>CM039092.1:52012772-62012772 GCA_022113865.1 Chimonanthus praecox
ACGTTTGAGGGAGAGTGCCACAAGGCTACATGGCACCACATTTGCTGAGAGGGACGTATTGCGGGAGGGGTTGGGCCAGTGATGTACCTTTCTAAGCTGAATGTTAGCATGAACATTCAGTTTAAGGGAGGGTGTTAAAGTTTAGATTAAGTTTGACTAAGTTTAAGGCTGACTACGTGTTTAGGACTGTTATTAGATGACCTAGTCCTTAGGAGAATTGTTATTAACATCTCCTTTAGATGACCTAGTCCTTAGGAGACTTGTTAGTAGCAGCTCCTACTTTGTAGTCTCTAAGTTGTTAAATTAACGACCCTTTGCGGATTGTTAGTCGTGTAAATGATCTATTTAAAGAGCTGTATACACTAAATAAAATAGTCTTTCAATCTAAGTTTTCTTATTCTTGTTCTCCATCTTAAGTTAACATCCCTGCCATTCATGAACCTCAGATCCCCAGTTCTATGATATCAAACAGAGACGGCAACCAACCAACCCTTTCCCCCCTTTCACCCATTGATTCCTTTTGACCGAAACCCATCCAAACAAAACCACCGTCCTACTCTACCTTCCCACTTTACCATTTCAGCTATTAATGCCCATTATTCAAATACAACTCACATTCACTGGCTTCCGTTTTCTTTTATCTCCACCATCTTCATTCGATTGGGCCATTGACCAATGCTTGACTTCCATGCAGTCACCCATTGTATTCCATTTAATTAATTCCATTAAATGTCACATTATTCCTTTCATAATCCATTTAAAATCCCCCATTTAATCCTTACTTATTTATCCTTTTAAATGGGAAGAGAAAAAGAAAAGAGATTAATTTTTCTTTTGAATAAAACGAATATTTTACTCACTTTTGGTGCACCTACTTAAAAGTGTTTGGTGCACCGGTCTCTTTTCTAATAGTTGACCACTCCACTAATTGGAAAGGTGAAGAAAATTACAAAGAAATTATTGCCAGGTCCACTAATTGGAAAGATGAAGAAAATTACAAAGAAATTATTGCCGTGTTGTGCAATCCACTAATTGGAAAGATGAAGAAAATTACAAAGAAATTATTGCCGTATCGTAGAATCTAAATTCCATTATCTTCCAAATTCCAATATCTTAGTGGCCAATTTTCCAATAAGACTAGAAGACTTCCATCTTTTCCAGATTGTGGCCAAGATTCAATTACTTTATGACTAACTATTCCCATCACTCTCCGTTGGACAAAATGTAGCCCCAGCTGAGACTTGCTTACAGCTATCTTATCTTGAAAACAACAATGTGTGGAAGAACAACAAATAATGTAAAAATATGAACATCAAATACAAAGTAAGGGTAACGAGTTTTCCACAGGTATTTTGTGTAATAAGACACGAGTTTTAAAGTATTACCCATTTTACCCTTCTACTGTAATAATTCAATGATTCGGTCAGTGAGCCGGTCAGTGATCCGATCAATAATTCGATTTGTTTTCCTGTATGAAAAAGCAGTTTCACTTAAATAAATTTCAGTGATTCGATTTCAATGTGCCGGTCAGTGATCCAGTTAGTGATCCGGTCAATGAGCTGATTTATATCGCAGTGAAGGGTCAGTGATCCAGTGAGCCGATCAGTGAGCCGATTTATACTGCAATAGAAGGGTAAAATGGACAATACTCTAAATCCCGTGTCTGGTTACACAAAACACAGTGGAAGGATTGCTACTCCAAAGTAATTGTTCAATTTATCACACACTTATTATTGACAAGGATGTAAATGGATTGGATTCAAATTGGATATAGCCATATAGGTAATATCTGCATTGACTTATATTTTTAGATCATTCAAATATTTTTGATGTAGGATCGATATCTTCATGCACTTCATATTGTCATTTGTGAATTCAAATTTGGATATCTACAAAAGTAAGAAGTATGACATTTTATTTAACAAGAGGATAATAAAATTAATTAAATTGTCAAGTTCCCATACCATAAGACAATTAAGATTCTATAAACTATATAATTAAAGAAAATTAGAAGACTCTTTAAAGAAACCACTTTAATGCCATTGTTCAAAAATAAAAATAAAACTACTTTAATATCGAAGCAAAAAGGCAAATGCAGAAGGAAATACAAAACCGTCAAAATAGATTATAATTTTTTTTGTCCAAGCCCATTTATTTTGGTCAGGGGTGACTCGAACTATTACTTAAAACCCACCGAGGTCCGCTCTGGACTCGTACTTAAAAATAAACATTAAAAATAAACGGGCCTAAAAGCCCTACTCCGAGCCGTTGAACAAATAATATTTGTCGAAGCCTATATATTTAGGTCGAGCTCGAACAAATGAACACCTCTTAATTTTTACTTATTTATTCAGAAAAAAAAAGGAAAAAAAAAAAAGGATACGACTGAAAAAAAATGAGCCGAAGAAGATTTGAACTCAAGACCTTTGCATGGAAAAATGAGTTTACGGATCTTGTTGGACCATCCGATAGAGACCTGAAAATCTGACAGTAAAATCCAGTCTCTGATACATCGTCCCACAAACTGTCGGATCCCTGATGGTTCCGTCCGACAGTTAGATCATCCGGTCCTTGATGTGATCACTTTGTCTTGGTAATTTTTGCATATTTACACAAAAAAGGACCATAACTTAGGCTGTAAAGATCGGATTCGGACAAACTTTGACTCGACGACATGATCATCAAATTCTAAGTCTAATTTCCTCAAAAATCTTGAAGTCCTGGGTCAAGTCATTGCAATCCTTCCCTTGGTGATATCAGAAGCCAGAAGTCGTTCCGATATATTTATCTAGTTACTATTTTTATTTATTATCCATTATCGAAAAGTCACATTTTCCTTGATATCTCATCCTAATGATGTCTTTTGTTGATTCCAAAATGGAAATGATCTCGTTACATCTTATGGGAAACATTCAGATTACATTTCAAAAGAAATACAATGGTATCAGGTATTTAAACACTTATTTGTTTTTTATTCTAATAACAATTAACAGCCCATAAATTTAGGAGAGAAACCTCCATTCGATTTCTCTTTCTTGAGGGCGCTCTGTCTCTCTGTTTCTCTCAAGCAATTGTGAGTTTTAAACTTGGATTTTAAGAGATCATTAATTTCGGTCGAGGAACCTATCAGAGTCACTTGAATTATGCCAAAAAAAATTGACCTATGCTTTTTATTTCATTATATAGCTTTCATTAATTTTGTATATCTTTAATAAATTTATGTGAAAATGATCACCCGCATATTGGTAATGCACAATATTATTTCATATATTTATGACATGAGGTTCATCAAATATGACAATAGTAAGCCTACTCAAAAAGATTTTTCTTTAAATATGTAGCCCATAAAAAATTATCTAATTAAATTAATCAAACATATATTTATCAAGTTCAAAATTTAATCATATTAAATTATTTTTAATCTTTAACTCAAAGTTCTATCAATTTAAATCTATTATATGTTGTACTCAAAATTGGTTTAAATACAATTCTTATAAACTGTTCAATCTTTATGAGAAACCACTTTTTTTTGTGATTTTAAATGTGGTCATTAATTTAGTCTGCCAATAACCCAAGTCCAGCCATTTTGAAATCCCAATCCAGTTAGCCCGAAAATGGGTAAGAGCCAAGTGGCTTGGAATTTGGTCTTTCCCCAAATTGCACGCTTTATCTATGACCTATTTTTTCCACAATGGCCATTTTTGCTTTGAGAATGGGTCAATTGATCTCATGGAAGGAAACTACCTACACAGAATGATTCTGTGTATATGAAGGATTTCTCATTGGCCTGTAGAAAAAGATAGTGGTGGGGAAAGAGATGTTGCATTGACTTGACCATCATCTACCCTTTCTATGGGCTTCAATTTCCATCGTCGTTCCTGCATTTTGCGAATTCATATCTCTACTATGAATTCATGACTCAATTATGTAAATGTTTTTTTTTAAATTTATGTTACAGGAAATCTAACATAAAATCTCTATGGGTAATATCTACTGTCAGTAGGACACTTCAGGTGATACTTCCCGCTTCCTAAGACGAGAGAATACTAATCGAACTACATCCATGTGGGCTCAATTATGTACATTGGTGCAGATGGTTATCCATCACAAGCAAATTAAAGCACAAAAAGACTTGACCAAGGAGTTGGACTTACATATGTAAAGTAATAATAATAATAATTGTTATTATTTATTTATCTTACTTTGAAGATAAATATGGTAAGCACCCCTGACATATCCGAACATGTGGTTTGAAAAAATGGAGGTGCGGTGTTGGTGTTGGTGTTGGTGGAGCATTGTTGCTTTGCTTGTGGCTGCTCACTGCTGCATCGCCTGTCTTCCTCATGAAAGAGACTCACTTCTTCTCATAAAAAAAGACATCAATCCTCGACCCTCTCAACTACAGAATTGGAAGGGAGACGACTGTTGCAGTTGGGATTATGTGACCTGTAACTCTTCCACATATCAAGTACAGGAGTTGCGTCTATTTGATGTGAGAGATGAAGAGTCGGGAAAATGGTATCCAAACGCCACTTTGTTTGCCCAATTCAAACAACTTTCTGAACTAGATTTATCTTATAACCAGATCGCTGGATGGAGGATGCCACAAGGTAATGATCCATGTCTTATTTTCGTTTGTGGATGAAATTTGCCATTTAGATTGAGATTCAACAATTCTCTTCCAAATCTCAGTGTTCTCTAGTTGATTTTTGGAACAAGTTAAAGATTAATTTAGATACTTAGATTCATGTGCCCTTACTTTTTTTTCTTTTTCTTTGTAAATATTAGATTTCCATTACAAGCCTGAAGGCTGAGCAAAATACAGCCACATAACATACAAATAAGTTTTCATATTACATCCGCCATACATACATTATAACTAAAGTGTTATATAAATTTGAGAAAAGGAAATCCACATCATGGCTGAAAGGCTGAAATTTACCTGTGAGAAAAAAATCTTTTTTGGTAACTTTAAGCGGGGGTAACAAAATATATTAACAATTTTATGAGAATAAATAATTTTTATTATATATATATAAAATATAAAAAATAAAAATATAATTTTATAAAATATAATTATTAAATAATATTCATCAATTAAAAAATATTTTAAAATACTTTTGCTCCATAGGAGTAAAGAGAGGCAAAGTTCCCTGAAAACCTTCATGCTCCAAACGATTTTTAAAAAGGAAGGGAGATGGATAAAAATTTAAATTTTTACCTCACCCCTCTATTACCAAACAAAGGTAACTGAGTTACTCTCTTTATCTCCTTTCCAAACCCAGCCATATATGTTACATGTGATATGATCCCTCCATATCTATCAAAACAGCCGTCGAGTGGATTTCTTCAGATATATCTAGTGGTATAAGAAGCATAATTCTATATATAATTTTGTTTTATATAAGAAGTATAATAAAATTTGATTTAAAAATATAATTTAAAAGTGTAAAATGTTCACACTTTTAAGTATCTATGTAACTTGAGTTTAATTAAATCGTTAGTTAATCCTAAACAAATTTAAGTTAAGAATAAATTTAATTCACGGGACATGAACCATTTAGATTTTTCATAAGTAGCAAACATGTCCCAAGTCCCAGCCACTACATTTACATGGAAGCAAAGGATGAAGTATCTTTAAAAGTTGGTCTATATTTAGTTTTATAAATTGTTATAAGAATTTGGTATATTAACTATATATTTACTCATTTTTGAAAAATTATATAATATAAATATAATATGCAATAAATATTGTACGGGTCAAATTATTTAACAATATATCCAAACAATAACTTAACATATGTCATTTTTCAACTCCAATGCATGGTTCCCTAGTTTACAGTACAAAATATGTCATAATTTGCTAATAAGCTCAGGTACGTTCATTTATTTCGTTTTGAATTGGCCGATACAAAACATGGCCTATTCTATGCCAATACGTATTGGCCAATACACATCTTATTGGCTGTATGAAAATAAACTTTATTGGCTAATAAGGATCCTTAAAAGTCTATTATATTGGCCCATTTCAGTTGATACAATATAGTACTGGTGTAATAATCCAACCCCCCAAATATCGAGAATTCTGGCATGAGGTGTGTGGAAGTGACACCTGGCATCAATGGGCCAAGTTGACTCCAAAATCAGGTGGCTTGATATTGGGGTTGACTTGTGGGACGTATTTGAGGTAGCAAATGAGCTCTAAATTTGGTGAGACTTGCTTTTTTTTATAGATTAGTTAAAGAGCTTTTCGAAAGTACAAAAACGCTTAAATCCGAGCTTCGTAGCTCAAGTTATAGCCATTTTAGTGAAAGTGTGTAAATCTTAGGTCATAATGGTCAGAATAAACGTAAAACTACATATGATCTGATTTTAAAAGAGTACATAGGCAACTGATTATTCAGTTCAATCACAACGGGCTCCAAGAGGTTTTAGGATTCGTGGGAATCATCTTATGCGTGTGATTCCACGTGTGTATGAACATAGGTGTACGATTGCTTTAGAATTTTAAATATAAAAAAAAATCTCAATCATGTGCCTGAGGGTCGGGGCTTGACAATTTGGTACCAGAACTTAGGCTCATTCTCCTTGGACTGTGAATATGGGAGCTGAAACTCTGACAGAAGTATATGACTGTGAGTTAAGCTGAGTTCAGGACCTCCTTGTGCAGCTGGGTTATTTCGAAAAGTGTTGAGTTAGTACTCCGACAGGGTGACTAGGGTGGTATTTCAAGGTGATCTGGATTTGTGAGTATTGGACTCTAATAAACCCCGAGTTGAGAGGTGCTGGAAGTCTTGAAGGAGGTCTGAATCTAGTTGGGAATGGGAAAGTGATGAGGAAATGATTGATTTTCTTGAGTGAAAGATTATATTATTCCCTTGGAATCGTTTGCAAATCACCTTGCAAACTGTAGATGACATTGTCTTCCCGGAGAGTGGGAGGCCTGAGAGTCCTGCAATGGGACTTGGAGAGATCGAGCGATGGTGCGTTTGCAAACTACAACCCGGTTGATACAAGTGAGGGGAAAAGTCATGTCACTAATCCCACATTGCAGGAAGACTAGAGGAACACGTGTGTGTGGCAACAGTTGGGGAATACATGGTATATCAGCTCAAGGGATGGTCGTAAGCCTGGAGAGTTGTCCAAGGATTGTGACTTTTGGCCCCAACCAGAGGACTACTAAGGCTAGTTGTTAGCAATGTGGTATGTAGTGGTTTGTAGACCTGGTGCCTAAGATCTCTCTTGGGACAGATGATGATAGCGTAAGTGAAGGGAAGCAGAAAGCTCGTGTGAGTATATTGTTGTCTTTCTTAGCTGACTCGTTACGTTAGTGGAGTTGGCAAATCGGTTGGCTTGTGAAGAGCCATACCTCGGAGTAGCCTCCTGAAAAGTCGGTAAATGCTGCGAGTCTAATTGTATACTTGATATGAGAATAACTGGCTTGTGAATTAGTCGTTGTGTAGGATTTTTTTGATGTCATGTGGTGGGAATCAAACATGTTTGAGATGTCAATTGAGATTTGAAGTCGCATTGGAAAATTTTGAATGTTGTGTGGTGGTTTGAAGGTTGTGGGTTTGATTGCGTCGATGTAGTGATGCTACAATTCATGAGTGAGGCTTGAACATGCCTATGATTGAGATTGAAATGCATAAAGACACTGGTAACGCAACAACGAAAATGTAGTTGGCAGTGTTGAGAAGGTAGACCCCTCCTATGTATGAGAGCCTATGAGGATGAAATATCATACTAGGATGCTCGACATGTATGCAACTCTATGATGATTGGTATTTTCCCCAGATGACGAAGGGTGGCAACCATACCCTCATTGATTGTGCATTCCAAGGTATGTGCTTCTTTGGTATGAACCAATGTCACAAATACCGTTCTCGGGATATTAACGGCAACTGGTAATATCGGGATATTTTCAGATTCTCGGATTTTATCGGGAATTTAACGGGAAAATCTCGAGGAAAATATAAATATTTAAAAATAATAAATAAATAATTCTCATAAAAAATATCATACAATTCTACATGAGTTCAATGTTAAATTAATTCTATATCAAAGTCTCCCAATATCAAAATAATATTAAAATACACAATTATCCAAGTAAAACGGGTCTCTTGATTCTTTTCTAATTTTAATGGCTTCAAAAATTTATAAATTACAAAATTTCAATATTTTCTATTTTAAATTAATTATAGTTTAATATAATTACATATGAACATAATTATTTAAAAAGATATATTCTTAGATAGATGATTTATAAGAAAATAGGTTAAATAAATTATGTTAGTTATGATTTGTAAGATCATAAGAATTGGGCTTAATTTTATGAAAAACCTAACTTATAATTGATTTTCTATTCAGTGTGATTGACAATTGATGGTAAGATAAAAGAAATTGGCAGATAACAAGCCTCTAGGGGTCTATTTATTTTCTTTTTAAATGATTTTATCATTTATTTGGCTGATGTCAAGTGCTCTAAGAGACTTGGACACCTTGGTCTTTAAAAACAAAAAAGCTATTTAGCTTTAATTTATAAATTATTAAAAAATGAATTGAAATTTTTCAAATAGATTGAAATTTCTCATTTCACAAAAATGCGACTCTTACTAAATAAACATGAAATATTGATCGAAATATTATTATCAACCATTTTTTTTAACATCCACTTTCACCTCTTAAATTGAACCATTCAAATAAATTAACACTACAATAAAATTAAATGTTTTCTACTTATTAATCTAACATTAAGATTTGAGTATTCATGTTAATATTATTTTTATAACTTAGTTATGAAAGTGCTATTTTCTTTAAAGTTGATTCTTATTTTGCAACTTATGTTAAAATAATTAAAAGAAAAAAAGAAAATTTAATCTATATCCATTGCGATTCATGGGCTAGTTTTAAATTATAAAATTTTATATATTCATTTAAAACTATATTACGTAGATATATATTTCACTATTTAAAATTTTAACATAAATTAATTTAAGCAACTTTTTATATTGATAAATATGTAAAAAAGATTTAAATATTGAAAGTGAAGAAAAATGAAAAAGATAAACAGCAAGTTGGGGTCGGCAAGCAGCCAAGCATAGAATTAGGCGAAGAAAAAAATCAGAGATTTTCATTTCCCGCCCTACTTCCATTTCCAGTTTTTCCCACCTGCCCCAGTTTCATTTTCAGTTTTTCCAGCCTGCCCCACTTTCATTTCCAGTTTTTACGGCTTTTCACTTTCGTTAAAGACGCATTAAACACGCGAGATTTTCATTTCTCGTGTTATTTACGCGTTTTTAACGGGAAAATAATGATAAAAACGGTAGAGCCGATAAATAGTCGTTTTTATCGCGAAAACGGTATTTTTCCGTTAAAATCACAGTAAATTTCAATTTACCGCCGATATTTGTTACCATGGTATGAACCACACGATAAGTTGTACAGCTTTGGCCACAACAGATACGTGTGGAGCCGCTTTGCATAGGCCACGTCTGTATGTGTGACGGGCCATATGTTGCTATGTTGGTATGCATGTGATGTTGATGATTGGTTGCGATGAGCCAACGTCGCTTACATATGATTGAGATTAATATCTGGCAGGGACAAGCCTAGCGTTGTATGTATGCACTGACGATGTGTAATTGGTTTTGAGGGGCACTGTGCCATTGTGTGTGGCCAATTTTGGCACGTGGGCAGATATAGGAAGTATTGGAAAAATGGGTCCATCTGTTGGTCTTATTGAAGAACCCCAACTGTGCTGTCACAATTGTATGGATTGTGGTATAAATGAACATGTGCGTTGTATATGAAAGCATGCATAGATTTATGAAAATCAATGGCATGCCTGAGAATAGTTAAATGCATGCACAATTATCGAGCATGAAAACATGTGAGGCAAGCAATTTTAACGTGTTGGATGAGGCAATTTGGTGCCACGTGTACCCAACACATAGTGATGAGCAGAATATATTCTGTTGTGATGCATGATTTGTTGTAAGGTGGTATGACAAATGTGATTTGAGACACTTGGGGTGAAATTGGAGGCCCCAAGGAACTTGGCCGTGCTCTTCCGGATGGATTGAGTATTCATCAAATGCAAAGTAAGATGTTATTAGTAATGTTACGCATGGGAGTGATGCGTATGTTGTAATGACCCGACCCAATATTTTGGGGTTTTACAGAGTTTGTGGACCTCCGAATTGTATTTAGTGCTTTAGTAGCATTGAGGGTGGTGTGGGCTCTGTAGTGGACCCTGGCTTATCTGATTTCGAGTTTGAGAACTCGAATGAGCTTTTTTGTAATTTTGCAATTTATGTGTGTTGGTCATTCATTTGAAATTCACACGTTTTCTCTCAACGTCCGATGTCTAGATTTTTCAGGTTTTCATTTTGGTTTCGTGAAAGACTCCATGTTGATTTTAAAATTCATTTTCACACATTTTTTCAAAAATAAAAATAAATACCCAGGAAAAACACCCAAAACCCTAAAAAAACCCTAACTTCCTTAAATCCCTACCCCTCTCGACACAGTAGCCGCAAATGCTACAGTGTCGCTTCCCTCTCTCCCGTCCTTCGCTCGATCTCCATATCCCTTTCTCATTCCTCTCTTCTCCTACCCTCTCTACTCCCTTCACGAACTCTCTCCATCCCTCTCGTTTTCTTCGTCTTCTTCTTCTTCTTCCCGCTCTCCGACCGAGCTGTACGTTGCAGACGACGTGCAGGTCGTGCTCCAGTTGCCGGATCTCCGCCTTCCGCTGTCGGATCTCTCTCTTCCCAACTGATTCCAAGTGCTCTTCTTCTCAATACTCTTTTCCCTTTTCCTCTCCCTGGGAATGAGTGGTCCCTCGGGTGTATGATTGAGATGGGGAGGGGGATTCCTTGGACGCTTCGGCGTGTATTGTCCAGAGGTGTTTAAGGCTCTTGGAATGCGGGGTGTTATTGTGATGTACCCGGACGTTGTAGACCACATGTTGGATTATTGGGTCGTGTTAACCACTTATGAATGGTAGATCTCAGTTTGGAGTGTTGGTCTTGTGTGTGAGGTAGGGTAAAAAAATCGATCGATACATATCGGGTTTTAGTACTCGATATGTATCGGCCGATATGATTAGTATCGGCTATATAGTTTTATTATCGAGTATCTCGGCCATTATATCAGCCTGAATATCGACCGATATGCTTTAAAATCAGTGGAAAGAATTAAAAAAAAAAAAAAGCTGTTTTGGGTGAAAATATATTAAAAAAATGATGTTAATATGGGTGAAATTATTAAAAAAAAAAGGAACTGAAAAAAGTGTTCTGATGTTTCAATATCATTATTTTTTATTTTTTAAAATTAAAAATTCAAAAAAAAAATTATTTGTCTGTAGCGTTTGATTGGTGTAATGAAATGAAACGATGTAAATAAAATATAATAATAGGCTATAATGAGATGGAACAGAGCCATTTAGAGAAAATTGAGGATATTTCTTTGTAATTAGGAGATATTTTAGAAGTGATTTTCAACTTCCATACCCCAACTTCCCAGTGTGATATTGTCCGCTTTGGGCCCACCATGCCCTCATAATTTTGCTTTGGGCCCTGGCTCACATGGCCAGGCCCAAAAGGCCTCACACATGGGAGAGGGGGGCTTCCCTCATATTAACACCCAACCCACCCACCTCACTACCGATGTGGAACTTTCTTTGAGGTGGGTGGGGGTATTACAATCTACCCCCTTAAAATCAAAGCTGTCTCCAGCTCTGTCACATCATAGAGGTAGAGGGCCCACATAGTCCGAGTATTGAACTGTACTCTGATACCACTTGTAACCAAGCCCAGAAGTCCTCACACAAGGGAGAGGGGGGATTCCCTCATATTAACACCCAACCCACCCACCTCACTACCGATGTGGGACTTTTCTTGAGGTGGGTGGGGGTATTACATATGCAATCTCTCAATTACGCTTAAATATGGACAAAATTTTTGCGTTGCTTTTGACTTATCATAGTTGGCTGGAAACACACAATCCTTATTGAGATAAAATCATGCCTGCACTAAAATTTGGTTATGACTTGGGAGTATGGTAAATTCGACACTATTGGTGCTGTAATCTCCAGTTCTACATTAACCTTCCTTTATTGCAAAATTGTCCCTATGGTAAACCGTATCTAATTTGTTGCATATCTACATTAATATCTAATTCTATGTGCTTGTAGCAAATAAATTGGTCAATGATAGTATTTATAGTAAAGTCTTTTATGATGATATGTATTTATGGTAATACGTATTTATAATAAATTCTTGAAAAAGTTTACACAATTGATAAAAATAAATACATATAGAATTAATTGAGAAATTATTGGGCCAATCATTTGTAATTAGGAAATAAATTTGAGACATTAGTTGTATAAAGGAAACATTAATGTATACGTGTATATTAATTAATGAATTAATGTATCATTGTGAGTAGTTATGCGCATTTACGATGGAACACAATAAATTCACTAATTGTTTTTGAAACACAATAAAAAATAGAATAAGTATTGTCATTATAATCTTTTTACAATTACTTAAAAATATTTGAAATTCTCAACTTATTAACTTAAAAACAATATTTGATCATGTAAATGACCGATATTTAATGAAAAAAACTATTCATGAAACTCATAATTTTCTTAATTTCCTATAAATTTTCTGATTTTGTTTTAAATAAAAAAATCGGTTGGAGAGAAAAATATCGGCCGATATCTGATATCCGAGATATCAGCTGATATGACCGATATCATTCTCTTCCGAGATTTAAACCCTTGGTGTGAGGAGGTAGTACTCTATATGTGAGCCATCGGAAGAGAGCCGTGTATGTGAGATGTGTCGGGCTGTTTTGCATAGTCCTAGTGTGACTTGTGATTGAGTGGCTTTTGAGAGAGGATCCCATATGTGAAGCTATGTGGACTTTACGAGTATCGAGACCGAACTTGGAGCTCTAAATTATCTGAATTTCAGGGACAAAATTCTTTTAAGGGGGTGGATTGTAATGACCCGACCCGCCAAATTACCAACAACTCTAGCTGAGATGTGTGGAAGTGACACCTGGCAGCAATGGATGCCAAGTTGACTCCAAAATCGGGTGGCTTGATAATGGCGTTGACTTGTGAGGCATATTTGAGGCATCAAGTGAGCACTAAATTTGGGGAGACTTGTTTTGTTGGATAGATTAGTTAAAGGACTTTCCGAAAAGTACAAGAACTCTCAAATCCGAACTCTATAGCTCAAGTTCTGGCCATTTTAGTGAAAATGTGTAAAACTACCAAAATAGGACATTGATGCTTAAGTAGAGTGCTGACGAGTGCTGGCGCTTAAGCAGAGTACTGACGAGTGCTGGCGCTTAAGCAGAGTGGTGACGAGCATTGAAACTTTAGCAAAGAAATGCATTATGTTGCGTTTATGTAACGAAAACGAAACTTATCCCATAAACACTAACACTTAAGCCGAGTGCTGAAGAGCATCGAAACTTTACCAGAGCAATGCATTATGTTGCGTTTACTGTAAAGGAACGAAACTTATCCCATAAAAAGCCTCTACGCCTTAGTAATTAACCTAGTTTTCATTTCTAACCTTTTTTTCTCCTCCAAGAGACCCCTCCTAGCTGAACCAAAGACTTCCTTCTCCCGAAATCAACTTGTGCATGTGATTGATTTGTGTTGGACTCTCCCCAACCTTCACCTCTCTTGGAATTTCTCTTTTCCAAGGTAAATCTTGTAACTCTTCCACTTCCATTTCTCTTTAGTGATGTGCTTTGTTTGAGATTTAATGGAATGGAGCCCCAAAACAAGATGTAAGGCTAAATTGGGAAATGTAAATTGTGGAGAGGAAATTTTTATTGGGAGCTTTGCATGAGGCAGGGTTGGCCCCAAATTGAGTTTGGACCTTAAAAGGAGTAAGAAAATTTGGGGGTAGTGTTGCTTTTGAGCTTGGGGCTGGTAAAATTTGGGGGTTTGGTGTGAATTGATCTTGAGCAACCTTGAAGAGGATTAGGACTTAGATGAATTTGGGGATTTCTACTTTAACCATGAAATTAAGCTTCGAATTGGCTAAATATGGTAGATTTATACATTACCCATGCTTGGATGACTAATTATATGCAATTGGTTGCTTTCCTTTTGATTGTGATGAACATAGAAGTATAATATGTTGTATATGTAAACTATGCTTGATTAGGTTGTATAGCTTGTACATTGAGTAGAATTCTCATGCTTGAATGACTAATGTAATGCATGCACCAACTATGAAATTCGTGTTTAGTTAACTGAGAGCATTGTTCCTTAATCCTATCAAAACTGATTGTATTTGCAATGTGTCGAGTGAGCATACTTAAGCATGTTACCCTTACGTGGTGGTGTGATGGATTGTAATTGGTTATGAATTGTGTTGTATGAGATGTGCCATATGATGGTCTAATTGTGAATATGTATTAGCATGAGATTATTAATATGTTTGCTTAAGAGACTGAGTATGACATGTGATAACATGTTAGTGTTTATGGGTTGTTAGGATGTATGAAACCATGTTTATTTGTGTGAACTCTTGTGATATATGCTAATGGCTTACTTGTGTAGATTTATATGGTAGGTGAGAGCATGGCTAACTGTAAGCATTCATTCATGGGTGAGAGCATGGTTGAATAGGGGGCAACGACATGACATGCATGAGCACGATGGGTAGACGAGACCAGAGATTGTGGAGTCCCAGTGGCTACTAATGTGATATGACCCCCCCCCCCCCCCCCCCCCCCCCCACCACACCACACCCATATTGACATAAGCAATTATGTTGTTGATTTGTATGGCCTTGGGGATGTGTAGCGCTCGAAGTGTGATGGGGTGATGAGACCATGGCGTGTTTGAGCATGTAGTCAGTGGTAGCAAGAAAGTGATGCATTGCATGAACTGCATTCCATTGGGCAATCGCGCATGAGTTATGATGTATGAATGTGATTATGACATGAATTTGATCATTACATGAATGTGAATTTTGGTTTGGTTATGTTACTCTAGCCACATGATCTCAAAAGAGTACGTAGACAGTTGATTATTAATTTCGATGACAACGGGGTCCAAGGGGTTCTAGGATTCGTGGGAATCCTCTTACACGTGCACGTGTGTATGGATATAGGTGTACGATTGCTTTAGAGTTTCAAATAAAAAATTCTCAGTCACGTGCCCGAGGGTCAGGGTGTGACAATTGGTCATATTCAATTTTTTTTTTTAACAATTGTTTCAATTACTATTTTTGTTTGAACATTGCATTGGGTGTATTTTAAGAATGTTTAGAAGTAAGTTCTTCAAATGTAAAAAGGTATTTGTCAAGTTCATTTTTTCTTTCAATTTAGATTTGTACAAATTAGAAGATCAAATGATGCCACAGTGTTTAGGGAAGTTATTGAAGATGGAAACTCTGGATCTATCTCATAACAACATAAATGGCCCTTTCTTCTCCTCATCAGGTATTGGGACACATCATCAGATAAGGCACATTGGACATCTTTCAATTCTGAGTGCTTACAACATGTTATCAATTGTCGTCTCAGAAAATAGGAGGTGTTAGGTTCGAGTCCCCATGGCATCACTTGGTGTGTCCTAAGGGTAGTGGATATCACCCATGGAAGTTTTACCCTGGGTTTCCCACGATTTTCCACAATTAAATTAAAAATGTTATCAATTACCAGTAGAAAAGCTTCATGAATTAATAACCGATATATACGTACTTCAAGTAGTGTAATATAAAATAATTATATTTATCATAAATAAGGTTGTTATGGTTTAAAGGATGTGGTTCAAATTCTATGGATTTCAGATAAATAGTCAATCTATGAAAAAGTTTGTCAAATCTAAATATAAAAGCTAACTCTAAATATTTAAGACAATTGACATAGATGATGATGATGATTAGTATAATTTTTTTTAAAAAAGGGAAAAAACTAAAAAAAAAATTATTTCGCAACAATCAACACATTTCACAGTGCATCCAAATATTCCAAAGTAATTATCAACACATAACAAATAAATTAGATGTCATCAATTAACTAACTGTAATTCATCCGATCTTGAAGTTCTGGGATGTGGTGGATATAATGTTTAAGAGAGTGATGATATTAGGAATTAGATAAAAGAGACCTAAAAAGTAAAAGCACTTCAGTCCCACAATTATGAAATCAATCGAACTAAAAATTAAATTGAAAATTTGAATAAAAGAGTAGACAAAAATAAATTATGATTATGATTACATTTAGACATGAAAAATTATGATCACAATTATAAAAGTACATTTATATACTATTTTTTTTTTGTCATCATAATAAGATGGCGTTGAATGTTTGTACACTCTTAATTAACCTAATGACTCTATTATTTATCTACTTTTTGCGTGATTAATATGCATCTAGATTGGTTTTTGTGAAATAGGACTAATTTTTTAAGATCATTTCCCATATAATATTTATTTTAAGATGCATTTAGAAGTTTAGATTGATGAGGTAAACATAAGTTGAATGATTTTGTAATGACAGAATAAAATATAAATTTTGAAAAAAAAGTGGAGACATGAAAAATGACTATATTAATGATTTTATTTAAGAAAATAGCTGCCTGATCATTAATAATGTTCTTTATGTTCAAGTGTGACAAGTGATAACTTCTTTTTCTTTCGTGCAGGTTTATGTGAATTGAGCAATCTTCATAAGCTCTCTCTTAGCGCCAACGACTTAGACGATCAAAACCTTCCCCACTGTCTAGGGAAGTTATTGAAGATGGAATTTTTGGACCTATCTTTAAACAAGCTAAGAGGCCATTTCTTCTCCTCATCAGGTATTGGGACACTTAATCAGATGAGGAATATTTAGACATCTTTCAATTCTGACGGCTTACAACATGATATCAATTAATATAATTGTAGTAGATTACTTCAAAGTGTAATCTACAACAATTATATTTATCATCTACAAGGTTGTTATTGTTTAAAGGTCGTGTGTTCAAGTTCTATAGATATTAGATAAATAGTCAATCTATAAAAAGGGTTTGTCAAATTATATAAAAGCTAACTCTAGATTGATAAAACAATTGACATATACGATGATTACTTTAATTTAAAACAAAAAAACTAAAGAAGAAAAAACAAAAAAAGGAAAAAGTAAATCATTTAGTAACAATCAACCACATTTCACATTACATCTAATCAATCCAACTAATGATCAACACATAACAAAAAAAAAGTCATCAATTGACCATGACAATATTAACAAAAGTCCCACATTACTAGTGAACCTTTGGATCTTGGGGTTTATAAGCACATGGGTTCCCTCTCCTTATAAGCCGGTTTTTAAAGATGAGTTCTACTCATGTGTTTAATATGGTATTAGAGCAGAGGTATCATTGGGATGGGTTGGGTTCATATCTCTAGCCCTGCGTGGAGGTGGAGAGCCGAGTTTCTAGAACCGTGGTGTTGGAGGGGAGTGTTAGCAAAAGTCCCACATTGACTATAGACCTATAGATTTTGTGATTTATAAGAACATGGATTCCCTATCCTTATAAGCTGGTTTTTAAATATAAGTTATGCTCATGTGTTTAGCAGTCACTACATCAAGGCATCGCTAGTGTTCCCATGAGATGAACCTCCCAAGGGTGTCGACATTCATTTGACTTTGCCTTCCTTGGGCTTTCTCTTTGACTCCTATCAATAGCCATTTTAAGACTCATTGGAGAAATCTTTTAGTTTTATTTGAAGTGGAGCTTAGGAAAATTATAATGAAATTTCAAGGAGAACTTGAAGGAAAAAAAAGAGGAAATGGCTGTTTTGGAAGTGGTTAATTTGAAAGAGGAAAACAGGTGTACTAGAACTAGCAAAGAATCAAAATACACCTAGAAGTAGCCCCACAAAATAAGAAAACTCCATAAAAGATTAAGAAAACAACAAACTAAAGCAGAGGAAAAAAACACAACAAGGCAAGTAGGCTAGCCACTGCCAATACTTTCTTTCGGTGCACAAAATAGATCTGACGTCGTGGTTTCTTGAAATTCTTTGAAAGTTGAAGTCGAAAGATGCATTTGTTTGCAAATGGAGAGCTATGGATTGATGAGTTTCAGTCATGTCTTAGGAAGATTTGTGCGTTCTTTTGCCACCAATGGGTCCATCTGATTGTAAAGAAAACAAGCCTCTATAGAATAGTTAACTTAGAGGAGCCACGAAAGAATATTTTGGAGTAAGATAGAGTTGCTTAAGATTTTGATTGTTAGGTATGGCTAGATTAAGAACAAGATTTTGATTGGGATTAGGAATTCTATTCCACTTTACTTCTTCTCTCTTTCACCGACTTTTTTTCTAATCTTTATTTTCATTTTCGGTTTGATTTGTAACAACCAATTTATACTGTCGGTTAGGGAAATCTATTTGTAATAGGAAATCTCTCTATTTCCCTCTACAAAAGCAGAGCAAGTTTCCATCGAGAGTGGGTGTCCATAGATATGTGGGTTTGTGTTTGACAGAGAGGAAGAGAGTTTGTAAACCTTTTAATTTAGTGAAAGATTTGGTTTGGTTTATGGATGGAGGCTTCGACCGAACCACGTTAAAATCGAGTGTGATTCGTGTGGTTGATTTAGATTAGCTTCCATTGTTTGAGTGAGGTTTCCTTTCGATTTGGGTGATCTGATTTGGGAATTTTTGGCCGAAAGATCAGTAGAGGTTTGAGAAGAAAAAGAAGAGGAAGAAACAGAAGATGGTCTAAAATACATTAAAAAAAATTAGTCTCTTCCTTTTTACCTTCGACTATTTCTGTTTTGATCACTTTGTCCCCATTAGCCATCGCTATTCACCTCTGCCTCTACTTTTCATAGCCGTCTGCCGTCGTTGTTTCTCTCTCTACACCCATCCCTCATTGTTGTGGTTGAAAAAGAAAAAAAATTGAAAACATTGCTGATTGGGAGTCTCTCCAGCAAGAATTATTTTGGAAAAGGGAGTCTCTCTCCCACATTGAAGCATTGTTTTGGTGGTCAGAAGGACCACCATTTGGTGCAGTTCGAATAACCACATTTCGGGTGCTCTCCTAGGACCGTAGGACTACGATTTTCAGGTACACCTTCAGCAATTTTTATTCTTTTGAAAATTTTGTAATTTTTTGAAGTTATTTGTAGTGCTTTTTGGAAGGTGTTTTGAGTAGTTTTGAAGTTGTGTGGTCGTTTGGAGGTTATTTTTGGGAGAAAATATGTCTGAATTTGGGTCATCATGAAAGAACACCATTGAACCTCTATCAACACCAAGGCTCATGGTTTCGAATGCAAGATATGAAATTGAAAATTTTAATAGGATGAATAATTCGACATGTGGCAATGCGAAGTAAAGGATGTGTTGTTTTCACAGGATTTGGATATTGCTTTAAAAGATAAACCTGCATATATGAATGATAAGGATTGAGAGAGAATCAATCTTTTGGCTTGTGGCACCATATGGCTTTGTCATACGAGAGATCAAAAATATTTGTTATGAAGGAGACTTTGGCAAAGGAATTGTCGCAGAAACTTGAAGACAAAAATATGAGTAAGAGCATTGAAAATCATGTCTATCTGAAAAAGAATCTCTTCATGTTCTAGTATAGATGAGGTACTTCTACGATTGAACATTTGAATGATTATAATAAGATTTTGATTGATTTGAAAAATTTAGATGTTGAAATCTCAGATGAAGACAAATCAGTGATATTGTTGAGCTAATTACCTGATAGTTATGCGCATTCGATTACCACTTTATGGTATGACAAAAAGGAGATTAAATATGAAGATGTGTCAAATGCACTAATGAACAATGAAGTTCGTTGAAAGATAAACAGGATAACAGGGACTCAATGGCAGAAGCTTTGGTAGTAACAGAAAACTAAAATCTGGTAAGTCTCGTCCTAAGACGAAAAAACATCACCGTCTAAGAGGAAAATTGTTACAAAGGATGAGTGTGCCTTTTGTCATGAAAAAGGGACTTTCCTGTCCAATGTTGAAAAACAAGGAGAAGATGGATTCAAAATGCAAATGTCGCATAGGCTGAAGATAATGATGATGATGTTTTACTGATTTTTTTCATCATTTCCATATCATTGTGATGGTTGGTTATTAATCTTTATGCGTGATTTGATTTCAAAAGAGTACTTAGACAGTTGATTATTAAGTTTGATGACAATGGGGTCCAAGTGGTTCTAGGATTCGTGGGAATCCTCTTACACGTGAGTTCCACGTTTCTATGGATATAGGTGTACAATTGCTTTAGAGTTTCAAATAAAAAAAAATTCTCAGTCATGTGCCCGAGGATCGGGGCGTGACAATTGGTCATATTCAATGTTTTTATTTAAAAAAAAAAGTTATTTCAATTACCTATTTTGTTTGAACATTGCATTGAGTGTGATTTTAAGAATGTTTAGAAGCAAGTTCTTCAAATGTAAAAAGATATTTGTCAATTTCATTTTTTCTTTCAATTTAGATTTGTACATTTTTTTTTTTGAATTTTTGTTCTAAGAAAATCCCAATCGTAGAGTTTTATTTTTTGCAAATAATTTAATGAAATGATATTGAGTGTATTGAACTGAATGAAGATTTCTCAATGTGACTGATATAATTTTAAGGAGTTTTTTATTTTCTATGTTTTGTTTTAAAAAATTCATAAAATTTAGATTTTCCAAATTTTTTGTAAATAATTTAATGTGCTGCATGGCCTGTCATCCTCATGAAAGACACTCTCTTCTCATCTCAAACAAGAAATCGACCCTCCCAACTTTCTTTTATGGAATCACTATATATTTTAAATTTGCACTCATTCATCTTTTATATTATTGAATTTTCAAGAAAAATTTATATTTATATATCTTGTCATGATGATGAGATGGCATTGAATGTTTACATACTCTTAATTTACGTAATGATTCTTTTATTTATCTACTTTCTAGTGATTGGTATACATCATATTTAAATGATACTCATATAGTACTTATTTTATGTAAGAAATGATAAGATGCATTTAAAATTTTAGATTGATGAGGTAAACCCATGTTGAATGATTTTGTAATGGTAGAGTAAACCATAAAATTTGAAAAAAAAAAGTGGAGAAATGGAAGATTTATGTGGATTGAACAATCTTCATCACCTCATTCTTAGCGGTAACAAATTAGAAGATCAAACCATGCCATAGTGTTTAGGGAAGTTATTGAAGATGGAAACTCTGGATCTATCTAGTAACAACCTAAGTGGCCATTTCTTCTCCTCATCAGGTATTGGGACACATCATCAGATAAGGCACATTTGTACATCTTTCAATTATGACTGCTTATAACATGTTATCAATTACAGTCTTAGGAAATGAAAGGTGTCAGATTCGAGCCCCCATGGCATCACTTGGTGTGCCCTAAGGGTAGTGGATATCACCTATAGAAGTTTTACACTGAGTTTCTCACAATTTTCCACACATAAATTAAAAAAAAAATGTTATCAATTAACAGTAAAAAAAACTTCATGACATAATAACCGATATATAAGTACTTCAAGTAGTGTAATATAAAACATTTATATTTATCATAAGTAAAGTTGTTATGGTTTAAAGGATGTGGTTAAAATTCTATGGATTTCAGATAAATAATCAATCTATGAAAAAAGTTTGTCAAATCTAAATGTAAAAGCTAACTCTAGATATTTAAGACAATTGATAGTGAAAGATTTGGTGAAAGATTTGGTTTGGTTTGGTGGATGTAGGATTCGGCTGAACCACGTTAAAATCATTTGTGATTCGTGTGATTGATTTAGATTAGCTTCCGGTATTTGAGTGGCGATTAAATCCCAGCAAGTGGCATCAAGAGCTAGGTTTCGATTTGTGCTTCGTGGTTCCGATTTAGGTGATCTGATTTGGGAATTTTTGGGCGAGAGATCGGTAGAGGTTTGAGAAGAAAAAAAAAGAAAGAGGAAGAAGCAGAGGATGGTCTGAAATACATTAAAAAAATTAGTATCTTCCTGTTTTCCTTCGACTGTTTGCCGTTTTGATCACTCAGTCCCATTAACTGTCGCCATCCATCCCTGCCTCTACTTTCGTAGCCGTTGGCCGTCATTGTTTCTTTCTCCACACCCATCCCTCGTCGTTGTGGTTTAAGAGGAAAAAAAATTGAAAACATCGCTGATTGGAGTCTATCGATTGAGTTATTTTGGAAAAGGGACCTTCCACCCACATTGAAGCATTGTTTTAGTGGTCAGAAGGACCACCATTTGGTGCAGTCTGAAGAACCACATTTTCATGTGCTCTCCAAAGACTGCAGGAATACGGTTTTCAGATACACCTTTAGCAATTTTTTTCTTTTTTTGAAAAAAATGTATTTTTTTTTAAGTTGTTCGTAGTGATTTTTGGAAGTTGTTTTGAGTAGTTTTGAAGTTGTTTTGTCGTCTGGAGGTTACTTTTGGGAGAAAATATCTCTGAATTTGGGTCATCATCAAAGACCACACTGAACGTATGTCAACATCAAGGCCCATGGTTTCGAATGGGAGAAATGAAGTTGAAAATTTTAATGGGACAATATCTTCGGCATGTGTCAATGCAAAGTAAGGGATGTGTTGTTTATAGGTTTTGGATATTGCTTTAAAAGATAAACCTGCAGATATGAATGATAAGGATTTAGAGAGAATCAACAGTTTGGCTTGTGGCACCATACAACTTTGTTATACGAGAGATCAAAAATATTTTGTTATGAAGGAGACTTAGGCAAAGGATTTGTGGCAGAAACTTGAAGACAAGTATATGACCAAGTGCATTGAAAATTGTCGCTATCTGAAAAAGAGATTTGCAAAATTTAGATGTTGAAATCTCATATGAAGACAAATCAGTGATATTGTTGAGCTAATACTTGATAGTTATGAGCATTTTATTACCACCTTATGGTATGACAAAAAAGAGATTAAATATGAAGATGTGTCAAATGCACTAATGAACAATGAAGTTCGTTGAAAGATAAACAGGATAACAGGGACTCAATGTCAGAAGCTTTGGCAGTAACAGAAAACTAGAAATTTGGTAAGTCTCATCCTAAGAAGAAAAAACATCATCGTCTGAGAGAAAAATTGTTGCAAAGGATGAGTGTGCCTTTTGTCATGAAAAAGGGCATTGGAAAGTTAACTGTCGAATGTTGCAAAACAAGAACAAGGTGGATTCAAATGTAAATGTCGCACAGGCTGAAGATAATGATTATGATGTTTTACTGATTTTTTTCAGCATTTGCATATCATTGTGATGGTTGGTTATTAGATTCGGGATGTGCTTATTATATGTGTCCCAACAGATATTTGTTTGTCTTTAGAGTTGGATGGTGGCTCTATTTTTATGGGTAATGATAGTGCCTGTAAAATGAACGGGATAGCTAACATTCATTTGAAATTGCATGATAGAACAATTAAAGTATTGTCTGATGTTAGATATGTGTAAGTTTTGAAGAATAATTACATCTCTTTGGGTACATTGGAAGTAAAAGGCTTCATGATTACTAGGGCAGGTGGAGTTATGAAAGTTTCTTCAGGTGCACATGTTGTGATGAAGGCTACTTGACAAAAGAATATGTATTTCTTGGAGGGAAGTACAGTTGTAGGTGGAGCAGTCATTGGACAAAGAAGAGTCAAATTTGACACAGATGTTCGTTACACTTAGGGTTCAGTTCAAAGCGCAGTTTGGACTTGATCAACATTTGACGAGTTTGAGAACCTTCGGGTACCTACCGTCTATGGGGACATTTAGTGGCAGTCGGCATCAGTTGTTAACTTCATTTCGTTGGCATGAGATTTCATGTTAAGGTGGTGTTGGATTTATGGCTCAAACCGTTATTTGGGCCTGAGTTGTCTGATGGGCCCAGGCCCAGGTCCAGTGGGCCCAATTTGTTGCAAGCTACACTATTAAGTTCTTTTTGTCTTAGGGTTTCTTTGGTGAGGCCTAAGGAGGCCATCCCAGCTCTAAGGGAGAGTTGTGAGGAGTGAATGTAGTGAGAAATATAGAGCGAGGGACGAAGGAAGATACTGAGTGATTTGGGTCAGGGATTCCTAAGTGACATTGCCATAAATCTTGTATCTTGTATTTCTTCTTTATAGATAAGATCTACACTCTCCCATGGACGTAGGCCAAGGTTGGGCCGAACCACGTATATCCTGTGTTCTTCGTGTTCTTGCTTGTGTGTGTGTTTGATCTGTGATTTAATGGTGAATGTGGGTTGGGTTAATATTCAACAATTGGTATCAAATCCAGGTTCAAAATCAGGACAGGAGGAAATCACAGATCGAAGGAGGGTGCTGCTCAAAAGGGGTCAGGGCGCAGCCTCCTTCGATCTGACTTAATGATGTATGAATGTGATTATGTCCGACTTGTTCATTACATGAATGTGAATTTTGGTATGGTTATGTTACTCCAGCCACATGACAATTATGTTAGGGGTTTAGACCCATGGTTGGTTAGGCCCATGGTTGGATAGACTCATGGTTGGTTAGATCCATGGTTAGTGTTGGATGCGTAGTTTGGTAGATGCAAGGCATAATGCAATAGCATTTAATTTGTTCCATGCATGAGCTATGGACTTAATACAGTGAGTAAGAACAAGAGGAGGAATGGTCAGAATGAAGGTAGAACTATGCTTGATCTGATTTTGAAAGAGTACGTAGACAGTTGATTATTAAGTTCGATGACAACGGAATCCAAGGGGTTCTAGTATTCATGGGAATCCTCTTACATGTGAGTTCCACATGTGTATGGATATAGGTGTACGATTGCTTTAGAGTTTCAAATAAAAAAAATTCTCAGTCACGTGCCCGAGGGTTGGGGCATGACAATTGGTCATATTCAATGTTTTTATTATTTTAAAAAAAAATTGCTTCAATTACTTTTTTTTGTTTGAACACTGCATTGGGTGTGATTTTAAGAATGTTTAGAAGTAAGTTCTTCAAACGTAAAAAGGTATTTGTCAATTTCATTTTTTCTTTTAATTTAGATTTGTACATTTTTTTTTTTTTTGAATTTTTTTCCAAGACAATCCCAATCGTAGAGTTTTTTTTACAAATAATTTAATGAAATGATATTTGAGTGTATTAAACTGAATGAAGATTTCTTAATGTGACTGATATAGTTTCTAAGTTTTTTTTTATTTTCTATTTTTTTTTAAATTCATAAAATTCAGATTTTCCAATTTTTTTGCAAATAATTTAATGTGTTGCATGGCCTGTCTTCCTCACGAAAGACACTCTCTTTTATGGAATCGCTATATATTTTAAATTTGCACTCATTCATTTTTTATATTATTGAATTTTCAAGAAAAAATATATTTACTTAATGATCCCTTCTTTTATTTATCTACTTTCTAATGATTGGTATACATCTAGATAGGTTTCAATAATATAAAGAAGAAGACTTTTTTTGTGAGGAAGAGACCAATTTCTTTAAATCATACTCATATAGTACTTATTTTATATAAGAAATGATAAGACGCATTTAAAATTTTAGATTGATGAGGTAAACCCAAGTTGAATGATTTTGTAATGGTAGAGTAAACCATAAAATTTGAAAAAAAAAAAGAGAGTGGAGAAATGAAAAAATGAATATATGAATTTTATTAAGAAAAGAGCTCCTTGCTCAGTAATAATGTCCTCCATGTTTAAGTGTGCGAACTAATAACTTCATTTTCTTTTGTGTAGATTTATGTGGATTGAACAATCTTCATCACCTCATTCCCACACGTAAATTTCAAAAATATATGTTCTCAATTACTAGTAGAAAAGCTTCTTGAATTAATAACCGATATATAAGTACTTCAAGTAGTGTAATATAAAACAATTATATTTATCAAAAGTAAAGTTGTTATGGTTTAAAGGATGTGATTCAAATTCTATGGATTTCAGATAAATAATCAATCCATGAAAAAAGTTTGTCAAATCTAAATATAAAAGCTAACTCTAGATATTTAAGACAATTGACATAGATGATGATGATTAGTATAATTTAAAAAAAAATAGGAAAAAAATTATAAAAAAAAAATTCATTTCACAACAATCAACACAACACATAAAGTAATGATCAACACATAACAAACAAAATAAATGTTATCGATTAACTAACTGTAATTCATCCGGTCTTGAAGTTCTGGGATGAGGTGGATATAATGTTTAAGGGAGTGATGATTTTAGGAATTAGATAAAAGAGACTTAAAAAGTAAAAGCACTTTAGTCCCATAATTATGAAATCAATCTCACTAAAAATTAAATTGAAAATTTGAATAAAAGAGTGGATAAAAATAAATTATGATTATGACTACATTTAGACATGAAAAATTATGATCACAATTATAAAAATACATTTATATACTAATTTTTTTGTCATCATAATAAGATGGCGTTGAATGTTTGCACACTCTTAATTAACCTAATGATTCTGTTATCTATCTACTTTTTGGGTGATTAATATACATCTAGATTGGTTTTTGTGAAATATAAAAGAACCTTTTTTTGTGAACTAGGACTTAATTTTTAAGATCATTTCCCATATAATACTTATTTTAAGATGCATTTAAAAGTTTAGATTGATGACATAAGTTGAATGATTTTGTAATGACAGAATAAAATAAATTTTGAAAAAAAAGTGGAGACATGAAATATGACTATATTAATGATTTTATTTAAGAAAATAGCTCCCTGATCATTACTAATGTCCTTCATGTTCAAGTGTGACAACTGAAAACTTCTTTTTCTTTCTTGCAGGTTTATGTGAATTGAGCAATCTTAAGAACCTCTTTCTTAGCAGCAACAGCTTAGACGATCAAAGCCTTCCCCAGTGTCTAGGGAAGTTATTGAAGATGGAAACTCTGGTGCTATCTGATAACAACCTAAGAGGCCATTTCTTCTCCTCGTCAGGTATTATGACACTTAATTAGATGAGGAATATTTGAACATCTTTCAATTCTGACGGCTTACAACATGATATCAATTAATATAATTGTAGTAGATTACTTCAAAGTGTAATCTACAACAATTATATTTCTCATCAGTAAGGTTGTTGTTGTTTAAAGGTCGTCTGTTCAAGTTCTTAATATACATCTAGATTGGTTTTTATGAAATAAATAAGAAGACCTTTTTCGTGAAATAGGACTGAATTTTTAAGATCATTTTCCATATAATGCTTATTTTAAGATGCATTTAAAAGTTTAGATTGATGACATAAGTTGAATGATTTTGTAATAACAGAATAAAATATAAATTTTGAAAAAAAAGTGGAGACATGAAATATGACTATATTAATGATTTTATTTAAGAAAATAGCTCCCTGATCATTACTAATGTCCTTCATGTTCAAGTGTGACAATTGAAAACTTCTTTTTCTTTCGTGCAGGTTTATGTGAATTGAGCAATCTTAAGAACCTTTTTCTTAGCAGCAACGGCTTAGACGATCAAAGCCTTCCCCAGTGTCTAGGGAAGTTATTGAAGATGGAAACTCTAGTGCTGTCTGATAACAACCTAAGAGGCCATTTCTTCTCCTCGTCAGGTATTATGACACTTAATTAGACGAGGAATATTTGAACATCTTTCAATTCTGACGGCTTACAACATGATATCAATTAATATAATTGTAGTAGATTACTTCAAAGTATAATCTACAACAATTATATTTCTCATCAGTAAGGTTGTTGTTGTTTAAAGGTCGTCTGTTTAAGTTCTTAATATACATCTAGATTGGTTTTTATGAAATAAATAAGAAGACCTTTTTCGTGAAATAGGACTGAATTTTTAAGATCATTTCCCATATAATACTTATTTTAAAATGCATTTAAAAGTTTAGATTGATGACATAAGTTGAATGATTTTGTAATGACAGAATAAAATATAAATTTTGAAAAAAAAGTGGAGACATGAAATATGACTATACAGAATAAAATATAATTTTTGAAAAAAAAGTGGATACATGAAATATGACTATATTAATGATTTTATTTAAGAAAATAGCTCCCTGATCATTACTAATGTCCTTCATGTTCAAGTGTGACAACTAAAAACTTCTTTTTCTTTCGTGCAGGTTTATGTGAATTGAGCAATCTTAAGAACCTCTTTCTTAGCAGCAACGGCTTAGACGATCAAAGCCTTCCCCAGTGTCTAGGGAAGTTATTGAAGATGGAAACTCTAGTGCTGTCTGATAACAACCTAAGAGGCCATTTCTTTTCCTCGTCAGGTATTATGACACTTAATCAGATGAGGAATATTTGAACATCTTTCAATTCTGACGGCTTACAACATGATATCAATTAATATAATTGTAGTAGATTACTTCAAAGTGTAATCTACAACAATTATATTTATCATCAGTAAGGTTGTTGTTGTTTAAAGGTCGTCTGTTCAAGTTCTTAATATACATCTAGATTCGTTTTTATGAAATAAATAAGAAGACCTTTTTCGTGAAATAGGACTGAATTTTTAAGATCATTTCCCATATAATACTTATTTTAAGATGCATTTAAAAGTTTAGATTGATGACATAAGTTGAATGATTTTGTAATGACAGAACAAAATATAAATTTTGAAAAAAAAGTGGAGACATGAAATATGACTATATTAATGATTTTATTTAAGAAAATAGCTGCCTGATCATTAATAATGTTCTTTATGTTCAAGTGTGACAAGTGAAAACTTCTTTTTCTTTCGTGCAGGTTTATGTGAATTGAGCAATCTTCATAAGCTCTCTCTTAGCGCCAACGACTTAGACGATCAAAGCCTTCCCCAGTGTCTAGGGAAGTTATTGAAGATGGAAACTCTGTACCTGTCTCATAACAACCTAAGGGGCCATTTCTTCTCCTCGTCAGGTATTATGACACTTAATCAGATGAGGAATATTTGAACATCTTTCAATTCTGACGGCTTACAACACGATATCAATTAATATAATTGTAGTAGATTACTTCAAAGTGCAATCTGCAACAATTATATTTATCATCAGTAAGGTTGTTGTTCTTTAAAGGTCGTCTGTTCAAGTTCTTAATATACATCTAGATTGGTTTCTGTGAAATAAATAAGAAGACCTTTTTTTGTGAAATAGGACTGAATTTTTAAGATCATTTCCCATATAATACTTATTTTAAGATGCATTTAAAAGTTTAGATTGATGACATAAGTTGAATGATTTTGTAATGACAGAATAAAATATAAATTTTGAAAAAAAAGTGGAGACATAAAATATGACTATATTAATGATTTTATTTAAGAAAATAGCTCCCTGATCATTACTAATGTCCTTCATGTTCAAGTGTGACAACTGAAAACTTCTTTTTCTTTCGTGCAGGTTTATGTGAATTGAGCAATCTTAAGAACCTCTTTCTTAGCAGCAACGGCTTAGACGATCAAAGCCTTCCCCAGTGTCTAGGGAAGTTATTGAAGATGGAAACTCTGGACCTGTCTCATAACAACCTAAGAGGCCATTTCTTCTCCTCGTCAGGTATTATGACACTTAATCAGATGAGGAATATTTGAACATCTTTCAATTCTGACGGCTTACAACATGATATCAATTAATATAATTGTAGTAGATTACTTCAAAGTGTAATCTGCAACAATTATATTTATCATCAGTAAGGTTGTTGTTGTTTAAAGGTCGTCTGTTCAAGTTCTCTAGATATTAGATAAATAGTCAATCTATAGAAAGGGTTTGTCAATTCTAATATAAAAACGTCCAATCAATCCAACTAATGATCAACACATAACAAAAAAAATGTCATCAATTAACCTTGACAATGTTAGCAAAAGTCCCACATTACTAGAGAACGTTTGGATCTTGGGGTTTATAAGCACATGGGTTCCCAATCCTTATAAGTCGGTTTTTAAAGATAAGTTCTACTCATGTGTTTAACATGGTATTAGATCAGAGGTACCACTAGGATGGATTGGGTTCATATCTCTAGCCTAGCGTGGAGGTGGAGAGACGAGTGTCTACAACCCTGGCGTTGAGGGAGAGTGTTAGCAAAAGTTCCACATTGACAGTAGACCTATAGATTTTGTGATTTATAAGAACATGGATTCGCTATCCTTATAAGCCAGTTTTTAAATATGAGTTCTACTCATGTGTTTAGCGGACACTACATCATAGAGGCATCGCCAGCGTTCCCATGAGATGAACCTGTTGGAACGTGTGGCTCAATTCCACTGAAATTAGGAGTCTATTTTCTAGGACTCCTAATTACATTGACAAAATGGGATTCCAAATTATATTAGGAAATTGCTAGACATAGGACGCAACAATACTGCTATATTATGGACGTGGGTTTCATAGAAACCCTGCCTTTTGGCCGTGTGCCTTCCGAGCCCTCATAGGGTCTCGTGTAGCAGAGGTGTAGTGAAGGAGATAGAGATAGAGAGGGAAGATACTCTGAGAGATCTTGGATTCCGAATATTGTATATATGTATTTTCTCTATAATAAAATCTACAATCTCCCATGGACGTAGGCCAGAGGTTGGCCAAACAACGTATATCCTGTGGTCTTTGTGATTGTGTTTGATTGATCTGTGATTTCTGTATGTGGGCGTTGGGTCTCATCCCTAACAGAACCTCCCAAGGGTGTCGACATGTCATTTGACTTTGCCTTCCTTGGGCTTTCTTTTTGACTCCTATCAATACCCATTTTGAACTCGTTGGAGAAATCTTTTAGTTTTATTTGAAGTGGAGCTTAGGAAAATTATAGTGAAATTTCAAGGAAAAGTAGAAAAAAAAAATAGAAATGGCTATTTTGGAAGTGGTTAATTTGATAGAGGGAAACAGGTGTACTAGAACTAGCAAAGAATCAAAATACACCTAGAAGTAGCCCCACAAAATATGAACACTCCATAAAAGATTAAAAAATTAGCAAACTAAAGCAGGGGAAAAACCACAACAAGGCAAGTAGGCTAGCCACTGCCAATACTTTCTTTCGGCGCACAAAATAGATCTGACGTCGTGGTTTCTTGAAATTCTTGAAAGTTGAAGTCCAAAGATGCATTTGGTTTGCAAATGGAGGGCTATGGATTGATGAGTTTCAGCCATGTCTTAGGAAGATTTGTGCGTTCCTTTGCCACCAATGGGTCCATTTGATTGTAAAGAAAACAAGCCTCTATAGAATAGTTAACTTAGAGGACCCACGAGAGAATATTTTGGAGTAAGATAGAGTTGCTTAAGATTTTGATTGTTGGGTATGGCTAGATTAAGAACAAGATTTTGATTAGGATTAGAAATTCTATTCCTCTTTGATTTCTTCTATCTTTCACCGATTTATTTTCTAATCTCTATTTTCATTTGGGTTTGAGTTGTAGCAACCGATTTAGACTGCCGGTTAGGGAAATCTATTTGTAACAGGAAACCTCACTATTTCTCGCTATAAAAGCAGAGAAGGTTTCCTTCTTGAGTGGGTGTCCATAGATATGTGGTTTGTATTTGAGAGAGAGGAAGAGGGTTTGTAAACCTTTTAATTTAGTGAAAGATTTGGTTTGGTTTGGTGGATGTAGGATTTGGCCGAACCACGTTAAAATCGTTTGTGATTCGTGTGATTGATTTAGATTAGCTTCCGGTGTTTGAGTGGGGATTAAATCCCAAGGCATCAAGAGCTAGGTTTCGATTTGGGCTTCGTGGTTCCGATTTGGGTTATTTGATTTGGGAATTTTTGGGCAAGAGATCGGTAGAGGTTTGAGGAAAAAAAAAAAAAAGAGGAAGAAGCAGAGGATGGTCTGAAATACATTAAAAAAAATTAGTCTCTTCCTTTTTACCTTCGACTATTTGCTGTTTTGATCGCTCAGTCCCCATTAACCATCGCCATCCACCTCTGCCTCTACTTTCGTAGCCGTCGGCCGTCGTTGTTTCTTTCTCCACACCCATCCCTCATCGTTGTGGCTGAAGAAAAAAAAATTGAAAACATCGCTGATTGGAGTCTCTCTGGCGAAAGTTATTTTGGAGAAGGGACCTCTCTCCCGCATTGAAGCATTGTTTTGGTGGTCAAAAGGACCACCATTCGGTGCAGTCCGAAGAACCACATTTTCTGGTGCTCTCTTAGGACCGCAGGACTGCGGTTTTCAGATACACCTTCAGCAATTTATTTTCTTTTTTTGAAAAAATTGTAATTTTTTTAAGTTTTTTGAAGTGATTTTTGGAAGTTGTTTTGAGTAGTTTTGAAGTTGTTTTGTCGTTTGGAGGTTATTTTTGAGAGAAAATATCTTTGAATTTTGGGTCATCATCAAAGACCACCACTGAACCTATGTAAACATCAAGGCCCATGGTTTCGAATGCGAGATATGAAGTTGAAAATTTTAATGGGATGAATATCTTTGGCATGTGGCAATGCAAAGTAAGGGATGTGTTGTTTTCGCAGGATTTGGATATTGCTTTAAAAGATATACCTGTAGATATGAATAGGGATTTAGAGAGAATCAACAGTTTGGCTTGTGGCACCATACGGCTTTGTCATACAAGAGATCAATAATATTTTGTTTTGAAGGAGACTTTGGCAAAAGATTTGTGGCAGAAACTTGAGGACAAGTATATGACCAAGAGCATTGAAAATCGTCTCTATCTGAAGAAGAGATTTGCGAAATTTAGATGTTGAAATCTCAGATGAAGACAAAGCAGTGATATTGTTGAGCTAATTACTTGATAGTTATGAGCATTTAATTACCACTTTATGGTATGACAAAAAAGAGATTAATTTTGAAGATGTGTCAAATGCACTAATGAACAATGAAATTCATTGAAAGATAAATAGGATAACAGGGACTCAATGTCAGAGCTTTGGCAATAACATAAAACTGGAAATCTGATAAGTCTCATCCTAAGACAAAAAAACATCATCGTCTGAGAGAAAAATTGTTGCAAAGGATGAGTGTGCCTTCTGTCATGAAAAAGGGCATTGGAAAGTTAACTGTCCAATGTTGAAAAACAAGGACAAGGAAGATTCAATTGCAAATGTCGCACAGGCTGAAGATAATGATTATGATGTACTAATTTTTTTCATCATTTGCATATCATTGTGATGGTTGGTTATTAGATTTGGGATGTGCTTATCATATGTGTCCCAACAGAGATTTGTTCATCTTTGGAGTTGGATGGTGGCTCTGTTTTTATGGGTAATGATAGTGCCTATAAAACGAACGGGATAGCTGACATTCGTTTGAAATTGCATGATAGAACAATTAAAGTAATGTCTGATGTTAGATATGTGTAAGATTTGAAGAATAATTTCATCTCTTGAAAGTTTCTTCAGGTGCACATGTTGTGATGAAAGCTACTTGACAAAAGAATATGTGTTTCTTAGAGGGAAGGATAGTCGTAGGTGGAGAAGTCATTGGACAAAGAAGAGTCAAATTTGATACAGATGTTCGTTGCACTCAGGGTTCAAGTTCAAAGCGCAGTTTGAACTTGATCAATATTCAACAAGTTTGAGAACCTTCGGGTGCCTAGCGTCTATGGGGGCATTTAGTGGCAGTCGGCATCAGTTATTCACTTCATTTGGTTGGCGTGAGATTTCATGCTAAGGTGGAGCTATCAGAGGAGGTCCATTTGCAAATATCGCTAAGGTGGAGATTGTTGGTAATGACTCGATTAAGAACAAGACTTTGATTAGGAATAGGAATCCTATTCCTCTTTGACTTCTTCTCTCCTTCAACGACTTCTTCTCTTATCTCTATTTTCGTAGGATACCTCTTTGTTTCTCTCTATAAAAGTAGAGAGGGTTTCCTTCGTGAGTGGGTGTCCATCGATATGTGGGTTTTTGTTTGAGAGAGAGAGATTCGTGAGAGAGAGGAAGAGAGTTTGTAAACATTTTAATTTAGTGAAAGATTTGGTTTGGTTTGGTGGACGTAGGTTTCATCCAAACCACATTTAAATCGTGTGTGATTTGTGTGATTGATTTTGATTAGCTCCCGTTGTTTGAGTGAGGATTAAATCCCAACATAGACATCACCCATTTCGTATTAAAAAAAAAAAAACTGAAGGAGGAAACTCTAAACCTCAAAAAGAAGGAACAATGGAAAAGAAAGTAGTTCAAATCTTCAATAGCATGGACACAACAAACAAAACTAACATTAATGCATCACCTCTTTTGAATGCTATTGCACATGGGATGAGCTTTAATAGATTCACTAGTGGTCAATTATGTGTATGAGGAATCCTTTAAAGAAAGATTTAAATGTGTAAATGCTAGATGCCCAAAGTCAGAGTCTTCAATGTTCACATTAGTCTGAACCCCATACAAAAACAGGATAAAGTTGGAGTATTCCTTACTCTCGTAGTCTCATCATCTAAAAAGTGTCTATGAAATTGAACACTCTATACAATGAAATTAAAACAATCTAACGACATATGAGGCAGACTAAGGTCTCTCCAAATCTCAAAACTCAAAGGATTTATCGTTTTCAATACAAAACCCCTCTCAAGAGGAATCAAACCAAACTCAAATATGAAGAATAAAAAAAATTAGAAGAAGAGGTATTTGAGTAATCTTACCTTAGACTAAACTTCACATAGAATGAGAGATGAACACCTCAATCTCTCTTTTGTAAAACTAAAGCTAAAACAAAATTCATCAATTCTAAATAATTGCATGTCAATAATATTGACTTGGTAGTTAAAGGTGCACCTAAGGAACTAGACCAAGGGTTTGCTCCTTAGATGCGGATTGCACCTTATATAAAAGTGAATTTTTATTTTCCATATAGGTGTTAAGTAGATAGTTGAACATAATTTCCCTCTTAAGTGTTAAATATAAATAACATTGTATCTTGTTATTCTCCCTATTAGTAGCTAAAATATAGTGAACATAGTTTACATCTTATATAAATTGCATATTTTCTTTTATCTTATTATTAATTTTTATTGTAAAATTGACACATGGATTTGTTGTGTCTTCCTCAAAAATTGAGGGAAGAGTCTGTGTATATTTCGTATTTTTAGAAAAAAATCATCGTACAAATAAAAAAAGGTCAAAATACACAAAAAAAGGAAATCGACAAAATTGGTAAGAACACAAATTGATATTTATTAATTTAGTAATGTCCAATTAATTATAAGAGTAGAATTAGGAGAAACTCTCAGGTGACATCTTGTAAACGGTAACACTCCCCCTCAAGGTGGAGCTTGAATGGAAAAAATGCCCAACTTGTGGATCAAACCATGAAATAAATCTTTGCCAAACGTTTTGTGAAGACCTCTGCAAGTTGAGCAGAAGAGGGAACATGTCGAGGAACAATAAGCTTTGACTAGATCATTTCCCGAACAAAATGGCAATTAATTTCAATATATTTGGTGTGTTAATGAAAGACAAAATTGTTTGCAATATGTAGAGCAACTTGATTGCCATAGAACAATGTGATTGTCAAAGGCTGAGAAATACTTAGATCTTCAAGCAAATGCTTCAACCACTGTAGTTTGCTTGTCAAAGTGGCAATGGCTCGGTACTCAGCCTCAATGGATGAGCGAGAAATCGTAGCCTATTTCTTGGTTTTCCAAAATGAGATTGGAACGAAGGAAAGTAAAATACCTTGTGGTTGATCGTCAAGTGAAAAGGCAGCTAGAAAAATCATAATAACAATAGCCGCATAGGTGAATACATATAGAAGATGAGAAAATGATCCTCTTGCTGACAGAACACTTAAAGAATTTTACCACACGATGTGTTGCATCCGGATAATAGTGCGAGGAGAGTGCATGAATTCAGTTAAAACATGGACCAAATAATTGGTATATGATATTTTGGCGGTAAAATAGATAAGATGTCCCACTAATGGTGATATGGAGTGGGATTAGGTAGAAAAATCCCAACAAGCGGCGATAATCGTAAATGTTGCTCTATGTTGAAATTGGAGATCCAACCTTCAATCAAATCGATATCCTTGAGGATATCCAAAGTGCAATTCCTTGGAAAGTAAGATACATTTCTGAGAACAGGCCACTTCGATACAAAGAAAGTACTTTAGAGCACCAAAAACTTTTTTTGAATGATGAGTACCCAAATATTTAATAAAAAATGTGTTGCAAAGAAGCGCTTGAGGCGTTGAATGGTCAAATCATTATTGCCAATAATAATTATATCATCAACATATACCAAAATAAAAGTTGAAGAATCTGTTTGGCTATGAGTGAAAAATGACTAGTCAGACTTTGATTGTGAAAAACTAAACTCAGGGAGAGTAGTAGAAAATTTCACAATTCACTGTCAGGATGCTTGTTTCACCCATAGATGGATTTGTTTAGTTTGCAAATCAACTTCCCATGTCATGCAAAATCAGGCGGAAGCATCGTATGTTCCTCTTCATCGAGATCAACTTGGAGGAAGGTGTTGTTAACATCGAGTTGATAAAGAGACCATCACTTAACAAAGGTAATGGAAAGTGGAGCACGTACAGTAACCGGTTCAACAATGGGAGCAAATGTATCGTAATAATTCAATCCTTCAACCTGAGTAAATCCCTTGGCATCTAAGTGAGCCTTATAACGCTTAATGGAACCATATGACCGGTACTTAATCTTGTAAACCCATTTGTAGTTGTAGAATTTGGTAAAATAGCTTACTGTATTTCTCATTATCACAGATATAAATAGAATTTACAAGCCGCTCTTTGAAGAGGAGCAAATCAAACAGGATACAATTACAACTTGGATTAGGACTGATTAGAGAGAGTTCAACTTGGATTAGAACTTTAGTGAAGATGTCAGCGAGATGGTCTGAAGAAGATACCAATTGAGTCCGATGAGAGCCGGTAGTGACACGTTCCCTCATGAAGTGATAGTCAAGCTCAATGTGTTTTTTTCTAGCATGGAAGAAAGAATTGACCGCCATGTACGTGGCATGGAAATTATCACAACGGAGTATAGTCGGAGAAATGAGAGCAAATCCAAGGTCTCAGAAGAGGTGCTGAATCCAAACAGTGTCAACACAAGTAGAAGCAAGAGCCTGATACTCAGCTTCAGCACTAGAGCGAGAGATCGTTGCTTGTTTCTTTGCACACTATGAAATTAAGTTGGAACTAGAAAGATACAGTTACCAGTAATGGAGCGACGAGTAACAGGACAACCGACCCAATCTAAACTGGAGTAAACAACTAAGCCTAAGGGCTGTGTTGAATACGCGATGTGCAAGCCACGACCAATGGAGCCTTTGAGATAGCGTAGGATGAGCTTAACAATGTCTAAATGAGGAGTACAAGGCTAACTCATAAACTGAGAAACAATGTGCACCGCATAAGCAATGTCAGTCCGAGTAAGAGTGAGATAAGGAAGTGTGCCAACGAGATATCAATACTTAGAAGGATTAGAGAGAAAATCACCAGAAGTAGAAGACAACTGTCTTTGCCGCAATGGGGGTAGAACAGGGTTAATGACCAAGCATGTCACTGCATCGAAGAAAGTCAAAGGTGTATTTATTTTGAGACAAATGTAACCCTTGAGAAAGATAAGTCACTTTGAGGCTAAAAAAATAATGAAGTTTGCCAAGATCCTCGATTTCAAACTTAGTACCCAATTGTCGAGTGAAGGAATGAATGAGTGTTGCCAGTGAGAATAATATCATCAACATAGAGCAAGAGAAGCATAACTTGTGAAGCTCAAGAAAAATAAACATAGAACTGTCAGCTTTGCTTTAAAGAAAACCATAAGAAAGAAGGAAGGAGCTGAATAGCTGAAACCAGGAACCTGGTGCTTGCTTCAAGCCATAGATGGCTTTACGGAGTCTGCAAACATGGTGAGGTCGACTTGCATCAACGAAGCTTGGCGGTTGAGCCATGTAGACTTCTTCAGTAAGGTATCCATGAAGAAAGGCATTCTTGACGTCTAATTGATGAATGGGCCAAGTAGAAGAGACCGCGAGATTAAGAACAGTGCGAATGGTAGTTGGCTTGACGACAGGGTTGAAAGGTCTCACTATAGTCAATGTCTGCTTGTTGATGAAAGACTTTAGAAACGAGGCGCACTTTGTATCGTTCAATGCTACAATCAGAATGTCGTTTAATCTTAAGAACCCATTTACATCCGACAGTGTTGATATTGGATGGAGGCGGAATAAGTGACAATTTGTTGCCGTAAGAGGGCATTAAACTCATCATACATGACCTGACGCCATTCTGTAGACCGAACAACTTGAGTGTAGCATGTGGGCTCAATACCAGAGGAAGAAACCATAGATGTAAAGGAGCAGACAGAGGATGTCGAGTACAAAGGCACTCACTTGTTGGGCTTGAAAATACCATCTTTAACACAGGTCACCATAGGATGAACATTGGTAGGCGAAAGAGGAGCTTCAGCTAGAGATGGTGAAGAGGAGGGTGGTGATACAGGTGCCACCACTTGAGATGGTGATGTGTCTTCTAGAAGAGGTGACGCGGATGGTGGAGACTCATGTGCCGCTACTGGAGATGGAGAGGCGTCTGCTAGAGAGTGTGATGCAGGAGGTGGCAGTGGTGCAGGTGCCAACAAACTAAAAAGCAGGATAAAGACCACGTCAAACGAAGGTGGTCGAGCAGTTGCCAAGGGGCCCGATGCATAGGGGAAGACTGCTTCATTGAACACAACATGCCGAGAAATATAGACTCGTCCTGTTGTAGCATTTATCGTAAGTGTTGTAACCCAAAAAAACACATTCAAGAGATCTTGGTTGCAGTTTATTAGTAACATAATCTCCAAGATAAGGGTAGCATTCACAACCAAAAGTACGAAAGACATATAGTCAGGTGTGTAATCAAACAATTTCTGAAATGGTGAAGACTTGGGTGGGGAGTCGGTTGATGAGATACACAGTTGTACAAAGGGCTTCAATCCAAAGGTTATGGGGAATGTGAGATGCAATGAACAATGTACGACCCATTTCCGATATATGACGATGTTTACGTTCCGCAGTACCATTTTGTTGCGGGGTATGGGGACATGAGAATTAGTGATGAATCCCTTTTCGCACACAAATGAATAAATGAGTGATTATCATATTTTTTACCTCCATCACTCTAAAATTGCTTAATGGAAGTAGAGAAATGATTTCCAACAAATGCAAGAAAATGGAAAAAATGAGAAAGACTTCTGATTTATTGCGCATAAGAAAGATCCAAGAGTATCTGGTGTAATCATCAGTAAAAAAGACATTGTAACAAAAACCAGAAACATAAGAGATAGGAGACATCCAGACATCAGAATGAACTAAATGAAATGGGGCAACAATATTATTTTTATGAGAATAAAAAAGAAGATGCATAGACTTTCTTAACGCACAATGACTACAAAAAGTAGAGAGAGAAAATGAAAAGGAAGAGCATAAACTTTTATTTGAAGCAAGCACTTGTAAAACTTTGTGTGAGGGATGACCAACGCATTGGTGCGAGAGGGACACTAAAGATCAAGAGGCCATGAGAGCATGAGCAAAGTGACGGCTGCGTTAAATAGGATAAGGACCAGCTTCAAATCTACTAGTAAACAAAATAGCACCGGTACATAGATCACGAATGATAAAGCCCCACGGAAAGAAAATGAAGCAAACATAGTTATCTTTAGTGAATTGTGCAATAGATAAAAGATTCTTATGCATGTGGGGAACATGAAGAACACGAGAAAGCTGAAAGTGGGAGGTACCAGAGGAAAGAGAGATGACTAGTGTGTGCAATAGGGAGAAAATCATCGTTACCCAATACAACGTGATCCGTACGTATATAAAGGAACTTATAGCGTAGGGAACGAACATCACCAGTCATGTGGTTGGTGGCGCCAATGTCTGAATACCAGTTGTGATCAACTGGTGAGCAATCTGTATGCCAGCGAAGGCAGACACATGAGCTTCCTCAAACCATGTATGTTGGCAGTAGCGCTGGTCGTATGTGGTAGCATTGTGACCAAACTTGAAGCAGATCTGACATTGAACAACAAGGAAATGTCCAATAAGCCCCAGATAAGATTGGGGATGTCTGCGATTGCAAGTGCCACGAGGAAGCCACCTCGACCAGCCTAGAATGAAGAAGAGACAAATAGAGCACCATATCCAAAGTGTCGAGCTTGACTACCAATAGAAGAGTACTCACGCCAATGGGAAAATAGAAGGTTTGCAGGATGTATGTTGGAAGTGCTGGTAATACTGGCAGCCATTGGAAGATTGGACTATGCGGAGATGCCTTTTTTTCGGGAATAAGATGTGTACTGGCATAGGTTTAATCTTGGAAGAAAATCAATCCTATGTCTGAATTCAGCTCAAACGGATCGAGACGGAAGTGCAATCTCCGTCTACACTTGGATCACCGCCATGCCTGTAGCACCTCAGAACTCTGCAGATTCCTCTGTATACTGGCCTGTCTTAGAATAACATGGCCTGGAATCAGAGTGGCTGCAGCGATCTACACACATGCGAATCTAGGTTTGTTGTGGCAATTTTTTTCTTTTTAATTTTGGTTGTTGGAGCAACAGAGGATGGACCTAGTAGGAAAGGCTAGAACAATAGCAGGAAATCGCCGCTCAAACTGGAAGTAGAGGAAGCCCAAGCAGACTGCAGATGTGGAATGAATGATCTGATCGAACTTGGGTGTCAACAGATCTGGTGGGTTGCTCAAATAGTGTAGGTCCGGCTGGTGATGCAGGCTGTAGAAAGTCGACGAACAACAATAGCGAGGCGCTTGCTGAAGGCGTGGTTGCTTTAGGAACAAAATACCTTCTAGAGGAACGCTGGCTACAACACAGGGTGTCATTCGTGGATAACAACGGAACTTGGGTCTGGCTTCAATAGAATCTTGTAACGTCTTGCAGAACTTGGGTCTAGGCTTATGAAGAATCAAACTGCAGCAAGGTGGGATTCAAGTCAGCGAAGATAGCCGGAGTAGCAACAGTGAGAGGACAACGAGATCTGGTTGTATCTGGATAGAGAAGGTCATCTGAGAGGAGTCACTTAGTTGCAGAGGAAACAAATCCAGACAAGAAGAGAGAGGATCGTAAAGTGGCGCCTACTGAGGTAGGCATGAAGGCTGCCTCTTTGCCGAGAGGAGATTGCAATTGAAAGAGTGGGGTCGTCGTGCAGAGAGATGACGATTGTAAAGGAAAATAGAGAGAAATGGATCAGGGCTCGGGGGTTCGATGTGGCTAGGTGGGATCATCGGAGAGAGCTAGGGATGAGAAGAGATACTTGTCGTTGAGAGATGGTTGTTGTACAGTGGAATAGAGAAGGGAGGGTTTATTTTTAATCGAAAAAAAAATTTGGTATAGACTAGAGAATGGAGGGATTTGAAATTTTTGATGTTCCAAGGACACTCTAGCTCTGTACCATGTAGAATTTGGTAAAATAGCACACTGTGTTTCTCATTATCATAGATATAAATAGAATTTACAAGCCTCTCTTTGAAGAGGAACAAATCAATTAGGAAACAATTACAACCTGGATTATGACTAATTAGAGAGAGTTCAACTTGGATTAGAACTCCCGTTAATAATAGCCATTAAGTTTCTTATTGACGGGAAGATAAGTGGGAAGATTCCCATCTGTACAAGTTGTACTTGGTTTGGTTGCAAGTTTAATTTAGAGATTGAGCAGCTTGATGTGAAGACAACCCTCCTTCATGGTGACTTGGAGGAAGAGATCTACATGGAGAAACTTGAGGGCTTCAGAGTAAAAGGAAAGAGAACTTGGTTTGCAGACGAAGGAAGAGCATATATGGGTTAAAGCAGGCATCGTGACAATGGTACAAGAAGTTTGATTCGTTCATGGTGGATCATGAGTACAGAAGGACTACTTCAGATCAATGTGTGTATATGATGAAATTCTTAGATGGTAATTTTATTATTTTGCTGCTTTACGTAGATGATATGTCAATTGTTGGACAAGATGCTACCAAAATTAACAAGTTGAAAGCAAAGTTCATTAGATCCTTTGCTATGAAAGATTTAGGGTCGGAAAAACAGATACTTGGTATGAAGATCACAAGAGATACAAAAATTGGCAAGCTTTGGCTATCACAAGAGAGGTAAATTAAGAAGGTGCTTGAAAGATTTAATATGGACAAAGCTAAATCATTGAGTACTCCACTTATAAATCATTTCAAACTCAGTTCCGAGCAGTCTCCAGCAAGTGAGAAAGAAAAAGGTGACATAAGGGAAGCTCTTTATGCATCAGCAATTGGCAGTTGGTAGTTTGATGTATGCTATAGTGTGTACATGGCCAGTCATAGCTTATGTAGTTGGTGTTGTCAGTAGATTCATTTCTAATCTTGGCAAGGAACACTGTGCTACAGTTAAATAGATTCTTAGGTATCTTTGAGGAATTTACAAGATATGTTTGTGTTTTGGAAATTGTAAACCTTTGTTAGAAGGCTCCACAGATGTAGACATGGCAGGAGACATTGATTCTAGAAAGTCCACGTCGGGTTACTTGATGACCTTTTTAAAGGGAGTTGTAGCTTGGCCGTCCAAGTTGTAGAAATGTGTTGCTCTATCTACTACATGGGCTGAGTACATTATAATATCTAAGGCATGCAAGGATATATTGTGGATGAAAAGATTCCTACATGATTTGAGATTAGAGCAATAGTGGTACGTTCTCTTTTGTGACAATCAAAGTGTTATTCATTTGGGTAAGAACCCAACCTTCCATTCAAGATTGAAACATATCGATACGAGGTATCATTGGATACATGATGTGTTGGAGAAGTTGTGGCAACTTGAGAAAATTCATACTGGTGAAAATGGGTTGGATATGATGAATAAAACCTTGCCTAAGGAGAAATGTGAACTGCGTAGAAGCAAAGTGGGCTTAGTTGAGCCCCTCACATGGGTTTGGAGGGGGAGATTTGTTGGGTGTCCCTCCTCATCAGAGGTGGGGCCCACATCTGATAAAAGAAACACAAAAAAAAAAAGGGCTTGAGAGAAATGGAGAGTCTGCGAGCAAGGCAAAAACAATGAAAAAAGAGAAAACAAACGGGAGAAAGAAAGAGATAGGGTGTAACTGAGGAAGAAGAAAGGAGAAGAAAATGAGATTTAGCCATCATGTTTAATCTGATTCATCTCAAATTTTGAGGGTTTTCTCCTGATATCGTGGGCAACAAAACTTCCGGCTCAGATTATGGATTTAGCGTCTCCACAGCTTCTCTCTCATACCCCCTTTGTTTTGTGAGATCTCTCCATATATTATTTTTATTGTTGCTGGGATCCAAGAATGTTGTGCTCTTGATGAGCCTCTAATTTGGCTAGAAAGAAACCTTATAATCCCGTTATTTTTATAGTGGAAGATTGATTTAGAGCTTGTCCCGTGGATGTAAGCACATTGTCAAACCACGTAAATATGGTGTCGTACGATTGGATTTATTTGACTATTACTTGCTTAATAATTGTTGTTTTATTTATCCATTTTTATTCACACAGAGAAAAAATATAGTAGTTTTTTCTTGACACCACTTTTATTTTTTTTCTATGCAACAAAGTTGTTGCTATCACCATTGGAATCTTCATATTATGTTTTCATGATTAACAAAGTGAATTCCAATCTCTTCATTCTACATGCTTTGTTGAATTGTACATAGTAATCTCCATTCGAATGTATATAGGTAGCTATTGTACTTAGAGTCAGTATACAAAAACCTTCAAAAAAGAAACTTATGCAAGGATTATTGTGATACACATAACATCAGTAGAAAGGACTTTCTAGTGCTTGAGATTTTTAAAAAACTTGTTTTCTTTAAGTTTAGAATCAATTTGTTAATCATTCGTCGATGATGATAAATAAAGAAATTATTCAGTAGTTTTATTTTAATTTTAAAAAATCAAAAGTTAAGAATCATTTATTGAACTCATTTTAAACGGTTTGACCATCCTCGCTATCAAGTATTCACTCATCTATCTTCCCTTTTTCTTTTAATTATAGGACCATAAAATGTGATAATGACTAAATCAAAAGTTGATTATGTACAAGTTTTTCTACTTGTTAACATGACATGAAGAAATTATTAAAAATGACAAATAGGACGTTTTAAAATTAGTGAAAAATGAATTCTCTCTAATCCAAATTCCTGCCTAGATGTAGCCTGCAATCGCAGCATCATCACCGACTAAATGAAATTGAGCAGTTTTAAAGAGACTATATGATTTCTATGTAAAAATTGAATTTATTATGAACTAAATTTTAAATAGTTGATTGGGATAGATATAGGACATTATGAATAATATAGTTTAAGAAAAATCTCCATAATCCAGTGATAATAATACAAGGTAATATGCAATATGCATAGACCAAGTCCACTCAAGTGTATGATCAAGTGAGGGTATGAAATATGGCCTACACGTATCGTATCGGTTGGTTTTTTTTTTTTTTAAATATCCTTTTCATCATTTTTCTAGTTGCATCTTAAATTGGATATGATTTTAAGATGGTTTAGAAGAAAGTTCTTCAAGTGTGAAGGGTATTTGTTAATTTACAACATTTTCTCTTAAAATTTGTCCATTTTTGAGTTATTTTTATCAATTTATTTGAATTTTTGCTCTAGAATAATCTCAAATTTTGGGCTTTTTAAAATAATTTAATGAAACAATATTGAATGCTTATGGAATTGCATGGAGATTCCTTAATGTGATTGATATCTATGATTTTCCAATGTTTTTTTTCAAAATATTTATACAATCCCAGTTTTCTAAGATAATTACTATTTTACAGTATCTTGCAGAAAAAATTATGAAATGGATATGATTTTGATAATAAAGAGTATTAGATTGATCTTTATATACATATTTCACTATCTAAACAATGATAAACAAATCAGGAGCCTTTATCATAAAACTTCCTAATGTAAAAATCATTGTCTCTTTTGAAGTCAAATATTCCTTAGCATATTTAATTCTCCAAAAATTAAAGTTAGCATTAGAGCAATACTCATTTGATTGATTGTCACCGTTGAGTTCATTGATATGAATAAAATATTTAATCATTCAAATAAATATAAATTCTTTAAATTAGAATTATAATTTTTCAAACGGTTTGCTTCATCGGAAACTCATGATAATTATGTCTGATACAATGGGTAGGATCGGGTGTGCGTAATTTGGACAGATTTGATTTAATTGGGTTAATTATGGGCATTAAAAGGTGTAATGGGCTAAGTAGATGTGATTAATGGAATGGTATTTAGTGGGATGATGAGATTTAAAAAGAACATTTGGGAAAAGGAAACAAGGGTATGGTACGGTCAAGGTTGGTTTAAAAAGGTGAAAGACTTAACGGGTCAAATGGGGTATGGGTATCAATGGGCGAGTTGGGTGATGGGATGCGAAGGCTAAGTCTCGAAAGAAAATTAAATGAGAAGGTGGCGTTGGAAGGGAAGAGAAGAACTCCGTCGAATGCCATCGTCAGAGGAGAATACTCGAATCCATGAGCTAGAACCAGAATCTCCCGGGGAAGAAGACGATAGATGGGGTAAAACCCAAAATAAATTCATTATCAAAATCTGTTGTTTCTTTTACATCCCAAACAAGGGTTTTATATACATTCAAGCAAACTAAAAATAGAAAAAGAAATCAAACGAAAAAATAAGTAAGAAAGAATTGGAAATGGAAAGAAGAAGATCTCAAGCATGGTCAGTGTAGAAGGAACGAAGGAAATTGTTGAAAGTGTTGTCTCTGTTTCAAACGGATGTGCATTGATTTCTTTTCCTTCTATTCTTCATCAATCTTCTTTTCTTGGTTTTATTTTGTGCCCACACGTTGGGCCTTGGATCCCATGTGTGTGCTACATCAATGTTTTATTAGTTAGGTGATAGAAATTGAGAACCAACCGTCTTGTTTGAACTGGGCCCATAATAACATCCTAAAAATTAAACTTGTTAAAAAGACTTGAAATTGAAATCGCTAGGAGAAATTTTTTAGTCTTATTATTCGAACTGGACATCAAACAAATTGATTTCTTAAATAATTTCTATCATTATAATTTATGAAACTTACTATTTTTTTCATGTCTATAACAGGGCTTTGTGAATTACGGAAGCTAAAATGGATGGGTTTGGGCTTCAATTCAATTGAAGGAAGAATTCCCCCATGTATCGGTTATATGCATTCCCTTGAAGTATTAGATCTGTCTCAAAATCTAATCAGTGGGAGCATTCCACCTTTAGGAAACCTTAGTTTATTGCATATGATTTGGCTCGGCGATAACAAGTTGGATGGCGTATTTGAATTCTCCACTTTTGCCAACTTATCTATGCTTCGGGTCGTTGCTCTTGCAAACAATCCAATGTTAGAGGTAGAAACAGAATCCCCAACATGGCATCCATCATTTGAGCTATCTAACCTCTATCTATCAAATACCCAAGTCAACAAGCGTAGTGGCAATGTCATTCCGAGCTTCTTGGCCACTCAAAACTCCTTGAACTTTCTGGATCTGTCAAATACCCACCTTACTGGTATCATTCCTAATTGGCTATTCTATAACTTGACGGAGGCCTTTGGGTTGGTACTAAGTGACAATCAGTTAGGGGGTTCATTTCCTCTTCCTTCTCAAGGCGTTTCAACAAATGGCGTTCAGTGGCTCGACATCTCAAACAATCCTTTTCGGGGGATCTTTCCTGCCAACATAAGCATTTTTCTTCCTTCACTGAGATACCTCAACATGTCTGGAAATTCCTTGCAAGGTGAAATTTCTCTCAGCAGTAACATGGCATCATTGGAAGTGTTGGATTTGTCGAGCAACAACTTTTCAGGAGAGATTCACATGTTGCTAGCAAATAGCCCTTCATTGGTTTACTTGTGGTTATCAAACAACAAATTACATGGGGATATCCCGTTACCAAATTCAAACTTGTCTGCCTTGAGATTTCTATTCATTGATGGAAATGGCTTCACAAAAATAGTACCACGCATGCCATCTAATAGCACAAATTTGCAGGCCCTAAACTTCAGAAGAAACTTTTTCAAAGGCATTATCCCAACTTGGTTACCAACACTTGGCAATCTTTCTTTTGCTCTCTTAAATCATAACGATTTTCATGGACCCATTCCAACAGAATTATGTCAAATGCAAAATTTGCGTTTCTTGGATTTGTCAAATAACCATCTTTCAGGCACCATACCTTCTTGCCTCCATAATATTTCTGCTTGGATGAACAAAACGCTTGTCCAGTTGAGTTTTTTGGATAGCATGTTAGAAAATACAAGCTTTAGAACTGAGTTCACAACAAAGGGGAACTTGTGGTCTTATGAAGGAACTCCACTTTCCATGATGACCGGAGTCGATTTCTCTTTGAATCAATTGACAGGTAACATTCCAAAGGAGTTGGGAAATTTGAGAGGGCTTCACTCATTGAACTTATCTCACAACCATCTAATGGGTTATATTCCAGAGTCCTTTCAACATTTGGATAATATAGAAAGTTTGGATCTCTCTCACAACAGATTGATTGGTCGTATTCCCCCACAGTTAACCGCATTGACTACCCTTGGTACTTTTAATGTTGCCTTTAATAATCTCTCTGGAGCGTTACCAGATTGGGAAGGCCAATTCTCCACTTTTAATGCAAGCAGCTATGAGGGCAATCCAGGTCTTTGTGGGAAACCACTTGAAAGAAATTGCTCTTCCAACAATCCATCGCACCCTCCACACCCTGCCATTGAGGAAGAAGATGATACATTGAGGTTTGTTGACAATCCTGTATTTTTCTACTCATTTGTTGCTGCATCTTATGCATTAGGATTTTGGGGTTTCATTATTCTTCTCGCATTGAATGGAACTTGGAGGAAGAAATTCTTCCTAACTGCGGATCGATTTATTGAGTTTTGTCGTGAAATCATCAGAGGGTGATATGGACCACTTGAGTAATGATTGTATTATTTAAATGACCAACACTACATTTCAATTTTCTTAAGGGACTTATTTCTGTAATGTTTATTTTTCTTAAAATATCAATAATTAAAATTTAGAAATTTCCTTTCAATTCTTCTCTTCATCATTGAGTTTTTAAAATAATTGTAAATAGGATTTCAACTTTTCCATTGCCCTACTTTGAATAAACATGGACATTGCACCAGAGATGGAATTGATTGTTACCCACGTGTATCTTAACTGGTTGCCTCCCACCTTATGAAACGGGAGGTTACGGATTCGAGCCCCCATAGTCTAACCTTGGTGTGCCTTAGGGGTAGTGGGCTCACCCATGGAGGTTTTACGTTGGGTATTTTGCGATTTCCCACATGTTAATTCAAAAAATAAAAAAAGAGATGGGAATTGATGCTGGATCTATATACCTTTTAATTTGATGAGTCGAAGCTAGGAATATTTATATAATTTAGTCCTGGCAAGGATTGAGATTGCCCATGCATAGTAATTTTTACAAGTTTGATTTGCTCCTATTAATAACTAAGAAAAAAATTAGTTATATTTTAAAAGAACGCCAAGACTTTTAATTCTTCTGGCAAAAGCTCCATTATTTTTCTATTTCAATTTTTTTTTTTCTTGAAACCTTTTATTTTTTTGATAAAAAAGCTCTTTTTGTTCCCATTCACTGAATGTTTTATAAATTTTTATCTATCATTTTTCAAAGTTAATGCTGGTCATGGTTGTAGGCCCCATTCTTCCATTTATTATAAAAGAAAAAAGAAATCTAGATTTTTCAACGGTTAAATGGATAAATGGGCCAATCAAATATGGGTAAATAAATTGACCTACTTAAAAAATTTGGGATAAGAGATTGGTCACGCCAACCCATTTATTTTAGTATTTGAATGGGTTAAGAGGGTACAACCTATATGACAAATGGATTAAATATTAATATGAGGGTTCCTACCCCCTAAAAGATTGAGCAACCTCTCAGTAACCTCTCACAACATATGAAAGTTTTTTTTTAAGTTTCTTCCTCATAAAACTTAATACAACATATTTATTAATAATAATTATGTTAACATATTACTTGTCATTTGGGTTAGCAGTATTGGATTCAAATTTGGTTAGATCTAAATCTACACCCAAATACAAATAGAAGTTAGACTAGTATTAGAATAGATCTAAAATTTAAAATAAAACTAAAGTTTCCATCCAAACCTATTTCAGATCAAATATCTCAAAAGAATTAATTCTTGAAAATCCATTTAGATTCCTATTTCAGAATTCATGTTGGATTGTTTTTAGGAAAGAAAAATCATAAAAAGAAATCTTTCATACGTATAGTTTGCTCATTAACTCACATGGGAGTTTGAACTTAACACTTCCCACCGGGGGTTTAAATATCATTTTTGAATGATATCAGTCATATCGGCAGATATCTCGGATATAGGCCGATATGATTCTCTCTAATCCGCTTTATTTTTATTTTTAATTTTTTTTTCAAAAAAATTATAGAAAATGTAGAAATTTATGAGCTTATTGGCTATGTAATTTTTTTATTAAATATCGGTCATTTACATGTTCAAATATTATTTTGAAGTTACGACATTGAGAATTTCCAAAATTATTAATAAATTGATGAAAAATTAAAAAAAAAAAAAAAAAAAAAATGGTAGAAATAATTTGATAATTTATTCACGTAATTAATGTGTGTTTTTAAGATATAAGGTTTTAAAAAATAAATTAATAAAACCGATAACCAGCACATCGTGTGAGACCTAACTCTCTTCAAACGCTGGCTGATTTCTTGGTTATTTCCTTTTATTTGAATTCAACTCTATCTCTAAAAAATCGCCAAATTTGCCGCTGAGATTTGGCATGTAAATTGAGTGCTTAGATAAGTTAATTTTTAATGTCAAGGTCAACGTTAATTGTTAGATAAGGTAATTTTTGTTAAGGTAAATTTTATTAATGTCGACATCTTAATTAATGTAAGCCCACGGTCCTAACACTTAAGGTAAGACAACTAAGAAAATGCAGGCATCTTAGTCTGATGGATTGTCTGTCTTTGTTTCGATCCTGCAAGGTCAGGAAAATGGTTGGGTTGCCTTTCTTTCTTTCCTTGAAGTGGTTTGTAAATTCTATGGATAGATTTCTCATTTCTTAAGGGAGTTTTTTTTTTTTAAGTCTCTCTTTCTTTCCTTGAAGTGGGTTGTAAATTCAATGGATAGATTTCTCATTTCTTAAGGGAGTTTTTTTTTTTTTTTTAAGTATCTTTCATCTTGGCCTGGAACGTCAGAGGTCATTCATTATTAGAAACCATCAAGAAGATTCTTCCAGCCATGTAAACCACTCAGATGAAGAGTAAATATTAGTATTGAAGATATATTGAAGAACATTACCGTTCATGCTCAGGTCAAACTCTGGTCTTTTTGGGTTGGGTTGGGTCAGGGGGTCAACAGTCGGGTTGAGAGTAATAGAAATTCGAGTCAGGTTGGGTTGAGTAAATCGGGTTAGCAATTCGGGTCGGTTTGGGTCGGGTCGAGTTCAATATGTTTTGACATGGGTCAGGGTTGGGTTTATCAAAACTTGACCCGCCCTACCTGAGTTTCAGCCCTACCACCACACAATAAGATTCAAGCAAATTTCGTCCAAACTAGGTTAGGATTATCGATGTAAATCACATCTAGTTAAGGTGGAAATATTTTCTACTGTTTTGAGCTTCCGACAATTATATAAATAAAGGATGGATGAGTTCAACAACTCGAGTCAACCAACTTAAGGTGGAATTAGTTGGAATAACTGTTTTGAGTTTCTGAATCTATAACTTTAAAACATTAGATTTCTAAAAAAATTCTAAAATTAGACATTGAGTGACGTTGGGATGTATGTTTTTGAATTAGGGCAGAGAGTTTGCATTCTATCGGTTATTATATAGATATTAATTGTGTAAAGTTTTAACATTAGTTCATCATGTTAATTAAGTAATTTTTATTTTTTAATGAAAGTTTTAAAAAATTTAAATTTAAGAGATATAATGATTTTATAAAAGTAAAACTTGATAAATCTCTTACTCAAATGGGTTTTTTTTTTTTTTTATAAGAACTCTACTAAAACCTTATTTACTACAACTCTTTAAGAAAACATATCATTAAATAGATTTTGATGTGATGCAAAGAGAACTATTTAAAAAAGTTGTGTATACGTTTTTCCTTAATTGATCATTCTCTCTTCTAATTTAAATTTTTAAAAATCAATAACTTATGCTCATAAAAAATTAAAGGTTAAGACTATATGTAGGCCTATAAAGAGACCCATTTTCAAACATTTTTTTTTATCCAAAGCTTTAATATACTCCTCTATAAGTCTAGAATTTATAATTTCAATCTAATAAAATATTTCACCTATAGCACGCATTATGATCTTTAAAACTTATACAACATTTAGTATCATATGAAGGTTAAAACAAATCTAAAAAGTGCTCTATTAGACCTGAAAATTTAAAAAAAAAAATGAACTTATTACCCTTAATACAAAACAAATATCCAATAAAAAATGCACTTAAACAAAATATTGGTTGTCATTTTTTTCAATTTGTCTCTCTTCTTCTACTTTGGCCACTCGGTGCATCCTTTCTGAACTTCTAAAAACAAACTTAATATTTATAAACTAATTTGATACCTAAGAAAGCAAGAGAGTAAGAAATAGTATTAATGATGCAATATATGGAAAAAAGCCCATTAACACGTGAGGAATAACTGTTTTCAGTTTCTGACAATTATATAAAGGATAGATGAGTTCAACAGCCCAGAGTCGACCGACTTAAAGTGGAATTAGTTTATGAGGAATAACTGTTTTAAGCTTCCGATGATTATATAAATAAAGGATGGATGATTTCAACAGCTCTGAGTCAACGATTTAAGGTGGAATTAGTTGGAATAACTTTTTTGAGTTTCTGAATTTATAATTTTTATAACATTAGATTTCTAAAAAAATTCTAAAATTAGACCTTGACTGTCGTTGGGATGCATCTAGTTAATTGGCTTTGAGTTAGGGCAGCGAGAGTTTGCATTTTATCCGCTATTATATAGATAATTGTGCAAAGTTTTAAAACTAGTTGATCATGTTAATTAAGGATTTTTTTTATTTTTAATAAATTTGTTTTAAAAGTTTATAATTTAAGAGATAAAATGATGAAATTAAAGTGAAACTTCATAAACCATTCATTCAAATGGGGTTTTATATAAGAAATCTACTGAAACAAAACATACCATTAAATAGATTTTGGAGTTTGCATAGTAGGGTGTGATGTAAAGAGGACGACTTAAAGAATTGTGTATAAGTTTTACCTCTATCTTATCCTTGTATCTCTTAATTTAAACATTTAAAAATCAATGACCTATGTTCATCAAATTTAAAGGCTAGGCCTATAAACAGACCCAAATATGTCCCGCCTAACTAGTATGGATTTAGATCCACTAAGAAAAAAGTCTGAATCTGCCCGGCCTAGTAAAATAGGATTAGCTCCAATTTAGATCTGGCATGTCCAATAATCGTAATGGACCATCTGAAGCCCATTTGTCCATTTGACCCATTTAATAGCGCAAGTTGCTGTAAGGCTCAATATCTAATTCTTACCCAAATTTGATGCTACCAAGCCGGATATCTAATTCTCACCCATCTTTTGATGCTACCAGGCCTAATATCTAATTTTTTAACCTTCATTTTTAGGCTAACGGCTCCAATATTTATTTTTAACTAAAAATTCTATGCTACCAAGTCTAATACCCATTTTTAAACCTAAATGTTTATTTTATCAGGCCTAATATCCATTTTTAAACAATTTTATTTATCGAAAACCTTAATATACTCATCTATAAACCTAAAATTTTTAATTTCAACTTAATACAATATTTCACCTATACCACACTTTGTGAGCTTTCAAACTTATACAACAATTAGTATCAAATAAAGTTAAAAAAAAAAATTCTAAAAAGGGCTATATTTCTGAAAATATAAAAATTTGAATTGGACTTATTACCTTAATACAAAACAAATATCAAATAAGAAAATGCATTAAAACAAAATATTAGTTGTGATTTTTTCTAATTTGCCTCTCTTCCTCTACTTTGGTCTCTTGTTGGTGCATCTCTTTCATTATGGATTCCAAAATCATACATGTGAGAGTAAATAAATATGAACAATGAAATCTAACAGGAAAAGAGCTCTTTGTGATATAGACTTTTTTTTTTTTTGTGATGTAATCTTTAGAGGCTGAAGCACCCTTTGGTTGGGGTAAGAGAATCTAACACAACTACATAATTCCATCTTCATTCCTCAAAAGCCAACCAGTTATATGGTCAAGCTTGGCTTGATCCATGGCCAAATAATAAGCCAAAGGAAGTCAACCCATATCATGTAATAGAACTTAGGATTGATACATATGAAGGAATGCAGATGCTCCACTGGCATAGTGATGGAGATGACCATTCCATGGTGGGAGCATCTAATGATTTTTGGAGAACAATTTTCCCCACAAAAAAAAAAAAAAAATTTCCCTTGCTTTAAATGATTTACTATTCAAAACACCTACATTTTCATAAATGTTCAATGTTTTTCCCATTTCTTTCCTTACTGAATCAGATTTAGGCAAACAAACTCATCTAAGATTGCAACTAATGTGTAAAACCTCTTAAGAGGAGCACTGCTTACAAGATTATCCCAGCTGCCAAATACAGACAATAACAAGGAACGTAGAAGAATTAAGGTGGGCATCAAAGCAACGTATACATTTTATACACAATAGTGATTTATTGTGTGTAAAATGTTAGACAAAATGACATCTTACCCTTGCAAGGGACAAGCAGAGATCATGTCCCTTCTCTTTCATATGGTGATCTTCATTACCAATTAACACAAATGGCAAAAGCTTCATATACCCCATACCTTGTACTCACTGTTCTAAGGTAATTCTCTCAATTAGATGAACAAGATCAACAAATAAGACTGATGCTTCTTTTGTCATCGAGGCAGATTTTCTGGTTTTGTTAAGATAGAAAGGTGGTTTAAGATTCTTCAAGAACTTATCAATGCATAAATCATAGTCCATGAGAATCAAAGAAAAACCCACCTTCCAAAAACATAAAGGAAAGGAATGGACCAAATCCATAGGAATGCACCCTATTGGTGTCTTTTAATCTTCTTTAAATCCAATAAGATATTTGGATATATGTAACACAGCTTCAACTATGAAGCATTCCACAAGCTAAAACCATTGAGGACACTCCAAAGAGAACAAATAGTGCGATAAAGAAGTGGCTCCAACCCTCACAACTATCGAGGGCATTGTTATGAAAATTGAAATGCAAATCACACCACACGAGGAATATCAAGATTTTTATGTGGTTCATCTGAAGGCTACGTTATAGAGCAATTTGCTCAATTTCACTACTAAGAAACTGTTGGAAGATGGTTCGAATTTAATTGGATAGGCCTAGAATAGATATGTGGGCTCAGAACGAGACTAATTTTTTTTTTTAAATTAAAACTAATCCCAAACTCCACATGTCCATGGCCTTATGTCTGTCTAAGCCCATGAAGAGACCACACATGTTCATAAAACCTAAATTATCACTTAAAGTACTTATATTCACATAACACTTCACACCATAATTATACATATACAAGTCTGGATGCTACAACTGGTAAGTTTAGACAATATTTACATATTAAGCCATCTAAGTAAATTCTACTTCAAAACAACTTATTGGAATTCAAAGATTCCGCAGCTTAGGCCATTGCAAAGGGATCCTCTGCTGCATCCAGACCTTATCCTACATTGAGGTACACGTGAGCTTCTAGCTGAGTGAATAGAATTCGAAATATCATAGATGTAGCATGTAATAGAGAATTAAAGTCTACAATGTAGTTAAAATAATTAACAGAACATGTGGCAATTGTTTTTTTTCTTTCAATTCTTAATGTGTATCATTGTTTCTTTGACTCACTGTGGTATCCCACTCAACCTCAACTGTATAGGTCCAGGGTATCCCACTCAACCCTATTGAGGAATCCCATTCATTCTCGAATGCATTAAGTCAAGGCAGACAAAATGCAACATCTTACAAGAGCTCGACCGACTTCATAAGTGTGTGTGTATATATTTAATATACACAATAAACAAAATTCCATAACACGGAAAAATTCACAATTACCATCCACTGACATTAGATTCAGGTTTACCAACCTAGAATTTTCATATTCACAACACTTGCATAACCATGTTAGCACAGGTATATACGAATAATCACATGCATACTTCAACATATATCATGTATATATGATTTTTACATAACACAGGTACACATTCACATACAACCATTCACTTGCAATTAAACCACAGTTGAGTCTCCTCAACTTTTCCACCCTCGTTTTCACCACAAATCTGTAAAATAGTAATTTTCCATAAATACTTATTTCAACTCAAAAACATTAAAAATAATATAAAATATGACATCCAAGAGTTAGTTGGGGGTTAATTTTTCCCCTCTTTTAGCTTAAGATTACAAAATCAAGGTTTTGAACATCATCAAAATCCAATTTGGAAGATGAAGCTCAGAAATCAAAAGAAGTGGGTTATTTTTCTCTAACCTTAAAAATGCAATTTTAAAGCTTAAAATCAAACTATTTTTCAAAGAGAACAGTCCTGGAGTTCATGAAATTTTGAATAGATGGATTTTGATATCTTGATAGTTGAAATCGGTTGAGAAATGGCTTGTTTTGAAAATCTTGAGCCGATGTAGGAACAACACAAGGGTTTCTGCTACTTGAACGTTGGAGGGACAAAGAAGAAAAGGAAACAAAGGGAAGAAAGGGACAGCTAAAGAAGAAGAAGCCAAAGAGGAAAAGGTGAAATGGAAAAACAAGGAGAATAACTGATGGAGAGAGGAATGAGAGACCCGTTTTGATTTTTTTTTTTTTTTTCCTTTTCGGCTCTCTCTCTCTTCTTTAACAAAACCATCTGTGGCTTTTCCTCTCTCTCTTCCACGATGGTCTAGCTACATAGTAGCCTATTAGTCTTTATCTTATCTTTTTTTAAATAACTTAAAACTATATAACTTCTATAGTTTGAAAAATAATATAATCCCCATTTAAATTTCAATTTTTTTTTTCATAAACTGCGTATTTTCAAATCTCTCCAAACCAAATCCCAACAAGTCACATAATTTAAATATTTAAATACTAAAATATCTAGAGAGGAAAATTCATTAAAATTTAAACAAAGTCATTTAAATATCAAAATTCCAAAACTTAATATTATTTTGTAAAATCTCAAAATTTCAATCGAGTCAATTTAACTAATAAAAACACCTCTAAAATTCAAAACTATTTTGACACTTTCAAATATTTAAAATCTGACATTTTAAAACAAATTCCACACTTCTTAAATTCAGACGGTAAAATTCTTTGGACTTGAAATTTTAAAAGTAAATAATTGAATCAAATTTAAGAAGATAAATACCTCAAATGATTGATCTTCAAATACAGACAATTTTAAGATCTCGGCTGGAGAAAAGTTCGGATAATTTCAACTTTGTCACTGCACTAACAAGTTGGATCCACAGACTCTGAACTCGGGTCGAGTCAACTCTGACTCTATACAAAGCCCATTTGTTAATCTCTCAGATTAACTGGCACTAAACACACAATCAACTATAATTAATCACATACTTATATTCTAATTTTGGTCCAGGTATTACATCCCATTCCCCTTAAAGAAATTTCGACCCAAAATTTCAAGGAAAAACTCATACCTTACTTAGCAAACAAACTGGGGTTAGCCTTCGCATCGTTGCTTCTGGCTCCCACGTCCCGTGTTGTACACTATGATGTTGCCACAAGACTTGCACTAGTGGAATGCTCTTCATTCGAAGCACTTGAGTTCTTATACCTTGAATCTCTATAGGTACCTTTTCAAAAGTCAAGTCTTCATAAACTTCTATCTCTTCTATATTTAATACATGTGAAGGATCTGATTCGTGCTTTCGGAGCATTAACACATGAAATGTGCTATGCACCTTTTCCAGTTTTGAAGGTAGTGCCAATTGGTAAGCAACTTCTCCAACTCTTTTCACGATCTCGAATGGTCCCACGTAGAGAGATGATAGCTTCCCTTTACGACCAAATCTCGGTACACCATGTCGTGGAGCGACACGCAAGAACACAAAATCTCCAACTTCAAATTGTAGAGGTCTCCGCCTCTTATCAGCATAATTCTTTTGTCGACTTTGTGCAACTTTGAGTCGTTGCCTAATCATCTTAACTTGTTTTGATGTTTCACAATTACCTAGGGTTCTTCATTCCATTGTAGCCCACTGTTTAATATTTGATTCCAATCTACCTATTTCACATTACAATAGATCCTTAGTGGCCGCAACCCACCTGTTTTGTCTTCCATTTCGACCCCTTTCTAGCCCACCAAATCCTATATTCCATAGAAGCTTACTTGTATTATGTTCCAATTTCAAACCACATATTGATTAGTCCAATTAAATCTTACCATAGAGTGCGCCTTACAAATTCCATTTTCAATGATATAAGATAAGATGCTGATAAGAACCAACAGAGTCTCAAGCCACCAAAGGCAGCCAGATGTGAATGGATGGGATTAACTTCTTCAGCATCAGTTTAAGAGAAAATTGTCCAGGATTTCTGCGTTTATTAATCAGCAAGGAGTGATTTTAGGAACCAATTGAATAGTTGTATGGAGTTTATCATTATGAATGTATGGGTAATTATGAATTTGAGAATAAAGAAGGGGGATTTGAGATTTGCAATTGTTTGGGAGGATAGATTAATTCACTTGTTTGGAACTGGTTCTATCAATTTGATATCAGAACCAGTTGATGAAGATCAGTCTGCCATTTGGAGGATCACATGTCCAAATTGGAAGTTGAAGTTCACAAATTTTCCACTGTTATGAGAGAAATGAAGGAAACCTTGGCAGCCTTCGTTGTGAAGTGCATCGGGCTATACCTTTGAGTAAAAGGATAGTCAAGTTCTGGGAGAAAAAAATTGGCCCGCCACTGATACTTTTCTCTTTCTTCATTTTTTTTAATTTTTTATTTCAAAAATTTCTACAAAAATATAGAAAGTCAAGAAAATAATTGACTTCATATATATGTATTTTTTTTCATTAAGTAGTGGTCATTTACATGTCCAAATATTGTTTTTAAGTTACGAAATCAAGAATTTCAAATATTTTTAAAAATAATAGAAATTCCATGAAATAAACTTTCACTACTAGTAGGTTTAGCAAGGAACTCGAGCTTCATCAATATGGATCTTTGAAAATATCTGTAAACTGTGTTTTTTTTTTAAGGTTAAAATTCAAATAAATGAGGTTTGAAAGAAAATATGGAGTAGTAGAGATTGAGAAGCAAAGATCGATTGGCTAATGGACTTTATAGGATGTGATAGGATTTGTGTAGAGTGTTCATTATATAAAAAATAGTTTTTGATGGCTGTAGACTAAAAAAGGTGGAAAAAAATAAAAAAAAAATGCAATTGGATCGGCCGTGTGCATTGTGTAGATCGGCCTAAAGCCCAGGATTTCCAACGTGAGCATCGCGCCCGTGCCGCACTAGGCCCAACACGTCAGTTCTTAAAAAATCATTGCGTAACTACTGATACACACCAATCAGCAGATTTTTTTACTTAGGGTCAAGATGTTGAATTAGAAGCATCCACTGATGGAACAACCAAGAAGGAAGAGATTCAAATGTGTTACACTCCATTAGATTTCACTCAGTTTTCAAACAATTTGACGAGATGGATATATCGTGTGAAGTAGTTTTTCTAATATCAAGGGACCAATAACTAGAAGAAAGTACTACTGGCCTTATTCTATTTGGAAAAGGAGACTCTACAATGGTTCCAATGGTATGGATAGTCTTAAAAGGAGTTGAATTTAGATTCTCTCTCTTTTTTCTCATCTGCTGAGAATCTAAGATGGGTGTTTTGTGAGAGTGAAACTAGTTTACATATTACAAATGATTCAATTTTTCATGAACGCATAAAATATATTGAACTTCATTGCCATTTTGTATGGGAAAAGATTTAGCAGTTTCTCTTGCTTTGTTTCCATTTCTTCTTCGAATTTTTTCTCAATTTTTTTCATGGTGAAATGACCCAAGCTATCATGTAGTGGGGCCTTAAGCCACCCACCATTTTTGCTTTAAAATGCTCATTGGGCAGTTCGTGGGGCTTACATGGTGATGACTCTACAGCTGATGTGGCTGTTAACATAGCTTTGAAGTGGGCCCTCTCTTTCAACCATGGGTCCGACAATAAATTTGAAGAACAAACTCATTAGTCCGATTTGATTGGACCGACTCGTCTTTGATTAGGCCCAAGTCGAGTTTGAGAGATCGGATATCTGCAACAAAAATGGTATCATAAAAAAAAATGTCTCAGTTCTCAATTAATAGTAAGAGTCTTATGGATATGAGCTTGGAGATTATTTGGTGAAACACCTAAAAATTTTTTTAAAAAAAATCATAATTTAAAAGAGTTAGAATTGCTAGGATTAAGAAAAAAGAAATATTAATTGATAAAATGGTGAATGAGGAACTGTTGTACATAAAAAGGTAAATCAGAAACCTTTTCATATTAGTCATTTTAAGTAAAATCATAAGAAACATTCTTAACTTTTAATTACATCATTCATCTCTCATCCTGCTAAATGAGGTTCTCATTCTTCTCCTCAAAGTCCCCTTTCAGTTTTAGAGGGATCTGCATTATGGAAGCCATGATCCTAATGGTCTGATTTGTGTGATTTTGATTTTATACTGCTAGAGGCTTGCGTGAGAAATTTTTTTTGAATGATTAGGTAAGATTCGTTTAAAAGGAGAAAAAAACTCGAAAAATATATAAAATTAAGCTCACGGTGCAAGCAGAACCACAAAAAGATAAGCCCATAACCTGGGCCTGGTAACAAATGCAAAAAGAGCCCCAAAGGGAAAATCAAATATACAACACTATAAATCAGTGACAATCCTCGCACAAAAAAAGAAAAGAATGAGAGTGCTTAAATTGTTAGCACAAAATTTAAGACTAAAAAAAGAGGAGTCATTTTCCTTAGCAAATCTTCGTCAGTACATTTTCTAGCCAATTCTTGTGAGATTCATTTAAGTTTGTTCCAACACATTCACTCACGTAACTTCGATTTACGATGCAATGAAATTTGGAAATATTGATGGCTATTTTCTCATTTGATCTGTTCCCTCTTTCTATATTTTGTGGATGATCTCTTAGCCAATGTTGGTATTGTCATAGTAGCTTGAGAATCTACAGTATATCTGTGGATGGGAGTGCTCAAAGGTTCCCATACCCTTGTCATAAAAAAATTTGGATTGGATCAAGTTGGATAACAACTTACCATCCCTATAATATAACAAATATTGACAATATTTTAATTTTTATTATAATAATATTAGGAAAATACTGTTTTCTATTTATATTGAGATTTTACCATTTTTAATTATTATCATTAAAAAACGGCATTATCGTGGTAATACTTACGACACTTTTTAAAAAAAATTAAATTATAACCATCAATAATTTGGTTTAATTTTTTTAACTTCAATAATGATATTTAAAAATAAACTTATATGACATTGGATGCCATTTTATAATTCAAGAAATGTTAGATAATGAATTATATATTTTTTCTTTAGATAATTATTAACGTAAGTTGTTTCTCATGATATATTTGTATATTCATAAATTATTAATGGTTATTTCAATTTAAATTTAAATTTTATTTATATATTTATTAATTTTTTTTATGGATTATATTTTTCATTAGATTCTCCCGATAATATTCCAACAAATGTCTCAAAATTTGAAAAAGATCTCAATTATAAATAATAAGGTTGGGTTGGACAGGATTTAAAGAGTTTCAATAATAATTAAAGTTTGCCAAACTTGTGACGTGAATACTAAGTTATAAATAAATAAATAAGTTAGAAATATATTAATATGTAAACAAATATATTATATGTTAAATAAAAAATAGATAAATATGAAATTAATAATCAAATTTTTATAAAATACTTTGTTCATATTAATTACAATTATAAATAATAAAATAGTCTATCAATTCAACCAAATAAGTTCAAACTTTTTATAAATTTTAAAGGATCAACTATCAAATATCATTCCAAACCGTGTCATTAAGAATTTGAACTTTGCAAATATTTTAAAGTAAACATAATTAAGTCGCATCGAGTAAAGATTAAATTTGAACCAGAGTTAAACTATCTGTGGGCAGAATTTTTTTTTTGGAAGGTAAGGTAAGTATTCAATCAAGAAGAGAAAACTCTCCCAGAGATTAAGAAACAGGCAGGGCAAAAATAGGCCCCAATACAACCCTAATAAAGGAGAGCCCAAATCACGGGCAGAGCACATCAGACAGAGCCAAGCCAATAGAACTTGATGAAATAGAGGCTGGGCAAAGATCGATCTTAGACCATTTTCAAATGGGAACACAGATATTGTATATAAATGTATATAATCAAAGACCCATGCACTACTTCTTCTTCTTCTCCTTCTCCCTCTTCTTTTTCTTCTTCTTCCATGCAGTTCTTCTTCTTCTTCTTCTTCCATGCAATTCTTCTTCTTCTTCTTCCATGCAGTTCTTCTTCTTCTTCTAAACTGCATGGAAGAAGAGCAACAACAAGAAGAAGAACTCCTATATCAGACCCACTTACAGATGCCTGCACCGAATCTTGGAAAATTCTCTCTCATTATTGGAAGTGTCGGACTCAACATAATTGAACACTGAAAAACCTAAGAAATTACTTGAAATGGATACTGGATAATGATAAAGAGCTCCTGTCTATCACGAAAGCACAACAATCTTAGGGAGCCAAGAGAGAGTTTGAAGCAGCAAAGGAAGTAGTGGGCGATTCCTGAGTTTTCACTATGAAAGAAAACGGTGGACCGGCTTCCTTTCCTGCTTCAAACTCCTTCTCACACTCACATTTGAACCCTCTCTTGCTCTGTGGGCGATTATATAAAGGATGGATGAGTTCAAGAATCCTGAGTCAACCGACTTCAAGTGGAATTAGTTTATGAGGAAAAACTGTTTTGAGCTTCCTGCGATTATATAAGTAAAGGATGGATGAGTTCTTAGTTTCTAAAGAATAATTGTTTTGAGCTTCTGACGATTATATAAGTAAAGGAAGGATGAGCTCAACAGCTTTGAGTCAACGGACTTAAGATGGAATTAGTTGGAATAACTATTTTGAGTTTCTAAATCTATAATTTTAAAACATTAGATTACTAAAAAAATTCTAAAATTAGACCTTGACTATCGTTGGTGATGTATGTAGTTAATTGTTTTTGAGTAAGGGTAGTGAGAATTTGCATTCTATCGGCTATTATATAGATATTAATTGTGTAAAGTTTTAATACTAGTTGATAAAAGATTTTTATTCTTTTTAAAATTTTAATAAATTTGGTTTAAAAGTTTATAATTTAAGAGGTAAAATGATGAAATTAAAGTAAAGCATAGGTTTTTATATAAGAGCTCTACTTAAACCTTATTTACCAAGATTCTTTACAAAACGTATCATTGAATAGATTTTGGAGTCTACATAGTAATGTGTTATATAAAGAGGACTATTTAAAGAAGTTTGGTATAAGTTTTATTTCTATTTTATCATTCTATCTCTTAATTTAAATTTTTAAAAATCAATGACCTATGTTCATCAAATTTAAAGGCTAAGATTATATGTAGGCGTATAAATAGACCCAATTCGGTCCCGGCCAACTAGTCTGGATCCGGATACACTAAGAAAAAAGTCTGAATCTGTCCGGTCTAGTAAAACAGGATTTCCTCCAATTTAGATATGCCATGTCCAATAAATTTAATGGACCATCTGAAGCCCATTATGGGTCCAATTGTCCATTTGACCCATCTAATAGCCCAAATTGTTCAAAGGCCCAATATCAAATTCTTACTCAAATTTGATGCTACCAAGCCCGATATCAAATTCCCACCTATCTTTTGATGCTACCAAGCCTAATGTCTAATGATTTAACCTTCATTTATATTCTAACGGCTCCAATATCTATTTTTAACTAAAACTTTTATGAAATCAAGCCCAATACCCATTTTTTAACCTAAATGTTTATTTTATCACGCTTAATATCCATTTTTAAACAATTTTTTTTATCGAACCTTAACACACTGGTCTATAAGCCTAAAATTTATAATTTCAACTTAATACAATATTTCACCTATACCACACTTTGTGAGCTTTCAAAATTATACAACAATTAGTATCAAATAAAGTCAAAAAAATCTAAAAAGGGCTATATTAGACCTGAAAATATAAAAATTTAAATTGGACTTATTACATTAATATAAAAAAATATTAAATAAGAAAATGCATTTAAAAAAAATATTGGTTGTGAGTTCCAATTTGACTCTTCCTCTAATTTGTTGGTGTATCTCTTTCATTATGGATTTCAAAATCAGACTTAACATCTTTAAACTAATTTGAGACCTGAGAAAACAAAGAATAAGGAAAAGCATTAATGATGTAATATATGAAAAATAAATCAGGAAAATGTGAGAGTAAATAAATATGAACAATAAAATCTAACACAACTACATAGTCTTTGTGATATAGACTCTTTTTTGTGATGTAATCTGCCGAGGCTGAAGTATACTTTAGTTGGGTAATAGAATCTGACATAACTACATAGTTCCATTTTCATTCCTCAGAAGCCAAACTGTCATATGATCAGGCTTGGCCTGAGCCATGGCTAAAAAATAGGCCAAAGGAAGTCAACCCGTGTCATGTAATAGAACTTAGGATTGATACATATCAAGGAATCATGATGCTCCACTAGCATAGTTATGGAGATGACCATTCCATGGTGGGAGCAACTAATCCATGGTGGCAAAGTTCAGCCTCATTTGATTTAATGATCTCCACAGATTCTGTAAAAACCACATGCGTCGAACCCAAATGATCTCTAAGAACACCCTCGATCCTAGCTGGACCTGGCTTACCTCTTGATGCCCCATCCACATTAATTTCAATGTTCCAATCAGAGGAGGGGACCATTTCACAAGTTTCGCTCGATTATGAGGTCTAGATATGATACCACCCTCCCAACACTAAACGAGGTCTCAGGCTTTAAACACTCTAAATTCCTTGTTTGAACAAAGCCAAACACAGTCTCCATTTCGTTTTTTGGATGAGATTCTTAATCTCCATAGTCTTGCCTTCAAAGATCCTAGCATTCCTTTCCTTCCAAATGGTCCACAGCACCACATCTGGAATCGTGATCCAGGCGAATTTGCTCCTACAGTTACATTGAGGAAGAGACCAAGACCACACTAAACCTTCCAAAGAGCCAGAGAAAATCCATGACACTCCCATAAAATCCAAAAAGTAATTCCACAACTTCCAAGTCAAGGGGCAATTGGCTAAGAGGTGATCAATAGTTTCATTAGTTGAGCCACAAAGGGAGCAGCTACTGTCACTATCTAAGTTCAACATTCCTCTTCTTCTCAGGTCTGCCCTAGTTAAAATTTTCTTTTCATACAACAACAATCAAACAATTGAACTCTGGGTGGGGCAAGGCATTTCGACATAAGAGGTTGAGAAACAACTAAGCCATTGACACACTAATTCCTCACCTCGAAAATAGACTTGGCTGAGAAGAACCCGGATGAATCTCCCGTCCAAACCAATTCATCTTCTTCTCTTGGATCCATTGGAAATTCCACCAATTGAGTATTAAGTTCATTTAGGTTGTCGACCTTGAACGACTTGAGAACTCCCCTAAAATCAAGATGCCTTAGCCACCCATAGAATAAGCATCTTGAACCAAAGCCTGTTTAACTCGAGCAATCCTGAGCAATCGAGGGAATCTCTCTTGTAAGAGTCATGTCTTAACCACAAATCCTCCCAAAAGAAAGAAGGACCACCCTTATCCACTAGTAACCTAAGACGCTTCTTAAAAAGCTTACCAACCTGTGTTCTTCCCTAACACACCCTCCACAAAGCTTTAAGAATCTCAGAACTCGAATTGTCCACCTCCTCCCCCAAACTCCACCTATTCATATCCGACATACCGTACTTGACAGACAGAACTCACACCCACAATGCATTTGTTTCTCGTCCAGAGCACCATCCCCATTTGCATAATAAAGCCTCATTTCTCAACCATAAAGGGACAACACCTAATCTGTCTTTGGATATGGCCTTCATAACGTTCGCCCAGGCCACCAAATGGACTTTCCTCTTCTCACACCCCAAAGAAACTTCCTGAAGAGTTTTTCTATCTTGTTAGCCACTTCAAAATTGCAAACAAAGACAATAAATATGTGGGTAGATTAATCAACACCGACTTAATCAAAGTTATCTTGCCCTGTTACTCCCTGTCATCGAGACAAATTTTCTGATTTTGCTAAGATAGAAAGGCGGTTTAAGATTTTTCAAGAACTTATCAATGCATAAATCATAGTCCATGAAAATCCTAACAAAGAAAAACCACCATGCAGAAACAATCATAAAGGACAAGAATGGACCAAATCCATAGGAATGCACCCTATTGGTGTTGTTTAATCTTCTATAAATCGAATAAGTCATTTGGATATGAAGGTTGTGAAAATCCCATACACATGTATCATTATCACTTAATATAAATAGGATTACAAGCCTCTCTTTTAGGAGGAAAACATCAATTAGAATACAACCTCTTTGAAGAGTAACACAAAAGGATTAGGATTCGAGAGAGTTCAACTTTGAGTTGGACTATGAGTTCCTATTGGGTTAGGAGTTCCTTGTGAGTGTTAATTGCCGTTAATACTCCCCCACAAACTCGACGGTGGAAAAAAGACGAGTTTGGAACTGAGCAAGGAGAACCATTGCTTCATGAGCCCTTTAGTCAAGATGTGAGCGAGCTAGTCCGAATAAGATACAAACTGAATCTGATAAGAGCTAGCAGTGATACGTTCCCGTATGAAGTGATAGTCAAGCTCAATGTGTGTTGTTCTAGCATGGAAGACAAGATTGGCTATCATATACATGGCACTGAGATTATCACAAATGAGTATAGTCGGAGAGCAAATGGGAAAACCAAGTTCGTGCAAAAGGTGATGTATCCAAACAGTATCAGCACAAGTGATCGTAAGGGCTCAATATTCAGCATCGGCACTAGATCTAGAAACCGTAGGTTGTTTCTTAGAAGTCCAGGAAATTAAATTTGGTTCCAAGAAGATACAAGAACCTGAAGTGGAGCGACGAGTATCAGGGCAACCTGCCCAATCAGCATGAGAGTATGCAATCAAGCGGAAGGGGTGTGATGAGTGCATTAGATGTAGGCCACGACCAAGAGAACCCTTGAGGTAGCGAATGATTCGTTTAACAGCCTCCAAATGTGTGGTACGAGTTGACTCATAAACTGTGATGCAATATGAACAAGAAAAGCAATGTCGGGTCGAGTGAAAGTGAGATACTGAAGAGTGCAAATAAGTTGGCGATACTCAGATGGATCCAAAAGCAAATCACTAGTGGAGTTAGATAATTGAGCTTTGGCAGCAACGGGCATCGAACAAGGTTTACAACCAAGTAATTGACTACGTCGAAGGATGTCAAGTGTATATTTGTTCTGAGATAAATGTAATCCTTGAGAAAGATGAGTCACTTCAATGCCCAAGAAATAGTGAAGTTTACCAAGATCCTTGATTTTAAATTTAGTGCCCAATCTGCGAGTGAAAGAATAGAGGAGTGATGGAGCATTGCCAGTTAATACAATAATATCGACATATAGCAGAGAACCATAACTTGAGAGGCCTGTCGAAAAATGAACATGGAACTATCCGCTTTGCTTTGAACAAAACCATGAGTCAGGAGGAAGGGGTTGAAGCGTTGGAACCAGGCCCTTGGTACTTGTTTCAAGCCATAAATAGCTTTATGAAGTTTGCAGATGTGATTAGGGCGATCGCGGTCAACGAAACCTGGTGGTTGAGTCATGTAGACTTCTTCGGTGAGATTTCCATGAAGGAAAGCATTCTTTGTAACGCCCTGACCTGGAGGTGGGCCCAGAACGCTACAAAATATATTTTTTTATCTTTAATAACTCCTAACTGGGCTAGATCAATAGTTAGGCTCAGAAATAAATGTCACACATGCTATTTACATGTGGACTCAAACACGTACCATATATCTACCCGTTTACCAACAAATAACATACAAACAAATATTTCCGTTATAAAAGATAATATCATTTATGTCATCCAGAGTTGCTAACGATAACATGGAAGTTCATACATGATTACAAAATAAGTACCACATGAGGTACTTTAAACAAAAATATGGTTTCAAGAACTAATAGTCAAAATAAATGAAATTCTCATCTGTGGGAATTCTAAGTAACCGCAACAGCTTATCCATCTTAAGCTTGAAATGGAGGTTCTTCCTCCTCGGATATATTTCCTGAAATGTCATTAGTGTGAGCTAACCAGCCTAGTGAAAAGTACATAACAATGCAGTGTACTGAATATCAGGTTAGCCAAAATCAACATTATCATCATAATAAGTTTATCATGCCAATATATCATGTCATCTTCATGTAACTGCTGACATCCAACATAACACTTAGACATTATACTAACTATAAGCATTAAGTTCCGACACGGTCAAAATGCAGAATCTTGCAATTACATCTCCGACACACTTGGGCCGATACTAACACACCTGGGCCAGTAGACGCAAACCGACACACCTAGGCCGGTAATCGACACACTTGGGTTGATAATAGTTCAGTCGTTAAGGGTACATGGAAGCAGTATTAATATCATCATAGCTCATACGAAGTATATACAATAAAAATCGTTAGTATCAATAAGCACTTTACATAATAATGTATCATATCCAGGCATATAAGTGGGTTCATTAAATTTGATCTTTGAAACCACTCATTGCATTAGATCCTCTTAACCTGATTTACTTCTACTGCAATGTTAAGTCTCCACACCGAATATGTGGGGTATCGAAGTATCTGTCAAACACACAAACAAGGATACAATGAATTAAACAATCATTAATCAAACATAATACTTAGAACAATACAACACATATTCATAGTATTTCAAATCTTATCTTATTTTCCAGAAAAATTCCAAGGGAAATGGATATGAGTCTCCTATATGGGTTACTATCCATTTTAAATTACAATAATCAGAAGTATAATAAGGTACTTAGGCCACTTCTCATATTGTATTCTGGAAATGACCATACAGACGTATTGAGTTAGGCCTAGAGATATAAGATGCTCAGGCCACTACTCATATAGCGAGTTAGACATAGAGATCACTTAGTGCCCGAACCCTTCTTTTCTATCGAGCGGCGAAGTTAATTGCACAGGTACTGATAACTACTTGGCTGCGTTTCCGTTGCGCCACAGATAGAGAGTATCGGCTTGGAAGTGAATACCTAATATAGATTTATATAATAGTATCAAAGAGAGGGTTAGTATCATTTTTAATTATCAAAATGGTATAAATATACATCAAAACCTACGGTCTAAGTTTTAACATTATATCCTAACTTGGACTAAGTTTAAAAAACCAGTCCTCGGTTCCTCGGAACATGCCTCGGAACTAGGTACTGTGCCTTCGGAACTTCCGAGCTACTTCCTAAAATCTGGGATTTACATAGCCTTCGGAACTTGAGTTCTGTTCTTCGGAACTTCCGAAGTTCAGGTCTCGGAGCTTCCGAGATTGCTTTCGAAAAGAAGGAAAGAAAACAGGAAAATCAGTAGGTCTCAGTGTGTCTCGGAACCTACCGAGATCTGTTCGAAACTTCCGAACATTTCGGAGCGTCCAAGGGGGTCTCAGAACACCAGGGTCTGAACAGCAGAGGCAAAAATAAATATTTGGCCTCTGAGAGCTTCGAAACCCCGAATAGAAGTTCGAAACTTCCGAAGTCTTATCTTCGGAACTTCCGTAAGCCGATTCTCGGATATTCCGAGAGTCGTCTTCTTCCTCTGTTACCTGCAACAGAGCATTGAGGGGAGGGACTATGTAAATTATGAATTAAGAAATAGTGGATTTTCTTGATTCGTTTTTCACACCCTACTGGTCAGGTGGACTCTTCAATGAGCTCTATTTATATTGGGAACCAATTGGAACATTTATATTAATTAAAAACATCATATTTTAACAAAAAATCAGTGAAACACATGAAGATTTATGTTTTCCATTAAACTTAAAAATCAATTTTGACACTAAAATCTTAGTCAAATTTAGTTTTGTTTGATCCTAAACTGATTAGAATTTGAAACTAAATCTAAATATTACCTTCACTTTGTAAATTGGGCAGAGTTTCAGCAATTGAAAAAACTTCCACTTCAAAGCAACGGTGAAATTTTAAGTAAAGAAGAAGTAGGAAGAACAGAGGGAAATATTGAAAAACAATGAGGATTTCATCTGCATTTCAGGCCTGAATTTATAGGCAATGGAAGGTAGGGTAGTAGGCCTTCAAGCAGGGCCATGAGGAGAACACATCATTTGCAAGCTACGTCCGTAGCTTGCATGAGTCGATGTCCAAGCAGCAGCTTCATCTGCCACATCGGTGCTTCAAATGATTTGGAAATTTGTAGCTTAGTCCTTCAAATTTTATTTGCAAATAAGTCCAGTTTATTTCATTTTTAATTTTTGACTAATTAGAATATTTATTTAAGTTAATTAATTTAATCTATCTTAACCAAAATGTTGAGTTTTATAAACTCTACACATCATAAATTTTGGAGATTTATATTTTATCAAAATTTATTGATTTAAACAAAAATCACATTTTTATCAATATTTCCTTAATTCAACTTGTATTTATTTAAAGAGTTTAAATCCTTTATTTTCAAATTTTGAAAACATAAAACAATGAGTTAAATAAAATCTAAAACTCATATTTTTCTTAAAATTTTCTTACTTTTAAAATTGTTTAAAAATAATTATTTCTTAATTTTCGGGATCTTTTCAGGTAGTTTTTTAATAAGAGTTTCTAAAAAGGAATATAATAAAATACTTATAAATTTCAGAATTTAAATCCTTAATTAAGGGAATCAATATCACTCCACAATAACCAAACAATTAAACAATCAATAAAATAACACTGTCAATGGTAAATTACCATTTTGCCCTTTCAACTTAGTTGAGTTGGATCATCAAGCTATCGAGCTGTGATTGGGCCAAACCTGGACTATTCACAAATTTTTAACTATAATAATCATGATAAACAGGTTAAATTATGATTTATTAGAATAAATCATATTAATTAAGCCTAATTCAGGTTAGGGTATTACATTCTTGACATCCAATTGATGAATAGGCCATGCACAACTTACAACAAGACTGAGGACTGTGTGGATAGTATTTGGCTTGACAACGGGGTTGATTGTCTCATCATAATCAATTTCAGCTTCTTAATGAAAGCCTTTGGCAACAAGATGTGCTTTATAGCTTTCAATAGTGCCATCAGAACGACGTTTTATTTTAAACACCCACTTACAGCCAACGGTATTAACATGTGGGCGAGGTGGAACTAGAGACCAAGTCCGTTGCTGTAACACCCTGGAATTTCAAAGTTATCAGTTTATATGAAAATATTCATATTTACGGAATTGCCATTGTGATAAAATTGATTTGAATTTAAATGGGTCAATGGCTCAATCAAGACCCAAAGGATGGTAGTTTGTTTACAAAACAAATAAATGGATAAGATGAATTTAAACGGGTCAAGAATCATATTTGGGTCAAATTTTGATAAATGGGTCAAAATGGCTAGATGGGACCCAATGGGTCGTGAATGGCATGATTAACCATGGATTGAGTTCAAGCTTAGTTAATTTAAGTTTATTAATTGCTTGAGTTTGGTTTGAATTGAAATGAATGATGGGTTTAGTTGAGTTGAATTTATTAGTTAAGTTAAATTAAATGAATGTGTTAGGTTGGGTGAGTTGAATAAATGAGTTGGATGAATGTGTATTTCTAAATGAGTGAAGGTTTGTAGGTTGTTTCAAATTCAAACACTAAGAATTGTTGGCTGCATGGGAAACTTATATGCATGTAACTCCCACCCAAGTTAAGAATGGAAATGACGTTACATGGAGTTACATGGGTGAGAGTTGAGTTTTCAAATCATTATGCACGTTGGAGATGGTATAGGGTTTATGCCTTGCTTGGGTCTTCAAAAGACAGCCAATACATGGATTGATGGTTCATGCATGTAACTCCAAGGTTGGAGAATAAAATGGGTAGCTGATTGGAGGAGTTACACACAATAGATTATGGCATTCCAAATTCAAATTAGATACTAAACCAATGGGAGTTACAAAGTGTGTTCACACTTGGAGGAGGGGAGTTTTATTCCCATGATAGAACTCCCACATGGGACGTTGATGAGGGCCGAATGTAGCTGCTGTTTGTGGAGTTACACATGGGAATGGTGGCTGTTACATAGGCCAAAACATAGAGGCAAACAATAGAGAATGGTGCAGCACATGGGAGTTACATTTCAATATGAAACTCCCATGTGAGAACCTTAGAAAAGGGGGGGTTACACTAGTCCAACTACAAGGGACGTTGGTTGCTTGGGGTGTTTCATTTCATAGATGAAACCCCCAAGTTGTAACACCCCAATTTCTCAATGAAGTGGAAAATTACCAAAATGCCCCTGAGTTGTTAAATTAATTATTTTGTGATGTTAAGTAAGGAAATAGTGGGGCCCATTGCTCAAAATAAAATCATATGAGCATATTATGAATGTTAAGTTTTATTGGTTGGGTAATTTTCATCAATTGGGTCAAAAATGGCTAAATGGGTCAAAGGGCCCAAATGGGGCCCATCGGGTCTTGCTGGGTTATTTGACCGTTTTGTAATTTTAAATTAAAAGGGGTTAAGCCTATTTGATTGGAAATCAAGTGGAGGAAAAATGGGTAGGCTTGATCCATATGTAAAAACCAATTGGAAATGACCAAAATACCATAAATGGGTCATGTTGTCAAAACGGGTCAAGGAGCTAAAAGTGGACCCAACGGGTCGAGTTGACTATTGTTGACCGTGTGAACCCTCAAGGGAGCTCAAACACGATTCAAATCAATTGAGTGGGATGGAGGTGAGTTGGAATTAAATCAAAAGGTGAGTTAACTCATATGCATTAAATGAAATGCATTAAATGTGATGAGTTGGGTTGGAATAAAAAAATACCTTGAGTTGAGTGAGTCAAAATGGAAACTCAAGGGGCTGTAAATTCAGTGAGTCCAAGGGAATTGGAGGAGTTTAGCTGGTCTCAAATCAGCCAAAACAAGTCCCACACGTTGGGGACTTGTTTTGGTGAGTTCCATGGTACATATTAAACACAAGATGTTTGGGTCTTATATGTGAATGGATATTTAAATATTAGAATGATTTACTTATTGTTACATCACAAGGTGACGAGAGTTGAAGGAAGTGCGAGTCGTGACCGAGTGAAGCTCAAAAAGGAACGGACACTTAATCAAAGTTTAAGTAGGTTTCCTACCTACTTGTAACCACGGTTTTACCCAGTTTTTCTTATGATACTCTTGTTTTAATATATGTGTTTCAAATATATATTATGCATTAACAAATGGCATACAGGCATTGGCATCTCATGCATAGTCATGGATAATGAATGAAGTTCTACAGTGATGGCTACGATTGTACATGATGGGGGTTGCCCATTGCATGTACATATTGTATAGAAGAGATGAATGTTGTTGTAATTTACCTTGTCGGTGCAAGGCACGTCAAGTGATGGCTACGGTAGTACATGATGGGGGTTGCTCATTACATGTACATCGCTTATAGAAGAGATGAAGGTGTGTTGTAATTTACCTTGTCGGTGCAAGGCACGTCAAGTGATGGCTATGGAAGTACATGATGGGGGATGCTCATTGCATGTGCATATTTCATAGCATTGTTTTTACCTGTTTTGATGATCATGTATTATGATATGTATATGCATGTTTTATATGCTAACATGTGGTAGCCCTGATTCGGGAACCTACTGGGCGCGTTGATCTAACGCCCTAATTCTATCGTCAGAGGAGATTGCAGGTACAAGCAAGGGGAAAGGAAAGGTCATTGACCGGGAGGGGAGCTGAACCTAAGTGCTTTAATGATGGATTTGGATTACGTTATATTACTGTCATTTGAATACTATTGTTGGACATGTAATAATTCGTTATTTGCTATGGTTTGATTAGGATAATAACCTGTGGATGGTTGATCTATGTTATAAAATATTTAAGACTGTTACTTGCTATCTCGTCTTTCTTTTCCGCAATTATCTAGATTATTCCGCATGTTGATGTTAGTTCCATGTGTGATTCACTATCATGGTCTATTCCATGTACACATGGGTGGCCAGTTAAGGTTCAGACTTGAGTAGTCTGAACTTAACTCGCGTCGTGACGCCGCCGCTCTTCTGATGTTTATTTAAAAAAAAAATTAGACTCTGAAATTCTCGAAGAGGGCGGGGCGTTACAGTTGGTATCAGAGCGAAACGGGAAGTTGAATCATCGAAGTAAGATTAAGACGGTTTCATGTCTCACTGACGGATAAGAATCCCAACTGACCGACTCTTCGGAGTCCGCTGCCTGGGGGCCGGATTAATTTACTTCGAGTGACACAGACTGAACAATCAATCTGAGAACGACAATGAAAGATAGCAAAGTAAAGTACAGTCATCATAATTGGACAAATCAAACGTAGCAAGGTAGGATGTACTCCCCTGAAATCCCCACACTGAAAAACAGACAATAGGAAATTAGAGATTTCCCCAGAAACAAAAGAAAACAGAGAATGTTGAATTGGTAATCTTCCCAAACAAAGTACATGACTTTATGCCTGATCAAATTCCCCTGAAAACCAAGGTTGGTTTATTAGAATTGTTGTTAAATATGCTTGTGTTCTATTGATATGATACAGATATGTCGAGTAATGTGGAGTACTCGGAATGGCACAGCGGAACTCCTAGCCATCCCATAGACTTGGTATCTGCTTCTAACAACACCGACGTAGAAGCTCAAGTGGACCTTCAGGAGGGACCTCCTGAAGAAGTTGAGATGCACTTAGCACCTATTGCAGAGGATTTGAGGGATGATATTCCTGGGATGGTGGAACCTTCTGAGGAAGAAGAGGAGGAGGATCTGGGATTTTTCTTTTATGAGGATCCGATGGAAGACTTTCCTATAATACTGGAATCGGCGGGGGAAGTAGATCCCTATGACACCTGTGAGTTGTGTAATCAGGACGACCACAACAAGTTGTATTGTCCTCATCCATTGGGAGTTGTATGTCCGGTTTGTGGACTACACGGGCATGGAGAGGCGAGGACTAATTGTCCTTGTATTGGAGGACCTGGAATAATCCCCTGCACGACATGTGAAGTACTGGGGCACACGGCGATTACGTGTCCTGATAACCGATTCAAGTTCGCTTTTGATGCGGAGTCTTCTACGGAAGACTAGGATAGGAAGTAATAGTAGGGGTATTAAAAAGAGGGTTATTTTTGTAAGGGGGTATATTTTGTTATACATAGGGTTTGTTTCACCCTACCCACCTTTGTACAAAGATGCAGTTTGAATTTATATAAATATGTGATTTCATGTTTTTATGAGGATTCATGGCATGTGTTGCATATTGTTAATGGAAACTAAGTCTATGATGTTTCCATGAATTAGGACTAAATGGCGCCACAGAAAAAGGTGGTAAAAGATCCGAAGGGAAAAGAGAAGGTTTTACAGATCGGACTAGGTGAGGGGGTGTCAAAGAGGAGGACTCAGGACGATAAAAAGAAGGATGACGTGCTCATTATCACACCACAAGGGAAGGTGGTACCCCGACGCAAGAAGGCGTCATCGGAACCTGAAAGAGAGCCGTCCGTTCATGACAAAGAGAGATCTGTTCATGAACGATCTCACAGTGAGGAAGAGTCTCACCACTCTAGGCGGGAAGAAGAAGAGAGTGACCCTACATATCAACAGGACGAAGAGGAGGGATATGACTCGTCATATCGATGCGAGGAGGATGAGAACAGTAACATGACTGTACCCTTTGTGCCTCCTGAACTGCACAGCTTGGTGCAAGCTGTGGTTACATCCGTCCTCCAACAACATTTGAACGGAGGGGGAAGTACGAGCGAAATAATGACCGTAACATGGTCAGAGATTTTCAGCAACAGCGGCCACCTTACTTTAAGGGCAGAGAGGGGCCAGTCGGAGCCGAGAACTGGTTGGAGAAGATTTCCCACATATTGACTCTTCTGAACATCAGGAGTCATGCTCATAAAATATTATTGGCCACGTCACAGCTGGTAGATGACGCTGCCAAATGGTGGAAGGTGGTGGAGAAACAGCAGGCACTTGTGCCAAGAAGAGAAGGAGTTGCTATGACCTGGGAGCAATTCTCAGCGACATTCTTAGAGCGCTACTTTCCAGAGGAAGAAAGAGAACGACAAATTCAAGCCTTTATGACTTTGGTGCAAGGCTCAATGACGGTGGCTGAGTATCACCAGGAATTCCTCAGCCTGTCAATCTATGCATACTATATTGTGGACACGGAATATCGAAAAGCTCGCAAGTTCGAGCGTGGGTTACGGCCAGACATTAGGGCCAGGGTAACCGTGTTCAAAGCAGCCACACTGGCAGAAGTGGTCAGCAGGGCCACCATTGTGGAACAGGAAATGGCGGAATTTGCCAGAGTTGACAACCGCCGAGCTCCAAGTGGGAGGGGTGTGTACCAACCCATCAAAAAGTTCAGATCGAACTTCAGCAGACCCTCACCGTCTGTTGGATCAAGTGGGGGCTTTCGCCCCAACCAGCCCACTCAATCTGTTGCGGTCACTCAAACATCTCGAGGAGTGAATACTTGCTTTCACTGTGATCAACCTGGTCACTACAAAAAGGACTGCCCAAAGCTCAACAGGCTGTCTAACTCAAGAGGATCATTTCGTCCGCCAGCTAGACCGGCATACTCCAGAGGAGGCAGAATGCAGGGCCGGGGAGGTCGAAGGTCTAACCCTGCTGGAGCGGGAAGATTATTCACTCTAACTTCTCCAGAGGAAGAGGAGGAAGATCATCCTGTGATACAAGGTATGGCGGTAGTGAGTAGCTCATATGCATATGCACTATTTGATTCCGGAGCATCACACTCCTTTATAGCAGCATCGTTTATTACTGCTACTGGTACATTAGTTCAAAGATTAGCCACAGAACTTACTATTGTATCCCCTGTCGGAGATTCGGCATTGGGACTTATTTGTACTGCGGTTAACACCGAATTAGCTGGACTCAGATTTGAGTTCAATTATTTAGTGCTGGACATGTCGGAATATGATATTATATTCGGAATGGATTGGTTGGCAAAGTTTCATGCCAACATCGACTGTTATGGTCGAAGAGTGACATTTAAGTCACCCGAGGGCAAGCAATATGTAGTTCGTGCAGATAAACAAAGTGGATTACAGGAAGGGTTAAACCACGTGGTATTGAATAATATCACCATAAACAAAGCTCCAGTTACTGAACTTCCGGAAATTGTACAAGAATTTGTGGATGTGTTCCCAAAGGAACTCCCTGGTTTACCACCTATGAGGGAGATTAACTTCGAGATCAGGCTGTACCCTGGCACAATACCAGTGTCGTTACCACACTATCGGATGGCACCAGCGGAGATGTCGGAGCTAAAGAAGCAGATTGATGAACTGCTTAGGCTGGGTTGCATCCGGAACAGTACGTCATCATGGGGAGCACCAGTGTTGTTTGTAAAGAAGAAGGACGGTTCACTACGGATGTGCGTGGACTACCGGAAGCTGAATCAGTTAACAGTCCGGAACAAGTACCCTCTACCCAGGATTGACGATTATTTGATCAATTGAGGGGTTCTAGTCATTTTTCAAAGATCGATTTGATGTCTGGTTATCATCAAATCCGAGTTAGAGAGGAAGATATAGAAAAGACAGCTTTTCGGACGCGATATGGACTGTTTGAGTTCGTGGTCATGCCATTTGGACTCACAAATGCGCCGGCTGTGTTCATGGATTTAATGAACAGAATCTTCCGTCCCTATCTGGATCAGTTTGTAATCATATTCATTGATGATATCCTGATCTATTCTAAGAGTCAGGAGGAACATGCAAAGCATCTACGGATAGTTTTGAATACTTTGAGGCAGAATAAACTGTATGCCAAGGCCAGTAAGTGTGAATTCTGGCTATCTCAAGTGAATTTCTTAGGACATGTTATATCTAAGGAAGGAATAGCCGTGGATCCGGCTAAGGTGACTGCCGTGAAAGACTGGAAAGCGCCAAAGAACGTAACTGAGATCCGCAGTTTCTTAGGATTGGCGGGTTATTATCGGAAATTTATTATGGATTTTTCCAAATTAGCGTCTCCATTGACTCGACTCACTCAGAAAGGAGTCAAGTATGAGTGGTCAGATCTGTGCAACCAAAGGTTTGAAGAGCTAAAAAACAGACTTACAACCTCTCCTGTTTTGATTTTGCCGGAAAAGGGCAAAGGTTATGAAGTAGAATGCGACGCTTCGGGAGAAGGACTGGGGTGTCCTTAGTCAAGATCATCGTGTGGTGGCTTATGGTTCAAGACAACTAAAAATACATGAACGCCTCTATCCTACGCATGATCTTGAACTAGCCGCAGTGGTCTTCGCTCTCAAAAGCTGGAGACATTATCTTTATGGCGAGAAGTTTGAAGTGTATTCTGATCATAAGAGTTTGAAATTTTATTTGATCAGAAGGAGCTTAATCTAAGGCAGCGTAGATGGATGGAGTATCTGGCGGATTATGAGTTCGAGCTTCGATACCATCCAGGCAAGGCGAACAAGGTGGCTGATGCTTTAGCCGCATATCACATGCATCCGTGGCATGTCTGATCAGAACCGAGTGGGAGATGTTGAATACCATTCGAGAGTTCAATCTATACATTACAAACCGTGGAGTTTTGCACAATTTAATCATACGGTCCAATATAGTCACCAAGATTGAACAAGAACAAAGAGCAGACCCGGAAGTGGAGGACATATGGGCCAAGATGTCTACTGGCACCATTGTACCTGAATGGGAATTACGACCGGGACAAGGTCTTTTATTCCGGGGAAGAACGTATGTGCCACAGAGTTGCAGGAAAGAGCTACTAATTGAGGCACATCAGTCCAAGCTCTCTATTCATCCGGGTAGCACCAAAATGTATCACGATCTAAAGAGGCATTATTGGTGGCATGGACTAAAAAGGGATGTGGCAGAATTCGTGGCACATTGTCTAACTTGTCAACAAGTTAAGACTGAACACCAAAAACCACCAGGGTTGCTCAAACCCTTAGCCGTGCCAGAATGGAAATGGGAACATATTTCCATGGACTTTGTATCTGGGTTGCCGAGGTCCTCAAAGGGTAATGACGCCATTTGGGTCGTAGTCGACCGGCTGACCAAGTCTGCACATTTCATTCCTATCAAGATGACGGATTCGTCTGAGACGTTGGGTCGGCGTTATATTAAAGAGATCATTCGACTACATGGCATTCCCCGAACGATAGTATCGGACAGAGATGGCCGTTTTACCGGCAGAGTATGGCAAAGCATGCAATCAGCCATGGGGACAGATCTACTGACGAGCACCGCATTCCATCCACAGACTGATGGACAATCTGAAAGGACAATCCAGACCTTGGAAGACATGCTGAGAGCATGTATGTTAGATTTCAAGGGTGGATGGGAGGACCACTTACCACTGGTGGAGTTCTCGTATAATAACAGCTATCAGGCAAGCCTTCAAATGGCTCCATACGAGGCTTTGTATGGTAGACCGTGTAGGTCACCGGTATGTTGGACAGAGGCAGGTGAGCCTGCATTGATCGGACCGGAACTAGTCGCAGAAACTACTGCACAAATTAAGTTGATACGTCAACACTTACTGACTGCACAGAGTCGGCAGAAAAGTTTATGCAGATAAAAGGAGACGGTTTTTGGAATTTGAAGTGGGAGACTTGGTGTTTCTAAAAGTCTCACCACGGAAGGGACATATGAGGTTTGGTAAGAAAGGAAAACTGTCGCCAAGATATGTGGGACCGTTTTCCATCATAAGAAGGATGGGGATGTAGCTTACCAATTAGCACTTCCATCGCAATTAGCAGCTCTACACGATGTTTTCCACGTGTCGATGCTAAGGAAATACAATCCGGATCCGTCCCATGTTTTAAATGTTCAAGATATTGAAGTACAAAGCGACGTGACGTACGTCGAGAAGCCGGTCAGGATAGTGGAGACCGAACAAAGAGTGTTGCGAAACAGAGCGATTCAGTTCGTAAAAGTGGTATGGGACCGTCATGGTGATGAAGAGGCCACATGGGAACTTGAGTCGGAGATGAGAACCGCTCACCCCGAGTTATTTGTGTAATTTAATTTGAGAACCCTACTTCACTCGATTTTCGGGACGAAATTTTAAAAAGAGGGTTATATTGTAACACCCCAATTTCTCAATGAAGTGGAAAATTACCAAAATGCCCCTGAGTTGTTAAATTAATTATTTTGTGATGTTAAGTAAGGAAATAGTGGGGCCCATTGCTCAAAATAAAATCATATGAGCATATTATGAATGTTAAGTTTTATTGGTTGGGTAATTTTCATCAATTGGGTCAAAAATGGCTAAATGGGTCAAAGGGCCCAAATGGGGCCCATCGGGTCTTGCTGGGTTATTTGACCGTTTTGTAATTTTAAATTAAAAGGGGTTAAGCCTATTTGATTGGAAATCAAGTGGAGGAAAAATGGGTAGGCTTGATCCATATGTAAAAACCAATTGGAAATGACCAAAATACCATAAATGGGTCATGTTGTCAAAACGGGTCAAGGAGCTAAAAGTGGACCCAACGGGTCGAGTTGACTATTGTTGACCGTGTGAACCCTCAAGGGAGCTCAAACACGATTCAAATCAATTGAGTGGGATGGAGGTGAGTTGGAATTAAATCAAAAGGTGAGTTAACTCATATGCATTAAATGAAATGCATTAAATGTGATGAGTTGGGTTGGAATAAAAAAATACCTTGAGTTGAGTGAGTCAAAATGGAAACTCAAGGGGCTGTAAATTCAGTGAGTCCAAGGGGAATTGGAGGAGTTTAGCTGGTCTCAAATCAGCCAAAACAAGTCCCACACGTTGGGGACTTGTTTTGGTGAGTTCCATGGTACATATTAAACACAAGATGTTTGGGTCTTATATGTGAATGGATATTTAAATATTAGAATGATTTACTTATTGTTACATCACAAGGTGACGAGAGTTGAAGGAAGTGCGAGTCGTGACCGAGTGAAGCTCAAAAAGGAACGGACACTTAATCAAAGTTTAAGTAGGTTTCCTACCTACTTGTAACCACGGTTTTACCCAGTTTTTCTTATGATACTCTTGTTTTAATATATGTGTTTCAAATATATATTATGCATTAACAAATGGCATACAGGCATTGGCATCTCATGCATAGTCATGGGATAATGAATGAAGTTCTACAGTGATGGCTACGATTGTACATGATGGGGGTTGCCCATTGCATGTACATATTGTATAGAAGAGATGAATGTTGTTGTAATTTACCTTGTCGGTGCAAGGCACGTCAAGTGATGGCTACGGTAGTACATGATGGGGGTTGCTCATTACATGTACATCGCTTATAGAAGAGATGAAGGTGTGTTGTAATTTACCTTGTCGGTGCAAGGCACGTCAAGTGATGGCTATGGAAGTACATGATGGGGGATGCTCATTGCATGTGCATATTTCATAGCATTGTTTTTACCTGTTTTGATGATCATGTATTATGATATGTATATGCATGTTTTATATGCTAACATGTGGTAGCCCTGATTCGGGAACCTACTGGGCGCGTTGATCTAACGCCCTAATTCTATCGTCAGAGGAGATTGCAGGTACAAGCAAGGGGAAAGGAAAGGTCATTGACCGGGAGGGGAGCTGAACCTAAGTGCTTTAATGATGGATTTGGATTACGTTATATTACTGTCATTTGAATACTATTGTTGGACATGTAATAATTCGTTATTTGCTATGGTTTGATTAGGATAATAACCTGTGGATGGTTGATCTATGTTATAAAATATTTAAGACTGTTACTTGCTATCTCGTCTTTCTTTTCCGCAATTATCTAGATTATTCCGCATGTTGATGTTAGTTCCATGTGTGATTCACTATCATGGTCTATTCCATGTACACATGGGTGGCCAGTTAAGGTTCAGACTTGAGTAGTCTGAACTTAACTCGCGTCGTGACGCCGCCCGCTCTCTTCTGATGTTTATTTAAAAAAAAAATTAGACTCTGAAATTCTCGAAGAGGGCGGGGCGTTACACAAGTAACATAAAGAACCTTGATTGAGGAGAGGGAGTTACACAAGGATTAACCTTGGGCTGTTTTTGGTCAAGCAAAGGATTTTCATTTTTACTCTCTCTATCTCTCTATCTCCCTTGGACTGTTATCATCTTTCTAAGATCAAGAACAGCAGCTGGTTATTGATATGAAATCAGTCCTTGATTGATTTATTTCACCAAGACAAAAGCATGCTTTGAGCAAAAGAGTTGGCATCAAGGTGTTCCATCCAAAGTCAAAAATCCTATCTCTTTCTCTCTTTGCCGTTTTCTACCAAGAGCAGCAGCTGGTTGTTTAAATCAATCCCTGACCATCAAGGAATCAAGAAGAAGGAGTGGCTAAGAAAGGACAAGGAACAAGCCAGAGGGAAGATCAATTGGAGGAGTCGCGGAAACGGTAGGTTTTTCGATGAACAATTTTTAAATCATGATCCGGCCATTGGATGGCCGAATCTAACAAAGGTTAAATATTGGTTGGAAGTACATGAATGAGATAAAAAGATGGACCATAGGGTTCGGCCCCATTGGATGGCCAAACCCCATGGAAATAATTGATTTATTTGGATGGTTTTTGAAAATTAAAACCATACAAGTATGGGACTGTTTTTAGATGATTTTTAGTGTGTGTTTTAAAAAGGTTAAAACATAAATAAGGAAGTTGGTTTTAGACATAGATGAATGATTAAGAAATTCAAAACCAAAGGTCATAGGGTTCGGCCACCATGGAGGGCCGAACCCCATGCAAATAATGATTTGGTTTTGATGTATTTGAAACATATAAACCATGAAGTTGGTGGACTGTTTTGGGTTTTTATTTAAGATTCAAATACATGTTTTAGAAAGGATTAAAAACATGGATCTGAATGACAAAGGACTAAAGTTAGCATGGTTTAAAACAGTGGTTCAAAACTAATGAAATGGACCATTTGGATCGGCCATTTTGATGGCCGAACCCCATGATATAATATGGTCATTTGGGACAAGTAGATGAACTAATTTGGATGGTGTTTAAGAGGTATAAAGGCAGCAATATTATATTGATATTGTATGTTTAAATAACACCAAAAACATGTTTTAGAAGACCAAAACATGGACATAGGGTTCGGCCACCTTGGATGGCCGAACCCCATGTAAGTATTTGGTTGTTTGGTTTGGCTTTCAAGAAGATGGAAATCACATCAATTATGGACTTAGTATTAAGGTGATGATGGAAAATAGGATTAAAATCTTTAGGGTGAGGCTCGGCCATGTTATGTGGCCGAACCCCACCAATTGTCAGGTGATGGACTTTGTTGTCTAAGGAAAAATTAGGCAAAGGATAGTATAATGGCATTATTGTAAATAAGGATGAAAAGATGAAATGATCAAAAGAATGGACTTATGAGCCAAAACCTAAGGTGGTAAGATTCGGCCATGTAGTATGGCCAAACTCTACCAAGTGTCATTTGAAAAGTTTGGGATACTTAGATGGTATTAAGTAAATAAAAGATTTATCAAGGTTTAAATGGGTGAGGTTCGGCCATGGGGTATGGCCGAACCCCACAAAGTGGATTTTTGGGATTTAAATCAAATTAGAATCATATGGTCAAATGATTAACTTGCTGCCATGTACATAGGGTATTCGGATTTCTAGAACGGTGTACAAAGTCGTGATCGGAAGACGGTCCAAAGGAAGGGTCGAACAAAGTAAACTATTGTAGGTTTCCTACCTTGTTGTAATCACATAACTTATTTGCTATTTTATGTTTATTTGAATAAGTTATTTGAATCAAATGTTATATTTACAAATGGCATGTTTGCATAGACATCTCATGCATGGCATGGGATGATGGTGTAGTAACCGGAGGCCACACTCCGTGGGGGCGTCCGAAAGACCAATGTGGGGTACCCTGATGATGAGAATCCCATCAGGAGGAATCCGGAGGCCACACTCCGTCGGGGCGTCCGAAAGACCACTGTGGGTTATCTTGACGATGAGAATCCCGTCAAGTGATGTCTATGTTGAATGGTGATGGGTGGGGCTCATTACATGTTCATTTCATACATAGCATGTTTTTATTGAATTTTGTTACACATGTACTATCATTATATATTTGCATGTTTTGACTGACCAAGTGGTAGCCCTATTCGGAAACACTACTGGGCGCGTTGATCTAACGCCCTATCTATATCCTTAGTGGATGATGCAGGGAAAGGAAAGAACGTGGTTGGAGAAGAGGACCAAGCACCAAAACTTGGGCGGTTTGAATGATTGGAATGAACTATGAATGGATTATTTATGGACTTGTTAGTTGATTTATTTGGACAATGTAATTTGTTAGCTAGATGTTGTGGGCATGTAATAATGTAGTTAATTAGATGCTATGGTTTGTTTTATGTTTGATGTTAGGATTAAACGAGTAGTTAAGATCGATTAGTGATTTTGGAAAATAAGTTATGTACTTTGCTATCTAAAAATAGAAATTGGATTAATCATAGGTTCTATTATAACCTCAGTTAGATCTACACTAAGTTAATTCCGCAAGTTATATATATACCATGTGCGGATCAGTTTTATGGACTTAGTTCATACGCACATGGGCTTGGCCAGTTAAGGGTCGGATTTAGAGATCCGAACTTAACTCGCGTCGTGACACTCAGCCCCGATCACATGATTGTTAAATTTAAAAAAAAAAAAAATAAACTCTGAAAATTAGAGTGAAAAGGGCGGGGTGTTACAGTTGCCCCAGGAGAGCATTAAATTCATCATTCATTGCATGTCGCCATTCTGTGGATTGAGCAGCATGAGTTTAGCAGGTGGGCTCAGAGTCAAAGGAAAAAATTAAGGAAGCAAAGGCTTGAGGTAAAGGATGCCTACTAGCAAAGGAAACCCTCTTGTTGGGCTCGAAGATGCCGTCCTTTGCTTGAGTCACTATAGGATGTACATTGACATGTGAAGAGTGAGCAATTTCTTGTGAAGAAGCAATAGGTGACGGCTCCAGCGCTGCTACTGGAGAGGATGATGGAGCAGGAGGAGACTCTGGGGCTGATGATGGAGAAGGTGATGTAACTGCAGAAGGAGAAGGTGATGCGGTTACAGAAGGAGAATGTGATGCTGCTGAGCTGGAGGAGCAGTCATGGTCGAAGAGAGTTGTGTAGGCAAAGGGGGCATGCTGATTATTGGTATAAAGACCATGTCTTGAGTAGGCGAGGTTGTATGTTGAAAGGTGCTAGAGGCATAGGGAAAGACAACTTCATTAAATAGGATGTACCGTGAGATGTCAACTCTACAGGTAGAAAAGTAAAGACACGTGTAGCCCTTGTGTTGAGAAATGTATCCAAGAAAAACACACTCAACCAGTCGAGGTTGCAATTTATTAGTAGCATAATCTCCAAGGTAAGGATAACAAGCACAACCAAAAGTTTAAAGAGAGTGGTAATCAGGGTTGGTGTGAACGAGCTTCTGATATGGTGTGGACCAGTCGAGAAGGGGTGTAGGGAGTTTATTAATCTGGTACACAACAGAACAAAGAGCCTCAACCCATAGGTTAGGAGGGAGATGTGCTGCAACTAGGAGGGTGCAACCCATTTCCACAAGATGGCGATGTTTTCTTTCGGTAAGACCATTTTGTTGGGGGGTATGAGGCCAGGATAGATGATGATTAATTCATTTTTGCGCACACAATTGAAGAAAAGAGAATTGCGCAGGCGAAGGGGACATGGTGACTACTGGTATAAAGACCATGTCTTGAGTCCGCAAGATTGTATGTCGCAAGGTGCTGGAGGCATATGGAAAGACAACTTCATTAAATAGGACGTGCCGTGAGATGTAAACTCTGCAGGTAGAAAAGTGAAGACAGTCGTAGCCCTTGTGTTGAGAACTGTATCCAAGAAAAACAAACTCAAACGGTCGAGGTTGCAATTTATTAGTAGCATAATCTCTAAGGTAAGTACAACAAACACAACCAAAAGTGTGAAGAGAGAGGTAATCAGGGTTGGTGTGAAAGAGCTTCTGATATGGTGTGGACCACAAGTTTGCCAAGGATTTAGTAAAATGAATCTAGCACATTGAATAATGGTAACATATCTGAAGGAAACAAACTTCATGAGACTACAAATAGCATATCCACCCACTGAAAGAGATACAAAGAGTGGATTGGATTTATCTCAAAATTGAAGAAAGTAAACATATACTGCATTGACCCAAGCCCCAACTTGTAAGCTACTCAATCATGTACAATTGGCAAGAGAAGGCAATACCAATGTAATTCAACAAGAGCATACTGAAAGTTCATTGAAAACACATATTGCTTATCTATCTGCCAAGAAACAACTACAAGTCCATGCAATTGTATTAAAGATTTAGAGCAACATAAATAAGGCTACAACAATTGTATTAAAGCAACATAAATAATGCTACATAAAGTAGAAAAGGTAACTTGACACAATGGAAAGCAGTAACATTATCAACAACAATTGGAAAGGAAGTGAGTTTAGAATAAATTTCATGTCAAGGCTGACCAAGCTCTTCTTCAATGAAAGTCGTTACAACATCATCTATGAATCAAGGAACCTTCAAATATAATCAAGCAGAACCCAAACAGCTAAGTAACACCTACTCCAAAGGCTCTCCTGTAGAACAAATAACTCTTTGAAGAGAAACCTGCAATCTCATTAATTGGCCCTGGCTTACAGAGATTTTCAGTAAAGGCGAAATGAATGGAATGCAAACCATTTACGTGATCATTGGTTAAGACAACAACATGTGATCATTGATTAGCGAAAATATACAAATATTGCAAAGTGATAAAGATCATTTTTAAGTTATTACTGCCACATAGGTAGGGAGGTTCAAATACTCATTTTTTCAGCAAAATTTGACATGTAAAATGATGAGTTATTTTCACCACATCCCTCCTTTGGATCAAAATCATAAACCCAAACCCAAGAACAAGGATACAGTTCTTGTTTTTCAAAATTAAAAAAAATCTAAACTCAAACAGAAAACCCAATTTTCAGTTTCAATGGGTTTTCATTTTTTTTAAAAAAAAAATAAAACACTCATTTTCAGATTCAGTTTTTCTTTTCTGTAAAAACAAAAAACTCTCTCTTGATTTCACATCGACCCATTTTGGAGAGTTCCTTGGATCTCTCGGCCTTTTTAACTCACTAATTGAATTTCATTCCAGAATGGTTGTTAGACCCCGGCTTGCCGAGTCGCCTATTTGTCAATTCCAGGACTTAGGTGAAGCATTGCCTCGGAAGATTTAAGCCAATGAAACATGACTCAAGTGTGAAGATTGAATCAAGACCTCAAGATGGAAGAACAAGTTGAAGATTCAAGCATCACCAAGTGTATGGCAATCACAAAGGTAAATTAGCCATAGATGACTTTAAGTGGAACCCATACCCTTAGTGAACCTTACCTAGACTTAGGGATCATATTGGTAAAAATTAATCTAAGTCTAAGTGGTGCCTGGACAGTCACAGAACCAAATGGGATAAACATTGGAAATCTGGTAATCTGTCAGGTCGACCCGTCGAGTCCACCAGCCCATCGGTGAAGACAGGGTTACCCATTGAGGTCATCAACACGTCAACTTTATTAAACAAGGATTCTGGACTGAAGGATTGTCATTCAGGGCTCGAGCGTGTCGTGTGCACCGACCAATCGGTGACACAAGAGCGACCCATCATGGTCATCGATATGTCGACTTAGTTTCTCTGGAAAGAACATACTGTAAATTCAGTCCACTCTCTAATAATCAGGTTCGACTTGATGGGGAACACGACATGTCGACCTGGGTCGAGTTGACTTCAGGACTTAGAACTCTAGGGTATTCTCAGACACACATCGAGGTCATCGACCCATTGAGAGTACCTGGACTGACCCATCGATGGAAAGACATGTCGATCAATATTTTCAAGGTTCTAGAAGAACAAGCTCTGTATTTTTATGTTGCTTTCTGATAATCTAGAACCATCGACAAGATCAACATGTGGAACATAGGGATTGTGGACCCATCAGTGATGCCGACCCATCGGTAGTTACAGTTTTAGAACCGTTGGAGTGCATTTAATGCACAATGGTTGAGTGGTTGAACGGATACATTTAAGTTCACCGACCCATCGGTAAACTCGACCTGTTGAGTTTGAACTGATCTGAAAATTTTGTTTGCCTATTTAAACATCAAACCTTGTTGTGTTTTGGTTGGACCTCCAACTTGGAAAATCACAAAGCAAAACCAGAGCTCCCCACTCCTCTCTATGTACCTTACTTAGGAGAATCATTTTCAATCCAATCAATTTGATTGAGATTAAGAGAGAGAAAGAAAAAGCCTGTGATCAATTTACAAATCCATAACCTAATAACCTCCCATAGATTGTGATTGCACATACAAAGGCACATCATCGTCGCCATACGACATCGCATTGGGAGAAGTCTTCAAGAAGCATATCATCTACATTCAAAAGAGCTACAAAGGCAAGTGCTTCATTTAGTTTTTATTTTTCAAATCTTCATTGTACAGTGGAGCAGATCAAGGTGATCGGACCACTCTAAAAAATAAAAGGATAAGGACGTAGACCGGGTTTTGGTCGAACCTTTCAAAACCTTAGGCGATTGGGTGAAATTCTCAATCAATTGGATAAATGGAAGTCTTATTCTATTCGTGACGTCGGAACTCCCCACATAGTGTATTTGGGATATAGCCCAAGGTTGAGTGAATCAACAGTGGATGTAGCTTTGTTTAAATGGAACCACTATACATCTTGTATTGTGGGTGTTTGGTCTCTATTTGTGTGATTGCTCTCTTAAATTAACACACTCTTTTGTCACATACTTGATTAATCTAATTTAATTTGCTGCAAATCATTTGATTCATCAAGAAATTTTTTAAGACCATCAAATTTGGTGATTGCCCTATTTCCCTGCCAACCCCCCCCCCCTCTCGACAATCTGGCATTGTGTTCTAACACCCCAAAAGACTCTCAATGGGCAATTGGAAACTCAACTAGAAATGATGGATCAAATCTGACTTCTCACCGGAAGAATAAAAAAGACTCCAAATTCCAGTGAAAATTGCCAACATATAAAATTCGCGGTAAGACCAAGTTTCTAATGAAACTAGGCTTGACTTTGCTTGAATTAAATTAAAAATGCAAATCCAAATACACCAATCATATTTAAACAATTTAATGCATAATTTTAATGAATGATTACATGAATTAAATTAATTCAAAACAAAAATAAGAAACTAGGAAAACACAACTTTTTAGGAAATTTCGTAAAGAGGCTTGTATTTAAACTTCAATTCTCAACTCCAAATTCGTGAGTCTTACATTGGTTACCTACACCTCTATTTATAGTGGACTAGAGTTGGAGAGAACATGAGAAAAACCAGCCCAATGGGTGTAGGTATGGGTGTGCTTGTTAGGACTTGGGCTTCCAGCCCAAAAGACTAGCTTGTTTGATAGAGTGACCCAAGTCCTATATAAACCCCTAGAACTCTCTCTACACTTCCAAAGTGGGACTCTTTCACAGCAGCCCCAATAATCCCCCCTCGAACGAGTAGCTCTAGCGGAGAGAGACGCCGACCAACCCGTTCGCCTGAGGGATCTCTTGAGCCCACATGAGGTAGCCTAAGACTTGCCTCTGATACGACTTGTTAAGACCTGTGCTTCTAGCCTAAAACACTAGGCTGTTAGGTGGAGTGACCCAAGTGATAACTTTGTCTATAATTACTGGAATTGTGCAAACAATGGATTACTGGAACGAACCTAATTTTATGAAAGTATGATATCATGTTTGATAATTCAATTAAACCTACAAATTTAGACCACGATTTTGTCATCCAATCACATTGTACCAGGTAGGAATGATGTGCTATCCCAACCAATCAAAATCAGCCACCTCCATGCACCACATTCCTTGTTCATTGTCCATTTAGGACTTCAAATCTTGCTTGATGAGGGAGAGGAAAGTCCACATGCCATCCACCATTGGTTTGTGGAATTTTAGCTACCATCCTACTCCAATTCGCAACTCACTTTTGGAGCTAGGGTTTTGGCTTTGTAACACTTCATGTAGGTTCTATTATGCTTCCAATAGGGCCTCGGGTCCATAGGTAGGATCCACATAAAATAAATTTATCATTTTAGCCAATTTAGGCCCTACTTTGCCACGACAAAAAATAATGTAGTTTCTTTCTCATTTTCATGAATGATGCCTGCATCACAACCGAAGTGTCCAAGATCTATTATCTAAGACCAACCGATGTAGCGTATCTAATAGAAAATGATGCAAGTTAAGGTCACTGGCATGGAGTTCGGCCAAGGCTCCAATCTAATGAAAATTGGAGTTTAAATCTAAGCAAAAAAAAAAAAAAAAAACAACAGGAATTTCACTCTGCTAGAAAGCAAAGATGGAGAAGATGGAAAATGTGACGACTCGACCCGACCCCATTATGATATTGTCCGCTTTGGGCCCCACCTAGGCCCTCATGATTTTGCTTTGGGCATAGCCCACCAAGACAAGCCCCAAAGGCCTCGTTATGGGAGAGGGGCTGCCCCCTCTTAAATTCATTCTACACCCAGCCCTACTGGGCGATGTGGGACTTTCCCACACCCCAACTGCGTTGCTGGATGTTACAATCCACCCCCTTAGACCAAAGCCATCCCCGGCTCTATCATGTCACACTAACAGAGGGTCCACACACATAGGTAGGCAATATCACAGAAGTAAAGAGTCTACACAGTCTGAGTGTTGAACCATGCTCTGATACTACTTGTGACGATCCGACCCGACCCCATCAAGATATTGTCTGCTTTGGGCCCCACCTGAGCCTGTACAATTTTGCTTTAGGCCCAGCTCACCTGGCCAGACCCAAAATGCCTCGTGATGGGAGAGGGGCTGCCCCATGGTAGACTAAAGCATAAGGCAACTCAAGCAATTGCTTTAGGCCCCCATTTTGGAAGGACCCAAATCCCTCTCCTCTTCACTCGGTAACTATTGAAGAAAACTAGTTTGACTGTTTCGAATGATATGCTTGGAGAAGATGGAAGGGATGAGACTCATGCTTTAGAGATACTTCATTTGCTTCTGATGGATTACATAGCCATGCTTCTGGTTCTTCCGAAGAGCAGAAAGGTGAGTTTGGGAGTGCCCAATGCAGGAGGCTAGAATAATGGATACAAATCAGGATGTAAGTCTCTCGGGCGTGCTCGATCCAACTCAACTTGGCCAGTACAATATTGTTCGCTCTGGACTCACACGTGGGCCCGCATGGGTTTTACATTGGGCCTGACTCAAATGGAGGCCCAAAGCGCGTTGTGCTAGGTGAAGGGAGTGTTGCCTCTTATAAACCCCCTCAACATTTATCTCCTAGGTAATGTGGGACTTTTTCCACACCCACTCGCCCAATGTCGATTGATCGTCATTGCCGATCGATTGCGGACGCCTTTCGGCCTCTGGACTGGGGCTACTACAATCCATTCCCCTTAAGCCTAGACCCGCCCTCGGCTTGACTCAGCCGCTTAGGGGAAGACCCCGTCCTTGGCTTAGCTTGATAACTCCTATGGGAAAAGTCCACACAGTCCAATTGTTGAACCTGGTCTCTGATACCATTTGTCATGACCCAACTTGGGCATGCCCGGTCCAACTCAACTTGGCCCACCACAATATTTTCCACTTTGGGCTCACATGGGGACCCGCACGACTTTGTATTAGGCTTGGCTCAACTGTAGGCTCAAAACACGTTGTGTTAGGTGAAGGGAGTACTGCCTCTTATAAACTCCCTCACCATTCATCTCCTAGGCGATGTGGGACTTTTTCCACACCCACTCGCCCAAAGGCGATTAATCGCCATTGCTGATCGATCGCGGACGCCTTTAGGCCTCTGGGTTGGGGTCACGACACTCTCTCTCTTCGTCTTTTTCTTCATTAGGTGTTTTTGTTTTTTTATTTTTTCTATAATTTTCATTGAGAGCAATGCAGTTTTTTTAGACTTTTTATAGGACTTTTTGATTAATGATTTTGTGGGTCTTCTGTGTTATTGAAGTTTGATGTATTTTTATGTTTGTGGGTATCTGTTTTTGGGTCTTAATCTACTTTCGACTTTCTAGTTCACATTCACAAAGGCTCCTATTTAGTAAATGTTTATTTTTTTATTTATATGCAACCTTTTGCCACCTAAATCGTGTTTGCGAACAGTAACCCATTTTGGATTTTGATAAGGTATCACTGGAAGATTTATTTCTTTTTTTAGCTGCTCCAAGTTTACGAGATTTTTTACTACTGTTGGATTATTTTTTGAACAAATATATGCCATGCATGAAAAAGCAATTTCCTGCTTTCACATTGAGATTTTGGACTTCAAATTTGGTATGAATCTATGAATCTTGCATACTCTCTTCATTTCGTATTTTGGCCATTTGATTTTTTATTTTGTCTGCAATGCAGATTGAAACACCTCAGTCTATTTGGAAATTCACTCCTCTTGGTTTGACATTGAGAAAGACCCATCCTTTTTAGATCTTCTTGAAATGAAATTGTCTAAAGCAACTAAGAAGACCTCTCCTGTTAACTCTATGAGGTCGAAAGAGAAATGTGGCGATCCGGGTTCGCAACCCACCGGTGAAAGGTTGAAGGCTTCAAATTTCTCTATATCCTTTCTCAAAATTGGATCTTGGGAGGTAATTTTGTTTTTGATTTCTTAATTAAGACTGCAGTGATATTGTTTTTGAGTGCTAATTTTTTCGACCATAGGGACATTGATTGAATTTCTTCTACTGATGTTGGTGTCTTTAAATCTGCAGAGAATTTGTCGATATGAAGCTGATTTGGTAGCAGAATGTTAATATGCAAAGCGTAAGTTTGTTTGGGAGGTTTTGAGTTTTCAGCTTACTTGGTATCAACTCCAAGAAGGTTCCATTTAGAATTTTTGCCCTATGCCTCAACTTGTGTCTAAAAGACCTTGAGCTACTCCCCTCTTAAATCCTCTACACCCAGCCCTGCTCGGCGATGTGGGACTTTTCCACACCCTAGCAACGCTGCTGGGTGTTATAGAAAATTAATTAAATTGATCACCCAAAATTAATTAACTTTGGACCAATTGTAGTATGTGAATTCCGAAATTGATTAGAAAACTCAGATAGTTTCACTCTATGAGGAAGAAAAGTTCTAGGTCCGAATCTCACCAAGGTTGAATTTTACTATATAGGAAAAAAATCATAGCTTCAGTTTTTGAATTTCTAGAATATTAAAATTGCATTAATTAATTTGAATTACAACAAATAAAAATTAAAAATCATAAAATTAAATTAATTATTAACAAAGTTAAAATGGCATTAAAATATAAAACAAAACTCACCAAAGAATGAAGAGAACCAAACTTTCCAATCTTCAATTGATAAAAAAACAAGTATAATCGCTTGGGGCATGCAAACCCTTTTATAGTGTTTGCAATACAAAAATTAACATAAATAAACTTTTCTATCACTCTATGTACTTGTTTACAAAAAAATTTCAAAACTTCGTGTATGTACGTATAAAATGCATAAACTGAGGAATGTTGGAAAGGTTATAGAATAAACTTTTCAATAAATTGAATTTTATAAAAATTCAATATTGTTTGCTATATCGAAGTATGCTTGCAATTTTATCCACCACATTTTCTGTCAATTCTTGAGAGACAGGTGTCCTAATATAAAAAAATAAAAAATAAAAAATACAAAAATGGGAAAGGAGATGGCGCCCGAAGCTTGTCCCAAATTTGTGCGGAACCTTCAAAACTTCAATTTTATGCTCCTTTAAGTCATGGGATCAGTAACCTTCAATGTCGAGAGATATTCATTCCCCACAACAAATCCTTATCCTCCACTTTTGGACCACTTAATTGGGCCAAAATGACCAAATTGAGAAATTATAGGTCTGACCCATATCCATACAAAATGAGCCACTTATTTAAGGATTTTAAGCCCAATTGGACTCTTTGATGGCCTCTTTTTGCTACAATAAAAAAGTGTATAAATCTTATACCCACTTCTTCAATCTTTTCTTAAATTTCATCATGTAAATCCATGGGATGTCCACATCATGGACTCACTTTATCAAGATATATTAATCTAGAAAAAGATTTTAATAGACGGGCTTGCATATTTTATCAATTCAGTGGGTAGGCTTGGCTTTAACTTAAAAAATACTAATGGCTTGCAGATAGACTTTGACTACTTTGAGAATAGAACAAACTTGGGCTTGAACGGAGGAAAGCTTCCCCTAAATGAGCATGTGGATAAGTCGAAGTGCAACTAGGCCTGTTTATGCGCCTTAATCCAACTTGAGCTCATCTCAAACTAATGAATCTAACCATAGATAATAGCCCGATGGGGAGGGCTTGACATGTTCTTTGTGCCAATTTATATTAGCAATCGTGCTTGGGCTAATTGGATATTCTTGTAGAGCATGTTAGGCTTTTCTAGTTGTTTATCCATATATGTGTTTGTCTATGTACACGTGGTCTTTTTTTTTTTAATTTTTTTATAAAATTAATAAAAATAATTAATTCGGACTAAAATTAGACTTAGAAAAACTATAAGTTGGTAAAATATTAGACCAAAATCACTTTCTAGGCAACTTGATTTTAGTACTTAAATCTATTGGACATCCTTGTTTTTTTAAATTTGTTTGATGATTTTATCCTCTAAGATCAAATGTTCGAAAATTAATTGTTGAGCTAAAGACTGATACATTTCTATTCAACATGTATACTTCAATCCAAATGATAGAATTTTGAAGGGGGTTAAATGGGTAGGCTCAGACTTTAATTTGAAAAGTCAAGGGTGCAAAGGGGCTCAGATGTTTATATCCAAGTAGGGGAATGATGCACCACAGAAGAGGATCGAGTTTTGATGGATGGGTGACTCAGTCGAGACCCAATTAAATAGTCCAAACGGGTCCTACTACTATGCCAGTACTGTAGCAAATAGTGACAATACTTAGTAATAATGACAATCACTATTACAATAGTGACAGTTACCATAGCGATGGCGACGGTTACTATCGTGATGGTGATGGCTATTGTTACTGCAACAGACGCTTCAACGGGCGGTGGGAGAAACCCGTTTGACGTACGTTGGTTCGGGTTGGGGAAACTAAGATTTCCCAAATCAAATATGTTAGTGACAGTGGACAGAGAGAGAGGGCTCTCTGTAAAAGGAAGGATTTTCTGGCCTGACGAGCATCGTCAATCGGTATGAAGGAAATCGTGGAGAATAAAAAAGAAGGAAGGAAAAAGAAGAAGGAGAAAAACCATGATCACCGTCGATGGCAAAGAGAAGGGAAACGGGAATCCACTCGGGAGAAGAGGAGAGATACAGGGAATCCACTCAAAGGAGAAAGTTTCAATTCATTTCATTGTTCTTTGTTCTTCTCATCGTATAATTGCCTGACTTTTTACATGAAAGAAATGAAATAATAATAATGATAATAAAAGAAATCAAAATCTTCAAAAGAAACAACGCCTGCAAATCGTGCATGTAATAACACAAATGCGTAGAAATGGCGGTTCGGCACGTGAATTTGAACATTGTGCGATGCGTGTTAATTATTTTCGTTTATCACGGGCACATGTCTTCACTTGTGTGCTCCATGTGCTACATCAGTCCCTCATGATTGAAAGTAACTCGTCCTCGAGTTTGTATCCAATGCGAGAACCGCTAATACTTGATGATTTTTATTTTGCACTTGGACGGTTCAAGTATGTCAAGTAGCCCTTCACGAGTTCGTACACTGACAGTAAGAGAAACATAATGCAAGATGTCCTCAAGGAAGAGTGGTTTGACGACAGGAGAGAACAAATAAGGATCATTTTTGATGTATTCAATATTTTGTGATGTTTGTGTCTCTTGTGGCAGCTGCAACAGTAATGGTGAGTCAATCTCTGGCAATTACATTGACTTTAAAGCCAACAATGCACATGGCTCATTCTCTAATACGGGCACTGGTGGTGGTGCCTGCAACTGCTGAGGAATCATATCCTCTAGTGGAATAGGCTCGAATCCGAGATCAACTTTTGTATGACAAGTGTCAAAATCTCTTCTGTCTCATGTTTGACAGGTTGTAGGACTTCACCTGTCTATATCAATTTTGGCTCAATATCCAGGGGAATAGGTACGAGGTCCGGGACTGTCTCCTATTCAACAGACATCAGGACTTCGTTTGTCTCAAGTGGCTCCGGCTCGATGTCACTGATTAGGAAGGATGATTCTTCTTTCTCAAGCACTAGTGGACTCTGATAATAATCTGCCAGAGGGATGATCAGGCATCCTATGATATTCTCCATACGATATCCTTGGTGATGATCAGGCATCCTATGATCATCGTGCCTCCACACATGTCCCACTAGGTAGTTTTCCACTTCATCATCACTCGAGTAGTCATCATAGGCTGGTTGAGTGTAGGACATGTGGGGTCTCCTAACACGATGGTTGCAATAATTAGAAACAGAACAATTTCTTTGCCGATAGTCCTGATATTGCTGGAATAGAACTTGATCATAATCAGCTGGAAGGAAACAAGTCTGTAGAATTTGTTTCATCCGTGGCCAAGATCTAATAGGTTGTTTATTCAGACGCTTGCATGTATTTTGCAACTGCTCCCAACATGCAGACGCTCCACCATTGAGACGATAAGCCACGGGCTTCACCTTTTTTCGCTTCAACAATCTTTATATTGTCGAAGAAGCACTCAACTTCCGAGAGTCAATCGAGGAAGCCTTCAGGGTGTAGTAGACTGTTGAAAGATGGGAGGTCCATCATCATATGGTACACTCGAGAGTGATATGACTTCTCACGATCCACACGTTTATACGCACTCTGCATGTAAAGTTCTTCATCTTCGTCTTCACTTGAGTAGTCATAATAGGAAGCCATGAAGAAAATATTTTCTTTTTTTTTTGTAAATTTCTCTCTTTCTTTTTTCTTATTTTTTTCACTAATATATTTTTTTCTTTAGCATTTTTTTTTTAGCAATTTTTTTATTTACCTTTTTTTTTCTCTTTTGTACTTCTTTTTAATGCAAAATTCTATTGATGCCATTTTTTTTTTTTAACCTACCGTCCAATCAAGGCTTTGATATCAATTGACACATTGTAGAAGAGGATCAAGTTTAGATAGACGGTTGACTTGGTCTGGATCCAATTAAACAGACGGAAGGGTCCAAACGTGTCTTGCTACTATGCGCGTAATGTAGCTGTAATAGTGAATACTATAATTGTAACGACCCGACCCGATTTATCGGGGTTTTTAGAGAGATCTACAGATCGTCGTGTTATTTTTTGGGAGGTATTTTAATAATTTGGTTTATTAAACGAGTTATCAAAAAAAAATTTATTTGGAAACCCTAATCCCTCTTACCCTCTCCTTGGAAACCCTAGCCGCTGTACCCTCTATCTCTGTCTCCCTTTTCCCACTGCTCATCTCTTTGTTTCCTCTTCCTCCTTTCGCCGCCCTTAAACCCTAAACCCCACCACCCGTCGTCGCCGCCATCCCTCTCCTTGTTCCTTCTTCCTCTTCTTTCCCTAAAACACTAAATCCAAACCATAACCAAGCCCTAAACCACCGCCGCCACCTTGCTTCTTTCTCTTTCTCTCTCTCGGCTTCTTTCTTCTTCTTCTTTTCCTTCCTCCCTTACCCATTTCCATCTTCCCTTTCTCGATTGGACGAGCAACCTTTGATCTTGACATCGTCTAGATCCAATTTTTTCGCGAGCAGCCACCTGATTTTCACCCCTCTCGCCCTCCCTCTCGCCGATTCTGGGTATCTACCTTCTCTCTCGAGTTTTCCCTTTGATTTTCCACTGTTTTTGTCGATTTTCCTCATTTTCTCCTAGTTTTCTATGATTTTCCCTTGTTTTCCTCGATTTTCTTGGATTTTCCTGGTTTTTCATTCCCTTCTTTTCACCCTTTCCGACATAGTCGAGTGACTGAGTCGACTCACCGAGTGACTGAGTCGATTCGGTTGGGCCTGGAGTTGACCCAACTGTTTGGTCCATTGGCCTAGACCCGACCTGACCCAGCTGGCTCGCTCAGACCTGGCTCTGCCAGGCCCAGTTAGGTCTGGCCCAACCAGGCCTAGTTAGGTCCGGCCCACTTCTGGCAGGCCTAGCTAGGTTAAGCCTACTTCTTGCAGGCCCAACTCTTTGGCCCGGCCCACCTCGACCCAATTTTCAAGCCCAACCCAGTTCGGTCCGTTTTGAACCCAACCCAGTCTAGGGCCGTTTTCAGTCCGGTCTCATTTTAGCCCCTCTTACCTTATTTACTTATTCATTCTTCCTTGTTTCAACAAACTGAGCTCCCTTCAACCTCTCAAGCCGCTTGCTCGCTTCAAATTTTTGACTCCACACACATTGTGAGGGGGATTTATCACTGTTTTAGCATGCACTCGTATCTATTTAACCTTTAACCTTGGACATGTAGTGACCTGAATGGGGCCCTTCATTTATTAAGCCACTCGGTAAGGGAACTGATGAAATGGACATATGGCAAGGGATCCGTTCGACTGCACTCATGCCAACTATATGCGATTAATGGAGAATTGTAATCGGATGGATGATTAGTTGAACTTGGAAACTTGTTGGTAACATGTTGTTTGTTTAATTATTACATGGGATTGAGTTTATAATGAGAGTGAGATATGCATTGGATAATTGGATGTGATGTTCGAAAACTGTTGATGATATGTTTGTGTTCAATCGTAACATGTATGTGAACTTATGATGGGAATGAGATGTGCGTTGGATATTAAACATGATGCTTGAAAATTTTTTGATAACATGTTGTGTGATTATTTATAACATGTGAGCGTGATCATGATGAGCATGGTGGTATATGTTTAGATAACTTGTTGTATGCTCTTGTTACATACGATGCATGTGTCGTTGATCTTGATTAATTATATTGGAGCATGGTTGTATTATTAAACATGACCATGATATCATGTACATGCATTTGGGGTAATCCACAACGGACAATGTCCGTTGGGTATTGAGATGGAGGGGTTGTTTACATGTGTATATGTTTATAATGATATGATGGTTTGATTATTGGGAGGACTTCCCCATTACGCTCCGGCAGTCGAGACCCCCATTGGAGATGCTGGTTTCCCCTTTGCGTTCCAGCAGTTGAGGTGCCTGCCCTGAGATTGGCTTCCCCGGCGACCCACACACATACCACAATCAAATCATGATTCAGGCTTACTAGAGTCCCAAATAGACTATCACACGGGAGTAACAACAGCACCAATCCTCAATGAACTGCCAACTGGACCCATCTATGGTCTCCTCAACCAAGTACCAGACTCCCGAGAATCACACTTGTAACCTTGGGTCCCATCTACTGGTCTCAACACTACTGGTACAGACACCCCTCACGGAATTCCATAGGCCTTCTACCAACTTAGTCGACCGAACTCACTCATTAGGCGCCCATAAGTTCCCAGTGACTCAACACCCATATCACATGTCTCAACAATGGACTGCAAAGTCATAACCATTGGTAATCACACTACCACACCCCTCAACCAAAGAGTATGTGAACAAACACTCAACCCACCTGGCTCCCAGGGCTACTCAGTACGTACTCAATGTACTCTACGACCACACTACCTCTAGGGTCACTTCCATGGAAGTCCACACACCACAGACTGGCACTTCGGCTGTACACCGAACCAAGGAAACGACCCCAAATGATGTCCGTAAATAGTCAAACGGCACCTCAGCTGTACACCGGACCATGAGGGCGAACCTCTACCCATGTCCGTAAATAGTCAACCGGTACCTCAACCACACACCGGACCATGGGGACGAACCTACCCATGTCCGTAAATAGTCAACCGACACCTCAGCCGTGCACCAGACCATGGGGAAAAACCTCAGCCCATGTCCTTAAATAGCCAACCGGTACCTCAACAGTACACCGGACCACGGGGACGAACCTCAACCCATGATCATAAACAGTAAACCGGTACCTCAACCGTACACCAGACCACGGGGATGAACCTTAACCCATGTCCGTAGATAGCCAACCGTCACCTCAGCGGTGCACCAAACCACGGGAATGAACCTCAACCCATGTCCGTAAATAGCCAACCGGCACCTCAACCGTGCACCAGACCATGGGGACAAACCTCAACCCATGTCCGTAAATAGTCAACCGGTACCTCAACTGTACACCGGACCACGTCTCTGTCAAAGGCCCACATACCCAAGAAGGAAAATACCTGCCAGGCACTCACACACTTATGGACCCACCAACGAGTAATCCATAGCTCAACCGCATCCACTGTGCGATTTCCCATGACTTCCCAATCCTAACTATCCGACAAGCTAGGGGGAGTCTCTAAATCCTGATGTAGCCTTGTATCCATACCCCCACCAACTTTCCTTGTATACTAACTACATGCATGCATAGTTATCTCAACGCATGTTATCAACATGGCATATCACATAATCATCAGTTATATACTACCATCCATTGCATGTTATCAAACAAACATATACCATGTTATTATCTAAAGCATATCATTTCTTTACACAGGTTATACATATCATGATATTACTTAGTCCATCCAGCATCTTATCACATTATCAAGCTCAACAAGTTATAACATTTGGCAACTCAACATGTCATCACATAATCAAATAAACAAATTATCACACAACGTCACATCACCATGCTAATCAACCAACATGTTATCAAAACACTAACGAACATGCCATCCCAAGCTGATTGACACGAGTACACTCGAATGAGCCCCTTCCCACATATTTATCAAAACGGTTCGCTCACCGAGTGGCTCGTAATCCATAAGGGTCTCATTCCTTGTACTCCATGTCCAAGTATTTATGGGAAAGATATATGCAAATCATGTACGCTAAAACAAGTGTGATGAGTCCCCTCACCTGCGTACGATTTGAAATCAACTTCAAGAAACCGAGTCCACTGGGTTGAAGGGGGCTTGATTGGATGAAAGAGAAATACAAGGATTAACAAATGAGTTAAAAAGGGCTAAAACAAGTCTGGGCTACAAACGGGTCCAAAACGGGTGGGTCCCATACCGGGTCGAACATGGTCCAAAACTGAAAACAAGATCCAAAACTAGGTCGAGCTCGGAACTCGGCCTAAAATTGAAAAACTGGATCTAAGATGGGCCGGATCTGAAAAATTGGGCTTAGAGATCGACCGGACCCAAAGCTGGGCCGAACTAGATACGGCCTGAAACAGGGTCGGATCGAAGACTGGGCCAATTGAAACTGGACCAAGCCTAAGGTGGGATGGACCATGAATGGGCCTGACTGGCCGAGTCGGGACTGGGCAAGCTGGGCTGGACCAGGTCTGGCGAGTCGGGCCTGCTAGGCTTGGAGTAGCAACTGGGCCTAGATCTGCAGTTGTTGGATCAAGGGCTTGGTCCTACCCAGTCACTAGGCACGAGTCGACTCAGTGGCTCAACCGAGTCAGCCCAACAACTCAACTGAGTCGACTTGCTGGCTAGAAGGGGGAAAATGGCGAAAAATCATGGGAAAGAAGAGAAAAGAGGAAAATGATTATAGAGAAGAGGGAGATAAAGAGCGAAATATAAGAGGAGGTGAAAAAGGGGGTGAAGAAAGGTACCTGCTACTCCACCTGCTAATGCTCACCCTATAATGACTTGTGATAAGGATGATATTTTCAAGCCCAACAAGAAAGTGGCCTTTGTTAGTCGCCACCCCCTCCCACAGGCCTTTGCCTTTATGCTCTCATTTTTCGATATAGAGCCTACTTGCTACACTCAAGTTGTCCGCTCTGCTGACTGGAGACAAGAAATGCATGATGAATTCAATGCTCTTTTACGGCAAAATACTTGGTCTCTTGTTCCACCATGTTCGAATCTTGACATTGTGGCTGCAAATGGGTCTTTAAAATCAAATGTCACTTTGATGGTAGCATTTAGCGCCACAAAGCGCGCCTTGTTGCTAAAAGTTTTCATCAACAAGCAGGCATCAACTATGATGAAACCTTCAGCCTTGTCATCAAGCCCACCACTATCCACACTGTTCTCATTCTTGCAGTCACCTCTTCTTGGCCCACTCACCAGCTTGACATTAAGAGTGTTTTCCTTCATGGCTACCTTAGTTAAGAAGTTTATATGGTTCAACCGCCTGTCTTTCTCGATCCTCGTCGTCCTCACCATGTTTGCAAACTAAACAAAGCGATTTATAGTTTGAAGCAGGCTCCCAGAGCGTGGTTTCAACGGTTCAACTCTTTTCTTCTCTCTTATGGATTTATTCAAAGCAAGGCTGACAACTCTATGCTCACCTATCGACACGACTCCAACATCATGATTCTACTTCTTTATGTTAATGATATCGTCTTGACTGGCAATACACCGTCTTGGCGCTCTTCATTACTTCTTGGGCGTTGAAGTGACTTATGATTATATATGATTGCATTTGTCTCAAACCAAATACACCCTGATATTTTTCTCCGCCATCAGATGCTTGATTACAAAACATGCTCAATGCCTGTTGCTCCTAAGATTCAGTTGACTTTTCTCTTTGGTAGCCTGCTCTGGACCCCTCTAAGTATCGCCATCTCGTTGGCGCCCTTCAATATCTCACTCTCACCAAGCCAGATATTACTTTCGTTGTACACATGGCCTCTAAGTTTATGCGTGAGCCTCGTACATCTCATTTGGACGCCATTAAACGCATCCTCTGCTATCTCACAGTCTCCCTTGGTCGTGTTCTGCATCTCCTCCGTGCGTCACATCCTTTTAGCCTCGTTGCTTACTCTGATGCTGATTGTACTAGTTGTCCTGATAGTCTTCGCTCCACTACTGGATACTGCATTTTCTTGGGTCCCAACTTAATTTCATGGTGTGCTAAGAAGCAACCAATTGTTTCTCGCTCAAGTGCCCGAAGCCGAATATAGGGCTCTTGCCTATACATGTGCAGATACTATCTGGATTCAAAATCTCTTGCGCGAGCTTGGATTTCCTCTCTTTTCTCCAACGGTTCTTCTTTGTAATAATCTCAGTGCCACATATATGGCTGCTAATCCTGTCTTTCATGCTCGGACTAAACACATAGAGCTTGACTATCATTTCATCCGTGAACGGGTCACAGCTGGCACTCATCAGATTCAGTTTGTCTCCTCCGTGGATCAACTTTCCGATACCTTTACAAAGGGTTTACCGAAACAACGCTTCTTTGCGCTTAGCTCCAAACTCATCGCTCTTTCACCGCCGAGTTTGCGGGGGAATATTAGTGGAAAGTCTTCACCCGATTGACATTTCGATGTTGTGTGTCTGTAATTATTCTCTTTCCCAATCAAGGGATTATAATTTGCTTGTGATTGATTCTTTTATCAGTTGTGAGGCTTGTAAATTCTTTTTATATTGATATCAATAAAGAGGCAAAATTACCAAGTTTCAAAATCCTTCAAAATAAGAAGAGAAACATCAATTTCATTTGGAATGGGATACTTTACTTTCAAAATTGAAAAAAAAAGGGAATTGCACTTTCCTTAAAAGAGACATTTTTCTTTTAAAAGATTTTGACCTTCCAAACATTTTCTTTTATCCATTTTCTCACTTTCTTCACATGCAGAGCAAATCACCTTAATTTCTCATTTTATTGATTGATTTTTTTTTGTTTGTTTCTAACTTTCTTCAATTTTAATACTTAATTTTTTACAAAAGCCAAGGTCATAACTAAAAGAAAATTGATAACGAATTGATGAACGTAATGTTAATCAGAAATAGCTTTTTTTATTTCTTAATTTCTTTCTACTAATTTTAAGGATGTTAGAGTTAAGTAGTTAACAATGCCATTTACAGTATTCGTAAGCGAAATTTAAAATGCAATGTAGCATCCTTTCATTGGCAGCAATGTAAACTCTCAACTACTGTAAGAGTAGAGGATGTAGACACGAAAGTAGTGGAGGGAAGAATTAGATCAACAGGTCAATTAGAGTCAACAGAAAAGTGGTTGATCCACCCAACCCATTATCAGATCTGATAATAATAGATGAATGTTCTAGTTTAATTTCTTTTTTAACAAAGTAATCATTTATCATACACCACTTTATGATAAAGGAATATGTTTGGAATCCTATAGTGATGTGATGTTCGTGGCTTACCTGCATTTGATTTTTTACTGAATACCCTCGTACTCAGAAAACGAAAAATCTTGAGTTTCTTCGTCATTAAAAAAAATCATTAATCATACACCACTTTCTGAGAGACATTCATAAGCTAAAACATCAAAATTGATAATATTTTCAAACATCAAACATTATGAAAACAAAGGCATTATATAGCCTGAAACAAGGGTGCAAAATTTTGCCAGGCCGAGATATTTGCCGATATACAAATATCAGCCGAGTTCTCTCTCTCCCTTTTTTTTAAAAAAAAAATATCGGTATTTTTTATTATTTTATTTTTTCTGAATTAAAAAGTAAATAAAAAACCCAAAAGGAAGCTATTTATTTTTAAAAAAAATTGAAAAAGTAAATATCGGCAGAGATATCAACTCGGGCCCACCGCCGTTTTATTTATTTATTTATTTTTAAAATAGACCGATATCGGCCAATATTGGTCCGATATATATATCGGCCATATCGACGGAGAAATAGTGTGTAGGGCCGATACAATACATATCGGTCGATATAATACGGTGCTGAAAAACCGATATCTTTACCCCTGCCTGAAGTATCTTTCAAGGATATCTAAAAAAGGTCATAAAAATGGATGAATTTTGAGGTTAAATATAAAATATTTTAAAACATCAACAAAATCTAACGTATTGCTTAAGAAAAGAATCTTAATTGAAACTATTATAAATTTAGCCTTTCTTCAACAATTACGTTTTAAAAGAAGATCCACTATGATTTCACAACTTGACATCTTTCATAGATCCAATAGTGTCCGCGACCTTTATACATCACAAATATAGTAATCTCAATCAGTTGAAACCTGCTTCATTTCCATCTAACAATTCAATCTAAGGTCATTTTTTAAAAGTTTAATACATTTCATTATTAACCCATTTGAAAAGGATAAATTTTCAGCTGAAGCTGCATCTCCAATTACTTTCTTGCCTTTGTTCATTTTATACTCTCTTGGAACTGTTTATATTATAAATCAGATAAAAAACACTTAAAATTACTGTGGATGTCATGTAATGTCCACCTCTCCCTTTCAGTCAGTCTTCTCAATTTCTTTTTTGGGAAAAAAACAGAGGGTTACATCTTCAAGTAAAACATCTCTCCTTCCAACTTTCAGCATACTACAACCCACATGTATTAGTTTAACTGGTTGACTCCCGTTTCAAGAAGCGGGAGGTTGTGAGTTTGAACCCCCATGGCGTAACCTTGGTGTACCCTAGTAGTAATGGACTCACCCATGGGGATTTTACGATGGATATGCCACGGTTTCTCATATGTAAATTCAAAAAAAAAAAAAAAGAGTGAAACACCCATTTTTGATGTAGATATCGACTCAAAAATCATAATTTTGTCTGAAATGAAAACCCGGCAAAGAATCGAAGAGATGTGAGAAATTTCTATTGAATTGTTTGTAAGATTAGATTTATTTAGGTCTATTTCTATTTTAATTTTTTTATTTTTAAAGTTGGATTTTATTATAAATTTGAGATTAGTGTGTATTTCCGTAACAATAGATTAATAAAATTACAATTGGGATTTTTCCAATACCGTTTGGTTTCTTCTTCTCCTTACTATTTCTCCTTTCTCTGCTATTTTTTTATCTTTCCCTCTTCTCTTTGAAATATCATTAGTTGCTGCGCTTCTTATTCTTTTCTTCTTCTCTCTCTCTTCTTGCTTCATCGTGTGTGGTAGGATTGCTGCGTCGCCCCTTCGCCCACATTCACTGGTTTCCTTCTTCTTTTTATCTCCAACATCTTCATACGATTAGGGCATTGACCAGTGCTTGACTTTCCATCCATTCACCCATTGTATTCCGTTTAATTAATTCCATTAAATGTCCCATTATTCTTTTTATAATCCATTTAAAATCCCCCATTAAATACTTACTTATTTATCCTTTTAAATGGGAAGAGAAAAAAAAAAGGGAGATTATTATTTTTTTGAATAAAATGAATATTTTATTCACTTCTAGTGGACCTTGGTTAAAAGTGTTTGGTGAACCAATACCTTTTCTAATAGTTGACAACTCCACTAATTGGAAAGATGAAGAAAATTAGAAAGAAATTATTGCCATGTCCACTAATTGGAAAGATGAAGAAAATTACAAAGAAATTATTGCCGTGTCGTGCAATCCATATTCCAATATTGTAGCGGCCAAGTTTTCCAACAAGACTAGAAGACTTCCATCTTTTCCAGGTTGTAGCCAAGTTTCAATTACCTTATGACTAACTACTCCCATCACTCTAAGAAAATCCCTCTGTTGGAAGTAAATGTAGCCCTAGCAGAGACTTGCTTATAGCTATCGTATCTTGAAAAGAACAATGTGTGGAAGAACAATAAATAAAGAGTAGTCTTACACGAGTCTTATGTGTAACGAAACACAAGTTTTAGAGTATTGTCCATTTTTTCCTTTCACTGCAATAATTTAGTGATTCGGTCAGTGAGTCGGTCATGTAATCCGATTTCAGATCCAATATGTTGTTCTGTATGAAAAAACAGACTCACTTAGATAAATTTCAATGATCCGATTTCAATGAACCGGTCAGTAATCCAGTCAGTGAGTCGATTTATACCGCAGTAAAAGGGTCAGTATGTTGGGGAATAGACTCAATACCCACATACAAAAAATACAGATTCAATCACACAAAGAGAAAGGACACATGAGATATACGTGGTTCCCCCAACCTTGGCCTACGTTCATGGGATAGTGTAGATTTCATTATAGATAAAAAGAATGCATAGATACAAGATTTGGATCCCAAGATCTCTTTTGGTCCCTCTCTCTCTATCTCCCTCACTACACCTCTGCTGCAAGAGGCCCCTTGTGGCCTTAGAAGGCACTCGGCCAAACGGCAGGGTTTCCATGAAACCCACGTCCTTAATATATAGCAGTATTGCAGTGTCATATGTTTAGCAGTTTCCTAATGAAATTAGGAATCTCATTTAATTAGGAGTCCTATGTAATTAGGAGTCTCATGTAACTAGACTCCTAATTTCAGTGGAATTGAGCCACAAGTTCCAACAATCTCCACCTTGGTGAAAATCCATTGATCCTCCTCCAAAGACAACTGTGACATCATCCTCCACTGCAACTATGCACCTCTGTGCACACTAACCGCTCCCTGCCATGCTCCACTTGCAGCTGTAATCCTCTGCATCTCTGCATGAGATGCGCATCCCATACCTTAGGATGATCCACCTGTCTTGAGTAAGACTGTATAGCCCAACCGGGCTCCATCTCGATCTTCACCGTTCAAGACCCTGTGTTACATCTGCAACTCTGCTTTCTACGTTCTACGAGCACATCCCGACGTGCTTCACGAACGCGAGGCTGCGTTTCCTTCATAGTGTGTTCCTGGACACACTAATGTGTTGATGCATCACCCTGGCTTCTCTACGCATATGGCTAAGATGTCATCTCCACGCGTACCGTCAAAAGGTCCAAGGTCCTTCACCGTGCAGCAACCCTCTCACGGCTACATCTTGTCGTGTTTCCTTGATGTGATCCCGTACAACTCCGTCGACCACTCTCCGATTCTTTCAAAAATTAATTTCACTCCTTTTCAAAATCCACACATGTCACCACGTAGATCTCTTCGCTACGATCACATAGGAGAAGACGGATCTCAATTCCGAGTCCCGATGACTCCAGAAATTGCAAAACAATTCTGACCGTTGATTTTTCCCTACTGAAGGAGTACCTGAATCCGTGGTCCTGCGGGATCAATCGAAACTGTAAAGCTGCGAATCACCCACCACACAGTACATTAGTCCTGCGGAACTGCCCTAATCTGTAGTCCTTCGGATGCACCAAAAAACGGTGGTTCTTCACAACCGAGTGGACTCGCGGGTGCACTAGAAACGGTCGCGGATGCATCTGAAGTGGTGGTCCTCCAGACCACCAATTTCCTTTTTCTTTTCTTCTTTCTCCACTCGGTTAGCCCAACCGAGTGGACCTGATGCATGCTGCCTCAACCTCCTTCCAATCGCCAATCTGTTCTGGCGCTCGCCGCCTCGGGCGTCGTTGTAGTCCGGCACCATTCACTGCAGCCCCTGCTGTGTGTCCTGTCGTTTCTTCTCAGATCTGGCTTGTTCTCTGTCCAGATCTGCCTGGGTTTTCCTGCCACCACCTCATACCAGCCTCGTCGCACCCTCCGCCGATGGGGCTGTGCCTCAGCAGATCTGATCTGCTCGGTCTACTACTCCCTGCTATGTAAACAGCAGGCGTTGTTCAGCTACCTTTGCCGTTTCCTCTCAGTATCTCGAGCCTCTGCTGTTCAACCTTCCTGCAGAATTCCTTCTCTCAGATCTGCTTCGGTGACCGCCTCTCCTGTTTGCTTCAAATCTTGAGACATCAGATCTGGATGGATTCACAGAAGAACCCTTTCTCTGCCGCAACTCCTCCTTAACTGCAGCACGCCTGAGATCTCTTTTGCCATTGCTTGCTGCTCCGCCCGCCGCGCCCCTGCCTTAGGCACGCCTGCTGCGCTGGAAACCCTTTTCTGCGATCTGACCTTGTTCCGTCAGAAACCCTTGTATCTAGTTGACCTTTGGCGCCGCTCAGCTTGCTATGGTCTCTCTTCTCAGATCTGGCTGGTTTCTTCAGCAGAAACAGAGAGACCCCTTTTGGCTGATTTCCGATCTGGAAACAGATCTGCCTGCCTGCGATTCAAACCTTCCTATGCACCGGCGATTTCCAGCCCTCTGTTCACAGCTACGACAGCTGCTACCTTGCCCCATCGTTGCAGCCTCCGATCTCGCTGCTTGGACTGGATGCGCTGCAGATCTCCGATTTGCCTATTAGATCTGCAGTAATCGCGGTTGCCTCTGCCTCCTGATCTCTCCACTGCCGCTGCCTGGCAGATCCCGCTACTCGGCCTGCCGTTTGCAGACCTCCAGCTGCTGTCTCAGATCTGATGCAACCCAAATCTACAGCCGAGATCTGTCCTCTCTGGCCGATCAGGCTGTCTTTCCAGCCGCACTTCTGCTGGCTGCCACTCACAGATCTGAAAACCCAGATCTGCAGCGATACTGCACTGTTGCTTCCGTCCCTCTCCGGCCGTCGAGCTATCCTCCAGACAACATCAGATCTGTGATTAATCTTGCCCGAATCGTAACCTTCACTTTGATAACACTTTGGGGAATAGACTGAATACCCACATACAGAAAATACAGATTCAATCACACAAAGAGAAAGAACACACGAGATATACGTGGTTCAGCCTAACCTTGGCCTACGTCCACGGGAGAGTGTAGATTTCATTATAGATAAAAAGAATGCATAGATATAAGATTTGGATCCCAAGATCTCTTTTGGTATCTTCCCTCTCTCTCTATCTCCCTCACTACACCTCTGCTGCAAGAGGCCCCCTGTGGCCTCAGAAGGCACTCGGCCAAACGGCAGGGTTTCCATGAAACCCACGTCCTTAATATATAGCAGTATTGCAGTGTCCTATGTTTAGCAATTTCCTAATGAAATTAGGAATCCCATTTAATTAGGAGTCCTATGTAATTAGGAGTCTCATGTAACTAGACTCCTAATTTCAGTGGAATTGAGCCACAACTTCCAACACAGTAATCCAGTCAGTGATCCGGCGAGCCAGTCAGTGAACCAATTTATACCACAGTAGAAGGGTAACATGGGCAATATCCTAAATCCCGTGTCGGATTACACAAAACACCTGTGAGAGGATCACTACCTCAAAGTAATTGTTCAATTTATCAAACACTTATTATCAACAATGATGTAAACGGATTGGATTCAAATTGGATATAGCCATATAGGTAACATCTGCATCTGCATCGACTTATATTTTTAGATCATTCAAATATTTCAGATGTAAGATTCATATCTTCATGCACTTTCATATTGTCATTTGTGAATTCAAATTTGGATATCTACAAAACTAAGAAGTATGACATTTTATTTAACTAGAGGATAATAAAAATTAATTAAATTGTCAAGTTCCCATATCAGAAGACAATTAAGATTCTATAAACTATATATTTAACAAAAATTAGAAGACTCTTTAAAGAAACCACTTTAATGCCATTGTTCAAAAATAAAAATAAAACTACTTTAATGTCTAAACAAAAGACAAATGCAAAAAGACATACAAAACCGTCAAATTAGATAATAGTAGCCCTACTCAAAAAGATTTTTCTTTAAATATGTAGCCCATAAAAAATTATCTAATTAAATTAATCAAACATATATTTTTTAACTTCAAAATTTAATCATATTAAATTATTTTTAATCTTTAACTCAAAGTTCTATCAATTTAAATCTATTATATGTTGTACTCAAAATTGGTTTAAATACAATTCTTATAAACTGTTCAATCTTTATGAGAAACGACTTTTTTTTGTGATTTTAAATGTGATCATTAATTTAGTCTGCCAATAACCCAAGTCCAGCCATTTTGAAATCCCAATCCAGTTAGCCCGAAAATGGGTAAGAGCCAAGTGGCTTGGAATTTGGTCTTTCCCCAAATTGCACGCTTTAATTTGAGAATGGGTCAATTGATCTCATGGAAGGAAACTACCTACTTTGTTGGTATGCTGGATTTTCCTTTTCATTCTGTGTAGGAAACTACCTACACAGAATGATTCTGTGTATATGAAGGATTTCTGATTTGCCTGCAGAAAAAGATAGTGGTGGGGAAAGAGATGTTGCATTGACTTGACCATTATCAGATCCGACAATAATAGATAAATGTTCTAGTTTAATTTTTTTTTTAACAAAGTAATCATTTATCATACACCACTTTATGATAAAGGAATATGTTTGGAATCCTATAGTCCTGTGATGTTGTGGCTACCACTTTATGATAAAGGAATATGTTTGGAATCCTATAGTCATGTGATGTTCATGGCTAGCACTTTATGATAAAGGAATATGTTTGGAATCCTATAGTCATGTGATGTTCGTGGCTTGCTTGTATTTGATTTTTTACTTCATACCCTCATACTCAGAAAATGAAATTTTTTGAGTTTCTTCGTCATTAAAAAAAAATCATTAATCATACACCACTTTCTGAGAGACATTCATAAGCTAAAACATCAAAATTGATAATATTTTCAAACATCAAACATTATGAAAACAAAGGCATCATATAGCCTGAAGCAAGGGTGCAAAATTCAGCCTGGCTGAGATATTGGCCGATATACAAATATCGACTGAGTTCTCTCTCCTCTTTTTTCTTTTTAAAAAAAAATCAGTATTTTTTATTATTTTATTTTTTTGAATTAAAAAGAAAATAAAAAACCCAAAAGGAAGCTTTTTTTTTAAAAAAAAAAAAATTGAAAACTAAAAGATCGGCCGATATTGGTCTGATATCAGCCGAGATATCAACTTGGACCCACCGCCGTTTTGATTTTTTCTTTTAAAAAAAAAAAAACCGATATCGGCCGATATCGGACCGATATATATCGCCCGATATCGGACCGATATATATCGCCGATATATTGGCCATATCGGCTGAGAAATAGTGTGTACGGCTGATATAATACGTATCGGCCGATATAATACGGTACTGAAAAAATAATATCTTTTACCCTTGGCTTGAAGTACCTTTCAAGGATATCTGGAAAAAGTCATAAAAATGGATGAATTTTAAGGTTAAATATAAAATATTTTAAAATGTCAACAAAATCTAACGTATTGTTTAAGAAAAGAATCTTAATTGAAACTATTATAAATTTAGCATTTCTTCAACAATTACATTTTAAAAGAAGATCTACTGTGATTTCACAACTTGACCTTTAAAGAAAAAGTAACAAAAATATAAATTTAAAAATTTACTTAAAAAAAAATATTAAATTTGTTAAATATGAGGTAATACTAATTTTAATATAATTATTAAAATAAGACTACAAGAGATCATCTTTCATAGATCCAATAGTGTCCGCGACCTTTATACATCTCAAATATAGTAATCTCAATCAATTGAAACCTGCTTCATTTTCATCTAACAATTCAATTTAAGTATTTTTTAAAAGTTTAATACATTTCATTATTAACCCATTTGAAAAGGATAAATTTTCAGCGGAAGCTGCATCTCCAATTACTTTCTTGCCTTTGTTCATTTTATACTCTCTTGGAACTGTTTATATTATAAATCAGATAAAAAAACAATATACTTAAAATTACAGTAGATGTCATGTAATGTCCACCTCTCCCTTTTAGTCAGTCTTCTCAATTTCTTTTTTGGGAAAAAACCAGAGGATTACATCTTCAAGTAAAACATCTCTCCTTCCAACTTTAAGCATACTATAACTCACATGTTGTAGTTTAACTGGTTGACTTCTGTCTCAGGAAGTGAGAGGTTGTGGGCTTGAGCCCCTATGGCCTAACCTTGATGTGCCCTAGCAGTAGTGGACTTACCATGGAGGTTTTACACTGGATATCCCATGGTTTCTCACATGTAAATTAAAAAAAGAAAAGAAAGAAAGAGTGAAACACTCATTTTTGATGTAGATATCGACTCAAAAATCATAATTTTGTCCGAAGTGAAAACCCGGCAAAGAATCAAAGAGATATGAGAAATTTCAATTGCATTGTTTGTAATATTAGATTTATTTAGGTCTATTTCTATTTTTATTTTTTTATTTTTAAAGTTAGATTTTATTATAAATTTGAGATTAGTGTGTATTTCCGTAACAATAGATTAATAAAATTACAATTGGGATTTTTCCAATACTTCTCCTCTCTTTCTTTCTTATTTCTATGGTACGGGTGGATTACCCTTTGGTTTCTTCTTCTCCTTACCATTTCTCCTTTCTCTGCTTTTTTTTTATCTTCCCTCTTCTCTTTGAAATATCATTAGTTGTTGTGCTTCTCATTCTTTTCTTCTTCTCTCTTTCTTCTTGCTTCATCGTGCATGGCAGGATTGCTACGTCGCCCCTTCGCCCACATTCACTGGTTTCCTTTTTCTTTTTATCTCCAACATCTTCATACGATTGGGGCATTGATCAGTGCTTGACTTCCATCCATTCACCCATTGTATTCCATTTAATTAATTCCATTAAATGTCCCATTATTCCTTTTATAATCCATTTAAAATCCCCCATTAAATACTTACTTATTTATCCTTTTAAATGGGAAGAGAAAAAAAAAAGAGAGATTATTATATTTTTGAATAAAATGAATATTTTATTCACTTTTAGTGGACCTAGGTTAAAAGTGTTTGGTGAACCAATCCCTTTTCTAATAGTTGACAGCTCCACTAATTGAAAAGATGAAGAAAATTAGAAAGAAATTATTGCCATGGCATGTCCACTAATTGGAAAGATGAAGAAAATTACAAAGAAATTATTGCCGTGTCCTGCAATCCAAATTCCAATATCGTAGTGGCCAAGTTTTCCATCAAGACTGGAAGACTTACATCTTTTCCAAGTTGTGGCCAAGTTTCAATTACTTTATGACTAACTACTCCCATCACTCTCAGAGAATCCCTTGGTTTGAAGTAAATGTAGCCCTAGTGGAGACTTGCTTACAGCTATCGTATCTTAAAAAGAACAATGTGTGGAAGAACAACAAATAAAGAGTAGTCTTACATTGGTATTTTGTGTAACGAAACACAAGTTTTAGGGTATTGTCAATTTTACCTTTCCACTACAATAATTTAGTGATCCGGTCAGTGATCTGATTTGCTGTTCTGTATGAAGAAACAGTCTCATTTAGATAAATTTCAATGATCCGATTTCAGTGAACTGGTCAGTAATCCCGTCAGTGAGTCGATTTATACTGTAGTAGAAGGGTCAGTAATCCGGTCAGTGATCTAGTGAGCCGGTCAGTGAGTGGATTTATACCACAGTGGAAGGGTAAAATGGAAAATACCCTAAATCCCGTGTCGAATTACACAAAACACCTGTGGGAGGATCGCTACGCCAAAGTAATTGTTCAATTTATCACACTTATTATCAACAACGATGTAAACGGATTCGGATTGGATTCAAATTGGATATAGCCATATAGGTAAGATTTGCATCTGAATCTGCATCTGCATCAACTTATATTTTTAGATCATTCAAATATTTCAGATGTAAGATCCATATCTTCATGCACTTCATATTGTCATTTGTGAATTCAAACTTGGATATCTACAAAACTAAGAAGTATGACATTTTATTTAACAAGAGGATAATAAAAATTAATTAAATTGTCAAGTTCCCATACCATAAGACAATTAAGATTCTATAAACTATATATTTAAAGAAAATTAGAAGACTCTTTAAGGAAACCACTTTAATGCCATTGTTCAAAAATAAAAATAGAACTACTTTAATGTCTAAACAAAAGACAAATGCAAAAAAAAATACAAAACCGTCAAATTAGAGTATAGTAAGCCTACTCAAAAAGATTTTTCTTTAAATATGTAGCCCATAAAAAAATATCTAATTAAATTAATAAAATAAATATTTTTTTAAGTTCAAAATTTAATCATTTAAAATTATTTTTAGTCTTTAAGTTAAAGTTCTATCAATTTAAATCTTTTATATGTTGTACTCAAAATCGGTTTAAATACAATTCTTATAAACTGTTCAATCTTTATGAGAAACCACTTTTTTTATGATTTTAAATGTGGTCATTAATTTAGTCTGCCAATAACCCAAGTCCAGCCATTTTGAAATCCCAATCCAGTCAGCCCGAAAATGGGTAAGAGCCAAGTGGCTTGGAATTTGGTCTTTCCCCAAATTGCACGCTTTATCTATGACCTATTTTTTCCACAATGGCCATTTTTTATTTGAGAATGGGTCAATTGATCTCATGGAAGGAAACTACCTACTTTGTTGGTACGCTGGATTTTCCTTTTCATTCTGTGTAGGAAATTACCTACACAGAATGATTCTGTGTATATGAAGGATTTCTCATTCGCATGTAGAAAAAGATAGTGGTGGGGAAAGAGATGTTGCATTGACTTGACCATCATCTACCCTCTTTATGGGCTTCAATTACCATCGTCGTTCATGCATTTTGCGATTTCATATCTCTACTATGAATTCATAACTCAATTATGTAAATCTTTTTGTTTTTTTAAATTTACGAGAAATTCAACATAAAATCCCTACGGGTAATATCCACTGCTTTTAGGATACTTTAGGTGACACTTTCCATTTCTTAAGATGAGAGAATACCAATTGAACTACTTTCATATGGACTTAATTATGAAAATTTGTGCCGTGGTTATCCATCACAATCAAATTAAAGCACAAAAAGATTTTTCTTTAAATATGTAGTCCATAAAAAATATCTAATTAAATTAATCAAATAACTATTTTTAAGTTCAAAATTTAATCATTTTAAATTATTTTTAATCTTTAACTTAAAGTTCTATCCATTTAAATCTATTATATGTTGTACTCAAAATTGGTTTAAATACAATTCTTATAAACTGTTCAATCTTTATGAGAAACCACTTTTTTTGTGATTTTAAATGTGGTCATTAATTAGTCTGCCAATGGTCCAAGTCCAGCCATTTTGAAATCCCAATCCAGTTAGCCCGAAAATGGGTAAGAGCCAAATGGCTTGGAATTTGGTCTTTCCCCAAATTGCACGCTTTATCAAGGGTCTTCATTTACACACCCAGTTTTTCTGCCTCTACACACTCGTTTCTGGGTGCGGATGGCTAATTACCATTTTGCCCCTGCATTTTCATTCGTTCGAACGAATTCTTAATTAATTTCGGCATTCGTTCGAACGAATGGACACATACCCCATCCAATTTTGATTCGTTCGAACGAATCCCTTTTATAAATCAATTAGTTCGAATGAATCGGGTGAACAGTAACACACATTACTGTTCACCCGTTCAAATTTTATAAAGGGATTCATTCTAATGAATCAGTCATTCATTAGAACGAATCGATTTTTTTTTAAATTTTAAAGTTATTTTTTAAGTATTATGTATTTTCAAAATTTCTCAAATTAAATATTCGGACTAATTACGATAATCTGATAAAAATACTTTAAGACTTTAAGGTATTTTGACACTCCTAAATATTTAAAACATAGTATTTTACAAATAAGGATATCCCTAGGGTGTGCCGAAAACACATTTAGGAGTGTCGAAAGACCTTGAAGTGTTAAAGTATTTTTATCAGGTTATCGTAATTAGTCCAGATATTTAATTTGAGAAATTTTGGAAATACATAGTGCATAAAAAAATAATGTATATAGTGTATTAAATAATAAAATTTCCTTTAAAACATTAAAGTTATTTTTTAATCACTATGTATTTCCAAAATTTCTCAAATTGAATATCCGGACTAATTACGATAACCTGATAAAAATACTTTAAGACTTAAAGGTCTTTTGACACTCCTAAATGTGTTTTCGGCACACCCTAGGGATACCCTTATTTGTAAAATACTGTGTTTTAAATATTTAGGAGTGTCAAAAGACCTTTAAGTGTTAAAGTATTTTTATCAGATTATCGTAATTAGTTCGGATATTTAATTTGAGAAATTTTAGAAATACACAATGCTTAAAAAATAACTTTAAAATTTAAAAAATAATCGATTCATTCTAATGAATCAATCATTCATCAGGATGAATCGATTCGTTCTAATGAATGGCTGATTCATTAGAACGAATCCCCTCTGAACGGGTACATTACTGTTCACTCGATTCATTCGAACGAATTGATTTATAAAGGGGATTCTTTCGAACGAATTAAAATTGGATGGGGTATATGTTCATTCATTTGAACGAACGGCGAATGGAAACGCAGAGGCAAAATGGTAATTAGTCACCTGCACCCAGAAATGGGTGTGTAGAGGCGGAAAAATCGAGTGTGTAAATGGAGACCCTTTATCTATGACCTATTTTTTCCACAATGGCCATTTTTTATTTGAGAATGGGTCAATTGATCTCATGGACGGAAACTACCTACTTTGTTGGTATGCTGGATTTTCCTTTTCATTCTGTGTAGGAAACTACCTACACAGAATGATTCTGTGTATATGAAGGATTTCTCATTCGCCTGTAGAAGAAGATAGTGGTGGGGAAAGAGATGTTGCGTTGACTTGACCATCAACTACTCTCTCTATGGGCTTCAATTTCCATTGTCGTTCCTGCATTTTGCGATATGGGCTTAATTATGTAAATTGGTGCCATGGTTATCCATCACAATCAAATTAAAGCACAAAAAGACTTGACCAAGGAGTTGGACTTACATATGTAAAGTAATAATAAATAATAATTGTTATTATTTATTTATCTTCCTTTGAAGATAAATATGGTAAGCACCCCTGACATATCCGAACATGTGGGTTGAAAAAATGGAGGTGCGGTTTTGGTGTTGGTGGAGCATTGCTGCTTTGCTTGTGGCTGCTCACTGCTGCATCGCCTGTCTTCCTCATGAAAGAGACTCACTTCTTCTCATCAAAAAGGACATCAATCCTCAACCCTCTCAACTACAGAATTGGAAGGGAGACGACTGTTGCAGTTGGGAGTCTGTGCTCTGTAACTCTTCCACATATCGAGTACAGGAGTTGTATCTAGGTGGTGTAAGAGGTGAAGAGTCGGGAAAATGGTATCCAAACGCCACTTTGTTTGCCCAATTCAAACAACTTTCTAAACTAGATTTATCTTCTAACCAGATCGCTGGATGGAGGATGCCACAAGGTAATGATCCATGTCTTATTTTTGTTTGTGGCTGAAATTTGTCATTTAGGTTGAGATTCAACAGTTCTCTTCCAAATCTCAGTGTTCTTTAGTTGATTTTTGGAGCAAGTAAAAGATTAATTTAGATACTTAGATTCATGTGCCCTTATTTTTTTTTCTTTTTCTTTGTAAATATTAGATTTCCATTAAAAGCCCCGAAGGCTGACCAAATGCAGCCACATAACACACAAATAAGTTTTCATATTACATCCGCCATACATACATTATAACTAAAGTGTTATATAAATTTGAGAAAAGGAAATCCACATCATGACTAAAAGGCTGAAATTTACCCTGTGAGAAAAAAATCTTTTTTTGGTAACTTTAAGCGGGGGTAATATAATATATTAACAATTTTATGAGAACAAATAATTTTTATTAGATCTATATAATATAAAAAATAAAAATATAATTTTATAAAATATAATTATTAAATAATATTCATCAATTAAAAAATATTTTAAAATACTTTTGCTCCATGGGAGCAAAGAGAGGCAAGGTTCCCTGAAAACCTTCATGCTCCAAAGGACTTTTAAAAAGGAAGGGAGATGAATAAAAATTTAAAATTTTACCTTACCCCTCTATTACCAAACAAAAATAATTGGGTTACCCCCTTTATCTCCCATCCAAACCCAGACATATATGTTACATGTGATATGATCCCTCCATATCTATCAAAACATCCGTCGAGTGGGTTTCTTCAGATATATCTAGTGGTATAAGAAGCATAATTCTATATATAATTTTGTTTTATATAAGAAGTATAATAAAATTTGATTTAAAAATATAATTTAAAAGTGTAAAATATTCACACTTTTAAGTATCTATGTAACTTGAGTTTAATTAAATCGTTAGTTAATCCTAAACAAATTTAAGTTAAGAATAAAATTTAATTCACGGGACATGAACCATTTAGATTTTTCATAAGTAGCATACATGTCCCAAGTCCCAACCACTACATTTACATGGAAGCAAAGGATGAAGTATCTTTAAAAGTTGGTCTATATTTAGTTTTATAAATTGTTATAAGAATTTGGTATATTAACTATATATTACTCATTTTAGAAAAATAATATAATGTGCAATAAATATTGTACGGTTAAATTATTTAACAATATATCCAAACAATAACTTAACATATGTCCTTTTTTAACTCCAATGCATGGTTACCTAGTTTACAATTCAAAATATGTCATAATTTGCTAATAAGCTCGGGTACGTTCATTTATTTCCTTTCGAATTGACCGATACAAAACATGGGCCTATTCTATGGCAATACTTATTGGCTAATACACATCTGATTGGCTGTATGAAAATAAACTTTATCGGCTAATAAGGATCATTAAAAGACTATATTAAATTGGCCCATTTCAGTTGATACAGTATAGTACTGGTGTAATGATCTGACCCGCCAAACTGTCAAGAATTCTGCCATGAGGTGTGTGGAAGTGATACTTGGCACCAATGGGGGACAAGTTGACTCTAAAACTGGACGGCTTGATATTGGGATTGACTTGTGGGATGTATTTGAGGTATCAAATGAGCTCTAAATTTAGTGAGACTTGGTTTTTTATAGATTAGTTAAAGAGCTTTTCGAAAAGTACAAGAACGCTCAAATTCGAGCTTCGTAGCTCAAGTTATAGTCATTTTAGTGAAAGGGTGTAAAACTTAGGTTATAATGGTCAAAATGATCGTAAAACTACACGTGATGTGATCTTAAAAGAGTACGTAGGAAACTGATTATTCAGTTTGATCAGAATGGGGTCCAAGGGGTTTTAGGATTCGTGGGAATCATCTTATAAGTGTGAGTTCCATGTGTGTATGGACATAGGTGTACGATTGCTTTAGAGTTTCAAATATAAAAAAAATCTCAGTCACATGCCTGAGGGTTGGGGCTTGACAATTTGGTAACAAAGCTTAGGCTCGCCCTTGGACTGTGAATATGGGAGCTGAAATTCTGACAGAAGTATAGGACTACGAGTTAAGTTGAGTTCAGGACCTCCTCGTGCAGCTGGGTTTAGGCGAAAAATGTTGAGTTAGTACCTCCGACGGGGTGACTAGGTGGGTATTTCTAGGTGATCTAGATTTGTGAGTATTAGACTCTGATAAACCCCGAGTTGAGAGGTACTGGAAGTCTTGACAGAGGTCTGAATCTGGTTGGGACTGGGAAAGTGATGAGGAAATGATTGATTTTCTTAAGTGAAAGATTATATAATTCCCTTGGAATCGTCTCCAAATCACCTTGCAAACTGTAAATGATATTGTCTTCCCAGAGAGTGGGAGTGAGGCCAATAGGCCCGAGAGTCCTGCAATGGGACTTGGAGAGATCGAGTGATGGTGCGTTGGCAAACTACCACCCATTGGATACAAGTGAAGGGAAAAGTCATCACTGATCCGACATTGCAGGAAGACTAGAGGGACGCGTGTGTGTGGCAACATTTGGAGAATACATGGTATATCAGCCGGGGTGGGTGTAAGCCTCGAGAGTTGTCCTAGGATTGTGACTTTTGGTCCCAACCAGAGGACTACTATGTAATACTTCATCATAATATCAGAGTTTATTTATTCAAGAACAAACATAGAATCATGCATCATTAAACTTAATGTTCGACAAACCTGAACACCTTAACCACAGGATCTGAATCGATTAATGCTTGAAACAAGGATCAATCTTAATGCGGAAATCATACACGTAATAATTATAAGACATACCCTGATCCATTGATGAATAAGAGTGAGCTTTGATGTTCCCTTTGAATAGCATTTTGGGAACACTGAGTTGTCATTAGGTGATGGATAATAATGGAGAGTGACCCTTTTATAGGCAGAGGGAGGACCCCTAAGGCAATTAGAACTTTCATTTCCTGTTTTTTATCAAAATAGGAAACTAATCCCCTTTAGAATTCTCTAAAATAGACCTTTATTTAAACACAGTTTGCCTGATTTAAAATCCTCTATGTGGTGCTCCAAATTTAATATGGGTCATATTTAGTCTTATATTTTCCCACTTGGCCCACATTTACACTTTATGGGATTTAAAAACAGGTACATCATAAGGTGTACACGTACACTGTATTTAACAACATGATGCAATCAACATTATAATGTTAATACTAAACAAACTACAAGTGCGAGCAATGGCGGATGCACATCATCTTATCCCGACATGGTCAATTCCATAACTACAATACAAGTGACCTATCTAGCACAACCCTTAAATGAGAGATTTTTCATAATGGTCCACATAAGTGTCATAACATAATGACTATTCCTGTTAGTGTCAAAATAAAAACACATAATGTATATACCTAACAATAATAAACAAGAACAATAATCAGAAACGCATATATGAGTACTCAGATGTCAAATATTGCACATTTATTCATAATGCAGTCCAAAATTCATAACTACATCATAATAGATAACATTCAAGACGCATTCTATTGGCATGTTCCTTAAAGATATTTATAGGTAATTCTTTTGTCAACGGATCTGTTATCACAAGTAAAGTAATTATGTGCTCAACAGACACCGTCCGTTTCTGAACTTCTTTTTTCACGACAAAGTACTTCAATTCTATATGTTTCGATCCATTCGAATACTTGTCATTCTTAGAGAATAATACTACTGCAGAATTATCACAATAAATTATCAGCGGCTTGGCAATGTTGTCGATAATTCCAAGTCCTGAGATAAAGTTCTGCAGCCACATTCCTTGAACATTGGTCCATGGTTGATGTTATAGTGATAGACTATTTGACCCTTTTCTATTATATTGCTCCGCCAGCCATAAGGAACAAATAGCCAAACATTGATTTTCTACTATCAATGCAACCACCAAAATCCGAATCTGAGTAGCTAATGACCTCGAAATTATCAGACCTCTTAAATGTAAGCATGAATTCTTTAGTACCCTTTAAATACCTCATTACTTTCTTTCCAGCTTTCTAATGATCCATTCCAAGGTTGCTTGGGTATCTCCCCAGCATACTAACAACAAAACTAATGTCGGGACTGGTGCAGGTCTGCGCATACATTAGGCTACCTACAGTTGAGGCATAAGGGATTCCCTTCATTTGTTTCTTTTCAAATTCATTATGCGGTCATTGATTTAAGCTAAATTTATCTCCCTTTTGAATAGGGGCATCTTGATAGGAACAATTTTGCATACCGAATCTCTCCAAGATTATTTCTATTTTGCCTTTCTAATACAGCCCTAACATACCATGTGTTCTGTCACGGAATATTTTTATTCCAATCACGTAGGCTGCCTCTCCCATATCTTTCATTTCAAAATTATTTGAGAGAAACTTCTTGGTTTCGAACATCATACCAAGATCATTAGTGGCAAGCAAAATATCATCAATATATAATATTAGGAGGATAAAGTTATTCCCACTGACCTTCAGGTATATACACCGATCAACAATATTTTCCTTAAAATCGAAGGAGGTAATGGTATCATTGGACTTAAGGTACCATTGCTTGGAGGCTTGCTTAAGGATATAAATTGATTTATTTAATTTGCATGTCATATGTTCCTTACCCTCTATAAAGAATCTTTTAGGTTGTTTCATATACACATCCTCATCTAAACTACCATTTAATAATACGGTTTTAACATCTATTTGGTGAAGTTCCAAATCATAATGAGCCACCAAAGCCATAATGATTCTAAAAGAGTCCTTTCTGAATACATTAGAGAATGTTTTTTTATGATTAATGCCATCTTTCTGAGTAAATCATTTAAGCACAAGTCTTGCTTTATATCTGAAAATCCCTTCCTTTGGTGCTAGAACACGATTGACCCTAGACGGGAGCTGAATAGGTCAATCCCAGTTTCCATGGTGTTCACAAATTTCTTGATTATTTAGAGCTTAAGTGCAACGGAATATTAATCAAGATATTTGTTTAGTATGATGAATTATTATTCAATTACGTAAACGATCACACTAAGTTTAGAACCCTTTACATATTGCTTGATTATCAATGCTTGTGTACAATGTATAAATACAGATAATCAAATGCAAAGTGATGTGTGTTGAGAAGAGTAATTAAATACTAAAATACAAACACACAAAGATCAAACACCATAAGACCAAATTTATAGTGGTTTGGTTAGCCAACCGACATCCACTGTTAGGGCTAGCTCAACTTTAAGCTATCTCCAAATTCACTAAGGAGGAATTTACACCCTCACAATTAGAGTAGAAATTCCACCTCACTCAATCGGGTGGAAATTTCACTTAGTACATGTAGAATAGGAATTCCACTTATTCATTTGACTGGAAATTCCACCCACCACATGTGCCAGAGACGACGCTCTAGATTTTTTATAGTGGTTCCGAAGCCAAGCCTCCTTAATCCACTTTTAGGACAAAGGTTTTAAATAAATTTAAAACCAAGAAGCACTTACCTTTGTTGCTCTATCTCGTTGATGTGTGCTTCTTCAAGATCCACAAAATGTGTGCCTGAGTTAATCCCGACATTCCGCCTTATAGCCGTCATTGAGCAATCACAATCTCAGGGTGATTAGGAAATTAGTTCTACTAATATCTATCCTAGTTGTGTATCCTTTCCCCCCTCTCTCATAAACTCAATCCATATGATTGGTTATATTTGATTTTCCAAGTGTAAGCACAAGAGAGAGAGTGATCCTTTTGTTTAAGCTCACTGATAATTATGAGGATCCAACGGATTTGCCAAAGGATACCAACTGGTTGCACAAAGATTGATATTTATAGAGAATGCAACCAGTTGCAGAATCTGTCATGTACCGACAGGTTGGGTGCACCGAGGGGTTAGTGACTAAAAATATTACCGTTCAACTACCCGACCGTTGCGAATTAAATGCACTCCCAATGGTAACATTATTTCCCGGTCGACAGGACGATGTTGCCGATGGATCAATAGTATTGGCATCGAGAGGTTGGTCCATACGATGGTTTCGATCTGGGGCAACTCCATGTAGACATAGTGTCATGTCCCGAAACTTGTCTTGCTCAGAACGACTTGTCGCCCTTTACCAAGGGGTCGGTCTTGGTACTCTCGATTGGTCTTAAACTACCGATATATCTATTTTCTAGAGAGCCCACTTGAGTTCAAAATCAAGAACTCACAAGTATTTCATCGATGAGTTGTTGACCACGAGGGGTCGTCAAGTTCATCACCAAGGGGTCGGTGCATACGAGACTTTAGATCAGAAGCATATCCAAAATGACAGTTCTATGATCCAGAACCTTTATCAATTTGGTCGACCAGTCTTTGACCATGATGGGTCGATCCTATCTCCAACAAGGGGTCGGTGAAAACGACTGGTCGAGCTGACAGTAAACTTAATTCATATTTTCAAGTTCGCTTACAATTCACTGTCAAGCTTCCGCTCTAGGTTTTTTATGATTTTACTATTTGTTCAACTAAGCATAGGAATGGTCATCCTAAGGTGTGGGTACCACTTAAAGTCATCGATGACCATGTTACCTGTTTTGTGATTGTCATAACGATGAGCTTTAATCCGATGGAGCATGATCTTCACTCTTAGTCACTTTGACTCTTCAAGTTTCTTAGCAAGTGCTTCTTCCTGAGTCATACATATTAACACCCAACCCACCCACCTTACTATCGATGTGGGATTTTTTTTGAGGTGGGTGGGGGTATTACAATCTACCCCGTTAAAACCAAAGCTGTCCCCGACTCTGTCACATCACAGAGGTAGAGGGTCCACACAGTCCGAGTGTTGAACCGTGCTCTGATATCACTTGTAACTAGGCCCAAAAGTCCTTACACATGGGAGAGGGGGGCTTCCCTCATATTAACACCCAGCCCACCCACCTCACTACCGATGTGGGACTTTTTTTGAGGTGGGTTGGGGTATTACATATGCAATCTCTCAATTACGCTTTAATATGGGCAAAATTTTTACGTTGCTTTTGACTTATCATAGTTGGCTGGAAAGACACGATCCTTATTGAGATAAAATCATGCTAGCTCTAAAATTTGTTTATGACTTAGGAGTATGGTAAATCCGACCCTAATTTGGTGCCGTAATCTCCAGTTCTACATTAACCTTCCTTTATTGCAAAGATTGTCCCTATGGTAAACCGTATCTAATTTGGTGCATATCTACATTAATATCTAATTCTATGTGCTGGTAGCAAATAAATTGGTCAATGATCGTATTTATAGTAAAGTCTTCTATGATAATATGTATTTATGGTAATATGTATTTATTTTAAATTCTTGTAAAAGTTTACACAATTGATAAAAATAAATACATATAGAATTAATTGAGAAATTATTGGGCTTTCATTTGTAATTAGGAAATAAATTTGAGACATTGGTTGTGTAAAGGAAACATTAATGTATACGTGTATATTAATTAATGAATTAATGTATCATTGTGAGTAGTTATGCTCATTTACGATGGAACACAATAAATTCACCTAATTTTTTTTGAAACACAATAAAAAATAGAATAAGTATTGTCATTATAATTTTTTTACAATAACTTAAAATATTTGAAATTCTCGACTTATTAACTTAAAAATAATATTTGATCATGTAAATGACTGATATTTAATGAAAAAAATACATATTCATGAAACTCATAATTTTCTTAATTTCTTATAAATTTTCTGATTTTTTTTTTAAATAAAAAAATCGGTTGGAGAGAAAAATATCGGCTGATATCTGATATCCGAGATATCGGCTAAAATGGCCGATATCATTCTCTTCTGAGATTTAAACCCTTGGTGTGAGGAGGTAGTACTCTATATGTGAGCCATCGGAAGAGAGTCGCGTACGTGAGAAGTGTCGGGCTGTATTGCATAGTCCTAGTGTGACTTGTGATTGAGTGGCTTTTGAGAGAGGATCCCATATGTGAAGCAATGTGGAATTTGCGAGTATCGAGACCGAACTTGGAGACATAACCTGTAATTTCCAATAGTTCGGTCAAATCCATAGGTTTCCGTACATCATTCCAACCATGGACCTAATCACCCATAGCATATGAAACCCTGATGTGTCAAGCACAACATAAAGGTCCACCAATCATAATGTGTGACCAAGAATATCCAAACACACACATTTCGTAACTAAAGCATGCCCGTCACTCCCATGCATAACATTACTAATAACATCTTATTCTGCATTTGACGAATACTCAATCCGTTTGGAAGAGCACAGCGAAGTTCCTTGGGGCCTCCAATTTCACCCCAAATGTCTCAAATCACATTTGTCATACCACCTTACAGCAAATCATTCATCACAACAGCATACATTCTGCTCATCACTACATGTTGGGTACACATGGCACCAAATTACCTCATCCAAGATGTTAACATTGCGTGCCTCACATGTCTTCATACTCGATAATTGCGCATGCATTTACCTGTTCTCAGGCATGCCATTGATTTTAATAAATCTATGCATGCTTTCATATACAACGCACATGTTCATTTATACCATAAGCCATACAATTGTGACAGCAAAGTTGGGGTTGTTCAATAAGACCAACAAATGGACCCATGTTTCCAATGCTTCCATATCTACCCATGTGCCAAAATTGACCACACACAATGGCATTGTGCCCCTTGAAACCAGTTACACATTGTCAGTGCATACATGCAACGCTAGGCTTGCCCCTACCAGATATTAATCTCAATCATATGTAAGTGACGTTGGCTCATCGCAGCCACTCATCAACATCACATGTATACCAACATGGAAACATATGGCCCGTTACACATACAGACGTGGCCTACGTAAAGTGGTTCAAAACGTATTTGTCGTGGCCAACGCTATGCAACTTATTGTGTGGTTCACACCAGAGAAGCACATACCTAGGAATACACAATCAATGAGGGTATCGCTGCCACCCTTCCTCATCTGGGGAAAATACCAATCATCATAGAGTTACATACATGTCGAACATCCTAGTATGATATTTCATCCTCATAGGCTCTCATACATAAAAGGGGTCTACCTTCTCAAGACTTCCAACTACACTTTCGTTGTTGCGTCACCAGCGCCTTTATGCATTTCAGCCTCAATGATACGCATGTTCAAGCCTCACTTATGCATTCTAGCATCACTATATCGACGCAATCAAACCCACAACCTTGAAACCACCACACAACATTTAAAATTTTCCTATGCGACTTCAAATCTCAATCCACATCTCAAACATGTCTGATTCCCACCACATAGCATCAAAAAAATCCTATTCAACTACTAATCCACAAGCCAGTTATTATCATATCAAGTACACAATTAGACTCGCGGCATTTGCTAACTCTTCCGGATGCTACTCTGAGGTATGGCTCTCCACAAGCCAACCGTTTTGCCAACTCCACTAACGTAATGAGTCAGCTAAGAAAGACAACAATATCCTGACACACGCCTTCTACTTCCATTCACTTACACTGTCATCATCTGTCCCAAGAGAGATCTTAGGCACTAGGTCTACAAACCACTACAGACCCCATCACTAACAATTAGCTTTAGTATGTAAGACTAAACATGACCCACAATAGATTTGGGGCTCCACAAAGAGGATTTTAAAATAAAGAAACTGTGTTTAAATAAGGAAGGTCTATTTTAGGAGAATTCTAAAGGGGGTTAATTTCCTATTTTGATGGAACGTAGAAAATAAAAGTTCTAATTGCCTTAGTGGTCCTCCATGTGCCTATAAAAGGGTCTCTCTCCATTATTATCCATCACCTTAAGACAACTCAGTGTTCCCAAAACACTATTGTCGAAATTGGGAGAGGGCATTAAGGAGGAAAGAGGTAGAAACTACAAGGTGGGTGTTTTCTCTTGTTTTTAAATTTCAGAAAGCATTGAAATATCAAAGGAAGGTCAAAGCTCAGTCTTCTTCATCAATGGATCCGGGTATGTCTTATAATTATTACGTTTATGATTTCCGCATTAAGATTGATCCGTGTTTCAAGCATTAATCGATTCAAATCCTGTGGTTAAGATATTCAGGTTTGTCAAACATTAAGTTTAATGATGTATGATTCTATGTTTGTTCTTGAATCAATAAACTCAAATATTATGATGAAGTATTACATGTGGCATTAAGAGTCTGGTTCATAGGATCGATTATTGCTTGAAACAAGGAAGAATTAAAAAAAAAATATGGACTACATGGTTTTATGATTTATGGAATTAAAAAAAAAATTATGGATCTTACTCTTATGTTTTTGACAAATCTTAATAATTTATGGAATTCAAAATTTTATGGATTTCAAGATTATGATTAATGGACTCGAAATTATGAGGTTTTTCCTCTTATATTTTTGGGAATCCAATAATGAGCAAATCCATTATTCTTGACCCAATACCATATTATGATACGATTTGGTTAGTCACCAAAGTAGCCCAATCGAAATGCATTTGGACATCCAGTCATATAATTATGATCCAACACACTTCCCAAGTGTTGGATAATAATGACTTTGCTAATCCCGATCCATAATCACAGAGATATTAGGTTGGCCCAAAGGTGCACTGTTCTGAGTGGTTAACGGATTGGGATAAGATGATTGACGGGTACCTATGGTTGGTATTTGTCCAGATACCTAAAGGTAACAGTGATATTTGATCGCTTATATTTTGTTGGTCAGTTCTGTCAGTGACTGGGAATCACTATACTGAAATAATATGCCATAAGATCACCCAAAGGTGGATCCGATAGTACTGCTTACTAATGTTGATTGTTTGTGTGTTTCAATTAAGTTTAACTCAAAGCATTATGTAAGTGAGCATGAAATTATGAAATTATCTAATTTTTACAGCATCTCTCTCCATTAGACTGCATTAGCAAGCTTCTGTTGTTCCAATGTTGACTGGACTTAATTTCTTTGAATGGAAAAAGCAAGTCAAGTTTCATCTTAGTGTGCTTGAACTTGATAAATCATTAATTTCTAATAAGCCTACAATTACTGACACAAGTATGACTTTTGAGAAAAAGTCCTATGAAGCATAGATCAGGTCAAATAGACTCTGCCTTATGTTCATACGCATGATGGTGGCAAATAATACCAAGACTTTACTACTCGAAACTGAAAGTGCTAAGGAATACTCCAAAATATTGAAAATAAATTCAAAACAGCGAACAAGTCCTTAGCAGGGACACTTATGGTTAGGCTGACCATCATTAAGTTCGATGGAAGTCGTGGCATTTATGAGCACATAACAGATATGACAAATATTGTTGCTCAGTTGAAGAATATAGGGATGAGTGTTGATGATTATTTTCTTGTCTAATTCATTCTGAATTCTCTACCTCCTCAATATTGGTCATTTCAAATAGATACAATACTATGAAAGATAAATGGCTAGTAAATGAACTATTGAGTATGTTGATTCAAGAGGAGGGCAGACTTAAGCAGATGGGACATCACTCACTCAATCTAACACATCAAGGACCCAGTAAGAAAAGAGGATGGAAGCCCAAGAAATTTAAAAAAGTTGGAAAAAAACTTTTTGATCCCAGTACGTTTTCAGGGACTCAAAATCAGGGGATAGGTAGTGTGAGGCGCCACTTCTGCAAGAAAGAATGACAATTTCAGAAAGATTGCCACAAAAGGAGAGCGTGGTTTCGAAAAGAAAGCTAAAAATTCCATTTCTGTATGTTTCGAATCTAATCTCACTGAACTTTTCTCTAATACTTGGTTGCTTGATTATGGGGCTACAACTCATGTTTCTAATACGATGTATGGATATCTTATGACCCAAACCATCGACCAAACTAAAGCCTTCATTTACATGGAAAACCGACAAAAGATGACAGTTGAAGCCATCGGGACTTACTGTCTTTTCCTCGACACTGGCCACCACTTAGATTTATTTGATTGTCTTTATGTTCCTTCTATTGCCAGAATCTTATTTCGATTTCCAAACATGATGTTAATGGTTATTATTGTAAAATTTGGAAATAATACCTTTAGTTTATTTAAGGTTCCAACTTTTATTGGGTCTGGATTATTGATTTATAGCCTTTATCGCTTAAAGGTTGATGATTAATTTGCTAATTATGTCCTAACCCTGCATCGTAATGTTGGTTTTAAACGTGGGTTAATTAATAAAAATTCCTCTATTTTGTGGTATAAACGTTTGGAACATATATCCCGTGAAAGAATTGAAAAATTGGTAAAAGATAGGATACTTCTGAATCTTGACTTTATTGATTTAGGTGAGTGTGGAATGCATTAAGGGTAAGCATAGCAAACACACCAAGAAAGGAGCCACGAGCTCTAAAGAGCTACTTGAGTTGATACATACTGATATTTGTGGCCCATTTGATGTTCCATCTTTTGGTGGAGAGACCTATTTTAACACCTTTATTGATGACTTTTCTCATTATGTTTATATTTATATGTTGCATGATAAATCTCAAGCAGTTAATACTATAAAGATATTTATCACCGAATTTGAAAAGCAGCTAGATAGAAAGGTGAAAGTCATAAGGTCAGATAGAGGTGGTGAATATTATGGTAGGTATAATGAAACGGGTCAACACCCGAAGCCTTTTGCTAAACTGCTAAAAAGTCGTGGTATAATTGCACAATACACGATGCTCGGTGTGCCTCAGCAGAATGGTGTTACTGAAAGGCGTAATCGTACACTTATGGATATGGTTAGGAGCATGTTATCTAATAGCACCCTACCCATTATGTTGTGGATGTATGTATTAAGAACCGCAATGTACTTGATTAATCGGGTTCCTAGTAAATTAGTTCCTAAGACTCCTTTTGAACTATGGATGGGAAGGAAACCTATTTTTAGACACCTGCATGTATAGGGTTATCCTGCAGAGGCAAGAATTTATAATCCACATAAAAGAAAACTTAATGAGCGGACAATCAATGATTACTTCATAGGTTATCCTGAGAAGTCCAAAGGGTACAGGTTCTATTGTCCGAACCATAGTATGAGAATTGTGGAGACCAGTAATGCAAGATTTATTGAGAATGATGAGGTTAGTGGGAGTGGCATAATTAGAAACATCGGTGTGCAAGAACTAGGGGTACAAGTCTCTATACCTTTAACTTCAGAAATTGTTATCCGTAATGTTATTGGACAGCCTGATGAACAACACCTGAATGATGAATCACTCCATGATGAAACCATCACCAATAATAAACCGATTGCGGAACAACCATAAGAAATAATATTAAGAAGGTCCGAAAGACAAAAGAGACCTGCTATTTCGGATGACTATCTGGTATATTTATAAGAATCAGATTATGATTTAGGGGTTATTAAGGATCCACTGCCACGATTGATAATCTGTTTGATCAGCTGAAAAAAGCCATAAAATATGATGATTCTAGTAAGTGGTTAAGCTAAAGTTCATGGCCCAGAATGAAATCTGGGATCTAATAGAATTGTCTCATAGATACAAGAAAATTGGATGTAAGTGGGTCTTTAAGACCAAACGAGACTCTAAGGGTAATATCGAACAATATTGTTAGTGCCCCAGTTTTGCCAAGTCCCTATGTTTGCCAGTAAATGAAAGAAACTTATCCCATAAAAAGCCTCTATGCCTTAGTAATTAACCTAGTTTTCATTTCTAACCATTTTTTCTCCTCCAAGAGACCCCTCTACAAGCTGAACCAAAGACTTCCTTCTCCCCAAATCAACTTGTGCATGTGATTGATTTGTGTTGGACTCTCTCCAAGCTTCACCTCTCTTGGAATTTCTCTTTTCCAAGGTAAATCTTGTAACTCTTCCACTTCCATTCTCTTTAGTGAAGTGCTTTGTTAGAGATTTAAGTAGAATGGAGCCCCAAAACAAGATTGTAAGGCCAAATTGGGAAATGTAAATTGTGGAGAGAGGAAATTTTTATTGGGAGCTTTACATGAGGTAGGGTTGGCCCCAAATTGAGTTTGGACCTTAAAGGGAGTAAGAAAATTTTGGGGTAATGTTGCTTTTGAGTTTGGAGGCTGGTAAAATTTTGGGGTTTGGTGTGAATTGATCTTGAGCAACCTTGAAGAGGATTATGACTTAATCATGAAATTAAGCTTCGAATCGGCTTAATATGGTAGATTTATACATTACCCATGCTTGGATGACTAATTATACACAATTAGTTGCTTTCCTTTTGACTGTGATGAATATAGAAGTATAATATGTTGTATATGTAAACTATGCTTGATTACGTTGTATAGTTTGTACATTGACTAGAATTCTCATGCTTGAATGACTAATGTAATGCACGCACCAACTATGAAATCCATGTTTGGTTAATGGTTATGATCCATCACATGGTACGTAGACAACTGAGAGCATTGTGCTCTTGTCCGATCAAAACTGATTGTATTTGCAATGTGTTGAGTGAGTATACTTAAGCATGTTACCCTTACGTGGTGTGCCGGATTGTAATTGGCTATGAATTGTGTTGTATGAGATGTGCCACATGATGGTCTAATTGTGAATATGTATTAGCATGAGATTATTAATATGCTTGCTTAAGAGAATGAGTACAACATGTGATAACATGTTAGTGTTTATGGGTTGTTAGGATGTATGAAACCATGCTTATTTGTGTGAACTCTTGTGATATATGCTAATGGCTTACTTGTGTAGATTTATATGGCAGGTGAGAGCATGGCTAATTGTAAGCATTCATTCATGGGTGAGAGCGTAGTTGAATAGGGGGCAGCGGCATGACATGCATGAGCACGGTGGGTAGACGAGACTAGAGAGTGTGCGAGTCCCAGTGGCTACTGATGTGATATGAGCCACCAACACCAACCCCCCCACATTGACATAAGGAATTATGTTGTTGATTTGTATGGCCGTGGGGATGTGTAGCGCTTGGAGTGTGATGAGGTGATGAGACCATGGCGTGTTTGAGCGTGCAGTTAGTGGTAGCCAGAAAGTGATGCATTGCATGAATTGCATTCCATTGGGCAATCACGCATGAGTCATGATGTATGAATGTGATTATGACATAAATTTGATCAATACATGAATGTGAATTTTGGTCTGGTTATGTTACTCCAGCCACATGACAGCTATGTTAGGGGTTTAGACCCATGATTGGTTAGGTCCATGGTTGGTTAGATCCATGGTTAGTGTTGGACCCATAGTTTGGTAGATGCAAGGCATAATGCATAGCATTTGATTTGTTCCGTGCATGAGCTATGGACTTAGTACAGTGATAAAGAACACGAGGAGGACTGGTCAGAATGAAGGCATAACTATGCGTGATTTGATCTCGAAAGAGTACGTAGACAGTTGATTATTAATTTTGATGACAATGTGGTCCAAGGGGTTCTAGGATTCGTGGTAATCCTCTTACACGTGAGTTCCACGTGTGTATGGATATAGGTGTACGATTGCTTTAGAGTTTCAAATAAAAAAATTCTCAGTCACGTGCCCGAGGGTCAGGGTGTGACAATTGGTCATATTCAATTTTTTTTTTTTTTAAAACAATTTTTCAATTACTATTTTTGTTTGAACATTGCATTGGGTGTGATTTTAAGAATCTTTAGAAGTAAGTTCTTCAAATGTAAAAAGGTATTTGTCAATTTCATTTTTTCTTTCAATTTAGATTTGTACAAATTAGAAGATCAAACCATGCCACAGTGTTTAGGGAAGTTATTGAAGATGGAAACTCTGGATCTATCTCATAACAACCTAAGTGGCCATTTCTTCTCCTCATCAAGTATTGGGACACATCATCAGATAAGGCACATTTGGACATCTTTCAATTCTGAGTGCTTACAACATGTTATCAATTGTCGTCTCAGGAAATGGGAGGTGTTAGGTTCAAACCCCCATGGCATCACTTGGTGTGTCCTAAGGGTAGTGGATATCACCCATGCGCTGGGTTTCCCATGGTTTCCCACACGTAAATTAAAAAAAAAATGTTATCAATTACCAGTAGAAAAGCTTCATGAATTAATAACCGATATCTAAGTACTTCAAGTAGTGTAATATAAAATAACTATATTTATCATAAGTAAGGTTGTTATGGTTTAAAGGATGTGGTTCAAATTCTATGGATTTCAGATAAATAGTCAATCTATGAAAAAAGTTTGTCAAATCTAAATATAAAACCTAACAATAAATATTTAAGACAATTGACATAGATGATGATGATGATTAGTATAATTTTAAAAAAAAGGAAAAAAACTAAAAAAAAAAAAAATCACTTCGCAACAATCAACACATTTCACAGTGCATCCAAATATTCCGAAGTAATGATCAACATATAACAAACAAATTAAATGTCATCAATTAACTAACTGTAATTCATCCGATCTTGAAGTTCTAGGATGTGGTGGATATAATGTTTTAGAGAGTGTTGATTTTAGGAATTAGATAAAAGAGACCTAAAAAGTAAAAGCACTTCAGTCCCACAATTATGAAATTAATTGAACTAAAAATTAAATTGAAAATTTGAATAAAAGAGTAGATAAAAATAAATTATGATTATGATTACATTTAGACATGAAAAATTATGATCACAATTATAAAAATACATTTATATACTAATTTTTTGTCATCATAATAAGATGGCGTTGAATGTTTGCACTCTTAATTAACCTAATGATTTTGTTATTTATCTACTTTTCAGGTGATTAATATACATCTAGATTGGTTTTTGTGAAATAACTTTTTTGTGAAATAGGACTAATTTTTTAAGATCATTTCCCATATAATATTTATTTTAAGATGCATTTAGAAGTTTAGATTGATGAGGTAAACATAAGTTGAATGATTTTGTAATGACAGAATAAAATATAAATTTTGAAAAAAAAGTGGAGACATGAAAAATGACTATATTAATGATTTTATTTAAGAAAATAGCTCCCTGATCATTAATAATGTCCTTCATGTTCAAGCGTGACAACTGAAAACTTCTTTTTCTTTCGTGCAGATTTATGTGAATTGAGAAATCTTCAGGAGCTCTCTCTTGGGAACAACGACTTAGACGATCAAAGCCTTCCCCAGTGTCTAGGGAAGTTATTGAAGATAGAAACTCTAGACCTGTCTTATAACAACCTAAGAGGCCATTTCTTCTCCTCGTCAGGTATTAAGACACTTAATCAGATGAGGAATATTTGGACATCTTTCAATTCTGACGGCTTACAACATGATATCAATTAATATAATTGTAGTAGATTACTTCAAAGTGTAATCTACAACAATTATATTTATCATCTGTAAGGTTGTTGTTGTTTAAAGGTCTTGTGTTCAAGTTCTATAGATATTAGATAAATAGTCAATCTATAAAAAGGGTTTGTCAAATCTAATATAAAAGCTAACTCTAGATTGATAATACAATTGACATATATGATGATTAGTTTAATTTAAAACAAAAGAACTAAAGAAGAAAAAACTAAAAAAGGAAAAAGTAAATCATTTAGTAACAATCAACCACATTTCACATTACATCCAATCAATCCAACTAATGATCAACACATAACAAAAAAAATGTCATCAATTAACCATGATAGTATTAGCAAAAGTCCCACATTACTAGTGAACCGTTGGATCTTGGGGTGTATAAGCACATGGGTTCCCAATCCTTATAAGCCGGTTTTTAAAGATGAGTTCTACTCATATGTTTAACATGGTATTAGAGCAGAGGTACCACTGGGATGAGTTGGGTTCATATTTCTAGCCCATTGTGGAGGTGGAGAGCCGAGTGTCTACAACCCTGGCGTTGAGGGGGAGTGTTAGCTAAAGTCCCACATTGACAGTAGACCTATAATTTTGTGATTTATAAGACCATGGATTCCCTATCCTTATATGCCGGTTTATAAATATGAGTTCTACTCATGTGTTTAGCAAACACTACATCGAGGCATCGCTAGCGTTCCCATGCGATGAACCTCCCAAGGGTGTCAACATGGCATTTGACTTTGCCTTCCTTGGGCTTTCTCTTTGACTCCTATCAATACCCATTTTGAGACTCTTTGGAGAAATCTTCTAGTTTTATTTGAAGTGGAGCTTAGGAAAATTATAGTGAAATTTCAAGGAAAACTAGAAAAAAAAAATGGCTATTTTGGAAGTCGTTAATTTGATAGAGGAAAACAGGTGTACTAGAACTTGCAAAGAATCAAAATACATCTAGAAGTGGCCCCACAAAATAAGATAACTCCACAAAAGATTTAAAAACAGCAAACTAAAGCAGGGGAAAAAACCACAATAAGGCAAGTAGGCTAGCCACTGCCAATACTTTCTTTCGGCGCACAAAATAGATCTGACATGTGGTTTCTTGAAAATCTTTGAAAGTTGAAGTCCAAAGATGCATTTGGTTTGCAAATGGAGGGCTATGGATTGATGAGTTTCAACCATGTCTTAGGAAGATTTGTGTGTTCCTTCGCCACCAATGGGTCCATCTGATTGTAAAGAAAACGAGCCTCTATAGAATAGTTAACTTAGAGGACTCACGAAAGAATATTTTGGAGTAAGATAGAGTTGCTTAAGATTTTGATTCTTTTATTTTTTTAAAACGAAAATTCAAAGAAAATATGATTTGTCCATAGCATTTGATTGGTTGTAATGAAATGAAATGATGTAAATAAAACATATTAATTGGTTGTAATGAGATGAAACGGTGCAATTAAGAGAAAATTGAGGATATTTCCATATAATTAGGAGATATTTTAGAAGTGATTTTCAACTTCTAAGATATATGCAATATTGAGCCGTATGGAGAAGTAAATTAGGAGATATGCAATCTCTCAATTACGCTTTAATATGGCCGAAATTTTAGCTTTGCTTTTGACTTATCATAGTTGGCTGGAAACACACGATCCTTATTGAGACAAAATCATGCCAGCACTAAAATTTGGTTATGACTTAGGAGTATGGTAAATCCGACCCTAATTTGGTGCCGTAATCTCCAATTCTACATTAACCTTCATTTATTACAAAAATTGTCCCTATGGTAAACCATACCTAATTTGTTGCATATCTACATTAATATCTAATTCTATGTGCTTGTATCAAATAAATTGGTCAATGATAGTGTTTAAAGTAAAGTCTTCTATGATAATATGTATTTATAGTAATATGTAATTATAATAAATTCTTGTATAAGTTTACACAATTGATAAAAATAAATACACATAGAATTAATTGAGAAATTATTGGGCCAATCATTTGTAATTAGGAAATAAATTTGAGACATTAGTTGTGTAAAGGAAACATTAATGTATACGTGTATATTAATTAATGAATTAATGTATCATTGTGAGTAGTTATGCTCATTTACGATGGAACACAATAAATTCACCTAATTTTTTTTGAAACACAATAAAAAATAAAATAAGTATTGTCATTATAATTTTTTTTCAATTATTTAAAAATATTTGAAATTCTAGACTTATTAACTTTAAAACAAAATTTGATCATGTAAATGACCGATATTTAATGAAAAAAAAATTACATATTCATGAAACTCATAATTTCCTTAATTTCCTATAAATTTATGATTTTTTTAAAAAAATAAAAAAATAAAAAAATCGGTTGGAAAGAAAATTATCGGCCGATAACCGATATCCGAGATATCGGCTGATATGGCCGATATCATTCTCTTCCGAGATTTAAACCCTTGGTGTGAGGAGATAGTACTCTATATGTGATCCATCGGAAAAGAGCCGCGTATGTGAGATGTGTCGGGTTGTATTGCAGAGTCCAAGTGTAACTTCTGATGGAGTGGCTTTTGAGAGAGGATCCCATATGTGAAACTATGTGGAATTTGTGAGTAACGAGACCAAACTTGGGGCTCTAAATTATCCGAATTTCAGGGACAAATTTATTTTAAGGGGGTGGATTGTAATGACCTGACCCGCCAAATTACCGACAATTTCGGCATGAGATGTGTGGAAGTGACACCTAGCAACAATGGGTGCTAAGCTGACTCCAAAATCGGGTGGCTTGATAATGGGGTTGACTTGTGGGACATATTTGACGTATGAAATGAGCTCTAGATTTGGGGAGACTTGTTTTGAAAGGACTCTCCGAAAAGTACAAGAACTCTCAAATCCGAACTCCTTAGCTCAAGTTCTGACCATTTTAGTGAAAATGTGTAAAACTACCAAAATATGGTGTTGATGCTTAAGTAGAGTGCTGACGAGCGTCGAAACTTTAGCAGAGAAATGCATTATGTTGCGTTTACTGTAACGGAACGAAACCTATCCCATAAACACTATCGCTTAAGCAGAGTGCACGAGTGTCGAAAATGTAGCAGAGCAATGCATTATGTTGCATTTACTGTAAAGGGAAAAACTTATCCCATGAAAGGCCTCTATGCCTTAGTAATTAACCTAGTTTTCATTTCTAACCATTTTTTCTCCTCCAAGAGACCCCTCTCCTAGCTGAACCAAAGACTTCCTTGTCCCCAAATCAACTTGTGCATGTGATTGATTTGCGTTGGACTCTCCCCATGCTTCACCTCTCTTGGAATTTCTCTTTTCCAAGGTAAATCTTGTAACTCTTCCACTTCCATTTCTCTTTAGTGATGTGCTTTGTTTGAGATTTAAATGGAATGGAGCCCCAAAACAAGAATGTAAGGCTAAATTGGGAAATGTAAATTGTGGAGAGAGGAAATTTTTATTGGGAGCTTTGCGTGAGGTAAGGTTGGCCCCAAATTGAGTTTGGACCTTAGAGGGAGTAAGGAAATTTGCGGGTAATGTTGCTTTTGAGCTTGGGGGCTGGTAAAATTTGGGGGTTTGGTGTGAATTGATCTTGAACAAACTTGAAGAGGATTAAGACTTAGAGGAATTTGGGGATTTTTACTTTAATCGTGAAATTAAGCTTGGAATTGGCTTAATAGGGTAGATTTATGCATTATCCATACTTAGATGACTAATTATACGCAATTGGTTACTTTCCTTTTGATTGTGATGAACATAGAAGTATAATATGCTGTATATGTAAACTATGCTTGATTACGTTGTATAGTTTGTACACTGAGTAGAATTCTCATGCTTGAATGAGTAATGTAATGCATGCACCAACTATGAAATCTGTGTTTGGTTAATGGTTATGATCCATCACGTGGTACAGAGACAACTGAGAGCATTGTGCCTTAGTCCGATCAAAACTGATTGTATTTGCAATGTGTCGAATGAGCATATTTAAGCATGTTACCCTTACATGGTGTGATGGATTGTAATTGGCTATGAATTGTGTTGTATGAGATGTGCCCTATGATGGTCTAATTGTGAATATGTATTAGCATGAGATTGTTAATATGCTTGCTTAAGAGAATGAGTATGACATGTGATAATATGTTAGTGTTTATGGGTTGTTAGGATGTATGAAACCATGCTTATTTGTGTGAACTATTGTGATATATGCTAATGGCTTACTTGTGAAGATTTATATGGTAGGTGAGAGCATGGCTAACTGTAAGCATTCATTCATGGTTGAGAGCATGGTTGAATAGGGGGCATCGGCATGACATGCATGAGCACGATGGGTAGACGAGACTAGAGACTGTGCGAGTCCCAGTGGCTGCTGATGTGATATGAGCCACCAACACCAACCCCCCCACATTGACATAAGCAATTATGTTGTTGATTTGTATGACCTTGGGGATGTGTAGTGCTCGGAGTGTGATGGGGTGATGAGACCATATCGTGTTTGAGCGTGCAGTCAGTGGTAGCAGGAAAGTGATGCATTGCATAAATTACATTCCATTGGGCAATCATGCATGAGTCATGATGTATGAATGTGATTATGACATGTTCATTACATGAATGTGAATTTTGGTATGGCTATGTTACTCCAGCCACATGACAATTATGTTAGGGGTTTAGACCCATGGTTGGTTAGACCCATGGTTGGATAGACGCATGGTTGGTTAGATCCATGGTTAGTGTTGGACGCATAGTTTGGTAGATGCAAGGCATAATGCATAGCATTTGATATGTTCCATGCATGAGCTATAAACTTAATATAGTGAGTAAGAAAGAGAGGAGGAATGGTCAGAATGAAGGTAGAACTACGCGTGATCTGATTTTGAAAGAGTACGTAGATAGTTGATTATTAAGTTCGATGACAATGGGGTCCAAGGGGTTCTAGTATTCGTGGGAATCCTCTTACACGTGAGTTCCACGTGTGTATGGATATAGGTGTACGATTGCTTTAGAGTTTCAAATAAAAAAATTCTCAGTCACGCGCCCGAGGGTTGGGGCATGACAATTGGTCATATTCAATGTTTTTATTTTTATTTTAAAAAAATTGTTTCAATTATTTTTTTTTTGTTCGAACATTGCATTGGGTGTGATTTTAAGAATGTTTAGAAGTTCTTCAAATGTAAAAAGGTATTTGTCAATTTCATTTTTTCTTTCAATTTAGATTTGTACATTTTTATTTTTTTTGAATTTTTTCCAAGACAATCCCAACCGTAGAGTTTTTTTTTACAAATAATTCAATGAAATGATATTTGAGTGTATTGAACTGAATCAAGATTTCTTAATGTGACTGATATAGTTTTTAGGATTTTTTTATTTTCTAAGTTTTTTTAAAAAAAATTCATAAAATTCAGATTTTCAAATTTTTTTTGCAAATAATTTAATGTGTTGCATGGCCTGTCTTCCTCAAGAAAGACACTCTCTTCTCATCTCAAACAAGAAATCGACCCTCCCAGCTTTCTTTTTTGGAATCGCTATATATTTTAAATTTGCACTCATTCATCTTTTATATTATTGAATTTTCAAGCAAAAATTATATTTATATATCTTGTCGTGATGATGAGATGGCATTGAATGTTTGCAGACTCTTAATTTACGTAATGATCCCTTCTTTTATTTATCTACTTTCTAGTGATTGGTATACGTCTAGAAAGGTTTCAATGAAATAAAGAAGAAGACTTTTTTTTTTGTGAGAAAGAGACCAATTTCTTTCACTCATACCGATATAGTACTTATTTTATATAAGAAATGATAAGATGCATTTAAAATTTTAGATTGATGAGGTAAACCCAAGTTGAATGATTTTGTAATGGTAGAGTAAACCATAAGATTTGAAAAAAAAAAAGAGTGGAGAAATGAAAAAATGAATATATGAATGATTTTATTAAGAAAAGAGCCCCTTGTTCAGTAATAATATCCTCCATGTTTAAGTGTGAGAACTAATAACTTCATTTTCTTTCGTGTAGATTTATGTGGATTGAACAATCTTCGTCACCTCACTCTCAGCGGCAACAAATTAGAAGATCAAGCCATGCCACAATGTTTAGGGAAGTTATTGAAGATGGAAACTCTTGATCTGTCTCATAACAACCTAAGTGGCCATTTCTTCTCCTCATCAGGTATTGGGACACATCATCAGATAAAGGCACATTTAGATATCTTTCAATTCCGACTGCTTACAACATGTTATTAATTACCGTCTCAGACAGCGAGAAGTACTAGGTTCGAGCCCCCATGACATCACCTGGAATGCCCTAAGGGTAGTGGGTATCGCCCGTAAAAGTTTTACACTGGGTTTCTTGTGGTTTCCCACAACTAAATTTAAAAAAAAAAAAAACCATGTTCTCAATTACTAGTAGAAAAGCTTCTTGAATTAATAACCGATATATAAGTACTTCAAGTAGTGTAATATAAAACAATTATATTTATCATATGTAATGTTGTTATGGTTTAATGGATGTGGTTCAAATTCTATGGATTTCTGATAAATATTCAATTTATGAAAAAAGTTTGTCAAATCTAAATATAAAAGTTAACTCTTGATATATATGACAATTGACATAGATGATGATGATCATTAGTATAATTTTTAAAAAAAATAAGAAAATAAATCATTTCGCAACAATCAACACATTTCACATTGCATCCAAACATTCCAAGTAATGATCAACACATTACAAACAAAATGAATGTCCTCCATTAAAAATGTCATCAATTAACTAACTGTAATTCGTCCGATCTTGAAGTTCTGGGGATGTGGTGGATATAATGTTAAAGAGAGTCATGATTTTAGGAATTAGATAAAAGAGACCTAAAAAGTAAAAGCACTTCAGTCCCACAATTATGAAATCATTCGAAGTAAAAATTAAATTGAAAAATTGAATAAAAGTGTAGATAAAAATAAATTATGATTATGATAACATTTAGACATGAAAAATTATGATCACAATTATAAAAATACATTTATATACTATTTTTTTTGTCATCATAATAAGATGGTGTTGAATGTTTGCACACTCTTAATTAACCTAATGAATTTTTTATTTATCTACTTTGTGCGTGATTAATATACATCAAGATTGGTTTTTGTGAAATAAATAAGAGAACTTTTTTTTGTGAAATAGGACTGAGTTTTTAAGATAATTTCCAATATAATTCTTATTTTAAGATGCATTTAAAAGTTTAGATTGATGAGGTAAACATAAGTTGAATGATTTTGTAATGACAGAATAAAATATAAATTTTGAAAAAAAAAAAGTGGAGACATGAAAAATGACTATATTAATGATTTTATTTAAGAAAATAGCTCCCTGATCATTAATAATGTCCTTCATGTTCGAGTGTGACAAATGAAAACTTCTTTTTCTTTCGTGCAGGTTTATGTGAATTGAGCAATCTTCATGAGCTCTTTATTAGCAACAACAAATTAGATGACCAAAGCTCGCTCCAGTGTCTAGGGAAGTTATTGAAGATGGAAACTCTGGACCTGTCTAATAACAACCTAAGAGGCCATTTCTTTTCCTCGTCAGGTATTGGGACACATAATCAGATGAGGAATATTTTGACATCTTTCAATTTTGACAGCTTACAACATGATATCAATTAATATAATTGATGCAGATTACTTCAAAGTGTAATCTACAACAATTATATTTATCATGTGTAAGGATGTTATTGTTTAAAGGTCGTGTGTGCAAGTTCTATAGATATTAGATAAATAGTCAATCTATAAAAGGGTTTGTCAAATCTAATATAAAAGCTAACTCTAGATTGATAAAACAATTGACATATATGATGATGATTAGTTTAATTTAAAACAAAAAAACTAAAGAAGAAAAAACTAGAAAAAAAGGAAAAAGTAAATCATTTAGTAACAATCAACAACATTTCACATTGCATCCAATCAATCCAACTAATGATCAACACATAACAAAAAAAATGTCATCAATTAACCATGACAGTGTTAGCAAAAGTCCCACATTACTAATGAACCTTTGGATCTTTGGGTTTATAAGCACATGGGTTCCCAATCCTTATAAGTCGGTTTTTAAAGATGAGTTCTACTCATGTGTTTAACATGGTATTAGAGCAGAGGTACCACTGGGATGGGTTGGGTTCATATCTCTAGCCCAGCGTGGAGGTGGAGAGCCGAGTGTCTACAACCCTGGCGTTGAGGGAGAGTGTTAGCAAAAGTCCCACATTGACAGTAGACCTATAGATTTTGTTATTTATAAGAACATGGATTCCCTATCCTTATAAGCCGGTTTTTAAATATGAGTCCTACTCATGTGTTTAGCGGACACTACATCATAGAGGCATCACTAGCATTCCCATGAGATGAACCTGTTGGAACGTGTGGCTCAATTCCACTGAAATTAGGAGTCTATTTTGTAGGACTCCTAATTACATGGGATTGCTGATAATGCATTTGAAAAAATGGGATTCCTATTTACATTAGGAAATTGCTAAACATAGGACACGGCAATACTGTTATATATTATGGACGTGGTTTCATGGAAACCCTGCCTTTTGGCCGTCTGCCTTCCGAGCCCTCAGAGGTCTCTTGCAGCAGAGGTGCAGTGAAGGAAATAGAGAGAGAGAGGGAAGATACTCTTAGAGATCTTGGATTCCAAATATTGTATATGTGTATTTTTCTTTATAATAAAATCTACACTCTCCCGTAGACGTAGGCCAGAGGTTGGCTGAACCATGTATATCATGTGTTCTCTGTGATTGTGTGTGATTGACCTGTGATTTCTGTATGTTGGTGTTGGGTCTCATCCCTAACAGAATCTCCCAAGGGTGTCGACATGTCATTTGACTTTGCCTTCCTTGGGCTTCTTTTTTACTCCTATCAATACCCATTTTGAGACTCTTTGGAGAAATCTTTTAGTTTTATTTGAAGTGGAGCTTAGGAAATTCAAGGAAAACTAGAAAAAAAAAATGGCAATTTTGGGAGTGGTTAATTTGATAGAGGGAAACAGGTGTAGTAGAACTAGCAAAGAATCAAAATACACCTAGAAGTAGCCCCACAAAATGAGAACACTCCATAAAAGATTAAAAAATCAGTAAACTAAAGCAGGGGAAAAAACCACAAGAAGGCAAGTAGGGTAACCACTGCCAATACTTTATTTTGGCTCACAAATAGATCTGACGTCATGGTTTCTTGAAATTCTTTGAAAGTTGAAGTCCAAAAATGTATTTGGCTTGCGAATGGAGGGCTATGGACTGATGAGTTTCAACCTTGTCTTAGGAAGATTTATGCTTTCCTTTGCCACCAATGGGTCCATCTAAATGTAAAGAAAACAAGCCTCTATAGAATAGTTAACTTAGAGGACCCACGAAAGAATATTTTGGAGTAAGATAGAGTTGCTTAAGATTTTGATTGTTGGGTATGGCTAGATTAAGAACAACATTTTGATTAGGATTAGAAATTCTATACCTCTTTGATTTCTTCTCTCTTTCACCGATTTCTTTTCTAATCTCTATTTTCATTTTGGGTTTGAGTTGTAGCAACCGATTTAGACTGCCGGTTAGGGAAATCTATTTGTAATAGGAAACCTCAATATTTCTCTCTATAAAAGCAGAGAAGGTTTCCTTCGTGAGTGGGTGTCCATCGATATGTGGTTTGTGTTTGACAGAGAGGAAGAGGGTTTGTAAACCTTTTGATTTAATGACAGATTTGGTTTAGTTTGGTGGATGTAGGATTCGGCCGAACCACATTAAAATCGTTTATGATTCGTGTGATTGATTTAGATTAGCTTCCGGTGTTTGAATGGGGATTAAATCCCAACAAATGGCATCAAGAGCTAGGTTTCGATTTGGGCTTCGTGGTTCTGATTTGGGTGATTTGATTTGGGAATTTTTGGGCGAGAGATCAGTAGAGGTTTGAGAAGAAAAAGAAGAAGAGGAGGAAGCAGAGGATGGTCTGAAATACATTAAAAAAATTAGTCTCTTCCTTTTTACCTTCGACTATTTGCCGTTTTGATCGCTCAGTCCCCATTAACAGTCGCCATCCACCTCTACGGCTACGTTCGTAGCCGTCGGCCATCATTTTTTTTTCTCTACACCCATCCCTGGTCATTGTGGTTGAAGAAGAAGAAAAACTTTGAAAACATCGCTGATTGGAGTCTCTCGAGCGAGAGTTATTTTGGAAAAAGGACCTCTATCTCGCATTGAAGCATTGTTTTGGTGGTCAGAAGGACCACCATTTGGTGCAGTTCGAAGAACCACATTTTCGGGTGCTCTCCTAGGACCGCAGGACTGAGGTTTTCAGATACACCTTTAGCAATTTTTTTTTTTTTTTTGGTGAAAAAATTGTAATTTTTTAAAGTTGTTTGTAGTGATTTTGGAAGTTGTTTTGAGTACTTTTGAAGTTGTTTTGTCGTTTGGAGGTTATTTTTGGGAGAAAATATGTCTGAATTTGGGTCATCATCAAAGACCACCACTGAACCTATGTAAACATCAAGGCCCATGGTTTCGAATGCGAGATATGAAGTTGAAAATTTTAATGGGACGAAATATCTTTGGCATGTGGCAATGCGAAGTAAAGGATGTGTTGTTTTCACAGGATTTGGATATTTCTTTAAAAGATAAACCTGCAGATATGAATGATAAAGATTTAGAGAGAATCAACAGTTTGGCTTGTGGCACCATACGACTTTGTCATACGAAAGATCAAAAATATTTTGTTATGAAGGAGACTTTGGCAAAGGATTTGTGGTAGAAACTTGAAGACAAGTATATGACCAAGAGCATTGAAAATCGTTTCTATCTGAAAAAAAGATTTGCCAAATTTAGATGTTGAAATCTCAGATGAAGACAAAGCAGTGATATTGTTGAGCTAATTACTTGATAGTTATGAGCATTTAATTATCACCTTATGGTATGACAAAAAAGAGATTAAATATGAAGATGTGTCAAATGCACTAATGAACAATGAAGTTCGTTGAAAGATAAACAGGATAACAGGGACTCAATGTCAGAAGCTTTGGTAGTAACAAAAAACTGGAAATCTGATAAATCTCATCCTAAGACGAAAAAACATCATCGTCTGAGAGAAAAATTGTTGCAAAGGATGAGTGTGCCTTTTGTCATGAAAAAGGGCATTGGAAAGTTAACTGTCCAATGTTGAAAAACAAGGACAAAGAAGATTCAAATGCAAATGTCGCACAGGCTGAAGATAATGATTATGATGTTTTACTGATTTTTTTCATCATTTGCATATCATTGTGATGGTTGGTTATTAGATTCAGGATGTGCTTATCATATGTGTCCCAACAGAGATTTGTTCGTCTTTAGAGTTGGATGGTGGCTCTTTTTTTTATGGGTAATGATAGTGCCTGTAAAACGAACAGGATAGCTAACATTTGTTTGAAATTGCATGATAGAACAATTAAAGTATTGTCTGATATTAGATATGTGTAAGATTTGAAGAATAATTTCATGGCTTTGGGTGCATTGAAAGTAAAAGGCTTCATGATTACTAGGGCAGGTGGAGTTTTGAAAGTTTCTTCAGGTGCACATGTTGTGATGTAGGCTACTTGACAAAAGAATAACTATTTCTTGGAGGGAAGTACAGTTGTAGGTGGAGAAGTCATTGGGCAAAGAAGAGTTAAATTTGACACAGATGTTCGTTGCACTCAGGGTTCAAGTTCAAAGCGTAGTTTGGGCTTGATCAACATTTGACAAGTTTGAGAACCTTCTGTGGCCTAGCGCCTACGGGGGCATTTAGTGGCAATCGACATCAGTTGTTCTCTTCATTTGGTTGGTGTGAGATTTCATGCCAAGGTGGAGCTATCAGAGGAGGTCCATTTGTAAATATCACTAAGGTGGAAATTATTGGGAATGACTCGATTAAGAAGAAGATTTTGATTAGGAATAGGAATCCTATTCCTCTTTGACCTTTTCTCTCCTTCAACGACTTCTTCTCTTACCTCTATTTTCGTAGGAAACCTCTTTGTTTCTCTCTATAAAAGCAGAGAGGGTTTCCTTCGTGAGTGGGTGTCCATCGATATGTGGGTTTGTGTTTGAGAGAGAGAGATTCGTGAGAGAGAGGAAGAGAGTTTGTACACATTTTAATTTAGTGAAAGATTTGGTTTGGTTTGGTGGACGTAGGCTTCGGCAAAACCACGTTTAAATCGTGTGTGATTCGTGCTATTGATTTTGATTAGCTCCCGTTGTTTGAGTGAGGATTAAATCCCAACAGACATCACCCATTTCATATAAAAAAAAACTGAAGGAGGAAACTCTAAACCTCAAAGAAGGAACAATGGAAAAGAAAGTAGTTCAAATCTTTAAGCATAGACACAACAAACAAAACTAACATTAATGCGTCACCTCTTTTGAATGCTATTGCACATGGGACGAGCTTTAATAGAGTCACTAGTGGTCAATTATGTGTATGAGTAATCCTTTAAAGAAAGATTTAAATGTGTAAAGGCTAGATGTCCAAAGTCAGAGTCTTCAATGTTCACATTAGTCTGAACACCATACAAAAGCAGGATAAAGTTGGAGTATTCCTTACTCTCATAGTCTCATCATCTAAAAAGTGTCTATGAAATTGAACACTCTATACAATGAAATTAAAACAATCTAACAACATATGATTCAGACTAAGGTCTCTCCAAATCTCAAAACTCAAAGGATTTATCGTTTTCAATACGAAACCCCTCTTAAGAGGAATCAAACCAAACTCAAATATGAAGAATAAAAAAAATTATAAGAAGAGGTATTTGAGTAATCTTACCTTAGACTAAACTTCACATAGAATGAGAGATGAACACCTCAATCTCTCTTTTGTAAAACTAAAGCTAAAACAAAATTCATCAATTCTAAATAATTGCATATCAATAATATTTGAATTGGCAGTTAAAGGTGCACCTAAGGAACTAGGGTTTGCTCCTTAGATGCGCGTTGCACCTTATATAAAAGCGAATTTTTATTTTCCATATTAGGTGTTAAGTAGATAGTTAAACATAATTTCCCTCTTAAGTGTTAAATATAAAATAAAATTGTATCTTGTTATTCTCCATATTAGGAGTTAAAATATAGTGAACATAGTTTACATCTTATATAAAGTGCATATTTTCTTTTATCTTAGGTTGTGTCTTCCTCAAAAATTGAGGGAAGAGTCTGTGTATACTTCATATTTTTAGAAAAAAATCATCGTACAAATAAAAAAAGGTCAAAATACACAAAAAAGGAAATCGACAAAATTGGTAAGAACACAAATCGATATTTATTAATTTAGTAATGTCCAATTAATTATAAGAGTAAAATCAGGAGAAACTCTCAGGTGACATCTTGTAAACAGTAACACTCCCCCTCAAGGTGGAGCTTGAATGGAAAAAACGCCCAACTTGTGGATCAAACCATGAAATAAATCTTTGCCCAAATGTTTTGTGAAGACCTCTGCAAGTTGAGCAGAAGAGGGAACATGTCGAGGAACAATAAGCTTTGACTGGATCTTTTCCCGAACAAAATGGAAATCAATTTCAATATGTTTGGTGCATTAATGAAAGACAAAATTGTTTGCAATATGTAGCGCAACTTGATTGCCACAGAGCAGTGTGATTGTCAAAGGCTGAGAAATACTTAGATCTTCAAGCAAATGCGTCAGCCACTGTAGTTTGCTTGTCAAAGTGGCAATGACCCGGTACTCGGCCTCAATGGAGGAGCGAGAAATCACAGCCTATTTCTTGGTTTTCCAAAATGAGATTGGAACCAAGGAAAGTAAAATACCTAGTGGTTGATCGTCAAGTGAAAAGGCAGCTAGAAAAATCAGAATAACAATGGCCGCATAGGTGAATACTTATAGAAGATGAGAAAATGATCCTCTTACCGACAAAACACTTCAAGGATTTTACCACACGATGTGTTGCATCCAGATAATAGTGCGAGGAGAGTGCATGAATTCATTTAAAACATGGATCGAATAATTAATATCTGGTCTTTTGGCGGTAAGATAGATAAGACGTCCCACTAATGGTGATATGGAGTGGGATCAGGTAGAAAAATCCCAAAAAGCGGCAATAATCGTAAATGTTGCTCATGGGGAAATTGGAGATGCAACCTCCAATCGAACCTATATCCTTGAGGATATCCAAAGTGCAATTCCCTTTGGAAAGTAAGATACATTTCTGAGAACAGGCCACTTCAATACAAAGAAAGTATTTTAGAGCACCAAAAACTTTTTTTGAATGATGAGTACCCAAATATTTAATTAAAAAATGTGTTGCAAGGAAGTGCTTGAGGCTTTGAATGGTCAAATCATAAATAACAATTATATCATCAACATAGACCAAAATAAAAGTGGAAGAATCTGTTTGGCTATGAGTGAACAATGACTAGTCGGGCTTTGATTGTGGAAAACTAAACTCAAGGAGAGTAGTAGAAAATTTCACAATCCACTGTCAGGATGCCTGTTTCACCCATAGATGGATTTTTTTAGTTTGCAAATCAACTTCCCATGTCATGCAAAATCAGGCGGAAGCATCATATATTCCTCTGCATTGAGATCAACTTGGAGGAAAGTGTTGTTAACATCGAGTTGATGAAGAGACCATCACTTAACAAAGGTAATGGAAAGTGGAGCACGTACAGTGATCGGTTTAGCGATGGGAGCAAATGTATTATGATAATCCAACCTTCAACCTGAGTAAATCCCTTGGTGACTAAGCGAGCCTTATAACGCTTAATGGAACCATATGACCGGTACTTAATCTTGTAAACCCATTTGTAGTTGTAGAATTTGGTAAAATAGCTTCCTGTATTTCTCATTATCACAGATATAAATAGAGTTTACAAGCCGCTCTTTGAAGAGGAACAAATCAATCTGGATACAATTACAACTTGGATTAGGACTGATTAGAGAGAGTTCAACTTGGATTAGAACTTTAGTGAAGATGTCATCGAGCTAGTCTGAAGAAGATACGAACTGAGTCCGATGAGAGCTGTAGTGACACGTTTCCTTATGAAGTGATAGTCAAGCTCATTGTGTTTTGTTCTAGCATGGAAGACAGAATTGACAGCCTTGTACGTGGCATGGAGATTATCATAAAGGAGTATAGTCGGAGAAGTGAGAGTAAATCCAAGGTCTCGGAAGAGGTGCTGAATCCAAACAGTGTCAGCACAAATAGAAGCAAGAGCCCGATACTCAGCTTCAGCACTAGAGCGAGAGACCGTTGCTTGTTTCTTTGCACACTATGAAATTAAGTTGGAACCCAGAAAGATACAGTTACCAGTAGTGGAGCGACGAGTATCACGACAACTGACCCAATCTGAACCAGAGTAAACAACTAAGCCTAAGGGTTGTGTCGAATGCGTGATGTGCAAGCCACGACCAATGGAGCCTTCGAGATAGCATAGGATGCACTTAACAACGTCTAAATGATGAGTACAAGGCTAACTCATAAACTGAGAAACAATGTGCACTGCATAAGCAATGTTAGGCTGAGTGAGAGTGAGATAAGGAAGTGTGCCAACGAGATATCGATACTCAGAAGGATTAGAGAGCAAATCACTAAAAGTAGAAGACAACTGTGTCTTTGCCGCAATGGGGGTAGAATAGGGTTTGTAACCAAGCATGTCACTACGTCGAAGAATGTCAAAGGTGTATTTATTTTGAGACAAATGTAACCCTTGAGAAAGATGAGTCACTTCGAGGCCAAAAAAAGAATGAAGTTTGCCAAGATCCTTAATTTCAAACTTAGTACCCAATTGTCGAGTGAAGGAATGAATGAGTGCTGCCAGTGAAATAATATCATCAACATATAGAAAGAGAAACATAACTTGTGAGGCTCAAGAAAAATAAATATAGAATTGTCAGCTCTGCTTTAAAGAAAACCATAAGAAAGAAGGAAGGAGCTGAATCACTGAAACCAGGAACCTGGTGCTTGCTTCAAGCCATAGATGGCTTTATGGAGTTTGCAAACATGATGAGGGCGACTTGGGTCAATGAAGCTCGGCGGTTGAGCCATGTAGACTTCTTCAGTAAGGTATCCATAAAGAAAGACATTCTTGACGTCTAATTGATGAATGGCCCAAGTAGAAGAGACCGCGAGATTAAGAACAGTGGAATGGTAGTGGGCTTGACGGCAAGGCTGAAGGTCTCATCATAGTCAATGTCTGCTTGTTGATGAAAGACTTTAGAAACAATGCGCGCTTTGTATCGTTCAATGCTGCAATCAGAACGTCGTTTAATCTTAAGAATCCATTTACATCTGACAGTGTTGATATTGGATGGAGGTGGAACAAGTGACCATTTGTTGCCGTAAGAGGGCATTAAAGTCATCATACATGACCTGATGCCATTTTGTAGACCGAACAACTTGAGTGTAGCATGTGGGCTCAATATTAGAGGAAGAAACCATAGATGCAAAGGAGTAGATAGAGGATGTCGAGTAGCAAAGGCAGCTCCCTTGTTGGGCTTAAAAATACCATCTTTAACACAGGTCACCATAGGATGAACAATGGTAGACGAAAGAGGAGCTTCAGCTAGAGATGGCGAAGAGGAGGGTGGTGATACAGGTGCCACCACTTGAGATGGTGATGTGTCTTCTGGAAGCGGTGACGCGGATAGTGGAGACTCATGTGCCGCTACTGGAGATGGAGAGGCGACTGCTAGAGAGTGTGATGCAAGAGGTGGTAGTGGTACATGTGCCAACAAAGTAAAAAATAGAATAAAGACCACGTCAGATGAAGGTGGTCGAGCAGTTGCTAAGGGGCCCAATGCATAGGGGAAGACTGCTTCATTGAACACAACATACCGAGAAATATAGACTCGTCCTGTTGTAGCATTTATGTTAAGTGTTGTAACCCAATAAAACACATTCAAGTGATCTTGGTTGCAGTTTATTAGTAACATAATCTCCAAGACAAGGGTAGCATTCACAACCAAAAGTACGAAAGGCATATAGTCTGGTGTGTAATTAAACAATTTCTGAAATGGTGACGACTTGGGTGGGGAGTCAGTTGATGAGATACACAGTTGTACAAAGGGCTTCAATCCAAAGGTTATGGGGAATGTGAGATGCAATGAGCAATGTATGACTCGTTTCCGATATATGGCAATGTTTACGTTCCGCAATACCATTTTGTTGCGGGGTATGGGGACAAGAGAATCGGTGATGAATCCCTTTTTCACACACAAATGAAGAAATGAGTGATTATCATATTTTTTACCTCCATCACTCTAAAATTGCTTAATGGAAGTAGAGAAATGATTTTCAACAAATGCAAGAAAATGGGAAAAATGAGAAAAGACTTCTGATTTATTGCGCATAGGAAAGATCCAAGAGTATCTGGTGTAATCATCAGTAAAGAAGACATAGAAATGAAAACCAGAAACATAAGAGATAGGAGACATCCAGACATCAGAATGAACTAAATGAAATGGGGCAACAATATTATTTTTATAAGAATAAAAATGAAGATGCATAGACTTTCTTGATGCACAATGGCTACAAAAAGTAGAGCGAGAAAATGAAAAGGAAGAGCGTAAACTTTTATTCGAAGCAAGCACTTATAAAACTTTGTGTGAGGGATGACCAACGCGTTGGTGCAAGAGGGACACTGAAGAGCAAGAGGCCATGAGAGCATGAGCAGAGTGACGACTGCGTTAAATAGGATAAAGACCAGCTTCACATCAACTAGTAAAAAAAATAGCACTGGTACATAGATCACGAATCATAAAGCCCCACGAAAAGAAAGTGAAGCTAACAGAGTTATCTTTAGTGAATTGCACAATAGATAAAAGATTCTTACGCATGTGGGGAACATGAAGAACATGAGAAAGCTGAAAGTGGGAGGTACCAGAGGAAAGAAAGAGATGACTAGTGTACGCAATAGGGAAAAAATCATCGTTACCCAATACAACGTGATCTATACCTATATAAAGGAACTTATAGCGCAGGGAACGAACATCACTAGTCATGTGGTTGGTGGCGCCAATGTCTGAATAGCAGTTGTGATCAACTGGTCAAACAGTCTGCATGCCAGCGAAGGTAGACACATGAGCTTCCTCAAACCATGTCTGTTGGCAGTAATGTTGGTCGCATGTGGTAGCATTGTGACCAAACTTGAAGCAAATCTGACACTGAACAACAATGAAATGTCCAATAAGCCCCAGATAAGATTGGGGATGTCTACAATTGCAAGTGCCACAAGGGAGCCACCTCGACCAGGGTGGAATGAAGAAGAGATAAATAGAGCAACATATCCAAAGTGTCAAGCTTGACTACCACGAGAATAGTACTCGCGTCAGCGGGAAAATAGAAGGGTTGCAGGATGTATGTTGAGAGTGCTGGTAATGCTGGCGGCCATTGGAAGATTGGAATATGCGGAGATGCCTTTTTTTTGGGAATAAGATGTGTACTGACCTAGGTCTAATCTTGGAAGAAAATCAATACTATGTCTAAATTCAGCTAAAATGGATCTTCGAAATGGAAGTGCAATCTCCGTCTACACTTGGATCACCATCGTGCCTGTAGCACCTTAGAACTCTGCAGATTCATCTGTATAGTGGCCTGTCTTAGAATAACATGGCCTGGAATCAGAGTGGCTGCAACAATCTGCACACGTATACGAATCTAGGTTTGTTGTGGCAATTTTTTTTTTTTTTTTAAATTTTGGCTGCTGGAGCAACAGAGGATGGACCTAGCAGGAGAGGCGAGAACAATAGCAGGAAGTCGCCGCTCAAACTGGAAGTTTAGGAAGCCCTAGCGGACTGCAGATATGGAATGATTGATCTGCTTGAACTTGGGTATCAATGGATCTGGTGGGTTGCTCAAATAATGTAGGTCCGGCTAGTGATGCAGGCTGCAGAAAGTCGACGAACAACAATAGGGCGGCGCTTGCTGAAGGCATGGTTGTTGCAGGAACAAAATACCTTCTGGAAGAACGCTGGCTGCAACACAGGGTGTCGTTCGTGGATAACACCAGAACTTGGGGTCTCGCTTCAACAGAATCCTGCAACGTCTTGCAGAACTGAGTCTGGGTTTATGAAGAATCAAACTGCAGCAAGGTGGGATTCAGGTCAGTGAAGATAGCCGGAGCAGCAGCAGCGAGAGGACGACGAGATTTGGTTGTATCTGGATAGAGAAGGTGATTCCCGATACCAGATCTGAGAGGAGTCATTTAGTTGCAGAGGAAACAAATCCAGACAAGAAGAGAGAGGATCGTAAAGTGGTGTCTACTGTGGTAGGCATGAAGGGTGCCTTTTTGCAGAGAGACGACGATTGCAAAGGAAAACAGAGAGAAATGGATCAGGGCTTGGGGGTTCGATGTGGCTAGGTGGGATCATCGGAGAGAGCTAGGGATGAGAAGAGATACTTGTAGTTGAGGATGGTTGTTGTACGGTGGAATAGAGAAGGGAGGGTTTATTTCTAATCGGAAAAAAAAAAAAATCTGGGTATAGACTAAAGAATGGAGGGATTTGAAATTTCTGATGTGCCAAGGACACTCTAGCTCTGTACCATGTAGAATTTGGTAAAATAGCTCACTGTATTTCTCATTATCATAGATATAAATAGAATTTACAAGCCTCTCTTTGAAGAGGAACAAATCAATTAGGAAACAATTACACTTGGATTATGACTGATTAGAGAGAGTTCAACTTGGATTAGAACTCCCGTTAATAGCAGCCATTGAGTTTCTTATTGACAGGAAGATAAGTGGGAAGATTCCCATCTGTACAAGTTGTACTTGGTTTGGTTTCAAGTTTAATTTAGAGATTGAGCAATTTGATGTGAAGACAACCTTCCTTCATGATGACTTGGAGGAAGAGATCTACATGGAGAAACTTGAGGGCTTCAGAGTAAAAGGCAAAGAGAACTTGGTTTGCAGACAAAGGAAGAGCATATATGGGTTAAAGCAGGCATCGTGACAATAGTACAAGAATTTTGATTCGTTCATGGTTGATCATGAGTACAGAAGGACTACTTCAAATCAGTGTGTGTATATGAAGAAATTCTTAGATGGTAATTTTATTATTTTACTGCTTTACGTAGATGATATGTCAATTGTTGGACAAGATGCTACCAAAATTAACAAGTTGAAAGTAAAGTTCAGTAGATCCTTTGCTATGAAAGATTTAGGGTCGGAAAAATAGATACTTGGTATGAAGATCACAAGAGATACAAAAATTGGCAAGCTTTGGCTATCACAAGAGAGGTAAATTAAGAAGGTGCTTGAAAGATTTAATATGGACAAAGCTAAGCCATTGAGTACTCCACTTATAAATCATTTCAAATTCAGTTCCGAGCAGTCTCCAGCAAGTGAGAAAGAAAAAGGTGACATAAGGGAAGTTCCTTATGCATCAGCAGTTGACAGTTGGTAGTTTGATGTATGCTATGGTGTGTACATGGCCAGTCATAGCTTATGTAATTGGTGTTGTCAGTAGATTCCTTTCTAATCCTGGCAAGGAACATTGTGCTACAGTTAAATGGATTCTTAGGTATCTTTGAGGAACTTACAAGATGTGTTTGTGTTTTGGAAATTGTAAACCTTTCTTAGAAGGCTCCACAGATGTAGACATGGTAGGAGACATTGATTCTAGAAAGTCCACGCCGGGTTACTTGATGACCTTTTTAGAGGGAGTTGTAGCTTGGCAGTCCAAGTTGTAGAAATGTGTTGCTCTATCTACTACATGGGCTGAGTACATTATAGTATCTATGGCATGCAAGGATATATTGTGGATGAAGAGATTCCTACATGATTTGAGATTAGAGCAATAGAGGTATGTTCTCTTTTGTGACAATCAAAGTGTCATTCATTTGAGTAAGAACCCAACCTTCCATTCAAGATTGAAACATATTGATTCGAGGTATCATTGGATACATGATGTGTTGGAGAAGTTGTTGCAACTTGAGAAAATTCATACCGATGAAAATAGGTTGGATATGATGAATAGAACCTTGCCTAAAGAGAAATATGAATTGTGTAGAAGCAAAGCAGGCTTGGTTGAGCCCCTCACATGGGTTTGGAGGGGGAGATTTGTTAGGTGTCCCTCTTCATAAGAGGTGGGGCCCACATCTAATAAAAGAAACACAAAATAAAAAAGGCTTGAGAGAAATGGAGAGTCTGCGAGAAAGAAAAAAACAACCAAAAAAAGAGAAAACTTATGCAACAAAGTTATTGGAATTTTCATATTATATTTTCATGATTAACAAATCTTGATGGTGAGTGAATTCCAATCTCCTCATTCTACATGCTTTGTTGAATTGTACGTAGTAATCTCCATTCGAATGTATATAGGTAGCTACTGTACCTTAAAAAAGAAACTTATGCAAGGATTATTGTGATACATATAACATCAGTACAAAGTACTTTCTAGTGCTTGAGATTTTTAAAAAACTTGTTTTCTTTAAGTTTAGAATCAATTTGTTAAAATCATTCGTTGACGATGATAAATAAAGAAATTATTTAATAGTTTTATTTTAATTTCAAAAAACCAAAAGTTAAGATAGATTTATTGAACTCATTTTAAACGGTTTGACAATCCTCAGTATCAAGTATTCACTGATCTATCTTTCCTTTTTCTTTTAATTATAGGATCATAAAATGTGATAATCACTAATTCAAAAGTTGATTATGTACAAGTTTTTTCTACTTGTTAACATGACATGAAGAAAGATAGATCATTTCAATTATCCTTTTCATACTTTTAGAAGAAATTATTAAAAATGACAAATAGAATGTTTTAAAATTAGTGAAATATGAATTCTCTCAAATCAAAATTCCTGACTAGTTGTAGCTTTCAATTGCAGCATCTAATACTCTCGTGGCGCTCTCTCTCACCGACTAAATGAGATGAGAATGGGATAATTTTACTTTTAGTGAACTATTAATAAAAGCGTGTTAGATAAAATCTCTAAAAAGAAATTGAGCAGTTTTAAAGAGACTATTGACTTCTATGTAAAAATTGAATTAATTATGAACTAAATTTTAAATAGTTGATTGGGATAGATATAGGACTTTATGAATAATATAGTTTAAGAAAAATCTCCATAATCCAATGATAATAATACAAGGTAATATGCAATATGCATAGACCAAGTCTACTCAAGTGTATGATCAAGTGAGGGTATGAAATATGTCCTATACGTATCGTATCGATTGTTTTTTATTTTTTTAATTTTTTAAAATATCCTTTTCATCATTTTTCTAGTTGTATCTTAAATTGGATATGATTTTAAGATGGTTTAGAAGAAAGTTCTTCAAGTGTGAAGGGTATTTGTCAATTTCCAACATTTTCTCTTAAAATTTGTCCATTTTTGAGTTATTTTCATCAATTTGTTTGAATTTTTGCTCTAGAATAATCTCAATTTTTGGGCTTTTTAAAATAATTTAATGAAACAATATTGAATTCTTATGGAATTGAATGGAGATTCTTTAATGTGATTCATATAGTTTGTCAGGTATCTGTGATTTTCCAACTTTTTTTCAAAATATTTATAAAATCCCAGTTTTCTAAGATAATTATTATTTTAGAGTATCTTGCAGAAAAAAATTATGAAATGGATACGATTTTGATAATAAAGAGTATTAGATTAATCTTTATATACATATTTCACTATCTAAACAATGATAAAAAAATCAGGAACCTTTATCATAAAACTTCCTAATTTAAAAATCATTATCTATTTTGAAAGTCAAATATTCCTTAGTGTATTTATTTCTCCAAAAATAAAAATTTGCATTTGAGCAATACTCATTTGATTGATTATCACCATTGAGTTCATTGATATGAATAAAACATTTAATCATTCAAATAAATATAAATTCTTTAAATTAGAATTATTATTTTTCAATCGGGTTGCTTCATCGGAAACTCATGATGATTATGTCTTATTTGTTAGGTGATAGAGATTGAGAACCAACAAGAGTCTTGTTTGAACTGGGCTCATAATAACATCCAAAAAGTTAAACTTCGATTTTAAGACTTGAACTTGAAATCACAAGGAGAATTTTTTTAATCTTATTATTCAAAGTGGACATCAAACAAATGTTAAAATTAGTGCCATGTTATCTTTTTGTTATTATGTTTTTAGTTTATGTCCATTTTAATCTTTTTGGTTGATATATTGTAGATGCTAGATTTTGCCACATGCATGACTATGATGGTTTGTAGAAAAGAAACCCTTTAAAGTTAGGGAATGAGAAGGAGGAAAATAGCATCCCTTCTTTTGCTTCTAACCTCTACCCATTCTTCTTTTCCATTTTACATCTATCTTCATCTCCATTTTACATCTATCTTCATCTCCATTTTTGCTTGTGTTGCTTTTGGATGTGACGACCCGACCCTACCCATCACAATATTGTCCGGTTTGGATCCCACACCCAGGCCCACACTGCTTTTCGTTGGAGATCTCACCCAATGAGACACCCCAAAAGGCCCTGTGATGGGGAGGGGCTTTGACTTCTCATATAAAGCCCACCACCCAAGCTCCCAACCGATGTGGGACTTTTGGATGGGGTGCTACAATCCACCCCTCCCTTAAGACCAGAGCCATCCCCAGCTCTGTCATGTCACATTGACAGGGGTCCACACACACATGTAGGCAACGTCACGCAAGTATAGCTCACACAGTCCAAGTGTTGAACTGTCCTTTGATATCATTTGTGACGGCCCGACCCTACCCATCACAATATTGTCCTCTTTGGGTCCCACACCCGGGCCCGCACGACTTCACATTGGAGGTCCCTCCCAAGGACACACCCCAACAAGCCTTGTGATGGGGAGGGGCTTTGCCTCCTCATATAAAGCCCCCACCACCCAAGCTCCCAATCGATGTAGGACTTTTGGGTAGGGGTGCTACATTGGATAAGCAAAGGGTTGAAACTACAACCAACATCTAGTATCAGAGTTTGGTTGTGAGCTTTTGGGGCTTTCCTTCAACCCATTTGGAGACGGCAAAGTGGATCTTGTGTCGGTTCTTCAAAGAGTCTCACAAATCTAAAGTTATTTTCTTCAATCAGATTTGAAGAGGTTCTTGTAGCAGATAAGAGAAGACATCATTGGGTTTCAACATTTGGAAAAGGAAGAAGAATAAAGAAAGAATAAGAAAAAAAATTCTGCACACCAAGTGTTTGATGATTTGCCAAGGAGAAACAAAAGCCTAAGAAGAAGAAGCAATAGCACGTTCAAGCAATAGTGGTACTCAAAACCATTCATTCCCAGTTTTTTATGGAAAAAGCTATGATTATTGGTGTATTAAGATGAAAACTCTCTTTGTTTCTTATGATTTATGGGATTTGGTAGAAGATGGGTATGAAGAACCAAAAAAAAATGGAGGACTTGACAAATGCGCAAAAGCAACAACTAAAGGATAATCGGAAGAAGGATGCAAAATCCCTCTAAATAATTCAACAAGGAGTTTCCGACAAAATCTTCTCAAGAATCATCAATGCCACAAAAGGTAAGGAGGCTTGGGACATTCTACAAAAGGAGTATAGGGGTGCTTTGAAGGTAAGAGCTATTGCACTTCAAACTCTTAGAAGAGATTTTGAAAATCTTAAAATGAAAGAAAGTGAAGCTTTGCAAGATTTCTTTTCTAGAGTTGTGGAGATGGTGAATCAAATGAAAATTTATGGAGAGAAAATTACGGATCAAAGAATAGCGAAGAAAATACTCATTAGTTTGCCTAAAAATATGACTCCATTGTTGGCAGTTTAAGGAGACTAAAGATACTTCCTCATTAGGTGTTGAAGAATTGATGGGTTCCATTGAAGCCTTTGAGCAAAGGTTGAGTAGGCATTCTGAAAAGAAAATTGAAAGTGCATTTCAATCTAAGCTCAATGTTAGTTCAAAAAATCAATCAAAGGAACCATCAAATTTTGATCATTCCAAAAGTGAATCTTCAAGAGGTGGAAGATATGGAAGAGGAAGAGGTAGAAATAGTTTTGAAAGGAGAGGAAATGTTGAGACCACTCAACAAAAATGCAATATTTGTAAAATAAGTAGTCATGTTGATAAAAATTGTTGGTTTCGCGGAAAACCCCAATGTCACAATTGTAAGAAATTTGGTCATGTTCAAAAAGATTGTCGATTTAAGAACAATCAACAAGCCAATTTCTTTGAAGAGCAAGAAGGTGATGGGAATATGTTCTATGCTTGTCAAGCGGCATTGGAGCAAAGAAACAATGTTTGGTTCATTGATAATGGTTGTAGTAATCACATGATAGGAGATAAAAGTATTTTTGTAGAAATGGATACTTCCTCAAGTTCCCAAGTGAGAATGGGAAATTGTGCCTTGGTCCAAGCAAAGGGAAAGGATACTACTGCTATAGAGACAAAGAAAGGGACAAAGTATATCCGTGATGTGTTGTTAGTTCCAAATTTAGAGCAAAATTTGTTTAATGTTGGACAACTTGTGGAGCATGGATATTTTGATCACTTTCAAGGCAACTCTTGCAAGATCATTGACAAAGGAGATAGAAAGCAGGTTGTGACAAGAATCAAGATGGAGAAGAATAGAAACTTCCCTCTCACTTTCCACTATTCAAAAAATGTGGTTTTGAAGATGGATGTACTTGATGAGTCATGGCTTTGGCATAGAAGATTTGGGCACTTGAATTTTCAAAACTTAAATAATTTCCAACAAAATAGCCGGTTATACAAGAAGTGAAAGTAGTTTGTGAAGGTTGTGTACTTGGAAAACATCATCGGGAGTCATTTCCAAAATACAAAGCATGGAGAGCTAAAGCACCATTGGAGTTTGTTCATACTGATATAAGTGGACCAATTGGAACTTTAACTCATGCAGGTAACAAATATTTTATTATTTTTGTGGATGATTTTAAAAGAATAACATGGATATATTTCTTGAGAGAAAAATTCAATGTTTTCACTATTTTCAAAAAAATTCAAAATCTTGTTGAAAGGCAAAGTGGACACCTTTTGAAAGTATTAAGAGGTGATAGAGGTAATGAATACAACTCCAAAGAATTTGATAAATTTTGTGAACATATTGGGTTGGATAGGTAATTGGCTGTTGGGCACACTCCACAACAAAATGGAGTGGCGAAAAAAAAGAATAGAATTGTTATTGAGATGGCAAAATCAATGGTTCATGAGAAAGAAATGCCTCTGTCTTTTTGGGCTGAAGCGGTGTACACGGCGGTTTACTGGATGAATAGATGTCCAACAAAAGCCGTGGAGAATCAAACTCCATTTGAAGCTTGGAGTGGAAGAAAACCATCCGGTGAATCACTTGAATGTATTTGGTTGCAGTTGTTTTGCTCATGTTCCAAAAGAAATGAGGCACAAGCTTGATGTACTAGTGAAAAGTGTATCGTTGTGGGTTATAGCTCAAAATCAATGGGCTGTAGACTCTTTCATTTCAAGAAAAACAAAGTGATTATTAGTAGAGATGTACTCTTCAATGAGAAGGCTTCTTGGGATTGGAAAGAGAAGAAAGTTCAAAGTTTAGTTATTGTTCTCAATGAAGAATTGGAGTTTGAAGAAAATGAAGGTGAACTTATTCATGATGCTCATCAACAAATGACTCCAATTGCTAGTCCACAATCATCGCCAACTTTTACATCGAGCTCAAGTTCCTCATCTCCAAGTTCAACAACAAGAAGAATGAGAAGTCTTAGTGCTATTTATGCAAGTTGTAATTTTTGTGTTGTTGAACCGGAGACCTTTGAAGAAGCAATTAAAGAAGAAGCTTGGAAGAATGCTATGGAAGAACAAATTTATGTGATTGAGAAGAACAAAACTTGGGAGTTGGTAGAGAGACCAAAAGACAAAGAAGTCATTGGTGTGAAGTGGATTTTCAAAACAAAATTGAACCCGGATGGTTCTATTCAAAGAAACAAAGCAAAACTTGTGGCAAAAGGGTATTCTCAACAACACAGAATTGATTTCCATGAGACATTTGCGCCGGTAGCTCGACTTGATACAATTAGAACTCTTATTCTCTTGGCGGCTCAAAAAGGTTGGTCTTTATACCAACTAGATGTGAAATCGGCAGTCTTGAATGGTGTATTGAATGAAGAGGTATATGTTGATCAACCTCAAGGTTTTGTTGCAAGAGGTGAAGAAGGAAAAATGTTCAAGTTGAAGAAGGAATTGTATGGTCCAAAACAAGCACCACGGGCATGGTATATTGAGATTGATGCTTACTTCAATGGAAAAAGGCTTTCAACGAAGCAAGAGTGAGTCAACCTTATACATCAAGAAACAAGGTAAAACCGATATTCTTGTTGTTTCCCTTTATGTTGATGATTTGATATTTACCGGTAGTGATGAAAAAATAATTAAAGAATTTAAAAGAGAGATGATGAAAAATATGAAATGAGTGATATGGGGCTCTTGCATTACTTCTTGGGAATTGAAATTTGTCAAAATGAAGATGGTGTTTTTGTTTGCCAAAAGAAGTATGCAGAATCTCTCCTTGAAAAAATTAAAATGAGGAATTGCAAAAAGGTGGCTAATCCTTTGGTTGTGAATGAAAAATTGGGGAAAGAAGATGGAAGCAAAGAAGTTGATGCATCTCTCTATAGAAGATTAGTTGGAAGCTTGTTATATTTAACAGTAACAAGACCGGACATCATGTTTGCTACAAGTTTATTGTCTCGGCTTATGCATTAGCCAAGTCAAATCCATTTCGGGGCTACTAAAAGAGTGCTAAGATACATACAAGGCACACTTGATTTTGGGATTATGTATGAAAAAAATGTTGAGACAAGATTGCTCAGGTTTTGTGATAGTGATTGGGGCAGTTGTGTTGATGACATGAGAAGTACTTCTGGATATGCATTCTCTCTTGGTTCCAGTGTATTTTCATAGGCATCCAAGAAACAACAAACCGTGGCACAATCCACTGCTGAGGCCGATATATTTTGGCATCATTGGCAATTTCTCAAGCTATATGGCTAAGAAGAATCTTAGGAGATTTTGGTGAAAAGCAAGGAGAAGCTACTCCAATCCTTTGTGACAATAGATCGGCCATTGCAATGACATAGAATCTCATTTACCATAGCCGCATAAAGCATATTGCTATCAAGCATCATTTCATTAGAGAGGCTGTGGAAAATGATGAGATCCAAGTCAAGCATTGCAAAAATGAAGACCAATTCGCAGATATCTTCACAAAAGCGCTTTCCAAAGATAAGTATCAATTTCTTAGAGAAATGTTGGGTACCACAAGGCATCAAGGAGAAGTGTTAAAATTAATGCCATGTTATCTTTTTATTATTATGCTTTTACTTTATGTCCATTTTAGTCTTTTTGGTTGATATATTGTAGATACTAGATTTTGCCACATGTATGGCTATGATGGTTTGTAGAAAAGAAACCTTTTTAAGTTTATGCAATGAAAAGGAGGAAAAATAGCCTCCCCTCTTTTGCTTCTAACCTCTACCTATTTTTCTTCTCGATTTTTACATCTTCTTCATCTCCATTTTTGCTTGTATTGCTTTTGGATAAACAAAGGGCTGAAACTACAGCCAACAACAAATTGATTTCTTGAATAATTTCCATCATTGTAATTTATGAAACTTACTAATTTTTTTCATGTCTATAACAGTGCTTTGTGAATTACGGAAGCTAAAATCGATGAATTTGAGCTACAATTCAATTGAAGGAAGAATTCCTTCATGTATTGGTTATATGCAGTCCCTTGAAGAATTATATCTGTCTGAAAATCAAATCAGTGGGAGCATTGAACCTTTAGGAAACCTTAGCTCATTAAGTGAGATTTCGCTCGACGGTAACAATTTGAGCATGCTTGAATTCTCTACTTTGGCCAACTTATCTTTGCTCTTGTCCATTGACCTTTCAAACAATCCAATGCTACATGTAGAAACAGAGTCCTCAACATGGGTTCCATCATTTCAGCTTTCTATCCTCGATCTATCAAATACCCAAGTCAACAAGCGTAGTGGTAGTGTCATTCCGAGCTTCTTGGCCACTCAAAACTCCTTGGGCGCACTGGATCTGTCAAATACCCACCTTACTGGTAACATTCCTAATTGGCTATTCTATAACTTGACGGCCTACCAGTTGAAACTATCTAACAATCAGTTGGGGGGTTCATTTCCTCTACCTTCTCAGGACATTTCAACATCTTACCTTGGTATTCTCGACATCTCCAACAATCATTTCGAGGAGCTCATTCCTGCCAACATAAGCATTTTCTTTCCTTCGTTGCTATACCTCAACCTGTCTGGAAATACCTTTCGAGGTGAAATTTCTCTCAGCAGTAACATGGCATCATTGGAAGTGTTGGATTTGTCAAGAAACAACTTTTCAGGAGAGATTCACAAGTTGCTAGCAAATAGCCCATCATTGATTTACCTCAGCTTGTCAAACAACAGATTGCATGGGGATATCCCATTTCCACATTCAAACTTGACTGCCTTAAGTTGTCTATTCATTGATGAAAATGGCTTCACAAAAACAGTATCACGCATGGCATCTAATAGCACAAAATTGCTGGCCCTAAACTTCAGAAGAAACTTTTTCAAAGGAATTATCCCAAATTGGTTACCAACACTTGGGGGTCTTTCTTTTGCTCTCTTTAGTCATAATGGTTTTCATGGTCCTATTCCAACAGAATTATGTCAAATGCAAAGTTTGCGTTTCTTGGATTTGTCAAATAACCATCTTTCAGGCACCATACCTTCTTGCCTCCGTAACATCTCTGCTTGGATGAACAAAACGGTTGTCGATTTGAGTTTTTTAGATACAGCCTTACAAAATGCAACCATTACAAGTGAGTTCACAACAAAGGGAAACGTGTGGTCTTATGAAGGAACTCCACTTTCCATGATGACCGGAGTCGATTTCTCTTTGAATCAATTGACAGGAAACATTCCAAAGGAGATGGGATATTTGAGAGAGCTTCACTCATTGAACTTATCTTACAACCATCTAATGGGTTATATTCCAGAGTCCTTTCAATATTTGGATAATATAGAAAGTTTGGATCTCTCTCACAACAGATTGATTGGTCGTATTCCCCCACAGTTAACCGCATTGCATACCCTTGGTACTTTTAATGTTGCCTTTAATAATCTCTCTGGAGCATTACCAGATTTGGAAGGCCAATTCATCACTTTTAATGCAAGCAGCTATGAGGGCAATCCAGGTCTTTGTGGGAAACCACTTGAAAGAAATTGCTCTTCTAACAATCCATCGCACCCTCCACACCCTGCCATTGAGGAAGAAAATGATACATTGAGGTTTGTTGACAATCCTGTATTTTTCTACTCATTTGTTGCTGCATCTTATGCATTAGGATTTTGGGGTTTCATTATTCTTCTCACATTGAATGGAACTTGGAGGAAGAAATTCTTCCTAACTGCGGATCGATTTATTGAGTTTTGTGGTGAAATCATCAGAGGGTGATATTAGACCACTTGAGTAATGATTGTATTACTTAAATGACCAACACTACATTTCAACTTTCTTAAGGGACTTATTTATGTAATGTTTATTTTTCTTAAAATAACAATTTGCATTTCAATAATAGAAGAGTCCCTACCGCATCGTGTTCTTCTATCTTCTCTTCATCATTTTATTCAGTGCTTAATTTTTAAAATAATTGCAAATAGGATTTCAACTTTTCCATTGCCCTATTTTGTATGAACATGGACATTGCACCAGAAATGGAATTGATTGTTACCCACATGGGTGTAGTTCAACTGCTTGTCTCCTACCTGAAGAAGCGGGAGGTTGAAGGTTCGATCCCCTATGGCCAACCTTGGTGTGCCCTAGGGGTCGTTGGCTCACCCATGGAGGTTTTACGTTCGGTATCCTGCGGTTTCCGACATGTAAATTCAAAGAAAAAAGAGATGGAATTGATGCTGGATCTGTATACCTATTAGTTTGATGATTCGGAGCTAAGAATATTTATATAATTTAGGCAGGGCAAGAATTGAGATTGCCAATGCATAGTAGTTAGTACTTTTTACATGTTTGATTTGCTCCTGTTAATAACTAAGAAAAAAAATTAGTTATATTTTAAAAGAACGCCAAGACTTTTAGTTCTTCTGGCAAAAGCTCCATTATTTTTCTATTTCAATTTTTTTTTTCTTGAAACCTTTTATATTTTTCTGATAAAAAAACTCTTTTGTTCCCATTCACTGAATGTTTTATAGATTTCTATCTATCATTTTCAAAGTTAACGCTGGTCATGGTTGTAGGCCCTTTTCTTCCATTTATTATAAAAGAAAAAAGAAATCCAGATTTTTCAACGGTTAAATGGGCAAATGGGCCAATCAAATATGGGTAAATAAATTGACCTACTTAAAAAAAATTGGGATAAGAGATTGGTCACGCCAACCCATTTATTTTAGTATTTGAATGGGTTATGAGGGTTCAACCTATATGACAAATGGATTAAATATTAATATGATGGGTTCAACCTACCCCTTTAAAGATTGAGCAACCTCTCCGTAACCTCTCACAACATATGAAAGTATTTTGGGTTAACAGTATTGGATTCAAATTTGGTTAGATCTAAATCTACACCCAAAAACAAATAGATGTTAACCTAGTATTAGAATAGATCTAAAATTTAAAATAAAACTAAAGTTTCCATCCAAATCTATTTCAGATCAAATATTTCAAAAGAATTAATTCTTGAAAATCCATTTAGATTCCTATTCATAATTCATGATGGACTGTTTTTAGGAAAGAAATATTGCCCATTAACTCACATGTGAGTTTGAACTTAACACTTACCACCGGGGGTTTCAATATCCTTTTTGAATGATATTAGCCATATCGGCCGATATCTCGGATATAGGCCGATATGATTCTCTCTAATTCGATTTATTCTTTTTTATATTTTATTTTTTCAAAAAATTCAAAAAAATTATAGAAAATGCAGAAATTTATGACCTTATTGGCTATGTAATTTTTTCATTAAATATCGGTCATTTACATGTTCAAATATTATTTTGAAGTTACAACATTGATAATTTCCAAAATTATTAATAAATTGATGAAAAATTACAAAAAAAATCAGAAAAATAAAAAAAATTGTAGAAATAATTTGATAATTTATTGACTTAATTAATGTGTTTTTTTTAAGTTATAAAGTTTTAAAAATTAATTAATAAAACCGATAACCAGCATATCGTGTGAGACCTGACCCTCTTCAAACGCTGGCTGATTTCTTGCTTATTTCCTTTTATTTTGAATTCAACTCCATCTCTAAAAAATCGTCAAATTTGTTGCTGAGATTTGGCATGTAAATTGAGTGCTTAGATAAGGTATATTTTAATGTCAAGGTCAAATTTAATTCTTAGATAAGGTAATTTTTGTTAAGGCAAACTTTATTAATGTCGACATCTTAATGTAAGCCCACGATCCTAACACTTAAGGTACGACAACTAAGAAAATGCAGGCATCTTAGTCTGATGGATTGTCTGTCTTTGTTTCAATCTTGCAAGGGATTGATTGAGGTGACGAAAATGGAAATGGGTTGCCTTTCTTTCTTTCCTTGAAGTGGGTCGTAAATTCTATGGATAGATTTCTCATTTCTTAAGGGAGTTTTTTTTTTCTTTTAAGTCTCTTTAGTCTCGGCTTGTAATGTCAGAGATTGTTCCTTATTAGAAACCATCAAGAAGATTCTTCCAGCCATGTAAACCACTCGGATGAAGAGTAAGTATTAGTATTGAAGATATATTGAAGAACATTACCGTTCAAGCTCATGTCAAACTCGAGTCTTTTTTGGTCGGGTTGGGTCAGGCCGGGTCAACAGTCGGGTTGAGAGTATTAGAAATTCGAGTCGGATTGAGTTGACTAAATTGGGTTAGCAATTCGGGTCAAGTCGGGTCGAGTTCAATATGTTTTGACATGGGTTAGGGTTGGGTTTATCAAAACCCGACCCGCCCGACCCAAGTTTCAGCCCTACCACCACACAATAAGATTCAATCAAATTTCGTCCAAGCTAGGTTAGGATTATTGATGTAAATCACATCTAGTTAAGGTGGAATTAGTTTCCGAGGAATAACTCTTTTGAACTTCCGACGATTATATAAATAAAGGATGGATGAGTTCAACAGCTCTGAGTCAACCGACTTAAGGTGGAATTAGTTGGAATAACTGTTTTGAGTTTCTAAATTTATAATTTTATAACATTAGATTTCTAAAAAAATTCTAAAATTAGACCTTGATTGTCGTTGGGATGTATCTAGTTAATTGTTTTTGAGTTAGGGCAGCGAGAGTTTGCATTCTATCCGCTATTATATAGATAATTGTGCAAAGTTTTAAACTAGTTGATCATGTTAATTAAGGATTTTTTTTTTTAATTTGTTTTAAAAGTTTATAATTTAAGAGATAAAATGATGAAATTAAAGTGAAACTTGATAAACCTTTCATTCAAATGGGGTTTTATATAAGAACTCTACTGAAACAAAACATATCATTAAATAGATTTTGGAGTCTACATAGTAGGGTGTGATGCAAAGAGGACGATTTAAAGAATTGTGTATAAGTTTTACCTCTATCTTATCATTGTATCTCTTAATTTAAACATTTAAAACTCAATGACCTATGTTCATCAAATTTAAAGGCTAAGATTATATATAGACCTATAAACAGACCCAAATATGTCCTGCCTAACTAGTATGGATATAGATCCACTAAGAAAAAAATCTGAATCTGCCCGACCTAGTAAAAGAGGATTAGCTCCAATTTAGATCTGGCACGTCCAATAATCTTAATGGACCATCTGAAGCCCATTTGTCCATTTGACCCATTTAATAGCGCAAGTTGTTGTAAGACTCAATATCAAATTCTTACCCAAATTTGATGCTACCAAGCCCGATATCTAATTCTCACCCATCTTTTGATGCTACCAGGCCTAATATCTAATTTTTTAACCTTCATTTTTAAGCTAACGGCTCCAATATTTATTTTTAGCTAAAAATTCTATGCTACCAAGTCTAATACCCATTTTTTAACCTAAATGTTTATTTTATCAGGCCTAATATCCATTTTTAAACAATTTTTTTTATCGAAAACCTTAATATACTCATCTATAAACCTAAAATTTATAATTTCAACTTAATACAATATTTCACCTATACCACATTTTGTGAGCTTTCAAACTTATACAACAATTAGTAGCAAATAAAGTTAAAAAAAAAAAATTCTGAAAAGGGCTATATTTCTGAAAATATAAAAATTTGAATTAGACTTATTACCTTAATACAAAACAAATATCAAATAAGAAAATGCATTTAAACAAAATATTAGTTGTGTTTTTTCCTAATTTGCCTCTCTTCCTCTACTTTGGTCTCTTGTTGGTGCATCTCTTTCATTATGGATTCCAAAATCATACTTAACATTTATAAGCTAATTTGAGACCTGAGAAAACAAATAATAAGAAAAAGCATTAATGACGTAATATTAAAAATAACCCATGAACATGTGAGAGTGAAATATATGAACAATGAAATCTAACACAAATAGGAAAAGAGCTCTTTGTGATATAGACTTTTTTTTTTTTTGTGATGTAATCTTTAGAGGCTGAAGCATCCTTTGGTTGGGTAAGAGAATCTAACACAACTACATGGTTCCATCTTCATTCCTCAAAAGCCAACCAGTTACATGGTCAAGCTTGGCTTCAGCCATGGCCAAATAATAAGCCAAAGGAAGTCAACCCATATCATGTCATAGAACTGGCATAGTTATGGAGATGAACATTCCATGGTGGGAGCATCTAAAGCCAAGATCACCCACCATGTACAGCCTTATATTGAATGATTTTTGGAGAACAATTTTCCCCACAAAAAAAAATAAAAATCCTTTGCTTTAAATGATTTCCTATTCAAAACACCTACATTTTCATAAATGTTCAATGTTTTCCCATTTCTTTCCTTACGGAATCAGAATTAGGCAAACAAAGTCATCTAAGATTGCAACTAATGAGTAAAACCTCTTAAGAGGAGCACTGCTTACAAGATTTTCCCAGCTTCCAAATACAGACAATAACAAGGAACATAGAACAATTAATGTAAGCATCAAAGCAACTTGTACATTTTATACACAATAGTGATTTATTGTGTAAAATGTTAGACAAAATGACATCTTACCCTTGCAAGGGACAAGCAGAGATCATGTCCCTTCTCTTTCAATGGTGATCTTCATTACCAATTAACACAAATGGCAGAAGCTCCTATACCCCATACCTTATACTCACTGGTCTAAGGTAATTCTCTCAATTAGGTGAACAAGATCAACAAATAAGACTGATGCTTCTTTTGTCATTGAGACAGATTTTCTGGTTTTGTTAAGATAGAAAGGTGGTTTAAGGTTCTTCAAGAACTTATCAATGCATAAATCATAGTCCATGAGAATCCCAACAAAGAAAAAACCCACCTAACAAAATATAGAAAATAATAAATTGTCTATTGTACTAAGAACTATGCTATTATATGTATTTATAGCTTCTATCCAACTCTAAGGCTATCACAATCAAACTCAAACTCTTAACCTAGTTCTAAACCAAATACATCTCTTAATTAGAGATAAACCAACCTTATAATTCTAATTACACAATAATTCTACTAATAAATAAAATCCTAAATATATTCTAAACATAAAAACAAATATTGAAAAATTATACCAATAATCTAGATGGATGACTTGACACACGTAGCTGAAGGTGCATTACCCTGTTCAGGAATAACATTGTTTGTACAAAAGCAAGCCAACATCTTTGAAAGGCATCCATGGCCATCCTTGCATGACTAGAGACTCTCTCACACCAATTACAACCCAAAATGTTCCCATCGAAGGACCACAAGTTTGCCAAGGATTTAATAAAATGAATCTAGCACATTGAAAGAGCTACAAAGAGTGGATTAGATTTATCTCAAAATTGAAGAAAGTAAACATATACTGCATTGACCCAAGCCTCAGCTTGTAAGCAGTAAGATTACCAAAAGCAATTGGAGAGGAAGAGAGTTTAGAATGAATTTCATGTCAAGGTTGACCAAGCTCTTCTTCAATGAAAGTCGTTGCAACATCATCTGTAAATCAAGGAACCTTCAAATATAATCAAGCAGAACCCAACCAGCTAAGTAACACCTACTCCAGAGGCTCTCCTGCAGAACATATAACTCTTTGAAGAGAAACCTGCAATCTCATTAACTGGCCCTGGCTTATAGAGATTTTCAGTAAAGGCCAAAAGAATGGAATACAAACCATTTACGTGATCATTGGTTAAGACAATAACATGTAATCATTGATTAATAAAATATGCAAATATTGCAAAGTGATAGAGATCAGTTTTAAGTTATTACGACTTCAACATAGGTAGGGAGGCTCAAATTCTCATTTTTTCAGCGAAATTTGACATGTAAAATGATGAATTATCTTCACCATCCCTTATTTGGATCAAAATCATAAACCCAAACCCAAGAACAAGAATACAGTTCTTATTTTTCAAAAATAAAAAAAATCTAAACTCAAACAGAAAACCCAATTTTCAGTTTCAATGAGTTTTCATTTTTGTTTTTTTAAAATAAAACACTCATTTTCAGATTCAGTTTTTCTTTTTTGTAAAAACAAAAAACTCTCCCTATTTCACATCAACCCATTTTGGAGAGTTCCTCGGATCTCTCGGCCCTTTTAACCCGCTAATTGAATTTCATCCGGGCAATTGGAAACTCAACTAGAAATGATGGATCAGATCTGACTTCTCACCTGAAGAATAAAAAAGACTCCAAGTTCCAGTGAAAATTGCCAACATATAAAATCCGCGGTGAGACCAAGTTTCTAATGAAACTAGGTTTGACTTTGCTTGAATTAAATTAAAAATACAAATCCAAATACACCAATCATATTTAAACAATTTAATGCATAAATTTAATGAATGATTACATGAATTAAATTAATTCAAAACAAAAATAAGAAACTAGGAAAACAACTTTCTAGGAAATTTCCTAAAGAGGCTTGTTTTTAAACTTCAATTCTCAACTCCAAATTCTTGTGGCTTACATTGGCTACCTACACCTCTATTTATAGTGGACTAGAGTTGGAGAGAACATGAGAAAAACCAGCCCAATGGGTGTAGGTATGGGTGTGCTTGTTAGGACCTAGGCTTTCAACCCAAAAGACTAGCCTGTTAGGTGGAGTGACTAAAGTCCTTTATAAACCCCTAGATCTCCCTCTACACTTCCAATGTGGGACTCATTCACAGTAGCCCCAACAATCCCCACCTCGAACGAAGCCCTTCGACGGAGAGAGACGGCGGTCATCCCGTTCGCGTGAGGGATCTCTAGAGCCCACATGAGGTAGCCTGAGACCTGGCTCTAATACCACTTGTCAGAACCTGGGCTTCTAATCCAAAAAACTAGCATATTAGATGGAGTGACCCAAGTCATAACTTTGTCTATAGTTATTGGAATTGTGCAAACGTTGGGTTACTGGAAGGAACCTAATTTTATGAAATTATGATAACATGTTTGACAATTCAATTAAACCTACGAATTTAGACCACAATTTTGTCATCCAATCACATTGTACAAGGTAGGAGTGGAGTGTTGACCCAAACAATCAAAATCAGCCACCTCCATGCAACACATTCCTTGTTTATTGTTCATTTAGGACTTCAAATCTTGCTTGATGAGGGAGAGGAGAGTCCACATGCCATCCACCATTGGTTTGCGGAATTTTAGCTACCAACCTACTCCAATTCGCAACTCACTTTTGGAGCTATGGTTTTTGTAATAACCCGACCCTTTAAATTAGAAAAATAACAATTTTTAAAATTATTAATTTGACTTTGTGACCGGTTAATATGATAGGGTACGGAAAGAGCTTCACAAAAAGGGATTATGTGACCCGATCAGAGGTCGTTTGCTTAATGATTCAGCCCGACGAAGTTCGGAGGGCATTTTAGACATTACTTAAATGTCTTTTGTTTTACATATAAAATCATGAATAACGTCTTATAAACCCCTTGAGTCTGAAAGACCACTCTTCTGATATATTTAGACCTTGAAATTCACACACATATTAAGCTTTTAAGTACGCTACTCAGTGGTATTTTCGGAATTTCACGAGTATTCCTCGAAATATGTATTTTACATATGCTTTTATCTAAAAACCCCGATTTTTAAGATACCTCGTATTCCGAAAATTAGCAAACTCAGATCACATTCGATCTGTATTTTATCAAACTCTTTGACATATTCTGAATGTCGAAAAGAGTATGTTAAACACTTGTTTCGGAGTGTCAAATTCACGGTGATTATAAACCGTCTATTTTATTAAAATGTTGATTTTGTGAAAAATACCCTATTTTTTGTGTCAAAACAAAAAGTGAACATTCCACAATAGGTAAACCCCGTGTTCTCAACACACCTGTGATGTCGGATTTTCACGAGTTAAGGTCCAATAGAGACGAACAGAAAAAGGGTAAGGTAACAGTAATTACCTGAGATAAGATTTTTTTCATCTTATCTTTCTGCCGACAGTCTTAAGGGCTGAGATTTTGCGGACACTTTTAAAGGCTCAGGGTTGATCCAGCAGTTTTCAAACAGTGCTTTTCAAAACACTATAAATAAGTGCAGTGAGTTTAAGTTAAAATCACAAATTCACGAAGTGTTTTCTCAGTTTTTCCATTTTCCTCTGCTGCCAGACGTTTACTGTTGCCCCAAGTGGTTGTCTTAATTTTTTCAGAAGATTTCTTTAAATGTTTATTTTGAGTCAATATTTAAGTGATTTACGGCGCACTGTTCACGCCCTAAAGGGCATTTTGGTAATTTGGTAGTTCGGATGAACAATAACCCGATGGCATTTTCATAATTTCGATGAACAGTACTGTGAATAGTGCCAGTGGCATTTTTGTAATTTCGGTGAAAAGTACTGTGAATAGTGCCACGGCATTTTGGTATTAGCTGAGTGAGGTTATTATGATCATATGTGTGAGAGATATTATGTGGGTTGACAATTATGTTTAAATCCATGTGTTGATGTGCATATTGATTGGTGTACTGTGCATATCAAATTACCTCACACCAATGTATGAAGTACCTAACTCGTGGAGGGCACTGGTACGAGATGTATTTAAAATACGGGCTGTGTGAAGCACTGAGCATGAATTTGCCGGCGGTGTTGGAAACGTATTACTCGCAGTTAGGAGAGAACCGTAGACGTCGTTTGGCGGGGGTATCTTTTTTGAGAAATGAAGGACATTTCATGATAGATAACTGTGTTGACATTATTCTATATGATTTCTAAGTGTATAAACTATTGTTTGATAACATGTCTATTATGTTGATAATATGTTTTATTATCCAGAACATGCTGTTGTTTTCTCTTCACTGAGTTTGTAAAACTCGCACCCCTTATGAAATAGGAAACCCGGGTGGACGAAGGATAGGAGGATCTTCAGCTGTAGTTTAGGGTGGAGACCCTTTAGCTATCAACCCAAATGTTGGGATTTTATGTTTAACTTAGTAGACATTGTACGTATGAACATGCGATGTAATAAACCTTTTATGGTCGTTTGAAACACTGTAGAATGTAATAAAGTCTACTCCGTTTCTGATTTACAATTTTGATGTTGATGGGATCGATTGATGATAAATGTTAGGTAGATCATGTGTGACATTTTCTACTTGGACTTTCCTAAGAGGTTAAGTTATAGATTATATGTTGGTTAGTAGTGTATCCACATACTATGCGTCGAGGTGGAATCTGTCGAGGTTTTGGGTTTTAAGCGGGCCCATGGTGGCCCCTCCATTTGCCTGGGTTTTTTTACCGGCTAGACATAGTTGGGTCCGAGGCTACCAAATATTAGATCAAAACTTGGTCATAAGAGATGTTAAAGTCCATAAGATGATTTCCGCAAAGGCTCAATATTATGTTAGAAAAAAAAAAAAAAACTCACGTCAGTGGGCCCGGAAGTTGGGGTGTGACAGCTTGGTATCAGAACCTTATTTCAAAACTCGAACTGTATATGGAATTATATGTCTACAGTTAGGTGAGACTGACTTAAGTGTTAGTTTTAGTAAGACCTTAGTAAGTCATTGGGATAACTTAGTGAGGTATCTTAATAGCTGAATTTTGATAAATTTCAGAATATAATATTATTATTCTCTGCTTTGTGCTTGGAATTATCAGCTTTGTGTAAAATACTATGTGTTTCTATATGCAAATGATATCATTAGTTTCTTTGTGGACTGATATCTGTTTTGTTAAAACAACAATGGTTGATAGATCCAATACCGAAAGAGTTAAGGGAAGATTGGTACGCGATTTTAATAATCCAACACAAAGATGGTATCGACTTAGTATTCCTCCACGAGTGTAGGGAAGCCAAACTCCCATTGAGATATCATCCGACAGTGAACCAGATTCTCCATATTACGCCAGCAACACCACCTCCTTATACAGGAATGGATTATGAAGTGTCATCCTCAGCAGAAGTGGGAGAAGTCTTTTTTCCTACACACCCTACTGAGCTTCCGATGTGGAAACCAGTTCCTCTAGGGACAGATATTGCCCGTACCTCCAGACTAGCTTTGTGTAACTTTTGTGCACAATCGGGACATACTGAGGACTGTTGCCCTTACCCGAAGGATCGGGAATGCTACAAGTGCAATACTGTGGGTCATGCTAGGAGTAACTGTCCATTTTCCAAGGGAAACAGAATTTATGGATGTCATGTATGTTGCCAATATGATCATAGGATGAGGGATTGTCCATATGCCGATAACAAAGACATGTCATCTTCATCTGGGGAGTAGAGGAAGAAGCAGGGGGCAGGAAAGGGGATGATGGGCTGTATAGGGTTGGGTCTAGAATCTTTTTGTTGTCTTCATAGTTGCTTGTGTGTAAGGAGAAGTCATGTAACAAAGACTCTCCGACTATGTATAATGTGATGTAAATTGTACGGTTATGAAATAAAATCTTAGTGTTGTAATAACATGTGTTACAATATAAAAAGCTTTGGTTATCTCATGTGGAATGCTTTGTGATGAGATTCTTTTGATGCTTTGTGTATATCAGGAGAAAATGCCACGGAACGAGATGAATCAATGAGAGGGATCGGCACCACCGCCACCTACTCCACATACTCTAGAGCAGGAAGCTATTTATGAAACAGTGCGAATTGCAATGCAAATATTCAAGGATACTTCAGGAAATGAACAACCAGCTAGAATAACGGAGGAAGAGCAAATGCTGCTTTGAGGGATTTCAGACGACTGAATCCTCTATCTTTTTCGTGAGGAACAGACCCGACTGTAGCTGAAAACTGGCTTACTCAAACAAGTCGTATGTTCTATATGTTAGGGGTAGACGATGATCTACGTGTAACGTTAGTCACCTATCAACTGACGGGAAATGCTTACAAATGGTGGGAAGTCAAAAATCTCACTAGGGAAGTGCGCCTATGACTTGGGCTGACTTTTCAAAAGTTTTTCTCTCACGCTACTATCCTTTAGTGGCGAAGGAGGCTAGACAACAACAGTTCATGGAGATTCAACAGGGGAATGATGCGATTTCCCAAAACAACAGTAGGTATATTAACCTTTTTTCCGTATGCACCCAAAATACTGCAAGATGAAGAGGATAAGATCAGACACTATGTGTGTGGACTTCGTTCGTTTATCCGGCGACAGATGGTTGTCCAACTTCACGCAAATCTGGAGGAGGTAATGGAAAGAGCTTCTTTGGTAGAAGCAGTGGATGGACCGAATCCAAACCAAGGGACATCTCAGCAGAGGAATTCTCAGAAACCACCTCAGTATACAAATAAGAAGAGGAAATTCAAAGGAAATCCTTTCAAGAAGGGTCAACCTTCTGTGTGGCAATCGGGTGGGTTTGATAAGAGTCAAATTATTTGTTATACTTGTGACCAACTCGGACATACTTCACGTCAATGCCAGAATCCTAAGGCTTATGGAGAGAGATTGTGCTACACTTGTAGACAACCAGGACATGTTACCAAAAATTGTCCAACTCCAAAGGGTGCAAGTGAGGTGGGGCCAACCTGCAATAACAAACCAGCTCAGTCAAGCGTGTAACCACCTTATAATAGAGGTTCGCCGTAGGCTTTAAGAAGGTCATCAACACCCAACTTTTCATAGCAGAGGCCTAGTCAAGGGAGGGGACACAGACGTCCTCAACAGATCACTCAAGGGCGAGTCTACACAATTGGGCCAACAGCAGGCGAGCATATGGATCACTCAGTGATTGAAGGTATTTTACCACTCTTTAGTTTTTTACCACATGTGTTATTTGACACTGGTGCATCCCATTCTTTCATATCTACTTTGTGTACTGAAATTTTGGGTTTAAGATCGGTAGCTGTGGATAAACCACTGAGGGTAAAGTCTCCTTTACGAAGAAAAATGATAGTTGATCATGTATGTAAGTCTTGTATAATAAGACTTGGTGGATAAAATTTGAATTGTGATTTGTTAATGATAGGAATGACAGGTTTTGATGTCATTTTAGGCATGGATTGGCTTTCGAAACATAGGATAGTGTTAGATTGCTATAAAAGGATGGTGTTAGGGTATTCCCGGGGGAATCAATTTTTGGAGAAATTGAGACCTTATAAGGGGCTTAGTGTGAGAAATTCTGGTCTAGGTGAGCATCTGAATAGTATGGTAGCTGGTATAGGTTTGGAAAACGTAGGAGGTGTAGACTTAGTGATACCTCTGGTGGTGTGTGAATTTATGAATGTTTTTCCACACTAATTGAGTGGTCTACCTCCACGCCGAGAGATTGACTTTGTAATCAATCTACAACCTGGAACGTTACCTATTTACATGCCACCGTATAGGATGGCACCGACAGAGCAACGGGAAGTGCGAACCCAAGTAGATGAGTTGCTTAAGTTAGGCTTTGTGAGACTAAGTACTTCACCTTGGGGAGCTCAAGTTCTTTTTGCCAAAAAGAAGGATGAAACTTTAAGGATGTGTATAGATTACTGGAAGTTGAACCAGGTAACTATTAAGAATAAGTATCCGTTGCCACGGATAGATGATTTGTTTGACCAACTGAAAGGAGCCAAGTGCTTTTCAAAGATAGATTTGAGATCGGGTTATCATCAGTTGAGAGTTAGAGATGAAGATATCCCTAAAACTGGGTTCAGAACTCAGTACGGTCATTATGAATTCTTAGTGATGCCATTTGGAGTAACAAATGCACCGGCCACGTTCATGGATTTGATGAACAGAGTTTTCCGGCCTTATTTTGGAATTTTTGTAGTGGTGTTCATTGATGATATTTTGATATTTTCGTCAACAGAAAAGGAGCATAAGCAACATTTGAGGGTAGTGTTACAGACTTTAGAAAACTATCAGTTGTACGCCAAATTCAATAAATGTGAGTTTTGGTTGAAACAAGTACAATTTCTGGGACATGTTGTGACTTAAGAGGGAAACACAGTAGATCCTGACAAAGTTAAGGCAGTGATAAATTGGCAGAGACCAACAAACGTCTTTGAAATTAGAAGCTTTTTGGGATTAGCTGGGTATTATAGGAGATTTATACCAAGTTTCTTTCATATTGTTGTCCCAATGACAAGGCTAACACGGAAGGACATGAAATTCGAATGGAGCGACGAGTGCAAAAGGGCATTCAAAGAGTTGAAGGAAAAGTTAATCACCGCCCTAGTATTGATTATACCGGAGCAAGGTCAGAGATTTGAAGTATATTGTGATGCTTCAAAGAATGGTTTAGGATGTGTCCTAATGCAAGATGGTAGAGTAGCAGCCTATGGCTCTAGACAATTAAAGAGACATGAGCAAAATTACCCGACTCATGATTTAGAACTAGCAGCCGTAGTGTTCGCACTAAAAATTTGGAGACATCATTTGTTTGGTGAGAAATTTAATATTTTTCTGATCACCACAGTCTCAAATACTTGTTCACTCAGAAAGATTTGAACTTGAGACAAAGGAGATGGATGGAGACTTTGAAATACTATAATTTTGAACTCTCTTATCATCTAGGAAAGACAAATGTAGTAGCAGATGCTTTGAGTAGGAAAAATCATTGCAAGGTAGCTTCTATAGCATCGTTACGATGGAATATGTTGAGTACGATAGGTGATTTTGATCTACAATTAGTAGAGTACGATGAATCAGTTCAGGCACAGAGGGAAGTCAGACAGCCAGAACTTATGAGGCTAGTGTTGGAAACACAACAAAGGGACCCAGAATCTATCAAGGTACGGACTCAGTTGATAGATGGGATTGACTTGAAGGATTGGAAAATCAGGACCGATGGAAATTTAACCTTCAAAGATAGATTATTTGTACCAGAAACAGAGGATTGTAGAAGAATAGTACTCGATCATTGTCATCACTCTCGTTTTGCAGTACATCCTGGGGTTACTAAAATGTATCGTGATTTGTGACGTCAATTCTAGTGGAGCGGGATAAAGAAGGACATGGCAGGTTTTGTATGTAGGTGCTTGACTTGTTAACAGGTAAAAGTAGAGCACCAGAGACCGGGAGGGAAAATGCAATCTCTCTCAAAGTGGCTAAGTGGAAATGGGAGCATATCACCATGGATTTCGTTGTAGGTTTTCCTAAATCATCTAGGGGAAACAACTCGATATGGGTGATAGTGGACAGATTGACTAAGTCTGCTCATTTTCTACCAACTAAAATGACACACTCCTTAGTGACTTTGAGTAAACAGTATATAAAGGAGATAGTCAAATTACACGGAGTACCAGTGAGCATTGTATCAGATCGTGATCCATGGTTTGTATCCAGATTTTGGCAGAGCTTCCAAAAAGAGCTGGGTACACAGTTGTGTTTTAGCACAGCTTTTCTCCCTCAGACGGATGGTCAGTCTGAGAGGACTATTCAGACTTTAGAAGATATGTTGAGAGCCTGTGTAATGGATATGCAGGGTAGTTGGGAAGATCATCTTCCATTGGTGGAATTTGTCTACAACAATAGCTATCAGTCTAGTATTCAAATGGCACCATACGAAGCTCCTTATGGTAGACCGTGCAGATCACCGTTATGCTGGGTTGAAGTAGGAGATAAGGGCATTGTTAGGGCCAGATATGGTCAGAGAGACATCAGAACAAGTCGAAATTATCAGACGACGTCTCAAGACAGCACAGAGTCGACAGAAAAGTTATGCCGACAGGACTCGCAGACCTCTGGAATTCTAAGTAGGTGACCATGTTTTTCTTCGTGTTGCACCTCGCCATGGTGTTAGACGATTTGATCGTAAAGGGAAGTTATCGCCAAGATACATAGGACCCTTCGAGATCTTGTATAAGATCGGAGGAGTGGCTTATCGTTTGGCTTTACCTCCAAGCATGGCTAAAGTACATAATATATTTCATGTGTCAATGATGAGGAAATACGAACCAAATCCGTCACATGTGTTGAATTTTAACGACATCGACATAACAGAGGACATGACTTTTGATGAAGGGCCAGTAGAAATCCAGGACACTGGAACTCTACAGCTCAGGAGAAAGACGATACCTCAAGTGAAAGTGCTATGGAGGCATCATGGAGTAGATAACACGACATGGGAGCGTGAATCAACGATGCGGGAGCTGTATCCCGATTTGTTCATTGAGAAAGGTACTACTTCTGATTGAAAATTCGGGACGAATTATGTTTAAGAGGGGTAGGATGTAATAACCCGACCCTTTAAATTAGAAAAACAACAATTTTTAGAATTATTAACTCGACTTTGTGACCGGTTAATATGATAGGGTACAGAAAGAGCTTCTTGAAAAGGGATTATGTGACCCGATCAGAGGTTGTTTGCTTAGTAATTCAGCTCGACGAAGTTCGGAGGGCATTTTAGACATTACTTAAATGTCTTTTGTTTTACATATAAAATCATGAATAGTATCTTATAAACCCCTTGAGTGTGAAAGTCCACTCTTCTGATACATTCAGACCTTGAAATTCACACACATATTAAGCTTTTGAGTACGCTACTCGGTGGTATTTTCAGAAATTTCACGAGTATTCCTCGAAATATGCATTTTACATATGTTTTTTTTATCTAAAAGCTCCGATTTTTAAGATACCCCGTATTCCGAAAATTAGCAAACTCAGATCACATTCGATATATATTTTATCAAACTCTTTGACATATTTAGAATGTCGGAAAGAGTATTTTAAACACTTGTTTCGAAGTGTCAAAATCACGGTGATTATAAACCGTCTATTTTATTAAAATGCTGATTTTGTGAAAAATACCCTATTTTTTGTGTCAAAACAAAAAGTGAACGTTCCACCGTAGGTAAACTCCGTATTCTCAACACACCTGCGGTGTCGGATTTTCACGAGTTAAGGTCCAATAGAGACGAACAGAAAAGGGGTAAGGTAACAGTAATTACCTGAGATAAGATTTTTTTCATCTTATCTTTCTACCGACAGTCTTAAGGGCTGAGATTTTACGGACACTTTTAAAGGCTCAGAGTTGATCCAGCAGTTTTCAAACAGTGCTTTTCAAAACACTATAAATAAGTGCAGTGAGTTTAAGTTAAAATCACAAATTCACAAAGTTTTTTCTCAGTTTTTCCATTTTCCTCTGCTGCCAGACGTTTACTGTTGCCCCAAGCGGTTGTCTTAATTTTTTCAGAAGATTTCTATAAGTTTTTATTTTGACTTAATATTTTTAGGTTGTAGACCTCATTAAAAGGAAGCTAGATATTTAATTTCATCAAAAAATTACTTACGGTTTGCTCTATAAAAATCGAAGAAGAAAATACAAAAAAATAGAAAAATCTGCCCATGAACAGTGATTTGCGGCGCACTGTGCAGGCCCTAAAGGGCATTTTGGTAATTTGGAAGTTCGGATGAACAATAACCTGATGGCATTTTCGTAATTTCGATGAACAGTACTGTGAATAGCGCCAGTGGCATTTTCGTAATTTCGGTGAACGGTACTGTGAATAGTGCCAGGGCATTTTGGTAAATTTTATGAACAGTACTGTGAACAATGCTAGTGGCATTTTCGTAATTTCGGTGAACAGGACTGTGAATAGTGCTATGGGCATTTTGGTAATTTTGGATATTTTTTGGGGCAAAAACGTAATTTTTTGAAAAGTTTTAAAAATGAATTTTATGTTGTTTTAGCTAAAAATATTTATTTTAGACCACTTGGGGGTTTATTTTTACCCCGTATTAAGATCAGAAGCAAAATTGTAATTTTTACAAAATTTCAAAAAAACTCTCTAAATGTATTGTCATGATATTCCAAACACTTAGGAGTATAAATTATGGCTATATAGTGTTATTATACGTTGTATTTACACTGTTTTTCATTTTAAACAGATTACTGAAAAACACTCGCCGACCGAAGGTGAGGAGATTCAACCACAATATGTGTTTACTAAAATGCATCTCATTTTGCATTCAATATAATGTTTGTTTCACCATTAGCCGTACGGCAATAAGTGGATATCCATAGTCATCTTTATTGACAGAAAGGATGTAATGGGATTAGAATGCGATACCAACACTGTTCACACGTAAAGAGGTGATTATGAGTTTCTACATATGAAACGTAAACTTGAGAGTGTTTTGGGATGTCGAGACCTAGCCATCCTAAAACGGAGTACGGAACTCACTTATTCCTAGAGACTACTTGGTATTGTGATATGGGTGATCTGATAATAGATCAGGTATCCAACAGTGATTCCGATAGGAATATGCATTTTGTGTATAACTGATGTATTGCAGGATAATTAGTTTATGCAATAAATGATGAGTATAGGGTAGACGTACCCGATTGGAGAGAATGGTAACACTATTTGTGTTATAATGGTGGGTTTTTAATCTGTGTTTAGTTTTTCAGCATATTATATACTGATTGTTGATATTTGTATTATGATTCGATGCGGGAGGGCTAAGTGAGGTTATTATGATCATATGTGTGAGAGATATTTTGTGGGTTGACAATTATGTTTAAATCTATGTGTTGATGTGCATATTGATTGGTGTACTGTGCATATCAAATTACCTCACACCAATGTATGAAGTACCTAGCTCGTGGAGGGCACTGGTACGAGGTGTATTTAAAATACGGGATGTGTGAAGCACTGAGCATGAATTTGCCAGCGGTGTAGGAAACGTATTACTCGCGGTTAGGAGAGAACCGTAGACGTCGTTTGGCGGGGGTATCTTTTTTGAGAAATGAAGGACATTTCATGATAGATAACTGTGTTGACATTATTCTACATGATTTCTGAGTGTATAAACTGTTGTTTGGTAACATGTCTATTATGTTGATAATATGCTTTATTATCCAGAACTTGCTGTTGTTTTCTCTTCACTGAGTTTGTAAAACTCACACCCCTTACGAAACAGGAAACCCGGGAGACGAAGGACTGGAGGATCTTCAGCTGTAGTTTAGGGTGGAGACCCTTTAACGATCAACCCAAATGTTGGGATTTTATGTTTAACTTAGTAGACATTGTACGTATGAACATGCGATGTAATAAACCTTTTATGGTGTTCGTTTGAAACACTGTAGAATGTAATAAAGTCTACTTCGTTTCTGATGTGCAATTCTGATGTTGATGGGATCGATTGATGATAAATGTTAGGTAGATCATGTGTGACATTTTCTATTTGGACTTTCCTAAGAGGTTAGGTTATAGAGTACATGTTGGTTAGTAGTGTATCCACATACTATGCGTCGAGGTGGAATCTGTTGAGGTTTTGGGTTTTATGCGGGCCCATGGTGGCCCCTCCATCTGCCTGGGATTTTACCCGCTAGATATGGTTGGGTCCGAGGCTACCAAATGTTAGATCCAAACTTGGTCATAAGAGATGTTAAAGTCCATAAGACGATTTCCGCAAAGGCTCAATATTATGTTAGAAAAAAAAAAAATCTCACGTCAGTGGGCCCGGAGGGTCGGGGCGTGACAGTTTTGGTTTTGTAACACTTCATGTAGGTTCTATTATGCTGCCAATGGGACCTCGGGTCCATAGGTAGGGTCCACATAAAATAAATTTATCATTTTAGCCAATTTAGGCCCCACTTTGCCACGGTCTATCCTCTAAGATCTGAACGGTCCACTCTGACTGGCTATCTGTCTGCGGATGGAATGCTGCACTGAAACACAACTGTGTGTCTAAATCTTTCTGCAAGCTCCATTGGAACTGAGAAACAAGTTAAGGTCTCGATTTGAAATAATCGACATAAGCACACCATATAGTCTGACGACCTTTACGAAAGATAGCCGGCTCAAAGTCTCTAGAGAATCCGTCGTCCTCATACCAATAAAATGGGCTAATGAGTTAATCGATCAACTATGACGCACGTTGCATCATGTCTTTGAGTTGACTTAGGCAACCCAGTCACGAAATCCATAGTAATATGATCCCACTTCCACTTGGGGATCGGAAAAGACCGCAATCTACCACCGGTTTTCAAGTGCTTTATCTTGACCTGATGGCAAGTCAAATAATGGGTTACAAACTCGGCTATTGCCATCTTCATACTTCTCCACCAGAATTGTTGATGCAAACCATGATACATCTTTGTGTTTCCCGGATGCACAACGAATCTGGAGTGATGAAGTGCAGTAATACCTCATCGCGGCACTGTCCGGACATGGGTACAAATAGCCTACCCTAAAAGGTCAAACCAACATCTCGTCTAACAGTCCATCCAAAAGATCCACTGCCACTGGCTACAGTATCTCTCAACGTGATGCACCTCTCATTCGTCTAGAGGCTCTCTATCCCCTGATTAAACTCGACATGGCCCCTCTCGCCCTGCGACTCAATGCGTATGCAACTACGTTCGTCCTACCGAGACGGTAAGACAAAAGGAAGTCATAGACACCAAGATACTCCATCAACCGTCTCTGTCTCATGTTTCAACTCCTTTTGTGTGAACAGACACTTGAAGTTATGATGATCTGAAAGAATCTTGAACCTCTCACCATACAAGAAATGCCTCTAAACCTTGAATGTAAATCCGCAACTGCCAACTCCAAGTCATAAGTAGGATAGTTCGGCTCTTAGGTCTTAAGATGTGTCAAACAATAAGTTATCCCTATCTCATCCTGCATCCATGCACAACTCAAACTATCACCTGAAACATCATAGAAAACCGCAAAGCCATGACCCCTTTCTAGTACTACCAATACTGGAGCAGGAGTCAAACTCCACTTCAACCTCTGAAAAACTGTCTCACAAGTTTCGTTCCAAACGAATGACACATTCTCACGGGCCAACATTGTCATGGGTGTGACGATCTTGGAGAAGTCCTTCAAGAATCATCAATAGTAACCAGCAAGACCCAAAGGGTTACAGATCTCGGTCACACCCCGCAGTCTCCCCCAACTCACAACGTCCTCAACCTTGATGGGGTCCACTGTCACATTTTTAGCTGACACCACGTGCCCAGAAACTGAACCTCTGTGAACCAAAACCTACACTTGTTGTACTTCATATAAAACTCATGATCCCTCAAAATCTGAAGTACAATCCTCATATGTAGCTCAAGTTCCTCTTCTGGTGGTGAGTATACCAAGATGTCGTCGACGAACACCTCCACAAACCAATATAAGTAAAGTCTGAAGATCTTATTCATTGGGGTCATGAATGTCGGTGGGGCATTAATCACCCAAAACGATATCACCACAAACTCCAAGAGCCCAAAGCAAGTGCAGAAAGCTGCCTTCTCACTCTAGTGCTCCCGCACCCTACTTGATGATAGCTTGAGCAAAAGGCCTATCTTTGAAAACACCAAGACCTTCTCAATTGATCAAACATATCGTCAATTCTTAACAATAGGTACTTGCTCTTTACAGAGACTCCACTCGTCTGCCGATACTCAATGTACAAGTTCATAGAGCCATCCCTTTCTTGGTCAACAAGGTCAGTGCACTCCAAGGAGGGCACTGGGTCAATTGTAGCCAAGAGACTCCAACTCATTCAGCGAACTCCTCAACTCCAACACCTATACTGGGGCCGCCCGATAGTAAGTAATCGGAATAGGCACCGTACCGGAGAAGCAAATCCACAACAAACTCTATCTCCTAACATGGCGACAATCCAAGGAACTTCTCCAGAAAGGCATCCGGAGACCCTCGAACCATGCGAGGCATCTCAACATCTGCCAACACAAACTCTCCTCTAAATCAAACTATCCATCAAGCTACACAACTCTTCCATACTCAAATTATAGGCTGCAAATCGCCTGACAAATGCATCTCCTATGGGAAATTGACTGACACCCGCCAACGGCAACAGTCCAAGGTAACCTGAGGGAGGACGACCAATCCATCCCGACGATGACATCGAACTCTTACATCTCCAAAACTCGTAAATGAACCTCCAACGCTAAGCCTCCAAAAGTCAAAACACGCAACTCACGGATCTGATTCACAACCAGCGAAGTTCAAGGTAAAATCATAGGGGAAGCAATGGAAACATGCCACACACTGGTCAAGAGCCAAGAAACACCCACTTGCCCTACTCAAAGCGTCGAGATCCCAACTCACTCATACATCGAAATCGACCCATACACTGGGCCCACTAGAGTCTTAACGGTCAAGTCCACTAGCTCAACCTATAAAAGCTCCTAACAAAGCCACAACTACTTATAGCCATAACACTGGATCCATGGGAGTGTTAGAGCCAGACATACAACCATTTGTTAGACCCCCAAGCACTCCTCGAAGTCCTAAGCCCAAAACGGGCCCAACTAATAACTCAAACATACAAGCCCATCAACCTCTCATGGAATTCCATCAGCCATCTACAGAGTAAGCCGGCCGGACTCATTCGGTAGACGTTCATAGATTTCCAATGAATCTGTCTCCACACTATATAGTCACAAGCGAGGCCCATGGCTTCGCACTCTAAACACGAGTCTCCTACAAACCCAAGAGGGATAAACCTACAACAAAACATCCTCTCAACGCTTGGACCTAGAACAATCCCGCCTCAACCACATGGATCACGACGAGGAGTCAAACTCTAAAACAGACGAACTCACTCACACAGAACGTAATAGGGAAGTCCATGTCCACCACAAGGGCCTCAATCGCCGGAACGTAACGGGGGACTCCCTCCAAACACTCCAACACAAAATGTCCAAACACTCAAACATAGCCCGAAGCCGCTGCAACTCCATTAAGGTGTTCAGGCCACTTTGAAAATATCACTAGAACGCCTCTAAAGTGAGGACCTCTTCTAATGTAGGTCCCACCGAGGAACACCTCTAATTACTCTAGGCAGTAGGTACAATATAACTCAAAATCTAAAGATTCGCATCCCACATTTTTCGTGATAATGTCACGGTGCATCACACTCAAACGAGCGATCGACCTTGCCACCGACTCACAAGCTAATCTAACGCCGGTCAACCTCAAATCGAGTGAGAATCCACCACTAGATACGACTCAAGCAAACTAACTGAAGGATATTGCATTAAGAACATTACAAGAACCTAGGGTGCCTAGGCACTACCCCAGAACACGGTTGATGGGCATAGGAAAATGACTATTTTACCCTTATATTTGGACTAGTTAGCCCTTGTTTTGTGTGTTTTAGAATATGTTTAATGGGATTTTGGATTTTTTTCAGGATTTAAAGGGAAATACAAGATATGAAAATTCAAATGGTGAATTTTACAATTTATGGGCATAAGTTGATATTTTTGGAAAGTTGGAATTGTAATAATTATTTTACCATAATTTTAGGGGTTTTATTTGAAACTAATTAATTCAAATTCATTTATGAGAGTTTCAATTAATTTAGTCATTTTTAGAATTGATTGTAATTGGTAAAATTATTTATTAGATTTTCCATATTTTGAAAAACCCAATTATTAAGCCCATTAAGAAAAGCCCATGAAGAAATCCACATGTATGAAGTCTATTTTCATCATTTCAAGATACATATGAGGAAATTCAAAATTTAGAAGCGATTAAAAGAAGATTTTCGAATTTGGCAAGTGAATTAAGGAAAAAGAAGCGAAATAAGAAGTGGAGAAAAAGAAGGAAGGTTTGGCACAACTTCAGTATTTTTACCATACGTTCTACTCCGATATCCGATTGCTTTGATTCTTTTTGTGTTAGAAACAAGACTTCAAGGGATACAACTTTGTAGTTTTAAGGAATTTTGTAATTCGGATATTAACTAGATAAAAACTGAGCTTCAAGGTAGTACATGTGTAAAAAAAAAAATGGGATTTTGCACCAGTTTCCTTTAACGAAATTTACTATTTTTTTATCTCCTTGCCTCCTTTAAGTCATTCCATTTTTAGCACAAACCATATCAGCCCTCTAAGTGTCCGTTGCTTTATTTAAATCTTTAAATCCAACTCATTCATTCCACCTCTTTTTATCTATAAATACTCCCTCTCCCATTGAGAAATTGAACTTGGCCAGAGAATTGAAATGTTGTGCTTTGGAGAAGGATTGAAGAGGAAAAGAATAAGAAGACTTGGGATTTTAGATTTTCATATTGGGATTTTCAGGTTGGTGAAGTTTAATTAATTTCATTGTTATCTTTTATTTTCTCTCTTTCAAATTCAATGATTTGTAATTTCAATTTCATGCTTTAATAATAAATTAAAGGTGTACTAAAATATTAGTCTATGGTTTTCCAATTATTCAATTATTGTCTGATGAAAGATTGATTTTATTTTTATTCTTTTAATAAGATTATGTGCTGATTTAATTTAAAGTTTTCAAATTAAATGCACTGAAATATTTAGATTAAATAGACTTCCTTATTTGATCTGAGGCTTTTATTAAGATCCCTCTTTTAAGAGTGCACTGAAATATTTAGATCTGGAGAAAAAGTTTAAATTCTATTTAGTCTAAGGTTTAATTTGGAATTCTTGAATTAATAAAGTTCATGGATCTTAATTCTAGAATAATTATGGATGAAAAATTTGAATACATTGGTAATTTACGTGAGTTCTGTAGTCTAGGCCTTTGTTTTATTTTAAAAATATGGAAAATAATGCTTCCTTGATTCTTTGAGCCAGTTCCACCGTAAATATCTACAGAGGTAATTTTAGATGTGATTTTAATTTTTGTTTTAAATTCAAAATTCTTGAAAAATCGAAGAACCAGGTTGGTAAATTAATTAATTGCATCTTAATTTTGTTTTCTAAATTAGAATAAGATTATTTATAATTTTTACATTAATTCCACAATCTTAATTGAAATTAGATGAATTTTGTGTTTTTCATGAAAATTAGATCTCTTAAATGGATAGTTTCTATATTTAGATGAGATTTCTATTTTTAGAATATTGCTAAATTAAAATTAAATTTCCTAGATTAGAGAAATAATTACATATTTAAGATTTACTTTTATGATTTTCTAAGTTCCGATGGGTTCGACCTCGCACTCAATCGTTATACTATCTAATGGTTCGTGCGCTTGCGAGTTATAAAATTAAAATTTGCACAACAAGTTTTTGGCTACTCTGAAAATATCACTGGAACGCCTTTAAGGTGAAGACCTCTTCTAATGTGGGTCCCACCGAGGAACACCTCTAATTACTCTAGGCAGTAGGACCAACATAACGCAAAATCTAAAGATTCGTATCCAACATTTTTCGTGATAATGTCACGGTGCATCACACTCAAACGAGCAGTCGACCTTGCCACTGACTCACAGGCGAATCAAACGGCGGTCAACCTCAAATCGACCGAGAATCCACCACTAGATACGACTCAAGCAAACTAACTAAAAGATATTGCATTAAGCACATTACAAGAACCTAGGGTGCCTAGGCATTACCCCAGAACACAGTTCAATCTACCCTATCACACATGAGATCAAACTAATCTCTACTTATCATCACATCTATCTCCGACCCATGCACAGTCCGAGAGTTGAACCATGCTCTGATACCATCTGTAACGCCCGTCTCGCTATGGGAGTGTTATCTCCGAAAAGTCTCAAAACATAACCAAATAACAGATATCGGACATTTTTTTTGAAACGGGGTAACTACCTCCCGTTCAACAATCTAATAATGGCCAAATCCAGCATGATGATAAACACAACAAGCAACCACCGACCATTCAATAAAGTTATATAGTCATCCAAACAAACATGTGATAATGAGTCTATACAACACGAGTCTCTCCAAACTATAGCATAAGCATGACATAAAATGTCTAACTACTACTACTGCTCCCCATGTACCTACTCAAGGAGCACACTTGGCCCTTCCATGATGGGGGTACTTGAAAGGTAAGTGGTGAGCGAACCAGCCCAGTGAAGGGATTAAACATATCACATGTCAGCGACATAAACATATATCACATGTATGAAATATAATGAACATCATAATAGAATGGATGTCTACGTACATGAGTACTTAACTGTACTACTAACCAATGATCCCACCTGCCAATCCGAGACATCACCTCCATAACTCACAACAGCCCTCCAACAACTCCGGCCTCTCAACCGTCGGAATGCAACGGAGAAACTCGCATCCCCAATGGGGGTCTCAACCGCCGGAGCATAGCGGGGAGCCAATCTTAAGGACAGGCACCTCAACCGCCGAAACGCAACGAGAAAACCCACATCTACTATGGGGGTCTTGACCGCCAGAGCGTAACGTGGAAGTCCTCCCAACAACCAAACCATCATATCATCATAAACATAACACATGTAAACAACTCCTCCATCTTAATACCCAATGGCACATTGCCCGTTGTGGGTTACCTCCCATGCTAGTACATAATGTCATAATCAAGTATAACAATATAAACATGTGCTGATATAATAAACCAAGATCAACAATATACTTCATCATGTAGTCCAAAAGGCACATAACACATTCTTAAACACATACCTCTATGTCCAACATATGGTTACATTTGTATCTTATGCGTAAACACGCAATGTATCATTTTCAAATATCAAGTTTAATATATCCAGTTAAAGTTTCCCACAATAGCATATAGTGGACAGAAGTGCACCCGAATAGACCCCTTGCCACATAATCATTCTCAATGGTTCATCCTTACCGAGTGGCTTAATAAATAGAGGGTTTTATTCGGATCACTTCATGTCCGGAAATACATAATTGATATATGAAATGCACGCTAAAACTGTGATAAGTCCCCGCAAAGTGTGTGAAGTCGAAAATCCGAAGCGAGCAAGCGGCTTGATGGGTTGTAGGGAGCTCAATCTAATGAAACAAGGAAGAACGAATATGTCAATAAGGCAAGACGGGTTAGAAAGAGACCGGAATGAAAACGGTCCTAAAAACTGGAATGGGCCCAAAATGGGTCGAACTGGGCTGGGTTGAAAACGAGCAGGGCTTGGGAACAGGTCGGGAAATTGGCCGGGGCCTAAAAACGGGCCAGACTCAAAGGGACGGGCCAAGTCTAGCTGGGCCAGGTCCAAGACTGGATGGGCCAGATCAAGGACTGGGCCCAAGGTTGGACTGGATCCAATAGGACTCGAGATTTGGTCTGGGCCTAGCTAGGTTAGACCCGAACTACGCTGAGGTAGGTCAAGCCAAATTGGACCAGAGTTGGGCCTAACTGGGTCCAACTACAGGCCGGGTTCGTAGATTGGGTTGGCTCAACACACAACTGAGTCAACTCATGATTTAACCGAGCCGACTCAACCACAAGGTTGAATCAGGGAAGTAGAAAAGGGGGAAATCGGAGAAAACCCGAAAAATCGAGGAAAAACCCGACAAAATGAGGGAAAGTTAAGGAAAACTGTGGAAAACCAGCAAGGAAATCGGTCGAAAAATGAGGGAAAATGCGGTAAAGGGAAAGAGAAAACTAGAGAGAAGAAGAGGGTACAGATAGAAGAGCGATGAAAATCCGACGGCTGCGAGTGGAAAAAACCAAAATCCTGGACCGTGACAGTAGTTTGGGAAAACTGTGGTGGGAGGCAACAATCGGGTGAGGGTGCCAACCGAGAGGGAAGGAGAGAAAGAAGAATAGTGAGAGAAGAGGAAGGAGTAGTAGTGGCGAGAAAGAGAGATCAAGAAGAGGGAAGGGGAGAGTTACCTGAGAGGGGGAAAGAAATGACGAGGGACAGATGGAAGAGGCAAAGACATTGTAGCAGTTGCGGCTGCAGTGTTGCGTGAGAGGGGGTTTTTAAAGGATTAGGGTTTGGGAATGGAGGTTTAGGGTTTTAGCTTTTCCTTTTTTTTTTTTTTTGAAATAAATTAAATACAAAGGTTTTAAAATAATTTATTTTGAAAAGAAAAATAAAATACAATGAAATAAAAAATCTAAAAAATCTCTAGTGCTGAACGTCGAGTGAGAAAATGTGTGATTTTCAACAATTTTATGTGACAATATATATAATCACAAAATTAACAAAATGTCCCTTCGAGTTCTCGAACTCGAAGTTAGGTAAACTGGAGCCCACCACAGAGCCCACACTCTCCTCACTGCCACTACGGTCCTGAAAACAACTCGGAGATCCGAAAATCTCTCCAAAAATAGAGAAAACTCAGAACGGGTCATTATAGATAACCCAAAACCTAAGGCAAAAATCCATCAACCCTTAAATCAAATCGTAGTCCATAATGTATAACATGGAAGCAAGCTGAATGAGTTGATCCATTCGACTCAATAGTATGGCCCATTTATCCATTCATTTGGTCCATGTCCCTATGCACTTTCAAATGGTGAAGCGTATTCATTGCTATATTCAAGGGACTATCACTCACAAGTTTCATCTTCTGGACCACTATCCTATGCATCTTTATGTTTTTTCAGATGCTGATTGGGCCAGCTACCCAACCACTCTCCACTCAACAATCGACTTTTGCACCTATCTAAGGGGTAATTGTATCTCTTGGACTCAAAAAAAAAAAACCTACTGTGATGCAACGAGTAGGATCGGGTGACGGGGGTATGATGAGTTTGAAGTGGGTTGTACTGGAATAATGGAATTAGATAGTATTATCTAATAAGATAAAAGGGTAAATGAGTGGTAAATGGGGTAAAATAACAAAATAGGAATTAAAAGATGGGAAAGCATATACCTCCAAATTGTGGGGATGGGGGGGGTGGGGTGGGGTTTGAAAGGTGGGTTTAATGTTAATGGAACTAATAATTAAATAAATAAAAATTAAAAGAAAGGATGAATTGTAAAAATAAAAGGATTTACAGATCTGGATGGACTGTACGGGTGAAGGGACAGTGATTGGGTTGTTGGTTGAATCTGGGTGGAGGTGCTCGGCTGAGTGACAATGGAGGGGTTTGATGAATGGGAAGCTTGCAATGTTGCGAAGTGTGGATCAGATCTGGCCTTCTGGGGTGTAGAAGGCGGCAGAGAGCTCGACAGCAGACAAAAGTTGAGGCTGTTGAAACAAGAGTTGGAGTTGTAGAAACGACTGGCAAACAGATCTGTTGTGGACAACAGACCTGCATCAAAGGGGTCTGGCTGGTGATGGAAGTAAGGGAATGGACTTTATGGTGGGTTTGGAGAGATGGGCAGCAAGAGAAGAGATGATGGGACAGTGGATGAAAGGTGAAGAAAATGGAGGCACAAACCAAGCTATAAAGGGCACTCAACAAAGCAATGACACCTCTCCTGGCTGGTCGGGAAACTTTGACCTTCTTCAGTCGGTCTAGAGAAACTCTGGGGAAGCCTTCAAACACCGTTGAAGCAAAGTTCAAGGAGGAAGAAGAACACTGATCGAACGCTGTCGACGGGTCGACCCTCGAATCCACGAGAAAAGAGAAAAATGAGATAAACATGGTAAAATCCAAAATCAAATATCCATTATCAATCATTCCCTCAATACATGCATAATGGTGTATTTATACCAAAAAGGAAAGAAAACCCTAACCTAAAAAAATAGGGAATTAAATAAAAACGAAAATAAAAAATAAAATAATTAGAACTAAAATAGTTGGGCCAGGTTCTCGACATTCGGCCAGGTCGGGTAGACACTGTGCTACATCAGTCTCCCGTGCTTGAAAAAGAGCTCGTCCTCGAGTTCGAATCTAATATGTGAACCTATGATACTTGCTAAGATATTTTTTGCGCCTTGATGGTTCAAACATGCCAAACAAATAGGTAAGCAAATCATAATGAATCTTGACGCTCATGACTTCAACTGGTACACATGGCTCCATAGCGACAGCAACGACAACACGATGCAATGGTGGCTTGACGTCAAAAAAGAGCAAATAAGGATTATCATTGACAAAATCCATTTTCTTTGACACATGTAATACATATGGTGCCTGCAGTACCTGTGGCAGTTGGAGTGTCAATGGTGGCTCGACCGTCGCCAACTCGTTGACAAGGAAGAAGGGCTCTTTCGTCTACGATGCATGTGACATGTGCAGTGGATTAGCATTCATCGGTTGCATCGACTGTGGTGCCGTCAATGCAACTAGCTCTTTCTCGAACATGGCCATTATCTATGGACTCTTGTATTCTGGTGGAGCACACATGAGGTCCGATGAAACGGTCACGCATGTTGTGGAGATTGGCACACATACCGATGGAGACTCTAGAGGCACATGCACAAACTCTGAAGGTGTCTGTAGAGGAACTGACACGTACTCCGATGTTGTCTTCAGGGGAACAGGTGCGGGGTCCGGGATCAATGCAAGGTCTGGGACTGTCTTGTGTTCGACAGACGCTAAGACTTTACTTGTTTCTTTAGACTTTTGCTCAATAGTGGCAGAAAGGAAACGAGCGCGTAGCAACCTTTTCAACTGTGGCCATGATCAGAAAGGAAGCTTATTCAATCACTAACGGTTGATTTGTATTGTCTCCCATCAAACATAAGCTTCATTTAGGAATCGATAAGTCACGAAGTGCACTTTATTTGCTTCATCGATTTCCCAATAGTCAAATAAATGCTCGACTTTGGAAAGCTAGTCGTGGAAGTCTTCATTGTATAGTTGACCTTTGAAGGGTGAGAAGTCATCCTCCATGTGGTACTCTTGAGTTACGGGATTACACCCATGTCGAATAAAAAATTCTTCAATTTCATCGTCTTCGCTCGGATCATCATAGTAGGAAGCCATAATGTTTTTTTTTGCTCTAAACACCCACTTGATGAAGGCTACTCACACATCCATAATGAACAAAGGCAAACCTCCATTCGGGAACGCGGGATTAATCAAGGCTCTGATACCAATTTATGCAGCGAGTAGGATCGGGTGATGGGGGTATGATGAGTTTGAAGTGGGTTGTATAGGAATGATGGAATTAGATAGAATTACCTAATAAGATAAAGGGGTAAATGGGTGGTAAATGGGATTAAAATAACAAAATAAGAATTAAAAGATGGGAAAGCATGTACGGCCAATGGGTTGGGGGGATGGGTTGAAAGGTGGGTTTAATGTTAATGGAACAAATAATTAAATAAAGAAAAAGTAAAAGAAAGGATGAATGGTAAAAATAAAAGGAGTTGTAGATTTGGATGGACTGTAGGGGTGAAGGGACAATGATTGGGTTGTTGGGTTGAATCTAGGTGGAGGTGCACGGTTGAGTGACGATGGAGGGGTTGGATGAATGGCAGTCTGGGATCTTGCAAAGTGTTGATTAGAACTGGGTGTCTGGGGTGTAGAAGGAGGCAGAGATCTCGACAACAGACAAAAGTTGAGGCTGCTGGCGAAAACAGGAGTTGGAGTTGCAGAAATGACTGACAGACAGATCTGCTGTGGACGACAGACCTGCAGCAAAGAGGTCTGGCTGGTTATGGAAGTAAGGGAATGGACTTTATGGTGGGTTCAGAGAGATGGGCAGCAAGAAAAGAGAAGATGGGACGGTGGAGGAAAGGTGAAGAAGATGGAGGCACAAACGAGGCTACAAAAGGGTACGACTGTTGGGCACTTCAACAGAGCAGTGACACCTCTTCTGGCTGGTCGGGAAACTTCGACCTTCTTCAATTGGTTGAGAGAAACTTCTGGGAAGCCTTCAATCACCGTTGAAGCAAAGCCCAAGGAGAAAGAAAAGCACCAGTGGAACGCCGTTTGCCGATCGAGTCTTGAATCCACGAGAAAAGAGAAGAATGAGATAAACATGGTAAAACCCAAAATCAAATATCCACTATCAATCACTCCCTCAGTACATGTATAATGGTGTATTTATACCAAAAATAAAAGAAAATCGTAACCTAAAAAATAGGGAATTAAATAAAAATGAATATACAAAATAAAATAACTAAAACTAAAATAGTTGGGCCGAGTTTTCGACATTCAGTCAGGTCGGTAGACTCTGTGCTACATCATACTGTGCCCTGATCTAGTACAGAAGTAGAATATCGAGATCTTGCCTCTACCACTGCTGAACTCACATGGCTCATTTATCGTCTTCATGATCTCGGTCTCCATATGTCATCTCCTCCGATTCTTCACTCTGATAATATTTCGGCATTACACCTCACTATTAATCATGTCTTTCATGCGCTCACTAAGTATATTGAAATTGATTATTACCTTGTTCAGGAAAAGGCGACTCTTGGTTCTTTTGTCACAAAGTTTGTGCCCTTTTCTCATCAAGTCACTGACATGTTTACCAAGGCTCTTCTACGCCGGCACCATCACTTGTAATGTACCAAACTGGGCCTTTGGCACCCTCCACGGCTCAGTTTGAGGGGGAATATTGGCGGTACAACTCCTGATTTCCAGCAAAAAAATCATGGTCATCCAGCAAAAGAGATTGAGACCACCGACCCTCATCTAAAGAAGATAAGGATCATCATCGATGAAGAACGTCCAGACTAAGAAGTCTATTCCTTTAAGAATTCTTCGCCCTAAGAATTCTTCTTTTCCTTCCTTCTTTTCATTATTTTGTTCTATAAGTATCAGTGTATCACCGAATGATGTACATAAAATTTGTAACAAAGAGAGGTACAAGAGGCATAATACAAGTGCATTTCCAAAGTCTCCATCTAGGTCTCTTTCTTTCAATATCTTCCACCGCCAAATCGCTCATGTTCTCTCCGGTCAGCACAATGAAATGTAATGAGCACAATTCAATCTCTATGAAGAATAATTCTTGTAAATTGACAAGATAGAAGAGATATGCACAAGAAGGAGTAAACGTTTCTTTGTAATTTCTGAATGAAAACTTGATTACAAACACCTCTTTATATAGGCTTCTAGCCATTAACTCAACTCAATAACTTTTCTCTATAAATGAACCAACACTACAATTATCTAGGCAACACTTTCATTAATCTAGGTACACCAACAATTCCAATGAGACTTTTCACTCCCCAAGGTACATACTTTTAGGAGTCACTTAGAAAATATCAAGGTACTTCCTAAGAAATACAAATTAATTAACTTCTAATGCCCCCTCTTAATTTGTAATTTTCATGCAACTTCGAAAGTAGTTGAACTTTCTATTGGAACTGATTTGGTGAAGATATCTGCAACCTGCTCGTTGGGTATACAAAATTTCAACTCAATCATGTTACTTTCAACAAGTTCTTTAATGAGTGATGTCGAAGTTCGATGTGCTTTGACCTGCTATGGAAAACCGGATTTTTGGTCATAGAAATTGCGGACATGTTGTCACAAAATATTGTCGTCGGTGACTCTTGCTTTTGATGTAAATCAACTAGGACCTTCCTTAGCCAAATTGCTTCACATACCACACTTGTTGCTGAAACATACTTCGTTTCGACAGATGACAATGTTATTGTGTTTTGCTTCTTTGAAAACCATGTAATGACTTTTGTGCCAAGATAGAAAGCGTACCCAGAAGTACTTTCCTGTCCTCAATTGATCTAGCCCAATTACTGTCCCTATAGCCAATTAGGCTATCATCATCTTCCTTTGCATACATGAGTCCAAAATTCTTGGTGCCTTTGATGTATCTGAGAATTCTTTTTGCTGCTACATAATGAAGCTTGCTAGGATTATTCATAAATCTAGAAATCACACTTACAAAATGAATAATATCAGGCCTTATATTTGTGAGATAAATAAGTGAGCCAACAAGGCTTCGATAAAGTGAAACATCTACTTTTTCAGCACCATCATTCATTGAGAATTTTTCATTCACCACCATGGGTGTTGCAATTGGCTTGCAATTAGTCATGGAAAACTTCTTCAAAAAATCTTCTGCATATTTCTCTTGACAAAGAAAAATACCATCTTGAGATTGTTTAACTTGTATCCCAAGAAAATATCTCATAAGACCCAAATCTGTCATTTCATATTCTTTCATCATTGCTTTCTTGAAATCTTCAGCCAAGTTTGATTTTGTGCTTGCATAAATCAAGTCATCAATATACAAGCAAACAATGAGAAAATCATGAACACCTTCTTTTTTGACATGAAGTGATGGTTCACTTGGGCTTCTCATAAAACCATTCTTTTGAAAATACCGATCAATCTTGGTATTCCAAGCACGTGGTGCTTGTTTTAGCCCATATAATGTTTTGCGGAGCCCATGGACTTTGTCTTATTTTCCTTTCATAACATACTTTTGAGGTTGTTCAACATAAACCTCTTATTCGAACTCTCCATTCAAGAAAGCAGATTTCACATCCAACTGATAAACTTTCATCTTCAATTGTGCTGCAATGGCTAATATTACTCGAATTGTCTCCATCCTAGTGACTGGAGCAAATGTTTCATTGTAGTCTATTTCGGGTTTTTGAGAATATCCCTTTGCAACCAAACAGGCTTTGTGCTTTTGGATTGAGCCATCTTCATTAAATTTGGTTTTATAAACCCATTTCAGCCCTACAACATCTTTCCCATGGGGTCGATCAACAAGATCCCATGTGTTTTTTTTTTATGATGACATTCATTTCTTCATTCATGGTTCCAATTCATTTTTCATCTTTTGCAGCCTCTTCAAATTTCTCAGGCTCATATGCAATGAAAGCAACATCATATGAATCATAAATATCTTGCAGTGATTGTACCTTTCTTGGTGGACTTGATTCTGAAGAGCTTGGACTACTTCTTGAACCTTGTGGACTTGATGGTGGAGTGCTTGACTCTTCATGTCTTACATCTTCATCAAGAATTTGTGGTGCTTTATTGTTATTACCATTGTCCCAGTCCCAAGCTCTTAACTCATCAAAAATCACATCTCTTGAAATAACCAAATCATTGGTCTTTGGATTGAGCAACCTGTAACCTTTGTATTCTGCACTATATCCAATAAAAATGTACTTTTCTCCTTTTTCATCAAACTTTTCTCTATGTTGTGATGGGATATGGCCATATGCAATGCATCCAAAAACTGTAAGAGACTTTACCTCGGGCTTTTGATTGTGCCATGCTTCAAATGGAGTCTTGTGCAACACTGCTTTTGTTGGAGCTCTATTGAGAATGTACATGGCAGTGCTAACAACTTCAGCCCAAAAGTTATTTGGAAGACCTTTTCCTTTGAGCATGCTTCGTGCCATCTCCACAATTGTTCAATTCTTCGGTTCTGCAACACCATTTGTTGTGGAGTATACCTTACGGTTAACTCCCTTTTGATTCCATTCTCCTTACAAAAATTTTGGAATTCTGTAGATGTGAATTCGCCTCCACGATCCGTTGTGAACACTTTTAATTGAAGGCCACTTTGTTTTTCTACAAAAGCCTTGAATTGCACAAATACAAAGAATGCTTCTGACTTTTGTTCAAGAAAATACACCCACATCATTCTGCTAAAGTCATCAACAAATAAGAGAAAATATTTTTTCTTGTTGAATAATGATCTTCGAGTTGGTACACATATGTCAGCATGAACCAATTCGAGTGGCCTTTTAGCTCTCCATGATGACTTAGCAAATGGAAGTCTATGAAACTTCCCATAGATACACCCTTCACATACTTGGTTTTTGTCTTCAAGAAAGGAAGGCCAATCACCATATTTTTCTTTTTGAGAAGTTGAAGGGATCTATGATTCAAATGACCATACCTTAGGTGCCATAGCACAGTTTCATTAATATCATCAACTTTCAAAGCACAATTTTCATTTGGTGGCATGATTAGAGGAAGGACTTTGTTTGATGACATTTTCACTGTAGCCACCAATTGTCTATTTTTTGTCTAAAATTGTGCATGCATCTTCATCAAATTTCACTGTATAGTCCTTTTGAATAAGTTGCCCAACACTTAGCAAATTTTGAGTAAGTCCAAGGACATAAAGAACATCATGAATCAGTTTATTTTGTCCCTTTTTTGTTTTCACAGAAATTACTCATTTTCCTTCAACATTTTGCAACTTTCCATCTCCAAGTTTGACTTGAGAAAATACTTTCTCATCCAAGCTCACAAAACAATTTCTATTTCCAGTCATATGGTTACTACAACCACTATCCAAGTACCAAATGTCATGAGATTCTTGTTGTGAATTGTAACAAGAATAAAATAGTTGGTCCGGAGAATCATTTTTCTCTATGTAATGTGTTTCATTCTTTTGTCGGAACCAACAATCTTTTTCCATGTGATTTAATATCTTGAATCTAGTGCATCTGAATTTGCAATTCTCACTTGCATGGTCAAATTTGCAATTCTCACTTGCATGGTCAAACTTTTTGAAAAATTCCATTGGAAATTGGGAGTAGAATTTCTTTCATACCTTTGGTTATTAAAACCATTTCCTCTTCTACGTCCACAGTTGGAGCTTCCTCCACGTCTGAAATTTTTCTTTCCTCGAAATGAGCCCCTACTTTGAGTTTCTCTTCTAGACTCTTCATCTTTTCTGTCTTTCACTTGCATCTTTGATTGAAATGCTTGCTCAACTGGTTATTCTGCAAATCTGCTCATTCTTTTTTCATGTGCTTCAAGAGAACCCATTAGTTCATGCAATGATAGTTGAGAAAAATCTTTGGATTCTTCGATAGCGGCAACAACATGTTCAAATTTCACCGGTAAGCTTCTCAAAACTTTTTCAACAATTTTCTTGTCTTCAATAGTATCTCCAAAGCTTCTAATTTGATTTATAATGCCGGAAACTCTTGAGAAAAAGACTTGAATTGATTCACTTTCTTTCATGAGCAAATAGCCAAATTCTTTCCATAAAGTTTGGAGTTTTATGGAGATGATTTTCTTTGAACCTTGAAATTCATTCTTCAAAATTTCTGAGGCATCTTTTGACTTTTTGGAGGTTAAAATTCTTGGAAAAATAGATTTGCTTACCCCTTGTTGGATGATGAGAAGTGCCTTAGCATCTTTCCTTTTGTTTTCCTTGTATTCTTTTTGTTTTGCTTGAGTCCATGTTGAACTAGTCGTCAGTGATTCCGGTGGTTTATCATAGCGATCTTCAACTAGCTCCCAAAGATCTTGAAAGATGAAAAGAGTCTTCATTTGTAGGCTCCAAAAATCATAACTGTCTCCATCAAAGATTGGAACTAGATTTTGTGCATAGTTGAAAGTACTTGTACTTTGATTGTTGGCCATGGAATAGAGATAAATGTGCAAAGCTCTGATACTAAATTTGTTGGCGCAACAGAATGTAATGAGCACAATTCAATGTCTATGAAGAATAATTCTTGTAAATTGCTAAGAGAGAAGAGATATACTCGAGAAGGAGTAAATTTTTCTTTGTAATTTCTGAATGAAAATTTGATTACAAACACCTCTTTATATAGGCTTCTAGCCATTAACTAAACTCAATAACTTTTCTCTAGAAATGAACCAACACTACAACTATCTACGCAACACTTTCATTAACCTACGTACACCATCCAATGAGACTTTTCACTCCCCAAGGTACATACTTCTAGGAGTCACTTAGAAAACATCAAGGTACCTCCTAAGAAATACAAATTAATTAACTTCTAATACTTTCAATATCTTCCACTGCCAAATCGCTCTTGTTCTCTCCGGTCACTACTCCTTCAATCCGATTAGGTGTTGTTCAGACCGTTGATCGATCTTCTGATTGATCCTTCCAATGGGCTGAACCTTACCATATGCTCACAGACGCCATTGTCGTTTCTGTCTGTTCGCAGGACCCTGTCACTCTTCATCACCTACAACAAGTGTGCTGTAAAACTGTATTCTCCACCCAACACTAAGGACCTCGTCTTCTATATCAATTCTCCCTGCCACATTCTTCATTGATTATTACTGTTTCCTAGCTTCTACATCTTCCCAATGGTTTCCTCTAGCTTCTGTCCTTCATAACGGTGACCTCCTCTATAGCACTAGAGTTTTCCAATGATCACCTCCTCCGTGAAAGCAAGTGAGGGTTCCCAAGAGGAACATGAGAAGTTGTGGTTTCCGTTCTTCAGCATAACCTTGTTTATGCTCTCACACAGAAAATGCCTTCGCAGTTTGAGTTGCTGCTTCCTTGTCCTCATCCTCAATTACCATTATCGAGCCATGATCTTTCATTTATAATTTTAGAGGATTTCACTTTCATGATCATGAAAAGGAGATCAGAGGGGTTGGTCTGACGGTCAATAAGCTCCCCTCATGAAGAGATCTTGAGTTCGATTCATGCTGAAATCCCTCTGAGCTACTCCCCATAGGTTACTCCTCATCGACTTACCACTGTGTGTGGATTGAAAGGTTTACACATGCTCGTGAGATTAGTCTCACCTCCAATATAGGGTGGAGATACCCATATTACAAAAAGTGGAATACCATATGAAATACTAATTTTTCAAATTTAAGTTCCAACAAATGTGAGGATTTCTAGGCAGCTTACTAAACCATAAAAGGAGAGGATTTTTGTCCCATTGTAGGTCTGAGAGTCTAAAAGAACAAATGAAATTACAAGCGAGATATTGTATCTTTAGGATTAGATTTTATGATGATTACAGAAATTCTTAGACTTAACAGAAAGTCGAAAAAATGGGTTTTCTTCTTATCCATTTCATTGTTTAAACAAACAATTTATTAAAAATTTTAATACTTTTTATTGTTCGTTTGTGCCTCAAATGAGAGTAACAAATGTAGCGAAATTCCTCGGTCGATGATCATTTACAGTACTTCCTTAAGACAGTACAAACATTCTCTTGCTACTTTGACATTTGCTTAATTGCTTTTATAATGAAATTTCAGCATGTCTTAGTGCATGATAGATAAAATAGGCCTATCTTAATTTTCAATGTCCATGTTGGTTTGCAATATTCAAGTACAAACATGAATGCTGAAAATAGACACTCAAATCCATAAAAATCAGAAACAAAATCAGGAGAATATTGGTCCGAATTGGGTTGTCCCAGACCTTTCCAAAGTAATCTATATATCAACCTCTATGCTTTAGTGTCCCTCCTTAAGAACCTGTCATGGGCTTGGTTGCTTCTTCAAAGGGTCCTAAACCCTATCCAACGGTGCATGCCTCTCCAATGCAAAACACTATGAATGAAAAGCCGCATTTGCAACATGATATCCTAGCAAATATATAATTATTTATTTTATTTTGATTTCTTTTGAAAATATCCAACACTGTCAAAATAGATGGTGGATGATCTTTGAACTGAATGTGAAAAGCCAATTTAGATGGTGAACAGGGTGGGTTTACTTCTGGATTGAGGTTTTGCATACTTCACAATAGACTAATATCTGATCTATTGAATGAGAAGATTGTTTGGTTCTGTTTCACTGTCAGTTGTTTCTTTCTTCAGATATCTTAGTTACATCACCAGACATATTCAGCATTGTGAAACATAATTCAGACCATCAAATTTCTACATTAACGATTATTCATCTTCAGAGAAGAAAATGATACTCATTACAAGAAGAGTAATAAAAATTTGAAAAGAAATATGCCATATTGAGAGATTCTAAGATTAGAAAAAAAAAATGAATGTAATGTGAAGATAAAGGCCTACAGTTGATATTAATGATAATTACCCTAACAGAGCTTGGTTCACAGATTAGAAGATGGCAGCAGCCACATCAAACATTCGGCGAATGAAGAACTCAGTTCCTAAAACGGGTGCTTAAAAATGAAATTACTACCAAAGCAGAACAAGCCAACCCTGATTGACATATTCTTTGATTGAGGTAGGTCTTGGTCCTGTAACTATTTCAATCTCTAATTGGGTCCCTGTCAGAGTGACAGCATGTTCTAATACTTCAATTGGAGGCAGCAGGGTGAACTTGCCATGCAGATGCTAACATTATGGGTCTTCCTTTCCACCCAAAAAGGAGGCATCCTTTCTCACTGGTAAGAGTATAGCCATCACAGCCATACACAGACAACATCATTCTTGCTTGGCTCATCGACTTCAAAGCAACTGATTGAAAGCCCGCTCGACCCAACTGCCTTCGCCATTGATCTGCTCTTTCATGCCTCTCGACTCTATCAGAGCCTTCATACGCAACAATGTTGCAGATTTCCTCTGCAAAATGGGATCTCTCTATTTTCAGTCTTTGAGGGCTAGGTCTTGGAAGACTAGCTTCAAGGGAATCGAAGATGGCGGAATAATAATGGAGGGATTCAAGGAACCTTCTAAGGAAGAAGGGCCCATTGTGGTTTGCATCTTGTTCTACAACTGTGAGGAGTGCTGGGTTTAGCTTCCTTATTGCCTGGAGAATAGTCTTAAGAGAACCCCTACTCTCCTTTACATACTTATGTAGATGCATGATGCTATTAACAAACAAAAATTCTCCTTCCCTTAAGTTGAGGGTCTCTTCATTTAGTAAGGAAGGAGTTAGAGGCTCCAATATCAAATTGAATTCTAAATGCATCCCTAGTAAGCTAGCCTCATTGGCAAGAACCTTCATGCTGGATTCTAAGTCCACTATATTTGGCCCTACACCTATCCCTGTAATTCGAAGCTTTGGTGGGCCCTCGGGTCGGGAAGCCAAGGTTCTGATCAAAGAAGGCCATTGAAGGGAATGTTCCATCCCTAGATCAATGATGTGCAAGGAGTCCTTCCCTTGAACTGTTTGACATATAGACTCATTTGCAGCCATAAAACCAAAGGCAATATAGGGAGTGGTTTGGTAGAGGAGGTGGAAGCCTTCCATCTTCTCTTCCCTTGTGATCATCGGTACATCTACACCAATGGTCGGCAGAGGCCCATTTGCACCCACATTGTGCAAAAGGGAGAGCCTAGACTTCAATCCCATTGCAAAGCAAAAGGACACCCTCTGCAATGAATCACCCCATGTATTAGCCGAGGCCCATACTTGGTTAAGCAATGAACCAGCCAGTTGGGTGTCTCGGCACCCAACTGCCTCTGCACAAGCCAACAACAAGTGCACCAAGTGAAGTCCCTGGTCCACTCCTTGTGTCCCTCCCTCAATACTTGGCATGATTCTTGATACCATGCCTGACTCTTCGGTTGGGATTCCGAGCTCCAATTCTTCTCCATCAGTCATAGATACCTCTCCATATGTGGAGTTCGCCATAAAAAATGCATCGAACTCATCTGGGGTCTGCTGGATTTGGGTGGATGCACCTCCATCTTCACCATACAAATCAACGTTGATGAAGCTGTGGACGAATTCGTCTTGTTCTGAGGCCCCTAAGCAAGGAGAGCTACAAGAATCCCATGGTGACCACATTCCAGTGCTGTTCAATGAGTCCTCCCAGAATTCTTGCTGTTCCTCTTCTTCTAGACGCGCAGGGCAATACTGCCGAATGGCCATGTTATTGTTAAAGCTCTCTTGCAGTGGAAGTGATAGAGGACCATTCATGGCTTCTCCTCCTCTGATGTTTCCACACAAGTGACTTGGGTAGAATGGCTAATATATATTTATTCCTCTACAAGGACTGGATGATCCATGCATGCTGGAGTGGGAAAGGGACTGAGAATATGCTCTGTATTTTTTTCTAACCCAACAACATACTGAGGCATTTGTTTTCAGGTGTAAAGGATACACATTTCATTTGTATATTAGACATTTCTTTCTCCTCCAGAAAAGGGACACAATTCCTCTCTTCTTTATGTTATATTACAAAGCTCTAATTAAAATATCGTCCTTGTGATGTACAAAACCTAACATTTTTTCATGTTTAAAAGTGTCTCCATTTGCTTGCATTAGATCAAGAATGGATGATGATGAGGGCCATAGAACCCATCAAGGAGATAAAATGATGATAATGATGAAGGGCAAGACTAGTTGATCAACATGGCCATAGATAAAGGGATGACAGAGATGCACATGTTACATTAGATCAGTGGGTTAATTTTAAAAGATAAAATTAGAAAAGAACACATGAAGGATAATTAAAAAATGATTCGAATAGAAGAAAAATAAAATAAAAAACTCGTTTGAAGTAGTTTGAGCATATTAATAGAAATTAAAGACAACTCTAGTATGTTGAATTGAGAAGCGACAGAGTCAGAGTTTTAAGAAGGGATGGACTACAAAAACTATGTAGGAAAGAGATAAAGGAAGATATAATAAATAGTTGAGTAACTGAATGCATGGTTTATAATAGGGTAAACAACATGGTCAAATAGAAAAGTAAAACCTCAAAAGTCGACTAAAAAAATAAAATTTTGACTTGGATAATTCATTTAATTTTTGTTTTATGATACAGATTCATGCATGTCATTGTGATTAATAAATAAAATTTGAAATTGAATTGTATCTAAGTATCGAGTGAGACCTCTAACCATTTACCAGATTGAAAATTGTTAAGTTTCGTGACTAGATCCATGGATGCAATCTTAAATTGGATTTGAATCCGTAGTAGTATCTGTCTGAATATCTATGACATATTTGGATCCAACCTATGTACAACTTTGAGCTTCCAAGTTCTCTTGTGGAATCTACAACCATCCATCTGATAACACCTCATTATAACGCATTGGATAGTTTGGCAATCTCCGATTTAAAAAGATACGAAATAAAAACAGACTTGACAGCTATAGAAGGAAACAGAAAATATCAGAACTTTGAGGAAAAAGATAAAAAGGACATAGTTTTTTTACAATGTAGAACTGATAAATAATACTCCCTCTCTTCCAAATTAGTTGTCTTATATGGATTTTAGAATTATCCCAAAATCATTGTCTCATTTATATTGGAATAGTATAAAGTGTGTTGAAAGTGAATGAGATCACATAGAGTCCTACCCTTATATAGAGAGGTCTTTAAAAAACATAAATATTTCAAATAAGACAACTAAAATGTGACAGAAGGATTATATATATTAACTTGGAAGGGTTGGTCCGACAGTCAATACGCTCACCTCATGAAGCAAAATCTTGAATTTGATTCACGTTCAACCCCTCAAGGTCATTTCCGATGGGATTACTTCCTATCACTAAATCAGTGTGTGTGAATTGGAAGGTTTATACATTCTCGTGAGATTAATCTTACCTCTAATGTGGGTGGGAATACCCATGTAACAGAAAAAAAAAAAAAAACAGTTTTAAATTCACATAGGTAGTAGGGTTGACTTGAGCTCCTGATTATAGACTAAAAGTCTCATGTTTGAATCTTCTACCAAACTAACTCGATGCATGAGGTTTGCAGTTGGTTCAAGCATTAATGGTATCAATGACAATAAAAAAAATTATAATAAAAGTTGATAAAAGAAATACAGATAAATAAAAAAGTGTCAATGATGGTGACCAAAGAATAACTAGAGTTTAGAGAAAAAAAAAATTCAATATTTCAATGTGGGTTTGTCCAGCATACTGGATGAAAATTGTCAAAGTTCGAATGCAAAATCCAGGACACCTTAAATTACAATTTTACAAGTAATTCTGCAGGCTAATGAAGTTAGAAATTCTCTGAAGGGTGATGATGATGATGTGGGTAGTTTTTCTTTTCTTTTGTATGGGTTTGGTGTTGTAAGATTCTTAAAGAGATTGATTGTGGAGAGAAGGCAAGTTAAAGAGACATGGGTGGCGACAACTCTATGGTTGATTTATTCCAAGTAAACTAATGAGAAGTTTACAATGTGCCGACGCTAGTGACCATTTTAGGCCGGTCTGACTTAAGGTTTCCGACTCCATGGGTGGGGATTGTGATCTATGGTGGCATAGTGTGGTCCATTTTGGTTTTGGTCTTTCGCCTTTGTCATTCTCTTCTTCTCCTCGGTCGGCCAACAAGAAATGAGACACAAGCTGGCGAGAGAACTAGAGCTGGTGATGTGAGGTTACCATACATGATTCCCTCAAAACAAAAGTTAAGAATTAGTAAGACAAAATTCTATCTTACATTCCATCACTTTTTTTAATCTCCCTCTTCATAAGATCAAGGAGTGTTGGGATATGAGTCATCAATAAAAAGCTGCCGCATGTATGAATCCTACGATGATTATTAATTTCAAATATATAGAAGTTGTTAATTTTTTTATACTAGTCAATTTATAGTATATGTTGATGAGAGGAACACCTTTTTTACCACACATAAATAATAATGTCCAAAAAAAATAGAAGATAGAAAAGCCAACACAGGAAATCAAACTACAAAATAAATATTTACGTAGTTCCCTTTCGGTACGTACACAGGTTCAAATACCAATTCATTATGCTCAAAGAAAAGAAATCGAAAGATAGACGACTCTTACTCTTGTTACCGTTTTCGCTGCACTCTCTCTCACTGAAAACAACATTATATATGCCCTGAATAAGGTTTACAAAGGTGGAAAGTGAAAATTACAAAATTATCTTCTAGTAAAATTTCGGCTAGGGGATCCTCCCCGTATATCCCTGGACAAGGGGGTGCTGCCTCCCATTGACTCCTGCAAGCTCGAAGCAAAGCTCGACATACTACCAGATCAACAGTATATCTCTAATGATCAGGCTTCATAGAGCCTAGCACGTGTGGAAAGTGATAATTTGTAAAACTATAGATTGTATATTGCTATAAAATTAGAAAATTTCAAAAGGCTGAATAGAGAGATAAATAGGAAATGCTATAGCTACGAATACGGATTGTTTTGCAATGATATGCCATGATGTGGAATAACTGAAATACACCCTAAAAAAAGGAGAAAATTGGTGACCAAACTATTGACAGGATACACATTTGTTTACTACAAGAATTAGGAAGAATGATGTATGTATATGATACATAATGTAGTGAATCATTATATTAGATATGTAGATTTAAGTGTGCAGTTCTATCTATGTTTATTTTATTCTTACATTTTGATCCTTGAAATTTTTAATATTTTAGATTATTTTTTAACATTTATTCAATAATATTAAAATAATCAAATTAAAATGAAATCAATAAGTCTTAAATCCATGTGAAATTTTACATTTATTTTATTTAATATCATGGTCTATTGCGATACTAGCTCTACCTTTTATAATCAACTCTACTCAAAAGCGCTTATTAACTCATTCTTAAAAATACTGCACATTCTTCAAAATATGTGCCAGTGGATGTTTCTAGATAGGGTCCTCTTTCACCCAGATTATAATTTTATTGAGAACATTTATATTTATATAAAGAATATGATTAAATTAATTAAGTCATATTTCTTAAATATTTTAAATTTTAATTACTTTAAATTATTTTTAATCTCAGATGTTATTGCATTAAGAGAGGATTCACCAAAAAATAATCTTCACTAGAAAAATATTTGTTTAAATATATATCCACAAAAATTACCTGTATTAATTTATTCAAGAACATCCAACCATATTTTCTTAAGACTCTAAAATTTTAGTTACCGCTACATGTTTTAAATTTCTAAACTTTTTGAGGGCGTGATTGGTCGAATCTGGAATGCATACACTAGCATATAACTTTTTAAGCAATATGACATAAAAGTCTAGTGATTCAAGAGTAATTTAAAAATGATTGCGATTTAAGAGGCTTTGAAGATATGGTTTGATTTATTTAATTAAGGTAATTTATGTTGATTATAGACCTTTTGGTCGATGAGATTTTTTTTTTAGATTCCACGTATTAGTACAGGTGACAAAAGTTTAAGAGTTTCGTCCTTTTGACTGTTTTAAAATATTTTATGATCACTAAACTTTTCACCTAAATAAAGAGTCTACTCTAACGGTACCTAACAGGTAGTTTTTTGGGGCTGGAAGCTCAGGTCCTAACAAGTGGTATCAGTGTTAGGTTTCAGACTAACTCATGTAGGCTCATGAGATCTACCAGGCGAACGAGATGGTCGGCGTCGCTCTCTGCGCCGGAGGGCCTCGTTTGAGGGGGAGATTATTGGAACATTTGCACACGACTCCCACACCCACATTAGAAGTGTAGAGGGAGATTTAGGGGTTTATAAAGGACTTGGGTCACTCCACCTAACAGACTAGTCTTTTAGGTTGGAAGCCCAAGTCCTAATACTAACACTATATGGTGGATTATTTGGAAACATTTATGTATGAAAATGGAGCTCAACAAAATCCAATATGATTAAAAAATCATTTAAGGTTCAAAATTTTGATTACTTTTAATAAAATATTTTGTAATTAATATGTAGTCCACTAAAAAACACATTAATTCAATAATTAAAGCTATATTTTCTAAGCTTCCAAAATCACTATACTAAGATGATTGATTGGTTCTAAAAGTTCACTTTTACCTTATTTATATTCTTTTTTTCTTTTTCAAATCTCATATGGAAGTATGAGCCCATTTCTAATTTAGAAGGCAATATTGATATTGAATTTTATTAAAGTTTAACTAGTTAAAATTTCGTTTAGGAAAAATTCCTCCAAAATCAGCCAGTCATTTGGGGTCATTGACGGGGCATGTTTTATTCAATACATTTTCACATGGGCAACAAAGATTGTAGCAGAACTTGATGTAAATAAACCTAATAGACATGCAAATACAATGCAACTATGTCTATATAATATGAATAAGTGTTAAATGTTTGATCCAGCTAAGTGTAGGATTTATGTTTTTTAACTTTAACTTTGTGTAAATGCTGATGTAAGTATGGAGCCAAGCTCGTATTGAAGATCAAAAGTGATGCGAATCAAAGAGGGGAAAGGTAAACTGGGGGCGTCCTGTGTGAATGTGGGGCGTTTCTCCGAGCGGTTTATGGAGACCCTTGCCTCGTGGTTCCCCTCATTTATAAAAAAAAAAAAAAAAGAAGAAACAAACTAGTTTTACATAGTTTGTTGGCTGGGTTTTCGGCAGCAACCCAGGCCTCTTCAGCAATAGTTTACAGGCCCTTTTTCCGGTCCGAGACCGGCCTTAACTTAGGCAACAAGGAACAATTTGTAGGCCCAAAATTGAATGCGAACAAAGTCCACTTTAGGCCCAGACGTTGCAGACTTGCAGACAGGGGTTGAAAATTCAGCTCATCCTAATTTTCGGCCGATATTTTATCTCGGCAGAGATTTTTCTCTCTCCTCAAATTTTTTTTTTAAATCTGGATGGCCTTTTTTTTTTAAAAAAAATTCATTTAAAAAATAAAAAAGGGATTTTTTTAAAAAAATTAAAAACATAAATATCGGCCAAGATATCGACCGGACCCATGCCAATATTTTTATTTTGTAAATAAAAAATAAAAATAGGCTGAGATCTCGGCCGTATTAGCCGATTTTTTTTTTTCTCTCGCTTATACTATGTGTGTCGGCCAAGATGTCTCGATTGTTGAAATCCCAAGATATCTCGGCCGATACGCACAGTATCAACCTAGATTTCGACCCTTGCTTGCATAGCAGTGGTGAACTCGAGACTGTTTGGTGACTCCATATAACCCATATAATATTAAATCGTAGTTGTTCGTTATTTACTGCGTATAAGGTTTTTATAGGATTTTTTATATGGAGCAAAATTCTTTTTCTATCGTAAATATCATCATTACAGTGTCATCTATGGCCCGATTGGAACAATTAGGTGCTTTGAAGATCAAGTGGAAGATGTGATTTACATCAATAATCCTAAGCTAGCTTGTTCGAAATTTGCTTGAATCTTATTGTGTAGTGGGGGTACAAGCTTCTTAATGTAGAAAATTTTCTTCTAATTTTGTTGGCGGTGGCGCCCATTGAGAGAAATCTTCTTCTATTTTGATTGAGATAAGGATATCATGTCATGCACATGTAGACCTTCTCTTCTCTCTTCTCCACTCATCCTATTACTTCTACATTCACCCTTGTTAATGGACCATCAAATGTGGGATTTGGAAGTCCAAAACATGTTAAACAAGGCCCTAACCCATATATCCATCAAATGAGCTCTTCATTTTGCACATTTACACTCATATTAGAAAGACATCTCTTTCAACCATGAAATTTATCAAGAGAATTTAAGAGGAAATTTCACAATTTTATCTTCATTTTCTTCTATTGGGCCTAAGTCCACATATTTGATCCATGAGCTCTGATATGATCACTTTCATGGGCCAATTTGATGACTTTAGTCTCATTTGTCTCAATCATAAACCTTATAGAATTATGAAGCCAAATTGTAAATCACATCTTCCACTTGATCTTCAAAGCACCTTATTGTTCCAATCAGGCCATAGATGACACTGCAACGATGATATTTACTATAGAAAAAGAATTTTGATTCAGATAAAAAATCCTATAAAAGTCTTATATGCAATAAATAAAAGATGGCTTCTTCCTTCTTTTATTTCTATTTCTTTCTTTCTCTTGCTTCTTTTTTTCTCTCTTCTTTCCTTTTCCTTCCATGCTTTATTGTTTGCAGGGCCCGCTCTAGGCCAAGGCGAGTTAAGCGGCCACTTAAGGCCCACGCATTAAAAGGCCCGAATTTCTTAAGTACCGTTAAAGCTTAGAGGCCCAAATTTCGGTGTTTAATAATTACAGCAAGCTTATCCCAAACCTAAATATCTTCTTTTTAAGTCCCCTCAACGGCTCGCCGCTCTTCTGCTCTTCCTCTCTCACCGCTCTGCTCTCTCGCCACTCTCACACTGTTGTGACACCCCGAAATTTTAAGATTTATGAAAAATGAATTTTAATAATTAATTGAGGTTAATGAAATTTTATCAAGTAATTAAGAGAGATTTAGTGGGATTTAATTGAGAGATTAAATTTTATTTTAATGACGAGTGACACGATGGGAAATAAATTCATGAAATTTATTGGAAAAGGAATTTGTGATGTGGCGTCAGGCCACATGGGCAATGACATGGCTCGCCACATGGAAGAGGTGACCCAATGCCACACTTAATAATTTAAGCGTAATTAAGGAATAAAAAGGAAGCCACCACTCCCTGTTTGGATATACATGCACGGCAGACCCACTCCCCTTATTCATCCGCACGACACTCACCCTCTCCCTTTGAATTCGCATGGTACTCCTTTCCCCTCTCATTCATGACAACACCACATTCTCCACCGAGAACCCCACCTCTCCACCGTGAGTTCCACTCCCTTACTCTATATTCATCTCCTTCTCTGCCTCTCCACTAAAAGAATTCAAGCAAGAAAGGAATCAAGAAGAAGGGAAGGAAAGGAGAAGAAGAAAAGAGGAAAAAAAACTTGGGAAAGCTTTGCTTAAGGTAAATATCCATCTCTAGAACCAACCATAGACGAATTTGGGTTTAGGAAATAAAGAAAAATTTGGGGATTTTCGAGTTTTCCTCAATTCATGAAATTGGATTTAAATCTGTGAAATTGTATACTAAATTATAAATATCAACCCCAAAGGATGTGACAAATCACATAGGAATAAATTTAAGGGGTTAGGTTGAATGAACAGGACCAATAACCCACCCATGTGTGATTTCTGAGTTCAAGGAATTCGGTTCGTACATGCAGAAATCGACAGGAGTTTGCAGATGACTATCTGTAGAAGACAGGCTTCAGAACCTGTGTTGAAACCTCCGAGACAAGTTCCGAAGGCTCGGAACAGTCCGAAGGAACAAGGATGTTCCAAGAACCCTTGGAAGGAACAAGGTCTTAGAACCTGGCTCAGTTGTTCTGAGGCCAAGTTTCGAAGAGACTTGTGAAATCAGAAAGAAGACCTACAAAATTTTGGTTAAGTTCACAATGAGAACCCAAGGTCTCAGAACCTGGCTCGGAAGTGCCGAGGCCAAGTTCCGAGCACTATAATGTAGAACTAAAACCCGTAAAGTCTCGGAAGTGTCGAGGGAAGACTTGAAGTTCTGAAGTCTCAGAACTGGACTCGGAAGTGTCGAGGTCAAGTTCTGAGGTGGCCAATTAAGTTGTATACTTCAGAATGGTCCAAAGGAAACCCTGATGTTCCGAGGCTTCGAAACAAGATTCGAAAGTTCCGAGGGTATGGTGACCCAAGTTCCGAACCCACATTATTGAGACTGTATGACCCTTAACTTCACATTTTTTGGTGGAAACATGAATATAGAACCAATGAAACATCATAAATTGAAAATTAATGAAAGTGATAAGTATAGATTTGGAAAACAATGACACAAACTAATTGTATAATTTGTTGTATTTCGATTCATGGAAATAACCAAAGGACTGGAAGGTGATCTAGGAGACGTACATACCACGTAGCTCGTTACTTCGCAGAATCCCGGTGATCAGGTAGGTTTTCCTACATTATGAAAGTAACATGGTGATTATGTATATTCGAGTATGAATTGATGAGTTGTTTTAAATATACGTTTTGATGACGATGATTTGAGAATATGTGATTTCCAAGTACGATGAACATGAATTATTTTGTGTATTATGAAATGGATTTGATATCATTGCATTAACATGAACTTCATGCTTTTGCATGGGATGGGAAGGCATAAAACCAAAGTAAAGAGACAACATACTTTACTCGAAAATATTTGTATATACATAGAATGAATAACCATTTATTTGGCCGCGTCCATGAACACAGAATTGGGCACATAAGATGGGCTCAAAGCTCCTGGGTGAGAGACCCGAAACCTGCGCATGAGAGGATGGGTGATAGTACTCCACTGGTAATTCTGGTTAAATACTAAATATTGGGTGGTAACTCTCAGCTGGTGCCCTAGGAAAACTATGGATATAAATGGCCAGTGTTTATAACTATTTGATGAGAAAGATTGACCAATGCATGAGGTATGAGAACGGCATGCATCAATTCATGTCAACATGGCATAGTACAACACATTGTTTTCCAAGTACATTGAAATTATTATAATTATGATTTGAATTATGAAATGATTATGAATTCGCTTTGAATAATCTATGAGTATGAATTATGAACTGATTTTGAAATATGGGATAGGGATGATTTTCAAATGAGATATATGATATGAATAATATATATATATATATGTGTGTGTGTGTGTGTGTGTGTGTGTGTGTGTGTGTGTGTGTGTGTGTGTGTGTGTGTGTGTGTGTGTGTGTGTGTGTGACTAAGCCCATAAATTCCGCACCCCTCCCGCAGATTGTGTTTGTAGGTTTGAAGTACATAGATGAAATTGGACCAAGCGATGGCCGAATGCGAGCGAGATGGATGCAATAAAGAGTTCGGAGAGCTTAGTCTATTTATATATTTTGAAAATGCTAGAACAATGTTATGTATTAAAGATATTCTTTTGGGGAATGTAATTATATAATGACTTTGAACTTTCATACTCTAGTTTTGTATTTGACTCAAGTATGTGGGATTCCTTATGGCTATGACATATGTTGACTATTTATGCAATGAAATAAATGTTTAAAATTTCGCAGGATTATGAGAGTGTGTGCAAAATATTATGCACACACACTAGTTGGGCCAGTCAAGGGTCAGGTCTTCGGACTCAAACTTGGATCGCTTCGTGACTTTCGCCTACCTCTGCACTAAATATCCATATATTTCTACTCTGGTGACGGTGGTTAGAGGGAGGGGTGTTACAACTGCGCTCTCTCGCTCTCTCTTCCTCTCGTCCAGCTTACTCCCTCTCAATCTCAGGTACTTTCTACTTTGTAATAGGTTTTGATCTTCTTTATTGTTGGTGTTCCACTTCTAAGTTTTAATTTCTTTGGATTTTTTTCATGTGCTCTTTAATGGTTTTTGACTTGTTATTGTTTTCTATAAATGGTTTGCTGGGTTGGTGAGGATTGAGGAACTATTACCATAGTTGAGGGGTAACAATCTTTGAAGATGAATGAAATATACATGTACATTGAAAATGACTAAATGACATAAATCTTATACTTAATAAATCTGAAATCTCATCTTAATAATAACATTGAACAACTGGGGTTGCAGAGAATGGCATATCGAAATCAAAATCTAAGAAACTAGGGGTAGATTTGGGATAGAGAATCTGACGATAACAGAGCGAGGTTGGAACAAGATGGGTCGTGGGTGGGGGCTGAATAAAAGACAAATTGGGTGCAATTAGTGAATAGCTTTTTTGGAAATCATTAAATTATAATTAGGCAAATAATAATAACACATTATTTATAATTAGGTTAAAAAAATCTAGTCATAGACAATAAAAGTTTCTCGTTCAAGTATTATTTTCTATGACTTTATATAAAATGAGCGATTGAGCTTAAACAATTGTTGATTGATGCTAAATTTTGATATTTAAATAAAAAAAATTCATCAACAATCATGACACTTTTTTGCCATTGATGCATAATCGAGCTTCACAACTATGGTCACACAAAAATTTCAAAATTGTTCACGAGTGAGACTAGCTTGAGCGTGTGGCTCAATACTAGTATTAACTATAATGTCCGTAAATTTATAAATATGGTGTAATAATTATTTCCTTGCACCTCAACAACCCATCTCACATTCTCACCAACGACTTTAGAAATTCCATGACCTACAAACATAGCGTAATTTACAAATAGATGAAACATTAGATCTCTCGCAATTGCTTTTATACTAGAGCAGCCCCAATTGGTATGTTTGCAAAATTGAAGAGTTTATTACTTAATTTGTGGAGCAAAGTCGAGTCTACCCATCATTATTTATGAGGAATAGATGTGATTCTTTAATTGAAGTTTATTCTCAAGCCTATAAATTTTTACTTAATTATATATTTCCTCCCTGCAGATCAAGCTGTGACTTTTAATTTAAAGATCTTTAGTGAATTAGTTGAATAATAAAGGACATTTCAGCTATTCATCAATTCTCATATTATCACAGTGTCAGGTTCCATTGTTCTTTAGCCTTTCAATTTTAGTTCTTTTTAATTATTCTTTAATCTTAAAGGTTTTCTGTTATTTATAATTGTCTTTTAATCATAAATATGTCTACTAAAAAATGTGAATCTGAATTTCAAAAACTTCAAAAAAGGAGAAGAGTAAAAAAACTAGTTCAATCTCAAAAAGGGACTCTTGATAAATTTGTTACTGGCATTAAACAAAATTTAATAAATAATTTGAATGAAGATTTAACAAATGAACAACCGATTCATTTAAGATAATTAAACCATGATGAGATAACGGTACAAAAGAATGACAATGAACAAATTCTTAATGATGCTCAAGAAAATTTAGAAGAAAAAGAAACAAGAAAAGAAAATAAAATTTTCTATTCTATTTCTACAATTAGTTATAATTTACGATGATGGAAAACTATAGATACAAAAATAAAAGATTTATTAGTACAAAGATGTCCAATTAGAGAAAAATATATAAAATTTCCTATGGATGAAAACTCTAAGCATTTCTCTACTAACTTTTTTTTTTTTTTGAGACCCAAGGAAACCTCGAGCCCACCTCGGTGGTTTGTAGTCATGTTGCCAAGGTGTGCTTACGCCTCGCCCTCCTAACTATTAACTATTATACTAGAGTGTTAGCATAATTCTTAATTGGATTGAAAATTGGGTATGAAGAAATTAAATAAACCTTTGAATTGTAATCTTTTAATACCCAATAAGTATAAATTAAAATATCAATCCATGAAACTTTAAATCACCAGGATCTTGAATCAAATAATGTTTCAATAATTAATCTAACATTCATTATGCAGAAAACATTATTAAAAAGAATTAAAAGGGTACCCAAATCCATCAGATCTAGAAGACGTGCGTCGGTCTTTTCTTGCACGTTGTCTTCTTGTGGTTGTTCCTGCGAAATTTCTTGAGCACCTCGGAGTTTCTCCTCCTTTCCCTCTTAATTCCTCTCTGATTTTTGTGAGTTGATGGGTTTGATAGAGAGAGGATCGAACATGGGTAAAAGTAGAGGACTCTAAGGCTATGTTTTCCTTAAATAAGCTACTCTCCATCAAAATAGCAAATCAAGTCCTAAGAAAACTCTCTTAAACGTGTTTTATATTGGAAAGGTGGGCCCCACTTGAATCCAAAGTTGCCTTTAATTTTACACGTGTGGGTTACATGTCGGTTTACATTCTCCCACTTAATCCATGCTACATCGAAATTGGATTCAAATAAGGATAACATAAGGCGCGCACATAACCCACTTCCATATAACCATAATACGGTTATCATCATAACGCTAATACTAAATGACCCACAAATGCGAGCAATGACGGTTGCACATCATCTTATCCGACATGCTCCCTTCCGTCAGCCCTAACGCAAGTGTCCCACTTAATACAACTCTTAAGCGAGAGATCCTTTTCTTAATGGTCCAGCATAAATATCATAATACAAGAACTATTTCTGTTAGTAATAAAATAAATATAAAGTGTACACATAAAACATAATAAATAGAAATATAAATCCAGAAACTCATACATGAGTACTCAAGTGTTGAAATCATATATAAATGCATAAAGTAGTTCAATATACATCAAACCATAAAATAAAATAAATCAATCTGAGTTACGACCAAGACCCATACTATTGGCATGTTCTTTAAAGGTCTTGATAGATAACCCCATTCTCAATGGATCTGCTATCATAAGCTGAGTGCTTATGTGCTCAATTGATATTGTTTGTTTCTGAACTTCTTCTTTTACGACAAAATATTTCAACTCCATGTGTTTCGATCCATTCGAATACTTGTCGTTCTTAGAGAAGAATACTGCTACGGTATTATCACAATGAATTCTTAGCGGCTTGGCAATACTGTCAACAATCCCAAATCCTGAGATAAAGTTCTGCAACTACATCCCTTGCACAATGGCTTCATAGCATACCACACATTCCGCCTCCATGGTAGACGTCGCAGTGATAGTCTATTTGGCACTCTTCCAAGATATTGCTCCATTAGCCATAAAGAACAAATAGCCAAACGTGAACTTCCTATTGTCAGTGCATCCACCAAAGTCTGAATCTGAGTAGCCAATCATCTCATAACTTTATCTCATAACTTTGTCCTATATGTGAGCATGAAGCCTTTGGTACCCTTAAGTACCCTTTAAGTACCTCATAACCAAACGTGGACTTCTTTGTATATTTCTAATGGTCCATCCTTGGATTACTTTGATATCTCAAAACATACCGACTGCAAAGCTGATGTCTGGTCTGGTGCAAGTCTGTGCATACATCATACTACCCACTGCAGAAGCATAAGGTATTTCCACCATTTATTTTCTTTCTAGTTCGTTCTGCAGACATTGCATTAGACTGAACTTATCCCCTTTCTGTATAGGGGCATCTTGAGAGGAATAATTTTTCATTTTAAATCTCTCTAAAACTCTTTCTATATAGGCTTTCTAAGACAGTCCCAAAATCCCACATGTTTTGTCACGGAATATCTCTATTCCAATTACGTAAGTTGCCGCTCCCATATCTTTCATTTCAAAATGAATGGAGATAAATTTCTTGGTTTCAAACATCAAACCAAGATTGTTGGTGGCAAGTAAAATATCGTCAACGTACAATATCATAAACATAAATTTGTTCCCACTGTCATTCAGATATATACACCTATCAAAGGTGTTTTCCTTAAATCCGCAGGAGATAATGGTATCATTGAACTTAATTGTTTTCCTTACATTTGCTTAAGATTATGAATTGACTTCTTAAGCTTGCATGCCATATGTTCCTTGCCCTCTTTCAAGAAACCCTTAGGTTGATAGGTATAAACATCTTCATCTAGATTACCATTCAGAAATATTGTTTTAACATCCATTTGGTGTAGCTCTAAATGATAATGAGCCACCAAACCCATAATAATTCTTAAAAGAGTCCTTCCTGGATACAAAAGAGAAGGTATCTTTATAATCAATGTCATATCTCTAAGTAAAACTCTTGGCCACAAGTCTGGTTTTATACCGTTCGATATTTCCAGTCTCAACAATTCTCGTACTATGGTTCGAACAATAGAACCTGTACCATTTGGACTTCTCAGGGTAACCTATGAAGTAACCACTGATTGTCTTCTCGTTGAGTTTTCTTTTATGTGGATTATAAATTTTAGGTTCCGCAGGACATCCCCACACATGTAGGTGTCTTAGACTGGGTTTCCTTCCTGTCCACAGTTTATAAGGAGTCTTAGGAACTGACTTACTAGGAACCCAGTTAAGTATGTACACTGCAGTTCTCAACGCATACATGTACAACATAATAGGTACGGTACTATTGCATTACATATTTCTAACCATCTTTATAAGTGTACGATTTCTCCTTTCAGCAATATCATTCTGCTGAGGCATACTTGGCATTGTGTATTGTGCCACTATGCCACGACTTTCTAACAATCTAGCAAATGGTCCCGCGTGTTGACCCGCTTCATCATACCTACCCTAGTATCCACTATCTCTATCAGATTTAATGACTTTTACCTTCCTATCTAACTACCTTTTCTACCTCAGTGATAAATATCTCTACGGAATTCATCTCTTGAGATTTTTCATGCAATAGATAAATATAGCCATAACATGAATAGTCATCTATAAAGGTGATAAAATAGGTTTCTCCACCAAACGATGGAACATCAAATGAACCGCATATGTCTGTATGAATCAATTCAAGCAACCATTTATTTCTTGTGGCACCTTTCTTGGTGTGTTTAGTTTGCTTACCCTTAATGCATTCTATACACACACCAAAGTCAGTAAAGTGAGACTCGGTAGAATCCCTTTCTTTACCAATCTTTTTATTCTTTCACGGGATATATGTCCAATCTTTTATGCCACAAAATTGAGGAATTCTCATTCATTAACCCACGTTTAATTCCAATATTATGATGCAGAGTTAGAACAGAATTAGCAAAATCATCATCAAGTCTCAAACGATAAAGGTCATCAACAAGACATCCTGAACCAATAAAAGAAGTAGAATTTGAATAAACTGAAAGAATTATGTCCAAATTTGCAACAATACCCATCAATGTCTAACTTAGAAACAAAAATAAGGTTTCTATTAACTGAAGGAACAAATAAACAATTCAACAAATCTAAATGGCAACCGATATCTACAAAGAGACGATAGGTTCCAATGACTTCAACGAGTACTTTTTGTCGGTTGCCTAAATAAAGGAGACTTCAATTGGGTCGGTGTTCTATATTGTAAGATATCTCTAAATCGTATTAGAAACATAATTTGTTGCCCCAGAATCAAGCCACCAGTATTAGAGAAAACTTCAGTTAAATTAGATTCGAAACATACATAAATACCTTTCTTTTCGAACCAGACCTTTCTCTTATAATAGTGTTTTCTGGAAGTGCCCTTACTTCTTACAGAAGTGACACCTCACACTGCCACCTTCCCCTTATCATTAGCTTGGGAATTTGAACCAGCCTCATATGGTTTTGATCTGGCTTTCTTGAACTTTTTGGGCTTGAATCCCTTCTTCTTCACAAGTTCTTGACTCGTGTAATGGATTGTGTGGTGACCCATCTACTTAAGTCTGGTCTCTTCTTAGATCAACATGTTGGTCAGTTCACTAACTTGCCATTTATCTTTTATGGTGTTATAATTGATTTGAAATGGCCCGTACTGTTGAGGTAATGAGTTCAAAATGAACTGGACCAGAAAAATGTCATCTACAGTCATCCCAAGGTTTCTTAGTTGAGTAGTAATATTGGTCATCTCAGTCACATGATCATACATGGCACGACTGCCATTGAACTTCATGGTGGTGAGTCTGTCCATAAGTGTCTTGGCAAGGGACTTGTCACCAGATTTGAACTTATCTTCTATTCTCTTAAGGAATTCCTTTGCATTCTCAGAAATGGGTAGGGAGAATCTAATGTTGCTGGTCATTAGCGCATGAACGTAAGGGTTAACTTGTTGGATCTAACCCATGCTTCATGGTTTGACTTTTCTGCAGCTGTACTTGCATCAGTGATGGTAGGCTTATCTTCTATCAATGCCGAGTAACCTTGTAGCACCCTCCCTAAAACTCGATTCTCTGTCAAGCATAGACCAAGTATTCTCCGCAGCTTCACAAACATGGACAATTTGAGGGGTTTTGTCAGTATATCAGCAACTTGATCCTCACTCCTACAATAAATCAGATTAATGGTTCCATTTTTTACAAAATCACGTAAAAAATGGTACCGAACATCAATGTGTTTACTTCTCCCGTGCAGAACAGGATTCTTGGACAACTTGATAGCTAAACTGTTATCACAGGAGACTGAAGTGGGGCCATTTGGGTGATAGTGTAATTCTTCAAGTAGTCTCCTCAACTAGATAGCTTGGCAGACACATGCAGTAGCAGTAACATACTCTACTTCAGTGGTTCTCAAAGTAACAATTTGTTACTTTTTCGATGACCAAGATATCGCACACGGGCCCAACATAAAAACATAACTTGATGTGTTTTTTCTATCATCAGGATCACTAGCATAATCGTTATCAGTGAAGCCAAATAGACCAGATTGTTCTCCCTCTTGTAAAATAAGCAAAAATCAGTCGTACATTTCAAGTACCGGAGGATTCTTTTGGTAGCAAAGAGGTGCAGCTCTGTAGGATGTTTCATGTATCTACTTATTAGACTAACTGCATGCATTATGTCTAGTCTAGTTGTTGTCAAGTACTTGAGACTTCCCACTACTTACTTGTAAATAGTGCTATCAACTTTCTTTCCATAGGGATCTTTCATGAGCTTTAAACCCAGTTCCACTGGTATACCCACTGAGTTGCAATTTTGCACTTGATACATGTTCAAAACATGACGAACATATTTTTTCTGTGATATGAAGATACCAGTAGAAGATTGTACTAGTTTGATGCCAATGAAGTAGTGCATCATGCCAAGATCAGACATATCAAACTTGGTCATCATTGATTGTTTGAAATCATTAAACGTAGCACTATCATTTCCCGTGTAAATCAAATCATCCACATAGAAGCATACAATAAGCAGCTACCTTGTAGTTCCCAATTATATAAATAATGTATGCTCATATGGGCACTTTTCAAAGCCTGACTTTGAAAAATACACATCTATACGACTGTACCAGGCTCGAGGAGCTTGTTTTAGCCCATATAAAGTCTTTATTAACTTGTATACTTTCTTTTCATTACTCTGTTGCACATATCCTAGAGGTTGATCAACATAAATCTGTTATTGCAAATCACCATGTAAGAATGCAGATTTCACGTCCAATTGGAAGATAGGGCATGAGTTTTGTGCTGCAAATGCAAGTACCAAGCGGATGGTATCATGCCTTACAACTGGAGCAATAACCTCTTTGTAGTCGATGCCGAATTCTTGCTTATAGACTTTTGCAACTAGGCGTGCTTTGTACTTATCAACTTTGTCTTCTGCATTTAGCTTCGTTTTGAAGACCCACTTGACACCAATCGACTTATGCCCTTGGGGAAGTGTTGTCAGTTCCCAGGTGTTATTTTTTTCAATGGCTACGATCTGTTCATCCAAAGCTTTCTGTCATTTTGGTTCTTTGACAGCATCTTGAAATACAATAGGATCACAATCTGAAAATAAAGCAAAATGTGTTAGTGGATCATCTGAAGGAATCAACCCCACTTACTTTATAATCTCGCATCCATGCCAGTCTCCTCTTGAGCTGTTGAGGCCGTGAACTTGGTTCAAATTCTTCTTCACAGGATGAAGGACTTGATAAATGTGTGGGAGATGCATTTGGTGATTGCGGTGCACCAACTATAATCTCAGGAGGACTTGAGAAGCTCGTGGACTCAGAATGTGGTGGTTGTTGTTCACCAACTATAAGTTGAGGATGATTTTCTTCATAATCACCATCAAAATTCACTGGAATGTGCTTCCCTGCATTGTTAACACCCATGTCCACGTTTTTTCTTCATCAAATATTACATCTCGGCTGATGAAGATCTTTTGGTAACATGATTATATAATTTATAGGCTTTTGAATGCTCACTAACCTCGAGTAAAATACACTTTTCTCCTTTGTCATCGAGTTTTTTCCTCTTCTCATCTGGAACATGTGCATATTCTATGCACCCAAAAAACCGTATGTGCATATTTTTGACAGTTTTTGCAGGGCTCCTATTCAATAGATAAAGACTCCACAAGACTGTCCCGGGCCAGAAACGCTTAGGAAGAAATGTATTATTCAGCATACTTCGCACCATGTTTAAGATTTTACGATTCTTCCTCTCCGCCACACCATTTTGGTGCGGGGTGTAGGATACTGTAAGTTGCCTTTTGATGCAATGTTTCTCACAAAAATTTGCAAATTCCCATGATTTATATTCTCTACCACAATTGGATCGAAGAACTTTATTTTGACCAAGTTCTTTTTCAACAAGGGCCTTAAAATTTTGGAATATTGAGAAAGCTTCAGATTTTTCCTGCAAAAGATAGATCCATATTTTCCGACTAAAGTCATCAATAAAAGTAATAAAATATCCTTTATTACCATTGGATCGTGGTTCTATCGGCCCGCAAATATCAGAATGGAACAACTCCAACACCTTTTTGGCTCTCCATGTTTTCCCTTTTGGGAAAACATCATGATGTTTTTTGCCAACAACATACTCTCGAGTTGGGGATGATGATCAATCTGTGGAAGTCTAATCACCATATTTTTCTAATGAAGAGTCCTCAAACCATTAAAATTCAAGTGCCCGTAACGAAAATGCCATAGCCATGCTGGATCTTTCACCATAATAGAAAAACATAAAATGATATCATTTTGAGTGTATAGAGGGAACATTCGATTTGCTGTCATATTAACTTGAGCAATTAGACTTTTCGTTGGATCTTGAATTCGACAAGTTCCTTCCTTAATGATGATCTCATAACCCTTTTTTTTTAAGTTGACCCACACTCAACAAATTACTTTTCAAACCCGGAACATATAACACATTTGAAATAGTCTGTTGAGAATTTTTGGAAGTCTGGATTTTAATATTGCCCTTCCCCATAACCGAAATTGTAGAATTATCTCCAAATTTTACCGAAGTACGAAAAGAATCATCCATCTAAGATATATGGACTTATTTCCACACATATGGTTACTTGATTAGGTATCGAAGTACCACATATTTTGATGAGTCTCTTCTGTTGCAATGCAAGCCATAAGAAGAGTAACTTCATCTTCTTTCCCTGCAAAATTTGATTTTGAACCCTTTTCCTTAGAGAATTTGGTTCAATATTCATAACAATAATGACCATACATGTTACATCGGTAGCATTTGACTTTGGATTTATCAAATGGCTTTTGACTCCTCAATCAAACATACCACATAATCGAACTTCGAGGTCATTGATCAATGAATCTTCTCAATTATGGTGACATCCTCCATCTTTTCTCCATTTAGTCTCATCTTATTTGCAATCGACATTGTTGGAGAAAAATATTCTGAAACAGACTCTGTTGGCTGCATGCGAAGAGTCTCAAATTCAGCGCGAAAAGTTTGTAGGTGTGCACATTTCACCTTCGCAGTTCCTTGATACTTCAATTTCATAGCATCCCAGATTTGTTTCGAAGTATCTTCGGTGAGAATCGTCTCCAAGATTGGTCGATCAATTGCTTGGAATACGTACCTTAAGTTCCTTCAATTTTGTTCCTCTAGTTTCACTTTCCGAGCTTCCGTTAAGGTGCTGCTTGACACAGCTTTTGAAATACCAGTATCAACGAGATGTCAATATTCCTTGGATCTCAAGAAATTTTCCATCACCATGCTCCAATGATCATAGTGACCATCAAATCGAGGTATAGCAGGCTACACAAAATTTTCTGCTGCCATGGGAAATGATATCAAATAGCAGTTGCTACTGCCTTTGTTAATGAGAGCAGAAAATGAGCAAAAAAAGCACTAAATCAGAGTGAGAGCAGCAACAACAATCGGATTCCTTCACTTTCTTCGTTGTAGGTGCAGTCCCACTTTCTAATGGCACTGATTTCGTAAGATAACAACAACTATTCAGAGAACCTGACTCTGATACCAATTGTTAAAAAGATGGAGAACAAGAATAAGAAAACTTAGATTGAAAGACCATTTTATTCAGTGTATATAGCTCTTTAAATAGACGATTTACACAACTAACAATCCACAAAATGGGGTTGCTAATTCAACAACTTAGAGACTACAAAGTAGGACTTGTTACTAACAAGTATCCTAAGGACTAGGTCATCTAAAGGGGGTGTTAATAACAACTCTCCTAAGGACTAGGTCATCTAACAACAGTCCTAAAGACTTGGTCAGCCTTAAACTTAGTCAAACTTACTCTAAACTTTAACAAGGGATGGTTATAATAGGAGTTGGGAAATAAGAGACTCAGGGGAGCAACAAGTGACGGTGAAGGGGAGATGGAGGCAGAACTCTCGACAAGAGACAGAAGTTGAGGCTGTTGGAGAAAAAACAAAAGTTGGTGTTGCAGGAACGACTGGCAAACAAATCTGCTAAGGATGATAGACCTGCAGCAAAGGGGTTTGGCTGGTGATGGGCGAAGGGTTGACGCAGTAATCCTGCAATACACAATGAAGAGATAAGAAAGAGAGAAAAAGAAAAGAATGAGAAGTGCAACAACCAATGATGTTTCAAAGAGAAGAGGAAAGATAGAAGAATAGTAGAGAAAGGAGAAGTGGTAAGGAGAAAAAAGAAACCAAATGAGAATCCACCATTACCATAGAAAGAAGGAAGAAATAGAGGAGAAGAGATTGGAAAAATCCCAATTGTAATTTTATTAATCTATTGTTATGGAAATACACACTAATCTAAAATATATAATAAAATAAAAATAGAAATAGGCTTAAATAAATCTAACCTTACAAACAAGGCAATAGAAATTTCTCAGATCTCTTCGATTCTTTGATGGGTTTTCTATTCGGAAAAATTCTGATTTTTGAGTCAATATCTACATCAAAAATGGGTGTTTCACTCAAATTTTTTTTTTTTTGCATTTACATGTGGGAAACCGCGGGATATCCAATGTAAAACCCACATGGGTGAGCCTACTACTTCTAGGGCACTCCAAGTTTAGGCCATGGGGGCTCGAACCCACAACCTCCAACTCCTTGAGGCAGGAGGCAAGCAGTTGAGTTACCCATGTGGATTGTAGAATGTTGAAAGTTGAAAAAAGAGGTGTTTTATTTGAAGATGTAACCCTCTATTTTTTTCCAAAAAGAAATTGAGAAGACTGACTGAAAGGGAGAGGTGGACATTACATGACATCCACAGTAATTTCAGGTCATTCATTTCTACTTTTTTATCTGATTTATAATATAAACAGTTCCAAAAGAGTATAAATTGAACAAAGGCAAGAAAGTAATTGGAGATGCAGCTTCTGCTGAAAATTTATCCTTTTTCAAATGGGTTAATAATGAAATGTATTAAACTTTTAAAAATGACCTTAGATTGAATTGTTAGATGAAAATGAAGCAGGTTTCAATTGATTGAAATCACTATATTTGTGATGTAGAAAGGTCGCAGACACTATTGGATCTATGAAAGATGATCTTCTTTAGTCTTATTTTAACAATTATATTAAAATTAGTATTGTCTCATATTAAACAAATTTAATATTTTTATCTTTAGTAAATTTTTAAATTTATATTTTTGTTACTTTTTCTTTTAAGGGCAAGTTGGGAAATCATAGGAGATCTTCTTTTAAAATGTAATTGTTGAAGAAAGGCTAAATTTATAATAGTTTCAATTAAGATTCTTTTCTTAAGCAATACGTTAGATTTTGTTAGCATTTTAAAATATTCCTATATTTAACCTCAAAATTCATCCATTTTTATGCCTTTTTTCAAATAACCTTGAAAGATAGTTCAGGCTATATGATGACTTTGTTTTTATAATTTTTGAAGTTTGAAAATATTATCAATTTTGATGTTTTAGCTTCTGAATATCTCTTACAAAGTGGTGTATGATAAATGATTTTCTTTTATGACCGAAGAAATTCAAGATATCTCTCCTCTTCGAATACAAAAGTATTGAGTAAAACTTCGAATGCAACCACGATCATGTGATTATTGGACTCCAAACAAATTCCTCATTATAAAGTGGTGTATAATAAATGATTAACAAAATTAAACTGGAACATTCATCTATTATTGTCAGATCTGATAATGGGTTGGGTGGATCAACCACTTTTCTGTTGACTATAATTGACCTGTTGATCTAATTCTTCACCTCCACTACTATCGTGTCTACATCTCTGCTCTTACAGTAGTTGAGAGTTTACATTCTGCCAATAAAAGGATGCTACATTGCATTTTAAATTTTACTAACAAATACTGTGCATGGCACCGTTAGCTCTAACCTCCTTAAAATTAGTAGAAAGAAATTAATAAATAAAAAAAATCTATTTCTGAATAACATTACGTTCATCAATTGGTTTTCAATTTTCTTGTAGTTACAACTTACAACCTTGGCTATAAAAAGGGATCAAATATTGAAATCGAAGAAAGGTGGAAAAAAAATCACTCAAGAGAAATCAAAGGTGATTTGCTCTGCATGTGAAGAAAGTGAGAAAATGGACAAAAAAAATGTTTGGAAGGTGATAATCTTTTAAGAGAAAAATGTATCTTACAAGGACAATGTTGTTAGTGCCCCGATTTGTTGAGTCACATGTTTGTGAAGTTCGTGACTTAGGTAAAGGCTTGCCTTAAAGAGAGAAGCTCAAGACTCAAGATCTCAAGCGTTGATTGAAGTGTTAAGACTCAACGGATCAACGTATATGTCAATTACTGATGGTAAGTGACCATAGATGACCATAGGTGGTATCCAGGCCATAGGTGGATCATGCCTAGGCGACCTAACATGTATTTGACAATGAAGTAGAACCGAACATGGAAAAATGAATTCATTGGAAGGGCGACACATCATGTCGGGCAATCATTTGCCAAAGACAGAACACGACCAATTGTGGTCTTGCGATATGTCGTGAGGAAAGGTAAAGGTTTTGGTTGAACAAGACTGTCAAACCCATATGGTCTCAGGACGATACATTCGAGAGCCAGCGATCAATCGTCTGGAATCTTGACATTTCAATCATGTGGGCGATGTATCGCTGAGACCGAACATAGGCTGGACTTAAACAAAGCCTGAAAAACTTGGGATCATACAATCAATCAAGCAAGCGATCGATCGTGAGTACAAGGTAGGAATAGATCAGCATCACGACCAATCGCCCTAGGCTACAGTTAGTCTCAGGCCGATACATTCACCAACCCGCGATCAGTCGCCAGAAACACGGACGATCATTTGTGTGGCACAATCCATCATGAGGTTACCGTTTTAAAGCCATTACTCTGCATTAAATGCTCAACGGTCAGGTTGGTGAAAAGGAATTCAAACACGGATGATCGATCGCTTATGCATGATCAGTCGTGTGGTTTTGTGTTACGAATTTTTTTCCGTGTTTGCCAATAAATACATCAATGAATGGTGAGTTTTGTAGAGACATCTTGGGCATTAAAGGACCTCATCTACCACTCAAAAACTATCAAGGAAAAAGGAAACTCATAGGCTTATTCTCTATTGTCTAAACAATTGAAAATCATTCAAGTATCCAATCGGTAAAGGTTGTGATTAAGAGAGAAGCATTAAGCCAAAGCTTCTAGGATAGAAATTTGAAGTCAATTTCTAGAAGGACCTCCGAAAGATTGTGGTTGCTCTACATGACTGGTCTTCATCAATGTCAGGATTGTATGAGCTCACATTGGGTGGAATGATTCAAGAAGCACAACTTCATTTGTAAAGGCTTAAAAGGCAAGTGCTTCTTAGTTTAGAGTTTACTTTAAAATCTATATCATTGTGAAGTGGATTATAGAGACTGAGTTTCTCTTGAACCACTATAAAAAATAATGGGATAGGAATTGGGTGGAAGTTTAAATCAATTGGATAGGTGGAAGTCCTTTTATATTGTGTTGATGTAATTCCAACGCTTAATAAATTCGAGATAACCCAAGGTTGGGTGAGTCTCATCAGTGGATATAGGTTGTTTAACCGAACCACTATAAATCGTGTGTATTGTCTCTTTGTGTGATTGCCTTTGTTCTTGCACACTTTGAAATCACACACTTGATTAATTATTTTTTAATTCCACACTCTATTAATCAAGTAAATTTTAAAAGGACCCAAAATTTGTGATTACCTTCTTCATCACCCCTCTAGGATTAATTTGGTTCTAAGCACTCAGGGAACTTTCAAATGCAATTCCTTTTTTTTTTTTCCATTTTGAAAGTAAAATATCACATTCCAAATGAAATTGATGTTTCTCTCTTTATTTTGTTTTGTTCATTTTTGTTTGTGAGAGAGAAAAAATAGTATGTGGTTTATTTTTTTTTTTAATTCCTCGTCTCGTGATTTAAATAGTATTTAGTGTCGTATGGAATACACGTGAAGACATGTGCCTATAATAGCTAAAATTAATTAACAAGCGCCGCATCGTGTTCGAATCCACATGCCGAACTGTCATTTCCACCCATGTGTGCTATTAAATGCATGGTTTACAGGAGACGTATCTTTTGACGATTTTGATTTCTTTTTATTATTATTATTATTTTTATTTCTTTCATGTATAAAAGCCAGGCAATTGTAAGATGAGAAGAACAATGAACAATGAAATGAATTGAAACTTTCTCCTTTGGGTGGATTCCTTGTATCTCTCATCTTCTCCCGGGTGGATTCCCGTTTCCATTATCCTTGCCAACAACGGTGATCGTTGTTTCTCTCTTTCTTCTTTTTCCTTCCCTCTTTTCTATGTTCCACGATTTTCGGCATACTGATTGACTGTGTTCATCGGGACAGAAAATCCATCTTTTTACAAAGAGCCCTCTCTCTCTCTGTTCATTGTCATTCTAACAGATCTGAATGTGGAAATCTAAGTTTCCCCAACTCGAATCAACGTATGTCTGACGCGTTTCTCCCACCGCCCGTTGAAGCGTCCGTTGCAGTAACAATAGCCGTCACCATCGTAATAGTAGCCATCGCCATCGCTATAGTAATTGCCACAATTGAAATAGTGATTGCCATTATTACTATAGTATTGTCACTATTTGCTACAGTATTCACTATTACAGCTACATTACGCGCATAGTAGTAGGACCCATTTGGACCCATTTCGTCCATTTAATTGGGTCTGGACTAAGTCACCGTCCATCTAAACTCGATCATCTTCTGCATTGGGCCAATTGGTATCAAAGCCTCGATTGGACAATAGGTTTTAAAAAAAAAGAAAAAAAAATTGGCATCAGTAGTATTTTGCATTTAAAAAAAAACAAAAGAAAAAAAAGGCAAATAAAAGAATAAGTAAAAAAGTGGCTAAAGAAAAATATATATAAGAAAAAAAATAAAGAAAAAAATTTACAAAAAAAGAATATTTTTTTCTTCATGGCTTCCTATTACGACTACTCAAGCGAAGACAAAGATAAAGAACTTTATATGCGGAGTGTGTATAAACGTATCGATCGAGAGAAGTCATATCATGATCGAGAGTACCGTATGAAGATGGACCTCCCATCTTTCAACGGTCAACTACACCCTAAAAGCTCCCTCAATTGGCTCTTGGAAATAGAGTGCTTCTTCGACAACATAAAGATTGATGAAGCGAAAAGGTGAAACTCGTGGCCTATCAAATCAATGGTGGAACGTCTACATGGTGGGAACAGTTGCAAACTACATGCAAGCGTCAGAATAAACGACCTGTTAGATCTTGGCCACAGATGAAATTGCTTCTACGAACTTGTTTCCTTCCAGCTGATTACTATCAAGTTCTATTCCAGCAATATCAAGATTCTTAGCAAAAAAATTGTTCCGTTCGTGACTATTGCAACCATCGTGTTCGGAGACTCCACATGTCCTACACTCGACCCGCCTATGATGACAACTTGAGTGATGATGAAGTGGAAGACTTCCTAGTGGGACATGTGTGGAGGCGCGATGATCATAGGATGCATGATCCTCACAGAGGGTATCGTATTGAGGTGGACCCCCCATCTCTCAATGAACCTGTTTCACACCCACCTCCCTCCGACAGATTATTAGCAAAGTCCACCAATGCTTGAGAATGAAGAATCATCCTTCCTAGGCAGCGACATCGAGCTGGAGCCACTTGAGACAAACGAAGTCCCAATGTTTGTTGAACAGGAAACAGTCTTAGACCTCGTACCTATTCCCCCAAATATTGAGCCAAAATTGATACAGACAGGTGAAGTCCTACAGTTTGTTAAACATGAGATAAAAGAGATTCCGACGTTTTTCGTACAAGAGTCGATCTCGAGATTCAAGCCTATTCCACTAGAGGATCTGATTCCTCAGCAGTTGTAGATACCACAACCAGTGCCAGTATTGGAGAATGAACTAGGTACATTGTCGGTTTTACAGTCGAAGCAATCACCAGAGATTGACTCACCATTACTGTTCCAGTTGCCACAAGCGACACAAACCTCACAAAATATTGGCTACATCAAAAGTGATCCTTATTTGTTCTCTCCTGACATCAAACCACTCTTCCTTGAGGACATCTTGCATTGTGTTGCCCCTACTGACGGTGTACGAACTCGTCAAGGGCTACCCGACATACTTGAACCATCCAAGCACAAAGTAGAAATCATCAAGTACCGGAAGTTCTCCCATTGATACAAACTTGAGGACGAGTTACTTTCAATCACGAGGGACTGATATAGCACGGGTAACACACATGTGAAGACATGTGCCCGTAATAAACGAAAATAATTAACACGCACCGCACAATGTTCAAATTCACGCTGAACCACCATTTCTATGCATGTGTGCTATTAAATGCAGGGTTTGCAGGCGTCGTTTCTTTTGAAGATTTTGATTTCTTTCTATTATTATTATTTTTTATTTCTTTCGTGTATAATAGTTAGGCGATTGTAAGACGAGAAGAACAATGAACAATGAAATGAATTGAAACTTTCTCCTTTGGGTGGATTCCCTGTATCTCTCCTCTTCTCCTAGGTGGATTCACGTTCCTTTCTCCTCGCCATCGACGGCGATCTTGGCTTCTCTCCTTCTTCTTTTTCCTTCTATCTTTTCTATTCTCCATGATTTTCTGCATACCGATTGACGATGTTTGCCAGGCCCAAAAATCCTTATTTTTACAGAGAGCCCTCTCTCTCTATCCACTACCACTCTAACCAGGGTCGGCCCTGGCTATAAGCAGAGTAGGCCGCAGCCTAAGGCTCCCAAAAAAGAGATCAAAAACATTAGAAAATAAGAGAGGAATACTAATTGCATTAGGGTCCCATCTTAAGAGGTTTCCTAGGGCCCCTGAGATTTCAGGGCATCTCAGGGCCGGCACTAACTCTAACAGATCTGATTTGGGAAATCTCAGTTTCTGATGCAGGCAAAGCTGCACTTTGAATTTTAGATCTGGGGTTTTAAGCCGAGTCACGAATTTCAAGATTGAAACCCAAAGGACCACTCTCAAATCTCTCGATCACTCTCAAGAAAAATGAAAGAGGGACTAATTTCAATGGGATAATTGGCGGAATCAACTCACCAAAGAAATTAAGTGTTCTCGAAACTCGAACGAGGAATTAGGAGTTCGAATAGCGAACTCTAATCCAGCTCTAATTCATATCAAATATCAAAGAACCTTCAAAAGAGTTAGCTTATGTGTGGAATTTAATACAACATAATCATAAACTAAAAGTCAACAGGGATGAAAAATCACCAATACGAGAGAAAGCTCAATGCTTTTGATCAATTCTTCTTAATTCATAAAATAAAAATATATGTCTTATTACATAGCCTGACCACATTTATTTATAAGCATCTATTTTCAACTTACAAAGAAATAAAATAAATACATAAAACAAAATACCAATTTTGCAAATCTCGTCAACTCTGTCCATCCCACCTTCTCATTCTTCGTTGCTTGCTTCTAAATCTTTTCATTCCCTTTTTACAGTTGATTATTCTCTATCTTAATCTTCTTTACCTTTTCTTGCATTTATTTTCCCTTTTGTTTCTTCTCCAGCGATGCTGGCAATGCCCAGCAACACCATTCCTTTTATTTTCCTCTTGATTTTTCGGTCCCTTATCTCTTCTTTCTAATTCTTTCATTTTCTTCCAGTCTTGGGACGATTTCATGTCATTTTGAAGTTGCTATAGGATCGGACAACTTGGATTTGGAAGAGGCACACGAGCACAAGCTTGTGTTTCCAATTGTCAGCCACAATTTGTTTAGGTTACTTGATTCCTTTTTTAGAATAGAAAAATCTAGACCGTTGGGACCCACATGGTTGGTGAGTCACTGGTGACATGGCCTACAAAGTGGGGCCTTCTTTTCCCGCTCTCTGTCTGATAATAAATTTGAATGGTCAATTTATCAATTTTCTTCAATTGGGTGTTCATCGGGCCATCGTGGAGTTCATCGGCCTTGATGCCTACATCATTCTCTCCCGGTTGGAAGAAACTCGTCCTCGAGTTTAATTGGGTTTTAAGGGAGATATCAAGTAGCGCCATCAGCAACCAATTTCTTCTCTGACTCTTTGATTGATTTTGGAGCGATGGTTTAGGAGTTTGGGTACCACCTTCGAACTTATGACGAACCCCTTTGTAGGAACCTGTGAGCCAAATACAATGTTAAGCAATAAAATCTCATTATATGATTCTCTTTTTACAAATTGATCCCAAATAGGATCTACCTAGGGTTCGAATATAATATCAATATTTTCAAAATCATTTATCGATGGAAGATGTTCCACCAATCTTCTTGAGTGCACAGCTGCCCTCAAATCTCGAATTGACTCGAAAGTTGATTCTTGAGTTGCAGCTATGGTCACCATTTTTTCTGGCTTCATAGATGTCGCATTCTCAGTCTCAGTGTGGTATGCTGGTTCAACTGGGCTATCTTTTTGTTTTCCAACCGACAAATTTTCATCTTCGACCACTGCACCATCAACTAAATCCTCGTTTACCTGCATGACTAAATCAAAGACATTAACAAAATCGCCAGTGTCTCCATAATCATCGTATACTGGCTCAGGTAGATCAAGTTGTTCGTCCGTTGCTAAAGAAGTCAAAACTTCATCACTGAAGATTGATTATTTATCAAACTCAGGTGAAAAATCAACAACAGGTTCACTTACTGCATATCTTTCAAAGAAAAGAAAGAATTTAGTTGGAGTGCTCAAACCATTGTCACCTCTGTACATTTCAGTTGAACTTTCCAATTCTTTCTCCTTTGTTCTTATTGTAGAAGTGGATCTAGTTTTCTTAGATCTTTTCTCCAACTTTTCTCATAGTCTACGATTTTCTGCTTCAATTTCCTCAATATTTCATTTGAGGACTGCACTTTGTCGGATCAACTTTGCAATTTATTGAAGTTCCTGTCTCAATAGAAAGTCTAGTGCTCAACAAGAAACATTAATGGTTCCAAACGGACAGGTCGGTAGGAATCTGGCTATGGTTACCAAATTATGTAGGCCAAGCAACACTGTGAATTTTAGATCTGGGGTTTTAAGCCAAATCACGAATTTCAAGATTGAAAACCAAAGAAAAAATGAAAGAGGGACTAATTTCAATGGGATAATTGGCGGAATCAACTCACCAAAGAAATTAAGTGTTCTCGAAATTAACTCGAACGAGGAATTAGGAGTTCAAATAGCGTGAACTCTAATCCATCTATAATCCAAATCAAATATCAAAGAACCTTCCAAAGACTTAGCTTATATGTGGAATTTAATACAACACAATAATAAACTAAAAATCAACAGGGATGAAAACTCACCAATACAGGAGAAATGATCATTCTTCTAAATTCATAAAATAAAAATATTTGTCTTATTACATAACCTGATCACATTTACTTGTAAGCATTTATTTTCAACTTAAAAAGAAATAAAATAAATACATAAAACAAAATACCAATTTTACAAATGGCCAGCTATCCTCCCACGGGCATTTTGTATTTAGCGACATGGGTTTTAGTGTATTCCCGATTGTACCCTTCGCATGAATAGTAAAATTTCAGTGGGCTTATATTTACTGTTCATGTGAATTTTGGCGACCCGATTTGTAATTTCGAAGAGCCAAATTAAACTGTTCATGAATTTTGGCGAGTCGAATTGCAATTTCAGGGAGCCGAATTGTACTGTTCATGAATTTTGGCGAATAGACTTGCAATTTCACAGAGCCGAATTGCACTGTTCATGAATTTTGGCGAGCCGACTTACAATTTAGGTGAGCCAATTTGCACTGTTCATAAATTTTGGCGAGCTGATTAGCAATTTCGGCGAGCCGATTGCACTGTTCATGAATTTTAGCATTTTTTTTTCTTCGGTATGGCAGATGGAGGGCAAATTAGGCATCATGGTAAAACCCGTATCTGTATACACAAAATGTCCGTATGAGGATCGCTGGCCTTTGCAAATCTCGTCAACTCTGTCCATTCTACCTTCTCCTTGTTCGTTGCTTGCTTCTAAATCTTTTCATTCCTTTTTTAAAGTTGATTCTTCTCTATCTTAATCTTCTTTACCTTTTCTTCCATTTATTTTCCTTTTTTTGTTTCTTCTCCAACGATGCTTTCAATGCCCAGCAACACCATTTCTTCTATTTTCCTCTATTTTTTCTCTTGATTTTTCAGTCCCTTATCTCTTATTTCTAATTCTTTTATTTTCTTCCAATCTTGGGACGATTTCATGTCATTTTGAAGTTTCTATAGGACCGGGCAGCTTGGATTTGGAAGAGGCACCCGAGCACAAGCTTGTGCTTCCAATTTTCTTGCCACAATTTGTCCGGGTTTCTTGATTCCTTTGTTAGAATAGCAAAATCTAGCCCGTTGGGACCCACTTGGGTGATGAGTCACTATTGACATGGTCTTCAAGGTGGGGGCCTTCTCTTCCCGTTGTCTGTCCGATCGTAAATTTGAATGGTCAATTTATCAATTTTGTTCAATTGGGTGTTGATCGGGCCATTGTCGAGTTCATCGGCCTTGATGCCTACATCAGTTTCCCCAACCCGAAACAGCGTACGTCCGATGAGTTTGTCCCCCCGCTACCGTAACTATCACTATTGCAACAGTGATTGTCATTATTACTACAGTATTGTCACTATTTGCTACAGTATTCACTATTACAATTACAGTACTTGCATAGTAGCAGGACCTGTTTTGACCCGTTTCGTCCGTTTAATTGGGTCCCGACCGAGTCACTCATCCATCTAAACTCGAGCCTCTTCTGTGGTGCGTCATTCCCCTATTTGGATATAAACATCTGAGCCCATTTGCACCCTTGACTTTTTAAGATTAAAGTACGAGCCCACCCATTTAAGCCCCTTCAAAATTCTATCATTTCGATTGAAAGTATACATGTTGAATAGAAACGCATCAAAGTTTAGCTCAACAATTAATTTTCAAACATCTGATCTTAGAGGATAAAATCATCAAACATATTTTAAAAAACAAGGATATCTAGTTAGAATTTAGTACTAAAATCAAGTTGCCTAGAAAGTGACTTTGGACTAAAATTCTATCCACTTACAGTTTTTCAAGTCTAATTTTAATCTGAATAATTAGTTTTTAATGATTTTATAAAATTAAAAAAAAAAGACCACTGGTACATAGACAAACACATATATGACTAAACAACTTGAAAAACCTTACATTCTCTACAAGAATATCCAATTAGCCCAAGCACGATTGCTTATATAAATTGGCTTAAATAATATGCCCAAGCCCTCCCCATAGGGCTATTATCTATGGTTAGATTCATTAGTTTGAGATGGGCTCAAGTTTGTTTAAGGCCCATGAACAGGCCTAGTAGCACTTCGACTTATCCACATGCTCATTTAGGCGAAGCTTCCCTCCGTTCAAGCCCAAGTTTGTTCTATTCTCAAAGTAGTCCAAGTCTACATGCAAGTCATTAGTATTTTTAAGCTAAAGCCAACCCCACCCATTGAATAGATAAAATATGCAAGTCCGTCTATTAAAATTTGTTTCTAGATTAATATATCTTAATAAAGTGAGTCTATGATGAGTACATCTCCATTTACATGATGACATTTAAGAAAAGATTGAAGAAGTACCTATAAGATTTATACATTTTTTTTATTGTAGCAAAAAGAGCGCATTAAAGAGTCCAATTGGGCTTAAAATCCTTAAATAAGTGGCTCATTTTGCATGGATATGGATCAGGCCTATAATTTCTCAAATTCGTCATTTTGGCCCAATTAGGTGGTCCAAAAGTGGAGGATAAGGATTTGTTGTGGGGAATGAATCTCTCTCGACATTGAAGGTTACTGATCCCATGACTTAAAGGAGCATATAATTGAAGTTTAGAAGGTTCTGCACAAATTTGGGACAAGCTTTGGGCGCCATCTCCTTTCCCATTTTTGTATTTTTTATTTTTTTATATTAGGACACCTGTCACTCAAGAATTGACAGAAAATGTGGTGGATAAAATTGCAAGCATACTTAGATATAGCAAACGATATTGAATTTTTATAGAATTCAATTTATTGAAAAGCTTATTCTATAACTTTTCCAACATTCGTCAGTTTATGCATTTTTTACGTACATACACGAAGTTCTAAAAAAAATTGTAAACAAGTGCATAGAGTCACAGAGACGTTTGTTTATTTTAATTTTTGTGTTGCAACCACTATGAAAGGGTTTGAATGCCCCAAGCGATTATACTTGTTTTTTATCAATTGAAGATTGGAAAGTTTGGTTCTCTTCATTCTTCAGTGAGTTTTGTTTTATATTTTAATGCCATTTTAACTTTGTTAATAATTAATTTAATTTTATGATTTTTAATTTTTATTTTCTGTAATTCAAATTAATTAATGCAATTTTAATATTCTAGAAATTCAAAAACTGAAGCTATGATTTTTTTCCTGTAGAATAAAATTCGACCTTGGTGAGATTCGGGCCTAAGACTTTTCTTCCTCACAAAGTTAAACGATCTCAGCTTTCTTATCAATTTCGGAATTCACATACTACAATTGGGCCAAAGTTAATTAATTTTGGGCAATCTGTTAGTGCCCCGGCTTCTCTGTTTGTCAATTACATGACTCGGGTAGAAGCTGTAACACCCCGCCCTTTTCACTCTAAATTTTCAGAGTTCATTTTTTTTTTTTTTTATACTAATAATCAATAAGTGATCTGGGCGGAATGTCACGACGCGAGTTAAGTTCGGATCTCTAAATCCGACCCTTAACTGGCCAAGCCCATGTGCGTATGAACTAAGTCCATAAAACTGATCCGCACAAGGTACATATATATCTAGCGGAATCAACTTAGTCTAGATCTAACTGAGGTTATAATAGAACCTATGATTAATCCAATTTCCATTTTTAGATAGCAAAGTACCTTATTTATTCTCCAAAATTATTATATAACCTTAGTCTACTATTCATTCCAAACCATTCAAATAAATCCAACCAGCATCTACTTAACTACTTATTACATGCCAACATCTAATTTAACAAATTACATTGTTCTAAATAAATCAACTAACAAGTCCATAAATAATCCATTCATAGTCCATTGCAATCATTCAAATCGCCCAAGTTTTCGTACTTGGTCCTCTTCTCCAACCACGTTCTTTCCTTTCCCTGCATCATCCACTAAAGATATAGATAGGGCGTTAGATCAACGCCCAGTAGTGTTTCCGAATAGGGCTACCACATGGTTAGTCAAAAACATGCAAATAGGATAATAGTTATACATGTGTGACAAAATTCTGTAAAAATATGCTATGTATGAAATGAACATGTAATGAGTCCCACCCATCACCATTCAACATAGCCATCACTTGACGGGATTCTCATCGTCAAGGTAACCCACAGTGGTCTTTCGGACGCCCCGACGGAGTGTGGCCTCCGGATTCCTCCTGATGGGATTCTCATCATCAGGGTACCCCACAATGGTCTTTCGGACGCCCCGACGGAGTGTGGCCTCCGGTTACTTCCCCATCATCCCATGCTATGCATGAGATGTCTATGCAAACATGCCATTTGTAAATATAACATTTGATTCAAATAACTTATTCAAATAAACATAAAACAGCAAATAAGTTATGTGGTTACAACAAGGTAGGAAACCTACAATAGTTTACTTTGTTCGACCCTTCCTTTGGACCGTCTTCCGATCACGGCTCGCTCACGTTCTAAAAATCCAAATACCCTATGTACATGGCAGCAAGTTAATCATTTATCCAATCATATCATTTTATTTTAATCATTTCAGCCATAATTACGATTGTGCCATTGAGACCAACCTTTGCTTTAAATTATCTAACTTTCATCATCAAACATAAAACCATCTTTAGTGGGGTTCGGCCATACACACGGCTGAACCTCCCACTTAATTTGATCCTTCTAAACCTTCCATATCTTCATATACACCAACCATTATGTCCCACAATTACCATTAGTGGGGTTCGGCCATACACATGGCCGAACCTCACCAATGTGATTTTATACTCAATTTCCATCATTCACATTGGCCGATTACTTACCCATACTAACTCCATAAACAACATATATTATTCTTAAATCAAAGCATATAAATAATACCTAATGTTCATCATAAACTTAACCCAATTATTCCACAAAACAGTCCATGGATTTTCATGGTTTCCATGATTTCCATGGGGTTCTCAACATGGAAACCCACACCGTTTTACATGGGGTTCGGCCCTCTATCATGGCTGAACCCAATGATTTACATTTACTGTTTTTAAACCTCAATTAACCAGGTAATAACCGTATATCTAAATCAGGTTTTTAACCTTCAAAACAGTCCTCCAAAATTAGCACAATTTCATAGGGTTCGGCCATGCTTATTGGCCGAACACCATGAGATTAATTTTTGAACACTTAGTCCTTCATCTTAGGTCTGAAACCAGCACCCAAATCCATGTTTTTAAACCATTCTAAAACATGTATGTACATCTTAAAATAATAACCCAAAACAGTCCACCAACTTCATGGTTTTATTTGTTCCAAATACATCAAAACAAACCATTATTTGCATGGGTTCGGCCCTCCATGGTGGCCGAACCCTATGACCTTTGGTTTTGAATTTCTTAATCATTCATCTATGTCCAAAACAAACTTCCTTATTTATGTTTTAACCTTTTTAAAACACACACTTAAAACCATCTAAAAACAGTCCCATATTTGTATGGTTTTAATTTCCAAAAACCATCTAAATAAATCAATTATTTCCATGGGGTTTGGCCATCCAATGGGGCCGAACCTATGGTGCATCTTTTTATCTCATTCATGTACTTCCAACCAATATTTAACCTTTGTTAGATTCGGCCATCCAATGGCCGGATCATGATTTAAAAATTGTTCATCGAAAAACCTACCGTTTCCGCGACTCCTCCAATTGATCTTCCTCCGGCTTGTTCCTTGTCCTTTCTTAGCCTCCTTCTTCTTGATTCCTTGATGATCAGGGACTGATTTAAACAACCAGCTGTTGTTCTTGGTAGAAAACGGCAAAGAGAGAAAGATAGGATTTTTGACTTTGGATGGAACACCTTGATGCCAACTCTTTTGCTCAAAGTATGCTTTTGTCTTGGTAAAATAAATCAATCAAGGACTGATTTTCATATCAATAACCAGCTGCTGTTCTTGATCTTAGAGAGATGATAACAGTCCAAGGAAGATAGAGAGATAGAGAGTGTACAATGAAAATCCTTTGTTTAACCAAAATCAGCCCAAGGTTAATTCAGCCCTTGTGTAACTCATCTCTCCATAATTAGAATCCTTTAAGTTCCTTGGGGTTTCATCTATGAAATGAAACACCAAGGGTTCCCAACGGTTTTGCTGTGTGCATTCCTCACACTATCCATCTTGCATTAATTTTGCATGTGAGAGTTTCACATGTAAATGAAACTCCCATGTGCTTCACCCTCCCTCCATTGGTTGTCTCTTTGAATACCTAAGCATGGAATAAACCCTCATGCCCTTTCCAACGTGTAGTCTAACCTTTTTGAATTTGAAAAGTCAAGGACCCCTTTTGTAACTCCATGAAACGGCAACTCCAATTGTCTCCATCTTTGGAGTTTCATGCATAGGCCATAATTTCCATGCAACCAACGTTGGAACATGTTTGAATTTCAAAACAACCAAAAACCTTTTATCTACACCTCACTCACTTAGAATAAATATTCCATCAAACTCATTTATAATTTAAAACAACTCACTTACTCATAACTTAATTCAAATCAATTCACTCACTTATAATTTATTTCCAAATCAGCTCACTATTTAACTTAACTATATAATTTTTATTTCAAACTCCAACCAGCCCCAATTTAATCAATCTTGGACTCACTTAGTGGTCAACAAAGTCAAACCCGACCCATTGGGTCCAAATTAGCCATTTTGACCCATTTGACCCAATTACAACTCTTGAACCATTTGAGTCCACCTTATCCATTTATTTGTTTTGTAATTAAAACTACTAACCATTGGGTCTTGTTTGAACCATTGACCCATTTAAATTCAACTCAAATATATCACAATGGCAATTCCGTAAATATGAATAAATTCATATAAATTGATAACTTTGAAATTCTAGGGTGTTACAGAAGCACTTGCCAAGAATCTTGAAGACTCAAGATGATCGAAGAAGAAGATATGCTCCACCAAGCCCAAAGTTCATCGTGTGGCAATCACAAGAACATGTATATGGCCATAGATGACCCTAGAAAGAACCCACACCTAAGAGAAGACTTCTAGGCTTAGTTACATATGTTGGTAATAAACATAATCTTGCCTAGAGAGGAAGCTGAAGTGAACTTGGAAACTTGAATTATGATCACTGCCGGCACGACCAGTCTTTCTCACAGACATCTCGATGTAGTCAGGATCGACCCATCGTGGTCAAAGACTGGTCGGCCAGTTTGAGATAGGTTCTGGAACTTAGAACTATCATTTTGTGAATGCATCTGACCGAGAGTCCCATATGCACCGACCCCTCGATGATGAATTTGAACAACCCCTCGTGGTCGACAACTCATCGGTATAAAACTTATAAGTTCTGGACTGTGAACTCATAAGGGTTCTATATAAAACAGACATATCGACAATAAAAAATGATCTAGAGTAACAAGACCGACCCCTCGGCAAAGGGCGACAGGTTATTCTAGGTAACAGGTTTTCCCATATGGAAACTATTGTTGTAACACCCTGAATTTTTATTTCATGATTATATTGGAATGGTTTATTTAATGGTGAATTATTGTTAGTTGATATTGAAATAATTGAATTGGACCTTAAATGGTTAAAGAGTTGGGTCAATTGCTCAATTAAGACCCAACGAGTCATGGATAAGGATCAATTTGAAATAATTGGGTAAACCTTAAATAAATGGGTCAATTGCCCAATTGGGACCCAATAGGTCATTGATGAACCGATTTGAAGGAAAATGGGTAGACTTAATTTAATTCGGTCAACTACCCAATTAAGACCCAAATCCACCTCATCAAGTGAGGTGGCAAGTGGGTGAGGTGACATGCATGGTCGGCTAAGCCATGGTTGACTTGGTCAACCATGGGTGAGTTCAAATGAGTTAAGTGAATTGAGTTGAGTTAAGGAATTATTTAATTAAGAGATAAATTCTAGTCTTGAGTTTAAGAGTTGCATGAATGAGTTCAAGTGGGATAAATAATGCTTGAGTTGGGAATGAGTCAAGATGGAAGTTGAGGAGACTTCCATCTCAAGGTGAGTCAAGGGGGAGATGGAGGGTTTCCATCTCAAAGGGATGGAACCCAAGGTGCACACGTTGGGAGCCCAAGGGGTGTCTTGATTGAAGCCAAGGGACACCATGGAAAGACAACCATTATGAGGAAAGTGAGAAGGTGTGAGGCTGTTACAAAGGACACCAGCCCAAGGGGCACACCCCACCCCTTTGGCCGAAATTTCATCTTGAGATCAAGGAAATTTTCATCTCCTCTTCTTATTCTCTCCCTCTCTCAACTACACCTTTGGCCGATCCTCTCTCCATTGAGAGCAAAGAGATTCCATCTTCTCTTCTCTCTCCCTTTCCTATTTTCGTTGTTAAACTTGGAGAAGGTTGCTGAAGAACCAAGAAAGATTAAGAAAGGAAGGAAGGACTGAGGATTAAAGACAGAGCAAAAGAAAGGAGGAGATGGGGAAGAGGTAAGTCTTATGTATGAGGATAATGTAAGATTAAGATTAAGTTTAAAGAAACCATAGGGTCTGCCATGATGTGGCCGAACCTATGGGTTCTGGATGGGGTTGGAATGGATGGCTAAATCGTATTAGAGCCATGGAATTGGTAATCCATTCAGGGAATGAATAAGACTGGTAACAAGCAATCAAAGGTTTGAATGCAAAACTATATGGTAATAGTATTAATGGAATGAATTAGAGAAATAATCCTAGCCTTGGCTAGTGAGTAGAGTAAATTCATCGAAGAGGTACATGGATGATGTATAATACGTTGGAATAATGTTAGGAGGGAATTTCATGAAGGAAGGATGTACAAATATACAAGTAGGAAAGACTGACAAAACAATCAACCGACTGAATCTGGGATTCAATTGACTGAATTGGTGTGGCTGAAGATAGAAAACCAATTCTAGGCGTTTTAGCCGACTGAATCTTTGGATTTAGTTGACTGAACCATGTCTGGATTAAAATATTAAGGGTATAATGAGGTTTCAGCTGACTGAATATGGTTTCAGTCAACAGAAAGAAGACGTATCAGAGAAGTAAAGGGTTCTGACGTGTTTCAGCCGACTGAAAGAAAGATTCAGTCGACTGAAAGATGACTTAGCAAACATGTAAACTGTTGGTGGATGATTCAGCTGACTGAATCACGGATTCAGTCAATTGAATGCACACTGGCCGATCACACAGTTTATCTGGTCCAAAGTCAGCCGACTGAATCTCTGATTCAGTCGACTGAAAGAGGATTGACCAGGGTTATGAAGGGTTTGACTCAGAGTCAGCCGACTGAATCTGTGATTCAGTTGACTGAAAGGTTACGAGTCAGGGTAAGAATAGTTCTGAGTTGGAGTTCAGCCGACTGAAAGTATATTTTAGTCGACTGAAAGTCTGCGGTAGGGCAGAACACTGTAGCAGAACGTGATTTAGTCGACTAAATCTGAATCCCTGATTCACTCTACTGAAATGAAAAATTGATTTTCAATTGATGTTTTCAGAAACTTAAGTTTATCTGGAATAATGTAGGGGATGATTTAAATTAAATGGATAATGAATTGATTATTGTATACGAATGAATTCGTTAAGGTAACGAGATTTCACAAAAGGGTGTGCGATTGGTTTCGACGTGATCGTTGAACGTGGTAGGCACAAAAACAGCAAGGATACTATACAGGACTTTGGTAGGATTCCTACCTTGTTGAGATGCATATGGATCTTATATGTTATTGATTTTTATTTCAATACCATGTTTATTTTGGTAAATCAAATGGTGAAAGTTTTATGAACTGAATTTCAATATGATTTGATATGAAATGGCATTTCTGCATTCATGATCTCATGCATGGCATGGAACGGAACATGAGAGAGGAGTCCATGCTCCATTCGGTGATTCTGATTAACATACATGGGGAGGAGTCCACGCTTCGTTGGTGATTCCGATTAGCATACGTGGGAGGAGTCCATACTAATTCCTGTTGACATATGTGGGAATCCATGCTCCATTCGGTGATTCCGATTAACATACATGGGGAGGAGTCCACGCTCTATCAGTGATTCCGATTAGCATACGTGGGAGGAGTCCATACTGATTCCTAGTGACATATGTGGGAGGAGTCCATGCTCCATTCGGTGATCCGATCAACATACGTGGGGAGGTATACAGTGACCTGGTGGTACATCACAAAACACTGTGGAAGTAATTGGCCAAAGGAACACTTGATTTGATTTGTATGGTGATGATATGGAGATTGGATGGGGGATCATTGGCATATGACACCCATGACATGACACATACATTATATGATTTGGATATGATTATCGTGCACTGTTTTTGGTACTATGATATGTTTATAGTTTTAATATGATATTCTTATTCTGATTTGTATATTGATCCTATGTGTATAACCCTACTGGGCGCGTTGACTAACGCCCTACTTCTACCCTTTAGATGATGGAACAGGGAATGGAACGAACGATGGACGTGAAAGAAGCCAAGCTTAGGAGCTTGGGGAGATTCTATTTATTTTGCTTAATTTATTTTGGAACAATGTATTTGAGATAATTAGCATTTGGGATTGTAATAGTTAGATTTATTTTGCTATGGTTGAATGATGATTATTTGAGATTAAGTTAATTTATATTGATTGGCTTCCTTGCATATAATATCATTTTTATGGATGGTTTCCATTCACATAATATTTCAGCAGTTAATCGTTAGCGTGTGAACTGTTTTAATGGACTTGGTCTAGGCACACGTATTGTTGGCCATTTATGGGTCGGGTTTGGAAACCCGGACTTAATTCGCGTCGTGACATTCCCTCTATCTCTCACTCTATTTAAATAAAAAAAATATATACTCAGATTTTCGGCGAGTGAAAAAGGGTAGGGCGTTACAACTGTCAAGCATGGTTTTGCACCAGAATGACCTTGTCGTATGGACTGACCCATCGATGCTATAAGTGTCGACCCATCGGCGACACCGACATGTCGGCCAGAAAGTAATTATGTCGTTGGGGGTACATTTAATGTGCAACGGTCTGGTGGTTGAACGATAATAAATGTGAACACCGACCCATCGGAGCCACCGACCTGTCGGTCCTAAACAGTTAAGATAACCGTTAAGATTCCTCTATAAATATGAGTGTTGTGTGATCATTTTACTATCTTCCTTGAACTGAAAAGAGTTATACACTCTAAGGAACGATCAATACTCTTGTGGGAAAGATCATAAACAACCAATCTATTGATTGTGTTTGCAAGTGAGAAAGAGAGGAGGAGAGAATGATCATAAACAACCAATCTTCAGATTGAGTTTGCAAGTGAAAAAACCATAAACTAGGAAAGTTTTGGTTATGCCAAGTTTCCTTGTCACTTGGATATTGTGATTGCATTACAACAGCTACAATGAGAAGCGTCGACACAGCTTGGATGGGATCTTCAAGAAGCACACATCAGCGAGAAACAAGTTTAAGACAAGTGCTTCTTGGTTATAATTTTATTTTTAAAACGTGTAACCCGAAAGTGGATTAAGGAGAGGTACTCCGGAACCACTATAAAAAACTCTAGAGCATCGTCTCTGGGACAGTGGTGAATGGAATTCCCAGCCAATTGAGCGAGGTGAAATTCATACTCTAATTGTAAAGGTTTAAGTCCCTACATAGTGAATTTGAGGGTAGCTAAAGGTTGAGCGAGTCCTAACAGTGGATGTAGGTTGGCGAACTAAACCACTATATATCTTGTGTCCTTATGTTTGTGGTGTTAGAGTCAATTTCTTGTGTTGATTTTATATCACACTTGTTGAGTACATATGCACTTGATTGTTATATCCGTTGCACTAAATTAATCAATTAAGTTAATTTCAAAAAAGACCAGAGAAATTAGATTGACCTATTCTCCCCCCCCCCCCCCCCCCCCCCTCCCTCTTCCCTTCTCCCTTCTAGGGTCAATCACATTGTTCTAGCACCCTTGTAAAAGGGGACTTTCAATTGGTTTCAGGCTTAGTGCTCATTATAAGGATTTAATCATCCAAGTAGATCCAAAACTAGAACACCATAGGAGACAGTCATGCAATGTCCGAACCTCCTTATTTAGATGGATCAAACTATGCCTCTTGGAATGCCAAAATGAGAAGCTTTTTTTATTTCTATTGACTCAACGGTTTCGGATATTATAAAGACTGGATGGCAAGAACCCATGGCAGAAGAAACCGTAGAAAATACCTCAACCGTATCCAAGACACCCAAATTATTTGCATCTTGGACCCCTGCTGAGAAAGCTGCTCAGACAGTAGATGGCAAAGCCATGAATGCACTAAATTGTGCAATCTCAGACAGTGAATACAAGTGAATCATGACATGTGTTACTGCAAAAGACGCATGGGAAGTTTTTGAGAGAACCCATGAAGGCACCTCAATAGTCAAGAGGTCCAAGCTTCAAATCATCCAAAATCAGTTTGACTCTATTAAGATGAGGGAGGATGAAGTCTTCATGGACTTTTATTCGAAAGTTAGCAACATTGTAAATCAAATATCACAGATATAAATAGAATTTACAAGTCGCTCTTTGAAGAGGAACAAATCAATTAGGATACAATTACAACTTGGATTAGGACTGATTAGAGAGTTCAACTTGGATTAGAACTTTAGTGAAGATGTCAGCGAGCTGGTCTGAAGAAGATACAAACTGAATCGGATGAGAGCCGGTAGTGATACATTCCCTTATGAAGTGATAGTCAAGCTCAATGTGTTTTGTTCTAGCATGGAAGGCAGAATTGACCGCCATGTACGTGGCATGGAGATTATCACAAAGGAGTATAGTCGGAGAAGTGAGACTAAATCCAAGGTCTCAGAAGAGTGTTGAATCCAAACAGTGTCAGCACAAATAGAAGCAAAGCCCGATACTCAGCTTCAGCACTAGAGCAAGAGACCGTTGCTTGTTTCTTTGCACACCATGAAATTAAGTTGGGACCCAAAAAGATACAGTTACCAGTAGTGGAGCGACGAGTAACAGGACAACCGACCCAATCTGAATCAGAGTAAACAACTAAGCCTAAGGGTTGCGTCGAATGTGTGATGTGCAAGCCGTGACCAATGGAGCCTTTGAGATAATGTAGGATGCGCTTAACAACGTCTAAATGAGGAGACAAGGCTAACTCATAAGCTGAGAAACAATGTGCACGACATAAACATTGTCAGGCTGAGTGAGTGAGATAATGAAGTGTGCCAACAAGATATCGATACTTAGAAGGATAAGAGAGCAAATCGCCAGAAGTAGAAGACAAATGTGTCTTAGCCGCAATGGGGGTAGAACAGGGTCTGCAACCAAGCATGTCACTGTGCCGAAGAATGTGAAAGGTTTATTTATTTTGAGACAAATGTAACTCTTTGAGAAAGATGAGTCACTTCGAGGCCAAAAAAGTAATGAAGTTTGTTAAGATCCTTGATTTCAAACTTAGTACCCAGTTGTCGAGTGAAGAATGAATGAGTGTTGCCAGTGAGAATAATATCATCCACATAGAGCAAGAGAGCATAACTTGTGAGGCTTGAGAAAAATAAAAATAGAATTGTCAACTCTGCTTTAAAGAAAACCATAAGAAAGAAGGAAGGAACTGAATCGCTGAAACCAAACACCTAGTGCTTGCTTCAAGCCATAGATGGCTTTATGGAGTCTACAAACTTGATGAAGGTGACTTGGGTCAACGAACCTCGGGGTTGAGTCATGTAGACTTCTTTAGTAAGGTATCCATGAAGAAAGACATTCTTGACGTCTAATTGATGAATGGACCAAGTAGAAGAGACCGCGAGATTAAGAACAGTGCGAATAGCAGTGGGCTTAACGACAAAACTGAAGGTCTCATCATAGTCAATGTCTGCTTGTTGATGAAAGCCTTTAGGAAAAAGGCGCGCTTTATATCATTCAATGCTGCAATTAGAACGTCGTTTAATCTTAAAAACCCATTTACATCCGACAGTGTTGATATTGGATGGAGGTGGAACAAATGACCATTTGTTGCCGTAAGAGGGCATTAAACTCATTATACATGACCTGACGCCATTCTGTAGATCGAACAACTTGAGTGTAGCATGTGGGTTCAATATCAGAGGAAGAAACCATAGATGCAAAGGCAGAGACAGAGGATGTCGAGTAGCAAAAAAAACTCTCTTGTTGGGCTTGAAAATACCATATTTAACACAGGTCACCATCGAATGAACATTGGTAGATGAAAGAGGAGATTCACCTGGAGATGGCGAATAGGGGGGTGGTGACACAGGTGCCACCACTTGAGATGGTGATGTATCTGCCGGAAGCGATGACGTGGATGGTGGAGACTCATGTGCCGCTATTGGAGATGGAGAGGCGTCTGCTAGAGAGTGTGATGCAGGAGGTGGCAGTGGTGCAGATGCCAACGAAGTAAAAAGCAGGATAAAGACCACGTCAGACGAAGGTGGTCGAGCAATTGTCAAGGGACCCGATGCATAGGGGAAGACTGCTTCATTGAACACAACATGCCGAGAAATATAGACTCGTCCTGTTGTAGCATTTATGTTAAGTGTTGTAACCCAAAAAAACACATTCAAGAGATCTTGGTTGCAGTTTATTAGTAACATAATCTCCAAGATAAGGGTAGCATGCACAACCAAAAGTAGGAAAGACATATAGTCAGGTGTGTAATCAAACAATTTCTGAAATGGTGAGGACTTAGGTGGGGAGTCGGTTGATGAGATACACAACTGTATAAAGGGCTTTAATCCAAAGGTTATGGGGAATGTGAGATGCAATGAGCAATGTACGGCCGTTTCCGATATATGGCGATGTTTATGTTCCGCAATACCATTTTGTTGCGGGGTATGGGGACATGAGAATCGGTGATGAATCCCTTTTTCGCACACAAATGAAGAAATGAGTGATTACCATATTTTTTACCTCCATCACTCTAAAATTGGTTAATGGAAGTAGAGAAATGATTTTCAACAAATGTAAGAAATGGAAAAAATGAGAAAAGACTTCTGATTTATTGCGTATAGGAAAGATCCAAGAGTATCTGGTGTAATCATCAGTAAAGAAGATATAGTAACGAAAACCAGAAACATAAAAGATATGAGACATCCAGACATCAGAATGAACTAAATGAAATGGGGCAACAATATTATTTTTATGAGAATAAAAAGGAAGAGGCATAGACTTTCTTAACGCACAATGGCTACAAAATGTAGAATGAGAAAATGAAAAGGAAGAGCGTAAACTTTTATTCGAAGCAAGCACTTGAAAAGCTTTGTGTGAGGGATGACCAAGGTATTGGTACGAGAGGGACACTGAAGAGAAAGAGGCCATGAGAGCATGAGCAGAGTGACGGCCGCGTTAAATAGGATAAAGACCAGCTTTACATCTGCTAGTAAACAAAATAGCACCGATACATAGATCACGAATGATAAAGCCCCACGGAAAGAATGTGAAGCTAACAGAGTTATCTTTAGTGAATTGTACAATAGACAAAAGATTCTTATGCATGTGGGGACAATGAAGAACACGAGAAAGGTGAAAGTGGGAGGTCATAAAGGAAATAAAGAGATGCGATTCCAGGTTTGTTGTGGCAGATTTTTTTTTTTTAAAATTTTGGTTGTTGGAGCAAAAGAGGATGGACCTAGCAGGAGAGGCAAGAACAACAACAGGAAGTCACCGCTCAAACTCGAAGTAGAGGAAACCCAAGTGGACTGCAGATATGGAATGATTAATCTACCCGAACTTGGGTGTCAACAGAGCTGGTGGGTTGCCCAAATAGTGTAGGTCTGGCTCGTGATGTAGGCTGCAGAAGTCGATGAATAACAATAGGGAGGCACTTGCTGAAGGCGTGGATGCTGCGGAACAAAATACCTTCGGGAAGAACGTTGGCTGCAACACAGGTTGTTGCTCATGGATAACACTAGAACTTGGGTCTAGCTTCAACAGAATCCTGCAACGTCTTGCAGAACTTGGATCTGGGTTTATAAAGAGTCAAACTGCAGCATGGTGGGATTCAGGTCAGCGAAGATAACCGGAGTAGCAGCAGCGAGAGGACGACGAGATTTGGTTGTATCTGGATAAAGAAGGTGATTCCCGATGCCAGATCTAAGAAGAATAGATCTGAGAGGAGTCATTTAGTGGCAAAGGAAACAAATCTAGACAATAAGAGAGAGGATTGAAAAGTGGCGTCTACTGAGGTAGGCATGAAGGCTGCCTCTTTGCTGAGAGGAGATCGCAATTGAAAGAGTGTGATCGTCGTGCAGAGAGGAGACGATTGCAGAGGAAAATAGAGAGAAAGGGATCAGGGCTCGGGGGTTCGATGTGTCTAGGTGGGATCATCGGAGAGAGCTAGGGACGAGAATAGATACTTGTCATTGAGAGATGGTTGTTGTACGGTGGAATAGAGAAGGGAGGGTTTCTTTCAAATCGAAAAAAAAAAAAATTCTGGGTATAGACTAGAGAAAGGAGGGATTTGAAATTTCTAATGTTCCAAGGACACCCTAGCTCTGTACCATGTAGAATTTGGTAAAATAGGTCACTGTATTTCTCATTATCATAGATATAAATAGAATTTACAAGCCTCTCTTTGAAGAGGAACAAATCAATTTGAAAATAATTACAACTTGGATTAGGACTGATTAAAGAGAGTTCATCTTGGATTAGAACTCCCATTAATAGCAGCCATTAAGTTTCTTATTGACGGGAAGATAGGTGGGAAGATTCCCATCTGTACAAGTTGTACATGGTTTGGTTGCAAGTTTAATTTAGAGATTGAGCAACTTGATGTGAAGACAACCTTCCTTCATGATGACTTGGAGGAAGAGATCTAATGGAGAAACTAGAGGGCTTCAGAGTAAAAGCAAAGAGAACTTGGTTTACAGATGAAACAAGTACGTATATGGGTTAAAGCAAGCATCGTGACAATGATACCAGAAGTTTGAGTTGTTCATGGTTGATCATGAGTACAGAAAGACTACTTCAGATCAGTGTGTATATGAAGAAATTCTTATATGGTAATTTTATTATTTCGCTGCATTACGTAGATGATATGTTAATTGTTGGACAAGATGCTACCAAAATTAACAAGTTGAAAGCAAAGTTCAGTAGATCCTTTGCTATGAAAGATTTAGGGTCAGAAAAACAGATACTTGGTATGAAGATCACAAGAGATACAAAAATTGGCAAGCTTTGGCTATCACAAGAGAGTAAATTAAGAAGGTGCTTGAAAGATTTAATATGGACAAAGCTTGATCATTGAGTACTCCACTTATAAATCATTTCAAACTCAGTTCCGAGCAGTCTCCAGCAAGTGAGAAAGAAAAAGGTGACATAAGGGAAGTTCTTTATGCATCAGCAATTGGCAGTTGGTAGTTTGATGTATGCTATGGTGTGTACATGGCCAATCATAGCTTATGTAGTTGGTCTTGTCAGTAGATTCATTTCTAATCCTGGCAAGGAACACTGTGCTATAGTTAAATAGATTCTTAGGTATCTTTGAGGAACTTACATGATGTGTTTGTGTTTTGGAAATTGTAAACCTTTGTTAGAAGGCTCCACAGATGTAGACATGGCAGGAGACATTGATTCTAGAAAGTCCACGTCGGGTTACTTGATGACCTTTTTAAAGGGAGTTGTAGCTTGGCCGTCCAAGTTGTAGAAATGTGTTGCTCTATCTACTACATGGGCTGAGTACATTATAGTATCTAAGGCATGCAAGGATAGATTGTGGATGAAAAGATTCCTACATGATTTGAGATTAGAGCAATAGTGGTACGTTCTCTTTTGTGACAATCAAAGTGTCATTCATTTGAGTAAGAACCCAACCTTCCATTCAAGATTGAAACATATTGATATGAGGTATCATTGGATACATGATATGTTGGAGAAGTTGTGGCAACTTGAGAAAATTCATACTGGTGAAAATGGGTTGGATATGATGAATAAAACCTTGCCTAAGGAGAAATGTGAATTGTGTAGAAGCAAAATGGGCTTAGTTGAGACCCTCACATGGGTCTGGAGGGGGAGATTTGTTGGGTGTCCCTCCTCATCAGAGGTGGGGCCCACATCTAATAAAAGAAACACAAAAAAAAGGCTTGAGAGAAATGGAGAGTCTGCGAGCAAGGAAAAAACAACAAAAAAAGAGAAAACAAACGGGAGAAAGAAAGAGATAGGGTGTAACTGAGGAAGAAGAAAGGAGAAGAAAATGAGATCTAGCCATCCCGTTTAATCTGATTCATCTCAAATTTTGAGGGTTTTCTCCTGATATAGTGGGCAACAAAACTTCCGGCTCAGATTATGGATTTAGCGTCTCCACAGCTTCTCTCTCATACCCCCTTTGTTTTGTGAGATCTCTCCATATATTATTTTTATTGTTGCTCGGATCCAAGAATGTTGTGCTCTTGATGAGCCTCTAATTTGGCTAGAAGGAAACCTTATAATTCCGTTATTTTTATAGTGGAAGATTGATTTAGAGCTTGTCCCGTGGATGTAAGCACATTGTCAAACCACGTAAATATGGTGTCGTACGATTGGATTTATTTAACTATTTCTTGCTTAATAATTGTTGTTTTATTTATCCATTTTTATTCACACAAAGAGGAAAAATATAGTAGTTTTTTCCTGACACCACTTTTATTTTTTTTCTACGCAACAAAGTTGTTGCTATCACCATTGGAATTTTCATATTATGTTTTCATGATTAACAAATCTTGAGGAGAGTGAATTCCAATCTCTTCATTCTACATGCTTTGCTGAATTGTACATAGTAATCTCCATTCGAATGTGATACACATAACAGCAGTAGAAAGGACTTTCTAGCGCTTGAGACTTTTAAAAAACTTGTTTTCTTTAAGTTTAGAATCAATTTGTTAATCATTCGTCGACGATGATAAATAAAGTTATTATTCAGTAGTTTTATTTTAATTTTAAAAAATCAAAAGTTAAGAATCATTTATTGAACTCATTTTAAACGGTTTGACCATCCTCGCTATCAAGTATTTACTCATCTATCTTCCCTTTTTCTTTTAATTATAGGATCATAAAATGTGATAATGACTAATTCAAAAGTTGATTATGTACAAGTTTTTCTACTTGTTAACATGACATGAAGAAAGAAAGATCATTTCAATTATCCTTTTCATACGTTTAGAAGAAATTATTAAAAATGACAAATAGAATTCTCTCTAATCCAAATTTCTGACTAGATGTAGCTTACAATCGCAGCATCTAATACTCTCTTGGTGCTCTCTTTCACCGACTAAATGAGATGAGAATGGGATAATTTTACTTTTAGTGAACTATTAATAAAAGAGTGTTAGATAAAATCTCTAAAAAGAAATTGAGCAGTTTTAAAGAGACTATATGATTTCTATGTAAAAATTGAATTTATTATGAACTAAATTTTAAATAGTTGATTGGGATAGATATAGGACTTTATGAATAATATAGTTTAAGAAAAATCTCTATAATCCAATGATAATAATACAAGGTAATATGCATAGACCAAGTCTACTCAAGTGTATGATCAAGTGAGGGTATGAAATATGTCCTACAAGTATCGTCTCGGTTGTTTTTATTTTTTTATTTTTCAAAAATATTCTTTTCATCATTTTTCTAGCTGTATCTTAAATTGGATATGATTCTAAGATGGTTTAGAATAAAGTTCTTCAAGTGTGAAGGGTATTTGTCAATTTTCAACATTTTCTCTTAAAATTTGTCCATTTTTGAGTTATTTTTATCAATTTATTTGAATTTTTGCTCTAGAATAATCTCAAATTTGGGCTTTTTAAAATAATTTAATGAAACAATATTGAATGCTTATGGAATTGAATGGAGATTCTTTAATGTGATTGATATAGTTTATTGAATATCTATGGTTTTCCAATTTTTTTGTCAAAATATTTATAAAATCCCAGTTTTCTAAGATAATTACTATTTTAGAGTATCTTGCAGAAAAAATTATGAAATGGATATGATTTTGATAATAAAGAGTATTAGATTGATCTTTATATACATATTTCACTATCTAAACAATGATAAAACTTCCTAATGTAAAAATCATTGTCTCTTTTGAAGTCAAATATTCCTTAGCATATTTGATTCTCTAAAAATTAAAATTAGCATTAGAGCAATACTCATTTGATTGATTGTCACCGTTGAGTTCATTGATATGAATAAAATATTTAATCATTCAAATAAATATAAATTCTTTAAATTAGAATTATAATTTTTCAAACGGTTTGCTTCATCGGAAACTCAGATGATTATGTCTGATGCAATGGGTAGGATCGGGTGTGGGTAATTTGGACAGATTTAATTTAATTGGGTTAATTATGGGCATTAAAAGGTGTAATGGGCTAAGTAGATGTGATTAATGGAATGGTATTTAGTGGAGATGATGAGATTTAAAAAGAACATATGGGAAAAGGAAACAAGGGTATGGTACGGTCAAGGTTGGTTTCAAAAGGTGAAAGACTTAACGGGTCAAATGGGGTCTGGATATCAATGGACGAGTTGGGTGATGGGATGTGAAGGCTAAGTTTCGAAAGAAAATTAAATGAGAAGGTAGCGTTGGAAGAGAAGAGAAAAACTCCGTCGAATGCTATCGTCGGAGGAGAATACTCGAATCCACGAGCTAGAACCGGAATCTCTCGGAGGAGAAGAAGATAGACGGGGTAAAACCCAAAATAAATTCATTATCAAAATATGTTATTTCTTTTACATCCCAAACAAGGGTTTTATATACAATCAAGCAAACTAAAAATAGAAAAAGAAATCAAACGAAGAAAATAAGAAAGAAAGAATTGAAAATGGAAAGAAGAAGATCTCGAGCATGGTCGGTGTAGAAGGAATGAAGGAAATTGCCGAAAGTGTTGTCTCTGTTTCAAACGGATGTTCATTGTTTTCTTTTCCTTCTATTCTTCATCAATCTTCTATTCTTGGTTTTATTTTGTGCCCACACGTTGGGCCTTGGGTCCCACGTATGTACTACATCAATGTCTTATTAGTTAGGTGATAGAAATTGAGAACCAACTGTCTTGTTTGAACTGGGCCCATAATAGCATCCTAAAAATTAAACTTCAATTTTAAGACTTGAAATTGAAATCGCTAGAAGAAATTTTTTAGTCTTATTAGTGGACATCAAACAAATTGATTTCTTGGATAATTTCTATCATTGTAATTTATGAAACTTACTATTCTTTTCATGTTTATAGCAGGGCTTTGTGAATTACGGAAGCTAAAGTCGATGAATTTGGGCTACAATTCAATTGAAGGAAGAATTCCTCCATGTATCGGTTATATGCAGTCCCTTGAATACTTAGAGCTGTCTGGAAATCTAATCAGTGGGAGCATTCTACCTTTAGGAAACCTTAGTTTGTTGAAAGGGATTTGGCTCAGCGATAACAATTTGGATGGCGTATTTGAATTCTCCACTTTTGCCAACTTATCTATGCTTGGGAGCGTTGATCTTTCAAACAATCCAATGTTAGAGGTAGAAACAGAATCCCCAACATGGCTTCCATCATTTGAGCTATCTGACCTCTTTCTATCAAATACCCAAGTCAACAAGCGTAGTGGCAATGTCATTCCGAGCTTCTTGGCCACTCAAAACTCCTTGTGGAGACTGCATCCGTCAAATACCCACCTTACTGGTAACATTCCTAATTGGCTATTCTATAACTCGACGGAGGCCGCTCACTTGGTACTAAGTGACAATCACTTAGGGGGTTCATTTCCTCTTCCTTCTCAAGGCATTTCAACAAATGGCGTTATGTGGCTCGAAATCTCAAACAATCTTTTTCAGGGGATCTTTCCTGCCAACATAAGCATTTTTCTTCCTTCACTGAAATACCTCAACATGTCTGGAAATTCCTTGCAAGGTGAAATTTCTCTCAGCAGTAACATGGCATCATTGGAAGTGTTGGATTTGTCGAGCAACAACTTTTCAGGAGAGATTCACATGTTGCTAGCAAATAGCCCGTCATTGGTTTACTTGAGCTTATCAAACAACAGATTACATGGGGATATCCCGTTACCAAATTTAAACTTGTCTGCCTTGAGATTTCTATTCATTGATGGAAATGGCTTCACAAAAATAGTACCACGCATGCCATCTAATAGCACAAATTTGCAGGCCCTAAACTTCAGAAGAAACTTTTTCAAAGGCATTATCCCAACTTGGTTACCAACACTTGGCAATCTTTCTTTTGCTCTCTTAAGTCATAATGATTTTCATGGACCCATTCCAACAGAATTATGTCAAATGCAAAATTTGCGTTTCTTGGATTTGTCAAATAACCATCTTTCAGGCACCATACCTTCTTGCCTCCATAACATTTCTGCTTGGATGAACGAAACGGTTGTCGATTTGAGTTTTTTGGATATATACATACAATCTACAAGCTTTAGAACTGAGTTCACAACAAAGGGAAACTTGTGGTCTTATGAAGGAACTCCACTCTCCATGATGACCGGAGTCGATTTCTCTTTGAATCAATTGACAGGTAACATTCCAAAGGAGATGGGAAATTTGAGAGGGCTTCACTCATTGAACTTATCTCACAACCATCTAATGGGTTATATTCCAGAGTCCTTTCAATATTTGGATAATATAGAAAGTTTGGATCTCTCTCACAACAGATTGATTGGTCGTATTCCCCCACAGTTAACCGCATTGACTACCCTTGGTACTTTTAATGTTGCCTTTAATAATCTTTCTGGAGCGTTACCAGATTGGGAAAGCCAATTCTCCACTTTTAATGCAAGCAGCTATGAGGGCAATCCAGGTCTTTGTGGGAAACCACTTGAAAGAAATTGCTCTTCCAACAATCCATCGCACCCTCTACACCCTGCCATTGAGGAAGAAGATGATACATTGAGGTTTGTTGACAATCCTGTATTTTTCTACTCATTTGTTGCTGCATCTTATGCATTAGGATTTTGGGGTTTCATTATTCTTCTCGCATTGAATGGAACTTGGAGGAAGAAATTCTTCCTAACTGTGGATCGATTTATTGAGTTTTGTGGTGAAATCATCAGAGGGTGATATTTAGACCACTTGAGTAATGATTGTATTACTTAAATGACCAACACTACATTTCAACTTTCTTAAGGGACTTATTTCTGTAATGTTTATTTTTCTTAAAATAACAATTTGCATTTCAATAATAGAACATTTCCCTACTGCATCATATTCTTCTATCTTTTCTTCGTCATTTTAATGAGTGCTTAACTTTTAAAATAATTGCAAATAGGATTTCAACTTTTCCATTGCCCTACTTTGAATGAACATGGACATTGCACCAGAGATGGAATTGATTGTTACCCTCGTGGATTTAGTTCAACTAGTTGCCTCCCACCTTAAGAAGCAGGAGGTTATGGGTTTGAGCTCCCATGGCCTAATCTTGGTGTGCCCTAGGGGTAGTTAGATCACCCATGGGGGTTTTACGTATCCCGCAGCTTCCCACATGTAAATTCAAAGAGAAAAGAGATGGAATTGATGCTAGATCTGTATACCTATTAATTTGATGAGTCGAAGCTAGGAATATTTATATAATTTAATCCCAGCAAGGATTGAGATTGCCCATGCATAGTAGTTTTTACACCTTTGATTTGCTCCTTTTAATAACTAAGAAAAAATTAGTTATATTTTAAAAGAACGTTCTTCTGGAAAAGCTCCATTATTTTTCTATTTCAAATTTTTTTTCTTGAAACCTTTTATATTTTTTTGATAAAAAAACTCTTTTTTTTTTCCCATTCACTGAATGCTTTATAGATTCCTATCTATCATTTTCAAAGTTAATGCTGGTCATGGTTGTAGGCCCTATTCTTCTATTTATTATAAAAGAAAAAAGAAATCCAGATTTTTCAACGGTTAAATGGGTAAATGGGCCAATCAAATATGGGTAAATAAATTGACCTACTTAAAAAAAATTGGGATAAGAGATTGGTCACGCCAACCCATTTATTTTAGTATTTGAATGGGTTATGAGGGTTCAACCTATATGACAAATGGATTAAATATTAATATGAGGGTTCAACCTACACCCTGAAAGATTGAGCAATCTCTCAGTAACCTCTCACAACGTATGAAAGTATGTTTTTAAGTTTCTTCTTCATAAAACTAAATACAACATATTTATTAATAATAATTATGTTAACATATTACTTGTCATTTGGGTTAGCAGTATTGGATTCAAATTTGATCAGATCTAAATCTACACCCAAATACAAATAGATGTTAGACTAGTATTAGAATAGATCTAAAATTTAAAATAAAACTAAAGTTTCCATCCAAATCTATTTCAGATCAAATATTTCAAAAGAATTAATTCTTGAAAATCCATTTATATTCCTATTCATAATTCATGATGGACCGTTTTTAGGAAAGAAAAATCATAAAAAGAAATCTTTCATACACATAGTTTGCTCATTAACTCACATGGGAGTTTGAACGATATAGGCCGATATGATTCTCTCTAATCCAATTTCTTTTCTTTTTTTAATTTTTCAAAAAAATTATAGAAAATGTAGAAATTTATGGACTTATTGGCTATGTAATTTTTTCATTAAATATCGGTCATTTACATGTTCAAATATTATTTTGAAGTTACCACATTGAGAATTTCCAAAATTAATTAATAAATTGATGAAAAATTACCAAAAAAAATCAGGAAAATAAAAAAAATAGAAAAATTTTGATAATTTATTGACTTAATTAATGTGTTTTTTAAGTTATAAAGTTTTAAAAATCAATTAATAAAACCGATAACCAGCACATCGTGTGAGACCTGACCCTCTTCAAACGCGGGCTGATTTCTTGCTTATTTCCTTTTATTTTAGATTCAACTCCATCTCTAAAAAATTGCCAAATTTGTTGCTGAGATTTGGCATGTAAATTGAGTGCTTAGATAAGGTAATTTTTAATGTCAAGGTCAACGTTAATTCTTAGATAAGGTAATTTTTGTTAAGGTAAATTTTATTAATGTCGACATCTTAATGTAAGCCCACGGTCCTAACACTTAAGGTAAGACAGCTAAGAAAATGCAGGCATCTTAGTCTGTTGGATTGTCTGTCTTTGTTTCAATCCTGCAAGGGCTTGATTGAAGTGAGGAAAATGGAAATGGGTTGCCCTTCTTTCTTTCCTTGAAGTGGTTTGTAAATTCTATGGATAGATTTCTCATTTCTTAAGGGAGTGTTTTTTTTTTTGTTAAGTCTCTCTTTCTTTCCTTGAAGTGGGTTGTAAATTCTATGGATAGATTTCTCATTTCTTAAGGGATTTTTTTTTTTTTTTTAAGTCTCTTTCATCTTGGCCTGTAATGTCAGAGGTCGTTCCTTATTAGGAACCATCAAGAAGATTCTTCCAGCCATGTAAACCACTCAAATGAAGAATAAATATTAGTATTGAAGATATATTGAAGAACATTACCGTTCAGGCTCAAGTCAAACTCTGGTCTTTTTGGGTTGGGTTGGGTCAGGCCGTGTCAACCGTTGGATTGAGAGTATTAGAAATTCGAGTCAGGTTGGGTTGAGTAAATAGGGTTACCAATTTGGGTCGGGTCGAGTTCAATATGTTTTGACATGGGTCAGGGTTGGGTTTATCAAAACCTGACCCTCCCGACCCGAGTTTCAGCCCTACCACCACACAATAAGATTCAAGCAAATTTCATCCAAACTAGGTTAGGATTATCGATGTAAATCACATCTAGTTAAGGTGGAAATATTTTCTGAGGATTAACTGTTTTGAGCTTCCGACGATTATATAAATAAAGGATGGATGAGTTCAACAACTTTGTGTCAACCGACTTAAGGTGGAATTAGTTGGAATAACTGTTTTGAGTTTCTGAATCTATAATTTTAAAACATTAGATTTCTAAAAAAATTCTAAAATTAGACCTTGACTGACGTTGGATGTATGTAGTTAATTGTTTTTGAGTTAGGGCAGAGAGTTTGCATTCTATCGGTTATTATATAGATATTAATTGTGTAAAGTTTTAATATTAGTTCATCATGTTAATTAAGTAATTTTAATTTTTTATGAAAGTTTTAAAAAATTTAAATTTAAGAGAGAATGATTTTATAAAAGTAAAACTTGATAAATCTCTTACTCAAATGGGTTTTTATATAAGAATTCGACTAAAACCTTATTTACTACAACTCTTTAAGAAAACATATCATTAAATACATTTTGATGTGATGTAAAGAGAACTATTTAAAAAAGTTGTATATACGTTTTTCCTTAATTGATCATTCTCTCTTCTAATTTAAATTTTAAAAAATCAATAACTTATACTCATAAAAAGTTAAAGGTTAAGATATATGTAGGCCTGTAAAGAGACCCATTTTTAAACATTTTTTTTGTACAAAGCTTTAATATACTCCTCTATAAGCCTAGAATTTATAATTTCAATCTAATAAAATATTTCACCCATTCCCCACTTTATGATATTTAAAACTTATACAACATTTAGTATCATATAAAGGTTAAAACAAATCTTAAAAGTGCTATATTAGACCTGAAAATTAAAAAAAAAAAAATGAACTTATTACCCTTAATACGAAACAAATATCAAATAAAAATGCATTTAAACAAATATTGGTTGTCATTTTTTTCAATTTGTCTCTCTTCTTCTACTTTGGCCACTCGGTGCATCCTTTCTGAACTTCTAAAAACAAACTTAATATTTATAAACTAATTTGATACCTAAGAAAGCAAGAGAGTAAGAAAAAGTATTAATGATGCAATATATGGAAAAAACCCATTAACACGTGAGGAATAACTGTTTTCAATTTCTGACAATTATATAAAGGATGGATGAGTTCAACAACCCAGAGTCGACTGACTTAAAGTGGAATTAGTTTCTGAGGAATAAGTGTTTTGAGCTTCCGACGATTATATAAATAAAGGATGGATGAGTTCAACAGCTCTGAGTCAATTGAGTTAAGGTGGAATTAGTTGGAATAATTGTTTTGAGTTTCTGAATTTATAATTTTATATCATTAGATTTCTAAATAAATTCTAAAATTAGACCTTGACTGTCGTTGGGATGTATCTATGTAATTGTTTTTGAGTTAGGGCAGCGAGAGTTTGTATTCTATCCGTTATTGTATAGATAATTGTGCAAAGTTTTAAAACTAGTTGATCATGTTAATTAAGGATTTTTTTTAATTTTTAATAAATTAATTTTAAAAGTTTATAATTTAAGAGATAAAATGATGAAATTAAAGTGAAACTTGATAAACCTTTTATTCAAATGGGGTTTTATATAAGAACTCTACTAAAACAAAATATATCATTAAATAGATTTTGGAGTCTACATAGTAGGGTGTGATGCAAAGAGGACAATTTAAAGAATTGTGTATAAGTTTTACCTCTATTATCATTGTATCTCTTAATTTAAACATTTAAAAATCAATGACCTATGTTCATCAAATTTAAAGGCTAAGATTATATGTAGGCCTATAAATAGACCCAAATATGTCCCGCCTAACTAGTATGGATCTAGATCCACTAAGAAAAAAGTCTGAATATGCCCGGCCTAGTAAAACAGGATTAGCTCCAATTTAGATCTGGCATGTCCAATAATCTTAATGGACCATCTGAAGCCCATATGGGTCCATTTGTCCATTTGACCCATTTAATAGCGCAAATTGTTGTAAAGGCTCAATATCAAATTCTTACCCAAATTTGATGCTACCAAGCCCGATATCTAATTCTCACCCATCTTTTGATGCTACCAGGCCTAATATCTAATTTTTTAACATTCATTTTTAGGCAAACGGCTCCAATATTTATGTTCAACTAAAAATTCTATGCTACCAAGTCTAATACCCATTTTTTAACCGAAATGTTTATTTTATCAGGCCTAATATCCATTTTAAACAATTTTATTTATCGAAAACCTTAATATACTCATCTATAAACCTAAAATTTATAATTTCAACTTAATACAATATTTCACCTATACCACACTTTGTGAGCTTTCAAACTTATACAACAGTTAGTATCAAATAAAGTTAAAAAAAAAAAGAAAATTCTAACAAGGGCTATATTTCTGAAAATATAAAAAAATGAATTGGACTTATTACCTTAATACAAAACAAATATCAAATAAGAAAATGCATTTAAACAAAATATTAGTTGTGATTTTTTCTAATTTGCCTCTCTTCCTCTACTTTGGTCTCTTGTTGGTGCATCTCTTTCATTATGGATTACAAAATCATACTTAACATTTATAAGCTAATTTGAGACCTTAGAAAACAAATAATAAGAAAAAGCATTAATGACATAATATATGAAAAATAACCCATGAACATGTGAGAGTAAATAAACATGAACAATGAAATCTAACACAAATAAGAAAAGAGCTCTTTGTGATATAGACTTTTTTTCTTTTTTTTTTGTGATGTAATCTTTAGAGGCTGAAGCATCCTTTGGTTGGGGTAAGAGAATCTAACACAACTACATAGTTCCATCTTCATTCCTTAAAAGCCTACCAGTTACATGGTCAAGCTTGGCTTCAGCCATGGCCAAATAATAAGCCAAAGGAAGTCAACCCATATCATGTCAAAGAACTGGAATAGTTATGGAGATGACCATTCCATGGTGGGAGCATCTAAAGCCAAGATCACCCACCATGTACAGCCTTATATTGAATGATTTTTGGAGAACAATTTTCCCCACAAAATAAAAAAATTCCTTTGCTTTAAATGATTTCCTATTCAAAACACCTACATTTTCATAAATGCTCAATGATTTTCCCATTTCTTTCCTTACTGAATCAGAATTAGGCAAACAAAGTCATCTAAGATTGCAACTAATGTGTAAAACCTTTTAAGAGAAGCACTGCTTACAAGATTTTCCCAGATGCCAAACAGACAATAACAAGGAACATAGAAGAATTAATGTGAGCATCAAAGCAACTCATACATTTTATACACAATAGAGATTTATTGTGTGTAAAATGTTAGACAAAATGACATCTTACCCTTGCAAGGGACAAGCAGAGATCATGTCCCTTCTCTTTCATATGGTGATCTTCATTACTAATTAACACAGAGGGCAAACGCTCCATATACCTCATACCTTATGCTCACTGTTCTAAGGTAATTCTCTGAATTAGATGAACAAGATTAACAAATAAGACTGATGCTTCTTTTGTCATTGAGACAGATTTTCTAGTTTTGTTAAGATAGAAAGGTGGTTTAAGATTCTTCAAGAACTTATCAATGCATAAATCATAGTCCATGAGAATCCCAACAAAGAAAAAACCCACCTTGCAAAATATAGAAAATAATAAATTTTGTATTGTACTAAGAACTATGCTATTACATGTACTTAGGCCTGTAAACGGACCTAGGTCCGGCCCGGCCCGATAGTGTAATTGGACAGTCCGTGGCCCGACCCGATATTAAATGGCCTGATAAATTTTGGATCCAGCCTGGCCCGCTCGAGCTATTGGACCATCCACGGCCCGATAAGGGCCCGTTTGTCTATTTTCGACCCATCATACTATTAAGGCCCAAATTCATTTTTTTAGACTGAATCCAATAAATTAGATATTTTATTCTAACCTAAATCAAAATTTAAAATATATGAAATTAAGTCTTGATTTGATAGATCTATGTTGAAAATTTTAATTAATTTTTAAAAAAAATTAAAATAACTCTTGAATTACTCAACTTAATTTTTTTGTTAAGTCAAATTAAATCTTACAGCTAAGTTTTTCAAATTTTGAAACAAAAGATTGGATGAAAGACAAATATCTCCCTACGATAATTTTAAAGAAAAATTAAGATAAATTTTGAACTTTTCAATTGATAATTTTTTTTTTTTAATTTTTTCAGTTTAGTCTAAGTATTCAAGATTGAGTTTTAAACTAATCTTTAACATCCTATAACTTCCGTGAAAGAGACAAATACATGATAATAATAATGTTACAATCTACTAAAATTAAGCTCAAATAAAATCATCTCTTTATTGGAGCTCTCCTTCTATATCCTCTCTTTCATGTCTTTAGCTTTCTGGAGATCACTTGCTAGAATTACAAACCTCGAACATCTCACTCTCCTTCCACCCTAAACCAAATTTATCCTCACATGCAATTCACATGCAAAACAATAGACAAAGAAGCCCATATAAATTTTCAGATTACTTCATATAATAAATACAATTCTCCTTAATAAATAAGTGAATTCACTAAATTCCCATAAAAAAGAACACATTCACACAACCTCTTTAACAAATAAGTGAATTCACTAAATTCTCATCAGAAAGAAAACATTCACAGCACATACATTATAAGAATACAATAAATACCCTTTAAGTGACTACCAAAGTATGAAAAGTACATCACATCGGTTAAGATAGAAACTAGTTATTGATAATAAAAGGTAAATAACTGATAGTTTACAAATCCAATTAGTCATAAATAGTATATATAATCTTCTAAGAGCAAAGATAAGCTAGGTTGGAGAGTAAATAACTGATTTCCTTTTCTTCTCCTCTCAAGCAAACAACTCACATCCTCTTAAAAATCAATGCACATATAATTTTTGGGTTCCAATCAAAGTAAGAAATGGAAAATAAAGAAAGGATGCAAGTGAACATTAGAAAAGAGCAGACCCGTTCAAACATGATTTGGACCATAAAGAGAGGTTTAAACAAAAGTGAACTCAAAAATATTATACCTTCTTGGATTCCAATTTCCCACATTGTTAAAAATCAGTAGTACAAGATGAAATGCAGGTCCAATAAACTAAATTCAAAACTGTTGAGACTTGAGAACATAAGGCCAATCTATTTTCTATTAGAAGAAGAAGGGAGATGTACTCATCTTCCAAGTCTTATTCTCCACCACCATTTTTCCTGCTCCAAATGTTTTCTTACTTTCTCTTCTTCAAATGCATGTGTGCACGCTCATACGCACAGTTAGGGAGAGAGAGCCACTAGTTTTGTGTTGGCATGCGCAAAACACATACACACACACACAGAAAAAGAAAAACTTGCCTCCTAGAGCACCCAACAGGAAACATTTGCAAAAGGAATTAACCAGTAGAACAACAGCCTAGGTCAAGACTTCGCAAATGGAAATGAGTTCTTGTAATTTGGATCTGATCCCTATTTTTCTAAACACCCCACTATACTACACAAGATTTTAAATAAAGATAAAACATACCAAAGATAGATAAGACAGATTTAATCAAGTGAATCATTCTTCCAATGAAGATGGTTAGGTGAATCATTCTTTCACACCAATGAAAATGCTGGTAAACACTATAAATGCAAAAACCAATACATCCAATAAACTGATACTTTTGTGGTTGGCTTCAACTTGCCTACAGCAGCCATCTCTTTAAAGATTGAAAAACTCTTGCAATGATTTTAGCCCATTCAGCAAAGATTCAAATCCCTAAAAAATATGAGAAAGAGAGATACCCAGAAAGAAAAAAAGTGATAAAACAGGGGCAATGAGAAAAATCCAATGCAGCCTAGAGAGAGAAAAGGGTGAGAAAAGAAAACCCTCAACCCATTTCCTTCCATTGTTTTCCCCAACATTATTTACTTAAAAAAAAAAAGTAACAACAACAAATCTGCAGCGATTAAGAGGGGCTACAATGGATGGGTTGGATTTGGTAAATCGGACTAGCAGCAATCAGATTTGGGTTAGCAACAGATTGATCAATCTCAGCAGGTAATAACGGCAACGACTTGCAGATTTTGGGTTGCACAGATCTCAATAGATTTGAGTTTTACTTTAAAGAAAAAGGATGGAGATTGGGTCAGAGATGAAGGTGGAGATCGAAAACAGGGGCCTAGAGAAAAATCAAAGCAGTCTAGAGAGAAAACTAGGAAAGACCCAAGTCTTAAACCCCCAAAAACAGCAGAAAGAGAGGTACCAGAAAGAAAAAAAACACAAAAACAGGCGCTGAGAGAGGGGAAGAACCAGAGAGAGGGAAGGAAAAAAAGAGAGCGGATCCTAGAGAGTGGCGAGAGAGGTGAAGAGATCTGGGAAGAGATGAGAGAGCGATCGAGAGTGACGGTGAGAGAAGGGAAGAGATGGAGAGAGCGATTGAGAATGACGGCTGGAGACGGGAAGAGAAGAGATGGCGAATGAGAGCAAGGGAAAGAGGACTTAGGGTTTCGAGAGACAGCGATCATCTTGTGTTTACAGGCCAATAGGGCATAACGGGTTAAGTGAGTCCGACGGGCTCGCGGACCGTCCGCGGCCCGTCCGAGTTTAAATGGATTGTCCGAATCCGAGTCCGTAGACCTTAGGGCTAGCTGGCCATATGGCCACCTTATTTGGATCGTATGGGGCTAGCTATTTGTGGGGCCCACACCATTTTTTGTTAAATGGCTGGCTACAGATAATACATGTGTAGCCAGCCATTTCTCTCTCTCTCCTCTTTTACATATATATATAACTTGTATATAGTTTTTGATTTTTTTGATTTTCTCTTTTTATTTATTTATTTGATTATTTTGGATTTTTTGTTTTATTTTTGGGTATAATTTATATATTAGGGCAAATAATTATTTTTTTCTTTACTTTATTATTTTATTTTTTATACAAAAAATAAAAAATAATTCTTTACCTTTTGATTTTTTTTTTCGTTTACATTTGTAAACAAAATATATGAGAAACAAAAAATTAAAATTATTTTGTATAAAAAATTAAAATTATAGCTATTGAGAAACAAAAATATTAAAAATAATATTTTATTCATTGCAAACAATATGAAAAATTACATTTCTAAAAATATTCTTTTTATATGTAATGTCTTTATATTTATTTTCTTTTAAATTTGTTAAAAAAATGTAAATAAAAAAATAATAATACAGTATTAAAAAGTAGCCATTCTAGTTAACACTATACCGTGTGACAAGGCTGGCTAAAAATTATAGCCAGCCATGTCAATAAAAAAAGAAGTATTTAATTATATGGCTGGCTACATTTAGTGACATAGCCAGTCATATATGGCCACCCCACACCGGTTGTACTTAGGATCCAGCCTGTTTGATTATTTATCGGGCTGGGCCGGACGGTCCGCGGGCCAGATCCAGGTCCGTTTACACCCCTACATGTACTTATAGCCTCTAGCCAACCCTAGGGCTATCACAATCAAACTCAAACTCTTAACATATTTCTAAACCAAATACATCTCTTAATTAGAGATAAACCGACCTTATAATCCTAATTAAACAATAATTCTACTAATTAATAAAATCCGAAATATATTCTAAACATAAAAACAATCATCAAGGAAAGGAATGGACCAAATCCATAGGAATGCACCCTATTGGTGTTGTTTAATCTTCTATAAATCCAATAAGTCATTTGGATATATGTAACACAGCTTCATCTATGTAGCATTCCAAAAGCTAAAACCATTTGAGGACAGTTCAAAGAGAAGAAATACTGTGATAAAGAAGTGGATCCAACCCTCATAACTATAGAGAGCATGAGCACAAATTAGATAAGTGACATTAGGAGAGCTCAAGAATGATCAATAACACTCCGGGCAAGAAAAGAATATCATTTGACTTAATTTAGCATTAAAACTGTTCAAGAGTTGCTAATGTACCCACATAGATAGTACACATAAATAGATATGCTTCATGAAAATTATACATTTGACTTGACACATGTAGCTGAAGGTGCATGACCCTGTTCAGGAATAAAATTGTTTATACAAAAGCAAGCCAGCATCTTCTTCTTATTCTTTTTCTTCTTCTTCCATTCAGTTCTTTTTCTTCTGAACTGCATGGACGAAGAAGAAGAAGAAGAACTCCTCTATTATACCCACTTACAGATGCCTACACTGAATCTTGGAAAATTCTCTCTCATTATTGGAAGTGTCGCCGTGCCAGACTCAACATAATTGAACACTGACAAACTTGAGAAATTACTTGAAATGGATTCTGGATAATGATAAAGAGCTCATGTCTATCATGAAATCACAACAATCTCAAGGAGCCAAGAGAGAGAGAGAGTTCGAAGCAGCAAAGGAAGCAGTTGGGCCCATATTTGGGAATGACCGTTCCTGCTTTGGCGATTCCTGAGTTTTCACTGTGAAAGAAAACGATGGATGGCTTCCTTTCCTGCTTCAAACTCTTTCTCAGACACACATTCGAACTCTCTCTCTCTCTTTCTCTCTGTGGACGATTATATAAAGGATGGATGAGTTCAACATCCTTGAGTCAACCGACTTAAGGTGGAATTAGTTTTTGAGGAATAATTGTTTTAGTTCCGACGATTATATAAATAAAGGATGGATGAGTTCAACAGCTCTGAATCAACCGACTTAAGGTACCAAAAACTCACAAGTCTTTTGTACAAGTACTAAAAAGTTTCTCTCGTCAAGTTCTTTTCCTCTCGAAACATCCCTCACTACTTCTACCACGAGTCTTCATATGAAAAGGATGTTGGGTTATAGAATGGACATGCTCCAAGAAGATGGTTGTGTTCTCTACAGAAGCTGCATCGAACTAGAACATTAAACCTCACATAGTAACACATTTCCTCATAATGTCTAAAAACAAGACAGATTTGACAATTATAGTTGGGCGGTCGTGGACAAAAGGAAGCAACATGTCCTTTAATGAAAACAGTTAGTGCACATGGGGATTGGCCTTTGCTGAACATGTATTTCATATGTCGGTAAAGGTATATTCAGATCAAAATGTGTTGGATCCTCCATGAGAGAAGGCATTGGTTCTAGATTAATTAGAGGTTCTGGGGCAAAAATTGGTGCTTGAACTCGTATTGGAGGATTCACTGGTGGAATCATTGATTGAGGGTTTATTACTGGCTCTTGGTTTAGCGGAGATTCATACTCAAGTTCAGGTTCGACACTTTGTTCAGTGTTTGTCATTGAAGGTGAGGTAGATGACCAATAGTGAGATGGGGTATCTGGTTCAAAGGAAGTAGTTGAAGAGATTTCTATGACTTCCTTCAGTTGAGACTCTACATCTGACGGATGTGATCCTGGCCAAACCATCATACTAGAATCACTAGTCGAGGAGTACAACGTCAGCAGACTCCCGGGGTGTACCCTTTCCCATTACTTGAGCTGGAATCTTATTATCAGACATCTTTGTCCAAGAATAAAACAATAGTTAGTAAGGGAACAAAGTAATCAAATATAGGGGTAACACTAAAAAAACTCACACCCATACTACACTTTAAACATGCATGACCCATCGCAGTCCGAGAGTTGAATCTAAAGCTCTGATACCAAACTATCACGCCCCGACACGATTAGTGGGCCCGGAACTAGACTAATTATTATTTTTAAATTAAAACTAATCTCAAACTCCACATGTCCATGGCCTTGGGTCTGCCTAAGCCCATGAAGAGACCACACGTGTTCATAAAACCTAAACTATCACTTAAGGTACTTATATTCACATAACAGTTCACACCATAATTATACAAATACAAGTTTGGATGCCACATCTAGTAAGCTTAGACAATATTTACATATTAAGTCATCTAAGTAAATTCTACTCCAAAACAACTTATTGGAATTCAGAGATTCCACAACTTAGGTCATTGCAGAAGGGTCCTCTGCTGCTTCCAAACCTTGTCCTGCATTGAGGTACACGTGAGCTTCTAGCCAAGTGAATAGAACTCGAAATATCATAGATATAGCATGTGATAGAGAATTAAAGCCTATAATACAGTTAAAATAAAAAACCGAGCATGTAGATATTGTTATTTTCCTTCAATTCTTAATGTGTATCATTGTTTCTTTGACTCACTGGGGTATCCCACTCAACCCCTTGAGGATCCCACTCAACCTCAATTGTATAGGTCCAGGGTATCCCACTCAACCCTGTCTAGGAATCCCACTCATCCTTAAATGCATTAAGTCAAGACAGACAAAATGCAGCATCTTTAAGAGCTTGACCGACTTCACAAGTGTGTGTGTGTGTATATATTTAACATACACAATAAACAAAATTCCATAAACATGGAAAAATTCACAATTACCATCCACTAACATTAGATTCAGGTTTACCAACCTAGAATCTTCATATTCACAACACCTGCATAACCACGTTAGCACATGTGTATTCACATGTATACACAAATAATAACATGCATAGTTTAACATATATCATGTATATATGATTTTTACACAACACAGGTACACATTCACATACAACCATTCACTTGCAATTAAACCACAGTTGAGTCTCCTCACCTTTTCTAGCCTCGTTTTCATCACAAATCTGCAAAACATATTAATTTTCAATAAATACTTATTTCAACTCAAAAACATTAAAAATAATATCTTAAAATATAACATCCAAGAGTTAGTTGAGGGTTAATTTTTCCTCTCTTTTAGCTTAAGATTACAAAATCAAAGTTTTGAACATCATCAAAACCCAACTTGGAGATGAACCTCAAAAATCAAAAGAAGTGGGTTATTTTTCTCTAAACCTTAAAAATCCAATTTTGAAGCTTAAAATCAAACTATTTTTCAAAGAGAACAGTCCCCAAGTTATGAAATTTTGAATAGATGGATTTTGATACCTTGAAAGTCGAAATCGATTGAGAAATGGCTTGTTTTGAAAACCCTGAGCCGATGTGGGAACCACACAAGAGTTGCTGCTACTTGAACATTGGAGGGAAGAAGAAGAAAAGGAAACAAAGGGAAGAAAGGGACAGGTAAACAAGAAGAAGCCAAAGAGGAAAATATGAAATGGAAGAAGAAGGAGAAAGACTGATGGAGAGAGGGATAAGAGACCCCTTTTGTTTTGTGTTTTTCCTTTTCCTTTCTTCCTTCGGCTCTCTCTCTCTCTTCTTAAACAAAACCATTGCAAGTTGGTGCTTTTTCCTCTCTCTCTAACACAATGGTCTAGCTACATAGTAGCCTATTAGCCTTGATCTTATCTTCTGTTAAATAACTTAAAACTATATAACTTCTATAGTTTGAAAAATAATATAATCCCCACTTAAATTTCGAAATTATTTTTTTTCATAAACTGCGTATTTCCAAATCTCTCCAAACCAAATCCCAACAAGTTAGATAATTTAAATATTTAAATACTAAAATATCTTGAGAGGAAAATTCATTAAAATTTAATCAAAGTCATTTAAATATCAAAATTCTGAAACTTAATATTATTTTGTAAAATCTCAAAATTTTCAATCTTATCAAATAATTTAACTAATAAAAACACCTCTAAAATTCAAAACTATTTTGACACTTTCAAATATTTAAAATCTGACATTTTAAAACAAATTCCACACTTCTTAAATTCAAACGGTAAAATTCTTTGGACTTCAAATTTTAAAACTAAATAATTTAATAAAATTTAAGAAGGTAAATACCTCAAATGATTGATTTTCATGTACAGAAAATTTTAAGATCTCGACTGAAGAAAAGTTGGGATAATTTCAATTATGCCACTGCACTAACGAGTTGGATCCATAGACTCTGAACTCGGGTCGAGTCAACTCTGACTCTATACAAAGCCCATTTGTTAATTTCTCAGATTAACTGGCACTAAACACAATCAACTATAATTAATCACATAATTATAAGCTAATTTTGGTCGAGGTATTACATCCCATCCCCCTTAAAGAAATTTCGACTTGAAATTTTAAGAAAGAACTAATACCTTACTCCCCAAACAAACTGGGGTACAACTTTAGCATCGTCGCTTCTGGCTCCCACGTCACGTGTTGTACACCATGATCCTGCCACAAGACTTGCACTAGGGGAATGCTCTTCCTTCGAAGGACTTGAGTTCACATACCTTGAATCTCTATGGGTACTTCTTCAAAAGTCAAGTCTTCAGAAACTTCTATCTCTTCTATATTTAATACATGTGAAAGAATTGGTTCGTACTTCTGTAGCATTGACACATGAAATGTGCCTATGCACCTTTTCCAGTTTTGAAGGTAGTGCCAATTGGTAAACAACTTCTTCAACTCTCTTCACGATCTCGAACGGTCCCACGTAGCAAGGTGATAGCTTCCCTTTGAGACCAAATCTCTGTACACCATGTCGTGGAGCGACACGCAAGAACACAAAATCTCCAACTTCAAACTCTAGAGGTCTTCGCCTCTTATCAACATAACTCTTTTGTCGACTTTGTACAACTTTGAGTCGTTGCCTAATCATCTCAACTTGTTGTGACGTTTCACGAAGCATTTCTGGTCCCAGAATAGGTTTATCTCCTACCTCAGTCCAGCACAATGGTGATCTGTAAGGTCTTCCATACAAAGCTTCGTACGGCATCATTTGTATACTTGACTAATAATTGTTGTTGTACAGAAATTCTATGAGCACTAGGTGGTCTTCCCAGCTTCCTTTTATATCCATCACACATGCACGCAATATGTCTTCCAAAGTCTGAATGGTTCTTTCGGACTGACCGTCTGTCTGAGGGTGAAATGCTGTATTAAAACATAGTTTTGTACCCAATTCCCTCTGCAATCCCTGCCAAAATCTAGAAACGAACCGTGCATCTCTATCTGATAAGATAGAAACTGGTACTCCGTGCAGTCGGATTATCTTTTTAACGTACAACTTACTCAATGTAGTTAAAGTATCTTTATTTTTTACTAGTAGAAAATGGGCTGACTTTGTTAGTCTGTCCACAATTATCCATATAGAATCATGTCCTTTAGTGGATTTTGGAAATCCTGACACAAAGTCCATAGTGATGTGTTCCCACTGCCTTCTAGTCACAGGAAGAGGCTTCACCTTACCACCAGGTCTCTAATGTTCAACTTTAACTTGTTGACAAGTCAAATATTTAGATACAAAGTTTGCCACTTGATGCTTCATTCCTTTCCACCAGAATTGTCAACACAAGTCCCGATACATCTTTGTGCTTCCAGGATGCACTGCAAACTTGGAATGATGAAATTGGTATCGTACTTTCTCTCTACATTCCTCTAATTCAGGTACAAATAATCTATCTTGAAATGTCAATTCTTCATCAGTTCTGATCTTCCAACCTTCTAATTATATTCCGTTCGACAACTGAACTCTCAATTCCTTTGCTTCAGGGTCTCTTTGCTGCATTTCTAATACTAGGCCAACTATTTTTGGTTGTAACACTAGATTCAGAATACGCGCTGGTTCTTCCATTTTAATAAATTCTCAATCATAATCAGACATAGATTCCAATATTTTCCATTGTAGTGTCGCCATTTTTGCAATATCACTGTGAGATTTTCTTCTTAACGCATCTACCACTACATTAGCTTTTCCAGGATGATAGGTAAGTCCGAAGTCATAATCTCCAAGGTACTCCATCCATCTTCGTTGCCTCATGTTTAAATCCTTCTAACTGAAGAGATACTTGAAGCTATGATGATCAAAGAAGACAGTAAATCACTCACCAAATAGATAATGTCTCCACAACTTCAATGCAAATACCACAGCTGCTAGTTCTAAGTCATGAGTGGGGTAGTTTTGCTCGTGTCCTTTCAGTTGTTTTGATCCGTAAGCTACAACTTTTCCTTCTTGCATTAACACGCACCTTAGTCCGAGCTTAGAGGCATCACAATATACCTCATAACCTCGTCCTTGCTCTGGTATGGTTAGCACCAGAGGGGTGGTTAGCTTCTCCTTTAGGTCTTGAGATGTTGTTTCATAGGACTCATTCCACTCAGATTTGACATTTTCCGAGTCAAACGAGTCATAGGCACAACAATTTGGGAGAAATTGGGGATAAATTTACGATAATATCCAGCTAATCCAAGGAGACTTCGAATTTCAGCGACATTTTTAGCTCTTTCCCATTTCATCACTGTCTCAACCTTTGCTGGATCGATCAAAATTCCTTCTGCTGATACTACATGTCCGAGGAATTGGACTTGAGTCATCCAAAAGTCACACTTGCTCAGCTTGGCATACAGTTGGTGGTCCCTCAAAGTCTGCAGTACCAAGTGCAAATGACACTCATGCGCTTCTTCTACCGATGAATATATCAAAATATCATCGATAAATACTATTACAAACTGCCTTAAGTAAGACAGGAATATCCTATCCATTAAGTCCATGAAAATAGTCGGCTCGTTCGTTAAACCAAACTGCATAACTACAAACTCAGAGTCCATACTGCGTCCGAAAAATAGTTTTGGAATGTTTTCTCCCTCACTCTTAGCGGATGATATCCGAATCTCAAGTCGATCTTTGATAAACACTCCGAACCTCTCAACAAATTAAAAAAAAACCATCTATTGTTGGCAGCGCATACTTATTCTTGATAGTGACATGATTCAATGGTCGATAATCAATACACGTCCTCAAAGACACATCTTTCTTCTTTACAAAAAGTGTTGGCGCTCCCCAGGGTGAACCATTTTGGCAAATAAAGCCAAGCTTACGGAGTTCATCAATCTACTTAGCTAGTTCCCTCTGTTCTGCCGGCGTCATCCTATAGGGTGCCATGGATATAGGAAATGTTCCATGCTGCAAATCGATTAGAAAATCTATTTCTCAGCGTGGAGGCAGCCCGCTAAGCTGATCTAGAAAACATCCACGAATTCACACACCACCCGAGGAAACTTTGTCTCAACACCTTCTACATCTTCCCAACCCATGCTAGCCATTATGCTACCCGGATACGCATTCAGACTGTAGAACTTAACTCTCAAGTTATCATAAGGTACTAACTTCTCCACAAATCTTATCCCAATCAAAGAAGTCCCATAAATCATCCGCTCAGAACAATCTATCAAAACATGATTCATAGATAACCAATCCATGTCTAAAATAACATCAAAATCTATCATATCTATCACCAGGAGTTCGTATGACAAGTCTAAACAGCCTAATCTTAGAATGCATGACTTGCATTCCTGAGTTACTCTTACTTTTTTACCTAACGGGGAAACAATTGTTAAAGGTTTTCTTGCATTTCTTATCACAACAACTTCTAGAGGTAAAAGAATAAGATGCACTGGTATCAAACAATACTCGTGCCATGAGGCTAAAGAGAGGTAATGTACCTTCCATCACAGCATTATCCCTTGGCTCCATCATATGAGTCCCTATGGTGTAGACTCTTCCTTGAGTGGTCTGTGGAAGTCATGGTCCCCTTCTTGGTCTAGTCCTCTGTGACATATTCTCAGGAGCAACTGAGCCTCTGGAAGGTCGTGGTGTAGACTGTGTTAGTCTCATATTCTGAGTAGGTTCCACTACATTACTGCCACTACCATTACACGGAAGATCTTTGATAAAAAATCATGCTTGTGCAATAAAAGCATACTCGATCACTAGGTTGTGGTGCTTTGTACTATGGGCACTGTCTAACAGTGTGACCGGGCTGGTTACATGAATAATAAATCAGTATCTTGGTCCCGCCTTGCTTGCCTGACCCATAGATGATTGACCTTTCACAGAGAATGATCCTTTAAACTTTCTATTTTTATTAGGCTGGGGTGGCTTTTGATCACTACCTTGAGTCCATATTCCGGTTTATAGTATCCACAGCTTCCACCATTGAAGCATGATCAAGTATTGCCTCCACAATAGGAAAATCCAGCCCAACTACCTGACGCTGTAGAAATGGACGAAGTCCATTCGAGAAATGTTGAATATTTTCATTTTCATTAGTTGTTATATGTGGAGCATACGGAAGAAGATCGAAGAACTTTGAGCCATACTGGGCCACAGTGTCAGATCCTTGCTTTAAATCCATAAACTGCTTCTTCTTGGCGTCATTCGCCACTTTAGGGCAGTAGCGAGCAAGAAAAGCCATTGAAAATGTTGTCCAACTCATCGATTCACGGTTTCTAGCCAAATGCTTAACTTCCCACCACTTGTAAGCATTGTCTTCCAGTTGCTAGGTTGCCAAGGTCACTTTGAGGTTGTCAGCGATGGCTAGATTGCCAAATATACGACCTATCTTGTTGAGACACGTCTCTCCACCACTGGATCCGCGCTTCCTAAGAAAGTCCGTGGATTCATCCGCCTAAAATCCTTAGCAGTAGTTGCAACTCTTTCTTCGAGGTTTTGATTCTGGGGTCGTCGAAGATCGTTTGCTACTCGCTGAAATGCCTCCATTGTGATAGCACTGTGTCAACAGGTTCATTCCGGTGGACATATTCGCCTTGGTCTTCCAAGGGAGGAGTCGCGCTTGCTCCTAACCTTCAGAATGTTGGGATACTTTTCACATCTCCTGACAAACACACCTACTATTAATAATTATTTGCAATATAAATCATAAAGAGGTATACTATGAGCATCTGTATTATTCATAATATAACTCATCACAACACAAAATAATAAACCAACCTACTTATATTTTTTTTTTCACATAATACTGAGACTTATACATAGTATTCAGAGTTACAAAAGATTATTATATACACATACATATTCATTGATTCTAGGACCTTACAGTCTGACTACAAAAGTTTATATACACAAGTTTTATTTTCACTACCCAAAACATCTTCCCACCTAAACACAAGTGTTTTGTACAAGTACCAAAAAGTTTCTCTCGTCAAGTCTTTTTCCTCTCAAAACATGCCTGACTACTTCTACCACGAGTCTTCATCTGAAGAGGGTGTTGGGTTATAGGATGGACATGCTCCAAGAAGATGGTTGTATTCTCTGCAGAAGCTGCCTCGCACTGGAACATTAACCTCACATGGTAGCACATTTCCTCATAATGTCTAAAAAACACGACAAATTTGACAATAATGGTTGGGCGGTCGTGGACAAAGGAAGCAACATGTCCCAAATGAAAGCAGTTTGTGCACATGGGGATTGGCCTTTGCTGAACATGTATTTCATATGTCGGTAAAGGTATATTCAGATCAAAATGCGCTGGTTCCTCCATGGGAGAAGGCATTGGTTCTAGATTAATTAGGGGTTATGGGGCAAAAATTGGTGCTTGAACTCGTACTAGAGGATTCACTGGTGGAATCATTGATTGAGGGTTTATTACTGGCTCTTGGTTTAGCGGAGATTCATACTCAAGTTCATGTTCGACACTTTATTCAGTGTTAGTCATTAGGCAAATGACTGATAGTGAGATGGGGTATCTGGTTTATAGGAAATAGTTGAAGAGATTTCTATGACTTCCTTTAGTTGTGACTCTACATCTGACGGAGGTGATCCTGGGGTCCAAACCATCATACTAGAATCACTGGTCGAGGAGTACAACGTCAGCGGACTCCCGGGTGTACCGTTTCCCATTACTTGAGCTGGAATCTTATTATCAGACAACTTTGTCCAAGAATAAAACAACAATTAGTAAGGGAACAAGGTAATCAAATGTAGGGGTAACACTAAAAACTCACACCCAGACTACACTCTAAACATGCATGACCCATCACAGTCCGAGAGTTGAACCTAAAGCTCTGATACCAAACTGTCACGCGCCGACCCGATATGTGAGCCCTGAAAGAGACTAAATTTTTTTTTAAAAAATAAAAATAAAACTAATCCTATTTTCCACCTGTCCATGGCCTCGGGTCCGCTTAAGCCCATGAAGAGACCATACGTGCGCATAAAACCTAAACTATCACTTAAGGTATTTATATTCACATAACAGTTCACACCATAATTATATATACACAAGTTTGGATGCCATAACTGGTAAGCTTAGACAATATTTACATATTAAGCCATCTAAGTACATTCTACTCCAAAACAACATATTGGAATTCAGTGATTCCACAGCTTAAGCCATTGCAGAGGGTTCCTCCACTGCCTCCAAACCTTGTCCTGCATTGAGGTACACGTGAGCTTCTAGCCAAGTGAATGGAACTCGAAATATCATAGATATAGCATGTGATAGAGAATTAAAGTCTATAATGCAGTTAAAATAAATAACAGAACATGTGGATATTATTCTTTTCTTTCAATTGTTAACATGTATCATTGTTTCTTTGACTTACTGGGGTATCCCACTCAACCTCAACTGTATAGGTCCAGGGTATCCCACTCAACCCTGTCGACGAATCCCACTCATCCTCGAATGCATTAAGTCAAGGCAGACAAAATGCAGCATCTTGCAAGAGCTCGATCGACTTCACAAGTGTGTGTGTATATTTAATATACACAATAAAAAAAATTACATAAACATGGAAAAATTCACAATTACCATCCATTGACATTAGATTCAGGTTTACCAACCTAGAATTTTCATATTTACAACACCTGCATAACCATGTTAGCACAGGTATATTCACAGGTATTACAAATAATCACATGCATACTTCAACATATATCATGTATATATGATTTTTACATAACACAGGTACACATTCACATACAAATTCATTTGCAATTAAACCACAGTTGAGTCTCCTCACTTTTTCTAGCCTCGTTTTCACAACAAATCTGTAAAACATATTAATTTTCCATAAATACTTATTTCAACTCAAAAACACTAAAAATAATATCTTAAAATATAACATCCAAGAGTTAGTTGGGAGTTAATTTTTTCCCTCTTTTAGCTTAAGATTACAAAATCAAGGTTTTGAACATCATCAAAACCCAATTTGGAAGATGAAACTCAAAAATCAAAAGAACTGGGTTATTTTTCTCTAAACCTTAAAAATCCAATTTTGAAGCTTAAAATGAAACTATTTTTCAAAGTGAACAGTCCCTAAGTTCATGAAATTTTGAATAGATGGATTTTGATACCTTGATAGTCGAAATCGGATGAGAAATAGCTTGTTTTGAAAACCCTGAGCCGACGCAGGAACAACATGAGGGTTGTTGCTACGTAGCGTCGGAGGGAAGAAGAAGAAGAGGAAACAAAGGGAAGAAAGGGACAGCTAAACAAGAAGAAGCCAAAGAGGAAAAGATGAAATGAAAAAAGAAGGAGAAAGACCGATGGAGAGAGGGATGAAAGACCCCTTTTGATTTTTTTTTCCTTTTCCTTTCTTCCTTCGGCTCCCTCTCTTTTCTTAAACAAAACCAACCGTAAGACGGTGGCTTTTCCTCTCTCATTCTCTCTTCCACGATGGTCTAGCTACAAGGTAGCCTATTAGCCTTGATCTTATCTTCTTTTAAATAACTTAAAATTATTAACTTCTATACTTTGAAAAATAATATAATCCCCATTTAAATTTCAAATTTTTTTCTTCTAATAAACTGCGTATTTCCAAATCTCTCCAAACTAAATCCCAACAAGTTAGATAAGTTAAATATTTAAATACTAAAATAGCTAGACCGAAAAATTCATTAAAATTTAAACAAAGTCATTTAAAAATCAAAATTCTGAAACTTAATATTATTTTGTAAAATCTCAAAATTTTCAATCGAGTCAAATAATTTAACTAACCAAAACACCTCTAAAATTCAAAACTATTTTGACACTTTCAAATATTTAAAATCTGACATTTTAAAACAAATTCCACACTTCTTAAATTCAGACTGTAAAATTCTTTGAACTTGAAATTTTAAAACTAAATAATTGAATCAAATTTAAGAAGGTAAATACCTCAAATGATTGATCTTCAAATAAAGACAATTTTAAGGTCTCGGTTGGAGAAAAGTTCGGATAATTTCATCTTTGCCACTGTACTAATGAGTTGAATCCACAGACTCTGAACTCGGGTCTAGTCAACTTTGACTCTATACAAAGCGCATTTGTTAATCTCTCATATTAACTAGCACTAAACACAATCAACTATAATTAATCACATAATTATACGCTAATTTTGTTCGGGGGTATTACATCCCATCCCCCTTAAAGAAATTTCGACCCGAAATTTCAAGGAAAAACTCATACCTTACTCAGCAAAAAAACTGGGGTACAACTTTTGTATCATCGGTTCTGGCTCCCACGTCACGTGTTGTACACCATGATGCTGCCACAAGACTTGAACTAGAGGAATGCTCTTCCTTCAAAGCACTTGAGTTCGCGTATCTTGAATATTTATTGTTACCTCTTCAAAAGTCAAGTCTTCACTTCTATCTCATTTATATTTAATACATGTGAATGATCTGGTTCGTACTTCCGGAGCATTGACATATGAAATGTGCTATGCACCGTTTCCAGTTTTGAAGGTAGTGCCAATTGGTAAGCAACTTCTCCAACTCTCTTCACTATCTCAAACGGTCCCACGTAACCACAAATCTCTGTACTTTTATCAACCACCTATTCTAGCCTTCTAAACTTCTTTGATTGGTATTCCTATCTTATACTATTTTGTTCTTACTTTTATGAATAAATGAATCTCTCGTCATTTCATTTTAACTTGGAAACTGTATTTAGATGAGAGTTAAATTTTGCAGGAATTTCTCTTGAACATGGGTTTTTCTTGTACATGAGTTTTCCTTATCTTATTTGGTAATTACCGTGGAAAAGTATAAGAAGAAAAAAAAATTATTCTAATGAAATGATAGAGCGCTCATCTCTTGTAGTGAAGAAATTTTCATATTTGTGCTTGGGAGGGGAAACATGAGATTTCCTCACTTCTTTTCTTGATTACCAAATGGGGTAAATGACGGTTACCCTCTTTTTCACCTCTTCATTCAAATGCAACCATAACCTCTCCCATTCGATCGCATTATACTTTGCATTTCATTTTAGCTCATCTGTTTCACAACCACCTAGGGTTCTTCATTCCGTTGTAGTCCACCTGTTTAATATTTGATTTCAACCTACCTATTTCACATTACAATAGATCCTTAGTGGCCGCAACCCACCTGTTCTGTGTTCCATTTCAACCACCTTCTAGCCCACCAAATCCTATATTTCATAGAAGCCTACTTGTATTATGTTCCAATTTCAAACCACATATTGATTAGTCCAATTAAATCTTACCATAGAGTGCTCCTTACAAATTCCATTTTCAATGATATAAGATAAGATGCCGATTAGAACCAACACAGTCTCAAGCCACCAAAGGCAGCCAGATGTGAATGGATGGGATTAACTTCTTCAGCATCAGTTTAAGAGAAAATTGTCCAGGATTTCTGCGTTTATTAATCAGCAAGGAGTGATTTTAGGAGCCAATTGAATAGTTTTAGGGAGTTTATTATTATGAACATATGGGTAATTATGAATTTGAGAATAAAGAAAAGGGGATTTGAGATTTGCAATTGTTTGGGAGGATAGAACCACGTTGAATCGTGCACACTGTCCATCACCATTTCCATCGCAACTTTTTTCTTGAAAATTCATGATTAATTCATTTTTTCCAACTTGTTTGGAACTGGATTATATCCATTTGATCAGAGCCAGAGCCAGTTGATGCAAGTCAGTCTTCCATTTGGAGGATCACATGTCCAAATTGGAAGTTGAAGTTCACAAAATTTCCAGTGATTGAGAGAAATCAAGGAAACCTTGGCAGCCTTAGTTGTTAAGTGTGTCGTGCTTTATCTTTGAGTCGAAAGGATTTTTAAGTACTGGAATTAAAATTCTGGCCCGTGGATGCATATTCATTGTAACTGTCCATACCTTTCTCTCTCCTTCTATTTTTTTTTTTACTTTTTATTTCAAAAATTCCAAAACAAATATAGAAAATCAAGAAAACTATGCGCTTTATAGATATGTAATTGTTTTTTCATTAAGTAGTGGTCTTTTACCTATCCAAATATTGTTTTTAAGTTACGAAATCAAAAATTTCAAATGTTTTTAAAAAAATAAGAGAAAATTTCATGAAATAAACTTTCACTACTAGTAAGTTTATCAAAGAACTCGAGAGCTCCTGCGGTACGGATAATTGAAAATATCTAAAAATTGTGTTTTTATAAGATAAGATTCAAATAAATGAAGTTTGAAAGAAAAAATGAAATTGAGATTGAAAAGTGAAGATAGGCTAGCTAATGGACTTTATAGGTTATGATAGAATTTGTGTAAAGTGTTTATTATATAAAAAATAGTTTTTGACGGATATAAAACAAAAAAAAGTGAAAAAAATAATAAAAAAATACAATTGGGTCTGTCGAGTGTCCTGTGTAGATCGGCCTAAAACCCAGGATTTTTAGCGTGCGCATTGCACCCGTGCTGCGGCGGGCCTGACATGTCAGTTCTAAAAAAATCAGTAACTACTATACACACCAATCGGCCGAATTTTTTACTTAGGGTCAAGATGTTGAATTGGAGGCATCCACTGAAGGAAGAGATTCAAATTTGTTACACTCCATTAGAGTTCACTCAGTTTTCAAACAACAATTTGACGAGATGGATATATAGCGTGAAGTAGTTTTCTAATATCAAGGGACCCTAGGAGAAAGTACTACTGGCCTCATTCTATTTGGAAAAAGGAGACTCTAGAATGCATGGTAACCAATCGATATGTATTGTATTAGTCGTATGCAATAATTTTCGATCGGTCCGATATCGGCCAATAATCATAATATCGGCTTTTTAAAATAAAAAATAAATTTAAAATGGTGGCGGGTCCGAGTTGATATCTCGGCCGATATCGGACCAATATTCGCCGATATTATCATTTTCAATTTTTTTTAAAAAAATTAGCTTTCTTTTGGGTTTTTTATTTATTTTTAATTTGGAAAAATAAAATAATAAAAAAATACCGATATTAAAAAAAAAACACAAAAGAGGAAAGAGAAATTTATCGCCCGAGATATCGGCCGATATCTCAACCCGGGTGAATTTTTCACCCCTGCTACAATGGTTCCAATGGTATGGATAGCCTCAAAAGAAGTTGAATCTTGTAGAAAAGAAATAAGCTGTGTATTATATTGAATACCTTGCTATTACACGTATATATAGTTTCTAGCCGACCCTAAGGCTATCAAAATCAAACTCTAAGTGTAATCTATCTTAAATCAAATATATCTCTTATTAGAGATAACACAAGATAAAAAGATAAGAATATTAATCTAATTAATAAACACGCCCCCGCACACTGACGCACCGAGTAGCCACGATGTAAGGAAGCAATTGGCAGCACATTGACTGGCTGAAATATGTGTAGAAGTGACAACGTTGATTGGCTGCAAAAATGACAGGCGCCGAACACTTGAAAAACAAGGGCATAAATGCCAAAACAAGGCTCAAGCCATCACATCAATCGATCAGATCGGAAAGGCCAGCAAAAAAATAGGTTTTTACAAATTTTAAATTTATAATTCGCAAGCACACAGACCATTAGATAGTATAGCGATTGAGTGCGAGGTCGTACCCATCGGAACTTATGAAAACATAGCCGTAAAACATACACCATTGAATTACGTAATTTAAGAAATTTAGAAAACATGGAGATAAATCATAAATATGAAATTATTTCTCTAATCTATGTATTTTAGTTTTAATTTAGAAACCTTCTATGAATAGAAAATAAAATGGAAAATCCAAATTTTTCTGAATAAAATTAAGATGGTGGATTTAATATAAAATTATGAATAAGCTTAATCCAACTTAGAACGTAAAATTAAGATGCAACTAATTAATTTACCAACCCAGTTCTCCAATTTTTCAAGAGTTTGAATTTTAAAAACAAAAATAAAATTAAAGAAACCTAAATTAAATCTGTACATTTACAGTGGAACTGGCTCAAAGAATCAAGAAGGCATTATTTTTCATATTTTGAAAATAAAACAAAGGCTTAGCTTACGAAAGCTCATGTAAATTACTAATCATGAGTTCAAAATTTTCATCAATTAGAATTCCAATTATAAAACCCATGAATTCAATAATTTAAATTTTCTCAAATTAAACCTTAGATTAAATAAAATTTAAACCTTTTTCTCCAAAACTAAATATTTCAGTTTCTATTGAAAACAAGAACCTTAGATCGAAGAAAGAAGTCTATTTAATCTAAATATTTCAGTGTATCTAATTTGAAAAATCTAGAATTAAATCTAACATAATTTTATAAAAAAAATTAAAATCAAATCAAATCAAATCATCATAAACATGAATTAAATAATTAAAAAACCATAAACTAATATTTCAGCATACCTTTATTCCATTAATAAAATATAAAATTGAATTACAAGCCAATGGAATTTTGCAATACATGAACACAATGCAAGAAAAAAGAAAAAAACCTAAGATCCTTACACTGACTTCTTTTTCTTCTATTCTTATAATCCCATGATAGCCTTAATTTCATTCAGGAAAGTTCGAATGTTACTGCAGCCCAGGCCTTCAATTTATAGTATTGAGGAGGAATAAAATTAGTAAGTAGGTGGGTCCCATTCAATCAGCCGATCCCTTGTATACACGACAACTTGTTCTGTTTTCTTTCGCATTGCGGCAGTTCTCTCTGTTTCCAGCGTCGCAGCCTTTTTTTTTTCATTCCTTCTTTTTATTTTCTTACCTTTGGAACTAAATCAGCCACCGTCCCTCTGTATCTACTGTTGTATTTTTTTTTCAATGTCAAACAACATAATATTTCGCCTGCTGTTGCTGCTTCAGATTGCCTTTTGGTTTCGGTTGTATGCTTCTGCTGATTCCCATTTTATCTGAGTCATCTCTCTTCTTGCTGGCTCCTGTTTGGTTTGTTATTGGCTGATTTTTTTTTTTCACTGTTTTGCTCTCATGTATACAACAAAAGTTTGGGCAGCTGGTGGTCTGTTGCTCATGTATTGCTGGCTGATTGGTCCCTTTGCAAACTCAAGGTGCTCTGTATTTTCCTGATTACTGCACTCAACGATGGTGCACTCTACTGTTTTGATGTTTCTTTACATTGGCTGATACACGTTTCTGTTTGTGTATTGGAAAAAAGTGTTGCTCAGTTGCTTCTTTGTTGTGTTTCATAACCAGCTATACACTTTCCTTCTTATCTTCTCTTTACATCTAAAGATATGTAATATTGATGGATGTGAATCTACACGTGGCCAGCAGCAAGCCAGCAAGACCCTTCCATAAGACTTCTATGGATTACAATTGTCCCTCATTTCTCTAGCTGAATTGTTCCATGGCCGACTCCATACAGCAGTACCTTCTTTTTATCTCTGCTACCGATCCAGCAAGCAGCTTCTTTTATTTTTATTTTCTGTCTTCCCTTTGTTGCCTTATGCTTCTGCTGCTGTATGATAAGTCTGAGAAAATATTGCTGTCTCACTAACCAATCTTCTTTTTCTATTTTCTTGAATTGATTTTGCAACACACTCTCGCTCTGCTTGCTTGCAAGCTGCTCTGTTTCATCAACATCAAATGCTTTTGAACTTCCCATAGCTGATTGAAATGCTTTAGATTTTCTTTATCTCCGTTGAATTCTTCGGGCTCAGGCTTCAACAACCCAACATGATTTAAAATGGCTCCAGAATTTTCATTTAAACACATTCACTTTCATTTTTACTTTTAAACCTACAAAACACAAAATTATACTGATAGATAAAATTAAATAAACAAGGATAATAACAAATATATTTTTAGGTTCTATAATATAACACAATAATAATAGAAACTGAACGAATTTCAAGAGCTAACTAATCAAATATTTAAGGATAAAATTATCACTTTTCAGTGCTTATCAATAGGGCTGAAACCATAAAGGCCATCAAACAATGGCTGCAGTCATAAAAGCCAGCAAACAAATGACTGTAACCATAAAAGGCCAACAAACAGTGGAGACAAATCAGAGTTTTCCAAATAATAAAGGTTATGAAGGCCAACACAGAGGGAGGACATATCAGAGTCCTCCAAATAAAGCCGATGAATTTCCTGGCAAATAGGGCATGTGTTCAAAAAGGTCGTCTCATATTTGAGAAATGACACCAAAAAAAAAAAGGCACGCTCGAACAAAGGGCAAGCTGAGTCCCTTTCTTCAACAGCAAAGTACAAGAGAAGGGCAAGTTGCGTCCCTTTCTTCAGAGCGTCCTTTTTAGGAGGAGAAGGGCAAGTTGTGTCCCTTTTTTCAACTCTCCCCCTTTCTTCTTGGCTCAAATTTCGCAGATCGTGGCGAGAAGAAACAGCAAAACAGGAATGGTGCAGAACTATATCAAGATTTTACCGTCGATGACGACAACAATCAGCAAACATGCTTGAGTGGGTACTTCTAAATGTTCTTTTCGTGAGATATGGTTATTATTTCTTTCACAAATTCTTTCCATCTTGAAATCTGCTACTGCTCATGCTAAATACTCGGATTTGATTCAACTTCATTCACAATTGGTTGTTTCCATTCAAACTGGGATGTGATTATGAGCATCACTGGCAGAAAAACAAGCACCATTGGCCTTGTAATGACCCGACCCGATATTTCGGGATCTTAGAGAGTTTTGTGGATCTCCAAGTTATTTTTGATGTTTTGGTGGCAGTGAAGATCGTGTAGGCTCCATGGTGGGCCCCAGTTCGCCCGGTTTCGAGCTCTGTAGCTCAAAGGGCATTTTGGTAATTTTAATATTTTAATTATTTTTTTGTCATTTAAATTATTTGAAAATCACATTTTGGTTACCATTTTAAAAAACACTTTGTGAAAGTGATGCTTTCCTTTAAAAGAAAAAAAGAAAAAGGAAAAATACCTAAACCCTAAGAGCCCCATATTTAATCTCTTTTTCCCCTCCCCTTTGAAAACCCTAGCGGCCGCCCCTTCCCATTCTCTCTTTTCCCTCCCCTTTGTAAACCCTAGCCGCCGCCCCTTCCCATTCTCCCTCTCCTCTTCTCTCTTCCTCTCCTTCCTCTTTCCCGAGCAAACCCTAAAATCGCCTTTGTCACCGCCGCCTCCACATTGCCCTTCTCCTTCTCTCTGAAACCCTAAATCTCTCTCAACCTACTCTCTCTTGTTACCGTCTCTGATTCCCCCTCCCTCCTACCGCCGCTGCCGCCCCTCTTCTCTCTTTTTCAGATCCCTCTTTTCCTTTCGGTTCTTCTCCTCTACTGCAAACCCTAGCTCCGGCCCCCCTTTGTGTTGTGCCGCCGCCACCATTATCCCTTCTCTTTTCTTTCCCTCCCTCCCCTTATTCTCTTCCAAAACCCTAAGTCGTTACCGCCGCCGCCGTCCCTCATAGCCTCTCCCTTTCTTGGTTGCCTCTGAAACCGGGTCGAGCTTCCTAGGCCCAGTTGCAGCTCGGGTCTGACCCAACTATTTCAACCCTTTTGGCCTTTCAGGCCTCCAAGCTTTCTAGGGTCGATTCGTGAGCCCAACATCAGGCCCATGAGTTTTGGCCCAAGCCTTTTAAGCCTAGTTTTCCAAACCCCGCAAATCCAAGCCCAACTCTCTTTTGGCCCAGCAACTCAGCCCAGGCCCGATCTAGCAGCTCGGCCCGACCCAAGCCCAGTTCTAGGCCCGGCCCATTTCCAGGCCCGTTTCAGGCTCACTTCCAGCGTGTTTTGTAGATCTTTTCTGGAGTGCTTCTGGATCTTCTTTAGCTCGTTCCAGCCCTTTCGCAGGATCGTCCTCAGCCGTTTCAGCCAGTTTTGTAGGACCATCTTAGTTTTGCAAACCTGTCCCAGTTTCTTGAGCTCGGTAGCCCGTGCATCGCCTCCTTCAATCCTTCGACCCGTTCTCTTCACTCGAATTTCGAAAGCGCACACAAGTGAGGGGACTTATCACGGTTTTAGCATGCATTGCATATACCAAATATGTACTTCCGGACATGGAGTAATTCGAATGGGACCCTCTATTTATTAAGCCACTCGGTAAGGGTGAACCATTGAGAATGATTATGTGGAGAGGGGTTTGTTCGAGTGCACTCTTGTCCACTATACGTTATTATGAGAAACTTTAATTGGATAAATTGATATCGAATATGATACTTGAAAGATGTTGATGATACTTTGAGTGCTTATTTATAAGATGCAAATGCAATCATGTCGAACATAGAGAGGTGTGTTTAAGTAACTCGTTATGTGCTTTTGACTCGCATGATGATGCATGATGTTGATTTTGGTTAGTTATGTTAGAACATGCTTATATTGTTATACACGCTTATGTCGTTTATATAGCTATAACATTTGAATGAATTCATGAGAATAAGTTATGTGTTGGATGTCAAATATAATGCTTGAGACTTAATGATAACGAGTTATGTGTCTATCCATAACATGCGAATGAATTTAGTTAGAGCGCCTACTTATAATATGTGAATGAGACCATGATGAATATGGGGTTTGTGTTTTGGGACCTTACTACATGCATATATTATTACACATGCTTATGTTCTTATGTATGATTATGAAATCATGTGCATACATAAGAGGTAACCCACAACGGACAGTGTACCGTTGGGTATTGAGATGGTGGATCTTTTTATGTGTATATGTTTATGACGACGTGATGATGTTGGTTGTTGGGAGGACTTCCCCGTTACGCTCTGGCGGTCGAGACCCCTATAGGGGATGCAGGTCTCCCCGTTACGTTTTGGTGGTTGAGGTACCTGCCCTAAGTTTGGCTCCCCCCGTGGTCGAGGTGGTGGTTTCCGACACGGCTCGTGTGGCTGAGGCATTTGTGTGTTTTATCATCGGTGTTGTCGAGATGGTTTTTCGACATTGCTCATGTGTGAGGCGGTTGCTTATTCTTTAGTCTCCCGATGGTATTGATAGCGAAACCGGAGTTGTTGGAGGACCCGATGTGGGCTATCGAGATGATGTCTCGATTTTGGTCGGTGGATTATTGGTTGTGGTGTATTTGGATTTCATGCATACGAGTACTCTAGTTATTAAGATACTCTGCATTCGTATGTATAATATCCACTTATGTTACAGACTTGTGATAAGCATTATATCTTTATTGGGCTGGTTAGCTCACCTCTTACCTTTCAGGTACCCCAATCGGGGAGGGGCCGTGCGGGCCCTTTGAGTAAGCACCAGGGGAGAAACGATAGTAGTTAAGCATTTATGTTCATGTTTATGTTTTAAACTTAGAGACTCTAGTTTATATGAGCTTATTAATACATGCTTGTATGGATGACTGTATAATTATGTTCAATTAGTCAAATGTCGTTAGTTATGCTCTTGACTTTTGAGCTTGTGGTTTATGAACGGGAGGTAGTACCCGTTTTCAAAAAAAAAAAATAGACTTGATAACCGTCTTTTACGACTTTTGAGATGTTTCGGAGTTAACGGGTCCGAAGCGGGACGGGGCGTTACAGTTGGTATCAGAGCATGGTTCAACTCTCGGACTGTGCATGGGTCAGAGTTAAAGATGGTGTTGATTGGATAATAGGTTCGTCCCTTATGTGATATGGTAGATGGAACCGGGTTATGGGGTAGTGCATAGCCACCCTAGGTTGTGTGGTGTGCTAGATGCGTTACTTTTTGGTCAGTATACTTGAGACGTGTCTTGTAGCGGATTCTCGCTCGGTTAGATTCCCCAGCGTTTGATTCGTGGATGAGTCAATGGTAAAATAAATCACTTGTTCGAGTGGGTGGAGCACCATGACGTGGCCACGGGAGCTGTGGGATACGAATCTTTAGGTTTGGATTTATGTTGGTCTTACTCCCTAGAGTAATTAGAGGTGTTCCTCGGTGGGACCCACGTTAGGAGGAGTCCTCACCTTTGAGGCGCTTTGGTGGTTTTTTTAAAGTTGCTTGAGTACCGCGATGGAGTCGCGGGGGCTTCAGATTGTGATTGAGATGAGATTTCTCAAGGTTCTAGCGTTGGGAAGAGGCCGTGTTGTGGGTCTACCCCTGTGTTCCTGGGGGACTCATGTTTAGAGAGCGAGGACATCGTTTGTTGGCCACATATTTAACTGTTTGGTATAGAAATAGATTTATTGGAAATCTATGGGCACCTACCGAGTGAGTCCGGCCGGCTAACTCGGTAGATAGCCAATGGAATTTCATGAGGGGTTGATGGGCTTGTTATGTTTGTGTTGTTCGTTAGGCCAATTTTTGCGCTTAGGACTGCGGGGAGTGCCTGGAGTTTGAACATAAATGCATACGAGTACTCTTGTTATTATGATATTCTGCATTCGTACATATAATAACCACTTATGTTACTGACTTGTGATAAGCATTATATCTTCATTGGGCTGGTTAGCTCACCTCTTACCTTTCTGGTACCTCGATCGCAGAGGGGCCGTACGGGCCCTTTGAATAAGCACCAGGGGAGGAGCGATAGTAGTTAAGCATTGATGTTCATGTTTATGTTTTAAACTTGGAGACTCTAGTTTGTATGGGCTTATTACTACATGCTCGTTTGGATGACTGTATAACTATGTTCAATTAGTCAAATGTCGTTTGTTGTGCTCCTTGACTTTTGAGCTTGTGGTTTATAAACGGGAGGTAGTACCCGTTTTAAAAAAATATATATATATAGAATATTAAAATTACCAAAATGCCCTTTGAGCTACAGAGCTAGAAACCAGGAGAACTGGGGCCCACCATGGAGCCTACACAATCCACACTGCGACCAAAACACCAAAAACAACTTGGAGATCCACAAAACTCTCTAAGATCCCAAAATATCGGGCCGGGTCATTATAGGCCTTGACATAATTGCAAGCAGTTTTAACAAGATAGATGGAAGTACGATGCGAACAACAATATCTGAAAAAACGCTCAGCAAGATCTGGCTTCAACAGCGAAGAGCACCGACTTGTGATTAGGAAACTCTAACTGCTTGATAAATAAAAAAGGATTTCTAAAGGCACCAGACCGCACTAAAGATGTGGAGAATAGAAAGCAGCGCGGCGCGGCACGGCAGCAACGACAAGCAGCCACAGCTAGAGGATTGATCGATGAAAGCAGAGAGGCAGAGGAGGTGTTTGGCTGGTAGATCTGGCGAGCATGAGGATCATTGTCACTCTTTGGCCAAGAGAAAATAGGGACGGTCCAAAGAAGGCATGCAGGAGATGAACATCAGCGTCAACAAGGAGAGATGATTCTGCAGAGACGGAAAACCCTCTGTCTAGATCTGTAGCAGAGGAAAAGAATCTGAGATCTGCTAGATATTTGCTGAGAAGATGGATCACTCAATATGAAACAAATTTGCAGAAAGCGTTGAGTAGATGAATCTGTGCTGACAGATTTGAGAAAAGAATCCCCCGTACCTCTTTCCAAGGACGAGAAAGTGTTGGTGGAGATATCTCTCCCTCCCTCTGCCAATGTATCTCCTCCGGTATAGGGAGAGAAGAAGAGGTGTTTTGATTGAAGGGCTCACTCAATCGGATCTAATTTTGGCTGATACCATGTAGAAAAATAAACCGTGTATTGTATTCAACTCTAAAGCTATTACATGTTGTTAGTGCCCCGGCTTGCCGAGTCACCTATTTGTTAATTCCATGACTTAGGTGAAGTATTGCCTCGGAAGGTTGAAGCCAATGAAACAAGACTCAAGTGGTGGTGAAGACTAAAGATCAAGTTGGAGAATCAAGTATCACCATGTGTATGGCAATCACAAAGGTAAATTGGTCATAGATGACTTTAAGTTGAACCCACACCCTTAGTAGACCTTGCCTAGGCTTAGTGGAACATGTTGGTAATAACATAACCAAGCCTTGGTGCACCCTAGACAGTCACAAAACCAGATGGGATAAACATTGGAAAACTGGTAAACTGTTAGGTCGGCTCGTCGAGTCCACCGACCCATCAGTGAGACAGGACAGGCCCGTCATGGTCGTCAACCGTCGATCGAATTGACAAGGACTCTGGAATAAACACACTGTCACATCGGGGTTGCTCTCTGTGTCACGTCCCGCTTTCTAACACCTAAATGGTCGTGATCTGACTGCATAACTTTAAGTCACTTCTTGACCTGAATAGGTCTTACATCATAAATCCGTGGCTATTTTTTTTTTTTCAAATAAATATACAAACATTTACAAGACATCGGATTCCTTATGACCACAAGCTACTAAATGACATAACATTTCCATTCACCATTCCATATAACTTAGAGAGATAAAATATTCCATCACATAAAGATTTCTAAAGTCACCAATTTACTCACATTCCCAGACTAACCAAAATACATAACATCCTCAAATTTACTCAATACTTGAATTTATTATTCAAGTCTCAACAAACCAAATAAACAAATAAACAACTTCCTCAAAATAATTCAAATCAAAATAAACATCTGATCTATGCTCTAAGTACTAAATCTGTCAATAAGCTATTCGATTGTAAACACCCTCCAGCGACTCCTTGTTTTCTACGCCTGGTTTTGATCACCATCCAGACCAAAGTCCAACGGAGTGCCTGCAATGTAAGAGATGAACTCCATACCCAATGAAAAAAAACAATAGCACTTACATGTATATTATCACCATTCATTAGACAAGATCTCGTTCAAATCTCATATCATATAGCATAATTTCCAACGTAGATAAGCAAATTATATTCAATGCATATAATCAATGCCCTATATTCAATCCTATATGCAAATGCTCAATGCCCGCACAGCTCAATCTATTACCACATCCATTATTTCCATGTCAAATCTCATGATTTGCCTAAATGACTCAGCTTCGATTTACTGGCCATCCTGACAAACCATGTAACACAATTGCGCGCCATCACCAATGTGACCAAATAGCAAACCAGGACCCATTAGCCATGATCTGACCGGTCTGTCACTTCATTGAACCATGACCCAACAGTCACAATTTGACTGGCCTGTTGCTCTAGCGAAACAGGATCCAACAGTCACATTCTGACCGACCTGTCCATCCCAATGGCACAAGACCCATCAGTCACAATTTGACTGGTCTGTCACTCCCACAGACTGCATTCCCATACCTAATCCCAATGAATATGAGAATGACATGCTTAATGCAATGTATAATACGTATTATTTCTACCATCATACCACCATTATCCACAACGTACTATAATTTCCAACTACATACTTCAAGAATTATAGAATCATTCTAAGCATAATTTACAATGCATCCACATATTCCTTAACATAACAGCATGTTCGACCTTACTCTAGCATGCGTATTATTCCAATAACACTATATATCGTAACACCTTATAAAATAGAATAATACCACTAATACCGATAATGATACAAAAATAATAATAATCTTCCACCTCATGGTTTGTTTTCTTTTCTCAAAGCTAGTTTAAGTCAAAGTAATTGAAATTTTAAAAGCACCAGTAGTGTGACACAACATTGGTACATATAGATAATTTTAAATAGTTAAATAAGTATAAGACAAATCTCATAATTTAAGAGAAGGTAAATGAGGACTATTTTGGAGAAATAACAAGTGATTACCAGTTAGAGTTAAGTAACATTTTCATCAAATTATTATTTAAATACAATTAGAGTCGTTACTTTTATTAAATCAAATAATTGAATTAAAGTGGTAAGGGTTTCTAGATTTTCTACCATACACATACCAGACGAGAAAGTAAATTGATGAAGGCCATGAAAATCAATTGAAAAGGGGTTTTCTAAGAGAGGACTAACCATAAGTGATGAGTTAAATCAAAATTTTGAAATAGCAAAACAAGCTAGAAGGACTTGTAAAAGTAATAAGGTAAAACCATATGCAAGTCAGAAATCTCTTTTGATTAATTACTGTACAGAAATATCACCCCTATCATATGCATAAAAGAGGTCTGAGAACCCATTGAAAAAAAAGTTCAGGTCCGGTTCAAGAAGCGATGGTTTCTGGCCCAAACAATCCCCAAAATCAACGATTTTGTAGACTGAAATATCAGTCCAAAGTATCATCGGTTTATGGGTTGATTTTCCTGATTTTGTAAACTATTTATTGTTTTGATGTTGGAAGCAAAGAACACGATTAAAACAATAACAAGATCAGAAGACTTACCGTTTGGGAGAATCGTCCACTGCTGAACACTGGTTGGAAGTTGTTCTTGCTCGGTTTGTGTTGATGATTATCAGAGAGGGAGCAAGAGGGGTGCCGATGGGGAGAGAGTGATTCTAGATCAGCGATGTACGGAAGAAGAAGACGCAAAACGCGGAGGAAGCGGAGAGGAGAACACGATGGAAACTTGATTTAAGAATACCCTTTCATGTATTACTAGCACAAGGGGTGGTGTGGATTTAGGAAAGTGTAGTTGGCTTAGGATTAGAAGTCCATCCGTGAGTGTGTTTCATATAAATATAAAAAGGGATATCGAGGGTAAGTAAAAGAAATTCAATAGAGGTGTGGGTCCCAAAAGGTTCCCACAATTTTGGGTTGGGAAATTTCTATATTCTAGAGAGTATTTATTTTTAAAGCATACCCAACTAAATAAATCTCAACGTGAACGAATTTCAATTAACCTCACTAATTTCTATTGTAAATTCAACCAAGAGTGTGGGTTCCAAAGGGTCCACACGATTTGGAGTATCCTATTTATAAAATAAATGTATATATATATATATATATATATATATATATATATATATATATATATATATATATATCTCCATGGGAAAGAATTTGAACAAAACCAATTTCTATGATAAATTCAACCAAAGAATGTGGGTCCCATGAGTTCACCTAAAATTATTGATATTAAATTTACAAATTTGTAATTGACTAATTCTAATTGAAATTCCCAACCTTGGGAATTAAATCTAACTTGCTAATTTAAATTTTCCATTCACTGAATTTCAATTCGAAGAGGGTAAATTTGTAAGTTTCTAATTGAGAAGAAGGTGTCTTTTTCCTAAATAATTTTAATAAAATAAAATAATATACTAATAAAAACAATGTCAATTTCTAACTAATTCTACCCACTTTTGCTTTGGGTCGGGTCACTACACTCTGATCGATCGTATCGAGTTCACCTACCCCTCTGTGTTACAGGACCGATCCATCGAGGTCTTCGATACGTCGAGCAAGGTAAAAGATGAGTTCTGGAACTTAGAACTCTGGGGTACTCTTAGAACCGATCCATCGATGTATAGACCCATTGAGAGTACCACGACAGACCCATCGAGGTCATCGACACGTCGACCGGATTGACAGGGGTTCTGGATGAAAACTCAGTAAATCTGCCTCAGCCTTAGATCAGGTGTATCGTGACTGTCGATACATCAAGCTGAACCCAGTCGACACATCGTCATGGTCGACATGTTTTTCTGGGTTGAAAGAGTTCTGGTTGAGTAGAACTCTATATTTTTCAGGCTGCTCTTAGATCTATACACTCGGGTTGGTCGATGTATCGAGGGAGGTCGACATTGATAGAAACTAAGAATCCATAGCTTTAGCATTGAATAACAATAATATATATATACAAAGTAAGCCCTAAGTGAAATATAACAGAAGGACTAAATTACCCCTATACAAATAAGATAATCTAACTTAACACCCGCCTTCAAACTCACGATTGTACAGAGTTGATCATCGAGAGTTTGCTAAGAAGAAATGCAAAACGTGTAATAGTATGAGACTTCGTAAAGAAGTCAGCCAATTGCAAGGTAGAAGTGACAAATGGAAGAGAAATCGTGCCCAGCTGAAGATGATGACGCACAAAATGACAGTCCAACTCAATATGGTGCGCTCATGAAAAACGGAGTTATGTGTTATTTGAATAGCACTCTTATTATCACAATACATAGAAGTGGGTGCACAGAGAGAGACACCCATATCTGCAAGTAACCAACGAAGCCAAACGATCTCAGCTGTGGTAGAAGCCATAGCCCTATATTCAGCTTCAGTAGATGAACGAGCAACAACATCCTGCTTTTTGCTTCTCCATGAAATGAGAGAGTCGCCCAAGAAAACACAGAAGCCAGTAGTAGATTTGCGATCAGAAGGATCACCTGCCCAGCCAGCATCAGAGAATGCACGGAGCTCCAAAGTAGATGACGAAGAAAATAATAAACTCTGATGTATAGTGCCTTGAAGATATCGCAAAATACGAAGAACGGCTGCCCAATGAACATTGGTTGGTGAAGAGATAAACTGACTCACAATATGAACGGCATAGGCAATGTCAAGCCCCGTAATAGTGAGATAAACTAAATTGCCCACTGTAGTACGATACAGTGTTGGATCTGGCAAAGGCACACCATCAGAGGAAGTATAATGAACGTTGAGTTCCATAGGTGTGGCAACAGGTCGAGTGTCAGTAATACAAGCTCAGCGAAGAACATCTGCAGCATATTTAGATTGAGAGAGAAGATAACCTTTTGGTGAGGAGGCAACTTCTATCCCAAGAAAGTAGCGTAAGGGTCCCAAGTCTTTCATGTCAAACTTGTTGTGCAACTGTAACTTCAACAGGGCAATACCATCAAGATCATCACCTGTCAAGATCATGTCATCAACATACAAAAGTAGAAGGATACGACCAGCAGATGTGGAGCGAACAAATAAAGCAGAGTCATGAGCACTGGAGTGAAAGTCAAGAGACTCAATCACTGTGGAGAACTTGTCAAACCATGCACGCGGTGCTTGTTTGAGACCATATAGGGCCTTTCGAAGTCGACAAACGTCCCTAGGACAATGAACAATACCTGGAGGAGGAAGCATATAAACTTCTTCAGAGAGATCACCATTCAGAAAGGCATTTTTAACATCCATCTGCGTCAAAGACCATTAACGGACTGAAGAAACGGCAAGTAAAGTACGAACGGAGGTCATTTTCGCAATAGGGGCAAAAGCCTCTTCGTAATCAATACCATATTCCTGACTAAAACCCTTAGCAACTAAGCGAGCCTTGTATCGCTCCACAGAACCATCAGACCTGGTCTTAATCTTATACACCCATTTGCAACCAATTGCACGTTTGTGCGAAGGAAGAGCTATCAACTCCCACGTACCAGTCTTGTGTAATGCAGAAAGTTCCTCATCCATTGCCTGTTGCCATAAAGGATCACAAATAGCCTCCTCATAGGAGGTTGGTTCAGAGAGAGTATGAATGGATGTGAGAAATGAAGAAAATGAAAAGGAATAAAATGAATAAGTAAAATCATCAAAAGAATAGCCAAATCGAGTAGGAGGCTTACGAATTCGTGGAGGGTAACGAGAAGTAGCAAGATCCTCATCAGCAGAGGTCGAAGGAGATGCAGCTGCAGAAGAGGAGGAGAAAATATCTGTAGAAGGCAAAACATCAACAGGAGTAGAAGAAATAGAAGGAACAGAGTTAGGCAAAGCAGGGACATGATCAGACACAGACAAATCATCAATATGAGAGAATGGGTCAATAGATATAAGCTCAGACATACCAAGAGTGCGAGAATGGGAAGGAACATAATAGAAAGGAATATGTTCAATAAAAGCAACATGACGTGAGACATACAATTTCTATGCAGTGGGATCATAACAGCGATATCCTTTTTTACCCTCACCATAACCAAGAAAAACACACAGTGCAGACCGGGCAGATAATTTTGTGAGCTCATTGTGCGGACGAAGGACAAAACATGCACAACCAAAAACTTTTAAGGAGAAATAGTCTGGAATTTTGCCATATAAACGTTCAAATGGGGATTTACCAGAAGTGATAGCAGAAGGGATTCTGTTAATCACATGAGTAGCCACGAGAGAAAGAGAGTATATTATTTCACTGTCATTTTTCTATATACATCGGAGATATATTTATAAGAGAAAAATACAAGAATGAGTTCTATTTAGAACTCTGAGACCCGATTGAGTTAGGACTCTGAGATCTAATGGAGTTAGAACTCTGAGACCTAATGGAGTTAGGACTCAGAGTCCTACCCATCCTCTCTTTTCCATCCCAACACTCCCCCTCAAGTAGGTGCGAAAATGTCGATTGAGCCTAACTTGGACAAAATATCTTGGAATTTAACAGCGGAGAGACTTTTTGTGAAGATATCTGCTAATTGTTGATCACTGCGAACAAACGGAGTAGAAATAATATTAGCTTGAAAATTTTTCTGAACAAAATGACAATCTACCTCAATGTGTTTGGTTCTCTCATGAAACACCGGATTTGAAGCAATATGAATGGCAGCTTGATTATCATAAAACATTTGCGTTGGCTGATTAGAACTAAAACCCAAATCTTGCAATAAGGACCGAAGCCAAATAACTTCACTGGTGGTTAAGGCCATTGCACGATATTCTGCTTCTACACTTGATCTTGCAACAACACTCTGCTTTTTACTTTTCCAAGTTACCAGATTTTCTCCCACAAATGTATAATATCCTGTTGTAGATCGTCGATCGATTGGACAACCTGCCCAATCAGCATCAGTGTAAGCAGTAATGGAACTATTTCCATTCTTCCGCATCCATATTCCCCTTCCTGGAGAACTCTTCAAATATTGTAAAATTCGATTAACAGCATTCATGTGAGTAACTGTAGGTGCATGCATAAATCTGCTGACTAGACTGACTGCGTAGGAAATATCTGGCCTACTGATCGTAAGATAAATCAATCGACCAACCAACCTTTGAAACTGACCAATATCAGATAACAATTCTCCATCATTATCAAGCTTACCTCCACTGTCAATTGGAGTATCTGATGATTAAACTCCCATCTTTCCAATATCCTGCAACAGGTCCAGCACATATTTTCTTTGATTAAGAAATATGCTCTTCTTTGAGTAGGCAACTTCTAATCCAAGAAAATATTTTAACACTCCCAGATCTTTGATGGCAAATCTCTTGTGCAGTAGAGTCTTAAGTCTTCTAATTTCATTTTTGTCATCACCTTTGATCACTATATCATCAACATATACTAAAACAACAGTTGTACCGCACATACCTTTTTTTACAAACAACGAGGAATTAGCCGCACTCCTTTTAAGTCCATTACTCATGAGAACAGAACTGAGCTTAGCATACCACGCACGGGGAGATTGCTTAAGTCCATATATGGCCTTTTTCAGCTTGCACACAAATCCAACTTTGGATTCTTGTGAATGTCTTGGTGGAACACTCATGTATACCTCCTCTTCTAGGTCACCATGCAAGAAAGCATTTTTTACATCCATCTGAGATAATTTCCAACCCTGATTTGCTGCTAACGAGAGAATCACTCGAAAAGTGTTCATCTTTGCAACAGGTGCAAAAGTCTCTGTGTAATATTCTCCATATGTTTGTGTAAAACCTCATGCAACCAGTCTTGCCTTGTGTCGCTCCACAGTTCCATCACTCTTATATTTGATTTTATATATCCAACGACACCCAACTGTCTTCTTTCCGATAGGAAACTTGACTATATTTCAAGTTTTATTATCATCAAGTGCTTGCAATTCTTCTTTCATTGCCTGTCGCCAAACAAATATGGAATTAGCTTCACGAAATGTCTTTGGTTCTTGTTCACTGGACATTGTACTCAAGAAGGCTAAATGAGACGGAGTAACATTATCATATGTCAGAGAAGCCTCCATTGGGTATGATACAGCATGGTAAGTGAAGAAATCTTTCATTCCTTTTGGAGGACGAGTCTCTCTACTCGATCTCCGTAATGGAAGGGGAGGAGCTTGTATGTCAGTTGTTGGAGAAATCGGCTAAATGACTGCAGATATAGTCTCAGTAGAAGTTGTCGGTATTTCAATTGATGCAGATATTGGTTGGTTATTTGGAGATATAATCACCGTATTTCTGCTAAAAGAGATATCATCACTTACAGTAGGAAGAGATACCAAAATCAGATAAGTTCTCCCCCTGGGACCGATTCCCAGAATCACTATGAACTGAGAAATACACTTCAGATTCAGCGAAGCGCACATCACGGGAGACAATGAGCGTACGAGATGCTGGGTCATACCCTTTCTGTGAAGAAGAATAGCCGAAAAAGACACATCTGACAGATCTGGCATCTAACTTGTCACGATGAAGGGGTTGGCAGTGTACATAACAGACACACCCAAACACACGCAAATGCGACAAAACAAGCTTTCTATTCTTCAGCATTTCCAATGGTGATTTAAAATTGTTAACCAGACTAGGAAGTCGATTAATCAAATAGATGGCCGTTAGAACACCATGAGACCAGTACTTCTTAGGAATATTCATTTGAAACATAAGAGCTCGTGCAGTTTCTAAGATGTGACGGTTTTTCCGTTCTGACACACCATTCTGTTGTGGTGTACCCACGCAACTAGTTTAATGAATGATGCTTTGGCTATGAAAATATTCGGCAAAATTAGCATTGACATATTCAGTGCCATTGTCAGAGCGGAAAATTTTCACCTTGGAATGAAATTGGGTAGTGATCATGTTGTGAAAGGCTTTGAAAGCAAGGAACACCTCATTCTTAGATTTGAGTAAGTACAACCATGTAACACGAGTACAATCATCAATGAATAAAACAAAATATTTATAACCATCATAAGAAGCAACTGGAGCACTCCATACATCAGAATGAATCAAATCAAAATGTTCAACAGATTTAGAACTAGAAGAAACAAATGGTAAACGAGTTTGTTTAGAAAATTGACAGACATCACAAACACTAGACGGAACAGAAACAGAAAGAAAAAGATAAGACAAAATACGACTTGAAGGATGTCCAAGCCGTTGGTGCAGGCTGTGACTCTCTACTAAGTTCGTGGCTTTGTAGGCCTTAGTAGGTGAATGTAGGCAAGTATAACCCATTAGAATACGTGCCTTTACCAATCGTCCTTTTGGAAGTTCGATCCTGAAAGACGACAGAGTTAGGAGAAAAAATGACATCACAGTTCAAAGCATTAGTAAGTTTTCCAACAGACATGAGTTGAGTTGGAAAGGAAGGGACAACAAGAGCAGTAGAAGAGACGCTATTTGAAAAAAAATCAATTTGACCATGGCCGGCCACATGAACCACACTGCCATTGGCTAGATAGACATCATGTTTACGGGATACATTCGTATTTGTCAACATATCGAACGATGGAGTGTCGACACATCGAGGTGGTTGAGATATCAATCATGTTTGTAAATTGTTCCGTTGGAAGCAAACTTAAGTCGCAACGGCTATATAACGGTCATATTTTGGGTATCGACAATTTCGATATGTCGACGACTTGGTGTCGGGATTTTTGTGTTTGCATATATATTCTCCAAACCGTGATGAGTTTGGTTGGACACTTGGAGAGATCTTTGAATAAGAAAATCCAAAGGCATTCCTAGAGATCCCACCTCCTCTCTATGGACCTCACTTTCGAGAATCATTTTCAATCCAATCTTTTGATTGAGATTAAGAGAGAGAGAAAGAGAAAACCAAGCCTAGGATCAATTTGCAAATCCATATCCCAACAACCTCTCATAGATTGTGATTATACATACTCAGAGGATATTCGTCATCAAACAACATCACATTGGGACATTCTTAGGAAGAACACATCTACATCAAGAGATCTCAACAAGGCAAGTGCTTCTAGTTTGATTTTATTTTTATAAATCAATCTTGTAAAGTGGATTAGAGAGGGTTTACTCTTAAACCACTATAAAAATTAGAGGGACAATGACGTAGACCAAGGTAGGTCGAACCTTTCAAAATCTTCGGGGAGTTGGTGAAATTCTCAACCAATTTATTAGGTGGAAATCCTAATCTATTTGTGAAGGTGTAAGTCCCCAGATAGCGAATTCAGGATAACCCAAGGTTGGGTGAGTTCTTAGAGTGGATATAGGATGGTTTACTCCGAACCACTATACATTTAGTGTTGTGGGTGTTGTCTTTTATTTGTGCAATTGCTATTTCATATTGGCACACTTTCGTATCACACAACACACTTATCTTGATTAATTAGTTTAAACCACTACAAATCATTTTAATTAATCAAGAAATTTGTGAAGACCACAAAACGTGGTGATTGCTCTATTGACATGTATTTATAGCCTCTTGCCGACCCTAGGGCTATCACAATCAAACTCTAAGTCTAATCTATCTTAAATCAAATATATCTCTTATTAGAGATAAATTCAAGATAATAATACTAATTAACTCTAATTATTCCAACATTTCTCTCTTTTTCTCATCTAGTGAGAATCTAAGATAGATATTTTGTGACAGTCAAACCACGTTACATATTGCCAATAATCCAATTTTTCATGAACACATAAAATATATTGAACTTCATTGCCATTGTGTATGGGAGAAAATTTAGCAGTTTCTCTCGGTTTCTTTCCATTTCTTCTTCGAATTTCTTCTCAAATTCGTTCATGGTGAAATGACACAAGCTATCATGTACTGTAGCCTTAAGCCACCCACTTTCTGTTAACAACACTTAGCAACTCACGCCGAGGCACCTTCTATTTTTCATTTTCTTCTTAGGCCAACCATTTTTGCTTTAAAATTCTCCAGTTCGTGGGGCTTACATGGTGATGACTTGGCTGTTAACATAGCTTTGAAGTGGGCTCTCTCTTCCCACCATTGGTTTGACAATAAATTTGAAGAACAAACTCGTTAGTCCGATTTGATTGGACGGACTCATCTTTGATCAGGCCTGAGTCGAGTTTGAGAGATCGAATACCTGCAACAAAAATAGTATCATAAAGAAAATGTCTCAGTTCTCAATTAATAGTAAGAGTCTTATGGGTATGGACTTGGAGCTAATTTGGTGAAACACCTAAAAATAAAAATAAAAATCATAATTTAAAAGAGTTAAGAGTTGCTAGGATTAAGAAAAAAGAAATATTATTTGATATAATGGTGAATGAGGAACTGTTGTACATACAAAGGTAAATCATAAACATTTTCATGTAAAATGGTAAATCAATAGCCATTTTAAGTAAAATCATAAGAAACATTTTTAACTTTTAAGTAGAAAAGATCATCATTCATCTTTCATCCTGCTAAATGAGATTCTCATTCTTCTCCTCAAAGTCTCCTTTCAGTTTTAGAAGGATGTGTAGTATGGAAGCCATGAAGCCCATGATCTAATGGTCTGATTTATGTGATTTTGATTCTATACTGTTAGAGGCTTGCGTGAGCACTTTTTTTAAACAATTGAGTAAGATTCATTTAAAAAGGGGAAAATTTCCCAAAAATGTACAAAATTAAGCTCACAGCGCAAACAGAAAAAACAAAAAGAGAAGCCCACAACCCGAGCCTGGTAACAAATGCAAAAAGAGCTCCAGAGGGAAACTGAAATATGCAGCACCATAAATCAGTAAAAACCCTCGCACAAAAAAAGAGAAAAAGAATGAGAGTGCTTAAATTGTTAGTCCAAAATTTGAGACTAAAAAAACAGGAACCGTTTTTCTTAGCAATTCTTCGTGAGCACTTTTTCTAGCCAATTCTTGTGAGATTCACGTAATTTTGTTCCAACACATTCACTCACGTAACTTTGATTTATGATGCAATGAAATTTGGAAATATTGATGGCTATTTTCTTATTTGGTCTTATCCATTTTTCTGTATTTTGTGGATGATCCCTTAGGCAATGTTCGTATTGTCATAGTGGCTTGAGAATCTACATTTTATCTGTGGATTAGAGTGCTCAGAGGGTCCCATACCCTAAGTCATAAAAAAATTTGGATTAGATCAAGTTGGATAAGAACTTACCATCACCTATAATATAATAAATATTGACGATACTTTTATTTTTATTATAATAATATTAGGAAAATAAGAAAATATTGTTTTCTATTTATATTGAGATTTTACCATTTTTTAATTATTATCTTTAAAGTTCGGTATTATCGTGGTAATATTTATGACACTTTTTTTAAAAATAAATAAATTATAACCATCGATAATTTGGTTTAACTTTTCTTATAACTTCAATAATAATGTTTAAAAATAAACTTATATGACATTGGATGCCATTTTATAATTCAAGAAATGTTAGATAATGAATTATATATTTTTTCTTTAGATAATTATTAAAGAAAGTTATTTCTCATGATATATTTGTATACTTATAAATTATTAATGGTTATTTGAATTTAAAATTTATTTTTAATTATATATTTATTATTATTATTTAAAGATTATATTTTTCATAAGATTCTCCTGATAATATTCCAACAAATGTCTCAATATTTGAAAAATATCTCAATATTACCGATATCTGATAATATCTTGAGAATGATATTCTTGATATTTCCCTAGAACAGTATGTTAAAATGGATCCACGAATCAAACTGTATAAAGGTTGGGTTGGATAGGATTTAAAGAGTTCCAATGATAATTAAAGTTTGCCAAGCTTGTGACGTGAATACTAAGTTATAAATAAATAAATAACTTAGAAACATAATAATATGTAAACAAATATATTATATGTCAAATAAAAAATAGATAAATATGAAATTAATAATCATTTTTTTATAAAATACTTTGTTCATATAGTTACAATTATAAATAATAAAATAGTCTATCAATTATACCAAATAAGTTCAGACTTTTTATAAATTTTGAAGGATCAACTGTCAATATCATTCCAAACCAACTCAATAAGAATTTGAACTTTGAAAAATATTTTAAAGTAAACATAATTAAGTCGCATCGAGTAACGATTAAATTTGAACCAGAGTTAAACGATTTAACCAGAGTTAAACTATCCGTGGGCAGAAGCTAACAATCTCAGGGAGCCAAGAGAGAGAGAGAGAGAGTTTGAAGCAGCAAAGGAAACAATTGGCGATTCCTGAGTTTTCAGTGTGAAATAAAACGGTGGACCGGCTTCCTTTCCTGCTTCAAACTCCTTCTCAGACTCACATTCGAACCCTCTCTATCTCTCTGTGTTGACGATTATATAATGGATGGATGAGTTCAACCTCCTTAAGTCAACCGACTCAAGGTGGAATTAGTTTTTAAAGAATAACTATTTTCAATTTCCGACGATTATATAAACTATAAAGGATGGATGAGTTCAACAACCCTGAGTTGACCGACTTAAAGTGGAGTTAATTTATGAGGAATAACTGTTTTGAGCTTCCGGCAATTATATAAGAAAAGGAAGGATGAGTTCAACAGCTCTAAGTTAACCGACTTAAGGTGGAATTAGTTGGAATAACTATTTTGAGTTTTTGAATATATGATTTTAAAACATTAGATTTCTAAAAAAAAATTCAAAAATTAGACCTTGACTGTCATTGGGATGCATGTAGTTAACTGTTTTTGAGTTAAGGCAGCGAGAGTTTGCATTCTATCGACTATTATATAGATATTAATTGTGTAAAGTTTTAAAACTATTTGATCATGTTAATTACATCATTTTAATTTTTTATTTTTTTAATTAAGTAGTTTTAAAAAAATTAAATTTAAGAGATAGAATGATTTTGTTAAAGTAAAACTTGATAAATCTCTTACTCAAATGGATTTTTTTTTTATAAGAACTCTACTAAAACCTTATTTACTGCAACTCTTTAAGAAAACATATCATTAAATAGATTTTGGTGATGTAAATAAATTATTAAAAAAAGTTATGTATAAGTTTTTCCTTAATTGATCATTCTCTCTCTTAATTTAAAATTTTAAAAATCAATGATTTATACTCTTAAAAAATTAAAGGTTAAGAATATATGTAGGCCTATAAAGAGACCCGTTTTTAAACTTTTTTATTAACCGAAACCTTAATATACTCTTCTATAAGCGTAGAATTTATAATTTCAATCTAATACAATATTTCACCTATAACACACTTTATGATCTTTAAAACTTATACAACATTTAGTATCAAATAAAGATTAAAAAAAATTAAAAAGTGCTATATTAGACCTGAAAATATAAAAAAATTAAATAATTTTTTCCAATTTGTCTCTTCTACTTTGGCCACTCGGTGCATCCTTTCCATGATGAACTTCTAAAAACAAACTTAATATTTATAAACTAATTTGATACCTAAGAAAGCAAGAGAGTAAGAAAAAGTATTAATGATGCAATATATGGAAAAAGCCCATTAACACGTGAGAGTAAATAAATATAAAAGCTTAAAATAAAATAACCACAAATGATTATGAATAGAAAAATTAAGACGAATTTATGGATACTGATTTACCTCATGACATTCAAAGTTGAATTCTAAATTCTTCCAAACAAAAGATCCAAAACCTAATGAAATTAGCAAAAATTCCTCATAAAACAATAACATTACTGTAGCAAATCATAAAGCTTACTTAAGTAAGAAAATCAGAAAATGCAAGGAATAAGAAGAACAACCTCATTTGTTTTGCACATATATTGGAAATGAAAAATAATGTAGAGTACATGATGAAATCACATAAACTAATCAAAATCTTATTCCCTAGTAGCATTAAGGGCAAATCATAGCATTCAAGAGCAAAATGAGTATAAGAAAATTGGTGTGTTTGCGTGAATGTGTGAGGACAAGAGAGAACAAGTAAATTGGTGTTCAATATTCAATACAAACCCTCCAAACGACCTTCAACCTAACCCTAAACACCAAATAGGAAAAGTAAAATAACCTTCCCTACAAGCATAAATTTTAAAAGAACAACACACCATTACATTATTTCAAGCATAGTATAAACAATAATGCATCAAATTATAGGCTTGCAAACGGACCCAAATCAGCCTGGCCCGTTGAGTCCGGATCTGGATCCACTAAGAGAAGAGTCTGCATCCACCTGGCCTAGTGCAAAAATATCCTTCCAATTTGGATCTGACCCGTCCAATAAGCTTAACGAACCATTTAAAAGTCCATTAAGGGTCCAATTGTCCATTTGACCCATCTAATAGCCCAAGTTGCTGCTGTCAAATCAACATTGAATCTTTTTTAAAACAAATTGATGCTACAAGACCCTATATCGAATTCATACCCACACTTTGATGCTATCACTCCCAACATCTCTTTTCTTCTTAACTTTTATGCTAAGAGGCCCAATATCTATTTTAACTAAAATTTTATGCTAATAGGCCCAATATCCATTTTTTAACCTAAGTATTTATTTTATCAAGCCCAATATCCATTTTTTAACTTAATTTGTTTTACTAACAGACCCTATACCCATTTTTTTACCTAAATATTTATTTTATCAAGCCCAATATCCATTTTTTAAACTAGAATTTTAACCAAGATCTTAATACACATATAAGCCTAGAATTTATCATTTCAACCTAATACTGTATTTTACCCATACCACGCTTAGTGCACTTTCAAACTTATACAATAGTTAGTATCAAATTAATTAGGTTTATTACCCTTAATACGAAACAAATATCAAATAAGAAAATGCATTTAAACATAATGTTGATTGTGATATTTTTCAATTTCTCTCTTCCACTAATTTGGTCTCTTGTTGGTGCCTCTTTCATAATGGACTACCAAAATCAGACTTACTATTTCAAAACTAATTTGAGACCTAAGAAAACAAAGAGTAAGAAAAAACATTAATAACGTAATATATAAAAAACACCTAAACATGTGAGAATAAATAAATATGAACAATAGAATCTAACACAAATAGAAAAAGGGTCTCAGTGATGAAGACCTTTTTTTTTTTAGTAATATGCTGAGGCTGAACTACCATTTGGTTGGAGCAAGAGTTGAATGTCAAGCAATAACCCTGTTAAATGAAATGGAAAACATTAGATTTTGAAATAAAAAGTCAATCTCATTCAATTTAAATTTCTAAATGGTTAGATAATAGAATATTTTTAATTTAAATTTAAAGTATCCATTTTAATTTTCAAGGTTGCCGATCCTTTGCTCTTAACTTCGAATTGATGAAATCATGGCATTTTAGTAATATATGACCTTTTTTTTTTTTTTTCATGATATAGTTTAAATAATATCATAACATTTTAATTGTAATGATTTAGACTTTCATTTTGGGTGGCAAATTACTATTTTGCCTTTCCATATTTTTTTTTGGAACAAACAGACAATGAATTTTTGGGTTAACGAATGGATTGTCGAGAGAGATTTTCAAAATAGCAGTTTCATTCACGGCCAATTTTTACAAATAAGGTATCAAAATTCATCTACTCTAAATTTAATAAATTCCAGAACTGATTTTAAGCGAAAATAGTATAGTTTTGAACTTAAAAAATCGTAGCCAAAGAATTAAGGAGAAATGTTCTTCCCTTTTAATTCTTTCCTTAATTCTTTGGGTACAATTTTCTAAAAACCTAAGAAGTTACTTGAAATGGATACTGGATAACGGTAAAGAGGTCATGTATCATGAAAGCACCACAATCTCAGGGAGCTAAGAGAGAGAGTTTGAAAGTAGCAAAGGAAGTTGGGCCCATTCGATATTCCATCAGGAAGACCCATTAATGCAGTTATCAACATTCAAACAATGGCCGGAGAAAAAAAGTGCAGGTTGACGGACTAAGCAAACACCCACCACTATCTTCCCATCATCTTCAATGAAATTTTCTTTTTCTTTTTCTTCCATCTTGTTTCTCTGTTGGTATGATGGGTTTCTCATCCGTTATGAAAAGATAGTGGTGGCGCGTGGGGAAATGGGTATTCCATTGCCGCTTCCTCCTCCTGCTTCAACTCCTTCTCAGACTCTCTTCCTCTCTATCTTCTCTCTTTTATGGCTTGCAATAAAACAAAAGAGACTCATCAAAATACGTGGTACTTGGACACCGGATCAAGTAACCATATGTGTGGAAATAAGTCCATATTCTCCGAAATAGATGATTCATTTTCGTACTTCTATGGAGATAAATTCTACCATTTCTGTTATGGGAAGGGCAATAATTAAAATCCGGACTTCCAAAATCCTCAAAGACTATTTCAAATGTGTTATATGTTCTGAGTTTGAAAGAGTGTGGGTCAACTTCAAGAAAAGGTTTATGAGATCATCATTAAGGAAACTTGTGGAATTCAAGATAAAAAAAAAAAGTCTATTGCTCAAGTTAATATGACAACAAATAGAATGTTCCCTCTATACATTCAAAATGATCATTCCATGTTTTCTACTATGAAGGAAGGACTTGTCGAATTCAAGATCCAAAGAAAGTCTAATTGCTCAAGTTAATATGACAGCAAATCGAATGTTCCCTCTATACATTCAAAATGATATCATTTCATGTTTTTCTACTATGGTGAAAGATCAGCATGGCTATGGCATTTTCGTTATGGGCACTTGAATTTTAAATTTTGAAGACTCTTCATCAGAAAAATATGGTGATTGACTTCCACAGATTGATCATCCCCAACTTGTAAAGAGCGTGTTGTTGGCAAACAACGTCGTGATGTTTTTCCAAAAGGGAAAACATGGAGATCCAAAAAGGTGTTGGAGCTGGTCCATTCTGATATTTGCGAGCCGATGGTAATAAAAGATATTTTATTACTTTTATTGATGACTTTAGTTGGAAAACATGGGTCTATTTTTTGCAGAAAAATCTGAAGCTTTCTCAATATTCCAAAATTTTAAGGCCCTTGTTGAAAAAGAACTTGGTCAAAAATAAATTCTTAATCTGATCGTGAAAGAATATAACTTACGGGAGTTTGCAAATTTTTGTGAAAAACATGGCATCAAAAGACAACTTATAGTATCCTACACCCCACAACAAAATGGTGTGGCGGAGAGGAAGAATCGTACATTTCTTCCGAAGCGTTTCAGGCCAAGACAATCTTGTGGAGTATTTATCTATTGAATAGGAGCCCTACAAAAGCTATAAAAAAATCATCCTCAACTATAGTTGGTGAACAACCACCACCACATTCTAGAGTCCACGAGCTTCTCAGCCCTCCTGAGATTATAATTGGTGCACCGCAATACCAAATGCATCTCCCACATACTTACAAGTCCTTCATCCTATGAAGAAGAATCTGAACCAAGTTCACGGCCTCAACGCATCAAGAGACTGGCATGGATGCAAGATTATAAAGTAAGTGAGTTGATTCCTTCAGATGATCCACTAAACATTTTGCTCTATTTTTTAGATTGTGATCCTATTGTATTTTAAATGCTGTCAAAGAACCAAAATGAAATATGGATGAAGATCACAGCCATTGAAAAAACAACACTTGGGAATTGACAACACTTCCCCAAGGGCATAAGTCAATTGGTGTCAAGTGGGTCTTCAAAACAAAGCTAATGCAGAAGGCAAAATTTACAAAGCACGCCTAGTTTCAAAAGGCTATAAGCAAGAATTCGGCATCGACTACAAAGTGGTTTTTGCTCCAGCTGTAAGGCATGATTCCATCCACTTGGTACTTGTATTGGCAGCGCAAAACTCATGGCCCATCTTCCAATTGGACCTGAAATCTGTATTCTTACATGTTGATTTGCAAGAACGAATTTGTGTTGATCAACCTCCAGGATATGTGCAACAGGGGAATGAGAAGAAAATATAAAAGTTATGAAAGGTATATGGGCTAAAACAAGCTCCCGGGCCTGGTACAGTTGTATAGCTGCATATTTTTCAAAGTCAAACTTTGAAAAGTGCCCATATAAGCATACATTATTTATAAAATCGGGAACTACAGGGCAACTGCTTATTGTATGGTTATATGTGGATGCTTTGATTTACACGTGAAATGATAGTGCTATATCTAATGATTTCAAACAATCGATGATGACTGAGTTCGACATGTCTGATCTTGACATGATGTACTACTTCCTTGGCATCCAAGTAGTACAATCTTCTGTTGGTATCTTCATATCATAGAAAAAATATGTTCGTGATGTTTTGATCATGTCTTAAATGCAAAATTGCAATTCAGTGGGTACATCAGTGGAACTGGGTTTAAAGCTCATGAAAGATCCCGACGGAAAGAAAGTTGATAGCACTCTTTACAAGCAAATAGTGGAAAGTCTCATGTAATGACCCGTCCTGTAATTTCTAATTTTTGGAGAGATTTTCGGATCTCCAAGTTGTTTTCGAGACCATGGTAGCAGTGAGGAGAGTGTAGGCGCCATGGTGGGCCCAGTTTACCTATTTTCGAGTTCCGTAACTCGAAGGGCATTTTGGTAATTTTATAATTATTTCGTATTTATCATAAAAACTTGTTCAAAAGTCACACATTTTCTCACCCGGAATCTTTCGGATTCTTTCTTCGATCTTTTTTTTTTACTCTTCTGAAAAGATTTTGAAAAGCCAAAGAAAAGAAGAAGCTAAAACCTTAAACCCTAACCTTTATAAACCCTACCATTTCCGCAATACTGTAGCTGCTCACTCTATATTGCCACCGTCCCCCAAAGCCGTGGCCCTCATCTTCTTCTTCTTGATCTCTCTCTTGGTAACTCTCTCCTCTCCCTCTCTCTCAGTTTCTTCTTCTTTCACCTTCTCGATCTCCTACCGAGCCACCTTCGTTTTTCCCTTCTGTTTCTCTCCCCTTTTCTCGGTTTTCCTTGCCTTCTTTTCCAGGATTTCTCTCTCCTTCTTCGATTTTCCACGCCTTTACTCGATTTTCCCATATTTCCTTTTTCCTTTCTTCGATTTCCATGCTTTTGCTCGGTTTTCCTTGTTTTCCATTTTCCTTTTCTTCATTTTCTCTGCATTTACACAGTTTTTCCACCTTTTCCCTCATTTTCCCCTTTTCTTGGATTTTCCTTGATTTTCTCCCATTTTTCCCTCCAACTTAGTTGAGTTACTGGGTTGCTCGGCCGAGTGCCAAGTTAACTCAGTCGGGACTTTTTGAGTCAACCCAATCCTTGGGCTTGAGTGGTGACCCAACTACTCTGCCCATTGGCCCAGACCCGACCTGACCCAGACCTGGTCAGGCCCAACCAGGCCCAGATCTAATCCGGCCCACGTCTGGCAGGCCTAGCTCTTCGGCCCAATCCACCTTGTCCTAGTTTTCAGACCCGGCCTATTTTCAAAACCCGTTTTCATGCCTCGCTCGTTTTCACAGCCGGCAGACTTCGGCCCGTTTTAGGACCGGCCCAGTTTTAGGCCTGTTTTCTCCCCGGCCTCATTTTTAACCCATTTTGTCTTAATTACTCATCCGTTCTTCCTTGTTTCAACAGATTGAACTCCCTTCAACCCAACAAGCAACTTACTCGCTTTGGACTTTCGTCTCCACACACACAATGAGGGACTTAGCACTATTTTAGCATGCATTGCATATATTCAAGCCGTTATTTTTGGACGTAGAGTTACTCGAGTGTAACCCTCTTTTTGTTTAGCCACTCGATAAGGGAAAACTGTTGAAATACGTATGTGGCAGGGGGTCCGCTCGGGTGTACTTCTGTTATCTATGTTCGTCGTAGAGAAATTTAATTAAACAATCTGATAATTGAATATATATCACTTGAAAACTGTTGATGATGTCTGGAGTGTCTGCTCACTAAATGTTAATGAAATAGTGTTGAGTGTAGATATGCATGATTAAGTAACTCATTGTATACTTCTGACTCGCATGATGAACTATGTTGTTGATTTTGAGTTGGTTGTATAAGAGTGTATCCTCGTTGTTATACATGTTTGTGACCTCGTGTGCATGCATTGGAGAGACTATTCATATGTATACATGCTTATGATGATGTGATGAGTTGGTTGTCGGGAGGACTTCCCCGTTGTGCTTCGATGGTCAAGACCCCCACAGGGGATGCTTGTCTCCCCTTTGCGTTCCGATGGTCGAGGTGCCTACTCTTGAGGTTGGCTTCCTCGTCATGCTCTGGCGGTCGAGATCCTCATAGGAGATGTGGGTATCTCCGTTGCATTCTGGTGGTTGTGGCAGTGGCATATTGTATGGTCTCCTGATTGTACCAATAGGAGGAACAAAGTTGTTAGGGGACCATTGTGAGTTATGAAGATGATATATTGGGTTTTGTTATTGGAAACATCAGTTAATAGAGTAGTTGAGTACCATAGGCATGGATATTTATTCACTTATGATGTTCACTGTCCTTTACATATGTGATCTACAACTATATTGCTAATATATGGTATGTTTTTATCCCTTAATTGGGCTGGTTTGCTCACCCCTTACCTTTCAGGTGCCCCGATCGCAGAGGGGCCAGGCGGGCCTCTTGAGTAAGTACCTGGAGAGGAGTAGTAGCAAATAGAAGTTTATGTTTTTGTTATGTTTTAAATTTGAGAAATTTTAGTTCCATGGACTCAATATCACATGTTTGTTTGGATGGCTATATAACCTCTTTGATTATTTTACACTTGTGGTTCATTATGTTTCCTAGTTCTAGTGGTTTGTTGAGTGGAAATTAGTTACTCCGTTTCAAAAAAAAAAATTATTATACCCGATATCCGTCTTTTGTGATTTTTGAGGTATTTCATAGATAATGAGCCCGTAACAGGACAGGGCATTACAGTTAGTATCAGAGCGCGAGTCAACTCTCGGGCTGTGCATGGGTTAGAGATGGATGAGATGACAACTAGAGATTAGGTTCATCCCCAGTGTGATAGGGTAGATGGAACCGGGTTCTTGAGTAGTGCGTAGATATTCTAGTTTTGTGTAATATGCCTAGTACGCATCCCTTCAAATAGTATGTTTGAGATATGTACTATTTTGGATTTTTACTTGTTAAGGTGTCTGACCTTCGGTATCTTTATGAAATAGGCGATGTCGAGATAGAACACCCGTTCGAATGGGGGAGGCTGTTGCAATGACAATGCCGGTGCGACTAGGGTTCGTCCAGCAGGGGAGGGACCAGTGGTTCAGGATGGACTGGAGAGTTCGGCAGAGACGTCAACTTTGATATCCAGACCTGCGCAGGAGCCCATCAACCAGGGACAACTGATGAAGATGTTGACTAGGATGGTGACCAACCTTGAGAGAGCCATGGAGGGGACGGTAGAGAGGACAGTACATACCTTGTTGGAGTGGTAGGCAGCACCTCCTCCACCTCCGCCCCCTCCGCCTCCACCACCACCTCCGTCACCACCTCCACCTGGCGAGGTCTACCACAATATTAGAGAGATGGTTGCATTGAGGGAGTTTAAGCGTCATTATCCTCGTGTGTTCAGAGGAGGCCCTGACCCAATCGTAACAGAGGACTGAATCGATGAGACTAGCAATCTCCTAGATACGCTCGCTGTCAGGGAGGGAGACCTACGGGTGACCTTGGCCGCACATCACCTCACAGGAGAGGCAACCTGTTGGTGGACCCAGGAGCCCCTCCGAGCCACAGCCTTGAGGGATTGGGACATCTTTCGCCAAGTGTTTCTGGCTAAGTATTTCCCATCAGTAGTCAAGGAAGCCAAGAGCATTGAGTTCGCCAACCTAATATAAGGCGACGACATAGTTATTCAGTATGAGGCCAAGTTCTCTGAGTGTCGCTTTGCACCAGAGATGATTGTGACTGATCTGTTGAAAGCACGCCGTTTTGAGCTGGGCCTTCATCCAGTGGTCGCTCATGTGGTGGTTACTACGAGGAGCACTATCTATGCTGAAGTGGTGTAAAGGGCGATCTTGGCAGAGAGCACCGCCCTTTGGAGCAGCGGGATGGTTTATCAGCCCACATCAATTTTTGCCCCCAGACAGAGCAGAGGTTTTGATAAGAAGAGAAGGGGCCACCCATCCACTCGAGTCAGAGGTTACCTTTAGGCCCACCTTAGTTGGTTCAGACTGTGCCAGTGTCAGGTGGCCAGCTCAGACTGTATGTGTGCTTCCACTATCAACAAGCATGCCACACCAGAAGGGATTGTCCTCAGCTTCAGGGATAGTTCAGGGCAATGCTCGGGGCCTTCAGTGCTACACTTGTGGTGGGGCAGGGTATTTCGCCAGAGAATGTCCTCAGGGCAGTGGTCAGACTGTAGCGGTGGTACCCCAGCGAGCGATCATGCCAGCCCCCACCCATGTGCAGGTGACACCTGGCTCCCCTACAAGCCGAGGTGGAGCACCTCCTCAAAGAGGTAGAGGTCGTGACAGACCCTAACCAGTGACCTGTGGTAGAGCTTACGCCATCACCCAATATACAGAGGAGTACGCACCACTGATAGTGATGCAGGGTACATTAGTCCTTCAAGGTACGTGGTGTAGAGTTTTATTTGATTCTGGTGCCTCACACTCCTTTATTACATTGAGTTTTGCTGTTAGTTATGGTTTAGTGGTAGAGCTGGCAAGGATTCCTATTTCTGTTAGTTCACCGTTTGAGGTGACAGAAGTCGTAGATCAGATTTGTCAGTCGTGTGCTTTGACCATTGGAAGTGTAGTGTTGGAGTTTGATCTGTGGGTTTTAGAGATGTTAGGTTTTGACGTCATCTTGGAGATGGACTGGTTGTCCTTCCATCAGGTCACCTTGGATGTTATCATAGACGAGTAGCATGTCGTACGCTCACAGGTGATGTGTTCGTTGAGAAGCTTAGCCCGACCTTCAGTTCGAAAGTGCAGGAGTTGTGTAGTTTGGTAGCGAGTTTGAGTTGGGAAGGTTCGAGGCCAGCTAGTGTCAAGATGTCTAGTGTGGTTCGACAGTTTTCTGATGTTTTTCCAAAGACGCTCCCTGGATTACCACCATGCTGAGAGGTGGAGTTAGTTATTGACCTGCTACCCGATACATCACCCATCACTATCACTCCCTATCGGATGGCATCGGCAGAGACTTTGGATTTGGAGAGACAGCTCAAGGAATTAGAGACCCTTGGCTTCATTCGGTATAACACTTCATCTTGGGGTGCATCGGTGTTGTTTGCCAAGAAAAAATATGGCTCCATGAAATTGCGCATCCACCATCGGCAGTTGAACAAAGTTAAAGTGAAGAACAAGTATCCCTTGCCAAGAATTGATGATCTGTTTGACCAGTTGAGAGGGTCTAAGTGCTTCTCCAAGATAGAACTTCGTTCAGGTTACCATCAAGTGAGGGTGCGGGAGTGTGATATTGAGAAAACCGTTTTACGCACTCATTTTGGACTCTTTGAGTTTGTGGTGATGCCTTTTGGGGTGACTAATGCCCCTGCAACGTTCATGGCCGTAATGATGATGATTTCCAGGCCGTATCTGGATTGGTTTGTAGTGGTGTTCAACGACGACATCTTGATATATTTAGCATCGGAGGAGGACCATGAGCAACATCTGAAGACAATAATTCGAGTCTTGAGGGATCACACACTTTATGCGAAATACAACAAGTGTGAGTTTTGGTTGCCAGAGGTTCAGTTTCTTGAAAACATGGTATCAGCTGATGGTGTGGCCATGGATCCAGCTAAAGTTAAGGCAGTTCTGAGTTGGGAGCGACCACAAAGTGTGACTGAAATCCGCAGCTTTTTGGGTCTTGCGGGCTACTGCCGACAGTTTATCAAGGATTTCTCCAAGATCGCTACACCCATGACAAGGTTGACCCGCAAGGATGTGCAATTCATCTAGGATGAAGCTTGTGAGACAGCCTTCTGAAGATTGAAGGAGAGTTTGACTTCTGCTCCAGTGTTGATAGTACTAGAGAGAGGTCGTTGCTGTGTTTTGATGCAGGATGGAAAGGTGGTAGCTTATGGTTTAAGACAGCTTAAGACCCATAAACAGAATCATCCTATTCATGATTTGGAGTTAGCGGCTGTAGTTTTTGGGCTTAAGGTTTGGAGACATTACTTATATGGGGAGAGGTTCGAGGTTTTCTCAGATCACTATAGCCTAAAGTATCTGTTCTCACAGAAGGAGCTGGATATGAGACAAAGACGGTTGATAGAATACTTTGGTGACTATTAAGTTTGATCGGTGAATACAGAGCATCTAGACTTTGCAGCGTGGTTGTTCAGCCATGGATTTATGATAGAGTTTTGAGAGCTTAGCAGACAGATGAGAGGTGCATCGCATTGAGGAATGTTGTGGCCAATGGCAATGGACCTTTTGGATGGACTACTAGACGAGGTGGTGGTTTGAACTTTCAGGACAGGCTTTTTGTACCCCTATCTGGGCAGAGTCGCGAAAAGGTATTACAACACTTTCACCACTCCAGATTCGCCGTGCATCTGGGTCGTACAAAGATGTATCACGACTTGCATCATCAATTCTGGTGGAGGAGTATGAAGAGAGCAGTACCCGAGTTTATGACCCAATCTTTGACTTGTTAGCAAGTCAAAGTAGGACACTAGAGACCCGCTGGCAAGTTACAGCCTCTCTCGGTCCTCGATTGGAAGTGGGACCACATTATTATGGACTTCGTGACTGGTTTACCGAAGTCTTCTCGGATATGTGATGCAGTGCGGGTCATAGTGGATAGATTGCCTAAGTCGGCCCGTTTTATTGGTATAAAGACAACTGATTCTCTCGAGACTTTGAATCAAATATATTTGACTGACATTGTCAGACTACATGGTGTGACTAAGTCAATTGTTTCAGACCAGGACCCGAGGTTTTTCTCTCGATTCTGGCAGTGCTTGCAGAAAGAGTTGGGCACACAGTTATGTTTCAGTATAGCTTTCCACCCCAGACAGATGGGCAGTTAGAGTGGACCATTCAGATCTTAGAGGATATGCTCCGAGCTTGTGTTTTGGACTATGACGGTGGGTGGGAAAGCCATTTATATTTGATTGAGTTTGTTTACAACAACAACTATCAGTACAGTATCAAGATGGCACCACATGAGGCCTTGTATGGCAGGCCGTGCAGATCACTGTTGTGTTGGGCAGAGACCAGTGGTACAATGATGTCAGGACCAAAGATGATTAAGAAGACTACTGAGCATGTGAGATAGATCAGACAGATGTTATTGACTGCCCAGAGTCGGTAGAAGAGTTACGCCGATCGTCGGAGGAGGGCGCTTGAGTTTGGTGTTGGAGACCGCGTCTTCCTAGAGTTTCGCCCCGTCATGGGATTCAGAGGTTTGGAGGGTGAGGGAAGCTGTCGCCTCGTTATGTTGGTCCATTTGAGGTGCTAGAGAGGATCGGGGAAGTAGCTTATAGACTTGCACTTCCTCCGAGTCTCGCCGAGTGCACAACGTCTTCCATGTTTTAAGCTTCGAAAGTATCATTAAGATCTGTCTCATGTGATTAGCTTAGAAGATGTGGAAATCAATGAGGATGTTACCTATGAGGAAGGGCCAGTGTGGATCGAGGGTTCTAGAGAGCAAAGGCTTCGTGGCAAGACCATTTGCTTGATTCTAGTGGTTTGGCGGCGCAAAGGCATGGAGACACCTATTAAGGAAAATGAGGCAATGATGCGGAAACAATTTCCAGTCTTATTGGAGACTAGAGGTATGAGTTTAGTTTGAAATTCGTTTCGAATTTCTTTAAAGGGGGCAGTGTTGTAATGACCCGTCCCAAAATTTCTAATTTTCGGAGAGATTTTCGGATCTCCAAGTTGTTTTTGGGACCATGGTAGCAATGAGGAGAGTGTGGGCGCCATGGTGGGCTTAGTTTACCTGTTTTCGAGTTCGGGAACTCAAAAGGCATTTTGGTAATTTTATAATTATTGCGTATTTGTCATGAAAACTTGTTCAAAAGTCACACTTTTTCTCGCCTGAGATCTTTTGGATTCTTTCTTTGATCTTTTTTTTCCTACACTTCTGAAAAAATTTTGAAAAGCCAAAAAAAAAACAAAAGAGCTGAAACCCTAAACCCTAACCCTTATAAACCCTACCAATTCTGCGACACTGTAGCCGCCCCCACGCTATAGTGCTGTTGCGCCCCAAGCCGTGACCCTCGTCCTCTTCTTCTCGATCTCTCTCTCGATAACTGCCTCCTCCTATCTCCTCTTCCTCTTTCTCGATTTTTTTCTTCTTTCTCCTTCTCGATCTTCGATCGAGCCACCTTCGTTTTTCCCTTCTCTTTCTCTCCCTTTCTCTCGGTTTTCCTTGCCTTCTTTTCCAGGATTTCTCTCAATTTTCCCCTATTTTCCCTTTTTCCTTCTTCGATTTTCCACACCTTTAGTCGATTTTCCCGTATTTCCCTTTTTCCTTTCTTCGATTTCCATGCTTTTGCTCGGTTTTCCTTGTTTTCCATTTTCATTTTCTTCATTTTCTCTGCATTTACATGATTTGTACTCCTTTTCCCTCATTTTCCCCTTTTCCTAGATTTTCTTTGATTGTCTCCCATTTTTTCCTCCAACTCAGTTGAGTTACTGGGTCGCTCAGTCGAGTGTCGAGTCAACTTAGTCAGGATTTTCTGAGTCAACCCAATCCTTAGGCTTGAGTGGCGACCCAACCAAGGGTCAAAAAGCCCATATTTGATCTCGGCTGAGATTTTTCTCTCATTTTTTTTTTGAAAATCTCGATGGTTTGTTTTTTTCTGAAAAATTTCATTTAAAAAAAAGGTTTTTTTTTAAAAAAAATTAAAAATATAAATATCAGCCAATTTCTAGGCTGATATTCGCCCATATTTGACGAAAATCGGTCTAGATATCAACCGGGCCCACGCCTATATTTTTTTTTTTAAATAAAAAATAAAAATCTGCCTTATTGGCCAAATTTTTTATCTCTGGCCGATACTATGTGTATCGGCCAAGATATCTCGGTTGTGGAAATCGCGAGATATCTCGGTCGATACGCACCGTATCGGCAGAGATTTCGACCCTTGGACCCAACTACTCAGCCCATTGGCCCAGACCCGACCCGACCTAGACTTGGTCTGGTCCAACCAGGGCCAGAACTAGTCCAGCCCAAACATGCCCAGACCTAGTCCAGCCCAACCAGGCCCAGACCTGGTCCGGCCCAAGTCTAGTAGGCCCAACTCTTTAGCCCAATCCACCTTGTCCCAGTATTCCTACCTCGCCCTTTTTCAAAGCCCAATTTCAAACCGGGCCCATTTTCAAAGCCCGTTTCCAAGCCCGGTCCATTTTTAGGCCAGGCCCAGGTCGGCCCGTTTTCTCTCCGGCCTCATTTTTAACCCGTTTTTCTTAATTACTCATCCGTTCTTCCTTGTTTGAATAGATTGAACTCCCTTCAACCCAACAAGCCACTTACTAGCTTTGGACTTTCGACTCCATACACACGGTGAGGGGACGTATCACTATTTTAGCATGCACTGCATATATTCAAGCCGTTATTTTTGGACGTAGAGTCACCCGAGTGTAACCCTCTATTTGTTTAGCCACTCGGTAAGGGAAAACTGTTGAAATAAGTATGTGGCTGGGGGTCCGCTCTGGTGTACTTCTGTTATCTATGTGCGTCGTAGAGAATTTTAATTAGACAACCTAATAATTGAATATATATCACTTGAAAACTGTTGATGATGTTTGGAGTTTCTGTTCACAAAATGTTAATGAAATCGTGTTGAGTGTAGATGTGCGTGATTAAGTAACTCATTGTATACTTCTGATTCGCATGATGAACTATGTTGTTGATTTTGGGTCGGTTGTATAAGAGTGTATCTTCATACCTCGTTGTTATACATGTTTGTGACCTCGTATGCATGAAATTGAGAGACTATTCATATGTATACATGCTTATGATGATGTGATGAGTTGGTTACCAGGAGGACTTCCCCATTGTGCTCCAATGGTCGAGACCCCCATAGAGGATGCAGGTCTCCCTTTTCGTTCCGGTGGTCGAGGTGTCTACCCTTGAGATTGGCTTCCCTGTTATGCTTCGGCGGTCAAGACACCCATAGGAGATGCAGGTATCCCCGTTGCATTCCAGTGGTTGAGGCAGTGGCACATTGTATGGTCTCCCGATTGTATCAGTAGGGGGACCAGAGTTGATAGGGGCTCATTGAGAGTTATGGAGATGATATCTTGCGTTTGGTTAGTGGAAACATCGGTCAATAGAGTAGTTGAGTAACGTAGGTATGGATATTTATTCATTTATGATGTTCACTGCCCTTTACATATGTGATCTACAACTATGTTGCTAATATGTGGTATGTTTTATACCTTCACTGGGCTGGTTTGCTCACTCCTTACATTTCAGGTGCCCCAATCATAGAGGATCCAGGCAGGCCCCTTGAGCAAGTACCTGGAGAGGAGTAGTAGTGAATAGAAGTTTATGTTTCTATTATGTTTTAAATTTGAGAAATTTTAGTTGCATGGACTCAATATCACATGTTTGTTTGGATGACTGTATAACCACTTTTATTAGTTTACACTTGTGGTTCCTTATGTTTCCTAGTTCTCGACTCGTGGTTTGTTGAGCGGGAAGTAGTTACCCCATTTCAAAAAAAAAATATTATACTCGATATCCATTTTTTGTGACTTTTTGAGGTATTTCGGAGATAACAACTAGACCAGACATAATGCATGCGGTTAGTCTAATTAGTAGATACACGGAACATCCTACAGAGTTGCACCTCATTGCTACTAAAAGAATCCTCCGGTACTTGAAAGGTACGACTGATTTTGGCTTATATTTTACAAGAAGGGAGAACAATCTGGTCTATTTGGCTTCACCGATAGCGATTATGTTGGTGATCTTGAAGATAGAAAATCCACATCAGGTTATGTTTTTATGTTGGGCTCGGGTGCGATATCTGGGTCATCGAAAAAGCAACAAATTGTCACTCTGTCAACCACTGAAGTAGAGTATGTTGCTGCTACTTCATGTGTCTGGTTAAGTAGACTACTTGTAGGAGTGACGATCAAGTTGTTGATATACTAACAAAACCTCTCAAACTGTCTCTTTGTGAAGCTGTGGGGATTACTTGGTCTATGCTTGATAGAGAATCGAGTTTGAGGGAGGGTGCTACAAGGCTACATGGCACCACATTTGCTGAGAGGGACGTATTGCCGAAGGGGTTGGGCCAGTGATGTACCTTTCTAAGCTGAATGTTAGCATGAACATTCAGTTTAAGGGAGGGTGTTAAAGTTTAGATTAAGTTTGACTAAGTTTAAGGCTGACTACGTGTTTAGGACTGTTATTAGCTGACCTAGTCCTTAGGAGACTTGTTAGTAACAACTCCTACTTTGTAGTCTCTAAGTTGTTAAATTAGCGACCCCATTTTGTGGATTGTTAGTCGTGTAAATGATCTATTTAAAGAGTTGTATACACTAAATAAAATAGTCTTTCAATCTAAGTTTTCTTATTCTTGTTCTCCATCTTAAGTTAACATCCCTACCATTCATGAACCTCAGATCCCCAGTTCTATGATATCAAACAGAGACGGCAACCAACCAACCCTTTCCCCTTTCCCCCCTTTCACCCATTGATTCCTTTTGACCGAAACCCATTCAAACAAAACCACCGTCCTACCCTACCTTCCCACTTTACCATTACAGCTATTAATGCCCATTATTCAAATACAACTCACATTCGCTGGCTTCCGTTTTCTTTTATCTCCACCATCTTCATACGATTGGGCCATTGACCAATGCTTGACTTCCATGCAGTCACCCATTGTATTCCATTTAATTAATTCCATTAAATGTCACATTATTCCTTTTATAATCCGTTTAAAATCCCCCATTTAATCCTTACTTATTTATCCTTTTAAATGGGAAGAGAAAAAGAAAAGAGATTAATTTTTCTTTTGAATAAAACGAATATTTTACTCACTTTTGTTGCACCTGTCTCTTTTCTAATAGTTGACAGCTCTACAAATTGGAAAGATGAAGAAAATTACAAAGAAATTATTGCCAGGTCCACTAATTGGAAAGATGAAGAAACTTACAAAAAAATTATTGCCGTGTTGTGCAATCCACTAATTGGAAAGATGAAAAAAATTACAAAGAAATTATTGCCGTGTTGTACCATCCAAATTCCAATATCTTAGTGGCCAAGTTTTCCAATAAGACTAAAAGACTTCCATCTTTTCCAGATTGTGGCCAAGATTCAATTACTTTATGACTAACTATTCCCATCATTCTCCGTTGGACAAAATGTAACCCAAGCGGAGACTTGCTTACAGCTATCTTATCTTGAAAACAATAATGTGTGGAAGAACAACAAATAATGTAAAAATATGAGCATCAAATACAAAGTAAGGGTAGCGAGTTTTCCACGGGTATTTTGTGTAATAAGACACGAGTTTTAAAGTATTACCCATTTTACCCTTCCACTGTAATAATTCAGTGATTCGGTCAGTGAGCCGGTCAATGATCCGATTTCAGTAATCCGATCAATGATTCGATTTGTTTTTCTATACGAAAAAACAGTTTCACTTAAATAAATTTCAGTGATTCGATTTCAGTGCACCGGTCAGTGATCCAGTCAGTGATCCGGTCAGTGAGATGATTTATATTGCAGTGAAAGGTCAGTGATCCGGTGAGCTGATCAGTGAGCCGATTTATACCGCAGTAGAAGGGTAAAATGGACAATACTCTAAATCCTGTGTCTGGTTACACAAAACACAGTGGAAGGATTGCTACTCCAAAGTAATTGTTCAATTTATCACACACTTATTATTGACAAGGATGTAAATGGATTGGATTCAAATTGGATATAGCCATATAGGTAATATCTGCATCGACTTATATTTTTAGATCATTCAAATATTTCAGATGTAGGATCGATATCTTCATGCACTTCATATTGTCATTTGTGAATTCAAATTTGGATATCTACAAAACTAAGAAGTATGACATTTTATTTAACAAGAGGATAATAAAATTAATTAAATTGTCAAGTTCCCATACCAGAAGACAATTAAGATTCTATAATCTATATAATTAAAGAAAATTAGAAGACTCGTTAAAGAAACCACTTTAATGCCATTGTTCAAAAATAAAAATAAAACTACTTTAATGTCTAAACAAAAAGGCAAATGCAAAGGGAAATACAAAACCGTCAAAATAGATTATAATTTTTTTTGTCCAAGCCCATTTATTTTGGTCAGGGGTGACTCGGACTATTACTTAAAACCCACCGAGGTCCACTCTGGACTCGTACTTAAAAATAAACGGGCCTAAAAGCCCGACTCCAACCCGTTGAACAAATAATATTTATCTAAGCCTGTTTATTTAGGTTGAGCTCGAACAAATGAACACCTCTTAATTTTTACTTATTTATTTTGAAAAACAAAAGGAAAAAAAAGGATAAGAATTAAAAAAAAATGAGTTGAACAATATTTGAACTCAAGACCTCCACATGGAAAAATGATTTTACGGGTCTTGTTGGATGATCCGATTAGAGACCTGAAAATCTGACTGTAAAATCCTGTCTCTAATACATCGTCCCACAAACTGTCGGATTCTCTGATGGTTCCGTCCGACAGTTAGATCATCCAATCCTCGATGTGATCACTTTGTCTTGGTAATTTTTGCATATTTACACAAAGAAGGGCCATAACTTAGGATTCAAAGATCGGATTCGGACAACATTTGACTCCACGGAAAGATCATCAAATTCTGAATTCAATTTCCTCAAAAATCTTGAAGCCCCGGGTCAAGTCATCACAATCCTTCCCTTGGTGATATCAGAAGCCAGGAGTCGTTCCGATATACAATTTTATCTAGTTACTATTTTTATTTATTATCCATTATCCAAAAGTCACATTTTCCTTGATATCTCATTCTAATGATGTCTTTTGTTGATTCCAAAATGGAAATGATCTCGTTACATCTTATGGGAAACATTCAGATTACATTTCAAAAGAAATACAATGGTATCAGGTATTTAAATACTTATTTGTTTTTCATTCTAATAACAATTAACAGCCCATAAATTTAGGAGAGAAACCTCCATTCGATTTCTCTTTCTTGAGGGCGCTCTGTCTCTCTGTTTCTCTCAAGCAATTGTGAGTTTTAAACTTGGATTTTAAGAGATCATTAATTTCGGTCGAGGAACCTATCAGAGTCACTTGAATTATACCAAAAAAAATTGACCTATGCTTTTTATTTCATTATATAGCTTTCATTAATTTTGTATATCTTTAATAAATTTATGTGAAAATGATCACCCGCATATTGGTAATGCACAATATTATTTCATATATTTATGACATGAGGTTCATCAAATATGACAATAGTAAGCCTACTCAAAAAGATTTTTCTTTAAATATGTAGCCCATAAAAAATTATCTAATTAAATTAATCAAACATATATTTATCAAGTTCAAAATTTAATATATTAAATTATTTTTAATCTTTAACTCAAAGTTCTATCAATTTAAATCTATTATATGTTGTACTCAAAATTGGGGTCCCCATTTACACACCCGAATTTTCTGCCTCTACACACCCGTTTTCGGGTGGAGGTGGCTAATTACCATTTTGCCCCTGTGTTTCCATTCGTTCGAACGAATAATTTTTCATGTTCGTTCGAACGAATGGACACATACCCCATCTAATTTGATTCGTTCGAACGAATCACCCTTCTAAATCGATTCATTCGAATGAATGAAACGGGTGAACAGTAACGCGGGTTACTGTTCACCTGTGTTACTGTTCACCCATGAAGGGTGAACGAATGAATCGATTTTTTTTCAAATTTCAATATTATTTTTTAAGCACTGTGTATTTCCAAAAATTTTCAAATTAAATATCCAGACTAATTACGATAATCTGATAAAAGTACTTTAAGACTTAAAAGTGTTTTGATACTCTGAAATATTTAAAACACAGTATTTTACAAATAAGGGTATCCCTAGAGTGTGTCGAAAACATATTTAGGAGTGTCAAAAGACCTTAAAGTCTTAAAGTATGTTTATCAGGTCATCGTAATTAGTCCGGATATTCAATTTGAGAAATTTTGGAAATACACAGTGCTTAAAAAATAACTTTAAAGTTTTAAAGGAGATTTTATTATTTTATACACTATGCACATTATTTTTTAAGCACTGTGTATTTTCAAATTTTTTCAAATTGAATATCCGGACTAATTAAGATGACCTGATAAATATACTTTAAGACTTCAAGGTCTTTTGGCATTCCTAAATATGTTTTCGGCACACCATAGGGATACCCTTATTTGTAAAATACTGTTCTTTAAATATTTAGGAGTGTCAAAACACCTTGAAATCTTAAAGTATTTTTATCAGATTATCGTAATTAGTCGGGATATTTAATTTGAAAAATTTTAGAAATACACAGTACTTAAAAAATAACTTTGAAATTTTTAAAAAAAAAAAACTGATTCATTCTAACAGACTGATTCATTCCAATGAATCAGCCTGATTCATTCGAATGAACTGAATAAATCACCAATGAATTGATTCATTCGCATAAATCAGTGATTCATTCGAATGAATCACTGATTCATTCGAATGAATCAATTTTTTTTTAAATTTCAAAGTTATTTTTTAAGCACTGTGTATTTCCAAAAATTTTAAAGTTATGGCCAAGTCTCAATTACTTTACATAACTACTCCCATCACTCTCAGTGGCCAAGTTTCGATTACTTTATGGCTTAACAATGTGTGGAAGAACAACAAATAAAGAGTAGTCTTACACGGGTCTTTTGTGTAACGAAACACAAGTTTTAGGGTATTGTTCATTTTACCCTTCCACTGCAATAATTTAGTGATCCGGTCAGTGAGTCGGTCAGTGATCCGATTTGCTGTTCTGTATGAAAAAACAGTCTAACTTAGATAAATTTCAGTGATCCGATTTCAGTGAACTGGTCATTAATCCAGTTAGTGAGTCGATTTATACCGCAGTAGAAGGGTTAGTAATCCGGTCAGTGATCCAGTGAGCCGGTCAATGAGCTGATTTATACCACAGTGGAAGGGTAAAATGGGCAATACTCTAAATCCTATGTCGGATTACACAAAACACTCGTGGAAGGATCACTACCCCAAAGTAATTGTTAAATTTATCACACACTTATTATCAACAACGATGTAAACGGATTGGATTCAAATTGGATATAGCCATATAGGTAACATCTGCATCTGCATCGACTTATATTTTTATATCATTCAAATATTTCAGATGTAAGATCCATATCTTCATGCACTTCATATTGTCATTTGTGAATTCAAATTTGGATATCTACAAAACTAAGAAGTATGGCATTTTATTTAACTAGAGGATAATAAAAATTAATTAAATTGTCAAGTTCCCATACCAGAAGACAATTAAGATTCTATAAACTATATATTTAAAGAAAATTAGCAGACTCTTTAAAGAAACCACTTTAATGCCATTGTTCAAAAATAAAAATAAAACTACTTTAATGTCTAAACAAAAGACAAATGCAAAAAAGAAATACAAAACCGTCAAATTAGATAATAGTAGGCCCACTCAAAAAGATTTTTCTTCAAATATGTAGCCCATAAAAAATTATCTAATTAAATTAATCAAACATATATTTTTTAAGTTCAAAATTTAATCATATTAAATTATTTTTAATCTTTAACTCAAAGTTCTATCAATTTAAATCTATTATATGTTGTACTCAAAATTGTTTTAAATACAATTCTTATGAACTGTTCAATCTTTATGAGAAACCACTTTTTTTGTGATTTTAAATGTGGTCATTAATTTAGTCTGCCAATAACCCAAGTCCAGTTAGCCCGAAAATGGGTAAGAGCCAAGTGGCTTGGAATTTGGTCTTTCCCCAAATTGCACGCTTTAATTTGAGAATGGGTCAATTGATCTTATGGAAGGAAACTACCTACTCTGTTGGTATGCTGGATTTTCCTTTTCATTCTGTGTAGGAAACTACCTACACAGAATGATTCTGTGTATATGAAGGATTTCTCATTCGCTTGTAAGAAAAGATAGTGGTGGGGAAAGAGATGTTGCATTGACTTGACCATCATCTACCCTTTCTATGGGCTTCAATTTCGATTGTCGTTCCTGCATTTTGCAATTTCATATCTCTACTATGAATTCATAACTCAATTATTAAATCTGTTTTTTTTTTTTTTAAAACTATGTTGCGGAAAATCCAACGTAAAATCCCCACGGGTAATATCACTGCCCTTAGGACATTTCAGGTGACACATCCCGCTTCCTAAGACAAAAGAATACCAATTGAATTACATCCATATGAGCTTAATTATGTAAATCGGTGCCGTGGTTATCCATCACAATCAAATTAAAGCACAAAAGACTTGACCAAGGAGTTGGACTTACATATGTAAAGTAATAATAATAATAATTGTTATTATTTATTTATCTTACTTTGAAGATAAATATGGTAAGCACCCCTGACATATCCAAACATGTGGGTTGAAAAAATGGAGGTGCGGTGTTGGTGTTGGTGTTGGTGGAGCATTGCTGCTTTGCTTGTGGCTGCTCACTGCTGCATCGCCTGTCTTCCTCATGAAAGAGACTCACTTCTTCTCATCAAAAAAGACGCCAACCCTGGACCCTTTCGACTACAGAATTGGAAGGGAGACGACTGTTGCAGTTGGGAGTCTGTGATCTGTAACTCTTCCACACATCAAGTACAAGAGTTGGATCTAGATGGTGTAAGAGGTGAAGAGTCGGGAAAATGGTATCCAAACGCCACTTTGTTTGTCCAATTCAAACAACTTTCTGCACTATATTTATCTTCTAACCAGATCGCTGGATGGAGGATGCCACAAGGTAATGATGCTTTATCTTATTTTTGTTTGTGGCTGAAATTTGTCATTTAGGTTGGGATTCAACAGTTCTCTTCCAAATCTCAGTGTTCTTTAGTTGATTTTTGGAACAAGTTAAAGATTAATTTAGATACTTAGATTCATGTGCCCTTATTTTTTTTTCTTTTTCTTTGTAAATATTAGATTTCCATTAAAAGCCTGAAGGCTGAGCAAAATACAGCCACAAAACATACAAATAAGTTTTCATATTACATCCGCCATACATACATTATAACTAAAGTGTCATATAAATTTGAGAAAAGGAAATCCACATCATGGCTGAAAGGCTGAAATTTACCCTGTGAGAAAAAAATATTTTTTGGCAACTTTAAGCGGGAGTACCATAATATATTAACAATTTTATGATAATAAATAATTTTTATTATATCTATATAATATAAAACATAAAAATATAATTTTATAAAATATAATTATTAAATAATATTCATCAATTAAAAAATATTTTAAAATACTTTTGCTCCGTAGGAGCAAAGAGAGGCAAGGTTCCCTGCAAACCTTCATACTCCAAAGGATTTTTAAAAAGGGGGAGATGGATAAAAATTTAAATTTTTACCTCACCCCTCTATTACCAAACAATGGTAACTGAGTTACCCCCTTTATCTCCTTTCCAAACCCAGCCATATGTGTTACATGTGATATGATCCCTCCATATCTATCAAAACAGCCGTCGAGTGGGTTTCTTCAGATATATCTAGTGATATAAGAAGCATAATTCTATATATAATTTTGTTTTATATAAGAAGTATAATAAAATTTGATTTAAAAATATAATTTAAAAGTGTAAAATGTTCACACTTTTAAGTATCTATGTAACTTGAGTTTAATTAAGTCGTTTGTTAATCCTAAACAAATTTAAGTTAAGAATAAATTTAATTCACGGGACATGAACCATTTAGATGTTTCATAAGTATCTTTAAAAGTTGGTCTATATTTAGTTTTATAAATTGTTATAAGAATTTCGTATATTAGCTATATATTACTCATTTTAGAAAAATTATATAATATAATATAATATGCAATAAATATTGTACGGGTCAAATTATTTAACAATATATCCAAACAATAACTTAACATATGTCATTTTTCAACTCCAATGCATGGTTACCTAGTTTACAATACAAAATATGTCATAATTTACTAATAAGCTCGGGTACGTTCATTTATTTCCTTTTGAATTGGCCGATACAAAGCATGGCCTATTCTATCCAATACGTATTGGCTAATACACATCTTATTGGCTGTATGAAAATAAACTTTATCGGCTAATAAGGATCATTAAAAGACTATTATATTGGCCTATTTCAGTTGATACAATATAGTATTGGTGTGATAATCCAACCCCCCCAAATATCGAGAATTCTGGCATGAGGTGTGTGGAAATGACACCTTGCATGAATGGGCCAAGTTGACTCCAAAATCAGGTGGCTTGATATTGGGGTTGACTTGTGGGACGTATTTGAGGTAGCAAATGAGCTCTAAATTTGGTGAGACTTTTTTTTTTTATAGATTAGTTAAAGAGCTTTTCGAAAGTACAAGAACGCTTAAATACGAGCTTCGTAGCTCAAGTTATAGTCATTTTAGTAAAAGTGTGTAAAACTTAGGTCATAATGGTCAGAATAAACATAAAACTACACATGGTCTGATCTTAAAATACTACATAGGCAATTGATTATTCAGTTCAATCACAACGGGCTCCAAGGGGTTTTAGGATTCGTGGGAATCATCTTATATGTGTGAGTTCCACGTGTGTATGAACATAGGTGTACGATTGCTTTAGAATTTCAAATATAAAAAAAATCTCAGTCATGTGCCCGAGGGTCGGGGCTTTACAATTTGGTATCAGAGCTTAGGCTCATTCTCCTTGGATTGTGAATATGGGAGCTGAAACTCTGACAGAAGCATAGGTCTGTGAGTTAAGCTGAGTTCAGGACCTCCTCGTGGAGCTGGGTTAAGGCGAAAAGTGTTGAGTTAGTACTCCGACGGGGTGACTAGGGTGGTATTTCAAGGTGATCTGGATTTGTGAGTAATGGACTCTGATAAACCCCGAGTTGAGAGGTGTTGGAAGTCTTGAGGGAGGTCTGAATCTAGTTGGGACTAGGAAAGTGATGAGGAAATGATTGATTTTCTTGAGTGAAAGATTATATAATTCCCTTGGAATCGTCTGCAAATCACCTTGCAAACTGTAGATGACATTTTTTTCTGGGAGAGTGGGGGGCCCGAGAGTCCTGCAATGGGACTTGGAGAGATCGAACGATGGTGTGTTGACATACTACAACCCGGTTGATACAAGTGAGGGGAAAAGTCGTGTCACTAATCCCACATTGCAGGAAGACTAGAGGGACACGTGTGTGTGGCAACAGTTGGGGAATACATTGTATATCAGCTCAGGAGGTGGTCGTAAGCCTGGAGAGTTGTCCAAGGATTGTGACTTTTGGCCCCAACCAGAGGACTACTAAGGCTAGTTGTTAGCAATGGGGTATGTAGTGATTTGTAGACCTGGTGCCTAAGATCTTTCTTGGGACAAATGATGATAGCGTAAGTGAAGGGAAATAGAAAGCTCGTGTGAGGATATTGTTGTCTTTCTTAGCTGACTCGTTACATTAGTGGAGTTGGCAAAGCGGTTGGCTTGTAAAGAGCCATACCTCGGAGTAGCCTCCTGAAAAGTCGGTAAATGTTGCGAGTCTAATTGTGTACTTGATATGAGAATAACTGGCTTGTGGATTAGTCGTTGAGTAGGATTTTTTTTATGCCATGTGGTGGGAATCAAACATGTTTGAGATGTGGATTGAGATTTGAAGTCGCATTGGAAAATTTTGAATGTTGTGTGGTGGTTTGAAGGTTGTGGATTTGATTGTGTCGATATAGTGATGCTACAATTCATGAGTGAGGCTTGAACATGCCTATGATTGAGACTGAAATGCATAAAGACACTGGTGACGCAACAACGAAAATGTAGTTGGCAGTCTTGAGATGGTAGACCCCTCCTATGTATGAGAGCCTATGAGGATGAAATATCAAACTAGGATGCTCGACATGTATGCAACTCTATGATGATTGGTATTTTCCTGAGATGACGAAGGGTGGCAGCGATACCCTCATTGATTGTGCATTCCAAGGTATGTGCTTCTTTGGTATGAACCACACGATAAGTTGTATAGCGTTGGCCACAACAGATACGTGTTGAGCCGCTTTGCGTAGGCCACGGCTGTATGTGTGACGGGCCATATGTTGCCATGTTGGCATGCATGTGATGTTGATGATTGGCTGCAATGAGCCAACGTCGCTTACATATGATTGAGATTAATATTTGGCAGGGACAAGGACAGCGTTGCATGTATGCACTGACGATGTGTAATTGGTTTTGAGGGGCACAGTGCCATTGTGTGTGGCCAATTTTGTCACGTAGGCAGATATGGGAAGTATTGGAAAAATGGGTCCATCTGTTGGTCTTATTGAAGAACTCCAACCATGCTGTCACAATTGTATGGATTGTGGTATAAATGAACATGTGTGTTGTATATGAAAGCATGCATAGATTTATGAAAATCAATGGCATGCCTGAGAACAGTTAAATGCATGCACAGTTATCGAGCATGAAGATATGTGAAGCACGCAATTTTAACGTGTTGGATGAGGCAATTTGGTGCCACGTGTACCCAACACATAGTGATGAACGGAATGTATTCTGTTGTGATGCATGATTTGTTGTAAGGTGGGTATGACAAATGTGATTTGATACACTTGGGGTGAAATTGGAGGCCCCAAGGAACTTGGCCGTGCTCTTCCAGATGGATTGACTATTCATCAAATGTAGAGTAAGATGTTATTAGTAATGTTACGTATGGGAGTGACGCGTGTGTTGTAATGACCCGACCCGATATTTCGAGGTTTTACAAAGTTTGTGGACCTCCGAGTTGTGTTTAGTACTTTAGTAGCATTGAGGGAGGTGTGGGCTCCATAGTGGACCCCAGCTTACCTGATTTCGAGTTCGAGAACTCGAATGAGCTTTTTTGTAATTTTGCAATTTATGTGTGTTTGGTCATAAAAAAACATTTGAAATTCACACGTTTTCTCTCGACGTTCGACGTCTAGATTTTTTGGGTTTTCATTTTGGTTTCGTGAAAGACTCCATGTTGATTTTAAAATTCATTTTCACACATTTTCAAAAATAAAAATAAATACCAAGGAAAAACCCCCAAAACCCTAAAAAAACCTTAACTTCCTTAAATCTCTCCCCCTCTCGACACTATAGCTGCAAATGCTACAGTGCCGCTTCCCTCTCTCCCGTCCTTCGCTCGGTCTCCATATCCCTGTCTCATTCCTCTCTTCTCCTACCCTCACTACTCCCTTCACGAACTCTCTCCATCCCTCTCACTTTCTTCTTCTTCTTCTTCTTCCTGCTCTCCGACCGAGCCGTACGTTGCGGACGACCTTCAGACCATGCTCCAGTCGCCGGATCTCCGCCTTCAGCTGTCGGATCTCTCTTCCCGACTGATTCCAGGTGCTCTTCTTCTCAATACCCTTTTCCCTTTTCCTCTCCGTGGTTTTTCTCGATTTTCCCAATTTTTCCTTGTTTTTGCTTGATTTTCCTTACTTTTCTCTCTTTTCCCAGTTTTCCCTTGGTTTTACACGATTTTCTTGGTTTTTCTCTTCCTTTCCCAGTTTTCCTTAGCCTTTGTTGGATTCTCCCTTCTCTTTCTCCCCTTTTTTCTAACTCAGTTGGGGAACTGAGTTGGCTCAGCCGAGTCTTTGAGTGGACTCAGCTCAGGTTCTTGAGTTAACCCAACCCAAGCCCAGTGGTTGGTTTGGGTCCGGCCCAGCCCACTTCTAGCAGGCCAGACCCGATTTGGCCTAGCCACTTCTGGCAGGCCCAACCCGACTTGCCCCAGCCCACTTTTGATAGGCCCAACCCTTTGGCCCGGCCCACTTTCCTTGCCCATTTTTAAGCCCAGCTCAGTTTGGCCAGTTTTCGGCCCATTTTCTCTCCAGCCTCATTTTAACCCGTTTTGTCTTATTTACTCATCTGTTCCTCCTTGTTTCAACAAATTGAAATCATGTTGAGTATAGATATGTGTGGCTAAGTAACTTTATATACTTTTAACTCGCATGTTGAACTATGTTGCTGATTTGAATTGATTGTATAGGAATGTACCCTCATTGTTATGCATGATCATGTCTTCGTGTGCATACATTGGAGAGTTTGTTCACATGTATATATGTTTGTGATGGAATGATGGGGTTGACTTGTGGGAGGGTATCAAATGAGCTCTAAATTTGGGGAAACTTGTTTTGTTGGATATATTAGTTAAATGAATTTTCGAAAAGTACAAGAACTCTAAAATCCGAACTTAGTAGCTCAAGTTCTGGCCATTTTAGTGAAAATGTGTAAAACTACCAAAATAGGGCGTTGATGCTTAAGTAGAGATCTGACGAGCGCTGGCGCTTCAGCAGGCTTCAGCAGATTGCACGAGCGTTGAAACTTTAGCAGAAAAATGCATTATGTTGTGTTTACTGTAACGGAACGAAACTTATCCCATAAACACTGACGCTTAAGCAGAGTGCTGACGAGAGGGTTGAAACTTTAGCAGAGCAATACATTATGTTGCGTTTATTGTAACGGAACGAAAATTATCCAATAAAAGGCCTTTATGCCTTAGTAATTAACTTAGTTTTCATTTCTAACCATTTTTTCTCCTCCAAGAGACCCCTCTCCTAACTGAACCAAAGACTTCATTCTCCCCAAATCAACTTGTGCATGTGATGGATTTGTGATGGACTCTCCCCAAGCTTCACATCTCTTGGAATTTCTCTTTTCCAAGGTAAATCTTCTAACTCTTCCACTTCCATTTCTCTTTAGTGATGTGTTTTGTTTGAGATTTAAGTGGAATGGATCCCCAAAACAAGAATGTAAGCCTAAATTGGGAAATGTAAATTGTGGAGAGAATTTTTTTATTGGGACCTTTGCATGAGGTAGGGTTGGCCCCAAATTAAGTTTGGACCTTAGAGGGAGTAAGAAAATTTGGGGGTAATGTTACTTTTGAGCTTGGGGGCTGGAAAAATTTTGGGGTTTGGTCTGAATTGATCTTGAGAAACCTTGAAGAGGATTAGGACTTAGAGGAATTTGGGGATTTCTACTTTAATTGTGAAATTAAGCTTGAAATTGGCTTGATATGGTAGATTTATACATTACTCATGCTTGGATGACTAATTAAATGCAATTGGCTGCTTTCCTTTTGATTTTGATGAACATAGAAGTATAATATGCTGTAGATATAAACAATGCTTGATTACGTTATATATAATGCATGCACCAACTATGAAATCCGTGTTTGGTTAATGGTTATGATCCATCACGTGGTACGTAGACAACTAAGTGCCTTAGTCCGATCAAAACTATATTTACAATGTGTTGAATGAGTACACTTAAGCATGTTAACCTTACGTGGTGTGATGGATTGTAATTGGCTATGAATTGTGTTGTGTGATATGTTCCGTATGATGGTCTAATTGTGAATATGTATTAGCATGAGATTGTTAATACGCTTGCTTAAGAGAATGAGTATGACATGTGATAACATGTTAGTGTTTATGGATTGTTAGGATGTATGAAACCATGCTTATTTGTGTGAACTCTTGTGATATATGCTAATGGCTTACTTGTGTAGATTTATATGGCAGGTGACAGCATGGTTGAGTAAGGGGCATCGGCATGACATGCATGAGCACGATGGGTAGATGAGACTAGAGAGTGTGCGAGTCCCAGTGGCTGCTGATGTGATATGAGCTACCCCAACCCAACCCCCCCCCCCCCCCCCCCCCCCCCCCCCCCCAACCCCCACCCCCACCCGCCCGACACACCACCACACCACACACCCACATTGACATAAGCAATTATGTTAATTTGTATGGCCTTGGGGATGTGTAGTGCTCGGAGTGTAATGGGGTGATGAGACCATGGCATGTTTGAGAGTGCAGTTAGTGGTAGCAGGAAAGTGATGCATTGCATGAATTGCATTCCATTGGGCAACCACGCACGAGTCATGATGGATGAATGTGATTATGACATGAATTTGATCATTACATGAATGTGAATTTTGGTCTAGTTATGTTACTCTAGCCACGTGACAGTTATGTTAGGGGTTCAGACCCATGGTTGGTTAGGCCCATGGTTTGATAGACTCATGGTTGGTTAGATCCATGGTTAGTGTTGGACCTATAGTTTGGTAGATGAAAGTCATAATGCATAGCATTTGATTTGTTCCATGCATGAGCAGTGGACTTAATACAGTGAATAAGAATGGGAGGAGGAATGGTCAGAATGAAAGTAGAACTATGCGTGATCTAGGCAATTGATTATTAAGTTTGATGACAACGGGGTTCTAGGATTTGTGGGAATCCTCTTACATGTGAGTTCCACGTGTATATGGATATAGGTGTACGATTGCTTTAGAGTTTCAAATAAAAAAATTCGTAGTCACGTGCCCGAGGGTTAGGAAAATTGGTCATATTCAATGTTTTTTTTTTTAAATATGCACTCATTCATCTTTTATATTATTGAATTTTCAAGAAAAAATTATATCTATATATCTTGTCATGATGATGAGATGGCATTGAATGTTTGCAGACTCTTAATTTGCATAATGATTCTTTTATTTATCTACTTTCTAGTGATTGGTATACATATAGATAGGTTTCAATGAAATAAAGAAGAAGACTCTTTTTGTGAGAAAAAGACCAATTTCTTTAAATCATACTCATATAGTACTTATTTTATATAAGAAATGATAAGATGCACTTAAAATTTTAGATTGATGAGGTAAACCCAAGTTGAGTGATTTTGTAATGGTAGAGTAAACCATAAATTTTGAAAAAAAAAAGAGTGGAGAAATGAAAAAATGACTATATGAATGATTTTATTAAGAAAAGATTCCCTGTTCAGTAATAATGTCCTCTATGTTTAAGTGTGAGAACTAATAACTTCATTTTCTTTCGTGTAGATTTATGTGGATTGAACAATCTTCATCTCCTCATTCTTAGCGACAACAAATTAGAAGATCAAGCCATGCCACAGTGTTTAGGGAAGTTATTGAAGATGGAAGTTCTTGATCTGTCTGAAAACAACCTAAGTGGCCATTTCTTCTCCTCATCAGGTATTGGGACACATCATCAGATAAAGGCACATTTGGATATCTTTCAATTCTAACTGCTTACAACATGTTATTAATTACCGTCTCAAAAAGCGAGAAATACTAGGTTCGAGCCCCCATGGCATCATTTGGTGTGCCCTAAGGGTAGTGGAAATCACCCATGGAAGTTTTACGCTGGGTTTCCCACAGTTTCCCACACGTAAATTAAAAAAAAAATGTTATCAATTACCAGTAGAAAAGCTTCATGAATTAATAACAAATATATAAGTACTTCAAGTAGTGTAATATAAAACAATTATATTTATCATAAGTAAGGTTGTTATGGTTTAAAGGATGTGGTTCAAATTCTATGGATTTCAGATAAATAGTCAATCTATGAAAAAAATTTGTCAAATCTAAATATAAAAACTAACTCTAGATATTTAAGACAATTCACATAGATGATGATGATTAGTATAAGTTAAAAAAAAATAGGAAAAAAACTAAGAAAAAGAGAGTTCATTTCGCAACAATCAACACATTTCACATTGCATCCAAACATTCCAAAGTAATGATCAACACATAGCAAACAAAATAAATGTCATCAATGAACTATCTGTAATTCATCCGATCTTGAAGTTCTGGGATGTGGTGGGGATATAATGTTTAAGAGAGAGATGATTTTATGAATTAGATAAAAGAGACCTAAAAAGTAAAAGCAGTTCAGCCCGACAATTATGAAATCAATCGCACTTAATTAAAAATTATGATCACAATTATAAAAATACATTTATATACTAATTTTTTTTGTCATCATAATAAGATGGCATTGAATGTTTGCACACTCTTAATTAACCTAATGATTTTTTTTATTTATCTACTTTGTGTGTGATTAATATACATCAAGATTGGTTTTTGTGAAATAAATAAGAAAACCTTTTTTTGTGAAATAGGACTGAATTTTTAAGATAATTTCCAATATAATACTTATTTTAAGATGCATTTAAAAGTTTAGATTGATGAGGTAAACATAAGTTGAATGATTTTGTTATGACAGAATAAAATATAAATTTTGAAAAAAAAAAGTGGAGACATGAAAAATGACTATATTAATGATTTTATTTAAGAAAATAGCTCCCTGATCATTAGTAATGTCCATGTTCAAGTGTGACAACTGAAAACTTCTTTTTCTTTTGTGGAGGTCTATCTGAGTTGAGACAATCTTCATGAGCTCTCTCTTAGCTACAACAAATTAGATGATCAAAGCCTTCCCCAGTGTCTAGGGAAGTTATTGAAGATGGAAACTCTGGACCTGTCTTATAACAACCTAAGAGGCCATTTCTTCTCCTCGTCAGGCATTGGGACACATAATCAGATAAGATAAGGAATATTTTGACATCTTTTAATTCTGACTGCTTACAACATGATATCAATTAACATAATTGTTGCAGATTACTTCAAAGTGTAATCTACAACAATTATATTTATCATGTGTAAGGTTGTTATTGTTTAAAGGTCGTGTGTTCAAGTTCTATAGATATTAGATAAATAGTCAATCTATAAAAAGGGTTTGTCAAATCTAATATAAAAGCTAACTCCTGATTGATAAAACAATTGACATATATGATGATGATTAGTTTAATTTAAAACAAAAAAACTAAAGAAGAAAAAACAAAAAAAAAAAGGAAAAAGTAAATCATTTAGTAACAATCAACCACATTTCACATTACATCCAATCAATCCAACTAATGATCAACACATAACAAAAAAAATGTCATCAATTAACCATGACAGTGTTAGCAAAAGTCCCACATTACTAGTGAACCTCTGGATCTTGTAGTTTATAAGCACATGGGTTCCCAATCCTTATAAGCCTGTTTTTAAAGATGAGTTCTACTCATGTGTTTCACATGGTATTAGAGCAGAGGTACCACTGGGATGGGTTGGGTTCATATCTCTAGCCCAGCGTGGAGGTGGAGAGCCAAGTGTCTATAACCCTGACGTTGAGGGAGAGTGTTAGCAAAAGTCCCACATTGAGAGTGGACCTACAGATTTTGGAATTTATAAGAACATGGATTCCCTATCCTTATAAGCCGGTTTTTAAATATGAGTTCTACTCATGTGTTTAGCGGACACTACATCATAGAGGCATCGCTAGCGTTCCCATGAGATGAACCTGTTGGACCGTGTGGCTTAATTCCACTAAAATTAGGAGTATTTTGTAGTACTCCTAATTACATGGGATTGTCGATAATGCAATTGACAAAATGGGATTCCTAATTGCATTAGGAAAATTCTAAACATAGGATACGGCAATACTGCTATATATTATGGACGTGGTTTCATGGAAACCTTCCCTTTTAGCCGTGTGCCTTCCGAGCCCTCAGAGGGTCACTTGCAGCAGAGGTGTAGTGAAGGAGATAGGGAGAGAGAGGGAAGATACTCTGAGAGATCTTGGATTCCAAATATTGTATATATGTATTTTTCTCTATAATAATATCTACACTCTCCCGTGGACGTAGGCCAAAGGTTGGCCAAACCACGTATGTCCTGTGTTCTCTGTGATTGTGTGTGATTGATCTGTGATTTCTGTATGTGGGTGTTGGGTCTTATCCCTAACAGAACCTCCCAAGGGTATCAACATGTCATTTGACTTTGCCTTCTTGGGCTTTCTTTTTTACTCCTATCAATACCCATTTTGAGACTCTTTGGAGAAATCTTTTAGTTTTATTTGAAGTGGAGCTTAGGAAAATTATAGTGAAATTTCAAGGAAAACTAGAAAAAAAATGACTATTTTGGAAGTGGTTAATTTGATAGAGGGAAATAGGTGTACTAGAACTAGCAAAGAATCAAAATACACTTAGGAGTAGCCCCACAAAATAAGATAACTCCACAAAAGATTTAAAAAACAGTAAATCTAAAGCAGGCGAGAAAACCACAATAAGGCAAGTAGGCTAGCCACTGCCAATACTTTCTTTCGGCACACAAAATAGATCTAACGTGTGGTTTCATAAAATTCTTTGACAGTTGAAATCCAAAGATGCATTTGGTTTGCAAATGGAGGGCTATGGATTGATGAGTTTCAGCCATGTCTTAGAAGATTTATGCGTTCCTTTGCCACCAATGGGTCCATCTGATTGTAAAGAACACAAGCCTCTATAGAATAGTTAGCTTAGAGGACCCACGAAAGAATATTTTGGAGTAAGATAAAGTTGCTTAAGATTTTGATTGTTGGGTATGGCTAGATTAAGAACAAGATTTTGATTAGGATTAGAAATTCTATTCCTCTTTGATTTCTTCTCTCTTTCACCGATTTCTTTTCTAATCTCTATTTTCATTTTGTGTTTGAGTTGTAGCAACCGATTTAGACTGCCGGTTAGGGAAATCTATTTGTAATAGGAAACCTCACTATTTCTCTCTATAAAAGCATAGAAGGTTTCCTTCGTGAGTGGGTGTCCATCGATATGTGGTTTGTGTTTGAGAGAGAGGAAGAGGGTTTGTAAACCTTTTGATTTAGTGAAAGATTTGGTTTGGTTTGATGGATGAAGGATTCAGCTGAACCACGTTAAAATCGTTTGTGATCCGTGTGATTGATTTAGATTAACTTCCGATGTTTGAGTGGGGATTAAATCCCAAGGCATCAAGAGCTAGGTTTCGATTTGGGCTTCATGGTTCCGATTTGGGTGATTTGTTTTGGAAATTTTTGGGCGAGAGATCGGTAGAGGTTTGAGAAGAAAAAAAAGAAGAGGAAGAAGTAGAGGATGGTCTGAAATACATTAAAAAAAATTAGTCTCTTCCTTTTTACCTTCGATTGTTTACTGTTTTGATCGTTCAGTCCCCATTAATCATCGCCATCAACCTCTGCCTCTACTTTCGTAGCCGTCAGCCGTCGTTGTTTCTTTCTCCACACCCATCCCTCATCGTTGTGATTGAAGAAGAAAAAAAAATTTGGAAACATCGTTAATTGGAGTCTCTCCAGCGAGAGTTATTTTGGAGAGGGGACCTCTCTCCCGCATTGAAGCATTGTTTTGGTGGTCAGAAGGACCACCATTTGTTGCAGTCCGAAGAACCACATTTTCTGGTGCAGTCCGAAGATACACCTTCAATAATTTTTTTCTTTTTTTGAAAAAATTGTAATTTTTTTAAGTTGTTTCACGTGATTTTTGGAAGTTGTTTTGACGTTTGGAGCTTATTTTTGGGAGAAAATATCTCTGAATTTGGGTCATCATCAAAGACCACCACTGAACCTATGTAAACATCAAGGCCCATGGTTTCTAATGCGAGATATGAAGTTGAAAATTTTAATGGGACGAATATCTTCGGCATGTGGCAATGTAATGTAAGGGATGTGTTGTTTTCACAGGATTGAATATTGCTTTAAAAGATAAACCTGCAGATATGAATGATAAAGATTTAGAGAGAATCAACAGTTTGGCTTGTGGCACCATACGACTTTGTCATACAAGAGATCAAAAATATTTTGTTATGAAGGAGACTTTGGCAAAGGATTTGTGGCAGAAACTTGAAGACAAGTATATGACCAAGAGCATTGAAAATTGTCCCTATCTTCAGGTGGAGTTTTGAAAGTTTCTTCAAGTGCACATGTTGTGATGTAGGCTACTTGACAAAAGAATATGTATTTCTTAGAGGGAAGTACAGTTGTAGGTGGAGAAGTCATTGGACAAAGAAGAGTCAAATTTGACACAGATGTTCATTGCACTCAGGGTTCAAGTTCAAAGCGCAGTTTGGACTTGATCAACATTCGACAAGTTTGAGAACCTTCGGGTGCCTAGCGCCTACTGGGGCATTTAGTGGCAGTCGGTATCAGTTGTTCACTTCATTTGGTTGGCGTGAGATTTCATGCTAATGTGGAGCTATCAGAGGAGGTCCATTTGCAAATATCGCTAAGGTGGAGACTGTTGGGAATGACTCGATTAAGAAGAAGATTTTGATTAGGAATAGGAATCCTATTCCTCTTTGACTTTTTCTCTCCTTCAACGACTTCTTTTCTTATCTCTATTTTCATAGGAAACCTCTTTGTTTCTCTCTATAAAACCAGAGAGGGTTTCCTTCGTGAGTGGGTGTCTATCGATATGTGGGTTTGTGCTTGAGAGAGAGAGATTCATGAGAGAGAGGAAGAGAGTTTGTAAACATTTTAATTTAGTGAAAGATTTGGTTTGGTTTGGTGGACGTAGGCTTCTGCCAAACCACATTTAAATCGTGTGTGATTCGTGTGACTGATTTTGATTAGCTCTTGTTATTTGAGTGGGGATTAAATCCCAACATAGACATCACCCATTTCAAATAAAAAAAAAAAAAACTGAAGGAGGACACTCTAAACCTCAAAGAAGGAACAATGGAAAAGAAAGTAATTCAAATCTTCAATAGCATAGACACAACAAACAAAACTAACATTAATGTGTCACCTCTTTTGAATGCCATTGCACATGGGACTAGCTTTAATAGAGTCACTAGTGGTCAATTATGTGTATGAGTAATCCTTTAAAGAAAGATTTAAATGTGTAAATGCTAGATGTCCAAAGTCAGAGTCTTCAATGTTCACATTAGTCTGAACAACATACAAAAGCAGGATAAAGTTGGAGTATTCCTTACTCTCATAGTCTCATCATCTAAAAAGTGTCTATGAAATTGAACACTCTATACAATGAAATTAAAACAATCTAACAACATATAATGTAGACTAAGGTCTCTCCAAATCTAAAAACTCAAAGGATTTATCGTTTTCATGATAAAAATAGGACATTTGACAATTTCCCTTTATGAAGAATAAAAAAAATTATAAGAAGAGATATTTAAGTAATCTTACATTAGACTAAACTTCACATAGAATGAGAGATGAACACCTCAATCTTTCTTTTGTAAAACTAAAGCTAAAACAAAATTCATCAATTCTAAATAATTGCATATCAATAATATTTGACTTGGTAGTTAAAGGTGCACCTAAAGAACTAGACCAAGGGTTTGCTCTTAGATGCGGATTGCACCTTATAAAAAAGTGAATTTTTATTTTCCATATTAGGTGTTAAGTAGATAGTTGAACATAATTTCCCTCTTAAGTGTTAAATATAAAATAAAATTGTATCTTGTTATTCTCCTTATTAGGAGTTAAAATATAGTGAACATAGTTTATATCTTATGTAAAGTGTAAATTTTCTTTTGTCTTATTATTAATTTTTATTGTAAAATTGACACACGGGGTTTGTTGTGTCTTCCTAAAAAAATTGAGGGAAGAGTTTGGGTATACTTCGTATTTTTAGAAAAAAATCATTGTACAAATAAAAAAAGGTCAAAATACACAAAAAAGGAAATCGACAAAATTGGTAAGAATACAAATCGATATTTATTAATTTAGTAATGTCCAATTAATTATAAAAGTAAAACCAGGAGAAACTCTCAGGTGACATCTTGTAAACAGTAACACTCCCCCTCAAGGTGGAGCTTGAATGGAAAAAACGCTCAACTTGTGGATCAAACCATGAAATAAATCTTTGCCCAAACGTTTTGTGAAGACCTCTGCAAGTTGAGTAGAAGAGGGAACATGTCGAGGAACAATAAGCTTTGACTGGATCTTTTCCTGAACAAAATGGCAATCAATTTCAATATGTTTGGTGCGTTAATGAAAGACAAAATTGTTTGCAATATGTAGAGCAACTTGATTGCCATATAACAGTGTGATTGTCAAAGGCTGAGAAATACTTAGATCTTCAAGCAAATGCTTCAACCACCGTAGTTTGCTTGTCAAAGTGGCAATGGCTCGGTACTTGGCCTCAATGGAGGAGCGAGAAATCGTAGCCTATTTCTTGGTTTTCCAAAATGAGATTGGAACCAAGGAAAGTAAAATACCTAGTGGTTGATCGTCAAGTGAAAAGGCAGCCAAAAAAATCAGAATAACAATAGCCGCATAGGTGAATACTTATAGAAGATGAGAAAATGATCCTCTTGCCGACAGAACACTTCAAGGATTTTACCACACGATGTGTTGCGTCCAGATAATAGTGCGAGGAGAGTGAATGAATTCACTTAAAACATGGACCGAATAATTGATGTCTGGTCTTTTGGCTGTAAGATAGATAAGACGTCCCACTGATAGTGATATGGAGTGGGATCAGGTAGAAAAATCCAAAAAGCGGCGATAATCATAAATGTTGATCTATGGGGAAATTGGAGATGCAACCTCCAATCAAACCTATATCCTTGAGGATATCCAAGGTGCAATTCCCTTTCGAAAGTAAGGTACATTTCTGAGAACGGGCCACTTCGATACAAAGAAAGTATTTTAGAGCACCAAAAGCTTTTTTTGAATGATAAGTACCCAAATATTTAATTAAAAAAATGTGTTGCAAGGAAGCGCTTGAGGCGTTGAATGGTTAAATCATTGTTGCCAATAATAATTATATCATCAACATATACCAAAATAAAACTGTAAGAATTTGTTTGGCTATGAGTGAACAATGACTAGTCAGACTTTGATTGTGAAAAACTAAACTCAAGGAGAGTAGTAGAAAATTTCACAATCCACTGTCGGGATGCCTGTTTTACCCATAGATGGATTTGTTTAGTTTGCAAATCAATTTCCCATGTCATGCAAAATCAGGCGGAAGCATCATATATTCCTCTGCATCAAGATCAACTTGGAGGAAGGTGTTGTTAACATCGAGTTGATGAAGAGACCATCACTTAACAAAGGTAATGGAAAGTGGAGCATGTACAGTGACCGGTTTAGAAATGGGAGCAAATGTATCATGATAATCTAACCCTTCAACCTGAGTAAATCCCTTGGCGACTAAGTAAGCCTTATAACACTTAATGGAACCATATAACCGGTACTTAATCTTATAAACCCATTTGTAGTTGTAGAATTTGGTAAAATAGCTTACTGTATTTCTCATTATCATAGATATAAATAGAATTTACAAGCCGCTCTTTAAACAGGAACAAATCAATCCGGACACAATTACAACTTGGATTAGGACTGAATAGAGAGAGTTCAACTTGGATTAGAACTTTAGTGAAGATGTCAGCGAGTTGGTTTGAAGAATATACGAACTGAGCCCGTTGAGAGCCGGTAGTGACACGTTCCCTTATGAAGTGATAGTCAAGCTCAATGTGTTTTGTTATAGCATGGAAGACAGAACTGACCACCATGTACGTGGCATGGAGATTATCACAAAGGAGTATAGTCGGAGAAGTGAGAGTAAATCTAAGGTCCCAGAAGAGGTGCTGAATCCAAACAGTGTCAGCACAAGTAGAAACAAGAGCCCGATACTCAGCTTCAGCACCAGAGCGAGAGACTGTTGCTTGTTTCTTTGCACACTATTAAATTAAGTTGGAACCCAGAAAGATACAGTTACCAGTAGTGGAGCGATGAGTAGCAGGACAACTGACCCAATCTGAACCAAAGTAAACAACTAAGCCTAAGGGTTGCGTTGAATGCGTGATGTGCAAGCCTGACCAATGGAGCCTTCGAGACAACGTAGGATGCGCTTAACAACGTCTAAATGAGGAGTGCAAAGCTAACTCATAAACTGAGAAACAATGTGCACAGCATAAGCAATGTCAAGCCAAGTGAGAGTGAGATAAGGAAGTGTGCTAACGAGATATCGATACTCAGAAGGATCAGAGAGCAAATCACCAGAAGTAGAAGACAACTGTGTCTTTGCTACAATGGGGGTAGAATAGGATTTACAACCAAGCATGTCACTGCGTCGAAGAATGTCAAATGTGTATTTATTTTGAGACAAATATAACCCTTGAGAAAGATGAGTCACTTTGAGGCCAAAAAAATAGTGAAATTTGCCAAGATCCTTGATTTCAAACTTAGTACCCAGTTGTCGAGTGAAGGAATGAATGAGTGTTGCTAGTGAGAATAATATCATTAACATAGAGAAACAGAAGCATAACTTGTGAGGCTCAAGAAAAATAAACATAGAACTGTTAGCTCTGCCCTAAAGAAAATCATAAGAAAGAAGGAAGGGACTGAATCGCTGAAACCAGGAACCTGGTGCTTGCTTTAAGTCATAGATGGCTTTATGGAGTCTACAAACATGATGAGGGCGACTTGGGTCAACGAAGCTCGGCGGTTGAGCTATGTAGACTTCTTCAGTAAGGTAACCACGAAGAAAGGCATTCTGGATGTCTAATTGATGAATGGGCCAAGTAGAACAGACCGTGAGATTAAGAACAGTGCGAATGGTAGTGGGCCTGACAGCAAGGCTGAAGGTCTCATCATAGTCAATGTCTGCTTGTTGATGAAATACTTTAGAAACAAGGCTCGGTTTGTATCGTTCAATGATGCAATCAGAATGACGTTTAATCTTAAGAACCCATTTACATCTGACAGTGTTGATATTGGATGGAGATGGAACAAGTGACCATTTGTTGCCGTAAGAGGGCATTAAACTCATCATACATGACCTGACGCCATTCTGTGGACCGAACAACTTGAGTGTAGCATGTGGGCTAAATATCAGAGGAAGAAACCATAGATGCAAAGGAGCAGACAGAGGATGTCGAGTAGCAAAGGTAACTCACTTGTTGGGCTTGAAAATACCATCTTTAACACAGGTCACCATATGATGAACATTGGTAGACGAAAGCGGAGCTTTAGCTAGAGATGGCAAAGAGGAGGGTGGTGATACAGGTGCCACCATTTGAGATGGTGATGTGTCTTCTGGAAGAGGTGACGCAGATGGTGGAGACTCATGTGCCTCTACTGGAGATGGAGAGGCGTCTGCTAGAGAGTGTGATACAGGAGGTGGCAGTGGTGCAGGTACCAACAAAGTAAAAAACAAGATAAAGACCACGTCAGATGAAGGTGGTCGAGCAGTTGCCAAGGGGCCCGTTGCACAGGGGAAGACTGCTTAATTGAACACATGCAGAGAAATATAGACTCGTCCTGTTGTAGCATTTATTTTAAGTGTTGTAACCCAACAAAACACATTCAAGAGATCTTGGTTGTAGTTTATTAGTAACATAATCTCCAAGATAAGGTAGCATTCACAACCAAAAGTATGAAAGACATATAGTCAGGTGTGCAATCAAACAATTTCTGAAATGGTGAGAACTTGGGTGGGGAGTCAGTTGATGAGATACACAGTTGTACAAAGGGCTTCAATCCAAAGGTTATGGGGAATGTGAGATGCAATGAGCAACGTACGACCCGTTTCCGATATATGGCGATGTTTACGTTCCGCAATACCATTTTGTTGCAGGGTATGGGGACATGAGAATCGGTGATGAATCCCTTTTTCGTACACAAATGAAGAAATGAGTGATTATCATATTTTTTACCTCCATCACTCTAACATTGCTTAATGGAAGTAGAGAAATGATTTTCAACAAATGCAAGAAAATGGGAAAAATGAGGAAAGACTTCTGATTTATTGCGCATAGGAAAGATCCAAGAGTATCTGGTGTAATCATCAGTAAAGAAGACATAGTAACGAAAACCAAAAATATAAGAGATAAGAGACATCCAGACATCAGAATGAACTAAATGAAATGGGCAACAATATTATTTTTATGAGAATAAAAAGGAAAATGCGTAGACTTTCTTGACGCACAATGGTTACAAAAAGTAGAGCGAGAAAATGAAAAGGAAAAGCGTTTATTTGAAGCAAGCACTTGTAAAACTTTGTGTGAGGGATGACCAATGCGTTGGTGCGAGAGGGACACTGAAGGGCAAGAGGCCATGAGAGCATGAGCAAATTGACGACTGCGTTAAATAGGATAAAGACCAGCTTCACATCTACTAGTAAACAAAATAGCATCGGTACATAAATCACGAAGATAAAGCCCCACGGAAAGAAAGTGAAGCTAACAGAGTTATCTTTGGTGAATTGTGCAATAGATAAAAGATTCTTATGCATGTGGGGAACATGAAGAACACGAGAAAGTTGAAAGTGGGAGGTACTAGAGGAAAGAGAGAGATGACTAGTGTGCGCAATAGGGAGAAATTCACTGTTACCCAATACAACGTGATCCGCACCTGTATAAAGGAACTTATAGCGAAGGGAACAAACATCACCAGTCATGTGGTTGGTGGCGCCAGTGTCTGAATACCAATTGTGATCAACTGGTTGAGCAGTCTGCATGCCATTGAAGGTAGACACATGAGCTTCCTCAAACCATGTCTATTAGCAGTAGCACTGGTCGCATGTGGTAGCATTGTGACCAAACTTGAAGCAGATCTGACACTACAATGAAATGTCCAATAAGACCCAAATATGATTGGGGATGTCTGCGATTGCAAGTGCCACGAGGGAGCCACCTTGATTAAGGTGGAATGAAGAAGAGATAAATTTAGCACCATGTCCAAAGTGACGAGCTTTACTACCACGAGAAGAGTACTCGCACCAGCGGGAAAATAGAAGGGTTGCAGGATGTATGTTGGGAGTGCTGGTAATGCTGGCGGCCATTGGAAGATTGGAACATGCAGAGATGCCTTTTTTTGGGAATAAGATGTGTACTGACCTAGGTTTAATCTTGGAAAAAAATCAATGCTAAGTCTGAATTCAGCTCAAACGGATCTTCGAAACGGAAGTGCAATCTCCGTCTACACTTGGATCACTACTGTGCCTGTAGCACCTCAGAACTCTGTAGATTCATCTGTATAGTGGCCTGTCTTAGAATAACATGGCCTGGAATCAGAGTGGCTGCAGCGATCTGCACACATATACGAATCTAGGTTTGTTGTGGCAATTTTTTTTTTTTTAAATTTTGGCTGCTAGAGCAACAAAGGATGGACCTAGCAGGAGAGGCGAGAACAATAGCAGGAAGTTGTTGCTCAAACTCGAAGTAGATGAAGCTTAAGCGGACTGCAGATATGGAATGATTGATCTGCTCGAACTTGGGTGTCAATGGATCTAGTGGGTTGCTCAAATAGTGTAGGTTCGGCTGGTGATGCATGCTGTAGAAAGTCGACGAACAACAATAGGGAGGCGTTTACTGAAGGCGTGGTTACTGCAGGAACAAAATACCTTTTGGAAGAACGCTGGCTGCAACACAGGGTGTCGTTCGTGTATAACACTAGAACTTGGGTCTGGCTTCAATAGAATCTTGCAACGTCTTGCAGAACTTGGGTCTGGGTTTATGAAGAATCAAACTGCAGCAAGGTGGGATTCAGGTTAGTGAAGATAGCCGGAGCAACAGCAGCTAGAGGACGACGAGATCTGGTTGTATCTGGATAGACAAGGTGATTCCCGATGCCAGATCTGAGAGGAGTCATTTAGTTATAGAGGAAACAAATCCAGACAATAAGAGAGAGGATCGTAAAGTGGAGTCTACTGAGGCAGGCATGAAGGTTGCCTCTTTGCTGAGAGGAGATCGCAATTGAAAGAGTAGGGTCATCGTGCAGAGAGACGATGATTACAGAGGAAAATCGAGAGAAAATGGATCAGGGCTCTGGGGTTCTATGTGGTTAGTTGGGATCATCGGAGAGAGCTAGGGATGAGAAGAGATACTTGTCGTTGAGAGATGGTTGTTGTATGAAGGAATAGAGAAGGGAGGGTTTATTTCTATTCAAAAAAAATAAAAATCTGGCATAGACTAGAGAATGGAGGGATTTGAAATTTCAGATGTTCCAAGGACACTCTAGCTCTGTACCATGTAGAATTTGGTAAAATAGCTCACTGTATTTCTCATTATCATAGATATAAATAGAATTTATAAGCCTCTCTTTGAAGAGTAACAAATCAATTAGGAAACAACTACAACTTGGATTATGACTGATTAGAGAGAGTTCAACTTGGATTAGAACTCCGGTTAATAGCAACCATTGAGTTTCTTATTGACGGGAAGATAAGTGGGAAGATTCCCATCTGTACAAGTTGTACTTGGTTTGGTTGCAAGTTTAATTTAGAGATTGAGCAACTTGATGTGAAGACAACCTTCCTTCATGGTGACTTGGAGGAAGAGATCTACATGGAGAAACTTGAGGGCTTCAGAGTAAAAGGCAGAGAGAACTTCGTTTGCAGACGAAGAAAGAGCATATTTGTGTTAAAGCAGGCATCGTGACAATGGTACAAGAAGTTTGATTCGTTCATGGTTGATCATGAGTACAAAAGGACTACTTCAGATCAGTGTGTGTGTATGAAGAAATTCTTAGATGGTAATTTTATTATTTTGTTACTTTACGTAGATGATATGTCAATTGTTGGACAAGATGCTACCAAAATTAACAAGTTGAAAGCAAAGTTTAGTAGATCCTTTGCTATGAAAGATTTAGGGTTGGAAAAACAGATACTTGGTATGAAGATCACGAGAGATACAAAAGTTGGCAAGCTTTGGCTATCACAAGAGAGGTAAATTAAGAAGGTGCTTGAAAGATTTAATATGGACAAAGCTAAGTCATTGAGTACCCCACTTATAAATCGTTTCAAACTCAGTTCTGAGCAGTCTCCAGCAAGTGAGATAGAAAAAGGTGACATAAGGGCAGTTCCTTATGCATCAGCAGTTGGCAGTTGGTAGTTTGATGTATGCTATGGTATGTACATGGCCAATCATAGCTTATGTAATTGGTGTTGTCTCCTGGCAAAGAACATTGTTCTACAGTGAAATAAATTCTTTGGTATCTTTGAGGAACTTACAAGATGTGTTTGTGCTTTGGAAATTGTAAACCTTTGTTAGAAGCCTGCACAGATGTAGACATGGCAGGAGACATTGATTCTAGAAAGTCCACGTCGGGTTACTTGATGACCATTTTTAGAGGGAGTTGTGAGATTTAAAAAGAACACATGGGAAAAGGAAAAAATGGTATGGTACGGTCAAGGTTGGTTTAAAAAGGTGAAAGACTTAACGGGTCAAATGGGGTCTGGGTATCAATGGGCGAGTTGGGTGATGGGATGTGAAGGCTAAGTCTCGAAAGAAAATTAAATGAGAAGGTGGCGTTGTAAGGGAAGAGAAGGTGGCGTTGGAAGGGAAGAACTCCGTTAAAAAATGCCATCGTCAGAGGAGAGTACTCGAATCCACGAGCTAGAACCGGAATCCCCTGGAGAAGAAGAAGATATACACGGTAAAACCCAAAATAAATTCATTATCAAAATCTGTTGTTTCTTTTACATCCCAAACAAGGGTTTTATACATTCAAGCAAACTAAAAATAGAAAAAGAAATCAAATGAAAAAAATAAGAAAGAGAGAATTGAAAATGGAAAGAAGAAGATCTCGAGCATCGTCGGTGTAGAAAGAACAAAGGAAATTGCCGAAAGTGTTGTCTCTGTTTCAAAAGGATGTGCATTGATTTCTTTTCCTTCTATTCTTCACAAATCTTCTATTCTTGGTTTTATTTTGTGCCCACACGTTGGGCCTTGGGTCCCACGTGTGTGCTACATCAATGTCTTATTAGTTATAGAAATTGAGAACCAACCGTCTTATTTGAACTGGGCCCATAATAACATCCTAAAAATTAAACTTCGATTTTAAGACTTGAAATTGAAATCGCTAGGAGAAATTTTTTAATCTTATTATTCGAAGTGGACATCAAACAAATTGATTTCTTAAATAATTTCTATCATTATAATTTATGAAACTTACTATTTTTTTCATGTCTATAACAGGGCTTTGTGAATTACGGAAGCTAAAGTCGATGAATTTGGGCTACAATTCAATCGAAGGAAGAATTCCTCCATGTATCGGTTATATGCAGTCCCTTGAACTATTAGAGATGCCTGGAAATCTAATCAGTGGGAGCATTCTACCTTTAGGCAACCTTAGTTTATTGAATGGGATTTCTCTCGGCGATAACAATTTGGATGGCGTATTTGAATTCTCCACTATTGCCAACTTATCTATGCTTTGGTACGTTGACCTTGCAAACAATCCAATGTTAGAGGTAGAAACAGAATCCCCAACATGGCTTCCATCATTTGAGCTATATGACCTCGATCTATCAAATACCCAAGTCAACAAGCGTAGTGGCAATGTCATTCCGAGCTTCTTGGCCACTCAAAACTACTTGGGAGAACTGGATCTGTCAAATACCCACCTTACGGGTAACATTCCTCATTGGCTATTCTATAACTTGACTGTGGCCTATCAGTTGGGACTATCTAACAATCACTTAGGGGGTTCATTTCCTCTTCCTTCTCAAGGCATTTCAACAATTGGCTTTATGTCGCTTGACATCTCCAACAATCTTTTGTGGGGGATCTTTCCTGCCAACATAAGCATTTTCTTTCCTTCGTTGCTATACCTCAACATGTCTGGAAATTCCTTGCAAGGTGAAATTTCTCTCAGCAGTAACATGGAATCATTGGAAGTGTTGGATTTGTCGAGCAACAACTTTTCCGGAGAGATTCACATGTTGCTAGCAAATAGCCCATCATTGGTTTACTTGTGGTTATCAAACAACAAATTACATGGGGATATCCCGTTACCAAATTCAAACTTGTCTGCCTTGAGATTTCTATTCATTGATGGAAATGGCTTCACAAAAATAGTACCACGCATGCCATCTAATAGCACAAATTTGCAGGCCCTAAACTTCAGAAGAAACTTTTTCAAAGGCATTATCCCAACTTGGTTACCAACACTTGCCAATCTTTCTTTTGCTCTCTTAAGTCAATGATTTCCATGGACCCATTCCAGCAGAATTATGTCAAATGCAAAGTTTGCATTTCTTGGATTTGTCAAATAACCATCTTTCAGGCACCATACCTTCTTGCCTCCATAACATTTCTGCTTGGATGAACAAAACGCTTGTCGATTTGAGTTTTTTCGATAAAATGTTAGATATTACAAGCTTTAGAACTGAGTTCACAACAAAGGGAAACTTGTGGTCTTATGAAGGAACTCCACTTTCCATGATGACCGGAGTTGATTTCTCTTTGAATCAATTGACAGGTAACATTCCAAAGGAGTTGGGATATTTGAGAGAGCTTCACTCATTGAATTTATCTCACAACCATCTAATGGGTGATATTCCAGAGTCCTTTCGATATTTAAAGAATATAGAAAGTTTGGATCTCTCTCACAACAGTTTGACTGGTCGTATTCCCCCACAGTTAACCGCATTGCATACCCTTGGTACTTTTAATGTTGCCTTTAATAATCTCTCTGGAGCGTTACCAGATTGGGAAGGCCAATTCTCCACTTTTAATGCAAACAGCTATGAGGGCAATCCAGGTCTTTGTGGGAAACCACTTGAAAGAAATTGCTCTTCCAACAATCCATCGCACCCTCCACACCCTGCCATTGAGGAAGAAGATGATACATTGAGGTTTGTTGACAATCCTGTATTTTTCTACTCATTTGTTGCTGCATCTTATGCATTAGGATTTTGGGGTTTCATTATTCTTCTCGCATTGAATGGAGCTTGGAGGAAGAAATTCTTCCTAACTGCGGATCGATTTATTGAGTTTTGTGGTGAAATCATCAGAGGGTGATATTAGACCACTTGAGTAATGATTGTATTACTTAAATGGCCAACACTACATTTCAACTTTCTTAAGATACTTATTTATGTAATGTTTATTTTTCTTAAAATAACAATTTGCATTTCAATAATAGAAGAGTTCCCTACCGCATCATATTCTTCTATTTTCTCTTCATCATTTTATTGAGTGCTTAATTTTTAAAATAATTGCAAATAGGATTTCAACTTTTCCATTGCCCTACTTTGAATGAACATGGACATCGCACTAGAGATGGAATTGATTGTTACCCATATGGGTGTAGCTCAACTGGTTGCCTCCCACCTCAAGAAGCGGGAGGTTGCTGGTTCGAGCCCCTATAGCCAAATCTTGGTGTGCCCTAGGAGTCGTTGGCTCACCCATAGGGGTTTTAGGCTGGGTATCCCGCGGTTTCCCACATGTAAATTCAAAAAAAAAAAAAAGATGGAATTGATGTTAAATCTGTATACCTATTAGTTTGATGAGTCGAAGCTAGGAATATTTATATAATTTAGGCTGGGCAAGAATTGAGATTGCCAATGCATAATAGTTAGTAGTTTTTACATGTTTGATTTGCTGCTATTAATAACTAAGAAAAAAATTAGGTATATTTTATAAGTATAAAAAAACTCTTTTTTCCCATTCACTGAATGTTATATAGATTTCTATCTATCATTTTCAAAGTTAATGCTGGTCATGATTGTAGGCCCTATTCTTCCATTTATTATAAAAGAAAAAAGAAATCTAGATTTTTCAACGGTTAAATGGGTAAATGGGCCAATCAAATATGTGTAAATAAATTGACCTACTTAAAAAAATTGGGATAAGAGATTGGTCACGCCAACCCATTTATTTTAGTATTTGAATGGGTTGTGAGGGTTCAGCCTATATGACAAATGGATTAAATATTAATATGAGGGTTCAACCTACCCCCTGAAAGATTGAGCAACCTCTCAGTAACCTCTCACAACATATGAAAGTTTTTTTTTAAGTTTCTTCTTCATAAAACTTAATACAACATATTTATTAATAATTATTATGTTAACATATTACTTGTTAGCAGTATTGGATTCAAATTTGGTTAGATATAAATCTACACCCAAATACAGATAGATGTTAGACTAGTTTTAGAATAGATCTAAAATTTAAAATAAAGCTAATGTTTCCATCAAAATCTATTTCAGATCGAATATTTCAAAAGAATTAATTCTTGAAAACCCATTTAGATTCCTATTCATAATTCATGGACACTGTTTTTAGGAAAGAAAAATCATAAAAAGAAATCTTTCATACACATAGTTTGCTCATTAACTCACATGGGAGTTTGAACTTGACACTTTCCACCGGAAGTTTAAATATCGTTTTTGAATGATATCAGCCATATCGGCCCATATCTCGGATATAGGCCGATATGATTCTCTCTAATCCGATTTTTTTTTTTTATATTTTATTTTTTCAAAAAAATTATAGAAAATGCACAAATTTATGAGCTTATTGGCTATGTAATTTTTTCATTAAATATCGATCATTTACATGTTCAAATATTATTTTGAAGTTACGACATTGAGAATTTCCAAAATTATTAATAAATTGATGAAAAATTACAAAAAAAAAATCAGAAAAATAAAAAAAATTGTAGAAATAATTTGATAATTTATTGACTTAATTAATGTCTTTTTTGAGTTATAAAGTTTTAAAAATTAATTAATAAAACCGATAATAACCAGCACATCGTGTGAGACCTGACCCTCTTCAAACGCTGGCTAATTTCTTGCTTATTTCCTTTTATTTTGAATTCAATTCCATCTCTAAAAAATCGCCAAATTTGCTGCTGAGATTTGGCATGTAAATTGAGTGCTTAGATAAGGTAATTTTTAATGTCAAGGTCAACATTAATTCTTAGATAAGGTAATTTTTGTTAAGGTAAATTTTATTAATGTCGACATCTTAATGTAAGCCCACAATCCTAAAACTTAAGGTAAGACAACTAAGAAAATGCAGGCATCTTAGTCTGATGGATTGTCTGTCTTTGTTTCAATCCTGCAAGGGATTGATTGAGGTGAGGAAAATGGATATGGGTTGCCTTTCTTTCTTTCCTTGAAGTAGGTTGTAAATTCTATGGATAGATTTCTCATTTCTTAAGGGAATCTTTTTTTTTTTTTAAGTCTCTTTCGTCTCAACCTGTAATGTCAGAGGTCGTTCCTTCTTAGAAACCATCAAGAAGATTCTTCCAGCCATGTAAACTACTTAGATAAAGAGTAAATATTGGTATTGAAGATATACTGAAGAACATTACCATTCAAGCTCAGGTCAAACTCGTGTTTTTTTGGGTCGGGTTGAGAGTATTAGAAATGTGAGTCGGGTTGGGTTGACTAAATTGGGTTTTTAATTCGGGTCGGATAAGGTCGAGTTCAATATATTTTGACATAGGTTAGTGTTGGGTTTATCAAAACCCGACCCGCCCAACCCGAGTTTTAGCCCTACCACCACACAATCAGATTCAAGCAAATTTTGTCCAAGCTAGGTTAGGATTATTGATGTAGATCACATCCAGTTAAGGTGGAATTAGTTTCCGAGGAATAACTGTTTTGAGCTTCCGACGGCTATATAAATAAAGGATGCATGAGTTCAAAAGCTCTGAGTCAACTGACTTAAGATGGAATTAGTTGGAATAGCTGTTTTGAGTTTCTGAATTTATAATTTTAAAATATTAGATTTCTAAAAAAATCTAAAATTAGATCTTGACTGTCATTTGGATGTATGTAGTTAATTGTTTTTGATATAGGGCAGAGAGTTTGCATTCTATCGGTTATTATATAGATATTAATTGTGTAAAGTTTTAATATTAGTTCATCATGTTAATTAAGTAATTTTATTTTTTAATGAAATTTAAATTTAAGAGATAGAATGATTTTATAAAAGTAAAACTTCATAAATCTCTTACTCAAATGGGTTTTTATATAAGAACTCTACTAAAACCTTATTTACTACAACTCTTTAACAAAACATATCATTAAATAGATTTTGATGTGATGTAAAGAGAACTATTTAAAAAAGTTGTGTATACGTGTTCCCTTAATTGATCATTCTCTCTCCTAATTTAAATTTGTAAAAATCAATAACTTATACTAATAAAAAATTAAAGGTTAAGATTATATGTAGGCCTATAAAGAGACCCATTTTTAATCATTTTTTTTTTATCCAAAGCTTTAATATACTCCTCTATAAGCCTAGAATTTATAATTTCAATCTAATAAAATATTTTACCTATACCACAATTTATGATCTTTAAAACTTATACAAAATTTAGTATCATATAAGGGTTAAAAAAATCTAAAAGGTGCTATATTAGACATGAAAATTTAAAAAAAAAATAATGAATTTATTACCCTTAATACAAAACAATTATCAAATAAAAAATGCATTTAAACAAAATATTGGTTGTCATTTTTTCCAATTTGTCTCTCTTCTTCTACTTTGGCCACTCGGTGCATTCTTTCTAAACTTCTAAAAACAAACTTAATATTTATAAACTAATTTGATAGCTACGAAAGTAAGAGAGTAAGAAAAAGTATTAATGATGCAATATATGGAAAAAACCCATTAACACATGAGGAATAACTGTTTTCAGTTTCTGACAATTATATAAAGGATGGATGAATTCAACAGCCCAGAGTCGACCGACTTAAAATGCAATTAGTTTCTGAGGAATAACTCTTTTGAACTTTCGACGATTATATAAATAAAGGATGAAAATAACTGTTTTGAGTTTCTGAATTTATAATTTTATAACATTAGATTTTTAAAAAAATTCTAAAATTAGACCTTGACTGTGGTTGGGATGTATCTAGTTAATTGTTTTTGAATTAGAGCAGCGAGAGTTTGCATTCTATCTGCTATTATATAGATAATTGTGCAGAGTTTTAAAACTAGTTGATCATGTTAATTAAGGATTTTTTTGTAAATTTTTAATAAATTAGTTTTAAAAGTTTATAATTTAAGAGATAAAATGATGAAATTAAAGTGAAACTTGATAAGCCTTTTATTCAAATGGGGTCTTATATAAGAACTCTACTGAAACAAAATATATCATTAAATAGATTTTGGAATCTACATAGTAGGGTGTGATGCAACGAGGACGATTTAAATAATTGTGCATAAGTTTTACCTCTATCTTATCATTGTATCTCTTAATTTAAACATTTAAAAATCAATGACCTATGTTCATCAAATTTAAAGGCTGGGCCTATAAACAGACTCAAATATGTCCCGCCTAACTAGTATGGATCTAGATCCACTAAGAAAAATGTCTGAATTTGCCCGGCCTAGTAAAACAGGATTAGCCCCAATTTAGATCTGGCATGTCCAATAATCTTAATGGACCATCTGAAGCCCATTTGTCCATTTGATCCATTTAATGGCGCAAGTTGTTGTAAGGCTCAATATCAAATTCTTACACAAATTTGATGCTACCAAGCCCGATATCTAATTCTCACCCATCTTTTGATGCTACCAGGCCTAATATCTAATTTTTTAACCTTCATTTTTAGGCTAATGGCTCCAATATTTAAAATTCTAAGCTATACCCATTTTTAAACAATTTTTTTTTTTATTGAAAACCTTAATATACTCATCTATAAACGTAAACTTATGCAACAATTAGTATCAAATAAAGTTTAAAAAAAATCTAAATAGGGCTATATTTCTGAAAAAATAAAAATTATTGGACTTATTACCTTAATACAAAACAAATATCAAATAAGAAAATGCATTTAAACAAAATATTAGTTGTGATTTTTTCTAATTTGCCTCTCTTCCTGTACTTTGGTCTCTTGTTGGTGCATCTCTTTCATTATGGATTCCAAAATCATACTTAACATTTATAAGCTAATTTGAGACCTGAGAAAAGAAATAATAAAAAAAGCATTAATGATGTAATATATGAAAAATAACACAAATAGGAAAAGAGCTCTTTGTGATATAGACTTTTTTTTTTTGTGATGTAATCTTTAGAGGCTGAAGCATTCTTTGGGTGGGGTAAGAGAATCTAACGCAACTACACAGTTCCATCTTCATTCCTCAAAAGCCAACCATTCATATGGTCAAGCTTGGCTTGAGCGATGGCCAAATAATAAGCCAAAGGGAGTCAACCCATATCATGTAATAGAACTTAGGATTGATACATATGAAGGAATGAAGATGCTCTACTGGCATAGTGATGTGATTTAAATTACTCACAAGCGTACGAACCAATTATAGTATAATGTATGAGTGCGAGGTCGTACCTAAGGGAAACCGACAAAATAGTGTAGGTAAGGGTCCTCATGATCAAGTCCATAAAATGCGGGTAGAAGATGTAATAGGCCTGGTTTGAGTTCAAAGGCTGCATTAGTTGGTAGGACAACTATGCTTGATGGTGTATTGGGAGTGACTGCTGAAAAGTAGCCTTGGAGGGTTCTCTCTTCTAATCTTTCTTCGGCCATTTTAGGCGATGGTGGTGGTGATGGAGTTGGACTGTCTATGACTGAGCTAGATTGAGCTCCGGACACAATGATCGGTAAATCGATAGAAGACTTGACTCGAACTAGACAATTGTTTGAATCACGACACCAATATTTTATACACAAACAAGATCATTCATATTCACGCAAATTCACACAAGAAGAATGCCTAAGTCTAAATTTGAATTGCAATAATGCAATCAAATTTTTATTTAGCCAATGGGACCCTAAGGAGTATTTCTAGACTTGCTCCTACTTTTCTCTCCAAATAATCTAAGTCTCCGATGAAAGTTTAACCACAATCATGGCTAGGTAAGTTCCCAGATAAGTGGAGGAGCACGAGGCATCTACTTAAGTTTCCACTTATCCTTAGGCTCTTTACACCTTGGTGACAGAACTAATCCTAGACACCATGATTGAAGAAAAAATATTCACTGGCTAGAAAAATTAATTCAGATTGAAAAGGTTCTGTAACGACCCGACCCGACAACAAGGCTTAGGGCTTGACTCAGTAAGATATTGTCCGCTTTGGGCCTCGCACACAGCTCAAACCCGCACGGTTTTGCATTTGGGCCCAAGCCCACGTGGCCTGGCCCAAAAGGCCTCTTACTTGAGCTTCAATTTGGGTGGCTTTAATAAACCCACCCTTCCCTTTCATTCCCACCGATGTGGGACTTTTTAGGGAGGGGGAGGGGTATCACAATCACCTCCCCTAAAGTCGCGAGCCGTCCCCGGCTCGACTCCGATCCACTTGACAACTCCAGGGAAAGATGATAGGCCCACACAGTCCGAGTGTTGAACTTTGCTCTGATACCATTTTTGTAATGACCCGACCCGACAACAGGGCTTAGGGCTTGACTAAGTAAGACATTGTCCGCTTTGGGCCTCGTACACAGCTCAAACCCACACGGTTTTGCATTTGGGCCCAGGCCCACGTGGCCTGGCTCAAAAGGCCTCTTACTTGAGTTTCAATTTGGGTGGCTTTAATAAACTCACCCCTCCCTTTCATTCCCACCGATGTGGGACTTTTTAAGGAGGGGAAGGGGTATCACAGGTTCCTATTGAGCATGAAACCCTAAAATCTAATCTACTGGTTCCTTAATTGATTTTATTAGGGAGATGCATGAACCAATTTTACTAATCTTATTTTTCTAAGTATTGTGAAAATGAAATCCTAAATTACCATACAGCATTCAAACAAATATACAAACATTAATAAAACAATCTGATCTAATGCATGAATACTAACAACCTAGATCCATGGACAGATTAAATGCAAGTAATAACAAAGAACACCCTAAATAAATCTATATGAATGCATGAGATATATAAAATAAAAAGAAAAAAATTAAAAACTCACCTTGGCCTTTTATGCATATTTTCAGCAATTTCTTTTAAGAGCGTAATTTAAAGCTGCTTAGCGTATTATGCATATCTCCAGTGATTTTTAAGCGCGACGTAATTAAAATTCCTGCAAAATAGACAATAAAAGCTTTGGTGAAGATTCTAATTCCAATAAATAAAAATAAAATAAAATAAAATGTATGATACTAATTTAAGTGCAATTGTCCTAAAGTTACAACTAATAGAAGAAATATAATATTTGTAACCTAAATTTTGTTTTTTAAATCAAGTCAAGGTTATGAAAATTGGACTCTACCGCATTTAATCAAAATTTTGTTTCGATTTTTTTTTTTTTTTTTTTTAAATTTAAAAAAAAAATTCCTAAGTTAGATGAAATTCTAAATTAAGGCATATCTCCAGTATTAGATTTATTTTCAAAAATCACATTATCTAATGGCACATAATTTATTTCAAAATTTCCCCAGCAACGGCGCCAAAAACTTGATATGATTTTAAATTACTCGCAAGCGTACGAACCACTTATAGTATAATGTATGAGTGTAAGGTCGTATCCAAGGGAAACCGACAAAATATATGTATAAAATAGAAAATGACACTATTAAAATAATGTGATTTTTAGAAAATAATTTTCTAAACATATAGTTATAATCTTAATTTAGAACAATAATTAATTTATTATCTAGTTTTAGTAGTTAACATAAATTTTGATTAAAATAATGGAGTAAATTTAAATGACCTAAATTTAATTTAAAATGTAAATTTAAGAGACAAATAAAATGTTTCTAACCTAGTTAAATTGTTTTGATGATTTTTAGGAAAGAATAAAATGAATCAATAATAAATAAATTGTTTACATATTTTACAACGGAATCGTGTCAAATATCGAAGCGGCATGTTATCCTATTTAAAAATAAAATCATGGCCTAAGCTATGAAACATTCTAGAGTTATAAAATATAATTCAAATTTATTTCCTATTAAAATTCTAATTAGAATACTTATGTCATCCATTAAATCAAACTTTTTTCAATTCAAACCTTACGCTTGAGCGGGGTTTAAACTTGTGTTTTCCAAACCTAAAATAATTGCTCTTGATAAGTACCTTAGAATGAAAAAACGGTTAAGTCCCACTGATCCTAATAGGAGTTCTACTTTCCTTGAAAAAATTCTAAAAATATTTTCTTACATAATGTTCATAAAAAGAATTAAAATAAAATACAAACCATCACTATTAAGTATTTTAATAACTGGGAACACCATAAATCTAAACAACTACCATAAATTTTTATTTAAAAATTTGAAAATGAAATACAATCCTTTGGACTTTACATAAAAATAATAATAATAATAACTTACAAGAAAATATTTATTTTTCTCTGTATTTTGTCGTCCAACTTCAGTCCCTTCGACGTCTTGCCCGGTTCAACCTTCAATGATCTCAAACACTTGAATTTATAGAAAAGAAGGGATGCGATAAGAGACCCCTCAAACTCAATCGGAATAAGACCATTTAAATTCAAATTCAAATTCAGCCAGCCTTTTGTTTCCCTTATCTCAGTGAGCAAAACCCATCTTCTTATTCCCTTTTTCTTTCTCTTACCATCAGCTACTCTCATCTTTCTATCTCTTTTCCTCTGCTGTTATCCTCCCTACACGGCAGCTTTCATTTTATCCATTTTCTCTCTTAGGATCCGTTAATTCCCATCTCTATCCGGCAGATAACTCTATACATCGTGCAAAACCATCCATCTTCAATCTTTGTTTCCATCTTTTCCTTCTTATCTTCTTTTTTTCAGCTAACTCTATCTCTTCCTTATCTCTTCCAAGTCTTATCTTATCTCTTCTTATCTTCCCTACCACGGCAGCTTTCCTTTTCAGACTCCTCTCTGCATCTCCTGCTCATCCACGCCTCTATCTCTTCATCGGCTGTTTCTTTTCTTTTTATCTTTTGTATCTTTCTTTTCTCTTTATCTTTTCTTCCCTCATCTTATCTGATTCCCAGCTTCTACATGGCAGCTGCTTCTTTGCTGTCTGGATCTATCTTCTTTATCTTCCTCTCTGCTGATTCCCAGCTAAGGATCGGTTAACTCTCCTTATCCTTCCTTCTCTTCCCAGGTGAGGATTGGCTTTATCTTCCATGCAAATCTTACCTCTTCCTCATTCTTATCTTTTTTCTGTCAAGATCGGCTAATTCGCAGCTGCTGTCATTGCTTGCTGCGCTTCTTCTCTGCTGCTATCTTCTCAGCTGGCTACATCCTGTGTGCGCCGCTACTGCTGTGTTCTCAGTTGTGAGTAGCGGACTGATTCTGTTACTGCTGCTCTTCTCCTTTGGCTGCTATGGGCTCAACTTCGGCCTTCTCTGGAGCTGGGATGATCTGCTCCGTTGTTTCTTCTACTTTCAATCTCTGCAACTGCCGAGATTTTCTGGTTTTGCTGCTCTCTATTAGAAACAGATTGATGCTGCTTTCAGTGCTCTGTTTAGCCTCTACTTTGGACTGCTGCTGTGCATGGCTTCCCTTCTTTCTCTTGTTTGCTGCTGCCTACTTCAGCCGGTTGCTTTGCTGCTTGCTGTTCTTCCCTGCCTCGACTGCAATCTGTCAGCAGCAGACTCTGCTGCTGCCACTGGTCACAACTGGTCCACCATCGGCCCAGCTTGGTGTGATCTGATCTTGTTCAACGAGTCCTGAATGGCTGCAAACAGAGATAACAGCTAGAAAAGTAGCACTCGTTGGCCTGACTCCGTCTTCAACCATTCGCCTAAACGACGAAATAGCACTCTCTGCAGCCCCATTTTGTGAATGGGCCTTGATGATTGAGTTCCATATTACCGTGTCTCGCTTATGCATCCGATTAAAGACATGCTCAGCATCTGCTAGGCTACCGTATTTTGAGTACATTTCTGTCAATGCACTTTCTGTTCCTTCAACTCCTGCTGCTGTCTTCTCTTTTTCTCCCATGAGTCCTGCAACCAGAGAAAGGAGAAAAAAATAGAAAAGAAATGGAAAAAGAAAAAGAAATGGAAACAGTTTCTTTCAGGCTTTCCTTCAAGTGCCGAGCACTCCAATCGAGAGTCAATGAGAAGAAGAGTTGGTAAATGAGACTCGATTTTGACTCAAAATTGAATAAAATTTAAATATTAATTACATGAGTGTAGAAGGTTGCAGGTTCTGAAGCCCAACTGGTTTAATCAACTTGACCTAACCATTCTAAAGGTGACGTCGACTGTATTTTTGACTTAGCCATTTTTTATCATTTTTATTTTCTTTTCTTGTATTTTTCAAAATAAACTATAAAACTAAAAATAACATTTAAACATATCTAATATTTATAAAATAAGGACTAATTAATATAATATTGAGGGGTAAAATTGTAATTTTATGGTGTTCATCACATAGTTATGGAGATGACCATTCCATGGTGGGAGCATCTAATGAAAGCCAAGATCACCCACCATGTACAGCCTTATTATAAAATGATTTTTGGAGAACAATTTTCCCCACAAAAAAAAAATTCCCTTGCTTTAAATGATTTCCTATTCAAAACACCTACATTTTCATAAATGTTCAATGTTTTTCCCATTTCTTTCCTTACTGAATCAGATTTAGGCAAACAAAGTCATCTAAGATTGCACCTAATGTGTAAAACCTTTTAAGAGAAGCACTGCTTACAAGATTTTCCTAGCTGCCAAACAGACAATACCAAGGAACATAGAAGAATTAATGTGAGCATCAAAGCAACTCATACATTTTATACACAATAGAGATTTATTGTGTGTAAAATGTTAGACAAAATGATATCTTACCCTTGCAAGGGACAAGCAGAGATCATGTCCCTTCTCTTTCATATGGTGATCTTCATTACTAATTTACACAAAGGGCGAAAGCTCCATATACCCCATACCTTATACTCACTGTTCTAAGGTAATTCTCTCAATTATATGAACAAGATCAACAAATAAGATTGATGCTTCTTTTGTCATCGAGACAAATTTTCTGGTTTTGTTAAGAAAGAAAGGTGGTGTAAGATTCTTCAAGAACTTATCAATGCATAAATCATAGTCCATGAGAATCCCAACAAAGAAAAACCCACCTTGCAAAAACAATCATAAAGGAAAGAAATGGACCAAATCCATAGGAATGCACCCTATTGGTGTCTTTTAATCTTCTTTAAATCCATTAAGTTATTTGGATATATGTAACACAGCTTCAACTATGAAGCATTCCACAAGCTAAAACCATTGGGGACACTCCAAAGAGAACAAATAGTGTGATAAAGAAGTGGCTCCAACCCTCACAACTATCGAGGGCATTGTTATGAAAAAAGAAATGCAAATCACACCACAAGAGGAATATCAAGATTTTTATGTGGTTCATCCGAAGGCTATGGCTACGGAGCGATTTGCTCAATTTCACTATGAAGAAAATGTTGGAAGGTGGCTTGAATTTAATTGGATACGCCCCGACCCGATATGTGGGCCCAGAACGGGACTAATTTTTTTTTTTAATTAAAACTAATCCCAAACTCCATATGTCCATGGCCTTGGGTCTGCCTAAGCCCATGAAAAGACCACACGTGTTCATAAAACTCAAACTATCACTTAAGGTCTTTTATGATAGTGAGATGGAATTTCTCCTACCGTCTTCTCCACTATCCTCGGCTAGCGCACTCTGGTTGAAAAAGGTTTATCTTTGATTCTCTTTAAGAGGAACCGAAGATGAACTTGAAACTCCGATATGGTCAACAGGTGAAGGAGAGAGTAGTTCCTCGACTATTCCAAACCCAGTCCTTCCAAGATCATTTTCTTTCAACTTTGATAAGAAACATGAATTTGGTACGATTGAATCCACTCCTAGCAGACAACAAAGTAGCCACAGCCAGGCTAAACTAGAGTCATCTTTTGAGAGAGACATTAGATTTACACAAGACATCTTGTCTTGTAAAAACGTCTTCGAGATGAAAAAGATTTGTGAGCTTGCTAAAAGAAATAGCAAAGCACAAGAAACCAATGAGGTGAATGCCATAATTGGCAGATCGGGAAGAGAAAAAGGATGCTACAACTGGTAAGCTTAGACAATATTTACATATTAAGTCATCTAAGTAAATTCTACTCCAAAACAACTTATTGGAATTCAGATATTCCACAGTTTAGGCCATTACAGAGGGGTCCTCCGCTGCCTCCAAACCTTGTCTTGCATTGAGGTACATGTGAGCTTCTAGCCCAGCGAACAGAACTCAAAATATCATAGATATAGCATGTGATAGAGAATTAAAGTCTACAATGCAGTTAAAATAAATAACAGAATATGTGGCAATTGTTCTTTTTTTTTTTTCAATTCTTAATGTGTATTATAGTTTTTTTGACTCACTGGGGTATCCCACTCAACTCAACTGTATATGTTCAGGGTATCCCACTCAACCCTGTCGAGGAATCTCACTCATCCTCAAATGCATTAAGTTAAGACAGAGAAAATGCAGCATCTTGCAAGAGCTCGACCAACTTCACAAGTGTGTATGTATATATTTAACATACACAATAAACAAAATTCCATAAACACGGAAAAATTCACAATTACCATCCACTGACATTAGATTTAGGTTTACCAACCTAGAATCTTCATATTTACAACACATGCATAACCATGTTAGCACATGTATATACGAATAATCACATGCATACTTCAACATATATCATGTATATATGATTTTTACATAAGACAGGTACACATGCACATACAACCATTCACTTGCAATTAAACCATAGTTGAGTCTCCTCACCTTTTCCATCCTCGTTTTCACCACAAATTTGTAAAACATATTAATTTTCCATAAATACTTATTTCAACTCAAAAACACTAAAAATAATATCTTAAAATATAACATCCAAGAGTTAGTTGGGGGTTAATTTTTCCCCTCTTTTAGCTTAAGATTACAAAATCAAGGTTTTGAACATCATCAAAACCCAATTTGGAAGATGAAGCTCAAAAATCAAAAGAAGTGGGTTATTTTTCTCTAACCTTAAAAATCCAATTTTGAAGCTTAAAATCAAACTATTTTTCAAAGATAATAGTCCCGAAGTTCATGAAATTTTGAATAGATGGATTTTGATACCTTGATAGTCGAAATCGGTTGAGAAATGACTTGTTTTGAAAACCCTGAGCCGACGCAGGAATAACACAAGGGTTGCTGCTACTTGAACGTTGGAGGGACAAAGAAGAAAAGGAAACGAAGGGAAGAAAGGGACAACTAAACAAGAAGAAGCCAAAGAGGAAAAGATGAAATGGAAAAAGAAGGAGAATAACCGATGGAGAGAGGGATGAGAGACCCGTTTTGATTTTTTTTTTTCCTTTTCGGCGCTCTCTCTCTCTTTTCTTAAACAAAACCACCGTAAGTCGGTGGCTTTTCGTCTCTCTCTTCCACGATGGTCTAGCTACATAGTAGCCTATTAGTCTTGATCTTATCTTCTTTTAAATAACTTAAAACTATATACCTTCTATAGTTTGAAAAATAATATAATCCCCATTTAGATTTATTTAGATTTCAATTTATTTTTTTCATAAACTACGTATTTCCAAATCTCTCCAAACCAAATCTCAACAAGTTAGATAATTTAAATATTTAAATACTAAAATATCTAGAGAGGAAAATTCATTAAAATTTAAACAAAGTCATTTAAACATCAAAATTCCAAAACTTAATATTATTTTGTAAAATCTCAAAATTTTCAATTGAGTCAAATAATTTAACTAATAAAACCACCTCTAAAATTCAATGCTATTTTGACACTTTCAAATATTTAAAATCTGACATTTTAAAACAAATTCCTCACTTCTTAAATTCAGATGGTAAAATTCTTTAGACTTGAAATTTTAAAAGTAAATAATTTAATCAAATTTAAGAAGAAAAATACCTCAAATGATTGATCTTCAAATACATACAATTTTAAGATCTCGACTAGAGAAAAGTTCAGATAATTTCAACTTTGTCACTACACTAACGAGTTGGATCCACAGACTCTGAACTCGGGTCGAGTCAACTCTGACTCTGACTCTATACAAAGCCCATTTGTTAATCTCTCATATTAACTGCCACTAAACACACAATCAACTATAATTAATCAAATAATTATACTCTAATTTTGGTCGGGCTATTACATCCCATTCCCCTTAAAGAAATTTCGACCCGAAATTTCAAGGAAAAACTCATACCTTACTCAGCAAACAAACTGGGGTTAGCTTTCGCATCGTCGCTTCTAGCTCCCACGTCCCGTATTGTACACCATGATGTTGCCACAAGACTTGCACTCGTGGAATGCTCTTTATTCGAAGCACTTGAGTTCGTGTACCTTGAATCTCTATAGGTACCTCTTCAGAAGTCAAGTCTTTAGAAACTTCTATCTGTTCTATATTTAATACATGTGAAGGATCTGATTCGTACTTTCGGAGCATTGACACATGAAATGTGCTATGCACCTTTTCCAGTTTTGAAGGTAGTGCCAATTGGTAAGCAACTTCTCCAACTCTCTTCACGATCTCGAACGGTCCCACGTAGCGAGATGGTAGCTTCCCTTTGCGACCAAATCTCTGTATACCATGTCGTGGAGCGACACACAAGAACACAAAATATCCAACTTCAAACTGTAGAGGTCTCCGCCTCTTATCAGCATAATTCTTTTGTCGACTTTGTGCAACTTTGAGTCGTTGCCTAATCATCTCAACTTGTTTTGACGTTTCACAACCACCTAGGGTTCTTCATTCCATTGTAGCCCACCTGTTTAATATTTGATTTCAATCTACCTATTTCACATTACAATAGAACCTTAGTGGCCGCAACCCACCTGTTTTGTGTTCCATTTCAACCCCTTTCTAGCCCACCAAATCCTATATTCCATAGAAGCCTGCTTGTATTATGTTCCAATTTCAAACCACATATTGATTGGTCCAATTAAATCTTACCATGGAGTGCTCCTTACGAATTCCATTTTAAATGATATAAGATAGGATACTGATAAGAACCAACACAATCCCAAGCCATCAAAGGCAGCCAGATGTGAATGGATGGGATTAACTTCTTCAGCATCAGTTTAAGAGAAAATTGTCCAGCATTTCTGCGTTTATTATTCAGCAAGGAGTGATTTTAGGGACCAATTGAATAGTTTTAGGGAGTTTATTATTATAAACATATGGGTAATTATAAATTTGAGAATAAAGAAGGGGGATTTGAGATTTGCAATTGTTTGGGAGGATAGATTAAGTCACTTGTTCAGAACTGGATTCTATCAATTTGATATCAGAGGCAGTTGATGCCCATCATGCTATCAGTCTGCCATATGGTTGATCACATGTCCAAATTGGAAGTTGAAGTTCACAAATTTTCCACTGATATGAAAGAAGTGAAGGAAACCTTGGCAGCCTTCGTTGTGAAGTGCATCGGGCTATATCTTTGAGTCAAAAGGATAGTCAAGTTCTGGGAGAAAAAATTTGGCCCGCCTCCGATACTTTTATCTTTCCTCATATATATATTTTTTTATTTTATATTTAAAAAATTTCTACAAAAATATAGAAAGTCATGAAAATAATTGACTTCATGTATATGTATTTATTTTTCCATTAAGTAGTGGTCATTTACATGTCAAAATATTGTTTTTAAGTTATGAAATCAAGAATTTCAAATGTTTTTAAAAAATAATAGAAATTCCATGAAATAAACTTTCACTACTAGTAGGTTTAGCAAGGAACTCGAGCTTCAGCAATATGGATCTTTGAAAATATCTGAAAACTGTGTTTTTTTTCACGTTAAAATTCAAATAAATGAGGTTTGAAAGAAAAGATGGAGTAGTAGAGATTGAGAAGCAAAGATCGGTTGGCTAATGGACTTTATAAGATATGATAGGATTCGTGTAGAGTGTTCATTATATAAAAAATAGTTTTTGACGGATGTAGACTAAAAAAAAGTGAAAAAAGTTAAATAAATAATGCAATTGGGTTGGCCGTGTGCATTGTGTAGATCGGCCTAAAACCTAGGATTTCCAATGTGCGCATCGCGCCTATGCCGCGGTAGGCCCAACATGTCAGTTCTAAAAAAATCATTGCGTAACTACTGATACACACCAATCAGCCGATTTTTTTACTTAGGGTCAAGATGTTGAATTAGAAGCATCCACTGATAGAACAACCAAGAAGGAAGAGATTCAAATGTGTTACACTCCATTAGATTTCACTCAGTTTTCAAACAACAATTTGACGAGATGGATATATCGTGTGAAGTAGTTTTTCTAATATCAAGGGACCAATAACTAGGAGAAAGTACTACTGGCCTCATTCTATTTGGAAAAGGAGATTCTACAATGGTTCCAATGGTATGGATAGTCTCAAAAGGAGTTGAATTTAGGTTCTCTCTTTTTCTCATCTGCTGAGAATCTAAGATGGGTGTTTTGTGAGAGTCAAACTACGTTACATATTGCAAATAATCTAATTTTTCATGAATGTATAAAATATATTGATCTTCATTGCCATTTTGTATGGGAAAAGATTTAGCAGTTTCTCTCGATTTCTTTCCATTTCTTCTTCGAATTTTTTCTCAATTTTTTTCATGGTGAAATGACCCAAGCAATCATGTAGTGGGACCTTAAGCCACCCACTTGCTGTCAACAGCCATTAGCAACTCACGCCGCGGCACCTTCCATTTTTCATTTGGTTCTTAGGCCAACCATTTTTGCTTTAAAATGCTCATTGGGCAGTTCGTGGGTCTTACATGGTGATGACTTCACAGCTGATGTGGCTGTTAACATAGCTTTGAAGTGGGCCCTCTCTTCCCACCATTGGTCCAACAATAAATTTGAAGAACAAACTCATTAGTCCGATTTGATTGGACTGACTCGTCTTTGATCAGGCTCGAGTCGAGTTTGAGAGATCGGATACCTACAACAAAAATGGTATCATAAAGAAAGGGGAGCCATACAGACACCCAGTTATTCTTTCCTACACACCCTTTTTCAAATTTTGAGTGAAATGACCCTTTTGCCCTTCCACTTAATATTCAGTCGAAGAACTGCTGAAGGAAGCATTCCTTCAGACGAAGGATCGACCGAATGCACAAAAGAGAGGGAAAGAAAATGGTGGGGCCCACAGGTTTTGTTTCCCTCTCTTCTGTGCATTCGGTCGATCCTTCGGCGGTTCTGTGGCTGAATATTAAGTGGAAGGGCAAAAGGGTCATTTCACTCAAAAATTTTGAAAAAGGGTGTGTAGGGAAAGAAAAATCGAGTGTATGTATGGCTCCCCTAAAGAAAATGTCTCAGTTCTCAATTAATAGTAAGAGTCTTATGGGTATAGGCTTGGAGCTAATTTGGTGAAACACCTAAAAATTAAAAAAACAAATCATAATTTAAAAGAGTTAAGAATCGCTAGGATTAAGAAAAAGGAAATATTAATTGATAAATGGTGAATGGAGAGAGGTTTACGAACTAATAGCAATCCTCCCATGGGCATTTTGTGTTTACGAACACGGGTTTTTACCCTTCTCCATTTTACCCTTTATTGTCCGTACCGTAAATAAGAGAAAATGTCGAAATCGAATCACTCAACCGAATCCCTTAGTCTCCCTCGGCGAGCCGAATTCACCGAATACTGAAATGTCCAAAAACCGATCACCAACTAGATCCCTTAATGGGCTTCGGTGAGCCGAATTCACCGAATGTCAACAATCGGATCACCAACCAGATCCCTTAATAGCCTTTGGAGTACCATATACAGGAATGTCCAAAATTGGATCACCAACCGGATCCCTTAATGGCCTTCGGCGAGTTGAATACAGGAATATCCAAACTCGAATCACCAACCGGATCCCTTAATGGCCTTCAGCGAGCCGAATACAGGAATGTCCAAAAACGGATCACCAACCGGATCCCTTAATGGACTTCGACTAGCCGAATTCACCGAAAACAGGAATGTCCAAAATCGGATCACCAACTGGATCCCTTAATGCCTTAGGCGAACCGAATACAATCGACACTGTTTTTTAATACACATCGCATTAACACCAACTACCAACTACCAACAGCTCTATCTTTACACCGAAAAACTGGTTTTCTCCCTCTCTTTACTGCCATATTCATATCTCTCCTCCAACCCATTTTCTCTCGGTAAACATCATTTTCTCTGTCGCTTCTCTTTCTCTCATTATCCTCCTGAAATCTCTTTACTGCCGTATTCAACCATCACAGACTGCTCAATCAGGTCCGCCCTCTAAATCTCGTGATTCGTACAGAAGGTAACTCTTCAAACCCATATGTTGTTTTATTTTTTAAGTATAATCCTCCAGTTATTGGCGCTGGTTTTCCTCTGTAATATTATGTATTTTTCATTTTGTTTTTTCATGTTTAATGAATTTTTATCCTTTATTTAACAATGCAATAATCTCCTTCCCTCTGTTCTTATAGATATCACACCTATGAATTACAGTGAGGAAGGTCCATCTACATTTTATGAATCGTCAAATGGCATGGATTTAGTTGAGAATACTGAATAACTTCTGAATGACCTTTTAAATGAAAATGAGCTTGTTGATGATACATCTTTTTCAAGTCGAGAGGATCTTATTAATTATGTTAAAAAAGTTGCAATTTCACAAGTATTTACCGTTACCATCAAGCGGTCAAGTAGTGAGGACAAGATTGTATCTCTTGGTTGCGATAGAGGTGGTACATATCACAACACATGGAATTTGAAAGATGATGAGCGGCAAAGGAAAGCATCCTCTCAGCTTGTCAATTGTCCATTTGAAGTGAGAGGGAAACAACTTCTTGATGGGTCATGGAAGTTGAACATTAAAGATTTGGAGAACAATCATGAAAGATCGAATATATTAGTTGGTTATCTGAGTACAAGATGTTTTACAAATGAAGAGAAAAAAAATCAGTGAAATGTCGAGTAGCAATATACCACCTCGTCAAACTTTGGAGATACTTAGAAAAAAAATCCAACACTTGGAGTAACATCGGTAGATTTGAGGAATTGCTTGCGTACGGTTCGAAAAGAGAAATTGAGAGACCGTACTTCAATTCAAGCTTTGATAGAAGATCTTGTAAAAGGTGGTTTCCAATATTGGCTTGAACATGACAATGAAGGTCATCTGTTGCATCTGTTCTTTACACATCCATTGTCAATTGCAATCAGTAAGAGATATAATAATATTTTTCTTATGGATTGCACATACAAGATCAATAGATATCATATGTCATTGTTCAATATCATTGGTGTCACAAGTTGTAATCCTAGTTTCTTCTCATGTTTTGTTTTTCTAAGAAATGAGAAAGCAACCGATTATGTATGGGCGTTACAAATGTTCAGAAGAATGTTAGAAGTTGATCCAGGTCACCCAGTTATTGTGACTGATAGAGAATTGGCATTAAAGAATACGATTGAGAATGTCTCCCTACTGTTGTTCATATTTTATGCATTTGGCATATCAATAAAAATATTCTTCCTCATACTAAACATCTCTTTGAAAACAAAGAAATTTTTGATGCATTTATGTCTGATTGGAATAAATTGATACGGTCTCCAGCCGAAGAAGCATTCTATGAAGCATGGGAGATTTTTAAAGAAAATTTTCAAAATGTTCGTCACGCAGTAAAATATTTACAAAGCACGTGGATACCTTATAAAGAACAATTTGTCCACGCGTGGATTGTGACACCCTGACCCAGATTAGGCGTAGGTTAGCTCAATAAACCTTGTTTTGACCGGTCAATCTTGAAGATTACGGTTAGGGCTTTGAGAGAAGCCTAGGTGTGGCCCAATCCGAACTCGAAAGATCAGTGATCCAGCTCTTCCAGCTGGAGGGGCAAAATAGTAATTTACCGCTTCTTGTTATTATTTTTATAAATTATGTTGTTATGTGATTATTTTTGGATGATAATGTTCTCTTTGATAAAGGATTTGTATTTCTAATTTTAAAATAATTTTATTTTTCAGAAAATGGTATTTAAAACAGCCCGTCAAAACCCCGGAAGGGGGAAATAATTATTTTAAATGATATTGGAGATGAGATAAATTTTGAAACAACTGTTTTATGGTAGATCATTTTAAGCATGGTCTAGTTATTATTTGACACCCCAAAATGAGGTTTCTAAATTGTTTTACTTAACATTTGTTTAATTAAGTAAATAGGGTTAAATTATAGTTTTTATTTAAATCAATGATTTTTAGTAATTTTAAATCTCAAAATTTTTATGGTGACTAAAGAAACCCAACTTATCTGTAAGGTTGGATTAAGTTTTTGAGCTTTCAAAATTTTATGTTTAGTTAAAAAAATCGGCTTTTATCAATTCAGGGACCCTTTTGCAAAATCCAAATTTTGTAGAGGACTTATTTGCAAGCCAATTACCGAACAGTGTTTCCACTGTTCAGGACGTCAGCTCCGGCTGCATACACAAGCATACAGTAGCCGGATGGCCCCCTTTCCCAGCCAGATTTCTATAAGTACGGCCCTCAGTCTACTGGTTTAACTCCCACACCTTCTTCTCTTCTCTTTCAGTCTCTGCTCTCTGGTTTTTCCAGCCGACCTTTGCCCCTATCTTTCCCTGTTTTCTCAGTTTAGCTTAATCGTAGCTTAAGAGGAAAGATTTTCAAAGACCGAATTTTTAGCCCAGGAACCCCAGTGAAGGTAATCACTGTGTTCATTTTCAAATTCCAGTCGGTTTAGAATAAAAAAAAACCAGTTTTGGCCTTGATTTGAGTAAGAAAAACCATTTAAAAGTTTAAGGAAAAACTCGGTTTTTAGTGTACCAGTGAGCTTTTCGTTTTAAAATTGGTTGGCCTATTGAGTTTTAAAACTTTCAACCTTTCCCTATGGAAAGAGGACTCCAGAGGAATCCATCGGACCGGCTAGGTGTGGAAATCGAATCCGGGAAACCCAATGTTTCAGGATTCGTATTTCATAGTGTGTCTGCCGTCACTGTCTATAGGTGCAGACAGTGAGGAAGATGACTCTCGGACGGTCCGAGAGTCGATCTTCGGACGGTCCGAGAGTCGATCTTCGGACGGTCCGAGAGTCGATCTTCGGACGGTCCGAGAGTCGATCTTCGGACGGTCCGAGAGGACCCCTCGGACGTTCCGAGCTTCACCCGAAGCCCAGAAGCGCTCGAGCCTAGCTCGACTCAGTCGGATGTTCCGAGCAGAGCTCGGAAGGACCGAATCCCACTCAGACGTTCTGAGCCTCACTTCGGATGTTCAGAAATGCATAGACCCACCGAGACCTGTTTTCTCTATTTTTCCGGTTCGGAAGGATTTTGGATGATCCGAGACCCGATCTTCAGATGATTCGAAGTCAGACCCATGATCCGAGGTCAATGACTAGTTTAAGTGTGGGTCGGATGATCCGAAGCCATAGTACTTGGTTCCGAAGCATGTTCCGAGGGACCCAGTTTTTGAAGTGTAAAATGTTCTTGTTTGATTATTATTGATTCCATGTGATGTTAGTACCCCATTATTAAATTAAAATTTGTACTAACCCTCTTTTCTTATTACTATAGTGTATATACTATTGTATTCACTTGCAGGCCGACTCTATTGGTCGGGCACTGAGTAATCTCACTTTTAGGCCGACGCTATATTTGTCGGGTACTAAGTGACCTCGAGGCCTTACTCAAAATGTCAGATCTGGTCCTATCTAGAAGACAACCGAGAGGTGACCTGAGAATCTAGACCTAACTCAATAAGTCAATCTGGTCAATGCCCAGAAGATAATATGAGTTTTGGACTGAGCACCTTTTTATTATATTATCATGTGGATTATTGTAATTTAAAAAGGTTAGAAACCAAGTAGGTGACTCAATTCCATATACCTTGGATATTTTTGAGAAAACGTGGGATTTCGAAATACTACTTATGTGTATGTATTTGATGCTATGTATGTTGATTGTGCACTTGTCTGTTTGTTTGAACAGAGACCGCGAAACCACACATATACAGTGAGGGAATTTGACTTTATAGTAGATGTAAATAGGTTTTGTTACTTGAGATGGATTTTGGAGCAATGAGTGGTTTCAAGTTGATGAACCCACTCATGTGCTTAGACATGATGCACTATGGTAAGAGTGCTTATGATGATGGTGAAGATTATGATATTGATCATATGAGATGTGATACTGCTTCCACGTACCTTTTACTATTGAACCATCGCCGAGTTGAGGTGTCGGTTACGTCTACTGGACCAGGTGGGTCGACAGTGACTGGCAAGGTGTGTTAGTACCGGTTTGAGGTGCATACCGGAGATGTACTTGCAAGGATGCATTTTGACCGTGTCGGGACTTAATACTATTGGTGTCAGTATAGTATCTAGGGGTTACGGTGGATGACAGCAGTAATGGAAAGATGATGATGAGATATTACTTGATATTGTGAATTTATTATCAAGCATGAGATGTTATTGCAACTGTTGATTATTTACTAACCTGTTGTTTACTTAAAACTGTACTGTTATATTTTCTTCAGTGGGCTAGTTAGCTTACCCCACTCACCTTTCAGAAAATGAACCCGAAGAGGAGGACCCTCTATTTCAAGCTTAGGGTGGATAAGTTGCGGCGGTGTTTTGGGATTCCCACTAAGGGGAATACCCTTATTTTTGCTTTCTGGTTCTTAGAACCATTTTCTTTTGTAAAGTACCGGGTGTGGTACTTATTTTTGTACCAATGTGATGTATTGAAAACTACTACGTTTCTGTAGTTACTCTGATGTGATTTTGAAATGATAATTCAATGGTTGGAATTATGTGATCATGCTATGTGTTATTTTATGTCTATTTGTTGGGTAGACTTATCGTATGTATTTGAGTCCACATGTTGGGATCATGTGTGACCTTTGGGCCCAACTATTGATCCGGCCCAGTTAGAATGCTTGTGTTAGTTTAGTTTCAAAAAAAAAAAAAAGTCAGTCGCGCTCTGGGCCCACCCTTCGGGTTGGGGCGTGACATGGATAGACAAATCTTTACATTTTAGAAATCTGGCCACCTCGAGGGTAGAAGGTGCATATACTGTCTTGAATAATTATATACATTCATCGACTGGTGACCTCGATGTTGTGCGAGGTAAGATTTGTAGTGCCATTGAAAAGCAGTTTCAAGAGATCATGGCTCAATATGAAGATGAAAGAATCTGGATTCCTCTTACAACATGTTATATTGCTTTCTTTGAAAAAGTGAATGGTAAAGTTTCTCATTTTGCATTTAATGAGTTGCATATGTAATTTACTATGATGAGAGATAATTCACTTGCGTGCATTTGCACAGAAGAATTTTTACAACAGTGGGATTATCTTGTGGGCATATGATGGCATTGATGCAGAAGTTAAGTTTGGATCAGATCCATCCACAATGGAGAATTGATTTCAAATTGTTGAACCCGGAGGACATCAGAATGAATCGACATGATGATGAATTAAAGTTCTATGTTGATGGGATTAAGAAGAAGTTTGGACAGTGGTCTTCAACAGAACAAGAGGATTTCAACACTCTATTGTCTTGTAAGCGATGAGATACAAGTCACTCATCCTATTACCATGCACGGAAAAGGGGCATCATCCAGGCTCAAAGAATTCAAAGGGAAAAACTTCAACAACACGAGATCCTTTTCTATTTGAGATTGTCGAGAATGCATCAAATGTAAGAAAATGTAGCATATGCAAAAATATTGGACATAATATGCGATCATATCCAAATCGAATTACTCCACAAGTATCAGTGAGTGCAGAATGCAATGCCCTTCAAGAATCACAAACAATGAGTTTGCCTCAATTATCCCAAGTAAGTCATTGGCGGACTATCTCTATTCATAATTTCTCTACATCTTTGATAAAAGACTAACATTTTCATATGTTCTAATATAATATTTTTATACTCTATGTAGGGGAATGGTGACCCTACAGACAACGATGATTTCCTTCATTGGTGTATGTGAAGAATGAATTTGAAGAAGTTGATATATTTGACAATTTATTTGAATTTCAATGTGAAGAATGAATTTGAAGATGTTGATGTATTTGACAATGTATTTGAATTTCAATGTGAAGAATAAATTTGAAAAAGTTGATGTATTTGACAATGTATTTGAATTTCAATATGAAAAATGAATTTGAAGAAGTTGATGTATCTGAAACATGTATTTGAATGTGAAGAAGTGAATTTGAATGTGAATGTACTTGATCCCATTCTCTCTAATTCGGATCGCCAAAAAATTCTTTGCGATCTGAATTGGACGAGACGGATCGCCAAGAATTGCTTGGCGATCGATTCTCTCTCGATTTGTAGACAGATTGCTCTCAGTTCAATTCGGATCTCCAAGAATTCTTGGCGATCCAATATTAATCCTCCTCCCGCTCTCGGCCAATTCGGATCGCCAAGAAATTCTTGGCAATTTGATGCTTTCCTGTATTCCGCTTGCCAAAAATTTTTGGTGATCCGATATTAGTCCTCCTCCTCCTCTCGTTAAATTCGAATCGCCAAGCATGTTTTCCTTTATTCGGCTCGCCAAGAATTCTTGGCGATCTGATATTAATCCTCCTTGTGCTCTCGTCCAATTCGGATCGCCAAGCATTTTTGGCGATCCGATGCTTACCTGTATTCAGTTCACCAAGAATTCTTGGCGATCCGATATCGGTTGCACGTATATCGAGAGATCTGAATTTATTAAAACCCAGTTTATCTCTATTTCCTCCTTATTTTCTTCCCCAACCTCTTCTTTCTCCTTTCCTCCCGTGCCCTAGATATGTCAAGCAACCATGTAAAAAAGGGAGACTGCTAAATCTCGATCTTCGACCAGCAAAAAAATCACTGATGTTCCTAAATCTAGCCGTGCTGGCTCTGTTCCGAAGAGAACTCGTCGGTATTTTCTCATGTCTCAGTCTGCACAAAATGTGAGAGGTGAAACAGAAGTAGCAGAAGTAATCTCTTTGCTGAAAAACTCTGATGAAGAAGGAGAAGTAAATGTCGAAAATGCAGATACCCCTAAGCCAGAACGCCTGATTGAAGTGAATGTCGAAAATGCAGATACCCCTGAGCCAGAACGCCGACAACAACGCCTGATTCAATTTATTTGCAAAATCGAAAAACGTGTCTCTCAAATTGAGACATATCTAGATGGGCTAGATGGCTTCGTGGAGAAAGTCACTCAGAGTACCCAGGAAGAAATCTCTGCATTACAAAAATTGATTGTCAACCTTTCTTGACGTATCGACCCTTCTCCAGCATCTCCTCGTGACTCTGATTAGGATAATTTTTCATCACTTGTGTTTTTATATTTTGGAAACATTCTTGGCGAACCGATGGTTTCATGTATTCGGCTCGCCAAGAAATTCTTGGCGATCCGATTCTCTCCTATTTGGATCGCCAAGAATTATTTGGCGATCCGACTTTAAGCCTGTGCCCCTCTCAATGCATTCAGATAGCCAAGAGTATCCAATTCGGATCATCAAAAGGTCGATTTGGCTCTCCGAAATGTTGATTTAAAGTTATATTAAAACCCCAACTCAGAGGTTTAAGTCCATTTCGTCTTTTTTTCCCCAACTCCGGAACCCTTGGCGATCAGAGAACCCTTGGCGATCCGATTCTCCCTCAAATCGACTCCATTTTTCTAAATCTCTCCGGCGAATCTCATTGGAATTTCAATCTCTTCCCTTTCCCTAATTTGTCCTCTCCTATTATCGTCGATGGCACGAAGACTCGCAGAAGGGGGAAGATAGCAGCCGTCTCCAGAGCAAAGAGGCAGAGAACTGAGGCGACTGATGAAGAGAGACGTGAGGAGAGAACAGAGGAGAGAACATAGGACAAAACTGAGACTGAAGAGAGAGCTAAAGAGAGATCTGAGGAGGCTACTAAGCAAAGAAGTGAAGCCCTTGTACAACGGACAAAATTCCGCAACATGGCATATCTGTTCTTGTCGGACGAAGCTTTCAAACGCTTCAAAAGTGGATTATTCCAGAGGAAAGTGATTCCTGGTAAGAGTATCAACCTCAGTGTGTATGATTCATATCCATTTCATTTGAAAGAGTTCTTTGAGGGTGTTGGGTGGGTAAAATTTCTTCAACAGGAAAATAATTTCTACTATCCCACCCTTGTAAGGGAATTTTACACGAACATTACCAAAGCTACCCGTAATGCTCTTGTAACCACAGTCCGTGGCATCAAAATTGAATTGACTATGGATTCATTAGAAGAGATGTTTCAGATACCCAAATGAGGAGTCCGTAGATATGAGACTAATAGTTGGGTTGTTCTAGAGGATTACAGCACAATGGACATTTTAAATGAGATATGTAATAGGATTGATGTTACTTCTATCTTTAAGGTCTCTGCTAGTCAAATCACTCTAGAATAACGCTTTGTTCACGTGATCATTCTTAACAACATTCTTCCAAGAGGTGGACATGTCGATGAAATTTCTTATTTGGATCTGTTTGTGATGTGGTGTCTCCTTAATAAAAAGAATGTGAGCCTTGGATATCTTGTTCTGAAACACTTCCAAGTTACAAACAAAAAACATAAAGCCATTCTTCCTTATGTAGTCCTTTTAACCTCAATTTTTAGGAAATTCAAAGTTCATCTCCCCACTGAGGATAGAATTGATCTGAAATATTCGGACAGTCTCAATGACACAACAATAAAATTTATTGGCTATAAACTCATCGAAGGTGTTTGGGTTCGAAAAGAAAAGGGCATCAAAAGACAATCGAAAGTAGTTGAAGTCCAACAGATTGAATACCAACAGCTTGAACCCGGACATGTTCAATCCCTTCCACCTACCAATGCCCGTCGTTTGACACATGTTGCCTCTACTTCTGCAACTTCTAGTGCCACCGATGAAACTGAACCAGCGTATTTTAAAGAATTCAAGGAGTATGTCATCAGTCATTTGGACAAGATGGATAGAACATTGGATGCTTTAGCAAGTTACATGGGCCTCGTAATTCCAACTGGTCCTGGATCACCTGTACATCCAGCCACACAGGTTGTTCCAAGCTTCTTTGCATCTCCATCACATCCAATATCATCTGCCCATCCTGTCACACCTGCTGCTCCAGACTCCTCTGCATCTCCAGCTGCTGCTCTAGACTTCCCTTCAAAATCATCTATACCTGCTCCCACTCCCGCTGCTATCTCTGCCACACCTGCTCTAGGATTATCTGCACCTCTTGCCACACCTGCTGTTGTCTCTGGAACTCCTGTCACACCAGTTGCTACGACTGTCTCTGGAACTCCTGCAACACCTGATGCTCCTGTCAAAACAAGATTCACCGGCGTCTGATGCCCTCCAAAGTTTTTCTAAATTCTTTTGTAAATTTAACACATGATGTTTCGTAAATTTAAAAGCATTCCTCTGTATATAAAGTACTTTTTTTTCTTTGATATTTTGATCTGCATTGTTCAAAAATTGCTCCCTTTCATTTTCAGCTAAATGAATGCCAACTAGTGATTGAGTGCCTCTCTTTTTAGAAAATTCTACTTTGCACAATGGATAAAATATGACTGAAAAAGCCCCTCTGAAACCAGGCAAAAAAAAAGCAGCAATATACATCAATCACAGCACTAAAAATTGCCCAACTGATTGAGGCCATTTGCTTTGACATGTCATAATCTATAAGAAAAGCACAGAAAGGCTATGGATGTTTTCAAAAGATCTATATTTGAATTAAAAATAATTTAAAATGGTGTGATTGAAATGTACCAGACAAGACCCACTAAAGTTTTAAGATGTCAAGTGCTCTAGTCTTAAGTAGTGTATAGAAAATTGGCTCGCCGACATGTTTCCAAGTGATCCGATTGGTGATTCGATTTTGGACATTCCTATTTCAACCGCCGAATTCGGCTCGCGAAAGGGACATTAAGGGATCAGGTTAGTGATCTGATTTTGGACATTCCTGTATTCGGTGAATTCGGCTCGTTGAAGTCCATTAAGGGATCCAGTTGGTGATCTGTTTTTGGACATTCCTATATTCGGCTCGCCGAAGGCCATTAAGGGATCCGGTTGGTGATCCGAGTTTGGACATTCCTGTATTCGGTTCGCCGAAGGCCATTAAGGGATCCGGTTGGTGATCCGATTTTGGACATTCCTGTATTCGGCTCGCCGAAGGCCATTAAAGGATCTTGTTGGTGATCCGATTTTTGACATTCGGTGAATTCGCCTCGCCGAAACCGATTAAGGGATCCGGTTGGTGATCCGTTTTTGGACATTTTAGTATTTGGTGAATTCGCCTCGACGAGGGAGATTAAGGGATCTGGTTGGGTGATCCGATTTCGACATTTTCTTTTCTTTAAAGTACGGACGGTAAAGGGTAAAATGGAGAAGGGTAAAAACTCGTGTTCGTAAACACAAAATGCCCATTGGAGGATCGCTCCCTTGAATGAGGAACTGTTGTACATAAAAAGGTAAATCAGAAACCTTTTCATGTAAAATGGTAAATCAATAGCCATTTTAAGTAAAATAATACGAAACATTCTTAACTTGTAAGTAGAAAAGATCATTCATCTCTCATTCTGCTAAATGAGGTTCTCATTCTTCTCCTCAAAGTCCCCTTTCAATTTTAGAAGGATATGTAGTATGGAAGCCATGATCTAATGGTCTTATTTGTGTGATTTTGATTCTATACTGCTAGAGGTTTGCGTGAGCACATTTTTTTTTGAATGATTGAGTAAGATTTATTCAAAAGGAGTAAAAATTTCAGAAAAATATACAAAACTAAGGTCACAGCTAGGGGTCGAAAATTCGGCCTAGCCAATATGTCGGCCCACAAATTTCTCTCTCCTCTCTTGTTTTTTTTTTTTTTTGTAAATATCGGTATTTTTTTATTATTTTATTTTTTCTGAATTAAAAAATAAATAAATACTCAAAAGGAAACTGGTTTTTTCAAAAAAAGAATTTGAAAACGTAAATATCGGCTGATATTTTGACCTGGGCCCACCACCGTTTTGATTTTATTTTTTTTTTAAAAATAGACCAATATACTTCTCGACCGATATCGGACCGATATACATCGCCGATATTGTCCGAGAAGTAGTTCGTACAGCCGATACATATTGTATCGGCCGATATAGATCTGCACTGAAAAACCGATATATATTAGCCGATCTATACTTTTCATATCGGCCAATATCTGTACCCCTGCTCACAGCGCAAGCAGAACAACAAAAAGAGAAGCCCACAACCCGGTGGTAACAAATGCAAAAAGAGCCCCAAAGGGAAACTCAAATATACAACACTAAAGATTAGTAAAAATCCTCGCACAGAAAAAGAAAAAAAAAAAAAAAAATGAGCGTGCTTAAATTGTTAGCAGAAGATTTGAGACTCAAAAAATAGGAGTCATTTTTCTTAGCAATTCTTCGTGAGCACTTTTTCTAGCCAATTCTTGTGAGATTCATGTAATTTTGTTCCAACACATTCACTCACATAACTTCGATTTATGATGCAATCGAATTTGGAAATATTGATGGCCATTTTCTCATTTGATCTTTTCCCTCTTTCTATATTTTGTGGATGATTGTAATGACCCGACTCGGAATGGCGGGTCAATCGAATCGGGTAAAACTAAAATAATAAATAAGTCTTTTGATTGTAATTGTGTGCTATTTTCCTTTATTTCAAATTGTTTAAAATAAAAATAAATAAACACACACAAAACGTAAAATTTAATTAATTTAGGTTCCCCAATGCACACACCCTTTTTCAGTGTTTGAGAATTGATGTTTTTAAGGAAAAGAAGAGTATTTAAAAAAAAAAATCTATTTTAGACATATAAGAAGTGTTTTAGCTTTGGTAATAATTAGTTTTCTCTGCCCGAGTAGTTTGATTTTAATTGGTCTAATGTGACTTGAGTGGTGTTTGGATTTTAAATTATTAAATTTGTTAAGATTGTAAATTAGCCAATGAATTAGTAAATTAATAGTGAATGACTACCTGATTTAATACAATAATGATAATGATAACAAATAATAACGATATACACTTATATAATATAATATCATATTTACCCAAAGCCGTGTGGACCCCATGAGACCCACACCCTTCTCGACTCCAATTTGATTTCCCATTTTAGATGATACCATCACCGAACCCAAACTTTCATTATCCTTATCTCTTCAATCCTAATTCCTCTAAGTTTCTATTCCCAAAACCGACTCCCATGCTCTTATTTAAAGGGAACTATGGAAAAACCCTACAATTCCATCGCTTCCACTTCTTCCAATTGTCTCTTCTCTAAGCAAGGCCTCCTTCGGCTTGTACCGTTCACACCAGGTATGCACCTTCTTCTTGGTTCCCTCTTTCTTTTACTTTTCCCTTCCCTCCTTCCTAAAATGACAAAAACCAGCTGTAGCTTTTTCCCCTCTTTCACGGTACACTTCCCAAACACTTCTTGACTGAGAGTACATTATAAATTAATCTTTACCAAACCTTCCAAGTGACTTTTATCAATCCCTGACTTTAATTACATTCTTCTTTTTGTGATTTAAATTATTGTGTTTTAAAATTCATTATCTAAGTTATTGATTTCACTAGTTTTGGAAATAAATAAATAAATAATCCAAATAAAACTTGTATTCTGGCCCACTCTTTTCAACCGAACCCTTTGGTGGGTTTTCTTTTATATTTTCATCCACCTAAATTGATTTTCTTAGTTCATGATTTAATCTTGTAAGGTATTGTTCTTTCTACAAGATAATCATATTTTTATCTTCTTCACCAATCACCCTATTTGATTTTATTATGTAATACTTGGAAATTTTACGAGAACTTCTCAAATGATTCATTTAATTATATATAAAAAAATGTTTAAATAATGGTGTCTTTCAAATAAAAACCGATCCCTTTCAAGTAGTCTTTCTTTATTCTCAGGTTGTTTTGATTTGGTTCTATATATTTATATACAATTGTTTTCCTTTGTTCCATTTATCTTCCTACTTAATTATTTTAATTTTAGTCAGGATTGGCTACTTTAACCCACTTATCACTTTTGCAAGACATTTTCTTATATGTATATCATAAACCCATCGTACTAAACTCCTTTTAACTCCAAACACCGAATCCTTGCTTAACCTATTTATTTAACATTTCATTCCTTTGTTTTGGCCTACCTCATTAATTTAGTATATGTTTTAAAAACCTTTGACTATAGTTGTATCGTCCTCCCACTCATAACATCTATGATCGTGGATGCACAGGAGAAAGTATATGTTGTGAACCAATTTGTTTTGAACCTTACCCATTCCTTATATTTTTGTTATATCTTTAGTATGAAAAAAGTTTTAATGACCCAAACTTTATCCATCCAATTTCTTTACAAAACATTTAGAACTTTTGTTTTATTCATTGAATTGATTTCAGTCTTTACTTGCTTAAAGATAAAGATTTTGAAAACTTCATCTATTTTAAGTTGCTTTATCTTGGGCAATTACATTATTTAAGGTACATTGTGACTTGGAATTCAATTTCATTGTCTTATTAGTACCAAGTGGGATGTAGACCTGGTTTGACCATGTAGTGTGTTGGACTCAACTTTCAACCTTAACCTTGGACCTTAGAAACCTCTCTTACACTTAATTAGTTTAAGTTGGGAGTAATGTTAAGAATACTCAAAACTTCAAACGAACTCTATGCAGCACTTCCCGGATATTCTATTAATTGATTTCAAGTTGGAATGCGTGTGGATTCATCACCTACACTTCACGAACTCTTTAGGTGAGGGAAAACAATACACTCTACTTTGGTATTACATGATATTTTCTATTTTTATTTTTGTGATTGGGCAATGGAAAATATTGCATGATGTATTGTATCTTGGAATGCAATATTGGATCTATGAAATAGACTGGGTACTTGTTAGAATAGTGGTTGTAATCTGGTGCTTACTCACAGTAGTGTAAGGAGATATGCTAAATGTTCTAATGGTTGTGAGGGGACTCAGTCTATCTGGATAGTTGAAAATTAGCCACTAGCCTTATTGAAAGATCCAATAAGTACGTTCGACTTGGATGGATGTTTTGTTGACTATTGTAGTATTATTTATGATGTTATTGATATTGATTTATAACATTGTGTTGCCATAATAATTATGTTGTGATATGACTTATTATGATGCATATGTGATATTATAGTGATTGGTTTTGATGTTTTAGAATATGTATGTGATGCTTATGTTAACTTGAGATCATATAATCATGTTTGGAGTATATTATTGATAATGAGATTCATGGCATGTTAATATGATTCATAACATGTGGAATGATAATAGAGATAATGCATGGTAGACATGGCATTAAGCATGACATCTTCATATTCATGGGATGGATATGGAGGTGTTGGCCGTGATCTTTCATGATGACCACTACGGTGGTAGTTGAAGCCTCGCTTTTAGTGAGAAATACCACGCATGTGGTAGGTTTGGTTTGGTAGGCCATGAGAGATCACAGAGACTGTTATTTGGTGGGTGGTTGTGTTGTGTAGGCCCCATTGTATATGGGAAGTACCACACTGTGGTAGATTGTAGGCCTCGCTTCGGCGGGAAGACCACCAAATGCAGTGGGTAGTATTGTGAAAGAATGATGCACTGAACATGTACATTGAACATTTTTTTTGCATCGACTGGCATAGAGCATGCACATTGAGGCATATTCATTTATTTATGTTTTAATATTATTTCTATTATGTTAAATTGAATATAATGGATATATCATGTTTCGGATGTGTTATTGTATTCCTTCACTCAGGGCCGTCTAGACAAAAGTCAAGGCCTAAGGCAGAAATTCTAAATGGGGATTTCTTGGTATTTAACATATTATTATAAATAATATTTAATTAAATTTTAATTATATATGATAAGAAGAATTTATCCAAAATCTATTTTTCTTGTTTTTTTGAGATGCAAAATTACTAATTAAATTTTTGTATTCAAGTTTTATTAAAATATCATTTTCAATTGATAATATGGCTAATTCACTTAATCTTTCTTATAACATTGTTGATCGTAGGTAATATTTTACCAATTTTAGTTTTGAAAAACTTCTTTTTGTAGAAACAACTGTTACAAGTATTTTCAATAATATTCGGTATACAATATAAGCATTTGGAAAAGAATTTAGTCTTTTAATATAATTAAAATTTTCAATTGGAGTTATTATTTATGTTTGTAAAATTTCTCTTAAGACTTTTAAGACTTTTAATTCTGAAAACAAATCTAAATCATCTATCTTAGAAAGCTCGTTATGTTTCAAAAGACATTCAAGATTAAGACAATATTTTTTCAAACTATCATCATTTAATGATTTTAATTTTTTAAAATTAAATAAAAATAAAAAATATCTTCATATTTTTGAAATAATTCAAACCTACTTTGAATTGAAGAAATCACTTGATCTATTATAATAATACTGATATGATTGCCTTTAAAAAATAGTGTTAATATTAAGTCTTAATATAGAAAGTATCAATAGTGTTTTTTCCTAAATAATAAAACTAAAACTATATTTATGATTTATTTATATCATTTTCATTTGTTAAGACATCATATTCATATGATAATATTTGAAAATTATATTAGACATCTTATAAATATGATACTAAATATAAATAATAGATTATATTATTAATACTTCGCTAACCTCTTTTAAAACATTGTATTTATACTTAATATTATTTATACTAAGGTATAGTATTCACATGATTTGTATTCTATGGTTTATAACTGATGCTTTTAACGGGAAAAAAAATTAACTACTGCAAAGGTTTTCTCCCTCAAACCACCAACTTCCATTGAAGAAAAGAGATAATTAATTGCTGCAGCAGGCACCTCGGGCTTTGGACCCTCTCTTCTTCTTCTCTCTCAAGTATCAACTCTCCCTTCCAGCCAAAATCGTAGAAAAAAAAAACAGAGGCCTCTCTTAAGTCTCAGCTCTCCCTCTCAGACAAAATCGTAGAAGAAGCAAAGGAGACAAAATCGTAGAAGAAGGGTGACTAAAGCACTTCAAACTGTTGGATAATTGTTTTTTTAGAATTAATCAAGAGATAAGGGAAGATTGGGGCCTTCCTAAATGGAGGCCTAAGGCAACCGCCTTACTTGCCTTGTGGTAGAGACGGCTTTGCCTTCACTGGGCTGAGAGCTCACCCCTTACATTGCAAGTAATTCCCTGGATTTAGGATTGGAGGACGACGCTGAAAAATAGATTCTTAGATAGATGCAGATGTTACGTAGTTGAATTTTATGATTTGATGTTATTTACTCTTCTAAATACTTGATTGGTGGATGCAAATAGTTGAGAATATTGAGATTATTAATTGGTTTTATTATTGTTTATGGATGGGTTATGAGTATAATGTGAGATTAGATTTGACGTTGATAATGGATGTTATTCACTTTATAGTGTGGATGACGTCGGAATCGTGCGATGCGTTAAGATGGAGCATGAATGATTTGATGGTTTTAATTATTTCATTTATAATTTAAAAAAATATATATATACTTGTCTCTCCCAGCCACAAATCTGCGATGTAAGACCCGTTAGATGTGTGATACGTTGGATCGCGCCCCGTTTAAGTTGCAAAGAGGAGTGGGACAGGACAATGATCTCTTAGGCAATGTTGGTATTGTCATAGTGGCTTAAGAATCTGCAATATATCTGTGGATCAGAGTGCTCAAAGGGTCCCATACCCTTGTCATAAAAAAATTGGATTAGATCAAGTTGATAAGAACTTACCATCCTCATTATATAACAAATATTGACAATATTTTCAATTTTATTATGATAATATTCGAAAAATATTGTTTTCTATTTATATTAAGATTTTACCATTTTTAATTATTATCATTAAAGTTCGTTATTATCGTGGTAATATTTACAACACTTTTTTTAAAAATAAAGAAACTCTAACCATCGATAGTTTGGTTTAACTTTTTTTATAACTTCAATAATAATGTTTAAGAATAAACTTCTATGACATTGGCAGGGCTGGCCTTGGCTATAGGCGAAGTAGGCGATCGCCTAGAGCCCCCAAATAAATAGGGCTCCCAAGTCCATAAGCTCCTTTGTTATATGTTAAATAGTTAATAATGCTTATATAATCACAAATTCAATGTTGCCTAGTTTGGTTAGGACCCTTATTCTCTAAAAAGGAATCTAAGTTCAAATCCTGGCTACGTTCATATAATAATAATTATTTTTATTGAGTTATTTAATAATAATAATGATAATCATTTGATTATTTTTAACTATTTCGAATTTATAATTTTTCTACTCAATTTAAAACGTGGGTTTCTTAAAAAGTTAAAATAATGATAATTCATTTGATCAATGTAAATTTTATTAGAGTATAAATCACTATAACTAAGATAATTTTTAATTTTTTTAAAAATCCAGAAAAATTGAAAAATTAAAATAATAATAATATTTTCGTTTCAAATGAGAATTTGCATTAGTGTCACACTCGAATATGATAAAACATGCAGTACCAAAACAAGTAAAAGAAACAATTGAATTGCTAAATTATATAAAAGGAATGAATTGTTGTTTTTCAAATGCATAAATTGCTTATAAAATAATGCTAATTATACCAGTTAAAACTGATAAAATCTTTTCTTCGGTCTACAATGTCACAAGAAATATTGAATGGATTAGCTATCTTATCGATTGAAAAATAAATGTTAAAAAAACTTAAATATATAATTTAATTATTAATTTTACATCTCAAAATCATAGAAGAATAAATTTTAAATAATACTTTGTTATAAATTTAATTATAATATTTTATTTAGATGTTTCACACTTTGTAAAAAAAAAGTATGATTTTATTTTTTGTGCATATATAAAAGGCCCATATTAAAAGTTCGTATAGGGCCCCTGAAATCTCACGGCCGGCCCTAGACATTGGATGCCATTTTATAATTCAAGAAATGTTAGATAATGAATTATATATTTTTTCTTTAGATAATTATTAAAGTAAGCTATTTCTCATGATATATTTGTATAATCATAAATTATTAATGGTCATTTCAATTTAAATTTTATTTTTATTTATATATTTATTATTCTTTTTTAAAGATTATATTTTTCATAAATTCTCCTGATAATATTCCAACAAATGTCTCAATATTTAAAAAATATCTCGATATTACCGATATAGGATTTAAAGAGTTTCAATAATAATTCAAGTTTGCCAAACTTGTGACGTGAATACTAAGTTATAAATAAATAAATAAGTTAGAAATATAATAATATGTAAACAAATATATTATATGTTAAATACAAAATAGATAAATATGAAATTAATAATCAGGTTTTATATTTTATTCATATTAGTTACAAATATAAATAATAAAATAGTCTATCAATTCAACCTAATAAGTTCAAACTTTTTATAAATTTTAAAGGATCAACTATCAATATCATTTCAAACCAAGTCATTAAGAATTTGAACTTTTTGAAAATATTTTAAAGTAAACATAATTAAGTCGCATCGAATTAAAATTGAACTAGAGTTAAACGATTTAATCAGAGTCAAACCATCTGTTGATAGAATTTTTTTTTAATGTAAGGTAAGTATTCATTCAAAGAAGAGAAAACTCCCAAAGATTACAGAAACAGGCAAGGCAAAGAGAGGCCCCAATACAACCCTAAAAAAGGAGAGCCCAAATCACGGGCAGAGCACATCAGACAGAGCCAAGCCAATAGAACTTGAGGAAATAGAGGCTGGGCAAAGATCGATCTTAGACCATTTTCAAATGGGAACACAGATATTGTATATAAATGTATATAATCAAAGACCCATGCACTACTTTTCCTTCTTCTTCTTCTTCCATGCAGTTCTTCTTCTTCTTCTTCTCCTTAACCTTCTCTTTTTCTTCTTCTTCCATGCAGTTCTTCTTCTTCTTCTGAACTACATGGACGAAGAACAAGAAGAAGAAGAACTCCTCTATCAGACCCACTTACAGATGCCTGCACCGGATCTTTGGAAAATTCTCTCTCATTATTGGAAGTGTCACCGTGTCGGACTCAACATAATTGAACACTGAAAAACCTAAGAAATTACTTGAAATGGATACTGGGTAATGATGAAGAGCTCTTGTCTATCATGAAAGCACAACAATATCAGGGAGCCAAGAGAGAGAGAGTTTGAAGCAGCAAAAGAAGCAGTTGGCGATTCCTGAGCTTTCACTGTGAAAGAAAAAGGTTGACCGACTTCCTTTCCTGCTTCAAACACCTTCTCAGACTCACATTCGAACCTTCTCTATCTCTCTATGTCGACGATTATATAAAGGATGGATGAGTTCAACATCCCTGAGTCAACCGACTCAAGGTGGAATTAGTTTTTGAGGAATAACTGTTTTCAGTTTCTAACGATTATATAAACTATAAAGGATGGATGAGTTTAGCAACCCAATCGACTTAAAGTGGAATTAGTTTCCGAGGAATAACTTGAAATTTCGTTACTAGAAGTATGCAAGACCTGGAGGGGGTGAATAGGTCGATTTTCAATTTTAGTTCCCTTTTAAATAATTTATCAAATTTAACAATATGTGCAGCGGAATAAATGTGTGTGCAAGTGACAAACAAATGAATTAAACCATTAATGCAAACCACACACGCACAATGATATATAGTGGTTTGGTTCGCCTGAACCTACATCCACTGTTGGACTCACCCCCTCTAGGGCTATCCCAAATATACTATGTATGGGTCTCACACCCAAATAGTATAACCTAATTTTTTATAGAGGTTCAACCCAATCGGTCTAATCCTCTACACCTATTTTTTAGAGTGGTTCGAACACACTGTTCTAATCCACTTTACAATGTTTGAAATAAAACAAAGAATAAATACTTGCCTTGAGCCTTAACCGTTTTCCTTTAAGCTCTTTCTTCTTTACTGAATCTGTGTGCTCTTTTCCATCAAATCAGCATCATCAAAGTATTCATCGGCACAGCAGTAGGACTTGGGTATGACTGGTTTTATAGTCTTATATGAACACCTTACTCTTCATCACGATTGGGGTATGGATTACCCAAACATTTACTAAGGAAGATGATGAAGAAGGTGTAAAGAGGAAAGACTGAATGATCTGACACACTGTAATCCTTTTCCTATTTTTCTCTGTGTATTCAGTCCCTTTAACCAAAAGCCTACTATTATTTTATAAGACAAATTAAGTTCTATTGCAAGTCACGCCCGCGAGGCCTCGCCGCTTCTAATGAGGCCTCGCCAGTGGTAATTCTGGAAAGATAGTTTACAGTTTTGCAGTAAGTCACGCCCGCGAGGGCTCGCAGCTTCCAATGAGGCCTCGCCAGCAGTAAGTCTGCAAGGACAGCACATATGTGCAGTTTAATCTATCAAACAGAATCCAGCCAGATACCAACCACCTCATATCCACCGTGCATGATTTGCAATTCATTTATCTTAGCCATCAATCAAGGATTAGATGGAAGATTGCAAGATGGTTTACAACTCAAGGAGGAGTCTTTCCATACTTGTCATGGACAGCTCCCCAAGGGTATTCAAATTTAAATTTAAGTGAGGTGGCAGCATCTCACCATGTGGATAAATTCTTTTACCATAATTATCTTCCAATCAATTTAGCATAATTATCTTCCAATTAATTTACCATAATTAAATCCCAATCAAAAGGACACAGATTTTAACTTCCTAAAACTGTAGGAGACTGAGTCAGCAAGACCCAAGGTCAGCTGGATTACAGTTGTCCAAAAAACAACTCAGCTCAACTCAGTACAGCTCAGCACAACTGGCTGCGAGCCATCGGCAGACTGCATGAGGCCTCGAGGCTGAAAGTCACTTATTCACTTTATTTTCCAATTGACTTCTAAGATATTCGACTTAGCCTAGGGTCTCCTACGGTTCACTTACCTATGTGCCAATATCGTATTTGGTGTAGACGCTTCAACTTCATAGTAGATCTTCTTATTCATCCAAGGCAAGTCCAACTGAGTCACGTAATTGACAGTAAGGGTGACTCAGACGAACCGGGGCACTTACATAACTGTTTTGAGATTCCGACGATTATAAGTAAAGGCAGGATGAGTTCAAAAGCTCTGAGTTAACCGACTTAAAGTGGAATTAGTCGGAATAACTTATTTGAGTTTCTGAATCTATGATTTTAAAACATTAGATTTCTGAAAAAAATTCTAAAATTAGACCTTGACTGTCGTTGGGATGTATGTAGTTAATTGTTTTTGAGTTAGGACAGCGAGAGTTTGCATTCTATCGGTTACTATATAGACATTAATTGTGTAAAGTTTTAAAACTAGTTGATCATGTTAATTACATCATTTTAATTTTTAATTTTTTTTAATTAAGTAGTTTAAAAAAAATTAATTTAAGAGATAGAATGATTTTATTAAAGTAAAACTTGATAAATCTCTTATTCAAATGGGTTTTTTTTGTAAGAACTCTACTAAAACCTTATTTACTACAACTCTTTAAGAAAACATATCAATAAATAGATTTTGGTGTGATGCAAATAGAACTATTTAAAAAGTTGTGTATAAGTTTTTCCTTAATTGATCATTCTCTCTCTTAATTTAAATTTTTAAAAATCAATGATTTATACTCTTAAAAAATTAAAGGTTAAGATTATATGTAGGCCTATAAAGAGACCCATTTTTAAACATTTTTATTAACCAAAACCTTAATATACTCCTCTATAAGCCTAGAATTTATAATTTCAATCTAATACAATACTTCACCTATAAAACACTTTATGATCTTTAAAACTTATACAACATTTAGTATCAAATAAAGGTTAAAAAAATTTAAAAAGTGCTATATTAGACTTGAAAATATAAAAAATTAAATAATGAATTTATTACCCTTAATACAAAACAAATATCAAATAAAAAATGCATTTCAACAAAATATTGGTTGTAATTTTTTCCAATTTGTCTCTCTTCTTCTACTTTGGCCACTCGGTGCATCCTTTCCTTGATGAACTTCTAAAAACAAACTTAATATTTATAAACTAATTTGATACCTAAGAAAGCAAGAGAGTAAGAAAAAGTATTAATGATGCAATATATGGAAAAAGCCCATTAACACGTGAGAGTAAATAAATATAAAAGCTTAAAATAAAATAACCACAAATGATTATGAATAGAAAAATTAAGACAAATTTATGGATACTGATTTACCTCATGACATTCAAAGTTGAATTCTAAATTCTTCCAAACAAAAGATCCAAAACCTAATGAAACTAGTAAAAATTCCTCACAAAACAATAACATTACTGTAGCAAATCATAAACCTTACTTAAGTAAGAAAATCACAAAATGCAAGGAATAAGAAGAACAACCTCATTTGTTTTGCACATATATTGGAAATGAAAAATAATGTAGAGTACATGATGAAATCACATAAACTAATCAAAATCTTATTCCCTTGTTGCATTAAGGGCAAATCATAGCATTCAAGAGCAAAATGAGTATAAGAAAATTGGTGTGTTTGTGTAAATGTGTGAGGACAGAGAGAACAAGTAAATTGGTGTTCAATATTCAATACAAACCCTCCAAATGACCTTCAACCTAACCCTAAACACTAAATAGGAAAGTGAAATAACCTTCCCTACAAGCATATATTTTAAAAGAACAACACACCATTACATTATTTCAAGCATAGTATAAACAATAATGCATCAAATTATAGGCTTGTAAACAGACCCAAATCCGCCTGGCCGGTTGAGTCCGGATCTGGATCCACTAAGAGAAGAGTCTGCATCCGCCTGGCCTAGTGAAAAAGTATCCTTCCAATTTGGATCCGGCCCGTCCAATAAGCTTAATGAACCATTTAAAAGTCCATTAAGGGTCCGATTGTCCATTAACCCATCTAATAGCACAAGTTGCTACTGTCAGATCAACATTGAATTTAAAAAAAAAAAAAATTGATGCTACAAGACCCTATATCGAATTCATACCCACACTTAGATGCTATCACTCCCAACATCTCTTTTTTTAATCTTAACTTTTATGCTAAGAGGCACAATATCTATTTTAACTAAAATTTTTATGTTAATAGGCCCAATATCCATTTTTTAACTTAATTTATTTTTACTACCAGGCCCAATATCCATTTTTTAACCTAAGTATTTATTTTATCAAGGCCAATAATCCATTTTTTAACTTAATTTTTTTTACTACCAGACCCTGAATGATGGACCTAAGTGTATGATTAAACCCCATGAACGGCTTTTCATGAACCTAGGTGTATGATGAAGATGACATCCTTATGGACTTAGGTTGTGAAATGATTAACTTATGTGATTGGATGAATAAATCAAAAGATGGATGGTGTTGGACCCATTTTGTTTAAAATAAAACAAGGGTTAAAAAGGGGGTCAAAACCAAAGATGAGGTTCGACCATATTGTATGGCCGAACCCCACAAGTGAGTTTTGGTGGACAGTGGACAGTGGACAGTGGACAGTGGGCAGTGGATAGTGGGTAGTGGACAGTGGACAGTGGACAGTGGGTAGTGGACAGCGGGTAACTGGCTGATTTTAGAAATGAAATATTTATATGATTTTCCAAATGGTTAGGTAGAATTGGAAGGATGAAGGGAATGGTTTAAATTAATTGGAATAATTAATTTGGTTATTTTGTGGAATTAAATGGATCACCAAATTGATATATGTGTTAAATGTAATAAGGCAACGGGATTTCACAAACGGTGTACGATCGGCTTGACGAGATCAGTGATCGGTTTTTGGACGTTAGTATGATTCCTACCTTTTTGAAAACCATGGATTATGTATATGTGAATGTTTTACTTGAATTATTTTGGTATCAAATGATATGTCTTAATGATGGGATTTTAATGCTATGATTTGTATTATCACATAGCATGTCTGCACTTGCATCTCATGCATGGCATGGGAGGGATGAAATGTAACCGAAGACCCACGCTCCGTCTGGGCATCCGTAAGGCATTCGTGAGGGTACCTTGATGTGCATTATCCATCAAGAGGGATGTATGATTGATTTGTAACCGGAGATCCATGCTCCGTCGGGGCCTCCGTAAGGTATTCGTGGGGTACCTTGATGTGCATTATCCATCAAGAGGGATGTATGATTGATTTGTAACCTGAGATCCACGCTCCGTCGGGGCTTCCGTAAGGCATTCGTGGGGATACCTTGATGTGCATTATCCATTAAGAGGGATACTATGTGATTGTGATACGGCTGATGGGTGGGACTCATGGCATATGACACTCATGGCAAGGCATTGACTTGCATGGTTTTGATATTATGTTATCTATGTGATTTTTATACTAACCCATATGTTGACCCTACTTGGAGTACCTACTGGGCGCGTTGTCTAACGCCCTACTTCTACCTTAGATGATGACACAGGAAATGGACGGAACGAGGGATGCGATCGGAACCAAGCTTAGGAGATTGGATAATTTAGTTTCACTTTATTTAAGTTTATTCATGGACAATATAATTTGAGTAGCTAATATTTGGGAATGTAATAGCTTAGACTATTTGTTATGGATCGAATGATGATTAATCTGAATTAAATTAATTTATATTGATTGCCTTCCTTGCTAAGTAAATGTTGTAATCCGATGTTATTTCTGCAATGGTTATTACTCAAGTTGTACGATCACATGTGAAATGTTTTAGTGGACTTGTCCATGCACACGCATTGTTGGCCAGTTAAGCGTCGGGCTTTGGAAGCTCGGACTTAGCTCACGTCATGACGTTCCTGCTCTCTTTCACTCTTTATTTAAAAAAAAAAAAATACTCTAATTTTCGGCGAGTGAAAAAGGGCGGGGCGTTACAGTTGTACACCATACAGCCCCTACAGGCCAGGGTGCAACACCTCCTCAGAGAGGCAGAGGTCGTGACAGACCCGAACCAGTGACCAGTGGCAGAGCTTACGCCATCGCCCAATAGACAGAGGAGTACGAACCACCGACAGTGATGCAGGGTACATTAGTTCTTCATGGTGCGTGGTGTAGAGTTTTATTTGATTCTGGTGATTCACACTCCTTTATTGCCTTGACTTTTACTGTTAATTTTGGTATAGAGGTAGAGCTGGCAAGGGCCCCTATCTCTGTCAGTACACCATTGGAGGTGGCGGAAGTTGTAAATCTGATTTGTCGGTCGTGTGCTTTAACCATTGGAGGTGTAGTGTTGGAGTTTGATTTGTGGTTTTAGAGATGTCAGGTTTTGACGTCATCTTGGGGATGGACTGGTTGTCCTTCCATCAGGTCGACTTGGACTGTTATCATAAGTGAGTAGCAGGTCATACGCTCACAAGTGATGTGTTCGTTGAGAAGCTTAGCCCGGCCTTCAGTCCGAAAGTGGAGGAGCTGTGCAGTTTGGTAGCGAGTTTGAGCTGGGAAGGTTCGAGACCAGCTGGTGTTGGGATGCCTCTCGTGGTTCGACAGTTTTCGGACCTTTTTCCAAAGAAGCTCCCTAGATTACCACTGTGCCGAGAGGTGGAGTTCGTTATTGACCTGCTACTAGGTACGTCACCCATCACTATCACTCCCTATCGGATGGCACCTGCAGAGACTTTGGAATTGGAGAGATAGCTCAGGGAGTTAGAGACCCTTGGCTTCATTTAGCATAACGCTTCATCTTGGGGTGCATCGGCGTTGTTTGCCAAGAAAAAAAATGGCTCCATAAGATTGTGCATCGACTATCGGCAGTTGAACAAAGTTATAGTGAAGAACAAGTATCCCTTGCCAAGAATCGATGATCTGTTTGACCAGTTGAGAGGGTTTAAGTGCTTCTCCAAGATAGACCTTCGTTCAGGTTATCATCAAGTGAGGGTGCGGGAGTGTGATATTAAGAAGACTGCTTTTGACACTCGTTTTGGACTCTTTGAGTTTGTGGTGATGCCTTTTGGGGTGACTAATGCCCCCAACGACGTTCATGGTCGTAATGAACATGATTTTCAGGTTGTATCTGGATCGGTTTGTAGTGGTGTTCAATAATGACATCTTGATATATTCAACATCGGAGGAGGACCATGAGCAACATCTGAAGACAATACTTCAAGTCTTGAGGGATCACAAACTTTATGCGAAGTACAACAAATGTGAGTTTTGGTTGCCAGAGCTTCAGTTTCTTGGACACGTGGTGTCAGTTGATGATGTGGCCATGGATCCAACTAAAGTTGAGGCTGTTCTGAGTTGGGAGCGACCACGAAATGTGACTGAAATCCACAACTTTTAGGTCTTGCAAGCTACTACCGACGGTTTATCAAGGATTTCTCCAAGATCGCCACACCCATGACAAGGTTGACCCGCAAGGATGTGCAATTCATCTAGGATGAAGGTTGTGAGACGGCCTTCCGGAGATTGAAGGAGAGTTTGATTCCGCTCTAGTGTTGATAGTACCAGAGAGAGGTCATTGCTATGTGGTCTACTGTGATGCTTGCGGTGATGGTTTGGGTTGTGTTTTGATGTAGGATGGAAATGTGGTAGCTTATGGTTCAAGACAGCTTAAGACCCATGATCAGAATTATCCTACTCATGATTTGGAGTTAGCGGCTCTAGTTTTTACGCTTAAGATTTGGAGACATTACTTATATGGGGAGAGGTTCGAGGTTTTCTCAGATCACCATAGCCTAAAGTATCTGTTCACATAGAAGGAGCTGAATATGAGACAAAGATGGTGGATAGAATACTTTGGTGACTACGACTTCATGTTGTTTTATCACCCCGGTGAGGCAAACATAGTTGAAAATGCCTTGAGTCGTAGGACGAGGGGAGCCTTATCAAGTTTGATTAGCGAATATAGAGCATCTAGACTTTGTAGCGTGCTTGTTCATCCAGGGATTTATGATAGAGTTTTGAGAGCTCAGTAGACAGATGAGAGGTGCATCGTATTGAGTAATGATGTAGCCAGTGGCAATGGACCTTTTGGATGGACTATTAGACGAGATGGTGGTTTGACCTTTCAGGGAAGGCATTTTGTACTCGTATCAGGGTAGTGTTGTGAGGAGGTATTACGACACTTTCACCACTCCAGATTAGCCGTGCATCCAGGTCATACAAAGATGTATCACAACTTGCATCAACAATTCTGGTGGAGGAGTATGAAGAGAGCAGTAACCGAGTTGGTGACCCACTGTTTGACTTGTCAGCAAATCAAAGTAGAACACTTGAGACCCGCTGGCAAGTTGCAGTCTCTCTCGGTCCCCGATTGGAAGTGGGACCACATTACTATGGACTTCGTGACTGGTTTACCAAAGTCTTCTCGGAGACGTGATGCAGTGTGGATCATAGTGGATCGATTGCCGAAGTCGGCCCGTTTTATTGGTATAAAGACAACTAATTCTCTCAAGACTTTGAGTCAGATATATTTGACGGACATTGTCAGACTACATGGTGTGCCTAAGTCAATTGTTTCAGACCGGGACCCGAGGTTTTTCTCTCGATTCTGACAGTGCTTGCAGAAAGAGTTGTGCACATAATTATGTTTCAGTACAGCTTTCCACCCCATACAGATGGTCAGTCAGAGCGGACAATTCAGATCTTAGAGGATATGCTCCGAGCTTGTGTTTTGGGTGGGAAAACCATTTATATTTAGTTGAGTTTGTTTACAGCAACAACTATTAGTCCAGTATCAAGATAGCACGACATGAGGCCTTGTATGGCAGGCCGTGCATATCACCCTTGTGTTGGGCAGAGGCCAGTGGTACAATGATGTCAGGACCAGAAATGATTAAGGAGACTACTAGCAGGTGAGACAGATCAGACAGAGGTTATTAACTGCCTAGAGTTGGTACAAGAGTTACACCGATCGTCGGAGGAGGGCGCTTGAGTTTACTGTTGAAGACCGCGTCTTCCTCAGGTTTTGCCCCGTCATGGGATTCAGAGGTTTGGACGGCGAGGGAAGCTGCCGCCTCGTTATGTTATTCCTTTTGAGGTGCTGGAGAGGATCGGGGAAGTGGCTTATAGACTTGCACTTCCTCCAAGTCTCGCCCGAGAGCACAACGTCTTCCATGTTTCAAGCTTCGGAAGTGTCATCAAGATCCGTCGTATGTGATTAACTTAGAAGATGTGGAAATCAATGAGGATGTTACCTATGAGGAAGAACTAGTGTGGATCAAGGGTTCCAGAGAGCAAAGGCTTCGTGGCAAGACCATCTGCTTGATTTTAGTAGTTTGGCGGTGCAAAGGCAGGGAGACTCCTATTAAGGAAAATGAGGCAACGATGCAAAAACAATTTCCAGCCTTATTTGAGACTAGAGGTATGAGTTCAGTTTGAAATTCGAGGACGAATTTCTTTAAAGGGGATAGTGTTGCAATGACCCGGCCCGAAATTTCTAATTTTTGGAGAGATTTTCGGATCTCCAAGTTATTTCTAGGACCATGGTAGCAGTGAGGAGACTATGGGCACCATGGTGAGCCTAGTTTGCCTGTTTTCGAGTTCGGGAACTCGAATGACATTTTGGTAATTTTATAATTATTAAGTATTTGTCATGAAAACTTGTTCAAAAGTCAAATGTTTTCTCGCCCGTGATCCTTCGGATTCTTTGTTTGATATTTTTTTCTACTCTTCTGAAAAAATTTTGAAAAGCCAAAAAAAAATAAAAATAAGTTGAAACCTTAAACCCTAACCCTAATAAACACTACCATTTCTGCGACACTGTAGTTGCTCATGCTACAGTGTCGCTGCACCCCAAGCCGTGACCCTCGTCTTCTTCTTCTCGATCTCTCTCTCGGTAACTCTCTCCTCCTCTCTCCTCTTCCTCTCTCTTTATTTCTTCTTCTTTCTTCTTCTTGTTCTCCGATCGAGCCACCTTCATTTTTCCCTTTTCTTACTCTCCCCTTCTCTCGGTTTTCCTTGCCTTCTTTTCCAGGATTTCTCTTGGTTTTTCCCTATTTTCCCTTTTTTCCTTCTTCGATTTTCCACGCCTTTAGTTGGTTTTCCCCTATTTCCCTTTTCCTTTATTCGATTTCCATGTTTTTGCTCGATTTTCCTTGTTTTCCATTTTCCTTTTCTTCATTTTCTATGCATTTACACGGTTTGTCCCCCATTTCCCTCATTTTCCCCCTTTTCCTAGATTTTCCTTGATTTTCTCCCATTTTTCCCTCCAACTTAGTTGAATTACTGGATCGCTCAGCGGAGTGCTGAGTCAACTCAGTCGGGATTTTCTGAGTCAACCCAATCCTTGGGCTTGAGTGGCGACCCAACCAGGGGTCGAAAAGCCGATATTTGATCTCGGCCAAGATTTTTCTCTCTTATTTTTTTTTGGAAATCTCAGTGGTTTTTTTTTTTTTTGAAAAAAATTCATTTAAAAAAAACAAAAGAAGGATTTTTTAAGGAAAAATAAAAAAATATAAATATCGGCTGATTTATACTCTGATATTCACCCGTATCGGACGAATATCGGTTGAGATATCGACCGGGCCAACGTCGATGTTTTTTTTTTTTTTTTTTTAAAGAAAAAATAAAAATCGGCCGTATCGGGCCAAATTTTTTTATCTCTTGCCCATACTATGCGTATTGGCTTAGATATCTCTATTGTGGAAATTCCGAGATATCTCGGTCGATACGCACCGTATCGGCCGAGATATCGACCCCTGGACCCAACTACTAGGCCCATTGGCCCAGACCGGATCCGACCTAGACCTAGTTCGGCCCAAACATGCCCAGACCTGGTCACGCCCAACCAGGCCCAGACCTGGTCCGGCCCTCGTCTGGCAGGCCCAGTTTTTTGGTCCAATTTACTTTGTCCCAGTTTTTCGACCCGACACAGTTTTAAAGCCCATTTTCAAGCCCGGCCTGTTTTCAGACCCTGTCTAGGGGGCCCGTTTTCTCCTTAGCCTCATGTTTAACCCGTTTTGTCTTAATTACTTATTCGTTTTTCATTGTTTCAACAGATTGAACTCCCCTCAACCCAGCAAGCCGCTTACTCACTTTGCACTTTCGACTCCACACACGGTGAGGGGACTTATCACTATTTTAGCATGCACTGCATATATTTAAGCCGTTATTTTTGGACGTAGAGTCACCCAAGTGTAACCCTCTATTTGATTAGTTACTCGGTAAGGGAAAACTGTTGAAATAAGTATGTGGCAGGGGGTCCGCTCGGGTGTACTTCTGTTAATTATGTGTATCGTAGAGAATTTTAATTAGACAATCTGATAATTGAATATATATCACTTGAAAACTGTTGATGATGTTTGCAGTGTTTGTTCACTAAATGTTTATGAAATCGTGTTGAGTGTAGATATGTGTGTTTAAGTAACTCATTGTATACTTCTGATTCGCATGATGAACTATGTTGTTGATTTTGAGTTGGTTGTATAAGAGTGTATCCTCGTTGTTATACATGTTTGTGACCTCGTGTGCATGCATTGGAGAGACTATTCATATGTATACATGTTTTTGATGATGTGATGAGTTGGTTGTCGGGAGGACTTCCCCGTTGCGCTCCTGCGTCGAGACTCCCTTAGGGGATGCGGATCTCCCCTTTACGTTTCGCTGGTCGAGATGCCTGGTCGAGGTGCCTACCCTTGAGATTGGCTTCTCCGTTATGCTTCGGCGGTCGAGACCTCCATAGAAGATGCGGGTATCCCCTTCGCATTCCGGAGGTTGATGCAGTGGTACATTGTATGGTCTCCCGATTGTATCAGTAAGGGGACCAGAGTTGTTGGGGGCCCATTGAGAGTTACGGAAATGATATCTTGGGTTTGGTTAATGGAAACATTGATTAATAGAGTAGTTGAGTACCGTAGGCATGGATATTTATTCACTTATGATGTTCACCGCCCTTTATATATGTGATTTGCAACTATGTTGCTAATATGTGGTATGTTTTATACCTTCACTGGACTGGTTTGTTCACCCCTTCCCTTTCAGGTGCCTCGATCGTAGAGGGTCCAGGCGGGCCCCTTGAGCAAGTACCTAGAGAGGAGTAGTAGCGAATAAAAGTTTATGTTTATGTTATGTTTTAAATTTGAGAAATTTTAGTTGCATGGACTCAATATCACATGTTTGTTTGGATGATTGTATAACCACTTTGATTAGTTTACACTTGTGGTTCGTCATGTTTCCTAGTTCTGGACTCGTGGTTTGTTGAGCGGGAAGATGTAATACCCTGACCCGATTTAGGAGTAATTAGTTTAATAAATCCTTCTTAGACCTGTTAATCGTGAAGATTATAGTTAGGGCTTTACGAAAAGCCCAGGTGTGGCCCAATCTAAGCTCAAAAACTCAGTGATCTAGCTCGTCCAGCTGGAGGGGCAAAATGGTAATTTACCACTTATTAATATTATTTTATTATGTTTGTCATTGTGTGATTATTATTGGATGATAGTAACTTCCTCAATCAAGGATTTCTATCTCCAATTTCATAATTATTTTATTTTCAGAAAATAGTATTTAAAACCGCCCTTCAAGGCCCAAAAAGAGAGAAATAAATATTTTTAAATGATTTTAGAAATAAGAATTTTTTTAAAAAAGCATATTATTTTAGACCATTTTATTTCGGTTTAGTTTATTCTTTCAAACCTTGAAAATGAAGGTTTTAAACCGTTTTAATTAACACAAGTTAAATCAAGTAAATAGTTACAAATTATGGTTTTATTTAATTCTGTGGTTTTTAATGAGTTTTAAATCCCCAAATTTTTATGATGATTAGAGTTTTTAGAACCCAACATTTTTGTTAAGTTGGATTAAATTTATTAAGCTTTTAAAACAATATTTTTAGTTAAATATGGATTTTTGACAAAATTGGACCAATCTGCAAATTTCCCTTAAGGGACTTATTTGCAAATTAAATTTCACTGTAGCCGTTACTGTGCCGGGCGATGGGTTGCCACTGCATGCAACGCTAGTAGTCGCCATCACCCATTGCCCAGCAAAGTCTATAAATTCACCTCTCTCCTAACTGGTTTTACCCCTTCCTCTCTAGTGAATCCACTTGAGAACAACCAGACCAAACTCCCTCTCCCTCTCTGTCTGTTTTTCAATTTTTCGGTTGACCGTAGCTTAAAGAGGAAGATTTTTCAAAGACGGGATTTTCAAACCATGAACTCAAGTGAAGGTACCCTTTGTCTTCATCTTCAAATTTCAATTGGTTTAGAATCAAGTAAAAGTAAATTTGATTGAGTTTTGAGTGTGCAAAACCAATTTGAAGTTTAAGGAAAAACATGGATTTTCTTGTGTCACTTTGGTTTTGATGTCAAAATCGGATGTTTTATCTAAATGTAAGGTTTTAATTTATTCCCTAAGGTCAGAGGACTCACTGAGGAGTCCATCTGACCGGTTGGATGTGAAAATCGAACGCAGAAAACTCACTGTTTCTGGACGTATTTCACTCTACCGCTCGGCGTCACTATCTGCTGATGCAAACAGATGAGAAAGACGGCTATCGGAAGTTCTGAAGCAAGACCTTCGAAAGTTTCGAACTTCAGTTCGAGGTTCAGAAGTGTCCTAGAGGCTAACTGTTTCCCGCCTCTGCTGCTGAGACGTTCCGAGCAGTTCGAAAGGATCGAACCCCCTTTGGAAGTTCCGAGCTACCCTCGGCAGGTTTCGATACACACCAGACTCACTGTTTTTCTGTTTTTCGGTCGGAAGCACTCTCGAAAGTTCCGAGACTTGGATCTCGGAAGTTCCGAAGGACAAAGCCTTGTTCCGAGGCTCTGTGAACCGGTTTAGACAGTGGCTCGGAAGTTTCGAAGCCACAGTACCAGGTTCCAAGGCATGTTCCGAGGAACCCAGTGTTGGTTTGTGATTCTTGGTTTGATTTTGGATTTGTTTGTTTAGATCCTGAGTTTTAATTTGATGTTTATACCCTTTTTTTATAAGTTAAAAGTGTACTAACCCTTTTTCTCTTATTACTATAGTATATATACTATTTGTATTCACTTTCAGGGCGACATTATCTCGTCAAGTTCGATTGGAGCGAGGCTTGTGAAAAGGCATTCTAGGAGCTAAAAGAGAAGTTAACCACTCTCTGGTTTTGATAATAGCTGAGCAAGGACGAGGCTATGATGTGTATTGCGATGCATCTAAGCTTGGTTTCGGATGTGTTCTGAGGCAGGAAGGGAAGGTAGTAGTTTATGATTCCAGGCAGCTTAAGGGACATGAGCAAAACTACCCAACTCACGATCTAGAGTTAACAGCCATTGTATTCTCGTTGAAGTTGTGGAGACATTACTTGTATGGTGAGAAATTCAATGTGTTTTCTGATCACCACAGTCTCAAGTATATCTTCACTCAGAAAAATCTGAATGAGACAACAGAGATGGATGGAGTACCTGGGAGATTACGACTTCAGTCTCTCCTACCACCCGGGAAAAACCAACGTAGTGGCCAACGCCTTAAGCAGGAAGTCACATGGCAATGTGGTAAGTATGGCATCCTTGCAGTGGAAGATGTTGGAAGTTCTGTCTGAGTATGACCTGGAGCTGATCGAGGGGAACGAGTCAGGAAGAATCCACAGCTTGGTTCTGCAACCCGAGGTAATCGGATTGGTGATGGAAGGACAACATAACGATCCAGAAACAAAGGAGCTAACGACTTAACTCTTCGGAGGAGCAACCCTTGAGGATTGGAAGATCAAGGCGAACGGAGGTCTGACGTTCAGAGACAGACTTTTCGTACCAAAGTCGGACGAGTGCCGAAGAAAGGTACTTGATCACTTTCATTGTTCTCGCCTTATAGTGCATCCTGGTGGTACAAAGATGTATCATGACTTGCGGCGACTGTTCTGGTGGAAATGTATGAAGCAAGAGGTAGCAGACTTTGTATCCAAGTGCCTGACTTGTCAACAAGTAAAAGCAGAACATCAACGACCTGGCGGAAAGACGCAACCTCTGGAAGTGGCCGAATGGAAATGGGAGCACATCACCATGGACTTTGTGATTGGATTCCAGAAGTTTTCGAGGAAGAACGACGCTATTTGGGTAAGAGTCGATCGATTAACAAAATCAGTTCATTTTCTACCAGTTAAGAAGACCGATTCTTTGACTTCATTGAGTAGATTGTATATAAAGGAAATAGTCAGACTGCATGGAGTACCTGTATCTATTGTATCTGATAGAGATCCTAGATTTGTGTCAAGATTTTGGCAAGGATTACAGGAGGAGTTGGGGACTAAGCTGTGCTTTAGCACTACTTTTCACCCTCAGACAGATGGTCAATCAGAGAGAACCATTCAAACTTTGGAGCATATGCTAAGAGCTTGTGTCATGGATATGTAGGGAAGTCGGGAAGATCACTTGGCTTTGATCGAATTTGTCTACAACAACAATTACCACTCCAGTATACAGATGGCACCCTATGATGCTCTGTATGGTAGACCCTGCAGGTCGCCTCTTTGTTGGGTACAAGTAGGAGACAAAACACTTTTGGGCCCGGATCTAGTGTGTGAGACGTCGGAACAAGTTGAAATGATAAGACAACGTCTCAAGACAGCCCAGAGTAGAAAAAAGAGTTATGTTGATAAAAGGCGAAGACCCTTTGAATTTGCAGTCGGTGATTGAGTATTCTTACAAGATTTCAAAGGGTGCAAGGGAAAACTACCACCTCGATATGTTGGACCCTTTGAAATCTTGAAAAGAATAGGGGAAGTGGCTTATCAGTTGGATCTCCCTCAAGCTTTCAAAAGAGTGCATAGAACAATTTACGTGTCAATGTTGAAGAAGTACGAACCTGATCCGTTGCATGTGATAAGCTTTGAAGATATTGAAGTCTCAGAGGATCTGACTTTTGAAGAAGTACCTATAGAAATACAAGGCTATCGGACCCAGGAGCTCAGGAGGAAGTCTATTCCTTTGGTGTAACTGTTGTGGCAATATCGCGACGTGCAACATGTGACGTGGGAACATGAATCGACGATGCGGAAGCTGTACCCTAGCCTGTTTACTGGCCAAAAAAGTGCGAGTTTGCTTTGAATTTCGGGACGAAATTTCTTTAAGGGGGGTAGGATGTAATACCCTGACCCGATTTAGGAGTAATTAGTTTAAAAATCCTTCTTAGACCGGTTAATCTTGAAGATTATGGTTAGGGCTTTACGAAAAGCCCAGGTGTGGCCCAATCTGAGCTCGAAAACTCAGTGATCCAGCTCGTCCAACTGGAGGGGCAAAATGAAAATCTACCACTTATTGATATTATTTTATTATGTATGTCATTGTGTGATTATTATTGGATGATATTAATTTCTTAATCAAGGATTTCTATTTCCAATTTCAGAATTATTTTATTTTCAGAAAGTGGTATTTAAAACCCCCCGTCAAGACCCCGAAAGGGAGAAATAAATATTTTTAAATAATTTTAGGAATAAGAAAATTTTTAAGACAAACATATTATTTTAGACCATTTTATTTCGGTTTAGTTTATTCTTTCAAACCTTGAAAATGAAGGTTTTAAACCCTTTTAATTAACACAAGTTAAATCAAGTAAATACTGTCAAATTATGGATTTTATTTAAATCTATGGTTTTTAATGAGTTTTAAATCCCCAAATTTTTATGGTGATTAGAGTTTTTAAAACCCAACATTTTTGTTAAGTTGGATTAAATTTATTAACCTTTTAAAAACATATTTTTAGTTAAATATGGATTTTTGACAAAATTGGACCAATCTGCAAATTTCCCTTAAGGGACTTATTTGCAAAATAAATTTCACTATAGCCGTTACTGTGCCGGGCGATGGGTTGCTGCTGCATGTAACGCCAGTCGTGGCCATCACCCATTGCTCAACAAAGTCTAGAAATTCACTTTCTCTCCTAGCTGGTTTTACCCCTCCCTCTCCAGTGAATCCAGTTGAGAACAACCAGACCAAACTCCCTCTTCCTCTCTGTCTATTTTTCAAATTTTCGGTTGACCGTAGCTTAAAGAGGAAGATTTTTCAAAGTCGGGATTTTCAAACCATGAACTCAAGTGAAGGTACCCTTTGTGTTCATCTTCAAATTTCAATTGGTTTAGAATCAAGTAAAAGTAAATTTGACTAATTTTTGAGTGTGCAAAACCAATTTGAAGTTTAAGGAAAAACATGGATTTTCTTATATTACTTTGGTTTTGATGTCAAAATCGGATGTTTTATCTAAATGTAAGGTTTTAATTTATTCCCTAAGGCCAGAGGACTCACTGAGGAGTCCATCTGACCGGTTGGATGTGAAAACCGAATGCAGAAAACCCACTGTTTCTGGATTCATATTTCAGTCTACTGCTCAGCGTCACTGTCTGCTGATGCAGACAGAGGAGGAAGACGACTCTCCGAGTTTCCGAGAGTTGGGCTTCGGAAGTTCTGAAGGCAGACATTCGGAAGTTCCGAACTTCAGTTCAGGGTTCCGAAGTGTCCAAGAGGCTAACCGTTTCCCGTCTCTGCTGCCGAGACGTTCCGAGTCGTTCGCAAGGACCGAACCCCCTTCGGAAGTTCCGAGCTACCCTCGGCAGGTTTCGAGACACACCAGACTCATTGTTTTCTGTTTTTCGTTCGGAAGCACTCTCGGAAGCTTCGAGACTTGGATCTCGGAAGTTTCGAGACTTGGACAGAGCCTTGTTCCGAGGCTCCGTGGACCGATTTAGACCGTGGCTCGGAAGTTCCGAAGCCACAGTACCAGGTTCCGAGGCATGTTCCAAGGAACCCAGTGCTGGTTTGTGATTCTTGGTTTGATTTTGGATTTGCTTGTTTAGATCCTGAGTTTTAATGTGTTGTTTATACCCTTTTTTATAAGTTAAAACTGTACTAACCCTTTTTCTCTTATTACTATAGTATATATACTATTTGTATTCACTTTCAGGCCGACACTATCTGTCTGGCACTGAGTGACTTCACTTCTTGGCCGACGCTATATCTGTCGGGCACTGAGTGACCTCTAGGCCTAACTCAATACGTCAATCTAGTCAATGCCCAAATGACAATATGAGAAGTGGCCTGAGCCCTTGTACATCTAGACCTATCTCAATATGTCAATTTGGTCATGCCCAGAAGACAATATGAGAATTGGTCTGAGCACTTTTTTATTATTATATTGTAGATTATTGTAACTTAAAATGGTTAGAAACCAAGTAGGAGACTCAATTCCATGTACCCTGGAGATTCTTGGAAAAACAATATGGTTTTGAAATACTACAAGTATGTATTCCTTTGTGTGCGATGTATGTTGACCAATTATTGATTGCACACTTATTTGCATGTTGATAGAGACTGCGATACCACACAATTTTGGTGAAGGGAGTTAACTTTGCAGTAGGTGTAAATCAGGTTTATTAAGATGGACCTTGAACAATGAGTGGTTTCAAGTTTGGTGAACCCACCCATGTGCCTGAACATAATACACTGTTGTAAGAAGTGCTTATGATGGTTATATGTGATGATGTTGATTATGAGTTATGTGATACTGCTTCCACGTAGCTTTTACTATTGAACCATTGCTGAGCTGAGTGTGTCGGTTACATCTACTGGACTAGGTGGGTCGACAGTGACTGACAATGTAATATCCCCACCCACCTCAAAGAAAGCCTCACATCAGTAGTGAGGTGACTAGTTTGGTGTTAATAAGAGGGAAGCCTCCTCTCCCATGTGTGAGGCCTTTTGGGCTTGGCCATGTGGGCCAGGGCCCAAAACAAAACCATGGGGGCATGGTAGGCCCAAAACGGACAATATCACACTGGGAAGTTGGGTAGGGTCGTTACAGACAAGGTGTGTCAGTACCGGCTTTGAGGTGTATACCGGAGATGTACTTGTAAGGATTATTTTGACCGTGTCGGGACTTAATACTATTGATGTCAGTATAGTATCTAGGGGTTACGGTGGATGACAACAGTTATGGAACAATATTGAGAATTTGGCAAGCTTTAAACAATTATTATTGCAAATGTTGATTATTTAACTAACCTGACGTTTCATTAGACTGCATTGTTATTTTCTTTCACTGGGCTGGTTAGCTCACCCCACTCACCTTTCAGGAGATGCACCCGAGAAAGAGAACTCTCCGTATGAAGCTTAGGATGGATAAGCTGCTGCGTTGCCTTGGGATTCTCACTGAGGGGAATTCCGCTATCTTTGTATTTTGGTTCTTTGAACCATATATTTTTTTTGTAAAGTACAGGGTGTGGTACTTAGTTTGTGTTGATGTGATGTATTAAACCGCTATATATTCCGTAGCTACTCTTGTTTTGTTTTAATAATATTTCGTTATGGAAATATTGTCGTTGCGTGTTATGAGTTGTCTTTATGGGTAGACTTATGGTATGTGTTTGAGTCCACATGTTGAGATCATGTGTGACCTTTGGGCCTAACCTTTGATTCGGCCCAGTTAGAATTCTTGAGTTTAGTTTTTAAAAAAAAGGAAATCAGTGACATTCCGGGCCCACTTTCGGGTTGGGGCGTTACAGAAGTAGCTACTCCATTTCAAAAAAAGAATTATTATGCCCGATACCCGTCTTTTGTGACTTTTTGACGTATTTCAGAGATAATGAGCCCGTAACTGGACGGGGCATTACATCTCATGTAGTTGACAACAACTAGACCATACATAATGCATGCAGTTAGTCTAATTAGTAGATACACAAAACATCCGATAGAGTTGCACCTCATTACTACCAAAAGAATCCTCCGGTACTTAAGAGGTACGACTAATTTTTGTTTATTTTACAGGAAGGGAGAACAATTTGGTCTATTTGGCTTCACCGATAGCAATTATGCTGGTGATCCTGATGATAGAAAATGCACATCAGGTTATGTTTTTATGTTGGGCTCGGGTGCGATATCTTGGTCATCGAAAAAGCAACAAATTGTCACTCTGTCAACCACTGAAGCAGAGTATGTTGCTGCTACTTCATGTGTCTGCCAAGCTATCTGGTTAAGTAGACTACTTGAAAAATTACACTATCACCCAAATGGCCCCACTTCAGTCTACTATGATAACAATTCAGCGATCAAGTTGTCCAAGAAACCTGTTCTGCAAGGGAGAAGTAAACACATTGATGTTCAGTACCATTTTTGACGTGATCTTGTCAAAAATGGAACCATTGATATGATTAATTGTAAGAGTGAGGATCAAGTTGTTGATATACTAACAAAACCCCTCAAACTGTCTGTTTGTGAAGCTGCAGGGATTTCTTGGTCTATGCTTGATAGCTAATCGAGTTTGAGGGAGGGTGCTACAAGGCTACTTGACACACATTTGCTGAGAGGGACGTGTTGTCGGAGGGGTTGGGCCGGTGATGTACCTTTCTAAGCTGAATGTTAGCATGAACATTCAGTTTAAGGGAGGGTGTTAAAGTTTAGATTAAGTTTGACTATGTTTAAGGCGGACTAAGTGTTTAGGACTGTTATTAAATGACCTAGTCCTTAGGAGAGCTATTATTAATGTCTCCTTTCTGCTCTCTATCACTCTTCTATTTATAAAAAAAAAATAGATTCTGATTTTCAGAAAGCAAGAGAAAAAGGGCGGGGTGTTACATTAGGAGACTTGTTAGTAACAGCTCTTGCTTTGTAGTCTCTAAGTTGTTGAATTAGCAATCCCATTTTGTGGATTGTTAGTTGTGTAAATGATCTATTTAAAGAATTGTATACACGGAATAAAATAGTCTTTCAATTTAAATTTTCTTATTCTTGTTCTCCATCTTAAGTTAACATCCCTGCCATTCACGAGTCTCATATCCCCAGTTCTATGTTATCAAACAGAGACTGCAACCAACCAACCCTTTCCCCTTTCACCCATTGATTCCTTTTGACCGAAACCCATCCAAACAAAACCACCGTCCTACCCTACCTTCCCACTTTACCATTACAACTATTAATGCCCATTATTCAAATACAACTCACATTCACTGGTTTCCGTTTTCTTTTATCTCCACCATCTTCATGCGATTGCGCCATTGACCAATGCTTGACTTCCAAGCATTCACCCATTGTATTCCATTTAATTAATTCGATTAAATGTCACATTATTCCTTTTATAATCTATTTAAAATCCCCGATTTAATCCTTACTTATTTATCCTTTTAAATGGGAAGAGAAAAAGAAAAGAGATTAATTTTTCTTTTGAATAAAACGAATATTTTACTCACTTTTGGTGCACCTAGTTAAAAGTGTTTGGTGTACCGGTCTCTTTTCTAATAGTTGACAGCTCCACTAATTGGAAAGATGAAGAAAATTACAAAGAAATTTTTACCAGGTCCACTAATTGGAAAGATGAAGAAAATTACAAAGAAATTATTGCCGTGTCGTACAATCCAAATTCCAATATCTTAGTGGCCAAGTTTTCCAATAAGACTAGAAGACTTCCATCTTTTCCAGATTGTGGCCAAGATTCAATTACTTTATGACTAACTATTCCCATCACTCTCCGTTGGACAAAATGTAGCCCCAGTGGAGAATTGCTTACAACTATCTTATCTTGAAAACTGTTAAGTTGTGTTGTCTTATTTGTATAGGGGTAATTTAGGGGTAATTTAGTCCTTTTGTTATGAGCTTACCTTGTATATATATTATTGTTAATCAATGATAAATCTATGCTTTTAGATTCTATCATGGTATCAAGAGCCTGAGGTTTTGATTGGACACCGGCGGAACTGTTGCAGCGATTTTTTTTTGGGGATCGACCCAAACAGTGTCTTGATTTAGGGTTTTGATTTGCATCCGCCGCTGCATCCTTGCCGCGGGTTTTGCTTCGCCTCAGCCGCCTCCTCGCCGAGGGTTTTGATTCGCATCAGCCGTCTCTCTTCTTGCATCGTCGCCGTTCCCGTTCTTGGTAGCCGTCTCCTGCGCGCCCTCCGCCTGCGATTTGGGGGTTTCTTGTTTGCCCCCGCCGCCGAATCTGCTGCTCTGCTCGGCAGCCTCATCTCCGGTCGCCTCCCTCTCCTGTCGCTGCTGCCTCCTTCCGATTTGGGCTTTCCTTCCTGATCTCTGCACAACCTCCGATCGCCGTCCGCTCGCTTCAGATCTGTGTTTGCACCGTCCGGCGTCTCTGCCTTCAGTCTCCTGCGCGCCCTTCGCCTGCGATTTGGGGGTTTCTTGTTTGCCCCCGCCGCCGAATTTGCTACTCTGCTCGGCAGCCTGATCTCCGGTCGCCTCCCTCTCCTGTCGCTGCTGCCTCCTTCCGATTTGGGCTTTCCTTCCTGATCTCTGCACGGCCTCCGATCGCCGTCCACTCGCTTCAGATCTGTGTTTGCACCGTCCGGCGTCTCTGCCTTCAGACTGCGCTTCCGCCGGCAGCCTTCAGACTGCGATTCCGCCGGCTGCCTTTCGCCTTCCACAGTGCTTCCACTCCCCACATTCCGCCTTCCGACTGCAAGTTTCGGGTTTCTTGTTTTTGGGCTTTACCAATCCATCTGCCTCAACCGTACGCCATCAGTTTGGGATTTCTTGCTTGGCATTTTGCGGACACATTTTTTTTGAATTTTTTTTTTTTGGTGCTGAGGACTTTCCAATGGCGGTGAACGTGACGATTCTCTCCAGGCAATTAGTGTGAAGCTCACTGATAGTACTTACACTTATTGGGCCTATGTTATGAATTTTTTTGACCGGCAAGAACATGTGGGGTTATGTTTCTGGGGCTATTGTTATTCCTACGGACACTAAGGCTGCGGACTATGCTGCTTCCTTGGTTACTTGGACCACTAATAATTCCAAAATCATCACTTGGATCAATAATTCTGTTGAGCTCTCCATCGGATGCAACTTGCCAAGTTCTCTACAGCGAAAGCAATTTGGGATCATTTAGAGCGCCTGTATACGCAGTCCAACTTCGCTAAGCGATATCAACTTGAGAATGATATTCGCTCCGTTCGCCAGGGGGACATGGGCATTCAGCAGTTTTTCAGTCATGACTGGATTCTGGGATCAACTTGCATTAACTGAGCCTGCAGGCCTCAGTGCCATCGCCCTTATTGCACTTATAGAGAAGAGGGGCGACTCGTTCAATTTTTGACTGCTCTTCGAGATGACTTTGAAGCACTTCGGGGCTCCATTCTTCATCGTAGCCCCCTTCCCTCTGTTGATGCAGTGGTCCACGAACTCTTAGCTGAAGAAATTCGTTTGAAGTCTCATACGGCCAATCGTCTACTTTCTTTGCCTAGTCAGACAGTTTTGGCAGTGCCCTCCCGGTCTCCATCTAGTTCACAGAATCGTCAGCGCCAAGGTGGGCGAGTTGCTAATACTGATTGTCGTTACTGCAAACAGAAAGGTCACTGGAAGGCCCAATGTCCTCTGTTAATGCGCAGCCAGCCCCAACAAGGGCCGCCTCCTCAGCCACATCGTACCACCCCTGTTTGTTCCGTCTGTGCCGTGCCATCACCTTCGACTCCTTCCCTCTCCACCCTTGCAGATCAGTTGCAGCAACTCCTCTCTTCTCACCAGTCTAATGCATTGTCTACTGTTTCTCCTTCTCTAGGTTTGGTTCATTCCGCTTCTTCAGGTATTCCTTCTTCTACGTGGGTCTTTGACTCAGGTGCTACTCATCACATGACGCATGATGTTTCTTTATTCTCATCTTTATCTCCTTCTTCCTCAGATGTTTCTGTCTTAACTGCCAATGGTGCTTCTTTGCCCTTGGCAGGGTTGGTTCCATTCTGTCTTCTTCTTTGCACCTTTCTGATGTTTATTGCATACCTCATCTTACTCTGAATTTGATTTCTATTAGTCAACTATGTGATTCTGGCTATATTGTTAACTTTTCTCCCACTTCGTGTTCTGTGCAGGATCCTCATTCCAAGAGGCTGATTGGGACCGGCCGTAGAGAAGGAGGATTATATGTCTTAGAGCGGCTCCGTGTTCCTGCTGTCGCTGCTTCTTCAGTTGATTTATCATCGTTTCGTTTGAGTCCCAATTCATCTAGTTTTTATTTGTGGCATTCTCGTCTTGGTCATGTTTCTAGTTCCCGTTTAAAGTTTTTAATTTCTACAGGAGCTTTAGGAATTTACATAGTAGTAATATTTCTGATTGCAGTGGTTGTAAACTTGCCAAGTTTTCTGCATTGTCTTTTAATAAAAGTTCATCTATTTCTCTTGCTCCTTTTGATTTAATTCATTCTGATGTGTGGGGACCAGCCCCTCTTCCCAAAAGGGGGGTCTCGATATTATGTTTCCTTTATTGATGACTATTCTCGGTTTTGTTGGATTTATTTGTTGAAACGTCGATCTGAATTTCTTACTATCTTTCAAACGTTTCGTGCACTCATTCGCACTCAGTTCTCTGCCACTATTAAATGCTTTAGAGGTGATCTCGGTGGAGAGTATACCTCTGGTGCTTTCTCTGATTTGCTTGCCTCAGATGGGACTGTTCATCAGTCCTCTTGTACTGATACTCCCGAGCAGAATGGGGGTTGCAGAGAGAAAACATCGACACATCATTGAAACCGCTCGATCTCTGTTACTCTCTGCGAGTGTTCCTAGCCTCTTTTGGGGCGAAGCGGTTCTCACCGCCATTCATGTGATTAATCGAATTCCTTCTGCTATCACTTCTGGCAAATCCCCATTTGAACGTTTATATGGCAAAATTCCAGACTATCTCTCCTTGAAAGTTTTTGGTTGTGCATGTTTTGTCCTTCGTCCGCACAATGAGCGCACCAAATTATCTGCCCGGTCTGCCCTGTGTGTTTTTCTTGGTTATGGTGAGGGTCAAAAAGGATATCGCTGTTATGATCCCATTGCACAAAAATTATATGTCTCACGTCATGTTGCTTTTATTGAACATATTCCTTTCTATTCTATTCCTTCTCATTCTACCACTCTTGGTATGTCTGAGCTTCTATTTATTGACCCATTCTCTCATATTGATGATTTGTCTGTGTCTGATCATGTCCCTGCTTTGCCTAACTCTGTTCCTTCTATTTCTTCTACTCCTGTTGATGTTTTGCCTTCTACAGATATTTCTCCTCCCTCTCCTACAGTTGCCTCTCCTTCGACCTCTGCTGATGAGGATCTTGCTACTTCTCGTTACCCTCCACGCATCCGTAAGCCTCCTACTCGATTTGGCTATTCTTTTGATGATTTTGCTTATTCATGTTATTCCTCTTCTTTTTCTTCATTTCTCACTTCCATTCATACTCTCTCTGAACCAACCTCCTATAAGGAGGCTATTTGTGATCCTTTATGGCAACAGGCAATGGATGAGGAATTTTCTGCATTACACAAGAATGGTACGTGGGAGTTGGTAGCTCTTCCTTCGAACAAACGTGCAATTGGTTGCAAATGGGTGTATAAGATTAAGACCAGGTCTGATGGTTCTGTGGAGCGTTATAAGGCTCGCTTAGTTGCTAAGGGTTTTAGTCAGGATATGGTATTGATTACGAAGAGACTTTTGCCCCTGTTGCGAAAATGACCTCCGTCCGTACTTTACTTGCAGTTTCTTCAGTTCGTCAATGGCCTTTGACGCAGATGGATGTTAAAAATGCCTTTCTGAATGGTGATCTCTCTGAAGAAGTGTATATGCTTCCTCCTCAAGGTGTTGTTCATCGTCCTGGAGACGTCTGTCGACTTCGAAAGGCCCTATATGGTCTCAAACAAGCACCGCGTGCATGGTTTGACAAGTTCTCCACCGTGATTGAGTCTCTTGGCTTTCACTCTAGTGCTCATGACTCTGCTTTATTTGTTCGCTCCACCGCTGCTGGTCGTATCCTTCTACTTTTGTATGTTGATGACATGATCTTGACAGGTGATGATTTTGATGGTATTGCCCTGTTGAAGTTACAGCTGCACAACAAGTTTGACATGAAAGACTTGGGGCCCTTACGATACTTTCTTGGGATAGAAGTTGCCTCCTCACCCAAAGGTTATCTTCTCTCAATCTAAGTATGCTGCGGATGTTCTTCGCTGCGCTCGTATTACTGATACTCGACCTGTTGCCACACCTATGGAACTCAACGTTCATTACGCTTCCTCTGATGGTGTGCCTTTGCCAGATCCAACACTGTATCGCACTACAGTGGGCAGTTTAGTTTATCTCACTATTACGCGGCCTGACATTGCTTATGCCGTTCATATTGTGAGTCAGTTTATCTCTTCCCCAACCACTGTTCATTGGGCAGCCGTGCTTCGTATTTTGCGATATCTTCGAGGCACTATACATCAAAGTTTGCTCTTTTCTTCGTCATCTACTTTGGAGCTCCGTGCATTCTCTGATGCAGGCTGGGCAGGTGATCCTTCCGATCGCAAATCTACTACTGGCTTCTGTATTTTCTTGGGTGACTCTCTCATTTCATGGAGAAGCAAAAAGCAGGATGTTGTTGCTCGTTCATCTGCTGAAGCTGAATATAGAGCTATGGCTTCTACCACAGCTGAGATCGTTTGGCTTCGTTGGTTACTTGTAGATATGGGTGTCTCTCTCTGTGCACCCACGTCTATGTATTGTGATAATAAGAGTGCTATTCAAATAGCACATAACTCAGTTTTTCATGAGCGCACCAAGCATATTGAGTTGGACTGTCATTTTGTGCGTCATCATCTTCAGCTTGGCACGGTTTCTCTTCCATTTGTTCCTTCTGCCTTGCAACTGGCTGACTTCTTTACGAAGTCTCATACCATTGCACGCTTTGCATTTCTTCTTAGCAAACTCTCGATGATCAACTCGGTCCAATCGTGAGTTTGAAGGCGGGTGTTAAGTTATGTTGTCTTATTTGTATAGGGGTAATTTAGGGGTAATTTAGTCCTTTTGTTATGAGCTTACCTTGTATATATATTATTGTTAATCAATGATAAATCTATGCTTTTAGATTCTATCAAAACAACAATGTGTGGAATAACAACAAATAATGTAAAAATATGAACATCAAATACAAAGTAAGCGTAGCGAGTTTTCCACGGGTATTTTGTGTAAAAAGACACGGGTTTTAGAATATTACCCATTTTACCCTTCCACTGTAATAATTCAATGATCCGGTCAGTGAGCCGATCAGTGATCCGATTTCAGTAATCCGATCAATGATTTGATTTGCTGTTCTGTATGAAAAAACAGTTTCACTTAGATAAATTTCAGTGATTCGATTTCAGTGAGCCGGTCAATGATCCAGTCAGTGATCCGGTCAGTAAGCCGATTTATATCGCAGTGAAGGGTTAGTGATCCGATGAGCTGATTAGCTGATTTATACCGCAGTGGAAGGCTAAAATGGATAATACCCTAAATCCCGTGTCTGGTTACACAAAACACAGTGGAAGGATTGCTACTCCAAAGTAATTGTTCAATTTATCACACACTTAATTATTAACAAGGATGTAAATGGATTGGATTCAAATTGGATATAGCCATATAGGTAACATCTGCATCGACTTATATTTATAGATCATTCAATTATTTCAGATGTAGGATCGATATCTTCATGCACTTCATATCGTCATTTGTGAATTCAAATTTGGATATCTACAAAAGTAAGAAGTATTACATTTTATTTAACAAGAGGATAATAAAATTAATTAAATTGTCAAGTTCCCATACCAGAAGACAATTAAGATTCTATAAACTATATAATTAAAGAAAATTAGAAGACTTTAAAGAAACCACTTTAATGCCATTGTTCAAAAATAAAAATAAAACTACTTTAATGTCTAAACAAAAAGGCAAATGCAAAAGGAAATACAAAACTGCCAAAATAGATTATAATTTTTTTTGTCCAAGGCCATTTATTTTGGTTAGGGGTGACTCGGACTATTACTTAAAACCCACCGAGGTCCGCTTTGGACTTGTACTTAAAAATAAACGGGCCTAAAAGCCCGACTCCAAGCCGCTGAACAAATAATATCTGTCGAAGGCTGGTTATTTAGGTCGAATTCGAACAAATCAACACCTATTAATTTTTACTTATTTATTCCGAAAAAAGAAAAAAGAAAAAAAAGGATAAGACTGAAAAAAAATGAGTTGAACAAGATTTGAACTCAAGACCTCTGCATGGAAAAATGAGTTTACGGATCTTGTTGGACGATCTGATAGAGACCTGAAAATCTGACTGTAAAATCCATTTTCTGATACATCATCCCACAAACTGTCGGATCCTCTGATGGTTCCGTCCGACAGTTAGATCATCCGATCCTCGATGTGATCACTTTGTCTTGGTAATTTTTGCATATTTACACAAAAAAGGGCCATAACTTAGGCTGTAAAGATCGGATTCGGACAAACTTTGACTCGACGACAAGATCATCAAATTCTGAGTCTAATTTCCCTAAAAATCTTGACGTCCCGGGTCAAGTCATTACAATCCTTCCCTTGGTGATATCAGAAGCCAGAAGTCGTTCCGATATACAATTTTATCTAGTTCCTATTTTTATTTATTATCCAAAATCCGAAAGTCACATTTTCCTTGATATCTCATCCTAATGATGTCTTTTGTTGATTCCAAAATGGAAATGATCTCGTTACATCTTATGGGAAACATTCAGATTACATTTCAAAAGAAATACAATCGTATCAGGTATTTAAACACTTATTTGTTTTTTATTCTAATAACAATTAACAGCCCATAAATTTAGGAGAGAAACCTCCATTCGATTTCTCTTTCTTGAGGGCGCTTTGTCTCTCTGTTTCTCTCAAGCAATTGTGAGTTTTAAACTTGGATTTTAAGAGATCATTAATTTCGGTCGAGGAACCTATCAGAGTCACTTGAATTATGCCAAAAAAAATTGACCTATGCTTTTTATTTCATTATATAGCTTTCATTAATTTTGTATATCTTTAATAAATTTATGTGAAAATGATCACCGGCATATTGGTAATGCACAATATTATTTCATATATTTATGACATGAAGTTCATCAAATATGACAATAATAAGCCTACTCAAAAAGATTTTTCTTTAAATATGTAGTCCATAAAAAAATATCTAATTAAATTAATCAAATAAATATTTTTAAGTTCAATATTTAATCATTTTAAATTATTTTTAATCTTTAACTTAAAGTTCTATCAATTTAAATCTATTATATGTTGTACTCAAAATTGGTTTAAGTACAATTCTTATAAATTGTTCAATCTTTATGAGAAACCACTTTTTTTGTGATTTTAAATGTGTCATTAATTTAGTCTGCCAATGATCCAAGTCCGGCCATTTTGAAATCCCAATCCAGTTAGCCCGAAAATGGGTAAGAGCCAAGTGGCTTGGAATTTGGTCTTTCCCCAAATTGCACAATGGCCATTTTTTATTTGAGAATGGGTCAATTGATCTCATGGAAGGAAACTACCTACTTTGTTGGTATGCTGGATTTTCCTTTTCATTCTGTGTAGGAAACTACCTACACAGAATGATTGTGTGTATATGAAGGATTTCTCATTCGCCTGTAGAAAAAGATAGTGGTGGGGAAGGAGATGTTGCATTGACTTGACCATCATCTACCCTCTCTATGGGCTTCAATTTACATTGTCGTTCTTGTATTTTGCGATTCATCTCTCTACCATGAATTCATAACTCAATTATGTAAATCTTTTTTTTTTTAAATTTATGTTACGGAAAACCCAACGTAAAATCTCCACGGATAATATCCACTACTTTTAGGACACTTTAGGTGAGACTTCCCGTTTCCTAAGACGAAAGAATACCAATTGAACTACATTCATATGGGCTTAATTATGAAAATTGGTGCTGTGGTTATCCATCACAATCAAATTAAAGCACCAAAAGACTTGACCAAGGTGTTGGACTTACATATGTAAGTAGTAATAATAATAATAATTGTTATTATTTATTTATCTTACTTTGAACATAAATATGGTAAGCACCCCTGACATATCGGAACATGTGGGTTGAAAAAATGGAGGTACGGTGTTGGTGTTGGTGGAGCATTGTTGCTTTGCTTGTGGCTGCTCACTGCTACATCGCCTGTTTTCCTCATGAAAGAGACTCACTTCTTCTCATCAAAAAAGACATCAACCCTCGACCCTCTGAACTAGAGAATTGGAAGGGAGATGACTGTTGCAGTTGGGAGTCTGTGATCTGTAACTCTTCCACATATCGAGTACAGGAGTTGCATCTAGATGGTGTAAGAGGTGAAGAGTCGGGAAAATGGTATCCAAACGCCACTTTGCTTGTCCAATTCAAACAACTTTCTGAACTAGTTTTATCTTCTAACCAGATCGCTGGATGGAGGATGCCACAAGGTAATGATCCATGTCTTATTTTTGTTTGTGGCTGAAATTTGTCATTTAGATTGAGATTCAACAATTCTCTTCCAAATCTTAGTATTCTTTAGTTTATTTTTGGAACAAGTTAAAGATTAATTTAGATACTTAGATTCATGTGCCCTTACTTTTTTTTCTTTTTCTTTGTAAATATTAGATTTCCATTAAAAGCCTGAAGGCTGAGCAAAATACAACCACATGACATACAAATAAGTTTTCATATTACATCCGCCATACATGTACCCTTATATTATAACTAAGTGTTATATAAAATTGAGAAAAGGAAATCCACATCATGGCTGAAAGGCTGAAATTTACCCTGTGTGAAAAAAGTCTTTTTTGGTAACTCTAAGCGGGGGGTAACATGATATATTAACAATTTTATGAGAATAAACAATATTTATTATATCTATACAATTAAAAAATAAAAATATAATTTTATAAAATATAATTATTAAATAATATTTATCAATTCATTTTTTTTAAAATACTTTTACTCCATAGGAGCAAAGAGAGGTAAGGTTCCCTGAAAACCTTCATGCTCCAAAGGATTTTTAAAAAGGAAGGGAGATGGATAAAAAATTAAATTTTTACCTCACCCCTCTATTACCAAACAAAGGTAACTGAGTTACCCCCTTTATCTCCTTTCCAAACCCAGCCATATATGTTACATGTGATATGATCCCTCCATATCTATCAAAACAGCCGTCGAGTGGGTTTCTTCAGATATATCTAGTGGTATAAGAAGCATAATTCTATATATAATTTTGTTTTATATAAGAAGTATAATAAAATTTGATTTAAAAATATAATTTAAAAGTGTAAAATGTTCACACTTTTAAGTATCTATGTAACTTGAGTTTAATTAAATCGTTAGTTAATCCTAAACAAATTTAAGTTAAGAATAAATTTAATTCACGGGACATGAACCATTTAGATTTTTCATAAGTAGCATACATGTCCCAAGTCCCAACCACCACATTTACATGGAAGCAAAGGATGAAGTATCTTTAAAAGTTGTTCTATATTTTGTTTTATAAATTGTTATAAGAATTTGGTATATTAACAATATATTATTGATTTTAGAAAAATCATATAATATAATATAATATGCAATAAATATTGTACGGGTCAAATTATTTAACAATATATCCAAACAATAACTTAACATATGTCATTTTTCAACTCCAATGCATGGTTACCTAGTTTACAGTTCAAAATATGTCATAATTTGCTAATAAGCTCGGGTACGTTCATTTATTTCCTTTTGAATTGACCGATACAAAACATGGGCATATTCTATGCAATACGTATTGGCTAATACACATCTTATTGGCTGTATGAAAGTAAACTTTATCGGCTAATAAGGATCATTAAAAGACTCTATTATATTGGGCCCATTTCAGTTTACAGTATAGTACTGGTGTAATGATCTGACCCCGCCAAACTATCGAGAATTCTGGCATGAGGTGAGTGGAAGTGATACCTGACACCAATGGGGGGCAAGTTGACTCTAAAACTGGGTGGCTTGATATTGGGGTTGACTTATGGGATGTATTTGAAGTATCAAATGAGCTCTAAATTTAATGAGACTTGGTTTTTTATAGATTAGTTAAAGAGCTTTTCGAAAAGTACAAGAACACTCAAATTTGAGCTTCGTAGCTCAAGTTATAGCCATTTTAGTGAAAGGGTGTAAAACTTAGGTCATAATGGTCAAAATGAACGTAAAACTACGCGTAATGTGATCCTAAAAGAATACGTAGGCAACTGATTATTCAGTTTGATCACAACGGGGTCTAAGGGGTTTTAGGATTCGTGGGAATCATCTTATAAGTGTGAGTTCCATGTGTATATGGACATAGGTGTACGATTGCTTTAGAGTTTGAAATAAAAAAAAAATCTCAGTCACATGCCTGAGGGTCGGGGCTTGACTATTTGGTATCAAAGCTTAGGCTCGTTCCCCTTGGACTGTGAATATGGGAGCTGAAACACTGACAGAAGCATAGGACTGTGAGTTAAGTTGAGTTCAGGACCTCCTCGTGCCGCTTGGTTTAGGCGAAAAATGTTGAGTTAGTGCCTTCGACGGGGTGAGTAGGTGGTTTTTCTATAGATTTGTGAGTATTAGACTCTGATAAACCCGGAGTTGAGAGGTGCTGGAAGTCTTGACGGAAGTCTGAATCTGGTTGGGACTGGGAAAGTGATGAGGAAATGATTGATTTTCTTGAGTGAAAGATTATATAATTCCCTTGGAATCGTCTCCAAATCACCTTGCAAACTGTAAATGAGATTGTCTTCCCAGAGAGTGGGAGTGAGGCCAATAGGCCCGAGAGTCCTGCAATGGGACTTGGAGAGATCGAGCGATGGTGCATTGGCAAACTACCACCCATTGGATACAAGTGAAGGGAAAAGTTGTCACTCATCCCACAATGCAGGAAGACTAGAGGAACACATGTGTGTGTGGCAACAGTTGGAGAATACATGGTATATCAGCCCGGGGTGGTTGTAAGCCTGGAGAGTTGTCCTAGGATTGTGACTTTTGGTCCCAGCTAGAGGACTACTATGTAATACTTCATCACAATATCAGAGTTTATTAATTCAAGAACAAACATAGAATCATGGATCATTAAATTTAATGTTCGACAAACTTGAACACCTTAACCACAGGATCTGAATCTATTAATGCTTGAAACACGGATCAATCTTAATGCGGAAATCATAAACGTAATAATTATAAGACATACCCTGATCCATTGATGAATAAGAGTGAGCTTTGATATTCCCTTTGAATAGTATTTTGGGAACACTGAGTTGTCTTTAGGTGATGGATAATAATGGATAGTGACCCTTTTATATGCAGAGGGAGGACCCCTAAGGCAATTAGAACTTTCATTTCCTGCTTTTTATCAAAATAGGAAACTAATCCCCTTTAGAACTCTCTAAAATAGACTTTCTTTATTTAAACACAGTTTGCTTGATTTAAAATCCTCTATGTGGAGCTCCAAATTTAATGTGGGTCATGTTTAGTCCTATATTTTCCCACTTGGCCCACATTTACACTTTATGGGATTTAAAACCAGGTATATCATAAGGTGTACACGTACACTATATTTAACAACATAATGCAATCAACATCATAATGTTAATACTAAACAAACCACAACTGCGAGCAATGGCGGATGCACATCATTTTATCCCAACATGGTCCCTTCCATAACTACAATACAAGTGACCTATCTAGCACAACCCTTAAATGAGAGATTTTTCATAATGGTCCACATAAGTGTCATAACATAATGACTATTCTTGTTAGTATCAAAATAAAAACATATAATGTATATGCATAACAATAATAAACAGGAACAATAATCAGAAACGCATACATGAGTACTCAAATGTCAAATATCGTACATTTATTCATAATGCAGTCCAAAATTTTTAATTATATCATAATAGATAATGTTCAAGACTCATTCTATTGGCATGTTCCTTAAAGGTATTTATAGGTAATTCTTTCGTGAACGGATCTGCTATCACAAGTAAAGTAATTATGTGCTCAATAGATACATTCCGTTTCTGAACTTCTTCTTTCACGACAAAGTACTTCAATTCTATGTGTTTCAATCCACTCGAATACTTGTCGTTCTTAGAAAATAATACTACTGCAGAATTATCACAATAAATTCTCAGCGGCTTGGTAATGCTGTCGACAATTCCAAGTCATGAGATAAAGTTCTACAGCCACATTCCTTGAACATTGGCCTCATAACACACCACAAATTCTACTTCCATGGTTGATGTTTTAGTGATAGACCGTTTGACCCTTTTCTATGATATTGCTCCGCCAGCCATAAGGAACAAATAGCCAAACATTGACTTTCTGCTATCAATGCAACTACCAAAATCCGAATCTGAGTAGCTAATGACCTCAAGATTATCAGACCTCTTAAACGTAAGCATGAATTCTTTAGTACCCTTTAAATACCTCATTACTTTTTTTGCAGCTTTCCAATGATCCATTCCAAGGTTGCTTGGGTATCTCCCCAGCATACTAACAGCAGGCTACCTACAGTTGAGGCATACATCAGGCTACCTACAGTTGAGGCATAAGGGATTTCCTTCATTTGTTTCTTTTCAAGTTCATTATGTGGTCATTGATTTAAGTTAAATTTATCTCCCTTTTCAAAAGGTGCATCTTGATAGGAACAATTTTGCATACCGAATCTCTCCAAGATTCTTTCTATTTAGCCTTTCTGAGACAGCCCTAACATACCACATGTTCTGTCACTGAATATTTTTATTCCAATCACGTAGGTTGCCTCTCCCATATCTTTCATTTCAAAATTATTGGAGAGAAACTTCTTGGTTTCGAACATCATACCAAGATCATTAGTGGCAAGCAAAATATCATCAATATATAATATTAGGAGGATAAACTTATTCCCATTGACCTCCAGGTATATACACTGATCAACGATGTTTTCCTTAAAACCGAAGGAGGTAATGATATCATTGGACTTAAGGTACCATTGCTTGGAGGCTTGCTTAAGGATATAAATTGATTTATGTAATTTGCACGTCATATATTCCTTAACCTCTATAAAGAATCCTTTATGTTGTTCCATATACACATCCTCATCTAAACTACTATTTAAAAATACGGTTTTAACATCCATTTGGTGAAGTTCTAAATCATAATGAGTCACCAAAGCTATAATGATTCTAAAAGAGTCCTTTCTGGATACATTAGAGAATGTCTCTTTATGATTAATGCCATCTTTCTGAGTAAATCATTTGACTATAAGTCTTGCTTTATATCTGAAAATCCCTTCCTTTGGTGCTAGAACACGATTGACCCTAGACGGGGGCTGAATAAGTCAATCTCAGTTTCCATGGTGCTCACAAATTTCTTGATTATTTAGAGCTTAAGTGCAGCAGAATATTAATCAAGATATTTGTTTAGTGTGATGAATTGTTATTCAATTACGTAAACGATCACACTAAGTTTAGAACCCTTTGCATATTGCTTGATTATCAATGCTTGTGCACAATGTATAAATAAAGATAATCAAATGCAAAGTGATGTGTGTTGAGAAGAGTACTTAAATACTAAATCACAAACACACAAAGATCAAACACCATAAGACCAAATTTATAATGGTTTGGTTAGCCAACCGACATCCACTATTAGGGCTAGCTCACCCTTAAACTATCTCCAAATCCACTAAGTAGGAACTTACACCCTCACAATTAGAGTAGGAATTCTACCTTACTCAATCAGGTGGGAATTTCACCTAATACATGTAGAATAGGAATTCCATTATTCATTTGGCTGAAAATTCCACCTGCCATATGTGCTAGAGACGACGCTCTAGATTTTTTATAGTGGTTCTGAAGCTAAGCCTGCTTAATCCACTTTCAGGACAAATGTTTTAAATAAATTTAAAACCAAGAAACACTTGCATTTATAGCTCTATCTCCTTGATGTGTGCTTCAAGATCCACAAAATGTGTGCCTGAGTTAATCCCGACATTCCGCCTTATAGCTGTCGTTGAGCAATCACAATCTTATAGTGATTAGGCAATTAGTTCTACTAATATCTATCCTATTTGTATATCCTTTCCCCTCTCTCTCATAAACTCCATCCATATGATTAGTTGTATTAGATTTCCCAAGTGTAAGCACAAGAGAGAGAGTGATCCTTTGTTGGCCCTTGTTTAAGCTCACTGATAATGATGAGGGTCCAAAGGATTTGCCAAAGGATACCAACTGGTTGCACAAAGATTGATATTTATAGAGAATGCAACCAGTTGCAGAATCTGTCATGTACCGATAGGTTGGGTGCACCGAGGGGTTAGTGACTAAAAATATTACTGTTCAACTACTCTACCGTTGCACATTAAATGTACTCCCAACGGTAACATTATTTCCCTGTCGACAGGACGATGTCGCCAATGGGTCGACAGTATTGGCACCGAGATGTTGGTCCATACGAGGGTCTCGATCTGGGGCAATACCATGTAAACATAGTTTCATGTCCCGAAACTTGTCTTGCCCAAAACGACTTGTCGCCCTTTACCAAGGGGTCGGTCCTGGTACTTTCGATCGGTCTTAAACAACTGAGATGTCTGTTTTCTCGAGAACCCACTTGAGTTCAAAATCCAGAACTCACAAGTTTTTCATCGATGAGTAGTTGACCACGAGGGGTCGTCAAGTTCATCACTGAGGGGTCGGTGTATATGAGACTCTAGATCAGAGGCATATCCAAAATGACAGTTCTATGATCCAGAACCTTTGTCAATTTGGCCGACCAGTCTTTGACCATGACGGGCCATTCTTGTCTCCAACAAGGGGTCGGTGAGAACGACTGGTCGAGCTGACAGTGAACTTAATTCATATTTCCAAGTTCGCTTACAATTCACGGTCAAGCTTGCTCTCTAGGTTTTTTATGATTTTACTATTTGTTCAACTAAGCCTACGAATGGTCCTCCTAAGGTGTGGGTACCACTTAAAGTCATCTATGATCATAATACCTGTTTTGTGATTGTCATAACGATGAGCTTTAATCTGGTGGAGCATGATTTTCACTCTTGATCACTTTGACTCTTCAAATTTCTTAGCAAGTGTTTCTTCCTGAGTCATGGAATTGGCAAACATAGGGACTTGGCAAAACTGGTGTACTAACAATATCGTTCGATATTACCCTTGGAGTCTCGTTTGGTATTAAAGACCCACTTACATCCAATTTTCTTATATCCATGAGACAATTCTATTAGATCCCACACTTCATTCTGAGCCATGAACTTTAGCTTATCTTTCATGGTGTCTAACCACTTACTAGAATCATCACATTCTATGGCTTTTTTCAGCTGATCAAACAGATCCTCAATCGTGGCAGTGGATCTTTAATAACCCCTAAATCATAATCCGATTCTTGTAGATATACCACATAGTCATCCGAAATGGCAAGTCTCCTTTGTCTTTTGGACCTTCGTAATATTATTTCTTATGGTTGTTCTATAATCGGTTTATTATTGGTGATGGTTTTATCATGGAGTGATTCATCATTCAGGTGTTGTTCATCAGGCTGTCCAATAACATTAGGGACAACAATTTCTGAAGTTAAGGGTATAGAGACTTGAACCCTTAGTTCTTGCACACCGATGTTTCTCATTATGTCATTTCTACTAACCTCATCATTCTCAATAAATCTTGCATTACCGGTCTCCACAATTCTCATACTATGGTTCGGACAATTGAACCTGTACCCTTTGGACTTCTCAGGGTAACCTATGAAGTAACCACTGATTGTCCGCTCATTAAGTTTCCTTTCATGTGGATTATAAATTCTTGCCTATGCAGGATAACCCTATAGATGCAGGTGTCTCAAAATAGGTTTCCTTCCCATCCACAGTTCAAAAGGAGTCTTAGAAACTAATTTACTAGGAACCCGATTAAGCAAGTACATTGCGGTTCTTAATGCATACATCAACAACATAATGGGTAGGGTGCTATTAGATAACATGTTCATAACCATATCCATAAGTGTATGATTATGCCTTTCAGCAACACCATTCTGCTAAGGCGTACGGGGCATCGTGTATTGTGCAATTATACCGTGACTTTCTAGTAGTTTAGTAAAAGGCTCCGGGTGTTGACCGGTTTCATTATACCTACTATAATATTCACCACCTCTATTTGTTCTTATGACTTTCACCTTTCTATCTAGTTGTTTTTCAAATTCGGTGATAAATATCTTTATAGTATTAACTGCTTGAGATTTATCATGCAACGTATAAATATAAACATAATGCGAAAAGTCATCAATAAAGGTGTTAAAATAGGTCTTTCCACCAAAAGATTGAACATCAAATGGGCCACAAATATTAGTATGTATCAACTCAAGTAGCTCTTTAGATCTCGTGGCTCATTTCTTGGTGTGTTTGGTATGCTTACCCTTAATGCATTCAACACTCACACCTAAATCAATAAAGTTAAGATTCGGAAGTATCCTATCTTTTACCAATTTTTCAATTCTTTCGCGGGATATATGTCCCAAACGTTTATGCCACAAGATAGAGGAATTTTCATTAATAAACCCACATTTAAAACCAACATTACGATGCAGGGTTAGGACATAATTAGCAAATTAATTATCAACCTTTAAGCGGTAAAGGCTATAAATCAATAATCCAGACCTAATAAAGGATGGAACCTTGAATAAACTAAAGGCATTATTTCCAAATTTTACAATAATAACCATTAACATCATGTTTGGAAATCGAAATAAGATTTCTGGCAATAGAAGGAACATAAAGACAATCAAATAAATCTAAGTGGTGGCCAGTATCAAGGAAAAGATGGTAAGTCCCGATGGCTTCAACTATCATCTTTTGTCGATTTTCCATTGAAATGAAGGCTTTAGTTGGGTCGATAGTTTGGGTCATAAGATATCCGTACATCGTATTAGAAACATGAGTTGTAGCCCCATAATCAAGCCACCAAGTATTAGAGAAAAGTTCAGTGAGATTAGATTCGAAACATACAGAAATGGAATTTTTACCTTTCTTTTCGAACCACGCTCTCCTTTTGTGGCAATATTTATGGAAGTGTCATTCTTTCTTGCAGAAGTGGCACCTCACACTGCCTATCCCCTGATTTTGAGTCCCTGAAGGCGTATTGGGCTCAAATAGTTTTTTTCTGACTTTCTTAAATTTCTTGGGCTTCCATCCTCTTTTCTTACTGGGTCCTTGATGTGTGCCCTCCTCTTGAATCAACATACTCAACGGTTCATTTACTAGCCATTTATCTTTCATAGTATTGTAATCTATTTGAAATAACCAATACTGAGGAGGTAGAGAATTCAGAATGAATTAGACAAGAAAAGTATCATCAACACTCATCCCTATATTCTTCAATTGAGCAGCAATATTTGTCATCTCCGTTATGTGCTCATAAACTCTAATAGAAATTGTAGGCTTATTAGAAATTAGTGCTTTATCAAGAACAAGCACACTAAGATGAAACTCGACTTGTTTTTTCCATTCAGAGAAATTAAGTCCAATCAACATTGGAACAACAGAAGCTTGCGAATGCAGTCTAATGGAGAGAGATGCTGCAAAAATTACATAATTTCATAATTTCATGCTCACTTATATAATGCTTTGAGTTAAAGTTAATTGAAACACACAAACAATCAACATTAGTAAGCAGTACTACCGGATCCACCTTTGGGTGATCTTATGGCATACTATTTCAGTATAGTGATTCCCAGTCACCAATAGAACTGACCAACAAAATATAAGCGATCAAATACCACTGTTACCTTTAGGTATTTAGACAAATACCAACCACAGGTACCCTCCAATCATCTTATCCTAATCTGTTAACCACTCGGAACAGTGCACCTTTGGGCCAACCTATATCTCTGTGATTTTGGATCGGGATTAGTAAAGTCATTATTATCCAACACTTGGGAAGAGTATTGGATCATAATTATATGACCGGATGTCCAAACATATTCCGATTGGGCTACTTTGGTGACTACGTATCATAATATGGTATTAGGTTAAGAAGAATGGATTTGCTCATTATTGGATTCCCAAAAATATAAGAGGAAAAACCCCATAATTTCGATTCCATTAATAATAATCTTGAAATCCATAAAATTTTGAATTCCATAAATTATTAAGATTTGTCAAAAACATAAGATTAAGATCCATAATTTTTTTTAATTCCATAAATCATAAAATCATAAGGTCCATGTTTTTTTTTTTAATTCTTCCTTGTTTCAAGCAATAATCGATCCTATGAACCAGACTCTTAATACCACATGTAATACTTCATCATAATATCTGAGTTTATTGATTCAAGAACAAACATAGAATCATACATCATTAAACTTAATGTTCGACAAACCCGAATACCTTAACCACAGGATCTGAATCGATTAATGCTTGAAACACGGATCAATCTTAATGCGGAAATCATAAACGTAATAATTGTAAGACATACCCAGATCCATTAATGAAGAAGACTGAGCTTTGACCTTTCCTTTGATATTCCGATGCTTTCTGAAATCTAAAAACAAGAGAAAACACCTACCTTATAGTTTCTACCTCTTTCCTCCTTAATGCCCTCTCCCAATTTTGACAATAGTGTTTTGGGAACACTGAGTTGTCTTAAGGTGATAGATAATAATAGAGAAAGACCCTTTTATAGGCACATGGAGGACCACTAAGGCAATTAGAACTTTCATTTTCTACTTCCCATCAAAATAGGAAATTAACCCCCTTTAGAACTCTCCTAAAATAGATTTTCCTTATTTAAACACAGTTTCTTTATTTTAAAATCCTTTATGCAGAGCCCCAAATCTATTGTGGGTCATGTTTAGTCTTACATACTAAGGCTAATTGTTAGCGATGGGGTCTGTAGTGGTTTGTAGACCTGGTGCCTAAGATCTCTCTTGGGACAGATGATGACAGTGTAAGTGAATGGAAGTAGAAGACTCGTGTGAGGATATTGTTGTCTTTCTTAGCTGACTCGTTACGTTAGTGGAGTTGGCAAAGCGGTCAGCTTGTGGAAAACCATACCTCAGAGTAGTCTCTAGAAGAGTCAGCAAATGCCGCGAGTCTAATTGTGTACTTGATATGATAATAACTGGCTTGTGGATTAGTAGTTGAATAGGATTTTTTTGATCCCACGTGGTGGGAATCAGACATGTTTGAGATGTGGATTGAGATTTGAAGTCTCATAGGAAAAATTTAAATGTTGTGTGGTGGTTTCAAGGTTGTGGGTTTGATTGCATCGATATAGTGATGCTAGAATGCATAAGTGAGGCTTGAACATGCCTATGATTGAGGCTGAAATGCATAAAGGCGCTGGTGATGCAACAATGAAAGTGTAGTTGGAAGTCTTGAGAAGGTAGACCCTTCTTATGTATGAGAGCCTATGAGGATGAAATATCATACTAGGATGTTCGACATATATGCAACTCTATGATGATTGGTATTTTCCCTAGATGAGGAAGGGTGGCAGCGATACCCTCATTGATTGTGTATCCTGGGTATGTCCTTCTTTGGTGTGAACCAAACGATAAGTTGCATAGCATTGGCCACGATAGATACGTTTTGAACCGCTTTACGTAGGCCACGTCTGTATGTGTAACGGGCCATATGTTTCCATGTTGGTATACATGTGATGTTGATGAGTGGCTGCGATGAACCAACGTCACTTACATATGATTGAGATTAATATCTGGTAGGGACAAGCCTAGCATTGCATGTATACACTGACAATGTGTAACTGGTTTTAAGGGGCACAGTGCCATTGTGTGTGGTCAATTTTGGCACATGGGTAGATATGAGAAGTATTGGAAAAACGGGTCCATTTGTTGGTCTTATTGAACAACCCCAACTTTGCTATCACAATTGTATGGCTTGTGGTATAAATGAACATGTGCGTTGTATATGAAAGCATGCATAGATTTATGAAAATCAATGGCATGCTTGAGAATAGGTAAATGCATGTGCAATTATCAAGCATGGAGACATGTGAGGCACACAATGTTAACATCTTGGATGAGGCAATTTGGTGCCATGTGTACCTAACATGTAGTGATGAGTGGAATATATGCTGTTGTGATACATGATTTGTTCTAAGGTGACAAATGTGATTTGAGACATTTGGGGTGAAATTGGAGGCCCCAAGGAACTTCGCCGTGTTCTTCCGAATGGATTGAGTATTTGTCAAATGCAGAATAAGATGTTATTAGTAATGTTATGCATGGGAGTGATGGGCATGCTTTAGTTACGAAATGTGTGTGTTTGGATATTCTTGCTCACACATTATGATTGGTGGACCTTTATGTTGTGCTTGACACATCAGGGTTTCATATGCTATGGGTGATTAGGTCCATGGTTGGAATGATGTACGAAAACCTATGGATTTGACCGAACTATTGGAAATTACAGGTTATGTGGAGGCGTGGGATTTCGACTAGTGGTTGAGTCAAGAAGGAGCTGGGATTGACTCCAGATTGATGGTTTTAGGTGGTGTCGAGTTTAAAACGCTGGGAATGAGTGGTCCCTCGGGTGTATGATTGAGATGGGGAGGGGGATTCCTTGGACTCTTCGTTGTGTATCGTCCAGAGGTGTTTAAGGCTCTTGGATTAGCGGGGTGCATTATTGTGATGTACTCGGACGTTGTAGACCACATATTGGATTATGGGATCGTGTTAGCCACTTGTAATATTGAGCTGTATGGAGAAGTGAATTAGGAGATATGCTGTAACGACCTACCCCAACTTCCCAATGTGATATTGTCCGCTTTGGGCCCACCATACCCTCATAATTTTGCTTTGGGCCCTAGCCCACATGGCCAGGCCCAAAAGGCCTCACACATGGGAGAGGGGGGCTTCCTTCATATTAATACCCAACCCACCCACCTCACTACCGATGTGGGACTTTCTTTGAGGTGGGTGGGGGTATTACAATCTGCCCCCGTTAAAACCAAAGCTGTCCCTAGCTCTGTCACATCACAGAGGTAGAGGGCCCACATAGTCCTACTGTTAAACCGTGCTCTAATATCACTTGTACCTAGGCCCAAAAGTCCTCACACATGGGAGAGGGGGGCTTCCCACATATTAACACCCAACCCACCCACCTCACTACCGATGTGGGACTTTTTTTGAGATGGGTTGGGGTATTACATATGCAATCTCTCAATTATGCTTTAATATGGGCAAAATTTTTGCGTTGCTTTTCACTTATCATAGTTGGCTGGAAACACATGATCCTTATTGAGATAAAATCATGCCAGCACTAAAATTTGGTGATGACTTAGGAGCATGGTAAATCCGACCCTAATTTGGTGTCGTAATCTCTAGTTCTACATTACCTTCCTTTATTGCAAAAATTGTCCCTATGGCAAACCGTATCTAATTTGTTGCATATCTACATTAATATCTAATTCTATGTGCTGGTAGCAAATAAATTGGTCAATGATAGTATTTATAGTAAAGTCTTCTATGATAATATGTATTTATGGTAATACATATTTATAATAGATTCTTGTAAAAGTTTACACACTTGATAAAAATAAATACAAATAGAATTAATTGAGAAATTATTGGGCTTTCATTTGTAATTAGGAAATAAATTTGAGGCATTGGTTGTGTAAAGGAAACATTAATGTATACGTGTATATTAATTAATGAATTAATGTATCATTGTGAGTAGTTATGCTCATTTACGATGGAACACAATAAATTCACCTATTTTTTTTTTAAACACAATAAAAAATAAAATAAGTATTGTCATAATAATTTTTTTACAATTACTTAAAAATATTTTAAATTCTTGACTTATTAACTTAAAAACAATATTTGATCATGTAAATTAAAAAAAAATGTTATCAATTACCAGTAAAAAAGCTTCATGAAGTAATAACTGATATATAAGTACTTCAAGTAGTGTAATATAAAACAATTGTATTTATCATAAGTAAGGTTGTTATGGTTTAAAGGATGTGGTTTAAAATTCTATGGATTTCAGATAAATAGTGAATCTATGAAAAAAGTTTGTCAAATTAAATATAAAGCTAACTCTAGATATTTAAGACAATTGACATAGATGATGATGACTAGTATAATTTAAAAAAAAAAAAATAGGAAAAAACTATAAAAAAAAAAAATCATTTCACAACAATCAACACATTTAAGATTGCATCCAACATTCCAAAGTAATGATCAACACATAACAAACAAAATAAATGTCATCAATTAACTAACTGTAATTCATCTGATCTTGAAGTTCTGGGATGTAGTGGATATAATGTTTAAGAGAGTGATGATTTTAGGAATTAGATAAAAGAGACCTAAAAAGTAAAAGCACTTCAGTCCCACAATTATGAAATCAATCGAACTAAAAATTAAATTGCCAATTTGAATAAAAGAGTAGATAAAAATAAATTATGATTATGATTACAATTAGACATGAAAAATTATGATCACAATTATAAAAATACATTTATATGCTAATTTTTTGTCATCATAATAAGATGGCGTTGAATGTTTGCACATTAATTAACCTAATGATTCTGTTATTTATCTACTTTTTGGGTGATTAATATACATCTAGATTAGTTTTTGTGAAATACCTTTTTTGTCAAATAGGACTAATTTTTTAAGATCATTTCCCATATAATATTTATTTTAAGATGCACTTAGAAGTTTAGATTGATGAGGTAAACATAAGTTGAATGATTTTGTAATGACAGAATAAAATATAAATTTTGAAAAAAAAAAGTGGAGACATGAAAAATGACTATTTTAATGATTTTATTTAAGAAAATAGCTCCCTGATCATTAATAATGTTCTTCATGTTCAAGTGTGACAACTGAAAACTTCTTTTTCTTTTGGGCAGGTTTCTGTGAATTGAGCAATCTTCTTAAGCTCCCTCTTAACCACAACGACTTAGACGATCAAAGCCTTCCCCAGTGTCTAGGGAAGTTATTGAAGATGGAATTTCTGGATCTGTCTCATAACAATCTAAGAGGCCATTTCTTCTCCTCGTCAGGTATTGGGGCACTTAATCAGATGAGAAATATTTGGACATCTTTCACTTATGACGGCTTACAACATGATATCAATTAATATAATTGTAGTAGATTACTTCAAAGTGTAATCTACAACAATTATATTTATCATATGTAAGGTTGTTAATGTTTAAAGTCGAGTGTTCAAGTTCTATAGATATTAGATAAATAGTCAATCTATAAAAAGGGCTTGTCAAATCTAATATAAAAGCTAACTCTAGATTGATAAAACAATTGACATATATGATGATTAGTTTAATTTAAAACAAAAAAAACCTAAAGAAGAAAAAAGTAAATCATTTAGTAACAATCAACCACATTTCACATTACATCCAATCAATCCAACTAATGATCAACACATAACAAAAAAAATGTCATCAATTAACCATGACAGTATTAGCAAAAGTTCCACATTACTAGTGAACCTTTGGATCTTGGAGTTTACAAGCACATGGGTTCCCAATCCTTATAAGCTGGTTTTTAAATATGAGTTCTACTCATGTGTTTAACATGGTATTAGAGTAGAGGTACCACTGGGATGTGGGTTCATATCTCTAGCCCAGCGTGGAGGTGGAGAGCCGAGTGTCTACAACCCTGGCATTGAGGGGAAGTGTTAGCAAAAGTCCCACAGTGACAGTAGGCCTATAGATTTTGTGATTTATAAGACATGGATTCCCTATCCTTATAAGCCAGTTTTTAAATATGAGTTCTACTCATATGTTTATAGCGTTCCCATGAGATGAACCTCCCAAGGGTGTCGACATGTCATTTGACTTTGCCTTTCTTGGGCTTTCTCTTTGACTCCTATCAATACCCATTTTGAGACTCTTTGGAGAAATCTTTTAGTTTTATTTGAGGTGGAGCTTAGGAAAATTATAGTGAAATTTCAAGGAAAACTAGAAAGAAAAAAAAACGAAATTGGCTATTTTGGAAGTGGTTAATTTGATAGTGGAAAACAGGTGTACTAGAACTTGCAAAGAATCAAAATACACCTAGAAGTAGCCCCACAAAATAAGATAACTCCACAAAAGATTTAAAAAACAGCAAACAAAAGCCGGGGAAAAAACCACAATAAGGCAAGTAGGCTAGCCACTGCCAATACTTTCTTTCGGCGCACAAAATAGATCTGACGTGTGGTTTCTTGAAATTCTTTGAAAGTTGAAGTCCAAAGATGCATTTGGTTTGCAAATGGAGGGCTATGGATTGATGAGTTTCAGCCATGTCTTAGGAAGATTTGTGTGTTCCTTTGCCACCAATGGGTCCATTTGATTGTAAAGAAAACAAGCCTCTATAAAATAGTTAACTTAGAGGACCTACGAGAGAATATTTTGGAGTAAGATAGAGTTGCATAAGATTTTGATTCTTTTATTTTTTAAAAATGAAAATTCAAAAAAAAATGATTTGTCCGTTGCATTTGGTTGGTTGTAATAAAATGAAATGATGTAAATAAAAGATATTAATTGGCTGTAATGAGATGAAATGGTGCAATTAAGAGAAAATTGAGGATATTTCCATATAATTAAGAGATATTTTAGAATTGATTTTCAACTTCTGAGATATATGCAATATTGAGCCGTATGGAGAAGTGAATTAAGAGATATGCAATCTCTCAATTACGCTTTAATATGGGCGAAATTTTAGCTTTGTTTTTGACTTATCATAGTTGGCTGGAAACACTTGATCCTTATTGAGATAAAATCATGCCAGGACTAAGATTTGGTTATGACTTAGGAGAATGGAAAATCTGACCCTAATTTGGTGCCGTAATCTCCAATTCTACATTAACCTTTATTTATTACAAAAATTGTCCCTATGGTAAACGGTACCTAATTTGTTGCATGTCTACATTAATATCTAATTCTATGTGCTTGTAGCAAATAAATTGCTCAATGATAGTGTTTATAGTAAAGTCTTCTATGATAATATGTACTTATAGTAATACGTTATTATAATAAATTCTTGTATAAGTTTACACAATTGATAAAAATAAATACATATAGAATTAATTGAGAAATTATTGGGCCAATCATTTGTAAGTAGGAAATAAATTTGAGACATTAGTTGTGTAAAGGAAACATTAATGTATACGTGTATATTAATTAATGAATTAATGTATCATTGTGAGTAGTTATGCTCATTTACGATGGAACACAATAAATTCATCTAATTTTTTTTAAAACACAATAAAAAATAAAATAAGTATTGTCATTATAATTTTTTTACAATTATTTAAAAATATTTGAAATTCTCAACTTATTAACTTTAAAACAATATTTGATCATGTAAATGACTGATATTTAATGAAAAAAATTACATATTCATGAAACTCATAATTTCCTTAATTTCCTATAGATTTTTTGATTTTTTTTTAAATAAAAAAAATAAAAAAATCAGTTGGAAAGAAAATTATCGACCGATAACCGATATTCGAGATATCGGCTGATATGGCCGATATCATTCTCTTTTGAGATTTAAACCCTTGGTGTGAGGAGATAGTACTCTATATGTGATCCATCGGAAGAGAGCCGCGTATGTGAGATGTGTCGGGCTGTATTGCATAGTCCAAGTGTGACTTCTGATGGAGTGGCTTTTGAGAGAGGATCCCATATGTGAAACTATGTGGAATTTGCGAGTAACGAGACCGAACTTGGGGCTCTAAATTATCCAAATTTCAGGGACAAATTTATTTTAAGGGGGTGGATTGTAATGACCCGACCCGCCAAATTATCGACAATTACGGCATGAGATGTGTGGATCTGACACCTAGCAGCAATGGGTGCTAAGTTGACTCCAAAATCGGGTGGCTTGATAATGGGGTTGACTTGTGGGACATATTTGAGGTATGAAATGAGCTCTAAATTTGGGGAGACTTGTTTTGAAAGGTCTTTCCGAAAAGTACAAGAACTCACAAATCCGAACTCCGTAGCTCAAGTTCTGGCCATTTTAGTGAAAATGTGTAAAACTACCAAAATAGGGTGTTGATGCTTAAGTAGATTGCTGACGAGTGTTGAAACTTTAGCAGAGAAATGCATTATGTTGCGTTTACTGTAATGGAATGAAACCTATCCCATAAACACTATCGCTGAAGCAGAGTGCTAACGAGCGTAGAAAATTTAGCAGAGCAATGCATTATGTTGCATTTACTATAAAGGGACAAAACTTATCCCATAAATGGCCTCTATGCCCTAGTAATTAACCTAGTTTTCATTTCTAACCTTTTTTTCTCCTCCAAGAGACCCCTCTCTTAGCTGAACTAAAGACTTCCTTCTCCCAAATCAACTTGTGCATGTGATTGATTTGTGTTGGACTCTCCCCAAGCTTCACCTCTCTTGGAATTTCTCTTTTCCAAGGTAAATCTTGTAACTCTTCCACTTCCATTTCTCTTTAGTGATGTGCTTTGTTTGAGATTTAAATGGAATGGAGCCCCAAAACAAGAATGTAAGGCTAAATTGGGAAATGCAAATTGTGGAGAGAGGAAATTTTTATTGGGAGCTTTGCATGAGGTAGGGTTGGCCCCAAATTAAGTTTGGACCTTAGAGGTAGTAAGGAAATTTGGGGGTAATGTTGCTTTTGAGCTTGGGGGCTGGTAAAATTTGGGGGTTTGGTGTGAATTGATCTTGAGCAATCTTGAAGAGGATTAAGACTTAGAGGAATTTGGGGATTTCTACTTTAATCGTGAAATTAAGCTTGGAATTGGCTTAATAGGGTAGATTTATACATAACCCATACTTGGATGACTAATTATACACAATTGGTTGCTTTCCTTTTGATTGTGATGAACATAGAAGTATAATATGCTGTCTATGTAAACTATGCTTGATTATGTTGTATAGTTTGTACATTGAGTAGAATTCTCATGCTTGAATGAGTAATGTAATGCATGCACCAACTATGAAATCCGTGTTTGGTTAATGGTTATGATCCATCACGTGGTAAGGAGACAACTGAGAGCATTGTGCCTTAGTCCGATCAAAACTGATTGTAATTGCAATGTGTCGAATGAGCATACTTAAGCACGTTACCCTTACGTGGTGTGATGGATTGTAATTGGCTATGAATTGTGTTGTATGAGATGTGCCCTATGATGGTCTAATTGTGAATATGTATTAGCATTAGATTGTTAATATGCTTGCTTAAGCGAATGAGTATGACATGTGATAACATGTTAGTGTTTACGGGTTGTTAGGATGTATGAAACCATGCCTATTTGTGTGAACTATTGTGGTATACGCTAATGGCCTACTTGTGTAGATTTATATGGCAGGTGAGAGCATGGCTACCTGTAAGCATTCATTCATGGGTGAGAGCATGGTTGAATACGGGGCATCGGCATGACATGCATGAGCACGATGGGTAGACGAGACTAGAGAGTGTGCGAGTCCCAGTGGCTGCTGATGTGATATGAGCCACCAACACCAACCCCCCCACATTGACATAAGCAATTATGTTGTTGATTTGTATGACCTTGGGGATGTGTAGTGCTCTGAGTGTGATGGGGTGATGAGACCATGTCGTGTTTGAGCGTGCAGTCAGTGGTAGCAGGAAAGTGATGCATTGCTTAAATTACATTCCATTGGGCAATCACGCATGAGTCATGATGTATGAATGTGATTATGACATGTTCATTACATGAATGTGAATTTTGGTATGGTTATATTACTCCAGCCACATGACAATTATGTTAGGGGTTTAGACCCTGTTAGATCCATGGTTAGTGTTGGACGCATAGTTTGGTAGATGCAAGGCATAATGCATAGCATTTGATATGTTCCATGCATGAGCTATGGACTTAATACAATGAGTAAGAACGAGAGGGGGAATGGTCAGAATGAAGGTAGAACTATGCATGATCTGATTTTGAAAGAGTACGTAGATAGTTGATTATTAAGTTCGATGACAATGGGGTCCAAGGGGTTCTAGTATTCGTGGGAATCCTCTTACACGTGAGTTCCACGTGTGTATGGATATAGGTGTACGATTGCTTTAGAGTTTCAAATAAAAAAATTCTCAGTCACGTGCCCGAGGGTTGGGGCATGACAATTGGTCATATTCAATGTTTTTTTTTTAAAAAAAAAATTGTTTCAATTATTTTTTTTGTTTGAACATTGCATTGGGTGTGATTTTAAGAATGTTTAGAAGTAAGTTCTTCAAATGTAAAAAGGTATTTGTCAATTTCATTTTTTCGTTCAATTTAGATTTGTACATTTTTTTTTTTTTGAATTTTTTTCCAAGACAATCCCAATCGTAGAGCTTTTTTACAAATAATTTAATGAAATGATATTTGAGTGTTTTGAACTGAATGAAGATTTCTTAATGTGACTGATATAGTTTTTAGGAATTTTTTATTTTCTAAGTTTTCTTTTAAAAAAATTCATAAAATTCAGATTTTCCAATTTTTTTTTGCAAATAATTTAATGTGTTGCATGGCCTGTCTGTCTTCCTTTCGAAAGCCACTCCCTTTTATGGAATCACTATATATTTTAAATTTGCAGTCATTCATCTTTTATATTATTGAATTTTTAAGAAAAATTATATTTACATAATGATCCCTTCTTTTATTTATCTACTTTCTAATGATTGGTATACATCTAGATAGGTTTCAATGAAATAAAGAAGAAGAATTTTTTGTGAGAAAGAGACCAATTTCTTTAAATCATACTCACATAGTACTTATTTTATATAAGAAATGATAAGACGCATTTAAAATTTTAGATTGATGAGGTAAACCCAAGTTGAATGATTTTGTAATGGTATTGAATGATTTTGTAATGGTAGAGTAAACCATAAAATTTCAAAAAAAAAAAAAAGAGTGGAGAAATGAAAAAATGAATATATGAATGATTTTATTAAGAAAAGAGCTCTTTGTTCAATAATAATGTCCTCCATGTTTAAGCGTGAGAACTAATAACTTCATTTTCTTTCGTGTAGATTTATGTGGATTGAACAGTCTCCATCACCTCATTCTTAGAGGCAACAAATTAGAAGATCAAGCCATGCCACAGTGTTTAGGGAAGTTATTGAAGATGGAAACTCTGGATCTGTCTTATAACAACCTAAGTGGCCATTTCTTCTCCTCATCAGGTATTGGGACACATCATCGGAGAAAGGCACATTTGGAAATCTTTCAATTCTGACTGCTTACAACATGTTATTAATTACCATCTCAGAAAGCGAGAAATACTAGGTTCGAGCCCCATGGCATCACTTGTGTGCCCTAAAGGTAGCGGATATCACCTATGGAAGTTTTACGCTGGGTTTCCAACGGTTTCCCACACGTAAATTTAAAAAAAAAATGTTATCAATTACCAATAGAAAAGCTTCATGAATTAATAACCGATATATATGTACTTCAAGTAGTGTAATATAAAACAATTATATTTATCATAAGTAAGGTTGTTATGGTTTAAAGGATGTGTTTTCAAATTCTATGGATTTCAGATAAATAGTCAATCTATGAAAAAAGTTCGTCAAATCTAAATATAAAAGCTAACTCTAGATATTTAAGACAATTGACATAGATGATGACGATTAGTATAATTTAAAAAAAAAATAGGAAAAGAACTATAAAAAAAAAGAAATTCATTTCACAAGAAATTCATTTCACAACAATCAACACATCTAAGATTGCATCCACCATTCCAAAGTAATGATCAACACATAACAAACAAAATAAATGTCATCAATTAACTAATTGTAATTCATCCGATCTTGAACTTTTGGGATGTGGTGGATATAATGTTTAAGAGAGTGATGATTTTAGGAATCAGATAAAAGAGACCTAAAAGGTAAAAGCACTTCAGTCCCACAATTATATTTATCATCAGTAAGGTTGTTATTGTTTACAGGTCGTGTGTTCAAGTTCTATAAATATTAGATAAATAGTCAATCTATAAAAAGGGTTTGTCAAATCTAATATAAACGCTAACTCTAGATTGATAAAACAATTGACATATATGATGATTAGTTTAATATAAAACAAAAAACTAAAGAAGAAAAAACTAAAAAAAGAAAAAGTAGATCATTTATTAACAATCAACCACATTTCACATTGCATTCAATCATTCCAACTAATGATCAACACATAACAAAAAAAAATGTTATCAATTAACCATGATAGTGTTAGCAAAAGTCTCACATTGCTAGTGAACCTTTAGATCTTGGGGTTTTTAAGCACAAAGGTTCTCTCCTTATAAGCCGATTGTTAAAGATGAGTTCTACTCATGTGTTTAACATGGTATTAGAACAGAGGTATCACTGGGATGGGTTGAGTTCATATCTTTAGCCCTGCGTGGAGGTGGAGAGCCTAGTGTCTAGAACCCTGGCGTTGGGAGGGAGTGTTAGCAAATGTCCCACATTGACCATGAACATGGGTTCTTAAATGTGAGTTCTACTCATGTGTTTAGCCAACACTACATCATAGAAACATCGATGGCGTTCCCATGAGATGAACCTCCCAAGGGTGTTGACCATGTCATTTGACTTTGCCTTCCTTGGGCTTTCTCTTTGACTCCTATCAATACCCATCTTTGGAGAAATCCTTTAGTTTTATTTGAAGTGGAGCTTAGGAAAATTATAGTGAAATTTCAAGGAAAACTCGAAAAAAAGAAAAAGGAAATGGCTATTTTGGAAGTGGTTAATTTGATAGAGGAAAACAGGTGTACTAGAACTTGCAAAGAATCAAAATAGTCCTAGAAGTAGCCCCACAAAATAAGAAAACTCCATAAAAGATTTAAAAAACAGCAAACTAAAGCACTTCAGTCCCACAATTATGAAATCAATCGAACTAAAAATTAAATTGACGATTTGAATGAAAGAGTAGATAAAAAGAAATTATGATTATGATTACATTTAGACATGAAAAATTATGATCACAATTATAAAAATACATTTATATACTAATTTTTGTTGTCATCATAATACAATGGCGTTGAATGTTTGCACACACTTAATTAACCTAATGATTTTTTTTATTTATCTACTTTTTGGGTGATTAATATACATCTAGATTGGTTTTTGTGAAATAAATAAGACCTTTTTGTGAAATAGGAATGATTTTTTAAGATCATTTCCCATATAGTACTTATTTTAAGATGCATTTAAAAGTTTAGATTGATGAGGTAAACATAAGTTGAATGATTTTGTAATGACAGAATAAAATATAAATTTTGGAAAAAAAAAAGTGGAGACATTAAAAATGAATATATGAATGATTTTATTTAAGAAAATAGCTCCCTGATCATTAATAATGTCCTTCATGTTCAAGTGTGACAACTGAAAACTTCTTTTTCTTTCCTGCAGGTTTATGTGAATTGAGTAATCTTCATGAGCTCTCTCTTAGCAAAAACAAATTAGATGACCAAAGCCTGATCCAGTGTCTAGGGAAGTTATTGAAGATGGAAACTCTGGACCTGTCTGATAACAACCTAAGAGGCCATTTCTTCTCCTCGTCAGGTATTGGGACACATAATCAGATGAGGAATATTTGGACATCTTTCAATTATGAGTGCTTACAACATGATATCAATTAATATAGTTGTTGCAGATTACTTCATAGTATTGGTCGTTATTGTTTAAAGGTCGTGTGTTCAAGTTCTTAATATACATCTAGATTGGTTTTTGTGAAATAAATAAGAAGACCTATTTTTGTGAAATAGGTCTGAATTTTTAAGATCATTTCCCATATAATACTTATTTTAAGATGCATTTTTGATGACATAAGTTGAATGATTTTGTAATGATAGAATAAAATATAAATTTTGAAAATAAAAAGTGGAGACATGAAAAATGACTATATTAATGATTTTATTTAATAAAATAGCTCCCTGATCATTACTAATGTCCTTCACGTTCAAGTGTGACAACTGAAAACTTCTTTTTCTTTCGTACAAGTTTATGTGAATTGAGCAATCTTCAGGAGCTCTCTCTTAGGGACAACGACTTAGACGATCGAAGCCTTCCCCAGTGTCTAGGGAAGTTATTGAAGATGGAATTTCTGGACCTGTCTGATAACAACCTAAGAGGCCATTTCTTCTCCTCGTCAGGTATTAAGACACTTGATCAGTTGAGGAATATCTGGACATCTTTCAATTATGACGGCATACAACATGATATAAATTAATATAATTGTAGTAGATTACTTCAAAGTGTAATCTACAACAATTATATTTATCATCAGTAAGGTTGTTGTTGTTTAAAGGTCGTCTGTTCAAGTTCTATAGATGTTAGATAAATAGTCAATCTATAGAAAGGGTTTGTCAAATCTAATATAAAAGCGTTCAATCAATCCAACTAATGATCAACACATAACAAAAAAAAAAATGTCATCAATTGACCATGACAATGTTAGCAAAAGTCCCACATTACTAGTGAACCTTTGGATCTTGGGGTTTATAAGCACATGGGTTCCCAATCCTTATAAGCCGGTTTTTAAAGATGAGTTCTACTCATGTGTTTAACATGGTATTAGATCAGAGGTACCAATGGGATGGGTTGGGTTCATATCTCTAGCCCAGCGTGTAGGTGGAGAGCTGAGTGTCTACAACCCTAGTGTTGAGGGAGAGTGTTAGTAAAAGTCCCACATTGACAGTAGACCTATAGATTTTGTGATTTATAAGAACATGGATTCCCTATCCTTATAAGCTGGTTTTTAAATATGAGTTCTACTCATGTGTTTAGCAGACACTACATCATAGAGGCATCGCTAGCATTCCGATGAGATGAATTTGTTGGAACGTGTGGCTCAATTCCACTGAAATTAGGAGTCTATTTTCTAGGACTCCTAATTACATGGGATTGCCAATAATGTAATTGACAAAATGGGATTCCAAATTACATTAGGAAATTGCTAAACATAGGACACATCAATACTGCTATGTATTATGGACGTGGGTTTCTTAGAAACCCTGCCTTTTGGCCGTGTGCCTTCTGAGCCCTTAGAGGGTCTCTTGCAGCAGAGGTGTAGTGAAGGAGATAGAGATAGAGAGGGAAGATACTCTGAGAGATCTTGGATTCCGAATATTGTATATATGTATTTTTCTCTATAATAAAATCTACACTCTCCCATGGACGTAGGCCAGAGGTTGGCCAAACCACGTATGTCCTGTGGTCTCTGTGATTGTGTTTGATTGATTTGTGATTTCTGTATGTGGGTGTTGGGTCTCATCCCTAACAAAACCTCCCAAGGATGTCGACATGTCATTTGACTTTGCCTTCCTTGGGCTTTCTTTTTGACTCCTATCAATACCCATTTTGAACTCGTTGGAGAAATCTTTTAGTTTTATTTGAAGTGGAGCTTAGGAAAATTATAGTGAAATTTCAAGGAAAACTAGAAAAAAAAATCAGAAATGGTTATTTTGGAAGTGGTTAATTTGATAGAGGGAAACATGTGTACTAGAACTATCAAAGAATCAAAATACACCTAGAAGTAGCCCCACAAAATAAGAACACTCCATAAAAGACTAAAAAATCAGCAAACTAAAGCAAGGGAAAAAACCACTACAAGGCAAGTAGGCTAGCCACTGCCAATACTTTCTTTAGGTGCACAAAATAGATCAGACGTCGTGGTTTCTTGAAATTCTTTGAAAGTTGAAGTCCAAAGATGCATTTGGTTTGCAAATGGAGGGCTATGGATTGATGAGTTTCAGCCATGTCTTAGGAAGATTTGTGCGTTCCTTTGCCACTAAGGGGTCCATCTGATTGTAAAGGAAACAAGCCTTTATAGAATAGTTAACTTCGAGGACCCACGAAAGAATATTTTGGAGTAAGATAGAGTTGCTTAAGATTTTGATTATTGTGTATGGCTAGATTAAGAACAAGATTTTGATTAGGATTAGAAATTCTATTCCTCTTTGATTTCTTCTCTCTTTCACCAATTTCTTTTCTAATCTCTATTTTCATTTTGGGTTTGAGTTGTAGCAACCGATTTAGACTGCCTGTTAGGGAAATCTATTTGTAATAGGAAACCTCTCTGTTTCTCTTTATAAAAGCAGAGAAGGTTTCCTTCGTGAGTGGGTGTCCATCGATATGTGGGTTTGTGTTGGAGAGAGAGGAAGAGAGTTTGTAAACCTTTTGATTCAGTGAAAGATATGGTTTGGTTTGGTGGATGTAGGGTTCGGCCGAACCACGTTAAAATCATTTGTGATTCGTGTGATTGATTTAGATTAGCTTCCGGTGTTTGAGTGGGGATTAAATCCCAACAAGTGGCATCAAGAGCTAGGTTTCGATTTGGGCTTCGTAGTTCCAATTTGGGTGATTTGATTTGAGAATTTTTGGGCGAGAGTTTGGTAGAGGTTTGAGAATTAAAAGAAGAAGAGCAAGAAGAAGAGAATAGTCTGAAATACATTAAAAAAATAGTCTCTTCCTTTTTACCTTCGACTGTTTGCCGTTTTGATCGCTCAGTCCCCATTAATTGTCCCCATCCACCTCGCCTCTACTTTCGTAGTCGTCGGCCGTCGCTGTTTCTTTCTCCACACCCATCCCTCATCGTTGTGGTTGAAGAAAAAAAAAATTTGAAAACATCGCTGATTGGCGTCTCTCCAGCGAGAGTTATTATGGAAAAGGGACCTCTCTCCCGCATTGAAGCATTGTTTTGGTGGTCAGAAGGACCACCATTTGGTGCAGTCCAAAGAACTACATTTTCAGGTGCTCTCCTAGGACCGCAAGACTGCGATTTTCAGATACACCTTCAGCAATTTTTTCCTTTTCTTGAAAAAATTATAATTTTTTTTAGTTGTTTGTAGTGATTTTTGGAAGTTGTTTTGAGTAGATTTGAAGTTGTTTTATCATTTGGAGGTTATTTTTGAGAGAAACTATCTCTGAATTTGGTTCATCATCAAAGACCAGCACTGAACCCATGTAAACATCAAGGCCCATGGTTTCAAATGCCAGATATGAAGTTGAAAATTTTAATGGGACAAATATCTTCGGCATGTGGCAATGCGAAGTAAGGGATGTGTTGTTTTCATAGGATTTGGATATTGCTTTAAAAGATATACCTGCAAATATGAATGATTGGGATTTAGAGAGAATCAACAGTTTGGCTTGTGGCACCATACGACTTTGTCATACGAGAGATCAATAATATTTTGTTATGAAGGAGACTTTGGCAAAAGATTTGTGGCGGAAACTTGAAGACAAGTATATGACCAAGAGAATTGAAAATCGTCTCTATCTGAATAATAGATTTGCCAAATTTAGATTTTGAAATCTCAGATGAAGACAAAGCAATGATATTGTTGAGCTAATTACTTGATAGTTATGAGCATTTAATTACCACTTTATAGTATGACAAAAAAGAGATTAATTATGAAGATGTGTCAAATGCACTAATGAACAATGAAGTTCATTGAAAGATAAATAGGATAACAGGGACTCAATGTCAGAAGCTTTGGCAGTAACAGAAAACTGGAAATCTGATAAGTCTCAAAGGCGAAAAAACATCATCATCTGAGAGAAAGACTGTTGCAAAGGATGAGTGTGCCTTTTGTCATGAAAAAGGGCATTGGAAAGTTAACTGTCCAATGTTGAAAAACAAGGACAAGGAAGATTCAAATGCAAATGTCGCACAGGCTGAAGGTAATGATTATGATGTTTTACTAATTTTTTTCATCATTTGCATATCATTGTGATAGTTGGTAATTATATTCGGGATGTGTTTATCATATGTGTCCCAACAGAGATTTGTTCATCTTTGGAGTTGGATGGTGGCTCTGTTTTTATGGGTAATGATAGTGCCTGTAAAACGAACGAGATAGCTAACATTCGTTTGAAATTGCATGATAGAACAATTAAAGTATTGTCTGATGTTAGATATGTGTAAGATTTGAAGAATAATTTCATCTCTTTGGGTGCATTGGAAGCAAAAGGCTTCATGATTACTAGGGTAGGTGGAGTTTTGAAAGTTTCTTCAGGTGCACATGTTGTGATGAAAGCTACTTGACAAAATAATATGTGTTTCTTAGAGGGAAGTATAGTTGTAGGTGGAGAAGTCATTGGACAAAGAAGAGTCAAATTTGACACAGATGTTCATTGCACTCAGGGTTCAAGTTCAAAGCGCAGTTTAGACTTGATCAACATTCGACAAGTTTGAGAACCTTCGGGTGCCTAGTGTCTACGGGGGTATTTAGTGGCAGTTGGCATCAGTTGTTCACTTCATTTGGTTGGCATGGGATTTCATGCTAAGGTGGATCTATCAGAGGAGGTCCATTTGCAAATATCGCTAAGGTGGAGATTGTTGGGAATGACTCGATTAAGAACAAGATTTTGATTAGGAATAGGAATCCTATTCCTCTTTGACTTCTTCTCTCCTTCAACGACTTCTTCTCTTATCTCTATTTTCGTAGGATACCTCTCTGTTTCTCTCTATAGAAGCAGAGAGGGTTTCCTTCGTGAGTGGGTGTCCATCGATATGTGGGTTTTTGTTAGAGAGAGAGATTCGTGAGAGAGAGGAAGAGAGTTTGTAAACATTTTAATTTAGTGAAAGATTTGGTTTGGTTTGGTGGACGTAGGCTTCGGCCAAACCACGTTTAAATAGTGAGTGATTCGTGTGATTGGTTTTGATTAGCTCCCATTGTTTGAGTGAGGATTAAATCCCAACATAGACATCACCCATTTCATATAAAAAAAAAAACTGAAGGAGGAAACTCTAAACCTCAAAGAAGGAACAATGCAAAAGTTCAAATCTTCAATAGCATAGACACAAGAAACAAAACTAACATTAATGCATCACCTCTTTTGAATGCTATTGCACATGGGATGAGCTTTAATAGAGTCACTAGTGGTCAATTATGTGTATGAGTAATCCTTTAAAGAAAGATTTAAATGTGTAAATGCTAGATGCCCAAAGTCAGAGTCTTCAATGTTCACATTAGTCTGAACCCCATACAAAAGCAGGATAAAGTTGGAGTATTCCTTACTCTCGTAGTCTCATCATCTAAAAAGTGTCTGTGAAATTGAACACTCTATACAATGAAATTAAAACAATCTAACAACATATGAGGCACACTAAGGTCTCTCCAAATCTCAAAACTCAAAGGATTTATCGTTTTCAATACAAAACCCCTCTCAAGAGGAATCAAACCAAACTCAAATATGAAGAATAAAAAAAATTAGAAGAAGAGGTATTTGAGTAATCTTACCTTAGACTAAACTTCACATAGAATGAGAGATGAACACCTCAATCTCTCTTTTGTAAAACTAAAGCTAAAACAATATTCATCAATTCTAAATAATTGCATATCAATAATATTTGACTTGGTAGTTAAAGGTGCACCTAAGGAACTAGACCAAGGGTTTGCTCCTTAGATGCATGTTGCACCTTATATAAAAGTGAATTTTTATTTTCCATATTAGGTGTTAAGTAGATAGTTGAACATAATTTCCCTCTTAAGTGTTAAATATAAATAACATTGTATCTTGTCATTCTCCCTATTAGGAGTTAAAATATAGTGAACATAGTTTACATCTTATATAAAGTGCATATTTTCTTTTATCTTATTATTAATTTTTATTGTAAAATTGACACACGGGGTTTGTTGTGTCTTCCTCAAAAGGGAAGAGTCTGTGTATATTTCGTATTTTTAGAAAAAAATCATCGTACAAATAAAAAAAGGTCAAAATACACAAAACAGGAAATCGACAAAATTGGTAAGAACACAAATTGATATTTATTAATTTTGTAATGTCCAATTAATTATAAGAGTAGAATTAGGAGAAACCCTCAGGTGACATCTTGTAAAAGGTAACACTCCCCTCAAGGTGGAGCTTGAATGGAAAAAAAACACCCAAGTTGTGGATCAAACCATGAAATAAATCTTTGCCCAAACATTTTGTGAAGACGTCTGCAAGTTGAGTAGAAGAAGGAATATGTCTAGGAACAATAAGCTTTGACTAGACCTTTTCCCGAACAAAATGGAAATCAATTTCAATATGTTTGGTGCTTTAATGAAAGACAAAATTGTTTGCAATATGTACCGCAACTTGATTGCCACAGAACAATGTGATTGTCAAAGGTTGAGAAATACTTAGATCTTCAAGCAAATGCTTCAACCACTGTAGTTTGCTTGTCAAAGTGGCAATGGCTTGGTACTCGGCCTCAATGGATGAGCGAGAAATCGTAGCCTATTTCTTGGTTTTCCAAAATGAGATTGGAACCAAGGAAAGTAAAATACCTAGTGGTTGATCGTCAAGTGAAAATGCAGCAAGAAAAATCATAATAACAATAGCCACATAGGTGAATACTTATAAAAGATGAGAGAATGATCCTCTTGCTAACAGAATGCTTTAAGAATTTTACCACACAATGTGTTGCGTCCAGATAATAGTGCGAGGAGAGTGCATGAATTCACCTAAAACATGGACCGGATAATTGATATATGATCTTTTGGCGATAAGACAGATAAGACATCCCACTAATGATGATATGGAGTGGGATCAGGTAGAAAAATCCCAACAAGCGGCGATAATCGTAAATGTTGCTCTATGGGGAAATTGGAGATCTAACCTTCAATCAAACCTATATCCTTGAGGATATCCAAAGTGCAATTCCCTTTGGAAAGTAAGATACATTTCTGAGAACAGGCCACTTCAATACAAAGAAAGTATTTTAGAGCACCAAAAACTTTTTTTGAATGATGAGTACCCAAATATTTAATAAAAAATGTGTTGCAAGGAAGCGCTTGAGGCGTTGAATGGTCAAATCATTATTGCCAATAATAATTATACCATCAACATAGACCAAAATAAAAGTTGAAGAATCTGTTTGGCTATGAGTGAACAATGACTAATCAAACTTTGATTGTGAAAAACTAAACTCAGGGAGAGTAGTAGAAAATTTCACAATCCACTGTCGGGATGCCTGTTTCACCCATAGATGGATTTGTTTAGTTTGCAAATCAACTTCCCATGTCATGCAAAATCAGGCGGAAGCATCGTATATTCCTCTTCATCGAGATCAACTTGGAGGAAGGTGTTGTTAACATCGAGTTGATGAAGAGACATTCACTTAACAAAGGTAATGGAGAGTGGAGCACGTACAGTGACCGGTTCAGCAATGGGAGCAAATGTGTCGTGATAATTCAACCCTTCAACCTGAGTAAATCCCTTGGCAACTAAGCGAGCCTTATAACGCTTAATGGATCCATATGACTAGTACTTAATCTTGTAAACCCATTTGTAGTTGTAGAATTTGGTAAAATAGCTTACTGTATTTCTCATTATCACAGATATAAATAGAATTTACAAGCCGCTCTTTGAAGATGAACAAATCAATCAGGATACAATTACAACTTGGATTAGGACTGATTAGAGAGATTCAACTTGGATTAGAACTTTAGTGAAGATGTCAGCGAGCTGGTCTGAAGAAGATACGAACTGAGTCCGATGAGAGCCGGTAGCAACACGTTCCCTTATGAAGTGATAGTCAAGCTCAATGTGTTTTGTTCTAGCATGGAAGACAGAATTGACCGCCATGTACGATGGAAACTATCACAAAGGAGTATAGTCGGAGAAGTTAGAGTAAATCCAAGGTCTCAGAAGAGGTGCTGAATCCAAACAGTGTCAGCACAAATAGAAGCAAGAGCCCGATACTCAGCTTCAGCACTGGAGCGAGAGATCGTTGCTTGTTTCTTTGCACACCATGAAATTAAATTGGAACCCAGAAAGATACAGTTACCAGTAATGGAGCAACGAGTAACAGAACAACCGACCCAATCTGAACCAGAGTAAACAACTAAGCCTAAGGGTTGTGTCGAATACGCAATGTGCAAGCCACGACCAATGGAGCCTTTGAGATAGCGTAGGATGAGCTTAACAATGTCTAAATGAGGAGTGCAAGGCTAATTCATAAACTAAGAAACAATGTGCACTGCATAAGTAATGTCAGGCCGAGTGAGAGTGAGATAAGGAAGTGTGCCAACGAGATATCAATACTTAGAAGGATCAGAGAGCAAACCACTAGAAGTAGAAGACAACTATGTCTTTGCCGCAATGGGGGTAGACCAAGGTTAATGACCAAGCATGTCACTGCGTCGAAGAAAGTAAAAGATGTATTTATTTTGAGACAAATGTAACCCTTGAGAAAGATGAGTCACTGTGAGGCCAAAAAAATAATGCAGTTTACCAAGATCCTTGATTTCAAACTTAGTACCCAATGGTTGAGTGAAGGAATGAATGAGTGTTGCCAGTGAGAATAATATCATCAACATAGAGCAAGAGAAGCATAACTTGTGAGGCTCAAGAAAATAAACATAGAACTGTCAGCTTTGCTTTAAAGAAAACCATAAGAAAGAAGGAAGGAGCTGAATCGCTGAACCTAGGAACCTGGTGCTTGCTTCAAGCCATAGATAGCTTTATGGAGTCTGCAAACATGATGAGGTCGACTTGCATCAATGAATCTCGGCGGTTGAGCCATACAGACTTCTTCAGTAAGGTATCCATGAAGAAAGGCATTCTTGACGTCTAATTGATGAATGCGCCAAGTAGAAGAGACCGCGAGATTAAGAACAGTGCGAATGGTAGTTGGCTTGACGACAGGGCTGAAAGGTCTCATCATATTCAATGTCTGCTTGTTGATGAAAGACTTTAGAAACAATGCGCGTTTGTATTGTTCAATGCTACAATCAGATCGTCCTTTAATCTTAAGAACCCATTTACATTTGATAGTGTTGATATTGGATGAAGGTGGAATAAGTGACAATTTGTTGCCGTAAGAGGGCATTAAACTCATCATACATGACCTGACGCCATTCTGTAGACCGAACAACTTGAGTGTAGCATGTGGGCTCAATACTAGAGGAAGAAACCATAGATACAAAGGAGCAAACAGAGGATGTCGAGTAGCAAAGGTAGCTCGCTTGTTGGGCTTGAAAATACCATCTTTAACATAGGTCACCATAGGATGAACATTGGTAGGCGAAAGAGGAGCTTTAGCTAGAGATGGTGAAGACGAGGGTGGTGATACAGGTGTCGCCACTTGAGATGGTGATGTGTCTTCTGGAAGCGGTGACACGGATGGTGGAGACTCATGTGCCGCTACTGGAGATGGAGAGGCGTCTTCTAGAGAGTGTGATGCAGGAGGTGGTAGTGGTGCAGGTGCCAACAAAGTAAAAAGCAGGATAATGACCACGTCAGACGAAGGTGGTCGAGCAGTTGCCAAGGGGCCCGATGCATAGGGGAAGACTGCTTCATTGAACACAACATTCCGAGAAATATAGACTCGTCCTGTTGTAGCATTTATGGTAAGTGTTGTAACCCAAAAAAACACATTCAAGAGATCTTGGTTGCAGTAGATTAGTAACATAATCTCCAAGATAACGGTAGCATTCACAACCAAAAGTATGAAAGACATAGAGTCAGGTGTGTAATCAAACAATTTCTGAAATGGTGAGGACTTGGGTGGGCAGTCGCTTGATGAGATACACAGTTGTACAAAGGGTTTCAATCCAATGGTTATGGGGAATGTGAGATGCAATGAGCAATGTACGACCCATTTCCGATATATGGCGATGTTTACGTTCAGCAATACCATTTTTTTGCGGGGTATGGGGACATGAGAATCAGCGATGAATCCTTTTTTGCACACAAATGAATAAATGAGTGATTATCATATTTTTTACCTCCATCACTCTAAAATTTCTTAATGGAAGTAGGGAAATGATTTTTAACAAATGCAAGAAAATGGAAAAAAAAAGAAAAGACTTCTGATTTATTGCGCATAAGAAAGATCCAAGAGTATCTGGTGTAATCATCAATAAAGAAGACATAGTAATGAAAACCAGAAACATAAGAGATATGAGACATCCAGACATCAGAACAAACTAAATGAAATGGGGCAACAACGTTATTTTCATGAGAATAAAAAGGAAGATGCATAGACTTTCTTAACGCACATTGGCTACAAAAAGTAGAGCGAGAAAATGAACAGGAAGTGCATAAACTTTTATTTGAAGCAAGCACTTGTAAAACTTTGTGTGAGGAATGACCAAGGCGTTAGTACGAGAGGGACACTGAAGATCAAGAGGCCATGAGAGCATGAGCAGAGTGACGACTGCATTAAATAGGATAAAGACCAGCTTCAAATCTACTAGTAAACAAAATAGCACCGGTACATAGATCATGAATGATAAAGCCCCACGGAAAGAAAGTGAAGCAAACAGAGTTATCTTTTGTGAATTGTACAATAGATAAAAGTGTGGGGAACATGAAGAACACGAGAAAGATGAAAGTGGGAGGTACCAGAGGAAAGAGAGATGACTAGCGTGTGCAATAGGGAGAAAATCATCATTACCCAATACAACGTGATCCGTACCTATATAAAGGAACTTATAGCGTAGGGAACGAACATCACCATTCATGTGGTTGGTGGCACCAATGTCTGAATACCAGTTGTGATCAATTGGTCGAGCAGTCTGTATGCCAGCGAAGGTAGACACATGAGCTTCCTCAAACCATGTCTATTGGCAGTAGCGCTGGTCTCATGTGGTAGCATTGTGACCAAACTTGAAGCAGATCTGACACTGAACAACATGGAAATGTCCAATAAGCCCCAGACAAGATGGGATGTCTGCGATTTCAAGTGCCATGAGGGATCCACCTCGACCAGCCTGGAATGAAGAAGAGACAAATAGAGCACCATATCCAAAGTGTCGAGCTTGACTACCACGAGAAGAGTACTCACGCCAGCGGGAAAATAGAAGGGTTGCAGGATGTATGTTAGGAGTGCTCTTAATATTGGCGGCCATTGGAGGATTGGAATATGCAGAGATGCCTTTTTTTTGGGAATAAGATGTGTACTGGCCTAGGTTTAATCTTGGAAGAAAATCAATGCTATGTTTGAATTCAGCTCAAACGGATCTTCGAAACAGAAGTGCAATCTCCGTCTACACTTGGATCACCACCATGCCCGTAGCACCTTAGAACTCTGCAGATTCCTCTGTATACTGGCTTGTCTTAGAATAACATGGCCTGGAATCAGAGTGGCTGCAGCGATCTGCACACATATACGAATCTAGGTTTGTTGTGGCAATATTTTCTTTTTAATTTTTGGTTGCTAGAGCAACAGAGGATGGACCTAGCAAGAAAGGCGAGAACAATAGCAGGAAATCGCCGCTCAAACTGGAAGTAGAGGAAGCCCAAGCAGACTGCAGATATGGAATAAATGATCTGCTCGAACTTGGGTGTCAACGGATCTGGTGGGTTGCTCAAATAGTGTAGGTCCGGCTGGTGATGCAGGTTGCAGAAAGTCGACGAACAACAATAGGGAGGCGCTTGCTGAAGGCATGGTTGCTACAGGAACACAGGGTGTCGTTCGTGGATAACACCAGAACTTGGGTCGAGCTTCAACAAAATCTTGTAACGTCTTGCAGAACTTGGGTCTAGATTTATGAATAATCAAACTGCACCAAGGTGGGATTTAGGTCAGCGAAGATAGCCGGAGCAACAACATCGAGAGGACGACGAGATCTGGTTTTATCTGGATAGAGAAGGTGATCTGAGAGGAGTCATTTAGTTGTAGAGGAAACAAATCCAGACAAGAAGAGAGAGGATCGTAAAGTGGCGTCTACTGAGGTAGGCATGAAGGCTGCCTCTTTACCGAGAGGAGATCGCAATTAAAACAGTGGGGTCGTCGTGCAGAGAGATGACGATTGCAGAGGAAAATAGAGAGAAATGGATCAGGGCTCGGGGGTTCGATGTGGCTAGGTGGGATCATCGGAGAGAGTTAGGGATGAGAAGAGATACTTGTCGTTGAGAGATGGTTGTTGTACGGTGGAATGGAGAAGGGAGGGTTTATTTTTAATCAAAAAAAAAAATCTGGGTATAGACTAGAGAATGGAGGGATTTGAAATTTTTGATGTTCCAAGGACATTCTAGCTCTATACCGTATAGAATTTGGTAAAATAGCACACTGTATTTCTCATTATCATAGATATAAATAGAATTTACAAGCCTCCCTTTGAAGAGGAACAAATTAATTAGGAAACAGTTACAACCTGGATTATGACTGATTAGGAGAGTTCAACTTGGATTAGAACTCCCGTTAATAACAGCCATTGAGTTTCTTATTGACGGGAAGATAAGTGGGAAGATTCCCATCTGTACAAGTTGTACTTGGTTTGGTTGCAAGTTTAATTTAGAGATTGAGCAACTTGATGTGAAGACAACCTTCCTTCATGGTGACTTGGAGGAAGAGATCTACGTGGAGAGACTTGAGGGCTTTAGAGTAAAAGGCAAAGAGAACTTGGTTTGCAGACGAAGGAAGAGCATATATGGGTTAAAGCAGGCATCGTGACAATGGTACAAGAAGTTTGATTCGTTCATGGTTGATCATGAGTACAGAAGGACTACTTCAGATCAGTGTGTGTATATGATGAAATTCTTCGATGGTAATTTTAATATTTTGCTGCTTTATGTAGATGATATGTTGTTGGACAAGATGCTACCAAAATTAACAAGTTGAAAGCAAAGTTCAGTAGATCCTTTGCTATGAAAGATTTAGGGTCGGAAAAACAGATACTTGGTATGAAGATCACAAGAGATACAAAAATTGGCAAGCTTTGGCTATCACAAGAGAGGTAAATTAAGAAGGTGCTTGAAAGATTTAATATGGACAAAGCTAAATCATTGAGTACTCCACTTATAAATCATTTCAAACTCAGTTCCGAGCAGTCTCCAGCAAGTGAGAAAGAAAAAGGTGATATAAGGGAAGTTCTTTACGCATCAGCAATTGGCAGTTGGTAGTTTGACGTATGTTATGGTGTGTACATGGCCAGTCATAGATTATGTAGTTGGTGTTGTCAGTAGATTCCTTTCTAATCCTGGCAAGGAACACTGTGCTACAGTTAAATAGATTCTTAGGTATCTTTGAGGAACTTACAAGATGTGTTTGTGTTTTGGAAATTGTAAACCTTTGTTAGAAGGCTCTATAGATGTAGACATGGCAGGAGACACTGATTCTAGAAAGTCCACGTCGGGTTACTTGATGACCTTTTTAAAGGGAGTTGTAGCTTGGCAGTCCAAGTTGTAGAAATGTGTTGCTCTATCTACTACATGGGCTGAGTACATTATAGTATCTAAGGCATGCAAGGATATATTGTGGATGAAAAGATTCCTACATGATTTGAGATTAGAGCAATAGAGGTATGTTCTCTTTTGTGACAATCGAAGTGTCATTCATTTGAGTAAGAACCCAACCTTCCATTCAAGATTGAAACATATGGATGCGAGGTATCATTGGATACATGATGTGTTGGAGAAGTTGTGGCAACTTGAGAAAATTCATACTGGTGAAAATGGGTTGGATATGATGAATAAAACCTTGCCTAAGGAGAAATATGAATTGTGTAGAAGCAAAGTGGGCTTGGTTGAGCCCCTCACATGGGTCTGGAAGGGGAGATTTGTTGGGTTTCCCTCTACATAAGAGGTGGGGCCCACATCTAATAAAAGAAACAAGAAAGAGAGAGGGTGTAACCGAGGAAGAAGGAGAAAGGAGAAGAAAATGAGATCTAGCCATCGTGTTTAATCTGATTCATCTCAAATTTTGAGGGTTTTCTCCTGATATCGTGGGCAACAAAACTACCGGCTCAGATTATGGATTTAGGTTCTCCACTGCCTCTCTCTCATACCCCCTTTGTTTTGTGAGATCTCTCCATATATTATTTTTATTGTTGTTGGGATCCAAGAATGTTGTGCTCTTGATGTTGGTTGTTGTTTGTGAGCCTCTAATTTGGCTAGAAAGAAACCTTATAATCCCGTTATTTTTATAGTGGAAGATTGATTCAAAGCTTGTCCCTTAGATGTAAGCACATTGTCGAACCACGTAAATATGGTGTCATACGGTTGGATTTATTTGACTATTTCTTGCTTAATAATTGTTGTTTTATTTATCCATTTTTATTCACACAAAGAGGAAAAATATAGTAGTTTTTTCCTGACAACACTTTTATTTTTTTTCTATGCAACAAAGTTGTTGCTATCACCATTGGAATTTTCATATTATGTTTTCATGATTAACAAATCTTGATGGAGGGTGAATTCCAATCTCTTCATTCTACGTGCTTTGTTGAATTGTACATAGTAATCTCCATTCGAATGTATATAGGTAGCTATTGTACTTAGAGTCAGTATACAAAAACGTTCAAAAAAGAAACTTATGCAAGGATTATTGTGATACATATAACATCAGTAGAAAGGACTTTCTAGTGCTTGAGATTCTTAAAAAACTTGTTTTCTTTAAGTTTAGAATCAATTTGTAAATCATTCGTTGACGATGATAAATAAAGAAATTATTCAGTAGTTTTATTTTAATTTTAAAAAATCAAAAGTTAAGATACATTTATTGAACTCATTTTAAACGGTTTGACAATCCTCGCTATCAAGTATTCACTCATCTATCTTCCCTTTTTCTTTTAATTATAGGATCATAAAATGTGATAATGACTAATTCAAAAGTTGATTATGTACAAGTTTTTCTATTTGTTAACATGACATGAAGAAAGATAGATCATTTCAATTATCCTTTTCATACTTGTAGAAGAAATTATTAAAAATGACAAATAGCACGTTTTAAAATTAGTGAAATATGAATTCTCTCTAATCAAAATTCCTGACTAGTTGTAGCTTGCAATTGCAGCATCTAATACTCTCGTGGCGCTCTCTCTCACCGACTAAATGAGATGAGAATGGGATAATTTTACTTTTAGTGAACTATTAATAAAAGCGTGTTAGATAAAATCTCTAAAAAGAAATTGAGCAATTTTAAAGAGACTATATGATTTCTATGTAAAAATTGAATTTATTATGAACTAAATTTTAAATAGTTGATTGGGATAGATATAGGACTTTATGAATAATATAGTCTAAGAAAAATCTCCATAATCCAATGATAATAATACAAGGTAATATGCAATATGCATAGACCAAGTCTACTCAAGTGTATGATCAAGTGAGGGTATGAAATATGGCCTACACGTATCGTATGGGTTGTTTTTATTTCTTTATTTTTTAGAAATATCCTTTTCATCATTTTTCTAGTTGTATCTTAAATTGGGTATGATTTTAAGATGGTTTAGAATAAAGTTCTTCAAGTGTGAAGAGTATTTGTCAATTTCCAACATTTTCTCTTAAAATTTGTCCATTTTTTAGTTATTTTTATCAATTTATTTGAATTTTTGCTCTAGAATCATCTCAATTTTAGGGCCTTTTAAAATAATTTAATGAAACAATATTGAATGCTTATGGAATTGAATGGAGATTCCTTAATGTGATTGATATAGTTTATCGGGTATCTGTGATTTTCCAAGTTTTTTTTCAAAATATTTATAAAATCCCAGTTTTCTAAGATAATTACTATTTTAGAGTATCTTGCCAAAAAAAATTATGAAATGGATATGATTTTGATAATAAAGAGTATTAGATTGATCTTTATATACATATTTCACTATCTAAAGAATGATAAACAAATCAGGAACCTTTATCATAAAACTTTCGAATGTAAAAATCATTCTCTTTTGAAGTCAAATATTCCTTAGTATATTTAATTCTCCAAAAATTAAAATTAGCATTAGAGCAATACTCATTTGATTGATTGTCACCGTTGAGTTCATTGATATGAATAAAATATTTAATCATTCTAATAAATATAAATTCTTTAAATTAGAATTATAATTTTTCAAACGGTTTGCTTCATTGGAAACTCATGATGATTGTGTCTGATGCAACGGGTAGGATCGGGTGTGGATAATTTGGACGGATTTGATTTAATTGGGTAAATTATGGGCATTAAAATGTGTAATGGGCTAAGTAGATGTGATTAATGGAATGGTATTTAGTGGAGATGATGAGATTTAAAAAGAACATATGGGAAAAGGAAACAAGGGTATGGTATAAAAAGGTGAAAGACTTAACAGGTCAAATGGCGTCTGGGTATCAATGGGGTGATGGGATGTGAAGGCTAAGTCTAGAAAGAAAATTAAATGAGAAGGGGCGTTGGAAGGAAAGAGAAGAACTCTGTCGAATGCCATCATCGGAGGAGAATATTCGAATCCACGAGCTAGAACCGGAATACCCTGGGGAAGAAGAAGATAGACGGGGTAAAACCCAAAATAAATTCATTATCAAAATCTGTTGTTTCTTTTACATCCCAAACAAGGGTTTTATATACATTCAAGCAAACTAAAAATAGAAAAAGAAATCAAACGGAAAAAAAAGAAGAAAGAATTGGAAATGGAAAGAAGAAGATCTCGAGCATGATCGGTGTAGAAGGAACGAAAGAAATTGACGAAAGTGTTGTCTCTGTTTCAAACGGATGTTCATTGATTTCTTTTCCTTCTATTCTTCATCAATCTTCTATTCTTGGTTTAATTTTGTGCCCACACGTTGGGCCTTGGGTCCCACGTGTGTGCTACATCGATGTCTTATTAGTTGGGTGATAGAAATTGAGAACCAACCGTCTTGTTTGAACTGGGCCCATAATAACCTCCTAAAAGTTAAACTTCGATTTTAAGACTTGAAAATGAAATCGCTTGGAGAAATTTTTTAATCTTATTATTCAAAGTGGACATCAAACGAATTGATTTCTTGAATAATTTCTATCATTATAATTTATGAAACTTACTATTCTTTTCATGTCTATAACAGGGCTTTGTGAATTACGGAAGCTAACATCGATGTATTTGGACGACAATTCAATTGAAGGAAGAATTGCTCCATGTATCGGTTATATGCAGTCCCTTAAATACTTAGATCTGTCTGGAAATCTAATCAGTGGGAGCATTCCACCTTTAGGAAACCTTAGTTTATTGAATGAGATTTGGCTCGGCGATAACAATTTGGATGGCGTATTTGAATTCTCTACTTTTGCCAACTTATCTATGCTTGGGAGCGTTGATCTTTCAAACAATCCAATGTTAGAGGCAGAAACAGAATCCCCAACATGGCTTCCATCATTTGAGCTTGATTTCCTCGGTCTATCAAATACCCAAGTCAACAGGCGTAATGGCAATGTCATTCCGAGCTTCTTGGCCACTCAAAACTCCTTGCAAGTACTGGATCTGTCAAAAACCCACCTTACTGGTAACATTCCTAATTGGCTATTCTATAACTTGACTGTGGCCTATGAGTTGATACTATCTAACAATCAGTTAGGGGGTTCATTTCCTCTTCCTTCTCAAGGCATTTCCACGAATGGAGTTATGGGGCTCGACATCTCAAACAATCTTTTTCGGGGGATCTTTCCAGCCAACATAAGCATTTTCTTTCCTTCGTTGCTAGTCCTCAACATGTCTGGAAATTACTTGCAAGGTGAAATTTCTCTCAGCAGTAACATGGCATCATTGGAAGTGTTGGATTTGTCGAGCAACAACTTTTCAGGAGAGATTCACATGTTGCTACCAAATAGCCCGTCATTGGTTTACTTGAGGTTATCAAACAACAAATTACATGGGGATATCCCGTTACCAAATTCAAACTTGTCTGCCTTGAGATTTCTATTCATTGATGGAAATGGCTTCACAAAAATAGTACCACGCATGCCATCTAATAGCACAAATTTTCGCTTCCTAAACTTCAGAAGAAACTTTTTCAAAGGCATTATCCCAACTTCGTTACCAACACTTGGCAATCTTTCTTTTGCTCTCTTAAGTCAGAATGATTTTCATGGACCCATTCCAACAGAATTATGTCAAATGCAAAATTTGCATTTCTTGGATTTGTCAAATAACCATCTTTCAGGCACCATACCTTCTTGCCTCCATAACATTTCTGCTTGGGTGAACAAAACATTTGTCGATTTCACACTTGTCAAAGAATCCTTACGAATTTCAAGTTTTAGAACTGAGTTCACAACAAAAGGAAACTTGTGGTCTTATGAAGGAACTCCACTTTCCATGATGACCGGAGTCGATTTCTCTTTGAATCAATTGACAGGTAACATTCCAAAGGAGATGGGAAATTTGAGAGCGCTTCACTCATTGAACTTATCTCACAACCATCTAATGGGTTATATTCCAGAGTCCTTTCAATATTTGGATAATATAGAAAGTTTGGATCTCTCACAACAGATTGATTGGTCGTATTCCCCCACAGTTAACCGCATTGACTACCCTTGGTACTTTTAATGTTGCCTTTAATAATCTCTCTGGAGCGTTACCAGATTGGGAAGGCCAATTCTCCACTTTTAATGCAAGCAGCTATGAGGGCAATCCAAGTCTTTGTGGGAAACCACTTGAAAGAAATTGCTCTTCCAACAATCCATCGCACCCTCCACACCCTGCCATTGAGGAAGAAGATGATACATTGAGGTTTGTTGACAATCTTGTATTTTTCTACTCATTTGTTGCTGCATCTTATGCATTAGGATTTTGGGGTTTCATTATTCTTCTCGCATTGAATGGAACTTGGAGGAAGAAATTCTTCCTAACTGCAGATCGATTTTTTGAGTTTTGTTGTGAAATCATCAGAGGGTGATATAGACCACTTGAGTAATGATTGTATTATTTAAATGACCAACACTACATTTCAACTTTCTTAAGGGACTTATTTCTGTAATGTTTATTTTTCTTAAAATAACAATTTGCATTTCAATAATAGAACATTTCCCTACCGCATCATATTCTTCTATCTTTTCTTCATCATTTTATTGAGTGCTTAATTTTTAAAATAATTGAAAATAGGATTTCAACTTTTCCATTGCCCTGCTTTGAATGAACATGGACATTGCACCAGATATGGAATTGATTGTTATCCACATGGGTGTAGCTCAACTGGTTGCCTCCCACCTCATGAAGCAGGAGGTTGCGGGTTTGAACCTCCATAGTTTAACCTTGGCGTGCCCTAGGGATAGTGGGCTCACCCATGGAGGCTTTACGCTGAGTATTCTGCGATTTCCCACATGTAAATTCAAAAAATAGAAAAAAAGATGGGAATTGATGCTGGATCTGTTTACCTATTAATTTGATGAGTAGAAGCTAGGAATATTTATATAATTTAGTCCTAGCAAGGATTGACATTGCCCATGTGTAGTAGTTTTTACAAGTTTGATTTGCTCCTATTAATTACTAAGAAAAAAAATTAGTTATATTTTAAAAGAACGCTAAGATTTTTAGTTCTTCTGGCAAAAGCTCCATTATTTTTCTATTTCAATTTTTTTTTCTTGAAACCTTTTATATTTTTTTGATAAAAAAACTCTTTTTGTTCCCATTCACTGAATGTTTTATAAATTTATATTTATCATTTTCAAAGTTAATGCTGGTCATGGTTGTAGGCCCTATTCTTCAATTTATTATAAAAGTAAAAAGAAATCTAGGTTTTTCAACGGTTAAATGGATAAATGGGCCAATCAAATTTGGGATAAGAGACCCATTTATTTTCGTAGTTGAATGGGTTACGAGGGTTATGAAAGTTTTTTTTTAAGTTTCTTCTTCATAAAACTTAATACAACATATTTATTAATAATAATTATGTTAACATATTACTTGTCATTTGGGTTAGCAGTATTGGATTCAAATTTGGTTAGATCTAAATCTACACCCAAATACAAATAGACGTTAGACTAGTATTAGAATAGATCCAAAATTTAAAATAAAACTAAAGTTTCCATCCAAATCTATTTCAGATCAAATATTTCAAAAGAATTAATTCTTGAAAATCCATTTAGATTCCTATTCATAATTCATGATGGACTGCTTTTAGGAAAGAAAAATCACAAAAAGAAATCTTTCATACGCATAGTTTGTCCATTAACTCACATGGGAGTTTGAACTTAATACTTACCACCGGGGGTTTAAATATCGTTTTTGAATGATATCAGCCACATCGGCCGATATGATTCTCTCTAATTCGATTTATTCTTTTTTATATTTTATTTTTTCAAAAATTTCAAAAAAATTATAGAAAATGCAGAAATTTATGAGCTTATTGGCTATGTAATTTTTTCATTAAATATCGGTCATGTACATGTTCAAATATTATTTTGAAGTTACCAAATTGAGAATTTCCAAAATTATTAATAAATTGATGAAAAATTACAAAAAAAGAAAATCAGAAAAAAAAATCGTAGAAATAATTTGATAATTTATTGACTTAATTAATGTGTTTTTTTTTTAAGTTATAAAGTTTTAAAATTAATTAATAAAATCAATAACCAGCACATCGTGTGAGACGTGACCCTCTTCAAATGCTAGCTGATTTCTTGCTTATTTCCTTTTATTTTGAATTCAACTCTATCTCTAAATAATCGCCAAATTTGCTGCTGAAATTTGGCATGTAAATTGAGTGCTTATATAAGCTAATTTTTAATGTCAAGGTCAACGTTAATTCTTAGATAAGGCAATTTTTTTAAGGTACATTTTATTAATATCGACATCTTAATGTAAGCCCACGGTCCTAACACTCAAGGTAAGACAACTAAGAAAATGAAGGCATGTTAGTCTAACGGATTGTCTATCCTCAATCCTGCAAGGGATTGATTGAGGCATGTAGATGGAAATGGGTTGCCTTTCTTTCTTTCCGGGTTGTAAATTCTATGGATAGATTTCTCATTTCTTAAGGGACCTTTATTTTTTAAGTCTCTTTCGTCTCGGCCTGTAATGTCAGAGGTCGTTCCTTATTAGAAACCATCAAGAAGATTCTTCCATCCATCTAAACCACTCAGATGAAGAGTAAATACTAAGTATTGGAGACATATTGAAGAACATTACCGTTCAGGCTCAGGTCAAACTCGGGTCTTTTTGGGTCGGGTTGGGTCAGGCCTGGTCAACTGTCGGGTTGAGAGTATTAAAAATTCGAGTCGGGTTGGGTTGACTAAATCAAGTTAGCAATTCGGGTTGGGTCGGGTCGGGTTGAGTTCAATATATTTTGATATGGGTTAGGATCCGCCCGACCCGAGTTTCAGCCCTACCACCACACAATAAGATTCAAGCAAATTTCGTCCAAGCTAGGTTAGGTTTAATGATGTAAATCACATCTAGTTAAGGTGGAATTAGTTTCCGAGGAATTACAGTTTTGAGCTGCCGACGATTATATAAATAAATGATGGATGAGTTGAGTTCAACAACTCTGAGTCAACTGACTTAAGGTGGAATTAGTTGGAATAACTATTTTGAGTTTCTGAATTTAAATTTTATAACATTAGATTTCTAAAATAATTCTAAAGTTAGACCTTGACTGTTGTTGGGATGTATCTAGATAATTGTTTTTGAGTTAGGGCAATGAGAGTTTGCATTCTATCCGCTATTATATAGATAATTGTGCAAAGTTTTAAAACTAGTTGATCATGTTAATTAAGGATTTTTTTAAAAAAATTTAATAAATTTGTTTTAAAAGTTTATAATTTAAGAGATAAAATGATGAAATTAAAGTGAAACTTGATAAACCTTTCATTCAAATGGGGTTCTAAATAAGAACTCTAGTAAAACAAAATCATTAAATAGATTTTGGAGTCTACATAGTAGGGTGTGATGCAAAGAGGACGATTTAAAGAATTGTATATAAGTTTTACCTCTATTTTATCATTGTATCTCTTAATTTAAACATTTAAAAATCAATGACCTATGTTCATCAAATTTAAAGGCTAGGCCTATAAACAGACCCAAATATGTCCCGCCTAACTAGTATGGATCTAGATCCATTAAGAAAAAAGTCTGAATCTGCCCGGCCTGGTAAAACAGGATTAGCTCCAATTTAGATCTGGCATGTCCAATAATCTTAATGGACCATCTGAAGCCCATTTGTCCATTTGACCCATTTAATAGCGCAAGTTGTTGTAAGGCTCAATATCAAATTCTTACCCAAATTTGATGCTACCAAGGCCGATATCTAATTCTCACCCATCTTTTGATGCTACCAGGCCTAATATCTAATTTTTAACCTTCATTTTTAGGCTAACGGCTCCAATATTTATTTTTAACTAAAATTTCTATGCTACCAAGTCTAATACCCATTTTTTAACCTAAATGTTTATTTTATCAGGCCTAATATCCATTTTTAAACATTTTTTTTTATCGAAAACCTTAATATACTTATGTATAAACCTAAAATTTATAATTTCAACTTAATACAGTATTTCACCTGTACCACACTTTGAGAGCTTTCAAACTTATACAACAATTAGTATCAAATAAAGTTAAAAAAAATCTAAAAAGGGCTATATTTCTGAAAATATAAAAATTTGAATTGGACTTATTACCTTAATAACAAATATCAAATAAGAAAATGCATTTAAACAAAATATTAGTTGTGATTTTTTCTAATTTGCCTCTCTTCCTCTACTTTGGTCTCTTGTTGGTGCATCTCTTTCATTATGGATTCCAAAATCATACTTAACATTTATAAGCTAATTTGAGACATGAGAAAACAAATAATAAGAAAAGGCATTAATGATGTAATATTTGAAAAATAACCCATGTTAACATGTGAGAGTAAATAAATATGAGCAATGAAATCTACCACAAATAGGAGAATGCTCTTTGCGATATAGACTTTTTTTTTTTGTGATGTAATCTTTAGAGGCTGAAGCATCCTTTGGTTGGGGTAAGAGAATCTAACACAACTACATAGTTCCATCTTCATTCCTCAAAAGCAACCAGTTATATGGTCAAGCTTGGCTTCAGCCATGGCCAAATAATAAGCCAAAGGAAGTCAACCCATATCGTGTAATAGAACTTAGGATTGATACATATGAAGGAATGAAGATGCTCCACTGGCATAGTGATGGGGATGACCATTCCATGGTGGGAGCATCTAATGATTTTTGGAGAACAATTTTCCCCACAAAAAAAATATTCCCTTGCTTTAAATGATTTACAGGTCTGGCCCTTGCCTTAGGCGAACTAGGCCACCGCCTAGGGCCTCCAAATACATAGGGCCCCCAATTTGGGTTCAAATTTTAAGTTCCCGCTCCTTCTTGTATGTTATAAATCTATGTTTATGTTCATTTTAAGAGGAACTGAATTTGTGGCGCATTGGTAGTGCATTTTACTCTCAATTTAGAGGTTGTGTGTTCGAATTATGAAGAGTTCAGTCCAAGTATCCATGTTGTTAAACGTTTTGCAATTTCTTATAAATTTATACATAATTTTTCTTTAAGTAAAATAACTTAGAGAGTATTCAAAAGGCTTGACAAGACTTGTTAACTCGTTTGACTAGAATTCCTATCGAGTTTAGTTAACTTAGATTGATTTGGCTATTTTTTTTTTTCAAATTTTAAATCTATAATTCTAATAAAATGAATTAAACACCATGATAAAAAAGCATTTATCTTATAGTTTTATTTTTCTTTTAAAAGTTAAGAATTGAGATGATTAATTGTCTCTATTACAAGATTAAAATGATTATAAAAAGGTTAAATTTTAACTAATCATTATTCTTATCTTGTTTTCAAAAATTTTAATAAAAGTGTGACTTAAAGAAATCTCTAAATTAGGAAACTTAGTGTCACTATAATATAGATGGGTGAATGAAAAAAAAAATGGGCTTAAATTTGAATGACTATTTTGTGCTTTATAGTTTATAATTGAGTAATAATTTTTTAATATAATTTTACTTTATAAGCTGTTTAAAATGCATTATATACTTTAGCATGTCAACTAATCTTTTTAAATATAATAAAATAGTAATATAAAAATAAAAAATCAACATGCATACACAAGTGGAAATTAAATTTGTCAAAAGAAAGATTGAATGGGTTAACTATCTTATCTATTGAAAAAGATATGGTAAAAAATCTTGAATATTGTAATTTAATTAGTAATATTGCATCTCAAAATCCGAGAAGAATAAATTTTGAATAATATTTTGTTATAAATTTGATTATTATATTTTATTTAGATGTTTCATGCTTTGTAAAAAAGAATGTATAAATTTTTTTTTTGTGGGTGTATAAAAGACCCATCTTAAGGGTTCACCTAGGGCCCCTGAAATCTCAGGGGCGGCACTAATGAAGAGCTCCTGTCTATCATGAAAGTGCAACAATCTCAGGGAGCCAAGAGAGATAGAGAGTTTGAAGCAGCAAAGGAAGCAGTTGGCAATTCCTGAGTTTTCACTGTGAAAGAAAATGGTGGACCAGCTTCCTTTCGTGCTTCAAACTCCTTCTCAGACTCACATTCGAACCCTCTCTATCTATCTGTGTCGACGATTATATAAAGGATGGATGAGTTCAACATCCCTGAGTCAACCGACTCAAGGTGGAATTAGTTTTTGAGGAATAACTGTTTTCAGTTTCGGACGATTATATAAATATAAAGGATAGATGAGTTCAACAACTCTGAGTCGACCGACTTAAAGTGGAATTAGTTTCCGAGGAATAACTGTTTTGAGCTTCCGGTGATTATATAAGTAAAGGAAGGATAAGTTCAACAGCTCTGAGTCAACCGACTTATAGTGGAATTAGTTGGAATAACTGATTTGAGTTTCTAAATCTATGATTTTAAAACATTAGATTTCTGAATTTTTTTCTAAAATTAGACATTGGTTGTAGTTGGGACGTATGTAGTTAATTGTTTTTGAGTTAGGACAGTGAGAGTTTGCATTCTATCGACTACTATATAGATATTAATTGTGTAAAGTTTTAAAACTAGTTAATCATGTTAATTACATCATTTTAATTTTTAATTTTTTTAATTAAGTAGTTTAAAAAAAATTAAATTTAAGAGATAGAATGATTTTATTAAAGTAAAACTTGATAAATCTCTTACTCAAATGGGTTTTTTTTATAAGAACTCTACTAAAACCTTATTTACTGCAACTCTTTAAGAAAACATATCATTAAATAGATTTTGGTGTGATGTAAATAGAATTATTAAAAAAAGTTGTGTATAAGTTTTTCCTTAATTGATCATTCTCTCTCTTAATTTAAATTTTTTAAAATCAATGATTTATACTCTTAAAAAATTAAAGGTTAAGAATATATGTAGGCCTATAAAGAGACCCATTTTTAAACTTTTTTATTAACCGAAACCTTAATATACTCCTCTATAAGCCTAGAATTTATAATTTCAATCTAATACAATATTTCACCTATAACACACTTTATGATCTTTAAAACTTATACAACATTTAGTATCGAATAAAGGTTAAAAAAAATTAAAAGTGCTATATTAGACCTGAAAATATAGAAAATTAAATAATGAACTTATTACCCTTAAAACAAAATAAATATCAAATAAAAAATGCATTTAAACAAAATATTGGTTGTATTTCCAATTTGTTTCTCTTCTTCTACTTTGGCCACTCGGTGCATCCTTTCCATGATGAACTTCTAAAAACAAACTTAATATTTGTAAACTAATTTGATACCTAAGAAAGAAAGAGTGTAAGAAAAAGTATTAATGATGCAATATATGGAAAAAGCCCATTAACACGTGAGAGTAAATAAATATAAAAGCTTAAAATAAAATAACCACAAATGATTATGAATAGAAAAATTAAGACGAATTTATGGATACTGATTTACCTCATGACATTCAAAGTTGAATTCTAAATTCTTCCAAACAAAAGATCCAAAACCTAATGAAACTAGCAAAAAATCCTCATAAAACAATAACATTACTGTAGCAAATCATAAAGCTTACTTAAGTAAGAAAATCACAAAATGCAAGGAATAAGAAGAACAACCTCATTTGTTTTGCACATATATTGGAAATGAAAAATAATGTAGAGTACATGATGAAATCACATAAACCAATCAAAATCTTATTCTCTTGTAGCATTAAGGGCAAATCATAGCATTCAAGAGCAAAATGAGTATAAGAAAATTGGCGTGTGTTTGTGTGAATGTGTGAGGACAGAGAGAACAAGTAAATTGGTGTTCAATATTCAATACAAACCCTCCAAATGACCTTCAACCTAACCCTAAACACTAAATAGGAAAAGTAAACTAACCTTCCCTACAAGCATATATTTTAAAAGAACAACACACCATTACATTATTTCAAGCATAGTATAAACAATAATGCATCAAATTCTTGTAAACGGACCCAAATCAGCCTGGCTGGTTGAGTCCGGATCTGGATCCACTAAGAGAAGAGTCTGCATCCGCCTGGCCTAGTGAAAAAATATCCTTCCAATTTTGATCCGGCCCGTCCAATAAGCTTAATGAACCATTTAAAAGTCCATTAAGGGTCCAATTGTCCATTTGACCCATCTAATAGCCCAAGTTGTTGCTGTCAGATCAACATTGAATTTTTTTTTTAAAAAAATGATGCTACAAGACCCTGCATCGAATTCATACCCGCACTTTGATGCTATCACTCCCAACATCTCCTTTTTTAATCTTAACTTTTATGCTAAGAGGCCCAATATCTATTTTAACTAAAATTTTATGTTAATAGGCCCAATATCCATTTTTTAACTTAATTTTTTTTACTACCAGGCCCAATATCCATTTTTTAACCTAAGTATTTATTTTATCAAGCCCAATAATCCATTTTTTAACTTAATTTTTTTTACTACCAGACCCTGTACCCATTTTTAACCTAAATAGTTATTTTATCAAGCCCAATATCCATTTTTTAAACTAGAATTTTAACCAAAATCTTAATACACATATAAGCCTAGAATTTATCATTTCAACCTAATACTGTATTTTACCTATACCACGCTTAGTGCACTTTCAAACTTATACAATAGTTAGTATCAAATTACTTAGGTTTATTACCCTTAATACGAAACAAATATCAAATTAGAAAATGCATTTAAACATAATATTGATTGTGATATTTTTCAATTTCTCTCTTCCACTAATTTGGTCTCTTGTTGGTGCCTCTTTCATAATGGACTACCAAAATCAGACTTACTATTTAAAAACTAATTTGAGACCTAAGAAAATAAAGAGTAAGAAAAAACATTAATAATGTAATATATAAAAAACAACCTATGAACATGTGAGAATAAATACATATGAACAATAGAATCTAACACAAATAGAAAAAGAGGTCTCAGTGATGAAGACCTTTTTTTTTAGTGTAATATGCTGAGGCTGAACGACCATTTGGTTGGAGCACGAGGCTGAATGTCAAGCACAATAACCCTGTTAAATGAAATGGAAAAAATTAGATTTTTGAAATAAAAAGTCAATCTCATTCAATCTAAATTTCTAAATGGTTAGATAATAGAATATTTTTAATTTAAATTTAAAGTATCCATTTTAATTTTCAAGGTTGCCGATCCTTTGGCTCTTAACTTCGAATTGGATGAAATCATGGCATTTAAGTAATATATGACCTTTTTTTTTTTTTTTTATTTCATGATATAGCTGAAATAATGTCATAACATTTTGATTGTAATGATTTAAACTTTCATTTTTGGGTGGCAAATTACTATTTTGCCTTTCCATTTTTTTTTTCGGAACAAACAGACAATGAATTTTGGGTTAACAAATGGACTGTCGAGAGAGATTTTCAAAATAGGCAGTTTCACGGCCAATTTTCACAAACAAGGTATCAAAATTCATCTACTCTAAATTTAATGAATTCCAGAACTAATTTTAAGCGAAAATAGTATAGTTTTGAACTTCAAAAATCATACCCAAAGAATTAAGGAGAAATGTTCTTCCCTCTTAATTCTTTCCTTAATTCTTTGGGTACAACTTTCTAAAAACCTAAGAAGTTACTTGAAATGGATACTGGATAACGGTAAAGAGGTCATATCATGAAAGCACCACAATCTCAGGGAGCCAAGAGAGAGAGTTTGAAGCTGCAAAGGAAGCAGTTGGGTCCATATTCGATATTACATCAAGAAGACCCATTAATGCAGTGATCAACATTCAAACAATGGCCGGAGAAAAAAAGTGCAGGTTGACGGACTAAGCAAACACCCACCACTATCTTCCCAACATCTTCAATGAAATTTTCTTTTTCTTTTTCTTTTTCTTCGTCTTGTTTCTCTGTTGGTATGATGGGTTTCTCATCCGTTAGGAAAAGATAGTGGTGGCGCGATGGGGAAATGGGTATTCCATTGCCGCTTCCTCTCCTGCTTCAACTCCTTCTCAGACTCTCTTCATCTCTATCTTCTCTCTTTTATGGCTTGCAATAAAACAAAAGAGACTCATCAAAATACGTGGTACTTGGACACCGGATCAAGTAACCATATGTGTGGAAATAAGTCCATATTCTCTGAAATTGTCAGAAAAGAGAAAATTGTATTCATTAAAGAGTATTACACAACTATATATAGTCTTAGCCGACCCTAGAGCTATTACACTTCTAATCTAAATAGATCTCTTAATAGAAATAAAATCAAACTAGAATCCTAATTACATTATAATTAGGATAATCTAAATATATTCCAACACGCCCCCGCAAGCTGAAGTGTGGATGAATGATAAGTTTGGAACGTGAAGAAACAGCAGGTGAACTGCAAAAGTTACACACCGACTGGCCATGGAGATTTGTTGAAGCAGCACACTGATTGGCTGCAAAAGTTGTTGAAGAGGCAGTGTTGACTGACTGCAAATATGTGTTTATGTGGCAGCGTTGATTGGTTGCAAAACGACAGGCGGCGAACACCAATGGCGGCTTGAAATAGAGAAAGAGGCTCGGACGACGGCAGTAGCCGCAAGACAATTGTCCGGCAAACAATGATTGCAATATGCGATAAATGCAGGCAATGAGTGACCTGAAAAACAAGGGGCTGAAGCCATCACATAGATCAATCAGATCGTAAAGGCCACCGAACAATAGTTGTAACCATAAAGGCTAGCAAATAAAGGCTGAAATCATAAAGACCAGCAAATGAGGCTGTAGCCATGAAAGGCCAGCAAATGAGGTTGTAACCATGAAAGGCTAGCAAATAAAGCTGTGACCATGAAAGACCAGCAAATGGGGCTGTGACCATGAAAGGCCAACTAAAATTGGGGATGAATCAGTCCTCCAAATAAAAGGAGTGGATGAATTCCACAACAAATGGACATGTGTCCAAAACATGCCGTCTCATTTTCGAGAAATGACAAACAAGGTGTGCTCGAACAAAGGACAAGTTGTGTCGCTTCTTTAGGAGCAACTTCTTGAAAAGGAGGAGAAGGCAATTTGCGCCCCTTACTTCAGTTCTCCCCCTTTCTTCTTCAACACAGATCTCGCGGTTCGTGGCAAGAAGAAACATCAGACAAACATAGATCGTAACATGCTGGTTACGCCAACGGTGGTAGTGAATAGAAGGAACAACAATGGACGATTTGGGTGGCACTGCAACTTCCTCACCAGTCCTAGTCCTTGCACACTAGTCAGGCAGCATTCTCATTGTATGTGAATAGTGCACGTAGCATAGGTGGAGAAGACTGCGCCTATGGCTCGATTCAAATGTTGCAATTGGGAGATCCACAGTAATAGCCCCTTAGGCAAAGCGAAGTTGATTAACACTTATCCCAATAAGCAACAAAGCAAGAGCCTCCCACTGAATGATGGAAAACCATCGTCTCATGATTATCTTCAATAAAACAGCAATCACCGAAACCTTCAGGTTGCTCAGCAAGAACATGAACAACTAAAGTGCACAGAGATAAAATAAAACCAATGCAAGAGTTGCATTTCCACAACCATTGTTTGCAAAAGTTTCAGTTGGCTTGGGACTACCCATATCATTTGCAACATTGTCCTGAACTGCATTATTGAAAAACTTTTCCGACTCATCTAAGTGATGGAAATAGGCATAAAACTGAACAAGCCCACTTCCAATAATGGTTATGAGGAAAAGGAGGACGACTACCTTGTAGATGATGACGAAGACACGGTCGACGCTGGCATCGGGGTAGAGGTAGCTGAAGTAATCGATGGCTGTGATGAAGGCATTCCATGGGAGCAGATAACCGGTTCCCAACGTGAAGTAGATGATATAGGCCAGATTAAACGAGTCCTTGGGAACTTTCTCCTGAGAAGCAGATGACGGTAACAAAAGTATCCTACCTTCTTCTTCTACTGACGTTGCCCATCTCTGCTTCTGCCGTCGCCACCTTCGTGGGCTGGGCATTCCCACTAAAATCAAACACCAGATCTCAGCGGCGAAAGAGAGCCTGCAAACACTATGAGAGATCGGAAGTGGCAACAAAACAGATCTGCAAACAGCAGGTCTGGAAACGCAAGCAGATCTATCTGTAAGAACAAGGTCGCCAATGTAGGCTGCAGGAAGACAGGTTAGGCGAATCTGGAAAGAAACAAATCTGAGAAGGGGCTTCTGCAAACAGAGCCAAAGGGTTGCAAACAGGAACCCATAAATCGAGGGAGATACCAGCCGCGAGAACGAACTTGCAGATTTGAGAGAGCAGAGCTCCAATGGCGGAAGCAGGGATTGACCCTTGTGGCTAGAGTAAAGATGGGCTGGAGATAGCAGCAATCAAGGCAAGATCTAATCCCTGTGTCCAGATCTGCAATCGTTCAGAACTTGATGCTTGACTCCCTCAGATCTGATCTATGAGAATGTCGATTGTCTAAGATGGTCGGAGGGACACCTTGCTGCAGATCGACGGAGGAACTCAGCAACACCGGTAAGGACGGACGCCATAGGTGCAAACAGCGGCAGCACGTCCAGATTTGAGAGGGCACCGGCTAGATCTGATGATGTCCAGAGAGTTGAGATGCACAACCAGATCAGCGAGAAGAAAGGTCGCCTGGCTGAAAGCAGATCTCAGATCTGAGGGTCTGAGAGATCAAGATTAGGCCAAAGCAGCAATGCCAACGGCAATCGGAGATGTTGGGCGGAGCACAACCAAGAACAGCAAGCAGAGAATCACACTCGCGGACAGATCTGAGATCTGAACCGAGATGAAGAACATGAACAGCAAAGAATCTCTTCCTACGAGAGAGCTGAAGCAGCGGAAGACTGGCTTGGCAGGGAGCAATGGGTCAGATTCGAGCAGAAGAGGAAGGGATACTTACTCTCTCTCTCTCTTCAAACGCAGATTTGATTCAATAAACCAGCATCATGACTGTTGAAGTGAAATCAGAAGAAACCCAGATGGCAGAAACTGTTGTTTCTAAACAAGAAGGATCTGCCGAGTAAGGGATCCGAAGCAAGTGCTAGAGTCCCCTCCCTCTGCAAACGAGATTCCTTGGGCAGAGGGAGAGAAGTGAAACCCACGTGACGTTGAGTCTAGATCGTTTCCGCTTTGATACCATGTCAGAAAAGAGAAAATTGTATTCATTAAAGAGTATTACACAACTATATATAGTCTTAGCCGACCCTAGAGCTATTACACTTCTAATCTAAATAGATCTCTTAATAGAGATAAAATCAAACTAGAATCCTAATTACATTATAATTAGGATAATCTAAATATATTCCAACAGAAATAGATGATTCATTTCGTACTTCTATGGAGATAATTCTACCATTTCTGTTATGGGGAAGGCAATATTAAAATCCGGACTTCCAAAAGTCCTCAGAAGACTATTTCAAATGTGTTATATGTTCTGAGTTTGAAAGAGTGTGGGTCAACTTCAAGAAAAGGTTTATGAGATCATCATTAAGGAAGGAACTTGTGGAATTCAAGATAAAAAAAAAAGTCTAATTGCTCAAGTTAATATGACAACAAATCGAATGTTCCCTCTATACATTCAAAATGATATCATTCCATGTTTTTCTACTATGAAGGAAGGAACTTGTCGAATTCAAGATCCAAAGAAAAGTCTAATTGCTCAAGTTAATATGACAACAAATCAAATGTTCCCTCTATACATTCAAAATGATATCATTTCATGTTTTCCTACTATGGTGAAAGATCAAGCATGGCTATGGCATTTTCGTTATGGACACTTGAATTTTAATGGTTTGAAGACTCTTCATCAGAAAAATATGGTGATTGGACTTCCACAGATTGATCATCATCCCCAACTTTGTAAACAGCGTGTTGTTAGCAAACAACGTCGTGATGTTTTTCCAAAAAGGAAAACATGGAGAACCAAAAAGGTGTTGGAGCTGGTCCATTCTGATATTTGCGAGCCAATGGTAATAAAAGATATTTTATTACTTTTATTGATGACTTTAGTTGGAAAACATGGGTCTATTTTTTGCAGAAAAATCTGAAGCTTTCTCAATATTCCAAAATTTTAAGGCCCTTGTTGAAAAAGAACTTGGTCAAAATATTAAAGTTCTTAATCTGATCGTGGTGAAGAATATAACTCACGGGAGTTTGCAAATTTCTGTGAAAAACATGGCATCAAAAGACAACTTACAGTATCCTACACCCCACAACAAAATGGTGTGGCGGAGAGGAAGAATCGTACAATCTTAAACATGGTGCGAAGTATGCTGAATAGTACATTTCTTCCGAAGCGTTTCAGGTCGACACAATCTTGTGGAGTATTTATCTATTGAATAGGAGCCCTACAAAAGCTGTAAAAAATATGATGCTCGAAGAATCATGGAGTGGCAGAAAACCAAGTGTTGATCACTTGCAAAATTGTGGGTGCATAGCATATGCACATGTTCCAGATGAGAAGAGGAAAAATCTCAATGACAAAGGAGAAACGTGTATTTTTATCGGGGTTAGTAAGCATTTAAAAGCCAATAAATTATATAATCCTGTCACCAAAAAGATCGTCATCAGCTGAGATGTAATATTTGATGAAGAAAAGATGTGGAATTGGGCTGTTAATAATGCAGGGTAACACATTCTAGTGAATTTTGATGGTGATGATGAAGAAAATCATCCTCAACTATAGTTGGTGAACAACCACCACCACATTCTGAGTCCACGAGCTTCTCAAGCCCTCCTGAGATTATAATTGGTGCACCGCAATAACCAAATGCATCTCCCACATACTTATCAAGTCCTTCATCCTATGAAGAAGAATCTGAACCAAGTTCACGGCCTCAACGTATCAAGAGGAGACTGGCATGGATGCAAGATTATAAAGTAAGTGGAGTTGATTCCTTCAGATGATCCACTAACACATTTTGCTCTATTTTCAGATTGTGATCCTATTGTATTTTAAAATGCTGTCAAAGAACTAAAATGGCAGAAAGCTATGGATGAAGAGATCACAGCCATTGAAAAACAACACTTGGGAATTGACAACACTTCCCCAAGGGCATAAGTCGATTGGTGTCAAGTGGGTCTTCAAAACAAAGCTAAATGTAGAAGGCAAAGTTTACAAAGCATGCCTAGTTTCAAAAGGCTATAAGCAAGAATTCAGCATCGACTACAGAGTGGTTTTGCTCCAGTTGTAAGGCATGATTCCATCCACTTGGTACTTGTATTGGCAGCGCAAAACTCATGGCCCATCTTCCAATTGGACCTGAAATCTGCATTCTTACATGTTGATTTGCAAGAACAAATTTGTGTTGATCAACCTCCAAGATATGTGCAACAGGGGAATGAGAAGAAAGTATAAAAGTTATGAAAGGCTTTATATGGGCTAAAGCAAGCTCCCCGAGCCTGGTACAGTTGTATAGCTGCATATTTTTCAAAGTCAGACTTTGAAAAGTGCCCATATAAGCATACATTATTTATAAAATCGGGACTACAGGGCAACTGCTTATTGTATGCTTATATGTGGATGCTTTGATTTACACGTGAAATGATAGTGCTATATTTAATGATTTCAAACAATCGATGATGACTGAGTTCGACATGTCTAATCTTGGCATCATGTACTACTTCCTTGGCATCCAAGTAGTACAATCTTTTGTTGGTATCTTCATATCATAGAAAAAATATGTTCGTGATGTTTTGAACATGTCTCAAATGCAAAATTCCAATTCAATGGGTACATCAGTGGAACTGGGTTTAAAGCTCATGAAAGATCCCGACGGAAAGAAAGTTGATAGCACTCTTTACAAGCAAATAGTGGGAAGTCTCATGTAATGACCCATCCTGTAATTTCTAATTTGTGGAGAGATTTTCGGATCTCCGAGTTGTTTTTGAGACCATGGTAGCAGTGAGGAGAGTGTAGGCGCCGTGGTGGGCCCAGTTTACCTATTTTCGAGTTTCGTAACTCGAAGGGCATTTTGGTAATTTTATAATTATTTCGTATTTATCATAAAAACTTGTTCAAAAGTCACACGTTTTCTCATCCGGAATCTTTCGGATTCTTTCTTCGATCCTTCTTTTCTACTCTTCTGAAAAGATTTTGAAAAGCCAAAGAAACGAAGAAGCTAAAACCTTAAACCCTAACCTTTATAAACCCTACCATTTCCGCAACACTGTAGCCGCTCACGCTATAGTGCCACCGCCCCCCAAAGCCGTGGCCCTCATCTTCTTTTTCTCGATCTTTCTCTTGGTAACTCTCTCCTCTCCCTCTCTCTCAGTTTCTTCTTCTTTCACCTTCTCGATCTCCTACCGAGCCACCTTCGTTTTTCCCTTCTGTTTCTCTCCCCTTTTTTCGGTTTTCCTTGCCTTCTTTTCCAGGATTTCTCTCGGTTTTTCCTTGTATTCCTTTTTCCTTCTTCGATTTTCCACGCCTTTACTCGATTTTCCCATATTTCCTTTTTCCTTTCTTCGATTTCCATGCTTTTGCTCGGTTTCCTTGTTTTCCATTTTCCTTTTCTTCATTTTCTCTGCATTTACACAGTTTTTCCACATTTTCCCTCATTTTCCCCGTTTCTTGGATTTCCCTTGATTTTCTCCCATTTTTCCCTCCAACTTAGTTGAGTTACTGGGGTTGCTCGGCCGAGTGCCAAGTTAACTCAGTCGGGATTTTTTGAGTCAACCCAATCCTTGGGCTTGAGTGGTGACCCAGCTACTCTGCCCATTGGCCCAGACCCGACTCGACCTAGACCTGGTCAGGCCCAACTAGGCCCAGACTTGGTTCGGTGTAACCAGGCCCAGATCTTGTCCGGCCCAACCAGGCCCAGACCTGATCCGGCCCACGTCTGGCAGGCCTAGCTTTTCGGTCCAATCCACCTTGTCCCAGTTTTCAGACCCGGCCTATTTTCAAAACCCGTTTTCATGCCTCGCTCGTTTTCACACCGGGCCGACTTCCGCCCCTTTTGGGACCGGCCCAGTTTTAGGCCCGTTTTCTCCCCGGCCTCATTTTTAACCCATTTTGTCTTAATTACTCAGCCGTTCTTCTTTGTTTCAACAGATTGAACTCCCTTCAACCCAACAAGCAACTTAGTCTCTTTGGACTTTCGTCTCCACACACACGATGAGGGACTTATCACTATTTTAGCATGCATTGCATATATTCAAGCCGTTATTTTTGGACGTAGAGTTACTTGAGTGTAACCCTCTTTTTGTTTAGCCACTCGATAAAGGAAAACTGTTGAAATAAGTATGTGGTAGGGGGTCCGCTCGGGTGTACTTCTGTTATCTATGTGCGTCGTAGAGAATTTTAATTAGACAATCTGATAATTGAATATATATCACTTGAAAACTGTTGATGACGTTTGGAGTGTCTATTCACTAAATGTTAATGAAATAGTGTTGAGTGTAGATATGCGTGATTAAGTAACTCATTGTATACTTCTGACTCGTATGATGAACTATGTTGTTGATTTTGAGTTGGTTGTATAAGAGTGTATCCTCGTGTTATACATGTTTGTTACCTCGTGTGCATGCATTGGAGAGACTATTCATATGTATACATGCTTATGATGATGTGATGAGTTGGTTGTCGGGAGGACTTCCCCGTTTTGCTCCGGTGGTCAAGACCCCCATAGGGGATGCTTGTCTCCCCTTTGCGTTCCGGTGGTCGAGGTGCCTACCCTTGAGGTTGGCTTCCCCGTCATGCTCTGGCAGTCAAGACCCTCATAGGAGATGTGGGTATCTCCGTTGCATTCTGGTGGTTGTGGCAGTGGCATATTGTATGGTCTCCCGATTGTACCAATAGGAGGAACAGAGTTGTTAGGGGACCATTGTGAGTTATGAAGATGATATATTGGGTTTTGTTATTGGAAACATCAGTTAATAGAGTAGTTGAGTACCGTAGGCATGGATATTTATTCACTTATGATGTTCACTGTCCTTTACATATGTGATCTACAACTATATTGCTAATATATGGTATGTTTTTATCCCTTAATTGGGCTGGTTTGCTCACCCCTTACCTTTCAAGTGCCCCGATCGCAGAAGGGCCAGGCGGGCCTCTTGAGTAAGTACCTGGAGAGGAGTAGTAGTAAATAGAAGTTTATGTTTTTGTTATGTTTTAAATTTGAGAAATTTTAGTTGATGGACTCAATATCACATGTTTGTTTGGATGACTATATAACCACTTTGATTATTTTACACTTGTGGTTCATTATGTTTCCTAGTTCTAGTGGTTTGTTGAGTGGAAAGTAGTTACTCCGTTTCAAAAAAAAAATTATTATACCCGATATCCGTCTTTTGTGATTTTTGAGGTATTTTGAAGATAATGAGCCCGTAACGGGACAGGGCATTACAGTTGGTATCAGAGCGCGAGTCAACTCTCGGACTGTGCATGGGTTAGAGATGGATGAGATGACAACTAGAGATTAGGTTCATCCCCAGTGTGACAGGGTAGATAGAACCGGGTTCTTGAGTAGTGCGTAGATATTCTAGGTTTGTGTAATATGCCTAGTACGCATCCCTTTAGATAGTATGTTTAAGATATGTACTATTTTGGATTTTCACTTGTTAAGGTGTCTGACCTTCGGTATCTTTATGAAACAGGCGATGTCGAGATAGAACACTCGTTTGAATGGGGGAGGCCGTGGCAATGACAATGACAATGCCGATGCGACTAGGGTTCGTCCAGCAGGGGAGGGACCAGTGGTTCAGGACGGACTGGAGAGTTCGGCAGAGACGTCAACTTTGAGATCCAGACTTGCGCAGGAGCCCATCAACCAGGGACAACTGATGAAGATGTTGACTAGGATGGTGACCAACCTTGAGAGAGCCATGGAGGGGACGGTAGAGAGGACAGTACATACCTTGTTAGAGTGGTAGGCAGCACCTCCTCCTCCTCCGCCTCCACCTCCGCACCCTCCGCCTCCACCACCACCTCCGCCACCACCTCCACCTAGCGAGGTCTACCACAATATTAGAGAGATGGTTGTATTGAGGGAGTTTAAGCGCCATTACCCTCGTGTGTTCAGAGGAGGCCCTGACCCAATCGCAACGCAACAGAGGACTGAATCGATGAGACTAGCAATCTCCTAGATACGTTCGCCGTCAGGGAGGGAGACCTACGGGTGACCTTGGCAGCACATCACCTCATAGGAGAGGCAACCCGTTGGTGGACCCAGGAGCCCCTCCGAGCCATAGCCTTGAGGGATTGGGACATCTTTCGCCAAGTGTTTCTGGCTAAGTATTTCCCATCAGTAGTCAAGGAAGCCAAGAGCATTGAGTTCGCCAACCTAATATAAGGTGACGACATAGTTATTCAGTATGAGGCCAAGTTCTCTGAGTGTCGCTTCGCACCAGAGATGATTGTGACTAATCTGTTGAAAGCACGCCGTTTTGAGCTGGGCCTTCATCTAGTGGTCGCTCATGTGGTGGTTACTGCGAGGAGCACTACCTATGCTGAAGTGGTGTAAAGGGCGATCTTGGCAGAGAGCACCGCCCTCTGGAGCAACGGGATGGTTTATCAGCCCACATCAATTTTTGCCCCCAGACAGAGCAGAGGTTTTGATAAGAAGAGGAAGGGGCCACCCATCCACTCGAGTCAGAGGTTACTTTTAGGCCCACCTTAGTTGGTTCAGACTGTGCCAGTGTCAGGTGGCCAGCTCGGATTGTATGTGTGCTTCCACTGTCAACAGGCATGCCACACCAGAAGGGATTGTCCTCAGCTTCAGGGATAGTTCAGGGCTATGCTCGGGGCCTTCAGTGCTACACTTGTGGTGGGGCAGGGTATTTCGCCAGAGAATGTCCTCAGGGCAGAGGTCAGACTGTAGCGGTGGTACCCCAGCGAGCGATTATGCCAGCCCCCACCCATGTGCAGGTGACACCTGGCTCCCCTACAAGCTGAGGTGTAACACCTCCTCAAAGAGGTAGAGGTCGTGACAGACCCTAACCAGTGACCTGTGGTAGAGCTTACGCCATCACCCAGTATACAGAGGAGTACGCACCACTGATAGTGATGCAGGGTACATTAGTCCTTCAGGGTACGTGGTTTAGAGTTTTATTTGATTCTGGTGCTTCACACTCCTTTATTACATTGAGTTTTGCTGTTAGTTATGGTTTACTGGTAGAGTTGCCAAGGATCCCTATTTCTGTCAGTTCACCGTTCGAGGTGACGGAAGTCGTAGATCAGATTTGTCGGTCGTGTGCTTTGACCATTGGAAGTGTAGTGTTGGAGTTTGATCTGTGGGTTTTAGAGATGTTAGGTTTTGACGTCATCTTGGCGATGGACTGGTTGTCCTTCCATCAGGTCACCTTGGATGTTATCATAGACGAGTAGCAGGTCGTACGCTCACATGCGATGTGTTCGTTGAGAAGCTTAGCCCGACCTTCAGTTCGAAAGTGCAGGAGTTGTGTAGTTTGGTAGCAAGTTTGAGTTGGGAAGGTTCGAGGCCAGCTGGTGTCAAGATGTCTAGTGTGGTTCGACAGTTTTCGGATGTTTTTCCAAAGACGCTCCCTGGATTACCACCATGCTGAGAGGTGGAGTTAGTTATTGACCTGCTACCCGATACGTCACCCAGCACTATCACTCCCTATCGGATGGCATCGGCAGAGACTTTGGATTTGGAGAGACAGCTCAAGGAATTAGAGACCCTTGGCTTCATTCGGTATAACACTTCATCTTGGGGTGCATAGGTGTTGTTTGCCAAGAAAAAATATGGCTCCATGAAATTGCGCATCGACTATCGGTAGTTGAACAAAGTTACAGTGAAGAACAAGTATCCCTTGCCAAGAATCGATGATCTGTTTGACCAGTTTAGAGGGTCAAAGTGCTTCTCCAAGATAGACCATCGTTCAGGTTACCATCAAGTGAGGGTGCAGGAGTGTGATATTGAGAAAACCGTTTTACGCACTCGTTTTGGACTCTTTGAGTTTGTGGTGATGCCTTTTGGGGTGACTAATGCCCCTGCGACGTTCATGGCCGTAATGATGATGATTTTCAGGCCGTATCTGGAATGGTTTGTAGTGGTGTTCAACGACGACATCTTGATATATTCAGCATCAGAGGAGGACCATGAGCAACATCTGAAGACAGTACTTCGAGTCTTGAGGGATCACACGCTTTATGTGAAATACAACAAGTGTGAGTTTTGGTTGCCAGAGGTTCAGTTTCTTGGAAACATGGTATCAGCTGATGGTGTGGCCATGGACCCAGCTAAAGTTGAGGCTGTTCTGAGTTGGGAGCGACCACAAAGTGTGACTGAAATCCGCAGCTTTTTGGGTCTTGCGGGCTACTACCGGCAGTTTATCAAGGATTTCTCCAAGATCGCTACACCCATGACAAGGTTGACCCGCAAGGATGTGCAATTCATCTAGGATGAAGCTTGTGGGACAGCCTTCCGAAGATTGAAGGAGAGTTTGACTTCTGCTCCAGTGTTGATAGTACTAGAGAGAGGTTGTTGAGTGTTTTGATGCAGGATGGAAAGGTGGTAGCTTATGGTTCAAGACAGCTTAAGACCCATGAACAGAATCATCCTACTCATGATTTGGAGTTAGCGGCTGTAGCTTTTGCGCTTAAGGTTTGGAGACATTACTTATATGGGGAGAGGTTCGAGGTTTTCTCAGATCACTATAGCCTAAAGTATCTGTTCACGCAGAAGGAGCTGGATATGAGACAAAGACGATTGATAGAATACTTTGGTGACTATTAAGTTTGATCGGTGAATACAGAGCATCTAGACTTTGCAGCGTGGTTGTTCAGCCATGGATTTATGATAGAGTTTTGAGAGCTTAGCAGACAGATGAGAGGTGCAACGCATTGAGGAATGTTGTGGCCAATAGCAACGGACCTTTTGGATGGACTACTAGACGAGATGGTGGTTTGATCTTTCAGGACAGGCTTTTTGTACCCCTATCTGGGCAGAGTCGCGAAGAGGTATTACAACACTTTCACCACTCCAGATTCGCCGTGCATCTGGGTCATACAAAGATGTATCACGACTTGCATCAACAATTCTTGTGGAGGAGTATGAAGAGAGCAGTAGCCGAGTTTGTGACCCAATGTTTGACTTATTAGCAAATCAAAGTAGGACACTTGAGACCCGCTGGCAAGTTACAGCCTCTCTCGGTCCTCGATTGGAAGTGGGACCACATTATTATGGACTTCGTGACTGGTTTACCGAAGTCTTCTCGGATATGTGATGCAGTGCGGGATTGCCTAAGCTGGCCCGTTTTATTGGTATAAAGACAACTGATTCTCTCGGGACTTTGAATCAGATATATTTGACTGACATTGTCATACTACATGGTGTGACTAAGTCAATTGTTTCAGACCAGGACCCGAGGTTTTTCTCTCGATTCTGGCAGTGCTTGCAGAAAGAGTTAGGCACACAGTTATGTTTCAGTATAGCTTTCCACCCCAGACAGATGGGCAGTTAGAGTGGACCATTCAGATCTTAGAGGATATGCTCCGAGCTTGTGTTTTGGACTATGACGGTGGGTGGGAAAGCCATTTATATTTGGTTGAGTTTGTTTACAACAACAACTATCAGTACAGTATCAAGATGGCACCACATGAGGCCTTGTATGGCAGGCCGTGCAGATCACCCTTGTGTTGGGCAGAGACCAGTGGTACAATGATGTCAGGACCAAAGATGATTAGGAAGACTATTGAGCATGTGAGATAGATCAGACAGAGGTTATTGACTGTCCAGAGTTGGTAGAAGAGTTACGCCGATCATCTGAGGAGGGCGCTTGAGTTTGGTGTTGGAGACCGCGTCTTCCTAGGGTTTCGTCCCGTCATGGGATTCAGAGGTTTGGAGGGCGAGGGAAGTTGTCGCCTCGTTATGTTGGTCCATTTGAGGTGCTAGAGAGGATCGGGGAAGTGGCTTATAGACTTGCACTTCGTCCGAGTCTCGCCCGAGTGCACAACGTCTTCCATGTTTCAAGCTTCGGAAGTATCATTAAGATCGGTCTCATGTGATTAGCTTAGAAGATGTGGAAATCAATGAGGATGTTACCTATGAGGAAGGGCCAGTGCGGATCGACGGTTCTAGAGAGCAAAGGCTTCGTGGCAAGACCATTTGCTTGATTCTAGTGGTTTGGCGGCCCAAGGGCATGGAGACATCTATTAAGGAAAATGAGGTAATGATGCGGAAACAATTTCCAGTCTTATTGGAGACTAGAGGTATGAGTTTAGTTTGAAATTCGTTTCGAATTTCTTTAAAGGGGGCAGTGTTGTAATGACCCGGCCCAAAATTTCTAATTTTCGGAGAGATTTTCGGATCTCCAAGTTGTTTTTGGGACCATGGTAGCAATGAGGAGAGTGTGGGCGCCATGGTGGGCTTAGTTTGCCTGTTTTCGAGTTCGGGAACTCAAAGGGCATTTTGGTAATTTTATAATTATTGCGTATTTGCCATGAAAACTTGTTCAAAAGTCACACTTTTTCTCGCCTGAGATCTTTTGGATTCTTTCTTTGATCTTTTTTTTGTCTACTCTTCTGAAAAAATTTTGAAAAGCCCAAAAGAAAAAAAAAAAGAGCTGAAACCCTAAACACTAACCCTTATAAACCCTACCAATTCCGCGACACTGTAGCCGCCCACGCTACAGTGCCGTTGGGCCCCAAGCAGTGACCCTCGTCCTCTTCTTCTCTATCTCTCTCTTGATAATTGTCTCCTCCTATCTCCTCTTCCTCTTTCTCAGTTTTTTTATTCTTTCTCCTTCTCGATCTCCGATCGAGCCACCTTCGTTTTTCCCTTTTCTTTCTCTCTCTTTCTCTAGGTTTTCCTTGCCTTCTTTTCCAGGATTTCTCTCGATTTTCCCCTATTTTCGCTTTTTCCTTCTTCGATTTTCCACACCTTTAGTTGGTTTTCCCGTATTTCCCTTTTTCCTTTCTTCGATTTCCATGCTTTTGCTCGGTTTTCCTTGTTTTCCATTTTCTCTGCATTTACACAATTTGTACTCCTTTTCCCTCATTTTCCCCTTTTCCTAGATTTTCCTTGATTGTCTCCCATTTTTTCCTCCAACTCAGTTGAGTTACTGGGTCGCTCAGTCGAGTGTCGAGTCAACTTAGTTAGGATTTTCTGTGTCGACCCAATCTTTAGGCTTGAGTGGCGACCCAACCAAGGGTCAAAAAACCGTTATTTGATGTCGGCTGAGATTTTTCTCTCATTTTTTTTTTGAAAATCTCGATGGTTTGTTTTTTTTGAAAAAAATCATTTAAAAAAAAGGTTTTTTTTCTAAAAAAAAATTAAAAATATAAATATCAGCCGATTTCTAGGCTGATATTCGCCCATATTGGACGAAAATTGGTCTAGATATCGACCGGGCCCACGCCTATATTTTTTTTTAAATAAAAAATAAAAATCTGCCTTATTGGCCAAAATTTTCATCTCTGGCCGATACTATGTGTATCGGCCGAGATATCTCAGTTGTGGAAATCGCGAGATGTCTCGGTCGATACGCACCGTATCGGCCGAGATTTCGACCCTTGGACCCAACTACTCAGCCCATTGTCCCATACCCGACCCTACCCAGACTTGGTCTGGTCCAACCAGGGCCAGACCTAGTCCAGCCCAAACATGCCCATACCTGGTCCAGCACAACCAGGCCCAGACCTGGTCCAGCCCACGTCTAGTAGGCCCAACTCTTTGGCCCAATCCACCTTGTCCCAATATTCCTACCCGGCCTTTTTTCAAAGCCCGATTTCAAGCCGGGCCCATTTTCAAAGCCCGTTTTCAAGCCCGGCCCGTTTTTAGACCAGGCCCAAGTCAGCCCGTTTTGGGCCCGTTTTCTCTCCGGCCTCATTTTTAACCCGTTTTGTCTTAATTACTCATCCGTTCTTCTTTGTTTGAACAGATTGAACTCCCTTCAACCCAACAAGCCACTTACTAGCTTTGGACTTTCGACTCCACACACACTGTGAGGGGACTTATCACTATTTTAGCATGCACTGCATATATTCAAGCCGTTATTTTTGGACGTAGAGTTACCCGAGTGTAACCCTCTATTTTTTTAGCCACTCAGTAAGGGAAAACTGTTGAAATAAGTATGTGGCTGGGGGTCCGCTCGGGTGTACTTCTGTTATCTATGTGCGTCGTAGAGAATTTTAATTAGACAACCTAATAATTGAATATATATCACTTGAAAACTGTTGATGATGTTTGGAGTGTCTATTCACAAAATGTTAATGAAATCGTGTTGAGTGTAGATGTGCATGATTAAGTAACTCATTGTATACTTCCAATTCGCATGATGAACTATGTTGTTGATTTTGGGTCGGTTGTATAAGAGTGTATCCTCATACTTCATTGTTATACATGTTTGTGACCTCGTGTGCATGAAATTGAGAGACTATTCATATGTATACATGCTTATGATGATGTGATGAGTTGGTTGCCAGGAGGACTTCCCCATTGCGCTCCGACGGTCGAGACCCCCATAGGGGATGCAGGTCTCCCTTTGCGTTCCGTTGGTCAAGGTGCCTACCCTTGAGATTGGCTTCCCTGTTATGCTTCGGCGGTCAAGACCCCCATAGGAGATGCAGGTATCCCCGTTGCATTCCCGTGGTTGAGGCAGTGGCACATTGTATGTTCTCCCGATTGTATCAGTAGGGGGACCAGAGTTGTTAGGGGCTCATTGAGAGTTGAGGAGATGATATTTTGCGTTTGGTTAGTGGAAACATCGGTTAATAGAGTAGTTGAGTAACGTAGGTATGGATATTTATTCACTTATGATGTTCACTGCCCTTTACATATGTGATCTACAACTATGTTGCTAATATGTGGTATGTTTTATACCTTCACTGGGCTGGTTTGCTCACCCCTTATATTTCAGGTGCCCCAATCGTAGAGGGTCCAGGCAGGCCCCTTGAGCAAGTACCTGGAGAGGAGTAGTAGTGAATAGAAGTTTATGTTTCTGTTATATTTTAAATTTGAGAAATTTTAGTTGCATGGACTCAATATCACATGTTTGTTTGGATGACTGTATAACCACTTTGATTAGTTTACATTTGTGGTTCGTTATGTTTCCTAGTTCTCGACTCGTGGTTTGTTGAGCGGGAAGTAGTTACCTCATTTCAAAAAAAAAATATTATACTCGATATCCATTTTTTGTGACTTTTTGAGGTATTTCGGAGATAACAACTAGACCAGACATAATGCATGCAGTTAGTATAATCAGTAGATACACGGAACATCCTACAGAGTTGCACCTCATTGCTAATAAAAGAATCCTCCGGTACTTGAAAGGTACAACTGATTTTGGCTTATTTTACAAGAAGGGAGAACAATCTGGTCTATTTGGCTTCACCGATAGTGATTATGCTGGTGATCCTGAAGATAGAAAATGCACATCAGGTTATGTTTTGTTGTTGGGCTCGGGTGCAATATCTTGGTCATCGAAAAAGCAACAAATTGTCACTTTGTCAACCACTGAAGTAGAGTATGTTGCTGCTACTTCATGTGTCTGCCAAGCTATCTGGTTAAGTAGACTACTTGTAGGAGTGACGATCAAGTTGTTGATATACTAACAAAACCTCTCAAACTGTCTCTTTGTGAAGCTGTGGGGATTACTTGGTCTATGCTTGATAGAGAATCGAGTTTGAGGGACGTATTGCCGGAGGGTGCTACAAGGCTACATGGCACCACATTTTCTGAGAGGGACGTATTGCCGGAGGGGTTGGGCCAGTGATGTACCTTTCTAAGCTGAATGTTAGCATGAACATTCAGTTTAAGGGAGGGTGTTAAAGTTTAGATTAAGTTTGACTAAGTTTAAGGCTAACTACGTGTTTAGGACTGTTATTAGATGACCTAGTCCTTAGGAGAGTTGTTATTAACATCTCCTTTAGATGACCTAGTCCTTAGGAGACTTGTTAGTAACAGCTCCTACTTTGTAGTCTCTAAGTTGTTAAATTAGCGACCCCATTTTGTGGATTGTTAGTCGTGTAAATGATCTATTTAAAGAGTTGTATACACTAAATAAAATAGTCTTTCAATCTAAGTTTTCTTATTCTTGTTCTCCATCTAAAGTTAACATCCCTGCCATTCATGAACCTCAGATCCCCAGTTCTATGATATCAAACAGAGACGGCAACCAACCAACCCTTTACCTTTTCCCCCCTTTCACCCATTGATTCCTTTTGACCGAAACCCATTCAAACAAAACCACCGTCCTACCCTACCTTCCCACTTTACCATTACAGCTATTAATGCCCATTATTCAAATAAAACTGACATTCGCTGGCTTCCGTTTTCTTTTATCTCCACCATCTTCATACGATTGGGCCATTAACCAATGCTTGACTTCCATGCAGTCACCCATTGTATTCCATTTAATTAATTCCATTAAATGTCACATTATTCCTTTTATAATCCATTTAAATTCCCCCATTTAATCCTTACTTATTTATCCTTTTAAATGGGAAGAGAAAAAGAAAAGAGATTAATTTTTCTTTTGAATAAAACAAATATTTTACTCACTTTTGGTGCACCTACTTAAAAGTGTTTGGTGCACCGGTCTCTTTTCTAATAGTTGACAGCTCCACTAATTGGAAAGATGAAAATTACAAAGAAATTATTGCCAGGTCCACTAATTGGAAAGATGAAGAAAATTACAAAAAAATTATTGCCGTGTTGTGCAATCCACTAATTGGAAAGATGAAGAAAATTACAAAGAAATTATTGCCGTGTCGTACAATCCAAATTCCAGTATAATCCAAATTCCAATATCTTAGTGGCCAAGTTTTCCAATAAGACTAGAAGACTTCCATCTTTTCCAGATTGTGGCCAAGATTCAATTACTTCATGACTAACTATTCCCATCACTCTCCGTTGGACAAAATGTAGCCCTAGCGGAGACTTGCTTACAGCTATCTTATCTTGAAAACAACAATGTGTGGAAGAACAACAAATAATGTAAAAATATGAACATCAAAAACAAAGTAAAGGTAGCGAGTTTTCCACGGGTATTTTGTGTAATAAGACACGAGTTTTAAAGTATTACCCATTTTACTCTTCTACTGTAATAATTCAGTGATTCGGTCAGTGAGCTCGTCAGTGATTCGATTTCAGTGATCCGATCAATGATTCGATTTGTTTTCCTGTATGAAAAAACAGTTTCACTTAAATAAATTTCAGTGATTCGATTTCAGTGCGCCGGTCAGTGATCCCGTCAGTGATCCGGTCAGTGAGCTGATTTATATCGCAGTGAAGGGTCAGTGATCCGGTGAGCCGATCAGTGAGACGATTTTGCCGCAGTAGAAGGGTAAAATGGACAATACTCTAAATCCCGTGTCTGGTTACACAAAACACAGTGGAAGGATTGCTACTCCAAAGTAATTGTTCAATTTATCACACACTTATTATTGACAAGGATGTAAATGGATTGGATTCAAGTTGGATATAGCCATATAGGTAATATCTGCATCGACTTATATTTTTAGATCATTCAAATATTTCAGACGTAGGATTGATATCTTCATGCACTTCATATTGTCATTTGTGAATTCAAATTTGGATATCTACAAAAGTAAGAAGTATGACATTTTATTTAACAAGAGGATAATAATATTAATTAAATTGTCAAGTTCCCATACCATAAGACAATTAAGATTCTATAAACTATATAATTAAAGAAAATTAGAAGACTCTTTAAAGAAACCACTTTAATGCCATTGTTCAAAAATAAAAATAAAACTACTTTAATGTCTAAACAAAAAAGGCAAATGCAAAAGGAAATACAAAACCGTCAAAATAGATTATAATTTTTTTTGTCCAAGCTCATTTATTTTGGTCAGGGGTGACTCGGACTATTACTTAAAACCCACCGAGGTCCGCTCTGGACTAGTACTTAAAAATAAACGGGCCTAAAAGCCCGACTCCAAGCCGTTGAACAAATAATATTTGTCGAAGCCTATTTATTTAGGTTGAGCTCGAACAAATGAACATCTCTTAATTTTTACTTATTTATTCAGAAAAAAGAAAAAAGAAAAAAAAAGGATAAGACTGAAAAAAAAAAAATGAGTTGAGCAAGATTTGAACTTAAGACCTCTGCATGGAAAAATGAGTTTACGGATCTTGTTGGACGATCCGATAGAAACCTCAAAATCTGACTGTAAAATGTAGTCTCTGATACATCGTCCCACAAACTGTTGGATCCTCTGATGGTTCCGTCCGACAGTTAGATCATCCGATCCTCGATGTGATCACTTTGTCTTGGTAATTTTTGCATATTTACACAAAAAAAGACCATAACTTAGGCTGTAAAGATCGGATTCGGACAAACTTTGACTCGACGACATGATCATCAAATTCTAAGTCTAATTTCCTCAAAAATCTTGAAGTCCCAGGTCAATTCATTACAATCCTTCCCTTGGTGATATCAGAAGCCAGAAGTCGTTCCGATATACAATTTTATCTAGTTACTATTTGTATTTATTATCCATTATCCAAAAGTCACATTTTCCTTGATATCTCATCCTAATGATGTCTTTTGTTGATTCCAAAATGGAAATGATCTCGTTACATCTTATGGGAAACATTCAGATTACATTTTAAACACTTATTTGTTTTTTATTCTAATCACAATTAACAGCCCATAAATTTAGGAGAGAAACCTCCATTCGATTTCTCTTTCTTGAGGGCGCTCTGTCTCTCTATTTCTCTCAAGCAATTGTGAGTTTTAAACTTGGATTTTAAGAGATCATTAATTTTGGTCGAGGAACCTATCAGAGTCACTTGAATTATGCCAAAAAAATTGACCTATGCTTTTTATTTCATTATATAGCTTTCATTAATTTTGTATATCTTTAATAAATTTATGTGAAAATGATCACCCGCATATTGGTAATGCACAATTTTATTTCATATATTTATGACATGAGGTTAATCAAATATGCCATTTTGAAATCCCAATCCAGTTAGCCCGAAAATGGGTAAGAGCCAAGTGGCTTGGAATTTGGTCTTTCCCCAAATTGCACTCTTTATCTATGACCTATTTTTTCCACAATGGCCATTTTTATTTGAGAATGGGTCAATTGATCTCATGGACGGAAACTACCTGCTTTGTTGGTATGCTGGATTTTCCTTTTCATTCTGTGTAGGAAACTACCTACACAGAATGATTCTGTGTATATGAAGGATTTCTCATTGGCCTGTAGAAAAAGATAGTGGTGGGGAAAGAGATGTTGCATTGACTTGACCATCATCTACCCTTTCTATGGGCTTCAATTTCCATTGTCGTTCCTGCATTTTGCGAATTCATATCTCTACTATGAATTCATAACTCAATTATGTAGATGTTTTTTTTTTTAAATGGAGGTGCGGTGTTGGTGTTGGTGGAGCATTGTTGCTATGCTTGTGGCTGCTCACTGCTGCATCGCCTGTTTTCCTCATGAAAGAGACTCACTTCTTCTCATCATAAAAGACATCAACCCTCTACTCTCTAAACTACTGAATTGGAAGGGAGACGACTGTTGCAGTTGGGATCATGTTTTCTGTGGCTCTTCCACAAATCGAGTACAGGAGTTGAATCTAGATTATTTGAGAGATGAAGAGTCGGGAAAATGGTATCCAAACGCCACTTTGTTTGCCCAATTCAACAACTTTCTGAACTAGATTTATCTTCTAACCAGATCGCTGGATGGAGGATGCCACAAGGTAATGATCCATGTCTTATTTTTGTTTGTGGATGAAATTTGCCATTTAGATTGAGATTCAACAATTCTCTTCCAAATCTCAGTGTTCGTTAGTTGATTTTTGGAACAAGTTAAAGATTAATTTAGATACTTAGATTCATGTGCCCTTACATTTTTTTTTTCTTTTTCTTTGTAAATATTAGATTTCCACTAAAAGCCTGAAGGCTGAGCAAAATACAGCCACACATACATACATTATAACTAAAGTGTTATATAAATTTGAGAAAAGGAAATCCACATCATGGCTGAAAGGCAAAAATTTACCCTGTGAGAAAAAAAATCTTTTTTGGTAACCTTAAGCGGGGGTAACATAATATATTAATAATTTTATGAAAATAAATAATTTTTATTATATCTATATAATATAAAAAATAAAAATATAATTTTATAAAATATAATTATTAAATAATATTCATCAATTAAAAAATATTTTAAAATACTTTTGCTCCATAGGAGCAAAGAGAGGCAAGGTTCCCTGAAAACCTTCATGCTCCAAAGGATTTTTAAAAAGGAAGGGAGATGGATAAAAAATTAAATTTTTACCTCACACCCCTCTATTACTAAACAAAGATAATTGGGTTACCCCCTTTATCTCCCATCCAAACCCAGACATATATGTTACATGTGATATGATCCCTCCATATCTATCAAAACAGCCGTCAAGTGGGTTTCTTCAGATATATCTAGTGGTATAAGAAGCATAATTCTATATATAATTTTGTTTTATATAAGACTATTATAAAATTTGATTTAAAAATATAATTTAAGAGTGTAAAATGTTCACACTTTAAAGTATCTATGTAACTTGAGTTTAATTAAATCGTAGTTAATCCTAAACAAATTTAAGTTAAGAATAAATTTAATTCACGGGACATGAGCCATTTAGATTTTTCATAAGCAGCATACATGTCCCAAGTCCCAACCACTACATTTACATGGAAGCAAAGGATGAAGTATCTTTAAAAGTTGGTCTATATTTAGTTTTATAAATTGTTATAAGAATTTGGTATATTAACTATATATTAATCATTTTAGAAAAAATATATAATATAATATGCAATAAATATTGTACGGGTCAAATTATTTAACAATATATCCAAACAATAACTTAACATATGTCATTTTTCAACTCCAATGCATGGTTACCTAGTTTACAATACAAAATATGTCATAATTTGCTAATAAGCTCGGGTACGTTCATTTATTTCCTTTTGAATTGGCCGATACAAAACATGGCCTATTCTATGCCAATAAGTATTGGCTAATACACATCTTATTGGCTATATGAAAATAAACTTTATCGGCTAATAAGGATCATTAAAAGACTATTATATTGGCCCATTTCAGTTGATTCAATATAGTATTGGTGTAATAATCCAATCCCCCAAATATCGAGAATTCTGGCATGAGGTGTGTGGAAGTGACATCTGGCATCAATGGGCCAAGTTGACTCCAAAATCAGGTGGCTTGATATTGGGGTTGACTTGTGTGACGTATTTGAGGTAGCAAATGAGCTCTAAATTTGGTGAGTTTTTTTTTTTTATAGATTAGTTAAAGAGCTTTTCGAAAGTACAAGAACGCTCAAATCCGAGCTTCGTAACTCAAGTTATAGCCATTTTAGTGAAAGTGTGTAAAACTTAGGTCATAATAGTCAGAATAAACGTAAAACTACACATGATCTGATCTTAAAAGAGTACATAGGCAATTGATTATTCAGTTTAATCACAACGGGTTCCAAGGAGCTTTAGGATTTGTAGGAATCATCTTATACGTGTGAGTTCCACGAGAGATCAAAAATATTTTGTTATGGAGAAGACTTTGGCAAAGGATTTGTGGCAAAAAATTGAAGACAAGCATATGACCAAGAGCATTGAAAATCGTCTCTATCTTCAGGTGGAGTTTTGAAAGTTTCTTCAGGTGCACATGTTGTGATGTGGGCTACTTGACAAAAGAATATGTATTTCTTGGAGGGAAGTACAGTTGTAGGTGGAGAAGTCACTGGACAAAAAAGAGTCAAATTTGACACAGATGTTCTTTGCACTCAGGGTTCAAGTTCAAATAGCAGTTTGGACTTGATCAACATTCGACAAGTTTGAGAACCTTCGGGTGCCTAGCGCCTACGGGGGCATTTAGCGGCAGTCGGTATCAGTTGTTCACTTCATTTGGTTGGCGTGAGATTTCATGCTAAGGTGGATCTATCAGAGGAAGTCCATTTGCAAATATCGCTAAGGTGGAGATTGTTGGGAATGACTCGATTAAGAAGAAGATTTTGATTAGGAATAGGAATCCTATTCCTCTTTGACTTTTTCTCTCCTTTAATGACTTCTTTTCTTATCTCTATTTTCGTAGGAAACCTCTTTGTTTCTCTCTATAAAAGCAGAGAGGGTTTCCTTCGTGTGTGGATGTCCATCAATATGTGGGTTTGTGCTTGAGAGAGAGAGAGATTCGTGAGAGGGAGGAAGAGAGTTTGTAAACATTTTAATTTAGTGAAAGATTTGGTTTGGTTTGGTGGACGTAGGCTTTGGCTAAACCACGTTTAAATTGTGTGTGATTCGTGTGACTGATTTTGATTAGCTCCTTTATTTGAGTGAGGATTAAATCCCAACATAGACATCACCCATTTCATATAAAAAAAAAAAACTGAAGGAGGAAACTCTAAACCTCAAAGAAGGAACAATGGAAAAGAAAGTAATTCAAATAGCATAGACACAACAAACAAAACTAACATTAATGCGTCACCTCTTTTGAATGCTATTGCACATGGGACGAGCTTTAATAGAGTCACTAGTGGTCAATTATGTGTATGAGTAATCCTTTAAAGAAAGATTTAAATGTGTAAATGCTAGATGTCCAAAGTCAGAGTCTTCAATGTTCACATTAGTCTGAACACCATACAAAAGCAGGATAAAGTTGGAGTATTCCTTACTCTCATAGTCTCATCATCTAAAAAGTGTCTATGAAATTGAACACTCTATACAATGTGTTAGGGATTAGACCCAATACCCACATACAGAAAATACAGACTCAATCACACATAAACACAGAGAACACAGAATATACGTGGTTCGGCCCAACCTTGGCTTACGTCCACGGGAGAGTATAGATTTCATTATAGATAAAAAGAATACAGATACAATATTTGGATCCCAAGATCTCTTTTGGTATCTTTCCTCTCTCTCTATCTCCCTCACTACACCTTTACTGCAAAAGGCCCCTTCTGGCCTCGGAAGGCACTCGGCCGAACGGAAGGGTTTCCATGAAACCCATGTCCTTAATATATAGGAATATTGCAGTGTCCTATGTTTGACAGTTTCCTAATGTAATTAGGAGTCCCATTTAATTAGGAGTCCTATGTAATTAGGAGTCCCATGTAACTAGACTCCTAATTTCAGTGGAATTGAGTCACAAGTTCCAACAATCTCCACCTTGGCGAAAATCCACTGATCCTCCTCCAGAGATAACTGTGTCATCGTCCTTCACTGCACCTATGCACCTCTGTGCACACTAACCTCTCCCGACCATGCTGCACCTACAGCTATAATCCTCTGTATCTCTGCATGAGATGCGCATCCCATACCTTAGGATGATCCACCAGTTTTGAGTAAGACTGTATAGCCCAATCGGGCTCCACCTCGATCTTGGCTGTCCAAGACCCTATGTTACATTTGCAACTCCGCTTCCTACGCTCTGCGAGCACATCCCGACATGCTTCACGAACGCGAGGTTGCGTTTCCTTCATTGTGTGCTCCTGCACACACTAATGTGTTAGCTGCAATCATCTCGGCCTCTCTACACATATGGTGAATGTGCCATCTCCACGGGTACCATCAAAAGGTCCAAGGTCCTTCACCATGCAGCAACCCTCTCACGGCTACATCTTGCCGTGTTTCCTTGATGTGATCCCACACACCGCCGCCGACCACTCCCCGATTCTTCCTCCTTTTGAAAATCCACACCGGTCACTGCGTATATCACTTCACTCCTATCACATAGGAGAAGATGGATCTCAATTCCGAGTCCCGATGACTCCAGAAATTGAAAAACAATTCTGACCGTTGATTTTTCCCTGCTGAAGGAGTACCTGAATCTGTGGTCCTGCAGGATCATCCAAAACTGTAAACCTATGGATCACCCACCATGCAGTACAATAGTCCAGCGGAACTGTCCTGTAGTCCATCGGGTGCACCGAAAAACGGTGGTTCTTCACAACCGAGTGGACTCGCTTAGCCCCTCGGGTGCACCGAAAACGGTGGTTCTTCACAACTGAGTGGACTCGCCCAATCTGATCCCCAGTTCTGCGATTTGGTTTTCCTGCTGCTACCGCATGCCAGCCTCCTCGCCGCCACTGCACGTGAGCCTTTTCTGGCGCTCGCCGCCACCAGCGTCGTTGCAGTTCGGCGGCAGCTTGGTGCCTCCTGCGCATCTGCCTACCAAGTGTTCCTCTGAGATCCCCTATCTCAGATCTGCTGCTAGTGCAACAGCACCCTGGCTGCCGTTCTCCTCTGGCCTCTGTGCCACCGCTTGCCAATGGCCAGATCTGCCTCTGATGCGTTTCTCTGTAATCACAAACAGAGATCTGCCCTTTCCTGCCTGGTGATTCTTTGATATGATCTCTACTCAGATCTGCTGCTGCACCGGCGTTGCTACCTCCCATAGCACCCTCAGATCTTAGTTTCAAGATCTGCAGCAATCTGATCTTGCCCCTGCTGTCTGCCCGCCGTTCACTGCAACCCCTTGTTGTTCTTCTTCTGCCGTAGCCGTTGTCCGGTCTGTTGCAGCATTTTTCCTTCTCCTGGTGCTGGCAGATCTGCTCCCTCTTAGATCTCCAAACCTCCTCATGCTTGTTGCTCTCCTTGCAGCGATGGAGATCCCCTGTACTGGTTGCACGAGGCCTCTCAGCCAGGCGAGCAACCCCTCTCAGCCATGCCCCTGCTCTGCAACGCAGCTCTCTTTCCGTGCGGCTGACGCCTCTACTCGGTGTTGCAGTTCTCAGATCTGCTTCTCAGATCTGACCGAGAAGACCCCTTTCTGCCGCAGTGCTCTTCCTCTGAGATGCCGGCCGCAGATCTGATTTCCAGATCTTGCTACTCCAGCTGATGATTCAGCCGCCGCGTTGCTTTGCGTCTCTACTGGCTTTCCTACAGATCTGTTCTCCGATTAGATCTCTGATCCAGCGTTGCCGGCTGTACTCGCCTCTCCTTTTGTACCTCCTTCCGATCTGCTCTTCTCCCGATCTCAGATATGGGTCTCTTCCTTCTGTTCCACCTCAGATCTGAAATCGCCACAGCTACTAGATCCGCCTCTTCCTTATTCTCCGATGCCTGCGGGCCTTCGCCCGCAGATATGAAACAGCGCTCGGCACCCTTACGCAACTGTTCCTCAGATCTCATCTGGCCGCCGCCACTGTGCTCGGCCTCTGGCTCACGCTGTTGCAGCCTCTCTACTACAGCGATGGGGCTTGTTTTTCCAGCAGCACTTCTGTTGGCTGCCACTCACAGATCTGAAAACTCTGATCTGCAGTGGTACTCCACTGTTGTTTCTGCCCCTCTCTAGCCATCGAGCTGTCCTCCAAACAGCATCAGATCTGTGGTTCCTCGATATGTGATTAATCTGGCCCGAATCAAACCTGCGCTCATGATACCACTGTTAGGGATTAGACCCAATACCCACATACAGAAAATACAGACTCAATCACACATAAACACAGAGAACACAGGATATACGTGGTTCGGCCCAACCTTGGCCTACGTCCACGAGAGAGTGTAGATTTCATTGTGGATCGGCCCAACCTTGGCCTACGTCCACGGGAGAGTGTAGATTTCATTATAGATAAAAAGAATACAGATACAATATTTGGATCCAAAGATCTCTTTTGGTATCTTTCCTCTCTCTTTATCTCCCTCACTACACCTTTACTGCAAGAGGCCCCTTCTGGCCTCAGAAGGCACTCGGCCGGACGGCAGGGTTTCCATGAAACCCACGTCGTTAATATATAGGAGTATTGCAGTGTCCTATGTTTAACAGTTTCCTAATGCAATTAGGAGTCCTATGTAATTAGGAGTCCCATGTAACTAGACTCCTAATTTCAGTGGAATTGAGCCACAAGTTCCAACACAATGAAATTAAAACAATCTAACAACATATGATGCAAACTAAGGTCTCTCCCAATCTCAAAACTCAAAGGATTTATCTTTTTCATGATAAAAATAGGACATTTGACAATTTCCCTTTATGATGAATAAAAAAAATGATAAGAAGAAATATTTAAGTAATCTTACCTTAGACTAAACTTCGCATAGAATGAGAGATGAACAACTCAATCTCTCTTTTGTAAAACTAAAGCTAAGACAAAATTCATCAATTCTAAATAATTGCATATCAATAATATTTGACTTGGTAGTTAAAGGTGCACCTAAGGAACTAGAACAAGGGTTTGCTCCTTAGATGCGGATTGCACCATATATAAAAGTGAATTTTTATTTTCCATATTAGGTGTTAAGTAGATAGTTGAACATAATTTCCCTCTTAAGTGTTAAATATAAAATAAAATTGTATCTTGTTATTCTCCTTATTAGGAGTTAAAATATAGTGAACATAGTTTACATCATATGTAAAGTGCATATTTTCTTTTATCTTATTATTAATTTTTATTGAAAAATTGACACACGGGGTTTGTTGTCTCTTCCTAAAAAATTGAGGGAAGAGTCTATGTATACTTCGTATTTTTAGAAAAAAATCATCGTACAAATGAAAAAAGGTCAAAATACACAAAAAAGGAAATCGACAAAATTGGTAAGAGTACAAATCGATATTTATTAATTTAGTAATGTCCAATTAATTATAAGAGTAAAATCAGGAGAAACTCTCAGGTGACATCTTGTAAACGGTAACACTCCCCCTCAAGGTGGAGCTTGAATGGAAAAAACGCCCAACTTGTGGATCAAACCATGAAATAAATCTTTGCCCAAACGTTTTGTGAAGACCTCTGCAAGTTGAGCAGAACAGGGAACATGTCGAGGAACAATAAGCTTTGACTGGATCTTTTCCTGAACAAAATGACAATCAATTTCAATATGTTCGGTGCGTTAATGAAAGACAAAATTGTTTTCAATATGTAGAGCAACATGATTGCCACAGAACAATGTGATTGTCAAAGGCTGAGAAATACTTAGATCTTTAAGAAAATGCTTCAACCACTGTAGTTTGCTTGTCAAAGTGGCAATGGCTCGGTACTCGGCCTCAATGGAGGAGCGAGAAATCGTAGCTTTTGTCATGGTTTTCCAAAATGAGATTGGAAGCATGGAATGTAAAGTACCTAGTGGTTGATCGTCAAGTGAAAAGGCAGCCAAAAAAATCAGAATAATAATAGCCGCATAGGTGAATACTTATAAAAGATGAGAAAATGATCCTCGTGCCGATAGAACACTTTAAGGATTTTAACACACGATGTGTTGCGTCCAGATAATAGTGCGAGGAGAGTGCATGAATTCACTTAAAACATGGACCGAATAATTGATATCTGGTCTTTTGGCTGTAAGATAGATAAGACGTCCCACTAATGGTGATATGGAGTGGGATCAGGTAGAAAAATCCCAAAAATCGGCGAGTATTAGTAATGTTGAATGGAAATGTTGGTTGTATTTTTTTTTTTTTTTGAATTTTTGTTCTAAGAAAATCCCAATGGTAGAGTTCTTTTGTGCAAATAATTTAATGAAATGATATTGAGTGTTTTGAACTGAACGGAGATTTCTTAATGTGACTGATATAGTTTTTAGGATTTTTTTTTTATTTTCTAAGTCTTACTTTAAAAAATTCATAAAATTCAGATTTTTCAATTTTTTTGCAAATAATTTAATGTGCTGCATGGCCTGTCTTCCTCATGAAAGACACTCTCTTCTCATCTGAAACAAGAAATCGACCCTCCCAACTTTCTTTTATGGAATCGATATATATTTTAAATTTGCACTCATTCATCTTTTATAATATTGAATTTTCAAGAAAAAATTATATCTATATATCTTGTCATGATGATGAGATGGCATTGAATGTTTGTAGACTCTTAATTTGCGTAATGATTCTTTTATTTATCTACTTTCTAGTGATTGGTATACATATAGATAGGTTTCAATGAAATAAAGAAGAAGACTCTTTTTGTGAGAAAAAGACCAATTTCTTTAAATCATACTCATATAGTACTTATTTTATATAAGAAATGATAAGATGCATTTAAAATTTTAGATTGATGAGGTAAACCCAAGTTGAATGATTTTGTAATGGTAGAGCAAACCATAAAATTTGAATAAAAAAAAAAAGTGGAGAAATGAAAAATTACTATATGAATGATTTTATTAAGAAAAGAGCTAATAACTTCATTTTCTTTCATGTAGATTTATGTGGAATGAACAATCTTCATCACCTCTTTCTTAGCGGAAACAAATTAGAAGATCAAGCCATGCCACAATGTTTAGGGAAGTTATTGAAGATGGAAACTCTTGATCTGTCTTATAACAACCTAAGTGGCCATTTCTTCTCCTCATCAGGTATTGGGACACATCATCAGATAAAGGCACATTTGGATATCTTTCAATTCTGACTGCTTACAACATGTTATTAATTACCATCTCAAAAAGCGAGAAATACTAGGTTCGAGCCCCTATGGCATCACTTGGTGTGCCCTAAGGGTAGTGGATATCACCCATGGAAGTTTTACGCTGGGTTTCCAATGGTTTCTGATGCAGGGTAGGTTGGATTAAGAATACCCAATCTCAAATTATAGCGGAAGCTTGAATAATATCTTGAATAACCCTTCAATCTTCACAAAACAGTCCTTCGTTTTGTACTTGAATCTTCACAAAACAGTCCTTCGTTTTGTACTTGAATCTTCACAAAACAGTCATTCGTTTTGCACTTGGATCTTCGCAAAACAGTCCTTCGTTTTGCTAAACAAAATAACAATTTTATTGATCAAAATAATCTCCCCTCAAAACTGGCTATTATAACTCCTTAAATAAAAACAATTACTAAATAAGAGTCATATCTAATTAGGAACTCCTAGCAATAAACACCTACTAAATAAGAGTCCTATCTAATTAGGAACTCCTAATAATAAACAACGACTAAATAAGGGTCCTATGTCCGCATCATTCTCTCCATCCTGGAAAGAACTCGTCCTCGAGTTTAGGAGGTGCAAAGATGAAGGGTGCGGTCGCATCATACTTTGTGTCTCGCACCGCCACGAATGTTCATCTTGATATGTAGCCCATCTTTGTGAAATTGCTGCACTAAGAGGTATCGCCTCAAGACCTACCAACAAAGAAAGAATACTAGGTGCTGGAAACTGTGTCACATAGCTCTCCCAAATAGGGTCAACATATGGCCGGATGGTGTGGTCTGAGTCCACAAGATGCCGATCATCTCCCACACCCAATGTTTGAACCCGTACCAATTGATCATTGTAATCTTTGTATGTAGAACCTTCATGTTGCTTTTCAATAGACTGTGACTCATGTTGGTGTTTAGGTGTATCAATCTCCAAAAGTGGTGATAGATTAGATGTTGCCAACTGGTTCACGTGCTCTTCCCACATGGGGTCCACATATGATCTAACATGGTTGTCCACATGCTGTTGTATCACCATCTCAACTTCTGTTCTATTGCCAAGAGTTGCACTTTCATAGAGTTTGTCTCCATGAACTTGTTGATCTCGTCCTTTGGAGTAACTATAGAGGGTTGAACCATGAGAAACTCTCCGGGCTCACCATAGTTTATCTCTTCCTCACTGAAGGAATTTGAGTCAACTGCTTCGAATTTTGCACCCGCAACTTCTGCTTCTAGGATTGACTTTGGCTCTTCTGACTCGGTTTCTACAATTGGGTCCTCAACTTGAGCCAAATTCACAGCTCGAGTAGGACACTCTGAAGCTATGTGCCCAAAACCACTGCACTTGAAACACTTTGGCTTGTTATTTGCCTTGTACTCATATGTGCTTGGCTTTGTTGAAGGCTGCTCTACAGCCTTGAATGAAGTACCATTATCTGGAGTACTTGAACTGCTTCCTCCATGCTCGCTAAATGGAGCCTGATAGGATTTATTTTTCCGACGCTCAATTCTCTCAAAGTGTATTGCCTTTTTGAAAGCGTCAGAAAGAAAAAGAAGATCAAAGGCCATCACAGCTTCTCCTATGAAAGGTTGAAGCCCTTCAATGTATCGCTGGACCAACTGCTCCTCTGACTCATAGAGATTGTTCCGAGATACCAAGAGATTAAATTCCTTTGTGTACTCTGCTACGGTCCTGCTACCTTGTGTAAGGTTTTGCAACCTAGAAAACAATTCTTTTCTATAATTGGTTGGTAGAAAGGTACTGAACAATAATTTCTTCATCTCGTGCCAGTCTAGGATATTAGATTTCCCCTGACTCTGCCTATCAGTCTTAATCCTCCGCCACCATGATAAAGCTCTGCCTTTCAATTTCGAAGAAACCAACTTAACTTTAATGTCATCCGGAACTTCTCTGCAATCAAAAGCATTCTCAATTGCCTCGATCCATTCGACGAACTCATCATGCTCGGTACTGCCTGAATAATCTGGAATGTCAACTCGAATGCCATATGAATCAAGGTTTGCCTTGTTGTCTCTTTCGGGACGTCTGTCTACATATCTGTGTCGACGTCTAGGAGGAGAAGGAAAACGAGGTGGTGTCTCGTCTGACGATGATGAATGACAGTTATGAACGGAAGGAATACTAGGGGGACGCTGATCGCGTTGCTTCTTCAAATCTGCTATATCCTGTGCCATATTAGCCATCATCTGAACTATCTGATCCATATTTAGATTCTTATTGTGAGTCGAACTTGGGTGACCACTGCTTAAAAAACTGCCCATCGGATGAGTAGGGCCACTTTCTGGATCACTTCTGCCCCGTGGAACGGAATTTGTAGGGATCCCGCCATCCGTCCGTGCTTGACGAGGGCGAAAATTATAATGCCGTGCCATAACTCAGTGAAAGAATAAAAAGAGTCTTGCAACAAATAATAGTAGTGGTAAAATAAGCCACTCACAGGTAAGATCGATGTCGGAGTCTCAATTAACTCAAAAGCTCTGAATACCACTCTGATGCAGGCTAGGTAGGATTAAGAATACCCAACCTCAAATTATAGCGGAAGCTTGAATAATATCTTGAATAACCCTTCAATCTTCACAAAAGAGTCCTTTGTTTTGCACTTGAATCTTCACAAAACAGTCCTTCGTTTTGTACTTGAATCTTCGTAAAACAGTCCTTTGTTTTGCTAAACAAAATAACAATTTTATTGATCAAAATAATCTCCCCTCAAAACTGGCTATTACAACTCCTTAAATAAAAACACTTAGTAAATAAGAGTCCTATCTAATTAGGAACTCCTAATAATAAACACCTACTAAATAAGAGTCCTATCTAATTAGGAACTCCTAATAATAAACACCTACTAAATAAGAGTCTTATCTAATTAGGAACTCCTAATAATAAACAACTACTAAATAAGGGTCCTATGTCCGCATCAGTTTCCCTCACGTAAATTAAAAAAAATGTTATCAATTACCAATAGAAAAGCTTCATGAATTAATAACCGATATATAAGTACTTCAAGTAGTGTAATATAAAACAATTATATTTATCAAAAGTAAGGTTGTTGTGGTTTAAAGGATGTGGTTTCAAATTCTATGGATTTCAGATAAATAGTCAATCTATGAAAAAAGTTTGTCAAATCTAAATATCAAAGCTCACTCTAGATATTTGAGACAATTGACATAGATGATGATGATTAGTATAATTTAAAAAAAAATAGGAAAAAAACTTAAAAAAAAAAAGAAATTCATTTCACAACAATCAACACATTTAAGATTGCATCCAACATTCCAAAGTAATGATCAACACATAACAAACAAAATAAATGTTATCAATTAACTAATTGTAATTCATCCGATGTGTGGCGGATATAGTGTTTAAGAGAGTAATGATTTTAGGAATTAGATTAAAGAGACCTAAAAAGTAAAAGCACTTCAGTCCCACAATTATGAAATCAATCGAGCTAAAAATTAAATTGACAATTTGAATAAAATAGTAGATAAAAATAAATTATGATTATGATTCCATTTAGACATGAAAAATTTTGATCACAACTATAAAAATACATTTATATACAAATTTTTTTTGTCATCATAATAAGATGGCATTGAATGTTTGCACACTGTTAATTAACCTAATGATTCTTTTATTTATCTACCTTTTGGGTGATTAATATACATCTAGATTGGTTTTTGTGAAATAAATAAGCAGACCTTTTTTTTGTGAAATAGGACTGATTTTTTAAGATCATTTCCCACATAATACTTATTTTGAAATGCATTTAAAAGTTTACATTGATGAGGTAAACATAAGGTGAATGATTTTGTAATGACAGAATAAAATATAAATTTTGAAAAAAAACAAGTGGAGACATGAAAAATGACTATATTAATGATTTTATTTAAGAAAATAGTTCCCTGATCATTACTAATGTCCTTCATGTTCAAGTGTGACAACTGAAAACTTCTTTTTCTTTCGTGCAGGTTTATGTGAATTGAGCAATCTTCAGGAGCTCTATCTTAGCAACAACGACTTAGACGATCAAAGCCTTCCCCAGTGTCTAGGGAAGTTATTGAAGATGGAAACTCTAGACCTGTCTTATAACAACCTAAGAGGCCATTTCTTCAACTTGTCAGGTATTGGGACACATAATCAGATGAAGAATATTTGGACATCTTTCAATTATGAGTGCTTACAACATGATATCAATTAATATAATTGTTATAGATTACTTCAAAGTGTAAGCTACAACAATTATATTTATCATATGTAAGGTTGTTATTGTTTAAAGGTCGTGTGTTCAAGTTCTTAATATACATCTAGATTGGTTTCTGTAAAATAAATAAGAAGACCTTTTTTTGTGAAATAGGATTGAATTTTTAAGATCATTTCCCATATAATACTTATTTTAAGATGCGTTTAAAAGTTTAGATTGATGACATAAGTTGAATGATTTTGTAATGACAGAATAAAATATAAATTTTGAAAAAAAAGTGGAGACATGAAATATGACTATATTAATGATTTTATTTAAGAAAATAGCTCCCTGATCATTACTAATGTCCTTCATGTTCAAGTGTGACACCTGAAAACTTCTTTTTCTTTCGTGCAGGTTTATGTGAATTGAGCAATCTTCAGGAGCTCTATCTTAGCAACAACGACTTAGACGATCAAAGCCTTCCCCAGTGTCTAGGGAAGTTATTGAAGATGGAAATTCTGGACCTGTCTCAAAACAACCTAAGAGCCCATTTCTTCTCCTTGTTAGGTATTAAGACACTTAATCAGATGAGGAATATTTGGATATCTTTCAATTATGAGTGCTTACAACATGATATCAATTAATATAATTGTTATAGATTACTTCAAAGTGTACGCTACAACAATTATATTTATCATATGTAAGGTTGTTATTGTTTAAAGGTCGTGTGTTCAAGTTCTTAATATACATCTAGATTGGTTTCCGTAAAATAAATAAGAAGACCTTTTTTGTGAAATAGGACTGAATTTTTAAGATCATTTCCCATATAATACTTATTTTAAGATGCATTTAAAAGTTTAGATTGATGACATAAGTTGAATGATTTTGTAATGACAGAATAAAATATAAATTTTGAAAAAAAAGTGGAGACATGAAATATGACTATATTAATGATTTTATTTAAGAAAATAGCTCCCTCATCATTACTAATGTCCTTCATGTTCAAGTGTGACAACTGAAAACTTCTTTTTCTTTCGTGCACGTTTATGTGAATTGAACAATCTTCAGAAGCTCTTTCTTAGCAACAACGGCTTAGACGATCAAAGCCTTCCTCAGTGTCTAGGGAAGTTATTGAAGATGGAAACTCTAGACCTGTCTTCTAACAGCCTAAGAGGCCATTTCTTCAACTTGTCAGGTATTGGGACACATAATCAGATGAGGAATATTTGGACATCTTTCAATTATGAGTGCTTACAACATGATATCAATTAATATAATTGTTATAGATTACTTCAAAGTGTAATCTACAACAATTATATTTATCATCAGTAAGGTTGTTGTTGTTTAAAGGTCGTCTGTTCAAGTTCTATAGATATTAGATAAATAGTCAATCTATAGAAAGGGTTTATCAAATCTAATATAAAAATGTCCAATCAATCCAACTAATGATCAACACATAACGAAAAAAAATGTCATCAATTAACCTTGACAATGTTAGCAAAAGTCCCACATTACTAGTGAACGTTTGGATCTTGGGGTTTATAAGCACATGGGTTCCCAATCCTTATAAGCCTGTTTTTAAAGATAAGTTCTACTCATGTGTTTAACATGGTATTAGATCAGAGGTACCACTGGGATGGGTTGGGTTCATATCTCTAGCCCAGCATGGAGGTGGAGAGACGAATGTCTACAACCCTGGCGTTGAGGGAGAGTGTTAGCAAAAGTCCCACATTGACAGTAGACCTATAGATTTTGTGATTTATAAGAACATGGATTCCCTATCCTTATAAGCCGGTTTTTAAATATGAGTTCTACTCATGTGTTTAGCGGACACTTCATCATAGAGGCATCTCTAGCGTTCCCATGAGATGAACCTGTTGGAACGTGTGGCTCAATTCCACTGAAATTAGGAGTCTATTTTCTAGGACTCCTAATTACATGAGATTGCCGATAATGCAATTGACAAAATGGGATTCCAAATTACATTAGGAAATTGTTAAACATAGGACACAGCAATACTGCTATATATTATGGATGTGGGTTTCATAGAAACCCTGCCTTTTGGTCGTGTACCTTCCTAGCCCTCAGAGGGTCTCTTGTAGCAGAGGTGTAGTGAAGGAGATAGAGATAGAGAGGGCAGATACTCTGAGAGATCTTGGATTCCGAATATTGTATATATGTATTTTCTCTATAATAAAATCTACAATCTCCCATGGACGTAGGCCAGAGGTTGGCCAAACAAAGTATATCCTATGGTCTCTGTGATTGTGTTTGATTGATCTGTAATTTCTGTATGTGGGTGTTGGGCCTCATCCCTAACAGAACCTCCAAAGGGTGTCGACATGTCATTTGACTTTGCCTTCCTTGGGCTTTCTTTTTGACTCCTATCAATACCCATTTTGAACTCGTTGGAGAAATCTTTTAGTTTTATTTGAAGTAGAGCTTAGTGAAATTTCAAGGAAAAGTAGAAAAAAAAAAAAAACAGAAATGGCTATTTTGGAAGTGGTTAATTTGATAGAGGGAAACAGGTGTACTTGAACTAGCAAAGAATCAAAATACACCTAGAAGTAGCCCCACAAAATATGAACAGTCCATAAAAGATTAAAAAATCAGCAAACTAAAGCAGGGGAAAAAACCACAACAAGGGAAGTAGGTTAGCCACTGCCAATACTTTCTTTTGGCGCACAAAATAGATCTGACGTCGTGGTTTCTTGAAATTCTTTGAAAGTTGAAGTCCAAAGATGCATTTGGTTTGCAAATGGAGGGCTATGGATTGATGAGTTTCAGCCATGTCTTAGGAAGATTTGTGCGTTCCTTTGCCACCAATGGGTCCATCTGATTGTAAAGAAAACAAGCCTCTATAGAATAGTTAACTTAGAGGACCCACGAAAGAATATTTCGGAGTAAGATAGAGTTGCTTAAGATTTTGATTGTTGGGTATGGCTAGATTAAGAACAAGATTTTGATTAGGATTAGAAATTCTATTCCTCTTTGATTTCTTCTCTCTTTCACCGATTTCTTTTCTAATCTCTATTTTCATTTTGGGTTTGAGTTGTAGCAACCGATTTAGACTGCCGGTTAGGGAAATATATTTGTAATAGGAAACCTCACTATTTCTCTCTATAAAAGCAGAGAAGGTTTCCTTCTTGAGTGGGTGTCCATCGATATGTGGTTTGTATTTGAGAGAGAGGAAGAGGGTTTGTAAACCTTTTAATTTAGTGAAAGATTTGGTTTGGTTTGGTGGATGTAGGATTCGGCCGAACCACGTTAAAATCATTTGTGATTCGTGTGATTGATTTAGATTAGCTTCCGATGTTTGACTGGGGATTAAATCCCAAGGCATCATGAGCTAGGTTTCGATTTGGGCTTCGTGGTTCCGATTTTGGTTATTTTATTTGGGAATTTTTGGGCGAGAGATCGGTAGAGGTTTGAGAAAAAAAAGAAGAAGAGGAAGAAGCAGAGGATGGTCTAAAATACATTAAAAAAAATTAGTCTCTTCCTTTTTACCTTCGACTGTTTGCTGTTTTGATCGCTCAGTCCCCATTAACCGTCGCCATCCACCTCTGCCTCTACTTTCGTAACCGTCGGCCGTCGTTGTTTCTTTCTCCACACCCATCCCTCGTCGTTGTGATTGAAGAAAAAAAAAATTAAAAACATCGTTGATTGGAGTCTCTCTAGCGAGAGTTATTTTGGAGAAGGGACCTCTCTCCCTCATTGAAGCATTGTTTTGGTGGTGAGAAGGACCACCATTTGGTGCAGTCCGAAGAACCACATTTTCTGGTGCTCTCTTAGGACTGCAGGACTGTTGTTTTCAGATACACCTTTAGCAATTTGTTTCCTTTTTTGAAAAAATTGTAATTTTTTTAAGTTTTTTGAAGTGATTTTTGGAAGTTGTTTTGAGTAGTTTTGAAGTTGTTTTGTCGTTTGGAGGTTATTTTTGAGAGAAAATATCTTTGAATTTTGGGTCATCATCAAAGACCACCACTGAACCTATGTAAACAACAAGGCCCATGGTTTCGAACGCGAGATATGAAGTTGAAAATTTTAATGGGACGAATATCTTCGGCATGTGGCAATGCAAAGTAAGCGATGTGTTGTTTTCACAGGATTTGGATATTGCTTTAAAAGATATACCTGCAGATATGAATAGGGATTTAGAGAGAATCAAAAGTTTGGCTTGTGGCACCATACGACTTTGTCATACAAGAGATCAATAATATTTTGTTTTGAAGGAGACTTTGGCAAAAGATTTGTGGCAGAAACTTGAAGACAAGTATATGACCAAGAGCATTGAAAATCGTCTCTATCTGAATAAGAGATTTACCAAATTCAGATGTTGAAATCTCAGATGAAGACAAAGCAGTGATATTGTGGAGCTAATTACTTGATAGTTATGAGCATTTAATTACCACTTTATGGTATGACAAAAAAGAGATTAATTATGAAGATGTGTCAAATGCACTAATGAACAATGAAATTCATTGAAAGATAAATAAGATAACAGGGACTCAATGTCAAAAGCTTTGGCAGTAACATAAAACTGGAAATCTGATAAGTCTCATCCTAAGATGAAAAAACATCATCGTCTGAGAGAAAAACTGTTGCAAAGGATGAGTGTGCCTTTTGTCATGAAAAAGGGCATTGGAAAGTTAACTGTCCAATGTTGAAAAACAAGGACAAGGAAGATTCAATTGCAAATGTCGCACAGGCTGAAGATAATGATTATGATGTACTAATTTTTTTCATCATTTGCATATCATTGTGATGATTGGTTATTAGATTTGGGATGTGCTTATCATATGTGTCCCAACAGAGATTTGTTCATCTTTAGAGTTGGATGGTGGCTCTGTTTTTATGGGTAATGATAGTGCCTATAAAACGAACGGGACAGCTGACATTCGTTTGAAATTGCATGATAGAACAATTAAAGTAATGTCTGATGTTAGATATGTGTAAGATTTGAAGAATAATTTCATCTCTTTGGGTGCATTCGAAGCAAAAGGCTTCATGATTACTAGGGTAGGTGGAGTTTTGAAAGTTTCTTCAGGTGCACATGTTGTGATGAAAGCTACTTGGCGAAAGAATATGTGTTTCTTAGAGGGAAGTATAGTTGTAGGTGGAGAAGTCATTGGACAAAGAAGAGTCAAATTTGACACAGATGTTCGTTGCACTCAGGGTTCAAGTTCAAAGCGCAGTTTGGACTTGATCAACATTCAACAAGTTTGAGAACCTTCGGGTGCCTAGCGTCTACGGGGGCATTTAGTGGCAGTCGGCATCAGTTGTTCACTTCATTTGGTTGGCGTGAGAATTCATGCTAAGTGGAGCTATCAGAGGAGGTCCATTTGCAAATATCGCTAAGGTGGAGATTGTTGGGAATGACTCGATTAAGAACAAGACTTTGATTAGGAATAGGAATCCTATTCCTCTTTGACTTCTTCTCTCCTTCAACGACTTCTTCTCTTATCTCTATTTTCATAGGATACCTCTTTGTTTCTCTCTATAAAAGCAGAGAGGGTTTCCTTCGTGAGTGGGTGTCCATCGATATGTGGGTTTTTGTTTGAGAGAGTGAGATTCGTGAGAGAGAGGAAGAGAGTTTGTAAACATTTTAATTTAGTGAAAGATTTGGTTTGGTTTGGTTTGGTGGACATAGGTTTCGGCCAAACCACATTTAAATCATATGTGATTTGTGTGATTGATTTTGATTAGCTCCCGTTGTTTGAGTGAGGATTAAATCCCAACATAGACATCACCCATTTCATATAAGGAAAAAAAAAAAAACTGAAGGAAGAAACTCTAAACCTCAAAGAAGGAACAATGGAAAAGAAAGTAGTTCAAATCTTCAATAGCATGGACACAACAAACAAAACTAACATTAATGCGTCACCTCTTTTGAATGCTATTGCACATGGGATGAGCTTTAATAGAGTCACTAGTGGTCAATTATGTGTATGAGTAATCCTTTAAAGAAAGATTTAAATGTGTAAATGCTAGATGCCCAAAGTCAGAGTCTTCAATGTTCACATTAGTCTGAACCCCATACAAAAGCAGGATAAAGTTGGAGTATTCCTTACTCTCGTAGTCTCATCATCTAAAAAGTGTCTGTGAAATTGAACACTCTATACAATGAAATTAAAACAATCTAACAACATATGAGGCACACTAAGGTCTCTCCAAATCTCAAAACTCAAAGGATTTATCGTTTTCAATACAAAACCCCTCTCAAGAGGAATCAAACCAAACTCAAATATGAAGAATAAAAAAAATTAGAAGAAGAGGTATTTGAGTAATCTTACCTTAGACTAAACTTCACATAGAATGAGAGATGAACACCTCAATCTCTCTTTTGTAAAACAAAGCTAAAAGAAAATTCATCAATTCTAAATAATTGCATATCAATAATATTTGACTTGGTAGTTAAAGGTGCACCTAAGGAACTAGACTAAGGGTTTGCTCCTTAGATGCGGATGGCACCTTATATAAAAGTGAATTTTTCTTTTCCATATTAGGTGTTAAGTAGATAGTCGAACATAATTTCCCTCTTAAGTGTTAAATATAAATAACATTGTATCTTGTTATTCTCCCTATTAGTAGCTAAAATATAGTGAACATAGTTTACATCGTATATAAATTGCTTATTTTCTTTTATCTTATTATTAATTTTTATTGTAAAATTGACACATGGGGTTTATTGTGTCTTCCTCAAGCATTGAGGGAAGAGTCTGTGTATATTTCGTATTTTTAGAAAAAAATCATCGTACAAATAAAAAAAGGTCAAAATACACAAAAAAAGGAAATCAACAAAATTGGTAAGAACACAAATTGATATTTATTAATTTAGTAATGTCCAATTAATTATAAGAGTAGAATTAGGAGAAACTCTCAGGTGACATCTTGTAAAAGGTAACACTCCCCCTCAAGGTGGAGCTTGAATGGAAAAAACGCCCAACTTGTGGATCAAACCATGAAATAAATCTTTGCCCAAACGTTTTGTGAAGACCTCTGTAAGTTGAGCAGAAGAGGGAACATGTCGAGGAACAATAAGCTTTGACTAGATCTTTTCCCGAACAAAATGACAATTAATTTCAATATGTTTGGTGCGTTAATGAAAGACAAAATTGTTTGCAATATGTAGAGCAACTTGATTGCCACAGAACAATGTGATTGTCAAAGGCTGAGAAATACTTAGATCTTCAAGCAAATGCTTCAACCACTGTAGTTTGCTTGTCAAAGTGGCAATGGCTCGGTACTCGGCCTCAATGGATGAGCGAGAAATCGTAGCCTATTTCTTGGTTTTCCAAAATGAGATTGGAACCAAGGAAAGTAAAATACCTAGTGGTTGATCGTCAAGTGAAAAGGCAGCTAGAAAAATCATAATAACAATAGCCGCATAGGTGAATACATATAGAAGATGAGAAAATGATCCTCTTGCTGACAGAACACTTCAAGAATTTTACCACACGATGTGTTGCGTCCAGATAATAGTACGAGGAGAGTGCATGAATTCAGTTAAAACATGGACCGAATAATTGATATATGATCTTTTGGCGGTAAGATAGATAAGACGTCCCACTAATGGTGATATGGAGTGGGATCAGGTAGAAAAATCCCAACAAGCGGCAATAATTGTAAATGTTGCTCTATGGGGAAATTGGAGTTCCAACCTTCAATCAAACCTATATCCTTGAGGATATCCAAAGTGCAATTCCCTTTGGAAAGTATACATTTCTGAGAACAGGCCACTTCGATACAAAGAATGTATTTTAGAGCACCGAAAACTTTTTTTGAATGATGAGTACCCAAATATTTAATAAAAAATGTGTTGCAAGGAAGTGCTTGAGGCGTTGAATGGTCAAATCATTATTGCCAATAATAATTATATCATCAACATATACCAAAATAAAAGTTGAAGAATCTGTTTGGCTATGAGTGAACAATGACTAGTCAGACTTTGATTGTGAAAAACTAAACTCAGGGAGAGTAGTAGAAAATTTCACAATCCACTGTCGGGATGCCTGTTTCACCCATAGATGGATTTGTTTAGTTTGCAAATCAACTTCCCATGTCATGCAAAATCAGGCGGAAGCATCGTATATTCCTCTTCATCGAGATCAACTTGGAGGAAGGTGTTGTTAACATCGAGTTGATGAAGAGACCATCACTTAACAAAGGTAATTGAAAGTGGAGCACGTACAGTGACCGGTTCAGCAATGGGAGCAAATGTATCGTGATAATTCAACCCTTCAACCTGAGTAAATTCCTTGGCAACTAAGTGAGCCTTATAACGCTTAATGGAACCATATGACTGATACTTAATCTTGTAAACCCATTTGTAGTTGTAGAATTTGGTAAAATAGCTTACTGTATTTCTCATTATCACAGATATAAATAAAATTTACAAGCCGCTTTTTGAAGAGGAACAAATCAAACAGGATACAATTACAACTTGGATTAGGACTGATTAGAGAGAATTCAACTTGGATTAGAACTTTAGTGAAGATGTCAGCGAGCTGGTCTGAAGAAGATACCAATTGAGTCCGATGAGAGCCGGTAGTGATACGTTCCCTCATGAAGTGATAGTCAAGCTCAATGTGTTTTCTTCTAGCATGGAAGACAGAATTGACCGCCATGTACGTGGCATGGAAATTATCACAAAAGGAGTATAGTCGGAGAAATGAGAGCAAATCCAAGGTCTCAGAAAAGGTGCTGAATCCAAACAGTGTCAGCACAAGTAGAAGCAAGAGCCCGATACTCAGCTTCAGCACTAGAGCGAGAGATCGTTGCTTATCACTATGAAATTAAGTTGGAACCCAGAAAGATACAGTTACCAGTAATGGAGCGACGAGTAACAGGACAACAGACCCAATCTAAACCAGAGTAAACAACTAAGCCTAAGGGCTGTGTTGAACACGTGATGTGCAAGCCACGACCAATGGAGCCTTTGAGATAGCGTAGGATGAGTTTAACAATGTCTAAATGAGGAGTGCAAGGCTAGCTCATAAACTGAGAAACAATGTGCACCGCATAAACAATGTCAGGCCAAGTGAGAGTGAGATAAGGAAGTGTGCCAACGCGATATCAATACTTAGAAGGATCAGAGAGCAAATCACTAGAAGTAGAAGACAACTGTGTCTTTGCCGCAATGGGGGTAGAACAGGGTTAATGACCAAGCATGTCACTACGTCGAAGAAAGTCAAAGGTGTATTTATTTTGAGACAAATGTAACCCTTGAGAAAGATGAGTCACTTTGAGGCCAAAAAAATAATGAAGTTTGCCAAGATCCTTGATGTAAAACTTAGTACCCAATTGTCGAGTGAAGGAATGAATGAGTGTTGCCAGTGAGAATGATATCATCAACATAGAGCAAGAGAAGCATAACTTGTGAAGCTCAAGAAAATTAAACATAGAACTGTCAGCTTTCCTTTAAAGAAAACCATAAGAAAGAAGGAGCTGAATAGCTGAAACCAGGAACCTGGTGCTTGCTTCAAGCCATAGATGGCTTTACGAAGTCTGCAAACATGGTGAGGTCGACTTACGTCAACGAAGCTCGGCGGTTGAGCCATGAAGACTTCTTCAGTAAGGTATCCATGAAGAAAGGCATTCTTGACGTCTAATTGGTGAATGGGCCAAGTAGAAGAGACCGCGAGATTAAGAACAGTGCGAATGGTAGTTGGTTTGACGACAGGCTGAAAGGTCTCATCATAGTCAATGTCTGCTTGTTGATGAAAGACTTTAGAAACAAGGCGCGCTTTGTATCGCTCAATGCTACAATCAGAACATCGTTTAATCTTAAGAACCCATTTACATCCGACAGTGTTGATATTGGATGGAGGTGGAATAAGTGACAATTTGTTGCCGTAAGAGGGCATTAAACTCATCATACATGACCTGATACCATTCTGTAGACCGAACAACTTGAGTGTAGCATGTGGGATCAATACCAGAGGAAGAAACCATAGATGCAAAGGAGCAGACAGAGGATGTCGTGTAGCAAAGGCAACTCGCTTGTTGGGCTTGAAAATACCATCTTTAACACACAGGTCACCATAGGATGAACATTGGTAGGCGAAAGAGGAGCTTCAGCTAGAGATGGTGAAGAGGAGGGTGGTGATACAGGTGCCACCACTTGAGATGGTGATGTGTCTTCTAGAAGTGGTGACGTGGATGGTGGAGACTCATGTGCCGCTACTGGAGATGGAGACGCATTTGCTAGAGAGTGTGATGCAGGAGGTGGCAGTGGTGCAGGTGCCAACAAAGTAAAAAGCAGGATAAAGACCACATCAGACTAAGGTGGTCGTGCAGTTGCATGCATAGGGGAAGACTGCTTCATTGAACACAACATGCCGAGAAATATAGACTCGTCCTGTTGTAGCATTTATGGTAAGTATTGTAACCCAAAAAACACATTCAAGAGATCTTGGTTGCAGTTTATTAGTAACATAATCTCCAAGATAAGGGTGACATTCACAACCAAAAGTACGAAAGACATATAGTCAGGTGTGTAATCAAACAATTTCTGAAATGGTGAAGACTTGGGTGGGGAGTCAGTTGATGAGATACACAGTTGTAAAAAGGACTTCAATCCAAAGGTTATGGGGAATGTGAGATGCAATGAGCAATGTACGACCCATTTCCGATATATGGCGATGTTTACGTTCCGCAGTACCATTTTGTTGCGGGATATGGGGACATGAGAATCAGTGATGAATCCTTTTTCGCACACAAATGAATAAATGAGTGATTATCGTATTTTTTACTTTCATCACTCTAAAATTGCTTAATGGAAGTAGAGAAATGATTTTCAACAAATGCAAGAAAATGGAAAAAATGAGAAAAGACTTCTGATTTATTGCGCATAAGAAAGATCCAAGAGTATCTGGTGTAATCATCAGTGAAAAAGACATAGTAACGAAAACCAGAAACATAAGAGATAGGAGACATCCAGACATTAGAATGAACTAAATGAAATGGGGGCAACAATATTATTTTTATGAGAATAAAAAGGAAGATGCATAGACTTTCTTAACGCACAATGGCTACAAAAAGTAGAGCGAGAAAATGAAAAGGCAGAGCATAAACTTTTATTTGAAGCAATCACTTGTAAAACTTTGTGTGAGGGATGACCAAGGCGTTGGTGCGAGAGGGACACTGAAGATCAAGAGGCCATGAGAGCATGAGCAGAGTAACGGCTGTGTTAAAGAGGATAAAGACCAGCTTCAAATCTACTAGTAAACAAAATAGCACCAGTACATAATCACGAATGATAAAGCCCTAAGGAAAGAAAATGAAGCAAACAGAGTTATCTTTAGTGAATTGTGCAATAGATAAAAGATTCTTATGCATGTGGGGAACATGAAGAACACGAGAAAGCTAAAAGTGGGAGGTACCAGAGGAAAGAGAGATGACTAGTGTGTGCAATAGGGAGAAAATCATCGTTACCCAATACAACGTGATCCGTACCTATATAAAGGAAGTTATAGCATAGGGAACGAGCATCACCAGTCATGTGGTTGGTGGCGCCAATGTCTGAATACCAGTTGTGATCAACTGGTAGAGCAATCTGTATGCCAGCGAAGGTAGACACATGAGCTTCCTCAAACCATGTCTATTGGCAATAGCGCTGGTTGTATGTGGTAGCATTGTGACCAAACTTGAAGCAGATCTGACATTGAACAGCAAGGAAATGTCCAATAAGCCCAGATAAGATTGGGGATGTCTGCGATTGCAAGTGCCACGAGGGAGCCACCTCAACCAGCCTGGAATGAAGATGAGACAAATAGAGCACCATATCCAAAGTGTCGAGCTTGACTACCACGAGAAGAGTACTCACGCCAGCGGGAAAATAGAAGGTTTGCAGGATGTATGATGGAAGTGCTGGTAATACTGGCGGCCATTGGAAGATTGGAATATGCGGAGATGCCTTTTTTTCGGGAATAAGATGTGTACTGGCATAGGTTTAATCTTGGAAGAAAATCAATCCTATGTCTGAACTCAGCTCAAACGGATCGAGACGGAAGTACAATCTCCGTCTACACTTGGATCACAGCCATGCCTGTAGCACCTCAGAACTCTGCAGATTCCTCTGTTTACTGGCCTGTCTTAGAATAACATGGCCTGGAATCATAGTGGCTGCAGCGATCAACACACATATGCGAATCTAGGTTTGTTGTGGCAGTTTTTTTTTTTTTTTTTAATTTTTGGATGCTGGAGCAACAGAGGATGGACCTAGCAGGAAAGGCAAGAACAATAGCAGGAAATCACCGCTCAAACTGGAAGTAGAGGAAACCCAAGCAGACTGCAGATATGGAATGAATGATCTGCTCGAACTTAGGTGTCAACGGATCTGGTGGGTTGCTCAAATAGTGTAGGCCCGGCTGGTGATGCAGGCTGTAGAAAGTCGACGAACAACAATAGGGAGGCTCTTGCTGAAGGCGTGGTTGCTGTAGGAACAAAATACCTTCTGGAGGAATGCTGGCTGCAACAGAGGGTGTCGTTCGTGTATAACAACGGAACTTGGGTCTGGCTTCAACAAAATCTTGTAACGTCTTGCAAAACTTGGGTCTAGGTTTATGAAGAATCAAACTGTAGCAAAGTGGGATTCAAGTCAGCGAAGATAGCCAGAGTAGCAACAGCGAGAGGACGACGAGATCTGGTTGTATCTGGATAGAGAAGGTCATCTGAGAGGAGTCATTTAGTTGCAGAGGAAACAAATCCAGACAAGAAGAGACAGGATCATAAAGTGACGCCTACTGAGGTAGGCATGAAGGCTGCCTCTCTGCCGAGAGGAGATCGCAATTGAAAGAGTGGGGTCGTCGTGCAGAGAGATGACGATTATAGAGGAAAACAGAGAGAAATGGATCAGGGCATGGGGGTTCGATGTGGCTAGGTGGGATCATCGGAGAGAGCTAGGGATGAGAAAAGATACTTGTCGTTGAGAGATGGTTGTTGTACGATGGAATAGAGAAGGGAGGGTTTATTTTTAATCGAAAAAAAGAAAATTTGGGTATAGACTAGAGAATGGAGGGATTTGAAATTTCTGATGTTCCAAGGACACTCTAGCTCTGTACCATGTAGAATTTGGTAAAATAGTACACTGTATTTCTCATTATCATAGATATAAATAGAATTTACAAGCCTCTCTTTGAAAAGGAACAAATCAATTAGGATACAATTACAACCTGGATTATGACTGATTAGAGAGAGTTCAACTTGGATTAGAACTCCCGTTAATAACAGCCATTAAGTTTCTTATTGGCGGGAAGATAAGTGGGAAAATTCCCATCTGTACAAGTTGTACTTGGTTTGGTTGCAAGTTTAATTTAGAGATTGAGCAGCTTGATGTGAAGACAACCTTCCTTCATGGTGACTTGGAGGAAGAGATCTACATAGAGAAACTTGAGGGCTTCAGAGTAAAAGGCAAAGAGAACTTGGTTTGCAGACGAAGGAAGAGCATATATGGGTTAAAGCAGGCATCATTTCAATGGTACAAGAAGTTTGATTCGTTCATGGTTGATCATGAGTACAGAACGACTACTTCATATCAGTGTGTGTATATGATGAAATTCTTAGATGGTAATTTTATTATTTTGCTGCTTTACGTAGATGATATGTCAATTGTTGGACAAGATGCTACCAAAATTAACAAGTTGAAAGCAAAGTTCATTAGATCCTTTGCTATGAAAGATTTAGGGTCGGAAAAACAGATACTTGGTATGAAGATCACAAGAGATACAAAAATTGGCAAGCTTTGGCTATCACAAGAGAGGTAAATTAAGAAGGTGCTTGAAAGATTTAATATGGACAAAGCTAAATCATTGAGTACTCCACTTATAAATATTTCAAACTCAGTTCCGAGCAGTCTCCAGCAAGTGAGAAAGAAAAAGGTGACATAAGGGAAGTTCTTTATGCATCAGCAATTGGCAGTTGGTAGTTTGATGTATGCTATGGTGTGTACATGGCTAGTCATAGCTTATGTAGTTGGTGTTGTCAGTAGATTCATTTCTAATCCTAGCAAGGAACACTGTGCTACAGTTAAATAGATTCTTAGGTATCTTTGAGGAACTTACAAGATGTGTTTGTGCTTTGGAAATTGTAAACCTTTGTTAGAAGGCTACACAGATGTAGACATGGCAGGAGACATTGATTCTAGAAAGTCCACGTCGGGTTACTTGATGACCTTTTTAAAGGGAGTTGTACCTTGGCAGTCCAAGTTGTAGAAATGTGTTGCTCTATCTACTACATGGGCTGAGTACATTATAGTATCTAAGGCATGCAAGGATAGATTGTGGATGAAAAGATTCCTACATGATTTGAGATTAGAGCAATAGTGGTACGTTCTCTTTTGTGACAATCAAAGTGTCATTCATTTGAGTAAGAACCCAACCTTCCATTCAAGATTGAAACATATCGATACGAGGTGTCATTGGATACATGATGTGTTGGAGAAGTTGTGGCAACTTGAGAAAATTCATACTCGTGAAAATGGGTTGGATATGATGAATAAAACCTTGCCTAAGGAGAAATGTGAATTGTGTAGAAGCAAAGTGGGCTTAGTTGAGCCCCTCACATGGGTCTGGAGGGGGAGATTTGTTGGGTGTCCCTCCTCATCAGAGGTGGGGCCCACATCTAATAAAAGAAACACAAAAAAAAGGCTTGAGAGAAATGGAGAGTCTGCGAGCAAGGAAAAAACAACGAAAAAAGAGAAAACAAAAGGGAGAAAGAAAGAGATAGGGTGTAACTGAGGAAGAAGAAAAGAGAAGAAAATGAATCTAGCCATCATGTTTGATCTGATTCATCTCAAATTTTGAGGGTTTTCTCCTGATATCGTGGGCAACAAAACTTCCGGCTCAGATATGGATTTAGCGTCTCCACAACTTCTCTCTCATACCCCCTTTGTTTTGTGAGATCTCTCTGTAGAATATGGAATAACTGCTTACTGTCTATTCCATTAGCATCTGTATTTATAGTGTTACAAACCTCTCTAATGGAGGCAAGAATCAATTACATGAATCAATGACAATCGCTTGATTAGGGATATGAAATATTCCAAAGAGGAAGTTCAACCGTCTGAGTTAGCATGTGTGCTAATACTCCCCCGCAAACTAGACGGTGATAAGTGGACGAGTTTGGAACTAAGTACAGAAAACCGATGCTTGGGAAGGCCCTTAGTAAAGAAGTCAGTAAGTTGATCTTTGGAGGGCACAAATTGGATGTGATGAGAGCCGGCAGCAGTACATTCTCGAACAAAATGATAATCCAGTTCAATATGTTTGGTCCGCGTATGAAAGACTGGATTCACGGCCATATAAGTGGCACTGAGATTATCACAAAGAAGCAGTGTCGGAGAAGAGAGAGGAAATTGAAGCTCTAGTAAGAGGTGACGAATCCAGACAGTGTCAACGCAAGCATAGGCAAGCGCTCTATATTCAGCTTCCGCGCTAGAGCGAGAAACAGTCGGTTGTTTCTTAGCACACCAAGAAACTAAATTCGAACCAAGGAAGATGCAGTAACCCGTGGTGGAATGACAACTGTCAGGACAACCAGCCCAGTCAGCATCAGAGTAGGCAAGGAGTCGTAGGGGCTGTTGTGCACGTGTGAAAAGCAAACCACGACCAAGTGAACCTTTTAAGTATCTCATGATTCGTTTAACAGCCTCAAGATGCGACATACGAGGCTGACTCATGAACTGCGATGCTAAATGAACTGAATAAGCAATGTCGGGACGAGTGAGTGTGAGATATTGCAAAGTACCCACGAGTTGACGATACTCAGTAGGATCAGAAAGCAAATCACCATCAGTGGAAGATAACTGTTTCTTGGCCGCGACAGGTGTAGAGCAAGGTTTACATTCATGAAGATGTCCTCGACGAAGTAGATCAAGTGTATACTTGTTTTGGGACAAATGTAATCCCTGAGAGAGATGAGTCACTTCAAGGCCCAAAAAGTAATGAAGAGTACCAAGATCCTTAATCTCGAATTCAGTGCCAAGACGACGATTGAAGGATTGAAGGAGGGATGAATCGTTGCCAGTAAGAACAATATCATCAACATACAGTAGAAGGATCATAAGGTGAGAGTTTTGTCGAAAAACAAACATGGAGCTGTCAGCCTTGCTTTAAAGAAAACCATAGGAGAGAAGGAAGGTGCTAAATCGTTGGAACCAAGCACGCGATGCTTGTTTCAAGCCATAGATAGCCTTGTGGAGCTTACAGATATGAGTAGGGTGACCAGGATCAATAAAATCAGGTGGCTGACTCATATACACCTCCTCATTGAGATTGCCATGAAGGAAGGCATTCTTGACATCCAGCTGATGCATAGGCCAAGCATACGTGATGGCTAGGCTGAGAACAAGACGTATAGTAACAGGCTTGACAACAGGGCTGAATGTCTCATCATAGTCAATACAAGGCTGCTGATGAAAACCTTTGGCAACAAGACGTACTTTGTAGCGCTCAATAGTACCATCAGAATGGCGTTTAATCTTAAACACCCATTTGCAACCGACAGTGTTAACATGAGAAGGTGGTGGAACAAGCGACCAAGTGTGTTGCCGGAGGAGGGCATTGAATTCGTCAGTCATAGCGTGACGCCATTCTGCAGAACGGACAGCCTGGGTGTAGCAGGTGGGCTCTGAATCGGAATAAACAAGAGAGGCGAAGGCCTGTGGGACCGGATGTTGACTGGCGTAGTCAGCCCGCTTTTTGGACTTGGAGATACCATCCTTTGCACGTGTGACCATGGGATGAGCATTGGCCAGAGTGGTAGGTGACTCCAACACTGACGGTGGAGATGGCGGTAGAGTAAATGGTAACTCCAGCGCTGGCTGAGATGATGGCAAGTCTGGTGCGGAAGGAGGAGAAGGCATAGAAGACGGAGCAGCTGTAGATGTTGAGGGCGTGGAAAGAACATGAATGAAGACCCTGTCGGAGGCAGGTGAAGACCTGTCTATGGGTAATGCATAGGGAAAAACAGCTTCATTGAACAAGACATGCCTTGAGATGTAAACTCTGCCAGTAGAAGGATGCAGACATCGATAGCCCTTGTGCCGAGAACTGTGACCAAGAAAAACACATTCAACTGATCGAGGTTGAAGCTTGTTAGTAGTATAATCACCAAGATAAGGATAGCACGCACATCCAAAAGTGCGAAGGGACACATAGTTGGGTGTAGTGCCAAAAAGTATTTGAAAGGGAGAGGACCATTGCAAAAGTACAGTCGGTAAGCGATTAAAAATGTGAACTGCAGTAGAAAAAGCTTCGACCCATAGTGTAAAGGGGAGTTTGGAGGTAATAAGAAGGGTGCGGCCCATTTCTGACAAATGGCGATGTTTACGTTCAGCAAGACCATTTTGCTGTGGGGTATGAGGACAGGAGAGACGGTGAGTAATTCCCTTTTGCGCACACAAAGTATGAAAAAGACGATTATCATATTCTCGACCACCATCACTTTGAAAGTATTTAAGAGTAGTAGAAAAATGATTTTCGACATAAGTGAGAAAAGTTTGAAAATGGAGGAAGACCTCCGATTTATGTCGCATAGGATAAATCCACGAGTAGCGAGAAAAATGATCTGTAAATAAAACATAATACAAAATCCAGAGACAGATGAAACAGGGGACATCCACACATCGGAATGAACTAAATAAAAGGGTGCTGGAGCACGTTTGTTATGAACTAGAAAAGGCAGTCGCGTAGACTTGCCCATAGCACAATGACAACAAAAAGGAGTGCGAGAAAATTTTAAAGAAGGTCCTAAACATTTATTTTGAGCTAAGACTCCAAGCACATCAGAAGAGGGATGTCCAAGACGCTGATGCCATAGTGATGGTGAGGAGCAAGAGGAGAGAAATGCTTGTTTGGAGGAAACAGGTGGCTTGATGGGATAGAGGCCTGCTTCACATCGGCCCTGAAATAAAGTAGCATCAGTACGTAAGTCACGAATTGTAAAACCCCATGGGTAGAAATGGAAACTAACAGAATTATCACGAGTAAACTGAGCAACAGAGAGCAAATTTTTATGCATGTGAGGAACATGAAGCACAGAAGAAAGACGAAAAATCGAAAACCCAGATGATAAAGACAAAGTACCAGTGTGCACAATAGGGAGAGAGTCACCGTTACCCAGAAGGATAGAATCATTACTCCCATAGTCAGACTTAGAGCGCAATGAATGGGCATCACCAGTCATATGATGGGTGGCGCCAGTGTTAGGGTACCAGTTGGGGTCGGACGGTTGTGCAAGTTGCATCCCAGCAAAAGTAGACGGAAGGTCCTCATCTGTACGAAAGCCCTGGCGTTGAAGTTGATAGCAGGAGGCAGCCGTATGTCCAATCTTGAAACACAGTTGACACTGTACAGGGAGGAAGGTTGATGACCAAGAATACCAGGAGAAGCATTAGTTCGTCTTCGACTGCGATTTCCACAGCCTCCTCGACCATTTGGATTGAAATAAGAATCAGATAGACCTCCACGACGACCACGTCCACCACGAGAAAAGTTCCCATGCCCACGAGAGGAGAAAAACGCAGTGGAGTGGACTCCGGCAGAGCTGTCTTATGTAGCACTCAAAGCGAGAGTGGCAAGCTGTGACTCAAAGAGAAGCAGGCGAGCACGAAGATCGGTGAAGACCGGAAGAGGTGGAGTGTTGAGGATAGCGGTATACAACATGAAGTAGTCGGGTCCAAGTCCTCAAAGCACAGATGTAACCAGATAGTCGTTTGAGACAGGCTGATGAATAGCGGCAAGGGCATCAGCAAGGGATTTGGCATTTTGCAAATAGTCGGAGACAGACTTGGTGCCTTTGGAGAGAGACAACACTTGAATCCGTAAATGAGTCGCGTTGGCGAGAGATCGTTGCGAGAAGTTGCGTTGGAGGCAATCCCAAATCTCACGTGAGGTGGATAGGCCAACAACCTGAGCAAGTACTGGCTCGGAGAGAGTGGAAATGAGAATGCCCACTAGATTTTGATCCATCTCGACCCAAGTGGTGTAGGCAGGATTGGGAACAATTTTGGTGGGGTCAACAGAGGGAAGAGAGGGAGGGGGACATGGGTATGTGCCATCAATGAAGCGCCAAAACTGTTGACCAATGAGGAACGGTTTGAGTTGAGTCTGCCAAAGAAGGTAATTAGTCTCAGTGAGTTTGATGGAGATAAGACTGGGGAAGTTGGGAATGGTAATGGGACCCATTGTAGAAGATGAAGTTGATGCAGAGGTAACCATTGAAAATCTATGCTGTTGTTCCCCTTCTTTTTTTTTTTTTGGGAAAACAAACAAGCCCTAAAAGGGGCAAACCGAGGAATACGGCAAATCCGGCGAAAAAACAGTCACCGGATATCAGAGGGGAGAGATAAGACGAGACACGCAGCAGGGACAGCAGAGGCCCGGCGTTGTGCTGCGCTGAAGAAGAAGGCAGCAGCGAGCGGCGTAAGCAGCGATCGGCTCCGGCGGAGGCGAGAAGCGCTGGCAGCGGCTCGGAAGGAGCACAGATCCGGCGTAGGGGCAAATCTTGATGAGGAAAAAGAAAGTCGAGGAGAGGGCTGCCGTTGCGAGATCGGAGCCGAGATAGAAGCGAAAATAGAGCGGAGGTGAAAACCGCACTAGAGAAGAGGAAGAGTAGGGCCGGCCGTGTGGAGATCTGAGCCGACAGAGAAGCAGGAGATCTAGAAACGCCGGACACAATCTGGGAGTTGGAAAACCCAAATCTGAAGAAAAAACAGCGATCTGCACGATGCAAGAGGAGACCCAGCAGCAAGGATCCAGAACCGTGTGAGAAGAAGAAGGTCCTGCCGGGCAGTGAGTGGCGTCTAGGAAGAGGACAGATCCGAGAGAACAACTCGAAGAAGAAGAAGGAGCAGCAGCGACGATGGGGAAGGGGAATCGACGGACAGCTCCGGCGAGATGGAGCTACAGCAGCCAGAAGAGAGCGGCAGTGCACTACACGCCAATGGAAAAAGGAAGAAAGGGTTAGGGAAGGGAGGGAAATAATTAGGTCAGAGGAATCTCTGGCTCTGTACCATGTAGAATATGGAATAACTGCTTACTCTCTATTCCATTAGCATCTGTATTTATAGTGTTACAAACCTCTCTAATGGAGGCAAGAATCAATTACATGAATCAATGACAATCCCTTGATTAGGGATATGAAATATTCCAAAGAGGAGGTCAACCGTCTGAGTTGGCATGTGTGCTAATACTCTCCATATATTATTTTTATTGTTGCTGGGATCCAAGAATGTTGTGCTCTTGATGAGCCTCTAATTTGGCTAGAAAGAAACCTTATAATCCCGTTATTTTTATAGTGGAAGATTGATTCAGAGCTTGTCCCGTGGATGTAAGCAAATTGTCAAACCATGTAAATATGGTGTCGTACGATTGGATTTATTTGACTATTTCTTGCTTAATAATTGTTGTTTTATTTATCCATTTTTATTCACACAAAGAGGAAAAATATAGTAGTTTTTTCTTGACACCACTTTTATTTTTTTTTTTGTGCAACAAAGTTGTTGCTATCACCATTGGAATTTTCATATTATATTTTCATGATTAACAAATCTTGATGGAGAGTGAATTTCAATCTCTTCATTCTACATGCTTTGTTGAATTGTACATAGTAATCTCCATTCGAATGTATATAGGTACCTATTGTACTTAGAGTCAGTATACAAATACCTTCCAAAAAGAAATTTATGCAAGGGTTATTGTGATACATATAACATCAGTAGAAAGAACTTTCTAGTGCTTGAGATTTTTAAAAGACTTGTTTTCTTTAAGTTTAGAATCAACTTGTTAATCATTCGTTGACGATGATAAATAAAGAAATTATTCAGTAGTTTTATTTTAATTTAAAAAAATCAAATGTTAAGATACATTTATTGAACTCATTTTAAACGGTTTGACAATCCTCGCTATCAAGTATTCACTCATCTATCATCCCTTTATCTTTTAATGATTAAATCTACTTGTTAACATGACATGAAGAAAGATAGATCATTTCATTTGTCTTTTTTATACTTTTAGAAGAAATTATTAAAAATGACAAATAGGCGTTTTAAAATTAGTGAAATATGAATTCTCTCTAATCCAAATTCCTAACTGGATGTAGCTTGCAATTGCAGCATCTAATACTCTCCTGGCGCTCTCTCTGACCGACTAAATGAGATGAGAATGGGATAATTTTACTTTTAGTGAACTATTAATAAAAGCGTGTTAGATAAAATCTCTAAAAAGAAATTGAACAGTTTTAAAGAGACTATATGATTTCTATGTAAAAATTGAATTTATTATGAACTAAATTTTAAATAGTTGATTGGGATAGATATAGGACTTTATGAATAATATAGTTTAAGAAAAATCTCCATGATCCAATGATAAAAATACAAGGTACTATGCAATATGCATAGACCAAGTCTACTCAAGTGTATGATCAAGTGAGGGTATGAAATATAGCCTACAAGTATCGTATCGGTTGTTTTTTTTTTTTTTTTAAATATCCTTTTCATCATTTTTCTAGTTGTATCTTAAATTGGATATGATTTTAAGGTGGTTTAGAAGAAAGTTCTTCAAGTGTGAAGGGTATTTGTCAATTTCCAATATTTTCTCTTAAAATTTGTCCATTTTTGAGTTATTTGTATCAATTTATTTGAATTTTTGCTCTAGAATAATCTTAAATTTTGGGCTTTTTTAAATAATTTAATGAAACAATATTGAATGCTTATGGAATTGAATGGAGATTCCTTAATGTGATTGATTTAGTTTATCGGACATCTGTGATTAAAAAATTATGAAATGGATATGATTTTGATAATAAAGGGTATTAGATGGATCTTTATATCCATATTTCACTATCTAAACAATGATAAACAAATCAGGAACATTTATCATAAAACTTCCTGATGTAAAAAATCATTGTCTCTTTTGAAGTCAAATATTCTTTAGCATATTTAATTCTCCAAAAATTAAAATTAGCATTAGAGCAATACTCATTTGATTGATTGTCACCGTTGAGTTCATTGATATGAATAAAATATTTAATCATTCAAATAAATATAAATTCTTTAAATTAGAATTATAATTTTTCAAACGGTTTGCTTCATCGGAAACTCATGATGATTATGTCTGATGAAATGGGTAGGATCGGGTGTGGGTAATTTAAACAGATTTGATTTCATTGGGTTAATTATGGGCATTAAAAAGTGTAATGGGCTAAGTAGATGTGATTAATGGAATGGTATTTAGTGGAGATGATGAGATTTAAAAAGAAGATATGGGAAAAGGAAACAAGGGTATGGTACAGTCAAGGTTGGTTTAAAAAGGCGAAAGACTTAACGGGTCAAATGGGGTCTGGGTATCGATGGGCTAGTTGGGTGATGGGATGTGAAGGCTAAGTCTCGAAAGAAAATTAAATGAGAAGGTGGCCTTGGAAGGGAATAGAGGTTGTGAAGGAATTGTAGTGGCGTAGGCTGGAAACAGGAATGTGAATGGGCACAAGACAATGGAGGCTAGTACAAAGGGGAGTTTTGCTTGGGCGTTGGTGAGGGGCAGAATAGAACCAAACCCGTGTTGGGTCGTCGGAAACCAAACCACAACAGCACGACGAGCGGAAAGCAGTTCCAACGTCTGTTGGCCTGTAACACCCCGATTTCTCAACAAGATGAATATTTACGAAAATGCCCCTGGATTGGTAAATTTATTAATTATGATGTTAAATGAGAAAATAGTGGGGCCCATTGTTCAAATTAAGATCCTATGAACATATTATAAGGGTCAAATTATAATGGATGGGTAATGTACATCAAATTAGGTCAAAATGGTTAATTGGGTCAAAGAATTCTCAATGGTTGGAATAATTACGAAAATGCCCCTGGATTGGTGAATTCAATAAATGTGATTGTAAATAAGGAAATAGTGGGGCCCATTGCTCAAATTAAGATCATATGAGCACATTATGAATGTCAAGTTTGATTGGATGGGTAATTTCTCAATGAAGTGGATAAATTACGAAAATGCCCCTGATGTGTTAAATTAATTATTTTGTGATGTTAAGTAAGGAAATGGTGGGGTCCTTGCTCAAATTAAGATGATATGAGCATATTATAAATGTCAGGTTTGATTGGATAGGTAATGAACATCAATTGGGTCGAAAATGGCTAAATGGGTCAAAGGGCCCAATTGGATCCAATAAGTCAAAATGGATGATTTGACCATTGTGTAGGCTCAAATTAAATGGGGTTAAGCTTATTTGATTGGAAATCAAGTGGAGAAAAAATGGGTAGGCTTGATCCATATGTGAAAACCATTTACAAATGACCAAAATACCATAATTGGGTCATGGAGTCAAAAACGGGTCAAGGAGCTAAAAGTGGACCCAACGGGTCGAGTTGACTATGGTTGACCGTGTGGACCCTCTAGGAAGCTAAAACACGAGTTAAATTAGTTGAGTGGGACTGAAGTGAGTTGGAATTAAATCAAGGGTTGAGTTAACTCATGTGCATTGAATGAAATGCATTAATTATGGTGAGTTGGACATTGAGTTGAGTGAGTCAAAAATGGAAGTCAAATGGGCTAAAAATTCAGTGAGATAAGTGGGGTGGCTGTTTTGAGAGTTACAAATACAAGGTTAACCAAGGGGCTAGTCATTGGAACATGGAGAGTTTTATTTAAAAGTTGAAACTCCAAGATAGATATTAATACCAATGGGAGTTACAAAGTGTGTTCACACTTGGAGGAGGGGAGTTTCATTTCAAGAATGAAACTCTCAAATGGGACATTGATGAGGATCAAATGGGCTGAATGGAGCTGCTGTATTATAGAGTTACAAATGTGGTTTTGACTTTTAAAATTCAAATATGATAAGACTACACATTGGAGGGGGGGGGGGGGAGGGTTTCATTTCTAGATGAAACCCCCATGTAAGATGATAATGAGAGGAGGAAGAAAAGGAGAGGTTACACAAATACCAGCATGGGAGACGTTGGAGAGCTTGGGGAGGTTTCATTGCATAGATGAAATCCCCAAGTAAGCATAAAGGACTTGGGGTTAATATGGGAGTTACATGTGAGGCAAGGTTGGGCTGAATTTGAGTAGCCAAAAGAGGTTCAATTTTCTATCTCTATCTCTCTATCTCTTTGCTGTCTTCTACATTCCAAAAGCAAGAACAGCAGCTGGTTACTAATTTGCAATCAGTCCTTGGTTGATTTCTTTCACCAAGACAAAAGCACACTTTGAGCAAAAGGAGTTGGCACCAAGGTTTAAGATCAAAGTTTCCTTTCTCTCTCTTTCTCCCTCAAATCCATGTCATCTGGCTGAAGTATTCCAAGGAGATTGCAGTAAGGCCAGTCTCAGCCAAAGAACAGTAAGAGAGAAGGAGAGGTCGAGGAAATAAAGGATCAAGAAAGGAGTCAAAAGAACCGAAGGAGACGCGGTGTTCGTAAGTACATTTCGAACCCTTGTTTAATAGATTGGTTAAGAAAATGAGATCTGGCCATCGTATGGCCAGATCCATCAATGGTTTAAATATGGGATTATGATGTTTAAAAGTGATAAAATATGGACCATAGGGTTCGGCCCTTTGGATGGCCGAACCCCATGGGAAAACTTGGTGATTTTTATGGTGTTTGAGAGATGAAATTCATATTATGTATTGAAGTTCTTTTAAAGGATTTTAAAGGGAGATAAGTTCACTGATTTTGACCAGTTATTACATGGCTGAATTATGTGTTTATTAAGCTAAGTACTGATCAAAAAATATGGACAAATATTGGAGGGTTTACATCAAGGAAACCTTGGGGTTCGCCCATGTGTATGGCCTAACCCCATGGACTGTTTTTTATGGTTATTTGGGTCAAGTGTAGGATGGATTTTTATGTAAACATAATGTGCTTTGATTTAAGAATAAACCAAGTTTTAAATGGATAAATGGATCTAAACCATAGGCCATGAGGTTCAGCCAATTGGGTGGGCCGAACCCCATGAAATGGTATGACATTTCATGGAAGTATTAAATGGTTTTGTGAGATTTTAAAGGATTTAAAGTGAAGATAAGCTTACTGTTTTTAGGTAACTATGGCTTGGCTGAACCATATTAATACTATGGTTAAATTATGGATTAAAACCATGGACAATGGTTGGATTAATTACACCAAGAACCATAGGGTTCGGCCATATGTATGGCCGAACCCCATGGACTGTTATGTGGATATTTGGATTGAGTTTTACAAAATGGAAATCATACAAAGTGATGGGCTTATTAGATGGTTTTGAAAGGTAAAAATATGGTAACATTATACTGTTATCCTATGTCTAAATGAGACCAAAAACATGTTTAAAATGACCAAAACTATGGGGTTTTATGGCTAAGATAGGACATGGAAGTTTAAGTGGATTTTTGGGTTTTAGATCAAATTAGAATCATATGGTCAAATGATTAACTTGCTGCCATGTACATAGGGTATTCGAATTTCTATAAAGGTGAACAAGCCGTGATCGGAAGACGGTCCAAAGGAAGGGTCGAGCAAAGTAAACTATTGTAGGTTTCCTACCTTTGTTGTAACCACTATTTAATATGTTGTTTTATGTTGATTTTGATATCTTATATGATTGTAAAGTATGTTTTTAAATGACATATTTGCATAGACATCTCATGCATGGCATGGGATGATGGTGTTGTAACCGGAGGCCACACTCCGTCGGGGCGTCCGAAAGACCACTGTGGGGTACCCTGATGATGAGAATCCCATCAGGAGGAATCTGGAGGCCACACTCCGTCGGGGCGTCCGAAAGACCACTGTGGGTTACCTTGACGATGAGAATCCCGTCAAGTGATGTCTATGTTGAATGGTGATGGGTGGGACTCATTACATGTTCATTTCACACATAGCATGTTTTTATGGAATTTTGTCTCACATGTTTTATTATTATGCTATTTGCATGTTTTGACTAACCATGTGATAGCCCTATTCGGAAACACTACTGGGCGCATTGATCTAACGCCCTATCTATATCCTTAGTGGATGACGCAGGGAAAGGGAAGAACGTGGATCGAGAAGAGGACCAAGCAAGGAAACTTGGGCGGTTTGAATGATTTTGAATGGACTTGAATGGACTATTCATGGATGTGTTATTTGAATTTTGTGGACACTGTAATTTGGTAACTAGATTTGTTGGTTGTAATAAGTAGTTAAGATAGATGCTATGGTTTGTTTTAAATCGGATGGTTTGATTGAACGATTAGTTAAGATTGATCATTAATTTTAGAGAATAAGTTATGTACTTTGCTATCTAAGAATGGAAAATTGGAATAGTTATGGGTTATATTATAACCTCAGTTAGTTAAAACTAAGTTAATTCCGCAAGTTATATATGTACCATGTGCGGATCAGTTTTATGGACTTAGTTCATATGCACATGGGCTTGGCCAGTTAAGGGTCGGATTTAGAGATCCGAACTTAACTCGCGTCGTGACACTCCGCCCCGATCACATGATTATTATTATAATTAAAAAAAAAAAATTAAACTCTGAAAATTAGAGTGAAAAGGGCGGGGTGCTACATGGCCTGGGGAAGATTGGCACTCTGCTTGTAGGCAGAGGAGACGACGAGAAACTCCGAGGAAGCTCCAATCACCGTTGGCGGCAGGAACCCAAAAGAGGAAGAGAAGAACTCCGTCGAACGCAGTCGGAGGAGGAGAATACTCGAATCCACGAGCTAGAGCAGGAATCCCCAGGGGAAGAAGAAGATAGACGGGGTAAAACCCAAAATAAATTCATTATCAAAATCTGTTGTTTCTTTTACATCCCAAACAAGGGTTTTATATACATTCAAGCAAACTAAAAATAGAAAAAGAAATCAAATGAAAAAAATAAGAAAGAATTGGAAATGGAAAGAAGAAGATCTCGAGCATGGTCGGTGTAGAAGGAATGAAGGAAATTGCCGAAAGTGTTGTCTTTGTTTCAAACGGATGTTCATTGATTTCTTCCTACTATTCTTCATCAATCTTCTATTCTTGGTTTTATTTTGTACCCACACGTTGGGCCTTGGGTACCACATGTGTGCTACATCAATGTCTTATTAGTTAGGTGATAGAAATTGAGAACCAACGGTCTTGTTTGAACTGGGCCCATAATAACATCCTAAAAATTAAACTTCGATTTTAAGACTTGAAATTGAAATCGCTAGGAGAATTTTTTTAATCTTATTATTCAAAGTGGACATCAAACAAATTGATTTCTTGAATAATTTCTATCATTATAATTTATGACACTTACTATTCTTTTCATGTCTATAACAGGGCTTTGTGAATTACAGAAGCTAAAATTGATGGATTTGAGCTACAATTCAATTGAAGGAAGAATTCCTCCATGTATCAGTTATATGCAGTCCCTTGAAAACTTATTGCTGTCTGGAAATCTAATCAGTGGGAGCATTCCACCTTTAGGAAACCTTAGTTTATTGAATGAGATTTCGCTCGGTCATAACAATTTGGATGGCGTATTTGAATTCTACACTTTGGCGAACTTATCTATGCTTCAGTCCGTTCATCTTTCAAACAATCCAATGTTAGAGGTAGAAACAGAATCCCCAACATGGCTTCCATCATTTGAGCTATCTGACCTCTTATCTATCAAATACCCAAGTCAACAAGCGTAGTGGCAATGTCATTCCGAGCTTCTTGGCCACTCAAAACTCCTTGTGGTTCCTGGATCTGTCAAATACCCACCTTACTGGTAACATTCCTAATTGGCTATTCTATAACCTAACGTCGATTGATTCCTTGCTACTAAGTGACAATCAGTTAGGGGGTTCATTTCCTCTTCCTTCTCAAGGCATTTCAGCAAATGGCGTTATGTGGCTCGACATCTCAAACAATTTTTTTCGGGGATCTTTCCTGCCAACATAAGCATTTTTCTTCCTTCACTGGAACACCTCAACATGTCTGGAAATTCCTTGCAAGGTGAAATTTCTCTCAGCAGTAACATGGTATCATTGGAAGTGTTGGATTTGTCGAGCAACAACTTTTCAGGAGAGATTTACAAGTTGCTAGCAAATAGCCCATCATTGATTTACCTCATATTGTCAAACAACAGATTGCATGGGGATATGCCATTTCCACATTCAAACTTGACTAAATTAAGATGTCTATTCATTGAGGGAAATGGCTTCACAAAAATATTACCACGCATGCCATCTAATAGAACAAATTTTGCGGGCTCTAAACTTCAGAAGAAACTTTTTCAAAGGCATTATCCCAACTTGGTTACCAACAATTGGCAAGCTTTATTTTGCTCTCTTAAGTCATAATGATCTTCATGGACCCATTCCAACAGAATTATGTCAAATGCAAAATTTGCGTTTCTTGGATTTGTCAAATAACCATCTTTCAGGCACCATACCTTCTTGCCTCCATAACATCTCTGCTTGGATGAACAAAAGGTTTGTCGATTTGGGATTTTCCAATAAAACCTTACAAACTCCAAGAAGATTTAGAACTGAGTTCACAACAAAAGGAAACTTGTGGTCTTATGAAGGAACTCCAATTTCCATGATGACCGAAGTCGATTTCTCTTTGAATCAATTGACAGGAAACATTCCAAAGGAGATGGGATATTTGAGAGAGCTTCACTCATTGAACTTATCTTACAACCATCTAATGGGTTATATTCCAGAGTCCTTTCAATATTTGGATAATATAGAAAGTTTGGATCTCTCTCACAACAGATTGATTGGTCGTATTCCCCCACAGTTAACCGCATTGCATACCCTTGGTACTTTTAGTGTTGCCTTTAATAATCTCTCTGGAGCATTACCAGATTTGGAAGGCCAATTCATCACTTTTAATGCAAGCAGCTATGAGGGCAATCCAGGTCTTTGTGGGAAACCACTTGAAAGAAATTGCTCTTCCAACAATCCATCGCACCCTGCACACCCTGTCATTGAGGAAGAAGATGATACATTGAGGTTTGTTGACAATCCTTTATTTTTCTACTCGTTTGTTGCTGCATCTTATGCATTAGGATTTTGGGGTTTCATTATTCTTCTCGCATTGAATGGAACTTGGAGGAAGAAATTCTTCCTAACTGCCGATCGATTTATTGAGTTTTGTGGTGAAATCATCAGAGGGTGATATTAGACCACTTGAGTAATGATTGTATTACTCAAGAAGTGGGAGGTTGTAGGTTCGAGCCCCTATGGCCAACCTTGATGTGCCCTAGGGGTCGTTGGCTCACCCATGGAGGTTTTACGCTAGGTATCCCACGGTTTCCGACATGTAAATTTAAAGAAAAAAGATATGGAATTGATGTTGGATCAGTATACCTATTAGTTTGATGAGTCAAAGCTAGGCATATTTATATAATTTAGGTAGGGCAAGAATTGAGATTGCCAATGCATAGTAGTTAATAGTTTTACATGGATGATTTGCTCCTATTAATAACTAAGAAAAAGAATTATTATATTTTAAAAGAACGCCAAGACTTTTAGCTCTTCTGGCAAAAGCTCCATTATTTTTCTATTTCAATTTTTTTTCTTGAAACCTTTTATATTTTTTTTGATAAAAAAACTCTTTTTTTCCTATTCACTGAATGTTTTATAGATTTCTATCTATCATTTTCAAAGTCAATGCTGGTCATGGTTGTAGGCCCTATTCTTCCATTTATTATAAATGAAAAAAGAAATCTAGATTTTTCAACGGTTAAATGGGTAAATGGGCCAATCAAATATGGGTGAATAAATTGACCTACTTAAAAAAATTGGGATAAGAGATTGGTCACGCCAACCCATTTATTTTAGTATTTGAATGGGTTATGAGGATTCAACCTATATGACAAATGTATAAAATATTAATATGAGAGTTCAACCTACCCCTTGAAAGATTGAGCAACCTCTCACAACATATGAAAGTATTTTTTTAAGTTTCTTCTTCATAAAACTTAATACAACATATTTATTAATAATAATTATGTTAACATATTACTCGTCATTGGGTTAGCAGTATTGGATTCAAATTTGGTTAGATCTAAATCTACACCCAAATACAAATAGATGTTAGACTAGTATTAGAATAGATCTAAAATTTAAAATAAAACTAATGTTTCCATCCAAATCTATTTCAGATCAAATATTTCAAAAGAATTAATTCTTGAAAATCCATTTAGATTCCTATTCAAAATTCATGATGGACTGTTTTAGGAAAGTAAAATCATAAAAAGAAATCTTTCATATGCATAGTTTGCTCATTAACTCACATGGGAATTTGAACTTAACACTTCCCACCGGGGGTTTAAATATCGTTTTTGAATGATATCAGCCATACCGGCCGATATCTCGAATATAGGCCGATATGATTCTCTCTAATCCGATTTATTTTTTTTAAATTTTTATTTTTTCAAAAAGATCATAGAAAATGCAGAAATTTATGAGCTTATTGGTTATGTAATTTTTTCATTAAATATCGATCAATTACATGTTCAAATATGATTTTGAAGTTACGACATTAAGAATTTCCAAAATTATTAATAAATTGATGAAAAATTACAAAAAAAAAATTGGAAAAATAAAAAAAAAAAAAAAAAAAATTGATAATTTATTGAGTTAATTAATGTGTTTTTTTAAGTTATAAAGTTTTAAAAATTAATTAATAAAACCGATAACCAACACATCGTGTGAGACCTGACCCTCTTCAAATGCTGGCTGATTTCTTGCTTATTTCCTTTTATTTTGAATTCAACTCCATCTCTAAAAAATCGCCAAATTTGCTGCTGAGATTTGGCATGTAAATTGAGTGCTTAGATAAGGTTATTTATAATGTCAAGGTCAACATTAATTCTTAGATAAGGTAATTTTTGTGTTAAGGTAAATTTTATTAATGTCGACATCTTAATGTAAGCCGACGGTCCTAAAACTTAAGGTAAGAAAACTAAAAAAATGCAGGCATCTTAGTCTGATGGATTGTCTGTCTTTGTTTCAATCCTGCAAGGGATTGATTGAGGTGAGGAAAATGGAAATGGGTTGCCTTTCTTTCTTTCCTTGAAGTGGGTTGTAAATTCTATGGATAGATTTCTCATTTCTTAAGGGAGTTTTTTTTTTAAGTCTCTTTTGTCTCGGCCTGTAATGTGAGAGTTCGTTCCTTATTAGAAACCATCAAGAAGATTCTTCCAGCCATGTAAACTACTCAAATGAAAAGTAAATATTAGTATTGAAGAACACTGCCGTTCAGGCTCCGGTCAAACTCGGGTTTTTTTGGGTTGGGTTGGGTCAGGCCGGGTCAATAGTCGGGTTGAGAGTATTAGAAATTCGAGTCGGGTTGGGTTAACTAAATCGGGTTTGCAATTCGGGTCGGGTTGGGTCAAGTTCAATATGTTTTGACATGGGTTAGGGTTGGGTTTATCAAAACCCCATCCGCCCAACCCGAGTTTCAACCCTACCACCACACAATAAAATTCAAGCAAATTTTGTCCAAGCTAGGTTAGGATTATTGATGTAAATCACATCCAGTTAAGGTGGAATTAGTTTCCGAGGAATAACTGTTTTGAGCTTCCGACGACTATATAAAGGATGGATGAGTTTAAAAGCTCTAAGTCAACCGACTTAATGTGGAATTAGTTGGAATAACTGTTTAGAGTTTCTGAATCTATAATTTTAAAACATTGGATTTCTAAAAAAATTCTAAAATTAGACCTTGACTGTCGTTTGGATGTATATTTTTGAGCTAGGGCAGAGAGTTTGCATTCTATCGGTTATTATATAGATATTAATTGTGTAAAGTTTTAATATTGGTTCATCATGTTAAGTAAGTAATTTTCCTTTTTAATGAAAGATTTAAAAAATTTTAAATTTAAGAGATAGAATGATTTTATAAAAGTAAAACTTGATAAATCTCTTACTCAAATGGATTTTTATATAAGAACTCTACTAAAACCTTATTTACTACAACTCTTTAAGAAAACATATCATTAAATAGATTTTGATGTGATGTAAAGAGAACTATTTAAAAAAGTTGTGTATACGTTTTTCCTTAATTGATCATTCTCTCTCCTAATTTAAATTTTTAAAAATCAATAACTTATACTCATAAAAAATTAAAGGTTAAGATTATATGTAGGCCCATAAAGAGACCCATTTTTAAACATTTGTTTATCCAAAGCCTTAATATACTCCTCTATAAGCCTAGAATTTATAATTTCAATCTAATAAAATATTTCACCCATATACCACACTTTATGATCTTTAAAACTTATACAAAATTTAGTATCATGTAAAGGTTAAAAAAAAATCTAAAAAGTCGGGTGTGGCCTAAAAAAAATCTAAAAAGTCCTATATTAGACCTGAAAACTAAAAAAAAAATAATGAACTTATTAACCTTAATACAAAACAAATTTCAAATAAAACTGTTTTTAAACAAAATATTGGTTGTCATTTTTTCCAATTTGTCTCTCTTCTTCTATTTAGGCCACTCGGTGCATCCTTTCTGAACTTCTAAAAACAAACTTAATTTTATAAACTAATTTGATACCTAAGAAAGCAAGAGAGTAAGAAAAAGTATTTAGTGATGCAATATATGGAAAAAATCCATTAACACGTGAGGAATAACTGTTTTCAGTTTCTAACAATTATATAAAGGATGGATGAGTTAAACAACCCAGAGTCGACCGACTTAAAGTGGAATTAGTTTATGAGAAATAATTGTTTTGAGCTTCCGACGATTATATAAATTAATGATGGATGAGTTCAACAGCTCTGAGTCAACCTACTTAAGGTGGAATTAGTTGGAATAACTGTTTTGAGTTTCTGAATTTATAATTTTATAACATTAGATTTCTAAAAAAAATTTAAAATTAGACATTGACTATCGTTGGGATGCATCTAGTTAATTGTTTTTGAGTTAGGACAGCGAGAGTTTGCATTTTATCCGCTATTATATAGATAATTGTGCAAAGTTTTAAAACTAGTTGATCATGTTAATTAAGGATTTTTTTTTAATTTTTAATAAATTTGTTTTAAAAGTTTATAATTTAAGAGATAAAATGATGAAATTAAAGTGAAACTTGATAAACCATTCATTCAAATGGGGTTTTATATAAGAAATCTACTGAAACAAAACATACCATTAAATAGATTTTGGAGTTTACATAGTAGCGTGTCATGCAAAGAGGACGATTTAAAGAATTGTGTATAAGTTTTACCTCTATCTTATCATTGTATCTTTTAATTTAAACATTTAAAAATCAATGACTTATGTTCATCAAATTTAAAGGCTAAGATTATATGTAGGCCTATGAACAGACCCAAATATGTCCCGCCTAACTAGTATGGATCTAGATCCACTAAGAAAAAAGTCTGAATCTGCCCGGCCTAGTAAAACATGATTAGCTCCAATTTAGATCTGGCATGTCCAATAATCTTAATGGACCATCTGAAGCCCATTTGTCCATTTGACCCATTTAATAGCGCAAGTTGTTGTAAGGCTCAATATCAAATTCTTACCCAAATTTGATGCTACCAAGCCCGATATCTAATTCTCACCCATCTTTTGACGCTACCAGGCCTAATATCTAATTTTTTTAACCTTCATTTTTAGGCTAACGGCTCCAATATTTATTTTTAACTAAAAATTCTATGCTACCAAGTCTAATACCCATTTTTAAACCTAAATGTTTATTTTATCAGGCCTAATATCCATTTTTAAACAATTTTATTTATCGAAAACCTTAATATACTCATCTATAAACCTAAAATTTTTAATTTCAACTTAATACAATATTTCACCTATACCACACTTTGTGAGCTTTCAAACTTATACAACAATTAGTATCAAATAAAGTTAAAAAAAAAAAAAAAAATCTAAAAAGGGCTATATTTCTGAAAATATAAAAATTTGAATTGGACTTATTACCTTAACACAAAACAAATATCAAATAAGAAAATGCATCTAAACAAAATATTAGTTGTGATTTTTTGTAATTTGCCTCTCTTCTTCTACTTTGGTCTCTTGTTGGTGCATCTCTTTCATTATGGATTCCAAAATCATACATGCGTAAATAAATATGAACAATGAAATCTAACACAAATAGGAAAAGAGCTCTCTGTGATATAGACTTTTTTTTTTGTGATGTAATCTTTAGAGGCTAACACTGTTGTGGGCCAGCCCCACTAATGGGCCTATTGGGCTTAGGCCCAATAGGGTGACTTATATATTATTGTATTCCTGTGTAAGACACAAAAAAAGAGAGATTAGAGAGAGAGTGAGAGACAGAGAGATCTGAAAGGGAGAGACCTTGTAATCCTCTGTACTTGTTTTCTCACATAGTAGATTTGATCTCGCTCCGTGGACGTAGGCGTTCTAGCCGAACCACGTAAATCTTGTGTCGTGTGATTGTGTGTTTGCATTATTTAATTTCTAATCCTCAACAAGTGGTATCAGAGCCGAAGGTTATCGGATTCAGACAAAGTTCCGTCGAATCGGAGTCGGTAAAAATCACACAGATCGTCGGAGAACATCGAACGGAAAATCAGCCGTGTCGGCTGAAGACGATATTGTTCATCGATTAAAATTTTTTTTACTGTGAACGGACTGTTCACAGATCTGAAAGAATTTTTTTTTTTTTTATCGATCTGCTGAGTGCAGGTCGGCTGACGGTGGTTAGCAGCGTCGGCGGAAAAGGGGGTTTTATCTCAGCGTCGGCGGAAAAGGGGCTTATACAGTCGGACGGCAGATTTGAAGAAAAAAAAAATCAGAAAGAGCCGTGCAAGGAGACCCATCGCCGCCAGAAGAGGATTTTCGGAATCCGGCAGAAACCAGAATTTGTCATCGCCGGAGGCTGAGGCAGATCTGAGAAGACACACCAAAAAACAATAGAAAAAAAAAAAAGGGAACAGTGCCTGCAAACGGATCGGTGTTGCAGAGAAGACGGCTCTCTCTCTTGGTTTTGAGGGAGAAAGCACCAGATCTGATTCAGATCGGTGAGAATCGGTTCGCTTGGGCCGGAGGCGAAGTTTTTTTTGATCAGCAGAAACCCAGATCCGAAGATTAGATCTGAAAAGAAAAAAAAAAAAAAAAACTCTGCTGCGAACCGAGACCCCAGAGGAGATAGAGATCGGCGACAGCAGCATCACAGACGAGCAGATCTGTTCCAAGGGGGGTTTCCAAGTGACACCAGAGCGACGCCGGAGCAGAACGGCCGAGCACCGCAGCGGCGGTAGAAGAAACAGGCATTGAAGAAAAAAAAAAAAAACTGCAGAGAGATCGTTGGGATTTCTCGGAAGGAAGGAATCGGTCGGCTGTAAGCATCGAGCACAGAGGAGTCGTGGCCAGATCGCCGGAGACCGAGAAGAAGTTTTTTTTTACCGGCGATCCAGATCTGTTCCCTGATCTGAGAACGAAGGAAGAAAAAGAAAAAAAAAAGTGGTCCGCAGGACCACCTTTTCTGTACACTCGCGGGACCAGCATTTTGTGTAGTCCGCGAGACCACCATTTCCAGTGCACCGAGGGACTACAGATTCAAGTACTCCTGCAGTGGGAAATCAACGGTCCAGATTTGTTTTGCAGTTTCCGGAGTCACCAGGACTCGGAATTGAGATCCGTCTTCGCCTGTACGATCGTGGCAGTGTGATCTACACAGTGACCGGTGTGGATCTAGTTTCTGGAGAGTTGACAGTGAGCGCCAAGCAGTGGTGTTTATAGAAAGGAGATCAGCTGAGTTCTTTTCCTCTTATTTTTCATCACTGTCATTTACTTTTTTACACATTATTCTGCTATGTGTATGATTGAACCACCCACGTGGTGAGGAGTTCGGGGGTATTTGGTTGGATGCTAGTAGTAGAACCCTAGGTTTGTGCAGGGCTACTAATTTACACTGTTGGTTATTTGCTTCCGCATTTGCGCACAAACAGAACAGAGGACAGTGACAGAATGGCATCTAGTTCCAGTTCTACAGTCATGAAATTGGTACCGGGCAATTATCTCCTATGGAAGACCCGGATGCAAGATCTCCTGATTAAGCATGACTTATATTATCCCCTTTTAGGAGATGCCTCTATGCCTGAAGATATGAAGACAAAGCCCAAAGAATGGGAGTACAAGCATTTGAAGGCTGTGAGCCTGATCAGGGAGTATGTCGATGACAGCATTCTTCACCATATCACAGCAGAAAAGAAGGCAGATGAACTGTGGACTAAATTGTCTACAATGTATGAGCAAGGCGCCAGTGAACAAAGCCTCTGTTATCAAGAGACTGGTGAAACTGACATACAATGAGCACATGTCAATGTCCGAACATCTCAGCAACTATCAGGGTATGGTGAACCAATTGGCCAGTGCGAAGATCATATTTGCAGATGAGATTTTGGCTCTTCTTCTCATGGCGACACTACCAGATTCTTTTGAGACTCTGGTGATTGCTTTGAGTAACTCTGCACCCGGTGGCGAGCTATCCTTAGAGACAGTTAAGGAGTCATTGATGAATGAAGAGACGGAAAGAAAAGGGCATCGTAACTTCTTCTTCCGGAGCATATGTGTCACAGGATAGGGGCAGAAGACATAAAACTCATGGTCGACAGGACCATAGAAGCAAGAGCAGACCTGGTGGAGGTCATAGATCTCAGAGCAGAGGCAGAGACAGCAAAAAGTGTTTTCACTGTGGCAGCAGGGCACTTTAAGAATCAGTGCAGGGTGTGGAAGAGAGAAAATAATCAGACTGTGCAGTATCAGGCACGAAAGCCAGATTCTTCAGAAACCACGATTGCCACATGTCAGGAGCAGCGTACTCTTGTCATAGTGACCACCAGTGAGGGGGAGAGTCTGTCCATTACCCCCTCCTCATCTGAGTGGGTCATTGACACTGGTGCCACTTATCATTATACGTCTCACAGGAGCTTCTTCTCCACGTATACATCCGGAGATTTTGGAACAGTTCAGATGGGCAACTCTGCATGTTCCCCTATCACTGGAGTTGGGAACATTACTATGAAGACTAGTCATGGCTGTGAGATTAGTTTGAAGGATGTGAGACATGTGCCAGACATCAGATTGAACCTCATTTCTGCGAGGGTACTCGGCACAGAGGGATACATCAGTACATTCGGCGGAGACCGATGTAGGATCAGCAAGGGGTCGCTTACCATGGCACGAGGGGTGATCAGAGATTACCTGTATGTTTTGACCGGCACGGTTTGCACCGGTCAGATTCACGCAGTGCAGAGAGAGACTGCTTTCTCTATGGCACCGGAGACTTGCACATTTGAGTGAGAGAGGGCTGCAGATTCTTCAGAGGAAAGCCCTTATTCCACGGACTGAGTGCACCCGGTTAGACAGTTGCGAGCATTGCATCATGGGCAAGCAAACAAGAGCTTCCTTCAATCTAAAGGGCCACATAAAAGGCCAGGAAGCTAGACCTAGTATACTCAGACGTTTGTGGACCGATAGAGGTGGAGTCATTGGGCAAGAACAAGTACTTTGTTACCTTTATTGATGATTCTACGAGAAAGTGCTGGATTTACTTCATGAGATCCAAAGATCAGACTTTCTCATTCTTCCGTGAGTTTGTTGCCTCTGTGGAGAGAGGGACGGGTAGAAAACTGAAATGTCTGAGGACCGATAATGGTGGAGAGTACACATCGGGAGAGTTTAAAGAATTCTGCAAGAAGCACGGCATTCGACATGAGTTGACAGTGCCAGGGACTCCCCAGCATAATGGTGTAGCCGAGCGCTACAACCGCACCATTGTTGAGCGAATGCGTTGCATAGTTCACAACGCAAATCTACCCAAGAGATTTTGGAGCGAAGCAGCGAGGACAGCAGTATACCTCATCAACCGCTCACCATCAGCTCCCTTAAATGGTAAGTGGCAGAATGTTTGTGGACAGGCAGAAAAGTTTCCTACAAGCATCTCAGAGTTTTTGGCTGCGTTTGCTATGCACACATCCCTGATATGTCAAGGAAGAAATTGGATGTAAAGTCCACATTGTGTGCATTTATTGGTTATGGTGGTCCAGAATTCGGATACAGACTGTGGGATCCAGCTCAGCAGAAAATGTTCAGGAGCCGAGACGTGGTATTCCGTGAAGATGAATTCTTCAATGAGAACAATAAACCCACATATTCCAGTGACCTAAATCAAGGTCCCATCTCTACTCCTGACACATCTCAGACAACAGCAACACCTTCTCCTTCACCTGCACCGCCAGTCAGTCAGTCAGACGACAGTGGGTCAGATGTTCCTTCTAGCAGTCACAGTGACAGTGTCAGTGGGCCAGCAGATACGTCTACAGATGAGACAGTTAATGAGCCGGTACATGATACAGCTGAGGACACAGTGGAGGATGATCAGGACAGAGATAGACAGTTGAGCGAGGGGGAGCATCCCCTCAGTACTTCTACATCGGAGGATGTTATACCTCCTAGGAGATCTGTTAGAGAGCATAACCCATCCAGGAGATACCCAAGTTCTGATTATGTGTTGATGACCAGTGAGGGGAGCCTGAGAGTTACTCAGAGGCTATAGGCGACAAAAACAGAATTCACTGGGGGAAAGCTATGGTAGAAGAGATGATGTCTCTTAAGAAGAACAACACATATGAGTTGGTTGATCTACCAGTTGGCAGGAAGGCCCTAGAACAAATGGGTCTTTCGGGTGAAAAAGGATGGAGAAAAAGTTCTGAAGTATAAAGCCCGCTTAGTGGTGAAGGGCTTTGGACAGAAGAAGGGAGTGGACTTCGACGAGATATTCTCACCAGTGGTGAAGATGAGCTCCATACGAGTTATGTTGGGCTTAGCCGCGAGTCTAGATCTTGAGATTGAACAGATGGACGTGAAGACTGCATTTCTTCACGGTGACCTAGACGAAGAGATCTACATGAAACAACCCGAGGGGTTTGAGTTGAAGGGCAAGGAGAATCTTGTTTGCCGACTCAAGAAGAGCTTGTACGGATTGAAACAAGCACCGCGGCAATGGTACAAGAAGTTTCACTCTTTCATGACAGGACAAGGATACAAACATAGTTCAGGTGACTCATGTGTGTATTATCAGTTTAAGGGTGATCAGTTCATCATCCTGTTATTATATGTGGACGACATGTTGATTTGGAAAGAGTTCTGAATTGATCAAGTTGTTGAAGGCAGACCTGTCAAAGGCGTTTGACATGAAAGATCTTGGCCCTGTCAGACAGATTTTAGGTATGGAGATTCACAGAGATAGAAAGAAAAATAAGATTATCCTGTCTCAAGAGAAATACATTGAAAAGGTCTTGGAGAGATTCGGCATGAGGGATTGCAACTCCGTTAGCACTCCTCTCGCCGCTCACTTCAAGCTAAGTAAGGAATGTTGTCCTTCATCAGAGACAGAGAAAGACAAGATGAGTCAGATTCCATATCAGTCGGCAGTTGGTAGTCTCATGTACGCTATGGTTTGCACAAGACCTGATATTGCACATGCAGTTGGATTGGTGAGCAGATTTATGTCAGACCCAGGACATGATCATTGGGAGGCAGTGAGATGGATCTTCAGATACCTACGAGGTACATCGAGTATGGGCATCATGTTTGGTGGAGACCCTTTTATTACAGGCTACACAGATGCAGATATGGCTGGTGACCTTGATGGTCGCAAGTCCACTTCTGGTTATCTTTTCACATTTGCTGGAGGAGCCGTCAGTTGGCAATCCAAGTTACAGAAGTGTGTAGCACTTTCTACGGCAGAGGCAGAGTACATTGCTGCTACAGAAGCTGGGAAAGAGATGGTTTGGCAAAAGGGATTTCTTCGGAAATAGGCATCAAACAGGAGGACTACACAGTGTATTGTGACAGTCAGAGCGCCATCGACTTGAGTAAGAATGCCATGTATCACTCAAGAACCAAGCACATTGATTTGAGATATCATTGGTTGAGAGCAGCTATTGAAGAGAAACAGATCAGTGTAAAGAAGATCCATACAGACCACAATCCAGCAGACGCATTCACCAAAGTTCTTTCAAAGAACAAGTTTGAGTTCTGCGTAGGGGCATCTGGCCTCTACAGAAGATGACATCCATGTCAGAGTGTTCTCCTCCTCCTAGGGCTGGAGGGGGAGATTGTTGTGGGCCAGCCCCACTAATGGGCCTATTGGGCTTAGGCCCAATAGGGTGACTTATATATTATTGTATTCCTGTGTAAGACACAAAAAAAGAGAGATTAGAGAGAGAGTGAGAGACAGAGAGATCTGAAAGGGAGAGACCTTGTAATCCTCTGTACTTGTTTTCTCACATAGTAGATTTGATCTCGCTCCGTGGACGTAGGCGTTCTAGCCGAACCACGTAAATCTTGTGTCGTGTGATTGTGTGTTTGCATTATTTAATTTCTAATCCTCAACAAACACAACTAACACAACTACATAATTCCATCTTCATTCCTCAAAAGCCAACCAGTTATATGGTCAAGCTTGGCTTGATCCATGGCCAAATAATAAGCCAAAGGAAGTCAACTCATGTCATGAAATAGAACTTAGGATTGATACATATGAAGGAATGAAGATGCTCCACTGGCATAGTGATGGAGATGACCATTCCATGGTGGGAGCATCTAATGATTTTTGGAGAACAATTTTCCCCACAAAAAAAAAAAAAACAATTCCCTTGCTTTAAATGATTTACTATTCAAAACACCTACATTTTCATAAATGTTCAATGTTTTTCCCATTTCTTTCCTTACTGAATCAGATTTAGGCAAACAAACTCATCTAAGATTGCAACTAATGTGTAAAACCTCTTAAAGAGGAGCACTGATTACAAGATTATCCCAGCTGCCAAATACAGACAATAACAAGGAACGTAGAAGAATTAAGGTGGGCATCAAAGCAACTTATACATTTTATACACAATAGTGATTTATTGTGTGTAAAATGTTAGACAAAATGACATCTAACCCTTGCAAGGGACAAGCAGAGATCATGTCCCTTCTCTTTCATATGGTGATCTTCATTACCAATTAACACAAATGGCAAAAGCTCCATATACCCCATACCTTATACTCACTGTTCTAAGGTAATTCTCTCAATTAGATGAACAAGATCAACAAATAAGACTGATGCTTCTTTTGTCATCGAGGCAGATTTTCTGGTTTTGTTAAGATAGAAAGGTGGTTTAAGATTCTTCAAGAACTTATCAATGCATAAATCATAGTCCATGAGAATCCCATCAATGAAAAACCCACCTTCCAAAAACAATCATAAAGGAAAGGAATGGACCAAATCCATAGGAATGCACCCTATTGGTGTCTTTTAATCTTCTTTAAATCCAATAAGTTATTTGGATATATGTAACACAGCTTCAACTATGAAGCATTCCACAAGCTAAAACCATTGAGGACACTCCAAAGAGAACAAATAGTGTGAAAAAGAAGTGGCTCCAACCCTCACAACTATCGAGGGCATTGTCATGAAAAATGAAATGCAAATCACACCACACAAGAGGAATATCAAGATTTTTATGTGGTTCATCTGAAGGCTACGTTACAGAGCGATCTGCTCAATTTCACTACGAAGAAACTGTTGGAAGATGGCTCGAATTTAATTGGATAGGCCCCGACCAGATATGTGGGCCCGGAACGAGACTAATTTTTTATTTTTAAATTAAAACTAATCCCAAACTCCACATGTCCATGGCCTTGGGTCTGTCTAAGCCCATGAAGAGACCACACATGTTCATAAAACCTAAATTATCACTTAAGGTACTTATATTCACATAACACTTCACACCATAATTATACATATGCAAGTCTGGATGCTACAACTAGTAAGTTTAGACAATATTTACATATTAAGCCATCTAAGTAAATTTTACTCCAAAACAACTTATTGGAATTCAAAGATTCCGCAACTCAGGCCATTGCAGAGGGGTCCTCCGCTGCATCCAGACCTTGTCCTACATTGAGATACACGTGAGCTTCTAGCCCAATGAATAGAACTCGAAATATCATAGATGTAGCATCTAATAGAGAATTAAAGTCTACAATGTAGTTAAAATAAATAACAGAACATGTGGCAATTGTTCTTTTCTTTCAATTCTTAATGTGTATCATTGTTTCTTTGACTCACTGTGGTATCCCACTCAACCTCAACTGTATAGGTCTAGGGTATCCCACTCAACCCTGTCGAGGAATCCCATTCATTCTCGAATGCATTAAGTCAAGGCAGACAAAATGCAACATCTTACAAGAGCTCGAGCGACTTCATAAGTGTATGTGTATATATTTAACATACACAATAAACAAAATTCCATAAACACGGAAAAATTCACAATTACCACCCAGTGACATTAGATTCAGGTTTACCAACCTAGAATTTTCATATTCACAACACCTGCATAACCATGTTAGCACAGGTATATACGAATAATCACATGCATACTTCAGCATATATCATTTATATATGATTTTTACATAACACAGGTACACATTCACATACAACCATTCACTTGCAATTAAACCACAGTTGAGTCTCCTCAACTTTTCCACCCTCGTTTTCACCACAAATCTGTAAAACATAGTAATTTTCCATAAATACTTATTTCAACTCAAAAACATTAAAAATAATATCTTAAAATATGACATCCAAGAGTTAGTTGGGGGTTAATTTTTCCCCTCTTTTAGCTTAAGATTACAAAATCAAGGTTTTGAACATCATCAAAATCCAATTTGGAAGATGGAGCTCAGAAATCAAAAGAAGTGGGTTATTTTTCTCTAACCTTAAAAGTACAATTTTGAAGCTTAAAATCAAACTATTTTTCAAAGAGAACAGTCCTGGAGTTCATGAAATTTTGAATGGATGGATTTTGATACCTTGATAGTCAAAATCGGTTGAGAAATGGCTTGTTTTGAAAATCTTGAGCCGACGCAGGAACAACACAAGAGTTGCTGCTACTTGAACGTTGGAGGGACGAAGAAGAAAAGGAAACAAAGGGAAGAAAGGGACAGCTAAACAAGAAGAAGCCAAAGAGGAAAAGATGAAATGGAAAAACAAGGAGAATAACCGATGGAGAGAGGGATGAGAGACCCGTTTTGAATTTTTTTTTTTTTCCTTTTCGGCTCTCTCTCTCTTTTCTTAAACAAAACCATCGGTGGCTTTTCCTCTCACTCTCTTCCACGATGGTAGGCTATTAGTCTTGATCTTATCTTCTTTTAAATAACTTAAAACTATATAACTTCTATAGTTTGAAAAATAATATAATCCCCATTTAGATTTCAAATTTTTTTTTCATAAACTGCGTATTTTCAAATCTCTCCAAACCAAATCCTAACAAGTCACATAATTTAAATATTTAAATACTAAAATATCTAGAGAGGAAAATTCATTAAAATTTAAACAAAGTCATTTAAATATCAAAATTCCAAAACTTAATATTATTTTGTAAAATCTCAAAATTTTCAATCGAGTCAATTTAACTAATAAAACCTCTAAAATTCAAAACTATTTTGACACTTTCAAATATTTAAAAGTTGACATTTTAAAACAAATTCCACACTTCTTAAATTCAGACGGTAAAATTCTTTGGACTTGAAATTTTAAAAGTAAATAATTGAATCAAATTTAAGAAGATAAATACCTCAAATGATTGATCTTCAAATACAGACAATTTTAAGATCTCGGCTGGAGAAAAGTTCGGATAATTTCAACTTTGTCACTGCACTAACAAGTTGGATCCACAGACTCTGAACTCGGGTCGAGTCAACTCTAACTCTATACAAAGCCCATTTGTTAATCTCTCAGACTAAATGGCACTAAACACACAATCAACTATAATTAATCACATAATTATATTTTAATTTTGGTCTGGGTATTACATCTCATTCCCCTTAAAGAAATTTCGACCCAAAATTTCAAGGAAAAACTCATACCTTACTTAGCAAACAAACTGGGGTTAGCTTTCGCATCGTTGCTTCTGGCTCCCACGTCCCGTGTTGTATACTATGATGTTGCCACAAGACTTGCACTAGTGGAATGCTCTTCATTCGAAGCACTTGAGTTCTTGTACTTTGAACCTCTATAGGTACCTCTTCAAAAGTCAAGTCTTCAGAAACTTCTATCTCTTCTATATTTAATACATGTGAAGGATCTGATTCGTGCTTTCGGAGCATTAACACATGAAATGTGCTATGCACCTTTTCCAGTTTTGAAGGTAGTGCCAATTGGTAAGCAACTTCTCCAACTCTTTTCACGATCTCGAATGGTCCCACATAGAGAGATGATAGCTTCCCTTTACGACCAAATCTCGGTACACCATGTCGTGGAATGACACGCAAGAACACAAAATCTCCAACTTCAAATTGTAGAGGTCTCCGCCTCTTATCAGCATAACTCTTTTGTCGACTTTGTGCAACTTTGAGTCGTTGCCTAATCATCTTAACTTGTTTTGACGTTTCACAACCACCTAGGTTCTTCATTCCATTGTAGCCCACCTGTTTAATATTTGATTTCAATCTACCTATTTCACATTACAATAGATCCTTAGTGGCCGCAACCCACCTGTTTTGTGTTCCATTTCAACCCCTTTCTAGCCCACCAAATCCTATATTTCATAGGAGCCTGCTTGTAGTATGTTCCAATTTCAAACCACATATTGATTAGTCCAATTAAATCTTACCATGGAGTGCTCCTTACGAATTCCATTTTAAATGATGTAAGATAGGATACTGATAAGAACCAACACAGTCCCAAGCCACCAAAGGCAGCCGGATGTGAATGGATGGGATTAACTACTTCAGCATCAGTTTAAGAGAAAATTGTCCAGCATTTCTGCGTTTATTAATCAGCAAGGAGTGATTTTAGGGACCGATTGAATAGTTTTAGGGAGTTTATTATTATAAACATATGGGTAATTATGAATTTGAGAATAAAGAAGGGGGATTTGAGATTTGCAATTGTTTGGGAGGATAGATTAATTCACTTGTTCGGAACTGGATTCTATCAATTTGATATCAGAGGCAGTCGATGCCCATCATGCGTTCAGTCTGCCATATGGAGGATCACATGTCCAAATTGGAAGTTGAAGTTCACAAATTTTCCACTGATATGAGAGAAATGAAGGAAACCTTGGCAGCCTTCGTTGTGAAGTGCATCGGGCTACATCTTTGAGTCAAAAGGATAGTGAAGTTCTAGGATAAAAATTTGGCCCCCGCCGATACTTTTCTCTTTCCTCATACATATATATATATATATATATATATATATATATATATTTTTTTTTTTTTTATTTCAAAAATTTCTAAAAAAATGTAGAAAGTCAAGAAAATAATTGAGTTCATATATATGTATTTTTTTTTTCCATTAAGTAGTGGTCATTTACATGTCCAAATAAATATTGTTTTTAAGTTACGAAATGAAGAATATCAAATATTTTTAAAAAATAATAGAAATTCTAAGAAATAAACTTTCACTACTAGTAAGTTTAGCAAGGAACTCGAGCTTCAGCAATATGGATAGTTGAAAATATCTGAAAACTATGTTTTTTTTTAGGTTAAAATTCAAATAAATGAGGTTTGAAAGAAAAGATGGAGTAGTAGAGATTGAGAAGCAAAGATCGGTTGGCTAATGGACTTTATAAGAGATGATAGGATTTGTGTAGAGTGTTCATTATGTAAAAAATAGTTTTTGATGGCTGTAGACTAAAAATAAGTGAAAAAAATAATAATAAAAAATGCAATTGGATCGGCCGTGTGCATTGTGTAGATCGGCCTAAAACCCAAGATTTCCAACGTGCGCATCGCGCCCGTGCCGCGGTAGGCCCAACATGTCAGTTCTAAAAAAATCATTGCGTAACTACTGATGCACACCAATCAGCCGATTTTTTTACTTAGGGTCAAGATGTTGAATTAGAAGCATCCACTGATGGAACAACCAAGAAGGAAGAGATTCAAATGTGTTACACTCCATTAGATTTCACTCAGTTTTCAAACAACAATTTGACGAGATGGATATATCGTGTGAAGTAGTTTTTCTAATATCAAGGGACCAATAACTAGGAGAAAGTACTACTGGCCTCATTCTATTTGGAAAAGGACACTCTACAATGGTTCCAATGGTACGGATAGTCTCAAAAGGAGTTGAATTTAGGTTCTCTCTCTTTTTCTCATCTGCTGAGAATCTAAGATGGGTGTTTTGTGAGAGTCAAACTATGATACATATTGCAAATAATCCAATTTTTCATGAACGCATAAAATATATTGAACTTCATTGCCATTTTGTATGGGAAAAGATTTAACAGTTTCTCTCGGTTTGTTTCCATTTCTTCTTTGAATTTTTTCTCAATTTTTTTCATGGTGAAATGACCCAAGCTATCATGTAGTGGGGCCTTAAGCCACACACAACTCACGCCGAGGCACCTTCCATTTTTCATTTGGTTCTTAGGTCAACCATTTTTGCTTCAAAATGCTCATTGGGCAGTTCGTGGGGCTTACATGGTGATGACTCCACAGCTGATGTGGCTGTTGGCATAGCTTTGAAGTGGGCCCTCTCTTCCGACCATTGGTCCAACAATAAATTTGATGAACAAACTCATTAATCCGATTTGATTGGACCGACTCATCTTTGATTAGGCCCGAGTCAAATTTGAGAGATCGGATACCTGCAACAAAAATGGAATCATAAAAAAAATGTCTCAGTTCTCAATTAATAGTAAGAGTCATATGGGTATGAACTTGGAGCTTATTTGGTGAATCACCTAAAAATTTTAAAAAAAAATCATAATTTAAAAGAGTTAGAGTTGCTAGGATTAAGAAAAAAGAAATATTAATTGATAAAATGGTGAATGAGGAACTGTTGTACATAAAAAGGTAAATCAGAAACCTTGTCATGTTAGCCATTTTAAGTAAAATCATAAGACACATTCTTAACTTTTAATTAGAAAAGATCAGAAGGATCTGCAGTATGGAAGCCATGATCCTAATGGTCTGATTTGTGTGATTTTGATTTTATACTGCTAGAGGCTTGCATGAGAATTTTTTTTTGAATGATTAGGTAAGATTCATTTAAAAGGAAAAAAAAATCCCGAAAAATATACAAAATTAAGCTCACCGTGCAAGCAGAACAACAAAAAGATAAGCCCATAACCTGGGCCTGGTAACAAATGCAAAAAGAGCCCCAAAGGGAAACTCAAATATACAACACTATAAATCAGTGACAACCCTCGCACAAAAAAAGAACAGAATGAGAGTGCTTAAATTGTTAGCACAAAATTTCATACTAAAAAAATAGGAGTCATTTTTCTTAGCAAATCTTCGTCAGTACCTTTTCTAGCCAATTCTTTTGAGATTCATTTAATTTTGTTCCAACACATTCACTCACGTAACTTCGATTTACGATGCAATGAAATTTGGAAATGTTGATGGCTATTTTCTCATTTGATCTTTTCCCTCTTTCTATATTTTGTGGATGATCTCTCAGCCAATGTTGGTAGTGTCATAGTGGCTTGAGAATCTACAATATATCTGTGGATGGGAGTGCTCAAAGGGTCCCATACCCTTGTCATAAAACAATTTGGATTGGATCAAGTTGGATAACAACTTACCATCCCTATAATATAACAAATATTGACAATATTTTAATTTTATTATAATAATATTAGGAAAATACTGTTTTCTATTTATATTGAGATTTTACCATTTTTAGTTATTATCATTAAAAACCGGCATTATCGTGGTAATACTTACGACACTTTTTAAACCAAATTAAATTATAACCATCAATAATTTGGTTTAATTTTTTTATAACTTCAATAATGATATTTAAAAATAAACTTATATGACATTGGATGCCATTTTATAATTCAAGAAATGTTAGATAATGAATTATATATTTTTTCTTTAGATAATTATTAACGTAAGTTATTTCTCATGATATATTTGTATAGTCATAAATTATTAATGGTTATTTCAATTTAATTTTTTTTTATTTTATATATTTATTATTGTTTTTTATGGATTATATTTTTCATTAGATTCTCCCGATAATATTCCAACAAATGTCTCAAAATTTGAAAAAGATCTCAATTATAAATAATAAGGTTGGGTTGGACAGGATTTAAAGAGTTTCAATAATAATTAAAGTTTGCCAAACTTGTGACGTGAATACTAAGTTATAAATAAATAAATAAGTTAGAAATATAATAATATGTAAACAAATATATTATATGTTAAATAAAAAATAGATAAATATGAAATTAATAATCAATTTTTTATAAAATACTTTGTTCATATTAATTGCAATTATAAATAATAAAATAGTCTATCAATTCAACCAAATAAGTTCAAACTTTTTATAAATTTTAAAGGATCAACTATCAAATATCATTCCAAACCGTGTCATTAAGAATTTGAACTTTGAAAATATTTTAAAGTAAACATAATTAAGTCGCATCGAGTAAAGATTAAATTTGAACCAGAATTAAACTATCTGTGGGCAGAATTTTTTTTTTCGAAGGTAAGGTAAGTATTCAATCAAGAAGAGAAAACTCTCCCAGAGATTACAGAAACAGGCCGGGCAAAAATAGGCCCCAATACGACCCTAATAAAGGAGAGCCCAAATCACGGGCAGAGCACATCAGACAGAGCCAAGCCAATAGAACTTGATGAAATAGAGGCTGGGCAAAGATCGATCTTAGACCATTTTCAAATGGGAACACAGATATTGTATATAAATGTATATAATCAAAGACCCATGCACTACTTCTTCTTCTTCTCCTTCTCCCTCTTCTTTTTCTTCTTCTTCCATGCAGTTCTTCTTCTTCTTCTTCTTCTTCCATGCAATTCTTCTTCTTCTTCTTCCATGTAGTTCTTCTTCTTCTTCTGCACTGCATGGAAGAAGAACAAGAAGAAGAAGAACTCCTCTATCAAACCCACTTACAGATGCCTGCACCGAATCTTGGAAAATTCTCTCTCATTGTTGGAAGTGTCGGACTCAACATAATTGAACACTGAAAAACCTAAGAAATTACTTGAAATGGATACTGGATAATGATAAAGATCTCCTGTCTATCATGAAAGCACAACAAGCTCAGGGAGCCAAGAGAGAGAGCTTGAAGTAGCAAAGGAAGCAGTTGGCGATTCCTGAGTTTTCACTATGAAAGAAAACGGTGGACCGGCTTCCTTTCCTGCTTCAAACTCCTTCTCACACTCACGTTTGAACCCTCTCTCGCTCTGTGGACGATTATATAAAGGATGGATGAGTTCAAGAATCCTGAGTCAACCAACTTCAAGTGGAATTAGTTTATGAGGAAAAACTGTTTTGAGGTTCTGGCGATTATATAAGTAAAGGAAGGATGAGCTCAACAGCTCTGAGTCAACCGGCTTAAGGTGAAATTAGTTGGAATAACTATTTTGAGTTTCTGAATCTATGATTTTAAAACATTAGATTACTAAAAGTTTTCTAAAATTAGACCTTGACTGTCGTTGGTGATGTATGTAGTTAATTGTTTTTGAGTAAGGGCAGTGAGAATTTGCATTCTATCGGCTATTATATAGATATTAATTGTGTAAAGTTTTAATACTAGTTGATAAAGGATTTTTATTCTTTTTAAAATTTTAATAAATTTGGTTTAAAAGTTTATAATTTAAGAGGTAAAATGATGAAATTAAAGTAAAGCATGGGTTTTTATATAAGAACTCTACTTAAACCTTATTTACCAAGATTCTTTACAAAATGTATCATTGAATAGATTTTGGAGTCTACATAGCAATGTGTTATATAAAGAGGACGATTTAAAGAAGTCTGGTATAAGTTTTATCTCCATCTTATCATTCTATTGCTTAATTTAAATTTTTAAAAATCAATGACCTATGTTCATCAAATTTAAAGGCTAAGATTATATGTAGGCGTATAAACAGACCCAATTTGGTCCCGGCCAACTAGTCTGGATTCGGATCCACTAAGAAAAAAGTCTGAATCTGTCTGGTCTAGTAAAACAGGATTTCCTCCAATTTAGATATGCCATGTCCAATAAATTTAATGGACCATCTGAAGCCTATTATGGGTCCAATTGTCCATTTGACCCATCTAATAGCCCAAATTGTTCTAAGTCCCAATATCAAATTCTTACTCAAATTTGATGCTACCAAGCCCGATATCAAATTCTCACCTATCTTTTGATGCTACCAGGCCCAATATCAAATGATTTAACCTTCATTTATATTCAACGGCTCCAATATCTATTTTTAACTAAAACTTTTATGAAATCAAGCCCACTACCCATTTTTTAACCTAAATGTTTATTTTATCAGGCTTAATATCCATTTTTAAACAAATTTTTTTATCGAACCTTAATACACTCGTCTATAAGCCTAAAATTTATAATTTCAACTTAATACAATATTTCACCTATACCACACTTTGTGAGCTTTCAAAATTATACAACAATTAGTATCAAATAAAGTCAAAAAAATCTAAAAAGGGCTATATTAGACCTGAAAACATAAAAATTTAAATTGGACTTATTACATTAATATAAAAAAATTATTAAATAAGAAAATGCATTTAAACAAAATATTGGTTGTGAGTTTTTCCAATTTGACTCTTCCTCTAATTTGTTGGTGTATCTCTTTCATTATGGATTTCAAAATCAAACTTAACATCTTTAAACTAATTTGAGACCTGAGAAAACAAAGAATAAGGAAAAGCATTAATGACGTAATATATGAAAAATAAGCCATGAACATGTGAGAGTAAATAAATATGAACAATGAAATCTAACACAACTACATAGTCTTTGTGATATAGGCTCTTTTTTGTGATGTAATCTGCCGAGGCTGAAGTATACTTTAGTTGGGTAATAGAATCTAATATAACTACGTAGTTCCATTTTCATTCCTCCAAAGCCAAACAGTCATATGGTCAGGCTTGGCCTGAGCCATGGCTAAAAAATAGGCCAAAGGAAGTCAACCCGGATCATGTAATAGAACTTAGGATTGATACATATCAAGGAATCATGATGCTCCACTGGCATAGTTATGGAGATGACCATTCCATGGTGGGAGCAACTAATCCATGGTGGCAAAGTTCAGCCTCATTTGATTCAATGATCTCCACAGATTCTGTAAAAACCACATGCGTCGAACCCGAATGATCTCTAAGAACACCCTCGATCCCAGCTGGACCTGGCTTACCTATTGATGCCCTATCCACATTAATTTCAATGTTCCAATCGGAGGAGGGGACCATTCCACAAGTTTCGCTCGATTCTGAGGTCTAGATATGATACCACCCTCCAAACACTAAATGAGGTCTCAGGCTTTAAACTTTCTAAATTCCTTGTTTGAACGAAGCCAAACACAGTCTCCATTTCGCTTTCTGGATGAGTTCTTAATCTCCGTAGTCTTTCCTTCAAAGATCCTGGCATTCCTTTCCTTCCAAATGGTCCACAGCACCACATCTGGAATCGTGATCTAGGCCAATTTCCTCCTACGGTTACATTGAGGAAGAGACCAAGACCACACCAAACCTTCCAAAGAGCCAGAGAAAACCCATGACACTCCCATAAAATCAAAAAAGTAATTCCACAACTTCCAAATCAAGGGGCAATTGGCTAAGAGGTGACCAATAGTTTCATTAGCCGAGCCACAAAGGGGACAGCTACTGTCACTATCTAAGTTCAACATTTCTCTTCTTCTCAAGTTTGCCCTAGTTAAAATTTCTTTTTCATACAATAGCAATCAAACAATTGAACTCTGGGTCGGGCAAGACATTTCAACATAAGAGGTTGAGAAACAACTAAGCCATTGACACACTAATTCCTCACCTCGATCATAGACTTGACTGAGAAGAACCCCGATGAATCTCCCGTCCAAACCAATTCATCTTCTTCTCTTGGGTCCATTGGAGAAGACCTTGAGCTACCCCCCCTCTTAAATCCTCTCTACACCCAGCCCTGCTGGGCGATGTGGGACTTTTCCACACCCTAGCAGCGCTGCTGGGTGTTATAGAAAATTAATTAGATTGATCACCCAAAATTAATTAACTTTGGCCCAATTGTAGTATGTGAATTCCGAAATTGATTAGAAAACTGACATAGTTTCACTCTATGAGGAAGAAAAGTTCTAGGTCCAAATTTCACCAAGGTCGAATTTTGCTATATAGGAAAAAAATCATAGCTTCAGTTTTTGAATTTCTAGGATATTAAAATTGCATTAATTAATTTAAATTACAACAAATAAAAATTAAAAATCATAAAATTAAATTAATTATTAACAAATTTAAAATGGCATTAAAATATAAAACAAAACTCACCAAAGAATGAAGAGAACCAAACTTTCCAATCTTCAATTGATAAAAAAACAAGTATAATCGCTTGGGACATGCAAACCCTTTTATAGTGTTTGCAATACAAAAATTAACATAAATAAACTTTTCTGTCACTCTATGCACTTGTTTACAAAAAAATTTCAAAACTTCGTGTATGTACGTAAAAAATGCATAAACTGAGGAATGTTGGAAAGGTTACAGAATAAACTTTTCAATAAATCGAATTTTATAAAAATTCAATATTGCTTGCTATATCGAAGTATGCTTGCAATTTTATCCACCATATTTTCTGTCAATTCTTGAGACAGGTGTCCTAATATAAAAAAATAAAAAATAAAAAATACAAAAATGGGAAAGGAGATGGCGCCCAAAGCTTGTCCCAAATTTGTGTGGAACCTTTTAAACTTCAATTTTATGCTCCTTTAAGTCATGGGATCAGTAACCTTCAATGTCGAGAGCTAAGGTTTAAATATCGGCCGATACATATCGTATCGGCCGATATATATCGGTTTTTTCAAACCGTGAAATATCGACCGATACGATAAGTATCGGCCGTACAGTTGGAATATCGGCCGATATGGGCGATATCGGCCCCCAATATCGGCCGATATTTGAAAATATCGGTATATTAGATTTTTTTTCCTTTTTTTTTAAAAAAAAAAGAATACAATATCGGCCGATACGGGCGATATATCGTTCCGTATATCGGCCGCAACATCGCCCGATATACTATTTATCTGGCTGGAAAGAATGGTTTTTTTAAAAAAAAAAAAAAAATTATCGGTAGTGGGACCCATTGGATATCGGCGATATTTGGACCGTTTATTGGTCCAAAATATCGGCCGATAAGTCCCAATATCGGCCCGTAACGGTCCAGGTTATATTATTTAAAAATTAATATCGACGATATTTTAAACGATTATCAGGCGATATATCACGGACGATATATCGCGCGACATTTCGTCCAAAATATCGCCCAGGATTCCTGCATCATATCCCATCCAACAGGCTGTGGGATTCTTTCTGTTTCCCACGCCTGAATTTCTTAATGTTTTTTTTTAAACCCGTGATCTGAACCGACCGAACTTTTCCTCTATATTAGTACCCCATACATCTCCTCATTCATCCACAAATTCATTACGAAACTCACTTATCCAGCAGTGATATTTTCAAACTCCTATCCCTATCTTACAAACGGTCATCCGGCTTATCTTAGAAATCCTTGTGTATTATTAGCTTATCTTAGAAGATCATTCCGTTCAAACTACTGGAAATATATTGATCTTCATTTTCATATAAGTTTTTATTCCATTTTTATTTTTTAGCCTTCTGATCTAAATATTTTATGGTTTTAATGTATAGTTTAATATTTAATGTATTTTTTGTAATATGTTGTTGTTTTAGAAATATGGATTATTAATTATTGATAGTGATTTATTTATGCTTAAAGCCTTAAACATTTAGCATAGAATTTATTATGAATGTATGATATTTTTTTTCATGCAGATTAGTTTTTTTTTTCATTTTCTTTTATTTTCTAATGTGAAAATGTAGTAGAAAACATTATAAGAATTAAGAAATAGTAATTATTGGGAAAAGTGGCTGTTTTTTTTTATAAAACACCCCTCTCATTTTAGAAAGAAGGTTCTGTGAAAAAATATAAATTTCATCCAACGTAATTATTAATTTAAAATGTTTAAACAAAAACCTCGATTTCATGTGATAAATTATGAAAAAATATGTAAAGATAAGGAAAATGTATGAATATTTTTTAAACCAACCCTCTCAGTGAGTAGTATTTGTATGCTGTAAAAAAATTCAGTTTCAAAGTACATGAGGATTTTTTTTTAATTTTATCATTTAATCCCCCATTTTCATGTGATAAATTACTAAAAAATATGTAAATGTACCCAAAACGTATGAATATTTTTTAACCCAACCCTCTCAGTGATTAGTGCTTGTGAACTGTAAAAAAAGTAGTTTTTTACAGTAGATGAGGTTTTTTTTTAATTTTATCATTTAATCCCCCATTTTCATGTGATAAATTGTGGAAAAATGTGTAAATGTATCAAAAAAATCAGGTTACTTTTTTCAATGAAGCCTCTGACTATGTAGTGTCTTATTACTGTAATAAGTTTCAGTTTCACAGCAGATGATTTTTTTTTTTAATTTTATCATTTAATCCCCCATTTTCATGTGATAAATTGTGGAAAAATATGTAAATGTATCAAAAAAATCAGGTTCTTTTTTTCAATGAAGCCTCTGACTATGTAGTGTCTTATTACTGTAATAAGTTTCAGTTTCAAAGCAGATGATGTTTTTTTTTAATTTTATCATTTAATCCCCCATTTTCATGTGATAAATTGTGAAAAAAATGTGTAAATGTATCAAAAAAATCAGGTTCTTTTTTTCAATGAAGCCTCTGACTATGTAGTGTCTTATTACTGTAATAAGTTTCAGTTTCACAGCAGATGATGTTTTTTTTTAATTTTATCATTTAATTCCCCATTTTCATGTGATAAATTGTGAAAAAATGTGTAAATGTATCAAAAAAATTAGGTTCTTTTTTTCAATGAAGCCTCTGACTATGTAGTCTCTTATTACTATAATAAGTTTCAGATTCACAGCAGATGATGTTTTTTTTTAATTTTATCATTTAATTCCCCATTTTCATGTGATAAATTGCCCAAAAATGTGTAAATGTATCAAAAAAATCAGATTCTTAAACAGCAATGGCAAAGAACAATGAAGATCCAGCATGGTCGTTCGGTGAACGACATAGTAACAACAAAGTCAAATGCAACTTCTGTGAGAAGATGGTATCTGGAGGAATAACCCGTTTGAAGGCACATATAGCCGGAAAGACAGGAGATGTAGCCGCTTGCAAACGCGCACCAGCACAAGCGCAAATTATTTGCAGGAAACTACTGGAAGTGAATGCTAAAAAAAGAAAATAAGGACTGAAGCAGAAGAGCATGCTATCGGTCACATAATGGCCGACTGTTTAGAAAGTGAAAGGGAGGGCCAATACATGGAAAATGTCCCGTCGTCTTCAGAAGAGGATCCAGACGAGATTGAGGAGGACAGAGACTTGCGGCGTGCAATACGAATTAGTCGCCGCGAACATGAGATGAGAAAGCAGAGTGGTGCAGGTTAATTTCTTTAAATTAATTGTTTAATGTAACAAAAACAATTTATTTCTCAATTACATTAAAATGCCAAATACTGAATTTTAATACTCTACACAGGCGGTGCGAGTGGATCAGGGACTACGCATGGATCATCCAGAAAAAAATCTGGACTTATGGGCTGATGGAATTCCATAAAAAATGCATTCAGAGGAGGAGAACAAGCAAGGCCTGAACGCTACGGTGTAAATCCGAATACAGTTGGTGCTGGTGATCCAATGTGGGACAGACCAACTTCCTTGAAACAAGGAAAAATAAATCAAGTAGACAAAGAGACGGCAAAACAATTAGTTGGGACGGCAGTCACTAAGTTTTTCACCGACAGCCGTCGGCCACCGACTGAAATCTTAAGTCCATATTTTAAGTCTGTGTGCTTTGCATCCGCAACTGCTGGACTTAATATCAACTTCCCATCGCCGTATGAGATTTCTACCACGTTCATCCCCCATGAAATACAGCGGATGCGAGAATGGGTAAATAATTTTAAGTCTTCCTGGGAGGGTACGGGAGTAACCCTTATGTCGGATGGCTGGAAGAGTGACGATAACCGTAGTATCGTTAACTTCCTCATTTATAATCAATGTGGCACAGTGTATCATAAATCATACGACACATCAAGCCGAGTAAATGATGGTGACTTTCTTTGTAGCTTGATGGTGTCTGTCTGTGAAGAAATTGGACCTGAGAATGTTGTTCAAATTGTAACGAACAATGGAGCGGGCTATAAGTCGAGAGCGAGGAAGGTCGCGAACACATACCTGTGGATCTTATGGACCCCCTGTGCGGCCCACTGCATAGACTTGATCCTCAAAGATTTTGCTAATGTGAGGGAATTTGCGAACCTAATTGACTGGTGTAAGGATGTCACCACATTTATATACAATCATGTTACAATCTTAGAGGTAATGAGGAAGTACACGAAACGTCTTGAACTACTGCGACCTGCAGTAACACGTTTGGCCACAGTATTCCTTACGTTGCAGAGCTTCTTAAGAAGCAAGACAGAATTGATGAAGATGGCGAGAAGTAGGTCCTTTGCGAATGAGTTCGACATGAGGAACACTGAACATCAAAGATATTACCAGAACATTACACACTTATTTGTATCTAAAGTGTTCTGGAACAGTATCATATCGGCCATCAACATCTCTGCACCCATAGTCACAGCACTCCGATTTGTAGACGGAGATAAGAAGCCGACGCTCCCCTATGTATTTGAATGCATGATAAAGGCTAAAACTGAAGTTGCGAAAGTTAATCCTCCGGTTCACTTCATGGAAATCATCAACGACAGGATTAATCAATTTTTCATCTCCAACCCACAGTACGTTGCAGGTTAGTTTTTTATTCGCTAGTGTGTTTATATCTTACTATTGTGCATATCTTATATTTAGGCTAATCGCATTGTATTTCACTTGGCAGCATATTATTTGAATCCCTTCTCAAAGAAACCTAATGAGTTAGGTTTAGAACTGTCGACCGACTCAATTCGTAACTGCGTAAGACGGACATTGGAGATTATGGGTGTCATGCATCCTGGTGAACGGGCGGCATGTTTTAGAGATGTACTACTTTTGTTCATTATGATCTCCATATTTTTGATGATTTGAAAGTTGTTCATTATCCGATAATACTAATTGTGTTTTATTTTTGTTTTGAAGTTACACAATTTTGAGAACCGCTTGGAGTCATTTGCGGATGAAGCTGCCGATGTTAGATTGAGAGAGATGGCGACGATGAGTGCTACACAATGGTGGACATATTTTGGCAACAGCTCACCTATATTGAGGAAGTATGCCATCAAGCTGATGAGCCAGACGTGCAGTGCAACCAACTGCGAGCGTAACTGGTCGACATTTAAATATGTCCATAGCAAGCCTCGAAACAGATTATCATCTCAAAGACTTAATGATTTAGTGTACCTACACTACAATCAGAGGCTAAGGGCAAGGAATTTGAGGAGGTACCTCGAGTTGACACGTGAAGATGTCGATGATTTTTTCGTCCCGATCGACCTCGAGTCTCTATTTACCTATAATGATCCATTAAGTGAATGGATCGAAGAGGAAGAACAACCTGTACTGCATGATCTAGTTATATCATTTTTAGATCAAAGTATAGAGTTGGGAGAATTGCAAGATTCCGAGGACGAGGCGGAAAATGAAGGTCACCGCCATTCAATAAGTGTGTCCCGCCCTCCAAATGTGGGTCTAGAACGTCAGACAAGTACAAGGATGGCTCCACGTCGTCATTCTTTTAGTGAACGGCCCACTGGGACAGATGGGGTATCTAGTTCTTCACAGAGGAGGAGATCATTAAGAGGAAAAGAACCTGTTGTTCCGAGCAGCCAACCCAGCAGACGTTATTATGGGTCGGCTAGATCTGATTCTGATTCATCTACCGATGACGGTAATGGGTCAGATGATGGTTGGATTTTACTCATCCAAATATTGTTGTGGATGTTGAGCCTGCCGGCCCACCGGGGTATTCCCAACATGAGTGAAGTCCATTACCAACAGATGATAGGCAACATACACCTCCTCATGGCGGAACAAACTTGCCCGGTGAAGGATATGTATCTTTCGGATATACGCCAATAGGATATTATGGTCAACCGAGCTATGGGCAATTCGACACGAACTCATTATCCAATAATATGCAGTCCATGTCGATTTCAGATCGTCAATCGCAACCCTCATCTGATAGTTGGCAGTACCACAATCCATCATCAACATCCGACTACACGTCTAATGATGAACGACTTCCGGAAGACACGTATGCAAGATTTTATTTCCACGTCCCGGGTTATCCATATGAAGAGCTGGATCCATAGTAATATTACATTTGTTTTGAGAAAATTTGGACAAGCTTTGATGTGATTCAAATTTTGAGATGTGAAATTCAATTTCATTGAGATCTACTTAAAATGAATTCAAATTTTGATAGATAACTAATAGTCTAAAAAAAAAAAAAACAATATGATATTATTTAGAGGTCTTCACTTATAAAATACTATTTTACCTTTTATTACCACTTCTTGAAAATTTTAAAAACATAATTTGAATTTTAAAATACTATTCAATTAATTTGACTCAATTTCAATTTATTAAAGTGTGTGAGGTGTATACATGGCAACATAAATACATGATGGTTAAAATCTTTTTGTCATTTTATTATCTTAGACTTATAAAATTTTATTATTATGATTGAATAAAGAACAACTATGATTAATCATAGACACTCTGCTCATTCTCATATAACATATTAACATTGGCATAAGTGGACTCTTATCATAGTTAATATTTTATTATTCCTAAAAATTATTCACACATTAGAATACATACAGAGACTCATTTATACATGACTTTCAAATGTTAGGAATGAAATTAAAATTATTGAAAACGTAAGTATGTATTTATAATTACCCAATAACGTAGGCATTAATTCAAATTTTTAATATGTGTGGAGCTATGAGATAAGAAGTTTTATTTTTATTTTTATTATTAATTTTCCTATATTGATTAATTATATAATAGGTTCTACTTATTGATGAGACTTGAGAGGATTGATGTGACATTTTCATGTTTTTATAAGTTAAAATCATCTATTGTTAATTTTAATATTAAAAATAGATGAAACTTAAATAAATAATTTGAGTATGTATATGACCGATATTTAATGAAAAAATTATATTTTCAAGAAACCCAAAATTTTCCGACATTACCCAAAAAAAATCGGACAAAAAAAAAAAAAAAAAAAACCGGAAGAGAGAGAAATTTACCGGCCGGTATATCGGCCGATATGCATATCGGCCGATATTTGCATATTGGCCGATATACCGGTTTACCCGGTATTTAAATCCCTGGTCGAGAGATATTCATTCCCCACAACAAATCCTTATCCTCCACTTTTGGACCACTTAATTGGGCCAAAATGACCAAATTGAGAAATTATAGGCCTGACCCATATCCATACAAAATGAGCCATTTATTTAAGGAATTTAAGCCCAATTGGACTCTTTAATGGGCTCTTTTTGCAACAATAAAAAAGTGTATAAATCTTATAGCCACTTCTTCAATCTTGTCTTAAATTTCATCATGTAAATCCATGGAGATGTCCTCATCATAACTCACTTTATCAAGACATATTAATCTAGAAACAGATTTTAATAGACGGACTTGCATTGAATTGGGACTTGCATATTTTATCAATTCAATGGGTAGGCTTGGCTTTAGCTTAAAAAATACTAATGGCTTGCAGATAGACTTGGACTACTTTGAGAATAGAACAAACTTGGGCCTGAACGGAGGGAAGCTTCGCCTAAATGAGAATGTGGATAAGTCGAAGAGAAACTAGGCTTATCATGGGCCTTAATCCAACTTCAGCACAGTTCAAACTAATGAATCTAACCATAGATAATAGCCCGATGGGGAGGGCTTGGGCATGTTCTTTGTGCCAATTTATATTTAGCAATCGTGCTTGGGCTAATTGGATATTCTTGTAGAGCATGTTAGGCTTTTCTAGTTGTTTATTCATATATGTGTTTGTCTATGTACACGTGGTCTTTTTTTTTATAATTTTTTTTATAAAATCAATAAAAATAATTAATTCGGATTAAAATTAGACTTAGAAAAACTATAAATTGGTAAAATTTTAGCCCAAAATCACTTTCTAGGCAACTTGATTTTAGTACTCAAATCTATTGGACATCCTTGTTTTTTTTAAATTTGTTTGATGATTTTATCCTCTAAGATCAAATGTTCGAAAATTAATTGTTGAGCTAAAGATTGATACATTCTATTCAACATGTATACTTTCAATCCAAATGGCAGAATTTTGAAGGGGCTTAAATGGGTGGGCTCAGACTTTAATCTTGAAAAATCAAGGGTGCAAATGGGCTCAGATGTTTATATCCAAGTAGGGGAATGACACACCATAGAAAAGGATTGAGTTTTGAGTGATGGGTGACTCAGTTGGGACCCAATTAAACGGTCCAAACGGGTCCTACTACCATGCGAGTACTGTAGTTGTAATAGTGAATACTGTAGCAAATAGTGACAATACTTAGTAATAATGACAATCACTATTGCAATAGTGACAGTTACCGTAGCGATGGCGATGGCTACTATTGCGATGGTGATGGCTATTGTTACTGCAACAAACGCTTCAACGGGCGGTGGGAGAATCCGTTTAACGTACGTTGGTTCGGGTTGGGGAAACCAAGATTTCTCAAATCGAATCTGTTAGGGTGACACTGGACACAGAGAGAGGGCTCTCTGTAAAAAGAAGGATTTTCTGGCCTGAAGAGCATCGTCAATCGGTATGAAGGAAATCATGGAGAATAAAAAAGAAGGAAGGAAAAAGAAGAAGAAGAAAAACCATGATCACAGTTGATGGCAAGGAGAAGGGAAATGGGAATCCACTCGGGAGAAGAGGAGAGATACAGAGAATCCACTCAAAGGAGAAAGTTTCAATTCATTTCATTGTTCTTTGTTCTTCTCATCTTACAATCGCCTGACTTTTATACACGAAAGAAATGAAATAATAATAATAATAATAAAAGAAATCAAAATCTTCAAAAGAAACAACGACTGCAAATTGTGCATGTAATAGCACATATGCATGGAAATGGCTGTTCGGCACGTGAATTTGAACATTGTGCGATGCGTGTTAATTATTTTCGTTTATCACGGGCACACGTCTTCATGTGTGTGCTCCATGTGCTACATCAGTCCCTCATGATTGAAAGTGACTCGTCCTCGAGTTCGTATCCAATGTGAGAACCTCTAGTACTTGATGATTTCTACTTTGCACTTGGACGGTTCAAGTATGTCAAGTAGCCCTTCACGAGTTCGTACACTGACAGTAAGAGAAACACAATGCAAGATGTCCTTAAGGAAGAGTGGTTTGACGACAGGAGAGAACAAATAAGGATCATTTTTATTTATTCAATATTTTGTGATATTTGTGTCGCTTGTGGTAGCTGCAACAGTAATGGTGAGTCAATCTCTCGCGATTGACTTTGAAGCCAACAATGCACATGGCTCATTCTCCAATACGGGCATTGGTTGTGGTAACTGTAACTGCTGAGGAATCATATCCTTTAGTGGTATAGGCTCGAATCCCGAGATCGAGTTTTGTATGACAAGCGTCGAAATCTCTTCTATCTCATGTTTGACAGGTTGTAGGACTTCACCTATCTGTATCAATTTTGGCTCAATATCCAGGGGAACAGGTACGAGGTCCAGGACTGTTTCCTGTTCAACAGACATCAGGACTTCGTTTGCCTCAAGTGGCTCCGGCTTGATGTCACTGACTAGGAAGGATGTCTTTCTCAAGCACTGGTGGACTCTGATAATAATCTGCCAGAGGGATGATCAGGCATCCTATGATAATCTCCATACGATATCCTTGGTGATGATCAGGCATCCTATGATCATTGTGCCTCCACACATGTCCCACTAGGTAGTTTTCCACTTCATCATCACTCGAGTAGTCATCATAGGCGGGTCGAGTGTAGAACATGTGGGGTCTCCTAACACGATGGTTGCAATAATCACAAACAGAACAATTTCTTTGCCGATAGTCCTGATATTGCTGGAATAGAACTTGATCATAATCAGCTGGAAGGAAACTAGTTTGTAGAATTTGTTTCATCCGTGGCCAAGTTCTAATAGGTTGTTTATTCAGACGCTTGCATGTAGTTTGCAACTGCTCCCAACATGCAGACACTCCACCATTGAGACGATAAGCCATGGGCTTCACCTTTTTTCGTTTGAACAATCTTTATGTTGTCGAAGAAGCACTCAACTTCCGAGAGTCAATCGAGGAAGCCTTTAGGGTGTAGTAGACTGTTGAAAGATGGGAGGTCCATCTTCATACGGTACTCTCAACAGTGATATGACTTCTCACGATCCACACGTTTATACGCACTCTGCATATAAAGTTCTTCATCTTCGTCTTCGCTTGAATAGTCATAATAGGAAACCCTGAAGAAAATATTTTCTTTTCTTTTGTAAAATTCTCTCTTTCTTTTTTCTTATTTTTTTCACTAATATATTTCTTTTCTTTATTTAGCATTCTTTTTTAGCAATTTTTTTATTTACCTTATTTTTTTTTCTCTTTTGCTCTTTTTTTAATGCAAAATTCTATTGATGCCATTTTTTTTCTTTTTTTTTTAACCTACCGTCCAATTGAGGCTTTGATATCAATTGACGCAGCGTAGAAGATGATCAAGTTTAGATAGACGAGTGACTTGGTCCGAATCCAATTAAACAGACGGAAGGGTCCAAACGTATCCTGCTACTATGCGCATAATGTAGCTGTAATAGTGACTTCTTGGGCCTTGAAGTGACTTATGCTTCTAAAGGATTGCATTTGTCTCAAACCAAATACACCCTGGATATTTTTCTCCGCCATCAGATGCTTGACTGCAAAACATGCTCAACGCCTGTTACTCCTAAGACTCAGTTGTCTTCTCTCTCTGGTAGCCTGCTCTCGGACCCCTCTGAGTATTGCCATCTCGTTGGCGGCCTTCAATATCTCACTGTCACCAAGGTAGATATTACTTTCGTTGTACACATGGCCTCTAAGTTTATGCATGAGCCTCGCACATCTCATTTAGACTCCATCAAACGCATCCTCTGCTATCTCAAAGTCTCCCTTGGTAGTGTTCTGCATCTCCTCCGTGCGGCACATCCTTTTACCTCGTTGCTTACTTTGATGCTGATTGTGCCAGTTGTCCTGGTAGTCTTCGCTCCACTACTGGATACTGTATTTTCTTGGGTCCCAACTTAATTTCATGGTGTGCTAAGAAGCAACCAATTGTTTCTCACTCTAGCGCTCGAAGCTGAACACAGGGCTCTTGCCTATACATGTGCAGATACTATCTGGATTCAAAATCTCTTTAGCGAGCTTGGATTTCCTCTCTTTTCTCCAACGGCCCTTCTTTGTAATAATCTCAGTGCCACATATATGGCTACTAATCCTGTCTTTCATGCTTGGACTAAACACATAGAGCTTGTCTATCATTTTATCCGTGAACGAGTCACAGCTGGCACCCAACAGATTCAGTTTGTCTCCTCCCTGGATCAACTTTCCGATATTTTTACGAAGGGTTTACTGAAACACCGCTTCTTTGCGCTTAGCTCCAAACTCGTCTCTCTTTTACCACCGAGTTTGCGGGAGAATATTAGTGGAAAGTCTTCACCCGATTGACTTTCCGATACTGTGTGTCTGTAATTATTCTCTTTCCCAATCAAGGGGATTGTAATTTGCTTGTGATTGATTCTTTTATCAGTTGTGAGGCTTGTAAATTCTTTTTATATTGATATCAATAGAGAGACAAAATTACCAAGTTTCAAAATCCTTCAAAATAAAAAGAGAAATATCAATTTCATTTGGAATGGGATACTTTACTTTCAAAATTGAGAAAAGGGAATCGCATTTTCCTTAAAAAAGACATTTTTCTCTTAAAAGATTTTGACCTTCCAAACATTTTCTCACTTTCTTCACATGCAGAGCAAATCACCTTCGACTTCTCATTTTATTGATTGATTTTTTTTGTTTGTTTCTAACTTTCTTCAATTTTAATACTTAATTTTTTCCGAAAGCCAAGGTCATAACTAAAAGAAAATTGATAATGAATTGATGAAGGTAATGTTAATCAGAAATAGCTGTTTTTATTTCTTAATTTCTTTCTACTAATTTTAAGGATGTTAGAGTTAAGTAGTTAATAGTGCCATTTACAGTATTCGTAAGCGAAATTTAAAATGCAATGTAGCATCCTTTCATTGGCAGCAATGTAAACTCTCAACTACTGTAAGAGTAGAGGATGTTGACAAGAAAGTAGTGGAGGTGAAGAATTAGATCAACATGTCAATTAGAGTCAACAGAAAAGTGGTTGATCCACCCAACCCATTATCAGATCTGACAATAATAGATGAATGTTCTAGTTTAATTTCTTTTTTAACAAAGTAATCATTTATCATACACCACTTTATGATAAAGGAATATGTTTGGAATCCTATAGTCATGTGATGTTCGTGGCTTGTCTGCATTTGATTTTTCACTTAATGCCCTCGTACTCAGAAAACGAAAAATCTTGACTTTCTTCGTCACTAAAAAAAAATCATTAAACATACACCACTTTTTGAGAGACATTCATAAGCTAAAACATCAAAATTGATAATATTTTCAAACATCAAACATTATGAAAACAAAGGCATCATATAGCCTGAAGCAAGGGTGCAAAATTCGGCCTGGCCGAGATATCGGCCGATATACAAATATCGGCCAAGTTCTCTCTCCTCTTTTTTTTAAAAAAAAAATAGTATTTTTTATTATTATTTTTTTTTTGAATTAAAAAGTAAATAAAAAACACAAAAGGAAGCTGGTTTTTTTTTTTAAAAAAAAAAAATTGAAAACGTAAATATCAGCCGATATCTGGGCCGATATTGGTCCGATAACGGCCGAGATATCAACTCGGGCCCACCACCGTTTTGATTTTTTTTTTTTTAAAAAAAATAGACCGATATCGGTCAATATCGAACCGATATATGTCGGCCATATCGGCCGAGAAATAGTGTGTACAGTCGATACAATACATATCGGCCGATATAATACAGTGCTGAAAAACCAATATCTTTACTCCTTGCCTGAAGTATCTTTCAAGGATATCTAAAAAAAGTCAGAAAAATGGATGAAGTTTGAGGTTAAATATAAAATATTTTAAAATGGCAACAAAATCTAACGTATTCCTTAAGAAAAGAATCTTAATTGAAACTATTATAACTTTAGCCTTTCTTCAACAATTACATTTTAAAAGAAGATCTACTATGATTTCACAACTTGACCTTAAAAGTAAAAGTAACAAAAATATAAATTTAAAAATTTACTAAAAAAAAATATTAAATTTGTTAAATATGAGACAATTCTAATTTTAATATAATTATTAAAATAAGACTATAAGAGATCATCTTTCATAGATCCAATAGTGTCTGTGACCTTTATACATCACAAATATAGTAATCTCAATCAATTGAAACCTGCTTCATTTTCATCTAACAATTCAATCTAAGGTCATTTTTAACAGTTTAATACATTTCATTATTAACCCATTTGAAAAGGATAAATTTTTAGGATTACTTTCTTGCCTTTGCTCATTTTATACTCTTTTGAAACTGTTTATATTATAAATCAGATAAAAAATAATATACCTAAAATTACTGTGGATGTCATGTAATGTACTCCTCTCCCTTTCAGTCAGTCTTCTCAATTTCTTTTTGGAGAAAAAAACAGAGGGTTACATCTTCAAATAAAACACCTCTCCTTCCAACTGTCAGTATACTACAACTCACATGGGTGTAGCTTAACTGGTTGACTCCCGCCTCAGGAAGCAAGAGGTTGTGGGTTTGAGCCCTCATGGCTTAACCTTAGTGTATCCTAGCATTAGTGGGCTTACCCATGGGGGTTTTACGCTGGATATTCCACGGTTTAGCACATGTAAATTAAAAAAAAAAGAGTGAAACACCATTTTTGATGTAGATATCGACTCAAAAATCATAATTTTGTCCGAATTGAAAACCCGACAAAGAATCGAAGAGATATGAGAAATTTCTATTGCCTTGTTTCTAAGATTAGATTTAGATTTATTTAGGTCTATTTTTATTTTTATTTTTATATTTTTCAAGTTAGATTTTATTATAAATTTGAGATTAGTGTGTATTTTCGTAACAATAGATTAATAAAATTAGAATTGGGATTTTTCCAATACTACTCCTCTCTTTCTTCCTTATTTCTATGGTACGGGTGGATTACCGTTTGGTTTCTTCTTCTCCTTACCATTTCTCCTTTCTCTGCTATTTTTTTATCTTCCCTCTTCTCTTTGAAATATCATTAGTTGCTGTGCTTCTCATTCTTTTCTTCTTCTCTCTTTCTTCTTGCTTCATCGTGTATGGTAGGATTGCCGCGTCGCCCCTTCGCCCACAGTCACTGGTTTCCTTTTTCTTTTTATCTCCAACATCTTCATACGATTGGGGCATTGACCAGTGCTTGACTTCCATACATTCACCCAATGTATTCCATTTAATTAATTCCATTAAATGTCCCATTATTCCTTTTATAATCCATTTAAAATCCCCCATTAAATACTTATTTATCCTTTTAAATGGGAAGAGAAAAAAAAAAGAGATTAATTTTATTTTTTTTGAATAAAATGAATATTTTATTCACTTTTAATGGACCTAGGTTAAAAGTGTTTGGTGAACCAATCCCTTTTCTAATAGTTGACAGCTCCACTAATTGGAAAGAAGAAGAAAATTAGAAAGAAATTATTGCCATGTACGTTGTGCAATCCATATTCCAATATCGTAGTGGCCAAGTTTTCCAGCAAGACTAGAAGACTTCCATCTTGTCCAAGGTTGTGGCCAAGTTTCAATTACTTTATGACTAACTACTCCCATCACTCTCAGAAAATCCCTCCGGTGGAAGTAAATGTAGCCCTAGCGGAGACTTGCTTACAGCTATCGTATCTTGAAAAGAACAATGTGTGGAAGAACAAATAAACAGTAGTCTTACATAGGTCTTGTTTTAGGGTATTGTCCATTTTACCCTTCTACTGCAATAATTTAGTGATTTGGTCAGTGAGTCGGTAAGTGATCTGATTTCAGATCCGATTTGTTGTTATATATGAAAAAACAGTCTCACTTAGATAAATTTTAGTGAATCGGTCAGTAATCCAGTCAATGAGTCGATTTATACCGCAGTAGAAGGGTAATCGGTCAGTGATCCTGTGAGTCTGTCAGTGAGCTGATTTATACCACAGTGGAAGGATAAAATGGGCAATACCCTAAATCCCATGTCGGATTATACAAAACACCTGTGGGAGAATCACTACTCCAAAGTAATTGTTCAATTTATCACACACTTATGATCAACAACGATGTAAACGGATTCGGATTTTATTCAAATTAGATATAGCCATGTAGGTAACATCTGCATCTGCATCTGCATCGACTTATATTTTTAGATCATTCAAATATTTCAGATGTAAGATCCATATCTTCATGCACTTCATATTGTCATTTGTGAATTCAAATTTGGATATCTACAAAACTAAGAAGTATGACATTTTATTTAACAAGAGGATAATAAAAATTAATTAAATTGTCAAGTTCCCATACCAGAAGACAATTAAGATTCTATAAACTATATATCTAAAGAAAATTAGAAGACTCTTTAAAGAAACCACTTTAATGCCATTGTTCAAAAATAAAAATAAAACTACTTTAATGTCTAAACAAAAGACAAATGCATAAAGAAATACAAAACCGTCAAATTAGATAGTAGTAAGCCTACTCAAAAAGATTTTTCTTTAAATATGTAGCCCATAAAAAATTATCTACTTAAATTAATCAAACATATATTTATCAACTTCAAAATTTAATCATATTAAATTATTTTTAATCTTTAACTCAAAGTTCTATCAATTTAAATCTATTATATGTTGTACTCAAAATTGGTTTAAATACAATTCTTATAAACTGTTCAATCTTTATGAGAAACCATTTTATTTGTGATTTTAAATGTGGTCATTAATTTAGTCTTCCAATGACCCAAGTCCAGCCATTTTGAAATCCCAATCCAGTTAGCCCGAAAATGGGGTAAGAGCCAAGTGACTTGGAATTTGGTCTTTCCCCCAAATTGCACGCTTTATCTATGACCTATTTTTTCCACAACGGCCGTGTTTTATTTGAGAATGGATCAATTGATCTCATGGAAGGAAACTACCTACTTTGTTGGTATGCTGGATTTTCCTTTTCATTCTGTGTAGGAAACCACCTACACAGAATGACTGTATATGAAGGATTTCTCATTCGCCTGTAGAAAAAGATAGTGGTGTGGGGAAAGAGATGTTGCATTGACTTGACCATTATCAGATTTGACAATAATAGATGAATGTTCTGGTTTAATTTCTTTTTGAACAAAATAATCATTTATCATACACCACTTTATGATAAAGGAATATGTTTGGAATCCGTAGTCATGTGATGTTTGTGGCTATCACTTTATGATAAGGGAATATGTTTGAAATCCTATAGTCATATGATGTTCGTGGCTTGTCTGCATTTGATTTTTTACTTAATACCCTCGTACTTAGAAAATGAAAATTTTTGAGTCTCTTCGTAATTAAAAAAAATCATTAATCATACACCACTTTCTGAGAGACATTCATAAGCTAAAACATCAAAATTGATAATATTTTCAAACATCAAACATGATGAAAACAAAGGCATCATATAGCCTGAAGCAAGGGTGCAAAATTCGGCCTGGCTGAGATATCGGCCGATATATAAATATCAGCTGAGTTCTCTCTCCTCTTTTTTTTTTTAAAAAAAAATATCGGTATTTTTATTATTTTATTTTTTCTGAATTAAAAAGAAAATAAAAAACCCAAAAGGAAGCTGGTTTTTGTTTTAAAAAAAATTGAAAACGTAAAGATCGGCCGATATCTGGGCCGATATTGGTCTGATATCTGGGCCGATATTGGTCCGATATCAGCTGAGATATCAACTCAGACCTACCACCATTTTGATTTTTTATTTTAGAAAGAAAAAATCGATATTGGATCGATATATATCGCCGATACCATATCGGCTAAGAAATAGTGTGTACAACCGATACAATACGTATCAGCCGATATAATACAGTGCTGAAAAACCGATATCTTTATCCCTGTCCTGAAGTATCTTTCAAGGATATCTAAAAAAATTCATAAAAATGGATGAATTTTGAGGTTAAATATAAAATATTTTAAATGTCAACAAAATCTAACGTATTGCTTAAGAAAAGAATCTTCATTGAAACTATTATAAATTTAGCCTTTCTTCAACAATTACATTTTAAAAGAAGATCTACTACGATTTCACAACTTGACCTTAAAAGAAAAAGTAACAAAAATATAAATTTAAAAATTTACTAAAAAAGAAAATATTAAATTTGTTAAATATTAGACAATACTAATTTTAATATAATTATTAAAATAAGACTACAAGAGATCATCTTTCATCGATCCAATAGTGTCCGCGACCTTTATACATCACAAATATAGTAATCTCAATCAATTGAAACCTGCTTGATTTTCATCTAACAATTCAATCTAAGGTATTTTTTAGAAGTTTAATACATTTCATTATTAACCCATTTGAAAAGGATAAAGTTTCCGCGGAAGCTGCATCTCCAATTACTTTCTTGCCTTTGTTCATTTTATACTCTCTTGGAACTGCTTATATTATAAATCAGATAAAAAACAATATACCTAAAATTACTGTGGATGTCATGTAATGTCCACCTCTCCCTTTCGGTCAGTCTTCTCAATTTCTTTTTGGGAAAAAAAGCAGAGGGTTACATTTTTCAAGTAAAACATCTCTCCCTCCAACTTTCAGCATACTACAACCCACATGTTGTATTTTACCTGGTTGACTTCTGTACCAGGAAGTGAGGGTTGTGAGTTTGAACCCTCATGACCAATGCTTGACTTCCAAGCATTCACCCATTGTATTCCACTTAATTAATTCCATTAAATGTCACATTTTTCCTTTTATAATCCATTTAAAATTCCCCCATTTAATCCTTACTTATTTATCCTTTTAAATGGGTAGAGAAAAAGAAAAGAGATTAATTTTTCTTTTGAATAAAATGAATATTTTACTCACTTTTAGTGCACCTAGTTAAAAGTGTTTGGTGCACCGGTCTCTTTTCTAATAGTTGACAGCTCCACTAATTAGAACGATGAAGAAAATTACAAAGAAATTATTGCCAGGTCCACTAATTGGAAGAATGAAGAAAATTACAAAGAAATTATTGCCAGGTCCACTAATTGGAAAGATGAAGAAAATTACAAAGAAATTATTGCTGTGTCGTGCAATCCACTAATTGGAAAGATGAAGCAAATTACAAACAAATTATTGCCTTGTCGTACAATCCAAATTTCAATATCTTAGAGGCCAAGTTTTCCAATAAGACTAGAAGACTTCCATCTTTTCCAGATTGTGGCCAAGATTCAATTACTTTATGTCTTACTATTCCCATCACTCTCCGTTGGACAAAATGTAGCCCCAGCAAAGACTTGCTTACAGCTATCTTATCTTGAAAACAACAACGTGTGGAAGAACAACAAATAATGTAAAAATATGAACATCAAATACAAAGTAAGGGTAGTGAGTTTTTAACGAGTATTTTGTGTAATGAGACACAGATTTTAGAGTATTATCCATTTTACCCTTCCATTGTAATAATTTAATGATCCGGTCAGTGAACCGGTCACTGATCCGATTTCAGTGATCTGATTAATCATTCGATTTGCTGTTTTATATGAAAAAACAGTTTCACTTAGATAAATTTCAGAGATTCGATTTCAGTGAATCGGTTAGTGATTCAGTCAGTGATCCGGTCAATGAGCTGATTTATATCGTAGTGGAAGGGTCAGTGATCCGGTGAGTCGATTAGTGAGCCGATTTATACCGCATTGGAAGGGTAAAATGGACAATATCCTAAATCCCGTGGCTGGTTACACAAAACACAGTGGAAGGATCGCTACTCCAAAGTAATTGTTCAATTTATCACACACTTATTATCAACAAGGATGTAAATGGATTGGATTCAAATTGGATATAGCCATATAGGTAACATCTACATCGACTTCCATTTTTAGATCATTCAAATATTTCAGATGTAACCCCCACATGGGTGTAGCTCAACTGGTTGCCTCCCGTCTCAGGAAGCGGGAGGTTGCGGGTTCGAGCCCCCATGGCCTAACCTTGGTTTGCCCTAGGGGTAGTGGGCTCACTCGTAGGGGTTTTACGCTGGGTATCCCGCGGTTTCCCACACGTAAATTCAAAAAAATATTTCAGATGTAAGATCGATATCTCCATGCACTTCATATTTTCATTTGTGAATTCAAATTTGGATATCTACAAAACTAAGAAGTATGACATTTTATTTAACAAGAGGATAATAAAATTAATTAAATTGTCAAGTTCCCATACCAGAAGACAATTAAGATTCTATAATCTATATAATTAAAGAAAATTAGAAGACTCGTTAACGAAACCACTTTAATGCCATTGTTCAAAAATAAAAATAAAACTACTTTAATGTCTAAACAAAAAGGCAAATGCAAAAGGAAATACAAAACCGTCAAAATAGATTATAATTTTTTTTGTCCAAGCCCATTTATTTTGGTCAGGGGTGACTCAGACTATTACTTAAAACCCACCGAGGTCCACTCTGGACTCGTACTTAAAAATAAACGGGCCTAAAAGCCCGACTCCAACCCGTTGAACAAATAATATTTGTCTAAGCCTGTTTATTTAGGTTGAGCTCGAACAAATGAACACCTCTTAATTTTTACTTATTTATTTTGAAAAACAAAAGGAAAAAAAAAAGGATAAGAATTAAAAAAAAATGAGTTGAACAATATTTGAACTCAAGACCTCCGCATGGAAAAATGAGTTTACGGTTCTTGTTGGACGATCCGATTAGAGACCTGAAAATCTGACTGTAAAATCCTGTCTCTAATACATCGTCCCACAAACTGTCGGATCCTCTGATGGTTCCGTCCGACAGTTAGATCATCCAATCCTCGATGTGATCACTTTGTCTTGGTAATTTTTGCATATTTACACAAAGAAGGGCCATAACTTAGGATGCAAAGATCGGATTCGGACAACATTTGACTCCACGGAAAGATCATCAAATTCTGAGTCTAATTTCCTCAAAAATCTTGAAGCCCCGGGTCAAGTCATCACAATCCTTCCCTTGGTGATATCAGAAGCCAGGAGTCGTTCCGATATACAATTTTATCTAGTTACTATTTTTATTTATTATCCATTATCCAAAAGTCACATTTTCCTTGATATCTCATTCTAATGATGTCTTTTGTTGATTCCAAAATGGAAATGATCTCGTTACATCTTATGGGAAACATTCAGATTACATTTCAAAAGAAATACAATGGTATCAGGTATTTAAATACTTATTTGTTTTTCATTCTAATAACAATTAACAGCCCATAAATTTAGGAGAGAAACCTCCATTCGATTTCTCTTTCTTGAGGGCGCTCTGTCTCTCTGTTTCTCTCAAGCAATTGTGAGTTTTAAACTTGGATTTTAAGAGATCATTAATTACGGTCGAGGAACCTATCAGAGTCACTTGAATTATACCAAAAAAAATTGACCTATGCTTTTTATTTCATTATATAGCTTTCATTAATTTTGTATATCTTTAATAAATTCATGTGAAAATGATCACCCGCATATTGGTAATGCACAATATTATTTCATATATTTATGACATGAGGTTCATCAAATATGACAATAGTAAGCCTACTCAAAAAGATTTTTCTTTAAATATGTAGCCCATAAAAAATTATCTAATTAAATTAATCAAACATATATTTATCAAGTTCAAAATTTAATCATATTAAATTATTTTTAATCTTTAACTCAAAGTTCTATCAATTTAAATCTATTATATGTTGTAGTCAAAATTGGGGTCCCCATTTACACACCCGAATTTTCTGCCTCTACACATCCGTTTTCGGGTGGAGGTGGCTAATTACCATTTTGCCCCTGTGTTTCCATTCGTTCGAACGAATTTCCAGTTCATTTCGCCATTCGTTCAAACGAATGGACACATACCCCATCTAATTTGATTCGTTCGAACGAATCAACCTTCTAAATAGATTCATTCGAATGAATGAAACGGGTGAACAGTAACGAGGGTTACTGTTCACCCGTGTTACTGTTCACCCATGAAGGGTGAACGAATGAATTGATTTTTTTTAAAATTTCAATATTAATTTTTAAGCACTGTGTATTTCCAAAAATTTTCAAATTAAATATCCAGACTAATTACGATAATCTGATAAAAGTACTTTAAGACTTAAAAGTGTTTTGACACTCTGAAATATTTAAAACACAGTATTTTACAAATAAGGGTATCCCTAGAGTGTGTCGAAAACATATTTAGGAGTGTCAAAAGACCTTGAAGTCTTAAAGTATGTTTATCAGGTCATCGTAATTAGTCCGGATATTCAATTTGAGAAATTTTGGAAATACACAGTGCTTAAAAAATAACTTTAAAGTTTTAAAGGAGATTTTATTATTTTATACACTATGCACATTATTTTTTAAGCACTGTGTATTTTTAAATTTTTTCAAATTGAATATCCGGACTAATTAAGATGACCTGATAAATATACTTTAAGACTTCAAGGTCTTTTGACATTCCTAAATATGTTTTCGGCACACCCTAGGGATACCCTTATTTGTAAAATAAATATTTAAGAGTGTCAAAACGCCTTGAAATTTTAAAGTATTTTTATCAGATTATCATAATTAGTCGGGATATTTAATTTGAAAAATTTTAGAAATACACAGTACTTAAAAAATAACTTTGAAATTTAAAAAAAAAACTGATTCATTCTAACAGACTGATTCATTCGAATGAACTGAATAAATCACCAATGAATTGATTCATTCGCATAAATCAGTGATTCATTCGAATGAATCAATTTTTTTTTAAATTTCAAAGTTATTTTTTAAGCACTGTGTATTTCCAAAAATTTTAAAGTTATGGCCAAGTCTCAATTACTTTACACTAACTACTCCCATCACTCTCAGTGGCCAAGTTTCGATTACTTTATGGCTGAACAATGTGTGGAAGAACAACAAATAAAGAGTAGTCTTACACGGGTCTTTTGTGTAACGAAACACAAGTTTTAGGGTATTGTTCATTTTACCCTTCCACTGCAATAATTTAGTGATCCGGTCAGTGAGTCGGTTAGTGATCCGATTTGCTGTTCTGTATGAAAAAACAGTCTAACTTAGATAAATTTCAGTGATCCGGTTTCAGTGAACTGGTCATTAATCCAGTTAGTGAGTCGATTTATACCGCAGTAGAAGGGTCAGTAATCAGGTCAGTGATCCAGTGAGCCGGTCAATGAGCTGATTTATACCACAGTGGAAGGGTAAAATGGGCAATACCCTAAATCCTATGTCGGATTACACAAAACACTCGTGGAAGGATCACTACCCCAAAGTAATTGTTCAATTTATCACACACTTATTATCAAGAACGATGTAAACGGATTGGATTCAAATTGGATATAGCCATATAGGTAACATCTGCATCTGCATCTGCATCGACTTATATTTTTATATCATTCAAATATTTCAGATGTAAGATCCATATCTTCATGCACTTCATATTGTCATTTGTGAATTCAAATTTGGATATCTACAAAACTAAGAAGTATGGCATTTTATTTAACTAGAGGATAATAAAAATTAATTAAATTGTCAAGTTCCCATACCAAAAGACAATTAAGATTCTATAAACTATATATTTAAAGAAAATTAGCAGACTCTTTAAAGAAACCACTTTAATGCCATTGTTCAAAAATAAAAATAAAACTACTTTAATGTCTAAACAAAAGACAAATGCAAAAAAGAAATACAAAACCGTCAAATTAGATAATAGTAGGCCTACTCAAAAAGTTTTTTCTTCAAATATGCAGCCCATAAAAAATTATCTAATTAAATTAATCAAACATATATTTTTTAAGTTCAAAATTTAATCATATTAAATTATTTTTAATCTTTAACTCAAACTTCTATCAATTTAAATCTATTATATGTTGTACTCAAAATTGTTTTAAATACAATTCTTATAAACTGTTCAATCTTTATGAGAAACCACTTTTTTTGTGATTTTAAATGTGGTCATTAATTTAGTCTGCCAATAACCCAAGTCCAGTTAGCCCGAAAATGGGTAAGAGCCAAGTGGCTTGGAATTTGGTCTTTCCCCAAATTGCACGCTTTAATTTGAGAATGGGTCAATTGATCTTATGGAAGGAAACTACCTACTTTGTTGGTATGCTGGATTTTCCTTTTCATTCTGTGTAGGAAACTACCTACACAGAATGATTCTGTGTATATGAAGGATTTCTCATTCGCTTGTAAGAAAAGATAGTGGTGGGGAAAGAGATGTTGCATTGACTTGACCATCATCTACCCTTTCTATGGGCTTCAATTTTGATTGTCGTTCCTGCATTTTGCAATTTCATATCTCTACTATGAATTCATAACTCAATTATTAAATCTGTTTTTTTTTTTTTTTAAAACTATGTTGCGGAAAATCCAACGTAAAATCCCCACGGGTAATATCACTGCCCTTAGGACATTTCAGGTGACACATCCCGCTTCCTAAGACAAAAGAATACCAATTGAATTACATCCATATGAGCTTAATTATGTAAATCGGCCGTGGTTATCCATCACAATCAAATTAAAGCACAAAAGACTTGACCAAGGAGTTGGACTTACATATGTAAAGTAATAATAATAATAATTGTTATTATTTATTTATCTTACTTTGAAGATAAATATGGTAAGTACCCCTGACATATCCAAACATGTGGGTTGAAAAAATGGAGGTGCGGTGTTGGTGTTGGTGTTGGTGGAGCATTGCTGCTTTGCTTGTGGCTGCTCACTGCTGCATCGCCTGTCTTCCTCATGAAAGAGACTCACTTCTTCTCATCAAAAAAGACATCAACCCTCGACCCTCTGAACTACAGAATTGGAAGGGAGACGACTGTTGCAGTTGGGATTATGTGACCTGTAACTCTTCCACACATCGAGTACAAGAGTTGTTTCTAGTTGCTGTAAGAGGTGAAGAGTCGGGAAAATGGTATCCAAACGCCACTTTGTTTGTCCAATTCAAACAACTTTCTGTACTAGATTTAACTTATAATCAGATCGCTGGATGGAGGATGCCACAAGGTAATGATCCATGCCTTATTTTTGTTTGTGGATGAAATTTGCCATTTAGATTGAGATTCAACAATTCTCTTCCAAATCTCAGTGTTCTTTAGTTGATTTTTGGAACAAGTTAAAGATTAATTTAGATAGATTCATGTGACCTTGCTTTTTTTTCCTTTTTTTTGTAACTATTAGATTTCCATTAAAAGCCTGAAGGCTGAGCAAAATACAGCGACTTTGGAACAAGTTAAAGATTAATTTGGATACTTAGATTCATGTGCCCTTACTTTTTTTTTTTCTTTTTCTTTGTAAATATTAGATTTCCATTAAACGCCTGAAGGCTGAGCAAAAGACAGCCACATAACATACAAATAAGTTTTCATATTACATCCGCCATACATACATTATAACTAAAGTGTTATATAAATTTGAGAAAAGGAAATCCACATCATGGCTGAAAGGCTGAAATTTACCCTGCGAGAAAAAAATAGTTTTTGGTAATTTTAAGCGGAGGTAACATAATATATTAACAATTTTATAAGAATAAATAATTTTTATTATATCTATATAATATAAAAAATAAAAATATAATTTTATAAAATATAATTATTAAATAATATTCATCAATTAAAAAATATTTTAAAATACTTTTGCTCCATAGGAGAGCAAAGAGAGGCAAGGTTCCCTGAAAACCTTCATGCTCCAAAGGATTTTTAAAAAGGAAGGGAGATGGATAAAAATTTAAATTTTTACCTCACCCCTCTATTACTAAACAAAGATAATTGGGTTACCCCCTTTATCTCCCATCCAAACCCAGACACATATGTTACTTGTGATATGATCCCTCCATATCTATCAAAACAGCCGTCGAGTGGGTTTCTTCAGATATATCTAGTGGTATAAGAAGCATAATTCTATATATAATTTTGTTTTATATAAGAAGTATTATAAAATTTGATTTGAAAATATAATTTAAGAGTGTAAAATGTTCACACTTTAAAGTATCTATGTAACTTGAGCTTAATTAAATCGTTACTTAATCCTAAACAAATTTAAGTTAAGAATAAATTTAATTCACGGGACATGAACCATTTAGATTTTTCATAAGTAGCATACATGTCCCAAGTCCCAACCACTACATTTACATGGAAGCAAAGGATGAAGTATCTTTAAAAGTTGGTCTATATTTAGTTTTATAAATTGTTATAAGAATTTGGTATATTAACTATATATTACTCATTTTAGAAAAATAATATAATATAATATAATATGCAATAAATATTGTACGGTTAAATTATTTAACAATATATCCAAACAATAACTTAACATATGTCCTTTTTTAACTCCAATGCATGGTTACCTAGTTTACAATTCAAAATATGTCATAATTTTCTAATAAGCTCAGGTACGTTCATTTATTTCCTTTCGAATTGACCAATACAAAACATGGGCCTATTCTATGGCAATACTTATTGGCTAATACACATCTGATTGGCTGTATGAAAATAAACTTTATCGGCTAGTAAGGATCATTAAAAGACTATATCAAATTGGCCCATTTCAGTTGATACAGTATGGTACTGGTGTAATGATCTGACCCGCCAAACGGTCAACAATTCTGCCATGAGGTGTGTGGAAGTGATACCTGGCACCAATGGGGGGCAAGTTGACTCTAAAACTGGATGGCTTGATATTGGGGTTGACTTGTGGGATATATTTGAGGTATCAAATGAGCTCTAAATTTAGTGAGACTTGGTTTTTTATAGATTAGTTAAAGAGCTTTTCGAAAAGTACAAGAACGCTCAAATTCGAGCTTTGGAGCTCAAGTTATAGTCATTTTAATGAAAGGGGGTAAAACTTAGGTCATAATGGTCAAAATGAACGTAAAACTACGCGTGATGTGATTTTAAAAGAGTACGTAGGCAACTGATTATTCAGTTTGATCAGAACAGGGTCCAAGAGGTTTTAGGATTCGTGGGAATCATCTTATAAGTGTGAGTTCCATGTGTGTATGGACATAGGTGTACGATTGCTTTAGAGTTTCAAATATAAAAAAAATCTCAGTCACATGCCTGAGGGTTGGGGCTTGACAATTTGGTATCAAAGCTTAGGCTCGTTCCCCTTGGATTGTGAATATGGGAGTTGAAATTCTGACAGAAGCATAGGACTACGAGTTAAGTTGAGTTCAGGACCTCCTCGTGCAGCTGGGTTTAGGTGAAAAATGTTGAGTTAGTACCTCCGACGGAGTGACTAGGTGGGTATTTCTAGGTGATCTAGATTTGTGAGTATTAGACTCTGATAAACCCCGAGTTGAGAGGTGCTGGAAGTCTTGATGGAGGTCTGAATCTGGTTGGGACTGGAAAAGTGATGAAGAAATGATTGATTTTCTTGAGTGAAAGATTATATAATTCCCTTGGAATCGTCTCCAAATCACCTTGCAAACTGTAAATGACATTGTCTTCCCAGAGAGTGGGAGTCAGGCTAATAGGCCCGAGAGTCCTGCAATGGGACTTGGAGAGATCGAGTGATGGTGCGTTGGCAGACTACCACCCATTGGATACAAGTGAAGGGAAAAGTCATCACTGATCCCACATTGCAGGAAGACTAGAGGGACACTTGTGTGTGGCAACAGTTGGAGAATACATGGTATATCAGCCCGAGGGTGGTTGTAAGCCTCGAGAGTTGTCCTAGGATTGTGAATTTTGGTCCCAACTAGAGGACTACTATGTAATACTTCATCATAATATCAGAGTTTATTTATTCAAGAACAAACATAGAATCATACATCATTAAACTTAATATTCGACAAACCTGAACACCTTAACCACAGGATCTGAATCGATTAATGCTTGAAACACGGATCAATCTTAATGCGGAAATCATAAACGTAATAATTATTAAGACATACCCTGATCCATTGATGAATAAGAGTGAGCTTTGATGTTCCCTTTGAATAGTATTTTGGGAACACTGAGTTGTTTTTAGGTGATGGATAATAATAGAGAGTGACCCTTTTATAGGCAGAGGGAGGACCCCTAAGACAATTAAAACTTTCATTTCCTGTTTTTTATCAAAATAGGAAACTAATCCCCTTTAGAACTCTCTAAAATAGACCTTCTTTATTTAGACACAGTTTGCCTGATTTAAAATCCTCTATGTGGCGCTCCAAATTTAATATGCGTCATGTTTAGTCTTATATTTTCCCACTTGGCCCACATTTACACTTTATGGGATTTAAAAACATGTACATCATAAGGTGTACACGTACACTGTATTTAACAACATGATGCAATCAACATCATAATGTTAATACTAAACAAACTACAAGTGCGAGCAATGGCGGATGCATATCATCTTATCCCGACATGGTCCATTCCATAACTACAATACAAGTGACCTATCTAGCACAACCCTTAAATGAGAGATTTTTCATAATGGTCCACATAAGTGTCATAACATAATGACTATTCTTGTTAGTGTCAAAATAAAAACACATAATGTATATACCTAACAATAATAAACAAGAACAATAATCAGAAACGCATACATGAGTACTCAGATGTCAAATATTATACATTTATTCATAATGCAGTCCAAAATTCATAATTACATCATAATAGATAACATTCAAGACTCATTCTATTGGCATGTTCCTTAAAGGTATTTATAGGTAATTCTTTCGTCAACGGATCTGTTATCACAAGTAAAGTAATTATGTGCTCAATAGACACCGTCCATTTCTGAACTTCTTCTTTCACGACAAAGTACTTCAATTCTACATGTTTTGATCCATTCGAATACTTGTCGTTCTTAGAGAATAATATTACTGCAGAATTATCACAATAAATTCTCAGCGGCTTGGCAATGTTGTCGACAATTCCAAGTCCTGAGATAAATTGCAGCCACATTCCTTGAACATTGGTCCATGGTTGATGTTGTAGTGATAGACTGTTTGACCCTTTTCTATGATATTGCTCCGCCAGCCATAAGGAACAAATAGCCAAACATTGACTTTCTACTATCAATGCAACCACCAAAATCCGAATCTGATTAGCTAATGACCTCAAAATTATCAGACCTCTTAAATGTAAGCATGAATTCTTTAGTACCCTTTAAATACCTCATTACTTTCTTTGCAGCTTTCCAATGATCCATTCCAAGGTTGCTTGGGTATCTCCCCAGCATACTAACAACAAAACTAATGTCGGGACTGGTGCAGGTCTGCGCATACATTAGGCTACCTACAGTTGAGGCATAAGAGATTCCCTTCATTTGTTTCTTTTCAAGTTCATTATGCGGTCATTGATTTAACCTAAATTTATCTCCCTTTTGAATAGGGGCATCTTGATTAGCCTTTCTGATACAGCCCTAACATACCACGTGTTTGTCACTGAATATTTTTAGTCCAATCACGTAGGCTGCCTCTCCCATATCTTTCATTTCAAAATTATTTGAGAGAAACTTCTTGGTTTCGAACATCATACCAAGATCATTAGTGGCAAGCAAAATATCATCAATATATAATATTAGGAGGATAAACTTATTCCCACTGACTTTCAGGTATATACACCGATCAACAATGTTTTCCTTAAAATCGAAGGAGGTAATGGTATCATTGGACTTAGGTACCATTGCTTGGAGGCTTGCTTAAGGATATAAATTGATTTATTTAATTTGCATGTCATATGTTCCTTACCCTCTATAAAGAATCTTTTAGGTTGTTCCATATACACATCCTCATCTAAACTACCATTTAAAAATACGGTTTTAACATCCATTTGGTGAAGTTCCAAATCATAATGAGCCACCAAAGCCATAATGATTCTAAAAGAGTCCTTTCTGGATACATTAGAGAATGTCTCTTCATGATTAATGCCATCTTTCTGAGTAAATCATTTAAGCACAAGTCTTGCTTTATATCTGAAAATCCCTTCCTTTGGTGTTAGAACACGATTGACCCTAGATGGGGGCTGAATAGGTCAATCCCAGTTTCCATGGTGTTCAAAAATTTCTTGATTATTTAGAGCTTAAGTGCAGCGGAATATTAATTAAGATATTTGTTTAGTGTGATGAATTGTTATTCAATTACGTAAACGATCACACTAAGTTTAGAACCCTTTGCATATTGCTTGATTATCAATGCTTGTGCACAATGTATAAATACAGATAATCAAATGCAAAGTGATGTGTGTTGAGAAGAGTAATTAAATACTAAAATACAAACACACAAAGATCAAACACCATAAGACCAAATTTATAGTGGTTCGGTTAGCTAACCGACATCTACTGTTAGGGCTAGCTCAACCTTAAGCTATCTCCAAATTCACTAAGTAGGAATTTACACCCTCACAATTAGAGTAGAAATTCCACCTCACTCAATCGGGTGGAAATTTCACTTAGTACATGTAGAATAGGAATTCCACCCACCAAATGTACCAGAGACGATGCTCTAGATTTTTTATAGTGGTTCCGAAGCCAAGCCTCCTTAATCCATTTTCAGGATAAAGGTTTTAAATAAATTTAAAATCAAGAAGCACTTACCTTTTTAGCTCTATCTTGTTGATGTGTGTTTCTTCAAGATCCACAAAATGTGTGCTTGAGTTAATCCCAACATTCCGCCTTATAGCCGTCATTGACCAATCACAATCTCACGGTGATTAGGAAATTAGTTCTACTAATATCAATCTTAGTTGTATATCCTTGCCCCTCTCTCTCATAAACTCAATCCATATGATTGGTTGTATTTGATTTCCCAAGTGTAAGCACAAGAGAGAGAGTGATCCTTTTGTTTAAGCTCACTGATAATGATGAGGATCCAACGGATTTGCCAAAGGATACCAACTGGTTGCACAAAGATTGATATTTATAGAGAATGTAACCAGTTGCAGAATCTGTCATGTACCAATAGGTTGGGTGCACCGAGGGGTTAGTGACTAAAAATATTACCGTTCAACTACCCGGCCGTTGCGCATTAAATGCACTCCCAATGGTAACATTATTTCCCGGTCGACAGGGCGATGTTGCTTATGGGTCGACAGTATTGGCATCGAGAGGTTGGTCCATACGGTGGTCTCGACTAGGGCAACACCATGTAGACAGTTTCATGTCTCGAAACTTGTCTTGCTCAAAACGACTTGTCGCCCTTTACCAAGGGGTCAGTCTTGGTACTCTCGATCAGTCTTAACTACCAATATATCTGTTTTCTAGAGAGCCCACTTGAGTTCAAAATCCAGAACTCACAAGTGTTTCATCGATGAGTTGTTGACCACGAGGGGTCGTCAAGTTCATCACCAAGGGGTCGGTGCATACAAGACTTTAGATCAGAGGCATACCCAAAATGACAGTTCTATGATCCATAACCTTTGTCAATTTGGTCGACCAGTCTTTGACCATGACGGGTCGATCCTGTTTCCAACAAGGGGTCAGTGAGAACGACTGGTCGAGCTGACAGTAAACTTAATTCATATTTTCAAGTTCGCTTACAATTCACTATCAACCTTCCGCTCTAGGTTTTTTATGATTTTACTATTTGTTCAACTAAGCATAGGAATGGTCCTCCTAAGGTGTGGGTACCACTTAAAGTCATCGATAATCATAATACCTGTTTTGTGATTGTCATAACGATGAGCTTTAATCTGATGGAGCATGATCTTCACTCTTGATCACTTTGACTCTTCAAGTTTCTTAGCAAGTGCTTCTTTCTGAGTCATAGAATTGGCAAACATAGGGACTTGGCAAAATTGGGGCACTAACAATATTGTTCGATATTACCCTTGGAGTCTCGTTTGGTCTTAAAGACCCAGTTACATCCAATTTTCTTGTATCTATAAGACAATTCTATTAGATCCCAGACTTCATTCTGGGCCATGAACTTTAGCTTAACCACTTATTAGAATCATCACATTTTATGGCTTTTTTAGCTGATCAAACAGATCATCAATCGTGGCAGTGGATCCTTAATAACCCCTAAATCATAATCTGATTCTTGTAGATATACCACATAGTCATCCGAAATAGCAGGTCTCTTTTGTCTTTCGGACCTTCTTAATATTATTTCTTGTGGTTGTTCCACAATCGGTTTATTATTGGTGATGGTTTCTCCATAGAGTGATTCATCATTCAAGTGTTATTCATTAGGCTATCCAATAACATTAGAGACAACAATTTCTGAAGTTAAGGGTATAGAGACTTGTACCCCTAGTTCTAGTACACCGATGTTTCTAATTATGCCACTCCAACTAACCTTATCATTCTTAATAAATCTTGCATTACCGGTCTCCACAATTCTCATACTATGGTTCGGACAATAGAACCTATACCCTTTGGACTTCTTAAGGTAACCTATGAAGTAACCATTGATTGTCCGCTCATTAAGTTTTCTTTCATGTGGATTATAAATTCTTGCCTCTGTAAGATAACCCTATACATGCAGGTGTCTCAAAATAGGTTTCCTTCCCATCCACAGTTCAAAAGGAGTCTTAGGAACTAATTTAATAGGAACCCGATTAAGCAAGTACATTGCGGTTCTTAATACATACATCCACAACATAATGGGTAGGGTGTTATTAGATAACATGCTCCTAACCATATCCATAAGTGTACGATTAAACCTTTCAGCAACACCATTCTAGTGAGGCGTACCAGGCATCGTGTATTGTGCAATTATACCGCGATTTTCTAGTAGTTTAGGGTGTTGACCCGTTTCATTATACCTACCATAATATTCACCACATCTATCTGACCTTTTGACTTTCACCTTTCTATCTAGTTGCTTTTCAAATTCGGTGATAAATATCTTTATATTATTAACTGCTTGAGATTTATCATGCAATATATAAATATAAACATAATGCGAAGAGTCATCAATAAAGGTGTTAAAATAGGTCTCTCCACCAAAAGATGGAACATCAAATGGGCCACAAATATCAGTATGTATCAACTCAAGTAGCTCTTTAGATCTCGTGGCTCCTTTCTTGGTGTTTTTGGTATGCTTACCCTTAATGCATTCCACACTCACACCTAAATCAATAAAGTCAAGATTCAGAAGTATCCTATCTTTTACCAATTTTTCAATTCTTTCGCGGGATATATGTTCCAAACTTTTATGCCACAAAATAGAGGAATTTTCATTAATTAACCCACGTTTAAAACCAACATTACTATGCAAGGTTAGGACATAATTAGCAAATTAATCATCAACCTTTAAGCGGTAAAGGCTATAAATCAATAATCCAGACCCAATAAAAGATGGAACGATGAATAAACTAAATGCATTATTTCCAAATTTTACAATAATAACCATTAACATCAGGTTTGGAAATCGAAATGAGATGTCTAGCAATAGAAGGAACATAAAGACAATCAAATAAATCTAAATGGTGGCCAGTGTCGAGGAAAAGACGGTAAGTCCCGATGGTTTCGACTGTCATCTTTTGTCGGTTTTCCATGTAAATGAAGGCTTTAGTTTGGTCAATGGTTTGGGTCATAAGATATCCATACATCGTATTAGAAACATGAGTTCTAGCCCCATAATCAAGCCACCAAGTCTTAGAGAAAAGTTCAGTGAGATTAGATTCGAAACATACAGAAATGGAAGTTTTACTTTTCTTTTAGAACCACGCTCTCCTTTTGTGGCAATCTTTCTAGAATTGTCATTCTTTCTTGCAGAAGTAGCACCTCACACTGCCTATCCCCTGATTTTGAGTCCCTGAAGACGTACTGGGCTCAAATAGTTTTTTTCCAACTTTTTTAAATTTCTTGGGCTTCCATCATCTTTTCTTACTGGATCCTTGATGTGTTAGATTGAGTGAGTGATGTCCCATCTGCTTAAGTCTGGCCTCCTCTTAAATCAACATACTCAACAGTTCATTTACTAGCCATTTATCTTTCATAGTATTGTAATCTATTTGAAATGACCAATACTGAGTAGGTAGAGAATTCAGAATGAATTAGACAAGAAAATAATCATCAACACTCATCCCTATATTCTTCAACTGAGCAGCAATATTTGTCATCTCTGTTATGTGTTCATAGATGCCACGACTTCCATCGAACTTAATGATGGTTAGTCTAGCCATAAGTGTCCCTGCTAAGGACTTGTTCGCTGTTTTGAATTTATTTTCATTATTTTAGAGGTATTCCTTAGCACTTTCAGTTTCGAGTAGTAAATTCTTGGTATTATTTGCCACCGTCATACGTACGAACATAAGGCAGAGTCTATTTGACCTGATCTATGCTTTATAGGACTTTTCTCAAAAGTCATACTTGTGTCAGTAATTGTAGGCTTATTAGAAATTAATGATTTATCAAGATCAAGCACACTAAGATGAAACTCGACTTGTTTTTTCCATTCAGAGAAATTAAGTCCAGTCAACATTGGAACAACAGAAGCTTGCTAATGCAGTCTACTGGAGAGAGATGTTGTAAAAATTAGATAATTTCATAATTTTATGCTCACTTACATAATGCTTTGAGTTAAACTTAATTGAAATACACAAACAATCAACATTAGTAAGCAGTACTATCGGATCCACCTTTGGGTGATCTTATGGCATACTATTTCACTATAGTGATTCCCAGTCACCGATAGAACTGACCAACAAAATATAAGCGATCAAATATCACCATTACCTTTAGGTATCCGGACAAATACCAACCATAGGTACCCGCCAATCATCTTATCCCAATCCATTAACCACTTGGAACAGTGCACCTTTAGGCCAACCTAATATCTCTGTGATTATGGATCGGGATTAGCAAAGTCATTATTATCCAACACTTGGGAAGTGTGTTGGATCATAATTATATGACCGGATGTCCAAACGCATTCCGATTGGGCTACTTTGGTGACTAACCAAATCGTATCATAATATGGTATTAGGTCAAGAATAATGGTTTTGCTCATTATTGGATTCCAAAAATATAAGAGGAAAAACCTCATAATTTTGAGTCCATTAATCGTAATCTTGATATCCATAAAATTTTGAATTCCATAAATTATGAAGATTTCTCAAAAACATAAGAGTAAGATCCATAATTTTTTTTTTTTAATTCCATAAATCATAAAATCATATGGTCTATTTTTTTTTTAATTCTTCCTTGTTTCAAGCAATAATCGATCCTATAAACCAGACTCCTAGTGCCATATGTAATACTTCATCATAATATCTGAGTTTATTGATTCAAGAACAAACATAGAATCATACATCATTAAACTTAATGTTCGACAAACCCGAATACCTTAACCACAGGATCTAAATCTATTAATGCTTGAAACACGGATCAATCTTAATGCGAAAATCATAAACGTAATAATTATAAGACATACCCGGATCCATTGATGAAGAAGACTGAGCGTTGACCTTCCCTTTGATATTTTAATGCTTTCAGAAATTTAAAAACAAGAGAAAACACCCACCTTGTAGTTTCTACCTCTTTCCTCCTTAATGCCCTCTCCCAATTTCGACAATAGTGTTTTGGGAACACTGAGTTGGCTTAAGGTGATGGATAATAATGGAGAGAGACTCTTTTATAGGCACATGGAGGACCACTAAGGCAATTAGAACTTTTATTTTCTACTTCCCATCAAAATAGGAATTAACCCCCTTTAGAATTCTCCTAAAATAGACTTTCCTTATTTAAACACAGTTTCTTTATTTTAAAATCCTCTATGTGGAGCCCCAAATCTATTGTGGGTCATGTTTAGTCTTACATACTAAAGCTAATTGTTAGTGATGGGGTCTGTAGTGGTTTGTAGACCTAGTGCCTAAGATCTCTCTTGGGACAGATGATGACAGTGTAAGTGAATGGAAGTAGAAGGCTTGTGTGAGGATATTGTTGTCTTTCTTAGCTGACTCGTTACGTTAGTGGAGTTGGCAAAACGGTTGGCTTATGGAGAGCCATACCTCAGAGTAGCCTCCAGAAGAGTTAGCAAATGCCGCGAGTCTAATTGTGTACTTGATATGATAATAACTGGCTTGTGGATTAGTAGTTGAATATGATTTTTTTGATGCCATGTGGTGGGAATCAGACATGTTTGAGATGTGGATTGAGATTTGAAGTCGCATAGGAAAATTTTAAATGTTGTGTGGTGGTTTCAAGGTTGTGGGTTTGATTGCGTCGATATAGTGATGCTAGAATGCATAAGTGAGGCTTGAACATGCATATCATTGAGGCTGAAATGCATAAAGGCGCTGGTGACGCAACAACGAAAGTGTAGTTGGAAGTCTTGAGAAGGTAGACCCCTTTTATGTATGAGAGCCTATGAGGATGAAATATCATACTAGGATGTTCGACACGTATGCAACTCTATGATGATTGGTATTTTCCCCAGATGAGGAAGGGTGGCAGCGATGCCCTCATTGATTGTGTATTCCTGGGTATGTGCTTCTCTAGTGTGAACCACACAATAAGTTGCATAGCATTGGGCACAACAGATACGTTTTGAACCACTTTGTGTAGGCCATGTCTGTATGTGTAATGGGCCATATGTTTCCATGTTGGTATACATGTGATGTTGATGAGTGGCTGCGATGAGCCAACGTCACTTACATATGATTGAAATTAATATCTGGTAGGGGCAAGCCTAGCGTTGCATGTATGCACTGACAATGTGTAATTGGTTTTAAGGGGCACAATGCCATTGTGTGTGGTCAATTTTGGCACATGGGTAGATATGGGAAGCATTGGAAAAACGGGTCCATTTGTTGGTCTTATTGAACAACCCCAATTTTGCTATCACAATTGTATGGCTTGTGGTATAAATGAACATGTGCATTGTATATGAAAGCATGCATAGATTTATTAAAATCAATGGCATGCCTGAGAACAGGTAAATGCATGCGCAATTATCGAATATGAAGACATGTGAGGCACGGAATGTTAACATCTTGGATGAGGTAATTTGGTGCCATGTGTACCCAACATGTAGTGATGAGCAGAATGTATGCTGTTGTGATGAATGATTTGCTGTAAGGTGGTATGACAAATGTGATTTGAGACATTTGGGGTGAAATTGGAGGCCCAAGGAACTTCGCCGTGCTCTTCCAAACGGATGGAGTATTCGTCAAATGCAGAATAAGATGTTATTAGTAATGTTATGCATGGGAGTGACGGGCATGCTTTAGTTATGACATGTGTGTGTTTGGATATTCTTGGTCACACATTATGATTGGTGGACCTTTATGTTGTGCTTGACACATCAGGGTTTCATATGCTATGGGTGATTAGGTCCATGGTTGGAATGATGTACGGAAACCTATGGATTTGACAGAACTATTGGAAATTACAGGTTATGTGGAGGCGTGGGATTTTGACTAGTGGTTGAGTCAAGAAGGAGCTGGGAGTACTCCTTGTGCATATGTCGGAGTGGTGATTGACTCCAGATTGATGGTTTTAGGTGATGTCGAGTTTAAAACGTTGGGAATGAGTGGTCCCTCGGGTGTATGATTGATATGGGGAGAGGGATTCCTTTGACTCTTCGATGTGTATTGTTCAGAGGTGTTTAAGGCTCTTGGATCAGCAGGGTGCATTATTATCATGTACTCAGACGTTGTAGAACACATATTGGATTATGGGATCATGTTAGCCACTTGTAATATTTAGTTGTATGGAGAAGTGAATTAGGAGATGCTGTAACGATCCTACTCCAACTTCCCAATGTGATATTGTCCACTTTGGACTCACCATGCCCTCATAATTTTGCTTTGGGCCCTGGCCCACATGGCCAGGCCCAAAAGGCCTCACGCATGGGAGAGGGGGGCTTCCTTCATATTAACACCCAGCCCACCCACCTTACTATCGATGTGGGACTTTCTTTGAGGTGGGTGGGGGTATTACAATCTACCCTCGTTAAAACCAAAGTTATTCCCGACTCTATCACATCACAGAGGTAGAGGGTCCACATAGTCCGAGTGTTGAACCGTGCTCTGATATCACTTGTAACTAGGCCCAAAGTCCTTACACATGGGAGAGGGGGGCTTCCCTCATATTAACACCCAACCCACCCACCTCACTACCGATGTGGGACTTTTTTTGAGGTGGGTTGGGGTATTACATATGCAATCTCTCAATTACGCTTTAATATGGGCAAAATTTTTACGTTGCTTTTGACTTATCATAGTTGGCTGGAAAGACACGATCCTTATTGAGATAAAATCATGCCAGCTCTAAAATTTGTTTATGACTTAGGAGTATGGTAAATCCGACCCTAATTTGGTGCCGTAATCTCCAGTTCTACATTAACCTTCCTTTATTGCAAAAATTGTCGCTATGGTAAACCGTATCTAATTTGGTGCAATTCTACATTACTATCTAATTCTATGTGCTGGTAGCAAATAAATTGGTCAATGATCGTATTTATAGTAAAGTCTTCTATGATAATATGTATTTATGGTAATATGTATTTATAATAAATTCTTGTAAAAGTTTACACAATTGATAAAAATAAATACATATAGAATTAATTGAGAAATTATTGGGCTTTCATTTGTAATTAGGAAATAAATTTGAGACATTGGTTGTGTAAAGGAAACATTAATGTATACGTGTATATTAATTAATGAATTAATGTATCATTGTGAGTAGTTATGCTCATTTACGATGGAACACAATAAATTCACCTAATTTTTTTTGAAACACAATAAGAAATAGAATAAGTATTGTCATTATAATTTTTTTACAATTACTTCAACATATTTGAAATTCTCAACTTATTAACGTAAAAACAATATTTGATTATGTAAATGATCGATATTTAATGAAAAAAATACATATTCATGAAACTCGTAATTTTCTTAATTTCTTATAAATAAAAAAAATCTGTTGGAGAGAAAAATATCAGCCGATATCTGATATCTGAGATATCGGCTAAAATGGCCGATATCATTCTCTTCTGAGATTTAAACCCTTGGTGTGAGGAGGTAGTACTCTATATGTGAGCCATCGGAAGAGAGTCGCGTATGTGAGAAGTGTCGGGTTGTATTACATATTCCTAGTATGACTTGTGATTGAGTGGCTTTTGAGAGAGGATCTCATATGTGAAGCAATGTGGAATTTGCGAGTATCGAGACCGAACTTGGAGCTTTAAATTATCCGAATTTCAGGGTCAAAATTCTTTTAAGGGGGTGGATTGTAATGACCTGACCCGCCAAATTACCGACAACTCCAGCACGAGATGTGTGGAAGTGACACCTGGTAACAATGGGTGCCAAGTTGACTCCAAAATCGGGTGGCATGATAATGGGGTTTACTTGTGGGACATATCTGAGGTATCAAATGAGCTCTAAATTTGGGGAGACTTGTTGTGTTGGATAGATTAGTTAAAGGACTTTCCGAAAAGTACAAGAACTCTCAAATCTGAACTCTGTAGCTCAAGTTCTGGCCATTTTAGTGAAAATGTGTAAAACTACCAAAATAGGATGTTGATGCTTAAGTAGAGTGCGGACGAGTGCTGGCGCTTAAGTAGAGTGCTGACGAGCATTGGCGCTTAAGCAGAGTGCTGACGAGCATTGGCGCTTAAGTAGAGTGCTGACGAGCGTCGAAACTTTAGCAGAGAAATGCATTATGTTGCGTTTACTGTAACGGAACGAAACTTATCCTGTAAACACTGACACTTAAACCGAGTGCTGAAGAGAGTCGAAACTTTAGCAGAGCAATGCATTATGTTGCGTTTAATGTAAATGAACGAAACTTATCCCATAAAAAGCCTCTATGCCTTAGCAATTAACCTAGTTTTCATTTCTAACCATTTTTTCTCCTCCAAGAGACCCCTCTACAAGCAGAACCAAAGACTTCCTTCTCCCCAAATCAACTTGTGCATGTGATTGATTTGTGTTGGACTCTCTCCAAGCTTCACCTCTCTTGGAATTTCTCTTTTCCAAGGTAAATCTTGTAACTCTTCCACTTCCATTCTCTTTAGTGAAGTGCTTTGTTTGAGATCTAAGTAGAATGGAGCCCCAAAACAAGATTGTAAGGCTAAATTGGGAAATGTAAATTGTGGAGAGAGGAAATTTTTATTGGGAGCTTTGCATGAGGTAGGGTTGGCCCCAAATTGAGTTTGGACCTTAAAGGGAGTAAGAAAATTTTGGGGTAAATGTTGCTTTTGAGCTTGGAGGCTGGTAAAATTTGGGGGTTTGGTGTGAATTGATCTTGAGCAACCTTGAAGAGGATTAGGACTTAATAGTGAAATTAAGCTTCGAATCGGCTTAATATGGTAGATTTATACATTACCCATGCTTCGATGACTAATTATACGCAATTGGTTGCTTTCCTTTTGGCTGTGATGAATATAGAAGTATAATATGTTGTATATGTAAACTATGCTTGATTAGGTTGTATAGTTTGTACATTGACTAGAATTCTCATGCTTGAATGACTAATGTAATGCATGCACCAACTATGAAATCCGTGTTTGGTTAATGGTTATGATCCATCACGTGGTATGTAGACAACTGAGAGCATTGTGCCCTTGTCCGATCAAAACTGATTGTATTTGCAATGTGTTGAGTGAGTATACTTAAGCATGTTACCCTTACGTGGTGTGATGGATTGTAATTGGCTATGAATTGTGTTGTATGAGATGTGCCACATGATGGTCTAATTGTGAATATGTATTAGCATGAGATTATTAATATGCTTGCTTAAGAGAATGAGTATGACATGTGATAACATGTTAGTGTTTATGGGTTGTTAGGATGTATGAAATCATGTTTATTTGTGTGAACTCTTGTGATATATGCTAATGGCTTACTTGTGTAGATTTATATGGTAGGTGAGAGCATGGCTAATTGTAAGCATTCATTCATGGGTGAGAGCATAGTTGAATAGGGGGCAGCGGCATGACATGCATGAGCACGATGGGTAGATGAGACTAGAGAGTGTGAGAGTCCCAGTGGCTACTGATGTGATATGAGCCACCAACACCAACCCCCCCACATTGACATAAGGAATTATGTTGTTGATTTGTATGGCCGTGGGGATGTGTAGTGCTTGGAGTGTGATGGGGTGATGAGACCATGGCGTGTTTTGAGCGTGCAGTCAGTGGTAGCCAGAAAGTGATGCATTGCATGAATTGCATTCCATTGGGTAATCACGCATGAGTCATGATGTATGAATGTGATTATGACATGAATTTGATCATTACATGAATGTGAATTTTGGTCTGGTTATGTTACTCCAGCCACATGATAGCTATGTTAGGGGTTTAGACCCATGGTTGGTTAGGTCCATGGTTGGTTAGATCCATGGTTAGTGTTGGACCCATAGTTTGGTAGATGCAAGGCATAATGCATAGCATTTGATTTGTTCTGTGTATGAGCTATGGACTTAATAGAGTGATAAAGAACAGGAGGAGGACTGGTCAGAATGAAGGCATAACTATGCGTGATCTGATCTCGAAAGAGTACGTAGACAATTGATTATTAATTTTGATGACAACGTGGTCCAAGGGAGGATTTGTGGTAATCCTCTTACACGTGAGTTCCACGTGTGTATGGATATAGATGTACGATTGCTTTAAAGTTTCAAATAAAAAAATTCTCAGTCACGTGCCCGAGGGTCAGGGTGTGACAATTGGTCATATTCAATGTTTTTTTTTTTTTTTTAAAACAATTGTTTCAATTACTATTTTTGTTTTAACATTGCATTGGGTGTGATTTTAAGAATGTTTAGAAGTAAGTTCTTCAAATGTAAAAAGGTTGAAGTGATTTTTGGAAGTTGTTTTGAGTAGTTTTGAAGTTGTTTTGTCATTTGGAGGTTATTTTTGAGAGAAAATATCTCTGAATTTTGGGTCATCATCAAAGACCACCACTGAACCTATGTAAACATCAAGGCCCATGGTTTCGAATGCGAGATATGAAGTTGAAAATTTTAATGGGACGAATATCTTCGGCATGTGGCAATGCGAAGTAAGGGATGTGTTGTTTTCACAGGATTTGGATATTGATTTAAAAGATATACCTGCAGATATGAATGATAGGGATTTAGAGAGAATCAACAGTTTGGCTTGTGGCACCATACAGCTTTGTCATACGAGAGATCAATAATATTTTGTTATGAAGGAGACTTTGGCAAAAGATTTGTGGCAGAAACTTGAAGACAAGTATATGACCAAGAGCATTGAAAATCGTCTCTATCTGAATAAGAGATTTGCCAAATTTAGATGTTGAAATCTCAGATGAAGACAAAGCAGTGATATTGTTGAGCTAATTACTTGATAGTTATGAGCATTTAATTACCACTTTATGGTATGACAAAAAAGAGATTAATTATGAAGATGTGTCAAATGCACTAACGAACAATGAAGTTCATTGAAAGATAAATAGGATAACAGGGACTCAATGTCAGAAGCTTTGGCAGTAACATAAAACTGGAAATTTGATAACTCTCATCCTAAGACCAAAAAACATCATCGTCTGAGAGAAAAGCTGTTGCAAAGGATGAGTGTACCTTTTGTCATGAAAAAAGGCATTGGAAAGTTAACTGTCCAATGTTGAAAAACAAGGACAAGGAAGATTCAAATGCAAATGTCGTACAGGCTGAAGATAATGATTATGATGTTTTACTAATTTTTTTCATCATTTGCATATCATTGTGATGGTTGGTTATTAGATTCGGGATATGCTTATCATATGTGTCCCAACAGAGATTTGTTCATCTTTAGAGTTGGATGGTGGCTCTGTTTTTATGGGTAATGATAGTGCCTGTAAAACGAACGGGATAGCTAACATTCGTTTGAAATTGCATGATAGAACAATTAAAGTATTGTCTGATGTTAGATATGTGTAAGAGTTGAAGAATAATTTCATCTCTTTGGGTGCATTGGAAGCAAAACGCTTCATGATTACTAGGGTAGGTGGAGTTTTGAAAGTTTCTTCAGGTGCACATGTTGTCATGAAAGCTACTTGACAAAAGAATATTTGTTTCTTAGAGGGAAGTATAGTTGTAGGTGGAGAAGTCATTGGACAAAGAAGAGTCAAATTCGACACAGATGTTCGTTGCACTCAGGGTTCAAGTTCAAAGCGCAGTTTGAACTTGAGCAACATTCGACAAGTTTGAGAACCTTCGGTGCCTAGTGTCTATGGGGGCATTTAGTGGCAGTCGGCATCAGTTGTTCACTTCATTTGGTTGGTGTGAGATTTCATGCTAAGGTGGAGCTATCAGAGGAGGTCCATTTGTAAATATCGCTAAGGTGGAGATTATTGGGAATGACTCGATTAAGAACAAGATTCTGATTAGGAATAGGAATCCTATTCCTCTTTGACTTCTTCTCTCCTTCAACGACTTCTTCTCTTATCTCTACTTTCGTAGGATACCTCTCTGTTTCTCTCTATAAAATCAGAGAGGGTTTCCTTCGTGAGTGGGTGTCCATCGATATGTGGGTTTTTGTTTGAGAGAGAGAGATTCGTGAGAGAGAGGAAGAGAGTTTGTAAACATTTTAATTTAGTGAAAGATTTGGTTTGGTTTGGCGGATGTAGGCTTCGGCCAAACCACGTTTAAATCCTGTGTGATTCGTGTGATTGATTTTGATTAGCTCCCGTTGTTTGAGTGAGGATTAAATCCCAACATTGACATCACCCATTTCATATAAAAAAAAACTGAAGGAGGAAACTCTAAACCTCAAAGAAGGAACAATGGAAAAGAAAGTAGTTCAAATCTTCAATAGCATAGACACAACAAACAAAACTAACATTAATGTATCACCTCTTTTGAATGCTATTGCACATGGGATGAGCTTTAATAGAGTCACTAGTGGTCAATTATGTGTATGAGTAATCCTTTAAAGTAAGATTTAAATGTGTAAATGCTAGATGCCCAAAGTCAGAGTCTTCAATGTTCACATTAGTCTGAACCCCATACAAATGCAGAATAAAGTTGGAGTATTCCTTACTCCTGTAGTCTCATCATCTAAAAAGTGTTTATGAAATTGAACACTCTATACAATGAAATTAAAACAATCTAACAACATATGATGCAGACTAAGGTCTCTCAAAATCTCAAAACTCAAAGGATTTATCGTTTTCAATACAAAGCCCCTCTCAAGAGGAATCAAACCAAACTCAAATATGAAGAATAAAAAAAATTAGAAGGAAGAGGTATTTGAGTAATCTTACCTTAGACTAAACTTCACATAGAATGAGAGATGAGCACCTCAATCTCTCTTTTGTAAAACTAAAGGTAAAACAAAATTCATCAATTCTAAATAATTGCATATCAATAATATTTGACTTGGTAGTTAAAGGTGCACCTAAGGAACTAGACCAAGGATTTGCTCCTTAGATGCGGATTGCACCTTATATAAAAGTGAATTTTTATTTTCCATATTAGGTGTTAAGTAGATAGTTGAACATAATTTCCCTCTTAAGTGTTAAATATAAATAACATTGTATCTTGTTATTCTCCCTATTAGTAGCTAAAACATAGTGAACATAGTTTACATCTTATATAAAGTGCATATTTTCTTTTATCTTATTATTAATTTTTATGGTAAAATTGACACACAGGGTTTGATGTGTCTTCCTCAAAAATTGAGGGAAGAGTCTGTGTATATTTTTGTATTTTTAGAAAAAACTCATCGTACAAATAAAGAAAGGTCAAAATACACAAAAAAGGAAATCGATAGAATTGATAAGAACACAAATAGATATTTATTAATTTAGTAATGTCCAATTAATTATAAGAGTAGAATTAGGAGAAACTCTCAGGTGACATCTTGTAAACGGTAACACTCCCCCTCAAGGTGGAGCTTGAATGGAAAAAATGCCCAACTTGTGGATCAAACCATGAAATAAATCTTTGCCCAAACGTTTTGTGAAGACATCTGCAAGTTGAGCAGAAGAGGGAACATGTCGAGGAACAATAAGCTTTGACTAGATCTTTTCCCGAACAAAATGGCAATCAATTTCAATATGTTTGGTGCATTAATGAAAGACAAAATTGTTTGCAATATGTAGAGCAACTTGATTGCCACAGAATAATGTGATTGTCAAAGGCTGAGAAGTACTTAGATCTTCAAGCAAATGCTTCAATCACTGTAGTTTGCTTGTCAAAGTGGCAATGGCTCAGTACTCGGCCTCAATGGATGAGCGAGAAATCGTAGCCTATTTCTTGGTTTTACAAAATGAGATTGGAACCAAGGAAAGTAAAATACCTAGTGGTTGATTGTCAAGTGAAAAGGCAGCTAGAAAAATCAGAATAACAATAGCAGCATAGGTGAATACATATAGAAGATGAGAAAATGATCCTCTTGCTGACAGAACATTTCAAGAATTTTAGCACACGATGTGTTGCGTCCAGATAATAGTGCGAGGAGAGTGCATGAATTCACTTAAAACATGGACCGAATAATTGATATATGATCTTTTGGAGGTAAGATAGATAACACGTCCCACTAATGGTGATATGGAGTGGGATCAGGTAGAAAAATCCTAACAAGCGGCGATAATCGTAAATGTTGCTCTATGGGGAAATTGGAGATCCAACCTTCAATCAAACCTATATCCTTGAGGATATCCAAAGTGCAATTCCTTTTGGAAAGTAAGATACATTTCTGAGAACAGGACACTTCGATACAAAGAAAGTATTTTAGAGCACCAAAAACTTTTTTTGAATGATGAGTACCCAAATATTTAATAAAAAAAAAAATGTGTTACAAGGAAGCGCTTGAGGCGCTGAATGGTCAAATCATTATTGCCAATAATAATTATATCATCAACATATACAAAAATAAAAGTGGAAGAATATGTTTGACTATGAGTGAACAATGACTAGTCAGACTTTGATTGTGAAAAACTAAACTCAAGGAGAGTAGTAGAAAATTTCACAATCCACTGTCGGGATGCCTATTTCACCCATAGATGGATTTGTTTAGTTTGCAGATCAACTTCCCATGTCATGCAAAATCAAGCGGAAGCATCATATAGTCCTCTTCATCGAGATCAACTTGGAGGAAGGTGTTGTTAACATCGAGTTGATGAAGAGACCATCACTTAACAAAGATAATGGAAAGTGGAGCACATACAGTGACCGGTTCAGCAATGGCAGCAAATGTATCGTGATAATTCAACCCTTCAACCTGAGTAAATCCCTTGGCAACTAAGTGAGCCTCATAACGCTTAATGGAACCATATGACTGGTACTTAATCTTGTAAACCCATTTGTAGTTGTAGAATTTGGTAAAATAGCTAACGGTATTTCTCATTATCACAGATATAAATAGAATTTACAAGTCGCTCTTTGAAGAGGAACAAATCAATCAAGATACAATTACAACTTGGATTAGAACTGATTAGAGAGAGTTCAACTTGGATTAGAACTTTAATGAAGATGTCAGCGAGCTGGTCTGAACAAGATACGAACTGAGTCCGATGAGAGCCGGTAGTGACACGTTCTTTTATGAAGTGATAGTCAAGCTCAATGTGTTTTGTTCTAGCATGGAAGACAGAATTGACCGCCATGTATGTGGCATGGAAATTATCACAAAGGAGTATAGTCGGAGAAGTGAGAGTAAATCCAAGGTCTCAGAAGAGGTGTTGAATCCAAACAGTGTCAGCACAAGTAGAGGCAAGAGCTCGATACTCAGCTTCAGTACTGGAGCGAGAGATCGTTGCTTGTTTCTTTGCACACTATGCAATTAAGTTGGAACCTAGAAAGATACAGTTACCAGTAATGGAACGACGAGTAACAGGGCAACCGATCCAATCTGAACTAGAGTAAACAACTAAGCCTAAGGGCTGTGTCGAATACGCGATGTGCAAGCCACGACCAATGGAGCCTTTGAGATAGCGTAGGATGAGCTTAACAATGTCGAAATGAGGAGTGCAAGGCTAACTCATAAACTAAGAAACAATGTGCACCGCATAAGCAATGTCAGACCGAGTGAGAGTGACATAAGGAAGCGTGCCAATGAGATATCAATACTTAGAAGGATCAAAGAGAAAATCACCAGAAGTAGAAGACAATTGTGTCTTTGCCGCAATGGGGGTAGAACAGGGTTAATGACCAAGCATGTCACTGTGTCAAAGAAAGTCAAAGGTGTATTTATTTTGAGAGAAATGTAACCCTTGAGAAAGATGAGTCACTTTGAGGCCAAAAAAATAGTGAAGTTTTCCAAGATCCTTGATTTCAAACTTAGTACCCAATTGTCGAGTGAAGGAATGATTGATTGTTACCAGTGAGAATAATATCATCAACATAGAGCAGGAGAAGCATAACTTGTGAGGCTCAAGAAAAACAAACAAAGAACTGTCAGCTTTGCTTTAAAGAAAACCATAAGAAAGAAGGAAGGAGTTGAATCGCTGAAACCAGGAACCTGGTGCTTGCTTCAAGCCATAGATGGCTTTATGGAGTTTGCAAACATGGTGAGGTCGACTTGCGTCAACGAAACTCGGCGGTTGAGCCATGTAGACTTCTTCAGTAAGGTATCCATGAAGAAAGGCATTCTTGACGTCTAATTGATGAATGGGCCAAGTAGAAGAGACCACGAGATTAAGAACAGTGCGAATGGTAGTTGGCTTGACAACAGGGCTGAAAGGTCTCATCATAGTCAATGTCTGCTTGTTGATGAAAGACTTTAGAAACAAGGTGCGCTTTGTATCGTTCAATGCTACAATCAGAACGTTGTTTAATCTTACCCATTTACATCCGACAGTGTTGATATTGGATGGAGGTGGAATAAGTGACAATCTGTTGCCGTAAGAGGGCATTAAACTCATCATACATGACCTGATGCCATTCTGTAGACTGAACAACTTGAGTGTAGGATGTGGGTTCAATACCAGAGGAAGAAACCATAGATGCAAAGGAGCAGACAGAGGATGTCGAGTAGCAAAGGCAGCTCGCTTGTTGGGCTTGAAAATACCATCTTTAACACAGGTCACCATAGGATGAACATTGGTAGGCGAAAGAGGAGCTTCAGCTAGAGATGGTGAAGAAGAGGGTGGTGATACAGGTGCCACCACTTGAGATGGTGATGTGTCTTCTAGAAGCGGTGACGCAGATGGTGGAGACTCATGTGCCGCTACTGGAGATGGAGAGGCGTCTGCTAGAGAGTGTGATACAAGAGGTGGCAGTGGTGCAGGTGCTAACAAAGTAAAAAGCAGGATAAAGACCACGTCAGATGAAGGTGGTCGAGCAGTTGCCAAGGGGCCCGATGCATAGGGGAAGACTGCTTCATTGAACACAACATGCCGAGAAATATAGACTCGTCATGTTATAGCATTTATGGTAAGTATTGTAACCCAAAAAAATACATTCAAGAGATCTTGGTTGCAATTTATTAGTACCATAATCTCCAAGACAAGGGTAGCATTCACAACCAAAAGTACGAAAGACATATAGTTAGGTGTGTAATCAAACAATTTCTGAAATGGTGAGGACTTGGGTGGGGAGTCGGTTGATGAGATACACAGTAGTACAAAGGGCTTCAATCCAAAGGTTATGGTGAATGTGAGATGCAATGAGCAATGTACAATCCATTTCCGATATATGGCGATGTTTACATTCCGCAATACCATTTTGTTGCGGGGTATGGGGACATGAGAATCAATGATGAATCCCTTTTCGTACACAAATGAATAAATGAGTGATTATCATATTTTTTACCTCCACTCTAAAATTTCTTAATGGAAGTAGAGAAATGATTTTCAACAAATGCAATAAAATGGAAAAAATGAGAAAAGACTTCTGATTTATTGCGCATAAGAAAGATCCAAGAGTATTTGGTGTAATCATCAGTAAAGAAGACATAGTAACGAAAACCAGAAACATAAGAGATAGGAGACATCCAGACATCAGAATGAACTAAATGAAATGGGGCAACAATATTATTTTTATGAGAATAAAAAGGAAGATGCATAGACTTTCTTAACGCACAATGGCTACAAAAAGTAAAGCGAGAAAATGAAAAGGAAGAGCATAAACTTTTATTTGAAGCAAGCACTTGTAAAACTTTGTGTGAGGGATGACCAAGGCGTTGGTGCGAGAGCATGAGCAGAGTGACGACTGCGTTAAATAGGATAAAGACTAGCATCAAATCTACTAGTAAACAAAATAGCACTGGTACATAGATCAGGAATGATAAAGCCCCACGGAAAGAAAGTGAAGTAAACAGAGTTATCTTTAGTGAATTGTGCAATAGATAAAAGATTCTTATGCAAGTGGGGAACATGAAGAACACGAGAAAGTTGAAAGTGGGAGGTACCAGAGGAAAGAGAGATGACTAGTGTGTGCAATAAGGAGAAAATCATCGTTACCCAATACAACGTGATCCGTACCTATATAAAGGAACTTATAGCGTAGGGAAAGAACATCACCAGTCATGTGGTTGGTGGTGCCAATGTCTAAATACCAGTTGTGATCAACTGGTCGAGCAGTCTGTATGCCAACGAAGGTAGACACATGAGCTTCCTCAAACCATGTCTGTTGGCAATAGCGCTAGTCGTATGTGGTAGAATTGTGACCAAACTTGAAGCATATCTGACATTGAACAACAAGGAAATGTCTAATAAGCCCCAGATAAGATTGGGGATGTCTGCAATTGCAAGTGCCACGAGGGAGCCACCTCGACCAGCCTGGAATGAAGAAGAGACAAATAGAGCACTATATCCAAAGTTTCGAGCTTGACTACCACGAGAAGAGTACTCGCTCCAGCGGGAAAATAGAAGGGTTGCAGGATGTATGTTGGGAGTGCTAGTAATACTGGCGGCCATTGGAAGATTGGAATATGCCAAGATGCCTTTTTTTGGGAATAAGATGTGTACTGGCCTAGGTTTAATCTTGGAAGAAAATCAATGTTATGTCTAAATTCAGCTCAGACGGATCTTCGAAACGGAAGTGCAATCTCTGTCTACACTTGGATCACCGCCATGCCTGTAGCACCTAAGAACTCTGCAGATTCCTCTGTATACTGGCCTGTCTTAGAATGACATGGCCTGGAATCAAAGTGGCTGCAACGATCTGCACACATATGCGAATCTAGGTTTGTTGTGGCAATTTTTTTCTTTTTAATTTTTGGTTGCTGGAGCAATAGAGGATGGACGTAACAGGAAAGGCGAAAACAATAGCAGGAAATCACCGCTCAAACTGGAAGTAGAGGAAGCCCAAGCAGACTACAGATATGGAATGAATGATCTACTCGAACTTGGGTGTCAACGGATCTGGTGGGTTGCTCAAATAGTGTAGGTCCGGCTGGTGATGCAGGCTGCAGAAAGTCGACGAACAACAATATGGATGCGCTTGCTGAAGGCGTGGTTGCTGCAGGAATAAAATACCTTCTGGAAGAACGCTTGCTGCAACACAGGGTGTAGTTCGTGGATAACAACAGAACTTGGGTCTGGCTTCAACAGAATCTTGTAACGTCTTGTAGAACTTGGGTCTAGGTTTATGAAGAATCAAACTGCAGCAAGGTGGGATTCAGGTCAGCGAAGATAGCCGGAGCAGTAACAACGAGAGGACGACGAGATCTGGTTGAATCTGAATAGAGAAGGTCATCTGAGAGGAGTCATTTAATTGCAGAGGAAACAAATCTAGATAAGAAGAGAGAGGATCGTAAAGTGGCGTCTACTGAGGTAGGCATGGAGGCTGCCTCTCAACAGAGAGGAGATCGCAATTGAAAGAGTGGGGTTGTCATGCAGAGAGATAACGATTGTAGAGGAAAACAGAGAGAAATGGATCAGGGCTCGGGGGTTCGATGTGGCTAGGTGGGATCATTGGAGAGAGCTAGGGATGAGAAGCGATACTTGTCGTTGAGAGATGGTTGTTGTACGGTGGAATAGAGAAGGAAGGGTTTATTTTTAATCGAAAAAAAAAATCTGGGTATAGACTAGAGAATGGAGGGATTTGAAATTTCTGAGGTTCCAAGGACACTCTAGCTCTGTACCATGTAGAATTTGGTAAAATAGCACACTTTATTTCTCATTATCATAGATATAAATAGAATTTACAAGCCTCTCTTTGAAGAGGAACAAATCAATTAGGAAACAATTACAACCTGGATTATGACTGATTAGAGAGAGTTCAACTTGGATTAGAACTCACGTTAATAACAGCCATTGAGTTTCTTATTGACGGGAAGATAAGTGGGAAGATTCCCATCTGTACAAGCTGTACTTGGTTTGGTTGCAAGTTTAATTTAGAGATTGAGCAACTTGGTGTGAAGACAACCTTCCTTCATGGTGACTTGGAGGAAGAGATCTACATGGAGAAACTTGAGGGCTTCAGAGTAAAAGGCAAAGAGAACTTGGTCTGCAGACGAAGGAAGAGCATATATGGGTTAAAGCAGTCATCGTGACAATGGTAGAAGAAGGTTGATTCGTTCATGGTTGATCATGAGTACAGAAGGACTACTTCAGATCAGTGTGTGTATATGATGAAATTCTTAGATGGTAATTTTATTATTTTGCTGCTTTACGTAGATGATATGTTAATTGTTGGACAAGATGCTACCAAAATTAACAAGTTGAAAGCAAAGTTTAGTAGATCCTTTGCTATGAAAGATTTAGGGTCGGAAAAACAGAAACTTGGTATGAAGGTCACAAGAGATACAAAAATTGGCGAACTTTGGCTATCACAAGAGAGGTAAATTAAGAAGGTGCTTGAAAGATTTAATACGGACAAAGCTAAATCATTGAGTACTCCACTTATAAATCATTTCAAGCTCAGTTCCGAGCAGTCTCCAGCAAGTGAGAAAGAAAAAGGTGACATAAGGGAAGTTCTTTATGCATCAGCAATTGCCAGTTGGTAGTTTGATGTATGTTATAGTGTATACATGGCCAGTCATAGCTTATGTAGTTGGTGTTGTCAGTAGATTCCTTTCTAATCCTGGCAAGGAACACTGTGCTACAGTTAAATAGATTCTTAGGTATCTTTAAGGAACTTACAAGATGTGTTTGTGTTTTGGAAATTGTAAACCTTTGTTAAAAGGCTCCACAGATGTAGACATGGCAGGAGACATTGATTCTAGAAAGTCCACGTCGGGTTACTTGATGACCTTTTTAAAGGGAGTTGTAGCTTGGCAGTCCAAGTTGTAGAAATGTGTTGCTCTATCTACTACATGGGCTAAGTACATTATAGTATCTAAGGCATGCAAGGATAGATTGTGGATCAAAAGATTCCTACATGATTTGAGATTAGAGCAATAGAGGTATGTTCTCTTTTGTGACAATCAAAGTGTCATTCATTTGAGTAAGAACCCAACCTTCCATTCAAGATTGAAACATATCGATGCAAGGTATTATTGGATACATGATGTGTTGGAGAAGTTGAGGCAACTTGAGAAAATTCGTACAGGTGAAAATTCATATTGGTGAAAATGGGTTGGATAAGATGAATAAAACCTTGCCTAAGGAGAAATATGAATTGTGTAGAAGCAAAGTGGGCTTGGTTGAGCCCCTCACATGGGTATGGAGGGGGAGATTTGTTGGGTGTCCCTCCTCATAAGAGGTGGGGCCCACATCTAATAAAAGAAACACGAAAAAAAAGGCTTGACAGAAATGGAGAGTCTGCGAGCTAGGAAAAAACAACGAAAGAAGGGAAAACAAACAGGAGAAAGAAAGAGAGAGGGTGTAACCGAGGAAGAAGAAAGGAGAAGAAAATGAGATTCAGCCATCGTGTTTAATCTGATTCATCTCAAATTTTGAGGGTTTTCTCCTAATATCGTGGGCAATAAAACTTCCGGCTCAGATTATGGATTTAGCATCTCCACAGCCTCTCTCTCATACCCCATTTGTTTTGTGAGATCTCTCCATATATTATTTTTATTGTTGTTGGGATCCAAGAATGTTGTGCTCTTGATGATGGGTTCTCGTTTGTGAGCCTCTAATTTGGCTAGAAAGAAATCTTATAATCCCGTTATTTTTATAGTGGAAGATTGATTCAGAGCTTGTTCCGTGGATGTAAGCACATTGTCGAACCACGTAAATATGGTGTTTTATGGTTGGATTTATTTGACTATTTCTTGCTTAATAATTGTTGTTTTATTTATCCATTTTTATTCACACAAAGAGGAAAAATATAGTAGTTTTTTCCTGACACCACTTTTATTTTTTTTCTATGCAACAAAGTTGTTGATATCACCATTGGAATTTTCATATTATGTTTTCATGATTAACAAATCTTGATGGAGAGTGAATTCCAATCTCTTCATTCTACATGCTTTGTTGAATTGTACATTGTAATCTCCATTCGAATGTATATAGGTAGCTATTGTACTTAGAGTCAGTATACAAATACCTTCAAAAAAGAAACTTACGCAAGGATTATTGTGATACATATAACATCAGTAGAAAGGACTTTCTAGTGCTTGAGATTTTTAAAAAACTTGCTTTCTTTAAGTTTAGAATCAATTTGTTAATCATTCGTTGATGATGATAAATAAAGAAATTATTCAATAGTTTTATTTTAATTTTAAAAAATCAAAAGTTAAGATACATTTATTGAACTCATTTTAAACGGTTTGACAATCCTCGCTATCAAGTATTCACTCATCTATCTTCCCTTTTTCTTTTAATTATAGGATCATAAAATGTGATAATGACTAATTCAAAAGTTGATTATGTACAAGTTTTTCTACTTGTTAACATGACATGAAGAAAGATAGATCATTTCAATTATCCTTTTCATACTTTTAGAAGAAATTATTAAAAATGACAAATAGAACGTTTTAAAATTCGTGAAATATGAATTCTCTCTAATCAAAATTCCTGACTAGTTGTAACTTGCAATTGCAGCATGTAATCAAATAGCTCTCGTGGCGCTCTCTCTCATCGACTAAATGAGCTGAGAATGGGATAATTTTACTTTTAGTGAACTATTAATAAAAGCGTGTTAGATAAAATCTCTAAAAAGAAATTGAGCAGTTTTAAAGAGACTATATGATTTCTATGTAAAAATTGAATTTATTATGAACTAAATTTTAAATAGTTGATTGGGATAGATATAGGACTTTATGAATAATATAGTTTAAGAAAAATCTCCATAATCCAATGATAATAATATAAGGGAATATGCAATATGCATAGACCAAGTCTACTCAAGTGTATGATCAATTGAGGGTATGAAATATGGCCTACACGTATCGTGTCGGTTGTTTTTTTTTTTTTTAAATATCATTTTCATCATTTTTCTAGTTGTATCTTAAATTGGATATGATTTTAAGATGGTTTAGAAGAAAGTTCTTCAAGTGTGAAGGGTATTTGTCAATTTCCAACATTTTCTCTTAAAATTTGTCCATTTTTTGAGTTATTTTTATCAATTTATTTGAATTTTTGCTCTAGAATAATCTCAAATTTTGGGCTTTTTAAAATAATTTAATGAAACAATATTAAATGCTTATGGAATTGAATGGAGATTCTTTAATGTGATTGATATAGTTTATTGGATATCTATGATTTTCCAAATTTTTTTTCAAAACATTTATAAAATCCCAGTTTTCTAAGATAATTACTATTTTATAGTATCTTGCATAAAAAATTATGAAATGGATATGATCTTGATAATAAAGAGTATTAGATTGATCTTTATATACATATTTCACTATCTAAACAATGATAAACAAATCAGGAGCCTTTATCATAAAACTTCCTAATGTAAAAATCATTGTCTCTTTTGAAGTCAAATATTCCTTAGCATATTTAATTCTCCAAAAATTAAAATTAGCATTAGAGCAATACTCATTTGATTGATTGTCACCGTTGAGTTCATTGATATGAATAAAATATTTAATCATTCAAATAAATATAAATTCTTTAAATTAGAATTATAATGTTTCAAACGGTTTGCTTCATCGGAAACTCATGATAATTATGTCTGATGCAATGGGTAGGATCGGGTGTGGGTAATTTGGACAGATTTGATTTAATTGGGTTAATTATGGGCATTAAAAGGTGTAATGGGCTAAGCAGATGTGATTAATGGAATGGTATTTAGTGGAGATGATGAGATTTAAAAAGAACATATGGGAAAAGGAAACAAGGGTATGGTACGGTCAAGGTTGGTTTAAAAAGGTGAAAGACTTAACGGGTAAAATGGGGTCTGGGTATCAATGGGCGAGTTGAGTGATGGGATGTGAAGGCTAACTCTCGAAAGAAAATTAAATGAGAAGGTGGCGTTGGAAGAGAAGAGAAAAACTCCGTCGAATGCCATCGTCGGAGGAGAATACTCGAATTCACGAGCTAGAACCGGAATCTCTCGGACAGGGTAAAACCCAAAATAAATTCATTATCAAAATATGTTGTTTCTTTTACATCCCAAACAAGGGTTTTATATACAATCAAGCAAACTAAAAATAGAAAAAGAAATCAAACAAAGAAAATAAGAAAGAAAGAATTGACAATGGAAAGAAGAAGATCTCGAGCATGGTCGGTGTAGAAGGAATGAAGGAAATTGCCGAAAGTCTTGTATGTGTTTCAAATGGATGTTCATTGATTTTTTTCCTTCTATTCTTCATCAATCTTCTATTCTTGGTTTTATTTTGTGCCCACACGTTGGACCTTGGGTCCCACGTGTGTACTACATCAATGTCTTATTAGTTAGGTGATAGAAATTGAGAACCAATTGTCTTGTTTGAACTGGGCCCATAATAGCATCCTAAAAATTAAACTTCGATTTTAAGACTTGAAATTGAAATCGCTAGGAGAAATTTTTTAATCTTATTATTTGAAGTGGACATCAAACAAATTGATTTCTTGAATAATTTCTATCATTATAATTTATGAAACTTACTATTCTTTTCATGTCTATAACAGGGCTTTGTGAATTACGGAAGCTAAAGTCGATGAATTTGGGCTACAATTCAATTGAAGGAAGAATTCCTCCATGTATCAGTTATAAGCAGTCCCTTGAAAACTTATATCTGTCTGGAAATCTAATCGGTGGGAGCATTCTGCCTTTAGGAAACCTTAGTTTGTTGAAAGGGATTTGGCTCGACGATAACAATTTGGATGGCGTATTTGAATTCTCCACTTTTGCCAACTTATCTATGCTTTCGGGCGTTGGACTTTCAAACAATCCAATGTTAGAGGTAGAAACAGAATCCCCAACATGGCTCACATCATTTGAGCTAGAAGCCCTCCTTCTATCAAATACCTAAGTCAACAAGCGTAGTGGCAATGTCATTCCGAGCTTCTTGGCCACTCAAAACAACTTGAAAGAAGTGGATCTGTCAAATACCCACCTTACGGGTAACATTCCTAATTGGCTATTCTATAACTTGACTGTGGCCTTTTAGTTGTTACTAAGTGACAATCACTTGGGGGGTTCATTTCCTCTTCCTTCTCAAGGCATTTCAACAATTGGCCTTTTGTCGCTTGACATCTCCAACAATCTTTTTCGGGGGATCTTTCCTGCCAACATAAGCATTTTTCTTCCTTCACTGAGAGAACTCAACATGTCTGGAAATTCCTTGCAAGGTGAAATTTCTCTCAGCAGTAACATGGCATCATTGGGATTGTTGGATTTGTCGAGCAACAACTTTTCAGGAGAGATTCACAAGTTGCTAGCAAATAGCCCATCATTGAGGTACCTGAGCTTGTCAAACAACAAATTGCATGGGGATATCCCGTTACCAAATTCAAACTTGTCTGCCTTGACATTTCTATTCATTGATGGAAATAGCTTCACAAAAATAGTACCACGCATGCCATCTAATAGCACAAATTTGGAGGCCCTAGAATTCAGAAGAAACTTTTTCAAAGGCATTATCCCAACTTGGTTACCAACACTTGAGAGTCTTTATCTTGATCTTTTTAGTCATAATGGTTTTGATGGTCCCATTCCAACAGAATTATGTCAAATGCAAAATTTGCATTTCCTGGATTTGTCAAATAACCATCTTTCAGGCACCATACCTTCTTGCCTCCATAACATTTCTGCTTGGATGAACAAAACGCTTGTGAGTGATTGGGGAGACTATCTTTCCACACAAAATGGAAACTTGAGAACTGAGTTAACAACAAAGGGAAACGTGTGGTCTTATGAAGGAACTCCACTTTCCATGATGACCGGAGTCGATTTCTCTTTTAATCAATTGACAAGTAACATTCCAAAGGAGTTGGGAAATTTGAGAGGGCTTCACTCATTGAACTTATCTCACAACCATCTAATGGGTTATATTCCAGAGTCCTTTCAATATTTGGATAATATAGAAAGTTTGGATCTCTCTCACAACAGATTGATTGGTCGTATTCCCCCACAGTTAACCGCATTGCATACCTTTGGAACTTTTAATGTTGCCTTTAATAATCTCTCTGGAGCATTGCAAGATTTGGAAGGCCAATTCTCCACTTTTAGTGCAAGAAGCTATGAGGGGAATCCAGGTCTTTGTGGGAAACCACTTGAAAGAAATTGCTCTTCCGACAATCCATCACACCCTCCACACCCTGCTATTGAGGAAGAAGATGATACATTGAGGTTTGTTGACAATCCTGTATTTTTCTACTCATTTGTTGCTGCATCTTATGCATTAGGATTTTGGGGTTTCATTATTCTTCTCTCATTGAATGGAACTTGGAGGAAGAAATTCTTCCTAACTGCGGATCGATTTTTTGAGTTTTGTAGGGAAATCATCAGAGGGTGATATAGACGACTTGAGTAATGATTGTATTATTTAAATGATCAACACTACATTTCAACTCTCCTAAGGGACTTATTTCTGTAATGTTTATTTTTCTTAAAATAAAAATTTGCATTTCAATAATAGAACATTTCCCTGCCGCATCATATTCTTCTATCTTTTCTTCATCATTTTATTGAGTGCTTAACTTTTAAAATAATTGCAAATAGGATTTCAACTCTTCCATTGCCCTACTTTGAATGAACATGGACATTGCACTAGAAATGGAATTGATTGTTACCCTCGTGGGTTTAGCTCAACTGCTTGCCTCCCATCTTAAGAAGCAGGAGGTTATGGGTTTGAGCTCCCATGACCTAATCTTGGTGTGTCCTAGGGGTAGTTAGATCACCCATGGGGGTTTTACGTATCCCACGGCTTCCCACATGTAAATTCAAAGATAAAAGAGATGGAATTGATGCTAGATCTGTATACCTATTAATTTGATTAGTCGAAGCTAGGAATATTTATATAATTTTGTCTCAGCAAGGATTGAGACTGCCCATGCATAGTAGTTTTTACGCCTTTGATTTGCTCCTATTAATAACTAAGAAAAAAATTAGTTATATTTTAAAAGAACGCCAAGACTTTTAGTTCTTCTGGAAAAGCTCCATTAATGTTCTATTTCAATTTTTTTTTTCTTGAAACCTTTTATATTTTTTTGATAAAAAAACTCTTTTTTTTCCCCATTTACTGAATTTTTTATAGATTTCTATCTATCATTTTCAAAGGTAATGCTGGTCATGGTTGTAGGCCCTATTCTTCCATTTACTATAAAAGAAAAAAGAAGTCTAGATTTTTCAACGGTTAAGTGGGTAAATGGGCCCATCAAATATGGGTAAATAAATTGACCTACTTAAAAAAAATTGGGATAAGAGATTGGTCACGCCAACCCATTTATTTTAGTATTTGAATGGGTTACGAGGGTTCAACCTATATGACAAATGGATTAAATATTAATATGAGGGTTCAACCTATATGACAAATGGATTAAATATTAATATGAGGGTTCAACCTATATGACAAATGGATTGAATATTAATATGAGGGTTCAACCTACCCCTGAAAGATTGAGCAACCTCTCAGTAACCTCTCACAACATATGAAAGTTTTTTTTTTAAGCTTCTTCTTCATAAAACTTAATACAACATATTTATTAATAATTATTATGTTAACATATTACTTGTCCTTTGGCTTAGCAGTATTGGATTCAAATTTGGTTAGATCTAAATCTACACCCAAATACAAATAGATGTTAGACTAGTATTAGAATAGATCTAAAATTTAAAATAAAACTAAAGTTTCCATCCAAATCTATTTCAGATCAAATATTTCAAAAGAATTAATTCTTGAAAATCCATTTAGATTCCTATTCAAAATTCATGATGGACTGTTTTTAGGAAAGAAAAATCATAAAAAGAAATCTTTCATACGCATAGTTTGCTAATTAATTCACATGGGAGTTTGAACTTAACACTTCCCACCGGGGGTTTAAATATCATTTTTGAATGATATCAGTCATATTGGCTGATATCTCGAATATAGGCCGATATGATTCTCTCTAATCCGATTTTTTTTTTATATTTTATTTTTTCAAAAAAATCATAGAAGATGCAGAAATTTATGAGCTTATTGGCTATGTAATTTTTTCATTAAATATCGGTCATTTACATGTTCAAATATTATTTTGAAGTTACGACATTGAGAATTTCCAAAATTATTAATAAATTGATGAAAAATTACAAAAAAAAAAATCAGAAAAATAAAAAAATAAAAAATAATAATTTGATAATTTATTGACTTAATTATTGTGTTTTTTTAAGTTATAAAGTTTTAAAAATTAATTAATAAAACTGATAACCAACACATGTGTGAGACCTTACCCTCTTCAAACGCTGTCGGATTTCTTGTTTATTTCCTTTTATTTTGAATTCAACTCCATCTCTAAAAAAATCGCCAAATTTGCTGCTGAGATTTGGCATGTAAATTAAGTACTTAGTTAAGTTAATTTTTAATGTCAAGGTCAACGTTAATTCTTAGATAAGGTAATTTCAGTTAAGGTAAATTTTATTAATGTCGACATCTTAATGTAAGCCTACGGTCGATCCTAACAATTAAGGTAAGACAACTAAAAAAATGCAGGCATGATGGATTGTCCGTCTTTGTTTCAATCCTGCGAGGGATTGATTGAGGTGAGGAAAATGGAAATGGGTTGCCTTTCTTTCTTTCCTTGAAGAGTAAATATTAGTATTGAAGATATATTGAAGAACATTACCGTTCAGGCTCATGTCAAACTCGGGTCTTTTTGGGTCGGGTTGGGTCAGGCCAGGTCAACAGTCGGGTTGAGAGTATTAGAAATTTGAGTCGGATTGGGTTGACTAAATCGAGTTAGCAATTTAGGTCGGGTCGGGTCGAGTTCAATATGTTTTGACATGGGTTAGGGTTGGATTTATCAAAACCCGACCTGCCCGACCTGAGTTTCAGCCCTACCACCACACAATAAGATTCAATGAAATTTCGTCCAAGCTAGGTTAGGTTATTGATGTAAATCACATCTGGTTAAGGTGGAATTAGTTTTCGAGGAATAACTGTTTTGAGCTTCTGACGATTATATAAATAAAGGATGGATGAGTTCAACAACTCTGAGTCAACCGACTTAAGGTGGAATTAGTTGGAATAACTATTTTGAGTTTCTGAATCTATAATTTTAAAACATTAGATTTCTACAAAAATTCTAAAATTAGACCTTGACTGTCGTTGGGATATATGTAGTTAATTGTTTTTGAGTTAGGGCAGAGAGTTTGCATTCTATCGGTTATTATATAGATATTAATTGTGTAAAGTTTTAATATTACTTCATCATGTTAATTAAGTAATTTTATTTTTTAATGAAATTTAAATTTAAGAGATAGAATGATTTTATAAAAGTAAAACTTGATAAATCTCTTACTCAAATGGGTTTTTATATAAGAACTCCACTAAAACCTTATTTACTACAACTCTTTAAGAAAACATATCATTAAATAGATTTTGATGTGATGTAAAGAGAACTCTTTAACAAAGTTGTGTATACGTTTTTCCTTAATTGATCATTCTCTCTCCTAATTTAAATTTTTAAAAATCAATAACTTATACTCATAAAAAATTAAAGGTTAAGATTATATGTAGACCTGTAAAGAGACCCATTTTTAAACATTTGTTTATCCAAAGCTTTAATATACTCCTCTATAAGCCTAGAATTTATAATGTCAATCTAATAAAATATTTCACCCATACCACACTTTATGATCTTTAAAACTTATACAACATTTAGTATCATGTAAAGGTTAAAAAAATCTAAAAAGTCGGGTGTCTATATGTACGGCTTAAAAAAAATCTAAAAGGTGCAATATTAGACCTAAAAACTAAAAAAAAATAATGAACTCATTAACCTTAATACAAACAAATTTCAAATAAAAATGCATTTAAACAAAATATTGGTTGTCATTTTTTCCAATTTGTCTCTCTTCTTCTACTTAGGCCACTCGGTGCATCCTTTCTGAACTTCTAGAAACAAACTTAATTTTATAAACTAATTTGATACCTAAGAAAGCAAGAGAGTAAGAAAAAGTATTTAATGATGCAATATATGGAAAAAACCCATTAACACGTGAGGAATAACTGTTTTCAGTTTCTGACTATTATATAAAGGATGGATGAGTTCAACAATTCAGAGTCGACTGACTTAAAGTGGAATTAGTTTATGAGGAATAACTGTTTTGAGCTTCCGTCGATTATATCAATAAAGGATGGATGAGTTCAACAGCTCTAAGTCAACCGACTTAAGGTGGAATTAGTTGGATTATAATTTTATAACATTAGATTTCTAAAAAATTTCTAAAATTAGACATTGACTATCGTTGGGATGTATCTAGTTAATTGTTTTTGAGTTAGGATAGCGAGAGTTTGCATTTTATCCGCTATTATTGTGAAACCCCTGCCAAAAAGAAAAATAGCAACACCTAGACCGATGTGGGAGAGTCCCACATCGGTAGTGGAGAGAAAAAAATGGGGGTTTATTTGAGGCCAACCCCTCTTAACTTATGTGACGCGTTTTGGGCCACGCCATGTGGGCCTGGGCCCAAGAGCAAATCCGTGCGGGCTCGCTTGTGTGTGAGACCCAGAGCGGACAATATCACACTGAGTTGGACCCTACGCCCTATATTCGGGTCGGGTCGTTACAATTGGTATCAGAGCCGAGTTCAACACTTCGACTGTGTGGGCTTTTCCTCCTTCCTTGGTGTTGTTGAGTTGGGCCGAGTCGAGCCGAGGCGGCTCGAGGCTTTAGGGGGGATGATTGTGAAACCCCTGCCAAAAAGAAAAATAGCAGCACCTGGACCGATGTGGGAGAGTCTCACATCGGTAGCGGAGAGAAAAAAATGGGGGTTTATTTGAGGCCAACCCCTCTTAACTCATGTGACGCGTTTTGGGCCACGCCATGTGGGCGTAGGCCCAAGAGCAAATCCGTGCTGGCTCGCTTGTGTGTGAGACCAAGAGCGGACAATATCACACTGAGTTGGACCCTACGCCCTGTATTCGGGTCGGGTCGTTACAATTATATAGATAATTGTGCAAAGTTTTAAAACTAGTTGATCATGTTAATTAAGGATTTTTTTTTAATTTTTAATAAATTTGTTTTAAAAGTGTATAATTTAAGAGATAAAATGATGAAATTAAAGTGAAACTTGATAAACCATTCATTCAAATGGGGTTTTATATAAGAAATCTACTGAAACAAAACATACCATTAAATAGATTTTGGAGTCTACATAGTAGGGTGTGATGCAAAGAGGACGATTTAAAGAATTGTGTATAAGTTTTACCTCTATCTTATCATTGTATGTCTTAAATTAAACATTTAAAAATCAATGACCTATCTTCATCAAATTTAAAGGCCAAGCCTATAAACAGACCCCAGTATGTCCCGCCTAACTAGTATGGATCTAGATCCATTAAGAAAAAAGTCTGAATCTGCCCGGCCTAGTAAAACAGGATTAGCTCCAATTTAGATCTGGCATGTCCAATAATCTTAATGGACCATCTGAAGCCCATTTGTCCATTTGACCCATTTAATAGCGCAAGTTGTTGTAAGGCTCAATATCAAATTCTAACCCAAATTTGATGCTACCAAGCCCGATATCTAATTTTCACCCATCTTTTGATGCCACCAGGCCTAATATCTAATTTTTAACCTTCATTTTTAGGCTAACGGCTCCAATATTTATTTTTAACTAAAATTTCTATGCTACCAAGTCTAATACCCATTTTTTAACCTAAATGTTTATTTTATCAGGCCTAATATCCATTTTTAAACAATTTTTTTAATCAAAAACCTTAATATACTTATCTATAAACCTAAAATTTATAATTTCAACTTAATACAGTATTTCACCTCTACCACACTTTGTGAGCTTTCAAACTTATACAACAATTAGTATCAAAGAAAGTTAAAAAAAAAAAAAATCTAAAAAGGGCTATATTTCTGAAAATATAAAAATTTGAATCGGACTTATTACCTTAATACAAAACAAATATCAAATAAGAAAATGCATTTAAACAAAATATTAGTTGTGATTTTTCTAATTTGCCTCTCTTCCTCTACTTTGGTCTCTTGTTGGTGCATCTCTTTCATTATGGATTCCAAAATCATACTTAACATTTATAAGCTAATTTGAGACCTGAGAAAACAAATAATAAGAAAAAGCATTAATGACGTAATATATGAAAAATAACCCATGAACATGTGAGAGTGAATATATATGAACAATGAAATCTAACACAAATAGGAAAAGAGCTCTTTGTGATATAGACTTTTTTTTTTTTTGTGATGTAATCTTTAGAGGCTGAAGCATCCTTTGGTTGGGTAAGAGAATCTAACACAACTACATGGTTCCATCTTCATTCCTCAAAAGCCAACCAGTTACATGGTCAAGCTTGGCTTCAGCCATGGCCAAATAATAAGCCAAAGGAAGTCAACCCATATCATGTCATAGAACTGGCATAGTTATGGAGATGAACATTCCATGGTGGGAGCATCTAAAGCCAAGATCACCCACCATGTACAGCCTTATATTGAATGATTTTTGGAGAACAATTTTCCCCACAAAAAAAAATAAAAATCCTTTGCTTTAAATGATTTCCTATTCAAAACACCTACATTTTCATAAATGTTCAATGTTTTCCCATTTCTTTCCTTACGGAATCAGAATTAGGCAAACAAAGTCATCTAAGATTGCAAATAATGTGTAAAACCTCTTAAGAGGAGCACTTCTTACAAGATTTTCCCAGCTTCCAAATACAGACAATAACAAGGAACACAGAAGAATTAATGTGAGCATCAAAGTAACTTATACATTTTATACACAATAGTGCTTTATTGTGTAAAATGTTAGACAAAATGACATCTTACCCTTGCAAGGGACAAGCAGAGATCATGTCCCTTCTCTTTCATACGGTGATCTTCATTACTAATTAACACAGAGGGCAAACGCTCCATATACCTCATACCTTATGCTCACTGTTCTAAGGTAATTCTCTGAATTAGATGAACAAGATTAACAAATAAGACTGATGCTTCTTTTGTCATTGAGACAGATTTTCTAGTTTTGTTAAGATAGAAAGGTGGTTTAAGATTCTTCAAGAACTTATCAATGCATAAATCTTAGTCCATGAGAATCCCAACAAGAAAAATCCCACCTTGCAAAATATAGAAAATAATAAATTTTCTATTGTATTAAGAACTATGCTATTACATGAACTTATAACCTCTAGCCAACCCTACGGCTATTACAATCAAACTCAAACTCTTAACCTAATTCCAAACCAAATACATCTCTTAATTAGAGATAAACCAACCTTATAATCCTAACTACACAATAATTCTACTAATTAGAGATAAACCAACCATTTGAGGACAGTCCAAAGAGAAGAAATAGTGTGATAAAGAAGTGGATCCAACCCTCACAACTATAGAGGGCATGAGCACAAATTAGGTAAGTGACAATAGCATAGCCCAAGAATTATCAATAACACTCCGGGCAAGAAAAGACTATCGTTCCACTTAATTTAGCATTATAATTGGTAAGAGTTGCTAATGTACCCACATAGCTAGTACACATAAATAGATTATATGCTTCATGAAAAATTATACCAATAATCTAGATGGATGACTTGACACATGTAGCTGAAGGTGCATTACCCTGCTCAGGAATAAAATTGTTTGTACAAAAGCAAGCCAACATCTTTGAAAGGCATCCATGGCCATCCTTGCATGACTAGAGACTCTGTCACACCAATTACAACCCAAAATGTTCCCATCGAAGGACCACAAGTTTGCCAAGGATTTAATAAAATGAATCTAGCACATTGAATACTTGTAACATCTCAGAAGGAAACAAACTTCATTAGACTACAAATAGCATATCCACCCACTGAAAGAGCTACAAAGAGTGGATTAGATTTATCTCAAAATTCAAGAAAGTAAACATATACTGCATTGACCCAAGCCCCAATTGTAAGCTACTCAAGATTGTCATGTACAATTGGCAAGAGAAGGCAATGCCAATGTAATTCAACAAGAGCATACTGAAAGTTCATTGAAAACACACGTTGCTTACCTATCTGCCAAGAAACAACTACAAGTCCATCCAATTGTATTAGAGATTTAGAGCAACATAAATAAGGCTACAACAAATGTATTAAAGCAACATAAATAATTTTACATCAAGTAGAAAAGGTAACTTGACACAATGGAAAGCAGTAAGATTACCAACAGCAATTGGAGAGGAAGTGAGTTTAGAATAAATTTCATGTCAAGGCTGACCAAGCTCTTCTTCAATGAAAGTCGTTGCAACATCATCTGTAAATCAAGGAAGCTTCAAATATAATCAAGCAGAACCCAATCAGCTAAGTAACACCTACTCCAGAGGCTCTCCTGCAGAACATATAACTGTTTGAAGAAAACCTGCAATCTCATTAAATGGCCCTGGCTTACAGAGATTTTCAGTAAAGGCCAAATGAATCGAATGCAAACCATTTACGTGATCATTGGTTAAGACAACAACATGTAATCATTGATTAGCAAAAATATACAAATATTGCAAAGTGATAGAGATCGGTATAAGTTATTACGACTTCAACATAGGTAGGGAGGCTCAAATTCTCATTTTTTCAGCGAAATTTGACATGTAAAATGATGAGTTATCTTCACCACAGCCCTCCTTTGGATCAAAATCATAAACCCAAACACAAGAACAAGAATACAGTTATTGTTTTTCAAAAATAAAAAAATCTAAACTCAAACAGACAACCCAATTTTCAGTTTCAATGAGTTTTAATTTTTTTTTTTTTAAATAAAACACTCATTTTCAGATTCAGTTTTTCTTTTCTGTAAAAACAAAAAACTCTCTCTCGATTTCACATCAACCCATTTTGGAGAGTTCCTCGGATCTCTCGGCCCTTTTAACCCACTAATTGAATTTTATTCCAGTAATGGGCAATTGGAAACTCAACTAGAAATGATGGATCAGATCTGACTTCTCACCTGAAGAATAAAAAAGACTCCAAGTTCCAGTGAAAATTGCCAACATATAAAATCCGCGGTGAGACCAAGTTTCTAATGAAAATAGGTTTGACTTTGCTTGAATTAAATTAAAAATGCAAATCCAAATACACCAATCATATTTAAACGATTTAATGCATAATTTTAATGAATGATTACATGAATTAAATTAATGCAAAACAAAAATAAGAAACTAGGAAAACAACTTTCTAGGAAATTTCCTAAAGAGGCCTGTCTTTAAACTTCAATTCTCAACTCCAAAATTCGTGTGTCTAACATTGGCTACCTACACCTATATTTATAGTGGACTAGAGTTGGAGAGAACATGAAAAAACCAGCCCAATGGGTGTAGGTATAGGTGTACTTGTTAGGACCTGGGCTTCCAATCCAAAAGACTAGCCTGTTAGGTGAAGTGACCCAAGTCCTTTATAAACACTTAGATCTCCCTCTATACTTCCAATTGGGACTCGTTCACAGCAGCCCCAACAATCCCCCCTCGAACGAGGCCCTCCGATGGAGGGAGACACCGGCCATCCTGTTCGTCTGAGGGATCTCTAGAGCCCACATGAGGTAGCCTGAGACCTGACACTGATACCACTTGTTAGGACCTGAGCTTCCAACCCAAAAGACTAGCCTGTTAGGTAGAGTGACCCAAGTCATAACTTTGTCTATAATTATTGGAATTGTGAAAACTCTGGGTTACTGGAACAAACCTAATTTTATGAAAGTATGATATCATGTTTGATGCTTCAATTAAACCAACAAATTTAGACCACGATTTTGTCATCCAATCACATTGTACCAGGTAGGAATGATGTGTTGCCCCAACCAATCAAAATCAGCCACCTCCATGCACCACTTTCCTTGTTCATTGTCCATTTAGGACTTCAAATCTTGCTTGATGAGGGAGAGGAGAGTCCACATGACATCCACCATTGGTTTGTGGAATTTTAGCTACTAACCTACTCCAATTCGCAACTCACTTTTGGAGCTAGGGTTTTGGCTTTGTAACACTTCATGTAGGTTCTATTATGCTTCCAATAGAGCCTCGGGTCCATAGGTAGGGTCCACATAAAATAAATTTATCATTTTAGCCAATTTAGGCCCCACTTTTCCACGGTCAAAACTAATGTAGTTTCTTTCTCATTTTCATGAATGATGCCTGCATCACAACAGAAGTGTCCAAGATCTATTATCAAAGACCAACCGATGTAACGTATCTAATAGAAAAAGATGCAAGTTAAGGTCACTGGTATGGAGTTCGGCCAAGGCCCCAATCTAATGAAGATAGGAGGTTAAATCTAAGGCAAACAACAAAAAAACAATAGGAATTTCACTCTCCTTGAAAGAAAAGATGGAGATGATGGAAAATGTGACGATCCGACCTGACCCCATCACGATTGTCCGTTTTGGGCCCCACGTAGGCTCGTACGATTTTTTTTTGGGCTTAGTCCACTAGGCCAAGCCCGAAAGGCCTCGTTATGGGAGAGGGGCTGCCCCCTATTAAATTCACGCTACACCCAGGCCTACTAGGCGATGTGGGACTTTCCCACACCCCAACAGCGCTGCTGGCTCTGTCATGTCACATCGACAAAGGGTCTACACACATAGGCGGGCAATATCACAGAAGTAAAAAGCCTACACAGTCTGAGTGCTGAACCGTGCTCTGATACCACTTGTGACGACCCGATTCGACCCTATCACAATATTGTCCTCTTTGGGCCCCACTTGGGCCCACACAGTTTTGTTTTGGGGCCAACTCACCTGGCCAGACCCAAAATGCCTCGTGATGGGAGAGGGGCTTCCCCATGGCCGACTACAGCACAAGGCAACTCAAGCAATTGCTTTAGGCCCCCAATTTGGAAGGACCCAAATCTCTCTCCTCTTCACTCGGTAACTATTGAGGAAAACTGGTTTGATTGTTTCGAATGATATGATTGGAGAAGATCGAAGGAATGAGACTCTTGCTTTAGAGCATACTTCTTCTTCTTCTCATGGATTACATAGCCATCTTTTTGGTTCTTCCAAAGAGAAAAAAGAGGAGTTTGGGAGAGTGATGTAGGCTTCTATAGAATAAGTAATTTTTTTCTCAAAATATAGCAGAAGCTGAATAATTAATCAAGCCCGACATGAACTCGCGTAATAATCAAGGCCCAATAAGGCTGGTTTGAATTGGGATGGCCGAATAACCACTGGTAATAGCGGAGAAGGAATCACAATACTTGTTGCAGCAGGAACTTCAGGTTTCTGCAGATTGACAACTCGACAACTTTATGCTTGACCAATGTATGGGCTATTAAAAGAGGTGATTCACCAAACTAGGCCAAAGAGGAGGTGTGAAACAATTCAAACACCTAGTGATGGACTGATGATTGCAGCAACCTGGCTGCAACACTTGGCTACTTACATCTTGAACTAAGGTGCTGATCTGGGCCTCAATCTGGCTCTCCACCGATGCCAAGAATGAAACACACAAACCCCACAGGGTTTAATAAGCCTGAGAATGGAAGAAGCTCTTCAACGTGTAGTGCTTCTCAATGGATTTTGCACTTATGCAATCTTCAATCCACAACAAACACACCAAGGTTTGCTTAAAAAAATTAAACTTTTTATTCATCATCAACTCTGAATCCCCCCAAATCTGGCTGAGATACAAGCTTTAAATAAAAATACAAACTGAATCTACCCTTGAAAATAGGAGCCGGCCCTCCATATTTTTGAATCCTACTAAAACTAAAATCCCAATAATAGCAATCCTAATCTAAACAAATAAAGCAACTACTATCCAAACTCCCCACCATTTAAAACACCTAATCCTAACTTGCTTAGAATTATGGAATTTGTTGGGATGTTTGACTCAGGATGAGTCACTGCAACGTGCACACTTCCTTGGGCCTGCTTTGCTGGGCCTGGCTTGTGTAGGTCCACAAAGCTGGACTGCATAGATCTTGACATCTTGGTAGGCCAAGGCTTGGGTCGGATCTTGGGCTTGACTTTATATGTATTGGGCTTGGACCCACCTTCATTGATGCCCACATCAGAGTGCCCAATGCAAAATGCTAGAATAATGGATACAAATCAGGATGTAAGTCTCACTTCTCATTGTCATGGCCCAACTCAGGCGTACCCGATCCAACTCAACTCGGCCCAGCACAATATTGTCCACTCTGGGCTCACGCGTGGGTTCACATTGCTTTGCATTGGGCTTGGCTCAACTGCAGGCCCAAAACGCATTGTGTTAGGTGAAGGGAGTACTGCCTTTTATAAACTCCCTCAACATTCATCTCCTAGGCGATGTGGGACTTTTTCCACACCCACTCGCCCAACTGAGATTAATCGCCATTGTCGATCGATCGCAGACGCCTTTGGGCCTCTAGGCTGGGGCGACTCCACTCTCTCTCTCTACGTCTTCTTCTTCATTAGGTGTTTTCCTTTTTTATTTTTTCTATAATTTTGTGATATCCTGATCCATGAGCGAGAGGCCAGGGCCTAGCTAGGCTGATCCAAGTGAAACTGGGCCCTTTCAGAGGGGTCAGCAGAGTGGGCCGGTCGGATGCGACAGCCCAGCAGTGGGTGGGAGTTGTGGAAAGTCCCACATCAGAAGTTGAGGACTTTTGGATGGGGTTTATAACTAGTTGCCCCTTCTTAACTCATGAGACGCGTTTTGGGCCTACCGAGTTGGACCATGCACAAAGGCAAAACCGTGAGAGCTCATTTTTTGGCCCAGAGCAGACAATTTCTCATTGAGTTGGACCCTAAACCATGTTCACGGGTTGGGACGTTACAAATTTGGTATCAGAGCTCTGGGTTCTACACTCGGACTATGTGGGCTTACTCCCTTCCACTGGGTTCGTTGGGTCGAGCCGAGGGCGGCTTTGGGCTTTAGGGGGGTGGATTGTGATATCCTGACCCATGAGCCAGTGGCCAGGCCTTAGATAGGCTGATCTAAGTGAAACTGGGCCCTGTCGGACGGGCCAGTAGAGTGGGCCAGTCGGATCCGATAGCCCAGCAGTGGGTGGGAGTTGTGGAAAGTTCCATATCGGAAGTTGAGGACTTCCGGATGGGGTTTATAAGTAGTTGCCCCTTCTTAACTCATGAGACGCGTTTTGGGCCTACCGGGTTGGGCCAGGCCCAAAGGCAAAACCGTTAAAGCTCATTTTTGGGTCCAGAGCGAACAATTTCTCATTGAGTTGGACCCTAAACCCTGTTCACGGGTCGGGTCGTTACAAATTTGGTATCAGAGCTCCGGGTTCTACACTCAGACTGTGTGGGCTTACTGCCTTCCACTGAGTTCGTTGGGTCGAGCCGAGGGAGGCTCTGGGCCTTAGGGGGGTGGATTGTGATATCCTGACCCATGAGCGAGAGGCCAGGCCCTAGATAGGATAATCTAAGTGAAGCTGGGCCCTGTCGGACGGGCCAGCAGAGTGGGCCAGTCGGATCCGACAGCCCAGCAGTGGGTGGGAGTTGTGGAAAGTCCCACATTGGAAGTTGAGGACTTTCGGATGGCGTTTATAAGTAGTTGCCCGTTCTTAACTCATGAGACCCGTTTTGGGCCTACCGGGTTGGGCCAAGCCCAAAGGCAAAACCGTGAGAGCTCATTTTTGTGCCCAGAGCGAACAATTTCTCATTGAGTTGGACCCTAAACCCTGTTCACGGGTCGGGTCGTTACAAATTTGGTATCAGAGCTCCGGGTTCTACACTCGGACTGTGTGGGCTTACTGCCTTCCACTGGGTTCGTTGGGTCGAGCCGAGGGCGGCTTTGGGCTTTAGGTGGGTGGATTGTGATATCCTGACCCATGAGCCAGTGGCCAGGCCCTAGATAGGCTGATCTAAGTGAAACTGGGCCCTGTCGGACGGGCCAGCAGAGTGGGCCAGTTGGATCCGACAGCCCAGCAGTGGGTGGGAGTTGTGGAAAGTCCCACATCGGAAGTTGAGGACTTCCGGATGGGGTTTATAAGTAGTTTCCCCTTCTTAACTCATGAGACGCGTTTTGGGCCTACTGAGTTGGGCCAGGCCCAAAGGCAAAACCGTGAGAGCTCATTTTTGGGTCCAGAGCAGACAATTTCTCATTGAGTTGGACCCTAAACCCTGTTCATGGGTCGAGTCGTTACAAATTTGGTATCAGAGCTCCAGGTTCTACACTCGGACTGTGTGGGCTTACTGCCTTCCACTAGGTTCGTTGGGTCGAGCAGAGGGCGGCTCTGGGCCTTAGAGGGGTGGATTGTGATATCCTGACCCATGAGCCAGAGGCCAGGCCCTAGATAGGCTAATTTAAGTGAAACTGGGCCCTGTAGGACGGGCCAACAGAGTGGGCCAGTCGGATCCGACATCCCAGCAGTGGTTGGGAGTTGTGGAAAGTCCCACATCGGAAGTTGAGGACTTATGGATGGGGTTTATAAGTAGTTGCCCCTTCTTAAGTCATGAGACGCATTTTGGGCCTACCGGGTTGGGCCAGGCCCAAAGGCAAAACTGTGAGAGCTCATTTTTGGGCCTAGAGCGGACAATTTCTCATTGAGTTGGACCCTAAACCCTGTTCACGGGTCGGGTTGTTACAAATTTTCTTTGAGAGCAATGTAGTTTTTTTGAGACTTTTTATAGGAATTTTTTATTAATGATTTTGTGGGTCTTCTGTGTTATTGAAGTTTGATGTACTTTTACGATTGTGGATATCTATTTTTTTGGTGTAAATCTATTTCCGACTTTCTATTTCTCATTCACAAAGGCTCTTATTTAGTAAATATTATTTTTTTCTTTATATGCAACCTCCTGCCACCAAAATCGTGTTTGCCAACAGTAACCCATTTTGGATTTTGATTAGGTATCACTGGAAGATTTATTTCTTTTTTTAGTTGCTCCAAGTTTAGGAGATTTTTTACTACTGTTGGATTATTTTTTGAACAAATATATGCCAAGCATGAATAAGCTATTTCCTGTTTTCACATTGGGATTTTGGACTTCAAATTTAGTATGAATCTTGTATACTCTTTTCATTTCGTATTTTAGCCATTTGATTTTTTATTTTGTCTGCAATGCAGATTGAAACACCTCTCCGTCTATTTGGGAAATTCACTCTTCTTGGTTTGACATTGGGAAAGACATTAAGAACTGGGCCCAAGGTTGGGCTGGATCCAATAAGACTCGAGATCGAGTCTGGGCCTGGACTTGGTCTGGGCCAAGACTAGGCCTAGTTGGGTCATATCCGTACTGGGCTAAGCTGGGCCTAACCACTGGCCGAGTTTGCAGATTGGGTTGGCTTAACACACAACTGAGTCAACTCATGATTTAATCGAGCCAACTCAACCACAAGGTTGAATATGAAATTCCGTTAGTAGAATGATGCAAGACCGAGAGAGAGAGAGAGAGGGAGGGAGGGAGGGAGGGAGGGGGTAAATAGGTCTGATCTGATTTTATTTCTATTTTTAAAATAAATCAATTTAACAATATGTGTAGCGGAATGAACGTGTGTGCAAGTGATAAACAGATGAATCAAACCACATTGCACAATCATTTATAGTGGTTCGGTTCACGTGACCCTATTCCCACTGTCAAACTTCTCAACTCTAGGGTCGTCCCAATATACTATGAATAGGCTTCACACCCAAATAGTACAACCTAATTTTTTATAGAGTTTCGACCCCCTTGATCTAATCATCGATGCATATTTTTTTTTTTTTTTTATGGTTCAAACACAATGTTCTAATTCACTTTACAACTTTAATCAAAGAAAAAGACTAAAAGGCACACTTGCCATGGGCCTTAACAATTCTTCAAAATGTGTGTTCTTCTTGTAGATGTCTCCGCGCCTTCTACCTTCAGATCTAATCCATTCTTCAGTGAGTTTTGGTACAGCGGAACATGGGTTCTAGGATAAGAGTATTACTGGTTCTTAGGTCCTAGAGGAAGGTGTAATAGCCCGGCCCATAAAAAGGGCTTGGGGATCGGCCAACAAGATATTGTCCGCTTTGGGCCCATACGCGCACACACGTGCACACGCGCGAGCCCTCACGGTTTTTGGATCGGACCCGGCCCAAGTCCGGGTCCAAAACGCGTCTTGTTGGTTTGAGGGAGCAAGGCTACTTATAAACCCCCTCTCAAACTCCTCAACTTCCAATGTGGGACTTTCCACAACTCCCACCCACTGCTGGGCTGTCGGATCCGACCGGCCCACTCTGCTGGCCCGTCCGACAAGGCCCAGTTTCACTTGGATCAGCCTATCTAGGGCCTGGCCTCTGGCTCATGGGTTAGGATATCACAATCCACCCCCTAAAGCCCAGAGCCGCCCTCGGGTCGACCCAATGAACCTAGTGGAAGGCAGTAATCCCACACAGTTTGAGTGTAGAACCCGGAGCTCTGATACCATTTGTAACAGCCCGGCCCATAAAAAGGGCTTGGGGATCGGCCAACAAGATATTGTCTGCTTTGGGCCCATACGCGCACACACGTGCACACGCGCGAGCCCGCACAGTTTTTGGATCGGACCCGGCCCAAGTCCGGGTCCAAAACGCATCTTGTTGGTTTGAGGGAGCAAGGCTACTTATAAACCCCCTCTCAAACTCCTCAACTTCCGATGTGGGACTTTTCACAACTCCCACCCACTGCTGGGCTGTCGGATCCGACCGTCCCACTCTGCTGGCCCGTCCTACAGGGCCCAGTTTCACTTGGATCAGCCTATCTAGGGCCTGTCCTCTGGCTCATGGGTTAGGATATCACAGAAGGTCCTCATCTTCTTCACAAAATAAGCATTGAATGTTTTTTTATTTTCCTAGTAAAAGACGACGAAGAAGAGAGATAAGGGATAGGGAAGGTCTCTGGTCACTGTTGGGATTTTTCCAATCTTCAGATTTATATCTTGAATTCTGTCAGCCCTACATTTATAAGGCTGTTTTGGAACAATTAAGTTTCGAGGCCTCCAGATTGCCTTCGAGGCCTTGAGCTTGTATTTGATAATACAGCTCAAGATTTTCCAAATTTCAATTCTCACTTTTAGTGCTATTTAGTCAAAGGCCAGCTCACCAAAACTCAGCACATATCTTTAGATTTGTATGTGATTGCAAATCACGATGTAGCTTTTCTCATTTTCCATAATTTTATTCCATAAAATCAAATCATGAAATGGCAATGAGATTTTTCATAATCTTTTCAAATTAAGAGGAGACTTTCCAAATATGTATGAGATTTCCACCCAAGTTTTTAGATTTGTTCATGATTTATGAGATGGCAAACAGATTTTCCATAATCTAAGAAGACCCTTGTAGATTCTCCATATTTCCATGAGAATCCCAACCATGATAAGACTTACGATTTTTCGAAATCAAGAGGAGCCTTTCCCTTTTTCCAGATTTTTCTTACCATATCTTGTGAGATCTTTTGTCAAAGGACAGAGGGACTTGAGATTTCATGCTGAAATCTAGCTATCATAATTTTCACTCAGATATGGACAGTTTTTGAGGCCTCGATGCTGAGACTAAACTTTTTCTAGATTTCCAATTTATTAACATTGATTTCTATGATGATTAGGCTTGACCTGAGGTTCAATATAGTTCACTTACCTGTGTACCAATCACATGTTCGTTGTAGACTCTTCTATGCATAGTAGATCTTCTGACATCTTCACATTTTTCCAAGGCATGGTCCAAAACACAAGGTCACACTTGGTCACGAAATTAAAAATACATAGACTTGGTCAAACCGAGGCCCTAACAAAATCAAGGAAGAAGAAAAAAGGGGGAAATTGGAGAAAACCAGAAAAATCGAGGAAAAACCTGAGAAAAATAGGGAAAGTCAAGGAAAAACTGCAAAAAAACCAGCAAGGAAATCAGTGGAAAAAAAAAGGGAAATTCAATGGCTACGAGCGGAAAAAACCAAAATCTTGGACGGCGACATTAGTTGGGGAAAACTGCTGTGGGAGGCGACAGTTGGGTGAGGGTGACAACCGAGAGGAAAGGAGAGGAAGAAGAATAGTGAGTGAAGAAGAATGAGAGGAAGATGCGAGAGAGAGAGAGATCGAGAAGAGGGAAGGGAAGAGTTACTTGAGAGGGGGAAACAAAGGACGTGGGAAGGATGGAAGAGGCACCGACACTATAGCAGTTGCGGCTACAGTGTCGCGTGAGAGGGGGTTTTTAAAGGGTTAGGGTTTGGGAATGGGGTTTAGGGTTTTAGTTTTTTTTCTTTTTTCTTTTTTTAAAATAAATTACATACCAAGGTTTTAAAATAATTTCTTTTCAAAAGAAAAATAATATTCAATGAAATCAAAAACCCAAAAAATCTCGAGTGCCGAACATTGAGTGAGAAATATGTGATTTTCAACAATTTTATATGACAATATACGTAATCACAAAATTACCAAAATGTCCCTTCGAGCTCTCGAACTCAAAGTGAGGTAAACTGGGGCCCACCACGGAGCCCACACTCTCCTTACTACCACTACGGTCCTAAAAACAACTCAGAGATCCGAAAATCTCTCCAAAAATCGGGAAAACATAGAACGGGTCATTACAACACTACCCACTTAAAGGAAATTCATCCTCGAATTTCAAACTGAACTCATACCCCTAGTCTCAAACAAGGTTGAAAACTACTTCCGCATCATTGCCTTACTCTCCCAAATAGAAATCTCCCTGCCCTTGTGCTGCCAAACCTCTAAAACCAAGAGGATAGTCTTGCCACGGAGCCTCAGATCTCTACAATCATCGATCTGCACTGGTCATTCATCAAAGGTAACATCCTCGTTGAGGTCTACGTCTTCCCAGTTAATCACATGCGATAGATCATGATGACATCTCTGAAGCATTGAAACATGGAAGACGTTGTGCACTCAGGCGAGACGCGGAGGGAGTACAAGTTTGTAGGCCGCCTTCTGATCCTCACCAATGCCTCAAACAGACCAATATATCGAGGCGACAACTTCCCTCTGCGCCCAAACCTCTGAATCCCATGACGAGGCGAGGCCCGAAGGAAAACACGATCTCCAACAACAAACTTAAGTGCCCTCCTCCGACGGTCAACATAACTCTTCTGCTGGCTCTGGACAGTCAACAATCTATGTCTGATCAGTCTCACATGCTTAGTAGTCTCCTTGACCATGATTGGTCTTGACATCACTGTATCATGGATCATGTGTTGCCATCTCGATACTGGACTAATAACTGTTGTTGTAAATGAATTCAACCAGATTTAAATGGTTTTCCCAAGTACCGCCATGATCCAAAACACAAGCTCAGAGCATGTCTTCTAAGATTTGAATAGTCCATTCCGACTGGCCATCTCTCTGCGGGTGGAACGCCGTACTGAAACACAATTGTGTGCCCAACTCCTTCTGTAGGCTCTGCTAGAACAAATAGACAAATTTCGGGTCCCGGTCTGAAACAATTAACTTAGGCACACCATGCAATCTGATAATCTGCGTCAAATATGTAACGTCCCGTCCCGCTATGAGCGCGTTATCTCCAAAAAATCTCAAAACATAACCAATGAACAGATATCGGGCATTTTTTTTTTTTGAAACGGGGTAACTACCTCCTGCTCAACAATCTAATAATGGCCAAATCCAACATAATGATTAACACAACAAACAACCACCGACCATTCAATAAAGTTATACAGTCATCCAAACAAACATGTGATAATGAGTCTATACGACAAAAGTCTCAAAACTAAAGCATAAGCATGACCATAAAATGTCTAACTACTACTACTACTGCTCCCCATGGGCTTACTCAAGGAGTACGTCTGGCCCTTCTGCAGTCGGGTACCTACAAGGTAAGTGGTGAGCTAACTAGCCTAGTGAAGGGAATAAACATATCACATGCCAGTGACATAAATGTATATCACATGTATGAAATATAATGAACATCATAATAGAATGGATGTCTACGTATATGAGTACTCAATTGTACTCTACTAACCAATGGTCCCACTGACCAATCCGAGACATCACTTCCATAACTCACAACAGTCCTCCAACAACTCCGGTCTCCCTATCAATACAAATGGGAGACCACACAATACATAACCGCCTCAACCGTTGGAATGCAACAGGGAAGTCCGCATCCCCTATGGGAGTCTCAATCGCCGGAGCATAATGGGGAAACCAATCTCAAGGGCAGGCACCTCAACCGCCGGAACGTAATGGGGAAACCCACATCTCCTATTGGGGTCTCGACCACCGGAGCGAACGGGTAAGTCCTCCCAACAACCAAAATTATCACGTCATCATAAACATATTTACATGTAAGAATCCCTCCAATGCATGCACATGATGTTATGATCATGTATAACAGTAAGAATATGTTCTGATACCACCAACTCAAAATCAGCAAATACTTCATCATGCGAGTCAAAGCATATAACGAGTTACTTAGTCACACATGTCTACGTTCACCATGATTTCATTAACATCTAGTAAATAAACACTCAAAGCATCATCAACAATTTCCAAGTATCATATTCAATTATCAAATTGTCCAATTAAAGTTCTCCACAATATAGTTGACAGGAGTACACCCGAGTGGACCCTCTGCCACATATTTATTTCGACAGTTTTCCCTTACCGAGTGGCTAAATAAGTAGAGGGTTACACTCGGGTCACTCCAAGTCCATGGATAATAGTTTAATAGATGCAAGTGCATGCTAAAATGATGATAAGTCCCCTCACTTGTGTGTGTTCTTTCAAGATTGAAAGTTCTATTAGGAGCTTGAACAAGATTGACCCTAGAGGGGGGATGAATAGGTCAATCTAATAATCGCTGGTCCTTTAAAAAATTACTTGATTTATTAGTTTGAGCTCAGAGGATACAACAATCAAGTGAATGTGTTATTAAATGTGATTTAAACAATCAACACAAGAAAATGGCTCTAACACCACAAGCACAAGGACTCAAGATATATACTGGTTCGGTTAGCCAACCTACATCCACTGTTTGGACTCACTCAACCTTGAGCTATCTCCAAATTCACTAAGTAGGGACTTACACCCTCACAATTAGAGTAGGAATTGCACCCCACTCAATCGGCTGAAAATTTCACCCACCACTGTGCCAGAAATGACGCTCTAGAGTTTTTTATAGTGGTTCTGGAGCCAATCCTCCTTATTCCACTTTCGGGACAAAAGTTTTAAATAAAAATTAAAATCAAGGAGCACTTACCTTTGAAGCTTTTTGTCGCTGATGTGTGCTTCTTCAAGATCCACCCAATGTGTGCCAACTCTCCTCTTTGTAGCTGTCGTATAGCAATCACAATGTAAGGGTGACAAGGAAACTGGTTTTACCAAAGTTTTCCTAGTTTATATCTGTTCTTCCCTCCTCTCTTTCTCTCTTTCAAACTCAATCAATAGATTGGTTGTTTATGAGTATTAGGTGTAGGCACAAGAGAGTGATCGTTCCTTAGAGTGTTTGACTCTTCTCGGTTCAAGGAAGATATTAAAACGATCACACAACACTCATATTTATAGAGGATTTTTCATTGTTTTTCAAACTGTCCAGCACCGACAGGTCATATTTATTACCGTTAACCACCCGACCGTTGCACATTAAATGCACTCCCAACGACGTTTTTACATGCTAGTCGACAGGTCGGTGTCATCGATGGGTCGACAGTTATGGCACCGAGAGGTCGGTGCATATGAGACTCTCGATCAGAGACATACCCAGAATGAAAATTCTACATTCTAAAGCCTTTGTCAATCTGGCCGACCAGTCTTTCAACCACAATGGGTCGATCTTGTTTTCACCGAGGAATCGGTGAGAACGACTGGTCAAGCTGACAGTGAACTTAATTCATATTTCCAAGTTCACTGTCCAGCTTCCTCTCTTAGGCTTCTTTATAGATTTACAATTTGTTCAATTAAGCCTAGAGATAGTCCTTTTAAGGTGTGGGTACCACCTATATGGCCAAATACCTGTTATGATTGCCATATACGATGAGTTTCAATCCGGTGGAGCATGATCTTCACTCTTGATCACTTTGAGTCTTCAAGCTTCTTAGCAAGTGCTTCATCCCGACCTAACAGAAATCTATGCGATAAAACAGGCAGTAGGGTTGAAGGAAGTGACGCACGAGCTACCGGGCCTAAGAAGCAGGGGCGGGTCTACAAAAACTAGGCCGACCTGCAAAACTTGGTTGATCCCATAAATCTAGATGAAAACGAGCTAGAAATGATCCAAAATGGGCAGGAAATGCTCCAAAAGTGATCGCAAAATAAACCAGAAGCAACCCAAAATTGGGCCTAAAATGGGCCCAAAATGGGCCTGGGTCGAGAGTGAAAGTGGGCTAGGCTGCTGAGCTGGGATGCTGAATTGGACATTGGCTGCATTGGGTTGGGCTTGGAGCTAGGCTGACAATAGGTTGGGTCAGACTGTTGAGCTGAAACTATAGTTGGGCCGAGCTGGCCAAAGATGGGCTGGGTACGAACTAGGCCTGATTTTTTGGGTTTGGCTTAGGAATCACATAATCAGTCCAACCGAGTCAGATGAGTTGCTCAACTCGACTCGACTTGGTTGGGTCAAGAGATTAGGGTTTCAAGAAAGACAAGTGGAGATGAAGAAAAGAAGAAGAAGGGAACCAAGGGTGGTGGCGGCGGTTGCTGAGATTTGGGGTTTGCGATGGGTGCTGAGGGAGGGAATGAGAGAATGAGCTGAGATAAGAGGGAGGGGAGTGACAGAAGAAAGAAAAGAGAAGAAAGAGATGAAGAGGAGATGAGAGGAAGGAAGCCGAAAGAAAGATAGATAGAAGGAGGCGATGACACAAGGGGGAAAATATAGGGTCTTGAAAGGAGTGGGAAAAGAGGAAGGTGAAGGGGCGGCGGCTAGAAAAAAAGGTTAGGGGCGGTGGCGGCTGCAAAGGAGAAAAAAAGTGATCCATAAGGGTTTGGATGCTAGGGTTTTTTTTGCAAGGAGAGAGAAGAGAGGAAAAAGGGAGTGTGAAGACAAGGGGTGGCGACTACACTGTGGCAAGAGAGAGCTAGGGTTTTCCAAGGGGAGGGAAAGAGAGAAAGAGAAGATTAAATAGGAGTAGGGTTAAGGTTTGGGATAAGGGTTCACAAACACGATATAGTTGTGAACTTGGGGAAACTTACAAAATTCCACAGAAAACACCATTTAAAGAGATCTTTTTTTTTAAAGCACTTATAATATATAAATAAACATAAGTTATCTTATTTTATTTATTTATTTATTTATTTATTTATTTACATATTATATGTTTTTTTGGATAAAAAACTCGTAACACGCGAAATTCAAATTTCAAAGCTGACATTTTGTTTTAAAAAATAAATCTAAAACTCACTAAAAAATGAATGTCGAACATCGGGGGGAAAAATCGTGTGATTTTTGAACAGTTTGCATGACAAAATATTTAATAAGTCAAAATGACCAAAAATGCCCTTCGAGGCTCCGAACTCAAAGTCAGGCAAACTGGGACCTACCACGGAGCCCACACACTCTCCACTGCCACCAAAACACCAAAAACAATTCAAAGATCCACAAAACTCTCTAAGACCTTGAAATATCGGGTCGGGTCATTACAACACTACCCGCTTCAAGGAATTTCATCCTCGAAATTCAAACTGAACTCATACCTCTAGTCTCAAACAATACTAGAAACTGATTCCACATCGTTGCCTCTTTCTCCCAAGTAGAAGACTCTCAGCCCTCGCACCGCTGGACCACTAACACCATTCGGATAGTCTTGCCACGAAGCCTTTGCACCCTCGAATCCTCAATTCGCATTTGTCCCTCTTCCGACAGTCAGCCTAGCCCTCCTGCCGACTATGGGCAGTCAACAACCTCTGCCTGATCAACCTCACCTGCTTTGTAGTCTCATTGACCATACTCGGTCCTGATGTCACTGTATCACTGATCTCAGCCCACACAAGGGTGATCTACACGGTTTGACCTACAAGGCCCCATATGGAGCTATATTGACAGTGGTCTGGTATTTGTTGTTGCAGACGAACTCGATCAAGTGTAACTAACTCTCCAAACTACCGCCAAGATCCAAAAGACAAGCTCGGAGTATATTCTCTAAGATCTGAATGGTCCACTCTGATTGGCTATCTATCTGCGGATGGAACGCTGCACTGAAACACAACTGTGTGTCTAACTCTTTCTGCAAGCTCTGTTGGAACTGAGAAACAAGTCTTAGGTCCCGATCTGAAATAATCGACATAGGCACACCATACAGTCTGACAACCTCTGCGAAAGATAGTTGGCTCAAAGTCTCTAAAGAATCCTTCATCCTCATACCAATAAAATGGGCCGACTGAGTTAATCGATCAACTATGCCCACGTTGCATCATGTCTTCGAGTTGACTTCGGAAACCCAATCACGAAATCCTTGTCAATATGATCCCACTTCCACTCGGGGATCAGAAAAGACTGCAATCTACCACCGGTTTTCAAGTGCTTTATCTTGACCTGATGGCAAGTCAAATAACGAACTACAAACTCGGCCACTGCCATCTTCATACTTCTCCACTAGAATTGTTGATGCAAACTATGATACATCTTCGTGCTTCCCGGATGTACAGTGAACCTGAAGTGATGAAAGTGTCGTAATACCTCCTCGCGGCACTGTCCAGACATGGGTACAAATAGCCTGCCCTAAAAGGTCAAACCAACATCTCGTCTAGCAGTCCATCCAAAATATCCACTGCCACTGGCCACAGTATCTCGCAATGCGATGCACCTCTCGTTCTTTTGCTGATCTCTCAAAACCCTATCATAAATTTCTGGTTAAACAACCATAATGCAAAGTCTGGAGGCTCTCTATCCCCCAATTAAACTCGACATGGCCCCTCACCCTGCGACTCAAGGCGTCTGCAACTACGTTCGCCCTACCGAGATAGTAAGACAAAAGGAAGTCATAGTTACCAAGAAACTCCATCAACCGTCTTTGTCTCTTGTTTCAACTCCTTTTGTGTGAACAAATACTTGAAGCTATGATGATCTGAAAGAATCTTGAACCTGTACAAGAAATGTCTCTAAACCTTGAATGTAATTCCGCAACTGCCAACTCCAAGTCATAAGTAGGATAGTTCGACTCTTTGGTCTTAAGATGTCTCAAACCATAAGTTATCCCTATCTCATCATGCATCAGTACACAACTCAAACTATCACCTGAAACATCATAGAAAACCGCATAGCCACGACCCCTCTCTAGTACTACCAATACTGGAGCATGAGTCAAACTCCTTTTTAGCCTCTAAAAGGCTGTCTCACAAGCTTCGTTCTAAACGAATGACACATTCTCGTTGGCCAACATTGTCATGGGTATGATGATCTTGGAGAAGTCCTTGAAGAATCGTCGATAATAACCCGCAAGACCCAAAGGGTTACAAATCTCGGTCACACCCAACAGTCGCCCCCAACTTAGAATGGCCTCACCCTTGGTCGGGTCCACCGCTACAATTTTAGCTGACACCAAGTGCCCAGAAACTGAACCTCTGTGAAACAAAACCCACACTTGTTGTACTTCATATAAAACTCATGATCCCTCAAAATCTTAAGTACAATCCTCATATGTAGCTCAAGTTCCACTTCTGGTGCTGAGTATACCAAGATGTCATCGATGAACACTTCCACGAACCGATATAGGTAAGTTCTAAAGATCTTATTCATTTGGGTCATGAATGTCGTTGGGGCATTAATCACCCAAAACGACATCACCACAAACTCCATGAGCCCAAAGAGAGTGCGGAAAGTTGTCTTCTCACTATAGCGCTCCCGTACCCCTACCTGATGATAGCCTAAACGAAAGGTCTATCTTCAAAAACACCAAGACCTTCTCAATTGATTAAACATATCGTCAATCCTCAACAATAGGTACTTTCTCTTTATAGAGACTCCACTCGTTTGCCGATACTCAATGCATAAACTCATAGAGCCATCCTTTTATTGGTCAACAAGGCCGGTGCGTTCCAAGGAGGGCGCTAGGTCAATTGTAGCCAAGAGACTCCAACTCATTGAGTGAACTCCTCAACTCCAACACCTATACTGGGGCCGCCCAATAGTAAGTAATCGGAATAGGTGACATATCGGAGAAGCAAATCCACAACAAACGCTATCTCCTGACGTGGAGACAATCCAAGGAACTTCTCCCGAAAGGCATCCGGAGACCCTCTAACCATGTAAGGCATCTCAACGTCTGCCAACACCAACTCTCCTCTAAATCAAACTATCCATCAAGCTACACAACTCTTCCATGCTCAAATTGTAGGCTGCAAACCGCCTAACAAATGCATCTCCTATGGGGAACTGACCGACACCCGCCAACAGCAATAGTCCAAGGTAACCTGAAGGGAGGACGACCAATCCATCCCGAAGATGACGTCGAACTCTTACATCTCCAAAACTCGTAAATGAACCTCCAACGCTAAGCCTCCAAAAGTCAAAACACGCAACTCACAGATCTGATTAAAGTCATAGGGGAAGCACTGGAAACAAGCAACACAATGGTCAAGAGCCAAGAAACACCCACTTGCCCTACTCAAAGCGTCGAGCTTCCAACTCACTCATACATCGAAATCGGCCCATACACTGGGCCCACTAGCTCAACCTATAAAAGCTCCTAACAAAGCCACAACTACTTATAGCCATAACACTGGACCGCGGGAGTGTTAGAGCCAGACATACAACCATTGGCTAAAACCCCAGGAACTCCTCGCAGTCCTAAGCCCAAAATGGGTCCAACTAATAACTCAAACATACCAAGCCCATCAACCTCTCATTGAATTCCATCAGCCATCTACAGAGTAAGCCGGCCGGACTCACTAGGTAGACGCTCATAGATTTCCAGTAAATCTATTTCCACACTATATAGCCACAAACGAGGCCCACATACGGTGGCTTCGCACTCTAAACACGAGTCTCCTATGAACCCAGGAGGGATAAACCTACAACAAAACATCCTCTCAACGCTGGGACCTAGAACAATCCCACCTCAACCACATGGATCACGACAAGGAGTCAAACTCTAAAATAGGCGACCTCAGACACACGGAACGTAACGGTGAAGTCCATATCCACCACAAGGGCCACAACCGCCCGAACGTTTTGGGGGAGTCCCTCCAAACACTCCAACACAAAATGTCCAAACACTCAAACATAGCCCGAAGCCCATGCAACTCCATTAAGGTGTTCAAGCCAGTCTGAAAATATCATTGGAAAGCCACTAAGGTGAGGACCTCTTCTAATGTGGGTCCCACTGAGGAACACCTTTAATTACTCTAGGCAGTAGGACCAACATAACTCAAAATCTAATGATTCGTATCCCACATTTTTCTTGATAATGTCACGGTGCATCACACTCAAACGAGCAATCGACCTTGCCAACGACTCACAGGAGAATCAAACGCCGGTCAACCTCAAATCGAGTGAGAATCCATCACTAGATACGACTCTAGGAAACTAACTGAAAGATATTCCATTAAGCACATTACAAGAACCTAGGGTGCTTACGCATTACCCCAGAACACGGTTCAATCTACCCTATCACACAGGGGATGAAGCTAATATCTACTTATCATAACATCTATCTCCGACCCATGCACAGTCCAAGAGTTGAACCTTGCTCTGATACCAACTGTAACACCCCCGTCCCGCCATGAGAGCGTTATCTCCTAAAAGTCTCAAAACATAACCAAGGAACAGATATCGGACATTTTTTTTTAAACGGGGTAACTACCTCCCTCTCAACAATCTAATAATGGCCAAATCCAACATAATGATAAACATAACAAACAACCACCGACCATTCAATAAAGTTATCTAGTCACCCAAACAAACATGTGATAATGAGTCTATACAATAAGAGTCTCTCAAAACTAAAGCATAAGCATGACCATAAAATGTTTAACTATTACTACTACTGCTCCCCATGTGCCTACTCAAGGGGCACGCCTGGCCCTTCCGCGATCGGGGTACCTGAAAGGTAAGTGGTGAGCTAACCAGCCCAATGAAGGGAATAAACTTATCACATGTCTACGACATAAACATATATCGCATGTATAAAATATAATGAACAACATAATAGAATGGATGTCTACATACATGAGTACTCAACTGTACTACTAACCAATGGTCCCACCTACCAATCCGAGACATCACCTCCATAACTCACAGCAGTCCTCCAACAACTCCGGCCTCCCTACCAATACAAATGGGAGAACACACAATACGCAACGGCCTCAACCGTCGGAGTGCAACGGAGAAACTCGCATCCTCTATGGGGGTCTCAACCGCCGGAGCATAACGGGGAAGCCAATCTCAAAGGTAGGCACCTGAACCACCGAAACGCAATGAGAAAACTCGCATCTCCTATGGGGGTCTCAACGGCCGAAGCGTAATGTTGAAGTCCTCCCAACAACCAAACCATCATATCATTTTAAACTTAACACATGTAAACAACTCCTCCATCTTAATACCCAAATGGCACATTGCCCGTTGCGGGTTACCTCCCATGCTAGCACATAATGTCATAATCAAGTATAAAAATATAAACATGTGCTGATATAATAAACCAAGATCAACAATATTGTAACACCCCGGATTTTGAAGATATCAATTTATATGAAATTTGCCCATTTAATTTATGAACTAATGGATATGGATCTGAGATGGGTAAGGTGTTGGGTCAATGGCCCAATTAAGACCCAACGGTTGTGGAATAAGTGTTCACTTTAAAGTAAATGGGTAAGGTGCATTTAATTAGGTCAATGTTGCTATTTGGGTCAAAATCGAGACCCAATGGGTCATGGTTGACTTGGTTGACCACCAAGTGAGTTCAAGCCTAATTTAATTGGGGCTGAATTAAATTGGAATGCAACCAAGTCATTGAGTTGATTTTAAAGTGATGAGTTAAGTGAGTTGAATAAATGTGAATTAAAATATGTGAGTTAGGTGAGTTGGATGAAAGGGTTTTGGGGGTTACACAATTCAAACCTAGGGGTACATGTTGGCATGGGAGTTCATCTCAAAGATGAAAGCCCCACATGGAGAAGTAATGAGGAGAGGAAAAGTTTTGGGGGTTACACAATTCAAAATCCAAGGGTACACATTGGAGGGGGAAAGGGGGAGAAAGTTTCATCTCATAGATGAAACCCCCAAAGGAAGCATTAATGGGAGATGAATGATGTTTGGGGAGGTTACCCAAGGCACCTCCATTGCAGCCGTTGGAGACATGGGGTTTCATCTCATGGATGAAACCCCAAATGGAATTTAATTGAGGGAGGTAAATGAGGTTGGGAGTTACAAAGGGGTGTCACCAAAGGACACCACCTTGGCCGACCCTATTGATCAAAGAAAGACATTAGTTTTGCAATTCTATCTCTCTCTCCCTCTTGGTTGTTTTCTCTCCCTCAAACCCTCTCTTGGCCGAATCACTTTCTAGATTGGAACATTAGAGAATTTTATCTCACTCTCTCCCTTTCATACAAGGCCGACCACCCTCAAGACAAGAACTTGGAGTATTTTCTATCCCAAGTTTCTTCTCTCTCTCTCTCAAAACTATATCTCTTGGCCGAACCACTCCAAGGGGTTTCATCGAGATCAGTCTCGGCTAAAGAGCAAGAAGGAAGGAAGAAGAGGCTAAGGAAGGAAATGAGCAAGAAGGAGAGAAAGAAACCGGATGAGTCGCGGAATCGGTAAGTGCTCGATAAATTGCAAAAATAAGAAAAAAGTGGTCAAGGACATGGCTGAACCCTAAATTTATTATGGATAAAAGATCCAATGATGAACCATAGGGTTCGGCCATACTGTATGGCCGAATCCCATGGAAAGTGTTAAGGAAGTTATATGTGTCTAAAGTGATTTTAAAGGGAAGATGATGGACCATAGGGTTCGGCTATTTTGTATGGCCGAACCCCATGAAAAGACATTGGTTATATTTTAATGGATTTGAAGGATGGAAATCATAAATGTATGTGTATGATTTTTTAAAGGTTTAAAAGGATTTAAATGGATGGATGTATGAGAACCATCAAAGAACCAATCATAGATGTATAATATGTTTTAATGGAAATAAGGAACCATACGGTTCCGCCATGTGTATGGCCGAACCCCATGGAGAGACAATGATGGATAGTGTTGTTAGATTTAATTGATTTTGAATATGTTAATGAGGATCAAAAAGGATGAACCTAAGGGTATGATTAAACCCTCCCATGGAGGGTCTTGTTTATGAACTTGAGATGGTGAATTGTTTAAAAGAGAACATGGAAACAACAATTAAATAAATAAAAAGTAAAACAAAGGATGAATGGTAAAAATAAAAGGAGTTGCAAATTTGGATGGACTATAGAGGTGAAGGGACAATGATTAGGTTGTTGGGTTGAATCTGGGTGGAGGTGCACGGTCGAGTGACGATGGAGGGGTTGGATGAATGGGCAGTCTGGGATCTTGCAAAGTGTTTGATCAGATTTGGGCATTTGGGGTGTAGAAGGAGGTAGAGATCTCGACAATAGACAAGAGTTGAGGCTGCTAGCGAAAACAGGAGTTGGAGTTACAGAAATGGCTGACAAACAAATCTGTTGTGGATGACAGACCTGCAGCAAAGGGGTCTGGCTGGTGATGGAAGTGTGGGAATGGACTTTATGGTGGGTTTAGAGAGATGGGCAGCAAAGGAATAGAGGATGGGACGATGGAGGAAAGGTGAAGAAGATGGAGGCACAAACCAGGCTACAAAAGGGCACGACTATTGGGTACTCCAACAGAGCAGTGACACCTCTTCTGGCTGGTCGAGAAACTTTGACCTTCTTCAATAGGTCGAGAGAAACTTCTGTGAAGCCTTCAAACGCCGTTGAAGCAAAGCCCAAGGAGGAAGAAGAACACCAGTGGAACGCTGTCGATGGGTCGAGTCTTGAATCCACGAGAAGAGAGAAGAATGAGATAAACAGGGTAAAACCCAAAATCAAATATTCATTATCAATCATTCCCTTAATACATGTATAATGGTGTATTTATACCAAAAATAAAAGAAAACCCTAACCTAAAAAATAGGGAATTAAATAAAAACGAAAACACAAAATAAAATAACTAAAACTAAAATAGTTGGGCTGAGTTTTAGACATTCGGTCAGGTCGGTAGACTCTGTGCTACATCATATTGTGCCCTGATCTAGTATAGAAGTAGAATATCGAGCTCTTGCCTCTACCGCTGCTGTATAATGGTGTATTTATACCAAAAATAAAGGAAAACCCTAACCTAAAAAATAGGGAATTAAATAAAAACGAAAATACAAAATAAAATGACTAAAATTAAAATAGTTGGGCAGAGTTTTCGACATTTGGTCAGGTCGGTAGACTCTGCGCTACATCATATTGTGCCCTGATCTAGTACAGAAGTAGAATATCGAACTCTTGCCTCTATCGCTGCTGAACTCACATTCCTCATTTATCTTCTTCATGATCTCGGTCTCCATATCTCATCTCCTCCTATTCTTCACTCTGATAATATTTTGGCATTACACCCTACTATTAATCATGTCTTTCATGCGCGCACTAAGTATATTGAAATTGGTTATTACCTTGTTCAGGAAAATGTGACTCTTGGTTCTCTTGTCACAAAGTTTGTGCCCTTTTCTCATCAAGTCGCTAACATGTTTACCAAAGCTCTTCCACGCCGGCACCATCACTTGTAATGTACCAAACTGCGCCTTTGACGCCCTCCACGGCTCAGTTTGAGGGGGGATATTGACGGTACAACTCCTAATTTCCATCAGAGAAATCAGAGTCATCCATCAAAAGAGATTGAGACCACCGACCCTCATCTAAAGAAGATAAGGATCGTCACCGATGAAGAACCTCCAGACTAAGAAGTCTATTCCTCTTAAGAATTCTTCTCCCTAAGAATTCTTCTTTTCCTTCCTTCTTTTCATTATTTTGTTCTATAAGTATCATAGTGTGTCACCGAATTATGTACAAAAAATCTGCAACAAAGAGAGGTACAAGAGGCATAATACAAGTGCATTTCCAAAGTATCCATCTAGGTCTCTATCTTTCAATATCTTCCACCACCAAATCGCTCCAGTTCTCTCCGGTCACTGCTCCTTCAATCCGATCAGGCGTTGTTCAGACCGTCGGTCGATCTTCTGATTGATCCTTCCAATGGGCTAAACCTTAGCAGATGGTCACAGACGCCATTGTCGTTTCTGTCTGTTCACAGGACCCTGTCACTCTTCATCACCTACAACAACTGTGCTGTAAAACTTGTATTCTCCACCCAACACTAAGGACCTCGTCTTCTATATCAATTCTCTCTACCACTTTCTTCATTGATTATTACTGTTTCCTAGCCTCTACATCTTCCCAATGGTTTCCTCTAGCTTCTGTCCTTCATAACGGTGACCTCCTCTATAGCGCTAGAGTTTTCCAATGATCACCTCCTCCATGAAAGCAAGTGAGGGTTCCCAAGAGGAACATGAGAAGTTGTGGTTTCCGTTCTTCAGCATAACCTTGTTTATGCTCTCACTCAAAAAATGCCTTCGCAGTTTGAGTTGCTGCTTCCTTGTCCTCATCCTCAATTACCATTATCGAGCCATGATCTTTCATTTATAATTTTAGAGGATTTCACTTTCATGATCATGAAAGGGAGATCAGAGGGGGTTTGTATGACGGTCAAGAAGCTCCCCTCATGAAGAGGTCTTGAGTTCGATTCACGCTGAAATCCCTCTGAGCTACTCCCCATAGGTTACTCTTCATCGACTTACCACTGTGTGTGGATTGAGAGGTTTACACATGCTCGTGAAATTAGTCTCACCTCCAATATGGGGTGGAGATGCTCATATTACAAAAAGGGGAATACCATATGAAATACTAATTTTTCAAATTTAAGTTCCAACAAATGTGAGGATTTCTAGGCAGCTTAGTAAACCATAAAAGGAGAGTATTTTTGTCCCGTTGTAAGTCTGAGAGTCTAAAAGAACAAATGAAATTACAAGCGAGATATTGTATCTTTAGGATTAGATTTTATGATTACAGAAATTCTTAAGATTTGACAGAAAGTCGAAAAAATGGGTTTTCTTCTTATCCATTTCATTGTTTAAACAAACAATTTATTAAATTTTTTAGTACTTTTTATTGTTCGTTTGTGCCTCAAATGAGTGTAACAAATGTAGCGAAATGCCTCAGTCGATGATCATTTACAGTACTTCCTTAAGACAGTACAAACATTCTCTTGCTACTTTGACATTTGCTTAATTGCTTTTGTAATGAATTTTCAGCATGTCTTAGTGCATGATAGATAAAATAGGCCTACCTTAATTTTCAATGTCCATGTTGGTTTGCAATATTCAAGTAAAAAAAAAATGCTGAAAATACACTCAAATTCATAAAAATCAGTAACAAAATCAGGAGAATATTGGTCCGAATTGGGTTGTCCCAGACCTTTCCAAAGTAATCTATATATCAACCTCTATGCTTTGGTGTCCCTCCTTAAGAACCTTTCATGGGTTTGGTTGCTTCTTCAAAGGGTCCTAAACCCTATCCAACGGTGCATACCTCTCCAATGCAAAACACTATGAATGAAAAGCCGCATTTGCAACATGATATCCCTCAAAAATATATAATTATTTATTTTATTTTGATTTCTTTTGAAAATATCCAACACTGTCAATATGGATGTTAATGATCTTTGAACTGAATGTGAAAATCCAATTTAGATGGTGATGAAGGTGAGTAGATTGAGGTTTTGCGTACTTCATTCACAACAGACTAATATCTGATCTATTGAATGAGAAGATTGTTTGGTTGTGTTTCACTGTCAGTTGTTACTTTCTTCGGATCTCTTAGCTACATCATCAGACATTCAGCATTGTGAAACATAATTCAGACCATCAAATTTCTGCATCTTCAGAGAAGAAAATGATACTCATTACAAGAAGAGTAATAAAAACTCGAAAAGAAATAAGCCATATTGAGAGATTCTATGAATGGGGAAAAAAAAATGAATGTAATGTGAAGATAAAGACCTACAGTTGATATTAATGATAATTACCCTAACAGAGCTTGGTTCACCGGTTAGAAGATGGCAGCAGCCACATCAAACATTCGGCGAATGAAGAACTCAGTTCCTAAAACGGGTGCTTAAAAATGAAATTACTGCCAAAGCAGAACAAGCCAACCCTTATTGACATATTCATCGATTTAGGTAGGTCTAGGTCCTATAACTATTTCAATCTCTAATTGGATCCCTGTCAGAGTGATAGCATGTTCTAATACTTCAATTGGAGGCAGCAGGGTGAACTTGCCATGCAGATGCTAACATTATGGGTCTTCCTTTCCACCCTAGAAGGAGGCATCCTTTCTCACTGGCAAGAGTATAGCCATCACAGCCATACACAGACAACATCATTCTTGCTTGGCTCATCGACTTCAAAGCAACTGATTGAAGCCCCGCTCGACCCAACTGCCTTCGCCATTGATCTGCTCTTTCATGCCTCTCGACTCTATCAGAGCCTTCATATGCAACAATGTTGCAAATTTCCTCTGCAAAATGGGATCTCTCTATTTTCAGCCTTTGAGGGCTAGGCCTTGGAAGACTAGCTTCAAGGGAATCGAAGATAGCGGAATAATAATGGAGGGATTCAAGGAACCTTCCAAGGAAGAAGGGCCCATTGTGGTTTGCATCTTGTTCTACAATTGTGAGGAGTGCTGGGTTTAGCTTCCTTATTGCCTGGAGAATAGTCTTAAGAGAACCCCTACTCTCCTTTACATACTTATGTAGATGCATGATGCTATTAACAAACAACAACTCTCCTTCCCTCAAGTTAAGGATCTCTTCATTTAGTGAGGAAGGAGTCAGAGGCCCCAATATCAAATTGAAGTCTAAATGCATCCCTAGTAAGCTAGCCTCATTGGCAAGAACCTTCATGCTGGATTCTAAGTCCACTATATCTGGCCCTACACCTATCCCTGTAATTCGAAGCTTTGGTGGGCCCTCAGGTCGGAAAGCCAAGGTTCTGATCAAAGAAGGCCATTGAAGGGAATGTTCCATCCCTAGATCAATGATGTGCAAGGAGTCCTTCCCTTGAACTGTTTGACATATAGCCTCATTTGCAGCCATAAAACCAAAGGCAATATAGGGAGTGGTTTGGTAGAGGACGTGGAAGCCTTCCATCTTCTCTTCCCTTGTGATCGACGGTACATCTACACCAACAGTCAGCAGTGGCCCATTTGCACCCACGTTGTGCAAAAGGGAGAGCCTAGACTTCAATCCCATTGCAAAGCAAAAGGACACCCTCTGCAATGAATCACCCCATGTATTAGCCGAGGCCCATACTTGGTTAAGCAATGAACCAGCCAGTTGGGTGTCTCGGCACCCAACTGCCTCTGCACAAGCCAACAACAAGTGCACCAAGTGAAGTCCCTGGTCCACTCCTTGTGTCCCTCCCTCAATACTTGGCATGATTCTTGATACCATGCCTGACTCCTCGTTTGGGATTCCGAGCTCCAATTCTTCTCCATCAGTCATAGATACCTCTCCATATGTGGAGTTCGGCATAAAAAATGCATCGAACTCATCTGGGGTTTGATGGATTTGGGTGGATGCACCTCCATCTTCACCATACAAATCAACGTTGATGAAGCTGTCGACGAATTCATCTTGTTCTGAGGCCCCTAAGCAAGGAGAGCTACAAGAATCCCATGGTGACCACATTCCAGTGCTGTTCAACGAGTCCTCCCAGAATTCTTGCTGCTCCTCTTCTTCTAGACGCGCCGGGCAATACTGCCGAATGGCCATGTTATTGTTAAAGCTCTCTTGCAGTGGAAGTGATAGAGGACCATTCATGGCTTCTCCTCCTCTGATGCTTCCACACAAGTGACTTGGGTAGAATGGCTAATATATATTTATTCCTCTACAAGGACTGGATGATCCATGCATGCTGGAGTGGGAAAGGGACTGAGCATATGCTCTGTATTTTTTTCTAACCCAAGAACATACTGAGGCATTTGTTTTCAAGTGTAAAGGACACACATTTCATTTGTATATTAGACATTTCTTTCTCTCCCAGAAAAACGGACACAATTCTTCTTCTCTTTATGTTATATTACAAAGCTCTAAATAAAATATCGTCCTTGAGATGTACAAAACCTAACATTTTTTTCATGTTTAAAAGTGTCTCCATTTGCTTGCATTAGATCAAGAACGGATGATGATGAGGGCCATAGAACCCATCAAGGAGATAAAATAATGTTAATGATAAAAGATGAAAATGATGAAGGGCAAGACTAGTTGATCAACATGGCCATAGATATAGGGATGACATATATGCACATGTTATGTTAGATCAGTGGGTTAATTTTAAAAGATAAAATTAGAAATGAACACATGAAGGATAATTAAAAAATAATTCGATTAGAAGAAAAATCAAAAGAAACTCGTTAGAAGTGGTTTGAGCATATTAATAGAAAACTAAAGACAACCCTAGTATGTAGAATTAAGAAGCGACAGAGTCAGAGTTTCAGGAGGGTAGACCACAAAAAATATGTAGGGAAGAGATAAAGGAAGATATAATAAATAGTTGAGTGATTGAATGCATGGTTTATAATAGGGTAAACAATATGGTTAAATAGACAAGTAAAACCTGAAAAGTCAACTAAAAAATGAAATTTTGACTTGGATAATTCATTTAATTTTTGTTTTCTGATACGGATTCATGCATGTCATTGTGATTAATAAATAAAATTTGAAATTGAATTGTATCTAAGTATCGAGTGAGACCTCTAACCATTTACCTGATTGAATATTGTTAAGTTTCGTGACTAGATCCATGGATGCAATCTTAAATTGGATTTGAATCCGTAGTAGTATCTGTCTGAATATCTATGACATAGTTGGATCCAACCTATGTACAACTTTGAGCTTCCAAGTTCTCTTGTGGAATCTACAACCATCCATCTGATAACACCTCATTATAACGCATTGGATAGTGTGGCAATCTCCGATTTAAAAAGATACGAAATAAAAACAGACTTGACAGGTAAATAAGGAAACAGAAAATATCAGAACTTAGAGGAAAAAGTTAAAAAGTACATAGTTTTTTTACAATGCAGAACTGATAAATAATACTCCCTCTGTCCCAAATTAGTTGTCTTATATGGACTTTGGAATTGTCCCAAAATAATTGTCTCATTTATATTGGAGTAGTATAAAGTATGTTGAAAGTGAATGAGATCTCACGGAGTGCTAGCCTTATATAGAGAGTTTCTTAAAAAACACAAATATTTCAAATGAAACAACTAAAATGGGACGGAGGGATAATATATATTAACTTGGAAGGGTTGGTCCGACAGTCAATACGCTCACCTCATGAAGCAAAATCTTGAATTTGATTCACGTTCAACCCCTCAAGGTCATTTCCGATGGGATTCCTCCATATCACTAAACCAGTGTGTGTGAATTGGAAAGTTTACGCATTCTCGTGAGATCAGTCTCACCTCCAATGTGGGTGGGAATACCCATGTTATAGAAAAAGAACATTTTTAAATTCACATAGGTAGTAGGGTTGACTTGAGCTCCTGATTATAGACTAAAAGTCTCAGGTTTGAATCTTCTACCAAACTAACTTGATATATGAGGTTTGCAGTTGGTTCAAGCATTACCGGTATCAATGACAATAAAAAAAAATTATAATAAAAGTTGATAAAAGAAATACAGATAAATAAAAAAGCGTCAATGATTGTGATCAAAGAATAACTAGAGTTTAGAATATATTTTTTTCAATATTTCAATGTGGTTTTGTCCAGCATACTGGATGAAAATTGTCAAAGCTCGAATGCAAAATACAGGACACCTTAAATTACAATTTTACAAGTAATTCTGCAGGCTAATGAAGTTAGTAATTCTCTGAAGAGTGATGATGATGATGTGGGTAGTTTTTCTTTTCTTTTGTATGGGTTTGGTGTTGTAAGATTCTTAAAGAGATTGATTGTGGAGAGAACGCAAGTGAAAGAGACATGCGTGGCGACAACTCCATGGTTGATTTATTTCAAGTAAACCAATGAGAAGTTTACAATGTGACGACGCTAGTGACCAATTTAGGCCGGTCTGACTTAAGGTTTCAGTCTCCATGGGTGGGGATTGTGATCTATGGTGGCATAGTGTGGTCCATTTTGGTTTTGGCCTTTGTCATTCTCTTCTTCTCCTCGGTCGGCCAACAAGAAATGAGACACAAGCTGGCGAGAGAACTAGAGCTGGTGATGTGAGGTTACCATACATGATTCCCTCAAAACAAAAGTTAAGAATTAGTAAGACAAAATTCTATCTTACATTCCATCACTTTTTTTAATCTCCCTCTTCATAAGATCAATGAGTGTTGGGATATGAGTCATCAATAAAAAGCTGCCGCATGTATGAATCCTACGATGATTATTAATTTCAAATATATAGAAGTTGTTAATTTTTTTATACTAGTCAATTTATAGTATATGTTGATGAGAGGAAACACCTTTTTTACCATACATAAATAATAATGTCCAAAAAAAATAGAAGATAGAAAAGCCAACACAAGAAATCAAGCTACAAAATAAATATTTACTTAGTTCCCTTTCGGTATGTACACGGGTTCAAATACCAATTCATTATGCTAAAAGATAAGAAATTGAAAGAGAGACGACTCTTACTCTCGTTACCGTTTTCGCTGCACTCTCTCTCACTGAAAACAACATTATATATACCCTGAATAGGGTTTACAAAGGTGCAAAGTGAAAATTACAAAATTATCTTCTAGTAAAATTTCGGCTGGGGGATCCTCCCTGTATATCCCTGGACAAGGGGGTGCTGCCTCCCATTGACTCCTGCGAGCTCGAAGCAAAGCTCGACCTACTACCAGATCAACAGTATATCTCTAATGATCAGGCTTCATAGAGCGTAACACATGTGGAAAGTGAAAATTTTGTAAAACTATAGATTGTATATTGCTATAAAATTAGAAAATTTCAAAAGGTTGAATAGAGAGATAAATAGGAAATGCTATAGCTACGAATACGGATTGTTTTGCAATGATATGCCATGATGCGGAATAACTGAAATACACCCTAAAAAAAGGAGAAAATTGGTGACCATACTATTGACAGGATACACATTTGTCTACTACAAGAATTAGGAAGAATGATGTATGTATATTATACATAATGTAGTGAATATTAGATATGTAGATTTAAGTGTGCAGTTCTATCTATGTTTATTTTATTCTTACATTTTGATCCTTGAAATTTTTAATAATTTAGATTATTTTTTAACATTTATTCAATAATATTAAAATAATCAAATGAAAATGAAATCAATAAGTCTTCATTCCATGTGAAATTTTATATTTATTTTATTTAATATTATGGTCTATTGCGATACTAGCTCCACCTTTTATAATCAACTGTACTCAAAAGTGCTTTTTAACTCATTCTTAAAAATACTACACATTCTTCAAAATATGTGCCATTGGATGTTTCTAGATAGGGTCCTATTTCGCCCAGATTATAATTTTATTGAGAACATTTATATTTATATAAAGAATATGATTAAATTAATTAAGTCATATTTTTTAAATATTTTAATTTTTAATTACTTTAAATTATTTTTAATCTCAGATGTTATTGCATTAAGAGAGGATTCACAAAAAAATAATCTTCACTAGAAAAATATTTGTTTAAATATATATCCACAAAAATTACCTGTATTAATTTATTCAAGACATCCAGCCCTACTTTCTAAGACTCTAAAATTTTAATTACCGCTACTTGTTTTAAATTTCTAAACTTTTTGAGGGCGTGATTGGTCGAATCTGGAATGCATACACTAGCATAAAACTTTTTAAGCAATATGACATAAAAGTCTAGCGATTCAAGAGTAATTTAAAAATGATTACGATCTAAGAGGCTTTGAAGATATGGTTTGATTTATTTAATTAAGGTAATTTATGTTGATTATAGACCATTTGGTCGATGAGATTTTTTTTTTTTAGATTCCACATATTACTAAAAATGGCCACAAAAGTTTAAAAGTTCCGTCCTTTTAACTATTTTAAAATATTTTATGATCTCTAAAATTTTCACCTAAATAAAGGGTCTACTCTAACCGGTTGCTACGAATGAGTTGTACATTGAAATTATAGAGGGAGATCTTGGGGTTTATAACGGACTTAGGTCACTCTACCTACCAGGGTAGTTTTTTTGGGCTGGAAGGCCAAGTCTTAACAAATGGTTTAAGAGCTAGGTCTCAGGCTAGCTCATGTGGGCTCAGGAGATCCGTTGGACAAACAGGATGGTCAGCGTCGCTCTCTAGCAGGAGGGATTGTTGGGGCAGCTGCGAACGACTCCCACATTGGAAGTGTAGAGGGAGATTTAGGAGTTTATAAAGGACTTGGGTCACTCCACCTAACATACTAGTCTTTTGGGCTGAAAGCCCAGGTCCTAACACTAACACTATATGGTGGATTATTTGGAAACATTTATGTATGAAAATGGAGCTAAACAAAAGCCAATATGATTAAAAATTCATTTAAGGTTCAAAATTTTGATTTCTTTTAATAAGATATTTTGTAATTAATACGTAGTCCACTAAAAAACACATTAGTTCAATAATTAAAGCTATATTTTTCTAAGCTTCCAAAATCACTATACTAAGATGATTGATTGGTTCCAAAAGTTCACTTTTACCTTCTTTATATTCTTTTTTTCTTTTTCAAATCTCATATGGAAGTATGAGCCCATTTCTAATTTAGAAGGCAATATTGATATTGAATTTTATTAAAGTTTAACTAGTTAAAATTTCGTTTAGGAAAAATTCCTCCATAATCAGCCAGTCATTTGGGGTCATTGACGGGGCATGTTTTATTCAATACATTTTCACATGGGCAACAAAGATTGTAGCAGAACTTGAAGTAAATAAACCTAATAGACATGCAAATACAATGCAACTATGTCTATGTAATATGAATAAGTGTTAAATGTTTGATCCAGCTAAGTGTAGGATTTATGTTTTTTAACTTTAACTTTGTGTAAATGCTGATGTAAGTACGGAGCCAAGCTCGTATTGAAGATCAAAAGTGATGTGAATCAAAGAGGGGAAAGGTAAATTGGGGGCGTCCTGTGTGGGTGTGGGGCGTTCCTCCGAGCGGTTTATGGAGACCCTTGCCTCCTAGTTCCCCTCAGTTATAAAAAAAAAAAAAAACAGACTAGTTTTACATAGTTTGTTGGCTGGGTTTTCGGTAGCAACCCAGGCCTCTTCAGCAATAGTTTACAGGCCTTTTTTCCGGTCCGAGACCAGCCTTAACTTAGGCAACAAGGAACAATTTGCAGGCCCAAAGGAACAACCCTCGGTGGCCTTTTTTTTAAAAAAAAATTCATTTAAAAAATAAAAAAAGGGATTTTTTAAAAAAAATTAAAAATATAAATATCGGCCGAGATATCGACTGGACCCACGCCAATATTTTAATTTTTTAAATAAAAAATAAAAATAGGTTGAGATGTCGACCGTATTAGCCGATTTTTTTTTCTCTCGCTGATACTATGCGTATCGGCCAAGATGTCTCGGTCGTGGAAATCCCAAGATATCTCGGCCGATACGCACAGTATCAACCTAGATTTCGACCCTTGCTTGCATAGCAGTGGTGAACTCGAGACTCTTTGGTGACTCCATATAACCCATATAATATTAAATCGTAGTTGTTCGTTATTTACTGCGTATAAAGTTTTTATAGGATTTTTTATATGGAGCAAAATTCTTTTTCTATCGTAAATATCATCATTACAGTGTCATCTATGGCCCGATTGGAACAATTAGGTGCTTTGAAGATCAAGTGGAAGATGTGATTTACATCAATAATCCTAAGCTAGCTTGTTCGAAATTTGCTTGAATCTTATTGTGTAGTGGGGGTACAAGCTTCTTATTGTAGAAAATTTTCTTGTAATTTTGATGGCGGTGGCGTCCATTGAGAGAAATCTTCTTCTATTTTGATTGAGATAAGGATATCATGTCATGCACATGTAGACCTTCTCTTCTCTCTTCTCCACTCATCCTATTACTCTACATTCACCCTTGTTAATGGACCATCAAATGTGGGATTTGGAAGTCCAAAACATGTTAAACAAGGCCCTAACCCATATATCCATCAAGTGAGCTCTTCATTTTGCACATTTACACTCATATTAGAAAGACATCTCTTTCAACCATGAAATTTATCAAGAGAATTTAAGAGGAAATTTCACAATTTTATCTTCATTTTCTTCTATTGGGCCTAAGTCCACATATTTGATCCATGAGCTCTGATATGATCACTTTCATGGGCCAATTTGATGACTTTAGTCTCATTTGTCTCAATCATAAACCTTATAGAATTATGAAGCCAAATTGTAAATCACATCTTCCACTTGATCTTCAAAGCACCTAATTGTTCCAATCAGGCCATAGATGACACTGCAACGATGATATTTACTATAGAAAAAGAATTTTGATTCAGATAAAAAATCCTATAAAAGTCTTATATGCAATAAATAAAAGATGGCTTCTTCCTTCTTTTATTTCTATTTCTTTCTTTCTCTTGCTTCTTTTTTTCTCTCTTCTTTCCTTTTCCTTCCCTGCTTTATTGTTTGCAGGGCCGGCTCTAGGCCAAGGCAAGTTAAGCGGCCACTTAAGGCCCACGCATTAAAAGGCCCGAATTTCTTAAGTTACCGTTAAAGCTTAGAGCCCCAAATTTCGGTGTTTAATAATTACAGCAAGCTTATCCCAAACCTAAATATCTTCTTTTTAAGTCCCCTCAACGGCAGAAACCTTATTTTTTCTCCTCTCTAGCTGCTCTCTCTTCCTTCTCTTTGTCTCTCGCCGCTCTTCTGCTCTTCCTCTCTCACCGCTCTGCTCTCTCGCCGCTCTCGCACTGTTGTGACACCCCGAAATTTTAAGATTTATGAAAAATGAATTTTAATAATTAATTGAGGTTAATGAAATTTTATCAAGTAATTAAGAGAGATTTAGTGGGATTTAATTGAGAGATTAAATTTTATTTTAATGACGAGTGACACGATGGGAAATAAATTCATGAAATTTATTGGAAAAGGAATTTGTGATGTGGCGTCAGGCCACATGGGCAATGACATGGCTTGCCACATGGAAGAGGTGACCCAATGCCACACCTAATAATTTAAGGGCAATTAAGGAATAAAATGGAAGCCACCACTCCCTGTTTGGATATACATGCACGGCAGACCCACTCCCCTTATTCCATCCGCACGACACTCACCCTCTCCCTTTGAATTCGCATGGTACTCCTTTCCCCTCTCATTCATGACAACACCACATTCTCCACCAAGAACCCCACCTCTCCACCGTGAGTTCCACTCCCTTACTCTATATTCATCTCCTTCTCTGCCTCTCCACTAAAAGAATTCAAGCAAGGAAGGAATCAAGAAGAAGGGAAGGAAAGGAGAAGAAGAAAAGAGGAAAAAAAAACTCAGGAAAGCTTTGCTTAAGGTAAATATCCATCTCTAGAACCAACGATAGACGAATTTGGGTTTCGGAAATAAAGAAAAATTTGGGGATTTTCGGGTTTTCCTCAATTCATGAAATTGGATTTAAATCTGTGAAATTGTATACTAAATTACAAATATTAACCCCAAAGGACATGACAAATCACATAGGAATAAATCTAAGGGGTTAGGTTGAATGAATAGGACCAATAACCCACCCATCTGTGATTTCTGAGTTCAAGGAATTCGGTTCGCACATGCAGAAATCGACAGGATTTTGCAGATGACTATCTGTAGAAGACAGGCTTCAGAACCTGTCTTGGAACCTCCGAGACAAGTTCCGAAGGCTCGGAACAGTCCGAAGGAACAAGAATGTTCCAAGAACCCTTGGAAGGAACAAGGTCTTAGAACCTGGCTCAGTTGTTCTGAGGCCAAGTTCCGAAGAGACTTGTGAAATCAGAAAGAAGACCTACAAAATTTTGGTTAAGTTCACAATGAGAACCCAAGGTCTCAGAACCTGGCTCGGAAGTGCCGAGGCCAAGTTCCGAGCACTATAATGTAGAACTGAAACCCGTAAAGTCTCGGAAGTGTCGAGGGAAGACTTGAAGTTCTGAAGTCTCAGAACTGGACTCGGAAGTGTCGAGGTCAAGTTCTGAGGTGACCAATTAAGTTGTATACTTCAGAATGGTCCAAAGGAAACCCTGATGTTCTGAGGCTTCGAAACAAGATTCGGAAGTTCCGAGGGTATGGTGACCCAAGTTCCGAACCCACATTATTGAGACTGTATGACCCTTAACTTCACATTTTTTGGTGGAACATGAATATAGAACCAATGAAACATCATAAATTGAAAATTAATGAAAGTGATAAGTATAGATTTGGAAAACAATGACACAAACTAATTGTATAATTCGTTGTATTTCGATTCATGGAAATAACCAAAGGACTGGAAGGTGATCTAGGAGACGTACATACCACGTAGCTCGTTACTTCGCGGAATTCCGGTGATCAGGTAGGTTTTCCTACACTATGAAAGTAACATGGTGATTATGTATATTCGAGTATGAATTGATGAGTTGTTTTAAATATACGTTTTGATGACGATGATTTGAGAATATGTGATTTCCAAGTACGATGAACATGAATTATTTTGTGTATTATGAAATGGATTTGATATCATTGCATTAACATGAACTTCATGCTTTTGCATGGGATGGGAAGGCATAAAACCAAAGTAAAGAGACAACATACTTTACTCGAAAATATTTGTATATACATAGAATGAATAACCATTTATTTGGCCGTGTTCATGAACACAGAATTGGGCACATAAGATGGGCTCAAAGCTCCTGGGTGAGAGACCCGAAACCTGCGCAGGAGAGGATGGGTGATAGTACTCCACTGGTAATTCTGGTTAAATACTAAGTATTGGGTGGTAACTCTCAGCTGGTGCCCTAGAAAAACTATGGATATAAATGGCCAGTGTTTATAACTATTTGATGAGAAAGATTGACCAATGCATGGGGTATGAGAACGGCATGCATCAATTCATGTCGACATGGCATAGCACAGCACATTGTTTTCCGAGTACAATGAAATTATTATAATTATGATTTGAATTATGAAATGATTATGAATTCGCTTTGAATAATCTATGAGTATGAATTATGAACTGATTTTGAAATATGGGATAGGGATGATTTTCAAATGAGATATATGATATGAATAATATATATATATATATATATATATATGTGTGTGTGTGTGTGTGTGTGTGTGTGTGTGTGTGTGTGTGTGTGTGTGTGTGTGTGTGTGTGTTTATATCACATGTTGGTACCCACTTCGATGGGAATTCCTACTAGGCGCATTGACTAAGCCCATAAATTCCACACCCCTCCCCCAGATTGTGTTTGTAGGTTTGAAGTACATAGATGAAATTGGACCAAGCGATGACCGAATGCGAGCGAGATGGATGCAATAAAGAGTTCGGAGAGCTTAGTCTATTTATATATTTTGAAAATGCTAGAACAATGTTATGTATTAAAGATATTCTTTTGGGGAATGTAATTATATAATGACTTTGAACTTTCATACTCTAGTTTTGTATTTGACTCAAGTATGTGGGATTCCTTATGGCTATGACATATGTTGACTATTTATGCAATGAAATAAATGTTTAAAATTTCGCAGGATTATGAGAGTGTGTGCAAAATATTATGCACACACACTAGTTGGGCCAGTCAAGGGTCAGGTCTTCGGACTCAAACTTGGATCGCTTCGTGACGTTCGCCTACCTCTGCACTAAATATCCATATATTTCTACTCTGGTGACGGTGGTTAGAGGGAGGGGTGTTACAACTGCGCTCTCTCGCTCTCTCTTCCTCTCGTCCAGCTTACTCCCTCTCAATCTCAGGTACTTTCTATTTTGTAATAGGTTTTGATCTTCTTTATTGTTGGTGTTCCACTTCTAAGTTTTAATTTCTTTGGATTTTTTTCCTGTGCTCTTTAATGGTTTTTGACTTGTTATTGTTTTCTATAAATGGTTTGCTGGGTTGGTGAGGATTGAGGAACTATTACCATAGTTGAGGGGTAACAATCTTTGAAGATGAATGAAATATACATGTACATTGAAAATGACTAAATGACATAAATCTTATACTTAATAAATCTGAAATCTCATCTTAATAATAACATTGAACAGCTGGGGTTGCAGAGAATGGCATATCGAAATCAAAATCGGAGAAACTAAGGGTGGATTTGGGATAGAGAATCTGACGATAACAGAGCGAGGTTGGAACAAGATGGGTCGTGGGTGGGGGCTGAATAAAAGACAAATTGGGTGCAATTAGTGAATAGCTTTTTTGGAAATCATTAAATTATAATTAGGCAAATAATAATAACACATTATTTATAATTAGGTTAAAAAAATCTGGTCATAGACAATAAAAGTTTCTCGTTCAAGTATTATTTTCTATGACTTTATATAAAATGAGCTATTGAGCTAAAACAATTGTTGATTGATGCTAAATTTTGATATTTAAATAAAAAAAAATTCATCAACAATCATGACACTTTTTTGCCATTGATGCATAATCGAGCTTCACAACTATGGTCACACAAAAATTTCAAAATTGTTCACGAGTGAGACTAGCTTGAGCGTGTGGCTCAATACTAGTATTAACTATAATGTCCGTAAATTTATAAATATGGTGTAATAATTATTTCCTTGCACCCCAACAACCCATCTCACATTCTCACCAACGACTTTAGAAATTCCATGACCTATAAACATAGCGTAATTTACAAATAGATGAAACATTAGATCTCTCGCAATTGCTTTTATACTAGAGCAGCCCCAATTGGTATGTTTGCAAAATTGAAGAGTTTATTACTTAATTTGTGGAGCAAAGTCGAGTCTACCCATCATTATTTATGAGGAATAGATGTGATTCTTTAATTGAAGTTTATTCTCAAGCCTATAAATTTTTACTTAATTATATATTTCCTCCCTGCAGATCAAGCTGTGACTTTTAATTTAAAGATCTTTAGTAAATTGATTGAATAATAAAGGACATTTCAGCTATTCATCAATTCTCATATTATCACAGTGTCAGGTTCCATTGTTCTTTAGCCTTTCAATTTTAGTTTTTTTTAATTATTCTTTAATCTTAAAGGTTTTCTGTTATTTATAATTGTCTTTTAATCATAAATATGTCTACTAAAAAATGTGAATCTGAATTTCAAAAACTTCAAAAAAGGAGAAGAGTAAAAAAACTAGTTCAATCTCAAAAAGGGACTCTTGATAAATTTGTTACTGGCAATAAACAAAATTTAATAAATAATTTGAATGAAGATTTAACAAATGAACAACCGATTCATTTAAGATAATTAAACCATGATGAGATAACGGTACAAAAGAATGACAATGAACAAATTCTTAATGATGCTCAAGAAAATTTAGAAGAAAAAGAAATAAGAAAATAAAATAAAATTTTCGATTCTATTTCTACAATTAGTTATAATCTACGATGATGGGAAACTATAGATACAAAAATAAAAGATTTATTAGTACAAAGATGTCCAATTAGAGAAAAATATATAAAATTTCCTATGGATGAAAACTCTAAGCATTTCTCTACTAACTATTTTTTTTTTTTTGAGACCCAAGGAAACCTCGAGCCCACCTCGGTGGTCTGTAGTCATGTTGCCAAGGTGTGCTTACGCCTCGCCCTCCTAACTAGTAACTATTATACTAGAGTGTTAGCATAATTCTTAATTGGATTGAAAATTGGGTATGAAGAAATTAAATAAACCTTTGAATTGTAATCTTTTAATACCCAATAAGTATAAATTAAAATATCAATCCATGAAACTTTAAATCACCAGGATCTTGAATCAAATAATGTTTCAATAATTAATCTAACATTCATTATGCAGAAAACATTATTAAAAAAAATTAAAAGCGTACCCAAATCCATCAGATCTAGAAGACGTGCGTCGGTCTTTTCTTGCACGTTGTGTTCTTGTTGTTGTTCCTGCGAAATTTTTTGAGCACCTCGGAGTTTCTCCTCCTTTCCTTCTTAATTCCTCTCTGATTTTTGTGAGTTGATGGGTTTGACAGAGAGAGGATCGAACATGGGTAGAAGTAGAGGACTCTAAGGCTATGTTTTCCTTAAATAAGCTACTCTCCATCAAAATAGCAAGTCAAGTCCTAAGAAAACTCTCTTAAGCGTGTTTTATATTGGAAAGGTGGGCCCCATTTGAATCCAAAGTTGCCTTTAATTTTACACGTGTGGGTTACATGTCGGTTTACATTCTCCCACTTAATCCATGCTACATCGAAATTGGATTCAAATAAGGATAACATAAGGCGCGCACATAACCCACTTCCAAATAATCATAATACGGTTATCATTATAACGCTAATACTAAATGACCCACAAATGCGAGCAATGACGGTTGCACATCATCTTATCCGACATGCTCCCTTCCATCAGCCCCAACACAAGTGTCCCACTTAATACAACTCTTAAGCGAGAGATCCTTTTCTTAATTGTCCAGCATAAATATCATAATACAAGAACTATTTCTGTTAGTAATAAAATAAATATAAAGTGTACACATAAAACATAATAAATAGAAATATAAATCCAGAAACTCATACATGAGTACTCAACTGTTGAAATCATATATAAATGCATAAAGCAGTTCAATATACATCAAACCATAAAATAAAATAAATCAATCTGAGTTACGACCAAGACCCATACTATTGGCATGTTCTTTAAAGATCTTGATAGGTAACCCCATTCTCAATGGATCTGCTATCATAAGCTGAGTGCTTATGTGCTCAATTGACATTGTTTGTTTCTGAACTTCTTCTTTTACGACAAAATATTTCAACTCCATGTGTTTCGATCCATTCGAATACTTGTCGTTCTTAGAGAAGAATACTGCTACGGTATTATCACAATGAATTCTTAGCGACTTGGCAATACTGTCAATAATCCCAAATCCTGAGATAAAGTTCTGCAACTACATCCCTTGCACAGTGGCTTCATAGCATACCACAAATTCCGCTTCCATGGTAGACGTCGCAGTGATAGTCTATTTGGCACTCTTCCAAGATATTTCTCCATTAGCCATAAAGAACAAATAGCCAAACGTGAACTTCCTATTGTCAGTGCATCTACCAAAGTCTGAATCTGAGTAGCCAATCATCTCATAACTTTATCTCATAACTTTGTCCTATATGTGAGCATGAAGTCTTTGGTACCCTTAAGTACCCTTTAAGTACCTCATAACCAAACGTGGACTTCTTTGTATATTTCTAATGGTCCATCCTTGGATTACTTTGATATCTCAAAACATACCGACTGCAAAGCTGATGTCTGGTCTGGTGCAAGTCTGTGCATACATCATACTACCCACTGCAGAAGCATAAGGTATTTCCACCATTTGTTTTCTTTCTAGTTCGTTCTGCAGGCATTGCATTAGACTGAACTTATCCCCTTCCTGTATAGGGACATCTTGAGAGGAACAATTTTTCATTTTAAATCTCTCTAAAACTCTTTCTATATAGGCTTTCTAAGATAGTCCCAAAATCCCACATGTTTTGTCACGGAATATCTCTATTCCAATTACGTAAGTTGCCGCTCCCATATCTTTCATTTCAAACTGAATGGAGATAAATCTCTTGGTTTTAAACATCAAACCAAGATTGTTGGTGGCAAGTAAAATATCGTCAACGTACAATATCATAAACATAAATTTGTTCCCACTATCATTCAGATATATACACCTATCAAAGGTGTTTTCCTTAAATCCGAAGGAGATAATGGTATCATTGAACTTAATTGGTTTCCTTACATTTCCTTAAGATTATGAATAGACTTCTTAAGCTTGCATGCCATATGTTCATTGCCCTCTTTCGAGAAACCCTTAGGTTGATAGGTATAAACATCTTTATCTAGATTACCATTCAGAAATATTGTTTTAACATCCATTTGGTGTAGCTCTAAATGATAATGAGCCACCAAACCCATAATAATTCTTAAAAGAGCCCTTCCTGGATACAAGAGAGAAGGTATCTTTATAATCAATGTCATATCTCTGAGTAAAACTCTTGGCCACAAGTCTGGCTTTATACCGTTCGATATTTCCAGTCTCAACAATTCTCGTACTATGGTTCGAACAATAGAACCTGTACCATTTGGACTTCTCAGGGTAACCTATGAAGTAACCACTGATTGTCTTCTCATTGAGTTTTCTTTTATGTGGATTATAAATTTTAGGTTCCGCAGGACAGCCCCACACATGTAGGTGTCTCAGACTGGATTTCCTTCCTGTCCACAGTTTATAAGGAGTCTTAGGAACTGACTTACTAGGAACCCAGTTAAGTATGTACACTGCGGTTCTCAACGCATACATGTACAACATAATAGGTATGGTACTATTGCATTACATATTTCTAACCATCTTTATAAGTGTACGATTTCGCCTTTCAGCAATACCATTCTGCTGAGGCTTACTTGGCATTGTGTATTGTGCCACTATGCCACGACTTTCTAACAATCTAGCAAATGGTCCCGAGTGTTGACCCGTTTCATCATACCTACCGTAGTATCCACCATCTCTATCAGATTTAATGACTTTTACCTTCCTATCTAACTGCCTTTTCTACCTCAGTGATAAATATCTCTACAGAATTCATCTCTTGAGATTTTTCATGCAATAGATAAATATAGCCATAACATGAATAGTCATCTATAAAGGTGATAAAATAGGTTTCTCCACCAAACGATGGAACATCAAATGAACCGCATATGTCTGTATGAATCAATTCAAGCAACCATTTATTTCTTGTGGCACCTTTCTTGGTGTGTTTAGTTTGCTTACCCTTAATGCATTCTATACACAAACCAAAGTCAGTATAGTGAGACTCGGTAGAATCCCTTCGTTTACCAATCTTTTTATTCTTTCACGGGATATATGTCCAATCTTTTATGCCACAAAATTGAGGAATTCTCATTCATTAACCCACGTTTAATTCCAATATTATGATACAGAGTTAGAACAGAATTAGCAAAATCATCATCAAGTCTCAAATGATAAAGGTCATCAACAAGACATCCTGAACCAATAAAAGAAGTAGAATTTGAATAAACTGAAAGAATTATGTCCAAATTTGCAACAATACCCATCAATGTCTAACTTAGAAACAAAAATAAGGTTTCTATTAACTGAAGGAACAAATAAACAATTCAACAAATCTAAATGGCAATCGATATCTAGAAAGAGACGATAGGTTCCAATGACTTCAACGAGTACTTTTTGCCGGTTGCCTAAATAAAGGGAGACTTCAATTGGGTCGGTGTTCTATATTGTAAGATATCTCTAAATCGTATTAGAACGTAAGTTGTTGCCAGAATCAAGCCACCAGTATTAGAGAAAACTTCAGTTAAATTAGATTCGAAACATACATAAATATCTTTCTTTTCGAACCAGGCCTTTCTCTTATAATAGTGTTTTCTGGAAGTGCCCTTACTTCTTACAGAAGTGACACTTCACACTGCCACCTTCCCCTTATCATTAGCTTGGGAACTTGAACCAACCTCATATGGTTTTGATCTGGCTTTCTTGAACTTTTTGGGCTTGAATCCCTTCTTCTTCACAAGTTCTTGACTCGTGAAATGGATTGTGTGGTGACCCATCTACTTAAGTCTGGTCTCTTCTTAGATCAACATGTTGGTCAGTTCACTAACTTACCATTTATCTTTTATGGTGTTATAATTGATTTGAAATGGCCCATACTGTTGAGGTAATGAGTTCAAAATGAACTGGACCAGAAAAATGTCATCTACAGTCATCCCAAGGTTTCTTAGTTGAGTAGTAATATTGGTCATCTCAGTCACATGATCATACATGGCACGACTGTCATTGAACTTCATGGTGGTGAGTCTGTCCATAAGTGTCCTGGCAAGGGACTTGTCACCAGATTTGAACTTATCTTCTATTCTCTTAAGGAATTCCTTTGCATTCTCAGAAATGGGTAGGGAGAATCTAATGTTGTTGGTCATTAGCGCATGAACTTAAGGGTAAATTTGTTGGATCTAACCCATGCTTCATGGTTTGACTTTTCTGCAGCTGTACTTGCATCAGTGATGGTAGGCTTATCTTCTATCAATGCCGAGTAGCCTTGTAGCACCCTCCCTAAAACTCGATTCTCTGTCAAGCATAGACCAAGTATTCTCCGCAGCTTCACAAACATGGACAATTTGAGGGGTTTTGTCAGTATATCAGCAACTTGATCCTCACTCCTACAATAAATCAAATTAATGGTTCCATTTTTTACAAAATCACGTAAAAAATGGTACCGAACATCAATGTGTTTACTTCTCCCGTGCAGAACAGGATTCTTGGACAACTTGATAGCTAAACTGTTATCACAGGAGACTAAAGTGGGGCCATTTGGGTGATAGTGTAATTCTTCAAGCAGTCTCCTCAACTAGATAGCTTGGCAGACACATGAAGTAGCAATAACATACTCTACTTCAGTGGTTCTCAAAGTAACAATTTGTTACTTTTTCGATGACCAAGATATCGCACAAGGACCCAACATAAAAACATAACTTGATGTGTTTTTTCTATCATCAGGATCACTAGCATAATCGCTATCAGTGAAGCCAAATAGACCAGATTGTTCTCCCTCTTGTAAAATAAGTAAAAATCAGTCGTACATTTCAAGTACCAGAGGATTCTTTTGGTAGCAAAGAGGTGCAGCTCTGTAGGATGTTTCATGTATCTACTTATTAGACTAACTGCATGCATTATGTCTAGTCTAGTTGTTGTCAAGTACTTGAGACTTCCCACTACTTACTTGTAAATAGTGCTATCAACTTTCTTTCCGTAGGGATCTTTCATGAGCTTTAAATCCAGTTCCACTGGTATACCCACTGAGTTGCAATTTTGCACTTGATACATGTTCAAAACATCACGAACATATTTTTTCTGTGATATGAAGATACCAATAGAAGATTGTACTAGTTTGATGCCAATGAAGTAGTGCATCATGCCAAGATCAGACATATCAAACTTGGTCATCATCGATTGTTTGAAATCATTAAACGTAGCACTATCATTTCCCGTGTAAATCAAATCATCCACATATAAGCATACAATAAGCAGCTACCCTGTAGTTCCCAATTATATAAATAATGTATGCTCATATGGGCACTTTTCAAAGCCTGACTTTGAAAAATACGCATCTATACGACTGTACCAGGCACGAGGAGCTTGCTTTAGCCCATATAAAGTCTTTATTAACTTGTATACTTTCTTTTCATTACTCTGTTGCACATATCCTAGAGGTTGATCAACATAAATCTGTTATTGCAAATCACCATGTAAGAATGCAGATTTCACGTCCAATTGGAAGATGGGGCATGAGTTTTGTGCTGCAAATGCAAGTACCAAGCGGATGGTATCATGCCTTACAACTGGAGCAATAACCTCTTTGTAGTCGATGCCGAATTCTTGCTTATAGACTTTTGCAACTAGGCGTGCTTTGTACTTATCAACTTTGCCTTCTGCATTTAGCTTTGTTTTGAAGACCCACTTGACACCAATCGACTTATGCCCTTGGGGAAGTGTTGTCAGTTCCCAAGTGTTATTTTTTTCAATGGCTACGATCTGTTCGTCCAAAGCTTTCTGTCATTTTGGTTCTTTGACGGCATCTTGAAATACAATAGGATCACAAACTGAAAATAAAGCAAAATGTGTTGGTGGATCATCTGAAGGAATCAACCCCACTTACTTTATAATCTCGCATCCATGCCGGTCTCCTCTTGAGGTGTTGAGGCCGTGAACTTGGTTCAAATTCTTCTTCATAGGATGAAGCACTTGATAAATGTGTGGGAGATGCATTTGGTGATTGCGGTGCACCAACTATAATCTCAGGAGGACTTGAGAAGCTCGTGGACTCAGAATGTGGTGGTTGTTGTTCACCAACTATAAGTTGAGGATGATTTTCTTCATAATCACCATCAAAATTCACTGGAATGTGCTTCCCTGCATTATTAACACCCATGTCCACGTTTTTTCTTCATCAAATATTACATCTCGGCTGATGAAGATCTTTTGGTAACATGATTATATAATTTATAAGCTTTTGAATGCTCACTAACCTCGAGTAAAATACACTTTTCTCCTTTGTCATCTAGTTTTTTCCTCTTCTCATTTGGAACATGTGCATATTCTATGCACCCAAAAATCCGCAAGTGATCAACACCTGGTTTTCTGCCACTCCATGATTCTTCTGGCGTCATATTTTTGACAGTTTTTGCAGGGCTCCTATTCAATAGATAAAGACTGCACAAGACTGTCCCGGGCCAGAAACGCTTAGGAAGAAATGTACTATTCAGCATACTTCGCACCAGGTTTAAGATTCTACGATTCTTCCTCTCCGCCACACCATTTTGGTGCGAGGTGTAGGATACTGTAAGTTGCCTTTTGATGCAATGTTTCTCACAAAAATTTGCAAATTCCCATGATTTATATTCTCTACCACAATTGGATCGAAGAACTTTATTTTGACCAAGTTCTTTTTCAACAAGGGCCTTAAAATTTTGGAATATTGAGAAAGCTTCAGATTTTTCCTGCAAAAGATAGATCCATATTTTCCGACTAAAGTCATCAATAAAAGTAATAAAATATCCTTTATTACCATTGGATCGTGGTTCTATCGGCCCGCAAATATCAGAATGGAACAACTCCAACACCTTTTTGGCTCTCCATGTTTTCCCTTTTGGGAAAACATCACGATGTTTTTTGCCAACAACATACTCTCGAGTTGGGGATGATGATCAATCTGTGGAAGTCTAATCACCATATTTTTCTAATGAAGAGTCCTCAAACCATTAAAATTCAAGTGCCCGTAACGAAAATGCCATAGCCATGCTGGATCTTTCACCATAATAGAAAAACATAAAATGATATCATTTTGAATGTATAGAGGGAACATTCGATTTGCTGTCATATTAACTTGAGCAATTAGACTTTTCGTTGGATCTTGAATTCGACAAGTTCCTTCCTTAATGATGATCTCATAACCCTTTTTTTTTAAGTTGACCCACACTCAACAAATTACTTTTCAAACCCGGAACATATAACACATTTGAAATAGTCTGCTGAGAATTTTTGGAATTCCGGATTTTAATATTGCCCTTCCCCATAACCGAAATTGTAGAATTATCTCCAAATTTTACCGAAGTACGAAAAGAATCATCCATCTAAGATTATATGGACTTATTTCCACACATATGGTTACTTGATTAGGTATCGAAGTACCACATATTTTGATGAGTCTCTTCTGTTGCAATGCAAGCCATAAGAAGAGTAACTTCATCTTCTTTCCCTGCAAAATTTGATTTTGAACCCTTTTCCTTAGAGAATTTGGTTCAACATTCATAACAATAATGACCATACATGTTACATCGGTAGCATTTGACTTTGGATTTATCAAATGGCTTTTGACTCCTCAATCAAACATACTACATAATCGAACTTCGAGGTCATTGATCGATGAATCTTCTCAATTATGGTGACATCCTCCATCTTTTCTCCATTTAGTCTCATCTTATTTGCAATCGACATTGTTGGAGAAAAATATTCTGAAACAGACTCTGTTGGCTGCATGCGAAGAGTCTCAAATTCAGCGCGAAAAGCTTGTAGGTGTGCACGTTTCACCTTCGCAGTTCCTTGATACTTCAGTTTCATAGCATCCCAGATTTGTTTCGAAGTATCTTCGGTGAGAATCGTCTCCAAGATTGGTCGATCAATTGCTTGGAATACGTACCTTAAGTTCCTTCAATTTTGTTCCTCTAGTTTCACTTTCCGAGCTTCCATTAAGGTGCTGCTTGACATAGCTTTTGAAATACCAGTATCAACGAGATGTCAATATTCCTTGGATCTCAAGAAATTTTCCATCACCATGCTCCAATGATCATAGTGACCATCAAATCGAGGTATAGCAGGCTACACAAAATTTTCTGATGCCATGGGAAATGATATCAAATAGCAGTTGCTACTGCCTTTGTTAATGAGAGCAGCAAATGAGCAACAAAAGCACTAAATCAGAGTGAGAGCAGCAACAACAATCGGATTCCTTCACTTTCTTCGTTGTAGGTGCAGTCCCACTTTCTAATGGCACTGATTTCGTAAGACAACAACAACTATTCAGAGAACCTGACTCTGATACCAATTGTTAAAAAGATGGAGAACAAGAATAAGAAAACTTAGATTGAAAGACCATTTTATTCAGTGTATATAGCTCTTTAAATAGATGATTTACACAACTAACAATCCACAAAATGGGGTTGCTAATTCAACAACTTAGAGACTACAAAGTAGGACTTGTTACTAACAAGTATCCTAAGGACTAGGTCATCTAAAGGGGGTGTTAATAACAACTCTCCTAAGGACTAGGTCATCTAACAACAGTCCTAAAGACTTGGTCAGCCTTAAACTTAGTCAAACTTACTCTAAACTTTAACAAGGGATGGTTATAATAGGAGTTGGGAAATAAGAGACTCAGGGGAGCAACAGGTGACGGTGAAGGAGAGATGGAGGCAGAACTCTCGACAAGAGACAGAAGTTGAGGCTGTTGGAGAAAAAACAAGAGTGGGTGTTGCAAGAACGACTGGCAAACAAATCTGCTAAGGATGATAGACCTGCAGCAAAGGGATTTGGCTGGTGATGGGCGAAGGGGCGACGCAGTAATCCTGCAATACACAATGAAGAGATAAGAAAGAGAGAAGAAGAAAAGAATGAGAAGTACAACAACTAATGATGTTTCAAAGAGAAGAGGGAAGATAGAAGAATAGTAGAGAAAGGAGAAGTGGTAAGGAGAAAAAAGAAACCAAATGAGAATCCACCATTACCATAGAAAGAAGGAAGAAATAGAGGAGAAGAGATTGGAAAAATCCCAATTGTAATTTTATTAATCTATTGTTATGGAAATACACACTAATCTAAAATATATAATAAAATAAAAATAAAAATAAAAATAGAAATAGGCTTAAATAAATCTAACCTTACAAACAAGGCAATAGAAATTTCTCAGATCTCTTCGATTCTTTGATGGGTTTTCGATTTGGATAAAATTCTGATTTTTGAGTCAATATCTACATCAAAAATGGGTGTTTCACTCAATTTTTTTTTTTTTGCATTTACATGTGGGAAACCGCGGGATACCCAATGTAAAACCCACATGGGTGAGCCCACTACTTCTAGGGCACTCCAAGTTTAGGCCATGGGGGCTCGAACCCACAACCTCCAACTCCTTGAGGCAGGAGGCAACCAGTTGAGTTACCCATGTGGATTGTAGAATGTTGAAAGTTGAAAAAAGAGGTGTTTTATTTGAAGATGTAACCCTCTATTTTTTTCCAAAAAGAAATTGAGAAGACTGACTGAAAGGGAGAGGTGGACATTACATGACATCCACAGTAATTTTAGGTCATTCATTTCTATTTTTTTATCTGATTTATAATATAAACAGTTCCAAAAGAGTATAAATTGAACAAAGGCAAGAAAGTAATTGGAGATGCAGCTTCTGCTGAAAATTTATCCTTTTTCAAATGGGTTAATAATGAAATGTATTAAACTTTTAAAAATGACCTTAGATTGAATTGTTAGATGAAAATGAAGCAGGTTTCAATTAATTGAAATCACTATATTTGTGATGTAGAAAGGTCGCAGACACTATTGGATCTATGAACGATGATCTTCTTTAGTCTTATTTTAACAATTATATTAAAATTAGTATTGTCTCATATTAAACAAATTTAATATTTTTATCTTTAGTAAATTTTTAAATTTATATTTTTGTTACTTTTTCTTTTAAGGGCAAGTTGGGAAATCATAGGAGATCTTCTTTTAAAATGTAATTGTTGAAGAAAGGCTAAATTTATAATAGTTTCAATTAAGATTCTTTTCTTAAGCAATACGTTAGATTTTTTTAGCATTTTAAAATATTCCTATATTTAACCTCAAAATTCATCCATTTTTATGGCTTTTTTCAAATAACCTTGAAAGATAGTTCAGGCTATATGATGACTTTGTTTTTATAATTTTTGAAGTTTGAAAATATTATCAATTTTGATGTTTTAGCTTCTAAATATCTCTTACAAAGTGGTGTATGATAAATGATTTTCTTTTATGACCGAAGAAATTCAAGATTTCTCTCCTCTTCGAATACAAAAGTATTGAGTGAAACTTCGAATGCAACCACGATCATGTGATTATTGGACTCCAAACAAATTCCTCATTATAAAGTGGTGTATAATAAATGATTAACAAAATTAAACTGGAACATTCATCTATTATTGTCAGATCTGATAATGGGTTGGGTGGATCAACCACTTTTCTGTTGACTATAATTGACCTGTTGATCTAATTCTTCACCTCCACTACTTTCGTGTCTACATCCTCTGCTCTTACAGTAGTTGAGAGTTTACATTCTGCCAATAAAAGGATGCTACATTGCATTTTAAATTTTACTAACAAATACTGTGCATGGCACCATTAGCTCTCCTTAAAATTAGTAGAAAGAAATTAATAAATAAAAAAAATCTATTTCTGAATAACATTACGTTCATCAATTGGTTTTCAATTTTCTTGTAGTTACAACTTACAACCTTCGCTATAAAAAGGGATCAAATATTGAAATCGAAGAAAGGTGGAAAAAAAATCACTCAAGAGAAATCGAAGGTGATTTGCTCTGCATGTGAAGAAAGTGAGAAAATGGACAAAAAAAATGTTTGGAAGGTGATAATCTTTTAAGAGAAAAATGTATCTTACAAGGACAATGTTGTTAGTGCCCTGATTTGTTGAGTCACATGTTTGTCAAGTTCGTGACTTAGGTAAAGGCTTGCCTTAAAGAGAGACGCTCAAGACTCAAGATCTTAAGCGTTGATTGAAGTGTTAAGACTCAATGGATCAACGTGTATGTCAATTACTGATGGTAAGTGACCATAGAGGACCATAGGTGGTATCAAGGCCTTAGTTGGATCATGCCTAGGCGACCTAACATGTATTTGACAATGAATTAGAACCGAACATGGAAAAATGAATTCATTGGAAGGGCGACACATCATGTCGGGCAATCATTTGCCAAAGACAGAACACGACCAATTGTGGTCTTGCGATATGTCGTGAGGAAAGGTAAAGGTTTTGGTTGAACAAGACTGTCAAACCCATATGGTCTCAGGACGATACATTCGAGAGCCAGCGATCAATCGTCTGGAATCTTGACATTTCAATCGTGTGGGCGATGTATCGCTGAGACCGAACATAGGCTGGACTTAAATAAAACCTGGAAAACTTGGGATCATACGATCAATCAGGCAAGCGATCGATGTTTGATACAAGGTAGATAGATCAGCATCCCAATCGCCCTAGGCTACAGTTAGTTAGGCCGATACATTCACCAAGATCGCCAGAAACACGGACGATCATTTGTGTGGCACAATCCATCATGAGGTTACCGTTTTAAAGCCGTTACTCTGCATTAAATGCTCAACGGTCAGGTTGGTGAAAAGGAATTCAAACACGGATGATCGATCGTTTATGCACGATCAATCGTGTGGTTTTGTGTTACGAATTTTTTTCCGTGTTTGCCAATAAATACATCAATGAATGGTGAGTTTTGTAGAGACATCTTGGGCATTAAAGGACCTCATCTACCACTCAAAAACTATCAAGGAAAAAGGAAACTCATAGGCTTATTCTCTATTGTCTAAACAATTGAAAATCATTTAAGTATCCAATCGGTAAAGGTTGTGATTAAGAGAGAAGCATTAAGCCAAAGCTTCTAGGATAGAAATTTGAAGTCAATTTCTAGAAGGACCTCCGAAGGATTGTGGTTGCTCTACATGACTGGTCTTCATCAATGTCAGGATCGTATGAGCTCACATTGGGTGGAATGATTCAAGAAGCACAACTTCATTTGCAAAGGCTTAAAAGGCAAGTGCTTCTTAGTTTAGAGCTTACTTTAAAATCTATATCATTGTGAAGTGGATTATAGAGACTGAGTTTCTCTTGAACCACTATAAAAAATAATGGGATAGGAATTGGGTGGAAGTTTAAATCAATTGGATATGTGGAAGTCCTTTTATATTGTGTTGGTGTAATTCCAACGCTTAATAAATTGGAGATAACCCAAGGTTGGGTGAGTCTCATCAGTGGATATAGGTTGTTTAACCGAACCACTATAAATCGTGTGTATTGTCTCTTTGTGTGATTGCCTTTGTTCTTGCACACTTTGAAATCACACACTTGATTAATTATTTTTTAATTCCACACTCTATTAATCAAGTAAATTTTAAAAGGACCCAAAATTTGTGATTACCTTCTTCATCACCCCTCTAGGATTAATTTGGTTCTAAGCACTCAGGGAACTTTCAAATGCAATTCCTTTTTTTTTTTTTTCCATTTTGAAAGTAAAATATCACATTCCAAATGAAATTGATGTTTCTCTCTTTATTTGTTTTGTTCATTTTTGTTTGTGTGAGAGAGAAAAAATAGTATGTGGTTTTTTTTTTTTTTTAATTCCTCTTCTCGTGATTTAAATAGTATTTAGTGTCGTATGGAATACAAGTGAAGACATGTGCCTGTAATAGCTAAAATTAATTAACAAGCGCCGCATCATGTTCGAATCCACATGCCGAACCGTCATTTCCACCCATGTGTGCTATTAAATGCATGGTTTACAGGCGACGTATCTTTTGACGATTTTGATTTCTTTTTATTATTATTATTATTTTTATTTCTTTCATGTATAAAAGCCAGGCAATTGTAAGATGAGAAGAACAATGAACAATGAAATGAATTGAAACTTTCTCCTTTGGGTGGATTCCTTGTATCTCTCATCTTCTCTCGGGTGGATTCCCGTTTCCATTATCCTTGCCAACAACGGTGATCGTTGTTTCTCTCTTTCTTCTTTTTCCTTCCCTCTTTTCTATGCTCCACGATTTTCGGCATACTAATTGACTGTGTTCATCGGGACAGAAAATCCATCTTTTTACAAAGAGCCCTCTCTCTCTCTGTTCATTGTCATTCTAACAGATCTGATTGGGGAAATCTCAGTTTCCCCAACTCGAATAAACGTATGTCTGACGCGTTTCTCCCACCGCCCGTTGCAGTAACAATAGCTGTCACCATCGCAATAGTAGCGATCGCCATCGCTATAGTAATTGTCACAATTGAAATAGTGATTTCCATTATTACTATAGTATTGTCACTATTTGCTACAGTATTCACTATTACAGCTACATTACGCGCATAGTAGTATGACCCATTTGGACCCATTTCGTCCATTTAATTGGGTCTGGACTAAGTCACCGTCCATCTAAACTCAATCATCTTCTGCATTGGGCCAATTGGTATCAAAACCTCGATTGGACAATAGGTTTTAAAAAAAAAAGAAAAAAAAATTGGCATCAGTAGTATTTTGCATTTAAAAAAAAACAAAAGAAAAAAAAAGGCAAATAAAAGAATAAGTAAAAAAGTGGCTAAAGAAAAAAATATATAAGAAAAAAAATAAAGAAAAAAATTTACAAAAGACGAATATTTTTTTCTTCATGGCTTCCTATTACGACTACTCAAGCGAAGACAAAGATAAAGAACTTTATATGCGGAGTGTGTATAAACGTATCGATTGAGAGAAGTCATATCATGATCGAGAGTACCGTATGAAGATGGACCTCCCATCTTTCAACGGTCAACTACACCCTAAAAGCTCCCTCAATTGGCTCTTGGAAATAGAGTGCTTCTTCGACAACATAAAGATTGATGAAGCGAAAAGGTGAAACTCGTGGCCTATCGAATCAATGGTGGAGCGTCTACATGGTGGGAGCAGTTGCAAACTACATGCAAGCGTCAGAATGAACGACCTGTTAGATCTTGGCCACAGATGAAACTACTTCTACGGACTTGTTTCCTTCCAGCTGATTATTATCAAGTTCTATTCCAGCAATATCAAGATTCTCAGCAAAAAAATTGTTCCGTTCGTGACTATTGCAACCATCGTGTTCGGAGACCCCACATGTCCTACACTCGACCCGCCTATGATGACAACTTGAGTGATGATGAAGTGGAAGACTTCCTAGTGGGACATGTGTGGAGGTGCGATGATCATAGGATGCATGATCCTCACAGAGGGTATCGTATTGAGGTGGACCCCCCATCTCTCAATGAACCTGTTTCACACCCACCTCCCTCCGGCAGATTATTAACAAAGTCCACCAATGCTTGAGAATGAAGAATCATCCTTCCTAGGCAGCGACATCGAGCTGGAGCCACTTGAGACAAACGAAGTCCCAATGTTTGTTGAACAGGAGACAGTCTTAGACCTCGTACCTGTTCCCCCGAATATTGAGCCAAAATTGATACAGACAGGTGAAGTCCTACAGTTTGTTGAACATGAGATAAAAGAGATTCCGACGTTTTTCGTACAAGAGTCGATCTCGAGATTCAAGCCTATTCCACTAGAGGATCTGATTCCTCAGCAGTTGCAGATACCACAACCAGTGCCAGTATTGGAGAATGAACTAGGTGCATTGTCGGTTTTACAGTCGAAGCAATCGCTAGAGATTGACTCACCATTACTGTTGCAGTTGCCACAAGCGACACAAACCTCACAAAATATTAGCTACATCAAAAGTGATCCTTATTTGTTCTCTCCTGACATCAAACCACTCTTCCTTGAGGACATCTTGCATTGTGTTGCCCCTACTGACGGTGTACGAACTCGTCAAGGGCTACCCGACATACTTGAACCATCCAAGCACAAAGTAGAAATCATCAAGTACCGGAAGTTCTCCCATTGATACAAACTTGAGGACGAGTTACTTTCAATCACGAGGGACTGATATAGCACGGGTAACACACATGTGAAGACATGTGCCCGTAATAAACGAAAATAATTAACACGCACTGCACAATGTTCAAATTCACGCTGAACCACCATTTCTATGCATGTGTGCTATTAAATGCAGGGTTTGCAGGCGTCATTTCTTTTGAAGATTTTGATTTCTTTCTATTATTATTATTTTTTATTTCTTTCGTGTATAATAGTTAGGTGATTGTAAGACGAGAAGAACAATGAACAAGGAAATGAATTGAAACTTTCTCCTTTGGGTGGATTCCCTATATCTCTCCTCTTCTCCCAGGTGGATTCACGTTCCTTTCTCCTTGCCATCGACGGCGATCTTGGCTTCTCTCCTTCTTCTTTTTCCTTCTATCTTTTCTACTCTCCATGATTTTCTGCATACCGATTGACGATGTTTGCCAGGCCCAAAAATCCTTATTTTTACAGAGAGCCCTCTCTCTCTATCCACTACCACTCTAACCAGGGTCGGCCCTGGCTATAAGCAGAGTAGGCCGCAGCCTAAGGCTCCCAAAAAAGAGATCAAAAACATTAGAAAATAAGAGAGGAATACTAATTGCATTAGGACCCCATCTTAAGAGGTTTCCTAGGGCCCCTGAGATTTCAGGGCATCTCAGGGCCGACACTGACTCTAACAGATCTGATTTGGGAAATCTCAGTTTCTGATGCAGGCAAAGCTGTACTTTGAATTTTAGATCTGGGGTTTTAAGCTGAGTCACGAATTTCAAGATTGAAACCCAAAGGACCACTCTCAAATCTCTCGATCACTCTCAAGAGAAATGAAAGAGGGACTAATTTCAATGTGATAATTGGCGGAATCAACTCACCAAAGAAATTAAGTGTTCTCGAAACTCGAACGAGGAATTAGGAGTTCGAATAGCGAACTCTAATCCAGCTCTAATTCATATCAAATATCAAAGAACCTTCAGAAGAGTTAGCTTATGTGTGGAATTTAATACAACATAATCATAAACTAAAAGTCAACAGGGATGAAAAATCACCAATACGAGAGAAAGCTCAATGCTTTTGATCAATTCTTCTTAATTCATAAAATAAAAATATATGTCTTATTACATAGCCTGACCACATTTATTTATAAGCATCTATTTTCAACTTACAAAGAAATAAAATAAATACATAAAACAAAATACCAATTTTGCAAATCTCGTCAACTCTGTCCATCCCACCTTCTCATTCTTCGTTGCTTGCTTCTAAATCTTTTCATTCCCTTTTTACAGTTGATTATTCTCTATCTTAATCTTCTTTACCTTTTCTTGCATTTATTTTTCCTTTTGTTTCTTCTCCAACGATGCTGGCAATGCCCAGCAACACCATTCCTTTTATTTTCCTCTTGATTTTTCGGTCCTTTATCTCTTCTTTCTAATTCTTTCATTTTCTTCCAGTCTTGGGACGATTTCATGTCATTTTGAAGTTGCTATAGGATCGGACAACTTGGATTTGGAAGAGGCACACGAGCACAAGCTTGTGTTTCCAATTGTCAGCCACAATTTGTTTAGGTTACTTGATTCCTTTGTTAGAATAGAAAAATCTAGACCGTTGGGACCCACATGGGTGGTGAGTCACTGGTGACATGGCCTACAAGGTGGGGCCTTCTTTTCCCGCTCTCTGTCTGATAATAAATTTGAATGGTCAATTTATCAATTTTCTTCAATTGGGTGTTCATCGGGTCATCGTGGAGTTCATCGACCTTGATGCCTACATCATTCTCTCCCGGTTGGAAGAAACTCGTCCTCGAGTTTAATTGGGTTTTAAGGGAGATATCAAGTCGCGCCATCAACAACCAATTTCTTCTCTGACGCTTCGATTGATTTTGGAGCGATGGTTTAGGAGTTTGGGTACCACCTCCGAACTTATGACGAACCCCTTTGTAGGAACCTGTGAGCCAAATACAATGTTAAGCAATAAAATCTCATTATATGATTCTCTTTTTACAAATTGATCCCAAATAGGATCTACCTAGGGTTCGAATATAATATCAATATTTTCAAAATCATTTATCGACGGAAGATGTTACACCAATCTCCTTGAGTGCACAGCTGCCTTCAAATCTCGAATTGACTCGAAAGTTGATTCTTGAGTTGCAGCTATGGTCACCATTTTTTCTGGCTTCATAGATGTCGCATTCTCGGTCTCAGTGTGGTATGCTGGTTCAACTGGGCTATCCTTTTTGTTTTCCAACCGATAAATTTTCATCTTCGACCACTGCACCATCAACTAAATCCTCGTTTACCTGCATGACTAAATCAAAGACATTAACAAAATCGTCAGTGTCTCCATAATCATCGTATACTGGCTCAGGTAGATCAAGTTGTTCGTCCATTGCTAAAGAAGTCAAAACTTCATCACTGAAGATTGATTATTTATCAAACTCAGGTGAAAAATCAACAACAGGTTCACTTACTGCATATCTTTCAAAACTCCAACTTTTCTCATAGTCTACGATTTTCTGCTTCAATTTCCTCAATATTTCATTTGAGGACTACACTTTGTCGGATCAACTTTGCAATTTATTGAAGTTCCTGTCTCAATAGAAAGTCTAGTGCTCAACAAGAAACATTAATGGTTCCAAACGGACAGGTCGGTAGGAATCTGGCTATGGTTACCAAATGATGTAGGCCAAGCAACACTGTGAATTTTAGATCTAGGGTTTTAAGCCAAATCACGAATTTCAAGATTGAAAACCAAAGGAAAAATGAAAGAGGGACTAATTTCAATGGGATAATTGGCGGAATCAACTCACCAAAGAAATTAAGTGTTCTCGAAATTAACTCGAATGAGGAATTAGGAGTTCAAATAGCGTGAACTCTAATCCATCTATAATCCAAATCAAATATCAAAGAACCTTCCAAAGACTTAGCTTATATGTGGAATTTAATACAACACAATAATAAACTAAAAATCAACAGGGATGAAAACTCACCAATACAGGAGAAATGATCAATTCTTCTAAATTCATAAAATAAAAATATTTGTCTTATTACATAACCTGATCACATTTACTTATAAGCATTTATTTTCAACTTAAAAAGAAAAAAAATAAATACATAAAACAAAATACCAATTTTGCAAATGGCCAGCTATCCTCCCACGGGCATTTTGTATTTAGCGACATGGGTTTTAGTGTATTCCCGATTGTACCCTTCGCATGAATAGTAAAATTTCAATGGGCTTATATTTACTGTTGATGTGAATTTTGGCGACCCGATTTGTAATTTCGAAGAGCCAAATTAAACTGTTCATAAATTTTGGCGAGTCAAATTGCAATTTCAGAGAGCCGAATTGCACTGTTCATGAATTTTGGCGAATAGACTTGCAATTTCAGAGAGCCGACTTGCACTGTTCATGAATTTTGGCGAGCCGACTTACAATTTCGGTGAGCCGATTTGCACTGTTCATAAATTTTGGCAAGCTGACTAGCAATTTCGGCGAGCCGATTGCACTGTTCATGAATTTTAGCATTTTTTTTTCTTCGGTATGGCAGATGGAGGGCAAATTAGGCATCATGGTAAAACCCGTATCTGTATACACAAAATGTCCGTATGAGGATCGCTGGCCTTTGCAAATCTCGTCAACTCTGTCCATTCTACCTTCTCCTTGTTCGTTGCTTGCTTCTAAATCTTTTCATTCCTTTTTTAAAGTTGATTCTTCTCTATCTTAATCTTCTTTACCTTTTCTTCCATTTATTTTCCTTTTTTTGTTTCTTCTCCAACGATGCTTTCAATGCCCAGCAACACCATTTCTTCTATTTTCCTCTATTTTTTCTCTTGATTTTTCAGTCCCTTATCTCTTATTTCTAATTCTTTTATTTTCTTCCAATCTTGGGACGATTTCATGTCATTTTGAAGATTCTATAGGACCGGGCAGCTTGGATTTGGAAGAGGCACCCGAGCACAAGCTTGTGCTTCCAATTTTCTTGCCACAATTTGTCCGGGTTTCTTGATTCCTTTGTTAGAATAGCAAAATCTAGACCGTTGGGACCCACTTGGGTGGTGAGTCACTATTGACATGGTCTTCAAGGTGGGGCCTTCTCTTCCCGTTGTCTGTCCGATCGTAAATTTGAATGGTCAATTTATCAATTTTGTTCAATTGGGTGTTGATCGGGCCATCGTCAAGTTCATCGGCCTTGATGCCTACATCAGTTTCCCCAGCCCGAAACAACGTACGTCCGATGAGTTTGTCCCCCCGTCCATTGAAGCGTCTGTTGCAATAACAATAGTCGTCACTATCGCAATAGTAGTCATCACCACCGCTACCGTAACTATCACTATTGCAACAGTGATTGTCATTATTACTACAGTATTGTCACTATTTGCTACAGTATTCACTATTACAATTATAGTACTTGCATAGTAGCAGGACCTGTTTTGACTCGTTTCGTCTGTTTAATTGGGTCCCGACCGAGTCACTCATCCATCTAAACTCGAGCCTCTTCTGTGGTGCGTCATTCCCCTATTTGGATATAAACATCTGAGCCCATTTGCACCCTTGACTTTTCAAGATTAAAGTACGAGCCCACCCATTTAAGCCCCTTCAAAATTCTATCATTTCGATTGAAAGTATACATGTTGAATAGAAATGCATCAAAGTTTAGCTCAACAATTAATTTTCAAACATCTGATCTTAGAGGATAAAATCATCAAACATATTTTAAAAAACAAGGATATCTAGTTAGAATTTAGTACTAAAATCAAGTTGCCTAGAAAGTGACTTTGGACTAAAATTCTATCCACTTACAGTTTTTCAAGTCTAATTTTAATCTGAATAATTAGTTTTTAATGATTTTATAAAATTGAAAAAAAAAATAAAAAAGACCACTGGTACATAGATAAACACATATATGACTAAACAACTTGAAAAACCTTACATTCTCTACAAGAATATCCAATTAGCCCAAGCACGATTGCTTATATAAATTGGCTCAAATAATATGCCCAAGCCCTCCCCATAGGGCTATTATCTATGGTTAGATTCATTAGTTTGAGATGGGCTCAAGTTTGTTTAAGGCCCATGAACAGGCCTAGTAGCACTTCGACTTATCCACATGCTCATTTATGCAAAGCTTCCCTCCGTTCAAGCCCAAGTTTGTTCTATTCTCAAAGTAGTCCAAGTCTACATGCAAGTCATTAGTATTTTTAAGCTAAAGCCAACCCTACCCATTGAATAGATAAAATATGCAAGTCCGTCTATTAAAATTTGTTTCTAGATTAATATATCTTGATAAAGTGAGTCTATGATGAGTACATCTCCATTTACATGATGACATTTAAGAAAAGATTGAAGAAGTACCTATAAGATTTATACATTTTTTTATTGTAGCAAAAAGAGCGCATTAAAGAGTCCAATTGGGCTTAAAATCCTTAAATAAGTGGCTCATTTTGCATGGATATGGATCAGGCCTATAATTTCTCAAATTCGTCATTTTGGCCCAATTAAGTGATCCAAAAGTGGAGGATAAGGATTTGTTGTGGGGAATAAATCTCTCTCGACATTGAAGGTTACTGATCCCATGACTTAAAGGAGCATATAATTGAAGTTTAGAAGGTTCTGCACAAATTTGGGACAAGCTTTGGGCGCCATCTCCTTTCCCATTTTTGTATTTTTTATTTTTTTATATTAGGACACCTGTCACTCAAGAATTGACAGAAAATGTGGTGGATAAAATTGCAAGCAGACTTAGATATAGCAAACAATATTGAATTTTTATAGAATTCAATTTATTGAAAAGCTTATTCTATAACTTTTCCAACATTCGTCAGTTTATGCATTTTTTACGTACATACACGAAGTTTTAAAAAAAATTGTAAACAAGTGCATAGAGTCACAGAAACGTTTGTTTATTTTAATTTTTGTGCTGCAAACACTATGAAAGGGTTTGAATGCCCCAAGCGATTATACTTGTTTTTTGTCAATTGAAGATTGGAAAGTTTGGTTCTCTTCATTCTTCGGTGAGTTTTGTTTTATATTTTAATGCCATTTTAACTTTGTTAATAATTAATTTAATTTTATGATTTTTAATTTTTATTTTCTGTAATTCAAATTAATTAATGCAATTTTAATATTCTAAAAATTCAAAAACTGAAGCTATGATTTTTTTCCTGTAGAGTAAAATTCGACCTTGGTGAGATTCGGGCCTAGGACTTTTCTTCCTCACAAAGTTAAACGATCTCAGCTTTCTAATCAATTTCGGAATTCACATACTACAATTGGGCCAAAGTTAATTAATTTTGGGCAATCTATTAGTGCCCCGGCTTGACCGATTCTCTGTTTGTCAATTAGATGACTCGGGTAGAAGCACTTGCCAAGAATCTTGAAGACTCAAGATGATCGAAGAAGAAGATATGCTCCACCAAGCCCAAAGTTCATCGTGTGGCAATCACAAGAACATGTATATGGCCATAGATGACCCTAGATAGAACCCACACCTGAGAGAAGACTTCTAGGCTTAGTTGCATATGTTGGTAATAAACATAATCTTGCCTAGAGAGGAAGCTGAAGTGAACTTGGAAACTTGAATTATGATCACTGCCGGCACGACCAGTCTTTCTCACAGACATCTCGATGTAGTCAGGATCGACCCATCGTGGTCAAAGACTGGTCGGCCAGTTTGAGATAGGTTCTGGAACTTAGAACTATCATTCTGTGAATGCATCTGACCGAGAGTCCCATATGCACCGACCCCTCGATGATGAATTTGAACAACCCCTCTTGGTCGACAACTCGTCGGTATAAAACTTATAAGTTCTAGACTGTGAACTCATAAGGGTTCTATATAAAACAGACATATCGACAATAAAAAATCGATCTAGAGTAACAAGACCAACCCCTCGGCAAAGGGCGACAGGTTATTCTACAAAACAGGTTTTCCCATGTGGAAACTACTGTTGTAACACCCTGAATTTTTATTTCATGATTATATTGGAATGGTTTATTTAATGGTGAATTATTGGTAGTTGATATTGAAATAATTGAATTGGACCTTAAATGGTTAAAGAGTTGGGTCAATTGCTCAATTAACACCCAACGAGTCATGGATAAGGATCAATTTGAAATAATTGGGTAAACCTTAAATAAATGGGTCAATTGCCCAATTGGGACCCAATAGGTCATTGATGAACCGATTTGAAGGAAAATGGGTAGACTTAATTTAATTCGGTCAACTACCCAATTAAGACCCAAATCCACCTCATCAAGTGAGGTGGCAAGTGGGTGAGGTGACATGCATGGTCGGCTAAGCCATGGTTGACTTGGTCAACCATGGGTGAGTTCAAAGGAGTTAAGTGAATTGAGTTGAGTTAAGGAATTATTTAATTAAGAGATAAATTCAAGTCTTGAGTTTAAGAGTTGCATGAATGAGTTCAAGTGGGATAAATAATGCTTGAGTTGGGAATGAGTCAAAATGGAAGTTGAGGAGACTTCCATCTCAAGGTGAGTCAAGGGGGAGATGGAGGGTTTCCATCTCAAAGGGATGGAACCCAAGGTGCACACGTTGGGAGCCCAAGGGGTGTCTTGATTGAACCCAAGGGACACCATGGAAAGACAACCATTATGAGGGAAGTGAGAAGGTGTGAGGCTGTTACAAAGGACACCAGCCCAAGGGACACACCCCACCCCTTTGGCCGAAATTTCATCTTGATATCAAGGAGATTTTCATCTCCTCTTCTTATTCTCTCCCTCTCTCAACTACACCTTTGGCCGATCCTCTCTCCATTGAGAGTAAAGAGATTCCATCTTCTCTTCTCTCTCCCTCTCCTATTTTCGTTGTTAAACTTGGAGAAGGTTGCTGAAGAACCAAGAAAGATTAAGAAAGGAAGGAAGGACAGAGGATTAAAGACAGAGCAAAAGAAAGGAGGAGATGGGGAAGAGGTAAGTCTTATGTATAAGGATAATGTAAGATTAAGATTAAGTTTAAAGAAACCATAGGGTCTGCCATGATGTGGCTGAACCTATGGGTTCTGGATGGGGTTGGAATGGATGGCTAAATCGTATTAAAACCATGGAATTGGTAATCCATTCAGGGAATGAATAAGAGTGGTAACAAGCAATCAAAGGTTTGAATGCAAAACTATATGGTAATAGTATTAATGGAATGAATTAGAGAAATAATCCTAGCCTTGGCTAGTGAGTAGAGTAAATTCATCGAAGAGGTACATGGATGATGTATAATACGTTGGAATAATGTTAGGAGGGAATTTCATGAAGGAAGGATGTACAAATATACAAGTAGGAAAGACTGACAAAACAATCAGCCGACTGAATCTGGGATTCAATCGATTGAACTGGTGTGGCTGAAGATAGAAAACCAATTCTAGGCGTTTTAGCCGACTGAATCTTTGGATTTAGTTGACTGAACCATGTCTAGATTAAAATATTAAGGGTATAATGAGGTTTCAGCTGACTGAATATGGTTTCAGTCAACAGAAAGAAGACGTATCAGAGAAGTAAAGGGTTCTGAAGTGTTTCAGCCGACTGAAAGAAAGATCCAATCGACTGAAAGATGACTTAGCAAACATGTAAACTGTTGGTGGATGATTCAGCCGACTGAATCATGGATTCAGTCAACTGAATGCACACTGGCCGATCACACAGTTTATCTGGTCCAAAGTCAGCCGACTGAATCTCTGATTCAGTTGACTGAAAGAGGATTGACCAGGATTATGAAGGGTTTGACTCAAAGTCAGCCGACTGAATCTGTGATTCAGTTGACTGAAAGGTTACGAGTCAGGGTAAGAATAGTTCCGAGTTGGAGTTCAGCCGACTGAAAGTATATTTTAGTCGACTGAAAGTCTGCGGTAGGGCAGAACACTATAGCAGAACGTGATTCAGTCGACTAAATCTGAATCCCTAATTCACTCGACTGAAATGAAAATTTGATTTTCAATTGATGTTTTCAGAAACTTAAGTTTATCTGGAATAATGTAGGGGATGATTTAAATTAAATGGATAATGAATTGATTATTGTATACGAATGAATTCGTTAAGGTAACGGGATTTCACAAAAAGGGTGTACGATTGGTTTCGACGTGATCGTTGAACGTGGTAGGCACAAAAACAGCAAGGATACTATACAGGACTTTGGTAGGATTCCTACCTTGTTGAGATGCATATGGATCTTATATGTTATTGATTTTTATTTCAATACCATGTTTATTTTGGTAAATCAAATGGTGAAAGTTTTATGAACTGAATTTCAATATGATTTGATATGAAATGGCATTTCTGCATTCATGATCTCATGCATGCATGGGACGGAACATGAGAGAGGAGTCCATGTTCCATTCGGTGATTCCGATTAACATACATGGGGAGGAGTCCACGCTTCGTTGGTGATTCCGATTAGCATATGTGGGAGGAGTCCATACTGATTCCTGTTGACATATGTGGGAGGAATCCATGCTCCATTCGGTGATTCCGATTAACATACATGGGGAGGAGTCCACGCTCTATCGGTGATTCCGATTAGCATACGTGGGAGGAGTCCATACTGATTCCTAGTGACATATGTGGGAGGAGTCCATGCTCCATTCGGTGATCCGATCAACATACGTGGGGAGGTATACAGTGACCTGGTGGTACATCACAAAACATTGTGGAAGTAATTGGCCAAAGGAACACTTGATTTGATTTGTATGGTGATGATATGGAGATTGGATGGGGGATCATTGGCATATGACACCCATGACATGACACATACATTGCATGATTTGGATATGATTATCGTGCACTGTTTTTGGTACTATGATATGTTTACAGCTTTAATATGATATTCTTATTCTGATTTGTATATTGATCCTATGTGTATAACCCTACTGGGCGCATTGACTAACGCCCTACTTCTACCCTTTAGATGATGGAACAGGGAATGGAACGAACGATGGACGTGAAAGAAGCCAAGCTTAGGAGCTTGGGGAGATTCTATTTATTTTGCTTAATTTATTTTGGAACAATGTATTTGAGATAATTAGCATTTGGGATTCTAATAATTAGATTTATTTTGCTATGGTTGAATGATGATTATTTGAGATTAAGTTAATTTATATTGATTGGCTTCCTTGCATATAATATCATTTTTATGGATGGTTTCCATTCACATAATATTTCCGCAGTTAATCGTTAGCGTGTGAACTGTTTTAGTGGACTTGGTCTAGGCACACGTATTGTTGGTCATTTAAGGGTCGGGTTTGGAAACCCGAACTTAATTCGCATCGTGACATTCCCGCTCTCTCTCACTCTATTTAAATAAAAAAAATATATACTCAGATTTTCAGCGAGTGAAAAAAAGGCAGGGCGTTACAACTGTCAAGCATGGTTTTGCACCAGAATGACCCTGTCGTATGGACTGACCCATCGATGCCATAAGTGTCGACCCATCGGCGACACCGACATGTCGGACAGAAAGTAATTATGTCGTTGGGGGTACATTTAATGTGCAACGGTTTGGTGGTTGAACGATAATAAATGTGAACACCGACCCATTGGAGCCACCGACCTGTCAGTCCTAAACAGTTAAGATAACCGTTAAGATTCCTCTATAAATATGAGTGTTGTGTGATCGTTTTACTATCTTCCTTGAACTGAAAAGAGTTATACACTCTAAGGAACGATCAATACTCTTGTGGGAAAGATCATAAACAACCAATCTATTGATTGTGTTTGCAAGTGAAAAAACCATAAACTAGGAAAGTTTTGGTTATGCCAAGTTTCCTTGTCACTCAGATAGTGTGATTGTATTACAACGGCTACAATTAGAAGCATCGACACAGCTTGGATGGGAACTTCAAGAAGCACACATCAGCGAGAAACAAGTTTAAGACAAGTGCTTCTTGGTTATAATTTTTTTTTTAAAACATGTAACCCGAAAGTGGATTAAGGAGTGGTACTCCGGAACCACTATAAAAAACTCTAGAGCATCGTCTCTGGGACAGTGGTGAATGGAATTCCCAGCCAATTGAGTGAGGTGAAATTCATACTCTAATTGTAAAGGTTTAAGTCCCTACATAGTGAATTTGAAGGTAGCTAAAGGTTGAGCGAGTCCTAACAGTGGATGTAGGTTGGCGAACTAAATCACTATATATCTTGTGTCCTTATGTTTGTGGTGTTAGAGCCAATTTCTTGTGTTGATTTTATATCACACTTGTTGAGCACATATTCACTTGATTGTTATATCCGTTGCACTAAATTAATCAATTAAGTTAATTTCAAAAAGACCAGCGAAATTAGATTGACCTATTCTGCCCCCCCCCCCCTTTCTCCCTTCTAGGGTCAATCACATTGTTCTAGCACCCTTGTAAAAGGGGACTTTCAATTGGTTTCAGGCTTAGTGTTCATTATAAGGATTTAATCATCCAAGTAGATCCAAAACTAGAATACCATAGGAGACGGTCATGCAATGTCCGAACCTCCTTATTTAGATGGATCAAACTATGCCTCTTGGAATGCCAAAATGAGAAGTTTTTTTTATTTCTATTGACTCAACGGTTTCGGATATTATAAAGACTGGATGGCAAGAACCCATGGCAAAAGAAACCGTAGAAAAATACCTCAACCGTATCCAAGACACCCAAATTATTTGCATCTTGGACCCCTGCTAAGAAAGCTGCTCAGACAGTAGATGGCAAAGCCATGAATGTACTAAATTGTGCAATCTCAGACAGTGAATACAAGCGAATCATGACATGTGTTACTGCAAAAGACGCATGGGAAGTTTTTGAGAGAACCCATGAAGGCACCTCAATAGTCAAGAGGTCCAAGCTTCAGATCATCCAAAATCAGTTTGACTCTATTAAGATGAGGGAGGATGAAGTCTTCATGGACTTTTATTCGAAAGTTAGCGACATTGTAAATCAAATGTACGCTTTAGGGAGAGAGATACCCAAGGACAAGGTATGTACCAAAATTATCCGGAATCTTACAGAAAGATTCAAGCCCAAGATTGCGGCTATGGAAGACAACCAAGATGTGGCCTTAATGAAGATTGATGATTTGATTGGTTCATTGAAAACCTATGAACTACACTTTGAACAACCAAAGAATAAATCAATTACTTTGAAATCTTCCTTAAAACAAACAAAGAAAACTAAAGAAAAAGAAAAAAATTTGGAAGATGATCTCTCAAGTGATGACCAAAAAGTTTTATAAAAACTTTGTTAAAAGAAATAACTTGAGAAAAATGAGTAAGGGTGAAACAAGTACAAATCACCCAAGAAGGCAAAAGGATTCTAGAGGGAAAGGGAGAGAGAGAGAGAGCATGTCAAGGACCAAACCTGCTTCAATTGTGGAGGAAAAGGACACTACATGAATGAGTGTCCTTCGGATAAAATAAAGAAGGCTATGAATGTGAGTGTGACCCATGTTGAAACTTCTGAATCAGAAAGTGATTCAGATGATGAGACTCAAAGAAAGGTTAATATATCAAAAGGTCTCATAGCTTCGATCATTGATGATCATGAAAATCTCAAAATTGAAACAGAGGAAGATGAGAGTGAAGATGATAAAGATCTTCAAGCTTCCTACAGTACCATGTTCGTTGAGAGTGAGAGGATGGCTGAAAAACTCAAGAAGGTTAAAAATGAAAACCTTAAGCTCTCCAATCAAGTGGAAGAGTTGAAAGATGAAAAATCTCTTCTAATCTCTAAGTTTAATCTCTCAGATGTTGAAAACACTAAGCTCGAAGAAGATGTTAAAAGACTATGTTTGGAAGTAAAAGATTTAAAACTTCATAGGAAAAAATTCCAAGATAAGTTTATCCAAGGAGATGAAAGGCTTAAAAGACTCCATGGTGCAAGACCACTATAGAGCAGCTCTGTCACGTCCCAAGACCACTATAGAGCGTGGCGAATCCAGTCGTGCTAGTCGATGGGCCAAACAAACCAAAAGGTCTCCCTCTCGATCGTGCCCTGGGTCAAGCTCTGAAAATCCTGTGTATGTTCAGGATTAACCGGAATCCTGACCAGAGGTAAGAGAAGATCCCATAGTTGACAAAGGTATCATCCTCGATGAATTAATAGAGGAAATGAGAGAAGAAACAGATGAAGATAATGGTTGTAGAACTAGAAACGAAGACCATGTTACAGTGAAGAGGAGAGGGATGACTCAGACGATTTCTGGAGAGACTTTGACGAAAAAGAAGAGTATGAGCACTCCCCTCTAAATAATTTGGACAGATAGGTATTCCAACTAACAAGGAGAATGGACTATCTTGAAAATAGTCTAGAAAGTATCTGATTGACTGTTCAGGATCTAGTTGCTGCTATCTCCTTTTCTAATTGAGTTCCAGATACTCCATCTCCTCCTCCTCCTGCACCCCCTCAGGATGGCCCTGCTTAGGATAGTTCTTAATTGTTTAGGAAAACTATAATTTTGGTATTTTTACTAAGCATCCATAGTGCTCCCTAACAAACACCATATGTACTCAATGCACATTTTATTATCAATGCAATGATACAGTTTAGTTTAATGTGATGTGTGTATTGCTGTGTATAAATGTCGTATATCTCTTGTATATGACAAACTAACATGCAAGTTTGAATGAGTTGGTTTTGTATTGGCATGTTAGGGAGATTAAGAATCGGGCTGTAATGTTGCACACATCCTTGGACTATGGGCCTAGTCCAGTTTTGTTTTCACTCCAGTTTCTTTTTAGCCCATCTTATCGTATTCACTTATTCGTTCTTCCTTTTTTCATCAGATTGAGCTCCCTTCAACCCGTCAAGTCTTAGTCACTTCGGATTTTCGACTCCACACACTGTGAGGGGACTCATCACAGTTTTAGCATGCATTGCATATATCAATTATGTATTTCCGGACATGAAGTGATCCGAATATAACCCTCTATTTATTAAGTCACTCGGTAAAGGTGAACTGTTGAGAATGATTATGTGGCAAGAGGTCTATTCTGGTGCATTTCTATCCACTATATGTTATTGTGGGAAACTTTAACTGGATAAATTGATATTAAACTTGATATTTGGAAGATGTTATGATACATTGCTTGTTTACCCATAAGATGCAAATGTAATCACATATTGGACATAGAGGTATGTGTTTAAGAACATGTTATGTGCCTTTTAGACCATGATGAAGTATATTATTGATCTTAGTTTATTACATCAGCACATGTTTATATTGTTATACTTGATTATGACATTATGTGCATGCATGGGAGGTAATCCGCAACGAGAAATGTGCCGTTGTGTATTGAGGTGGAGGAGTTGTTTACATGTGTATATGTTTATGATGATATGATGGTTTGGTTGTTGGGAGGACTTCCCCATTATACGCCGGCGGTCGACCCCCCATAGGGGATGCGGGTTTTCCCGTTGCATTCCGGCAGTTGAGGCGGTTGTATATTGTATGGTCCCCCGTTTGTATTGGTAGGGAGACCAGAGTTGTTGGAGGACTATTGTGAGTTATAGAGGTGATGTCTCGGACTGGTCAGTGGGACCATTGGTTAGTAGTATATTTGAGTACTCATGTACAAAGATATTCTTTCTATTATGATGTTCACTATATTTCATACATGTGATACCTGTTATGTTCCTGACATGTGATATGTTTTATCCATTCACTGGGCTGGTTAGTTCACCCCTTACCTTTCAGGTACCCCGATCGCGTAGGGGCCAATCGGGCCCCTTGAGCAAGCACCTAGGGAAGAGCAGTAGTAGTTGGACATTTATGTTCATGCTTATGTTTTAAATTTAAGAGACTCTAGTCTGCATGGACTTATTATTACATGTTTGTTTGGATGACTGTATAACCATATTTGGTTAGTCTATGGTTGTTTGTTATGTTTTCTTAGCATTGTGAACTTGTGGTTTGTTGAGCAGGAGGTAACTACCCCATTTTCAAAAAAAAAATATACCCAATATCTGTCCTTTGCGACTTTTAAAATATTTCGGAGATAACGTGCTCATATTGGGACAGGGCATTACATTATCGGATTAGATCAAGTGTGACTAATAAAAGTGAGTAGATTTTTCATTGGCTCGGTTGTTGCAAAATCATTCAGGTGCTACAACTATTTATGATGATCAAATTCCATTGTTGCATCGTTCATAAATGGTATTCAAACTAATGTAACTCAAATTAATTGTTCTAAATTTGATAGATTTTGTGCATATAGTATTCAATGATGGCAAAATTTGTCTCATAGGGGTAGTATCTCGCATAGAGTAGTTTAATTTGCCGACACTTTGACTTAGGAACAAGAGGTCCCAAGTTTCACCATTTTTTTTTTGGCCAGGAGACACCATTTTCTCAAAATTGGTGTGAAATTACCAGTTTGCCTTAAAAATGAAGATTCCTCCGCAACGTCCGAATGAATGGTAGATTAATTTTCGTGCATTCAGACGTTCGGAACGTTCGAACGCACATTTTAGAGTAAAATTCAATTGTCGAACGCTCCTTTATTAGGACTTAAAGATCGTTCGAACACTCCTAAAGATCGCCCAAACGATCATGAGAGCACAACTGTAATGTGGAAAGGGAATTTTAAATGATGTCATTTCTCGACTGATTTCTACAAACAAGATATCAAAATTCATATATTCTAAATTTTATGAACTTCGGGACTGATTTTAAGTGAAAAATGTATAGTTTTGTACTTTAAAAATCGTACCCGAAGAATTAAGGAAAAATGGTCTTCCCTCTTAATTCTTTATGTACGATTTTTGAAGCAAAAAATTATACCCCTTTTTACTTAAAATCAGTCCCGGAGTTCATAAAATTCAAAGTAAATGAATTTTGATACCTTGTTTGTAGAAATCGATTGAGAAACCGCCTCTCTGCCAACTATAACTTTTGTGCCTTTAACTCAAGCTTTCAAACGTGGCGGTTTCTTTGGGTACGATTTTTTAAGTACAAAATTATACTCTTTTCACTTAAAAGCAGTTTTGGAATTCAGAAAATTTAGAATAGATGAATTTTGATACCTTATTTGTAAAAATCGGTCAAAATTGTCTCGTTTGAAAATCTCTCTCCACATTATAGTCGTGCTCTCATGATCGTTCAGACGATCCTTATGAGCGTCCAAATGATCTTTGAGTACTAATAAAGGTGCGTTCGGATGATGGACTATTACTCTAAAATGTGCATCCAAATGTTCCGAATGTATGAAAACTGTTCTACCATTCATTTGGATGTTGCAGAGGAATCTTCATTTTTTAATAAATGAAAGGACAAAATGACAATTTCATACAAGTTTTTGAAAAACGGTGTCTTTTAGTGGGAAAAAATGGTGTCTAACGAACACCCTGTAATATTAAGTATGAATAATGAAAAGCATCAGGATATTTGATCTAGAGGAATATATTTATGCGATGTGCTACTTACGCGGAAGCTCGTGGTTTGGTCAGGCTAGCTGAATTACGTATGAAATCTTTCTTAGAGATGAGATTCCAAATATGAGACAATTGTCATATTCTTTGACATCTCCTTTTGGAATGGGTTTTACAATAATTGTGTTAGTGGGGCCATTTCGATAGAAGCTTTGAAACTCCCAAGGCTCCTTTCCCAATTAAGTATAGGAGGATGACAACTGTCCACCTGAAAAAGTGATAAATATCATTTTCCTTTATTTTAAATATAAAAAACTCTATTTTTGAGATTGAATATTCTATTTTTCAGTGAATCAAAATACTCAAATATAATAAATTTTAAGATAAGTTAACATACAATTAAGATTTATTAACACTAAGTATATTGGAATGAAGGATTTTCAAGTCGTGACAAGTATTTAAATACCACATTGGCGGGAAAAATTAGGTTTTAAAAATTATTAGTAGTCAATATATTTATTATGACTTAGATGACTATTTTAGAGCTTATTTTTATAAAATTGCTAATTATTTTAAAGATTTAAATTTGTATAAGAATTATATCAAAATTCAAACTATAATAGTTATAAATTTCAATTTCTCATTTGACTTGAACTTAATCTCACGGTGAGCATATCTCGAAATGGAGATTAAATTAGATATAAATTCAAGAGTGAGGGAGAAAATAGTATAAATATAAACTCAATAAAAAAATAATCATCCAATTTACAACGAACGAATTCACAACTGATAATTTTTTATTCATGTGCTCTTGTGGACTTTTGAAAACATAAAAATTCTGAAAATAATAATAAAGATATATACATGTACATTTTTTTTGAAAAACTTATATAAAAATGTATATCTACATAAAAAAAATACGTAGACCTATATTGAAAGATTTAGATTGAGAATCGCTCATTATGATAATACATATTTTCTGAGTAAACATGTAAACTTTTAAACCATAGTTGTTTAATGTGAATACACATAAATAAAGGAAAAGGATTGAAGCTAAAAGATGAAAGGCTGTATTTTGAATATTTATGTGTAGTTGAGTGATATTTAAGTTTCTTATTGAATTTTTTTTTTTTTTTGAATTTATGTATGAAAAACTCAGTATAAAACTCCTACGGATGATACCACTGCTCTTAGGACACATTAGGTGAAGTTATGGAGACTTAAACCTAGCACCTTCCACTTTCTAAACAGAAAATTATCAGTTGAATTTAGCTTCAATTGCTCTATTTACTTTTATTTTTACCTCTTGTCTTTTGTAAATATAAAATATTTGTACTATTTCTCTTAAAATCAACTGTTCTCCTATCTAGAAGTATTAGTTTTCTAGATGGTGATGGTGAACAATCACTATTGGATATGTGGGTATATTTGCTTTGACAGTATCTATTCTGATAAGTTTTACTAATCTTTAAATATTGAGAACTTGGAACATTTGTTCAATTAAGTGCTCATGGAACATTTACATTTCCAGAGTGCTCTCCTTTATCTTATTCGTCACATAATGAATGCAGAGTCAAATCAAAATGAGAAAGAATGCCAATAGTAATTTGAAGACTATTACTATTCTTTCTTTTAAACCCTAGACGCTAAGTAGAGAATAAAGTGTTTAGTCCATTTATCTTTTTTATATATTATTTTATATTTATGAAATAATAAATAATCTTCACCTACTCACATTCAGTTACACACTTTATCATGAGGTCATTTGTCACTTTTACAGTAATTTTGTACTTTTAATGTATAGAATATTATTTTGTAAAATAGTTGGGGCAATATATTTTTTATTCTAAATGTATTGAGTAGTAAGTTAGAGAGATTTATTATATTTTGTATGGGTCCGAAGTTGGAACCAGCTACTGATATTATTTTAGATAGGTTATAACTTTATATAATACTAGATTAGAGAAAGTTTACTATATAAAGTCGTTATTTGACAATGCCACGATGCACATTTGCAAAATCACTTGTTGTCATTTTTTCCTTAAACAATTTAAAGTATTATAATTTCTTTTTCATTTTAAATAAAAATGATAAACAACTTATATAAATCTCATTTTTTTTAAACAAAACTATAAAAATCAAATTAAATCACTATTATTGCTTTAATTTTAATTTTTTCACTTAAATATAAAAATATTTATAAGCATTAATAAAGAAAAAGGAAAAAGAAAAAGTAACATCCACATCCGAGATACATTTCATAAAACGCATATCGGTGTTCTACAAATTTATTCAAAAACATACATGGCTTTTAATTAGCATTTTATAGGAAACTCAACAAACATAGTGGCATTTTCTCTCTCTTTTAGGTGTTGACATGACAATAATGGGCCTAGTACTTTCAATTAAGCAAAAAGTCTAATTTTTTATTTATTTACTAGAAACCTCAGACTCCACAGGTGATACCTCTGCACCTCTTAAGACATCACCAAGGTTAGTCTGTGGGGTTCAAACCTAGCGGGAGGAATCCTAAAACGAGAGGTAACCATTATATTTTCTTTTTAATATATTCTTACATGAACACTTTTTTTATTTTTTAGTTTTTGACGTGATAAGATGAGTCAAATTCTTCTAACTCATTATATATTTATAATTTCATCTTTCTTTTCAAAAAAAAAATTACATGTTTTTCTTACTTTAGAACATGAGCGTTAAATACTTTGAACTCACAAAATCTAATCTTAAAATTTATAATTATTGTACTGTATCTGTTTTTATAGAATTTACATGAATTTTGCAATATTGATATAACAAAAGTGTGATGTATTAATCTAACTTGAGAAATTTAATCCTAAAATATCTATTCTAATTTTAATTAAAAAATTAATGAAACTGTCACCTTTTTAAAATGTCAAAATTTATCTCAAGAATCTATTAAATAAAAAGTCAAGATATATTTGATAGTTACTTGAAACTGTCACCTTTTTAAAATATCGACCAATTGACAATAAACCCTGGGATTATCAAGAAGATCACCATCTGTGTGCCTAAGTTTGACATTAAATTCAAGAGGAGTACCAGGAACTTTATTATTTGCGAGCAGGGGTGGGAAGTTCATTTTTTTCGGAAATCTTGATAATTTTTTTTAAGAGATTCATTTAAAAAATTAAAAAGGCAGTTTAAAAAAAATTAAAAATATAAATATCAGTTGAGATATTGACCGGGCCTACAACCGATCTTGGTCGGATTTTTTTTATTTGACCATTATTTACCGTATCGGTCGAGATATCTGAGATTTTGAAATTTTAACCCCTGTTTGCGAGACCGACTCTAGTAACGGTATTAGTGGCATATTTTAATTGGGACAAAACATAATCATCAGCGGTAGACTGAAAAAAATAATAATAATAACAAAGAGAATCAAGATCCTTCAACTCAAAGCATTTGCTTAAATGAAGCTTGCCAGCGTTTCCCTTAGTGGATAGTGACGAGAAGGTGCAACAGAGCTTAGGTTACCTTAAAAACAGCTTTGTCAAGACAGGACACTTCAGGATGCGCACTGGAAGTGTTATTGTTTAAAATAAAAAACAAAGGTGTATGAGAGTCATCTACAGGGTCGAAAATTTTCTAAACAAGAGGAGAAGAAGGATGTTGAAAACGTGGATAAGAGTAAAGGGAACATGACATAAATGGAGAATTTTTGTGCAATAGGATTATAACAACTACGATGGTCTTTTTGATAAATATCTAATAGGAGGTCAAGCTGAAAGTTTATTGCAATCATGTGAGAGGTAAAAGAACAAAAAAATAGTGTAACAATGGCACTGGAAGTGTGAGAAATTATTCTACATCACTTGGTACGGTTGTCTTGGTCCTGGATTTAAGTAGGCAAAATGAGAATCGGCCCGCATCAACCCGAAATCAGAAACTTGGCCAAATCAGAAAATTCTGCCATGAAAATTGAAGAAATAAAGGAAATATCTATTTTTATTTCATTATTTGAAAATTGTTATTAGATTCCCCTTCCTTTTTTTATTGTACTCTTGTTTTCTTTTTCTTTTCTCTCTTCATTATGTATAAAAGATGTAGGTGATCGACTGTAAGGAATAATCGAATATGAAATGTTGGTGTAAATAATCCATTAATAAATCACACAATCATCCAAACACACACAGATAAGAAGAGGAGAAAGATGAACACATGGTTTGACAACTTTGCCTACGTACAAGGAGCGTGTAACACGAATCCACTAGAAGAGTAAACCAATTACAAAAGGATTAAACCCTTAACCCCTTTCTCTCTTCTCTCTCTTTGGTTTTTCCCTTTCTTTCTCTCTTCTCTCTACAGTGCACACTTTGGCTTACTCTAAAAAGAATTAAGAGACATTATATAGTTACAAGACTGGACCTAACTGGGCCTAAGTTTGGGCTTGGACCTAAAAGGTTGATCAGGCCTGAGCCAAAAGTCCAACATGAAATACAAATTGAGATATTTTGTTTTTATCTTTCTGTTCTTCTGCAACTCTATTCCTATCTTCATCTTGATGAAGTTGTTGGGAAATCCTAGCTGTTGGGGTTAGGGTTCCTTGTTTTTAGTGCTTATTCCAAGTAGTGCTAATAACCCTCCTATACTTGAGGGACAAGGTTGTTTAATTTCTCTTTAAGACTTAGTCATGAACCACGATTCTAGGTCCTGTAAAGTCGTGGGTTGTTATTTCCATTCCTGGTTTAATGTAAGGCTATTTTTAGTGGCCATAGTTAATGTTTAAATCTAATGAGAATTCTCCCAGCTTTCTAGCATAATCAAACTTTGCATTTACAAAGCACTTTGTCATTCTTTTGGTTCTAACATCTAGTATCAGAGCAAGGTTACGGGGCCTGACCAAAACCTGCAACACAGTTACTAGACATGGCATCTGAGAACAGCTTCGTGCAACCTGCTATTCTGAGGTTTGATGGACACTATGATCACTGGAGCATGCTTATGGAGAATTTTCTACGTTCCAAGGAATACTGGAACTTGGTGGAGACGGGGATCACTTCAGCAGCAGAAGGGACTGATCTTAATGATTTGCAGAAGAAGACATTCGAAGATCAAAAGCTGAAAGACTTGAAGGCCAAGAACTACCTATTCTAGGCCATTGATCGTTCGATCCTGGAGACAATTTTGAAAAAGGATACTGCAAAGGATATATGGGATTCTTTAAAGCAGAAATATCAGGGAACGACACGTGTCAAGCGTGCCCAACTGCAAGCTCTTCGTAAAGAGTTTGAAGTGCTTCACATGAAGGCTGGGGAATCTGTCAATGATTATTTTGGAAGGACGCTTATCATAGCTAACAAGATGAGGACTCACGGAGAAAGAATGGAGGAAGTGGTGATTATTGAAAAAAAAATTGAGGTCTATGACTTCAAAATTTGATTATGTTGTTTGCTCAATTGAAGAGTCGAATGACTTGGATATTTTGTCCATAGACGAGCTTTAGAGTAACCTTTTGGTGCACGAACAAAGAATCAGCTGGCATGTTGTGGATGAACAAGCACTTCAAGTGACATTTGGAGCTCAGCTTGGAGGAGGAGGTGGAGGCCAAGGCACCTATCGTGGAAGAGGAAGGGGAAGGGGTAGATTTGGGTTCGAAAAATCTATCATAGAATGTTATAACTGTCATGAGGTAGGGCATTTTAAATGGGAGTGCCCTATGAGAGCAAGGGATCCAAAGGCAAACTATGCTGAAACAAAAGAAGAGATGTTGTTGATGGCAAAGGTGGATTTTAAGGACGCTGAGATGGAGTACTTCTGGTTCCTTGACTCTGGGTGTAGCAACCATATGTGTGGTAGAAGGGAAATATTTATCGAGTTGGATAACAACTTCAGAGAGTCAATGAAGCTGGGAAATGACTCTAGTCTCATTGTACAAGGCAAGGGCAAGGTTCGAATGGAGGTGAATGGGATCGTGCATGTGATTACAGAAGTCTTTTCGGTGACAAATTTGAAGAACAACCTGCTCAGCATAGGCCAACTGCAAGAAAAGGGACTCGCAGTGCTCATACAACATGGAAAATGTAAGATCTTTCATCCAAGGAAAGGTCTAATCATGGAGACTGAAATGATGTATAATAGGATGTTTGCTGTGCTTGATCGCTGCCCACCAAAGGAACAAAAATGTCTTTCTATGAAAACCACAGATCAAGCAGACCTTTGGCATTGTCGATATGGGCATCTCAGTTGGAATGGACTCAAAGTGCTTCAACAAAAAAACATGGTTGAAGGGTTAACAAGTTCAAAGCTTCTCAAAAAGTGTGCGAAGACTGCCTCGTGGGAAAACAACACCGTGATCCTTTCCAAAGGAAAGTATATGGAGAGCCTCCAAGATTCTTCAGTTGATACATGCTGACATATGTGGCCTGATAAATCCAATTTTGAATAGCAAGAAAAGGTATCTCATCACTTTATTGATGATTTCAGTAAAAAAACTTGGGTTTATTTTCTAGTTGAAAAATCAGAAGCCTTCGCCACATTCAAAACTTACAAAGCCAGGGTTGAGAAGGAAACCTGTACATTCATAAGGAGTCTTAGAACAAATCGTGGGGTTGAATTCACATCACATGAATTCATAAGTTTCTGTAATGAGAATGGAATTCAAAGGCAATTAACGGCTTCCTATACTCCTTAGCAAAACGGTGTCGCTGAGAGGAAGAATCAAACCATTATGAATATGGTACGAAGCATGTTATCAGAAAAACAAATTCCTAAAACTTTCTGGCCTGAAGCAGTCAACTGGATAGTGCATGTGTTGAATCGAAGTCCAACCCTTGCCGTGAAGAGTAAAACACCTGAAGAAGCTTGGAGTGGGCGGAAACCATCAGTAGATCATTTCAGAATCTCTGGATGCATATCCCATGTTCATGTACCTGACAACAAAAAAATAAAGCTTGATGCCAAAAGTCTTAAATGCATATTGCTAGGGGTAAGTGAAGAATTTAAAGCTTATAGAATGTTTGATCCAATTTCACAGAAAATTATTGTAAGCCGATGTGTGGTATTTGAAGAAAATCAATAATGGAAGTGGAATGACAGTCACGAGCAGGCCATTTTGTCTAATTTTGAATGGAAATCAGACGAAGAAACAGACACGGAAGATGAAAGAAATGGAGAGGGGTCCGAAGCTGGTGAAGACATGGGAAATAATGAGTCTAATAGCAGTGACTCATTAGAAGAAAGAGACACCACAAATGAAGACAGTCCATCTCACGAAGGACAAACACGGAGGCCACCAACTTGGATGAGAGACTATGAAACTGGTGCAGGACTCTCTGATGAAGAAAGTGTGAACTTGGCTCATCTAGCCTTGTTTATTGACACTGATCCCACTACATATGATGATGCCGTGAAAAGTGAAAGGTGGAGGCAAGGAATGAATCAGGAAATTGAAGCAATTGAGAGGAATGATACGTAGGAACTAACGGATCTTCCATCAGGGGGAAAAACCATTGGAGTAAAGTAGGTTTTCAAGACAAAGCTCAATGAGAATGGGGAAGTGGACAAGTACAAGGCTCGGCTAGTTGCTAAGGGATATTGTCAACGATATGGGGTGGATTACGCTGAAGTGTTCGCACCAGTGGCCCACTTGGATGCAATTCGAGTAGTTATTTCACTTGCTGCACAAAAGGATTGGATGATCTACCAACTCGACGTCAAATCAGCGTTTCTGCATGGAGAGATTAATGAAGAAGTTTTTGTTGATCAGTCACCTGGTTACGAATAGAAGGGGAAGGAATCCAAGGTATATCATCTCAAAAAGGCGTTGTATGGACCCAAACAGGCTCCACAAGCCCGGTACAATCGTATAGAGTCATACTTCATCAAGGAAGGCTTCAACAAATGCCTTTACGAGAATACTTTGTTCACTAAGACAGCGGATGAAGGTAAAATTTTGATTGTATGTCTTTATGTTGATGACCTTTTTTTTACTGGGAATGATGAGGTTATGTTCGAGCAATTCAAGAAGTCCATGATGGTGGAATTTGATATGACTAATCTCGGAAAAATGAGGTACTTCCTTGGTATTGAAGTGGTGCAAAAAACAGATGGCATTTTTATCAGCCAACGAAAGTACGCTCAAGAAGTGTTGGAGAGATTCAACATGGATCAATGCAACTTAGTGCATAATCCAGTGGTTCCTGGATTTAAACTCAGACGAGATGAAGAAGGAGTGGGAGTCGATGGCACTCTATACAAGCAGATGGTGGGAAGCCTCATGTATTTAACTGCCACACGCCCTGATCTAATGTTTAGTGTGAGCTTAATTAGTAGAAACATGGAGCTTCCCACTGAGTCTCATTTGTTGGCAGCAAAAAGGATTCTAAGGTATGTGAAGGGCACAGTTGGTTTTGGAGTGTTCTACAAGAAGGGAGGAGATGAAGAGTTCATTGCCTACACAGACAACGATTATGCTGGTGATTAGGATGACAGAAAGAGCACTTCACGTTATGTTTTTGTGAATTCAGGTGCAGTATCGTGGTCCTCAAAGAAGCAGCCAGTGGTTACTCTTTCCACCACCGAAGCGGAGTTCATTGCTGCAGCTTCAAATACGTGCCAAGCTGTATGGTTAAGAAGAATTTTGAAAAGTTTGAATCAAGTGCAAACTAATCCTATGGTGGTATACTGCGATAACGTCTCAGCCATCAAGCTCTCGAAGAATCCAGTGATGCATGGTAGGAGCAAGCACATAGATGTACGCTTTCATTTTCTTCGAGATTTGGTCAACGATGAGGTAGTGAAGCTGTTGCAGCGTTCTACCCAGGAGCAGATTGCAGACATCATGACCAAACCATTGAAGCTTGAAGCATTTCTGAAGCTGCGAAGTTTAATGGGTGTCTGCGAATACCCTGGAATAAACTGAATGTCAATGGCATTCAGTTTAAGGGAGGATGACGAAGTTTTGGGATTTCCTAGCTGTTGGGGTTAGGGTTCCTTGTTTTTAGTGTTTATTCCAAGTAGTGCTAATAACCCTCTTATACTTGAGGGACAAGGTTGTTTAATTTCTCTTTAAGACTTAGTCATGAACCACGATTCTAGGTCCTGTAAAGTCGTGGGTTGTTATTTCCATTCCTGATTTGATGTAAGGCAATTTTTAATGGTCATAGTTAATGTTTGAATCTAATGAGAATTCTCCCAGCTTTCTAGCGTAATCAAACTTTACATTTACAAAGCTCTTTGTCATTCTTTTGGTTCTAACACATCTTTCGCCTCCTTATTCAGTGGATTCCGAATTTCTTCTTCTTCTTCTCTACTTCGTCTTTCTTCCTCTTCTTCTCTACTTCGTCTTTCTTCCTCTCTTCCCTCTTCTCTGACTCTCAGTCCTTCTCCTCTCTGTTCTTCTATTTCTCTCTTTGTCTTCTCTGCATCTCAGCGTCGCCTAACCACAACCGCCTCTCCATTGAGATCAACCTGTCCTTCAGTTCGCCCAGCCTTCAGCCGAGACCACTTCCAAACCATCGCCAATGTTGCTAGCCCTATCAAGCACCGACCCAAACCATCCCTGCACTCCATCCTTCCCTTCCCTCCTATTGACCGAACCCAGAATTCAATGCCTTTGTGCTCTCCATTTCCTTCGTTTAATTCCTTCCCAAGGCCATTTGACCCCACCAAACCTTGCCAGCATGATGTTCCATATTTTTATTAAAAGAAAGGCAAAACCACAAACATGTTCCTTGGTTGCCACCGTGCCCATGAGTTGTCCCATTCACTTGTGGAGCCACTTTCCCTTGCCATGATTTTGACCTAATTAGACCAGGTCCCATCAATTCCCATTGATTGAATGGTCATTTTTATTGATCGATCTTACCCACTGCGTCAAAAAGACATAGTAAATTGTAGAGTGACTGATAGTATAATTTATAATAACATCAAGTGGAGAGAAAGAACTCGTTAAATTGACTCCAGATAAATAAGATTTTGTTCTTTGATGATAATGATTCAAATTTCATGGAGAACGCTCCAGAGAGGTCATTTATGTGAGTAGCCTATTTTATATGAAATTCTTATATAATTTAGAGATATTTAAGAAGGAAATAGATTAAGATTAAGTTTTGTATTCATCTTATAAGACATCATTTATATGTATCTTAGAATTTGAAATTTCAATTATTTGACTTCTGAATCACTGAGTAATTAAAATCATATGATTAGAGTGGTAATGAAATTTATCTCCAAAATGCCTCACTATTGTTGAATTTACAATTTAGTTCACATGTTTCATTTGAATGACTTGAATTTATCACATGCGTATTCTAGATATCTATTTTATAACTAAAATATTCTAAGAGAACAACTAGTATAATGAGCATGCTCTACACTTGGTGTCCATTTAAATTTCCAATAGATCAAATCGATCACTTTATATTGCAACTCCACACCATCTAATGGAAAAACATGAGTACCTTCTGAACGCATCCATTGGATCCACTATAGTTTCTATCGATATCATTAATGTCGCTCAATATTAAAAAAAACAGTACTTCATTCCGCCGATATCGGCTATAATATCGGCCGATATTTGAAATATCAACCGATATCAGTCGATATTCTTTTCTCTTTTTTTATTGTTCCAGTTTTTTTTAAAATAAAAAGGCCAAAAATGAAAAACAACTAATATTTCAAAAAAAAAAAGAGGAGAAAGAATAATACCAGCCGATATCATTAAAAATTGATATTTACACCTCTAATTTTGATCATGAAAATCAAGTAACTAAAAATTGCCATTTTGAGCACATGTTAGGCAGACTATGAGATTTCTCCATTTTAAAGGACTGAACTCGTATTTGATTGACTTCCCTCTTAGAAAATTCATGAACTTGCATCTCTCTCTTAGTGCTTTATCATTGTGTTGTCCTTCAACAACTGTTGTAAAATTTGGCATTATGTCGAACCATGGAAATTTGATGCTTTTGTTGTTCATATCAAAATCTCTATTTAAATTGAAAATGACAAAAAAGTTGTTCATCGAGTGTGGATTATAAAAAAACACAAATATAGAAACCTAATCACATAATAATTCTTTGTTCTAAAATCCTAATTATATTCCAACATGCTCCCGCAAACTGAAACGTGGATTAACGCGAAGCTTGGAACATGAAGAAATGGAAAGTGAACTGCAAAAGAGGCACACCGATTGGCCACGAAGATTTGTTGAAGAAACAACACACTGATTTGCTATAAAACTTGGTTTAAGAGGTAGCGTTGACTGGCTGCAAAATGACAGGCAATGAACACAGATGGCGGCCTGAAACTGAATGGCACGAACGACGACAGTGGCCGTAAATCAATTGTCCAGCAAAACAATAATCACAATAAGCGATAAATACATGCAACGAATAGCTTGAAAAACCAAGGGCATATTAAATGCCAAAAAAGGCTGAAGCCATCACATTGATCAATCAGATCGGAAATGCAGCAAACAAAAAAAGCTGAAGCCATAAAGGCCAGCGAATAAAAGGCTGTAGCCATAATGTAATGACCCGTTTTGAAATTTTTAATTTCCGGATCTCCGAGTTGTTTTCGAGACCATGGTAGCAGTGAGGAGAGTGTGGACACCGTGGTGGGCCCAATTTGCCTGTTTTCGAGTTCGAGAACTCAAAGGGCATTTTGAGAATTTTATAATTATTGTATATTTATCATGGAAATTTGTCCAAAAGTCACAAGCTTTCTCGTTCGACGTTCGGTATTCGAGATTTTTTTCGACTTTTCAATCCTATCTTCTTACTCATTTGAAAAGAGTTAAAAAAAAAAAAAAAAGGCTAAAAAACCGTAACCCTTTTAAACCCCTCTTTCCATGACACTGTAGCCGCTTGTACCACACTGCCGCTGCACCCCAATTGGCATTTTCCCTCTCTCTCTCTCTCGTGTCCTTCATCTTCTTCTCTTCTTCTTCCCACTCTCCGACCGAGCTGCACACTGCTGACAACCTTCAGGCCGTGCTCCAGCCGCCGGATCTCTGCCTCCAGCCGTTGGGTCTCTCCCTGTCCAGCCGATTCCAGGTGCTCTTCTTCTCAATACCCTTTTTCTCCTTCCTTTCCCCGGTCTTTTCTCAGTTCTCCCTTGTTCTTGCTCGATTTTCCTTGTTTTCCTTCCTTTTCTCGGTTTTCCCTTAGTTTTACGCGATTTTTTCTGATTTTTCTCTTCCTTTCCCGGTTTTCTATGGCTTTTCTTGGATTTTTCCCTCCCTTCATCCCCTTTCCCCAACTCATTTGGGCAACTGAGTTGGCTCAGTCGAGTCTTCGAGTAGACTCAGCTCAGGTCCCCGAGTTAACCCAACTCGAGTCCCATCTGGGCCAGCCAGGCTTAGACTTCATCCAGCCCAGCCCAGGCCTAGCGGACTAGTATGGGTTCGGCCCAGCTCATTTAGGTCCAGCCTAGGCCCAACTGACTAGTTTGGGTCCGACCCAACTCGTCTTGGTCAGGCCCAAGCCCAGCAAACTAGTTCCGGCCTGACCCAACTCGTCTTGGCCCAGCCCACTTCTGGTAGGCCCGGCACACCTCTCTAGCCCGTTTTCAAGCCTTGTTCGGCCCGTTATGGGCCCGACCCAGTTTTAGGCCCGTTTTCTCTCCGGCCTCTTTTTAACCTGTTTTGTCTTATTACTCATCTGTTCCACTTTTTTCGCCAGATTGAGCTCCCTTTGACCCCTCAAGCCGTTTACTCGCTTTGGACTTCGACTCTACACACAATGTGATGAGACTTAATACTGTTTTAGCATGCACTTGCATATATTAACCCGTTATTGTTGGACATGGAGCGACTTGAGTGTAACTCTATATTTATATAGCCACTCGGTAAGGGAAAACTGTTGAAATATGTATGTGGCAGATGGTCTGCTCGGGCGTACTCCTATTACCTATATGCACTTGTGGAGGATTTTAATTAGAAAACCTGGTAATTGAACGTAATATTTGAAATGGTTGATGATGCTTGGGTTGTTTATTCACTATATACTAATGAAGCCATGTTGAGTGTAGACATGCATGACTAAGTAATTCATTATATAATTTTAACTCGCATGATGAACTATGCTGTTGATTTTGAATTGATAGTATAAGGATGTATCCTCATTGTTATATATGATCCTGACACTGTGTGCATGCATCGGAAAGACTATTCACATGTGTACATGCTTACGATGATGTGATGAATTGATTGTCGGGAGGACTTCCCCGCTACGCTCCGCGGTCGAGACCCTCATATGAGATGCGAGTTTCTCCGTTGCGTTCCGGAGGTTGAGTCATTTACCTTTGAGATTGGCTTTCCCGTTATGCTCAGGCGGTGAAGACTCCCATAGGAGATGCGGGTTTCCCAGTTGCATTCTGGCGGTTGAGGCATTGTATATTGTATGGTCTCCCGTTTATAATAGGAGGGAGACCGGAGTTGTTGGAGGACCATTGAGAGTTATAGGGATGGGGTATTGGGCGGGTTAGTGGGACCCTTAATTAATAGTACAGTTGAGTATCCACGGAAAGAGATGTTCATTCACTTATGAAGTTTATTGCACATTATACACGTGATATATGACTATGTTGTTAATATGTGGTATGTTTTATCCCTTCACTGAGCCGGTTTGCTCACCCTTTACCTTTCAGGTGCCCCGATCGCGGAGGGACCAAGCAGGTCCCTTGAGCAAGTACCGGGGGAGGACTAGTAGTGCATAGAAGTTGATGATCTGATCATGTTTTGAATTTGTGAAATCTTAGTTGTATGGACTCCTTATCTTATGTTTGTTTAGATGACTGTATAACTGCTTTTGATTAGTTTACACTTGTGGTTTTGTTATGTGTCTTAGTTCTGGACTTGTGGTTTGTTGAGGGGAGGTAGTTACCCCGTTTCAAAAAAAAAAATTACCCGATGTACGTCTTTTGTGACGCTTTGAGATATTTCAGAGATAACGCACCCGTAACGGAAAGGGACGTTACACATAAAATCCAGTAAACAATGGTTGTAGCCATAAAGGCCAGCAAATAAAATGGCTGAGAAGAGCAATTTGTGTCCATTTCTCTGGCTTCAACAAAGTAGGAGAAGAAAGGCAAGTTGTGTTCCTTTCTTCAGAGCATCTGCTTCGGTGAGTGTCCTCAATGACGAGGGAAAAACGAAAGTAAGAGGAGAAGGCCAAATTGCATCCCTTTTCTTCGATTTTCCCTCTTTCTTCTTCGTACAAATCTCGCAGATTGTGGAAAGAAGAAACAACAAAATGGAACAGACGGTTCATATCGGAGCATTAGGCTGAGAAGCTACACATGAACTTGATGATAATGAACCAAAGTCCCTTTGCACAGTAATATGTATAGACCCTTTCGAAGAACATGTCCAAATTAGCAATTGGTTCCACGTTCAAGCTTTCTCCAATGAGAAGTCCAGATGGTACAGCGACTGAGGTGCTCAGATCTGATCTAAAATCTCAAAGACGATGACAGCCTGTACAATCTCACAGACCAGATCAGATAAAAAATGATTGGAACCCATCAAAAAGTTGTATTATTTTTTTTTTTGGCAATGGAGTTCTAGGCAGCGGGGTTCAGATATGATCTGAAACAACGGTACAGGGGTGCAGCAGATTTGCCATAGATCGGAATGACTAGAGCAGAACGGCGAGTATCGTCGCCGAAGGAGATGCAATTTCTGCAAACGGAGAAGCTTCAGATGTGGGAGATCCGAGCAGCAACATTGAAGCAGAAGCGTGCGGGAATAAATAACAGATATGTTCTTCAATCTGCTCCGTCCAGATCTGTATTTCGCCATTAGTTGGTGATGAGAACCAGATCTAAGGATGTTGAGATGCACGTCTGGAGGTGCAATGAATAACAACAACAAGAGGGTTGCAAGGATATCATGGTCTGTTTTCTAACAGAGATGGAAACAGCAGAAAAAATAAAGATCTGGGGGATACTTTACTACTGCTCAGAGGCACTTGTTAAAGAGAAAAGAGGACAAATCTAGACTTTTTGAGGGCAAATCTGTTGAACAAGACCCCTTGTGGAGAGAGGTTGGATGGTTGATGGAGTAAAACGCAGGAAGATATGCTCTCTTCTTTCTGTTGTCGTACAAGAGACTCCAAGAAGGCAAACCCAAGTTGCCTGGTAAACATGACATATCCAGACGGGATAATGCAAATACGCGGGAAAGTCTTGATGGGGATATCCTTCCCTCCCTTTGCCGATATATCTCTTCCAGCAGAGGGAGAGAAGAAGAGGCTTGTTTAGTGAAGGATCACTCAATAGGATCTATTTTGGCTGATACCATGTAAAAAATAAATAAATTTTATTGTATTCAACTCTAAGCTATTAGATGTATTTGTAATAGCCTCTAGCCGACCCTAAGGCTATCACAATCATACTGAAACTTTTAACACAAGACTAAATCAAATACATCTCTTCTTAGAGATAAACCCAAATATAGAAACCTAATCACATAATAATTCTATATTCTAAAATTCTAATTATATTCAACATGGGATGTATTGACTAGCTTCATGTAGTATGGAGGACGACTCTTCAATCCCACTTAGGAAGGTTTGAAAAGTGTGAGCATAAGATTCTCCAGACTTTTTGGGGTATGGAGTTTTGTTTTAATTGTGTAGTGTGATATTGAAGAGTATGAAAGCAGAAGCACCAAAACCTTCTCGGCAGAGTGTGGGTGCAAGTGGTGAGTAGTTGAATAGTTGTTAGGTTCGTTTTGAAACATAGTTGGTTTTATCTCTATAACGGAATGTTTCGACGTTCGATTATTTCAGTCTTTCGTTTTAGAAAAGACAACATAAATTTTAAAAAGTCAAAAAATATAAAGGATATGAAGACAATATTAAAAAATTATAAGTTTATCCAAATTAATTTTTTTCATCGATTCAAACTAATCTACATAAATGAAAATATAAATTGTCATTACATAACTACTTATGTTTGTAATCTCAATTCATAATAGTGTAATTATCAAATACTAATTCAAGAGTGTTTGAATTTTTAATCTAATAAGAATCAATTAAAAATTGAATTAGACAAAAACATCAAAGAATTACACTTGAATACTCATTTTATTCAAAATTAAAGGTCAAGCTTAAAACGCATAGACACATCGGGTCTATTTCAATTTTTTTTTCTCAAAGTTTCATTGTACGCATTAAAAATAAACCATATGAATTGAAAATAACTCAATAAAGTACAATTGGACCAAATTTCAGTCCAACATTCAATTTCTAGCCTTTTGATCTTACCAGTCAAATTCACCAGGCTTACTTGAATTAAGAATGTCTACTCAGTTTGACCATTAAGATCAAGTGGCTTCATATTTCATTTTAGGATCAAATGTTTAGTAATTGTATCCCATGAATTCTATATTTTAGTTGTACGTTGGATTTTATGTGTATTAAAAAAAAATTAAAAATAAAATAAAATTTGTAGAGAGGAATGGGTAGGGACAAGTGGTTTTGGCTGGAACAGTCCATAATGGAACCCGGTACTGGAGCTTGACCTATTCCGTTCCATTTTTCAGCTAGATCCAAAATGTTCGAGCTTTTCTGGCAAAATGGAACGGAACTGACATCTAAGATTAGTTGGGATTTGAGTCTTGTTGTAAAGCCTCAATGGAAAATGTATTGCCAAGATGAAGATTACAAGTTTGTTATTAAAAACTATTTGTATATATTAGGCCCTAGTTTGGAGTAGCTCTAAGTTCAATAAATTTCTCGACTTAAGACTTTTTCAAGATCCAAATTCAAGGATATTAACTCTAGTACTATCAAATTTAGATAGTTCTTGAATCAAAATTCCAGACTATGAAAGTTGGGAAACTTTCTACATAGCCTTAGTTTATTTTATGATTTTTATAGGCATCTTATGCAAGCTAAGACATTTCTAAACAACCAATGCTTAGGGCCCTACTTCGATATACCTCAAGTAAGACGCATATATATATATATATATATATATATATATATATATATATATTTATATATATATATATATATGTATATATATGTATATATATATGTATATATATATGTATATATATGTATATGTATATATGTATATGTATATGTGTATATATGTATATGTGTATATATGTATATGTGTATATGTATATGTATATGTATATGTGTATGTATATGTGTATATGTATATGTGTATATGTGTATGTGTATGTGTATATGTTTATGTGTATGTGTATGTATATGTGTATGTGTATATGTATATGTATATGTGTATGTGTATATGTATATGTATATGTGTATGTGTATATATAATAGGCATGTTGCCCCAAAAGCATGAGCCTGCTATTTAAAGTTTGATTATTTTGCACCTAGCACAATTTCTTTTTAAAAATTGTGTTTTAATTGAAAATCTAACTGTACAAATTGAAATTACATGTAAATATCTATATTAATTTCTTAAACTTTGAGTCTAAAACTAAATTTCTATCTGCATGATCTTGATAGTCAAAGTTGGTGAATGTCCTTAAAAAGATGACATGTGGTGATTTTGACCATTAAAAAATCGACTGGTTAAAAATAGATTTTTGAGATAAAATTTTAAAAGATGATCAATTTTAAATATTCTTTAAAATTGTACAATTATATTTTCACGTTATAAGACAAAAAAAATAATAAAATAATATACAGACCTAAAAAGGCCGGCAAGCTTCATCGAGCTTGGCCAGTCGGTGAAAACCTCAATCCCATTTATTTAAGTCGCCCTCGGGCAAATGAACACCCCTAAATATAAACAGGAAGATATGAACCATTATGTTCATATTAGTGCTTTATGTTGATGACATACAAATTTTTAATCAAGATTTTAACAGGATTGACAAGTTGATGAAAAGCTATCTAAAACTTTTAATGTAAAGAAGTTTTGAGCATGAAAGGCAACCGATATCATAGGAAAAGTATGTCCAAATAAGTGCTTTAAAAGGTTGAACAAGTGCAAAGATGTGTCGTTGGACAAAATAGGAGAAGAATGAAATGAGATCAATTCCATATTTTTACCATATATAGTATGATGTTTCCAGTGGTTTGCATGATAATACTCTGCGAATGGGAGGAAAGGCAGGGGATTGAATTTATTTTTTATTTTTTTGAAATCATTAAAAAAAAATGAGTATGGGTTTCTGGGAGGAAAGGCAGAGACGATGAAAGGCCGATGAAAGGAGGAAGAGGAAAGGCAGCAAAGATTGGTCTCAGGCCAGTAGGGACGATGAAAGCCTGAGACGAGTCTGAGTATGGTATGGCAACAGTATCTTTGTCTTCGACTCTTCAGGCCGGTAGAAACAATGAAAGGCGATACAAATATACGATGAAAGGAGGCACACTGGCACAGACGATGAAAGGCAGAGGGCCAGAGACGATGAAAGGAGAAGAGGAAAGGTCTCAGGCCTGCATGGACGAGGATAGTCCAAGAGATTCTGCTGGGAATGGTACTCCTTTGGAGGTTTTCAGCTTTGACGATATTTCAATCAAACCAACCCGCAATAAAGACGGTCACCATTCAACCGCGGCTCGATCTGAGTTTTAAAACATTGGTCTAGATTGCAAGAAACCCAATTTAATTCTATCTATTCACTTTGATAGTAGTCTCATGTATCTTTGGATTAGTCACACCTTCAATGTGAGATTGAGATACCCATATTATCTAAATAAAAATTTATCCATTTTATTTTTATAGAGTTAATTGTGTCATATGACAATTAAAGTTCCAAAAGTATGTTAGATTTTTCCATGACATAGGGAAAGAACATTCCAACTATTGAAGAAAAAGACTCACATAGCATATGAGCTCTTCGAGGGTTTCTAACACATTTCCTTGTTAAGATGGAAAATTGACTTATTTAATTTGCACCGCCAAGTGAAATCAAATATTTAAAAGTATTCATATAAAGATAACATTTACTTATTTCTCACGTCTAAAGTAGACTGCCATTTGGAAGTTATTTATCCCACTCAGTGTCGGCCCTGAGATACCATAAAACCTCAGAGTCCTAAGCAAAATTGTTAAGATGAAACTCTACTGTAGAGGTCCTAAAATCTCAGGGACCCTACTGTAGATTATTTTTTAGACTTAAATTTGGAGGTCGAGATGGCGGCCTACATCGCTTATAACTAGAACCGACCCTAATCACATTGAAACTCCAATATTTCTCATAGAAATTCTCAAAACTTCACACCCTATTAAAGATGTCTTAGTTAAGAGAGGCGTGAACATCTATTCTGATTGCCACGTTTGCTTGCAGACAAAGAAACCCATGAACACTTGTTCCTCTGGTAAGGGAGCCTCACAGAGGCATGAAAAAGATTCCTTATTTCGTTCTAGATCTACATCAATCATAGACAACCGTGGGAAAAAGATAGGCAAGCCCTTTGGAGCAGGGTATCGGCCGATATTCAGCCGATATGCCGATATCTCGGCGGCATCATATCAGTCGATATTATAATATCGACCGATATCGACCATTTTTAGTAAAAAAACGATAAAAGAGAGAGAAATTTATGACCCATACCCTTTTTCTTTACCCCTGCTTTGGAGTCAATTTTTCCTCCCAAGTTATAAGAAGGCTCCTATGGATAGAAGGACTGGATGAATATAATGCAAACTAATCTTTGAAGGCAAATAATATAATGCAAATGATGTAACCCAGAAAGCCAATGCTGCATTTAATGAATGGATGAACAAAACTATTACAATAAAAATCTCTAGCCTAATCCTTTGGAAGCATCCTAAAGCTAACAAGGTCCATCTTAATTTTGATGGGGCTTCCTCTGCTTCCCAGGGGAAGCAGGCTTGTTTGGAGTTCCAAAAATGGAGATGGACGAGCAAATACACTCAGTCCAACTGACTCATTCACGGTAAAATATGTGGGCGTTTTTAGGGCCTTAGGCTTCTAGTGCGACCGAGTGCACAAAGGATAGTACCAAAAAGGCAACAACTAGGATTTCATAATAAGTAATTTCATAAATATCTCTAATATTTTTTAATTTATCATATTTTTATTGATAAAAAATTAATCAACATGGCTATCTCAAGATTTATTGATACTGCAGTAAATTCTCGATAAATTCTCAATTAAATCATAATAAATAGTACTATTGCGATAATATCTCGATAAGTTCTCAATTAAATACCGGTAAATTTCTTATTTAATATTTTTATTTATAAATATTATATTTTCTACGAGATTTTTCCATAATTTCCTAGTAAAAATCTAAGAACTTGAAAAATCTCGATATTACCGATTGTTGTTAATATCCCGAGAAAAGTATTTGTAACAATGATAACAAGTACTCTTCGAACATGAATTAGACAAAGGGAGCTATATTAGTAAACTATAATGTTGATATTCTATTTTTATTTGAAATTCTTAAAAATTATTATACAGATTTTTTTTTATAATTTAATATATCTAGAAGTTTCTTCTCATGTGTTATGTATAACAAATTACTTCACTGAGCCGCAAATTTGCAAAAGGGTACTTCAGTTACAAATTTGACATTTGTTGGCCTAGTCCTACGATGAAGCATAAGCGTCCCTATTGAAACTCTATTGAAGTCATCTTTATTATTGGGATGAAAGCATACAGTTGTTTAAAAAAAATTGTATTCAATGAAATCAGTGCAAATGTTAACCTAATTTTAACCGATAAAAACTATAGACGTGTTAAAGATTTCGTCCTATGTAAGTAATATGATAAAAATATGGGTAAAATTTTATTCCTTTTCTCTCAATTTAGTCTAATTTGTATTTTGAGATTGTCTCAAAATAATTGTCTGATATGTCATTTTGATTCTCTCTCTACTTGGAGAGAAGTTTATAAGCCTTTTGAGAGCCTTTTTTTTTTAAATTTAAAATTTTAAAATTGGACAACAAAAATAAAACATAAGAAGTATTTTTTTACCAAAATTGACAAATGAATTGATGACTCATCAAAGTTCTAAATTCTAAGGGCAAATTTAACCATGCAAGCCCATGCGCACTCTAGTAACTTTCTACAAATGAACACTCTAGTCTTAGTGGGGTAAAAAATATGATAAATAATACGGGTAAAAAATTATTTCTTACCAAAATTTGTAATTGAGTTGATGACTCATCAAAGTTGTAATGGCAAAGTTTACCATGCACGCCCATGCGCACACTAGCAACTTTCTAGAAATGAACACTCTAGTCTTAGTGGGGTAAAAAATATGATAAATAACATGGGTAAAATTTTATTTATTACAAAAATTTGTAATTGAGTTGATGACTCATCAAGTTGTAATGGCAAAGTTAACCATGCACACCCATGCGCACGCTAGCAACTTTCACTCTAGACTGCGTTTGTTTGAGGTGAATTGAGGGAGGAACACGGGTAACCCTCGGATTCCTCTGTTTGGTAGCGAGAGAGTAAAGGTAAAAAAATTGGATTTTACCTCCCCTTTGACAAATTTGAAAACCCTTTGGCCTCGAGTAGTATTCATAAAACCTTTGTCTCTCATTCCCTTCAGTATCTTGTCAATCCCCTTCATAGCTGTGAATGGAACTCAATGCAATTCAAATTTCAGTCTAACATCTTTATTTTTAAAATTTGTTAATTTATTATAATAATAATTTGACTAAAATAAATGAAATATTTTCAACATTATACTTATAAAATAAAAAAATTATTTAAATTTTATCTATTTGATTTAAGTAATTAAATTTGATAGAGAATAAAAATCATCTTTTCAATTATTTAATTTCACTTGTTTAAATTTTAAAGTTTTATGTGTTTTACAAGACTAACTTTATATAAATTTTGGTAATAATAAATTGTTTAAATTTATAAAACTAATAAATTTCATATCATTATCAAATATCATTCAATTCAATTTGTGATATAAGTCCTTAATGACTCACTTATATTAGCATAGAGTGTCCATTTTAGAAATAAAATATTTTTCGTACAACTTCAGTAGGTGAATTCAAATCTGACTCACTCCAATGTCAAATATTAGTTGGTTAAACCGAACAATTTGAAATATGGGTTGGTCACAATTTTTTTTAAAAAAAATTGAGTTAAAATAAATATGCTGTATAAAACACTCTTCTTATTCTTTTATCACTATGTGATGATTTTTTAAAATTAATTCTTTATAATAAATTTATTTTAAAAATGGATATTTTCTTTTATAAATGTCTCTTTGTTTAAACATATTATTATAATATTTATAGGTCCAATTATGCACTTAATTATAGTGGTTCGACTAAGACTCAATTTGAAGCGAATTAAATTAGTTGACTTGAATTGAAAATAAGTTAGAATTTAAAAAATAGATTCAGTTATATAGTCCAACATGGACGTATGAAATATTTTCACTTATAAATGAATTTTTAGGCTTTGTAACTCAATTTCACAATTTTTTAAAACTTTTATTTTTATATTATATGAATTTATTAAAAATTATAAATTCTTATAAAATTATTATTAATTACGAACCCCTTATTACCCACCTTTGATTAGCCACCCCTACAAAATTTTCCCCTGATCCAAACTAGGCCCTAGTCTTAGTAGAGTTAGGTGCAAGAAGCCACTCCAGTCACCTTTCCCCATCTTCCACTTTCACCTTCTGATTTAAAGTGTTCAATTATGGAGATTCTAGCGTAAAAGTCACAAGTAATGGATTCCATCGAATATACCCCAAAACAGGGGAAAAGCCAAACCCTATATAAATCGGACCTTCACAACTCATTTATCTCCCAAGTTCACAAAGAGCCCTTTAGCAATTCTTCTGAAAGATTAAATGGATACACAACCTCCCCTTCAAACCTTACCATCCCTCATGCAAATCCCAGCTCTGAAAAACATTAGGGTGAGGGAGATTTTACCATCACCCTCACAAGATCCACTCACTTCAGCCCTTGTGAGGATCATAGATGAAGAAGTCCCTTTGGATCCCTTCTACATCACTGACCTAGGAATTCTAATCTCCCTCTACCATTCATGGCTCCAAAATCTGCCCACCATCCGACCCTTTTTCCCTGTGAGGTGCAACCCTGACCGAGCCCTACTTGCCACTCTAGCCGCTCTTGGTGCCGGTTTCGACTGTGCCAGCCGTTCCGAGATTACCCATGTCCTCTCCTTAGCAGTGTCGCCTGATAGAATCCTATTTTCGAACCCCTGCAAGGCGGAAGAACACATCAAGTATGCCGCGGGAGTCCACGTAAACATGCTCGTCTTCGACTCTGTCGAAGAGCTCGACAAGGTGAGGAAGCTCCATCCACAATGCTCATTGTTGCTCCACATTCATGTTCCGGACCGCGGCGAGGCGAGTTCGCGAAATGCTTCTTCTTCAAAGAGTGGTGCCCTAATTCATGAGGTGATTCCAGTTCTGCGGCATGCTCGGGAATTGGGTTTAAATGTAGTCGGCATCTCATTTGAACCAGAAGGAAGTTCGTCGTCCGGCAAGACCCATGGAGCTGCCATGGAAGTGGTATGCAATGCATTTCAAGCCTTCACTCAACTGGGCCTCTCCAGGCCCAGAATGCTGAATGTGGGTGGTGGATTCTGCTCCGGCACTGGCTTTGTCAAAGAAGCTTTGGCACTTCGCCAGTCACTCCAAGCCCAGTTCCCCTACCTCGCCGTCATGTCAGTTACAGCGACTCCCGGAAAGTATCTAGTATCAGCGGCGTGCATGCTAGTCACCAATGTGATCGGTAAACGGGTTCGAGGTGAACTACGTGAGTACTGGATCAACGATGGAGTTTACGGGTCGATGAATGGTGTGATTTACCACCGAAAGGGTGTTAATGCTGTGCCCTTCGCTTACACAACCCGGCGGGTAAATCCCCTATGTAAAGGCCTACCGACGTTCCGATCGACGGTGTTCGGACCTACCTGTGATGCTCTAGATACTGTATTTGCTGATAGGCAATTGCCTGAGCTTGGTGTAGGGGATTGGTTGGTTTTCCCCAACATGGGTGCCTATGCACACGCTTCTGCTACTAATTTTAATGGCTTCTGTGCTGCTAATATACATACGAAGTATGTGTTCACCAACCCAATCTCTCCAACCAAAGGTTGAAATGTACCATGCTCTTAAGAGCCATTCAACCTCTAGCAAGATCTTAAGCTATTTATTCATGTTCTAATGAATACATGTTGAGGAGAGAGAGTCCTAGTTTAATTGAGACTCCTAACATGCTTAGGACTCTTTACTGATTATATTTACACTACTGCTGTAATTTTCAATATATAGAATAATATAAATCTCTCTCTTTCTCCATAATTTTTCCCGTTTTGGGTTTTCCACTCTAGTCTTTTGTTGTGATTGTGTTACCCTATCATCTTCTACAATACATATAATGTAATACCATCATCCTCCAGTAGTTCTTGGTGGTTAAAATAATTTGCACCTCTTTCTAACCAAACAATGACCAGACACTCCTTAATTATCTTGAACAATGGTTTTTGTATTTTCGACAGTTCAAATGTGCATTTAGCATTCCTACCGTGAACACTCGACACAATCCAATTAATGGAAAATGAATATCACATAAATGAGTCATCTATTTGTCCAAAACACAAAAAAAGAAGAAGATATTTTTCACCTTTTTTAATAAATTCATTTTTATAGAAGAATAAGAAAATTTAATAAGAAAGATAATATTTTGTTTATTTTTTAAAGAAATAAATGTTTGAACCCAAATAAACAAAAATATAGGATTTTTATGGTTAACATCGCGCGGTCATTAAATGATTTTAATTGAATCAAGTATAATTTTTTCTATAGATTTGATGCCCTCAAGCAAGTTGGGGTACAACTCCAAATGTATGTAGTAATGATCTGAGGCACATTTTTCTTTTTATGACCAACATTTTAAAATTATACTCTTTCTGTCCCAAATTAGTTGTCCTATATGGATTTTGGAATTGTCCCAAAATAGTTATCTCATTTGTATTCGAGTAGTATAATATGTGTTGAAAATGGATGAGATCACATGACTGCTAGCCTTATATAGAGAGTTTCTTAAAAAATACAAATATTTCAAATGAGACAACTAAAATGGGATGGAGGAAGTATCATTTATGTTGGACCCCACTGTGCAGCCTGATAGTAGGATAGGTAGGATTGAGGGACTGCTTCGTTGACTGTAGTTGGTTTGAAATTTTGTCTCAATTGAATATCGTTGTTTATTTGGTCAATGTACCTCACTAGAGTTTTTAAAAAATCAAGCCAATTAAACACCATCTGGTTAATTCCAAATGATTCAACTCTTCATCTGTTAGCTCATATAGTTCAAAATGATTGTTTAAAAACTAAAATAAAAAACTTGAATTAGTCAATTCAAATTAACTCTACAAGATTTCAAGCTGATCTAGGCAATAAAATTTTCAGAGTTTCTTTCAAACAGTTTTACATTGAGCACAAGAATGTCCAAATCTGAGCTCTGTAACTTATGATTGTTATAGGTCTGAAATTGCTAAATTGCAAGATGATAAGAAAATCTGTTGGAATCATCGGATGATCCGACGCTGGCCATCAGAGGATTTGGTAGAGTGAGAAGTTTCATTATAAAAAGGCTCAGCAAGTTAAGGTTTTGCAAATCCCTCTTTCCCTTCTTCCCTCTCTGGCTTCCCAAAGGTTTTTGGGGGATTTTCCTTCAGACCTCTTCCTCTTTTTCCCGTGCTTCACTGGTGAAACCTCTTGCTCCTTCCTTCTCCTCCTTTCTTCTTGCTCATGGCCACCGTTGGAGACGTTTCCTCAGCCACTTGTTGATGGGCTCTTTTGGATGTTGGAGGACTTATAGCTTCTTGAGTTGAGGTAGGAGTATGGTATTTTATTTGCATTGTCGATTCATTTAGATTTTTCTGTGTTTTTTGTCATGCCCCGACCCAAAATAGGCATGTGACGGGGATAAATTTTTCCTTTCTTGCAAAAAGCATAATAATCACCAATTACGACACGTGAAAATCACACGTGTGATCCATACACAAGTATATAGATCATATTCGGAGTACGGGATCTCTACTGAAATTTTGACAAAGTTTCCCCTAAAAGTTGATAGTTTGGACACATAATGGTCACTACAAATAATACATGTCCAAACACGTCACATCTACTCTCATAGATAAAATGAATATTAAGATATAATCTCCAAAGCATAAAATTATCTCAAAGGTTTGCATATTCCTCAAAATGTATGTCATCAACAATCTTAAAAACTCAAATAATAATCATACTAAATAAATAATCAAAATATCCTATCAATGGTGAAGTGCATGAAAAGCAGAAATAAAATAGGGCTAAGGTCGTCCTCTCGCTCCCTCGGACTCAGCTGGTGCAAAATTACCTGAAATTGTAAGGATGTGAGCAAAAACAAGTCCAGTAAGGAAATATATGCATGCTACACACTCGCGCACCGACATTGTATGTATGAAAGGGAATAATGACAAAGCTATGCAATCATGTCATGCTATCATATCATCAATGGGACTCAAACCCAAGGAAGGATACCTCTATGGAATGGGCAGTCAAATATCACAATAACATTATGATCCCTCGTGAGACTTAGGGTCCATGACTTACTAAGCGTGTGATTCACGCCTAACCTGTTCTAGTCTATCTCATCCTGTCTCCCTTTTGTCAAGCTCTTAGGTGATTGAAAATCACCTTATCAGGTTGACACATCACCCTACAAAGTTGTAATGCCAAATCCTACGCATAAACACAGACATCTTACCAAGCTGACTCGTCACCCAATGGGTATACAGTGCCTAACCCTGTGCCCAACTTGTGTACCTTACCTATCTAGTACCACCCTCGTGGGGCATACAAGTATCTAGCCCTGCACCACAATACATCAAGTGTGTCAAACAGCCATGAGAGCTCCCTTTAGCGCATGGCATATGAGGGACTCACTCCTCGACTGTAACCCTATGAGACCAAGTCCCTGTAGCCGACTTCGCCGTTCCAATAGGGTTCCAACATACTTATTGATGCAGGACACTGCTCCGCATCACTTTGTTAAAATAATTTCTCTGTATTGATTATGATTACAAGGGGGCTATTTATACAAATAATATTCTCCAAATAGAAAATCTAATTGATTACACGAGATCCAATTGATAACAACCTTCCTATTTACACGAGATTCTAACCCCCCCCCCCCCCCCCCCCCCTCAAGTTGGTGCGTGGATATCGTTCATGCCTAACTTGACAAGAGAGTCGAGAAACATTCTGCTATCTACAGCTTTAGTGAGGACATCTGCCAGTTGGTCTTCGGACTTCACGAATGGAAAAGTAATGATTCCGGCTTTAAGCTTTTCTTTGATAAAATGTCTGTCAATCTCCACATGCTTAGTCCGATCATGTTGAACAGGGTTATGAGCAATTTCTATAGCTGACTTGTTGTCACAGTATAGTTTCATTGCCATTCTTGGTTTGATGCTTAAGTCATTCAGTAAATTTCTTAACCAGAGCAACTCACATACCCCAAGTGCCATACCTCTATACTCAGCTTCAGTATTTGATCTTGACACTACTTGTTGCTTTTTACTTCTCCAAGTCACAAGGTTCCCACCTACAAAGGTGAAATATTCTGAGGTAGATCTTCTGTCATCAGCTGATCCTGCCCAATCTGCATCGGTATAACCTTCAACCTTTAGGTGACCATGATTTGAGAACAATAAACTTTTACCCGGAGCAGACTTTAAATATCTCAATATACGTTCTACAGCATCCATGTGAGGTTTACGTGGGTCGTGCATGAATTGACTCACCACACTTACTGCATATGCAATATCTGGCCTGGTATGAGATAAATAAATTAGTTTTCCAACGAGCATCTGGTATCTCCCTTTATCGGTAGGAGATGCACTCCAACACTCAAAGAGTTTATGATTCTGCTCAATGGGAGTATTAACTGGCTTGCATCCTAACATTCCTGTTTCAGACAATAAATCAAGAATATATTTTCGTTGGGATAAGAAAATACCAAGTTTTGCTCGAGCTACCTCAATCCCAAGAAAATATTTAAGATCTCTAAGCTGCTTCATTTCAAACTCAGATGCTAAATACTGTTGTAAACTAGAAATCTCCTCATGATCATCACCTGTCACTACCATATCATCAACATAGATAATTAGCGCAGTGGTTTTACTTCTTTTGTGCTTTAAAAACAAAGTGTGATCTAAGTTACTTTGTTTGTAGCCAAAATTCCTCATAAACTTGGTGAACCTGCCAAACAAGCCCTTGGAGACTGCTTCAACCCATACAATGCCTTTTTAAGTTTGCACACCATTGTTGTATCTGCGTATTTTGGTATACCTGGAGGAGGATCCATATATACTTCTTCAGTAAGGTCTCCATGCAAGAAAGCATTTTTTACATCAAACTGAAGAAGTGGCCAATCTTGATTAGCTGCTAATGACAAAAGTACTCTCACAGTATTAAGTTTGGCAACTGGTGCAAACGTTTCTTGATAATCTACACCATAAGACTGTGTATACCCTTTTGCAACTAGCCGAGCTTTATATCTCTCAATCGTCCCATCTGCTCTGTGTTTGACCGTAAACACCCATCTGCATCCCACGGTCTTCTTACCCCTTGGTAAGTGCACGAGTTCCCAAGTGACATTTTCGTCCAATGCTATCATTTCCTTTGCCATAGCCTTGCTCCATCTAGAATCTGCTACAGCTTCCTGCAATTTACTAGGAATAGAGACAGAGGATAATTGAAGTACATAAGATGCATATGACTCAGACAACTTGTGGGATGACACATGGTTACTTATTGGATATTTCACTTTAGCTTTTGGGTCAGGGTCATATCTAGTTGCTGGTTGACCACGATTAGATCGGGGTGGAATGTGATATTGGGATGGTTCAGATGCAAGATCAGTTATACTAACAATATCATGAATATTAGAGTCAACAGGTATAGGATCAGGTAATACCTCTAAGGAGTCATCTAGAGACGATTGGATCAGTGGTATTGTAGACGTAGGAGACATTGTACTATCATGGACTGGACAGTCACGCCCTTCAACTGAGTGCTCAATGGAGGATGATTCGGGTGTCGTGGCTTCAATACTAGATGGCCTCATTATGTCAAAGAACCGTATTTCATCCTGATTCTGTACTTTATCTCTAGGCTCCCCCGGAAGTGAAGAATCTGGTATTGCTTTGGGATAAAAAAACATGCTTTCATGAAAAATGACATCCATGGAGACATAAAACTTTTTAGTAGGGGGATAATAACAGCGATATCCTTTCTGAGTGGAGCCATACCAGAAAAACACACACTTCAATGCACGTGGTTCCAGCTTGGTGAGTTGATTGGCGTGTAAGTGAACATACACGACACATCCGAAGACACGAGGTGCCAAATGAACAACGGAGGGAAGTGTACAGTGGTCAGATAGTACATCCAAAGGTCGTCTGAATCCAAGAACACTAGATGGTGTACGATTAATCAAGTAGACAGCGGAACTCAAAGCGTCGCCCCATAGATGCGATGGAGCATGACCTCCAATTAAGAGAGAACGAGTGACCTCCAAAAGGTGCCGGTTTTTTCGTTCAGCAACCCCGTTCTGTTGAGGACTTTGAGAGCAAGATGTTTGATGGATAGTACCAACGGAATGCAGAAAATCAGTCAAGTCATTGTGGAAATATTCACCCCCATTATCAGAACGAATAAATCTGATAGAAATTCCAAATTGTGTTAACACCATTTGATGGAAAAGGCGATACACAGTACAGACATCGCTCTTGTGACGCAGCAAATAAACCCAAGTCATCCTGGTAGAATCATCAACAAATGTAATGAACCACCTCATGCCATGATTTGTCGAAAGTGGGGCAGGTCCCCAGACATCCGAGTGAACTAAAGCAAAAGGTGTTGCATTTTTATTATCATTCGAATGAAAAACAGAACGATGGCTTTTCGCCAGTACACAAGTTTTACAAACAAAGTCTGAAAGATTAGAACCAATAAATAATGAGGGAAATAATCTCCTAAGGTAACCGAATGAGGGATGACCCAATCGGACATGCCATAAGCAAATCTCCTCCTACCTTTTAAAGACGCTGGCGTCCATAACGTGAACACGGGCTCCATCATCTGATCGGTGTAACCCATCGTCCAGATAGTACAAGCCTCCACGTTGTTTACCACTGCCAATCTTCTCCTTGGTATGGAGGTTCTGAAAAAGACAGTAAGTAGGAAAAAAAGTGGCAACACAGTCATGAGATGCGGATAACTGATTAACAGAAATAAGGTTACAATTTAGTGATGGGACCAATAAAACATTAGTGAGAGATAAGGATGGTGACAAGGGTACAGTGCCCCGACACCAACAACTGGGGAAGACACACCATTGGCATTAGTAATGGCGAACGTGGGACAACTAGAAGAGAAATGGCTAAACCTAGATTTATCATAAGTCATATGGTCCGTAACACCTGTGTCAATTATCCAAGCACTATTTCGAGTAAAAAGAGTACTAGCAGAATTAGTGATACCTGACTTGGCAACGAAGCCAGAAGTAGTGACGACGTGGCTCTTGGGAACAGAATCCGCCGCAGTGGGATTATAAGTCTTTGGAGATGTCATCTTACCCTTCAGATGCCAATCAGGGTAACCATGGAGCTTAAAGCATGTATCAATCACATGATTAACCCCATTACAATGAGTGCACTTACGAACACCTTTCTTTGGGTCCGGACGAGGACCAGATTTTCGAATAGCCATAACAGCTCCATCAGGAGATGGTGTACCAAGCATAGCATCTTGGCGATTTGCCTCGGCACAAATGAGAGCATAAGCAACTGGTAGAGTGGGAAGCGGTGTAGTTGCAAGAATACGACCACGAACCCCATCCAAATGAGAATCAAGACCAGCCAGGAAAACATACAGTCTTTGAGAGTTGACCAGGGAGGTATACCGCTCAAGATCACGGGTACATTCCATAGTGCAAGGCGTAATAGCATCAAGCTCCTGCCATAATGTTTGTAGTTTTCCAAAATAAGAAATAATAGAACCTCCATTTTGGCGGACAGAAAGGACCGCACAATATAATTGATAGGCCTTGGATGCATCTTGGCTGACAGAATAAGTTTGTTTGGCAGCGTCCCAGATCTCTTTGGCAGTAGAGAGGCGAAGGAAAATGGACCTGATGTCCTTAGTCATAGCGTCAAGAAGCCAAGATTTGACCATACAATTCTCCTCATCCCAAGTTTCATATTCCTCAGAAGTTATGACTTCGGGGGCCCGCTTACTACCAGAGATAAAGCCCCAACGTTTGCGGCCCTTTATTTTATTCTGAGCATTCAAGGACCACTCAACGTAGTTAGTACCATCTAGTCGTTCGGGAGTAATCAAGGAGGACATATCTTGTAGGTGGAATGGAGGCAATACAGTCGGAATGTCCTTCGCTTTCCCTTTCGGAGAGGATGACTCAGTCATGATATAGGGCGAAAAAAGCCAGAAACCGCGTTTGATGCGTTTGAGGCCGACCCGAGAAGTACGCCTCGGGCACCTCCGAGCGGCACAAGGTTCAGACTGGGCTGAAGAAACTGGTTGTCAACAGAGTAGTGCAGACGATGCTCCGACGGAATAGTACAGCGGAAATAAGGGCCGAAAGCACGGCCGAAATCACGGCGGAGCACGGCCGAAATCACGGCCGAAAGCACGGCTAAAAAAGGGTAGGCGCAGATCTGGGAGGAAGACAGAGGGCGACGGCGGCGAAGGGCGGGAGGATGGCTGCAAGTAAATCGACACAGTGGCAATAGAGCCAGTAGTGAAGAACAGTGACGCACAGAGAGGTGCGCACGGCACCATCGCAGTAGCGGGAACTCAGTAGGGTCCGGCGTCTTCTCCAGCGTTGCTCGTATGCAGGTGGATATCAGATCGGGATGTCGCTCGGGCAGAAAGCGGAACAAAAAAACAGATCTGGGTTTTCCGTCAGCAGAGATGAGCAGCGGTAGAGCAAGAGGTTACCACTCTGGCGGTGGGTAGGTAGCAGTAATGAGTCGCGTCGATCGGAATCAGATCGGATGCATCCGCCCTAAAAAAAACGAAAGAGACCTGTCGTCTCTGTCTGCTCGGCAACACCGAAATGGGGCGGCCGAACAAGAAGAGCAGAGCCGGAAGCGCAGATCCGGCGACGCAGAGGGCAGCAAAGCCGGGAATGAAAGAGGGTTCCCGTCGGCAATAGGGGTGGGCGACGCTCTTGCAGAGATAAAAAAATCTCAGATCCGGCGAGAATTGCAAGGATGTGGGAGCCGTAGTAGGGGAAGTCGAAACACGCGGAGATATCGGCAAGGAGGGAGCTGAACCGATGAAGAGATCAGCGCAGCGACTACGCTGTGAGATCCCGCGGATAAACAGCTGGCGGTAGAGAAGGGGAATACTGTGTAGAAGCACAGCAGATGAGAGAAAAAAAAATTGCGATTCCTATGAAAGGAGATCGAACCTTGGCTCTGATATCATGTTAAAATAATTTCTCTGTATTGATTATGATTACAAGGGGGCTATTTATACAAATAATATTCCCCAAATAGAAAATCTAATTGATTACACGAGATCCAATTGATCCAATTGATAACAACCTTCCTATTTACACGAGATTCTAACACACTTATCCATCTCATTGTCACACTAACCTCCTCTAAGGAGTTGGGTCGTCACACTAGTGGATGTCCATGTGGGGGAAGGTATATACACAGGTCCTTTCTGCCCTTAAGGTCCATCTGAGTGTTATCTACATCCAACATGCCCATATAGCACATACTTCTAATAATGACTCACTAGTTAACTCAACCTAGGTCCGTATTAAATGAGTGATGTGAAAGGAATTACATTTACAATTAAATGGGCATCATAGATGTCATAAACACATCATGCTCATACAAACACATCGATAGCAAGTATAAGACATTCCTAAATCTTTCATATTCAATTAAATCTCTTGATTGGGTTGACTTCGGGAGGTGGATCACACACCAATCTTGGGATACACAACTTGGGCTCATATAAATGCATCTCATATAGTCATTGCAATTCATCTCCATTCTAGCCCATCCATTGGTGGTTTATCAACATAGATCCCCGTACTCTTGTCTCCCATGGTCCAAACCCTAGTTTAACCATTATTAATTATGTTAGCCCTTCATAAGGGTTTCCAATAATCATCACAATATACCCATCATAATAACAACATCATAAACATGCTACATGTCACACAATCAGGGATTCATAATGATTCATGCATTTAAATGGAAAATTAATTCAATTTATCATGCATTAAAGTTCATTAATAACATAATAAATTCCCTAAATTAACGTATGAGCATATAAGCATCCATACAAGGTGTGTAGCATTCCTCACCTCAAAAGTTACGAAGTTTCGGGTTGATCTTCGGGCAGTGCCTCGTCGGCTTCGAGATATGAAGGCTCTAATCATATAAAGAGAACATAATATACCACTATTAATTCATGTATTAGGCCTAAACAAAGTTTAGAAACAAAACCCCTAAATCTAGACCCAAGATTTAACCCTAATCTGGATTAATCCCTTCAATCCATGGGAAATTTCAAATCTTCTCCCATAAATCATCACAAAATCGACACAGCACATCTCTCTCCAATTTATATTCCTCCCAAAGGGTTCCAAAACCCTTTTTTAACAATATCCATGTCCATCCAAAGCCCTACTTCAAAATCCTCAAATATTTTCCATGGATCTCTCTCCAAATAATGCCTATTGGCCATTACAAACTCCATTCTCATCAAATCCTTTCATACACCTATCAAATAAAGGGAAAAGAAAAGAGAAGGATCAAAACTCTTACCTTCTGAGGAGAAAGTACTATGCAAAGAACGTTCCAAGCATAGGAAATTCGAATCCAATACTTGTTACGGGTGAAAATGGATGGAGGGGGGGGAAGAGGAGGCTGTTGGTAGGGGAGAGGGGTTGGCTGCTGCAAGAGGAAGAAGATGAAAATAACCTAATTTTCGTGCAAAAGGGTTTTTAATATAGAACTTAAGTTGAGTCCTCGGTCGAACCGGCACACCTTATTTAATTAATTTTAATTTTTTTGCCAACTTTTGTCTGACAGGGGTGTTCTCTGAAGAACACGTGTACTCTGACGGGACCCACATGGGACCCTCCAATACTACTCATACGTGTAACCCCTATTATGACGTCATAAATCAATAATTATAAGGGCCGAGCCATTACATTTTCTTTTCGGTTGATTTGTGGTTTTTCGATTATGCTTTGGTTTTCTATTAAAAGCATGATGTAATGATGTTGTTATGTGTTTTCATTTAAGGGTTCTAATTGTTGTACAAATTTTAAATTTATAACTCGCAAGCGCACGGACCATTAGATAGTATAGCGATTAAGTGCGAGGTCGAACCCATCGGAACTTAGGAAAATATATCCGTGAAAAACATACCACTGAATTCTATAATTTTAGAAATTTAGAAAACATGGAGATAAATCATAAATATAGAGTTATTTGTCTAATCTATGAATTTTAGTTTTAATTTAGAAACATTATAGATTTAAACATAGAATCTAACAATTTAACTAATTTTAATTAAGATGGTGGATTTAATCTAAAAATATAAACAATCTCAATGTAATTTAAAATACAAAATTAAGATACAATTAATTAATTTACAAACCTAGTTCCACAATTTCAAGAGTTTTTGAATTTATAAACTAAGAAAATAAAAATAAAACTAAAATTACTTATTTACATATTTACAATGGAATTGGATCAAGTACTAAGATGGCATCATGTCCCATATCTCAAATCTAATGAAAACAAGACCTAGACCATGGAGCTCTCGTAAATTACCAAAATTTGAATCAAGTTTTTCATTCATAAACAATCTAATTAAAGACCACATGAATTTCAATAAACATAGATTAATCAAACCAAACCTTGAGCTTAGACAAATTTTATACTTAAATTCTAATTCTAAAATAAATCTCACACTCTGATAGAGTGCCTTAGAATGAAAAATTAAGTTCCAACTATCCCAACAAATCTCATTTAATTTGAAAAACCTTAGATAAATCCCGACATGAAAAATCAAACTTTCATCATTAAATTTTGAGAATTGGAAAACCATAAATCTACAACTCATCTTGATTTCATTAATTGAAATATGAATTAAAATTACAATACAATGGAATTTGGAATAAAGAAATTACAAGAAAACAAAGAGAAAAATTGAAAAACACCAACCTCTAGAAACCCAATGTGAAATTCGACTGACCCCTTGCTTCTTGAGTTCCTGTTCCTAATCCTCTCCTTAGCCTCTTTGCACCGTGTACCCAGTTCGAATTTCTCTTGTGGAGGACCCTTGTATTTATAGATGAGTGGAGAGGTTAAATTAGCAAGGTTCCTGGGTCCCATTCAATCAGCCGATTCTTTGTATTGGCCGACTATATCTCTTCACGGTAACTCTGTTTTCCAGTTTTTTCTCCTTTCTATTCTCATCATCTCGGCACGCAGCAGTCACCCTCCTTTCTATTCCCTGTTTCTCTTTCTCCTCTATTTACTTTCCACTTTATTCCATCCGTAATCTCTTTGGCCGAACCCCTCTCTGTTTGTAAAAACAGCAGCCACCTTCCTTTTTTTATTCTTTCTTTTCTTTTCTTTCCTGCCAATAACTCCTCACCGTCCCCGCTAACTGGTTGGGTTTCTTTCTATGGTTTCCACTTGCTTCTACATGCTCAAAGACAACAATGTTAACAACAACAGCTTCCTGTTTGGGCACTTTCAACTGTTGACTGTTTACAATGACTTCTGCTATTTTTCTTCAGCTCTGACAGGATTCTCGATCATCTTGTTGTTCCGTCTGTATACCATGGCAACAACAATGAAGTTTTTTTTTCTTTTGTCTTTGATTGCTTATGGTGTTGCCCTCTTTCAATGGGTTACTGCTACAGCTGATCACCTCTTCACCTTCACCGCTTAATCTTCTTTTGTTTCTTTCAATTGCCTCTTGAACTACTGCATGATCAGATTTGCTTGCTGATTTTGTTTGATGTTCGCAACTGATTTCTTTTCCTTTGGTAGCTGATTGCTCTCTGCTGAATGACTTCTCATTTTCTTTACTTTGTTTTTTGCAAGAGTGGTTGGCTGATTTGCAATTGCAAGTTGCTCAGCCTTGCTGACATTGTATTTCGTTGTTGTATTGTTCTATCCTTTTCACACAAGAGTCGTTGTTCTTTCTTTATTATTTTGAGCAATCAATACAAGTTGAGAAAACACTTCAATTTAACCTAATTAAGCCGATCTTGGGTTTAGACGATACTCCAACCTAAAACACACAAAACACACTAATTAGATAAAATTAAATAATAAAAATATACTAACAAATATAATTTAGGAGTAAAATATGTAATAATTATGGACTTATCAGTAGTCCTTTATTGATTTATATATATGTGTGTAACCCTTGAGTTTGAGACTGGAGACCCTTTTGCCCAAGTGTTCTGTATTGTAGTTGGTTTGATTTTGAGAAAAATGTCACGTAGTGTTCACGTGCCCATCGCGGGGCCGGGCGTGATATCTCTAATCTCAATCACAATGGGGTTCCACACACATACGGGGAAACCTACCATTCAAAGGTCAGAGATTCCTACCAAAAATTCAGCAGAGTTGCACCTAAAAGTTGGACATCGGAGGGAATCTCACATCAATCACACTAAATAAACACCCCATTTAAATCATAACTGAAATACATCATTATCAAACTCAAAACTTGCTGCGAGATCAATGCACACTGGCTATTTAATCCAGCAAAATTGTAACGACCCTAACTTACCTTCCCAGTATGATATTGTCCGCTTTGGGCCCACTCTGCCCTCACGATTTTGCTTTGGGCCCTGGCCCACCTGGTCAGGCCCAAAAGGCTTCACACAAAGGCAATAGGGCTTCTCTCAAATAAACATTCACCCCACCCACCTCACAACTGATGTGGGACTTTATGATGTTGGTGGTGGGTATTACAATCTACCCCCCTTGAGACCAGAGTTGTCCCCGACTCTGTCACATCACAGAGGTAGAGGACTCACACAGTCCGAGTGTTGAACCGTGCTCTGATACCACTTGTAATGACCCTACCCCAACTTCCAAGTGTGATATTGTCCGCTTTGAGCCCACTCTTCCCTCACGACTTTGCTTTGGGCCCTGGCCCACCTGGCCAGGCCTAAAAGGCCTAACACAAGGCCAATGGGGATTCTCTCAAATAAACACCCATCTCACAACTTATGTGGGACTTTTGAGGTGGGTACTGGGTATTACAAAAATAGATTCCTTGTTTTCACCGAGACAGGGTTGAAAAGGGAGCCTGCAACACCCGACATGAGAAAGAGAGAGAAAAGATAATATATATATATATATATATATATATATATATATATAATATATATATATATATATATATATATTATGTATACATATACATATATGTATACATATACATATATGTATACATATACATATATGTATACATATACAAATCTAGTTTTAGAAGGAAACTTCAAACAGGAATACAAATCCCGTCTAAACTAATAAAACTACATTGAGGAAATCAAACAAAATTGCCTAAAATTAAAATTAAAATAAATCTATATATATATATATATATATAAACAAATCTAGTTTTAGAAGGAAACTTCAAACAAGAATACAAATCCCATCTAAACTAATAAAACTACATTGAGGAAATCAAACAAAATTACCTAAAATTAAAATTAAAATAAATAAAGTATCAAAATGGGGTCCACGTATGATATGTGTGTCCTACATCAGTCCCTCGGTCTTGAAAAAGAATTCGTCCTTGAATTGAAATCAAGCAAAATAATTTCATCGTTGCCATAGCAATGGAGACTGTCTCGAGGTACCAGACAGAGATGGAGACCAATTCCAAAGAGTCAAACAATGAAGATGGTAATTGCACAACTGTGAAAGCACAAACGAGAGCTAACTGTCTTCAAGACGACCAAAGCAATGACCAACCATGTGCTCAAACAAGGTCAAACCAATTCAATCACGAAGGGGTCTTCAAATTGCACTAGAGTGATCACACGGTCTTGAGGGTCTGGCGGGCAAGATAATATATGAATAACTATAGAGTATTAAGATATATTTAGATGTTAAATATATTTAGGATTTGTTTAATATTGTATTTCCCTATTTAGGGATTTTCTCCTTTATTTACTTTCCTCATATGTATTTTATTATCTCTATAAATAAGATTAGAGGGTCTCTCATTCATTAAGGAAGATACATCAAATCCTTTATGTATGTTATTCTACATGGTACAGAGCCAAACTTCAATCTATTTTTTTTTTTTCACCTATCTTTTTTCTAAAGAAAACGTTCAATAATCCTCCCTCACTCCCTCTGCCGGAGGAGACAAATCACCGGTAGAGGGAGGAACCCTGTTGACTACTTCCCTCCCGTACCTGCACTACATAGGATTAAAAAAAATCCCCCCTCATGTCCCGAGACTGAACAAGAATCCTCCAAATCATCTGTGTGTGTTATTTTACATAGAGAGATCCTCGATATCCGTATAGAATTTGGGTATGGGAGAAGGTCGGGTAATCAAATGGCAATGACAATGGTACTGGTGGATGTGGTGTTGGCTGTGGAGGTGGTTGTGTGTGAGCATTATGAGGCGAGTCGATCGGATGTGAACACTCAAATGTACCTTTCATAGTCATTATATCTCTATATCGTGCCTAGACTCAAGGATCTTGGCAAACATATCTCTCAACTTCTGTTTAAATTCTTTGACCTCCTATCTAAATTCTTTGACTTCCGATATCAATTCTTGGAAATCTGCCTTGGTGGCATACTCATCATTATTATTGGATGCCATCAAGTCCACTTGATGCAACAGGTAATTAGATCCAGGGAGGAGATGGGAGATGGGTATCTGTAGATTTAAATTGGTTGAATTCAAATCTTGTGATATACGGATCATCATATCGGATTTTTAGAGTTCATTAAGTCAGTTAAATGGATAAGTGATGGAATTAAATGAGACTTAGGAGTAGGACTGAGTAAATTGTTCAATGGGTTGGTTATGCACGACCCAAGGATATGGGATGGAGATGGGTTGACTGATTTAAATGGATAAATGGGTCCGTCGGGGCCCACAGGTAGGAGGAGTTTTATAAAAATGAAAAAGATAGCTTTTGTCTAATGTAGGATTGGGGTTAGAGAAGCAGTAAAAGGACTTTGGGTTGATGGGTAAAAGTGGGTCAAAAGGCGGTCAAAAGTGGTCAACTGGTTTCAAAGATGGTATCAACGAAGATGGGAACATGGGTAGTGGTGAAGGGTCGGTATTAGAAAGGAAAAAGAGGTTGCATTAAATGATATGGATGGTCGAAAGATGAAAGGTTGACAGAGAGACAAGAGATGATGGGACATGGACTGATATAATGAAAGGGTTTAACATCATGTTGGAATAGCTAGACGCTCGGTTTTGAATTTTAAAGGGTGGCCACTCTAATACGGGAATATTTTTTTAGGAGACATGAGTTTCAGTGAACTTCTCATTTTACCCCAATCCGTTCGTACGGAAAAATTAAAAAAATCGAACATTCAGAATTCAGCCCACTTACTGAATCACTTTCCAGCTCTCGGTCTACCGATTTGGACTGGGACCATTTGCTTTGTATAGGAGCAGTTATTCGACGCACTTACTGGATCACTTACAAATAGAGCATTTTCTTGCCTTTGATGCATTCTCCACATTCTCAAATGCAGAAGGATCTCTTCTTGTTGAATTTGAGTTCTTCGAACCTAGATGACGTCCTTTATAATGTTGAATAATCAGATGACTGGCATCTATTCCATCACTGGCAGCCAAAAAAAGTATATTTTTAAGCCATTCTTGATCAGATGAAGATAATTTTCCATATTTCTTCCTGATATCATCAAAGTAGACATCTAGTCCATCCTTATGCCGATTCATTTCAATATCCAAGTCGTTCAACAATGTGAAATCGATTCTCCATTGAGAATGGATCTGATCCAAATGTAACTTCCCTATAGTCTTCATTTGGTATGCACAAGGTAAGCCCATTGATATTGTAAATTCCTCTGTACAAGTGCACGACAATGAATTATCTCGCATCAAGCATATTGTTTATAAAGCTCACTCAATGCAAAATATGATTTTTTGTCATTCAATTCATCAAAGAAAGGAATATTACAAGTGTTGAGCACTGAAATATTACATTTTCACCCTGATTATTGGACCAGTTAGCTCTCAATTCTATGTATATTGGTGCATTTAATATAATTTCTTAGTTTTGTAGATAAAAATGGAGAGTTCAGGAAAATAATCTTAAAGCAATGGATAATTGCAAGTTTGGTGCTTAATTCGGAAAACCTGAAATTTTTTATGATTAATTTCACTCAACTTTTAGGGTTTCCATGTAAATTGGTTAGTCTATATCCATCTATGAGAGTCTAGATTAAATCAATATTTTAGATTTTAAAGTGGTGAAGTTAATTATTTAATTCTAGAAAAGAAAACCTGTAATTCAAGAGGCATGACTGAAATTCAAGATTAATGGGCCACAAATCCACTTCAATTCGACCAAGCTAAGCTCCACAAGCTATCATTGGGCCAAGCCACATGCAGTCCATGCGCATATTACAGTTGGGCCAGGCCAATGTGCACTCCGAAGTCCAAAAAAGACCCAAGTCCTCAAGCTCAAGTCTAAGGTCCACTGAAGGCCCATGTACTCATTTATAGATCCAAAACCCAAGTCCATAACCCAATCACACGCCCAAGCCTTGTCCATTTCCTTATCAATCCACACAATCCAATCTTCTCTCCAATGCAATCTTAATCCCTTAATCCTAACCATTCATCTCATGCATCAAAATTAGGTCAAACTTTGAGCCACCCATCAAATCCAAACCATACATTCATGATTTCAGATCGAGGCCATCCAACCTATCTATCACCTAGATCAACTTTAGGACCATAACCATCTATACATCATTTCATCATCCATCCATTTTTATCAACCATCACTCATTAAAGCCATTAGATTTAGGAGATTTATTCACAACCATCCACATCATGCATACATTTTAGGTAAACCCAAGAGCCTCCATGCTAATCCATTGCATACATACATCATGTTAGATCTAGGCCATTCATTATGTCATCCATCTATCCTAACCTTTAAATTATAACCCTCCATTAGGAAACTTACCATTCATATAATTTATTTCACCCAGTAAACCTTAGAGCCATTAGATCTTAACCCAAAACAATCTAAGCCATTCACTTATAAAAACCCTAGATCTAGAATAACTTGCACCCCAAGCCATGCCACATCACCTACACCCCATCCCAATTTACAAAGCCTCCACACGATTTTGCATAATCTCTCCACTACCTCATGCGCATGTCACAAGGTCAACCCTCCATGTCATCTTCCTATCATCCATCCATTCATTCATTTCATCTTTTAATCCCATCCATTCATTTCATTGCATCTCATAAACCCTAAAACACACAGTAAATTCACCCAAGCCAAGCAACTCCTATATTCTCTTTCTCCTTTCTTCCACTCCACTCCAAGTCACCCTACACACCCAAATTCGTGTGAGCCTCTTTGCAACCCTAGTCTTTTTAACTTTTAATCTCCATCACCCAAACTCCATGAGATCCAATCCATGTCATTCACCAATCACTCAAACCAAGATTAAATTCTAGCCATCCATTCCAACCCTGAGCCTATAAATAGAGCACTGAGCCAACAGTAAAATTAGAATTGACCTGGAGCTCAAAGGACCAAAGGCTGAGAAAAAAAGATCAGGAGACAAGAAGACAGGAAGTCCCACATGATTTTACAAGTGAGAGTTGTAAATTTTCATCTCCATTTTGTTTTCTTGTTCTCAATTATATGAATGCTTGTACTTGAATTCTTCCATGAAATAAATAAGAGATGTGCCTTTAGAATCCTGGAAAGTCTGATTATTTAGACTTCTTTTTATGCTCTCTTTTTAATTTTAATTTTGTATTCTTTGTTTAATTAAATGACTTAGGTTATAAGTCTTAAATCTAAAAACTAGACCTTAATTAGATTAAAGTTTATGAATTTTAATTTAATGGTGTAAATTGCCATTTTAATTTAATGGTGTAAATTGCCATTTTAATTCTAAGCGTGAATTTCAGATTTAGATCTCCTATTTATTTATTTATTTTGGGCAATGAGAGAAAAATTCCATAACCATCTTTAAATTATGCATTTATTTATTCTGTCACTTACATTATTTGTCAATTTATTTACTAGCATTAGTTACGTTAGTTATTTTGTATGTTTGTTGTAAAAAAATTGTTCAATATATGTTTTTATTGTGAATCTTGTATATTTAATTTTTAATTCTTTAATTCCTTGTTTTCAAACTCTCTCTCTCAAAATTCTTTGACTAGGGTTGGTGTTATGATATTTTGAATTAAAAAAAGATGAGACTGTTATTATTCATGTTTCACCAATTTAATAAAAAAGAAGAAGGATTTGATTCTCGACTTGTTAAATTTATAAGTTAGATAATAATGGTGTTAACTTTGGTTTTCTAAGATCTAATTAAAATTATAATTCTATGAATTAGATTTCTTAAGATTACATATTTTAAAAGGTACCAATTTAATTTAAGCATATATTTTGTGGATTTCCTTTGGATTAAGACTCGCACTCAATCACTATATTATTAAATAGTTCGTGCGCTTGCGAGAGTTATAAATGTAAAAATTGCATATCAACAACAAGTGTGAGGAGTATTTATTCTTTCAATCTCAAGTTGAGCCTTGAACTCTTTAAACTGATTTTCAATGGCATTACATATCTTTATTCGAACAACATCAAGCTCACTAGTCAATGTATCTATATAATTCTTTAACACAGCATGAGTACCTCATACCCTCGAAGTGGCTTGATTTTGAAAATGTAAACATTTGCCTACCCATGCATTGACAAATTGTTCTTTGTAAGGGATCCAAGTGCTTTCTAAATATTTTACTGCCTGGTCCAAATCTCAAAAATTTTCTTTGAACATCTCATACACTCCATAGAATGCTCTTTCGGATGGAGACACTACTAATGAGTTCCACTCAGAAATAAATGCATTCCATACTACATTCTTTTCAAAGAGATGTTTAGTACTAGTAAGAATATTCTTATTGATGTGCCAAATACATAAAATATTAACATCATTAGAGAAGTCATCTCAATCGAATTCTTTAATGCCAAATCTCTATCAGTCACAATAACTGGACAGTAAGGATCAACTTCTAAATTTTTTCTAAACATTTGTAACGACCATACATAATCTTCTAATTTCTCATTTGTTATAAAAACAAAGTATGGGAAGAAATTAGTATTAAAACTTGTCACACCAACGATGTTGACCAATGGCATATTATATCTGTTGGTTTTGTATGTGCAGTCCATCAGAAAAATATTATTAAATCTCTTAGTAAGTGTAACTGACAATGGATGTGCAAAGAAAAGATGTGACAAATGACCTTCATTGTTATGGTCAAGCTAATAATGGAATGCCTCTTTTTGTAGATCTTCTATCAAAGTTTAAATTGAATTACGGCCGGCCACATAGTTGCTCTTTCTGAATCGTATGCAAAAAAAAGTACAAGTCAGTCGATGTTACTCCAATGTTTGGATTTCCTTTTCTAAGCGTCGATAACCTTTGACGAGGTTGTATATTGCTATTCTTCATTTCTCTAATTTTGTATGTTCAACTTCCATAACTCATTCTCCATTTCTTTCCCTCTCACTCCAAACTGACAATTGACACGGCGAGAGGATGCGTTCTTTTTCCATTCTTCATCTTTCAAATTAAGCGTGTTATGATATGTACCTCCTCTATCACAACCAAGAAATATTCTCTTGTCCTTACTGCTTGACCTCTTAATGGTAGCTGCAAATCCTTTTGCAATATCAACTTTTTTAACATAATTTAACAAATCCTATCGACTTGAAAAATCGATCTCAACAAATTCATTTTCATTGTAAAGATCATTCACATGTATGTCATTATTTACAACTAAATCCATGCCACTAGACGATTCATAAAAAGTCGATAGACGTCCCTCACTAGAATCCATAGTGGTGATATCTAAAAAATAGAGGGAGATCATTGATAAGAGATATATTGTTTCATTGACAAACTATTTTTATGTAGAGGTGTGAGTATGACTTCTAATATGAAAAAACATTGGTTTGAAGGAGTTATCTTAGGGTGGAGACACAAGATTGAGAGAGCGGAGCTTTACGTCAGCCGTGAATAAGGAGAAAAGAATGCTGCAATTCAAGAGTGGAGAGGCCGAACAGCAGCGAGAGAATGATGATTGGAAAATGGAGGTTGGAGGAAACGGAGAAGAGGTTGGATGAAAGAGAGAATGGAGGTTGGAGGAAATGATGGAGGAAGGCAAAAAAGGAAGTTTAATGAAAGAGAGAAAAGGTTGGTGGAGGTATGAATATGGTGGTAAAGAGGGGGAAATGAACCACTATCGTTTTAATTAAAAAGCGGTGGTTGGGGGTTGGTATTAAATTTCAATCTGGTCTCAGTCCAACTCGGTGCACCGAGTGTGTGTAAAGTGATTTGGTAAGTGCGTCGTTTAACTGCTCTGCACACAAAAAATGGGAAGAGTCCAAATCGGTGCACCGAGTGTCTATTAAGTGATTCTGTAAGTGCGCTGAATAACTGTACCTGCACATAGAAAATGGTCTCAGTCCAAATTGGTACACCGAGGGACGGATTTTGAAAGTTTGATTTTTTTTTATTTTTCTGTATGGACAGATGGGGGTTAAATGGGAAGTTCACTAAAACTCGTGTCTTCTAAAAGAGTATTCCCGTTGTACGATGGTCACCCATTTTAAATGGGTGAAAATATAAAAAGGTGGGATCCAAACTCACGCACACGAATAACATGATTAATTATTGTACTTAAATTGGAAGTGTCAGAAAAGTCAGTTTAAAGAATTATTTTAAATATGTTTTGAAGACAAACTATTTAAATTACCTATAAGGTTTGAGTGTAACCTAACCGTCAATATATCTCAAAATAAATTTAAATTTGGTAAATATCTAATTTCAGAAAATAAAAATAAGTGTAAGAAAAGTAATTTGTATAGATATGTTTATGATAAAAAATAGATAATTCACAATGAGCTGATTCACCCATCCTTTTTCATTTAACATACATTTAACTCATACAAGAATTTGTGCATAATTTGGAGTCAAATCAACAAGTCCTCTGGACTCCTCCTGCTTCTGGGCTTCTTAAGCTTAATTTTGATGGAACAGTAGAAATGATTCGGGGTCTACAGTGCTTTCCTATGCTAGCCCAAACCTGAATGGTTCAGTTATTGAGGCGGAATTATTTGTTTTGTGGCGTGGTATTATGGAGTTGGAGGAGTTGGGAGTTTCTGGGATTTTGGTTGCAAGTGAATCTCATGTTATTGTTAGGTGGGTGTTGGGTTCTCATTGCCCGTGGGTTCACTTGAAAAAAATTGAAAGGATTCGCCATATTATTGTTTCATGTGATTTTAAAGTTGCTTAGGCTCCTCAGTCAGCTAACTTAATTGCAGATGAGATGGCTCGTTAGGAGTTATCCTTGGATTCTGAAGTTGTAAATAAATTCTTGTATTTTCGTTTTGGTGGGCTTCTAATGCCCTGCTTTTGCGTTCCTGTATTTCTCTTCTGAATGATGAAGTTACCTTTCAATTTTTATTTTTATTTTGAAATTTTTTTAGTACAAATGATACATAAAAAAATTCTGCAAACTGTCGTTGAAATCTGTACTTGTAGAAAATTACAGTTCTGCAAATGTTATATCTGAGGTTCTGGACAAAATCACCTAAATTTTTTTCGTGAGACAGACAACTAATGAATCTTCCATCACGATTTTTTTTCAAATTTTTTCGAGATCAGGTGATATTGGAAAAAAAATTGACAACTCCCCATTTAGATCATTTCTGCTAAAATTGTTCAATTCTGTGCTCTGTCACCAAAATGACCGCAACTAGAGCTCCAGAACTCGATCTAGTTGGTTTTGTTGTTGCTGGAAAGCTCTTTGACATGGCTATCCACACCCGAAATTTCAGAATTTTTGGAGTCCAATTGATATGGTTTTTAAGCTCTGTAATTTACTTTACAGGATTTTGGGTACAGTTTTGAAATTGTTTTTTTCTTCAAACAACTTCTTTAATAAGATCATCTGGGATGTTTTCGAGCAACAGTGATGCTGATCTTAAACACTGTGTCCGGGATGTTATCAAGCTAAGAAATTCCACGGTTCAAACTTCAATCTGTCACCACACACTACTGTTTAAAGAACTGCTTTGAGCATAGTTCTCATTGGCAAATAGTAATAATGGAGATGGATCACACATCAGTAAAAATTACAATTGGCTCATACCATCAATGTCCGGAACTTATAATTTCTCAGATTGATGAATAAAATAAAAATAGAGTCCAATTACATCAAAATGAAAAAAAAAAATTGAATTGAAAATTACGATGGTCAAACAACAATAAAAAAATTCAAATTTGTGATGGAAACCAAAACTATGCTGTACACAGGATTTCCAAAGAACTCTCACTCTGGAAAAGCGGGGAAGACAACCTATTGTTCCTTACGCTCATCAGGATTTCGGGTTCAAATTCTTGCAATTTTGAAAAGCCTTGGATCGATTGGGTTTCAAGCAATCGAACCACTTCTCTTATTGCGATTAATGATCCGTCTAAGAGGCCCAATTCCCATGAACTTAATGTTTAGGTTGAGTTAGGATTTAATTCATCCTCCTAATTTCAATTTTAATTAATTAATCAAAAATGAGAGAAAGATGAAAATCCATGCATATATCGAAGCTTAAGCCTAAAACACAATGAAATTAATCAATTCATGGTACTAACCTGGGATTGATCCGAAGATCTGGATAACGACCGAAGCTCTCAAGTAAAGCTTGAATAAATTCTTTACAAAATTCGTATTTGAATTTGGAGAGTAGTAATTGTTCCAAAAATATTTTTTTTATTCCAATTGAATTTCAGCCATGGTGCATGTCCTTTAAATGACTACAATGACTCAAAACCATTCTTAGAATGTTATGGTCGACCTATCAACCCTTGACAGACGTGTGACTAAATTTTCTTTTTATGAAACACATAAGTCTGTATACACGTGAGATGTCACACGTGCAAGGTGTTTTTCGGGTCTTCTAGATTTCCACCAAAATTTTGGAAATCTCTCCTAAAAATGAGTTTTTGACAACAATTATCACCTACTCATTTATTCTGTCTCAACATCTCAATACCATTCATTCTTTATTTTATTTCGTTGGTCATAATTAACTCTAAACATCCCATAGGTTTAAACAATCCATAGAAAGTTCCACTACTATTTATCTCAAGTTCTCTCTAATATCCCCTTACGTCCTTGGGGAGTCAAACATTATATTAGAGGAAAGGGTTGGCCTACCATGTTTATATTATTCTATCTTTATCAAGTTTCCTGATTGAAGGCTTCTATGTTTAGGTTTTAACATCTATATATTTATATATATACTTAGGTTTATATATATATATTTATTTATTGTATAATGAGAAGGGTGGTGTCAGAGCCAGACCTCGGTTCCCAAATCTTTGATTTTTTTTCTCCCAAATCTTTACATTGGCTATCGGCGGCTCTCCATCTTGCATCTTAGGCCATTTTTCACACGGTGCACTCCTCTTTTTCTCTGCAAAGCTTCTATTCTGTTCGAATGGCGCCGTTCTCTGCTCCGACTTTCTTTCCTTTTTCTTCTTCACCTCAGATCAACACTGTTTCTTGCTGCTGCTCGCCGAATTTGGGTGCGCCCCTTTTGCTTCCTCCTGCTGCTCTACTCTGAACAGATCCAGCAGATCCTTTCTCGCCATTATCATATCTGATGATCAGTCCTGCAAGTCCAAGCGCGATCCCCGCCTCTTCTCTTCAACAACACACCTGCTCTGCGCCAGATCTGCATCGTCGGCCCTTCCACACGACCAAACTCCTCTCTCTCCTCTGGGCACACCCCTTTTGCGACCTTCTTCCATTCTTGCCACATCTTGACATCTGGGCATCCCAGATCTGTTGATCTCGTCTGTCTTCTCTTCTCCACTCTCTGTCCCGTCTCGGTTCTGATACCCGAGAGCGACAACCGCACTGTCTCCATTGGAAGAGATTCTTGCCTGTAGATCTCCTCTCCCTTGCATCAAATCTACCGTTTTGAATCCAGCCCAGATCTACTGCATGCGCCAATCCCCCCTCTGCTGTCACATGTTGATCTCCTGCGATTTGCTTCTTTATCAGTTGCCCTTCTCCACCCGAACAGATCTTCTCCGGTGTTTCTCACGCCCGCTGATTTCCTTTCTGATGATTGGCGCGGGTCCAATCCGGCCTGGTTTGCTGAGGTAAGGTTAAGTCAATCAAAGGAGTAACTTTTTCCACTCTGGGAATTCCAGCAATCCAAAATACTTTGTCGGCAGTTACGTGGGTTGATGAAGGATTGGTTAAGTCCATCATAGGAGTAACTTTTTCCACCGGCCTTGCATCTTTCTCTTTACAAGCCCTACTGTAAGGAAAAAAAAAAAAAGGCACCTCTCAGAACAGCCATCCCACCTCGTCATTACGATGGCCTCCTTTGCAGTTTCCTCTTCAACCCCCACTGCTCATACCATCACAATCTCCAATTTTTCCCATCTTGTCTCCATTAAATTAATGGAGACAAACTAACTTCTTTGACATGTCCAAATAAAACCGTTCTTGGTTGGTCAACACTATTGGTCCTACATTGATGGCACCGTCCCTTGTCCCCCTCCATACCTTTTTACTGATGACCAATCCAAATCTACTCCAAACCCTGCCTACACCACCTAGATCGCAATGGATCAGAACCTCATTGGCATTCTTATTGCGACGCCCTCTGAACCTGTGCTTGCATAGGTTCTTGGCCTCTCCACCTCTCGTAAGATTTGGAATTGTCTACAACGCAATTTTTCACAGTATTCTATTGCCAATGCCACTCATTTGCTAATTCAAGTGCTCTCTCTCTCCAAAGGTACAAAGACTATTACATCAATTCTCCGTCGCCTTGGCCCCGATTATTCCGTGTTTTACACTAGTACCATTCTCTCTCCTCCACTTCCCGTGTTCCAAGATCTCCGTGCTCACCTCTTATTATTTGAGTCCCAACTCACACATTTGGGACAGAGTACCCCATCTGATAGCCATGGAGGCGTACCTCTCACTGCTCTTCTCTCATCTCATGGGTGCAGTTCATATGCTCATGGTGGCCATAGTCGTCGGGGTCGCTTTGACAATGTAGAGGTGGTCGTAGTAATCGTGGTCGAGGCCTTCCAGTATTCTTGAACATCCTCAGTTTCCTGTCCTTCAGTGTCAGATCTGCTCCAAGTATGGACATAGTGCTTCCACTTGCTATCAACACTACCGTCAAGAGCCTCCCTTCGATGCTGATCTTCCATCTACCTTCACCGGCATGCAGATTGCTCTCCAGCTGATCACAATTGGTACCCTGACACAAGAGCTACCAATCATATGATAGTTGATGCACATCCACTATGCTCTCGGTCTGACTACAGTGGCACTTATCATGTTCTTTTGGGTAACGGTGACTCCCTTCCCATTGCGCACTCTGTTATTTTGTCTCTTTCCTCTGGCTCCTCCACATTTTATCTTTCCAATATTCTCCATATTCCCCATACACAAAATCTTGTTATCTGTCGCTCAATTCACAAAATATAACTTTGTTAGATATGCGTCGATATGCCCACGGATCTCTGATAGATATATCGAACAGGCCAACATATCGGCTTGGGAACGAATGATGAATGTTAATAGACCAAACCTCGGAGGACATGTCAACGAAGTCGACACCTCGGGTATATGCACATGTGGTTTGAGAACAGAGAACAAACACGAATATTGATAGATCAAACTCAGGAGGATATGTTGACGTGCTCGACCCCTCGAACCAATGTATCCCTAGATGTATCGACTGGGTCGATACATATAACCTGAGAACAAGTGGAAAACATGAACTGGAACAGAAAGAGCCAGTCAACATGTCGAGATGATCGATGTGTCGGTTGTGTCCAGGGGCGATGTATCGACAGTGTCAATGTGTCAGCCTGAGACATGGATAGTTTAATGAGGCTAATGAACTTAATGATAAATCATATTTACGTGGAGTCTCTTAGACTATAAAGATCATACAGTTGACCCTTGGGTCTTGTTTAGACCTATTTAGATTAGACAAAAAGATTAATATGATAATGACATGAAATTATGATTTGAAACATGTACATGGACAAAGGAACCGAGGGTAGTCCCGATACCATTCGAGAGACTTTGAGAGTGTTCGAGAGACTTTGAGAGTAACCCCTTTTGCTGATCATCCTAGATTAAGTAGGAGTTCCTACTTTATTTAAGCACATAAGTGTGAAATATTTATCATTATACTTGTCTTTTCCTTTGAAATTATAAATTTAGAATTATGAAAATATGATGTTTTCAACATGATTTTCATTGAGCTAAATTATCATGATGTTTTACATATTGCAAAAGTATTAGAACTATATGATCCATGGTTTGTCATCATAATTGCATACATGTGCCTCATGCATGATTGCATAGGAGGGATTACATTACCGAGCCAAGAATGAATTGTCCGGACATTGTTTTGTCTCGTGTACGAAAAGTTATTGTATGATATTAAAATGTTATACTTTGGCCACGTCCATTTGTTGTGAATGTTACGACGTTAATTGGGCCAAAGTGCTCCTGGGAAGGTCCCGAAACCCTACGCAGAGGGAGGAGTCCATACTCCACCGATAGTCTCTGTTAACTTGTGGATGGGTAACAACACCTTGGTGGTGGCCGCCACAAATGCTGTTGGACATAACTGGCCATTATGAAACTAGTTGGATGAAATAACTAGTGTGATTTGATGCATGGGTATGGGATGGCATTTCATTGATACATGACACCCATGGCATATCATTATAAGATAAGTATCAAGTATGATTTCTAGATCATGAGATTTTAGTATACTTTGAGTTCTTTTGAGAAATGTATATTATGTCATAACATGTGATTTCTCCAACATTGCTTTTGGATTATATGATATTATGTTATCACACTCGTAGTGCATTTTCTTGGTCGGAATTCTTACGGGCAAGTTGACTAAACCTGTATATTTTTCCCCTTTAGATGTTAATGTAGATCATGGCAAAGGAGAAGAGGCTGGACCTAGTGGTAGCCAAGCCTAAACAAAGTGGAGAAGGAGATGCTTGAAGAACTTAGTTCTTTATTTGATAGTTTGGTAGAACAATTTGATTTCATAGTAGTATTTGTGGGAATATAATGGCATAGATATAACTCCTATTTTTGGACTTGAATATGGTAATTTGACTTATGGTTTGAATAATTTCTTATATTTGTTAATGAGGTGAATTTGGTGTTGAGTACTGAAATCTTACATTTTTACCCTTGATTATTGAAGTAGTTAGCTCTCAATTCTGTGTATATTGGTGCATTTAATATAATTTCTTAGTTTTGTAGATTAAAAATGGAGAATTCAGAAAATCAAGCTAAAACAGTAGATAATTGCAAGTTTAGTGCTTAAGTCGGAAGACCTGAATTTTTTATGATTAATTTTACTCCACTTTTAGGGATTTCATGTAAATTAGCTGGTCTAAATCTATCTATGAGAGTCTAGATTAAATCAATATTTAAGATTTTAAAGTGGTGAATGTAATTATTAAATTCTAGAAGAGAAAACCTGCAATTCAAGGGCAAAGGCTGAAATTCAAGATTAATGGGCCAGAGATCCACTTCAGTTGGGCCAAACTAAGCTCTATAGGCTTGCATTGGGCCAGGCCATAGGCAGTCCATGTGCATATCACAGATGGGCCAGGCCAATGTGCACTTGAAAGTCCAACAAAGGCCCAAGTCCTCAAGCTCAAGTCCAAGGTCCACTGAAGACCCATGTGCTCATTTATAAGTCCAAAACCCAAGTCCATAACCCATTCACACGCCCAAGCCTTGTCCATCTCCTTATCAATACACACCATCCATTCTCCATCTTAAATCCTATCCCATGCATTAAAATTAGGTCAAACCTAGATCCAAATCCAACCCATACATTCATAATATTAGATCTAGGTCATCCAATCTATCCATCAAATAGATTAACCTTAGGATCATGACCATCCATGCATCACCTAATCATTCATCCATTAGTTAAGCCATTAGATCTTAGGACATTTCATCACAACAACTCATTTCATTCAAAAACTTAGGAAAACCCTAGAGCCACCTTACTTATCCATTACATACATTCATCATTTTAGATTTAAGCCATGCATTTCATCATCCTTCTTGATCAACCTTTGAATCTCAACCCTCCATTAGGAACCTACCATTTATATAATTTATTTTAATCAACTTACCTTAGATCTAAGTCCCATTCAATCATAACCATTCATTCATAAAACCCTAGTTATAGAACAACTTGGAACCCAAGCAACTAAAATCTCTCCATGCATTTGACCCAAAATCCCATTTAAGTTCATGCCACATCATCTACACCTCATCACCCCTCCTCCAAGCAATCGAAATTCACCAAAGGCAAGGACTAGACTTGTCAATTTCGTGTGAAGCCTTGTGGAGGAAGAAATGGAGAAAAAAATGGGATTTGGGAGACAAATTTTGACACAGCTTTGGTATTTTGACCATAACTTTCTACTCCAATATCTGATTGTGTTAACTCTTGTTGCGTTGGAAAGAAGACATTAAGGGATACAACTTTGTAGTTTACAAAATTTCAAGATCGTACGTTTACTAGGTCAAAATAGAACTGCAAGATGATACATGTGTAGAAAAATGGGATTTGCACTATACTTTTCAAACTAATCCTAAATCCCAATTTTTCTCCACTATTGCTTAGCCACTAAGCCAAGCGACCCAGATTTCGTGTATGCCTTGTAACCTTGGTCTTTTTAACATAAAATCTCCTCCATCCACTTTAAATGAGATCCAATCCAAGCCATCAATTCACAAGTTAACCCAGATTTAATCTCAGTCGTTCATTCCAGCCCTGAGCCTATAAATAGAGCACTAAGCCAACAGTAAATTTCGAATTTAACCTGGAGCTCAAGAGGACCAAAGGCTGATGAGAAAAGATCAAGAGACAAGAAAACATGAGGTCCTACACGATTTTGCAAGTGAGAGTTGTAAATTTACTTCTCCATTTTGTTTTCTTGTTCTCAATTTTATGTATGCCTGTACTTAAATTCTTCCATTTAATAAATAAGAAATGTCCATTTTTAGATTCTTGAAAAGTCTGATTATTCATGATGTCTTTTATGTTTCTTTTTATATTATGTATTTGATTAAAGTCTTAGGTTGTGAATGTTGAACCTAGGATCAAACTTTAATTAGATCAAAGAGTATAAATTTTAATTAAAAGGTGTAAAATGAATCTTGAATTCTATGCGTTGAATTTCAGATCTAGGTTTCCTATTTATTTATTCATTTTGGGCGAAGAAAAAAAATTCTATAACCACCTTTAAATTCTGCACTTTTAAATTCTGTTATTTACTTTACTTGCGAATTTATTTCCAGTTTTTTAGTTACATTAGTTATTTTGTCTATTTGTTGTATTTTAAATGTTCAATCTATCTTCTTGTTTTTATACTTGTATGCTTACCTATTTTCTCTCTCTCTCGAGATTCAAGTAACTAAGGCTCGAGATATGATATTTTTATCTTAAAACATATGATTTTTAATTAAGATGAGACTACCATCATTCATGTTTCACCATTTTAACAAAAAGATGGATTTGATTATCGAATTGTTAAATTCATAAATTAAATAAAGATGATTACATCTTTTTAAAAGGTACCAATTTAATTTAAGCATATATTTTGTGGATTTCCTTTGGGTTCGACCTCGCACTCAATCGCTATACTATTAAATGATTCGTGAGCTTACGAGATTATAAATGTAAAATTTGCACATCAACATTTGGTATCATGTTTGAATGTTATAAATATCTCCTCAATTGTTATTTCCGTAAATCATTTTCTATAGGTTGTGCTAGCACATGCACAAATGTTTGTGGGTTGTTCTACGCATGTGCTAGGTTGGGCCAGTCGAGGGTCGGGTCTTCGGACTCAGACTCGGCTTGTGTCGTGGCACACTCCGGTCTTTTCCTAATTTGTATTTCAAAAAAATATATATATACTCTGATTTTAAGCGTTGGAAAAGGGTGGGTCATCACAGAAAATGGCCAAAAAGTAGGTAACTCTAGCAAAAAATTATGATTTTTTTTAAACCAACTTTCTCATTTTATAGTCTAGATTCTTTGAAAAAAAAAAAAGAGAGATCACAAATTAACAATAATCAATACTAATATATATCATGTCATGCACTTCTTAATCACTAATGGCACCAAACAAAGACGATCCGACATGGCAGTTTGGTGAACGACATAGTAATAACCGAGTGAAGTGCAAATTCTGTGGGAAAATGAATTCAGGCAGAATTACCTGTTTGAAAGAACATATAGTTGGGAAGATGGGTAACGTTGCAAGTTGCAAAAGCACAGTAACAGAAGCACAACTTATTTGTGGGGAATTACTAAAGGCCAATGCACAGAAAAAAAAAGAAAAAGAAAAAGGACTAAAGCAGAAGAGCATGCTATGGGTCACATCATGGGGGATTACTTAGAAAATGAAATGGAGACCCAATACATGCAGAATGTCCCATCATCTTCCTCAGAAGGGGAACCAGGCCAGACAAAGGAAGCCAGGGATATGCGGCGTGTAATGCAAATAAATCACCGCAAACATGAGATGGGCCAGCATGCTGGTGCATGCTAATTTCTTGTTTACTCTAAAAATAGCAATTTATTTCAAAATTAATTAAAATGTCAATAAATGAGTTATTTTTCTTTATACAGGGACTGCCACCGAATCATCGAGTAGAAAATCTGGAAGTTAGTGTAGATGGAGTTCGATTAAAAATGCATTCAAAGGAGGACATCGGGATGCAGATAAACGCCACAGTGTGAATTCAGAGACAGATGGTGCTGGTGACCCAATATGGGATAGATCGACTTCTTTGCAATAAGGAAAAATAAATCAAGCCAGCAGAAAGTTGGTGAAGCATTCCATTGGGACGACAGCAACAAAGTATTTCGCTGATGTCCACTGGCCACCGAGAGACATTGAGAATCCATATTTTATGGCCATGTGCTTTGCAACCACAGTTGTTGGACCCTCTATTAACTTCCCATCACCGTATGATATATCTACAACATTCATCCCCCACGAGATATAGCGGATTCGGGAGTGCGTAGATAATTTTAAGTCTTCCTGGAAGGATACAAGAATAACCATTATAACGAATGGTTGGAAGAGTGACGATAACCGGAGTATCGTTAATTTCCTCATTTATAATCAATGTGGCACAGTGTATCATAAATTGTTTGACACTGGGATACGAACTAATGATGGAGATTTTATTTGTAGTTTAATGTTGTCTGTCTGTGAAGAAGTTGGACCTGAGAATGTTGTCCAAATTGTAATGGACAACGGACCGGGCTATAAGTTGAGAGGGAAGAACGTCGAGAACACATATCCTTGGATCTTATAGACCCCATGTGCGGCCCACCGATAGACTTGATCCTCAAAGACTTTTCTGGTGTGACAAAATTCAAGAACCTAATTGAGTGGTGTAGGGACGTCATCACATTTATATACAACCACATTAAAGTCCTAGAGGTTATGAGGAAGTACACTAAGCATCGTGAACTACTGTGACATGCAGTAACCCGTTTCACCACAGTATTCCTTATTATGCAGAGCTTCTTAAGAAGTAAGGAAGAATTGAAGAAGATGGTGCATAATAAGTCCTTCAAAAATGCATTTGACATGAGAAACGAAAAACACAGAAGATATTACGACAACATTACGCACCTATTTTTATCTAAATCGTTTTGGGACTGTGTCGCAACTGCCATCAACATCTGTGCTCCTATAGTAACAACACTCCGATTTGTGGATGGAGACGAGAAGCCGACACTGCCTTGTGTCTTTGAATGCATCTTAAAAGCCAAAGCTGAAATTGGGAAAGTTTTTGATACGGAGCCCTATGTGGAAATCATCAATAAACGTATTGAACAATTCTTCATTTTGAACCCACAGGTCATGGTAAGTTAGTTTTTCATTGCTATGTGAGTTTATATCTCATTATTGTGCACTTCTTATGTTTTTGCTAATCGCATTTCCACTTGACAGCGTCTTATTTGAATCCATTTTCGAAAAACTTCATGAACTGGATCAAGGGCTAGACTTGGACACAATTCGTAATGCTATAAGACGAACGATGAAGATTATGGGTGTCATGCATTCTGGTGAATGGGAGACATGTTTCAGAGATGCATTACTTTGGTTTGTTATGATATGTCATTCTCGATCATCTAAATTATATTCATTATACGGATTTACTACTTGTGTTTATCGTTTTTGTAGTTACACCCATACATTATACAGACTTACTATTGTGTTTATATGACATGCGTTTGGAGTCATTTGCTGATGAAGCCGCTGAAGTTAAGTTGAAAGAGACGGCGATGATAAGCGCAACCCAGTGGTGAACATATTTTGGAAACAATACACCTATGTTAAGGAGGCACGTTATTAAGTTGATGAGTCAGACAAGCAGTGCAACCAACTGCGAGCGTAATTTGTCAACATTTAAATATGTTCACAGTAAGCCTCGAAACAGGTTATCATATGAAAGACTAAATGATTTGGTGTACCTTCACTGCAATCAGCAACTACAAGCATGGAATTTAATGAGGTACCCAGAGCTGGCGCTGACTGATAGAGAAGATTTTTCATCCCTATCAACCTTGAATATTTATTCACTTATAAAAATCCATTGAGTGAATGGATCGAAGAGAAAGAAAACCCGGTACTCAACGATCTCAATGTATCATTTTTAGACCAAAATATAGTTGGGAGAACTGGAGGATGACGAGGATAAGGAGGAAAATGACGGTCGCCACCATTCAGTCAGTGGGTCCTGCCCCCAAATGCAGGTATGCGATGGAAACAAGTAGAAGGATGGCACCACGTCGTCATTTTGTTAGTGAGCGACCTACTAGGACAACATGAGAAGGCAACTCTTCACAAAGGAGGAGGACAAACAGATGGAAGCCAACCACCTAGTACGCGTGATTATGGGTCGGCCAGATCTGATTCATCTACGGATGATGGTAATGGGTCACATGATGGATACAATATTGGTTGGAAAAATGTTGCTGTGGATGTTGAGCCAGAAATTCCACCAGTGTATATTACCCTGACATGAGTCAAGTCCATCACAGAGAGGAGGATAGACAACATACACCTCATGGCGGACCAAACATGCCCGGGCAAAGTGCAAGATATGTTTCATTTGGATATATGCGCGCAGGATATTGGGATCAATCTAGATATAGACACGTAGACACAGACTCCTTGTCAAGTAATATGCACTCTATGTCTATTTTTTTAATGACCAATTGCAACCCTCCTCTGATAATTGGTAGTATTAGTATCCATTGTCAACAACATTTGAGAACACGTTGACCGATGAAACACTTACGAAGGACATATATGTCAGGTTTTATTTTCACGTGCCCGGTTATCTGTACGAAGTACTTGATCCATAGTGATGTTATATATTTTTTTTTTAGAAAATTTGGTGATACTTCGTTGTATTTGGTGTATTTTTTATGTATTTGATGTATTTTTTTATGTATCTTGATGTAGTTGGTGTATTTTCAAACACTTTTCATTTAAATTAGTTTTGTTAATGACCTCATTTAAATTTAGGTGGCTTATAAAATAAGGAATAAAATTTAAAAATTTCATAATACTAATCACTAAATTTATAAAAAAAATTCTACATAATTTCTTAATTTTTTTTAATTTTTTTTATCATTTATTGTTAATTTTATAAAAAATCATTTTTAAAACTTAAAAATAAATACTTCAAATATGTAAATGACCGATATTTAATGAAAAAGTTACATATTCAAGAAGCTCCCAATTTTCTGAATTTACCATAAATTTTCCTGAATTTATTCCAATAATTTTTTTGTTGCAAATATTGGATGGAGAGAGAAAATTATCGGCTGACCCAAGATTTAAACCGAGGGATGAATGAGGAAAATCCTAAAACCATTACACTAATGCAATATTCCCTCTTGAGCGCAGTATTCTCCCTTTACTAATTTCTTTTTACTAAGGGATAACTTTAGAGAGCGATAGAGCCTGCGTTTGGATGAAGGATAAATTTTACAAGAGTTACCCCTAAGTAGGGGTCACCCTTGAGTAGGGGTCATCCTGGCATAGGGGTTACCCTTATCTTGTTTTGTAATTGCAGTGGTAAAGTAAGAACTTACCCTAAGGATAAAAAACTTATTTAGTAACTATAAGTAGGGGTAACCTGATATATTAACAATTTTATTAGAATTAATATTTTTTATTAAATTCAATATAATAAAAATTTTAAAATATAATTTTATAAAATATAATTATTAAATAATACTCATCAATTAAAGAATATTTTAAATATTTTTGTTCCATAGGAGCAAAAAGGGGTAAGGAGGGGTAATATATTAACAATTTTATTAATATAAAAAATAAAAAAAATTATTAAATAATATTCATCAATTAAAAATATTTTAAAATATTTTTGCTCCATAGGTGCAAGAGGGAGGGGGGAGGGGGGGTAAAGAGTGGTAATATATTAACAACTTCTTAGAATAAATAATTTTATTAAATTCATATAATATAAAAAATAATAAAATATAATAATTAAATAATATTATTAATTAAAAATATTTTAAAATATTTTGCTCCATAGGTGTAAAGAGGGATAATATATTAACAATTTTATTAAAATTAATAACTTTTATTAAATTCATATAATATAAAAAATAAAAATAAAATTTTATGAAACATAATTATTAAATAATATTAATCAATTAAAAAATATTTTAAAATATTTTTGCTCTGTAGGTGCAAAGAGGGATAAAGAAAGGTAAAGAGGTGCAAGGGTTTTATGAAAACCCTTATGCTTCAAGGGATTTTAAAAAAATAAGGGAGATGTAAATTTTTATTCTTACCCTTCCATTACCAAAAAAGGGTAAAAGGGTAACCCCTTTGCCCCTGTTCAAACGCAGGCACAAAGTATTTTGTCTTTGCAAAATTTAATATGGGCATACAAAACCATGTTACTTTAAAAATATGTCAAGGTACTTCGAACAAAATTCACAAATTTCCTAGGTATTTTCAGAAAAAAAATCTAATTATTATTATTAAAAATTTCTAAGTTTGTTAATATCCTACATATTTCTTTTATTTCATATTTTAAATTTTTATTGAAAACTCTTTTAATGTTGTCTTAAATTTTTATTGACTTGATTTTATACAAGCTGGTAGCATGTAAACATAAACGACATAAGAACCATGTGCCCCATTCTGGTTAAAATAATATCTTTGCTCCATAAAAGTAATATAAAATATTATAGAAGTCGGCGTCGTTGTAATCATAGTGACAAATACCGTTCTCGGGATATTAACGGCAATTGGTAATAACGGGATATTTTTAAATTCTCGGATTTTTATCGGGAATTTAACGGGAAAATCTCGCTGAAATTATAATATTTAAAAAATAAAAAAAATAAAAAAAATAAAAAAATTAATGAAATAAAAATGATATAAGGAATTTACCGGAAATTTCTCAAGAATTTACCGGAAATTTCTCGGGATATTATCGCGTTATTTGTCTCATTCGTTGTAATTACTCATTTGATAAGTTCTGGTCGAACTGTGTCTCAGAGAGAGAGAGAGAGAGAGGGAGAGAGAGAGGGGATCTGTGGAATGGCGAATCTGTGTCTCTGCGTTGCTCACTCCCCAAGAGACTTCTCGCTTCGTGCTACGATGGATTCTTCCAACGGTCCATTTCTCTCTTTCAGTCTCTCTATTTTGATATTTGAGTTTCATTTCTGCTCCTGTTGGTGATCGCCTACTTTTTCTTTTCTTTTTTAGTAGTAAGAAAGGAAAAGGAAATTGCTTCTCAAAACGACTATTTTAAAATGTTCAAATGTTAGTTAAAATGTCTACTTTTGATTAGAATGCTTGCCTTTCAATGCTTCCAAATGGGCAGAGTATAAAACCCTCGATTTCTTATTCACAGAAGACAGTTCAAACCCGCTTCTTTTTCGAAAGAACCCAAAATATCTGTTTGAGTTTACATGATGTTATTATTTCTGGGATATTTGTCAGTTTTTTTATTTTTTTTGTTACATGTGTTGCTTGTTTGTTTCAGGGGTTCCTTTCAACAAACCTAAATCTGGGGGGCCTGTAATTCATGAAATTCCACTTGATAAGATACGGAGACCACTTATGCGTACCAGAGCGAATGATTCCAATAAGGTGAAGGAACTCATGGAGAGTATTCGAGAAATTGGGCTTCAAGAACCGGTTAGTACTGCAACTAATTTGCCCCAATTCTCCTTTTTTTTTTCATGAATTTTATTTGGCAGTGCATGTTTTGTATGCGAACTTCACTTTTTATTTATAATTTTACTTGGTCGTTCAATCATTATAGTGAAGCACCACACTGTGTATATATCATATTCTGAAATATTCCGTGATGGACCAATCCTAAACATTTGGTAGAAATTTCCAAACTTTGGAATCAGCAAATTCTGTTACTTCTGGAAATTGGAGACTAGATACAATAGCTAAGGTTGAAATTATTAGTTGGAAACTGTAAATTCCATAATGAAGAGTCTGTTTAGTAGAAAATTCTGGATTAGCAAATTAAGCTAATGTCAAAAGCATTTTATCCTGCAGTTTTCCACACGTAAATTCAAAAAAAAGAAAGAAAAGAAAAAGCATTTTAATGCTTTGTACAGTTGGAATTATTAGATAGAATGCGAGGTGATGGAGAACATGACTATTGGTTGAGTGGAGAAGAAAAATAGAAAAAGCCGACTCCAAATAGATGGGACAAAAGCTTCGATTATGATGAATGATGAGACTTGGAATTATCAACTAGAATATGATAATTCCACAATCAAAGTGATTCAGGCTTGGAATTCCAAAATAGCCCCCTTAGATAAGGACTTTTAAAATCACTTGGGATTAGAATTCTGTGGGATTTCACAACTACCTGCCTAGAGTTCTGGTTTCAGCAAACTTTTTTTCGGTCTTTGCAGAATCTTATAAAATCGAGAAAATGCCAATTACCCTTCCAGTTAGTAATTCATGCTTTAGAATTCCAAAGCAACCCCTCCATATGGGATTTTTTAAATCTCTTGGAATCGGAATTCTGTGTGACTTATATAATTCACACTGTTGAATTCTGTTTGGAACTTTTGAAGTCTGACAACAACCCAATTCTACCCAAGAATTTCAAGCCACCAACAGGTTTAAAGTTTCCAACCTTTTCAATTCAAAGATTAAGCCAGATTGACATAAATCGTTAAAAGGCCACATATTGAATGGCTATGATCTTCCACGTTAGGTTTTTTTTTTCAAAGAACATGGGTATTCCCACCCCACGTGGAGGTGAAACTATACCTAAGGATGCACGAAACCACCCGTAGGCCTTGTGTAGTTTAGGTAAATATTTTGAGGCATCAACTATATTCTTTTTTATTGTGTGCCTCTAAGCCTACCTCTGTACTATTGAAATGTATTTCTCATAGTATGAGGTCCAAACCAAGGTCTTAGTGTATCATTCATAACCTGAGATTGAGAATGATACGAGTCCATCACTTGAAGTAGCTAGATTTAGGAGAATCTAATTAGGGATGTTTTCAGTTTGATTCTTTATATCTGAAATGTTATTGTTGATAAGAATCCACAAAATAATGGACCATCTGGTTTGACATGAATTTTGTTTCATATATACTTGATAATTTGATATCCTATATAAGATTCGATATACTCAGGATGAGATACAGCAGCTCTTCACCTGTTATTTACAAATCTTGCAAAACTAAAGAAGACAAAATGAATAACTAGGTTTTAACTGGCTCTATTCTTCAGTTATCATCATACTGGTAAGTGGCATTCTTTCTTAGGATGACAGTTTTGCATGTACATGAAGTTTTATAGTTTAGAAAAAGTGAGTTGCAGTTTCATTTTCAGTTTAGAACTTAAAAGGGATGCAGGTGTCCAATTTACTGAGGAGCTTGATGGTAAGATGATCCTTCTCATCTCTATTTAAATAAATTGAAGTGTGTACAAAGCACCCCCCTATGTAAGTCGCCAAAGTAGATGTTTCCTTTATAATCTTTCATTTGAGGCCCAGATAAAGATAAGAGGAATACCATAAAAAAATGTTAAAGCTAACCCTAGTAACGATACCTGCTATTTTGGTGTAAAACATGTAATCATTTTTTATTCAAAAATAAATAAAATAGTCCTTTTTTATATACTAAGTTAAGGTTGTGCATTGATTATCAGTCAAGGGGCTCTTTTGATATTTGCTGAAAGTACAGAGACATCTTACTGTTTGGAGAAAAAAAAACTGGAGGCTATTTTCTTTATAATATCACTAAACTCAGGGGCTGCTTTGATATTCATTCCCCTTCTCTTTATATATAAATTTCCTTTTTATTTTTGAAAATGTTTGAAAATGTTGTAGTCAGTTTTAATTGTTGATCATTGAAAACAGTTTTTGATAAATGTAAAAAACCCCATTGTTTGTGGCAAATAATTATAAATACTAAGTGATACAAGACAAGGGATAGGGTGATCCTAAAATGGCTAATGGGGTTATGAAAAGACTAAAATGGTTGAAACTAATGGAGCCTAAATCTAAAATGGGCTGAAATTAAGTGCCAATTAATATTTGCAATTAGTCAATATAAAATTTACTACACATAATCATGCAAATACCAAAAAATATGATGTGTTTAATGGGAATAATGGGTTTACGGTTATGAAGCACAGATACTTCGAAACCCTTCGAGTATCCGTGTCGGGTGCATATCCAACACGGATACGCATCCAATTAATTAAAATATTTTTTAAATACGGATACACCATTGATACGCGTAGGTGTGCGAGGATACGACACGCGACACGGCGGGACACGCGCGGACAAGCGACATGGCAGGACACACTTAGACACGTGACCTGACGCACAAGTAGAATAAGTACAGGTAATCGAGGCATGCATGTTGAGATTTTTGACAAGCACAGTTAAATTGAAAAAGAAACTATTAAAAAAATAGTTCAAATACATGATATGATGTGGAAAGGGCATTTTGATGGTTTAGACATTTAATTTATTTATAGACTCTTGGCGTTAGTTACATAATTTTCCAGTTGGTTCTGTTTCAGCATAAATTCAAAATGAAATATTCGTGATTTTCTACGTTTTGATCGTTTTGGGCTTATTTGGGGGAAGTGTTTCAGTTTAAAAAAAAAAAAAAGTGTGTTTAGACTAGACAAATATGTTTATTTTTCTTAATTCATTTACTTTTTTCTTGATAGTAGTAATTCATTTATCTTACTCTATGATTTAATATTTTGCTATTTCATTTTTATTTCTAATTATTAATTTTCTCTTCCCCCATATTTTACTTTTTAACCTTTTATTTTCTTATATACATAAATTAGTACTTAGTATTTGTTGGCTCTTTTTATCTCATATTAGAATTAATGATGTTTTTTGTAAATATCTGAATTTATTTTGTTGATATGTATATATATTTAATTCGGTATATCCCACTGCACCCGTATCCTAATTTTTCAAAATTTGCCGTATTCCTGTATTAGATACGTGTCGTATCCGATACACGCACCCGTACGGTGCTTTCTTAGGTTTACAGTGGTCAAATGGCAGTTTGGTAATTAAGAAAGGATAGACTAATGTATTGGGACTTAGGGGCATATGGTTTGAAATAAACAAATAAGGGAAGGTAATGGTTCGGTGGGAACATGCTTTACGGTAAGCAGAAGAAGGGAATTTTGGGATTACGGTAGCAAAAGAGGAGGATCTGGGAAAGGCGATAGCCAATGAAGGGTTTAGGGTGGGTGACGATGGCTTGGGAATGGTCCAGTGGGCTTACGGTTGCAGCAGGAAGGGTTATATGGCTGGGCGAGTGCTAGGAAAACCCAAAACGGAATAGTGACATGATAGGTTGGAGTATTATGGGTCACGGAGGGCGACAAGGTTGGGAGGGCAGAAGAGTGGAATATGGGAGTCATGGAGGTGAGGGTGGGAGAATCTGGGATTGGAGACAACCAAGGAGGGTAGTAGAGAGACTGGTGACAATAGGGATGGACCCAGATTGTGTTGCGACCACGATAGAGAAGGGGGAAGGGGCTAAGGTGTAGGCTACAGTTGATTTTGGTGTTGGACGAAGGCTTAGGAAGTTTGGGAAGGGCAAAGGCAATGGAGATGTTGAAAGGGATTAAGCGCAATTAGGAGGGGTTTTGATTGGAAGGAGACGAGATATGGGTTTTGGGACAGATCTGAAAGCTAGGGAAAGGGCGTGAGGGTGTGGCGGAATCCAGAAATGGGACTAAAGAGGGTGGCGGAAATCAAATGGGATGGGATATGGCTTGGTTGGAAGGTAAAAGAAGAAGGAAAATAAAGGGAAAAGAGAGAGAGAAGAGAAAGGAGGAAGAGGAAGTAGTGTACCTGAACCAGGATGGCTTCTCACTCTTCTCCTGGCCACTTGCAGTGGCTTCTCACCGAATCTATAGCAGTTTCTTCTCCTTCCTCGTCTTCTTTCCACTATTTTCTTTCTTCAATCGTTCATTTTTCTCCTTAAGGTTATAAGACCCTTTTTAACAAAGAAACTTAAGTTGTGATGGTTGGACTTGGCTTGGCTGGGCCTGGCTCCATTGGACTGCTCTGCATCACTAAGTTAAGGTTATGAATTTTTTGAGCAGAGACAAATGTGAAATTTATTAAACTAAGATTAGTAACATACACAAGATCTATCGTTTGTGTAGGAGAGTTATACTGACCATATCTATAAGAGAGAAACCATACAGGGAAAATAAAAAAGGATCACATAAGGGGGAAAAAAAAAACAATGAATACATAATAGTCTGACCTCCATTTGTTGCATCAATATCATCACCTCGAGTAATGGGGTGAAAAAATTCCATTGTTGGCACCAATTTATTGACCCCAACCTTGGCCAAAAAATCATCAACACCATTGGCTGACCGTCGTACATGTTTGAAGTTGATGACCCTTGTCCTGGTCAATGACCTAATCTCCCTCACTACATAAACCATTTTCCAAGGGGGCTTTTTCTACCACTAGCCTTAGCTAAAGCATTTATTGAATCACCTTCCACTACTAGGTTGCCGTTCCTGCTCGATGACCAAATTAGGATGACCTTCCTAATAGCCAGTGGTTCTGCTTCATTAGAATCCAATACCCCTACTGATTGTGAAAAAGCTAGAATTGTTCTTCCTATATCATCGTGAATAACCCCACCTATACTTGCTGGACTAGGTTTACCCCTACCGTGTCATCAACATTAAATTTGTTAGAGCCTCTAACAGGCTTCTCCCATTTGACTATGGAATGTTTCTTGATTTTTCCACCCCTAAGACCCCCGTCCCAGGAGAAATAGAAGTTCTCTGCAAAATAGTCGGTGAATTCTTTTCACAGTGACAACCAAGCCACCAGACTCCATTTCGATTTCTCAGAGACTTCTCTTACCCCAAGAGACTTACCTTAAAAAATTCTATAATTCCCTTCCACACATGCCAAAAGATCATGGCTAGGGCTGCGTTTGGATGAGGGGTAAATTTTGAAGGGGTTACCCGGAGTTACGCCTTACCAGGGTTAACCCAGGAAATATGAAAACCCTTTGGAAGAAAAGGGTTTTCAAAAGTGGAAGGGGAGGGGTAAAAGGTTGATTTTTTCATGGCCCCTTAGTTACCAAACAAGGGTAATGAGGGGTAACCCTACCCTTACACCCCCCCTCATCCAAACATAGCCTAGAATTAACCTCCAAACTACTCTACTTTTTCCTACCACTGTGGCTCTCCCCTCCCTACTGAACACCCACGGCATACACCTCAAATTCAAAAACCTATCCCAAATGGATCTAGAAAATTGACACCCGCACATCAAATTGTCGACAATTTCCTTTTCTGACCTATGTAGGACACAACCCTCAGATAAACCTTCAGGTAGGATACCCCGATTCTTGAGATTGACTCTCACCAGTATTTTACCTTTGTTATTGCCCAAGTAAACACTTGGACCCCTGGGGGAATCTTATTATTCCAGGCCCAATTACAAGGGAGAAACTGACTTTGATTGGCATAGACAAAAGGTCAAGAGGGATTTTACATATAAATCCCCGGAGGAGTCATAGGTACAAATCCATCTACCTTCCTCGACTAAGCTAACCTGAAATTCCCCCAGAAGGTTTTTAAGGAGAGGACAGTAGTCCTCTCCTAAAACCCACTTCTTAACGTGTTCGATTCTTAGACTGCCCTACATACTCCTTGACAAAGGTGTCCTTTTTACTCACTGCCCTATGAAGTCTTGGAAAGGCTTCCCTCAATGTCCTTTTACCCAGACAAATATTGTTCCAAACGGAGACTCTATTCCCTTTCCCCACCAATAGCCATAACCCATCCTTAACCGTTGTCCCAATCCTGTCCTCACCATTGCCTAACCCGCCTCCAAAGAGCATCCTTCTCCAAGCCAAACCTCCAGGGTCATTTACAAAGCAGAGCGTGGTTCCTGTCCCGGATACTGAATCGACCCTACCCCACCCCCACCCCCCTCCTTAAGGTTCAAGATTTTCTCCCATTTCACCATGTGAATCTTCCTTTTATCTCCATTTTCATCCCAAAGAAAGTTTCTTTGTAATTTCTCAAGTTTCTTGGCCACTCTTTTAGGTATTTCAGACAAGGATATATACTAGGTAAAAAGATTAACAAGTACTGATTTAATGAGGGTTAATCTCCCTTCTGGTGAATGATAATGTTTGCTCCAAGAATTTAACCTTTTCTCCACTCTCGCAATGATATGCTTCCATGACACCTTAGCTCTGGGATTTCCACCTTGGTAAGTCCTAGGTATGAGAGAGAATTTTACCAACCCCACAACCTATTTCCCTAGCCATGGAAGCTACAACCTCATCCCCCACTCCAATTCCAATCAAGCTGCTCTTTCCATGGTTCACTCGTAGACTAGACACAAATTTGAAGTAGCGTAAGATCGCTTCAACCGTGGTAAAGAGGAAAGGGGATAAGGGATCCCCTAGTTGCCTTTTTATTATTTTATTTTTATGACCAAGGTGTCCAGGGGTCTCATCTATATTTGGACAGGGGACATTTTAACCTGACTAGTCCATGGAGCATGTGCAAGCCTCCCAATCCCACACACACCGGGTAAGCAACTACGGAGAGCGTCCTAGAGAGGAGTTCAGCGTGAATCAAACTCAAGACATCCCTTTATGAGGGGTGCTTCTTGACTGTCAGGCCAACCCTCTCTTGGGTTACCCTAGTTGCCTTTATCAGGGGGATATGAGAACTGTTAACTAAAATTGAGAATGATGAGCCTTGCACAAAAATTCTCATCCATTTCCTCCATCCACAGCCGAAACCCATCATTTAGAATAAAAAGTCCACAAAATCCCAGTTCACATAATCATAGGCCTTTTCCATATCTAATTTCAAAGAGAATCATCAGTTTCTTATCCCTTTTCCTACCATGAATCCGCTCGTTAGCGAATAGCACACCATTGAGAATTTTCCTCCATTCAATGAAAGTTCTCTGGGTTTCTCCTATTAACTGCCCGAGTACTGCTCGAATCCTTCAAGCTAAGACCTTGGCTAGAAGCTTATACACACTTCCTACAAGACCTATGGATCTATAGTGTCCCAGTTCCGAGGCCCCTACTTTCTTAGGTACCAATGAGATAAAAACATTTCTTAAGCTTAACCTAGCGAGACTTAAGGAAAAGTTGAATCCATTAGGGCCCGGCGCTTTATCTCTGTCCGAATTTCCTAGTGCATTGAGGATCTCCTCCTCACTAAACTCTCTTTCCAACCATGTTTTATCTTCCTCCGAGATGTGCTCAAAATGGATCCTCTCCAAATTAGGTATACCATCCTCTCTTCCATCAAAAGCAAGGATAAGGTTCCCAAATGAAGGCAATGGGCTGCTATAAGGAAATGTCCTAATGTTTTCTTGAGTGGTCCCGGCAACCCCGGTGTTAGTATATCTAGTTCTGCTAGTATGGGAGGGTTCACAAGAAGTTCCCCTGAAGCTCTATTAGTAGTAACGGACAATAGTGTAAATAATGAGGCGTTAAGAAAGATGTCACCTATGACTCTGCTCCTCATTCCACCCTCTGTCTGGAGATGTATGTATGTTGCCAACTTCTCGCGGCAATTCTACCTGCAGGCCTCTTGCACCCAACTCTCCCGAACCCATGGAGTACAGAGACCTCCCAAGTTTGGCACCTTCCGAACCGTGAAAATTTAGAAGAGACATGTACCCATCTGATGACGAAAATTCTCCAAGCCATGCGCCCATGGGTGCTGTAGTAGTCTAAAAGTAGGAACATTAAAGGAATGAACTGAACTGAGAGTTGTTCTCACGAGATTCGTACCTGGCTAGGGGGACCGGGTGGACCGCCGAGCACAAATATAATCTTCAGGTATGACAGAAGACCGGGAGGCAATCGGTGAGAGGGCCGAATGAGTTGCTGTATGCGAGTTTCTTTGCTCACCTTGAGGTGCAAAGATTAAACTGAAGTAATTCCAAACTTCTTCTTGAATCTCCCTCTTACCTTCCAATCTTCTCCTGTTCCTTAGGAGTGACTTGATAGCATTGGTCCTCCTCCTGTTGCTGGCCACCCTATGAAAAAAATAGTATTCTTATCCCCTTCCCGAAGCCAAGTAGCACGGGATTTTTGTCTACATTCCACCTCCTCAAACCTAGAAGCTCCCAAAGTTTCGCCATACAAGCTTACTTCTCCTTCATTTCTTCCCCTATTAAATCTCTATCTTCCTCAATACCTTCCCATACCTTAATGGAATTGGAACAAAATTCCTTTTCCTCATCTATAGAACCTCCCGAAGACTTACACCATTCTCTAATCTTAGATTTGAGGAGCTTTAATTTCTTATGCAAAACGAAGCTTGCCCAGCCCTCAATCTAGAATTCTGACCACCAACCTTTCACTCTATCAAGGAAGTCCTTGTTATTCAACCACACATTATTAAATTTGAATGGCATGGGGAACCCAGTCTTCTTCATCCGTGCTAAGAAGTACCAGCCAATGATCAGACATCGGTTTCTTTAACTTTGATTGCATCATATAAACAGTTCCTCTCACTGAATGGAAACTAGAAATCTGTCCAGACGACTTATAGAAGGCTGATTCTGTCCATTTGACCATGTAAATTTTCCTCCAAGTAGTGGGTAGTCAACAAGTTGACAAGAGTTGATAAAATCAGAGAAACCTTCCGAGTTGGAGGTGCTTCCACCATATCTTGTCCTCCCTGAAGAAAATTTAGTGGCACTAAAGTCTTCATCCACACACCAAGGTCCACTACAACTTGGATTTAAGTCTCTTAACTCATTCCCTTAATGCCTCCCATTATTGCAGAATTCGGCCCATACACATTCCTTATTAGCACCCTCTCATCTTCATTAACCAACCTCCCTGTTACTGATAGTGTTCTATCACCGAACTATGTTTCTTCTAACTGCAGAAGCTCCGGAGACCACAATATCAACAATCGTCCCGAATTACCAACTGAAGGCTTAAAGCACCATTCTACACTCCTCACACCCCATAATTGTTTGATGTCTCTTCGAGTCACTTCTTCTTTTTTATTCTCTTGAATCAGAACCACATCTGCTGCATGTTTTCTCAGCAATCTAGGAATCATACTCCTCTTCAGTCTGAGGTCAATGCCTCTCACATTCCATGTTATTATCTTCATTGAGAACCTGCACTACCTTCCTTTCTCGTCTTCTTGATCTTCCTTTTGGGTCTGAATGTCCTCAGGAATTTAGAAGTTCCTAGCACTGGGTGTCGCATGTTAACTTTCCTTGAATGCCTGGTTTCCAAGGATGATCTATCTATTTCATCGATCCACTTGAGAGCCTCCTAAGTAGACTCTATATTCAGGAATTTGATCCCCATTCTGCTGCTTATCATCAGGATTATTTTTTTGCATCACTTCTGTCACAGCCCAACTTATTTGCAAGGACTGCTTCACCCACTGAAGGTTTATCTTTCCTTCTAATCTGGTCAACATCATCGAAAGACATCCCATCAACCTTAAGATCACGTTTAATCTGCAGAGAAACATCTCTCGCCAATTCATCTGGTGCTTCCTACTGACTCCCAACACTCAGAGGTACTGTATGAACTAAGTTCAACTCAGGCGAGGAGACAACTCTTCTTATGTTGGGCTAATTGGAGGTAGAACACCTTGCAGCATCAGTTTCTTTTGCTTTACAATTCCCACCTGAGAAGTGGATTGAGTCGTCACCTGAGGAGGAAGAAGATGCCTCGTCCCAGCTCCATCGTCTCACTTGATCGTTAAATAACTGAGAAGTTATGTCATCAGCTTGTCCCCCGTCTCTGCTCAAAAAATCAGCACGTCCCTGTTCTGGAAGTAGTTGTGAATGTAAGTGTTAGGGTGGCTAACTGATAGAATTGAGTGGATTGGGTTTAAAGGAGGCTGAGTTGGGACTGGGTTATGTAGTCTCTGAGTTGGACCTGGGGAATGGCCTGGATTAGTGTGTGAGTTTTGATGAATAAGAGGGAAAGAGATTAGGCCTTTCATGGAGTTGGGAAATGGGCTCAAAGGAGTTCCTGGGCCAGAGAAGGGGCTACTAGAGGGTACTAGATTGTGGCCTTGTGGAGGCACTGGGTTAATGATAAGACTTGGGCCTGGGTCGGGACACCTAGTTGGGTTTGGGTCAGGACTGACTGGCAAATCAGGTACCGAGTGTATTATGTGAGGACATCTTCCTTTGGTTGGATAAATGGCTGGGTGGTGCCCCTTTGGCTCAATCGTTCCTTGTACTCTTCTCTCTAGCAGCAAATAAAGAAGCTACGGTTAGGGAGTGCTATGAGGTAATTCATAATAAGGTAGTCTGGGACCTTAGTTTCGGAGAGAGTTGGAGGATTGGATGGTAGAATGATGGATGCCGTTAATGAATCTTTTGGAAATCGTCTTTGTGATGGGCTATGGGAAGGATAGGCGGATTTAGGAGATCGATCCACATGGGTTTTTTTTTTTTTTTCCTGTGACGTCTTTTTGTAAGAAATTATTATTGGTTGGTGATGTTCCTTCCATCCACCATAAAATTTGGGTGGGGGTCTCTTCTCTTAAAGTGAATGTGTTTGGTTGACTTGCAGGATTGCAGAAAATTGACTATTGATAATTTGCGTTTGCGGAAGATGATTATTGTGAATGATTGTCATTTGTTTTTATCGGATGCAAAATTGGTAAATCATTTGTTGCTTCATTGTCGGTTCTCTCACCAGATTTGGGTACATTTTCTTCCAGTTACTAGGTATTGTTTTTTGTTTGCCTCGAGCGTGGTGTAAGTTGTTTAATGAAGAAGTGGTGGTGACAGATAACTCTTTCCATCAGAGCATGTGGAATGCGACCATCTTGAGTATTGTTTGGTCCATTTGGTTGGAATGACATAAGAGGGTTTTCCATGGTAAGGAGTGTTCAGTTTTGTCTCTCATGGATACCATTAAGCTTCGGGCTACTTGGTGGATGGTCGGATTGATGAAGTTCTAGGGTGTTATTGTTTCAGATTTGTGCAAGGACTGGGCTTCGATAGATTCAACTATGCATAACTTGGATTCTAGACATCAAGTTTCTTAGACTCCTCTTGCTAGTGGGCTTCTTAAACTCAATTTCGATGGAAGTTGTATGCGTGAGATTGGTCATGCAGGTTACGGAGGGCTCATCCGTAATGATTTGGGGTCTACAGTGCTTTTCTTTGCCGTTCCACTTTCTAATGGATCAGTAATTGAGGTGGAATTGTTTGCATTATGGAGTTGGAGGAGTAGGGGTTTATGGGAGCATCGTAGAAGGTGATTCTCAGGTAATTGCATGGTGGGCGTTGGGCTCTCAATGTCCGTGGATTTTCTTTGACAAAATAGACGCATATTATCGCTACCTTTAATTTTAAGGTTGCTTGGGCTCCTCAATCAGCTACCTCTGCTGCAGATGACATGACTTGTTTGGGGTTGACTTTAGTTACAGAAGTTGCAAATAAATTCTTGTAATTTTGGAGAGGGGTTTATTTGGTTTATTCTTGTAAGTTACCTTTAATTTTCCGTTTTCAGGTAACTCATGTTTCTGTGTATACCCACATGCAAATGAAGCACTTCTTACCACTAACATTCATGAAGAGCATTAGATGAAGGTCCAACTTGCATGAGAGGGATGAGGGAGAAATTCTCTGCCTTTTGCTGTCGAAGAGATCAAAGAAGGGTGCATGGCTCAAAAGGAACCAATTAAAGAAAACTAAGAAAGGAATGAATTGAAAAATGACCTATACGCAACACTTATTTCATTACATATATATCATACAATATCAACCGACCTTCATGACTAATCTAGAATTTACCAAAATAATATAAAAAAAATCTTCAACACCTCAACGTGATTTTGGCTACCAAATGTAACTGATCTTTATTTTTTAAAATGGTTACTATAGAAAATGTAACTAATCTCTATCTAAGAAGATTATCCTAATAAGATCTATTCAATCACAATCTTCTAATATAAAATCAAATTTATTAAAATATTCTAAAAATCTAATTTCTAAAATTATCAAAAATCTAATCTAAAAATATTTATTTTCTAATATAGAAAAAATCCACCTAATTAGGTGAGTCCCACCGGCGCGGCCCTGTTGGTACGGCTGATCATCGGTGAAATCCAACACCCATATCAATCCCCAGCTTTGAACGCTAGGAAATGAAAATGACCTTTGCTCCTAAATTGATTATAGGATACAGAATTCTACATTCGATATGATAGGCATGTCCCACTAACCAACATAATGCATGTGTCAAAAAATAGTTTCTACTTTAGCATTTTCTGTATGTTAATCCTTCCACTACGAAGCATGTCCCATTGGCCATGAGAGAGAATTTACCAATCATTTTACCATATATTCCGACTAGTGATATGGTACATGCAAATACATCATAAAATAATTGACAAAGAACAATGCCAATATTCTTATTCTAGACTTTGGAAGGAAGCAGACTGTAGCTTCACACATGAACAGTATTCTTATCTGTATCCACTTTTGGATATGATGATGGAGAACTGGAATTCCTGAAACATTTATTCAAGAAAACTTTTATTGAAATGGTAGACTACATATCTTTGATGCGATGGTTGATATAATTTCAGAGCTATTATTAAGTAATTTAGAAATATTAACATCCCATATTAGCAAAAGATTGATTAAATAACTGAGTGGACAAAAACATCACTTCCTTTTCCAGACAAATTCCTGTCACCTATGTTGGGCCTGGGGTTCCAGCCCAAAAGACTAGCCTGATAGTGGAGTTGCCCAGCCCCTTATAACTCTCTATTTCCCCCTTTCCCAACTAATGTGGGACTCGTTTACAGCCCCAACAATCCCCCCCCCCCCCAAACGAGGCTCTCCGACGGACCAAACATCACCGCCAACCATCTCGTTCGGCTAAGGGATCCTGAGTCCACATGCTTTGGCTTGGGGCCCGTCTCTGATACCACTTGTTGGGCCTGGGATTCCAGCCCAAAAGACTAGCACGATAGGTGGAGTTACTGATCCCCTCATAACTCTCTATTTCCCCCTTTCCCAACTGATGTGGGACTCGTTTGTAGCCCCAACAAGCTAGACTAAGAAAAGTAAAATAGATATGTCAACAATGAAAAACTTGTTTATGAATGAGAACTGAAATAGAATTAAGTGTTAGCATCATTGGTGATGTATTACAGGACTCTTTCCTGTCATTCAAATGTTCTCTGATTGGGTGTAAATCCAAAATGTGATCTCTTGTATTCTATATGATTCTGTTAGCATATGCATACAGTATTTCTGATGTGTCTGTAACCTTTTATCTAGCATTTATTTGTAAGTCAATTTTATTTAATACTCTGTATCCAATTATCATGCAGATAGATGTGCTTGAAGTCGATGGAGTGTACTATGGTGAGTGCTCTGTTTCAACATCTTTTGCATGAATGGTTTGAATAATATCTATTCTGTCAAAGATGAGAACCTGGGATATCAGAAGGTTAATTTTTTGTTCCATTTCAAGTGTTTGCTGAAAAAAGCACACACACACACACGCACACGCACACAGTTTTTGGTAATTGAATGTGGGGATCTATATTAGATATTGCTCCTATTCAAGATCAGTGACACTACTAGTTGGAATTTAGATGCAGTCGACCTAGTTGTGCATTTTTCCTTGTTTGAAAAGTAGATTCATCAAAACAAAGCTTATTGTGTGTGTCTTCCCACATTCTATTTTTATTATGCTTCTCTTCATTTCCTTTGCAGGGTTCTCTGGTTGCCATCGCTATGAGGCTCACCAGCGTCTTGGGCTCCCAACAATCCGTTGTAAAATTCGTCGTGGAACAAAGGAAACCCTGAGGTCAGTTATATCTTCTCTCGCATTGTTCTTTTAAACTTCTGGATCTCAAAATTTATGATTTCTAGTTGAATCTGTCAGGCACCACCTTCGCTGAAAGCGGTGAGACTCTACAAGTTTATCTCAATAAGGTCTTTATTAATCCACCTCATGAATAAGAGTCATCCAGTTCAATTTGGTCCATTTTAAAATCCATTGTGCATCACAGGTTAAAAATGAAATGTATTTTTTTTTATAGTCATAACCTGCAGTCATATGTTCCAACATCAAGAATCCATGTGAATTTGGTAACCATGACCTAGACCCTAGAAACTGGTTCTGTTGTAAAATCTATGACTCAATACAAGTTTGTGTAGAGCATATAAATTTGGAGAGATTTAGATGTGTTATAATGTATAGACCTTGTGGACAATCATATTTGACCATATGAGCTGTAACCGCTTATTTTGGTATTTCGTGATCTTTGGTCTTCGGAGAAAAATAAGTAGAACCCTTTTCTAAAAAAAAAGAAAGAATGGCAACTGTTAGGATGTATGAGCATATTAGAGGATCTCCAAAAGTACCTCCAAATCTCCAATAGATGAGAATATGAGAAAAATCGCATTTAAAATAGTATGGCCCCATAAATAGAAGATCAGAAATTGGCCCAGTGCTAAGAATTGAAAGACTAAGGTTTGGGGTATCTCCATTACACGGAATGCTTCGTGGGGATGGAAGTCTATTCTTAAAGTCCGAAGCTGTGCTAAGTTCTTCATTGTTCACACTATCGGTAACGGATGTAAAACAAAATTCTGGTTGGATCCTTGGATATTTCCGGGCTACATTCTTGCAGAGAACTATGGCGACCGTGCTGTCTTGGATCTTGGATTGGGTAGGGATCCCTTTGTCAGCTCCTTCATTAAACAGGGTAGGTGGTCTTTTCCTCCCACATTATCTAGGGACTTGATTGAAATCTGGAGGACTATCATGGACTTTTGTATTCCTTGCTGCAATACTGATGACCAAATCGTTTGGGTGTCGGATAAATCAGGTACTTTTAGCACATTATCTACGTTCTCTTGCTCTACTTCACCTTCCTTGGATTAATTGGAGTTTACCTGGTTTCGTGGGAATATCCAACGCCACTCCATCTTCAGCTGGTTCTATTTCAACGGGGGACTTAAAACCAAGCAATTCCTCCATGATCTGGGTATTTTGAGAGAGACCATCTGTCCTCTCTGTCAGCGTGAACCTGAGACTAAAGTGCACCTTCTCCATTGCAGTTGTGTGCTTGACGTTTGGGAAATGCTGTTTCTCAATTTTCATATCTCTAGCCCCGGTTCGGATATATGTCAGCATGCGAAACTTCTTATTTCATCTGTCACTTCCCATATGGAAAAACTGGTTGCTTCTCTTTCTATTCCGGCATTGATCTGGCACTGTTGGAATGAAAGAAATAGGCGTATTTTCAAGCATCAATCTAGTAGTGCTGGCAGAACCTGTGCCTCAATTTGTGTAGACATCCAATCATGATTGGTTTTCTCTCTCTCTAGTGAAGATCTGCTGGGGGTTCGGCAATGCTTCTCTGCGTCGTGGGATCTTCCACCTTCGGTCCAAAAGCAACCAAAACCACTTGACATTATTTATCTGGTCCCAACTGTGTCAATCTCCAACTGTTTGCTGATCCATTCTGTTGTTGCTGACCATGCGACCTTCCTGGTTGCAATTTTCTTGGGTGCTGACGATAAGATTCTTGGCACTAGGACTCATCGTGTTAGCAATTTGGTTTGACTTTACGAACATTTTGCGTCAGGTACAAATGTGCTTGCTTAGCCTCTGTATGCACAACTTCCAGCTATCCAGAATTCTGATCAGTAAGGGAGAGGGGATCTCGTTTCTGCATCAGGCTCCCTTTTGTTGGCAAACTTGTACTCTCTTTCGTGCCTTTTGTGAGCTTCTGGAGCGTCTGAATTGTACCAAGGCAAACATTTGCTCCTTGCCAAGTATGATCCTTCAGAGCTTCTCGGAGGCTTTCGTTGTGAAGGATGGTACCTCTACATGCACTGGGGTTCTTACTGAATCCTTTAACTCTGGCTGAGACTTTCTGTCTTGCCTCTTTACTTGGTTGGGCCTCAGTTTCTTTGGATGGTACCTCGTTTCTTGTTTCTCTTCTCCTGGTCTGGGATGTGGGTGGCTCTGCAGTGTTTGTAGGCCATTTCTTCGTGTTTGCTGGCTGGCACATGGTTGCCTCCATCTACTGGCTTCATGCTAGCGGTGTTCTTCGCTAGCTGGGATCTGGGTTTCTGGCGCTTTCTAGTTTGGGCCTGTGGTGTCTTGTCTAGTCATCCTGGCCCGGTTGTGGGTGACCTAGCAGTTGTGGGCCTTCCTTTGGTTTTTCTTGCCTGGCCCGGGCTTGATCTGTCATGGTTTTATTTTGAGCTTGTTCTTCGTGAAATAAATTCTTACCCTTCATTTAAAAAAAAAAAACTAAGGTGGAACATATTAGGGAAAGGTGTCTTTTTCCTTTTAGAAAAAGGTATTCTCCAGGGAGACTTCTAAAGTTACGAGAAAAGGCATATTAGATTGTGAAATGACAGAATTGATGGGATAGAACCAAAAGAGCATAATTCAAAAAGTCAACATCAAATAAATGGAAAAGAAATGGTTTTGGATGAGGATGAAGATGAAGAAGAAGAATGGCAATTGTTTGATTGAATTAGGGTAGGGGACAGTACAATTTTATGGGAAAACTTCTCTCTTTGTATGTTGCAAATGACACACATTCTTTCACGACGTGACACCTTTCAACTGGGCACATAAGATTTCGCACTTGTACCTGCAACGGATAATATGTTTCTGGATAAGGGGCTTGAAATCTTCTTCTGGATTGTTGTATATTTAGCAACGAGAAATAGCTAGAAAACAACCTAAGGGTTTCTTTTTTTTAAAAAAAATTCTTCATCATAGGATCCACAAACTTAATAAAATTAGACCCCTTTCTAGGGATGGCAATGGGTTAGGCTCGAGTTGGCCTATGTTGTGCCAAGCCTGAGCTGGGGTAAAGCTTGAGTAAAATATTAAACATGTTTAATATGACAAAAGTATCTGGTACATTTTCCCTTCATTTTTTAATTTTCATTGAGCTCATGAAAAAGTCAATCGTAGGAATTGAAAATGGACTTCATGAACTGTAAGCTGATTAAATTTCAGCACAAGATTTAATTTGAGTTGCCCCAAAATAATCATTGTTTTGATTTTTTTTTTTTTTTTTTACACATGGTGATTTTGACTAGTTACATCAAGTGACTATAAATTTGAATTTTAGAGTAAAATTTAGTCTACTTGTTATTCATCAAGTTTACCTTCAACCAGTGTTTTTCAAATTCGGCTCGGCCCCTGGTTGAACCACTGGTTTAACTGGAACCAGCACAACGACGGGCCGATTTTTGAAAATACCTTCATAACAAGTTAATTTGCAAAAAATGGGTCAAACATTTTAATGATTTTTTATCCCTTTATCTTTTCTGAGATGGTGACAAGACTTGAACCAACCACCTTTATTAAACAAGTGAACTCTCCCCACATGTCATATAGGAAGACTCAATTAGCTTCAACTCGTAGCCAACCTGATCTCTCACATGTATTAAATGGGTTGACTTGAACCAATCAGTACCTAACTTGCCCCGTATCTAACTTCGCCCATTTAGTAAGTACATTGCAAACGGTAACAACAAATTTTAAATCAAATCAAATCACATCTACCGAGCCCAATTATTGAACTTTTCCCCCTTGAACAAGTGGTACTGTTCAACAAACACAGAGAAGGTCTTCATTTTAAAAATGAAGAGTCATTTTCTTAGCAGAATTTCGAAGTCATGTTCCCATCAAACTCATTTTACAAGGAAGCAAGCAAAACCGTACGTGGGCTCCATTTAATTATAGGGAATATGGTGTTTTTCATCAAACATAATCTAGATGAAGCTTTTATCTTGGAAGCAATGTAACAAATGTCGTCAATATTTTTAAATTTATCATAAAAATATTGACAAAATATTATTTTTGCATAAAAAATGCGATATTTTTCTACGTCATGTTTTTTAACATAAGTTAAACGTTAATATCGCGTTTTTAACGCATTAAAAGATAATATTGCAATAAAAATCAGACAGACGTGCGGAGGCGGAAGTGGGACTTCAGCAAGGAGAAGAGTGCAGATTCTTGTAATTATGTAAATGCCAGGCTACTGACAAATTGACAATCTGATGTTTGGCCTACAAAGGCTTAATATTCCAACTTTCTAAGTACTTTTATAAATTGTGGCATAGGTGTGTCTTACTTTATGTAATTAAAATAATTATATTGATAATTAAATCATTACAGAGAATTATTTGGAAAAATGAACATATAAATATAGATCTTGTGAAAATCACTTTAATTGGATCATAAAATTTTATTTGTCAGTATTTTTAGAATTTGATTAATTTAAATTATTTTAATCTCTAAATATTTATGACCATTTAATTTATCCATTAACAAGTCTATATTTGAATATAGGGCCTAAGAATCAAAGTGACCAAATGTTCAAATCAACCCATCCATATTTATTAAACTCTTCAAAATTTGATCATTTTAGAATTAGTATTTTATTTTAAAATTTTAGCCTATTAAACTACTTGTTGGGATAGGGATAAAAATTCATTTCGATTGGGTTGATAAATTTTTGTTTATTAGGCTTTTTAAATTTGAGCAATTTAAATTATTTTCTCTCGAAACATTTATGACACTTTTACTTGTTCATTGTGAAGGTCTATATTTGAATATAGCTTATAAAAAATCAATTTCTCTAAATCAATCAAGTCATGTTTATTAGAATTTTCAAATTTGATATTTTTTATATTCTTAAAATTTATGGCCAAACCAAAATTCCTAGCCTCAAATATTAAGGAATTAAAAAACTAAGCTAAGGTGATCATAAAATTTAATTAAGTTTGCAATTACAAAAATTAATTGAAATTCAGTTTCAAATTTCAAAATTTGAGTTTCTTAATTAGTTGTGATGACCATTTAAAAACTTATTTTAGTTGTGATGTGACTAATCGACTACTATTAATGTAGGAATTCAATACAACTACTAATTGAGTTCATAAAAGATGAATCATTGCTAAAATTAATTTATTTCTCAAGTATTATTGTTTGTTTTATTTTTATTTGACAATTTTGATATGGTATTTAATAATGAATTCATGTAGATTTGTATGATATTTTTTTACTCGAGTGCCGTGAATAGTATTGTGAACAGTAACTCTTACTATTCATGCATATGGCACTCCTCACTTCCATCTTACGTACATGGGAGTTCTTCTCTCTCTTTATCTAAGTTCGTAACACTTCTTCTCCCTCTTGTTTTCTCTATATGGCAAAACTCCATACTCTCTAAATTTTCCACCGAGAAACTTATCTTCCCATTGTGAAACTAAGAAGGAAAAGGAGGAAAAGAAAAGAGGGAAAGGTGAAAAAAGGAAGAGGAAAAAGGGAATACGAAAAGCTTCTAAAATGTTAGGTGATAATTATTTATTTATTATATTTATATTTATTATTTTTAAATATTTATATTTTCTACGAGATTTTCCCATTAAATTCTCTAGAATTTAAAAATATCCTATTATTAACAATTGTCATTTGTGACAATGCTCGGAAGGTCGTCTTGCTTTTTTTTTAATCTTTTCATACTCCTCATGCAATCTTTAACATAACCATTCCCCACAAAACCTAGCTCTTATTGGAAAGTAAAAAATCCAACCCCCATGATGATAGGAATGAACCCACGATAGTACAAAATATGAAAAACAACTCAAAATGTTGAGTATATCTGTCAAACAAAGGAACAATACAAGAATACATTCGGTAAACAGAGTAATCAATGGCCAATGAAAGAAATAAATTTCAGAATTGTGAATTTACAGGATTTAATAGGCACGAGTCAAAATACAGCTACAACTCAGGCAAACCGGACTTTTGGCCTACCAGAAAGAGGGCCCAAGTTAACCTGAACTAGTCACACTCAAGCCCAAACCGAGTTGTATTTGAAATCCCAATAGTTGTATTGGCGGAAGAATCAGCTACTATAAATCCAAATTCTTTCGATGGGCCATTTATATATGAATAGAACGTGGACGATTTAATAGAATATCAAATTATGCAACAAGTGCAAAAAAATTACATGTATGCAAATATATTATCAACTAATAATAATAAAATAAATAAATAGCGGAATTAATAATCCTGTGATTTACATGACAACCAGCAAATTTGGGATTGTTACCTTATTGAAAATCAGAGAAATGATATACAAAATACTTATCAAACAAATGAACAAGGAATAATATTTTATAAAAAATGGTGAACCGATACTAGAATCTGTAAACACTCCACTTTGTGACCTAGTAAGAAATTTTATAGGAAGTATTCCAAGAAAAGAAAGGTTAATTCATAAATAATCAATAAACAAAAGATGTAGAAGGATGACAGACTTTAAATGGTATAAAGATACATTCTTTACTATAGTTTATTTTCTAGGAACATGTAATTAGTCATTCTGGAATGAAAAATTCATCTTTGGGTTGCCACCTTATTAGTAGAAAATGTTATAAATATTGTTAGTACCTCGGCTTGCCGAGTTCCTTATTTGTTAAATTTATGACTCGTGTGAAGCATTGTCTTGAAGATAGAAGCTCAATAATCAAGTTTCAAGTGTTGGTTGAATCAAGTCCAATAATGAAAGATCATTATAGATTCAACGGATCAACATGTGTATGTTAATCACTCTAAGGTAAATTGGCTATGAAGACTCTAGGGTTGACCCCATACCTTAGGATGACCTTACCTAGGCTTAGGAAGCACATCTAGTTAATCTAAGAAAGCCTAGTGGTTGTTTGACACCAAAATCAGAACGTAGACTTAACATTTAAACCATTGATTTTACTGTCATAGCGATACATCGTGTCGACGATCTATCGCAACGACAGAGGACGATACTGTCGTGGTATTGCAATACATCGTCTTGGAAAACAAAGGTTCTGGTTGCAATGGTCTGTCAATCAACTTTGGTATCAGGACGATACAATCGTGGTCACGATCTATCGCTGGGACAGGGGTGATCAATCGGCTGGACTTAACCTTGTTCTGGTTGAACAAAAGCCTGTTAAATCAGTTTGTTCTTAGGACGATACAATCGTCAAGTGGCAACTCATCGTAAGGAACCTATCACGATCTATTGGGTTTACGACCAACCGTTAAAGACGGGCCGACACATCGGCACTATGACCCATCGCCCTGGAAATATTTGAGTTTTGCCTTGACAAAAACTGTCAAAACAGGATAGCCTCAGGCCAATACAATCGCCAACCCACGATCCATCGCCAATAGGTATTCACGATCAATCGTGTGGCATGATCAATCATTGGGTGACTGCTTTTGATATGTTGGAATGCATGCAACAGTCATATTGGTGGAGAACAACTTTGAACCACCACGATCCATCGTGGTCACGATCGATCGTCCGCTTCGAAAATTCTGGGCTTGCTTATTTAAGCTCCGGATTTTCTTTGAGAGGGTTAAAGTTTTTGACATTGGAAAATCAGAGGAGATCTTCTGAGGCTCTTACCACCCTCACTCTCTAAACATTTTATGTGACAAATCATTTTAAAATCCAATCTCATATTTGATTGTGACTAAAAGAGAAGAAATCTAGTTCTAGGATTCAACTTGCATATCTACATTCCTAGAATCCATCTCCCAAACTTGTGATTGCTCATATAAGGTACATCTTCATCATCAACAAGATCATATTGAGAGAGCTATTCAAGAAACGCATCTACATCAAGTTTGAGCTTCAAAGGTAGGTGTTTCTTTGTGTTTTTAATTTCATCATCTTGTGAAGTAGACTAAGGCAAGGAAACTTGAACCACTATAAAAAATGGAGAGATAATGAAGTAGACCGGGGTTGATCGAACCTTTCAAAATTAGGGTTGAGTAGGTGAAATTCCTATTCTATTGTGAGGGTGTAATTTTCCACTTAGTACTTAAACCGAACCACTATATATCGGGTGTCCTTATGTTTGAATTTTGCTTGTATGAATTCTAAATTAATTAGCACATCTTTTGTTCACACGTCACCATTCCATCTTGATTAACATAGTTATTCCACTTCAATAATTTGGTTAATCAAGTAATTTTGTAAAGGACCGAAAAAATTGGGGATTGCTCTTTCACCTCCCCTCTAGACAATCGGACTCTTGGACTCAGGCACTTTCAAATACTTTAACTCATAAAGATCGACAAAGAGATTATGATAGATATACTTTTGGTGAATTAATACAAATAATTTAATTAAACATGAATTGATATATATATATATATATATATATATATATATATATATATATATATATATTATTAATAATAATAATAACATAAAAAGATGAATGTCAAATAAAATGTAAAATCTTAATGATGAAAAAGAATTAGGAAATTTCTGGTCTCAATTTGCTTGTGATCTTTATGAATCAAAAATAAAGAAAAACTATTCAAAACATAAATATAAAAAAAATATGATCAAATAAATGAATTTAAAAAAAATCCTAAAAAAATAAAAAAGAAGTTGAAAAAATATGTTAATAAATCATTTAATTTAAACAAAATACATAAAAAATATAAAAATATAAACCATCAGCTCCCCCTCAAACTAAAGACATAAAGGCTGAAGAACAAATTTTTTATAGATATGGTCAGAAGGGACGTTACGCTAATAAATGTTTTAAAAGAAATGCAAAAAAGAGAATTAATGAAATAATAAGTAAAATTAATGAAATAAAATTCTCATCATCAAAAGAAGATAATGAAGACAAAGAAGAAATAAAATATTCAGACTCAGAGCATTTCTGAGAAAATGATAACCATTTAATAAATAAAATTTTAAGACAATTTAGTCATAAAGAATGTGATGGAAATCCAAATTGTGATTGTAATATATGCCAAATAAAGTATGGATCTTCCTCTTTCAAATCACTGTCAAATAATGTTAATTGATAAAGAAGCAAACAAGAACATATAGAAAAACTATTAGAAAATAAGAAAAAAAAACAAAATAAACCCCATTAAGTTATATAAAATGACTGATTTATATAAAAGACTCTAAAAAGAGACAAATAGTTAAGAAACTCCTATATCTATTTAAGATTTACAAAAGGAGTTAAAAGAAAAAAAAACTAGAATAGAAATCTTAGAATTCAAATCATTAAATACAAATGAAAAGGCGAACCTTCATAAACAAAATCAGAAATAGGAATGTTATTAGAACTAAATTAAATATAAAAATTTACATTTTGAAGATGGTACACTAAAGTTAATTTAAAAATATCAAATGATTATTCAGCAAAATTAATTTGCTTCCTTGATAAAGGAGCAGATATAAGTTGTATAAAGGAAGGAATAGTACCTCTATAATATTTGGAACAAACCACACATACAGTAAATGTTGCAAAAGGAGAACAATTTTTTTTAAATAAACTCCAAAATGTTCATATATGTAAAAACGAAAAATGTATAAAAATATTTAAAATTTCATATGAAAGGAATGAATGAAGATTTAATTCTAGGAACCAAGTTCCTTACCACTATAACACCATATATAACAACTAACGAAGGAATTATAAGTTCAATTAAAAATAAACAAATTTTGTTTAAGTTTATAGAAAAATCAAGATTAAGGAAAGTAGATACAATAAACTCAGTTATTACTATAAAGGAACTATATCTTTTGCATATTCATTCATAAACTAAATCCTCAAAAATAAATGAACATTTGCAAAATACAAAATTTTACTTCAAAAAGAAAACTTCGACAAAGACTTGGCTTTCGTACAGAGTTAGCATTTGAAAAAGACTTTTATTAACTAAAGAAATCATAATATGGAATGGTCCACATATTTTCTGATAGAGACCAATCCCTATCCACTCGTTCATACTGACAAAAACTAAATAAACTTAAGTTAGGCACTAGACATGTAAAACTAAAATTACCCTTTTTCACATGTTTATAATAGAGAGAGATCCCTCTCCATCCTTCTTCGCATCGGCCAACTACACTAAATCCTTCTCACCAACACCACTAATTTCCACAATCCCATTCCAACTTGAAGAAATAGAAAGAGTCGCAAGAGCCACGTCCGTTTCTTTTCTCCTTCTCTTCTTCTCTCTTCAGGGCATGCCTGCAACAGTGCATTCGGCATCTTCCACAGTGTCAAAATGAACGACCACCACCGAATTCATCAAGTCCTCCTGCAGTGCAACGCGCTATCCTACTTTTATCTCGAAACTGTCGAGAGCCAAGGGCATGAGTCCGAGAGATTGTGCTGCAGTGAAGGACTGCGTCATGAACGTCAACAACACCGCCGATAGGTTGAGCCAGTCGGTTCGAGAGATGGGGCGTATGGACTGGACATGAAGCGAGAGCTTTCAGTTTCACTTGAGCAACATCTAGACATGGATGAGCGCTGCATTGACGGATGACACCACTTGCATGGACGAAGTTGCAGGGACGTCCATGAACAACAATCTCAAAGTTGCAGTCAAGGGAAGGGAGGTAAATGTGACCAAAGTCATCAGCAACGCCCTCGCCCCGTCAACCGTTGCGCCCAAAACTAGAGCAGCTCGGTCAAGAATCCATGACTCAACATTATCAATGGCGGGCGACACGTAGTCTTCAAAGAAACGTCCATCTCAAAATACTAATTTTAATGATTTTTTATCCCTTTTTTTTCTTAGATGGTGACATGACTTGAGCCACAACCTTTCATTTGTAATAATGAGCACTTACAAGTTACAAATACTGCTATATTTTTTATCGTGTTACCTCATAATGAAAAGGCCTAGTTTCCTAAAATGTAGTAATTGAAATTTCATCCAATTGGGAGATGTGGTTCATCCTTCCTTGCACCTCAAAATGGATAGTCAAAAAAGACCTTCCTGATCAAAACATCCACTCCATGTCTTCTTTAATCTATCTTGTCGTTCTCATCTTTCAATTAACCACTGTGCCACCAGCTGAGCACCATTTGTTGTCCTTTTAGAGACGGTCAGAAATTTATTGCAGAGAAAGGGGAAGAGATAAGTACAGACTATAACTGCCCACAAAGACACTTGACACCAATGGTTCAATTTGTCCTAACAAAACAATAACGAGGCTTACAAAAATAGTCAAAGCTAGACCTTTTTCATTTAATACGACCATTACCCAATCTATATATAAATTTGTGGCCAGCACACCATAAAGCTCTTTGTCTGTCAGGGTAGATTTGTTTGGACAATTTTTTTTAAGAAATCTTGAATTTTTTATTTTCTATGAAATTGAGATTTTCCAGGTTTTTATAAGTTATCCTAGGAGCCTAAACTCTCATGGTTAAATTTGCCTAATAAAGAGCCCAAAATTTTGTGAGTGTGATCCCTTGTCTTTGAGATGTACTTTCCTAGGATAATTTGCAAATGGCATGTTCACAAAATGACAATGCCTTGTCGGATTATCTATATGTACCCAAGCCGTTTATTAGATGGGCAAGGTACTTAATCATAGATTAGAAAGCAACCCATTTATTAGATAAGTTCACCCAACTAAACGAATCTTAAACATGTTGGCCTAATCCATCAACTGTGCCAACGCATTTATTAAACAAATCAACCAAACCCAGCCAATCTTAAAGGGTTGACCCAGTCCCATACCATTTATTTACTATTACTTCAATTTATCTCATACTTGACCTCGCTTATTTATTGAACAAGTTGACTCAAAGCATTTCGTGGATAGATCGACTAATTAGAACAATTTAAACATGCCTATTCAACCTATATCTTCCAAACGTATTTATTAAAAAAGTTGACCCAACTTGACCATCTTGAAATGAGCTTACCTTGTCAATCACAACTTGTAGTTAACCCAACCTATCTCATTCATTAAATAGGTAAACCCAGCTCAACTTACATATTAAATGATTGACCCGACCTGATCCATACCTAACCAATTCCATTTATTAAACAAGTGAACTCTATCCCCACATGTTATATAGGACGACTCAATTAGCTTCAACTCATAGCCAACTTGACCTCGGACATGTATTAAATGCGTCAACTCGAACCAATCAGTACCTGACTTGCCCCGTACCTGACTTCTCCCATTTATTAAGTACATGGCAAACCATAACAATAAATTTTAAACCAAATCACATCAACCCAACCCATCCCAATTATTGAATTTTTCCCCCTTAAATAAGTGGTATTGTTCAACAAACATAGAGAAGTTCATCAAACTCATTTTCCAAGGAAGCAACCGAAGTCATACTTGGCCTCCATTTAATTATATAGAATATGGTGTTTGTGTAAAGACCAGGAATTTTAAATTCTCATATTATGTAATTTATGTATCAGTGGAAAATATAGTCAAATGGGTCAACACATCGGCAAAATCGATGTGTAGAGTAGACAAACGTTTTCAGCAGACGCTCTCTCTACCACCGTCCACACCGTTCGTTTTTCCATGCATAGGCATTCACAATGCCTCTTCAATTTTCAAGGACTAAATTAAGAGTCTAGGGATAGAAAAAGCTAAAGATAAAAAAGAGAAAACGAAGGGAAAGGGGAGAAAAGAAAGAAAGAAAAGGAGAAGAAAAACAGTAAAGAAAACAAAGAAAAACCAGAGTGCCTAACCACCTCTTTTACTCACCTGAGTTTACCACCTCAACTCACATTCTAACCCTCAACCCGACCAAGAATCTCTTCACCTCCTCACGGTCTTCCTCTATTCCGGGAAAGGAAGGAGAGACCAAGCAAGGGGAAGGAGAAATCGATCTAGCAAGAAGGGTGGAGAGCAAGAAGATAAGGGAGATCAAATTTCACCAATTCAAGCACACCTGTAAATCACTTGAGGTTGGTGAATTTCTAACATCTTTTAAGTAAACCAATAATAATGGGTTGTTTAGAAAATATGTGCTCATAGATCTGGAAAGAAATAACCCAAGAACAATGAACACATGGGTAAAGGGAAGCCATGGATAATGGGTCCATGGCTTCTGACTCAACCTAGTCGACATATTGACTTCGTCGATGTGTCGTCTGGGGCAAGAATCCATCGAACAAAAAATGTTAAGTATGGAGCTAGACGATGCATGACCGAAATAAAAATGGATCAATGAATGATGATGGTCAATATATATATATATATATATATATATATATATATATATATATATATATATATATATATATATATATATATATACTGGCCCAGGACTATGTATCGACTAAGTCGATGTATCGGCCTGGGAATGATTCGAAAGAAACATAGAAACAATGAAGGAAGAACAAATTAGTGGACATGGCGACTGTGCCCACGGATCTTTGACAAATACATCGGTCGAACCAACACATCGGTCTGGGCATGACTAAACTACAAAAGAGATAAGGAGATGATGAACGTACACCAGGACGATGCATCGACCAGATCGATGCATCGGCCTGGGTATGATAAAGTGGAAATGAAGAACTGGTTTATGTACGATCTAGCAACCAAGGCCAACATATCAAACTGAGTTTAATGAAAATGAAATCAAAGACAATAAAATGACTCAAGGTTTATGCATCGACTATGCTAATGTATCGGTAGAAGAACACACTATGAACATATGGATGTATAAAATGCGTTGAATGGATTGATACATATAATTGAGTATATTAATCTGCATATCTATCGACTGGATCAATACATATGGTTTGAAAACAGAAAATCAACACAAATGGCAAACTCAGAAGAACATGTCGAATCAGTGAAACCATAGATGTATCTACTGGAGCGATACATGTAAACGTGAGAACAATAACAGGAACTGAAAACAGACAGAGTCCAGTCGACATAACGAGCTGGTCGATATGTGGGCTTGAAACAGAGACAAAGTATCAAAGTTAATGTATGTGCTAGTTAAATCAAATATAAAATGGAATCCTGTAGAATTGGGAAATCATACAGTAAACCTTTAGGTCTGGATTAGACTTACATAGATTATTAGACAAGGGTTTTGCGTGATAATAATCTATGGATTTTGATTTTAACATGTACATGGACAAAAGGAGTCAAGAGTGAATCGGACACTGTTCGAGCAAACGCATGAATCTTAATTGGTTGATCACTTTTGATCAGGTAGGAGTTCCTACTTTATTGAAGTATAACAATGTGAATGGTTTTGATAAATATTGATCTTGATTTTATTATACTCATTATCTTATATAGAAATGATGTTTGATAAAAGAAACTATTTGATGCATGGTTTTGGCATTATAATTGTACACATTACCTCATGCATGGTTGCATGAGAGGGTTGATCTTAGCGAGCCAAGAAGAACTGTCCAAACTTGCTTGGTCTCGTATACAATAAGTTAAAATGTTAGACTTTGGCCCTGTCCCTTGATATGAATGTTATGGCTTAATTGGGTTAAAGAGCTCTTAGGTAGGTCCCAAAACCCTGCGCAGAGGGAGACCACACTCCACCGACAGTCTCGGTTAATTTGTAGATGGTAACAACACCCTGATGGTTGCTGCCTCAAATGTTGTGGACATAAGTGACCAATTATTGAGAATCATTGATTGAAGTAATTTATGATGATCTGATATATGGAAATGGGTGGGCATATTATTGATGCATGACATCTATGGCATATCATTTTTCTGGCTTCTGATTTATAAGACGTTGGTGCATCTTCTATATAGAATTTGAGAAACATGTGTTAACCATATTTTGAGATTTTTTTCCCATTGTTCTCCTTATTATATGATTTTATGAGATTTCACACTTTGTGCATTTTGTGATTGGAATTTGTTACTGGGCAAGTTGACTAAGCCCGTACATTTTCCTGTTGATATTAACACAAATCAGGGTAAAGGAGAAGAAACTGGACCTAGTGGTACCCATGCTTGACGAGGAGATGGATCCGGAGATGCTTGAAGATATCATAGTTCTTATGTTGACATTTTGATAGAACTATGCATTTTCATAGGATCATTGATGTAATAACTTAGAATAACATTTTTTTTTTTTATATGGTTTGATGGTTTGATGGTTTGACTTATTTGGTTAAGTAATTTTCAACTTTGCTATCAAATGTTATTTCCGCAGGGTTGTGTTGGCACATACACAAATGTTTGGTGAGTTGACTCACGTATGTGTTAGAAATAGACCAGTCGAGGGTTGGATCTTCGGACTTGAAATCGGCTCACGTCGTCGTGACGTATCCGTCCTTTCTCCAAAAAAAAAAAAATTTTACTCTGATTAATCGATGGAAAAAGGGCGGGTCGTTGCAGTTTGCCATCAAACATGATCTAGATGAAGCTTTTATGTTGGAAGGTCTTCTTACTTCTTTTCTTTTCAAACTCCCCATGCAATTGTCAACTTAACCATTCCCCACAACACCTAACTCTTTTTGCAAAGTCAGGATATTACAAAATAAGGAAAACAACTCAAAATGTTGAGTAAATAGGTCAAACAAGGGAATAATACAAGAATGTATGCGGCAAATAGAGCACTCATTGGCCAATGAAGGAAATAAATTTCAGAATTGTGAATTTACAGAATTCAGTAGTCAAGGGTCAAAATACAGCTACAACTCAGGCAAACCGGACTTTAGGTTTGCCAGAACTCGGGTCCAATTGCAATTGGAGGACCCTAGTTAACCGGAACTGGTCGCACCCAAGCACAAACCGAGTTGTATTTGAAAACCCAATAGCTATATCGATGGAAGAATCAACTACTATAAATCTAAATTCTTTCGATGGATCATCTATTTATGACAGGAACCTAAGCGTTTTAATAGAATATCAAATTGTGCAACGAGTGTAAAAAAATTACATGTATGCAAATATATTGACAACTAATACTACAGAAAAAAGAAATAACAGAATTAATAATCACGCAATTTAGAAGATAATTAGCAAATTTAGGATTGTTACCTTACTGAAAATCAGCACAAACAAGGAATAATATTTGATACAAAATGGTGAACCGATACTAGAATATGTAAACTGTAAAGACTCCACTTTGTTGCCTCGTAAGAAATTTAATAGGAAGTACTCCCAAGAAAAGAAAGCTTAACTCTGAAACATTTAATAAACAAATTATGTAGAATATTGACAAACTTTAAATGGTTTAAAGATACATTTTTTTTACTAAAGTTTATTTTCAAGAAACATGGAATCAGTCGTTCTGGAATGAAAAAATCATCTATGGGTTGCCACCCTTATTAGCAGAAAATGTTATAAACACTGTTGCTCATAAAGATCGACAAAGAGGTTATGATAGTTATACTTATGGTGACTTAATATAGAAAATTAATCAAACAGGAATCGATATATGTAATAACATAAAAGATGAACGTCAAATAACACGTAAAAACTTTATGATAAAAAAGAATTAGAAAATTTTTGTTCTCAATTTGCCTATGATCTTTTTGAAACGAAAAGAATGAAAAACTATTCAGAACATAGATATTAAAAATTATGATCAAATAAGTGAATATGAAAAAACCTTTAAAAGAAATAAAAAGAAGTTCAAAAAATATATTGATAAAGGATATTCTAATTTAAACAAAATACATAAAAAAATATAAACCATGAGCTTCCCCCTTAACTAAAGACATAAAGCCTGAAGAACAATATCTTTATAAATATGGTCACAAAGGACATTACAATAATAAATGTTTTAAAAGAAGTTGAAACATGAAACAATAAGTAAAATTAATGAAATAAAATTCTCATAGTCGGAAGATAATAATGAAGACAAAGAAGAAATAAAAGATTCAGACTAAGAACATTTCTGAGAAAATGATAACCATTTAATGATCAAAATTTTAACCCTGAAGAATGTGATGGAAATCCAAATTGTTATTGTAATATATGCCAAATAAAGTATGGATCTTCCTCTTCCTAATCTTTTTTATTCAGATTGTCAAATAAATGTCCTAACTGAAAATTGCAAATTAATCCTTGAAATGATAATTGATATAAAAGACTCAAACAACCAAAAAGAACATATAGAAAAACTAATTTATATAATATAATATGACTAATTTATATAAAATACTCCAAAAATGTCTATTCAAGATCAACAAAAGGACTTAAAAGAAACAAAAAAGAAATAAAAACTAGAATAGAAATCTTAGAATTCAAATCATTAAATAAATATGGAAAGGGCGAACCTTCAGGAACAAAATCAGAAAGGAATGTTATTAGAACTAAGTTAAATATCAAAATTGACATTTAGAAGAATGTACACTAAAGTCAATTTAAAAATATCAAATGATTATTGAGCAAAATTAACATCTTATAGAAATGTTGCCAAAGGAGAGAAGAATTTTTTTTAACAAATAAACTCCAAAATGTTCATATATGTAAAAATGAAAAATGTATAAAAATATTTATATTTTTCAAATAAATAGAATGAAGATTTAATTCAAGGAACCTAGTTCCTTACAGCTATAACATCTTATATAACAAGTTACGAAGGATTTATAACTTCAATTGAAGAAAAAAAAAAATCTTTGAGTTTATAGAAAAATCAACATTAGGGAAAGTTGATACAATAAACTCAGTTATTACTTTAAAAGAACAATATCTTTTGCCCATTCATTCATAAATTAATTTTTTCCAAATAAAAGAACATTTCCAAGATACAAAATTTTACTTCAAAAAGAAAAATTCAAGAAGGACTTGTCATTCAAAAAAGACTTCTATTAACTAAAGAAATCATAATATGGAATGGTCAACATATTTTTTGACACAGACCAATCCCAATCCACCCGTTCATACTGACAAAAACTAAATAAACTAAAGTTAGGTGCAATGAATGTAAAACTAAAATCACCCCTTTTCAGTGTCTATAAAAGAGAGATATCCCTCTCCTCCCTTCTTCACATCGACCAACCACACTAAATCCTTCTCACTTCTCACCAACAACACTAATTTCCACAATCCCATTTCAACTTGAACAAATGGAAAGAGTCACATGGGCCACCTCCATTTCTCTTCTTCTTCTCCTCTTCTCTCTTCAGGGCATGCCTGCAACAGCGCATTCGGCATCTTCCACGATGTCAAGACGAACAGCCACCACCGATTTCATCAAGTCCTCCTGTAGCGCCACGCGCTATCCTGCTTTGTGCATCCAGTCATTGTCTGTGTATGCCAACACGATCAAGAGAAGCCCGAGGCAGATGGCCCTAACAGCTCTTTCAGTGAGCCTTGGCCAAGCCCACTCGGCCGCGACTTTCATCTTGAAACTGTCGAACGCCAAGGGCATGAGTCCAAGAGACTATGCTGCAATGAAAGACTGCGTTGAGAACGTGAACAACATCGTCGATGGGTTGAGCCAGTCGGTTCGAGAGATGGGGCATATGGGCTGGACCGGAAGCAGGAGCTTTCAGTTGCACTTGAGCAATGTCCAGACATGGATGAGCGCTGCGTTGACGGATGACACCACTTGCATGGATGGATTTGCAGGGACGTCCATGAGCACCAATCTCAAAGCTGTTGTCAAGGGAAGGGTGGTAAACGTGGCCAGAGTCACCAGTAACGCCCTCGCCCTTGTCAACCGGTGCGTACAAAAGCAGAGCAGCTCGGTCAAGAATCCATGACTCAGCACTGTCAATGGCGGGCGTCACCTATTCTTCGAAGAAGCATCCATCGGAAAATACTAATTTTAATGATTTTTTATCCCTTCTTTATCTTTTCTTAGATGGTGACAAGACTTGAGCCCTCAACCTTTCAATTGTAATAATGAGCTCTTACAAGTTACAAATACTGCTATATTATTAATCGAGTTAATTATTGTTACCTCGAAATGAAAACGTCTAGTTTCCTAAAATGTAGTAACTGAAATTTCATACAAGTGGGAGATGTGGTTCATCATTCCTTGCACCTCAAAATGGATAGTCAAAAAAGATATTCCTAATCAGAAAATGCACTCCATATTTTCTTTAATCTCTCTTATTGTTCTCAGCTTGCAATGTACCACTATGCCACCAATTGAGCACCAATTCTTATCCTTTTTTTATTGCAAAAAGGGGAAGAGATAAGTACAGACTATACCTGCCCCACAAAGACTGTGACACCCTGAAATTTTAGAATTTATAAAATTGAGTTTTAATAATTAATTGAGATTAATACAATTTAATCAAATAATTTAGAGAAATTAAGTGGGATTTAATTTATGAAATTAAATCTATAAATTTAATGTCGAGTGGCACGATGGAAAATAAATTCATGAAAATTTATTAGAGATGATTTTGTGACGTGGCATCACGTCACATGGGCGACTATGTGGCATGCCACGTGTAGAGGGGACCCAAATACCACACCCTAATAACTTAAGGGCAAATAGGGAATGGAAAAGCCATCACTTGAGTTGACTGCGTCACACTCGGAAACTCCATCCCACTTATCCCGTGCGCACGGTCATCCCCTATTCCATGCTCACGACACTCACCCACTCCCCACCGCATCCGCACGGTACTCTCTATCTCACCGTTTCCACTCACACGGCAGTATCCCATTCTCCATCTTCTTCACTGAGAATCTAATCTCCCCACCGTGAAAGCTAGGAAGGAAAGAGGAAAGAGATTCCGAAAGCTTCACTTACGATAAGTACCCATCTCTAGATTTAGGATTTATATTTAATTTGAAGGTTGAAGGAATTTAGAACCAACCCTATATGAATCTGGGTTTAGGTAATAAGAATAGGAAAGGTTTGAAAATTTTTGGGTATTTCCCCAAATCAGGAAATCGGGTTTAAATCTGTGAAATTTGATATTAAATTATCAATTTTAATCCCTAAGAACGTGATAAATCACATAGGGAATAAATCTAAGAGGTTTGATTTAAAGAACAGGACCAATAAAAACCACTCTACTGTGATTCCCGAGTTCAGGGAACTCGGTTCGCACTCTGCAGAATTTTGCAGATGACTGTCTGTAGAAGACAGGCTTTGGAACCTATCTCGGAACATCCGAGACAAGTTCGAAAGGTTCGGAACAGTCCGAAGTAACAAGGACGTTCTGATGACCCTCAGAAGGAATAGAGTCTCGGAACATGGGTCGGTCATTCCGAGGCCAACTTTCGAGGAGACTGTAAAATCAGATAGAGAACACTTAGACAGAAGACATGTAGAGAATTTAGTTAAGTACATATGAGAAACCGAAGTCTTGGAACCTGGCTCGGAAGTACCGAGGCCAAGTTTCGAGCACTGTAATAAAGAACCGAAATCTATAAAGCCTTGGAAGTACCGAGGGAATATTTGTAGTTTCGAACTCTTGGAACTTGACTCGGAAGTGCCAAGGTCAAGTTCCTAGTACTGTATTGTACAACTGAAATCAGTAAGTCTCTCGAAAGTACCGAGAGAGGACTTGAAGTTCCGAAGGAGACCACGATGATTTGAAGCTTCGGACGAAACTTCGGAAGTTCTAAATTGATAACCAAAGTTCCGAACCCACAGTATTAAGACTTGAACTTTAAATCCACACTCTTGGGTTGGACATGAACGCACTATTAACAAGACATCACCAAATGGAAATTAATGAAAGTGATAATTGTAGATTTGGAAAACAAAGACACAAACTAATCAAATGAATTATTGTATTTTGATTCATGGAAATAACCAGATGATCGAAAGGCGATCTAGGAGCCGTATATACCACGTAACTCGCTCCTTCGCGGAATTTTAGTGATTAAGTAGGTTTTCCTACATTATTGAAGTATCAAGTGATTATTTATGTATATTTGAATTATAAGCTGATTTGAATGCATGATTTGATTAAGTTTAGTTTTGAATACAATGTATTTCTTATATGTTGTCAAACATGTTTAATTTATCAATGCATAGACATGAAACGTATACATATAAGTGGGATGGGAATGCATGAGTCAAAGGTGAAAGAGATGATATATTTTAACCGGAAATATTTGAAATAAATTAACCATTGTATTTGGCAGTGTCCATGGGTTGCAAAGTATGGCATAATAATTAGGCAGACAGATCCAGGGTCAGAAAAAGTCCCGAAACCTGCACAGGAGTATGGGTGTGTAACACTCCCCTGGTAGTCCCGGTTAAATGCTAGTATTGGGTAGTAGCTCCTAGCTGGTGCCCCAGGAAAACTACGGACAAAATGGCCAATGTTTATCACTATTGAATGATAATGAGATAGTGATCAATGCATGGGGTATGAGAAGGGCTTGCATTAATTCATGTCACCATGGCATAGTGCATCATGATGATTTCTATAAACTTTACATGTATGTACGATTCTGATTTATATGAGATGATTACAAATGAATATGAATGTTTTATAAATATGAAATATGAACTAATATTGAAATATAGGATGGGGATGATTTTCAAATGAACTATATGATGTGAATAATATATATATGTTTTATCCCTGTTTTATATATATCACATGTTGGTACCCACTTGATGGGAATTCCAACTGGGCGTTGACTTATCCTACAAATCTTTTCTCTTTTACAAACTAATGCAGGAAAGGAGAAAAGTGATGAGGCAAGACCGAGCAATAGTCACGAGTAGATGGTTATGAAAGCAGGAGAAAGGAATTCGTAGAGCTTTTCATTTTATTTTGGAATTTTGGAAATAGAAGAGAACATTCCCCTTTGGTTTACATTTTGAGAATAAATATTTAGGTAGGAGTTATGTGATTGAAAGATAGATTGATGATGTAATAAACTCCTAGATAATGAGATTAAACCTTTTATTTGACATTTAATTCTATGGGATTATATTGATTTGCTTTGGATTGAGAATGATTATCTTTCAATGTATAAAATTTTATATACATATTTCCTCAGATTTTTAGTTAATGCGTTGCAAATATTACATGGACCTTGTTCATGTGCACACATTAGTTGGGTCAATCGAGGGTCGGGTCTTCGGACTCGGACTTAATTCGCGTCGTGGCACTCTCCCCTCTCTTCCCGTCTAAATATTCTGAAATAAATACTCTGATAATTAGGAGGAGAGGGAGGGGCATTATAGCCAATCTTAAATGGGTTGACCTAGTCCCATATCATTTATTATTCAATTACTTCAATTTTTCTCAAACTTGACATCGTTTATGTATTAAACAATTTGACTTAAAGCATTTCGTGGATAGATCGATTAATTAGAACAATTTAAACATGTCCATTGGACCTATAGCTACCAAACGTATTTATTAAACAAGTTGGCCAAACTTGACAATCTTAAATGAGCTTACCTTGTCAATCTCAACTTGTAGTTGAACCTAACTCATTCATTAAATAGGTAAACTCAAACCAACCACATATTGAATGATTGACCCGACTTGATCCATACCTAGCCAATTCCATTTATTAAACAAGTGAACTCTATCCCCACACGTATAGGAAGACTCAATTAGATTCAACTCATAGCCAACCTAACCTCGCACATGTATTAAATGGGTCGACTCGAACCAATAAGTACCTAACTTGCCCGGTACCTGACTTTGCCGATTTACTAAGTACATTGCAAACCATAACAACAAATTTTAAACCAAATCCCATCAACCCAGCCCAATTATTGAACTTTTCTCCCTTAAACAAGTGGTATAGTTAAACAAACATAGAGAAGTTTTAATTGAAAAGTAATTTTCTTAGCAGAGTTTCAAATTCATGTTCCCATCAAACTATTTTCCAATAAAGCAACCGAAACAATACTTGGGCTCTATTTAATTATAGAGAATATGGTGTTTGCCATCAAACATGACCTAGATGAAGTTTTTTATCTTGGAAGGTCTTCTTGTTTATTTTCTTTACAAACTCCCCGTGCAATTGTCAACATAACCATTCCCCACAAAACCTAGCTCTTATTGGAAAGTCGAAAATCCACCCCCACATGATGATAGGAATGAACTCAGGATAGTACAAAATTTGGAAAACAAGTCAAAATGTTGAGTAAATTGGTCAAACAAGGGAACAATGCATGAATGTATGACAGATTACTGGTTGGCCAATGAAGGGAATAAATTTCAGAATTGTGAATTTACACGATTCAATAGTCAAGGGTCAAAATACAGCTACAACTTAGGCATACCGGACTTTAGGCCTGCCAGAACCCGGGGCCAATTGCAATTGGAGGGTACTTTAATGCTATTTCACAATATGTGGTGGAAAAACATGAGTATGTCATGAAATATCTATTGGTTCTCACAAATAAAGGTTTACACCAAGGTCTTGTGAAAATTAATCTTAAGATAAATTTGTTACAAATAATGTTATTATCACATTGTTGTTTTATAAAACCACTTGTTAGCATATGAATTCAGGATATCTAAGAATTCAAGTCCAATGTGTCTATTCCATTTATTTTAGTATTGGTTAATAGGTGGTGAATACATTACAACAATATGTCTTGGTGGTTCTGTGTAAGTCAATGTGAGGGTACATTAGTTGACACACATTAATGCCGACTTTTCTAAGTAAAAAATTGCATTAAAGCCAATCACATGTATTCTAATCAATACACTTTGTTTTTATTTATAATTTAAGATTTATCCAGATGGGTATAGCTCAACTGATTGTCTCCCGCCTCAGGAAGTAAGGGGTTGTAGGTTCGAGCCCCCATGACCTAACCTTGGTATGCCCTACGGGTAGTGGGCTCATCCGTGGAGGTTTTACGGTGGGTAACCTGCGGTATCCCACACGTAAATTAAAAAAAATAGTTGTGTTCAAAGCCATTTCTCTCACAATTCAATATCTTTCTATAGGGTTGGAGTCCTGAGTTTGATTTTTATTTCACTTCAAAGGGCATTCCCCATAGAGTTACCCGATATAGGTGGGTATGAAGGCTTGTACATGTCTCGAGAATTAGTCGGATATTCTAAGAGCTTAGATACCTTGGTCATAAAAAAAAAAAACTCAACATCCTCCTGTGGGGAATCCAAATGGTTGTGTGCCTAGTTGGGAACATGGGATGGTTCTGGAGTGAGATTTATATAAGATTTTATCTTTTTAATTATAGATAAAATGGCTTATGAATGGTAGATGGTTTTCAGTAATAATTTCAATTTATAAAATTAACTTGGATTGTTATTTTATAAGAGTATCATTTTTTATCAAACTTGGTGCGACCATGTTTCATAAAGATACGCAAATCTCTAATAAAAAAGTTTTCTACAGTTGGAAAGTGTCTCTTCATACTTATACTTTATGAATATATAAAAAGGCAATTTAAGATAATCATCAAATAAATTTTGATCATTTCTTTATTAAACAGTTGTAATTTATGTCTATATCAATAGAAAAATAAAAATTGTCCTAAAAATGACTCAAATAAAGATTTAGTGAATTTCAAATATTCTATCTGTCTATTAGTATTAAAAATAAAGAAATCATGTAAAATATACTAAAAAAAATTAAAATTACTTTTTATGGACATTCGAGGGGCAGTTGACATTGTGCTAATGTGTCCACATTTTTGCTGAGCTTGAGATACTTTGGTTGTTAAGTACTCACTTTGTTCATGGTTCTTTACACTAGTGAGGGAGAAGTCACATGTACATTTCTTTTGAATTGATGCCACCACCTACTCTGGGAACGGGACTGGGCTGCTCAAGTTGTACCAAGCCCAAGCCCAATTATTAAGTGAAAATATTGAGCTAGATCTTAGCTTGATAAAGTCCGAGTCAAAATATGAGTCCAAAAACAAGTTTTTTTATATAAAATATTTGACTAATAAATACTAATTAAAACATATTTTTTTTATAAAGTATGAATTATAATTATTATCTAATCATTAAATTATAAAATAATAATTAAATAAAGTATATATTAGATAATAAGCTCAAGCCCGGTGCAAAAACTAGTTGAGCTTTATATTTTTATCCAAGTCCAACCTTATTATAAGTCTGTCTGATTTTTTTTTCGCTCAAATTCACTTTTTTCTTAGGCCCGATTCTTTGGGCTTTCAAGCCCAATTCCCATCTCCATTCTTCTCTTTCGTGAAATTTGACATTTGAACTCAGTGAAAACATAATTCTAGAATGAAGCCTTCAATTCCTTTTCTTGCTTCTCATTTTATGCTTTCTTTTTTATTTTTAACAAAATTTTCTCTTGGCCTTTAAATCCTCTAGAATAAGGTGGGTTCAAGTCTTCAATGTGAGGGGTGGGTGCTTGGTTCACCCATTTATTTCATTTGAAGGTATTTCGAGTTATTTTTGTTAGAAAAGAGAAAATTGTGTATAGAATATCTAAACTATTACATGTATATATAATCTCTAGTCGACCCTAGGGCTATCATAATCAAACTCAAACACTTAACTAATTATAAATCAAATACACCTCTTAATTAGAGGTAAACCCAAACTAGAATCTTAATTACATTATAATTAGGATAATCTAAATATATTTCAACACGCCCCCGCAAACTGAAGTGTGGATGAACGCGAAACTTGGAAAGTGAAGAATCGGCAGGTGAACTGCAAAAAATGGCAATTGACTGGCCACAAAGATTTGTTGAAGAGGCAACGTTGACTGACTGCAAATATGTGTTTATGTGGCAGCGTTGATTGGTTGCAAAATGACAGGCGGCATACACCAATGGCGGCCTGAAATAGAGAAAGAGGCTCGGATGATGGCAGTGGCCGTAAGACAATTGTCCGATAAACAATGATCGCAATATGCGATAAATACATGCAATGAGTGACCTGCAAAACAAGGGGCTGAAGCCATCACATCAATCAATCAGATCGTAAAGGCCAGCGAACAATAGCTGTAGCCATAAAGGCTGAAGTCATAATGACTAACAAATAAGACTGTAACTATAAAAGGCCAGCAAATAAAGGCTGAAGTCATAATGACCAGCAAATGAGGCTGTAACCATAAAAGGCCAGCAAATGACGTTGTAGTCATGAAAGGCCAGCAAATGAGGCTTTAACCATGAAAGACCAGCAAATGGGGTTGTAACCATGAAAGGCCAGCAAATGGGGCTGTAGCCATGAAAGGCCAGCAAAGGGGCTGAAACCATAAAAGGTTAGCAAAGGTTGGGAACGAATTAGTCCACCAAATAAAAGGAGTTGATGAATTCCACAACAAATAGACATGTGTCCAAAACATGCCGTCTCATTTTCGAGAAACGACAAAACAAGGCTGCTCGAAAGGCAACTGAGTAAGAGGAGAAGGCAATTTGTGTCCCTTTCTTCAGAGCGTCGACAAAATCGATGAAAGTAGGAGGAAAAGGGAAATTTGTGCCCCTTTCTTCAGTTCTTCTCCTTTCTTCTTGGCACAAATCTCATAGATTGTGGCGAGAAGAAACAGCAAAAAACATAATAAGTGGACAGAGACAAAGCACTGCTTCATTGGAGCAATAAAGACCCAAACAAAGAGGTGTTGATGGGTATTGCTGCCAACATTACTGTGCCAAAGTGATCAAAGAGGTAACATCAGACCAGCCACCACTCCATGCCTTTGTTGAATATCTTCATGAGGAATTAAGGCGTCTGATTGCACATAGAGATCTGAAGGCTTACATTATTTTTTTTTATGCTGATCTGAACTCCCAAGATTTTTTGTTTGACTAAGCTATATGATGATAAAATGACCCACATGAGGACATGTATTGAAAGGGCCCAAATCTTCCTCTTTCAAAGGTGGTGATCTTGCAGGCATGATAACAAGAACTTAGACAAACAAGGAGCTCATGGTGTATCAAGTAACACCTGTTCGGTTCAAGAGAAGCTGATGGGACCTTTATTTCCAAGGTTTTATCTGAAATAAACAGGATGGTCAGTGTTGATGGCACCGATTCAGATCCATATTCGCGCAACAAAAAATCTATCCTTTTCAGATCTAATCGTTGGACAGAGGGATCCAACGGTGATTTTTATTTTCCACCCAAAGTCTGCTAGAAGTATAGAATACCAAGGAGAAGCAGCAGAGAATTTTGGCCAAGATATTGTCGTTGCAACAGAGAGAAGATGCAAACATCTGGGTTTTGCAGAGTCGGATGAAACAACGATGACAGCAGTCTGGACGACGGCCAGTGAGTAGATGGTGAGAGAAGAACGGCAGAATGGGGCACTGTGATGGAGGCGGTGTTGCATCGAATGGCTGCTGCAAATCGTCGGATCTGTTGCCTACAATCTGAAAGAGGGCAAATTGAGCTGGGTCAGCATGCAGAGAGATGTGAGACGGTCGACGAGCGGCAAGAGTCAGTTCTATCTGCCACCAATAAAATCAGATATGCTGGGTTGAAGAGAGACAAGGTCTGCAACTCAATGGATTTCTCTAAGGCTTTCCTCCTTGCTGCAGCGTCGACAGAATAGCAGAGAAGCAGATCGGGATCTTGACAAAGAAACAACTTAGCAAAGAAATGGCAAAGTTTGCTGCTGGTTTGCTCTTCTTCTTCCTTGGTTTGCATGGAGTTTTTAAAATTGTGGAAGCAACGAGTGATTTTCAAGACAGATGGCATCTTCAAAACCCAATGGATTTTGATGATAACAGATTTGATACAGAAGTAGCCAAGAGAGAAGTATTCAATGAGAGCTTGGCTACTACTGCTGCTGGTTACAACTCAGAATGCAATATGGTTAATCCCATAGACCGTTGCTGGCGTTGTGATCCCAATTGGGAGAAAAACAGGCAAAGACTTGCCGATTGTGCAATTGGGTTCGGTAAGGCTACGCTTGGTGGCAAGAATGGGAAGATTTACACGGTAACGGACTCCGGCGATGACCCGATGTCGCCGAAACAGGGCACTCTTCGTCACGCCGCCATCCAAGAGGAGCCATTATGGATCATATTTGCTCGCGATATGGAGATCAAGCTCAAAGTAGAATTGATCATGAATAATTACAAGACCATAGATGGAAGGGGTGCTAATGTCCACATTGCAGGTGGTCCATGTCACGCCCCGACCCGAAGGGTGAGCCAGGAACGCGACTGATTTTTTTTTTTGAAGAATAAACTAAACCAACTCATAAGCATTCTCATTGAGCTGGATCAACGGTTAGGCCCAGAGGTCACACATGATCCCAACATGTGAACTCAAATATATACCATAAGTCTACCCCACAAGAATAGATAACAATATCGATAACATTAACACATAACATGAGAAAATCAATCATTGATTTCAACATTCAAAACTACAACTTAAGCCACTACAGAGGCAACGGTTTAATACATCACACTTAAGCAAATTTAGTACCGCATCCGGTACTTGATAGAAGCGAAAGGTTCCAAGAACCAACAAGAAAAGATAAGGGTATTCCCCTTAGGGGGAATCCCGAAACACCGCTTCAGCTTATCCATCCTAAACCTGATAAAGAGGGTCCTCCTCCTCGGGTTCATCGCCTGAAAGATGAGTGGGGTGAGCTACCAAGCCCAATAAAGGAAATATAACAATGCAATTTAAGTAAAGATATAACAGGTTAGCAACAGTTCAATAATATCACATGCTTGATAACAATAAGCATAATCTCAAGTAATACATCAACATCATCAAATACTACCATTATCCACCGTAACGCCTGCCGACTACGCTGAGACCAGTATTAAGTCCCGACACGGTCAAAATACATCCTTGCAAGTACATCTCCGGCTCTGACTTAGCCAATACTGACATCCTCAAGTCAGCAACTGACGACATCATGGTCCACCCATGGTCTAGTAGACATAAACCATCTCCCATATGGTCGATATTGGTTCAATAGCCCAGGTACGTGGAAGCAGTCTTACGTACTCATACGATCAACATCGTAAAATCACAATCATCATCAGCACTCTTACCATAGTGCATTATGTATAGGCACATGAGTGGGTTTATCAAAACTGAAACCACTCATTGCTCAATACTCATCTCATCATAAAACCTGTTTACAAAATCTGCAGAGTTAAGTTCCCTCACCGTGATTGTGTGGTTACGCGGCCTCTGTTCAAAAAACACACAAGTGCACAATCAATATACATAACAAATACATATACTTAAGTATCATTTCGAAATCATACGTTTTCCCACAAAATATCCAGGGTTCATGGAATTGAGTCTCCTACTTGGTGTCTATCCCTTTTAAGTTATAATCATCCACAAGATAATAATATAGAAAGGGGCTCAGTCCAAAACTCATATTGTCTTCTGGATATTGACCAGATTGACTTATTGAGTTAGGTCTAGATCCTCGGGTCACTTCTCGGTTGTCTTCTAGATAGGACCAGACCTGACATTTTGAGTTAGACCTCAAGGTCACCCAGTGCCCGACTATAGTGTAGGCCTGAAAGTGAATCACTCAGTACCCGACCAATAGGGTCGGCCTGGAAGCAGATACAATAGTATTTACACTATAAATAGTAAGAGAAAATGGGTTAGTACAATTTTAATTTAACAGAGGGGTATTAAACATCATGAACAATTAAACACATCATTAGTAAATCAAGCAAGATTAGACATATCATAAATCAACAATCCAATAATACTTTATCACTTAAAAACGGGTCCATCGGAACATCACCTCGGAACCGGGTACAGTGGCTTCGGATCATCCGAACCACACTAAACTAAGTCACTGGCCTTGGAACATGGGCCTGACTTCGGATCGTCCGAGGGTTGGGTCTCGGATCATCCGAAGTCCATCCGAATCGATAAAAAATCCGAAATAAGTCTCGGTGGGTCTGCATGCCTTGGAACGTCCGAAGGTTGGGTTCGGAACGTCCAAGTGGGTTCGGTCCTTCCGAGCTCGGCTCGGTACGTCTGAAAAGGTCTGGCTCGCCTCGGGCGTACTAGGCTTCGGGTGAAGCTCGGAACGTCCGAGGGTCACTACTCAGACCGTCCGAAGGTTCGAACTGTCCGAAGATCGGCTCTCGGACCTTCTGAGAGTCATCTTCCTCCACAGCAGACAGTGACGGCAGTCAGACAGTGAAATGCGACTCCGGAAAGGGAGGGCTTCCAGGACTCGGTTTTCACATCCAACCGATCTGATGGACTCCTCTGGGAGTCCTCTTTCCATAGGGAGATGTTTGGAGCTCAGAAGCTCACTGGGCCATCCGATTTAAACAGTGAAAGTTCACGGGTACATGAAACCCATGGTTTTTCCTTAAATTTAAAACTGGTTTTTCTTCATCAAAACAGGGCCAAATTCGGTTTTGTTTGATTCTAAACAGATCAGAATTGGAAGGGGAATGCAAAGGATACCTTTGCTCAGGCTCTTGGGCTAAGAATTTGATTTTTGGAAAATCTTCCTTCTAAAGCTTACGGGTGACTGAAACAGGCAAGAACCGGGGCTAAGGGTCGGATGAAACTGGCTGATTTCAAACAACTGAGAGGGAGACTGAGAGAGATAGAGAAATGGGAGTTGAAAACTGATCAGGAGGGCCGGTTTTTATAGATTTTCAGCCGAAACAGACGGTCGGGTGGCCATTGCATGCTTCTGCATGCAGGCACCGCTGATGTTTACAACAGTAAACAGATTCCTGGTTGCAAATAAGTCCTCAGCAGGTTTTGGTTTTGCAATTTGGCCCCTAGATTCAATAAAAGTAAATTTAAAACTAAAAGTATTATTTTAAAAACTCAAAAACTTGATCCAACCCTACAGATAGGTTGGGTCTTCAAAATCTTAATCACCATAAAAATTTTAGAATTTATCTCTTATTAAAAACCATTTATTTAAATAAAAACCATAATTTACCCATTTTTACTTAAATAAACAATTGTTAAAATAATCAATTCATAAATCTTATTTTGAAGTGAAATAAAATAACTAGACCATTCTTAAAATGGTCTACCACCAAATACCATTTTCGAAATTTATCTCTTTTCCGAAATTATTTAAAATAATTAAAACTCCCTTTCGGGGTTTTGACGGGCGAATAATAAATATCATTTTATGAAAATAAATCATTTTAAAATCAGAAATGCAATTCCTTTATTAAGGAAAATATTATCAATCCATAATAATCACTCATCAACAAAATTTATAAAATAAACACAGCAAGCGGTAAATTACCAAAATGCCCCTCCAGCTAAACGAGCTGGATCACTGAGCTCACGAGCTCGGATCGGGCCAAAACTGGGCTTCCCTCAAAGCCCTAACCGTAATCTCTGAGATTAACCGGTTAAACAAGAATTAATTAAGCTAACACACGCCTAATCTGGGGCAAGGTATTACAGTCCATGTATCACAATTCAAGTTGTAAGCCACATTATCATACATGGGATCCATATACATGATTGCCAGCCAGGAGGGAACATGATGGTGAGAAGCACTCCGACTCACGTCCGAACACGAACATCGTCTGACGGCGACAGCATCTCATTGTTCACGGCACAACATGTATGGATCGACCATTGTTTCTTCTCAAGCTGCAAAGATGGTATCATAGATGCAGTCATGGAATCAACTGCAATCACAATCTCCAACAGCTACTTCACAAAACATGACAAGGTGATGCTTTTTGGTCACAGTGATGATCATGTGGTAGATAAGGTCATGCGAATTACGGTTGCATTCAATCGTTTTGGAGAAGGATTGATTGAGAGGATGGGAGTATGCAGTGGTACAGATCTGAGAACAATGGGTCAACGAGATAACTTTCTCAATGCTTCTCTTCCTCTCCCTCCCTCCCTCTGCCGTTGAATCTCCTCGGGCAGAGGGAGAGAATAAAACACTTGAGAGATGAAGGAATCAGATCTGATGCCAGTCTTGCTACGCGCAGAGGAAGAGAGGCGAACAAAGCCTTGTGCACGAGGGAGAGACGGCGACAGAACAAGGGGATTGCCGAAGCCAAGCGTCTGAGTGCGCTTGTGTGTGGATCCAACACATGATCAAATCTGAAGAAGACAAACTTAGAAGAGATAGATCTGTGAGAGAGGGATGGTGAAACTGCTCAATCGTAGAACTGCAAGAGATGAAAGTGCGAGTGCCAGCAGAAGATGGCGAGAGGCGGTTGGTGATTGGAAGCGCCAGTTGAGGCAGCGCAAGGCCTATTGTGGGTCTGAGATCTGCTGTGGGTGAAGAGCGCTGTCCTGCAGTAGCGTAAAGTGGGGATTTGATTGGGGCAGATATGGGCGAAAGAAGTCTTCACCGTGTATCTCCCTCCCTCCCTCTGCCGATTAATGTCGGCAGAGGGAGAGAAGAAAACACTGACCATATCAGAAAAGAGAAAATTGTGTATAGAATATCTAAACTATTACATGTATATATAGCCTCTATTCGACCCTAGGACTATTATAATAAGACTCAAACACTTAACTAATTATAAATCAAATACACCTCTTAATTAGAGGTAAACCCAAACTAGAATCCTAATTACATTATAATTAGGATAATCTAAATATATTTCAACATTTTTTAGACCTTCTGGTATCATTCATGAGTTTTGAAGAAGTTTTAATATATTCTTTATGCATTGAAGTTAAGAAAAAAGTAATTTTCCTTGAGATTTAAATAAAAATATTAATTTAATTGGATATGTATAATTAGTTAATTTATTTAACAAATGGGTTAATCAATTTAAATTAAGTCAGCTTGATTTATTTTAATATAGTTATAGATAAAAGAAATTTAGATAAATGAGTCAATTAGACTTAATCCAAACTTGAGATGACTTAATCCATCCCAATATCTATTTTAAACAATTTAGAAAATAAGAAGATTTATTTTAGAAAAGAAAATAATAACTTTTCAAATTAATCAGAAATTAAAAATTCATTAAAACAACTCTCAAGGGTATGTTTGTTTGCACTAATTTTCTAAAAAAATGATTTTTCTAAAAAGATGAAATTTTTTCTTATTTGTTTGTACATATTTTTCTAAACATATAGCTTCTCAGGAGGCAAATTTTACTAAAAACATAGTAAATTTTTTTCCATGAAGTAGTTCTCTAGAAAAATTTATGAATAAAACCTTCTGAGTCTTTTAGTCAGAAAATACGTTTTATTAAATTATTTTTAAAGTTTTTTCATCAAAATCTATTTTTTTAATTAAAAAACGTTTTTTTCTGGAAAAAATGAACAAGTGGGTGACTAGAGTTCCGGCCGGAGAGATGGGGTTTTGTTACCGCACACAGTTTGAAAGGTGGTGAGTAGAGGCCTGAGTCTGAAAGAAGAAGGGAGACAATGGTGGCAGGCTTATCAATCCTTTCCTCTCCATATTTCCACTTTAACCTCCTCCTATTCAGACCATCTTTCCCCTCCTGCAGACAGAGGCTTCTTGCCACCCCTTCCAGGCTTTTCAACTCTACTCGCTTTCTTTCCTCTTATCCCATCTCTCTCCCATCCAAACCGCCTCCTCCTCCTCTTCCTTCTTCTTCTTCTTCAAGTTCTCTTAAAACATATTCGTCTGAGGGCGTCAGAAATGGAGATGACCCATTGGTCATTCTTGGTATCGAGACAAGCTGTGACGACACTGCTGCAGCCGTGGTAAAGGCTAGCTTATGTTTCTGTTCATGTGTTTTTGTCTCTCTTTAAGAAATTATAGTTTTTCTTCTGTGTATTGATTTTATGGTTCTACCTTTCAGGTCAGGAGCGATGGTGAAATTCTCAGCCAGGTTGTGTCTTCTCAGGTAACAGATCAATCTTCTCGTCTCTTGTGTTTCCTAATCTCTTTTACCCGACCATTGTCTTTGAATTATTTGCAACTAATGATTTAGAAAGTATGCTTTGTGATACCAAAGTGTATGGTTAATGCATATCTTATTGAGGTAGAGCTGTGGATTATTTTGGGTTGGTATCCTTTGTCATTGTCAATGTCAATGAATCTTATTTATCCCATCTATCTGTGTTTGGCAGTCATAATTGGATTGGGCAAATTATTCATGGCCTGACTTCATATTTGACATCAATAGGGAAACTCTTTGTCTGCTTTTATTGTTGCAATAGTGAGCACATACCGTCTGTGCCACTGGCTGTTGTTTGGGTTGGCCAGCTTTTAAGGGCCACTGGCTCTTGTTTGGGTTGCCCAACTTTTTTTTTTTCCTTTTCCGAACATTTTGAATTCAATCAGCTTGAAAAGAGGGAGATGTTAAATCATGGGATAGTTTGTCATAGGCCTGTATTGATTTCATAGGAGAGTCCTAAAATTACACACAGACCTCTTATTTTGTTTTATGATATCACTGGATCATGCAGGGTTAATAGGAACTGTTGGTCCTGCTCCTTTGCGCAAATTTAGTGTTTGCTGCACTTCCCTGTTATGTACTTCTAACCTTTGTTTCTGCGATCCCTTGACAACTGACGTGAGCATCTGGGTGGTCGATTTGAAAAAAAAGAAGGAAAAACCAATTGGATGGTTAGAATCTTACAAGATCCAATGTTTTTGGGACGTTATACATTGAAATGCAGTACATCAATGTTCTGGTCTTCTAAATCACCAAATGGTAGGGCCTCAATTGGTGATATTAGAAGGAGATTAAATTGTAATAATTTGTTGACTCAGTATATGATCCTGATGAGGATTAGAACAAGACTAGTAGGTAGTGCTTAATGATAATGTTGAGTTCTCAATTTCCATTGTGTTATTGTTTGATGAAAATAAGTACTTATACAACAGTGGTGATAGAGAGATCCATTCTGTGAAGCCTTAAGAAATTAGATTGGTACAAGTGGGTTGGGCTTGGGAAAGGGATTATGCTCATCAAGTGTCATCATCATCAAACCATTATACAATATATTTCGGTCTGCTTGTGAGTCTTGTTTTTTTCACAGCACCATAAACAATCATGTTCTCTACCAGTCAGCAACCTATCACATGGTTACTCCCTCAGTTCAAGTCTTAATGGTCTTCCGTTTATCCTTGTACCTTCTACCTGTCACCCTTAAGTTCCCATACCACAACTGTTAATGATCCTATACGTATGCAACGAAACCATGTTAATTGGCATTCTTTAGTCTTAAGTTTTATCCCATTCCCTCATTTCTACTTCAAATTTTTTTCTTGTTTGTTGTTTCTCTGCTCATCCATCTTAACATATGCATTTCCTCAACCTCCAACTTGTCTCACCATTGCCAATCATTCAGCTTCATATAAGATTCAAATATAGCAATAAAAGAATAGACTAACCACCCAATAGAATTAACAAAGGAAGCATGGGAGAGGTTTGATACTTAAGTTAGAGTTAGAGAAACATTACTATATGTTGCAAGAGAATAGTTGATGATCAGTTTAAATCCCAATCAATAACCCTTAGTCTTCCTTGGAGCATTATAAAAGTATAATAAGGGCGCAACGTCAAATCAAGTTGCACCAAGTTGCATCAGTTGTTGGTGGTGAGCATCAACTTAGTGTAACATTAGGTACAATGGCATTCATGGCTGGTGTGGTTTATGAGAGAGACACACCCGTATGAGAACTGCCCAGTCATTCTATGAAGTTAGTGCGAATGGTGATTTTTGAAGAGTGGGATCTTTTTATTTGTTTTGAATCAAGTTGCATTGTTGTTGTTAGTGAGCATCACCTCAACATAACATTAGATGCAATTGCTAGAGTTAGAGAAACATTACTATATGTTGCAAAGTGTCGTTGATGGTCAGTTTAAATCCTGATCAATAGCCTTTAGTCTTCCTTGGAGAATTATAAAAAGAAAATAAAAAAAGCGCAACATCAAATCAAGTTGCACCAAGTTGCATTGGTTGTTGTTGGCGAGCATCTTTTTAGTGTAACATTAGGTACAATGGCATTCATGGCTGTTGTGGTATATGAGAGACACCCTTATGAGAACTGCCCAGTCATTCTGTAGTTAGTGGAATGGTGATTTTTGAAGAGTGGGGTCATTTTTTATTTGTTTTGAATCAAGTTGCATTTGTTGTTGTTGGTGAGTATCTCCTCAACGTAACATTAGATACAATGGCATTCATTGCTTCATACTGTTGTGATATATAGGAGAGATGCACCTGTTTGGTAACTGCACAGTCATTCTAAGAGACATGAGTGCAGATGTTGATTTAAGATGAGTGAGGGCCATTCTTATTTATTTTGTTGCTGAGGACTTGTAAGGTTCTTAACGAGATTTTGTTTATACAAAAACTCATGAACATCATTCAGAAAAAAAGGATGCCATTTCAATGGTTTGATCGGTGATTCTTTATGATTTTTGGTTCTGTGGGCTATTTAAAAGTGATCATTCTTTTATATGGTGGGATGATACATAAAGTTTCTGATGTCATTATTAAAATTACTAAATTAGCAATGACAAACATGCCATATGCATTTAGTTGAATTTGTGTTTTTGGTTCATGAAGGCAGATTTACTTTCACGATATGGAGGTGTTGCACCGAAAATGGCAGAGGAAGCACATACTCAAGTGATTGATCAGGTTTCACTTTTAACAGGCTCATATCTTGAAAGTCATATCATTAAAATTTGATTTTCTTTTCACCTTGGCAATTGTGCAGACCATAACATATGTAGTTCACAGGTCATTCAACAGGCACTCAATAATGCTAGTTTGACAGAAGAGGATCTTTCAGCAGTTGCCGTTACCATTGGTCCGGGTCTGAGTCTTTGTCTACGTGGTAATCTGAGTGATATAATTATTGCAGAATTTCAACGAGTCATTTTTTCCTTCTATTTCCCCAGTTGCTAGACTAACGTGGTGACTGAATCGAAAACATTTTACCATTTCATTGGAAAGGAGTGAAGTTTTCTCAATTTTATTATAAGGCTGTGGTTTATAATTCATTTGCTAGATGGAGCAAGGTAGGAGCTAGAAATATCACCAATGCACATGGTCTTTAAAGTGCATGTAATTAGTTGAAGGGAAAGAAATTTCATGATTATTTCATCTCAAAACCATTGGCCATCTCTTTATTAAACAAAGAAAAGAATAATTATGATAACTATACAAAATAAATAGCAGTGCAAATTGTTACAAGTTACTGACTGGAATGATCTAATCTATCTTATTACCCTGAAACAGGAATCCGCTTACTAAGACATTGGTCCATTTGGAATATGGTCTGATATCTGAAACTGCCCATGAGCTACCTTTTTTCTTGTTTTTTTGTGGGGATGATCGTTGACCTCTTGCTTAAGACCAATCATTAATTTTAATTAAGGTTTTTAGTTATGCACTAGTGCTTTGTTGGATTTTTTGGTACTTGTGCAAATACTTGATCATCATCATCAATATTTGGCACTTATTGTATTGTTAAAAAAATTTGCCACTACTGATGGCACATGCTTACTGGATAAAGAATCACAAATTCTATTAGATAACGGATCAGCAGGATGCAAGCAGGATAAGAAAAGAGCATCTGTAACTGTAGATAGGATCATAGGAATAATAAGAATTAACTTTGACAAGAATGCTTCCCAACAGAATCATGACGATCATTGGTAAAAACAAATGAATTATTGCCAAATCAAGTAACTTATACACAGATAGTAGCAACAGCAATATTTGGTCGAGTTATGCTGAGTGAATACATCGATAATAGACTTCAAGGAGAACTATAAGTTGTTGAGACAATTTTGGAAGGAAAGTCGGATTCCTGGAGGTTGTGAGAAGTTTGTTCCAAATAGCTAGGCTGCATTGTATTCAGTTCCACAAAAATGGGTAGAAGATATTGGTCAGGAGGATAATGTGGGTTGAGAATGCAACTGAGGATGACCTAGTGGTAGAAAATCCACCAAAATAAGCTCTGATTGCAGATTTTGATACAGAAGATCTGACAATTAGAGATCATACAGTGGACAATGCTTATTCAGATTACTATCTGCACAACTAGATCATCATCTGTAGGTTCAACTGACCATGCCATTGCAATTGGTTAGATCCTTGGAGATTGGGATGATCAATCCAATGGTTACCAGAAATCCATGATACAGATCTTAATAGGATACTCTAATTCTCTAAGCACCAGGAGGTCTGCAACAAGATGTAGTAAATTGGTTGGATAAGTAAGTTTTGAAGTTGAACTGGATGAAAGATTAAGAGGTTAAGCTTATACAAGGGGTTAGTGCATTGCAAAATTGTTTCTGATCCAGGAGAATGATGGCTACAGAACAAACTCAAGGGGTCCATGTGGATGAGGGCAAAGCAAGAGAATGAAGGGGATTCTCCTCCTTTCCCTGTTTGGTATCTACTGAAGAAGGGAAATTGTGGTTTCCACTTTCTCCCCATTTCCCCTCCCAAGGCAAAATCTGTTTCCCCTAGAGAGGGGAAGGGAAAATGCGTTCACTTTCTCCCCATTTTTGCTTCCCAAGGCAAAATCTGTTTCCTCTAGAGAGCGAGGAGAAGCCATGGTCTCCCCTCCGTCCTTGTATCCTCTTTCCATCTTTCTTCTTGTACCATATCTCCTGTCATTACCAAACAAGATGCAGAAGGATCTCTCAGCAAGAGGATCCCCTACTTAGGATAATTGCCTACCTAGGGGAATTACTTGAAAAACTTTCTCCTCGTTCAAACGCAGCCAAGGACTAGTTTTTCCCGAACATGAGTAATTGATTAAGCCTGGGGCTTATGGCCATGGGTTCACTTTAGGCCTGGTTCAGGCCCAGTTTGTAATGTATCACATGTTACAGTACCACTACAGAGCTGTTCATACTAGGGATTTTGTTTTTATTATTTTGGTTAAGATCTGGTCAGTCTTCAAATTAATCTGAACTTTTTACTGCGTTATTCCTGCTGTTTAAACCTACTGTCGTATGGCATGCCATATTGTAGATAAAGAGTTTGCATGAATTTTCCCCAAGTCCCCTTATTAGTTATTATTTTCTCGTGGACTGCACTTTTCGTCCAACTATCATATATAATTGAAAGTTCTTAAAATAACACTTCCTGTTGCATCTGCTAATTTTTTTTCTCCATTTGAATTACCTTTCGGAGGTTCTCCTCTGCTCACTAGTGTATTACTGATGAAATATAACACAATAAACTGAAATTCCTCTATGAAAATCTGGTGTAGTTGGCGTGCAGAAAGCGAGGAGAATAGCTGGAAAGTTTAATCTCCCAATTATTGGAATCCATCACATGGAAGCTCATGCTCTTGTTGCTAGGTATTTGACTCATGGATGATGATGCTTCATTCCTTACAAATATCTCTTGTATAATTCAGGTCACCTAAGTTCTAGGCTGAATTGCCCCTTTTAGGCACATTTAAGGCTCTGCTTAGGTGGCTTATAAATGGAGTTTACTTTGCCTTAAAGCCTCTGGTATATGCTTCCAAACTCAATATTCGAGTTGGACCCAGTTGAAAATTCAAGATTAAGTGTGAGTTCTAGCCATACATGAAATATGGCATGGTTTTGCCTAGGAGGAACTATTGTAGATTTCAACTTCCATGATTGTTTTATTATATGGATTGAAGCATGATGACTTAGAGTTCTACGTTGTTGATTTTTTTGGCTGTGTTTTGAAGGGATTTTTTTTTTACTGCGACAGCCATGTGATTCAGATACTGTTTAAGCTATTAGGAGAAAACCATACTCTTTTATCTCTTTTTTTTTTTGGCCCTTTGTTTATGAATATTTATTTGTTTGTCTGTACAGAATTCTTATACTATTGACATAAAATTAAACACAATAATTTTAAGGTTGTGCGAATTTATGATTTTTTTAGATAAAAGTCGTTGAATATGCATATATATTATATTATGTGGCCTGTCATATTTGACACTCATCATCATCATCATCAGCCAGTTATCTCATCTATCTGGGTCGGCTTTATAAGTTTTTCTTCTCCAATTAACCCTATCACCATTTATTCATTGTCTTAACCTTGAATTTTATGGTTGATTTTGTCTTTGTTTTATTCTCTCAACGTTTTAAGTATCTCTTGTGTTATGATTGACTTAATATGAATTCTCAGTTATCGCTTCTGGTCTCTCTACATTAATAACATTTTATTATTCCTCAATTGCACGTACATCCTAGGTAAGTGGGCCTCATGAGGCTTCATGATCTGTTTCTTCTTGTTAGAGCATTTAGATGATAAACACAATTGAATGCCTTTTTTGGTTGGTTTATATCATTTTTTATTACAATTGAAAACTGATTTATTATGTATTACTTGGTCATAATTACTTATAACTACTTTTCAAGCTAAGTGCCACTCCTTCGCCATTCTAAGGTCCCTACTAAAATGGATCAAGCAATTAGTCTCAATTGTGTGGTATTCTAAATTGACATGATGCTAATTACATTTACTTTTTTATGAGATGATACTAATTGCATTTACACTAAGCATGCTTTGACATGGACCTACCTTTGTAATATGTGTACCTTGTTTAAGCATTGGTAAATGGACTTCTAAAAGGATGAAAATAGAAGAGTGAGTCAAAAGATCATTATTAATGATATACTTTCCAAAATAGATGTTTTTGAATTTTAGTTGAGACCTTGAAATGATTGATATCTTCTTGGAAATTATGCATATTTTATCAGTAATTTTACGAGGAAAGCAAGGTGCTAAAAGCACAATGAGAGAGGTTGCATCACAAAGGCGCATTTGGAGCTTCTATCTATGAGTTGCATATCAGAAAAACATTAGTGATAATGTGCTTCCTATATATGTACTTACTGGCTCAACGTTAAATCTTAGTTGAGATTGATAACTTGTTGGAAATTTTGCATATTATATTGTTAATTTTAGGAGAGGAGGAGGTGCAAGAAGCATGATGAGAAACTTTTGCATCATTGGGTTGAATTAAAGCTCCCATTTATAAATGGAGATTGAGTTAAACTGCATATCAAATGTTTTATGTAGGTATGTAGCCATACTGAAGCCTCAATCTTGCATTTGCTGATTTAAACCTGTTTATGGTAAAACTATGTCTAGGCTAATTGAAAAGGAGCTGCAGTTTCCATTCTTGGCCCTTCTTATTTCAGGTAAAAACATCCTAGTTTTCCTGCTGCACTGTCTTTTTTCAATTTATCTCCCTACATGCTTTGTATGGATTGAGAATATCATACTCACAGCTCACATGCTTTAGCCTAGTGTTATAGACAACTTCTGAATGGTTTCATGTGTCATTTTGCAACTCATTGCCTTTTTTTTGAGAGGTAACAATAATTGTGTAACTCATTGCTTGTTTTTCAATGTTAGTCATTAACAAACAATCACTCGTGGGAGTTCATTAGCTCTTATAATTCATTCATTTGAATCATGGCACTTGAAGTGTAATCTCTTTGATTTGGTCAATTGAGACAAATATTAAAAAAGTTAAATTTTTAGAAAAAGTTATCAAATGGTGGATTTTTTTAAGTCACAAGATATATAATTGATAAAATTAACTAAATAGGAATTATGGAGAATACACATTATTTAGAGGGGAGAGTGGTTTTTCTTATAATGACCATTGAATCTTGATTAATCATACCCGTTTGAGTCATCCCATCTGTATTACATTGTCAACACAAATTTAGTGTGTTATTTCTTTTAGGAGGTAGTTCTGGCATTTGTTCAGTCACCGACACTGGAAATATTAGATGGATAGACATAGAAATGTCATAATACGTTTTTATGTGCTGGGTTTCTCATAACTCTGAATGCTACTTCTTCTGTTTTGCTGTTCAAGAAACATCAGGTTTCATTTCCACTTAAGTCATGAAGTTGGCTACATAGGCATGGAATTTGTACTTAAAGTCACATGTCACATATTCTAATTTTCTAGATGAAGTCGGATCTTGTAGCTAACCTGATTTAAAACACTTGCTTGTTTGAAGGGGTTGTTTTGATCAAAACCTAAGAGAGTAGGGGGATATAGTAAGAAAAGGCTGCCTTATTGAGCTCTCCTACAATATTATTTATATTAAAAGATTCTCTTAGAAAACCCTAGATGCAACTTTAAGTAACCCTAGAGAGATGTGCCATATGACTTATTATTGCTAGATATGAGAAACGTAGGCCATATAAAACATCAAATTTCAATAATCTCTGTAGCCTTTCAATTACATTGTATTAAATTTCAAATAAAACTATACACCTAGATTGCTAAATCAATTGATGGATTGGCGCAAGTCAACAAAGGTGTTGGATCTAGTTGGAATAAGGTTGTGGTTCATCATCCAGCCAAATTGAGGCAGCAATTGGGTGATGCGGCCTTTTAAAAAAAAACTTTTTTTTTGAGCAGTATAAAAAAAACCTTTCAAAAAGGTGATGCTGCCTTGATCTAAGAGGGCACTCCTTAGGGAATCAAAATTGTCAACAAAATAGACACAATCCAAGACTTTAAGTGAAGGGAAGAAACATAATTAGATTTTAAGAATATCAACATGAGACATTGTCTAGAACATGGATTGCCAATTGGTTTATCAAGTAACATGTAAATAGTGTCACAAGATTTTAGGTACCTTTGTTTTAGTAAGGAGAGAGTGAGCCACAAGAAGGAGATAGTGATTCTTGTGCTCTGCAAAATCATTTTGTTGAAGAGTATATGCACACTTGATTTGGAATTTGATACCATTGTCCATTGTGGGGCCCCACAAACCAAAGGTGGCATGAAGATCTCATGAAAATTGGTCTTAGGGGAAAATTGGTATCCTGTTCTCCTCAGTAACTATAAAAGGGAGAATAGTTAGGAGGAATTTCTCCAACACTCTCCCCATATGATATTTTTAGGTGTCCATCAAATGAATATCGGCCATTAATTTATTATTATGATTGATGCACCTTTATTTAGTGTTATGGGCCCATTGCAAAGATCTTCAATTGAGTCGATTCAATTATAAAAGTCACTTTTTGAAGCTTGCGATATTTTCATGACTTTAAATTATTTTTATTCACTAAATTGTGCATCATATGTGGGATCCTTTCTTCCACGAACAAGATACCTAAAAAAGCACGTCAATGCAATTATAGAAGTCATTTTTTAGGTTCCCTAAATGTTAATTACTTTAAATTATTTTTATATCCTATCAAGTTGCCTCCTACATGAGGCCCACTTTCACTCCATCTGATGGCCCATTAGAAGATCTTAAGATAAATTTGGAACCCCATTTAAATCACTCAGTCCAATCTTAGAAACCATGTTTTCTCACAATTTTGATGACTTTAATTTAAACTTTTGAATATCTAATATTCTTAGACTCTTTTTCTTTTAACTTTAGGAGGTACTTGGTAGCAACTTTTACACTTTAGATGAGTACCATTATGGTCCAATGTTAATATATATATATGCACATACATATAAACTATAACTTAAATATACATGTAAGTTTAAATAAAGCCCTGTTTTGGTATATCATGCTTTTCATAGTTTATATTTTTTGTGTATAAATTATAGTGTATAATTTAATTTTAATATACCATTCAATTCAATGAAATAGGTACAATCTCTCTTGGTGCTATTTTCATATTGCTACATGGGAGGCACATCCATGCACGTGTTTATTATTTATTTATGTAGACATACACTTGATGGAATGACCTTCAGTTCAGAAGTGCAAAACTGTGTGCTCAATTAGCATGGCTGAAACGTAAATTTGTGCCTACTAAGAAAGATATGGATTTTATGAGCATTTCAAAATTTTCTTGTATCATTTAACTCCAACTATATTTTAGATTCATCATGTCTTTGTTTGACGAATACTATCTAGTTTCATTTTGTTAATATGGTAGCAATTCCATTTTACTCCTTTAAATTATTTGCTTCTATGAAAATTTTAGGTTCTTACTCAAAGAATTCATGGTGATTGGAGATTAGGTTTTGACCTTTTCAGTGCCTTTTTTCCAGGAGGACATAATCTCCTTATTCTTGCACATGGTCTTGGCCGATATATACAACTTGGGACTACAATAGATGATGCCATTGGTGAGGCATATGATAAGACAGCAAGGTGGCTTGGTCTTGATATGAGAAAGGGTGGTGGCCCCGCTCTGGAAGAACTTGCTCGGGAAGGTGATCCGGATTCCATCAAATTCAGCGTAAGTATTTTCTGATGCAGGGCAGATGATAGGGCAACTCTAAATGCCTAAATGTTACCCCTAAAGATCAAAATGGATGAAAATAATGCTCTCTAAAACTAATATGGGCTGAAATTAAACTCTAATTAATATTCGTAATTAATTAATATGAATTTACCACATATAATCATGCAAATATCAAAGAAACTAATGTGATAATGAAAATTAAATAAAAGGATGGAAGGGTTATTTGATTTTAAATGGAATAGCCTAAAGTGTTAAATGGGTTATATGGCAGGTGCGTTGTAAGATAGAATTAGTAATGGCACGTGGGCTAATGGGTTTTAGGGTAAAGAACGAATGAAGGGGGTTAAAACGAATGAAGGGAAAGAAAGAGAAGGACGGAAAGGGTGGGCGGAAGTGGCAGAGGCCAAGGGAAGGTTGCGGCAGCAAGGTAGTGGAGATCTGAAAGATTGCGGCAAGGTGGGAAGGCTCTATAAGGGTTGGCGATCGCTATATGTGCTTGGGATGGCCTAGGAAGTCCAGGGAAGGATGGCGGAAATAGGGAAAAGACAAGGAATGGGTCGCAGAGAAGAACTACAGCCGTTAAAGAATTCTTTGGGGTTCACGGAAATTACAGGGATGGCTTTGGAGAAGAAAAGAAGAGGAAAATGAAAGAAAGAAGAGAGAAGAAGAGGATAGATAGTACCTGGAGATGGAAGGATGGCCTCACGCCAGGCTTTCATGCCAAAAGGACTCTCTCCTCACGCCAATGCACGGCACAAGCAAGGTTTGCTCGAAAATTTCAATCTTATTCATCAATAGTATCTTCATGCTTATAAGAGAGAGGGGTTTATATAATACTATCTTATCCCCAAATAAAAAACTTAAAAATTACATTAATATCCTCTTCTAAAAATAAACTAAAGTACCTACTAAAAAAAATTAACACGGAAGTAACAATAGCAAGGAACGGAAATAGCATAGATGGGGATGTGCTAGGATGCGCCACATCATTTTCCCTTTTACTCTAGCTGTTGGCCTCATATACTATAAATAGCCTACAGCTGCACATGATGCAGTGTCTTTTTCTTTATATAATTTTGGAATGTATTGTTAAAATTTGTTCTTACATTGACATTGCCCTTGTCTACTATTTACTATTTTCACTCATTTGTAAGAATTGCTTCATTTTCTATTTCTTAGATCCCAATGAAACAACACAAAGATTGCAATTTCTCCTATGCTGGTCTAAAGACTCAAGTTAGATTGGCTATTGAGTCTAGAAATATGTAAGTAAATATCTGAATTACATTTGTTTAAGCTCTGAGTTCTATCAAGAGGAATTTTCTATTGTGAATAGTTCTCATTGCTGACCTTTACCTTCTAGGGCCCACCTCATGTCACCATCACTCAAGGGCTCAAGGGAATGAGATGCAATGAGAAGGATAATAAAATCTAATTGCTGTGTTTGGGGCCCCACATATCAATGATGGAAAACTAAGAATTTCAGTTCAGTCTAATGTCAGTCTGATTTTAGTCAAATTTGCAACTTTGCTACAAGGGTGTAGTGACTGTGATTGTGAGGGGGATGATGGTTTTTCTTACTTGGATCTGTTTTACCTTTTTTTAAAAAAATAATATTATTTGAGCCTTTAAACAGTATCTGGGAGCTGCAGTGTTAACGTCTCTACCCTATATCATCTTCATAAAGGCGTGCCATTGCTTTGACCACAACTATGAACCTACTTTCCCATTTCAAAATAAGAAAAAAGTGAACCAACTTTCTTTCTCATTACAAAGCTCTACCTCATTCTCACCACCCATATACTGATCTGTATTGAAATGACTATTTAAAAACACGAGGCAAACATAGTGAAATTTGAGATGCCATTTCAGTGTGAAGAAAATTGAGAAAGTTGAAAGTGATCTTTTTGTGGGTTGGAGAGAACAAGAAAAAGAAAGTAAATCTTATCGAATAGGATTACATGATGAAATCTAGAAAAGAAAGGGGAATGGGAATCACCAAAATGAAAGATAGAAATTTAGCTTTGTTTATGCTAATGAATCCATTTGTATCCTACCTTTCTTTCCTCCTCCCCTCCACCCCCCAACATCCCACACCCCCCCCCACCCCCCCCCCCCACCCCCACCCCACCCCACCCCCACCCCCAACACACACACACACAAAAAAAAATGGAAATGAATTGAATGCATAGTGGAGAGAGGTTCTCTTTCACAAGTATGGGTAGAGGGAGCAGCGTTGGGATGTTGGTGAGGGAAGGATCGTTAGGATAATTCGAGTATAATGACCTCCATTTTCAAAAGGGAGGGGAGAGTAGTAGTGCAGGATATGGGCTTTCAATGTGAACCGTAGAGGCCTAAAACATGCTCAAATAGTCCCAAAACCCATAGCACCCTCAAATGGGCTTATATTAAGGTGTAAGTGGGACCGTTAGAACCCTTGATGCGTCCTTTTTTGCATGATCCAATCCTAGAATGGAATTGGAGAGAAATTCCTTCAATTTCATCTCATTGGGCTTCCTCCTCTTCAACTGGATCAATTGGGATCAATTGGTCCACTGGGGGAGGGGATAGATTTTTGTGTGGGGAAGAGGGCTTCGTGAGATTCTTTACAAAAGTTGTACATGGTTGCCTTAGATAAGGAGGCTGGTGGAGGAATGTTATCTGTTTTTGGGGGATTAGTGGTTTGGACTTAGGAGTCTAGGCGGGCACTGTTGGTGTATGCAACGGAGTTGTTAGATATTCTTAATTATTATTTTTTTTCTATAGGGATTAGAAGAGACTTGGTGTGAATTTTGGGAGTCATCAGGGAAATTTTGAGTTAAATCCTTAGTGCTCATGACCCTCTCCCAAATGTCCGAACTCCTCGCGTTGCACCCTTTAATTTTCAAAAAAAAAATGTCCCAACTCCAATTTCATTTTCTTGTCAGGGCATGGTGCCTGAAAATTGAAGCCTTTTGTTGGCAGGCAGTCTCAATGAAAATGTTGAGTTACAATCTTGTCTGAAGAAAGATACAATAAATGGAAATGTGTCCCACAAAAACTTTGAGACCCAAGATTTACCCCTAATCTGGTTTTATCCTTTCAATCCAGCAAAATCTCCAATTAAATCTATAATCCCTCTAAAAAATTAATCATATTCCCTTTTTTCCCAATTTCTTCTCTTCCTAAGGTTTCCAAAACCCAAAACCAACACAGATCCACCTCATACACAGCCCAAACACCAATATCCCCAATTTAGTTCCATAGATCTCCCTCCAATCGAGGTCTGTTGGCTATCCAAAGCCCTATTCTCACCAAATCTCATTCAATACAAACAACAAAAGGAAAAAGGGAGTGAGAGAAAACCATATTCTTACCTTTTGGAGGAGAAGGAACTGCTCAAACAACGCTTTAGGGGGTGCTTGATCCACGAATCACGCAAGCATAGGGTGAAAATAGGTGGAGGAAGGGAGGAGAAAAATAGGTTGGCTGGTAGGGAAGAGAGATAGGTTGCTTGGAGAGGAATGTGATGAAAATAACCTAATTTCGTGCAAACATGACCTTAAATATGGACTTTAAGTTCCGTTGTCAGTCCGACCAACACTATTCATTTTTTTTTTTTTAGGGTCGTGTCATTACATTAAATCTAGTTAGCACCTCGCCTTTAACAGCACACCAGAAAAGGATTACACTTCTTGTGGGGGAGTTACACTTCCAAATCATATGCAGATAAGATTGGTCTTACTGCTCTCGGTTGTAGTTTTTCAATACTAGCTTTCACTAAAATTAAGGATCCCCATCCCGTATTCTTAAATCCTCCTCTGGAAAAATGCTAACCTCATCCAGCTATTCCAACAATTCAATACTGAGGGGTTAGCTTGATGGTCAATTCCTGCCCCTGTTTGTAGGAGGTCTTGGGATCAAGTCCCCCTCAACACATAAAGGGCCACTCTCCATTGTTCTGTACCCGGCGTATGCGGATTGGGAGGTTTACACATGCCTCAAGGATTAGTCAGGTGAGACTCCTGGATACCATTGTCTTCAAAAAAATAAAAGATTTGAGCTCTAGTGAAATATATGGCCCCCACAACTGTTCCGCCCAGAATGTCATAGTTATCTAGGATAAGAGAATCTTCATTTGAAGCCATCCTAAAAAGGATGGGGAATCTATACCTAATAAAAGCATCTCCCAACCAGTGATCTTTCCAAAACCAAATTTTATTTCCCTTGCCTACAACAAACCTCAATCCTCTCACAAAAATCTCTCCTATCCTACAAATTTCTGCACCGTAGTCTATAGAGTTCCTCAACTACGACTGAAGCTTTACTCTCTAGCATCTCATTTCCCGTCTTCTCCATTGGCTGCATTAGTCACTCCACACCAAAGAGCTACTTATTCCTCCACGAATCTCCCTGGCCACAAACACACGCATATTATCTGCAGGGATGTAGAGGACTCTAGTTCTGAATTTGTTATCTCGGGAGCCATTAGGGAAATTTTCAATTAAATCCTTAGTGCTCTTGATTCTCCCCAAAATGTCCAAGCTCCAAGTTCATTTTTGTTGGCAGGGCATCATGCCTCTAAAAATTGAAGCCTTTTGTTGGGAGGTAGTCTCGATGACAGTGTTGTCGTGTTGCAATTTAGTTTTAAGAAAAATCATTCCCAAGGATGGCGATTAGATTATGTGAGACATTAGAAGAGATAGTTGACCTTCTTTATGTTTTCTGCCTTCCCCTTGTCAATATGGAATAAGTTTATGGCTCTTTGCATGCTCTTTGATTATGGACAAAATTTATTTAAAATCTTGTGATGAGTTGGAAAATCGGGTGCTTCATTGGGAAAGGAAGATTTTTGTGGAAGGCCATTCTAGTGGCAACGTTATGATTGATTCTAGATAGACAGATAGAAAAATTATTCCCGAGGGTGCAGATAGATTTTGTTTATTATGTGAGGCATTAGAAGGGATAGTTGACCATCTTTGTATTCCTTGCTTTCCCCATGTCAATATGGAGTAAGTTTATGGTTTTTTTGCAGATGCTCTTGGGTTATGGGAATCTTTGTCCAAAATCTTGTGATGAGTTGGAAAATTGGGTGCTTCAATGAGAAGGGAAGACTGCAAACCTTCACTAGCACGGTTTGGAGTAGGGATGGCAATAGGTAGGGCTTATATTGTGCCGAGTCGAAGCTTGATTTACAAGAGGAAAGCTTGAGCTTGGGCTTCAGCTTGAAATCCATGCTCAATTCGAAAAAGCTCTGCTGGCCCGCCGGAAGCTCAAGATTGATAGTAAAGGTTTCAATGAGATCAAATATTTAAATAAGAGAGAGGATAATTATGATGGTGAGTGCCAAAGTTATAGAAAAATTATAAATATCGGATCTAGAAATAGGAGAGACTTAGATCTTTTCTAATTTAAGGAGAGATTCTTCAAATTAATAAAACAAAAAATGAAAAAGGGTGAACCTATAACATCGTTCTGAAAGAGAGCGAGGGTAGTGGAGATGGATATAGGGTAGTATACTAGTATAGTTGTAGTGGGGTTGGGTGGGAGGTTATTTAAATGAAAGGAGGATAGGGTAGTAGAGTAGTTGTCGGGTTAGGTGGGAGGGTATTTAAATTCTTTAAATAAATGAAATGGAAAACTGTTAGATATGGTTTTGGGCCGGGCTTTGAGTTTGAGCCCAACCACTTGTATATTCTAACGCGACCCTTTTTAGTTGGGCTTTATTTTACTGTTCAAGCCCAAGCCCTGGCTTAGAATTGAGAGTCAAGCCCTGTTTTTTGGGTCTGGCTCTTCAGGCTTTTGGTTTTTGGGCAAAATTACCATAGTTAGTTAGGAGGAATTATTTTTGATAGATAGATAGATGGTGGAGCTCAAGGCAAGCCTGCATTGCCAGGGTTGGGAAGAATCTTTGATGCAGGACAACTAATAAGGTGATCATAAATGCCTAAATTTAAATAAAAATAATGCATCCTAAAATCTAATATGGCTGACATTAATTAATCAATTAATAACGGCAACAAGAAAAGGTGTAGAACAACAGTAAAAGGGTTAAGAAGAGGGTTGTACAGGTCTAAGATACAGATCTAAATGTAGTAGTAGATCTGATAGGTCTAGGACAGCTATTGGAGAGAAATTGGACTGGTCTTGGGGATGTTTTGGGACATGTTTTGGGGTTGTTTCTGGGACAGATTTAGGACAAGTTTTAGATCTATTTCTAGGACAACAATTCAAGGAAAAGAACAGGAAAAGAGAGAGGAAGAGAGACAGAGATATAAGAAGAAGAAGAATACTTGAAGATGGAAAGATGGTAGCCTCACGCTAAGCTTCACGCCAAAAGGGACTCACGCCAAAGGAATCACTCCCAAATTATTTTTCATCGCACAAGCAGCAGAAGAAAACTTCAATTTCATTCATCATTAAGTGTCTATCCCGTATGGAGGGGTTAAGTCACATATATAATGACTTAAAAACATGAAAAATACCAAAATAGCTTCAAATAAACAAATAACAAACTACCCCTAATGATTAGAAAGCCCTAATTACATGTAAAATCACTAAATTCCCCCAAACAAAACCAACTATTGGACTAAATAAATAAATGAAAGAAAAAATATAATCATAAAAAGCTGGAAATCCTAAATCTAAATATAGAAACTTGTTAAATTTGGAAACTCGTGTCGTGCTCCGCATCAATCTCCCCATCTAAAAAGAACTCGACCTCGAGTTCAAACAGATGAAAAGACATCAATCTTCTCACGTATGCGTCTTCCCAGTGTGGGGTCTTCAATATGCATTCATGTGCACGTGAGGTTTTCAATTGTCAACCAGGCAGAACATCATCGGGCCACAACAAGAACGTTGGATCAACTCTCCTCCGCCATCGATGGTATACTCGGAAACCAAAGCGGATATCATGAGCAACTCTGGGTGTCGGCAGCATAAAAGTGTGAACAGTATACTCCTCCGATGAAACAAGACTTCGATCTCTCTCTAATAGAGTTGGAGCAAGTCGCTGAGGCTCTCTCTCGGTCAACCAAGTGGAACCAGTCATGGACTTGGTATTCCACATCACAGGATATAGCTGGTGTCCTTCTGCAGTGATGGAAACATCTTCCTCTACCAGGATAAATTCTATCTTTTTTCTTTTGGAAAACAAGGAAAAGAAGGACGAACCGGTGAAGGTTGCATAGGTGGGACAAGGTGATGGTCAAGGTGAGGTGAGGCAGATGTGGGGCGAGACTGGTGGATAAAACCACTGGATCATGGACAGGTGCATAGCATGGGTCCTGGGATGGGTCGGGAATGTCAGGCTGTGGGTCTGGGTCATGCTGGTGTGGAGTGGGGCTTGGAGGGGAAGGTGTTGGTTCTGAATTTGGTGTGAGGTCTACCACATTATTATCCACATCAATTTCCATGGACTCACATTGAGAATCTGTAGCAAACTCATATTTTTCATCGCATCCATTAATGTGACATTTAATTTCAGTTTGCGATTCATGAATGTATGGTGCAGATGCATGTACAGACTCAGATAGACTGGGTGACACCGACACCGGAATAGAATCTGTGGATGGGGACAGTATGGGGACACACCTAACTTTCTTAATCTAAGTGGGGCACTCACGAGCAAGATGCTCGTAGCCTCGGCAGTGACAGCAAAATGTCCCTAAACCTAACTTGGTTTCCATACGGGTTAAGCAGGCACTTATGTCATCTAAGACCTTGGTCAACGGTGTAAAGTCCATATTGGGTTGATACTCTCGACCATTATATGTGGGCATGCACAGACACACGCGTTAGGGTACCACTACTCACGGATATAGGACAGATTAAATGCAATGACATAAGTCTATATGCAATGAATGAAATAAATAACCAAATGAGGTGATTAAAAAAAATTCCTTTTTTTTGTTTTTTTTAATTAATTAATTAATTTTTTTTTAAAATGCGACCTAAGACCTGGAAAGTTAGGAAACTCTCCTAACCTAGGCTCCTGATACCAATTTGATGCAGGACACCTAATAGGGTGACCCTAAATGCCTAAATTTAAATAAAATAATGCATCTTAAAATCTAATATGGATGAAATTAAGTAATCAATTAATAACGGCAACAAGAAAAGGTGTAGAACAACAGTAAAAGGGTTAAGAAGAGGGTTGTACAGGTCTAAGATACAGATCTAAATGTAGTAGCAAACTGATAGATCTAGGACAGATCTTACACAGAACTAGGACTGGTCTTGGGGCTGTTTTGGGACAGATCTGGGGTTGAACTGGGACAGATTTTGGGATAGATATGGGATAGGTTTTGGGGTTGTTTCTGGAACAGATTTAGGACAAGTTTTAGAGCTGTTTATGGGACAACAATTCAAGGAGAAGAACAGGAAAAGAGAGAGAAAGAGATAGAAGAAGAAGAAGAATACCCAAAGATGGAAAGATGATAGCCTCACGCCAAAAGGACCTAACGCCAAAGGAATTACTTCCAAATTATTTTCGTCACACAAGCAGCAGAAGAAAACTTCAATTTCATTAATCATTAAGTGTCTATCCCGTATAGAGGGGTTAAATCACATATATAATGACTTAAAAACATGGAAAAACCAAAATAGCCTCAAATAAACAAATACCAACTACCCCCAATGATTAGAAAGCCCTAATTACATGTGAAATCACTAAATTTCTCCAAATAGAACCAACTATTGGACTAAACAAATAAATGAAAGAAAAAATACAATCATGAAAAGCTGAAAATCTTAAATCTAAATATATAAACTTGTTAAATATGGAAACTCCTGTCGTGCTCTGCATCAATCTTGCACGATGATCTTGGTTAAGGATCTTTTTCTCCGAACTGGCTGGGATGAAGGAGTCAGAAGAGGTGAAGCTTCCTGCTATCAAAGAGGCATCACTCATTTTTAGGGTGCACTTCCAAGGTGAGGTATTTATCAAGGATAACTCAAGTACTCAACCCAAGCTTTGAAATGTGTGACAGGTTGTGCAAGAGTGACATGGAGGTTTACACTTCAGGCAAGAGAAATCATGATAAGCTGCTGGAAATGTGGATATGTCTTTTTAACACATGCAAACGGTGATGAAGAACCAGCCTGCAATTAGGCAGGAAGAAGAAAGACAAAGGAGATAGAACAAAAGGCTATGCCTTTAATAAAATTTCATTGAATGTCCATTGTGTATATGTCTCCCTCTCTTACAAGCATTCGCATTTATAAGAAAACAAACACACGAAAATAGTAAATGACTCTAGACTCGATTGGGAAGGCCATCGACCTAGCTTTTCTATCCTACAAGGACTCCAACGACAATAGCAACTAAGTTTCCTAAGTACTCTAGGACACCAACTTAGAAAAACGAAATTAACAAATAAAATCTACTAAAATAAAATAAAAAAAAATAGTAGTGTCCACGTAAGTATCCCAATAATGTGTCCTACATCAGTCCCCCAGTCTTGAAAAAGAACTTGTCCTAGAGTTGAAATCAGCAAAACCACAAGGCACTAAACAGAGATGAATACCAAGTCCAAAGATGCGAATGATGAAGCTTGTAACTGCACAATCTTTAAGGCACGGATGATCAGAGCTTGCTTTTGGCGGGATGAAGAAGCCAGTAAACGCATATGTGCTCAATCGAGGGCGAAGCAACTCTGTCAAGAAGGGATCTTCAAACTGCACTGGAGAGATAACACGGTCCTGATGGTGTGGCGGATGAATAACCATAGATGAATGTTTGGTATCCGTAACGAGATCAGGTTTGGGTAATGGAGATGGTTGGGAAATTTGCAGTGGTGGTGGAGGTGTAGGTAGGCGGGGTGGTGGTGGATCGACATGTGTTGGTTGTATCGACTGTGGCGCTAGCAACACAACTGGCTCGTTTTCCAACACAGGCACCGTTTGTGGGGTGACGACGCCGGAGGAGCAGGCTTAAACCCCGATGGTGACAATGGAAGAGTTGGCACGCATCTCGAGGAAGAATGCACGCATTTCAAGTTTTCGGGGTGGGCAGATTTCCTTGTGAAAAGTGGAATGGATCTATAGGAACAATTTATTTAATGGGCATCTTTGCTCTAGGATGGCTGATAGCACTTCTATGGGGGGTCTGCAACAACTGTATACAGATATGCTGTAATTGGGATACAATTGTATACTTTGTCTTTTTCCGCCTCCCCCCTCCCCAAAAAAGAAAAGAAGGAACCGAAAAAGTGAAATTTGAGATCATCAGTGAGAACTGTGTCTTCTGAGAAAATGAGCTTGCTTTTATAATTGCTTGGTCTTGGTGGTTAAATTCTATTTGCTCTTTTGGGTAGAAGAAAATCCTGTATCCACCTTATATGTTTGTACTCATCTTGATGTGTAGTACTGCCATGCAGAAACACCGACAGTCCCCTTTCTGCTGCAACTCGTCAAGACATATGTTTGAGAGCAGATGTTGCGGCCTCTTTCCAGGTTAAACGAAGGAATTTGAATTCTAATTTATCATTTGTTTGGGAAGGGTTTGAAATGTTTTTTGTTTCTTGATACCCATGAAATGTGTTTTTCAGCGAGTTGCAGTTTTACATTTGGAGGAAAGATGCCAGCGTGCCATTGAATGGGCATTGGAGATTGAACCTTCCATTAAATTTTTGGTGATATAGACTGGAATTTTGCATGTTTACCCTTTTGAAATTGTGTTGACTCAGCTGGAAGTGGTGTTCTTTTCATGTTTATTTTTTGTAGGTGGTTTCAGGAGGGGTTGCATCAAACCAATATGTCAGGACTCGTCTTGATCATGTGGTAAAGATGAATGCCCTGCAACTAATCTGCCCTCCTCCAAGCCTTTGTACTGACAATGGTGGGTGAGGTGACTTGTTTCTTCTTATCCTACCAATAAAGTCTCAATAAGGGTCCATTGTTGATAAATGGGAAGTTTGAGTTTTATAAACCACAAAACATTTAACTTCTCATATACAAGTTCGTATACTTTTGAAAAAAAATCATTTCTGCTTGGTGCTGAGGAATATATCCTTCCCCTTGACTTCCAAGGGATGAAGTTAGTGATTCGTCAAAGTGAAGTTATGGGAGTCATGAACTGCTACTACAGTCATGGCTTCTGCATTATATTTTACAAAGAGAGGATCATTCAATTTGATTCAACAGTAATTCAACATTGCAATTCAAGAAGCATTAGAATTTACATTTCTGTAAAATTAAACTATAGTAGTAGACAACATTTCCATTTTATTAAAGATGATTTAAAGATCTGCAAATTCAGAAGCTGAAGATTTAGCTAAAATAGGCTATTTTGTTGTAGTTTTGTAATATCTTCTCCTTTCATTGTTCTTAATTTTTCCTTAAAACCGATGAGTATGTACCTTTTTCTTTAATATATTTATTTTCCTTCTTAATAAGATAAGATTGTGGAAGTAGAGCAGGCCCATGGCACAATGGCAAGTGCTCACTGTTCAATGCGGAGGGCTGTGGGTTCATGTCATGTTGTTGTTTGAAAAAGAAAGGAGATTTATGAAGTGGATTCTGTTAGTGGCATTTTATGGGATCAGCCTGCCAAGTTTGAAGTATAAAAGAACTTCCCGAAGTTCACCCCTTGGTTAGGAGAATGATGTTACTGAGGAGTGTTTTATGGATTATTGAATGAGAGAACAATAGATAACAATATTTATGTAATATTTTAATGAATTAGTCAAGATATTTGCATGCAATATTCCTAGCAATATTTAAAAAATTCAACACATCAAAACTAGGCAGCTAGATACCCAAAAACATTGCCTACAAAAATTCACTTTATCCATATCACAAAGTCACTCTTAAATCTGTTTATTGTAGCCATAAGGTTATATATACAAAAACTCCAGTAAACCCAGGTGTAGTCAACACTCAACACCCCATTCCACATCTCACAAAAAAGACAAAATACTAAAAAGGTTACCTTGGGAAAGTGATAGAACCCATGTGATATGAATGACATGGGCGCCTACAATTGATTCAAAAAATAGGGTGTAGATTTTTCTACTACACTTGGGTTTACTGAATTGTGCCCCTCTATACAAACATGCTACTTGGTTTAAGTATGAAATGACAATGAAGAAGAATAGGGCGTAGTCATGTAGAGGAGAAGTAGATGATGAAAAGAGGTAAATAAGATCAAAAGAGGAAGTAAAAAGAGGAGAAGTCTTTTCAAGAGAGAGAGAGAGAGAGAGAGAGAGAGAGAGAGAGAGAGAGAGGAGGAGGAGGAGGAAAATAACAAAGAAGACAAAATGAACCACCTTCTTCTTCATTGTTCCTTTTCTTCAGTTGTTTGGTCTCCATCCTAAGATGGAGCTACTCTTTCTAGCACTAGACCTTTTGGGAGCATTTCTTGGGTTTACTCACCAATGCAAAGTCGTGTGGCTCCTGCAGGGAGGCCCAAAGCGGAAAATATTGTGCTGGAGGGCTGAGTAATACAAATGATATCAGAGAATGGTTCAACTCTCTGTCTGTGGTGTGGACAGAGTCAGGGACTACTCTGATTCTAAGGGGGGTGGATTGTAATACCTCGTTTGTGTGGGCTTGTGAGAGGGGAGAGAAAATCTCTAGGGGCATGATTCCTTATCCCCCTAAGAAGCACCGATACGGGGATACGTCAAATTTTGAAAAACTATGATACGGGTACGGTAGGATACTCCGAATTAAAAAATGATTATATATATATATATATATATATATATATATGAACAAAATAAATTCAGACATTTACAAAAAAGTCATAAATTCTACTATAAGATAAAAATATTAAAAAATTATATTTTTATATTTATAATGAATACAATATATATATATTATTTTTTTCCCCTTTTCTCCATTGCTGCCGTCTCCCGTGCCGCGTCCCGCCTCCCGTGTCTTGTGTCCCTCCGTGTCTTGTGTCCCTCCGTGTCTGCTGTCATATCCGTATTTAAAAAATGCTTTACTTAATTGAATACGTATCCGTCCGTATCCGTGTCGGAAACGTATCCGACACGGATACTTGAATGGTTTAGGAGTATCCGTGCTTCATAGCTTGTCCCACATCGCCTAGAGTGATGGAAATTCCCTGGTATATAAGATGGAGCTACTCCTTCTAGCACAAGACTTTTTGGGAGCATTTATAGGGTCTGCTCGCCAATGCAAAGCCATTTGGGAGCAAAGCGAACAATATTGTGGTAGAGGGCTGAGTCGTTACAGTATTCCTTCAAGGTGATCTTGTAGAGCCCACATTCAACTAAAACCTTTCTAGGCAGAGTAATCTTTTGTGCGTCCCAAATGATTTTTAACGGCACAAAAGTTTAGCTATTAAAAAGTAATTCAAGGTGACCAGAATTTTTGGGGCTTAAAAAACATGCTTCATTGATCCATTTGAGGTGATTTTTGGCCAGTCATAGCATAGATGTTTGTGATCAAAGTGATTTTTTGTGGGCTCCACATGTTTTTAAAAGCCACACAGTTTAAGGATTGAAAAATAATCTAAAGTAATAAAAAAATATGAGGTTAAAAAACATAACTTGATTGAGCCATATAAGGTGATTTTTGGTAGGGCCCGTATTTAGGCATAAACCTTTCCAATAGACCCCATTTAGGTATACTTGGTCAAATGGACCAATTGGGTTTTCAATGGATAATTTGTTAGGGAGAGAGAGAGCATAAAATATTCCCTTGCTCAATATTTGCTGCTATGAGAGGGGGGTACGCTTGGTTGGGTTGAGTTGAATGAAAAATTGTTAATATTTATTAGAAAGCTAAACATGTCCTAAATATTTTAGAAGGAAAATTTTTTAATCTTGCAATAAATTGTAGGATAGTGTATTACCAAAATACACTTGGTTAATGAAGCTAACAGCTAATTTAGAGAGATACAATAACCTAAGAAAATTCCTTTTTTTGGGTTCTCATATGGAGTTATTTGTTGAAATTGTTATGGTTCACCAAGTTATAGATTTTTCATTGTTGGATTCCATGTGAATACTTTTCTTGAGAGTACAATTTTGGTTCTTTTCTTGATAGGTGTAATGGTTGCTTGGACTGGGATTGAGCACTTCCGTTTGGGAAGATTTGATCCTCCACCTCCTGTCAATGAACCAGAAGATTCAGTGGTTTGTATGAACAACCTTGACCTTAGACTGTTTTTATGCTGGTAGGATATTCCTTAAAAAGAAAAAGAAAAAGAAAAAAAACCCACATATACCTTGTTCACAGTCGTAGTACACACACAGAAATGATCCCCCGCATTCCACTTTACGCCACATCCTGAGACTGCCTAAGTCGGCCTCCAACGGTGATAGTGATTGGTATAAAAATCGTCTTGTTAGGATCAACCATTTTCCATTTTAAGCCCACAAATTTTTAACCACTTTAAACAAACTTTTATGGCCCTTAAAATCATGGTCCCATGTTCAAAATTATATCTTTCAAACTGATGCATCACTGTCAGTAGTGGTGGGCCCCATATAGGCAGGCTTAGAAGGTTGCTGTTTAATGTGGGTTACAGGGGATCATTGCCTTATTAGACAAACATATTGACAAACATATTGCTCCCTGCCAGTAGCGTACACTTCCAACTAGTAAAATATTCAGTAGAATTTATGTTTTTTATTTTGATAATTTCTTGTTTACATCCAAAAGTACATAAATCAATATGTAGTTGTGCTGTTTGAATCTGAAAAGAAGCCTTTTGATTGGCTCTCTGTCCTCACAAAATCCTCAGAAAGCTAAATGATGTAGTAAGCCATGGTGTATGCAAGAATCCCTCTGTTATTTTTTATAAACATAATTCTTATGTTATATTTGATGGGTGTGATACATAAGAGGCATTTGAGAATTAGTTGAATGTAAGAACAATTGAATTACTAGTGGGAAAGCTATATTTACAAAATGAGTAACTTAGGATTCTGGACTCTACCCTAGTGGTAGCATAATGAGAAAAAGTAAGTGGCAGATGATGAGGCTAGGTAGTAGCATCTTCAAAACTAAGACAAGATGCTTGGTCTGTGTATGAGCCATCGTGCATGTGTAGATAGCAAATCAGGCAAGCCATAAAAAAGGTGCCTCCGCTCTGAACTTTGTAAGGGCATGGGCAACGCTTTTATTCCAGTAACTATACTTGCCAGTTTACATTGTTTTGTGACAAACTGCTTGTACACTTTCAACAGGTAATTTTTTTACCACATTCCATTTGATTTGCTTCTTAATGCTTTGTTGTGAAGTTGGAGCAATCTTTGTGCATTTAGTTTGAACCTAAATTTTGCATTTATTAGTATATGTTAGTAGTCCTTTGGAGTCCTTTGGTTTATTGATTCTCTTTCAGATAAATTGCAATCTATAAATTAATAGATTTTCTGGAAAAGAACTCTCTTCTCAATCATTAGAATTGACCACTCAAAACTGATTGGCCTTCGAAGGACTTCTATAGAGATGGGTTTGATACCCATACTTGTATATTATGATGATATCGGAAATGTGAGCAAGCAGTATGGCTTAAAAAATATTTTGTCCTATATTCACAAGAGATCATGTCCATCTTGTAGAACGTGACTTTTAGTCTTGGATCTTAAAAGCAACTTTGATTATGCTTCCAAGATCTCCATGAGACAACCCACTTAATCTTGCATTATATGAGTTATGAATTTCATATGATACGATTTTGTTTGTGTCATGGAGCAGTTTGATTTGAGACCAAGATGGCCACTGGGAGAGGAATATGCCAAAGGAAAGAGTGAAGCTCGATCTTTACGAAAAGCTCGAATGCATCCATCGCTTACATCCATCATTCAAGCTTCTACTCAACCATGAGTGCAAATTTCTACACTGGTAGGAGGCGGAGAGACTACTGTGAGTCTTCCATAACTTAATCACCTCTCAGGTGATAATTGCCTGCTTGCTTGTTATTTAAGCAAAATGCCAAATGCCAAATGTTTCATCTCCTTCTGCAATAGAATGTTGGTCACAAATACCTATTGGCAACTACAAATGAAGTGATATTGTCTCATCCACAAAGGAAAGGCACGGTACCAGCAGTTGGGACTGTAAGGATGAGATCCTGTTGGAGAAGCAGTCGTGGAAGATCATATGGATTTCCTAGAATTATTGTTTGCGTTGTCTGCCATGGTGTCCCTTATATATAAATCCTGACTTGTTTACCATCTGATTTGTCTGTGTGCAGGCAACTAATGTATGTATTTTTGTAAATTTTAGATTCGTCATCATCATAATTTGTGCCTTATAACATTTGTCTTTCTTTCCAGTTTTTACCCTGTGGAAGCGAGCGTCTAATCTGTATCTTATTTTCCAGGCCTTATAGAGCACCCGATAATTCTTGGGGCATGTGCAAGCGTCTCTACCCATAAACTGGGTAACTCTACAGGGAGTAGCTTTTTTGGTGGAGTAAGAATCGAATTTATAACTCATGTGGGTTCATGTTCATCATTTCAACCGAGCATCTAACTTGTATTCGAGTGAGCATTTGCATTTTGGGATTCATTTTAATTATGCCAGGATGCTCATAATGATGTATATTCATGTATGCAAACGTAGTCAATTCGAGATTCGAGTGAGCATTTGCATTTTGGGATTCATTTTAATTTTGTCAGGATGCTCATAATGATGTATATTCATGTATGCAAACTTATTCAATTCGAGCATTTCCCTTTTCTTTAGCAGATTTGCCCAGACCTAAGATGAGATGAGTATGTACCATTCTTCATACAGTTGACCCACGAAATTTTTTGGCCGAAATATGAAATTTCAACTGAAGTTTTTCGATTGTAGAATGTTTCTTATTATCATTTTTGAAATTGCTGAAATTACTATGAACCATAGTCACAAATACCATTCTAAGGATATTAACAGCGATTGGTAATATCAGCATATTTTCAAATTTTTGGGTTTTTATCAGGATCTTAAAGGAAAATTTTTGCAAAAATAAATATTTAAAAAATAATAAAAGTAGATTAAATTAAAATATTAATAAAATAAAATTCCTAATATTGAATTTATTGAGATATTATCATTTGTCGCATTTTTTACGTGAATTTATTGGGGATTTACTGTTGTGCCGATAAATATACGTTATTAATGCGGTAATGGTATTTTGTCGATAAAAATATGGTAAATTTGAAAATATTGCCGATATTTTTTTTTTTTATAACCTAGGGAAACCTCTATCAACCCTCCAACAGTCTGATGACAAGTCACTAGAGGGGCCGCCTAGTTAGTTGGTTAGATCTCTTAAAATCCTAAGGAAGGCACACCACACCCACATAGTATACTTTCAGTTGACGCCGCCAGGTTTTGAACTCGTCACCTTAACACTGAAACCAGTGACACGCAACCAGCTCGGATACCCAATGTTGGGTATAGCCGATATTGTGACAGCTATCAACAATTTAAAAAATTCTCAGCCTAATTTTTTTCTGAATTTCAATTAAAATTATATTTCAATTGAAATGATTGATATGACCGAAATTTCACTTAAAAGGTTTTTGTTTCAAGGAACCAAAGCATCACTAAGCACCAAGAAATTAATATTGTAGCACTTTTCCTATGTGAATCATTTGGTAATTTTACAAGTGGAAGGCCTACTACTGGTTTAACTAAACAATATTTTGCAGTTAAAGTTTGTTCCCTCTTGCAATTGATCTTTCTTATAATACACATTTATATTACTGAAACATTTAATTCTATAAAACATGCATGCTTTGACGGTTGTTTTATAAAATCTCTCTGACCATCCACTGACCATGTCTAGATTTAATATTCCATTTTGTTAGTTGGATTTCATTTAAGTATTATCTAAATTTATCACAAAACAATGCTAATTCATTTTTAGCTTAATCGGTTGATTTTCTATGTTGTTCATACCACCAAAGTTTACACTTTATATTTTGTAGATTAATCTTTTAAAGAGTCAAATGGTTACAATTCATTGAATTGGATTTCTGTTTGATATGTTGGATGTAATAGATGGAGATTAATAGACACCAATACATGTTTCATTGTTTAGATTTCGAGCATTTTTTTCAAATTTTCCTGATTTTTTTTTCTCTAAGGTAAATGAAAAATTGAAATTTATATGGAAGAAATTGTTGTTACGGTTTGATAATTCATTTGGAGATGCAATTTCGGTGTGATGGTGTGAGTTTCAAACTCTCAAATGGGTTTGGGTGATTTTCCACTGTATCATGAAATTTGGACGTTTTTTCAAAAAATGCAAATTTGTAGAGAATGGAGTCGGATTTGTAATTGATGTGCTTGGATGTAATAGATGGAAATTGTTAGACACTAATATATGCTTCATTAGTTAGTTATATCTTATGTTCTATCAAATTTTTTTCTATTTTTTGTTGAGCATGTAGGTCAAGTGGTTAACTTCCTGTCTCAGGAAGCGGGAGGTGTCATGTTTGAGCCCCATGTTCCAACTTGGTGTACCCTTAAGGGCAGTGGGTATCACCCGTGGAGGTTTTATGCTAGATTTCCTGTGGTTTCCCACATGTAAATTGAAAAAAAAAATGGGCATTTTGTGTAAAAAATTGTTATCATTTAAACATTCATTTAGTGTTAGTTTCATTATTTCCAAATGTTTTTGGGTGATTTTCCATCAATTTCATGAAACTTGGGGATTTTCTTTGGAAAATGTAAAATCGTGGAGAATAGAGTTGGATTTGTGTTTGATGTGTTTGGATGTAATGGATGGAGATTATTAGACACTAATACATACTTCATTAGTTGGATTTGATGCATTTTTTTCCAAATTTTCCAATTGTTATCCATTAGATGGATCTTTACATCTATAAGTCCCTTAATTCACTGCGTAGAGCCTACTTTTAATATAAATTAGATAGGCGGAACAATTCATCATTTGACTTATCAAACTGTTTAAGATAAGGTTTTTCGAATAATTTTACTTTTAATTTTGGATAATATTTTACCTATGATGTTCAATTCAATTATCAGATTGTATCAAGTGGATATAAATTTAAATTAAATCTAAACTTCAATGGAAGATTAATATTTTGAATAATTTACATTTACTATAAAATGAACTCCACTTGAAGGCTCTCTACACTTGAAAATACCTGTCAAATTGTTTTTAAGTTTTGCCCTTAATTCAAAGGTTCTATACATTAATGTTCTTTTTTAGGTCCGTAGGTGTCCAGGCGTCGCACTCGACTAGTCCTCCGGGGTATGTGAAAACCCCCCTATCCGTACACACCGGTATATACATTAATATTAAGTGTAGGCATATCTGTCCAATATATTGTCATGTATTTTTATTTGATCTTAGTAGAGTATTATAAGTTTTAAAGCATCAAATATTACATTGCTTCGTCAAGATTTATATTTATGGTAATTATTTTATTGTTTTAATTGTTGAAAATAAATGTATTATATTGGCTGATATTTAAAAATTGTGGAATCCCTTTAATGATTAATAAGATGAGAGAGACATGGTTTGGATTATGGCGACTATCAAAACCCAAATTTCACTGAAATTGTTGAAATTTTTTGGAAAATCACACAAACACCTATAAATTATATATTAAAAAATTACATTAAGACATATTTGTTCCATTTCATAAATACTTGATTCTATGTCATTAAAAAAATTTGGGCCCATCAGTGTTCAGTGTTGTGAATTTTACCACCTTTTATAATTAAAGCTCTAAAATATTATCATAATTCAAACTCTCATATGTGGACTTGAATTATAATAATTTACAATAATTTCTCAAAATTAGATGGTAAAATCACAAACTCTTCAAAAAAAGCATTGTAGCCCACTTTTCTACATTTTTATTTCCTTTTCTTGTATTTTCCTAAATTATTTGCAAAATTCACAAATACCATCAAATGTATCTAATGTAGACAAAATAAAGGTTAACTAGTCCAATATCCAGAGGTAAATTTACTAGTATTCATCAATTGTTGCCATAGCTATAAAATTCTATGATCAGTTTGACAAATAAGGAAATAAGCTCGCCAACACGAGATAGAAACCGAGTTGCTAAGAACTCAGGTAAGCTCACTCCACTGATACCTCTAAAAAAGTCTCAATGTGAAAAGGATTTAATATTGAAGAATAAAGACTGTGAAAAGGGTTTGGGATTGCCACCTTGGCATCCACCTAGGCATACAAATCAACTTTTTCTCTCCACTTCATCTTCCACATGTCATCATATCATCTGTTATTAAATCCACCTCACCATTCCACATGGCATGCATGCATGTATTGCATGGTTGGCCGTTCACCTAGGTTGTGGTTTCTTTTCTAAGGTGCATGATTTCTCATTCCTATACATGGGTAAATCAGCCATCTTCTTGGAATTATCTATGACTCATTAAAACCTGAAATTTGACAAGATTAAGGTCTAGAAGACCTCACTATCTCTTTGGGATTGATCATGGCTTGTTGGAACATGAATTCGTCAGACTCCTTGAAAAAATGATTGCATTCATGAAGGCTTTTTGGTCCTTGAAGAGACTTTGGAAAACCCAAACATCTTATGGGAATCCTCCATGGCTCCTTGGTGATTGTAGAAGAGCCATTGAAAGAACACCATGGGAAGAAATCTAGATGCCCAGTGTTAAAGGAAACTTTGATTTTGGTGCATATGTTATGGAAATTCTCACAATCTAATTAATGCATTTCATTGTTTTTCACCCAACCTTTGGCTATAAAAGGGGTTAGGCATAGGCTTCGTAGGCACCATTGTTGAGTTGAGAATCATTTTGAGAGCCCAATTGGAAAAAAGAACTTGTGAAGTTCTTTGACTTGGAAGATTTTGTTCAGTCATTTGAATCATGTGTTTCTTGAGTTGAACTGAATGTCGTTGCAAGTATGCTTTAAAGTTATTTAATTGTTCAATTGAGTTTGTATTTCATTGGTGGATTTAATTAACTTAGTCAAGCTAGATTCAAGTAATAACAAGCTTCACCAGAGATCGCTTCTAACGTCTTCTTTGATTGGAAACCACTATGAACGAGAGCTCGTTTGGACATTTTTTTATTGAAGACTAAGGAAGGTTTTTACCCTACCTTTGTCAAAATCAAAAATAAAAAAATGGAGGAAAATAAACTATATCGGTGATTTATTGTCAATATAGTGCGTTTCTTTGATACATATTTCTCTAAACCCAATTTAAAACCCTGATATAAGGGCTGAGGTGCACGTAACCTGGTTTGCGATTAAAGTAATCAGTGAAATTGGGCCAACTGTGGACTTTATTTAGGTTTACTCACGTTCTATCCTTTGTTGTATAAAAGGTGCATATTAATTATCAACAAGTGCAATTTATGGAAAAAATAAATAAATTTCCTATGTCGGGCCCTTAGTTGTGGTTCGAATTCGAGATGCTTATGGCAAAGAATATATTTCCTATATTGGGCCCTAAGGCAAGGATAGAAAATTCAGATTGGCTGGACAATGGCATATCGATTGAAAATACAATTGATACAAGTTTGAAAGGTATTTATCAATTTCAAATATTTTTTTTTCTTAAAAGTTGATCATTTTGAATTATTTTCATCAACTTCTTTAAATTCGGCTCAAAGATAATTTCAAATTAGAGTTTTTTTGTGAAAATAAATTAATGAAATAATATTAAGTGCTTAAGAAATTCAATGGAGATGTATTAATGTGATTGATATAGTCTATAGGATGTGTGTAATTTTTCAATTTTTTTCTGAAAGATTAATGAAAGATTTTCTAAGATATTTTTCATTTTGTTGTAGAAAAAAATTAATGAAATGATATATTGATGATCTAGAATTAAATGAAAAGCATTTAATGTGATTGATATAGTTTTCAAGGTATTTGTGTAATTTTTCTAATATTTCAATATTTTTATTAAATGCAGAATTTTTTACAATAAAAAAATTATGAATTGTAATAGAAGATACATGTCATTGGGGGATACTTGAAAAAATGAATTTTATATTAGGTGTCTTCACGTGTTGGTTTTCTATTTTTTTTTTTATCTTTTTAGACATTTTAAAAAAAATTAAGATATTTTCAAATTTTTAAGAGATAGTTTGTTCATATCAAAATTTCAACTTTCAAAGATCTAATATTGTATAAAAATGACATTTATTTTTAAAAAGGTATGCTCACTTTAGATTTTTCATGTTTCTCCATTTTCTCATTTTTTGCATTTTTTTTAAATAAAATAATAGAGGAGAAAAAACTGTATCGGTGATTTATTGTCGATATGGTACGTATTTTCAATATGTATTTGTCTGATCACATGTTAAATCCCTAGCCTAATGGGCTGAGGTGCACATGCCCAAATCAAATTTCCCTATCTAAAATATAATAATACCAAATATATATATGAGATCTTATAAATACACAATGCATGTAAATTCACAACAATGATCATCTAAATTTCAAGAATGGTTGAGTGGACTTTGTAAAACATCACATGAATATACAACATAAATATTATAAACTATAATATAAGGTGACCAATCATTGATAAATTTGACAAATGATCAATTAAGAATTTTAATTAATAAATTTAATTGGAAGAAGAGAAAAAAATGTTAAAATGACGAAAAAATGTAAGAAAATGAAATGATTAAGAAATTAGAGAAAATGACTAAAACAATTATAGATTGTCAATATTATAATTATGAAAATAAATTTAATTACATTTTTTATTGTTTGGTTTGAGTACATAAATCGAGAATTGATCTAGAACTTTTTTCAATTGTTTATGTTAAATAATTTAAATTTTTTGATTTTATATATTTATTTTTAGGGATTTACTTTGTATACTTCAACTTCAATTTTTATTAAATGAAACACCTACTCTCTTTTTTTTCATTCATGAAATATTGACACTTGGATAATTAAAACAAAAGAACTATTGGGTAAAATGAGAAAAAAAATGTAGATATTAAATTAAAGTATTCAAAGGAAAACCCATTTAATTATACTAAATTAAAAAAATCAATAATCATTTATTTAATTCTATAATTGAGATAAACAATATTTAAAAAAATTACTAATATAAATTAAATATATACATTATTAATATTGAAATAAAAAGGTTTAAATTATTTAATTTTTTAAATAAATATATGTTCTCCCGACACCCATATAAATTAGGGGATTAGGGATTCGTTAAGAAATCTATTATTCTCTCTCGTCTCTCTCTGTCATTTTTCCGTTGGAAATCTCATATCTCTTCCCAATCTTCTCTCTTGTCGAGTCGATTTCGAATACAATGAGGTCTCGTTCCAGCCATTCTCCTTCTCCTATCGGCAGCAACCTTCGCAGCCCTTCTCCTTCTTCTTTTGGCGGTCACCGTCGCAGCCCTTCTCCTCACGGCGGCCACTGGTACGTACTTTCCTTTTATTTTCTTTCTTCTTGTCTTCCCCATTTTCGTTTTCATTTTCTTTTTCTTTCTTCATTTTCTTTAAGTGGCGTTTCCTCTTCTTTCTTTTCTAAATTCCGTTCCCTATCTATAAATTAGTTTGTCCGTCATTTTCTGATGTCCTCCTTTCTATTTCTGGGGGTATTTTCTTTCTTCTTCTAGTCCTCTTCTTGAAAGTTTTTCCATCGGAGGTGCTGATCAAGATCCAATGGAGAAAGTTGCATTCATTGGCTTATGTCAAGATATGTGCCCTGGTATGCCATTTCTCATTGTTGAGCATTCAAGGAAAAATACATGGATCTTTTTTTTTATATTCTTTTATATCATTTTTTTCTTTTTTTTGTTAATAATTTTGATGTGTAATGTGGGTTTATCTCTGATATTAGAATCTGAAAGAAAGAAACGTGAGAGGATGGGAGATCTTGATGAATGTGAAAGGCTGGATGGGAATAGAAATCAAACGAGCAAATTCCTTGCCGTAAAGAAGGTAATCCATAATCTTTTCTATTCAAGTCTAATCTGTTTTGGAATCACCTTTCTTCATGGGCAATAGGTAACCTGCTGAATCAATATATGTTTACAGTATACAAAGACGGCTAAGTGAAGAGAGTTGATAAGGCCCATGCCAGTCTTACTAAAAACAATTAACTATCTTCTGGGTTTGTTGGACCGTCCTTATGATGAGAAGTTTCTCGTGGTGTATAACTTCTTATGGGATGGGATGCAGACAATTTGAATGGATCTAGTGATGCAGCAGACCTTCAGTCAAGGTGCTATAACCATGTTGGAGCAAATGGTTCGTTTTTTTAACCCTAATACCTTCTAGTTATAGTTGGTTGAAACACAGCGCAATGTTCACAATGTACTATTTGATTGCAATATTAAAATATTCACACGCTACCTAAGCATATATGTGTATTTATATATGTATATTTAATTCCTTTTATATATATTTCATTCTTCTAAGGAACTTTAGAGTACTCTAGCAAATGTACAAATCATTTTTTTTCTTATCCATACATGGCATGTTATCACTTTTGATCAATGACCTAAATGTTGATGTAGTGAGTAAACAATGGATGATGTACCAAGACTTCCCATGGTTCACACTAATGGCCAATTAAGCACCCTACAGGTTTCTTCTGATGTCTGACTTGTGGGACCAATTTGGAAGAACCTATGGATGCAATAGCTGTTTGGTGAACCAGAATGTTGATTTAATGAGTAGAATAGGCAGTGCAAGTATTGTGGATTTTCTACTTTAGCTTGGTGCACATCTCGTGCTCTTCTTCATACAACAGTAAAGTAGTCAGGTAAAAGAGGTATGGTTAGTTCTCTTTGTACTTTAGCTTGGTGCACATCTCATGCTCCTCTTCATAGTTAAATTAGTGTTGATTTCAAGAATGTCTTCCATCCACTATGGAGTTCTCTGTCATACTGTAAATATTTTTGTTTGTATGAGCTTGTTCTTACTTTTCATGTTATTTTATATTTATCAATCTTGGAAAAAATCTTCTATTATATTTATTGAAATCATTATTGATTATGACCATTTTTTTAATTTGCAGATTAAACTTCACATCATAGCCATGCATGAATTGTGTGAATGCACAAAAGGAGAAGGCTTTTCGATGCGATTTGATATGCATCTTAACGCAGAGCAGATGAATAAGACATTCACTGAATTGTTTCAACAGTATAATAACTATAGGAAAAAGGGAAGCAATGTACCAACAGAGAGAGTTTCGGGGTTATTATGCCCTTCTAAAGGTGGACAAACACCCGCATTATTTCTTTCATGCTCAAATGTTGTGGTTTCTGGTTGTGTCACAAATTAGAAATGGCTGATCATTTTCCATGTATCATTTATTATTATTGAAATGGCAATACAACAGTTGTAGGAAAACAAAATGGTTATCCTTTCATCATGTAGTTGGTGTTGTGGGGCATCTGAAATGACATTAGGGAGGTCTTGGTGAGCTAAGTGACTATTTTCTTTGTCTTTCCAAAATCTATTATCAATATTGATTGCAACTTTTGATTTGGAAGTTGTAGAAAGAATTATCATAACCTAATATAGTTCTTTGTTTTGTGCCTAATTGTCAACCCAAATGCAGTGAAATGGATAACCATATATTCTGCCCAAGTATTTGGAAGTGGTTACAATTGTTATGCATCTAGACGATGTTAATTTCACATTAACTCTTGCTCACTATTGACCTTCTTTGTTAGATTGAGACTGTAGAACTCTCACTCCACCTTGCAAAGATGCCTCTAGAGATAAGAAACACACAAGAGGTTCTATTTGCGCGTAATGCTACAAGGTATGGTATCGCTTACTATCTAATGTCTAATGACACTCTTCATGTCGTGTTGAGACTAATGGTGGAACCTATTGTACATTTCAGAGCTTGTAGGACAGGCAATTACATTACCTTCTTTCGACTTGTGAGAAAAACAACTTACCTTCAAGCCTGTTTGATGCACGCTCACTTTGGCAAGGTATTAAATTCTGATCCATGTAATCTTTTCCCTATGAATTGTGATCAATAGCTTGCCTTGAAATTTTGATAATGTGGAGCTTTCTATGCTTTAACTGGATCTGTATCCAACAATCCTTTTAAGCCATTTATCCCATCCATCGAGTTGGTATTTATAGTTGGATTTACCAAGCTGTGTTTTCCATGGGCCGACTAGCCTTTGGCACGTAAGAGCACGACCTTTAGGCTGCAATAATGAGTAACTAAATCTTGCATCAAGGTTACATGTTTGTACATGTTTCTAATCCAGTAGACATTAAAGAAGTTAGCTTTCTACCAGGGGAACAACATGTAAAATGACCACCCAAAATCTGGCTTGGACATGTTGGGCTACTTCTTTTCTGATTCTTCTTTTTCTTTCCCTTTAAAAAATCAAGGTTACAATTGTACTGAATCTAAGTGGAGCCCCATAAGTTTGAATAGTCATCATATGTTATTCTCTTTTCATTTATCTCATCCTTTTTTCCTTTATCTGAAGCAGTGTAATAATGAGGATGACGTCGGTCCTGTTGATGAATTGTCGAAGAGAAGGAAAGACTCTTGGTGGGACAGATGATTAAAAAGACCAAAAGAGTTTGAGAGCTGAAGAATTCTGATAAGAGGCTGGAAAGCCTTAGTTACTCATTATTGCAGCCTAAAGGACGTGCTCTTAGGTGCTAAAGGCTAGTCGGCCCATGGAAAACACAGCTTGGCAAATCCAACTATAAATACCAACTCGATGGATGGGATAAATGGCTTAAAAGGATTGTTGGATACAGATCCAGTTAAAGCATAGAAAGCTCCACATTATCAAAATTTCAAGGCAAGCTATTGATCACAATTCATAGGGAAAAGATTACATGGATCAGAATTTAATACCTTGCCAAAGTGAGCATGCATCAAACAGGCTTGAAGGTAAGTTGCTTTTCTCATAAGTCGAAAGAAGGTAATGTAATTGCCTGTCCTACAAGCTCTGAAATGTACAATAGGTTCCACCATTAGTCTCAACACAACATGAAGAGTGTCATTAGACATTAGATGGTAAGCGATACCATACCTTGCAGCATTACGCTCAAATAGAACCTCTTGTGTGTTTCTTATCTCTAGATGCATCTTTGCAAGGTGGAGTGAGAGTTCTACAGTCTCAATCTAACAAAGAAGGTCAATAGTGAGCAAGAGTTAATGTGAAATTAACATTGTCTAGATGCAGAACAATTGTAACCACTTCCAATTACTTGGGCAAAATATATGGTTATCCATTTCACTGCATTTGGGTTGACAATTAGGCACAAAACAAAGAACTATATTAGGTTATGATAATTCTTTCTACAACTTCCAAATCAAAAGTTGCAATCAATATTGATAATAGATTTTGGAAAGACAAAGAAAATAGTCACTTAGCTCACCAAGACCTCCCTAATGTCATTTCAGATGCCCCACAACACCAACTACATGATGAAAGGATAACCATTTTGTTTTCCTACAACTGTTGTATTGCCATTTCAATAATAATAAATGATACATGGAAAATGATCAGCCATTTCTAATTTGTGACACAACCAGAAACCACAACATTTGAGCATGAAAGAACTAGTGCGGGTGTTTGTCCACCTTTAGAAGGGCATAATAACCCCGAAACTCTCTCTGTTGGTACATTGCTTCCCTTTTTCCTATAGTTATCATCTGTTGAAACAATTCAGTGAATGTCTTATTCATCTGCTCTGCGTTAAGATGCATATCAAATCGCATCGAAAAGCCTTCTCCTTCTGTGCATTCACACAATTCATGCATGGCTATGATGTGAAATTTAATCTGCAAATTAAAAAAATGGTCATAATCAATAATGATTTCAATAAATATAATAGAAGATTTTTTCCAAGATTGATAAATATAAAATAACATGAAAAGTAAGAACAAGCTCATACAAACAAAAATATTTGCAGGATGACAGAGAACTCCATAGTGGATGGAAGACATTCTTGAAATCAACACTAATTTAACTATGAAGAGGAGCATGAGATGTGCACCAAGCTAAAGTACAAAGAGAACTAACCATACCTCTTTTACCTGACTACTTTACTGTTGTATGAAGAAGAGCATGAGATGTGCACCAAGCTAAAGTAGAAAATCCACAATACTTGCACTGCCTATTCTACTCATTAAATCAACATTCTGGTTCACCAAACAGCTATTGCATCCATAGGTTCTTCCAACACAAGTCAGACATCAGAAGAAACCTGTAGGGTGTTTAATTGGCCATTAGTGTGAACCATGGGAAGTCTTGGTACATCATCCATTGTTTACTCACTACATCAACATTTAGGTCATTGATCAAAAGTGATAACATGCCATGTATGGATAAGAAAAAAAATGATTTGTACATTTGCTACAGAGTACTCTAAAGTTCCTTAGAAGAATGAAATATATATAAAAGGAATTAAATATACATATATAAATACACATATATGCTCAGGTAGCGTGTGAATATTTTAATATTGCAATCAAATAGTACATTGTGAACATTGCGCTGCGAAGACCCGACCCGTGAACAGGGCTTAGGGTCCAACTCTGTGAAATTATCCGCTCTAGGTCCAAAAACATGGCTCTCGCGGTTTTGCCTTTGGACTTGGCCCAACTCGATAGGCCCAAAACACGTCACACCTGAGTGAAAGGAGATATCACTTATAAACCCCATTAGAAAGTTCCTCACTTCCAATGTGGGACTCTGCAAAGCTCCCACACACCCAACCACTGTTGGGATGTCGGATCCGACCAGTCCACACTGTTGGTCTGACCGACATGGCTCAGTTTCACTTTGATCAGCCCCTCTAAGGTCTGTCCTCTGGCTCATGGGTCAGGATATCACATGCGTTGTGTTTCAACCAACTATAACTAGAAGGTATTAGGGTTAAAAAAATGAACCATTTGCTCCAACATGGTTATAGCACCTTCACTGAAGGTATGCTGGATCACTAGATCCATTCGAATTGCCCACATCCTATCCCATAAGAAGTTATACACCACGAGAAACTTCTCATCATAAGGATGGTCCAACAAACCCGGAAGATAGTCAATTGTTTTTAGTAAGAATGGCATGAGCCTTATCAATTCTGCTTCTCTTTGGAGACTGCAGACAGAAATTGATTCCGCAGGTTACCTATTGCCCATGAAGAAAGGTGATTCCAAAACAGATTAGACTTGAATAGAAAAGATTATGGATTACCTTCTTTACGGCAAGGAATTTTCTCGTTTGATTTCTATTCCCATCTAACCTTTCACATTCCTCAAGATCTCCCATCCTCTCACGTTTCTTTCTTTCAGATTCTAATATCGGAGACAAACCCACATTACACATCAAAATTATTAACAAAAAAGAAAAAAAAAATGATTTAAAAGAATATAAGAAAAAAGATCCATGTATTTTTCCTTGAATGCTCAACAATGAGAAATGGCGTACCAGGGCACATATCTTGAAATAAGCCAACGACTGCAACTTTCTCCATTCGATCTTGATCAGAAAAACTTTCAAGAATGAGTCAACAAGTTTTGTCAAAAAAATTTGAGTTGAATTTAATAATTCATTCAAATTTTTTGACTTGCTAGAATTTTAATTTAAGTCTGAATGCAGTGTCTAATCTTGGATTCGACTCCTCTAAAACTTACTTAATATGCAAGTAGGTGGTTTCCTACATCCGTGAGATTAGTCTCATCTCTGGTAAGAACTTTTCAAAACTAAATAGGAAAAAAAAAAAATAGTGAACTGTTCATGGAGAAGAAGTTTCATTTGCAATCCACACAATTGAGGAACAAATAAAGAAAAATGATATAAAAAGGAATGGAGCCTACACATTTTAATAAACCGTTTGACTTGAATTAGAATGTCATAATTATTCTTGTTTTTTATTTGATATATGTATTATTTAGTAAGCAGTACATCATTTATATTTTCGGTGGCAATTTCTGACTTTACTTTGCTAATTAGATCTAATGTGCAATACCACTCATTTTACTACTAAAAACTCTATTTACTAATTGCTGATTAGTCAGAAAATTCATGTTAAAATGAAGAAAGAAATAGATCTAGGTCAATTGTTTTGAATTGTGATATCAGCATAATATTAATAATAGCTAAATTATTATTTTAAAATACATTATCAAGAAATTACAAAACAATTATGATGCCCAAACAAAAAGTGTGGAAAATAATGTCTCTGGAGAGAAACCAGTGGAGAACAAAAGCTAAATAAGATTTATAATGGTTCATGAACAAATTGAACTATCAAAAATCAAATTATCATAGAGAGTGATTTTGGATTGAATTTGACCGTTTGGTTCCAGTTTTAATAGTAATTCAGCCCGACTCATTGCCATGTCTATTTATATTTTATATTAGGGTTCCAAAATTTGAAATGGGAATTTGACTCAATACTCTATCGAGTTGAACAATTTAATTAAATCTTTAGATAAAATCAAAATTACACTCAAAATCATATCGAATCAAGTCAACTTGAACTATTTAATTGAGTTTTTTTTTAATTTTTTTCATAATATTTTATATTCATAATTGGACAAACACAATTATATTTACAGCATACCCTACCTTTAAATTTTTTTCATGACCGTTTTGAGATCTCATCATTTCATTTTAGTCTTTATCATTTATAATGATGTCTTGCTGTATCATGTGGCACTTTAGTGTCCAAATCGCTTTTCTTTAGAAGGCTTTTCTCTTCTTTTTTAAAAAAAAAAATTGAAACTTTTTTTTCTTTTAACATACGTGTGGAAAACCTAGGGAAAACCCAGCGTAAAATTTTGAAACTTTACTTGCTTTAGAGTTCAGACAACAAGAAGTCAGTAAGAAAAGATAGACGCTTTTACATGGTAAACTTGAATGAACAGCACATTGAATTAGAACCAATGTCTAGTTTTCAGCAAGAGTCCAAGGCCCCTAATGATTTTATAAAAAAATTCTCCCTCTTTTGTAGTTAATGGGTTACCTTTGGGTCAGGCTTTTGCTAATTATGTTCATGGTCCACTAAGTAAATGGATGGACTAGGTGGACCTTACAATAAAGGTTGTAAAAAATAGTGACTTGATTCATTAGAAAAGAGAAACTAGTTGAGTTAGGCCTAAATGGTAATCTTAATAATATCATTCTAATGGATTTGAATTATCAATTGTAAGAACTGAGAATCTTTCTTACAAAATATGGTATGAAGTGTTCATACACATAAATACAAAACGAGGACTTCTATTATACATAAACTTTCACTTACAACATTTTTTGTTTTTTCATACATTCAGTAGAATACAGAGCCTATTATATGGCTCATTTTGAAATTCAATGATACATGGCCATTTTCACTGGATTTCTAGTGGCTTTATGTTGATTTCTATCTGACTCAACTTATTGATCACAGACCAAGTGCAGTATTTAAAACTTTGTTACTGGTAAAAGAGAAGATGCATTAGAAAAATATGAAAATTACAGTTTACTATTAACAGCTTTGAGTACATGCATTTGTAACAGGGAACTGTCTCTGTTGAAAAATGTAAGAAAATTAAATAAATATTTCCTGATTAATTACTATTTTCTTCTTGACATTGGCAATTTGAAGGACAAACCTAGAAAGCCACTATAAATTATCATGGCAGTAATGTTTTGGTTTTAGGAACTGAGTCGTCCAAGCAAAAGTCCCAGATCCGTCTGAAATTTTGCTGGCCCAGCCTAAGTATGGGATGTTTTGGGCTTCAAGGAACCGAAATCGTTAACACATGGTTTTCCGGAAACCATTTTGGTTTCCTGCCTAAACCATAGTTTTTTTCCCAAAAACCATTTCAGTACCCGGCCAGCACAAAACCAACTTCGATCGATACTGGCCGATATTGGACCGAGATATCGGCCGGGTAAGATGCATTTCCTTTTTTTTTTTAAATAATCAAATCGGCCGATATCCAAGCCGATATGGTGGCCGAGATATTGACCAATATTCTCGACTTTTAAACTATACGGTATCGGCTCACACATATCAGGTTAAAAAACTCAAGATGTATCGGCCGATAATTTCACTTTTGTGTGGAAGAACTTGATGATTTACAAGATTTGATTGTATTTTGAGCCTAAGTATTTGTTTCAGTCATACTAAATTGTAACTGAGCTGGTACAGGGCCAGCTCAAGGGAGTGGCAACTGGCAAGTAAGCCTGTTGCCTTGGGCCCCCAATTTCAGAAGGCCCTAAATTTAGGAATCTCCCATAGCAACTGCAGCTCAACCTTGTTCTCTTAGTCGTCAATTCCTCTTTGTTCATCTAAGCCAGAGAGGCTTAATCATGTCCCTTTTTCCACATGTTAAATATCTCAATTCCATCCTGTCCACCGTATAATCAAAATAGAGAGTGGGGCCTTTTTCAAATGGAGCCTAAGGCCTAGGCCTAACTTGACTTATAGTTAGATCAGACCTCACTCCTTATAGATTTACCCAGTAGATAAAGAGGGTTGCACATGTCCTAATTGAGTGCTTAAGAGGTATGGACATGTTTAGTCATAAAAAACTGAAGTTCGGGAGGATGAACCACCACTGCCACCTCGATCAGCTGTGGCACCACCACCCCACCACTTCCACCAAATTCGGATCCTGGGCCACCAAACTGGTGGGGTGTCATCCCTTTGCGTCACTGCCACGTGAGATTCTCATTTCCGATACTACTCAAGCCCTGTTGAGAAATGAGTCTGATACAGTCAGTAACGCAGATCAGGAGGCAGCAAAGCCTGGGGCGATGACAGGTGGCGAGAACTCTACTGATGCAACGCCGGACTGATCTGAGATGCAGATGGTTCGAGCATACACAACAAAGAGGATCGACGAGAGAAGAGAGAGAAAGGAGAGGGAGAAAGATAGAAGACATCAGAGTACCACCGTCGGTTCTGTAGAAAGAAGGAAACAAATAGAACAGGGTTGAGTTAGGTCGATGGGCAGTAGAGCCCCCAATTTAAAAACTTATTCACGAGATGGGCAGTTGAGTTGGGTCCACCAACTACGACGCATTCACGCCGTTAATGTTCCAAGTTTCCAATCACATGATACATTCATGCGATTCGAATTCTCATTCACAGCCTGTCAAATCCTTATATATTTTAACAAAAATTTAAAAAAGTTGATACATTCTAAAAAAAAATATTAATCAAATAGCAAAGTGTCAATTAAAAAAATTATTATCGTAGAACATGTAGTTAGTGAAAATTAGAAAAAAAAGAATAAAACGTAAATTTTAATAAACTACTCAAATGTCACAAGTATGATATAAAAAAATTGGGCTCGAAGTGGGCCTCAATTTATTGACCCATTAAGATCCAGATATTTCAATTATCAGTGGACTTTTAAAAGGGCATGGGCCATCTAGTAACCAATCACATTAAGCTCTGTTTGATTGCATATATTCGTTCAGAGTTCAGACAAGCTAATCCATTAGGTTGTATCAGTTCATGGCCGTCTCGAAATAAGTTGAGGTTTGAGGTAAAAATTCTAAATGAGATCTTCTTGATATTTAACATATTATTATAAGTAATATTTAATTAAAATTTTAATTATATTTAATAAAAAATATTTATTTAAAATCTTGAAAGATCAAACTTGAGAGAGAGTGAGAGAGAAAGAAGTGGGACGAAAGAGTTTTTTTTTTTTTAATTATGATAAGATAACCGGTAATAATACTCTACAGTTGAAATGAGACTAGTTTTAGTAGAGGTATTTATCGAGAGTTAGAAAACAGTTTTAGAAAATATTCAACCATTCAACTGAAGATCTCCAATTTTGATCATAGACTTAAAAAATCTTTCATCTAATAAGTGGATCAGAAATTTCAAAAATTACATATGTTGGCAAAGAGATATAAGGGCTACAAAGTTAGAAAAATTCAGTAATTTCAAGTACTCAAAAGTCAAGAGGGGACTCTTCTATTTATAAAACAAGTAATTGATTAAAATACTTTAGATGAAGGAATGTATTTCAAGGGATCCATTTATGGGTATTGTTTGCATTTTCTGTGTGTGTTGATTTGTGATTTTGTATGGGTGAGATTTTGGATTATTTTGTAATTCTTTTGGTTTAAATTTGTACCTATAAATTTTTATTTAACAATATATTTCCTCTCTCTCTATGACTTTTAACTTAGAGATCTTTCATGAATTGGTAGAATAATAGAAGACATCGCAACCATTCATCAATTTTCTTATTTTCACAATGTCATGTTCTATTATTCTTTAACCTTTCAATTTAGTTCATTTTAATTTTTCATTAATTTAAAGATTAAATGAATTAGTCATATTATCAATTGCAAATGACATTTTAGCAAAACATGAATACAAAAATTAAATTAGTAATTTTACATCTCAAAAAGCAAGAAAAATAGATTTTAGACAAATTTTTTATTATATAAACTTAAAATTTTAATTAAATATTATTTATAATAATATATTAAATACAAAGAAAGCTCCATTTAAATTTTTCGCTTTAGGCCTCAACATCTATCGAGCCGGCTCCGAGTCGGTTTAGGGACTCTCTCCTCTCCCTCCCTCTCCCTCTCCCTCTCCCTCTCCCTCATCTACTTATCATGCAAGGAAAAGGGTTCAGAGACTGCCTTTGTTCACCGATAAGAGTATTATTTACAATTTTACATTATCTTGTCCTTATAATTTAAGGTACAGGGTTCATAAAATTCGAATATCGGTAGATCTAAACGAAGTAATTTAAAATTTAAATTCAGACAAATTAAAAAATTTAAATAAATCTAAACAACAAAAACAACTTATTTTTGAGTTGAATAATTTTGAGTTTTTAGATTTCAAATATCTATTTACATCTCTAATTGCGATTGGTTTAATTAACGGCGATATAACTGTATTTTTTGAAAAGGATTAACAATGGGATTCACTTTCATTGTAAATGATTGATTTAATATTTACACAATAAAAATAACAACTGGTAGGATTCAAATTTTAGCTACGGATAATTTTATTCAAATATTTTAATTTAATAAACATGTCAATAAATGAAGTTTTTCTTATTGAATTAGCAAATTATTTTAACTCAATAAATTGGTATTAACAAATTTATTCACAAATTATTGAGTTAAGATTTTGATTGACCTGTTGATTTTGAACTTTCAATCTGAAGATACCAATTTATTAAATAAGTTCAGTTTGCATCATTTTTCTTTTAAATGCGTCTGTATTCAACTGAACTTCTAAGTTGGGTTTATTTAATAACAGATGGGCTTTTTAACCTATTTAGACATATATATAATTTCGATAAATATATAATAACTACTTATATTATAATCATTATTATTATTATTATTATTGTAATAAGCCTTATATAATGTAATCACCTTCCTCACTTAAAAATAAAATCATTTATTCGAAATTTTAAATTAGGCCTTAAGATAGGCTTTAGACACTTCATCTAAGTATGTTAATCTACAAACAGAGTTCAACAAAGGCTTAGACTTTTCATCTACTATAGGCAGGGTTGGACTTTAGATCGGCCTGATCTAAAAACCCTATAAATAGGATAAATAATTAAATGAGGTTTGACTCCATGGGAAGTAACGGCTAGGTTTGTTTTACATAGGGTTGAAACTCGAGTTAGGTCCGATCGAATTTTAATAAATCCAATCCAGCCCATTCAAAATTTATTGAACCTGACTCAATTCGAATTACTCAATCCGACCCGAATTTCTGACCCAAGTCAACCCAAGTGCCGTTTTATAACTTGGTGCACTTGGAACGAATCAGATTACGTCTGGTCGAGTCGGGTTGATTTTAATTTTTTCAATCCAACCCAACCCAAATTTTATACGATTTTTTATTTTCCCAACCCAATCTGACTCGAAGTATACAAATACATAACCCAAACCCACTGATTTCTTAATTCGAACTACTTCTATGCACAATATTTAAAAGATCCAATAGTTCATTTCATTCAAATGGTAATTGTGCCTCATGTAGCTGATTATTTAGTCCATCATCTATGATAAGACATTAAGATTTAATTATTTTTCTAATAAAAATGGATCCCGCATACAAAATTGATTTTATCTAATCATGTCTTAAAATGATATGAACCTTAATCTCAACTGAATTAGGCATAAGTTACACCATATGTAAAGTCTTTGTAGCCATTACATCAAACTTAAAGTAACCTATTCCAGTTGTTTATTCTATCTGCTTGTATTGATAATATTTAATTGTCACTTAAAAGAACTTATGCTGATTAGTGATTATATAAAAATTTAAAAAATTATAACAGAGGATCGATGTCAATTGTCAAGTGTCGCTCTTAAGCGATATAAATTAATCAAATGAAGAGCATAAAAATTAAGACCCCTTCTTTTTCTTTTTTTCTTTTATATCAGGTTATTATCAACTGAGATAAAAATAATGGCTGGCCCACACGTATTGCTGATGTGCCGATACGGGCATATTGATTGGTTCAACCGATATTTTTCTCTTATTTTTTTTTTTTTAAAAAAAAATCTGAAAAAATTACAAAAAATCAAGAAAATTCTGAGCTTATTTTATTATTAAGTAACGGTTATTTACATAGTCAAATGTTATTTTTAAATTACGAAATCAAGAATTTCAAAGTTTTGAAAAAATTACAAAAAAAAAAAATGTAGAAAAATTAGAAATAAAATTTCTAGTAATCTTCTACTAATGTAACTAAAAAAATAACATAATTATTGCAATGTTAAAAAATTTATTTCAGATTTTCACAATATTTAAACTATATTTTTCAATACACTTAATTTTCATATAAAAATTTAAAAAGAATTATAAATGCATGAAATAAAAAAAAATTCTACATTAACTTCTAAAACACTACATAAACCATTTCCAATAAAAAAGGTCATTTCAAAATATTTAAACTATATTTTTCAATACACTTAATTTTTGGATAAAAATCTTAAAAAATATATAAAAATGTTACACTGCAGTAACTTTAAAACACCACATAAACCATTCACAATAATAATAATAAAAAAAAAGGTACACAACATTTGGATTCGAAAAATATAATTAGAAGCTTTAAATAAGTGCATAAAATATAAATTTAAAATAATAATACCTTGAGATATGATGGCTACACTAAATAATATGGGAAAAAACTTATAATACTCGTAGATATAGCAAAGAACTCAAGGTTCAACGGCCCGAATTGTCGAAAATGAGCCGAAAATCGAGTTTTTTGAGATAATAAAAGTAAAAAATAATTAAGTTGAAAAACAAAAAATGGAAGAGAGAATTAGATCGGATGAACGGATGAGGGATACTTGCTGTGGAAGTAGGAGGAAGCCTTCCTCTATACAAAGAAGATTTTCAACAGTTGTGGGGCCATCACGATGGAAAAATTATTAAAAATAAAAGATGCCTGATTTGTGTCTGTGCATTGTTGCCATACCATCTAAAGATCTCAGATCTTCTCACCCTTCCGTTGTGCCCGAATCTAAGTAGGGCCTATACCCACCATATTGACCGATACTTTTACCTCCATGACAAACGTACCATTATTTTGGTTATGTTTCAAAGAAATGCGAAATATTATTTATATCATGGAAAACAATGTCACAGGTACTAACATCCATAGAGACATTAATATGGAAATGTGTCCAAACATAGATACATAACACATTTTACAATATAGCTGGCTGGCTGGTATATATGGCCAGGGGTTGAAAATTCGGTCTCGGCCGATATATCCGTTGAAGAATCTCTTATTTTTTAATTAATACCACCGATATCGGCAGATATATATGTTTTAAAACCGATATATCAGTTGAGGAATCTCTTATTTTTTAATTAATACCACCGATATCGGCAGATATATATAAGTTTTAAAACCGATATTAAAATCCCGGTATATGACAGGACATTTTTTATATATATCCGCATCATATACGACTCTTTATATTGTAAATGACTGTTTGAGAGACGACTGTAATATAGTTAGTATGCTGGCACCATTACAACTAAGAAGATCACCGTCCAGGACACTTTGGAAGGGACACAAAAGGATTATCAGAAACTTAGAATGATGCCAACCTCACCCCCACCCAGAACCACCACCAATTTCAATTTTCAAGGACAAGATGAAAAGGTCTGGAGATGGACTGAGATGTAGAAAAAAAAAATCACCTCATTTCCACAATCCCAGCTACCAGCCAAGTGCAAATAGAGTTTGTGTAATATTTGGGCGATTCAATCGAGTGATAAATATTAATCAGAATGATGAATGTGGGTGAGCTCCATGAAAATATTTTGCAGTTGGCTCCCATTGCTTCATTTCCTAAAAACCCTTAATTAGTAGATTCCAAACTTCGGAGATTTTGAGTTTGAGATAAGAAAATCAACTCCAACCAAGTAATAGTTGTTCGGCTTTTACAAGAGGATGCAGAGATTAGTCATCCATCACCAGAGTGGAGAAAGTTCTTGGAGACGAGAGGGGATTCTTGACTGAATACTGAAACTTGGGAGATAGAGATCCACTTATACAAAATCCTTCCCTTTAGCTCAAAATCTCTTGTTTCTTAACATACTCCCTCCTAGTATATTGCCTGCTAAACGATTAAATTTAACTAAATTTTCTGGAGAATAAATATTCTATTAGTTGGAGGACTCATAGGGTGGAAAGGTGTACAAAAGTTATCTAGAGAAATGTGTGCTTTAGTACTCCTAAAACAAAAACTAATGAGTAGTTACTTCAGTTATTCTTAGAAATCCAACTTACAACAAATCCCTTCATTCTCACAAAAAGTGGGAAAGATAAAAAGTATACATGTTAATTCATATAATATATCCATATAACATTAAGAGAGATTTTCTCACTAACAAATATAGATATTTAAGAAACCATGTCACCATCTTCAATTGAAATGGTCATTCCAAGAGTCCAAATGGGGAAAGGATTGACCAATGAACCTTACATAAGACGGATAGAAGACGGTCCTGAAATAGCAGCAACCCACTGTGCTTGCTGGGCTTCATACCTATAAAGTCCCTTCATTTCTTTCTTTGCCCGTCGTGCCTCCCGTTTCTCCTCTTTCACTGCAGACTGTGAAAGAAAATTCAACATGAAGAACATTAGCATTAGGAGTGTTCATTTGTTTGAACCCGTCTGGTGACTGGCCCAAACCCCACTCAAATAAATAGGGACTTGAACAAGATTTTTGTCCGATGGGCCAGGCAGAGGCTTTTACTTAAAGCCCGTCGAGGCCTAACAAGCTTTTACGCCCGTTTATTTTGCAAATTGAAATTCTAACCGTGCATATTAAAAGCAGATTTAAAGACCTACCATCTGTTAAAATTTCATCTCAAAAAAAAATTTTAGTCACTTCATTTTAATGGTCAAAATCACTAAGCATAGAATCATTTTAAGGACATCTGCTAACTTTGACTATTAAGATCAAGTGACTAGACTGAAATTTTAACTGGTGGTAGGTCTTTTAAGTATACTTTCAATTTATACAGTTATATTTTCAAGTTATAAAGTAAATGGACTCCAAACGATGGACTCATGCTTTATCTTTAAAAGCCCGATAGGCTTCAGACAAGCTCGAACTTTTGTGGATATAAACAGGCTCGGGCTGTTTTGTCAAATCCCAGCCTTAACCTGGCCCGTGAACAGGACTAATTAGCATTTATTAAATCATATGAGAACACATTGAAATGAATTAAGGTTAATGTCAAACAATTCAACCGTTTGGAACAAGGATGAAAAACTTAGTTTTTGAAGATGCTTTACATGGTGCAACCAGCTGAGAACTAAGCTAATGAGGTGTCACTTGTAGGTTTCAATGCCCAGAATGCAGCATTGAGCCTAAAAGTTTAGCTAGTGTGTGTGTGTTATATGCACCTTTAATCAGTAGCTAATAAGAGATCTGCAGGCCATTCATTCAAGATCTCATATGGAATTCAGAGTCCCTGAGCAAATGCAGCATTGAAAATGATAAAACATTCATTCTAAAAAGGTAAAACCACTCTTTCCACTTTAAGGAGTATCACTTAAGCTTCTGTGTATGCACGCAGTAGGATCAAATATTTACCTTCCGTTGTTTCTTTTCCTCTTTTGACTCCTCACCATGAGGTCTCCTCTTTTGATGATCAGCACCCACACTGACCACTTTCTTGACCTTCTCTGCTGCTCTTTTATTGTGTGGCAGAAAATCAACTGGCAGCTTCTCTTTTCCTCGAAGAGAAATTATATTACTGTTGTTATTCAATGCCCCAGAAACAACTGCAGTAGGTTTTTTCCTAGGTTTTTCTGGGGCTTGTATTTTTCCAGGGTGATTATCAAGATTTGAGTATGCAGAAATGATAGTCTCGCAGTCCCACACCTCGGATTCATCACTACTTTCCTGCACAACCACCACATCTTCTTTACCTTCGTCCTCTTTGCAGTACATTTCAGCATACTCTGCACATCTACGAATTACATCAGCAGGAGAGTCCACTTCTTTCCCTTTGATTGCTCCACCATCCTGATGTAAGGAATCACCTGGAACTCTATACTTGTCATTAAGATCCAGGTCATCCATTACATAGTCTTTAAAGGTATTAGGGAGCTTAGCTGCTAGGCATTTGTCTTCACTCGACACAGAATCAACATCATCACGTTCACTGTCTGAGCCATATTCCCGAAGAGTAAGCTGTAAAACAAGTAGAATAAAGACCAAAGACCGGTATGTACATAAAGAATTGAACAAAAGATAATATAGGAAATTTTATATACTGATAATATATTAAAAACAATAGAGCAGCATAAATTTAAAACAGAATGAGAATTCCAACACAGAGAGATGCAGAAGGGGGAAAGGAAAAGGAAAAGGAAAAAGTAAAAATAACGGCACGGAAACTATAAAAGTAAAAATGGTACAGACAATGTTTCTTCATGAAGTTCTCTAGTACTTCATTATTTTCCAAGATGACTAAAATGTTACTTCTTTCTCCTCTTAAAACCTACTAAAAATATCAATTTATTTGCCTTTAAAAAAATATCAATATATTTGTCACTTGATTGTTCAAAGTGGAACTAGTAGATTATGATCTATTAGTGTTACCTTCACTCCTTACTTTCATTTGAAACAATTTTATAGTTCAATAGGTGTCGTGTCCCTTTCTCCTATTTTTTGGTTTGCCAAGTCTGAAGGCCACACACATGTCAAATACCAACACTCGCACCCATACCCACGCAACTTAGAAGATGGATTATTAGACCCTTCAAATGGAAGATGAAGGCAGGAACACAATTTGAATGGTTGAGAGAGACACAGAGAGAGAGAGAGAGAGAGGAAGAAGAAGAAGAAGAAGAAGAACTAAGGACTCCCGCTTCCTGAGGTGAGTTCCTGGCCATCACTCCAACCCCTTTGGGTTTTCATCATCCTCATTATCATAGGAACTAACCAAGAAAATTCCAATAATTCACTTCCCAAAACTCAGAACTCCACATAACAACCTTATTTATAACCTCAAAATACATTCAAAACAAACATTTTACTCATAAAAAGTGTTCATATCCAACTTACTATGGCACAATTAGACCTTCTAAATTATGAAAACTTATGAATGGAAATGAAAATATGTTACCTACCTTCATTTCATTTCCATTCACAAGTTTTCATAATTTTCATTTTCATAAGAAAAGAGTACTCAAAGGTAGGTAACAGATTTTTTTTCCTAAACAAGCATGAATGGAACTTATGAAAATGAAAATTGTGCAGAAATCATGATTTGGTAGGGGCATGGGACCCACACAAATCGATCAGCAGAACCATTTCAGATACAAGTTAGAAGTGCTCATATTCATGAATCATGAGCATGCTGAAAGAATCATAAGAAATCAGGAATGACGAGTAATGCTGAAAGGAACAATCAGTAATGCCTTCTTTGGTGTTCTACACTCATAACAAGAGAGCACAATTCCAAGCTTCCAAGCATGCGACAAGCACAGCAATGGATGCTAGGCCAACGCATTGCACATTGCAAATTGTTCTTCTAATGTACATTTAAACAAGCATGAATGGAACTTATGAAAATGAAAATTGCGCAGAAATCATGATTTGGTAGGGGCATGGGACCCACACAAATCGATCAGCAGAACCGTTTCAGATACAAGTTAGAAGTGCTCATATTCATGAATCATGAGCATGCTGAAAGAATCATAAGAAATCAGGAATGACGAGTAATGCTGAAAGGAACAATCAGTAATGCCTTCTTTGGTGTTCTACACTCAATCAAATAACAAGAGAGCACAATTCCAAGCTTCCAAGCATGCAACAAGCACAGCAATGGATGCTAGGCCAACGCATTGCGCATTGCAAATTGTTCTTCTAATGTACATTTAAAAGAAACCAAGCCTGCACTTAAAGCATCAGTTCAAAATTGAAATCCATACCTCTGTGACATTAATCCTGATAACAGAAAAGGATGAAAGCAGGAAAAACTTACCAAATCAAACTGCTCATCAAGCAGACGCCGAGCCATTGGCTTTTCACTACCCCTCTCATTTCCTCCTGGCTCAAAACTTTTTGATAGAGACTCGGAAATCAAATCTACTCTCTCCATTTGCAAAAGGTGCTCAGCAGAGACACGCTTACTCATCTTCCTGTCAGCACTTCCTTCCTCCTCCCCTTCTTCAGGTAGATTAGCCTGAACAATAAAATCCTCTTCCAAGTCTTCCACATCTGACCCAAACCGTGATAAATCACCATCATCAAGCAATGCTGCTACATCAGGATCCACAGCTTTCTGAATCTTCAGACCGATAGTCTTTGATGCAACTTTGTAAATCGAATTTGTATTTGAATCATCATCAACCCCCGAACTGATCCGCAATTTGGAAGCATCGTAAGCCTGGAATCAGGGCCATCACAAATGAAGGTTTAAAACAATGCTACCATCACTACATGCAATATAAATATGAATACTAGAGCCTGCTTAGTAAACTGAAATTCTCACATGGAATTGGCATTCCGCAGAATTTACAGAAATCCTAAAAGGATAATATGCCTTCGATGAAATTGAAATTCTAGAGTAGGAATTATGAAACTCTGAGAATTTAAATTCAATGGATCTGAAATTCCAAACCAAAAGCGTTATTTTGGAATTCCAACGACTGGATCACTTATGGAATCATCAGATTCCAGATGATAATTCTACAGTTATTAAATAGAAAATGGTGATTGATGGAATCCACCAAAATCGAGATCTGGTAAAATTTGCTCTCTCTAAAATTTTACAGAGATAGATTCTTTTTGGTTGGACATTTCCAAAAATCAATTAAAAAAAAAAAAAGATCCTTCTTTGTTGGAATTTTCTACCAAACAAGTCATTAATGATCCATGCTGCAAAATTCAAATCCAAGTTTTGCCAAAAAACAGACCTTTACATCAAGCGGGATTTGATCGAGCTTGGCCTTGCTGTTATGATAGAATGAAGAGCCACCTCCAGCATTCTTGATTTCACGCAAATGGAGAAGGTAGTTATAACCATCATCTGGAAGTCCAAGCTCCAAAATCTCTCTCCTTATATGATCAGGAACAGGCCCTGATGATGATGGCGCTGATAAGACTTTTAGCATTTGGTTTCCACTGTTCTGAAATTCATCAACATCGTCATCATCTTCAGGTGCATCTGCAAAAATGGAATTGGAATCACCGCCACCCAGATGAGGTGAAAAGGAAGCATCATAATCAGCATCTCTATCTTCTTCATCAAGAAAGCCATGGGATGAGTATGGATTTCGGTCCACTCTAACAAAAACCCGGTCAGCAGTGGATGAGGCAAGAGGATTGGGATCAGAAGAGTCTCTAGCCAGCAGCTGAAAGGTTGCCGAATTCTTCTTGTCAATAAATTTCTTCTTCCCCATTTTCACAAAACCAAATCCTACCTATGCAGTCAGAATCACAAAAATCACAATGTCAGAAAACCTCCATTTTGCAGCGTGAAGGCCAAGTGGCAATGACTTGTTTCAGGTTGGCTAGTGATATCCGAGTGATCTATCAAAGTTCAAAAACTTGCCATACTCTACTAGAATTCTATCGGCTTGATTTGGTTCTACAGATTATCCAGTTGAGAGTCTTGACTGTGTTAGGGCAAAATTCAGGTGAATCTGGACTAGTCTCAATCAAAAAACTCACCTTAGTCCAAAGAAGTAAAGGTGCAATGTGCACTTAAGGCACAAAGGGGTGCCAGAGGCTAAGGCACAAGGTGCACTTGGGCTTTTTTTATTTTAGGCGCACTTTTTTATATTTTTTAAACATGTATATTTATTTGATTATGTATATTTTTTGCACCACTATAAATATAATTAATTTTTTTACAATTATTTCTAATTTATGACAAATTCATTACATTTTTTACTCACAATCAACTAAACACCACAAGAAAATGCATCAAAGAGAAGCAAAATTGCATAATACAAAAGTTAATAACAAAAGACTAATGTATAGAACCTAGTAATAAAAAATCAAAATGTTAAATGAGTCATCATTCCAATGATCATATCATCAATGAAAAAGAAAAATGTTTGAAAGTGAATTAATCACATGATCCATCACCACCAATCTAATCAAAAGGGTTTGTCTTAAACAAACAAAAAACATGCCTTTCATTCGATGGATCTTTCATCGTCATTATCATCATCATCATCAATATGATCACTGAACTTGTCTATATTCCTCAATGCATTCCTTATATTCTTCGTCATCTCCCTCTCGATCTCTCTTTTTCGTTTTCTTTTTCCCTTATTTACTTTGTCCTGGGCACCCTAAACAAGTTCTTTTATATTTAAAATTTTATATATTATATGTTAGTACCCAACATGTTTTCTATTTATAATTTAACACTCAAAAAGGAAACTATATTTACTATTTATAATTTAAAACCTAGGACGATAAAAATGAACATGAGCACTTTTACATAAGGTACAAGGTGAAACAAGTCAGTTTTGCATTTAAGTGCACCTATGCCTCACCTAGTGGTGGTTAGGTGCAAAACCCCTTATGGCGCCTTAGGTGCAACTACAAAATGAGTTTGAATTTCATGTTGATGAATTGTGATCTCAACATCCATACATCTTGGCCATGAGTCAAGTACCAAATGAGAGAGAGAGAGAGAGAGACCAAATGAGAGAGATCAAAGAGCTTTTTTAAAAAAGTAAATACTTTTAAGCTCCCATCCCAATTAATTCAAGCGAAATATCACTTAAAAAATGAGCATTACTAAAAAAAAAGTTCACAACGACAATGGTTGTTCATATTTGCATACAAAAACAATAAATCAAAGCCAAAGTGAGCCCTTCTAAAACAAATTTTCTGGCATTGGTAATTGCAAAAGTTGTGGATTCCCATCACATCACGGACCTTCCAAAAGAAAATAAGAAATTCTGTAAAAATTAAGATCATAGAGAACCTAGCCTGCTATTAACATGAAACAGAGAGAAGATGGAGATAAAATTAGGATGAGAGTGTCATCTGATTTAGAAAAATGAGATATTGGAAATTTTGAATGAAGCCCTTGCACATAAATAGAAAAAAAAAAAAAGACTTAGGGTGTGATTGGCAACAGTAATTTATGAGACTAAAAAAATTTTGTCTGTCAGATTAAAAGAAATACAGTAAGAGTAAAATCTTGTTGTTTTGCATATGTCAGAAATTCCTAACAGACTAAAATCTTGGCAATTGGAAGTTTTTGAAGATCCTGGATGTTAGGTAAATAGTAAATTGTTGTGATGTTTCAAGAAATTTCAATGTAAAGTAAATTTAAATTTCACAACTAATTATTTTTAATTAAATTGAAATTAGCAAAAAAAACATCAACCAATTTTGTTTCATTTGTAGGAAAGCAATATACAAATTGCATTATCCAGCAAAATCAGAAGATGTAAAACTAAGAGATGGGCGTTGAGATCAATATGTAACATTTCGAGCAAAATTACATGCCTATCACAAACATCCATACACAAGAGGTACATAAAAAAATGGTTCAAGAATTTCTACAAACAAGAGATGGGTGCAAGCATGTTGTCTTCAGTAATAAATATAAACAAACAAGATATAAACAAATGACATGTTGAATTCATTCATTACTAAAAACAAGGAATTGAAAACGTAAGCTACAGGCAAACAAATAGAGCGGACTGTATTTCAGAGAACATGGCTACAAACGTAGAGAAATTTGTTGAAAATGGAGAAATATTTGAGAAGTTAGAGAGAAAGAGCAGAGAGAGAAAGAGGGAATATATACTAGTTATTGAAGATCTTGGATCTTTACCGAGGTCTGAGATAAAGAGAACGATGGCAGAGAGAGAGCAGATGTTGGGGTTCGAGTAGGGTTTCTGGTTAAGCCAGCAATTGGAGACGTTAATACGTTAAAGGGTTTTTGCTGTGTCTCTCCTTAGCATGTTGTCATTTTGTTCTTGATTGTTTTTAAATTCTTTTCTAAATTTAATTTTAATAATTAAAATCATAGAGTATTCTTAAAAACTTAAAATACAATGATTGATGTTAAACCATGCTTTGATACCAATTGTAACACCTCATCCCGCCACGGGCGTGTTATCTTGGAAAAGTCTCTCCAAAACAACACGAATACCGAAAAACACATTAATTTTTTTTAAAGAAGAGGTCTAACCTCTCTAAGCTCCATCACCAACATAAAAGAGGAATAGTCACCATGGCATAGTGAGCACATAGTAAAATTTAAATCATCTCCCAACGATAGCATTCTATGCATGGTTATTACAATCATCTGAAAATCCACATACAATAATAAACCAATGAAACACGAATATGGGTTTTTCTCTCAAACTAGAAGTAAAGACAAAAATAAATCTATAATTAATGCTCTGCTCCTAGGGCCTCCTCGAGGGACCCGCTTGACCCTTCCCCGACACGGATGCCTGAAAGGTAAGGGTGTGACCTAAACAAGCCCAGCGAGATAAAAGCCAAATATCACATACAATCATAGCAATCATATCCTACATATGCATGAGCATCATTACCATGAAGATGTCTATACATGATCACCCCAACTCCCACCTCAAAAGGGACAAAGGTCCACATACCACACCAAATCTCCTGACAAAAAGTCCAAACATGCCCTCATACATATAATCATATGGTCCACACGGTGCTCTATCCCCCCTGCCAACTCCTAAGCGGCCTCATGGGCTCCCACCCGTTTGGCAATCGGGGACGACAACCACCAAGGCTCAATCGTACAATCGTGCCCGAGGAGTCCAATATCATACCAGACCTCACTCTACAGGTCACGTCAGGGAACCATCTCCATCATCTCATACATAAATAATGTATAAATAAACCACAATACTACGCCTCCAAAGTCCCATAAATAAAACAGGACCACTTTACTCCCAACATACACGCACAAATCATTCCTCCCTAACGGTAAACAACCGTTAATAAATAATCTCCCCATGCAAACCATTCGCACCATGAATAATACAAAGGTCTCATGCATGATAAACAAATTTGTTCCAACATAAATGATACTACAAATTTGCCATGCAAACCAGAAACATATAACATTTGAGGCATATTCTCCCCATTCCAATAATATAACATACACATGCTACAAAATAAACACCAATTACACTTTTAATCAACTCCAATAATCATATTAAACATCATTCAAACTTCCATTATCACCAATAACGTATAATTGACATGAGTGCAATCGGATAGACTCCTTGCCACACAACATCTCAACGGTTCCCTTACCAAGTGGCCTAATACACAAAGGGGTCTCATTCGGGTCACCCTATGTCCAAGGTTACGAGGATATTATCCAGAGATGCATGATCAAAATATGTAATAGTCCCCTCACCTAAATGTGTTGGTGAAATCCGTGCATTGATGAATCGAGCCTAGTTGGATTGAAAGAAACTCCCAACAGCTGCAAATAATTAATTTTGTTTCTTTTTTAAAAACAATCAATAAGAAGGTCCAAGGTGTTTAGAAGTTGCTTTGATTTCCTTTAAAACCGTCACTTGGGTTCAAAGCCACGAGATACATAAGTAGATGAAAATTGCAAGTTTAACACATCAAATAACTTAATCAAATAGAAATCAAATAAATAAATAAATACAATTAAGAAAATCTTATTTTTTTATAGTGGTTGAAATAATTGAATGGCAAATTTCAAACATCAATTAATTTAATAAAAGGGAAAAGATGGAATCAAGTAAAAAGTTTTAAATAGTTTTGAAATTAGAATAAATAAGAAACTGATATTTTGTAAAGAAAATAATAATGGTTACAGATTTCAACTATGAGAGACATTAATCATGGATTAAAATAAAATAGGTAAATGGTCAACTAAATAAAATCAATGAAATAATTCTTCTGAAAAAAAAATTAACGGAAACACAAAATAATCTAAATAAATAAACTTTAAATGCCTAAGTAGGTAAGGTAAAGAAAAGGTGGAATGCCATTGGTTTCATTGATGGAATATCGGTGAATGGATTGAACAAAAGAATGGGAAAAAGAAAAAGGTAGGGACCAAAAAGGAAGGTTCTATTGTAATTACATTGGTAGTCTATGTTTTCAAGTAAGAGAAAGCCAATAACAAGACCTGAAATAAGGACTCAAGAAAGGGAATCGTGCACTTTCAATGGGTAAACTGATGGGAGGTAAGGATGTTGCCTGGCTGTGCGACGGTTGTTGAAATAGAGAACGGAGCACGTTGCAGCGACGGGCAGCAAGTGAGTCACCTGAGGCGAGAGAGAATGGATGGAGAGAAGGGATGACAGATAGCCCACTGAGTATCGTGAGTGGGTTAACACAGCCCACCGACTTGCGATTGAGAGAATAGGTTTAGAGGGAGAAGAAAGAAGATGCACACACTAATTGACATTGATTCGAGGGAAACTATATACTGATAATCCGGAGTTGATTTGATCTCTATCCAAATCTCCTACAGTTGCACACACTCACCAACACGTCAGCATGAACCTGGCACACTCAGCAGGCACGTTACAGTGATATTGGTGAGGAGAAGGAGGTATCGTCGGAGAGAGAAAGAGGTTGGCGAATGGGCAGCCAGGGAAGAGGACGGCTGCAACTTCAAATGTTTGTGAGAGGAAAACAAAGAGGGATTCGAACGTGAGTAAGGGTTTAGGGGCCTTAAGTGCTTAGGGGTGAGATGGGTATCAGGGGTGAAAAATTCAATTCGGCCGAGGTGAGCATCGGCCGAATTATAGGACCGATCTATATCCGCCAATTGATATAGTATCGGCCGTAAAAAAAATTTGGCCAATATGATCGAACTGACCGATAATTCGGTCATCATATCAGCCGAATTTTAATAATTCGGTTGTTTGTTTTTAAAAAAAAAAAAAAACTTTTTTTTTTAGAAATATCGGACTAGAAAGAATGGAAAGAGAAAAAATAAAATATGGAGAAAAGATTGAAGAAAAAAAATCGCTACAGCTTACCTTTCTCTTCTTTTTCTTCTTCGTTGATCGGAAAAATACAGAGAGCGGCCGTGGTTAAGGTTTAGCAGAGAGGGAAAGAGAAGAAGGGTATCAAAAACAAGAGCATCAGGGTTTGTAACTCACGTAGCTTACTAAAAAGCTCACGTGTGTAAGCTAATATTTTTTCAAAAAATTACTTTTATAATAAAATTTTGTTTTAAATAGAAAGTAAAAATTATAATATTTTCTTTCATTTATCATCTAATATAATAATTATAATATAATAATTTAATATTATATTTACCATCTAATATTTTTAGGGTATCCAGTGATTAAATAATAAAAATCTCCTTTAAAACTTTAAAGTTATTTTTTAACCACTGTATATTTCCAAAATTTCTCAAAATAAATATCCGGACTAATTACGATAACCTGATAAAAATAATTTAAGACTTAAAGGTCTTTTGACACTCTTAAATATTTAAAATACAGTATTTTACAAATAAGGGTATCCCTAGGGTATGCCGAAAACACATTTAGGAGTGTCAAAAGACCTTGAAGTCTGAAAGTATATTTATCAGGTTATCGTAATTAGTCCGGATATTCAATTTGAGAAATTTTGAAAATACACAGTGCTTAAAAAATAACTTTAAAGTTTTTAAGGAGATTTTATTATTTAATACACTATGCACATTATTTTTTAAGCATCGTGTATTTTCAAAATTTCTCAAATTGAATATCCGGACTAATTACGATAACCTGATAAAAATACTTTAAAACTTCAAAGTCTTTTGACTTTCCTAAATGTGTTTTCGGCACACCCCTAGGGATATCCTTATTTGTAAAATACTGTGTTTTCGGCACACCCTAGCGATATCCTAACTTAAAATAACACTCATTGATTAAGAAAATAAATTATGAAATTTTTTCTACAAATTTTCCTAATTTATATCCTTTTCCTTATAATTTTCACAATTTTATTACTAATTATACAATTTCCCGTTATCGTAACTTCAAAAATATATTAGAAGATGTAAATGTCCGATACTTTATGAAAAAATTACATATTCAATAAGCCCATAATTATTTGCCTTTACTGTATTTTTTTTGAATTTTTTTTTAAAAAAAAAAACGGGTAGGAGAGAGAAAACATTCGGCCGATATATCGGCCGATATGAAAAATCGGCCAAGATCTCGGCCCAGCCGATTTTTCTACCCCTGATGGGTATTGAGGGACGGGTCGGGTTGAGACGGATTGGGCCTTCGGGTTACGAGCCAGGTAAGACTCAATTAAATAAATCACAAATTTGGGTTTTAGATTTGGATTTTCAAAATGCCTCTTCTTAAAATTCTAAAATGTTTATTAAATTATTTAGAAAATATTAACCTATAATTACCAACTCGTCGAAAACAAAAGCTCAGCAAAAATTGTAAAATGTTATTGTCAAACTCAAATAAAACCCAACAAAATTAAAATCTAAATATCAAGAGGGAGTTTGTGCAGGTTTCAATGTTCTCCAAGTGTATCTAACGGAGGGGGAAATTGTGTGCAATATCGGAGATCTAAATGTCCAATTTTAAGTTCTCTATGAATTTTCAAAAATTTTATAATGATAATTCATAACTTACTCAAAATTACAAAAATGTCACTTGAACTCCCGAGCTCGAAACTTGGCAAACCAGAACTCTCTAGTGTGCCGACAAGCTCTGCTGCTACCGAACCCTTGAAAACTTACTTAGAGATCTACAGATCCCTCTAAAATCCGAAAATATCATAACGGTCCGTTACATAAGCATCACCTATTTTATTTATATGGTTCTCTACATATAACACATTTTAGTATAAAATTGTAACGACCCAACCCGTTTTTCTCCAATTTTAGAGAGTTTTTTGGATCTCCATGCCGTTCTAGATGTTTTAGTAGCAGTGAAGAGAGTGTGGGCTCCGTGGTGGGCCCCTATTTGTCCAATTTCAAGCTCGGGACCTCAAAGGGCATTTTGGTAATTTTGGCTTATATGACAATTTTATCATATAAAATTATTTGAAAATCACACATTTTGGGTTCACTTTGAAATCATTTTATAAAATTGGTATGTTTCCTTTTGTTTAAAAAAAAAGGAAAACCCTACCCCTCTCATATATAAGTTGTCTTCTCTCCCCTTTCCACCACCCAAACCCTAACCATCCAAGTGTAGTCGCCGCCCCCCTTGTCTCCTCTCTCTCTTTTTGCGTCCCTCCTACCTCTTTCTCTTCTCTTTCTCCTTCTCTTCCCTCCCTCTCCAAAACCCTAACCTTAAGCCATTCCCTCCCCTTCTCAAGCCGCTCCGTCACCATCTCCTTCTCTTCCACTCTCAGCTTCTTCTCTCTCCTCTTGCTTTCCCGGTCGAAACCCTAGATCTAACCCCTTTGTGCCGCCGCCATCACCATGCATTTCTCTCCTCTTCTCTTGGTTCTTCTCCTCTTCTCTTCCCTCAAACCCTAAACCCGCCGCCGCCGCCGCCGCCACAATCTATTCTCATTCCCTCTTTCTCTCTCCCAAAAACACTAACCTCCAAACCCTCTACCCTTTCTCAAGCCCAATCCGACCCAAGCCCAACCAAATCCAGCTCACCCCAAGCCCAATTGTATTGAATCCAACTCGTTTGGCCCAACTCACTCTCAGATCTGACCCTCTCTCGAGGTCCAAGCCCAGCCTCTTGCAAACCAGATCCAATCCAGTAGATCCAGGGCCAACTTGTGCAAGCCCAAGCCCATTTTGGGCCCATTTTTGGACATGTTTTAGGAATGTTCCTGGACTATTTATGAACCGTTTGGAAGCCCGTTCCAGCCAAAATTGTGGGACTGTCTTAGTTTTACGGGGCCATCCCAGTTTTGCAGACTCGTCTCAACTTCTTAGGCCCGGTAGCCTGGACATTGCTTCCTTTAATCATTCAATCTATTTTTATCGCTTGGATTTCAAAAACGCACAGGTGAGGGAACCTATCACTAATTTTTAACACGTATTATACACTTCTCTATTTACGTGCGGGTATGAAATGCGGCGAATGGGGTTCCCCGGTATAATGAGCCACTCGTCAAGGGAACCTTTGATACCATTATGTGGAGGGGACGGGATGTATTCGTACCCGATGCTCGCAGAAGCATGTATGAATTACTTATCTGATATCATGGTTGATTTATGGTGTGATAACATGATTGGTTGGAGTGTGTGATAACCTGTTATGTATGCGATAGCTAGTGATACATATATCTGTTTATGATGTGATGTGCTATGAAGGATAACATGCTTATAGATAATTATGCACGCATGTTGCTATTGTTTATGAGATGCCGATGAGGCATGGGTACTAGGCCACATTAGGATCTAAGGACTCCCTAGCTTGTAGGGTAGTTAGTGTCGGAATGTTATGCGGGACCGCGAAGTGGAAACGTGGTTGAGCCATGGATTACCCAATGGTGAGACATGGGTAGATACACTCCCTAGTGTGGATTAGACTGCCATGACTATCTTTATGATTTTCAGACACACCCACGGGAGAGGTGTGGTCCGATTTGGATGGCGTTGTGCCCTAGAGTCCCCAGTGTGGATTAGACCACCTGGTCTATTCTTGTGATATTTGGATGCAACCATGGGAGAAGTGTGGTCCAGTTTGGAGGGCGAGGTACCAGAGAGTCTTGAGTGTGGGTTATGCCGTCAGGTCTATCCTTATGATTTTCAAACACTCCTATGGGAGATGTGTGGCTTGATTTGGAGGGCGACATGTCCGGGAGTCCTAGGAGGGACAACGAGTATGGTTTAGCATATTAGGTCTATTCTACTGATCTTCAGATACACGTATGGGAGAGATGTGGTCCAGTCTAGAGGGCGAGGTGCTCAGGAGTCCCTAGTGTGGATCAGACCGTCGAGTCTATCCTGGAGATTTTCAGACACGCTTTTGGGAAAGGCGTGATCCGATTTGGAGGGAAAGGTGCCCGAGAGTCCTAAGAGGGAAAGGTTGGGAGGTGGTCATGGTAGCCTCGAAGAAACCATTGGGATGAGTGTTGGTTCGCCTAAGGCGGATTTGGAGGCCCTTGTAGTCACGGTACCCGAGTGCGTGGTGGATGAGGTGTCCCTAGTGGTCCAATGGGCAGAGTGGTTTGCTCGCGTGAAGACCAGACGGTGGGATGGTGGTTATGATCCCTGGATGGTCGAGTGGGTTGAGGGTGTATTCGCCCACTCATTGGTCGAGGGATGGTGCGGTGGAGAACAACTCCCGCTAGTATAGTCTGTGATCCCTGGATAGCCGAGTGGGTTAAGGGTGTTTCACCCACACATCGGTTGAGGGTTGGTGCAGTTGATGACATCTCCCCTGGTATAGTTTGTGATCTCCGAATAGCCGAGTGGGTTAAAGGTGTTTCGCCTATACATAGTCGGAGGGATGATGCGGTTGAGGACATCTCCCGCTGATATGGTTTGTGATCCCTGGCTAGCCGAGTGGGTTGATGGAGTTTCGCCGACACATCGGCGGAGGGATGGTGCGGTTAAGGACAACTCCCGCTTATATGATTTGTGATCCCCGGATGGCTGAGTGGGTTGAGGGTGTTTCACCCACATATCGGTAGAGGGATAGTATAGTCTGAGGTGTATATTCCAGGTTATGACACTTGTAGGGTGAGGACAGTCTGAGGTGTATTCCAGGCTATGACACCAGCAGGGTGGGGACAGTATAAGGTGTGTATCCCAGGCTATGACACCTGTAGGGTGGGGACAGTCTGAGGTGTAAAGTGATATGTTATTCCAGGTTTTGACACCGCATGGTGAGGACAGTTTAAGGTGTGTATTCCAAGCTATGACATCTGCAGGGTGAGACAATCTGAGGTGGAGTGTGATATGGTATTCCAAGCTATGACACTGGCTGGGTGGGGACAGTCTAAGCTATGTATTCTAGGTTATGACACCTACAGGGTGGGAAGAGTCACTGCTGGGTGTGGACATCAATGGAGGTGATAGCTCTAGATGTAGGGTAGTTGTGGGTTATGTCGAGTACGTGCTCGATGGTCTGCACGATGGGTTGTGTGTGTGTGATGTGGGACCATGCATGTAAACATTCTTGATAACTCGTAGTAGTGGGTAGGCAGTGTATGATGTGTGTTGGGTGCTTTATATATTTATGTGTTCCTTCATTGGGAATGTAGTACTCACCCCTTTGCCTTTCAGGTGATTCGATGGAGGCAAGACCCAGTGAATCCCAAGACCAAGTCTAAGCAGTGACGATTATGGATTGTTTAATTCCTTTCCCTTTTGTTATCTATAGAAAACGATGTATGTTTAATTCAGAAGTGGTTTGATATTATAAATAATTGTAATAATCGCTTATTACACTACTATGTTGGTTTGGTATTGTGGTACTTTTATCGCTCCCATTTAATGTTATTGTTGTTGATCCCAAAAAAAAAATTTAGACCCAATATTCGCCTTTGAGATGTTTCAGAAATGACATGCCTGTAGCGGGACGGGGTGTTACAATAATTTTATATAAATGAAATGGTGATTTCCCCCTTTGACTTTAAAGGCTTATAAATAGGGAATGGTACTGTGATTGGAGATTCTCTCCTTACTCTTTTTTCAAGTGGTTCTAGTTGAAAATTGAGATTTGGTACTTCTAAAACTTTCATGTTAAAATTTTATTTAATGTATTTGGAGATTTCAGTGTCTTCGAGACGAAGTTTCTATCGTAAAAGGGATCTAGGTTTTATCTCATATTTATTTATATGAACTCTTATAATCAGTCCACTATTTTTTTTTATAATTTCTCATAAGTTGAATGTGATGTAATTTCTTCTTGCTTACCATTAGTTTATCTTTCTCCTCTTTGTTGCATGTTGTAACTGTTGGAGCTATTGCGAACGAGTCCCACAAGCTTGACAGGTACTTGTGGAGCAGTCAGATGCAAGAAATCTCTAACAAAGATTAGTTTGACGTCAGAAGATATCAAATATGGATCATTGTCGATGAAGCTCATCTTCTGCGTCACTTGTCATGTATATGACAACTACAACAACAATAGTTGATCAATACTCGCCGATTGCATCGACTGGAACGCCGGCAATACAACTGATTGACTCTCCAACATTAGCACTAGCAGTGATGTTTGGACATGTTGCAACTATGGAGAGGACATTGTCTCTAGAGGAACTGACATGACTTTTGAGGCAGATGATATGAATATCGAGAGTGTCTCTGGAGAAACTGGAACGCATCTCAAGAAAAGGTCTAGAGGAGCATGTACGCATCCCAATGAAGTGGGCACGTATTTTGAGGAGGTGACAGCACATGTGGGTGAATCTAGTTCACATTTTGAGGCCATGAGAACACATGTCGTTGAAACTGGCATGCTTCCCGATGTCAACTCCTGTATGGCCACTGTCGGGATCTTGTCCATCTTTGCCTGTCTCGGCTCGATGTTGATGGCCATTGGAGCATTCTTTTTTTCAAGCTAATCTAACTGACTCTCCACTCTTCTAGCCATCCGTACCACATCTCTCAAAGTGAAAACTGGTTGGAATCCAATGCATTCACGAATTGTCATACGTAGTACTCTTAAGAATCGGGAGACCTATTGAGACTCAGTCTCGTCCAAGTAATTGTATTTCAAGAGATAATAGAACTCAGTGGTATATCCACGAACTGTGCGATCTCCTTACCGACAATTCTGATATTGCTCAAACAGGACTTGCACATAGTCTCTATAATTGAAACGAGTCTGTGGCAATCTTTTCATCCGTGGCCATGACCTGATAGAAAGTTTGTTTTGTCGTCGACGGTTGGTCTGTAACCATTCCCACCATGCAGAAGCACTACCATTGAGTCGGTAAGCAACGAGGTTCACTTTCTTTGCCTTGTCGATGTTCCAGTAGTCGAAGAAGTGTTCGACTTTTAAGATCCAGTCGAGAAAGTCCTCATTATATACGCTGTTGAAGATTGGAATGTCGATCATGATTTTTTTTTTTTTGAGTCACGCCCGATAACTACGAAGAAAGTCTTACCCGATGAAGATTGGTTAAATCTGGCTTAGAATACCAATTGATGCAATGGATAAGATCGGGTAAAGATGTGGATGAGTGACGCAGCTTAATGTATAAATAAATTAGACTAAATGGACTAATATATGGGTTTAATAGGAATATAAGTAAGATTAACAGTGGAGTTGGGTAGTAAAGACGGTGGGTATTGAGGATTTAATAAAGAAAGATGGACTAATAGGTAAAAGGTATAGTGAATAATTGGGTTAAGGATTAAATGCAGAATCTCGGTCAATGGAGACTTAAGTTGGGTTGGTCAAGGGTGTCAGATGTGGTGTGGTATTAATGAAAGGGTCAACGTGATAGAGGGTAAATAAATAAAGGTGATTGGGTGAAGGTTGGGTCGTTGGGAAGGTTTGAAGCATGGAAGAATGGAGGATGTAGCGATAGAGTAGGCAGCATCTCCGGCTCCGGTGCAGATCTGGGTGCGTGGGCTAGGGAATGAAATAGGGCAGCAGGGGCATAGGCAATCAACAGACTGTGCCCATCATCCTCCGGCCTGAGTGTATCCCGATCTTCTACTTGCAAGCAGAGGAGGGGAAAGGAGATAACTCCAGGAGCACTATCGAATGCCGGCGACATTTGAATCCAAACATGCTAGTCTTTTGGGCTGGAAGCCCAAGTCTTAACAAGTGGCACTAAAGCCAGGTCTCAGACTACCTCATGTGGGCTCAGGAGATCCCCCAGGTGAACAAGATGGTCGGCGTCTCTTTCAGCCGTAGGGTTTCATTCGAAGGGGGGGATTTGATGCAATGGATAGGATCGGGTAAAGCTGTGTATGAGTGACGCAGCTTAATGTATAAATAAATTAGACTAAATGGATTAATAAATGGATTTAATAGGAATATAGGTAAGATTAACGGCGGAGTTTGGTAGTAAGATGGTGGGTATTGAGGATTTAATAAAGAAAGATGGACTCATAGGTACGTGGTATATTGAATAATTGGGTTAAGGGTTAAATGAAGAATCTGGGTCAATGAAGACTTAAGTTAGGTTGCTCAAGGGTGTGAGATGTGGTGTGGCATTAATGAAAGGGTCAATGTGATAAAGGGTAAAGAAAGAAAGGTGATTGGGTGAAGGTTGGGTCATTGGGAAAGCTTGAAACAGGGAAGAATGGAGGATGTAGCGATGGAGTAGGGAGCACCTCTGGCTCCGATGCAGAACTGGGTGCGTGGGCTAGGGAATGAAATAGGACAACAGGGGCATAGGAAATCAACAGATTGTACCCATCATTCGCTAGCCTGAGTATATCCTGACCTTCTGCTTGCAGATAGAGGAGGGGAAAGAAGATAACTCCAGGAGCACTGTCGAACGCCGGCGACAGTTGAATCCAAAGAAGAAGAGAAGAAGTCTGTCGAACTATGTCGTCTGAGAAGAGCGCCTGAATCTACGAGCAATAAGAAGATAAAACTGTAATGCCCCGACTTGATGGTGGGCCCGAAACACTATTATTTCTTTTATATAAATCTCCCATCAACTAACATCATAGTTGGGTTGGATCTTCAAATTTGTCAAAAAGCTCATCATAGAAAATGTCACACGTGCTCTTTTCACGTGGACTTAAACATGTACCATATGTTCCCAAATACAAGTACATATTTCATAAATAAATATCTCCATTTATTCGATCAGAGTTACAAAAGGAAACATAGCAATTTACACATCCAAGATTTATAGTACCACAGACAGTACTAAAATAAACATAACATCATTTGCATGAAAATAGATATAATAAACATATTTCCTATCATCGGAAAATACACTAGACTGCAAAGGCTCCCTCCTCCTCAAGTGCCAACCCTACAATGTAAGGGATGTGAGCTCCAAGCCCAGTGAAGAGATCTTAAAATAACACATTCACCAACGTGTATTGGTTAAACAATGTAGCCTAATCATAATAACAATATTAGTCTACTCTTACCATTTTAAAATTACAGTTATCTACTCATGAATGGTCTATTTTAACATACTTATCAATTTACCATAAATGGTCTCCTGTACTATTTATTTTACCTGAATTCATAATTGGTCTACTATATCAATTTATCAAGTCACCATCATTGTCATCTCACTGCGATACTACTGTCATACCACTGTCATACTGCTGTCATACCAATGACGTACCACTGTCATACCACTGCCATATCATTGCTATACCACTGCACACTGTCCAATGGCTTCGCATATCATTTATTATACTTTAAATCATAATTGGTCTATTATACCAAATATTTAAAATCATTTGTGATACTGCCATGCCACCATAACACCAAAGTACTACACTGACTATAAATGCATTAAGTCCCGACACGATCAAAATGTAGCATCTTGCAAGAATATCTCCTACACACCTGGGTCAGTAGATGCAAACCGACACACCTGGGCCGGTAATCGACACACCATGTGATAATTGTTCAGCAGTTGAGGGTATGTGGATGCAGTATCAATATCATAAATGGTCAAGTCCTCACATCGGAGCATCTTATCAATAGTATCAACTTCATACTTCAGTCTTTGTAACGACCTGTCCTGCTACGAGTACGTCAAACTGATACAAGGTCCTAAAACCGGTCTGATACTAATTCAGGGGTATATGTTTTTTCCAAAATAAAGGAAAGCATCGCTCCCGCAACCCACACTCAAATCAATAGCCGATAGTACCAGTAAAGTATTAATCATAATTTGAAACAATAACATCATTCCATTATTACTTTCATCCAACTTAATAAAAAGTACAAATATCTCAATCACATTAACATGTCCTCAAACACAAAATGAAACCATGACAAGTACAAAGCTGTAACTCTACGCCCAATGTCCGATTGAGGGTCCCGCCGACCCTTCCTCTATGAAGTACCTGTGATGCAAGGGGTGAGCTCTACATGCTCAGTGAGGGTAACACACACATCATATGTCACCAAGCATACACTGTATATGATCATATGAACACATCAATGTCTATGATGTCTACATGCATAACTATGCAAGCGGGTGCCCTACCCCTAACACACGGGCCCACATCTATCGGGCCTCCAGTACATCCTCCAACCAACTCAATACAACTCTATGGCAACTCTCTCATGACAACCCGCACACATATCACAACCAGCCCCAGAGTCGGACTCACTAGAGTCCCCAACCGACTACCACACGGGAGCAACCAGCTCACCAGTCCTCAACGGAATACCAACCTAACTCATCTATGGTCTTCTCAACCAACCACCAGAGTCTCGATAGTCAAACATATAACCATGGACCCCATCTATTCGTCTCCACATGATTGGCGTATCCACCCCTCACAGAATTCTATAGGTCTCTATAGAGTGAGTCGGTCGAACTCACTCGTTAGACGCCCTTAAATTCCTGATGAGTCAGCACCCACAACACGAGTCTCAACATTGGACCCCAAAGTCATAACCACGGGGAAACATACTGCCACATCGCACCACAGGTTGTCCCCACCATACAGGTGTCCTAGCTTGGAATATCATACCTCAGACTGTACCCACCCTGCAAGTGTCATAGTCTGGAACATCATCTCACACCACACCACAGGCTGTCCCCAACCTACAGATGTCTTAGCCTGAAATATCTCATCATATCACCTCGCAGGCTGTCCCCACCCTACAGGTGTCCTATCTTGGAATATTTCATCATATCACATCGCAAGCTGTCCCCACCCCACAGGTGTCCTAGCTTGGAATATCTCATCACATCACATCATCCCTCGACCAATGAGTGGACGAGCACCTCCTCAGCCTACTCGGTCATCCGGGGAATCACAAACCATACCAGCGGGAGCTGTCCCTCACCGCATCGTCCCTCAACCAATGAGCAGGTGAGCACCTCCTCAGCCTACTCGGTCATCCGGGGAATCACAAACCATACCAGCGAGAGCTGTCCCTCACCGCATCGTCCCTAGAAGAATGAGCTGGCGGGCACCTCCTCAGCCTACTCGGTCATCCGGGGAATGCCTCATCCACCCACACTCGGGTACCATGATTGTAGGGGCTTCCAAGACTACCCTGAGTGAACCAACATTCAACCTGATGGTCTCTCTCTAGAGCTAACATAACTACCTCTCAATTAGTCCTTATCTAAGACTCCTAGGTATATTGTTCTCTAAATCAGATTACACCTCTCTCATAGGTGTGTCTGAGAAACACAAGACGTACCGACCATTTGATCCATGTAAGGGGGTACAACTACTCATTTCCAATTACAAGGGAGTCCGCATCCCAACCACGCGTCCATTGCGTGGTCCCACATAACATCCCGACCCTAACTACCCGACAAGCTAGGGGGAGTCTCTAGATCCTGATGTGGCTTAGTACACATGCCCCACTGGCATCCCACATATGTTAGCTATATGCATGCATAATTACCGCTGCACATACTATTAACATAGTTTATCGTATAATAATCAGTTGTATATATCACTATCTATCAGGGGATGACATGTTAACATCCAAGCATGTTATAATGTCTAGCAGTCCAAACTAATCATCACAGTCATATGGTATATTATCAACGGAATACATCACTCCATAACCAGACTTATACCACCACATATCACATATTCACATGCTGACATCTTAGCATATTATCAACCAAAATAAACTCCAATCATGTCACCACACAATCAATCAATTATGACATTAAATAATCAATATATATATGCCTCTACGAGCATCGGACAAGAATACACCCGGATGGGGACCCGCCACATAATGGTATCAACAATTCTCTTGCCGAGTGGCATAATATCGGGGACCCCCATTCGCCGCATTCCGTGCTCGCACATCTGATGTAGTAGTAATATGCATAGATGCATGCTAAAAGCGGTGATAAGTTCCCTCACTTGTGTGTGTCCTTGAAATCCAATGCGAGAAAACGAGTCCGGGGGTTGAAGGGGCTCAATCTGTTGAAACAAGAACACAAGGATAAGTAACTGGGCAAAATGGGTCAAACTAAGTCTGGATTACAAACGGACCCGAAAGCGAGTCGGGTCCAAACCAAACTGAAGTGGGCCTAAAACCGAAAACTAGGTCCAAAATTGGGCCGAGCTCGAAACTGAGCCCAAAACTGGAAACTGGGTTTGAAATTGGGTCTGGCCCGAAACTGGGTCGAAACGGGTCTGGCTTGAAATCGGGCCTGGCCGAAGGTGGGCTGGGTCGAACCAAGTCTGGCGAGCTGGGTCGGGCACCCAGGCCCACTGGGCCACAGCGGATTGGGCCTGGTTTACCCAGAACTGAATTCAGCCGAGTCAACTCAATGACCCGACTGAGTTGGCTCAGCACCTAGTCCAGAAACAGGGAAAAAGAGGGAAAGGAAGAGAAAGAGAAGAGAAAAGAGGAAAACCAGGGAGATGAGGGGGGATAGAGAAATAAGAAGATCAAGGAGAAGAGGAAAGACTAAATTCGAGTACCTGAAATTGGTGAGCACGGCAGAAGAGGGTTGGAAATCAGACGGCTGAAGGCGGAAATCACGGCCAGAGATCAACTGCAGGGGGCGGTAAGGATGGTTGGATCTAGGGTTTCAAATAAGGAGAGGGGAAAGGAAAACGGCGCTGCAAAGAGGGGGTTTGGATCGGGAGAAAAGAGAAATCGGAGAGGAGAGGGAAAAGGAAAGGAATTAGAGAGAGGAAAGAGATCGAAAGGGAAGAGAGAGGAGGCGGCGGTAATTAGGGTTTGACGAAGGGAAGAAGAAGAGAAGAAAGGGGAAAGGGTTGCAGTGCTACAGTGCTGCGGAAATGGGATTAGGGTTTTGGGGCTCTAGGGTTTTAGGTTGGGTTTTTTTTTTCTACAAATTAAAATCTCAAATTTCAAAAATATTTTAAAAGCCCGAAGAAATCAAATGACAAACGTCGGGGGAAAACGTGTGATTTTCAAACTTTTAATTATGACAGAAAATTCAATAATTCAGAATTACAAAATTGCTCTTTGAGTCTTCGAACTCAAAATCGGGCAAACCAGGACCCACCACGGGGTCCACACTCACCCCACTGCTACCAAGACCCTAAAACTCAGAAAAATCGGGTCGGGTCATTACAGTCTTCATCATAACATGATGCTCAAGTTCTCACACCGGAGAATATCATCATCAATATCAATACCATGATAAACATCATTAGTAATTTAGCAATATATCAAGTCTAGGCATGTAAGTGGGTTCATTCGTCGTTTATAGACTAGTAGACCTCGACTCCTTAACACCGTGTTATGTTTTCATTCTAATAGTTAGAACCAATTTTCATCCCTCACATGGAAGTAATGTCAAGTCTCGTATTTTGGCCTATTCGATCTTTTCCATATTATGTAATATCCATGAAACCGCTCATTGCACTAGATTTAGGTTTATGAAACCTGATTTACCAATCTGGTATTATCATGTCTCCTCACTGTCAAACGTAGAGTATCGCGAGTATCTTCTCTTTGGAAATCGGTGGAGTTTTGTAGAATTTGAAAATCTTCCACTTCAAAGCTAAGTTGCATAATCGTATAAAAAGAAAAGAAGTTTAGAGGGAGAAGATGAAGCAGAGGCAGCAACAACAATGGAGATTAAACTGTAGTTTTTCCTCCCTCCCTCATAGTGGTATAAATCGTAATTCATGGTAGACTGTTGGTGGTGTGGGATTGATCCACGATCGCATACGAAGCCTATGCTACGAATGCATAGCTTCTCTGTCTCATGTGCAGCTGCACACGTAACTGCTGCATGGGTCGGCTGTGTATTTTGTTATTTATTTATTTATATTTAAGTCATTTTGTTTAATTCTAATAATTTGGTAAAAATTGGATTTAATTAGATTAATCCAATCGGACCAAATCGTCGGGGTTTAAAAATCATAAACACTGTAAAAATTTGGGGAATAGTATATTTCAAAAATCAATTGATTTTAACAAAAATAACATCTTAGGCAATTTCCATAAACCAAAATTACATTTAATTAAAGGATTTTAACATTTTATTTTCAAAATCTCAAAACACAAAATGATAACATAAAATACAGATTAAACACCGTCATTATTTTGTAAAATAGGGATCTCTTTAGGTCAAAATATTAATATTTCTAAAAACCAAAGTATAGATTAAAAGGTCCTATAAATTCATCATTTAAAAATCACCACCAATGCATATTCCAATTATTCCAAATAATACATAATAATAATAATAATAAATTAAATCACTTAAATAATAACATTTGTAACAATTTACCAAATTACCCTTCCATCTTAAATGAGTTGGATCTTGTGAGCTACTGAGCTCTGATCGGACCGATCTTAGACTTTTCAAAAAGCCCAATCCATAATCTTCATTATTAATAGATCAAAACATAATTATTAACATAAATCACACAATTACTCTTAATTTTGGGTCAGGGTATTACATAAATAGGTTAGAACCCAAATTTGAATTTAATCCATAATAATCTGTAAATTACATTCTCTAATTGGGGGTTTTATAAGAAACCCAAAAAGCAAAATAGCAAGAAAAGAAAAACGAAAATACATTAACAAAAGAAACTAAAAAAAAACTATGAAAGGATAGCAAATCGGTTATGGAGTGTTGGAACCTACGATTCCGTCGGTGCTTGAGCAGGAAACTTTTCTTCTCTATGTTTGGAAAGGGAAGGTGTTTCACACAGTGGGCGTTGGGTCCCATGTGTGTGCTACATCAGGATTGTTGGGGCTGCTGCGAATGAGTCTTAGATTGGAAATATAGAAGGAGATCTAAAAGTTTATTAAGGACTTGAGTTACTCCACCAAATAAACTAGTCTTTTGGGCTGAAAGTTCAAGTCCTAATAGTAACATGTGAATTTAAATAGACATAAGACTTAATCATCTTTTTCATTAAAATACGAAACCACAAAGGTGTACACAAGAACTCAAGTATCTTGTAATTGAGCTTTTGGTAGCCTAACTATTTCTCGTTTTATACTATGACCGTTACAATTTACATGAGTTATCATGTTAATCATTGTTTACTCTAAGAAGTCTATTAGTGTTCACCATCTCGATTGGATTAAATGGCAACTCCAATGGAGACCCTTTTGGGTTTTCTAATGGAGAGCTCTTTCATTCACAAATTGTTTGAAGTATTTTTGCTAATTTGTTTTCCAAGGATGATAATTCGAGATTTAACATTTTTTCCATTGAAATTTTAACGTCATTTTAGACAAGTACAATTAAAGTTCAAAAAAGTGAAAAACATATATCGATCAACTCAAAATAGAGAAAATTGTTCGAAGGACTTCTATTTTGCAAATATGGGTGAATGGTGCCAATAAAAATTTTGACTCTTTTATACTAATTTTTTTTATCTTTGATAAATATTTTCGGTAATAGAATTTATTTATCGTAATTATGAAATTTTGCAAATGTCTCAAAAATTAATTAGATACTCTAAAAGGCCTCAACACCTTTATAAAAAATATTAACAAACTTATTAGAATAGTTGTTACCTTTTCTCATCTACACACAAGTAAACAGAGTAAAGAGGCTCTTCAGCCCGTGAAACTCCACACAGGCACTTAAACATTGAAAATACCAAAGGGATTAAAGTTGATCATACATAGGTGCGGCCCAAGCCCGACCTGAAGAGCCCTTAAAGAGCGCCGGTCGAATGAAATAAGGATTTTGTAGGCGACTTCGCTCCGCCTTCCACTAGTACATGTATTGGCACTTAGAACCAACGTTATCAAAACCGGACCGAACCGTGGTTTGGCAAGGCTGTGGTTCGGTCGGGTTGAAAAAATCGTTTTTGGTCAAAACCGCATAAAATTGGTTAGAACCGCTATTTTATGCGGTTTTGAGTATAAAACCGTGAACCTTGAACCGTAGTTCACAAATTTTTAATTTTTTTTTTTAAAAATCCCCTTCAAAATATCAAAAAATAATATTAAAAAATAGATATATTTGAAATATAAAAGTTTCTTACAATTTCTATCCCATATCTTTCACCATTTTGGTATATTACTAAGAGTTTAAATGTTATTTGTAATATTAATATTAATTTATTTATAAAAAGTGTCTTACTTAATGTTATATGTAATATTTATATTATATTATTCATTGACCGGCTTTGACCACAGTTGAACCCGATTAAACTTAAAATGCCTCGAAGACGGTTCGTTAGACGGTCCGATTTTGATAATATTGCTTAAAACTCATTGTGTCGACTGTGCATCGCAACAGTCACCTTCTCCTCTGAGTTTTGTGATGCAACAGTCACCTTCTCCTGTGAGTTTTGTCCTCCTTCAGAATAAAAAAAAGGTAAGTCTCTCTCTCTTGTGTGTTTTTGTGTGAAGGAAATGGGTAGAAGTTGGGGCGTGAGATATAGGTGTATGGAGTTGATCAACGGCCTTGGTGGGTCTTGAAGATCTAGCTAAGTGATGAATAGAAGTCTTAAAATGGAGAATTGATGTTTGGGTGAAGACCTTCTGTCCTTTTTCTGCTCTAAAACTGCTGTGGATTTGAGCCTTTAAGAGATGTAGGATTGGATATCATCAATAAACAACAAAAGAAAACAGTGAGCAAATAAATATACATTTGTTTGCAACCTCCTGGAATATGAATTGCTGCAATTATGTTTGTTCTGTGAATTTTCTTACGAAAATGTTTTCTTTAATTGGCTATTTTCCTGAAAGTGTTTCCCGCCCTCCCATGCCCTCGTAGCATAATATAAAAAATGGGGGAAAAAAACTAGCTCTCACCTACCCCACACGAGGTAGTTCAGCTGGTAACATTCCGTTTCAGGAAGCGGGATGGTGCGAGTTCAAGTCTCTGAGGCGTAACCCGGTGGCTATGTGTGGTGGTGTGGGACGTCACCCAATGGGGGGTTTAGGGGGGGGGGGGGGGGGGCGTCATAAAAAATTAAAAAAAAAATACTTGCTCTCACCTGAGTTGATTGGATTTTGAGTCGTACGAATTATAATAAGTTATTCCAAAAACTCAAAATCTGGTGAATTGACTTGAATCACAATGCTCCCCAACGCATTGGGATCCCCCAAAAATCCAATGCTCACAACAAACTAGTATCAGAGATTTGGTTGTAAAAGATTGTATCACCTCTGAAAAAAAAAATGGATGCCAACGTTTTAAGTAGAATGTTGAGCCTGAATGGAAACAATTGGTTGATTTAGAAATTAAAGATGGAAAACCTTCTTTAGAGATATATTCATACCATTAAATGTAATTGAGAACAAAACCAAAGGCATCTCGACAATGAAAGAAAGAAATTAGAATAGAATGCTATTTATATTTGGGAATGGTTGGATAATGTATTCCACTAGGTGTCGACAAAAGTTAGCTTTCTCTATGAAAGAAGTTGCATAATTTGCATGAAAGAAAGATTGTTGACAATGATATGTTCTAGATTCAAAAGCTCTTAATCTTGAAGTTCATTGAAAATAAGTTATTTGCCAAACATTTGAATCAAATGTGAAGTATTATGAATCAACTTGCAGCAATGAGGATGGTGATATATGATGAGCTCCAAGTATTGTTATTGTTAAACTCATTGGTGGATAATTTGGAGATGGGGTTGTAATATGTGCTAAGTGAGTGATGGTTTGTTTAATAAAGTGATCGGAAGAAAATCATGAGTCTTCCCACTCACAAGTATTGGTGAACAAAGAGATCACTACAATGATAACATAGGAAAGAGTAGATCAAGTCTTGAAAATGGATAACATGCTACCACTGGAAGAACCCCAAATGCATGAAAGAGAAGTGCCGGAAGCTCAAAACAAAACAAAGTGAGGTAAGGCATAATGGTAAAGGCAAATAAAAAGATGAAACTACACCCATGGCTAATGGATGATATTATATCTTTTCCACGTGTTATGAAGATTGTTTTAACATGACTTGTAATGACATCAATTTGGTAATTGACATAGGGTCATCTTTCCCTTGTGCATCTCATAGAGATTTCTTAACTAGATATGAATTGGGAGACTTTGGTTTGGTGAAGATGGGAACAAGTGGTTATCCATTTTTTTTTGAGAAAGGTGATGTAACGACCCTGACCTCGACTTTCTGAGTGTGATATTGTCCGCTTTGGAGCTCCACAGGCCTGTACGGTTTTGTTCCTGGGCCCTAGTCCACATGGCTAAGCCCAAAATGCTCACACAAGGGAGTGGGAGCTTCCCTCATATAAACCCCCTCCCACATCACTATCTAGTCGATGTGGGACTTGTAAGGGTATCACAATCCACCCCCCTTAAGACCAGAGTCGTCCCCAGCTCTATCACATCACAGAGGTAGAGGGCCCACACAGTCCGAGTGTTGAACCGTGCTTTGATACCACTTGTAAAGACACTGACTCTGACTTCCCGAGTGTGATATTGTCCACTTTGGGCTCTACGGACCCGCACAATTTTGTTCCTGGACCCTAGATCACATGGTCAGGCCCAAAAGGCATCACACAAGGGAGTGGGGGCTTCTCTCATATAAGCCCCCTCCCACATCACTATCTAGTCGATGTGGGACTTGTAAGGGTATCACAGGTATTTTGCATTGTCACCAATGTTGGTTCTTTGGTTCTCATGGATGTGAGGTATGTTTTGGATCTTAATTGAATTTTATCATAGTTGGCAAGTCTGATGATGAAGTTTAGTGGAGGAGTGTGGAAGTTGGCAAAGGGCTCCTTTGTGGTTGCAAAATGCAAGAAGCACTTTGCTTTCTACAAGAGTGAGACACAATTATCCAAGATTAAGATAATTACTCTTGAATAATTTGGTGAATTTTTTTGTAAAAAATAGAAAAAAATGAAGAGGGAAATTGAAAGAGTGAATTAATTCTGAATTTTGTATACTCAAGGAAGAGAGGCTATTTATAAAAGAAATGGTACAAATTACTACATTGTTTCCCTTGATTGGGGAATTACAACAAGGAAAACCCTAACTCGATTCTTTATACATGGAAAATATCAACAAGAAAATCTCCTAGTCAACTCTCTACACATGGAAAATATTGTGAGACATTAGAGGCTATAAGAAAAAACATTATATATTATATCACTCCTTACAAGCACTAGCATACCCAACTTGCCACAAGTACTCAATAGTTGCGTGTGAGGAATAGACTTGGCAAACATTTTTGAAAGTTGGTCTTTGGACTTGATGTAAAATTCTCCTAAAGTAGGTTTTTCACGGATAACGTGACAATCAACCTTAATATACTTCATTTGCTCATAAAAGACTGGTTGGAAGCAACGTGGATCACAATTTGATTTTTGTTGTGCAAATTTTAAATTTATAATTACTCGCAAGCGCACAAATCGAATTGAAGTATAGAGATATGCAAGTGCGAGGTCGAACCCACAGGGACTTGATTTAAAATGAACGGGAGAACAAATTAAAAAGCCTAATATTTTAACCTTAACCTAGTTAACGATTTTTCAGGAGAATGATTGAATTAAACATGCAAAATTAAAATAAAACAACTAAAATAGAGATTGAATAAAATGAGAGAAATTACTAAGGCATCGGATTCCACCACCATTAAATCCATAATATTCCAATTGTTTATTTATTAATTTCCAGTTTTAAAGATTTAAACATTTAAGTTTATTAATATGGTGTTCAAAAAATTCAGATTATCCTTTTGCTTTTAAAGATATAACTTCTAAGCATTTAATGTATCCAATTTAAATTTAAAAAACAATGGATCAAAGTAAATAATCTAAGCATCCAATGTATCTAATTAAATTGAAAAACATTAAATCAAAGAAATCTTTCTTTTAAATTAAAATGCCAAGCTCTTGATGAATCAAATATTAATATTAACTACCACAAATACATGATATTAGTGGTGAAAATAATTAATGTCTAATTAATCTAATGAAGCACAAATCATAAATAATTGAACACACATAATTGGAATTAAAGAAATAAATAAAAGAACATTATTTCATTAATGGGGTTTCATCCTCAACCTCAGTACAGAAATTTAGCTGGACATTATGAAAGAATTAAAACAAAAGAGATAGAAAAATAAAACCCGAGCCATGTCGGAGATCCCGAACCAATGTCGTAATTTCTGCCTCGACGTTATTCTCTGTCCGGTTCAAGTTCCTTCGCTGTACCGTGCTCCTCCTTTTATAATAACATGGGTTTCTAATATTTCACCACCGTGTAAACCCCTTCCTCGAATTCAGCCTTCTATTCCTTCTATTCTTATATTCCCACCGTCCCTTGTATTTCTATTTTCAATCCTTCTATTTTCATCCTCTTTCTTTTCTCATCTTTCTAGCTTGGGACGATGTCAGCAGCTCCTTTTTCTTGGTTTCTTGAACAACGTGTATTGCATAATTTATCTCTGTTTGCTGGTAAGATTGTTGGCTTGGAGAATTGCTTTTTTCTTTTTTTTTTCTATTTTATTTCTAATTTTTACATGTAACTATATATCAGCAATTTCTTTTGATTTCTTCAGTGAAAGATCGGCCCATATCTGCTCCATATCAATGCACAACAACACATCAACCTAAAAACACACAAAAATAATTAGATAAATTTAAATAATATAAAATATTAACAAATATAATTTTAGAATATATAATATATTACAATAATAATGTAAAATAAACAAAATTTAAGAACTAACTAATCCAATATTAAAAGGTAAAATTATCATTTTTCAGTGCTTATCAATTTTCACATGCCAAAACGATTGGCAAGGAGGCAAGAAATCCCAAATCAATCATCATTGTTTTTAACCACATTAGCTCACAAGTAGCATTGACCATAACACGATACTTAGCTTCAGTGCTAGATTGAGGAACAATAGACTACTTCTGGTTTTACTATTTAAGAAGATTTCGACCTAAGAAAGTACAAAATTCTATAGCGAAACAAAAATCATTAGGAGAGCTGATCCAATTTGCATCAGTGAAGCTGTAAATTGGTAAATGATCATGAGATGAATATAGGAGACCCTTTCCAATGAGATCCTTTAAGATATCGATGGATTCAAAACACATCATCTAAATGTGAGGTGTAGTGGGCATGCATACAGACAATTTCAAGGACATGTGCGAGTCTAAACGTCTAGTGGTGAGGTAAATGACTTTCCCAACTATATGTTGATAAAAATAAGGATCCAGAAGGAGATCACTCTCATCCAAATATAATTTCTGATTGAGTTCCGGAGTATCAACTAGTTTGCAACCAAATTTGCTAGTTTTGTGGAGCAAATCTAAGGTGTACTTGTGCTGAGAAAGAAAAATGCCTTTCTTAGATTGGGCAACTCTAATGCCAAGAAAATATTTGAGAGACACAAGATCATTGACATCAAACTATTGTTGAAGATAGACTTTCCGATCACGAATAATAGTAGGATCATCTCTAGTCAAGTCAATGTCATCAACATGGACAACAAGAACGATGATATGTTGTTCCTTCAGTTGAACAAAGGCTAAATGATCTACATTATAACATGTGAAGCCATAATAAAAAAATAGCTTAACTGAGCTCTTCAAACTATGCATGGGAGATTGTTTCAACCTATATAGAGTTTTATGAAGACTTTGTGTTCCTTACCCTTGCAGCTAAACAAAGAGTAGGAATCATGTAAACTTCTTCATGAAGATCTCTATGAAGAAATGAATTTTGACATTAGGCTGGTGCAATGACCAATTAAGATTCGTAGCAATATAAATCAATACTCGAACATATTTAAGCTTTGCAATAGGAGTAAATGTTTGTTGATAGTCCAAACCGTAAGTTTGAATGAATCCTATCGCAACAAGTCCTGCTTTTTAACAAGCAATGGACCATCATGGTTGTACTTGAATGTGTAGACCCATTTGTAACCCATCGAAGTTTGCCCAGGAGGCAAAGTAATTATTTCTCATGTACCTTTTTTATCACACCTTGACCCGAAGGGTGGGCCCGGACGAGACTGATTTTTTGAAATTAAACTAACTCAAGCATACCATTTGGGCCGGATAAACAGTTGGGCCCAAAGGTCACACATGATCCCAACATGTGGACTCAAATATATACCATAAGTCTACCCAACAAATAGACATAAAATAACACATAGCATGATTACATAATTCCAACCATTGAATTAACATTTCAAATTCTCATTAGACTAACTACAGAAGCATAGTAGTTTAATACATCACATTGATACAAAATAAGTACAACACCCGGTACTTTACAAAAACCAATGGTTCTAGGAACAAAAAAGCAAAGATAAGGGTATTCCCCTCAGTGGGAATCCCAAAACACCGCCACAGGTTATCCACCCTAAGCTTGAAATAGAGGGTTCTCCTCCTCGGGTTCATCTCTTGAAAGATGAGTGGGGTGAGGTAACTAGCCCAGTGAAGGAAATATAACGGTGCAATTTAAGTAAACAACAAGTTAGCAATAATCAATAGTTGCAATATAATATTTCATGTTTGCTAATAAATTCACAATATCAAGTAAAAATCTCATCATTAATTTCATCATCTCATCATCATCTTTTTCATTACTGTTGTCATCCAACGTAACGCCTACCGACTACGCTGAGACTATTGTATTAAGTCCCGACATGGTCAAAATACATCCTTCCAAGTACATCTCCGGCTCTCCCATAACCGATACTAATACCCTCAAGTCAGCAACTGTCGACACCCATGATCCAGCAGACGTAAACCATCTCTCATATGGCCGATATTGGTTCAATAGCCAAGGGCACGTGGAAGTAGTCTTACACATTTCATATGATTAACATCATAGCATTTACCAGCATCATAAACACTCTTACCATAGTGCGTCAAGTTTAGGCACAAGAGTGGGTTCATCAAATCTGAAACCACTCATTGCTCAATATTCATATCAAATAAACTTGTTTACATCAAGCTGCAAAGTTAAGTTCCCTCACCGTATATGTGTGGTTTCGCGGTCTCTGTTCAAACAACAAACAAGTGCACAATCATTATCACGTCAATATACATAGCATCACACAAGTAGTATTTTGAAATCATACTTGTTTTCCCAAAAATATCCAAGGTATATGGAATTGAGTCTCCTACTTGGTTTCTATCCTTTTTAAATTATAATAATCCACAAGATAATATAATAAAATGGTGCTCAGTCCAAAACTCATATTGTCTTCTGGGCATTGACCAGATTGACTTATTGAGTTAGGTATAGATTCTCAGGTCACTTCTCGGTTGTCTTCTGGATAGGACCAGATCTGACATTTTAAGTAAGGTCTCGAGGTCACTCAATGCCCGACAAATATAGCATCGGCCTGAAAGTGAGATCACTCAGTACCCGACCAATAGAGTCGGCCTGGAAGTGAATACAATAGTATATACACTATAGTAATAAGAGAAGAAGGTTAGTACATTTTTAGATTAACAATAGGGTACTAACATCACATGCAATCAATAATAATCAAACAAGATTTAACACTTAAAACCTTGGTCCCTCGGAACATGCCTCGGAACCAGGTACTGTGGCTTCAGATCATCCGAACCACACCTAAACTAGTCGCTGACCTCGGATCATGGGTCTGACTTCGGATCGTCCGAAGATCGGGTCTCGGATCATCCGAAGTCCATCCGAACCAAAAAACAAAGAAAAACAAGTCTCGGTAGGTCTGTGCCCTTCGAAACATCCGAAGGGAGGCTCAGATCATCCGAGTGGGGTTCGGTCCTTCCGAACTCTGCTCAAGTCATCCGAGTAGGTCAAGCTAGCCTCGGGCATAACTAGGCTTCGGGTGAAGCTCGGAACATCAGAGGGTTGCTCTCGGACCGTCCGAAGCTCGACTCTCGGATCGTCCGAGAGTCATCTTCCTCACTGTCTGCACCAGCAGACAGTGACGACAGACAACATGTCAAATGACAATCAACAAATAGTGGGTTTTTCGGATTCGGTTTCCACATCTAGCTGGTCTGATGGACTCCTCTGGGAGTCCTTTTTCCATAAGGAGAGGTTTGGAGCTTTAAAGCTCAGTAAGCCACTGGATTTTAACATTGAAAGCTCACGGGTACAAGAAACCCATGGTTTTTCCTTAAACTTTGAAACCATTTTACATACCCAAAACGTAACCAAAACTGGTTTTTCTTGATTCTAAACCACCTAGAATTTGAAAAGGAACACAATAGTTACTTTCACTAGAGTTCTTGGGCTAAAATCCAATTTTTTGAAAAAAAATTCCTTCTTAAGCTACGGGTGACTGAAAGACAGTAACACAGAGGCTTAGCAGGGAGCTCGGTTGGTTTTCAAAGAGCTGAAACTGAGGGGGAGAGAAAGATAGAAATTTACTGGGAGTTTGAAAGCTGGTCTGAGGCTGAATTTATAGAAATTCAGCCGCGAATTGTGGTCAACCGGCCATTGCATACAGCTGCAGCGGACGTCAGGTACAGTGAAATCACTGTTCACTGGTTGGTTTGCAAATAAGTCCCTCTCAAATTCTGCTTTTGCAAAAAGGCCCCTAATTTGATAAAAACTCGATTTTTAACTAAACATAAGATTTTGAAAACTCAAAAACTTAATCCAACCTTTAGCTTGGGTTTTGAAAACCTTAATCACCATAAAAATTTTGGGATTTAACTCTCACTGAAAACCATTGATTTAAATAAAAACCACAATTTAACACTACTTACTTAATTAAACAAATATTAAATAAAATAATTTAGATACCTCATTTTGGAGTGTCAAGGAATAACTAGACTATTCTTAAAATAGCCTACCATAAATACTAGTTTTGAAATTTATCTCATTTCCAAAGCCCTTTAAAATAATTATTACTCCCTTTCGGGGTTTTGACGGGTGGGTTTTCAATACTATTTTCTGAAGATAAAATTATTTGAAAATCAGAAATACAACTCCTTTATTAAGAAGAACATTATCATCCAATAATAATCATATAACCACATAATTTATAAAATAATAATAACAAGCGGTAAATTACCAAAATGCCCCTCCAGTTGGACGAGCTGGATCACTGAACTTTCAAACTCAGATTGGGCCACACCTGGTCTTTCCTCAAAGCCCTAACCGTAATCTTCGAGATTAACCGGTCAAACAAGATTATTAAGCTAAAACACACCTAATCTGGGTCAGGGTATTGCATTTTCTTTTTATAAAAAAAAGTAGTTGTGTCTTTTTCCATAGTTGCTTGCCAATAAAGATCCTTAAGAGCAATATCAACTCTTGGGAAAAATGAAGTTTTAAAAAAGTAAGAAATGACTAATACAACTAGTAAACACAATTATATGATATAAATCTTTCAATTGGGCGAGCAGTAAAAGTTGTGCTTGGATCCTAGCAGGAAAAGAAATTAAGGGATATAAAATGTTGGACTTTGACAATTTCTGGGGGGGTTGTTTGAGCAGTGCCCCTCACAATAATAGAATAAGCACGATTTGGACCCCACCGCTAGAGGGAACCTTTAATATAGATGGGCCAGCCAGGGGCAAGTTGGGACTAATAGGTATAAGGGGAGTCCTTATGGATGCATATGGGACTTCATCTGTGGTCTTTACGGAGTTTAGGGGGAGAAGAGATTCAAATTAAGCTGAACTACTAGCTATTAGGAGAGCTTTAACCCTACGGGACGTCAAATTGACAAAAGTCCCACGTCGCCTAGACTAAAAAACCAATTATTTTGTATAATACTTGAGACACCCTCCTTTCAATGGTTAGTTTTTGAAAGTAAATTCTACCTCAAGACTGTTAACATGATTTTCTTCATGGTATCAAAGAAGGTTCGACGTGTAGACATTGCACGTAAGGGAGGGTTTAAAGTTGACAAAAGTCCCACATATGAAAAACCAATGATTATGTATAACACTTGAGGACCCTCCTCTCAATGGTAAGCTTTTGAGAGTGAGTTCTACTTCAAGAATATTAACATGATTTTCTTAGGAAGCCCCTATGAGACGAAGCAATTTGATGATCGAGGGGGATTTGACAAATGCAACCCAATGGGCTAGGGGGCAAAAGAGACCACCTTAGAAATTGATCACAATTGTCAAGGAGATGAGGGCAATGCCGAGTCATGAGGTCTCTTTCCAGCTAGTTAGGAGGTCAGCCAATGGAGTGACAAATTTCTTCACGGAGATTGGGGCGGACGCGACGCATGTGAGTGTTTTTATTTGTGACTATGTTTGGGCAGGGGCTTGTGGTTTTGAAGGCAAATGTTATGTGTTTTAGCATTTCTGTTGGGTTGACTTGTATTTGTATTTTTCTCCTTTCTTCATTATTCTTGGGTCTAAGACACTTAGACCCTAACCATTCATATGTAATGTTCTCTTCCTTTTAATATATTTATCTCTTTCTTACCGCTCAAAAAAGGGTTCCTTTCTTGTGTATAATAGGTAGGTCATCATCACACGAGGAAAGAGGATTTCTTGTTGGTTTAGAGGAGATGTTAGGAGCAAAAGGAGCATGATCATGTTGTGCTTTCTTTGATTGCCGACTGTAGACCTAGATGGGTTTAGAAAATTGAGGAGATGCACCAATGGGGAGAGGAAGAACAACTGTAGGTGAGAATTTATGAGTACCATCTTAGAAATATGGAGTATCTTCAAAGAACGTGACATTTATGGAAAATCACTTCTATCCTTTTTGTGACAAAAAATACCCAGGGACTAAATCAACCCTTTTGGAGATTGATTACCTTGGTTAGGGAGATTAGGGTTGTTGCATCGGGACTAGATATATCATTCGCCCAAGTTAGTTACACAGCTATTGGTGTGGCAAATTTCTTCGCAAAGAACTGTCACGCCCCGACCCGAAAGGTCGGCCTGGGACGCGACTGGTTTTTTCTTTTTTTGAAACTAACACTACACTCAAGAATTTTAATTGGGTCAGATCAACAGTTAGGCCCAAAGGTCACACATGATCTCAACATGTGGACTCAAACATATACCATAAGTCTATCCTAAGAGACACAAACATCAAACACATAAATCCAACTATGATTTACTATAATAACATCAGAATAACTACGGGTACATGGTAGTTTAATACATCACATTTAAGCAAACTAAGTACCATACTCGGTACTTTACATATGCAAACAGTTCTAAGAACCAAAAAGCAAAGATAAGGGAATTCCCCTCAGTGGAAATCCCAAAGCAACGCCACAGCTTATCCATCCTAAGCTTCATATGGAGGGTTCTCCTCCTCGGGTTCATCTCCTGAAAGGTGAGTGGGGTGAGCTAATTACCCCAGTGAAGGAAATATAACAGTGCAGTTTAAGTAAACATCAGGTTAGTAACTAATCCAGTTGGAATATAATATCTCATGCTTGATAATAATTTCTCAATATCAAGTACAATCTCATCATCATGTATATTCTCATCATATTTTCCATTACTGCTGTCATCCAACGTAACGCCTACATACTATGCTAAGACCATTGTATTAAGTCCCGACACGGTCAAAATGCATCCTTGCAAGTACATCTCCGGCCCTCACATGACCGATACTGACACTCCTCAAGTCAACAACTGTCGACACCCCTGGTCCAGTAGACGTAAGTCATCTCACACACATGGCCGATATTGGTTCAATAGTCAAGAGCACGTGGAAGCAGTATTACATATCTCATATGATCAACATCATAAGCACTTCTTACAACAATGCATCATATCTAGGCACATAGGTGGGTTCATCAAATTTGAAACCACTTATTGCTCAAGATCCATCTCATATAACCTGTTTACTGTTGGAACTTGTGGCTCAGTTCCACTGACATTGGGAGTCTAGTTACATGGGACTCCTAATTACATGGGTTTTCTAATTACATTAGGAAACTGCTAAACGTAGGACACTACAATATTACTATATATTAAGGACGTGGGTTTCATGGAAACCTTGCCGTTTGGCCGAGTGCCTTTCGAGGCCACAAAGGGCCTCTTGCAGCAGAGGTGTAGTGAGGGAGATAGAGAGAGAGGGAAGATACCAAAAGAGATCTTGGGATCCAAATCTTGTATCTATGTATTCTTTTTATCTATAATAAAATCTATACTCTCCCGTGGACGTAGGCCAAGGTTGGGCCAAACCACGTATATCTTGTATGTTCTTTCTCTTTGTGTGATTAAAGCTGCATTTTCTGTATGTGGGTATTGGGTCTATTCCCTAACATTTACACGTACTGCAAAGTTAAATTCCCTCACCGAAAATGTGTGGTATCATGGTCTCTATTCAAACAAGCAAACAAGTGCACAATCAATAATAGATTAACATACACAACATTCAATGCGTACATACAAGTAGTATTTCAAAACCATACTGTTTCCTAAAAATCTCCAAGGTATATGGAATTGAGTCTCCTACTTGGTTTCTAACCATTTTAAGTTACAATAATCCACAATATAGTAATAATAAGGTGCTCAGTCCAAAACTCATATTGTCTTCTGGGCATGACCAGATTGACTTATTGAGTTAGGTCTAGATACTCAGGTCAATTCTCGGTTGTCTTCTGGATAGGACCAGATATGACATGTTGAGTAAGGCCTCGAGGTCACTCAGTGCCCGACAAATATAGCGTCGGCCTGAAAGTGTAGTCACTCAGTGCCCGACAAATAGAGTCGGCCTGGAAGTGAATAGAATAGTATATACACTATAGTATTAAGAGAAGAGGGTTATTACATTTTTAATTTATTAAAGGCATAAACATCATATGCATCACCAAATCAAACAAGATTTTACACTAAAAAACTAGGTCCCTCGGAATAAGCCTCGGAACTAGGTACTGTGGCTTCGGATCATCTGAACCACTGCCTAAGCTAGTTACAGACTTCGGACTGTGGGTCTGGCTTTGGACCGTCCGAATATCAGGTCTCAGATCGTTCGAAGGTCCTTCTGAACCGAAAAATCAGATAAAATAGGTCTCGGTGGGTCTGTATGTCTCGGATCATACCGAGTGAAGCTCGGATCGTCCGAGAGGGACTCGGTCCTTCTGAACACAGCTCGGAACATCCGGGACAAACTGGCTAGCCTCGGACGCTTCGGGACTTCAGTATGAAGCTCAGAGCGTCCGAAGGGTTTCTCTCGGACCGTCCGAAAGGTGTTACCCTCAGACCTTCCGAGAGTCGTCTTCCTCCACTGTCTGCAACATCAGATAGTAACAGGCAGACACTTCATAAAATACGAATCCAAAAACAGTGGGTTTCCTTTCGATTTTCACATCCAACCGGTCAGATGGACTCCTTAGTGAGTCCTCTTTCCATAGGGAGTGGTTTACAACTTTAAAACTTAACAAACCATTAGATTTTAACACCAAAACCACACTGGTATAAGAAATCCCATGATTTTTCTTAAACTTAAAATCAGTTTTACACACCCAAAACTTGGACAAATTTGGTTTTTCTTAATTCTAAACCGATTGAAATTTAAAGAGGAACACAGTGGTTACCTTCACTCGAGTTCCTGGGTTGAAAAATCCAACTTTTGAAAATCTTCCCTTCTAAGCTTACAGTTGAGAAAACACTTTGGAAAACAGAAAGGGATCGGCTGGTTTGATTTCACAGAGCAGCTGAGAGGGAGAGATAGAAAATTATCTGGGAGTTAAATCAAGTGGAGGAGGAGGCATTATATAGAACCATTGATCAATCGGAGGTGGCCGAATGGCCACTGCATGCAATGGTTGCCTACGTCCCCAATAGTAACGGTACTGTTTGGGTGTTGGTTGCAGATCAGTCCCTCTAGACTTCCGATTTTGCAAATAAGCCCTCATTTGATACAAACTTGATTTTTAACTAAAAGCATGATTTAAAACTCAAGAATTTTAATCCAACCTAATAGATAAGTTGGGTTTTAAAAACTCTAATCAACATAAAAATTTGGAGATTTAAAACTCACCAAAAACCATTGATTTAATTAAAAAACACAATTTTACACTATTTACGTGATTTAACTTGTGTTTAATAAAACAATTTAAAGTCCTCATTTTTGGACTTTGAAAGAATAAACTAGACCATACTAAAATGGTCTAATATAATATACTTGTTTCAAAATTTATCTCATTTCAAAAACCTTTTAAAAATATTTATTTTTCCCTTTCGGGGTTTTGATGGGCGGTTTTAAACATCACTTTCTGAAAATAAAATTATTTTAAAATCAGAAATAGGAATTCTTGACTAAAGAAAATTATATCATCCAATAATATTCACATAATAACATAATTAATAAAATAATAACAATAAGTGGTAAATTACCATTTTGCCCCTCCAACAGGACGAGCTGGATCACTGACCTTTCGAGCTCAGATTGGGCCACACTTGGGCTTTTTTACAAAGCCCTAATCGTAATATTCGATATTAACTGGTCTAAGAAGGATTTATTAGACTAATTACGACTAATTCGGGTTAGGATATTATAAGAACGGAGTCGACAACTCAATTTCAGACGTCCTTCATCTTTGTGATAAGAGGATTTCGAGCAGGATTGATACTCAGTTGATTGCATTTGTTATATGGATGTTTTGTATTTTTTTTTCTCATGTGTATTTTTCAGGGTCTAGTCCTTATAGACCCTCATTTTCCTTGTTGTAATTGTACTTTTTATTTATCTATCAATATTAATCGTCTTTGTTACTATTAAAAAAATTGATTATCACAAAACATAATGAATGCTTTTAAAAAGAGCAATCACAATTCATGACGAAACTGTTTAATCCACAAGAGTTCAGATGCAGTGCTTGTCATGGCCCTTTATTCGCCTCTAGCACTAGAACAAGCCACTTTATTTTGCTTCTTGCTTCGCCCATATGCCAAGTGAGCAAGCTACTACATTTTGCTTATTGCTTTATTAAGATACCAAGTGAAAGCCCAAAAATATACAATAACCCAATAGTTGATCATCAATTATTAACGAGATCATACCTAGTCAGCAACAAAATAACCATGGATTGTGAGATTAGACTGAGCCATATAGGAGTGACCTCGACCTCGATGAGCCTTAAGATAACGATAATACAAAACACCTGTTGAAGATGTTCATCTCGAGGAACATGCATAAATTAATCAACAACACTCGTAACATAACATAGATTTGGCTTGGTGATTGTAAAATAGATAAGCTTGCCAACCAATAGTTGTTGATAAAAATTGGGATTGTCAAGGGGGATACCATCATTTGCAGAGAGCTTAACATTACTATCAAGACGAGTGTCTAGTGGTTTACAACTAGAATACCTAGCATCACATAGAAGATCGAAAGCATACTTCCGTTAGGATAGGGACAGTCCTTTTGAAGACCTAGCCACTTCAATGCCAAGGAAATAATGAAGCAAGTCCAAATCCTTAAGATCAAAGGTCTAGTGAAGATGTTTCTAATGACCTGTCCCGCTAGTATGATATTGTCTACTTTGGGCCTCACACACGGCCCGCACGACTTTCAATTAGCGAGCCAACTCATTATTGCTCCCAAAAGGCCTCATGCTAGAAAGAGGAAGGCTACTACTTATATACCAGGGAATTTCTAATGCAACTAGCAATGTGAGGCTTTTTTTCTTCATAGGCATGGGGTATTACAATCTACCTTTTTAAAGCCAGAGCCGCCCTGGCTCTGCACACACAACAACAAAGCCCACACACCCAGGCAGAGAGTTAAACCATGTTTTGATACCATTTTTGTAATGACCCGACCAGTGAACAAGGCTTAGGGTCCAACTCAGTGTGAAATTGTTCGCTCTAGGTCCAAAAACATGACCCTCACGGTTTTGCCTTTGGGCTTGGCCCAACCCAGTAGGCCCAAAACGCGTCACATGAGTTAAGGATGGGCAACCACTTATAAACCCCATCCGAAAGTCCTCAACTTCTGATGTGGGACTTTCCAAAATTCCCACACTCACTCCCACTTGCTAGGCTTGTTGGATCTGACCGGCCCACACTGCTAGTCTGACCAAAGGCCCAGTTTCAATTGGATCAGCCCTTCTAGAGCCTGGCCTCTGACTCATGGGTCAGGATAGAAGGGCTGATCCAAGTGAAACTGGGCACTGTTGGTCGGACTGTAAAAACTGTTGAACTTCAAATTCAAAACTGAATAAATATGTGAAATTTGAAAACTTAGATCTTTCAAATGATTGTTTATAAAAAATAGGTGACTTTTAATACCTCAGCCAGAGAAAAAATAGGTGATCTTTCAAATGATTGTTTATAAAAAAAAAAGGTGACCTTTAACGCCTCAGCCAAAGAAAAAATTGGTGATCTTTCAAATGATTGTTTACCAAATAAGTTTTCAAATTTCACATATTTCTTCAGTTTTTAATTTGGAATTCAACGGTTTTTACGGTTTGTCGTTTGAACTTCTGAAAGTGTATTTTCGACACAGTCGAGGGATACCCTTATTTGTAAAACACTATGTCTTAAAATACTTTTATTATGTTATCGTAATTAATCTGGATATTCAATTTGAAATTTTTATAAATACACAGTTAAAGTTTTAAAAGAGATTTTATTATTCAAAATTATATAAATTATATAATTTTTTTTTTAACTAATAGCACTGTACATTACTTAGCGCAATTAACTCACGTCCGGAGACGGTGCGGAACTGCAAGGCGGTGCGGAAGTGGGCTGGCAAAATGGTTGTGCTGAAGAAAAAATTCCGTCTCTGAACGGCGACCCTTTTTAAACCATTACTGTTTACGGTTGAGTTTCTGATTTCAGATTTACAGTACCAAAATAAGTTAATCAGAGTTGCTGAGGACTGGACGTGGTTCCTAATAACTCCCCGTCCCTGAGATAGCCGTAGCTACAGGGTAGCCCAATTTCTAGGGATCTAAACTTGCTTGTAAAGAATGGCAGCTAGCTTTTCCCCCAGATATTTCCTCACCCACAACATTTTTTCTAGTGTAAGTTGTTTTCGTTTCTTTTTGTTTTTTATTTGTAACAAGATTTTATATATCTATTTCCTGCAAATTCCTATCTGGGGTTTCTATTTCAGAAGTGCAGCAGAGCAAATAGGGTCTTCATATCCTTAAGAAGAAAATTACCTCTCAGTAGGAATTTTATCATCAGGGCTGGTCCAAAGAAGATCTCTTTTGACACAGATTGCAGAAAGGCATTACAAGCTGGAATAGATAAGCTAGCTGATGCTGTCTCCGTTACCTTAGGACCCAAAGGTTCACCCAAATCCATGCATTTTTTATTTCTAGGTTTGCTGTTTCTAGAAGCATATATAAATACCCCCTGCAGAATACAACAATATACACTGACCTTTTTTATGTTTTTTTATTTATTTATTGAGCAAATAGGTAGGAATTATTTATTAACTATTTTAGGGACATTTTTTTCTTATACGTAATTTATATGTTCCAGTCATTCATAAAAATTCCTCAATGACAATAGCATATTGATATTAATTCTCTTGCAATGTATGCTCCGTCTTTCTTCTTTTTCCCACTTTTTAGTGGTGACAATATGTATTACCCATGTCTGGCTGCATGAATGCTTGCATATGCAGGTGATTACACATTATGAGGAATCAGGGCCGGCTCCACACAAGATGAGGCCTAAGGCAAAAATTCTAAATGATGCCTTCCTGATATTTAACATATTATTATACATAATATTTAATTAAAATTTTAATTATATAATATCAAATTTATTTAAAATCTATTTTTCTTGCTTTTAGAGCTACAAAATTACTAATTAAATTTTGTATTCAAGTTTTGCTAAAATATCATTTTCAATTGATAATATGTTTAATTCACTTAATATTTCTTGTGACATTGTTGATTGTAGGTAAGATTATATCAATTTTAGTTTTGAAAAACTTCTTAACATCGCATGATATGTTTCGAATAATATAATTAAATTTTACTGGGGATTACAATAATTTTAAAAACTCTATTTTTGTGAGTTATATATACAAAGACAAAAGGGGTGGGAGAGAAAAACCGTCTCTCCCAATGTTATCAAAACCAGATCGTGACACGACCCGTCTCGATGGAAGGTTGGGTTAAATAAGGTTTAATCGTGGTCAAACTGGTGTCATAAATATTATATTATAAATAATATTTAATTGATGAGTTAGAAATAAAATTTTAAGCAAAATTTTTTTTTTTTGAAAAATCAAAAGATGAATTTTACTACTAAAATCAAGTGACTAAAATTGAATTTTAGTTTCAAATTTTAATCTACTCACTTTAAAAAAAATTGTATAAATTTTTTATTTTTATATACTAGCACGAGAGAGTGAGTTAAAACTTTACAATCCATTGTATAATAGAATTATTTTCTAGTTTTAGTATTTTTTATGAAATTCTCATGTTTTACAATAATAAGATAACATTACCTTTAAATTCATCAAATCTTATCTTCAAAACTTTTTTTAAATTTTTTTATACAAATTTATCTATTATTAATATTAGTATGAAAAGACAGATTAAATCTTTTAAATTCAATTAATTAAATATTTAAATTTCTTATTCTTATTTAACTTTTTAACAAACTTTTTGTGTGAATTAGAAATTCATTAAGTGTTTCCTCTAATTTCTCGAAATTTCTAATAAGGCTCACGTGTTTGTTCACGTGTATATGTAAGAAACCCTAAATGGGGCTAAAGCCATGGAGTTAAGGAGAAATCTGGGCCTTTTTAACGGGGGACCTAAGGCGGTCGCCTAACTCGCCTTAGGGTTGAGCCAGCCCTGTGAGGAATATATAAGCAGAATTCATAGCCAATCTTCGACTACTTTCCACAATGATACGTCATTCCTAAGATGTTTGAATCTTTTTTTTTTCCAAAATAAACCTACAATGCTAATTCCATTAAATTGGTTAAGTTGGAGATGCATTTCTCCTTTTTCTCCCTTTTGGTGTAAATGGCTAATTCTATTAATAATACAGTAGGACACGTGTATTTTATAAAAGGTCTCCTGTGAGGTAAAAAATGACAGTGAAGACCTTGGTGCTTTTCATACTACTACTTTTTATATTTTATTACAAACACAAGGACTAGAGATATTGACTAAATGCAATATAGCTATAGATAGGATCAGTGTTGACCTCCTCAGCAAGCTGGGAGGATTGCCTAATAGATATCTAAAACCACGAGAATGAAAAGATCTTGAAACTCTTGCTGAGACAGTGGAACAAGGTAGAGTGGAATTTTGTGAATCAATCCTCAAAGCAAATCTCATCATTCATATTCAGCTGCATGATCTAAGTTATACACATGTATCAATTCTTCAGCTGTGATTATAACCTAAAGCTTCTCCTGGATTCGGGTAATGTAGACATGGTCGGGTGGGTGGGTGAGTCTCATCCAGCAAGAAGGTTCCAGTGTGCATGTTGCTGAAAGTGTTGGCTATGGTGTTAAGCACGCTGGTGCAGTGGGGGAAAAGCCTTTTGAAGATGCTTCAAATATGAAAACTCTATTTAGTGGGCTTTAGAATACCAGTGGCCCATCCCTTTCATTGAGATTAGAGACAAGTTGAGTCATCAGGATCTCTTTTTTTTTTTTGAGTCATCAAAATGTGCAAGTGACATTCCATGATAATCTTTTGATTTTGACATTGGGTGCAAAAGGTGGGGCAACATATTAGCAGTATCAACTCTGCCACGAGTGCATTATAACGTGTGAGAGATTGACAGAAAGTCACCCCTCACCCCTCACCCCTCACCACCCACCCACACGTACAAACCTCCACTGCATTAACGACAATGGTAATGATGACAACAATGACAACAATGAGTATATGAACTCTCTAACAACAGCAGCAACAACGACTAAGTCCTGGTGTCATTAGTTTATGAACCCTCTATGATTAGTTTAAGAGAATTGAAATGTTACCTCTCAAGAAAAAAAAAAGGTTGTGGGGACCAAGTGGAATAAGAATGAATTTCATCTGTCACATGATGCTTGTTCAAGGCGGCATCAACTTGGCTAGAAGAGCCCAGCCTGAAAAAACAGGGGGCTTGCTTTTCATCCTGATTGCTAATCAGGCTCAAGCTTGGACTTACAAATGAGGCTTGATTAGCAATCGGGCCAACTGGAGCTTATACATGCTCAAGCCCAAAAGCCCCAATGTGGGCCCAAAAACTCAGGCCCAAAAATAGTTTAGTCTCGTGACTTCCAACCTTGTAGTTTAATCATGTCTCACTAGTACTTGGAAAGAAAAGAAAAAAAAAAAAATCCAACTTTACCTGAAGTCGCATCCCTCCTATTTTAGAAACCTAATTTTTCAAACTTCAAAATCCATTGGCTCCTTAGCTTACCAACATGAAATATCCAACTTTTGGATTTTTACTTCAAGTTACAACAACAAAACCCAAACCTAGTTTGCAAGTACTGGAATCCTTGTTTCCATCACCCATCTGGTTATTTGCTTTTTTGTGGATTTGCCCATCTTGTAGGCTTCCTGATGTGGATGTTTTGGAGGATGAATTGAATGAAATTGTGGAAGTGGCATTGAAGATTCATGACAAATTTGATTGGTCCGAAGGGAACCCTGTTCAGAAGATTTTGGGACAAAAGATTGTGCAATGAAGGCCCCAAGGCATAGGGTGTGGGTCCAGGGCATTGTTTTTGGTATTTGGGCATCCAAATACCCATTTGCTGTATTCTTACTATAAGGGAGAGTTGTGAGATTAATTTGACCAAGTCAACTTGCCTACTAAGTAGGAAGGAACGAGACAGGAAAAAAGAAATCTTGCTTGCGCCAACCCCAAAGAGATTCACACCCAAAGCTTTGCCAAATTCATAATTTATGTTTTTTTATTTCTTATTTTTAAAAGGGACACATGTCATTCTAAAATTGGCTAAAATCAGGTGTAACTTAGTGGTCAGATTTCATGTGTGAAATGGTATGAATTACATGAAATTCTATTCATTGGAAAGTTTATTTAATAAGCTTTCCAAGGAGCCCAAATTTGTGTGGTGCTGACATACATAGAGGAAGTTCTTACCGATTTTGGAATAAGGTATCTTAGAGTGACGAGAGGCTTTACTTTTGTCAAATTCGTAGTGCTTACACTGTGAATAAAGGGTCATGGATGCCCAATAGAATCCAGATCCCTGCTTGTGTTTTGTGCTAGTTCTTCTCCCTCTTGGTGAGATCTTTGTTTATGTTTTCTAGTTTAATTAATTTGCAGTTTTAATTATTATGCATTTTAATTTTCTAGAATCCATAATTTTATTCATTGAATGTGTTGAATTTCATAGTGTAAATTCTCATACCGAAGGTGAGCCACCGAAGGTGAGTTTTGGGCCTCTATGAACTTTCTTTCATAGTGAAATTTTGCTTATGTTTCCCCATATGTAATTGGACTCTCCCTAAACTGGGCCAATTTCTACAGCATAGGTGAGCTATTGGAGAGCTTTCAATAAGTTTAACTACCTCAGTCAAGACCTAAAAACCCCATCCTTAGGTAAATTTGGTTTTTGATTTTCTCTATTCCCTAGGGCCAACATTTGAATTTTCCTTGATCTAGTTTGCTAGATCTAAAATTCCCTATAGTAGTTGAAGGTTCTTTATTTTTAGGAACCTAAACTACATCACTTCCATGCTCCAATACTTTTTCACTTCAATCATGATTACCAATCTTGGTAGTGATACGAGCAATTTGTAAAATCGGTGGTGGTCTCTCTCTCTCTCTACAATTTCTTAGGAATTTGTTTTCACATGCAAATGAGTAGAAATGGACGAGTATATGTGAAAGGAGGGGTAGAAACTTTAGGCTTTTTTTTTTTAAGCTTAGGGAATTTTTGTAGTTGATTTTGAAAGAAAAAGAGACAGGAAGATATTCAAATTCTTTCTTCCTTTTTTTTTTTTATTAACCCACATTGTTCTTGGCATTGGATTCCCTTGTGTTTTCAGGCTAGTAATTGTGCTTTCCGGGCTCCAGTTTGAACATACTATACAGGCCCATGACGAGCTGGGGCTTAGGTTCGGACTCAACTACTCATTGTGAGGATTAGGTTTGCTTGAGTGAAAGCCTAGCCTGAACCAGGCTCATTCCTATCCCCATGTAGGAATGCATAACATGGTCATAGTAGGAGCCTTTGTTAGTCTTGATGTTTTTGCAGCCTTTCTTTGTGTACCAAGCATTGAATACTATATTTTATGAGGATATCTAAGTTTAGAACAGATTGTGCTGAGATTTAGTTAATCCTTAAATAGGTTTTCCATGATTTGCTATGTCCTTTAGATTTATTGCATCTAGTGAGATATACTTCATGTACTCTATATATATGGTTTTTTTTCATCTAATATAATATATACACAAGTTCTCTGGTTTTCTCTCTTTCATGGTTTTGTTTTTCCTTTATCTTTGTCATTGTTTGCAGCCTTACCACTCAATCCACCTTGCATTACATGCCATAGCCATCAGCTATTGAACCTCCTATCTATACCTTTTTTTTAAAAAAGAATTCAATCCACTTGTTAATCCCATTTGAATGGTCCTTGTTGCTGTGTGTGCTTGTTTTTTCCCCGTTTATCTCCTCTAAACTCTTATTGATTTTTTTTCAGTTCCTCTAAGCTCTGAGTGAATTGGTTCCACCCCATTGTTACAATTGGTATGTGTTGTTTCAACCAGTTGTGTTCCTTGAACCTTCTTCTAGCTTCCCCTTTCCATCCAAACTACTATCCCATCTGTTTCTTCTCCTTGGTTTATCTTCTCAAACCTAGTTCAAATTTTCTATCCATTTCAGCCCCTCAAATCAATCCCACATCCTAGCCCATCTCTTTTTATGAATTCCAGCTAATGACACTGCTTAGCCCAACCACCCAAAACTATCTCCACTTTGAGTTTTTGCCACCACTGACCCCTTCAAATCTCCATCTTCGCATCACCTAGTCCATGAGTTCAGCCACTACTTAGATCTAATCCTTCAAACCCAACTCGCCATATGAAAGCTCTATTTTAGGCCCAAATCACCACAACCTTGCCCAGTAGTACCCATTACCCTTAGTCTCCAATAAAGTCTCATAGTCGTTTTCTTCTTTGCCCATCATATATGCCCACTATGGATAAACTATGTTTGTCACTTATAATTTTAAGCGAATGGAGAGTTGGTATGGCGACAAAATGAAGTCTTCTTTAATGAAATTTTTGTTATGCATGAAAAATAGTTTACATAACCATTCTAGTGTTCAAATGTTGCAAAATGGGCAATCACTATCTGTGTATCTGTGAAATAGCTATGATTGCGTAGCTTGTAAAAAATGAGGTATGTAGAGCACCTATTATGGCCCAATCATGTCGTTGAGATCATTAAACCATGGTCCCAATCCATATAGAATTAAAAGTATGAACAGACTACTGTTTGCCATGATTTGGGAGTCTGGACGCTATGTTTCTCCATGAAATACTTGGAGTAAGCTGCTGCATGATTAGGGATATATGCTTGAATATTTGAAACAAGTGGGGTTCAAGCAGCATATGCATTCTAAAATAATCTAAATTAGTTCTCTGTCAGTATGCGGGAATGCCTCAAATTCAGCTTCCCTGCAGAAACTCTTAGAATGACAAACTTTTTTATTCCATGAGATTAGATCTTATGACTTAAATATGTCTCTATCAATCTGAACTTTCTTTTCTGGTCCTGAAGTGGATTAACTGAATTTAAGTTGGACTATGTAGGGCGTAATGTTGTTCTTGATGAACCTGAAATACCAAAGGTAATTAATGACGGGGTGACAATAGCCCGGGCCATTGAACTTTTGGATTCCATTGAGAATGCAGGAGCAATGCTCATTCAGGAGGTCATGCTTCTCTCTCTCTCTCTCTAACACATACACTCAAAATCATTCAATATGTTAGTAGTTTTGCCTCTGTTTCTCTCATTAAATAGTTAGCGAATTGCAACAAGGATGTTTTGCTCACTTTTTGTTGCATCATACTGATGCTGGACTCACATTGACGAGGTCATTAGGAAGAAATGACTTGATTTATCTATTTTTTGGTTGTCTTTCAGATTTTTAAAATATAGCCTAGCCATTAGGTATTAATTTTTATTTATATAAAACTATCTCGCACATTTAATTCTAGTTTTACAAGAACTATGCTCATGTTTTTTCTGCTTGGTTTTCAAATGTTTTGTTCATGCTATCACGACATTCATGTATTGCGTCCATCGAATGGGAAGATCCACTTAATAACTAGCCAATGCTCTTTTCTTGGATTTGCCATGTATTTGTTTATGATTCTCACTACAAGCAGATATTTATGGTGTCTTACCGTAGGGTCGCTCCTCCGAGGGTTCAAACTTTTGTATGGTGTATTCTGAAAAATGAAATTTTGACCAGACTGGAGTTGAATCGAAGGGGCTTGTTAAGCTATAGTGATGACCTTTTCTGTATCTTGTGCAGAGACCCTGAGGAGGATGTTGACTACTTGTTTGGAAAATGTTCAATAGTTACAACCCTTTGGTCTAGGTTTACTGATTTGATGGGAGTATCGTTGATGTTCAATGAGTCCTGTGTTGGAATATTAGAGAATTGGAGTATTGTGATACCCCAAGCCATGTGTGGGAGGAGAAAAGTCCCACATCGCCCAGGGACTGGAAAATATGGGGGAATATAAGAAGGAACACCCCTCCACCTAGCACAATGCGTTTTGGGTCTGAGAATGAGGCTTGGGCCCAATGCAAAGACATGCGGATTTTTTTTAGCCCAAAGCAGATAATATTGTGCTAGTGGGACGGGTTGTTACAAATGGTATCAGAGCCAGATTCAACTCTCTGCATGTGTGGGCCCTCTGCCTGTGTGATGTGGCTGAGCCGATGACGGTTTTGGTCTTAAGCAATGTCACAAATACCGTTCTCGGGATATTAACGTCAACTGTTAATATCGGGATATTTTTAGATTCTCGGGTTTTTATAGGAAATTTAAAGGGAAAATCTCGTGGAAAATATAAATATTTAAAAATAATAAATATAATTGTAATAAATAAATATTTCTCATCTAATATTCTTTGAGCAAAAAAATATCATAAATTTTTCATGAGTTCATTGCTAAATACCATATAGAAGTCTTCCACTACCAAAATAACATTAAAAGACACAATTATCCACCTCGAAAGTGTGTTAAACTAAAAGGGGTCTCTTAACTCTTTTCTAATTTTAATGGCTTCAAAAATTTATAAATTACAATATTGCGATATTTTTTATTTAAAATCTGATTTAGAATTTAATATACTTATGAACATAATTACTTAAAAAGATACATTCTTAGATAGTTGATTTTATAAGAAAATAGGTTAAATAAATTATGTCAAGAATGGTTTGTAAGATCATAAGAATTGGGCTTAATTTTATGAAAAATCTAACTTAGAATGGATTTTCTATTCAGTGTGATTGACAATGGATGCTAAGATAAAACTTTTGGCTGATAACAAGCCTTTGGGGCACTTTTTTTTTTTTTAAAAAAATTGATTTTATCAGCTATTTGGCTGATGTGTTACTTTATAATAAATTATTAAAAAATAAATTGAAAATTTTCAAATAGATTGAAACTTCTCATTTCACAAAAATGTGCCTCTAACGTCACAAACGTGAAATATTGATCGAAATATTATTATCAACCAATTTTTTTTTTTTATTTTAACATCCACTTTCACCTCATAAATTGTACCATTTAGATAAATTAGCACTACAATAAAATAAATGTTTACTACTTATTAATCTAACATTAAGATTTGAGCATCCATATTAATAAAAAAATTATCACTTAGTTATGGAAGAGCTATTTTCTTTAAAGCCGATTCTTGTTTTGCAACTTATTTAGAATAACTAAAATAAAATAGAAAATTTAATCTATATCCATTTCTTTATTCATGGGCTATATTTTTAAATTATAAAATTTTATATATACATTTAAAAGTATATTAAATTGATATATATATTTTATTATTTAAAATTTGAAGATAAATCAATTTAATTGACTTTTTATATTGATAAATATGTAAAAGTTTATAATACAAGAAGTGAAGAAAGATGAAAAGCCCCGTGCGTTAACTGAGAAAGCCTAATTGTGTGTGATGTGCGGGCGTGTTTGTGTGGAAGGAAGAAAAAAAAATTCCGGTAAAGACCCGTTTTTAACGTGAATTTACAGTCTCTCACATTAAAAAACGTGTTTTTACTGGAAAATTCCCGTTAAAAACGGCATTGACATTAAAAACGAGTTTTAACGCGAAAACAATATTTTGCCAATATTTTCGTGATAAAAACGAAAATATTGGCGATATTTGTGACATTGGTCTTAAGGGGGGTGGATTTTAATACCCCAATGTTTGGACGAGAGGGGATCCTAGAAAATCGCCAGTGAGGGCGTGTAAAAGGTCCCATATCACCAGTTGAGGTTGAATTGCTGTGAAATGTAAATTGGGACCTCTCCTCCTTCAGACACAAAGTCTTTTGGGAGCAAACCTTGGGTTGACTCACCAATGTAAAGTCGTCTGGGCCCTGTGGGCCCAAAGCGGATAATATTGTGTTGGAGGGACGGGGCATTACAGTGTATGGGAGGAGAAAGTCCCCCATTGCCCAAGGACTGGAAAATATGGGGGAATATAAGAGGGAGCACCCCTCCGCCTTTAGTCGAGAGTCGAGACTGTGGGATTGGCTTGTATGTAGGATAAAATTCAATGTTTTTGCAAGTTAACCAAGATTTGACCTTCTCCATTATCAAAAACCTTCTGTCTCATCTACTTCTCTAGGCGAAATACCACCTATTAAGCAATTATCATGGGTTGAAATGCAATCTTGGAGAGAGGTCTCGGTTGCGATTGTGATGAAAAATTTCCACAAGGCCATCAGTGTAACAGACAATAGGTTTTCTTGCTTAAAGTTGGTCATCCTGATGAGCAATATGTGCCTACTAAATAACAAGGAGATCTCACATTGGGCTCTCTGAAAATTTCGCTCCATCTCTTGAAAGACATCTGCAAGAATTATGAGGGGAAATAGGACACCTCAAAGATCATAACATTTCTATTTGAGTTGACAATGGAAACACTACAATTTTATTGATAGGAGATTGGTACAACAGTCACATCTTCCTCATTTACTGTTTTGGTAGTTGGTGGCCATTCAGTACAATGCTCTGGACAGTGTAAGAATGTGGATAAAGGCTACAACTTCAAGGTTGACCATATTTGTTGCTTCTCAAGTGTTGGGATGTGTTGTTAGGAATCCAGTGGTTGGAGCAACTTTGTCCTATTGTATTCGATTACAAATGCCTTACTGCAGACTTCTCAGTAAAAAATGATCAATTCCATTTGGATTTCAACCTATTGAACAAGGCTAGCGAATGGTCTGAATCTTGCAGACAAGGTCCGTCTTGATGATGGGGGAATGATAGGATTTTATATTAATTTTTTTAATTATCTAGGTTGTGGGTAGTTGCTTAAACAAAACAATATGCTTCCATATCTTTTCAATTATTTCTTATATTGCATTGCACTCCTTATATTGGTTTTGAACATCCATGACGGGAAGAGAAGGTTTTTTCTCAAATTGAAACCAAGCTTGGAGGGTTGATTTCTCCTCAAATTAAAATCCCTATCCTTTTCTTTTTTTCCCCCATTTTATTGACTGGATTCATATCACCATAACATGAGGTGCATGGAAGAGAATAAATGAGGAGTTTCCAGGACGAAGTGTCATCATCAGCTTCTTTTTTCAACTGGAATATTGAATTCAATCATTCAATGGAGTGTATCTGTGAAGGAGATGGTAGGGATATCAGCATGTGATTTATAGAAACATTAGAGATTGATAATTCCCAGTGAGGCCTCATAATCTGGACTTCGTCATGTGCTCACTCATCATAGCTTTGTAATGTATGTTCTTTTTGCTGGTGCTAACTGCTTTACAGGACCAATGATGTATTGTTCCTTATTTACCTCTGTTTATCCAGTGTCTTTATGGACAAGTCTTCTACATTGTTTTGCTTATTAAATAAATTTCGTCGCCTTAAAAGAAAAAATCCTATTATCATCCATCTGGATATGTTTTTGACATTTTAATGCTTTATCTGTATATGGTTATATTTTATCATAACTCATAGGAAACCATGTAGGTGTTGGTGCAGGGCTTTTCTATGGTCTATCTTGACACCTCGTGTATATATCCTGCATAAATGCATATGCATCATGGAGCTTGACTGTTATCTTCTGCTAGAAAAAGAATGGCTTTCTTCTTAACTTGTTTAGAGCTATTAATTGCAGGTTGCACATAAGACTAATGATACAGCAGGTGATGGAACTACTACTGCAATCATTTTGGCTCGAGAAATGATCAAGTTAGGGTTGTTGGCTGTTGCTTCTGGGGCTAATCCCGTATCTCTGAAGAAAGGAATTGATAAAACTGTGTGTGAACTTGTCAATTTCCTAAAAGAAGTATCCAGGCCAGTAAAAGGAAAGGATGATATAAAAGGTGTTGCTGGTTCTTTGACTGACTTTGATATATCTAACATCCCTTTAACATTATTATTGTTATTGTTATTATTATTGTTATTGTTACAGTTGCGTGGTGCATCATATTATGCCTAGTCAATGAACCAGATATTAAATCCTCCAACTATGGTCAAAATTGTTGCTTTTACTGTGATGAACACAAAGTCAATTAGTTCTGACAGTTTTAACCTGTTTGAATGGTGCCCGACTCTAGAATGGAGTAAGTTTGGATTTGACCATTCAGTGGAAGGGTTTTGTTTGAATCTGTTCTGACTGGCCAATCTAGCTTAAAAACCTCAACACTATATGATGCTCTTCCCACTAGTGATTGCGCATGTGACAAACACTTTTCAGTATATTTAGCCTTTTTTAAAGGATTGTCATGACATGAGATATGGTTTGGAATATTCCACTATCAGATAGATTCAGCTAATTTAATTGCTGAATTCTATGAGAGCAATAGTAGGTTAATGGATCACCTTAGAGAGACTTGGCTGTTTGTTCTACTGTGCAAATGATTGGAACTCGCTAGACATTTCTATTACCAACACAAATTTTCATTTTGCCGTATTGGTTTTTGAATACTGTATCTGCTTTGGGTTTTCTTTGGAATGGTTTCTGGTAATTAGAAGGAAATTATAACAGATGTCCCCTTTTTTGTCTCCAGCGGTGGCCTCAATTTCTGCTGGTAATGATGACGACGTTGGAAATTTGATCGCTGAAGCAATGGATAAGATTGGCTCTGACGGAGTAATATCTATTGAATCTTCCTCAACATTTGACACTACTGTGGAAGTTGAAGAAGGAATGAAGGTGGCTTATATGAACCCCAAACATGACTTTAACATGCATTAATGATCCCATTATTACAAAATTCATGAAAAAAAATTTCAAGTGCTCTCACACGAGGAATTATAGCATCCTGGACTCTGGCAAGAGTGTACTTCTGCCAATGGTTACAATTCTGAGGGTGCGACGCATGGTTGGTGATCCAGGCTACTGATCCTGGTGGATACCCCCAAATAGTGAAGAAATTAAGAAAAAAAGTTGTTTAAGCAATGAAAAGTAAAATATTTTCTGGAACAAAATAATGATAATGACCTTGCTATCTTCTTCCTTTTTTGTGAAAAACGGAAAAAAGTTTATTTCCCTGTTGTTTAGAATGGTGGGATCTGCCAATTTAGTGATGGAGCCCCACAGAACTATGCGGCGGTGAACTGAGCAGTCCAGGTCATCAATACATGTGAGGCTACATGTATTAGAGGAGTCAGAGAAATCTTCAGTCAAGGCGGCGCAGAATCCTAGTTTCTATAATTCCTCACAGAATTTTTAGGTTTCATAACTTTCATCTTTTGTGGTTTCTACAGATTGATAAGGGCTATATGTCTCCTCACTTCATCACAAACCAGGACAAATCATTTGTGGAGTTTCAGAATGCTAAAGTTCTAGTAACTGATCAAAAGATTTCAAAAATTAAAGAAATTGTTCCATTACTAGAAAAGACAACTCAGTTGAGTGTTCCTTTATTGATAATAGCAGAGGATATCTCAATGGAAGTGCTGGCGACTCTTGTCATGAACAAAGTTAGAGGTGTAATTAATGTTGCAGCCGTCAAATGTCCAGGATTTGGTGAGGGGAAGAAGGCTCTTCTGCAAGATATTGCTCTTATGACAGGTGATCATTCTCATTGTAATGTGTTCAATGACAACATTGATATTTGTAGTCTTCTCAATCATAAATCATCATCGTCATCATCAGTATCATCATCCAAGCCATTTATCCCATCAATCTAGGATTGGCCTTTTTATATATTTTTGGATTTGGCAAATTGATTCCATGGGCTAGCTGCCTATCTAACCCATGGGACTTGAACTTACAACCTGTAGATTGTAACAGTGAGCCTTTACGAGTTGAGCTACAGGTTCTTGTCATTGATAACATTGATATTTGTAGTCTTCTCAAGGACTAATTGTTCCTACAAAGTAAGCCACCTTTTCCATGTATAACTGGTCTACGACATATATGGAAACACTTTGTGATACCCCTACAAGTCCCACATCGACTAGATAGTGATGTGGGAGGGGGCTTATATGAGGGAAGCACCCACTCCCTTGTGTGAGGTCTTTTGGGCCTGGTCATGTGGGCCAGGGCCCAGGAACAAGACCGCGCAGGCCTGTGGAGCCCAAAGCGGACAATATCACACTTGAGAAGTTGGGGTCAAGGTCGTTATAAGTGGTATCAGAGCACGGTTTAACACTTGGATTGTGTGGGCCCTCTACCTTTGTGTCGTGACAGAGCCGGGGACGGCTTTGGTCTTAAGAGGAGGGGGGGGGGGGGGGGGTTTGAATTGTGATACCCCTACAAGTCCTACATCGACTAGATAGTGATGTGGGAGGGGGCTTATACGAGGGTTCCTCGTGTGAGGCCTTTTGGGCCTAGCCATGTGGGCCAGGGCCCAGAAACAAAATCGTGCAGGCCCGTGGAGCCCAAAGCGGACAATATTTCACTCAGGAAGTCAGGTTCATGGTCGTTACACACTTATTGAAGTATTATAAGCGCACTGAATGATTCACAATATAAACATGCATGCCTTCTGTGGAACAATTTGATTTGTGGGCCTTGACTATCTATGTTTTGGGTGCAACATACACTGTGTTAAAGATGGCATGTAAGATTTGCATACTGTAGAAGGCTTATACTGAAGATGTGGGTTGGCATATTATTTCTCATCTACATGCATTTGCAGCATGAGTAATTGAAAAATGTTTCCAGGTTTTTGACCTTGTTAGTAATGAGACCCTTGACCTTTGAATGGATGACTTCTTGCTTTGACTTTGGTTTATGATGCACAAGCACTTGCATTGGATTTAGGGAGAGGATTACCTAGGTACATCTCTCTCTCTGATGTAGGGTAGGATCGGGGGTAAAGCCTACCTAGCCCTTCACCTCGAAAATAAGGAAAAGCCTTTGAACACCAGCTTGGAAATTCAGCAGAACCCCGAGATGTGTTGGATCCAAAGACCAAGGCTGTCTACGAAGATCCTCGGTCGACGAGATGTGCTCTTGATCACCAATCGAACTGAGAGGCAACTTCGAAAGCGAGTCAAAACCTCCTGATGCTCATCGGATTAGGACATGAGGCCAAAACTCCTCCTATGGACAATTGCTCCAAAGGGGTAAAAGGATCCCTAGAACTCAAGGATTGAATTCTTAGAGATCCAATCGAAGATTAGACAAATTCTCCTAGGTAGGGACGAATTTGCAAGACTTCTACTCGAATTACAAATCTTCAATACTCAAGCAACTAAAATACCAAGACACAAAAACCAAACTCAAACTAGAACTCACCTAGAGAGAGAGAGAGAGAGAGAGAGAGAGAGAGAGCTTGGAGCTTCAAATTGTATTATCAAATTTTTGTGTGTTTTGTACAATGACCTTGGTCCTCTCTTTATACACAAACTAGCCTAGGAAAAATTACAAAGTCAGACATCCTTATAGCCGATGCACCTACTTATTTACAAGTAAATCTCAACTACACAAATTAACCCTTCCCAAAAATACAAAAAAGGGAAAAAAAAAAAAAAAGCAAGCTGCCATTTTTTATGTAGGTGGTCGACCTTCCACTTCTCTCGCTACCTCTTGACACCTGTTCATAAAATCGGTCATAACTTGGGCTACGTAACTTGGAATTTCGCAAACTTTGGTTCGTTGGAAAGGGAACTAAGTAAGCTTTACAAAAAACTAGATTTCATTAAATCCAACGTCGTTTGATTCCTCAAATCTGCATGTAAAGCCAAACGATGAATTTTGCCACTGATTCCATGCTAATTTCCAAGTTTCCTTTTTTCCAATCCTTGCTAATTCATTCCTCCTCCAAAGCGTGTGGACCACAAATTCGTGCAAAGGGTATTTGCGTAGGAGTGGGCAGCAAAACAAGGCAATTGGGGATTATTTTAGTGGATTTGGATCATATGGCCCATATGTCATGAACTTGGGGTAATTTTGGGTTAATTGGAATGACTTGAGGTTAGGGAAGCGGGTCTTAGGCACCATTATCTTTGTCATACCCAATTATGGCTAATTGAGTAATTTCAAGGCTAAAGTCCCTATTGTGGTAGCTCAATTGATGGAATTGGTCTGAAAATTCATGAATACAATGGTTGGAGTCTTCAATCCTTCTCGGATCAAAGGTCTTCAATGCTTGGAGAATTGAAACTTCATCCTCAATCTTCATATCATCTTTGATTGACCTCTCGATGTCCTCATCACTCTCTCTCTCAAAGTGGCCTTTTTATATCAAAACCCTAATGTTAGTGGATAGGCAAGTTTGCCCCACTTTTTCTTTTATCAAAATAATGGGCAAGCACCAACATTCGTATTCATTTAAAGGTTTGGGTTTTTTTAATGGTAACAACACATATGAATATATACATATTTTTTTTTTTTGCAAGCTTTCATGAACACTAGCTGCTAGAGCACAAAATTCTTCCTTAATGAAGAAGAAAATTGACATTTTGTTACTGTTTGAAAGGTGATTAGTTGAAAAATGGATAAAGTGATGAATAGAGTTTGATCGGAAATGATAGTGCAATGGTGGAAGGATAGTTTTTCAGTGTTCATGGGAAAGATACCAGAATGGGGGTTGGAGATCTTGTTCAGGTCTTTGGACTTGCTGGTGTTGTTTTTTTATAGTTTTGTGGCAAAAATACTAAACAATACATATTGAAGACTTCCATAGTGGACATGTACGGGTTTATATTTTTCTCATGTGTTATTAACTGAGAGGATTGTGTGTGCCAAATTCGAGGGTCTAAGTATTTAATTCTAGAGTTCTGTGAGTTTTCAAACTTTTTTTCATGATAAATCTCTAAATAGTCAAAATTTTGAAAATGCCACTCGAGCTCATGGGCTCGAAACTAGGAAAATTTGGGCTCGCTAGAGTGCCCCCGCACTAACCACTGCTACCAAAATTCCGAAAAACAACTCGGAGATCCGCAAATCTTCCTAAAATCGCGAAATCTCAGGTAGGGTTGTTACAAGGATCCTCCTTGAGCCGGTGAAAGAATTGGCAACGGGCATCATCTAGGGGTGTGGGATTCCTAGAGAGGAAATCGAGAGCACTCTGAAATGGTTCTGAGTTTGCGAGGAAAAGACAACATGTGAGGGAGATCGATGGTGATCCTGGCAAGGATGTCTGTACGGGTCCGGACGGTGGGAAACGACAGGTGACAGACGTCATTTGCACTCAAATTGCAGAGGTCGGACTCATGTTGAATCACTCGGGAGGGAGCGATGTCCTATGGGGACTTCTGGGAAGTGGCGAGTCAAAGGTCAGTGCGAGGTGTTGCGGCATCTTCTCAGCGACAGATGTAAGGGTGAGGAAGATCGTTAGTCTCAGGATGAATCGAACTCAACATTGAGTTCTTTTCAGGGCAGGGAGAGTGATGTGGACACTGGGTGCGCAGGGCGGAGGACGGGGTTGTGACAGTTGCTATGGAATTCTACGATAAATTCCATAATGGTAAAGTCCACCAATCAAACTTGTAGCAATATAATCAGTCAACTATTTAGTTCCATTTTCTTCAGAATCAACACTATAAAGAACTCCCAAGTCCTAAGAGATAACTTCTCTTTCATGGAAAGCTCTCAAAAAACAAATTCAATGTCATCTTTAGAAGTTTAAAAATGCTTGAAAAAAATAAATTCAATAACCTTCAAGGCCCTGCGAATTATTTTCTCCCAATTGCCACATCAAAGATTGTATCTCATCCTACCAAGTAAATTGTAAGCCAATATGGACAGGTCTATTAGGATGGTCACTACTGTAAAACCTCCATAGAAAGAGAATCTCTCACAAATAAACTTCTATCTATAACAAATTCTTCATTAATCATATGATTATTCCTGAATCTAGAACTCACAATACCATGAAAAAAGTGAGTATTGTTGTCTCCTTCTCTCGACCATGTCCCTCTTGATCTCTGTCTCCACTTTATTTCATCTTGGACTGCAGCTTAAACCTATGTTTAAAAGATCACTTTTCATTATGAGCAGTAATTCTTGGATCTCTTTTAGACTGTCAATATCTCTTCATTTAAAATGTCTTGAGTTTGTCTCTATCGATGTGAAATCTCTTATACCACTCCACCTTGCCCTTCAAATATTTAAGTTTTTTTATGCAAATGAGAGCCTTTAGAGCCTTCCACCCGAACTTATGCACGCCAAATTTTAACAATATTATCAAAACGTTCCTCCAACCATTCAAGTGCAAATCTTAAATTTGAAAATTAATTGCAGTTTGTGTATCTATTTCCCAAAAAAAAAAAAATGGCAGTTCATATATATTCCATGTCCTCCCCATTCTCATGGCCTATGTGTTCATCGTAAAGCATTTTATTTCTACTGTTTGAATCCAAATCATCTTTGGTTGAGTCCAAAAGAAGACACATAGCATGGTTGTCGGGCTCATTGACCGTACCAAATGAAATGAGGCTCTAGATTTACCCAATGTGAAAGTTTAGTCCCATGGGAAGCTTCTAGCTATCGAATATAAAGCTTTGAAATTGATGATTGAATTCAAATAGTTATAAACAGTCCATTCACACCTTATATGGTGGTTAGGACCTTAGATGGGATGAAATTTATCAAGTGGAAAAATTAAACACTTCATGTCATTGGTATGGATGGTGAGCCCACAATCATGCTATGTGTCCCTTGTTAGTTTTATCTCTAGAGGATGCAGATTCTCTAATATCTGCAAGCATTTACAGCTTATGAATAATTGGCAAATGTTTCTTGTTCTCATTAGTTTGTTTTTTTCTTCCTTTGAATGGTTCCTTGTTCTTATCACCTGCATCCATGCCATGAGTCCCTTTTTGGTAACAATCATTGATTATTAAAATTCTCCACTAACTAGATGTGTTTGCAGCTTATTTGTAATTGGCAAAATGATTCTTGTTCTTATGAGTTGTCTCTGGTAAATTTTCATCTTCGTGAGTGGTTTATAACTCCTTAATTCTCTTCAGATTCCAAGTCCCATTACAAGGGACTCCATGCTTGCATAAGTCAAAGTGACCCTTTTTCTTTGGGTTGCTGTGCAATGAGTCAACGTGGTCCTCTTCTGCCACATTTGAACCTACCATACATCTCTTCCAATCCATTTAAATGCCTCTGCCCGAAAATCAGTTTTTGTGCTCATGGCTACATCATATACATATATTGAATGTGAAAATGGTTTGACGATAGGGGTAGAATGTTGGCAGTTTGTTCCGAATCAATTGGGTCAATGGAATTAAATGAGGCTGAATTAAGAGCAATAAGGAGAGGAATTCAGGTCTGGTCTAGTTTTAGGAGGGGTAATCTCATCATCGAAAGTGACTCAACTAATGCCATCTCTTGTGCTAGTAATAGGAAATTCCCCCTGTGGAGGTTGATTTGTGTGGCAAGGGACATCTGGAGATTGTGCAAAATGGGTGGCATCACTTTCACTCATACACCTCGATCAACAAACTGTATTGCTGACTTCTTGGGAAGACCTGGTGTTCACTTAGAATCGCCGGCTTTGGTATTTTTTCCTCTGGCCAGATTTGGAAGCTAGGGGGTTTGGACACCTTTTGTATTTGGTGTAGGAGTATATTTCTCCTATATTGAGGTCCTCCTTTTTGTACTACTCTCTTATTTTATGGAATTTAAGCCATTAATGTTTCAAAAAAATTGAATGTGAAAATGGTTAAATTTTTCTTCTCTTGTTGTTGTCATTGTTGTTGTAGTTAATTTTAGCACATTGCTTCTATTGTGCCATCTGATGAAAGCAATGATTGGCTAACAAACAACTAGATGCATTTTACATCTCAGGCCAACCATTTGCATTGGTTAGTCTATTTATGGCTTCAACATCTCCATGGTGGGAGCAAGTACCATAATAGGACATGCATTGCACTTAAATGTTTAATGTGATTATGCTGATAGCCATGATCTAATAAATCAGCAGCTTTTATGTCATTGACTTGGTTCTAACATCAAACAGGTGCGGATTTTATTTCTGGTGATTTGGGATTAACCCTTGAAAGTGCAACATCAGACCAGCTCGGTGTTGCTCAAAGGATAACCATAACAAACAATTCAACAACTATTGTTTCTGATCCTTCCACCAGAGCTGAGATTCAAGCAAGGATCTCACAAATAAAGAAAGACCTGGGTGCAACAGATAGTGCATACCAGTCAAGAAAGCTCTCTGAGAGGATTGCCAAACTTACTGGTGGCGTTGCAGTAATTAAGGTCTGCAATACTTACACACTTGCATTTCTTCTATTCATGGTTAGGGTGTGTTTGGCAACTGTCAGATTCCAAACTTGTAAGATTCTGAACCTGTTAGATTAGAAGAAAATATTATCTAAATAAATACTAGCTGTTTGGCAACTGTCAGAAAATCCTGACATATTAAAATATTGAGGTTTGCCAATTGTCAGAGGATTCTGTCAATTTTTAATGGAGAATAGTAATAAAATTTCAAAAGCACCTAAATATAAGTTTATCAATTAAATACATAAGATATTAAGAATAATACATAATCAATTGCACATGAATGAAGATTTGTTTAGATTCTCTAGTTTGAAAAACAAGAAATGTTGGTCAACCGTTTTCTCCACTGACCCACAGAGGACAACTGCGGTTCTATTCGTTTCCCAACATACCACTCCTCCTAAGGTCCATTCTAGTGAGAATCCTTCCCTTCATGGCACACCAAACGAAGGCTGGTTCATTGGTTTTTGGAGAAGGATTTCTGTTAAAAATCCTTGATCTAGATGTTCTGTCTTGAGAATGACTTTGTAATACATTTGTTTGCTGATCCAGTCATTAGTTTGATAAGATCTCTTCTTGGTGCTAAAAAAATAAATATATATGTAGGTAAGATTCAAATCCATTTCATGCAACTAGACAAGGACAATTAAATTGATCAATGGTTTCTAAGAATGTTCTAGAAGTCCAAAACATGGACAAGTTCTAACTTTGAATATGGAAGATTTTCATTTTCTCCCCCATCCCGTGTGAAGCATCTGGTCACCCCACCTTGGTCCAGTTGTAAAAGCTAGGCATTTGACATTTCAAAGATTTGCACCTTCTGGTGCATCAAGATCCTGTAATTCCTCCTTTTAATGGTCTTCCTTATGATTCCTTTCACCAGTTCCAATTGTTTTGGGCTTGTGATCATTTTGAATTCTGATTCTTGTGATACATTTAGTGTAGCTGATTTCTAAAGAAATCTCTTTGAAGTTTAGGTGGGAGCACATACCGAAGCTGAACTTGAAGATAGGAAGCTCAGAATAGAGGATGCAAAGAATGCTACTTTTGCTGCCATTGATGAAGGTATTGCTCCAGGCGGTGGGGCGGCATTTGTACATCTTTCAAAGAAGATACCTTTAATAAAGAATCTCATGCAAGACCCAGAAGAGCAGATTGGAGCCGACATAGTTGGAAAGGTGGGTGATGTTGTATTTTCCTTCCAACAGACTATATCATTTTCCTCATTTCTTTTTTGAATTCAAGAGAATATCTTGTGGGAAGTTTGTTGGCTGTTCTTTTTCTTTTTTCTTTTGGGGTGGACAGGGAGCATGAAAGTGTTTTCTTTTGTTGATAGCTAGTTTATGTTTATCATTGCTTTTTTGCCCTTTGTTATTGTTACTTGATGTGAGTGGTTTTCATAGCCCGTTGGGGTCCATTGGGGGTTCTTTGTACTGTTTCTTATTTTCTTGGTCGGTTGGGTTTAAGCCTTATATGCCTTGTACTTTAATTCCTTATTTTTAATAAAATATCGTTTCCTTTTGTGATTGCTCAAAAAAAAATGTACATATCTAACATTCTGACTATGTTTTGATAACGACAACACTATTGCTATGACTTAAATTTGATTGGAGTAATAGGAGAAGCCTGCTTGACAATTCATTGGTTTTGTAGGTGGGGCTCAAACATATTTCTCAAATTATCTAGGATTTCAGAGAAACAATATTATTAATTGTTTTTCCTATGGTTGATGGGCTTGTATCACAATTCGTTGGTGGCTTTGTGCAACTTTAAAAGTTGCATGTTCAAGTTATATTACCTTTGAACATATACATTTGTTCTTATAGGTCATAATAGGTAGGGTTCGTTCCTTAAAATTTTGTTCTTGATCTGCCATGTGTTGGTTATTGCCACCAATATAGCAAGTACCACCAATTTTGTTTCTTATGCATTTTATCACAAAAATATTGCCTGCCATAATACCGTTTAGTCATCGTCATTCCCATTTTATTGGCTGTTTGTTTCATCGTTATAATATCATGACAATATCACAATAATAATGTCAAGTCATGATATTTTCAGTTTTTTTTCCTCAGTGCCTATATAAACTCATAAACCCTTTGACACGATTCATATCCCTCATTCCTCAAATTTTTAATGGTTATTTCAATTGTGCGTGTCATTTTCATTTGTATATTTGTTCATTATACTTTTATATATATATATATATATATATATATTTCCTGAGATTTTTATCGATAATATCAGGACAAAAACATAAAAATTTGAAAATATCCCGACATTATCATTAGCCAATAATATCTCGACAACAGTATTTGTGACATTGGTTATTGATTAACTTTTGGTATCACTCTATGGCCCTTATCCTGTACCAGCAAGCTAATTTGAGGCTGAAACTTCGATCAAGGAACACTGTCAGATGGATAAAAGATTCCACTTTTGAGGGTTACAACTTGTGATGCTTTATCTGGGTTTGGGCATTTCAAGTAAATGGTCCTTCAATGATCTGGCTGAAACCATGCCCTTTGTGAAAGCTGCATATTTTCCTCAGAACTGAATTTCCCATGAAAAAATTCAGGCACTTCTTGAACCAGCATCACTGATTTTCTATGACAAATTTCAGGCACTTCTTGTACCAGCATCACTGATCGCTGCTAATGCTGGAGTGGAAGGATCAGTGGTTGTGGAGAAACTCTTGTCTTGTGATTGGCAGATTGGGTACAATGCAATGACAGATCGCTATGAAGATCTTTTGAGTGCTGGTGTCATTGATCCTTGCAGAGTTTCAAGATGTGCACTCCAAAATGCAGCCTCCATTGCTGGGGTAGTTCTGATGACCCAAGCTGTCATGGTTGAGAAAGTAAAGAAGCCCAAACCAGCTGTTCCTTATGTTCCGGGGATAACTCCTTAGAAGTAACATCAAAAGAAGAAAAATAGATTAATACTGAGAAAATATGAATGGATTCAGCGACAAGTTGCATTATTAACTTCATCATCTAGAGTTTGGTAATCAGCTCCATGAATTGAGGTCAGTCAAGCCAAGTAAAGAATTCTGCTAATTTGCAAGTTGCTGAGGTTCAGGTTTCAGTTGTACTTTGCCAGATCTTCATCCATTCAGTGTGCGGATGCCATTTTTCTTCTCATTTGGATAACTGGTTTTCCCTTTCTATCACTGATTATTGTGTTGGATTTGTACAGTTTCAGTTTGTATTATATTTTTTTAATAACATGGTTATCTTCATTGCACATTGAAGATGAGATTACTGCTTTTCCCTTTCTACCATTGATTGTTGTGTTGGAGTTGTACATTTTCAGTTTGTATTTTTTTTTTTTTTTAATAACATAGATATCTTCAGTGCACATTGAAGATGAGATTAATGATGTGCGCAATCACCCACAAACTTTATGTATAAAGTAAGCCTAGAAAGAGCTGGATTCATTTGATTATTAAATATAAGCAAAATGCAAAATTAGAGGAAAAGCCTTTGGCTTCTCATAAAAAACTGCCATTTTGGTTTAATTTTGAACCCTTAAATCTAATAGCTGAAAAAATGAATTTAATAATCAAATGAACATTTATCATTACAATGAAGTTTGAAAAAATGCCTTGACCCATGACCGAATCCTTTTCCGCAAGCTAGGTAGCAAATTGAATGGGTTTTTTTAACGTAAGTATTTCCATGTCACATTGGAAGTGAGACAAGTCATGAATTAAACTCAAGACCTCACTTCATGAGGTGAGCATGTTGACCATTAAGTCAATTACAAATTGAATGGATTTTTGCTTTTTTATGTTTTATTTAATAATCGTTTTACCCAGTTTGGTGAAACTTGGATCAGCCCACAGTGAATCGAGGACTGACCTGTGTACAGGCCAGCCCACTTAGGCCGCCCATTGTTACCCAACCTGTGACACTCCCGAAATTTTAGAGTTTATTAAAATTGAATTTGTATTAATTAATTGAGATTAATATGAATTAATCAATTAATTTAGAGAAATGAAGTGGGAGATTAATTGAGAAAATTAATCTATAAATTAAACGTTGGGTATTACGATGAGAAATTTAATTAGTAAAATTTAATTGAAATGATTTGGTGATGAGCTATCACGCCACATGGGCGGGTCATAACACATAGAAGGGACTCAAATGCCACATCCAAATAATTTAAGGGCAAATAAGGAATAAAGAAATCCATTGTGAAAATATACATCACACGGCAATTCAAAATCCCACCCCATGCGCACGGCACTCTTCTGTTCCACTTTCCACTCACGCACGACTCTCACCCATTCCCCTACACATTCGCATAGTAGTTCTATCTTTTTCTTTTCATATTCGCACGGTATTTCTTTCCCCTCCTTCTTCACATGGCAAACTACATTATTTTTCCATAGGCTTCCATCGAGAACACTCTGTCACACGGTGTTCATCTCCTTCACTACTGCTCTCGAGCAAGGAAGGAAAGGATAAGACGGAAAGAGGGAAGGATTTTCGGAAAGCTTTGTTTAAGGTTGGTCTGACTTTCAAATTTAATATTTAGATTTAAATTAAAGTTTAGGGTGATTTAGAATCAACTTTAGACGAATTTGGATTGAATGAATAAGAATAGGGAGGATTCGGGAATTTTCAGGTATTTTCCCAATCCACGAATTTAGATTTAAATCTATGAAATTGTTTACCTAATTGTGATTTTTAATCCCTAAGGATGTGTTAAATTACATAGAGAATAAATTTAAGGGGTTAGATTTAAAGAATTGAAACAATAACCTACCCATATGTAAATCCCGAGTTCAGAGAACTCAGTTCACACTCTGCAGAGTGACTGTCTGTAGAAGACAGGCTTCAGAACCTGTCTCGGAACATCCAAGACAAGTTTCGAAGGCTCGGAACAATACGAGGGAATAATGATGTTCCGAGAACCCTCGGAAGGAATACTGTCTCGGAACCTGACTCAATCATTCCAAGGCCAAGTTCCGAGGAGACTGTAAAGTTAGAGAAAGAACAATTAGAAGAATTTGGTTAAGTCCATATGAGAACCGAAGTCTCGGAATCTGACTCGGAAGTACCGAGGCCAAGTTCCAAGCACTATGGTACGGAACTGAAACCTATAAAGCCTCGGAACTACTGAGGGAATGTTTGTAGTTTCGAACTCTCGGAACTTGACTTGGAAGTACCGAGGCCAAGTTCCGAGCACTGTGATTCAGAACTGAAACCTATAAAGACACGGAACTACCGAGGAAATGTTTGTAATTCCGAACTCTCGGAACTTGATTCGGAAGTACCGAGGCCACGTTCCGAACACTGTAATGTAGAACTGAAAAATCAATAAGTCTCTCAAAAGTACAGAGAGAGGACCTGAAGTTCTGAACCCTCGGAACTTGATTCGAAAGTACCGAAGTCAAGTTCCGAGCAGACCAGTGAACCAGTATACTTCGGAACGAGCCGAAGGAAACCCTGATGTTTCGAAGATTCGGAACAAGCTTCGGAAGTTCTGAGAAATTGATGATCCAAGTTTCGAACCCACAGTGTTATCCACATTGTTGGGTTAGACATGAACGTAAGATTAACGAGACATCATTAAATGGGAAATTAATGAAAGTGACAAGTGTAGATTTGGAAAACAAAAACATAAACTGATCATACGGTTTACTGAATTTTGATTCATGGATATAATCAGAGGATCGAAGGGTGATTTAGGAGCTGTACGTACCACATAATGCACTTCGTCACGGAATCTCGTTATCAAGTACGTTTTCCACTTTCTTGAAGTATCAAGTGATTATTTATGTATGTTTGAATTATTAATCGATTTTAATGCATGATTGTGTAATTTATCGATGCATAGACATGAAAAGCATGCTTATTATGTGGGATGGGAATATATGAGTCAAAGGTTAAGAGATGATAAACTCTAGCCTAAAATATTTGAAATAAATTAACTATTATATGGCTGCATCCATGGTTACAAAATATGGCATATAAATTGGGTAGAAAGCTCCAGCGTCAGAAGAAGTCTCGAACCCTGCGCAGGAGTATGGATGTGTAGCACTCCCCCTATAATTCCGGTTAAATGCTAGTATTGGGTAATAGCTCCCAGCTAGTGCCACACGAAAGCTACAGACACAATAGTCAATGTTTATAACTGCTCGATGAGAATAAGATATGGAGAAATGCATGAGGCATGTGAAGGGCTTGTATAAATTCATGTCACCATAGTATATTACATTTTATTGTTTTGATGATTACTTTGAAAGTATTATGATATGATTTGAATTATAAAATGATTATGAAATAATTTCGAATGCTTTATGAATATAAACTATGAACTGATTTTGAAATATGGGATGGAGATGATTTTCAAATTGAAATTGTATATTTCTGAATTTCATAAGTTTTGTTTTGTATATATATAACATCACGTATTGATATCCACTTTGATGAGAATTTCTACTGGGCATTGACTAAGCCTACAAATCTTTTCTCTTTTAGAAACTAATACAGGAAAGGAGAAAGGTGATGAGGCAGGACCAAGCAATAGCCAGGTGTAGACGATGATGGAAGCAATAAGAAGGATTTCGTAGAGTCCTGCATTTTAATACTTTTAGAGATAAAAGATGACATTATTTATTTAGATACATTTCGAGAAGGAGTAATTAAGAAAGGAGTTATGTGATTGAGAATTTAATTGATAATGTATGAACTCCTAAGTGAAGTTGTTAAACCTTTTATTTGAGATTTAATTTTATGGGAATCATTATGCTTTGTTTTGGATTGAGAAGGATTGAATTTCAATGTATCAAATGTCATATACATATTTCCGCAAATTGTAGGTTAGTGTGTTGCCAATTATACATGGACTCTATCCATGTGCAAGCACTAGTTGGGCTAGTGGATGGTTGAATCTTCAGATTCAAACTTGGCTCGCGTCGTGGCGCTCTCCCCTCTCTTCCCGTACAATTTATTATTAAATAATTATTCTGATAGGTAGGGGGAGGGGGACGGGGCGCTACACAACCCACACTGAGTAATCAATGCATTTAAAATGGTCAGATTAAGTTTTAATTTGAAGTCCAAATGTGAAGTCAATTCATTAGATAAATAGGGCATGTCACGTAGGGTTGCTAATTTTTTACCTAACCCATAAACTCACCTAACTAACAAAAAAAAAAACATGGTTCCTAGTTAAAAAATTAAATTGTCCGAATCCGAATTGTCTCAAAATAAATTCAAATCGGATTGTGTAGAGGGGTCCCAGTCCAAACTCGACTCATGTTGAATTTAAACTAATATTTGGATAATTTATTATTTTTTACCTATTAATTCTATACCATGTACCCACTCAAGTTAAAAAAAATCTTAGCCCATTGGTTAACTTTTCCAAAAACAATCCTTTAGATTATAATGTAGAGGTCAATTGGGATTAAAATTTGTAAAATAGATGGAATTTTAGATTTAAAAAAATTATAGAACCACATTTGGTGTAGGTCACATTTAATTAGCATACAAATAAAAAAATTAATTCATTTATTAAATGAGTTAACTCTAATTTGAGTACTAGAGTTAACTCTAATTTGAGTACTACATGCAACTTAAATAAGTTAACTCCAACCATTTATTATATGATTGAGCACTAATCCAACCTTTTTATTAAATATGATTTAACCAAACTTGACCTATTTAATTGCAAGTTTTTTATTAATATATGTTATAGTACCAAACAAATGGAGGAAAACTTGTAGATTGGAAAATCGTTCTGTGTCAATCTAGTTTTTTTAGAAAAAAATTCATTAGAATTCATCAATGCTGACCCTGAGATTTCAAGGCCCTAAGCGAACTCTTAAGATAGGCCTTTTATACACTCATAAAAAATAAAATCATACAATTTTTTTCAATAGTGTGAAACATCCAAATAAAATATCATAATCAAATTTATAACAAAGTATTATAATTTTTAATTTTGACCTTATTATTTTGGGCCTATTTTAGTGGGTTTAATTTCTATTTTTTTGGACCTATATAACCAAGGAGTTTATGGACTTGGGGGCCCTATATATTTTGGGGCCTTAGGCGGCGACCTACTCCGCCTATAGAAATGGTCAGGCTTGGAATTCATTTTCTCATTGAAATTCATTGTTTAGAAAGCAATGGATGTGTTAAAGTATTAAGATAAATTAAGGATCAATCTACTTATAAATTAGAATAATTCTTTTTCGGCCTCACATCCATATCGAGGCTTTCCTAATGAAACCATCATATTAACATGAAGTGGAGACAGGATATATACAAAAGTTAGATATTAAAAAAAAAAAAAAAAGTGATTTAGACGCTATTTAATTGATGAAAAATACAATAAGTGTCCCTTTTTATCTAAAATTGGAGCGTCCAATCACAATGTTTGAAAAATAATTTAAAATCAATAGAATTTCAAGCAGTTAAAACCATCACTTCATAGTTCACTCATCCATTCTAGATGATCATTATGGAGTGCCTTGATCATGCTTAGAACTTACAGATGAATACATGAGTTGTAAGGTTTAAAAATTAAAAGAAAACAATTTCAAACTTTGATAATATTAAAAAGAAACAACACATAAAATACAAAAGTTTGAGATTAAAAATAATTTAAAGTCATAACTGTAGAGCTTTAAACATAAATGATTGAATCAAGGTAATTTATTCGAAGTAATTGATTAGACGTTTTTGATAAATTCATCACATTAGGCCAAAGTGGACCCCATAATTTGCAAAGCTGTAAGAATTAAAAAAAAAATTAAAGTTAGTAAATTTTACATACTTTAAAAACATGAATTCATTTTTTTAAATAAGAATACTTTTTTGTGGGACTCATTTTTATATTTTTAAATCTTTCAACATGCCTATGACATTGGATCAAAATGGAACCTACAAGAGTTTTAAGCTATAATTAATAATGAGTCAAAGTTATTAAATTTTAAAACTATGACTGTATTGATTTAACTAATTTTTTAAAATACATATATATAATTCTAATTATATAATAGGCCTCTTGCACACTTTGGTGGGGCCACCACCTAGTCTCGTCTTGAGCGTGATTGGATTGCGATCTTCGAAAATTTTACTAATTAATTTTTCAAATAAATTTATTTTTTTATTTATTTAAAAGATGTAAGTGAAAGTTCACATCAACTTTTTAAAATAATAATTTATAATCAACAATTTTTCCATTTTATAGTTCCTTTGCTCACACTATAATTAGTTTATAAATTAAATTCTTGTAAAATTTGATTTGATTTCAAATTAAGTTAAACATTTAACTTTTATAAATAGTTAAGGTTTTATAATTTTAGAATTATATTTAAAATGATGTATTGTAGTTGCTTTTATATGACATTTTTATATAAATATAGGGGAGCACTTACACACACCTGGAAATCCTGCCTCTACACACCCGCTTTTGAAATTTCGGGTGAAATTACGATTTTACCCCCGCGTTTCCAATCATTCGAATGAATGCCCAGTTCATTTACTAATCAGCCCATTCATTCGAATGAATGCCCATGTGTAATTTCAATTCATTCAAATGAATGAGCTGTGCAGTAACACGAAATACTACTCAGTCCATTCATTCGAATGAATGGGCCTCATTCATTCGAATGAATGGGACTCATTCATTCAAATGAACTAACCATTCGAATGATTTAAATAATAAAATTTATTTTAAAACTTTACACTTATTTTTTAAGCACTGTGTATTTCCAAAATTTCTCAAATTAAATATCCGGACTAATTACGATAACTTGATAAAAATACTTTAAGACTTCAAGGTCTTTTGACACTCCTAAATATTTAAAACACAGTATTTTGCAAATAAAGGTATCCCTAGGGTGTGCCGAAAACACATTTAGGAGTGTCAAAAGACCTTTAAGTCTTAAGGTATTTTTATCAGATTATTTTAATTAGTTTAGATATTCAATTTGAGAAATTTTGGAAATACACAGTGCTTAAAAAATAACGGTGTATGTTTTAAAATATAGACAGTTATTTTTAAGCACTGTGTATTTTCAAAATTTCTCACATTGAATATCTAGACTAATTAAAATAACCTAATAAAAATACCTTAAGACTTTAAGGTCTTTTGACACTTCCAAATATGTTTTCGACACAGCCTAAGGATACGCTTATTTGTAAAATACTGTGTTTTAAATATTTAGAAGTGTCAAAAGACCTTAAAGTCTTAAGGTATTTTTATCAAGTTATTTTAATTAGTCTAGATATTCAATTTGAGAAATTTTGGAAATACACAGTGCTTAAAAAATAACGGTCTATGTTTTAAAATATAGACAGCTATTTTTAAGCACTGTGTATTTTCAAAATTTCTCAAATTGAATATCTAGACTAATTAAAATAACCTGATAAAAATAGCTTAAGACTTTAAGGTCTTTTGACACTTCCAAATGTGTTTTCGACACAGCCTAGGGATACCCTTATTTATAAAATACTGTGTTTTAAATATTCAAGAGTGTCAAAAGACCTTAAAGTCTTAAGGTATTTTTATCAGGTTATTTTAATTAGTCTACATATTCAATTTGAGAAATTTTGAAAATAGACAGTGCTCAAAAAATAAGTTTAAAGTGTTAAAAATAAATATTTAAATAATGTTACTGCTTCCTGCTTTCGAATGAATGAAGCGCTGAATCATTCGAATAAATGAGCCTTATTCATTCGAATGATTAGTTTATTTGAATGAATGAGGCTCATTTGAATGAATGAGGCGCATTCGTTCGAATGAATGAGCCTCATTCATTCGAATGATTAGTTCATTTGAATGAATGGGCTGAGCGAATGAATGGGCCTCATTCATTCGAATGATTAGTTCATTTGAATGAATGGACTTAGCAGTATTCCGTGTTACTGCTCAGCCCATTCATTCGAATGAATTGAAATTACACATGGGCATTCATTCGAATGAATACCAAAATAAACTGGACATTCATTCGAATGATTGGAAACGCGGGGGTAAAATCGTAATTTCACCTGAAATTTAAAAAACGAGTGTGTAGAGACAGAATTTTCCAGTATGTATAAGTGCTCCCAAATATAGGTCCTTTTATCTAATTCACCTTAACAAAACAAAGAAAGTTCCATAAGGCTGTCCAAATTAAAAAAAAAAGAAATTCCATTTCACACGTGCCGTCGTGCATAAAAGAAATCGAATAGAAAAGCCAGAGACCCAAAACCTCTTTCTCGATCTCTGGTCTTGATCCGAAGACGGCCTCCAACGGCTATTTGGACTACGACAGCACTATTGCTATGACTTAAATTTGATGGGAGTAATAGGAGAAGCCTGCTTGACAATTCATTGGTTTTGTAGGTGGGGGGGCTCAAACATATTTTTATAAATTTGCTAGGATTTCATAGAAACAATATTATTATTTTGTTTCCTATGGTTGATGGTCTTGTATCACAATTCGTTGGTGGCTTTGTGCAACTTTAAAAGTTGCAGGTTCAAGTTATATTACCATTAAACATATACATTTGTCCTTATAGGTCATGATAGGTAGGGTTGTTCCTTAAAATTTTGTTCTTGATCTGCCATGTGTTGGTCATTGCCGCCAATGTACCAAGCACCACCAATTTTGTTTCTTATGCATTTTATCGCAAAAATATTGCATGCCATAATACCATTTAGTCAACATCATTTCTCATTGGATAACGATCCTCCCACGGGCATTTTGTGTTTACGAACACAGGTTTTTACTGTTCTCGATTTTACCCTTTACCGTTTGTACCGTTTGCAAGAGAAAACGTCGAAATCGGATCACCAAACCGGATCCCTTAATCTCCCTCGGCGAGCCGAATTCACCGAATACTAGAATGTCCCAAAATGGATCACCAATCGGATCCCTTAATGGCCTTTGGCGAGCCGAATTCACCGGAAGTAAAAAATGGATCTCCGACCGAATCCCTTAATGTCCTTCGGAGAGTCGAATATATGAATGTCCAAAAACGGATCACCAATTGGATCCCTTAATGGAACTCAGTGAGCCGAATACAGGAATGTCCAAAAATGGATCACCAACAGGATCCCTTAATAGCCCTTTGGCGAGCCAAATTCTGCGGTTGACTCTGTTTTTTAATATGTATCGCCTTAATGAAATTAGCACGTACCAACTACCAACAGCTCTATCTTTACACCGAAAAGCTGGTTTCATCCATCTCTTTACTACCATATTCATATCTCCTCTAACCCCTTTTCTATTGGTAAACATCCCTTTCTCCATCACTTCTCCTCTCTCGTTATCCTCCTAAAATCTTTTTACTATCGTACTTAACCATCACAAACTGCTCAGCCAGGTCCGCCGTCTAAATCTCGTGATTCGTACAGAAAGTAACTCTTCAAACCCATATGTTGTTTTATTTTTTAAGTTTAATCCTCCAGTTATTGGCACTGGTTTTCTTCTGTAATATTAATATTATGTGTTTTTCATTTCGTTTTTTCATGTTTAATAAATTTTTATCCTTTATTTAACAATGCAACAATCTCTTTATTATAGATATCACACATATGAATTTTGAGGAAGGTCCATCCAAATTTTATGAATCATCAAATCGCATGGATTCAGTTGAGAATACTGAACAACTTCTTAATGACCTTTTAAATGAAAATGAGCTTGTTGATGATACCATTTTTTCAAGTCGAGAGGATCTTATTAATTATTGTAATATCCCAGATTTTCAATATAGCAATATTTATGAAAATTGCCATTGAAATTATGAATTAAAAAGGTTATGACCGTAGATGAGAAAATTGTGGGGCCCATTGTTCAATTAAGACCCAATTTACGTGTTATAAGGATCAAATTAAATTAAATGGGTAATGTACATCTAATTGGGTCAAGATGATTATTTGGGTCAAAAGACCCAATTGGGACCCAATGGGTCGTGGATTGACTTGTTTGACCATTGGGTGAGCTCAAGCTTAATTAAGTGGTGAGTTAAATTAAATGAATTGGGATAGACGGTCTATGTTTCAAATTCAAAATTCAAATGAGTTGAGATGGACGGTTTATATTTCAAATTCAAATGAATTGGGATGGACGGTTTTTACATTTGGAATTCAAGTTCAAAACAAAGGTAAGGATACACGTCGGGGAGGAGAGGAGGTTAATTTGTTTCGAAATTCAAATGTTGGAGAAATGGAAGAATATTGTTTTATTTCAAATTCAAACGTTGGAGAGATGAAGATGGTTTGTGTTTCAAAATTCAAATGTTGGAGAGATGGAAGAGTATGGTTTTATTTCAAATTCAAATGTTGGAGAGATGGAAGAGTATGGTTTTATTTCAAATTCAAATGTTGGAGAGATGGAAGAGTATGGTTTTATTTCAAAATTTAAACGTTGGAGAGATGGAAGAGTATTTGTTTATTTCAAAATTCAAATAAGAGTTGCACGTTGGAGAGGTAGGGAGGTTTGGCTTATTCAAAAATCAAACAAGGATACACATGGAGAGATAATGGAGATGGTTTTACATTTAAAAAGAAAAAAATTCAACTTTCAATGGCATACACGTTGGCTTGAGAATTCCATCTCATGTAGAGATAGGGAAGATAAGGAAGAGGAAACTCCCATTGGAGAGATAAAGAAGTTGGTTTAAATCTCAATTTCAAACAAGGCTACACGTTGGAGAGATAAGGGGAGTTTGGGGTTTATTTTTCAATTTCAACCAAGATTCAACTCTCCCTCTCCCTCTTGGCTATCTCTCCCTCACACCCTCTCTTGGCCGGCCAGCAACCGAAGAGAAAGAAGATCAAACATTTGGAGAATTTTATCTCATTTTCTCCCTCTCTTGGCCGTTCCCCTCAAGTCAAGGACTTGGAGTATTTTTTCCATCTCAAGTTTTTCTCTCTCTCTCTCTCTCAAATCTATACCTTAGCTGAACCATCTCAAGGACTGCAGCAAGGTCATTCTCGGCTAAAGGACAAGGAAGAAGGAGAGGCTTAAGGAAGTAAAGGATCAAGAAGGAGTGAAGGAACCGGAGGAGTCGCGGTATTGGTAAGTGCTCAATAAACACTTGTTAAATAAAATGGTTAAGGAGACATGATCCGGCCATTGTATGGCCGAACCTATCAAGGGTTTAAATCTTGGATAATGATGTTTAAAAAGGGTGGAACATGGATCATAGGGTTCGGCTACTTTGGATGGCTAAACCCCATGAAAATACTTGGTTATTTTTATGATTTTTGAGAGATAAAAACCATACATTGTTATGAAGGTTTTAAGGTGTTTTAAATGGAGAAAAGGTTAATGTTTTGGGTCGGCCATTGCATGGATGAACCATGTTGTTTTTATGGCTAAGGTGCTGTGCACAAACCATGTATAAATGTTGTAATGTTTGGATCAAGAAAACCATAGGGTTCGGCCATGTGTATGGCCGAACCCCATGGACCATTTTTATGGGTAATTGGAGTTAAGAGCATGGTTGGAAATTATTAATGATTATATGCTTTTGATTAAGGAATCACATATGTTTATCTTGGGATTTAGTATTAAACAATCAGCCATTATAGATGATGGAAAAGGGGACAAAATCAGTATGGTGAGGTTCGGCCATGTTGTATGGCCGAACCCCACTAATGGATAATTGGTGGATTTAGTTTCTTTGAAGTGGTTAACTTGTAATATAATTGGTCAAATCAAAATGGAGATTTGTCAAGGACTAAAAAGGACCAAATTTAAGATGGTGAGGTTCGGCCATGTTGTATGGCCGAACCCCACTAAGGTGGATTGTTTTATGGACATTGCTTATTGGCAATATTAAGCTAGGGTTAGGTTAATAGCAATATTGTAAATATGAATGAAAATATCAAAAGACTTGAAAAAGGGGCTCAAACCAAAATGGTGAGGTTCGGTCATGTTGTATGGCCGAACCCCACCAAGGTGTGTTTGGTAGATTGAAGTTTTAAATAAGTTATTTGGATGGTATTGATTAAATAAAAAGGGAGATCAAATTCAAGTGGGTGAGGTTCGGCCATGTAGTATGGCCGAACCCCACAAGGTGGTTTTTGGACTTAGATTTAATTAGAAATCAAAAGGGTATTGTCTTGACTTATTGTTATATAAACAAGATAACGGGACTTCTTGAACGGTGCGCAATCGCAAAAGGGTGACGGTTTAAGAAGAGCGGATATTTTAAGTGAAATTGGTGTAGGTTTCCTACCTCTTTGTACCATACTCTATACTTGGTTTTTATCTTGATTTTTATGAGATATGTGTTAAACTATTATGTTTCAATATGGATTTGAATGTTAAGATTTATTTACAAATGGCATGTATTCATAGACATCTCATGCATGGCATGGGGTGATGGTTATGTAACTGGAGGGTCCGCACTCCGTCGGGGCGACCGAACAACCTATGTGATGGTACCTTGATGATGAGAATCCCATCAAGAGGAAACCGGAGGGTCCACACTCCGTCGGGGTGGTAGTACCTTGATGATGAGAATCCCATCAAGAGGAGGCTATGTGTACTTGTGATGGGTGGGACTCATTACATTTGCATACATACATAGCATTGTTTTTTTGTAAGTTTTTGGTGATCATATATTATTATGTTATATGCATGTTTTATACTAATCTTGTGATAGCCCTAATCGGAACACCTACTGGGCGCATTGTTCTAACGCCCTAGTTCTATCCTTAATGGATGACACAGGGAAGGGAATGGTCGAGAATCACAAAAGAAACCAAGCATAGGAGCTTGGGCATTTGAATGGTTTAATTATGGACATTTTGTTTAAGTTTACAAGGACATGTAATTCGTTAGTTAGTTACGGGCATGTAATAACTTAGTAATATTTGCTATGGTTTGGAATGAATGTTTAAGTTTAAGATAACTTTGGATAACGACTATGTACTTTGTTATCTAATAAAATGGAGTAGATTTAGGTTCCATTATAACCCGCAGTTAGTTTAAGTAATATTCCGCAACGCTTGTACTTTACTATGTGAGAACCATTCTCATGGACTTAGTCCATGCTCGCATAGGTTTGGCCAGTTAAGGGTCGGACTTTAGAAGTCCGGACTTAACTCGCGTCGTGACACTCCGTACTTATCACTTGTTTATTTATTAAAAAAAAAATAGACTCTGATTTAGAGTGAAAAAGGGCGGGTGTCACAGTTGGTATCAGAGCAAAACGGAAAGATTGAATCTTTCGAAGTAAGATTAAGACGGTTTCATGTCTCACTGACAAATAAGAATCCCAACTGACCGACTCTTCGGAGTCCGCTGACTGGGGGCCGGACTAATTTACTTCGTTAGACTCACACTGAACAATCAATCTGAGAACAACAATGAAAGATAGCAAAGTAAGTATAGTCATCATAATTGGATCTGTCAAACATAGCAAAATAGGATACACTTCCCTGATATCCCCAAATTGAGAAACAAACAATAGGTATTTAGAAATTTCCCCCCAAAAATAAGGAAAACCAAGAGTGCTTATTTGGAAATCTTCCCAAAATAGTGATAACACAAACTGTATGAGGAAACTAAGTCAATAATGTTTTTTTTATATGACTTAGGGAAAATGGCTCCAAAAATAAAGATTCAACAAGACCAGAAAAGGAAGGAGAAAGTGGTACAAAACTCTCAACATGAGGAAGAGAGGGAAAAATCTCAACATGAGAAGGAGCAATCTCAACGTGAGGAAGATGAACGGCACTCACGGTGGGAAGAGGAAGAGCGGCACTCACACTATAGTGAACAAGAGAAAGAGGAGCAAAACAGCGTGAGTATACCAGTGGTGCCTCCTGAACTAAAAAGCTTGGTTCAAGCAGTAGTTACTTCTGTTCTCCAACAGCATCTGAATGGAAGTGGAGTGGAACCACTAGTGACGCCAATAACCGGAACATGGTCCAAGATTTCCAGCAACAACGCCCTCCCTACTTTAAGAGAAAGGAAGGGGCTGTCGGAGCAGAACATTGGCTGAAGAAGATCACTCAGATCTTGACCCTACTCTAGATCTCGAGTCATGCTGACAAGATTTTGCTGGCTACATCCCAACTGATCGAGGATGCCGGTAAATGGTGGGAGGTTATAGAAAAACAGCAAGCACTTATGCCGGAAAGGGAAAGGGCTAAAATGACGTGGGAATGGTTCTCAGCTACCTTCCTAGATCAGTATTTTCTTGAGGAGAAGGAGCGCCAGACTCAAGCTTTCCTATCCTTGGTACAAGGCTCCATGTCGGTGGCGGAGTATCACTAGGAATTCCTTAGTCTGTCTTGTTATGCATTTTATATGGTGGATACGGAGCACCGAAGGGCACGTAAGTTTGAGCGGGGCCTACGGCCAATCATTAGGGCCAAAGTATCCATATTCAAGGCAGCCACACTAGCTGAGGTGGTCAGCAGGGCCACCATAGCTGAGCAGGAGATGGCTGAGTTCGCGCGCTTTGACAACCGCCGAACTCAGAGTGGGAGGGGCACCTATCAGCCCAACAAGAAGTTCCGACCGAACTTCAGCAGACCCTCACCATCTACTGGTCCAGAGGGGGCTTTCGTCCCAACCAGCCCTCCCCATTTGCATCAGTCAATCAAGCCTTCAGAGGGGTGAACAGCTGCTTTCACTGTGATCGGCCGGATCACTTCAAGAGGGATTGCCCAAACCCTTTAGAGGGGTGAACAGCTGCTTTCACTGTGGATCATTCCGTCCACCAGCTAGGCCAGTTAACACCCGGGGAGGCAGGACATATAACCAGGCGGGACGGGCGCCTAACCCTACTGGATCTGGACGACTGTTTACTCTAGCTCCTCCAGCGGATGTGGGTCATTCTGTGATTCAAGGTATGGCTGTTGTCAGTAGTTCCTATGCCTATGCACTATTTGATTATGGAGCTTCACACTCTTTCATATCTGCATCATTTATAACTGCTACTGGTACTTTAGTTCAAAAACTGTCCACATCACTCACAATTATATCCCTTGTTGGAGACACGTCATTGGGACTCATATGCACAGCTGTGAATACCGAACTAGTTGGACTCATATTTGAGTTCAATTATCTGGTACTCAATATGACTGAGTATGATATTATCTTCGGCATGGACTGGTTGGCTAGTTTCTAGGCCAACATCGATTGTTATCGCCGTAGAGTGACATTTTGGTCACCCGAGGGAAAGCAATATGTGGTTCGTACAGACAAGCAGAGCAGATTGCAGAAAGGGTTGAACCATTTGGTATTGAACAATATCATCATAAACAAGGCACCGGTCACTGAACTTCCAGCAATTGTGAAAGAATTTGCGGATGTATTTCCAAAAGAACTCCCTGGCTTACCACCCATGAGGGAGCTCAACTTTGAAATCAAGCTATACCCTAGCACATCGCCAGTGTCTTTACCACATTATCGGATGGCACCAGCAGAGATGTCCAAGATAAAGAAGCAAATTGATGAACTGCTAAGACTGGGTTGCATCCAGAACAGCACATCATCTTGGGGAGCTCCAGTGTTGTTTGTGAAGAAGAATAACGGTTCACTCAGAACGTGTGTGGATTACAGGAAATTGAATCAACTAACTGTCCGGAACAAGTACCCTTTACCCAGGACCGATGACTTATTCGATCAATTGAGGGGTTCCAGTCACTTTTCGAAGATTGATTTGATGTCCGGTTATCATCAAATCCGGGTTAAGGAGGAAGATATAGAGAAGACAGCTTTCAGGACGCGGTATGGACTATATGAATTTGTAGTCATGCTGTTTGGACTCACCAATGCACCGGCTGTGTTCATGGATTTAATGGACAGGATCTTCCGTCCGTATCTAGACCAGTTCGTTATTGTGTTTATTGATGATATCCTGATCCACTCCAAAAGTCAGGAGGAACATGCTGAGCACCTACAGATAGTCTTGAACACTTTGAGAAAGAACAAGCTATATGCCAAAGCCAGTAAATGTGAATTCTGGCTATCCAAAGTGAATTTCTTGGGGCATGTTATATCCGAAGAAGGTATAGTCGCTGATCCGGCTAAGGTGGCGGCAGTGAGTGGAAAGCGCCAAAGAATGTAACCGAGATTCGTAGCATTCTCGGTTTGGCTGGATATTATCGGAAATTTATCATGGATTTCTCTAAAATAGCATCTCCACTCACTTGACTCACTCAAAAAGGAGTCAAATATGAGTGGTCAGACCTGTGCAATCGGAGATTTGAGGAGTTGAAAGACAGACTTACATCTGCGCCTATCTTGATTTTGCCGGAAAGAGGCAAGGGTTATGACGTACACTGTGATGCATCAGGAGAAGGATTGGGATATTCTCTCAGTCAAAATCGTCTTGTGGTGGCATGTGGTTCAAGACAGTTGAAGGTGCATGAACGCCTCTATCCCACACATGATTTGGAATTAGCTGCAGTGGTCTTCGCTCTTAAAAGCTGGAGACACTACTTATATGGTGAGAAGTTTGAAGTATTTTCAAATCATAAAAGCTTGAAGTACTTATTTGATCAGAAGGAGTTCAACCTGAGGCAGCGCAGATGGATGGAATATCTGGCGGATTATGAGTTCGCGCTCCGATATCATCCGGGCAAGGCAAACAAGGTGGCGGATGCTCTCAGCCGCATATCACATGCATCAGTGGCATGTTTGATCAGAACCGAATGGGAGATGTTGAATACCATTCGAGAGTTCAATCTATATCTCAGTAACCATGGGAGTATGTACAATTTGATCATACGATCCAACATGGTTACCAAGATTGAACAGGAGCAGCGAGCAAATCCGGAAATGGAAGAGATATGGGCCAAGATGTCTACTAGCGTGGTCATACCAGGTTGGGAATTACGACCAGGACAGGGTCTTGTATTTCGAGGTAGAGTATATGTGCCAAAAAGCTGCAGAAAAGAGTTGTTGATTGAGGCACATTAGACCAAACTCTCCATTCATCCGGGCAGCATCAAGATGTACCATGATCTGAAGAGACATTATTGGTGGCACGGACTCAAAAGAGATGTTGCAGAGTTTGTGGCACACTGCTTAACTTGTCAGCAAGTTAAAACGGAATATTAGAAGCCACCAGGGTTACTCAAACCCCTACCAGTGCCAGAATGGAAATGGGAGCACATTTCCATGGATTTTGTGACGAGGTTGCCAAGGTCCTCATAGGGCAATGATGCTATATGGGTCGTGGTAGATCGACTGACCAAGTCTGCAGATTTTCTTCCCATCAAGATGACAGACTCATCTGAGACCTTGGGCCGGCGTTATATCAAGGATATCATTAGATTACATGGTATTCCTCGGACTATAGTGTCTGACAGAGATGGCCATTTCACCGGCAAGGTATGGCAGAGTATGCAGTCGGCCATGGGAACAGATTTACTGACTAGCACAGCTTTCCATCCACAGACTGATGGACAGTCGGAAAGGACAATACAAACATTGGAGGATATGTTGAGAGCATGCATGCTAGACTTCAAGGGTGGATGGGAGGATCACTTGCCGCTAGTGGAGTTCTCATATAACAACAGTTATCAGGAAAGCCTTCAGATGGCTCAATTCGAGGCTTTATATGGTAGACCATGTAGGTCACTAGTGTGCTGGACAGAGGCCGGTGAGCCTGCGCTGATTGGACCCAAGTTAGTCGCAGAGACCACAACACAGATTCAGTTGATTCGTCAACACCTATTCGCTACACAGAGTCGGCAGAAGAGCTATGCTGACAAGAGGAGGAGGTTCCTTGAATTCGAGGTGGGGGATATGGTGTTCTTAAAGTCTCGCCACAGAAGGGACGCATGAGGTTTGGAAAGAAGGGAAAATTGTCGCCAAGATATGTGTGAGACCGTTTTCCATCATAAGAATGATGGGAGATGTAGCTTATCAGTTGGCACTTCCTTCACAATTGGTATCTCTACACGATGTGTTTCATATATGGATGTTGACGAAGTACAATCCCGATCCGTCTCATGTATTGAATGTGCAAGATATAGAGATACAAAGCGACGTAACATACGTCGAGAAGCCTGTCAGAATAATAGAGACTGAGCAAAGGGTGTTACGAAACAGAGCGATTCAGTTCGTCAAGGTGGTATGGGATTGACATGGTATTGAGGAAGCCACTGGGGAACTCGAATCGGAGATGAGAACAGCTCACCCTGAATTATTCATGTAATTTATTTTGGAATCCTACTTCATTCGATTTTCGGGACGAAAATTTTAAAAAGAGGATTGTATTGTAATATCCCAGATTTTCAATATAGCAATATTTACGAAAATTGCCATTGAAATTATGAATTAAAAAGGTTATGACCGTAGATGAGAAAATTGTGGGGCCCATTGTTCAATTAAGACCCAATTTACGTGTTATAAGGATCAAATTAAATTAAATGGGTAATGTACATCTAATTGGGTCAAGATGATTATTTGGGTCAAAAGACCCAATTGGGACCCAATGGGTCGTGGATTGACTTGTTTGACCATTGGGTGAGCTCAAGCTTAATTAAATGGTGAGTTAAATTAAATGAGTTGGGATGGACGGTCTATGTTTCAAATTCAAAATTCAAATGAGTTGGGATGGACGGTTTATATTTCAAATTCAAATGAATTGGGGATGGACGGTTTTTACATTTGGAATTCAAGTTCAAAACAAAGGTAAGGATACACGTTGGGGAGGTGAGGAGGTTGGTTTGTTTCAAAATTCAAATGTTGGAGAGATGGAAGAATATTGTTTTATTTCAAATTCAAACGTTGGAGAGATGAAGATGGTTTGTGTTTCAAATTCAAACGTTGGAGAGATGAAGATGGTTTGTGTTTCAGAATTGAAATGTTGGAGAGATGGAAGAGTATGGTTTTATTTCAAATTCAAATGTTGGAGAGATGGAAGAGTATGGTTTTATTTCAAAATTTAAACGTTGGAGAGATGGAAGAGTATTGGTTTATTTCAAAATTCAAATAAGAGTTACACGTTGGAGAGGTAGGGAGGTTTGGCTTATTCAAACATCAAACAAGGATACACATGGAAAGATAATGGAGATGGTTTTACATTTAAAAAAAAAAAAAACTCAAATTTCAATGGCATACACGTTGGAGTCTTGAGAATTCTATCTCATGTAGAGATAGGGAAGATAAGGAAGAGGAAACTCCCATTGGAGAGATAATGAAGTTGGTTTAAATCTCAATTTCAAACAAGGTTACACGTTGGAGAGATAAGGGGGAGTTTGGGGTTTATTTTTCAATTTCAACCAAGATTCAACTCTCCCTCTCCCTCTTGGCTATCTCTCCCTCACACCCTCTCTTGGCCGGCCAGCAACCTAAGAGAAAGAAGATCAAACATTTGGAGAATTTTATCTCATTTTCTCCCTCTCTTGGCCGTTCCTCTCAAGTCAAGGACTTGGAGTATTTTTTCCATCTCAAGTTTTTCTCTCTCTCTCTCAAATCTATACCTTAGCCGAACCATCTCAAGGACTGCAGCAAGGTCATTCTCGGCTAAAGGACAAGGAAGAAGGAGAGGCTAAGGAAGTAAAGGATCAAGAAGGAGTGAAGGAACCGGAAGAGTCGCAGTATTGGTAAGTGCTCAATAAACACTTGTTAAATAAAATGGTTAAGGAGACATGATCTGGCCATTGTATAGCCGAGCCTATCAAGGGTTTAAATCTTGGATAATGATGTTTAAAAAGGGTGGAACATGGATCATAGGGTTCGGCCACTTTGGATGGCCGAACCCCATGAAAATACTTGGTTATTTTTATGGTTTTTGAGAGATAAAAACCATACATTGTTATGAAGGTTTTAAGGTGTTTTAAATGGAGAAAAGGTTAATGTTTTGAGTCGGTCATCGCATGGCTGAACCATGTTGTTTTTATGGCTAAGGTGCTGTGCACAAACCATGTATAAATGTTGTAATGTTTGGATCAAGAAAACCATAGGGTTCGGCCATGTGTATGGCCGAACCCCATGGACCATTTTTATGGGTAATTGAAGTTAAGAGCATGGTTGGAAATTATTAATGATTATATGCTTTTGATTAAGGAATCACATATGTTTATCTTGGGATTTAGTATTAAATAATCAGCCATTATAGATGATGGAAAAAGGGACAAAATCAGTATGGTGAGGTTCAGCCATGTTGTATGGCCGAACCCCACTAATGGATAATTGGTGGATTTAGTTTCTTTGAAGTGGTTAACTTGTAATATAATTGGTCAAATCAAAATGGAGATTTGTCAAGGACTAAAAAGGACCAAATTTAAGATGGTGAGGTTCGGCCATGTTGTATGGCCGAACCCCACTAAGGTGGATTGTTTTATGGACATTGGTTATTGGCAATATTAAGCAAGGGTTAGGTTAATGGCAATATTGTAAATATGAATGAAAGATCAAAAGACTTGAAAAAGGGGCTCAAACCAAAATGGTGAGGTTCGGCCATGTTGTATGGCCGAACCCCACCAAGGTATGTTTGGTAGATTGAAGTTTTAAATAAGTTATTTGGATGGTATTGATTAAATAAAAAGGGAGATCAAATTCAAGTGGGTGAGGTTCGGCCATGTAGTATGGCCGAACCCCACAAGGTGGTTTTTGGACTTAGATTTAATTAGAAATCAAAAGGGTATTGTCTTGACTTACTGTTATATAAACAAGGTAACGGGACTTCTTGAACGGTGCGCAATCGCAAATGGGTGACGGTTTAAGAAGAGCGGATATTTTAAGTGACATTGGTGTAGGTTTCCTACCTCTTTGTAACCACACTCTATACTTGGTTTTTATCTTGATTTTTATGAGATATGTGTTAAACTATTATGTTTCAATGTGGACTTGAATGTTAAGATTTATTTACAAATGACATGTATTCATAGACATCTCATGCATGGCATGGGGTGATGGTTATGTAACCGGAGGGTCCACAATCCGTCGGGGCGACCGAACAACCTATGTGGTGGTACCTTGATAATGAGAATCCCATCAAGAGGAAACCGGAGGGTCCACACTCCGTCGGGACGTCAGAACAACCTATGTGGTAGTACCTTGATGATGAGAATCCCATCAAGAGGAGGCTATGTGTACTTGTGATGGGTGGGACTCATTACATTTGCATACATACATAGCATTGTTTTTTTGTAAGTTTTTGGTGATCATATATTATTATGTTATATGCATGTTTTATACTAACCTTGTGATAGCCCTAATCGGAACACCTACTGGGCGCATTGTTCTAACGCCCTAGTTCTATCCTTAATGGATGACACAGGGAAGGGAATGGTCGAGAATCGCAAAGGAAACCAAGCATAGGAGCTTGGGCATTTGAATGGTTTAATTATGGACATTTTGTTTAAGTTTACAAGGACATGTAATTCGTTAGTTAGTTACGGGCATGTAATAACTTAGTAATATTTGCTATGGTTTGGAATGAATGTTTAAGTTTAAGATAACTTTGGATAACGATTATGTACTTTGTTATCTAATAAAATGGAGTAGATTTAGGTTCCATTATAATCCGCAGTTAGTTTAAGTAATATTCCGCAACGCTTGTACTTTACTATGTGAGAACCATTCTCATGGACTTAGTCCTTACTCACATAGGTTTGGCCAGTTAAGGGTCGGACTTTAGAAGTCCGGACTTAACTCGCGTCGTGACACTCCGCACTTATCACTTGTTTATTTATTAAAAAAAAGAAAAATAGACTCTGATTTAGAGTGAAAAAGTGCGAGTGTCACAATTATGTTAAGAAAGTCGCAATTTCATAAAGATTTGCCGCTACCATCAAGTGGTCAAGTAGTAAGGACAAGACTGTATCTCTTAGTTGCGATAGAGGTGGTACATATCGCAACACATGGAATTTGAAAGATGATGAGTGGCAAAGGAAAGCATCCTCTCGGCTTGTCAGTTGTCCATTTGAAGTGAGTGGGAAACAACTCCTTGATGGGTCATGGAAGTTGAACATTAAATATTTGGAGCACAATCATGAAAGATCGAATATATTAGTTGGTCATCCGAGTACAAGATGTTTTACAGATAAAGAGAAAAAAAAATCAGTAAAATGTCGAGTAGCAATATACCACCTCGTCAAATGCTGGAGATACTTAGAAAAAAAAATCCAACGCTTGGAGTAACATTAGTAGATTTGTGGAATTGTTTGCGTACGGTTCGTTCGAAGACTTCAAAAGCTTTGATAGAAGATCTTGATAGAGTTTTTCCAATATTGGCTTGAACATGACAATGAAGGTCATCTGTCGCATCTGTTCTTTACACATCCATTGTCAATTGAACTCAGTAAGAGATATAATAATATTTTTCTTATGGATTGCAATTATAAGACCAATAGATATCATATGTCATTGTTCAATATCATTGGTGTCACAAGTTGTAATACTAGTTTCTTCTCATACTTTGTAGTTCTAAGAAATGAGAAAGCAGCCGATTATGTATGGGCGTTACAAATGCTCAGAAGAATGTTAGAAGTTGATCCAGGTCGCCCGTTATTGTGACTGATAGAGAATTGGCATTAAAGAATGCGATTGAGAATGTCTTCCCTACTACTGTTCATATTTTATGCATTTGGCATGTCAACAAAAATATTCTTGCTCGTACTAAACATCTCTTTGAAAACAAAGAAATTTTTTATGCATTTATGTCTGATTGGAATAAATTGGTACGGTCTCCATCCGAAGAAGCATTCTATGAAGCGTGGGAGATTTTCAAAGAAAATTTTCAAAATGTTTTCCAGGCAGTAAAATATTTACAAAGCACGTGGATACCTTATAAACAACATTTTGTTCATGCATGGATAGGCAAAACTTTACATTTTAGAAATGTGGCCACCTCGAGGGTAGAAGGTGCACATGCTGTCTTGAAGAATTATATACATTCATCTAGTGGTAACCTCGATGTTGTGCGAGGTAAGATTTGTAGTGCCATTGAAATGCCGTTTCAAGAGATCAAGCTCAATATGAAGATGAAAGAATCCAGATTCCTCTTACAACACGTGATATTGCTTTTTTTGAAGAAGTGAATGGTAAAGTTTCCCATTTTGCATTTAATGAGTTGCATATGCAATTTACTATGATGAGAGATAATTCACTTACATGCATTTGCACAAAAGAATTTTTAACAACAAATGGATTACCTTGTGGGCATATGATGGTATCAATGCGAAAATTAATTTTGGATCAGATCCATCCACAATGGAGAATTGATTTGAAATTGTTGAACCCGGAGGACATCACAATGAATCGACATGATGATGAATTAAAGTTCTATCTTGATGGGATTAAGAAGAAGTATGGAGTTGTATCTTCAACAGAACAAGAGGATTTCAAAAATACACTCCATTGTCTTGTAAGCGATGAGATACAAGTCACTCATCCTATTATCATGCACGGAAAGGGTGTCATCCAGGCAAAAATAATTCAAGGGGAAAAACTTCAACAAGACGAGATCCTTCTCTATTTGAGATTATGGAGAATGCATCGAATGCAAGAAAATGTAGCATATGAAAAAATATTGGATATAATATGCGATCATGTCCAAATCGAATTACTCCACAAGTATCAGTCAGTGTAGAATTCGATGCCTTTCAAGATTCAGTAACAATGGGTTTGTCTCAATTATCCCAAGTAAGTGATTTTTACACTATCTCTATTAATAATTTATCTATATTTTTTATAAAGACTAACATTTTCGTATGTTCTGATATAATATTTTTATATAGTGGAATGGTGACCCTACAGACAACGATGATTTCCTTAACTGGTGTATGTGAAGAATGAACGTGAAGAAGTTAATGTGAAGAATTAATGTATTTGACAATGTATTTGAATTTCAATGTGAAGAATGAATTTGAAAAACTTGATGTATTTGACAATGTATTTGAATTTCAATGTGAAGAATGAATTTGAAGAATTTGATGTATTTGACAATATATTTGAATTTCAATGTGAAGAATGAATTTGAAGAAGTTAATGTATTTGACAATGTGAAAATGAATTTGAAGATGTATTTGAATGACAATGTGGAGAATGAATTTGAAGAACTTGATCTATTTTGAAGAATGAATGTGAAGAAGTGAATTTCAATGTATTTATCCCATTCTCTCCAATTCTGATCACCAAGCAATTCTTGGTGATCCAATTCTCTGTCGATCTGTAGACAGACTGTTCCGAGGAGGAATTTGACTCGCCAAGAATTCTTGGCAATCCGATGCTTCCCTTTATTCGGCTCGCCAAGAAATTCTTGGCGATCCTATTCTCTCCATTTCGGATCGCCAAGAAATTCTTGGCGATCCGATTCTCTGTCGATCTGTAGACATACTGCTCTCAGTTGTATTCGGCTCGTCAAGAATTCTTGGCGATCCGATTCTTCCCTGTATTCGGCTCGCCAAGCAATTCTTGGCGATCTGATTATATCCAATTCAAATCGCCAAGAATTCTTGGCGATCCGATATTAATCCTCCTCCTGTTATCGTCCAATTCGGATCGCCAAGCATTCTTGGCAAGCCGATGCTTTCCTGTATTCGGCTCGCCAAGAATTCTTGGTGATCCGATATTAGTCCTCCTCCTGCTCTTGTCCAATTCGGATCGCCAAGCATTCGTGGCGATCCAATGCTTTCCTGTATTCGGCTCACCAAGAATTCTTGGCGATCCGAATACAAGTTGCACATATATCGAAAAATCTGAATTTATTAAAACCCAGTTTAAGACCCTTTCCTCCTCATTTTATTCCCCAAACTCTTCTTTCCCCTTTCCTCCCGTGCCCTAGATACATCAAGCAACCATGTCGAGAAGGGAGACTAGTAAATCTCGGACTTCGACGAGCAAAAAAATCACTGATGTTCCAGAATCTAGCCGTGCTGGCTCTGCTCTAAAGAGAACTCGTTCGTATTTTCTCAGGTCCCAATCTGCACGAAACGTGATAGGCGAAGCAGAAGTAATGTCCTTGCTGGAAAACTTTGACGAAGAAGGAGAAGTGAATGTCGAAAATGCAGATTGGGGCTCGCCATGTGAATGTCGAAAGTACATATACCCCTCAGCCCCAACAACGCGATACCCCTCACCCACAATAACGCCTAATTCGATTTATTTGCAAAATCGAAGAACGTGTCTCTCAAATTGAGACACATCTGGATGGGCTAGTTGCCTTAGTGGGAAAAGCCAATCAGAGTACCTACGAAAAAAATTCTGCATTAAGAAATGATATCGTCAACCTTTCCTGATATATCGACCCTTCTCCAGCAGCATCTCTGCATTCATCTTCAGACTCTGATTAGGATAGTTTTTATGATTTTATATTTTTGAAAGCATATGTACTACTCTCATTAGGATAGTTTTTTGTTTTTAAATTTTGAAAACCATATGTAATCTTTCGTTTATCAATGAAATTATATGATGGTTTGATTTATTATATGCCTTCTATCTCAATATCAATTAAAAAAAAATAAAAAATAAAAAATTCATGAATCTTTAAACCCCGAAAATATGGTTTGGTTTCCTGCATTCTGCTCGCCAAGAAATTCTTGGAGAGCCGATATTAGTCTTCTTCCTGATTCTCTCCAATTCGATTCGCCAAGCATTCTTGGTGAGCCGATGGTTTCCTGTAGTCGGCTCGCCAAAGAATTCTTGGCGATCCGATTCTTTTTTTCTTTGTATACAGAGTGCACTCGTCCAATTCTGTTCGCGAAGCATTCTTGGCAAGCCGATGGTTTCCTGTAGTCGGCTCTCCAAACAATTCTTGGCGATCCGATTCTTTCTTTCTCTGTATATAGATTACTCTCGTCCAATTCGGTTCGCCAAGCATTCTTGGCGAGCCGATGGTTTCCTGTATTCGGCTCGCCAAGAAATTCTTGGAGATCCGATTTTCTCTCTCCTCTGGATATAGAATGCTCTCGTCCAATTCGGTTCGCCAGGCATTCTTGGTGACCCGATGGTTCCTATATTCAGCTCGCCAAGAAATTCTTGGCGATCCGATTCTTTCCAATTCGGCTCGTCAAGAATTACTTGGCTAGCCGACCTTAAGCCTGTGCCCCTCTCAGTACATTCGGATCTCCAAAGATATCCAATTCGGATCGCCGAAAGTTAGATTCGGCTCGCCGAAATGTCGACTTAAAGTTTTATTAAAACCCCAAGTCAGTCCATTTCCTGTTTTTTCTTCCTTTCCTCCCGAACCCTCTGCGATCCAACAACCCTTGGCGATCCAATTCTCCCTCAAATCGACTCCATTTTTTCTAAATCTCTCCGGCGAATCAGTTCGGAATTTCAACCTTTTCCCTTTCCCTAAGTCGTCCGCTCCTATTACACTCGATGGCACCGAAGACTCGCAGAAGGGAGAGGATAGCAACCGTCTCCAGACCAAAGAGGAAGAGAACTGAGGCGACTGATGAAGAGAGAGTTCAAGAGAGAACGGTAGAGAGAACAAAGGAGATAACAGAGGAAATAACTGAGACTGAAGAGAGAGCCCTTGGCGAGGAGGCTATTGAGTCGAGACGAACCAAATTTCGTGGAATGGCACATCTCTTCGTGTCGGATGAAGCTTTCAAACGCTTCAAAAGTGGATTATTCCAAAGGAAAATGATTCCTAGTAAGAATATCAACATAAGTGTGTATGATTCATATCCATTTCGTTTGAAAGAGTTCTTTTAGGGTGTCGGGTGGGTAAAATTTCTTCAACAGGAAAACAATTTCTACTATCCCACCCTTGTTGTAACAGCCCGGCCCATAAAAAGGGGCTTGGGGCTCGGCCCAGCAAGATATTGTCCGCTTTGGGCCTACACACGCACACACGAACGCATCTTGCTGGTTTGAGGGAGCAAGGCTACTTATAAACCCCTTCTCAAACTCCTCAACTTCTGATGTGGGACTTTCCACAACTCCCACCCACTGCTGGACTGTCGGATCCGACCGGCCCACTCTGCTGACCCGTCCGACAGGGCCCAGTTTCACTTGGATCAGCCTATCTAGGGCTTGGCCTCAGGCTTATGGGTCAGGATATCACAATCCACCCCCCGAAAGCCAAGAGTCGCCCTCGGCTTGACCCAATGAACCCAGTGGAAAGCAGTAAGCCCACACAGTCCGAGTGTAGAACCCGGAGCTCTGATACCATTTGTAATAGCCCGACCCATAAAAAAGAGCTTGGGGCTCGGCCCAGCAAGATACTGTTCTCTTTGGGCCTACACGCTCGAGCCTGCACGGTTTTTGGATAGGACCCGGCCCAAGTCCGGGTGCAAAACGTGTCTTGCTGGTTTGAGGGAGGAAGGCTACTTATAAACCCCTTCTCAAACTCCTCAACTTCTGATGTGGGACTTTCCACAACTCCCACCCACTGCTGGGTTGTCGGATCCGACCGGCCCACTCTGTTGGCCGTCCGACAGAGCCCAGTTTCACTTGGATCAGCCTATCTAGGGCCTGGCCTCAGGCTCATGAGTCAAGATATCACACTTGTAAGGGAATTTTACTGTAACATTACTAAAGCTACAGGTAATGTTCTTGTGACCACAGTCTATGGCGTCAAAATTGAACTGACTGTGGAATCATTGGAAGAGATGTTTCAGATACCCACAGAAGGAGTCCGATGATATGAAATAAATAATTGGATTGTTCTAGAGGATTACAGTACATTCGACATTTTAAAAGAGATTTGTAATATGACTGATATTACTTCTATCTTTAAGGTCTCTGCCAGTCAAATCATTCTAGAATTGCGCCTTGTTCACCTCATCATTCTTAACAACATTCTTCGAAGAGGTGGACATGTCGACGAAATTTCATATTTGGATCTGTTTGTGATGTGGTGCCTCCTTAATAAAAGGAATGTCAGCCTTGGATATCTTGTTGTCAAACACATCCAAGTTACAAACAAAAAACATAAAGCCCTTCTTCCTTATGCAGTCCTTCTAACCTCAATTTTTAGGAAATTCAAAGTTCATCTCCCCACTGAGGACAGAATTGATCTCAAACATTCGGACAGTCTAAATGACACCACAATAAAATTTATTGGCGATAAACTCGTCAACGGTGTTTGGGTTCGGAAAGAAAAGGTCACCAAAAGACAATCCGAAGAAGTTGAAGTCCAACAGATTGAATACCAACAGCTTGAACCCGGACATGTTCAACCACTTCCACCTACCCATGCCCATCGTTCGACACATGTTGCCTCTACTTCTGCAACTTCTAGCGCCACCAATGAATTTGAACCAGCTTATTTCAGAGAATTCAAGGAGTATGTCATCAGTCGTTTGGACAAAATGGATAGAACATTGGATGCTTTAGCAAGTCACATGGGCATAATAATTCCAACTGGTCCTGGATCACCTGTACATCCAGCCACAGAGGCTGCATCTCCACCTGCTATTCCAGATTCTGCTGCTCCAGAGTCCGATGCATCTCCTGCCACACCAGCTGCTACAACCGTCTTTGGAACTCCTGCAACACCTGATGCTCCTGTGAAAACAAGATTCACTGGCGTCTGATGTCCTCCAGAGTTTCTTTTTATTTTATTTTTAAATTTACAAGCATTCCTCTGTATATAAAGTACTTTCTTTCCTATGATATTTTGATGTGCATTATTTAAAAATTGTTCCCTTTCATTTTCAGATGAATGAATGCCAAGTAGTGATTCAGTGCCTCTCTTTCTACAAAATTCTAGTTTATACAATGGATAAATTATGACTGAAAAAGCCCCTTTGATACCGGACCAAAAAAAGAACCAGCACAGCACTAAAAATTGCCCAACTGATTGAGGTCATTTCCTTTCACATGTCATAATCTATATTTGAATGCTATGAATGTTTTGAAAAGATCTATATTTGAATTAAAAGTAATTTTGAAATGGTGTGATTGAAATGTATAAGAAAAGACCTACTGTCAAGTGCTCGGTCTTAACTGGTGTACAGAAAATCGACTCACCGACATGTTTCTAAGTGATCTAGTTGGTGATCCGATTTTCGACATTCCTATCTCAACCGCCAAATTCGGCTCGCCAAAGAGCCATTAAGGGATCCGGTTGGTGATCCGATTTTGCATATTCCTGTATTCGGCTCGTCGAGTTCCATTAAGGAATCTGGTTGGTGATCCTTTTTGGATATTCTACTCCATCGGTTGTATTCGGTTCTCTGAAGGACATTAAGGGATCCGGTCGGGGATCCGTTTTTTACTTCAGGTGAATTCGGCTATCCAAAAGCCATTAAGGGATCCGATTGGTGATCCGTTTTTGGACATTCCAGTATTCGGTGAATTCAGCTCGCCGAGGGAGATTAAGGGATCCGGTTTGGTGATCCGATTTCAACGTTTTCTCTTGCTAATGGTACAGACGGCAAAGGGTAAAATCAAGAATAGTAAAAATCCGTGTTCGTGAACACAAAATGCCCGTGGGAGGATCACTCCCCTTTCCCATTTTATTGGCAGTTTGGTTCATCGTTATAATATCATGACAATATCACAATAATAATGTGATGTCATGATATTTTCAGTTTTTTCTCCTCTGTGCCTATATAAACTCATAAACCATTTGACACCATTCATATCCCTCATTCCTCAAAATTTTAATCGTTATTTCAATTGTACGCCTCATTTTCATTTGTATATTTATTCACTATATATATATATTTCTTGAGATTTTTTCTATAATATCAGGACAAAAACATAGAAATTTGAAAATATCCCGACATTACCATTAGTCAGTAATATCTCAAGAACAGTATTTGTGACATTGGTTATTGATTAACTTTTGGTATCATTCTATGGCCCTTATCCTGTACCATTAAGCTAATTTGAGGCTTAAACTTCGATCAAGGATAAAAGATAAAAGATTCCACTTTTGAAGGTTACAACTGGTGATGTTTTATCTGGGTTTGAGTATTTCAAGTAAATGGTCCTTCAATGATCTGGCTGAAACCATGCCCTTTGTGAAAGCTGCATATTTTCCTCAGAACTGAATTTCCTATGACAAATTTCAGGCACTTTTTGTACCAGCATCACTGATTTTCTATGACACATTTCAGGCACTTTCTTGTACACTCTTGGTTGTGGAGAAACTCTTGTCTTGTGATTGGCAGATTGGGTACAATGTAATGACAGATCGCTATGAAGATCTTTTGAGTGCCGGAGTCATTGATCCTTGCAGAGTTTCAAGATGTGCACTCCACAATGCAGCCTCCATTGCTGGGGTAGTTCTGATGATCCAAGCTGTCATGGTTGATAAAGTAAAGAAGCCCAAACCAGTTGTTCCTTATGTTCCGGGGATAACTCCGTAGAAGTATCATCAAAAGAAGTAAAATAGATTAATACTGAGAAAATATGAATGGATTTGGCGACAAGTTGCATTATTAACTTCATCATCTAAAGTTTGGTAATCAGATCCATGAATTGAGGTCAGTCAAACCAAGTAAAGAATTCTGCTAATTTGCAAGTTGCTGAGGTTCAGGTTTCAGTTGTACTTTGCCAGATCTTCATGCATTCAGTGTTTGGATGCCATTTTTCTTCTCATTTGGATTACTGGTTTTCCCTTTCTATCACTGATTATTGTGTTGGATTTGTACAGTTTCAGTTTGTATTATATTTTTTTAATAACATGGTTATCTTGATGTGGAGCACCACACAAGTTTCCATATTTAGCAAGTTTTTATATTTAGATTTAGGATTTTCAACTTTTCATGATTGTATTTTTTCTTTTATTTATTTGTTTAGTCCAATAGTTGGTTATGTTTGGGGAAAGTTAGTGATTTTACATGTAATTAGGGCTTTTTAATCATTGGGCTAGTTTGGTATTTGTTTATTTGAGGGTATTTTGGTCTTTTCATGTTTATATATGTGTGTGATGTAACCCCTCCATACCGGATTGACACTTAATGATGAATGAAATTGAACTTTTCTTCCGCGCGACGAAAATAATTTGGGAGTGATTCCTTTGGCGTGAGGCCCGTTTGGCGTGAGGCTACCATCTTTCCATCTTCGAGTATTCTTCTTCTTCTTCTAGATCTTTATCTCTCTTCCTCTCTCTTTTCCTTTTCTTCTCCTTGAATTTTTGTCCCAGAAACAACTCCAAAACCTATTCTAAATCTGTCTCAGAAACAACCCCAAAACCTATCTCATGTCCCAAAATCTGTCCCAAATCTGTCCCAGTTCAACTCCAGATCTGTCCCAAAACAGCCCCAAGACCAGTCTCAGTTTTGTCCAAGATCTGTTATAAACCTATCAGATCTGCTACTGCTACATTTAGATCTGTATCTTAGACCTGTACAAACCTTTTCTTAACTCTTTTACTGTTGTTCTACACCTTTTCTTGTTGCCGTTATTAGTTGATTAATTAATTTCAGCCATATTAGATTTTAGGATGCATTATTTTTATTTAAATTTTAGGCATTTACGGTCACTCTATTAGTTGTCCTACATCATATCTTCATTGCACATTGCAGATGAGATTAATCTCATGGATGCACGAAACCATACACAAACTTCATGTATAAAGTAAGCCTAGAAAGAGCTGGAATCAATTTGATTATGAACCATCACAAGAAATGATGGATCCTGTTTATGATGAAGATTTTATGAGAGCAATGTTGGATATATCTCAGATTTCATCTGATTTTGTTCCTTATTTTTTATTTGTTTGATGGCAGGAAATCGATGAGTTTAATGAGAATGTGCATTTTGGTGAAATTGACATTGAGGAAGATCCAGAAATTGCAGAGGCAGCTGCAGCAGGGATTATGGGTATACCATGTGTGCAGGTCAGCCACTAACTGCATTCTGTGCAATTCATGGTCATTCATGCACCTTTCTATTCCATTCAATTGCTCTTAGGTTGAGAACTACAACTGATTTAGAGATCATTATATACTTAGCTGAGTCACCTCAAGAAGGTTGTGGATCACCTCACATATTTTATCAATTTTGGAATTCTATTCATAGGGCTTGTCTGATGTCATGTACGAACCATCTCAGGTGTCTTCAATTTTTTCATCTACTAGGTAGCATAGGATGCCCACTCAGTCGCTTAGCGGAAGCTTAGTAAGAATCAACACAGTGAAAAACATGGTCATTTGAGTTTCAACAAAACCTTTCATAAATTTCAACCAAATTTGTCCCATTAAATCCATCACAAAACGTTGCTTTCAAAATCCAAACATGGTTCCTAACAGTTTCAAAAAGACTGGATCAGACTCAAGGAAAATCAGCCCACAATTTACGACAAATTGGGCCGTAGCCCTTAATTAAAATCAGTTCAAAATAAATCCTCAAAACTGTTTTCAATTTCTAAAATCAGTCCCAAAATAATTCATGTTTAAACTGGGTTTTAATCTTTAATTAAAAACAGTCCAAAAATAGAGTTTCAAACACTGTTTCAACACCTTTAATCCGTTCAAAACTGTTTCAAAACTGGGTGAAATCCTCAATGAAAAATCAGTTCAAAACATAATTTTAAAACTGTTTTAACCCTTAATTTGTTTAAGAAAATGCTATTTCAAAAACACCTCCAGGCACATTCAGACTCAATGTGTTCCTGGGTTTCCAACAACGAGTCAATGTGACTTGGGTGATTAACTATCAGCGGTCTCACTGATTCAACGAGTTTAATCAACAATGGAGAGAACCTGATTCAATTCATTCTGTGCAATGCATGTTTATTCATGCACCTTTCTATTCCATTCAATTGCTTTTAGGTTGAGAACTACAACTGATTTAGAGATCATTATATACTTAGCTGAGTCACCTCAGGAAGGTTGTGGATCACCTCACATATTTTATCAATTTTGGAATTCTATTCATAGGGTTGGTTTTGTCAATTCTGCTTTTTCTCTCATCTCTGTCTGGGGTTATATTGTATGTCACGCTGCAGTCTAACACATTGCTTTGGACTACATTATCAGCTTGCCTTCTTCCCCCTCCCCTCCTTTTCTTGAGTCCTTGTAAACAAATTTGTCATCAAGGGCTTGTCTGATGTCATGTACGAACCATCTCAGGTGTCTTCAATTTTTTTTCATCTATTGTATTAACTTCTAGGGTTGGATTTTTACTGTTCTGTGGACCAATGCCTGAGACATGTCTCTCCAACCCCCTTTCCCCCCTCCCCCATATGAAGAAATGTTTTGTATTGCTTCTAAAATGGTTGAATTGGAAGCAATGAATGGAAATATATGAATTTCATCGGTTATGTTGCATGGGTTCCATTGGTTCCACTCAGTGCATCAAACGTCTCATCTGCAGTCGTCTATAAGATCCATTCAGATTGTCAACAAATTCATTGTGAGATATCATTTATGTGCAATCTGGTTCTGTGGACCAATGCCTGAGACATCTCTCTCTCCAACCCCCTTTCCCCCCTCCCCCATGTGAAGAAATGTTTTGTATTGCTTCTAAAATGGTTGAATTGGAAGCAATGAATGGAAATATATGAATTTCATTGGTTATGTTGCATAGGTTCCATTGGTTCCACTCAGTGCATCAAATGTCTCATCTGCAGTCGTCTATAAGATCCATTCAGATTGTCAACAAATTCATTGTGAGATATCATTATGTGCAATCTGGTTCTTTGCTGGAAGCCCATGGTGTTTGTCTTGACTGATTTTGCAATTTTGCAATATATGTCAGGTAGGTGGCCTTTAATGTAATTCACAGACTCTTGAACTATCATTTAAGCATTAGTTATTCTTAAATTGTTTCCAAGAAACCATTTGCAGTATGAGGAAGTGGGTGCATGCCTTCTCTTTCATTTGGTATAAATCAATGGCCTCTTCCAATTCCCCCACCCAATGGCTTCATAGGTTCAAAAAGCACACAGCGACAGTGAAAGCTCTTTCATGATTCCCCTTGCATAGCAATCTTCTTGCTTCCAGTGGTGGTGTCGGAGATCGATGTATCAAATTTGGAATACCAGTACAGGTTCATGTTTGAAATCAACTGATACGGGTTCTGGAGTATATTCATTGCTTTGGAGCAAGACTCAGGGAATTGTTGAGCTCTCATGGATCTCATGGGTGAACAACTGAATACACAACTCTTCTTTTTAGTGAAAAGTTTAAAGTGTTTTGTTACTATTTTTATTTTTATTGATTGTTGTTGCTTTTGTAAGTTTTTTTCTCACACTGTTTTCTGAGTCCAGATGGTTGCACTGTGGCATCTGCAGCAGGAGATGAATCACTGAAATTTTGGCATGTCTTTGGTACTCCAGAAGTTGCTAAGAAACTACAAATGCGGAATCTTTTGCTAATTTGAACCACATCAGATGAAAAACCAACTTTCATGTTTATTTTGATTCCTAAATTTTTGGCTTGTAACTCCATTTTTTCTGTATAGGAGGCAGGGGTCCTATCTTTCCTGTGAAATTTCGTTGTAATCTTGGTGTCTGTGTTGACACCCTTTTGCTGTATAGGGGGAAGTTCTGATTGTTTTTTCCTTTTATATTGGATGTAATTTTAGATTAGCGTTACTTTCTGAGTAATGCTTGACCAATAAATGTAATGGATTTTATATGGTTAAATTGATTCTTGAGTTGATCGAGAGTTTATGACATGTTTCAATGAATGACCAATTTTCTGCTAGAACTCGGTAGTCCGATTTCTAAAATTGCATAAATGGGTGGACCGGTAATGGAGTTGTTGAAACCCTTTTTATTTTTAACAGGCAACCTGTCCAGCAAAGAGGCAGATCACAAGATCAAATCTCTTATAAAATTGCATAAATGGGTGGACCGGTAATGGAGTTGTTAAAACCCTTTTTATTTTTAATAGGCAGCCTCTCCGGCAAAGAGGCAGATCACAAGATCAAATCTCTTACAAAATGGTATTCCATTTCCATTCAAGCCTTTTAGTTCCTAGTCACAGAGAATAAATAAAATATATAACAAACAGATTTTACAATAGTGACACTCATAAACTGTGTCAAGAGTACTGGAATTGTACTCTCAACATTAATATCCGACGTTGTAAATATATGCTGCTTTGTTGAAAAAAGGTATTTTGCATTCAAATCTCTTATAAAATGGTATCCCATTTCCATTCAAGCATTTTAGTTCTTAGTCACAGAGAATAAATAAAATATATAACAAACAGATTCACAATAGTGACACTCATAAGCTGTGTCAAGAGTACTGGAATTTGTACTCTCAACGTTAATATCCAACTTGTAAATATGCTGCTTTGTTGAAAAAAGTTATATTGCAGGTACAGCTATGCTTTTGGGTTTCGAGTGTCACTATGAGTTTTCTGATAAGAAAAGAACTGATGTTTACTTTCAAACTTTCTGAGGTCTTAATTTCTTTAATTCTGTATTATAAGCATTCTTTATACTGTGAGGAACACATTGTTTCCTTTAACTAATGTAGGCTTTGTTTCATTTTTCATTGTACCGTAGCTGCATAAGCATTTCGGTTCCTTGTCTCTGAGAACAGTTAAAATGCATAAAATAGAAATTTACAACAGTAACTTATTCATGAACTACATGTCAAGAGTACTGGAATTTGTACTCAACAATCATATCCAATGTTGTAAATCTATTGCTTTATAGGCGTTTTTGCAGGTGCAACCCATGCTTCTGGGTTTCAGTGACTACCTATCTCCCTTTTTTGGGAAAGAAAAAGATTTTGATGATTAAAAAAATCAGGTTTAAATTTCAAACCTTTTCAGCTCATAATTTCTTTTTACAAATTCAACTCTCTTTATACTGCGAGGAGCACTAATGTAGACTTCCTTTTGCTTTTCACTGTACCCCAACTGTATAAGCATTTCAGTTCCTTGTCACAAATAGAAAAATTCTTTATATAGACTTAGAGAAAATATGATTTCCAGTTATTCCAAACCTAATTTTCTTATGGACTTGCATTTTCAAAAATCAATGACAAGTGCCAAGGGATCTCTAAAGATAAAAGGTTGGTATGTGAAAGCTTTCCATAGTTCTGGTGTAACAAAGTACTTTAAAACTAAATAGTTATAGATTTAGCAATGACAAATATAGTAAAAATGTGTATGTCACATGTGATTACTGATATCTTGCAGGTTCTCCGCAAAAGAGGTAGCTAATCAATTCAAAGAACAAGGCTTACCAAGTGAAGGTAAGTTGGCATCTTATATTATTGCCTCAAATAACTACTGACATTATTTTTTAATCTTTCCAAGTAATGAAACAGACTTGAAATTTCTATTTTCAAAAAGAAAGAAAGAAAAAGAAAATTGGGACAGGTTTTTATGTGAAAATGGGTGGAAAGGGACTCTAATGGATTGCTAAGCAACGTGGTTTCATATCCATGTTGCAGGTTGCAGAAGCTAGCAAAGTGGAGACTTTGTGTGTGGCTTCTGTCTAGCAAAGAGTTTAGTGGCTGTATAGAAGGAAAGTGAAGACCAAAGAACAATGGAGACCTCCAGGACAGAATGATATGAAGTTCAATGTAGACAGGGAAGCAAGGGGAAAACCAAGGCCCACCGGGATTAGCGCGGTGCTTAGAGACCATGAGGGGACCACATACATTCTAGTATCACTTTGGTTTGTATTTAAAGTGGAACGTGCTATCTATTTCAACGTTCTATTCGGAAAAGAGGGCATGGAAAATAATCTTTTTTGAAATCTTAAAAAAATAAGAAATAGTGATAAGTTAAATGATATTTAAACTAATTATTTTCATCATTTGAAATAATATTTAAATTATTTTTTTCATATTTTCATCATTTTTTCATGCGATTCATGAATCTTTTCCTTTGAGAGTCAAGAAGTGGACCTCACATGATTACCCTTTTCCAGGTCCATCGATCCATTCATCAAGTACATGCTTGTCTATTGGATGTGAGGGCTTCACTTTCGTTGTTTGGGTTTCATATAACATGGAAGGAAAAATATATTTAAAAAAGATTCAAATTTTAAACAGAAAGTGGAGATTCTCATCTCAAAAACAATGTGGAGAGAGAGTGTGGGGTGTTGAATTTCTCTAAGGAGACTGTACATTTATCATTAGCTGGGCCACACATGGTTGGTTGGAATCGATAGAGGACTCCATGGATGATATAATTCAAGAAAAAATTCTTCCATCTGATCATCCTAGCTTTGTGAGATGGGCCATGAAAACTCAATGACTTATAGCAATCAAATTTTCAAGGACCAAAGTTGCAAGTCTAAAATGATTAGATGGGCTTCAAAATTTACCAACCCATTGTTCTTGTCATTTTCTACGTATCTCAACCAAAGATGTGTGGCCCATGTAAAATATTAAAGAGGAGTTTCCCTAGAGTTTTGGTAAAATAAGGGAAAGAAAAATGAACATAATTTTTTGTACTCATGAAAAATGAACATAACTGTGCAATAGAACAGGCTGGTTCACTCGTTTCAGGTGAAAGATCCTGGATCTGATTGGGATTGGCTGGAATGACCCTAAACTGTAGGCGACATGAAACATAGAGGCAATCTATTCTGTATAAGGAAAGATTCTGGGCTGCTCCAGTCATTCTAACCAGAACAGGATGCAACTGGCAGCTTTAGTTTTTACTGGTAAATGAACATTTTCAAAAAAGCACAATGCAGACATCAAACGACTTTTTTGAATTTTCAGGAAATGACTTTTTGACAGCAGTTTGTTGTAAATATGTTTTCCTGTAATATCAGGAAATACTCGTACTATATTTTGGCTGAATTCTTTCAAGCTCAATGATCCCTTAGGCTTTGTTTGCCATTTCTTGTGGAAAATGGGGGAGAGCGCAGACTGACGTGTTTTTCCACGAAAGACAAGGTCTGCCAAATGGTTTTTTTTTTTAATGATGTCTGTGAAATGATGTTAGTGGCATTTCCCATTGGACCAAAAAATTTCAAATAATGATATTTCTGAGATTTGAAAGTTTGATCAAAGTGCCTTGAAGAATCTGGGTACTTTCTGTGCTTCAAATTTCTGGACCCCTAATGGAAAGTGTTTCTTAGGAAAATTTGGGGCATGCTTATTTTTCACTCTCCATGTATTCCAAGATGTTAAAGTGTGAATCATTTCCTCTCTTAGGAAGTGAATGTCAAGATTGTGAAAAGCAACATGACAAAGAACCCTTTTTTTTCCTCTCCCTAAGAAAAGCATACTATGAAGTTTGTCTATATGAGGACATGGAACTGTTCTAATTGAGAAGAGTTGGCGTGATCAAACTTTTATGTATTAGATGTGCTTTGTAGCCTTGGCTATCATGTCTTGTGTTTGGTTCCTACTTTTTTTTTTGAACGGTAATAGAGAAAGACTTTTATTAAAAATACTTGTTGCTTCTTTTGAGCATTTGTTTTTTAAATTGTCTAACTCGTTGATGCTTCATCTAAGCAATGCTATTGAAGCTAGTTTTATTTGTTAAAACATGTAAATTGGATTTAAATATGTTTCCATTTTGTAGGCTACACTGGCAGTATTATAAGTTTAATTAGAAACAAGTCAATTTTTAATTTAAAAAATAAGGTCCAGAGGAATGATAACAAATGAGCCACTTAAATCAAAACTGATATTCAGTCTTAGTATTTATGTTTTCTAATTTCTTTTGAAACATCTCTATCTATGCAGGGAATTAGAAAACTCTGTTCTGAGCTTCTTGATCTGAAGGATGTTGTTGAAAACTAGTGTGGGAATATGCATTCGAAGTACTTGGCTTTCCTAAGGTATTTGAATGTTACATATTGGGTTTGTTGGACTGTTAAAATGTCATGGCTTGTCATGACTAGTAGTAAGGACCCAATTTATTTTCCTAAAGAATGTTACAGTTGTTCACAACATACACTAAATTCGTAGCATGAGAGAGGAGACTAGGAGAGCAATTGATGTCTCACTCTTGCAACCATGAGGGTTGTAGATTGGAGTCATGTCACCATCTCAAAGGAAGGAAATAGAAAAAGATGACTTCGATTACTAAAAAAAGACATATCCTAGAATTGCTGCGTGGGGTTGAAACTTTCCAAAGCCTCCTTAAGTGACCTATTCCCACTGTGCTTGTTAGAGGATTAATAGGAACATATTGAGTTGACTTTAGTGGATTTAAGTGTTGGGAGGGATGAAAGGTTCAAATAAGAAGTCTTAGTCTTGATACTTTGATGCAACTGTAGAACTAAGTAAAGATCTAATTTGGGTATATTTAGTATTATTGTTTCAAGGTAGGTGTGTGGACAAGCTTGTGGAATGTTGTGGTAAAAGACTTCCGTGTTGATTAAAGTGGCAATTCTATAAAATGGTTGTGTGATAACATAATGGTAATAACGCTGCATGTGTTAAGATAGATGTTGGAGTAACATTGAAAGAGAAAATTAGAAATGACTGCATCAGGTGAACCATAAGATACAAAGAATTGTTTCCATGGGAGGGAACAATGATGAAGGAGGTTGGCCTTAAGTGTCATATGCACCAAACGTGAAAAGGAATGTTATATGAGGATTCTAATTGCACGACCTCTGAAAAAATTCTAATTGTACCATTGTAGATGATTTTCTTCAAAGCAATTTATCCTTTCTTTTTAAGGCTAGTTTTCTTAGTATGATATTTTTACTCTATTGTGGTAAAACTCAATGATGCTCCTCCAGCATCCATCTTAACATATGCCTCTCCAAGGTGTTAGGGAAAGATGTATATAACCTGACCCCTCCCAACCCATTGCCACCCCTACCAATCATTTTTTTTCCTTACTCTCTTTTCTTCCACTGATGAATGGAATTGGTTTTCTATGCATCTTATCTTTTCAATGATTTTTCTTAGGCCGGAAAGGCGGAAACCATGTGAAAGATGAGATTTGGCATGACCTTATAGCTGTGATAAGCAGAGCCTAGGACCTCCATGAGTACACTGCAAGGTCACTCTACAGGGCACTGCAGACCTCACGTGCACAGGTATTTTACATTGAAATGACATAACTGTTGCAAATTAAAAAAATCATGTTATTTGAGAATCTTTTTTTTTTTTTTTCCATTTGCCTTTTCTTGTTTTGAGGAGTTTATCAACTTGTGCAGGAAAATCTTGTTTGAGTGGCAGATTGGTCTTTTGGTTCATATGGTCAATTGCTCATTAATAATGTTGGGATCCTTATGGAGAAGAGTCAATTACTGTAAATAATCTTTTTCCATTATTTGTTTTATCATCCAAGTGAAAGTCCACTATCCTGACATTTCTTTTTCAATTTTCAGTCAACAATCTGATGCTTCCAAGGACACTTTCTACTGTATCAATTTTATGGAGAAGGGTAGCAGTTGCATTTTTGTTAGTTGAAACAAAGTACATTGTTCAAATGTGTCTCTTGAATCTCAAAAACTTCAACAAGATTTATTGTACATGACATGTTCAATAAAATTCTACTGTGAGAATGATTGTTGAATGGCATAAAAGCATAGTAATTCCTTTCTATAAAAATAAAGGGGATATTCAAAGTTGCACGAATTGTCGTGCGATTAAACTTATGAGTCACACTTTTAAATTATGGTAAAGGGTAGTAGAAGCTCATCTAAGATAAGTAGCTCTGAAAATCAATTTGACAACTCATAAAGAAATTTAGGGAGAAGAGGAAGAACCTATACATGATTCTTGTTGACCTAGAAAAAGCTTATGATAGAGTTCATGGAAACTGTTATGGAGTGCTTTAAAAACTAAGTGTTTCCTAACGAGTATGTAGAAATTATCCAGGATATTAAGAAGATGAAACCACTGATATGAGATGTTTGCCGAAAAATGACAGAGTTCTTAGTTAGAGTAGAACTCCACCAAGGATCCTCTTTAAGCGCGCACCTGTTTGGTTCAATTATGGATAACTTAACACCAACAATCCAAGATGATGTGCCGTGGTGTAATCTGTTTGCAAATAATATATAGTATTAATCAACGAGATGAGGTTACAACATAATAAAGTTGGGATTTTGGGGGGATTAGTAGACTTAAAACATAATACATGAAGTGTAGCTTTAGTGATATAGAAGATAGAGAAAACATGCCGATTGAGAGATTGGAAATGACTTAGTAGCCCATTGCAATAAATTTAGATATTTGAGATCTATGGTAGAATCTCTTGGATGAATGTACTTAAATATAGCAAATAGGATGGGAGTAGAGTGGGAAATTGTAGACAAGCTAATGGAGTTTTATATGATATAGAAATGTCCCTCATTGCTTAAAATGACAATTTTATAAAACCATTATTGAACGTGGAATGATCTATAGAGCAGAGTCTTGGGCGATGAAGAAAAGACAGACGGACAAAGTTTTTTTTTTTTTTTTTTTTAAATGGACAAATGTCAAAGTGAGGGTGATGGAGATCCACATGTTACATTGGCTGAGTGGGTTAACTTTGAAGGATAGAGTTAGAAACGACTATATTAGGGGTAGTTTAGGAATATCTTCAATTGATGATAAATTGAGAGAAACATGTTTAAGATTGTTTAGGCATGTTAGTAAAAGATCAGAGATGGTGTCAGTATGGAGAGTTGAGAGGGTTCAAGTTGTAGGTACGAAGAGGAGGTAGATCTAGGAAAATGTTGAGGGAAGGTATACTGAGAGGCATGATAGATATTAGAGTGGCTAAACTTATGTTATTTGATGGGGTTAATTGGAGATGTTGAACTTGAAAAGCTGGCCTTAGATAGATGGGGATCGGGTTGGTGGTATCTTTGTGAAGCCAAAAACTAGAGACTTAAGATCCTATAATATATATATATAGGATAACATAGGATCTTCCAGTGGTGGGATTTTATTTTTTTATTTTGGCCTTCTATGTCCATTTTAAACCCATTATTTAAATGCTTTACATTACTGAGGCATGGGAGGGTGTATTTAAGTGGAAACGCTATTAAACCATAAATATGTTGTTGGATTCTTTTCATCTTAATTCTTATTTTACAGTAGAACCTAATTTAGTGAACATCTAAACGTTAGAATTTTAATGTCTTGGGCTCTTGCCTGTACAAGCTAAATTATACAATGTTCATTTCAGCTGATTTGACGTAATTATCTAATTTGAATTGAATTACAATTTTTTTCTATATTCTTGGAAAATAATTGTCGTTCTTACATTTTGAAAAATGCTTACTTCTATTATTTTCACCCTTGCTGTCTACTTCGTATTGACATTTGGAAATGCTCAAAGGATCGGTGTGATAAAAAATTTGTGATTTACAATTTGAGTCGTATGATTAAATCAAATGATTAGAATTTCAAGTACTTAAAAGCATTACTTCATAATTCATTCATCCATTCTACCATTCTAGATGATCATTTTGGGGTGCCATGATCATGGTTAGAACATGAGAGCAAGGTTTAAAAATTAAAATAAAATAATTTCAAACTTTGACAATTTCAAAAGAATTAACTCATAAAATACAAAAGTTTGAGATTAAAAAATAATTTAAAGTCATAATTGTAGAACTTTAAACATAAATGATTGAAGGTAATTTATTGAGTATCACACTCATTGATTAGATGTTTTTGATAAATTCATAACAAATGATTTGGTGAGAAGGGCTTGCAGATTTTATGTAGAAAGAAGATCCTATAGATAGAGATATCTACTTCAAGTGAGTCGGCAGGGATTTTGGCGAGTTTGGCACTGTCAGAAAAATAGAGAGAGAAGGAGAGTCAAATAGAAACCGAGAGGGGACAATTTTTAAAAATCAAGATCCCAAAATTAAAATGATCAAATAAATATATAATTTTATACTTATCCTATTCATATGACCCCTTTATAGATTTTATCCAATCACACGTGGGACGACTCGACCTTACTACATCACAATATTGTCCACTTTGGGCCCTACGGGCCTGTACAATTTTGCTTTGGGCCCTGGCCCATTTGGTCAAGCCCAAAATGCCTTATGATGCGGAGGGACTTACCTGTCTCCTTCATATAAAGTCCCCACCACACAAGTCTGCAACCAATTTGGTACTTTTGGGTGTGGTATTACAAAAGTTATGAAGTATGTCTTAAACTCAATTACACTCTTAATAATTCCTGAAACGCTCATGTTCCTAATACGAAACATAATAACGGTCTTAAAATGGTCACAACCAAATTTAAATTCATCCAAACAAATGCATGTGAGACTCAAATACTGCTAAAAATAATTAGTTGCATACGATCCAAAGTTGGTGGGATTTGACATTGGCTTGGAAATAGCCTAATGTATGTTTTAGAGAGAGAGAGTGCATTACTTCTCTGTTAAAGAGGATTTTGACATAATCTCATGTCAATGGTATTTTATAAATGAGAACCTTTATCAGAAAAAAAAAATGTCATTGATAAAAAAGAAAATGGAAAAAAAAAGACTATTTATATAAAACCATTATATATCTGAAATGTAATGTGTTTCTCTATAATCATAAGAGAGGCAGATAGGTTCTTACACATAGATAATAAAACAAATACGAACCTTGAATTCTTTGTTAAAAGGAGTTCTAGGACCATTTGTTATGCTCAACATTTGATCAAGCAACTAATTTGAAGTAGTCATCATTACGTTCATAACTATAATTCTATCTATTTAGAGTCGGCCTTTTGATTTAGACTTCTCCAATTAACTCTATTAGAAACAATGGGATATATCACTCTACACTCTTTTATGATTTTCTTTAACCTTGTCTCCATGTTTTGCTGGTTTTCCCTTCTTATATATACAATTTGTAATCTCTTAGTTATAACGTGTTAGAGTTGTCTCTAGTCTCCAACTTTGAAATTTCTTAGTTAATATTATATTATTATATCACTCAGTTCACAAATGATTATTCTATACTTGATATTATTGCAAATCACATGTCACAGATATATTCTATAAAATGACATAAAATAAACTTATAAATTCATACCTAGATATGGTATATTTATTGAGGGATTCATCGATATATTTGTTGAGAGAATCAACTCCTTATCAATGTATAAACAATAGATTTCTTATCTCCAATTAATTCAACCATTAATTCGGAATCATCTTTATTTGAAATATTCATAAATGTCAAAGTATGCCCAAAATCATACAAGAATTTCATATGGAATGTTATGTCTTCCCTCTTACACTTTGTAATTGGTCAATTTTTTTCTACTAAGTCAGTGTACACTGTGTATGTATATTATTGACCAAAATATATAACTTTTCTTCCGCCACCCCAATAGATAGAATATCTTCCATTCATTGTTATATGCTCGTCGAAGTGACAACATATGAGAATTTTATGACGTGACATTGTCTTTCAATTACAAAATACCCAATAATGTTATATTACCAACAAAAGTATAATTTTTCATTCAAATACAACAATATCATAAATAATGCAATTTTCCATCAAAATACAACAATATTATGAACAATGCAAATTTGTTTATCAAATTGCATGTAACTCTTTCATCAGAATGTAAGATTATTAATCTACATGGGTGTAGCTCAACTGGTTGTCTCTGCTTTAAGAAGTCGATTCGAGCCTCTATGGCCTAACCTTGATATGTTTTACGGATAGTAGGCTCACCCGTGGGTTTTACGCTAGGAATCCTTTAGTTTCCCACACATAAATTAAAAAAAAAAAAGAATGCAACAATGCAATATTACCAACATAATCATTTATGACAATGTGATATAAATAATATATGAAAATAATGAAAAGTAGAAAACAAAAAATAGTTATTCATATAACAGGAATAATCAAGTAATCAAATAAAAATAAAAAAATAAAATAATAAGATTAGAATAAAAGAAATTAACAAAAAATAAAATCACTTACTTTAAGTTTTTTCTTTAGAATCTTCATCAATAAACAATGAAGAGAAAGAGGATAAGAGAAAGAAAGATCAGACCAGGAGAAGAAGAAAAAGAAATGTGACATTTAAATCAGAATAAATACTATTCTTTTTATAGTCGAAAGTGTCTAAAAGTCTCACCCATCCTTTAAAGTGTATTTATATAGAATGAACGCAACATGAACCCATTGTGCTAACCCAAATCATATGCACTAAGACAACTACTCTAGACTCTTTGCTAGAGATAGTCTTATAAGAAATTTTCAGACACTTCAACTATATTTCATGAGGTTTTTTAAAAAATATCTCTTTTTAAATTGAGCTAATAAATCAATCAACACCTATTCATACAAGTTCATTTTCTATGAACCAGTTCACAAACGGATACTTTCTCTCTCGCTTATCTCCCTCGGTCTTTAGCCAGTCATCGTGGGTGCTCTCATCGGTGAGCAGTGAAAGCAGGACGGGCAATCGGCATGGGGCCTCTGCGGCTGCCGCCCTCTCTATCTCCTCTCGCCGTCCTCTCTTCTTCTTCCCATCGTCTTACTTCTATACCCATTCGTTCTTCCTCTTTCACCTTTTCTTCTCCCTCTCTCCATTTCCCTCATAAACCAACTGCTTCCTCCATCGCCAGCAATTTCTCCACACAGAGTGTAGCAAGCGAAATTCAGCAGCAAAAGCAGCAAAACCAGAACAAAGAAGGCTTCATCACTCCTCGCTCGCAAGACTTCAATGCCTGGTATCTTGACGTCATTGCCAGGGCCGAGCTCTCTGACTACGGACCCGTCCGTGGCACCATGGTCATTCGCCCCTATGGCTATGCCATCTGGGAAGCCATCCAGGTCTCTTTTCCTTGCTCCTGTTTCTTTGCCTGGGTTTTTGTTTTGTATTCTTCTTTTCTTCTCATTTTCCTTTATGGGTTTGCGTTGTTTTAAAGGATTATTTGAATGTCAAGTTTAAGGAAACTGGTCATAGCAACATGTACTTCCCACAGGTATGGTCTTTGACCTTTGGTCCTTTCCTTTCTTTATGTAAGTTGCTGAGTTGTTTGAGGCGACCCATTGCAATAGGTGTGCTTTTTTATTGGTGTATTTGGTGATGAATATTTTTGGAGTAAACTTATTTTTACCCAAAGGTGGAAGAAACTTATGGGGAGCTCCTGAGGTAGATGTTCTCCATGTGTGTGTTTGGATTATTGTGAGCTTGGGTGGGGAATTTCAACTCATTCCAAAAATGAAACTTACCCTGAGTGGATCCAAAAACAAGAGGAATTGGGGTCTCCATAGTAAATGAACTCACCCCAAAAGAGGGTCGGTTGTGTTCCCAGTAGAAGGTTGGAAAGTCACTTTGACTCCACTCCATCTATTCTTTCCTCACCAGAACTTCCACCTCTTTCGTTCCTTCATGTGGATTCCTCATTTTCTGCCCTGTCCTCTCTCATTTTCTGCCCTGTCCTCTCTCTTCCTTCATGCTGCCAAAGATATTCTTTGGGGAAAGTATGGGGACAGATTTTGAAAAGGAGCAAGACTTGAATGCATTTTCAAGTAATCTTGGCATTGATGACACAAGTCATCTTTTACTTGATACAAGTTTCACAAATGCATTGAAATTGTGCCATTATTTGAGAAATTAGCCACAACATTAATCTTCTACAAGTGGGAGAATGGTAAAAGGAAGATTAGCAACATATTAGCTTATTTAGACCTAATCGGAATGGATCTACCCGTTGGGTAATATGGGAGAAGGGTGATGTTTAAAATCTTAGATTGCAGTTATTTGTGTCAGGATTTTATTAAGAAGAGTGCCGGATGAGTGACACCAAATTACATTTTTTCCTTTTTATAAGAACAAAGGAGATATTCAAGGTTCCACATATTACTGTGCTATTAAACTCATGAGTCACACTATGAAACTTTGGGAAAGGGGGCTTGTCTATGCAAGAGTAAAGTATCCCTGAAAATTAATTTGAGTTTATACTAGGTAGGTCAATAAGATAAGCTATCTTTATACTAAGACAACTCATAGAGAAATTTAGGAAAAAGAGAAAGAACGTACACTTAGTATTTATTGACTTAGAAAAGGCGCATGATAGAATCCTTATGAAATTGATATGGAAAGTATGAAAGAATAAATGTATTCCTAATGAATATGTAGAAATTGTTCAAGATATGTAAGATAGCGTGGCTACCAACTTTAGAAATGTATGTACAGAGTCGGTGGAGTTCCCAATTGGAGTGGGACTCGACCAAGGATCTCTATCAAACTTGTACCAACTTGCGTTAATCATGGAAAATGAATATCATGAATCCAATATGAAATGCCATGGTTTATGTTTTTTGTAGATGATATAGTTTTAATTAGTAAAATGAAGTAAGAACTCTATACTAAGGTTAGAATCTTGAAGGAGAACTTTTAAGACAAATGGTCTAAAAATTAACAGAAAAAAAATATAGTATAAAGTGTAACTTTGGTGGAGCATAAGATAGTGATGATGGTGATCCGATTAAAATTGGAAATGACTTAGTATCCACTCTAAGAAGTTTAAAATAATTTTAAATGCTAGGGCAATATAGTAGAATCCCATAGAGGATCTAACTTAGATATAACTAATAAGTTGGAATTTTTGTGTGATAAAAGAGTCCTATATCACTTAAAGGAACAATTTTATAAAATAGTTCTTAGACCCACAATGCTCTATGGAGCAGAGTTTTGGGCAATGAAGGAAAGACAAATAGACAAAGTTAGGGTAATAGAGTTGCGCTTGCTATTTTGGATGATTGGATTTAATCTAAAAAATAGAATAGAAATGACCACATAAGAGATGGTTCAAAAGTAGAGTCAATAGATGACGAAATGAGAGAAACTCGTTCGAGATAGTTTGATCATGTAAGTAGAAGACCAAAGATGACCCTAGTATGTAAAGTTGAGCAGTTATAAATCGTAGGTACAAATAGGAGAGGTACATCATTGAAATTGTGAGGAACGGATAAACTGATGAAGAAAGACATGATATATAGTGGAGTGATTGATCTTTTGGTGTATGATAGGGATAAATAGAGAAGTTAACTCAAAAAGATGACCCAAGGTAGATGAGATTTGCAGAAGAAATAGGCTGTGGCACAGAGAAACTCCTTTTTATCTATCTAGAGCTACCTGTGGGAGGGAACCAAGACAAAGAACATTATGAGCTCTGGTGGTAGAGAAGGTAGAGAGGAGATTGGCCGGGTGGGGTAGGAAATACCTTTCTCTTGGGGATAGGGTTACCCTCATCAAGTTTGTCCTAATGAATCTTCCAATATACTATCTATCCCTCTTCGAAATTCCAAAAAGAGTATTGGGAAGATAGAATAGATCTTCTGAAAATTTCTGTGGGGAGACAAGGAGATGAAAAAGAAGGTTCATTTGGTGGCATGGTGGGATCCTCAAACCTAAATCCAAGGGAGGCTTAGGAATTGTCCCACTTCAGTTGAGGAATTAAGCCCTGTTGTGTAAGTGGGGCTGTCGATTCAGGAAAGAGTGGGAGGCTCTATTGGTTAGAATATTAACAACTAGGTACGGTTTCGAGGACAATAATGGATGGAATCTAAGTGATAATGTGTAGAAGAAGGGAGGCTTAGGAATTGTCCCACTTCAGTTGAGGATTAAGCCCTTTTGTGTAAGTGGGGCTATCGATTCAGGAAAGAGCGGGAGGCTCTATTGGTTAGAATATTAACAACTAGGTACGGTTTCGAGGACAATAATGCATGGAATCTAAGTGATAATGTGTAGAAGAAGGGTTCCTTAGTAGTTAAGACCTTGTGGAATTTAAGTCAAGGTAGAGAGATGGTGGGGAGCATGTATAGAAGCAAAACTAGACTTTTAGTCGGGAAAGGAGACATAACTTTGTTATGGAAGGACTTGTGGCTAGGGGAGAGGCCATTCAAGGAAATATACCCAAGGATGTACAAAATTTCTAGGAACAAACAAGCATTAGTATAGGACTGTCCTGGCAACTTGATTTTTGAAGGGAACTGCGATCCTTTGAAGGCGTGAGTAGGACAAATCTCTAGGCTTGGTTGGGGGAGCTTGCCTTGTCATTAGATGATGTGGATGACCTTGTTTGGTCGGGCGATTTCTTTGGTATTTATTCAGTCAAGTCAGTGGTAGATTTGGTGCTTCAACAACAACTTAATGAAGAAACCACCACTAGTTTGGCTTGGAAAGGCGTTGCTTCCCCAAGGGTTCAAATTTTTGCATGGTGTGTGTTAAAAAAGAGTTTTTTGACTAGAAAGGAGCTTAAGAAGAGAGGGTTGCTAAGACCGGAGGAAGACCTTAGGTGTCCCCTTTGTGATTCAGCGGAGGAAGACTTAGATCATCTCTTTGTCAATTGCCTAGTTGCACGGAGTCTATGGACAAACTTTGCCAACCTCTTAGATGTCCCTTGAGTCTTTGAAACCTGTCTAGGTTCAATGCTTTCGTGGTTCCCATCGAGACTCCCACCTAGAATGAAAATTGCATGGAATACAATCCTAACTGTAGTCTTGTGGACACTATGGAAAGAAAGAAACTTCATAATCTTTGAAAGAAAATCAACGGATATTAGTGACCTTTTCCAGATGGCAAAATGGAGACTCCGTGTCTGGCTCCTTTTTGGCACCGAGTTTAGGGGTCTTAAATCCCCAGATCTCCTACCGTCACGGGAAGGGTGTATGAGTGGATACATGAGAAAAAGTGAGATCTGTGGACAACTGGGTTCCACCTAAATAGGATGTCATGAAATTTAATCTGGATGGGGCAACTAGGGGGAAACTGGGGCTGGCAAGGATAGGTGGCGTATTTAGGAATAATGTGGGCTTAACATCAATCATGTTTAATGAGTCGGTGGGAATTAAAGACTCAAATGAGAAGGAAGTATCAGGAGAGCCTTGACCATTTGGAAAATCCACAGACAAGGAAAACTTGTGATAGAAGGGGACTCGACAAACGCAATCAAATAGGCTAAGGGACAAAGGCGCCCCCCTTGGAGATTGATCACTATGCTTAGGGAGATTAGAGCCTTGGTTTCAGGGTTTGATGTATCTTTTGTTCAAATAAGTCAAACAGCCAACGGAGTGGCATATTAGTTTACCAAGTTGGGAGTTGACCAGTTCTAAGGCGCCTTTTTCCTATGACATTGGATGGGGCCTATCTGATTGCACCCTGGATCGTGGGGTTTCTTTATAGTAGTATAGTGATATGTTCTCTTTTCATTTTATTTTCATTATGTTTTTCTTTTATTTGTGGTCTAATCCTTCTAGACCCGCCTTTTCTTGATGTATTTGTACCTTTTCTTCTATGAATGAAATCTCATTGTTACTTCTCAAAATAAATTAAAAAAAAAAAAGGAAAAAGGTAGATGAGATTTTCAAATGATGATGATGATGAATTTTTCCATAATTATTTTTTGATATTTCTTGGATTGGTTTATCCCCCTTCTCACACCATTCTTCACATCTTTTAAATACAATTGTCCATCTGTGTGTGTTTTTGTCTGACCATTTCCTTTTTATCCCACCTCTCTTTCCCATGGTTCCCCCTACATTGCCCTTTGGGTTGGAGTAGCTTTAATGAATTTTATCCAACCCAAACCCGATTTCTAAAAACTGAGTTCAAACTCTCTCTCTCTCTCTCTCTCTCTCATGCATTCATAAACAAACTTTTGGATGATCTTTAAGGGGTTTTCTTGGTTCTTGGTGCTTTGGCCCATTGACCCTTTTTTCTAATGTTCAATACCAAATATCACCAATTAAAAGAGGAAGAAATAGGAGGAAACTGGATGTTGAGGTCTTCAGCTGATCCCTCGAAAAATCTGAGGAAAACTGATATAGGCTTCAAGGGAGATGCAATCATTGGATATGCCCAATTGCTTTACATACCATGTGAAAGTCTTCAATGTCTTCTTGAGTACTTAAGTGAAGATGAAGAAAAAAATGGAAGAAGGAAAGAATGAAAAAGAAGAGAAGGGGGGAGTTTTAGAAGTATTCATTGATATATATTTTTTTCACTGAAAATGATTATATATATACACGATTTCTACAACTAGGGCCCCACTTAGGTCAGGCACAACCCAGACTGACCAAAAAATTTTGGAGCCCGACTCCACTCAATTAGGGCCTGGGCCCAAATTAAGGTTTAAAACATAGGGCCTGCTTTAAATTTGGATCGAACTCTGGCCTTGCATTCTTTGGGCCCACTTTGACATGAAAGCTTGAGTTAAACTCTAGAACCTATGATATCTAATATATATTTTATATTTTATACTTGATATTAAAATATATTGTGACAAATTAAAAATCTTAATCTTTATACGTTATTAAATTCTTCCACTCAAACTAAACTTAATTTTAGTAATCTATAAATTCTTTTGTTACTCTTCTCTTCTCAACCCTAACTTTGTAATCTTTCTCCTCTCCTTTCAACAAACTTATTACCCTATTTTGAGAAATTAATTTTATTATTTCAAGTCGTAGAACTTGAAATCTATAGGTTATTTTTTATTTTGGAGCTTATTTGTTAGGACTTTTATATGGTGGTTGATTAGAAGTAAAATAATAGCCTTGGAAATTTAATTGATATGATGGATGTAATAGGAAACAATTTTGTTGGTTATTATAATATGTTTAGATATTTGGGGTTTATAGTAGAATCTCAAGGAGGTTTACACTTTAGACCTAGATATAACGAATAGGATAAGAGTGGGGTGGGCAAAATGTAGGCAAACTAGTGGGGTCTTATGTGATAGAAGAGTTCATTTACTCCTTTAAGGAAGATTTTATAAAATTGTTATTAGACCTGCATTCTATATGGAGCGAAGTATTGATCGATGAAAAAAAAGACATAAATAGAGTTAGGATAACGGAGATGCACATGCTATGTTGAATGAGTGGTTTAATCCAAAAGGATAGGGTTAGATACGAACGCATTAGGAATAATTTAAAGATAGCTCCTATAGGTGATAAATTGAGAGTGACTCGTTTGAGGTGGTTTGGTCGTATTAGTAGAATCCTAGTGTGTAAAGTCGAGAGGCTGGTGATCAAAGGCACTAGGAGGAGAGGATGATTTTTGAAAATATGGAGGGAAAGGATAAAAAAAGACATGTTAGATTGTAGAGTTCCTTCTCTCACTATGCTCAGCTGGCATACTCTGATTGAAAAAAGTTTCTCGCTGGTTCTCCTTTTGGGGTACTGAAGCAGAACTCGAAATTCCGAAATGGACATTTCCTTTTTCATCTTGACTGCAGTATTGCAACTGGTCAAACTTCTTGATCATTGGCCTATATTCTTTGAATTCCCAATGATGAATTCTCTGTTCTTCTTCGTAAGAAGCTGCTGCGTTGTGATGTGCAAAGGTATAATCATGGATACCATCGACACCATAAGAGTTAACAGCAAGCTGTTGACCAAGGATTCCGCGAGGAATATCATCAACAAGCGTCTGTTGTGGCTCTTTATGGAACATCGCGCTCATCTGCGTTTGCAGACAAACAACATTTCTTCCGGGATGAAGAACCTCTTCATAGCCCTTAAAATCGATTAAGATCTTAAGTTGGTCTAGGCTATCTATTCCTGTTGTGTATGCTGGTATACACGAAAAATAAGTCTCATTATTTTCAAAGGAAAGCATTCCAAATCCAATAATGTTCTTCTTGAGAGAACTGTATCTCTCATCTACTAACAGGCAACATATCTTCTTCTGCCGATCTGGCAAATGAAGACCTTGGAGGCGACATTGGAATAATCCATATGTTACCATCTTGTATCCTTTCTTCACAAAACTCTCAATCCATTTTTTTGTTGAAGACAGGGATTACCTGGTAGTGTCCTTTTAGCATGTGAATATTATCCCATCGTGCGATGTGATAATTCTCTGCTACTGGGTTTTTTCCATTGACAAAAATGTCTTGGAATCTTGGTTTTGGCAATCTATCTTCTTTCAGATTCTTAGAGATATATTCTTTTGTCGATTCTGAAAGCTCGTGCCAAGTTACTTTTGGTCTATCCCTTTCGGATATCCAATTAGCAACTTTCTCTTTTCCCTTCTTTAGAGTAAACATTCCAAACACAAGTTTGGGTTTCTCCAAAGTTTTTCCTAAGGGGCTTTGGTCCATTCTTAATGAACTCTAGTCTTTACCATCATTAATGGTTCTAACCGTCTTAGTAGTTGGTTTTTCTAAAGGAATGGCTGGACTAGCGTTTCCTAAAGGAATCTTAGCTATCTCTTGTTTGATCGAACTAATCGCTTTTAGATTTTCTTCATTAACGGACCTAACTTCTGCTAGAAGTTTATGATCTCTTGAATGAAGGATCTCTAGATTAGTCGACAGTAAAGATGCAACTTCTCTTGTTAGAAGGGCTGCTATCTTTGCTGTAAGATAGTTCATAGGTTCTATCTTATCTGTTCTTGCTTTGATCTCTTTTAAGGTTTTTCTAACCTCCTCTAGATCATTCTTTCTCTGACTAGCATAGCTCTGAAATTCCTCCTTATAGTAACTGGATACGTTTGGTTATTACACAAAGAGTTCGTTGGAGAGGATATAGAGAAGGCAGGGGAGAGAAGAGATAAGATCAACCGGGAAACCTCGGTTGAAAGTAGTATCAGACCATAGGAGGAAACCTTCCTAGATACGCTGATGGATACAGGGGAGAGAAGAGATAAGATCAACCGGGAAACCTCGGTTGAAAGTAGGCGCACCTGGCCTGGCTCTTTAATAAAGTAAAAGCAAAAGGTGCTTTTGCTTTATTCTTTTGTCTCTTCAGGATTAGATAAAGTATTATCTTTTCCTAAAGGTGTTTCTTTTGTCAAAGGAGGTGGGGTCCTTGCTTTTTTCTTGTGCAGCTTTGGATGATGCTTTGTCCGTTTGCGTCGGCAGGAGACAAATCCATGTGCTCAAGAGAAGCCTCGTCACCATCTTTTGACAGCTCGTCTTCCTCGTGATCAGAAGTAGTCACGGACAAGAATTCTGACACTTGTAGGAGGATCCCTTCGATTTTGTCGCTAGGGCAAATGCTGAGGGTTCTCCTTCTATTCTCTTCACTGTGCAAGAGACCTAGGGTTGTTAGATCTTCAAGTGGTAGAGAGAGATTGATCTCAACTGGATCAGCTTGGTGTCTTCTATTGATGTCTATGGCAATTTCATTGCCGAATATGCATCCTGTCTGAATAATTAAAGAATTAGAACAATAAATTGTCCAATGTTCAAAATTATCTCGACATAGAAGCTTTTGCATAGTCTGAATGAGTGCGATATTGTTTTTGAAGACATCAATATCTCTTATCATCCTATCTGCAGGATCTGGGTGCTTGTAGTGAGGGTTGAGAGGAATTTCTCCTCTATGAACTCTTATTAAACAGATATTGCCTCCATTATAATTCAAGCCGTTGAGACAGCTGATTGAACATGGGTACTGGTTCCTAAGTAGGACTCTTAGTATCCTTGTTACTTCTGTTGGCAGGAAGGCAAAACTCTCTTCACTCACTGCATGTATGGCACATATCATTCCTAGATGAAATAATAAGACAAGGTCTTTTAGATCACCCGGAGGTACTACTCCACAAATCTGCATTGTAGGAATGATGTCTGAGTATCTGTAAACCCGCATATATTTTTTGGGTTTCTCTAAGAGGTCTATTGCTCTTAATAGACCTTCTTGTTCTGTCTTGCCTGTTTCTCTCCTCTGACGGAAGTTAGAGGTAATGTTTAAAGAAAAACAAAGCTTCTGGTATTTGATTCTCTGAATCGGCTCTGTAGCTTTTAGATAAGTAAAAGCGCTTTCTTTGGAAACACCTGTTCCGATCTTTTGCTGTTCCTCAGCTCGTCTCCTGTAAGCTCTAAATCCACGAAGGATAGCTGTGAGACCTTGTTTGAACTCAATAGAGTACTTCTTTTTATTAGCATTCCACAATGAATCTGCAAGGGCTAATTCAAAGGTGGAGAAATGCTGTCTAGTTCCCACGTCTATGGGCATCTGCTCTTTCTTAGCAAGCTTTCTGATGAATACATTGGCAAATTCAATGTACTCGTTCTTTTGGATTGGATTGTATCCGGGAGGATACATCTTTTCCTCTGTAGCGAGTAGGATGAAAGGATCAACCTGCTCAACTCTAGGCTTCTTGCCTTTCTTTTCAACTTTGGAAAACTCGTGTCCTGAGTTTACGTCCAAGGCTGAATCTGAACTAGTGCCTTCTGCCTTACTGAGAAGGTTCTTCAGGATCTGGTATTCCTGCTCGGAGATGGTGTGATCCATCTTCTGGTCACTCTTTCGCTTTCCTGTAAAACAAGCAAAGAACTCATTAGTAGACAATGAATTATTTTCTTGAAAAATAGGATCTCTAGAAAGAATGTCTGCTACTATGTTTTTCTTCCCGGGTAGATGTTTGATATTAAACCTAAATCCGAAAAGATAACTCTGCCAGGTGATTAGCCTGCTCTTGGTTACATTGCTCAGATTCAACTTCATGAATGACCGAACAAATGTACTATCCGTCTCAATAAGAAACGGCTGGGGCCTCAGGAATAACTCGTATTTCTGAAGTGCTCTGATAACTGCGAGCAGTTCCTTTTCATGGGTATGGTATCTGGTTTCTGGTCCGCTAAAGGTTCCAGACTTGTAACAACATAATCTCCTAATTTTCTCAGGATCATACTTGTTGACAACGTAGTATACTGCTCCCCATTGTCCTGGTTCGTCGTGCTTACCTGATGAAGCATCGACCTGTACGATGAACTCATCGTCTGGCGTAGGCAAAGCTAAAGGTGGTAGCTTTTCTACTATTGTCCTGATCTGTCGGACAATCTCTTTGTCTCTCTTATCCCAGGTGTAGGGATTAGTGACTTCAGTCTTTCGAAGTTTGGTAGAGAGACTGGCTCTTAACTTAGCCAAATCTTTGATGTAATCGGCTGCACAATTAAGTAAACCAAGATAAGATTGAAGCTTCTTTCGATTTGGGATTATCTCTGGAAACTCTAAAATCTTCTTAGTTATGTGCTCTTGAAGAGTGATCTGACCATCTGAGATCTCAACTCCAAGAAACTTAATCGTCTGCTGAACCAACTCACACTTAGTTGGTGAGATCACAATTCCATGTTTTCGGATGCTTCCGATGACCTTTTGCACATGGCTCATGTGTTCTTCTTCTGTTCTGGATGCAACTAGAATGTCGTCTATGTAGACAAGGCAATAATCTAGGTGCTCTCTAAAAATGCTATCCATTCTTCGTTGGAAGATCTGGGGTGCATTCTTAAGTCCAAAGGGCATAACTAGCCATTCAAACTTATCTCCTGGTATGGAGAAGGCAGTCCAGGGAATAGACTCTTCTTCCATAGCTATCTGATGAAATCCTGATTTGCAGTCAAACTTGTTAAACCATTTACGATCTGCAATTAACTGAATCAAGTTTTCCTTTCCAGGAATCTGGTAGTGCTCATCTATAGTATTGTTATTCAACAACCTATAGTCTATGACCATTCTAGGTTCTCCTCTGAGCTGCTCTGAATGGTTATTCACCAAAAAGGCAGTACTACTGTGGGGTGAAGTAGACCTACGAATTAATCCTCTAGCTAGAAGATCGGCGCATTGTCTATTCATCTCTTTTCTCTCATCTAAGTTTGCTGCGAACACAGCTCCTTTGATGACTCTGTCGGGGTCTTTAATCTTGAGTGTACAAAGAGGTTTCTCTGTACTCCAGTGTTCTACTGGGTTCTTGCTCAAGTTCTTCCCTAGCTTTCTTAGAAGTAACTCCTGCTGCTGTTCTCTTCTAAGCCTAGCTTTCTCTTTTTTCTCTTCTTCGAAAAGCTTATAATGGGTTTCTATCTCGAGCAGGGCATGTTCGGCTTTGAACTGTTGTTCTTCAACAGAGGAAATAGATGATGATATAGAATCCAGTGATTCTGCACATTAGTTTTTCATGGTAAACTTAGGACAGACCAGTGAACCCCTAAGTCAGCCAAAAGACCGCTACTTTAAGTACGAAGGACAAGAATGCACGTGGTTTCTGGTCCGCTAAAGGTTCCAGACTTGTAACAACATAATCTCTTAATTTTCTCAGGATCATACTGATGGATATACCAACTAGAGGTATATGGAAGAAAAGCCAATACCTACAGAAGGTCGAGAGTTAAACATCGACAGAGTTAGTGATATCAACCAAGCATTAAAAGAATGGGAAAGGTGTATGGTGATATGCTTTGCCCTTAATGCTACATGGAGTGTTGATCAGTGTCATAGGTACGCTGAGTTATCACTAAAAGGAGGAGCGAAAACGTTTATCGATTCGCTTAGGAGACTCAGAGATCCCGAATCAATAGCATTGATAGAAGGATTGAATGAGAGGAATACCGCAGTAGGTGCTGATGGTAATCCAAAAGCTGTAGTAACTGGATACGTTTGACTTCTGTAAGTCGTCTATGCTTTGGTCTGTGGTGAAGAATTCTGTCCTAACCTTTGATTCAAGCTCTAGTCTTGTTTCTAAAAGTTCGGATGCTATCTTCCTATGCAGGTTGCTGACATTGGTGTTTACTACGTCAAACGCTTTCTGCAACTCTAGTTTGCCTGAGACAGTATCAAGCTTAAAATTAGTGAAACTAAAGGCTTTATCCAAGTTTCCAAGCATATGCTTAAACTGGTGATAAAACTCATTAATTCCTGCTTTTAATAAGCTGATAGATTGCTCCTTGGCCATCTCTTGAGTTATCTCCTTATGGCTATGGATCAATCCTGCTTGCAGCTGTCCAACTCTTCTGGCAAGCTCGTTACCTACTTCGTTTAATGTTTCTACATCAACGGCAGTGACACGGCTCATCCTACTCGCTACAGAGGAAAAGATGTATCCTCCTGGATACAATCCAATCCAAAAGAACGGTGACGAGGCTTCTCTTGAGCACATGGATTTGTCTCCTGCCGACGCATGGGCAGAGGATTTACAAAGAGAAAATGGCCCGTGAAGATATTGTAGAATATCGGAGGACATTTTATAGAGCCGTCTTTGATAAAGACATCCATGCAGTTTATGCAAAGAACATGTATAAACTTATGGCAGAATTTGAAGATTACAAGTGGTACGTTCATCGAACCATTCGTGAAATTCAAATCAGAGAGGACTCAGTGCAGTCAGAGACATTGAATCATGGTGATCAATGAATAGACGAACCTCAGAATTACTTTAAGTACGAAGGACAAGAATGCACGTTCTTTGGAAGCAAGTGGAAGATAAATGGAAACCATTACAAGCCTATTCCAAATGGGAAGCATTGGAAGTTCCATTTATTATGGTCAACAAGTAGTTTCATCTGTGAAGGTTGTGGAGAGCCTACAAAAGGAACAGATGACATTCATGATTGCTTTATGATGGAACAAGAGTATGGAATTATCTTTCACAAGATGTGTTTCATAACAGAGATGGAAGAACTTTGGCCCAAAGAAGGGAAAGAGCTTGTTCTTAAGCTTTATTCTTTATTTTGGAAAGAAGTCGAAGAGAACCGTTTTTCGAAATTCGAAGAACAACAGAGACTCTTAAAGCAAAAGGCTTTAGAGAAAAAGAAGTTTAAGGCAGAAGAGGAATCCAGTCAGGATTCAAGCCTTAAAGATTTTTTGAAAATGACTCCAGGACCAGTCTCAATACGAGAACCTGAAGAATTCAGTCATGTTCAAAATACCCAGCATTCTTCCCAACAGGAGGAAGAACCAGGATATAGAGAGCCACCTTGGATGAAACTCCAAGTTGCGAATTGTGGAGACATAAAAGTTAGTGCCCTTATTGACACAGGAGCAACTACATCCTTTTGTTCACCACAAGTTTTGCCTAAATCATTGATAAAAGAGGCAATTAGGCCCAGCGATGGTCAGTACATCAATGGAGTTGATTTTGCGATCAAAACCATTACTGAACCTTTGTATTTATCAGATTTAGCAGAAAAGGTTCAAGTTGAACATTCATTTTGGATTTTAGAAAGTCTTAGGAAATACGACTTTGTATTTGGAATGGACTTTTTAACCAAATATGAACCCTTTAGCTTCAAGAGAAATCAGCTTTTCTTGACTAAAGACTCAGATTTCGACTTATGTTTTGATCTTCGTGATCATACATCAGAAGTTGAGCAGCTTGAGCATGGTGAGAGACCACCAACCTTAGACCAGCTAGAACAACTAGATGCGTTCGTAGAACCAGACCCTAAGCCACCTGACTTAGAACCTGAGAAGAGTGATTGTGAAAAGTCACAGTCAGTAGGAACAGATAAGGATAATGAGTTCAAAGCCGAACATGCCCTATTCGAGATAGAAACCCATTATAAGCTTCTCGAAGAAGAGAAAAAAGAGAAAGCTAGGCTTAGAAGAGAACAGCAGCAGGAGTTACTTCTAAGAAAGCTAGGGAAGAACTTGAGCAAGAACCCAGTAGAACACTGGAGTACAGAGAAACCTCTTTGTACACTCAAGATTAAAGACCCCGACAGAGTCATCAAAGGAGCTGTGTTCGCAGCAAACTTAGATGAGAGAAAAGAGACGAATAGACAATGCGCCGATCTTCTAGCTAGAGGATTAATTCGTAGGTCTACTTCACCCCACAGTAGTACTGCCTTTTTGGTGAATAACCATTCAGAGCAGCTCAGAGGAGAACCTAGAATGGTCATAGACTATAGGTTGTTGAATAACAATACTATAGATGAGCACTACCAGATTCCTAGAAAGGAAAACTTGATTCAGTTAATTGCAGATCGTAAATGGTTTAGCAAGTTTGACTGCAAATCAGGATTTCATCAGATAGCTATGGAAGAAGAGTCTATTCCCTGGACTGCCTTCTCCATACCAGGAGATAAGTTTGAATGGCTAGTTATGCCCTTTGGACTTAAGAATGCACCCCAGATCTTCCAACGAAGAATGGATAGCATTTTTAGAGAGCATCTAGATTATTGCCTTGTCTACATAGACGACATTCTAGTTGCATCCAGAACAGAAGAAGAACACATGAGCCATGTGCAAAAGGTCATCGGAAGCATCCGAAAACATGGAATTGTGATTTCACCAACTAAGTATGAGTTGGTTCAGCAGACGATTAAGTTTCTTGGAGTTGAGATCTCAGATGGTCAGATCACTCTTCAAGAGCACACAACTAAGAAGATTTTAGAGTTTCCAGAGATAATCTCAAATCGAAAGAAGCTTCAATCTTATCTTGGTTTACTTAATTGTGCAGCCGATTACATCAAAGATTTGGCTAAGTTAAGAGCCAGTCTCTCTACCAAACTTCGAAAGACTGAAGTCACTAATCCCTACACCTGGGATGAGAGAGACAAAGAGATTGTCCGACAGATCAGGACAATAGTAGAAAAGCTACCACCTTTAGCTTTGCCTACGCCAGACGATGAGTTCATCGTACAGGTCGATGCTTCATCAGGTAAGCACGACGAACCAGGACAATGGGGAGCGGTATACTACGTTGTCAACAAGTATGATCCTGAGAAAGTTAGGAGATTATGTTGTTACAAGTCTGGAACCTTTAGCGGACCAGAAACCAGATACCATACCCATGAAAAGGATCTGCTCGCAGTTATCAGAGCACTTCAGAAATACGAGTTATTCCTGAGGCCCCAGCCGTTTCTTATTGAGACGGATAGTACATTTGTTCGGTCATTCATGAAGTTGAATCTGAGCAATGTAACCAAGAGCAGGCTAATCACCTGGCAGAGTTATCTTTTCGGATTTAGGTTTGATATCAAACATCTACCTGGGAAGAAAAACATAGTAGCAGACATTCTTTCTAGAGATCCTATTTTTCAAGAAAATAATTCATTGTCTACTAATGAGTTCTTTGCTTGTTTTACAGGAAAGCGAAAGAGTGACCAGAAGATGGATCACACCATCTCCGAGCAGGAATACCAGATCCTGAAGAACCTTCTCAGTAAGGCAGAAGGCACTAGTTCAGATTCAGCCTTGGACGTAAACTCAGGACACGAGTTTTCCAAAGTTGAAAAGAAAGGCAAGAAGCCTAGAGTTGAGCAGGTTGATCCTTTCATCCTACTCGCTACAGAGGAAAAGATGTATCCTCCCGGATACAATCCAATCCAAAAGAACGAGTACATTGAATTTGCCAATGTATTCATCAGAAAGCTTGCTAAGAAAGAGCAGATGCCCATAGACGTGGGAACTAGACAGCATTTCTCCACCTTTGAATTAGCCCTTGCAGATTCATTGTGGAATGCTAATAAAAAGAAGTACTCTATTGAGTTCAAACAAGGTCTCACAGCTATCCTTCGTGGATTTAGAGCTTACAGGAGACGAGCTGAGGAACAGCAAAAGATCGGAACAGGTGTTTCCAAAGAAAGCGCTTTTACTTATCTAAAAGCTACAGAGCCGATTCAGAGAATCAAATACCAGAAGCTTTGTTTTTCTTTAAACATTACCTCTAACTTCCGTCAGAGGAGAGAAACAGGCAAGACAGAACAAGAAGGTCTATTAAGAGCAATAGACCTCTTAGAGAAACCCAAAAAATATATGCGGGTTTACAGATACTCAGACATCATTCCTACAATGCAGATTTGTGGAGTAGTACCTCCGGGTGATCTAAAAGACCTTGTCTTATTATTTCATCTAGGAATGATATGTGCCATACATGCAGTGAGTGAAGAGAGTTTTGCCTTCCTGCCAACAGAAGTAACAAGGATACTAAGAGTCCTACTTAGGAACCAGTACCCATGTTCAATCAGCTGTCTCAACGGCTTGAATTATAATGGAGGCAATATCTGTTTAATAAGAGTTCATAGAGGAGAAATTCCTCTCAACCCTCACTACAAGCACCCAGATCCTGCAGATAGGATGATAAGAGATATTGATGTCTTCAAAAACAATATCGCACTCATTCAGACTATGCAAAAGCTTCTATGTCGAGATAATTTTGAACATTGGACAATTTATTGTTCTAATTCTTTAATTATTCAGACAGGATGCATATTCGGCAATGAAATTGCCATAGACATCAATAGAAGACACCAAGCTGATCCAGTTGAGATCAATCTCTCTCTACCACTTGAAGATCTAACAACCCTAGGTCTCTTGCACAGTGAAGAGAATAGAAGGAGAACCCTCAGCATTTGCCCTAGCGACAAAATCGAAGGGATCCTCCTACAAGTGTCAGAATTCTTGTCCGTGACTACTTCTGATCACGAGGAAGACGAGCTGTCAAAAGATGGTGAAGAGACTTCTCTTCAGCACATGGATTTGTCTCCTGCCGACGCAAACGGACAAAGCATCATCCAAAGCTGCACAAGAAAAGAGAAAAAGAAAAAGAAAGCAAGGACCCCACCTCCTTTGACAAAAGAAACACCTTTAGGAAAAGATAATACTTTATCTAATCCTGAAGAGACAAAAGAATAAAGCAAAAGCACCTTTTGCTTTTACTTTATTAAAGAGCCAGGCCAGGTGCGCCTACTTTCAACCGAGGTTTCCCGGTTGATCTTATCTCTTCTCTCCCCTGCCTTCTCTATATAAGAGGCAGTCTTCTCTTTAGTTTGTATCAGGAGTTCAGACAACAAAACTATAAGCTGAAGAACCCTTTAGGTATGAGCGGCCAAACCCTCTCGGGCCTGTCCGATGGGGAAGCCTTTTATTTTCATTTTATTGTATTATCTTCTTTCTATATGAAATATATGAATGTTTGAAGGAAATACTTTGTCTTCCTTGATTAATCTGTTTTTATGTATAATTTGTTGTCCTAAGCTGTCTTTGTGAATCTATCTGTTGATCTCAAAGTATGAGTCCTATAAGGCGTAGTGAGGCACTGGCTAACTGTTGTTGCCGTAGGCGAGTTAGGCCGTGAGGCATGTTGTTGTTAGCACAGCCAAGAATCGGCACTTCTATCTCTAACATGATCTTTCCAAGAAACCATCAAATGGTACTCGTCTTTGGCTGTGCTAACAACAACATGCCTCACGGCTTAACTCGCCTACGGCAACAACAGTTAGCCAGTGCCTCACTACGGCTTGTCTAGTTCCCACGTCTATGGGCATCTGCTCTTTCTTGATTTTGCCCTCTCTCTCCTAGATGTAAATAAGAATAATCCTGTTGCCTAAAGGAAGTTCCAAGAGATAAGAGCTGCTTATGAGGTTTGTGTTTTGATGTCTGTTTACAAAATGCTCTCTCTCTCTCTCTCTCTCTCTCTCTTCCCCTCCCTCCCTCTCTTCCCCGTTGGAAAACATGGACCTCGCTTGAGCAATGAACTCAGCCACGAATCTTTTCACTCGGTCAGATCCACTGCTGTGGCCGTGCGCCCCTCACCGTCATGCGCCCTCGCTGTCGTGCGCTCCTCGCTTGAGCAGCGCCTTGCGCCCCTTACTGTTGTTTGCAACGCCTAGCGGACGTTCGATCAGATCCAACAGGTTCTCTCTCTTTTGCCACTCTCTCTCTCTCAAACAAGTCGGGTTGATTCTCGGGCTCGACATCGGGTCGGGTTAGTTTACCAATTCGGGTCAGCTTGGGTTCAACCATTTTTTACATGGGTTAGGGCTGGGTTTATCAAAACCCGACCCGATCCGCCCGAGTTTCAGCCCTGTGAGAAAGGTATCCCTAGGATTCCCACTCTTCCATTATGTGCCATCACATATGTAGGGAGCTTCTTGCTTCCAGCATGTGCCATCACACTTCCTTTCTCTATATGTTTGCTTTGATTTGCTTCCACCATCACATAGGAATACACTGTGTTTTTCCCTCACACTTCATAAATTTTTGCATACCTTGGTGTTGAAATGAACCTGCCTGCTTTCTAACATGTTCCTTATGTCCACTAACCAACACCCCCTTGTTCATCATTTTGTGTTCCTATGCCTCATATATACTTAATAACCATGGGACATTCTGTAAGATTACTAGCTGTTCCTGACCAAAGTTTTCCCTCTTATCATTCCTTGAAATGGTTCTTGTGCTTTTTATTTTTGAAATTAAATGCTTCTTTTGCTTTCTTAGTAGCTTTCATAGCATATCAGTTGATATTATTCCTCTTGTTTTCTACAGAAAAGTGGATCTTTAAATAATTTTATCAGCTATTATTACCACACTTTCATTATTTAATTTGGTTTCTTGTACATTCTTGTTTGTACTAACATTATTTTTGCACTTATGTGTTCTGTAGCTGTTTTCCCATCCATTGAACCTTTTCTTCATAACTAGTTTATAAGTAATGCATGACTTTCCTCATCCTTTGCGTAGTTTATTTTCCTAGTTATTGTCATTTAAGTTCATTCTCCCTAAAAAGAGGAAAAATGAAAAAGAGTTGTCTGTGTGAAAATGTAACTGAGCAACAAAGTTGGCCATTGCAAAAGGAAGGAAAAAATCTGAAGCATACACCCTCTTCCCTCTCTCTTCAGGTGTTGGCCATTACATGGTAGATGGTGATGAATTAGTATAGCATCAGCTGTAAAGGGGGGCTTTTGAGATTATCATGAAAACTCAGGAATTCTTTAATATTTTCAAAAACACATGGTGTTCTACAGAATTGTCAGAAACCTCTTTTTTTTCCCTATGAAGGGATTGTCATTGTTTTCAGTCATTGAAGACTTATCCAATCTAGCTGGTATCAGCAGTAAAAGGAATATATGATATATTTCATTAAATCACTACACTGGCACTTCCACAAATGCTTAGCTTTGTATTGAATTTTCAGTAATCTGATATCCACATGCTATAAGGTTGCAGTTCATACCATACTCATTCATAGAGAAAGAAGCTAGCCATGTTGAAGGTTTCAGTCCAGAACTAGCACTTGTGACTATTGGAGGAGGAAAGGAGCTTGAGGAAAAGCTTGTGGTAAATTTTTCTTGATACCAACTGATATTTTTTATTGTTTTTTCTATCTAGTTGTTGTTGTTTCATTTGTACTCTTTTAGATGCCATTTCTAGATTTTGAGAAGTCTTTTGTTTGAGTTTTAGTTTTGTTCTCCTTTTGTTTCTTGAGCATTTTTGAGGGTCTTGCAGGTGCGACCGACTAGTGAAACCATTGTGAATCATATGTTTACTCAATGGATTCATAGTTACCGTGATCTTCCTCTGATGATTAATCAGGTATGTTTATAATGTTGCATTGTGGGTCACCTTCTAAATGCTAAATGATGATGTGGTTCTCTGTTGTATTGATCTTTGTAGTGGGCGAATGTCACAAGATGGGAGATGCGTACAAAACCGTTTGTGAGGACTCTTGAATTTTTATGGCAGGAGGGTCATACAGCCCATGCCACTTCTGAAGAGGCAGAAATAGAGGTTTATGTTTACCCATATAGATCATTCATGTTTGATTCTTAATATTTAAGAATTTAACCTGTTGATGTTGTTCTATTGCAGGCATTACAGATGATTGATGTCTATAACAAATTTGCTTATGAGCAAGCTGCAATACCTGTTATTGCAGGTCGTAAATCAAGGTCTGAGACATTTGCTGGTGCTTCAAGGACTTATACAATTGAAGCTATGATGGGTGATAGAAAGGCTCTTCAAGCTGGGACCAGCCACAACCTTGCTCAGAATTTCTCTCGTGCTTTTGGGACACAGGTGAGGAATTTATTAATTGTTATTCCTCTGCTGATTATAAATTTAATGTGATGATCTAAAGCTTCATACTCCAGTTGAACTACTAATTAAAAAGAAGAAGAAAAAGAAGAAGCAGCAGCTCCAGTTGAACTAATTGAAGTCTGGGAGACACTGAACTGCCAAGTGACAGGAATAGTTGATGCTATGCACATCAATTGTCTTACAAAACAAAATCATTACTTGGGCCTGACGTCAAGGAGATTCTTGAGATTCATTGGTGGTCAAAATCATCAATAAAAAGAATTGATAGTCAACCTTTATGCCTCAGTAATAGTGATGTAGGACACTGAATGCCTAAATTTGGTTTCCTAAATATTAGGAGGGATGAAAATAATGTACCCTAAGCTAAAGTGGGCTGAAATTAAATATCAATTAATATATGTAATTAATTAATATAAGATTTATCACAAATAATCATGCAAAAACTAAGAAATTAATGTGTGAATAGAAGTAATGGGGCGTAACTTATAACATATTAAGCACTGGCGATAATAACTGGGTTTAAAGTGGGATGGGATAAACTGGGGATATGGATGGGATAAAAGAAAAGGTTTACTTAGGGCTTATACGATGATGATAAAGTGAGAAATCAAAAGAGAAAGTGAAAGAACAGGGGCGGCGACAAAGGAAAATGCGTACATGGAGTGGGCGAAATCAAAGGGAGGCATGGAAGGTCCTTTGATTGCTGCGGCAAGTTGGGAATGGGTTTATTAGGTATTGGCGAAGGTTTGGGGATGAATTCTAGTCTTCGGCGAGGGGTAGAGAGGGGTTATAGGGTGGCGGAAATGGGGGAAGGCCAGGAAAGGGTTTGTAGGACAGATTTGGGCGGATCTTGGTCGAAGGAAAAGTTCTGGCAGCAAGAGGGAAGGAGGAAGAGACAGAAGAAGAAGAGAAAAGTACCTCAAAGATGGAAAGATGGCCTCATGCCTCTCCGATATCTCACCAAAGTTTCCAAGGATTCGCTCCAAGGTATTTTCATCGCACAATGCTTGCGAAAACTTCAAATCTTATTTCATTCAATCGTATTCTCCAAAATAGGGTTACAAGGCTTTATAATAAACACAACTGTCAAATGACCAAAATACCCCTAAGTACAAAAAGACTAAATTACCCCTGAATAATTAAATAAATCCCAAATAAATTAAAACGCTTAAAAAATACAGTAATGCCAAGAAAGTAAAAATAAAATCCTAATTATGGAAACTGCTCCGCATCAAATAGTTAGCCTGAAATTGCATCTGCTGGGAGAGTATTCAGGTTTTTACTGCTTCATATAGAAGCTGTATACAGAGCTCTCAGCTATTTGAAAGGATCACTTCGTGAGGAATTATGTTTCCTCCTATGGCTTAACATTATAGTGTTTATCTACTTTGTTTCTTTTTCTTTTAAAAAATTATGATGACTGGTCTGGCTTTACTTGCCATTTACTACTGGCTATTGCATATTCATGGTAGATAGCTGGTTCTTGAAGGAGTAAAAAGCAAACTGTTGTGACTAGATCTGATCTGAACTACTGAACTATGAACCATATTGGTGTGAAATGATGTGACTAAACAAGTTTCCATGAGTGTAGTGAGTTTTTCCTTAGCCTATTAAGTAACTTGACAATTAAGCATTCCTCCACATATCTTCAAATCTAGTTTTCATTGGAGAAATCAACTGACAATTTGTTTTCTGTATGGAACGTGATCTGTGCTTCCAACGAGTGGATCACTCCAAGTCTATTAAAATCTAATGGGACCAAATAAAATCCTTAAACATTGGGTTGATCTGAACCGTATATAGTTCAATCAAACATATGTGGGTCATGGATATTTCTAACAGGTTTTGAAGTCTAGTCAAATGGCACCTCTCACCGAACCCCATCTTCTGAAATATATCCGTAACGAATGACCAATCTACGAAATCATAGGCCTTTTCCATGTCTATCTTAAATAGCAAACCCGGTTTTTATCCTTTCTCCTCTTATGTACCAACTTGTTTGCGACCAAAGTACCATCCAAGATCTCCCCTATGATCTCTGGGAGAACCTTTTTCAGCCTACACGCAAGTACCTTAGCTAGTAGTTTATAAATGCAACCCACTAGGCTTATAGGTCTAAAATGCATTAATTGGATGGTCCCTCCCTTTTGGAAGCAATGAAATAAATGAAATTTTCAGCCCTTTGTTAATAACTCTGTTTTCATAAAACTCTTTAAGCACATTAATGAAGTTTGGTCCCATCGTCTCCCAACAACTTTTGATGAACTTAAAACCATCAGGCCCGGAGGCCTTATCCCCTTCTAAATCCAACGCTTCTTTCACCTCTTCCACACTAAACTCCCTCGCCAGCCATTGAACACTCTCCTCTCTAATCGTGTTGAATTCAGTTCCACCTAATCTTGGTCTCCCCAACCCGCCACCCCTTATAGAGACTGAACTCAAGGCCCTAAAAGGAGAGAAATGAACATTAAGGGGTTCTTGAAAAGAAGAGTGAAGACGGGATCCGTCTCAACCAACTCAAAAGAAGAGGGAGAGATAAGATACTCACTAGACCTGATATAGCAAAAGGGCAATAAAGAAAATGGAGGATCAAAGGGTACCTGGTTCTGTGGATAGTATGGATTACCTGGTAAGGACTCCAAAGATCTGGATGCTATAGCAGTAAATTGGGGGCTGAGATGATCTGATGCCAAGGCTCCCTGTAGAAACAGATAAGATCTGAAGGAGGCTGCCTCGCCTTGAAAGCCCGATGTCGAACACACTGATGCATTCCAGACCTGAAGAACCGCTATAGTAACTTCGAGCAAGCTGGATCCCACCTGTAGTCACTCTCCATAGAGTTGGAAGCCATTGACAGTTTCGGACCACTGCCTATCTCAAACCAGACATAAACATTGCCTGACCCAACTCGGCACAACCCATCATTTATTGACCTTTTTCTTTTTCTTTGTTGTGTAGGTCGTAGTGGCAAGCAATGTACGTAGATTTTTGGATTAGAAAATGAATTCTTTTCAAGTCATTTTCTTAGCAATTTTTTTATCAAAATCCAATTTCCTATTAGGAACTCATTTTTTGAGGATTCACTCAAAAAAGAAAAGGAAAAGAAATTGATTTTACCAGGAAACGACCTAAGATGCCCTTCAAAGTTCTTAGAAATTCTTGTGATCTTTCGTATTGTTATTTTCTCATGGTTCTGCATGAAAAGGGGTGTTGGGCTGCGATCCAGCTCTTAGAATCATTATAGCAAATTTAGATTTAAATTTGATATACAATTTTTGGACTAAAAAAGCCATTAAAAATGTTCCGAAGTAAATATTTTCATGAAAGCTATTAGGTGTGATAGGGTAAATGATATGTATGTAATTAGCTGGATATTCACTTGCCAGCTTGTGGGGGAGTGTTCTAATGGAGTAGATGGGTGTTCCTTTTTCTGTAACATGATGTATATGCAGGGAGAGAAAAATTGGGGTCTTCTTAAACCATTTCCATTTTTTCTTCTCCTCATTCTTACTTCTCATTTAATCATAAAACCTATGTGTAGAAGCTGATATTGCATGGTCAGACATCAAGATTGTGCTGGATATGAAAAGAATTCTATGATTTGTTTATAGAATCGTAGAATGATCTGCAATTAAAGACCCCCCTCTCTCTCTCTCTCTTCTCTTCTCTGTCACACATACACACACACAAAGGGGATGAACCTGACTGGTGCTTTTACTTTTCAATCCCTTGTTGCCTTTGTCATTGGTGTATTATCAGTCCAACTTAAAGACAAGGGTTCAAGGAGTGGTACAAACAAGTCATCATCATCAAGATTGGTGCCTTCACTTTGGTTGGCTTTATGACAATCCATAGTAAATACATAATGCCATACTTATCTGGATGCTAATTAACAAGACCTTTTACCAACAGTTCGCTGATGAAAATGGACAAAGACAACATGTATGGCAGACATCATGGGCTATTAGTACCCGTTTTATTGGTGGTATAATCATGACTCATGGGGATGATGCAGGTCTAATGCTTCCTCCAAGAATAGCACCAATACAGGTAATTCTACAACTCCTGTTTTCTCTTTCTTTATGCTCTTATTTTCCCTTTACAATTATTATCATTAGTCATTAGATCAATTTGTTGGTTAGCATATGTTGTATTTATATTTCAATTGAGAATTGATCCTCTAACACTAAAGAAGTATTTACAATCTGACACCATGTTCTAAAGATATGATGCTCAGTTCCTTCTCATATCCTCCACCTAATAACTGTCAAACTCAGTCCCATTGCCCATTGAGTGATTTGATATTTGCAGTTATTGATGCTTTAGGTCTTGCTTTGTTTTGAGAGGCTGTCTTGTTCTGCTTCTTCCACACAAACCATTTGAAACAACTGTCTTGTCTCTCTCTTAGGAAGTCTCTTTAAACATGCTCTGTTTTCTCTGCAACATTAAAGTAAAAAGGCTGGACACTTCAAAGCCAAGAAGCTTTTGAGAGTTCCATTCAGCATAACAGAGGACCAAGTGGATGAAACACATTCTTGGATCCACCATTTCTACTTCTCCCAAAATCCATGACTTGCAAAGCAAATTGTCGTCTTTAGTCAATGATGTTTAAAGCTTTTGGAAAATCGAGTTTATAGACCAACTAGTTTGCCTAGACTTAATAGTTTTAGTTGAAGGTTTTGTTTTCCATGAGAGCATAGCCTATGATCTATTGGCCATTGACAACACCACATTGCATATGGTGACATTCTTCAACACCTTTATTAGTTAGCGTCCTAACACTTCACTCAAGGTCTAGTAAATAAGTACTGCTTTATGAGACTTATCAAGTATAAATCTTTTAGCTAGATTGGATCCTCCTTTTGGTCACCACTATGATTATTGTCACTTTCAACTTTTTAGATAATTTTTCGTACTCTTGGAATTCCTTGTACTTTGTGTTTGGCAACAAACACCTCATATCTTTGGCTAGTGAATGTTCCATTTCTTGTTTTTTTATGTTTAATTTTAAAAACCATAGTTGCCTTTAGTGGCAGAGTTGGCTTTTGCCCTTCTTGCAGTAGTGGAAGATTTTTCTAATGATGGCTATTTTTGTGGAAGTGGCTTATTTACTGTTTTCAGAGATGCATATTTTGTTGGCTTTGCTCAGTTTCATATGTCCACCTTTGCCACTCTTTAACAGAGGCAATTTTTCTTGATTAGTCTTTTAGGTTGATATTTTTATCATGGCTATTGGGGCTTGATTTCAGAGATTTCTCCTTGAGTTTATTGGATCAGAGTGCTACAATTGGTTTTCTTTAATTGACTTTTTTTTCCTCGGGAAGTGTTACTGAATATCTTTCCTTCTCACCATCCCTCAAAGATTCTAGCTTTTCACTTGGACAGTTGAGTTGGAGAAAAATTTAACTATCGATCACTTGCACATTCAAAAACATATTTTGGTGAAAGCCTACTTTGTTTTAAGGAGGCTGTCAACCCTTTTTATTCATTCAGACTTTTCTAGACAGGTTTGGTTCTATTTCTTCCATTTTCTAACCATGTGGGTTATGTCATCCGATTTGGCTTTTATTAATATGTGGGTCTGGGTTAACCATCTTTGAGAAATCACGTACTTTGGAAGTTGACCCTTGTAATTGCTCTTTGGTCAATATGGAAAGAGAGAAAGAATCGAGCTTTCAACAATAAATCTTCATCACTCATTGTGTTGTGTCACTAGCTAAAGTTTCAGTCATTTCTTGGGCTCTAGATAATAATGATTTTTGTGGTCTCACTGAAACTGATTTCTACCATGACTCCCTGCTTGTTTGCTCCTCTCATTCTTCAAAATTTGTTACTTGCATGGGATCCCCTTCCCACTAGTCAATTAAAGCTAAATTTTGATGATATTTATAACAAAAATTGTTGGGGAGGTATTGGCTGCATAATAGGAGATGTGACTTTTTCAACTCTAACTTCCGATCTAATGTTAATGAGGTGTAGGTTAGGGTAATTTTTTTTTTTTTTGAAGCATCAATGATTAAATTTCATTAAAATAAGGAAGGAGTTACATGAGCAGGAATGAGTACAGGAGGTATATACTCAAAGAGAAGAATAAAAACAGGATGTGAAGAAAGCCAAACACAAAAAAAAAAATAACAAAAATAAACAAAAAATCAATGATACACCAAAGGCCACCCCAAATGAATATCACTGAAGTCCAAACCCTCTAGCTCCCAAAGTTGGCCATCGGGAAAAAAGCCAACGCCAGTGTTAGAAGCTGAACACCAGCTTTCGCCAAAAAAATTTGCAACACAATTTGCTGAACGAGGTGCATGAGAGAAAGATATGTTACCCCTACTGCACAAACTCCAGATGTCCCTAGCAATACCAACCAGCCTCCATGGGGGGAACTTCCTATTACTAGCCTAGGCAATGACATTAGTTGAGTCACCTTCGATAATGAGAGTACCACCCCTAAACCTAGACCAAATCTGAAGTGCTCTTCTAATTGCTCGTAGTTCGGCCTCATTTGACTCCATTGACCGTACTGATTCCGAAAAAGCCACTAGCACTCTACCCTATCATCCTAAAGGACACCTCCAATTCCAGCCGGCCCTGGTTTTCTCCTAGCTACTCTATCAACATTGAATTTCCAAGATCCCAGAGGAGGCACTACCCACTTAACCGAGCTCTTGCTAGCTCTACCCACCCCTTTCATACAACCTTCCTAAGACAGATAAAAGTTCTCTGAATCTAAACCCTGAAATTCTTTACAAACAGGCAACCATCCAATCAACTGCCATTTCGCCCTCTCAAAGACATCTCTAGGATTTCTTTTCTTATCATAAAAAATCTCCCATTGCGTTCTTTCCAAATTGCCCAACAGACGGCGAACGGTACCATGTTCCAGTCCACTCTAAGTCTACTTGAAAAGAGATTCTCCATCCAAGTCACCATTGTATCCTCCACATTACTTCCAAAGACCCACGAGCACCCAAACAAGCCCAGGAACAAATACCACACAACCCTCGTGAAACGACACCTACATAACAAATGATCCACAAACTCCTCTAACTCACACAAAGTACACATTGTTGAGGCCTCTTCTGGAATAACACGTCTACTCCTCAGATTAAGTCTAACAAGGATCCCTTTTCTGAGATCTGTCCACATGAAAAACTGGATTCTAGGGGGGATCTTGTTATTCCAAGTTAGGGTGCACGAAGGAGGTGAGGGTGAACTTACTACTTAAGCAGATCGCAAGATTGATTTTCTGAAAAAGACGCAGACGGCTCTAAAGACCAAATCCACTTATCGTCCTCCTCCATCCACAACCCAATATCACTAATGATTCCCATTAACGCTTGGTGGGATGTAACCTCAAAATCCCTCAAGGTCCTTCTAAAAGAAATTGACCACTGTGGTGAACCATTGACCTCTCAATAATAATCACTTAGCAGAGCTTCGCGATTAAGAGCCGCCCTAAATAGTCTGGGAAAGACCACCATTAACGGACTCTCCCCCACCTAGATATCTTTCCAGAACAATACCCTCAGTCCATTGCCTACTTGAAACCTAATTCCTTTTAACAAACTTTCCCCTATTTTTCCTACTCCATTTCCAATCTTCATTAGGGTTTTCAGAACTGATGAACCATCCCTAGGAGCTCTACTCCCCAACCTCCATTCCCTAGGGACTTCCACTCCATATCTTGCTGTCAACACCTTTCTCCATAGGGCCTCTTTCTCCGACGCGATTCTCCACAACCATTTACTTAGGAGGGCATGATTCCTATCTCTGATACTGTAGATTCCCAATCCTCCATTTTCCTTCATGTTATTGGCTTCTTCCCATTTTACTAGATGGATTTTCCTCGTGTTTTCATTCCTTTCCCATAGGAAATCTCTTTGGATTTTTTCTAATATTTTTGCCACCCCTTTAGGTATTTCAAACAAAGAGAGATAGTAGGTGGGGAGATTTACCAGACATGATTTAATTAAAGTTAATCTACCCCCAGTTGAGAGGTAAGATTTACTCCAAGCATTCAATTTCTTTGAGACCCTTTCAATAACCGGTTCCCAAAACGCTTTTATCCTTGGATTCCCGTCAACTGATAGGCCAAGGTACATAAAGGGAATCTTACCAACTCCGCACCCTATCTCATTTGCCAACCCTTCTAGCTCTTCCCCCTCAACCCCCAAGCCAATGATGTTACTCTTCCCCAGATTTATCCTCAACCCCGAAACAAGTTCAAAGTATCTTAGGATCGCTCTCACTCCAAACAACTCTGCCCTAGACGCTTCACAATACAATAATGTATCATCTGCAAATTGTAAATGGCTGATTGACCAACTGCCTGGGGAGATCTCCAACCCTTTAATGATATTGAATTTCTTGGCTTGATTCATGAGCCCGTTAGGTGTAGGTGAGGGTATTATGTAGATGTTATAAAGTTTTATCAATTTTGGACTGCTCTAATGGAAGGTGACTCGAGAAGTGCAATTAATGGATGTTCCTCAAGATTTTCCTTGGAGATAATCAAATTTGATTTTTGAAATTTGAGATATTATTCTACATGAAATTTTTGCTTGTTTGGAAGATTTATTGTTTTGCTAACTAGGAAGCAGGCCATTTAGGAAGATGAGATACTGACTGATGAGTGATGATGACCATTTAGCTCAACTAGGGGCTTCTCTTCCATAGATGTAACTTTTTAGTTTCTTTTTTTTTATGTTCTCTCTAGATGGATGGTGTACATTCTTTTCTCTCTTTCTAATACAATTCCTGTTTTTAACTTAAAAAAAGCATTCTTAATTAGGTTTTCTACTTCGTTTTTTTTTTTTGTATGAAATGATAACTTCATCAACGACAAAAAAAAAGTGCTCAAGAAACGAGAGCGATACAAAAAAGATGAAAAAGGAGGGAACCTCACTTCATACAAAAGGGTCTAAACAACCAATGCCAAAAAAAAACAAGAACAAACCAATGCACTCTTTCCAAGCTCTTGAAATGTATGAGATTGAGAAGTTTTAAAACTCTTTAGAAGCTCAAATAGCATATTTCACCTTGATCTGACAACTAACCTTGGAAGAATTCTCCACTTTATTTCTCAAAAAATCTGTTATTTTACTCCCACTGGAGACTCCAAATAACAGTAAAAAGGGCTAATTGCTTCAACATCAAAAATCTCGAGGATCCCTTGAAGATCATTCAAGCATAGGAAAACTAAGCAACTGAGGATGGTACTACCCATCAAACATCAAAGAGTCTCGGAGTGAACCTCTAGACTTTGGAGCGGAAAAGGCAATGAATGAGGATGTCTGCATCCTCCAAAGCTTGCAAGCAATAAGGGCAAACACTGACCAATGTTATCGCTTTTGTTTGCAAATGGTTTTTTTTTTTTTTTTTGAAAGGTCTTGTGAATGTTATCTTGGGTAATAATTTTCCCAAGACCAGCTATCTAGAAAAAAAAAACTAGTGGCTAGTGAAGGAGCTTCGGAAGACCAAATGGATGGATTGACCAAAGAGACGAGTTACAATAGTTGCTCCACATGAAATAATATTTTATAGAGAAAATGCTAGATGAATCAGGCCACCAAATTAGGGAATCCTCCGAGGAGGGGAAAATACGGAGGTGAAGAAGAGGTAAAATCTTTTTCTTCTTGGTCGGAGAGGTTTCTTCGAAAGCGGAGGTTCTGCACACTTGATCTCCAATTGGAGTATAACAGTCAACTACAAAGGTGTTTGTAGAAAGCGACAAACGGAAAAGAGAAGGAAAGTGAGCAGTCTAAGGGGAGGAATCACACTAGGGATCTTTCCAGAACTGAACTTTGTTACCCTTACAAACTTTGGATTGGAAGCTTTGCGTAATTTATGAACAGATGCTCAAATAAACTCCACATTTTGAAGCTTTTCTCTAAGCAGTGTTAATCTCCCAACCGGAGTTGTCAGCAAAGATCTCCGATGTTTACTTGGGACTATGCAAAGGATTGAATATCATTCTCTAAAGGCAAACCAATGCTAGAAAAGTAATGTGGAAGAAACCCAAAACTAGAATTAAAGAAATGGAGGGTGATAATGACAGAATCTAGAGAAAGAAAGGTAGAGTTTGGAGAAAATCCTGAAAGGGAACTGATGGAAAGAAAATAAAAAGGGAAAAAAAAAAAACTAGATCTTGAATAGGAAATGGTAGTTCAGTTGTTTTACTCTGTTGGAATTTCTTGATCTATTTATAATCCAAATATGATCGATTATTATTATTATCTATGAATAAGTATATGATACGTTGAAAACTTTATTGTCAATGTTAGAAACAAAAGAAATTTGTATAGGAAACCATGAGACATGGAATGTGGAGATGGGAAGAAGTCTATTAATTGGATCCTTCTAAGTTGTTGGGAAAATGAAGGAAGAAGGTGGGTGGACGTAGGTGAGGAAGAAGGTGAGATTCTTTGAGATTCCGCAGTCTTGTTCAAGGTGTTCATGTAACCACATGTCCCGCTAGCACAATATTGTCCGCTTTGAGCCTACACACGGGCCTGCACGGCTTTCAATTGGCGAGCCAACCTACTGTTGCTCCCAAAAGGCTTTGTACTAGAAGGAAGAAGGCTACTACTTATATACCAGGGAATTTCCAATGCCACTAGCAATATGAGACTTTTGAGGCAGGGTATTACAATCTACCCCCCTTAAAGCCAGAGCCGTCTTCGGCTCTGCACATACAACAACCATGCCCACACCCTCAGGCAGAGAGTTGAACCATGTTCTGATACCATTTGTAACGACCTGCCGCTAGCACAATATTGTCTGCTTTGGGCCTACACACGCCCGCACGGCTTTCAATTGGCGAGCCAACCCACTGTTGCTCCCAAAAGGCCTTGTACTAGAAGAAGGAAGACTGATACTTATATACCAGGGAATTTCCAATGTCACTAGCAATATGGGACTTTTGGGGCAGGGTATTACAGTTCATTGAGAATCTGCTAGCAACTCAACAATATGTTGGTTGAGATCCATCTTAAACTGGTATGGGTTGGTAATAGATGCTTTCATTTTGTTTGACATTCGAGGTTGGTGTTTTGCTTTTCTCTGAATAGCGATGGAAGGGGAAACAATGAGAGCTATTGCAGCTTTACATGGAATTTCTACGACAATAAAAGACTTCAAATTCATAGGGCGAGGTTTGGGGAGGGTATTGTGTGTGGATTTCAAAGCAGTAAAGGTGAAGTGTTTCTTGGCAATTTGGCATTATTTGAATGCTATTAATGATGGAAGAAATATGGGGAAGGTGGCTCGTCAACAAGGGAAAGGAACAATCTTATGCAGAACTTGTGATAGGTCACCTACCTCACTTTAATGAAGAGTAGTCTTAAAAAAAGGAGATTATAATTGATAAGAACAAAATCTGGGATGGCTGCATGCGTCCTTGGTGGGGGCATCTTAGATTGTTATCGTCTTTCCTCTTGGTGGGTGGGGGCTGTGTGTTTGTGATGATCTAAAAAGACTTAGAGACCTCTTCACTTTTTTAATTAAAAGACCTACTTAGATGCAGGTTAATCACTAGAGAGTAGATTAATAGGAAGATCATTAGGTGATTAGAAATGAGCAAACATTCAACCCCATCCGATTATCACGAGAAAAAGTATAGGAGTTCAAAATTTAATGGTTTTATAAGACCTAGATAAATGCAATTTTTTTGGCTTGAAAATTCAACAATGTATAAAAGATGGATGGGTGCAAATTTGGGAAATATACCAATTCACAAGGTGTAGTTGAGTGTGAACGGTTTGTACTGATCATTGGAGGGCCCCACTTAGGATCTCTTTACAGAGTTATCTCTCGGAAGTATATCCTGAATATTAACAAGGATCACTCTCAAACAAGTTCACACCAAAGTTTAGTGCAAACGTCCGGTAGCCCACTTGGGCCCTCATGGACAGGTGGGTTTCAAAAGCCTTGGCTTGTATACGACGTCTATAAAATTTCATTTAGATTGGATAAGTGACGCCATGTATTTTGAGGCCCTCAAAATTTCAAATTTATCTATATGGGGAAATTCATTGGTAGATCAATGGGCTTTAAAAGTCGGATTAGTTTCAAAATTGGGGTGTTGGTACATCTCATGGGGGTTAGGTGGGTGTGAGGGGAAGAATGGATCCATTGGGTCCACTGTGGCCCCACAAACCGAAGTTGCACCAAACTTCTTGCAAAATTGTTTGCGGGTGATCTTTGTTATAGGAAAATGTTATAGAGAGACCTTTGGTAGAGACCTTCTAGCTAGGGCCCTCCAATTATAAATCCAAACCATTCACTCACCTACCCCCTATAAATTGGTATATATTCCAAATGAGCACTCACCCACCTTTTATACATTGTTGAATTTTCAAACCAAAAAATTGCATTTATCTAAGGCCTGCAAAACCATTAAATTTTGAACTCATATATTTTTTTCATGATAATAGGATGAAGTTGAATATTTGCACACTCCTAATTCACTTAATGATCTTCCTATTCATCAACTCTTTAGTGGATTAGCATGATCTAGGTAGGTCTTATATGTAAAAAAAAAAAAAAAAGTCTTTATTTTGTGAAATAGAAGGGGGGGGGGGGGGGGTGGTCCATTGCTTGGTCTAAAGCTCGTCTCGTTGCCAAAGGATTCACACAAACTTATAAGGAACCTTCTCTCCTGTGGCCAAGATTACTTATGTTCGCATCTTGATTTCTATTGCCACCACTTATGACTGGCCGCTGCATCAGTGAGATGTGAAGAATGCCTTCATGGTGATCTCCACGATGACATTTACATGCTCCCACCACCATGGTTTGTTACTTAGGGAGAGCCACACTCTGTCTGCAAACTCAGAAAAGATCTCTTTGGCCTCAAGCAGTTCCGACGGGTGTGGTTTGAGAAGTTCAGCAGTGCACTATTGCCTTATGGTTTCTCCAGATGTCAGATGGATCACTCAGTTTTTATCTACTGTCTTCACTCTGTGGTCATGATTCTAGTGGTGTATGTTGATGACATTGTCCTCACTGGTAATGATGTTGTCATCTCTACCTTCAAAGCATATCTGCAGTGTACATTTGATATTAAAGATCTGGGGCCGTTGTGTTATTTTTTGGGTATTGAATCGCTCGTTCTTCTAGAGGACTCTTTTATCTCAGCGCAAGTATGCTCTTGATCTCCTTCAGGATGCTGGCTACTCTGGGTGCAAACTTGCTGATACTCAATTAGATGTCAACATGAAACTCTCAACATCAGACGAGACTCCTCTTGACACTCCTTCATTCTATCAGAAGTTGGTGGGGAAATTGATCTATCTCACTATCATCTGAACAGATCTATCATATGCAGTTGGTATGGTCAGTCAGTTCATGCACGAACGACGGGATACCCATCTCCATGCTGTCTTCCGCATCCTTCGCTATCTTGAAGCTCATCCAGGCAAGGGCTTGTTCTTCGCACGACAGTCTTCCCTCTCCGTTCGTGGATATTCTAATGTCCATTAGGTTGTCTCTCCTGATGATCGCTGCTCAACAATTGGTTACTGTGTATTTTTGGGTTCTCATTTAGTCGGCTGGCGTAGTAAGAAACAGTCTGTTGTTGCTCACTCCAATATTGAAGCTAAGTATCGTGTGATGTCCAATACTACAACTGAGCTCTTTTGTGGTCCGTCGGTTTCTTACAGAGTTGGTTTTGCTCCTAGTGAACCACTCATTATGTTCTGTGACAATCAGACGACTATCAACATCGCCTCCAATCCGGTCTTTCATGAGCAGATCAAGCAAATTGAGGTTGATTGTCACTTCCTTCTTCAACATATTTCTGAAGGCTGACTTGTTACTCCACACGTACAATCTAAGGATCAATTGGCAGATATCTTGACCAAGCTTGTTCCTTGTTATCAACTTACTTCGGTTATTGGTAAGCTAGGTTTGTTAGACATCTTCGAGCCAGCTTGAGGGAAAGTGTTGTAGGACCCAACTCAAGACAAATTGACCTGACTATGCCTATTTCGCCAAGTCAACTGTATAGGTGTATGATTGAGTGTAGATAAGAATGACGATTGTATTTTCCTTATTTGGCCACCTTAATTGGCTCATTTTCTCTTATTTATACTCGTATCCTCTAAGAGGAAAAATATACAATACAGAGAAGAATTATTCTCCACATCTTCTCCTTTTCTTCTCTTTTCTTTTCTTTTATTATTAATTTCTACAGGTTGACAAAGAAGGTGGTATTACTTGAAGAGAAATGTTCTCTTTGTTGGGCACATTGAAGCCACATGGTTATCGTCCAAAGATAACTGTATGGATTATATAATTCAAGCTTTTGTTGGATGCTTAGTTGGATGGTGTTTTTGAGTTGATTGCTCAAAAAGTAGGTAGATTGGTGATGGTGGATCATAAGAATGCAGAAAAAGTTGAGCTAGACTTCCTTCGTCTCTTAATTGAGGTGGATGCTTGGGCATTCAAAAGAATGTTGATGGCAATCGACATACAATTTTAATTCAAGGAGATCTAGAAGATTTTGAATTGGTGGTAGGTGGAGAGGGATTAATGGTAAGGGATACTTGACATAATGATTGTGGTGACTCATTACCTTACAAAAGCTTGGTCTAAGTGACGGTGATCCAGAACTTGCAAATGTTTGCCCTTCTCTTAAAAGGAGTTTACGTCATGATGATTTGATCAAAGATAAAAAGGGGAAGGTGAAAGTGGCTATAGAGACAATTGAAGAGGTAGGTGATGAGAAACTTGATAGGAGGACAAGAGAGGAGGGATGCTCTTGTGCAGGTGATGCGCAAGGGTGTTTGGTAGAGGTGGTACCGAATGTGAAGGCATTAGGGAAGATGATGCTACCAAGATTTGAAGATGAGTAAACAATAGGACATATTCTTTATTGATGAAGGTAAAACAAAGTCTGCAATGAGGTCATTAGACACAAGGGATTCATCATTTGTTGTGGAAAGGTCACAGAACATTTTTAGAAGAAAAAATGACACTCACAGGAAAAATAAATGGGAAGGGGGAAAACAACAAAGAATATGTCCAATTGTTTACTCATAGGGGGAAAACAACAATTGTTTAAAATGATGATGATCACATGCGATGTGAGGATGAAATAAAAAGGGTATTAAGTACTGTGGGTGGTTGCACAAACCATTAGAGAGGAGATTTTGGGTTGGGTCGGGGGTATATTGAGGTATAGAAGACTTGGATCTTGGGGAGAACAATCTCTGTGAAAAGGTAATTTTTGAAAGCTATTGGGCTAAAAATTATATTATTAGTGTCCCATGTCCATATACTATGGATCTATGTCCATTTTCACTAAATTGGGCTTGGAAATATTTAGGGGTGAAAGTTAGGCTGGATTTTGACCTTGCGCCCCTCGCTTGAGCATCGCCGTACGCCCCTTATTGTCGTCTACAACGCCCAGCGGACATTCGATCAGATCCAACATGTTCTCTCTCTTTTGCCCCCCTCTCTCTCTCTCTCTCTCTCTCTCTAAAACAAGTCCGATTGATTCTCGGGCTCAACGTCGGGTCGGGTTGATCCTCGGGCTTGATGTCAATTCGGGTTGGGTTCCCGAATTTGGGTTACCAATTCGGGTTGGGTCGAGTTTAACCATTTTTGACATGGTTTAGGGCTGGGTTTATCAAAACCAGATCTGACCCGCCCGAGTTTCAGCCCTAGAAATATCCATATAAGAGGCCCATATTTTTGCAAGAAGGTCCAAATACGAATTTTCCTTCTTCGCTTGCAACTCAAGTTGATTAGTCAAAGAAGGTGGGGTTTATTTCTATCCTAGAGCTAGAGTTTGCTTGGAGAGGAAGGAAACTAATTTAGTTATTTTCTATTTCTTGTTTACTTATGTATCAAATTCCTATTGGAAGAGAATATAGGGGATGTTGCTTGCATAAGCATGTAGTTGGATTGAGGACATGTCACATGTTGAATACTATAAATGGAAGCCATGGGTGACCATAGGCCACAAGTCTTGTTCAAGTTGAACAACTGTTGGAAGAGGTGGAGGAAAGTAGGGATTTTGTGGAGGAGCAACTGTTGGTAGTGAAAAAAATCGTGTGAATAAAAGAGGAAGTTGGTGTGGCTTGTAGGGCATGTGATGTAGTGTAACCAGAAGTATTTCTTAGCTGCAGAGACTATTTGGCCCAAAACATGGAAGAATGGTGAGCAAAAGCTAACATATCCGACCCCAAATGGGATAAGGCTTTAATTATGATAATGAGTCCTTCACATTTTTTTCACGAGTGGTTTTTTATGTTTAGAATATTGTCCACATTTTTGCAAAATATATCATAGTGTGTTCATTATGTATGCCAATCAACTAACAAAATTCGATTTACAGTCCATTTTTTGCACATGATCTTTGTGCTTGCAGATAGGGATGGCAATTTAGCCCAAAAACCCGAAAGCCCGAAAAACCTAGCCCGAGAAAATTAGGGCTTGAGCATAAATTTACAGCCCAATTGTTAATCGGGCTTGGGCTCGGGCCTAAAAGTTGTTGAAAAATCAGGTCAGGTTGACAATATCAATGCTCAAGGTTGAAGCCCGATATCTGGCCCAAAAATATTCACCTATATTTTTATATTGTAGAGACATAAAAAATCAACCATAGCAATCAAAAGTATGCTTGATGAGTTACAAGTAGACCAAATTTCAGTCCAATTTTTTTTAAAAACGCCTGGTGATTTTGACCGCTAAGATCAAGTGGCTGTAAATTGAATTTTAAGCTGAAATTTTATCCACTTGTAGCTCATCAAGTAATACTTTCAATCCCCATGATTGATTTTTTTAATAAGATCATAAAAAATTTTAAAATAGGAAAAATGGACTAGTTACTGTAATATATATGTTACTCATACTAAATAGATTTAACATCTTACTTGGGTTTTCCTTCGGGCTCAGGCTTTCTGTTGGGCTCTTCGACGACTCCAACTCGCACTTGAGCACATGTCTGAAGCCTGTTTCGGGCTTGGATTTCGGTTTATGTACTCTTAATTGGGCTTGGGCTTGGTGCAGCATAGGCCTGGCCTGAGCCCTGCCTATTGCCATCCCTATTTGCAGACAGTCTTCATATGTGCATATTGTCTTTTGCAGCAAAGCGAAGCTATGTCTTCAAATGACAAAAGTTACTAAAAATGTTTTAATTATTGATATATGCATATTGTATTTCAGCAAAACTGACGTATGTACACAAATGGCAAATTACTAATGAATTTTTAATCAACATCTAACTAAATGTATGTTTTTTCACTTTATTTCTGTTCTATGCATTTCACTATTTTTTTCCTGCTTTTTTCTTTCACTTCTGCAATCTATAAGGTCAGCGTGATGGTTATATTATGTGTTGCATTGCATATTATCAGGTGGTAATTGTGCCAATTTGGAAGACAGCTGATGAGAAAGCTGCAGTTCTTGGTGCTGTATCGTCTGTGGAGAAAATACTGAAAACATCAGGATTCAGAGTTAAAGTGGATGACTCAGAGCAGAGAACTCCAGGATGGAAGTTCAACTTCTGGGAGATGAAAGTATGCCCTATTTTTCCTGATGATGGAAAATGAATCATTTTCCAAAAAATGATGGAAAATGAATTATTATATACATGTTACTAATTCGACTATGATGCCCGGACATGACATGGATACAGATTTTAAATATAAAAGTGAAGTATTGGATACAGCACGATATGGAGATGTGCCAAGTTCCTGGGTGTCATAGATTTTATATGTTCAACATAATTTCCCAAGCTTGTTGCATGTTGTGAATTATACTCATGTGGGGAACTATTACTTTTAGGAAACTCTAAAAAAGACAATGGCACCAGCACTGGGTCTAATCATTGTTCTGGGGCCACCTGCAACCGCTGTCATTCATGGGGATGTGGGACGGGAACCTCCCATCCTGGATGATGACAGCTACGAAAGTGTTTTAGAGATCATAGCTATCAATTAAGGCCCAAAAGACTTAATGGTGTAGAATTAAGGTAATCCAATCCAACAGTGAAATAACTCCAAATGGATGAAATTTGACAGGTGCCAGTTCACATAGGAAAGATCTATTGGTAGATTTTTATTCAAAAGATGTGGGCCCTATGAAAAGATGGCATGGTATGGGCTCTTTATTGTTTTTCTATTGTTAAAATTATATTTCTAATTCAGCAGCTCGTGTATCTAAAATTTGAGTCAGCTTCCAACTGACTGGGTAGCTAGGATTTGGTTTCTTGTTATTAATGTAATGTAAAATAGCTAAATTCTTTCCAAAAAAAAGAAAGAAAAGAAATCGAGTTTCTTTATCAGAGATGGGAGGAGCTTCTGGAACTCCTATATTCATGTGACGAATGGGTATTCCATTTCTCTTACCTAACATTATTGACTGTTATTCATCAGGGTGTCCCTTTACGGATTGAAATTGGACCTCGTGATGTTTCAAAGGGGACTGTGGTCATATCTAGGAGAGATGCTCCTGGAAAGCAAGGGAAGACATTTGGTGTTTCTACAGAACCCTTGGTATTGGAAGCCCAAGTGAGAGAGCTGTTAGATGGCATCCAGTCAGCTCTTTTAGAAAGGGCTACTTTGTTCCGGGATAGGTATACTTTTATCTTCAAAGCCTTTTTTTGTGTGTGTATGTTCATGTATCCTTTGAAACCGTAGACCAACAAGGTAAGACTTGACTTGGCAAGATCAACTCAACTTGCAAGAAGAATTAGGAAATCTTTATATAGTATAAGAAATAGTTAAACAGTCCTAAACAATCTTTTATTGGAATCATCATCGTCAAAGCTATTTTCTCCTTCATTGGAGTTGGCATTGATGATTGAATTTTGCAAATAGTTTTTCATGGGTCAACTGCCGATTTGACTTCAAATGGTTGTTTCTTTATAAATTTTTATTGAAAATTGGGTTATGTCAAGTTGAGGAAAATAAAATTTGGCTTAACCTTCAAAAAGATTGGGAGGTGGATTATATCAGAAAAATGTTCATTCACCACTATAGCCGACCTCACCTACCTAACGGTTTGCCACCCCTAAACCACTTTCCTTGAATCCACCTCAGCAGCCTTCATCAGAGTTCACCTGTTGTTGTTGAAACCTCATTTTACCCATTTTCTTTGATGATCTTTGGGGCCTTAAAATCTATAACTATAAACAATTGATCATCCAAGCGAGTCTACTTCTGGAGCAGGCCTGATCGATATATAGAACTTCAGAAAAAAAACATCTTTACATTCCATGGCTCTTAGATGGGTAGGGCCTGACATCCATCATATTGTGTAACAGAAATCTAATACATTTGCAAATTCTAGCTCCATTGTACAGGTCCCTTGCCTTAACAAAGATTTTCCACATTTTTATCACATAATAATGCCCATTACCTTGAGAAGGTATGACACAGACCAATTATACCCATTATAGTTTCCCACTTTCCCATTGTCAGCAGCCATAGTTTTATTCACTTCAGAGGGCAATGTTAAACCATTGGAATGAAAACCCTAGATATTTTACTCTGATTGCATCCTTATATTCCAAGACATGACCATGTGCGGGCACTGGCAATTTTAGCAGCCTATGGATCCACCTTTCATCAAGTGACAAGGTCCCTCATCGCCACCGCCGCCGTTCCCCCTCCACCCCCTCCTTTCAGAACACGAACAAGCTGTCAAGTGTCCCCTTCTCTTGCTGCTTGAAATTATTAAGCACAGTTAAACAGAGAATAGTATGGACTGTCTCGACTTTTGCGACTTGATCAACTTGGCCAAATATCTGACTGAAGTCAACTTAGCAGCTTGCCTAGTCAAGTCAAAGTTTCAAGTTTTTGAACTATGATTTAGACATTGCAAATTTTGCTTATCATGGGACAAGATATTCGAATACTTCTATATTTTTATTTATAAAAGTATATTATTGGCTGAATCTTAAGTTTCAGAATTTGTCAAACATTGTCAAGATCTCTGACTGGTGTTAACAGCTTGCCAAGTCCAAATTTTAAGTTTTTGAACTACGTACATTGCTACTTCTGCTCACATATTAGAGAAGATATTCAAGTCGTCCTGGATTTTTGTTTTTTCTTGTAGGTAATTCTCCTGGATTTTGCATTATTACTTACATTGTTTTATCTACTTTCATTGTTCAACTACAACCAACGAATGGAAGATTCACTAGTTCCCCACATCTTGGATACTCTGCTAACTGGGGTTTTCCGTGCATGAATGCTGGTTGGAACTGTAGTTCAAAAGCTTTGAGACTCAGATTTTACCTAGAGGTCATTGAGTGGAATAACTTGGCTGGTTGTCTTATGAAGTTTTTAAACTACATTTCAAGCACAATATTTACTGACTTACATTATCCCCTGTCTGTGGTTCTTGAATACGAATTACATACTTGGCAATGGGTAACAGTAAATGGTAGGCACAAACTACGTTAAGGTACTACACTAGTGATCTGTTGAAATCATACCAACGCACCCAATTCAACTGAAGATGAGAGTTGAACAAAAATAACTAAAACAACTAGACTGTGGCCTGAAATTTCAGTTGTTGCTACCAAAAAAATGAATTATTCATTTGTTGCTTTCCACTTGTGTAGTGTTGAATTTATAAATTGCAGGCTCTTCGTAGCCATACAAGTTTTGATGTCTGCTTTATAATTGATTCCCTATTTTGAGCTGCTCTGCTAGGAATTTTTCTCTTTGATATTCAGCTGAGATACTCTTTTTTTCTTGTTAATAAACATAGCAACATTGTTGATGTAAGTTCGTACGATGAGCTTAAAGGAGCAATCTCTCAAGGAAAATGGGCAAGAGGTGCTTGGTCAGCAAGGTGCGTTATTTTTGTTGATTTGAAAATTTTATTTATTTCCACTTGATTTATTTATAATATTATATGCACATTACTTGATGGTCGGTCATTGTTGAAAGTGATGCGGAAGAGTTAAAGGTGAAGGAAGAGACAGGCGCAACTATTAGGTGCTTCCCTTTTGAACAACCATCTGACGTGAAAGCATGCTTGATGACGGGCAATCCAGCTAATGAAGTTGCAATTTTTGCAAAATCTTACTAGTTGGTCTCTCTGTTTACCATCCCACTCCCAAGACAATAATCCTATTACCCACCTTAGCAGAAGTTTTAAAACCATTTCTCTTGATCCTGTTCCATTTTTCCCCCAACCAATTCTTTATATTCCCAATTACTTCGGATAGTTAATACATATATTCTTTTATAGGAAAGTAAGTTATATCAAAAGGTAATTGAAAGATAAGCTAAATTACGACCAGAGAGGGTTGTCAGGCTTCCTTTATAGTTGTGATTTTTCAGCTCATTAGCTATTCTGACAGATTTCTATTTATCTGTCATGACTTGTGAGAAAGATGTAATTTATTTTTCCATTGGCCCGAACTGAAAGCGGGTTTTCAAGGACGTCTTGGATCCGCTATTGTATCTTTAGCCATTTTTAGTTTGAACCCTCAGATTTGGAGAATGAAGCAATTGATATTTCTTGTCCTTGTATGAAGATGCACCTCGATTGTATTAGAAGTTAGTTATTTTGATGCCTTGTATTTTTTGTATTGTGCTAAATTGCTAATTATGTGACAGATGTTTTGGAACTTGTTTTGTACCTTAAAAGTTTCAGGTGGAATTGCAGTTCTGTGGAATTTCTGAAAAAATTCATAGATTTTTTTAAAATATGAATTTTGAATAAGAATTATGGAATTTTGCAAAATTTTGACACCTTGTGATGTATGAATTCCTACATGAAAGTATTATATTGAAACTGCAACCTGAATTAAGTTATAAATTTCCGGAGTTGTCTGCCAATTGGTCGTTTCACATCCATGTCCATGTTTAAATTTATGGTACCACTGTGGAATTGGTGTATCATGATGGGGTTAATTAGGGAAGAATTCATAAAGTCGATTTCAGATAGATGAGATATTGGCTGATAATGATGATGTGGAATTAGTATATAAATATCTTGAAGTTGATCTTCCCTTTCGTGTCTCACATGGAAAAAAGATGCAGCGAGGCTCCACATTAAGTGGAATTAGATGAATTGCTTAACACCAAACGTGACTCTGTCCTCTACGTTTGAGTATCAATAATTCTTCCATAGTTCTACTGTGAGATACAAAGTAGTATAAATAATTTTTCTTGAAGGAAAGAGAATAAAAAGTAGGGTTTCTCATGGGATAAAATGAAAGCAAGTTCAACTAGTGCAAAGTGAAAAGCATACTTTTTCCAGTATTTATTACAGGGAATAATCAATTAAAATGGTTTTACTCAGTAGTACCATAAACAGCTCTACAAAGAATTGAAAGGCATAAATTGATGCAGTAAGCACAATTGGATAATGATAACAAGATTGAGTAGGGAAATAAAACTCATGATTTAACTTGAGAAGATTGGATAAATGACTTTTGAATGATGATTATAATACTCATCTAAGTTAAAATTATAAGTAAGACACTGGTGTGCGGTGTATTATCCTGCACATCTGGACATGGGTTATCAAATGGTATAGTGATAGATCCATTTGAAAGGTCTTTCTTTTAATATGTAGTCTATAAAAATTGTTTTGATTGAATCATCAATCAAATCATGTTTTTTAAGACCGTAAAGTCTAAAGATTAAATAATAATTTAAATTGATCAAATTTTAGAGCTTAAATAATATGGTTCCATTGATTTGATAAAATTAATTACTGGTGAATTGCATATATTAAAAAAAAAAAAGACCTTTCCAATTAACCTATCAAAACCTTATTTGTTGAGAATAAGCTAGATGTTCAAAAAAATTCTTTCCATTCTATTCTTACTTTTGGAACCAGTCCAGCGCGTAGGTGATCATCTTTTAAAATAAAATGCAGTATCACAAAAAGTCGGTATTATAAGGTAGAAGATTCCCATAAACACTTGGCCATCTGAGCTGATAAAAAAATTCTTCAAAATCACTCCACCACAAATTCATTATTTTTGAACAATTTGTTTACTAAAGACCCCACTAAAACTATGAGAAAAATTATTGATGCTTGTAGTGTAATACCCTACCCCAGATTAGGCGAGTTTTAGCTCGTTAATCTTGTTTAACCTGTTAATCTAAAGGATTTTTGTTAGGGCTTCGAGGAAAGCCCAAGTTTGGCCCGATCTGAGCCCGAAAACTCAGTGATTTAGCTCGTCGAGCTGGAGGGGCATTTTGGTAATTTACCACTTGTTGTGTATATTTTTATAAATTGTGTGATTTTGTGAATATTATTGGTGAATAATGTTTTCCTTAATGAAGGATTTGTATTTATAATTTTAAAATGAATTTATTTTCAGAAAATGGTATTTAAATCCCGCCCGTCAAAACCCCGAAAGGGAGTATTAATTATTTTAAAGGGTTTTGAAAATGAAATAAATTTTGAAATTAGTATTTTATGGTAGACCATTTTAAGAATAGTCTAGTTATTTCATTTCACTTCAAAATAAGATTTACAAATTAGTTATTTTTACATTTGTTTAATTAAGTAATTATGGGTAAAATATGAATTTTATTTAAATAAATGATTTTTAATAAGAGATAAAATCTGAAATTTTTATGGTGATTAAGATTTTTAAAACCCAACCTATCTGTAAGGTTGGATTAAATTTTTGAGCTTTTGAAATTATTGTTTTAGTTAAAAATCAGGTTTTTATCAAAATGAGGCCCTTTATGCAATTTAGAAAACCTTGGAGGGCTGATTTGCAAACAGCAGAAAACCTGCTGCTACTGTAGCACCATCAGCCGCGTGCGGCGTGCCGTGATACCCGATTTTCCGGCGATCCGAGGTCCCGTCCCATCCTCGCGTGCGTTGGATTTTCCGGCCGAAAATCCTATATAAACCGACTCAGTTTCGGTTCTCACTCCCACTCCTTCTCTGCTCTTTAAGCTCTCTTTTTCCAGCCGGCCGACCCTCTGCTTTTTTTTTCAACCCGTAACTTGGAGGAAATTTTCAAAAAAAGAATCCGGATTTCAGCCCAGAAATTCAATCCAAGATAACCACTGCATTCCCCTTTCAATTTCAATCAGTTTTGAATCAAAAATTTTTGAATTTGGCTCTGATTTCAGTGAGAAAAACGATTTCAAAAATTTAAGGAAAATTTTAGGGTTCCTCGTATCAGTGAGCTTCCGGTGTTAAGATCGGATGGCTCACTGAGTTTCAAAGCTTCAAACCTCCACCTATGGAAAGAGGACTCCCGGAGGAATCCATCGGACCGGTCAGATGGAAAAACCGAGTCCAGAAAATAGCCCTTTTGCCATTTTCGATTTTACTGTTCACCGGCCGTTCACTGTCTGTTGCAGACACTGAACGGGGAAGAAGAAGAAAAAAAAAATATTATTATTTTAAAAAAAAAAAATTATTTTTATTTGATATTATGGTTGCTCATATTTTTAAATATTGGTTCCCATCGAAGGAAAAAAAAAATGAATACATAATTAAATAATTAAATATTATTATTTTATTCAAAAAAAAAATTATTTGAGATTATAGTTGCTTATGATTTCAAATGTTGGTTCCCATCGAATAAAAAAAATGAATAAATAATTAAATAATTAAATATTATTATTTTATTAAAAAAAATATATATTTTTATTTGAGATTATAGTTGCTTATGATTTCAAATGTTGGTTCCCATCGAAGAAAAAAAAATGAATAAAAAATTAAATAATTAAATATTATTATTTTATTTAAAAAAAAATATTTTTATTTGAGATTATAGTTGATTATGATTTCAAATGTTGGTTCCCATCGAAGAAAAAAAAATGAATAAATAATTAAATAATTAAATATTATTATTTTATTAAAAAAATATATTATTTTGTTAGATTCTGTGATATGATGTTTAATACCCCTTTTTGTTAATTAAAATTGTACTAACCCTCTTCTCTTATTATTTATAGTGTAAATACTATTGTATCCGCTTTCAGTCCGACATTAGTTGGGAACTGAGTGATTCACTTTCAGACCGGCACCATAGTCGGGCACTGGGTGACCTCGAGGCCTACTCAAAATGTCAGCTCTGGTCCTATCCAGAAGACAACCGAGAAGTGACCCGAGGATCTAGACCTCACTCAATAAGTCGATCTGGTCAATGCCCAGAAGACAATATGAGTTTGGACTGAGCCCCTTTTATTATTATATTATTATCTTGTGGATGATTTAAAAAGGATAGAAACTAAGTAGGAGACTCAATTCCATATACCTCGGATATTTTGTGGGAAAACGTGAGATTTCAAAATACTATGTATATGTACGTATCTGATATGTATATTGATTGTGCACTTGTATGTTGTTTGACAGAGACCGCAAAACCACACTATCACGGTGATGAAACTTAACTCTGCAGATTTTGTAAACAGGTGTTATATTGAGCAATGAGTGGTTTCGGTTTTGATGAACCCACTCATGTGCCTATACATGGCGCACTATGGTAAGAGTGCTGTGATGATTATGGTATTACGATGTTGATCGTATGTGTATGTAAGACTGCTTCCACGTACCTGGACTATTGAACCAATATCGGCCATATGAGAGATGGTTTATGTCTACTGGACCATGGGGGGACTATGCTGTCGTCAGTTGCTGACTTCAGGGTGTCAGTATCGGCTACGTTTAAGAGCCGGAGATGTACTTGCAAGGATGTATTTTGACCGTGTCGGGACTTAATACTGGTCTCAGTGTAGTCGGCAGGCGTTACGGTGGATAATGGCAGTGGTTTAATGATGTTGACATATTATTTTGAGATTATGCTTATTGTTATCAAGTATGTGATATTGAACTGTTGCTAACCTGTTTTGTATTTACTTACTTTGCATTGTTAATTATCCTTCACTGGGCTAGTTAGCTCACACCACTTACCTTTCAAGCGATGAACCCGAGGAGGAGGACCCTCTCCTTCAGGCTTAGGGCGATTAAGCTAAAGCAGTGTTTTGGGATTCCCCCGGAGAGGAATGCCCTGATCTTTCCCTGTTGGTTCTTGGAACCATTGTCTTTTTTTGTACCGGATGTGGTACTTAATTTATGTCCATTTGATGTAATAGGCTATGTTGTCTTTGGAGACAATGCTTTTGAATGATGAATCAATGAGTGATTTTATTTTGCGTTGTATTAATCAATGTTGGTTTTGATTTGAGCATGTTATGTATTGATGTTGTTGTATCTTGGTTTTTGGGAAGCATATGGTACATGTTTGAGTCCACTTGATGGGCTAATGTGTAACTGCTAGGCCTAACTGTTGGTCCAGCCCAATAAGAATGCTTGTGATTCTGTTCATCTTCAAAAAAAAAAAAATCAGTCGCATTCCGGGCCCACCGGTCGGGTCGGGGCGTGACATGTAGTGGATAGAGTTTTTTTTTTAATTTATGTGTGGGAAATTCTAGAATATCCAGCGTAAAACTCCCGTGAGTGAACCCACTTTTAGTTTTGAACTATTCTTCTTATTCCACTCAATGTGGAGCCTTGCTGCATCTTTTTTCCATGTGAGACAATTTGTCCCATGTACCTTGCATACCACACTTTGATAGGGATTGCTTCCATTGTATCCCACCAAAGTAAAATGAAAATAGAGTTCTCTTTTATTTTCACTTTAAGTTGGTTTTAAGAAAAAAATGGTCATTTTTAATTCAAAATTTTACTTAACTGATTGTTTTAAATATCTATAACATAGAAAGAGTGGAGTATTCGAAGCAGATCCCCTAATCAATCATTATCATTAGCAATACTCAGTTATATGGGTTTTAATTTTTTATTCCACATTATCGTCCTAATTAATTAAAACTTACTCGCACTTTATGCTCTGTCATATCCTTTACACTGTTTATCCATATTTTAAAAATCACAAGGCAAAAGTTGTCATGGTTAAATGGCGCCATGGATATCTCAAAAGGCAAAAGTAATTATTTGCATTGGTCAATGCTAATTATTTAATCTAAGACAAAAAATTTGAGCCTTAAAACTTATTTATAATCAACTTTCTATTTCATTGATTTAAATCCAAAAAGATAAAATAATACATTCTTTAAAATCAACCATCCCATTGTCAATGAGAAGAAATGATCACCTGACCACACTCTTTCTGTGTGCGAGCCCATATGGCCTCATATAATAGATCGATTAGAAATATTCATCCTTGTGCTGTGGAATAACAAATCTATCTTGATTAAATTCATGAAGTCATGTTTATATATTCCTCAAATTTTGATAATTAAAATAGGACGTCCATCTTAACACGGGTAAAATTTGTTAGGATACACGGGATGAAGTGAATTTCTCATTTGGCCCCTATCGGTGTACCGATTTACAGAGCGACGTGTTATCGGTAAACCGATACTTGATAAGCGGTACACAGGTAAGGGTAAAATAAGAATTTCACTCTATCCCGTGTCTCCTAACAAATTTTACCCGTGTTAAAGATGAGTGACCTTTTATTCTTCTAATACTTAAACTTGTATGGCCTCAAAAATATTGCTTGTGAATCAGATTATTTTTTGTGGGCTTCATATTCATTGATAGAGATTTCCGATGAAACCATCGTTATTGGACCACATGGGCCACGTAGGAGTGTGCACTGACAGGGGGAATCTTGTCAATGAATGCTCTATAGTCCATCCAATAGGTAACAATCTAGGGCAGTAGAGTTGCAAGTCGAGTGGGGGATGTGGATCAGCTTCAGGCCAATACAATGAAGAAGATGTTAGGCAGGCTAGGAACAAGACTTTGAGCCCGCCCTGGGTAACAAGATGAAAAGTGGCTATTCATATTTATCCTACCATTGAAATTCATCGTCGAGTCAGATCAATGGGTTTAAAAGTCAAATTGGTTCACATTAAGTAGGATACAATTCACAAGGGATAAGTGGATGTGGGGAAAAATTGGATCCACCAAGTCCACCAACCAAGATTTGCGTGGAAATTTCATGAGAATTATTCTTAAAAGGAAAATTCTCTTCTGGGAACAAGTTTGCACCAAACTTGGTATAAATGCCTAATGGGTGCCACTTTGGCCTATATAGATGGAGGGGTTTTGAAAGGCTTGAATTTATATGGTGTGACTAAAATTTCATCAACTTCATGAATTATCGATACTACATGTCACATATGATGTTTATTGTGATCATCTGCCTGGCATGTTAACATCTTAGTATAAGCATATCTTGTCAATCTATATATATATATAGAGAGAGAGAGAGATGAAAAGTGTCTATTCAATGGAATCTTGATGCATAGATGTTTAACCCATGTTGCTACATGGTGCCAGCACTCCAATCTAACCAGTCTCCTCAAACCTTGGAGCAAAAGACTATGCTGTTGATTGGATTCGACCCTTAGCCACTGCACTTGAGCCAGCCCATCGTATATGGGCTTCATCGATCGAGGAGTTTTGAGGTGTGTTGCTTGGGAGATGGCACCAGCACCAAGGATATGCAATGGAGATAAGCTGATACGTGGGGAGGCATACGGGTTCTGTGGCTGAAGATAGGAGTAATATTCAACAATAATATGTTATCCTAGCACGATGTAGCAATGATGTGCTATAATAGAATAAGAATAATACTTGACATGAAAGTGTATCCAATGAGAACACTTCCTGTGTAGTACAGCCCCGTTAGCAGATCCAACCATCTGGTCTGCTGGATTGGGGATATCCTAACTCAAAACAACTTGCGCAGGAGGGGAAGGGTATTGAAAAGTGCTTGCCCTTTTTAGCTCTAGGCTATTGAAGATGTGGATCATCTCTTCATTCACTGCTCTTTCCTGTCGACTGCTTGGAGTGCCATCTTGGACGGGTTTCTTATCCAGTGGTTTATGTCCTCTACAGTTGCTCATCCAGTGGTTTATGTCCAACTTATCATCTGTGCTTGCAGTTATGGAGCCTTGCCCTTTTTGGAACCTTACGAAGCATTTGGCGGGAATACAGTAATAGAGTTTTCAGGAATTCCATAGAAAGCCCCCCACATTTTAGCAATGGATTATGGGTAAATGCGCAGCCTGGGCATCTTCGATTGCAGATTTCAAGAATGTTTCTGTGACAGATACTCTACGTGCCTGGGAGAAGCGCTTAGGGCTTTCTTAGCATCCACTCTTGTGTAGTGCCTGCAGGTTTTTTTCTTTTTTTGCGTCTCGGTTTTGCAGGTGTATGGGGTTGACGGGTTTTTTCTTTTCTCTGCATTGAATAACTCTTTTTGTACCTTTGGTGCCTTTTATTTAATATAGTCTTAATTACCATTTCAAAAAGAAAATTACTTCAATGTAAATATAGCATTGCTATTGGCATATTCTTGTACATGGGGTGGTCTTAAAATACAGAATATGATTGTTGTTATGTTGTATAACCTCCACGTTTTAGTACCTCTTCATTATATTTATAAAAATAAGTCACTTCAAAATTTAAAATAAGAAAATCACTAATTAATCCTATATCATTCTTCTACCAATAATCTCCACAAGAACACTTACCATCTCTGAAATGATGAAACCGACAGACATCTCTTACAATGATCTCCCGGCCTGAAATCTGAGAAATGAATTTTATAGTGTTATGACAATCACCACAAACTCGTAGATTCTTCATGATTCGGATTATCTTCTCAGAGGAAGTGCTCAAGAGTCCAAATGCAATGGCCAACTTCTCACTGTGAAATGATTCTCTATCCTCTGCTGATCTGTAATCAAATGGAGAAGATGGTTGAAACACATAGCCCGCTTCTTCTATCCGTTTGATCAGTTTCTTTAATGAAAAATAAATTTCATCTATCCGTGGATGAGAGTTATCATCTGCGACAAACGTATGAACTGCATTGTCTACTTCAATCCAACTGCACCCAGGATCTTTCTTCAGTCCCATGTTTCTCATCTTCACTCTCAACTTAGCTGCTTCATCCCATTTTCCACATTCAGTGTAAAGGTGACACAACAACATGTGAGCAGAACCGTTGTCTGGCTCCAATTCAAACACCTTTGAGGCAGCAAGTTTTCCCAACTCAAGATTGCGATGAACTCTGCAAGCTCCAAGCAATGCACCCCATATTGCACCATCTGCTTTCACAGGCAACTTCTTAATTAATTCCTCTGCCTCATTCAAATAACCAGCACGTCCAAGAAGATCAACCATAGATGTGTAATGGGTCTTGTCTGGTTCAATTCTGTGAACTCTCTTCATGACATCAAAATACCTGCGACCTTCATCAACAAGCCCTGAATGGCTACATGCCATGAGGACACCAACAAAGGTAACTGCATCTGGCTTGATTCCTGAATTTGTCATCTTCTCAAATAGAGAAACAGCTTCTCTACCACACCCATTTTGTGCATATGCAATAACCATAGAACTCCATGAAACAGTATTTTTTTCAGCCATCACATCAAAGATTTGGCAGGCATCGCCCACACTCCCACATTTGGCATAAAAATCAATCAATGCCGTCTCCACAAACACATCAGACACAAATGGTGTTTTCATGACAAAGCCATGAAGTTGTCTCCCCTGTGCCAAATTTGCCAAAGCAGCTGTTGAGCTAAGCACCACTGCAGAGGTGATGTGATCCGGTCTCAAACCTGACTCTAGCAATTCAATAAACATTCTGAAACAATCCACCCCCAATGAATTCTGAGAATACCCTGTCAGAATTGCATTCCATGAAACTATGTTTCTCTCCTGCATTCTATCAAATACCCAACGAGCATACTCAATCTCCCTGCACTTGCAGTACATGTCGACCAATGCAGTCGACGTGAAAATGTTTCCTTCCAATCCAAACCGGTATATCTGTCCATGCAACTGCTTCCCAGTTCTTAACCAGGACAGACCTGAGCATGCACGAAGAGCGCTTGACATCGCAAAGTGAGTGGGATGCTGGCCTTGAATAATCATCTGAGTAAATAAGCTGAGGGCTTCAGATCCTTTCCCTTCTCGAACGTAGCCATTGATCATGGTATTCCAGGAGACGTCATTTTTACAAACAAATTCATTGAAAAGTTTCCTTGCCTCTTGGATGTCTTTCGACTTGATGTAGCCGGCAATGGTGATGTTCCAAGTGACGCAATCTCTCTGGGGTATTTCTTCGAACAGCTTCCGGGCATAGGAAGCTGCTCCGCCATTGAAATATAGATGGATCAAACGGTTGGTATGGAAGATTCGGCTGAGGAAACCGGATTTTATGTAGAGGGCATGGATTGTTTTCGCCGTTTGTAGAGAGGGGAAGTCGAGGCATTGTTGCATAAGGGAGTTGCAAGAGAAGAGGCTGGATGTTGTTCGGGGAAAGAGGGACATGGGCTGTTCCTGAGAGCCAAGTCATTGACGCAGCCATTCCATGAACATCATCAGGAAGAAGAAAATACGAGGTTGGCTATGTATCCTCTCTGGGTCTAAGTAAATATAGTTCAACACTTTCAACCTTAATGAATGTAATTTATTTCTAAATAATATTATTGAAGTTATAAAAAAATTGAATTAAATTATCGATGGTTATAATTTAAAAAAAATAAAAAATGTTATTAATATCTTTTTTTAAGACCAAGGTGACGAGGCCTATTAGAATATTTGACTAATCTTTGGGGGCCGTGCAAACTAGGCTGCTCATTCTTGACCGCAAAACCAATCACCACGGATTTAAAAAAATGCCATTAATATCAGAATATTATTAGATTTATACAATTTTATTGTGGTAATACTAAATTTTCACGATAGGAACGAAAAAATGGTAATATTTCGATATTAATGGAAAACAATATTTTCTAGATGTTTTTAAAGTGAAAATAAAATTACTATTGATATTTATTACATTTGATAAGGAATATATTTGAGACAATCATTTATTCTTATCTTCTTTTAAAAATGATATTAATATATGAAAAATTATCTATTATGAAGGAGAATATTGGATGAATTTAAAAAGTGAAAGTTAACATTTTTTTTTTTCATCCAAAGACTTTTATTAAAAGATCACACTCAATTTTATAAATGTGTTCACAACAAATAATTTTGAACGATATGATGCAACCCCATGATGTATGATTTATTGTGCAGGTGTTCTTCAGTTGGGCTCAGGCCGGGCTTTACTAAAAAAAGGTGTGCGCATAATTATTTTTATTGAAGCCTGACGGGCTTTGGAGGCCAAAGCTCAAGCCCATCCAAAAAGCTTGCATATTTTGCATCTATTGCTATTTTTTATTTTAAAAATATTATGTAAATTGAAAAATATAATCGTACATATTGAAAACATACTTAAATATATACCACCATTTAAAATTTCAGTCTAAAATATAATTTCTATCAACTTGATTTGATAGTCAAAGTTGGAAAATGTCCTTGAAAAAAACGATGCCTAATAGCTTTGACCATTTAGATCGAGTGCTAAAAATTGATTTTTAAGATAAAATTTTATCATATTTTTTATTTTAAGTCTTCTTCCATTGTGTACGGTTGTATTTTCAATTTATAGAATAAAAAAAACATGTAAAAATAAATGGACTTAAAAGCTAGACAAGCCTCAATAGCTTGAAATTAAAGTCTAGTCCGGGGGATAAAAATCTTTCTCCGAACTCATTTATTTAAGTCGAATTCAAGAAGGGTTAGAACAAATGAAGAGCCATAGTTAGTAATCTTTTATATTTTCCTACAATGCTAAACTCATAATTTTTACTCAATGTTAATAATACACCATTTAAAAATAGTGAAATTCTGTTTTCATTAATCAATTTCACTCTTTTACAAAATTACATATTTAAAATAACTAAAATTACATTATTTAAATAATTAGACTGAGATAATAAAACTTCAACTGAACTTTATCCCTTTATTATTATTTACCCTAATTTTTTTTTTTTAACATTCTACCTTTGTAGGTCCCCCGTCTAGATTTTATATATTAAACCACTAAGTGACATAGCCAATCAAGCTCCATGTCTAACTACTTTACCCCAAACAAATACTATGCAATGTACCACTTGATTAAGGTTTGGTGGGATCAATCTGAATTTTACTCATTCATAAATGAGGGTTAGGTCGTGATGGCCAAGAACCCCACTTAAGAATTAGAAGTCGAGTTCGATTCTTACTCTATTTTAATGGGTTACTTTCTGTAGAATTATGCAGAGTATAGATAGAGAAACTTGTACATATCGTAAAAATTAGTCAGATGCTCTAAGAGGTTTTGACAGCTTAGTTATAAAAAAGGATAAAGTTTAATTTTTTTTTTTTTATCCGTTGATTTCACTATGCCCCATAATGTGGGCTTCTATATATAAAATAAAGGGTATTTCCGAGGTATTATGTCCAACAAGATTAATTTCTCTGAGCCCACACAACTGGCCCAGGTGAGTCGGGTACCAGCACTTAAATTTTAAGTTCATAAAATCAAGTTGATTGGATAATTTAAATTATAATTTCTAATTCTCTCAAATTTTAATTATTTTAAGTTATTTTTGACATTTCAAATTGAGATTGGATCAAAATCAAAATGTAGAAGATTTTAAGATATAGCTTCAGTGATTCAATTCATAATTGTTTATGGATCCAATATTTAAACACAGACTTTTGTAATAGACTTATTAAGTGAGACTGATATAGTGATGAAATATAAGCCCACCAGTAGTTGTGTTGGAATCATTAAGAAAAGCTGAAGATAGCTAATCTGAGTCAGGAGTCAGGACCAAGGCAAGAAGAAGACTGGTTCAATATATCAATTTTTTTCCCTTAAATTACACTCTTTCTCTTTTATTTTATTTTTAAAATTTTGGCAAAAATTATAAAAATAAAAAAAATAAAAAAGGCAAATCTAGTGTGAGCAAATTTTGGTTAAGAATGATTTTTTATAGAGTATTAAACTCTTAAGAGCCAAAATTTTGACACAAATAAAGAGAAAATCAATATGACTAAAAACTCTTTGAAATAAATTTCATGTTATCTAGAGTTTCATATAATAATTTATGAATTTCATTTTTATAAAAAAAATTGAATTCTACAAGAATATTGAAAAATAAAAAAAAATCACAAGGAAACTCTACAAATTATGTCAATCATATTAAGGGATATTTATTTAATTCTATGAATATTTGTATATCATTTGATTAATTTTTTAACAAGAAAATCCAAAATAGAAACTATCAACGTATCGGCTGATACGTTAGACTTGTGATCTTTAAAGATTGAAAATTTGATTTCAATAAAAAAATTTATTTGAGATAAAATACACTTAAAATAATGCATTATAGATATAAAATTGATCACTTTATTCAATGTAAATTTGATTTTTATACAATTAGTGACAAAAGACGTCAAAGCAAAATCTTGATTGGGCTCCACACATACGTCCACGTAGGCCTGGACGTCTTATTGCAGAATACCTCTTGCTTTGATGGTACAATTGAAAAATTACATTTGAGATATAAATATGGAAAAATTTAAATTTTATAAAAAATTATAGTTTAATTATTTTGGTTAAAATTTAGAAATTTTAAATTTAATTTTTTAATAAATACACCTATTTATAAATTTTAACCGTTATCACTGATATTATTGAAATATTGATATAAAGGTTTTTACTCTTTAATAATTGAAAAGTTGATATTAACCAAAATTTATACTAACTCTTATGGGTATAGTTAATAACCTTTCGTTTAATATTTGTATATTATTTAAATGGTAAGTGTCCATGTCATGTAAATCACAAGATAGTTTTTAAATATTTTGTCTTTTTGTTTTTTTATTTTTTATATAAAACTTATGAAAAAGTTCTTAAAATTATAGTTTAAAAAAATCTTATGTGAGTCCATCTTAAGGAACTCAATTCAATAATATTTCAAATCAAATTTGCGTTTTAAAATTTTAAACCATGCCTAAATTAAAATTTTCTCAAATAATGACGTGTCTCAAAATGACAAAGAAATTGACAAAGTTAGATGTTAAATTAATTAAAATATTAAATGTAAACATGAGATTAAGTAAAACTATTTAAGTTAAATATGACCATTGCTTTAAAATCTTTAAATTTCAATTATTTTAAACTATTTTTATCTCTATGTTTTTTAAAAAGGTTTTGGTTCAATTTATCGACTTCTTTATTAAATTAAAATAACTGTATTAAATCGATCTATGGCTAAAACTTGAATCCTATTAGTTATCGTTTGATCATGTAAATATTAAATCAATCTTTTACATAGAAAGTGAATCTCATTATTTAGCCATTTAAAAGAAAAAAGTTATATGACCATTAATTAAACCCATTGAAATTAGAGAACTAAATAGATATTTGAAATCCGAAAATGTAAAATTATCCAACTTGAAATAAACTATTTTTCTTGCAAAATTTTAATTTATTTATTTTTTTTAATCTGAGTCTGAATTTAAATTTAAAATTAGTTCATTTTCACATGTAAGTTTATATCTAATTATATTCGAATTTTATGAACCCTATAAGTACAAAATAATGTAAAATTGTAAATATCACACTTGTGATGAAAAGAGAGAGAGAGAGTAATACTTGGAATTTGAATCCTCCTTAATTCCTTATACTGTATCTTATACCGACTTTCTATTATAGAAATAGAAATTTCCCATGTACAGTCAGCCACTCTACTCTAAATTTGAAGGTTAGCCTGTCGGAGTTCATACCGACTTTCTTTAGAAAGCACCGTCGGCCACTCTACTTTGAAGTTCATTCCCGACTTAATCTTCTTATATACATGTTTACATGTGTTATAGTTTCAGTTCTCAATCACAGATTTCCATCTACGTTGTTTTCTTGCCATAGATTGATCGATTAGGTTTCTTCTTGCCTCACCTTCTTCTTCAACCCTATACCACTTGTTCTGTTTCTTCTTCTACTTGCAACCATGGACTACACCAATACTTACGAATTCTTCTCCACCAAAGCCAAAGAAGAGGAGGAGGACAAGGTTGGGTCCAAGAGGAAATCGAGTTTCAAGTTGGCAAGGATTCGAAGACCCACGAAAGAGATGGATCTTTTGCAAAAGATGAAACAACAAAACTCTGGGTTGCAGTACCCACGGCAGAAAACGCTGCCTGAGAAGAAGGATTTTCTCCGGTTCCGTTTGGAACAAGCAATTTTCAGATGAATGCTGTGCAATTGAATCTCAACTTGCAATTGGGGCAGCCCAACTTGGAGAGTAATGTCCTACAATTTGATAACCCACTGCAGAGTAGGAAGCCAGTCCAACAGTCGGAAAGGCCAACGTCAGCGAGGGATTTTCTGGAGCTGCAGTTGGGAATGCCCAATGTTGAGATGAGTGGCGGCATATCAGAACAGATTAATCTTCTTGGGAAATTGAAACGGCCCAATTTAGATAATAATGGGGAGAAATTGCATTACCCAGAAAAGAGGAGAGAGCTGCTTGAGGATCAGAAAGGTTAACCCAATAGAAAGATTTTCTGAAGCTGCTTGAAGAATCGAAAACGTTAACCCAAGAGAAAGATTTTCTGAAGTTGCAACAGGGACAAACCAACATAGATATGAATGGCACAGAAGATGGGGATTTTCTCAGCTTGCGATTGGGTCAGCCCAATTTAGAGATTAATGGCTTGCAAGTGGAAGAATCCCAGTAAAGAGAGGAACAACAGATACTTCCTCTGTTGCAGATACATCAGCCGCAAGGACCATGGCAGATAGTGAAATCTCTGACCATGAGCGACACCAACCATCTTTGCAGGTTGGTGTTGCGTCACTGCCACCTTGACACCTTCTTCCCGATGTGGGACGCAGAGTTGGTCCGAAGGATTCGTGGAGGAGAGCCCATAGACATCGTCATGAGGGATGTGGACACTGAATACTCCATGCATAGGATGGTCTTTCGCCGGTGGCGGACGAACAATCTGTTCATCATCCAATCCCACTAGCGCAGAGAATTTGTCGTGAGGAGGGAATTGAAGGTGGGAGACGAGATTGGCATGTCTTGGAGTCCTGAACATTCATGTTTTTTCTTCTCAGTCTTAAGACGTGCTTGAGCATGCTCCTGTCTCTCAATTTTTGCTCCAAGGACCTTTACTTTTTCTTCCTATTGTTTTGTACCTTCTGTAACACCCTGGAATTTCAAAGTTATCAATTTATATGAATTTATTCATATTTACGGAATTACCATTGTGATATATTTGAGTTGAATTTAAATGGGTCAATGGTTCAAATAAGACTCAATGGTTAGTAGTTTTAATTACAAAACAAATAAATGGATAAGGTGGACTCAAATGGGTCAAGAGTTGTAATTGGGTCAAATGGGTCAAAATGGCTAATTTGGACCCAATGGGTCGGGTTTGACTTTGTTGACCACTAAGTGAGTCCAAGATTGATTAAATTGGGGCTGGTTGGAGTTTGAAATAAAATCATATAGTTAAGTTAAATAGTGAGCTGATTTGGAAATAAATTATAAGTGAGTGAATTGATTTGAATTAAGTTATGAGTAAGTGAGTTGTTTTAAATTATAAATGAGTTTGATGGAATATTTATTCTAAGTGAGTGAGGTGTAGATAAAAGGTTTTTGGTTGTTTTGAAATTCAAGCATGTTCCAATGTTGGTTGCATGGAAATTATGGCCTATGCATGAAACTCCAAAGATGGAGCCCATTGGAGTTGCCGTTTCATGGAGTTACAAAAGGGGTCCTTGACTTTTCAAATTCAAAAAGGTTAGACTACACGTTGGAAAGGGCATGAGGGTTTATTCCATGCTTAGGTATTCAAAGAGACAACCAATGGAGGGAGGGTGAAGCACATGGGAGTTTCATTTACATGTGAAACTCTCACATGCAAAATTAATGCAAGATGGATAGTGTGAGGAATGCACACAACAAAACCGTTGGGAACCCTTGGTGTTTCATTTCATAGATGAAACCCCAAGGAACTTAAAGGATTCTAATTATGGAGAGATGAGTTACACAAGGGCTGAATTAACCTTGGGCTGATTTTGGTTAAACAAAGGATTTTCATTGTACACTCTCTATCTCTCTATCTTCCTTGGACTGTTATCATCTCTCTAAGATCAAGAACAGCATCTGGTTATTGATATGAAAATCAGTCCTTGATTGATTTATTTCACAAGACAAAAGCATACTTTGAGCAAAAGAGTTGGCATCAAGGTTTTCCATCCAAAGTCAAAAATCCTATCTCTCTCTTGGCCGTTCTCTATCTTCCCAAACACTAAGAGCAGCAGCTGGTTGTTAATCAGTCCTTGGATTGATCCCTTTTCATCAAGACAAGTTCAGCAAAAGGGAAGGAACAAGCGGGAGTGAAGATCAAGTGGAGGAGTCGCGGAAACGGTAGGCTTTCGATAAACTATCTTTAATTAAGAATTATGATCCGGCCATTGGATGGCCGAATCTAATAAAGGTTAGATATTTGATGGAAGTTTAGGAATGAGATAAAAAAAATATGGACATAGGGTTCGGCCCTTTGGATGGCCGAACCCCATGAGAAAATTGGTGGATTCTATGGTATTTGAAAGTCAAAATCCATATTTTGGAGTGAGGCTTTTAAAAGATTTTTTTATATGGAATTAAGCTTACTGTTTTGGAGTAGATATGACATGACTGAACCATATTTATCTTATGTTAACTTGCTGATTAATTTCATAGATAAATATGGGTGGATTTCCATTAAGAGAACCATAGGGTTCGGCCATGTGTATGGCCGAACCCCATGGACTGTTTTGAGGATGGATTTGGGTTTTGATTTAAGATGTAAATACATGTTTTAGAATGGCTAAAAACATGGATTTGGGTGCTGGTTTCAGACCCAAGATAAAGGATTAAAATGTTCAAAATCAATTTCATGGTGTTCGGCCAATGAGCATGGCTGAACCCTATGAAATTGGGCTAATTTTTGGATGGTTGTTTGAAAGGTAAAAAACCTGATTTAAATATACTGTTATTACATGATTAATTGAGGTTTAAAAACAGTAACATAACCATTGGGTTCGGCCACCATAGAGGGCCGAACCCCATGTAAAAGGATGTTGGTTTTCATGTTGTGAACCCCATGGAAACCATGAAAATCCATGGACTGTTTTGTGGAATAATTGGGTTAAGTTTATGATGGACATTAGGTATTATTTATATGCTTTGATTTAAGAACAATATATGTTTGTTTATGGAGTTAGTATGGGTAAGTAATCAGCCAACATGAATGATGGAAATTGGGGATAAAAATCACATTGGTGAGGTTCGGCCATGTGTATGGCCGAACCCACTAATGGTAATTGTGGGACAAAGTGGTTAGTTTTATATGGAGATATGGAAGGTTAAGAAGGATCAAATTAAGTGGTGAGGTTCAGCCGTGTGTATGGCCGAACCCCACTAAGATGGTTTATGTTAGGTGATGGAAGTTAGCTAATTTAAAGCAAAGGTTGGTCTCAATGGCACAATCGTAATTATGGTTGAAATGATCAAAATAAATGATCATATGATGGGATAAATGGGCTAAAACCAAAGTGGTAAGGTTCAGCCATAATGTATGGCCGAACCCTACCAAGGTTCATTTAGAAGTTTGGGTAATTAGATGATTTTAATTAAATAAAAGAATGACCAAAGTTTTAATGGATGAAGTTCGGCTATGGCTTTGGCCGAACCCCACTAGGTGGTTCTTGGAACATTAAGCTTTGCTGGAAATTAGGTGGATAAATGATTAACTTGCTGCCATGTACATAGGGAATTCGGATTTTTAGAACGGTGAGCAAGCCGTGATCGGAAGACGGTCCAAAGGAAGGGTCGAACAAAATAAACTATAGTAGGTTTCCTACCTTGTTGTAACCACATATCTTATTCGCTGTTTTTTTGTTTATTTGAATAAGTTATTTGAATGAAATGATATTTACCAATGACATGTTTGCATAGACATCTCATGCATGGCGTGGGATAATGGTGTTGTAACCGGAAGCCACACTCCGTCGGGGCGTCCGAAAGACCACTGTGGGGTACCCTGATGATGAGAATCCCATCAAGAGGAATCCGGAGGCCACACTCCGTCGGGGCGTCCGAAAGACCACTGTGGGTTACCTTGACGATGAGAATCCCGTCAAGTGATGGCTATGTTGAATGGTGATGGGTGGGACTCATTACATGTTCATTTCATACATAGCATATTTTTATAGAATTTTGTCACACATGTATTACTATTATACTATTTGCATGTTTTTGACTAACCATGTGGTAGCCCTATTCGGAAACACTACTGGGCGCGTTGATCTAACGCCCTATCTATATCCTTAGTGGATGATGCAGGGAAAGGAAAGAACGTGGTTGGAGAAGAGGATCAAGCACGAAAACTTGGGCGGTTTGAATGATTGGAATGGACTATGAATGGATTATTTATGGACTTGTTATTTGATTTATTTGGACAATGTAATTTGGTAATTAGATGGCATGTAATAAGTAGTTAAGTAGATGCTATGGTTGGATTTATTTGGATGGTTTGGAATGAATGGTAGACTAAGGTTATATAATAATTTTGGAGAATAAATTAGGTACTTTGCTATCTAAAAATGGAAAATTGGATTAGTCATAGGATCTATTATAACCTCAGTTAAATTTAGACTAAATTAATTCCGCTAGTTATATATGTACCATGTGCGGATCAGTTTTATGGACTTAGTCCATACGCACATGGGCTTGGCCAGTTAAGGGTCGGATTTAGAGATCCGAACTTAACTCGCGTCGTGACATTCCGCCCCGATCACTTGTTGATTATTTTTATATTTAAAAAAATAAAAAATAAATAAACTCTGAAAATTAGAGTGAAAAGGGCGGGGTGTTACAGTTGGTATCAGAGCGAAATGGGAAGTTGAATCTTCCGAAGTAAGATTAAGACGGTTTCATGTCTCACTAACGGATAAGAATCCCAACTGACCGACTTTTCGGAGTCCGCTGACTGGGGGCCGGATTAATTTACTTCGTGGACTCAGACTGAACAAATCAATCTGAGAACAACAGTGAAAGATAGCAAAAGTACATTATTATAATTGATCTGTCAAACGTAGAAAAATAGGATATACATCCCCCAATACTCCCCAATTGAGAAAAATAAACATAGGGAATTTAGAGACTCCCCTCAAAAACAAATAGAAAACCAAGTTTGCTTATTTGGAAATCTCCCCAAAATTGTGAAAAATACAAACTGTACGAGGAAACTAAATCAATAAATGTTTTTATGAATTAGGGAAATGGCTCCAAAGAAAAGGATCCCTCAGAACCAGAAAGGGAAGGAAAAGGTGTTGCAAATCACGCAACATGAGAAAGTGTTATCACAACACGAAAAATCTATGCATGAGAAGGAGCCGTCTATACATGAGAAAGAGGTAACCCAACCTGATGAAGAGCGATCTGTTCATGAAAAGTCTCACAATGGGGAAGAATCACAACACTCTTGGAGGGAAGAAAAGGGGAGTGAGAATGCATCACGGAAGGAGGGAGAAGGGAACAGTGGTGCACATATACCACATGTGCCGCCTGAGCTTCAGGGCTTAGTCCAAGCAGTGGTAACCTCAGTACTCTAGCAACATATGAATGGGAGTGAAAGTTCCAGGGATGCTAGTGACCGGAGTATGGCACGAGAATTTCAACAACAGCGTCCTCCCTACTTCAAAGGGAAAGAAGGGGCTGTCGGAGCCGAGCATTGGCTGAAGAAGATCACTCAGATCTTAAAATTACTTAAGATCTCGAGTCATGCTGACAGGATTTTACTGGCTACTTCACAATTGATAGAAGATGCCAGTAAATGGTGGGAGGTGGTGGAGAAGCAGATGGAACTCATACCAGTTAGGGAGAGGACGGCCATGACATGGAATGAGTTTTCAGCAACCTTTCTGGAACATTACTTTCCGGAGGAGGAGAAGGAGCGACAGACAGAACTTTTTCTGTCCTTGGTACAAGGCTCTATGACGGTGACAGAGTATCACCGTGAATTTCTCAGTTTATCCGTTTATGCATTTTATATGGTGGACACAGAACTTCGCAAGGCAAGAAAGTTTGAGAGGGGTCTACGGCCAAAGATCAGGGCCAAAGTGACCATATTTAAGTGCACCACATTGGCTGAGGTGGTCAGCAAGGCCACAATAGCAGAACAGGAGTTGAATGCAATAGTGCGGTTTGACAATCGTCGAGCTCCAAGTGGGAGGGGTGGGTTTCAGTCCAACAAGAGGTTCCGTCCGAACTTCAGTAGACCTTCACCATCTACTGGGTCCGCAGGGAGCTTTCGTCCCAACCAGCCCTCCCCATCTGCATCAGTCACCCAGTCATTCAGAGGGGTGAACAACTGTTTCCACTGTAATCAGCCGGGTCATTTCAAGAGAGACTGTCCAAAGCTCAATAGGCTCTCATATTCCAGAGGATCTTTCCGTCCACCAGCTAGGCCAGCTAACTCCCGAGGAGGCAGGACATATAATCAGGCGGGACGGGTGCCTAATCCTACCGGATCTGGACGACTATTTGCTCTGGAACCTCCTGAGGATGTGGATCATTCTGTGATTCAAGGTATGGCCGTTGTCAATAGTTCTTATGCTTATGCATTGTTTGATTCTGGAGCATCGCACTCTTTTATATCTGCATCCTTTATAACTGCTACTGGAACACTAGTTCAAAAGCTGTCCACCACACTCACAGTAGTATCCCCTGTCGGAGACACGTCTTTGGGACTCATATGCACGGCCATAGATACAGAACTCGCTGGACTCAGATTTGAGTTCAATTATTTGGTACTCGACATGACTGAGTACGATATTATATTTGGCATGGACTGGTTGGCCGGTTATGAAGCCAATATTGATTGTTATCGCCGAAGAGTGACATTTTGGTCACCCGAGGGAAAGCAGTATATAGTTCGTGCCGACAAGCAAAGCAGACTGCAGGAAGGGTTGCATCATTTGGTGTTGAACAATATTGTCATCAACAAAGCACCAGTCACTAAACTTCCAACAATTGTGAAAGAATTTGTTGATGTCTTTCCAAAAGAACTTCCTGGTATACCGCCTATGAGGGAGCTAAATTTTGAGATCAAGCTATATCCTGGTACCTCACCAGTGTCTCTACCCCATTATCGGATGGCACCAGCAGAAATGTCCGAGTTGAAGAAGCAGCTTGATGAATTACTCAGTCTGGGTTGCATTCGAAACAGCACATCGTCATGGGGAGCTCCAGTGTTGTTCGTAAAAAAAAAGGATGGTTCATTCAGAATGTGTGTGGACTACCGGAAGTTGAATCAGCTAACTGTCCGGAACAAGTATCCTCTACCCAGGATCGATGATTTATTCGATCAGTTGAGGGGATCCAGTCATTTTTCCAAGATTGACCTGATGTCCGGTTATCATCAAATCCGGGTTAGGGAGGAAGATATCGAGAAGACAGCTTTCAGAACACGGTATGGACTATTTGAATTTGTAGTCATGCCATTTGGGCTTACCAACGCACCGGCTGTGTTCATGGATTTAATGAACAGAATATTCCGTCCATATCTGGATCGATTTGTTATAGTGTTCATTGACGATATCCTAATCTATTCCAAGAGTCAGGAGGATCATGCTGAGCATCTACGAATAGTATTGAACACCTTGAGACAAAACCAGTTGTATGCAAAAAAGCAAGCAAATGCGAATTTTGGCTACCTGAGGTCAAATTCTTGGGGCATGTTATAACAGCAGATGGTATAGCCGTTGATCCGGCTAAGGTGGCAGCAGTAAGTGAGTGGAAAGCACCAAAGAATGTCACTGAAATCCGTAGTTTTCTGGGTTTGGCTGGATATTATAGGAAGTTTATCATGGACTTCTCCAAAATTGCATCCCCATTGACTCGACTCACGCAGAAAGGAGTCAAATATGAATGGTCAGAGTTGTGCAATCAGAGATTTGAGGAGCTGAAAGAGAGACTTACAACTGCTCCTATTCTAGTTTTGCCGGAAAGAGGCAAAGGTTATGAAGTGCAATGTGATGCATCAGGAGAGGGACTGGGATGTTCACTCATGCAACGTGATCGGGTGGTGGCATATGGTTCAAGACAACTAAAGATACATGAACGCCTCTACCCCACACATGATCTGGAATTAGCTGCGGTGGTCTTCGCTCTCAAAAGCTGGAGACACTATCTATATGGTGAGAAGTTTGAAGTATTTTCAGATCACAAGAGCTTGAATATTTATTTGATCAGAAAGAGCTCAACCTGAGGCAGCGCAGATGGATGGAATATCTGGCGGACTATGAATTTGCGCTCCGATATCATCCGGGAAAGGCCAACAAAGTGGCGGATGCTCTCAGCCGCATGTCTCATGCATCAGTGGCATGTTTGATCAGGACTGAATGGGAGATGTTGAATTCCATTCGTGAGTTTAATCTATACATCACAAACCATGGGAGTATGTACAATTTGATCATACGATCCAACATGGTTACAAAGATTGAACAGGAGCAACGAACAGATCCGGAAATGGCAGAGACATGGGCCAAGATGTCTATTGGCGAGGTTGTACCGGATTGGGAATTACGACCAGGACAGGGTCTTATGTTCCGGGGTAGAATTTATGTGCCAAGAAGCTGCAGAAAAGAATTACTGATAGAGGCACATCAGAGCAAGTTGTCCATTCATCCGGGTAGCACAAAAATGTATCATGACTTAAAAAGACATTATTGGTGGCATGGATTCAAGAAGGACGTTGATGAGTTCGTGGCTCATTGTTTAACTTGTCAGCAGGTTAAGACGGAACATCAGAAGCCACCAGGGTTACTCAAACCCTTAGTAGTGCCGGAATAGAAATGGGAGCACATTTCCATGGACTTTGTGACGGGGTTGCCGAGGTCCTCGAAGGGCAATGACGCTATATGGGTTGTGGTAGACCGATTGACCAAGTCCGCGCATTTTATTCCTATCAAGATGACGGATTCATCAGAGACATTGGGTCGGAGATATATCAAAGACATCATCAGATTACATGGTATCCCACAGACTATAGTGTCTGATAGAGATGGCCGATTCACCGGCAGGGTATGGCAGAGCATGCAGTCGGCCATGGGAACCGATCTACTTATTAGCACAACATTCCATCCACAGACCGATGGACAATCGGAAAGAACAATACAAACGTTGGAGGACATGTTGAGGGCGTGCATGCTAGACTTCAAAGGTGGATGGGAGGATCATTTGCCATTGGTGGAGTTTTCTTATAACAATAGGTACCAAGCAAGCCTCCAGATGGCACCATTCGAAGCTTTGTATGGTAGACCATGCAGGTCACCAGTGTGCTGGACCGAGGTTGGCGAACATGCACTGATAGGACCCGAGATGGTTGCAGAAACTACTACACAGATCCAGTTGATACGTCAACATTTGTTGACCGCACAGAGTCGGCAAAAGAGCTATGCTGATAAGAGGAGGAGGTTTCTCGAATTTGAAGTGGGAGACATGGTATTCTTGAAGGTCTCGCCACGAAAAGGACACATGAGATTTGGGAAGAAAGGAAAATTGTCGCCAAGATATGTGGGACCGTTTTCAATTATCAGAAGGATGGGAGATGTAGCCTATCAGTTGGCACTTCCTTCGCAATTGGCGTCTCTACATGATGTATTTCATGTGTCGATGCTGAGGAAGTACAACCCTGATCCGTCTCATGTTTTGAATGTGCAAGATATAGATGTGCAAAGCGACGTCACTTATGTCGAGAAGCCAGTCAAAATATTGAAAAGTGAGCAAAGGGTGTTGCGTAACCGAGCGATTCAGTTCGTCAAGGTGGTATGGGATCGACATGGAGTTGAGGAAGCCACTTGGGAATTGGAATCGGAGATGAGAACATCTCAACCTGAATTGTTTGTATGATTTATTTTGAAATCCTACTTCGTTCGATTTTTGGGATGAAAATTATAAAAAGAGTATTGTATTGTAACACCCTAGAATTTCAAAGTTATCAATTTATATGAATTTATTCATATTTACGGAATTGCCATTGTGATATATTTGAGTTGACTTTAAATGGGTCAATGGTTCAAACAAGACCCAATGGTTAGTAGTTTTAATTACAAAACAAATAAATGGATAAGGTGGACTCAAATGGTTCAAGAGTTGTAATTGGGTCAAATGGGTCAAAATGGCTAATTTGGACCCAATGGGTCGGGTTTGACTTTGTTGACCACTAAGTGAGTCCAAGATTGATTAAATTGGGGCTGGTTGGAGTTTGAAATAAAATTATATAGTTAAGTTAAATAGTGAGCTGATTTGGAAATAAATTATAAGTGAGTGAATTGATTTGAATTAAGTTATGAGTAAGTGAGTTGTTTTAAATTATAAATGAGTTTGATGGAATATTTATTCTAAGTGAGTGAGGTGTAGATAAAAGGTTTTTGGTTGTTTTGAAATTCAAACATGTTCCAACGTTGGTTGCATGGAAATTATGGCCTATGCATGAAACTCCAAAGATGGAGACAATTGGAGTTGCCGTTTCATGGAGTTACAAAAGGGGTCCTTGACTTTTCAAATTCAAAAAGGTTAGACTACACGTTGGAAAGGGCATGAGGGTTTATTCCATGCTTAGGTATTCAAAGAGACAACCAATGGAGGGAGGGTGAAGCACATGGGAGTTTCATTTACATGTGAAACTCTCACATGCAAAATTAATGCAAGATGGATAGTGTGAGGAATGCACACAGCAAAACCGTTGGGAACCCTTGGTGTTTCATTTCATAGATGAAACCCCAAGGAACTTAAAGGATTCTAATTATGGAGAGATGAGTTACACAAGGGCTGAATTAACCTTGGGCTGATTTTGGTTAAACAAAGGATTTTCATTGTACACTCTCTATCTCTCTATCTTCCTTGGACTGTTATCATCTCTCTAAGATCAAGAACAGCAGCTGGTTATTGATATGAAAATCAGTCCTTGATTGATTTATTTCACCAAGACAAAAGCATACTTTGAGCAAAAGAGTTGGCATCAAGGTGTTCCATCCAAAGTCAAAAATCCTATCTCTCTCTCTTGGCCGTTCTCTATCTTCCCAAACACTAAGAGCAGCAGCTGGTTGTTAATCAGTCCTTGGATTGATCCCTTTTCATCAAGACAAGTTCAGCAAAAGGGAAGGAACAAGCGAGAGTGAAGATCAAGTGGAGGAGTCGCGGAAACGGTAGGCTTTCGATAAACTATCTTTAATTAAGAATTATGATCCGGCCATTGGATGGCCGAATCTAACAAAGGTTAGATATTTGATGGAAGTTTAGGAATGAGATAAAAAAAATATGGACATAGGGTTCGGCCCTTTGGATGGCCGAACCCCATGAGAAAATTGGTGGATTCTATGGTATTTGAAAGTCAAAATCCATATTTTGGAGTGAGGCTTTTAAAAGATTTTTTTATATGGAATTAAGCTTACTGTTTTGGAGTAGATATAACATGACTGAACCATATTTATCTTATGTTAACTTGCTGATTAATTTCATAGATAAATATGGGTGGATTTCCATTAAGAGAACCATAGGGTTCGGCCATGTATATGGCCGAACCCCATTGACTGTTTTGAGGATGGATTTGGGTTTTGATTTAAGATGTAAATACATGTTTTAGAATGGCTAAAAACATGGATTTGGGTGCTGGTTTCAGACCCAAGATAAAGGATTAAAATGTTCAAAATCAATTTCATGGTGTTCGGCCAATTAGCATGGCCGAACCCTATGAAATTGGGCTAATTTTTGGATGGTTGTTTGAAAGGTAAAAACCTGATTTAAATAAACTGTTATTACATGATTAATTGAGGTTTAAAAACAGTAACATAACCATTGGGTTCGGCCACCATAGAGGGCTGAACCCCATGTAAAAGGATGTTGGTTTTCATGTTGTGAACCCCATGGAAACCATGAAAATCCATGGACTGTTTTGTGGAATAATTGGGTTAAGTTTATGATGGACATTAGGTATTATTTATATGCTTTGATTTAAGAACAATATATGTTTGTTTATGGAGTTAGTATGGGTAAGTAATCAGCCAACATGAATGATGGAAATTGGGGATAAAAATCACATTGGTGAGGTTCGGCCATGTGTATGGCCGAACCCCACTAATGGTAATTGTGGGACAAAGTGGTTAGTTTATATGGAGATATGGAAGGTTTAAGAAGGATCAAATTAAGTGGTGAGGTTCAGCCGTGTGTATGGCCAAACCCCACTAAGATGGTTTTATGTTAGGTGATGGAAGTTAGCTAATTTAAAGCAAAGGTTGGTCTCAATGGCACAATCGTAATTATGGTTGAAATGATCAAAAATAAAATGATCATATGATGGGATAAATGGGCTAAAACCAAAGTGGTAAGGTTCAGCCATAATGTATGGTCGAACCCTACCAAGGTTCATTTAGAAGTTTGGGTAATTAGATGGTTTTAATTAAATAAAAGAATGACCAAAGTTTTAATGGATGAGGTTCGGCTATGGCTTTGGCCGAACCCCACTAGGTGGTTCTTGGAACATTAAGCTTTGCTAGAAAATAGGTGGGTAAATGATTAACTTGCTGCCATGTACATAGGGAATTCGGATTTTTAGAACGGTGAGCAAGCCGTGATCGGAAGACGGTCCAAAGGAAGGGTCGAACAAAATAAACTATAGTAGGTTTCCTACCTTGTTGTAACCACATATCTTATTCGTTGTTTTTTTGTTTATTTGAATAAGTTATTTGAATGAAATGATATTTACCAATGACATGTTTGCATAGACATCTCATGCATGGCATGGGATAATGGTGTTGTAACCGGAGGCCACACTCCGTCGGGGCGTCCGAAAGACCACTGTGGGGTACCCTGATGATGAGAATCCCATCAGGAGGAATCCGGAGGCCACACTCCGTCGGGGCGTCCGAAAGACCACTGTGGGTTACCTTGACGATGAGAATCCCGTCAAGTGATGGCTATGTTGAATGGTGATGGGTGGGACTCATTACATGTTCATTTCATACATAGCATATTTTTATAGAATTTTATCACACATGTATTACTATTATACTATTTGCATGTTTTTGACTAACCATGTGGTAGCCCTATTCGGAAACACTACTGGGCGCGTTGATCTAACGCCCTATCTATATCCTTAGTGGATGATGTAGGGAAAGGAAAGAACGTGGTTGGAGAAGAGGATCAAGCACGAAAACTTGGGCGGTTTGAATGATTGGAATGGACTATGAATGGATTATTTATGGACTTGTTATTTGATTTATTTGGACAATGTAATTTGATAATTAGATGTTGGCATGTAATAAGTAGTTAAGTAGATGCTATGGTTGGATTTATTTGGATGGTTTGGAATGAATGGTAGACTAAGGTTATATAATAATTTTGGAGAATAAATTAGGTACTTTGCTATCTAAAAATGGAAAATTGGATTAGTCATAGGATCTATTATAACCTTAGTTAAATTTAGACTAAATTAATTCCGCTAGTTATATATGTACCATGTGCGGATCAGTTTTATGGACTTAGTCCATACGCACATGGGCTTGGCCAGTTAAGGGTCGGATTTAGAGATCCGAACTTAACTCGCGTCGTGACATTCCGCCCCGATCACTTGTTGATTATTTTTATATTTAAAAAAAATAAATAAATAAACTCTGAAAATTAGAGTGAAAAGGGCGGGGTGTTACACCTTCGCGCCAGTACCGGCTCTGAAATCTCAGGGGCCCTAGGCGCAGTGCATTGGTGAGGGCCCTAGGCTCTAAGAGCAGTGCAAGTGGGGGCCCTACAGCCCATTGGTCACATTGGGGGGGCCCTAGGTGGCGGCCTAGTTGGCCTAAAACCAGGGCCGGCCCTGCTTCGCGCTTGTTTCTTTAAATAGTCTATACATTCTTGTATTGCTTTTTAATTTGTGTGTTTGACATTCTTCCAATCTACTACAAATTTATGAACAGATGAAAGATTCATTAGTCCAATTCTTTTGTCTTATTTTACTCCATAAAATGTTTGATTTGTTTGGATGGATTGTGATACATGTATGAAGTACAAGTCAGATGCAAATAATATGTGTGAGTCCATCTTTTCTTACTCCTGTGTAAGAGAAACCTTATAATTCAATAAAAAAATGGACCCAAAACTGATACACCTGAATTTTGAGTAAAAGTATTCTTTTTTGAGAATGTTCATTGACACTTCTTACTCAGACCACTGGAAATCTTACTATGACAATTGTAATTGCCATGACATTTACTCTTCTTTCCATTGAACTTACTGTAGAAGGTAGATTCCACATATATCTTAAAATTGACCTTCCAATAACAAGAATGAATTATTGACCTGTTGAAGGAATTGCTTATTTCATGGTGGAGATGTTCAACATCTACTGAAGAGAGAATCTCAATTTTGGAGAACACAAATACCAGGTACAATTTGACATCACTGGTAGCAGTGGAAAGATGGCATGAACCTAATACTGGAACAGTCTGCTTAAGGCTTACCTTGGGGTCTTATGTAGGCCTGTAGGCTTTGTCTAGAGTGAGTATCTCACTCCACTAAAATTCATGGATTAATCTTAAGATGCCTTGGCTTAGCAAAACCTGCCGCACCCTAGTCAGACTTCTTTCATGAGCTCTTAGACCTAAAGGGTTTGCTGGATTTGCAATTGAGATAATAGTATTCCATGGACTATCTTGGACTGTATAATTGATGAATATTGTATTAAGGCCAATGTCCAACTTCACATTCTGAGAAATGGGCACTGACCAGAAATACATGTTTAAGTAGTGCTGATTTGTAAAACAGTTATTTCATTTTTTTTCCTTTGAAAAGACATAGTTAATGAATCAAATTCAATGTAAAATTAGTGGAGGCCTCCCAAGCACATAATATGAAAGTTCAGAGAAATGTGAGTAAGAGTTGAATTTGTATACTGAATTGATATCAAATGACATGGTAATTTTTTTTTCCAACATTTCGCGGTGTAGGGATATTATCAATGTGGAATTGACACATTTACTGCTAAAAACAATGTGGAATTGACACTCTCCTAGTGGTTGAGGAGGATGTTGAGATGCAAGACCCTGCTTTTGATTAAGCTCTTGTACAAGCAGTCCAATCAATTCTCAAGGCCCTGGGTGCTAGCAAAAGTTGCATCCAACTCTTTATGAATGCTTTGAATTGTCTTTCCCTTGACATCTTTGCTTTTGCTTGCTTGGAAGGGCTATAAAGAGGCATCCACCTTCTCCATTTCACTCATTTTCTCTACTTCATCTTCACATGCTACTCGTCGTATGCCCATCCATTTTGAGACCAAAGATGACTTAATTTTTGTCCTTGGAGACGACATGAATGACAAGAAGGATTCATAGATTCTGACTATGATTGATTGTTGTAGAAACACAAATCACAAACCATGAATCACCATAGCACCCGATTTACGTGGAAAAAACCCATAAGGGAAAAAACTACAAGAGAAAAAAACCACAAGAGGAAGAGAGTTTATTATTTAACTGTGAATATTAATTACATCAGTGATATATTTATAAGGAAACAACATAAGGATGAATCCTAATTAAGTTGGGACCTTGAGCCCCACTCAACCTCTTAGCACAAGGATAAGTTCTAATTGAGTTGGAAGACTGAGTCCTACTCAACCTCTCAGCACAAGGATGAGTCCTAATTGAGTTGGGAGACTGAGTCCCACTCAACCTGTCTTTCCTAATTCAACAATTGTGCTTCTCTAAGAACCTTGACCACTGTGGCTGGATTTTGATCATTGTGTGGGACTGGAGAAAAGTCACATTTACTTTCTGTTTTTTCTCAATTATTTGAGGCATTTGTCAGAGTTCATCATCATCTTTTTCTTCGTAGAAATATAATTTACACGAGTGGCTGGCTTATATCAATTATATAAAAAAATTCTTTTAGAAAAATACTTTCTTCCTGATCTACTCAATTTGCAAATATTATGTGGGTCTTCACTATTTTATAGAATATGAGATCTTCATGACCTATTCTGCTTGTTTCTTAAAACTTAAGTGGGTCTTATTATTTCTAGAAATGATTTACCCATGGCACGTACTCTTTTCCTGCAAACTTCATACATTGCATATTAAATCCCAAACTAAGGGAGATGTATTATTGATAGTTAAGCATGATTGACATTATTTTATAATTTGAATTTCAAACGGGCAAACCATTTCCAAACCGAGTCTTTGAACCCAGCCTGCACCAATTTTGTGTTATAGTTCTTGCACATTTTAATGTCAAATCCTATAACTTTTCTTCCACATTTCAATAAAAAAAATCTCATACTTACGAGCTTTGCTTTGATGAAACTGTAAAGCTTTTTTTTAATGGACTCCATTCACAGAAAAAAAAAAATCAATTAACAAAAAAGTAAATGCTCCATTCATTTCTTTGGGATTTGTTACATGCATCACCAACCAGGATCAGTATAGGTACCCAAACCCTTTATCTGCGAGCAGAACAATGTTTGCAGGTTTTTGGTTTTCAACTAAAATAAATAAATTATTCATAATGGACAGATAATGAAGACAATTACAAGATGGTATAAATGGATTATGGATTTATTATTTGTTTCAATTTTCAAGCAATTTTCTCTTCTTTGTCACTTTGTTGCTTTTAGTTGGCTGTATACATTTTTTTTTTGAAATTACAAGCTCACTTGTATAATTCTTTAAAAGAAGCAGGGATTATGTATGTAGATGATAATGGAATGCATAAATTGGTCTTTGTGTTGAATGTCCTTCAACGTATCTTTTCCCTCAGCTTTGGTAAACAAATCAATTACAATCCCTCAATTAGGAAGCTTGATAAATATAGAAATGGGAAGTCAACCATTTCCTCTAATACACATATCAAGTTTTTCGTAGAACTATGACTATGTGAGTGTTATGCTTTGTTTGTGTTTTGACTCTTGTAGTTTGTTAAAAATTTGTTTAGTAAGGAATGGAAACAGAGGAGGTTTATTTAGAAAGTTTTTGGTAATTTTCTCTGTGCCTTCTTTTTGATTGTTGCAGCCTTTCTGATCATCTTACTTTTCTTTTGTACATCTCATGGTTGTTAAAATCTTACGTACACGATTTGTATCTTACAATTTATACTATATGATAAGAAGAACGATTCGTATCTATCAACAAATCTTACGGTTCGTATAAATAATAGAATTATGGAGTTATTAGGAGTGTGAAAGCATGAACCATTTCGTTTTAACGGTTTTTAAGGCTTGAGTTGATAAGCATTAAAACCTTTCGATTTTTTGAGGGTTTTTTTAGTTCATTATTGACTTTTCACAGTATAGTTGGATTATACTGGTCTTATACTTTGGGGAGTTGGAGCATTGAAATTTGAGCTCCAATGAACTGATTATATATAATTCACTTAATATTGAAAGAAAGTTGGAGAATTGCTCATGTTATTACATTTTAGATATATTTTACGTTATTTCATATATTAAATATTTTTGAGGGAAGACAATTATGAATCTTATGATTCTATGATTTACGATATACGATTTGCAATTCAAGATGTATTAACGGTTTATAATACGATTCGATTTTGACAACATTGGTACATCTATTATTTTCTTCTTGCACTAGATTCACACTTCTATGTGGATATTCTGATGTTACATGTCCGATGGTGTTGCACTTGACTTTGGCCTTGTCCTTTGGATCTAACTTTGAAGGTTGTCAGACCTATGCCTTGGATGATGTGCCTCATTCTACAATGGTTCTTCTTGGAACTGTGGATCGACTGGGAACTGTAGATATGTTGGGATTAGGAATGCTTGCTCTCCCTTTCCTCTTTTCGATCTTCTCAAATTGAAGAGATTCTTTTAGGTGCCCGCCAATTCAAAGAAATTCAAAGGAGCCATTGCATTGGCGATTGAAGGTCTCAAACCGTCGATGTATCTGGTGACGCTTTGCTCCTCAGTCTCGTACAGGTTGTTAAGAGTCGATAGCAGGTTGAACTTTTCTGTGTAGTTTGCTACTGTCCTGTCTCCCTATCTCAGTTTCTACAGTCTGCAGAATAACTCCTGAGTGTAATTAGAAGGGAGGAAAGTTTTTTACATAAGTTTCTTTAATTTTCCCATAATTGGATTTTTTCTTTCTCTGTGGTTTGTCTTTCCATCTTGAGCTTATGATGCCATGTCAAGACTCTCCCTTTTATTCCACTTAGGGGACACATTTGTGGTGAGGAATATTTTTACACTGAAAGATGTTAAGTCTCTATCCAGTAAAAAAATCATAAACAATTATACATCTAGATAGGCTGCAATTTGGGTCAGGTGGGTCGGATTCTTTAAAACCCAACCCGACCCAAATTGATATTTATGGAACTCGACCCGACACAACCCAAATTCTTAACCCGAATCGACCAGAATTCTAACTCGAATCAACCCGAATTCTGACCTGACCCGCATTATGAACCTATTTTAGCCTAATTTTAGCCGGGTCAGATCGAGTTAAGTCGGGTCAGGTCGAGTTAATTTGTAAAATCCTCAATCTGACGAGACCCAAATTTCATACAGGTTTTTATTTTCTCAACCCGACCCAACCTGCTAATCCGAAATTCTCGACCTGCATGATTTCTCGGTCGGGTCATGCGGGTCTGGCCAAAACCCAACATGAGTTGCAGCCCTACATCTAGAGTATTCTAGAATGTCTACCTTGATGCTGAAGGATCTCTCTTCATCATTGTCCTCAAAACCTTGCACATGTATACCATCGCCTAGAATGAAGTGATCTAACTGGAGGTGGTGGTGGTCTTAGCTTGTACAGCTTGTAAGTTCAACACCTATTGCAGTTGTTGTTGGAAATTCATCTACATAGTTGTAGTTGTTGTTATACTGTTGAAAATTTTCTTTGATTAAAAGTAAACTCTATATATAAAACTAGAGGTGGAACTTTGGGTTTGTTTTGTTCAGACCTCCATGGGTTCACTAAAAATTAAAACTAGAGGTGGAACTTTGGGTTTGTTTTGTTCAGACCTCCATGAGTTCACTAAAAAATAAGTGGGCTGGGTTAAGTATTTTTTTTTATATCTTAAGGTTGGATTGGACTGAAGAATTAAAAACTGAAATTAAATTTAGGTTAATATAGGTTCAATCTTAAAAAACTAACCTAACTTGATCTGACTTGTCGTAATAATCATTGTGTACATAACTATATATATGACATTTGGCCATCTAGCAAAATTTAAAATTCTAAAAAAACTTTATTTGCTAAATCCCTATCTCTTATCGTGTGATTGTCATGTCGAGTCTTTCACTATTTCCTTCTTCTTTTACTATTTCTTTACGGTGATCATTTGGATCTTTAATTGAGTAACATCTCTTTTTATTGACCTCCTTCTGAATCTCCGTGAGGTCAAATTCATATTGCAGTTCAAAGTTAGTGAAGTTATTTTTTTTGTGATTTGGCATTAAAAGAAGATAATCACACTCTTTTGGATCTGAACCTATGACTTCGAGTTTTAAATGCCCTCATTTTTATTAAAAATGCTTTTTTATGACAGAAGATATGGCTATTTTCAAGAAAATAATTTTTTTTTCTCCCAAACCCATTTGCAATTATGATTTTCATTTTATTTTTTTTCATTCTTCAATTTCCCTTTTTTTTGCAGGATTGATTACCATCTTAAAAATTGAATTATATTGATGAAGATGTTTATGAAAAAGACTAAATCAATCTAAATTTTAGGATTAAAATTAAATTGGGTCAAATTTAAAATTAAATTACAAAGCTAAAACTTTTAAGTCATATTAAGCTCAACTTGATACGACTATCCTCTCAAATTTCAACCTCTATATATAACTAATTCAATCTCAATGTGACTTACTATCTCATAATCCTACCTTATTTAATGAAAATTAGTAAAATAAATTTATTTCTATTGTTAGGTGAGCATACTCGCTCTCAACGAAGTGCTGCTAGACTCTTCCAAGGACATGGTTTGGACATCACCGGATTGAATATTTGTCGGAGCCGCAGTGAGACCCTGTTTACCTCTCCTCTTCTTCCATCGTCTCCTATCACAACCGGTACGCTTCTCTCTTTCTTTCTCGAATGCCCCTTTTTCTCTCCTCCCAAATCCATATCCAATCTATCGCATTCTCCTCTCCCACAATTCTCGAATTCCATTTCTTTCTCTCCTCTTCTTGCTTTATCAAATCCCTCTCTTTTCATCTCTGATAATCTTTTCGCTCTGATTCTCTCTCTCTTTCGATTTCTCCTCATTCCATTGTACCCCAATATTTTCCTTTCTTTTTTCCCCTTCAGAATATCCAACGTTTCGAAAACGTTCTCTCTCCTGAAAAAAAAACCTCAGTCTAGATTTTTTTCTAGTCTAATTATTACACATTTTGTGAGAATCCGAGGGTTTTCCCCTCCTTTTCTCTGTTATTGTTCTCGGTGATTTCCCGTCAATGTTTTGGTGATTTAATTTTCAAAATGGGTTCATCAAATTTTCCGACGTTTCAATTGATAGAACCATGAAAAATAATTCAAAATCAAAACGGTCTTAATTTCTGTCCATTTCTCGTTTCTCTGGAGTTCGTAAAGGAAACTCATCTAGCCACATTTATCATCATTTTGCGCCTTGAGAAATTTTAGCCAAAAAATAAAATCAATAAATTCTCATTTAAAAAAAGTCCTCATTCTAGAGATTTTTAGTGTTAATCTGTTTTTTACTTTTGTATTTGTTATTTCAAATTGATTTATGGTTTCTACCGCCATCCAAACCCAGACACCTGTTTCTTTTTCATAAAAATATCGTGCTACACTCTGAGGGGAAATAAGTTTTTACATATTTTCAAGTAATTCCTTTGAAATTGCATAAAAGCCTATATGTTTAAATTGCGAACTCCCCTACTTTTTGGTCAGTTTGCATAGACCATCTTTCAAAGATGAGTTTTGCAAAAGCCCTTGTTTCATGTGATTTATCTTGATTTTTGTTGTTTCATTGGTATGATATGAAATAATTACATTATCTGGGGCTCGCTTGTTTTGCATGCATTTCATAAAATTCTACGTGCACATCATATCTTTTGGGTTAATGTTCTGATTGTATTGTTATGTATTATTTATTAGTGCTTGTATTGTACTTTGCATGGATAAGATTACAAGTGCTACAGTAATTTCATGTAAAATAATTACTCAAAACCATTTACAAGCTTTGCTTATTTTGTGTTGGACCTAGTTACACTTTTCAACCTAATACTAGCATCTCCTCTAGGGAAAAATCACCAAAGATATACAAAAGCAGATTTTGTTTATCATGAAATGTAGCATGCTGGGTAAAATAAGCAAAGCTCATAAATGCTTTGCTTATTTTATATAATATACGTTATGTTAATGGCCAGCTCTGATCCAGATAGGCTGAAAGAATCAAAGTAGGAGGGTGATAAGGTTTTATGAGTGACAAAGGAGTTTCCATTTGAAGTATCATTTCACTAAGAGTCTAGTTTGAGTGGGAATGGAAATGGATATGTAAAAGTCCAAAAATACGAAATGTCCAATCCAAAATAAACAGATGCAAATAATAGATCTCTGCATTTGAATTTAAAATCCAATTGCTTTTGAATGTGGATTTACATAATGCTGGATCTAAATCTGACAACCCGTTAAGTCAACTGTGATAGGTATAAATAATATACATAGAGAAGATATATATGTAGTATGAACTCATAAATTCTTTTATTATTTGGAGTTTCCCCAATGCCCTCATACTTGGCGAGAGGTTCGGGTCTTGGGGTCCTTCACCATCAAAATAAATACTAAAAGAAGTATTTGGAACAAGCTCCATGTTTCTTGATGGTTGAGCTTATGGATGTTGAAAAATCCCTGAAGACTTGATACACTTAATTTTACTTGAATCCTTAGGTAGGGTTGAAGAGAATTGATTCACTTGTTAGAATTGAAGCACAAGTCTTCTATTGGGAGTGTATTTAGGAAAGGGTTGAGGTTTATAGTGGGCAAAGGGGTTCGAGTTGCTTGGTAGATGGTGGGCTCTAATAAATTTCGGGGGGTTAATATTTCTGATATTTGTAGGGATTGGGCGTCGGTGGATTTTGTTCAGCACCATTTGGACTCTATCATGCTTGTTGCCTGGTCCCCTCCAGGGTTGGGTCTCCAGAAGCTGAATTTTGATGGCAATTGTGTTCGAGAGCTTGATCTAGCTAGTCATGGTGGAGTAATTCAGAATAGTTTAGGAGAGACTTTGATTTCTTTTGTTGGTTCTCTCCCAAATGGTTCTGTCTTGGAAGTGGAACTTTATGCTCTTTGGTGAGGGGTTATGAAGGAGTTAGGGGTCCAAGGGAGTATTTTAGAAGGAGATTCTAAGATCATTGTTGATTGTGCTTTGGGAACTTTGTGTCCTTGGACTTATTTAATAAAGTGGGATTCGTCAGGCTATTGCATCTTTTGGCTTTTTGGTTTCATCAGTTCCTCGGTCTGCAAATTCTGCAGCGGATGATATGGCTCGTGAGGGTGTGTCCCTAACATCGGAAATTGTAAATCAGTTTATGTAATCTTTGGGTTTTTTTTTTTTGTTTTCGCTTGGTCGGCAGGTTTCTTTGCCTGTTTGTTTTGTTCTTTGGTGTTATATTCTCCCTTTTTGAGTAATGAAGTTATCTTTAAAAAAAAGGGGGGTTTGAGTGTCTTTTTGGAAGGACCTTAGTTGGGTGAGTCATTACCTAATGAGTTTTCCCCTCAGTTGTATAGGGTGTGTTTGCATTGAAATGCTAAGGTGAGTGCTTGCTATTAGGCTTTAAGGGGAGAGTTGTTTGGTGTCTAGAATTTAGGTGTTCCCTTTCGGTGAGAGAGTCGGGAGAATATGTCAATTAATTGTCCACGCTTAACAATGTTCCATCTGCAAGGACTTGGACATTAGGGTGTGGATGGGAAACCCTTCTGGGGATTTTAGAGTTTCATCCTTGGTTGGTCTCTTGTCCTCAGTAAAAAATTGCATTACAGTGCAGAGGCTTGGCAAGGACTCGCCCCTACCAAGATAAGGGTTCTATGCAGGGCTATTCTCCATGGCAAAGCTTTAACCAGATGTCACCTTAGGAGGAGGAATCATACCACTTGAGGCAGACGCATCCTGTGTTCTATGTAGAGAGGTTCAAGAGATAGTTGATCACCCTTTCCCTTCACCATATGCTTGTGGCAATCCTTTTAGCCATTTTTGGGGTCTCTTGGACTATCAACTCCAAGGTAGGCGACCTTATTTTCTGTTGGAAGAGAAGCCCATTTGGGGGGAAAGCAAAGCTCCTGTGGAAGATAATCTCGACGACAACATGTTATCAGTTTGGAAGGAGAGGAATAACATAGTTTCTAAGGGCAAAGAAGGCACAGTTGGGGAGATGTTCTGAGTTATGCAAGGTTAGAGCTTTTTCTTGGGTTAATTGGATATCCTTCCTTGTTTCTTCATCTTCCACATATATCTAGGGAAAGGTAGTTAGTGCTTCAAGATAAAAGGAGCTTGGTGAAGATCAAGTAATGGAGCTTGATGCACCTTGTTTTTGGATGAAGAAACTCTATTTTTTGTTCTTCTTCTAGAAATAACTTGTAAATTATTGATATGGAAAAAAAGTATAGGTCTTGTGAGTCCATTAAATGTTGTTGCATGGAATAAAAAAAACTATAATCAATAGGTCCTGAACGTGCATACTAAGAGGAGAGGTCTATGATCTGTATCCTTTCGTAGGGATTTGATTAGACTTCGCCTAATTGATTTTGTTCTTGAATCTTTTGTTAGCTAGCCCCTAATGGAGCATGACCCCATTAGGACTCCAATGAAACTTTGTAACTCAAGTGAACAAGTGTGATAAAAAAATTACTTCTCTTGTTTTCTCTCTGATTTTGTTCAAAGTGAATCAATGAGAATCAGTGTTCCTCTTATCATTGATGGCAAACAGTAGGAAGAAAAATGAAATTAGATTGTTTGTAGTGTTTGTAGCTAATATACCTCCTAGGGTGGCAAGAGAATATTCCTTAAACTGTTCTCAAGCTGTGGCATGGTACTTGACCTCTTCATCTATTAAAGAAGGAGATTGGAAAAAGTAGAAACTTTGCTTTCATCCACTACGAGCAAAAGGAGGAAGTAGGGAAAGCAATTAACTTTTCAAGTAGGAAGGAAATCAAAGACAGAGCCATGCTATAAGATTGGTACTATAGATTTTATAGAAAGATTGTCAAAAAAAGGAAGGTAGTTATCAATCACCAACAGTGGGTCAAAAGGGCACTTGAAAAAGATAAGTGAATGTAGTTCAGTGGTTACAATTTTTCTCTCTAAAAACCCTGCACCTAAAGAGTGATTGGGGTGCACTTGCCATTGATCCATCATCTGGTAAGGAAATAGAGGCTTGGGAAAGACCTTCACCCAAGTGATTAAAGAGGACTTGCTTATGAAGGGCCATGAGAAAAAGATGGCTAATGGAGGGGTGATTACTAACCTGGGAAGTAGGAGGTACGAATAATAGTGACAAAATCATCCAAAAGAGAAAAAATATCCCTTTTGTGGTCTTTCAAGGGTGACTTTTCAGAGGACTGGGATAGCTTTGCGGAAGCCATACCATGACCTTGTCTTTTAGTTAAGGGGGAGTTGAAAGAAACAGTGTGAGAAGCAATGGAATCTTCTTTACTTTAAGAAACAAGATGATGGCAAAGGTCTAGTGGGTCTAGTGGAGAAATAAAATTTGGAGAGGTCTTTCTAGGAAAGTTACCTTGTGGGAAATTTTTATGGGTGCTATAGGTAGAGAAGCTAAGATTTGCATCCAAGGACCGTCTTGGATTCTGAAGATTGAGGAGACTATGTACTCTTGGTGTCATTTTAGATATCAACATGCAAAAGGAGACCCTCAGTGGATCCAACATGGTGATTGCAACCTTGGATTCAAGTAGAATTGAAGCAAATTGCATTTGCCTAGTTGGGGAGGACCAAATTACAATGAAACTTGATGAATTTTCCCTAGATGTTACTGTTGTAGAGGTGACTGGTTCTCTACTGAGAACTTTTGCTAATGTTCATATGGAAACCTAAGCAATGTCTTTACTTGGTCCACCTCTTGAGGAGTACATGTGGCAAATAGACCAGCTTCTTTGCACATTTAAGTTGAAGAGTTGGTAAGTTCAAGTAGAAATCTGCATTCGATACGAGATACATGGAAAGGGAGGTTTCTAGGAAGAATGAAGTAATGAGAGAAGAAGGAAGGTGGATAATTAGAGGAATGGAGATGTTTGAGGAGCTAGGTGAGACTTCAATGCTTTATCAAGCCCTAGAAGGTAGTTGACTATTATTGGTTATGCCTGTAAGCTACAGTCCATCTCTTTATTCACTCCATTCACATGTGAGTTTTAGCATGTTGCATGGCTTAATAGATCTTGGGCCTTTTAAGTTGAACCAGTTATACAAATTTAATTTACAATTTGGGTCTCTCGCATGCCATGCCCAATGGATACAATCATTACTAAGAACACATAAAATGAGCCATAGTCATTACCACTACTAGTAGGTTCTAATTTGCTAAGTCCTATTTCTTGGATAGGAACAGCTTAGGGAAATATAAAAGGAGAGGACTTTATGCAAGCAATGGGGATGACAATCTCAGAGTAGACCTGTAAAAGAAGATAGAAGCTCTAAAAATCTGCTAGAAGTGGTCCGTGGTTTAGATGAGGACATGCAAACAAAATGGGAGGAATCAGACCAGTACTTTGCACCTAAATTGCATTCAACAAACAAGCTATTTATGATGAAGAATCCATTGATGAATAGCTTATGTTGTATCACACTTTAACAATAAGCCATTAGATGTTATCCATTTCTCTATTGCTTTAGGCCATCGGTTGGGAATGCATATTTGGGTTCTTTGTCCACCTTGCAATAGGCCTTCAATATGAGGATTGAATATGAGCAAAATCAATTTTAGAAAGTGGTCATTGAAGAAGCGGAGTAAACGAACCTTAATTGCTCAATTAATTATGACAGGAAATGGAGGAAGAGAAATCAGTCAGCTCTTCTTCCTTATTGGAGTATATGGAGCATTGCACTAAGCTGAATGAAGACCTTAGTTGGAATTGTAGATATTTGGGAGCAGTGGACAAGAGATGGTTTCTCATAGACTTGGTTCGCCAAGAGGAAATTGATGTCCTAGTGCTACAAGAAACAAAATCTCAGGAATTGTCTACGTCAACTCTATGCTTCCTAGTCTAAGGTGAGCCTTGTAAAGATTGGCATTGGATTCGTTTGGTAACTTCGTGGTGGTAGGAATTTTTGGAAGCCCAAGTTGTCTTTTGAAAGTTAGAAAACTGGAGAATATTTTTTCCATGTGCATTTAGGTCATTGGCTTCGGGATAATAGGTGAGTCTGAATATTTATGGCTCGATAGTCCATGGATGAAGAGAACTGATCTAAGAAGAATTCTAGCGGCAGTAGGTTGTTGACAAATCTTGTGGTTAACGGATGGTTATTTTAATATCACCCAATTCTTTAAAATTTCAAATTGAGCTAGACTAATCACAAGCATGAGGTGAATGTCGAAAGTGACCTTTGAATGCAATATTGTCCTTCGATGCAGAGAAGGGGTGCGGGGTGGGGTTCAAATGGTCTAATGGTTGAAAGTTTCTTCCTTTGGATGCATGGGATGCTAAATATCCATGTTGTCTTTTGTTTGCTAAGCCCATGACCTTTTCATTGGGCACAAGCAATAAAAAGAGGTTTGTTGCCTTTCATTTTTAAAATGGTCTGGTGGAATGTCAAGATTTTCATTCCTTAGTTCTATGTTAGTGGTCAAAACGTGAGGTCCATCGGTGGGTAACATTTTTTGAAAAAATAAAAATAAAAAGTTCTTTAAAGAGAAACCAAAGTTTAGAAGAAACAAAGGTTTGGCAGATGTTGAGAGGAAGGAGTTGACAAAAAGATTAAATAAAGTATGATTTTAAGGAGGACAATGGCCCTCTATCATCAAATGAATATCTAGAGAAAGCTAGCTTACACGTGGAGTTCGAAGCAATTCAGAGGAGAAAGGAAGTGGCTTGGAGATGTAGATCTAGAGTTTTGTGGCTTGAGCATGGTCATGAGTGCAAAGAAAAAGTTGAATTACATTGCCAAGCTAATAGTTGGCGATATGACTCTCAAAGATAGTGTTCCAAATTGTTGATTTACCATATGCCTCTTTTTTAAGATGCTTGAAGGAGTTCTCAAAAGACACGAGAAAATTCAAAATGATTTTTTATGGGATTTGCATTGTGGATGAGAGAAGAATCACCTTGTCTTTTCAACTGGGGTTAGGAGGGAGGATTCGGTCTTTTCAAGCTCTTAGGAATGATATATTGCTTTGTAAATGGCCATGGATGTATGGAAATGAAACCAATTCCTTGTGGACTACAGTGCTGGGTGCTAGCTATGGACGAGATGGAGACCGAGGGAGCTAATGTAGGAAAAAAGGGGTCTGTAGTGGTGAAGGCCTTATACAGGTTGGGTGAAGGCTGGGGTCGAGTGAAGAAACCTGTGTGAAGGGATTGAGGTTTATTGTTTGAAAAGGTGATCAGATTTCGTTTTGGAGTGTTTTATGGTTGGGAGATTTGAAGCTAAAAGAAAGCTTCCCAAGGTTGTATAGTTTAGTTGTGGACAAATAATCCAAAGTGGATGAAAAATATGAGATTCTTGGTGGAACAATTGTGTGGTTGATTTAGTTTAGAAGGTCGTAATACAATGAAGAGTCTGACAGCTATATTCAACTCTTTGATTAAATGATTTACTGATTGATGTTGAGGAAAAGGATATTAGGATTTGGTTGGGTGATCAAACTTTTTGCTAGTATGTGGTAAAATGGAAGGTATTGACACCGAAATTTGTAGAGAAGGAGCATTATTCAGGTTAATGTAGATCTCTCGTGTCCCATGTGGGTTAGAGGTGGAGAACAAGATCATATTTTCTGTTGTTTCCCTTTCACAAAGGTTATCTGGAATAGATTTTTAGATTTAATGGGATACTCTTGGTTGATGGAAAGTTCAGTATTGAGGTGCTAGGGAGTCGGGTGGGAGTTAGGTTCAAGTGGAGAGCTAAGGGAGTGTGGTTGTCATTCTCATCATTTTTCTTTTGGGTGGTTTGGAAAGAGAGAGATGCTAATGTTTTTGAATCTAGAAGTAGGTCTGTGCAAGAAGTTTTTGGGAGGAAGCAAGCTACTTTTAGCCTTTTGGCTTTTCAGTTGCAAGGAATTTGAGGAGTGTTGATGACTTTATTAGGTCTTAGAATGCTTGAGTGGTGGTAAATTATAAATGATCCTATCCATCAAATTTAATGTTGTGGTGCAGCTAGGGGACATCCTAGTCAGGGAGGAATGGGAGGGGTTCTTCACAATCATTCATGGGATATGATTTTCTTCTTCTTTGAGATTGTAAGTTCTAGGGTTCCAATGAGGCAGAGTTAGCAATAAAAGGAAAAGAAGGGAAGGGGTGGGGGGGAGAGGGGGGGGGAGGTGGGGGGGAGGGCTGGTGTGGGGAGGGGGGAGGGGAGATGTGTCCTATGCCATTGTTTGGGCATCTGGTAACAAGAGGCCTCCATGGAAACTCATTTGTTTTGTGAGGGACCTGATTATGTAGGAATTGAGATATTTTCTTTAGGCATGTGAGATGGTCAGCTAATGTAGTGGCCGAATTCCTTGCAAAATCTGGGGTGGAAAGTTGTGGAGGTTTTTTGGGAACTTGTAATGGGGTTCGAGTGATATGTTTGCTTTGTTGCAATTAAGAGTGAGTTTGTAGTAATGATTTTGTGTTGTACAGTCAAGCTTTGTGGTGATTCTTGTGGTGATTTTCATCATGGTTATCTTTTCTTTAAAAGAGAAAAAAAAAAAAAAAAGAACTGACATATCTAAGGAGATCATGCACTGCTTCCAAAAGAAAAAAGAACCAAGGAATCGAGGGTGGTTGTTAAATGGATCTTGAGAAAGCCTATGATCATGTGAGTTGGTCCTTCCTAATTTATTTATTCCGAAGGTTTGAATTTGGTTTGAAATGGATACATTGGATAAAGGATTCTATATCTATGGCCTAATTGTCCAGCATATGATCATGTCGGTTGTTCCTAATTTATGCATTGCAAAGGTTGGGATATGGTTTGAAATGGATACATTGGATAAAGGATTCTATATGCACGGCCTATTTGTCCATTTTGGTTAATGGCTCCATGCAAGGTCTCATCCTTGGGGGCCATTGCTGATATAATAGGAAAAATCAAAGACCTGAAGTTCTGAACAGCCAGGTAGGTATCCCTTTGTTCATACTCTTCGTGAAGCTAACAGAGAAGTGGATGATCTGGCATAAAGCAGTGTTTTCAAATTTTCTATGGCTGCAAGTGATCTTTCTTTTTGCAGATCCCAGTTCTTTTGGGCTTCAATCCTGTTTAGGTGTGCCCAGACCTGGTTCTACTTTATTGTATCCTTGCTAGGCCAGCTGGCCCTTTGTTGTATTCCAGTTTTGGCCTTTGGGCTTTTTTGTAGCTTTTCTTTGGTTTTGAATAAAATTTGGTAATTTTATGATGATAAATAGGATCAAGTGCTTGTTTCAATAAAGCTATTGTAGTCTAGTGGTAAAGATACTTGTTTTAATCCAAAGGGGTTGGAGTCATGGCCAGGAATCCGCCTCAGGAAGTGGGAGTCCTGAGTTCGATTCCCACTCCATCCTAAAGAGCCACTCCCGTAGAGTTACCTGGTGTGGGTGGGTAAGAAGGATTGTACATGCCTCGAGGATTAGTCAGGTGCTTTAAGAGGCCTGGACGCCTTGGTCATCAAGAAAAAAAGAAAAAAAAGGATCAAGTGCTTAAATGCTTTCAAGCAGTTTTAGGTTCAGTAAATGGAAATGTAAATGTCACTAAAAGTGCAAGTGTGGGGTTCTATGCATAGAGGATCAGGTCTCCAGGTTAGCTTCTTTTGTTGATTGCTGTTGCTAAAAGTGCAATTTTGGGGTTCTATGTATAGACGATCAGGTTTCCAGATTAGCTTCTTTTGTTGGTTGTGCGAAGGTATGGTTTCCTTAGGCTTGCCTTTTGGAGGCAACCCCAAAACCTTATCCTTGTGGTTTGGCCATTGATAGATTCAAATAAATTGGCTTTATGGAGAAACAAAATCTTATTTGTCCCTTTGATGGTTGGGTCATTCTTATCAAAGCAACATTAAATAATCTCCTTTAGTAATTTTCATTATTTAAAATCCCTTTGAAGTGGCTAAAATACTTGAAAAGATGGAGAGAGTTATCCTTTATGAGGGAGGAGGTAATAAGGAAAAAAAAAATGCAATACTATAATGGAAAAAGGTCAAATTACCTTTGGAGAATGGGGGTTTGGGTGTGGGAAATTTAGTAGAGAGAAACCATATGGGCCAAAACTTGGTGGAGATTTGTGAGGAGAGAGAGGGAAATGTTGCAAGACAATATGGTGAAAGGGATAGGGGTTGGTTTCCCAAAGGGGTCAAGTAGGGGTTGGTCACAACTTTGAAAAGAAATTTCTAAGATAGGATCTTTGGGGCATGCGACAGGTCAAAAAAAATAAATAAATCAGTGCATATGAGATTTATGGTAAAATGGAGCTCATGTTAGCTTTTGGGAGGATATTTCGTTGGGTTTACAACCACTAAAAGTTTCTTTTCTTAGTCTCTTCTCCATTTCCAATAAAAAAAATTCTCTCATGAAGGAATATATGGAAGTTTGGTGGAACGTTGTCTAGGCATTTAACCTTTTGGAGAGATCTCATGGATTTTAGGGTGTGTTTGTCAATTGATAGATTTCGATCCCGGAGATTTTGAAATTAGGAGAAAATCTATGCAAACTAATATTTCACTGTTTGATTGAAATTGGTGGAAAGAGAGATTTGTTGACGCTAGTGTGGAAGAGGTCTGTGAAGATTAGGGGTTCTTAACTGAATATACAAACTAACATAGAGATCCTCTCATATAGTGTAAGCACCCCCTCCCCATTCTCCGATTTTTTAAAACATATTAGTTCCTAATCTAGTGCCTACAAACACGTGCATTGAAACCTATGATTTCCTAGAGATTGAAAATTCTAAACACTGGAGATTCCTAGAAGCCTAACAAAAATTGAGATCCCACAATTGGAAAACCTCCTTTCTTGATTAATGTGCCTTTTACCTTTACCTTTTAGAGGATTGTAACAGGTGTTGGTCTAAACTTTGTAAAGAATTGAATAGGATCTTTTTAAATAAATCCTCGTTTACCTCTTGAACCCTTCCTCGTCAGTTTCTTTCCTTGTGAGCCTATTGGTTTAAACTGCCCCATCAAAGTGAAAGCTTTCTCTTGGACTACGAGTCTGAACTATTTTTTTTTCCCTACTTAATTTGAAGGCCAATAATTTCTCTATAATGTGTTTTTAGGTTGGAATATTGAATAGTTGGTTTATCACATTCTTTTGTTTTTGTTTATCCTATTAAGTCGTTCTTTCTCTCCTCTTTTCCTGTTTTCTTTTCAATAATCTGTTTGGGCCCTCAATGAGAGTTGGGATTACAAAACCCTTCTCAAAGAAAGACTAGATTTTATGGAAAACTTGTGCCCTTGAAAGACTAGATTTTATGGAAAACTTGTGCCCTTGACCATAGCCTGGTTTGTTTGGATAGAGCAAAACTGGTGCATGCTGGAAGACAATGCTTCTTCTATTGTCTGCATTCTACATTGAATAAGCCATGATATAATAATGCAAACGGTAATCGCTTTTGAGGCTTTCACAGGTTCTCCGCTTGAGCAATTCAATGGAAATTGGCCTACATTTCTTGATGTGCTTATTACTATTTTTGCCTTTCCTCTGTTTCGGTTGAATGTGTAATGTTTTTCTGTAAGTCCATTCCTATATCCTCTTTGAAGGCTTCTTCTCTCTAAAAAAGAAAAAAAGAAAAAAAAAACTTTCTATAGATTTCCTGATTGTTCAACAAGCTGGAACTTCCATTCATGTGGGCAATGAGGACCCTTACATGAGACATCACACTGTTCCTATGGCCCTTCTACTCGGGCTGCCTTCCTGGCTAATTAAATTTCATGTATATCATTTTAGAAGTCTCTAATATCTATTTCTTTTTTTTCTTTTTCTTTTTTCTTATTTTTCTGTACCTTTTCCTTCTGCTTTTCTCCCATGAACTTTTATGTCATGATCCTGCAACTTAGAAGATGAGCCACACCCTTTTTTCTTGGGTGAGGTGGGGGGTTGAAGGTTAGATAAGGCTTCTAGGAATAGACTAGATACGTTGAGTCTTTAGAGTTACGCAGTGCATGAGGCTTGCACATTATTAGATCCATATCATTGAGTCCCATATTTGGGTAGTCTGGATTGTCTTGGATTCTCACTGCATGCAAAGTTGGCCATTCTTTTGCAACATAGAGATCTGGCATCTAGAAAATAAATGAAGGATCTAGCTCTTATCCTTTTTGTCCTATCTTCTGACAACATGATTGGTTTCTCTATACTATGTCCATTTTATTTCAGAATTTGCACCTTTCTTGTCTAACTCTCATCTAATATCAGGTCTGGATTTTTTTGGAAAGGATTACAATGGGTGAGGAAGGAAAATTTACGATACAAATAAGTTCCGACTTGGTAAATCGTCTGGTTGGTGAAGGGGAGAAGAAGAAAACAAGGAAACCCAAACCAAAGACTCTGCGGACCCTGCCGCAGCTGAAGCAGCCACCCAACAGCCAGGACACAAACAGAAGGGTATCCTCCGGTGGGGGATGGCCACCTCAGTCCCCTTTGTTCTTGCCTGTACCACCCACTCCACCATCAGTCGCAAGTGCAGAGCTGGATGCCATCCGGTCCGTTGTCCAGGACAGTGAAAGGGTTCTGGAGAGGTTGCAGAAGCAGGAGGCTAACATGGCACAAGAAGTGACACAGAAGGCCAAGGAGCTTCATGAAAAGGAGTTCAAGCTACCCTACCAGAAGCCAATGCCCTGCTTGGCTGAGAAAGATGCTTGCTTGGAGTGCTACAAGGAAAATGTCAATAACCCTCTAGTATGCTCTAGTGTGGTGAAAACATTTGCGGATTGTGCTCGCAAGGCAAGGCAGCAGGTGAGTTCTTAAGTTGGTGGTTAGGAGGCTTCAGAACCGTTTGTGCTGCAAGCTATTAAAATTTAAGAAAGCTATCAATATTTTGGTTTCATGATCGAGTGTAATGCAGTGAACGGCTTTAACTGGCACTTCTGCCAATCCAATAAGCAATTGATACCCTTCTGTGGATCTTCTTTCCAATCGTTTGAAACTGATTTGAGAATTTTGACATCAGTATACAAGTTTGTTTGACCATTTTCCAATATGTTTCTATTAGATCTTGACATTTTGACAATGTGAGGGAATTTTTTTTATATTATTTTATGTTCCAATGATCCTTTGGTGACACAAACCTTTTCAGGCTCGTCTTAGAATAAGCAAATGGAGAAATATGTAAAAGATCATTGGGCCATGCGAGTTCTCCGTAATAATGTTGCCCCATTCTTTTAGCTAATTTAGCTCTTAATACAGGATCATTTAAGTTTGGTTTCTTTGTTATTGAGATAGGTCAAAGATCATTGGGCCATGCGAGTTCTCCGTAATAATGTTGCCCCATTCCTTTAGCTAATTTAGCTCTTAATAAAGGATCATTTAAGTTAGGTTTCTTTGTTATTGAGATAGGTAAATTCTTATAGATACATCCTCCGAAGGAACTGGACATGATAATTTTTAATCATCCGCTCGAGCAAAAATCAAAAGAAGAAAATGGATCCATATAAAATAGTTTGTCTTCCACACATATTTCACTCTGTAAGAAAAGATTTTCTGAATTCATTTTACTATCCATTGCAAGGAATTCCATTCTTATAGATAAATACTCAATACCTAAGTAGGCTTACAAATTTGATTGTGATCAAGTGCTTTTTGGATGGTTTCTTGCCTTATTTGTGATTGATGTTTATCTTCACAATATCTCGAACTTTCAACATACAATGTCTTTCCTTGTTACTAATATAGTCTAGCTTATGTTCTTCCTTAGATCCCTTGTTTCACTTCGATATTGATAGGCCCACCTAGGATAACCTTAATCACAGATTGGGTGTTGCAACTGTACGAAATCTACACCCATACAAAGGATAGTCTTGGTATGTGTCTTACTAGAAAAGTCTTCTTAATTAGGTAATGGGTAAATTTGACCTGAAAGAAACTTGAATCAACTACACCTATTAAACAAAACCCAAGAATATTCGATCCAAATCCGACCCAACCCAATCTGCATGTTTACCTTGAGTAGGTCTTTAAAACGAGTTGGATTTGAGTACATATTAGAGATTTGGTCATCCAAGTTTCTCATGCTGTGCTTCGTATTTATAGAGTATTATATTAATTCTAAAATTTAGAAAGCTACCTCACCTAATAATCATAAATTTTAAGACAAATTATAAAAAATTAAGGGAACAAAAAATCACAAGGTTAGGATTGTTAGATGAAGGCTGAACTTTGTCTAGACCATTTTCAAATCATTTTCTATGCATCTCACTAGGACACTTGTTATCGAGTGGAAAAATTAAGAGGCAATCTCCCTAATAGGGAGGCATTAGTAGCATGCTTAGATTTTCTTTTCATTTTTGAATGTTAATCAATGGTTCATCAAAAAAAACGGCTGACTATTTCTTGACACATTGAGTTAGCTAAAGGAGTAACCTTTTTTAGATCTAAGTGCTTATTATGATAAGGACTTCTTCAATCATTCCAACTCTTAATTTTGGTGACCCATTATTTCAAGGACAGAATTTTTAGTTGATTTGTTTAAAACATTTTGATATTAGACTCCATGCTTATATAGTTCAATCAATTTGAAGAATAGACCCGGCAAAAAAGACAAGAACTCCTCGATCCAAGGAGATGAAGGAAATACTCTTACTTTGTATCATGCATATGTCAAGACCATCCATCACTGCATTACAGATTGAAGGTTGGGTTTTCTTCACAAACTATCCAAAACAGAAATGCAAGGAGAAATAAAAAGATAAATAGGCTTTTCCATTTTTGGAATGACTCTCGGTATAGTAGTAAAAGCAAGACGAGTAGGTGGATCGACTCATTAAGTTCCTATTTCAATAGGACTTGCACAAGGAAAAACACTTGCCATTTGTTGGTTGTTAGGGTGTCTGGAAAACATCTGGGTCAAAATGTGGCTTTCAAATGCTGTTCCGAATTAGTGGATGCTGCCAAAGGAAGTGGTGATACTTCCAACACCATGGCCAAATTGTGATCACTATTAAAGGACATGAACTTTCCGAATCAAGTTCATAAACAAGTCAACAAGAAGCGTAGACCATGCAGGCTATTTTCTGCCACGCAAACACAAAGAATTTTTTTTATCTTTCAATCCCAAACTCGAAGGTTGCTGCCACCTTGTGCTGAAGAGACAGGAATACTTCTAAGACGTACAAGTCTACTTGTAGAAGAAAGAAAATTAAATTGGGAAGGTTTGTAACTCACTTGTCAAGGTATGTGACCCAACATCAAAGAAAACAACTCTGCTGGGGGAAACACCCATGGAATTGACAGTGAAAATAGCTCTCTCCCTGCAAAAATGGCAGTTGATGAAAGAAGGATTGTGCTAGAGGATGTAGAATCGTCGAAACGAAGGTGGAACCATGTAAAAGGGGTTGGTCTGTTCTCATGGAAGGACATAAGAACCTAACTTTAATGGTCTGAGTTAAGCTTAGTGCTTGAAAACTAAAGAATATGAGAAGACATGCTGCAAGAAAGAAGCAGCTTGCTTTGGAGAGAAAAAAGAAGCGACCTTGGTGTGAAAATGGGTCTCGAAAGAGGTCAAGCCTTCTATGGTGATTGTTAATATGACCAAGAAATGAAAGAAACCTACAGAAAGGTCAGAGTCCTAACTAGACTTGTGTACATTGCTGGCTCGTGGTAGGCCTCAAGCATGGGTTGTTACTAGGATAAAAGCTCAAGCCAAGATACTTCTCCAATGGGGGAACCACCTTTTAGACAAATCTCAACTGGAGAATAGTCGGAGGATGATGGGGCTTTGGTTAGCTCAAGAACGCAAGCCACTTCAACTATCTTGTTCATTGATCCAAGGGATACGTCTGTTTACATGGCAAACAACCCTTCACAAATTCAACAAACAGCAAGATAAGCTCCAAAATAGATTTGAATCGATTAACCCCTTTAATAAACAAGTAACGAGTTGAAGGTTGTTGATCTAAACCCGAATAATACCGTATCCAATCGAACCCGTTGCCATGTCTACCCTAAACTAGGCCTAGCAAAATTTTATTGGCCCTTATTATCCGAATTGAGCCCAAGCATTTTAAATGAGTATGGATATAAAATTTTGTGACCTGAACTGACTTACCCATTTAATGGGTTGAAAGTTGTTCTTGTCAAAATCGACTCAACCCAACCCAACGTGTTGTCAGGTATAAGAAGGAGGGGTAAGCTTACTTGGCAAAGATGCACAATAATGCACGAAGATGCATTGGGTAGATCTAAATAAGTAGAGAAGAAAAGTGTTGACTTAGCTAGGGAATGAAAATTTCCAATAGTCCATTCAGGGTTTGCATTATTGTGTTGTGAGAGGAAATTTTGTCTATATTCCTTAATGGTAATGCATATTTACACGGATGAGGAATATAAAAAAGGGTATGTATGATTACGAGATATTTGGAAAATATGCCTATTTATTGGCTTAAATTTGCCCTAATGTAATGCTCTTAGCAATTTTTTTCCTCGATTTAATTCGGTTGGCACTCACTTTTGCCTCCAATACTTAAGTAAGCTTTCAATCAACTTGCTCACTCTTTGGACCAATGGTGATCACAACAAATCACACCAAATCACACAATTTGAACACAAGAATGAGATATAGAACACTAAAACTTGAACAGATAAGTACTCAATTTAGTTTGAAGAAAAAGAGATTACATTAGGTTTTGGGAGACTCTCAAGCTCTCATCCCAACTTGTTAGAACACTTTTTTTTGCTTACAAGACCTTGAAACTATCTAATAAGATTCAACAGTTAAAAACTTTAACTCTTTCTAGAAATCACTACGCCGTAGGAACCTTTGCTCTTCGAAATTTTGACATTAAATTTGGTTTTCATAGCCAATTGATTGTCTTCTCACTTAGTCGATCTGTGACAGTAAACTTGAACATGTACATTTGACTAATGAACCAAGGTTTTTTTAGCATTAACAAAGAAGATTTTATTTAAAAAAAAAGCATAAAGTTAAAAAAAAAAAATTTGGTCTAAAAAGATTGGATCACAAAAACCAAGAAAAACAAAAAGAAAATGAGAAATTAAACCAAATGTTAAAATAATAATAAAGAAAGTCATAATAAGGACAACTTGCTAAGGCTGTTGGGCTTCCATCTAATGAATCATATATATTTCTTTTAATTTTTTAGGGGCGTTTTGCCTTTACTCAATCCATGCCATCACTTTTGTTATTCAAATGCCAAAACTCTCCATGTTGTCTCCATCACCCATTCATGTATTCATCTTCATTCTCTCTCTCTCTCTCTATATATATACATATATATATATATATATATATATATATATATCATCTTCATTCTCTCTCTTTATATATATATATATATATATATATATATAATCATTTTTCCAGAATCATCGTTTTTCTCATTTATTCTTTCGAATCTCAATCTAGATCTAATCTCAAGGCCGAGCTTTGCTGATAGATCTTCGCTAGCACATCAGTAAGGTACAAGTCTCTCTTTGAAAAAATTATATTTATGTTCATAGAATCATCTATTTTCTCATTTCGTATTTTCTTTCCAAATCTAATCATAGGGCTAGAACTACCGATTCTCATTTTTGACAAGTAGGTTCTATTTTTAAGAGGAAAAAAAGGGTTTCAATCTTTTTTTTTTTTTCTTTCTAGTTTTTTAAGAACCTCTTTTGTTTTCTAAATTTTCTTATCACTCAATCTTCTTTTTTGAAAAATCTCTCTCAGGATCTGTAAAAATGCATTTGCTGAATCCATCCAAATTTAACTCCCAAGTATCATTTCCCTTATTCTTAAATTTTCTATGCTTTAGTTGTATAAACGAGCTTTAGGGCTGAAACTTGCAAAACCCGACCCGCATGACCGGACCCGAGAAATCAGTGGTTTTGGGTTGTGAATTTGTATATTTCGGATCAGATCGTATCGAGTTAGGAAAAAAAACCTTCATGAAAATTCAGGTTGGATTGGATTGAGAACTTTAAAATCAACCCAACGTAACTTAACTTGAGTGCACCAAGTTATAAAACAATAACGATTATGGTTGAAACTCAAGTCGTTTCGGGTCGGGCTAGCACTCGGGTTGAATCGGCTCAGAATTTTGGGTCTGATCAAATTGAGTAATTCTGACAATTCAAGTTGGATCAAGTTGGGTTCAATAAATTTTAAAATGAATTGGATTAGGTTTATTAAAACTCGACCGTACTCACCTAAATTTCAGCCCTAATGAGCTTAAACTTATGTAAAGGAAAGTCCAACTTAAATTCAGCCCATAACAGCCTTAATGTAAAGTCGTATGGCCTTATACAAAAGACTCAGTTAGGATTGCAGAACACTCATACTGTTGAATTATTGCATACATTGCCTTCAAAGGCCTACCAAACATATATGAAATTGAGACTGACAAATACTGGCAATTGTATCATTACACAATATTTAAATTTGAAAGATATTTCTGAAGGGACCCTTCCTTTCTTAACAATTCACAACCATTATGTTTTATAAATAATTAAGGAAATGAAAAACCAATGAGCCTCTCCAAATCAAAAAAAGCACATATCCAAGACACAACAGCAACACAAGGCAGCAAAACTGCAGCAAAGAGCAAAGGAAAAGAAAGAAAGAAAAGAATTAGATAGAAAGCAAAAAATGTAGAACACAAAAAATTAATAAATATAAATATAAATATAAATAAATCGAAAGAAAATGATCTAATGGATAATAAATAGCATACTCAGTAGATTCCAACATGATGCAAACATAACATTGGGTTCTATTTTTATTTTTAAAGAAAAATTGGCTGATATTCAATATATTAGACTCTCATTAGGGCCCATTTCCTACTATAATAGTTAAATGTGTTGGTCGAGATGTGATCGTCATCATCAGCAGTAGACAGTAGTAACTAGCATCTTATTTACGTGGAGTCGGCTTTACGAGTTCTTCTTTTCCAATTGACTTTGTCATAAATCATATCTACTTATTCTACTGTCTAACATATCCATTTTTTATCTCTCCTCTTAATGCCTTCAATGGTAGCCTATCAACTTTACGCACTGGAGTTGTGTTTTGTCTTCTATTAACATGATCGAACTACCTCAAATGATTTTTTCTCAATTTTATTTTATTTTAGATGAGACCCATTTTAGTCCAATGTTAATTTGTAGATATTCTCTTACATATAAAGTGTAATTAGAACACATGCATAAATTTAAACAAAACCACTATGTTTTGATATCATATTTTCATAGTTTATATTTTATGCATATAAATCATATAGTATATAATTTAATTTCAATATGCCATTCAGTTATATAAAATAAGTAAAATACTTCCTCCGTCCCATTTTAGTTATCTCATTTTAAACTTTTGTATTTTTTAAGAAACTTGAATTTTGACTTTAATCCACCCCAGCTGAGAGGTAATTCTTATTCATTTTCAATACACTTTATACTATTTCAATATAAATGGAACAATCCCAAAATCCATATCGGACAACTAAATTGGGAGAGAGGGAGTATTTCTTAGTGCTATTTGGATTATTTCTTGGAAGAATCTTTTCTATGTATCAACTTTTCTGTTTATCAAGTGAATCATATATGAAGGATTTGTAGTTTTGAGAAAATTAAAGAGGAGGTTAGAATTCTTGTGGATCTAATAGTTAAAGGAGGGTTATGAGAATCAGGTGAAAAATACAATGACAACGAATTTTGCCTTTTCTAATTTTATTTTAAGCACATATTTTGTCCATCTCAGTGTCGAAAGTGCCAAATCTAAACATTTTTTCTTTTAAAATTTGATCATTTTAAATTATTTCATCAAATTTTTTTTTTTGGAATTTCGATTCTAAGATAATCTCAATCATAAAATAATTTAATGAAATACTATGCAGTGCTTATGAAATTCAATAGAAATGTGTTAATGTGATTAATAAAGTTTATAAAGTGTCTGTTTGGTTTTCTAAGATTTTTCTATAAAATTAATAGAAGCTGAGTTTTTTAAAATAGTTTCCATTTTTTAGTTTCTTGTAAAAAAATTTGAATGATATCATATACAAACATTTCTATAATTAAATGAAGATCTCTTGATGTGATTGATATAGTTTGAGTGTTTCTTTAATTTTTCTAGTATTCTAACATTTTTATGAAACTCATAATTCTTTACATTAAATAAAGTTTTGAATTGATAGAAAACATACATCATTAGGAGATAATTGAGAACGCGAATTTCAAATTAGATGTTTCCTCATGTTGGTTTCCTATTTTATGAAATTTTTAGACATTAATTCAAATTCTTAGGACATACTTTATTTATATTAAAAATTTGACTTTAAAGGATCTAATACTACATAAAATAACTTATTTTTAATAAAAAAATATACTCATCCTAAGTTTTTCATTTTTATTAATTATCTCATTTTTTTAATTTATTTAAAAAAGAAAAAATAGAGGAAAGAGAAACCGTATCAATAATTTATCACTAATATGATACATATACATATATAGCCATATGGACAATACGTATTGCCGAAACTTTTTTTGATCTCCGGTAAAAAGTATCATGTCTTTCACGTATGGATGTACCCAATATCACCGAGCCACTAAAGATGTGTATCTCCTTATGTAATATTTGAACTCATTTTCTATTTACTTTCAATTTTTTTAGGTTCAAAGTGTCCATGCATCGCATCCGACTAGTCCTCTTGGACGTCTGAAAACCCTCCAATCCGCACACACTCTGGGGGAAGTGGCCCTTCTTTGAAGTCACTAGAAATTGAATTTAAAAATCCTAAAGTCTTGTATCTCAAATATTAAGCCAACCTCTTCAAATTATTTACTTTTCATTTTCGAGGTTCGAGTCAGACTTTCTTTACCATACATGCAATAACTTAATAGCTAAATGAGTTATAGTGCTAAGCTTAGTTATGCTTCACACAGTGTGAATGAACCGCTCAACCCAATTTATTAACCACGTACACATACTTTTTGAACTGGATGAAAATTGACCGACTTTCACATTGATGGCTTATTTTGGGCTTGAGTGCATGACTACTAAGAGACCTGATACTAACTTTTCATTTGGTTTTGAAGAGTGGTGAGAAAATTGATTAGACTAAATGAACTTGGACCTAGTTCAAATTTAAATTTATCTAATTCACACTATTTTACAACAAACATATTGAGTTAAACTTTGACAAGCTCCATGTCAGGGACAAAAATTGTCCCAAATCGGAAGAGACTTGGGTGGATTGGAGTTTAAATAGAGGGTGACACCTCTTTCAATGATTAGTCATTTTGAGAGAAAAACGGTCGCTGTGACACTTGTATTAGAGCAAACTTGTGAGTCCCCCTAGCGAGGGCACCAGGGATTGAGCCGGGGAGCCTGTCATGGACAAAAATTGTCCCACATCAAAAAAAGACTTAGGTGGGTCTTGGGGTGACACCTCCTTCAATGAATAGTCATTTTGAAAGGAAAACTGCGCCCGTGACATCCAACTTACTATGATATGCCCAAGTGCAACCCTAATGTAAAATGTGCTTTTTTGTAAGTTTTTTTATGACTAGGGTGTTCAGGTCTTTTTTAGTACTCACACAAGCAGAGTAACTCTAAAGGATGTGTTGTTCTATGTTCGTGAGATACTCCCATTTCTTAAGACGAGAATTGCTTTTTGTAGTTTCTAACAAATATTTATGCTAACAAAAGGAAATTTCAAGCTTCTTACCATCCCTTCCAGAACCCATCACCCTTGCTCTTTGTTTCCACTGGAGGTGGTGGTGGTTGTGGGTATGCATAAGGAGCCGGTGGCGGATAACCTGCCTGAGGTGGAGCTGCATAAGTAGCTGGAGGGTATCCCTCAGCCGGTGGAGGGTACGGCTGAGGTGGATAGCTTTGACCAGGAGGTGGGTACGCCTGCGGTGGTGGGGGATACACTGCTCAATTGCGACTCAAAATGGTTAGATTTTCTCGAAATATGTAACTTACATGAATCTTAAAAGCTAGACAAGTAAGAAATCCCTCGCAGAAGTCTTTCAACCTGGACCCATATGCACTAATTGGTGAGAACATGTGAATTCCACCATTTAAAATTTAAATTCTTAATTAATTTCTAAGTTTTAAACATATGTTGCTCTTTAGATTTTGAAAAGCAATTGCCCTCATAATTAGATAGATCAAATAAATATACTTTATTCCTATCTTTTTGCCAATTCAAATGGAGGATCCAATAGTTTTATAAAAATTAATAAGATACATATATGTATCATGACATTTGGAAATTAATGAACAGTTTAGCTTTTAAAAGATAGACTCCACATATTACAAATAACACAATTTAAAATAATGTTATACTATCAAAATGAGAATATAAATCATGTTTTATAATAAAATTATAGGCTACCAATTGATTCACATGTGCAAATCTTTTATGTTTGACCACCACATGGAGAGCCAAAGAAAATTTGATCCAAACAATTTGCCATCATAAAAGGCTGGAGTGTAGAGTGCAGATTTGTACTGTATATGCAGTAGACTGAATGTATTGGGGATATACAATACCATTGCCTAAAGCATAAAGGAATGAAGGTGATTGGTTGAGATAATATATATGTTATTTTTTTAATTACCAAGGTGTCCTCGAGATTTGTGCAAATTTCTCTACTCATATTAATTTTGTAAGAAGTTTGACTCTTTGAAATGGATTGGAAATTGAACTCAAATGACAAGTATGTTATTTGCCTCTATTAAACTCAAATAACATGTATGTTATTCTAACACCCGCCTAATCTGAGTTCGTAGTTGACTTTCCAAGTCGAGCTAACTCAATTAGTAGATAGGGTCATGTGGAATTAAGATTTGACCCAAGTCGATTACTAATAGACTTTGTTAGGCAAAATCAACTAAGTCAAACTTTAATTAAATCACTTCATTGAATAGAATAGATTTTCAAATAAAATAAGTAGTTGTGATTTATTGGAATTGAGATTTACATGAGTGGATGTAAATAATTTTAAGTGATGCATATGAAGTTATTGACAATCTATGATAGCCTTCATAATATTGGAAAATGACTTCATTGATGACTCAGTAATTATATATTGTTAGTATTTTTTATTTTTAAGATAAATCTAATATTAATTCCATAAAAATAATTATATAAAATTGAATCAAGCACTTAATTGACTTGTCAAGAAATAAGGTTGAACCAATCTATTAAATGATACTCCTAGTAATTTTTTTTTGAATTGATCCACCCGACTACCCATCAAACTATGATTGACTTGACCTGGTAATTGACTAAGTCCTAGTTATGATGAAAGCTATGATTTTACGTTCACAAACATTACATATATGGAATCTAGAAATTGCATCTTTTTGAATCTTTTGTATGCTCGATAATCTAAATTTATTGAGGATTTTTATATCCAATTGAAAAGAACTTGTCACACAATTGATAAAGAATTTATAGTTACAATCTAAAAGTTGTACGTTCAAATCACATGAACCTCAAATAAGTAATCAATTTATAGAAATAATGAGTCAAATCTAAATATTAAAAAACCAACTCTAAATTGATGGTTTGAATTGCTAAGACAATGACCATGGTGGTGATCTTAGAGCATAAATGAGAATTGGAGTAGACATCAGTGTTTTTTATAATAAGATATACCGATGCACATTTTCACTACTTAAATGATAACAAATGAAAAAACTAAACCCACTATTCTTTATTATATATAACACTAATATTCTTATCAATTCTTCAAATAAATTTGTTTAAAGTGGTCACATGATCCCACACGGGGTAGTTCAGCTGGTAACATTTCATCTCAGAAAGCGGGATGGTGCGAGTTCGAGACTATCACGTGAATTGCATGGAATTTGCAAAATACCATGAGATTATAAATGAACATTTAAGAAACAAAAGTGAATACCTTGTGGAGGAGCTTGTTGTTGATCGTAGTAACTCATGTTTTAAACTATGTTTATGGGAAAACAAACCAAAGCAGTGATGGGATCCTTGTTGTGTGACTACAAGATTGAATGAGAAGAAGAGTGTTTGTTTTATAGAGAGAGTAATGTTGGTGACTAGTTTCTTCTTCCCATGAAAAAGCCTGCAAAGCGTGTAGTGAGAAAGCCGGTCATTCTCATTCTATCTTCTTGGCTGTGAGACACGTGGCAACTGCCCCAGTTTCCTGATTTTAAAGAAAGGGACTGAAATGTTTGAATTCCTCCAGGGAGGAGACTGCAAGGAATTTATCTTTGGAATCACCGAAGGCCCCAAAGAGAGTTCTTGTTTGAGCTTTGAATGGTTTGGATTAGATGTCTGAGTTTGTTTGAGAATAGCTTTCGGTATATATGCATTGACTCGCATCAATTATGAGATAACACGATAATGACGAAACTTGGGTTGGATTTTAATCTGACTTGTATGATTTGATTTGAGAAATCATTGGGTTGGATTATATATTTGTAGATTTAGAGTTAGGTTGAGTTGAGAAAAGAAAACCCACGTGAAAGTCTGATTGAACTGGACTTAGAAATTTAAAATTCATCAAACTCGATTCGAATTGACTCGATCCGACCAAAATTTTAGGAAATGTAAAAACTCTATTGCTATTTTTTTCCAAATTTGAGTTAAAATGGATCGGACAAGCAACTCAGGCCGGGTCGGGCTAACAACTTGAGTCGGGTCAGGTTGTGCAACTTGTGTCAAGTTTAGGCAAGCTCAGTAACTTTTTATATAAGTTGAGTTGAATTTATTAATATCTGGCCCAATATACTCAAGTTTCAACCCTATAAAATAGTTTTGTTGAAAGTCCAGTACAATTAATCATTTGTAAAATTTTGATTAGTTTTATTTAACAATTGAATGTATTTGTTTCAAAATGAATCGTAGATTAATTCATTATTATAACAATTATGACGAAAATAATAGTATATGAACATATATGAGTCAATATGGCGTTAAGCCTATTCAGATTAGCATCAATAATACAAGTGGCAATTCACGAGTCAATGATATAGAATGCATATTGAGTATAATAGACATGAAAACCGATCAAAATTATAAAAACCAAATTTTAGATCCATGGATTTTGTCATCCTTTTGTAATACAAGAGAGGGCGAAGTCTACTATTTGTCCAATTCCGATCCTCAAGTGCCTGCTCTGCTGTTCTCATCAAGTTGGCAGAAAAATCCAACACACATACTTTAGTAATCATCAACCCTAGATTTATCATAAAAAAAGGTTCTCCATTCAACTAGTTAAAATTTGAGACCTTACAATCGAGGACTTGATTGACTCCAAATTAAATATAAAAATGATTTTTTATGTCTTTTTATTTTTATGTTTTTATAACAATAATTTATAGCACAACTAACTAAGGTTTATTTTTACCGTCTAAAGGTTGTTGGTTAGGTCCTATAAGCCTCAGGTGGGGCAGTTGGTCCATCTTAATAATTTGTCAAATTCAAATATCAAAATCACTAAGTCAAAGAACAAATGATTAGGTTGATTCGGTTGCATTCTAATAAGTTTAGATACTTCACCTTTATGATAGATATTATGCCTTATATAGGATGGCATTGAATAAAATAAGTTTAAATACTTGAACTCTATGGTGAAATATTCAAATAACATAGTACTAATAGGATGGGAGCATTGTGTAAAAAGTAAAAACAAGCTAATAGAATTTTGAGTAATAAAAGCCTTATATTGCTTAAAGAATCAATTTTATAAAATAACTATAAGAGTGCAATGTTTTATAGAGTAAAATGCTCGATAAAGAAGAAAAGACAAATATACATACCTTTCGTCAAAGACTGAATCAAGAACAAAATAGAAAGAATCTTATTTTTATATCATTAGGTGCACCATATTAGTAAAACTGCCGGTGCATCAATCAATTCTTTAAGGATCCATTTGCTATGCCAAATGAATGGATTATGTAACGCCCCTCCCTCTCTCCCTAAATATCAAAGTGTTTATTTATTAACGAGAAAAGAGGGGAAAGCGCCACGACACGAGTGAAGTCCGAATTCGAAGATTTGACCATCAACTGACCCAACTAGTGCGTGTATATGGATAGAGTCCACGTATAATTGGCAACACACTATCTTACAATCTGCAGAAATATGTATAATCATTTGATACATTGATACTCAATCCTCTCAATCTAAAGAAAAGCATAATAAAAATCCCATAAAATTATTTCTCAAATAAAAGATTTTATACAATATCTCAAAATTCTGAATTATTCAACCCTACATAATTGTTTAGTTCTCTAATAAAATTAAAATGCAAGACTTTACGCAATCCTTCGTCCTGCTACCATTCTCATCTACGCTTGGTTGTTGTTTGCTCCAACCTCGTCACCTTTCTCCTTTCCTGTATTAGTTTATAAAAGAATAGAGTATTGTAGGCTTAGTCAACGTCCAATAGGAATTCTCATCGAAGTGGGTACCAACATGTGATATATATATATATATATATATATATATATAAAATCGGAGGAAAACATATATAAGTTCTTCATATCATATAATTCAATTGAAAATCATCAACATCCCATATTTCAAAATCAATTCATATTTCGTACTCATAAAACATTCAAAACAAATTCATAATCATTTCATAAATCAAATCATAATCATAATACTTTCAATATATTCATCAAAACATTACGATACAAATGCCATGGTAACAAAAATTACTGCAAGCCCTTCTCATGCTCATGCATTTCTCCTTATCTTACTCTCATCAAACAATTATAAACATTGATCATTCTGTTCGTACCTTTCCTGGGGCATCAGTTGGGAGCTATTACCCAATACTAGCATTTAACAAGAATTATAGGGGGAGTGCTACACACCCATATTCCTGCGCAGGTTTCGGGACTTTTTCTGACCCTTGAGCTTTCTTCCCAATTAATATCCCATATTTTGTAACCCATGAACGCAGCCATACATAATAGTTATTTCATTTCAAATATTTCAGGTTAGAGTTTATCATCTCTTAACATTTGATTCATCTATTCTCATCCCACATAAGATGCATGTTTTTCATGTCTATGCATCGATAAATTAAAATATCATGCATTTGAAAATGACTAAGAGTTCAAATAATATAATTAATTACTTGCTAATTCAAGAAAGTAGGAAAACATACTTGATCAATAGGATTCCGTGAAGGAGTGGGCTACGTAGTACGTACAGCTCCTAAATCACCCTCCGATCATCTGATTATGTTCATGAATCAAAATAAACTGTAAAATCAGTTCGTGCTCTTGTTTTCCACATCCATAATAATAATCTCATTAGTCTTCCATTTAGTGGTGTCTCCTAAATCCTACGTTCCTATCCAATCCAACACTGTGATCTCTGAATTTCATTCATTACTTCCTCAAAACTTCCGAAGCTTGTTTCGAAGCTTCAGAACATCAAAGTCTCCTTCGAATCATTTCGAAGTATACTGATTCACTAGTTTGCTCGAAACTTGCCTTCGGTACTTCCGAATCAAGTTCTGAGGGTTTAGCACTTCAAGTCCTCTCTCGGTACTTCCGACAGACTTACTGATTCTACTCATACAACATTCTGCTTGGAACTTGCATTCAGTATTTCCGAATCAAGTTCTAAGGGTTCGGAGCTTCAAATCCTCTCTCGGCACTTCCGATAAACTTACAGGTTTCGGTTAAGGAATACAGTGCTTGGAACTTGGCCTCAGTACTTCCAAGCCAAGTGCCGAGAGTTCGGATTTACAAACATTCCCTTGGTACTTCCGAGGCTTTGTAGGTCTCAATTCTATATTACAGTGCTCGGAACTTGGCATCGATACTTCCGATCCAGATTCTGAGACTTCGGTTCTCATATGGACTTAACCAAATTTATTAGTCTTCTTTCTGATTTCAATATCCTCGGAACTTGGCCTCGGAACGACCGAGTTAGGTTCTGAGACTTGTTATCTTCTGTGGGTTCTCGGAACGTTATTGTTCCCTCAGATTGTTTCGAGCCTTCGGAACTTGTCTCGGATGTTCCGAAACAAGTTCTAAATCCTGTCTTCTTCAGACAGTCACTCTACAAAAACTGCAGAGTGTGAAGTGAGTAAAAGGAACTCGGGAATCACAGTAGGGTGGGTTATTCATCCCATTCAATAAATCTAACCCTTTAGATTTATTTCCTACGTGATTACTCACGTTCTTAGGGATTAAAATTCATAAATTAATATATAATTTCACGGATTTGAATCTGATTCTTGAATTGGAGAAAATACCCAACAATTCTCGAATCTTTCCTATTCTCATTCTTTTAATCCGAATTCGTCTAGGGTTGAATTCTAAATCACCCTAAACTTTAATTTAAATCTAAATATTAAATTTAAAAGTCAAACCAACGTTAAACGAAGCTTTCCGTAATCCTTTCATCTTTCCTTTTTCTCCTTTCCTTCCTCGTTGGAGAGCAGCAGTGAAAGAGATGAACACCATGTGACAGAGTGGCAGGATAGTTCTCGGTGGAGAAAGTGAAAGGTGGATACTGCCGTGTGAAGAAAAAAAGGGAAGAAGGTGTCGTGCGAATATGATATGGAATGATGGAATTGCCATGTGCATAAGGGGAGTGGAATGAGTGTTGTGCGCATGGAAAAGAGGGGATTGGTTTTGCCATGTATGACTTATTCAAAACTGTGTGGCCTCTTTCTCATTCCCCTTTTGTCCTTAAGTCATTAAGGTGTGACATTTGGGTCCTCTTCCACGTGGCATGACACCTCATCGCCCATGTGACGTTGCTGATTCCTTCCAAATTAATTTCATAAATTAATTCCTCTTAATTTCTGAATTAAATTCACCACCTCTCTCTTAATTAATTGATTAATTCATATTAATCTCAATTAATTATTAAGCATCTAATATTTATTAATTCAAAAAATTCAGGGTGTCACAAATTAACTCTAAAAGATAGAATTAGAAATGACCGACATAGATGACAAATAAAAGAATCTCGCTTGAAATAGGTTCGTCGTTGGATACAAAATTGTATCAAGACTTTCTTTAGCGAGACACACTGATGAAACATGCCATTAAATACATTTTAAGACCCACATTCTTGGATATGATAAAGAGGACCATACAAATAGTTCTTGTATAAAGTTTCATAATGTAGTCCGAGATACTAACCCGATTGAACTATCTAACGAACTACACATGCAACATAGAGTCGTATCCAATGCCTATTGGATGTGCTCCCGTCCATGAGGAATGTCAATCATGTGGTTTTGGGCTTAGGTTATCAAGGTAGCCTAAAACAAATATCTCCTGACCCAACAATCCCCATTAGTTGAGTCCTAGAAAAGGCATTTGTCTGAGGGTTTTCTTTTTCTTTTCTACGTATAGTGTTTCCGTTCTTCCCATTCTTCCAAAGGGCCACTCCCAATAGTTTTACCAGGTATGTATGAGTAAAGAGGTTTGCACGTGCCCCAATGATTAGTCAAGCGCTATAAGAGGCCTAGACACTTCAGTCTTAAAAAAAAAAAGGACCTAAATATAGTGTTTTGGTTCAGATCAATTCAATCATTTACTACACTTGATTTTGTGCATACTAGATATCCAATTCAATCTATTCCACGAGCCTCAATTTGCATAGTTTGATCTCCAATTTTCAACAGAGGACGAAAAGTTGAAAACTAACCTAGTCAATTTATGAAATCCCTACTTTAAAAGCTAATTGATGGGAGTCAAAGATAGATACTTAACAATAATGACGATATGAAATTCACCCCTTTATAGGTGACCATGTGAATTGATGCAATTTAATTAACCCCACAAACACTTGATTTATTGGGGTTGTGGGATAACATCAACTCTGATGGAACTAAATTCTAAAAGAAACCAACCATTACCTACCCAAAATTATGTTGTTGTTAGATGTTTGCAGTTACAAGAGAGAGCAAATACTTGCATTGTTGGTATGCAGATCTATGAATAGACCCATTTACCCGAAGGAACTCACTTGAAATCCTACCATGAGCCCATATTTTGATTCCATTAAGTAATTAAATACCCAGGCAAGAGTTCATTTATGATGTGTGCAAAGATTAAAAGAAAATTAAAAGTATCAAGTTAAAGAGACTTTAAAAATAACTCTATTTTTTTTTTTGAATGAAAGGTAAGAATATTATTCACTCAAGAAGAGACCAAATAAGCCCACGATTAGAAAAAATGATAGCATAATCGGGCTAGACAAAGAAAAGCACAAAATACCCTAAGAACAAGGCCAAAACCCGAAACAGCCGGGCAAAAAAGAAAAATCCGAAAAAAGATGAAGTTGATAGGGCAGTCAGGAGAAAGACAGACACCCTTGGGTTCATATGTGGAAGTAAGCATCCCTTGAGAAGACGAGCCGCCATAGGGGAAGGCTCCATTGAATAAAAGTAAATCATGCTTTTGGAAAGTGTGTATAGATTTGAAATTGCAATTCATCCTTCTAAGAAGCTTGCAAGATGCAGCGTAAATAGTGGAGGACAACCAAGTAGTAGAAGTCGGATTCCAAGCATGGATGAGCTCCATGCTGCTGCAAAGGAAATTTATGGAGTGCACACCCTTCTCAACAAGGCCGAAAAGGCTCCATTGTATCCTGGTAGATAGATTGACAAGATCCAATTTCTCATTTAATTTGTGTAGGCGTTTCCTTGACATGTAACCAGAATGGTTAAGGAAGATAGCAGCAAGAAAAGATCGTTACCCATATTCATGTAGGGCAACAACAGGCAGTGCGACAGCTGTTGAAGAATTTTAGGAGGATCAGGCGACTTAGTAGGCATAGTTATTTTAGGAGGCAGATTCCAGTGGGCAGAGAAGTTGTTGGAGATTTCCTTAAGATCAGCTTTAGAGAAGAGGAAAGTCAATCTGTTCCGGATGTCACTGCATATAACGGCGCAAATCGTGGAAGGATTACAAGTCTTCTGGTTGAACACGAGCATTGTGCACAGGCCAGCAGTGCCAAATGAGGGCGGGCAACGCCAAATTTGCAGCTAGGTGGGGAAGCCTAGCCGAAAAGGAAGATAATATCAAAGCAACATCAGAGACAATGTCGTTACTAGGAAGGAAGGACCCAAACTTGCGAACTAGAAATTCTCCATACCTGAGCCACGAAGGTGCAGTGCAGAAGGTGCAGTTGAGTCTCACTGATAGCATTGCGAAGAGGGCAGATAGTGTTAGCTAGCATACCAATGTCATGCAAAAATTTTCTGGTTTTAAGCCCCTGATTGAAATAAAAACTTGTTAATCAGGGAGTGCCTCTGAATGTTGCCACTAAACCAAGTGAAGTCATTCCAGTCAAGAGCATAGGAAGAATGGCAAAAGATAACAGTCACAAGGTTGAAAATGCACAAATATTTTGGAACCTAGATAACTTGGTCTTCAGTGTTACAGCAATGTAAAGGTATGCTCAACATTAACCTCCAAATCTCAGTTGGCGTGATCGAGGCGGGGGCCCAACTACCATTGGAAATGAAAGAACTAACCGTGCAGTTACGACCCCAACCCATGTTGTAAGCAGCGCGATTACCATGGTGGTTAATTAGAATAAATTCCAGGCTCAACCAAGGGTCAAGCCAGAGTCTAGTGCTTGTCCTATTACTGATAGCATAGACGATCTTGCTTTTGGCATCCTCGTGAACTCTAAGGATGGAATTCCAACCCCAAGAAGCAGATCTCATAGTGGATATTTCCCAAAGACTCCTGCCCCGCAGGTATTTAGGATGAATCCAACGAATCCAGAGACTATCTTTCCGAGTCAGAATCCCCCATATGTGCTTTATGAGACAGGCACGATTGATTTCATGGAGCTTTCTAATACTCAAGCCACCCTCTCTTTTTAGCTTGTAGACATAATTCCAACAGACTGTGGATTTTCTTACTTGTGGTATTATTGCTCCATAAGAAAGCTCTCATGATTTTTTCAACTTGTTTCAGACAAGCTTTTGGAAGCAGAGAGGAGTTTGCCCAGTAGAGGTGCAGATTGTTTATGGTTGATTTGAACAGCTCAAGTCGACTAGCATATGAGATGTTATTGGAGGCCCATCCATTTATCCTGTTTCGAACTTTCTGCAAGAGGAAAGAACCATCTCTGCTAAGAGCTTTGGACGAGAGGAGAGGCAACCCCAAGTAAGTAATTGGCCGTGTAGCTTCTTTCATCCTGAAGATGGATACGATTTCAGTCTTGAGGTTCCAAGATTTAGAGAAGATGACTTGACTTTTTTCCGGGTTAGCTTCAAGGCCCGAGAAGATGGAGAACTTATCAAGCAAACCCTTAAGGTAAGTGGCAGAAGACACATCAACAAAACAAAAAATTATCATATCATCAGCAAACAGGAGATGAGAAATGCATAGATTTCTGGAGGTGAAGGGGCAAATAATCTTCTTCTCGTTAACCGGTTTACAAAGGGCAGAGGAAAAAGTTTCTAGAACAAGAGAGAACAAAAAGGGAGAAAGAGGATCTCCCTGTCGAAGGCCTTTTGAGCTGGAGAAGAAACCATTTGGAGAGCCGTTAATAAAGATGGAGAACTTGGGAGACTTAATGCAGCAATCGATCCAGGAGATCCATTTCTCGTCAAAGTTGGCAAGCTGAAGATTGTGCCTGACATAATCCCAATTGACGTTGTCAAAAGTTTTTTTTAGTTCAATTTTCATACACATTTTTTGAGGCTCATTATCAAGGTGGATCCCTTTTATGAGGTCGTGGTAGAGAAGTAAGTTGTTACTTATATCGCGACCCAGGATGAAGGTGGATTGATGCAGACTAATCAAGCTTCCCATGAAAGGCTTCATACAGTTGACCAGGATGCGAGAAATGGCCTTGTAGATTTCATTGTAAAGAGTTATAGGCCGAAAATGGTCAGGGTTGTTAGCAACAGGAGACTTGGAGATCAAAGCGATGAAACAAGTTTTGATTTGGTTGAGGATAAAGACGGAGGTGAAGAGGTCACTGATAGCGCACACAGTTTCATCACCGATGATCTCCCAGCATTTTCTAAAAAAGGTAAGGTTGAAGCCATCGGGCCCTGGAGGTTTGTTGTGGTTGGAATTGAAAATAGTAGCCTCAATTTCTTTTCTATCCACCGGGCAAACAAGATGGGCAGCCTCATCATCATTCAGCTTGTTATGGTTAGTGAACTCCTCTATACCATGTTGAGAGAAGTTAGTAAGGCCCCCAAATCTCTCTTCAAAGTGCTTCACAAAAAGGTATTAGCTATTAGACTCATGCTATTGGTAACCCAAATAGATGGGATTCGTGGGTACCGCAGTGGTGATTAAATAATCAAATATGGTGTTTGTGGATAGTGTCATAAATTCGAGGTTTTCGTAATGATCACCATAAAGTGGGGTCGGCAGATTTCCACAGTTAAAAAAAAAAATCATATGTGAATTTAATTCTGTAGATCATGGCATTTAATATTCAAATCTGGGCCTCGAACTATTGCTGTCCTTATCGAGTTACTTGCCTACATTAGGCCAATGCCGCTCAATGGAGCAAAGTGTTAGACAACTATAAAAATAAATAATAATAATAAAAAATATAGAAGGTAGTGATATCAGAAATTTGTACTTTACAATGTATGGGCAGAATAACATCAAAGGATACCAATTAGGAATAAGCAAATTACAAAAACATTTATGGTAGCCCCATATATGTTAAGATAAGGAAAAATTGTTTAAGATAATTTACACATATTCATAGAAGACTAGAAATAAAACTAAAGAAATTTGGAAGGATTAGGGATGTTGATGGGTCAGGTTCAGACCGAGCTATGCTCAAAGCAGCTCAAGCCCATTTCTATATACAAAGCCCAAACTCGCCAAAATCAGTCAAGCTTTGCAGGTTAAAGTCTAGGCCCGACTGTTTGAAAAAATATTAGGCCCGAGCTCACCCATTTGAGACGATTAAAAATTCAGCCATTCAAATTAAAAGTAGACATGATAAGCTACAAGAGAACCAACTTTACATTTACCTTAATTTCTAATCACTTATCTTTAGTAGTCAAAGTCATAAAACGCCATTGCCTTGGTGATTCTCAAGGCCATCTGATGACTTTGACCACTAAAATCAAGTGACTAAAAATTGATTTTTGATTTCAAATTTGATCTACTTATAGCTCACCATGTTTATTTTGAATATAAACACTCAATCTTCTAATAAATTCCAAAATATTTTAAAAAAAATGAAAAATGACCCAGGTGCACAAATACACATATATAATAGTTAAACGAGTTGAAAAGCCCTACAAGCTTTCACGGACTTCTTGGAAAAGCCCAAGCCCAACAATTTATGTAAACGGGGCTCAAGAATTTAGCCCGAACTCGACACAACAGGCTAACATATGTGTTGAAACCCATTTTTTTTTATGACGAATTCATGTGGATTTTGTGCTGGGTTTGGATGAGAAACAACTCCAGACAGGATGCAAGGAAGTAGCAGTAAACCTTCAAAAAATAAAAACTTAGTTCAAAGGAATAAAGGACCTGGTAGAATGTTGGATATCTAAGGCTAAAGTCTCCCGAAATGATCATGATGATAAGTATGTAATTGTTGAATTAAATCCTTGGTGAAAAGAAGTTTATAGCCACATCTATCAGATAAAGTATATTATTGTAGTGTTATGTGCTCTTAATGTTAACAAATCATTACAGACAGCCTATTTTTTTAATTCTTACAAGTAGCATTTATGAAAAGACAAAACTACCCATGCAACATTTTTAATTTTGTTTTTTGATTATGAGAAGTTACCGTTGAGTAGTTTTGCCTTTTTCATAGGAGATGCCTCAAGGATAAAAGAGGTCATTTGCCTTGAATGTAGATCACCCTATAGTTGGATACAGATTTGGAAACTGATCTTAACTGGGTAATAAAGGAATTTTATGTCTGCATTAATAAGATTCATGCTAGATTCAAACCTATGTTGAGACTGTGAACATTGTTCACCAAAGAAAGCTTATTGAAAATAAACGTTGCCTTCTTTTTAAACTTGAAAGCTAACCACGCTTGAGTCGAAGCCACAATTGATACAAGGGACGATCAGTAAGTCACAATTTAGTCGTATGTTTTCAGGCCAGTTTTTGAACAAAATGGGCCACCATTCAGATTAGGATTGGTCATGTTCACAATTTAATCCATATGGGTTGGCAGACACTTTTCTTAAAATCAAAAAGGGGATTTTCATTACTTGAAAGAGAAAAAACCCATCAATCTCCAAAAATAGAAAGTAAATTACAACACTGTTCTTATATTAAACAATAGAAACAACTTGATCAATCTAAAATCCTCACAAACAATGACCTCAAAATGAATAGTTATACTCTTGGGTAACAAATTTGACCGATACAGTGTGAATCGGCCAAATTGGTGCAGATTTCTGAGGACCGAACTATATCAGCCGCAAGACACCTGTGTTGCGGCCGTACATAAATTCGACCATTACAGTATAAATTCAGATGAGAGAAACCATATAGGTCGAATTTGACCAAAACGATGCACTGCGCCGACACCCGCATTTTTAATGCCAGGTTATACTAACCAATTTGCGACTCACAGGACTAATATGCAGCATTAGATTTGGTCATGTGCCATCACTTTTATATGGATTGAAGTGGACCTTGGTCAACCAGTCTATCTCATGATAAGTGAATATTTGAGTTGACATGAGCCATACCTTTTCAGTCTAGAGGAGTCATGTTCTCAATATCTTTATAATCCATACTGCCAATTCAAAGTTCTTTTGTCTTGCATCTTCTTCACAGGTTTCTAATCTTCAATATACATCATAAACAAGGTCTGTTATAAGTTTGCCCACATAATTTGTTTCTTGTACCTAGTGTCGAGTAAAATTAACATGAAGAAATGAAACCCTGTTGCACCAGATATTGCAGCTGGCATCTCCGCTTTTGCCTTAAGTCCCACCTGAAATATGACTAGACTGTTTTCTGGGCACTATTTTTTCATGACATTATGCCTTTGAGAATATTCATATTGTTCTATTGTAATCACACGTCACACTTCTGTTGCAATAGATTCAGCTTGATTGCTACCTTCATCCAAACCCAAAGAAATGAAAGAAGTGAAGTGAAAAGAAAAAGTTCTCGACTTCAAATAAATTACTCTTAGGGTTAAAACATTTTAAAAAAATGCTGATCTAATCTAACATCTACCAAACAGAACAATTACATCCAAATCAGAACTCAGCCATTTAACAGCAATCTTGGAGTGGCTTTTTGAGTTATGAAAAAACTATAACTCGCCGGGGCAACAGATTACACATCTTGGCATAAGAAGCCAAGATGAAAAATGAAAATCAATGCTGGATCTTTGTGTTCTCTTTATTTCCCATGTTCACCAGTTAAAGAAAGCAGGTCCTGCCCGTGTTAGCAATTCCTTTCCAGCATCTTTTCCCATCAGTACCATATCCTCAAGAACGTATGGACCTTGTCTTGATGTTTCAACTACTGTAATATCCAAAGAAAAGGGGAAAAAAACCGTCTCAATGGATTGATAATTAACAAAATAAAAAATAATATCTGACAAAAAGGGTAAAAGACGAGGTAATGTAGTTACTATTATCTCAGTAGAGGGTTATGATAATAACAGCAAGTGACATTACTTCACTGTCTTGATATCATAGAAATATGGAAGATGACGAATGGAAAAAAGGAACAGAGGGAGGGCCAACCATGCTTAGAGAAATAATTGCTTTGGCTGGGCTTAGAGATATTGAATTGAATGTTTAACTATTCACTATTTTTTCAATAAATTAACAAAATAAAAAATTCTTTTAACTATTCACTTATTATTTTCTTTAATAAATTAACAAAATAAAAATTGCTTTCAACAGCATCATAAGCTCCACTTCCGAGGACTATAATATTAGCAAGTCTAAAACAAAATAAAGGCTGTATTTGAAAATAATGACTCACGGACACTTTCCCCCTGAGCAATGTCTCCCATGAGCAACAGCCACCATGGCCCTGTGGGGCCCAAATGGGTAGGGCCTACTGCAAATATTTTCAGGATGATGCCTCATAAAAAATCAGATCCATTGGATTTGAACAGTTATGATTTTCAAAAGCCCAAAGATCAACGGTCAAAATAGGATCAATTTTGAATGGATTTTTAGTCCAACAATGGGATCAAATGGGTTAAAATTAGGTAAGGTTACAATTCATGGGGTAGATGGGTGTGAAAAAGGAAGGATGTCCATTCAGACACAGTGGACCCCACATGAAGCCCTGGGCTGACTGCTGCTTGTGGGTGACAGCTGCCCAAGTGAAAAATTTCCTACCATTCCTTCCGTAACCAAATGATTTTCAATGTAATATGAACTGTTAAAAAGTTTCTTAAAGGGGAGAGAGACCACATCAGCATTGTGAAGTCTCAAGACATTACCTCTGGTTCCATCAGGAGAAGCCACCAAGCCTCTAAACATGCAGTTTCCATCTCTGTCTCGATAAGCATAGCCTGCAATAGGAGTGCGACAAGATCCATCCAAGGTCTCAAGGAATGCCCTTTCACATGCAACAGCTAATCTGGTTTCCTCATGGTTCAGTGAAGCTATATAATTGGCCTGCAAGGATTATAATACGAACTGAGGCAATTATGGCAAAGACAAACACCATAGCAGGAAAAAATAAAGTGAGAAATGGTGTCGATAAAAGACTATGCAACATCATTTTTTCAATAATAAACAGAGAATTTGCATAAAAGATCACATGGCCACGCAAATAAGAGATGCCCAATATAAACAATCGCCTAGAAAAATCCTATACTAAGAAGGAAATCCAATCTGTCTTGAGGTATGCTGAAACACAGCATCCACAAACTCCACCAAAACTTCCAGTCTCGTTCAATATGGAAGTCTACAGAGAGCTTGCAATGTTCCCATATAACTGCATTTGTTCTCTCTTTTTGAAGAGAATACATTCTCTTTTTTTTTCTTTTTTAATACAGCCTAGGTGATTTGACGGGTCACATCAGATGGTGGGTCCCACTTGATGATAAAATTATATAGATGGATAGATTATCATGAGAGTTGTTATACTGTCAAAAATGGGACCTGCTGGATGATGTTAACCAATGATTTTTTAATATTAAAAATGAACCACTGGATAAATATTTTGGCTTAATTCAACGGTCAAGATGCATCACATGAAAATTATAAAAGATTGGATCTAGAAAAAGAGAGAAATAATTTGAACGGACCAAATTTGACATAAAATGGGACGCAGCCACGTGATGCACGCATATATACCCCATGAATTGGATCCCTACCAAATTTTCATTCTGAATTGATCTCACCGTTGGATTTAAATCCATTCAAAACTACCCAATTTTTTACCGTTGATTTTGGGACTTCTAAAAATCATGGCTTTGAAATCCAAAAGACCTGATTTTTTATGAGAAGCATCATCTAGAAAATACCTTTCAAACAAACCCAACCTCACCCCTTGGCCCCCACCCATGTGGGCCTCACAGGACCACTTGGGTGCCGTTGCACAGGGCAACATCACCTAGGTGAACTTCCCGTTATATATACATATATATGAAACTGTTCCAAAGAGCATATCAACTCTTTTTTCCAAATACAAGAAAGCATATTCTCCATAGGGCTCTCTTGAACGTATTAGTTAACTTGAACAATGTGATGTCAATCCACCAAGGGTTTCCAGTTCAACCAAATTTTTGTATTTAGTTGTTTTGGACCCCAGATGACACCATTCATCATCTTTATCTAGGCCAATTTTCTTCAAGTGACTAGTTGTAAAGAGTTAGAATTCTGGTTTACTACCTGTAAATAGCTCATTTCATTGGACTTGGGGTATTATAAACTGATTAGAATTGAAAACTTGTACTGCATCGTGAGAAATTTCAATACTTCAGGTGGAAACTATAGCACAAACTGGAGGGTCTAATTTGGATGTGGCTAATAAGATGGCACATAATGGGTTAAACATAGACAAGCTAGTGACTGGTATGTGGTGAAAGATTTCCAAGTTGATTAAAGGGATGATTCTATAAAATGATAGTCCATGTAATGATGTATGTAGTTGAATGTTGAACACTAAAAGGAGGCAGGTAGATAAGGTGATAAGGATGGAGATCCTTATGTAAGATGGATGTGTGGTGTAAAAACAAAACATAAGATTGGAAATGAGTACATTAGAGAGCATAAAAGTTAATCCTTTAATAGAAAAGATGAGAGAATGTCAGTTAAGAACGTATAGGCCCATAGCCATAGAAGATCAAAACAAAATACAAAAAAAAATGTAAGGATTACAAATAAGGTATTAAGAGATGGGGAAGGCCCTTGAAGCAATAGAATGAGGTAGCAACACATGATCAAATAGAATGTAGGTGATAGAGAATATGACTATCAAAAGGCTAACTGGAAAAGTCAACCCCCGATAGATGGAACAAAGGCTCGGTTGCCAATGAGGATGATGATGACAACCTTAGCTAACCACCAACCACTTCTAACCAAGTGACTAGAATCAACTAAAGGACTCTAGGAGGAAGAAAATTCTCCAATAAATGAAAATGATGAATGATGAAATAATACTCAACAACCCATAAGAGGTATAGCTAAAAGTTTTTGGAGAGCCAAAAAAGTATTTTTTAAAAAAAAAAACTCATGAAATTTGTTTCCCTTTCCATGAATCACCTGGCAAGAAGAAGTCGCATGTCTAAGGTTATTCTACGGATTAAAAATTCCAAAGGGACTTCTTACGGCAAGCATCCAGTGAGCAAAATAAGTATCCAAAGAGACTTCTTACGGCAAGGATCCAGTGTGCAAAACAAGTACCATTTGGTTAGCTGGAACAAGATTTGTCAAACAGTGAAGAATGGAGGGATGGGCATTCGCCATCTAAACCCTACTAACACCCTGTAGAGAAATTCTTATTGGAAAATACCAGATCACAAAAGGTGGTTGCCACCTTTCCTGTCCTGCAAGAAGAGGGGCTGAATTTTGGAAGGGAATTCAAGCCTCTGCTGCTTGCTTCTTTGCCAACATTAGTTTCAGGGCGGATTGCAGTGATGGGTCTGGTTGGACATATGGATCTCAGATAAAGCCCTAAATGACTTCCAGTGCTCTTCAAGATTGCAGTGAACCATAATTCTTTGGTTCGTGATTGCTTTGACTGCCACTGGAACAATCACTTTGGTGCCCAGTCTTTCAACAGAGCCTGAATGAATAGGAAGATGAGAACTCACAAGTCTGCAGCAATTACTTCATGGTTGCTAAATTACTCATTAACAGCTTGACCGACACACCTGGTGTAATACCCCGCCCCAAAAGTCCCACATTGCTAGTTGTATTGGAAATTCCCTGGTATATAAGTGATAGCCTTCCTCGTTCTAACATGAGGCATTTTGGGAGCAACAGTGGGTTGGCTCGCCAATTGAAAACCGTGCAGGCCGTGTGTGAGGCCCAAAGCGAACAATATCATGCTAGCGGGACGAGTCGTTATAAATGGTATCAGAGAATGATTCAACTATCTGTCTGAAGGTGTGGGCTTAGTTGTTGTGTGTGCAGAGTCAGGGACGACTCTGGCTTTAAGAGGGTAGATTGTAATACCCCGCCCCAAAAGTCCCACATTGCTAGTTGCATTGGAAATTCACTAGTATATAAGAGGTAGCCATCCTCCTAGCATGAGGCCTTTTGGGAGCAACAGTAGGTTGGCTCGCTAATTGAAAGCGGTGCAGGCTGTGTGTGAGGCCCAGAGCGAACAATATCATGCTAGAGAGAAGGGTTGTTACACCTGGAGGCTGGACAAGCATGGTGTTTTACTTCTTTTTTTTAAGCGGTAACAAAGAAAATATTATTAAAAAGAAGACTTTTAGAACAAGAAAGAAAACAGGGGGGTCCAAAAGGTGTAGACCCAACCACGAAAGGAGAAACAAGCTAAAATGCTAAATACATAAAATGAAAAAACAACAAAAGAGAAGCAAAAACATTAAAAGCTCCAAATGAAACAAAAGCCCAATCTTCAGATCCCAAATGAAAGCAAGGTGTTTTACTATTAAATCATTTTATTCTACTTTATCCAACCCTGGTCCTTGGCCCTCTCAAGTTTCTCTGGAGATTATCTGCCCCTTTCAAATGCACGATGTTCAGCTGCGTAACATATCAGGATTGAATCCTCACCTTCATAATCTCAAAAGACACGAGATTAGGTCTACAATCATCAACAGTTGCTTATGTGCCTCTGCAAAAAGGAATCCTCTAAGCATCTCCTCCACTACCCAATTTGCCTCTCTGACTTAGAAGCAAGTTATTTCATGGTTCAAAATTTCCTGTGCATATGCTGGCTTGCTCATGGATCACTTCCAAAGCCAGCAGTTGGCCCATTTCATCAGAAAGGCTGGCTTCTTTAGAACTCTGCTCTAGTGGCTGCTATTTGGTCCATCTGGGTGGAGAGAAATAAGTCATGTTTTGGAAATAACGTATCAAATCCCAAGGACCTCATCCAAATTGTGAAATGGAGGTATGCAAGGTTGGGTTTTCCCCCTTATCTGAATTCAGGTCTTATTCAATGGATCAAATTTTATGACGCCGGACTCAGGTAATCAAATGATCTACATCCAGTCCTCCAATTATAATGTCCAGGCTTCTGCCTTCTGCTGGGGCACTTGAAGCTGAATTTTGATGGGTGCGCCTTAGGTGTGCTAGGTCCAACTGGCATTGGAGGTCTAATTTGGAATGAGAGTGGCAAGTCTCACCTTGCCCAGGCCCATCTAGGATTGGTTTCGCTGATATTGCAGAGGCTTCAACCCTTTATTTGGCCTGAAATTAATGATCAGATTCCAGTTATCATAAAAGGTGATTCTGCTTGCATTGTCAGGTTGGCTGCTAACCATGAGTCCTTCCCATGGGTTATCATGGACATTATTGAAGAAATACTGGAACTCCTTAGGATTGGCTCTATAACTTCTATTCACCCCCCAAAGGAAGATGCTGACGACTCAGCTAAGAAAGAAGTGTCCAGGCCTGAAGTTATCACCAGTATCCTAGATTTCTAGAGAGCCTAAATATGGTGGATCTACTCTGTTGGGTATGTCTAGCGTAGAAGTGTTTCTTTCAGCCTTCTTTGGTCTTTTTTGTTGCTTGTATTGGGCTTGTCTCCTGCCTGTCCATAGTTTTGCTGGTTTTTGACCCTTGGGCTTCTTTCTTTCTTTTCTTTTCTTTTCTCTCCTTACATTACCTTTTTGGGCATACATGCTGCTGATCTAATAATATTACTATCATCATCAAACAAAAATAAAGAGAGGAGAAAATAAAGAGAGGAGAAAAAAAAAGAGGTAGATTGCATGCCCAGCCAACATGGAGGAGAGACTAACCCCACAAATACATAAAGCCACCTACGAGCCTCGTGTATTGGGTTACTCAGTGAGGAGTTGATCCCGAGACCCCTAGTCAACTGAGCTACCCGTTCGGGCTAAGTTTACTATCTAGCCCTAGTGGAAAGCAAAATTGATCAAATGTAGAACCTAAATTCAACATAAGCTGATACCCAACACATATATGTATACATGCTCAAGTGATATAGAAAACATCAACTAAAACAACTTGTTCAAGTGATATAGAAAATATCAGCTAAAACAATTGCTCAAGTGATACAGAAAATATCATCTAAAACAAACTCAAATCTAAGTGCAGAGTGGAAATCATAATAGCAAAAATAGAATTATCTCAACCAATTCAAAAAAAAAAAGAATTAACTCAAAGTCCAAAATAATTATTAATTGCAATAATTGGACTCATTGGCAGTTAATGCTAAGTGCAAGTATGCCATGATTCTTGTGTTACAAATTCAAGCAAAATAAGTGTTTACATTTTTTACATTTTTTGATGTTTTAAAGGTCATGTTTGATAATCCATCTGTTATGGTTTTTTCGAGCCAAGCAAATCACATGAATGATGAAATTCCACCTCATTTTTCATGTAGCGCGTGTTTTCTCTCTTTTTCTTCCCTTTTTTCTTTGGTAATTGTCATATTAGCCAACATGTCCACATGTTCCAATTCATTTACGTAACCAATGTTAATTTAAGGAATCTATCTACAAACACAATCCAATCCAAGCTGTTTGTCATATTAAGAGATACACATCACCGGCAGTTGATGGTTCATCAGCTAAGTTGAAGTCTAAATAAGGGAGGCAACTCGTATGGAATTGGATTTGCAAATCCAACGGTGAAGTATTTTTATAATTGCACTATTAGATCTCATCAACTCATCTTGTTTATAAGAATAGAGAGGAAGAGTAAGGGATTCTCATTCCTTAATCTCCATAACTTACGGATTTCATCCTTGACCTATCTGGGTATCCTTGGAGATTTTCTTCAAGAGTTCTTTCTTCACATATCAAATCCCTCAATATTTTACCCGTTTCAGCCTGCACTGTCATAATTTGTTGCTTCTCATTGAAACCCCAATCTAAGGATTTGTTCCAATGACAATTTTGTTCCTAGCAGTTAAGGATAGCATAGCTCATCGCATAAGTATGATTTTTTTTTTTAAGAGCTAATGATCAAACCAAAGTTTCTTTTCTCTAATCACCTGGCAAGAGGTAGGTGGCACGCTAAGCCAAATGACTGACCATTACATGAGGATACTTGTACAACACTACAAAGCTATGAAAAGTAAAAATGTGTGCATGCTTAGTCAAAAGATACATATATGGAAAATTGACTGTTCTTATGGAACCTAAATTCATCATAGCTGATACCTAAGAACACAATTATATGATATGTTGTACTAGATTATGTGGTAAAGAACATATCCAAACATGGCAAAGCTTGACCAGGTAGCATTAATGAAATGATTGGGCATTCATATTCAAGGTTTGGCCTCAGCTGTAAATTTGTTTTTTTATCTGTAAATGCATCAAGGAATAACAGTTATCCTTACAGCAACCTGTGGATTCATTGCTGCACCTCAGGTTTGTCAAATAAACACATGCTGATGAGATAATGGAACAGATTAAATACTAACCATCTTATCATCGTTGCTTCTACAAGCTATTCCAATGGCTCCTTGTGCAATTGCTGGAAGCATTTCATCAACAGATAGAATAGAAGTGACATTCTCAGTCATATCTAGCCGTTTTAGGCCTGCTAATGCCAGCAAAGTTGCTTGGACCTCCCCTTCACTAAGCTTTCTTAATCGTGTTTGAACATTGCCTCTGAAATTAACAACCTGAACCATTTCCAAAAAAATTAAAAAAAAAAAACGAAATTAACCACCTGATCCAAGAAGTGAATACATGATTGAGTAAAAGGTGTAGAAAGGACACACTTCTCTAACTGATGGAACTAAAGAAAAAGAATATCTAAATACAGATATATATCTATTTAAAGCCAAACTTAAGGTGTATTTTGGTACATGGTTTCCAAATTGTGCTACACTGCTACTCTTTGGCCCTTTGCATGGTAGAATGGATAACCAGATACTCAGACAGCATATTCAAGCTAAATGAAAGTCAGGACACAAGCAAACATACGGTTAGTTGAAACCATGGTTAAAAACTCAACACTTGGACTCAACTCAAAAACCTATCGAGTTGAGTAACTCAGACAAGGTTTTTTACTTGATTGGGAAAAACTCAAAAGAAGTCGATGACTAGCTTGACTCAAAATCCTACAGAGTCGAGTCAACTAGAGTGAACTCACCCAAGTTTTTCGAGTTTTTAAACTATGGTTGAAACAAATGGAAAATAGAATAACGAGTACACCAACTCCTTTCTTGAGACAGCGCACAAGAATGACAACCTATGTTTAAGACTAGATTAAATTTGAAAGAAAAATTATAAGTGCATAATTTGAATATTGGTATTGTTGGAAACAATCAAATGATATCTTAGCATATCCAAGTACCAAACCTCAAGGGTCAAGGGTCAAGGCTTTGGAACATGTGATAGTAGTAGTAGTAAGTAGTGGTAGTAGTAGTGGTAGGCAGTAGTAGAAGAAGGAGAAGATAAAAGAAGTAACACTCAAGTGCATAATTTGAACAGAAAATCATAGTTGGAATCTATCAACTGAATGAAACCATACCCAACATTGAGGCTACCCACCTCCTGGAAGGCACATACAGTTTACACACATACTACAAATTATAGTCCTGCAGTATGTTATACTAAGGGTTGACTTTTTATTTAATTTTGTGATTATGATTAGTATCTCATCAAGATAAAGCAACCCCCTTCATCAACGGTTGTTTAACCATAATTAGCATTATAATATTCTGCTAATGTTTCATTGAGGTGCAGCAATAGCATTGTCTCTCTCCACCACTTTCCCCTATTCTTCAACCATATCCGAGCAATCAAGGTATCAAGCATTAATGGAAGATCTGTGATTTCTACATTGCTGAAAAGATTCCATCAATCATCCAGCATTACTGTTCTACAGATCAGTCATTGGCTGCTGTGCAACCCACCCGAGATCACCAGATTGGGACATCAAACTCCTCGGCCTGGATCCCTTTTTATGCACATTTTTGGGTGAATTTTCCTGGATTTTATCAGCTCTCCAGGTCAGTAAAAATCCTTTTTTGGATTGCCTACATAGTAAAATTCCTGAACCATTTTTCATCTGTCATACATTTTTTATCATACTTTACCATCATGTCCTTGTCTTCGACTATAAATTCCAGAGGTGGGTCAACTCATCTTTGTCCTGCTCGCCATCGCTTAACATCAAGGAAGTGGTTAGACTCTTTGTATGCATGCTCTATCGGGAGTATTCCCTTTGCAAGTTGCTCTTTGGTTATTGGCTGATTTAGGATTCTGACTCCAATGCAGCTTGGTGCAATGAGGGTCTTCATCTTAGATAGGGTAAAGCCTGACAAGGGACCTAGGTACCCTGATGTTTTCTTCCTCTCCATCCATCCTTATGCTCTCATCATTTGATAAGATCCATTGAGCCCCTCTTATGCTGCTAGAAGAGATTACAGGATCCTGATTTTTCTGTCTTTCTTTTTTTTTACAGTAGTTTCTTTGTGCTATTTTATTATACCAGCTGTCTCTGATTGTCTTCTGCTGCTGTCTCCTCTTGAATTTTTTTCTTTGCAGCTTCTTTTTGGATTGCCTTTCTCTGTGCCGATCTCTGTTACTGCTGCCACATCTTTTGACTTTTTATCAGCTTCTCTATATCTATTACCAAACAATCTTTTGTCATCCACTTTAGACTGTTTCTCTACTACCAGTTTATACCATTGCAGTTATTTCCTTAGATATATCTGTTTGTTTACTTCAATCTCTTTTGGATTGATTTTCTCATCTCTTAGGTATTCATTACCAGTAATATCTTGTGGTTTATTTAGCTTCAGATAAAGATGCTAATGTAAGGGTGTGTTTGGAGTTTCGTCAAGGTAGGGCTGTTTGGTGTCCTCAATTAAGAAGGCAGTTGGAGGATTGGATGTCATTAATGGCCTGTTTGGCTGGAAGAAAACTCCAGAGTTTTTAAAGGGAGAGTCTTCTGTTACACAGCCTGTTGAAGTTATTAAGAGCAAATTGGCTTGGTGAATGGTGGGTTCTGGTAAATTTCAGGGAGTTGTGATCTCAGATATATGTCGAGCTTGGAACTCATTGGATTTCTTCTTGTCTCAATCAGCTGCAGTCACGTCAGCGATGTGGTTTTTAATCATTATGGAAGTTGTGTGCTAGAGGCTAGTTTAGCAGGTTATGGGGGAATCATTCGAAATGGTTCTGGTGGCACTGTGCTATCCTTTGTGGGTCTTCTTCATAATGATTTTGTGTTAGATGTGGAGTTATATGCTTTGTGGAGAGGTGTGTTGGCGTTAGAAGAGCTAAGAGCAGTTGGGAGTATTTTAGAAGGTGATTCTAAGATCGTTGTCAGTTGATTTGCGGGGTCTCTTTGTCCCTGTGGCTATCTAGATAAAATTGACAAGATTCGTCATTGCATGATGTCTTATGGATATTCGGTGTTTTGGGCCCCTCGCTCGGCTAATTCAAAGGCTGATGAGCTTACTCGTCAGGGTGTTTCTTTTTCTTCGGATATTGTGAATCACTTGATATAATTTCGGGGGTGTATTCTCTTGTATTCTTTTTGTTGGGTTGCTTGCTCCTTTTCTTTCTTTTCTTGATTAATGAAGTTACCTTTTTTTTAATTCAAAAAAAAAAATTATCTCGTGGTTTAGGTTTTCAATAATTATGTTTATCCGTGAAATTACTAGTATAGATTTGGTTTATGGAATAGTATTGATTTTGTTTTCTTCCCTCAACCCCTAATTCATCCCTCCAACGTGTCTTATGGTAGAATAGCACTACAGTAAATGATTGAATGGTGAAAAATTGGATTTTATGACAACATAGGAAAATGAAGGCACAAAATATGCTGGAAAAGCTCAATCACCATGAGCAAAGAGAGAAAAGGGTACAAATTAGAGGCTCAACCATGAATCTCTTGTCATGATTGGACCACCTGAATTCCTATTTTGCACTTCGATTGAACAAATGCAATCTCTAGAAATTAAATGATTGCTATCACATGCAATAAATATATGTGATCTATGCATTCTATAACTTACTTTGAGTGATGGATATCTGTAGAGTATTTGAGATTGCCTGCGAAGGGAAGCACTTCCAACAACACTTCCAGCTGGAAGCTCAGCTAGAGATTTTGCACACAAGCAAATAAATACATCTCGCACATCCTCTCGAGGAAGGTTGCATGGTAAAATCATCCCATCAGGAAAATATGTAGGCACATCCTTCATCGAGTGAACAGCAATATCAATTTTACCTTCTAAGAGTGCTTCATCTATCTCTTTAGTAAATAAGCCTTTGCCACCAATATCTGCAAGCGGTTGATTTAGTATTTTATCACCAGTTGTTTTAATAATTATAATCTCAATAGCACCATCTTCTGCTAGTTCTGAGTGAGTTGACATGAGCTTGTCCCTTGTCTCATAAGCCTGGGCAAGTGCTAACGGACTGTCCTACATAAGCCATCAGAGAGAATAGCATCCATGACCCAACAGAAGATAAATAAAACCACATTTCATTCAAAGAATCATCAAGAATACAAATTGATCCACATACTGAATAACCTTAGATTTATACTTTCGAACTAAAAATATCCCATGATAATCACAAAATTCCAGCATGAAAATATCAACGCCACTATATGTAAGAATGCTCCCATTAAACGGTCTAGTTGGCTCCTGTGAACTTTTACAGTTCCATAGGAATAGCTTGTCCACATGTCACCTTATCAAAGAACTTCTACAAAGGGCATATTTAGTTGAAATATTGCACAGTTTCTCAAACATCACATTCCGAATACATGATATTTGAAGGAAAAGTTGTTTTGACATAAATTTGGTGGTTGCAAAGTGCATCTCGAAAAACTGATGCCAAACAGATTTTTTTTATGACGGATAACCCCAAGATCACCACCTCTCCTCGAGCAAGAGGGCATTGGATAAAACTCCAAATACACGCTGACCCCCGAAAGCCACGGGCATGTAGTGAATTTTGCAACATTTTGCATGCAAAAGTAAGTAAAAGTCAATACAGGAGAATAATGATTATGATGATGATGATCATCATCATCATGATAACAAAGAAACATGAATGTCCCAATTTCCAATAACCTATGCCTCGAGTTAATATGTTGGAGATCAACTGAAGTTTACAGAGAACACCCAAAGTTCAAAGACATGAGCTCCATTTAGATGTGAAAAAAGTGACGTGGTGAAATGGATTCAACAAATGAACCATGAAATTACCCATTTGACATTGCATATAATTGGGAAGACAGGTTCTCCTTGAACGCACTTAAAAATAAAAACTAAAAGAAAATTGTAGAAATAAATTCTTAGATAGGGTAGTGAAAGGATACCTGTATAGAACTGATTAGTTCTGAACTGGCAAACTACTTGCAATAAAGCAAGCATTACTGTTGTGCAAGACTACAATTGAGGGAAGTTAGGGTGGAGGGAGAATCTATGAATACAATAATGTGGGTGAAACGGCACAAGAAGGTCTCAATGAGAATATTTCAGACAGCACAAGATATTAAAAATTTAGCCAATTAGAGTCTGTTTCTTTTCAACATGTTTTTTTTGTTTTTTTTAAATTTAGGCAATTTTATTTTCTTTTCAACATGTTAGTGTATCAAGAAATAAGGCTTCAAATTTTTGGCAAAAGCTAGTATTGAAAGACAATAAATATTGTGCCAATTTTATAAATGCCTTTAGTTTTCATTTTTCTTTGTAACATTTTATCATATATCTCATATGCAGCATTCATTTTATGTGACTAATAAAATTGTCAATTTAAATATATATAACTGGTTCTCAACGAATTAATTTCTAATACTGAATACACCCATTTCAGTAGTGAAATCAATTCTCTTTTTAAAAGGGGTCATTTTAGCTTCAAAAAAACCTGCTTTTGTTGCTCTCTCTCGCACAGCTTTCTCTAATGGTCTCCATACACAAGTGAAGAATTTTCACCAACGAGACATGTTGAGTTCCCAACAAGGGATTCTCCACCACCAAATTTCTCCAACCTCGTGTCATAGGAAATCACTTCTTCCAAATGCGGTTAAAGGAAAAGAGACCAGGGATTCTCTTCAAGATTGATATTGAGAAAACCTATGACTTACTCAAAAAAAAAAAAGAGAACCTATGACTTTGTAAACTGGACTTTAGTGAGCTACCTCTTTAATAGGATGGGGTTTTGGGCCCCGGTCAAAGCGGTGGATGAGAGCTTAATTAAAGGTGCCACCTATTCAGTGCTTGTGAATGGATCTCCAACACAACTAATAGCAGCAACTAGGGGCTTGAGACAAGGTGATCCCTCTCTCCCTTCTTTCTACCCTGGTCGAAGAAGCATTAAATAAACTGGTGGAAAAGGGTAGGGATAGAGATCATTAAGGGTTTTGAACTGAACAAACAAGGACCAACAATCACACTGCAGGTATATGGCTTCACACCAAGAATTCCAACTCGCATGGAGGAGCGCTTGCAAAACAGCAAACTGTTCTTTCTTCATTCCATCGTTCTTCTTTTTGCCCTAATGGGCTTACAAGAGATTTATACCCAATTACAGATAAAAAGACCAAAATGCCCCTACATGAAAAAAAGGTCTACAATACTCTTAAACAATAAATAAAAAAAAATACATAAAGAGATAAACTAAATAAAATAAAAATAAATCAATTCAATGCTCCGCATCAGGAGGCCTACCTTAGATTATATAGAAATGCTAGAGACAAACAAGCCTTAGTTAAGGATTGCTACATTGAGAACCAAGGGACTATCTAATGGCATCTGAACTTTCGTAGGGAGCTTAGGGTATTTGAACAGGAAAGCTTCAAGGAATTGCAAAAAAAGGTTAAGAGAGGTTCCCTTGGCCATAGGAGAGATTGACGAGTTACTGTGGGTTGGAGACTCCTCCAAGATTTTTTCTGTTAAGGCGCTAATAAAATCAGCCCTACAACAGCAAAATGAGGAGGATCCAAAAACGGATTTAGCCTGAAGGGGCCTCGTTCCCCCAAAAGTGTAGACCTCTGTGTGGTGTGCTATGAAAGGGAAAATTCTGACTAGATCAGCCCTCAACAAGCGGGGGCTACTCAGATCATATGACAACCTCCAATGCACCTTTTGCGGTCACTCGAAGGAGGACGCCAATCATTTCTTAGCTGAGTGCCATGTGGCCAAGAAATTGTGGATAAGCTTGGCAAAAATGTTGGGGGTTTCTTGGGTGTTTCTACGAACATGTGAAGGAATCGTTCAATCCTGGACCATTCGACAACCTAATCCTAAGATTAGGGCGGCTTGGAACACTATTTCGGCGGCTATTCTTTGGACTGTGTGAAGAGAAAGAAAAGCCAGGATTTTTTAACATAAGATATTGGAGGAAAATATTTGATTTAAAAAGCCAAGTGGAGGTTGTTTACATGGCTCTCTATTGGGGAAGGGTTCAAGGGTATCAAGTTAACAGATTTCCTCAACTCTTGGGAGGTATGTCTAGGTAGGGGACCAAGGATACCTAGGGTTCAAGCTTCCTGCAGTCCCCCCCCAACTGAACACACAAATTTAACGCTGATGGGGCAGCAAGAGGAAAACCGGGACCGGTAAGCATGGGAGGAGTGCTATGGGACTGTAACGGCAGGACATCAATAGTTTTCTCTAAATCAATAAGTCGGAAGGATTCAAATGAGGCAGAACTTATTAGCATTAGGAGAGCCTTGTCCATATAGTCTATCATTGGGAGGGGGAAATTGATTGCGGAAAGGCGTTCTACAAACGTGATAAATTGGGCGTCATGGCTTAAAAGGCCCCCTTGGAAATTGATCACAATAGTGAGGGATATTAGGGCGTTCTGTTCAGGAAGAGAAATCTCTTTCGTTGCGGTCGAAAGACTGGAAAACGGTGTAACTGACTTTTTTACTAAAAATGGAGTGGATTCTACTATGACTGGAGTGTTTTACATTTGATAGATCTCAGGAGGAGGAGTCTTTTCTTGTATTTCATAGATGTTTTTGATGTACTTATAGGCATTTTGTGATATGATGCACTTCCGCTTTCTTTTTGGCATCCCGTGGGTATAATAACCTTTTAAACCCAATGATGCCACCTCATATACTATACTCTTTTTTCAATACAATTTATTCTATTTGTTACCGCTCAAAAAAAACATTTTTTTTGAAGTTCACTCAAAAAAAAAAAACATTACCATTAACTAAAGTAACAAGCAAGACGAAGAAATAAGTTCCATGGGAAGGTAAGAAAATAATGATAGCCCACATATCAAGCCATATCTATATAAAGCTGCCAACAACATGAGGATACCACTATTTAAGGATACAACAGTTTAAAGTCTTTAGCGTCTCCAAGTGACTTCTAATCATATGTGAATATCGTTTAGGCCCTTATATGTACACATGTGTACATACATTTATTATTGATGATCACTGATGAACTAGACTGCAATGCAGAATATAGAATGTACAATGAAAAAGCATCAAGGTTGAGAAACTAAGTACTGTTGTTTTAACCAAAGTAGTTTGAAAAAACAATATGAGGAACAAGGCACGGGTAGAATCTGAACATCATTACAAATTCCATCTCCCTTTACATCTCTAATCTGCCAAATGGGACAATGTGACTGGATTTAGAAATGGGAAGGTAGCTGATTGATTTATTCCAAAGAGTAAATGACTATGGAATTGCCAGATCTGAAATGCTGAAAGAACGGAGGAACGAGAAGGAGCTTTCTAGATTTGAGTCAAAATATGTTCTTTTGGCTATGGATTATGCTAAAGTTGTTCTTTCTAGTTTACTAGTTTATTATTTAGTATGTCCAGGCTCAGTTTTTAAGCATATTAAAAAGCTTCAACTGTACTGCATACGGTATGGAATGTTGCGGGTGGAGGTGGGACTGGGGGTGGGTGTGGGTGTGGGTGTGGGTGTGGGTGTGGGTGTGGATGTAGGAAGATTGTATATAAACTCAAATAAAAAAGGACTAAAAGGTATAAGACCAATTAAACAATGAATCCGGACTTGAAGGGAAAATGGTATTTGCTACGTAGGAGATAAGTTATAAATGATTATATAAAAACTTGCCAATGTTAATTAAAGGCCCAAGAAAGATGGTTTTAGCATCAAGGACATGGCTGGAGGGCATCTGCCTCAAAAAGCAAGATTCATAATCAATTGCCAATAATCAGTGTAAGGAAGAAACAATTGCAAAGTCACATTCATAATCAAGAGGACAATTTTTTGACATGTAAGAGTCCCTATGCAATTGGTCTCCTGCACTCTTTTGGGCAACTACAGATGAGAATGTGGTGGTCTCTGACTGTTTGGCTCATTTGATGGAACAATTATTCAGTCCCATTAGTAATGTGATGAAGAATGGCTCAACTCACCTTCAGATCATGTGGATATATTCCTCGGTTGGAGCTAATGGAATAATCTAGACTGAGAAAATAAATCTCTTCCACAGAATATTTATCCTTGTTTCCTGATAGATTGAGCCAAGAGAACAATTTGGTGACTCTCCACTGAAGACAGTACTTGCTGACTAGGTTGGTTTACAATATTTTATTGTCATACCAAGAATCATCTTAGGAGTCAGAAGAAGACTGCTGCAAGTGGGTGCATCAATGCTTCCACGATGCTAAAACTGTAGACGATCTTCTTCCCATTGTATGCTTGATCAATTGGTAAGGATGCTATTATTTCTTGGTTCGGTCCCACCTATTGTTTTGGCATAATATTTCTTCCAATTTTGGTGTTACACAAAGATTTGGCCACAAGATAGGCAAGGGTAGAACTGTATGAACACAGTATCCCTCACAAGAAGAAGAAGAAAAGTATCACCCATGTCCAAAGTCTTCCATTTGAAATAGATGAGTGAGATAAGAATTAATCAAGGCTTGAGAGCAGGAAAATCTATGGACTAACAATGCTAAAACGGGCTTAAGAGGAACGACGAGAGGAGGTCAGGAGTTCTTTCACAATCTTGTCTCCCAGATGTGGATCTTTGACAATTTCCAACCTAAGGATTCCATTTGAGTATTTGTTGGGTTGGAAAATGAGGTCCCTCAAAATTTCTGCAGTCAAGTTTTTGATGGGAGGGATCAGAAAGTTTAGATAGAAAGACTGCATATTTTATTTACCTCCTAGACACCTTTTTAAGGCTCCTTATTTTTCCCTCACTATAGGAATCCAACAAGCAAAGGAAAAATCCAGTAAAAAAAAAATGGGAACATTAGCTCCTTATAAGTGGTAAAGGTGCTCTTGTCAATGTGCAAACATTATCTCTAGCACCTTATAAGTGGTAAGGTGCGCTTGTCTCCTCATTTTTCGCAGAGAAGCATTGGAGGGGGGAGAAAAGTACCCACAACGGGTGCCATTTCCAGTGGGGAAAAAAACACGAGGGGTACACTTGCTATTTTCTTCTCTAAATGGGTTTTCAAGGGAGAACAGGAGACAAAAATGACTTCTTATATTTCTAACGTGTAAGAACATGACATCAGCAATATTTATTTTTCCTGTAATTTTGGGAGGCAAATATTGCTCTTACACTTTCCAATGCTCTGCCCACCTTTACCCGATTTCGAGAAAAAAAAAATCCGCACGAGAGAAAAATCTTCGCCAATTCCTATGTTTTTTCTTTTGAAATGGTTGATATATTAATATATATAAAGGGACATCAAAGGTGCAAATACAAAGATAGGTCAAAGAAATAACTACAATTCGGCAATTCCTATGTTAGAGAAGGCTAGAACTCAACTGAAAGGAAAAATCTGAGATTTCCTTGCTTCTCAAAAAATTATCCAAAAAGATTTCCAGCACAGAAACTTTTGCAATCTAAAAAGGCAGGAAGACTGATGCCACTTTGTGGGCAGCTTTACTGCTACTAGAGTATAAATGACACACCCAGAAGACAATAACATCAAACACAGAAGCAAATGAAGCAAAATCGAACTGAAACAAACAAAGGAAATCTTTTAGAGATCAAACAAACATGAAAAAGAAATTGCAAGATTGGGGAAAGAAACTGGTACCTCCCCCTTGTGCCTATTTTGATGAGAGAAACCTTAGTTTGAGCCTGCTGCTCAACAGCGACAGCTGCTCTCGTCACTATCTTCTTCTTTCTTGCGTGGGAATATGTGGGAAGTGAAGGCGGAGGGAACCCAAGTGCAGAAATGGACCAAGGGCGCATGTTAGCAGCGGTGGGTGATGGGAAGAGAGTGCTTGGTTTCAGGCTCATCGTGTTCTGCATTGCAGATACAAGGGAGAAACTGGTAAAAGAATGTTGAGAAGAAAAACTGGTTACAGGAATTAGCAATAGAAGAGCGAGGAGCGATTCAAAAAATGCAATTGCTTCTCTTCTGTGAGGGAAAGCTGCTGATATAGAAAACAGATAACGTCAGAGGAGATTGCCCCATCCATCTCCTAATCCATTTGTTTGCTCCTTTTAACCTTTTCACTCTTTTCTCATTCGTCATCTTTCTCTCTCTCTCTCTCCCTCTCTCTCTCCAGTAAACCAACAATTTTTCTCGACAAAAGAAAAAGTGAATTTTCAAGCTAGAATCGGCAAAAACAATCTATTTTCTATTTAAAATGAGTATAAATGTCACTCTTTATTATTTAAGGATACAATAGAAAATGTGATTGAGAAGTATAAAAGTAAAAATAAGAAATAAAACTACCGTATTTTAATTTATATTTTTTTTTTAATTTACGTATGAAAAACTGCAGAAAACGAGCATAAAATCCTATAGATGATATATAATGCACTTAGGGTACACCAGTTGACGCCGACTCGAACCTGACATCTCCCCCTTCCTGAGATGGGAGATTACTAGTTGACTATACCCATGTGGGCAAAAACTAAAGAATTTGACAAGATTTTTTTTTCTATTTTACAATTCTAGCTCATTTTTCAGTTCGTTTTCTCATTTTTTTTTCCTCTTCATTTTTATTTTTCATTCTTTTCTCCTTCTTTCCCTTCTTTATTTCATGATTTTCTTCATCTTTTCCTTTTACTCTCATTTTCCATTTTTTCTTTTTTTTTATTTTATTTTATTTTTTCTTTTCTCATTTTACTATTTTCATCTTCTCATTTCCTTATTATTTTTAAGTTATTTTCTTGTTCATTCTATCTTCTTTTCCAATATTAGTGGTTTTTCACTTTTTCGTATTTTTACTATATATTAGGCAATTATGTATATAACTTTATTAAAACAATATTATTCTATACTTTGACTATGTTTTGACTTTTTTTTCGTCGATAAAATTTTGCCCAAGTCTGAGGTAATTCTACTCTATGAAAATGAGTTAGGTTGAGTTTTTAAGTTTTTGAATTATTATTTGTCCATCATAGATGATAAATGTAAAATTAAAAAAAATTATAATGTGAGAAGTATAATTTTAAAAATCTAAAACCTTATATTACTCCTTTTAGTAGCTTGTTGTGGCCTTCCTTTTAACACATTCAGCCATTAAGAACCATAAACATAAATATCATGAATCTAATAATTGTTGAGACTTTAAGATCAAAGTTTAAAATGATATAATAGATTTAATAGTTGATAATATAGTAAATTTCAACTCTATTTGGATTAGAAAAAGAGAGATGGAGAACCGCATCTTTCCCTCCTTTCTTTTGTTTGGACATTGTCTCCAAAGTAAAGGAAAATGGGGCTCACTAAAATTTCTCATCCTCTTAAGAGAAAATTGTCTTAACTGTTAACATCTTCTCACGCCACTTGAGTTGAACCTAGACCTAGTAATGGATCAAGTTGGATTGATTTCGGGTCAGGTTTTATTCAGATTAAGGTCAACAATTTGCAACCCATTGCTAGTTGTTTATTAAATAGACTAATCATTTCGAGTTTATTTTGAATTTGAGTCACAAAATGTTAAGGACATACCTGTTTAAAATGCTCAGGTTCAATTCAAGTCAAATTTTGTGAGGTTTGGTTCAAGTAAATCTGGTAATGGATCAATCGGGTCGAATCGATTTCGAGATTGGGCCAATAATTCTCAATCCATTACTTATTTATTCATCAAATAAGTTAGTTGATTCAAATAAACTTTATACCCATATCATTTAAAAAGTTTGGATTCAGTTATGTTAATCGGGTCAGATCATATTTTGTTAGGTCTAGTTGAACCTAATTATACTTCTATTTTTATTTTTTAGAGTTTAATAAAAATCTTATAAGTGAAATTAAAAGCTTGATGGTGGAGGGTTGCACTTGTTACGGGACTTAACCTAACTCCTTTCAGCACTAGCTGATAAGAATATGCACCATTTACATTGTCAAAGGCATCCCTCTCTTTCAAGAAAGTTAAACCTCATTGAGGTTTTTCACTTTGCACCATTAAATGTGAACAATAAATGATAGATTATTTTATATAGAGTAGACAAATAATCAAAAAGATAATTTATTTCTAAAAAGTTCTCTTGATTTAAGGTATGAGTGGAATCCATCAACACATGATTCGATGAAATACACTGGATATATCAATAAATTTAATGAAATATTAATGAGCCAAATTTCAATCTAAATTTAAAATTTAGCTACTTAAATCATAAAATTCAGAACATACTTAGACATATTTTTTCTAAAAATGCCTAGTGATTTCAACCACCACTTCAAATGGATTGCATTTGACTTCCACATGTAGTTCATCAAATAAGTTTTCAATCCACCAAGTAATTTTTCTTTTGTATATATATAATACCAAAGTACAATCTCCATGGTCTTATAGTTCGGTTATTCTAAGTAAATTTTTCTATTTAATAGCATCCAAACTGTAACGATCCTCACCTGAGTCTGATTTGTACCCGCACAATATTGTCTGTTGTTGGTGTACACTGGCCCGTACGGCATTATATTAGGGTCCCACTAAGGAAATAGCTTTATATTGGGGGTCCCACTAAGGAAATACCTCAAAACTCGTTGTGTTAGGTAAAGCGAACGTTCTCTCTTATATCCCCCTTCATATCTACATTCCTGAGTGATGTGGGATTTTTTCCTGTAGAAGCATTTGTCCATCATCGATCGGACCGATAGGACCAACACTCTCAAATTTTTTAGCCTTTTTGGGCCTCTAGGTCGAAGCCATCACACAAACAAAAGATTTAGAAGAAATCTCTTGAAGAGCTTTAAAATGTAGAAAAGTAGAGATTCTCAAGATTTCTCTCACATAGGAGAATCTCCTACTTTAAGTTCTCCTCATCCCCATAGCCTATAAATTCCACCCATATCTCTTAGAAAATTGACCCAATCATCAAATATTTAATAAAAGTTGTAAAGATTTTAGAGCCATAATTAGCACAAGAGGACCTACATAAGTTAAAAATAAAATAAAATAATACACCACTAGAAGTTATTGTGCATACATTAAGAGGAGAGGGTGACCCTTGAAAATGTAAAGGAAAGTGATAAAAAAAAGATATGTTATGCTGAATGATTGAGGGTATGAGTTGTAATTCTGATCGTGTGGTTTATATTAAGATCAATTGAACAAAAAGAACACATAAAGTTGACTCCAGATAATGGAGACACTAGCTGGTGATAATGACGATTACATGACTATAGCTTATTACACATAAACTAAGCATATGTCTATCCATTTCATCATTAGTGATGTCAAGTTTGAACTCCCATAGTCTAACTTGGTTTACTCTAAGGATAGTAGATATCACCCGTGAGAATTTTACGCTGGATTTTCCACAATTTTCCACACAGAAATTCAAAAAAAAAAATAGTGATGGTTGTGGATTAAGTAAAAGGTTATGTTAAACAGTGCCAACTAAAAATCATCTTTTGATTGATCAAACAAACGTAGTTTTAGGCCTTCAAACATTTAGTTGCTTTAATTTTTAATGTCTACTTTATGGCCTTAAAATTTTGAGTTGATTAATTCAATTAAAATATTTTTGCAACCTCTGTATTCCAACTTCAGATCATTCTAATGAACCTACCATCATCACCATTGGTGGCTTCGTACAAAGTTGTACATAGTCTATCTGCTAGGTAGGTTGGGATCAAGGGATTTTAGTATTATTGACTGTTGAGAAACTTCCTGATAAGACACTGCCTCTCAGATCTGTTCCGTTTTGCAACCCAACCACCACTCATCCCAAACTCAGATCCTGGCCGAGCCTCGCGCCTCGCCATCGGAAGAATGGACGAAAAGTATCGTATCGGCCGAGATATCTCAGTTTTTTGAAAGCTGAACTAGTAGATATTGGTGATATGCCCAATATATCAGCGAGATAATTCAGCCAAATATCGCTCGATATCCACCGAATTTTTTTTTGTTAAAAAAAAAATCAAATGTCGGTGGTGGGCTCAAGCCAATATCTCAGTGGATATTTATATTTTTCATTTTTTTAAATCAGCCATTTTTTTATTTTTTTAAAAAACCACCAATATCTTAAAAAAAAAAGGATATTTGCACCCTGCACCATCCCCATCGCCTGATCGAACCACCCAGAAGCCCAAAACCAGTCCACCGTCCATATCCTTTGTTCTTTTTCCTATTAACCTCCCCACCCCCACCATGTTCCAACTTTGATACCTTTAAAACCATTCACCACCATCTTCCACACATTCTTTAACCGGTTACCAATTTCCCCTTTCTTCATAATTTTATTAAGATTCCATTAACGCATTAGTCATTTACCCACTCAGGTCCATTAAATCCCCATTTAATTTTTTTTAGTACGAAAGCGGGAAATCTTCTTGAAATTTCTGGAGTTAGGTTAGTTCTCTTAAAATCCCTTTACAGGTGACATCCTGCACCCACACAGAATAGCCACCGGTTAATTTTACGGAGACTCAAACTCGCAACCTCTCATTTCAAATGAGAAGTTACCGGTTGATGCCTTTAAAACCATTCACCACTATCCTTCCACATATTCTTTAGCCAGTTACCACGTTCCATTTTCTTCAAAATTTTATTAAGATTCCATTAACCCATTAGTCATTTACCCACTTAGGTCCATTAAAGCTTTAATGCATTTAATACTCCATTAGTCCATTTAAATTTACATTATAACTAAATAACTGATCTATATTTTCACTCGATCGTACTTGCTGCGTTAATTTAACTCTTCCATCATGGTTATGCCAATATATAATTAAATATTTATTTCATTTATATATAGTTGTAAAGTGGGTGAATTGGGAATGTTTTATCTCAAGTCAGTCTTTTTATATGGTTGTGAAGTGAATCAAGTTGGAAATGTTTTGTCTGAAGCACTGTTATTAAACCTTACCCGACCCGTGGTTGAGCCGGCGGGTCAACCCTGCCCGTCAACTTAAAGGGTCGGGTTAGTTTAAAACCCGTCTGGATTAAAACCCGTAAAAATCCTCTCCAACCCACGGTTCGACCCAATTTTTAATATTTACCCGCGACCCACGACCCGTTTGTAAAGAATACCCGTGTTTTCCAAAAAAAAAAACTGCAATGGAAGTATGGAGTGACGGACTCTTCACTGCTGAATAAATGGGAGTATTTGTCTCTCCAACTTGCTTTTATAACCCTCCCCTACAGTATTTTTTTTTGTTTGTCGATGTGTGACTCCTACTCCCCCAGTCCCACACTTCATTAAAACTGCAGTGCTGCGCTGTGGGTAATAACTAATAAGTATCATCTGATTTTTTTTGTTATGGGGTTTTACCCCTCCTTTTGAATATACTTACCTTATTAAAAAAAAAAAAAGAGTTGGCCATAAATAATAAATGTGTAATAATTTATTTTAAAAAAATTAATAAGTTAAGATTTTTTACATAATTTTTTTAAAGTTAGATGTTAAAATTTTTAAAAAGAAAAATGATAAAACTTAATAAAAATCAATAATATTTATAATAGAGGACTTTTTTAATGATTAAAATATATATTGACAAAATATTAAGTTGTTATTTTATCTTTTTCATTTGATCAACAATAATATTTATATTAACAGATTTTTGGAATGATTAATTTTCTTTGAAACATTGCTCTAAACTACTAAAATATATATTGACAAAATATTATATTGATAAAATAGTTTTTTACATTAAATTTTATTTCAACTCATTAATTAAACCTTAGTTAATAATTTAATATTATTTATAATTGTCACGACCCGATCCCGTATGTAGGCCCGGGACGCGACTAATTTTTTTTTTTTAACCTTAACCCAATGAGTCACTAACTCCTTAACACACTACCCATGTGAGTCTAATAACCACATGAAATATCCGTGTCCTAAGTATTCCAAACATATTTAGCAAAATAATCCAAACAATTTTCACTCAAATATATGGAAGCAATATATTGAGTACACCAACACACAAATATATTACATGGAAACGCCAAACTTATAGATATAGGTTTTTATGCCACAAGAGGCATATTTATTATCGAAATACATATAAAAGTTCGTAGATTCATTTTGTTTCCTTGAGCAGGAGACTACGGGAAATATCAGAGTTTGATTTTCAGCGAGGTACCATAGGTTCCTCCATTCCTCCCTCTAGTTCATATCCTGCAATGTAAGGGACATGAGCAATAGCCCAGTGGGGAGAGCTCACCATAAAAATCAACATACAATATTCGTGAAATTATGCAGGTTCCATGAATGAAATGCAGTCAATGTACTTGACTCATATTTACCATAACGTCCAACATAAAACTATAAATAATGCATGTTTCATGAATGCAATGTGGGTAATCCACTTAACCCATTTTCACTCTAGGATTACTTTCTAAGGTGTTTTATAAATTTTTTACCAGGGTCAGCCCCCATTCAACAACTTGCAAATGCATACGGTCTCCGCGACCCGGTCTACTAGCCCATCCAACATCAGCGGTTGATAGCGGTCGACCACGGCTTACTAACACGTCCAACCCAACTATTCGCAAACGGTGTTCGGCTAATCTCAGCAATTATAGCCCAACGGCCAATATCAGATTTTCAAATTTATTATCTTTCACAGATTTAACTTATAAACATAATTCTCACATGTAAATGTCAAATGCATGATAATGCATGATTTTCATTGCCCTCCTTACATAGGGACTTATTCTTAGAGAATCACCAAATTCCAGTCTTACCCTTCGGTGTATCCACTACCAATACAAGAAATCAATAAAATAATTAATATCACACAAACATATAAAACTGGATTTAATAACACGAATGCCTTCACCCAGTTTTTACCCGATAATTCCCAGACATTCCATGGGTCCATACTGCGTTATAGGCTATAAGTCCTCGACTCTCCGACACCATTTTAACGCCTACGTTCTAAACAGTTAGAACATTTACATCCCTTAAATGTAGGTAATGTCAGGTCTCGTATTCTAGACCTATACAGCCTTTTCCATTTTTAAATAACCATGGGTCCCATTTCAGTCTGGTGTTAGTGGGTTTAACATATAACACAATACAAGAGTTGGTTCGAGTCTCTTCACCTCTATCCGCAGAGATTATCAAACAAATCTGTAAGAATAAAATAATAATATAAATTTCAGGTCATTCATTGATTATCTACCCGATCTCATGCATTTTTCAACAAAAATATGATAAGTGTAGTGAGTCTCCTAATTCTTTCTACTCCATTAGATTAAGTCAGCAGTTAATTGTCAGTCAACCAAAACATCATATCAAAATAAAAATGTAAAGTATTCAGTGCCCAAATCTTTTTACCACTGGGTGACCAAGGTCGTCTCAGATGGCCACCGAGCGGCGTTTCCGCTGCGCTACAGGTAGAGATTTTCAGCCCAGAGAGTACAATGTAAGTAATATAAAAAGTACTCAGTACCCCATTTCAAGACCATTGGGTGACTAAACGCCTCCTCAGATGGTATCATCGAGCGACTTAAGCGTCACTACTGATGAACCACAGGGTGACAAGCGTCATCTCAAATGGCATCGTCGAGCGACTAAGCGCCACTACTGATGAACCACCGGGTGACTAAGCGTCACCTCAAATGGTATCACCGAGCGACTAAGCGCCACTACTGATGAACCACCGGCTGACTAAGCGTCACCTCAAATGGTATCACCGAGCTACTAAGGGCCACTACAAACGATAGTGTGGCCCAGAGGTTATGATACCATACAATGCGTAATAATAAACACACAATTGTTAAATGGGGTTAATCTTTTCCCCTCTTTTAATTAAAGGCTGAAAAATAAGTTTTGAACTTAAAAATGATTTTAAAGGTATAATTTAAAATTTGAAAGAAAAACCTATCCTCCCTTCATTTTGAAAATTTTAATTTTAAAATACAATACTAAACTATTCAAATTATTAAAATTAAAAATAAACTTATTTTGATACCTCACACGCGGTAATCCGTCGATTTTTGACGAAGTTTCGAAAACTCGATGTCGATACGAGAACCCTTCGAATTCGATTGTTATTGCTACATGTAGCACCGATCGAAGGAAAGAAAAGATGAAAATGAAAGAAAGGAACGGGAGCGTTTGACGAAGAAAGGCAAGAGAGAGATAGGTCACTGTGGAAGGAAACAAGGGCCAGAAATGGTGAAAGAGTAAATCGGCAGTGGGTTTTTGTTTTTTTTTTTTCCTTTTCTTCCTTCCTCCCATCGGGTGTTTAAATAAGGAAATGGGTTGGCTGAAAGCCACCCACGTTACCCTCTACTGTGTAGATTAGACTTAGACTTACCTGGATACTTATCCAGTTAAGATATTTTTTATTATTTTATTATTTTTTTCTTTTTTAAAATTCTTTTTATATTCTTTGTTAAATCTGAGTATTTCGATGTCCCTCTAATTTAATCTAAATGCTCCACTAGGTCAAATATTAAATTATTAACATAGTGTTAAATTTTGGATAAAAATTTCGATCAATAACTTAGTGTTTTAATAAAAAAACACCGATTTGGTAAAATTTCTTATTTTTAAAGTATCTCCTGAGAAAATTTAATTTTATAATTAGGTAGATTAAATTAATCTGATAAAAACATTCTAAAGGTTTAAAGTGTTTTGGAGTCAAAAATCACTCCATCTAAGTGACAGAGTATTCAACGGCTCACATTTTTCAACGTAAAAAATTATTAAAAACTCGATATTTTAGAAATATGAAGATAGAAATGGCTCACTTATTTTACAGATTGAACATTAACTTCCTTCGTATATTTTTAGGATTTTATCTTCCCTATCTAAGTTGAGTTTTGCCACCTATAAAATTTTAAGTAGTGAAAATAGGTAGAATTTTGTCGAGATTGGCATTCCATTAAGTCCGGATTTTAAAAATAGTGCAAGATTTACAATTTGATGTTGAAATGAAATGAAATGACTGAGTTTCCAAAGCAGCGAAGTTTTAACCCTAAAATAATATTTTAATAATCATAACTTATTATTATACATCTAAAATTTAATTTGAAAGAGTTTTCGGACTCGGATCGAGTCAAACTCAGACTCGTTGAAAAACTCATTCAAAATTCTTCACAATCAACATAACAAAACTTATAATTAATGGCTAAAAAAATATTTAGTTAATTAAAATCTGTCTAAATTAATCACTAATTTGGACTGGGGTATCACAATAATATTATATTAATAATATGGGTTTGACCGAGTTTGACTAAGAGTCAATCCAGTTAAACCTTATTTAATTCACCCTTTCTTTAAGATGGGTCACTCTACAGGTCGAATTGTAAAATATTGGTCTCAAGAGTGGAATGTGGAGAGCGAGTTAGGGAATATGATTATTTTTGAAGCACATAAGTACCAAAAAGATGGCACGGGAAGAAAAGAATTGATTAAGGGAAGGGGAATATTCCATGGGACCCAAGAATCTTCAAAAGCTCCTAGGCCAGCTATGGAAGTCGAGTTGGAGGAAGGCTTCGTATAAAAGTGATAGTTGTCTCCTGCACCAGAAAGGTTGCCGGTTCGACTTTTTATGGTTTAATTTTAGTGGGTTAGTTGTGAAGATTTTATAGTGGGTTCACACGTAAATTAAAAAAAAAGGCTTCATATAAATTTGATTTAAAAAAGTAAAAATAGATAAAGTTTAGGATCAAGTTAGTCTCGAATCAATTTTTTTTTACTGAATCATGTTAAGCAAAAAAACCCAAGAACTGGATCCAATTCAAAAAAATATTTTAATATTACATATAATATCTATACTACTACAGAATTGTGAAGAGTGGTTTTTCGTGTCACAAGCTCGCACTTGACATGGTTTTTACATTTTTTTTTTTAAATTTTTTATTCTTCATTTGAAAATTACACATTGAAAACAACTCAAAACTAATTTTTATTCTACGTTGACAGACTTTCTTGATAAATAAATTTAAGAATATCTGATAAATTTGACTTTTAAGATTAATTAGTTAGAAATTGAGTTTTGTACTTAAACTTTAAATGATGTTAGGTCATAAAGTTTACTTTCAATCTATAGAGTTAGATTTTAAATTGAAGAAATGAAAATTAGAAAAAAAAATTAAGCAAACTAATATCCTTCTGACTATATTATAACTCAATTTATAGATGAGTTGCAGTTTATTCATAATACATTTCTATTACTCACATTATTTATATTTAAATTATATCTAATTCATAATACACTTCTAACTAGTGTTATATACAACTATATAAAAAGATTATAAACCAAGATATTTTATTTCTTTCATTTTAAAACTTTAAAAAAAATAAAAAAATAGTAGGATTGTTTATCTTATTTTCATTTTTGAAATTTACTATAGGATCCATAATTGAGTTCTAGAATTGAAAATCTTAAGTATAAAGCGAGTCAACATGAATCTGACCCAATTCGACCGAAATTGCAATCCTAAGGCAAGTTAATCTCATTTTGCATGACCTGCACTCTTGTCTGTTCGCTATATAAAAATGCCGTACTTGATTACTTTAGAGTTTAGACATCGAAGCGTATACTTTCAATTTGCATGTGTTAATCGTTCCGTACAAAATCCTATGATCAAATGATTTTGCATGGCTTGCACTCATGTCTGATGCTTCAAAAGAGATTCATCCTTTTTCATACACCTCTCTCTCTCTGTATATATATAGATTTTAAGAAGATATACTTACTCTCTATATAAAGAAAATATACTTATACTTTCTCTTTCATTATATATATATATATATATTAAAGTTTGGACTTCTAACCTAAAAGATCATTCTATTAGGTGGAGTGACTAAAGTCCTTTATAAATTGCTAAATCTTTCTCTACACTTTTAACGTGGAACTTGTTCGTAGCAGTCCAACAATTCCCCCCTTGAATGAGTCCCTCTAGCGAAGAGAATGACGGAATCACCTGAGCCCATATTAAGTAGCCTGAGACATGTCTCTGATACCATTTGTTAGGACATCAACCAACTCAAAAGATTATCGTGTTAGGTTAAGTGACCCAGGTCTTTTATAAACCCCTAGATCTCCCTCTATACTTCTAATGTGGGACTCGTTCGTAGCATCCCTAACATATATACATATATATATATATATATATATATATATATATATATAAGACGTTAAGATGCTAGGCAGATGAACACAATAAACATCATCTGTGACCTGTAGTATCATTCGTGAAGTTGATGAATTTTATAGACACCATATAAATTCAAGTTTTTTAAAACCCCTCCATCTATATAGGCCAAAGTGCACCCACTACCCATTTATACCAAGTTTCGTACAAACTTGTTCTCGAGGGAGAGCTTTCCTTTAAGAATAATTCTCATGAAATTTCCATACAAATATGGCTTAGTGGAGCCTAAAGTAGACCTAGTAAATTCAATTTTCCCCACATCAACCTACTCCTCGTGAATTACGTCCGTACTTAATTTGAACCAATTTGATTTTCAAAGCCTATTGATATGACTCGAGGATGAATTTTAATTATAAGATAAATATGAAATTTTGAAGGTTTTAAAAAATACGACTTCTATTTTTCAATAGACATGAAATTTTATAAGAACCATTCACAAGTCAAAACCTTTCAAACTCCCTCATCCGTTTAAGTAGCATTCCTTGGATGCTTACCCTAAGTTTGATGCAAACTCATTCTTAGGAGAGAGCTCGTATATACACGTCTTCGTAAGGTGGTCATTATATATAACTTCTATGTGGTGATGGCTTTGTAGAGCTACTTTGGCTTCAATCACGTTGATCAAATCCATGAAGTGCACACTAGTAGATAAAATTGAATCTTTGAAATCTAAAAAAATATGACTTAATTATTTGATGAGTATGAATTTTTAGAGACACCTTATTCAAACAATGAACTTTTGAACAAATCTATCCACGTGACATTAACCCCAACCAAACAGTCCCTAAGAGGAAAATTATTTGAATTGCTTGACTCTATTTTGGATGCCATACTCTAAATTGAGAAGAATTTAAAAGCATTTTAAAGGAAAATTACATGTTGCGACATTCTCTTGGAAGTTGTAGGTAGGAATACCAGTCTAATTTTTCTTAACCCTGTATCCATGCAGGGGTCGAAATCTCAGGATTTCCACGACCGAGATATCTCGGCCGATATGCATAGTATCGTCCAGAGATAAAAAATTCGGCCGATTTCTATTTTTTATTTTTTAAAAAAATATAAATATCGGCATGGGCCCAATCGATATCTCGGCCGATATTCGTCTGATACGAGTGAATATCGGCCGATATTTATATTTTTTAATTTTTTTAAAAAGCCTCTTTTATTTTTTTTAAATGAATTTTATAAAAAAAACTAATGAGATTTTCCAAAAAAAAAATTGAAGAGAGAGAAAAATCTCAACTGAGATAAAATAACGGCCGAAAATTCAAATCCACCGATTTTTCGGTCCTTTGTATCCATGAGAGTACCTTTAAAAAGGTTGTCCCATGCATTGAAGTCCACTCATTTGGGCCACAAACTGTTGTGCAGCTGAAAAAAAATATTTTAAGAAAGTGACGTCTATGTAACATCACCAGACTTTGGCCAAAATTTGACTAGACTTGAATTGATCCGAATCCTGTTGATAAATTATCTGTCCCGATCTGTTTAATAGATAACCTGATCCGATAAGAACTCACTTCGAAGCCCAAATCCAGAAATAAATAAGTAGACCTGAGTGATCCAACTTTTACCACGCACATGCAACTGAGGTTTACACCTATTTCAGGGGCAATCTTGGTATGTGTAAAACTCGATATGGACCCGATCCGATCCAAACTCAAAACAAATCTGAAATGACGCAATCCATCTAAGAAAATCCAAAATGGGCTCAAACTCAAACAGACTTGAACCAAATAAAACCCAACTTGAATATGATCGGACCCATCGCCTAGTCTAACTACAACTAACATAAAAACTAAAGAACCATCAAAAGTCATAGCTATAACGGTTAGGTATGTGGCTCAAATAAGGAACTACCAACGAGATCAGAATGGACCGAGTATGAAGAAAGATTTCAGGAGAAAAATATGGAATGAATCGGCCATGGTTAGAAGTTGGAGGTATGACAATTACTAATTGGGAATAAGAGTCCATAGAAGGAAGGACTGCTACAATAGCAGTTACTGTCACCGTCGAGATCTGTTGAGACAATCGATTGGATAATTGCTAATTGAAGCACCGACTGCTTGGACTGGAATTTCTCTATAAACATGGACGGGTGCTTTAGAGAAATTTCCTTTGGGCCACACACCTTGTGCCACATGTGAAGAGGGCTACATATGACCGCATGCAAGAGCGATGGAGAGATATACACCAACTGAGAGGTGACGTCGGTGTGTTGTCTACATGGGAATATAAGGGACTCGGGACTTCGAGTTTGAGTTCTAGACTCAAGAGAATCATTAAATTGTACATATATTTTTTCTCTTAATAATATTATTTCTCACTCCATAGATGTAGGCCGGTGGAACCGAATCACGTAAATTTTTGATGTTTGCTTGTGCTTGAATTTTTCCGTTCTGTTCTTGTTTATTTCCGCTAAAAACACAAACAATAACATCATTCAGCTTGAATGCTATAATGCGTTTCCTGAATCCAAGTTCCCCACCCAAGTTATGTGTAAAATCTTACGACCATGCTAGTGTAGTAGGACAAAACCAACACTTGAATTTAACAATTACAATTTGAGCGTACAAATCAGCACATCAATCTTCACTTTCCATTAAATAGAACCTAGAGATTGAAAAAATAGAATAGGGAAAACAACTATGATGACAATGAATAAATCAATCGATGTAATCTTGTTTGAAACGTTTCATTGTATGAAGAAAGTAAAAGAAAAAAAATGAAAAATTGAGATAAGGGTTTAAATTTGAAGAAAAGCCATACCTCGATCCTCCAACCTCAGTTTATGATCTCAATTTATGGAAAAATTACTTCTCCTAATTAAAATCCAATTTTGAGAGAAATTATCCCATATTTTCATTAATAATGGAAAGTGCTCTCTGAGAAATAACTACAATGAGAAGAAATTGAAATAGAAGGCTTAATCAGTGCCTACCATTGTCTCTCCATGAATGAAGTAATAAATTTTATTCGAAAAAAGTTGAAAGTGCTTGACAATTGCTATAAAATTGATAGAAACACTGTTATTTTTTATAATAAGAGATATCAATCTTGTTCTTTTGTCCATTTGTCATCATTTTAATAGTGAAAAGACATATCAGTACCTCTCATTATAAAAAATATCATATTCCTATAAGTGTCCCATTGATAAATACTGACTATATGCATATTAGATACTCAACTGACCTAATTATGCCATAATGACTCCTAATTTTATGCTGATTAAAAAAATCAGTCTATATCTAATTAGCTATCCTAATCTAATTGGGTAAGATCCAATTAGGAAATCCAGTCTTAATGTACTTGTAAAGACTATCCAAATCCTAATTTAACAAGGAGTCCCACCTAACCAGGTGGGTTCCAAACTGGCCTTCTCCCGTTAGTGTGTAGTTGTGTACAAGAAGTCATGTATCAAGGTTAATAGATGATGCAAAGAGATATTAGAAAGAGAGTCTATATTTAAATTTTTATCTATTTTATTGTCTATATGGATGTAGTTCAACTGGTAATCTCTTGCTTCACTATGGAAGTTTTACGTTGGGTTTTCCGCAGTTTTCCACATGTAAATTTTTTTTAAAAAAAAAGGTAAAAAAAACTGCAGAAAAATAGAATACAAACCTTTGGTGGCATACTACTAATATAGATCGTTCTTTTTTATGAAAAAAATGAAATTAAAATAAGGGAAGAGACAGAAAGTAGGAACAAAGAGATGGTAAAATGAGTAGGAAGAAATTCGGGTAGATCTATATATTTAAATTTATTTAAGAGAAAACCAAAAAGGAAATAATTGGGAGGCGAATGGAGTTGTGGAAAACGATATCTACAGGCCATATTTGATAGTTCCCTAGAAAAATAAATTTCAATGAGAAAATAGATTTTGATAAGAATTTTTTGGTATGATAAAAATTCGTTTTCTAATATAAAAATTTTCCTCTCTTTATTTGCCACTAATCTACCTGAGCTAAAATTAGTTAATGATCGAGACAAACTATGTTCGGTTAACCAAAAGGGATTGAGATTGATAGGGTGTCAATTTAATCCGGTGTTTTATAAATGCGCCATTTAGACCAACCCTGTAATACCCTGATCCAAAATCAGGTCTAATTGTATGATTTTGTGCAAATAATCATGTTCAGGCTTTAACACTCATCGGTGAGATAAAATTTTCAAATGTCACTGCGAAATCAGATTTCCTCTAACAGATACTTCAAAAGTTGATTGAAATAAGAAATGCGTCGTTTTTGTTAAAATCGATGGGTTTTTGAAATATATTCACCCCCAAATTTTTATAGCTTCAGTGATTTTTGAAACTCAATCATTTGAACCGGGTGAATTATTTTACTTAAACCCCTTCATTTTCTAAACAATAAGGATAAGATTAAGAAGTATAGAATATAATACACATGAAAATATGTTATCTTTTGCGTCGATTGGCTTACAAGCTCCTCTCCTGCAAGCAGCTTACAAGTAGCTTACAAAGCAGCTTACAAGTACGTTACAAAAGCAGCTTACAAGCAGCTGCATAACCACCTTCATTTGCCCATTTATGCAAACCCAAGGCAATGAATTTTCTTTCATGAATCCATTGCAAACTGTTGTTCCATCTCCTTCCCTTATTCTTCTTCATCTTTCTATTTTCACTCTTCTTCCTACGTTGCTTCTCTGCAAAAGTAAGTTTTGGTGACATTTCCGAAAGAGCTGAGACTCTGCCAAAACTCTCCCGGATGGTATCAATTTCATCAGCTTTGAGGTAGGGAGTACGAATCTTACTGATATTCAATTTTTTTGTTTTATCTTAAATATATGGAGATTTTATCGAAGTTTCGCTTATTATTCATGTGTTTGAGATTATACTGTTTGTATAATTATTTTCTTATTATTCATGTGTTTGAGATTATACTGTTTGTATAATTATTTTCTTATTATTCATGTGTTTGAGATTATACTGTTTGTATAATTATTTTCTTTAAATACCTAACGAAAATGTGTTTGTTTGTTTATATGTGATTTGGGTATCTTTGGAACGTCGTGGATATGGTCCTAATTAATAAAGGTTCTGGAATATTTTATGTTGAAAATTATTTGCTCCGAAGAACCCAGATCGGATTTTGAAACTTAGTCTAAATTAGGATTTTATGATTTGGATCTTAGATTTTAATGTGATGTTTATACTCATTTAATAAAAATGATACTAACCTCTTTTTCATTGGTATTATTATGTAAACCTTATATCATGTATTCATTTCCAAGCCAATACTCTTTATCTGTGGCTGACTCAGCCCGATAGCTATCAATAGCTGAGCGATTAACTTTGTCGCTCGGTAGAAAAGAAGGGTTCAGGCACTAAATATACCTCTAGGCATAACTCAATATATGAGTAGTGGCCTAAGCACCTTATATTTGTATCTCTAGGCCTAACTTGCTATACAAGTAGTGGCCTGAGCACCCTATATTTGTATCTCTAGGCCTAACTCGATATACGAGTAGTGGCTTGAACACCCTATTATATTGCTGATTATTGTAATATAAAATGGATAGTAACCCATTTAAGAGACTCATATCCATTACCCTTAGAGTTTTTCAGGAAAATAGGACAGAATGATTTGAAATACTATGAATATATGTTGTATTGTATATATATATGTGTATTACGTTTGATTAATGACTGCATGATTCATTGTATTTCTATTTGTGTAATAGAAACCTGCAATATTCTACGCTTTACGATGAGGAGACTTAATTATACCAGATCGGTAAATCAGGTTTTGTAAACTTAGATCTAGTGCAATGAGTGGTTTTATAGATTATGCATGATATGAAAAAGACCGAATAGACCAGAATACGAGACTTGACACTGCTTCTATATGAGGGATGAAAATTGATTCTAACTATTACAACAGAAGCATAACATGGTGTCAGGGAGTCGAGGTCTATTAGTCTATAAACGAATAATGAACCCATTTATATTGCTAAGATATATTCATATTGTTACTATTGATGTTTATTATGCATGGTATTTTAATTGATAATGATATTCTCCGATGTGAGAGCTTGAGCATCATATTATGATGAGAAATTGAAGTATGAAGTTGATATTGATGATGATATTTTCCGGTGTGAGAACTTGAACATCATGTTATGATGAGAGATTGAAGTATGAAGTTGATACTATTGATAAGATGCTCCGATGTGAGAACTTAAGCATTTATGATATTGATACTGCCTCCACGTACCCCCAACTATTTAACTATCATCGGCCCAGGTGTATCGATTACCGGCCAAGGTGTGTTGGTTTGCATCTACTGGCCCAGGTGTGTCAGTACCGGCCCAGGTGTGTCGGAGATGTTTTTGCAAGATTCTGCATTTTGACCATGTCGGGACTTAATGCTTCATAGTCAGTGTTGTGCTTTGGTGTTACGGTGGCATGGCAGTATCACGGATGATTCATTAGGATGGTAAACCGGTTATAATTTCAAGTATGATAAAGGATATGCGGAACCATTGGGCAGTTGTATGGCAGTGATATGACGACAGTATAACAGTGGTATGACAGTAATATGGCAGTAATATGACAGTGATGGCGACTTGATAAATTGATATACTAGACCAAGTATGAATTCAGGTAAGATAAATGTTACATGAGACCATCTATTGTAAATTGGTTAGTATGGTAAAGTAGACCATTCATGAGTAGCTAACTGTAATTTTAAAATGGTAAGAGTAGACCATTATTGTTGTCATGATTAGACTGCATTATTTAACCTTTACATGTTGATGAGTATGTTAGTTTAAGATCTCTTCACTGGGCTTGGAGCTCACATCCCTTGCATTGCAAAGTTGGCACCTGAGGAGGAGAAACCTCCACCACTGACTTAGGATGATAGAGCATTTGCAGTCAATCATATTTCCCGATAATGGAAAATATGTTTATTACGTCTATTTTTCATGCAAATAATGTTATGTTGATTTTAGTACCGTCTATGCTACTATAAATCTAAGCATGTATAAATTGCTATATTTTCGTTCAGAATTCTGATCGAATAAATAGAGATATTTGTTTGTTAAATATGTATTTGTATATGGGAACATATAGTACATTTTAAGTCCAAATGAGAAGAGCACGTGTGACATTTTCTATGATGGACTTTTTGAAAAATTTAAAGATATAGCCTAACTATGATGTTAGTTGATGGGAGATAAAAAAAAAAAAATTAGTAGCGTTTTGGACCCACCTCCGGGTGGGAGCGTTACAAATCCATTTAAGTTTCTTCAGACACATACGTCAAGTTAATCCATTTAATAAATAAGTTGTCTTACCTATGAATTAGATTAATCCATGGGTTGAGCCAGCCCTTTGAATAAATAGGTCACTTAGAGTTGGGCCAACCCTTTTTATAAATTGTTTAGGGATGGGGTGGGGTGATTGGTGGCATGACGCCCAAACAGGTGTGCCCTCCTCCTGATGGCCTCAAGCACAACTCGTGTTCAAAGACTCAAGATGGTTCCCGGGTGCAAATATGATATTTCAGACTTTAGCAAGAGATTGATAAGGATACAAGAATTGAGGTTGACACCAAATGATCTGGAACTCAAATGAGAAAAGAGAAAAAAGAACAAAAAAAGAAGAAAAAAAAAAAAGAGAAGAAAACTAGAAAGTTAAGCTAATAGTTTCAATTCCAGAAAAAAAAAACCTTGGAAATAATCTTCTAGTAACACTAGTTTATTCTTCATGCTACCATTACCATTGTCTTTTAAGGCAGGCGAAGATATAGTCCTTGTTAATGTTTAAAACATAATTAAAAGTTTTTGTTCTCACAACGTTGTCTATACCATAACCTATAAATTTCCTAAGATATCCGGCCAAAATAAAATTTCTTAATCACACCCAATTGGGATTAATTCAAAATGCAGAAAAGATCGATGCAAAATCTGTCACAGCTTCCAGAAAACAGGTGCATACAACAGTTGACATTACAAGATTTCTACCCTACAGGATTAATTCAAAGGAATGATGGCTACTACTTTACAAAGCTTCTCTTGTGTGAAGGCTTACCAATTAAGTGACGCCAGTCCACCTAGTCAGTGAAAGGATCCCAATCAGAAATGACCAAATTTATATGCTGACAGTGTTGTTTCTGAAGCCAATCTCTCGCATCCAGTGTAAATCAATCTCAATCAGGATCTACCTGGGCAATGGTGCTTTCATCCTCAGGCATCAGATTGCAGCCCTTACTAATCCCCTCTGGATAACTGCATGGCACAATCGAACTTAACTGCATGGCACAGTCGAACTTAACTTTCATTCTATGTCATCATATTGCAGCCCTTCTTAACCCTCCGGATCAGTGAGCTCTGTAGGACTTTCAATTTCGTCCATTTTAGCTGAAGCAAAAGATTCGGCAGACTCTACGGTTGACAGTGTAGAAGCAGTGTCATCTGAATCAGAGAAATCATCATGCATTGCAATGTGTTCTTCATCAATTTCTGATTCAGACCCAGATGTTCCCAGCAACAGCTTGTTTATAGCAGCCTTAGCGGTGTCAACAAACCATTCGTCCTCGGGTAGAGCACTAAAGTACATAATTAAGTTCAGATCAGCCAATCTGCATGAAACTTATCATATCCCACAACAGTGCAAGTGGCTATGGTTTCTTCAGTAAAAGAGTGCATAAAGGAAGTTTTATGACAAAGCAGAAGGGATTACAGGGTACAATGGATATGGCTTTTATCAGTATGCGGGTGAAAACAGGTCACTGATTTTTTATTTCTAATTTATTTTATTTTAGTTTTTAGTGATAACAACAAAACTTCTATTGATAAAGGGAACATCTAATCACTGATGGAGATGTACCTTTCTGTGTCTATGCCTCTTGTAGAGAAGGTTCGGACGGCACGTGCAATTATGGCTGAAGCTATCTGATGGACATGCCTGGATGGGTAGCCCCCACAAACTGCTATTTCAACAGTGAAGTGCATATCTAGAATTAACTGAAGCAGGAAAGAAACATTTGAGAGCACTGACATTTCTAGAAAGGAGAAAGAGTGCATGAATATTAGAAAACATACATTTCAGCTTGCCAAAAAGTTCATAAATATTTTGAAGGTACTTCACATGCGTTGCTAAGCAATTTCTCCAAATCATTCTGATTTGTTGCATCAGTGGTTTCAGAAGTTCAAATTTGATTTTGCCATTTGCAATTCAAACTTAAAGTTCAAGTCCAACAGCACATTTGGAAAACTTAATCCAAACAATCTTTTGGTTCACAACTTCTAGTTTTCCCCCTTTTCTTCAATCTATGATAAAGAGGCTTCAAAATGGTAATACCTTCAAATAGTTTCATGCCTGATACTTGATTTCAATGTGAAAAATCTGTGTCCACACCATATCCATGCCGTTTCTAGGCATCATGGTTCTCAATTGACAAATTCCTCTTAAAGACAGTTTATAATAGAAGAAAAATGGATAGAAAGTAGAACCCATATAAGGAAAAGAAACAAAATTAAGGTTGTGAACAATGTTGTCAAAATCCTGTGACACATAATTCGTATCTTTCGATTCAATGATTTGTACAATATCACAAGAAATATCTTTTTGGGTATCTTACGATTCCCATGGAAGAGAGAATTTTGTGGCTATTTGTAACTTGAACTTTACTATTGGTTTTGATTAGTCCTTTTGGCTTGAGTATTGGAGGACCTAGAACCTTAGAATTTTTTTGGGGAATTTTAGCTTATTGTTAGCCTTCTTACAATATTGCTGGAGTATAATAGTGGGGTACTATGGAAGTTCAAACTTCAAAATTAGAAATCCAGGGAACTAGTTATATATCGCTATATGCTTTCACTTTCACTTAAAGTTGGAAGGAAATTGAAGAATTGCTCATATCATTACCCTTTAGATATCACTAACATTATTTGATATCATTTATATATCTTGAGAAAAATTCTGTATTTATGATTCACGATTTGCATTTCAAAGACATAAAATGATTTTATGATACAAGTCAATTTTCAAAACATTGGTTGTGAATAGTGCAATCTTCAGACGCAAACCAGCTCACTAGGATTTTGTCATCATCACTCATATGAAACATGTGAGGGTAGAACAAAGATTTTCCTCTTGAGAGCAGCAATATGTAAGTTTGACTCACTAAGAGGGGCAGGGAAAGAAAAGAGCAGCAAAAAGCTTTAATTTCTTATGGACCAATATGTAAATTCCAGTCAATGGGGAATCTCTAAATTCCCCATTTGGGGTTCCATCCCTTGTAGAAGACCTATCATGCATGTCATTTTTAGAGAGAAGATCGACCTTCAATTGTCTCTAGCTACAAGGTGTAAAACAGAAAGGAATGTACAAACTCCGAAGACTTCAATGACTTGCGTTTTGCCAAACTCTGAATGTTTTCAATCTTCATGCACAACAAAATCTATCTAATCCTTGATTCATGGTTTTGCATGGTATTAGCAAGTCTTCAGCTTGCACTGTGCATGTGTCATTCATAGTTTCATGATCCATACCATTGATAAGATGGACCCTGCTGTGAATAGTTGATAAACCCCAAGTAACCCTGGTTGAGGCTTGGAATTTCCCAACAATCCTAGCTATTCAATATTCTTGTGAAATGATAACTGAACTGTATTGACAGAGAGAGAGAGAGAGAGAGAGAGAGCAGGCAAGAAACACACCAAAAACCACAGCCTTGAAGAAACAAGAACAAGAAAAACACTTGGTACATGAAAATCACGTTTTCTCTATCAACCCCTTTGCTGTGGAATCCACAAACATGTAGCAGTTCTAAAAGTGTGCTACAAAAGATAAGTTGCGAACTAACACTAACCTCTAGAGTCCCTGATCATCATAGTAGTCAAAGGCGTGCCTTAATTGCACCTAGGCCCGCACCTAGGCTCCAGACCCATTTTGCACCTCACCTAACACATTTTGCACCAAGGTCCTCACCTCCTTTTAGAAACTTTTTTCTCTATAATAAGCCCATTGTTTAAAGTATTTTGTAATAGCTAATAAATATTATAGTTGAGATGAAGTAATTGTCAGAAATAATTAAAATTTTAATTATTATATAATATACTTTTGCATGTATTTATACACACTTATATGATGTGCTTGGAAGCTCAGTTGCCAATATATTTTGGTGTGTTGGATGACTCGTATTGTATTCTGTTAATATTGATGGAATACGGAACCCCACCCTCCTCCTTTCCCCCACTCCCTCCCCCCAAAATAAATTGAAAAAAAAAAAAAATCTTTTTCCTAAAAGAAAAACTTTTTAATAGAAAAACCTCTCTTTTCCAATGTTTTAAAAACCGAACCATCTAAGGAACTGTCTAAATAGAACGTTGGGTTAAATAAGGTTCAACCAGGTTCAACCGCGGCCAAACCTGGTCAAACCCGTGCCATTAATATAAATATTATAAATAATATTGAATTATTAATTAAGGTTTAATTAATGAATTGAAATAAAAAATTTTAAAAAAATATATTGTTCAAGGATACTGCCGGCTCCAGTGTGGCGGTTGCAAGACATAGTGTTTCCATGTGTGCATCGTGGGCTGTTTCTCTTCCGGATTTCAGAAATATTTCTATGTCTGACATTTTGCGTGCTTGGAAAGATGTGGCTGAACTCTCTTAAGTTTCCCGCTTTCTTAGTTGTTGCCAGTCTTCTGGCCTTTACTGTGTTTTTTGCCTTTTCTTTTCTCTTTCTTATTGTTTCTGCACCTCTGGTGCTTTTATCTTTTAATAGATGAACCATTTAAAAAAAAAAAATTAAAATATATTATTTATAATAGTCAATATGAGAATATTACATTCACTCAAATTACAAAATATCAACATATAATAATCTTTAATTAATTCTAAGATACATATATAATATGGGAGATACCAAATATTACCAACCTAATAAAAATTAATTAACTACTAATACATAAATGACAGTGTTGGTAATTCATGGTAATTATCTCAAGGAATAATATATCATTATAATATTATCAAGATGAATAACAAAATATTACCTTTCCAATAATATTTATAATTAAGAATTATATATTTAAGGGAGTGTTTCTCCCAATCAAATGGTTACCAACTTACCTTCACCATTTAATATAACAAACTTGCCATGGCCATTTAATATCACAGGCACTCCTTACCATGGCCATTTAATATCACATGCACTCCCTCAGCAACGGCTAAGGGCAAGGGCTCTCAAGTGGGAAGCGTTTCCCAGTTCCCACATCGACAGTGGGAAAATTCTTCACACAGGTGGAGGTTATAAAAGGTGATCTCAAATTTTCTCAGCCCTTTGAGACTGGGACTGATGGGTCCATGTGGACATTCAATTAAAATATTTTATGGGAAGGATTTTAAGTGTCCCGTTTTTTTAAATTAATTTTTTTAATTTTTAACTAATTTAATACGGGTCACAGTTGTGTCACGGTTTAAGAGTTATTTAAAAAAAACTGGTCAAACTCGCGGGTCTAACCTATTCCTAATCCTCGCTTTTATCAACAGTTGGTAGGCAAGCTTATTTAGCTTATCATCACCTATCCTAACTTATTCTATGTTGTTGGCATAGTCAGTCAATTTACACATGCCCATGGGATGCGCATCTTTATGCGATGTTTAGAACTCTTCGCTATCTTAAGGCCCATCGTGGAAGAGTTTTGTTTTATAAACATCAGCCTCAACTGGTTATTCGAGGTTAGTCAAATGTTGATTGGGTAAATTCTCCAGATGACAGTCACTCGACTACATGATATTGCATTTTTTTAGGATCTCATTTGGTCTCTTGGAGCATTAAGAAACATATTGATGTTGCCCGTTCCAATGCATAGGCTAAATATCGTGCTATGGCTAATACTGTGAATTACTATGGTTCAAGCAATTTCTAGTCGAGTTGGGTTTTCTTCGTCTAAACCCTTATTGATCTTGTCAGATCAAACTACAATCAACATTGCGTCCAATCTTGTATTCCATGAGCGCACAAAGCATATGGAAGTTGATTGTCACTTTCTTCACCAACACATAACAACAGGTCATATTCTCACTCCTTATTTGCAATCTAAAGGATCAACTTGCCGATATACTCACCAAGGCCATTTCTTGGTCACAACTGGATGATGTCTTAAGCAAGTTGAGTTACTCGATATCTTCACACTAGCTTGAGGAGTGTTGTAGATATGGTGTAATTTCACATTTTACATGTATGTTTGACTTTTAGATATCATTGATTGTAAATGATTGTAACCGATCTTTCTTTCCTTTTTCATCGCCTTGATTGGCTCCCTATATTCTACATATACATGTGTTCTCTTCTCTTGTATCATCAAGTAATATAATACACAGAATTATCTCTCTCTTTTCTTCCCTTTGTTCCCTTACTTTCTTTCCTTTTTTCCTATTTTCATTATAACAGCAGCAACTGGTAATAACATTATATTTCCACTCAACCAATAATGATAGGATAAAGTAATCCATGAGTGAAGGAAATGGTTATAGGACTCTAGTATACTTCTTCAAGGTTACAAATTATTGAATCAGGATTACTCAATCATATGAGTATATGACAGTTGAATGTCTTGTATTCTCTACTTCTCTTCTATCAATGAATAGAGTCCTCCATGTTTTTCTTCAGCTGATGCTGCCTAGTTTAATGACTCTTGACAAGGTATGTTCACCTTCATTCCTTTTAAAATACAAAACAAGCTACTAGAGCAAATGATTCAAATACATTCTCAACAAATATAAGAAAAATTGTTGGCATATTGCCTCTTCTGCAGATTGACAAACATGTAGTTTATTCTCCTTTCATTTATTTATTTATTTACTTTTGCTTACCAAGCCGAGCAGTGAATGTAGCATCAGTACAAAACGATTGCAAGGAAAAATATTCAGCAAGTCGAAAAGAAACATCCCTACAAAACAGTTGAAGAGTGAACCTGTTCTTCTAAAAAGATGAAAACAATACCTGTTGCAATCCGAAAGGCTGAAGATAAGCAGACTCGTCCTCAAATACACCCCAGAACTCCTGTTCATCTGATAACCACATTACCACAGTCTCTGTTAGCCTAGCAAGCAAGATCTTTTGTATCTTTTCCTTCCCAAGCAATACATCGCCTGCTATGCTTGCCAATTGCTGCAACTTTGCAAATAACGCCTGAACCGACGATAAAAAAGAAATGAGAACATTATAAAAAATGGTAAGCAAATGCCCTTTTCCTTTTACATTTTTTTCAGTCTTGAAAACTAAACACTAGTCTAAGACTTGTTTTGTGGATGAGACTAGCCCTAACCAACAAATGAATTGTGTAGTTGATACTTGAAACTGTAATGAATTATCGGGGGGAAACAATTGGTAAGTTACTAGTGAGCACTCACCATCTGAGCTACAACCTCTTGTTCACAGTTGGTCAGTGTTCAATGTTTGCAATAACAAATTTTGTAGATTTGTGTCAACATTCAAAATAACAGTAGCAACAGCTGCAGTAGTAGTACTAGTACCATAGCAGCAGCAGCAACAATAGTAATAAGGAAAGATGACACAATATAGAGATAAGAGCATTTTTAGTACAAATGCGGTGAGCACTTACAAATGAAAGTACATGTTGGAGATGGATTGTTCCAAATATCAAATACTAGATACTAGTATGACCAATGTTTCAAAAACTGACCCGTCGAACGAACCGTCTAAATAGAAGTTAAATAAGATTCAACTGTGGTCAAACTCAGTCAAACCCAAGCCATTAATATAAATTATATTAAATTATTAATTAAGATTTTTTTGATGAGTTAAAATAAAATTTTAAACAAAAAAGGTTTTTCACATCTAAACATAACAATAAGATTAACACTAAAACCAACTGTCTAAAAAATTGAAGAGAAGTAGGATTTGTATAGGTAATTTTGATATGATTTGATTAATGAAGTTAATTTTCAAAAACAATATTAAATAAAACTTATTTATTATATTCTTCATATAGACAAATTATAATTTAATTTAATGAGCTTAATGTGACTAATAAAATAATAAAATATTAATGTGTTAAAATTGTAACTGAGTTTTCACTCAAAAAAAAAAAGAAAAAAGAAAAAAAATAAAAAAGTCGAAGTCGAATGGCCAAGTGCCAACACCCTTCATCGCTTAGGAAAGGAGTTCTTCACTCCTCCTTCCCACAATCCCAATTCCCACATTTACAAATACAAGTGGGAAGAAAGGGATGCTAGGCTATAAAAGCAGTGAAGATGGAATTGAATTCATACCCTTCTCGGCCTTCATGGGCTGAGGTATATTGGCCGGTCTTTTGGGGCTGGCCCGATAGGGCAAACGAAATTAAATTAATTTTATTATACGCAATTTTTTTGAATTTTTTAAAATTGTTAATTTAAATTATTAAGGTTTTTTCGGGTCCACAACCTAAGGATTTTTTAAAAAACCAGTCAAACTTGCAAGTTTGACCAATTTTTTATGGTTTTTTGTATTATAAGGTTTTTCTAAAAACCGGCCCATGATTGAGCAGGTTATGGTTGAACCCCACGGGCCAGTTCGGTTTTTAAAACACTGAGTATGACACTTAGAATTAGGTGTGCATGCATAAGTATGAAAGCCCACACTTTAAGAAGAAATCTTGAAAAGAATGCTAAGGAGGATTCATTGCATTTTATACATGCTAATGACAAAGCAACAAATATTAACAAATTAGTCCTAGGAAAGGAGGTGATTTTTTACAAGGCCTCATTGCCAGGGAGCTTCCCATCTCCTCTTAAGTCCAGTTCCGTGCAGGAAAGAGTTAAGCAAGTTTTTTTGTTTTATCCCGAGATAGAAGCCTAGATTGGTAGAGATGCTTTCTCTTAAAGATGTAAAACTGAGGTGAAAAGGATGATAGAGAAGGTGAATGGGAGAAGAGAAAGGGCTAGAGAAATCAAGGTAGTGAGTTAGACCAAATTGACATTTAGAAGTTGGTAGCATCACGAAATAGGACGTTCATGTCAAAAAAGGCCAAAGCTCATGGATATAGATTAGTAGTTGAGATGGAAACAAGCTGAGCCCAAGCCCAACAAGAGAGCCCAAACTATAATGCCTGGACATGGCATCAGACCTAGTAAAATCAGACCCAACACGATTACCCGACCCGTCTAATAGGTGACCTGACCTAACTCAAATCCATTTGCAAATGGGTAGACCCAATCTTAACCCATTTATAAATGGGTGACCTGACTAATCCAACTATTGCCATGTTATAAGCAATACTTACAACCATATGAGGCCTACAGCCATGTAAGGGGTAGTCTTGGTATGTGTCTTGCTAAAAAAGTCTCCTTAGGCAAATATGTAAACCCAAACTGAACCCGAGCTGGACCAACTAAACTTGTTCAACGAGACAAAAAATAGACCAAAACTGAATAAGACCCAACCCAAACCAGAAAGGGCACAGATTTTACACAAAAAACTGAAGTGTTTGACATGAACACGTCTAAATTTAAGTGTCCATATACATAGGCCCAAACCTGAGCATGAGCCCTAGGACTCACAAACATGATCAAACCTAAGCCTAGCGAGACTGAAAAGCTTGCGCCCAATGTGAAGCACATAACTCTCAAAATCTGCAACTAGAGGTGCAACTCGAGTGGGTCGGGTCAAGTCCTAATAAATTCAAGCTAGGGCCCGTGTTTAGACCGGGCTATACGGGCCCTAATTATTTGAACTCAGGTCAAGTCCTAACAAATAAATGAGGTCCAGACGGGCCCTTCAGGCCCTTACTCAATTTAGTTGATGATCAATTATTACTAGTCTAATTAAGTTAAATTTACTAATCACAATTTTTTGTTGATTTAATATGTAACTAAGTTAAGTTCTTCAATTTACTTATTATATAGTAATATCATATTTTATATAACGCAGTTACAATGATACAATATAACGTCACAAAGGCGCACCTTGGGGTTTTTTCCCTTTTTTATTTAATTTTCATGTTCATAAAAAAAATACCATAGTTATTGAAAAAGGACTCATTGAGCTACAAATGGACCACTTTTCATCCAAAAACTCAAACGTATAAGTCTAATTTCAATCTGTAATTTTTTTAGCAATAACATAGATGAAATATATTGATGGAGAAAAGAAAGTACAGAAAGCGGATCTAAGAGACTTAAACCCAAAAAGGAAGATACAAACATCAAAACAAAAGACATCCTCGAGAAAAGAGCAAAACAAAACAAAATACAACAAAAGCCTTTGCTCCATAAATACAATGAATAATCCCCATATAGGAGTCTCAACCCAAGAAAGTTTCTTGACCTAATCTCTGTCTACCCCTCACTTGGCCAAAAAGTCTACAACTCTGTTTGTCGATCTTCTAACGAGAGAAATGAGAACTCTCTCCCAACCCACAAAGCACTAATCTCCCTAGCCACTGTAACTAATTTCCAAGAGGGGAAAAAGGGGGAAGAAGGGAAGGGAGGAGGAGGAGGAGGAGGAGGAGGAGGGAGGGGGCGGGGTGGTGTGTTTGATCCCCTTGCCCACTTGATTGCATTCACCGAATGCCCCTCAATTACTATCTTACCATGGTCATTGCCCACCCATAGTGTCAAGGCTCGCCTAATGCAAACAACTCAACTTCGTTAGAATCTCTCACACCTATTGGCTCTGAAAAAAACTAGAGATGAAAATCTATAAGAATCGCTCAAGATCATCCCTTCTCTCTCCCCCCCCCCCCTCTCTTTCTTTCTTCGCTATCCTCTCACGCCCTGGTTTACCCTTAGAAACCCCACATTAAACTTTAACACTATTGCCGTGACCCCTCTTGGAAACCCTTTACCTTTAGCCACCCCAAAACAACCCAATCCCTTCCTAATCTTGTCGCTACCAATCCTTACCCATCCCTGCCTATTTCTGCCACCCTCTATATCCCTTTCAGTCCATCGCCTCCCCTCCCAGATCCCTTTGCCCTTGTCGCCCTCCTCCAAAGACTCGTACCCCTTTGCTACCACCTTCCCTTTAGCCATCTGGCTGTTCCGCAACCTGTCCTAAGCACCAGATCTGTTGCCGCCACCCCCTTTTGGTTCTTCTATCCTTCGACCAGCCTATACAACCCTCCTCCTGCAACCTTAAGCCATCTTGGACTATTCCCAAGCCATTGTCCCTTCCTTAAGCACCTCTGTTTGTGTCGCTAGCCCTAGATATCCCCTCTAGACTTGCCGTAACTCCAAAATTCCCCTGTCTTGTTTACCGAAACCCATATTCTGTCCCATTTGGCAGCCGTGTCCCTCCTGGGCCCATCTAGGCTTAATATGAGCCTTCCCCTAATTCCTTTTGCTGCCTTTAATCCCTTTACCCCATGTCCTGCCACTGACTTGAAGTCACCTCTTACTGTCAAACAACATGAATTGATTCCCTTTTGGTGATAGATCTACATATTTGTGGGAATTGACAAGCCCTTTGTTTTGAGGGATCCCGCCACGTTTGGTAAATAGGTCTGGATTATGATATAATTGTTTACATTGAATTTCCTAGAATCTCGTGATTGTATGTAGCTTGTTTATATTATTTAATTGCAAAATATTAATTTAGATCTTTAATCTCAGCCTTCATATAGTTAATTTATGTTTATTTGATCACATCCTATTGCATAGTCATTTAAGGTTTCCCCTAGTAGTGTCCTTCATCATAACTGAGAAGAAAAGGTGAGAAGAGGAGGCGGGCTGGGAGCCTACCAACAAAGATCTCTATAGCCTGTAACCAACCTGACCACCAGCAAGAAAAGAGAGGCCACGATAACTAGAAGAAATAATCTCAAGAAAAGTAGAAGAGGATGAAGTGGAAGGAATATCTGACAACAAAGTCGACAGAGGCGGGCAAAGGGTAGCAAAGGGGGGAGCTAACAAAGCTAGCGACTAGGCAGAAGGCACAAACTAGTGAGCCGAAGAAGTCGACGGCTGAAATATGGAGAAGTAATTCCTGGTTGCGTTCTTGATTCCTTCCCTTTCCACCACTCTCCTACCATCAACTACAATTGACAAGATATTGTTACTAGCTCTTCGAATAGATGACGTGCAATGGAAAACTTTAGTGTTCTGATTCCCCGCCTTAAGCCATAGAGCCCTAGATTTCTGCCTCCACTCCACTTCCTTCAATAATAAACAATCCCAAAGATGAGCTTTACAGCTTCTCGTCAAGGACAACTCATCCATATCTAGGTCCCACTCCTCCAACCTGTCCCAACTCTCCAATTCACACATAGTATCCTCCTTTCTCTCCACAATTGGTCCATTAGATTTAACCCCCCTCTTTTATACAATGAGGCCCGAGTAGACCCAAGTGCCATTTTTCAAGTCGGGCCGGGTTAGCACAGGTTGGGCCCAACCCAACTTGCATCCCAATCTGCAACCCCATTTCTTTTATTCATATGGGCAAGGATTTCTTCCATGACCCAACCAACGGAATCCAAGAAACCCAAATGAAAATAAAGAAATCATATTATCTTCCATTCAAAGGATGGTAAAACTAGCAATTGAGATCTGAGAAAAGATACGTGAAGAGAATTTAAAAAAAAAAAATTCCAAAACCCAAGGCTCTGTTTAGAAAATTTTACATTCAAATAGAGCCCTGGAGGTAAGCATTTAACGATGCTACTCCAAGAAACAAAAGGGTAATGAAGACGAGAGACATGAAATTGCTGAGTCACCTCCTTGAAAATATGGGAGGGAATTGAGGAGAGCTCAAGGGAAGTCTGACAATAGAGTAATAGAAGTTGAGCCCTTAGTATCCATGCCCCAAAACAAAAGTAAAGCTTAAATGCCATGGAATTTAGTGTCACCTCTTGGAAATGGAAAAGAGGTGACGACAATGAAATTGAAGTCAATGAAGTAATAGGAGTCGAAGCCCTCGCATCCACACCCCAAAACAAAAGTAAACACAATGAATACTCGGGACTATGAGAAAGAGAATTTTTTCATAGATACTTAGAATACATCATTCATATGATATTACAAGAGGATCAACTTCTGTGAGTGCAGAAATTTTTGGTTCTCATGGATGGTAAAACTCATTGGCTATTTGAAATATTTAGCATGAAACTTTTGGTTTGTTCGGTTTTCATGCATGCAGACACACACAAGTGGACTAAATTTGATATTCAATTTTCAAAACATACAAACTTACTAAATCATCATCATAATAAGAGTCATATATCCCATCATTTAGTTTAAGATGGGACATCGTAGCAAAGTTAAATTTTGGACAGAGCCTTGGTATCACAGTACCACTTTGGCATCCCATTTCTCTTCCCTTCATCGTCTTTCTTGGTCACTGGCAGGGGTCATTTCAGATTTATATTCCATTTACAATGATCAGGTCGTGTGGAATCTTTTCATCCGGCATAGTCTTTCAGACTCGGAGATTGATGATTATTCAACACTTCAACATATCCTTTCTTCCTACAAGATTCGTATCTCTGCCGATGATAGCCTCGTTTGGTAGCCTGTAACGACCGGACCCAGCATGATATTGTCCGCTTTAGGCCCACTTGACCCGCACGGCCCGACCCACTTGGCCAAGCCCAAAACGCCTCATGCTAGGGAGGTGTGCTAATTACTTTATAAACCCCTCAAACCCATCTCAGTTGGGCAATGTAGGATAATTCCCACACACCCAAAAGTGGATATTACAATCTACTAACCAAAGCCTTCCCCGATTCTGTCACGTCACACAGACAGAGGGCCCACACAAGCAACACCACACAGGTAGAGAGCCCACACAGGTAGAGTTGAACCATGCTCTGATACTATTTGTAATGACCAGACCTGACCAAGCATGATATTGTTCGCTTTGGGCCCACTTGACCTGCACGGCTTTGTTCCTGGGCCCGACCCACTTCGCCAGGCCAAAAAGGCCTCATGCTAGGGAGGTGTGTTCAATACTTTATAAACCCCTCAAATCCAACTCAGTTGGGCAATGTGGGACAATTCCCACACACCCAGGAGTGGGTATTACATGGCCGGACCTGATTGGTTGCTTCTTTGTCAAGTCTTTTTTCAAGTGGAAAAAACAGACAACTACTCCTGCTTTTGTCAACCCAGATATTCGGACATCCAAAGCTCCTCCCTAGGCAATTTGTTTCCTTTGGACTGCAAGCATGGACAAAATTCTATCCAAGGCAACTTGTGCAGAAGAAGAAGAATCATTGTTAGTGCTTGTTCTCTGTGCCTCCAAGCCTTGGAAGAAATGTATCATCTCCTTATTTATTGCCCTTTTTCCCATACAGTTTGGAACTCAATACTAGACAAGTTTGGTGTGCTTTGGGTTATGCCTTCTACAGTGGCCGAACTATCTTATTCTTGGGACATTGTCTTGGTCTCCCCAAAATGTTCGTCGTTGCTTTGCCATTGTGTGGAGCTAATGGGGAGAACGAAACAATAGAATCTTTAAGGATTGTGATGAATCATCTGAAGCAGTTTCTTCTAGATGCCAATTGTGCGTCATGGGCCTCTTCTGTTGTGGAATTCAGAAATATCTTTATGAATGATATCTGGCAGTTTCCCGCACGTAAATTCAAAAAAAAAAAAATTGTTGATTTAGCTTAGCCTTTTCCTTTTGTTTGTTTCCAGTTGTTGAGTTTCACGGAAGTATATGGGTTGTGGGCTCTTTGTTTCGTTGTTTGTCTCTTTTGTCTTTGTCTTTGCACCTCTGGTGCTTCCTTTTCTTCTAATATATTAACCATTTCAAAAAAAAGAATATCCCATCATTTAGAGGGGGTTTTCCCCATGGACCAACTGCCTAAAACAAATATCGCCTGAGAATTCAAATTCTCACAAAGACAGGGAACACCCCCAGGTACGTAGCAGGTCAATTTTACTCAATAGAAAGCTCTTTTGAGTAACAATTATGTTTGGAGAAGAGAATCCCAACACCATAACATGTAGAATTTAAATAATAAAATAAAGGAAAAATAAGGAATATGGAGAATGATTATTCTCTGAATTATATTGATGTATTTTCCTCATAGAGGATACAATATTTATATAGAAGAGAGAAATACAATTACGGAACTAAAAAAAGGAAATACACCGAAGTATCTAATCAATTACAATTAGTTACAAATCTACTGTGTTGACTTTCAATGTACACTGTATCTAGACATATATGTGGGTCCCACTCCAGACATATGGGTCCCACAACCCCCCCTCAAGCTGGTTCGAAGATGCCGAGTGACCCAGCTTGCTAACGACCGAATCAAGCTGAGTTCGGGGAACTGATTCGGTGAAGATATCGGCCAGCTGACCTTTAGACTGCAGATGAGGAGTAAAAATTCGCCCTTATGAGATATGTTGTCGAAGAAAGTGGTAATCAACTTCAATGTGCTTAGTCCGCTCATGAAAAACTGGATTGGAGGCAATGTGAATGGCTGCCTGATTGTCACAAAACATGATGAGTGGATCAACAGGAGCAAAGCCCAATTCAGTAAGAAATTGGCGAAACCACAGCAATTCAGAAGTAGTATTAGCCATGGCACGATATTCAACCTCAGCACTAGAACGAATGACAACGGACTGTTTCTTGCTTCGCCAGGCAACTAACTGGGAGCCCAAGAGAACACAATAGCCAGAAGTGGAGCAGAGATCGTCTTGAGAGCCGGCCCAATCAGCGTCAGAATAACTGCGAACTGGGCAAGTAAACTGGTGTGCATAGAACAAGCCGCGGCCGGGATGAGAGCCTTAATATATCGAAGGATTCAAAACACGGCATGAACGTGAGTGACCCGCGGTTCATGCACGAACTGGCTGACGACACCAACAACATAAGATAAGTCTAGTCTCGTGATGGTCAGATAGATGAGTTTACCGACAAGTTTCTGATAGAAACTGGGCGTGTCAAGAAGAGAGCCATCAGAAGCAGATAACTTAGTGTTGACATCCAACGGTGTATCCGCAGGTTTGCAGCCAGAATAGCCAGCTTCCTTGAAGAGATCCAGGGCATACTTGTGCTGAAAGAGATAAAGGCCACGAGACGACCGAGCAACTTCAATTCTAAGAAAGTACCGAAGGAGCCCCAAATCCTTAATATCAAATGTCCGTTGAAAATATTGTTTGAAGGAAGAAATAGCTTCATCATTATTACCGGTGAGTACAATATCATCAACATAGACCACCAAAATCATCACAACTGAGCGGACACGGTAGGTAAAGACTGAATGATCTGACTGACAGTGGGTGAAGGCATAAGGTAGCAAAGCACTGCTAAACTTCTCAAACCAGGCACAAGGAGACTGCTTAAGACCATAAAGAGCCTTCTTGAGTCTGCAAACAGAATGAGGTTCCCCTTGCTTGACAAATCCCGGAGGGGGAAGCATATAGACTTCTTCCTGAAGATCACCATAGAGAAAGGCATTCTTTACATCTAGCTGGTGCAGGGGCCAAGCATAAGTGGTTGCAAGAGAGCAAAATGCGCACATAATTAATCTTGGCAACAGGCGAAAAGGTGTCCTGGTAGTCAACTCCATACGTCTGTGTGAAGCCTCTGGCTACTAGGCGTGCCTTATAGCGTGCAAGAGAGCCATATGGATTATGCTTCAAGGCAAAAACCTATTTGCACCCAACTGGAGTCTTGCCTGGGGGAAGAGAGACCATCTCCCATGTGTTGTTCTTCTCAAGAGCAGCTAACTTTTCATCCATGGCTGCTTTCCAGGAGGGATCTTTCAAGGCCGTGTCGATCCTCTTAGGTATCTTAATACTCTCCAATGCTGTGAGAAAACTATGATAGGAAGGAGAAACATCATGATATGAGACAAAACGAGCAATGGGATGGTTAGTACAAGAGCGCGTACCTTTGCAAAGCGCAATAGGAAGATCAGACGAGGCAGAAACTGGTGGATCAGAAGCACGGGCAGAGGGATGGGTGGAGTCAGCTGCAGATGGTACCTGAGATTGTCTGCGTTGGTACACTTGAAGAGGTTTAGGTGGACATGGAGAAGGAAGATCTGTAGGGATAATGGGAAGAACAAGAGAAGGAGAAGATGTAGAGGAGGCTGAAAAATATGGGTCCCGCTCAAAAAAGGTGACATCCATGGATATGTATGTTCTCCCAGTGATAGGATCAAGGCATTTATAGCCTTTGTGAAAAGAAGAGTAACCCAACAAAACACACCACACAACCCAGGTAGAAAGTTTATGGCCAGAGAAATTGTGAACAAAACAAACACACCCAAAGACATGTAAGGGAACTTTAGGAATTGTTTTATGCAAAGACAAACACGTTATGGGTGACTGATTTTGTAAAATGCGAGAAGGCATTCTGTTAATGAGATAACAAGTAGTTAACACTGCTTCTGGCCAATTGGAGGATGGAACATGCATGGTAAAAAGAAGAGACCTGGCCACCTCAAGAAGGTGACGGTTCTTTCGTTCAGCGACACCATTTTGTTGAGGTATAGAAAGACAAGATAACTTATAATCAATGCCATGTTGTTGCAAAAAATTAATAAAGGAGTGTGACAAATATTCTCCCCCGTCATCACTCCTTAGAACTTGAATTTTACACCCAAATTGATTGTGAACCCACTGGTAAAATTTTTGAAAGTGATCAAAAACCTCAAATTTTTGTTTCATCAAATATGTCCATGTCATGCGAGACAAATCATCAATAAAGGTAACAAAATAACGAAAACCAGTGCGAGGAACAGTTGGAGATAGCCAAACATCAGAATGAATAAGTGAAAATAAAGTAGATGAACTTTTATTCATAGATGGGGGAAATGATGTCTAACATGTTGAGATATATTTAGTAGTTTCTTTAATTTATCAGTTACTATTATTATAGTTTCCTTAATTGGTGCTTACCAATAATGTACTTACCAACTTTAGGGTTTTCCTCTTTTAGTTTATCTTCCATATTTGTATTCCCTTTTTCTCTATAAATATAAATGATAGGGTCTCTCATTGATTAAAGAAGACACCATATTCTTTGTATCTTATTCAACATGGTATCAGCCAGAATTAGATCTTGTGTGAGCCTTCCATATGCTAGACTCTTCTTCTCTCCCTCTGCCGGAGATACATATGCAGAGGGAGGAAGGCTGTGCACTACAACACCATTGCCAATCTGCAGTGACCTTTCCTCCCCAAAATCCTTAGATCTGATTGCAGACATGATGTCGGGTCTGCTGTTCAGTTTTTATTTCAATGTTGCTGCTTTGGCCGTGCCTGATCTGACAACAGTCTACGATATTAGCCTTCCATTGGCAAAATCTGTTACTACATCTGGTGCCTATTTGTCTTCCTACTTCCTTCCATTTTATTGCTGCTGCGTGTCAAGAGGATTAAAAAAAAGAGGCGAGGGTTCCATGATTGCTCTGTTTGTAAGAGGATTTCCGGGTTCTTGCAACCTTGCTGTTTTTTTTCTTTCAGATCTGCTGCTCTGTTTGTTTGCTGCCCAGCGGATCCAATTGCAGAGATCTGGTTGCACTGCTCTCCACGCTGCTCATTTTTTTATTGCATCAACGACTTCTCCTTCAGATCTGGCTACCCAAGGAGTCTCGTGCTCTCATCGGTGAACAACAAGGTGCCGCCTTCGCCTTGCAAATCTGTTCTTTTCCAGTTGCAGATCTGCTCTTGCTGCCGCCTTGTAGATCTATTCTTTTGCAACACAGCCCATACAGATCTGTACAAGTACAGCTAGTCGAGTACAACTCTCTTTGCAGAACCCATTAACCAAAACATAAATTCAATCTTGCTGGTCCTATTTTATCATTATCACCATCGTGCTTCAGATCTACGGCCACCCAAATCATCGGTGATTTGGGCGATCTTTGCCACTGTAGCAGTTTTTTTTTTTTCTCCCTAATCCTTGTATGAATAAATAAAATCCTCACTTCCTTTTGTTTGTTGAACGATCAACCATTTGCCTCCCAGATCTGATTCTCCAGCCCTTGGACCTCTCCTTTCAGAGATATTTTTTCCCTGCATTTTCTGGGTGGTTCATAGGGCCACTTTTGTCTGTTCCCTTAGATCTGTAGTCTTTCTGCATATTTGAACTTATAATTTCCTCAACTCTACAGTCATTTGTATGGCGTTGTTTTGAGTTTGAATGCTAGTGAATCCCTCTAAGACCTATTCTGTGATCTTGTGGACTGGAGGTTTTAGTTTTTCTCCGTTTTACTGTTCATGCCCATGTTACTCTTCCTTGTTGGACTTCGGCTTCTTCTTCGGATCAGTTTCCTATGTGACGGACTTCTATAGTGGATTTTTATGCGCGGATTTTTATGCCTTTTATGTCTAACAACGGTTCTTCCTTTTACAGCTAGCACTTTCTGGCATCAGATCTGGCCACCGGAACATTTTCAGTCGGCGGGATCCCTCATTTTCCCTGCCGTTCTTTGGAGACCAATACATCTGTACGGTGGAGTTGCAGTCTTGTTGTTTCCAGCACTGAATTTCCACTGTTGTTTCTCCAGTATTTGTTTTGATACATGCTGTTGCGGGACGTCAACTGGTTCCAAGCATCGACCAGGCTCTGTTTTTGGAGATTCTTGTTGATCTGCTTTCACTTTAATCATATGGCATCATAAATGGATCGTCAAGTTCAATATGTTCAACCTCAAGTGGGACCCACTTGAGCTTGTGGGGGGGTGTTGAGATATATTTAGTAGTTTCTTTAATTTATCAGTTACTATTATTATATTTTCCAATTTAGTCTTTTCCTTAATTGGTGCTTACCAATATTGTACTTACCAACTTAAGGGTTTTCCTCTTTTAGTTTATCTTCCATATTTGTATTCCCTTTTTCTCTATAAATGTAAATGATAGGGTCTCTCCTTGATTAAGGAAGACACATCATATTCTTTATAATGTAGAACAGCCTGCAACTAGGCAGGGGGCGGAAGACTTATAACTGAGATAAGCTTGGGATAAAGCCCAAGGCAGCGACAGCAGGGTATCTCCTCTGGGATTAAGCCCAGAATCAGCGATGGCCGGAACAAAACCAGCAATGAAGGTAAGGTCTGCAACTCGGCAGAGATGATAGAGGAAAATAAGATAGTAAATCTATATCAATTCATATATTCCAAAAGAGATGAATCCCTCTCTTACATGCATTGTATTTATAAGAAAAATTAAGAAATCAAAATAGAAAAGGACTCCTAAATCAAAATAGAAAAGGACTCCTAAATCAAATAGGAAAATGACTCCTAAATCAAATAGGAAAAGGACTCCTAAATCAAATAGGAATAAGACTCCTAAATCAAATAGAAAATAACTCCTAAATCAAATAGGAAAAGGACTCCTAAATCAAATAGAAAAGGACTCCTAAATCAAATAGGAAACTAACTAAAATTGGACTGCTAAGATCCCAAATAACAAATCCTACTTGCCAATTAAGAAATAAATAAATAAAAATAAATAGAAGTGAAATCTGTGTGCTGCATCTTCCGTGTCCTACATCAGTCCCCCGGTCTTGAAAAGAACTCGTCCTCGAGTGGAAATCAGCAAAAGCACACGGCACCAAACAAAGATGAAGACCAAGTCCGAAAATGCGAATGATGAAGCTTTGAACTGCACAATCTTCAAGGCACAGACGATGAGAACATTCTTTCTGTGGGGCGAAAAATTGAAGGACCGCAAACGGGTGCAAGCATGGACGAACCAAGCTGATGGTGAAGAGGTCGTCATATGGCACTGGAGTGATCACACAGTCCTGATGATCTGTCGGATGGAGGACAAGAGGCTGACATGATAAGGGAAGAATAATCATAGATGAAATCCTGGTATCCGTAATGGGATCAGGTTTGGGTAATGGAGATGGGTGAGAAATTTGCGGTGGTGGTGGAGGTGTAGGTAGAGGTGCTGGCGGTTGATCGACACTCGTCGGTTGTATCGACGGTGGTGCCGGCAACACAACTCGCTCTGTCTCCAACACGGGCATTGGTTGTGGGGTCACGACTGCATGAGGAGGATGCATGAATTCTGAGTCTGACTCCGGGGCGGCATGCACGAACGCTGATGATGTCTTTGGAGTGGTCGGCACACATCTCGAGGAAGCGGGCATGTATTTCGAAGTTTTGTGGGGTCACGACTACATGAGGAGGATGCATGAATTCTGAGTCTGACTCCGGGGCGGCATGCACGAACGCTGATGATGTCTTTGGAGTGGTCGGCACACATCTCGAGGAAGCGGGGACGTATTTCGAAGTTTTGTTCACCTTCATTGGGGTTCTGTATTTTCGGCCGAGCAAAAGTTCTCTAAATTCTCGGAAAAAGTCGTGAAAGTCAGAGCGCAACTCAGAGCGCATCTCAGAGATAAACTCGGATTTAAAGTCATTGAACTCAGATTGGAGGAGAAATTGAGCACCATGTTTGTTGGATGCTAACGGGGCTACATGATGCTGGGAATGAGATCGGGGTGTCACATAATCCAAGACGTCTGGAGTGGGGAAAAGGTTTAATGGATGGGTGAGGTGGACACATAGCTTGTCAAATAGTCAAACTTGGTCAATTGGTCATTTGGTTTTTTTTTTTTTTTTTTTTTGTTGTATTTTTGTTGTGTGTGGGAAAAGGGGTGGAGGATGGGGATTGGGATGGTAGATTCGTACCTGGGATAATGCCAAGATTTGGCGAAGATGGCAGGGATCGAGACCACTATCGTCCCTGATAACGCAGGAACCTGTCTCGGAACAGGAACGTCTCTGTATAACAGAGATATAGAGAAACTCAGCTCTGATACTAATTAATGTAGAACAGCCTGCAACTAGGCAGGGGGCGGAAGACTTATAACTGAGATAAGCTTGGGATAAAGTCCAAGGCAGCGACAGCAGGATATCTCCTCTGGGATTAAGCCCAGAATCAGCGATGGCCGGAACAAAACCAGCAATGAAGGTAAGGTCTGCAACTCGGCAGAGATGATAGAGGAAAATAAGATAGTAAATCTATATCAATTCATATATTCCAAAAGAGATGAATCCCTCTCTTACATGCATTGTATTTATAAGAAAAATTAAGAAATCAAAATAGAAAAGGACTCCTAAATCAAAATAGAAAAGGACTCCTAAATCAAATAGAAAAAAGACTCCTAAATCAAATAGGAAAAGGACTCCTAAATCAAATAGGAAAAGGACTCCTAAATCAAATAGGAAAGGACTCCTAAATCAAATAGGAAAAGGACTCCTAAATCAAATAGGAAACTAACTAAAATTGGATTGCTAAGATCCCAAATAACAAATCCTACTTGCTAATTAAGAAATAAATAAATAAATAAATAAAAATAAATAAATAGAAGTGAAATCTGTGTGCTGCATCTTCCGTGTCCTACATCACTTTATATCTTATTCAACATAACATGCTTGCCATATTGGCAATGTTCACATTTAAAATGAATAAAAAATAAACTAGGAACAAGCTGTTTAAGAACAGAGTCGGCAGGATGTCCTAAACGACAATGCCACAGCCACACATCTGAAGAAGAAGAGGTAGAACAGGCTTCGGAGCTGCCATGACAAGAGTCAAGAAGATACAGGCCACCTGCTTCACGACCACCACCCAACACCTGCTTTGTGGTCAGACCCTGGAAAACAAAGAGAGAGGGAAAAAAAGTGACTAAACAATTCAAATGTTTAGTCAAGGCACTAATAGATAACAAGTTGCGGGAGGGATGTGGAACATGCAAAACAGAAGGAAGGTCCAAATTTGGAGAAACTGGAACCGTCCCTTTCCCAACAATATCAGTGTATGAGCCATTGGTTAATTTGACCTAACCACAAGAAATAGGGGAAATGGAAGAAAAGGGGATGGACATACCAGCCATGTGGTCAGTAGCACCAGAATCGACAATCCATGAATGATGAGAGGCACGATGGGCAAATGATTCAGTACCTGAGGTAAAGGAGACAACATTGGAAACCTCAGAGAAGTGAAGGCGCTCCAGTCGTTGCAGTAGGAAGTTAAGGTCCTGTCTAATCACAGGGGCGGTATCACATGCCACATCAGAGGAATGAGGAGCAACAGGGACAACAAAGAGATTGGCGTGCTTGGGTCGCCCATGTAGCTTGTAGCAGGAATCAATGGTGTGGTTAGTCATCTTGCAATAGGTGCAAAACCGAGTCCCTTTCTTCCGTGAGCCTCTGGTGTCTTTGCGAGGATCAAAAGAAGGATCCTTGCCATGGGCAGCTGGAGGCCCATGAGTCGGAGAAGAAACAGATGGATGAGTAGTGACCAGAGTAGAGCGTTCAGCCAGCATATGAGTCATAACAAGAGGTCGCCGATCATCACGAAGTAAGGCAGAATAGACTTCATCTAGAGAAGCAAGAGGTCGTTGCCTAAGAATTTGGGCCCATGTAGGCTCAAACACAGAGTTAAGGCCAGCTAAGAATGCAAAGATACGTTTTTGTTGAACATACTTGTGAAATTTCAGAGTATCTTCAGTGTTTTTAAATGCAAGTGATTGAAGCTGATCCAACTCCAACCAACAGGACTGGATGAGGGACAACTCCCCCTGTCGGAGAGTGGCAGCGGTTTGAGATAATTCATACATACGGACAAAGTTATCCCCATCAGAGTACAGAGTCTTCACAGCGTCCCAAACAGCTTTAGCAGTTGGAAGTGTATAAACGAGATGCCGGACATGAGCTTCCATAGAGTAAAGAAGCCAAGCGTGGACCAAGGAATTATTGGCAGTCCAAGTAGAGAATGTAGCATCAGTCTTAGCCGGTGGAGGGGTAGTACCATCGATATATGAAGAAAGGTGCCTCGGAGTGAGGAACATCAGCGCCGAATGGGACCACTCAAAGTAATTGGTCTCATATAGTAACACCGTTGTGATCCGCCCGATCTGTGGAGACCCAGAAGAGGCCATATCTGTAGAAGATGATGCCATAAGGATGAGACAGTAACACTAGAGCACAGAAAGTGTCCCAAAGAGACGATTCCACAGCAATTCGAAGAAGAAGAGGCTATTGGGGGTCCCACACAGCAAAATCAAAGGCACAAACCGCACTAAGACAATATAAAGACAGTGGGACAGTAGATCCAGATGCGTACAGGTCGAATCTGACAAGATCCAGTAAAAAAAAACCCAAATTTGGGTACCGAAATGCCTCTGGCAGCAAGAAATAAACCAAACAGTGGGGCCCACTATGGATGGATGGTGGGAAGCCAAGTGGGATGACACCACAGGGAGGAGGCGATCCTTGGAGGCTTGATTAGAAGCCAAAAAACTGCAAGAGGAAGAAGATGGAAGCAATCGAACAAAAAAATACCCGAATCTAGGCGTGTCTGGCAGTGGCAAAAGAAGAGGAAAAATGGGGCCCACAGTGTACAGAAATCCTAGGTCCACCTTAGGCGGAGATAGGTGGGCCAGAGGCGAAGGTAACGGTGTGAAGTTGAGGTGTAGATCCTTGTAGATCGAAGGAGAACACCAAAAACTGCAGAAAAAAAAAAACGGTAAAACAGCCCAGAAGAAGGGAGGCAGAGGGTAAGGCTTGGTCGTCCACAGCAAGAATCCACCCCAATCAATAGAAAAGGTTGGCAAAAACGGCAGGATAGAGGGGTCCGAACCAGTAAAACCTTCGTTGGAAAGAGAGATCTTCGCCAGAAAAGAAAACTGCTGTAAAGAAGAAGATTAGGGAGCAGAAAAATCGTCCCTGGCTGATACCATGTAGAATTTAAATAATAAAATAAAGGAAAAATAAGAGATATGGAGAATAATTATTCTCTGAATTATATTGATGTATTTTCATCATAGAGGATACAATGTTTATATAGAAGAGAGAGATACAATTAACTAAAAAAGGAAATACACCTAAGTATTTAATCAATTACAATCAGTTACAAATCTACTATATTGACTTTCAATGTACACTCTATCCAGACATATATGTGGGTCCCACTCCAAACATATGGGTCCCACAACATAACAGACCACAAAAATCACCAAAAACAGCTTAATAAATAAGTGGAAAAACCATAAACCACCTGGAATGGCAATGAAGGTAGTGGATTACTGTCCCAAAATAGATCCTCTGCTTTCCCATTTAAATATATCCGTGCATCTAACCGGGTTTTTCCTTCTCTTGAGTAGATGAAGTTCAATACATACTGCCTGCAGAAGTGATCTCGAAGTTTATCCAATGAGTGTTGGAGTTGGCGTCTCCAGTCTTTAAATTCTGCAGGGTTATTAGCAATACTATTGTCAGTAGCTCCGCTACCTGGATCCTTGCTTTCAGTTTGGGGGTTGCAGATCCTGGACACAGTCATTGGTAATAATTCGTCGGCAACAGTAAATGCAGTTCCCAGAAGTGCAAGCTGTTGAGCATCAGTTTCAGCTCTAAAGTGTATGGCACCCTTTTGTTCAGGAAGGTTATCATCTTCAGAAGGCCCAGGTAGGGCTTTAATTAGAACATCTACATATTTGTCGAATAGTAGTGAGAGTCGGTGTAAGATGGTTCCTCCAAAACGAGAAATGGTCACCGGTGTAAGCTGGTCAACAATATCCTGTGATAGAAAATTAAGATGACATTTTAAGAATCAAAACTGGTAAAATAAAAAGCATCAACCTTTCTTTTTTTTAATAAAGAAGGCATCAACACTAGAATTCAACCAAAAGAGAGAAGTCCCAATTTAGCAAAGTGCCATTATTTAAAAAATAATAATCTGCATGTGAGTTTATCTCTTTTAACTCAAAAATACACTCATAACGTTCAATGTGTATTGCATATCGATGGTCTTGAAATGTGCCTTTCATCTAAACATACCAGAAAGTAAGGCAACCAAAAGAGAGACCAATGGTTCCTGACATTATTTGGTCAAACAGTTCAAACTAGTCTCACTGTCCAATGGAGCTCGTGATTAAGCCAACCTGCATAATGAGCTAGTAAGAATGATGTCTAAGATTCTCACTTTTAAGCTTTAGCTTACTTCATCAAACTAGGGTGCCCAAAATCTTCCCACTCAATTTTTAAGCATCCCTAAAGATCAAACTTTTTGTAATGATGATGACAATGAGTTTAAATTTAACATCATATATAAGGTCAACAGCTTTGATGAAGATGATGATGAACTGAATTTTGAAATTCCACAAACTTATCCATCAACTAAACCAGTAATTAACAAGCAGTATTGCACGAAAGAAGCTCCTCACAAGGTAGCTCAACTGGTGGACACTCTGGCTCAGGAACCAGAGGTCCCAAGTTTGAATCCTGCAGGAACCTAATGCGCAGGGCTTGTGGGGCCCTACGTGCATCCGGAGTTTTACCCAACACCCTCGTACTTGGGAAGAGGTGGGGGTCTTGGGGTTCTCTGTCATTAAAAAAAAGCTATTGCAAGGAAGAAGTTAAGTTTCACTTTCTACAACTGCTAATACTAGCTGGATTTCAGAGATACAAAGAATGAGGAGAAAAAATCTAGAGTCAAAGAGCCCTTATTCTGGACAAAACAAGCATCATGAAAGTCAATCCAGACACTTGGTAAATTTGTCTTACAATGTGTCCATGTTCTATTTCTTGCAAGCAATCACATCACCAACACACACAGCATTCATATGGCTTTTCCTTTCTTTTCTTTTTTTCTTTTCTTTTTTTTTTTCGAAAGGTAGCATACATATGGCAATTGAAAACTGGTATCTTCATTTTACGGAATTTTAAAGTATCATTTAGCACAGACCTTAGATGAAATTCCTTCTACATATCACAATAGAAAACAGGATTTTCACTTATCTGTAGAAACTCCTTAAAAGCTCTTTAAGATAAAAATAAAAAATAAAACCAGTTGTGTTGGATGCTATTACAATGAATTTTATTAGGATGCACCTTAGTAAAAGCCTAAATCTCTGAAACATTTGATTCATTCTCCAAACCTTTCTAAATAGGTTTATAATCCTTTCAAACTCTCTCAAAATCAAAATCATTGGTTCAAAAGTATCTGTTTTATGAAAAATCTATATTATCAAAAAACCATTCTCCCATTTGATACTTCCCTTCTTCTTTTTTTGGAAAGAGTCACAGTCCCCGCCCACTAAATTGTTTAAATTACTTTGATAATGTCATATGTGTAATTTAACAAAGGAACAATCAAAACAGACTAGTCAATAGCAAAGATTCAACATCTCAGTTTTCCAAAAAAAAAACAATGCATGTTAGTAACTTCTTAGTTTGCCAAATACATTAATCAAAATGGGTTCAGAACCATTATCCTAGCCAACCTATGGTTTAACCCAAAAATAAAAATTAGAAATTAAAATTTTGAAAAAAATCTTGATTTGTTCAGAGAAAATTGAAATGGGTAAACCCTGTTTTTTTCCTGTAAAAGTTGACACTCATAAAATCTCTCAGTTGCAATTAACATACCTTCAAATGGGTCAATTTGATATTAAAAGCAACTAGATCTGAGTCTGTTTGCTTAAAGAAACCAAAAGGTCAATAAAAAATTTAACGCCTTCTAGAAGTAATCGAATGAGTGCTAAAAAATGGTGCAATCATATGATTACAATTTGAATCACATGAACCATACAGTGTTTGCCAAATGCAATCTATATCATTAATTCAAATCATGTTTCCTACAATTTGATCTAATCACGACTCAAATTGTAAATCACAAAATTTTTATTACACCAATCCTATGAGCATTACAAAATGTCAATACAAAGCAGGTAGTTTGAGTGAAAATAATGGCAGTAAGCATTTTTCAAAATATAAGGACGGCAATTATTTACCAAGAATACAGAAAAAATTGTAATTCAATTCAAATTAGACAATTACGTCAAATCAGCTGAAATGAACATTGCCTGATTTAGCTTGTATAGCCAAGACACTAAAATTCTAATGTTCAGATGTTCAATAAATCAATAAATTAGGTTCTGCTGCCAAAAAAAAGGAATTAAGATGAAAAGAATCCAACAGCATATTTATAGTTTAATGGTGGTTCCACTTAAATACACACTCCCATGCGTCAGTAATGTAAAGCATTTAAATAATTGGTTTAAAATGGACATAGAACGCCACAATAAAAAATAAAATCCCATGACTGGAAGATCCTAATCTTTTGGAACTTTGGCTGTTTCTAGACCTTTTTATCTCTTCTTGGTATCTTTGTGAAGCCAAAAAAGTAGACAGTTGAGATCCTATAATATATATACAAGGTTGTCAAACTCGGATCAAATCGTGAATCGGTCGAGGGATGTGAATCATGAATCGTAAATTGGAAATCGTAGAATCATAAGATTCATAATGTTTTTTCTAAAATTATTTTATAAATTATAAATATATTAAACATCCATTGTTAAATTTTTTAAAATTATTCTAAAAATTATAAAAAATTGGTCAAGCAATTGTTATCTCCAATTTGACACTTATTATCCATTGTAAATAACTATCAAAAAAGATATAAAAATATATTAATATAAGATTTATAAATATTAAATATTGATAAATTTAAGAAATCAATAAATAAATCAAAGACATTTAAATAAATCTAAATAGCATTCATCAAAATAAAAAATTATTTTTTAGAATTTTTTTTAAATAGATACAAAAGAATGAAAATATAAATAAAAGGTTTTTTATATAAATAGAAAAAGATGAAAAAAAATAAAATTAAGAAAAATAAACATGTGAAAAACAAGAAAAATAAATATTTAATTTAAAGGAGAAACAAACTATATAAAATAAATTAGAGAACATCACTAGAAAAAAAAAGACTTGAACGAAATTTAAAACTCTAAAACACAACACTTAAAAGCCACAAATGGAAAAAAGGACACTTAAAACTCTAAGAGTCATGAATGGAAAGCCTTGAAATACTGAACCCTAACATTACAGTGATGGAAAACCTAGGAAATTAGGAATAAAGAGAGCGGCAGAACAAGAGAAAGAGGAAACGAAGGGAAGAAGAGAGAAAGAAAGGCATCCGACAAGGTGTAGGTTCTACTTTCCTTTTTACTCCTCTCTCTAGACTTTTTTTCTTCGTTTTTTCCTCTTCTAGATGAATTGAACGATTTTTCGATTCAAGGGTTTGACTCGTAAGAGTTGCGAGTCAACCCCGAATCGTACGATTTTAGACCTTTTGCGATTTTTCTACCGATTTGAATCGAGACAAGTGTCGATTCGATTCGAATCATGCGATTTTAACAACCTTGATATATATTGGATAACATGGGTATCTCCACCCCAAGTTAGGGGGAAGACTAATCCCACGGATACATGAAACCACCCGCAAGCCTCGTGTATTAGGCAAGCCCGGGAGGGGTCAAAGCCAAGACCTCTAGTGTAATCCTAGAAGTTGAGGCCAACTGAGCTAAGAATCCCAATCTATAATGGGTCAATCAAATGATCAGCAATCTAAATCATGAAAACTATGGAAAAAATACAATGGTTTCAATGCATCACCCAATAACTCTCTAATAATTACGGCTAAGACCATTCCAAAAAAATTACTGGCTACTATGGCAATGGGAAGAAGGAAAAGTATATTACTTTAACGACAAACATGAATTTCCTCCCACTATTGGTAAGCACAGCATTTGATGATGCAACAGCAAAAAGCGGTGATCCAAATTGGGGTGACAAGACCAAATCATCATCTTCAGTCAAGTCAAGAACAATCTTCCTTGTTCGTCTGAAATTCATCTCAAGGACCTCTTCAATGTAAGGGTGCAATAACACAATGAGCAACTTAGAAAATTTTAGTCCTTGTGATTCCAACATCGCACAGTGACTTAGACTAGCCTGAACACAGATGCTTGCAGCACGCAGAGCAGATACTGTCTCAGAGGATGGTGCATTTTCCTTCACCAGATGAACAAAAGACTCCAATTCCCACTCCGCCCACTGCACAACTCTATTGGTATAAGTGGGCATATCTCCAAATATGTTACCAGATTCCTTTGATGCCATTGAGATTGTAGAGAATACAAGCTGTGATAAGGTTGCAGCATAAGTTTCTGAATAGATTGAGCAAGAAGGAAGGAAAGACTCAATGTTTTTATGAAGATGGGCACCATATGCTTTTAGTAGCAATTGATGTGCTGAAGGACCCCTCCCAAGTTTAAGTAAACCAGACAAAACCTTCTTTAACTCAGTAAACCCAACAGACGGTTGCTCAGCAATCTCAACTAGCTGATCTGCAAGCATTGCCTTCCTTTTCAGAAACTCAGTCTTATATAAGGAAACCTCAGTAGAAGAATTGTCCCCAGGCTCAGTAAGCTCTGGAGAACATTTCTCTTCTTCCAAGAGAGCAGATAGTGCTGCTTCTACTTTATGTTCTGCCAAAAGAACATCTATCTTCTCTAAAAATGATATCTTGTGCTCCTCCGCTTCACTAGGCAAGGGATCCTGAAATTCGTCAACTTGGTCCTTCTCACCTTCATTGGACTCATCATTAGTTGCTTGGTTCCATTCTTCTAATTCACGGCAAACACCGCTCATCAGATCCTGCACGAGAATCCCTTGAGCAGATATGTGTTTTTGCAGTTCAATCAATTCATGCTCCATTTCAATAACCTCCTCAGATATCCTGCATATGATAAAGTGGTGACCAAAATGAGCAATATTATGAACACATTAAAAAATAATAGTATTACATAATCATTATCACTTCTTTTTTTCAAAATGGTTACATGACTGAAACCCACAACCGATATAATTGCAACAGCGACCACTTCGCAATGATGTAATAACTAATAAGATCTTGCTTATCATCATTACCATGACAATGATACAAACACCTGTGCCAAGAAGCCCAAGTACTCCAATAGGCTATGTGAGATAATGGAACCCACCCTATGATAAAAATAATTGGACATTTAGATAGGATCATCATAAGGACTATCAAACAGTCTAAAATGAGTTACCTTTTCAGATCAAAATAAAACCATTTGATAAATATTTAATTACTATGATGTTCAATCCAAAGATGAGGATGCATCAAATGGACATCAATAAAGGTTGGATCTAAATCTAAAGAAGAAAATAATTTTTGGAATGGTCTAAATTTATCATTGACTGAGCCCACATGGAAGAATGCAAATGATGGCTATCAACAAAAATATAGGCAAACACGGTTCCAAATGAAGTTAGGCAACAAATGCTGGCAGATTTAAAAGCAAGCACTTCATAGTTCGCATTCACTTGTATGGTTATCAATTTTTAAGCTTCAGATAACATGTACATCAATTTTGTGTCTACAATTATCTATATATGCATTCTACTGATTTGACCTGGGGAGAGAGAGAGAGAGAGAGAGAGAGAGAGAGGGAAGAAAAGAGAGGGGGGGGGGGGGGGGGGTCATTCAAACCCACTAGAAATCCCAAAAAAATGGTCATATGGGTCTTCAAATTTTTTTTTTTAAATATCTCCCATATTTTTAAGATATTTAGAGATGGAGTATTTCTTCTGACATTACAGAAACCAATCAAACAGACCAAAATACTCATTAGACATTTGGTCAAATATGTGTGCAGCTGAAGATGTGGATCACATGTTTATTCACTGTCCTTTCATTTCAAGAGTTTGGTCCCACACTTTTGAGTTGTTTGGTGTTTAGTGGGTTATGCCATGCCTTCTTCAATTGCTCTCTTTTTGTATACTTAGATGCACTGTGGCAGATCATCTCAGTTCTCAATAGCCTGGCATCTCTTTCTTGCAGCTACTGTCTGGAGTATACGGTAGGAAAAGAATAATCTGAGTCCTTAGAAATAAGTTCAATCGTCATGTTGGCATTGCTTCTAAAGTTGAAGCTAAGTGTATTGCATAGACCTCTCCTGTACAGGGTTTCAATAATAAATGCCTATATTCAAATTTGCATTGCCATTACTGGAAAAGGTCAAAATAGTACTGGAGTATTCAGGTATAGATCTCACAAGATTCAAAGAAATCCTACATAATATTTTAGGCCAAGCATATAGAGCTGAACTAAAATACAATTACAAAACAAAAATAAAATTAGGGTCCATACTTGGTTATTTCATATTGCACTGGAGATCTGAGAAGAGCCAAACTTGTGGAGAATATAAATGGTGTTGACATCATAAACTTGCCATGAATAAATATCCAATAGTACATTAATAACACTTTGGAGCACCAATGCCCTTAATCTCATTAATAATGCTTGTTTGACTTGAAAGCTTGTAAGCCAAGAAAATACATTCTTGATTGCAAAGAGGATCTGGTAATTCAATTGGGTAGAATTTTTTTTTTTTTTTTTGAAAGGTTATTGGGTAGATATTTTTATGAGATAGTTTACAGTGAATAATAATTTCTAAGATAGAAGGCAACGAAGATTCAGAAATACAACTTAAAAAAGTTCTGAAACAGTATATAACACTCAGAATGTTCAATGAAAAGAGAAGGCAGGTCAAGTTGAACATGTCATGAAATAGCAGAATGAGGAACTCATACAAGTCTATTAAGAACGCTACGAATTTAGTAGATGAAGTGAACAACTGTAACATTGTTTAGGAAAATAAATTGGTTCCTTGCTACTAGTTATGACAAACCATGACATTTTAACAGTCCAACAAACCCAATATGTAACATTCTAATACCTTAGGAAAGCCAAGTACTTCGAGTGCATATTCCCACACAAGTTTTCAACAGCATCCTTCAGATCAAGAAGCTCAGAACAGAGTTTTCTAATTCCCTGCGTAGATGGAGATGTTTCAAAATAAATTATAAAATATAAATACTAAGATTGAATATCAGTTTTGATTTAAGTGGCTCATTTGTTGTCATTCCTCTGATGAACCTTATTTTTTAAATTAAACATACTGTTATTTCTCATTAAACTTATAATACTGCCAGTGTAGCCTACAAAATGGAAACGTATTTAAATTCAATTTCCATGTCTTAACAAATAAAAGTAGTTTCCATAGCATTGCTTAGATGAAGGATCAACGAGTTAGACAATTTAAAAAAAAAAAAAAATGCTCAAAAGAGGGAATAAGGAGGCACCAAATACAAGACATGATAGCTAAGGCATAATCACATAAGACTGAAAAGTACGTCTAATACATAAAAGAGTTTGATCACACCAACTCCTCTCAATTAGAACAGTTTCATGTCCTCATATTGACAAACTTCATAGTAGGCTTTTCTTAGGGAGAGGAATAAAAAAAAGGTTCTTTGTCGTGTTGCTTTTCACAATCTTGACATTCACATCCAAGGAGAGGAAATGATTCATACTTTAACATCTTGGAATATATGGAGTGAAAAATAAGCATGCACCAAATTTTCCATAGAAACACTTTCCATTAGGAGTCCAGAAATTTGAAGCACAGAAAGTAACCAGATTCTTCAAGGCACTTTGACCAAATTTTCCAATCTCAGATATATCATTATTTGAAAATTTTTGGTCCAATGAAAAATGCCACTAACATCATTTCACAGACCACATCATTCAAAAATAAATAAAAAACTTTTGGCAAACCACATCTTTGGGGGAAAAACACGTCACAGTCTGCGCTCTCCCCCATTTTCCAAAAGAAATGGCAAACAAAGCCTAATGGATCATTGGGCTTGAAAAAATTCAGCCAAAATATAGTATGGGTATTTCCTGATATTACAGGAAAACATATTTACAACAAACTGCTGTCAAAAAGTCATTTCCTGAAAATTCAAAAAAGTTGTTCGATGTCTGAATTGTGGTTTTTTGTAAATGTTGAAACCTGCTTAAATTTAATTTCCTGAAAATTGACTAGTAAAGACTAAAGATGCAAGTTGCATCCTGTTCTAGTTAGAATGACTCGAGCAGCAAAGAATCTTACCTTTAACAGAACAGATTCCCTCTATGTTTCACGTCGCCTACTGTTTAGGGTCATTCCAGCCAATCGCAATCAGATCCAGGATGTTTCACCTGAAACGAGTGAACCAGCCTGTTCTGTTGCACATTTATGTTCATTTTTCTTTCCCTTGTTTTACAAAAACTCTAGGGAAACTCCTCATTAAAATTTTACATGGGCCACACATCTTTGGTTGAGACACGTAGAAAATGACAAGAACAATGGGTTGGTAAAATTTGAAGCCCATCTAATCATTTTAGAATTGCAACTTCGGTCCTTGAAAATTTGATTGTTATAAGTCATTGACTTTTCATGGCCCATCTCACAAACCTGGGATGATCAGATGGAAGAGCTTTTCTTGAATTATATCATCCATGAAGTCCTCTATCGAATCCAACCAACCATGTGGGAGCCAGTCAATGATAAATGTACAGTCTCCTTAGAGAAATTCAACACCCCAAACTCTCTCTCTCTCTCTCTCTCTCTCTCTCCCCACATTGTTTTTGAGATGAGAATCACCACTTTCTGTTTAAAATTTGAATCTTTTTAAATATATTTTTTCTTCCATGTGATATGAAACCCAAACAACAAAAGTGAAGCCCATACATCCAATAGAAAAGCATGTCCTTGATGGATGGATCGATGGACCTCGAAAAGGGTAATCGTGTGAGGTCCACTTCTTGAATCTCAAAGGAAACGATTTATTAATCACATGAAAAAAATGATGAAAATATGAAAAAATTAATTTAAATATTATTTCAAATTATGAAAATAATTAGTTTAAGTATCATTTAACTTATCACTATTCCATATATTTTTAAGTTTTCAAAAAAAAAAAATTCCATGCCATCTTTTTCGGAATAGAACGTCGAAATAGATAGCATTTTCCACTTTAGATACAAACCAAAGTGATACTAGAATGGATCTAACAACTTCGGTAAAAACCCAAAAAAACTTTTAAAAGCCCAAGCATTAACATTCTGCACATTTCATATATTTAAACATTATTTAATGCAGAATAATTACTTCATATATTTTCATCTTAAAAGTTTGTGATTCGTCAGAATATATTAGAATAAATACAATATTAATATTATTATAGGAAAGTATAGTAATTATCATTTATTGATAATCGTGATTTATTATTGGTAATCCAATTATCATCACCATAATCGTTAGTTACTTTTTTAAAGGTAATCATTAGAGTCATTTCTCGAAACTATTTGGATTGACACTTGGATAAATGTTATTTTCACTGCATATTTGCAAAGTAACCTTAACATATTGCTAGCAGTCCACTAACTCCACCAAATCAGATGACAACTAAAGACAGTGCCAACAAAAATGAGCTCAATGCTAGAACCATTAGACCTAAGGCAATAGCATTGAACGTTCATTTTTAAATTTTATGTTAATTTTAAATCCTTAAATTGGATGGATAGTCAAAAAGATTAATTTTTTATTGATCCCTAATCTGCAACATCTCCTCTTATTATTTTTTTATTGAAATGGACCTCTTATATTTATTTTTGAAACAGTAACCAAGAAATTGTATTATTTACAAACGATAATTAATAAGAGCCGTATATTGATTTTCTAACAACAAAAATGGAGAACCACAGGAAATAGTTAGAATGAAGCAAGAAAACCATTCCATTTATTGATCCCTGTCTTAGCCTCCACACACACAAACACCCCCCACCCCCCCCAAAAAAAAAACCACAGCTACAGTAGGTGGTTTTGCTTCCAATGTGTGACAATCTCCAAGGAACTTCTCTTCCATTATCAACTTTTAACTTCCCTTCCCACAGCTTCAATGCTCATTTAATTACCACCAGCTCTACCTCATTTGAGTCCTTTGACCCCACCAAATCAAAAAGGACATTAACATTTCACCTACATCATTGTGGAAAATGCCTCCACCCTTACTGATCCAAGTTTCCCCTTAGCTGCTTCATCCAAATTGAACTTAAATTGTCCCATCGGTGGTGCCTCCCATCTTTGAACAACTTACAGTTTCATACCTCCTCTGTTCAGGCATTCTATCTACCCACTAACAAAATCATCAAATACAAGCCCCTCAAATTCCCAACATTCCAACAGCCATCCGATCAAGGAGTTTCTAACACCCACGAAAACCTCATCCACTGTCCTTATTTTTTATTCCAAAAAAAAATTCCAGCGTTCCTCTTCTTCCAAACAAACCAAAATATAGCAGTTGGAAATGGTCGACCATACCATCCTTCTTCCTTCCTCACCCTTAAAAGCTCAACTATCCTAATAAATCATAATCCACTAATTGTTTTCTCCATATCCCATGAGCAACCCGTCATTTGAATAAAGAGGTGTTGCAGCCCAAATGAAAAAGAATCAACCACAAAAAACATGATCAACCTATTTGTCCTCGGCACACAAGACACGGTCAAATCAACTTCCTCTAGAATGAGCTTCTTCTCTCAAGATTCCACCCTATCAAAACTTTTCCTTTCACTATGCAACAACAGAGTGCTTATAATATCAAAAGCACATGTCCTTTCCATACCAAAGATAACTGAAAGAGAATTGATTTTCTTTGTTTAGGTCCCTAATTTTTGCCTTCATTACACAGTTTCATGAAGAGTTACTTGCCTCAATCATGCTATCCTACTCTTCCTCTTAATCGAGGCCTACATAGTCCTGAATCTCCACCTCCCTTGAAGCCCTTCTAAATTACACAAAGCACATAAGAATTTCATAATTTTGTGCTACCTTGGAATTCTTCTCTAGGGCTATTGTAAATAATCTTTTTTTGAAAGATCTATTTTAAATAATCTTGGAGACATCTCCTTCAAACATTTCTCCCCTAACCATAAATCCTTCCAAAATAGAACCCTGCACCCTTCCCCACTACATATCTCAACCCCCTTGCGAACACCCCTCCAATCGTCCCTTGCCCCTCTACCAATCTACACATGGCCTTAAACACACCAAATCCTTCTCTCTTTGTGGCTTCCCAAACCATTACCTCCATCCACTCCATGGCCCAGCTTTAGCACCCTTCACCTAAGACAGTTTGGGTCACTCCCATGATCCCAGAGCCATTACACAACAAAGCATTGTTCCTAACCTTCATTTTGACTAAATCAAATCCCCTTATTCTTTTCATTTCTCGTCACAACCTCCATACAGAAGTCTCTTTCAATTTTCTCTAGCTTGCTAACCACTCTCGTGGGCATCTTAGATAATGACATAATAAATCGGGAAGTTCAAAAAATGTAGCTTTTATTAAAGTGATCTTCTTGCACAAAGATAGATAATTCCTTTCCCAACTTATCAACCTTCTTTCAAACCTTTCCACCACCAGTCCCACAGCTTCTTTAATCTCATATTTGCACCAACAAGCAATGCCAAATAAGTTATTGAACTTATCAATCTCAACCCACTTCCCTTGACAAGTCTTCCACTGCATCTTCCTCCAATCCCATATCAGAAGGAGTTTTTCACCCAAAGTAATGTTCAATCCTAAAACCAACTCAAATCACATAACAATTTATTTTACCTAAATCAACTCAGGGATAGCCTCACATGACAACAAAGTGTCATCAGCAAAATATAGGTTGGATAAAGCAATCCATGGCTGCGTGCATCCGGAGCTTTACCAAACGCCCCCGTACTCAGGGAGAGGTGGGACTCTTGGGTTATCCGTCATTAAAAAAAAAAACAGGTCCGCTACTAGTCACCTCAAACCCTTCAACTGCACCAATCTCCTTAGCTTTCAACATCAGTCATATCAAGCCTCAACATCCTCTTGTCTAATGCCTCTCGATGCATTAAAGAGTGAAACAGGGGACCTATTCACCAATATTAAGTAAAAGGTACTAATGATGCATTCTCTCACCCACTTCCTCCAACTATCCCCCAAACCCAGGATCTTAAGTTCTCCCCATATAAGCCCCCTTTTTTGTCACCTTTTTCCTCGGATGAATTACTTCATTAGCACCATGTGTTTCATCAATACGTATCTAATACCTTCTCAAACCTCCCTACTAAAACTTTTGCAGCAGCTAATAAATACATCCCACCAAACTGAATGGCCTCTAATGGGAGAAATTTTTAAGACCTCCTTATATATAATAGGATCAATGAACCCCAGTCTTCTCGATTTGGAGCATCATCTTCTTCAACTCCAGACAAAATAGAAATAAAATAAAAAGGGAGTATCATTAACTTGCTTCTTCCATGATGTCCTTCACATGTACACCGGACCTTATCAATTCCTACCAACTCATTCTATCATCTCCGATCACATTTTCTATTCTGATTTGCACCTCCATATATGCCTCTAATTCTAAAAAGTACTAGCCTTCATCTTCTGCACATGTACTCTAGATACAGCTAGTTTGCACCTGCCATTTCAGTCCAGTCACAGCAAACTTATCTTGTGTTGTTGATCTGTCAAATATAGCATGAGAAGTATAATCCTCAGGCACAGACTTTTGAACAAAGCTTGGATGTGTAAGGAAATATGAGGCAATCTCAATGAAATGAGCGGAGCTGATTTTCAGGAACTACCCCAACAGGAATCTGCCATCTCTCACCAAGACACCATCCAAACAACCTCAAGAATATGAAATTTATTGTATTTTCACTCAATTCTGTCAAGTACTCGAGAGCCAAACAAACACCGAGCTCAGTTTGGTTGAAAGCAAAAGCTTTAAACCGCTTACCAAAAATGCTCTCTCCCCAAAGAAGGCATTAACAAGAGACTAATTATTGAAAAAGAAAACATATACACACTCTGCATTCTTAGAAAAAGGAAAAGAGAAAGAAGAATAGAGCAAACCCAAGAAATCAGATTAACTTCCTGTATGGATTTGAACATAGAAAATCTAAAACTCCCAGTAGTCCCAAAAATAACAAGAATAGTCATGCTTTACTGTTTGGTAGGAAAGAAAAAGCTTTAAACCGGTTACTGAAAACCCATTTTTCCAACTAAAGCCTCAACCAGAGAATGAGGGTTATTGGAATAACACATAAATGCACACTCTGTTTGCTTGGGAGAGACAGGAAGGAAGAAATTAAAAAGGATAGCCCGCATCTCGTATACATCAAACCTTGTGCATATGAGGTTCCCAAAGAGACATGGCGTGAAAAGGGTTCATTCAGTTAGACTGATATTGCGAAATCATGCATGCAGCATGTAGCTATAAATTGAAAAACAAAATGGAAAAGCGTGTAAAGAGAGGTGCAACTAAATCATTTTCGAAGTAAGAATTAAACAAAGCCAAATGTCAAAAAAAAATGACTTCCCCTTTGGATTTGAAGCAGCAAATGGGGCAATTCAATAGAAACTGCAAATGCATAAATACGTATTAATCGCGAAGAAAAGGAGTAGAGAAGTGGGGTTTGGGAAAAGGGAACGAACCACTTCGGTCTTGGACTGATAAATGGAGTTGATTTTGGATTGTGGGGTAATCCATTCGTGAGTTGGGAAATCGTCTTCTTCTTCGCTGCTGATCTCCATCGTCTCTTCACTCTCTCTCTCTTCGGTTTTGATTTCTCCCTACTAGTCTTCTTCCCTGAACAAAGGAGAGAGAAAATTTTGTATATTTTAGACTTTGGAGAGAAGAAACGAAACATTGAAGTAAAGACTTCCATTCGAGTGCATTGTACCCAAAAAGGGATTCACCAAGATATGTGATCAGAACGTGGGTCAGGGAACTGCGGAAGAGCGGATCGTCTCCCCTCGTCTCAGCTCAGCATCTGGGGTATTTTAGCAATTGAGGAATTTGGTAATTCAGCTTCGTAACAGTTCAGTACTCGCCATTAAGCATCTCAGAGTTCAGAGATTGTCATGGGTCGTGTGAGGTTTGGTAATTCACCCGATTTGATCTCCTGAATCTATATAAAAAAAATTAAAAAATTTAAAAAAATACATTTTTTATAAAAAATAAAAGATAAAAGTAATTCTTTTAACTGGAGCATGTTAAAATATGAAAAGTTAAGACAATAGATTCAGGGTAGAAAAATCGGCCGGTACTCTCCGTATCGGTCGAGTTGTATTGGGTTTTCAAATGCCGATATATCTCGGTTGTACGAAAAAAAAATATGTCTGAGATGACCGTATTTCTGGCCAAAAATTCGGTTGTGATATCGGTCAAATTTTTAAAATTCAGTCGTTGTGATTTTCTTTTTGAAATATCAGCTGAGATGACAGATACATCGGCCAGAATCTGAGACGATCAACTTTTTTTTTAAAACAAAACCGAGAAATTCAGTTGTGGGCCCAACCATCTATCGGTGAGATTTTGCCGATATATTGGACGATATCTCATGTCAAGTATATCAGGCGAGATCTCACCTATGAAGCAATTTCTCTCAGTGTATGGCATACTGCTGTATTCTGGTGGTCGGTCATACCTTAATTTTTTATTATTTTTTTGAAATCCGCAAAATCTACCCGGTCCAAACTTTTTCTATAAATCCCAATCACTTACACTTCAATTTTCACACGTATTTTCTTTGGAAAAAACCAGATTTTACCATTTCTCTTACAAAAGTTTTTTCACTCTTTATTACTTGATCTAATTAAAATCTAAAGAACTTGTATTTGGCTAAAACTAAACGATTGAGACCGTTCAAACTTTTTTTCATTTTTAGATCTACTACTCTTGTAAGTTTTGTAATTTATTTTCATTATTTGTATTTTTTTTTCAGCCAAAAATAACATAAAAGTGTTACAATTGTTAAAAAATGCTTGAATTTAAATAACATATGTAGTAAATAAAAGTTTTACAAACGTGTTATAATTGTTTTCCATCTGAATGTATTTGTAGTTATTTTTTGTGTACTTTGTTAGTTACTATTCTTTTCAATTATTTATTCCTTTTTGTTAACTATTTCAACATAAAATAGCATAAATGAAAAAAAAAATTAGAAAATGATAAAACCTATAAAATAATAGATGATTTTTTTTATTTGCTCTTAGTTACTGTTACTAATATGTCAAAATTTACAGCAACATTTTTTACTTTTATTTACTCTTTATTTAATTATTTCATCATAAAATATTGATTATGAGTTATAAATGTTAGAAAATGCAAAAACCTATAAAATAATACATGAAATTTTTTTATTTGCTCTTAGTTACTGTTTACTAACTTGTCAAAATTTCCAGCAACATTTTTCTTTTATTTACTCTCATTTTTTTAATTATTTCATCATAAAATATGGTTATAACTTATAAATGTTAAAAAATGATAAAACTTATAAAATGATACATGAAATTTTTTATTTTCTCTTAGTTACTGTTTACTAACATGTAAAATTTTCCAGCAACATTTTTTTTCTTTTATTTAGTCTTTCTTTTAATTATTTTATCATAAAACGTGACTTATAAGTTATAAATGCAGGAAAATGGTAAAACCTATAAAATAATACATAAAATTTTGAAAGGAAGTGACCTTACTAAATAATGATAAAGCTCTGGAATAGTTTATTTAATAAAATTCAACTCAAGTAGAATGTCACAGGGTCGAATCTACACTCAAAATGGCTAGCCGATTTCAAGCTTCCCGCCCCATTTATAAACCCAAGATTTTACTTTCCCACGTTACAGGCTCTTCGACCCAATCCCTAGTGCCCTTGCTAGGGGCACCCACACCTCTTTTTTTGTGTTTTTTTTTTAGGGTCCACGCGCTAGGGGGAGCCCCGGGCCTACCGGATTCTTGGCCCACACGGCTACAGTACCCCCGGTATATTCTTTCCTTTGTCTCTCAAAGGCTGGGCCCACATCACCCTCAACCAGTACACATCAATATGCTCAAGGTAGAGTCTCGGTCCTATACAAAAGTGGCCTGGTTTACTCTGATACTAAATTGTCACGAGGTTGGATCTACACTCAAAATGACTTAGCCAATTTTAAGGCTTCTCGCCCCTGCTTATTAACTCAAGATTTTCCTAGAAAAATGTCTATATAAGAAGCTTTTATCCATCTATTTGAAATCATAAGATGGATGACCCACTGTGTTAACAAAAACTTCTTTAATATATAAATTTGAATTTAATTGTTCATTTTATAATGTTATATCAAAAGATTATGGATTACACATGATTTAAGCTATATTGTATTTAAATAGATATATACTTTTTTCTTTTACTAGTTTTTGAACCTGCTACGCATGTGGTGCATTGAACGATGATACTAGTTTCTGAGTGTGCTTTTGCTTTGCCATAGGTTTTCTCCCTGCAATTTTGAAAGAAATTACACGAAGTGAGCACTATTTGCAATACAAAGCAGAAAACTTTGAGGAAATGATCATTTGAAAAGAAAAAAAATATTGTTGAGGACGAGGGAAAAAAGAACAATCAAGTTATAAGTATGCAATGCCAATTCCTCTTTGTTTATGCAAAAAGTTCATCATCATCAAAGTCATTTTCCCATCAATCTGGAGTCGGTCCTTATATTTAGATTTGACAAAGTATTTTCATGGGCAAACTGCCTAATTGACGCCTATGAACCTGAACCCACATCCTTTGGATTGTAACAACAAACCCTTACAAGTTGTGCTAAAGGTTCTTGTCTATATGATATACAAGTTCAAAGCTTAAATTCTTCTCAGCAAAAACAATTAAACTTATAGCACTTGGTGATCACAACTTCAAATTTGAAATAGCTACCCTGTTTTAAAGAATTAACATTTCAAAGGTTCTCTCTAGTTCACAGTAATGAATTATCATATACAAATATCAGCAAACATATTGGACTATCAAACGTCTGAAAACCTGGAAGGGTTATTAATAAACCCTACATTCACCAGCTTTCCTTCTCTGGCCCTTTATTACTACCTTCTGCAACCTGCAACATGGATATGCAACTTCTTTGTTTAGCAATCCATTTAGGCAGCCCCTTTCCACCCATTCTCATATAAAAACCTTTCTCAATTTTTTCTTTTTTTTTTCTTTTCTTTTTGAAAATAGAAACTTCAAATCTGTTTCATTACTTGGAAAGGTTAAAAAATAAAGTTAGTAGTTATTTGAGGAATAATTTAAGATGCCAACTTACCTTCACTTTCTTTAAAAGGTTGGTAAAGTTAGTAGCTTCCTCTTTTGCAGAGAAACCTGCAAGAAATCAGGAATCACATGTCTCTCTTCATATTTGGTCCAATAGGAATGGGAGGGGTATTGCATGACGATGGAGGTAGGATGTTATTAGTCTTTTCTGAGCCCTTAGGTATCATGGAGTCGAATAAGGCGGAATTGAGAACAATTAGGAGGGCACTTTAGATTTGGTCTAGGTTTGGAAATGAGAAGTTCATTGTTGAAAGTAACTCAATTAATGTCATCTCTTGAGCTAGTAATAGGAAGTCCCCTCCATGGAAACTGTTACTATTTTTAGGGACATTAGAAGGTTGTCTAGGTGGAGGGATATCACCTTCACACACGTTCCTCGGTCGGCGAACAATATTGTTGATTTTCTAGCAAAAGTGGGAGTACAAAAGCATAGGCCCGCAATAGTGCTTCTCTAATAATGTCTCTCTTTGGGTGTATGGGGTGACGGGGAATTCCACATTGTATCTAAAATGTATACGGTTTTCTTACACATAGTTCTTAGATGTCCTTTTTGTATTTCTTCTGATAGCCATGTATACCTCTCCTATACGTGGTCTATCTCGCTTATATCCCCTTCTTCATTTAATGAAACCATTCGTTACTGTTGCACAAAAAAAAACAGTAATCACATGTCACAAACACATTTTGACTATATTTGTCTATAACTATTTAATTTTTAAGTACTTTGTTACACCAAAACTATGGAAAGTTTTCACATACCAACCTTTTATCTTTACAGATCCCTTGGCACTTGTCATTGATTTCTGAAAGTCCATAAAAAATCAGGCTTGGAATAACTGGAAATCATATTTTCTCTAAGTCTATATAAAGAAATTTTCTATTTGTAACAAGGAATTAAAATGCTTATGCAGTTGGGTTACATTGAAAAGCAAAAGGAAGCCTACATTAGTTAAAGGAAACAATGTGTTCGTCCAGTATAAAGAGTTGAATTTGTAATAAGAAATTAAGGAAATTACGAGCTGAAAAGGTTTTGTTGCCCAGATATTGGCCCAAGATGAGGGGTGAATTGGGTCTTAGCAAACTTTTAAATAATTTAAACAATCCACACCAATTGGAGGAGCAAAAAGTAAAACAAGTAAAAGTAAATGCTCAAAGAATAAAGTTCTCTCACTAAGAGTTACTCAGTAATAGAAGACAAAGGCTCAAAGTATGATTAGGAGTTCAGGGTGTTTGTGCCCTAGGCTCAGTACCATAACAATCTCAGAATTTTGGAGTGAGTAAACAGATTGTCAAAGGTTTTTCTCTCTTGCTAACTCTTAAAGATATGAAATGTGCACTAAGAGTTGCTCTCAAAAATGACTCTGACAATGATTTGAGTGTAGAGTTTCTGACTGATGAAATTCTCTCTCTCAGGATGCTTTGAGTGATTTGCAAGAGGTTTAGAAATCAAGGTATTGTTCAAGGGATTCAAGAGATCCAAGAGATCAAGAGATTAAGAGAGTTTGTTGTGCACTAAGGCTACAATTTATAGGAATTTAGTTCATAGCCGTTGGGGGTAAAAATACCCAAGAAACGGCCATTGGAAAGAAATTAATGCTTTGAAAATATAGTTGTTGCCGCAATTAGTCGATATGTTCATCGACTGATATAGAGACTGACTTGGCATTTTGAACTTTGGCTCGAGAGGTGAGTCAACCATTAGATCATTGTCTGTAATGACTCACCTTTCTAGAGGCTTCAAAATTAATTTGGCACATAGATTAGTCAACGCATAGGTCAAATATTTGTAACGACTCACTTTATCAGAGATGATATTATGTACAGTTCAAAGCGAGTCAACGTGTTATGCGACTCACTCATCCAGATATGTTTTCAAATTACAATTGAAGTGAGTTCACCATTAGATCAACGTCTGTAAGGACTGATAAATATTGTCTCTTATATTTGTGCCATTTGAGTCACATTAAGTCAAAGAAAATATTATATGAGTTTTTGGAGAATATTAAATGATGTGTTCAAGGTAAGTCTCAAGGTCCTAGAATCCAATCACAGGTTTGAGCCATGGTATTCATGCAATTGAGTAACTTTAGAATGAAGTCCTAACATCCAAGACCAAACCCAAAAACCTAACATCTAAGGCTTGAACTTCAATGTCTCCAATGAGTGTTGCTCAAAGCTTCAAGTCATGATTCTCCAGTCTCCATATCTCCATAAGCCTTTTGATTTTCAATGAATAGCTTTCACAGGCTTGAGTAAACATCCTCATTAATCTCCAATTTGAAGGGCATGATATCCACTACATGTCTCCTCAATCCCCTAGAGATTAATCTTGAACCTGTACCAATAAGATCATGCTCATACAGTGATTAGCACAGTACAACAATGATTTTGTTATCATTGAAATTATCAATAAATCCATGGTTTGAAACCTTGGGGCTAATAGGTTTGAAATTTAAACCTCAATTCTTTTATCATCAGAAACTTTTTCTTTCACAAAAAAGGGAGATTAGGTAGTCACTGAAACCCAGAAGCACAAGGTTGCACCTGCAAAAAGCGTCTTTTTCTTTCCCAATAAAGCAGCAGATTTACAACATTGGATATGATTGTTGAGAGTACAAATTCCAGTACTCTTGACGTGTAGTTCATAAATAATTTACTGTTGTAAATTTGTATTTTATCTATTCTTAGAGACAAGGAACTAAAATGCTTATGCAGGTAGGGTACAATGAAAGTGAGAAAAAAGCCTACATTAGTGTTAAAGAAAATAATGTGTTTCCTCACAGTATAAAGAATGTCAATAATAAGGAATTAAAGAAATTAAGACCTTAAAAAGTTTGAAAGTAAACATCAATTCTTTCCTTATCAGAATATTTAGAAAAAAAAACTTTGGAAGATAGTTAGACGCTCAAAACCCACAAGCATATCTGTACCTGCAAAACACCTTTTTTCATCAAAACAGCAGAATTACAACGCTAGATATGAATGTTGAGAATACAAATTCCAGTACTCTTGACACAAAGCTTATGAGTGAGTCACTACTGAAAGTTTGTTTTTCATTTATTTTATCTATTCTCAGTGACTAAGAACTAAAATGCTTATGCAGGTAGGCTACAATGAAAAGGGAAACAAAGCCTGAATTAAGTTAAAGGAAACAATGTGTTATTTGCAGTATAAAGAATGATCAATTTGTGATAAGGAATTAAAAAAATAGGACCTGAAATGGTTTGAAATTTAAAGCTCAATCTTTTCTCATCAGAATGTTATTATTATTTTTTAATATTTGGGAGGGAGGTAGTCACTCAAACCCATAACCACAGGTTTGCAACTGTAAAAACATTTTTTGTCCATAAAGCAGCAGAATTACAACAATGGATATGAACATTGAGAGTAAGTTTCAGTACTCTTGACGTGTAGCTTACACTGTTCCGAATTTGTATTTTATGTATGTTACCCCTTCTGTTCTAATTCAGATGCAACCGTCATAGATTTGAGCTTTAGTTGTACCTGTTCCCTTAATCTTGGGATTAGTTGTACCATGAGTTTATAAACTTATAATGGATGCCATCTCAAAGAGAGACAATTTCTCTCTCAAAAATCCTTCTGACAGTTGACTCTCCCGTCCTATGCTCTCCTTTCTTCTCTCTAAGCTTTGCATCGTCACATGGTACCAGAGCATCTCAAATCTCAGGGTTACCTTGTTCCATCTCAAAGCAGCAGTCTGACCGTACCATTTTGTGGAGCCCACTGTCACAATCACATACCTTTAAACATACTAGATGGTTTTGTCCATTAATTTATGGTGGGAAATATGGTGATTTTTCTTGAATTTTTTGGCATCTAAGGTCAGGTCAGTCTCTTATTCATTCTTTTGTTGCCTAAAGCTGGGAAAGAAGGCAGAAAATTTCCATGTTATAGATATACCGATCACAACACTCAACCAAGGATATGAGGAATGGTATCTAGATCTAGCACTACACAGGTGACCCTAGGTTTCACTCACTTATCTTCCAATCACTTATCAAAGCAAGAGCCTCACACACTCTTTTACATTGGTTAAGATCGAAGTGATGCAACTCTCAATGGACTATCAAAACATTCACAAGTTAAGGCGCATATAGTCTCTCAATCACAGTATCAATATTTCTCAGAATGCTCAGCAGTTCATGTTTTGCTCAAGATACACACGATGCATTCTCTCCATCGACGCTGCTGGCATTTATAGACTCATTGTTCAAACCCTGAACTTTCAAGGTCCACCGACTCATTGTTATCATTCCTCTGATGAACCTTATTTTTGAAATTAAACATGGACTGTTATTTCTCATTAAACTTATAATACTGCCAGTGTAGCCTACAAAATGGAAACGTATTTTTAAATCCAATTTCCATGTTTTAACAAATAAAACTAGTTTCCATAGCATTGCTTAGATGAAGCATCAACGAGTTAGACAATTTAAAAAAAAAAATGCTCAAAAGAGGCAATTCGTAGGCACCAAACACAAGACATGATACCTAAGGCATAATCACATAAGACTAAAAAGTACATCTAATACATAAAAGTTTGACCACGCCAAGTCCTCTCAATTAGAACAGTTTCATGTCCTCATATTGACAAACTTCATAGTAGGCTTTTCTTAGGGAGAGGAATTAAAAAAAAAAAGGTTCATTGTCATGTTGCTTTTCACAATCTTAACATTCACATCCAAGGAGAGGAAATGATTCACACTTTAACATCTTGGAATACATGGAGAGTAAAAAATAAGCATGCTCCAAATTTTCCATAGAAACACTTCCAATTAGGGGTCCAGAAATTTGAAGCACAGAAAGTACCCAGATTCTTCAAGGCACTTTTGACCAAACTTTCCAATCTCAGAAATATCATTATTTGAAGTTTTTTGGTCCACTGGGAAATGCCACTAACATCATTTCACAGACAACATTCGAAAAAAAAAAACGTTTGGCAGACCTTGTCTTTGGGGGAAAAACACGTCACAGTCTACGCTCTCCTCAAATTTCCACAAGAAGTGGCAAACAAAACCTAAGGGATCATTGGGCTTGAAAGAATTCAGCCAAAATATAGTACGGCTATTTCGTGATATTACATGAAAACATATTCACAACAAACTTCTGTCAAAAAATTAATTTCCTGAAAATTCAAAAAAGTTGTTTGATGTCTGAATTGTGGTTTTTTGAAAATGTTGAAACCTGCTTAGATTTAATTTCCTGAAAACTTACCAGTGAAAACTAAAGATGCAAGTTGCATCCTGTTCTGGTTAGAATGACTGGAGCAGCCCAGAACCTTTAACACAATAGATTGCCTCTATGATTCATGTCGCCTACTGTTTAGGGTCATTCCAGCCAATCCCAATCTGATCCAGGATGTTTCATCTAAAACGAGTGAACCAACCTGTTCTGTTGCACAAGTATCAGTAATCACGTCACATACACATTTTTACTATATTTGTCATTGCTAAATCTATAACTATTTAATTTTAAAGTACTTTGTTACACCAAAACTATGGAAAGCTTTCACGACCTTTTATCTTTAGAGATCCCTTGGCACTTGTCATTGATTTTTGAAAATGCAAGTCCATAAGAAAATTAGGTTTAGAATAACTAGAAATCATATTTTCTCTAAGTCTATATAAAAAAAAAATTCTATTTGTAACAAGGAACTGACATGCTTATGCAGTTGGGGAACAGTGAAAAGCAAAAGGACGCCGACATTAGTTAAAGGAAACAATGTGCCGCTCGCAGTATAAAGAGAGTTGAATTTGTAATAAGAAATTAAAGAAATTACGAGCTGAAAAAGTTTGAAATTTAAATCTGATTTTTTTATTATCAAAAGCTTTTTCTTTCACAAAAAAAGGAGATAGGTAGTCATTGAAACCCAGAGCACGGGGTTGCAACTGCAAAAACGCCTTTATCCTTTCCAATAAAGCAACAGATTTACAACATTGGATGTGATTGTTGAGAGTACAAGTTCCAGTACTCTTGACATGTAGTTCATGAATAAGTTACTGTTCTAAATTTGTATTTTATGTATTTTATCTGTTCTTAGACACAAGGAACTGAAATGCTTATGAAGGTATACAATGAAAAGTGAAACAAAGCCTACATTAGTTAAAGGAAACAATGTGTTCCTCACAGTATAAAGAATGTTTATAATAAGGAATTAAAGAAATTAAGACTACAGAAAGTTTAAGTTTGAAAGTAAACATTAATTCTTTTTCTTATCAGAAAACTGATAGTTAGACACTCAAAACCCAAAAGCATAGCTGTACCGGCAATATAACTTTTTTCAACAAAGCAGCATATTTACAAGTTGGATATTAATGTTGAGAGTACAAATTCCAGTACTCTTGACACAGCTTATGAGTGTCACTATTGTGAATCTGTTTGTTATATATTTTATTTATTCTCTGCGACTAAGAACTAAAATGCTTGAATGGAAATGGGATACCATTTTATAAGAGATTTGAATGCAAAATACCTTTTTTCAACAAAGCAGCATATTTACAACGTTGGATGTTGAGAGTACAAATTCCAGTACTCTTGACACAGCTTATGAGTACTATTGTAAATCTGTTTGTTATATATTTGATTTATTGGCTGCAACTAAGAACAAAAATGCTTGAATAGATATGGGATACCATTTTAAAAGAGATTTGATCTTGTGATCTGCCTCTTTGCCGGAGAGGCTGCTTGTTAAAAATAAAAATGGTTTCAACAACTCCATTACCGGTCCAACATTTATGCAATTTTAGAAATCGGACTGCCAAGTTCAAGCAGAAAATTGGTCATTCATTGAAACTTGTCATAAACTCTAGATCAACTCAAGAATCAATTTAACCATATAAAACCATTACATTTACTGGTCAAGCATTACTCAGAAAGTAATACTAAGAAAAAATTACACCCAATATAAAAGGAAAAAACAATCAGAACTTCCCCCATACAACAACATGGTGTCAACACAGACACCAAGATTAAATCAAAATTTCACAGGAAAGATAGAACCCCTGCCCCTCCTATACAGAAAAAATGGAGTTTCAAGACAAAAATTTAGAGACCAAAATAAAGATGAAAGTAGGTTTTTCATCTGATGTGGTTCAAATTAGCAAAAGATCCCGCCATTTGTAGTTTTTGTTGCAGGTTTAGCAACTTCTGGAGTACCAAAGACATGCCAAAATTTCAGTGATTCATCTCCTGCTGCAGATGCCACAGTGCAACCATCTGGACTCAAAAAAACAGCATGAGAAAAAAACTTACAAAAGCAACAGCAATCAATAACAATGAAAATAGTAAAACCAAACACTTTACACTTTTCACTAAAAAGAAGAGTTGTATATTCAGTAGTTTCTGGTGCAGCCGAGTTGTGGCCATGTGTAACTGAGTCCTGACCGAGTCAGGGTATTTGAGGACAGAGTAAAATTTCCCTCTGCAGAACCAGGTAATCCTAAAAATCATTTAAGTTTGGGTTAATTGAATCAGGTTCTCTCCATCATTGATTAAACTCATTGAATCAGTGAGACCGCTGATAGTTAATCACCCGAGTCACATTGACTTGTTGTTGGAAACCCAGGAAACACACATTGAGTCTGAATGTGCCTGGAGGTGTTTTTGAAACAGCGTTTTCTTAAACAAATTAAGGGTTAAAACAGTTTTAAAATTATGTTTTGAACTGATTTTTCATTGAGGACTTCACCCAGTTTTGAACAGATTAAAAGTGTTGAAACAGTGTTTGAAACTCTATGTTTGGACTGTCTTTAATTAAAGATTAAAACCCAGTTTAAACATGAATTATTTTGGGACTGATTTTAGAAATTGAAAACAGTTTTGAGGATTTATTTTGAACTGATTTTAATTAAGGACTAAGGCCCAATTTGACGTAAATTGTGGGCTGATTTTCTTTGAGTCTGATCCAGTCTTTTCGAAACTGTTAGGAACCATGTCTGGGTTTTGAAAGCAACGTTTTGTGATGGATTTAATGGGACAAATTTGGTTGAAATTTATGAAAGGTTTTGTTGAAACTCAAATGAACATGTTTTTCACTCAAATGAGTGGGCATCTATCCTACCTAGTAGATGAAAAAATTGACATCTGAGATGGTTCGTACATGACATCAGACAAGCCCTATGAATTAGAATTCCAAAATTGATAAAATATGTGAGGTGATCCACAACCATCTTGAGGTGACTCAGCTAAGTATATAATGATCTCTAAATCAGTTGTAGTTCTCAGCCTAAAAGCAATTGAATGGAATAGAAGGGTGCATGAATAACCATGAATTCCACAGAATGAAGTTACTGGCTGACCTGAGCATTTCCTTATTTTTGAAAAACTGCACACATGGTGTACCCATAATCCCTGCTGCCTCTGCAATTTCTGGATCTTCCTCAATGTCAATTTCACCAAAATGCACATTCTCATCAAACTCATCGATTACCTGCCATCAAAGAAATCAAAAATAAGGAACAAAATCAGATGAAATCTGAGATATATCCAACATTGCTCTCATAAAATCTTCATCATAAATAGGATCCGTCATTTCTTGTTGTTTGGCTTGGGACAGCAACATCTCCCTCCTCTTGCTCAGACGTTTCTGCATTTTCTCTAATTCATCCAAGTCACCGATGGCTTCAACATCCACCCACTTCATGGTGTTGCCCAATTGGGTCTTCTTCTCCTCTACGTTGACATGGCTTCGTTTGTTGTCCAGCAGATGATGTTCGTCGACAACAGGAGGAGAATCACCAGACTTTGCAAGGTAACGGTGGATGACCATTTCGGTACTATGAGGACTGTCAGAGACGTATAATTTTCCAGCAGCAGAGAAGACGACCACAGCAACATCAGCACTGCAAAGGGTGGAAAGCTCCTTGGCTTTCTTGAAAAGCCCAGCGCGCCTCTTGCTGAAAGTTACATGCCGCTTGTTGCGATCTTGAATTTCAACAATCTCAATCTTCTTCTTTCCCATCTCTCAATCTCTCTCAGAATCTTATGAAAACAGAGAAGAAAGAGGGAAAACCAGAATTCTTTCAGAGGAAAAACAGAACCCTTCAGAATTCAAGAACGAAAATCTACACAGAAAGAGGGAAATCTTCACAGAAAAAGTATTTCAGAATTCTTTCACAGATACACAGATAGAGGGCAGAACTTCAGAAATGTAGAAAAAAATCTTCACAGAAAAAGTGATTTCAGAATTGGAATTTCCAAAAGTGAAAACCTTGTGCAAATTGAAATATATATATATAGAGGAAAGATAACCGTTGAAATTGAACGCCAGCGGTAGATAGCCGTTGGAGGAGGCTAGACAACGTTCGGATAGCCGTTAGAGGACAGCTGTAGGAGGCTGTCGTTATCGCTCATAGCCGTTGGAGTCATCCCCTCGTAGCCGTTGGAGAAATGTTTCCGATCAAGACCCGAGAGCGAGAAAGAGGTTTTGGGTCTGGCTTTTTCTATTCGATTTCTTTTATACACGACGGCACGTGTGAAATGGAATTTTTCTTTTTTCTTTTTATTTGGAAATTAGTTATGGAACTTTCTTTGTTTTGTTTTGTTAAGATGGTTAGATAAAAATATCATATAAAAGCAACTATAATAGATCACTTTAATATAATTCTAAAATTATAAAACCTTAACTATTTACAAATGTTAAATATTTAATTTCATTTGAAATGAAATCAAATTTTACAATAATTTAATTTATAAACTAATTATAGTGTGAACAAGGGAACTATATAATGGAAAAATTGTTGATTATAAATTTTAAAAGTTGATGTGAACTTTCACTTACAACTTTTAAATAAATAAATAAAATAAAATTTTATTTTAAAAATTAATTAATAAAATGTGTGGGGTGAGAAGTTCCCATCTTTTGCTTAATTAAAAAAGTTTCATAGTTTTTCAATATTTGAGAAAAGCTTCAAACGTTTGTCCAAATTCAATATATGATATACAATTTCATATATCATTTTCAAAGTTAAAGTTAAACATAGTTTTTAGCTCCATCCAAATATAAATTTAGATTAGCTAAAGAATCAAAATTTAGTAGCATAAAAAAAATTTAGTTATCTTATTTAAGGACACAAAATTAAAGGTTGCAATTGAAAATTCAAATGGTTAGGAAGTTTCTTTGTTTTGTTACGGTGAGTTAGATAAAAACAACATATATTTATATAAAAATGTCATATAAAAGAACTACAATAGATCACTTTAAATATAATTCTAAAATTATAAACCCTTAAATATTTATAAAAGTTAAATATTTAATTTAATTTGAAATTAAGTCAATTTTTACAATAATTTAACTTATAAACTAGGTATAGTGTGAGCAAGGGAACTATATAATGGAAAATTTGTTGATTATAAATGTCACGCCCCGACCCGACCGGTGGGCCCGGAACACGACTGATTTTTTTTTTTTTGAAAGGTAAGTAAACTAAACCACAAGCACTCTTACTGGGCCGGATCAACAGTTAGGCCCAGCGGTTACACATCAGCCCGTTAAGTGGACTTAAACATGTACCATATGCCTGCCCCAAAGACCAAGCAAAAACAACACAACAATAACATCCACTCATAATATGATCAAACAGATACCAACATTGATTAATCAATCATAACATTGTCTCAAATGGCAACATAGCCGATTACAACATTTAAACATAAATTAAGTACCACATCCGGTACTTAATTAAAAGACAACGGTTCCACGAACCAACAGAAAAGATCAGGGCATTCCTCTCCGGGGGAATCCCAAACACTGCTTTAGCTCAAACGCCCTAAGCCTGAAAGAGAGGGTCCTCCTCCTCGGGTTCATCGCCTGAAAGGTGAGTGGTGTGAGCTAACTAGCCCAGTGAAGGATAATTAACAATACAAATTAAGTAAATATAAAACAAGTTAGCAACAGTTCAATATCACATGCTTGATAGAAAAATAAGCATAATCTCAAGTAATATATCAACATCAATAATCCACTGCCATTATCCAGCGTAACGCCTGCCGACTACACTGAGACCAGTATTAAGTCCCGACACGGTCAAAATACATCCTTGCAAGTACATCTCCGGCTCTTAAACTTAGCCGATACTGACACCCTCAAGTCAGTAACTGACGACAGCATGGTCCGCCCATGGTCCAGTAGACATAAACCATCTCTCATATGGCCGATATTAGTTCAATAGCCCAGGTACGTGGAAGCAGTCTTACGTACACATACGGTCAACACCGTAATATCAAATCATCACAGCACTCTTACCATAGTGCATCATGTATAGGCACATGAGTGGGTACATCAAAACCGAAACCACTCATTGCTCAAAATAACACCTGTTTACAAAATCTGCAGAGTTAAGTTCCCTCACCATAATCGTGTGGTTTTGCGGTCTCTGTCAAACAACATACAAGTGCACAATCAATATACATATTAGATACGTACATATACGTAGTATTTGGAAATCACACGTTTTCCCACAAAATATCCAGGGTTCATGGAAATGAGTCTCCTACTTGGTTTCTAGCCTTTTTAAATCATCCACAAGATAATAATATAATAATAAAAGAGGCTCAGTCCAAACTCATATTGTCTTCTGGGCATTGACCAGATTGACTTATTGAGTGAGGTCTAGATCCTCGGGTCACTTCTCGGTTGTCTTCTGGATAGGACCAGAGCTGACATTTTGAGTAGGCCTCGAGGTCACTCAGTGCCCGACTATAGTGCCGGCCTGAAAGTGAATCACTCAGTTCCCTACTAATGTCAGACTAAAAGCGGATACAATAATATTTACACTATAAATAATAAGAGAAAGGGGTTAGTACAGTTTTATTTAATAAGGGGGTATAAATCATCACATCACATAATCTAACGAAATAATAATTTTTTTTTGAATAAAATAATAATATTTAAATATTTAATTATTTATTCATTTTTTTTTCTTCGATGGGAACCAACATTTGAAATCATAAGCAACTATTCTCAAATAAATTTTTTTTTTTTTTTTGGAATAAAATAATAATATTTAATTATTTAATTATTTATTCATTTTTTTTTTCTTCGGTGGGAACCACCATTTGAAATCATAAGCAACCATATTCTCAAATAAAAATAAATTTTTTTTTTTGGAATAAAATAATAATATTTAATTATTTATTCATTTATTTTATTATAATATATATATTTATTTATTTTTTCCAATGGGAACCAACCTTTTAAAAGCACAACAACATTAATATCAAAAAAATATTTTTTTATTTTTCTATTTTCATTTTTTTTTCCATTTTTTTTTTTCTCTTTCTTCTTCCTCTTCTTCTTCCCCGTTCACTGTCTGCAATAGACAGTGAACGGCCGGTGAACAGTAAAACCGAAAATGGAAGATGGGATATTTTCGGGACTCGGTTTTTATATCTGACCGGTCCGATGGATTCCTCCGGGAGTCCTCTTTCCACAGGAAGAGGTTTGGAGCTCTGAAACTCAGTGAGCCATCCGATATTAACACCGGAAGGTCACTGATATGAGGAACCCTAAAATTTTCCCTAAATTTTTGAAATTGATTTTCTCACTGAAATCAGAGCCAAATTCAAAATTTTTTTATTCAAAACCGATCGAAATTGAAAGGGGAATGCAGTGGTTACCTTGGATTGAATTTCTGGGCTGAAATTCGGATTTTTGAAATTTTTTTTTCCCTAAAAGCTACTGTTTGCAAAACAGAGACTCGGCCGTTTTTTTTTTCCAGGCAGTAGAGATTTGAGGGAGAAAAGAAGGGTTGTAATGGGAATTTGAAATGGAAGGGGGAGATCCTATTTATAGAAAAATGGTCAGAAAATCCGTCACACGGCTGATGGGACGGGACGCCGGAAAATCGGGCAGGAGAGCAGGCTACTGCACGCCCGCACGCTGCTGATGCTCGCAACAGTCTGGTTTTTTTTTTTTTTTTTTCAGATCAGCCCTTCCCTTTTCCAATATTTGCAAAAAGGACCCTATTTTGATAAAAACCCAATTTTTAACTAAGATAATAATTTAAAAAGCTCAAAAATTTAATCCAACCTTACGGATAGGTTGGGTTTTAAAAATCTTAATCACCATAAAAATTTCAGATTTTATCTCTTATTAAAAATCATTTATTTAAATAAAATTCATATTTTGCCCATAATTACTTAATTAAACAAATGTAATAATAACTAATTTATAAATCTTATTTTGAAGTGAAATGAAATAACTAGACCATTATTAAAATGGTCTACCATAAAATACTAATTTCAAAATTTATTTCATTTTCAAAACCCTTTAAAATAATTAATACTCCCTTTCGGGGTTTTGACGGGCGATATTTAAATATCATTTTCTGAAAATAATTTTATTTTAAAATCAGAAATGCAAATCCTTAATTACGGAAAACATTATTCACCAATAATATTCACAAAATCACACAATTTATAAAAAATATACACAAGAAGTGGTAAATTACCAAAATGCCCCTCCAGCTCGACGAGCTGAATCACTGAGTTTTCGGGCTCAGATCAGGCCAAACTTGGGCTTTCCTCGAAGCCCTAACCAAAATCTCTGAGATTAACCGGTTAAACAAGATTAACGAGCTAAAACTCGCCTAATCTGGGGCAGGGTATTACAATAAATCATAATTTTAAAAGTTGATGTGAACTTTCACTTACAACTGTAAATAAATAAATAACATCGAATTTTATTTTAAAAATTAATTAATAAAATTTTCAAAGATGGCAATCCGATCACACGCAAGGTGGTGGCCCCACAAGAGTGTGCAAAGAGGCCCTATATATAGTTAAATGAATACAATCATAATATATATATAGTTGAATGAATAGAATCGTAATTTTAAAATTTAATAACTTTGACTCATTATTAATTTTATCTTAAAACTCTTACATTCAACTGTAAGGTCATTTCGATCCAATGTCATAGGCCTGGTGAAAGATTTAAAAATATAAAAATGAGTCTCATAAAAAAGTATTCTTATTTAAAACAATGAATTCATGTTTTTAAACTTTGTAAAATATACTGACTTTAGTTTTTTTTTTTTTTTTTAATTCTTAAAGCTTTGCAAATTATGTGGTCCACTTTCGCCTAATGTGACGAATTTATTAAAAACGTCTAATCAATTACTTCGAATAATTACCTTGATTCAATCATTTATGTTTAAAGCTCTACCGTTATGACTCTATATTATTTTTTAATTTCAAACTTTTGTATTTAATTTGTTGGTTCTTTTAATATTGTCAAGTTTGAAGTTGTTTTCTTTTAATTTTTAAACCTAACAACTCATGTATTCATTTGTAAGTTCTAAGAATGATCATGGCATTCAATAATGATCATCTAGAATGGATGAATGAACTATGAAGTGACGTTTTTAACTGCTTGAAATTCTAATGATTTTAAATTTCTTTTCAAATATTGTGATTGGATGCTCCAATTTTAAATAAAAAGGGACACTCATTGTATTTTTCATCAATTAAATAGAGTCTAAATCGCTATTTTTTTAATATCTAACGTTTTTATATATCTTGGCTCCACTCCATGTTAATATGATGGTTCCATTAGGAAAGCCTCAGAGATTATTCTAATTTATAAGTAAAGTCATCTGCAATTTTTTCATAATTTCAAATTATCTTAATCCTTAACCCATCCATTGTTTTCTAAAAATGAATCTTAATGAGAAAATGAATTCTAATTATTTTTTTTCTAAAAAAACTAGCTTGATATGGAACGATTTTCCAATCTACAATTTTTCCTCCATTTATTTGTTACTATAACATTTATTTTTTTAAAGAAAAAACTTACAATTAAATAGGTCAAATTTGGGTAAATCATATTTAATAAATATGTTGGATTAGTGGTCAATCATATAATAAATGGCTGGAGTTGACTCAACTTATTTAGGTTGCATGGAGTATTCAAATTAGAGTTAACTCATTTAATAAATGAATTAAAATGTTTATTTGTATGTTGATTAAATGTGATCTACACCAAATGTGGTTCTATAATTTTTTTAAATAAGAAATTCCATCTATTTTACAAATTTTAATCCCCAATTGACCTCTACATTATAATATGAATGATTGTTTTTTCTTGATTTTTTAGATATTCTTTACGTATTTTAAATATTTTCTTTCCAAGTGTCTGCTCCAAATGACCAAATGGAAAAGTTAACCAATGGGCTAAGATTTTTTTAAACTTGAGTGGGTCCATGGTATAGAATTAATAGGTAAAAAAAATGAATAAATTAGCCAAATATTACTTTAAATTCAATATGAGTCGAGTTTGGATTGGGACCCCTCTACACAATCCGATCTGAATTTATTTTGAGACAAGTTGGGTTCGGACAATTTAATTTTTTAACTAGAACCCAGGTTTTTTTAGTTAGTTAGGTGAGTTCATAGGGTAGGTAAAAAATTACCAACCATACCTGACATGCCCTATTTATTAAATGAGTTGATTTGGTAGGTTAGACTTTAAATTAAAACTTAATCTGACTATTTTAAATGGATTGATTAGATGCACCTACATCAAATTATAATTGTCAAGCCCCGATCCGACCGGTGGGCCCGGAACGCGACTGATTTTTTTTTTGAAGATAAACTGAATCACAAGCATTCTTACTGGGCTGGATCAACAGTTAGGCCCAGCGGTTACTCAGTACCCCGTTAAGTGAACTCAAACATGTACCATATGCTTCCCTCATAAAAATTGACATAGACAATACAAACATCAATACATAATTCCAAACATTGAATCATTATTCAAAACATTAACATATAGAATCCAACCACTGATTCATCATTTACAAAATTACATCAGAGTAGCTACAGAAACGCAGCAGTCCTAGTTCAACACATTAACACACGCCAAGTACCATACTCGGTACTTTACAAGGAATATGATTCCAAAACCAGAAAACACAAATACAAGGGTATTCCCCTCAGTGGGAGTCCCAAAGCAACGCCGCAGCTTATCCACTCTAAGCTTCAAACGGAGGGTCCTCCTCCTCGGGTTCATCTCCAGAAAGGTGAGTGGGGTGAGCTAACTAGCCCAGTGAAAGAAATATAACAGTGCAGTTTAAGTAAACAACAGGTGAGTATATAATCAACAGTTGTAATATAACATCTCATGCTTGATAATAGAATCACAATATCAAGTAAAGTCTCATAATCATTTTCATCCTTTCATCATCTTTCCATTACTGCTGTCATCTACCGTAACCTCTTGGCACCATATTGACAACAATAGTATTAAGTCCCGACGCGGTCAAAATACATCCTTGCAAGTATATCTCCGGCTCTTAAACTTAGCCGGTACTGACACCTTCAAGTCAGCAACTGACGCCCCACAGTCCACCCGTGGTCCAGTAGACATAAACCATCTCTCATATAGTTGATATTGATTCAATAGTCCAGGCACGTGGAAGCAGTAATATACACTCATACGATCAACATCGTAATATTACAATCATCATCAGCACTCTTACCATAGTGCGTCAAGTCTAGGCCAGCATCATAAGCACTCTTACTATAGTGCATCACATTCAGACATATGAGTGGGTTCATCAAATCTGAAACCGCTCATTGTTCGATATCCATATCCAATAACCAAACCTGTTTATATTTTAACTGCAAAGTTAAGTTCCCTCACCGTGATCGTGTGGTTTCGCGGTCTCTGTTCAAATAACATACAAGTGCTCAATCAATATACATAACAAATACATACACATACATAGTATTTGGAAATCACACGTTTTCCCACAAAATATTCAGGGTTAATGGAAATGAGTCTCCTACTTGGTTTCTGTCCTTTTTAAATTATCCACAAGATAATAACATAATAAACATAAGGGGCTCAGTCCAAACTCATATTGTCTTCTGGGCATTGACCAGATTGACTTATTGAGTAAGGTCTAGATCATCGGGTCACTTCTCGGTTGTCTTCTGGATATGGACCAGAGCTGACATTTTGAGTAGGCCTCGAGGTCACTCAGTGCCCGACTATAGTGTCGGCCTGAAAGTGAATCACTCAATTCCCAACTAGTGTCGGACTGAAAGCGTATACAATAGTATTTACACTATAAATAATAAGAGAAAAGGGGTTAGCACACTTTTAATTAACAAGGGGGTATAAATCATCATTATCACTAATCACATCGAATATTACTCAAGATTTAGACAAAAACAATACTCCAGCAATATTTTATCCTTTAAGACAGTGTTCCTCGGAACATCGCCTCGGAACTGGGTGCAGTGGCTTCGGACCATCCGAACCACTCTAAACTGAGTCACTGGCCTCGGAACTTGGGGCCTGACTTCGGATCGTCCGAAGACTGGGTCTCGGACCTTCCGAACTGATAAAACAGAAAACAGCGAGTCTCGGTGGGTCAAATCTCGGAACGTCCGAAGACAGGGTCTCGGACCTTCCGAAGAGGTTCGGTCTTTCCGAGCTTGGCTCAGTGCACCCGAAAGTTTGCCTCGGGCATTCTGGGCTTCGGGTGAAGCTCGGAACGTCCGAAGGTTCACGGTCCTTCCGAACTGGGCTTGGTCCTTCCGAGCTCGGCTCGGTGCGTCCGAAGGGTTAGGTTCGCCTCGGGCGTGCTGGGCTTCGGGGTGAAGCTCAGAACGTCCGAGGGTCAGACCGTCCGAAGGGTCGGACCTTCCGAAGAACGGCTCTCGGACCTTCCGAGAGTCGTCGTCTCCAACTGTCTGCAACAGCAGACAGTCACGGCGGAAAAACGGTGAAATGCGATTCCAAAAAGGGAGGGCTTCCCAGATTCGTTTTTCACATCGGTCTGGTTTGATGGACTCCTCTGGGAGTCCTCTTTACACAGAGATTGGTTTGGAGCTCAAAAGCTCAAAGGGCCATTCGATTTCAAGGGTAGATCATCACGGGTACATGAAACCCATGGTTTTCCTTAAGACTTTAAATCGGTTTTTCTCATTGAAAACATGGTCAAAATCTGATTTTCTTGATTCAAAACTGGTTAGAATTAAGAGAGGAATGCAATGGATACCTTGGTTTCGATTCCTGAGTTGGTTTTTGGAAAATCTTCCACTTAGCCTACTGTTACTGAAAAAAAACAGAAGCAAAAGGGTCGGCTGGGTTTAAAAGGGACAGAGAAAGAAAAGAATTCTGTGGGAGTTCAACCGATTGAAGAAGGCCTCAATTTATAGGCTTGTTGGCCGGAGAATCGGGTGCCAGCGATGGGACGAGACGAAATCATCAGCCGGGAAATGGGCCGAGCGGAGTGCATGCGCCTGCATGCCATGGGTGACGCTGCTACAGTGCCGGACTCGTTTGCAAATCAGCCCTCCAACTGTTTACAAATTGCACAAAGGGCCCTATTTTAATGAAAATCGATTTTAAAACTAAAAGTGATAATTTAAAAACTTAAAAACCTGATCCAACCTTACAGATGGGTTGGGTTTTGAAAACCTTGGTCACCATAAAATTTTCAGAATTTATCTCTCACTGAAAATCATTTATTTAAATAAAAATCATATTTTACTCATAATTACTTAAATAAACAAATGTTAAAATAAACAATTTGTAAATCTCATTTTCAACTGAAATGAAATATCTAGATCATTTTTAAAATGGTCTAACACCCGATACCGTTTTCAAAATTTAACTCCTTCCCGAAAATATTTTAAATAATTAAAACTCTCTTCCGGGCGATATTTAAATATCAATTTCTGAAAAATAAATTCATTTTAAACTTAGAAATGCAAATCATTCAATAAGGAGAGTATTATCAATCAATGACAATCACCAAATCACACCATTTATGAAAATTTACACGACAAATGGTAAAATTACCAAAATACCCCTCCAGCTGAACGGGCTGGATCACTGAGCTTACGAGCTCGGATTGGGCCTCGCTTGGGCTTTCCTCAAAGCCCTGACTGAAAACCTTGAGATCAACAGGTTGAAACACGATTAACGAGGTAAACTACGCTTAATCCGGGACAGGGTATTACAATAATAGATTAAATATTTTATAGTTGTTGTTTAATAGAATATATTTTTTAGATCTACTTAAATATCAATTTTATTTTCTAAAAATATCATATTTATTTGATTAAAGTCTAGAAAAGAGATATTGAGCTTCAAACAACATTTTTTAAATTAAAAAAAAAAATTCAAGTTGATTTTTATTTTCATTTAATCACCATACACATAAAGTTAAATACATATTATCCAGAAAAATATTAAATAATATTATAAATTACAAAATTAAAATGACATGATTAACATGATTTTAAAATGTATTGACGGATAACGTCAAAATTTGAGTTTGTGTTAGGGCTAAAACAATCAGTAAATAAAAGATAAAAATGTAAAAACCCATTTAATTTGTGATTGGCTTGATGGTCAAGACGCTCACTTCATGATTGGCTTGAGTTCTATTCATTACTAGTCTCACTTTGAATATGAGATGGGAATACCTATATTAAAAAAATCATTCAATTTGCGATCTAGCTTGTGTTGAAAGAAAATAAAATGTCTTAGAGATGTCATAATAATAATAATAATAAACTTGATCATGATAGTTACAAAATGGAACCTATCTTTGATTTTATAAGAAAGGATTCGGTTTTGGGTAAAGGCATTTTTTCTTCATTGTAATGATAAATGTTCTTTTAGTAGTATATGAATTGTGTCATTTAAATTATGATCAAATTTATCTAAATACAGAGATTTACTAAAAAATGGATGGAAAAAAGAATCAGGTATCTCTTTTTGTAGCTTTGTATATATATATATATATCTTTTTTTAGCTTTGTATATATATATATATATATATTTTTTTTTTTTTTTTAAAAACACCTTTTTATTTAAACAGATATGATGATTAGGATGAAATTGATATGATCTGTTAGACCCAAGTCATGACACTTTTTAACATTAAAAAAAAGCCCTGGGCACGGCAATACAATCCTTTCTCACAAAAAATAAAGATGAAACTTGAATTGGATTGGTTAGGGACCTATATTGTGACGACCTGACCCTACCCTGATGGCTTTGCTTTGGGCACTGGCCCACTTGGCCAGGCCCAAAAGGCTTTGTGATGGGAGGGGCTTGTCTCCCTCATATACAGCCCTGACTGCCGAAGTCCACAACCGATGTGGGACTTTTGGATGGGGTATTACAATCCATCTCCTTTAGACTAGAGCCGTCTCCGGCTTTCTCATGTCACACTGACAGGAGCCCACACATACAGACATGCAACGTCACGCAAGTAGAGTCCACATAGTTTGAGTGTTGAACTGTACTTTGATACCACTTGTGACAATCGGACCCTACCCCATTACAATATTCTTTGCTTTGGGCCCTTGCCCAATAGGCCAGACCCAAAAGGCCTTATGATGGGTTGAGGGTTTGCCCCCTCACAATTTGTTTTACTTTTGTGATGTTGTAGTTTCTTACGATGTTGATAGAAATAATTTTGTTTTTTATCATAATTTATAGGAATTACGTTGCTGTCATCATAGAATTAATTTAATTGTTTTTTGATGAGATACTCCAATGTATAATCACAGAAAATTAGGAGCATATTCAGCCAGGGCAAAATGCAATGAAGAGACTCATGACAATACTCCATCAATACAATATGCAAATGAATATAATTCAATAATAGAATGTTAAAATTATTTAATTATATTGCAGATACATTACTTTACAATATATTCAAATAGTCATAAGTTATAAAAATAGGTCCAATTTGAACAAATGTGAATGAGGAAGATGTTGAAGGTGAGTCTGAAATTGAGGATCAGTAAGGGTTATTGCAACTCAACTCTTATCCACTAAATAAAGAATTAGAAAGGTAGAACTCTATCTATGATGAATATTTTGGAAATGATTGTGTAGGAGACACAGAAATAAAGGGTTTTAGAGATGATTTTAAGATTCTTTTAAGTTAAAAATTCTGTTTTCAGATCTAGTTATTCCTTTTTATGACTTTATATTATATAAATAAATTATATTCTAAAAATTAAATTTATATATTTAAATAGATTTAATAAATATAAATTTTTGAAATAAAATTAAAATATTCTTTAATGAAGGGCTAATAACCAGTGGCACAGTAAAAAACCAACACCTATGACATATACAGATAAGAATTAAGTAGTATCTCTAATTGCTGTTAATATAGCAGCATGCTTCAAATGAAAATGCGTGTGATTCTAAGCCGTTATTTCAAATATCTCTAAAAAAATATTTAAAAATTTGTTATTTTACATTTTACTTTTGGTAAAAGAAATGTTATTTCACACAAAAAGGGCAATCCTCTCTATGCATCTAAAGAGATCTCACTTCACCAAATGATATAAATTCATTTTTTTAACTATTAGATTTAAGGGTTCAAAGTTAAACAAAAAATGGTAATTTTTTATGAGAAGCCAGAGGCTTTTCCTTTAGTTTTGCATTTTGCTTATATTTAATTATCAAATTGATTCCAGCTCTTTCTAGGCTTACTTTATAGATGAAGTTTGCGTATGATTTCGTGCATTCATGAGATTAATCTCATCTGCAATATGCAATGAAGATAACCATGTTATTAAAAAAATATAATACAAACTGAAAATGTACAAATCCAACACAATAATCAGTGATCCAAATGAGAAGAAAAATGGCATCCAAACACTGAATGCGTGAAGATCTGGTAAAGTACAAGTGAAATCTGATCCTCAGCAACTTGCAAATTAGCAGAATTCTTTACTTGGTTTGACTGACCTCAATTCATGGAGCTGATTACCAAACTTTAGATGATGAAGTTAATAATGCAACTTCTCGCCCTCAGTATTAATCTATTTTTCTTCTTTAGATGTTACTGCTACGGAGTTATCCCCGGAACATAAGGAACAGCTGGTTTGGGCTTCTGTACTTTCTCAACCATGACAGCTTGGGTCATCACAACTACCCCAATCCAATCTGCCAATCACAAGACAAGAGTTTCTCCACACCCACTGATCCTTCCACTACAGCATTAGCAGCGATCAGTGATGCTGGTACAAGTGCCTGAAATTTGTCATAGGAAATTCAGTTCCGAGGAAAATATGCAGCTTTCACAAAGGGCATGGTTTCAGCCAGATCATTGAAGGACCATTTACTTGAAATGCCCAAACCCAGTTAAAGCATCACAAGTTGTAACCTTCAAAAGTGGAATCTTTTATCCATCTGAGGCAGTTCCTTGATCGAAGTTTCAGCCTCAAATTAGCTTGCTGGTACAGGATAAGGGCTATAGAGTTATACCAAAAGTTAATCATAACCAATGTCACAAATACTGTTCTCAAGATATTATTGGCTAATGATAATGTCGGGATATTTTCAAATTTTTATGTTTTTGTCCTGATATTATCGATAAAAATCTCAGGAAATATATATATATATATATATATAATGAACAAATATACAAATGAAAATGCCACGTACAATTGAAATAACCATTAAAAATTTGAGGAATGAGGGATATGAGTCGTGTCAAAGGGTTTATGAGTTTATATAGGCACTGAGGAAAAAAACTGAAAATATCATGACATCACATTATTTTTGTTATATTGTTATATTGTCATGATATTATAACGATGAAACAAACTGCCAATAAAATGGGAATGACGATGTCTAAACGGTATTATGGCAGACAATATTTTTGCGATAAAATGCACAAGAAACAAAATTGGTGGTACTTGCTATATTGGCTGCAATAACCAACACATGGCAGATCAAGAACAAAATTTTAAGGAACAAACCCTACCTATTATGACCTATAAGAACAAATGTATATGTTTAATGGTAATATAACTTGAACCTGCAACTTTTAAAGTTGCGCAAAGCCATCAACGAATTGTGATACAAGCCCATCAACCATAGGAAACAAATTAATAATATTTTTTCTATGAAAGCCTAGCAAATTTGCAGAAATATGTTTGAGCCCCACCTACAAAACCAATGAATTGTCAAGCAGGCTTCTCCTATTACTCCCATCAAATTTAAGTCATAGCAATAGTGCTGTCGCTATCAAAGCATAGTCAGAATGTAAGATATGTACATTTTTTTTTTGCGCAATCACAAAAGGAAACAATATTATTAAAAATAAAGAATATAAAGTACAAGGCATATAAGGCTTAAACCCAACCGACCAATAAAATAAGAAACAGCACAAAGAACCCCCAAATGGACCCCAACGGGCTATGAAAACCACTCACATCAAGTAACAACAACAAAGGGCAAAAAACAATGGTAAACATAAACTGACAATCCACAAAAGGAAACACTTTCATGCTCCCCGTCCACCCCGAAAGAAAAAAGAAAAAGAACAGCCAACAAACTTCCCACACTATATTCTCTTGTATTCAAAAAAGAAATGAGGAAAAGGATATAGTCTGTTGGAAGGAAAATACAACATCACCCACCTTTCCAACTATGTAGGCTCCAATATGCTCTTCTGGGTCTTGCATGAGATTCTTTATTAAAGGTATCTTTTTTGAAAGATGTACAAATACCGCCTGGAGCAATACCTTCATCAATAGCATCAAAAGTAACATTCTTTGCATGTAATACCTATCTCAAAAAGTCTCACATTGCTAGTTGCATTGGTATCTTCAAGTTCAGCTTCGGTATGTATCACAAGAATCAGAATTCAAAATTATCACAAGCCCAAAACAATTGGAACTGGTGAAAGGAATCATAAGGAAGACCACTAAAAGGAGGAATTACAGGATCTTGATGCACCAGAAGGTGCAAACATTTGAAATCTCAAATTCCTAGCTTTTACAACTAGAACAAGGTTGGGACCACTTGGACCCCTAGATTGTTGACCAGATGGTTCACACGGGATGGGGGAGTAAATGAAAAACTTTCATATTCAAAGTTAGAACTTGTCCATGTTTTGGACTTCTAGAACCTTCTTAGAAACCATTGATCAATTTAATGTCCTTGTCTAGTTGCATGAAATGGATTTGAATCCTACCTACATATATATTTATTTTTTTAGCACCAAGAAGAGATCTTACCAAACTAATGATTGGATCACGAAACAAATGTAGTACAAAGTCATTCTCAAGACACAACTTCTAGATCAAGATTTTTAACAGAAATCCTTCTCCAAAAACCAATGAACCAGCCTTCATTTGGTGTGCAATGAAGGGAAAGATTCTCACTACAATGGACCTTAGGAGGAGACGTATGTTGGGAAACGAAGAGAACCTCAGTTGTCCTCTGTGGGACAGTGGAGAAAACGGTTGACCAACATTTCTTTTTTTTTAAACTAGAGAATCTACACAAATCTTCATTCATGTGCAATTGATTATGCATTTATTCTTAATGTCTTATGTATTCACAGCAGAAGCAAAGTTACTACATTTCAATATATAACTGGGTACTCCAACATTGAAGTATTTGGATAACTTTAACAAGTAAATTAGATGGCATTTACCACTGTAACATGGATAAGAGTTAAAATCTACTTCCAGAATACGGGAATGCATCCAAAAGAATACATTTTGGATGGCTCTGAACAGGAGCATTGAGGTAAAAGCATGCTGCAGACATGTTTCTCTGAAAGATTGCACACCGATCAAGACAAGCTCAAATTTGGGGGTTCAATGAAATTTATCTACAAAAAGGAAGAGACTATATTTACATCACTGTCAACCACAACATCACTGTCAACCACAACAAAGTAGAAGGAAGAAATTCAAAAAAAATATTATTAATTGTTAATGAATGAAAATCAACTGGTATAAGCTTTCTTCCACAAAACAAAAAAAATTACAAAACTTTGAAGTGAAACAGTAAACGATGATTTACTGTTTCAACCCCATCAAAGAATGTAGTCGTAGACTGAACAGATCAAACCCGATAAAAAAAGGGGAAAATAAAAAATAAGGAACAAAATCAGATGAAATCTGAGAAAGATCTAGCATCGCTCTTGTAAAATCCTCATCGTAAACAAGATCCATCATTTCTTGTGATGGTGCAGATGGACTACTGAAGGGCTGTTGTTTGGCTTGGGCCAGCAGCATCTCCCTCCTCTTATTCAAACGTTTCTGCACGTCCTCTAATTCATCCAAATCATTGATGGCAATGTCCACACACTTCATGGCATCGCCCAATTGGATCTTCTTCTCATCTACGTCGACATGGCTTCGTTTGTTGTCCAGCAGCTGGTGTTCATCGACAGCAGGAGGAGAATCACCAGACTTTGCCAGGTAACGGTGGATGATTGTTTTGGTACCGTGAGGACTGTTAGAGATGTACAACTTTCCAGCAGCAGAGAAGACAAGCACAGCAACATCAGCACGGCAAAGGGTGGAAATCTCCTTGGCTTTCTTGAAAAGCCCAGCACGCCTCTTGCTGAAAGATACTGTTGATATATGTGGCTCGATTTAACTCAGCCCAACTCAGCCCATCACTGAGTTGGTATTTATGGTTCTATTTAATTTAGCCCATAACTGAGTTAGTAAGCTATTGAGTTTTAGCCTTTCATTATATATATGTAATTGCTCCTTATATGAAGGGAGAGTGAGGAAAGGGAGAGAGATATATAGACTCCACATTGTAACCTCTCATTTTGTGCGATAATGAAATCTCTTCCCTTTGTTGCCCGTGGACGTAGGCTTTTAGCCGAACCACGTAAATCTGCGTGTTATTGATTGTGTGATTGTTTTATTGATTGATTTTCCGCTGTAAATCTCAACAATTGGTATCAGAGCTCGAGTTCGATTTTCTCGGGTTTTTCGGACGGAATCACACGGTGACAGCATCAAGGTTTCTCAGATTGGAGAAACAGCCGTAGGGATTTGAGAAATTGCCGTCGGCAATAGTCCCAATGGCAGATTGAAAAAAAAAAAAAAAAAGGAAGAAGCAGCCGGCAATTTTTTTCTTTCCTTTCTTTTTTTTTTTCCGGTTTCGAGAACAGTCAGCGACTCCGTCGCTGCAAGCGGGACGGGAGGCCGAGCAGCAGCTGCGGCGGAAGAGAAGAGGAACCCGATTGTTATCCTCCCTTGCGCAGATCAAATCTGATCTTTGCATCAAGAAAAAGGGTTCCCTTCAATCCATCGGCTAAGGGTTTTCCCGAGATCTGAACAGAGGGCTGCACGGTACGAGCCAGCCGGCCGGAGGCAGCATAGAGGGAAACAATCGCAGATCTGAGATCAGACCTGCAGTTTCCACACCCAGATCTGATTTCTCCGATCTGAGCAGTGACAGCCATGAACAAATCTCTGCATATCTGAAGCAAAAGAGGAGCAGAGCCAGAGGTAAATACCGGCGGCTGGAAAAGGGGTTTTACTGCCGTGCACGAACCCATCGCCGAAGAGAAAAAAAAAAAAAAAAATCGGAGGCAGCCGGAAGTGGAGCAGCAGAAGGGGTTTCTCGATTAAGCAGAAGCGGGCGGAAGAATCGGCGCCGAGCAGATCAGAGAAGCAGATCAGAGAGGCAGATCAGAGAGGCGAACGCCGGAGGCAGCCAAATCTGAAAGTCAGATCTGAGATCTGAAACTCGAAGAGCAGCAGCGCCGAGTAGTGTGCGGTTAGCCGACGACAGATCTGAGAAGCAGATCTGAGAATAGCAGTTAACCGAACCAGCGATTTTCGCTGGACAGAGAAGTTTTTTTTTCAGAGACTCGCCACCGGACCTTTGCAGATCTGATCTGAGGCGTCACAGCCCAGTTTTTTTTGGTCTTGGCAGCCAGCGCAAGGAGGCGAGCTCGGCTGAAGGTGGAACAAGAGGCTGCAGCAGCCGGCGAACAGAGGCCAGGCAGCAGCGGCGACGCAGCAGCAGATCTCCGCTGCGAGCAGAGGCACCGGCTGCAGTTGGAGGAAGCACCGCCAGGCCGAGAACAAGGGAGACGGTTGCACGCAGCAGCAGCGAGATCAGAGGCCGAGCAGTAGCGGTGACGGCAAGCAGTGCAAAGGAGCAGCCGGCGAAGGAAAAAAAAAAAACGAACAGGTCTCGTTTTTTCTTTTTTTTTTTTTTGATCTCGATCGGGAAAGAGAGAAAACAAAAAAAAAAAAAAAAATTCGGTTCAGTGGTCCGCACGACCACCATTTCAGCTGTAGCTGCGGGATCACCAGTTCCGGTAGCCCGCAGGACCACCATTTCCCGTGCACCGAGGGACTACAGATTAAGGTACTCCTGCAGAGCGGAAATCAACGGTCCAGATTTGTTTTGCAGTTTCCGGAGTCACCAGGACTCGGAATTGAGATCCGTCTTCGCCTATACGATCGTGGCAGTGAGATCTACACAGTGACCGGTGTGGATCTGGTTTCTAGAGGAATCAACAGTGAGCGTCAAGCAGTGGCGTTTGTAAAAAGGAGATCAGCTGAGTTCTCTTTTCTCTTACTTTTCCATCACTGTCATTTATTTTTTACACATTATTCTGCTATGTGTATGATTGAACCACCCAAGTGGTGAGGAGTTAGGGGGTAATCGGTTGGATGCCAGTAGTAGATCCCTAGGTTTTGTGCAGGGCTACATTGTGCAGAACAATTGTTAAGCAGATTACTGTTTGTGCAGTTTGTTGAGTGCTTAGCTGATGTCAGAAAAATTGTCCCCTGAACCTTCAACCTCTAAGTCTTCAACTGTATCAAGAACTATGGTTTCGAATGCAAAATTCGAGGTGGAGAAGTTTGATGGAACAAACAACTTCGGCATGTGGCAATGCGAAGTTATGGATGTCCTGTATCATCAGGAGTTGGATATTGCTCTAGAGGAAGAGAAACCAACAGATATGGAGCAAAAAGACTGGGTGAAGATCAATCGCCAAGCGTGTGGTACCATTTGGCTTTGTCTCGCCAAAGATCAGAAATATTTTGTTATGAAGGAGAATTCAGCTAAGAAGTTGTGGGAGATGTTGCAAGACAAGTATATGACCAAGAGTATTGAGAATCGTCTCTATCTCAAGAAAAGACTCTTCCGTTTCGACTACAAAGAAGGAACTTCTATGACTGATCACTTAACTGCTTATAACAAAATTCTTACTGATTTGCAAAATTTAGATGTTGAAATTTTGGATGAAGACAAAGCAATATTGTTATTGAATTCCTTGCCTGAGCAGTATGATCATCTGACTACCACCCTATTGTATGGGAAAAATGAGATTAAATTTGAACTTGTGGTGAATGCATTGATCAATAATGAGTATCGGAAAAAGGACAAACATGCCTAGAGATACTCAAAGTCAGAGGCTTTGACAGTTAGAGGCAGATCACAAAATAAGAAATTTGGTAATCGGTATAAGTCTCGTTCAAAGACGAGAGGAGCATCAACATCATCTAATAGAAGAAATCTTGCTAAGGATGAGTGTGCCTTTTGTCGAAAAAAAGGGCATTGGAAAAAGGATTGTCCAATATTGAAAAAAAATGACAATAAGAATCCAACAGCAAATGTTGTTCAAGTTATAGATGATGACACTGAGTTAGCAATGATTGGCTCATCATTGCCATACCATTCTGAGGAGTGGATTTTAGATTCGGGTTGCACTTATCATATGTGTCCCAACAGGGACTGGTTTTCCAGCTTTGAGGAGTTGGATGGTGGATCAGTTTTTATGGGTAATGATAATACCTGTAAAACAAAAGGGATAGGTAAAATCCGTTTGAGACTGCATGATGGAGCAATCAGAGTGTTGACAGATGTTCGATATGTACCAGATTTAAGAAAAAATCTCATTTCATTGGGTGCTTTAGAATCCAAAGGTTTTAAAATTACCTTGGAAGGTGGAGTTCTAAAGGTTGTCATGGGTGCATTGGTAGTGATGAAAGGTACCCGACAGAACAATTTGTATTTCTTGAATGGAAGTACTATTATAGGTGGAGCAGCGACAGTCACTGATAGTAAAGAGGATGTTGGTTCTGATACTACAAAATTATGGCATATGCGTTTGGGTCATGCGGGTGAGAAAGCTTTACAAGGTTTGGTAAAGCAAGGACTGTTGAAAGGTGCTAAGACCTGCAAACTTGGATTTTGTGAACATTGTGTTCTGGGCAAGCAGACTAGAGTCAAGTTTGGCACAGCTATTCATCGCACTGAGGGAATACTAGACTATGTTCATACAGATGTATGGGGACCTACCAGAGTTGCATCTATGAGTGGTAGGCATTGGTTTGTTTCTTTTATTGATGACTTCTCTAGACGAGTGTGGGTGTATCCCATGAAACATAAAAGTGAAGTCTTGGATGTGTTCCTGAATGGAAAAAGATGATTGAGACTCAGACTGATAGAAAAAAAAAAGGCTCAGGTCTGACAATGGTGGTGAGTACAAGTCAGACCCGTTCATGCAAATATGTCATGCAGAGGGGATCGTGAGACATTTCACAGTCAGCGACACTCCGCAGCAAAATGGGGTTGCAGAACGAATGAACCGTACTTTATTGGAGAAGGTACGGTGTATGTTGTCCAATGCTGGATTGGACAAAGCATTTTGGGCCGAGGCAGTCTCATATGCATCTCACCTCATCAATCGGTTGCCTACAGCTGCGCGAATGAGGGTAAAACACCCATTGAGGTATGGTCTGGAGCACCTGCTACAGATTATGATTCTTTGCATGTATTTGGTTGTCCAGCATATTTTCATGTCAAAGAAAGCAAATTGGATCCTAGAGCCAAGAAAGCTATATTCTTAGGCTTTAGTAGTGGTGTGAAGGGGTTTCGACTTTGGTGCCCTGCATCAAAGAAGTTGATTCTAAGCAGGGATGTTACTTTTGATGAATCTGTTATGTTTACTCAGAATAAGCATAAGGTTGATCAGAAGGAGAACAAGACCAAGGGTGTTCCACAACAGGTGGAGTTTGAGGCTCCAGTAACTTCAGTGATACCTGTTCAGACAGGTGATAGTCTCACAGATGATTCAGTTGGTGAGGACACAGTTACAGATGAGTCTCCAGTTCAGGCGTCTACACAGCAGCTAGACTCCATTGCAGTCAGTAGACCAAGAAGAGAGATTAGAAAACCTGCACGGTTCACAGACATGGTGGCATACGCACTTCCAGTTGTTGATGATGATATTCCGTCTACATACAGAGAAGCTATGAGAAACTCAGAAAGTGTAGAATGGAAGGATGCAATGAGGAGATGCAGTCTCTTCACAAGAATCAAACTTGGGAGTTGGTACAACTTCCAAAGGGAAAGAAAGCAATTGGTTGCAAGTGGGTATACACCAAGAAAGAGGGTTCTACAGGAACAGACAGTGTGAGATTCAAGGCTAGGTTGGTAGCTAAAGGCTATGCACAACAAGAAGGGATAGACTACAATGAGATTTTTTCTCCAGTTGTTAAGCACTCTTCTATTCGTATTTTACTAGCTTTAGTTGCACAGTTTGATCTTGAGTTAGCACAACTCGATGTCAAAACTGCTTTCTTACACGGTGATTTGGATGAGGAGATATACATGTCTCAACCTGATGGTTTTAAGGTTCCTGAAAAAGAAAATTTGGTTTGTAAACTGAGAAAGTCGTTGTATGGTTTGAAACAGTCTCCAAGGCAGTGGTACAAGCGATTTGATCGGTTTATGATAGGGCAGAAGTACACAAGAAGCCATTATGATCATTGTGTGTATTTTCGTAAGCTACGTGATGGTTCCTTCATATATTTGCTTTTATATGTGGATGACATGCTCATAGCCTGTAAGAGCAAGTTAGAGATTGACAAATTGAAAACTCAGTTGAGAAATGAGTTTGAGATGAAGGATCTTGGAGAAGCCAAGAAATACTTGGTATGGAGATTGATAGAGATAGAGTGAAGGGCACAGTGTGTTTGTCACAAAAACAATATCTGAAGAAAGTATTACAGCGTTTGGTATGGATAAAATACAAAACCTGTAAGTACACCATTAGCCCATCACTTTAAGCTTAGTGCTTTGATGTCTCCTCGCACAGATAAGGAGCATGAGTACATGGCTCAGGTTCCATATGCGTGTGCAGTTGGTAGCTTGATGTATACTATGGTGTGTACTAGGCCCGACATTTCACAGGCTGTCAGTATAGTGAGCAGGTATATGCATGATCCAGGAAAGATGCATTGGCAAGCAGTGAAATGGATTTTACGGTACATTTTGGGTACCGTGGATGTAGGCTTAATATTTGAGCGGGATGATCAGTTTGGTCGACATGTGGTTGGTTATGTGGATTCGGACTATGCTGGTGATTTGGATAAACGCCGGTCTACTTCAGGCTATGTGTTTACACTTGCTAGAGGGCCAGTGAGTTGGAGGTCGACGTTACAGTCTACAGTTGATCTTTCTACTACTGAGGCAGAGTACATGGCAGTGACAGAGGCCGTTCGTGAGGCCATTTGGCTACATGGGTTGCTTGAGGACTTGGGTCTTATACAGAAGCACGTGGATGTCTATTGTGATAGTCAGAGTGCTATTCACTTAGCAAAGAACCAGGTTCATCATGCACGAACAAAGCACATCGATGTCCGTTTCCATTTTACTCGAGAGGTTGTCAATGAAGGTGTTATTCTCCTTCAGAAGATTGGAACTGCAGATAATCCTGCAGATATGCTGACCAAGGTGGTAACTGGGATCAAGTTCAAGCATTGTTTGGACTTGATCAACATCCTGCATCTTTGAGCACCTTCGGGTGCGTGGCACCTTCGGGTGCATTTGAAGGCAGCACAGTTTGTTTGTTGGGCGTGAGATTTTCATGCCAAAGTGGAGATAGTTGAGAGGTGAGGAGGAGATGTCCTGCAAATCTCGCCAAGGTGGAGATTGTTGATATATGTGGCTCGATTTAACTCAGCCCAACTCAGCCCATCACTGAGTTGGTATTTATGGTTCTATTTAATTTAGCCCATAACTGAGTTAGTAAGCTATTGAGTTTTAGCCTTTCATTATATATATGTAATTGCTCCTTATATGAAGGGAGAGTGAGGAAAGGGAGAGAGATATATAGACTCCACATTGTAACCTCTCATTTTGTGCGATAATGAAATCTCTTTCCTGTGTTGCCCGTGGACGTAGGCTTTTAGCCGAACCACGTAAATCTGCGTGTTATTGATTGTGTGATTGTTTTATTGATTGATTTTCCGCTGTAAATCTCAACAGATACATGACGCTTCTTACGATCTTGAATTTCAACAATGTCAATCTTATTCCTTCCCATCTCTCAATCTCTCTCAGAATCTTATGAAAACAGAGAAGAAAGAGGGAAACCAGAACTCTTTCAGAGGAAAACCAGAACACTTCAGAATTCAAGAAAGAAATCTTCACAGTTTATTCTTCTTCACAGAATGAGGGAAATCTTCACAGAAATCTATTTCAGAATTCTTTCACAGATAGAGGGCAGAATTTCAGAATTGCAGAAAAAAAAATCTTCACAGGGAAAGTATATTTCAGAATTCGAAATTCCAAAACTAAAAATCTTTTGCAAATTAAAATATAAATAGAGGGGTGACATAGCCGTTGAAATTATATAGCCGTTGGCAACGTTCGGATAGCCGTTGAAGTTGTGACAGCTGTGGGTCTGGGAGGCTGTCGTTATCGCTCATAGCCGTTGGAGGCCGTCTCTATCCCAGCCGTTGGAGAAATAGATCAGGGATTTTGGATCAAGGCCAGAAGAAGTTTTGGGTCTCTGGCTTTTTCCATTCTATTTCTCTTATGCACGACGGAAAGTGTGAGGTGACCGGTTATAGTGGGTGAACTAAGTATGAAATGGAATTGCTTTTTTTCTTTTTCTTTTTATTTGGAAATTAGTATGAACTAAGAACATCCTTATGGAACTTTCTTTGTTTTGTTAAGATGAGTTAGATAAAAAAGGCCTATATTTATTTAAAAATGTCATATAAAAGCAACTACAATAGATCACTTTAAATATAATTCTAAAATTATAAAACCTTAAATATTTATAAAATTTAAATGTTTAATTTAATTTGAAATCAAATCAAATTTTACAATAAATTATTATTTAGAAATTGATGTGAACTTTCATTTACAACTTTTAAATAAATAAATAAAATAAAATTTTATTTTAAAAAATAATTAATAAAATTTCCAATGATCGTGATCCTATCACACGCAAGACGGGACTCGGTGGTGTTCTCACCAGAGTGTGCAAGAGGCCCTATGTATATAATTAGAATTATATATATATATTTTTAAAAAATAGTTAAATGAATGCAATTGTAATTTTAAAATCATAGAGGCCTGTTGAAAGATTTAAAAATATAAAAGTGACTCCCACAAAAAGGTATTCTTCACTTAAAACAATGAATTCATGTTTTTAAACTTTGTAAATTATACTGACTTTATTTTATTTTTTTTAATTCTTAAAGCTTTGCATATTATGGGGTCTACTTTGGCCTAATGTGATGACTTTATTAAAGACGTCTAATCAATTACTTTGAATAAATTACCTTAATTCAATCATTTAGGTTTAAAGCTCTGTAGTTATGACTCTAAATTATTTTTTAATCTCAAACTTTTGTATTTTATGTATTGATTCTTTTGATATTGTCAATGTTTGAAATTGTTTTCTTTTAATTTTTAAACCTTGCAACTCATGTATTCATTAGGAAGTTCTAAGCATGATCATCTAAAATGGATGAATGAACTATGAAGTGATTTTTTAAGTGCTTGAAATTCTAATGATTTTAAATTATTTTTCAATCATTGTGCTTGGGCGCTCCAACTTTAGATAAAAAGGGACACTGATTGTCCTTTCATCAATTAAGTAGTATATAAATCGCTATATTTTTCTAATATCTAACTTTTGTTAGTTTGTATATAACTTGGCTCCACTTTGGTTCCATTAGGAAAGCTTCAACAAGAATGTGAGGCCAAAAAATAATTATTCTGATTAATAAGTAAGGCCATCTCCAAATTTTAATAACTTCAAATTATCTTAATCCTTGAACACATTCATTGTTTTCTAAAAAAATAATTTCAATGAGAAAATAAATTCTTATTCTAATTCTAATAATTTTTTTTAAAAAAACTAGCTTGATACGGAACGATTTTCTAATCTACACCTTTTCCTCCATTTATTTGTCACTATAACATACATTAAAAAAAAAAAAACTTGCACATAAATAGGTCAAGTGTGGTTGAGTAATATTTAATATATAGGTTGGATTAGTGGTCAATCATATAATAAATGGCTGGAGTTGACTCAACCTATTTAGGTTGTATGGAGTACTCAAATTAGGGTTAACTCATTTAATAAATGAATTAATTTTTTATTTGTATGCTAATTAAATGTGACCTACACCAAATGTGGTTCTATAATTTTTTTTAAATCTAAAATTCCATCCATTTTACAAATTTTAACCCCCAATTGACCTCTACGTTATAATATGAAGAATTTTTTCTTTATTTTTTAAATATTTTTTACTTATTTTAAATATTTTCTTTCCAAGTGTCTGTTCCAAATGGGAAAGTTAACCAATGGGCTAATATATTTTTTAACTTGAGTGGGCACATGGTATAGAATAATAGGTAAAAATAAATAAAATAGTCAAATATTAGTTTAAATTCAATATGACTCAGGTTTGGTATGGGACCCGTCCACACAATCCAACTTGAATTTATTTGAGACAAGTCGGGTTCGGACAATTTAATTTTTTTACCAGAACTCTGGTTTTTTTGTTTAGTTAGGTGGGTTCATGGGTTAGGTAAAAAATTGCCAATCATACGTGACATGCTCTATTTATTAAATGAGTTGATATGACATATTGAGCTTTAAATTAAAACTTAACCTTACTATTTTAAATGGATTGATTAGATCCACATACATCAAATTATAATAATTAAATATTTTACAGTTGATGTTAAATAGAATATATGTTTTGGGGATTTTTCATTGGAAAAACCGGTAAAGTTCTCCAATTGATTCACAGACCCTACAAGAAATGTATTTGGCAAATCGTGCTTCGAGTGTTGGTTCGGACAAGTTTTTGACCAAATTGCCTCCATGTAACGCCCCACCCCTTCCCACAACCTAAAAGGGTCGTGGCCCATTTAACTGCAAGCTGAACGGGCGTCACCCAAAGCAATAACGCATCTAACGGGCCTTACATCACAGATTTGTGGCTGGGAGAAAATAAGTATATATATTTTTTTAAAAGATTATAAATGAATAATTAAGTCATCAAATCCTTCAAGCCTAATCTTTATACATCGCAAGAAACCATAATGTCATTGACAATAAATAACATCCATCATCAACATCAGATTTAATCTCACTCCTCACATCCCATTCCATAAAATAAAATAAAATCAATATCCTTAAAGTTCTCAATTATTTCAAGCTAACCAATCAAATCTCTCAAAATACGTAATATCAAATAAAATAAACTAAGCACATGAGTCCACAACTATACTAAGAAATTAAATATGCATCCTTGACAATCTCTAAACATCAGTGGTCTCCTCCAATCCTAAGTCCAGAGGATTACCTGCAATGTAAGGGGTGTGAGCTCCAAGCCCAGTGAAGGAATACAATAATTCATACCCAACATAATATCACCATTATTCTCTATAAATATGAACTTAAAACATAATTAAATAATATGCTTTTAATATCTATGCATTATGCCATGCAATGCACAATGCTCAATGCAATGTTCAATGTCTCATTCCTCCACAACATACCCACTATATTTGGTGGCTATCCCGCCGAAGCGAGGCCTATAACTTACCACAAAGTGGTACTTCCCATATCAACTGGGGCCTACATAATACAATTACCACCAAATATCAGTCTTCGTGATCTTTCATGGCCTAAAAACCAAACCTACCACATGTGTGGTACATCTCACTAAAAGCGAGGCTTGTAACTACCACCGTCGTGGTCATCATAAAAGATCACGGCCAACACCTCCATACCCATCCCATGAATATGAAGATAACATGATCAATGCCATTTCTACTATGCATCATCTATATCATCATACCACATGTTATGAATTATATTAACATATTATGAATAAAATCATTGCCATCTACTCCAAGCACGATTATAATCTCAATTTAACATAAACATCATATACATATTGTAAGCATCAAAACTAACTCCAATAATATCACATATACAAATGAATAAATTATATTACAGCATTGTCATTATGATAACAATATTATAAATCAACCTCAAGAACATCACTTATTACATCATAATAATTAACATAACATTCAACCAATTCGAACATAATTACTGGATCTTTCAATAAGGCTAGTAGTTGATTTCCATTTATTCGGGCAAACTGAGTCTCCTCACGGCCATTAGAACACTTAGCCAAATCCCTTAATATTATTGTGAGTGAGCACCGAACTGCAACCACTATTCTAAAATATAACTCAGTCAATTTCCTAAATCCAATATTACATTCCAAATACTTGCTATACAATATTCTTTTCTATTGCTCAATCATACAAATAACATAAAGAATTTTCATACTCAGTAAAGGTATAAAGTATTATTTTCCCTCACCTAAAAAGCTCGAGAAGTATAGGTGATGAATCAAAGCGCATTCCTACTTGAAATCAATCAATAGAACGCCTGAGAAGTGCTGCACATTTATTTAAAGGTTCCAAGTATCATTAATATATGAATTATTGAGTCTCTCTAATAGTTCACATTAAATAAATGTGAGATATGTTGTTGTCCCAACTATAATCCATGGTCATCCTAAAGTTCAAGGTTAAAGATGAAGGCTGAATCTAAACATGGCATGGTCAACCATTTTTAATGAATACAAAAACACTGTCTTGTAATCAAAACACAGACATTGCATTTCAATCAAGATTATAGAGAATGGTTTGTTTGTGATAGTTATATGGGTATTACTATTATCTATATCTTTGAAACAAGAGATGATAAATAAAACAAGAATTAAGATAGGGTAATATAAAAATACTTCTAGTGAGTATAATGTGTATACTGTATATATTTTATTAATTGTAGGAAATCATCCCACACAGAGGAAGTACAAACGAATTACATGTTGCAGGGAATTATTTTATTCAAAGAATGTATAAAGAAAACCATTGTTAATCAAGGCTGAACGAACAATAAGGAAAAGACTAAAAAGAAAAGGAAGGGATTAAAGGAACTCATGCATTGCTGACCTGGACCCGTGTTAACAGCATGCTTGGTGCTTGTGACCACCAGTGTAACAAATACCACCACCGGTATTTTCATTTTTACCGCGAAAATATCGGGAAAATAACGTTACCGCGTTAAAAACGCGATTTTATCGCCTATACCGTTTTTATCGGGAATTTATCGTTAAAAATGCGTTTTTAACGCGAGAAATTTTAAAATGGCGTTAAAAATGCGTTTTTAACGATAAATACCGTTTAAATTTTTTCTTACTTACACGGCTATCCCATATTCACAGACACACGCCGCAGTGCTTCACGCGAGCTATTCCATTCACGTACCCACACGCCGCTGGAAACGACAGGAGAAATATGGATAAAATTTAATTATTTAAATAATAAAATTTATTTTAAAACTTTAAAGTTATTTTTTAAGCAGTGTGTACTTTTAAAAATTCTCAAATTAAATATCCGGACTAATTACGATAACCTGATAAAAATACTTTTCAACTTCAAGGTCTTTTGACACTCCTAAATATTTAAAACACAGTATTTTACAAATAAGGGTATCTTTAGGGTGTGCCAAAAACACATTTAGGAATATTAAAAGACCTTAAAGTCTTAAAGTATTTTTATCAAATTATCGTAATTAGCCCGGATATTCAATTTGAGAAATTTTGGAAATAGACAGTGCCTAAAAAATAACTTTAAAGTTTTTAAAGGAGATTTTATTATTTAATACACTATGCACATTATTTTTTAAGCACTGTGTATTTCTAAAATTCTCAATTGAATATCCATACTAATTACGATAACGTAATAAAAATACTTTGAAACTTTAAGGTCTTTTGACACTCCTAAATGTGTTTTCGGCACACCCTAGGGATACCTTTATTTGTAAAATACTGTGTTTTAAATATTTAAGAGTGTCAAAAGACCTTGAAGTCTTAAAGTATTTTTATCGGATTATCGTAATTAGTCCGGATATTTAATTTGAGAAATTTTCAAAGTACACACTGCTAAAAAAAATAACTTTAAAGTTTTAAAATAAATTTTATTATTTAAATAATTAAATTTATTTCAGGTTGTAAATTTGAAAATCCCTTTATTTGATTTAAATTATCTCATAATGCAAACTTCAGAAAAAATCCCTTTATTATATTAATTTTTATTATTATTTTAAATATTTATATTTTCCGCGAGATTTTCCGTTAAATTCCCGTTAAAAACCTAAGAATTTGAAAATATCCCGTTATTAACAGTTGCCGTTAATATCCCGAGAACGGTATTAGTGACTATGGTGACCACCAACAAAGTAATGGGCACTAGATTTCTAAACCTAGTTTGCGTGTGTCAGTTGGCAGTTTTCATCCAAATGGTAACTCCAGAAGCAACCAGGATTTACGATCAGAGTAGGGCAGCTTCATAGTTGTGGTTACATAAGAACATGAACATTTCTAAGAAACGGCGTACTTTCATCATACAGGTGTGGCCTACCTGATGAGGAACTTGTACTGTGTTGCCCCTCAGACATCACTCAAGTGGAATTGGAATATGAGGTGAGTGCAAAGTGGAGTGACCCAATTAAATAGATCAGATTAACATAGAGAAAACCTGCCGCAGAGAAACCCCACATTTTACTAGTCAGAGTGGAAAAACAGTTAGAATCCTAGGTATGTCTTCAAACAGTTTGATGAAATGGGAAGCTATGTAAACTGAGGTGATCATAATTTGCTCACTCCATAGATATCGAAAATGTTTGCCCCAACAAGCAGGGTCTCCATTTCTCTCCAAATAGGTGCTTATCAAATTGTGGCAAACACCTATCCTTAGTGCAAATGATTTCTCCCACCCAGTTAACCCACATCAAAATCAACCTCGCTGGAAGTCTAGGAATATTTGAAGCAGCCATCTCAAAAGATCTTCAACATACAACAGTGAGTCGAATTCCTTGTTGCTCAAAAATCTTAGGTGCCCAAAAATCTAATTCACCATCTGATACCAACACATTTCAATCTAAACATAAATCATTTACTTCAGGGGAGAATCTTCATACATATCAGGATAGACAAAAACAACATCAAGCAAATCAAGAATCAATACTTTAAAATACATAAATTAAAAGAAACAGGGAGGGAATTATTTTGATAGAAGTTGGGTTCAAGCTAAAATATATAAATATTTATATATGTATAATTATATTTATATATGTATTATATGTTTTAAACTCACACTTTACTTTTAATGAAGAGTCTTAATAAAGTTTTACAACTCTCAAAAGGATCATAAATCATTTAATCAAACCAAAGGGGACATACTGCATGTAGTATTGAAGGCAGCATGGAAACGACCAAGTGACGGTGGTTCTAGTCTACAAACATTCTCAGCTTAGGATGACTTGAGGACTGATGTGAGGTCGGTAAAGGATCAACCAAATTGATTGAATGAAGGGTTCAAGCAGTAAATCTGTGAAGTTTTTAGCAGCAACTTTAATGGTTTTGGGGCCAGAGAAGAGGGAGGGATCTGAGAGTAAAATAATAAAGAAGAGAGAAAGATAAGAAGATTTTAAAGAAAGTCCACATACCCGGAAGAAGAACGAGAGGGACCAAAATATGAACTGATTGTTGCGGATATCTCTGCAGTCGCTGGCCTTCGTCGATTATCGGCAAAAGGGTGAGAGATCTAGAAAATAAAGATGAGGGTTTGCTGAAATCACATGAATTTATAGAGAAGAGGGAGTCAGCTGGGTTGTTCCGAAAATCCTGGGATTGAGAGATGGAGACGGAAGAGGATTCTAATGGAGATAGGAGATGACGTTTTTGGAGAATGAGAGAAGAAGGAATGTTGAATTTGGGGAAATCTCCATTTAGGGATTTGGAAGCTACCGTTAGAGAGGGAAGAAGGAAAGGGAAGAAAAGAAAATGGAAAAGCAAAAGAAGGATACGGTGGTGGGAATAGTTTCCATCGTGGGTTTGGGGAAATTTCTAATTTCGGTAAAAAATCTGATGTTTATTTTTTTATTTTTTTATTTGTAAGATAAAAATCTCAAGGTAAAGGAATTTTGGATAATTAATTTCGACTAGGGAAGGTAAGTCCGTTTAAATTATTGATTTTAATAAATTGTTCTTTATTTCCCTTTTATTAATTTATCAATCATCGATTAAATTCAAGTTAATTAAAGTTAGACTCATTCATTGATTTTAAATTCTTAAGAGAATAATTCTAATTAAAATTCTAACTTCGGGGAATTTAAAAGTCTAAGTTGATAATTTATTTTCCGGTCACTTAATTTCAACTTGAAGGGAACAAATTTGAAAATTCTAATTAAAAGAAAACGTGTGTGCATTGGCGAACCTAAATTAATAAAATTCTAGATTTTGTGTGTTTATTTATTTTATTTTAAACAATAAACATAAAAGAAAAAATAACATATAATTTCATACAACACAATCAAGAGACCCATTTGCTATTTTAGTTTTACCCGATTCGATTGACTCGCTACTCCGAGTTAGGTCATCACACTCCATTCAACAGAGAGCACCTTCCACTCTTTTAGAACCATAGTGGTACCCCACCGTAAAAGGAATCTATGTCAGACTTTGCATGTTGTACGACCACGAAAGCTGCGCCGAGACTACTAGAATCGAACGCTTTATCAATACGCTGGGCACACGCGGCGCATCAATCACCCCCAATGATGCGCAATACCTTGCTTTACTTTACTGCGATGCACGACGCTACAAACACCAACTGCGACATCTTTGTCGCTTGAAAATGTTGCGCGTTATTGTTAGCGCTCTTATTACGTTAGAAAAGGGCCGCAATGAATTCATTTTTTTAAACTCTGTAAATTATACTCACTTTAATTATTATTTTTTAATTCTTAAAGCTTTGCATATTATGGGATCCACTTTGGCCTAATGTGATGAATTTATTAAAAATGTCTAATCAATGAATGTGATACCTCAATAAATTACCTTGATTCAATCATTTATATTTAAAGCTCTATAGTTATGACTGATGTGATTTTAAATTAACTCGCAAGCACATGAACCAGTTAATAGTGTAGTGTATGAGTGTGAGGTTGTACCCAAGGGAAATCAACAAAATATATGTATGAAATAAAAATGGTACTATTAAGATAATGTGATTTAAGAAAATAATTTTTCTAAAACATGGAATTATAATCTTAATTTAACAAAATCCTAGATTTAGATAACCAACATTTAATTAATTATCTAACTTTGGTAGTTAATAAAATATAAGATCTACTTTTATCATTGATTTATAAAATTTTGATTAAAATAGTGGAGCGAATTTAAATGACCTCAATCTAATTTAAAATTTAAATTTAAGAAACAAATAAAATATTTCTAACCTAGTTAATTTTTATGAAAGAATAAAACAATAATAATAATTTTTTTTTACATAGTTTACAATGGAATCGAAATAAGTATCGAAGGCGGCATGTTATCCCATTTAAAAATAAAATCATGGCCTATATTATGAAATATTCTAGAATTATAAAATATAATTCAAGTTCATCATTTATTAAAATTCTAATTACAATAATTACGTCGTCCATTAAATCAAAATTTTTCAATTCAAGCCTTAGGTTTGAGCTGAATTTAAACCTGCATTACCCAAATCTAAAATGAACCGTTTTTGAAAAGAAGCTTAGATTAGAAAAAAGGTCAAATCCTAAAAGGAGTTCTACTTTTCCTTGAAAAATTCTAAAATTAATTTGTTTCATAACGTTCATAAGAAGAATTAAAATAAAATTAAAAACCATCACTACAAAATATTTAATAATTGAGAACACCATAAATCTAAAGAATCCACCATGAATTTCATTTAAAATTTGGAATATAATGAAATACAAACTTTTGGAACTCATTACATAAAGATAAAATAAATAACTTACAAGAAATTAAATATTTTTCTCTGTCCTTAGCCGTCCAACTTCAGTCCTTTCAATGCCTTACCCGGTTCAATCTTCAATGGACCCAAAGCCATCAATTTATAGGAGAGAGAAGAGATGAGATAAGGGACCCTTCAAATTCAACTAAGATAAGTGACTATTCAAATTCAGCCGATTTTATCCCTTTTTTCTCTCTGTTGAGATCGGCTAACACCATCTTATCTCTTTTTCTCTGCTACACGTCAGTTGTTTCCCTCTCACTTCTCATTTTCTTCCTTATCTCTCCTCGGTTCAAACTCTTTTATCCTTATCCCCTGTCTTTTATTCAAATTCAGTGTCTTTTATCCAAATCCACTATTTTTTTTCAAACCATGGCCGAATTTTGCAGATAAGGCATCATGATTTTAGGGATTTTGGATTAATTTGGAAAGTAGGGTGCAAATCCCGTTTTTCTACACATGCAACGGCTTGCAGTTCAATTTTGACCTTGTTAAGTTTTGAATCATGAATTTACATAAACTATAAAGTTATAGCCCTTGAAGTATTCTTTCGAATGAAACAAGAATGCATGCAATCAAATATCGGAACGAAAAGTTATGGCCAAAATGCTGAAATTATGTCAAAATATTTCTCCTTCCAAAATTCACTCTAATCAATCCAAATGCCATTTTTTTCCTCTCATTCTTGCTTCCACAATCCTTCAAACAAAATTCATTGGTCCCATTTGGTCTTTTGGACTTGGATCTCATACTTGGAATTTTATCTGGCTCGGAATACTGGTGGACTTTGGCTTATAGGCTTCAGATTCGAATAGTGGGTCCATTTGTTTATTTATAAATTTGTACCACCTTTACAATTTAACATAGTCTAAAAAATATTATTATAATTCAAACTCTCATATCCAGATCTGAATTATAATAATTTACAATAATTCCAAATCAAATTAGGTGGTAAAAATTACAAACTTTACAAAAATAGGACTATGGCCTACTTTTCTACATTTTAATTCCTTTTTCTTGTATTCTCACAAATATACTGCAAAACTTGAAAACTCCATTAAACGCATCTACTATTCAGAAATCAAAGGCTAACTAATCCAAAATTGAAGGGTAAAATGGTAATTTTCAGTGCTCAACGATGACTCTAAATTATTTTTTAATCTCAAACATTAGTATTTTGTGTTAATTCTTTTGAAATTGTTTTCTTTTAATTTTTAAACCTTGCAACTTATGTATTTATTAGGAAGTTCTAAGCATGATCATGGCACTCCATAATAATCATCTAGAATGAATGAATGAACTATGAAGTAATATTTTTAAGTGCTTGAATTTCTAATGATTTAAATTATTTTTCATGCATTACACAATTAGCTTAGATTAAGTCGTTATATTGTCCAACAACCAAGAGAATCTTAGACTAGACTATGGCCTACCTTCTTGTTGTTAGTGCACCGGCTTGAAGATGGCAAAAACCTAGCAGAAGATCTACTATGCATTGAAGATTCTACACTGGACATGTGATTAACATACATGTAATTGGACCCAGTGGACCTTAGGTCAAGCCTAAACACCATAGAAGTTAATGGTTAAAAATTGGAAAACTGACAGAATATTTGGTCTTAGCTTTGAGGCCTCGAGCTCTCAAGACTGAAGCAGCTGAGAGCAAGCCTGTCAAAACCGTATGTTTCCATATCTGAAGAAAGAATGTGACAGCTTGTATCTCTCAGGCTGAGCTGTCTATTGAACTAAATCTCTTACAATCTAGGAAGGAAAAATTGGAAAGTATATACGCCACCTCATGATGCGTGATTATGTTATATCGAAAATCTTGGAAAAACTTGAGCCATTTCGTGATTTACAATCACGTACAAAATCTGAGAATTTTTTAAAGGCTCCTCAGTCTATCAAAGGATAAGCCTCATTGTGATTAACAATCATGTGCAAATCTGAAAAAATCTAGAAGGCTCCTTAGTCTATTCGTGATTGCCAATCTTATAAATCTGGAAAATTTCAAGAGGTTCGAAAATCATTTTTGCCATCTCTTGATTCGTGGGTAAAACATTCTGATTGATAATCACAGATAGGTGGTGAGTAGGTGAATTGGTCTTTGACTAAATATCATTAGAATTAAGGTTTGAAATCTAAAAATCCAATGAGTTGTATTTCCAAGTACAAGCTCGAGGCCTCAAAAGAAATCAGGAGGCCTCAAGACTTAGCCTTTGCAAAACTGTATTATAAGTACACGGTTGGCTTAATCCAAAGAACAGACCTGAACATTGGAAAATTAAAAACAGTAACCAGATACCTTCCCCATTCCTTATCTCTCCATTTTTATCGTCATTTGACAAGGAAATTGTAAAGTATTCAACACTTTGTTTGTGATGAAGATTAGGATGTCTCTCTAGGACCCAAAAACGAGTGATACTCATGTCCTAGCACCTATATTCCGTTGTTCCAATACTTAACAAAAGATGGACTTGATCTGAAGTAGAGGCGTAAAGACATCAACAAAGAAAAACACTGATAAATGCCTAAAATTACATTTATATCTTAATATTATTGAGCATTATCACATTTATTTTGTTTTTATTTCTACAATTTATACATTTATTTGAGTTTCATTTAATTAAGATTGATTTACATGCATTTTTTGTTTCAGATAATTAAAATAAGTGGATTTAGTAAAGTAAGTCTCGGAAACAACTCTCAAGTCAACATCGAGTCCCGAGTCAAAGCCGAATTAGAAGAATGTGAGCCTTTGATGGGTTCCCTGCATGGGTGAGAATGGGAAGTGCAGAAGAAAGGATAGAATGGGATGGAGAAGCATAAAAATGGAAGCATGACAAGGAGCCATTGGAGTTGAGATTACATGATGTATTGGATTAGCAGAACAAGAAAGGAAAAAGAGAAAAGTCAGAAAAGAAGTCTAAGAATGGAAGCAGTACAGAGGGGTCATTTCACAATAAAAAAGAATCGTTGGTGGCATATCAGAAAGAGCCGTTGCTCTTTTTTAATAAAAGGGGATCGACTGGATGAGTTTGGGGAGTGGGACGAACAACTACAATTCCAATTTTCTGTTTTCTATTTCTTCTCTACAAGTCTTCAATCATCAAGGCAGCAAGCTGAGGCAGTTTTCTCTGTCGTGTGACAGGTGACAGGAAGGAGCTTGTGTGAACAGTGCATGGGCACTATTCCTTTTGTTCCATCTCTCTTCTCTTTTGTTAAAACAGGAAGTGTTAATTTATTTTGTGATTTGTTGTTGACTTATTTTTATTTGTTAGTTGTTGTGGTTTAATTTATTTAATAAAACATTATTCATCTTATATCATTTATTATTATCATGTCAGGCTAAATTTTAGACTAAGGTTTTGGGTGAAGTTTAATTATTTATTGGGTTATTTTAAATCAACAATTGAGTTTTAATATAAGTTTCATTTAATTGAATGGTTTAATTATTCTCGATATTTATCACATTCATCATAGTAATTTCGTTGATTTATTGTAGTTTCCGAATACAGTAAATACTTGGATAATCTTATGGTTTATATGATAAATTATCAAGGACGTGTCAATGTCTATATATTTTCTTTGAATCATTGTAATTTTCGAATACACTGATTACTTAGAGAATCCTTGTGACATGTTATAATTAATATTTCTTAACCATCAATTATTCGAACAAATTATATATAAATTATTAATGATTTAACTGTCCAATCTTCCGGTTCAATAGAATCGTCATTCGAATTGAACTGAAACAATTTGATGAAAATGCCCTATGAATTATTAAATAGATCTCTAACACCTTAGTGCAATTTTATTATTGTTTTTAACATCACCATCTTTGCTCCATACTTTGTGTGGAAATTATCAGAATCTAATTTTAATTCTTTTCTTTTTAAATAGTTTTTTTAATACCTTCAGTCCCTGTGGATTCGACCTCAGACTCACCGACTAATTATTACTTCGCTACCTGCTACAACTTTAGAAGTATAAACCCAAGTGCAGGTAGTGAAGTAATAATTACTCGGTAAGTCGAAGGTCGAATCCACATGGACTGAAGGTATTAAGAACACTATTAAAGAAGAAAAGAATTAAAATTGGATTTTGATAATTTGCACACAAGATATGGAGCAAAGATGGTGAGTTTAAAGAAAAAAAAAGACAATAATAAAAATGCACTAAGGTGTCGGGGATCTCATAGGGCATTTTTCATCAACTTGTCTCAGTTCAATTCGAATGATGATTCTATTGAACCGGAAGATTGGACAGGTAAATCATTAATAATTTGCAAATAATTTGTTCGATTAATTGATGGTTAAGAAATATTAATGATACATCACATGTCACAGGAATTCTCTAAGTAATCAGTGTATTCGGAAATTAGAATGATTCAAAGAAAATATATAGACATTGAGAGGTCCTTGATAATTTATCATATAAATCATAAGATTATCCATGCATTCAGTGTATTCAGAAATCACACTGAATCAAGAAAGTTACTTATATTTGTAATAAATATTTGAGATATATTAAACCATTCAATTAAATGAAATTTACATTAATATCATAGATGTTAATTTAAAATAACCCTATAAGTTATTAAACATCACCCTAATGTAACGCCTCGACCCAAAAAATGGGCCCGGAACATCATTGATTTTTATTTTTTTAAAACTAAACTCAAGAATTCTAACTGGGCCGGATCAACGGTTAGGCCCAAAGGTCACACATGATTTCAACATGTGGACTTAAACACATACCATAAGTCTACCCAAAAGAGACACAACCACAAATACATAATTCCAACAACGAATTATTATACAACACGATTAGAGTAGTCTACGGAACACATGATAGTTCAGTACATCACATCAATATAAATTAAGTACCACACATGGTACTTTACATAAACAAATGGTTCAAGGAACCAAAAAGCACATATAACGGAATTCCCCTCAGTGGGAATCCCAATGCAACGCAACAGCTTATCCATCCTAAGTTTCATACGGAGGGTTCTCCTAAAATGTGAGTGGTGTGAGCTAACTAGTACAGTGAAGGAAATATAACAATGTAGTCTAATGAAACATCATGTTAGTTAAATAATCAATATTTGCAATATGATATCTCATGCTTATCAAAATAATCTCAATATCAAATATAATCTCATCATCATTTTCATTACTGTTGTCATCCAACGTAACACCTACATACTATGCTGAGACCATTGTATTAAGTCCCAACACGATCAAAATACATCCATAGAAGTATATCTCCGGCCCTCACATGGCCGATACTGACACTCCTGAAGTCAGCACTATCGATACCCCTAATTCAGTAGACGTAAACCATCTCACACACATGGCCGATATTTGTTCAATAGTCAAGGCACGTAGAAGCAGTGTTACATATCTAATATGATCAACATCATATATATTCACAATTATCATAAGCACTTCTTACAACAGTGCATCATGTCTAGGCACATGGGTGGGTTCATCAAACTTGAAACCACTCATTGCTCAAGATTCACCTTATAAAACCTGATTACACCTACTGCAAAGTTAAGTTCTCTCACCGAAATTGTGTGGTATCGCGGTCTCTGTTCAATATGCAAACAAGTGTGCAATCAATAGTTGGTCAATATACATAGCATTCAAATAAATACATACAAGTAGTATTTCAAAACCATACTGTTTTCCCAAAAATCTCTAAGGTAAATGGAATTGAGTCTCCTACTTGGTTTCTAACTATTTTAAGTTATAATAATCCACCACAATAATAATAGGGTGCTCAGACTAAATCTCATATTGTTTTCTGGGCATGACCAGATTGACGTATTGAGTTAGGTCTAGATACCTAGGTCACTTCTCGTATTATCTTCTAGATAGGACCAGATTGACATGTTGAGTAAGGCCTCTAGGTCACTCAGTGCCCGACAGATATAAAGTCGACCTGAAAGTGAATATAATAGTAATACACTATAGTAATAAGAGAAGAATGGTTAATACAACTTTTAGATGATCAAGGGGGTATAAACATCTCAATTAAAACTTAGGTCTAACACATGCATCAAGATTTTACATTAAAAAACTGGTTCCTCGGAATATGCCTTGGAACCATGTACTGTGACTTCAGATCATCCGAACCACTGCTTAAAATTAGTCACAGACTTCGGAACTAGGTCTGTCTTCGGACAGACCGAAAGTCAGGTCTCAGATCGTCCGAAGGTTCTTCTGAACCAAAAAATCAGAAAAAAAACAGGCTTCGGTGGGTCTGTGTGTCTCGGATCATGCCGAGAGAAGCTAGGATCGTACGAGAGGGGTTCGGTCCTTCCGAACAGGCTCGGAACGTCCGAAGCAGAGGCCGGAGAGTAGTTAGCCTTGGACGCTTCAGGACTTCTAACTGAAGCTCTAAACGTCCGAAGGTCACTCTTGGACCGTCCGAAGGGGGTTATCCTGGGACCGTCCGAAGAACAACTCTCGGACTATCCGAAGTCGTCTTCCTCCTCTATCTACAATAGCAGACAGTGACGTCGAACTTGGAGTGAAATACGAATCCAGATACGGTGGATTTCTTGGATTCGATTTTTACAACCAACCGGTCAGATGGACTCCTTAGTGAGTCTACTTTCCATAGGGAGTGGTCTGAAGTTTTAATATTGATTAATCCAACGGATTTTAACATGAAACCCACACTGACACAAGAAATCCCATGTTGTTCCTTAAACTTGAAATCCATTTTACTTACTCAAAACTTAGCCAAATTTACTCTTTCTTGATTCTAAACCAATTAAAATTTGAAAAGGAACACAGTGGTTACCTTCACTTTAGTTTCTGGTTTGAAAATCCAAGCTTTTGAAAATTCCTCCTCTAAGCTACGGTCAACTTTTTTTTAGAAAAATAAAGAGAGGGAGGGGGTGATCGGCTGTAAATTCAGAGAGCAAATGAGACTGAGAGATGGGAAAATGTGAATGAGTAAACCAGCTGAACTTAGAGGCCATATATAGAGATTTTGAGCAATCGGTGAAGGCCGGGTGGGTGCTGCACGCAGCGGTGTCGACGTCCCCAACAGTAAGGTAGAAATTTTACTGTTGGTTGCAGATAAGTCCCTCTAAACTTCTGGTTTTGCAAATAGGCCCTTTTTTTATAAAAATTCAATTTTTAACTTAAAACAATACTTTTAAAGCTTAATAAATTTAATCCAGCCTAACAAAAATGTTGGGTTTTAAAAACTCTAATCACTATAAAAATTTGGAGATTTAAAATTCACTAAAAACCATAGATTTAAATAAAATTCACAATGTAACACTATTTACTTAATTTAACTTGTGTTAAATAAAATGATTTAAAGTCCTCATTTTTGGGGTTTGAAAGAATAAACTAGACTATACTAAAATGCTCTAACATACCAAGCTTGTTCGAAAAAAAATTTCATTCTCAAAATCATTTAAAAATATTTATTTCTCCCTTTCAAGGTCTTGACGGGCGGTTTTAAATATCGTTTTCTGAAAATAAAATTATTTTAAAATCAGAAATAGGAATCATTGATTAAGGAAAATACTATCATCCAATAATAATCACATAATGACACAATTAATAAAATAATATCAATAAGTGGTAAATTACCATTTTGCCCCTCTAGTTGGACGAGTTGGATCACTGAGTTTTCAAACTCAGATTATGCCACACCTGGACATCTCACAAAGCCCTAGCCGAAATCTTCGAGATTTACCGGTCTAAGAAGGATTTATTTAAATAAATACGCGTAATCTGGGTTAGGATATTACACCTAACCTTAGTTCAAAATTGGCCAACCATCATGATAATCTATATGAAAACAATTAATTTAAAGATTTAGTGGAAATTAAAATATTGCACAAATCAATTTGAAAAATGGAAAAATAAAATGCCAAACAATAAACTAACGTTCAAAATAAAATCAAGAGTGTTCAACCATTTGTGAGAATTAATGAAATTGAATAAAAGAAAGACCAACTCCAAAAAGAGAGAGCACATAGAGAATGCTGAGTTTTGAATAAAAGAAAATAAAGCAGAAGAGATGAGAAAGATGCAAGCCAATCGCTCCTTCCTGCTGCTTGCTACCTTGAGGCGTGTCACTCGCCCCATAGCTTCATCCATTTCTGAAAACCAATGATCTGTTGTTTCTCTTTGTCTTTCGCTGCTAGTTGCACGATGTTTCTCTGGTTCCGTCGACGTGTCACTCGCCACTTCACCAAACTATTGCTCTGCTTCCTTGGTGATGCTCGATTAAGCACTTGGGTCGTTGCTTCCTGCCACGCAACTATGCCCATGCTGCTTGCTTGAACCTCCAAAACTCAAGAGGAGAAAAGCACAGAGAGGAAGAGCTGTTGTTCGTCTTTTTTTGACCCCAGAGAGAGAGCCCCTCATTCACTTATAGATCCCCTTTTTGTAGAAGAAATGCAACGACTAGATGAGTTCTTCCCCAAAAAATCTCTCAACTCTCTCCACTGAATTTTCTTATTTTTTCTTTCCATCTGTAGCAACCCAACGGCAACTTTTCTTCTTTCCATTTCTGCTTATCCATTATGCTTCCTTTTCATTTGCCCAGACCAATCAACCGAAGATTATAATAGTGATATCATCATCCCACACAACTGGTAGATTTGCAATTTTGACTCACATCACATTTGGGTTGGACACAGCTTTGAACTTGATATTTGACTCGAGCTTTTATTAAATTGGCTGGGTTAATTTTTTGAAATAAAGGAAATACACGTAATAAGTCATATTAAATAAAACTCACCAATTCACGTGTAAATTCATATATTAAATATAAAAGAAATGTGATAATGCCTAATAATATTAAGATATAAATGCATTTTTTGGCATTTATCACTACATGTGCTTGGGTTTACACTTTTAAAATGGTAGCAAGTTTTTGGTGCCGTTGCCGGAGATTGTAATGGTTTACGAACACAAAAAAAAAATAGAAAATTAAAAAAAAAAGATTAGTCTTTAGATTATTTGTTTGTTTTATGTGCTACTAACTTTTCTTGTTTATTGTGTTTAGGTTAGATTGTTTTGAATTTCTATACATCTATCTTGTTCCTTCTCTCTTTTATTTTTCGTTTTTTACATAGTTTAGGTTTGTTTGAGATTTTTTTTTATCCTCATTACACCTGATATGGCTGGTCAATATCATTTTATTATTGGAGACCCATTTGATAATTTATTTGAAGAATCCGAATACTCATTTCCATCCAACACAATGTTTCAATATGGATGTGATCATGGGGAAAATGAAAATAAAAATATACCATCCCGGATAACTATACGTAATTATTTGCAACAATCAAGAACAAGTTTTGTCCGATCGCCGAGAACTATGCGTGAATATATGGAACAAGCAAGATTAAGTTCTTCTCCATGTACCAATTTTTCTTTTAATCAGGGTACTTGTGACTTTAAATTAAGAGATATGTATCCCCATGAAGAAGAAAATGAGGTACATGCCAAGTTGGCCTATTTGACAAAAAGAATGGAGGACATAGAGGCCAATGAAATAGTTGACGACATTTGTGGTATTTCCGAGACTATTGGACACTAAATTGAGGATTGTCCTTCAATCCCAGTTATTAAAGAAATGTTACATGGTCCAGTTAATGCCATGAACGCCTATGAAAGGCCTTTCTCTCCATACACTGAAATTCATAACTGTAGTTGGAGGGATGATTCCGTTGCAAACGACTGTCCTCAAAGGTCTTTCACTCCTACTGTGCCTCCACATAAACAAACTCTTAAGGAGTCGTTTGAAAATCTCATGCAAAGTCAATATCAGCTGTTGCAAGCCGTAGATGAATGTAAGAGTTCATTCAAAAAATGGACTTCTAAGCCAAACATTCAAGAATTGGATGAGTTTTCCGCTCAACCTGAATTGAATCTTGGAGATCAATTTGAGATACACAATTCAAACTTTTATGATTCACAACAAGAAAATGTTGAGCCCATCACCACTCTACAAAGCAGAATGATAATTGACCAAAATATTCTGACGAAGGTTGACAAACCTGAGGAATGTTCAAAATCCCAGAGAGATGATGAACTTGATATGATGGAGTCTAGTGTGGCCTTTCAATGTTCGATAATTGCACATTTTCCCCAAAATTTACTACCTCTTCACAAATTGGTGCTTAATGCCAACATCTTTGAAACTCTCAAGCATGTACAAATCAATATGCCCATGTTGGATGTTATCAAAGAAATTCATGTCATTCTAGGCCATCCATTCCTTGCAACCTCCATTTCTTTAATCAATTGTGGGGATGGTATTATGAAACTTTTTTCTGGCAATATGACGTTGGAATTACATGTATTTAATATTTACAAACAACTTGGGAATAATGATGACATGAATAAATTGAACTTCGTGCAAGACCAGTCTCCTTCATTAGCTTTTATTGATCCTCTTGAGGCATGTTTGGCCCACTTTAATGATTTTGACGAGGATTCCATCATTAGTTCTGTAAATTCCACGTTAGAATCTATTCCCGTATTAGATATTGATAAGTGGATGGTACATTTTGAAGAATTGCCGACTTGTGATATCATGCCCGTCCCATCTTGTGCCCAAATGCCAAGGCTTGAGTTGGAACCTCCACCGGTCGAACTCAAGTACATACCTTTAGGTTCAACAAAGACACTCTCGGTGGCCATGTCCTTGCAATCAAACCAAATTCATGAGGAAAAATTGTTTGATGTGGGTATAGTAGAATGGATCACTATCGACATTGAGGGAATTATTCCCCTGATTCGTAAAATTTACTGGGAATGTAATGACCCGACCCGAACACAGGGCTTAGGGTCCAACTTAGTGTGATATTGTCCGCTTTGGGCCTCGCACACAAGAGAGCCTGTACGGTTTTATTCCTGGGCCCTGGCCTACATGGCCAAGCCCAAAAGGCCTCACACTAGAGTAGATGTAAAATCCTGCCCCAGATTAGACGTGTTTTAGCTTAATAATTTTGTTTAACCGGTTAATCTCGAAGATTTCGGTTAGGGCTTTAAGGAAAGCCCAGGTTTGGCTCAATCCGAGCTCGCAAGTTCAGTGATCTAGCTCGTCCAGCTCGAGGGGCATTTTGGTAATTTGCCGCTTATTATTATTATTTTTAGAAATTATGTTGTTATATGAATATTATTGGTGGATAATATTCTCCTTAATAAAGGATTTGCATTTCTGATTTTAAAATAATTTTATTTTTAGAAAATGGTATTTTAAATCCGCCCGTCAAAACCCCGAAAGGGGGAAATAATTATTTTAAATGGTTTTGAAAATGAGATAAAATTTGAAACAAGTAGTTTATATTAGACCATTTTAAGAATGGTCTAGTTATTCTTTGACACCCCAAAAGGAGATTTCTAAATTATTTATTTAAGTAAATAGTGTTAAAATGTGATTTTTATTTAAATAAATGGTTTTTAGTAAGAGTTAAATTTCAAAATTTTAATGGTGATTAAGGTTTTTAAAACCCAACCTGTTTGTAAGGTTGGATCAAAATTTTGGAGCTTCTAAAAACATGTTTTAGTTAAAAATCAGATTTTTATTAAAACCAGGATCTTTTTGCAAAAAATGGAAAATATGAAGGGCTGATCTGCAACGTCCAAACTTGTTACTGTTTGGGGCGTCACCAGGCACCGCATGCAGTGGCCGGTTCACCCCTTTTCCCCACCGATTTTTCTATAAAAGGAGCCCCTTTCTTCAGATCAAACTCCCACTCACCTTCTCTTCTCTCTTAAGGTCTCTATTCTCGGACGAAAACCAGCCAATTTCCTCTCTGTTTTCCCAATTTTTCAATTGTAAGCTTTTAGGGGGAAATTTTCAAAGTCCGGATTTCTCAGCCCAGGAACTCCATTGAAGGTATCCATTGAATTCCCCTTTCGATTTCAGTCAATTTTGAATCCAGAAAACCCGGTTTTGGCCCTGTTTTCAGTGAGAAAAATCATTTCAAAGTTTTAAGGAAAACTCAATTTTCTTTGTATCAGTGAGCTTTCGGTGCTAAGATCGGATGGCTTGCTGAGTTTCAAAACTGCAAACCTCTCCCTATGGAAAGAGGACTCCCGGAGGAATCCATCAGACCGGTCAGATATGAAAACCGAATCTGGAAAACCACCCGTTTTCGGATTCGTTTTTCATACATTTTCGGCCGTTCACTGTCTGTTGCAGACACTGAAGGGTGGAAGAAGAAGGAGAAAAAAGAAAGAAAAAGAATTTTTTTTTATTATTCGATTATGTTGATACTTGTGATGTTAGTATCTTTTGAAAAAAAAAAATATTATTATTTTATTCAAAAAAAATTTAATATTTTGTTAGGTTATGTGATGTGATGTTAGTACCCCTTTTTGTTAATTAAAATTGTACTAACCCCTTTTCTCTTATTACTTATAGTGTAAATACTATTGTATGCGCTTATAGGCCGACCCTATTGGTCGGGCACTGAGTGATTCACTTCTAGGCCGACGCTATATAGTCCGGCACTAAGTGACCTCGAGGCCTAACTCAAAATGTCAGATCTGGTCCTATTCAGAAGACAACCGAGAAGTGACCCGAGGATCTAGACCTAACTCAATAAGTCAATCTGGTCAATGCCCAGAAGACAATATGAGTTTTGGACTGAGCCCCTTTTATTTATTATTATATTGTGGATTATGATAATTTAAAGAAATGATAGAAACCCAGTAGGAGACTCAATTCCATATACCTTGGATATTTTTGGGAAAACGTGAGATTTCAAAATAATACTTGTGTGTATGTATTTGTTATGTATATTGATTGTGCACTTGTGTGTTGTTTGAACAAAGACTGCGTAACCACACAATCACGGTGAGGGAACTTAACTTTGCAGCTTGATGTAAACAGGTTTAATTGTTATGGTTATTGAGCAATTAGTGGTTTCAGATTTGATGAACCCACTCATGTGCCCAGACTTGACGCACTATGGTAAGAGTGCATATGATGCTGACCTAGACTTGATGCACTATGGTAAGAGGGTGCTGATGATGATTGTGAATATTATGATGTTGATCATATGAATATGTAAGACTGCTTCCACGTGCTCTTGACTATTGAATCAATATCGGCCATATGGGAGATGGTTTACGTCTACTGATCATGAGTGGTGACAGTTACTGAGGGTGTCAGTACTGGCCATGGGAGTGCCGGAGATGTACTTGCAAGGATGTATTTTGACCGTGTTGAGACTTAGTACTATGATTGTCAATATGGGATCAAGAGGCTACGTTGGATGACAACAGTAATGGAGAGATGATGAAATGATGGGAATGATGATGAGAGTTTACTTGATATTGTGAATTTATTATCAAGCATGAGATATTATATTGCAACTGTTGATTATATGCTAACATGTTATTTACTTAACTGCACTGTTATATTTCCTTCACTGGGCTAGTTAGCTCACCCCACTCACCTTTCAGGAGATGAATCCGAGGACGAGAACCCTTTGTTTGAGGTTTAGAGTGGATAAGCTGCGGCGTTGCTTTGGGATTCCCACTGAAGGGAATACCCTTGTATTTGTGTTTCTGGTTCTTGGAACCATCCTCTTTTGTAAAGTACCGAGTGTGGTACTTAGTGTGTGTTAATGTGATGTACTAGGACTACTACATTTCTGTAGTTACTCTGATGTGAATTTGAATGTTAATTCAATGGTTGGATATATGTGATCATGTTATGTGTTGATGTTATGTGTCTATTTGTTGGGTAGACTTATGGTATGTGTTTGAGTCCACATGTTGGGATCATGTGTAACCTTTGGGCCCAACTATTGATCCGGCCCTGTGAGAATGCTTGAGTTAGTTTATTTAAAAAAAAAAAAAATTTCAGTCGCGTTCCGGGCCCACCCTTCGGGTCGGGGCATGACAGTAGAGGTGGGTGGCCTCAAATAAACCCACCAATTTCTTCCGCCCAAACCGATGTGGTACTTCCCACATCATTTTGGTGTGCTCCCAGCTGAGGGGCAGGGTATCACAATCACTCCCCCTAAGGCCTCGAGCCGCCCTCGGCTCGACTCGGCTCAACTCAACAACACCAGGGAAGGAGGAAAGCCCACACAGCCCGAGTGTTGAACTCGGCTCTGATACCAATTTGTAACGACCAGACCGAATGTAGGGCTTAGGGTCTAACTCAGTGTGATATTGTTCGCTCCGGGCCTCGCACACAAGCGAGCCCTCACGGTTTTGTTCCTGCGCCCTGGCCCGCATGGCTAAGCACAAAAGGCCTCACATTAGAGTAGAGGTCGGTGGCCTCAAATAAACCCACCAATTTCTTCTTCCCAAACCGATGTGGTACTTCCCACATCAGTTTGGTGTGCTCCCAGCTGAGGGGCAGGGTATCACAGGGAAGACAAGGCCAAACCCTCTACGAAGATATATCGAAGGCTACTATTTGACAGAGGGAGAGTCGACCCATCTGGAGGACCGTGTCCATTGGGTCTGATCGCTACACTCTGTATAGTAGTAACCTTTAGGTTATTTCATTTCCTTTATTATTACTATCTATCTTTCTTTTCTGTCTTTTGCATTTTTCATTCTTGTAATTTAGTGGTTTCTAAACAAAAAAAAAAAAATTGAACTCATAAATTTTAGATTTCTTCTACCCCTTCTTCTTTTTCATTCATTATGCTTTGTCTCTTATGTTGATCATCATTATGCACTCTCATGCATTCATGTCATTTCGACATTGAGGACAATGTCACATTTAGGTTGGGGTAGAGAGTTTAGTTTAAAAAAAAATGTGTGTTTGTTTTTAAAAGTTTTTAGTGTTTTTAAAGAAAATGTAAAAAAAAAAAAAACGTTGTTTTTTTAAGAGGTTTTCAAATTGATGAGTCATTTTTTAGGTTAAACAGTACATTTCATTTTCAATGTTGAATTTTTTCGCTTTTCATTTAGTGTTCCTCTTTTCTTTTTATTTGAATCAATTGTAAGGTGGACTAGAACATTGTATTCGAACTACCCAAAAAAATAGGCGTCGAGGACTAGTCCATTGAGGTCGAACCTCTATAAAAAAAATTAAGTTGTACTATCTGGGTGAAGCCCATTCATAGTATATTGAGACAACCCTAGAGTTTGGGAGTTTAACACTTGACGTAGGTTGATTGAAAATTGAACCACTATAAATCTCTCTACATATATGGTGGTTGGTGATTTGCTTGAATCTTTTGATTAATTATCTGTTACTTGCACACACATTGAATCGGCTACAATTTTTTATGTTTAATTTATAAAGTGCAATTATTCTCAATTGGATCATACCAAACATCATACATTTGTGTGCATTTAATTAAGGAATTTTAAAAAGGAATCGAAAATCAAAATCAGACTTATTCACCCCCTTATAGGTCTTACATTATTCTAGTGACGAAATTTTCACTTGTGTTTGACTTTGAAGGGACATAAACTCTTGATCTTCAATGATTTGTCTTCACGAGGCTTCATTTCCATTGATCTCCAGTGTGCTTCATATACATTGATCTTTGGATATGATTTCTTGATATGGATAACATGATATCCAATACATGTCTTTTGGTGTATATATCCAAGTCTATTGCTCATACACTTGTATCAATCCTATTCTTAGGATGTTATGATCAAATGCAAACGTTAGCACAGTAAATAAATGATTTTGTTATCATCAAAATATCTTGTGTAATCATGGGATGAAACCCTTGGGGCTTACAATTTTTCTAACATTTTGTATGAAATCAATATTGGATAATGGATTCAATATAATTTGGGTTAGAAAAAAGCAAAATGCACAGTGCCACCTAATAATCATCATCATCAATTGTCACTCAAATGAGGGCATGATGCTCCAACTCGTTTACTTAAAATTGTGTACTTGTTACCACTACACAATATATTGTATCGAAAGTTAGTGCATGGTACCTAATTCGGAGTTGTCACCTTGATAAAATTTTGAATCATTCCATCATGCATCACTCATTCAACATCTGTAAATTGGGTGGTTACATTAAGTGAGATTTGATCATTTAAAAAATGATCAAAGGTTAACATCTCCCACGGAATTTTGTATTTTATTCAATCTATTATGGGAACACTGATTTGGGCTCTCTAGTGCTTCAGATTGATTACAATTCAATCTACTCATTACCATCTTAAGTTTGTCAATATCATTCAATCAGGACCATCCACTTCACTTCATTTAGTGAATATTAAGTCACTAGTATTTTGTGTCATCTTCATTACCCTTGCTATACATGCCCACGGTTCATCAAGTCAATGAATCAGACTGAGAAATTTCCAAAAATCAGTATTTTTGTTAGAACCTGATATAGCCAACCATATGTAAATGACTATAATAATGCCATTTGTCTTGTTATTACTTTGATAAGTAGAAAGATTGCCTGAACCGAAAGTCCAGTAATTGACTGAACTAAATTGTCATTCTTGATGTCTAATATAGGTGGTTAGTCACCATTTTTATTTATTTATTTATTCATTTTTTTTATTACATGCGTATTTCCACCCTTTATTGGAGTGAGACTATCCCATGAATACATGGGGCAACCCACAAGCCTGTGTATAAATCAACTTTGGTGAAGGGGTTAAAATCAAGACCTTTGGTCTATTCCGAGATGCTATAGCCAACTGAGCTACTCAAAAACAGAGATAAAGTTTTGTAAAGTCAATCTTTGTTTCTCGATAGCGGTAAGGGTTTATGGCAGGTTGGTGCAAATTGATTGTGTTATAATGCATGAATGTTCAAAGGACTTTGCTTTTATATTGGAGTATTTGAACACCATAACCATATCTAAATATAAATAAGAAGTAAGTAAATGTTTATCGGTGGGAACTACGGGCTAGATGAGGTATTCCTGTAACTTGGTCGTATTCCCTTTCGTCTCTCAATCCAACGAGGTTTGAAGAGGAGGGCGGGGAATAAACAACCAAACTCAAATGAAGGAAAGCCATCGAAGAAGAAAGGAAAGCGCCATCGAGCAGGAAACGAGTAACTCACTAGTTGGAATTTAGGAAGAAATCAGGAGACCTCTTCTATTTGTACTTTACAGTCAGTCAATTGCACTGGAGAAAGCAGGAGCTCTTATCTTTAGTCACTTGAGTAAGGTATGTTCGTGCCAATCAAGCTATAAGTCAGAAACCTTTGCATGCGGATTGAAGCAAGTTCGAAAGCAGGAAGCCAATCAACGAGCAGACGAGCTTGATGGCCAACAATTTGTGGCAAAATGACTTGACCTGCGATATCGAATTTTTCAGAGATTAGCAAGTCTCTGATCGGGTAGACATAGTTCGGTAGTATAGAATAACCACTGGGCTCTCCAACGAGCTCAAGTTGATTTAGAGCTCGAAAATTCAAAGGATATTTTAATAATTTTAATTTTTAAGTATCAATTTTCTAAAAAATATTTGAAAAATCACATTAAACTTAAAATTTGAGCAATAGATCTTGTTTGCACACACACTTTCTCCTCAATTAGTGGTCCACTGAAAATAAAAAATTTATAAGTTGAATTCTAAATTTTAGAACGTTTTATTAAAATTCAAATTGACCCAATTAAACAAATTAACTAATGGCAATACCCATTACACGTTCTCCCTTATTTAATTTACAATTTTTTAAAATGACTATAGTGCCCTTGCTTTTATGCGAATTTTTGAAACCCCCAAACTTAGAATTCCCCTTATTGGAAGTTTCCCTTGATTCCAATCGTTGCACATGTCTTCGCCCAATTTTTTAGCTCGAAGCGGAACCCACGCCCAATTTCAAGAACAAATTCGCCATTCTCGGATGTCTCTCTCTCCCTCAATGATGGTCTTTCTTTCTTTACTAATCCTACTAGGAAACCCAGTCGATCCCACGTTAGAAACCATGCAACACCGACGCATAAATCAAGTATAAATCCTGCACCCCTAATCGTCTCTCTTCTTTGTTGTCTCTCCCTCTCAACCAGCGAACACCAGTACCTCCTGCCGCCTGCAGCCGCTCACAACCAGGTATTTTCCTATTCCTTTCTTCTCTTTTCTCTTTTATTTTTCTCTGTCTTTTCATTTCTATCTCCCCTCTGTCGTGTTTCTCTCCATCTCAGCCCTTCCAACCAGTTTTCAGGCAGCAAACGAACCTGCCCAGACTTCCCACACGTCGCCAAACCAGAAGCCAATCTTAGCCGAACCCACCTGGTTTCCAATCGAAATTCACTCCGTCGTCTCCAACCCTCCAGGCGTTAGACCAACCTTCCTGACCAAAGTATTTCTGTTTCTTTGTTTTAATTTCTTATTTTATGTGGGTTAAATTAGTTACAACTTTATGTGCAATTGTTTATTTCATTGACAGAATTTTCATTTACCTTATTTTAATTGTATTAATTGATTTAAAGTGGTGAAAGACTCGAATTTCAATTAATTATTGTGTTTTTACAAATTACCCTCTTCTTATTTATTTTGTTAAAAATACAAAGTTGTTTAAATTATTTATTTGTTTAAACTACCTAGGTTATTTAGTTTTACCTTGTTTTATCAATTTAAGTAGACTCAAATTGTAAGTGTTTAATAACCCACTTTGCATTGACTTGTTATTTTTATAAAGTAGTCCCTTCTTATTTATTTCTAGCTTCAAAATTGTTTGGAGGAATTTATTTTGCCGTTTTCCAGTGAATTGAGTTTTCAAACTTATTATATAGTTACTATTTTTTAAGTTGAACACTAAGTTGACAATTTTAAAAGAAATAAAATAATATACGTTTGTTAAATAATAAAATTAATGGTTTCCCAAAAAAAAAAAATTTACAGATTGAGGGAGATCCCTTCGGTTCAATTTTCAACTCGATCCCGTGCATAGATCCTTAATAGAAAATCAAGCCGAGATACTTTTCACATTCACCCAAACACTTTGGTGAGGAGGACAATTCACATACATGTTTTGCTTGTCATATGAATATACAATATCCATTATTTGTTATGATGAAATGATTGGAATATAAGTGTTGGACCTAAAATTAGGCTGAGAACTTGTTTGAATAATGGTTGGAATCTGATGCAAAAGCTCACTCAGTGTAAGGGGGGTTTTGGGCTAAAATGTTTAAATAGCTTGTGAGTAGACTTAGTCTGCTTGGATAGTGGAACCAATTGTTAATCTTGTTGAAAGACTCGACAATGATATTCATAGCAATGTGGGCTTGAGATGATGGGTTGTGTTGTAAATCATGTTGTGGTATGCTGAATTGGATGATAACATGTTATTAGTTGAAATTAGAAATTATATTTGGCATGCTGCGTTATTATGGATGATTGTTGCTTAATTGCCATGGTTATGTATTAAAATGCAATTTTGTGGACATTATGATGCTTGCTGCATTATTGAACTTACATGCATGCTTTGTTGATGGAAAACATGCATGATGTGTTTTGGGACATGCTTAGATGTCATGGAGTATGCATAGAAAAATTATGTTATGGATTGCATGTTATTTGAGATTATTGCATATTGAGCATTACATAGACATGGCATTCTCATATTCATGGGGGTGTGTGCATGCGGATGTGGTTAGTATTGCTGCAATGCCTTTGCATAGGGGAGGTGTATGGGTCCTTGTTGTGGTGAGTGCCAAATGATGACAAGTTGTGTCACATTGGTGATGGCGTGCATTGGTATTCAGTGATTTAGTCATGATGCCCACCTGTTGGTGGAAGTTTAGTTATCCCCGACTTTGTCGTGATGGCTGCTTGTTTGTCGAAGATTCGTAATCCATGATTAGTCATGATGGCTATCACTTGTTGGAAGATTAGTATGCCATGACTCGATCTAGATTGCCACAATTTGATGGAAGAGAAGTCTGGGGTTATGTTGCATGAGCATTGAGTAGTTAGCATTGATCATGTGCTTTTGGATCATAAAATGTAATTATTATGCTTTGAGAATATGTTACAAAAGATATTATTTTCGGCATGCTAAGTGAATTTCATAAATGTATGTGTTATTGTTATCTTCACTGGGCATGGTTGAGCTCACCTCTTACATTGCACGGAATCCATTGGAGTTGGGTCTCGATGAGACTCAAGAGTAAGCTTAGACTTTGGAAAGGCAGGAGTGGAGAAAGAAACTAGAATCATTAGCTTGGTGGAAGACAATTAATTAGTTTGATTTGTTTCGTTTAAGCTGTGTTAATTTTGAGACCATTGAGATAATTTACTTGGTGATTTATTTTATTGGGTTAAATTTGAGATTGGATTTAAGTATTGAGTATTTTGAAACATTTAATGGTGGTTATACTTTATTTTGTAGATGGAAGATAGATTCATCCCCATAGTGTTTTGTGACGGTAGTTAGAGACCCTAGATTGTTTGATAGATGTTTGTTTGTGGTTAGAGGAGCTTGGTTGATCCTCTAGATGTTTGGTTGCTCTTTGATTTCTTGTCTAATTGTGAAACTGATTAATGTTGTAAGGACCCGGAGTTTCAATTCCGTAACTCAGCGTAATTTCTCCTGAATGATGGGAATGAGATGTAGTCTCTTACTCAAAGTTGAAAATGGATGAGAATTGTAATGTTGATTGAATGAAATAAGAAAAATTCGAAATTTCCAGGTCGACATATCGACAACGTCGATGTATCAATGAACCTGCACCCGATATGTCGACAGAACCGATGGTATCGGTCTGAGAGTAATGTAAGAAAATACAGAGTACACCCAGGTCGATGTGTCGACACCACCAATGTGCTGACAGACTCAACGCTCGATGTGTTGAAAACGACGATGTGTCGTCCGTGTTCGGCACCTTACAGTCTGACGCACACAACCGCCATCATCACGAGTGACCTCATGCATTACACTCCACCTCTCTTGTTTTTGGCTAAAACAAAAAGAGAGAAATGAGCTGAAACCCTAAGCCCATTCCTCTCTCTCTCTTTTCCTCTCCCTTTCCATCGGTGGTTCCCCTTCTCTCTTCACTCTCCCCCTCTCTTCTACCATTTCGGTGGTATGTCCTCTTCCTCTCCTCTCTGTCTTCACATATTTCAAGGAGAGAAGAAAACAAAGAACGAAAGAGGCAAGAATAGAAAGGGGTTAGAGCATTTACCTCTTCTCCATCTCCATCGATAAAGCATAATAAAAGGAGAAGACAAAGAGAAAGGAAAACAAGGAGGAAGAAGGAAACTCAAATCGGAACTCATCGTTCCCCTCACACCAACAAAACCCCAAATCTCTCAAGGTATGTCATTTTCATTGTGATTTAGGATAAAGACCCACATTAGGATGTCTGGAGGTTGAGTAGATACAAATGTGGGTAGAAAATGCCCAAAATGGGAAACATGCAAAAGATGGGAAACAACATCGAGTTTCCCAGGACGATACATCTGTATCGTTGATAGGTCGAACAAACTCCTGTACGATACATCGTCAATGGCTTGGAAATAATCTAAAGACTAACTGGACTCCGGTCGGCATGTCCATTTCACTGACGTGTCGACTTGTCCGATCGATGTATCGACAAATACGATACTATCGATCTGAGGCCAACAACGAAAAGTACAGACAAAACCCAGGTCGACATGTCGATTTCATTGATGTGTCGAGCAAACCCAGTCGATACATCGTCAGGGACAATAGTATCCACCTGAGCGCGAATGGAAAAATACAGAACTTTTGCAAACATGACCCTTGTCTCTCAATTCGACACATCGAGTACATCGATGTGTCGATCCTGTTCTTGGTCGATGTGTCAACAGTGTTGATGCATCGACTTGAGATCTTGACAGTTTTACAATGTTGATACACTTGATCCAAATCACTAATGTGGGGTCACTTAGACTCCATTTGCTTTCACCAATTTAATCCTTAAGCCTTCATCAAGGCCTTTTTTAATCAGATTATTATAAATTACAACTTAGTGATATGAGTATTATGTTTTGACACATGTATACGAACGAAAAAATCGAGGGTATCCCCGACAACGTTCGTGCCATTTTGTAATTTATCCACTCCGCTAATCATCTTCGATCAGGTAGGTTTTCCTACATTGTTGAAGCACGAGAGTTATAGTTGAAATATTTCTCTATTACTATGCGAATGATGAATTGATTTCCTTTAAAATCATGTGGTTTTATTTGAGCTATCTGAATATATGATATTATGTTTATACTTTGAAAAGATTTGAGATTATACAATGAAATGAACTTCATCATCATTACACATTCATATACCTCATGCACATGGCATGGGATGTGGATTGCATTAACTGAGCCAAAGCTGAGCTGTTCGGACATTCTTTGGTCTCGTGCATAAATCAATGATTTCATCGATAAGATTGAACAAACTGTTATGTTTTGGCCGCGTCCATGGTTCAGAAAACGGCATTGAATAGGGCCAAGAAGAGCTCCTGGATAGGATAGTCCTGAACCCTACGTAGAGGGAGGAGGCCACACTCTACCGATAGTCTCGGTTGTTAAATTTGTGGATGGGAACAACACCCTCTTGGTTGCCGCTGGAAATGTTGCGGACATAATTGGCCGAGATACAAACTATTGATATGAGAAGATTATGATTGAGCATGGAGTATGGAAGGACATACATTCTTCATGACACCCATGGCATGACACTCTTGATAACATTAAGTAAGACTTGAGTATGAGTTTTCTATTTTGATATGATCACGATTTGAGAAAATGTATTATTGTGTATCATGTGGATTTCTAACCATGAAAATGCAATTATATACTTAATATAACACTCCTTGTGTGCCCCCCCCCCCCCCCCCCCCCCTCTCTATGATTGAAATTCCTATTGGGCTCGTTGACTAAGCCCATAATTTCCCCCTTTAGATGCAAATGCAGATCAAGGAAATGGAGACAAGGCTGGACCAAGTGGTAGCCAAGCATGAGAAAGATATGCAAAGAGAGAGCATGGATAGATTGTCTTATTTTGCCTTAGTACAAAAATGATGTAATTTTGTAGGAGTGTTCATTTTGGGGACGTGATAACTTTAACTCCTATTATCTTTAGCTTTGTATTTGACTTATGTTAATATTGGAGACTTATTTTTTCTTTGAGATGTGATTTATCATTCATGCAATTTTTAAATGTCTTTAATTTTCCATTATTTATTCTAGCATGTGCAAATGTTATTGTGGATTTCAATCCATGCATGTGCTAGGTTTGGCTAGTCGAGGGTCGGGAAATCGGACTTGGACTTGGCTCACGTTGTGGCACTCTGTCTCTCTCCCTTTTATTATCATAATTACTCTGATCTAAGGTCGTGAGAGGATGGGGCGTTACAAATGTTGGTTTTGCTAGAAATGGCTGGAAGGGGCAACCGCAGGGGAGGAATCACTGCCAACGTAGGGAATTGTGGGAACATGGAAGAAGGTCATGTGGAGAGTAGTGAGACTGGAGAATCTTCAAATCCTCCTCCTCCAGAGAATGTGAACCCCATTGATGTGCTAAGGATAGTGCAGGATGTTATGACAGTGATCCTCTAGAATGCTCTAACTCAATAGGCTAACAGTGCAACTTATTCTTCTCAGGAGACAAAGGAAATGATCGCTATCCGAGAATTCAAGCGTTGGAATCCTCCGTTTTTTAGAGTGTAGTGACCCTATCCTGATCAGTGGGTCAATGGTATTGGGTAGAACTAGATTAGAGATTTATTATTTACTTTTACTAGTGTATCATTATTTTATTAAATTTTTTTTGATAATACACTAGACTTAACGCACACTTCCCCCTCAATTAGAAAGTTACAATTTAAATTTTAAGTAAACAACCAATGGGAGAGAAAATTAAAAAAAAATATCAAATTAAAATAAATTGCGAACAATTGAAACTATGATAACAACAAATAAAATATAAATTCAACTATTTTTTGTAGGATTTAGTATTCAAATCCTTAGTCTTAGAAATTTAAACTAGATAGAAAGAGTATTTAAAATAAATAAGTGAGAAAGAATAAATGGAAAAAGTTAGTTATCAAATTAAACTTTAATTCCTAAAGTTAGAAATTTAATTAGAATTATCCGATTTAAAAATCTGAAATTAATAAGTTGGGTGGATCCATGGGACCCACCTTCCTTGGTTGAATGTGGTATAGAAATTAGTTTCATTAAAATCCCTTCATATTGAGATTAATTTAGTGGGGTGTATTTTAGAATACATATTTTTTTTTTAAATAGGTATTACCGAAATTGTGTAGACCTTTGGACCCACACTCCTCTCAACCCTTTCTATTTTCCTAAGTTCCCCTTCGAACCCTTATCTCCCAAGAATTTCCAATCCACGATGGAAAGAGCCCAAGTCCCTCTTGCGTCATTCTCCTTCCCAAATCCCACCACCGCACCATGCAAGTTTCCCAAATTCTTCCCTTCTCCAAAACGGAAACGAATCTGATCTCTCCACCTAATAGCTTCCTTTTTTAACACTCCAAATCCCAATCTGTAACACCCTGAAATTTTAAAATTTATGAAATTGATTTTTTTTAATAATTAATTGAGATTAAGAGATTTAATTAAGTAATTATGAGAAATTAAGAGGGATTAAGGAGTGATTTAATTAAGCTATTAATTAATAATACTTAATGGAAATTGATTTAATTAATGAAGATTAATTTAAGGAGGTGAGGTGTCATACCATGTGTCCGACCACCCACCTCTTGGCAATTAATGAAGACCCAAACCCACACTCCACCACCCACCTACCTTTTTGACTAAAAGGAAGAGAGAGAAATGAGCTTTCTCATCTCATTTCTCTCCTCCACCGATCCTCACATTCCTCTTTCCCTCATCTCTCTCCCTCTCTCACCCTCTTCAATCGGTTCTCTCTCTCTCTCTCTCCTCTCCTCTTCCTCTACACCTAAAAAGGAAGAAGAGAGGAGGGAATCATCTTCCCAACTCCACCTCACACGAATTTCTTCTCCTCCATTAGAGAAGTTTGAGAAAGAAGAAGAAGAAGAAGAGAATAAAAGAGAGGAAGGAAACTTAGAAAGCTCATCTAAAGGTAAAATCTTCTTCCCTAAGCTTATTATTTATGTTTAATGTGAAATTTAGGATGATTTGGAACCAACCTTAGACAAATTTTGGTTAAGATGATGGAATTTGTGGAAATTTGGGAATTTAAGGGTTTTTCCCTAAATTTGTGGAATTTGATGTAAATCTATGAGTTAACTCATCAAATTGGAAATGCTAGCCTCCTAATATGTGACCAATTACGTGGAGAAGTAATACAAATGATTAGGCTTGGAAATTAAACCCAAGTTAAGGAGATGGAATTTGGGGATTCAGGGGTTTTCCCCAAATTCATGGAATTTGATGTAAATCTATAAATTAACTCATCAAATTGGAAATGCTAGCTTCCAAATATGTGTCCAAGGACATGGAAAAGTAATACAAATGATTGGGCTTTGAAATTAAGCCCAAGTTCATTCACAACAAAAGCCCCCAATTCTAAGGTATGTGAAATTTACCATTGTTGTGCTAAAATGATCCAATTGCATGCTTAGGAATAGAGTGCAAAATGATTATGAGTGGAAGGAATGGGAAGAACATGTAGGAAATCTAAGAAGGTATGAGAAATCTAATTTATCTAAGATTAAGAAAATGTATGTTAGAATTTAGATTTTATCTAGAGTTAAGATTTGAAGTGGAAATTGGGGATTCTTTATCCTAAGCCTAAATAAGGTAAAATTTGAAAGAAAAGCACAAGAAAATGCTTATGGTCTTTATTTCTAGAATTAGTTGGAAAGGAACTAAACTAGATTTGGGTTCAAGAAGCAAAGTAGAAGTAATGAATTTTATTAAAGAATCTTATTAAGTTATTTATTAGAAGGTTATGATTTTTATATAAAATTATACTTATGATGCATGGATGAATGAAGAGATTGGAAGTGACTCTATTATTGGGTAAGGAAGTTCAAGACTCAACATCAATACTAGAAACTTGGAGTCAAGTCGGTTTTCCTACTCTTATTGATGTACCATGGTGAATATGTATTTCTAGTTTGGATTTCAATGTTTTGAGATTTGTTATATGTGTGTTTTAAACATGGAGTTTGATGTATGTGTATGATCTTATTATGAAATGCAAATGGATTTAATATTAGCGATGGAGTTCTCATGCATATGAATCATGCATTCATGAGGGATGGGAATGCATGAGCATTACGGATATGGATCCTTATGAAAGGAATTGTACAAAATAGACTTTTGGCCCCGTCCATGTGACAAGATATGGCATTAAGATGGGCTGAATGCTCTTGGGTGTGAGACCCGAAACCTGCGCAAGATTGTATGGGTGATAGCACTCCCTCGGTAGTCCCGGTAGAAATGCTAAGTATTGGGAAGTAGCTCCCATCCGGATGCCACGGGAAAGCTACGGACATAAGAGGCCAGTGATAAAACTATTGAATTGGGAAAGACAAACTTTCCAATGCATGGGGCATGAAAGGTATTGCATAGATGTAATGACCCGACCAGAAGTAACGGGTCAGTAGTAACGGGTAAAATTAATTTAGAAAATTAATTTTAGTCTAAATTGATTTATTAGTTAATTTGATAAATTTATTAGGGGTAAACACAATTTAATTTAGGGAGTGAATAATAAATTTACCTCATTTGAATTAAAATTAAGGGAATGGAAAATAAATTATCAACTTAGATTGTTAATTTCCCCTAAGTTAGGATTTCAATTGGAAATATTTTATTTAAAATTTCAAAATCAATAAATAAATTTCAGTTTTTAAGTGTGTATAATTTAATTGATGAGTGACTAAATTAATAAAGGACAATTTATTAAAATCAAGAATTTAAAGGGGCTCACCATTTATTATTGAACTAACCATAGGAGTGAATTTTATAAATAAATAAATAAATTCATTTTAAAAGTTTTTAGTTGAAGGCTTATTTTAAAATTGTAATTAGGTGTCACATGATTTTTGCCCAAAATTGTGTAGGCTTTTAAGACCCACACCCCTTTTTATTTCTTTTATTTTTTCTTAAGTTCCCTTTCCAAAATCCCTAAACACATGCTGGAAAATAAAAACTCACGATGGAAAGAGTCCTTCAAATCCCTCTTTCTCCTTCCGCCTCCTTCGGTAGTTCCCAAAATCTTCTCCTTCCTTTCCTTTCTTCAATGGGATTCAAATCCCTTTTCCCTCTTTTCCTTTCCCAAGTACGACTCTTTTCCCTTATAAATCATGCGATTTCACCCGGATTCCTATCCTTGTTTTTGATCTCCATTGGGACGAGCTTCTCCCATCCTTGTCTCCACGCGACAGTATCAAGTAGGTGCAATTATTTCTTTGATTCCTCTTCTTTTCCTTCCTCTTCTCTGTTTCAAGATTTGATACCTTGCCAATAATAGTTGTCCCTCATCTGTGAATTTGTCCCTCATCCGTGAACAGTAACTGCCCAGTTCTTTCCCCAAAATAACTAAATGTGGACTGATTTCAGAGTTTGCAGAATCTGCCCCATCCTTCATCCGTGAACAGTACCAAACCAATCTTTATTTCCCAAAGCTGCTGCCAGCACCTTTACCAGATTTTTTTTCTTTACTCCCTACTGGGTTTACAGATTTTAAATAGATTCTCGATCACTATAGCATTTTGTATATTGTTTTACTGATTTATAATTGTAAGTCTCAAGATGCAGTTGTTACCTCACAACTGCCACATGTTTGGTTTATTTAAATTAGTTGTGGCTTGAAACCTTTTTGTTAAAATCATGCACTTCAAAATCTTTTTTTTTTTTATACATTCCTATCCTTTAAACCAAACCGGGCTCAGATCTACTATATGTTTTCCTTTCTTATTCTAAAGGTAAACTATTTATGTGATGCCTAAACTTCATATTTACTTGATTAAATAGTTATCTCCTTTACTTTAAATCACCCAAAGGGATTTCAAACATATATGTATATACCTGAGTTGTTGTAAAAGACCTATGTGTTATTATGTTGGGATTTTCCAGATATCACTTATGTTTATAATGGTTTTATTTATGAAGTATTTGAGATTTTAAGTATTATAGTTGATCGAGTATTTACAAGATATCTCATTCTATTTTGACTTATTTACAAATCAATGAAACGATGGTTTTGGAATATGCCTTTCATTTTGTTTTACGAAAAAGATGGTTTGAATTACTATTATTGATCAACGATTTTAAAAACGTAAGTATCTATTTTTTTTTTTTTGAGGCATTTCTAATTCTCATTTCATTTAGTCAGTTGATGTTTGTTTTTTTTTAAAAGCTATTATTTTCCTTTAGATAGAGTATTATTATTATTTTTTTTTTAATATGATCCTAGATATGTATGTACTTATTTTATTTGGTTAAAGTGACTAGTTTTATGAACAAGGTTCCATTAACTTGTCAGTCTTAAATGGGATTAGGCATGGCTCACCCATGTAGTGTATGGACTCAACCTTTACCCTTAACCATGGACTTTTAGATAACCCATAGACTAAAGATGAGGCAACAACATACTTCACCTTAATGTAAAATACTGAAGAAAAATAAATAATCCTCATTTTAATAACACGTGAAATCTTTAAATCGTATTCGCAACAAACTTTGGTTCTTAAGGCTGATATCTCTTGGAAAGCGTTTGGGCACATCGTTTGCACTTCACAAACTTCTAGGTGAGGGAAAACAATTCACTACATACTTTGAAACATGATTCCTTATATTCTTATGTGTTTAGGCAATGGAACATTGTATTTTGTTGTGTGACTAGAATATAATTGTTGGATCTAAAATAAACTGGGTGTATGTTAATAATTGTTGTAATCCGGTGCTCACTCACAGTAGTGTAAGGGAGATCTTGGCTAAACTTTCTATTGGCCGTGAGGAGACTCAGTCCGCCCGGATAAAGGAATCTAACCATTAATGTTATTGAAAGATCCAATAATTTTATATTTGTAGATTGATGATTATTGATATGGCATTGTTGAATTTTAATCTCGATTTGGTATGTTTGAATGTTGATTTATATTATCCTACTATTATGATGCTTGGATTACTGCATGTTATAATCGAATTATATGCATGTTATGGTAAATGAGATGTTGGATATGTTACACTCTGTTTGAGACTGAGATCTATGATTTTACAAGCATATTGTGAATAATTGAGTATATTTATTGAGCATAGCATTCTCATATTCATAGCATTGGGTATGAGGGTGCTATCCATGATTGTCACGAAGACCACGACGGTGGTAGTATTATTAGCCTCACTTTATGTGGGAAAACCATTATGGTAGATGAGATGCGATATCCGTGACAAGTCATGAGGGCTGTTATTTGGTGGTAGGTTGTGTTATCCTCACTTTATGTGGGAAGGCCATTAAGGCGATGTTGTGTTATCCTCGATTCGTCGGAAAGACCACCAAATATCAGTAGATATAATAATGGGTTGAAATATGGCATTTGGCATTGAGCATTACATTTTGCAAAGGCATGAGCATGTAATAAATTGTTATGCTTGCTTATTTGAAATATCATTGAGGAAGTAGGAATGACATATACTATGATTGTATTATTGTTTTCTTCATTGGGCATGGAGCTCATCCCTTACATTGCAGGCAATCCCTTGGACTTGGGTCTGGACGATAATTACAATTGAGCTTAGAAGGTGATGAGTCGATGAAGAATTCGTAGAAACGCTTAGTGCAGAATTTATTATTTAGGTTATAAGATGGTCACTTATTTGTTTTGAGACTTTGAGAAACTGATTTATTTGTTTATTTTTTTTTGTGAAAACTTGGATAATAAATTCAAGTATGGATTAATTTTGAGAACGCTTCAATTTGATTGTCATGGGAATGTGAGTAAATGATGCGTTTAGGAATCCTTATGTGAGTAATGTTGTCCCTTTGAGTTATTTGGAAAGCTCGAATGAGATGTTATGTTTTCAAGCAGGTTGTTGGTTTGGAGAATTTTGGTGGCTTGTGAATGTAATTATATTTGTTGAATTTAGTCACAGATTTTGATGTAAGACCCGTTTAGGGCAGCAGGTGATGTAATTTTGTACAGTCAGATCACGCACGTCCAGGTGTTGGAAGGCGGGACGTGACAATAGACTTCATGGCACCCATGACATGTCATTCATAATTATTTTATATACTAAGTTGGAAAGTATAATTTGATATTTGGTTATGAGATGTATTATGATTTCGAGATGTTTATTACTTGGTATTTACACATGCCTTTGATTTTGATTTGAAATTTCAAATGGAGATGAGAGATGTTTTTATGAAATGTGAATTACAATGTAATAAGCACATATCTTATATTATGATTTTGTATATGTCACATATTGGTACCCACACCGATGGGATTCCTCATGGGAGTTGACTAAGCCCACAAATTTTCCCCCTTTTTAGAATCTAATGCAGGAAGCTAGTCAAACATGATTGGAGATGAAAGCAAATGGCAAAGTTTTGGAGAGTCACACATTTTGACATTTTGGAGATAGAAGATATTATCATTCTTTTTGTCTATTTTTGAGAACATGTAATTTTTGTAGGAGTTATATGATTGGAAGTTTAATTGATGATGTATAAACTCCTAGATGATGATATTAGACTTCTTTGTTATCTGACATTTAACTTATATGGGATTAATATGCTTTGCTTTGGATTGAAAATGACTATCATTCAAATGTATCAAATACTATGTATATGCTTCTGCAGGTTTCATGTTAGGTGTTGCAAAAGTTAAAATAGACTCTGTCCATGCGCACAAACTAGTTGGGCCAGTTGAGGGTCGGGTTTTCTTACTCGGACTTGACTCATGTCGTGGCGCTCTGCCTTTCTCTGTCTCTCTCTTTCTCATTAAATACCACTCTGATCCTAGTGGGAGAGGGAGGGGCGTTACAGTTGGTATCAGAGCAATGAAAAAACAAAGTAAGGATTGCCTTTAAGTTAAATTCGAATAACTAGTATAAGGTTGTAAATAAAAGGTGTTAGTCATGTTACGACATATACACGAATAGAAAGTTATAAATGAAAACTTAGAATCTGTCCTCCGATGTAGAATGTGAAGTGAATGCATGACTTAATTCTTTTGATATAATATGATGATATTGGTTGAAATGAATATATATTCATGCGTCTATGAGATGAGGAATTTTCTAACCGTCGTTTGACATAGGACAATGCCACCTCGAAGAGGAAGCCGTGTACGAAGGCCTACAACATTTGTCGCTGAGACTAGCGGCAATGTTCCTCTTGTGACACTAGAAGTTCAAAACTTCCTTCAGAACCTGGTGCAGACAATAATACAGTCAGCTCAGACTGCGATTGGCACGGCCCAAGCCCCTGACACTGGGAACCAGGCCACTGTTAGGAATTTTCAGCAGCAACACCCTCCCAAGTTTCATGGTACGGAAGGGCCAATAGACGCTGAGAATTGGATAGATAACCTCACACAGATCTTCAAGCTGCTTAAGGTCACAGATGAGGAGGATCGAATCCTCTTGGCCAGCTCCCAACTTGTCAATGACGCTGGAAAATGGTGGAAGATGGTTGAGGAAGAAGAACTATTGACAGATCGGACCTGGAAGGGTTTCAAAGAATTGTTCCTAGGCCGCTATTTCCCTGAGGAAGAAAGAGAAGCAAAGGTACAAGAATTTATATTCCTAGCACAGAGGAACATGTCGGTCACAGATTATCAGGTAGAGTTCACCCGACTATCCACATATGCTCCTTACATGGTGGATACCGAATCGAAGAAGACCCGTAAGTTTGAAAGGGGTCTTCGACCTACAATCAAGTCAAGGGTGATATCTCCTGTAGCGAAGACTTATACAGAGATAGTGAGCAGGGCCATCACAATAGAGAAAGATCTGGCAGAATCAGCAAGCTTTATGGAACACAAAAGGAAACAAGGCAGTGCAAGTTCGTCCCAGTCACATAAGAGATTCCGATCTAGTGCATCACATCCTTCGACTTCTGCATTCGTGGTACAGTCTATTAGTAGTGTCTTCACTTGCTTTCACTGTGGGCAAGCAGGTCACACGAAGAGGAACTGTCCCCAGCTTAGCAGGACACAGGCTACACATTCTTTTGGTGGGACGTTCTCATGTTATCAGTGCGGACAGTCAGATCATATCAGAAGGAACTGTCCTCAGCTTCGCCAAGGACCTCCAGCACGGGCATCCTATCGTCCACCGGGCGGGCCATCTCAGTCACATATGTCTCGGTCACTGACTCAGCCCAGACAGACCCCAGGGCCAACAACTTCGGGACAAGTATACTCTATTGTCCCCGCACCAGAGACAGTTCATCAATCTGGGGTGCGAGGTATGACTATTATTGGTGGTTCGTGTGTTGTTGCGTTGTTTGCCTCTGGGGTATCACATTCCTTTTTATCTGCATCCATTGTTTCTGCCATGGGCATACTAGTACAGCATTTGTCATCTGCTCTTAATATCATATCACCCGTTGGCGACACATCTCTTGGTTTGGTTTGTACTTCGGTAGATACTGAATTGACTGACTTCAAATTTAAGTTCGATTACCTGGTCATGGACATGACAGAATATGATGTGATCTTCGGCATGGATTGGTTGAGTACCTATCAAGCATGCATTGATTGTTACCGCAGGAGGGTAACGTTTTGGTCACCTGAGGGACAAAGATTTATTGTAAATGGGGACACACAGAAAATGTCTATGTGCGGAGAGCCTCAAGATGAAATAGGACAAATTTCGTTAAACAGCCTCAGATTGGAAGATTCACGCATCTCTACCCTACCGGCAGTAGTGAAAGACTATGCTGATGTCTTTCCGACAGAACTTCCAGGTTTACCTCACAATTACTCGTTACGTTACTAGGGCTTTTAAAGTTTTCAATTACTTTGATGTAAACTTACAATTATTATCACTCTTTCTATAAGATAATTGTAATGCTTATTTTATTCAATGAATATTTCAACTGTTCCTTATGTATTTGGTGGTAAAGACCAACTAAGTATGTATTTGATTTATTGAGATAGTATAATTATTTTTCACGCTTCTTCCATCTACCCTTGTCCTCAGCAACAAATCTGTTTTCTCTTTCTTAAAGGTATTATCCTCTTCTTCCATTTACAAGTTAAGAATATAAACTCTTAGATTTCCCCTTTAATTATTTTCATCTTCCTTCCCTCTTCTCCGTTAACGGGCTACTATGAAAGTTTCTACCAAGCTTTCCAATCGAGTTTTGTTTGGATTTTTGGGAACTTACAACAGTTTTTCATACACATAATTATGTATATATAACCAAGAGGAACCAGGCCAGACCATTAATTAACTGGCTGATAGTAGGGACTGATTTTCACTCTTCAAAATTGTTGATGATGGGGAACTGTTTGAGGCCCAATCTTTATCCAGATCTGGTTGGTAAAATCTGTCTTCATCTTACCCAAACTAGAGCCTTAGGCCAATCTTTTGCTGTCCAACTTGAGCCTGTAATGTAAAACCCATCCCTTGTCTAGCCCCTAACCTTGGATCCTCCAACGTCCATAGTTGGGACAGCACCAATCACATATGTTTAATAATTTTCACACAATTATTAGTTCAAGATGGAAGTGAATACTTGGAACCTTCAAATAAATTTATGTGCAGCACATCCCGAAATTCTTGCTACTTGACTCCAAGTTGGAAAGCGTTTGGATTCGTCACTTACACTTCACAAACTTCTAGGTGAGGAGAACAATTTTACTTACTTGGGTTTTATTTACATATGCAATGTAAAAATATTGCAAAGTATTGATGTGTATTTGGAATGTGATTGTTGGACCTATAAATAGACTGAGTATTTATTAGAATGATGGTTGGAGTTCGGTGCAAGACGCACAGTAGTGTAAGGGGATTATTGGGCTAAAATGTTTTAATAGCCGTGAGTAAACTCAGTAAGCTTGGATTTTGTAACCAATTGTTAATGTTGTTGAAAGGTCTAACACTCATATTCGACTAGTTGTGGTTAGGATGACGTGTGATATTGTATAGTTTGCTATGTGAGATTATATTACGTTCGTTGGATGTTATGTGATTATCGGGCATGTGATGGACATACGTAGATTAATTACCACAATTTTTCTGCTGTTAAGTAATTTTGCTCCTGTTACAATATATAGTGTTATTGGAATAATATGCATACTAGAGCAAGGTTGAACATGATGTTATGTTATGGAATATGTGGATGCATTGTAAATCATGCTTAGAATGATTCTATAATTCTTGGAGTACGTAGTAAGATATTATAGTACGTCGTGGATAATGGTGGCATGATGGTAGAGATAATACGTACTATACATTGCATTGAGGATGTCATTCTCATATTCATTGGGATTGGGTATGGGAATGGAGTCTGTGGGAGTGACATGCTAGTCAGATTGTGATTGCTGGGTCCTGTGCCATTGGGATGGATAGGCTTGTCAGATTGTGACTGCTGGGTCCTATTTCGCTGGAACAACAGACCGATTAGATTGTGACTGCTGGGTCCTGGTTTATTGAAGTGACAGGCCGATCAGATCGTGGCTGCTGGGTCCTGGTTTGCTGTTTGGTCACATTGGTGACGGCTCGCAATTGTGCTACATGGTTTGTCAGGGTGGCCACTCAACCGAAGCTGAGTCATTTTGGCAAATCATGAGATTTGACATGGTGATAATGGATGTGGTAATGGATGGAGGTGTGTGGATTGAGCATTGGCATGTAGGATTAATATAGGGCATTGAGTATAATTTGCTTATCTATGTTGGAGATTAAGCTATATGATATGAGAGTTGAATGAGATCTTGTCGAATGAATGGTGATAATATATGTGACGTGCTATTATTTTCTTCACTGGGCATGGCGCTCATCCCTTACAGGCGTAGAAAACGAGGAGTCGCTGGAGGGTGTTTAGAATCGAATAGCTTATTGACAGATTTAGTACTTAGAGCATAGATCAGATGTTTATTTTGATTTGAATTATTTTGAGGAAGTTGTTTATTTGTTTACTTGGTTTGATGAGACTTGAATAATAAATTCTAGTATTGAGTAAATTTGAGAACGTTATGTATTTTGGTTAGTTTGGGAATGTGAGTAAATTAGTGAGTTTAGAAATCTTTATGTGATGGAATATTTTCTCTCTCTAAGTTATATTGAATGACGAATGGAAATGTTATGTCATTTAGCAGGTTGTGGACATGAGGAATTCGATTCTTTGTGAATGTTTGTATATTTATTTGGAAAAAAAATAGCCACGGATTTATGATGTAAGACCCGTTTAGGTCAACAGGTGATTTAAAGTTATGCAGTTAGATCACGCTCGTTTAAGTGTTGGAATGCGGGGCGTGACAAGCAGGCTTAGTGCCAGTGGCCACAGAGCATTGGCTGAAGCAGGTTGGTAGGACCATGGATACCATAGGTGTACCTTCGCGTCACTCTAGCATCATTGCAGTTGGTTGGGGAAGCAGCGGAATGGTGGTTAGATCAGCAAGAGATTTGTGCAGATGAATTGAAAACTTGGGATGCTTTCTCCAAAGCTTTCCTTGCAGAGTACTTTCCTCCCCAGATTCGTGAGTCTAAGATTTCTGAATTTTTGAGTTTGACTCAGGGCAGTAATAGTGTGGCTCAGTATGAAGCAAAATTCAAAGAACTAGCCCATTATGCCAAGGATTTGATGAAAGATGAGGGAATGAAAGCCCGTCGGTTTGAGCGAGGACTTCACCCTTTTCTTCGGTTTTCAGTGGTAGGGTTGGGGCTCCCTACTTTTGCAGAGGTTGTGCGCATAGCTAAATTAGTTGAGGCAGTAGAGGCCAAAGCTTTCAGAGCATCAGACCAGACGTCGTTCGGTAGCAAGAAGCAAGAAGATTGCAACAACAATAAAAGGAGGCAGGACACTCAACATAGTTAGAGGGCTCCATCTGAACAACAACAGTCATCAGATGGACGAGTTCAGGTGCAGTGTTACAACTGCAAACAGTGGGGGCATGCAACTAAGGTATGCCGTTAGTCTAAGAAGCAGCCTCAGCAGCAGGGAGAGCAGGTGTGCTACAAATGCAAACATACAGGTCATATCTCCAGATTCTGCCCTCAGAAGACTGGACCTTCCCAGCATGTTTTGCGAACTCTTGTTGTTCAGTCAGTCCCTTGTACTTTAGTGGTGCAGAGTCGCGGCCAACAGGTACCAAGCAGGGTATTGGACGGTCAATGACTCAGGGTCGCATCTATGCCATTGCACCCCAGGATGATGAGACTACAGAGCCAGCAATTATTCAAGGTATGCTTTTATTGCTTTTGGGCTAGAATATTATTTGATTCTGGAGCTTCACATTCTTTCATATCTAGCAGGCTTGCTTGTAAGTTGAACTTGTGTGTTGAGGCGCAAGATGAGCATTTGTTTATTAAGACCCCATTAGGACGAACGACTAGAGTAACCCAAATTTGCCGGTCATGTGTGTTAGCTATTGGAGGGGCTGAGTTAGAGTTTGACTTGTTAGTTTTGGGCATGACTGGATTCGAAGTATTTTAGACATGGATTGGTAATCTACTTAGCGAAGCTATTAGAGTGGTTGCGGAGGTGGGTGCTGGTTATTCATCTGCAAGAAGTGAATTTGTTGAGGAGTTGTGTTTCTCCTTTGGATTGTGTCTCGAGGACTTAGGCTGTAGTGTGGGCTTATTTAGTTGGATGACTAGTATGGATTGAGTGCATGTTGAGTTGAGGATGAGAGTGATAATGTCCGCAACGAAGGATTGGGATTTGTGAGGATTTAGGGTTAAGCACAGGAGGTATGAGTCTGGCGAGTCGTGTGCTAGGTCGTAGGATTATGATGGTTATGTGACCTTGAGATATTATGTTTGACCCCAATTCTGATTAGATGGAGGGTAGTGTGTGCCTAAGGATGCATTTAATGCTGAGATTGTGATTCTTGTGTGGAGAGGCATTTATTTTTTGGGAAGTCACACGGGTTAGGCGTGATGGGTAGTAGCGTAGTGCCATGTGTGATGTGTTACCTTTCTGTGGCTTGAAAAGTGATGCATGGATCGGTTATGTGTTTGTGACCCTTGATCTTGAGATGCTTTGTTGGAGTGATGTAGACGTAGAAAATATTGAGTGCGAGAGTTGACAATGCGATGGACGTATCAGGACTTGTTCGATGACCAAGGTACGTGCGTGAGCTAAATTTCGAGTGCGACATGTCTTTAAGAGAGGGAAGGGGAGGGAGGGAGAAAGAGGAGAGAAGGGGGAGGGGGGGGTGGGGGGGGGACCCGACCCACGATATCGGATTTTTAGGAGATTTGTAAGTCTCCGATTCGGGTCGACATAGGTCGGTAGCATAGATTAGCTAGTGGGCTCTCCAATGAGCCCAAGTTGGCCCAATTAGGAGCTCAGAAGCTCGAAGGGCATTTTAGTAATTGTGACTTTTGAGTGCCTATTATCTGAAAATTGTTTGAAAAATACACATCAAACTTAGAAATTGAACAATACAACCCGATTGCACACACACCTCCTCAATTAATGATCCACTTAAAATAAAAAATTATAAGTTGAATTCTAAATTTTAGAATGTTTGATTAAAATTCAAATTGAGCCAATTAATCAAATTACCCAATGGAAATACCCATTACATGTTTTCCCTTTTTTAATTTACAATTTTTGAAAATGACCATAGTACCATTGCCGTATGCGAGTTTTTGCTACCCCAAACTTAGAAATCCTATGGTCGAATCTATCTTTCTCCCTTGTTGGAAGTTTCTCTTTATTCCAATCCTTGCACACGCCTTTGCCCATTGTGTAATCCCAAATTTTTAGCTCCAAGCGGGATCCACGCCCAAGAACAAGAACGAAATTAGCCACTCTCGGATCTTTCCCTCTCCCTCAATTATCTTTATTCTTTACTAATCCCACGAGGAAACCCAGTCTATCCCACATTAGAAACCATGCAACACCGACACATACATCAAATATATAACATGTACTTATTGAGCAAACCATGCACACCTCATTGTTTCTCTTCTTTGTTCTGTCTCTCCCTCTCAACCAGCGAACACCAGTACCTCCTGCCGCCTGCAGCAGCTCACAACTTGGTATTTTCCTATCCCTTTCTTCTCTCCTCCTCTTTTTTTTTTTTTTCTCTTTTCTTTCCTATCTCCCCTATGTCGTGTTCCCAACCCCTACTGCACCATCAACAAACAAGCCACCATCCCGGCCTCTCTCCATCTCAGCCCTTCCAACCAATTTTCAGGCAGCAAACGACCCACAAGTCGCCAAACCAGGCTTCAGTGAGGTTGAAGCCCATCGAAGGCCTAATGTTGGCCGTTGCTCTATAACTCTGTAACATTATAATTTAATGACTTGTAAGTTCAATAGATATGATAGTCAACATAGTACAACTTAATATAGTTATCAACATCTATGTTGATCCAATATTTAAGAGCTCGTGATATGAGTGCATCAAAAGTTGTGCTTAGTTTTGCTTACCATTGCATAAAGAGCCAAGTTACACTAATAATATCAGTATTTCCATTAAAAACTGCCAATAAAGTCAAAAAAAAAAAAAAAAAAAAACCTGTAAGAAAATGGTTCAAAACTGCCACATGGGGTTAGCTCAACTGGTTTCCTCCCGTCTTAGGAAGCGGGAGGTTGCGGGTTCGAGCCCTCATGGCCTAATCTTGGTGTGTCCTAGGGGTAATGGGCTCACCCATAGGGGTTTTACGCTGGGTATCCCGCAGTTTTCCACATGTAAATTCAACCAAAAAAAAAAAGCCAGTTTCTTCCATTTCTTAACTTTTACCTTTTCTTTCATGTTTTAATTATTTATTTGGGAGAAAATATTAGTAATTTTTTCTAAGCTTCCTTCTTTTATCACTTTGATTATTCATTTTTTGGTCTAGAATATTCCAGTTCTTTACTTTAATAATTTTAGTAGTTTCTTGGATTCAAGAGTGGTTGAACCTTGTCAAACTATAGGAAAAACTATCCAATTGATGGCTAGCTGGCTTCTTACAACATTTTGGTCTCTATCTGGCATTGATGAGGAACAGATTTAACATTTTTAAGGAAGCCCTTAAACAATAAAATAATGTGAAAGTTGCATTGATATGCGAGTATTAATGTAATCCATTTTCTTAAATGAACCTACAGAATTTCTGGGAAGTGGTTCCAGACCGAACACTTTCAGTTATACTGAATTAAAGAATGCTACAGAAGGCTTCATTGCAACAAATAAGCTAGGAGAAGGAGGTTTCGGGCCTGTCTATAAGGTAAGTTTCTTTTATCATTGTTAAGCTCATTTCCTTTCAACTAGCTCTATACCAAGAAATTTATATTAAAAATAGAAGAGTACAGAAACAAAAAGAAAGAAGAGGTCTAACAGAATTAGACCCAAATAAGAAGAGGAAAAGCAAATAACAAGAAGCAACAACAGAAAATACAATGATCTTTCAAAAAAAAAAAAAAAATAATACAATGAGTACAAAAGTAAAAACTCCTAATCTCAAAGGAGGAAAACGCTAGAAAAAATGTCGGTGACTCCAAGAATGGCAAAATAATCTGCCAGTTCATTCGTTGTTCGGCCGATCTTGACAAAGGATACATTAATCCCCAAGGCCAACACCCTAATCTCCCTAACTACAGTGATCAGTTTCTAGGGTGGATGTCTTTGACCCTTTGACTACTTAATGGCATTTGTTGAATCTCCCTCAATAATTAGTTTTCCCTGCGCATACGTATTCTATATTCAAAGTTCTCCTAATGCTAAGGATTTTCACCTCATTGGAGTCTTTAGTTCCCATTGACTCGTTGAAAATGACGGATGCAGTCCCCTGATGATAATTGAGCACCCTGCCTATCCCAACAAGCCCCAGTTTCCCTCTTGCTGCCTCTTCTACATTGAACTTCATGACATTCTGTTCTGGATGTTCCCATTGGTCTTGAGCTTACTTTCTTTCTAAACCCATTCATACATTCATCCGAAGATGATATGAGGTCCGTGAGTCTAAGGCCACTAAACTCTGTGCTAGAAAGAAGCCATACACAAAGTCTCCATTTTGCTAATTGGAAAAGTTCATTCATATCTGTTGACCTTCCTTCAAAGATTTTGGAGTTTCTTTCATTCCAAATGGTCCATAGAATGGCTGCTGGGATAATGTTCCATGCGAGTTTCAACCGTGGAGTAAGCGTTGAAATAAATTATGATTCCAAATACCTAGCACAGGTTCTATCAAACATCCAGGGTATCTTAAAAAGATTTGCAAAGTACGTCCAAAGGCTTCGAGCCAGTGGGCAACCCATAAAAAGGTGATCAACATCTTCTTGCTCTATCTCACATAGTGGGCAAATGGAGTCCTCTTGGTAGAACAAGCCTCTCCTTTTGTGTTCCGTTCTAGTTAAAACTCTTCCTTTTAGAGCACACCAAACAAAGATATTGACCCTGTAAGACCAATTCTATGAATATTTGGACTGAGAAATTACCCGAAGAATCTCCACTCCAAACAAGTTCATCTTCCTCTCTTGGTGAAACGGGAAACTCCCCTAACTGCCCTAAGAGATCCCTTTCGGTGTCTTCATCAAAAGCCCTCAACTCCCTTCCAGGGGTCAAAAATTCGGCCGATATTGTGTGTATCGGCCGAACTGTATCGGGTTTTCGAATGCCAATATAGTTCGGCCGATACGTATAGTATCGGCTAGAGAGAGAAAAGTTCGGCCGATTTTTATTTTTTATTTAAAAAAAAACCAAATATCGGCGTGGGCCCAGTCGATATTTCGGCCGATATTCGTCCGATACTGGTGAATATCGGCCGATATTTATATTTTAATTTTTTTTTTAAAACAGCCTTTTTTTAATGAATTTAAAAAAAAAGCCACCGAGATTGTCAAAAAAAAAAATGAGGAGAGAGAAAAATCTCGGCCAAGATCAAAATTCCAGCCGAATTTTCAGCCCCTGCTCCCTTTTATGATCCAAATGCCAGGATACCAGGTGACCCCCAATTTTATAGCTATCCTGTACTAGTGCTCTCTTTTTCTTTGAAATCCTGTAAAGTCTTGGGAAAACTTCTTTTAAAGGCCTCTCTCCTAGCCAAAGACTTTTAAGAAGAGTTTTATTCCCTTTTTCCACCATAAGTCTAGTGTTACCGTTGAAAATGTTTCCTACCTCCTCTTCACCTTGTCCTAACCTCCACCAAGATCTAATCAGCATTAACCCTTTCTTTTTCATATTATCACTTAGAAACCAACCATTTGTCTCCTCCAGACCATATCTAGCTGACAAGATACAAACCCACAAAGCACCTTGTCCTCTCCGAACCTCCATGCAAGGTTGTCAAACTCGATTCATATCATTAATCGGTCTGGGGTGTGGATCGTGACTCGTAGATCGTAGAATCATAAGAGTCATAATATTTTTTACTTTTTTTTTTTTCTGTACTTATTGATACTATTACATTTAATTATTTGTGTCATCCATCGAAAATAATCATCCACAAAAAGACACAAAAAATATCAATATCAGATTTAATCATAATTAATTAATTATTAAGTGTATAATTTTTTTCTATTATTAGAAAACTATATTTTTATATTTTAATCAATATAATAAAAAATTGGTCAAGCAATTTTTATCCCCAATTTGACATTTATCATCCATCGTAAATAACTATAAAAAAGACACAAAAATGTATTAATATGAGAGTTAAATATTAATAAATTTAAAAAATCAACAAATAAATCAAAGCCATTAAAATAAATCTAAATAGAATTCATCAAATAAAAAAAATTCTAAAAGAAAAAAAAACGTTTTTAGGTATTTTTATTTTTTTAAATAGATACAAAAGATTGAAAAAAATAAAAAGAGGTTTTTTAATAAGAACATAAAAATATGGAAAAAAAATAAACATGTAAAAAAAAAGAGAAAAAATATTTAAATAAAAAATAGAAATAATAAAGAAAGATAAGAGAACATTACTAAAAAAATAAAAAAAGTGGTACACGAAATATCATGTGGAATACGAAACTTGATATAGCTTAAAAAGTCACCGGAGTCTCGGGTCACGGGAAAGAAGTCTTTAGTCCATGTTGCCACAACAATAAAGCACGAAAACCCTAAGTATTTAGTCCATAACATGCTGCCGCAAGAATGAAAGCACGAAAACCCTAATATGCAAGAGCTGCGGCACGAAAAAGAGAGGAAAGCGACAAAAATCCTGCACTTAAACATGAACAAAAAGAGGAGAAAACACGATACAAAGGCTGCGTCGATGAAAAAGGTCTCTCTTCTTTACTTCTATTTTAGAAACTCCGAAGTCGCTCCGATAAGTCCGGATCAAGTCTATGTCACTCATCCTCTATCAATCTTGTGCTGTCTGTCCTTGGCCGGTGCTTCCACTTAACAAGATACCACTGAAAACCTCTTGAAAATGTAGAAAACTCTTCCTCTTCTAGGATGAAACTTTCTTCTCTCTTTTCGGAAACAAGGAAGGCAAAGAATAACGGATCGGTGAAGGTTGTATAGTGGGTTATGGAGTGGGACAAGGTGATGGTTTGGATTGAGGGGAGTTCTAGGTTGTGAGGGTCGGCTAGATGGTGAGGAGGACATGACAATGTGAAGGTCAAGGTGATGATTTAGATTGAAGGGAGTTCCAGACTGTGAGGGTGAGCTAGATGGTGGCACATGTAAAGGCTGAGGGGACTGTATTGGTGCGTGGCATGGGTCATGGAGCGGGTCATGCTGTAGCTTACGCTGTGGGTCAGAAAGGCTAGTAGGATCAGGGTAAGGTTGTAGGTCAAGAAGGCCAATATGTGGAACAGGGTCATGTTGATATGGGATGAGGCTTGGAGGTGAAGGTGCTGGAACTGGACAGGGTGTGAGGTCCTCCACATGATCATCCACATCAAATCCCTTGGAATCACAATGAGAATCTGCAATAAATTTATATTTTTCATCTCATATATTAATGTGACTTTTAATTTCAGCGTGCGAATCATGAATGTGTAGTGCAGATGCATGAACAGACTCACTAAACTTGGGCGTCAATGGCAATGGAGTAGGGTCTATGGATGAGGATGGTATGGAAACACACCTAATCAAGGCAAGAGAAGATTCTTTGTTCTCTTCATCATCACTGGGGTTTTCCTCAATTTTAATGATCTCCACATATTCAGTTAGAACAGTTGCTTCTGGTTCAAAGTCAATAGCGTGCTGAATATCACGCATGGGAGGGAGCTCATCCGGTAAATCGTCAGGGAAGACATCCTGAAACTCTCTCATAATCGGCTCAACCTCCCGCAAGCAATCAACACTAGGCTCGGGTGATGTTTCTCTAGCGACCAATGCAAATTCAATGTCCTCTTTAGCCTCTTTCTCAAAGTCCGTAGGACTAAGAATATGCAGGGTTTTGGGTTTTGAGCTACTGTTGTTTGTGCCCTTGCTTGGCTTCTCCGCCTCATTCTTTGGTACTTTAGGAGGGAGAGGGTTCAATTTAATCCTTTTACCCTTAAAGATGAATGAGCACACGTTTGACCTACAGAACAGTGTGGCATCCGTGCCAGACAACCACGGTCTCCCCCAAAATAATGTTACCTACTTCCATAGGTATCACGTCGCACCATACAATGTCTTTATAGGATGAAAATTGGACAGGTACCTGACACTGTTGAGTCACGGGAATAGATGATGAGTCCACCCACGCAACCCGATATGGGTGAGGATGGGCAATGGGTGACCACCCTAATCGGGAACCTGTCGACAAAGCAATGACATTTGTACAACTCTCACTATCAATGATAATCTTATAGGTCTTGTCACCACTTTTAGCAAAGGTGTAGAAAATATTGCACCTTCTCCAATCGTCACTCTCTATTGGTTGTGCTAGGGCACATCGACGCACCACCAACACGCGGGGTATTACCCTCCCCACGGGGGTATGAGTCTTCTTGCACAAAAGCCAAGCCATTCTCTATGTCTTTATAGTCATCCTCATCGATGTCTTCCAAATTGGGCTCATGGACTTCTAGAATCTTGACAAGGTGTGCGGTGTCCATGTTGAGTTGGTACTCTCAGCCACTATGTGTGAGCAAGCACAGACGCATGCGCTACGCTAGACTCATGGATATGGGACAGACTAAACGCTATGCAATGGCCTAAGTAGAAATGCAATGCAATTTTATTTTTATTTTTAATAAGGAAAATGCAACCTAAGACCGTGGTTGTTCAAGGAAACAACCCAACCTCGCTAGACGCTATGATGACAATGGCAATTTTTATTTTTTTAAATTTTTATTTTCGTTTCACTAAATGCAAATCTAATACCGTCGATGTTTAAGGAAACACTCTAACTTAGCTCGAATACTAATTTGATGCAGAAAAAAGAGGATAGGGTAACCCTAAATGTCTAATTTGGTTCTCAAAAAATTAAAAGGGATGAAAAAAGCTAAACCGGAGCTGAAATTAATTAATCAATTAATGTAAGTAATCAAATAAACATAGTTCCACCACAAATAATCATGCAAGCACTGAGAATTTAATGTGTAATTAGATTTAAATAGCTAATCATATACTAAATGGGTGATATATGATAAATAAATATGAAAGGAAAAAGGTAAATGGATAAATAGAGTTGGGGAAATAAGAAAAGGGGTGGTTCAGTCACTGTTGTGCCATTACGGATGAAGGATTTGGGCTTAAAGAAAGGGGCAGCGACACTGTACCAAGGAAAAGAGGTTTGCGGCAACATGGAAAAGATGCTAAGGGTGCAGCAACACTGTAGTGGTTAACAGGGGCCTAAGGAAGGGGCTGCAACAGCAGTAGAGGGCCTTAGGGAGAGGTTGTGACAGCAGCAGGATGGATTATGGCAAGAGGTGACAGCACAAGGGATGGCTATGCAAGGTTTTTGCAGCAGGGTGAGGGCTATAAGCAGTTGTAGCAGCAAGAGGAGGCTTATGGCAATAGAGAGGAGAGGGAAATAAAATAGGACAGAGAAGGAAAAGATAGAAAAGGGGGCTGCGATTGCAAAATGAAGGGTTATGGGAAGTTCTGCAGCAAAGGGGAAGGGCATATGGAGGGTTCAGCTGCAAGGCTGTGAAGAAAACGAAAATAGGGAGCGGAGAAAGAATAAAGAGAGAGAGAAGATGTGTACCTGGATAGAGAGGAAGTGGTTTCTCACCGTCTTCCGTGGCTTCTCACCGAACTTCAATGGATTCCACCATTACCATACGCCGTACGTAAGGAGCAAAGTTTTCATTCTTCATTTCAATCCCTGCTGCCCTAAAGGGCTTACAAAAGATTTATAACAGCTTACATACAAAAGAGACCAAATTACCCCTAGTTACAAAATGACTAAAACACCCCTAAATGTAAAATAAAACGAAATACCCTCAAATAAAAAAAATAGAAAATTACATCAAAAGACAACTAAATAAAATAAAATCAAAATAAATCAATGTCGATCCAATGCTCCGCATCAAAGAGTAGCTATTCATACAACTAACAATATTTGATATGATAGAACAGAATAAGAATTAGAGTAAGGTAACACTAGAATCAGAATACCTTGAGAAATATAGCATGCCTATTATTGTTATTATTATATTTTTAAACTATCAACTGGGTGTTCAGAACAATAAATAATAACTTTCAAGTCAATGGAAATTTTAGGTCCTTTAACCAAGTTTTTCTTAAAAACTTTAGTATTCAAAATACATGAAATATAAATAAACAAATAATTTAAAAACATAAACTGATAATTTTAATAATTCGTGATTAACATAATTAGGGAGAGAAGACTTTGTAAAAATGAGTAATTGCTTTTTGGTCCATTAAATACTTTAATAAAAATCATATAAAACGAAACCCATAGATAATGACCACCATATATATGTAAAGGAAAGTAGATGAGTGATGATGTAAAAAATAAAGAAATGGAGAGATTGAAAGTTGGAAACACAAGATTCGGTTGAGGGGTTCTTATAATTCATAGCAGGTCAAGGACTATGGTTAGTAAATACTTCCATTCAATCAGATTCAATGCTTAAATGAATCCATCCACTTTGCACAATTCTGCTGATTGGACTCTTTAGTTTTTGCACAACCCACATCTAGAAATTTGGTCAATAATGGGTGACCTTCTGCCCCTTTTTAAAAGAAGTTACACCTAGTATGTATCCTTTGCAACAAGTCACAGATGGCAACCCAAGCTGAGAACGGCAGGGTTCTAGCGGCGGGGCTGGTAATTTTGGCATCGGGGTCGGAGAAGAGAGAAGAGATTTAAGAGTAAACTAATAGAGAAAAGAGAGAGAAGGGAGGAGGGACTCACCGTACAATGAACAAAAGCGAAGGAGAGACTGGCCTAGCAGCTTGTGGGCGACGGTGGCTGCTCTTGATCTCTTTGTTTTCTTCTCTTTTCCTTGTTTTCTCTTTCCTCATACTTCAAAATGGAGAAGAGAGGGGGAAAGAGGAGAGGAGGGCACCACCGATTGAAATGGAGGGGAAAGGAGGGAGAGAGTGAGGAACCATATGAGAGGGAGGGGAGAAAAGAGAGAGAGCTTTTTCTCTCTTTGGTTGCCCCAAGTCAAAGGCAATGGGGGTTGTGAGAGAAGGGATGAGGGACTCACCGTGCAATGAACAAAAGCGAAGGAGAGACTGGCCTAGCAGCTTGTGGGCGACGGTGGCTGCTCTTGATCTCTTTGTTTTCTTCTCTTTTCCTTATTTTCTCTTTCCTCTTCTCTTTCCTTATTTTCTCTTTCCTCAGGCTTCAAAATGGAGAAGAGAGGGGGAAAGAGAAGAGGAGGGCACCACCGATTGAAATGGAGCGGAAAGGAGGGAGAGAGTGAGGAATCATATGAGAGGGAGGGGAGAAAAGAGAGAGAGCTTTTTCTCTCTTTGGTTGCCCCAAGTCAAAGGCAATGGGGGTTGAGTGTGGTGTTGCCTCATGCATTTAATGCATGAGGTGACACATGGAGGTGGTGGTTGGGTCACACCTTTCCAAGTGGCATGCCACATGGTAGGCCACTTCACCACTCTTGCCACATCTTTAATTTATCCCACTTAATTAAATTCCATTCCACTCAATAATTAAGTAATTTAATTCCTCACTCAATTTAATTCCCAATAATTTCATTTAATTAATTAATCATCTCTCCAACCTTATTAATTAATATCTAAAATTCCCATTAACACCTAATTTGAGTTTCAATTCTCCAAATTTTCGTTCAAAATATTCCATGAATTACATTGGACCATATGTTGAGTTTCCCGGGTCATTACAAGTTAATTCTAAGACTTGATGCTAATTCAAAACATCTAAGAATGGCCTTGTAACCCAATAACTCCTGACGAACCGGTTCATAGAAAAACAATGTGTCATTTGCAAATTGTAAGTGGGTAACTATGGGACCTTCCGGTGCCACTTTGAAATCTTTTACTACTCCCAGCTCTCTAGATTTTTCCACCAATTTGTTCAAGCTTTCCCCAACAAGAGTGAAAATGAAGGGAGCTAATGTATCTCCTTGCCTTAAACCCTTGTTTGCCTGTATTGGTTATGTTGGGAAACCATCAACCAGGATATATTATGTGGTGTCCTCGATACATGCTTCCATCCACTTACACCACATACTCCCAAAGCCCATCCTAGTGAAGAGATAACCCACGAATGACTCAGTTCACAAAATCATAGGCTTTCTCCATGTCAATTTTAAATAGGAGACCCGGTTTCTTCTCTTTGCTTCTCATGTGGACTAGTTCATTGGCAATTAAGACCCCATACAAAATTTGTCTTGTCTTCCACAAACGACCTTGAGATTCACCTATGATTTCAGGTAACACTTTCTTCAGTCTTTTAGCTAAAACCTTTGCTAATTGGCCGGTAATGAGAGAGTTCCCCCGGGCTTTCCCTCTTCGGAATTTGGGTGATAAAGGCATTCTTCAAACTCTTATTGATAATTCCATTGCGATGAAAGTCCTTAAAAGACCTTAAGAAAGTCCGGACACACAGTATCCCAACATGCTTTGAAGAAGTTAAAATTAAATCCGTCCAGTCCCGGAGCCTTGTGCCCCCTTAAGTCCTCCAAAGCAGCTTTGATCTCTTCAATAGAGAACTCAGTTTCCAAACATAAGGAACTTTCTCCACTGATTCTCCTAAACTGAATTCCATCCAACGTAGGTCTATGGGAACCTCTAATAAACAATGAGGGGGAAACAAGCTTAGAAAAAGGGGATCTTGGACCAATAGGCAGTTGGTCAAGTAGTAACCCATATTGGGGGGTAGGCAAATGCAAATCATATGGGAAAAGGGGTAAGACGCACCCTAAGAGAGGATCACAATGGAAAGAAAGAGAGAGAGTTCAGGAAAGGAAATACCCAATCTGTAAAGAAGAGAGTCGAAGCCTCAGTCGCCAACCCTGGATTATGATGATATGTTTGGAAGTGAGAGCCAGCTAAATTGCTAGAGGTCCTAGGGACATAAAAAATTCGTATCTGATGGTCCTCAAAATATGCCGTGAAAAGATCCTGCTGAGTGCAACGAAAGGGGGGTGGGACCCACAAAGGTGATCGTGGTCGCTGTAATCCTCTTCGATGTGGTGGAGAAAAGTCTAGGATGTCTTGCCGCCAAAGAGTTGGGATTCGGAATAGTCCAAAGAGATTGTCTAAACGTCCTGATATCGAAGTTGGGAGAGAAACCCTCGATGAAGGAACCAAAATCAATCCGAGGCATAGTAACCTGATAGTCAAGACCTGCAACCTGGAAGACAAGTTTGGAGAAAACACCACAATGCCTATGTAACGGGGGATCAGAACTAGGAAGAAAAGGAGAATGAGAGATAGTACCCGGATCCGAGGCCAGAGAAGAGGAGCTGACAAGAGGGGAGCCATGAGAGAGGGCGAAGCGGGTGGGGGCCGGAGGTGGAAGCTTAGGAGAAGACCGGAAGATAGCTGAGAAATGATGTTTGACTGCCTCCTTAATCCCATTCTTATCTACTATGCGGTGACCATCTGCCACTATAGATCTAATATTCTTTGCTGCTTTCCGTACATTAGCAAATCTATGAAAAAACTTAGTATTCTCGTCTCCTTCCTTCAACCAAAGAGCTCTAGATCTGTCATTATTCCATTTCTTCTAATCGGAGGCAATCCTAAAGAGTGGCTTTGTTGCTTTTTCTTGAATCATGTTTGTCCTCTTCTAGTTCTCTTTCCTCCTCCAATCAATTCCATCCTTCCAACGTCCGAATGACTGTCTCTTTTCTTTCCTTCACTGGTCTACTGGCTGATTTGACCCAATCTTTGATTTTAGACTTCAAAAGGATAAGTTTCTTTGAGATCACTTAGCCTCCCTATTCTTGAACATCAAACCCTCCCCACCATTCCTTCACCAATCTAGTGAAATTCGGGTCCTCCAACCAAGCGTTACTGAAGCGAAAAGGCTTAGGACCCCAATCTATTTCCTTTGTATCGAGCAACGTAGGACAATGGTCTGAGATAGGACTGAAGAGCTTGATCTGGCTTGTATTAGAGAAGATTGAATCCAAAACTGACGAGGTGAGGAATTTATCTAATCTACTCATGACGCTTTTAGCTTGTTCATTACTCCAAGTAAAAAGACCACCGATAAGCGGAATGTCTGAAAGCTCATTTATGGAGATGAATTTGGAGAGGTCTTCCATCCCTCTAGTGTAGCCACTCCCACCTTTCTTTTCTGATGGGTATCTTACAATGTTGAAGTCTCCACCTAGGCACCAAATGGAAGAACGCCAACAATGAACATCATTCAACTCAATCCACAAATTCTCCCGCTCTCCTTCTGTGTTAGGACCGTAAACATTTGTGAGACAATCTCCACTCCTTCCCTGAAAAGCATTTCCTTAATTGATATTGATCTAAGATTGTGTCTTCTTGAGGAAACTTGAAAAAGGGAAGGATTCCATAATGTGAGTAGCCCACCTGACGAACCTTCAGTTGGTTTATTAAAGAAGTTTACATTTGATGGGCCCCAAATTCTCTAATGAAAGAGGCACTTAGCTCCTCTCTCTTAGTCTCTTGGATGAACAATACATCAATCATCATGTTCTTCTTGATCAACCGACAAATTGCCCCCTTTTCTCCTGGAGTCCTAGACCCCGCACATTCCAACTAAGAATCTTCATGTGGAACAACTTCAGTTCCCCCAACTCTTCCCGTGCTTCCTCCTTTATTTGCATTAGGATTTGAGGGCACTCTTTCAATCTTTCAGATGTTATTTCCTTGTCTCCTCTAGTCAACCACCTCCTCCTCCGTTTTCTGCAGTAAGTTTTGAAAATTGGATTCCTGTCATATTGCCTCCTGGGGACTCTAGTTGCTATGGATGAATGATCGATCCCGATCCTTTGTAGCTTCAATTTCCATTTGGAAATTTCATTGTCACGCCCCGACCCAACGCGCATGTGAGAAACAAGAATATTTTTTTTTTTAACTTTGAAGCATGCATAACTCATAGTCCAAATACGTGACATCCACACGTGTAACGAGATCCCTACAGATCCTAGGACTTATTGGACCATTGGTTTGATCGAACTAAATTATCAGTTGCCTACGTACTCCAATGGAGATTCAGGCCTTGCGTAGCTCTCAATTCATTTATTTCATGGCACTAATCCCATGCTATTCTTGATGTCATATCAGGACATGCTATTGCCCAACTGTGGACCTTATCAATAGAATAGGTCTCATCCATCACGGATCACGCCAATCATGAGAACAACGTCAACCATGGGATCAATGTCACTCATGGGATAAACATCAACTACGGGACCTATACCCGAACATAAGTACTATATCCCTCTTAGGGGACAATACTCTAAATATGGGTCCAATCATCTATGGAAAACATGCCCTTTGTGGGAATGACCATCCACGATAATAATATCAATCCATGAACACAATACTCTCCAAAGGAATAACCATCCATGGGAAATACCCTCTATGGGAATAACCATCCATGGGTATAACTCGTCCATTTGTAGAATCAATATGTCTATCATGGGACCAACAAGTCTACCATAAGACCAATACGTCTGCCAGGGGACCAACATGTCCACCATAAGACCAATACGTCTACCATGGGACCAACATGTACACCATAAAGGAGAATGCTCGTCACCGTCTTTGAAAATCCACTTCTAGAGGGCATGATTTAATGAAAGAAAGTAGAAGAAGAAAAAATTTCATCCTCCTGCAACTGTTGCCTTCAGAGCAGCCTTCAAGCGTCCCTCCTCTCTCCCTCTGCTAGGGAGATGCCTGGCAGAGGGAGGGGACCTTTGCTTCATCCTTGTATTCTCGTTACTGAGCAGAGACTCGAGGTTGTGTCCCTTCCCCGGCTTCTCATCAGATTCACCCGTCTTTTCTTCTCTAGCTTCTTGTCTCTTGTTGTTCCTGTGCATCTCCTTTTTGCAACGCCCTTTTTGCATCGCTCTGGCGTGATCTTGTCTCTACACCAATTGCTCGGGCTGATTCCATCCTGATCCAGATTCAAACCTGTAGTACCCAGATCTGCTTCAATCTGCTCCTTCCATGGCCTTCGATTCCCTAATCTTCAACCTGAGCATCAGCAATGTCCTATTGTCCAGATTTTCGCCCATCAGCCAACATCTCACTAGAACCAGCATCTCCCATCGGCTGCCTCCGGATCTAGTTAGCCTCTGCCTCCAGATCTAGTTCGCCCCTTATCTGCACTTCACTTGGATCGCGCCTCTTTTGCAGATCTCTCGCTATCCTCAGTTCACCGATTTGCTTCTGCAACCACCCAGCCGGCCATCCTTACCTGCACTTCACTTGGATCTTGCCTCTTTTGCAGATCTCTCGCTATCCTCAGTTCACCGATTTGCTTCTGCAACCACCCAGCCGGCCATCCTTTCATCTGCTCTTCGTTTATGCCCCTTTCTCCAGCATCGGTTCCCTCCGATCTAGTAGCAACCAATTTATCTCTCAAATCTGATTCCTTTTTGAGATTTGCTTCTGTGTGCAACCAATTATCGCCCCCTTTGTTCCCGCTTCTACTGACCATCTCAGATCTCTTCAACCCTTGCCAGATCTGCCGCTTGCCTTCATCAGCTCCACTTGCACGTCGTCTTTTGCCGTGATCTCTCTGTCGTGTTTCCAGATTTGATGTTTCCACCGAGTCGATTTCCAGTGTTGGACCGATAGCATCTTCCCCACCTCTTTCGGTGGATCATCGCTGTCCACCGGCGATCTTGGAGGATCACCGCTGTTCATTGGCGATGTTGGTGCGCCTTTCGAGAATGTCTCCATTGTTGTCACTCCCACGTGTCTGGTCCAATGTCTGCAGCCTGTTCCCCACGCGATATTGGGTGTCAACATCAAGAGGGTGGTTTTTTATTCTTGTTTCCTCTCAGAATTTTCCTTTATCCAGTTTTTACTTTCTACTCACTCTCTTGAGTCCTGCCTATTTTTTTTTTCCCTGTTATTCCTGTTTTTTCTCTTGTAATGGGCTTTCTAGTTTTTTTCTCCACTCCTTTGCGTGCTTCGCATGTTCTCCTTTGTGCCTGCTCCACTTGCTCTTCCCTCAAGTCTCCGGCTCAACTTTTTTTAGTTGTCCCCTCTCTTGGCCGACCATTGTATTTTGGTCGCGAGCTGTGCTGCATCTACTTGTCAGCCATCGTCTCGTGCGATCCTCTGACCTATGTACCTTGTTTCTTCCTCTTTCCACCCACCCTTGTCCTCCCTGTAACTGTGCTTTACCCTTCTTCAGTCCGAGTCAAATCTTCATTTGATCCCTTTCAGATCCCCGTCGCCTGTTAGAGTAACCAGTTTCTGCGCTCTCTCAGCGGATTTGATTGGTGTCATGCTGTGGACTTTGACCTCGTGGTTACTGGTTTGTTGCTAACCATCTCCGGCTCTCATGTTATGCTCCTTAGATGTTCCAGTTGCTGTACTGTTCCTTTGTCGTCCGCTAGCCCTGCTATCAGTTTTTTTTTTCCCTGTTTTGTGAGCCAATTCTTAGGCTTCTTTTTCTTTTTCTTTTTCTTTTTCTTGTACTGGCACTTCCGATGCTTTTATCTACTATTATTAATATATGAACCATTAAAAAAAAAACATGTACACTATAAGACCAATACGTCTACCATGGAACCAACATGTCTACCATAAGACTAATACGTCTACCATGGGACCAACATGTCTACTATGATAGCAATATGTCTACCATAAGACCAATACGTCTACTATGGGACCAACACTTCCACCATGGGACCAACATGTCTACCATGAGACCAATACGTCTACCATGGAATAAACATGTCTACCATAAGACAACCAATACGTTTACCATGGGACCAACATGTCTACCATAAGACCAATACGTCTACCATGAGACCAACATGTCTATCATAAGACCAATACGTCTACCATGGGACCAACATGTGGGCATGAATCCGAACCACCATAGGAACCATCATCCATGGATATAATCATCCATCCCTTGTAACACTCCATTAGTGAGTATCATCTATCCATGAGTATAAACCATCCATGAATATAAGCCCTCCATGGATGTAATTCATCCATGGGCATAACTCATCCAGGGACACATCGTCTACCATGAGATCTTCCATCCATAGGAACAACACTCGCATGCATCAGTACGTGACAATGGCAACAACATCAAATCATGATATCATATCATAAACATACCACTTGCAAGACTTAGGGTCCAACGACTTACTAAGCGGGTGACTCACGCATAGCGAGCTCTAGTCTACCTCGCCCTGCGTCCCTTCACCACGTGGGTGATTCATTCAAGCTCCAAGGTGTATGTATCGCTCCTTGGGGCATACAAGTACCTAGCCTTGCGCATCAACGCACATCAAGTGTGCTAAATAGCCGTGAGAGCGCCCTCCAGCGCGTAGCATATGAGGGACCTACTCCTAGACGGCAACCCTACAGGACCAAGTCTGCGTAGCCGATCCCGCCGTTCTGAATACCTCTCTAGAACGGTCAGTCACATAAACATCTCAATGCCACAGTCTTCGTAAGTTCATATTGAGGCTCCCACAGTCTCACGACTACTTAGGCCTTACTCATGGAATCTATATATTTATCTCATCCTTTTAACTATACAAAGGTGAGACAGTGATCTACTGATCGGACAGTTTCCTTTTTCAACGGACTGAGGCACAATGTTATCATTATGTGAAGGACATACCCATACCACGTCTCAATCATCAATATCACGTGAGGGGTATGTCCTATCACGTCTCAATATAATCAAGTGACCTTGTCACATACATCTCAGTGCCAAAGTCGTCATCTGTCCATCTTAAGAATTTCAACAATTTGCTAACCATTCTAGGCTCTACTCATGTAACAGACATAATTGTCTCATCATATCAGGACTCCCAAGGCATCGTAACCACTTCGGGCCTCTTTCGAGAGATCCAACATCTGGCATTAGGGTCTATATTAGGGAAGATATATCCTACCAATTTCTTTCTACCCTTCACATATGCTCAACATCTAACATCATTCTTAATATAAATGGATGAGACACAATACATCTTTTGATCGAGCTGAGGCACAATGCTCTCAGTTGCCTACGTACCACATAGTGGATCAGATCAACCGTAGTTCATTATTTTCACATTTTGGTTGACATTGGAGAGTGATCATTCTTTTACTGTGGTGAAATCAAACAAGGCTTTCTTAGCATTTACATTGCATTTCATGCATTCTCAACCATGCTATCCAATCCTCATTGTAGCACAAGTTAACCTCCTAGGGTTATAAGATATTTGACCTTAACTCACCTATTTCACTTAGTCTAACCCTTCCTCAAGTTCCTCTTCAAATCATGGAAATTCATTGTACACATGGTTATGTTGTTTCACTACAACCATTATCAACATAGGTACTCACTAGTGATGTATATATCATCACAAATCCAAGCATGGCATTAAAACACATTCATTATGCTATTATATGAATTACCCATCTAAGAATTCCAATCACAATCATGAGAATTCATTTGATGCATACATTACTCATAACCATACACAAGTATGAGAAGTTACCAAGGCCCCACATTACATATTTTGGATAATCTTGATTTATCATACATTGTATCATAACAAATCACAAATCTATGAATTTTCGATTATAGTAAACATCTAATTATAGGGAACTTGTGAAACTCATACATATGTATTCGATATAATATATTCACATCAATCACATATAAGCATAGAGAGATCAAACCATAACCTTACCCAATTATGCATTGGAATATGCACAAAACAACGTTCACTCAAACATATTATCAAACACCATGTGAGCCTGAAATTTTACAAATATTCCCAATGCTCCAAATGTATGGCATTCTCAAATTTGGGTTTCCAATGGGTTTTCTCATTCAACTCGGGTTTACCGAGTCCAGAATTGGGGTAATTAGGCATTAATCGTCTAAACTTCTTGAATTAAACCATCCAAGGCTCAAATAGCCAAAACCCCAAATTTTACCCAATGTTGTCAAATTCGAATCGTATAGGAAATTGGTCTAGGAGTGTGAATCGAAAATCGTAAGATTCATACTATTTATTGTTACCCCTCATTCTTACTACCATTTTGTTGACCTAGGTCATTACATTCATGGGCAAGGAAAACTTGTTATTGAAGGGGATTTGGCAAATGCAATGAAATGGGATAAGGGACAACGGCGTCCCCCTTGGAGATTGATAACTACAGTCAGGAAAATTAGAGCTTTGGTAATAGGACTTGATGTATATTTCACTCATATTAGTCGTTCAGCTAATGCCGTAGTAGTCTATTTTGTTAAGCTGAGAGTTGATAGTAGCTTCACAAGAGTCTTCTTCCTTTGAGTTTAGAGGACGACTATTTGATTCCATATGATTTTGAGAGGGGATGTTTGTTAGCACCTTTTTATTTGTCTTTGTTATTTTATTCTTTCTTTTCGTTCTCTTGTTGTTTTGAGGTCTAGTGATTTTAGGCATTTCTCTTTTGTTGTTCTTGGACGTTTTTATGAATGAATTATCTTTGTTACTCAAAAAAAAAAAAATTTGAATAGTATGGGAGTGGGATGGATAGACAAGCTAGTGGAGTGCTTTGTTATAAACGAATACCTTTTAGATTTAGGGGAAGGTTCTATAAAACAATAGTTAGACCAACAATACTTTATGGAGTTGAGTGTTGGATAATAAAGGAAAAACAAGTGTCCAAGGTAATAGTAATAGAAATGTATATTCTAAGATGGATGAGTAGAGTTATGCTAGAAAATAGAATTAGCAATGAACACACAAAGAAATATTTGAAGTAACACCAATAGATGAGAAATTGAGGGAAGTCACCTCAGATGGTTTGGGCAAGTATTTAGGAGACTAGAAACTGCCCTTGTTAGAAAACTTGAGAGCACGCAAGTAGAAGGGACAAGGAGGAGGTGTCGAACTTTAAAAACTTGGATGGAAGGGGTGCTAGGTAAAGAAGGATATGATGCCTTTGTTTATTCCAGAGTTATGTTGCTCCACTTACAATAAATGCATGTGCACATGTACATATACACATGAAAGCCCCCTATTATAAGACTAGTTATTTTCTTTTTGATAGACATGTCTTATATTGCAGGGTACACTTACAGATGGGCGGATAGTAGCTGTGAAGCAACTCTCAGTAGCATCCCATCAAGGAAAAGACCAGTTCATAGCTGAAATTTCTGCTATATCTGGTGTTCGACAATGGAATCTTGTGAAATTGTATGGATGTTGCATTGAAGGAGACAAGCGACTCCTAGTTTATGAGTATCTAGAAAATAAGAGTCTTGATCAGGCACTTTTTGGTATTGAGCCATTCCATTTCCTTTTTATGTTGTGCTTTTTGTTTCGTGTCATTCTGTTTTGTTAAGCTAAAATAGAAACATATAAAAGAATTCTCTCCAAGAACAAAGTAAAGATGACCCTCAAATCAAGTTTATGAACTTGATTGAGCCATTTTTCTCAAACTTCATTGTATGGGGGTCTGTGAGACAGAGTAAGATACCAATTTGTTGGTGATCCAAACCATTTCAATGGTGGAACCTATCATGGATGGAGATGACTTTTAAATTCTCCACTTTGTGAGGGACATTTTGTAGTTATTCATTTGCAAGCCACCTAATACTAATAGGCAACAAAAATATCCAATACAGGAGGTATATTTCAAATAGCCCATCTCATGTTGGTTCTCACCATATGAACATATTAGGTTGTTGAGAAGTGATTTATCGAACAGGGAGGGAATAAAGATAGCTTGGAAGTGAAACTAATGGATACCAATATCAGTATGAACAATAACTTTGTTACTTTTCTTTTAACTGACCCTCATGTAATGCATCAACTCGAGATCTTTTTCATGCGATGAAAATAACCCTACTTATTTTCCTTTCTTGTTTGTATCAATATAAAACAACAGTACTGATGCAACTTATGGCATGTGATGCATTGCAGGAAAGAGCAATTTGCATCTTGATTGGCCAACTCGCTTTAAAATATGCTTGGGGACAGGAAGAGGTTTAGCTTACCTTCATGAGGAATCAAGGCCTCAAATTGTACATAGAGACGTGAAGGCCAGCAATATACTACTTGATGCTGATCTGAACCCCAAGATTTCAGATTTTGGTTTGGCTAAGATATATGATGACAAACTGACCCACATAAGTACAATTGTTGCGGGGACTATGTAAGCACTACTGGTCCTCTTGTTTTCAACTTATCATGATTTTTTATTTGGAATGTAGGTTTACAGTGATCATCCAATCAACATCATAATAGCCATTAGTTCTTACTATCTGGAGCCTACTTTTTGACTTGTACTCTCCTATTTTTTGCTCTCAATAACCATTTCCTCTTGCCCAAAAATCCATAGTATCCTTCTTTACCCCTTTGGCTCATATTTCCAATGACCTCCTCCTCCTCCTTGCTCCTTCCACTTGCAACCTTTCAATTTTTCAGTCTTCCTTCTACATCCTAGACCACAAACAACCTTTATTTTCTCATAAATTCGGCTGTGTTCAATGTCTCCCAAATGTGTTTTTTTCTAATGTTTTCTTTTATTGTTATCCATCTTAAAATATACATTGTCGTCACCACTACCTCATATGCACTGATTCACACACTTGTGGAATTCTTGAAGTGGCTATCTTGCACCGGAATATGCAATGCGTGGGCATTTGACAGAAAAGGCTGATGTTTTTGCATTCGGAGTAGTTGCTCTTGAGATTGTAAGTGGAAGGCCAAACTCGAGCATGAGTGTGGATCTCGAGAAGATGCATCTCCTTGAATGGGTATGTCTCATTAAAGAATTGTGTTAAAAAGTACTAATACCAATTGAATTTGATTGTCAATTGTCAATTGCTGTTCTGTTTGTGTACATCCTATGAGATCTTAAACCAATCCTAGCATTGTACCTTGGGTTTTGACATGACATGCTAGTGCTCGACCCACTCTTTTGACATGTTAGATGGGATGATTAGGCATGAATTATGTGATCTTAGAAGTTATCAAAATTGGGTCCCAGAAAATGACTTCCCATATTGGGTTTAGACATATGAGCTGTTCTGTTTGTGTACATCCTATGAGATCTTAAACCAATCCTAGCATTGTACCTTGGGTTTTGACATGACATGCTAGTGCTCGACCCACTCTTTTGACATGTTAGATGGGATGATTAGGCATGAATTATGTGATCTTAGAAGTTATCAAAATTGGGTCCCATCAAGTCATCATAAACCTAGATATTGGGGCTTCAACATTTAATTGTTTAATATATTTTTTTCGGTGTTATTCAATTTGACAATCAAGATCAGTAGATGGATGTTGAACCATATCAAAATTGAATTTTAGCAGAAAAGGGTGGTATAGATATTTGGATTATTCATAGCTGGACGACTACTATACCCTATGGGCCATCTTTCCAACTATGGTCCAGATTCTCCACACCCCCATACATGTATACATACATTTTTCTATATATTCTAGGCAACTAGCCCATGCATGTGTGCAGCAAATGTAGAGTAAAGCTCACTTCGTGATCATGGAAATGGGTTCATCAAAAGCTTCTGGTCTTGGATAAGGACCATCCAGAGACAGCTTGAATATGGTTTTAACTTTTAAAGGCTATCATAAAGGTTAGCGTGTGTGGAATTTGTGTTCTAATTCACAAGTATTGCTTAGAATGGGAACAAATTGAGTCTGAACCCAAGTCAAGGGGGATGGTGGTGGGTATTAAGAGTTGGGGAGAGATGGTGTGGTTCCCACTTAGCTTGGAGCTTATGGTGCTCGTATGAGCTTTTGAGCTAGGTCAGAAATTTTCACTTACACACAGGTATGATCTAATCTAGTTTATTGCTAAGATACCACAAATCCATGAAAGTCACTTCAATCTTTACTCGTAAAGCAGTGGTGACCTCCAAGTAGGCCCCAATATTTGCAATCCAAGTGCAATAATGGTTGACCATTAGTCAACGATGGTCAAGGGGCTTCTTATCATTTTAAAAAAAGGTAAGGGGTATTCCAAAACGAGGAAAACCTAAGAGGTTCCTTTCTAATAAATTCAAAAGATGGGGAACCTTATTAGCAAAATCCCTACTTTACAGTAAAAAATGACTCAAGTTTATACTGTCGGTAAATCCAAATTCTATTTGGTTACTTGCTTTCAACTCAAACTATACTTGCTTATTTACTCCCCTTTTAAAAAAAAATTGAGAGATGTATATTTCAAATACGAAAAACAGATTTATTATCTCTGATACTGCATTTTCATTTTGGAAACACTTACATTTCATATTTTTGGCACTCATTTAAGAATCATAAATCAAATAAAATATTATGAATATTTTTCAACAACAGTAACTGCTTAATATAGCTGGCTAATTTTTCGAATGGATTTGTACAGAAAAAAATGTTGTTTGTCCTTCCTGAACTATATTTCAAAATTTTTCAGTTTTATTGAACTATACATATTCAATAGTTCAACATGTACTACACATTAAGTTTTCCTTAGCTATGGTTAATGACACTATTGTTTCTTAAACTTTTATTGTTCAAGGTGTAACCTGCTGTTTGACTTCCTATGAAATCTTAGGCTTGGCATCTATATGAAAACAACCGTGCATTGGAATTAGTTGACCCAACACTCTCCAAGTTTGATGAAGGAGAAGCTCTTCGCATGATACATGTAGCCCTTTTATGCATTCAAGCCTCACCAACACTTCGCCCTCCCATGTCACGGGTGGTAGCGATGCTGTTAGGTGACATTGAAGTGTGCACTGTAACAGCAAAGCCAGGTTACCTAGCAGATCTTCCTTAAGGATGTTAGTAGCTTTATAAGTTATTCTTCTACCTCAACTGCTACGACAAATACAAACAGCCAAGTGACCATCTCATCAAATTCAAGCACATTAGTTCAGGCAGAGAGTTCACCTGTGAATGCTTCAGGACTGCCACTTCATGAGATCGTTGGAGATGGAAGATGATGATTTCTTTTGATCTCTCCAAATCTGAGTAGTTACTTCTATCATGTAATTTGTGTACATCGGTATATGGATCTAGATGGTTATACGAATACAAGCATTAAGAACTACGTTAGATGGGCTTTCATATTTTTTTGTTTTTTCTTTGCATGTTCCTTGATGGGTCCAAGTTCTCTAGCATTTTATAGAAAGATGGGCATGCTTTCTTTGAAATATTTCTTATAAAGAACAAGAAATTTGACAACTGCATATATCAACCGATGGAAGGGAAGCTAGGATGGAAGAATGAAATTTTTATTCGATTTTTGGAACATAGAAGCACTGCTACTTTAATAATTGTTCATCCTTCGACCTAAATTCTATATATGATGGGTCTGTTTAGATTGGGAGAAGATAGGATGGAACGACTCAATAAAGATTTCTCAAAGTATATATGTTCATGTAAGAGTGGTGTTCAACAATCATTATCCTCTGTTAGAAAACCATGGGATGATAACATTATTAAAGTAGAATTCACTCTCAAAACTACCCACTGAGAGAAGAGTGTCTCAAGTGTTATATAAAGTTATTTATTTCTAAAATTAGGCGATGTGGGACTCTTTTGTCATTTCACACCTTCCCTCGTGTGAAGTTGTTCACCCTCCCTTTTGTGTAGTTGATACACGAGGAACTTGCTTTGATACTATCTTAGAAAATCATGACATAATAACATTATTGACGTAAAATTCAGTCTCAAAAGATAGTCATTGAGAGAATGGTGCCTTAAGTGCTATATAAATTCATTAGTTTCTCAAATTAGACAATGTGAGTTTCTTTTATCACTTCACATCCTCAATAAGCTGAAGTGCCTTGGGTTTCTTCTCTTTCTTTTCTTCCTTTGCCATTTTTGTTCTCAATAAAAGCAACAGATGAGAGCTTTCTCTCTTCCAATGCTTATTATATACATGCTTGCTGGAGTACATGCAACGTGGTCTCATGGATGAAATGATTTGTGAGTTTTTTTATTTTTCCTTCAACAATCAGAGGTCATGATTCGTAACCCACCAGTAATGATCGAGATCACATAGCACTGAGATGTTGGAATCTACCAACAGAAGGAAACAATGGAGAGCATACACTCCTCTTTTTTTTCCCCTGACAGCTCTCTGGTCTTGCATATGCCAATCTTTTTGCTTAATGAAAAAAAGTTTCATAGTTTTTCTATATTCTGAAAAACTTCCAAACTTTTGTTCAAATTCAACATATGATATACAATTTTCATCAATCATTTTCAAAATTAAAATTAGAGATAGTTTTTAGCACATATAAATATTTTAGACATAATCTACGGCCACAAAATCAATGGTTGTAATTGAAAAATCAAATGGTTAGAAATAGTATATGCCTTTAAATTTTAGTATTTCGACAAATTTAGAGGCTTACTGCCAATTTATGTTGTTTAATGTAGTCTAAATCATATCCAATTATAACTTTTGAGAATGATAGATTAAAATCCGCAAAACACGTTATATTGGGACTATGAGGCCTTTTAAAAATATTTAAAGTCTAATAGAGTTTTTTCCCCCCATTGACACTTTATATTAGATAAAATATTGAGATTCAATCTTATATAAAAAAAATTAGCTGTATATTCGAAAGCCATGAAATTAATAATTAAGGTTGAAAAATTGAATGGCTAAAAATATTAAGCCTATAAATTTTTGTACTTTGGCAAATTTAGGTTACTAGTTTTATTTTATGAAGTAGAATATGGCTTAAAATATTACATGCGTTAAATTTAGAGAAAAAAAAAACTTTTTGAAAAAATTTATGAAAATTTAGAGATTTCTCAAAACATAGAAAGACTATAGGGCTGTTTTTCCGTATTAAACAAAAAGATTAAAGCTTGTTTTAAAATATTTTTTAAAAGAAAATTCTTAAAAGTGCTTCCTATAATGCTTATAAAGTTGCAATTTGCAAACTGAAAACAGAAACCCGAGTGAATATGATCAATAATTCAAATGCCTTAGCTTTTCAATAAGCTCTTCTTGCTTTATCTAGATTCTAAAATGAGTTTTTTTCTTTTCTTAGTTTGTTTGAAAAGCTCTATCATCATCATTATATTAAAATCTCATCATTTAGAAAACTTTATATTTTCATAATTTTAGAAGGGCAGCGATCCATCCATGGGAGGCTTGTGTAATCAGACACTGGTTTTTGTGTATTGTCAATTTTACCTTTCGCATGAACAGTAAAATCGGCTAGCCAAAATTCGCATGAACAATAAATCAGCTTATCGAAATTCGTATGAATAGTAAATCAGCTTGTCGAAATTTTATTATTCATGCGAAGGATAAAATTGGTAATGCACTAAAACCCGTGTTGAGTTATACAAAATACCCGTGGGAGGATCGTTACCTTTTTAGAAAGGCAAATGGGTTTGCCAAACCAAGATGAAACTCTAAAGCAATCCATCTCATTATTGCTACTAATAAATATTTATTATCTTTCCACCTGGTTCAACAAAAAATACCTCCAATGGATTTATCGAAGTATGAGTTTTGAGCTCCACATTCAAAATATTTTAATCCCTAAATTTTTGCTCCTTCAAAATATGTGGAGACCTTAAAATATATTTTGATTGAGAAGTTTATGTTTGAGTATAGGTTCACCAAAAGTTGTGATGTGATTGATTAGTCAAGTGATATTTTTAAGCTCGACAACATTCTAATTTTAAATGTCTTCAAAAAACAACAAGGTATGGAAGACCATATTAGTGGTTTCGAAAAAATAGAAGAGAAGGTAAATATAATTGGGATTGAATGCGCCACCTTTTTATAAATTCGTATAATTAAATATAAAATTTCTAAGATGAATTAAGCAAATTGACATTAAAAGATATAACTAACAACAATTATATTAGAGAAACTTTAAACTAGTCTCAATAGATGAAAAAAAATGTTGTTTAAGGTGTTCAAATAGAAGGAAGAAAAATGGGTATGAGAAGGATGTGCTGGATTATAGGGTAATAGAAAGGAAGGGAAGAAAATAAAAGGTCGACTTTAATGATAATAATGATTTTCTTAAAACAATAGAAAATATTATTCCTAAATCTAATTTATAAAAGTTACTTGGCGTGTGTGGAAATGCCCAAAGGATTAGTCCGGTGTTCTAAAAAATCTGAACACTTTGATCTTAAAAAAATATCTAATCTACAAAATAACGAGTTTTTTAAAATGAATCAAGACTAAATTTTATACAATCACAAAGAGTTATAAACAACAGTGACAATATGTGGTTTCTAACTTGGAGGACTCAAAAGACCCATTCAGAATATAATAGGAAGGCTATGTTTGGTTTCAAGAGTAAGTGAGAATGGAAATGAATTGACTTGGCCCAAATTCCATTATATTCAGGCCATTGCATTCCAACTTATTCTTGAAACATAACAAGCCACAAGGCTAAAGGTGCAACTGGGTGAGGCCCACTTATACCAGCTCGACCCAATATGAAGAGAATTAAACTCATGTCAACATGAGCTAGGGCCTGAGTTTCATTCGGGCTCATAATTTGAAATTGAGTTGGCCTTCAACTTTGCCTTTTGAGGATCTAACCCAACCCAAAGCCTAAAATTAGATTTGAGCCCCATTTAAATATGAAGACCCATCATATTTGGAGAAAAATGTTTTTTCAACTATTTTTCAGATTGAATCTTACATTGGGCATGTTTTTAAGAGGATTTACAAGCAAATTCTTCAAGTGAAAAAGGTATTTGTCAATTCCAAGTTTTTTTCTCTTAAAATTTATTCATTTGAATTTATTTTCATCAATTTTTTTAAATTTTTTGCTCTAAAATAATCCTGACATTGGAGTTTTTTGCTGAAAATATTTAATAAAATAATATTGAGTTCTCATGAAATTGAATGGATATAACTTAATACGATTAATATAGTTTGTCAAGTGTGTGATTTTTTAAGTTTTTTTTTCTAAATATGCATAAAATTTGAGTTTTATAAGATAATTCACATTTTGGACTTTATTGTGGAAAATAAATTAATAAAATGAAATACAAATGTTAAATGAATAGCCCTTAATGTGATTGATAGAGTTTTTAGAGTGTTTGTGTGATTTTTCTAATATTCCAATATTTTTAAGAAATTTAGATTTTTTTTTTGACAAAAAAATTGAGGAATTGTAATAAAATATACATGTCACTATTTGAGACCCTAGAGAGCATAAATTCCATATTAGGTGTTTCCTCATATTGGTTTTTTTTTTATTTTCTAAAATTTTATACACTTCTCAAATTTTTAAGACATACTTTATTAGTATCAAATTTTGGCTCTAAAAGGTCTAATACTCCCTAACCTTTTTTTGATAAAAATATGTCATACTAAGTTTTCCGCTTTTTCCTATTTTTCTAATATTCTTATGTATTTTCCCAAAAAAAAAAAAAAAGAGGAAAGAGATTTTGTATTGGTGTTTTATGGCCAATACTGTATCTATTGTCAATACACACATATCATATTTATATATCGACTATTCAGCCTCTGTCTCTCCTAAACAGAGGCACAAGTGTTTTTTATAACAAGATATAGGGCTGCAACTAGGGTCGGGCGGGTCGGGTTCTTTAAAACCCGACCCGACTTGATATTTATGGAACCCAACCCGACACGAACTTCTCAACCCATCGCGACCCGAATTCTAAACCAAATCAGCCCGAATTATGACTCGACACACATTTTGAATACATTTTAGCCTAATTTTAGCCGGGTCGGATCGGGTTAGGTCGGGTCAAATCAGGTTAACTTGTAAAATCCTCAACCGACCCGACCCAAATTCCATGTGGATTTAGTCTTCTCAACCCAACCCGACCCGCTGACCTGAAATTCTCAACCTGACCCGCATGATTTCTCGGGTCGGGTCATGCGGGTTGGGTCAAAACCCGACTCAAGTTGCAGCCCTAACAAGATACATCAATATTTTTTGTTCACTTATCATCATCTTATTATCAAAACACCTGTATCGCTATCAACTTCATTGTATTCATTAGATTTCTTACAATTTTTCTTTTTTCTATATGACCAGCCACATTTTGGATTTTTGCTCTGACTTGCTCTCTTGCTCTTTCCTCATATCATAATCCTTTTCCTCCGTCAGAATTGCCACTCTGATTCACATTTCACCCATCATTTATTTGTAACAAGTACATGTCATATGATTAATCAGAACCATTTATTTGGTCAACCATTTACTGCATCTCTTTCTAATTTCTTCATCTCACTCTGCACTGGGTTAACGCTCGTTCAATAGTTTTGTACAAGCTATGTTTCAACTGGGCGGGCCACTAATCAACTGTTTTTTAGCATGACCGAAATGTATGAGCATGGAAAACCATCCGTTCATAAAAAAGATGCAGAACAACATAAGCCGCTAAAAAATCGTCTTCAGAAACGTGCACCAAAAAATGATGGATGTCACATCCCGTAAGCAAGTTGAAACATTTCATACAAATCAATTATAACATATATACAAAAAAATATTATCCAGCCATAAGCTCACTGCGATGAGGTTTCGGGGACCTTAAGCGAACTTTTAAGACTGGGCCTTTTACACTCACGAAAAAAAAATTCATACAAAATAAAATATTATAATCAAATTTATAACACAGTATTATATAAAATTTATTCTTCTTAAATTTTGAGATGCACAGTTACTAATTAAATTATCATATTCAAGTTGTTTTAACATATCTTTTTTAATAGATAAGATAGTTAATTCATTCAATCTTTCTTTTGACATTATATACCGAATATAAGATTTTATCAGTTTTAACTTTGAAAAACTTCTTTCTGCAGACACAATTGTAACCGGTATAGTCAACATTATTTTATAAGCAATCCATGCATTTTGGTAACAACAATTCATTGTTTTTATATAATTTATTACTTCACTTTTTTCTTTTACATCTTTTGGTATTCCATCAATCAAAATTTTTAATTCTGAAAATAATTCGCTTCCATCAAGATCATAAATCATGTCATGTCTTAGAAAATCTTCAAGTTTATTATAAGAACTCTTCAAACTATCATCATTTAAAGAATTTAATTTTTCCAAATCAAACAAAATTCCAAAAATATCTTCATATATTTGAAATTGTTCAAATTTAGTCTTAAGTGACATAAGATCTTGATCAATTATATGTAAGAAATAATTAACTCTAAAAGATTCTTAAGGTGATTGTGTTATCTCGTCATTAGCATTCTCATTAAAATGTTTTTTTTTACGAATAATACGTTTTTCATGAAATATATGTTCAATTTCCATTTCTCTAGCAATCTCTTTAGCATCAATCATGGCAGATTCAAATCCATTTTCCTTTTTATATTCAAAAAAAGAAATGAGTCATCTTAAAGAATTTAAAGCAATTTTAATATCCATGTCTTTTTCTTGTAAAATTTTACTAATGTTATTAACTGTAAACAATATATTATACCAAATAACCATGCTAAATAAGAATTCAAAACTTTTAATTTTTAATGTTGCTAAGTCTTCACCATCACTATTTGTCTTAGGATCTTCACAAGTGTTCGTTAAATCAATTAAAGCATTTCTAATTTGTGGAGCTTGGAATCTAATTGTTTTTACTTTCCCAACGTGTCTGTGATAATGACATAAGTGTGATACCTTTAACATAATCTTTAAAAATTGCCCACCTCTTTCTAGAAGATGAAAATACATTATATATATGCTGTATAATTCCAAAAAAATGTTTTACCTTGAGAATAAGAATTTACCATATCACAAAGTGCCAAGTTAAATCTATGACAACCATAAGGCGTGTAGAATGCTCTATGATTTATTTGTATTACCCTATTTTGTACTCCTTTATTTTTCCCTTTCATATTAGAACCATTATCATATCATTGTCCCCTCATATCATCAATATTAAGTTCAAGAATTTTTACAATATCTATAATTTCATTAAAAAGTCATTCTCCTGATGTATCGTGCATCTTTAAAAATCGTAAGAAAAACTCTTCTACTTTTATTGGACTTTTTGAAATATTCACACAACGTACCATGATAGACATTTGTTCTTCATGACTTATATCTGGAGTACAATTAAGTATAATCGAAAAGTATTTTGATTCTTTGATCATTTTAATTATTACATTCTTTAACTCACTTGCTAACAAAAGTATTAATTCATTTTGAATTTTATGACCAAGATAGTGGTACTGAATTTCTTTATTTTGAATACGTTGAATGTGTTCTTACATTATAGGGTCGAATTCAGCGATCATTTAAATAAAAGTTAAAAAATTTCCATTACTTTCTTCATAAATCTTTTCATTGTTTCCACAAAATGCCAAATTGTTTTTAGCAAGAGCTTTCACAACACCAATTATTCTTAATAGTATTTGTCTCCAATGTTCCCTATGTTTATTAATTTGTTCTTGTTTAATTTTATCAATTGTTTCATTTTTTTTCAATCTTATTTTCAATTCCATCCATCTTCTCATGTTAACAATATGGTCATTACTAGTTTCATGTTTCTTAAGTCAGGTACTAAGATTTTTTCAGTCGTTAATTTCTTTATTTGCCAATTGAGTTTTGATTCCATCTTGCCTAAACAACTTAAAGCAAAAACAAAATATTTTATCCAAAGCATTTGAGTAAACTAGCCACATTCTATCTTGTTTTCTCCATTTGATAAATATCGAATGTAGTGTGTGATAGAAAAATGTCTATTGTTTGAATCTTTAGGAAAGTTAATATCATTATCTCTTATGGGACCTCTTTTTACCAATATGTCTCTCAAATTTTGGTCAATATTTTTCCAATTACTAGGATCATAAATGTTTAAAAGAACATTTTCATTAAAATTTTCATTTTCTTCATTTTCATTCTTATTTCTATTACCACTCTCATCTATATTTTCTTCATTTACCAAGTTAATATCATTATGTTCATTCATAATTTCTTCATTATCATTATGTTCGTCATTAACCAAATCTTCAATTGAACTTTCTGTTTGTTTACTTCTACTAAAATATTTATTAAGAGATCCTTCTTGAGATTGAATGAATTCTTGAACTTGTTTTTATTTTTTTCTTTTTTCATGTCCAGAAATATATTTTCTAGTAGAAATAATGATTCTAATAACCAATAAAAAATTAACAGCTAAATAATCAGAATTAAAGAACAATAAAACCTGATTTGATTTGCGAATAAACCAGAACCAGTTGGCAATGGTCACATGCCCCCCACCATGCCGACACAAGATTAATCAATCAATCACTACAAAATATCAACATAGAAAAAAAATCGATTTCACCGATTTTTATTGGACAGAGGGAGAAGAGATCCCCTATTCTTGGTTGTGGTTTAAGGAAAGCTCCAAAAAATTACATAAAATTTCTAATGATTTATGGTACATTTGATTTTTAGGGCCATTGTTGTAATTGTATGGTATATTGGGTCAAAGTGGTTATACCCTTGGGACCGGTTATTCTACATGACGGATTTAAAAAATAGCAAATGTGGGATGAAGTACAGACTCAAACTCGTCACTCCTCATCATAAATTCAGTCATAACTTCTTCAAATGTTGTTAGGATAACACAAACTTTGGCTTGTCAGGTAACTAATTAAAAAAGCCATCTAATAAACTCAATTTCATGTCAACCAGTTATCATATTAGACACAAATATGACCAGTATGTTAAATCATGAAAACAAGTGAATAATTTAAAATTGCATCATACACTTGTGGGCAATGATTCCATGACCGGGCCACTATGGCTTCTGCATCAATTCTGAATCTCCCTCTCTCAGAACATTAGAAAAATGTAGGTTTCCCAACAATCTACATGCTTCCAACAATGCCTTGACATCCACTTCATTCACACTTCTAACTTGAACTAGTCTGGAAGAGAGAGAAATACATCTATCTTTTAAAGGGAAAAAAAGGAAAGAATAATTGCTTCTGAATCTGCCACTACTCAAATACCAGTTGTATCCAAAAATGAATTAGAACTTCCATGAAAATTTTAATTTTATGATAGCAACATCAGGAGATTTCTAGGAATGTTGGTATCAGAATGACACCCTTTGCTACTTGTACAGACAGAATATTCTGTCACTACTAAAATGTCTTCTAACACTGAATAAAATCTGAATTAGATAAATTTGTAATTTCTTGAAGCAAAAGCAGCCAGATGATCAATTCTAACTTCATTCCTGACTGTTCTTCAATTTCTTTCTTTCTAAATGCTCCAAAGTACAGCTGTAAAAGTGAAGTTCCCTTTGCCTGTGGTCATTTGAATTGTAACAAGTTACCATATCAATGATACCCTGCCTAATAATAGCCTTAAACTAATAAGAAATTGAGAAGTTAACAAGTCAATGATCCAACATTTTAGAAAGGTCACCCTTCAATAACATAAAGATACACTAAACACTGCCACTTCTAGCCAACAAAAAGGTCTGATTTGAATCCCCAAACAACACTCACAAACCAATCACTAACAGAAGCTACCCCCATTTCCTGGACCATCATTTCTGTACCCCTCCTTTGCGATAGAACACCTAAGAAGGTTCCTTTTCTCTACTACTACTCCCACTTTGGTGTTTCTTGGCACTTGCCAACCATTCCTTTGAGGATACCAATTTAAGATTCAACCTATATATAACCTCTTCTCTCATATTTGACTAAAGAAAGTTACTTTCGCAATTAATTTTTTTTTTTTTTTTAAAAAAAAGAACTGCTTTTGACCACCCTTTTATCTACTTTGGCTTACGGTCCTTCTCTTTACTGGGTTTGATTTTTCTGAAGCCCATAACAATCCACATTTCCTCTGTCATATCATAAGAAAAAACTCAATCTTTCACTTGAGCTACTGCATGTTCTGTTTCCTCAGCCTAAAATCTATCTCTATTTTTGTGTTTTAACACTTCTTCTGTTCACCTTGATCAACTCACATGGTCTTTTGCCAAACTAACATTCTCACCCATGGAAAATGATATTGCAAAATGCAGAACCTACAACATTATCAGAGATCAACTTACAGGCCATCAACAATCCAGTCTCTCCATTTCAAATGATGATGATTCAATCTTTATTTCTCAGTAAACTTCTTAGTTACTTTATTGACATGAACATTTCTGGAATGGTATCAATATTTAAAAAAGAACAACTCACTTGGAAAACTCAGAGAAAACGAGTGAGGAAATTGTTGCCTCTCAGCCTCTGCTATAGTGTCACAAATTCACAATCCCCGATCTGCCAATAAAGAGAAAGGTAAGGGAAAAAGAAATGGAAAAAGAAAAAGAAGAAAGAAGAAAGGAAGAGAATGCTGCCCGGCTGCCCCCTTGGCCCCTTTGTTCGATTCTATAGAATAAAAACAGGGTAGCTGGTACCAGTACACTGTACACGAACCCTCATCCAAATAAAACCACATTTCAACTCAGCTGTAGGGTAAAAGAAGGAGGAGAAAGAATACCTATTTGTGAAAATACCGCAGAGGAGAACGAGAACTGTGCGCCTGTGCCAGTGAGAGAGCAGAGAGAGAGCGATTCAGCGAGAGATAGAGTGATTCACCGAGAAAGCAAGATAGAAAGAGCGATTCAGCGAGAGAGAGAGAGAGAGAGAGCGATTCAGCCAGAGAGAGAGTGTGTGATTCAGCCACAGAGAGAGAGAGAGTGGTGAGAAAAGAGGAACGGTAAATTAGGGGTTTTATAGGTTTTACTTGGATGGGCGCAATGCGCACAACAAAGGTAAATTAGGGTTTCAAAACGGAGACTTGTACACAACGCTTTTGAAACGGATTCAAAACGCGTTCTGCGTTCCGTATTGACGGGTGCCTACTGCCGAGTGCTTGTACGGCCCGCTACGTACAGAAGAATTTGGGCCTTTTTGATATATGGGCTTAAGAGGAGTTTTATGGACTCGGGGCCCTGCCTATTTGGGGGCCCTAAGTGGCCGCCTATTCCGCCTATAGGCAGGGCCGGGCCTGCTCACACATGCTCAAGGTCTCAAGTAAATATGATGGATTCTATGTATGCATGTAGATAAATGCTGGTAATACATGCAAAGACATTTTTTAAGTTAAAATTATGGAGACAGATTGCTTTTTCTAAATTAAATGCAAAGACATTTTGATAGGTACAAATAGGGGTGTAAATGGACCTGGATTCGGCCCGCGAACCTTCTGGTCTGGCCCGATAAATAAGCAAACAGGCCTAATCCTAAGGTCCGTTTATTTATATGGATCGGACTCAGATAGTCCGTTTATATTCGGACGGGCCGCGGATGGACTGTGAGCCCGTCGGACTCTCTAAACACGTGTGCATTCGACTTTGGATAACGGTATGTGCGCGTGTACTCGATACACTCCGTAGCTCGGAGACCCTAACTCTCGAAACCTTTCTTTTATTCGCCCTTTCGTCTCTTCCCTTTCTCTTGCTGTCACTCTCTCCATCTCTTCCCTTCTCTCACCGTCACTCTCGATCGCTCTCCATCTTTTCCCTTTTCTCGTCATAGCTCTCAACTGTGCTATTCTCTCCTTCGGTGGGTTCCTCTCCCTCAGCCCTCTCTTCTCTGTACGGATTTACAGCTGCCAACACCGTCGCCCTACACCCCTTTGCTACCTCCTGGATCGCTCCTTGTCCCCTCCGTACCCATCCGTCATAGGTAACCCTTTTTTCACTTAATTTATTTTATTTATTTGCTTTCACAGGTAGCTAGTTCCCCCATGGTGCTAGTTGTGTCTTCATGGTTTTTGGCTTTTAGTCCTTTCTCCGCTGCTTGGCCCCTTTCATTAGAAATAGATGTGGGTTCCTTTTGTTTTTTTAGATCTCTTTTTGTTTATATGATATCTTTTTGGGCAGATGTCTGGCCTTTCTATGCTTTTGTGCCTCTTGCTTGACCCAAGCTGTAGAATTTGAATTTGTTTTGTTTTAATTTTATAGATCATTTTGCATATGAGTGGAAGTTTGAAGAGTCTCTGATGTTCTGTGAAAACTTCCAGTAGAGATTGAGTTCTAATTTTTAATACTTCTTTTATACAATATGAATATTGTTGACAACATTATCATCTCTGTAGAAAAAGACAACATCAATCAATCATCACGCTCCAATCCCTACGATGACCTGAAGCACAAACTGTTGGAGTTTATATTTGAATAAGTCTACATTCAGTTGTTGTTAGTTGACCATTTTTTAGGAGTTTTTTGTGTTGATTTATTGATGACTCAGTAGTCTCAAGCTGTTAGTTAGTTGCCACATGTTGTGGACAAGTTTTTCCTTTAAATATCTCTCAACTAAATCAATAAAATCATCTATGTTTTAACATTGTGGCAATTGCTATTGGTTCGTTGATTTTGCAAAATGACGGAATGTTTTGTGCAACCTGCAATTCCAAAGTTTGATGGTTATTATGATCACTGGAGCTTGCTGATGGAGAACTTCTTAAGATCCAAGGAATACTGGACTCTTGTTGAAGTCGGCATTACAAAACCTACGGGAGAGATGACGCCAGCTCAGACATCGAAGTTGGTAGAGTTACGTTCGAAAGACTTGAGTCAAGAACTATTTATTCCAGGTGATTGATCGCTGCATCTTGGAAACAATTCTTAGCAAGGAAACATCCAAAGATACATGGAATGCATTGAAGAAGAAATATTAAGGAACCGCAAAAGTGAAGCGAGCACACCTTCAAGCACTTCGCAAAGATTTCGAAGCTCTCCGCATGCAACTGACAGAGTCCGTTTCAGATTTTTTTCTCCAGAACTATGAAAATTTCAAATAAGATGAGAACTAATGGATAAAAGATGGCGGACAACACCATAATCGAGAAGATTCTCCGATCTATGAGTTCAAAGTTCGAACACGTAGTATGTGCAATAGAAAAATAAAATGATATTGATGAGCTTTCAATAGATGAATAGATGAGTTTTCTGATTGTACATGAACAAAGCATAAATTAGCATGTAGCAGTGGAGCAGGCTCTACAATCTCAACTTTCTATCGGCAATCAATACTCAAAGCGACAAGGATCAAGCCAAGGAAATGAAAAAGGAAACAATGATGATCAATTTTCACGTGATGAAAAAGGTGATCGAGAAGCAAAACGTTATGACAAATCAAAGGTTAAGTGCTTCAGATGCAACCGGTACGGTCACTTTCGTTCGGAGCACCGGACAAATTTATGCAAAGGCAAAAGGTTGAATTTTGCTAAGAACTCTCCAAAGAGAAGGGTGAAAGATCGAACCTTCCGAAGGATAAAGAGGAGATTTCTCTTCTTCTGGTTTGCAATACCTAAGAAGAAGCACCTCAACACATGTGGTACTTGGATAAAGGATCGAGTAATCACATGTGTGGAGACAAGTCCATTTTTTCTGAAATGGATGATTCATTCCGTACCTCGGAGATTATTCTATAATTGATGTTATGGGGAAAAGAAATATAAAAAAATTGGACAAAGATAACAAAGAAAAGAAATATAAAAAAATTGGACAAAGATAACAATCATCAGATCATCTCAAATGTTTTCTTCGTCCCGCACTTGAAGAACAAATTACTGAGTGTGGGTCAATTTCAAGAGAAAGGCTATGAGACCACCATCAACAATGGCATTTGTCGGATTGAAGATCCGAAAAAATGGCTTGCTTGGTCAGGTGTACATGACTCCAAATCGTATGTTTCCATTGTATGTTGTAACTAATGCTCCTCCTTGTTTCTCCAGTATAGTGACTGATCCAACCTGGCTGTGGCATCTTCATTATGGCCACTTAAACTTCAATAATTTAAAGCTTCTTCATGAAAAAAAATGGTAACAGGTCTTCCTCATATTGATCACCATTAGCAAGTGTGAAGGTTGTGTTGTTAGCAAGCAACACCGTGATTCGTTTTCAAAAGGGAAGGCATGGCTAGCCAAACAAACACTGGAATTGATTTACAACGACATATGTGGACCAATTGCTCCCCGATCCAATGGAAATAAGAGGTATTTTATTACCTTTATTGATGATTGTAGTCATAAAACATGAGTGTATTTTTTACAAGAAAAATTAGAAGTTTTTCCGGTATTCAAAGCTTTTAATGCCTTTATTGAGAAGGAATGCGAGAATCTCATCAAGGTTTTCCGATCAGATCGTGGTGGAGAATACAACTCCAACGAATTCGCAGTATTTTGCGAACATTTTGGCATCAAAAGGCAATTTAAAGCAGCCTACACCCCGCAGCAAAACGGTGTCGCATAGCAAAAAAATCACACGATTTTAGATATGGTGCGCAGCATGCTGAACACAAAGTCTTTTCCCAAGAGTTTTTGGCCTGAAGCAGTCTTTTGGAGCATATATATATTGAACCAGAGTCCTACAAAAGCCGTAAAAAACATGACCCCGGAAGAGGCATGGAGTGGAAGAAAGCCAAATGCTGAGCACTTTCGAATTTTCGGATGCGTAGCATATGCTCATATTCCAGATGAAAAGGAAAAAGCTCGACGACAAAGGTATGAAGTGTATTTTTCTCGGTTATAGTACACTTCAAAAGTTTACAAATTGTATCATCCTATAACCGAGAAGATTATCATCAGTCGAGATGTAATCTTCGATGAAACAAATGCATGGGCATGGAAAGTGAATGTTATAGGAAAGCATATTTCTGTAATGTTTGATAATAAAGAAAGTCCTATGGTATTTGATGAACCTCAATCACCTCAATCAGCAAATGGGCCATTACCAAACCAGTACAGCCCACAAGCGTCTTCACCTAGCCTATTCAGCCCACAAGACATATCTTCACCGATCCCTCCTACTGGAGTGAGACGATCTCTGTCCCTACCATCAGTCTCAAGGCCTCAAAGACCACGAAGAGGCCAGGATATTTGGAAGAGTATGATTTAAGTGCTATGGATCAATCAAATGATCCAACAATGTACGTTGCTTTATTTGTCGGAAGTGATCCAGTTGAATTTGAATACGTGGTGCAAGAATACAAGTGGTAGGAGGCCATGAACGATGAGATCAAGGCTATTGAGAAAAACTATACATGGGAATTGATTGATCTCCCAAATGGCCATAAATCAATTAGGGTCAAGTGGGTATACAAGACAAAGCTTAATGCGGAAGGCAAAGTTGACAAGTACAAGGCAAGGTTGGTGGTCAAAGGTTACAACCAACGACAGGGAATCGACTATGAAGAGGTGTTTGCTTCAGTCGCGCGACATGATACTATCAGATTGGTAATTGCATTAGTCGCACCAAACTCATGGTGTATATTTCAGTTGGATGTAAATTCGGCATTCTTACATGAAAATCTGCAAGAAACAGTATATGTTGACCAATCTCCTGGTTATGTGAAGAAAGGGGGCGAGAAGAAGGTGTACCGTCTACGAAATGACTTATATGGACTAAAACAAACTCTGAGAGCTTAGTATAGTCAAATAGAGGCATACTTCATGAAAGAGGGCTTCCAAAAGTGTCCTTATGATCCTACACTTTTTAAAAAATCCGGAACCCATGGGAAATTTCTCATCGTTTGCTTATATGTTGACGATTTGATCTACACCGGCAATGACAGTACAATGTTTGACGACTTCAAGAAATCTAAGATGGCCTAGTTTGAGATGTCTGATTTGGGGATGATGCACTACTTCCTCGGTCTCGAAGTAGTACAATCTGATGGTGGTACTTTCATATCACAAAGAAAGATGTTAGTGAGATTTTGGAGCGATTTCAAATGAAGGACTGCAATCCAGTTCACACACCAGTCGAAGTTGGCTTGAAGCTAATGAAGGATCCACAAGGAGTGAAGGTTGATATCACTTTATATAAACAGACGATGGGAAGTCTCATGTACTTAACTGCAACAAGACCGGACATCATGCATGCGGTCAGCCTAATGAGTCGGTATATGGAAAATCCAACACACATTCATCTTCAAGCTGCAAAGAGCTATTGATCTTGGTATTTTCTACAAGAAATGAGAGATCTCTAATTTGATCGGTTTCACTGATGGCGATTATGGTAGAAATCCCGATGACAATAAGAGCACTATGGGGTATGCATTTATGTTGGGATCAGGAACGATATCATGGTCAACAAAGAAACAACCAATTGTTTCTTTGTCCACTATAGAAGCATAATATATTGCAACTGCTTCATGTGCTTGCCAAGCTATATGGTTACGAAGATTGCTAGGTGAATTACAGTTCTTTTAAGATGGTGGCACTCCTATCTATTGTGACAACAGTTCAGCCATCAAACTCTCAAAGAACCTAGTGCAACACGGATGAAGTAAGTACATTGATGTGCGCTATCACTTCTTTCGGGATTTAGTTAAGGAAGAAACAATTGAACTTATCCACTGCAAGAGCAAAGATCAGGTTGCAGATCTTTTTACAAAACCACTCAAACAGGAGGCATTTGAAAAGCTTCGTCAATTACTGGGAGTCTGCTCGGTTGAAGGACAAGCTGGTGCAATTGCTTCATAAACTGGTATTTGCAACATCCAGTTAAAGGGAGAGTGTTGGAGTTTATATTTGAATAAGTCAATGGTTGAATAAGTCTTCATTCAATTGTTGTCAGTTTACTAGTTTTAGGAGTTTTTTGTGTTGATTTGTTGATGACTCAGTAGTCTCAAGCTGTTAGTTAGTTGCCACATGTTGTGGATAAGTTTTTCCTTTAAATATCTCTCAAGTAAATCAATAAAATCATCTCTGTTTTAACACAAACACTAAAAATCCCAACCAGACATGTTTAGATACAAGACCCATAGTTGCATACTTGCATTTATACTTCTGATACAGGGATACTAGTGCTTTACAAAGTTCTAGTCCAGCTTTCTCTAAAATCTGAATTTCTGAAGTTCCCATAACGTCTGATCAGCCATAGATCACTGCATTACGCTGATTTTAATCCTGTTGATGATCCTCTGTCTTGTAGAAGCTTTGTCCTCAATAAACACACATTGCATTCGCCCCAGAGGTAACAATTTCCAGAAAAGTTTGCCCTACCTTGAGAAGGGCCCAATCCCCCACCCAGTCAAGAAGCCTCAAAGGTAGGAGAAGAACCGAATTAATAGAGAAACAGGAGAAAAAGAAGCAACAAATAGAAAAAACAGGAGCAGTGAATGAATAAATGATGCACATTATTTTCACCATTCCAAGTTCCAACATGGAACACATGTCAGCAAGTGCAGAACTCCTTGCCTTTAAATTCTTTAGGGTAAGGATCTTTTTCAAGTAGGCTACCCAACAAAGCCTTTAACCTTAGAAGGGCAGCATGATTTCCAAATGGATAAAGACGGAAACAACAGGGAGGATGAGGGTTTTATGAAGGAATAGTTTACCTACTTGAAAAAATCCCATCCAACTCCACACTAAACCCTCATAAAAGCTCCTCTGAAGGAGGGATATGATGCATGATCAGATCTAAAAGCTCCACTATTTGTGTAATTTCAAAATAAAAAAGATTTCTAAACAGGTTAAAGCCCAAGTCACTCTGCCCTCAAAATCTACCACATGACCCATGACAAGCTTGTCCTTTTGGCCTGAGACAATGTGATCTAGGAAAGTGATCTTGGAAGGTTGCTCACCCACTCATTTATTCTGCCAAAAGTTGATGCTAGACCCATTCCCCACCAAGAATTTCATCCCTTCCTAATAAATTCTCCCACAAAATGTTCGGATCTACCAACTTTGATATTATCTACCCAAATTTGGGTCCCTCCTCTATCATTAACTTAGCCCCAAAACCAACCCCTATGATCTTCCCAATACTTCAAATTTTATAACATAAAGCCACTTCTTTCCTCCCTCAACCTCCACCAAATTTTGGTGGATAGGGACAGCGCTTCATTTCAGTAAATGGAATTGTCAATTCTGGATCTTTCAAGTATTTTAGAATCTTATACTAGAATTTTGATAGATAGATGATAAAGGTAGGTTATTTAGGTGGAATGATAAGAGAGAACCATCCACTTGCCTAGATGACTATGATAAATTGTTTTTGAGTCTACACTATCTTAAATATGTCGGGAGTGTCTCTCTATATGAGTTATAGAAGCAACATTTTGATCTTATCAGTAGGCCATTAGTCATTATCTATGTATACATTTTGATTTAGAAACCAATGGCATAATTTCCATAATCTATCTTTTTGCTTTTATGTTCATTTGATGTGATTTATCATTGACTTGATTTCTATTTTCTCTAGTTCTCTATTTTGGTCTTGTAGACACCAAATTACAGTAAATTGACCATAGACACTAGATTGTTCACACTTAATCACATGGAATATGTTTTCTTTTTTGAGGATTGATCTGAGTAGATGACGATTCAAATGGGTGCAAGGTAGGTTTGAATTCACTTATTTATTAAGGAAAGGTTGTGTATTTATTATATGAAGTAATCTGAAAATTCATATGGGTTTCTTTGTCGATTATTTTGCATGTGAATTGCAGGTGAAGAGGGGGATAAATTTGATTTTTGATGGAGGGAGTGAGATGTTTGAGGCTTGTAATTTCAGAAATGAAAGAGAGGATACAGAAGGACAGATCCAATTCAGAAATTATTTTATTTGGGCTTAATTTTAGTGGATTGTAATATTATTATTATCTCATGTATATTCTTTTTTTTTTTAGCGGTTATTATCTCATGTATATGTCTGTCTCGTGGAAGTTAAATATCAGTTTAAAATCAATTGAAAAATTTTCAAACAAATTATCAATTGAAAAAGTTCAAATATATCTTTTTTTCCTTTAAAATTATTTTAGGGAGGTATTGGATGTTCCTTTCATCTAATATTTTATTTAATATGTTAAAAAATTTAGCTGATTTAGTTAGAGTTATTTGACTCAACAAAAATTCAAGTTGACCAAGAGTTATTTTAATTTTAAAAATTTAATTATTTTTCTTATAGAACTATCAAATCAAGTCTTAATTTCAAATTTTCAAACTTTGATTTAGATTAAAATAAAATATCAGTGCTCAGTTTGATAAAAAAAAAAAAATTTGAAGTTAAATAAAAATGGGCCTTAAAGTATGATGGCCTGAAAACAGACAAACGGGCCCTTATTGGGCCGCGGATCGTCTGACAACCTGATCAAGCTAGACCGGATCCAAGGCAAATCGGACCCTATATTATTGGGCCGGGCTGTGGATTGTCTGATTATCTTATCGGGTCGGACCGAATCTTGGTGGGTCAGGCTGGACGTGAGTCCGTTACACCCCTAGGTGCAAACCTTGGATGTACCAACTTTAGAGGAAAAGCCAAATTTTAAATCACAGTTTATATAATATTACCCTATTTTAAAGCTCTTATTTTCTTTTCTAAAAGAAAAAGAAAAGACCCTACGAACTAACATAATGAATTGGGTTTGAAACTCAATTAGAAGGGTGGTGCATATCAAGGGTTTAAAATTTTGTATCCGATATTTTTCTCTTCTGAATTTTTTTCTTTTTTTTAAAAAAAAGTATTAATATCGGGCGATATTGACGATATTTATCGGATATCGGCCGATATCTCCCCTGGTGTATATAATTAATTATATGCATAATACTTGTCACCTTTGTAACTAGCAAGTAAAAGATTATGGTTATCTACTCTAAGGAAACAGGAATGGGAATTAGGTCTGAAAGTCCAAAGCCTTGAATGGACGGCAAGAGAAAAGATGTTTCGAGCATCATTCTTTGCTCCAATCATGGGTTTAAATCCGAGATATCTCGGTTTTCTGAAAGGCGAGATATCTCGAATATCGGTCAAAGAAAAAAGAATTCGGTTGATTTCTTTAAAAAAAAATATATATATTGGTTGTCGGCCCAGGCCGATATTTGCACATATCGGATGAATATCGGCCGATATTTATATTTTCATTTTAAAAAAAAAAGCCTTTTTTTAGCTTTTTAAAAGATTTTTTTCAAAAAAACAGCCATCGAGATTTTTAAAAAAAATTGAAAAGAGAGAAAAATCTCGCCCGAGATCTCAGCTGATTTTTGGACCGCTGGCTCCAATTGAAAATTGGGCTTTATAGGGTTGAAAGATTAAAAGTCCGATCTGTAGAAATCTAGAATATAAATATGATAAGATATATATATATATACACACACATATGACCCGTATTGACCTCATGTTAGATGTCAACAATAGGTGTTCTCAACCTTAGTTAGAACCAGGGGTTAAAAAAACGGCTCGGCCGATATATCGGCCGATATGCGATACAGACGATATTTCGGCCGATAATTTTATCTCTCATACCGATATTGGCATTTTCTCTCTCCTCCGATATCGGAACCTTGAAAAAACCGCAAAAAACCGTGATGAATAGTGATGAACCGTGACAAAACCGCAAAAAACCGTGATGAACAGTGATGAACCGTGACAAAACCGCAAAAAACCGTGAACACCCCTGAGAACCGTAAACCCTGAACCGCGGAAAACTGTGGAAACCGCGAAAAACTGCAAAAAACCGTGAACACCCCTGGGAACCATAAACCCTGGAAAACCGCGGAAAACCACGAAAAACCGTGAAAAACTGTGTAAAAACTGCGAAAAACCGTATCGGTGTTTTTTAAAAAATAAATAAATTAAATACCGATATTTATGAATATCGGCCGATATTGTGACCGATATTTCAGACCGAATATCGGCCGATATTGTACGGCCGATACTTATCGTATCGGCCGATATTACTCAGTTTAAAAAAACTGATATTTGGACCTTAGGTTAGAACTCCCCCCTGTAATTAAGACTCATAGGTTAAAAATAAAAAAATTGTAGATGGAAAGTTATTCTATGGTTAAAAAATCACAGGAAATTATAAAATTAAAAGATGAAAAGTTATGTATCTATTTGGGCTTTGTTGGGCTCAAGCCTCTTATCAGGCCTTTTGGGCTGCTCGGGCATGAGTCATGTCTTTTAACTTCTTGTTGGGCTGGATGAGACATGTCGTTTTGATCTGGGTCTGAACATTAGGCGGGATAAATAAATGGGCTACCCTATGTGCAACTATACCTGTTTGATTTGGGTTGGACCTGGGTCCTTGTTGTCCTATACCATTTTTTTTTATCAAGTTGAATTGAAGTTTGAGCCCAATTAATAGTTGGTTGCCTCTCCCCACATCATAAGTAGGTCATATTGGACTTACCACAATGTTTAACCTTTTATTAGATCCAGGGTTCCAAAATTCGGTAGGGCCGAAATGTTGAGTTCCACAATATCGGTCAATACTACTCTTTTTCTCTCTTTTTTGGGTCAAAACTCGGCCGAGATGGCGAGATCTCAGTCATATCGGCCGAGATTCGCACCCCTGATTACATTACAACTAATTTACCAAAGGCAGATAGATCAAACAGGAGACCCGGTGCCTTAAAAAATATGGCTTAGCAAATTCAAATAGTGTTTTTTATGGACCATATTTTAAAAAAAGAAATCTGTTTTTTATTTCTCAAAATGGACCCATGACCACCCCATTTAGTGAGTTCGTGCTTAAGTGTTCGCAAAGCAAGTCCTGAGATCCTCTAAAATCTCGGGGACCCCAGGTGGAATGAGATTTCAGGGGCCTTTTGTGACTGATATATTAAAGAGTTTAAGTGTGTGTGGGGCCTTTTTGTCTGGGGGCCCTAGGCGGCGGCCTAAGCCGCCTATGCCCAGAACCGGCCTTTAGTGTGCGATAATTATTTCAAAAATAAAATTTATCTCATCCTTTTGTTTTTACTAAGTGGATAGAGTGGCATGGTATAATGCCATGTTAGTTTAAGTGGACTATTCAAAATCATTATTTCATTGTTCCAAAACATTTATTCTTGTATTGTGAAAAGGAACCCATGAGTTTCAAATATTAAAAAAAACAAGTTGCCTTATAAAATTAAAGCCCAATTAGAAAATGAACTTCGCTTGGGCGGGCTTGGACTTGTCAAGCCCTGCCTATTGTACACTGCAGGGCCTGCATTAATTTAAGACTGCTACTGTAATCATATGGTGCCATAAAAATTTCAACGATCCGAACATTTCATCAGGTCGGACCTTCCATTTAAAGCAAACTGGGACGAAAATTCTCACCAAAATGGGCAATAATTTCTTATTGTATCAATCATAAGTTAAAATGGTCATTATCACTTAATTATCAGGTCATATGTTGATTGCTTTGCCAGAACAAACATTAGATTCATTTGTTGAGAGAAAAATCACAGTTTCTTTCATACACAAACAACATCATCGAAGATAGAAAAAAGAAGAAATCAAAAAAAAAAAAAAAAAAAACAAACCACAACATAAAGATTTACGTGATTTCCTTCTTTACATTTACGAGTTCAATACCGACCCACTATGCTCCAAAGCAAGAAATTAAAGGAGAGTCGACTAATGGCTCTCGATTATGCTCATAGCGCTCTCTCTCTCTCTCAGAAAAGAACACTATATACTACTTTAATTAGGATTTACAAAAGGTGTAATGTAAAATTACAAAATGCCCTCCAACAAAAAATTTGGCTCGGGGTTCCGCTCCCGTGCACTCAGACAAAGGGCACTGTCCCCTTTGACTCCCATGAGCTCAGAACAAAGCTCAACCGCAACTGGATCGTCACCGTAGAGCCTAACACCATTGTGCTTTAAATAATTGTACAATTCCATAAGAAAGTAAAAGTAAAATATGAACAAAAGTATCGGTGACACTCAATTTTTATCCCTGACCAAATTTTTGATAATGCAATTCAAAAACTCAATTATGAAATTGAAGCTAGTTGTGTTCGTGTGCCGTCCTTTGTAAACTTTCTTCAGGTGAGAGCAGGGGTTGAAAAAACAGAAAAGGCCGATATATATATATATATATATAGGTTTTAAAATTGATATTAAAATCTCTAAGTGAGAGTATTTCATGTTATTAATTATCAATTTGTATTTTGGCAAATTTAAAGGGGTTGGAGCGATGGGCCTCAAGAAGTGGGAGTCTCTAGTTTCAGTCTCATTCTACCCTAAAAGATCACTCTTTATAGAATTACTCAGTGCGTGTGGATAGGAGGCCTACTCGTGCTCTGAGTATCAGTCAAATAATTTAACAGACTTGGACACTTTGATAAAAAAATAAATAGAAGTTTACATTTTGGTAAAGAAACTTACCCAGTTCAAGTTGTACTTTGAGACTTGTTAATCTTATTTATTTATTTAATTTATTTTTTATTAAATTTCCTCCATGGAAAGGGATAGAAGATATCCCTTCATTTGTTCGTTGGTCATTGAGAAGAACTGAATTTTGATCCACTAAAGATGAATTGTTGGGATATGTGAGATTGTGAGCCCACTTGTGGCCCATTCAATGGATCAGGAGCCCAGGGACTCTTTTATTTAAGACCTCCACTGAACCTATCGTTCCAATCTTCCTTTTCTCACTAGCAGGAGTTAAAGTAACGTCCGGCGATATCACGGCGTTAAGTAATCTCCCTTTTTTCTTTTTTCTTTTTTAATTTTTTGAAAATATAAAAAAAAATAGAGACAAATGAAAATTCTATTGAGAGCATATTTTTGTTAAAAGGGTGCTATTCTTACGGATTAATAGATGATTGAGAATCGAAATTTTGATACGAATAAAATATATCCTAAATATTTGAAAATTTCCTAATCTTTTTAGAAAATACGAAATTAATATAAAGAAACACCTAATATGAAATTCATGTTCTCAAATATCCAATAATAACATCAATCTTATCTTACATTTATAAAAAAAATTCATAGAAAAAAACTGAATTTCTTGAAAATGTTGGAATATTAAAAAAATCATACAAACACCCTAAAAACTATATCAATCACATTAAGGGGTCTTCATTTAATTTTAGAAATATTTGTATATCATTTCATTAAATTTTTTTACAAGAAACTCCAAAATAGAAATTATCTTGAAAATGTCGGATTTCAAACATATTTTAATCATGGTTAAAATTAATTCTATTTAAATTTTTATTTTAATTGTGTCACCTTACCTTAATCAAACCCCGATCCTACTCGCTGCATCAACGACTGTACACTAAGGTGGAAACCATGTGAGGTTTCTCGAAGTTGAGGACCATGCAAACTTTCTTGTGCCCATCAATCTCGACCATTTGTTTGTAGAATGATCCATTGTAGGGGCATCAATCTCGACCATTTGAGCACAAAAAAGACACATGGAAAAATCATTATAGATCCTAACTTCCTAAGCTTGTAGAAATGTTTATTTAATTATTTTCAATTTTTAAATGTTTCTACTTTTTTCTGTCAACTGAATGTTAACGTTTAGAATTAATTATTATGGGTCATTAGAGAACATCAATTTTATGTCAGGTGATTCTCTTATAAATTTTCCAATTTTTAGAATTTTTGGTCAGGTTTTATTTTTTGATAGACTTTTTCAAATATCTAAATTTTAGTCTTCAACAATATGATACTCTATAAAAATTACATTTTTAAAAACTAAAAAATATTCACAAAAAAATTTCCAATTCTATATTTTACATATATTGTCCTGCAATTCCTTTGATCTAAAAGATGTTTAAGTCATCATACAGCGATGTGCTATATATCGGTAACATGAGTTGACAGTTACCCATCGACCATGCCAAATTCTCATTTGCCATCTCACCTCACACAACGAGTCAATTCATTTCATTTTGAGTTGACTCAAACCATTTTGCACTCGTTACTATTGAGACTTGGCAAATCGATAGTTAGCTTAGCCGCTAATGATAGTTCCGTAAGTATTTATTGTTGTAATCACAAAGGTTATATGTTTAATTCTAAGGAGTTAGTGTGTTGGCTAGAAATTTGTCTCAAGAGTTGATATGTTTACCTAGGATTGAAACAAGGGTTGGGTCATATTGGGTTTTAATAAATCTAACTCAACTCATGTCAAAAAATTTTAAACCCGACCCAATTTGACCCGAATGGGTGACCCTAATTACTCAACCTAATGCGACTCAAATTTTTAAATTGAGTCAATCCAAGTGTTGGTTTATAACTTGGTGCACTCAAGTCGAGTCGAGGTACATTGGATCGGGTTCGGTCGATTTTAAATTTCTCAACCCAATCCGACCCAAATTTCATATGGATTTTTATATTTCTAACCTAACTCGATCTAAAATATACAAATAAATAACCCAAACTCACTGATTTCTTGGGTCGGGTCATGCGGGTCGAGATAAAACCTGACGCAAGTTTCACCTTATGTTTATCCCGTGTGTATGGAGTAGATGTGTTTACCCGAATGGCAATGAATGCCATTAAATTTGCAGAAAAGTTGAAAATTCTTGCTTGTAAACTCACCCCCCTCAATCAGATTGCATGCTTTTGATTTTCCATACAAAATGATTTTCAACCAGGTGTTTAAAATGGACAAAGACTGAAAGAACATATGACTTACATGTCAAGGGAAAGATCCAAAGATATCTGCTATGATCATTCAGATAACTACTATAATGATTTCTTCCATTAGTAACTTAGTTTAATAAACTGGTGCTGGATTCCACAAGTCCATATGATCACATCTAATGGTTGGTAAAACATGAAACTTGGCAGTTGAAAGAGAAGCTTGTGACAGTGGCCCATTTAACATTTTACGTGTCGATTTAGTTTAGTTTTTTACTTTCCAGTGTTGGATTGTCCTGTGGGTGGTTTTGACTTTCTGTGTTTGTAGCTTATTTTTCTTTCTTCTATATTTGCACAGGCCTTTTCTATTAATATAAACCTTTTCAAAAAAAAAGACAGTAGCCCATTTAACAAGACTAACAAAAAATAAAAAATAAAAGGAAGAAAAAGACTTGAAGCCTTGTTACAAACTTGAAGTCCATTTGAAGAGAACTGAATTGACAGTCTCCATAGGTGTGTACTCAAAGGCAATGATGTGACCTTTCAAGTGTATACATGTCGCTTCACCAAGATAAGACTCCCATTGGAGAAGCTTTATTCTGGCTTTGCAACTCAAATCATATGGAGACCATCTCTACTCGGCCTGTGGACGAGTAGCATCCCACATGTAGGTGAAATTCAAAACTTGCATCACTATCCTTAGTAAATGTGCTGACAGAAAGAAGATCTTTATAAATATGAGCATGCCAAACATTATCTAACTGATAGATATTTTTAGAAGCATGAAGAAAATAAGTACCAGTTTGTGTTATATCCAATCTGATCCATTTTCCTCAATAATCTTGCCAGGTCTCTGATAATTAGAGTGAAGAGATAAGGTCTGAAGATTATTTGTAATATGATGAATTGCTCCAGAATCAGGGTACCATTGCGGGTCTCTTGGTGGCACAGGAGCGACTCTAAGCGTGGGGAGGATAAGGTGACATTTTTTTTTGAAACGGAGATAGTGAAAATTTTCATTTATTAAGGAGTTACAAGACAGAATCCACCTTGTATAAAAGAGCTATACAAGTTCAGTACATAATAAACAACCACCACATCACAAAGTGAAGGAAACGCGCACAAAGAAACATAAACCACCCCCCACTTGCCCCCCCGCCCCCCACCAAAACCCAAGCTCAGGATGTGAAGGAGGCACTTGCGAATTTGACGTTTGATATTTTGTACTTTGCATCACCAACCTTTGCTGTTGAAAGGTTGAAGAGGCATACTCCCTTGCTAATCGGGGTTGAGTAGGGGAAAAACTGTTGAACCTGGTTTGAACACTCTGTTGGCTAGTAACTCTTTTGCTATGATTTGGATGGTGGCAGGCTACATTAGTAGCTCCTGGAGAGGTTCACTGAAAATGGAATAGTAGGGCTCAAGGTGCATTTCTTGAAACAGCAACGAGGCCTGAAATTCCTTGGATGTTCCAGGAGGTTAGTAATTTAGATGGATGTATAAAATGATTTGTATTCTGGGCCAAGTCCTCGCAGAAGATAATCAACAAGATAATCTTCATCAATGTCACGACCAATAGCAAAAAGACTGCCTGCAATAACTTGTGCTTGATGAAGATATTTTAAGGCAGGAGAGAGCCATTTCTTTACAGTTCATAGTTGCTCTGTCAGATTCATGACTCAAGCAAGAGTCTGAGAAGCTAAAGATCTCTCCAGTGCTCAGGCCTGAAATTCCTTCAATAATATCACAAGAAGTGAGAAATTTACATTTCAAAAAAAACTATAAAATGAATTGTATTCTGGCCAAGTCTATTGTTGTGGCCAATAGCAAAAAGACTGCCCACAATAATCTGCGCTTGATGAAGTTATTGTGTCACAGGAGAGTACCCTTTTCTTTACAGTTCATAGTTGGTCTTTCAAATTCATGACTCGAGCACAAGTATGATAAGCCAAAGATCAAGATCACACAACAAAAGGTGTATTCTAGAGTGCTACCTCTGCTATCCATCCAAACTATGATTTACTCTTTTTTTTTTAATAATTGGAAACCTGCCAACCCCACTTTGTGGTGGTCATAGGTAAAAACCCAGATCCATGACACCACTCACAAACACCATAGATCAGGTTAGGTGCCCCAAGGGCTAGACCTTCCACACAAGATGAGAATATCCAACCACTCAAACAAATAAAGAAATGGGTTCAAACAAATAAAGCAATGGGTCAAATAAAAAAAAGCAATGGGTTCAAACAAAAAAAGCAAGATAGATGCAATATCCTCCCCCTGATTGATGATAGTTGGGGTTTCCAGCCTGAACAGTGACAAAAAATGCTGTTAGTGATTGAGAAGAAGACTGATGGTAAAAATACCAAAAGACGATAGTAGACTTCAAATAGCAAAGCATCTGTTTAATGGTAGTCCAAAGGTTCGATGTTGGTGAGTGCATAAATTGACAAATGTGATTAATAGAATATGCAATATTTGGGCTGAGAAAGCTTTAGATCCTGAAATGCCTGGAATATATATAGGCTTGAATCCTACCATTTTTGTTTGTGCAAGAAGATCAAAGATATACTGAGCCAGTGTAGGATAAAGCCCATTGGAGGTACATGTAACCTCAAGACCACAAAATAATATGTCAATGAGAATTCAGACTGGAAGGAAGACAAGAAGTTCAAACAAGCATATTCAGAATTTGTAGTCAAAATGATATTGTCAGAATATATAAGGATAATGAGAATGACACCATTTTGTTTCATATAAGCCTCCTCCTGTATAAGACCTTGAAGAAAGTTATTTTGACATCCAATTGGCAAATGATCCATTGATGTTACAGAGCATGTGAAAGAACAATATGAATAGTTGTGGACTTTACTACAGGACTAAATGTTTGTTATAGCCAATACCATCTTGTTGATTGTATCCCTTTGGCCACCAAGTGTGCGTTGTAACAGTCCAACATACCATTAAACTTGCATTTAACTTTGAAAACCCATTTGCACCCAAACAGATTCATGTTTGGATTTGGTGGAACCAAATTCCAGGTCCCAATTTGAATAAAGGTATTACATTCATCACGTATTGCTGCTCTCCAATTTAGGTCCCTATTTGTACTAGTAAAGCATGTAGGTTCAAGTGTTCAACTGGGGGGTTAGCTCTGCCAAATCAACCTATTGGGTGCTTTGTACTGAGAAAAACCCAAGGTTTGTCGATCATATCTTTACATTGTGTGATCATGGGTGTTTATAATCAGATTTGGAAAGGTTGCTTTCTAAAGAATTTGAGCAAGTGATGGATATAGGTGCAGTAACAAGCATCTTATTTGATACACCAGTATAAATTCTAAGATTGCTCCAATTACAAATATAATTGAAATTCTATCGCATTTTATTTTGAAAGTTTGTACATGATACACGGTATAAATTTTACATCAATAAAACTGAAAAAAAAAAAAAGAGAAAAAAATGGTACAGAATTCTACAGACTCAAAACATTTACATCTAATAAATTGTAAAAAAAAATGACATGAAAAGAAAAAAAAAATGGTAAAGAATTTTACAGAGATTAAAAGCATTTTAAGTAAAATAAATTGAAAAAATGAAAAAAACAACAAAAAAATGGTACAGAATTTTACAGACACTTAAAACATGGGTTGCTTTGGCAACTCAAAAAAGCAAATTGGGCAAGCATGCCTTTCTGTCAACCACTCAATGATGCAGTGGGAATGAAAAATATCTGAACAAGGCATCTCTACGATCTTTTTACCCGGAGAGAATCGTTCTTGGCATATTAGGCACCTGTATTCTTCAAAATACTTGAATTGAAACTCTCTTCTCTGTAGGGTTTCTACTGCATACATCGATGCCGGGGCTGCTTCGGCAATCCTCTTCTGTAGAGCGGCTTCAAACGCAACAATCGCCTCTTCCCCTCCATAATATTTATCATACACCAGCAAATCCACTTCAGTTTCATGCAAGAATATGCCATCATCGATCAAGTCCATGACCATGAGGTTTGAAAGATTCTTTTGGGTATTAACTGCAAAAGTGGCGTAGTGGACTTGATGAAGGGGAAAGCTCGATAACATGAACTCAAATCGTTGAACGATTTTTTCAAAATTGAAGAAATCATCGAGCCTCGAGACGAATGTTTTTGACCGTTGAAAGCGTGTTATGTCTCTGAATTGCTTTCTTCCTTCTGAATGCTGCATAAACCGACCCACGGATATGTAGTTTACCCGACTGATTGCCTTTGAAAAACTTAAATCAGGTCTGAAGTTCTAGAAACTCCTTTAAAGGAGTATTCCATTGCTGATTGAGGAGAATCCATCGCTAGTTTGGCGAGAAATCCAAAAGTAGTTGGATTTTGAGTACGTCAGATTTGTGAATCAGAAGTGAGAAAATGAGAGAGCGATTTTGAGTACGTCAGATTGTGAATCAGAAGTGAGAAATTGAGAGAGCGAGAGAGACAGTGAGAGCGACGAATGGGGAAGATCTGACTTTTAATGTACGTTTTTTTAATCCGTTATTTTTTTAATTCAAAATTCAAAAATACTTTTAAACGAAGGAAGTTCAGTTTTCCGTGTTTCTGCGGCATCAGCAACGGGTACTTTTTCCGAGACGAGGGAGGGATCAGACGATTGATTTTTTATTTTCTTTTTGTATTCTTATTTTACTTTTTTATTACTTTCATTTAATTTTAAGATTACTATTATTTATTAATTTCTATTTTTTTCTATTTTTCATTTCTCATGTCAACTATTTCCTCTCTACTTCTCTTGATCTTTGGACTCTCCGCTCTCAATGCTCTTTCCAATCTTGATGCTCTTCCTATTTTCCATTTTGATATTTGACCAAATTCTTTTATAATTGAATTTTCAATCCTTGTTCTCAAATTTATTTTTTCAATATCTATTTTTGTTTTTTCAAATTTCAAGTTTTTTTTATTGCAGGACAAAAATTCATTTTCCTATATTTTAATATTGACCATTTCCTATCTCACTTTCTTTTGATCTCTCAACTTTCTCGAAACGCTCTCCTCGATCTTGATGCTTGTCTTATTTTCGATTTCGACACTTGACTAATGTTTTTTTCTCAAATTGCAACGTCCCCATATAGGCTCAAATCCATCTTCTCAAATTAATTTTTCCTTTTTTTAATACATGATTTTATTTTATTAAGTTTAGGTGTTTTTTTTTGTTGTGTAAAAAAATTCCTCAACTAACATAATTTGAAGACTTTTTTTCAAATTGGATTGGTCCCGACGTACTAAAATTGTGTTAGTATTAATTTTTCTCTCCAAAATCATATTTTTATCAATGATTCTTTCTTTTCTTTGTTTTGAGTATTTTTCTTATAAAGTACTCTCCCTTTTTTCTGTTTCTTTTTTAATTTTTTGAAAAAAAATAAAAAAAAAAGAGAAAAATGAAAATGCTATGGGGAGCATATTTTTTTAAAAAAGAGGCTATTCTTATGGATTATTAGACCATTGAAAGTCAAAATTTTGATACGAATAAAATATATCCTAAATATTTGAAAATTTTCTAAAAAATTTAGAAAATAGGGAATCAATATATAGAAACACCTAATATGAAATTCATGTTCTCAAGTATCCAATAATACATGCATTTTCTCTTACAATTATTAAAAAAAAATTCGTAGAAGGAAAAACTAAAATTATTGAAAATGTTGGAATATTAGAAAAATCATATAAACATCCTAAAACTATATCAATCACATTAAGGGGTCTTCATTTAATTTTAAAACACTTGTATACCATTTCATTATTTTTTTCACAAAAAACTCTAAAATAGAAATTATCTTCGAAAAGGCGGATTTTAAACATATTTTAATCATAGTTAAAATTAATCCTATTTAAATTTTTATTTTAACCGAGTCACCTGCCCTTAATCAAACCATGTGACGTTTCTTCAGGACGAGGACCATGTAAACTTTTCCATTTTCAACATTTAATGGACTTTATTATAAGTTTCTCCCTAATTTGAGCACGAAAAAGACACGTGGAAAAAGCTTGTAGAAATGTTTATTTAATTATTTTCAATTTTTAAATGTTTCTACTTTTTTCTTGCAACTAAATGTTAACGTTTAGAATTAATTATTATGGGTCATTAGAGAACATCAATTTTATGTCAAGTGATTCTTTATAAATTTTCCAATTTTTAAAATTTTGTCATTTTATTCTTTGACAAGAATTTATCAAAAATCTAAATTTTAGTCTTCAACAATACGATACCTATAAAATTTACATTTTTAAAAACTAAAAAATGTTCACAATAAAATTTCCAATTCTATATTTTAATATATTTTCCTGCAATTTCTTTGATCCAAAAGATGTTTAAGTCATCATACAGCGATGTGTTATATATAGAATTATAGATAACATTACTTACCCATCGACCATGCCAAATTCTCATTTGCCATCTCACCTGACACAACGAGTCAATTCATTTCATTTTGAGTTGACTCAAACCCATTTTGCACTCGTTACTATTGAGACTTTTGCAAATCGATAATTAGCTTATACGCTAGTGATAGTTTGGTAAGCATTTATTGTTGTAATCATAAAGGTTATATGTTTAATCCTAAGGAGTTAGTGTGTTGGCTAGGAACCTTCCTCAGAAGTTGATGTGTTTACGTAAAATTGAAACTCGGGTCGGGTCAGATCGGGTTTTAATAATCTTAACCCAACTCATATCAAAATTTATTGAATTCGACCAGACCTAAATGGATGACCCTAATTACTCAATCTGACGCGACCCAAATTTCTAACCTAAGTCAACCCAAGTGTTGTTTTATAATTTAGTGCACTCAAATCGAGTCGGGTTACGTCGGATCGGGTCGATTTGATTTTAAATGTCTCAATCCAGCCCGACCCAAATTTCATATGTGTTTTTATTTTCCCAACCTGACCCGATCCAAAATATACAAATACATAATCCAAACCCACTGATTTCTCGGGTTGGGTCATGCGGGTTGGGTTAAAACCTTACGCAAGTTTTACCCTCATATTTACCCAGTGTGTATGGATTGGATGTGTTTACCCAGTGTGTCTAGAAAGACTTACAAATTCCCTGAGAGCCAGTCAAGGCTTTAAAAGACCCTAGACGACACAGTTATTAAAGAGATAAAGACTATATGTCTAATATATATATATATATGGGTTGGGTTAGGTCAGGTTCAAATTTTTTTGATATAAGTTGAGTTGAGTTTATAAAAACTCAACTTGATTTGACCTGAATTACAGTCCTAAGTTTTACCCACCACTTTTCTTGTGTATTCTAAATATCCTAACGAAAGATGTACGATACTCTTAAAATTTTAATAAAAGTCTCATCATTTTGACAAAATAACCTTTTTAATTTTATCAAACTTCAAGTTAATTAACTAAAAAATAATAAATATTATCGCCGTATTGAATTTATTGATCAACGGAATCCGCCTTATTAATTTTTAAATTTTTATAGCCAGTTTTTTTGAGTAATTAAATTCAAATAATTGAATATCAACGTTGAGATGATTATTCATTTCAATGATTTGGATTAAATGGCCCTGAATAAATTTTGTTTCTAAATTTGGTATTAGGATAGTTAGCAATTCTATGTATTATAAGTTGATTACTACATGCCAAAATTTATGATTTTTTCCTTCTCTTTAAACTTTTGCATCCATTGGGCCATTTTGAACTGAATTAATGAATCTATTATTAGATGGTTTAATGATGAATATGTAATAAAAGAAACACCTTAATTAAATGGTTGAAGTTGTATTTTTAAAGCTCCTGAAACTTTGAGGGCTTTAAATTAATTTTAGTATATGTTTGTGCACAACTATTTTTCAATGAAATTGTTTTCTTTGAGAATTCCTTTTTTTTGGAAAGTAACATCTATAGATTTTATGTTTCACAGTTATTAATTTATATTGTTTAGTGTGACAAATATGTTTCTACAATAATTTATTATTAAAAAAATTCTATTATTAGGTCGGTAAGGTATAGGTTATCACTTGACCACATGTAATTAATTCTATATTATAATGACCATCATCATAATCTTAATAAGAGTATACAAATGACTACAGTATTAATAAAAGTGGTAATATTATGTAATAAGAAGTGCGAGGGTTAAGTTTTGTCCTTAATTTGCCTCGATTTAATCTAGAAATTCATAGATTAGGTTACGTTGGCTCAAGAGTTTTGTGGTGTCCAGACATAGATATGAGTTGGGTTAAGCCGCGAGTCAAATAACATATCATAATATTGTTTTGGTTAGGTTGGACTATCGACTATTGTTTTGTTTAGCCAGTAGGCCTCATTTACATGCAGCATAATGTTAGTTAGCAGTTCAGTGCTAACCAGCCAAAACCCTTGTATCTGCTTAAGTTCTTGCTAAGTTCTTCCAACTAAACAAGAAAGTAGTCGATTATCTCTAGGCCCAATTCTAATTCTAGAGGATCAATTAGAACTGCATCATCAATGTTTTTACTTATTACTTATTGCTCTGTATCAAGCTATCAACATCCTTAATTTTGTTGATCTTAATTTTAGGCTCTCTATCTCTCTCTATACACACAATACACACATTGAATCTGATGAATTTCGAAGTAGATTCTCTCAATGATAAAAGATCAACAAAAGGATGACCCTATCAATAAGATTATATTTGCAACAGAACCACCAAGCAGAAACAAGGATTTTGAAATGAACAGAAAATTGGACCAGTAAGGTAAATAGAAGATTTCATTGCACTGGATCAGTACAATTTGTGAATAGCTTAAAACATGATTGGATCATGTCGAAAATTGTTTTGAGGTTTGTTCAGGGCTTGGACATTCTTTGTTTTGGCTCCTTAAGACCTGTAAGTGGGGTCTAGCCCGTGCTTGAACGGGGAGAAATCTGCAAACAACACTCTCACTCAACCATCATCTCAATATATCATGTATGAGTTGAGCATTCTCGAGCAGTTTCCTGGCCACCTCTTGTGGCTGGATAGCATTGCTTTTATAAGGCCAACTATATGAGCACAAAAAAGTAATGAGAAAAGATCCTATGCCACCCCATGAATCACTTGCCCAAAATTTCACCTATGATTGGACGTGGAACCACCAGATGATTGTCATGTATCAGTTGATCATTCTTGAGCAGTTTCCTGGCCATCTCTTCTTCGGACCTAAAAACATCCCAACAATATGAGCACAATTTAAAAAATAACGAGGAATGATCCTATGCCACCCCATGAATCACTTGCCCAAAATTTCACTTCTGATTAGACGTGAAACCACCATATGATTGGTTGTGTTAAAATGCGATAAAAATGGAGTTAAGCACAGGTACACTATTAACAATCCATATTGCGACCCAATTCAGATTGGACTGGAATCTTGACAAAAGTTTATATGATTTTTGACGGGAAGAGGGGGGCATCTAGAGAGGTTTGAGAGGGCGAAATGACAATTGATAGGTTGGCTGTCTATGTGCAAGGAGTTTATGGGACTCGTACTCGAGGATTTATATTTGTCTTGGGAATGATGCATAAAAGGGGTTGGGAAAGCCAGGAAGCGCAAGGTCGAGTGGGCAGCGCCCCTCCTAGGATCATGTAAATTCAATGTGGATGGGGGCAGCAAGAGGTAAACCTAAGCCGGCAAGAATATGAGAACTGTTGCATGATGATAAGGATAGGATGCTATTAACATTTTTTGAGCCAACAGGGATAGTGGAGTCAAATGAGGCAGAACTGAGGGCAATCAAGAGAGTACTCTAGGTTGGTTTGGGCTTAGGAGTAATAATTTCATTATCGAAGGTGACTTGACTAATGCCATCTCCTGAGCTAATAATGGGAAATTTCTCCCGTAGAGGTTGGTAAACATTGCTCTGGACATTTGGAGATTGTGTCGGTTAGGAGGCATCACATTCATTCATACACCTCGATCGGCAAACAATGTTGTGGACTTTTTAGCGAAAGTTGGTCTACATAAAAAAAAGACCAGCTATGGAGATGTTCTCACCATATCAGCCTTGGGAGCTTGGGGAGTAGGGGACTCCTTAGTGTATCTTTTGTTCAGAGGGGCGCATTGTTGTATCTTTTCTTTTACTTTATGTTTTTTCTGTTTCTTTTCAATCTTCTTCTTCTTGGATCTTGGTATTATTCTCCTATACATGGTTCCAATTCTTATACTCTCTCTTTGATTTTTCAATGGATTAAGTCGTCAATGTTTCCAAAAAAAAGAGTTAGGCCAGCTGAGTGAGTTAGATACCAAGAATAGTGGACCAAGCACAATTTTTTCCTCAAATCAAATAAAAAGTTGGAATTATGGAGAGCATGGTAACATTGTATGGACAAACTAAAAGGATCTAAGCTTGAACTTGGGACTGTGCATCGAATTAATTTTTGGGAAAGCTTGTGGGTTGGGAATGAACCACTAGAGCCCTTTCCCTAGGCTTTACTCTATGTCAAATCAAAAGGGAGCTTTAATTAAAGATTGTGTGAAGTTGATGGGGGTGAAGGCATCTTCATGGATAACATAAAAGGAATAACCTTAAAATTCTAAAAGGTAATAGATAGAGGCAAGAGAGGTCCTATGAGAAGAATTTTGGACCCGAGAAGCCTTAATTAAATGCCCATGGGATTGGTATATGGGTTGGACTCTCTTTTAAGTGTTTCGGCTTGCAAAAGCCCATTTTTGAGGCCCATATACTAGCAACAAGGAGAATGACGAGATTGTTCTAACCAAGAGCCGGACTAGCTAGAAAATAGGAGCAAGAGAGAAGAAATAGAAAGCAAATGGCTGATCTTAGCAACCATCCATGCCAATTTGTTTTGGCCATCCTTCCCTAAGTGGATTTTATTTTGGGAGTTCTCTTTTCCTTTTTAGTGAATGAATGGATAGGATTTGATGTTTTCTTTTTTGTTTTGCCACATGAAACCATCCAGATTATGGCATATTTGCAATTTTTTAATTGAATCTCTATAACCAAAAGGGCTTGGATGCCCACGGGGTACATCTCCAATTCAATTCAAATTTTGTGTTCTCCCTTGTTTAGTGAGTTCTTTTCTTATTTATGTTTCAGTGGAATTTTAATTTTGCATATAACTTTCTCTGTGCAAATTTCAATTCCTAGATTCATAATTATTATCAGTGTATTTGAATTTCAGTTTGAAATTAACACCAAATGAAATCTGGGCCTCAATTAATTCTTTGTTTGTGAGAGTTGACTTTAGTTTCACCAATTGAGTTTTCTTCTTCTTTTTTTCCTCTTTTGAGTAAAAACTCATGGGATGCGTTTGATTTGATTGAGATTTGAGAATTTCATATCAAATTCATAGGGAGAATTTGAATTTAGGTTTATCTCAATTTCCGAGCCAATCTTTGAATTTTTCCTTAGATCCGCACTCATAGACGGGTCTTAAATTTATCTCTTTGTTGCGGACTAAGAATTCTTCAATTTAGAACCTTAGCCTGCATCAGGGTTAAGCTGTGGCATTACTTGACCTCTTTCATTTAGAAGGAATCTTTTGGACTATGAGATATCTCACCAATAGGATCTTCTCTTAATCTATACATGCTACAAAGAATTGAGATATCTAGAAAGAAGATCCTATAGTTTTGTGGATATCTGAATTTGAATTCCAATATGACACATGAAGTGGATGCAGACATTGATCTTCCATCAAAAAATCTGACATTGCCCAAATCTGAATTCGAATTTGACAATATTAACATAAGTGGACATGGATCCCTAGGGAAAATACACACACAAAATGGGAAAAAAACTGAGTTGCTAAAATAATTTTGCCTTAATGACCCATTTAAACAAGCAAATGACCCATTTACATCCTTAGGGAAAATACACACACAAAATGGGAAAAAAAAACTGAGTTGCTAAAAGAATTTTGCCTTAATTCCCACAGAAGCAAATCATGTGATATAGCTGCCATCTGCATTTTATATGAACTAGTAAAAAAATTATAGCTCTGTCCAGTAAATTTTAAAATAGGAATATTTTTCAGTTGTCTTGACAATAAAATCAATTGAAACTCAAGGATTGTTTCTCATTTTCTGCAAATAAAGAGCATAAAATCGGAACCTTAAACAAAAAGATCAGAGTGAAGCATTGATTCCTAAAACAGACTGAAGAATAATCTTTTTACTCAAAAAATTGACTTGCTTAGGAGTAGATACAAAGCAAAAGATGATAAATTTATAGAGGTAACTTCAAAATATTTAAAAAATGTGATAAAAAAGACAAGGTATAGAATACCAATTGTTAGTGGTCATGTACAAAAAAAAGAAAACACCCAATCTTCTTAGATCTAAAACCCAGGAAACAGAATTCCACTAGTACTTTACTGCTTTCTATTTGTTAAACGTATTGTTAATAATAAAGTGGCATAAAACAGATCTTCTAAAGCAAAAGTAGTACTTGAATGTTTTTCTAGCTGTTGTGGAATATTCCTAGTCTTCTTAACAGTAGATTTCTCCTCAAATGTTGTACAAATCCCATGTAATACCCTGCCCCAGATTAGGCGAGTTTTAGCTCGTTAAAATTGTTTAACCGGTTAATCTCAGAGATTTTGGTTAGGGCTTCGAGGAAAGCCCAAGTTTGGCCCGATCTGAGCCCGAAAACTCAGTGATTCAGCTCGTCGAGCTGGAGGGGCATTTTGGTAATTTACCACTTCTTGTGTAAATTTTTATAAATTGTGTGATTTTGTGAATATTATTGGTGAATAATGTTTTCCTTAATTAAGGATTTGCATTTCTGATTTTAAAATAAAATTATTTTCAGAAAATAATATTTAAATATCGCCCGTCAAAACCCCGAAAGCGAGTATTAATTATTTTAAAGGGTTTTGAAAATGAAATAAATTTTAAAATTAGTATTTTATGGTAGACCATTTTAAGAATGGTCTAGTTATTTCATTTCACTTCAAAATAAGATTTACAAATTAGTTATTTTTATATTTGTTTAATTAAGTAATTATGGGTAAAATATGAATTTTATTTAAATAAATGGTTTTTAATAAGAGTTAAAATCTGAAATTTTTATGGTGATTAATATTTTTAAAACCCAACCCATCTGTAAGGTTGGATCAGGTTTTTAATTTATTACTTTTAGTTTAAAAATCAGTTTTTATGAAAACTAGGCCCTTTTTGCAATTTAGAAAAACTTGAAGGGCTGATTTGCGAAAAAACAAAAAAATCTGCGGTTACTGTTGCGAGCATCAGCAGCGTGCGTGGGCGTCCAGCAGCCTGCTCTGCTGCCCGATTTTCCGACGTCCCGTCCCATCGGCCGCGTGCCAGATTTCTCGGCCGAAAAAACCTATAAAAACCGACCTTCTCCATCTGTTTTAACTCCCAAAACATCTTCTCTTCTCCCTTCTATCTCTGTGTAAAACCCAGCCGGCCGACCCTCTTTTGTAACAATAACTTAGAGGAAATTATTTTCCAAAAACCCGATTTTCAGCCCAGAAACTCAATCAAAGGTAACCACTGCATTCCCCTTTAAATTTCGATCGGTTTTGAATAAAATCTTTTTGAATTTGGCTCTGATTTCAGTGAGAAAATCGATTTCAAAAATTTAGGGAAAATTTTAGGGTTCCTCGTATCAGTGAGCTTCCGGTGTTAAGATCGGATGGCTCACTGAGTTTCAGATCTCCAAACCTCTTCCTGTGGAAAGAGGACTCCCGGAGGAATCCATCGGACCGGTCAGATGTAAAAACCGAGTCCCGAAAATCCCCCATTTTTCATTTTCGGTTTTACTGTTCACCGGCCGTTCACTGTCTGTTGCAGACAGTGAACGGGGAAGAAGAAGAGGAAGAAGAAAGAGAAAAAAAAAAAAAAAAATGAAAAAAAAAAAAATAAAAAAAAAATAAATATTTTTGATATTGCTATGCTTTTAAAAGGTTGGTTCCCATTGGAAAAAAAAAAAAATAGTAATAAAATAATAAAATAAATGATTAAATAATTAAATATTATTATTTTATTCCCAAAAAAAAAAAAATATTTTTATTTGAGAATATGGTTGCTTATGATTTCAAATGGTGGTTCCCACCGAAGAAAAAAAAAAAAAAAGAATAAATAATTAAATAATTAAATATTATTATTTTATTCCCAAAAAAAAATATATATATATATATATTTTTATTTGAGAATATGGTTGCTTATGATTTCAAATGGTGGTTCCCACCGAAGAAAAAAAATAAATAAATAATTAAATAATTAAATATTATTATTTTATTCAAAAAAAAAAAAAAATTATTATTTCGTTAGATTATGTGATGTGATGATTTATACCCCTCTTGTTAAATAAAATTGTACTAACCCCTTTCTCTTATTATTTATAGTGTAAATATTATTGTATCCGCTTTGAGTCCGACATTAGTCGGGAACTGAGTGATTCACTTTCAGACCGGCACTATAGTCGGGCACTGAGTGACCTCGAGGCCTACTCAAAATGTCAGCTCTGGTCCTATCCAGAAGACAACCGAGAAGTGACCCGAGGATCTAGACCTCACTCAATACGTCAATCTGGTCAATGCCCAGAAGACAATATGAGTTTGGACTGAGCCCCTTTTATTATTATATTATTATCTTGTGGATGATTTAAAAAGGCTAGAAACCAAGTAGGAGACTCATTTCCATGAACCCTGGATATTTTGTGGGAAAACGTGTGATTTCCAAATACTACGTATATGTACGTATCTGATATGTATATTGATTGTGCACTTGTATGTTGTTTGACAGAGACCGCGAAACCACACGATCACGGTGAGGGAACTTAACTCTGCAGATTTTGTAAACAGGTGTTATATTGAGCAATGAGTGGTTTCGATTTTGATGAACCCACTCATGTGCCTATACATGGTGCACTATGGTAAGAGTGCTATGATATTACGGTGTTGACCGTATGTGTATGTAAGACTGCTTCCACGTACCTAGGCTATTGAACCAATATCGGCCATATGAGAGATGGTTTATGTCTACTGGACCATGGGCGGACCATGCTGTCGTCAGTTGCTGACTTGAGGGTGTCAGTCGGCTAAGTTTAAGAGCCGGAGATGTACTTGTAAGGATGTATTTTGACCGTGTCGGGACTTAATACTGGTCTCAGTGTAGTCGGCAGGCGTTACGGTGGATAATGGCAGTGATTGATAGTTGATGATGTTATTTAAGATTATGCTTACTGTTATCAAGCATGTGATATTGAACTGTTGTTAACCTGTTTTACTATTTGCTTAATGTGCATTGTTAATTATCCTTCACTGGGCTAGTTAGCTCACACTACTCACCTTTCAGGCGATGAACCCGAGGAGGAGGACCCTCTCTTTCGGGCTTAGGGCGTTTGAGCTAAAGCAGTGTTTTGGGATTCCCCCGGAGAGGAATGCCCTGATCTTTCTGTTGTTTCTAGGAATCGTTGTTTTGTATTAAGTACCGGATGTGGTACTTAATTTATGTTTAAATGTTGTAATCGGCTATGTTGCCACTTGAGACAATGTTACGAATTGATTAATCAATGATGTTTGATTCTGATTATGTTATGTGTTGATGTCGTTTATGTCTTGGTTTTTGGAAGTAGGCTTATGGTACATGTTTGAGTTCACTTAACGGGCTGACGTGTAACCGCTGGGCCTAACTGTTGATCCGGCCCAGTAAGCGTGCTTGTGGTTTAGTTTACTTATCTTTCAAAAAAAAAAAAAATCAGTCGCGTTCCGGGTCCACTGGTCGGGTCGGGGCGTGACATCCCACCTTTAAAATCATAATCAGAATGCTTTCCCTGAAAACACATAAAAAGGATAAATTGAGAAGTCACTTTGATAAAAACAATCTGACCAAGAAATCAAACCTATTTGCTTAGGAAACTAAAGTTTAACTTCTTCTGGATTTTAATATTTCATCCAATCCACCATGCATCGGGAAATAAAACCTGTCAAAACATGAAACTAGTGTCGTAGTCTCAAAGAAAGACTATAAGATGTCTAAACTAGAAAAGCATAAGCATATAGAAAAATGGACAAGACAGTAAGTATTGAGATGAGTTATTAGAGAGCGCTTTTACACTCTAGATAGATTAAGACTTCAATAACAATGAAGATGACTGCTGTCATTTTCTGTTTTTGATAGAGCAAGTTACATGAATTTTTTTTATGAAACTACAGAATTTTTGCTTGCCAAGAAAATTGCTATGGAAGAGGTACATATTGCTTGCTAAGATGTTCATTCAACTCGAATTCAAAATTGGAAACAATAACTTCTTGTCAAATTTTAGATTTTGAACAGGGACTTTTGATATCCCCAAGCTGATCAAAAGATGTACTCTAATATTCTAGGTCCCATGTTTAATTTTCATCATATGAGTACAATGTACAACACATTTTGAATTCAACCCTTTCAGATACTTTGGTCCATCTGTGTGGATTTTAACTGTTCAAAATATGTCAATTCTATTGTCCATGTTATGTAAGTTTTACTTCAATCATATTGCACTGTGAATTTTTGCTTGCCAAGCAAATTTCAGATCAGCTTGAAGTAGAACTTCATACTAAGTTTTTTAATCTTTTAGATAGAGACATTGAAGATGAAAGTTTTCAGTTATTGAAGAAAAATTCTTACAATAAACTTTATCATCTCTCTTGCACTCTCTCACACATATGGAAATAATAGTTTGCTGTCAAGATTCTAGATGTTTCACATCATTTCTGATGAGATCTGCACATTGCATACATTGCATATAAAATCACAAACTGAGGGATATGTATTTTGATAAGTGAGGTATGATTGGCTTTAGTTTATAATTTGAATTTCAGAATGATAAAGCATTTCCAAACCAGGCCTTGCATCCAACCCAAATACTTGGTCGTTGATGTGGCATGCTATGGAAGAGGTACATATTGCTTGCTAAGATGTTCATTCAAATCGAATTCAAAATTGGAAACAAGAACTTCTTGTCAAATTTTAGATTTTGTACAGGGACTTTTGATATCCCCAAGCTGATCAAAAGATGTACTCTAATATTCTAGGTCCCATGTTTAATTTTCATCATATGAGTACAATGTACAACACATTTTGAATTCAACCCTTTCAGATACTTTGGTCCGTCTGTGTGGATTTCAACTGTTCAAAATATGTCAATTCTATTGTCCATGTTATGTAAGTTTTACTTCAATGACAACCCTTTCAGATACTTTGGTCCATCTGTGTGGATTTTAACTGTTCAAAATTTCAGATACTTTGGTCCATCTGTGTGGATTTTAACTGTTCAAAATATGTCAATTCTATTGTCCATGTTATGTAAGTTTTACTTCAATGATATTGCACTGTTGGATTGCATAATAGCATTAGCTATCACTCTACATGCATTCAATCCGAGAACGACTATATGAGAGATGAGAGCAAGGGGAGTGGAATTGAATATATATATATTGAATTGATACCAAATGACATGGAACATGAATGCCTCAATTGTGTATTAGGATGTACAAGAAAAATCCGTTGGCGTTGCCTTCAATTTTTTTATGCCAGTGGGACATTGGTGAATGTAGGAAAATCATCATTTAGAAATTGATCATGTCCTAGTGGTTGACGATGTTGAGAAGGGAGACCCCTTGTTTTGATCAAAGCCTTGTAAAGACAATCCAATCCTCCTTCAAGACCGTGGATGCTAGCAACAGCTACATCAACGTCATTGCACTTGTTTCCTTGATTTTGGAAGTCCTTAAACAGGAAACAAGGAATGGATGATGAATTCTTCTCCTACACTGAAGATCTCACATAGACCTCATAACAACTAAAGGGAGGCATAGATAATGTGGCTTACATCAATTATATAAAGAATTTCGCTTAGAAAAATTCATTCTTCATGACCTATTTCTATTCAATTTGCAAAAACTTATGTGGTCTTCACTATTTTATAGAATTTGAGGGCTTTTGGGATCTATTCTACTTGATTCTAAGACCAGTCATCCAAGTTATACAAGTTTTACTCCAATAAAACATGTCAAAACATGAAACTAGTGTCGTAGTCTGAAAGAAAGATTATAAGATGCCAAAACTAGAAAAGCATATAGAAAAACAGAGAAGACAGATATAATAGCATAATCAGATAAAAGACAAACTAAACTTGTACGTATTTGTTTATTATCAAAAATAGGAAGCCCAATTTTCTAGAAATTTAAGACTTGCTGCCCACAGCAGAAGCAAATTTACTACATTTCAACATATAACTTGGTTGTACTTCAACATTGAAGTATTTGGCTAACTTTAACAAGTAAATTAGATGGCATTTACCACTGCATATGGACAAGAGTTGAAATCTACTGCAAGAATACCGGAATGCATCAAAAAGAATACATTTTGGATGGCTCTGATCAGGAGCATTGAGGTGAAAAAAGCATGCTGCAGAGATGTCTCTATGAAAGATTGTGCACACTGATCAAGACAAGCTAGTCAAAATATCAAATTGGGGGATTGAATGAAATTTATGTACAAAAAGGAAGAGACTATATTTACATCACTATCAACCACAACAAAGTAGAAGGGAGATATTCACAAAAAAATAAAAAAGAATAAAAAAAAAAAAATATTATTAATTGTTGATGAATGAAAATCAACTGGTTTAAGCTTTCTTCCAAAAAAAAAACACAAAATTACAGAACTTTTGAAGTGAAACAGTAAACGATGATTTACTGTTTCAACCACATCAAAGAATATAGTCAAAGACTTAACAGATCAAACCCGATAAAAAAAATGGGAAAAATCAAGAATAAGGGACAAAATCAGATGAAATCTGAGAAAGATCCAGCATTGCTCTTGTAAAATCCTAATCAAGAACAGGATCCATCATTTCTTGTGATGGACTACTGAAGGGCTGTTGTTTGGCTTGGGTCAGCAGCATCTCCCTCCTCTTGTTCACAAGTTTCTGCATGTTCTCCAATTCATCCAAATCACTGATGGCTTCAACGTCCCCCCACTCCATGGCATCGCCCAATTGGATCTTCTTCTCCTCTACATCAACATGGCTTCGTTTGTTGTCCAGAAGCTGGTGTTTGTCGACAGCGAGAGAAGAATCACCAGACTTTGCAAGGTAACAGTGGATGATCGTTTTGGTACTTTGAGGACTGTTAGAGATGTATAAATTTCCAGCAGCAGAGAAGACGAGCACAGCAACATCAGCACTGCAAAATGTGGAAAGCTCCTTGGCTTTCTTGAAAAGCCCAGCGCGCCTCTTGCTGAAAGATACATGCCGCTTTTTATGATCTTGAATTTCGACAACCTCAATCTTTTTCCTTCCCATCTCTCAATCTCTCTCAGAATCTTATGAAAACAGAGAAGAAAGAGGGAAACCAGAACTCTTTCAGAGGAAAATCAGAACACTTCAGAATTCAAGAAAGAAATCTTCACAGTTTATTCTTCACAGAAAGAGGGAAATCTATTTCAGAATTCTTTCACAGATAGAGGGCAGAACTTCGAAATTGCAGAAAAAAAATCTTCAGAGAAAAAGTGTATTTCAGAATTCGAAATTCCAAAGTGAAAAACTTTTGCAAATTAAAATATATATAGAGAGAGGTGAGATAACGGTTGAAATGGAACGTAGATAGCCGTTGGAGGAGGGCTGGGTAACGTTCGGATAGCCGTTAGAGACACCCGTTGAAGTTGTGATAGCTGGCTGTCGTTATCGCCCTCATAGCCGTTGGAGGCTGTCGTTATCGAGCCGTTGAGGCCGCTTTCTATCCCTTCAGCCGTTGGAGATACAGAGAAGGGATTTTGGATCAAGACCGGAAGTAAGTTTTGGGTCCCCGGCTTTTTCTACTCTATTTCTCTTATACACGACGGCACGTGTGAAGGTGACCGGTTATAGTGGGTGAATTAAGTATGAAATGGAATAGCTTTTTTCTTTTTATTTGGAAATTAGTAAAAACTAAGAACAGCCTTATGGAACTTTCTTTGTTTTGTTAAGATGAGTTAGATAAAAAGGACCTATATTTATATAAAAATGTCATATGAAAGAAACTAAAATAGATCACTTTAAATATAATTCTAAAATTATACAACCTTCACTATTTATAAAAGTTAAATGTTTAATTTAATTTGAAATGAAATCAAATTTTACAATAATTTAATTTTTAAACTAATTATATTGTGAGCAAGGGAACTATATAATGGAAAAATTATTGATTATAAATTATTATTTTGATGTGAACTTTCACTTACAACTTTTAAACAAATAAATAAAATCAAATTTTATTTTAAAAATTAATTAATAAAATTTTCTAAGATCGAGATCCGATCACACACAAGACGAGACTCGGTGGTGGCTCCACCAGAGTGTGCAAGAGCCCCTATGTATAAAATTAGAATTATAAAATCTAATAACTTTGACTCATTATCTTACATTCCAGTGTAGAGTCAGTTTCGATCTAATGTCATAGTCATTTTGAAAGATTTAAAAATATAAAAGTGAGTCTCACAAAAAAGTATTCTTCATTTAAAACAATGAATTCATGTTTATAAACTCTGTAAATTATACTGACTTTAATTTTTTATTTTTTTAATTCTTAAAGCTTTGCATATTATGGGTCCACTTTGACCTAATGTGATGAATTTATTAAAAATGTCTAATCAATTACTTTGAATAAATTATATTAATTCAATCATTTATGTTTAAAGCTCTACTGTTATGACTCTAAATTATTTTTTAATCTCAAACTTTTGTATTTAATGTGTTGATTCTTTTGATATTGTCAATGTTTGAAATTGTTTTCTTTTAATTTTTAAACCTTGCAACTCATGTATTCATAAGGAAGTTCTAAGCATGATCATGGCACTCCATAATGATCATCTAAAATGGATGAATGAACTATGAAGTGATTTTTTAAGTGCTTGAAATTCTAATGATTTCAATTTAATTTTCAAGCATTGTGATTGGGCGCTCCAATTTTAGATAAAAAGGGACACTCATTGTACTTTTCATCAATTAAATAGCGTTTAAATCACTATCTTTTTTTAGGCGCCCCATATAGACACCAGAGTGTGCAAGAGCCCCTATGTATAAAATTAGAATTATAAAATCTAATAACTTTGACTCATTATCTTACATTCTAGTGTAGAGTCAGTTTCGATCTAATGTCATAGTCATTTTGAAAGATTTAAAAATATAAAAGTGAGTCTCACAAAAAAGTATTCTTCATTTAAAACAATGAATTCATGTTTATAAACTCTGTAAATTACACTGACTTTAAATTTTTTTTTTTTTAAATTCTTAAAGCTTTGCATATTCTGGGGTCCACTTTGACCTAATGTGATGAATTTATTAAAAATGTCTAATCAATTACTTTGAATAAATTATATTAATTCAATCATTTATGTTTAAAGCTCTACTGTTATGACTCTAAATTATTTTTTAACCTCAAACTTTTGTATTTTATGTGTTGATTCTTTTGATATTGTCAATGTTTGAAATTGTTTTCTTTTAATTTTTAAACCTTGCAACTCATGTCTTCATAAGGAAGTTCTAAGCATGATCATGGCACTCCATAATGATCATCTAAAATGGATGAATGAACTATAAAGTGATTTTTTAAGTGCTTGAAATTCTAATGATTTCAAATTATTTTTCAAGCATTGTGATTGGGCGCTCCAATTTTAGATAAAAAGGGACACTCATTGTACTTTTCATCAATTAAATAGTATTTAAATCACTATCTTTTTTAGGTGCCCCCTATAGGCACCCAAAAAATCTGCCTCTACACACCCAATTTCAAAAAATCGGATGAAATTACCATTCTACCCCTCCGTGTTCTATCATCCGAACGAACTATCAGTTCATTTTCAGTTCAAACGAATGAATATACTTATCCGAACGAACTGTTAGTGTAATTTGAGTTCGTTTGCATCCTAACGAACTGAAATACACTGATGTGTTCGTTCGGAAGAGTGAACTTATATATGTTCATTCGCTCGAATGATCACTTAGAATCATTCGAACGAATGTGCCTTCTCATTCACTTCCTCAAGCTTGTCCACTTCAGACTTGGCTCATGTTTCGGCTGCATCTCCATATTCCTTAAGTTTGTCCCTTCAGACTTGGCCCATGTTTTTACTGCATCCACATATTCCTTAAGTTTGTCATCTTCAGACTTGGGCCATGTTTTGGCTGCATCCCCATATTCAGCTGCTTTGTTTTGAGATTTGCCAGCACACATGGCACTGCTTTCCTTTTTCAAGAATCCAAAAAAGCACACAAAGAACCTATACTGTAGGAGTTGCCAAAATCACTTTGAGGAATTGCTGACTGATACTTGGTATCTCCAGAACTAGCTCTCCATTGTGTGTCTTGTGCACCACATTTACTCCAGCATTCTTTGACATTTACCATGTCACATTGTGTGTCTTGTGCACCATATTTACTCCAGCATTCTTTGGCATTTACCATATCACATTGTTTACTCATCAAAGGAACATACTATTTTTAGGGTATATCCAAACTGATTATTCGAACGATTATATATGTTCATTCGTTCGAATGATTCAAACTGATCATTCGAACGAATGAACATATATAAGCTCATTCGTCCTAACGAACTAAAATTGTATTGTTCTGTTTGTTGGAATGAGTATACTCATCCTAATGAACTGAAATTACACTGATCTGTTCGTTCGGATGAGTATATTCGCTCGAACGAACATAAATTAAACTGATAATTCGTTCAAATAAGTATATTCATCCCAACGAACTGACAATTCGTTCAAATGATAGAACATGGAGGGGTAGAATGGTAATTTCACTCGATTTTTTGAAATCGGGTGTGTATAGACAGAAAAACTAGGTGTCTGTATGGCCCGCCTTTCTTTAATATCTAACTTTTGTTAATTTGTATATATCTTGGCTCCACTTCATGTAAATATGATGGTTCCATTAGGAAAGCCTCAACATGAATGTGAGGCCTAAAAAGAATTATTCTGATTTATAAGTAAAGCCATCTCCAAATTTTAATAACTTCAAATTATCTTAATCCTTTAACACATTCATTGTTTTCTAAAAAAATAATTTCAATGAGAAAATAAATTCTAATTCTAATATTTTTTTCTAAAAAAACTAGCTAGATACGGAACGATGCTCTATCTACATCTTTTTTCCTCCATTTATTTGTCACTATAGCATACATTAAAAAAAATACTTGAACATAAATAAATAGGTCAAGTCTGGTTGAGTCATATTTAATATATAGGTTGGATCAGTGGTCAATCATATAATAAATGACTGGAGTTGACTCAACCTATTTAGGTTGTATGGACTATGAGTACTCAAATTAGGGTTAACTCATTTAATAAATGAATTAATTTTTTATTTTTATGCTAATTAAATGTGACCTACACCAAATGTGGTTCTATAATTTTTTTAAATCTAAAATTCCATCCATTTTACAAATTTTAATCCCCAATTGACCTTTACATTATAATATGAAGGATTTTGCTTGATTTTTTAAATATTTTTTTTTACCTATTTTAAATATTTTCTTTCCAAGTGTCTGCTCCAAGTGGAAAAGTTAACCAATGGGCTGATATATATATATATATATATATATATATATATTTAACTTGAGTGGGTACATGGTATAGAATAATAGGTAAAAAATGAATAAAATAGTCAAATATTAGTTTAAATTCAATATGGGTCGGGTTTGGGTTGGAACCCTCTACACAATCCAACTTGAATTTATTTGGGACAAGTCAGGTTCGGAAAATTTAATTTTTTTACCAGAACTTTGGTTTTTTTGGGTTACTTAGGTGGGTTCATGGGTTAGGTAAAAAATTACCAATCCTACGTGACATCCCTATTTATTAAATGAGTTGATTCGACATATTGAAGTTTAAATTAAAACTTAATCTGACTATTTTAAATGGATTGATTAGATCTACATACATCAAATTATAATAATTAAATATTTTATAGTTGATGTTAAATAAAATATCTTTTTTGGGGATTTTTCATTGGAAAAACCTGTAAAGTTCTCCAATTCATTCACCGACCCTATATTTGGCAACTCGTGCTTAGAGCGTTAGTTCGGACATTTTTTTTACTAAATTGCCCCCATTCGACAGAGGGAACCTTCCACTCTTTTAGAACCATAGAGGTACCCCATAGCAAAGGAATCTATGTCCGACTTTGCATGTTGTACGACCACGAAAGAAGCGCCGAGCACTACCAGAATCGAACGCTTTATCAATGCGTTGGGCACGCACGGCCCGTCAATCACCCCAATGATGCGCAACACCTTGTTTTACTTTCTCATGATGCACGGCGCTACAGACACCAACTATGACATCTCAATCACTCGAAAAATGTCGTGCATTATTGTTAACGTTTTTATTACAGCAGAAAAGGGCCGCAATGAATACATGTTTTTGAACTCTGTAAATTATACTTACTTTAATTTTTTTTAATTCTTAAAGCTTTGCATATTATGGGGTCCACTTTGGCCTAATGTGATGAATTTATTAAAAACGTCTAATCAATGAGTGTGATACCTCAAAGAAATTACCCTGATTGAATCATTTATGTTAAAGCTCTATAGTTATGACTCTAAATTATTTTTTAATCTCAAACTTTTGTATTTTGTTTTAATTCTTTTGAAATTATTTTCTTTTAGTTTTTAAACCTTGCAACTTATGTATTCATTAGGAAGTTCTAAGCATGGTCATGGCATTCCATAATGATCATCTAGAATGAATGAATGAACTATGAAGTAATGTTTTTAAGTGCTTGAGTTTCTAATGACTTTAAATTATTTTTCAAGCATTACACAATTAGCTTAGATTAAGCCGTTAAATTGTCCAACAACCAAAGACTAGACTGTGACCTACCTTCCCCGTGTTCAAACGTATTAGGTGACACCATGTTAGGTTGGACCAGGCCTTGTATCAGTGTTTGCCATAGAGAGAAATCCCTTGTTGTCCCTAAGGGTGGTAGGACTTCTGCAAAATTTTAATTTTCTAGAAACTATTGGTCAATTATCAATATGTCTGTTTTATGGTTAATTCAATTTATGGGACAGTTTTAAGGATTTCTAAATAAGTCACAAATCAATGAGAATGTTCTATCCAAATCAATAAATGATTCTCACAAGTGTGTGCGCACAAGATGTTTGCTATGTATGTAATATGCACAACGTATAGAGAGAATGTGAGAAGAGATGGATAAGATGTGGCAACAGAATTTTTATGTGGTTCGGGAAATTCGCCTACGTCTACGTCCACGACTCAAGTAATTTACTTGCCATTTAAATAACTTATTCTCCTTAAAAGGTAGACAATAAACCCTTACAAATCTCTCTCTTAAGGGTAGAGAACCCAATAACTAATCTCAAATCACATGAGCAAGCTAAAGTCAGCCTAAGCTCGACCTTTTAAGAAAGTTCTGAAGGTTTGTACTGAGTCTCCTCGTGATTATTTCATGAAAGTTATAAAAGAGTGAGCCTTACCAAGCCTAAGTAGGAAACAAGCAAAATAATACTCCCTCTATCCCAATTTAGTTATCTTATATGGATTTTGGGATTGTCCTAAAATAGTTGTCTCATTTATATTGGAGTAGCATAAAATGTGTTGAAAATTGATGAGATCATATGGAATGCTAGCCTTATATAGAGAGTTTCTTAAAAAATACAAATGTTTCAAACGAGACAACTAAAATGGAACGGAGGGAGTACTAGGATTTATAAGATAAGTGGTTAGTCCGAAAATATCCATATCAATTAATCATCATGAGAAATCAAATAAAAACTCTTAGAATCCTCATTCCCAAGTCCACCAACAAATAATCAAAATGCATTAACATGAACAAGCAAGCCAATTAACACAACCCAACAATTTCCTTAAGCTTGTCATCCTCGAGTATTTCTGTCTTCTTCTTCTTGGATCTTGGCATTATTCTCCTATACATGGTTCCGATTCTTGTATTCTCTCTTTAATTTTTCAATGGATTAAGTCGTCAATGTTCCAAAAAAAAAAAGAGTTAGGCCAACTGAGTGAGTTAGATACCAAGAATAGTAGACCAAACACAATTTTTTCCTTAAATCAAATAAAAAGCTGGAATTATGGAGATTGGAGAGCATGGTAACATTGTATGGACAAACTAAAAGGATCCAAGCTTGAACTTGGGACTGCGCATCGAATTATTTTTTGGGAAAGCTTGTGGGTTGGGAATGAACCACTAGAGCCCTTTCCCTAGGCTTTACTCTATGTCAAATCAAAAGGGAGCTTTAATTAAAGATTGTGCGAAGTTGATGGGGGTGAAGGCATCTTCATGGATAACATAAAAGGAATAACCTTAAAATTCTAAAAGGTAATAGATAAATTGTATATCCAGGTTATAATTGCCTCATTTAAAGATTGGTTTTGGTTATGATTCCAAATAGCCATTGCATGCTAATCTTTTTTTATGACTAAGGTGTCCAAGCCTCATAGAGCACCCAACTAATCTTCTGGGCATGTGCAAGCATCCCTACCCACACACACTATTTGTAGTTACCGTGAGACATTTCCCACCCAATTAAAAATAGGGACAGGTTCATGTTGAACCATTTAACTAGAGGGTTGGGGGTAGTTTGGATCAATGCCTGTTATTCTAAGTGGTCAATCCAACCCAACCCAATTCACTGCTCCCCTAGGTATATCATCACCCTGTGAAAGGCTTGAGAAATTCAGGGTTGACCATTCTGTTTACAGTCTTTCCTTGCAAGACTTTTTATAACACTTACAATCCATTGCTTGATGTCTTTGACACAAACAGAAAATGGACATATAATTCAATGCATTCCCACATAAACATCAAGTATCAAGTCAATACATGTACACTATTCACCATCTACAGCTTACAAATGATTCATTGTATCCAATAAAAAAGTTTTTATACATCCGAAATACTTGGCAGATTTCAAAAACAAAAAACTGAAAAGCTGCCAAGGTGTGGTTCTCAAAAAAACTAAACTAGAGGGGAGCATGGGCATCAGAGATGGCTTTGGTGTCTTGTTTTGACGGGAGCAGCCAGTGTGGCAGGAGTTTCAGAGGAGGCTGAAGCAGCAGGTGTGGCAGTAGTTCCAGATGAGGTTGGAGCAGCAGGTGTGGCTAGGGGTGCAGATGATTCCGCTGGAGTAACAGGTGTGACCGGAGGTGCAGAAGATTCTGATGGAGTAACAGGTGTGACCGGAGGTGCAGAAGATCCTGATGGAGCAGCAGGTGTGGCTGGAGGTGCAAAAGATCCTGATGGAGCAAAAGGTGTGGCATGAGGTACAGATGATCCTGATAGAGCAGCAGGTGGCTGGAGGTGGAGAAGATCCTGATGGAGCAGCAAGTGTGGTTGGACATGTAGATGATCTTGATGGAGCAGCATGTGTAGCATGGGGTGCAGATTATCCTGATGGAGCAGCAAGTATGGCTGGAGGTGAAGAAGATCCTGATGGAGCAGCAGGTGTGGCTGGAGGTGAAGAAGATCCTGATGGAGCAGTAGGTGTGGCATGAGGTGCAAATGATCCTGATGGAGTAGCAAGTGTGGCTGGAGGTGCAAAAGATCCTGATAGAGCAGCAGGTGTGGCTGGACGTGCAGATGATCCTGGTGGAATAGAAGGTGTGGCTGGACGTGCAGATGATCCTCTCGAAATTGGAGCAGTTGGAGGTTTTACATTGAGACCCATACAGCTTGCTATAATAGCTATGCCTTTATTTAGGAGAATCGAATGATCTTCGGTGCATTTGACGATCAACTCATGAGATTGAATATGGCGAGATTCAATGTTGTTCAAATGAGTGACGACATACTGTTGGAATTATCTGAATTCAGCATTAAATGTAGAGAAATCTGAAGGTTTAGTTTCTTTGGGGGCATTGGAAGGAGAAGGTGTAGATGCAACATGTGTTGAAGGACGAGTAATGGTAGGTGAAGAAGGTTCAACATGTTCGGGTTGAACCTGTTCGGGTTCAACCTCTTCCAACTTTCTTTTGTCCTTTTGTTTACGAACCCAAACACCGTCTTTAAGGTCATAGCCAAAATATTTTATGGTGGTTTCATTGATGTGGTCGAATTTTTTCATGTCAACTTTATCCTCAATGGGGAGAACAACTTTAAATTTTTTTAAAATCAATGTGAGAAGACAACCATATGGAAGAATGGTTTTTGGTTTTCGATACACTTGTTGGATGTGCTTCAAGACAAGATACCCAAGGCTCACTTGCGTTTTCTTAAATAGACACCACATGACAAAGATATCTAAGTAATTAATTTCATCACCGTGTCCGCCTCTGGGAAGAATGTTGTGGAGGATAATCCAGTAAACAAGGTGCCATTCTAACATGAGTTGTTTGGCGTAGGCCTTGAAGTGAAAGGTAATGTAGTCCCATTACAAATTTCATTTAACATTTCCACTTCTTCGTAGCCTTCTAGTTGAACCCAAGTGTTGGTTTCATACTCTCTTACTCCTCCGTTGGGTATCATAAATAAGTCTTCGAATGTATCAACAGTAAGAGAAATTTTGACGCCATGGACATAGGAAACGAGAGTGTGACCAGTAGCTTTGGTGATATTGGCGTAAAATTCTTTTACAAAAGTGGGATAGAAAGGGTTTTTCAGTTCAAGAAACTTCACCCACCCAAGTGCTTCAAAATACCCTTTAAAACGAAAAGGATAAGAGTAAAAAATGCTAAGTTCGATTACCTTATCCGAAAAAACCTTCCTCTGGAATAATACACCTTTATAGCGATCGAAGGCTTCGTCGGACACAAATAGATGTGTGCTATTGCAAAATTTGGTCTGTTCGGGAACAACCTCTTCCGGCTTTGGCTCAGTTGCCTAATTCGTTACTGCGGAGGTCACTCTTAAGTTCCTCCTCTTTTCCATTGAGTAGAGGATAAGGAATGTGTTGGCCTAAAAGTTAAATTTGCCTCCCTAAGTCAGAATGAGTTGTCAATTCTGTGATTGTGTCCGACTGAGTCTTGAGTTGTCAATTTTGTTGGCTGATTCGTGACCCTCTACGTGTCCAAGACCGCGCCTCTGGAAGACCTGCATAGTCTAATCAAATTTGAAGCTCCAGAAGACGTGTCATTTGGAAGGCATCGCATAGGAATAGGAAGAACTTCATGAATCCCAACCAACATAAATATTTGGACCTTAGGACTGACTTAAAATACCTAAACTTACCTATTGGATAAACCTTAGAATCTAAAACTTTGAATTTAATAGAACTAACTTGAATTTCTTAGCTAGTTTTGTTTTGCTCTATTTTGGATAAGCTTTTTCTCCTATCAAATGTGCTCAAGTATTAGTAAAATTTTCATCATTTGGTAAAACGCTAAAATAGGTTTTCAAAAAGACCAAGGACACCCAATTCGGCAATGTATAACTCAAGTTATGAGCATTTTAATAAAATGGTGCAAAACAGATCAAAACAATTTTGTCATATATCATCATTTTAAGAGCTTATTTGAGATATTAAATTAGACCAAATTTGGTGAGTAGATAGATCTCTTAGTTATCTTTCTAATGAGCCTAAGAACACCCAAAACCGAGCTCGGGAACTCGACTTATGGTATTTTAGTGGAGGTATGCAAAACTGTCACGTTTTCAGTCGGCTAAATCTTACAATTCAATCGACTGAAAAGTCTGCTGAATGGATTTTTCAGCCTTTGATGAGATTCAATCGGCTAAATCTTGGAATTCAGTTTATTGAATGTGTCTAGATGTTTCAACGGTCATTTCTGGACATTTCAGTTGACTGAATCTTTAAGTTCAGTCAACTGAAACCGCAACGGGAAGTTTTTAACGGCTCTATTCTTGTGATTTCGACTTCCAACGGCCATATCTTCAAGAGGACTTTAAATGTATGACCTTAGGGCATTCCAAATATTGATCCTTGATGAGTCAAACACTCTCTAACATTCTCTAAGACTCTCAATCATTCTTAGAACATCGAAACTCCATAGTTATACCGTCATTGCTCTAAAATTATTCTCAAGCACATTGAAAGCACTCATAGGTAAATCCTTGAGCATCTTAGGCTCAATCTTGAATATGTCATTGAGAAACACCTTAGGGAAAGATCGATCTACAGGAAAACCAAATATCATCCCCAAGCCTCTTCTTCTAAAGCTTACAAACTCTATAGTTAAAATACTCTAAGCTTTGAATCTTAATCTCAAACACATTCAAAGCTCTCATAGGAATATCTTGAGCATCTTATGCTCTAAGTTGAATATGTTAAGTGGAGATTCTCTCTAGGGTCTTAATCTTTATAGGAAAACAACTATCTACCCTAGACCTCCTTATTACTATCATTGTTGGACTTTATTGGAGCATGTACAGCAAGCCAAGAAGAGGAGGACATTCAAGAACAAGCCAAAGCTACTTAAAGTAACAAGAGGCTAGTGTTCTTGGTAATATTCTACAACTTTCATTATTCATTGAGATAATTGTAAGGGTTGGTGTAACCCTTCTAAAATCCAAGAAAGGTGTTTTCTTGGTGTATGTTTATCTTAGGTTCGATATCTACCCGTGAAAGATATCAGGGTTGTAATGGTAAGGTCTCTACGCTTGAAAGAGACCGCAAGAGTTGTAATAGGTTTCTTCTCCTCCCGTGAAGGAGAAGGTTAGTGAAATCCTCAAGTGGTGTACTTGAGGCGTGGATGTAGGCAAAGTTGTCGAACCACGTAAAAATCATTGTGTTACAATTCTCCATCTCTTCTCATCTCCTTCACCTTATTTTGTGCACTTGTTTTAGCTCATATCTTATTGCATATATAATTTGCTTAAACTTAATCTTGGTCGTAAATCACATTTAGAATATTAATTAAGCAAATTTGTATTGATTAATCATTAAAGTACCCAACATTTAAATAGATTTTAAAATTCCCCAATGGTCCTATTCACCCCCCTCTAGGACTATTCTAGGTATTTGGTTAGCTTGACCAATAGAATGGATTCGATTCACCGGAGAGATGCTAGAGAAATGGACAAATTTGAGGGAGAATGGAGAGAAAGCGAACCGATGAGTGCGTCAGAGAAAATAGGAAATCGAAAAAGGAAAGTGAAAATCAAAGTGAGAGGGGATGGTTTTAAGTGAACTGAGAATTTTAAGTCGCTCGGTCCACTGATCGGTTCACTACAAGACGGTCGGTGCACTGATTTGGACCAAGAGAATGTAATGTTACTTTGAATTGACTCATTTACCGGTTCACTTTCTAGTCGCTCAGTTCACCGATTTGGACTGAGACCATTATAGTGTGCTTAACTTTGAATCAGTCCACTGATCAGTTCACTTACCAGACGCTCAGTGCACCGATTATGCACAGACAGTTCCTGTAACTATGAATCGGCTCACTTACCGGTTCACTTTCTAGTCGCTCGGTGCACCGATTTGGACTGAGACTATCATAATGTGCTATAATTTTGAATTCGTCCACTGATCAGTTCACTTTCCAGTCACCTGGTGCACCGATTTGGACATAGACAGTTCATATAACTATGAATCGGCTCACTTACCAGCTCACTTTCTAGTCGCTCGGTGCACCGTTTGTACTGATTTCACTGTAATTCCAAGAGTAACACTCATCCAAGAGTAATTCGAAAAATGAAATATATATATATATATATATACACATGATGACATCCATCTCACTTCAAGAGTTCTTACAAAATTCAAATACACTCGCTGACATCCATCTCACTTCAAGAGTTCTTGCAAAATTCAAATACCCTCACTGACATCCAGCTCACTTCAAGAGTTCTTACAAAATTCAAATGCACTCGCTAACATCCATCTCACTTCAAGAGTTTTTCACTTAGTCAACCAATGAAGGAAATCGTCATCATCATATAAGTTGTAAGATAAATCCAGCTCTGTAAAGAATGGAAAATAGATGTTAGTTTTTATCAACATAGCTTTTAAGTAAGAAAAATATGAATATATATAGTCTAAGAATCACTTACTTGGGATAACTGGGACAAACTCGTTGTTTGTGATTTATGAAACACATCGAAATCTACACTGGACACGTTCTACTATGATGACCTCTATTTTTCAGATAGATCATTTTCTTATCTTCGACGTATTCTCCACATGCTCAAATTGTGAAGGGTCTCACCTTGTTGAATTTGAGTTCTTTGAACTTGAATGACGCCCTTTAAAATGTCGAATAATCGGATGACTAACATCTATTCCATCACTGGCAACCAAATAAAGTGTAATTTTAAGCCCATCTTAACCAGAAGTTGACAATTTTCCATATTTCTTCCAGATATCCTCGAAGTAGACATCTAGTCCATCCTTATGCCGATTCATTTCAATATCCAAGTCGTTTAACAATGTGAAATCAATTTTCCATTGAGAATGGATCTAATCCAAATATAATTTTTCTAAAGCCTACATTCGCTGTGCACAAGGTAAGCCCATTGATCTTGAAAATTCTTCTGTACAAGTGCACGACACTGATTCATCTCACATCATAGCATATTGTTTATAGAACTCATTCAGTGCAAAATGTGATATTTTGCCATTCAATTCATCAAAGAAATGAATATTACAAGTGTGAGGAGTATTGAACTCTTCAAATTAATTTTCAATAGCATTACATATCTTTCTTCGAACAACATCGAGCTCTCCCATCGGTGTATCTATGTAATTCTTCAACACTATATGAGCACCTTCAACCCTCGATATGGTTCGATTTTGAAAATGTAAAAATTTGCCTACCCATGCATTGACAAATTGTTCTTTGTACAGGATCCAAGTGCTTTCTAAATATTTTACTGCATGATTGAAATCTCGAAAATTTTCTTTGAACATCTGAAACGCACCATAGAATGATGCTTCAAATGGAGACACTACTAATGATTTCCACTAAAAAATAAATGCATTTCATACTGTGTTCATTTGAAAGAGATGTCTACTATGAGTAAGAATATTCTTGTTAATGTGCCAAATACATAAAATATGAATCGCATTAGGGAAGACCATCTCAATCGCATTCTTTAATACCAAATCCCTATCAGTAACAATAACTAGACGTTAAAGATCAACTCCTAAAACTTTTCTGAACATTTCTGACGCCCATACAAAATCATATACTTTCTCATTTATAATAAAAGCAAAGCATGAGAAGAAATTAGTAATAAAACTTGTCACACCAATGATGTTGAGCAATTAGATATGATCCCTGTTGGTTTTGTATGTGCAGTCCATCAGAAAAATATTATTATATCTCTTGGTAAGTGTAACTGATAATGGATGTGTAAAGAAAAGATGCATCAAATAACCTTCATTGTCATGCTCAAGTCAATAATGGAATCCCTCTTTTTGTAGATCTTCTATCAAAACTTTAATTGAAGTACGACCACTTAGTTGCTCTTTCCGAACCGTATGCAAAAAATTGTACAAATCTGTCAATGTTACTCCAATGTTCGGATTTTTTTCTAAGCGTCGGCAAAATATGACAGGGTTGTATACTGCTACTTTTCATTTCTCTGATTTTCTTTTTTCTCCAAGTCTGTAACACACCGTGTACTTGGATAACCCAATAACACATTTGACAGTTCATAATTGTGCTTCAAGTTTTTTATGGTCAACTTCCATGACCCATTCTCCCTTTGTTTCCCTTTCACTTCAAACGGAAAATTCACACGGTGAGAGGATGCATTCTTTTTCCGCTCTTCATCTTTCAAATCAAATATGTTGCGATATGTATCTCCTCTATCACAACCAAGAAATATTGTCTTGTCCTTACTGTTTGACTTCGTGATGGTAACTACAAATCCTTGTGCAATACCAACTTTCTTAACATACTTGACCAAATCTTCTCGACTTGAAAAATCACTCTCAGCAAATTCATTTTCATTCACATGTATGTCATCACTCAAATGTATGTCATCATTCACAACTAAATCCATGCCACTTGACGATTCACAAAAGGTCGATGGACCTCCCTCACTAGAATCCATAGTGGTGATATCTTAAAAATAGAGGGAGATCATTAATAAGAGATATATTGTTTCATTGACAAACTATATTTTTATGTAAAAGGTGTGAGTATTACTTCTAAAATGAAAAAACATGTGTTTGAATGAGTTATCTTAGTGTGGAGACACGAGATTGGGAGAGTTGAGCTTTGTGTCGACCGAGAGTAGGAAGAAAAGAGTGTTGCGATTCAAGAGTGGAGAACGGGCAGCAGCGAGAGAATGGTGATTGGAGAAAAGAGGCTGGAGGGAGAAGAGGTTGGGGGAAAGAGAGAATGGAGGTTGAAGGAAATAGAGAATGGAGGTTTGAGGAAAGGACGGAGGAAGGAAAAAATGATATTTAATGAAAGAGATAAAGAGGTTGGAGGAGGTATCAATATGGTAGTAAAGATGTAAAACGAACCACCGGGTTTTAATTAAAAAGAAGTTGTTGGGTTTGGTGGTGGTTAAATTTAAATATGGAAAACAGAGTGAAATCGGTGCGCTGGGTGCATATTGAGTGAACCGGTAAGTGGATCGTTTTACTTGTTCTGTACTAAGAAATAATGAAATCGGTGCATCGGGTGTGTATTGAGTGAACCAGTAAATGGACCGTTTTACTTGTCCTGTACTGAGAAAATGGGACTCTCGGTGCACCGGGTGCGTATTAGTGAACCGGTAAGTGCACCGTTTAACTGTTCCTAGACTGAGAAAATGGTCTCAGTCCAAACCGGTGCACTGATAGGCTGGAAAGTGATCCGGAAAGTGGGCCGAATTCTAACGTTCCACTAAAGTAATGTTTCCGTCCAAATCGGTGCACCGAGAGTGTTGAAAGTGATCTATAAAGTGGGTCGAATTCTGACATTCCATTAAAGTAACGTTTCCGTCCAAATCTGTGCATTGAGAGTTTGGAAAGTGATCCGAAAAGTGGGCCGAATTCTGACATTCCACTAAATTAACTTTTGGGTACGGACGCAAAAGGGTAAAATGGGAAGTTCACTAAAACGCGTGCGTGGTAAAAGACTCCTCCAGTGTTAAGATGGCCACCCTTAGTAAAATTGGAACAGTGAATGACAATATTATCAAACTTGACCCGACCCGCGGTTGACCTGACGGTCCAACCGTAACCGACTACACAAAGGGTCAGGTCACTTTTAAACCCGTCTGGGTTAGAAACCTGTAAAACCCTCTATCACCCGCGGGTCAACCCGGTTTATTAAATAAACCCGTGACCCGTTGGATTAAAAACTCGTTTTTAAAATATTAAAAAAAATAAAACAACTAGAATAGGATGGGTATTATTAAATAATTTCAAAATTTTCAAAATACACTCTTTAAAAATAATATATTTAATTTTGTAGACCAATTGGGCCAGCCCATAAATCCCATCCAATAATAGAGAGAAATGGTGATTCTTACTAACTTCCTCAACCCCTTTTATAGCTTATTCATGTGGGAATTGTTTTCAAAATTAGCGATGTGGGACTTGAGTAATGTAGTTGTAACTTGTAAAGCCGTAAGTTGGCCAACATAAATAAAAATTAATCCTGTGAGTCGGCCATTGAGTTTAAATTACTGCTCCACATTGTAACTTACAGTGACCACAACTTTTATATTTTAAGTTTTTATTAAATAATATTTATAACAAAGGATTTTATTGGTCATTGAGTTGTAACTTATTCAAGTGAGAATTTTTATTGGCCATTTTAAACATATTTTTAAAAAAAAATAAGATAGATGTTAAATTTTTTTAAAAGAAAATTAATAAAACATAAAAATAAAAACTTAATAAAAATCAATAATATTTATAATAAATGATTTTTAATGATTAAAATATATATTGACAAACTATTAAGTTGTTACTTTATCTTTTTTATTTGATCAAAAATAATATTTATACTAAAATATTTTTTGAATAATTAAAATAATATTGGAAAAACATTATATTTTTTATACTAATAATATGATAAGTCTTCAACTTTTCTTTTGCTTTTTGTCTTTTGAAAAGATAGAAGTGTCTTGATTCCAAGACATCACAATTTAATTTTTATTTTATGTAAAAAATAAAAATGATTTAATTTAATTAAATCTCCTCTTGGATAATTTAATACTTTCACAGTAATCTATCTAATCATTTAGATATTCAAAGTTCACATTAAGCAACCACTAAACTTTTCGTTTCCAAACTACCAAATGTGAAATGAAATATCGAGGTCAAATTACAATTTTTGAGAAAAGATTGAATTTAAATAAAAAATAAATTTGGATTTAAATATTAGATGTATGAGATCATTGATTATGAATTATTTTTGTTTAGGATGATATTGGAACAGAGACGTTGGATTTTAATTTTGGTATTTATAATTGTTTATGTGGGAATAGGAATATTTTTTTATGAAAATATAATCTTGGTTGCGTTTGGATGAGGGGTAAATTTTAGAGGGGTTACCTTGAGTAGGGGTCACCCTTGAGTAGGAGTGACCCTTGAAGTGAGATTACCCTTATCTTATTTGGTAATTGCAGTGGTAAAGTAAAAGTTTACCGTAAGGGTAAAAAATCTTATTTGGTACTACAAGCGAGGGTGACCTGATATATTAATATTTTTTAAATTTTTTATAAAACATAATTATTAAATAAAATTCATGAAATAAACTCTAATAATATAACTTATAATAATATTATCTATTTTTTATAAATTATTTTTCATAATTATAATTTAAAATAAACACTTGCATTCTAACATTAAAAAAATAAATAAAGAATTTTTTTGATATAATTATTTTAAATCCCAATAAATGAATAAAAAATATCAACATATCTCCATTCATCAAAAATTATAATTTTTATTTTGTATATTATATGAATTTAATAAAAATATTAATTCTCATAAAATTGTTAATATGTCAGGTTATCCCTGCTTACAGTTACGCCTACTCCCGGATAACCCCTGCAAAATTTACCCCTTATCCAAATGCATCACGTTGAAAATATTGACAAATTTTTAAAATAAACATTCAACAAAATAAATTGCTAATTACTCTAAAGAGATTACCATAAACCTCAAATTCTTTTGGAGTTTCGAGACCTTTTCGAAATTTAGATAGAATCACTCCTTAAAATAGGACATTTTGACAATTATGTTTCATAAATTTTTATTTTTATTTTTTATATTATATGAATTAAATAAAAATTATTAATTCTTATAAAATTGTTATGTCAGATTACCCCTGCTTACAGTTACCCCTACTCAAGGATAACCCTGGGTAACCCCTGTAAAATTTACCCCTCATCCAAATGCATCATGTTGAAAATGTTGACACATTTTTAAAATAAATTTCAAAGAGAATAAATTGCTAATTACTCCGAAAGAGATTATGATGAATCTCAAAATCTTTTGGAGTTTTGAGACCTTGTCGAAATTTCGACAGAATCACCCCTTAAAAATAGGACATTTTGACAATTATGTTTCATAAAATTTTATTTTTATTATTTATACTAGATAGATTTAATAAAAAAATATTAATTCTCATAAAATTGTTAATATGTCAATTTACCGCTACTTACAATTACCCCTACTCAAGGGTAACCCCCATAAAATTTACCCCTCATCCAAATGCATCATGTTGAAAATGTCGACACATTTTTAAAATAAATTTCAAACAAAATTAAATTGCTAATTACTTGAAATATATTATTTTTTTAATTATATAATATATATTTTTTGAAAGATTTTAATTTTATAATATTTAATTGATAAAGAGAGGAAGGCAAGGGGTATTGAGGGGTAGGGTATTGTGAATACCCCAACCTCCAAAGGGGTATTCAAAAATGAGATGAGAGGGGTAAATTTTCAAATTTTTACCCTCACCCCCTTGTTACCAAACGAGGGTAACAAGGGGTAATGGGGGGTTACCCACTCTTACCCCCCATCCAAACGCAACCCTTGTCTTTATTATGTGTAATGTATTTTATATTTTATTTTTTATAGTTATTTAATTGAGTTTATTTAGCCTAACTTTCCCTGAAATGGTTCAGTAGACGAGTCAGTTTTTAAAACATTACTCTCAACCATTAAAATATATATTGACAAAATATTATATTGATAAAATAATTTTTATATAAAATTTTATTTCAAATCAATAATTAAACCTTAGTTAATAATTTCATATTATTTATAATATTATATTGATGATACGGGTTTGACTACGGGTCAACCCGGTTGAACCTTATTTAACCCACCCTTCCTCTAAGATAGGTCGCTCCATGGGCCGGGTTTAAAAACATTGGTGAATGCCACGAGAGATCGTGAAGGCTTGCAAAGGCTCAGGATCTTCAACTTGTAGGCGAGTTCTATTCTTTCATGTTATTTTTTTTATTTCATTATGTTGTTCTCGATTTCTGGTTGAGGATAAACTCCATTAATGAAATAATTTATTTATTTATTTATTTAATTACAAATTATGTGTGTTTGATTATTTATGATTTTGGCTTCATCAAATTAATAGATGTTAATTATTTTTACCATCAATGCAATGTATTTTTTTGTTATTAATATTAATATCTAACTAATTAATGCTTGGTGTTTAAATGAATAAAAGTAAAACCCTTTGATACATTTTTTTTTATTTTAATTTAAATGCATTGAATGCTTAAATTGATACTTTGATCCATTGTCTTTTGAATTAAGATAGGATACATTGAATGCTTAGAATTTACACTTTTAAGTGAAGGAAAATCAATTTTGAGCACCATATTAATGCGCTTGAATATTTAAATCTCTAAAAGTTGGGAATTAATAAATAAATAATTAGAAGATTATAGATTTAATGGTGGTGGAATCCAATGCTTTAGTAATTTCTTTCACTTGATTTAATCTCCATTGTTAGTTGTTTTAATTAATTTTTGCATGTTTAATTCAACCATCATGTTAACTATGTTAAGGTTAAATTGTTAGGCTTTTTAATTTGTTTTCCGTTTATTCTAAAATCAAGTTCCTGTGGGTTCGACCTCGCACTTAAATATCTCTATACTCCAATTTGATTCGTGCGCTTGTGAGTAAATACAAATTTAAAATTTTCACAATAATTGACAACCCAATGTGAAGGAGGGGGGAATTAACTTTTAGGCCAACACCATTTATTCTATAACTATTACAAAACAAAAGAAGTATTATATAAAATTAAATATTCATCTAAAATATTCATAATTACTTCTTTGATGTGGACCCAATCGAAGATGGACGAACCCAATTAGAGAAGATCGATGAATTGGCCCCTCCAAATTTACATGTAGGTCAATGGAGGAAAGTGGGTGCTGGAACATAACCCATTGGACCCAAATGTACCCAAATATGAGCCCATTTGCATCAATTCCATTTGGACCCATTTAGGCCATTTCGGGCCTCAAAGCCCAATTAACCCGACCGTTTGCTATCTTAGCAGGTCCATTCAAGATTGGCTCAGCAGTTAACTCATGACAACATGGGTCCCACTTTGAATCCGAGTCGAGCAGTCCAACCCAATAAGCCATTTGAAGTGATTGATGGAACCGAATTTGGAAACAAGATAACAGGGCTAGGAAATATTGAAACACTAAGAGACTAATCTTGGTAACTTTCCATCCCGTTCTGTTGGAGGGTTGGGGGTTACTTTATCAGTTGGTGGTCTCTTTCTTTATCAGTCACTTGTAGATGATTATGGTCCCAGTCAATTGTATTGGGAACAAAAATAATAGCCAATAAAAGTACATGATTTGAGAGAGAGAAAAAGTTGAACTGTTGGCCAGAATGATGAACCAGAGGCGTATCTGCTACTCTGCTTTAGAATTTCATTTGCTCAAAGATCAAAGACTCAAAAATGGTAAGTGTTACGGCTGGTGGCCAGGATGATGAACCAGATATATGTCTGCTGCTTCCTTTAGAATCTTAGTTGTACAATGCAGAACTTCAAAAGTATGTGTGTTAGATAAAAAGGGCTATCAAAGTCGGATTGTTTTTGTGGGTGATATTGGACAATTGAAGTTAGACGAAACTAATGCCAGTTTAATCACTCTAATAGAACAAGAAAATCGTTTTTTATTTTTATTTTTCCTTTTTGTTTTTTCTTTCTTTCTTTATGTTCTATATCTTATTAGTAGGGGTGAAATGCCGATCGGGTTTTGACCCAACCCGCATGACCTAACCCGAGAAATCAACTGAGTCGGTTCATGAAATTTGGGTCAGCATGTCGGGTCGGGTTGAGAAGATAAAAACCCGCATTGAATTCGGGTCAGGTCGGGTTGAGGGATTTTCAAGTTAACCCGACCCGACCCGATCAAACCCAACCTGACCTGGTTAAATTTAGACTAAAATGGGTTCAAAATGCAAGTCGGGACAGAATTCGGATTGAGTCGGGTTATAATTCACGTCGGGTCGGGTCAAGATGTTCGGGATTTTAAAAAACCCGACCCAACCCTGTCCGATTTCAGCCCTACATATTAGAGTTCAAAAGAACTTTCTTAATCATTAGTGTCACTGGTTTATGAGATACTGATAAGATTTTAATAATGATAATGATAGTAATGATTATAACTATAGAAATAGATGATGCCATATAATCTGTACAGTGGTACTGTACTATTCTGGCTGTTTTTTTGGAGGCATTTCATGCAATATGTGTAAATTGTTTATCAATCATGTTAGACTGGAGCATGATCATCAGAGATGTACTGACACAGAGGGTCAAAGGAGAGCAATGCCCCCTTATCCAAGGGCATGGGAGCATAGCCCCCGAGCAAATTTTTTTATAATTCCACAATGCGTCTTATATAACTCTAATTAGAATAGTATATATTTTTATTTTGTGAGAGAGGGTAGAAGAATATCTCTAACGAGAGCTGCCTCTTCTTTGTTCTTCACCTTTGACTTGATTAGTGCTCCTTTTTTCCTAAATATATTTGGGTGTTATATATAGAAACCGAAGATTTGAATGGAATTCATACTGAGATTCTTTTGATCTCTGTATTTTCTTTATTTCTTTAAAGGCTTTTCACCATTAATCTTAGATGATACAAATTGTGATATTTATAAAGAAAGAGGGATAGATGAGTAGAGAGAGGTATGATTGAATTAGACTTCTGAGCCTTTTGGGTCTCCATCGGTGATGATCCTTATCTTCTTTAGATGAGGATCGGCGGTCTCAATCCCTTTGGCTGGATGAGCTTGATTGTCCTGATTTTTTTGCTTGAAATCAGGAGTTGTACTGTCAATATCCCCCTTCAAACTGAGTCGCGGATGAAGCCAGAGGCCCAGTTTGATACATAACAAGTGACGGTGCTGACGTGGAAGAGCTATAACAAAGATGTCAGCAACTTGTTGAAAAGATGGTACAAACTTTGTGACAAGAGAACGAAGATCCACATTTTCTCGAACAAAGTGATAATCAATTTCAATATGCTTAGTATGCGTATGAAAAACAAGATTGATGATAGTAAGGTGTAATGCCGAAATATTATCAGAGTGAAGAGTTGGGGAAGATGAGAGATGGAGACCGATATCACAGAGAAGATAAGTGAGCCATGTGAGCTCAGCAGCGGCAAAGGCGAGAACTCGATATTCTGCTTCTGTACTAGATCTGACCACAGTAGGTTATTTTTTTTAAGTCCAGGAGATATAATTACTTCCTAGATAAGTGCAAAACCTGTTGTTGAACGACGAGTGGTTGGACAGCCGGCCCAATTAGCATCGCAGAAGGCATAAAGTTGCATATGACAGTGAGCCAGAAGACGAAATCCGTAATTGACAGTCCCTTGAATATAACATATAGAAACCGAAGATCTGAATGGAATTCATGGTGAGATTCTTTTGATCTTTGTATTTTCTTTATTTCTTTACAGATTTTTCACCATTAATCTTAGGTAATACAGATTGTGATATTTATAAACAAAGAGGGATAGATGAGTAGAGAGAGGCATGATTGAATTAGACTTCTGAGCCTTTTGGGTCTCCATCGGTGATGATCTTTTATCTTCTTTAAATAAGGATCAGTAGTCTCAATCCCTTTGGTTAGATAAGCTTGATTGTCTTGATTTCTTTGTTTGAAATCAGGAGTTATACCGTTAATATTATACTGTTGCCATGTGTTGGGTTGTCTAGACTATTGTATGGTTCAGAGCTCAGGTATTTTAAATGTATCTTAAAATGCACACATGGTGGGCCAACAAAAATTAAACCTACCAAAGTTACTATATCGTAAGATAACATTAAGGATGTGTCATTTTGTTGTTTATTGATTAATAAACTTATAAAACCTATTACAGATGGTGTAGATCAAACTGAATAGTTGTAGGAATGTATCATCGTTGTTACTAAACTTTGAGAGATCGGAAAGAGAGGAAACAAGAAATGGAAGAGGGAAGACATACGAGAAATATAAGAAGAGAGGCCGGAAGATGGAACACGTTGGGTGGGAAAAGAAATTTGGAATACTTTGGTAAAGAGGAATGGGTAGTTACTTACATACCTAACTTTTCTTTTAAGAGACATTCAATTTTAAAATTACATTTACAATTACCATTTTATTCTTCAGTTTTGTATGGATGAATTGTCTTTTAAAAAAATTGAGGGATAAAATGATAATTTTTACATAAAATTTTGAAATCGGGTGTCTTTTAAAATAAAAGTTGAGTGTCTAAATGGCCACTCAAGAGAAATTGAGAATTAATAAGGGTAAAATTGAGATTTGATTGAAATACATTATATCTATTATCAAAATATTAGTGTAAATATGAATACCATTAAAAACTTGTTAAATACGAATCATACTATTTAGTCATTCATCTGAACAAATCAAATTCGAATATCAACATCAAGTTTATAAAGTTACTTAAACATAAAACAGCTCTTAAAATTAAGTTAAAATTAAAAAAAAATTATTTTTCTTCATTTCAAAATTAATGATGAAATAACTATTAATTTTAGGAAAGCTAACAACTACCTTTGATTTTTTATCAATAATAAAAATACAACTCTTTTGCATTATATAAAAAAAATATTTATTATTTTATTAAAATTATAAAAAACATTTTTGAAATTAGGGAATTCAAAATTTTGAACTTCGAAGGAGAAAGAGAAGAAGAAAAAAGAGAGAATAAAAAGGAAGAGAATGAACTGATACCAAAATCTTAGGATACTAAATAACTAATAAGAGGTATTATCTTAATAATTCAATTCATTCTAGTATTATATAAAATTTCATAATTTATCATTTTGTTAAAACAATAAAAAGTATTTTCAGTGTATACCATATTTCAACATTATAATTTACATTTATGTATTTTAAAATAAAAAATACAGTAAAACCTCTATAATGTATTGCTCTATAAATCTATAACCTGTCTAAAATAATATCTGCAGTCGGTCCCTATGTCGGACCCATAAAAAATGTAATAAATCTCTCTAACTTAGTATTCAATACATTTATAATAAAAAATGTATTGTCCCAACAATTTTGTAAAATATTATTCTATACATTCAAAATACAAAATTATTGCAAAAGTTACTAAGGACTTCACAAACTGCAAGAGTCTAGCGATGTTCTTTTTTTTTTTTGGTTATTATCGATCTATTGCTACTCTTTAAACCCTCTTCTTTGTTATCTCACTCGAGAAACATTCTGAAAAATGACCTTAGGATAATTTCTTTCCAAATTTAGTTAAAGTAATAGGGTTTCTTGCTGATTTTGAGAGTTGCAGATGGAGAGAATTCAGTGGCAACGATGCACGGCAAACTGACTTTTAGGCAACAATGGCCGATGAGGCAAAAAGAGAAAGAGGATAAAACGATTTCTGTCAAAATGACTTTTTACGATAGTGAAGAGTTTAAGAAAATTTTAAAAAAAAATTTACTTAACATCAATTTGCTAGATTTTCAAATTAAATAATTTCTTTAAAATAAAATATGTACTATTGTCCCAACCAAGTTTTATATTATTAACAGAAATATTCAGATAAAATCACTTCAGGCACGTACCCTCGCATAAAAACCGTCATCAAATCATCCGCACTTAATGGACATACTTGGCCCCCGTAAGGCCTTTAGTCAAATAGTGGCAGCTCAAAAGCCAAAATGAAGGGCCTAGATATACGCACGTGTGGGACCTGTGGTTGTGCGCCGCCTACTTTTTCTTTTCTCAGTTATCGAGAAACAGACGCCGAACGAGCCAAGAGAGCCGAGACGAAGAAAAAAAACCGTCTTCCATTCTCCATCGTTTCCCGTGAAATTGAGGGAAAAATGCTTTCTCCATTTCCCTTTAAAGCCACTGTAAGTCTCTCTTTCTCTCTGCAAGAGAAAATTTCAGTTCTCTAGGGTTTCTCTCTGTAAAAGAAATCCTAGGGATTCCGAAATCCCAAGTGGCGATTGCAGAGGAGGGGAAAATGGGGCAGAAATCTCTGATCTACGCTTCGGTCGCTCGCGGAACTGTGATTCTTGCTGAATTCACGGAATTCACTGGAAACTTCACAGCAATCGCAGCACAATGCCTGGAAAAGCTTCCATCCACCAACAATAAGTTCACCTACAACTGCGACGGCCACACCTTCAACTACCTCGTTGAAGATAGTTTTAGTAAGCGTGCTTTTTCTGCTCTTTATTGCCTCCCTTCTGTCTGGATGCATGGAAGGGAACTGCTTTCTTGGAAAACGACTAGTTTTAACATAAACGTAGAAATGGGTTGAACCCTTTTGTAGTGAAAAATGATTTTTGTCCCATGAAATTACTCTTATTCTATGTAACCAAATGGAGCCTTCGATCAGACTCATTCTTCTGTATTTTTGGGCTCGAGAATGATTGTGTTGGATTGTTCTGGATGCTGGTTGAAATGGTATGGATCTGGTATTGCAGTGCAGCATTTTCATGGCATACACGTCGCGTAGTAGTGGGTTAAATGGAAATCAGCCTCTATGCCAATAAAAAAAATCCAACGCAAATTGGAATCTCTAGTCATCTGATGTAACACTCGTATGACAAAATTTGGGAATAAAATATCGAACGTTCAATCCAGTGAATGTGCAACACCTGATGGCATTTCAATTGTCTTAAGTAGTATTGAATTAGTAGCGGGTTCATGTGCTTGGTCATTCAAATGCTAAAAATGCATTGTCATTGTCGTCATTATGAGATATGAACCAGTTTATAATCATTTATAATCACCAAACTCTATTTTATCCCTTCACTAAATCTAGGTGGTTTGACTTGAATCCACAGCCTTTTCTTTCCAAAGTGAGCACTTTCCAAGGTTACCGGTTAAGGGTTAACCTAGTTGTTTGTCTCATAATTTGATTCTTTTTTTTTTTCCTTCAATTTTTTTTTTTTTTGAATATGCTTGATACTGCTTCTGCTTCTGCTTCTGCTTCAATGCCACTTTCCTTCAGTTGCTGTGCTAGTCTGATGTTAATGTTCCATTCTGCAAACATTTTTCCATCTAATTTTTAGTGAGTTTATCTCTGATTTGGTCAATTTGCAATTATTTTGAAGCATAAACAGCCTGTTGCTGCATGCGAATGAGTGAAATAGTGCTGTTGTTCTTGGAAAGTACGAGAATAACATGTATTCTGTAAATTGGTATATATACTTTTTTTGCACATGCCTTATTTATTGATGTTGTGTAGCTTAATCACTTTTGAGTCTGCCCTACTGCATTAAATGTTATGCAGTCTCAAACAGGAGCAGATTTCTTCCTTGTCATTCAAAGTTGAATTATCAGTTAAATCATTTTTGAGATCACTGCCATACAAGATTATATATCTCTAACCTTGATACCTAGACATTTTGATGCATTGTTTGCATCTGTTCATGCTCCAAGGGATCTGGAAAGGCTGATGAAATGGTCAACACGACATATAGAAACAGGAAAATATCATTGCAGAATGGAGATCTCCTTCCATTTATCCTGGTTCTTGAGTGGGTTTGTCATTTTTAATCTTGTTTATTGGTGGATTTTAGGTTGTTTTTGGTATGGAGGTGGGCTGTTGAGCCTTTGATATGGTTCTTGTTTTGCTCTGTGTTTTTTGGACCAGGTTTTTTGGATTTTCTGCCGTAGTTCACCATTGTGCTTTCCTAAATAATACTGTTATCATTGAGAAAAGAATGTCTTTTTGGTTTTGTTCATTGTTTGCATTGTTTGGTCTCCATTATCTGTGATTTGGTCAATTTGCAATCACTTTGAAGCATAAAAAGCCTGGTTGGTGCATGTGAAGGAGTGAAAAAGTGCTGTTATTCTTGGAAAGTACGAGAATAACATGTATTCTGTAAATTGGTATATTATATTTTCTGCATATTCCTTATTTACTGATTTTCTGTAACTTAATCACTGTTTGAGTCTGCCCTTCTGTGGTAAATGTTAATCCTGTCTCAAACAGGAGCAGATTTCTTCCTGTGTATTCAAAGTTGAATTATCAGTTAAATCATTTTTGAGATCCCTGCTGTACAAGATTATACGTCTTTAACCTTGATGCTTACACATTTTGGTGCTCTAGGAGTCTTAGCTGTGGAAGTTTACTGGTTGGGTTTATGGTACTAGATTCTTCTAGGTTCAACATTGCGTTAGATCACCACTATTAGAAGCACATATTCACATAGTTGAATACTTGAATGGCATGTTGCCTATAGGCCGCCTTATACAAGGGAATCTCTTTTTGGATCCCCACCTGCAGGTTGGTTTAGTTTGAACTTGATGACAGTGCTTTTGGGCCTGATCTGGAATGAGTGAGGTAAGGCTGTGGTCACATTCTTGGGGCCATTAGGTGTATATTCCACTTATCTTGCGCAGGTTACATCCTTACAATTTGAGTTGAACTTGCATTAGATTGAAATTGGTTATCAATTATTGTAGAGGGAGGCTTAGCATGTGCAATAGGTGGGCAACAACGTTGATCCATTTCCATGGACCTTATTGGGCCTCATTTAAGAGTTCTGACCTAAGTTATCTACTTGTGCAGTTTGTTCATGCTCCAAGGGATCTGAGTAGGGGGCTGATGAAAAGGTGACGACGACATTTCGAAACAGGAAAATGTCATTGGAGAATGGAGATATGTCTTTACATTTACCCTGATTCAGGAGTGGGTTTGTCATTTTTTATCTTGTTTCTAGGTGGGTTTTTGGTGTGGAGGTGGGCTGTTTCTAGTTGGGTTTTAGGTTTGTGTTTTCTTCCTATGTCTGTTCTAACTAGTGTCTTTTGCTGGATCAAGAGGCCTTTTTTTGGGATATATCCTTGTTTCTCAATATTTCTGTAACCATTTCGAAGGAAGAGTTCTCAATTTCTCATAATGCAGTTGGTGATTGTATACTATGCAACTTAAACATTGTGGGTTCGGGTAATTGAGTCAAAATGAGAAAGATAGAAGAAAGAATACCGTTAGTCATTTCAAAAGAAGAACTAAATTAGTAAGAATCATATGTCATGCAATTTTACAAGTAGATGTATTCTTTGTAGTTAACCAATATATCTTCTCTTTCTTGGGTTTCTTAAGGAAAGTCATGCATTGAAGATTGTGATCTGTATGAATGATGTGTTACATTGTTTCTATCCTTAAAGGCTCATCTGTTGTCATCATTCTAGTTGGTAGTCATCATGGAAATTTGGAGTTTGTGCTTTGATACTCTTAAAATCTTATGGGTTTTCCATTGCAAAAAACAAAAAAATCTTATGGTTACTAATTCTGTTAATATTTCTGTAATTGCAGCCTATTGTGTAGTTGCAGATGAGTCAGTGGGAAGACAGGTACCTATGGCTTTCCTTGAGCGTGTCAAGGAGGATTTCATATCTAGATATGGAGGTGGAAAGGCTGCAGCAGCCGCTGCTAACAGTCTCAGCAAAGAATTCGGGTCTGCTGTCTAATTTGAATGACTGGTGTCTAGGTCTGATTGATAATTTCGTTATTTATTAGCTGCTAATGATATTCTCTTTGTTTTGGCAGCCCAAAGCTAAAGGAACATATGCAATACTGTGTAGATCATCCGGAGGAGATTAGCAAGTTTGCAAAAGTGAAGGCTCAAGTTTCAGAAGTTAAAGGTGTCATGATGGAGAACATTGAGAAGGTATGTGATGATGATTCACACTAAAAACCCATGTAACCATTGAATTACTGCAGAGGAATCTCAACTATATTTTGGGGGATTTTTGTGCATGTGAATTTGTTGCAGTGAACAACTAGAGTACCTTAAGCTCTTGGAGTTTTAATTCAACGTGATCAAAGATTATTTTTGGCAGCTTATCTATGTTTTTTTTTTTTATAAATTATTTTACCATTTCAGTTATGAATTTGCTTTTAACACTATCAGTTGTAACTACCTATAATCATATAGTATGAAATCCACAGCACAGAATGTTAGAGTATAATCAAAACCAATGTTTGGATACTCAAGAATTCAACTTGACTTGGTTTTTTCACTGCATAGATGCAAATGAAAGATTTCAACAAGTATTGACTGAGTCAAAAAGTCAAAGCTTGGCCATAATGATTAAAATAATATATTGAATATATAATCATACATGTATGTTACTTTTCAAAAAAATTATACATATATGTTAATGTTTTATAGAAAGTGAAAGGAAAGTCCTGCATAAAAGGCAAAAATGATTGTAAGAAGAATAAAAAGAGGAGGAATAAGAAGGTTAGGAAAGTAAAATTAAAAAGAAACTAGAAACTAATATAATAATAATAATGGAATTAGTAAGGGGGAGAAAGTCAATAAGAAACCAGAAAAAATGAACAAAGAATAAATGGAAAGTAGAAAAGATGAGGAAAGGAGGAGAAAATCAAAGGAAACTTAAAAAAGAAAAAGAAAAAAGAAATGAAGGATGAAGAATAATAGAAGAAAAAGAAGGAAATTGAAGATGAAGAAGAAAAAGAAGGGAAAAACCCCCATGGAGACGAAGTGGTGACTGCAGGTGACCCACTGCTCTTCTCTCATCAGCTTTCCTCTTTTTTGTTCTTTTAAGAAATGAAGAATTGTTAGGCTTTTCATCCTTTTATTATTATCAATTTAAATCCACTTACCCTTCTTTTTCCTTGGAAGTGCCTTCTGTGCCCTCCAAAGATCTAGAGTTTAGGGTTTAGTGTAAAATGGATCCATTGATTGTTTTTTTCAGCTGTTTTAAGGAGTCAACTGAATTTAAATCTTGGAAATGCCTTTTGTACCATTTCTGATTTCTCAACTCAATTGAGTTTTTTACCCTTGACTAAGCGAGTCATATGAGCTAGACCCAAAAAAAAAAAACTCATTGCCAAATGAGTTCCTTCAAGTTACTCGATTTTGCTGTCAAGTTGAGTTACTCGGCTGATCAACTAAGTATACTTCGATTTTCTACCATGATCAAAATTGGAGATACAATCCTTGTTGATCTTTGCACTCCAAATACCGATACATGAGTAATCGATATATGTTTTTAGTTGCACCTTGAAGCATTACATATGATTGAGAACTGATCGAGTCTCCCTTTGGTTAATTATAGTTGTAGATCAACCCATTTGTGGGTCCGTTTAGTCACCTACATGCTTATTGGATGGCTGGACGAGAAATAGGATCATTGATTTACATATAACATAAAGTACCATTTGATTTTATGATCAAATCATTGAATCAAGGGGATGCAGTTTTTAAAGTTGGGCTGGATTCGAGCTTTAGAGCCCTCACACTATGGGTATAGCCATAAAATGAGGGTGAAAATTTGCTATTGTGCAATCCATGCAGAACCCCTATTGTATAGCCATTCAAGACATTTCTAGGTGGGTGAAAAGGCCCCACAAGATGCGTAATTACAATTTAGCCAACTGGTTGGACTTGACCACTCTTGATGAGATTATCAGGGTATTCAATTGTCTTTTGAGTTGGTTGGAAGATAATTCTGAGAAGTTAGGCCCAGAAAGATGGAAGTTATGCATTTTCCCCAAATAACAACAATTTGATTTCTTCTCTAAGGTAAACAATCATCTTCAATGTATAACATGATACTTATTCCTTTAGATAATTCTTGTCGTTCTTATCCATTCTGATATAAATCTGGCCACTCAATTAACCATGTGGAAGTAGTCTGACACTTTATACTTCCTCAATCGGTTGCAAAATCATTATAGCAGTGAAGAACAAGAAATCCTATTGGATCAGAGTCTCGATATCAACACAAATATACTTTGGCAGTTGAGTTAAAGTGCAGGAACATGATATATCGACAAATCATCTCAGTTTTTCCCCTCTTTTTCCTTTTACTGAGGCTGACAGAACTTAAGCATACAACTATTATGGTTGTAACATTGAGGATACAACAAATTGTCCTACTTGTTCTTGTCATGAATCATTATCATCATGCTCACCATTTATTGCATCCTCTGGGTTTGGCTATATGTATTTCATATATTTTCCATGGGGTGATTGCCTATCTGACACTCATGTGACTCGAATCCACAACTTTTATATTTGCAACAGTAAGCACTTATCAACTGTGCTGCAGGCTCATGTTATTGATACAACAATGCAAACAACTAGAACTTACCCATTTAAGTATAGCCCATTCAGGAGCTTGGCAACACTTATCACCTTTTGGAAAAGGGACACTTATCAGAGTCCTTAGATATGGAATTCTTGTACATCATTCACTATGCATCGAGCATCTTGCATTAGCGCTCTGGGAATAGTAACCACTGCTCAACACATCAACAGGTTATAAAAGTAATATCCAGTTAAATATCACCCTGTCAATTCACAGAAGCAATATACAATTACCAAATTAATAACATCAGTATATTTCTCACTGTATTTGGTGTGGGGTGTTGTAGGGTGTATCTTGTATTTTCTCTTCTTTTTCTTTTCTTTATTTTGTTTCTTGTTTTCTCTTGATTCTTAATATATTTCTCTTATACTCATATCCTTCTTTATGTAATACTCTCTTATTTTATGAAATCCAAGCAGTTAATGTTTAAAAAAAAAAATAACATCAGTATGATCACTGTAAGACCAGCCCAGTACAAATATACACTCAAGAAGTTGCAACAGTCTGATGAACAACTGCTGGTAAATGAAGTAATGAACTCATCAGTAAAATGCTTTTTAGTCTCTAAATCACTAGTAGATTGTAATGATAATAGCCAAATAACTAGAAATCTAGTTGTCAGCAAATATTTGATTCAAACAAAGCTAATTGGAGAGTGATAGTTAAATAAATGATCTACTGGACATGTGATGTACAAGCAAAGAAGTCTGGAACTGGATCACTAGAAGAATAAAAGTATACAAGGAGGTAACAATATTGAAAGACGACATATAAGAGGAAAAGAAAGATCCAAGAGAAATTGTTCCACATGTTATTATAATTGGACTGAGCCCATGGCACAGGTAGCATGTGCTTAGTTCGACAACCATAGAGGTGCAGTCTGAGCCATATTGTCACTTAAAAAAGAAAGAAAAAGTGAAAAAAAGAAAATAAAATATCTGCATCTGGTAATCAAAATCTCATTAAAATCTTGTATTTAATTAATTACCCACAAACCCTAGGATCTTGTAAGCCTCTACAAGACCTGCCTCTTAACACAAAAGGGAATGAAAGAAACTGGTAAATGAGAATAAATTCTCATATGTGCACAACCTATTCTGTAAAAGAAAAGGGAATAAAAGAAACTGGTAAATGAGAAAAAATTCTCATATGTTCACAACCTTTTCTGTAAACTGAGATTGTTGGTCCAGATGATTAGGCCATTAAGACGTTTAAGAATAATTAACGCTATTAAAAAATATTGATCTAAAAACAAAATAAACTACTAATAATTGATAGATTCTAACCTATGAGGGTTGGTGACGCAGGACAGGGGATAGGGTGAACCTAAATGCCTAAATTTGGTTCCTTAAGTATTGCGAGGAATGAAGATAATGAACCTTAAACTTAATATGTTCTGAAATTAACAATCAATTAATAATAGCAATTAACTAATATAAATTTGACACAAATAATCATGCAAAATATCTTCAGAATGTGATGTAAACAAATAATGAAAAGATTAAATAAAAGTGTGGAATGGTCCCTATGTGAATTTAACTTAAATGGCATATAGTTTTAGATAAGCATATGGTTTAAAAGGAGCATGTGGGTATAATTAGGTTTCTAGAGGGAATACAAATGTAACGGGATGGGAGTTTTGGAGTTACAGTAGGCCTGGGAGAGGATGTTTGGAACTGACGAACAAAAGAATGGGCTTGAGGAACGTTGCGGCAAAAGGATATGGGAGATGTGGGCAAAGGCGACAAGGTAAAGGGATTACATGTAGAGGCGATGGCTATAGAGGCTACAGAAGGACTTGGGAAGGATATAGAAAGGTAACAACAACAAAGGACAGCAAGGAGATTGGCTTATGGGTCACTGGCAAAAGCCAGAAAGGGTTGAAAAGGCTGGCGGAAGGGGAATGGGGAGCTACAGGGAGGTGGAAGTCAGAGATGGGAGGGTTTAAAGATCACGGCAGTCCAAGAAAGGTTTGGATTCCGGAAGGCCAAAAGAAAACAAAAAAAAAAGAGAGAGGGGATGGGAAGAGAGATAGAAGTACCTGAAGAAGTAGAAGGCTTCTCGCCAAATCTTGGATTCCACCAAAGTTTCTGTTGCAACAAGGTATGTCTCGAAAATCATCAATTCGTATTCAATAAATTCTACTGTTTGATTACAATGATAGGGCCTTATATAAGCTTACAAACCACATATGCCCAATATGCCCTTGCTAAAATTACTACAAACAAGGTATGTCTCGAAAATCATCAATTCGTATTCAATAAATTCTACTGTTTGATTGCAATGATAGGGCCTTATATAGGCTTACAAACCACATGTGCCCAATATGCCCTTGCTAAAATTACTACCTTTGCTAAACATAAACTACAAACTAAACATGGAAATAAATTAAAAGAAACACAAGAAAATAACTAGGAAAGCACGGAAATAGCATGAGGCACGAGATGCTCCGCATCAGTTGGCTTGGCGGTCAAGAATCCACTTGAGATGCAGGAGGTCTTGGGTTCAAGTCACTTTCAACACAAAAGGGCTAGTCCCCATAGTATTACCTATGTGGATTGGGAGGTTTGCACATGCCCAAGGATTGGTCAGGTGATACCTTGGTTGATGCAGAGTCAAGCCCGGCAGCCAGGCCCAACTTCGAAGGCCCAGCAGCCAGGCCCAACTTCACCCTTTTGTTTTAAAAGGGGTCTTAACCCTAAGGGAATAGGGGATGAAATGAAAGAAAACTTGAAGCCTCAACCTCCATGATGTGCATGGTGATGATTTTCCCCTTGAGGGTTTGGTGTGAAGCCAACTGAATCAATTCTCCTATCTTTTTCTTCTCCTTTCCACATCTTCGTCATGTATTCTTCTTATTCTTCCAGTATCCTTTCTTCTCTCTTCTTCTTCTTCTCTTCCTATCTCTTTTCTTTCTTCTCCTTCTCTTTCCACATCTTCTTCATGTATTCTTCTTCTTCTTCGTGTATCCTTTCTTCTCTCTTCTCTCTTCTCTCTTCTCTTCCTATCTCTTTTCTTTCTTCTTTTCTTCCCCATTGCTGCCGAAACCAGCGAACCCACCTTCATTGTGCCGCCATTCCAGATCTGCTGTCCTAACCCATTCCGCGACCCCTTGAGAACCCTTCTTGCTTCCGCCCATCCCTAGGTACTTCCTAAACCTTCCCCCATACCTGTCCTTGACCCTGATCTGTCCTCTCTTGCTTCTGGCCAGTCCCTACCCCTTCGCAAGCCCCTTTCTTACACCCATATTGCTGCTGCACCTTGCCTATTCTCTCTTCCTTGTTGTTGTAACCCATAGAAGGCCCCTTAGGTGCTGCCATATCCCTCCTTCCCTTCTCCATCGCAAGTCTTCCGCCCCCAAATAAAACATGCGCATCTGGCCCCATTTGTTCCATTCGTGTCCCCTTCCCCTTTTATTTCCTTTCTTTAAACCACATTTCTTTTAAGCCTATATGTCTATTTCATTTGAAACCTTACCCTTATATTCTCCATCAGATTCCATGGATTTTGTGTGGTTATTTGTGATAGATTTATATTATTAAATTGTTAATATTAATTGATTGTCTAATTTCAGCCATATTAGACTTAGGGTGCATTATTTTCATCCCCTTCTTAATATTTAGGGAACAACATTTAGGCATTTAGGGGTACCCTATCCCTTTTTCCCTGCATCATTGGTTTTCAAAATAATAATAATAATAATAATAATTGATAGATTCTCTACGCCACCAAAACAATTGAGATTCTCCATCTAGTAAGTGTATAGTGATGCTCACCCTCCTTCTAGCTGCTCAAACCAGCAAAATCTACATCACTTTTTATCAATTGATATAAATGTTTATGGAGGATCCTTGTACAAACAAAGACCACTTTTGCTTGGAAACACACACTTTGGAAGTGATAGAGTGACATGGTTGTTGAAAACAAACTTTTGTGAACTTTTAGTATTAAACTGGACATTGGTTTTTTGGGCATCTTTTCTAGTTCTGACAGTAAGCACATGTAATGCCGACAATTTGAATTTGGAAGAATGCTTCTTTGGATTATGCCCTTTAAAAATCTCATAACAATTTGTCTTTTTAAAAGTCTGCAGTTTAGAGGGGTGTGAGCTAATTAGGACTTGAATATTGTGTGCATTATCTGGATTTTACCTTTTGTGGATAGTATGCCTAAATTAGTCTTATCCTCATAGAGTTGGTTTGGGAACTTAGATTTGGGCTGTAGATGAATGCAAATGATGCATAAGCACTATAGTGCTAAAAATGCTAAAAAAGAAAAACCATAAAAATCAATAAATTAGACATACAAGATTAAAAATGAGTGCCAATTGTTGGTTTAATAGAGCTTAAATTAGGATATTTTCCATATATAAATAGATTTATTTGCTAGCTAGCTCTATTAAGTTTTTATCTTTTGAGAAGAGCCTGTAGCACAATTGGCAAGTGTTTATTGTTACAACCATAAAAGGTTGTGGGTTAGAACTGTGTTCTTAGCAGATGGAATGTCCCTGTATGTTTTGTTGGTGACTTTAATGTGGTTTGTTTTCCTTCAGAAAGATTGTTTGGTGGGGAGCTAGATCCAGGTATGAGGTCTTTTACTGATTGGATCAACCAAAATGAGTTGGTTGATATGCCACTTTTGGGCTCCAGATTGCTTGGTCTAACCAGCAAGAGACTCGATTGTGTCCAGACTCGATCATTTCATTATCTCCTCAAGCTGGTTGAATCATTTTCCTGATGCACTTTAAATGACACTTCCCAAACCTGTTTCGGATCATTGTCCCTTTGTCTTGAACTGTGTATGTGAGAATTGGGTTCTTTCTCCCTTCTGTTTTGAACTGTCATGGTTGGAGGTTAACAGTTTTCAAGATATGGTCATCTCTTGGTGGTCTGATTTTCATTCGTCTATGTGGCGTGGGTCTGCTTTAGCTTCAAAACTGAAGGTTCTAAAGGAGAAGCTTAGAACCTGGGCTAAGGTGCACTGGGATCTCTCTCTAGTGGAAGAGAATCTCCTTGCTCAGGAGCTTGATCAGAAAGGAGTTGTGTAGCTTATTAGAGGACAAAATGCAGTGCCTACATCTTAAAGTTTAATTAGTAACAAAGTTTTGGAAGAGGAAATCAAATGGCGTCACAGATCTCACTCCCTTTGGCTGAAAGAGGGTGATAAGAATACTAAAGTTTTTCACCATATGGCCTCAGGCCGTAGAGGCTTCAACTGCATTTCGATGCTTAAATTGGGGGATAGGCTTCTGGTTGAGAAGTATGAAATCTGCAATGATTAGCTATTATTCCAGACTCTTCCAAAAGGATGATCTCATTGCAGCAAACTAAGACAACTTGTTCTTTGATGTGATTGGCCTGGAGAATGTTGATTGCTTGGAAAGGCAATTTTCTGAAGAGGAAATTAGAGATACTGTTTTTGACATTGTAGGGACAAATCTCCAGGTCCTGATGACTCCCCTATGGCCTTTTTTCAGACCATCTGGATGATTCTTAAAGGTGGCATTATATATTATATGCAGGATTTTCACAAGAGTTGCAAACTGTCCAATAATTTGGGTGCAAGTTTTGATCACCTTGATCCCGAGGTGGAAGGTGCTGAAACTATCAAAGACTTTTGGCCTATTAGCCTTCTTGGTAGTTGATATAAGATTGTTGCTAAAGTGCTTGCTTCCAGCTCAAAAGTGTGCTTCCGTCTATTATCTCCCTTTCTTATAGTGCTTTTGTTGATGGTCGCCAAATGCTTGACAATGTGGTGGTTGCTTCCGAGTGCCTACATTCCATATTTTGGGGGTGTGCTGTGTGTGATAGGAAATGAGGAAGGTGTTGTCTTCCGTGCTTTTTTTGGCGCTTGTTACCCCTTCTTTGCCTATGTTGCTGAAAAAGCCGAGGCCCTCCTCTTTGGCATCAAATTTACCATAGAAGGAGCTCCTCCCTCTGGTTGTTGAAGTGACTCTTCTTTTACTATTAGATGGGCATCAAATGCTGATTCCTTTCCTTGAGTTATTGCAGACATAATTGAGGAGAATGCTGACCTTAGTAGAACCTGTTCCTTCTCCTTTTTGTCCATACTTTGAGCGGGCAAATGGTGAAGTGGATTCTTTGGCTAATAGAGGGGTTTCAAGGGATAGGTTGATCACAAGTGATATAGATTTCTGCGTAGCCTAATTGATGCTTGTATTCATTTTGCTTTGGGCAGTCCTTCCACTTCAGGTGTCCCTTAGTTTTGGACCTATTTGGGCTCTTTTGTTTCCAGGCCTGCCTGTTTATGTTTTTCAATTTTGGCCCGGCTGGGTTCTTTTGTTGTGTTGTCTTTCTCTGGGCCCTTGTAGCCTTAGTTTCCTTTCTAATAAAATCATCTTTCAAAAAAAAAAAAAAAGCCTGTTAGGGTCATCCGTCTTTCTTATGGCAACTCTAGTTGGCATGCAACAACTTGTTGGTCCCTTCTTCTCCAATAGAAACATGTTACATCAACCCTACTCTTAACCCACCACTAAAATTGTGACACATAAGCATCATAAGAAAAAAAAAATAAACAAGAAAAGGACTTTCCAATTTTGTAAAGATCTCCATCTCGTTTGAGTGGACGGAGATTCGTTTGTGCAAGATTATGGAAATTCATCACTTTTGAAGCTTAGACTTTCTAATATTCTAGAATGGATATATCTGATAGCCAAAATAGAAGAAAATGGTTTTGGACCTGTGTACCATGGCTCCAGGCCCTTCAAATCACTAACTGTTGGCCCATAGCTCTCTGAATGGGTTTATTCTTGGAGCTGTCATAATTTTCGTAGAACTGGATGGCCAAGTTAATGATGTTATCTTCCATGTCATTTGTGAGCTCTGCTTCACTCCCAAGGCTTATGGAATAGCTTGTGCTTTTAATATGATTGATAGACATATCTAAGATTGTTTATACCATCAAAGCTTGAGGTTGATCACAGCCTGTTGGGCTTTGTATGCTAAACCCAAGCCTGCTTGTTTATAAATAATGGCATATTTGGAATATGGGTGCGCTTATAATTTAAAGCACATTGTATGGCCCAATTTCAAATTTCAATTCAATATCTGTCCTACTTTTTAATTTTTTTTTTTTAATATCTGTCCTTGTTTTATAAATTAATGAAATATAATGAACATGATTCTTTAACCACACAAGTTATAGGGAAAAGCTAAAACAATGGGGTTCAATAGAATAGGTTACATATTAAGGGGAATGGAATAATTCATTTTACATAATAGGCTAATTGGGGCAAAAATGGGCTTCACGTGCTTTTATCCTAAAGTCAAAGGCCATCTATTGTTAAACAGGTTCAGCTTGTTGGTAACATTTACATGTTCAAGCCCATTTGCTTGTGCCAGATTTGGACTGGGCTTAAGCCCACGATAACCTTACATCAAAGTAATGAATTTTTGCTCACTTTTTTCAAATCACATGGATTCCATAGTCTTTCTTTTGTGGAATATCTATGTTTTTTGATATGTTTTGTTTGATATTTGTTACGTATACGTCATGAGATATACAAGGAATCCGTGCATGAGCCTTATGCTTTTTTGAGGTTTGTTTAATCTTCTTTCATGAGCACCTTGTGTCTAGTGCATTTTGGGGTTTTGCTAGAAACTTGGAGAGAGTTCTTGTAATTTTGGGAGTTCAGAAGTGTGTTTTCCTTCTTAAGCTTCTTTGCACTATACATGTTATATTTCTATCTTTTCTCTTTGGTACATGGTGGGAAGCCGTCTTCCCTTTCTTCTGTGTACATAGATATCATCACTGAACCATGTTTAAATTGTCTCCTTCTATGATACTTTTCTGATTGCATTTCTATTTATTTTGGATTGTACTTTCTCCATTAACACAACACGACACCTCCATCTACTTAACCAGTGAATTTACTAGCTGCTAACTGACAACTTGAGGTTTTCCATATGATAGGTGTTTGGTGCACCGTAAGTGAGTGAGGGTTATCATATCAATGGCAGGACCATAGTTCTAGAACTTGCTGAGCTGTCCCATGATTTGGCTGGGTCAACTCATCTCTTAAATTTTGAATGAATCACCTTTTGGGTTTGTGAGTCAAGTCATATTCATAATTCAGATGCATGTGTGGCTAATATGTGAAGATATTTGAAGATCTAGCTGATTCTTAAAAGTATTTTGTCTGAAATTGACTACTGGACAATTGATAGAGAACCAGGTATTAATTTTTTAAACTAGGGATAGGAATGGCGGATTAGCGAATCATGGTCCCACTACATATTTTTGCTGGACCACTTATATTTCCTTTTTGCTTGTTGCTGATGTATAATTTGGGATAGGAAGCCATGTTTCATGGGTTCTTTGAGTGCATGCCAAACATGTTATCCCTGTTGGATTTGCCATGGATGTTCTAATACCATGTAAAATAATTTTGCATGGTTACAAATTACTGTTGCTCCTTTGGCCATCTAACGAAAATATTGACATGTTAATATTTGATTGTTTTGGAGAATTTTCTACATTAATTATTAATTTTTATTAATTTATTTAAAATAATATCTAATTTAGTTTAATCAAGTATTATCTGAATGTGGCTTGGGGCTTGCTGAATTGGAGACCTTGTGTTGGATTCTGACAGATACCCCTATCCATGCTACTATAGGTAGGGAGCACTTTCCTCCTTTGTAACAATGATGTTAATTCTCAAACCTTTGAGAGAAAAAAGATTCAAGGATCAAAACCCTTTCTTAATCTCAATTTCTGTTGCCTGCTTGTACTCAGAATTCTTGTAATAATATCATAACCTTGATGATATGGGCTGCCCTATGGCATTTTAAGAAGTTTGTCAGTCCAACAATGCAGGTTCTTGATCGAGGTGAGAAGATTGAAGTTCTGGTGGACAAGACTGAAAACCTCCGGTCACAAGTAAGGTTCTTGCCTCTCAGTAAAATGCCGTTATTTCAATTAAATTGATTTTAATCCGCTCACTCTCAATTTACTGGCATCAGTGACAGTCCCTGATCTAGGTTCTTCCTGATTTGCTTACAGGCCCAAGACTTCCGCACACAAGGAACAAAAATGAGGAGAAAGATGTGGTTGCAGAATATGAAGATCAAGCTGATTGTTTTGGGGATTTTGATCGCGCTGATCCTCATTATAGTCCTGTCAGTTTGCCATGGATTCAACTGTGGTAAGTGAATACACAGGTTATGATGGAATCAGTTTTTGAAGTGTCTGCATAAGAAAACTGTATGGGTTCCAGTCATGTTTCTTAGGCTGAAACTGTAAATCAACATTATATTTAGTGAGTTGTTAGGTATAGTGCCACTGAGGAAGTGATTTTTTGTGGTTATAGCAAACTTTATGTGCCATGTCAATTACCACTTTAGGGATGTGTTCACATTATAGTTTCTTTGCTATTCTATTACGATTCTCCTCGTTTGATTTTTCTTTTCTTTTATTTTTTTTCAGTTATTTAATTTTTGTATGATATGAGCAGGGAGAAAATTCTTAATTCATGTCAAGAAACAAGATCTTCACTTACCTTTGCAATAGATTTGCACTGGGCTGTAGCACAATTGAAAAGTGCTTGTTGTTGTAATCATCAAATGTGGTGGGCATACAAAATTCAATTGTGAATGTCAACTCTAGATAGGTGAGATTGAAAAATTATAATGTTACGGTTGTTTATTCAATGTTTAGTGATAATTGAAGATCTATATAAGATTTACTTTTATTTGTTTCTTATAGCCATTTGATATAAAACTATAGTGTGGATGGTAGAATTTTATATTTAGTTATTTAATTAGATTAGATGTCTACATAACTAGTAGTGATGATGTTAAACAAATTACTCCTTTGCAGTATACATTATATTCAGTGGGGCACTGGTCACCAATTTGTCATTTCTTTTAAAAAGTCTAGGGATTGTAATCTCTATGCAACCCTTATACACATTCTACGTTGGGTACTAGGGTCCACTATTGCTGATGGATGATAGATCTATTGGAAATTTGTCTGTTTGAAGATATAATAAAAAAAAATACTTTGATCCAAGGGTTGAGATATCGGCTGATACGTACCGAATTTTTCACCCCCTGTTTGATTAAGTCAATCAAGATATGATAACAAAAGTTTTAAAGATTAAAAAATAATTTTAAATAAATTACATTTGAGTCTTAAAAATATGACTTCATTGATCTAGTGAATGTTAGTTTTGGTAGGTATCGTATTAATAGACCTTTTCAATGAATCTAACATTACATTGTTGAAATTGAAATGCGCTCTACATTTGGTGTTCAAAATGTTGAAATTGAAATGGGCTCTACATGTGATCATTACACATATTTAATGATATTATTTTCTTTTAATTCATATACTAGCAACTATTTATTTAAATTTCTAGTGTCATTGGGCATCATATCAATTCCGAGTTTCATGTAATTCAAATTATCTCAGTTATGTTACCTTAGTATGGTTTACCATTTTACATATGTCATTACATTTTAGCTGAGTATGGTTTATCATTTTACGTATGTAATAGTCATTACTTTTGTTATACTCATTATACGTTTGATGGTCAAAACCCACCTATATTTATGGAAAGTCTTAGAATTAAATTTTCGTCAATATAAAAAGAGTCACTACCTATTGTTAGATATTCGACGTTTGTACATTGAGAGGTTTACATAGATTCTAAAAATTAGTCTCATGAGACATTTGAACATCTTGGTCTTGAAAAAAAGAAAAAGACGTTAATCATATTTCATTTAAATGGCATCAAGTAAGTTTTCAATGCAATTTTCTTCATTATTTTGTGGAAATTCGATATTATCAAATGTTTGACTATCAATTCTCCATTGTCAATAAATATCACTAAGCTGCAATATTTTCAAAAATCAATGGATAAATAATCTTGTGGGCACAAGGTCGTCCCATCTTCGCCATAAGTTTATCTGTGTCAATATCCGATAACCTTCCATCTTTTCCACCATTATATCGATTGATCAGTTTTTTCAAGGCATTATATATATATATATATATATATATTCTTCAAAGAATAAAATGTTAAATTCATGAGAAAATGGAATCTTTTTGTCGACAACTGGATCTTAAATCTCTTTAAATTGTTATTTTTTTATGATAGCACATATCTGATTATTAACTTGATGTAGGTCTTCATTTGAAAGAATTTAAGTAACTTTTTCATGCACACCTTTTACTCTGGTAGTAACACAATTTCCAAAATAAGTATGTTCTTTCTTTGTGTTTTTATAAAAAAAAATTCTAGTTGTTGTGAAATAATTAAGACCGTTGGATTTTTTTTTAAAAAAAAATTGGGTTTAATGGTTGATGAGGTTGATAGAATATTGTTTGATATGATGACTCTAGAAATAGATAAAAATGAATTCCAATATTCTTTTCCCTTAGAAATGGGGCCCACAATTTATAAGGATGTTATTATTGTTGTCTTACACACAAAATACCCAATGACCTCATAAAGACCACACATATGGCTTCCATTAGAGAACCAACTCTTAGTCAGTAAACTTCTATATGCTTAATTCTTTTATATTCAGCTTCAGTACTTGAGTAATATATGACATTTTGTTTTTTTTGCTTTTCAAGAGATTAGAGTGTCACCAAGAAAAATTAAGAAACATGACGATAAGTAGGACCACTAGCCCAATCAACGTTATACTTTCAAAGTGAGAAGAAGTGGATGAGAAGAACAAACAATGATGTAATGTACCATGACTATAATGCACATTCTAAGAATTAGCAAAATGGACAGGTCATGGTGCAGTCATAAATTCATGATTAACATGGTTGAGTAATGGATTAACATGGTTGAGTAATGGTGAGATGATTTAAGCTATTTTAGACGGAGTAGGCAGCCGCCTAAGGCCCCCAAATAGATAAGGCCCTCAAGTCTGTAAAGTCCTTTGTTATATAGGTCCAAAAATTAGAAATTAATCGCAGATCGCGGTCGAACAATCTAAGAAGAAGAAAGAAAAAAAAAAAGAAATATCATTCGAGAAAAGGAGGGAGAATAAAATTTAGAGCGATTGAAGTGACTACGGTTGAACCCGGTTGAACCTTATTTAACCTGACCTTCCGTCGAGACTGTTCGCTTCGCAGTTCGATTTTGATAACATTGGTTAAAATTGATAAAATCTTATCTTCGATCTATAATGTCACAAAAAAAAATTAATAGAATATCTATCTTTTCTATTAAAAAAAATATGTTAAAAAAACTTGAATATAGTAATTTAATTAGTAATTTTACATCTCAAAATCTGGAAATAATAAATTTTAAATAATACTTTGTTGTAAATTTGATTATAATATTTTATTTGGATGTTTCACACTTTGTAAAAAAAAAATATGATTTTATTTTTTGTGAGTGTATAAAAGACACATTTTAAGAGTTCGCCTAAGACCTCTGAAATCTCATATCCGGCACTCAAGCTATCAACAAGCTGATGATACAATATTAGATCAGATAATGGTTCACCATCAATATGATGCAATTTGACATTTAAGTTTTAATGGTGTATCGGCCACTTTAGTGTGAGACACGCTAGCTTTGAAAATGACATATGAAGAATATACTTTATTTGATATACTTTATTTGAGATAGAGATATCCTTGAGCATAATGGTCTACTTCTTTCCCTAAGAAATATCATAGAAGACCAAGGTTTTTCATTTCAAACAATACCCTTAATCTTTGCAAAATACTTTGTCCATAAAGAGGGCAAATCATGAACACTTTGCACAAATCCAAAATTAGTAACAAGAAAGATAAATTTTTGGTACCAAGAAAAAGACGCCGGTTTCATTGGTTTGATAAATTAAGAGACCGTTTCATAGAAATTTTATTTTATAATTCATCGTGAAATAGATATTTTTTAACATCTAATTGATAAAAGTGGCTAGCTCGAACATAAGCCATCACAATTAGAGTACGAATGAATTTCATAGATACAATATATGCAAATATCTCCTTATAATCAATACCATATTTTTGTGTTTGACATTTTTCTACCATGCTTGCTTTTTAAGACCTTAGGTATTGGTTTTTTTTTTTTGTTAAATTTCTTTTGCATTACACGCTACCAATGAAGATTGGAGACAACCTCATGATAGGTAGAAGACTGATATATGATAATAATTAGAAAGGAATGATAATTTTGCAAATATTTTGATGCAAACTTAATTTTACTAGAATAATGGCTTACAATTGAGAAGGAGTGAGAACATCTTCGAGGAAAGCATAGTCATAAAAAACACTGGATTGATCAACAGACAGATTACCTCTAGTTGAATCAACCACAGAATCATAGACAAAATCATCAGGAGTGTAAGAAGATGGAACTGTAGAACTATTAATAGAGAAGGGATCAAATGGAGAAGATGATTTAAACCTAGGGAAAGTAAAAAAAAGAATATGCTCTTAAAAGTGTACATGATGGCTGCGTTTGGATGGAGGTAACGGGAAAATGGAGGTTCTTTTATTCCCTTTGTTGGTAACCAAGGGGGAGGGATAAAAAATCAACTTTTTACTCCTCTTTTTCAATTTTTGAAGATCCTTTTTAAATGAAGAATTTTCATATTACTTAAGATAACCCCTCCAAAATTTACCAATAAAAATTCTTTTTGATGTAGGCCGTGACCTAAAAGGAGTACAAGTAGCAGATTCTGAAGTTAACACGTGATATTTAGATTTAGTACGAAGAACAAAATAAATAGATCCAAATATATGAAGATGAGAATAGTTAGAATAAGATTAGCAAAAATTGAAATAGAGAGATTTTTCCAATAACAGCAAGGAAAGACTGTTGATTAAGAGGTAGTATGAACTGTTTTTCCCCCAAAATTCATAATGAATGGATGCTCATAGAATTAAAGTCTTGATTGTGTTTAGCAACACAATTTTATTATGGTGTTACAAGACAAGACGTTTGTGCTAAAGTACCTTAGAAATTTAAAAGAGGTCTTGAAAGGCGCTAAGACAAGATCACTCGCAAACATTTGTAAGAAAGTTTGATAGAACTCCACTTGGGCTCACATACGTGTGTTGGAAAGGATTTGATTTTATAGATGATGTTTACGGATTTTCATCTCAAGGCTTTCAAAATTTCTACTCTATCTAATTATAAAAATTCATCGGTTTAAATTAATAGGCTTTAAAAGTGAAATTAGTGTCAAATTAAGTATAAGTGTAGATCACAGGAATTGGTGAGTTTGAAGGGAGAAATTGATCCATTGAATCAACTGTGGCCCCACAAATCAAACTTTACACAAACTTCATGCAAACTCATTTGTAGTTGATAAACCCACACAATTCATGAGGGTACGTGATTGTGAAAATAAAACTCAATTTCTAACCACTTGACCTTAATGCTTAAATTTAGTAGATATCATTGAAATAAAGCTTTATAATTTCAATCGTCATGATCAAGTGGCTAGACATTGAGTTTTAGGTTCATATTTTGATTAGTGACGGTTCATCAAGTCTATTTTCAACGTATAATCAAATTTTCAAATCAAGAAACAAAAATTAAAAAATAAAAAACAGTTCCAAATGCGACCTTGTGATGGGTCGCATCTAACCATCTAACTACACACATATGTGGGGCCCTCCATTTCAATTCAAATAGTTCACAATCATGTATGCCCCTTGGATTGGTATATATCCTGAATTAGCACTCGTCTATCTTTTATATATTGATGAATTTTCAAGTTAAAAATTTGCATCTATCTAAGACCTATAAAACCATAAATTTTGAACTACTATATCTTTGATGATGTTGGTGGGATGTGGTTGAATGTTTGCTTACTTCTAACTTATGTAATGATCTTCCTATCAACCATCTCTATGATTTTCATGCATCTGGGAAGATCTTATGATTAAAAAAAGAGGACGATTCTCTTTCACAAACTAGAGACCAATTTCTCTACATCATTACCCATATATTAGTGGGGATTCCCTATTATGAAGTTGTCAAGAAGTTTTGTACAGATGAGTTGGTGGCCTCCACCTTACTTCTACAAATGGGTGGATTAGAAAGATCTTAGTTTCTTTATATTACCTATAAAAATTCAACTTAATTGGATAAATAATGCTATTTTTTAAGACCTTAAAATTTCAACTTTATTTGACAATGAAAATTCATTGAGTTAGATTAACGTGCTTTAAAAGTTGAGTTAGCATAAAATTGAGCAGGTGTGCACTTCATCGAGGATATGCATATGTGAGGAAGGAGAATGGACCAATTGGATCTATTATAGACCTTATATATCAAAGTCTGCATAAATCTCTCATATTTTAGAGAAAATTTGTTATATATCCACCATAAATTGATTCACGTGCACACAAGAACATTTGCACATTCTTCAAAGATTAGTCAGATGTTTTTAGAGGTTTGAATACATTAGTCTTAAAAGAGAACTGATTCACATGGTGCAGACTTTCAAATTTATATTTTAAATTCAACTAAAATTTCAATTAAAAAAAATCTCCTTAAAGAATTTCCAACGAATCCTTATGGGTAATTTCTTACTTGCCAAAGTGCCAAAGATCGACTTAGCCCAAATACTTGCATGGAGATTAGAGGGAATACGATGCACACTTACTAATATGCGTCACATGTGTGCTGTGTATAAAGTAAAAAAAAGCCTAGGGTTTAGATGCCTAATGCCATTTATTTATTATTTTTTTTTTCAAAAGGCTTAGGTTGCTACAAAGTCGTAAAATAGCTACCATTTTCTAATGTAGGGACCAAGTGCTTATGTTTCCAACCTGCCCTTAATCATCTTTGCTAATCACTATTTGTCTCAATATAAAAATAGGAGTAGAAGAATTCTAATCATGAAAATGACTGTTAGTTTCTAAGCTTGTCCCCTGGTGAAAAAATAATAAAATGGGTCACCCAATATCAACCTACCAAACCCCTTTGGGTCCTTAAACAATCTAATCTAATGTACAATAGCAATTAATTACTTACAACCAAGTCCTCTCATATGGGTTTAAAGTAACAATGAAATAAAAAAATTGAAGCTGCCGATTATAACATGGGTTAGAATTTACTTTGGTTAGGAACTGATGTTAAGAAGTGAAAGTTTTTATTCTATTCTCACTCTACTTTAAAAGGTGATTTTCGGTAGAGTTATTCAATATATGTGGAATGAGAGACTTATATATTCAAAGGATTAATCGAGTGCTCTAAAAAATTTGGACATGTAGATCATAAAAAAAACTACTTTGACATTTCCAAATAATATCATCACTATGTTGCAGGAGATTTACAGAGTTTACTAAATAATTTTTTTTCTACATTAGTCTATATAAGACTTAGAAATAAAATGGATGTTTCAATAGAGTAGGTAAAATCATTGGGGATTTTTTTTTTTGTCTTTATTGTAATTATTGTATTTATTTTTACTCTCTTAGCTTGTTTTCTTTTTTATTCTTGGCCCTTGATCTGGGCTGTGGCTCCCCTTTACTTGAACAGTGGCTTTCTTTAGAATAAAGTTTATCCAATCAAGTAACCCAATTAAAGATTAACCCCAAAAATTGTTTTTTAACCAATATGAGATTAATAAATCCAAATTTAAGTTGAGTTGGGTTCAATTAGGTTGGATTCTATCAAATTAGCAACTTTGATTAGAATTTTTACAACCAGTGAGGTACATACTTCATATCAATCTGTGATACTAAATACTTCAACTGTTGGACTGTTCTTTTATTTAGTTAAAAATCTTGCCTCAAAGCTTTACTAACAACATTACTGAATAAATAAAAAAATACAGTATGGCAACAAGTAGCAAATCAACTTTATTTAAAAAAATCAAATTTTATGAAATAATATATTATTATATAATATGTAAATTTTAGGCTATGTTGGGTGAGTTGAGTTAAACACAATTCAATTTCCAATTGAGGTTAAATAGTTCAACCCCAATCAAACTCAAATCCGAACTACTTCAACCTAACTTGACCTAAATTTAAGTTGAATGATATAGATTTAGGATTTTAGGTTGAAATCCATCTAAACTGCACCACTAGATGGAAAAATAAAATTCAATTAAGAACTTTAGTACAATGTTATTTGAAAGATTTGATCCAATCCTCGAGCCAACAATCATGCTAAATATTGGATACTTTCAAGAATTAGTTTATATAATAAATTAAATTATTTTTTAAAAGGCGTAATTTAAAACTGTGTGGCCCTTTTAAGCGATCATGAAAGGGTCTATAAGTAGACATGTTTCTTAGAATTTGAGTTGTCAAAGACGATTTTCTATTATTTTCATCAATATTTATAATTTTTTTTGTGTGGTCATTTTGTCGCGTTTGTGGTTTATCATCATTATCAAAGCCCAAATTCTATCTATTTGTGTCTAGTTTTTCGAATTTTACTTCTCCATTTGATCTTATCATAAACTATACAGTTAAACGCTCCAATATCTGCCATGTCTTTCTTTATTATTTTCCTCCATGTGATCCACCCTTTCTCTTGTACTTGCAACTTGTAAGATCTCAACTCTACGTATCATAGGGGTTATCTATTTACATGTTCAAATCACCGGTAAACAAATTTCTCTTAATTTATCTTGTATTAGGCTACTTTTATATATTCCTTATGCAGTCATTTCTAACTCTATCCTTTAGAGTTAATCCCCTCATCAAATGTAGTATTGGCATCTCCGTCTCCATAGCTTTATTTTTTTTTATTGCCCAACACCTTATTCTATAGTTCACTGTGGGTTTAATGATTCTTCTATAAAACTATCCCCTTTAACTTTTAAGTAATATGAAGTTCTCTTATCATACAAAACTCAACTAACTTGTCTACATTTTGTCTACTTGGTTCACATTTTATAGGTTATATTTAAGTCTAATCCTCCAAAAGATTCAACAAAATATCTAAACTTATTGTCATTTTTAATTTTAATCGAACCACTCTCTCTATCTTTTATTCCATTAAAATTGCATTCATGTATTTTGTTTTAGTTATACTAATTTTTAGATCATTTCTCTCAAAATTCCAACTTACTATTAAATTATATTTTGTCTCACTAATCAAATACTATATCATGTTCAAAAAATATAAACCACAAGATTTCATTTTGGGTTTCTGATATTAGATTGTCCATGATTAAGACAAACAGATACAAACCTAATGCATATTTTTGGTAGAGTCCCACTCCAACTAGGAACTTCGTCATTTCTTTGCAAACGACTTCAAAATAAAACTTTGCCATTTAGTATTCTCTCTATTGAATGATCTCTGTACATTCATCAAAAATGTATTTGCCATTTAGTATTAGTTTCCTAGGAACTTAGTCATAAAACTTTTCTAAGTTGATGCAAACTAAATATAGGCTTTTTCATTTCCAATATTTCTTTACGAGTTGTTATAGTACATAAAATAACCTTTATTGTTAACACAAATGTATATATTTAACTCTTGTATTAGTTGAAATTCTATTATTCTTTCATTTTGTTATTGCAATTTGCAAGCAGTTAGTCTACGTACAATTGGGCCCGAGTTATAAAGGGGTAGATTCAATGGAAATTTGATTACAAACGATGTGAGGTGTTTATTGTCTTATAAAAAGAGATAAGTTTTGAATAGTTTCCATTGAATTGATAGGAAGATCATATGTTCAAATATTCAAATTATTCACTCAATTCTAACTCTAATATCTTATTTACATTTTTTTTTTGTCTTTTGTGATCAAGGTGTCCAGAGGTCTCATCTGTATTTAGACAGGAGATATTTTATTCCGACTCATTCTTGGAACATGTATAAGTCTTTTAATCTCACACACCAGATAAACAACTACGGAAAGTGGCCCAAAGCATAGTTTAACTTATTTACATTATTCAGTAGAATAAATGACTTAGGAACCCAAATTCTCATTTTATGTTTTTTTTTTTAATCGTCATAATTGTATCTTACAAGTATGGTGGTAAAGAGTAGGGTTGTAAGTTGAGTTGATTTTATTCTACTCTACCCTCAAACAAAGATTTTTAAATCTAGACCCAGCTTGATACAAGGTACCCATCTAGCCATCTTTTGGGAATGAACCCGAAACCATCCAAACCAGACCCAAGAACCTCATTTTAATAGATTGTCAAAAACTCAACCATGGAGACCAATAAAGAACCATGATAAATCCAAAAATAAAAATAATATAAAAAGTTCCACAAAAATTTTAAATGAAAAGTCTGGAATGAAATAAATAAAATATCTTTTTTATAATTGCATAGGAGAGACAATAAGATATATAAAATGTATTTCTGTAATCATATATTAAACATTGTATATTAAAATATTTTTGGTTGGTTCTTACATCTTGAATTTTTTCCCACTTAATTTGACCCAATCTAAGAAAATCTCAAGTTCTTTTTGACACCCACCCGATTTCAAATACAGTGATTTTTTATCAACCCTAATTTTGTTGATTTGAGTCCACGAGTCTAATTTTGACTCGACTTGATTTGCACCCTTCTAAAAACTATTTGATTAGCCGTTTATTAAGTTCAAAGAGCAAAAAGAAATGACTCAAAGCATAACACTAATAAATTAATAAAAAATATCACTTCATATAGAATTATTTAGTGTGGGTGAATAGAGAGACTTATATATACTGAAAAAATTAATCAAACACTCTAAGTCATCTAGACACCGTCATCATAAAAAAAAAAAATTTGCATTTTCAAAACTCTCATATTAAATCTTGCTCATTAATCAAATGAGTAAGATGTTCAAATTCGATTTTATTAAAAAAAAAAAAAAACATTTGTTTCAATAATTCTGTACAACTGGCTTATAGGAGTCACAGCCAAACACAATTTCTACGTAGGTCACTGTTGGACCCGCTGCATCTATACCTAAGATTCCTCTCCTGTCAATTTCACGGAAAATCTGTCATTTTCAACATTATGTTTCTTGACTTTTTCATATCTTATCACATTTGAATTCCAAACTTTCATCTGAATTTATTCAGAATCCTAGTTCAAAACTTGGGTTGAATTCTATTTCATTCAATAAATTTCCACAATGTATCCGCCGATAATGTTATTCTTATTAAAAGTGCTCTTTATGAGTTACAATTATATTAAATTCCAAGTTCAAACTCAATTTTTAATCATTTGATTTTAACAAGTGAATTGCGAGCACTATGTATTTTTATTTTATTTTAAAGATCTTTGGTGATCTCGACCTTTAAAATCAAGTAATTAAAAATAATTTTAAAGTTAAAATTTAGTTCACTTATAGCTCATTAAGTTTACTCTCGATCCATATGGTATTAGCGGTTTTACGTCCACTTGTAGTCCACTTATATCTTTAAGTCAACTTTAAATAAATGCTATTAGTAGTTAGAAATTATACTCTGTGAACTAGTTCTCAATAAATGAGTGCGAACTTTTAATTATGATTTTTGGAGAAGAAGAAAAAATTTGTTAATTTTTTTATTTTTTAAATTCATCCAATGATTCAATCAAGGACTACAATTCATACCAATTTTTGTAAATCGATTCGCAATGGATTATTTCTGATAAGTGTTAAAAGCGAGATGAAACTATCATTAGGCCAAAATCTCATCTATATGGAATTCTGATTATATATTATAATATTTATTCCAAACTTTCATTAAAATATATAAATAAACAAAAAAACCCTCTAGTGAAGGAAAACTCCTAAATTGAGGCTGTGTTTGGATGGAGGGTAATTTTTATAAAGGTTACCCCTGAGTAGGGGTGACCCTTTAGTAGGGGTCACCTTTGAAAAAGAGTTATCCTTATATTGTTTGGTAATTGCAGTGGTTAAGGAAGAACTTACCCTAAGGGTAAAAAATCTTATTTGGTACCTATTAGCAGGGGTAACCTGATATATTAATAATTTTATGAGAAATTTTATAAAATATAATTATTAAATAATATTCATTAAGTAAATCTAATATTATCTAATTTTTATAGATTCTTTTTTATAACTATAATTTAAAATTAACACTTGCATTCTAACAGTAAAAAAATAAATAAAGAAAAAAATAGATATTATTATTTTAAATCCAAATAAATGAATAAAAAAATCAACATATCTTTTTATAAAAAAATATAATTTATTCATTGGTTACATGAAATATATAATATAATATACTATTATAATAGTTTAATAAATCACAATAAATATAAAATTAATATTAAAAATTGTCACTGGCTGAACTCCTTAAAAATACAATATTTTGACAAATATGTTTCAGAAAATTTTATTTTTATTTTTATATTATATAGTTTTAATAAAATTATTAATTCTCATAAAATTGTTAATATGTCAGTTTACCCCTACTTACAATTACCGCTACTCAAGGGTAACCCTTGTAAAAATTTACCCTTTACCCAAATGCATCACGTTGAAAATGTTGCAGAAATTTTATGTCACGCCCCGACCCGAAGGGTGGGCCCGGAACGCGACTGATTTTTTTTTTGTAAGTAAACTAAACCACAAGCATACGCAATCTAATTGGACCGGATCAACAGTTGAGCCCAAGGGTCACACATGATCCCATCATGTGGACTCAAACATGTACCATATGCTTACCCCATAAAATAGACATTAACAACATCAACACATAGCATAAGAAAATCAACCATTGATTTCAACATTGAAAACATTGTCTCAAAACTATAAAGGCAACATAGCCTAGTACATCAAATTAACACAAATTAAGTACCGCATTTGGTACTTAATAAAAGTCAACGGTTCCAAGAACCAACAGGAAAAGATCAGGGCATTTCCCTCCTGGGGAATCCCAAACACTGATTTAGGTTAATCGCCCTAAGCCTGAAAGAGAGGGTCCTCCTCTTCGGATTCATCGCCTGAAAGGTGAGTGGTGTGAGCTAACTAGCCCAGTGAAGGAAATATAACAATGCACATTAAGTAAATAATAAAACAGGTTAGCAACAGTTCAATATCACATGCTTATAACTATAAGCATAATCTCAAGTAATATATCAACATCATTAAACCACTGCCATTATCCACCGTAACGCCTGCTGACTACGCTGAGACTAGTATTAAGTCCCGACACGGTCAAAATACATCCTTTTAAGGACATCTCCGGCTCTAACTTAGCCAATACTGACATCCTCAAGTCAGCAACTGACGATAGCATGGTCCGCCCATGGTCCAGTAGACATAAACCATCTCTCATATGGCCGATATTGGTTCAATAGCCCAGGTACGTGGAAGCAGTCTTTCATACTCATACGATGAACATCGTAATATCACAATCAACATCAGCACTCTTACCATAGTGCATCGTGTATAGGCACATGAGTGGGTTCATCAAAACTTAAACCACTCATTGCTCAATAAAAACCTGTTTACAAAATCTGCAGAGTTAAGTTCCCTCACCGTTATGTGTGGTTTACACGGTCTCTGTTCAAACAACACACAAGTGCACAATCAATATACAGATCAAATACATACACACGAGTAGTATTGTGAAATCTCACGTTTTCCCACAAAATATCCGAGGTATATGGAATTGAGTCTCCTACTTGGTTTCTATCCTTTTTAAATTATCATAATCCACAATATAATAATAAAAGGGGCTCAGTCCAAAACTCATATTGTCTTCTGGATATTGACCAGATTGACTTATTGAGTTAGGTCTAGATCCTCGGGTCACTACTCGATTGTCTTCTCGATAGGACCAGATCTGACATTTTGAATAGGCCTTGAGGTCACCCAATGCCCGACTATAGTGCCGGTCTGAAAGTGAATCACTCAGTTCTCGACCAATAGGGTCGGCCTGAAAGCGGATACAATAGTATTTACACTATAAATAAATAAGAGAAAAGGGGTTAGTACAAATTTTAATTAACAAAAGGGGTATTAATCATCATAACACAATCAAACACATTAAATAATAATAAAGGTTAGACAAAAAAAAATATTAAATAATATTTTATCATTTTAAAAATGGGTCCCTCGGAACTGGGCACAGTGGCTTCGGATCATCCGAACCACACTAGACTAAGTCACTGGCCTCGGAACATGGGCCTGACTTCGGATCGTCCGAAGACTGGGTCTCGGACCTTCCGAAGTCCATCCGAAACGATAAAAACAGAGAAAACAGTCTCAGTGGGTCTCCATGCTCGGAACGTCTGAAGACTGGGTTCGGAACGTTTGAGTGGGTTCGGTCCTTCCGAGCTTGGCTAGGTTCTTCCGAAGGGTCAGGCATGCCTCAAGCGTAACTGGGCTTCGGGTGAAGCTCGAAACGTCCGAGGGTCACTGCTAGGACAGTCCGAAGGTTTGGATTGTCCGAAGATCGGCTCTCGGACTTTCCGAAAGTCATCTTCCTCAACTGTCTGCTGGTGCAGACAGTGACGGCGGACACACAGTGAAATGCGATTCCAAAAAGGGAGGGCTTCCCTGATTCGGTTTTCACTTCCGTCTGGTCTGATGGACTCCTCTGGGAGTCCTCTTTCCAAAGGGATTGGTTTGGAGCTCGGAAGCTCACTGGGCCATCTGATTTAAACAGTGAAAGCTCACGGGTACATGAAACCCATGGTTTTTCCTAAAACTTTAAACTTGTTTTTCTCAATCAAAACAGGGCCAAAACTTGAATTTCTTGATTCAAAATTGGTTAAAATTTAAAAAGGAATGCTATGGATACCTTTGTTTCGGTTCCTAGGCTGAAATTCGAATTTTTTTGAAATTTTTTCCTCTCTAAGCAACAGTAACTGAAAAACAGAGAAGGGAGGGGCTCGGCTTGAAATTACAGAGAGAAGATAAGAAATCGGTGGGAGTTAAGACCGACGAGGAAGGCTGAATTTATACGAATTCAGCCGGGGAGAGATGCCGGAAATCAGCTGCGGTGATGGGACGAGACGGAATCATCAGCCGGAAAATGGGCCGAGTGGCCAGTGCACACCTGCATGGCGTGTGTAGGTTTTTTTGCTCTTGCAGATCAGCCCTCTGGTATTTTCTAATTTGCAGATAAGTCCTGGTTTTAATAAAAACCGATTTTAAAACTAAAAGTGATAATTTAAAAACTTAAAAACTTGATCCAACCTTACAGATGGGTTGGGTTTTGAAAATCTTGGTTCCCATAAAAATTTCAGAATTTATCTCTTACTAAAAATCATTTATTTAAATAAAACTCATATTTTACCCATAATTACTTAAATAAACAAATGTAAAAATAACCAATTTGTAAATCTTATTTTGAAGTGAAATGAAATATCTAGATCATTCCTAAAATGGTCTACCACCAAATACCATTTTCAAAATTTATCTCTCTCCCGAAATCATTTAAAATAATTAAAACTCCCTTTCGGGGTTTTGACGAGCGAATAATAAATATCATTTTCTGAAAATCAAATCATTTTAAAATCAGAAATGAAATTTCTTTATTAAGGAAAATATTATCAATCATAACAATCACCAAATCACACAATTTATAAAAATATACACAACAAGCGGCCAATTACCAAAATACCCCTCCAGCTGAACGAGGTGGATCACTGAGCTCACGAGCTCGGATTGGGCCAAACCTGGGCTTTCCTCGAAGCCCTAACCGTAATTTCCGAGATTAACCGGTCAAACAGGAATTAACGAGCTAAAGCACGCCTAATCTGGGGCAGGGTATTACATTTTATTTTTATATTATATAGATTTAATAAAATTATTAATTCTCATAAAATTGTTAATATGTCAGTTTACCCCTACTTACAATTATCCCTCCTCAAGGGTAATCCCTGTAAAAATTTACTCCTCACCCAAATACATCATGTTGAAAATGTTGACACATTTTTAAAATAATCTCCTAATAGAATAAATTGTTAATTACCCTGAAAGAGATTATCATGAACCTCAAACTTTTTCAGAGTTTTGAGACCCTATCTAAATTTCGACAGAATCACCCCTTAAAAATAGAACATTTTGACAAATACGTTTAAGAAAATTTTATTTTTATTTTTATATTATATGGATTAAATAAAATTATTAATTATTCTAAAATTGTTAATATGTCAGGTTACCCTTACTTACAATTATCCCTACTCAAGGGTAACCTGGGATAACCCCTGTAAAAAATTACTCCTCATCCAAATGCATCATGTTGAAAATCTATATAATATAAAAAATAAATTGCTAATTATTTGAAATCTATTAATTTTTTAATTATATAATATATAATTGAAAAATAGAGGAAGGCAAGGGATAAATAGGGGAAAGGTTTTCTTAAAAAATAAAAAATAAATAAAAACCACTATTATTATTTTAAATTTCAACAAATGAATAAAAAAATTCTACATATCGCTTCATAAAAAAATATAATTTGTTATTTGGTGATATGAAATTTATCAAATACAAATAATGGAGTGCTTTTAAAACAAAATAAAAGCCAAGCACTCACCAAAATAAATAAATAAATAAAATGTAAAAAAAGAAAAAAATCTCATAAAAGTATAAAAGAGAGGGTAAGAAGGGGTATTCAAGAATGAATACCTTAAGTCCCATGGGACTATTCAAAATAGTGATCAAAGAGGTAAAAATTTGAATTTTTACCCTTATCCCTTGTCACCAAATGAGGGTAACAAAGGAAGGGGATTACCCCCTCTTACCCCCATCCAAACGCAACCTGAAGTCTCTCATTTAATGCTGACATCACATATTAATTCTTCTAAAAATCTTGAAATTTTATAATCAACCCTCAAAAGAGTCAAAACTCATGATGACACCAAAAATATAGTCTTCAGTTAGGGCCTCTAAGGTTAACAGCAGTAGCTTTTTTAAAAAAAATGGTAACATCAGTAGGTCATGGGTGGATAATAATAATAAAAAAAGGAAGAGTTAGGTTAGTATATTTTTTTTCAAGACAGATTGACTTTTTGTTAAATGGATAGAAAGTCTAATATAGTTGAATGTATTCGATCCGTGATTATATGAATATAACATCTGCAATTTTTTATTATTGGTTGAGCATTCAAGCTATGTAATCTTTGTTTTTTTTCATAAATATAAGCTATTTCTAATTTTCTTTTTAAAAAAATAAGATAATCAGATAGTAGTGAAATTTCATATATTCTCTACTCTTTTTTTATGATTAAAGTGTTCAGACTTATTCTCAGAGCATGTGCAAGTATCTCTATTGACACACACCAGATAACTCTATGAGAAGTGGTCTTTTAAAGTGGAGTAGAAATTAAACTCAAGACTCTCACTTTCTGAAGTCGATACTTGACCATTACTCTAACTCCTTTGAATTTCATGTATACTTTACTTGTATGTTTCTCTTTATATCATATTCAATAATGTGAAATTTAAAATCTATTTAAAGATAATTTCATTATCAAAAGTTCACTAACAAAAATCTCACTATTAAAGGTAGGGGTGAAACTTGGATTGGATTGGGTTGGGTTGAGGAATTTAAAAGCAATCCCACCTGACCCGAGTGTACTAAGTTATAAAACAACACTCGAGTTGAGTTGTGATACTCCTGCCCAGTTGGGCTAAGGAGCACACCAACGATGTGGGGAGTCCCACATTGGCAGTGAAGGAGAATAAATTGGGGTTTATTTGAGGTCACCCCTTAGCACTCTTGTGTGACGCGTTTTGGGCCGGGACATGTGGACCCGGACCCAAGAGCAAAACCGTGCGGGCTCGCTTGTGTGCGAGGCCTAGAGCGGATAATATCATACTGAGTCAAGCCCTAAGCCCTGTTTTCAGGTCGGGTCATTACAATTTGGTATCAGAGCCGAGTTCAACACTCGGACTGTGTGGGCTTTCCTCCTTCTCTGGTGTTATTGAGCTGGGCCGAGTCGAACCGGAGGCGGCTCGAGGCCTTAGGGAGGGTGATTGTGACACCCCTATCCAGTTGGGCTAAAGAGCACACCACCGATGTGAGGAGTCCCACATTGGTAGTGGAGGAGAATAAATTTGGGTTTATTTGAGGTCACCCCTTAGTACTCTTGTGTGATGTGTTTTGGGCCAGGCCATGTGGGCCCGGGCCCAAGAGCAAAATCGTGCAGTTCGCTTGTGTGTGAGGTCCAGAGCGGACAATATCACACTGAGTCAAGCCCTAATCCCTATTTTCTACTTGGATCATTACATGAGTCATATTAGAAATTTGGGTCGAATTGAGTTCAATAGTTTTTTACTGCATTGAGTTGAGTTTATTGAAATATGATCCAGCTCAATCCGAATTTCAGCCCTAATTAAAGGGTAATGTACAAGATACAATAATAAATGAGTGGGAAAAAAAAAAAGGCAAGGTCGATCACAACTTTTAGAAATTGTTTACCAAATCCTATCCTCTCTATGCAATTCTCACAAATTTCAAGACCAGGAGTGATGAAAAGTCTATGCTAAGCTGGCATTTTCTAATAAAGAGCCATGTGCAAAAGTTTCCTATCAAAACCCAAGAATCTTATCTGATAACCTAACTCAAGAAATAAATAAAGGTAGCATCACTATTGTAGCTGTTGAACTGATCTTCCAACCCAATCTGGCCCATCTTAGGTGAACCAAACTTTATGAAATGATCCATCAATGCTAAATTTTCATCCAATTTAACAATCTACACTCATCTTACTCTTGGTTTAGATAGGAGCAGAAATAAAAATATAGGAAATTGGAGATCTTGGCCAAGTCAGAAATTAGTTGAGATCGGCCGATATTTTCTCCTTTTTTTTTTTTTTTAATATCAATATTTTTATATATTTTTTATTTTTTTGAATTAAAAAAATAAAAAAAATGAAAGGATGCTTGCTTTTGAAAAAAAGAAATTAGAATCTCAAATATCGGCCGAAATTAAACCGATATTTATCGATATAGGCCAAGATATCGGCTGAGCCCAAGGACAATTTTTTTTTTTTTGAAAAAATGATTGATATTTAATGATATCGACCGATATATAACACCGATATATCGGCGATCGGCCCATATCATCATAGTACAACCGATACGATACATATCGGAAGAGATTTTCTATCATGGATAAGAGCAAAGGCATTTCTCATCTCATTTAAAAAAAATAGATTGTAATTGGATAAAGAGATAGAAAATTTCTTATAAAGAATGATGGATTTTTTTAAAAATAGAAAGAAGTGTTGAAATCGGCAGTTTCTAAAATAAAAAATATAATGATACGTGTAAGACTCTTCAACCAAAATTTTGCAAATGGATTATATAAGACAAAATAATGAAGCTTCTCATATTTTCCTCTATTTTGTTTTAAGCTTTTTATTCTTAAATGGGAAGTTAAAGATATTAATAATCAATCACATACACTAAAAGACAGAAACCATTTGTTTCAAACTTCTAATTTCATTAGATTTGAAATCACGAAATAATGCCTTTATGCATACGAAATAGCAAAGACCCAACATTCATAATCAAAGAAAATTACATGGTCCTATATTATGATGAAATTAAGATATTTTTATGCGTTAAAAAAAATTATTGTTTAAATGTTGTGATCAGGGGTCTGAATATCAGCCGATACGAATCGTATCGGCCGATATGATATTTTAAAACCTTATCATATCGACCGATATCGGCTGATATGTCGATATTAAAACAGCATCATATCGGCTGATATCATAATATCGGCCGATATCGGTGATTTTTGATAAAAAAAAAAAAGGGAGAGAGAATTTTATCGGCCGATATCTAGGTCGATACCATTTTTTCGATCCTTGGTTGTGATATATTTTGAAGAACATTTTCCTCACTAAATTTGAAAATGAGTTCTCAATTAATTTATGTATCAAAAATTAATTTCTTTGAAATCTTTTAGTAGTTCTATCAAATTTTTAAAATCAATTGTCAAATTAAATTTAATGAATTACTTGCAACACTTTCTAAATTTTATGTTTAGATCCCTCTTTGTAGCCTTCAAGTTTGAATGCGTGTATAGGAGAGATGTTACTAGTGAGGATTGTTATCCAACTCTCTCTTGGTGTAAAAGTTCTATTAACAATTGATGCTTATGCAAGCACCATCAATTCCAAATTGTCTCTTCCCTTGTTTTCAACCCAACTATTCTCTATTATATTCAATGATCTTTTATAAATTATACTTTTATTCAATTTAATTTTAATTTTAGTTATACTCACTGTTACTCTATTTTATAAAATTTCACCGTTGACAATTTTAAAATATATGAGATCAAATGTGATTTTTAAAAACACTCTATTTAAAAGAAATGTGATTTTTTAATAATACTCTGATTAATCTTGGTTGATGGTTTTATGATATTTTTCTCCGCTGTTTGCCAATATGCTTTTGAATTAAAGCATCTCCAGGAAGACTTTTCCTCCTTCTCGGAGTTGACGGTAAATATCAAGAAGAGTAAGATCATCTTCTTGTTAAGCTTTGTGGATCCTGATCATAAGAGGTGTATTGTTGATTCAAAATATACTATTGATTTGACTTGCATTGTCACAAGGGGTCTCAGGGGGACAACACCCCCTTGTTTGGGGGTTTAGGGAGGAGCCCTCAAACCTAAAAGTTTTGGAGGATAATTTAATAATTTTCACATGACATTTTATATAAACTCTAAATAAGGTAGTATATATAGTCATTTTGTAGAGAGAGAGGGGTACATTATATTGAAAGCCGCCTTTTCTTCCTTTTTTTCTTCCTTTGAGAATAGTGAATCGGCGTGAACCCACAGACGTACAGAAAGGGAATTCTATAAATATTTGTATTGTGGTTTGTTTCTCATTTTTTACTTCTCTTTTTTTTTTTCAATATTGGTTTGTTTATGTGGTCGAGAAGACAATTCTTCCATACAACTGAAATAAAGGCTTCTGGTTTGAATAGGAGCAATGTTGGAAGAAGGAAACGTGAGGATTGAAAGGTTCAATGGTTCAAACTTCTATTTTTGAAGAATGTATATAGAAGATTACCTCTATACGAAGGATCTCTATCTTCTGCTTGGCCATGTTGAGTTCTTCATTGGTTGCTTGGCCTGATTTGTTGTTGATGTCTACTTGATATATCTCGGTGTTAAATTGATAATGATAACTAAAATATTTATATAATTGTCTATTTTTCTTAAAAAACATCAAAAACTTGAATGATGCAATAGGTTATGTTTTGGACAATTTGATAGTCCTTTTAGCAATCTAACCATTCACCAAATACTTTTGATCAAAGAGTAGGGCCAATCCTCCAACTTGATCTTTTGGAGCTTCTAAGACTTTAAGTTTAAATGCCTACAAAACCTGCCCATCATACATACTAAGATACCATTCTTCAAAGTTATGAATTAGAATTAAATACAAGCAAAATATGTTTTTAACTTAACAATTAATATCATCATAATATTAAATTAGCTTCACCTCAGTGATGTTGTTCATAAGCAACATCCTCATTTAGAGCCCAATTTGGATCTCACTAGAGTCTTATGTACCTTTCTTCATCTTATAAACATCTATCTTATAAATTTGTTTCTTATTATTGTTAATTAGAAATTGATCTAAAATTTACTCTTTTGACAGTTGTATTTTGAATTTTGAAAGTCGTGTCTTTTCAGATCCAATAACTTAATTTATTATTGAAAAAAATTTACTAAAATATTTTTCAAATGTACCAATTTCTTTGTATTTAAGCCACCCATATATGGGCATCACAAAGACAAACATAGGAAGTTACAAAAAAGTTGCTCATGTAATAGTTACAATAGGTAATTTCCAAAGACCCTTATCTTTTGCCTTAATTGCAAAGGCTGCCCTTATGGTTTCGAAAATAAATAAAAAAAGTTTATGTTTTGCATCAATGGTAAACTCTACCCTCTTAGTATTTTTAATATCGAAAATTTCCTTCACTATTTAAAGATCTACACTAGCAAATAATTTTAACAAAGAAACCTAAGAAGATAAATTACAAAAATTATACAAACACATACAATTGCATTGAACATTAAAAAAATAATATAAATTGAAGATAAATAAATTTTATTCATACATGATCATTCAATCTTAATGATACGAGTTATTGAAAATAAAAGGCTTATTAAAGTTAAAAGTTTACTAAAAGAAAAAATAATTAACATAATTGGATGCACGCGAAACATCAGCCACCTTACCTCCATGTAGTTTTCTACAAATTTTACTTAACTATGTTAGCTCATTTATTCTTGATAAATTTTCAAAAAAGTATGACTCACTAAATGTATTTTATAATTTTAACTCTTTAATTAATAAAAGAGTATTTTTCAACTGAGAGTAAAGTTAAAAGATATCTTTTGCGATTGTTGAAACTAAAAATATTTTTTGCAATTGAGGTAAAATATAGATGTACTTACAAATTACCATATATTTGATTTGTTGAAACTTAACTCAAGAGAATTTAGTGGAAAAGTTAATAGATCCGACATATCATTGCTTCATCCCACACCAACCCTCTGATAGGTCTGTGTCAGGGTCTTTGCTTGGGCCATGCTTTTCTCTATATTAGCTAAGATTGTTTGGATATCTAGAAGCTTGAGCCCACTTGTCGCTCATTTGGCTTCTCAAAGGTTAAATTCGAAAATATTTAATCGGGTGCAGTTTAACTTGCTTCCTGTTTTAGGAAGTGAGAGGTTGTTAGTTTGAACTCTTATACCTTAATTTTTATATGCTAGGAGTGACTCATCTGTGGAGATTCTACACTAGGTTTCTGCAGTTTCTCACACTCAACTCAAAAAAAAAAAAAAAGCTAAAGCCCAAACTTGATTGTTTTAACCTATGAAATATCATGAGCTACAAGTAGTAAATATTTATTTTTTAGCTATTCTATCTTAAAATTATTTGGTGACTTTGACTATTGAAATCAAGTGATTCGAAATTCAATTTTATGTTAAATTTAATCCAGTTGTAGTTAATCAATTCTTATTTTAATACGAATGATTACTTTATTTTTTATAAATTAAAAAAAATAAAAAACAGACTAAATTTTCATACATATATATAGCTAAGTGGGTTAAAGACTCAATAGACTTCACATTTTTATTCAATTATAAACAGGATAAATTAATCCATCAAATTATCATATATGTTTAAACTCATTTGTTTTTGCGTAACCGTGAAAGGTGAGAGAAATCGAATGACAATTTTTTTTTTTTTTCTTTCTCATATATAAGAGCTGCAGTAGGAATAGATCCCCCTATAGCATCAAGTAAACTATAGATAAATAGAAAATTGTAGGAATTTAACAATTGCACTAACAAATAATAGAAAGACGTAGCTTTTAAAGATTTTGAACAAACGTCAAAATTTAAACTACCTATTATTCCAAAAAAAACTCAAAATTCCTAATAATAGCTCAAAATTACTTATACCATTTTTCTTTAAACATAAAAAAAAAGTTGTAGAGGTTCCACCAAGATTTGAACTCGGGTTACTGGATTCAGAGTCTAAAATTACTTATACCATTAGTTACAAATGCTCTAATTAGGCTTAATAAGTGAGAGTGAGGTGATGATATCTTTTCTAATTTTAATTTGATGGTAATTACAGATCCTCATTCATCAATTATAGAGCTCACTTAAGTCTAATGTTCAATCTTAATGGATTTTGAATTCACAAGAATTCACCTTGTTCTAAGTTGAGCCTGAAACACATTAATAATAATAATAAAAACTCCACTAAAGTCAACCTAGACTTATGGTGATCCACCGGACTACCAAATGAGTCTTCCTATATCTGTAAGCATTTGTGCCCAACAAGGAAATCACAAAATCAGAAGAATTTCCAACATTTATTTCTTTGATCTTCAGATTGACGCCATTTGCAGCAACGGCAACTGCCTCTTCCAACGAAACCAAAACCGTCGAAGACGAGTCCAAGTCCACTTGTTCGGATTAGGGTTTTAGCATACAGGAAAAGAGAGAAGACCCTAAAATGGGCGTGGATGCTTTCTCACTCCTTCCATCCATGCCCGTACCCTACCATTTTGCTTTTTGTTTTCCGGACGAAAATCGCCCGATATTCCCACCTTTTTCTTTCCTTGTTTGAAACCCAAAGAATTTAGGGTTTTTCAATCTGCTGCTGTTTTGTCGGAATTCCCTGCTTGAATGACCGATTCGGTCGACTTCTTTGATGGGTTTTTGCTGAATTTTGATTTCGATAAAAGGAGTGAAAACTGTTTTCTGCGCTGAGTTTCTAACCTAAGAGCTCTTGGGTTATATTGATTTTTCGCCTGTCTGTGATTTGGGGTCAAATAAGTGCTTGAGATGGATCATTTACATGGTTTTGATTATGGGTTTTTGTTGAGTGGATTTTGATTTAAAGGCTGAGAAAAGGCCAAGTTTCTTGAAGAAATCACGGAATCTGTGGGATTTTTGTGAGTTACGGTAAGGGTGTAATAGTTATTATTCGTTTTGTTGGAATTGGAAGATTCAGAAGGGGATTTTGGGTTTTTTAGTTGAATTTGATTTGAGGGGATTGATTGAAAGATCCTCGGTTTGTTATTGGAAAGAGTAGGAACTAAGGGCTTGCGAATTTGCTATAGGGATTTTTTTTTGGAGAAATTGTGGTTGAAGATGGAAGAATTCAATGATTTGGACTGTGGGTTTTTTATAGATTTTGATGAGGAGGATGAAGATTTCAGGAGCTGTTTATCAGAAGAAGAGTCACGGGATCCAGAGGAATCCATTCAAGAAGATTCAAAAGAAGATTTTGATGAACTCACCCTGAAGATGTTCTTTAAGGGTGTTTCAATTGCTCAGAATGAAGACTTGGGTGCTCGGGTTTCTGGAATTGGAGTAGTTATGGAGAGATCAAAGAAGAGTTTTGTCCATCAAGTACAGAAAAAACTTGATTTTTACGTTGAGGAAATGGTGGCTGAGCTTTTGGCATTGATGGATGGATTATTGGAGGCTCTGAGGAGTGATGCCCATCGGGTTATAGCCTTTACGGATTCTGAAATTGTGTATGATCAGGTGATTACCATTGATTTTTAACGTTTCTTTCTGTATTACATGTTCTGCGTCACGTTAGTTTGTTACGGTTTCTTTAATGGACAATATGATTCCTTTGTAGGAAAAATCCTTAGTAATAAATTCCTATACTGCTGTGGAAAATTTCTTACTGTCTTGCAAGTTTTTTTGTCTGGATTATGTCTAGTTGACCTTTCTCTTTATCTAGAATGTATTTAAGATATTTCCAATATTGAGGTGCTTACTAGGCGAGGAGTAATCTTAAGAACATGATTTACTGCTCATTGGGATCATATGAAGGTGCCCTGAACTCCGTTGATCTTCTGTTACCTGCTCAGGCTGTTTTGCCTTGGAGTAATTAATGGTTTCTTAGTAACAGAATGGATACTAGTTGGCGATCATGGAAATGGGACTGTTGGTGTTCAATCAATTCAGATCTAATTTGACATAACCTCAGGTGGTGCCCAACAAGAGAAGTAATCCATTTCTTGTGTATGCAAAATTATTTTCTTTCTTGAGCAGATGAATAAGCTTTACATTGGATTACTTTTGGATATATATGAACAATTGGAGTTGGGGTTTACTTTTTCTGGTAGAATGGATGCCCTTCAAGAATGCATTTGGGTTGACAACAATGTGGATTTTCCTGCTTTTCCACTTCGAAAACAAAATGGGTAATCACGTTGAATGACCATCAAGTGGTTCTTCATTTTTTTTTTTGAATTTGCATGTGGAAAACCGCGGGAAACCCATCGTAAAACCCCCACAGGTGATACCCATTGCCCTTAGGGTACACCAGATGAGGCCATGGGGGCTCGAGCCTGGCACCTCCTGCTTTCTTCATTGTCACTACCTGAAAATGCAAGTGGAATGGATGACCTTTTTTTTGCCAACAAATATTCAAATCACTTGCAAGTTGGATTTTTTTTTTTTAATTTAATTGTCATGAGATTAAAATCTTATGGTTTTTGTCTCTTTTTTCTCCTTTGCATATAAATAGCGCCATCATGAATGTCTCTCTTGCTGTAACTTAACTTTAGGATAGCATATTCAGATATTGTATCCTTTAAGCAGGTTATGATGTTAAAATGTGTGTAAATGTTACAGATTGTCAAAGCTGAAAGACTTGACAATCAGCTTTTAACAGCATTGAGGCAAAGGATCCTAGAACATGCTGCTAAGCTGGAATCTTTTGTCTTGAAACTTGTCCCCAGTAGCAACCTTGAAGAGCCATTGCATCTGGCACAAGAAGCAGTTGGTTTATCTTTAGAAGAAAATGGATCTGTGCAGAAGTGTTCAATCTGTTGCAAAGTGAATAAATCGCTGCAGTTGATCACAATGAACTGCTCTCACAGGTTCTGTTTGAATTGTTTGATAGAGTATTTGGATAGCAGGATACAAGCCTCCCAAATTCCCATACGGTGCCCTATAATGAGATGCAAATATTATATCTCTGCCAATGAATGCAAGTCATTCCTCCCAGTCCCTCACTATGAATCACTGCAAAGAGCTCTCATGGAAGCTAATACTCGTGACTCTGGAAGTATATATTGCCCCTACCCAAACTGCTCCGCGCTGCTCAATACTCATCATTATTTGTCGACAAGAGTAAGTTCGTCAAGTCAGTCGGAGACAACCTGTGTTGAGTGTCCTGAATGTCGGAGGTTTATTTGCATTGATTGTGGAGTTCCATGGCATTCTTTGATGAGCTGTGAGGACTATCAGAACTTACCAGTGGAGGAGAGAGATGCTGAGGACATTACTCTATACCGTCTAGCGCAAAATCAGAGTTGGAGGCAGTGCCAGCAGTGCAGGCAGATGATTGAGCGCACACATGGTTGCTATCACATGACTTGCAGGTATTTCTAAATTCCTTTTCTCCTCCTCCTCCTCCTCCTCCTCCTCCTCTTCTTAGTTCTGCTTTCCCACTCAATTATATAAAAAATATTGCCCTCCGTCAATCCACAATTTATACTTTCCTGTCTTACCACCTCAATCTAGTTTTAAATGGCTTCCCCTTTCTCCTCTTACCTTCTAATTATTGTTGTTGTTGGTGAAGCTTCTACTTGTTATCTTTCTGTTCTTCATTTGAGGCTGTTACTGATCTTCTGGGTATGGGCCAAAACCATTATAAGCAACATTCCCATATCTTGTAGGGACAACCTTTAACCACCTATTGTGCACTCATTTCTAATCATCTGTTATTGTTACATCACACATAGCATCTTAGCCTATGCATATCTATCACCATTACTTTAGCTAACTGTCTTTTTATAACCCAACATTCAACTCCATATAGAATTGCAGATTTAGCCATTGTCTTCTAGAAACACCTTTTTAGATGATGTGGCACTCTTCTATTACACTACATTTCACTAACTTTCCCTATACTTGGCTCACTTTACACCCATGTGTTACCAAGTTGTCTTCAATTTTAATCAACTTATCCTCCCCACACACAGACCCACTGAACACAAACTCATATTCTATTTAGGCAATGTTTTGAAAATTGAAATCGTATCATGAGTTGTTCTAGACATCAAATTGTATTGAATCGTAAATTGTATCACAAATTGTTAGATTTTATAATTTTTTCGAAAAGGGTAAAATCTTTTAAAAAATTTAAAAAGTAAAAATTAACTTTTATATATTCTGTGCACTTGGTATTAAAAACATTATTGGTGAAATGGCAAAAAACGATGAATTATCTGAATCATATATATAAATAAAAAGAAACATCATGCCCTTTAACTGTGAGGCTAACCATATCAGTTTTGCTCCTCTTTAATCTTTAAATTGTTTTGGATTATTCTTGTACCATGTTGGAGAATATAAAAATGGTAAAGAGGGACAGAGGTGCTTCTTGTCTTCAGAAAAGATTCTTAAACTGGAACCGATATTTTCATTTTGCAGGTGCGGCCATGAATTCTGCTATTCCTGTGGTGCTGAGTACAGGGATGGACACCAGACCTGTCAATGTGCTTTCTGGGACGATGACAGCATTGAAAGCTTAGAAACACCATCTCCTCCACATCAAGATCCAGAACCATGGAGATGGGACTCCTTTGATTCTCTGCCAGACGCCTATTCTGAACAAGAAAGATCACAATTGGCTCTTATCCAAAGATTTCTTGCTGGGGGATTCAGCCTAAGCGATCACCACACATGCCAATCCCCACCTCGTTGCACAGATTCATACGTAGATACCATAAAGGATCTCCATCAGCTCCCATGGCTGGAGCGGTTCGTTTCTGTGATTAGCGATAACTACTATGAAGATTATGTCCAGTGAATAGATTTACTAAGATCAACCAACATCGTTGAACTGGTAATAAACTGTTACTTTCCCAACAATATTTTCAAATGAAGCTAAAAATCTTATCTTTTTTCCTTCTTGATGTTTATTTGCACAGCCCACTGCATAAGTGGGGTGATCTAATTTGTGTGAGCTTTTTCTTTATCCTCTTTTCAACTGATTTGGTTTTGCCATTAAGGTAATGAGTAGGTTGGTTGCTGAATGTCTCGGATGAGAGACTGCCACACATAATAACCATAGTAATCAAAAGGGTGTTTTATGAACTGTTGTTAATGAGAATTTGTTTTTCTTTTTGGCCTTCACTCTCTTGTTGAGTATGGCAAAATTGCTAAAAATAGATGCATTTGTCCAATGAAGCAATTCTGATATCTTTTTCCATATATTATGTGATGACGGTTAAGGTTGTAATTGTAAGAAAATTTATCAACTGCTGAAGGTGGTGTTATTCTCGCACACTTCTTTGAACTTCCAACTTAAAATAAAATTTAAATTCCAATTCTCAAATTTGAACCAAGGACTTCAACAAATCATATGCATGCGTGAATTTAAATCTGACACTAATTCGAATTGAAAATTTAAGAACCTTCTATGGAATCAATTTGGATTGTGGAATTCAATTTCAATCTAGTTGGAAGATGTAAAAAATGAAGATTTAAATTCACAATGCACCTGTAAAATCAATTACTAAATATCAAAATTAACTCAATACAAAAACAAATTAAATTCAAAAGAACCAATCAAAGAACTCACTACACTTGGAGAGACTTCCCAAAGCTTAAGCTTCAAATTGTATTAAACTTTTTGTGTGTATAACATTGGACGCCCAAGGCATGTATTTATAGTCTCTAAAGCAACTAAAACTTAAGGAATTAAATAATAAAATAATAAACTTGTTAACCCTAAAGACTTGCATGCGCAAGCAACTTCCAATTGGAGTTATTGCTAATCCTAGGCTCTACCTATGGAAAAAAATCATGTGAAATTATTACATAAAAAAAAATCAAAAAACAATTATTACATCATAAATGTGATATAGATCAATCTTGGCCATCCATTCAAATATGTTACTTGATTTGAAGCTCCCAAAGATTTCTTCAAAGATCACACACACCCCAAGCTTGGAGAACAGTTCTATTTCTATGCTTGCTAAATCCAAACTTTAGGTCCAAATTTCTCCATGCACCCACCCTAATTCCAATTTTGCAAGATTCTTTGCCATGTGGCATCCTATGTGATATCCAACTAGGCAATAACATGGATGATGATAACATGGAATTCGTGTGACCAGCTTGCATGCAACAAATAGGCTTCAAAACTTAGAATTTGGAGGTCCAAAATACCATGAAACAGGCTTTGGTCTATATCTATCTCATTTAGTCTTAAAAATTGGGCGAAACTTGACCCGGTGGAAAACTTGTTAGACCCTCTCTTTCCCCTCATACCTTCTAAGATTTGGAGGGCAAATTCGTCCCCACTTAATCAAATTGAGTCTCACCATCTTCATATGGATCTTCATGGTTTGATGTGATGGTTGCGTCATTATGTATAAAGAAATTGGAGGAAATGGATGGCCTTTGTGATTAATGAACTTCATGTACTTTTGAATATAAATGTGTACAATTTTGAATAAACAATTGACATAGGTAGCCCATTCAGGCTAACTCAGCCGGTAACATTCCGTCTCAGAAAGAAGATGGTATTCTATTCAGCACTGGCAGGATATTATTATCTGCCATAATTTATCATTAAGTGAAACAGAAACGGATGGTTTTTTTTTTTCACATTTCATCAAAAGCTTATTGAAGATCTTTATTGATTCTGATGTTTCTGCCTTACTCCCGCAAGTGATTGCACCATAGTAGAAATCGTACATTGTTTATTACCTTCTCTTATACAACCATGCTAATGGAAATTCAAGTTCCCATGTTTAGTGCATTTTTTCAGCACCTCTTAACTTGCATATCTTTTATGTTAAAGCATAGGTCACCATTACACCAACCCCATACATCTCTGCTCCCAATGCTATTGAGGCCTGTCTTACCCTCAGTTACAAATTCGGCTGGGAGAAAATTTTCAGTTTCTACCTAAACAAAAAAAGATAACGACTGATATTTCCCAAAAATGCATATTTTGGTTTGAGTTGAGAAAAATTCTGTCCCATATTTTGGATTTCGATTGATATTTATAACTGAGGTCTTGCCAAGATCTGAACCACTGAGTATGCATTGTACAGGTTTTTTTAAATCAAAGTATTCAGACGTCTCACCTAACTAATATTTGAGATATATGTAAACATTGCAATCCATATACATTAGATAAGTTCAACGGATAGTGGTCCTTTCGAGTTGAACGTGAATCAAATACAAAACCGCTTCTTCCTGGAACATGTTCTTAACCGCCAGACTAACCCCTTTGCACAGCACAATTCTCTCTTATAACCAGTACATTTCATAGCATGCCTAGTTGCATTAAAAGCTCCTGTAAGACTACCTTGTGTGTAAAAGTGGTCCTGCTGGACTTATTACGGTGCATCATTGTACCAAGCACTTGAGTAGGTGTCATCCACATTATTGGTCATTTTGCTCCCTGCATCATGCTATCAACCACACTGCTATTTTCATCAGTTCTGCCTTAGGACATTTTCCATTCATATTTTATAAAGTAGCTGTTCACTTTTGCAGAGAATAATCTTATCAGATCCTACCAAGTGAGTGGTTTGCTCTTGGTTTTAATTTTGCTTGAAAGCAAAGCCTTAACTGAAAATCGACCTTCTTGTCGTTACTCTTTATATAAGTGCTTGTCCTACTTGGGGGAAAAGAATTATTTCCTATTATCTAAGTGATGAAGTGTGAAGGATCAAAATCTAGAGTCACAGAGACTTCATTTTGGTCATATATTTGGATTACTTTTTCTAGAAGCGGATCCATTTTCCTTGAGTAATTTTCATGCTTGAAAAGAACGAGCCACAATATTCACCTACTACAAATTTCAAATTATTTTGCCTTTCATTGGAAAATGGCAAATTTGCTCTTAATTAAAACTGTTCCATTATCTCCTTGACAAAGATATCAGCATCTAGATTCGGAGGAGATGGGGATTGGGGGTTGAGAAAATTGAAGACTCTGGGTATTTTTATTTATCTATTTAAAATTAAGACATAGGGCCTTTTTTTTTTTAATGATTAAGAGGTCGAGGTATCTTAGAGCACTCAGACTGATTCTCAAGATATGTGCAAGTCTCTCTACCTACATACACAGAATAAATCTATAGAGAGTAACCCTTTGGAGTGAAGCGTGAATCGAACTTTGGTCTCCCATTTCTTGACTTTGTGCCTTGACTATTATAGTTATGTTTTAATTAAAGCTCGTAATGACCTTCCTTGAATGGTTATAGAAGTTTATTTATAAACTTTTATTTTAAGACCAAGGTACAGTCATCTCACTTTACTAATTTTTGAAACATGTCTATATCTCTCAAGTGAAGTGGCCCCTTCTGGCCATTGACTTTGCAGGAAAGTCACCTCCAGAGTTACTCTGATCTCCGTTCATGAAGCAAAACTAGAGTTGAAAATTAGTTGCGTGTAAAAAGCTATTTCTATTGTTATGTTCAGTCTCCCAATTTAAAACTATAAAATAATATATCGAAGTTGATTTATTATTAAGTATTTTTTTTAATAATTTTAGATCTAATGGATAAAAATGACAGATAGAAATGATTTTGCTGCATTGCTCGATCCACATTCCCTACTTCGAAGTTTGGAATAATGAGGTTCCACAAGTGTTATAGGTCTACATTTAGTCTTACTTAAAATGAGACTAAATGTATTCTCTTCATTGTTGTTAATTTTCATTATGAAGATGTGGATAATTTTTATTTTATATTTTTGAGAGTGTCTCACTTGAAGAGAATATTTTAACTTGACTTAATCATTGGAGTATGTGAAGACTTTTTAATTCTGCACACATAGGATAAACAATTATAAGGAATAATCTATTAAAATTGATTGTAAATCAAACTTAAAGACTCTACTTATTAAGATGAACTTCTTAATCGTGAGATTAATCCTTGGAGTTACAAAGATGTGGATGGTTAGAAAGTGGTGAATGATAAGAGTGTGAAGTAAAGCTGATGTTGAGTTAACCCTTGGAGTTAGAAAGATGTGGATGGTTAGAAAGTGGTGAATGACAAGAGTCTGATGTAAACCTGATGTGGAGTTAGCAAGAGAGTCAGGACTCATGAGACATAAGGACATGGCTTAAATTTGGAGGACCACACTGGGAAGGTACAAATTTGTGGATGAACTTCAAAAAGTGTGTCAGGTGATTTGAATATGGACCTTACACAATGGATTTACATTAAATTTTCCATATTTCTTTGTGATAAGTAATATTCCCTCCATTTCAAAATATCTGGCTGATATATATTTTGAAATTATCTCAAATTACTTGTCATATTCATTTATTTCCACATTAAATCAAAGCTTTAACTTTCTCGATGAACGCTTTAAATTGTATTTTAATATGATGGGAAGATAGACATTTTTTTTATAAGTTTTAACTTGTCCAAATGCAATATTATGTAATATTTTCACCTTCGATTTCAATCGTCTCAATCACGCATTACTGCATAGTTAGGAAAACATTATTGATCTTTTGTGGATAAATTTGATCGACAGTTTCTACATAATGAGACATTGCTCCGACCTCATTTTTTTTGCATCAGAATCATATTGACTCAGAGAATCTATTAATAGCCTTTTGGCACGTTCCACACAAAACGATTATTAAGAAATAAAAAATTTCTGAAATGGGACAACTATTTTATGGCAGTGGGATTATAATCCAAAAGCACCATCTCAATTAAATATTAAACAGTGAATAATGGAGGATCATTGACATAGAAAATCTTTTTATCATGTGAAGTTTTTGTGCACTTGAAATGGAAGTCAACTTCATTGTAATGTAGCTTACATTGTTATTAATTTTATCAACTCATCATCCCTGTTATTATTAAAGTTATATAATCTATTTATATCAAATTAACACTCATAGTAGAGTTTAGTAATTTTTTATTATATACTAGATTCCTAACACCCATAGACTGAAAACTACAACTTGATAAATTACTTGAATTGAGCCTATGGACCATGCAAAGTAAATGAAAATATATTTAATTGAAACCTAAATTAATTCATGTAAGTTAGAGAACTCAGAGAATGAATTTGACAAACTGAAGAGCAAATTAAATAAACCTCTTCTAACAAATGAGTGAATCATAACAGGTATTGAATTACAAACTACAAAATTGGACACGAATTATCAAATTGAGAACAAGGTAACTATGGATGGCAATGGTCGGGTCAAGTCAAATCTGTGATATTTTATCTATTTGCTAATTTCTTGATTAGTAGGGAACAAAGATTAAGATCTTACATAATATCCTTTTCTTTATAGGAATGTAGTTGAATCAACAGCCTAGATTGGCTAAACAAGGGCCCCACATGTAAAGCTAGAACGCACTATACGCTAGTACTGACTTTATCAACAGAGATAGGTAGAAAAATCGACCGAGTTAATATCTCGATTTGGCTGACATATCGCCCACACTTTTTCTCTCTCCAGTCTCCTTTTTTTAAAAAAAAAAATTTCAAAAAAATTACAATAAATACAGTTAATTATTGGCTTATTGAATATGTAATTTACATATTCAAATATTATTTTCTATCATTTTAAAAACCACATGAAAACACCATAACAAACTTATTAGTACACTTCAAACCAAACTTTCTATCATACGTAGTATTTCCCATCATCAGTGTGTCCAACTTGTCATCGTCTCTGTTGCTCCAACCCATTGATTGATTTTCAAATGAAAATCATGTTGTTCTCAACAGCATCATGCAACTTCGGGAGGTTAATGAGATCAAAAGATGACAGAGACGATACTGACCAAGTTGAAGAAGAAGGAGAAGAAGAAGAGGAAGATGCTGCCGAAGCAGGTGAGCGGGTATCTGAAAGTGACTCATGGTACATGCGCCCTCTATATGCGGCAAGGTCCGCATAGTAGACTGGTGGGACCAAAGAAATCGGTTTAGTGCAACGAGGGAATGTGTAGCAGAGGTTATATATAATCCGCTGCAGATCATCGGAAGAGAACTTGTGTTCATCCAAGAGAACATGATAGTGAGTTGGTTTGCTTGTCCCCAAGCTTCCATTATGACTGCAAAGATAGAAGTCAAACTCTTTTGGATGAATGATTGTCTGGTCAACAACTGTCCCAGGAGCAACATTGCCGGTGTTGCGCATACCACCTGCTTCATTCGTTGGAAAAAGTCGTGTTTGATGTCGCTTCTGTGCAACCACAAGTGTAATAGTTGGCGAGTACCCATCTGACTCAATCGCACTCTTAATATCAATGAGTTCCTCATTAAGGACCATGTCAAACTGGCTCTCGCTTACACCATCTCGGAAGAAAATAATCTTCTTCGGTTTGACATTGTTGATCCTTGCATATGCTTCCAGCAACTCGGAGCACATCTCCCCGAGGTTCCGAATCTTCTCTGCACGGGGCTGGGCACTTAACCTAGCTGCATAACGGTTGGCAGCAGGCCAGTTAATTGTGGCAACAACAGCTGCAATAGATGGGCTCAATGCATTCTGGCCACTGGGATGGTTAACATCAGCACCCATGAACATAACATGACCTTCTCCTTTAAGACAGGGGAGCGGGTCATAGAGCTCCATGTTGCTTCCACCAATCTTAGCATTGATCTTGAGGGCAAGATTGGCAAGATATTGATCCTGGCACTTGTTGGCAGGGAAGCTTAGACAACATTGAGTAACAATCCCGACCTCGGTCTCACATATCAACTTAAGGGTCTTATAGCCTGGGTGCTGTTCTGCCATCGGACAGAGGAGAATCTGTAGATTGGTTTCTCGCCTATAGACCTCTCGAATGATATTCTTGAGATTTACAGGATTGGAAAGATCATCCATGCTTGCTCGCTGATGAAAGAGAAACCTCTCCATATGAATGCCCAGATTTTTGCAACGCTCAACTAAGGCTGGAATGAACCTATTGACATCTAGAGGCCTGTGTCTTCGATTGCTTGAGTGATGGCTGAAATCAAGGATTGCCCAGCGTTTGATTTCTTTACCATCAAACACCTTATGTTTTAAGAGGTTCCACTGGCAGTTCCCTTGGGGCGTGAGTATGGTGCATCTGTTGTTGGTATCCCGGAGCTTCAAATTTGGTTGGTCAATGACACGGCCTGTCACCTGCGTCATCTCCTTGCTCACTGTGATATGGAATTGCTCTGCAATCTCTCCCCTGTTAAAAAAGAGAAAAAAGAAATATTTAAATTACATTATCTTAAATGCATAAACTGCCACTGGATCCAAAAAAAGGAGGCCTAAATTGACAAATGTGAATGTATATTTTTTTTATTTTGAAAAAAAAAAATGGAAAAAGACATTTTCTATTTGGAAAAAACATATGTTCTGACCTTTCGAAAAAAAAAAACATTATAGTCTGGTGGTCAAAAATTTATAACCTGATTGTTAAGTATGGAGGTGATTCCCTAGTTCTAAGTGACCTGAAAGTTAATCTAGTGGTTTTCAATAAGGAAAGGGCCATATCCAAAAGTTCTGCTCCATTAAAAAAAAGGGCCCGCATATGGCTTATAGGTTGAGAAAGATGCCGCTTCTTTTACCAGAAAGATATACTAGTTCATTGAGATACCAACGGAACAAGATTTGTTTTGTGAAAACAATTGACTTCAAAAAGTTCTAAACAGCCAATATACAAGGAAAATTCTTAGATGAGATCAAGTACTCAAATCCCAGCCAGGTCTATTGAAGTCATAACACTTGACTATGCAACAAAATTATATTGAAGTTCAAGAACATCATTTTATCCTTACTTTGTGCCCAAGTCTTATGGAAAAGTTAAGATAAAACTGATTTTGCATGGAATTGAAGAAATCGTAAGTAAGCGAACAGAACTATAGCATTTGTTTACAGACTGCATACAGAACATAGGGTATAAAAACATCTTTTAACCTCCATTTGTGCATTAGTAATGAATTTGAATAATCAGATCGAGTGATCCCATCTCATGCAAATGAAGAATTATCAGATCAAATAATGATACAGTGTCTGTTTGCTGGTAAATAGTGAAAAAACCTAACTCATATATAACACAAATTTCAAGCAAATCGGTGATATAGGGGCCATATTCTCATCAAGATCAACTTCGAGATCAAAGCAAATCCCATGGAGTGGTGGCACTAGCTCGAGCATCACTTGGATCAGAGTGATATTCACCATGGAGTTGACTTCTTTGGCCTAAAATAAATTGTGCAAATTGGGACTACGAAATAGCAGTCCAGTGGATATCAATCCAAAAACCATGAGAGTCGGCAAAGTGACAATTCATGATATATTAAACAAGATTGAAGTTGAATGTACTTACCCACAAGGCCCATCAGCTGCACGGACTATGTCACAAATCAGCTCCATTCTTTTCTCAGGTCTTACCAAAGACATATTTCTCAAGATTTTATCTGCATCAAAAGATAACTCATTCTTTGGATACCTCTGCCCTGGGACCAAGACGCAGAATTCCATTGGCACATAATTCACCCTTTTGTTTTTGGAGAAATCCAAGCAAGGAAGATACTTATACATGATCTGCCGGTTGTATTTCTCTAGGAAATAGTCCACCAACGTCATCTCCCTATTTGAATTGGCATCCTTGAATGTGATTTGATTTGTGTTTTGTCTCGTCAGTCCCATAACGGTGTACTTCTGGGAACACCGTCTGTGTGTCACAGTCACTTTCACTCCTCTCAAAGCTCTCTCTATGTCTCTCCTCTGGTAGTTATCCAATGGCCTCTCAAATGAGATACCCAGATGTTCATAGAGAAAGTCAAGCACTGGGACTGGCTTACGAAATGGTAGAACACTGTAATCTATGCATAAAGATAGACCTTGAGCAGTCGGCTTCAAGCTCTGCAGATGCCCTCTGCAGCCTATAATCCCCCCACCAAGATCACAAGCACGACCTGGACTTTGAGAGTAAAACCCTCGACCCATTGTAATTTTGGTTCGACTTGGATGCTCACGCATAATCACATCCATTGCTTGCAACACATTGCGGGGAATGGACTGTTCCTTTTGCATAAGATACGAATGCAGGTCAGAAAACTTTAGCATATTCACTAGATTTATGGTCACCACATAGGTGCGCTCCTTGACATCTTCTCCCCTTGATATTGTCACTGTAAACTTGCCAGTCGGCAGTTCCACAGCACTAAATATGTTTTTCTCACCATCATATGCTGTCTTCGACATTGGAAATCGTGAAAGCACATCAGAAAATAATTGGTTTTTAACCATAAGTGCATCAGATTTGGAAACTCTTGAGGTCACATTCGGCTTCGGCGACTTCTCAGGCTGTATGTCAATGTCATAATGTACGATTGTGACATTAGGGTTGAACAACACCCTAAAGTGGTTCACAAGGAGACGAACTGATCGGACTGCAACTTTCCCCCCTTTGTCTGGTCGTGCTATCGGCATTATTCCAGTATTTGCCAAGGGTGATGATGACGATGGATCAGAAATCTTTAACTGATGAAGCTCCTGTACCAGAGGCTCTGTTGATGGATAGATAGGTAAACATGTAAGCATAACTGAAATTCAGAATTAGCATGCAACCAGAGTCTTTACACTAAGGAAATCTATGACAATCAACTGAAAACTGTTCTATCTATTGTATAAATTATAAAACTCCAGCTAAAAACAAATGCACTAGAGGCACAGTAACAATTTTGGAACTTCTTTCCCATAACGCAGTCATCCATTTTGATTGATTTCATCATTGTAATCATGGTATGCTCCACTACCGGTGATTAATAGTCGTGTGGACATCTGTATAAATTGCCATATGGGTAAGTAATATAAAAGATGCCTCACCAGAACCTGCATAATGGTAACTGTAATCAGATGTTTACGGTTGCCTAGACCAGGATGCTGGATTTTCTAATTTAAATATAATTTGAGCCTCTCGATCAATGGTTGAGATCATCTAAAGAAGGAAACAGGTGAGACTTTTAGATTATACAGTCATGCTTATCAAAGGTTCCATATATGGTACAAAAGTTTTCATGCGCATGAACCATTGTAGGTCTCCTAATATGTCCATTCCTTCATTTCCAAAACCACCATACCCATTAGAATGCATGGCAGCACACCAGTTTTTGTTTGCCACAAATTGGCACCTAATATTCCAAGAGTATTGTAATCATACTAAATGTTCAATCAACAATCAACACAGAAATGGCTTGTCTGGGAAATTACTAATTGTATTGTTATACCATCATAGAACATAGTTCAAAAACTATCATGAACTTGACAAGGGGCCAAGTCAAGATGAACTATGTATGACAATGCAAATTTAGAATCCCCACATAGATAGGATGATGATGGCAATGATTTTTTTTGGAAATGGTAATTTATTTGAGCAGGAAAAAAGAATACTCTTTACATAATCACAGGAAGCTAGAAAACGCAACCCAGAAAAGAAGAAAAGGGCTACTAGAAAAGGAACAAATTTAACAAAAAAAAAAGACTATATGATGATAAAGCCAATGATGCCGATAAAGGATTCAAATTAATCTGATGAATGATCAACTTAAACTCACCCTTCCAATTAATCCAATCCATCCAATTGATGTACATTTCTGATTCATAACCAAAACTGGATGTTCATATAGATAAAAATGATCATAGAGTGATAGAGAGTAAGGAACTCTTAGACAAGAAATTTCTTACCAGGTATTGGAGGAATCGGATCGGAATTTGGGCGATGGGACACATATTCAGCCTTTCCTCTCCCACCTCCATGGCCTCCTCGGCCGGCATTGGAGCCCCTCTCACCTTGGGATACTCCTGCTTCCCTGGAGGCACCATCTTGACTGGGATTCTGCCCGGGATTGTCTCTTCTAGGCGCCGACTGGGCAGGAGAGCCCCAACACTGCCCAGTATTCGATCTCGGGACTGCTGGGTTAGGAGCAAAGTTGCGATCTTGGCCCCAGTGCTGCCCAGCATTAGACCTTGGGGGTGCTGGATTGGCGGTGAAGTTGTGATTCTGACCTGAATATTGACCAGCATTCCCCCTGGGAGGTGCCCATTGGGGCGGTGGCGCATCACGGAAAGAACGATTCTGGCCTGGATTCTGCACATGCCCACCTGGACGGGGGGCATAGTTGAAATTCTGGCCAGAATGCGAGCGGAAGTTCTGATTCTGATTTGGGCTTTCTGCATTGCGCCTTCCTCTGCCCCTTCCGCCAGTGCCCCTTCCTCTACTCGATTGGTTCTCCATTACACCGTATCTCTGTTTATGCACTCACAGAACTAGAAAGGGCTTCACACTGTAACTTGTGTATATGCTCTCTCCCTCCCCGCTGTGGGGAACAGGTGAAGCAGAAATGGCCCCCTTTTAAAGTGGAAGGGAGACGGTGGTTCCTTCTAGATCTTTCCATTTTTTCCAAGAAGTTTACTTGATGCGTACCTGCCCAAGGAGAATTTATGATCATTTGGAATTCAAACGTTAAGAGTGGAAAATTTAAATAATATAAAAAGTTAAAAAAATAATAATATATACTAAATAATAGAAATTATCAAATAAAATCTACAACAATAAATTTGTACTCTCTTACATTCTTTCTATCTAAACATAATTTAATGACAGATTTATTTGCATACATACTAAATAATAGATTTATTTGTTATATTTGGAGAAAAGGTTTGCATATATACATATCTTCGTTGCTTAAATTTAATGACAGATATATTTAATTGGCTCTTTTTCTTGACAAAACTCTAAAAAATTTAAAAATGTGCAATATATACTGGTGTTTGAAAGAAATATTTTTGAATTAAAAGAGATTTTACTAAAAGAGATTATGCAAGCTCTCTTCTGCCATGCATGCAGGCTCCACTTGCCATCGGCATGCATGCTTGCATGTCGCTCCCTTTTCCAACGGCATGCATGCATAGCTCCAGTTTCCAACGGAATGCATGCCGTTCCTTTTCTAACAGCACGACATGCACATGCATGCATTCAAGCCTGCATGCGATGTCAATCTCTCTCTTCCTTTTTCTCAGGTCGAGATGGGAAAAGCAATGGGAATGGAAATAGATTTCTTTGGTCATCTTTTCATGTATGGGGACACTGTTTGAGGAGCATAAGCTGGCATCTAGTGTAATGATCCTGTAACAGCCTGGTACATAAAAATGGCTTAGGGCTCAGCCCAGCAAGATATTATTCACTTTGGGTCCACACGTGCACACACGCGAGCCCGCACAGTTTTTGGATTGGACCCGGCCCAAGTCCAGGTCCAAAATGCGTCTTTCTAGTTTGAGGGAACAATGCTACTTATAAACCCCCTCTCAAACTCCTCAACTTCCAATATGGGATTTTCCACAACTTCCACCCACTGCAGGGCTGTTGGACCCGATCGGCCCACTCTACTGGTCCGTCCGACAGGGCCCAGTTTCATTTGGATCAGCCTCTCTAGGGCCTAGCCTCTGGCTCATGGGTCAGGATATCACAATCCACCCCCTAAAGTCTAGAGCCGCCCTCAGCACGACCCAACGAACCTAGTGGAAGACAGTAAACCCACATAGTCTGAGAGTAGAACCCGGAGCTCTGATACCATTTGTAACAGTTTGGGCCATAAAAAGGGCTTGGGACTCAGCCCAACAAGATACTGTCCGCTTTGGGCCACACGCGCACACACGTACTTACACGCTAGCCCGCAGAGTTTTTAGATTGGACCCGTCCTAAGTCCGGGTCCAAAATGCGTCTTGCTGGTTTGAGGGAGCAAGGCTACTTATAAATCCCCTCTCAAACTCTTCAACTTCCGATATGGGACTTTCTACAACTCCCACCCACTGCTGGGCTGTCAGATCCGACCGGCCCACTCCACTGGTCCGTCCGACAGGGCCCAGTTTTACTTGGATCAGCCTCTCTAAGGCCTGACCTCTAGCTCATGGGTCAGGATATCACAGACACGTTCCGAGTTTACTCGATTTATTGGAGAGCTTTGTGAATCTATGACTTGTTTTTGAAATTTTGGTAACATTGGGGAGAGTGTGGGTCCCGTGGAGGACCCCAATTTGCCTAATTTAGAGTTAGAGGTTAGAAGGGCAATTTGGTAATTTTTAATTATAGTGTATTCCGTCATGAAAAACATTTAAAAATCACACAATTCTTCACTCGACGTCCAACATTCGAAATTTTTTGGGTTTCCGATTTCATCATGTTTTATTTCCTTTGAATAGAAATTATTTTTAAAGACATTGATTTTAATTTATTTCAAAAGAAAAGAATTTTAAAAAACAAGCTAAACCCTTACTTGCAGCACTATGCGCCGCAAACCCCCCTCCTCTTACTCTCGATCGCAAATCTCTCTCTCTCCCTCGTTTTCCCTTGTTTCTCTCTTCAGATCCCTATCTTTTTTCTCTCCCACTCCAAAACCCGAAGAGACCCTCCTTCTCCTTGCAGCAGCCGCCTCATCCCTCACTTTTTTTTTTCACGGTTCGCATATTCTTTCTCTTACTCATTTTATTCTTCTCCTCTTTCTTCTCTTTTCCCACTGAAATAACCCCTCCATCTCTTCATCTTCTCCGGTACTGCAACTGTTTACCCCGCCATTCTCGCCCAGCGCCTCCTGCCATCGAGTTCCAACCCTCTCGTCGCCGCAATCAATTCGGGTACATGATTTTTCCCTCTTTCTTTTCCCTGTGATCTTCCTCCTTCTCTTCTCTAACTCTTTCCCCCTATTCGCTCGATTTTTTCGAGCATTTCATAGGTTTTCAACGATTTTTGTAACAGCCAGGCCCATAAAAAGGGCTTGGGGCTCAGCCCAGCAAGATATTGTTTGCTTTGGGCCCACATGCGCACACACGTGCACACGCGCGAGCCCGTACTATTTTTGGATCGGATCCGGCCCAAGTCCGGGTCCAAAACGCGTCTTATTGGAAGAGGAGGGCAATGCTACTTATAAACTCCCTCTCAAATTCCTCAACTTTTGATGTGAGACCTTGGTTTTCACCCTCAAGCACACAAACACACTCCCATTCCACTTTGTTCACTTGAGCCTGGCCCTTAGTGGACTCGGCTGTCTGGGCCGGGTCAGGGTCTCACAATCCACCCCCCTAAGCCCCGGCTCGACCCAATGAATCCAGTGGAAGGCATTAGGCCCACACAGTCCGAGTGCTGAACTCGGCTCTGATACCATTTGTGATATCCTGACCCATGAGCCAGAGGCCAGGCCCTAGATAGGCTGATCCAAGTGAAACTGGGGCCCTGTCGGACAGGCCAGCAGAGTGGGCCGGTTGGATCCAACAGCCCAACAGTGGGTGGGAGTTGTGGAAAGTCCCACATCGGAAGTTGAGGAGTTTGAGAGGGGGTTTATAAGTAGCATTGCTCCCTCAAACCAGCAAGACGAGCTTTGGACCCAGACTTGGACCGGGTCCGATCCAAAAATCGTGCGGGTTCGCGCGCGTGTACGTGTGGGCCCAAAGCGGACAATATCTTGTTGGGTCGAGCCCCAAGCCCTTTTTATGGGTCGGGCTGTTACAAATGGTATCAGAGCTCCGGGTTCTACACTCGAATTGTGTGAGCTTATTGCCTTCCACTGGGTTCGTTGGGTCGAGCCGAGGGCGGTTCTGGGGTTTGGGGGGTGGATTGTGATATCCTGACCCATGAGCTAGAGGCCAGGCCCTAGATAGGCTGATCCAAGTGAAACTAGGCCCTGTCGGATGGGCCAGCAGAGTGGGCTGGTTGGATCCGACAGCCCAACAGTGGGTGGGAGTTGTGGAAAGTCCCACATCGGAAGTTGAGGAGTTTGAGAGGGGGTTTATAAGTAGCCTTGCTCCCTCAAACCAGCAAGACGCGTTTTGGACCCGGACTTGAGCCGGGTCCTATCCAAAAACCGTACGGGCTCGCGCGTGTTCACGTGTGGGCCCAAAGCGGACAATATCTTGCTGGGCCGAGCCCCAAGCCTTTTTTATGGGCTGGGCTGTTACAACATTTGTAACAGCCCGGCCCATAAAAAGGGGTTGGGGCTCAGCCCAACAAGTTATTGTCCGCTTTGGGCCCACACGTGCACTCAAGTGCACAGGCGCGAGCCCGCACGGTTTTTGGATCGGATCTGGCGCAAGTCTGCGTCCAAAACTCGTCTTGCTAGAAGATGAGGGCAAGACTACTTATAAACCCCCTCTCAAATTCCTCAACTTCCGATGTGGGACCTTGGTTTTCACCCTCAAGCACACAATCACACTCCCACTCCACTTTGTTCACTTGGGCCGGGTCAGTGTCTCACAATTTTACTTGGTTTTCGTCAGTTTTCCCTGATTTTCCTGCATTTTCATCGATTTTCATCTGTTTTTTCTATTTTTCCCTATTTTCCTGGTTTTCTCTTTCCCATCTTCATCTCAACTACACGACCCAGTCGACTCGATCGAGTTTTTGAGTCGACTCAGTTGGCCTCCTGGGTTTGACCCAATCTTTGGACTTATCGGATCTGGCCTAGTTCGGCCAGGCCCAAACTCGACCCAGTCTTGCTTTGGATCTGACCCTTTTGTTCGGCCTAGCTAGGCCTAGACCTGATTTTGGCCCAGTCCAGTTATAGCAGGCCCATCTCCTCGGCCCAAGCCAATTTTGGGCCCAATCCTGGAGTTGGTCCAGCCAATCTAGGGCCGACCCGTTTTTAGAATTGGCCTAGTTCGGCCCGTTTTGGGCTCAGCCCAGTTTTAGACCCATTTTCAGTCTAGCCTCGTTTTAACCTATTTACCTTAATTGCTTATCCGTTCTTCCTTGTTTTACCAGATTGAGCTCCCTTCAAACCACTAGACTCGTTCACTCACTTCAGTTTTCGACTCCACATAAAGGTGAGGGGACTTATCACAGTTTATGTAAAAACCCAACCATTAATTAGAAAAATGACAAAATGTTAGGACCGTTAACTTGGTTTTGTGACCGATTGATATGATAGGGTACGGAGAGAGCTTCCCAAAAAGGTATTATATTTAGAGATTTTATGATCATGCTTATATTTAGTTTGAAAAACCTTGTTTGGTATGAACTCTTTGTATGATGTTTATTTCGGATGGTTGTACAACTATATTTGATCAGTTTATGATGTTTGTTATGTTTCTTAGTAATATGGACTTGTTGTTTGTTGAGCAGGACATAGTTATCCCATTTCAAAAAAAAAAATCCGATATCCATCCTTTTGTGATATTTTGAGATATTTCGGAGATAATGAGCCCGTAGCGGGACGAGACGTTACATCTGGGGACACTGTTTTAAATGAAGTGACCCAAGAACTAAATCTGTATAAAGCTTCTGAAGAGAAAATGAAGGAAGATATTTCAGCATTAGAGAATATATTTTCATCTATCAAAGACATCTTCAGGTGAAGATTGCCGGTTTGGATGAAATTGAGTTCTAGTTGTAACAAGAGGTAAAGTTGAAAGAAACAATTGTGGACATCTTAAAGGAAAAAAAAGCATAGATCTCAAGTGTGCATGAGGAATTGACTAAAATCACTGGAGAGAGCAAATCTTGAGGCTGCAGTGGAGGATCTGAAGAGCAATATACTGCGTATGAGGAAGTTATGCAATGATCTTGAGACCAAACTGAAGGTTTCGAATGATAAGTTTCGCAAGGCTTTTGTAGAATTCTCTACTCTTTTTTGTAATTTTTCATTAGTTTTTTAAAACATTTGAAATTTTTGAGTTCCTAATTTAAGAACAAGATTTGAACATGTAAATGACCGATATTTAAATAAAAAATTACATACCCATTAAGTCCATTTCATTTTCTGTAATTTTTCTGTATCACCGATATTTACATACCGGTCGTGCCGATATTTTTACCCTGGTTTTGCAGGAGTGACATTCATAAACAATTGATAAAAGATGATTTTCCTCCACTTTCAAAAATTTGCACAAAAATTTTCTAGTTTTAGATACTAACATAAAAACATAAGTGAAATCCTTCAAACTGTCAAATTTCACAATAAGATCCTCCTTCTTTAATTTTTACCAATTTTTGCATAAATTTTATTTATTTTTAAATAATGTTGTGATAAAATTCTCTGAACTAACTAAATCTAAATTTAACTATCATTTTCTACTTTTTAACGGTTATGATAATTTTTACTATTTTTACTACTAATATATCACCTCCCGAATTTCGAGACATGATTTAAATAAGGAAAAAATAGCGTAAATTTTTTTTCAACTTCTAAATTTCTTCCCACAATAAAATATCTTCTAGCGGTTCATCTTCCAATGACTTAAGAATTCTACAATCAATAATTCTATCAATAACTGAAAATCCTACCAAAATTTCAATACAGTTCATTTCTAAATCGGACATTGAGAAATTTTCCCTTTAACCTGGTAACTTGTGAATACACTTTACATATTCCATTCATCATATCTGCATTCATATCACCTCAAATAAATCAAAACTAGGCCTCCATCCTCCTAACTAAATAATTGATCAACCAAGCTATAAATGCATAACTCTTTAAAATTACATCGCCAAGTCTAAATCCCATGTTCATTAAATCAAATGGGACCTCTAGTGCTCAAATTAGGGCTGCAACTCGGGTTGGATTTTGGCCCGACCCGCATGACCTGACTCGAGACATGCAGGTCAGGTCTAGAATTTCGAGTCGGCGAGTCGAGTCGAGTTGAAAAAATAAAAATCCACATAAAACTCACATCGAGTCGGGTTGAGGATTTTATAAGTTAACTCGACCCGACCCTACTAAAATTAGTCTAAAATGGGTTCAAAATGCAGGTCGGGTTAGAATTTGAATTGATTCAGGTTAGAATTTGAGTCGGATCGTATTGTGAAATTCGGGTAGAGAATTTGAATTAGGCTGAATTTCATATATACCTATTTAGTTCAAATTGAACTATCTTTTCTCTTTAAAACATTTTCGTATTTTTAGTACTAAATGATGAAGTCATGTCAAATCCTTTTAATTCATCGAATCAAATCTTAATTTTTTTTTATTATAGATTTTTTGGATCAATTTTTTCTCTTTCTTTTTTGCCAAATGAAAGAAAATCACAAGTATTTAATAAGCAAAGTTTAGATGTGTTACCTAGATATTGACCCGAAAAGGGAGGTGAATTGGGTCAATGCAAACTTTTTGGATTTCTTGACTTTCACAATATAGAAAATTAAAATGTAAATTCACAAATAAATGAAATTAAGCAAATAGAGGAGATGAGAAGAGAATGATAGATTGAACTAGGGATTTTAATAAGGTTCGGCAATCTTACTTACATCTTCGCCTCAAGTACACCACGTGAGATTAAATACACAATATTTCTCTTTCACGGGTGGAGAAAAAACTTATTACAAAGCTTGTAGAGAATACCTCTCTGATTTTGAAGTTGAAGACACCCTTCTTCTTCATTAGAGTTACACCAACTCTTTACAAGTTGATCTTTTTAAGAAAGTGGAAGAATACAAATGCAAGGCTTATGAATAACTCTCAAAAGCATACAAGTGAAGCTCACAAAGAGTTAGTCAAAGATTGAACAACAATGGCTTAAGATAAGATTGCAAGTAATTGGGGATTTTGAGCTCTAGAGTAAATTGAATTGATTGCAAGTGAATCTCAGGTAGTTGAATAGTTTTTACTGGTCATTAATGCTTACATTTATAGGCATTTCAAATTTATGTCCGTTTTGGTTGCAATAGATGCAAGTTTTACCCGTTGGAATGGTGTAATAAATGCATTAAAATTGACAGTTACCGCCAATGGACGAACCTGTCACAAATACCGGCAAGCCGCTCCTTGATGTTTTCAAATTAAACGCGATGAAACGGCGAGCTGCTCCATAAGTAGGGGTGATCCGATCCTAGCTGGGGCTATTTCTGAACGATTCATTTATAGAGCGATGAGCCACTCTACCCAGATAGGGGACCAAGTCATAATTGAATACAATGTTTATACAGAGCGGCGAGCCTCTCTTGCCATATCGGCAACCCGGGCTTAATTGTGGTTGTCTATGTTCAGAGATACAACAGAGCATCGAGCCGCTTTGAGGGACCAACGAATCGATCTCCTATATTTCTCAATTTACACTTTGGGCCTTTTCTAGTTTTGTTCTTTAGGACAAGGGGGCCATGGCCAATTTTCTTAGGGACCTATTGATGATGTTTCCTATAAGGTCTTGAGGTCCTAAGGTTTTTAAACAATTTAGTTTGAGCCATGGTGTTTAAAACAATGAGTAACTTTACAAATAAAACCTAACAATCATGACCTAGACCTATGGAAACAACTTTGATCATTAATGATCTTCAATGCTCTTCAAGCTTCAAAAGTCTTCACATCCATTAACCATTCGATCTTCAACATTGATATTGATGTATAGGGCTGCAACTCAGGTCGGGCAGGTCGAGTTTCTTAAAACCCAACCCAATCCGAGTTGATATATATGGAGTCCGACCTGACTGGACCCGAATTCTCAATCCGAACTCTAAAACCCGACCTGACCCGAATTCTAACCCGAATTTTGACCCGACCCTCATTCTGAACCCATTTTAGCTGGGTCAGGTCGGGTTGGGTCGGGTTGGGTCTAGTTAACTTGTAAAATCCTCAACCCGACCAGACCTGAATTTCATGCGGATTTTTATCTTCTCAACCCGACCCGACCCGTTGGCCCAAAATTCTTGACCTGACCCGAGTTGCAACCCTATTCATGTATATGATTGGATGAATTTGATCTTCACTTTCAAGAGGCTTGATATCCAATACATGTATTCTTTTGAAACTCAGAGTATTTCTTCATGATACATGTCTCGTTATAAACTCAATTTGAGTATTAAATCCCTTAATTCAATGATTTGTTATCATTAAAATTACACATATACCTTTGGGTTGAAACCTTAGGACTAACAAGATGTTCTCTATATAATCAAAAATTAGATAAATGGGCATAGAAATTTTATAATAGAGGATATTAAGAATATTTTTAATAAGTGACACACAATCATTCCTTCATATAAATGTCTCATCTAAGAAATGAAAAGAAAATCTCTTACTAAAAAAATTTTTATGTCCATTTTTTTTTTAATGATGGTAAGTAATTTCATTCAAAAGAGCGACACACAATTTTTCTTTTTTGCCCATTTTCCTATCTTGTTTATGAATTCGTTTCGATATTCAGAATGATCACATTTGCAAGATTAAAATTGTTGTAGAATTTGAAGTAATGGTAGCCGGGCTATTCTTTAACTCTTGAGATAAATGATTATAACTTTACAACTTCCTTTGTTGAAATTTGAGTTAAATATTGTTTTAAAAATGATAACGATTTGATTTGATTGGTAAAAATTGTCACGGCCCGATCCGAAGAGTGGGGCCAGAACGCAACTGATTTTTTTTTTTAAACTAAACTCAACTCAAGAATTCTAACTGGGCCGGATCAACAGTTAGGCCCAAAGGTCACACATGATCTCAATGTGTGGACTCAAACACATACCATAAGTCTACCCCAACATAAACATAAACATAAACACAACACATCAACACATAAATCCAACAACGATTTATTATTACAACATAAGAGTAATTATGGACACATGGTAGTTTAATACACAAAGTGTAAATAAACCAAGTACCACACTCGGTACTTTACATAAGCAAATGATTCAAAGAACCAAAAAACAAAAATAAGGGAATTCCCCTCAGTGAGAATCCCAAAGCAACGTCGCAGCTTATCCATCCTAAACTTCAAATGTAGGGTTCTCCTCCTCAGGCACATCTCCTAAAAGGTGAGCGGGGTGAGCTAACTAGCTCAGTGAAGGAAATATAACAGTGCAGTTTAAGTAAATATCAGGTTAGTAAATAATCAACAGTTACAATATAATATCTCATGCTTGATAATAAATTCGAGTATAATCTCATCATCATTTCCATTCTCATAATCTTTTCCATTTGTCACGCCCTGACCAGAAAGATGGGCTCGGAACGTGACTGCCTTTTTTTTTTTTTGAAAGCTAAGACAACACTCAAGCATTCTAACTGGGCCGGAACAACAGTTCGGCCCAAAGGTCACACTTGATCCTATCATGTGGACATATACCATAAGTCCATCCAACATAAATACAATCAAAGACACATAACACGATCACATAATTCCAACACTGAATTATCATTAAAACATAATCAGAGTAACTACGGATACATGGTAGTTTTCAATACATCACATAGAAACAGACTAACTACCACACGCGGTACTTTACAAAAGCAAATGGTTCAAAGAACCAGAAAGCAAAGACAAGGGTATTCCCCTCAGTGGGAATCCCAAAGCAACGCCGCAGCTTATCCACTCTAAGCTTCAAACAGAGGGTTCTCCTCCTCACGTTCATCTCCTGAAAGGTGAGTGGGGTGAGCTAACTAGCCCAGTGAACGAAATATATCAGTGCAGTTTTAAGTAAACAACAGGCTAACAAAATCAACAATTGCAATATAATATCTCATTCTTGATAACAAATTCAAGTATAATCTCATCATCATTCCACATTTCATCATCTCTAACGCCTACTTACTACGCTGAGACCATCGTATTAAGTCCCGACACGGTCAAAATACATCTTTTCAAGTACATCTCCGGCTCTCCCATAGCCGATATTGACACCCTCAAGTCAGCAACTGTCGACACCCATGGTCCAGTAGACGTAAACCATCTCACACACATGGCCGATATTGGTTCAATAGTCAATGGCACGTGGAAGCAGTATTACACATTTCATATGATCAACATCATAAGCATTTCACAATTAACATAGCACTTCTTATAACAGTGTATGGTATCTAGGCACATGAGTGGGATCATCAAATCTGAAACCACTCATTGCTCAAGACTCATCTCAATAAAAACTTGTTTACATCTTAGTGCAAAGTTAAGTTCCCTCACCGTAAATGTGTGGTATCGTGGTTTCTGTTCAAATAAGCAAACAATTGTATAATCATTAACAGGTTAACATACATAGCATCAAATACATATACACAAGTAGCATTTCAAAACCATACTTGTTTTTCGAAAAATATTCAAGGTAAATGGAATTGAGTCTCCTACTTGGTTTCTAACATTTTTAAATTACAATAATCCACAATATATAATGATAAGATGCTCAGTCCAAAACTCATATTATCTTCTGGGTATGACCAGATTGACTTATTGAGTTACGTCTAGATTCTCAGGTCACTTCTCGGTTGTCTTCTGGATAGGACCAGATTTGACATTTTGAGTAAGGCCTCGAGGTCACTCAGTGCCTGACAAATATAGCGTCGGCTTAGAAGTGAAATCACTCAGTGCCCGACCAATAGAGTCAGCCTGGAAGTGAATACAATAGTAGATGCACTATACTAATAAGAGAAAAGGGTTAGTACAATTTTAACTTATAAAAAGGGGGTACTAACAATCACATGCATCAATAAACAAGCAAGATTAGACACAAAAAAACTGGGTCCCTCGGAACCAGGTAGTGTGGCTTTAGATCATCAGAACCATTGCCTAAACTAGTCACTGACTTTGGATCCTGACTTCGGATCTTGGATCTCACTTCGGATTGTCCGAAGTCCTTCCGAACTGAAAGAAAAACGAAAAACAAGTCTCGGTGGGTCTGGTGCCTCAGAACATATTGAGTAAGGCTCGGATCATCCGAGTAGGGTTCGGTCCTTCCGAACTCGGATCGGAACATCCGGGCGAGTCAAGCTAGTCTCGGGCGCATCGGGTGAAGCTCGAATCATCCGAGAGGTCCTCTCGAACCGTCCGAAAGGGGTGACCCTCAGACCGTCAGAGAGCCGTCTTCCTCCACTGTCTGCACCAGCAGACAGTGACGGCAGACACTTTATGAAATACGAATCCGGAAACAGTGGGTTTCTCGGATTTGGTTTCCACATCTAGCCGGTCCAATGGACTCCTCTTGGAGTTCTCTTTCCATAGGGAATGGTTAAAAGTTTTAAAACTCAATAGGCCATTCGATCTTAACACCAAAAGCCCACTGATATAAAGAAAACCAAGCTTTTCCTTAGACTTTAAAATGGTTTTACACACTCAAAACATGGCCAAAACTGGTTTTTCTTGATTCTAAACCAACTGGAATCGAAAGAGGAACACAGTGGTTACCTTCACTCGAATTCCTAGGCTGAAAATCCAACTTTTGAAAATTTTCCTCCTAAGCTTACGGGTGACTGAAACTGGGAAGAACAGAGGCTAAGGGTCGGCTGGTTTTTGGTTTTCAAACAGCTGAGATTGAGACAGAGAGGGAGAAGAGATGAAGATTTGCTGGGAGGGAGAGCAGCTGATCTGAGGGCCATTTTATAGAAAATTTGGCCGTAGGGAGGTGGCCACTGCATGCCGCTGCATGCAGCTGGTGCGGACGTCCCAAATAGTGTAACCACTGTTCGGTAGTCTGGGTTGCAGATAAGTCCTCCTATACTTCCAGTTTTGCAAAAAGGCCCCTAATTTGATAAAAATTGGATTTTTAACTTAAAAACATGATTTGAAGCACAAAAACTTAATCCAACCTTACAGATAAGTTGAGTTTTAAAAACTCTAATTACTACAAAAAAATTTGAGAATTTAAAACTTAACAAAAACCATTGATTTAAATAAAAACCATAATTTAACACCATTTACATGTTTTAACTTGTGTTAAATAAAACAATTTAAAATGATCATTTTTGGGGTTTGAAAGAATAACTAGACCATACTTAAAATGACCTAACATATTACACTTGTTTCAAATTTTATTTCATTTCCAAAACCATTTAAAATAATTATTTCTCCCTTCCGGGGTTTTGAGGGGCGGTTTTAAATACCATTTTCTGAAAATAAAATTATTTTAAAATCAGAAATACAAATCCTTGATTAAGGAGAATAATATCAACCAATAATAATCACATAATGACACAATTTATAAAATAATAATAATAAGCGGTAAATTACCATTTTGCCCCTCCAGCTGGACGAGCTGGATCACTGAGCATTCGAGCTCGGATTGGGCCACACCTGGGCTTTTCTCAAAGCCCTAACTATAATCTTCGAGATTAACCGGTGTAAGAAAGATTATTAAGCTAAACTACACCTAATCTAGGTCAGGGTATTACACCATTACTATTGTATCTAACGTAACGATTACATACTACGCTGAGACCATCGTATTAAGTCCCGACACGGTCAAAATATATCCTTTCAAGTATATCTCCAGCCCTCATATGGCCGATACTGATACTCCTCAAGTCAGCAACTGTCGACACCCATGGTCTAGTAGACGTAAACCATCTCACATACATGGCCGATATTGGTTCCATAGTCAAGGGCACGTGCAACCAGTATTACATACCTCATATGATCAATATCATAAACATTTCACAATTAACATAAGCACTTCTTACAACAGTGTATCATGTCTAGGCAAATGAGTCAGTTCATCAACTTGAAACCACTCATTGCTCAAAACCCATGTTATTAAAAACCTGATTACACATTCTGCAAAGTTAAGTTCCCTCACCGAAAATGTGTGGTATCGCGGTCTCTGTTCAACAAGCAAACAAGTGCACAATCATTAATAGGTCAACATACAAAACATCAAATGTATACACACAAGTAGTATTTCAAAACCATACTTGTTTTCCCAAAAATCTCCAAGGTAAATGGAATTGAGTCTCCTACTTCGTTTCTAACCATTTTAAGTTATAATAATCCACAATGCATAATAATAGGGTGTTTAGTCCAAAACTCATATTGTCTTTTGGGTATGACCAGATTGACTTATTGAGTTAGGTCTAGATACTCAGGTCATTTCTCGGTTGTCTTCTGGATAGGACCAGATTTGACATGTTGAGTAAGGCCTCGAGATCACTCAGTGCTCGACAAATATAGCGTCGGCCTGGAAGTGAAGTCACTCAGTGCCCGACAAATAGAGTCGGCCTGGAAGTGAATACAATAGTAGATACACTATAGTAATAAGAGAAGAGGGTTAGTACACATTTTAATTTATTTAGGGGTATAAACATCACATGCATCAATGATCAAACAAGATTTTACACTAAAAAACTGGGTCCCTCGGAACCAGGTACTGTGGCTTCGGATCATCCGAACTACTACCTAAACTAGTCACAGACTTCGGAACTTGGGTCTGACTTCGGATCATCCGAAGATCAGGTCTTGGATCTTCCGAAGGTCCTTCCGAAGCAAAAAAATCCGAAAAATAGGTCTCGGTGGGTTTGTGTGTCTCAGATCATGCCAAGTGAAGCTCGGATCGTCCGAGAGGGGTTCAATCCTTTCGAACATAGCTCGGAACTTCCGGCTAAGAAAGGCTTGCCTCGGACGCTTTGGGACTTTGGGTTGAGCTCGAAATGTCCGAAGGGCTAACTTCGGATCGTCCGAAAGGGGTTACCCTCGGATCGTCCAAAGCACAACTCTCGAACCATCCGAGAGTTGTCTTCCACCTCTGTCTGCAACAACAGACAAAAATGGGTAGTGATACATGAAATACGAATCCAAAAGCAGTGGGTTTCCTGGATTCGATTTTCACATCCAACCGGTCAGATGGACTCCTCAGTGAGTACTCTTTCCAGAGAGAGTGGTTTGGAGTTTTAAAACTTAATAGACCATTAGATTTTAAAACTAAAACTACACTGGTACAAGAAATTTCAAGATTTTTCTTAAACTTCAAACTGGTTTTACACACTCAAAACTTGGCCAAATTTGGTTTTTCTTGATTCTAAACTAATTGAAATTCAAAGAGGAACACAGTGGTTACCTTCACTTGAGTTCCTGAGTTGAAAATCTGACTTTTGAAAATTCCTCCTTCTAAGTACAGTTGATAAAAACTGGGAAAAAAACAGAGGGAAGGGATCGACTGATTTGGTTTTAGCTGAGACTGAGACTAAGAGAAAGAGATGAAAGTGTGGGAATGGAACCAGCTGGGGAGAGGAGCATTTTATAGAACCATTGCTCAATTGAAGGTGGCCAGCCGGACCACTGCATGCAATGGTGAGGACGTCCGATACAGTGTAACCACTATTCGGTAGATTTGGTTGCAATTTAGTCCCACCAACTTTCTGTTTTTGCAAAAAGCCCCTTATTTGAATAAAAACTCGATTTTTAACTAAAACAATACTTTTGAGGCTCAATAATTTTAATCCAACCTGACAGATAAGTTGGGTTTTAAAAACTCTAATCACCATAAAAATTTGGAGATTTAAAACCCACTAAAAACCATAGATTTAAATAAAAATCATAATTTAACACTATTTATGTAATTTAACTTATGTTAAATAAAACAATTTAAAGTTCTCATTTTTGGGGTTTGAAAGAATAAACTAGACCATATTAAAATGGTCTAACATAATAGACTTGTTTCAAAATTTATCTCATTTCAAAAACCATTTTAAAATATTTATTTCTCTTTTTCGGGGTTTTGACGGGCGGTTTTAAATAGTATTTTCTGAAAATAAAATTATTTTAAAATCAGAAATAAGAATCCTTGATTAAGGAGAATAATATCATCCAATAATAATCACAAAATAACATAATTTATAAAATAATAATAATAAGCGGTAAATTACCATTTTGCCCCTCCAGCTGAACGAGCTGGATCACTGAGCTTTCGAGCTCAGATTGGGCCACATCTGGGCTTCTCACTAAGCCCTAACCATAATCTTCGAGATTAACCGGTCTAAGAAGGATTTATTAAGCTAAACTACGCCTAATTTGAGTCAAAATATTACAAAAATCCTCCAAGAATTGTCAATGTTTGTAATGACTCGACCTGTTCTGATTTATTTAATCGAGGAAAATTAATTGAGCTTAAAAATTTAGATGATTGATCTAATCAATGATTTTAATTAATTAATTTTCTTTGAATAATATAAATTTGATTTTTAATTTACTGATAGAAATTAATCAGATTTTAAATACCTAGTGTCCTTATTTATTTAGACTAGTCAGATGGGTAACCATGTTTGCTCAAATGGGTTGACTCAAGCGTCCCTATTTAATCAAACTGATCTAAGAATCCCCATTTTAAAAATAAATAGTTGATTAATAGAACTGTTTATTTAAATAAAATAAAAACATTAGTGAATAATCAAATAAATAAATAAAAAGAAACAAAATAAATAAATAAATAAAATAAAACCCAGTTATCTGTGCAACCCTTAAACCCTTACTCTTCAGTCTCGACCCTCACCTCTTCCACCCGAACCCAACCTCTCTCCTTCGATTACCCTTGGCCGATCTAAACCATAGCCCTCTCCTTCATTCCTCTCCTCTCTTCCACACAGCCGCCGCCCAACCCTCCATTCGGCCATTCTTCTCCACCCACGATCCCCATCTCTCTCAGCCGTTACCAATCCTTCAATCCCTTTGTTATGTGCCATGCATGTGACTCATTGGCTGGCGTGTAAAATCAGTGTGACTTGTGCATGAAGGCGTTGGCGCAATAACATATCACATCAGGGTGGACTCTAGGGCGTTGGTGCAATAGCAAGTCACAGCCAGGTGAACTCTAGGCTGGAATGCTGCATAAGCACGTGAACAGTTGGCAATTAAGCGTAGGATTAGTCTTAATGAGTTGGCAGATTTGATTAGGTTTGACTAAATTTGAATTTCGAATTTTGTATTTCCCTCTTTAATTAGTAGTAACCTCTCCCTAATTTTAAGCAGAGGACTCTTTATATTTGGAATGAGAAAATAAGTAAAAGATCAGAGAATTATTATCCCAAAAGAACTTAAGCAGTAGGAGGAGATTGCCTCGAACTAGTCTCATTGTGTTTTCCCTCTCACTCATTCTCGACAGACTCACCGAGTTTGTTGTTCTCTTTATTCTTAATTCCCGGGTTCACCGCAAGGTATCAGAGCCAGGTTCCAAATGGCAGACGACACCCTTCTTTGGAAGATCGATGACACCCTCATCTCCTACACAAAACCTTAGAAACACAGGCCAAACGGATGGATGAAATGGTCAACCAGATGGTTGCTATGAGCACTCGCCTACAGACGGTCGATACACGGCTTGATGGAATATCTCATCCTCACTCTATTGACATGGGAGAGTCATCGGTGGGTCCTCACAGGGGGCCACAACCGAGACAAGGTGAGGCCAACCACGCCCTCAATGGTCAGACGAATAGGCTAGAATTTCCAAGGTTCGACTGTACAACCACAACCGAGACAAGGTGAGGCCGACCACACCCTCAATGGTTAGACGAATCGGCTGGAATTTCAAAGGTTCGACGGTACCGACCCTTCAGGTTGGATCTACCTTGCAGAACAATTTTTCTTTCATCAACAGACTCCTTTAACTCAGCGACTGTTGGTAGCTTCGTATCATCTGGAAAGAAATACGTTGCAATGGTTCCAATGGATGGAGCGGTCTAACACTTTTGCCAGTTGGGATGAGTTCACTAAAGGGTTGATGACTCTCTTTGGACCATCTCCGTACGAAGATGTCGTGGCTACCCTTACCATGTAGAGGCAAACGTCATCAGTTGAAGATTGTCAAACAAAGTTTGAAGAGCTAGCTAATCGTACTAGTGGGCTCAATGAAGCCTTCATGATTAGTTGTTTTTTGGGAGGTTTGAATGAGGATATCTGACTCAGTGTATGCATGTTACAGCCAACGACCTTATCCAATGTAGATGGGATGGCTCGCCTCCAAGAAGAGAAAGTTAATGCAAGGAAGCGCAAGTCACGGTTTGAAATGTGGTTCTCGAACCAAACTCAACCTGATGGCACTCCGACAGCTCCAACGCTGCCCATTAAAAGGCTCACCCGTATGGAGATGAAGGAACGAAGGTCTAAAGGCCTCTATTATAACTGTGATGAAAAGTTCACACTCGGCTACAAGTGTCGGACACAAAAGTGGTGCTTAATGGAAGGTTAGTGGCCCAAGGATGAAATTGAAGGAAAAACGTACAACGACTCCAACACTGAAGAGGATACAGGAGACCAACTAGAAATATCTCTACATGCCATTACCGAAGGTCATGCACCCCAGACCATGTGTGTGAAGGGTTTTGTTGGGTGAATACCCGTTACGGTTTTGATTGACTCAAGTAGCAACCATAATTTCATCAATCCTCGGGTGGCAAGCAGGTCTCGTCTTCACACCATCTCCGATCAGCCCTTAGATGTGGTTGTAGCTAATGGCGACCGTATCAAGTGCCAGGGAATGTGCAAGGATGTCAAGCTGTCTGTCAAAGGTTTAGACGTCATAGCTAAATTTTATATCCTTCCTTTAGGAGGGTATGAAGTGGTTTTAGGTGCACAGTGGCTTAGGGCGTTGGGATACATTACTTGGGATTTCCAACGCCTCACGATGGCCTTTCAAATAGCAAACCGATCTTACACTTGGCAAGGCGATGTAGTGTCTGAATTAAGAATTATGGAAGCCGAGATGGCCAAGATGTGCAAGAAATAGCCACCACCTCGGCTTGTTTCATTTGTCAAAGGCACTACCTAGTGGAATCTGTGGACTTGAAGTTGCGAAGCCGAGTTGAAACTTTGCAAACTCTAAAAGATAAGTTAGAACATGTTCAAAGCCGCATGAAACTATATGCGGACAAAATACCTCGATTTCGTCGTCGCAACCGACGACGGTTTTCAGTAGGGGGAATGTTACACCCATTTGGGTTTACTCCAGTGCATTACTATTGAATGAATACAGTTTGGTTGCATTATTTGTAAATGGGACTTAGTGTAATGCTCGTGAATGTAGGAGGTTTAACTCTATTATACCAGTGGGTGAATAAGACATAGTATAATGCACGCACGTAATGGATGGTAGATCCATCGTGTTACTTGTTAGAAGATAGAAAAACACAGAATGCACGTAAATTGTGATGGTGATTCCATTGCATTGTTGGTGATGTTTTAGAATTATGGTAGGAATGCATATAACTGGACGGTAGTTCCATTGCATTACTTGTGGGAAGATAGAAAGAAATCATTGTTGCCTTGTGTTTGAAAGTAGAGAGTGATATGGAGTGTGGATACTTCATAGAGTTGGTTAAATCAAATGTCAGTTTGATAACATGGCTAATGATGTGTTAGAATCACGATATGAATTAGGCTAGAAAAGATTCTCCTAAAACGAACCAGCCTATCCTCTGTAGGGGGACTTACGCGGTAGTTGGAAAAGAGACACATTTGGTTGTGAATTTCAACGTGGTGGATAAAATCATATATCTGCACGGCCCAATCAATAGTTCAAGTCACACACTCCCCTAATCCATCTTCTCTTCGGAGAATCTACTTCAACTATTCGTATCAAATAAAGAATACAATAAGGTCTATGTAGATGTGATACATGAAATGCATGTGAAATACAAGTATGATTTGACAATGTGCCATGTTATGTCGATTAAGAATGATGATGTGATATATGAATGGCGTTATATTACTATGTGTTGGAATAATTAGAGTTATTAACTAATTAAAATTATTAGTTTTTGGATTACCTCTAATTAAGATGTTTATTTGATTTATAATTAGTTAAGTATTTGAGTTTGTTTGTGATAGCCCTAGGGTCGGCTAGAGGCTATATAAATACATGTAATAACTTAAAGTTGAATACAATAAAGAGTTTATTCTTTTCTTCATGGTATCAGAACAGTAAAGATTCTGGTTCTATTGTAATTTTGAAATAGAATTTTCTTCTCTCCCTCTCTCCGAGGAAACACCTCTGACGAAGGGTATGACTTCTATGTCAATCCTTTATTCTCATTTGATGAAAGCTTCCAGCTTGTTTAACCCATATCAACGTCCTTTTTATTACTGTTTTTGCATCTAGCATCACCCTATTTTGTGCCAAATCTCCCATTCCGTTTGAAGCAATCTCCGCTGACCGATCTAGATCTAGCCACTGAAGTCCTCTGAGGGGTTATGTTTCCTTTCCAGAAAAGGCAGAAAATCAGACCTGATTGCACCCTTTCAGCCCCATCTGCGTCACCATAGTTGCTGTTACAGATTTTGCCACTGCTTGCTGTCTTGCTGCCATTACCGATCGTTGTTCACATCACTCTGATTATTATTATCGCCAGGCCTCTACTTCGTCCTAAAAAGCCTTTCCAGATCTGATTCAGATCTATTGTCTCTTCTCACATGAGGCCTGCAAAAGAAGAAGAGATCTACTACTGCACACCACTCTATGACCTATTTCTTCATCGGTGGGGATTTAGACCCACAAATATGCTGACATATCTGTGTCTGGATTGATTTCTAGCAAGCCTTCTCTAATATGAGGATCAAAAGCTTGTAAAGACTGTTGCTCTCATTTTCATGAGAATAATGGAGTGCCTAAGTCGATCTTCTGAGATGCTAGATGAACTTTGCAAGCATGGGGTTATTCATCAATCTACACATCTTCTAGTATTGCACAGTCGGGCAACACTAAGCCCAATAATTTACATTGGTTTGTTGGATGAGGAAAAAAAAAATACTTCCACTTAGAATATAGGACACTGCTGTGGAAATTTGCGGATTACTTGATGGTGGTGCTGAGATCAAATCTTACAAGGATGTTCCATATTTCTTGTATGATATGACACAGGATCAAATGTTAGCAGATCTTGCCTTCAAAACTAAGATTCTATTATGGAGTAGTATTTTTCTTTGGCACGTTTTTTTTTTTTTAACATTGAAAATTATCACTTTTGTTTTGGTGATTTTGCCTGATTAGAAGAATACTACAGATTCTCTAAAGCCTTCAGTGAAGCACTGCCACTTGATTTGTTGGGACCTTATTTATGGATGCATTTGGCAAGGCACTATGAGGTGGCACTACCAATCATAATTTAGTCGTGGTGCATTTTTGTTGTTTCTTCTCGCCACGATTTGTGAGATCTATGCCAAGAAGAAAGGGAGAGAGTCGAAGTAAGGGACACAAATTACCATTCTCCTCCTACTTTGTTGAGAGAGAAAGGGACGTAAATTTCCCTTATTCTCCTACTTTGTAGCCATTTGAGCACGCGCCTAGTTCGTTGTTTCCCCAATATGAGATGGTTTGTTTGTGAACACATGTCCCATTTGATGGCCTTTATGGCTATAACCTTTTATTTGTTGGCCTTATGGCTACAGCCTTTGCTGGTCTTTATGGCTACAGCCTTTGCTGGCATTTATGGCTAAAGCCTTTTGTTTGCTGGCCTTTATGGCTATAGACATTGTTTACTGGCCTTTATGGCTACAACCATTGTTTGCTGGCCTTTATGGCTTCAGTCCTTTTGTTTGCTGGCCTTTTCGATTTGATTGATCGATGTGAAGACTTCTGTCTTGTTTTGGCATTTATTATGCCCTTGTTTTCAGGTATTCGCCTCCTGTCATTTTGCAGTCAATCAACATTGCCACTTCAACACATATTTGCAGTCAGTCAACGCTGCCTCTTCAACAAAATTTTAGCAGTCAACCAGTGTGTTGCTTCTCCAACAAACCTTCGTAGCCAGTCGGTGTGCCATTTTTTGCAATTTACCTGTCATTTCTTCAAATTCCAAGATTCGTGTTCATCCACGCTTTAGCTTGCGGGGGCATGTTGGAATAATTAGAGTTATTATCTAATTAGAATTATTAGTTTGAGTTTACCTCTAATTAAGAGGTGTATTTGATTTATAATTAGTTAAGTATTTGAGTTTGTTTGTGATAGCCCTAGGATCGGCTAGATGCTATATAAATACATGTAATAACTTAGAGTTGAATACAATACGAATTTATTCTTTTCTACACTATGTGAAAAGGAAGATAGGCAGTATGAGCTCCCCAAGTCGTCTTAGAGAGCGTGACTTTTGTTTGGGCTAATGAGAACGAGTCCCACGTTGAAAATGTAGAAGGAGATTTAGGAGTTTATAAAGAATTTGAATAACTCCACTTAACAGGTTAGTCTTTTGAGTTGAAAGCCTAGGTCCTAACAACTTTGATGTTCTATGTTCCCTTTAATATCAGATTACAAAGATCAAAATTCTATTGAATTTTTAATAGAATTATTTTGAGAATGTCCCAGTCTCGGAAATTGTCACCATGATGAACATGGTGGGGTGAATTTGGAATTTAGAAAAATAAATTGTCACGCACCCGAGTGTCGGTACGTGACAACGTTGATGTAGAACTTTACATGTAACTAGGAGAGAATTAGACAAAGGTGGATCTTAATTCAACTCAATTTAAACGATAGAACTTGAATTAAAGAAAAATTACTCAATGAAATTGGAAAAAAATAAATTCCAATTGGTTTCTGCGCTAAATTCGCATGAAACATAAATTAGCATTCAATGCAAAATTAAAAACTAGAAAAAGCAAAGGAATTAAAAGATAAATTATTTTCTTAATTGCAAAGAATGAATACAACTTAAGATATCTGTATAATCCCCCGTACCACTCTTATTTATAAAGCAAAATTGAAAATTAATTACAAAAATGTTTTCTCTAAGATTGACACCACGTTTTCTCTGATAAATCCTAGCCTTAGATGTCATTCATCCAATCACAATCTTCCACGTCATGTTGAGTATTTCAACTAACATGTTGCTCCACCTACGTGTGCCACCTCAATTGGAGTTCATAGTCCCACTCAACTAGACTTTGAAGAGCAATTGAGATAATTTCATCTTCATACTCCTCACTAATGGCCTGATAAAAAAGTCAAACCTCACCATTTGATTTTACTTGATTTGATCTCAACTATTATTTATAAAGTAATTCAACCAGTTGCCTCCCATCTTAAAAAGTGGGAGGTTGAAAGTTTGAGCCACCATGACTTAACATTTGTGTACCTGGATTCACTCGTGAGGGTTTTACGATTCCACAGTTTCCTATACTTATATTTAAAATCTATTATGATTTTTATTGATCTTATTTTTTTCTCTTTTTCTTTTTACTCAAAACATGATTTTCTGTCATCATTTTTATTATTATTATTATTATTATAGTATTATGCTTGCAATGCAATTTTAGTTTTAATCTTTATAATTATTTTTAAATATAACAATGTATTATGCTATTACAGCCTTAATACTAATATCGCATTTCAATATGGTTTAAAACCGTTTGATCTAATGCCAAAATCTAATTAAATCAAACTATTATAAAATTCTTGACTAAAACCCAATACTAATATGTGGCGCTTGGGCTGGTTCCTGTCAACTATTTGGATAGTTTCGAGTCATGTTAACTTGACTGACTTTGTTTATTGAATGAATGGATAATAAATGGGTAATTTAGTTAAAATATTTTATTTACACTGAACTGTATTGAGAAAAAGGAATATGCTAAGCTGATATCTAAGTTATGAGATTGTCAAAACTCAATTTTAATTATATTAAAATTGACAATGAGTTAATGTTTAATAATTTTAAAGAATCAAATTAATTATATATGCACTTGAATTAAATTAAATAAATAGATGCCCGAAGTAAAGCTATTTGTCAACTGTTTGTTTCATTTATTGAAAGTACAAGTGTGGCTAAAAGGCCCCTGCATTTTCCCGAGCTGTATTAAGTGGATTTTATCTAATGATTACAAAAATTATATAAATAAATAGATCATCATGAGATTTATCGTACTGTAAAAATGAGACTTGTTGAATTTTGTTAGCCTTTTATTTTTTAAAGATTAAAATAAATTATTTAATAAATATTTTGACCTATTATATTTAATTCAAAGGCAATGATATATCAAAATAAAGATTCTAAACGGTTAGATCTAAGTATAAATAGGAAAAAAAATAATGGAGTAGATTTGATACTAAGTGTATATAGCACTCCCACGTTACGTTATTCAATTTTGCCATCATTCAATTCAAATAAATACAACATATTAAAATATTTTTCTTAAAATCAATATATTGGTAATCTCTATTAAAAAAAAAACATTTTTGTACATCAATGAATCGGATAAATATTATTTGTCATTGGAATAAAAATAAATCATGAAAACTCGAGACCCATTACGCCAAGTTAATTCCTAAGGATTCGTTGCGTTATCTCATCACATTCCATGGGCCCCACATCTAAATTTAATCTTGGATTTCAAAGAAATATTAGTGTGATCCACAGCTGCATCGAAAATTGTAGTCCCACGGGACTCTATCATGTCCGATTTCACTTCCAATGATCTGAAATTGAAAGCATTAGCAACTTATCACACTCATATGCTGAGAACCTCTGCAGTGAAGTTGGGCGATCCAATGGCCCACCAATCATGGTTTGAAATGGATGGTTCTGACATCAATAGTCCAGCTGACTGCTGTTGTTTATCATCAAAATCACATCCATAGAATCAGTCAGAGAACTTTAAAATTAAAATAGGTCCACCTAGCTGCTATTTAAATGGTAGTCTCGTGGACTAGGTAAATAACAAGCACTTGTAGTATGTTTGGTCTTTCCAGTGTCTTTGTCGGGAGTCTAAGGATATGGACGGGTTGTATTTGGTAGTGGTGAAACTATGGGAAATTACACAGGTTGAGTCATGCGAGGCGAGTTAGGTCGGGTTGAGAAGAAAAAATTCATATAAAATTTGGATCAGATTGAAAAATTTACAATTTAATCTGACCCGACTCAACTCAGCTAAAGTTACTAAAATGGGTTCAGAATATGGGTCGAGTCAGAATTCGAGTTGAATCGGATTAGAATTTGGATTAGATTGTGTCAACAATTTCGGGTCAATAGCTCGATCGAATCAAGTCTAATTCCATAAATATTGACTTTGGTCAAATTGGGTTTTAAAAAACCCAACCTAACTCAATCTAATTTCAGCCCTAGTATTTGGTTTCGTGGTGGCGACATCAGCAAAGCGAATAGAGTTGTCAATTTACTCTTTACTTTGACTCGTTTTACTGAGTATGGTAAGGCGAGTCGAGTAATGGAATGTTAACATTATAATACATTGATATCATAAGATTTGGTAATCCAAATGAATGTACGTGACCTTTGATAACGAGATAGGATTCATTGACTCTAAATATTTATAATCCTCTCTAAATCAGAACCCAATTGCTCCTTGTCATCAATTAAGGTGCTAATTTGAAAATATTTGGAGAGCGAAATCCACTGTAAATCAGGACACGTTTCTCTGTAACACTACCAAAGGTGCCAATTTGAACATGATTGGAGGCATGATCCTCTCTAAATTAGGACCCGTTGCTTCATTACACCAATTAAGGTGCCAATTTTCTAAATATTTAGATGGTAGAATCCTCTCTAAATCCGGAGCCGTTGCTCCATTGCACTAATTAACGTGCCAATTTAAAAATATTTGGAGGTAGAATCTTCTCTAAATTAGAACCCGTCATTTTGTTGCACCAATTAAGATGCCATTAAATATAAAAAAAAATTAGAAAGAATAAGAAGAGAAGAAAAAAATATAAAGAGAAATAGTAATAGTCTGTACATTCAAGTACTAGTCCAATTAATTTTTTTTTTTACCCGACTTGAGTCCGATTTTTTTTCGGCTTTCTCGACTGTTTTTCACCGTTCGATTTCACTCAAAAGGGCTAGCCGCTCTCAAAGTTTTCCATCGCTTATAAATTCAAGATCTTCTTGGGACATTATGATGTAGGACTACCCTTGTTACATGCTCTCTACCTTATCTCTGACACCCTGGGGATCCACACTTCTTTTATGTAGGGTCCGCGTGTAAAGGGGAGTCACAATGCCACACAAAAGTGCCTCAGTTTGATTTGATATAAAATTGTTACGGGTCAGTTTAGGTTAACCGCTCAAGGTTTTCCACCCATCTTATAAGTTCAAGAACTTCCCCGAACATGCGACTGCCTTGTTACATGTTACTCCTTTCCTTTCTTTTATATTTTTCAATCCTTAGCCATTCCTAGGAGAGCTCCGTCATTCTACGTGTTGGGTAGTTGCAAAAACTGACCAAATACACAAGCACTCCCTCATCGCTCCGTGATTCTAGGTGTTGGGTCGTTGCAAAAACTAACCAAATACACAAGCACTCCCTCATTTGGTGGTTGTGCCAACTTTATATATATATATATATATATATATATATATACATGCAAGTGTGGGTCTTTGGTCTATTAGAATGGGACTCATTTAATTGGGTTGTGGACCTGTTATAGGAAATTTGGATGTTGGATCATATAGCTCAATTATTTAGGTAATAATTTAGAGATTAATTGGATATGGGTATAGCATATGATGGATCATTTAAGTAATTTAATTGAATTTGAATGAAAAATTAATTGGGTTTATTTGAGTCTAGGTGAACCAAATGAATTTACTTGAGTTTGGATGGACTATTTAACGAGTACATTTGAATTTGATTGGTCACTCTAATTGGTTTACTTTGGTTTAAATGGAACATTGAAATGATCCAATTGTATATAACTAAGCTATTACATGGGTCCATTCAATTTTGATTAAACCTCTAAGTAGGTCCATTTGGATTTAAAAAAGCCAACAAAATGACCTCATTTGAATCCAATTGGATTTGGGTGGGTCACTTGGATCAACTCATTGGAATTTTAATTGGGTAATTTAATGGCTCGGAATTGGGCAGAATATGGATTGGCTCTTTTGAATTGGAATGAAGTGACTAGCTCTTAAACAGAATAATCGGGTATTCATGTCGAACATGGCTCAAATGGGCTGAAAATATTATATATATTAGGTCTAATAGATAATTGTTTGACCCAAACTTAATTAGGTCGAAAGAAAATTTATTATAAGAAGCACTTCACACCTTGAACTCTCAATATTTTGTTGTCTAATGTATCAAATGTCAACCATAATCATCAAAAGTCTTAATGGAGCCATTGTAATCTAGAACCATCTTCACACTAATCAAGGGAGGTGGCATTCTAGACTCATTTAGTTCTTTTTTCCATTACATTGACTCTTGCATTAGATATGGGAACATATCTCTCTTTGATTCTTTTCCACATATCAAAAGATAAGAGATTACAATAGAAGGATCCAGATATAAGAGAGTATACCCAGATCAAGATGAAGGAGTAAAAGAAACAAGAGAGAAAAAAATTGAAAAAAGAAGAAAAACACATCAAAAATAGAAAAAGAGAATGATATTGCAAGCCTTTTACTTATGTTTCAGCCATTTCTTATAGCGCCTCTTCTTCATATAATATGGCCAGTGTCATTCTTAATTTTTTGAGCCTCTAGAATATATTTTCAATGGTGTCATTCTCTCGCAACATTTTTTTTTTCTTTTTTTGAATTTACGTGTGGAAAACTAAAAAACCCAACATAAAACACCAAAGGGTGATACCCAATATCCTTAGAGGACACCAAGTGAGGCCATGAGGGCTCAAACCTGACACCTCCTGCTCCCTGAGGCGGAAGATTACCTGTTGAACTAGTCTCCTCTATATATGATAATTAATTTTTGATATTTTTACCTCTTTAATTAATTCTATAGTAGAGGATTTGACAGCCATCCTGTATGGTCAGTTTGAAATGTGAGAAAAAAATGGTAAGAGTTAGGCTTCGGCCATAGTTTGTGCACAACAGCCATCAGTGGCTCTGAAGTGACTAGCAAAAATACAGTCACTCTTGGATACTGGATCGACCATACCACATTCACCTGGAAGGAACAATTGGTTCTGACTGACTGGGGTGCTCCAAATATAACTGGACAGATACAGGTTCACTGCTCATAGATTTGATAGGGGTTATCATTGGAGGCTGTTGCCACTGCTTTGTGTCTGTTGGAATCCAAACTTGTGTTTCCTTGCTGCTACCCGGTGGAAGAGTACGGAAATATGCGGTTATCTCCCATCTGCAGTCTGTAAAGTTGGCAAACTAGTATTAACTTTGATCTCTTTAGCTTTCTCAAAACTGCACAAAACCAGGCTAACCAGAAATGAAAGCGAAATCAACCACTGTTAAAGAAGTACCAGGCGGAAGAGCTTTTGTGAGTGGTTCGGCCACTGAAAGTTTAATCAAGAAAGATCGCAATGTGAACTCTAAGTCCTTAGCTTCCACTTTTGACCCGTAGGACTTGTTCAATGAGAGTTTGAAAACAAATCTTTCAACTGGAATGTTCTCTTTGCTGTAGAAGATAACTGCTAGCCTCTCAACCAGCCCCTAGTTTAGAGAGGAGAATATAGCTTGTGAATTTCTTGACACAACCAGAGAGACTGAGCTTTATATGTAAATCCAACCATTAAGATACAAGAAACCCATTCACAAGCAAATAAGGATTATGCACAGAACAAAAGACTGATTGTGCAGTGTAACATAATGCCAGATAAGAAATGGAATCAAATTTCACGCACCCTTAGGACACATCCTACAGCTGACCGGCAATTTCTTGAAGATCTATTTTCCTTGTGCCAATAAACCATAGTGCACAATAGACAAACAAACTTTTCCTGAGGCTAAGACCGGCTAAGACCACAAGTAACTTTTACCCCTTAGTCCCTTTTGTTCCTTACATCAACATAACCACTGGGAATTAGAAGCAGGCACAATTCTGATCAATTGTATTTTAACCATAGATGAATTATTTATAGAAAAGGTTGGACGAGCAAAGGGCCAAAAATACAAAGATATACATATATCTAGACGTACAGCAGATAATTCTTACTACAATAGCTATGCATGAGGCCATGATTAGTAAGGACAACAAGGCAATCATGAGTTGGCACGAGATAAGCTTCTTTGAAACAGCAGTAAGATTTAGAGCAATCAATTATTTCATTTTATTAAGAATTATTATTTTATGATCATATGAAGATTTTGTCAAATGTGGGATCCAACATGTGGCTTCAACCCAATGGTGTAGATTGTTCCTAGGTTTGCATGTAAAAAACCACGACTCAACAAAGGTGTTGCCACCGCTAACATTATAGCTTTTGGATTTTGATTTGTGTTTCCTCATTGTGAATTGAGGTTTGAGAGGAAGTGGTCAGTCTTGTGGGCCTACCACACCTTAGATTAGCATTCAATTTGCAGTTGTCTGTGGATCAAATTGCATTAAAATTAGATCCTAACCCAATTTGAGCTACACTATTATATTAAATCCATACCATATGAAACACCTAACTACCCATTGTAAACTGGATACCTACCCAATTTGATCCTATTCTAAGTAACACTACCATTGAATTAGCTCATGTAACATTAGGGACTCAAAAACATGTGGCTTTGTTTGTCCAATCAAAATTATTTCTCATACACTTCATACCCAACCATAGATCTTTCTAATGAACCCATAACTATGATCTCATAAGGCCTCACATAAGGTGCACGTGAATGGCCACAGGACTGCCATGGTCTAGACCACAAATCAGAATTGCGGTCTTCACCTAATGGGGCCAACATGGCACCAATTACACCGTTTGCCCCTTCACGCTGACCTAACCATTGGGAATAGGATTGCCTCCTTTGTTATGGAAAGAAAACCATTTTATTACAATAGGAAAGAAAACAACCAGCAAAGAACCATAAAACCAGGCCACGGGCCTGCCAACCAAACTCCCACACACTACAGGAAAAATAGGCCAAAAATCAAACCAATCTGGAAACAAATTCAGCAGAGAGGAAGGTGCCCTCCATGGCTTTCTCATCTGTCATGTGATTAGCAGACCTTGGCATGAGGGGTACAGAAAAACTAGACTCTTATGGATCTTCTCATTTGCTTAACTATGTCGAACAGCCTCCAAGGACATAAACCTCATTTTGCCCAGCCTGTGACTACCATAGAATCCCCTTCCAAAATATACCCCCCCATGAGGGCTTAATTTCCCCATTTCTTGCACCCCTCTCCAAGGAGCATGCAACTCTGCTTCGTTAGCTGAGCAAACTGGGACAGGCCCAGCAAAGGATAACCCTGATAATCTTTGGTTATGCCACCAAAGCCAGCTTTGTTGCAACCACACATACTGCTCCCGTCAAAGTTTCAGCTGGCCTTGAGGGGAGTCGTCCAATCAACTAGAGGTTTCTGGTGATGCTGATGTAATGGTGAAATAGCTTTGAATGAACTGAACACATATAGGACTTTAATTGAAGACATATGGTTTTAAATAAAATGTGCTTTAAATGAGGGAATAGAAAAGAAGGAAGACACGATGGGTAAGGAAAAGGAGAATATGGGGTTACAGTGAAGGTAAATGGGACCATACAAACATGCGAAGGGAAATAAGGAGGGGAATAGGGATTACGACAGCAGTACATGGAAGGGGAGAGGGTGACGAAAGCATCTTTGGTGAGATTTGGAGGTGGCGGAAATAGGAAAGGGCCTAGGGCGATGGTGTAGGAAGGGCTACAAGAGGGTGCGGCAGCAAGGGGGTGCTCAACAAGGGGTAGCGAAAACTGTTTAACAGATCTGGGGTAGTTTTGTGCAGCCGGGAAAGGAAAAAGAGAAAGGGAAAAGAGAGAAGAAGGAGAAAAGAGAGATAGAAGATATGTACCTAGTTAGAGGAAGAGGCTTCTCGCCTATTCCGTGGCTTCTCGCCGCCTTTGGATTCTCTCCAAAGGTTGGTTGATTTCTCACCAACTTCCGTGGATTCTTACCATGGCCGTGTGCATGAAGCAAGGAAAATTCTTTTTATTTCATCGTTTTTTTCCCTAATGAGGGTTACATGGCTTTTATAATAAAATAACAGTGGAATTAAAAGACCAAAATACCCCTAATGACAAAATGACTAAAATATCCACAAGTGTAAAAACAAAATACCCCAAATAAATAAAGAAAATACATCAAAAGACAACTAAATAAAATAAAATCAAAACAAATCAATGTCGATCCAATGCTCCGCATCACCAAGTAGGAGCCCCGAGACAGAAATCCAAACCGTAGCTTTCAATTTGATTGCACCAATGACTTACCCATTTTTTTTTTTTTTTTTTATGACTGAAGGTGTTTAGGCGTCTCACCCGTAGGGGAGTTTACCCGACTAGTCCTTCGGGGCATGTGCACACCTCCCTACACACATACCGAGTTCAAGCGAAATGACTTGCCCAATTTGACCCCAATCTAAATTACACAACCTATTGATCAAATCCCATAAATTTCCACCGGTGGTTAAAATTGAGTCTTTGGGAGCTTAAAAAAATATGGCTTCACTTTTCCGTTCTCAGTAATTTTTGAGACACAGTTCAAGCAAAAACCTTTCCAACCAACCCATCCACATGGGCCTTGGTGAGTCCATAAAGGGGTTCATAAATAAGGTTAATCCTATTTAATCCTAACTATTTATAAAACATGTCCCAAAAACACACATGTACTACATCTACACAAAAATCAACCAATAGAAGAAGTTTTTATCTAACAACAATATTCATTGCAAATGTCACCAACCAATAAGAGAAAGGGATGTAAATACATCTGCATGCATCGAAGAAATTCTCAGATACATGTCGGTGTATGCAGATTCCTCTCTCTTTCTCTCCACAATAAGTGCTCATCTTATATAATCTACCATCGATTACTTGGGTGGATGAACATGCATCCACAAGTATCGACGAAAAGCCAATATATATAATTTCACAATTGAACATTCCTTTTATGCTTTTCCTCGTCTCACTAGACACCCATCCCATTGTTAGCATCTACATTCCCCTCCACTACTAGTTCCATCTATCCCTCTTTCACTCCCCAAGGAAACAAGCAATTGTTGTGATTCCCTCTTTTGCCTCAATTCTGGACACTGACAAGCATTCCACCCCTTTAACCAACCTCCTTTGCATCCCATTCACCACTTCGTTCACAATTGAACATTCCTTTTATGCTTTTCCTCGTCTCACTAGACACCCATCCCATTGTTAGCATCTACATTCCCCTCCACTACTAGTTCCATCTATCCCTCTTTCCTTCCCCAAGGAAACAGGCAATTGTTGTGATTCCCTCTGTTACCTCAATTCTGGCACTGACAAGCATTCCACCCCTTTAACCAACCTCCTTTGCATCCCATTCACCACTTCGGTTAAAAAAATATTTGGGGCCTTAAATAACGGCTTCACCTATCCAATCAAGGTAATTTTGAGAAACAAAATTCAAGGCCAAACCTTTCCAACCAACCCAGCCACATACACCTTGTTGAGCCCATGCAGGGTTTGTATATAAGGGTGATCCTAGTTAATTCTAACTAGATAAGTAGATATATAACTAGCTATATAACATTTTGTACCATACATGCGTATGTACGACATCCACACAAAAAGCAAACAATGGAAGAAGATCTTGTTTAAGATCAACATTTATTGTTGATGTCAGCAACCAATAAGAGATAGATTCAACATCTACATCCACAAGAATGGGAGAAAAGACAATGTATGCAATTTCAAGATTCAACATTCCTTTCATGCCCTTACTCTTATCACTTGATATTGATTCCCATTGTAACTCTCTTCATTCCCTTCCACTACTAGTTTCATCTTTCCTTTTTCTCCTTCCCCAAGGAAACAAACAATTGTTGCAACTCCCCCTTTGTACCTCAATTCTGGACAATAACAAACTTTTGACCCCTTCAATCTCTCTCTTATGCATCCCATTCATCATTTTGGTTAAATTTGAATTCTTGGGTCCTCAAAAACATGGCTTCACTTATACAATCAAGGTGATTTTGAGAGACATGCTGTTCAATCAAATACCTTTCCAACCAACCGATCCACATAGGCCTTGGTGAGTCCACATAGGTGCCCATAAATATGTTAATCATAGTTAATCCTATCTATAATCTATCTATATATGTATTATGTCCCATACATGCACATGTATCGCATCTACACAAAAGCAGCCAATGGAAGAAAAAAACTCTTGTTAAAAGGCCAACATTTATTGTTTTTATCACCAACCAATAGGAGAGAGGGACGTACGTACAACCACAGGTTATTGAGATCTCAAATGCATGTGGATGTATGCACACCCGTCTCTCTCACTGGTTGATTACATCCACAATAAATGCTCATCTTATAAGAGCTTCTCCAATTTGATTACTTTTGGGTGGATGTACATACATTCACTAGTACTGGAGAAAAGTTAATATATGCAATTTCATAATTCAACATTCCCCTCTACTACTAGTTTGTCTTTCCCCTTTTCCATCTCCAAGGAAAAGGGCAATTGTTGCAACTCCCTCCTCTTACCTTGATTATAGACAATAACAAACCTTCAACCCTTTAATCTCCTCCTATGTATCCCATTCACCACTTTGGTTTAAATTTTTTCTTTGAGGCCTTGAAAATATGGCTTCACTTATCCAATCAAGGTGATTTGAGAGACATGCTATTAAAGAAAAGACCTTTTCAACCAACCCATTGACATGGGTCTTGGTGAGTCTACATAGGGGCTCCTAAATAAAGGTAATCCTAAGTAATCCTAACTACATATATTACATCTAAGGCCAATTTTTATTGTTGATGTACAAACCAATAAGAGAGAGGGATGTACATACATCTACATGTATTTGAGGTCTCAGATACATGTGGATGTATATACATCCCTCTCTCTTATTGGTTGATTACATCCATAATGCATACTCATCTTATAAGAGTTTTTCTAATTGATTACTTTTGGGTGGCTGTACATACATCCACAAGTACCAAAGAAAAGCTAATACATGCGATATTAACATTCCTTTAATGCCTTTTCTGTTCTCATTAGATATCCATGTCCTACTGTAACTCTTTTCATTCCCCTCCGCTACTAATCTTTTTCACATTTTCTTCTTCTGCTCACCAAGGAAATAGGCAACTGCTGTTTTGATTCTGGACATTGTCAAAGCCTTCCACCCCTTTAATTTCCCTCTTGTGCATGTCATTCACCACTTTGTAGAACTTGGTTTCCATTTAGTCTAATCCCAAGCTCTCCGTCGATCTTTTGTTAGAACTAAAACCATCTCCCAAGACAACCACTTACATCAAGTGACAACCATGGATCACCAAAAGCTCAAAAGTTCATGGAATTAGGGAGAGGACAAAATAAATAAATAAAGAGAGATAATAACTAAAGCTTTAAGGCAAAGAGATTCAACTTAACCACATTCTGACTCTTCCAATTGTAATATGAGATGAGACCCAACAAGTTGCATTGAGGTGTGCATTTGACAGTGAAGATGCAGTGTGAAATAACAAATGAATCAGAATTGATGCAATTAATTCTGATTTGAAAGAAGTAACAAAAAAATAGGAAAAGAGACAAAGAGGATGAAGCCAGATTAAATAGAAGAATGAACATAACTTGGTTAAAGGGGGTTTGTTCGTAGATTAAATGGTAGATAAATGGATTGAGAAGGGTGAATCAAAGGATTGAGAGAGAGAGAGAGGCCTAATGATGTAAGACACGGAATATCCAACACAAAGATCCACTACTATTTTTTATTTTATTTATTTTTAGTAGATTCTATTTTGTTAATTTTGTTTTTCTAAGTTGGTGTTCTAGAGTCCTTAGGAAACTTGGTTGCTATTTTCATTGGAGTCATAGTTTAGTAAGGAGGCCAAGTCGGTGGGTTTCCCATTTTAGAATCTTATGCTATTTTCGAGTTAGCGTTTTCCTATAAATACCTATGGATGTAATAGAGATGCAACACACGATGGATTAATTAAAATTATCTTTAAGGCATAGCATTTTCCTATCTTCTTTCTTCTTCTCCTATTTCTGCCAAGTTGCAGACCACTTTTCTTCCTCCTGCCCAGTTGCAGGCTGCTCCCGCATCACCTACTAAGGAAAGATTCACCAACCCAAATGTGAAAAACTGAGCTTGAACCCTTTGTATATGGACTAAGGCCTTTATTTTTAACATTTTTAGCCTAAAAGATCTCCAAATTAATTTATTTTTTAGCTAATAAAATTTTACATAAATTCCAATTGCAGCATGCATCACAGGTCCCACCTTTTGGATATGCACCTAAATTAGACGTGGGCTTGGAGAGGAAGTGGGGCCCACTAACAGTAGAACTCGTCCTCCAGGAGAAGAGGAAATTTCCAGCCCTGGCAGGAGAAGGCCATCTTCTCCAAGTAGGAAGAACATGGGCCGGTGCAACCTATCACATGGTTGCACCTAGTTATGTTTCTAGTTTTTTATTTTTTGGAGTTCAATAAAAATCTAAAGATAGGATTGAAAGTTTACTTAATGGAACAATTAGTGAACCAAAATTCAGTCCAAAACTAACATTTTATCCACTTGATCTTCAAGTCCTTGTTTATGATTCTCCTCTCATGAAATTGGCTAAAGACCTTCAAAATTTCCCTCCAACTATATCCCAGCACTTAAAAAATCCAACTCATATGGGCTTGGAGCCTTATCCCCCTTGATTGACTCCAACACACCCTTTATCTCCTCGAAATCCCTTCCCAACCAAGTCTTTTCTCTTTGAAAATCAAAGATTAGAATGAACTAGTGGAGCCTACTTTAGACAATCTTATAGTTCACATGATTCCACAATCATCTAGTATTATGACAATGTCAAGAAATGGGACCTCTTATGCTGGTCAAAAGACCCAAGATTTTTAATTAGTGTGTTTCCCAAACCTCCTCAAAATAAAGATCACTTGCGCACCTTTATGTGGCACGTTTTGTGCACCCCTATGTGGGGCCCACACGGGATTGTGTGGATAAGTTCTCACATGAGACTATGGGAATGTGCTTGTTGGAAAGGTCTATGCTTCAAAATGGAGCCTACCAAAAATGAACATATTGGATTATACAAGCCATGGATTTGAAGGCCACAATTATTAACAATGCCCTAGAAAATGATTTTAACCTGACGCTGAGTGTAATTCTAAAAGCGGGTCAAATTGCATAAGGATCCAATTCAAGGTGAGTAAAGACGTGAAGAATGGAATGGGTGTATGCCTATCTAGACCCTATTTTGTATGGTGATCATGGTGATTATATGCACAACAGTGCCTAGTGGGCAATGAAGCACTGATACGGATACGCGTATCAAATACGACACGTATCCGATACGAGGACACGGCAAATTTTGAAAAACTAGGATACAGGTGCAGCGGGATACGCTGAATTAATATATATATATATATATATATATATATATTCAAACATTTACAAAAAAAAATCAAATGGCATGTGGCAAGTTGGTGAGCACATTGCCTCTGTAATTGATGTTTTGGCTACTGGTTCCTTTTTTACCTGTTTTGATGGGTGGGAATGTTTGTGGATTAACTGTCCTATATATGGGATGCACTTGGATGGAGACAAGATGGAAAAGAAAATGTATCTGGAGAAGGAAGAACTCCCCTATTTGTTTAGCAGGTTTAGGGGAAAGTGGGGCCCAGCAGAGAAAAATGTTTTCTTTGTTAAGGAGAAACATTGTATTTTCCACACCCATGTATGTCTTATGCAGGACAACTAATAGGGTGACCCTAAATGCCTAAATTTGGTTTCCTAAATACTAGAATGGATGAAAATAATGCATTCTATGCTAAAATATGGACTGAAATTAAATTCCAATTAATATTTGCAATTAATTAATATAAAAGTTTGTCATAAATAATCATGCAAAATATTTCCCGAGTATGATGTAAACAAATACATAGAAAGATTTAATAAAAGGGAGGGTTGGTAGATTTTAATTGAAAATGCATGGTTTTAAATAACCATGTGCTTTTACACGAGGAAATAAAAGGAACAAAGGGTAAGGAAAGGGCACATGGGTTACGAATGACCATAGGAGTGCTTTTAGGAGTTGCGGCAGCGAAGGGAGAAGCTTTTGGGGGTAGGCGAAGGCAAAAGGAGGGTCTTGAAGGTGGAGGCAAGGAGAAAAGGGCTATGCAAGAGGTTGGCGATAGAAAGGGGAAAGGCGACACCACTGGAAGGGGATTTGGAAGGTGGCGAAAAGGGTGGGGCTTCAAAACAGGGGAGGAGAAACTGTAGGAGGGGTTTAGAAGTTACGGAAATCACAAAAGGGAGGTAGATGGGTTTCACAGCAAGGGAAAAGGGAAAAGAAAAGGAAAATAGAGAGAAGAAGAGAGAAAGAAGAAGAAGAACCTGAAGAAGATGGAGAAGCTGCAGAAGATGCGAAGGCTTGGAGAAGAGAAGAGTCGCAGCAGAGAGCGAGAGCAGAGGAGAGCCGGAGAAGCCCAGAGAGCAGAGGAGAGCAAAGGCGCAGCAGAGAGCGAAAGCTGGAGAGACGGAAGGTAGAGTTTTGCTTTCGGGTTTTTTTTTTTTTGGTTTTTCTCCTTTTTATCTTTCGCACCGAAAAAAAAAAAACGAAAGACGGAAGACGGAAGTGGAAAGCGTATCCCGTGCTTTTTTCTCGGCCGTATCCCTCTTTATTTGTTGCCGTATCCTGACCCACATATGCGTATCCGAAGAGTATCCATAATTAAAATATTTTTTAATTAATTGGATACGTATCCGGTATGTATCCACGCCGTATCCGTATCAGATACGTACCAGACACAGGTACTTTAAGTATTTTAAAGTATCCGTGCTTCATTGCTAGTGAGTCCTTGTATTTTGTCTATATATTATCAAGCATTGTGATAAATACCGTTCTCGGGATATTAACGGCAATTAGTAATAACGGGATATTTTTAAATTCTCAGATTTTTACCGGGAATTTAACGGGAAAATCTCGCGGAAATTATAATATTTAAAAAATAAAAAAAATAGAATAAATAAAAAAAATTAATGAAATAAAAATTATATAAGGAATTTACCGGGAATTTATTGGGAATTTAGCAGGATATTATCGCGTTATTAACGTTTATCGCGTTTTTAACGCGATTTTATCAGGAATTTACCGGATATTTATCGGCGTGGCGATAAAAACGCGTTTTTAAAGCGGTAATGGTATTTTGCCGATAAAAACGCGGTAAATTTGAAAATACCGCCGATATTTGTGACAAGGTTATCAAGGGCACACAAAGTATAACATATTCAGCGTGATAGGGATATAAAATTTGACCCAACAATCTGAAGTGGTAATGAAAGCACAGGTTTTCAAGAGTCCACTAGGGTTTAACCAAAACAGGGAAAAGAAGCATAGAAGTGCAAGATAATTAATGCCACTTTCTATCTAAAGAGGCAAACAATGGTATGATATGAACTAAGCCCAAGTGGTCCTTGGCGTAGGGTTTGCTCCCTCATGTCCTGGGATCAAACCTTGGTGCTACCACTTGACTTATCCGGGCTGGCTGATGTAGGCTAAGACAAATAAATTGTCGAAAACCCGACTACTATGCGGAAGCTTGATAATAACTAGAATAACCCAATACTATTGCTGGTCTAAAAGAGTCTTGAACAAGACAAAACCAGCCAGCAACTACAACTAGTCAGAACTAGATTTGGGACGAACCAAACAGATGAACTAATGCCTCTCTACGATGGGACTGATCACAAACGAACCTGATAAACTGGTTATTGTTGGACAGGTTGCAGTTGATGAACTAGTTGTTGACCAATGTCAAAACAAGATAACTTGGTTGCTGACCAATGTCAAAAGAAGCCCAAGGCAATCTGTTGCTTGATTCAGAACATAGGACACCAAGCTTGGGTGTCTGAATGTATGCCCCACGTGGCTTCCTTTTGGAAGACAATCAAGAAACAATGGCCTGGAGACGATTCTGGGTCTGCAAGAATTGGTCCTTCCATAGCAAGGTAACAAGACCGTAGCAGAATACACTGAGGAATTCAACCTCCTAGTATCTCGGAACAATCTCTATGAATCAGAAGAGCAGTTGGTCCAACGATACATTGAATGCCTTCGAACTTCCATAGGAGATGCTGTTATGGCCTTTGATCTACTTGTTTTATCAGATGCATTTAAGAAAGCACTACACTATGAAAAAGTAGAGCATCGCAAAAACAGGACCTATCAGGTTCCATCTAACAAGCCTGTAGGAAGCAGTTCAGGTACCAATAAGGGTACATCTTCAAAGTTTGTGACTCAGCCGTCATCTTCCAAGCCTAGCAATTCCAGTGGCAAGCGCACAGTGACGTGTTTCAAGTGCAACGGTATTGGGCACTATGCTTCAGAATGCCCCAATCGAGCTGTGAATTTGGCCCAAGAAGAGGAACCAGTGGCAGAGATAGAGTCAGAGAAGTCAGATTCCATCCCCGAAGAAGAAATCAATTATGGTGAGTCAGGGGATAATCTTATGATCCAGTATTCTTTGTTCACACCAAAAGAAGAGATCAAAGACGAATGGCTTCGTATTAACCTTTTCCATACACGCTGCACTATCGGAGGCAAGGTATGTCATTTAATCATTGATAGTGGTAGTTGCAGTAACGTTGTTTCACTTGAAGTTATTGAAAAGTTGAAATTGAAGACTCAAAAACATCCTAGACCCTTCCAAATGTCATGGTTAAAGAAGGGAGGTGAATTTGTGGTAGATAAGAAATGCCTAGTTTCTTTTCAAATTGGGGGAAAATACTACGACGATGTATGGTGTGACGTAGTACCCATGGATGCATGTCACTTGTTATTAGGCAGACCTTGGCAGTATGATAGAGATACCCATCATTATGGCCGCAAAAATATCTACTCATTCCACAAGGATGGTACCAAGCATATTTTGGGACCTTTGAGAGACTTAGAGAAAGTCCGGCCCAAAAAGGCAAATGTTAATTTGATCACCTTTTCTGAAATACAATTGACCGTTAAAGAGAGAGGAGAATTATTTGCACTTGTAGCCAAGGAAGTGGACACAGCTGAGAAAACTATCCCTCCACTGCTACAACCAATTATGCAAGAATTTGCTGATGTATTCCCTGATGAGTTACCAGCAGGATTACCACCTATGAGAGACATACAACATTGTATTGACCTCATTCCAGGATCGACTTTACCAAATAGAGCTGCTTACAGAATGAGTCCTACAGAAAGTGCAGAATTGAATCGACAGGTATATGAATTAATAGACAGGGGTTTCATCCGTGACAGTATGAGTCCTTGTTCTGTGCCAGCACTATTGACTCCAAAGAAAGATGGCAGTTGGCGTATGTGTGTTGACAGCAGGGCTATCAACAAGATCACTATTCATTATTGTTTTCCGATCCCGAGACTTGATGATATGCTGGATATGTTAGCAGGGGCAGTGATATTCTCCAAAATTGATTTAAAAAGTGGGTACCATCAAATCAGAGTTAGACCAGGTGATGAATGGAAAACGGCATTTAAAACTAAAGAAGGCTTATATGAGTGGCTGGTTATGCCATTTGGCCTTTCCAATGCCCCAAGTACCTTTATGAGGGTAATGAACCAAGTACTCAAGCCTTTCATTGGTAAGTTTGTCGTGGTCTACTTTGACGACATTCTTATCTACAGTCGGAATGAGCAGCAGCACATTGATCACCTTCGCCAAGTTTTTGAGACCTTGAAAAAGGAACAACTGTATGCAAATCCAAAGAAATGTACTTTTATGACTAACGAAGTTATTTTCTTAGGATATGTTGTGAGTACAGATGGCATCAAGGTAGATGAAGCAAAGGTAGAAGCAGTGCGTGATTGGCCGACGCCAAAGAATGTACATGAGGCACGTAGTTTTCATGGCTTGGCTTCTTTCTAAAGACGGTTCGTCAGGAACTTCAGCATTATTATGGCCCCTTTTACAGATTGTTTGAAAAAGGGTGAGTTCCAGTGGACACAAGCAGCAGAAGAGAGCTTTCAGACTATCAAGCAGCGGTTGACTGAAGCTCCAGTCTTAGCCATTCCAGATTTCAAGAAGGAGTTTGTGGTTGATTGTGATGCATCTCATACTGGTGTGGGTGCAGTCCTCAGTCAAGAACAACGCCCAGTTGCATTCTACAGTGAGAAGTTGAACGGAGCTCAGAAGAGGTATTCTACATACGACTTAGAGTTCTATGCTATTGCACAAACCCTCAGACACTGGCGTCATTATCTTCTCCATCAGCCTTTTGTGCTTAACTCTGATCATCAAGCACTGAGTTACATCAACGGGCAACACAAGCTCAACACCCGGCACGCCAAGTGGGTTTCTCTTATACAAGCATTCACTTTTGTCGTACAACACAAGTTTGGAGTTCAAAACAAGGTCGCAGATGCTCTCAGCAGGAAATCAGCCTTGTTGATTCAGATGCGGGTGCAGGTGCTTGGATTTGATACTTTTCAAGACCTATATCAACATGATCATCACTTTGAACCAATTTGGCAACAACTTAGCCAAAATCGACCTTGTGGCGAATATAGTATGCAGGATGGCTACATATTCAAAGATTCAAGACTATGCATTCCGCAATGTTCACTACGAGAGAGGCTAGTCAAAGAACTACATAGTGGTGGACTAGCAGGACATTTTGGTAGAGATAAGACCATGGCACTATTGGAAGAGAAGTTTTATTGGCCAAGTATGAAGCGAGAGGTGAGCAGTTTTGTCAACCGTTGTTATATCTGTCAAACAGCAAAAGGACACTCTCAAAATACAGGGCTTTATACTCCTCTCCCTGTTCCAGCAGCACCATGGGAGGATGTATCCATGGATTTTGTCTTAGGTTTACCGAGAACACAACGAGGTATGGACAGCATATTAGTTGTGGTGGATAGATTTTCTAAGATGGCACACTTCATTCCGTGCAAGAAGTCGTCAGATGCCTCACGTGTGGCGGCATTGTATTTGAAAGAGGTCGTCAAATTGCATGGTATTCCAAAATCTATCGTCTCCGATAGAGATACGAAGTTCATGAGTCACTTCTGGCTTTCTCTCTGGCGACAGTTGGGTACACAGTTGAAGTTTAGCAGTGCTTATCATCCACAGACCGATGGTCAGACTGAGGTGGTTAACAGGACTTTGGGTAATCTCCTAAGAAGTTTGATTGGACGAAAGCCTAGGCAATGGGATTTGATTTTACCACATGCTGAATTTGCCTACAATCGCTCGACAAGTCGTACGACAGGTCACAGTCCATTTCAAGTTGTATATGGTTCCAATCCCAGCAGTGTGTTAGATTTGGTGCCATTACCTTCAAAAGGACCAAAATCTCAAGCAGCCGACGATTTAATTGCAGAGATCAAACAGTTACATAAGCAGGTACGTCATAAGATTGAAAGCTCTACCTTTCAGTTTAGAAGAAACCAACTTAACTTTCATGTCATCCGGAACTTCTCTGCAGTCAAAAGCATTCTCAATTGCCTCGATCCATTCGACGAACTCATCATGCTCGGTACTGCCTGAATAATCTGGAATGTCAACTCGAATGCCATATGAATCAATACTTGTTTTATGGTCCCTTTCTGGACGCCTGTCTACATATTTGTGTCGACGTCTAGGAGGAGAGGGAGAACGAGGTGGTGTCTCGTCTGACGATGATGAATGACTGTTATGAACGGAAGGAATGGTAGGGGGACGCTGATTGCTTTGTCTTTTCAAATCTGCTATATCCTGTGTCATATTAGCCATCATCTGAACTATCTGATCCATATTTAGATTCTTATTTTGAGTCGAACTTGGGTGACCACTGCTTGAAGAACTGCCCATCGGATGAGTAGGGCCACTTTCTGGAGCACTTCTGACCCGAGGAACGGAATTTGTAGGGATCCCGCCATCCGTCCGTGCTTGACGAGGACGAAAATTATAACGCCGTGCCATAACTCAGTGAAAGAACAAAAGAGTCTTGCAACAAATAATATTAGTGATAAAATAAGCCACTCACAGGTAAGATCGATGTCGGAGTCTCAATTAACTCAAAAGCTCTCTTTCCTTGTTAAGGTAGGACTCTCTTTCCTTGTTAAGATAGGACTCTCTTTTCTTGTTAAGGTAAAACTCTCTTTCCTTATTTCAGGTTACTTATAAATAAGATTGTAATCAGCCCCTTGAGGGGACCGAGTATTATCAATAATAGTTCAGACTTATTTCTTGCAAACGAAGGACCGTTTTGCTATTTTAATTCACTGCAGTTGCAGAGTTTCTCTGAATCAATCAGCGATTACAAGTGGCTGTAATCCCAGGCAGATTGTCAACCAGAGAAAGTTGGAGTGCGCTGCATCATAACAGAGGAGGTGCTGTCATCTTGAAGGGAAGGACCAATTCTTGCAGGCCCAGAATCGTCTCCAGGCCATTGTTTCTTGATTGTCTTCCAAAAGGAAGCCACGTGGGGCATACATTCAGACACCCAAGCTTGGTGTCCTATGTTCTGAATCAAGCAACAGATTGCCTTGGGCTTCTTTTGACATTGGTCAGCAACCAAGTTATCTTGTTTTGACATTGGTCAACAACTAGTTCATCAACTGCAACCTGTCCAACAATAACCAGTTTATCAGGTTCGTTTGTGATCAGTCCCATCGTAGAGAGGCATTAGTTCATCTGTTTGGTTCGTCCCAAATCTAGTTCTGACCAGTTGTAGTTGCTGGCTGGTTTTGTCTTGTTCAAGACTCTTTTAGACCAGCAATAGTATTGGGTTATTCTAGTTATTATCAAGCTTCCGCATAGTAGTCGGGTTTTCGACAATTTATTTGTCTTAGCCTACATCAGAGTGGTATTCAGAGCTTTTGAGTTAATTGAGACTCCGACATCGATCTTACCTGTGAGTGGCTTATTTTATCACTAATATTATTTGTTGCAAGACTCTTTTGTTCTTTCACTGAGTTATGGCACGGCGTTATAATTTTCGTCCTCGTCAAGCACGGACGGATGGCGGGATCCCTACAAATTCCGTTCCTCGGGTCAGAAGTGCTCCAGAAAGTGGCCCTACTCATCCGATGGGCAGTTCTTCAAGCAGTGGTCACCCAAGTTTGACTCAAAATAAGAATCTAAATATGGATCAGATAGTTCAGATGATGGCTAATATGGCACAGGATATAGCAGATTTGAAAAGACAAAGCAATCAGCGTCCCCCTACCATTCCTTTCGTTCATAACAGTCATTCATCATCGTCAGACGAGACACCACCTCGTTCTCCCTCTCCTCCTAGACGTCGACAAAGATATGTAGACAGGCGTCCAGAAAGGGACCATAAAACAAGTCTTGATTCATATGGCATTCGAGTTGACATTCCAGATTATTCAGGCAGTACCGAGCATGATGAGTTCGTCGAATGGATCGAGGCAATTGAGAATGCTTTTGATTGCAGAGAAGTTCCGGATGACATGAAAGTTAAGTTGGTTTCTTCTAAACTGAAAGAGAGTCCTACCTTAACAAGGAAAGAGAGTTCAATGTTAACAAGTAACAAGGAGCCAACCCTCCAATTATGAAAATAACAAATTCTAAATCTAGAAAATAACACAAAGAAACTTTCCTAATTTAATTAAAATCCTAGCTGATTTAGGATTCTAATTCACAACCATCAGCACCTCTTTAGCCATTGGGCCTGCTCTGCTGGGCCTGTTCTTGGGCTGAATTCCATGGTCCAATTGATAGGATTCATTGTCATTGGACATCCTATGGAACTTCTCATAAAAATCTAATGGCAACGCCAAAATCTCATCTTCTTTGTCACCAATGTCCGCATCACTGGCTGTGTGGGCATTGGCGGTGCAGGCCCCAGGAGATTAGTCTTGTTGGGTCAATACCTCAAGGATACCCTCGTTATCCAAAAAAAAAAATATTATTATTATAAATGATGACCTACCAAATCAGCAACTTATCTGCATATACCTTTCAGCATGTAGGACTTTTTAAGCAATAATCAACGTTTCTTTCACATTTTTAGGCACTCAAGTAAGTCTATCTTGACCTAAAATGTTAACTTATACATTATTTTCACCTACAACAATTACATAAAAAAATCAAGGCCTCCAAGTATTAAAAAAGAAAAACTTTGGAGTGAGGGAGAAACAACTGAAAGCACCTCCTGGATAAAAGGGTGAAGGCTAGAGACTGCAGAGTGAACATAGTCCCTCAACTGTGGATGGCGAGCCCTTTGAACCACAATATTCATGTAACGGCTTCTTTCAAATGCACCTGCAATAGGTTCTTAAAAAATCATATTGTATCATAATATCCAAATCATTTTCTTTAAAAATCATATAAGTATCTTAAGATTCAAATTGTAAATCATAAGATTTTAACAATGATGCATCCTAGCAATGATATGATAATCCAAATGGCAAACAAGTAACTTCTACGCTGGATCGTGTCACTTCTTTATAGACAAACAAATAACTCATGAATTAGTAATTGAAATATTGAATATAGCAAATCCCAAAAGCAGTGAAGGAAAATTTTCAAACAATGCCCCTATAGAGATGCACCCCTAGTCACTTCTCTGAGAGTAACCCACCTCTAACTTAGCTAAACTCTCCAAACACTACCACTTCTGCCGAAGAGCATCCATCCACCCTTCCTAATTGGTAAGGGGCCTGGTTGACACCCACTGATGGATATGCACCTTACACTAAAATTCATCTCGAAAGTTTGGCATTGACATGAAATTTAGAATCCCTTATATGAAGAAATTATGTATTAGTCAAAACACTATTTTTTGTGCTATAATCAATGTTGGAAGCTTCCAAATCAACTTGTAGAGGTGACAAGAACTCATAGTAGTACACTTGGTAAATAAATGCTTATAATGCAACTTTACAGATGTGGGTCATGTCACCCACTGTCTTTTATGACAGTTTGCTTTAATTAGGTTAACCACTGGGTCAAACGGCTTTGAACAATTTTGAACCGTAATAATAGCATAACATGATAATAACATATACATTATTATATTTAAAAATAATAATAAAGTAAGAAAAAAATGGAAATCATATTCCAACTATGATATTGTAATAATGAAGATTAAAGAATGACATTTTCAATAAAAGAGAACAATCATAATATTTTTCGGACAAACCAAACCATCTAAAAAATCAAACTGCCTTAGGGGCTGGTTCAGGTCCGACGAGTCAAACCACATGGTTCAGTTTGAATTTTACAACAGTGATGTCACCATTAAAAAATTAAAAGAAAAAATCATGCACTATGCATGCACACACGCGCATACACACATGCAAACACCTAAGGGAGGTATTTTGTAATTTGAAGAGTGAGAAAGTGATCACCAAGCACAATTAAAAAGTGCCTTCTCTTGAGTCACTTCCCCTTAGCTCAGAAGGGTTGGCTAGACGGTCAAGATGCTCGCCTCATGAAGCGAGGTCTTCAATTCGATTCACGCTCAATCCCACCAGGTCACTCCCGAAGTGGTTATTCCCATTGACTAAACCAGTGTGGATTGGGAGGCTTACACATGCTCATGCGATTAATCTCACCTCAAATGTGGGTTGGGGATACCATGTTATTAAAAAAAAAAATGCCACATTAGGTGCTCGAAATTCTATATTCAAGGTTAGAGTGATTGGAGCGGGATAAAATTTGGGCCTTGAAAATGTTAAAAAGATAAATCCCACCCTATACCGTGCTTTCCATTTCAGAAAAGTGGGTAGCACAGATACAGATTTGGTATAATCTCGTGCTGGCAATGAAAACTGCAAAAATCAAAGGCCAGCAATTTGAGGTCATCCCTTTTATAAAAAGGACAACTCAATTTTGTCATTCAGAAGAAACAAGAGGGCGATGACCCCAAATCAAACAGTAAGTACACTAAAGAAAGAAAGGGGAATTTTAAAATAAAAAAAAAAACAGGCGCTCCCCCTGAAATTCAACTGGTTCTACAAAAAACATGTGAAACCCAGAGGGTAGCAGAAGAGGGAATTGAACAAACAAGGAATTGGGAGTGGAAAAGGGGAGATTCATACCAGTGGGATAAACCCTTTTGAGGAAAACAATTGAGCTTATGGCAACTTCAAGGAATTCCACCAAGAGACGACCCGTTTCACCTTCAATAAAAGAAATGAAGAAGAAGCCCTGCAATTAGAAGAAGAACAACAACAAGAACCGAAAAAACGGCTTCGAATTATTGATGGAAAGGAGAAGGAAAATGTAAGGAAGAAAAAACAGCATACTTTGGTAGAATTTAAGATCACCCTTGCCGCGCTCCATTTACAGTGTATTCCTTCGAAGAATTGCTAACTACATACTCTGTTTCTAACTATGTTCAACGGATCGGATCGGGTCGGGTTGAATTTAATGGCAAAAATCCTCCATGATGTGGATACTATGGTTTCCACTTTACAGTTTAGACCCGTTCCATTATGAGTCCTGCTGTTTGGATCCAAGCGCCGTAACAGCAATATAAAGACTCAATTATAAATTTAAACTCTTAAAATATTATTTTCTTTTTATATTTAAATTTAATTTGAAATAATATTTATTACATTTTCACCTATTTAATTAATTACGATAGATAGAAATATGTATTCAATAATTTTCTTTTTATTTTAAAAAAAGTATATGGTATATATTAGCTATAAAAAACTTAGGCTTATTTTTTCATCCATTTTCCCTCTCAAGCTTATTTGGTTTTTTTCTAGAGAGGGAGGAGAAACCATGATTTCACCTCCTCCCTTATCACTCCTTCCTTCATTTATTTTCTCCTCATACCTTTCTTGATGAACTGGTAAGGTCGACTTTAATGCCAACTTAAGCTGTCACGTTAAAATAAACTTTAGATCTAGAATTTTAAGGCAGATCAAGGATTTCAATATAGAAACCCTAAGAAAAATCAACTCTCAATCGTCTCGATTAATGAAATAACTCTTCTATATTTTCCTTGATTGATTTACAAGTGTATATATAGGAATACAAAATAGAGATTTTCTCTATATGGAATTACAGATGTCATTGACTAATCTCTTCACAACCCGTGTTGACCATTCCTTGATTATAGGTGAGGATAATCACGGGATCAGAATGAGAGATTTCCGGATCTGATAGGAGCGGAAGAGGTGGACTGACCAATATCGCTAACAGCCTCTCTCAAGCACAACGTGGCGTCGACGAGATTGAGCTTGTCACGAAGGGTCATAAAGCGAGGCGAAGACAGTCCCTTAGTGAAGATATCAGCCAACTGATCTTTGGTGGAAATGATTTTAACCACTAAAAGCTTTCGAGCAACCATATCAAGAACAGAAGGAAAAATCAATCTCTACATGTTTGGTACGACCATGAAAAACAGGATTGGCCACGAGATATGTGGAACCAATATTGTCGCACCAAATAGTGGGAGGCCCATGTAGATAAACCCGTAATTCCCCAAGAAGGGAAGTCAACTACGTTAGTTTAGCAACGGCCGAGGCAAGAGCTCGGTATTCAGCTTCTGTGCTGGAATGGACAATTGTTTGTTGTTTCTTAGATCTCCAAGATACCAAATTGTTGCCAAGAAAGATAGCAAAATCACTAGTTGATTTTCGATCATCGGGACAGTCAGCCCAATCAGCATCAGAGAAAGCCGACAAACATAAAGCAGGCCGAAAGTGATCATATGTTTCAAATACCGGAGGATGTGCTTAACAAAGGCACAATGTGCAGTAGTGGGTTGATGCATAAATTGACAGGCCTTGTTGACAGCAAATGAAATATCCAGTCGTGTGAGCGTCAAATATTGTAGACCACCAACAATACTGCGATAGAGTGTGATCTCATCCAAAGGATCACGAGAATGTTTGGATAAGGATGAAAAGGAAGCAACAAGGGACTTAACAGGTTTGGAGTTGCACATATTGGACGAGGAGAGTAATTCACGGACATAGTGTTGGTGAGAGAGAATAAGTCCAGTCGTTGTAGTGCGAGCCTCAAGTCCCAAGAAATGATTAAGGTGTCCCAGATCTTTGAGAGAAAATTCCTGACCAAGGGTGGAGAAAAGGTCCGTGATTTTGGAAGAGGAGTTGCCTATAATAAAAATATCATCCACATACACCAAGAGATAGAGAAGAACACCATTGTGACAATAGATGAATAAAGAAGTATCTGTCTTGGAACAAGTAAAGTCCAAACTGAGTAAGTAATCACTAAACCTACAAAACCATGCATGTGGAGACTGTTTAAGGCCATAAATAGACTTCATCAATTTGCAGACATTAGTGGGATGAGCAGGGTTAACAAATCCAGGCGGTTGACGCATATAAACATCTTCGTCGAGACGACCATGAAAAAAGTCATTATTAACATTAAGTTGACGGAGAGGCCAGCCACTCGAAATTGTAAGTGCAATTACCAACATGAGAGTAGTAAATTTAACAAATGGACTAAAAGTATCATGATAATCAACACTAGGTAGTTGATTGTACCCTTTAGCGACCAGTCTAGCCTTATGTCGAGCAATAGACCATCAGCATGATGTTTAATGGTGAAGAGCCATTTACAACCAAGAACATTCATGGAGGGTTGTGGTGGGACAAGTTGCCAGGTGCCTTGATGAATGAGGGCATTCAACTCAATACTCATAGCAGCACGCCAAATGGGAAACTTCACAGCAGAGGAGACGCAAGTGTGAACCATATCTATATTGCTAGGTGAAGGAGTAGTACTAGTGGCCACAAATGCTTTGCCTTTAACAATACCAGATTTGGCACTCGTCTGCATAGGATGCGTAGAGGTAGTGGAAGCTGACACAAGAGTAGGAGCAATATCAGGACGATAGACGCACAGATGTAGAGCAGTAATAGTGTCAAACAAAGGAGCCTGTGGAGAGGAAACATCAGTAGAGATGGGAAGAGGTGTAGAGGCAGGTGAGGGCATAGTTGCAGGGGAAGGCGCAGGTGAAGGTGAGGACACCACCATTGGCGCATTCAGTCCATCAGGTGGAGGAAGAGGAGATCTAAGCACTGATACGGATGATAAGTTATTGGTGACAGGCAAAATACCAAAATTAAGCGGAACAGCAACGGGCACAGAAGAGTGAGTCTGTTGAGAAGAAACAAAAGCACCTGCAAAAGGAAAGATGCTTTCATCAAACACCACATGGCGTGCAATAATAACCTTCTTAGAGGTAGGATTATAACATTTGTAACCATGGTAGCGAGAACTGTGAGTATTATAAGGTCGCAGGTAAGGATAACAGGCACATCCAAAAATCTGAAAGAACTTATAATTTAGTAGATGTCCAAACAAAACTTCCAGTGGAGAACGATGTTGCAGGAGAGCAGTAGGGAGGCGATTAATCAAATAGATCGTTGTCTTAAAAGCATGGTTCCAGGGTGACATTAATAAAGAGGTATGGGCCATTAAGGTAAGGCATGTTTCCACAATATGTCTATGTTTTCGTTCAGTTGATCCATTCTACTCATGTGTATAAGGGCACGATATGCGAAGAAGAATCCTACATTGGGATAAATAAGGGCTAAGTTTCTAATATTCACCATCCCAGTCAGATTGCAGGGCTTTGATTTTGTGATTAAAATAATTTTCCACAAAACATTTAAAATGTAAAAATGTATCAAAAATATCAGATTTAAGAACAATTGGAAATAATCAACTAAACTTAGAATAATCATCAACAAACACCACATAAAATTTATTTCCATCTACAAAACGAGTAGGAGCCGGTCCCCACACATCAGAAAATAAAAGATCTAATGGCCCTGACGATGTTGAAGGTGAGCTTGAAAAATGAAGCTTGTGACTCTTTCCAAACTGGCACACAGTAGACATCTTTGGACCTTTATTATGAGAAACCGGTAGCCTGGCCTTGGAAACTATTTGTCTAACAGTCCGACTAAAGGGATGACCCATGCGAGAGTGTCACCGTTCAAGAGACGCATGTTCACCAATAAATGATGGAGGAGACAAATCTAACTTAGGTGTGCAATGAAGCATGAGCTGGTAAAGTCCCTTCTTACTCTATCCGTAAGTGAGAGTTGTCCCAGTTGTGCGATCCTTAATATAAAAACAGTCAGGGTGAAACTCAAAAAACACATTATTATCACATGTAAACTAATTTGCGGATAATAAGTTTCGAGAGATAGACGGAACATCAGAATGTCACCAAGGGGAAACAATCTATTAGAAAAAAAAAAGAGTGTAGATGAACCAGTGTGATGAATAGGAAAACCTGCACCATTGCTGACTGTCAACTAATCCGAGCTGGAATACTCCAAGTGCAAAGAGCGATTTCCGAGTTCAACTGTGACATGATGAGATGCGCCAGAATCAGAAAACAAACTATTGTCAGTGGGAGGTGGGAGGTGAGACCGCAGCAGTATAGGATGCTGTAGAGTCATGAGGTTGGAAAGCTGTTGAATCGTTGGCGACACTGCAAGTGACAGATGCGGTTGCACACCTGACAGATAAGACGAGAAGACTGTACCGGACGAGTGACATGACGACGGTCAGCTGGAGCAGAAGACTGAACATGACATCCCCTAGAGCAACCACCACGCCCACGAGAACGCATTGGCGGAGTGGAAAAAGAGCCTCGCTAAAAGTGACGAGAAGATGGCATGTGTTGTTTAGTAGAGATATTGGCGATGAGGGACTGTAAAGTAAGAGGGACAGTCTCATGTGCAAGGCAGAGTTCCTGACTATGCAGAAGACCTTGTAACTCAGAGAAAGAGATTGGTTTTGCCCGAGTAGTGATAGAGGTGACAAAGATCCCATATTCTGGTCCAAGACCACGGAAAGTATATAAAACAAGATCATCATCCAACATAGGACGGGAAGCCGCCACAAGACATTCAGTAAGAGACTTGATAGATGTAAGATACTATAGCATGGAAGAGTCGCCCTTCTGAAGATGAAAAGCTGGAGACAAAGCTGCATTATGTGAGCATTTTGTTGCTAGATCAGAAACTCAAGGTTAGGCTTGACTGAAGAAGAAGAGTCATCTTTAGGATCCGGAGGTAGAACATTGGATGGGGCAGAGATCGTCCCATCAATATAGCCAATGAAATTGTAACCTTGAAGAAAAGGCAAGAGTTGAGACTTCCATACAAGATAATTATCTGGAGTCAGTCGGATAGTAATGAAAAGCTGAAGCTGAGAAGAAAAATTCGATAAAGTGGCCATAAGAAGCAGTCAATAGTAAGAAGTAGTCTATAGAAGGAGGATGTGCACAAAATGACTTAAGAAGATCGTCGCCTGAGATCCTGAGGCTTGAAATCAGATGAGTGAGAACCCAAAACAGAATAGATGCTGAAACAGATCTGTCCAGTGTCAATCCAAAGCAAAACCAACAGAGCAATGATGGGACAACAAGTGGTTGCAACACTGCTGTCAAAGAGAAGAGGTTCCAAGTTTGAAACCAACTGGTAGGGAAGAGGCAGCGTCTGTCATTGTACAAGGAGAGAAAGGGTCGGATCTGAGGCAACTAGCAGAGAACTGCCAAACAGGGCAGTCCAATGGAGACCGAGACAGAGATCCGATCAACAAGTTAGTTGACAGTGCGGCTGCAAAGAAAGAACGCCTGCAAGAGCAGAAGATCCAGATCTGAAACCGATGGAGTTGTTTGTAGATAAGAGCAAGCCAACGCCTTTTGCTAGAGGAAAATCGGCTGAGATAACAGATTTGGCTAGAGGGAGATGCTGTGGATCTAGGCGGACACTTGTAGAGATGAAGGCCACCAGGTCGACATGTGAGTTGTTGCAGAGACAAGAAGACCAGGTCGAGATGCGAAGGCAACCGAAGAGGGCTAGAGCAGTGCAAAAATGATCGACAGAGGTAAACCTTGAACTACTGATACCATAATGAAATAACTCTTCTATATTTTCCTTGATTGATTTACAAGTGTATATATAATAATACAAAATAGAGATTTTCTCTATATGGAATTACAGATGTCATAGACTAATCTCTTCACAAACCGTGTTGACCATCCCTTGATTATCGGTGAGGATAATCACAGGATCAAAATGAGAGATTTCCGGATCTGATAGGAGCAGAAGAGGTGGACTGACCAGTATCACTAACATCGATCACTCTCAAGAAAACAAAAATGACATTAATTTCAAAAAGATAATTTCGACTGAGTCAAAATACATCGACGAAATTAAATGTTCAATCAAAAGAAAAAAGAACGTGGAATTGTTATTCCGAATGCAATGAATTAAATAATTAATTAAAATCCACAATTAAATGTCGAAAAGCAATTCATAGGCACGCATGGAAATTAAATTCAACGCTTATTCAATTTGATAAACATTGAAACTTATGAGAATCAATTTGGTTGCAGAATTATAATTTAATCAATAATGGGAAAATTGCAAGTATGAAATTGGAATAAGCTTTTGAAGTCCATTTAAGACATGAAAATCTTAATGAAACTACTTTTGGACCCCTAAGAATGTATCAAAGATTGTTGGGACGTATTTGGGCGTACAACAAAGGTTTCTAAATGTTCAAAACTGTTACTGGGCCTGCTAAATACTGTTGGATCTGAGAACACTGTTAATACACCTACAAAATGCATCTGGTCTGAAAATTGTTGATGGGCTAGCAAGCATTATGAGAATTGTTAACAGATCAGTAAATATTAAATGGACTATTATGGACCAGAACACTTTTACTGGGCTAGCAAACACTATGAGAATTATTAACAAACCAGTAAATATTAAATGAAGACTGATAATGGGCCAAAGCATTGTGCATGGACCAGAAATAATACAGAATATAAATGGGTTAGAAAATGGTGTATGAACTGTTAGTGGACCCAGATATTGTTATGGGCTTTCAAGAACAATAAGAATTGTTAACATGCTATTAGAATTAAATGGGGCCCATAATGTCAAAAGAAAAACAAATAGTGAGATAGACAAATATAAAACTCGATTGGTGGCAAAGGATTCATCAAATGTAACGCCCGCCCTTTTTTTTCACTCACTTTTCAAAAATCAGAGTCTATTTTTTTTTTAATAGAAGAGTGAGAGAGGGCGTGGACGCCACGACGCGAGTTAAGTCCGAGCTTTTAAAGCCCGGCCCTTAACTGGCCAACCCCACGCGTGCGCGGAGCTAAGTCCACGAGAACGGTTCACGCGTAGGAAGTAAGCTCGCGGATTATAATTATTGCGGAACATGATAATAGAGTCTATCCTACCGGTTTTTAGATAGAAGGAAAGATACAACATTGAATTACCAAAATGCCCCTATGTTCATATTTATATCACAATTATAATCGTCCATGAGTAACGTCCAAACCATCGCAAGAAATGTAAACTTATACAACCCGACAAGCTAAGTTACTTTAAAATTACATCTCCAAAATGGAAATGTAAATAAACTAAGACTGCGCTACCCAAGCTCCTAAGCTTGGCTCCTGTCATGTCCAACGCTTCCGCCATCCCCTGCGTCATCAGCTAGGGTAGAAGTAGGGCGTTAGTCAACGCGCCCGGTAGGACTCCGAGTAGGGCTAGCACATGGATTAGTGATAACACATATACCGATAAAATAACATATAACAAAATAAGCATGTGATGAATGTTATGCCATGGGTGCCTATGTCATGTGTCTCACCCATCATCCGTATGATCATACAACGTATTATCGCCATGTTTGCTTCTCGGTCGCCCCGACGGAGCATGGACTCCGGTTATAGCCCTCAGGCTATGCCCATGTCTAATTCTCGGTCGCCCCGACGGATCATGGAATCCGGTTATGGCCCCTCAAATATCCCCATGTTTGCTTCCCGGTCGCCCCGACGGAGCATGGACTCCGGTTATAGCCCTCAGGTTATCCCCATGTCTGATTCTCGGTCGCCCCGACGGAGCATGGACTCCGGTTTATTTATTTTTTTCCACCCATGCCATGCATGAGATGTAGTGCATTATGCTATGTAATATATATGTACATTTCATATCCATAATATAAAATCCATAGGATAGGAATATAATCCATAGCATAAAAAAAATACCGTCCATAGCATTTAGAATATAATCCATACCATGTAACATCCATGTAATAATAAATCATATAATTTCCAAAATCAAATACGGAAAGCATCACATACACATAATCCACGACTTACAAAAAGGTAGGAATCCTACCGAATACTGATAACGTTCCTTTTTGTTTTCGTCCGATAACTCTGGTCGCCGATCGCGTACCGTTGCGATGTGCCAATACCTTATTATACATTTCCCAAGTTAGTCTATATCTTATCCACGATTAAGTCTCTAACTGATCATAAACCTATGTTTATTAATGATCTTTAACCACATTATAAGATTACCATAATCAGCCCTTATCTTGGCCTCTTTTTCCATTGGTTTCAACACGTATATAATTCAATCCATAACTGATCTATACACCTAGATCCATTAATGACTTACCAATCATGTCATAGGATCATTAAAATAAGTCCCTTTAATTTAATATCATCTCCATTTATCCTACCGGATTAATAGTGTCTTAGAAAATATTCAAATACTGCACATTTCAATTCAGTCGGCTGACTTTGAATCAGGTCGTCTGTTTGTCTTGCCAGTTCAGTTTCAGTCGACTGAAATACAAATTCAGTCGGCTGAAACATAGTTCATACCCATTCAGTCGACTGAATCACAGATTCAGTCGGCTGACTTTGAATCAGATCGTCTGTTTGTCTTGCCAATTTATTTTCAGTCGACTGAAATACAAATTCAGTCGGCTGAACTATCAACCATCCGTTTACGTGTTTAATAAGCATTCCTTCAGTCGACTGAACCATATATTCAGTCAGTTGAAACTTCCAGAACCCTTTTTTTGTCCGAGACGTTTGTGTTCAATCGGCTGAATCATCAGATTCAGTCGGCTGAATCATCAGATTCAGTCGGCTGAAACTCCCAGGAACTCCTTCTGTTTTCAGGCGCCATTAGTTCAGTCGACTGAAACTCTAGTTTAGTCGGCTGAAACTCCCAGAAGTTCGTTTCTGATTCGTCCATTATCAGTTCAGTCGACTGAATCCCTGATTCAGTCGGCTGAAACTCCCAGAACTTCGTTTCTGGTTCGTCCATTATCAGTTCAGTCGACTGAATCCCTGATTCACTAGGCTGAAACTCCCAGAACTTCGTTTCTGGTTCGTCCATTATCAGTTCAGTCGACTGAATCAGATTCAGTCGACTGACTGTTTTGTCAGTCCTTTCCATTGCATGTTTCGTACTTCATTCCTTCGCGATTTCTCTTAAAAGAGCCATAACGGCATGTTTGGAAATACTTACAATCCTTGGTTTTCCCGGTTGTCTTTTGCTCCTCTTGTTCCTTAGACTTTCTCCTTCTTCTTCCTCCTTGATACTCGGCCAATGGTGAGCTTGATTAAGGTAAGGTCACCAAGGTTTGGTTCGGCCAAGGTGTAGCAGTTTGAGAGGGAAAAACGGAGGAGAGAATGGGAAAATATCATAAGCCTCGGGTCTTATGAGTGATCGGCCAACTCTTAGTTCCTTCTTCCCTTCTTTCTCAATTCCTTTCTCTTCTTTTCTCCTTAGTGTTTTCTTTGGAAGAGAGGGGAGGACGGTTTTGGTGTGTGAGGGAGAGAGTGAGAGAGAGATGGGTGTGATGATTGGTTTGACTCCCTCCACCAACCAAGCATGGAGGGAGGTATGGGCTTGCATGCCCCCAATTTTAGGGCCTTTGTCCCCTTAGTGGGGGTGGTTGGAATGGGTTTGAGTCACAACTCATTCCAATGAGTTTGGTGAGTCAAATAAGATGGAAACCATCTTGACTCACCCCATTTCCTATATGACTCCCTCCCCTCTTGACTCACTTAATTATTTAATTTATTATTTAACTTAGCCCCTTTTATTTTATAATTTAATTTCTATTTAATTCCCTTCTATTCCTTCATGAATCCACCCATGGTTGACCAAGTCAACAATGGTGGCCGGCCCCACCAATTTCTTAGCCAACCGCCACCTCACTTGATGAGGTGGAGGTGGACCCCACTTGATTATGTCCCTTGGTCTATTCAAGACTAAACTTAGGTGTTTTATATTAATTAACATTAACTTTATTTAATTGAGTCCTCTTTAATTCCATTTTGACTCATCCATGGTTGACCAAGTCAACCATGATGGTCGGCCTCACCTCTTTCCTTAGAGTTTGAATCAATTTGATCCGTTGGGTCCCACACGGTTATCGGGCCCACTTTGACCATCATTAATCCTTTTAAATGAGTTCTATCCCATCCATGGTCCATTGGACCATACTTGGGCCTTTGCCCAAATTTTTGATCCATTTAACATCCATGACATCAAAATTCCCATTTTCCCATTATTAAAACAAATAATTGCCATATATATATATATATTGATTTAAAAATTCGGGCTATTACATCAAAATTGAATGCAATTTCTAAGATGAACCTTTTTCACTAGTTGTAAAATTTTCATCTAGTCGCATGATCTAATCTATAGTGGCATCTATAGATCTTAAGCTTTTTCAAATGAATGTAAAAACTGCTTTTAAATAATGAATTGAAAGAGGAAATTAACATACAAAAATCACCTGGATAAATTAAAAAGAACAAAGAAAGAAAAGTTAGCAACCCACATGGGTGTAGTTCAACTGGTTGCCTCCCGCCTCAAGAAGCGGGAGGTTACGGGTTCGAGCTTTTATGGCTCACCTATGGGGGCTTTACGCAGGGTATCCCGTGGTTTTCCACACGTAAATAATAAAAAAAGTTATTAAATTAATAAAATCTATTTATGGTTTGTATTAGTAGACACGGTTGACTTTCTATAACTGTGTGTATTTTTATTTGGTAGTTTTTTAATTACAATTGAGGAAGACCTTTGAGCCATTTTTCCAAACTTCTACAGTTTGAAACAATCATCACGACACTGGTATATGAAATTCCATTTAGCCATAATTTCTTTTGACTTTGTGATGTGCAAAGAAGACCAGTGCATATGTATTAAAAGTATCATTAATCATTTCTCGATCCTCCTTTTTTCTCTCTTTGTTAATTACACTCTTCTTGTAGAAAATAGCATGGACATGATCATGGTTACTAGAGATTAATTGCTCTCCAACTTCAAGACCAAGTACTTGAAAAAACAATTCTCCTTTTAAGAGTAAAGATTGTAAGGAATTAATTTAAAAGATTTTTGGGTTTACCCGAAGCATTTTACATTGAGAAGAAATTATAATCATTTAACATGAAAGTTTTCACTGCATGCCTGTCACGCCCCGAACCCAGATGTGGGCCCGGAACGCGACTAATTTTTTTTTTAAACAATAAACTCTAATCACCCAACGTCATAACTGGGCTGGATCTTTAAGTTTACCAAAACCCGATCCTAGAAAATGTCACACGTGCTTTTCACAAATGAACTCAAACATATACCATATGTCCCCATATACAACCCATATCACACCACGAATATTTTCATTTGTCTCATCAGCGTTACGCACGAAAACATAGTGGATATAATGTATACGACATTAAAACTTACAGACATAAGTTTCTTATGCCACATGAGGCATATTTATTACAAATACTCAAACATATTTAAGCAAGCATATGGTTTCCACGTGCGGAAAACCTTAGGAACTTCTAAGTTCCGACTTTCAACGAGGCACCACTGGTCCCTCCAATCCTTCCTCTGGTTCAGATCCTGCATTGTAAGGGACGTGAGCAACAGCCCAGTGGGGAGAACTCACCATAAAATCCAATGATTTTAATGCAACAATGCATAAGCAATGCATGTCATAGAAAGGCATGTTATTAGCATATCTCATTTTCACCCTAGGATCGCCTTCTAAGGTTTTTATTCAGATTGTATTGTTAACACCGGGGTCGGTCCCCAGCCATGTCACAACACCGGGGTCAGCCCCCATTTAAAGTTCCAACCAGAACTAATATTAATTCCTCCACGGAAATAATATAGCAACTTGCAAGTGCATAAGGTCTCCACGACCCGGTCTACTAGCCCATCCAACACCAACGGTTGATGGCGGTCGACCACAGCCTACTAACACGTCCAACCCAGCGGTTTGCAAACTGTGTTCGGCTAATCTCAGCAATTATAGCCCAACGGCAAATATCAAACTTTACAAAGTTATTATCTTCCACAGATTTAACTTATGAACATAATTATCACATGCAAATGTCAAATGCATGATAATGCATGATTTTCAGTGCCCTCCTTACACAGGGACTTATTCTGAGAGAACCACCATATTTCAGCCTTACCATTTGGTATATCAAATACCAGTACAAAAAATCAATAAAATAATCAATATCACACAACATATAAGACTGGATTTAATAACACGAATGCAAATATCAGCAATTATAGCCCAACGGTAAATATCAAACTTTACAAAGTTATTATCTTCCACAGATTTAACTTATGAACATATTTATCACATGCAAATGTCAAATGCATGATAATGCATGATTTCCAGTGCCCTCCTTACATAGGGACTTATTCTGAGAGAACCACCATATTTCAGCCTTACCATTTGGTGTATCAAATACCAATACAAGAGATCAATAATCAATATCACACAACATATAAAACTGGATTTAATAACACGAATGCCTTCACCCAGTTTTTACCCGACAATTCCCAGACACTCCATGGGTCCATACTGCGTTAGAGACTACAAGTCCTCGACTCCCCGACACCATTTTAACGCCTACGTTCTAAACAGTTAGAACATTTACATCCCTTACATGTAGGCAGTGTCAGGTCTCGTATTCTGGACCTATATAGCCTTTTCCATCTTTAATTGACCATGGGTCCCATTTCAGTCTGGTGTTAGTGGGTTTAACATATAACACAATACAAGTGTTGGTTCGAGTCTCCTCACCTTCTCCGATTGAGTTTTTCACAGAAAATCTATAAGATAGAGTAGAATGTATAAATTTTCTATTTGTCAGTATATACACATAATAATTTTCCCAAACCCCGTGCTATTTTTCCAGAAAACATGATATGTGTAGTGAGTCACGTAGGCTCTTTCTACTCCTTTAACTTATGTCAGAAAGTTAGTTGTCAGCCATCCAAAACATTACAATAAAATGAAAAATGTAAAGTACTCAGTGCCTTCTCTCGTATTGTCTTCTGGAGAAAGGACCATGGAGACGTATTGTGAGAGGCCCAGAGGGTAAAGAGACAGTAAAGTAAATAAAAGTACTCAGTGCCCCATCCTCGTATTGTCTTCTGGAAGAAGGACCATGGAGACGTATTGAGAATGTGGCCCAGAGGGTACAGAGACAGTAAAGTAAATAAAAGTACTCAGTGCCCCATCCTCGTATTGTCTTCTGGAAGAAGGACCATGGAGACGTATTGAGAATGTGGCCCAGAGGGTATAGAGACAGTAAAGTAAATAAAAGTACTCAGTGCCCCATCCTCGTATTGTCTTCTGGAGAAAGGACCATGGAGACGTATTGAGAATGTGGCCCAGAGGGTACAGTACAGGAATTTAAACACACAAGGCGGAAAAATAAACACACAATAGTCAGCTGGGGTTAATCTTTTCCCCGATTTTACTTAGGGTCAAAAATTATATTTTGAACGTAAAATAATACGAATCTTGAGGGTAAAATTTAAATTTTAAGAGGAAATCTATTTTTCCTCCATTTTAAAATATCATTTCTTTGAACCCCAATACTAAGCTATTTTACTCCTAATTTGCTATGAAGTTAATAAAAATAAAAGATAGAATTATTTCGATACCTTGGGTGCAAAATTCTGTGTAAGATTGACTAAATTTGAAAACCCTTAAAAGAATACGGGAAACTCGAACGTTCGGCTGCTGCTGGTATGGCCAAAACAAGACAAAGAAGAGGAAAATAGGAGAGAGGGTGCTTGCTGTTTTTGAAAGAGGGAGAGAGAGCAAAACGGCAGAAACTTTGAGGAATGTTTTTTTTTTCCTTTACGTTTTGGCTTCCTCGCCGATTACTCCTATTTATAAGCAACCGTATGCATTTTTTTTAATCATACAGGTTGCCTAAGCTATTCGTAGGTTTCTAAGTTTTCAATAACTTGCATTTATTATTATATATTTTAATATTATTATTACAACTACCGCACAGTGACATAGGCAATTGGCGGTGTTGTATTCTTCCAGCACAACTAAAAGCTACATTCGTAGCTTTGAAACCTATCTTTCGTTTGGTTTCTGATATTAAATGTATAATATAATATTAGTTTATTCTTTTTACTATTTACATCTATGTCCTTCTTTTTATCGGGGTATTTCAGGGTCTCACTAAATTGATACAATTGGTTCAGTAGGTCAGGTATTAAAAACTGAGCATGGTATTAAAATTTGGAGTGAAATCTATCTCAAGAACCCAGTGTTTTCGCTAAAAATCACCGTTTTAACAAAATCTCCTAATCTTCAAGATTCTTTTTGAAAGTATCCAACCTTATAGTTTGATGAAGTAAATTTGTCTGATAAAAACATTCTAAAGTTTTAAGGTGTTTTGAAGTCAAAAACCACATTTTCTAAATGAAAGAATATTCAACGGCCCATATTTCATGGCTTAAAATAAATATCAAAAACTAACTATTTTAGAGTGTAAAAGAAATAAACAGCTTAGTTATAATACAGATTGAGTACTGACTCTCTATATATTTTTAGGACTTCCTCTACCCTATCGAATTAGGGTTTTACCACTTTAAAACTTAGGGTAAAATAAATTAGCGAAATTATAACGAGATTGGCATGTCATTAGGTCCGGAATTTAAAAATAATGCATAATCTAAAATTTGAAATTCAAACTACGTCAAATGACTGAGTTTATACAGCAGCTAAGGTTTAAGCCTAAAATAATATTATTATTATATTCGTAACTCACCTATATATCTTTAAAACTTAATTAAAAGAGTTATAGGATTCGGATCAAGTCAAACTTAGATCCGTTGAAAAACTTATTTGATACACTTTACGATTAGAGGAAAATATTTCATAATTAACGGATAAAAATTATTTAATTAATCACGATTAATCATAATTAATTCCTAAATTGGGCTGGGGTATTACAATGCCATTGAAAGTTTAATGCATGCCATGATGTACATGAGACCACATATTTGTTATACAGTTAGTCTTGTGAGTTAGTTTTAAAGTAATCCAAGACATCGCCATTGGCAACCCATGAATGTTAGGATTGGGTACCAAGCTCAAAAGATTGTCTCATTAGATGGAGTGGCTCAAGTCTTTTATAACTTTATAAATCTCTCCCTTCATAATCAATGTGAGACTCTTCGTTGCCCAAATAGTAAAGTACGGAACAAAAAGATATGATACTTTGTTCCAAAGATACTATCTTGATAATAAAAGTATATTAAAATGCTTCTTGAAGTGAGAGTTATGATGGTAGTAAATCCACCTCATACTATGTTTTCAGTTTAGGAGGTGAGGTGGAACATTACTATTGGATCTGGACTTCCACCCTAAAAGACTAGTATGGTAAGTGGAGTTCTCAAGTCCTATTAACTCCCTCTTCTTTTCTCCCTCTCACTAATGTGGGACTCGTTTGTATCCAACAAATACTTCAAGCAATCTACTATGGCCTTATCCACCATGGAAGCTAAATATACTGCAATTTTGCAGTAGTGCAAGAGGGTATTTGGGTCATGAGGTCCATGATAGCTCTTAATGTTATTCCTAATGTTAAAATATCCTCTCATATTAATCTTTAACAATACTTCAGCTACTGATCTTGCAAAGTAGCTTCATATCCACAAGAGATCAAAGCACATTAAACCTTAATTCCATTTTGTACGAGAGCAAATGAGAGATCGAGATGTGATGCTTAAGTATGTTCCCTGTGCAGAAATGTTTGCTGATCCTAGGATGAAATTTATTACATTAAAAGATTTTGAAGGCACATTATGTGGCTGGAATTAAGGCAAGCTAATGTGTCATGAGATAGTTGTTGCGCGAATGAGTCTCACACTATTGTGAAGGGGAAGATCTAAGGACATATTGTAATAGCCCATGTCAACAAAATGGTTATGGGAATAAGATGATATGTGAATCATACAACTTTATGATTTTCGATTCATGATTCACGATTCACAAACATAGACCGATTTCGATATGATTCAAGTTCGATAACATTGGGTAAAATTGGAGAATGCCATACACTTGGAGCATTGGGAATATTTGTAAAATTCCATTCTCACAAGGTGTGTGATAATATGTTTGAGTGAATGTTGCTTTATACACATTCCAATGCATAGTTGTGTAAGGTTATGGTTTGACCTCTTATGTACCTATGTGTGATTGATGTGAATATATTATATCAGATACATATGTATGAGTTTTCCAAGTTCTCTATGATTATATGTTTACTATAATTGAGAATTTATAGATTTGTGACGTGTTAAAGTATGATAGAATATATGATAAATCAAGATTGCCCAAGATGTGTAATGTAAGGCCTTGATAACTTCTTATACTTGTGTATGGTTAATAAGTAATATATGTATCAAATGAATTCTCATGATTGTGAATTCTTAGATGGGTAACTCATATAATAAGCATGATGAATGTATTTTAATGCCATGCTTGATGAATTGATGATTTGTACATCACTAGTGACTACCTATGTTATAATTATTGTGGTAGGTTGACCTAACCATGTGTAGAACGAATTTCCATGATTTGAAAAGGAACTTCGTAAAGGGTTAGACTAAGTGATATGGGTGAGTTAATCTCAAGTATCTTAGAGCCCAAGTGGATTAACTTGTCCTACAATGGGGATGGGCTAGCATGATTGAGAATACATGAAATGCAATTTAAATGCTAAGAAAGCCTTTTTTTATTTCCTCAAAGTAAAAGTAGGACCACTCCCCAATGTCAACCCAAATGTGAAAATGATGAACTACGGTTGATCTGATCCACTATGTGGTACGTAGGCAACTAAGAGCATTGTGCCTCAACTCAATAAAAAAGATGCATTGTATCATCCATTTATATTAAGGATGATGTAAGATGTTGAGCAAATGTGAATGGTAGAAAGGGATTCGTGGGATATACCTTCCTTAATATAAACTCTAATGCTAGATGTTGGATCCCTCGAAGGCAGCCCGAAGGGATTAAGATGCCTTGAGAGTTCCAATGTGATGAGACATATATGTTTGTTACTCGAGTAAAGCCTAGAGTTGCGAGAGAATTGTAAAAATTCTTAAGATGGACAGATGAGGACTTCGGCATTGAGATATATGTGACTAAGTCACTTGATTTTATTGAGACGTGGTATGGGTGCGTCCCTCACATGATATTGTTGATTAAGAAATGGTATGGGTGCGTCCCTTACGTGATATTGATTATATTGAGACATGGTATGGTTGTGTCCCTCACGTGATATTGTTGATTGAGACATGGTATGGACGTCCCTCACGTGATATTGATTATATTGAGACGTGGTATGGATCTGTCCCTCACGTGATATTGATTATATTGAGATGTGGTATAGGTATGTCCCTCACATGATATTGATGATTGAGACGTGGTATGGGTATGTCCCTCACTTAATATTGATAATATTATGCCTTAGTCTGTTGAAAAAGGAAAATGTCCGATCAGTAGATCATTGTGTCTCACCTTTGTGTGGTTAAAAGGATGAGATAAGTATATAGATTTCATGAGTAAGGCTTAGAGTAGCCGTGAGACCGTGGAGCCTCGATATGAACATACAGACTGTGGCATTGAGATATATAAGTGACTTGGTCACTTGATATTGAGACGTGGTATGGGTACATCCCTCACGTGATTATAATGGTTGACTGACCATTCCAAAGAGATATTCGGGATGGTGGGGTCAGCTACGGAGACTTGGTCCCGTAGGGTTGCCGTTGAGGAGTAGGTCTCTCATATGCTACGCGCTGGAGGGCACTCTCACTGCTATTTAACACACTTAATGTGCGTTGATGCACATAACTAGATACTATTTTACTCCATGGGGTTGGTGTTAGCTTCGTTAGATGTTGTCCGACCTCCTTAGAGTTTGACTGAATCACCCTTGAGGTGAAGGGATGTATGGCGAGGTAGACTTGATCACGCCATTTGTGGGTCTCCCGCTTAGTAAGTCATGGGCCCTAAGTCCTGCTAAGGGTCGTGGTATATTTATGATATGATATGATGATTTGATATTGGTGCCACAATCACATAATGATTCATTCGAGTGTTGTTCCTATGGATAGAAAATCTCATGGTAGGTGATGTGCCCCTATATTAGTTATTCCCATGGATGGATTATACCGATGGAGGGATTATATTCATGGATTGTTATTACCCATGGATAGATGATACTCACTGATAGAGTGTTACCAGGGATGGATGTGTATACCCATGGATGATGGTTCCCATGGTAGTTTGGATTCATGCCCGGATGTTGGTCTTATGGTAGACCTGTTAGTCTCATAGTAGACGCATTGGTCACAGGTAGACATATTGGTATTATGGTAGACATGTTGGTCTCATAGTAGACGTATTGGTCTTATGTTAGACATATTGGTCCCATGTTAGACATATTAGTCCTATGGTAGACATAATGGTATTATGGTAGACATGTTAGTCTCATAGTAAACGTATTGGTCTTATTTTACACATGTTGGTCCCATGGTAGACGTATTGGTTTTATTTTAGACATGTTGGTCCTATGGTAGACGTATTGGTATTATGGTGGACATGTTGGTCCCATAGTAGACATATTGGTCTTATAGACCTGTTGGTCCTATGATAGACATATTGGTCCTACAAATGTATGAGTTATGCACATGAATGGATTATACCCATGAACTGATTATATTTATGGATGGTTATTACTCATGGATAGATAATACTCACTAATGGAGAGTTACTAGGGATGGATGATGAATCCCATGGATATTGTTCGCATGTAGACATATTGGATTTATGCCTAAATATTGATTATATGGTGGGCATATTGACCCCATGGTACATATAGTGGTCCCATGATAAACGTATTGGTCTCATGGTGGACGTGACGGTTCTATGGATAGATATTATTTTCCCACATGGAGGGATTTGTGACCATGGATGAGTATTGTATACCGTTGATAGATATTCCCGCGGAGGGCATTGATTCCATAGAGGATTGGACCCATATTTAGAGTATTGTCCCCGATGATGGATGTATTTATGTTCGGGTATAGGTCCCATGGTTGACGTTTATCCCATGTGTGACATTGACCCCATGGTTGACGATGTTCCCATGGTTGTTATAGACCCGTGATTGGCTAAACCCGTGATAGATGAGATCTATTCTATTTATGAGGCCCACGATAGGATAATTAGAGTGTCTTGATGTGAATTCATGAGTAACACGGGGTTAGTACCATGAAATATTTGAATTGAGAACTTCACAGGATCTGATCTCCATTGGAGTACGTATGCAGCTGATAATTCAGTTTGATCAAATCAAGGGTCCAATAACTCCGTGAATCTGTAAGGATTTCTCAACACGTGTATGTGTAACGCCCCACCCTTTTTCACTCTCTTCTTTCCGTAAAATCAGAATCTATTTTTTTTTTATAACAGAGTAGAGCGATAGAGAGCGGGACGTCACGACGCGAGCTAAGTCCGAAGTTCTAAAGTTTGCCCCTTAACTGGCCAACCTATGTGTGCATGGACTCAGTCTATGAAAATGATTCACACATAGCAATATAAACATGCGGAATAAAAATCATAACATGCGGAAACATAATAGAACACAATTCTATTCCATTCAGATAGCAAAATATGTCAAGTCCTTAATCATCATTATCATAACGCAACTATCCAATAAAACTTCCAACCATAGCAAATTCATCTAAGTTATTATAATCCGAATTATAGATACTCAAATTAGAAGCCCATGAGTATCTTAAACAAAATATAAATTATAATCCTCCAAACTCCTATGCTTGGCCCATTTCGCGTTCATCGTTCTCCTCGTTTCCTGTTTCATCCACTAGGGTAGAAGTAGGGCGTTAGAACAATGGACCCAGTAGGTATTCCAATTAGGGTTAACACATGAGTTAGTACCAAAAATCCAAATATAATATATATCAAATCCAATTATAATAAATCACACCATACTTATAAAGCATTGTATCCAAAACAGTATATGATAATAGAGATCTAATCATACCGATAAAAACCAGAAACCTTTCATGATAATAAAAGTCATAATCATGCTAATTCAATGTCATGCCATGCTATCATATGTAATGAGTCTCACTCATCACAAAACATCTTCTTGATGGAAAGCTCCTCATCAAGGTATCCCCCACGATTCTATTACGGACGCCCCGACGGAGTGTGGATCTCTGGTTACCTTTCATACATAATATCCTCTTGATGGAATGCTCCTCATCAAGTATCCCCCACGAGTGTTTTACTGACGCCTCGACGGAGTGTGGATCTCCGGTTACAGTTCATACACAGTGTCCTCTTGATAGAAATCACATCAAGGTACCCCACATAGGTTCTTCGGACGCCCCAACGGAGTGTGGACCCTCCGGTTACCTTTCATCCCTCCCATGCCATGCATGAGATGCAAATGCCAACATGCTATGTAGAAATACAAATCATAGCATTTAAAACTCACATTTAAACCACATGTTATTTTATCATATAAGCATAGCATTTAAAATCACAATTTGAAATATATCCTTTGTAACATATATTCATCAAAAATAAGATAAAACAATGCACATAAACCCATGGTTTAAAAGAGGTGGAATCCTACCAAAGACCGCTAACGTGTCCTTACGTTTTTCGTCCGGTAATTGCTCACGATCGTAAACACCTGGTGAGGTCCCGTTACCTTATAATATAAAATCAATCAAAACCAAGTCCCACTTGATTTACAATATTTTAAGTCCATAAATCAATCCCCATGGGGTTCGGCAGTACACCATGGCAGAACCCATGGCCTACCATTTTCACACTTATTTACCAAATTGCCATTGGTCTAATCTTTAGTTAATATTTCATTTTAATATGCCAAACATAGTCCCTATGTCCACCAAACAAATCCCATGGGGTTCAGCCATACACCATGGCCGAACCCATGGTCCATTAATTCAATTAACTACAATAATGTCTTTATTCCTTCAACTTATATTTGAGTTCCATTAATTTCACATAATTACCAGCATGCCATCCATGGCTACCATAACCCATAATCCAATCCTTTCAAACATTAAAAACATAAATCATTCCCCCATACATGTTCCATCATATAATTCATGTGGCCGAACCCTATGTCCAATATTTTCACATATTTAAAAGATTGCCATCCATGGCTAATATAACCCATTATTCTCATTTATCATATACTTAGGCTAACCAATATCCCATTACCATGGTTCATGGGGTTCGGCCATACGCCATAGCCAAACCCATGATCTTTTATTTTAGCCTCTAATTACAATATTGCCATTTATTCATCCATGGTCTCCTTATTTCCATCTATTTACACTTTTGTCATTCATAACATTTCATGACAAATAACATACTCTAAGATCACAGTTATACATACTTAAATCCATTGTTTTCTTGCTCAAACATCCAATTATTTATTCATGGTTCACATCACCAATAGCCCATAAAAATGGTCCATCATCTTTCCTTCTTAAAATCATTTTAGACCTTTAAAACTTCCTTAACCCTTTCCATGGTTTTTTATGTTTTGCAACCCTTTAAAATTAATAAATCAGTCCACATGATTCAATGTCTAAGAAACCCCAAATCCATAACTATATTTGGTGGGGTTCGGCCATACACCATGGCTGAACCTCACCCCTTCTTTTCTATTCTTTTGATCCAACAATCAAACATAATAGCCTTTCTAAATTATGAACCCTCTTTCAAAGATCATTAATCATTGATCTAGCATCTTAGCCATATTAAAATTATGGTTCGGCCATGCAATGGCCGAACCATACCCTTAATTAGAAACTTACTAAAAATAGTAACCATCTTCCATAAATATAAACTTTCCCATTTTAATCTTCTCCTTCTATTTTTTAGATCTTTTCTAATTTAATGACAACTTTCATATTTAGAAAGTCCCTAAATAGAAACTTTCTAAATTTATCAATTCTTATTCTTGGATCCATAATTCCAAATGTAGCATCCATCTTTCCATAATTTGATAGTTTCTAAATTTAATCACCATCCTTAGCTCCTTTCTAAATTAATATCCAAGAGTCCATAATTAATTACCATTTATTAAAAATCCCAATAAACCTCCATGGGGTTCGGCCATACACCATGGCCGAACCCTATGGTTCAACCCTTTTTATTAAACCATTTAAACCCATATGGATTCATTAACCAATTCCAATATAAATTCCTTAAGACTTTTCCATGGTTTTCTTGATCAAATTTCATCTAAGAAAACATCAACACAAATCCATTTAAAATAAATCATTATCCTTTCCATGGGATTCATCCTTCAAAATCCCATAATTATTCCATGGTTTTCATCCCATGAAATAACCAACAACCTTCCATGGGGTTTGGCCCTTCATCATGGCCGAACCCTATGGTTTATCAACTTCTTCTTAAACCAATTTAAATCCCTTTTAAAACATGCATAATTAGTCCATGGTTTTCAATCCATAAAAATCCATTACTTAAACCATGTCTTTCCATTAAACTTAACAAATCATCCATCAATTCTCTTCCATGGGGTTCGGCCATACACCATGGCCGAATCCTATGGTTCCTTATCTTTTAAACAAAAATCATAAAATCACTTACCGGTTCCGCGACTCCTCCGGTTTTCCGTCGGTTAATCTTGTTTTTCCAATCTTCTTCTTTCCTTAGCCTTTTCTCCTCCTTGCTGGCTTTTCCTTATAAGACTCCCCTTGGTCCTATTTTTAGAAGATATTGAGATAGTAATTACCTTGTGGGCCCCTTCCTTGTTGCCTTTCTTTTATTAAACTCCCAATCAATCCCAATTTAGAAGGTGCTTATGCGCCCCTCTCCATAAAAATTCCACTCGGCCAATACCTTTTTTGAAATAACATTGTCGTGCACCCTTGCTTGTGGCTCCCTCTCTTCTAATAATACTTCCAATCAGTCCTATATTAGAAGATGCCAAGATCCCTTTAAATTAGTAATTGACTCTACACCACTCTCAACAAGGCAAGGACTCTCCCACACGGCCATGCATTCTTTCTTCTTTATTTGGATTAGTTTCTTTATTTAAACAATCCCCTAGTATCAAGGAAATAGACACCTTTTAAAAATACTCCATCCCATGTGCATATTCATGGATTTCATATCCAATATTCGGCCATGCATCCTTTCAAATTAATATTAGATATCTTCTCAAGATATTCTAACACATCATGTGCATAACAATTAATTTATATCCCTTGCATTACTAATTTAATTCAGCCTCGTTTAATTAGGTTTGAACCCACTTGGTGGTCAACCAAGTTAACCATGACCCATTGGGTCCCAATTTAGCATTTTGACCCAAATAACAACCTTGACCCAATTAAACACATCTTACCTATTTATTTTTAAATTGAATCTTAAACAGTAATTGTTGAGTCCTAATTAGGCCATTGACCCAACACCTTACCTGTCTAAGGTCCATATACGTTAGTTCACAATTTAAATGGTAAAATTCATAAATATTCATAACTTGGAAAACCGGGGTGTTACAGTATGTGTCACGTGTTTGGACTATGAGTTGTGCACGCTTCAATGTTGAAAAAAAAAATATTATTGTTTCTCACGTGTCCTTTTTTGTTAGGCCATGACACATATATAGGACTTGGATCACTCTATCTACTGGATTAGTGTTTTGGGCTGAGCATCCGTTAACAACCCTGGGAGTTGTTTCATATATGTATTTTAGTATTGTATTTGTTTATATGTATTTCCTTTTATAATGAATGGCAGTGAGACTTGTCCACTTATTCATTTATTTATTGTGCACAATGTAAGAAATCATAGAACTGTTGATGTCAGAGATTGACAGAACTTAGAATTCTAACACACAACATCTGTAATATTAGGTACTTATGTCATCACTCTTTTGTAGTCGACAGGTTATTCATTCCTCTTGCATAGACTAATCAATCTTGACATGCAAGTTTGAGGCATGCTCAATATGAGGAGTGTAAATATGCAATTAAAGTTATTAGTCATAGCATTATGCTACGTTTGGATGAGGGGTAAATTTTGCAGGGATTACCCTAGATATTATGAATACCCCTTACAGGAAAGGGTTTTCAAAAGTGAAAGAGGAGGGGTAAAAAAATAATTTTTTATCCTTGCCCTTGATGGATGGTTACCCCCCACTACCCCTCAATACCCCCCCATCCAAATGCAAAGGTTTTATAAACTGATCCGTAATCAGATGGAGTTATAAATGGAGGACTGAGTTTTTCATCTACAACTTCGAGATTTAGCAGGAGCTAAATCCCCTCAACAAGTAGAGCCATGATCTAGGAGGATCTCCCATCTGAAAACACAGCATAGATTGTGTAAAATCTAAAGAAAATCAAGTTCTGCATTGTCAGTCGACGTACCAGTCCACTGACAGATCATCTAGTAGTAGTTGTTCTGCATAATAGATAAGCCTTTGAATAGTACCAATCGATGTACCAGTCGACTGGTACATCATCTACATGCTTGTGAATAGTATTAGTCGATGTACCAATCAACTGGTACATCATCTACTACATGTCCATAAAGACAGACAGCTCTCTGAGGGTACTAGACGATGTAAGTCGACTGGTACATCGTCTAGTACGTCGAGGCGGCAGTTTTCAGCAGTTCAGGGCGGTTTTATTTTTCCAAATTCGTGCATATGGAAGTTTTTTGGTGGTTTTGGAGTTTTCTTGATGGTTGGAACCAACCCAGAGGGAGTTGTAACCGACCCAGGAGGTGGGTTTACAAAGGAGGAAGTTGTGGAAGATGAAAGAAGGCTTACTTTTCCATGGTGCAGTCCCATTTGAGAGAGGAGAGGAGTTGATTATCTCCGTCTCAAGCCAAATTTCTTGGAGACAGATGCAACCAGAGAGACCACCTAACCATAATGGAGAGATTGACGCATAATTCCCATCCAAGAAAAAGAGAGAAGAAACCCACTCTTTCATTGGTGGAGACCCATCTGAGACAGGGAGATTAGTTGATTTTCTCCCACTCAATGTTGCTTCAAGTTGCAGAGACGACAAGGAGCAAGATGAAGAGGACCCACTCTTTCAGTGGTGGAGTCCTAAGAAGTACCGATACGGGGATACGGCAAATTTTGAAAAACTAAGATACCGGTGCGACAAGATACGCCGAATTAAAAAATTATATATATATATATATATATATATATATATATATATATATATATTTCCCCTTTTCTCCCTTGCCGCCGTGTCCCGCCTCCCGTGTCCCGCCGTGTCCGTCCGTAGCTACTGTTGTATCCGTATTTAAAAAATATTTGATTTAATTGGATACATATCCGACACGTATCTGAGTCGTATCCGTGTCGAAAACGTACCCGACACGGATACTCTAATGGTTTCGGAGTATATGTGCTTCATAGGTGGAGTCCCATCTGAGAAGGGAGAGGAGTTGATTCTCTCTTTCTTAAGGTTGATTCAAGTTGCACTCTTTCCACGGTGACCTTGAATTCTTGGAGGCAGGTGCGACGAGAGAGACCACTTAGTCATAGTGGAGAGTTGGCGCATAATTCCCTACCACGCTTTTTGAGAGTGGAGAAGATTTTGTCCCTCTCATGTTTTCAATGAAATATCAGAAAAGTAGAGGAAGTTTTTGTTCACTCTTTGTTTTTAGTGTATCCTAGATATGGAACATTTTGGCTTCATTTGGATGAGGGGTAAATTTTGCAGGGGTAGGTAACCAGAGGTGGGTAACGAGGGGTGGATAATCAATTATGAATACCCTTTGCAAGTATTACCCTTATCTTGTTTGGTAATTACAGTGGAAAAGTTAGAAGTTACTCTAAAGATAAAAAATCTTGTTTGGTAACTATAAGCAGAAGAAACTTGATATATTAACAATTTTATGAGAATCTATAATTTTTATTAAATTCATATAATATAAAAAATAAAAGTAAAAATAAAATTTTCTCTATAACATTGGAAATTGTTCCATAGAAATTGCCATAAAAATTAACAATATATCTTATAATATATACAATTTTTTTTGTAAAAATTTTAAAAAATTATGAAATTTAGTAAAAAAGCCTAAAAATCATTTATAAGTGAAAATATTTCATACGTCCATGTAGGACTATATTACTGAATCTATTTTTAAAATTCTAACTCATTTTCAATTCAAGTCAACTAATTTAGGTCACTTTAAATTGGGTCATAGTCGAACCACTGCAATTAAGTGCATAATTGGGCCTATAAATATTATATTGATATATTTAAGCAAATAGACATTTATAAAAGAAAATATCCACTTTAAAATATATTTATTATAAAGAATTAATTTTAAAAAATATCACATAGTGATAAAAGAATAAGGAGAGTATTTTATAAAGCATCATCCAATTTTAACTCAAATTAAAAAAAAAAAATTGTGACCAACCCATATTTTAAATTGTTCAGATTAACCAACTAATATTTGACAGTGGAGTGAGTCCGATATGAATCCACCTATTGAAGTTGTATGGAAAATATTTTATTTCTAAAAAGGACACTCTATGCTAATATAAGTGAGACATTAATGTCTTATATCTCAAATTGAATTGAATGATATTTTGATAATGTTGTGAAATTTATTAATTTTAAAAATTTAAACAATTTATTACTAACAGGATTTATATAAAGTTAGTCTCGTAAAACACGTAAAATCTTCAAATTTAAACAAATGAAAATAAATAATTGAAAAGAATATTTTTATTCTCTATCAAATTTAATTACTTAAATCAAATATATAAAATTTAAATAATTTTTTATTTTATAAGTATAATGTTGAAAATATTTCATTTATTTTAGTCAAATTATTTTTATAATAAATTAACAAATTTTAAAAATAAAGATGTTAGATTGAAATTTGAATTGTATTGAATTTCATTCATAGCTATGAAGGGGATTGAGAAGAATACCAAGGGAAGGAGAGGCAAAGTTTTATGAATACCACTGGAGGCCAAAGTGTTTTCAAATTTGTGAAAATGAGGTAAAATCCAGATTTTTTACCTCTACCCTCTCGCTACCAAACAGAGGAATCCGAGGGTTTCCCGTGTTCTCCCCTCAATTCACCTCAAACAAACGCAGCCTTTGTATGACTACTCATTTTCTTAGCAGATGTTTTGCCAAGATTGGCATATGGAGGTTTCCCCATTCAGAGGGTTTTGCCACGTTAAAAAAAATAGTGTCTCAGTCCCTTATTCTCCCATTTGTACTTGTGTGTTGCTGGATGACGATTCAGATTTGAGTCATGCTCGCTACATGAAGAAGAAAGGCGAGTAGGGACGTCGAATCTCATTCCAGATCATAAACCCATTATATATATATATATACTATATTTTGGAAAAAATTGAGGTTTACTAACATATTTTAATATGAAATTGGATGAGCAATAGTTGCACATGTAGGGACGAGTCTCTCAGAAATCACATATGGACTCGTTTTCATGAGCTTGTGAGATTGTATGTATCACTTGGTGCACGAATAGCTACGTATTAGAGACACTAGAATTCTAGCTAATGTAGAGCCTCTGGTTATTGCTTATGGAGATTGTGTTCATACAGGTGATTTATATAAAAAAAATTACTAAACTTTTTTTAAGACCAAAGTGTCCATGCCTTTTAGAGCACTTGACTAATTTTTGAGATATGTGTAAATCTCTCTATCCACATATATTAGGTAAAACTATGGAGAATGACTCTTATGTATTGAGCCTCTAGTTATTGCTTACGGAGATTGTGTTCATATAGGCGATTTATTAAAAAAATTTACTTAACTTTTTTTAAGACCAAAGTGTCCATGCCTTTTAGAGCACTTGACTAATTCTTGAAACATGTGTAAACCTCTCTATCTACATATATTATGTAAAACTATGGAGGATGGCTCTTATTTGTATTGAGAGTGACTTGAACTCAAAATCTTTCGCATTTTAGATGGATTCTTGACCGTCAAGCCAACCCTCATGAATTAAATAAATTTACTAATTATCCTACTAAAAAGGTTGAATAGAAGATTATTAGCACCTAATTGTGTGAGACACATATTCTGACCTTTTTCATGATCTTTCCTCCAACTCATTCTTTATATGTTTATAATTATTTATTATTTTCCCATATGTAGTTAGGTACACTAACTTGAGAACTCCCAGCAGGTGTACCAATCCATGACTTGGAACAACCACCTGTCTTTTTCAACCGGTTATAAAAATGATGCAAGAGAAGGAGAGAACCCTACCATTTGCAAAATAGGTAAGAGAACAAAGAGTGGGACCAGTTGAAAGGAAAGGATTAGAGAGGGCTCTGGAGAAGTGGTAATGATTCTTAGTGTTGATGAAACATAGTGAATTATATACTTCATTCGTCCTATTTTAGTTGTCTCATTTGAAATATTTGTATTTTTTAAGAAACTCTCTATATAAGGCTAGCACTTCATGTGATTTCATTCATTTTCAACACACTTTATGTTATTCAAATATGAATGAGATAACTACTTTGGGACAACCTCAAAATTCATAGAAGACAACTAAATTGAGACATAGGAAGTATAGTATTTTTATTTTCTCTATTAAATCTTCAGGATTAGGCGTTTAATTTGTCATCAGTCCATGCACAAATGTCTTTCAATTCTTAATTTAATTTACCCCTTCACTCATACAATCAAGTTTGTTAAATCGATTTGATTAGTTGAGTGTTAGGTTTGCACATCTTAGTCATAAAAAAAAAAAAATTATAGCCCCACATGTACTGAGGTGGTGTGCACCGTCCTCAAGTCACGTAGAGTGGGGTTTAATCATTCCAACTCACGAAATCCAATATTATAAATATTTTTTTCCATTTTAAGCTATTTTTTATGAATTTTATTTACTTTTAGTTGTTGATGTGATAAGATGTAGTAAATCTTTCTAACTCATTACGTATGTTGATAAATTTATTTATTTATTATATGTCTTTTCTTGCTCTAATTTTCCTTTTTTAGCTAAGACCATTCAAATTGTTCCAACTCACCAGATTTGATATTTTTAGCCATTTTTTTGTATGAATTTTACATATTTTATTGACGTGATAAATGTGTGATAAATCACTTCAAACTTACTCAATCTAATCTTTAAACTTCCTCTATTTTTAAGTCTTCATGAAATTATTTCAACCCTAAATAAATAAATGAACATGATTCATTTGGTGGCTAGCTTTTTTATATGCAGGAGACATTTGTAGATCAAAATCATTCAAATTTTTTGTTTAACCATTTTTATACAACTTCTACATATTTTTAGTTAACATGACAAAAGTGAGGTAAATCACTCCAACTCAATAAATCTAATTTTAAAATATGTATTCATATTTTTCTCCATTTTCACATGAGTTTTCTCTATTTTAAATCTCTATAAAATTATCTCAACCATAGATAAATGAACGATTTAGATTTATTTGATTGTCACTTGAAGTTGTCTCTTTTATATGTAAGATAAAATAAAAAGTTGGTTTTCGCTACACCACATAAAATCTAATTTTGAATCATTTTTTATTTTTATCTTAACTTGAATTTACATATTTTTAATTATTGACATGGCGAAAACTTGCATCTAACCACAAAAGCTAATCCTATCTGTATTATTATTTTAATCGTTTTTGCCAAATTTTTTTATTTTATTTTTTTAATAAAGGGACGATATATTCCACTTATAGAAGATACAAAGAGCCCAATCGAGTACACATTAAGGACAACAAGACTGGAATAGGGTCAAAAATTCGGCCGATACAGTATCGGGTTTTCGAACGCCGATATATCTCGGTCAATACGTATAGTATCTGCCCTACCATAAACATGGTCGAGATGACCGAAATTTCTAGCCGATAATTCGGTCATGATATCTGTCGAATTTTAAAAATTCGGTCTTTTTGTTTTTTTTTTTAAAGAAGCCCCTTTTTTTTTAGAAATATCGGCTGAGATGACCGAGATATAGGTCTAAATCTCGGCCGAATCTGGGCCGAAACTCCCATTTTTTAATGAAAAAACAGTGAAATTCGGTTCAAAAAAGAAAATATGGAGAAGAGATTGAAGAAAAAAAATTGCTACACCTTTCACAGCTTTCCTTTCTCTTCTTTTTCTTCTTCGTTGATGGGAAAACTACAAAGAGCGGAGGTGGTGGCGAGGGTTTAATACAGAGAGTGAAAGAGAAGAAGGGTATTAAAATATAAGCATTAGGGTTTCTAAGTGAAAACCCATCTTTATGAAAAGGAGCTCACGTGAGCTTCCTAAAGAGCTCACGTGAAAGCTCATGTGTGTACTCTAATATTTTATCAAAAAGTTATTTTTAATGTGAAAGTAATATTTTTTTTATTTTAAATACAATATTTACAAAGTATAATGTTTTCTTTTATTTAAATGGAATTTGTTATAATTAAAAATGTATGACATTTGTGTGGTTATCAATTCAAGTGATTAGGACCCCATTAGTTTCATTTTCTAATATTTTTTCTACATTATTATGTAATTTTCAATCATTTTATTATTTATTTTTTTATTTATATAATTCATAACTTAAAATAACACCCATTGATTAAGAAAATTAATTATGACATTATTTTATAAATTTTCCTCATTTATCTGCTTTTCCTTGTAATTTTCACCATTTTATTACTAATTATATAATTTTCCGATATTGTAACTTCAAAAATATATTAGAAGATGTAAATGTCCGATATTTTATGAAAAAATTACATATTTAATAAGCCCATAATTATCTGCATTTAATGCAATTTTTTTAGATTTTTTAAGAAAAAATAGACTGAAGAGAAAATAAGTGCGGCTAAGATATTGGCCCGGCCGATTTTTCTACCCCACGACACTGGCAAAGAAAAGAAAGAAAGCATCCCAAGAAGGAGAGACCACACCGGAAAAGCAAAATAGAATTAACATAGAGAGACCCACAACTGGGCCCATGGACGGGGCAGAGGAAAAGAGAGACCAGACCGAAGCAGGGGTCAAAATATACGTATCGGCCGTACAAAAAAAAATTCGGCCGATATGACCGAATTTTTGACCGAATTATCGGTCATCATATCGGCCGAATTTTAAAAATTCAGTTTTTTGTTTTTTTTTTTAAAAAAAAGCTTTTTTTTATAATAAATATCGGCCGAGATGACCAATATATCGGTCCAAATCTCGGTCGAATCTAGGCCGAATTTAGGCCGAATCAGCCATTTTTTCCCCCAAAAAACAATAAAACTCGGGCCTGGGCCCAACTCAAGTCTGGCGATATTTTGACGATATATCGGACGATATCTCATGTCCGATATATCTGGCGATATCTCGGACGAGATCTCACCTGTCAACCAATTTCTCCCCTTCACATCTCTGTGTACGGCGGACTACAGAATTCGGCTGGTCCGGCATACGTGAATATTTTATTATTTTTTTTAAATCCGAAAAATCTACCCGGTCCAATTTTTTTCTATAAATACAATTCACCTACATCTCAAATTGCACACTTTATTTTAAAGGAGAAAACCAGATTTTACTATTTCTCTTCCAAAAAAAAATTCACTCTTCATTGCTTGATTTAACCAAGTTCTAAACGACCCGGATTTGTTTGAAACCGAACGATCCAGACCGTTCAAAGGTTTCTTCATTTATAGATCTACTGATCTTGTAAGTTTTGTAATTTATTTCGATTTATCTGTATTTTATTTTAATTTTTTTAGCCAAAAATAACATAAAAGTGTTATAAAAAGTTAAAAAATGCTTGAAGTTAAATAAGAAATGTGGTAAATAAAAGCTTTATATAGGTATTATAATTTTTTTCCATCTGAATGTATCTGTAGTTATTTTTTGTGTACTTTGTTAGTTACTATTTTTTTTCATTTATTTATTCCTTTTTGTTAACTATTACAACATAAAATAACATAAATGAAAAAAAAAAAGTTAGAAAATGATAATACCTATAAAATAATAGATGAACATTTTTCATTTGCTCTTAGTTACTGTTACTAACATGTCAAAATTTACAGCAACATTTTTTACATTCACTTACTCTTTATTTTAATTATTTTATCATTAACTATGGATTATGACATATAAATATTAGTAAATGGTAAAACCTATAAAATAATACATGAATTTTTTTTATTTGTTGTTATTTAATGTATACTAACTTCTTTTACAGGGATGTAATTTTTTCCTTTTATTTTCTTTCTTTTTGTAATTATTTCATTATCATTTATGGACTATGACAGATAAATGTTAGAAAATGGTAAAACCTATAAAATAATATATGGATTTTTTTTATTTGCTGTTATTTACTGTATACTAACGTCTTTTACAGGGATACAATTTTTTCCTTTTATTTTCTTTCTTTTTGTAATTATTTCATTATTAACTATGGATTATGACATATAAATGTTAGTAAATGGTAAAACCTATAAAAAAACTAATAATTTTTTTTTTGCTGTTATTTACTGTATACTAACTTCTTTTATAGGGATGAAATTTTTTCCTTTTATTTTCTTTCTTTTTGTAATTATTTCATTATTATCTATGGACTATGACATATAAATGTTAGAAAATGGTAAAACCTATAAAATAAGACATGAAATTTTTTATTTGCTGTTATTTAATGTATACTAATGTCTTTTACTGGGATGAAATTTTTCCTTTTACTTACTTTCTTTTTGTAATTATTTCAATATTATTTATGGACTATGACATATAAATGTTAGAAAATAGTAAAACCTATAAAATAATACATAATTTTTTTTTATTTGCTGTTATTTAATGTATACTAACTTCTTTTACAGGGATGTAATTTTTTCCTTTTATTTTCTTTCTTTTTGTAATTATTTCATTATTAACTATGGATTATGACATATAAATGTTAGTAAATGGTAAAACCTATAAAATAATAAATGAAATTTTTTTTATTTGTTGTTATTTACTGTATACTAACTTCTTTTACAAGGATGTAATTTTTTCCTCATTTATATCATTTTCCTTGTAATTTCCACCATTTTATTACTATTTATATAATTTCCCGCTATCGTAACTTCAAAAATATATTAGAAGATGTAAATGTCCGATATTTTATGAAAAAATTACATATTCAATAAATTCATAATTATCTGCATTTACTGTAATTTTTTGGATTTTTTTTTCAAAAAAAAAAAAAATGGGCAGGAGAAAGAAAAAGTTCAGCAGGGATATCGGCCCGGCCGATTTTTCTACCCCTGTACCGAAGAAACAAATCGTTAACTCAAGACCCCAAACTCGAAATGGCTCACTAAGTGAACACAGAAGAATTTGTTCATCCAATCAGGGCCAGTGGACAGTTTCATCTATAAATTAAAGGAACTATCAAGATTCATTTGACAATTGCCTACAAATTTCTCTTTTATACGTATCTATATTTTATTTATTTACTTTATCTATATATAAAGAGACATTTTAAGTGAGTGTTAAATGAATCTTGACATTTTTTGTTTATTAAATAGTTGTGATTTACGTTCACAAGAAAAAAAAAATATCCAAAAAGGTAAATACAAAGGTAATTTAAAATTTGATTTGGTGAATTTAAATGATTTGATAATCTTGATCATATTAGTATTAAAAATAGAAAAAATTGTGTAAAAAATAGATTAAGAACTGGAAAAAAGGAGTTTTAGATACTAACATTGGTGAGTTAAAAGAATTTAGTCCAATCTTATCAATTTATTATCCAAAAATAGAGGAAATTATATTAAAAAAAAACCAAAAAAATATAAAGAGATATTTTATGATTAAATTTGGATGGTCATTTAAACACCCTACTTTTCTTTTAAGAGATACCCCATTACAAAATTTTGTTTGAAAATTCCATTTTGTCCCTCAGTTTTTTTTTTAAAAAAAGGCAATTCCTGTACACAAATCTGAGGGATAAAATGGTAATTTCAAATAAAATGGGGTGTCTTTTTAAAGAAAAGTCAAGTATTTAAATGGCTACTCTTTAAATTTTCTGATTTTAAATATTTGAGACATATTTTATATTATTATGAAAAATAAAAAATAAATAAAAATATGTAAAGTGAGGAAACGATTATTTGCCATCAATCTTTGTCAATTTTATATAAATTGTGTGATTCAATCAAGTCTATCTCTCTCTATATATATAGGAGAGATTTCGAGATAACCATCAAATAAATCTTGACAATTCGTTTATTAAATAGTTGTTATTTTCTTTCATTTGGCAAGAAATAAATAGAGAAAATTCATCCAAAAAATTATAAATAAATAAAATAGAATTTTAAGATTTAATTTGATGAATTAGAAGGACTTGACATGTCATCATATTAGTACTAAAAATTGAAAAATTTATTAAAAAGACTAAAAAATAGGAAAGGATAGTTTAATTAGGATCTAGTTAGTTAGAGAGAATTTGGTCTAATCTTGTCATGTTATTATTTAAAAATAAAAAAGTTTCATACAAAAATGAATAAAAAATGAAGATCTTATGATGATATTTGGTAGTTTGAAGGATTTGACCTACACTTTTTTATTTTAATATTTAAAAATAGAGAAGTTTTGTGCAAATTTTTTATAGTGGAGAAAAAATTATCTCCTTTCAATTATTTTTGACAAATGTTATTTATGCAAAACGCATACTTCTCATGAGTAAGATGGTGTAAAAATATTTAGTTGATCTATTCTTATGTTTTAGACTCTTTTACAAAATTATAGTCATTATTAATTACTATGAGTTGATTGAATCTGACCCATTTAACCCGTTGAGCAATCAACATTTAAAGTTTGCAGCTAATTTTACAAACTTCTTTATAGAATTGTTGTTGTCCTATTTTTTTACTTGTGAAAGAAATTTATATAAAATAAAAATCTCAAAAGAGTCTCATAAAAAATGTAGGAGTTTCCCTCAAAGCAACTTATTTAATAAACTTTTGGTAGGAAAAATATTACAAAATAATATATACTATATAGTCATTTTCTCCTAATTAAGAGAAACAAAAGTTTTTTTATAATGGAAAAACTTTTTACTACTTTCCTTTGTAACTTATTGTTACCATTAAATTATAAATAGTAAAACCTTCCAGACACTTTATTAGAAGCTCAAATACTATGACCTCGGCTGGAAATGACATCGGCCATCGCGGATATCACTCTCTCTCCTCCATTTTCATTTTTTCAAAATATTGATTAAATTTTTATTTTTTTATTTTTCTAAATTAAAAAAAAATGAAAGAAGGCTCAGTTTAAAAAAAAATTGAAATTATTATGCAATATTTAATAAAATCGACCGATATCAGTCGACATATATCATTGATATATCGGTGATATTAGCCAATTTGTTAAAGTACGGCCTATACGATACATATTGTCTGAAATTTTCTCCCTTGGCTATGACATATTGCAATTTATTAGAAAATTAGGGACATGGAGCCATAAAATAAAATTTTCATGAAATTTAAACAATAAAAATACATGTCAATATTGTATTTTAAATGTACATGAGTAATTCTCTCCAAATATAACATAAAGATATGTTAGAATTAAAAAAAAAAAATTACATGAGAGTTCAAAATCTCTTATTGAACATTTTATTTGATAATTTTATTATACTAAAGTATATAATATTAATTTTTTATTTAAATTTTCCATTTTTATTTCTCCTGCTTGGACACTAAGTAAACTCTCTGCCATTTCAAAGATTCCAAACCCACCAAATTCCTTCTGGGAAAAGCTAGAAGGATCTAGAATCACCGACCTAGACTTTTGACACATGGAATAGTGAATTTATTCCTTTTATCAAAATTACATGCTTTTGGTTTTAAACTTGGCATATATCTTTCTTATGATAAAAAGTGTCAGTCCAATGGAATTTTACTTTTTACTTATTACAAATACATGTACATCTCTATATGTAGATATCAAATTTAAATAATAAGAAGTAACTACATAAAAAGTGTAAATTGAATTTAAAATCTTCATTCACGACGAGTTTTTTGATCATCAAGAGAATCTCTTTTGAATTTAAACTTGGTCTATATCAATGTACATTCAAATCATCCCATCTTACAAATTTTAAACTCAATCTAAATTTAATACTCCTTTCATCTCAAAATACTTGTTATATGTGTATTTTAGAATTGTCCCAAATTATTTTTCAATTCATTTATTTTCAGCTTCAAATTGTATTCTAACGTGATGTAAATACAATGTTCTTTTATAAACTTTGACTTCTTCAAATAATAAAATACTAACGTCTAAAGAATAATATTTTATAAAACTATCTTTAAGAAATAAAAAAAAAAAAAATCTAAAATGAGACAAGTATTTTAGGACGATGGGAGTATATTAGTCAACAATGATGCTGAAATTCTTTGCATTAGGAAAGTTCTTCTTATTTAGAAGATTCTTGGTCAAAGCAAATTGATTGTACAAGGGGATTCTGCTAATGCTTTCAAGTGGGCATCGGGATTGAGGCGACCACCTTGGAGACTGACTGATGTGGTTAAGGAAGTGAGAATTTTGGTAAGAGAGATGGACGTTTCTTTTGCTAAAGTTGGACGAACAGCTAATGGAGTGGCGGATTATTTCGCTAAACTGGGAGTTGAAAACCATTGGGCGGGAGTTTTTATTATTTAATTATGCCTCTTGTTTTATGTGCGTTGCTTCTCTTATTTTCTTTTGGTCTATCCCTTTTAGACCCTTTATCTGTACTGTTTCTCTCTTTTAATGAATCTTTTTTCGTAACTGCTCGGAAAAAAAAAAAAACAATGTTTATTTTTGTAAGAATTCTAGGATAATATGTTGGTGTTTTAGTTGAAATATTTTTCATATTAGTGTTATTTTTATCTTAATTTATTATATTATACTCATTATTTTTGTTCGTTATTTATTATTCAAAAAATACAAAAATAAAATATTCACTTGACTATCTTCACATGAGAAAGTCATGTTAATACAAATTCATCTAACTTATATTAGGCCAATATAATTTAATTTTTCTAAAATAAATTACACTTATATGGTAATTTTAAAGCCCCGAATTCATTGCATATAAAAATAAACATCAAATGGTCTTATGCCCTAAAGCCAAATATTCTAATTCGACAACTCAGAGAAAGAGATAAAATATATAAACTGTTGCCCAGAAATTGACCCTAGAGGGGGGGTGAATTGGGTCAATGCAAACTTTTTGGGTTTTCTTTAATTTCACAATTTAAGAAAAATAAGATGCAAACCAGTAGTAAATAAATGCCAAAATATAAAAGAGGAGATGAGAAGAGATGGAGAGATTGAACCCGAGATTTTTACGAGGTTCGGCGTTCTTGCCTACGTCCTCGCCTCAAGTACACCACTTGAGGATTGAATGCACTAAACTTCTCCTTCAAGGGTGGAGAAGAAACCTATTACAATGCTTGAAGGTGAGGACACCCTTCTCCTTCACAAGGGTTACACCAACCCTTCTCAAACTTTATCTTTCAAGAAAATGTAGAAGGTTACAATGTAAGCTTAGGAGTAACTCTCAAATGTTTACAAATCTAGTTTTCTAAGAGTTGCTCAAAGAGTTGAACTGAAAATGGCTCAAGGTAAGATTGCAAGTGATGGGTTTTGAGCTAGAGTATGCTTGAGATTTGATTTCAATTGATTTCTCTTAATTTCAAGTGATTCAACAACCCATTTACTCATTGAAGCTTCGTTTTATAATTTTGTCATATTTAGAACCGTTGCCAAGCATTAAATGAAGCAAGGAGCCATTGGGAGAGCATTTAATGTTCAAAAATTATTACCGTTTCGCGATTCAGTCGACTGAAGTGAGTATTCAGTCGACTGAAAGTGCCCCGAGTTACAAACAGTTTATCTGTGAATAATTCAGTCGGCTGAATCTGAGAATTCAGTCGACTGAAAACTGCAAGTTATGAACATTTTGATTTTCAGTCGGCTGAACCATAATTTCAGTCGACTGAAATTTCTGTTTATGAACAACTAGCATTTCAGTCGACTGAAACATCAATTCAGTCGACTGAAAACACTCCCCAGTGAAAATACGGCATTTCAGTCGGCTGAAATATTGATTCAGTCGACTGAAATCTCGTCTCCCTATTGATCCATTGATTCAGTCGACTGAAACATCAAGTTCAGTCGACTCAAATGACCTTAAAGATGTTTTGTGTAGTTTTGGCTCCATTTTGGTCATTTCAAACACATAGTCTTGGGGACTTAAGCATAAGATAAATCTTGGTTTTCCTATGGTCCACTAGAGGGTGACTTGAGCCATGGTGTTCAACAATTGAGTAACTTTACATTTTATTCTTAATACTCATGACCAACAACTAAGGACACAAGTTTGATCTTCAATCTTCAATCTTCAATACTTATATCATTTGCCATTTGAACTTCAGAGATTGATCTTCAATGATCTTGCCCTTCTTTCTTCTTTGTAAATGTGATACCTGTCTCATTGAGTAACATCATTTGAAATATTAAATATCACACTTTAATGGTTTGTGGTCATCAAAATACCCATATATCCTTGGGTTGAAACCTTGGGGTTAACAATCTCCCCCTTTTTGATGATGACAAACCATTGCACACAAACCATAAATAAAGGATACACAATTTGTGATCCTCCCCCTTACTTCATGTATAGAAACAAATTTTCCATTTTCTTCAAGGTATGATAAGAATTCTCCCCCTTTCTTCATGGATGTATTTCTAAATAAAATAAATGCATCATATCCATCATACACAATCAATTCAACCATATTGAGATATGTAGATAAAAATCATAAAAGAAACAACATTTGCACAAGTAATATGAACCCATTAAATTTGATTAAGTCAAGGACTTTTACACATGTTAGAACTTAGTGGGTCATGTACAAAATTTCAAGTGCAATCTTTGATATTTCTCCCCCTATGGCATCAGCAAAAAGAGAAGAGGGCAAGTGTCACTCGAGGCCAAGACGGGCCATGAGACGGCTTAGCTGAAGGTGCACCCGATCAGTGTCATCGCGAGAGGCATCGAATCGATCTTTAACAAATTCACGAATACTCTCACATTGAGTGCGGAGAAGGTCGACATTTACCCCTATTTCTGCAACATCGATTCGGAGAGATTCAATAGCAGCAAAAACACGCTGAATGTCCTCATTGGAGCTAGAGGGAACCACCAGAGGGAGGAGGAGAGGCAGGCATGCCGATATCCTGATCATGATAGGCTTGCTCCTCTGCGGCTTGCTCAGAGCTGAATTTTCTTCAACCTTGCAGGAGTGGGTTCCCAAGAATCGCCAACAAGCCTGTACCCATATTCTTAAGGGTATGATCACAATAGGCATCATTGGCAGCACCAATGTCTTCTAAGTCTCGTGGGCAGCGGACGTCGAAATGTTCAAATAGGAATGAAAGGAGTTTTCCATAAGGCAGAGTCTTCTTGCGCTTTTGGCAATCTCTCATGAAACATATGATGAGGTAGGGAAGATTTACTAAGTGATGTTGAATAAGGGCCCAAATGAGATAAACATCAAAATAGGTGACATGATTATAGGACCCAGACCGCGGAAGAATATTGTGACAAATAATATGATGAATCAGCCGGGCTTCTAATGAGAGTTGGGATGCAATCGGCTGAAAGGGTTCAACAATATCATTTCGTTCACAAATCAATTTTAGGGCCTCTACAGCATCGAAACCATCAATCCAAGTATTAGTTTTATACATTGTAGGACCATCGGAGGGGGCTTGAATAATGGTTCCTAAATCCTCTCGGTTAAAGAAAAGGGAGTGCCACTCACGGAGGATTCAACACGAGGATTCAAGGGATTTGCTTTTAGAGAAAAATTTGCATAAAATTGTTTGACGAGTGTAGGATAGGAGGGGCGAACAATTTCGATAACGGGGTCCATCCTTGATAGTCAAAATGTGCTCTAAATGGAAATTGATTTGTAAATTGATCAAAGAAGAGAGAGAGACGATTTTACCGAAAACCACTTTGCGAAACATGAAATGAAGAGTGTAAGCACTTTCCGCATCTTGTGAGACGAAGTGAAGACGAGTGTCACTCATTCTTTTCGACCGTCGTTCGGTCTCAGCCAGTTGACCTTGATCGCGAGACTGTCGTTTGGGGGCCATAGCGGAGATCGAGGGAGGAAGGAGTGGACACGAAGAGAAGGGGAAGAAGAGAGCCGAACAAGGGAAAAGAAATGAAAAATGGATGGAAGAAAAAATTTGGGGAAGGAGGGAACAAGGACGGAAAGAGGTAGGGAAGAAGAGAGAGATCGAGCGAAAGAGGGAAGAGGGAAGGGGATTAGGTCGTAAGAGGAAGAGGGAAAAGGATTTTACGAAAAAGAGGGAAAAACGAGGGGTAAAAAAAAACTTAATCGCGCGTTTCAGTCGACTGAAACGTATGTTCAGTCGGCTGAAAAAGGTCTCCGAGGCAGACAGTCAATCAGAGAGAAAATCAGTCGGCTGAAAATGAGTTTCAGTCGGCTGAAAAAAAATGCCTGCGCGATTCAGTCGGCTGAAAAATATTTTTAGGCGGCTGAAAATGGTAATCGCTGGGTTCAGTCGGCTGAAAATTAGGTTCAGTCGACTGAAATAGGGCGCCGAGAACAGACAATAAACAGAGACAAAATTAGTCGACTGAAAATTTGTTTCAGTCGGCTGAAAAATGAGTAGCCGAATGGTTCAGTCGGCTGAAAGTTATTTTCAGTCGGCTGAAAAATAAGAAGAAACAATAGCCAGTGCATAGGAATATTTCAGTCGACTGAAATATGAGTATCAGTCGGCTGAACGTGACAGCCCCCCCTTTTTTTTTTTTTTAATTCAACACACATCCCTACTGAGGTACATTCCCAAATCTTTTATGATTGTACAAAATCGATCTTCAGGAAGAGGTTTTGTAAAAATATCGGCCAATTGATGGTCCGTGCTTACAAATTCTAATTGAACATCACCTCTTTGCACATGGTCTCTAATGAAATGGTGTCTAATTTCAATGTGCTTAGTTCTAGAGTGTTGTATGGGATTTTTGACAAATTTATAGCACTTGTATTGTCACACCTAATTGGAATGCGATCATAATTAAGTCCAAAATCTTCCAATTGTTGTTTCATGTACAACACTTGAGCACAACAACTCCCGGCAGCTACGTATTCTGCTTCAGCTGTGGATAAGGCCACTGAATTTTGCTTTTTACTGAACCAAGATACGGGAGAGTCCAAGGAAGTGACAAGTCCCACTCGTGCTTTTTCTATCAATTTTACAACCGGCAAAGTCCGCATCCGAATAACTTACTAATTCGAGTGAAGTGTGTTTAGGATACCATAAGCCCAAATCAATAGTGCCAATCAAATATCGGAAAATACGTTTTACGGCAACAAGATGTGATTCCTTGGGGCATGATTGAAAACGTGCACACAAGCATACACTAAACATTATATCCGGTCTACTAGCGGTTAAGTACAACAAACTTCCTATCATGCCTCTATAGAGTTTCATATCAACGGGTTTGCCACAATCATCCTTGTCAAGCTTGGTAGATGGGCTCATAGGAGTCCCAATTGATTTAGCTTCATTCATTCCAAATTTCTTGAGAAGGTCTTTGACATATTTTGATTGATTTATAAATATTCCTTCACAAGATTGCTTGATTTGTAAACCTAGGAAGAAGGTTAGTTCACCCATCATACTCATCTCGAATTCATCATGCATGATTTTCGCAAATTCTTTACAAAGTTGTTCATTTGTAGATCCAAAAATAATGTCATCTACATTGTATAATGAGCATGTCATTGTCTAGAGATTTAATAAATAAAGTAGTGTCAATTTTTCCTCTTGTAAAGCCATTTTTAATAAGAAAATTACTAAGCCTATCATACCATGCTCTAGGTGCTTGCTTTAAACCATACAATGCTTTTGTCAATTTGTAAGCATGATTAGGAAATTCATGATTTTCAAATCCGGGTGGTTGTTTTACATAAACTTCTTCGGAGATGAAACCATTTAGAAAGGCACTTTTCACATCCATTTGAAATAATTTGAAATTTTTGAAACAAGCATATGCAAGCAACATTCTTATGGCTTCTAGCCTAGCAACCGGGGCAAAGGTTTCCTCATAATCTATCCCTTCTTCTTGGTTGTAACCTTGGGCTACTAATCTAGCTTTGTTTCTAACAATATTTCCTTCCTCATCCTTTTTATTTCTAAAAACCCACTTTGTGCCAATTATTGAGTGATCCTTAGGCATAGGCACAAGCTCCCATACTTTGTTTCTTTCAAATTGATTTAGTTCTTCTTGCATGGCAATTATCCAAAACTCATCTAATTCGGCTTCTTGAATGTTCTCTGGTTCGATTTGAGAGACAAAAGCCATGTTGTTACAAGCGCTTCTAAGTTTAGATCTAGTGGCTATTCCTTGAGATGGTTCACCAATAATTTGATCTTTTAGGTGATCTCTTACAAAACTCCAAGCCTTAGGAAGATCATTGTTTGGTTTGACGTCTTCACTATCTTCTCTTCCACTACTATTTGAAGCATTTAATTCATTGTTAGAATTGTCTTGGATATCAAGTTGATTCATCTCTTTTTCCAAAATTACAACCTCATCATCAAGATCCTTTTTTTATTTCAAAAGGGTTGGCTTCATCAAAGACCACATGAATCGATTCCTCCACAATTGATGTTCTCTTGTTATATACTCTATATGCTTTGCTAATGGGAGAATAGTCAACAAAAATTCCTTCATCTGATTTTGGATCGAATTTTCCTAATTGATCTTTGGTGTTTAGTATAAAGCACTTGCATCCAAAAACTCTAAAGTATCCAATGTTTGGTTTTCTACCATTCCATATTTCATAAGGGGTCTTATCCAATCCTTTTCTAATTGTTACCCTATTTATAACATGGCAACCCGTGCTTACGGCTTCGGCCCAAAAGTATGTTGGTAACTTATGTTCATTGAGCATGGTTCTAGCTATTTCTTGAAGTGTTCTATTCTTTCTTTCAACTACTCCGTTTTGTTGAGGATTTCTAGGAGCAGAGAAATTGTGACCAAAACCATTTTCATCACAAAGTATTTCCATTTCATGATTTTCGAATTCTCTACCCCTATCACTTCTAATGTTGTTGATTGCATATCCTCTTTCATTTTGGACTCTTCTACAAAATTTTGCAAAAGCTTTAGGTGCATCATTTTTGTGAGCTAGATATAACACCCAAGAGAAGCGAGAATAATCATCAACAATCACAAATGCATATGACTTACCACCCATACTTTGAACTTTGCTAGGACCAAACAAATCTAAATGCAATAGTTGAAGAGGCCTAGAGGTAGATATATGCTTTTTGCTTTTAAAAGAACTTTTGATTTGTTTTCCAAATTGGCATGCATCACAAATTCTATCCTTGGCAAATTTGGCCTTAGGCAAGCCATCAACTAATTCAAATTTGAATAGATTTGAAATAAGTTCCATGTGAGCATGTCCTAGTCTTCTATGCAATAACCAACTATTTTCATTTATGACAGCAAGACATTTAACATTTTGGTTAAGCATTTTATCAAAGTCAATGGTTTAAACATTTTCATCTCTATATGCTATGAACATTTCTTTATCATTGCTAGCATTTCTAATAGAACATTTGTTTGATTCAAATACTACCTTATTGCCTTTATCACAAAGTTGACTTACACTAAGTAAATCATGTTTCAACCCATCTACCAATAGTACATCAATGGAAAGTAAAGGATCATTACCAATTTTACCTTTACCGATGATCTTGCCCTTGGAGTTGTCACCAAAGGTAACAAATCCACCATCTTTGAGAGAGAGAGAGATGAATTTTGATTTGTCTCCCGTCATGTGTCTTGAGCATCCACTATCAAGAAACCACTTGTCTTTTCTTGGCGTTGATTTCATGCATATCTACAAAACACATTTAAGTAATTCTTCTTGGTCCCCATGTAGAGTTGGGTCCATTTGGATTAGATTATAAGGCAATGTTCCTTTTTGGAACCCAAATCATTTTTGTTAGCCCTTTTACTTTCCTAATTGAGCAAGAATAAGAAATATGTCCATTCTTTCCACAAAAGTTGCAAGTAATGTGTGGAGAGGTAGAAGATGAAGTTTTGACAAAGAAGTTTTTGTAAAATGATTTCTTTGCTTTGGGATTATATCCTAATCCTTCTTTGTTAAAAATACATCTTTGATTTCCCAATAACATATCTAAATTTTTCTTTCCCATGGTAAATTTCTCAAGAGACTTAGTTAAGTTATTCAATTTTTCTTCCAAGACAATATTTTCCTTCTTGTATGGACATGGAAATTTAGGTAGTCTTGAAATTTTATCAATCTTCTCTTTCAATTCTTTTTCAAGTTTTTCATGGGCAAGAACCTTTTTGTTAAGCTCTCCATTTTCAAGTTTCAACTTTTCAAGTTCTTTTGAAAGTGAGGAGTTATCTTCTAAGAGTGACATTTTCTTTTCCTTGTTTTTTAAGATCCTTGTACATTTCCTTTAGTGAGTCAACTAGTTCTTCTACACTAGGTGCATCATTTTCTAAAGAGTCAAGTGTAGGATTTACCTCATCTTCGTTTGCCATGAAACAAATATTTGCCGTGTGGTTTTGGAAGATTCACCATCCGATTCGCTATCGGACTCCAACCATGCGGCTTTGAATGCTTTCTTTTTAAGCTTCTTGTCATCTTTCTTCAATAGCGGACATTCGGCTTTGATGTGTCCCATTTTGCCACAATTAAAACAAGTGAGGGGCTCTTTCTTGCTTGAATCTCCCTTATAGCCATCCTTTTTGAATGGCTTCTTTCGAAATTGATTGCTTCTTCTCAAGAGACTCTTGAATTTGCGGGTGATCAAGACCAAGTCTTCATTTTCATCCTCACTATCTTCTTCTTCTTCTTGATCAATATGTCTCCTTTGGTGAGGCTTTAAATGCAAGAGACTTCTTTTCTTTGGCAATTTCCTTCCGACCATTCATGGAAATCTCATGGGTCATGAGAGATCCCAAGAGTTCATCAAGTCCCAATATGGAGATATCTTTTGCTTCTATTATCGCCGTTGACTTCGACTCCCAAGAATCTGGCAATGACCTAAGAATTTTGCTCACATTATCTTCATTAGAATAAGTCTTTCCAAGGGCATTAAGTTCATTTATAATCTTTGTGAATCTAGTAAACATGGAAGAAATGGATTCATTTGGCTCCATATTGAATAGTTCATATGAGTGTACAAGCCTATGAATTTTTGATTTCTTCACTTGATTAGTGCCTTCATAAGTCACTAGAAGCTTATCCCAAATTTCCTTGGCCGATTTGCAAGATGAACTCTATTAAATTCATTTCGGTCAAGAGCACAAAATAGAATGTTCATGGCTTGAGAATTATACTGATTAAGCCTATGATCATTCTCATCCCAAAGCTCTCTAGGTTTAGGAGCAAGGTCAATTAGTCCTTTTGGAACAAAGGGCCCAAATTCAATAGCTTCCCATATGTGATGGTCCATTGATTGTAAGAAAATTTGCATCCTAGTTTTCCAGAAATTGTAGTCACTTCCATTGAACAATGGAGGTCTATTAATTGAACATCCTTCTCCATAAGAAGATCCCCCAAAGTTTGCCATTCGATCGATTTCTCAAACGGTTAAGTAATTCAGAGAATATGTGCTCTGATACCAATTGTTGCCCAGAAATTGACCCTAGAGGGGGGGTGAATTGGGTCAATGCAAACTTTTTGGGTTTTCTTTAATTTCACAATTTAAGAAAAATAAGATGCAAACCAGTAGTAAATAAATGCCAAAATATAAAAGAGGAGATGAGAAGAGATGGAGAGATTGAACCCGAGATTTTTACGAGGTTCGGCGTTCTTGCCTACGTCCTCGCCTCAAGTACACCACTTGAGGATTGAATGCACTAAACTTCTCCTTCAAGGGTGGAGAAGAAACCTATTACAATGCTTGAAGGTGAGGACACCCTTCTCCTTCACAAGGGTTACACCAACCTTCTCAAACTTTATCTTTCAAGAAAATGTAGAAGGTTACAATGTAAGCTTAGGAGTAACTCTCAAATGTTTACAAATCTAGTTTTCTAAGAGTTGCTCAAAGAGTTGAACTGAAAATGGCTCAAGGTAAGATTTCAAGTGATGGGTTTTGAGCTAGAGTATGCTTGAGATTTGATTTCAATTGATTTCTCTTAATTTCAAGTGATTCAACAACCCATTTACTCATTGAAGCTTCGTTTTATAATTTTGTCATATTTAGAACCGTTGCCAAGCATTAAATGAAGCAAGGAGCCGTTGGGGAGAGCATTTAATGTTCAAATTATTACCGTTTCGCGATTCAGTCGACTGAAGTGAGTATTCAGTCGACTGAAAGTGCCCCGAGTTACAAACAGTTTATCTGTGAATAATTCAGTCGGCTGAATCTGAGAATTCAGTCGACTGAAAACTGCAAGTTATGAACATTTTGATTTTCAGTCGGCTGAACCATAATTTCAGTCGACTGAAATTTCTGTTTATGAACAACTAGCATTTCAGTCGACTGAAACATCAATTCAGTCGACTGAAAACACTCCCCAGTGAAAATACGGCATTTCAGTCGGCTGAAATATTGATTCAGTCGACTGAAATCTCGTCTCCCTATTGATCCATTGATTCAGTCGACTGAAACATCAAGTTCAGTCGACTCAAATGACCTTAAAGATGTTTTGTGTAGTTTTGGCTCCATTTTGGTCATTTCAAACACATAGTCTTGGGGACTTAAGCATAAGATAAATCTTGGTTTTCCTATGGTCCACTAGAGGGTGACTTGAGCCATGGTGTTCAACAATTGAGTAACTTTACATTTTATTCTTAACACTCATGACCAACAACTAAGGACACAAGTTTGATCTTCAATCTTCAATCTTCAATACTTATATCATTTGCCATTTGAACTTCAGAGATTGATCTTCAATGATCTTGCCCTTCTTTCTTCTTTGTAAATGTGATACCTGTCTCATTGAGTAACATCATTTGAAATATTAAATATCACACTTTAATGGTTTGTGGTCATCAAAATACCCATATATCCTTGGGTTGAAACCTTGGGGTTAACATAAACAAACTTTCTCTTGTGAATAGTTAAATTTCTACATAATTTAATGGATGTTACAAATATTCAACTATAAATAAATAAAAGAAATAATAATGATAAATAATTTAAGACATGATTGTTTAGATCATAGATCAAACAAATTACTATAATAAAGTTTATCTAAGTCAATTTTTAGCTATTCAATGAAAAAATTAACATGACATAATTGAGTCATGGAGTTTTCTAACTCAGTTTTATTTTAATAATGTATTAGTTTTATCAAGACACAACTTTGTTAAAATAAATTAAAGAGTTTAAATAGTACAATCATGAAAAAAAAGGCTTAATTTTGAATTATTTTGTTGATAATTATAAAACTTTATATTTTATACTTTCTTTTATTCCAATTTAGTTGTCTCATATGTATTTTAGAATTGTTCCAAAATAATTGCCTCATTCATATTTAAATAGCATAAAGTATGTTGAAAATTGATGAAATCACATAAAATGTTAGTCTTATATAAAAGGTTCCTTAAAAAATACAAATATTTCAAATGAGACAAATAAAATAGAACGAAGATAGTATATTTGATGAAAATAATTTTTCATATATTAATAATAATTTTTTAAATTTTATTAAGCCAATAAATTCTATCTCACTACCAAATATTACATTTTAAAAATCTTATAATTTCAATCCATTATAATGTAAATTTTCATTATTCGACTCGCTTACAATACTCATTAGTAAAACGAGTCCAGCCGTTAGTACATTGACAACCCTACTTATTTTATGATTATTCTCCTTAATTATTTATCCAATATAATTTAGATAATTATTTATCCGATGTATGTTAGATTGAGAGACTGAATAATTAAATTAAAATGTTCCATATTCCATCAATTTGCTGACATCACCATTAAGAAAACAAAGACTATCGGCTCGTATCCTCGTCAAGTCTCCCAAGAAAGACACCCGAGAGGCCAAAGAAAGTACGAAGCATACTATAAACGCCCTGTCTCAGTTCCCTAGTCCACAACACCACCATTTAAAACAGTGCCAGTCTCTCCGATATATAATCTAAACCATTCATCACCCCTAAGTAGTAGTTGGGTGGACCCCATTCTAATTCTAAACTTCTCTTACCTATTCTGTGGATGGGGCTTTGACGAAAAGTAACTGTCAACTGGACCATTGAATCAGAACCGTCCATATTTAAGCCATGATTAGTGGACCACTGGATCATCGAACTTAACTGCAGAGGATCTCAGTAATAGTATTACGAGAGTGATAAGATTGAGGCACGCAAGACCACAGTTTTAAATGCACCTACAGATCACGCTAAGATTTCTTCAATTTAAATTTCGATGTGGGGCCCGAGAGATGTGATAACGACCCATAACAGATATATTCAACGCGGTTATGTTAGTCTAAAGTAACGAATTCTAAAGAATCCAATTCACTTTCTGTTGTAACCAATGTGAAAAATATCGGCGGTATTTTTAAATTTACCGCGTTTTTATCGGCAAAATACCGTTACCGCGTTAAAAACGCGTTTTTATCGCCAAACGATAAATTTCCGGTAAATTCCCGATAAAATCGCGTTAAAAATGCTATAAACGTTAATAACGCGATAATATCCCGAGAAATTCCCGGTAAATTCCCGAGAAATTCTCGGTAAATTCCTTATACCATTTTTATTTCATTAATTTTTTTATTTATTCTATTTTTTTTATTTTTTAAATATTATAATTTCAGCGAGATTTTCCCGTTAAATTTCCGATAAAAATCCGAGAATTTAAAAATATCCCGTTATTATCAATTGCCGTTAATATCCCGAGAACGGTATTTGTCACTATGGTTGTAACTATATTTATAATAGAAGAAGTTCTCTGCTTGCTTATGCAGTAAGTAGCTCCGAGTCATTTTCCAAATGATACTAAATTCTCTTTGGGGCCCACCTTTCATTAGCTCCTTTCAAGGAAAAGCAGGAAAGACCTAGGTAGTTCCACGTCATCCTCCAGCGTGAAATTTCAAAAAAAATTATCATAATTATTGTATTCTTTTTTTTTTTTTAAGTATACATTCAAGTCATCCTATCCTAAAAAAATTAGACACAATCGAGAGTTATTATATTAGTAATTATTCTTATTTTTTGAAAAATAACAGAATAATATTTTTTTTGAATTTACATTTGCAAAACTACAGAAAATCAACAAAAAACGTCAACGAGTGATACCTACTGTCCTTAGAGTATACCAAGTAACACTATATAGGCTCAAGCCTAGCACCTATGCTGGTGTTTTAGTTGAAATATTTTCACATTAATGTTATTTTGATTCTAATTTATTATATTATAATCATTATTTTTTATTGTTAGTTAATTATTATTCAAAAGAATGTGAAATAAATTCTCTTAATTACCCAAATGATAGATTCATTTGTTAATAAAGATATGTCTAATTCACATTTGGCCAATATATTTTATTTTTTTAAAAATAAATTATACAAATGTAGTAGTTTTAAAGCCCCTGACTCATTGTAAGAATAAACATTAAATGATCTTACTTTATGTCACAAACTAAATATGATCTGTAATTCAAATGATATTTATTTACACAAACTTCCTCTCGTGAATACTTAGATTTTTATATAGTTTAATAAATCCTGATAATGATAATAATGGTCATAATAATGATATATCTCATATTATTTAATAGAGTTGAAAAGAGCCTAAAGACAATCTGATTAATAATGCATAATTCTTAATACTAATTTAAATAAATTACTAACTTAAAATTGATTTAAGTAAATTCTTAGACATTCAATGATGAAAATTCTGATATACATAATTGAGTTATGAGATTCTTGTGACTCGAATTAATTTTAATAATATATATTTTTTATTTTTTTTTGAATTTACCTTTGAAAAATTGTGGAATATCCAACGTAAAATTCTCACGGGTGAGTCCACTGTTAGACTACGGGAGCTCAAATCCACAACATCTTACTCCATAAGGCAAGAGACAAGCAGTTGAAGTACACCAAAGAAAACAACATCATCAAAATAAATTAAAGAGATTTAATATTACAAATATTAAAAAATCATTTTATATCCATTCTATTGAAACAATTTAAATTATATATTTATATTTGATAAACTAATTTTTTTATAATTTTTATATTAATAATATTTTTTAAATTTTATATTAACAACTATCGCTTTGTTTACTTTGCCATGAAGAAACCAAAGACCACCCCACATCCTCAAGTCTCCTGAGAAAGACATGTCACATGTGAAAGACCAAATAAAATACCAAACATACTACAAATGCTTGTCTTAATTTCCCTTTTAACCTTCATCAATACTCTTTTTTTTTTCTTCTTTTTTAACCTTAAATGTTTACTGGAGAATTTCTTATCATTTTCTCCATGAGATCCTAATTTTATATATTTTCTTTCGTAACAAATTATCCATATACTTGTTTCTTACAAACTCAATGAATTTAACATTTTTTTAAATTTAATTTGATTTGATTCTTTTAACATTTTACCTTGATCCCAATTGAATCAAATTGAGTTAGATTGAATTTTGAACTATTGTCTAAATTCACAAAACCTTTAAAAATAGTTAAAAAGATCACACTTTCCAATCTAAAGATTGTTTTTGTCAAATTCACAACATGAAATGTTAAAAGTCTTTAAGATTTGTATTTGATAACGTGATGCTTTCTCATTACTTTAGCGAACAAAATCTCTAATTTAGAAAAAAAGAGAGAGTTACTCATAAGAACATTGAACCAATTAAATTAAAATGATTCATCTGACCTTAAATCTTCAATAATAATAATCATAATAATCATCATCAAAATCAAAATCTGAATTTTGGTTTTAATAGCAGCAATTAGATTTTGACTTTGATGATGATAATGTTTGTGAAAGGTTTCATCCTTTTATTAAAATAATTTTTAACAAGTGAGATGCATGCACTACTTATATTAAATATTAAATAAAAAATCGATCATCTACTAGATAAAGATTTAGAGGCTCATGATATGGAGTGGATATTGGTCTTACATTGAATATATGATCGACCAAAAATCACATTAATCAAAATTAAAAGAAATTAAATTAAATAATCTAATAAAATATTTTTTAATTATATCATTTTATGAATTTATGCACAGAAATATCTTGTAATTATGCAAGTATGAGAATAGTGACTGTTTTGTATAAAAGAAAAAATTTAGATGTACATGTTCAAAGGAGGTATCTCATTCTAAATTATTTTTCATATGATATTGAAATATCAATTTACTAGCTAAAAAATAATTTCATTATTAGTTGTCTATTTTTAATTTTTACATTAGATTTGATAATTAAAACTTAAAATAAAATTAAAATTTTCAACAAAGTTAATGTGCTCAATATTCTTATCCTTACATTCGTAGTGTGCAAGTTTCCTTTAAACGTAGAAACTTCGTGGAAAATATAGTTGTGGACATTTGTGTAATTTCGATCACGAAACTTGCAGTTCCGTCTTCCTTACCCTATAAAAGGGGGCCATGTCTGCCTTCGCTGTTTCCCACAGCGAAAAGAAGTGAGAGGTAGAGAGCATATACACAGAGAGACAGTGTGAAGCCTTTTGTTGTCCTTTCTAGTTCAGTTAGTTCATAAACAGAGATACGGTGTAATGGAGAACCAAGCGACTAGAGGAAGGGGCACTGGCGGAAGAGGCAGAGGAAGGCACAATGCAGAAAACCCAAATCAGAATCAGAATCAGAACCAGAACTTCCGGTCGCATTCTGGCCAGGATTTCAACTATGGCCCCCGTCGGGGTGGGCATGTTCAGAATCCAGGCCAGGATCGCTCCTTCCGTTATGCGCCGCCACCCCAATGGGAACCTTCTAGGGGGAGTGCTGGCCAATATTCAGGCCAGAATCGCAACTTCCCCGCCAACCCTGTGCCCACGGGGTCGAATGCTGGGCAGCACTGGGGCCAAGATCGCAACTATGCTCCCAACCCAGCGGTCCCGAGATCGAAAACTGGGCAGGCTTGGGGCTCTGCTAACCAGTGGGCGCCTAGAAGAGAGAATCCCGGGCAGAATCCCAGTCAAGATGGCGCCTCTCGGGAAGCAGGAGTATCCCAAGGTGAGAGGGGCTCCAATGCCGGCCGAGGAGGCAATGGAGGTGGGAGAGGAAAGGCTGAATATGTGTCCCGTCCCCCGAATTCCGATCTGATTCCTCCAAAACCTGGTAAGCAATTTCTCTAGTCCAAGAGCTCCATACTCTTTATCACTCTATGATCATTTTTATCTATATGGACATCCAGTTTTGGTTATGAATCGGTTTTACTCTCTGTCACTCGCTGATTCTGATTTTGATCGTGACTCGGCTGATCGAGTCGGTCCAAAATCTAGATACGAGTTCTGTTCACTTGACTGACCTCACTCATGAGGATACCTTGCCGGGATACTCTGTTTATTGGATTTTCTAAAATACGAATAAAAATGGTCTAAGTGAATCTCCCACACAAATGTCACGACTATATATTGCACAATTAGGCATGGGATCTAAGATTTGATCCATTTAAATTATTTTTAATATTTAAATTTTGTGTTTGATTGATTTTATCAAGATGAATTTTGATGGAATGAGAAACCTTTTCTATCGCACCGCAGGAAAATAATAAATATCATTCTCTGCCTAAATGTGTATTTATTTAAATATAAACATCTGATTACAGTTACCATTGTGCAGTTTATGGTGAGGTATCTGATGACTGCCTTGCGTTTTGGGAAAGAAGTTGCAAAATTATTACTGTGCATCTAGTGGATTTATTTGGGTGGAGTTTTATAATTTACACAATTGATAGAACAGTTTTCAGTTGATTGTCACGGATTTCCTTAGTGTAAAGAATCTGGTGGACATGCTAATTCTGAATTTCAGCTATACTTACATGTTTGTCTATTTATCCATTAACAGAGTCTCTGGTGGAGGAGCTTCATAAGCTAAAGATTTCAGCTGCATCGTCATCATCACCCTCACCAAATACTGGAGTAATGCCGATATCACGACCAGACAAAGGAGGAAAAGTTGCAGTTCGATCAGTTTCTCTCCTTGTGAACCACTTTAGGGTGTCGTTTGACCCTAATGTCATGATCCTACATTATGATATTGACATACAGCCCGAGACGTCGCCGAAGCCGAATGTGACTGCAAGAGTTTCTAATTCTGATGCACTTATGGTTAGAAACCAATTATTTTCTGATGAGCTTGCACGATTTCCTATGTCGAAGACGGCATATGATGGAAAGAAAAACATATTTAGTGCTGTGGAACTGCCGACGGGCAAGTTTACAGTGACGATATCAAGGGGAGAAGATGTCAAGGAGCGCACCTATGTGGTGACCATAAATCTAGTGAATATGCTAAAGTTTTCTGACCTGCAATCGTATCTTATGCAAAAGGAACAGTCCATTCCCCGCGATGTGTTGCAAGCAATGGATGTGATTATGCGTGAGCATCCAAGTCGAACCAAAATTACTATGGGTCGAGGGTTTTACTCTCAAAGTCCAGGTCGTGATTGTGATCTTGGTGGGGGGATTGTAGGCTGCAGAGGGCATCTGCAGAGCTTGAAGCCGACTGCTCAAGGTCTATCTTTATGCATAGATTACAGTGTTCTACCATTTCGTAAGCCAGTCTCAGTGGTTGACTTTCTCTATGAACATCTGGGTATCTCATTTGAGAGGCCATTGGATAACTACCAGAGGAGAGATATAGAGAGAGCCTTGAGAGGAGTGAAAGTGACTGTGACACACAGACGGTGTTCCCAGAAGTACACCGTTATGGGACTGACAAGACAAAACACAAGCCAAATCACATTCAATGATGCCAATTCAAATAGGGAGATGACGTTGGTGGACTATTTTCTAGAGAAATACAACCTGCAGATCATGTACAATTATCTTCCTTGCTTGGATTTCTCAAAAAACAAAAGGGTGAATTATGTGCCTATGGAATTCTGCGTCTTGGTCCCAGGGCAGAGGTACCCAAAGAATGATTTATCTAAAGATGCAGATAAAATCTTGAGAAATATGTCTTTGGTAAGACCTGAGAAAAGAATGGAGCTCATTTATGGCATAGTCCGTGCAGCTGATGGGCCTTGTGGGTAAGTACATCCAACTTCAATCTTGTTTAATATATCATGAATTGTCAATTAGCCAACTCTCATGGTTTTTGGATTGATATCCACTGGACTGCTATTTGGTGATCTCAATTTGCCCAATTTATTTGATGCCAAAGATGTCAACACCATGGTGAATATCACTCTGATCCAAGTGAATGCTCGAGCTAATGGCACCACTCCATGGGATTTGCTTTGATCTCGAAGTTGTTCTTGTTGAGAATATGGACCCTGTATCACCAATTTGCTTGAAACTTGTGTTATATCTGATAATTGTTCTTGTGCATGAGTTGGGTTATTTCACTAATTACCAGCAAACACACTGTATCATTATTTGATCTGATAATTCTTCATTTGCATGAGATGGGTCACTTGATCTGATTATTCAAATTCATTACAAATGCACAAAATGCATATTAAAAGATGTTTTTATACCCTAAGTTCTGTTTGGAGTCTGAACAAATACTATAGTTCTGTCTCCTTACCTACGGTTTGTTCAATTCTATGCAAAATCAGTTTTATGTTAACTTTCCCATAAGACTTTGGTGCAAACTAAGGATACAATGATGTTCTTGAACTTCAATATAATTTTGTTGCAAAGTCAAATGTGATGGAAACCTTGAACTTCAATATAATTTTGTGGAAAGCTAAATGTTTAATTAGCTGTAATTGGACAGGAAATGGCCTGCATTAGCTGTAATTGAACATGAAATGGCCATTTCAGTTTGTTGTTTGCTGTTTAGAACTTTTTGAAGCCAATTGTGTGCACAAAACCATATGTGGGCCCATTTTCAGTTTAGCTGACCACTTATCTGGTGCCTCCATTATTTCTAAAACTGTGACTGCAGGAAAAACTTTTATTGTTAAACAATCATGTGACATTTTTTCTTTTTTGTTGTAAACCACTAGATTAACATTCAGGTCACTTAGAACTAGGGAATCACCTCTATACTTAACAACTAGGCTTTAAATTTTTTACCACTAGAACATAATGTTTTTCCAAATAGAAAATGTCAAAAAATATACATACATTTGTCAATTTTGGCCTTGTTTTCATTTTAGATCCAGTGGCAGTTTACACAGTTAGGGTAATGTGATTTAAATATTTCTTTTCTCTCTTCTTTAACATGGGAGAGATTGCACAACAATTCAACATCACAGTCAGTAAGGAGATGACACAGGTGACGGGCCGTGTAATTAATCAACCAACTTTGAAGCTCCGGGATACCAATAACAGATCCACCAAGCTCACACCCCAAGGGAACTGCCAATGGAACCTCTTGAACCATAAGGTGTTTGACGGAAAAGAAATCAAACGCTGGGCAATCCTTGATTTCAGCCAGCAGTCAAGGAATCAAAGAGGCAGGCCTCTGGATGTCAATAGGTTTATTCCTGCCTTAGTTGAGCGTTGCAAAAAACTGGGCATTCATATGGAGAAGTTTCTTTTTTATCAGCGAGCAAGCATGGATGATCTTTCCAATCCTGTAAATCTCAGGAATATCATTCTAGAGGTCAATAAACGAGAAAGCAATCTTCAGATTCTTCTCTGTCCGATGGCAGACCAGCACCCAGGCTATAAGACCCTTAAGTTGATATGTGAGACTGAGGTTGGGATTGTTACTCAATGTTGTTTAAGCTTCTCTGCCAACAAGTGCCAGGATCAATATCTTGCCAATCTTGCCCTCAAGATTAATGCTAAGATTGGTGGAAGCAACATGGAGCTCTATGACCCACTCCCCTGTCTTAAAGGAGATGGTCATGTTATGTTCATGGGTGCTGATGTAAACCACCCCAGTGGCCAGAATGCATTGAGCCCATCAATTGCAGCCGTTGTTGCCACAATGAACTGGCCTGCTGCGAACCATTATGCAGCCAGGTTAAGTGCCCAGCCCCGTGCAGAGAAGATTCAGAACCTCGGGGAGATGTGCTCTGTGCTGCTTGAAGTATATGCAAGGATCAACAATGTCAAGCCAAAGAAGATTATTTTCTTCCGAGATGGTGTCAGCGAGAGCCAGTTTGACATGGTCCTTAACGAGGAACTCATTGATATCAAGAATGCGATTGTATCCGATGGGTACTCACCAACTATCACACTTGTGGTGGCACAAAAGCGGCACCAGACACGACTTTTTCCAAAAGATGAAGCAAGTGGAATGCGCAACACCGGCAATGTTGCTCCTGGAACTGTTGTTGACCAAACAATTATTCATCCAGAAGAATTTGACTTCTATCTTTGCAGTCATAATGGGAGCTTGGGGGACGAGCAAACCAACTCACTATCATGTTCTCTGGGATGAACATGAGTTCTCTTCTGATGATCTGCAGCGGATCATATATAATCTTTGCTACACATTCCCTCGGTGCACTAAACCAATTTCTTTAGTCCCGCCGGTCTACTATGCAGACCTTGCCGCATATAGAGGGCGCATGTACTATGAGTCGCTTACCGATACCCGCACCTGCTTCATATGCATCTTCATCTTCTTCTTCTCCTTCTTCAACTTGGTCGGTATCGTCTCTCTCACCTTCTGATCACATTAACCTCCCAAAGTTGCATGGTTCTCTAGAGAACAACATGATTTTCATTTGAAAGTCATCAATGGGCTGGAGCAACAGAGACAATGACAAGTAGTTGGACACACTGATGTTGGGAAACACTACGCATCTTAGAAAGTATGGTTTGCAGTCTACTATTAAGTTTGTAATGGTGTTTGTGATTGGGTCTGGTTTGAATTTTCAAGTTTGCGGTGGGTCTGGTTTGAGTTTTCAAGTTTGTAATGGTGTTTGTGATGGGTCTGGTCTGGTTTGAGTGTTCTCTAGGACTCATACTAAATGTTTTCATGAGGTTTGCTTTATTTGGTTTTTCACAATAATATCATGGATTGCAGATTATGTGTTTCTATGGTGAGAAGGTCAGTATTAGCCTGTGTGTGTTCCTGTTTTTTAAACATGTATTCAAGACTTTAGGGCCTGTTTGTGTTTTCGCTTTAGGGCCTTATTATGTGAAGAAAATGCCCTATGAGAAAGTTTTTCATTCAGATTCAGTTAAATCACTTAAATGATCCATTATATGCTATACCCGTATCAATTGATCTCTAAATTTTTTTTATCTTAAATTTTTTTTTTTGTTATTTATTATTCAAAAAATATTCAGTTGACTATTTCAAATCAGAAAGTCATGTTAATACAAATTCATCTAACTTATATTTGGCCAATATAATTTAATTTTTTAAAAATAAATTACACTTATGTGGTAATTCTAAAGCCCCAAATTCATTGCAGAATCTAAGTATAAAAATAAACATCAAATGGTCTTATGCCATAAAACTAAATATTCTAATCAACGAAACTCGTAGTCTTGTAAGGTTTAACTTTTCAATGATGAAAAAAAACTAATATGACGTAATTGAGCCATGGAGTTCTCTGACTCAGTTTAATTTTAATAATGTATTAATTTTATCAAGACACAACTTTGTTAAAATAAATTAAAGAGTTTTAATATTACAATTATTAAAATCTTTCATTTTAAAAATCTTATGATTTCTATCCATCATAATATAAACTATAATCACTGTTTGCCTAAAAGTTAAATGTGTCTCCCCTAAGTCAGATTAATATTAATAAAATAAAATATCAATATAGAATTTGTCAAAAATTTATCGAGAATTTACCAATGTACCTATAAAGACCAAAGAAAGTACCAAGTATACCACAAGTGCTTTGTCTCAGTTCCCTAGTCCACAACACCACCATTTAAACCAGTGCCCAGTCTCTCAGATATATAATCTGAAGTATTCATCACTCCTAAATAGTAGTTGGGTGGACCCCATTCTAAGTTTAAACTTCTCTAACGGATTCTGTGGATGCGATTTTGATAGTAAGTAATGTAAGTGCCCCGGTTCGTCCGAGTCACCCTTATTGTCAATTACGTGACTCAGTTGAACTTGTCTTGGATGAATAAGAAGATCTACTATGGAGTTGAAGCGTCTACACCGAATACGATATTGGCACACAGGTAAGTGAACCATAGGAGACCTTAGGCTAAGTCATATACCTAGAAGTCAATTGAAAAATAAATTAAATACGTGACTTTCAGCCTCGAGGCTTCATGCAATCTGCCGAGGCCTCGCAGCCAGTTATGCTGAGCTGAGCTGAGTCTAGCTGACCCTATGTCGAGCTGACTTAGTCTCTTACAGTTTTAAAAAGTTAAAATCTGTGACTGTTTAATTGAGAGGTAATTATGGTAAATTTATTGGAAGCTTATTATGGTAAATAAAATTATCCACATGGTGAGATGGGTAATTATGCTAAATTGATTGGAAGCTTATTATGGTAAACAAATTTATCCATGGTGAGATGTTGCCACCTCTCTTAAGTTTGAATTTGAATATCTTTGGGGAGCTGTCCATAACAATTATGGAAAGGCTCCTCCATGATTTGTAATCCACCTTGCAATATTCTCATCAAGTCCTTGATTTAAGGCTAAGATAAATGATTTGCAAGTCTTGCAAGGTGGAGATGAGTTGGCCGATATCTGATTGATATCTGGCTGATCTAGTGAATCATTGACACAGCACATGTGTGCTGTCTTTCCAGCAAATCCCGCTGGCGAGGCCTCGTCAGAATCAGCGAGGCCTCGCAGGCGTAACTTACAGCAAAACTGCAAGCTGTCTTTCCAGAATTACCTCTGGCGAGGCCTCGTCAGAATCAGCGAGGCCTCGCTGACGTGACTTACTGCACTCCTTAAAACTGCTTATAAAATAAAAGTAAGGGGGTTGTTTTAAGTACCGAATCCACTCAGAAAATATAGAGGAATAAGATTATCAGTGAGAGAGCATTCGGCCTTCCCTCTAGACATTATTCTTCATCATCCGTCTTAATGATATTCGGGTAATCAAGATGAAGAATAAGGTGTTTACATAAGACTAAAATCAGTCATACGTTGTCCTACTGCTGTGCCTATAAAATACGCTGCTGATGCCGAGTTGATGGAAAGGAGCACACAGATTCAGTAAAGAAGAAAGAGTTTAACGGAAAACGGTCAAGGCCCAAGGCAAGTATTTCTTCTTTGTTTTATTTCAAACATTGTAAAGTGGATTAGAACAGTGTGTTCGAACCACTCTAAAAAATAGGTGTAGAGGATTAGATCGATTGGGTTGAACCTCTATAAAAAACTAGGTTGTATTATTTGGGTGTGGGACCCTTACATAGTATATTTGGGATAGCCCTAGAGAGGGTGAGTCCAACAGTGGATGTAAGTTCAGGTGAACCGAACCACTATATATCGTTGTGCATGTGTGGTTTGTATTAATGGTTTGATTCATTTGTTTATCACTTGCACATACGTGTATTCCGCTGCACATATTGTTAAATCTGATTTATTTTTTAAAAGGGAACTAAAATTGAAAACCGACATATTTACCCCTTCTAAGTCGTGCATTCTTCTAGTAACGGAATTTCAAGTAACTGTCAATTGGATCATTGATTGGTGGACCATTGGATTGTCCAACTTAACCGGAGATGATCTAAGTTGTTAATGCTTTCCATTTCAGATCATTGGAAGTGACATTGAACATGATTGAGGCCCACATGACCACAGTTTTAAATGCACCTACAGATCATGCTAATATACATATTTTCTTCAATTTAAATTTAGATGACGTTGAACATGATTAATAATGCGTAATTTTTAATACTAATTTAAGTAAATTACTAAATTAAAATTGATTTAAGTAAATTTTTAGACATTAAATGATGAAAATTCTGATATACATAATTGAGTTATTAGATTCTTGTGATTCGAATTAATTTTAGTAATGTATTAATTTTATCAAAGAAAACAATATCGGCAAAATAAATTAAAGAGATTTAATATTACAATTATATTTGATAAAATTATTTTTTATTTTTTAACCTTAAATGCTTACCGGAGAAATTCTTATCATTTTCTCCATGAGATCCTAATTTTTTATATTTTCTCTTGGAAAAAAATATTCATATGCTTGTTTCTTACAAACTCAATGAGTTTTAGAATTTTTTAAATTTAATTTGATTTGATTCTTTTAACATAGCTAAAAAGATCACTTTTTTGGATCTAAAGATTATTTTTGTCAAATTCAAAACATGAAATGTTAAAAGCCTGTAGGATTTGCTTTTGATAACGTGATATTTTCTTATTATTTTAGTGAAAAAAATTACATTGAATATAGAGTGGATATTGGTCTTACATTGAATATGTGAACGACCAAAAATTACATTAATTAAAATAATTAAACTATGTGATGGGTACAAATGTAAGTACCCGGAATTTCGACTCAGTAACTCAGTACAATTATCCCTGAGCAATTCTGAATAAAATATGAAGTTTTGAACTCAAGGTTGGAAATGGATGATAAATAGTAAGGACTATCAAGTGAAATAAAGAAGAATCTGAAATTCCCAGGTCGACATATCGAGTGTGTTGATATGTCAACGAGCCCAAACTCGATAATGTCGATAAGGTCGACAATATTTCCCAACCCGAGATTGGAATTTCCAAACCATGCATCGATGGCGTCGATGTGTTGGTGAATTCCCAAGGCTAGAGTGAAGTAAGAAATACAGAGTCGCCCAGGTCGACACGTCGACAGAATCGATATGACGACAAACCCTTCGCTCGATATGTCGACGATATTGATATATACGACATGAGAGCAATGGAAAAATACAGTGCCTTACAAGCAAAATCCAGGTCATTCGAATCCGACATATCGATGGAGTTGATATGTCGATAGACCCCTCACTCGACATATCGACCACGTCGATGTGTCGAGCGTGTCCACCGTCCTAAGCCTGACACACTCAACTACCACTTGCATGTGTCACCTCACGCATTAAATGCATGAGGCAACCCACACACCACCTCCACCTATCCTTTGACTTAAGGCAACCAAAGGAAGAGATCCCCAGATCGATACATTGACAGAGTCGATGTGTCGATGAAACCCAAAGTTGGAATGAAGTAAGTACAGAAGTTGCCAGGTCGATGCATCGACAAAGGCGATGTGTCGATAGCGTCACCACAACGATGTGTTGACTGTGTTCAGCGTCTTAAAGTCTGACGCACACAACCACCTCCATCTTATGTCACGTCATGCATTAAATGCGTGAGGTGAGTTTACACCCCACACTCACTTACCCATTCATTTTTTACTAGGGAAACCAGAGGAAAAGAAGAGAAGAAAAGAGAAAAGAGAGAAAAGAAGAGAGGAAGAGAAAAATGAGAACGAAAGGATAGAGGCTTCTCCTTTCTCTCTCCATTTTCGGCGGTATACCCCTCCTCTCATCCCTATCCTCACCTACCTCAAATAAAGAAGAGAAAGGAAAGTGTTAGTGCCTCAGTTTGGCCAAGACCCTATGTTTGTCAATTCCATGACTCGGAAATAAGCACTTGTCGGAAGCTTGAAGACCCAAGATGATCAAGAGTAAAGATCATGCTCCACCTGATTAAAAGCTCATCATTATGACAATCACAAAACATGTATGTTGGCTATAGATGACCTTAGGTGGTACCAACACCTTAGAGAAGACTATCCCTAGGCTTACAAGAACAAATTGTTAAATCATTAAAAGCCTAGTGAGAAAGCTTGACAGTGAATGGAAGCAAACTTAGAAATATGAATTATATTCACTGTCAGCTTGACCAGTCTTATCTCACCGACCCCTCGGTGCAGTCAGAATCGACCCATCGTGGTCAAAGACTGTTCGGCCCGAATGACATAGGTTCTGGAACGTTGAACTGTCATTTTGAGTATGCCTCTGATCGAGAGTCTCGTATGCATCGACCATTCGGTGAAAGGCTAAAACGACCTCTCGTGGTCAATGACTCCTCGATCAAGATTTATGAGTTCTGGACTTAGAACTCAGGTGGGCTCTCTAGAAAACAGACATATCGGTAGTTCAAGACCGATCGAGAATAGCCAGGACCGACCCATCGGTAATGGGTGACAGGTCGTTCTGGGTAACAGGTTTCTAAGTTGAAACTACTTTCAAACATGTTTTGCACTAGAAGGAGCCTTTCGTATTGACCGAGTCTATGTTTTGTCAATTCCGTGACAGTGTGTGTGTCCTTGCCTTGGAAAAATTTGAAGATGTCAGAAATCTGCCGGAAGATCTAGTATGCATTGTAGATTCTACACTGGACACTTGATTGGCACACAGGTAAATAGACTCTAGTGGACCTTTGGTCAAGCCCCATTACCTTGGAAGTCAATGGTTAAAAATTGAAAAACTGAAAACATTTGGTCTCAGCCTCGAGGCCTCGATGGGAATTCCTATTGGGCGATGACTAAGCGCACAATACTTTCTTCTTTTAGAAACTAATATAGGAAGGGATAAAGGTGATGAGGCTGGGCCAAACAATAGCTAGGCATAGACGAGGATGGCGCAAAACAGAGGATTGTGTGGAGATTTATCTTTTAGTCTCAGTAGAGAACTAAACAATTAGGGTTGAGTTATTTGAGAATTTTGAGTTATTGTAATGAACTTTTTATTTGAAAAATAAATTATTTGGGATAACTATTGCTTTGCTTTGAATTAAAGATGGTTGTATCTTATTTGTCAAGAGGATGTATATAATTCCACAAAAGTTTAAGTTAGTGTGTTGCCAAGTATACATGGACTCTGTCCCTGTACAAGTACTAGTTGGGCAAGTTAAGGGTCGAATCTTCAGATTCGGGCTTGACTCGCGTCGTGGCGATCTCCCCTCTCATCCAGTTGTTAATTATTATCAATTAAACACTCTAATAAATAGGGAAAGAGGGAGGGGCTCTACACAAAGGGCCACTCTTCGTAGAATTACCTGGTTTGTAGGGGTAGATTAGTTGGGTGCTCTAAGAGACTTAAACACCTTAGTCATAAATATATAAATATATATATAGAAAGAGAACATCTGAAATTTGTTTATTAGCTAGTTGTGATTTTCTTTCAATTGGAAAGAAAGAAATAGAAATTTGATCCAAAAAATTTATAAATAAAAAATAAAAATTTAAGTTTCTGATTTGATGAATTAAAAGGATTTAACATGTCTTCAACATCTTAGTAATAAAAATAGGAAAATGTTTAAAAGAAAAATGATAGTTCAATTTGGATTTGGTTAGCTGAGAGAATTTGTAATACCATGTTCCATGATTAGGTTAATGAAAAGTCCAAATTTGGCCCAATCGGAGCTCAGGAGCTCAAGATATGATAGTTTGAAGTCAGAAGGGCAAAATTGTAATTTTGATTCTCATTGCATTATTTTATAAAAAAAATTTTGAAAAATGATTTAATATTTTCCAAAATCACAAATTTTAGATTAATTTTTTCAAATTGTTTAAACCATTCATTTGCTTAAATTTTAAAACTAATGTTTTCAATTTAAATCAAGTGGCTTTTGATTTTATTTTTCACCCTGTAATGACCTCCACTCAAGTTAGGATTTCTTCCTCGTTCTATCCTCCTTCCCTCCTCTTCATGGAAGACTCTAGCAGCTGGAAGACCGACCCTCCCCTTCCTTTTTCTCCCAAATCCCTTTGTGCATGTGTTTGATCTTGATTGAGTGTCACGTGACCCTTCCAGCCAGGCAAGGGAATCTTGCCGCTGAAGTGGGGATAGATGACGATAAGCATTAGCTGGTTGATTAGCTTGCAGAGACGTGTAGTCTTTTTTCTTCAATGTAATCTCTTCCTAGATAATCTCCTCCTAAATAGGGGGATTCTTTTTTATGTACTATTTAGAAGGCAATGAATAAGCAAGCAGAATTTATCTTTCCAGAGCTCACGGAGTAGGAGGCCTCGGGACGTCCTCGAAATCTTCCCATTCTCTCTTTCCTCTCTCTTTTTCCCTTTTTTTATTTCACACCATAGTTTCAGACGCAGTAATACGCCCAAAACAGTGCAGTCATGCTGCAAGGTATCGAAGATAGGTTTCACTGTCATGGTCGAAGCTATGCACAACGCCAGGATTGAAGAAATGATGAATCTGTTACGGGAGTCCATGGAGACTCAAAGGCGTAGGATGGATGACTTGGTCGCCACCCAAGGTCGTAGAATGGATGATCTGGTGTCTCGGCCAGCTGCAGTTAACACAAGCCTTGACACCATTTCACAGCTTTGTACTTCGGACGAATGAGACGTTTTAGGCTCGCCCTGCTTTATCCGTGGGTCATACTCAGGCGGGTTCTCAAGAGGCAACAAGGATCAGACCCTTATGACTCAGATGGCAAACTTGGAATTCTTGCGTTTAGATGGAACCGACCCGTAGGGATGGATTTATAGAGCTGAGCAATTTTTCCTTCTTCAGCAGATGCCAGTAACTCAACAACTGCTGATGGCCTTCAGTGGTTCCGTTGAATGGAAAGGTCCAAAGCTATTGCTAGCTGGGAGGACTTCACTCATGGTCTTCTCACTCGTTTTGGGCCTTCTCCATATAAAGATGCCACTGCCATCCTCACGAAATTACATCAGATGACCACGGTGGAAGACTATCAAACCCGCTTCGAGGAACTAGCAAACCAAACCGAGGGGCTCAATGAGTCCTTTATGGTGAGTTGTTTCTTGGGAGGCTTTGACGATGATATCCGATTAAGTGTCCAGATATTGAGGCCGCACAACCTCCCCGATGCAATCAGGCTGGCACGTATGCAAGAGGAGAAAGTCAAAGTGCAACAGAGATAACCATGTTTTGAGGCAGAAAAATCATGCACCTTCCTTGAAGTGGCCCAACCTAAACCGTCAACTCCTATTATAAAGAAGTTAACACCAATGGAGATGATGGAGAGAAGGGCTAAAGGTCTATGTTATAATTGCAATGAAAAATTCGCATCGGCCATAAATGTTATGCGCAAAAATTATTCCTCATGGAGGAAAGTTGGCCAGAGGAGACAGATGAACCAGAAGACGCCACCTGGAAACTTTACCATAAGGCGAGAACTAAGTCTTTAGACTTCCTCAGCGAGGACGACGTCGGTCCTAAGGGCGAAGGATTGTCACGTGACCCTTCCAGCCAAGCAAGGGAATCTCGCAGCTGAAGTGGGGATAGATGAGGATAAGCATTAGCTGGCTGATTAGCTTGCAAAGACATATAGTCTTTTTTCTTCAATGTAATCTCTTCTTAGATAATCTCCTCCTAAATAAGGGAGAGCCCTTTTTATTTACTGTTTAGAAAGCAATGAATAAGCAAGCAGAATTTATCTTTCTAGAGCTCACGGAGTAGGAGGCCTCAGGACGTCCTCGAAATTGTCCCACCCTCTTTTTCTTTTCTTTTTTTCCCTCTTTTTATTTCACACCATAGTTTCAGACACAGCAATACACCCAAAACAGCGCAGCCACGCTGCATCGAGCACCTCTTCTAGGCCTCCATACTTGTGTTTTGCTCTCTTGGAAGGTAGGTAAACCCCTTTCATCATCCTAACTTTTTTAGATGCTTGAATAACTAAAGGGTAAGGAGGGGGTGGGTTGAAAAAGGGGTATAACCTTGAAAGGGGTTAGGGATTCGTGGATTGAGATGGTGTGGATGAGGGGTCTTGGACCCCCTTGGTTCAAAACTCTATTTAAGAGAAAATATTGGGGGTATTGAGAATTTTGTATAATTTAAGCTAAATCATGGTTGTAATACTAGTGTCTATGTGTTGAACAGCTCCTGGACCGACTAAAGCAGACATTCCTCCAAACCTTGGAGACCTCAAACCTCGGGAGCATTAGGTGAGGGATCTTCCAATACCATTGTCCTCTATGTGTTTGTTTAAATGCCTGCATGAGTGAATTGTGAATTAATCTTGTTTGGTGTGGACTTTGATGCTTATGAATGAATTGTGTATGTCATAAGTCCTCTTGTGTTGGAGATTGGGGGTATGGTTGTATACCATGGGACTTATGTGGAGTGTTAGGAAATTGCATGAGGTTTGTGTGTAGGGATTTGACGCTCGTGGTATCTTGGAATGTTGATGAAACATAGAACAACCAAGGTATGAGTCGGAGGGGGGATGATGACGATGGGATTGTGAATAGTGGAGTCGTAGAATTAAATTAAGGTACCTCTGTGTAGTTTTCCTTCTTAGGTACCTGTGTGTGGATATCAGAAGTCAGGGGTATCTGTAACGACCCGACCCAAAAACAGGGTTTAGGGCTTGACTCAGTGTGATATTGTTCGCTCTGGGCCTCGAATATAAGCGAGCCCGCACGGATTTGCCTTTGGGCCCGGGTCCACATGGCTCGGCCCAAAACGCATTACACAAGAGTTGAAGTGGGTGGCCTCAAATAAACCCACTCTACTTTGCCTTCACTACCGATGTGGGACTCCCCACATCAGTTACTGGTGTGCTCACAGGGGCAGGGTATCACAGTATCCCTATGTGGATTGTGGAAGGATACCCTTTGTTTGGAGACTCTATTGGGGTGTTTGAGATACAATTGCATGGGGAAAATATAAACATATATTGTGTTTGATACTTCATTTATGTACTCCATGTGTTTTTCTATTCGCTCATATATTGTACATTATGGTGGACTAACCCCTCGTAGGTGCAGGAACCGCGTCGGAGGCAGGGTCTTGTGGACCCCACCATTGAAGATAAAATCAGCATGGGAGCTCTAGTGGTTTTTTTTTTTTTTTTTTTTTGTGTTTTGTCATGCCCTTTGATTATGGAAGTAACTTTTGGGGTAAATTAGATTGTGTTGTAATCTAAACCCATGGAGGGTATGAATTGTTATGGTGGATGGTTTAATAAAATTAATTATTGTGGTTTGGCATCTCTTAGTCACGGGCCTGGGTTAGAGTTGTAATACACCTAAAATTATTTTTAAATCTATTAACAGTGTTTTTAACCATACTGTGAAGTCAAATTTCATAGTGGACCTGTTAAACTCTTTTTCAGAGGTACGCATTTTTAACCCCAAAATCGATCCCGTCACACCGGCCTTTCTTGGCCCCCAAGTCTTGAAATAATATTATTATATTAATTTTTGGAACTAAATAAATAAAAATAAAAATAGTAAAATAATATTTTCCTCCTCTATATAAGGAAAAGGCACCCTCCCCTCCATTTCAAATGCATCTACTCTCCCTCTCCTCTCCTATTTTCCCTCCCATTTGCCCTCTCTTCTTTCTCCCTCCTCTCTCTCCCTCTCTTCAAAAATCCAGCAAAAGCTGCTGCAACTGTTGGCAACAGTCGCCGCCATTGCCACCAACTGCCGCCGTTCGGCCACCGCCAGCTACTTCTCCAGCCGACCTCCAACCATTTTCTAGCAATTTCGGTGACTTTTTCTGGCGAAAATTTTCAACAAATCCCCTTTTGACCAGTTTTTCGTCCTCTTTCTCGTGGAGGTGTCCGTTTTCACAAAATAATTTCATGGTCATCTTTTTAGCGTATTATCCCATGTAAGGACGTAAACGTAATTATTGAAAAGGTCAGGGGTAAAATGGTTAGTTTGTCAACAATTTGGGGTTTTTTGTTAAAGCTTTCAAAACCTCTGGGAAATCTTGGTTTCTCCCTTTTAAGCTAAAAATGGGCATAATACTAACCCTTCTGACACTTTGTATATTTATTTTCTGTAATGTGTGGTTCACATTCCACACTGTACCCTTTGAACCGGAATTCTCCATCTGTACCGCAGCGATTTCGCCATTCAGTGGTATCATCTGAGGTGGCGCTTAGCCACCCAGTGGTATACGAATTGAACACTGAGTAATTTATTTACTTTCCATATTGTACCCTCTGGGCTAAGTCTCAATACTCTCCAAGCACTGGAGAAATATGAGACTGGGCACTAAATACTTACCATTTTTTATTTATTGTATGTTTTGGATGATTGACTCTACTGACATAATTAAAAGTGAAGTAGAAAGAGCTTAGCAGATTCATGACATCACCCTATTTTTCTGTGGAAAATAAATACTGGGGTATGAGATATTTTATATGTAGCACCCCCACCCAAAGGTCCCACATCGGTTGGGAGCTTGGGTGGTGGAGGCTTTATTTGAGAGGTCACAACCCTCCCCATTGTAAGGCCTTTTGGGCTTGGCCATGTGGGCCAGGCCCAAAGCAAAATCGTACGGGTCGGGTAGGGCCCAAAGGCGGACAATATTACGATGGGGTAGGGTCGGGTTGTCACAAGTGGTATCAAAGCACGGTTCAACACTTGGACTGTGAGGGCTTTCTACTTGTGTGACTTGCTTGCCTGTGTGTGGACCCCTGTCAGTATAACGAGACAGAGTCGGGATGGCTTTGGTCTTAAGGGGGGTGGATTGTAGCACCCCCACCCAAAGATCCCACATCGGTTGGGAGCTTGGGTGGTGGGGGCTTTATTTGAGAGGGGGCAACCCTCCCCATTGTGAGGCCTTTTGGGCTTGGCCATGTGGACCAGGTCCAAAGCAAAACCGTGCGGGTCAGGTAGGGCCCAAAGCGGACAATATCACGATGGGGTAGGGCCGGTTGTCACATTATGAGTATTTGATTTTAAATGGAAATTTACGGGTTAACCATATTTTCACAGATTGCTCACAAAATTAACCGGACAAAGGTAAGGAGATTCTACCACACGTTTTCTCAAGAAATGCATTGCATACTACATTAATATCCAAAAATTGAAACAATCAACTCTAAAAGCCGGATTGAGACCCATGGACATTAAATAGATGGAAAGATTGGAGTGGGACCAGAATACGAGACCAGACACTAGTTACTCATGAGGGACTCTTTTATCAATTACTGTATACTGATGTAAGCATATAAATAGTGTCTGGGAGTCGAGGCCTAGCCGTCTATAACGCAGTATGGGTCTCAATTTATGGGCTTGAGGGGGTTAATTGGTATTTTGGTTGAGGGAAAACATTTTGACTATTGGTCCTCGATTTATTATTCCTAGAGGTACGTGCGATTCTACTAAAATAGGTATTGGTATATGAGAGGTGTGAGTATGGTTACTCGATTTCCACGTTGAAACCCAAAAGGGGTAAAATGGTCTTTTACTGCCCTCTGTTTCAGCTATTGAATTTTGTTATTTGGTTCTTGCAGATTATCTGACTATGTTATGTTGTGTCATGTTATGCTGTTAGTGAAATCATGTGGGACATGATATGAAATGCATGCTAGTTGTGTGAGGATAAAATAATGCCGAGTATGGGGCATATCACGTTGGGTCATGGGTAATTTATTGTGTGATAATGCATATTGACCGCCATGTAGGCATATTGAGATTACTTGTCATTAACTCGATGTATGAAGCATTGGGTCTGTAATGACCGTCAATGTAGATGGGTTGATCTGGCTGTTTGAAGTATTGGCCCAGCCTAGGCCGCAATATAGATCGGATATGCTGGTTGTGTGAAGTAATGGTTTCTGATTATTAAAGTCAATATAGATCGATAATGTCTAAAGACAGGGACAATATCTCAATGATAGAATACCAATCATAGGGAAATGACCCAACGTAGAGAATTGCACGTGCATTTGTGATGATCAACAATGAATATGCTTATGTGTTGATGCTAATGTGCATGGCCAATGTAGTTTCTCTTTCCTGGGCTTGTTACTCAAGTCCCTCACGTTTCAAGGAATAATACTGAGGATGCTTTAGAGGAGCCTCCGTTGGAGCCGTGAAGCAATAGTGTTGATTCCCATTAGATGGGAGTTTATTATTAGTATTTTGAGAAAGTTTAAGTAGTATTCTAAACATTTAATTAACACCGTCATGCTTTCGGTGCTACTCTGATGTATATATTAGCGAATGTTGTGATCTTAAGGATAATGGTATCAGAATAAGATTTTTGATTTGATCAGATTGTTTCTGATGATGGGATTTTTGTTGTAATTATTTAAAAAAAAAAATCACGTTTTCTGGACCCACGAAGGCCGGGGCGTGACAGAATTTGGTCTAACCTAATTATATTGTTAAATATAAAGAAAATTCCATGCAAAAATTTGTAAAAAATAAAATAAAAAAAAAGGGAGCTTATGGTGAAATTTGGTAGCTTAAAGGATTGACCGTGCGTTTTTATGTTAATATTTAAAATTAGAAGAGTTTTGTGCAAAAAATTTAAGTGGAGGAAAAATTATCTATTGTCACTTGTGCAAAATGCATGCTTCTCATTAATAAGATAATGTAAAGAGATTTTGGCTAAATTTTTGTTTATAATGTCAAATGGTCTATTATTATGTTTTAGACTCCTCCTACAAAATTGTAGTTCTTACTATTAGTTGATTGAATCTGGCCCAAAAGAATCTCATAAAAATTCCTCCTATATCTTAAAGGCCTTTGGTTGAATGAATGTAGAACTTTCCCTCAAAGTAACTTATTTAATAAGAGCTGTGCAGGAGAAATATTACAAAATAATATATACTATTTCTCCTAATTAAAGAGAAAGAAAATTTTACCATATTTGTAATAGAATTAATTTTAATACTTTCTATTGAACTATATTATTACTATATAAATAGTAGAATCTTCCACACACTTTACTAAAAGCTCTATTAATTCAAATATGTCTCTCCCAAATATCATAACATTTTTCATTCATTTTAGTTTTTACAAAGTTTTGCATGACATAGTCAATTAAATATTTTTTCATAAAATTTAAAAAGCAAAGATATTAACTACTATTGTATTTTAGATGTACACAAAAAATTCTCACTGAATTTAAACATAAAGGCATATTTGGATTTAAAGAATATAAGTGAGTTAAAAAATTCTTAATTTTTGTTTTTACCTTAGGTCTTGAAAATGGCCGATACGTATTGTATCGATTTTAAAAAGTTAGTATCGCTCGTATCAATAGTATCGAATGATACTATATGGTATCGGCTAATGTTGTTTCTCTTTTAAATTGAGTTATTTTTACCAACTTTTTATTAAAAAGGTTTTAAAGAAAGTCATTCAATTTAAAGCTATTTGCATTATTTTTTCGAGTTTCAGCTCTAAGATATTCTCAAATTTTGAATTTTTTTGTAAAAATAACTTAATAAAATAATATTCAATACTTATGATATTGAATGGAGATGTATTAATGTCACTCACCTACTTTGAAATGTGTATGTGTAATTTTTGAAGATTTTTCTAAAAATTTGATAAAAGTCAGAATTTCTAATGATACTTTCCAATTTTGAGTTTTTATTGAAAAAATGAATAAATTATATATAAAAATTTTTACAATTAATTGAAGAGCCCTCGTTGTAATCGATAGAGTGGTTAGGTTTTTGTGTAATTTCTTTTGTGAATGTTACTACTTTCTGTCCATATTTGTAAAAGAAAAAGTGCACTAGTTACTTGGGCAGTACGTAACTCTGAGTCAGTGAAGGAGTCATGTACTTCCAAATGATTATATATTCTCTTTATAAAAGCTGGAAAGATCTAGAAGGGACCACCGAGACCTTTTTAGTTTTATCACAAGTAAGAGCAAGTGGTGTAGTGGATATATGGCCAGCTAGCTGGCCATATGGCCACCGTGCATGTGTGGTGTGGGAATGGCTAAATGTGGAGTCCACATTGTTTATGGCTAAATACATGGCTACAGGTAGCAACCATTTAGCCATCCATTTTCTCTTTCTCCTCTTTTTATATATATATACCTCTTTTTATATATATATATATAACTTGTATATAGTTTTTGATTTTTTTATTTTCTCTTTTTATTTATTTATTTGATTATTTTGGATTTTTTGTTTTATTTTTTGATATAATTTGTATATTAGGGAAAATAATTATTTTTTTCTTTACTTTATTATTTTATTTTTTATAAAAAAATAAAAAATAACTCTTTACCTTTTGATTTTTTTTTCCTTTACATTTGTAAACAAATATATGAGAAAAAAATTAAAATTATTCTGTACAAAAAATTAAAATTATTCTGTAAAAAAAATTAAAATTATAGCTATTGAGAAACAAAAATATTAAAAATAATATTTTATTCATCGCAAACAATATGAAAAAGCGTGGATCATTGCACAACAAAATGCAATCATAAATAAATTAACTCAAGCTGGCGATCATATGTAATGTATTTTTATTTATACTAGAGTATGTAATGTCTTTTTAATTTATTTATTTCCAGCATCACAAATATATATGTCTTTTTAATATATTTAATTTCTTGTGAGAGAATATGTATGTTTTTTAATTTATTTAATTACTTGTGAGAAAATATATATGTTTTGTTAATTTATTTAATTACTTGTGAAAAAATATGTAATGTCTTTATATTTATTTTTTTTAAATTTGTTAAAAAATTGTACATAAAAAAAAATAATAAAATATTAAAAAATAGCCATTCTAATTAACACTATACCGTGTGACGAGGCTGGCTAAAAATTATAACCAGCCATGTCATCAAAAAAAATACTATTTAATTATATGGCTGGCTATATTTAATGACATAGCCAGCCATATATAGCCATCCCACACCACTTGTCCTAAGACAGTCACTTTCGGTAGTTCCACGTCATCCTCCGACGTGGAATTGCAAATTTATTTCTTTATCAAAATTATTCTATGCTTTTATTTTTAAACTATACATTCAAGTCATCCTATCGTAAAAGTTTTAGACTCAATCAAGATTTATTATATTAGTCAATTATGCTTATTTTTTGAAAAAATTATCAGGATAATATGTTGGTCTTTTAGTTGAAATATTTTCACATTAGTGTTATTTTTATTCTAATTTATTATATTATAATTATAATTTTTGTTTGTTACTTGTTTATTATTTAAAAGAGTGTGAAAGAAATTCTCTTAATAACCTTCAAATATCTAATTGACATTGGCTCAATATAATTTAATTTTTTTCTAAAATAAGTTATACAAATGTAGTAGTTTTAACTTTTAATAGCCCTAATCATCAAAACTCTCTTTATTGTAATTCATGTAGAATTTATTTTTCCTATCTATATTATATGGTCGATATAAAAATATATACACAAACTTCCTTTTATGAATATGTAGATTTCTAAATAGTTTAATAAGTCTTACAAATATTCAACTATAAACAAATGATAATGATAATAATGGTCATAAAATAGATCAATAATGTACAATTTTTAATACTAATTTAAATAAATTACGAAATTAAAATTGATTTAAGTAAATTTTTAGACATTTAATGATGAAAACTCTGATAATAATTGAGTTATAAGATTCTAGTGAATAAAAAAAATAACGTCAAAATAAATTATATAGATTTAATATTAAATTTATTAAAAACAAATTTCATTTTAAATTATTTGAAACAATTTAGATTATATATATTTGATAAAATTAATTTTTAAAAATTTTCATATCAACAATAAATTTTTTAATTTCATGTTGACAACTATCGCTCTGTTTAAACCGCGACGGAGAAACCAAAAAGTCTCGTTGAGAAAGACACATGAAAGACCAAAGAAAATACCAAACATACTACAGATGCGTGCTTGTCTCAGACTCTCAGTTACAAACTTTACAACTCCACCATCTAAACCAGTGCCAGTATAAATTTTGAACCGTTCATCACCCCTAAATGGTAGTTGGGACATTGGATAGGACCCCAATTTAAATATAAATTCTCTGACAGATTCTAATGGATGGGATTTTGATGATAAGAGTGGTCAGCTGCATTATTGATATCAGAACCGTCCATTTCAAGACATGATTGGTGGGCCATTTGATCGCCCAACTCCACTGCAGAGGATCTCAACATATGAGCGTGATAAGTTGTTAATACATTCAGATTCAAATCATTGGAAGTGAAACTGGACATGATGGAGGCCCGTAGGACTACAATTTTGGATGCAGCTGCGGATCACACTAATATTTCTTTGAAACTCAAGATTATATTTAGACGTGAGCCACTTAGGTAAATACTCAACTTTTCTTTCTCTACACACCCGTTTTCAAAAAAATAGTGTGAATTACAATTTTGCCCTTGTACTTAAAATCATCTGAACTAATGTAAGTGTAAAATGTGTTCATTCGGATGTTGAATCATTCAAACGAATATCTCAGTAGAAAATGGATTCGATAGATGATTTTTGGAGAAGGATTTTCAAATGAATTCGTTTTTCGATCGATTTTTACAAATAAGGTATCTAAATTCATCTATTCTGAATTTTATGAACTTCGAAAATGATTTTAAATAAAAAAAGTTATAGTTTTGAACTTCAAACTTGTACTCAAATAATTAAAGGAAAATGGTATCCCCTTTTAATTTTTTGGGTACGATTTTTTAATTTCAAAATTATACCCTTTACACCTAAAATTAATCTCAAAATTTACACTATTTTTTGAAAATGAGTGTATAAAGAAAGAAAAATTGAAAATTAAGTGTCTATATAGGCGGCCTTGATTATGCAGTTGTAACGATATTTATAAAAGAAATTTTGATTATGGATTTTGAAATTTTGACGGTTGTAAACATATTTATAAAAGAAAAAAGTGCTCTAGTTACTTGGGCACTAAGTAGCTGAGAGTCAGTTTCAGTGAAGGAGCCATGTACTTTCAAATGACTACATATTCTCCCTATAAAATCTAGAAAGATCTAGAAGGAACCACCGAGACCTTTTAGTTTTATCACAAGTAAGACTTGTCACTTTCAGTAGTTCCACGTCACCATCCAACGTGAAATTGCAAATTTATTTCTTTGTCAAAATTATTCTATCCTTTTATTCTTAAACTATACATTCAAGTCATCCTATCCTAAAAGTTTTAGACTCAGTCGAGATTTATTATATTAGTCAATTATATGCTTATTTTTTGAAAAAAAATCAGGATAATATGTTGGTCTTTAGTTGAAATATTTTCATATTAGTGTTATTTTTATTCTAATTTATTATATTGTAATTATAATTTTTGTTTGTTACTTACTTATTTTTTAAAAGAGTGTGAAAGAAATTCTCTTAATTACCTTCGAGTGATAGATTCATTTGTTAATAAAAATGTATCTAATTCACATTCGCCCAATATAATTTAATTTTTTCTAAAATAAGTTACACTAATGTAGTAGTTTTAAAGCCTCTTAACTCATTGTAGAATCTTGTAGAAGAATAAACATTAAATAGTCTTACTTTATGTCATAAACTAAATATGATCTGTAATTTAAGTGATTTTTATTTTTCTATCTTTCATCTGTATTATAAGATCCAAATCCATTAGAATATATACACAAACTTCCTCTTGTAAATTCTTAGATTTCTATATAGTTTAATAAATCTTAATAATGATAATAATGTTCATAATAATGATATATCTCACATTGTTTAATGGAGTTGAAAGGTGTCTAAAGACATTCTGATTAATAATGTTTAATTTTTAACACTAATTTAAATAAATTACTAAATTAAAATTGATTTAAGTAAATTTTTAGACATTCAATGATAAAACCCCGTGACTCGAATTAATTTTGATAAAGTATTAATTTTATAGAAGAAAAGAACATCATCGAGATTTAATATTAAAATTATTAAAAACAAATTTCATTTTAAATTATTTGTCCATTCTATTGAAACAATTTAATATATAATAAAATTAATTATATATATATATATATTATATATATATATATATATATATATATATATATATATATATAATTTTTTATAAATTTTCATATTAATAATTAATTTTCTTATTTTCATATTGATAACTATCGCTTTAATACTACCCCCAAACATACTACAAATGCTTGTCTTAGTTTCCCACTTCAGAACTCCAACATCTAAATTCTAAACCATTGCCAGTCTCTCAGATATAAAATTTGAAAATAAAATTCTCTGACAAATTCTATGTATGTGATTTTGATGATAAGAGTGGTCAGCTGGATTATTGATATCAGAACCGTCCATTTCAACACATGATCGGTGGGCCATTGGATCGCCCAACTCCACTGCAGAGGATCTTAGCATATGAGCGTGATAGTTGTTAACGATTTCAATTTCAAATCATTGGAAGTGAAATTGGAAACGATGGAGGACCGTAGGACTACAACTTTTGATGCAGCTGCGGATCACACTAATATTCCTTTGAAACCCAAGATTAAATTTAGGCAGCCCGACACACCCTTTTCTACCACCGAACGTCCCAAGTACAAATTACGATTTTACTCTCCCACTAAAAAACCTTTTCAACAGTAATTTTTTTTTATAAAAAAATTTAAAATTATTTTTTAAGCATTATATATTTTCAAAATTTCTCAAATTAAATATCCGGACTAATTTCGATAGTCTGATAAAAATACTTTAAGAATTCAAGGTCTTTTGACACTCCCAAATGCTTAAAACACAGTATTTTACAAATAAGGATATCCTTTGGCTGTGTGGAAAATATATTTGGGAGTGTCAAAAGACCTAGAAGTCTTAAAGTATTTTTATCAGGTTATCGTAATTAATCCGGATATTTAATTTGAGAAATTTTGGAAATAAATAGTGCTTAAAAAATAATTTTAAAGTTATAAAGGAGATATCGACAATATAGACAGTTATTTTTTAAACACTGTATATTTTCAAAAAAATTTAAATTAAATATCCGGACTAATTACGATAGCCTGATAAAAATACTTTAAGAATTTAAGGTCTTTTGACACTTTCAAATGCTTAAAACACAGTGTTTTACAAATAAGGGTATCCCTTGGCTGTGTGGAAAATATATTTGGGAGTGTCAAAAGACCTTTAATTCTTAAAATATTTTTATCAAGCTATCGTAATTAGTCTGGATGTTCAATTTGAGAAATTTTGGAAATACACAGTACTTAAAAAATAACTATCTATGTTGTCGATATCTCCTTTAAAACTTTAAAATTATTTTTTAAGTACTGTGTATTTCCATAATTTCTCAAATTGAATATTCGAACTAATTACGGTAACCTGATAAAAATGCTTTAAGACTTCTAGGTCTTTTGACACTCCCAAATATATTTTCTACACAGCCAAGGGATACCCTTATTTGTAAAACACTGTGTTTTAAGCATTTAGGAGTGTTAAAAGACCTTTAATTCTTAAAGTATTTTTATCAGGCTATCGAAATTAGTCCAGATATTTAATTTAAGAAATTTTGAAAATACACCATGCTTAAAAAATAACTTCAAAATTTAAGAAAAAAAAATTTACTGTTGAAAATTTTTCACTGTAGCATCATTCGAAGGATCTTCATGATCCTTCGAACGATGCTATGGTTCGAAGGATGTGGAAATTTGCCTGTCTAATCGTTCGAAGGTTTTTGAGCGGAAGGGTAAAACGGTAATTTGCACCTAAATTTTGAAAAGGGGTGTTCCGTGATAGAAAAGGGGGTGTCCTAATGGGCTGCCTAAATTTAGATGCGGGCACAGATAAATTGATGACGACAGATAACTGAAATATTCTAATGCAGGACACGTAGTTACGCTTTCTAAAGCAACGAATTTTTGGACTCTTATTTTTTTGTTTAGATAATGATTCGTGCAATATGAATTTTTATCATATTGTATTATTTTTAAAAGAAAAATATTATTTTGTTCTCTCTTTTTTAAAGAGAGAAAAATGTGATGCACTATTGTGAAAAGTGTGCAAACATTATTACCTTTTTTATTTTTAGGAAAGAAGAAAAGGAGAAGAAGAGAGAAATAAAAGTACATTTGGAAATTCATTTTAAAGGAGTGCACCTTGAAAAAAATGGGCTGGTCATGTAGACACCACATTTTCCTGCTAGCAAACACCGCTTTTCTTTTTTAGGTGTGAAATTACCATTTTGCCCTTCTATTTTAGATCGTCTAAATGAACATTCAGTTCATTTTTCATTCGTTCAGACGACGACCGATGAAGCCGTACTAATGATGTAACGACCCGACCCGAATATAGGGCTTAAGGCTTGACTTAGTGTGATATTGTCCGCTCTGAGCTTCGCACACAAGCAAGCCCACAATGTTTTGCATTTGGTCTCAGGCCCATCTGGCCCGGCCCAAAACGCGTCACATGAGTAAGGGAGGCCACCCACACTTAAATCCCCCATCTTTTTCTCCTCCACCACCAATGTGGGACTTTTCCCACATTGGTGGGTAGGGGCTTCACAATCACCCCCCCTAAAGCCTCGAGCCGTCCCCGGCTCGACTTCGGTCCAACTCAACAACTCTAGGGAAGGATGATAGGCCCACACAGTCCGAGTGTAGAACCTCGGCTCTGATACCATTTGTAACGACCCGACCCGACCCGAATACAGGACTTAGGGCTTGACTCAATGTGATATTGTCCGCTCTGAGCCTCGCACACAAGCGAGCCCGCACGGCTTTGCATTTGGGCCCGAGCCTATCTGGCCCGGCCCAAAACACCTCACATGAGTAAGGGAGGCCACCCACACTTAAATCCCCCATCTTTTTCCCCTCCACCACCGATGTCTCAACAACTCTAGGGAAGGATGATAGGCCCACACAATCCGAGTGTAGAACCTCGACTCTGATATCATTTGTAACGACCCGACCCGAATACAGGGCTTAGGGCTTGACTCAGTGTGATATTGTCCGATCTGAGCCTCACACACAAGCGAGCCCGCACGATTTTGCATTTAGGCCCGAGCCCAGCTGACCCGGCCCAAAACGCATCACATGAGTAAGGGAGGCCACCCACACTTAAATCCCCCATCTTTTTCCCCTCCACCACCGATGTGTGACTTTTCCCACATTGGTGGGTAGGGGTTTCACAAATGAACTGTAATACCCTGCCTCAGATTAGGCGTAGTTTAGCTTAATTAATCTTGTTTAACCGGTTAATCTCGAAGATTACAGTTAAGGCTATGAGGAAAGCCCAGGTGTGGCCCAATTCGAGTTCGAAAGCTCAGTGATCCAGCTCGTTCAGCTGGAGGGATATTTTGGTAATTTACCGCTTCTAGTTGTTATTTTATAAATTATATTGCTATGTGATTGTTATTGGATGATAATGTTCTCCTAAATAAAGGATTTTTATTTCTGATTTTAAAATAATTTTATTTTCAGAAAATAGTATTTAAAATCTGCCCGTCAAAACCCCAAAAGGGATTAATTATTTTAAAGGGTTTTGAGAAGGAGATAAATTTCGAAACTAGTATTTTATGATAGACCATTTTAAGTATGGTCTAGTTATTCTTTAAAACCCCAAAATGAGATTTCTAAATTGTTTTATTTAACAATTGTTTATTTAAGTAAATAGTGTTAAATTATGGTTTTGATTTAAATCAATGGTTTTTATTGAGAGTTAAATTCCAAAATTTTTGTGGTGATCAAAGTTTGTAAAACCCAACCTATCGGTAAGGTTGGATTAAATTATTGAGCCTTTGAAATTATGTTTTAAGTTAAAAATCCGATTTTATTAAAAAGAGGGACTTATCTACAAAATGGAAACTGTTGGAGGGCTGTTTTGCAACCAACGCCCGAAATAGTGGTTACACTGTAGCGGACGTTGGCATCAGCCGCATGCAGAAGCATGCAATGGCTCGATGGCCACTTCATCCGGGCCAAAGCTCTATAAATTGAGCCCCTTAACTCAGCCTTCAATCCCTCAAATCTTTTTCTCTCTTAGCCTCTCATCCAGCTGATTGAAAATCAGCCGATCACCCTCTCTGTTCTTCTCTATTTTTCTTCCCTGTTTTACCAGCCGTAAGCTTAAGCGGGAAAGATTTTCAAAAATCTGGATTTTAGCCCAGGAACTCCAGTGAAGGTAATCACTGTGTTCCTCTTTCAATTACAGTCGGTTTAGAATCAAGAAAACCCGATTTTGGCTCTGTTTTGAATGAGTAAGACCATTTCAAAGTTTAAGGAAAAAACCATGGGTTTCTTGTACCCGTGAGCTTTCAATGTTCAAATCGGTTGACCCAATGAGTTTCAAGGCTCCAAACCATTCCCTATGGAAAGAGGACTCCTAGAGGAGTCCATCGGACCGGCTAAGTGTGGAAACCGAATCCGGGAAACCCTCTGTTTCTGGATTCGTATTTCATACAGTGTCTACCGTCACTGTTTGCTGGTGCAGTACCCCTCGGACGTTCCGAGCTTCACCCGAAGCCCAGTTACGCCCGAGGCTAACCTGACCCTTTCGGAAGATCCGATCAGAGCTCGGAAGGACAGAACCTACTTGGATGTTCCGAAACTTACTTCGGATGTTCTGAGGCACCCAGACCCACCGAGACTTGTTTTCGGATTTCATTTCGGTTCGGATGGACTTCGGACGATCCGAGACCCGATCTTCGGACGATCCAAAGTTAGACCCATGATCCGAAGTCAGTGACTAGTTTAGGTGTGGTTCGGATGATCAGAAGCCACAGTACCTGGTTCCGAGGAACCCAATTTTTAAGTGTTAAAATATTGTTTGATTGTTATTAATGCCTAATCTTATTTGATTGTACTTGTTTGTGATGTGATATTAATACTCCTTGTTAATTAAAAAAATGTACTAACCCTCTTCTCTTATTACTATAGTGTATATACTATTGTATTCACTTCCAGGCCGACTCTATTGGTCGGGCACTGAGTGATTTCACTTCCAGGCCGACGTTATATTTGTCGGGCACTGAGTGACCTCGAGGCCTTCCTCATGTAATACCCTAGATTTTTCAATATATCAATTCACATGAATTTATCCATATTTACGGAATTGCCATTGTGATTTATGTGATATGGATTTAATTGGGTAAAGTGTTGGGTCGATGGTCCAATCAAGACCCAGTGGTTGGTAGTTATGTTTATAAGACAAATAAATGGATGAGATGTACTCAAACGGGTCAGGATTTGTAATTGGGTCAAATTTTGATAAATGGGTTAAAATGGCCAAAATGGGACCCAATGGGTCGAGATGGGGATGATTAATCATGGAGTGAGCTCAAAGCTTAATTGGTCTAAGTTTTATTAAATATTTGAGTTGGTTGAGTTGAAATAAATGATGGGTTTAGTTGAGTTGAATTTATTAATTGAGTTACATTAAATGAATGTGTTGAGTTGGGTGAGCTAAATAAATGGGTTAGAATGGAATATCTAAATGAGTGAGGTGAGTAGATAAAAGGTTTGTGGGTTTCAAATTCAAATAATATCCCACGTTGGCTGCATGGGGGTTTACTTCAAGCATAAAACGTTTAGTCAAAGAGTAATTGGAGTTGCCGTTTTGGGAGTTAGACTTGGTGAGAGGTAATATTCCACATTCAAAGGTGATGCACGTTGGAATATTTGGGAGTGTTATTTCATGCTAGTAACTCCAAGAATGGAGAATGAATGAGTGCTGTTACAAAAGAGGTTTTGACTTTTCAAATTCAAATATGTTAAGACTACACGTTGGAGGAGGGGGTAAGGTTTCATCTCAAGATGAAACCCCCATGTGAGATGATAATGAGAGGAGGAAGAAAAGGGGAGGTTACACAAATACCATGCATGGGAGACGTTGGAGGGTTGGGGAGTTTCATTTCATAGATGAAACTCCCAAGTAACATAAAGGATTTTGATTAAGGGGAGGTGAGTTACACAAGGTTAACCTTGGGCTGAATTTGATTAGCCAAAAAGACTTCATTTTCTATCACTATCTCTTCCTCTCTTGGGCGTCCTCCATCTCTCCAAAACCAAGAACAACAGCTGGTTACTGATTTGCAATCAGTCCTTGGTTGATTTCTTTCACCAAGACAAAAGCACACATTGAGCAAAGGAGTTGGCACCAAGGTTTAAGATCAAAGTTTCCTTTCTCTCTCTTTCCCCCTCAAATCCATATTATCTGGCTGAAGTATTCCAAGGAGATTGCAGCGAGGTTGATCTCAGTTAGGAGAACAAGAGGGAAGAGGGAAGGCTAAGGATCTAAAAGGAGTCAAAGAACCGAAGGAGACGCGGTATTGGTAAGTGCATCATAACCTTTGTTAAATAAAATGGATTAGGGAATGTGATCCGGCCATTGTATGGCCAGATCCATCAATGGTTTAGATATAAGATTATGATGTTTAAAAATGGTAAAATATGGACCATAGGGTTCGGCCCCATTGGATGGCCGAACCCCATGAGAAAACTTGGTGATTTTTATGGTGTTTGAAAGAGAAAATCCATATTATAAAATGAAGGTTTTAAAGGATTTTGAATGGAGATAAGCTTGCTGTTTTGGACCAGTTATGGGATGGCTGAATGATGTGGTTTTCATAGTTAAAGTGTGGAGTCTCATATGTATATAATTGATGGAAGTATTGTGTTAAGAGAACCATAGGGTTTGGCCATGTGTATGGCCGAACCCCATGGACTGTTTTTGATGGCATGTTTGGGTTGAATTATATTGGGCATCTATGATGTGTTTAATACTTTTGATTAAGGAATTACCTAGGCTTAGTTATGAAGTTAATATTAAGTTGATCAACCATGATATAAGATGGAAGGTGGGGATACAAATCAGTTTGGTGAGGTTCGGCCATGTAGTATGGCCAAACCCCACTAATGGTGATTGATACACTTAATGATTGATTTGTATGGTTAAGTGAAGGATTTAAAAGGACCAAATAAAGATGGTGAGGTTCGGCCATGTTGTATGGCCGAACCCCACTAAGGTGGTTTGGTGTTGGACTTTGAATTTTAAGGAAAATTAAGCAAAGAGTTGTATAGTGGCATTATTGTAAATTATGGATGAAATGATCAAAGATAAAATGATCATGTGATTGGATAAATGGACCAAAACCAAAGTGGTAAGGTTCAGCCATAATGCATGGCCGAACCCTACAAAGGCTTATTTGGATGTTGGTTAAATTGTATGGTTGTATGAAAGAGAGACAAATTGAAAATAGGTGAGGTTCGGCCATGGGGTATGGTCGAACCCCACATAATGGATTTTTGGGACTTAGACTAGGTTGGAATCTTATGGTTAAAAGCTTGACTTGTTGTTATATAAATAGGGCCACGGGATTTGCTTGAATAGCGTACAAGTTGTAAACAAGAGACGGTTCAAAAGAAGAGCCAAACTAAGTGATTATTGGGTAGGTTTCCTACCTTTATTGTAACCACATTTCTATTTGCTGTTTTATGTTGATTTCGATAAGTTATATGAATGTAAAGTTATGTTTCTAAATGGCATGTTTGCATAGACATCTCATGCATGGCATGGGATGATGTTGTTGTAACCGGAGGCCACATTCCGTCGGGGCGTCCGAAAGACCACTGTGGGGTACCTTGATGATGAGAATCCCATCAAGAGGAATCTGGAGGCCACACTCCGTCGGGGCGTCCGAAAGACTACTATGGGGTACCTTGACGATGAGAATCCCGTCAAGAGTAGGCTATGTAGAATGGTGATGGGTGAGACTCATTACATGTTCATTTCATACATAGCATGTTTTTATGGAATTTCGTCACTCATGTATTATTATATTATTTGCATGTTTTTATACTAACTTTGTGGTAGCCCTATTCGGAAACACTACTGGGCGCGTTGATCTAACGCCCTATCTCTACCCTTAGTGGATGACGCAGGGAAAGGGAAGAACGAGGATCGAGAAGAAAACCAAGCATAGGAGCTTGGGCATTTTGAATGGATTTGAATGAACTTTGAATGGACTGTTTATGGACTTATATTTAAGTTATGAGGACAATGTAATTTGATAATTAGTTATGTTGGCATGTAATAATGTAGTTAAGTAGTTACTATGGTTTGATTTATTTGGATTATTTGAAATGAATGGTAGACTAAGATTATTTAGTAATATTGGAGAATTATGATTATGTACATTGCTATCCTAAGTTATAAAATGGAGTAGTCTAGGATCTATTATAATCTCAGTTAGATTAAGACTAAGTATGTTCTGCAAGCTTATTGTACCATGTGTGGATCGATTCTTATGGACTTAATCCATACGCACATGGGCTTGGCCAGTTAAGGGTCGGATTTTAGAAGTCCGAACTTAACTCGCGTCGTGACACTCCGCCCCGATCACTTGATTATTATTATAAAAAAAAAAACTCTGATTATTAGAGTGAAAAGGGCGGGGTGTTACAACTCATCAGATCTGGTCCTATCCAGAAGACAACCGAGAAGTGACCTGAGGAATCTAGACCTAACTCAATAAGTCAATCTGGTCAATGCCGAGAAGACAATATGAGTTTTGGACTGATTACCTTCTTATATTATTATCTTGTGGATTATCATAACCTAAAAATGATAGAAACCAAGTAGGAGACTTAATTCCATGTACCTTGGATATTTTTTTTGAGAAAACGTATAATTTCCAAATACTACTCGTGTGTACGTATTTGTTATATATATTTATTGTGCACTTGTCTGTTTGTTTGAACAGAGACCACGAAACCACACGTATACGGTGAGGGAACTTAACTTGCAGTTAAAATGTAAACAGATTTGGTTATTTGAGATGGATCTTGAGCAATGAGTGGTTTCAACTTGATGAACCCACTCATGTGCCTAGGACATGATGCACTATGGTAAGAGTGCTTATGATGTTGATAAATGCTATGATGTTGATCTTATGAATTGTGAAAAACTGCTTCCACGTACCTTTTACTACTGAATCATCGCCGAGCTGAGTGTGTCGGTTACGTCTGCTGATCATGGGTGGTGACAGTTGCTGACTTAAGGATGTCGGTACCGGCCATGGGAGTGCCGGAGATGTACTTGCAAGGAGGTATTTTTACCGTGTCGGGACTTAATACTAATGTTGTCAGTATGGTATCTAGGGACTACGTTGGATGACAGCAGTAATGGAAAAATGATGAAATGATGGAAATGATGATGAGACTTTACTTGATATTGTGATTTTATTATCAAGCATGAGATGTTATATTCCAACTGTTGATTATATATTAACCTTTTGTTTACTTTAAAACTGCATTGTTATATTTCCTTCACTGGGCTAGTTAGCTCACCCCACTCACCTTTCAGGAGTTGAACCCGAGGAGGAGAACCCTTTGTTTGAAGCTTAGCGTGGATAAGCTGCGACGTTGCTTTGGGATCCCCACTAACGGGAATACCCTTGTATTTGTGCTTTTGGTTTTTGAAACCATTTTTCTTTTGTAAAGTACCGAGTGTGGTACTTGGCGTATGTTAATGTGTTGTACTAGGACTACTACGTTTCTCTAATTATTCTGATGTGATTTTTGTATTATTAATTCAATAGTTGGATTATGTGATCATGTTGTGCGTTATTATTTGTGTCTATTGTTGGGTAGACTTATGGTATATGTTTGGGTCCAAATATTGGGATCATGTGTGACCGTTGGGCCTAACTGTTGATCCGGCCCAGGTAGAATGCTTGTGAGTTGAGTTAGTTTATTTTCAAAAAAAAAATCAGTCGCGTTCCGGGCCCACCCTTCGGGTCGGGGCGTGACATGAACATTTTAGTGTATAATGCGTTCATTCGGACGGTCTTCTCTCTTAGGGTAATGGAGATGGATTTTCAAACGAGACCGTTTCTCAATCGATTTCTACAAACAAGGTATCAAAATTCATCTAATATGAATTTTATAAACTCCCGTACTGATTTTAAGTGAAAAATGTATAATTTTGGACTTAAAAAATCGTACCCAAAGAATTAATGAAGAATGATCTCCCCCCTCTTAATTCTTTAGGTACGATTTTTTAAGTCCAAAATTATATTATTTTCACTTAAAATCAGTCTCAGAATTCATAAAATTCAGAATAGAAGAATTTTGATACATTGTTTGTAAAAATTGGCGAAAAAACGTCTCGTTTGAAAATCCGAATCAAACGCATAAATGTTACAATTGGTAGAGAGTTAAGTTATCCAAAGAATTATTCTTATACTTGTTTTTTACAAACTCAATGAGTTTAGTATTTTTTTAAATTTAATTTAATTCAGTTGTTTTAACATTATACCTTGACTACAATTGAGTCGAATTGAGTTAGATTGAATCTTGAAGTATTGTCTAAATTCACATCTATCTTTAAAAATATTAAAACGATAACTCTTTAAGATCTAAAGATTTTTTTTTGCCAAATTCATAACATGAAATGTTAAAAGTGTAATACCCTGACATAAAATAGACTTAAATAATATAATTTAACCTATAGATTATAGTGAGGGATTTGTGAAAAATCCAGTTTTGGCCAATCAGAGCTCAATAGCTCATTGATCCAACCCGTTTAAGTTTTAAAAAAAAAGGGGGGGCAAAATGGTAATTTACCATTAACAATATAATTATTGTTATCTGAGTAATATTGATTTCTTTATTAAGAATATAAATTTTAAAATTTATAAATATCTTTATTTCATTAAAATGTTGTTAAAAAATTACCCGAAAAAGGCCCGAAAACTAGAAAATGATTATTTTAAATAATTCTATAAGTTAGAAAATTCTAAAAAAAATAACTAGTGTCTAGTTTATGTTTAAATCTATCATTTTATTTCTCTAGAGCAAAAAATGAAGATTTTAAACCCTTTAAGTAAGTACAACTTAGTCTAAGGGAATAGTGTCAAAAAGTGATTTTTATTTAAATCAATTAAGTTTAATGGGTTATAACTTTCCAAAATTATATGGTATTTAAAAATTTTAAAAACTCAACATTTTGGATCAGATAGATCAAATTAAATAATTTTTATTAATTAAAAATTTATAAGAAAATGAAATAAAGATTATAACTATAATAAAATAATACTATTATGAATAGTAAATTTTAAACTACAGTCACTGAATAAACCGACAGAAAGTTAAAAGAAATAATAATATATATACATTATCCTTTCCTACAAGCCACTTGTAGGTAAATCATCAACATGTGCAGATGATTCATATAACCTATGAATGATTCATATGTCTATGAACATTAGACTAGCCTATGTGGAGGATTTTTATCCACTGCATGGCTTTACAAACTTCCTATAAATAGTGCCTAAGGTGATACCCAGTCAAATGCAAAACAACCGATCCTAAATTCTTTCCCACTAAACACCTCCGTGCTTCTTTACAGCAAATTTCCTTTTGAAAAAGTCAAATTGCTACCAACACTTCAGTGCTTCTTTACAGCAAGCCTTCTTTCCAAAGTTTTCAATTTAAGGTATGATTTTTTTATATAGCCTTAGAATTAATAATAGAATATAAAATGTTAATTTTATTATTAATTATTTTAAACATAGGATGAGTTGTCCTAGTGAATCAATTATGAATTATTATTGTAAATTGATTTATTTTAATTTGTTTATTTAACTTGAAATAAATTTATAACTGTTTAAAGATATAGTTAAGTTGGTTTTTCTATACCTTAGTTTTATTTAAAGTCACTAATTTAATAAATTTTAATTTAAATCTTGTTAATAAATTAGAGACTTAAATTACTTAAATTAAATACTTTTATAAGTAATTTGTCTAAAATAAATAATTTGAGATTTGTAATTTTGATTATGTTAAGCATTGTTTAAAGACCCCTATTCTCAATTAAAAATGATACTAACCCTTGTTTATTATATATATATATATATATATATATATATATATATATACACACATATGTATTCACTTCCAGGCCGATACTCTCTATCTGTGGCTGACTCAGCCCGATAGCTATCAGTAGCTGAGCAATTAATTTTGCCGCTCGGTAGAAAAAAAAGGGATCGGGCACTCAGTGTATCTCTAGGCCTAACTCGCTATACGAGTAGTGGCCTGAGCATTCTATTATATTGCTATTATAATAAAAAAAATGAATAGTAACCCATTTTAGAGACTCATATCCATTACCCTTAAAGTTTTGCCGAAAAATAAATAAAAGAATTTGCAACACTATGATTACGTGTATTATGTTGATTAATGATTGCATAATTCGTGTATTCCTGTTTTCATGTTTTGACAGATATCCCTATACACCACACATACGGTGAGGAGACTTAACATTGCAGTAGAAGTAAATCAGGTTTAAAGAAACTAGTGCAATGAGTGGTTTCAAGGATCAGATTTGATGAACCCACTTATATGCCTAGACTTTGTGCACTATTATGAAAAATGCTTATTGATATTTATGATGTTTATCATATATTGTGATTATGGTGATGAAATGCTTATGAATTATACTGCTTCCACGTACCCTTAACTACTGAACTATTATCGGCCCAGGTGTGTCGATTACCGGCCCAGGTGTGTCGGTTTACGTCTACTAGCTCAGGTGTGTTAGTTGCTGGCCCAGGTGTGTCAGTACCGGCCCAAGTGTGTCGGAGATGTACTTGCAAGATTCTGCATTTTGACCGTGTCGGGACTTAATGCTTATAGTCAGTGTAGTGTTTAGGTGTTGCGTTGGATATCAGCAGTAAATTGAGAATGATTTGATATTTAACATGACAATTATATTATGATGAAAATGTTGATTTTGGCTAACCTGATAATTATTACACTGCATTGTTATGTTCTTTTCACTGGGCTGGTTAGCTCACACCACTCACATTTCAGGAGATGTACCTGAGGAGGAGGAATCTCCATTCCAAACTTAAAGATAATAAGCTGTTGCAGTCCCTTGGAGTCCCATGGATGGGATTTTCATCTATTTTGTTTATTGGTTCTTGAAATCATGTTTTGTAAAATACCTTATGTGGTATCCGTTTTTGTAATCATGTATGAACCACTACGCTACTGCTAGTAACACTGTTAAAAATGATATTATCCTTTTTATATTTATTTGTATGATACATGTTTGTAAAAGGATAGACATATGGTACATGTTTGAGTCCACATGTAAAGAGCATGTGTGACATTTAAAAAAAAAAAAAAAATTAGTAGCGTTCTGGGCCCACCTTCGGGTCAGGGCGTTACAAAAAGCCTCTAGTATTTGCATTTGGTAATAGTGTTGCTATCTTATTACTTTAGCGGAAAAAATCTCTAACGTGAGCAAAAAGTGATTCATTGTTACTCATTTAGAAAAAAAGAAGTTACCCATGCAAGCATTGAACCAACTAAAATTTAAATTACTCATCTGATCTCGAATCTTTAATCATAATCATAATCATCATCATCAAAATCAAAATCTGAATTTTGACTTTAATGGGGGCTATTAGATTTCGACTTTGATGAAAATGATTAAACAAAGGTTTGATATTTTTATTAAAATACTTTTTTAACATGTGGGACACATACACTACTTATATTAAATAAACAGATGATCACCTAAATAAGGATTTAGGTGGATATTGGTCCTATATTGAATGTGTGATCGATCAAAAATCATATTTATTAAAATAATCAAAGTATGTGATGGATACAAAAGTTAAATGATTAAAAATAATTAAAATTAAAAAAATAAATTAATTTCTGGTAAAATATTTTTTTACTAATTCAGAAAATTTTCATTATTAGTTGTTTATTTTTAATATTTTATATTAGATTTGTTTGATAATTAAAACTTAAAATAAGATCAACATTTTCAGCACAATTAAATTGATTTTTTTTTTTTCATTTCACATAATAAATAGACTCTATCACTATGTATTGTGCAATATTGAGAATTTTTAAAAATTATTTTAATTTACATATGTCTTTAAAAATAGAAAGTTTTAAAAGTAATTAGCGATTAGAGTGCGCAAGTTCCCTTAGAACCTAGAAACTTGTTCTGGAAGATACATTGAGGGCAGTTGTATAATTTCGGTGCAGTTTCGTGTTCCTCCCACTTTAAAAGGGGCCGTGTCTGCTTTACTTGTTCACCACAGCGAGAAGAAGTCAGGGAGAGAGAGCATATACACAAAATACAGTGTAAAGCCTTTTTGTTGTCCTTTCTAGTTCAGTGAGTGCATAAACAGAGATACGGTGTAATGTAAAACCAAGCGAGTAGCAGTGGCGGAAGAAGCAGAGGAAGGCGCAATGCAGAAAACCCAAATCAGAATCAGAACCAGAACTTCCGGTCAACTTCAATCTTGCTTAATATATCATGAATTGTCACTTTGCCAACTCTCATGGTTTTTGGATTGATATCCACTGTACTGCTATTTGGTAATCTAAATTTGCACAATTTATTTGTGCCACTACTCCATGGGATTTGCTTTGATCTCGAACTCTCGAAGTCCATCTTGATGAGAATATGGCCCCTGTATCACCGATTTGCTTGAAATTTTTGTTATATTTGATAATTGTTCTCATGCATGAGCTGGGTTATTTCATTATTTACCAGCAAAGAGACACACTATCATTATTTGATCTGATAATTCTTCATTGGCATGTCTCATTATTCAAATTCATTACAAATGCACAAAATTGGAAGTTAAAAGATTTTTTTTTATACCCTAAGTTCTGTATGGAATCTGTGACCAAATACTATAGTTCTGTTTTTGTACTTCCAATTTCTTCAATGAGTAAAATATTTCGAACTTTTGGATAATTGTTCAAACTAGAGGAAAAAACTTTTATTATTCTTTAACATCATGTGAATTTTTTTTCAAACTTTTGGATATGACCCATTCCTATTGTAAACCACTAGATTAGCTTTCAGATCACTTAACACTCAGACTATAAAATTTTGACCACCAAATCATAATGTTTTTCCAAATAGAAAATGTCTTATTTCATTTTTTTTAAAAATAAAATATATACATAAACAGTTGTCAATTTAGGCCTTGATTTTTAGATCCAGTAAGATAATGAAATTTAAATATTTCTTTTTTCTCCTTTTTAACAGGGGAGAGATTGCAGAGCAATTCCACATCACAGTGAGCAAGGAGATGACGCAGGTGACAGGCCGTGTCATTGACCAACCAAATTTGAACATTATGCTTGACGGTAAAGAAATCAAACACTGGGTAATCCTTGATTTCAGCCATCACTCGAGCAATAAAAAACACACGCCTCTGGATGTCGATAGGTTCATTCCAGCCTTAGTTGAGCGTTGCAAAAATCTGGGCATTCATATGGAGAAGTTTCTCTTTTACCAGCCAGCAAGCATGGATGATCTTTCCAATCCTGTAAATCTCAAGAATATCATTCTAGAGGTCTATAGACGAGAAACCAATCTACAGATTCTTCTCTGTCCGATGGCAGATCAGCACCCAGGCCATAAGATCCTTAAGTTGATATGTGAGACTGAGGTTGGGATTGTTACTCAATGTTGTTTAAGCATCCCTGCCAACAAGTGCCAGGATCAATATCTTGCCAATCTTGCCCTCAAGATCAATGCTAAGATTGGCGGAAGGAAAATGGAGCTCTATGACCCACTCCCCTGTCTTAAAGAAGATGGTCATGTTATGTTCATGGGTGCTGATGGTCTGCCGTCTGATTAGTAAGTTTGTAATGGTGTTTGTGATGGGTCTGGTTTGAGTTCTCTAGTTTGTAATGGTGTTTGTGATGGGTTTGGTTTGAGTTTTCTCTAGGACTCTCTACTAAATGTTTTCATTAGATTTGCTTTATTTGGTTTTTCACAATAATATCATGGATTGCAGATTTTGTGTTTCTACTTAATGGCATTGAAACTTCTTTTATCTCTGATGATAAGGTCTGTAATAGCCTATGTGCGTTCCAGTTTTTTTAACATGTATTTAAGACTTTAGGGCCTGGCCCATATTCATTTTTGGCCCAAATTTGGCTGCAAAATGGATGTTGGATTAAAAAAAATTGCATATTGGATGTGTGTGGATTGAACTGAAACCCCATCCAAGTTCGAAAACATTATTGATATGGTGTGTTAAGAGCCCAAAAGGTCTGCTAGATCTCATAGCCCTACCCCAAACCATATTTGAGGCCCATTTAGAACCCAAATCCCTTTTTTAAGATTCATTTTTGGTGCTGAACTTTAAAAATTAGAGGCTTAAAGTACTTGCCAGACCCATACTAGGGCCCTAATACCTAACGAGGCCCATTTCCACAACCAAACCTTAAATCATTGGCAGTTTTTAGTGAAAATTAAAGTTTTATGTCTATTAAATCTTGATTTTTCTCGTTCTTCTTTATGAGAAAACTATACCTTTCAATCAAATTATTATGATAATGGGATCTTGTGCGATTTTATGTCGTCACCAATTTGGGCCACTAGTGATATGGATGTAAGTTGGGCCAAGTTTATTGTGTCCCCCTTCTGTTAAATTTGTAAAAGTTTTTACATAAATTTAATTTAATTGGTTCATAATGGAATTGTGTAATTTAGTGCTTTTATGGTGAGGTATTCAATCCATCTTGGGTTAAACAATTATCTATTAGACCTAATATATATAATTCATTTCAGCCCATTTGAGCCATATTCCACAAAAATACCCAATTATTCTGTTCAATATCTACTCACTTAGTCCATCCCAAGTCCGAGCCATTATATTGCCCAATTAAATCCCAATGAGTTGATCCAAGTGACCCACCCAAATCCAATTGGACCAATTATATGAGTCACTCAAATTCAAATGAGGTCATGTTGTTGGTTTATTTAAATCCAATTGGACCCACTTAGAGGTTTAATCAAAATCGAATGGACCCATTTAATAGCTTAGTTATATACAATTGTATCATTTGAATGTTCCATTTAAACCAAAGTAAACCAATCAGAGTGACCAATCAAATTCAAATGGACTCGTTAAATAGTCCATCCAAATTCAATTAAATTCATTTGGTTCACCTAGACTAACTTAAATGATCCATAATATCTCTAAATTATTACCTAAATAATTGAAAATTGGCACCTTTATTGATTTAATGGAGCAACGGGTCCTAATTTAGAGAGGACCCTGCCTCCAATTCTGTTCAAATTGGCACCTTAGGTGGTGTAATGGTGAAACGGGCTCTGATTTACAGAGGATTTTGCCCTCTAAATATTTTCAAATTAGCACCTTAATTGGTGGAAATGGAGCAATGGGTCATGATTTAGAGAGGATTCCGCCCTTCATCATACAAAATCTCGAATGCATTAGGTCCCATTTTAAAAAGGATTCTGCATATCAAATTTGAAATAAAAATATATTCATCAAATTCTATTTTTTTATAAAAATTTCACAAAGGTGACAGAAATGTGCCTACAAAATAATTATCTTGCCTAAATTCTTTACAAGTATTTCTAAGCCTATGAAACTGTAATAAATTTTTGAAGCCTATGTAAGGGCCTGAAAATCTTATGAAGCTGTTTTTGGACCTCTTCAGGGGTCGAAAATTTGGCCGAACCAAAATTTCGGTCAAATTTTTGTATCGGCCGAGATTTTTTCTCTTTCTTCAAATTTCTTTTTTTTGGAATCTCAGTGGCTTTTTTCTTTTGAAAAATCATTTAAAAAAAAGACTTTTTTAAAAAATATATATAAATATTGATTGGGCCCACAATTGACTTTTTTTTTTTTAAAAAAGAAGAAATCGGCCGAGATATAGGCTGATTTTTTTTTCTCTGGCCGATACGCATAGTATCAGCCAAGATTTATACCCTAGACCTCTAAAATGTATCCAAGAGTGTTGGAATAAATTTGGATCTACAAGAAAGGCTTCTAAATGTGCAAAACTGTTACTGGGCCTGCTTCACAGTGCTGGACCTAAGAACATTGTTAATAGGCCATTAAGTATTGTGGAATGTTACTAGGCCTGCAGAATGCATCTGGGCCTGAAACTGTTCATAGGCTTGCAAGCATTATGAGAATTGTTAATAGGTGAGTAAATATTAAATGGACTGTCAATGGGCTAGAGCACTGTTAATGGGCCAGAAAACATTATGAGAATTAGTAACAGGCCAATAAACACCGAATGAAGACTGTTAATGGGCCAGAACACTGTACATGGCCAGAAATAATACAAAGAATATAAATAGGCTAGAAAATGGTGTATGGACTTTTGGAAACCTTGTTTTTACCTATGCGTTGTACATTTTATTCGATAATTTTTATTATAAATATAATATTTAATTTTTTACTTTTTGTTATTGAATTTTCCAATTTTACAATCAAATCTTTACTTAAATGTTCTAGTTGCTTGGGTACTAATTAGCTCTAAGCGATTTCAGTCAACGAGTCATATCTTAAAATTTTCAAAGATTCTTAAATAGGGGTGAAACTTAGTTGGGTTTTGACCTGACTTGCATAATCCGACCCATTTTTTTGAATCGGGTTATACAATTTTCAAATTTAGATTGGATCGGATTAAAGAAAAAAATACCCGTATAAAAATTTAAGTCGGATTGGATTGGAGCATTTAAGATACAATCCAACTTAACCAAATAAGATCCGACGCAACCTAGTTTCTATAAGTATAAAATCTAAAAAATCCTAAATCCCACATTTCAGCTGTATCCTATACCTCAACTGTTCTCCTTTCTTTCCTTCCCCCTCTCAGAAACGTGGACCTCGCCTAAGCAATGAACTCAACCATGATTTTTTTTATTTAGCCACATCTATGACTGCGATCGTGCGCTCTTCATCGTTGTACGCTCTTTGCCATTGTGGGCCCGTACTTTGCTATCATAGTTCAATTAGATCCAACATTCTCTCTTTCTAAAACAAGTCGGACTGATTCTTGAGCTTGAGTTCGGGTTGGATCAGATTTCCAAATTTAAGTTATCTATTTGGGTCGGGCCGGATGGAATCGAGTTTAACCATTTTTACATGGATTAGAACTGAGTTTATCCCCTATCCTTATACCGATCTGAGTTAATTTCTAGGAAAAGCTGGAAAGATCTGGAAGGAACCACCGAGACCCCTATCCTCCACGTTAAAAGGAGGCTGTCTCCTTGTTCCTCACAGCGAGAAGAAGTGAGGTAAAGAACCCATACACAAAGGCTGCGTTGCTTTCAGAGGTAAGGGGGGAGAACGAGGATAACCCTCGTTTTCCCCCCTTTTCTGTAGTGTTGAAAAATTCCGATTTTCCCTTTTCCTCAAAGCAAGAGGTATCGATAAAATCTCTCTCTATCCTTAATCCTTGGAAAATCCTTTTCCGTCGAAAGTTGTACCGTTTCCGGCGACCGAGGGATCCTACAATCCGCTGAACGATGCAGCCTCTGGCCCCAGCAGGTACTCTTCCGTTTTCCTCTATTTTCAGTAAGAAAGGCGTGGTTTTTCTCTTTGAATGTAGACTGTTGAATGAGACATCCATTTACAGACCCTAGTTTTATATTTAAGATATGGTGCTATTTGCTATCTATAAAGGGTTTCACTTCACCAGATGAACTGTCTGGATCACAGAAACGTGGTATGACCTCCACAATATATTGGGAAACTTAAAACGCTACTAAATTTGGTGGTCGGTCATATAGGATCTCCTTGTGTCCGTTGAACTTTGAAACTACATTTTTTCTTGTCCATTATTTTTGTTTGATGAATGAATAGGATGCACCAGAGTTTTGGATTACTAGACAGGATTATCTGGAACAGGGAGTAGCGTGTCTACGGAAGTGTCGTTATGCATGATCAGTCTGCGATCATGTGTGGCTTGCTGCTATGTCTATTTAATTTCACTGTAATAGAAGAATTGCATGTCAATGAAGCCAAAATTTGAGGTTATATGAGAGTTGAATGTGTCTGGGACTTTTATTATTTTATAGTTCACATGAAATGGAAAACCAAATGATTTGCCAAATTGCTCCACACAGATGGGTGTTTATAGCTGTATCTGAATTACCATTTCTGTCATTAATCAACCTCAAAGAGCAATTTTATCTGATAAAGTTTTGATTTCAATTTTTTTGTTACTGTAGCAAATAACAATCGATTATATTGATGCTAAGGTAATAATAAATCCATAGGTCTGTTGATTACCTGGAGTTACCATTTGGGTTTCTGTTGGTTACAGAGGCTCCGATTGGACACATGAAAAGATACTTTTTGGAAAATGACTAATCTTGGTTTCAAAATCACAGCCCACAGTGGCATATGCAATAGAACTGGGCACTCACGGTGGCATATGTAGAATCCTTTACAGTTGAGATTTCAATTCTTGTTTTCTCCTATTTTATTTTTATTGTATACCGAGGGGAACCACGAGGCAAGGGCCCCACTTAACTCCCAGGAGAGCGCCCCATACCCACACATGACACCCTCAGTTTACGCCCCTAGGACTCGAACTAGCGACCTCTTGCTTCTTGAGTTCCAGCCGTTTAAGTTGTCTATTGCTGAGAATGTTTTGCTGCTTTTTATTACTTCCTTAATCCTAATGAAAATGATTTGAAGGAGAATCAGACCTGAGATGGAGAAAAATAGAAGACAGATTGATGTGAAGAAGAAGAATAGGACACTTGTGTAATTTTTGTGCCGATATGAAACTTGCAGTTTTGACTTCCTCCCACTTTAAAACGGGACCATGCCTGCTTTACTTGTTCCCCACAGTGAGTGAGGGAGAGAGAGCATATACACTTGTCCTGTCTAGTTCAATGGCGATGTTTGCTTTACTTGTTCCCCATAGTGAGAAGAAGTGAGGGAGAAAGAGCATATACACACAGTGTGAAGCTTTTTTGTTGTCCTATCTAGTTTAGTGAGTGCAAAACAGAAACCCAAATCAGAACTAGAACTTCTGTTCACATTCTGGCTAGAATTTCAACCATGGCCCCTATCTGGGTGCCCATGTGCAGAATCCAGGCTAGGATTGTTCTTTTCGTGATGCGCTGCCACCCCAATTGACACCTCCCACGGGGAGTGTTGGCCAATATTCAGGCCAGAATCACAACTTCATCGCCAACCCAACGCTCCTGAGGCCAAGATTGCAACTATGCTCCCAACCCAGCTATCCTGAGATTGAATACTGAGCAGGGTTGGGGCTCTGTTACTCGGTGGACAGGAAAGAGAAAATCCCGGGCAGAATCCCAATCAAGATGGCCAGCTGAGGAGGCCATAGAAGTGGGAGAGGAAAGGCTAAATATGTGTCCCGTTGCCCGAATTTCGATCCGATTCCTCTAATGCCTAGTAAGAAATTTCTTTAGTGCAAGAGCTCTTTACTCTCTATGATCATTTTTATCTATATTAACATCCAGTTATGGTTATGAATTGGTTTTATTGTCTGTCACTCCCTGATATTGATTTTGACTGTGAATCGGCTGACTGAGTCAGTCCAAATACGAGTTGTGTTGATTTGACTGACATGACTTGTGAGGATAACTTGCTAGGATACTCTTTATTGGATTTCTAAAATACGAAGAAATATGGTCAACTAGTCTCCCACACGTATCTCGAGTATTATATTGCACAATTAGGCATGAGATAGGTGGTGATGGTTCTATTGAAAATATCTCTCCTTAAATATTTGACTCATTATAATTTATTTTAATTTAATCAATTAAGTTGACTTGTCCCTAAATGATCATTGTGTCATATATATGACATTGATTTCTTGACCACATCATTTTATGAGTAGAGTGAATAATCCTAAACGTTTCCTGTGCCATCCTTTGCCCATATGCCTAATGATTGTTTGAGGGCATGTGGTATGCCATAGGTCCCCCAACTTATTCAAAGCATGAATTTGTTGGTTGGATGACTAACATTTACTTTGGGCCCTAATTTTAGTGCTTTCGTTATGTGATGGCTTGTACCCCTGTGGAAGGTGTGTGGGGCGTGGAATGTAGAGAGAGAATGAGGATGGTGGCTCCTAAGTGGAAAAATGACCTTTTTCCTTGGGATATAACTGATGTTTTTCCTTCAACTAGCACGAGGCCTTAAGGGGTGTGTATATTGGCACACATCCCAATGCAATACACATCCCAATGCAATACTGTAAAAGCGTGTGTAAAAGTCCAAAGCAGACAATATTATGTTGGTTGGGGCAAGATCGTTACAGATAGTACAGAGTCAAGGACGACTCTAGTCCCAGGTGGGGGGATTGTGATGGCCAGTGCTCCGATTAGGGGTGTATGTGTGGGGCATGGAATACAGAGAAACAGGAGGAGGATGAATCCTCAGTGGAAAAAGTCCCACATTGTCTAAGAGGTTGTTGGGATCTTGGGATATAAGTGACCCTCTTCCTTCAATTAGCATGAGACTTTTGTGGTGTGTGTATGGGCACTAAAGAGGACAATATTATGCTGGTTGGTGCAGGGTCTTACATGTTCTCTACAATAGAGACAGAAACTTCCCATGGCCAACCACGAAGAATTTGTCAGAGAATTGGCGTTGTGTCTGCAGTAGAATAATAAATATCATTCTCTGTCTAAATGTGCATAGTATTTTTTTGGAAAGGTTGTGTAGATTGGAAATATGTTGGCTGGATTTCCTTTCAGTGTCTTACGTATGTCTTATTATTTATTATTTAAATGGTAGCAATCTAAGTTATATGGGTATGGGTGGAAGTGTTGGAGTGTCACAGGTCTGAGATACTGAGATATTAGGTTCAGTAAACTGAAAAGAACAGGACATGGAGACAATGAACTGTATTTATTTAAATGAAAATGAGGTGCCGAAGTATCACTATTATTTACTCCAAACAATTAATAGACAAGCATATTGATATTTTAATTAGGTTTGAAGAGGTGACAAGTGTTGTAATGTTATAGTCATGGAAAATAATGTTAAAAGGTACTTGTGTGTTTGACATAGGTGCACATTTTGAAGAGTCCATAACACATGGATAACAATGATTGGAAATTGTAAAATGCTTGAGTTTTTGGGAATAATTTTGCTTAGTGATCCCGTTTCTCATCCAGTTGTACCATCATTTTTGAAAGCTGCTCAGATTTGCTAATGGTGTAATCAGAATGTACATCAGTTGGACGGGTAGGATTAATTGGAAGGGTAAGCTTATGTTGATCATGTACTAGATTAATTTGTATCCTTTATCGGCATCATTGGCTTTATCACCATGTAGCCTTTGTTTTGTTGAATTTGTTCCTTTTTTGGTAGGCCTTTTCTTCTTTGCTGGGTTGTGTTTTCTGGCTTCTTGTGATTATTTTAACTGTATTCTTTTTTCCTGATCAATAAAATTACCATTTTCAAAATATTTCATTGCCATTATCATTGTCATTATCATCGTATCTATATGGGGATTCTAAGTTTGCATTCTCATACATAGTTCATTTTGACTTTTCATCTAGCTACTGAGGGGAGGAATCGTGATAGTTTTTGATAAAATACAATTTGTAATTTCCCAGACAAGCCATTTCTGTGTTGATTGTTGATTGAAGCTTGCCATTTAGTATGATCACAATATTCTTGGAATGTTGGGTGCCCATTTGTGGCAAACAAAAACTGGAGGTATGGTGGTTTTGGAAATAAGGAATGGGCATATTTGGAGACCTACAATGATTCATTGCATGAAAATTTTTGTACCATATATCTCCACCTTTGATAAGCACGACTGTATAATCTAAGAGGCTCACTTGTTTCTTTCTGTAGATATCTCGACCATTGATGAGAGTCTCAAATTATATTTAAATTAGAAAAACCAGCGTCCCTAGTCTTTGATGGACAATCAGCTCTCTTTCTCTCTCTCTCTCTCTCTCTCTCTCTAGTGTTGACTGTAAACATTTGATTACAGTTAACAATGTGCAGTTTATGGTGAGGCATCTGTTATATTTTTTACCCATATGGCGATTTATACAAATGTTCACACGACTAGTAATCACCGATAATGGAGCATACCATGATTACAATGATGCATGCATTCTAGTAGGTATGGTAGTATTGGAAATGAAGGAATGTGCATACTTGGAGACTTATAATGATTCTTTTGCATGATAACTTTTGTACTATGTATCTCTACCTTTGATAAGCATGACTGTATAAGCCAAGAGGCTCACCTGTTTCCTTCATTAGATATCTCGACTATTGATCAAGATGCTCAATTGATGGACAATTAGCTCTCTCTCTCTTGAGTGATTAACTGTAAACATTTGATTACAGGTAACATTTTGCAGTTTATGGTGAGGCATCTTTTATATTATTCCCATATGGCGATTTATACAAATGTTATCACGACTAGTAATCACCGATAATGGAGCATACCATGATTACAATGATGCAATCAATAAAAAATGGATGATTGTGTTTTTGGAAAGAAGTTGCGAAATTATTACTGCACCTCTAGTGGATTTATTTTTAGGTGGATTGGACATGCTCATTCTGAATTTCAGTTATGCTTACATGTTTGCCTATTTATCCATCAACAGAGCCATCAACAGAGCCTCTGGTGTAGGTACTTCATCAGCTAAAGATTTCAGCTGCATCGTCTCATCGCCCTCGGCAAATACTGAATAATGCCGATATCATGATCAGAAACTTGCAGCCCGATCAGTTCTTCTCCTTGTGAACCACTTTAGGGTGTTTGACTCTAATGTCATGACCCTACATTATGACACTGACATTGAGTTTCCAAATCTGATGCATGTATGGTGAAACCACTTTTTTCTGATGAGCTGTCATGATTTCCAATGTCAAAGATGGTATATGATGGTGGGAAAACATAGTTAATGATGTGGAACTGCCGACTGGCAAGTCTACAGTGACAATAACAAGGGAAGATGTCAAGGAGCGCATCTATGTGGTGACCATAAATCTAGTGAAAATACTAAGGTTTCTAACCTGCATTTGTATTTTGTGCGAGAGGAACAGTCCATTCCCCGTTATGTTTTGCAAGCAACGGATGTGATTATGTGAGAGAATCCATGTAGAACCAAAATCACAGTGGGTCGAGGCTTTTACTCTAGAAGTCCAAGTTGTGATTGTTACCTTGGTGAGGGGATTGTAGGCTGCAGGGGGCATCTGCAGAGCTTGAAGCCGACTGCTCAAGGTCTATCTTTATGCATAGATTACATTGTTCGACGATTTCGTAAGCGGTCTCAGTCTCGACTTTCTCAATGAACATCTGGGTATCTCATTTGAAAGGACTACCAGCAGAGAGAAATAGAGAGAGCATTGAGAGTGAGTGAAAGTGATTGTGACACACAGACGGAGTTCCCAGAAGTATACTGTTATGGGACTGACAAGACAAAACACAAGCCAAATCACATTCATTGATGCCAATTCAAATAGGGAGAGGACGTTGATGGACTTTTTTCTACAGTAATACAACCTGCAGATCATGTTTCAGTATCTTCCTTGCTTGGATTTCTCAAAAAAACAAAAGGGTGAATTATGTCCCAGTGGAATTCCGTGTCTTGGTCCCAGGGGTATCCAAAGAATGATTTATCTAAAGATGCTGATGAAATTTTGAGAAATATGTCTTTGGTAAGACCTGAGAAAAGAATGGAGCTGATTTGTGGCATAGTTCGTGCAGCTGATGGGCCTTGTGGGTAAGTACATCCAACTTCAATCTTATTTAATATATCATGAATTGTTACTTATCTAACTCTCATGGTTTTTGGATTGATATCCACTGGACTACTATGTGGTAAATCTCAATTTGCACAATTTATTTGTTGCCAAAGATGTCAAGACCATGGGGAATATTACTCTGATCCAAGTGATGCTCGAGCTAGTGCTACCACTCCATGGCATTTGCTTTGATCTCGAAGTTGATCTTGATGAGAATATTTCCCCTATAGCACCGATTTGCTTGAAATTTGTGTTATATATGAGTTGGGTTATTTCACTATTTACCAGCAAACAGACACTGTATCATTGTTTGATCTGATAATTCTTCATTTGCATGAGATGGATCACTTGATCTGATTATTTCAAATTCATAACAAATGCATTTTAAAAGATGTTTTTATACCCTAAGTTCTGTATGGAGTCTGTGAACAAATACTATAGTTCTGTCCTCTTGCCTACTATTTCTTCAATTCTATGCAAAATCAGTTTTAACTTTCCCATAAGACTTTGGTGCAAACTAAGGATACAAGGATGTTCTTGAACTTCAACGTAATATTGTTGCAAAGTCTAATGTGATGGAAAACTTGGTAAGCATCATGTTGCAATTTGTAGGAAACTAAATGTTGCATTAGCTGTAATTGAACATGAAATAGCCATTTCAGTTTCAGGAAATTCTTTATATGAGTGGAATTTAGATGGATTAACAGAATATTAAATCATCCAAATGGTTCACAGTATGTTAATATACTGTAATGCTTGTGAAGTTAGAGGAAATACTCCAAGAAATATTTTCCTCATGATAACCACCTCTTTCAATGGAATATTAAGAGGATGGTGGGATTATGGATTATCTGGAGCTCAAAGACTTGAAATAGAAAATGCTGTCAAAATGGATGAATTCGGAAGAATCCTTTATAGAGACGAAACCACAGGAAATTTAGTTGATCCAAATGTTAAGCTCGAAGCAGGTACTAGTCAAATCCCTGATAATTGGGAAACTCGATCTGATTGTGTTAGTGTCTTGCTTCTATGCATCCTTAATGAATTCACTGGAGGAATTGCTCTAATTAAGGAGAAAAATAGACAGCAATTACACCGTTTGAGATGTAGAAATTTAGGAGAATTTCGTTGGTACAGAGATGTATTCTTGTCAAAAGTTTACCAACTCAATGATTGTAATTCTGATATTTGGAAAGAAAGATTCATTTCAGGATTACCACCCTTATTTGCTGAAAAGGTGCGTGATTCTCTGAGAGAAGAAATGCATGGTATTTCTTCAAAGGAAATTTTTTGTTGTGAACTTTCTCCTTCTTCTCCTCCCCCCAATTTTGAAATCTGATTTAAAAATTGAACTTTTTTCTCTGGATCAGGTATGTTATCAATCATTTCTAAAAATAATTTTTGAGGGGCAGTGAGGACACGAATGTGGATACCAAGATCTTCATCAGATGGTATCGACCATTCTCCTTCAGATTCTTCATCATCTGAATGACATGTACATGATTGGAATTGTTTGATGAGCTGAATCTGAGGACTATCTTCTTCAATATCAGTTGATGAATCAGATTCATATTCTTCTTCTTCTTCTTCTTCTTCTGAGGAACTTGAATTAGATTGTTCCTTTTCAGTATTTTCATCATCAATTTTGGTATTGATTTTTCTAAGTTTCTTTTTAGAAGGATTTTCTTTTTTAAAGCATTTACTTGAATAATGACCCTTTTTCCCGCAATTATAACAAGTTGGAACATTTTCTTTTATATATTTCTTTTTGAAATATTTTCTGGATTTTCTTTTGATTGAGATGAGATCATCGGATTTTCTTCCCTTTTTATATCTTCCGGGTTTATACTTTTTTACCATTTTATTTCTTCTATCCGGAGTAAATCTAGAACGCAAAGGTTTTCTCTTTGATTCAGGCGTTTGATCTAAACCTGTCTGATAGCATTTTCTAATGTTCTAAGCTGATTTTCACGTCTTCTTAGATCACGCAATAATTCTTCTCTCCTAATAGAACGAGGTGGCATCTCAGAAGGCCATAGCTTGTAGTTTTGATTTAGTTCGGAATTTATCTAGTTGGAAGACAGCATAAGAACGCATTAAAACAATCCTTCTCCTTTCAAACTCAAGATGGCGAGGATTATTTCTGTGGGTGCAGATTTGCAGATGTCTTCTTATATTGTCTAGCAAGAATTCAATTTTTCTTAATATCCGAACATCATCATAGTATCTTCTAAGCAGAGTAAGACGAATAGACATATTCTAGCAAAAGAAACAACATGATTAGATAACAACAAGCATGTAACATTAACTTAAAAACTTAATTACTTACAGAAGATGGTACAGGACTTCAGACTTTAGCACACTTAAGCTTCACACTCACACTCACACTCACACTTATTTTTTACAATGTTATGAGCTATATCTTGAACTATATTTCTGCTTCTTTTTCTCAAATGGAAACACCAGCTCCTTATATAGATGGAGCAAATACAACCAGGACTTATTCTCATCCGACCAAGAGAATAAGGCAACCAAGAAAACAATTCTACCGACACAAACTTCCAAAATAACTTTACAAAAGGAGATTCCCACTTTGGGCACATGTACAAAAGGTGGAGCTTCATTTTGCAACATTTCATAGGAACTTGACACATGGCAACACATGTGGCAAACTTTATCTTCTTTTGATGTCATGAGGCACTAGACCCCCACCATAACTTTAATATTTTTCAACCAAATGAGATGTACTACGATGCCATGGATATCAACTTTAGACAAGGATGGGACATTTACCAAACCAAGCAAAATTTTCTTCAAAGATATCATCTCCTTTTCTTCATAGTAATGATATCATCTCTATCAACATGTGTCTATTCCAATTCTTCTCCGTATGACACCTACACACTTCATACTAGCCATATACCCCCACCAAAAGAGATGAGTCCACCGGCTCTGATACCAACCTCTGACAGGATCGAATTATTTGACTGGAATCATCTCTTTTTACATCTTCTTTTTCATCAATTCTTTTGCTTTAGCAGAATTTTTTCGGAATAATTCACCTAACTGAGATTCCTTTTCGATTTCTTTTTCTTTTCCTCTATCTTTTGCTGAAGAGTACCAAAACTTTCCACCACGAAGATATTCTGTAACTGAGCCATCGGGATTAACATGAGAGTCAGGGTCCCAACGAGGATGGAGATCTTCAAGAGGCACAACTTCATCATCAAGATTTTCATCCGGATCATGATTACTATCCCAATCATGAATACCAACTTTTTTCTTTGGTAGATATTCTTCTAAAATTTGTTTGATCTTTTCTTCAAAATCGACGGAGTCAACAGACATATCCATCGGTTCAGGAGATTTTTCTCGAGTAATTTCTTTGGCAATCTTTTTGGCTAATAGATCAGCTATGAGTGTTTCATTCTCAAAAGGCTTTTCTTCAGGAAGAGGAATTTCTTCTTTAACAGGAGGAGAGATTTGATTCAGAATTCTCTCATAAGTATCATTTTCAATCTTAGACCACCACTTTTGATAAAAAGTCTGATAAAGAGATGGTAAATCATATAAGTCCTTTTTTACTTCAAACTTCCATTGGAATATATAAGGGATATGAAATTTAGCAAAGAAGCGAAGCATATTGATGGCTTCACGTGGAACCTTTTCTTCAACCTGAGAGAACTTAATAAACAAATAACGAAAATTATCAGGAAGGATTTTCTGATAAAAGAAGTGGCATCTTTTATCAACCTTATAAAGCATATGCGGGCCCATCTTTTGTTTACCCCACCACTTATCTGGTGCCTCCATTATTATATTTGTGTCCAGCAATGAATCTATGCGGGCCCATTTTTTGTTTACCCCACCACTTATCTGGTGCCTCCATTATTATATTTGTGTCCAGCAATGTATCTAGAGTTTCTAAAGCTGTGACTGCAACTTCTGTTGGTTTACGAATTAATGGTTCAAACTAGAGGAAAACCTTTTATTGTTAAACAATCATGTGACATTTTTCCTTTATTTTTGTCTTCTTTTTTAATGGAGCAAAACTTTTGGATATGACCCCTTCCTAATCTGAACCACTAGATTTAACTTTCAAGTCACTTACAACTAAGGAATCACCTCCATACTTAACAACCAGGCTATAATTTTTTTACCACCATAGCATAATGTTTTTCCAGGTAGAAAATGTCTTTTTTCCATTTTTTTTTTTCAAAATAAAAAAACAATACCTTGTTTTTTCCCTTGTAGATCCAGTGGCAGTTTACATTATTAAGATATTTTAATCTAAATATTTCTTTTTCTCATTTTTAACAGGGGTGAGATTGCACATGAGCAAGGAGATGACGCAGGTGACAGGCCGTGTCATTAAACAACGAACTTTGAAGAGATGCACCATGCTCACACCTGAAGGGAACTGCCAATGGAACCTCTTAAAACATCAGGTGTTTGATGGAAAGGTATCAAACACTGGGCAATCTTTGATTTCATCCATCAGTCCAGCAATCAAAGACATAGGCCTCTGAATGTCAATTAGTTCATTCCAGCCTTAGTTGAGTGTTGCAAAAATCTGGGCATTTATATGGAGAAGTATCTCTTTCATTGGCGTAATGGATGATCTTTCCAATCCTGTAAATCTCAAGAATATCATATGAGAGGGGTCTATAAACGAGAAACCAATCTACAGATTTTTCTTTGTCGGATGGCAGAACAGCACCCAGGCTATAAGATCCTTAAGTTGATATGTGAGATGAGGTTGGGATTGTTACTCAATGTTGTTTAAGCTTCCTTGCTAATAAGTGCCAGGATAAATATCTTGCCATTCGTGCCCTCAAGATAAATGTTAAGATTGGTGGAAGCAACATGGAGCTCTATGATCCGTTCCCTGCCTTGAAGGAGATGGTCATGTTACGTTTCTGGGTGCTGATGTAAACTACCCCAGTAGTCAGAATGCATTGAGCCCATCAATTACAGATGTTGTTGCCACAACTAACTGGCCTGCCACGCAGCTAGGTTAAGTGCCCAGCCCCGTGATGAGAAGATTTGGAACCTTGGGGAGATGTGCTCTGAGCTTCTCGAAGCTTCAAACAGGAGAAGATTGTTTTGAAGATTATTTTCTTCTGAGATGGTTTCAGCTACAGCCAGTTTGACATGGTCCTTAATGAGGAGCTCATTGATATCAAGAGGGTGACTGAGTCCGATGGGTACTTGCCAGCTATCACAGTTTTGGTTGCACAAAAGCGGCACACACTTTTCCAATCAATGAAGCAGGTGGTATGTGCAGCACTTAAAATATTTTTCTTGGGACAGTTGTTGACCTGTTTTCTATCGTGGCCAGTCATAATGGGAGCTTGGGGACAAGCAAACCAACTTACTATCATGTTCTCTGGGATGAACATGAGTTCTCTTCTGATGATCTGCAGTGGGTCATATATAAACCTTTGCTGCACATTCCCTTGGTGCACTAAACCGATTTCTTTGGTCCTGCCGGTCTACTATGCAGACTTTGCCGCACGGAGAGGACACATGTACCATGAGTCACAGATACCTGCTCACCTGCTTTGGCCGCATTCTCATCTTCCTCTTCTCCTTCAACTTGGTCCGTATCCTCTATGTCGTCTTTTTATCACATTAACTGCCCGAAGTTGCATGGTGCTGTTGAGAACATGATTTGCATTTGAAAATCATCAATTTGTTGGAGCAACAGAGACAATGAAGCTGGACATACTGGTGTTGGGAAATACTACTTATCATGGAAAGTTTGGTTTTGCAGTCTAATATAAGTTATGGTGTTTGTGATGGGTCTGGTTTGAGTGTTCTCTACGACTTTATACTAAATGTTTTCATGGGGTTTGCTTTGGCATTGAAACTTCTTATCTTTGATAAGGTCCATAGTATCCTGTGGTGCGTTCTAGCTTTACATGTGGGGCCCATGTTTTGCTAATCCAAGCTGTTGATTCAACTACATGCCTAGAGGATATTCTTAATAACTTCTAAGATTGGAAGATTTTTATCTTTTGTATCCTATTACAGAAGATCTTATTGTAGATTTTATGGGGTTATCTCTTGTGGACTGTATGTCTGTTAAAGCTGGCAGCATTGGACAGTGAAGGCCATTTAATTAGGGACGGGTATTGTGAAACGTTCATTGGTGTTTCTCCTCTATGCATTTCATTTCCACTAATTTGTGGTAAGTATTTATTTGCTAGGTGGTGGCGCTCCTATCTACTACCCATTGATCGTGAATATGTACGGAACGGTGGTAAGAAAGTCAAGCACTGAGAGTGGCTTACGAAATGGTAGAACAATGTAATCTATGCATAAAGATAGACCTTGAGCAGTCAGCTTCAAGGTCTGCAGAATGCCCTCTGTAGCTTAAAATTCCTTCAGCAAGATCACATTAACGATCTGGACTTTTAGAATAAAAGCCTCGACCAATTGTAATTTTGGTTCTATTTTTACTAGATTTATGGTCACCACATAGATGTGCTTCTCAACATCTTCTCCCTTTGCCAAACGGCAGTTCCACAACATTAAATGTGCTTTTTTCACGCTTTGGTGTGACAGGACCATTTTGGCCGGTTATTTCAATTTGCGAATGAGGTAATTTCAAATTTCTATTCCATTAGCAATGATCAGGTGGTTTGGATGAAAACCATTAGCAATGATCAGGTGGTTTGGAGTTTTTTCATCCAGCTTAATATTTCTGATTTAGAGATCAATAGACTATTCAGTTCGTATCATTTCTTCTTACTGGATTAGTGTTTCTGTTGATGACAATTTTGTTTGGAAGCCGGATGTGATTGGTTCTTACTCTGTCAAGTCTTTTGTCAAGTGGATCGATTGGTCGACTGCTACTGCAATTGTCATCTCAGATATTTGGTTGCCATGCGATTTGTTTCCTTTGGACCGCGGGCATGGACAAAATTCTTAGACAACTTGTTCAAAAGAGCAAAATTCATTATTAGTCTTTGTTTCTTTTGTCTTATAAGCCTCGGAAGAAATGAATCACTTTCTTATATGTAGTGTGGAACTCGGTGTTGAAAAAGTTTGAAGTGCATTGGGTTATACCTTCTATCTTATTCTTGGGAGATTGGATCGGTTTTTCTAAAATGGATTTCCTTGTGGTGCTTGGCTTGCTTTCTCCCATATTGTGGAGTTTGTGGGGAGAATGTAATAATAGAATTTTTAAGGATTGTGTTGAATCATTTGAAGCCAGTTATACTAGAATCTTTGTCAAGTCTGCATCATGGGTTGTGGAATTCAAGAATATCTCTATGATTGACATATTGTGTGTTTGGAAAGAATGTATTAATGTAACAATAGAATTTTCAAGGATTGTATTGAATCATCTGAAGTCGTTTCTACTAGAATTTTTATTAAGTCTGTATCATGGGTCTCGTGGAATTCAGGAATATCTCTATGATCGACATATTGCGTATTTTGAAAAAATATATTGATTTAGTTTAGTTTCTTTGTATTTGTACTTTTAGTGTTTTTTTTTCTAATATATTAATCATTTAAAAAATATATATATTTTTCTCACTACTATATTGCCATCTTCGACATTGGAAATCATTATATTTTTCTCACTACTATATTACCATCTTCGACATTGGAAATCATGATATCTCATCCGAAAATAATCATTTGCCCATCAGATTTGGAAACTCTTGAGGTAACATTTGTCAAGGAGAACTGATTGGACTGCAACTTTCCCTCCTTTGTCTGGTTGTACTAATTTTGCAACTTCTTTACCAAAACGCAGCCATCCATTTTAATTGATTTCATCATTGTAATCATGGTATCTAAAGAGGGAAACAGGTCAGCCTCTTAGATTATAGTCATGCTTATCAAAATATATATGCAATGAATCATTGTAGGTCTCCAAATATGCCCATTCCTTTATTTCTAAAACCACCGAACCTATTAGAATGCATGTCAGCACACCAGCCAGTTTTTGTTTGCAACAAATGGGGACCCAACATTCTAAGAATATCGTGATCATACTAAATGAAAAGCTTCAATCAACAATCAACATAGAATTGGCTTGTTTGGGAAATTACAAATTGTATGGTTATACCATCATAGAACAGTGTTCAAAAAATATCATGACTCCTTCCCACTCAGTTGACTAGATGAACTTGACAAAGGGCCAAGTTAAGATGAACTATGTATGAGAATGCAAACTTAGAATTCCCATATAGATAAAATGATAATTATGATGGCAATGTTTTTTTTTTGGAGATGGTGATATAAGTCAACAAATATATGAAGTATCATACTTCACTGATTCAATATTTTTACAAAACTTAGAGAGTTGAAATTCAGGTGGGTCAGTTCATGTTTTAATAAACTCAACTCAACTCATATAAAAAATCATTGAACCCGACTCAAATTGTTCAACCCAATCTAACTCAACTCAATTTGTTGGTTAATTGAATTTTCAAAACTTAAAAGAGAATAAAAATAAAATTTACATACAAATGAACGAGAGAGATTATGCACTTTTCTTGATTTGGCGATTTGAAATGTTGGTGATTGGGCAATTGATTGCAAGATAACAGAGGTCGAACAAACACATTTGTCTTGACCTGAAAAAAAAAAGATACATGAGAGATCTTTTCAATTTCAAACTAAAAATAGATATTTATTGAAAATATGAAATAATTTAAAATGTTGAAAAAAAAAATGAGAGGTGAAGGATAGGGACAGGGGAGATAGGAGAAGATAGAAGAAGAATGGAAGAAGAGAGAGGGTGAGGCAGGAGAGACGAGAGAATAGAGACAGAGGGAGAGATAAGTAAGACGGAAAGACAGAGGAGAGATGAAAGAAGAGAGGATGGAAAAGAGAGAGATGAGAAAGAGCATAAAGGAGTGAGATAGAAAGAGAGAAGCAAGAGAGAGGGTGTACATTCAGATTGACAAAAGAATGACTGCATAAAGGAATTGAAAGAGGATGGGAATGACTCACTTCACTCAATCTTGCTCTCGTTGTCTTATTCTCTAGTAGGAAGAGTTGAGGATTAGGGCATCGATTAGGAGATTCGATTTTATATTAAAGTTTTTTAGTGAGTTGAATCAATTAAAAAAAAGCTTGACCTGACTTGATCCAAACTTAATTAGTTATTTTTTTCTTGAGCCTGACTCAATCCTAATTTTAAAAATATAAAATTCAACTCATTGATTTTTCGAATCGAGTTAAAATCCAACTCAAGTTTCACTCCTACTAAAAAGTTGCATATTTGTATCTTTACATTTATAGATTTTTAAGTGGGAACTTTACATGTCTTTAATTGTGCAATTTGAGAACATCCTTACCGCTAGTGTGATAGCATAGATCATTCCTCTTAAAAAAGTGCATTTATATATTGAAAAAGAAAAAGCATAGAGTCAATTTGAGAACATCCTTACCGCTAATTGTTTTATTCACCCACATGGGTGTAGATCAACTGGTTGCCTCCCGCCTCAAGAAGGGGGAGGTCACGGGTTCGAGTCTCCATGACTTAACCTTAGTGTGCCTTAGGGGTATTAGGCTCATCCATGGAGGTTTTAGTAAGACTGTATATGAGTTCCCACACGTTATCCAAAAAAGAAAAAAGAAAAAACATAGAGTCAAAATCACTGTTTTTTAAAATTATATTTAATATTATAATTTAAAAAACTTTGACTTCACTGAACACATATGATTTAACCGGATTGGATTTAAGTCTATCATGATAAGGCAGTAAAAGCTTATCTATTGAATCTTGAGCATGTGTCATAGCATTAGGTCTTCAAGTCATAAGCTCCTTGGCCTTGTTGTTCAATTCTAATGAGTCACTTCCTGTAGATTTAATCAGTATATATTTAGTATCACCTCCATATGAAGTGGAGATATGCATATTATAAAATAAAAATTCCAAATTTGTCACTCTTTTGTGTTGGGTTTCCCTCCTTAGTGGAGGAAACCCTTTGGCATCCTAAGGTTCGTGGACCTTGGAAGTGGTAAAGCCTCCTTGAAATGAGCAATGTCTCATTGAAATTGGAGATGTCTCATGGGAATGAGGAAGGCCTTTTAGGAATGGGAAACATCTCTTTGAAATTGGAGAATGTCTCAGAGAAATTGAAGAAGTCTTATTGAAATAGAAAAGCCTCCTAGGGACTTGAAAGGATCTCATTATGGTCTAGTTTTTCACACATTTCCTAAAGCCTATATAAACCCATTTTTCTCTTCATTTCAATAGACCACCAGTTCAAGTTTCAAGTGAGAGACACTTGGAGAGTGAGAGAGAAAGAGCCTCACTTAGCTCTTGTGGATACAAGGAAGAGTGCGGTGGTGATATCTCCCAAAGGTGATTTTGGAAGAGACGACAACGCAACCACTTCGGTGAGATTGTTTTTTTGTTATCTTTGAGTTTTATACTCTCGATGTTGTTATCCTCTCTTGTTTAAGAGAGAGTTGCTTGTAATCCCATTTTATAGTGGAAGACCAATTCAGAGTTTGTCCCGTGGATGTAGGCACATTGCTGAACTACGTAAATCTTTGTGTTACGTTTATGTGGTTGCTTGTTTGATTATTTTATTACCTTTCTATTTCATTCACACATTTGGAAAAAGATTTTGATCCAGGGATTTCTACATAACAAATTGACAGTACTTCTTTCCCAACAACTAGTATCAGAGCTTGGTTCATTATTCGTGGTTTTGTGTGAATTGAAATGGAGGAATCGTCATCTGTAATGATCAAACTTATGTCATCAAATTTTTCAATATGGAAGCCAAGAATGGAGGGCATTCTTAATTCAAAGATTTATATGAGCTTATTCAAGGTGATGATGGCAAACCAGAAGGAAAGATTGACAAAGAATGGGAGATTATGAACAGAAAAACTGTTGGACAAATTCTGCAATGGGTCGATCAAAGTGTCTTTCATCACATAGCACAAGAAACCAATGCTCACTCATTGTGGAAAAAAATTGGAGGCCATGTATGAGCGAAATACTGCACAAAACAAAACCTTGTTGATTCGCCGATTGGTGAACTTGAAATTCAAAGATGGGCGAAATGTTGCTGAACACTTGAGTGACTTCCAAGGCTTGGTGAATCAATTGACTACCATGAAGATGGTGCTTGATGATGAGTTGCAAGCATTATTGTTACTCAGTTCCTTGCCAGACAGCTCAGACACTTTAGTGGTGTTATTAAGCAACTCTGCTCCTCAAGGTGTGCTCACCATGACCATGGTGAAAGATAGCATGTTTAATAAAGAAACGAGGAGGAAGGAATAAGGAATATCGACAGAAAAACGTGGAAGATGCAAAGATAGAAAATCACACGACCGTGACAAGTCGAGAGGCAAGTCAAGGGGCAGGTCCAAGCAAAGAAATGACTTAAAATGCTATCACTGTGCATGCCAGGTCACATGAAAAGGGAGTGTAGACAACTCAAAAAGGAGCAAGGCAATCGCAACAACAATGAGAAAAATGAAGCCAAAGACACAACCGCTACTGCTTCCACCGAAGATGAGGTAATCATTGTTTATGGTAATAATTGTGTTAATCTAACATCTCAAGACACATGTTGGATAGTTGATTTTGGTGCATCATTTCAAGTAACCTCACGACGGGACTTCTTTTGATCCTACACCAATGGAGACTTCAATCATGTTAGGATGGGAAATGATAAATTGTCAAAGATCGTGGGAAGGGGAGAAGTCTGTCTTGAAACCAATATTGGCTGTCGCTTGGTTCTCAAAGATGTGAGACATGTTCCGGACATGCGTTTCAACTTGATCTCCGCTGGAATGCTTGATGATGAAGGCTACACCAATGTCTTTGGTGATGGAAAGTGGAAGCTCAACAAATGTTCTCTAGTGCTGGCCAAAGGAAAGAAGGAGAACACTCTCTACTTGACACATGCTAAAATCAACAGTGGGTTTGTGAATGCTCTTGGATAAGATTTGTCAATCGAGATATGACACAAACGGCTTCATCATATGAGTGAGAAAGGCCTGCAGACTTTATTTAGAAAGAAGGTTCTCACCGGGGTGAAAGGTATCTCTCAAAGAATGCGAACATTGCTTAGTTGGAAAACAACATAGAATTTTTTTTCACTCTAAACCTGTAGCTAGGAAACCTAATGTTTTAGATGTTGTATATTTTGGGTTTACGATCCTATGAGGACTTGTACTCTTGGTGGTGTAAGATACTTTGTTGTTTTCATTAATGACCATTCCAGGAAAGTTTGGGCCTATACACTTAGAACCAAAGTTCAAGTACTAGATGTGTTCAAGCAATTTCAGGTCAGCGTTGAACGAGAGACCAGCAGGACCTTGAAATGTATCCGCACCGACAATGGAGGAGAGTACATTGGATCCTTCAAACACTATTGTAGAAGAAATAGAATTAGACATGAACGAACTGCTCCAAAGACTCCTCTGTTAGGGCCTCGGTTCGACCGAGTCTATGTATTGTCAATTCTGTGACCTAGCTTGACCGTGTGTCTTGGACCTTGCCTTTGAAGATGTGAAGATGTCAGAAGATCTACTGTGCATTGAAGAATTCACACCTAACATGTGATTGGTACACAGATAAACGAACCTTAGTGGACCTTAGGCTAAGCTTAAATATCTTATAAGTCAATGGTTAATTGAAAAATGTTTGACTCTCAGCCTCGAGGCTTCAAGCATTTTGTCGAGGCCTCAAAGATTGTCCTTATCTGAGTGAAAATATATGACAGCTGTATTTTCAGCGTGGGACCACAAGGCCATGTATCCGTTGACACAAATATCTTACAAGATATGGTAAGACAAATTAAAAAGAGGGAATGGTCCTTTTGATTTCAAAAAATCATAAGTCTTATCTTGATTGGGATTTTTATGGAAATATGGAGAATCTACAAAGGTCTTATTAGCTTTGTAAAATATGTTTGCCATCTCTTAAATCATGAACAAAACTAAAATCATGGGTGGCTATATCATACGTATTTGGAAAGGCTCCTCTTAAGATTATTGAAAATCTTTTTGGCTATCTCATAATTCGAATTTATGAGATAATGATTGACAAGTGGCAAAATTGCTGTGCTGGCCTTTGACCAATTATATTTGAAAAATACTTTTGAGAGGCTGCTCATGACCATAGAAAATCTTGGAATATCATTTAGGTAATCTCATGATTTGATCTATTATTCTAATTGATAATCAATGACATATGTCAATTTAGTGAGTTAGTCATTGACTCAATTGATTAGAAGAATGGTTTGAAATCTGAAAAATTCAGTGAGCTATATTACCATATACAGCCTGGAGGCCTCAAGACTTAACTGTTCCAAAACAGTTTTATAAATGTATGGCTGGCTGCATTCAAAAAGTAGTCCTGAACATTGAAAAATAGAGAACAACTATTAGAGAGCTTTCCAACCCCTATTTACTCCATCTTCATCATCCTTTAACAAGGACATGATAGTGTATTTAATACTTAGGTTATGATGAAGATGGAGGTGTTTTATCTAGGACCAAAAATCAGTTATAACTTTGTCCTAATACCCTTGTCCCGTTGTGCCGATACTCAACTATGGTGAACCTGATCTAAAGGAAGAGGCGCAGAAACATCGAGCAAAAGAAGAACACACATTGAAGATCGGTTAATGCCCAAGGTAAGTGTTCTCCTTATTTCTTTTTATTTGATATCACTTGTAAGGTGTATTAGAACATTGTGTTTAAACCACCCAAAAAAATAGGCATCGAGGATTAGACCATAGGGGTCGAACCTCTATAAAAAAATTAGGTTGTACTATCTGAGTGTGAAGCCCATTCATAGTATATTGGGACGACCCTAGAGTTGGGAAGTCTGACAGTGGATGTAGGTTCAGGTGAACAGAACTACTATAAATGATTGTGCAATGTGGTTTGCTTGGATGGTTTGATTTCTTTATTTATCACTTGCACACACGTTTATTCCGCTGTACATATTATTAAATTGATTTATTTTAAAAAAGAAAATAAAATCGTATTAGACCTATTCACCCCCATCTAGATCTTGCATACTTCTAATAACGGAATTTCAATTGGTATCAAGAACTCGGTTACTCTGAGTTTGACTTAATCGTCCGAGTTGATCCTGTAATAAAATCATGCATAGAAGTGATAGTCACCCTGTTTCCAAATCTCCCTAATCTGACGATTCTAACTATGCCTCCTGGAAGGCAAAAATGAAAAACTTTTTTATATCACTTAATGGAGTCGTCTGTGAATCAGTAGTTAGGAGTTGGGAACATCCTGTTGAGGAAATCACTGAAAAATCCGCAAAAAAATGAAGCAGGAAAATCTGTACAACAAATCATTGGTACTAAACCTAAGGATTACTTCACCTGGACCGACACGGAAAAGACTTTATATAATTCAAATGGAAAGGCTTTAAATGCCATTAACTGTGTTGTCTCACCAGATGTGTTGAAACGTATAATGACATGTGTGACAACCAAAGATGCTTGAGACATGTTAGAAAGGACACATGAGGGAACCTCAATTTTTAAGAGGTCTAAACTCCAAATCCTCCAGTCACAATTTGATAACATATGCATGAAGGAAAATGAAATGTTTATGGAATTCTACTCGAAACTCAGTGACATCGTGAATTCCCTGTGGGCCCTAAGTGAAATAATCCCTGAATCTAAGATTTGTACCAAAGTTCTAAGAAATTTGCCCAAAAGATTTAAGCCCAAAGTAGCCGCCATTGAAGAATACAGAGATGTGGCTCAAATGAGGGTTGATAACTTAGTAGGATCTCTTCAAACCTATGAGCTCCATTTTGAAGATGAAATGCCCAAAAAGAAATCAATTGCTCTAAGATCTTTTCTAAAAACTGAAAATAAATTAGATGAAAAATCTGATGACTCTGAAAGTGATTCAGAAGAAGATGTTGCCGTACTTGCTAAGAATTTCTTAAAACACTTTAATAATAGGAAAAACAAAAGAAGAGTTAAAAGAGAAGACTTTAGGGAAATTTTTAAAAATAAATCACACTTTTCAAAAGAAAAGTCAAGAGATAAATTCAAAGAAAAATATAAGGACAAGCCCAAAGAAACTCAATATTTTAACTGTGATGGATATGTGCACTTTGCTTATGAATGTCCGTCTAAAAAGAGATCTAAAAGAAAGTCATGACCACTGTGGTGGAAGAAGACACATCACAATTTGAAAGTGAATCCGATGTGTCAACCCATGAAGATGTTGTCAAGACGAAATGTTTCATTGCTTTCATCTCTTATAATCCTCAAAATGGTCCAAATGTTGAAAGTGATAGTGAAGGATCGAACAGTGAGGATGATGGTTTACAAAAAGCTTATGATGCTTTGTTCTTAAAAGGCAAAAATTTGGCTAAAAGACTTGGTAAATCTAAAAATGAAAACGTAAAATTGGAAAATCAATTAAAAACTGAAAAGGAAACTTTTGAAAAAGACTTAAAAATTGTTTAAGATGAAAATCTAAGTCTTCAAGAAAAGCTCAAATTGGTTCAAAATGAAATTTTAAAATTAAAGAAAGATGAGTTAAAAATTAGAAGTGAAAAGCAAAAACTGGAATTTGACTTAAACCAGTTAAGGAGTTACAAAATAAAATTTGAAGATAAATTTACTCAAGGAGAAGAAAAACTTGAAGAACTCCTAAATATTGGAAACTAATTTGGAGATAAAATGGGTTTAGGCTTTGATGAGAAAATGAATAAGAAACCTAACTCCAAAACTGTGTTTGTGAAAAGTGAGAATTCCTCCTCTAACTCTTCAAGTGTGACATATTATTATTGTGGGAACAAGGGTCACATGAGGTTTGAATGCAACCTGAGAAAGAAGCACCTCAAAGATAAAATCTCTCAAACAAAGGTAAATCTTCGGGCCAATAATAAAAGTACTGTGTATGGAGAAAACCAACATGATCCCTTGGTCCAAAAGCTAAAAGAATTGGCGAACGAGCTCACCATGAAATGTGACAAAAGGAGAGCATATTTCAAAGATCTTAGGGGTGACAACATGCCTTTACCCTTCAATGAAAAATGGGTTCAAAAGGTGAGAGGGTTGGTTTAGGCGCCTTTATGTGTTCAGATCATCCTTAAGCGTAATCGGAAATTGTGTGTTTGAGGATCTCACAAATTGGTTGGGTGGTGGATCTTTTTTAGTTTCAAATATTAGAATGAATTTTTATTTAAAATTGATGTTTTGTTTCTCCATGATATTATTGTGTAGTACCCTTTGCCAATTTGTCACGCTCCGACCCGAAGGGTGGGCCCAGAACGCGATTGATTTTTTTTTTTTGAAAGATAAACTAAACCAACTCACAAGCATTCTAACTGGGCTGGATCAACAGTTAGGCCCAGAGGTCACAGATGATCCCAACATGTGAACTCAACCACATACTATAAGTCTACCCCACAAATAGACATATTAACATCAACACACATCATATGATCAAATAGAATCCAACCATTGATTTATCAATTAAAATCAAATTACAAGAGTAACTAGGAAGCATAGTAGTTTAATACATCACATTCAAACAGATTAAGTACCACACCCGGTACTTAATAAAAGCAAATGGTTCCAAGAACCAACAAGAAAAGATAAGGGTATTCCCCTCAGGGGGAATCCCAAAACACCGCCTCAGCTTATCCACCCTAAACTTGATAAAAAGGATCCTCTTCCTCGGGTTCATCGCCTGAAAGGTGAGTGGGGTGAGCTAACTAGCCCAGTGAAGGAAATATAACAATGCAGTTTAAGTAAAATAACAGGTTAGCAACAGTTCAATAACATCACATGCTTGATAACAAATAAGCATAATGTCATGTAAAGCATCATCATCATTTCTCATCAATTACTGCTATCATCCAACGTAACGCCTGCCGACTACACTGAGACCTGTATTAAATCCCGACACGGTCAAAATACATCCTTGCAAGTACATCTCCGGCTCTGACTTAGCCGATACTGACATCCTCAAGTCAACAACTGACGACATCATGGTCCACCCATGGTCCAGTAGACATAAACCATCTCCAATATGGCCGATATTGGTTCAATAGCCCAGGTACGTGGAAGTAGTCTTACATATTCATATGATCAACATCATAATATTCACAACCATCATCAGCACTCTTACCATAGTGTATCATGTCTAGGCACATGAGTGGGTCCATCAAGTCTGAAACCACCCATTGCCCAAATCCATCTCATAATAAAACCTGTTTACATAATCTGCAGAGTTAAGTTCCCTCACCGTGATTGTGTGGTTACGTGGTCTCTGTTCAAACAAACAGACAAGTCCACAATCAGTATACATAACAAATACGTACACATAAGTAGTATTTTGAAATTTCACGTTTTCCCAAAAATATTAAAGGTATATGGAATTGAGTCTCCTAGTGGGTTTCTATCCTTTTTAAATTATCATAATCCACAATATAATAATAAATAAAAAGGGGCTCAGTCCAAAACTCATATTGTCTTCTGGGCATTGACCAGATTGACTTATTGAGTTAGGTGTAGATCCTCGGGTCACTTCTCGGTTGTCTTCTGGATATGACCAGATCTGACATTTTGAGTTAGGCTCGAGGTCACTCAGTGCCCGACTATATAGCGTCTGCCTGGAAGTAAATCACTCAGTGCCCGACCAATAGGGTCGGCCTAAAAGAAAATACAATAGTATTTACACTATAAGTAATAAGAGAAGAGGGTTAGTACAAATTTTAATTAACAAAATGGGATACTTACATCACATCACATAATCTAACAAAATTTTAATTTTTTTGAATAAAATAATAATATTTATTTATTCAATCATTTATTTATATTTTTTTTCAAAAGGTACTAACATCATAAATCAGAAGCATCAACAATATCTAATAAATAAATAAATATATATATATATATATATATATATATTTTTTTTCTTCTTCTTCCTCCCTTCACTGTCTGCAACAGACAGAGAACGGCCGGAAAACGTGAAAAATGAATCCCGAAATGGAGGGTTTCCGGGATTCGATTTTTATATCTGACCAGTCCGATGGATTCCTCCAGGAGTCCTCTTTCCATAGGGAGAGGTTTGGAGCTTTGAAGCTTAGTAAGCCATCCGATCTTAGCACCGGAAGCTCACTGATACAAAGAAAATAGGGTTTTCCTTAAAACTTTGAAATGATTTTTCTCACTGAAAACAGGGCCAAAACCGGGTTTTTTGGATTCGAAATTGACTGAAATCGAAAGGGGAATGCAATGGTTACCTTCAATTGAATTTCTGGGGTGAAAATCGGGACTTTGAAAATTTTCCCTAAAAGCTTACAGGTGAAAAATCACTGAGAAAAACAGAGAGGGGTGGGATTGGTTTTAGCTATGACTGAGACAGAGAGGGAAGCAGAGATTTGCTGAGAGTGAAATCTGATGGAGAAGGGCTGCTTAAATAGAGTTTTGGCCGAAATTTGGGGTCACTCGGCCACTGCATGCAACCACATGCGGTGCTGGCTTTCGTATGCTACAGTACCGTATAAGGGTTCGCAAATCAGCCCTTTATCATTTTTAGTTTTTGAAGATTAGTCCTTGGGTTTAATAAAAGCCAATTTTTAACTAAAACATGATTTTAAAAGGCTCAAAAATTTAATCCAACCTTACCGATAGGTTGGGTTTTAAAAATCTTAATTACCATAAAAATTTTGGAATTTAACTCTCACTAAAAACCATTTATTTAAATAAAAAACACAATTTAACACTATTTACTTAAATAAACAAATGTTAAATAAATCATTTTATAAATCTCATTTTGGGGTGAAATGGAATAACTAGACCATTCTTAAAATGGTCTACTATAAAATACTGATTTTAAAATTTATTTCATTTTCAAAACCCTTTAAAATAATTAATACTTCCTTTCGGGGTTTTGACGGGCTGATTTAAAATACCATTTTCTGAAAATAAAATTATTTTAAAATCAGAAATGCAAATCCTTTATTAAGGAGAACATTATCCACCAATAATATTCACATAACAACAATAAATTATAAAAATAATAGTAATAAGTGGCAAATTACCAAAATGCCCCTTCAGCTGGGTGAGCTGGATCACTGAGCTTTCGAGATCGATTGGGCCAAACCTGGGCTTTCCTTAAAGTCCTAACCTAAATCTTCAAGATTATCCTGTCAAACAAAAATTTTAAGCTAAAACACGCTTAATCTAGGGCAGGGTATTACACAATTTATGACAAAAAGGGGGAGAAAAGTGGTACTAATGTTGAGGGGGAGAAATTTCAAAATCCCACCTAGTTGCCTATGTCTTTTGCTGGAATTTTTCATTTCAGGCATCATTTCAGGGGGAGAAAAAGAAAAAGGGGGAAAGAAGTGTTAGTGCAAGAAATTCAAGTCTTGATTTGGTCTTTGTTTGTGTTGTAATCTTTTTTTGTGTCAATAACTTGTAATTCATTGTAAGGGTTTTAATGAGTTGTATTTGTTAGAGTCTAGGCTTTGTCACAAAATTGACAAAGGGGGAGATTGTTAGGGCCTCAGTTTGACCGAGTCTATGTATTGTCAATTCCGTGACCGAGCTTGACTATGTGTTTTGGATCTTGCCTTGGAAGAATATGAAAATGTCAGAAGATCTACTGTGCATTGAAGAATTTACATCGAACATGTGATTGGTGCACAGATAAATGAACCTTAGTAGACCATAGGCTAAGCCTAAATACCTTAGAAGTTAATGGTTAATTGGAAAATGTTTGACTCTCAGCCTCGAGGCTTCAAGCATTTTGTCGAGGCCTCAAGGACTGTCCTTATCTGAGTGTACATATATGACAGATGTATTTTCAGCGTGGGATCGCAAGGCCATGTGTCCCTTGACCCAAATATCTTACAAGATATTGTAAGACAAATTGAAAAGTGGTAAAGGCTCCTTTTGATTTCAAAGAATCCTAAGTTTTATCTTGATTGGGATTTTTATGGAAATATGGAGAATCTACAAAGGTCTTATTAGACTTTGTAAAATATGTTTGCCATCTCTTAAATCATGAACAAAACTAAAATCATGGGTGGCTATATCATACGTATTTGGAAAGGCTCCTCTTAAGATTATTGAAAATCTTTTTCACCATCTCATAATTTGAAGTTATGAGATAATAATTGACAAGTGGCAAAATTGTTGTGCTGGCCTTTGACCAATTATATTTGAAAAATACTTTGAGAGGCTCCTCATGACCATAGAAAATCTTGGAAGATCATTTAGGTAATCTCATGATTTGATCTATTATTCTAATTGACAATCAAGGACATATGTCAATTTAGTGAACTGGTCATTGACTCAATATGATTAGAAGAATAGTTTGAAATTTAGAAAATTCAGTGAGTTGTATTACCATATACAGCCTGGAGGCCTCGAAGAAATCCTGGAGGCCTCGAGACTTAACTGTTCCAAAACAATTTATAAATGTGTGGTTGGCTGAATTCAAAAAGTAGCCCTGAACATTGGAAAATACAGAACAGAGAGCTTTCCAGCTCCTCTTTACTTCGTCTTCATCATCCTTTAACAAGGACATGATCGTGTATTCAATTCTTAGGTTATGATGAAGACGGGGGTGTTTTATCTAGAACCAAAAATCAGTTATACCTTTGTCTTAATACCCTTATCCCGCTGTGCCGATACTCAACTATGGTGAACCTGATTTAAAGGAAGAGGCACAGAAACATTGAGCAAAAGAAGAACACACATTGAAGATTGGTTAAGGTCCAAGGCAAGTGTTCTCATTGTTTTTTTTATTTGATATCACTTGTAATATGGATTAGAACATTGTGTTCGATCCACCAAAAAAAAATAGGCGTCGAGGATTAGACTATAGGGGTTGAACCTCTATAAAAAATCAGGTTGTACTATCTGGGTGTGAAGCCTATTCATAGTATATTGGGATGACCCTAGAGTTGGGAAGTCAGACAGTTGATGTAGGTTCACGTGAACTGAACCACTATAAATGATTGTGCAATGTGGTTTGCTTTGATGGTTTGATTCCTTTATTTATCACTTGCACACACGTTTATTCTGCTGTACATATTATTAAATTAATTTATTGTAAAAAGGAAAATAAAATCGGATCAGACCTATTCATCCCCCTCTAGGTCTTGCATACTTCTAGTAATAGAATTTTCATCCTCAACATAATGGTGTGGTCGAGAGAATGAACCGGACGATCGTTGAAAGAATCAGATGAATGTTATCTCATGCCAAACTGCTTAACACTTTCTGAGGCGAAGCTATGATGACCGCAGTTGATTTGATTAATCTTTCTTCTTCAGCACGGTTGAATGGTGACGTGCCAAACAAATTTTAGACCAGGAAAGATGTCTCTTATAATCACTTGAAGGTGTTCGGCTGTAGAGCGTTCATCCATATCCCTAAAGATGAGAGACCGAAGCTCGACGCCAAGTCGAAAGAATGTATTTTCTTGGGCTATGAAAATGAAGAGTTTGGGTACAGGCTGTGGGACCCAATCAACAAGAGGATTGTCAGGAACAGAGATGTTGTATTCTCTGAAGACCAAACCATTGAAGATATTCAAAAATGTGAGAAGTCTAAATTCTCAAATGAATATCCAGTTAACTTGGATCCACTTCCCTCACCCATGGTGCATGATAATGGGGGAGATACAGTAAAAAATGTTGATGATATAACAAATGAAGACCCAGAATTCCAACACCCTCCAGAGCCAGCAGTTAAGTTTCAACTCAGAAGATCAACCAGAGATCGCCAAACCTCAAGAAGATACTCTCCAGATGAGTATGTTATGCTTACAGACGGAGGAGAACCAGAGTGCTACCAGGGAGCTATAGCACATGAGCAAAAAGGAGAGTGGTTGAAAGCCATGCAAGAAGAGATGAAATCCTTACATGAGAACCACACCTATGATCTGGTTAAGTTGCCCAAGGGCAGGAGAGCACTAAAAAACAAGTGGGTGTACAGGATAAAGACTGGGGAGAACCACTCACGACCAAGGTACAAGGCAAGGCTAGTCGTGAAGGGTTTTACACAGAAAAAGGGGATCGATTTTGAAGAATTTTTCTCACCAGTGGTGAAGATGTCATCCATCCGAGTTATACTTGGTTTGACTGCAAGCTTGAATCTGGAGATTGAACAACTTCAGACCATTGTGTTTTTGTGAAAAGAATCTCAGATGGTGACTTCATCATACTTCTTCTCTATGTTGATGATATGTTGATTGTGGGGCAGATTAGCAATCTGAATATGGCACTAAGTAAATCCTTTTCGATGAAGGATTTGGGACCGGCATAACAAATTCTCAGTATGAACATCTCCCGTTGTAATACCCTGCCCCAGATTAGGCGTGTTAATCCTGTTTAACCGATTAATCTCGGAGATTTTGGTTAGGGCTTCGAGGAAAGCCCAAGTTTGGCCCAATCTGAGCCCGAAAACTCAGTGATTTAGCTCGTCGGGCATTTTGGTAATTTACCACTTGTTGTGTATATTTTTATAAATATTGTTGATATGTGTATATTATTTGTAATTAATGTTCTCCTAAATAAAGGATTTGTATTTCTAATTTTAAAATGAATTTATTTTCAGAAAATGGTATTTAAATCCTCCCCGTCAAAACCCCGAAAGGGAGTATTAATTATTTTAAAGGGTTTTGAAAATGAAATAAAATTTGAAATTAGTGTTTTATGGTAGACCATTTTAAAAATGGTCTAGTTATTTCATTTCATCTCAAATTGATGTTTCTAAATTGTTTATTTTAACAATTCTTTATTTAAGTAAATAGTGTAAATTTATGGTTTTTATTTAAATAAATGGTTTTTAATAAGAGTTAAATTCCAAAATTTTTATGGTAGCTAAGATTTTCAAAACCCAACCTATCTGTAAGGTTGGATCAGGTTTTTGAGTTTTTAAATTATCACTTTAATTTTAAAATCGATTTTTTTTCAAAATGGGGCCTTTTTGCAAAAAAGGAAAATGTAGAGGGCTGATTTGCAACAACCAAAAAAATTCACTGTATCAGCGTCACCAGCGTGCAGCTTGCCCCATTTTCCGGCGATTTTTCGGCGTCTCGTCCCATCGCGCTTGCGCCGAATTTTCCAGCCAAAAAACTTATAAAAACCGACTCAATCTTCGGTTTTAACTCCCAGCTTCTCTTCTCCGTTCTCTTAGTCTTTCTCAGCCAAAAACCCGGCCGAGATTTCCGTTTTTCAGTAACAGTAGCTTTTAGGAAAAAAAATTTTAAAAGTCCCGATTTCAGCCCAAAAACTCAATCCAAGGTAACCACTGCATTCCCCTTTCAATTTCGATCGGTTTTGAATAATTTTTTTTTGAATTTGGCTCTGTTTTCAGTGAGAAAAACGATTTCAAAATTTAGAGAAAATTCTAGGGTTCCTCGTATCAGTGAGCTTCCGGTGTTAAGATCGGATGGCTTACTGAGTTTTAAAGCTCCAAACCTCTCCCTATGGAAAGAGGACTCCGGGAGGAACTCATCGGATCGGTTAGATGTAAAAACCGAGTCAAGAAAATAACCCTTTTCCCATTTTCGATTTTTACTATTCATGGTCGCCGTTCACTGTATGTTGCAGACAGTGAACGGGAAAGAAGAAGAAGAAAAAAATATATATTATTATTTTATTAAAAAAATTTATGTTTATTTGATATTATGGTTGCTCATGTTTTGAAATGTTGGTTCCCGTTGAAGGAAAAAAATGAATAAATAATTAAATAATTAAATATTATTATTTTATTCAAAAAAAAATATTTTTATTTGAGATTATAGTGGCTTATGTTTTGAAATGTTGGTTCCCATTGAAGAAAAAAAATGAATAAATGATTAAATAATTAAATATTATTATTTTATTCAAAAAAAAAAATATTATTTTGTTAGATTATGTGATGTGATGATTTATACCCCCCCCCTTGTTAAATAAAACTGTACTAATCCCTTTCTCTTATTATTTATAGTGTAAGTACTATTGTATCCGCTTTCAGTCCGACATTATAGTCGGGAACTGAGTGATTCACTTTCAGGCCGGCACTATAGTCGGGCACTGGGTGACCTCGAAGCCTACTCAAAATGTCAGCTCTGGTCCTATCCAGAAGACAACCGAGAAGTGACCCGAGGATCTAGACCTCACTCAATAAGTCAATCTGGTCAATGCCTAGAAGACAATATGAGTTTGGACTGAGCCCCTTTTATTATTATATTATTATCTTGTGGATGATTTAAAAAGGATAGAAACCAAGTAGGAGACTCATTTCCATTAACCTCGAATATTTTGTGGGAAAATGCATGATTTCCAAATTCTACGTATATGTACGTATTTGTTATGTATATTGATTGTGCACTTGTATGTTGTTTGAACAGAGACTGCGTAAACCACACAGAACGGTGAGGGAACTTAACTCTGCAGATTTTGTAAACAGGTGTTATATTGAGCAATGAGTGGTTTCGGTTTGGATGAATCCACTCATGTGCCTATACATGATGCACTATGGTAAGAGTGCTGTGATGATTTGATATTACGGTGTTGATCGTATGTATGTAAGACTGCTTCCACGTACCTGGGCTATTGAACCAATATCGGCCATATGAGAGATGGTTTATGTCTACTGAACCATGGGCGGACCATGCTATCGTCAGTTGCTGACTTAAGGGTGTCAGTATCGGCTAAGTCAGAGCCGGAGATGTACTTGTAAGGATGTATTTTGACCGTGTCGGGACTTAATACTGGTCTCAGTGTAGTCAGCAGGCGTTACGGTGGAAAATGACAGTATTTGATGATGTTGATGTATTACTTAAGATTATGCTTATTTTTATCAAGCATGTGATATTATTGAACTGTTGCTAACCTGTTTTATATTTACTTAATTTGCATTGTTAATTATCCCTCACTGGGCTAGTTAGCTCACACCACTCACCTTTCAGGCGATGAACCCGAGGAGGAGGACCCTCTCTTTCAGGCTTAGGGCGATTAAGTTAAAACAGTGTTTTGGGATTCCCCCGGAGAGGAATGTCCTGATCTTTTCAGTTGGTTCTAGGAACCGTTGATTTTCATTAAGTATCGGATGTGGTACTTAATTTATGTTGAATTGATGTAATAGGCTATGTTTCCTTTTTAGACAATGTTTTGAATGATGAATCAATGATTAATTTTCGTATGCCTTGTATTAATCAACGTTGGATTTGATTTGAGTATGTTATGTATTGTGTTGTTATGTCTTGGTTTTTGGGAAGCATATGGTACATGTTTGAGTCCACTTAAAGGGCTAATGTGTAACCACTGGGCCTAACTGTTGATCTGGCCCAGTAAGAATACTTGTGGTTCAGTTTATCTTTCAAAAAAAAAAAAAATCAGTTGTGTTCCAGGCCCACTGGTCAGGTCGGGGCGTGACACCCGTGATCAAAAGAATGGGAAGTTATGGCTATCACAGGAAAGGTACATAAAAAAAGTACTAAAGCGATTTTACATGGACATGTCAAAGCCAGTTGCTACTCCACTTGCCGGTCACTTCATACTCAGTTCAAGGCACAATCCTACCAATGAGAAAGAGAAAGAAGAAATGAACAAGGTTTCCTATGCCTCAGTCGTCGGAAGCTTGATGTATACAATAGTGTGTATGAGACCTAACCTGACACACGTTGTTGGTGTGGTCAGCTGATTCTTGTCCAGTCCAGGCAAAGAACACTGGAATGCAGTGAAGTGGATTCTCAGATGTCTAAGGGGTATTTCCAAAATGTCTTTGTACTTTGCAAGTGGTAAGCCTGAACTAATTGGGTACACAGATGCAGACATGGTTGGAGATATTAACTCTAGGAAGTCAACTTCAGGATACTTAATTACATTTGGAGGGGGACCTATCTCATGGCAATCAAAGCGACAAAAATGTGTTGCTTTGTCGACTACAGAGGCATAGTTCATTGCAGCTACGGAAGCGTGCAAGGAAATGTTATGGATGAAGAGAGATTCCTACAAGAATTGGGAAGAGCAACAGAAGTACATCCTGCACTACGATAGTCAGAGTGCCATCCATTTGAGCAAGAATTCGACATTTCACTCAAGATAAAAAAACACATTGATGTGAGATATCATTGGATACGTGATGTGCTGGAAACCAAGCAGCTACAACTTGAGAAGATTCATACTGACGACAACTGCTCAGATATGATGACAAAGAACTCGTCCAAAGATAAATATGAAAAATACAGAAGTGCAACAGGTATGGTGGAGCCCTTCACCTAAGTCGGGAGGGGGAGATTTGTTGGGTTTCCCTCCTTAGTAGAGGAAACCTTTTGGCATCCCAAGGTTCATGGACCTTGGAAGTGGTAAAGCCTCCTTGAAATGAGCAATGTCTCATTTAAATTGGAGATGCCTCATGGGAATGAGGAAGCCTTTTAAGAATGGGAGACATCTCTTTGAAATTGGGGAATGTCTCATAGAAATTGAAGAAGTCCTATTGAAAATAAAAAAAGGCTCCTAAGGACTTGAAAGGATCTCATTATAGTCTAGTTTTTCACACCTCTCCTGAAGCCTATATAAACCCATTTCTCTCCTCATTTCAATATACCACCATTTCAAGTTTCAAGTGAGAGACACTTGGAGAGTGAGAGAGAAAGAGCCTCACTTAGCTCTTGTGGATGCAAGGAAGAGTTTGGTGGTGATATCTCCAAAGGTGATTTTGAAAGAGACGACAACGCAACTACTTCGGTGAGATTTTTTTTTCTTTGTTATCTTTGAGTTTTATACTCTTAATGTTGTTATCCTCTCTTGTTTAAGAGAGAGTTGCTTGTAATCCCTTTTTATACTGAAAGACCAATTCGGAGTTTGTCCCGTGGATGTAGGCACATTGCTGAACCACATAAATCTTTATATTACTTTTATGTGACTGCTTGTTTGATTATTTTATTACATTTCTATTTCATTCACACATTTGGAAAAAGATTTGATCCAGGGATTTTTACATAACAAATTTACAGTACTTCTTTCTCAATAGTTTGGCATTTGAATAAAGGCCTTAGTATTGGTGAGGCCAAACTCATTTTTTTGACCATAACAGATATCCATTTCAATTGATGTGTTGATGCTATTTTACTGTAGAGATTTGGAGTGAAACCTATCTTGTCCACCACCAGATAACTTGTCTTCGACTGACTCTTCTCAGACAAACTTTAATAAAAGAAAACGATGAAAATTGAGATAAATGATTTGGTCATTTGGCATAAGTTCTTTCAGATCCTTCGCCAAGTAACGAAACTGAAGCATGTCCCCCAGTTTCAGACCTTTGTTCCTCTGAAATCAACTGAAAGAAATTTCAATGAGAAACCTGCTGATAAACTTCCGACTGGAAATCCACAGCCGACTGCCTTCTCCCAATCAAACGTGTTCACTTTTCCTATCTTCTGGAAATAAAAACTTATTACTTTAAAAGGTTTGGTGTGACGGTCAAGAAATTTGTCTCATGAAGTAGGACTCTGAATTCGATTCACGCTCAATTCTAATGGATCATTCTCTATAAATTTAACTGGTGTGTATGAATTGGGAGGTTTACATATGTATACAGGATTAATCTTATTTAACCCTAGGAGATTGGTCTGACGGTCAAGAAACCCGCCTCATAAAGTAGAGTCATGTATTTGATTCACGTTCAACTCCAACGGGCCACTCTCTATACATTTATCTGGTGTGTGTCAATTGAGAGGTTTACATATGTTCGTAGGATTAGTTTCACCTTCAACGTAAAGTGAAGATACCCATGTTATCTAAAAAATCTCATTTCCCCCAATTACCGATGAAACACGAGGAGCCAAACGACCCCTAAGACACTGATCCACCAGATGGGACAGTTTAGATCATTGCATGTGTGTAATTTTGGATATTACTGACCTTCGCATTCGAATTGTTATTGTGTTGTTGTTTGTGGTTGATCTATCCTCGTGTGAAGCTTACTAATCAACTAATCAATGACATGTAAGAGAGACATAAACTCAGTAACAAATCATAGCCCAAATTTGTTGATCGAGGCTAGTCAAAATATAAATGTTTCAACCAATCTTTACATATCTTCCAAATTTTTCTATTCCATGTCATAGTTATCTATAGGGGTGCAATTTTTATTCAGACCTGTGAGTGAACTCGCTTGACCCAGTGTTTTAAAAATACGCTATTCCCAGTAGTTCAACTCTGGTTTAATCTTGACCTTTTTTTTTCAGGATTAATGTGTGTAAAATTCAGATACAGTCCAACTTATCTTGACCTTTACTCAATGCAGTTCAATTATTTTTAAAACTAAATTCTAAAAAAATCTTAATAATCCACAATTTAAAAAGGTTGAGGCGGTTGACCCTTAATAACCCCATAAAAAGTTTGGAACTTATTTTGTTATAGTGTTGGATTATTTTGTGATTTATAATTCTAATTAATGTGAACAAGATATTTTTTATGAAAATTGTGATTATTAATTTTTATATTTTTTATGTTTTGTATTTGACATTTTAAATTTTATAGATATTTACATATTATTATATTTTAAATTATTTATTATTAAGTAATTGATTAATTAGTTAATTAATATTATATATGATATTGTATGTATTTGACCAAGTTTTACCATGATAGAACCCAACCTTTCCTAAAATGATCTGATCCACGAGCCCCTTTTTAAAACTTTGGCCATACCAACCAAACATTTTTTAAAAATATTTTGAATTGACCTGACTTGATTGGACTCCAAATAAATTTGGGTTTGGTTGGTCAGTTTGAATTGACCTAACTTGATTGGTGCCAAATCCGATCTGCATTAAATTAAAATAATTTATTTATTTTTACTTATTAATTTTAACTGTATGTATTCCACTCAAGTAAAAAATCTCAGCTTATTTTCTCAACTTTTTACAACCCAACAGGCTCACACGAAAGGTAACCCTTTTATCTCATTTTCTATTAAAAATAATTTTGTTCCATTCATTTTTTTAATTTTTATATTTTTTATAAAAAATTAGGTTAGATCAAGTTGAGTAAAATAAAATCTGATTTGAGTTGAGTTAATATGAAACATGTAAAAATCTATTATTAATAGCCAACCCGACTTAACCTGACCATTGCCATCCCTAGTTACCAGGTCCTAATTTTGACTAATTTGTGTCCAATTTTGTAGTTTTGTAATTCAACTCCTGTTATGATTTAGTAATTTATTGTAAGACGTTTAGTTACTTCATTCTTCAGTTTGTCAAATTCATTGTTTGAGTTTTTGACTTAAGGCCATTAAATTAAATTATATTCATGATCAATATAAAAGCTTGCAAAAATTAATATCTAAATATTATTAATTTATTCAAAAATATAAAATGATCATTTTTAAATCTCAATTTTTCAAAATGAAACAATGGCAGAAATCGTATACGTTATTTTCCTAATGGCTTAAACTATCACTCTTCTATTCGATTTTCATGGAAATCTTTATAATTGATGATTCATATTATAATTTTATTATAAATGGTTATAAATAAAAAATATATTTATATATTTTTATTTATTTATTTATAACCATTTATAATAAAATTTATATGAATATATATATATATATATATATATATATATATATATATATATATATATATATATATATATATATATATATATATATATATATCAAAAAGAATATGGATTAGAAATATTAATCTTTATCATATTAATATTCAAAATTTAAAAATCTGTGTAAAATGTAAACTAAAAAATAAGAACAGAGATTTTAAGATTAGATTCTGTGAGTTAAAAAGATATAGACTAATTTTATCATATTATTATTTACAAAATATTTTATAAAAAAAGACTAAAAATATAAAAGAGGACTTTAAGATTAAATTTGACAAGTTCAAAGAATTGCTATATTTTTTTAATGTTAGTATATAAAAATACAAAAAATTGTGAATTGGAAAAAAAAATTATTTACTACTACTTTTTTGATCAATAACACTTTCATACAATGTTATCAGAACCGGACCGAACCGCAGCCCTCGCAGTTCGGTCCTTGAAAAAAATAGAGTTTGGGTCAAAACTGCATAAAACAGGTCAGACCCGCGGTTTTATGCGGTTTTGATACAAAAACCACGAACCGCGAACCTTTGTTCAGAAATTTAATTTTTTTTTTTAATTTTTCCCTTAAAAAATGTGTATATTTGAAATATAAATGTTTATTACTATTTCTATTCCATATATTTCACCGTTTTGGTATATTACTCAGAGTTTGAATGCTATTTTTAATATTTATATTAATGTTATTGGTAAAATATGTCTTATTTAATATTATATATAATATTTATATTATATTAATACTTGACCGGCTTTGACCGTGGTCGAACCCGGTTGAACCCGAACCTCCTCGAAGACGGTTCGTTAGACGGTCCGGTTCTGATAACATTGCTTTCATGACCTATGTTTCTTACTAGTGAAGAGAAACAATTAAGTATGAGACTTCACCATAGTAAAATCAATGTTTTGAAAATTAAACCGGACCGTAGGTGAACCAATGCAAAAGACCGTCTAGTGTTGAAAATCGTAAATAACTCATTAAACTTGGTGGTTTGAGCCATTTTTTTCAATCGACCGTGAAGCATAATTCTAAAAAACCGTTTACAGAAAATATAAAATATTTTTTTTAATTTTTAAAAAAATTACTTAAAATTTTATTTAAATCTATTAATTAGATTTTAGTTAATAATTTAATATTATTTATAATATCAAATTGATATTACGGGTTTGGCCGAGTTTAACTACAATTGAACCACTAAAACGATTAAATTTATGGTAGATTTTTAAAACATTGAGTAAAATCACATCATGCTTTTACATATTTATCATTTATTAGAAAAAAAATTAAGTTTTTGGCTCGGCATTCAGACACCCCCAAAACTGTCACCAGACATGGCATTTCAATTTTCGAGTGGAAATTATGTTTCTTCCCTTCCACGTGGAATCGACTGATCGAACAGGAGACGCATTTCGCTTAGATCGATCGATCTGAGGCGTATACAATCGATCGATCGATCAGACAATTCATTTTCTAATCGATCGATTGATCCTAACATGAGATTCAATCTATCGGATGATCCCATGGGATCGTGCGATCGATTTTAACTGAGAGGTCGACATTTTTGACAGTCGACCTCTCGTTTCAAGATCGATCGCACGATCCCATGGGTCAATCGATCGATTGAAAACCAGTCTAAGATCGATCGCACGATCGTGCGATCGATTTTAACTGAGAGGTCGACAGTTTGACGGTTGACCTCTCGTCTGAAGATCGATTGCACGATCCTTTTTGATCAATCGATCGATTGTATGTTTAGGGTCAGATCGATCGCACGATCACAAAAATCGTGCGATCGATCGCACACTTATATATAAGCCAATGATCGAAATTTTCGCCCACTTCCCTCCGTCGTGCGATTGAGAACCCTAGAACCCGACCATTTCTCTTCTTCTTCTCCAATCGATCGATCTACCCTTTCCTCTTCACCAAATCGATCGCACGATTCTCCAAATCGATTGATCTTCCCTCTCCCCTCTTCCAAAGTCGATCACACGAATCGATTTCAAACCGATTCTCCTCCCAACCGATTTCAAACCGATTCTCCCCTCTTCTACCCTTCCTTCTCCTCCAAACCGATTCTCTTTTACACCTCCTCCTTTCACAAGGCATCCCAAGGGTCTACATCGAGAGGGAAGAAGTCTAGGGTGATGGCTACAACGAGAGGGAAGAGACCAAGACTGACCGGGACACCGACATCTGTAACACCCATACGTAATCTTCAAATTTTTCAATCCTCATAAATGCAAAGCATGAGTAGAAATTCTTTTTGAAACTTGTGATACCAACGATATTCGGTATATGATATCTGTTGGTTTTGTAAGTGCAATCCATGAGAAATACATTATGCTAGTTCTTCGTAAGTACAACTGACAATGAATGTGTAACCACCTTCTTGAAGATCTTCTAACAAAGTTTCAATTGAACTACGACCTCTAAGTTGCTCGTTTCGAACCGAAGCCAAAAAATTGTACAAATCAGTTGTAACGACCCGTCCTGCCACGAGTACGTTAAATTGATACAAGGTCCCAAATCCGATCTGTTATTATTTCAGGGGTATATTTTTCTTTTTTAAATAGGGGACACTGCTCCTACAATTCAAAGTAACCACGGGCAACCCACAATTAAACTAATAACCCATAGTACCAATAAAATATTAATCATAATTGGTAACAATAGCCTCATTCCATTATTACATTCATCCAACTCAATGAAAGGTACATATATCTCAAATACATCAGAAAGTCCTCTATTACAAGATGAAACCATGACAAAGTACAAAGCTGCAACTCTACGCCCAATGTCCAACTGAGGGTCCCGCCGACCCTTCCTCTATGAAGTACTTGTCAGGCAAGGCGGTGAGCTCTATATGCCCAGTGAGGGTAACACATGCATCATAAGTCATCAAACATACACTGCATATAATCATATGGACATATCAATGTCTAGGATGTTTACATGCATGACCATACAAATGTGTGCCCTACCCCTACACACTGGCCTACATCAACCGGGCCTCCAGAACATCCTCTAACCAACTCAATGCAACTCCCTTATATGCCCAACCGCAATAGTCCACCCATCCACGGGTACACAGACTGATCCTCAATCAGATTAGGGTCTCTAGCCCTCAACCAGTCCTATGACCCTCAGAGGACAACCTGTACATGAACCACAACTAATCTATAAGCTGAGCTCACTAGAGTCCCAAACATACTATCACGTGGGGGTAACTACCATGCTAGTCTTCAACGGACTGCCAACCAGACTCATTTGTGGTCTCTTCAACCGAGTACCAAACCCCCGGTAGTCACACCTGTGACCTCAGGCCCTGTTTGTTGGTCTCCACACAACCAGCATAAACGCCCCTCACGGAATTCTATATGTCTTCTACCAAGTGAGCCGGCCGAACTCACTCGTTAGGCGCTCATAAATTCCCGGTGAGTCAACACCCCAACTCAAGTCTCAACAATGAATCCCAAAGTCATAACCGCGGGTAAATACACTACCACATCACTCTGTCAAAATGTGGATGAAGAGACATGTAACCCATCTGGCTCCCAGGGCAACGTAGTATGCACTCAATGTACTCTACGACCGTCCTACCTCTTGGGCCACCTCCACGAAAACCCACACACACCACAAGTTATCCACACCCTGAAGGTGTCCTAGCCTAAAACATTATACCACATCATACCACATGTTGTCCCCGCCATACAGGTGTCCTAACCTAGAATATCATACCTCAGACTGTACCCACTATACAAGTTTCATAACTTGGACTACCATACCTCAGACTGTACCCACCCTGCAGGTGTCATAGCCCGGAACGTCACATCGTACTATCCCTCAACCAATGAGTGGGCTAGCACATCCTCAACCTACTCGGTCGTCCGGAGATCACAAATCATACTAGCGGGAGCTGTCCCTCACCGCATCATCCCTCAACTTATGAGCGGCGAGCACATCTTTAGCCTACTCTGTCACCTGGGGATCACAAATCATACTAGCGGGAGTTGCCCCTCACCGTATCATCCCTCGACCTATGAGCGGTGAGCACATCCTCAGCCTATTCGGTCATCTAGGGATCACAAATCATACTAACGGAAGCTGTCCCTCACTGCATCATCCCTCGACCTATGAGTGACGAGCACATCCTCAGCCTACTCAATCATCTAGGGATCACAAATCATACTAGCGGGAGCTGTCCCTCATCGCATCATCCTTCGACCTATGAGCGGGTGAGCACATCCTCAGCCTACTCCGTCATCCGGGGATCAAAGATCATATTAGCGGGAGTTGTCCCTCACCGCATCATCCCCCGACCAATGAGCGAGCGAGCACATCCTCAGCCTACTCGGTTAACTAGGGATCAGAAATCACCATCCCACCCTCTCGTCTCCACGCGGGCGAACCACTCACCCCATCAGACCACTGGTGATGCCTCATCCGCTACGCACACTAGTAGCGTGTCTGTGATGACTTCTAAGTCGGTCTTGGGAGAGCTAACACTCAACCCCAGAACTTCCCGGAGGTTTCCATGACCACCCCACAAATGTCTCTCTTAGGACTCTCAGGCACCTCGCCCTCCAAACCGGATCACACCTCTCTCATAGGCGTGTTTGAAGATCACACCTGACAATCTAACCCATTCCAAGAAATACTTCAACCCATGACCAAACATCGGGTAGCCCATAGTTCAACCACACTTCCACTGCGCAGTCCCACACAACATCCGGACCCTAACTACCCGACAAGCTAGGGGGAGTCTCTAGATCCTGATGTTCCCTAGTACCCATACTCCACCGACTTTCCATGTATACTAGTTACATGTATGCACAGTTATCTCTACGCATGTTATTGACATGGCGTATCATATAATCATCAGTATTATACACTACCATCAATTGCATGTTATCAAACAAACATATAACATGTTATCAAAATACTAACAAACATGCCATCACAAGAAGTATGACACGAGTACACTCGAATGAGCCCCTTGCCACATATTTATCAAAATTGTTCCCTTACCGAGTGGCTCGTAGTCTATAAGGGTCTCTCATTCCTCGTACTCCATGCCCAAGTAGTTATAGGAAATATATGTATGCAAATCATATATGCTAAAACAAATGTGATGAATCCCCTCACCTGTGTGCGTGCTTTCGAAATCCAAGTGATAAAACAAGCTGCAGTGTCGAAGGAGACGATGCACGGACAATCGGGCTTGAGAAATTGGGACGGTCTTGCAAAACTAGGATGATCCCACAAATCTGGCTGGAAACAGGCTTTCAAGCGGTCCAGAAACACTCCCAAAGTGGGCCAGAAATACTATAGAAGTAACCCCAAAATGGGCATGGAACGGGCCTGAGTTGGGCCCAAAACAGGCCTATAATGGGCCTGGGCCGAGTTCTAAATGGGTTGGGCCTGACCGTTGAGCCGAGAAACTGGGCTTGGGCTTACACAAACTGGGCTTGGATTTGGGTTAAGGTTGCTGGGTCCGGGACGAATTGGGCTCAACAACTGGGCCAAATTCAGTTGGACTAGGTCTAGTCTGCATGAACCGGGCTCGGGTCGGATTGGGTCGGGCCTGCTGGGCTTGAGAAGGGCAAAGAGTTTAGGGATTAGGGTTTCTAAGGCATGAGAAAGGAAGAGAAAGAGAAAGAGAGACGGCGAAAGGATGGTGGTGGCAACGGGTTGGGGTTTTCGACCAAGAGGAGTTGGGAATAGAGAAGAAAGAAAAGAGGAGAAGAAGATGAAGAGGATGTGAGGGAAGAAAACTGAGAGAAATAGAGAGAGAGAGAGAGAGACGGCGGCGGTAAAAGGGGTCTCCAACAATGGTTAACGAGAAAGAAGAAGAGAGGAGAAAGAACAACGGCGGCAGCGGCATGGCTAGGGCTTCCAAGGAGGGGCAGCGGCTCTAGAGTTTCCAAGAGGGAAAAGAGAAGATGAGAAAGAAAGGGAAGAGGGTCGAGAGGGAGAGAGAGAGATGGGCGGCGGTAAGGGAGTCTCCAAGGAGGGGCAGCGGCTACTCCTCTAGGGCTAGGGTTTGCAAAGATGGGAGGGAAGGAGATGAAGAGAGTTTATATATGAGAGAGCTAGGGTTTGGGTTTTGGTTCTTTTTTTTTTTTTTAAAAAAAAAGAATTCTAATGTCTTCAAAGTCATGGAAAACAAATATTTTTAATAAAAACAATTAAAATGTGTTTTCCAATTATTTGTGCATGAAAAATATTTAAATAAGCTAAAATTATCGAAATGCCCTCCCGAGCTCTCGAGCTCGAAATCGGGCAAACCGGGGCCCACCACAGGGCCCACACTCCCTCTACTGCTACCAAAACTCCCAATCCGATACGAATATGTCTGAACCTTTCCAAAAATCCCGAAAAATCGGGTCGGGTAGTTACATCAGTAGATGATACTCCAATCTTTGGATTCTCGTTTTGAAGGGTCGTCATAATTTGCCGGGATGGTACATTGCTGTTATGTATTTCAATGATCATTCTTTTCTCTTTATCTGAAAAACACCTTATACTTGGATGATCTAATAATACGCTCGTGAGATCATGATTGTGCTCCACATATTTTATAGTCAACTTCCATGACCCATCAACAATTGTCTCCCTTTCACTTCAAATGGACAATTAATAAGGCGAGAATATATTTTCCTCTTCCTCTCATCATCTTTCAAATTAACTGTGCTACGATATATACCCCTTCTATCGCAACCAAGAATAACTATATTGCGCTTATTGCATACCTTTTAATGGTAACTACGAATCTTTGCGCAATGGAAACCTCCTTAACATGCTTCACTAAATCGTCGCGACTTGAAAAACACCTCTCAACAAACTCATTTTCAACAATCTCATTCTCAACAATCTCATCATTTTCAACAAATGTGGATAAAACTCCCTCACAATCTATAGTACTATTTTCAAAGAAATTTTGAGAGTCTTGGGTTTGAGAAATAATAACCTTTAATTCCGGTTAGGAGATTAAGAGCGTAGCTTTAGAGAGATACATTCGAATCAATATAGGAGATTGAGAGAGTATCTTCAAAGAGTGGAGTGGTTCGTTTTGGAAAGGGGTTTGGGGTTTGAGGAAAAATAGTTTGGAAAGGAGTTTGAGAGAGAGGGGTTTGAGTGAGAGGGGTGTAGAAAGGGCTTTGAGGGAGAAGATTTCGAAATGGGGGGAGTTTTGAGGGAGAAGACTTCGAATTGGGGGTTTTGAGGGAGTAGGGTTTCGAAAGGTGTGAGACGTAAACAAAAAGTGAAAGAGAAAAGGGGGGCGATTGCAACTTATCCTGAGTTTCGCAGGTAAGATCGACCGCATGATTTCTGTGATTGTGCGATCGATCTTACCCTAAACATACAATCGATCGATTGATCAAAGAGGATCGTGCTATCGATCTTCAGACGAGAGGTCGACTGTCAAACTGTCGACCTCCCAGTTAAAATTACTGTCGACCTCTCAGTTAAAATCGATCGCACGATCCTTTATGATCGTGTGATTGATCTTAGACTGGTTTTCAATTGATCGATTGACCCATGGGATCATATGATCGATCTTGAAATGAGAGGTCGACTGTAAAAAATGTCGACTTCTTAGTTAAAATCGATCACATGATCCCATGGGATCATCCGATCGATTGAATCTTATGTTAGGATCAATCGATCGATTAGAAATTGAACTGTCTGATCGATCGATTGATCGTATACGCCTCAAATCGATTGATCGAAGCGAAAATGTGTTGCCTGTTCGATCGGTCGATTCCACGCGGAAGGGCAGAAACTTAATTTCCACTCAGAAATTGAAATGTGGTGTCTGCTGACAGATTTTGGGGGTGTCTGAATGCCAAGCCAAATTTTTAAACACAAAATTTTATTAAATATGGATATACAAGACCTGAATTTATTATAATTAGGTCTCCCACGTCTAATACATTAAACTCTTTATAATGTAGTACTCTATAAAGTTATAATTTGTCTAAAATAATATCGGTAGTTGGTCTCGATCTCGGGTCTATACAAAATGTAATAAATCTCTCTAATTAGATACTCAATACATTCAGAGTAAAAAATATATTACCGCAACTATTTTTTAAAGTAATATTTCATAAATTTAGAATACAAAATTATTGCAAAAGTGACTAACCTTATGAACTACATCATCTAAACTCCAGAAAAGTAATATGAGATAGACTTCTGTATAAATTTTCTCATTCTTTAGAACAATATAGGCACTATGTTCTCAATGAACGAGAAAAGAATAGAGTAATTTGTTTGCACAAAAAGAAGCCAAAAAAATATTTTAGTGATAGATGAGAGTTTTAAAGAGACTATTAAAGAGACTATAACCTCTATAATGTAATATATGTACTATGGTCCTAATCATATTAAATTATAGAAGTTTTACTGTATATATATATTTTAAAAGGATATAAAAGAGTGGGAATAAAAAATAAAAATAAATAAAAAATAAGGGCAAAAGTATATGGCTGGTCGGTGAGAAAGAGCACGTGTGAATGCTAGCGCTTCTGTTACCACTTGCTAGCAGATAGACTAGTAGGTGCCTACGAACTTTGCAGAAACTGTTGGAGAGGGAAAAGAGTGAATTGCTCCTTCCCTTTCTATCTTTTTCTTCTTTCCTTTCTCTCTCCGGAATTCCATTTTTCTCTCTCTCTCTCTGAAATTCCATTTTCCTCTCTCTAAAATCCTCGGAAAATGCATCTGAAGGGCGGTGCGATTTCGTCAAGTGGCGGAAAGAGTGACTCTCCCTCTTCATCTGTTGATGCTTCTCAAGCCAGGAGAAATTTAAAACCCAAGAAACCAAAATGTACATTTCTCCACCTTTACATTTTTTGTCTCTCTATCTAAAAAATAAGTGGCATTACTCTATTCGAAGGTTCACGAACGTCTCACAACCTGTTTTTTCTTCTTCTGTATTTATTAAGAGCTTAAAAATTCAATTTTATCCAAGTTTTATTCGAGGAAATGCTAGTTTTGATGGAGTTGCAAACCAATGCAGCATTTAGTTTTCAAATGGACTATTGATTGAAGGGGAGTGTTGGAATTGCCAACTATTGCAACCGTTGGATTTCCAAGGAGTCCATTCATTTGTTTTCTCAACCTCCTAAGCAAAGTATTTATGAAATTGGTTCTTTCCCACGAGTTGTGTGATCTTTTCAAAAAGTTGTGTCGTTTCAAAGAGTTGTGCCTTTTCTAAAGGGCTGTGTCCTTTCACATGTTAGCCTAAGTCTATATAAGGGGGTGTTGTGTAGCTCATTTGTATGGCAATCCAATGAAATGAAATTTCAAGCAATAAGTCTATCTTTATAATATAATTTTTGTATAGTGTTGCCATCTTCAAGATCCTCTTTAGGTTTTTCTTTAGGCTTTGCGGAGCCAACAAGTTTGACGTAATCAGATGGATAAAGCTTGATAATCCAGAATTTGGTGAAAGGGGTATTGAGCACCCAGTTGGGCCTCATAGATATTTATTTATTTCCATTTCCATCTTCACTTCTCTGGAAATTTTTATTTTTCTAATTAAATAGCATCGTTTCTAATTAAATGCCTGGAAACTGAAAAATAATGCAAAAGGACAACGAAACTTTGGAATCAATGACGTCTCTCTCCATTATTTTATTTTTTATTTTTATTATTTTTGATGAAGTTGTTGCTGAAAATTTGAGTAGGCTTGAACTTTGAGACTGTAGGTATTAGTTTTGTACAATCAATACTAATATATATACATATTTTGCTTTTAATTATTCATCACATTTCCTTCGTTGTTCTTATACAATCTGTTTGTAATCTAAATCATTTGTGCGACTTTGGACACAACTTGGTCTACGATCTAATAAAAAAAATTGCCAAATCATCTTCAGGGGGTGAAACTACAGTCAGCCGAAGTGTGCTTTCCACCTTTATGTACAGCTTCCATGTGGTGTACCATTTTATGACAAATCCAAGCCACTCAAAATGTTATTTTCTTGTTTAGATTTAAACCCAATTTCAATTTTTGTCCATTTGATGCGTCCTCACTATAGGTTGAACATCATATGTAAAAATATTTATTCGGTGGTTTTATTTTGATCTTGAAAAATCAAGGCTTAGTAGGATTTGATGGACCCCATATTTGGGGAATTTGATCGTTCCCATGGTGATCTATTTAACTGCTCATCCTTTTTTTTTTTTATGTTAGAGTGAGTCCAGCCCTCTAACACGGCCCGTAAAAGCCCTTTGGCTTTTCAGCTTGGACATCTACTTAGACATGTCCCATTTTAGAAGAGGATGTGCATTTGTTTTTTTTTTTTTTAAATGGAAGAGGGTGTGCATTTGTCATTGGAAAAAAATGATTGTTCTCTCTTTTTTCTTGCATTATTAAAAGCACATCTTTGAAAGTCTGAGGGTTATTTGCCACCTCTTCTTCAAATTTACATCTAACTTGAACTTATTAATTGTATGAGCGACACAACGTTGGTTTGTTTAGTTTTATTATTCTTGTTTTCAATTCCATGAAAGAAATTGCGAAAATGTTTTGGTGATATTAGTGTTCTTCCTGTTTAGTTTTTATTATTTTATCCACAATTTTATAAATACAATTTGTTGCCTTTCGGCTTCGTCGTACATATTTTGAAGTCCTGTCATAATCGTGATAAGGTTTAGGGAAGTTAGTGTGGCATATACTACACTGACATTGGTATAGGATTAAAAATCAAATTGCATGTAGGTTGTATAGTTTTGGTTAGGACTGCAGAGATGTGTATGTTATGTTGGATGACCTTAAAGGATAGAGTTAGAAACGAACACATTATGGATAGTTTAAAAATAGACCTAATAAATGACAAATTGAGAGAAACTCGTTTGAGGTGGTTTGGTCATATTATTATAAGATTAGACACGACCCGGTGTGTAGAGTTAGATTGAAAGCACTGGAAGGAGAGGCTGGAAAGTGACTGATTGTATTTTTCAGGATAGGATCAATTGGAGAAGAAGACTTCATAAAGTTGACCCTAGATAGATGGGATTCTAGCCTATGATGATGATGAGTTTTGATGCTCATTAATTGTATGAAACAAAAGGAAGCTTTTAGATCTATCAATGTACCAAAATTTAGTACTTTAATTATGAGAGAGTTTATAGTCCTTGAATACAAGATCAGCTTCAAAAGAAAAAGAAAAGGAAACATGCATGTTAAAATTCATCAATGACTCGCAACATGCATTAAAGGAGTGGACCTACTTCTAGACATAGTTGACAAGAATCATCTGAGTTTGGAAAGTAGATATTGGTGGCTATGCGATTTATTGTAATTGATTATTATTTTATTTCTTTCCTTTTCAGCTTTCGTAATTGGCTCATTGTAATATATTTATACATGTGCTCTTGTTCGATTATTGATACAATACAATACAATACAAATACAATACAGAGAATTTTTCTTCATATTTTCTCTTTCTCCTTCTCTTTTTCCTATTATTATTTTCTACATGGTATTAGAGCTAGGTTCGTGGCTATTGGGCTGGGTCTCCTGACGACGAACACTCTACTTTCAGATATTGTATTTTCTTAGGCTCTCACTTAGTTTTCTGGCAGAGCAAGAAGCAAAATGTTATTGCTCGGTCTAGTGTTGAAAGTTGAATATTATTTCATGACCAATACTGCATCTGAGTTACTTTGGTTTCAGCAATTTCTCTCCGAGTTATGCCTTTCCCATGTTGATCTTTTAATCATATTTTGTGGCAATCAAGCTGCCATAAACATAGTTTCTAACAGACACCACCTATGTCCTGTCTTTCATGAATGGACTAAACATTTTGAAGTCGATTATCACTTACCAGCACACTTCTGAAGGTCGGATCTTCACTCGTTATCTACAATCCAAGGACCAACTTGCAGATATGCTTATCAAAGTTGTTTCTCAGACCTAACTAGACCATGTTTTATGTAAGCTGGGCTTACATAACATCTTCGCATCAGCTTGAGGGGGAGTGTTGTGAGACCCACTATAGGCATAGTGGACCATGTGGGAACCACTTCTGGACATAGATAATCAGAATCATCCCAGTTTGGAAAGTAGATATTGCTAGCTATGTAATTTATTATAATTGATTATTCTTTTATTCTTTTCTTTTCAGCCATCGTAATTAGCTCATTGTAATGTATTTACAAATGTACTCTCCTTCGATTATGGATACGATACAAGACAATATAGAGAAATATTTTCTCTTTCTCCTTCTCTTTTTCTATTATTATTTTCTATACTTAATTGGTGAAATTTTACTCCAAATTAATCAAAGAATTGATGGTGGAAAGAGGGGGCCTTACAACCTTTCTAACGGGTCTAGTTTCATCAAATTTTGAGCCCATATGAGTGAGTTAGGGGTTTAGGCCTGCTATATGGTGTTTTGGGTCTTAAATACCCATGTTTTGAACCCCATTTTCTACATACATGGTGGACTTACGAATTCCACATCATCTTTCACATGATTTCCTTGTTGGATGCTATGTCACACGCCACATAGGATGGACTGTCTCAAGAATAGCAAGGCTTGGTTGAATGGAAGCAAGTTGGACCACATGAATCAAATTAGAAGCTATGAAAATAGAATCACTCCAAGCTTGGGTGTGTGGATCATCCAATGGAGGGATTCTTGATGCAAAATCAAGCAACAAATTGGCATAATCCAAGGATATTCCAACCTAAATTCAAGGGATTTGTGATGTCAATTTTTTTTCTTTATTTTTAAATATAATGTAATAAAGCCACATAGCTGCATGTGATTGGTTAGGTTTCATTTTAGTAGGATTAAGACTATTATCAAGAAAACCAAAATAAGAATTGGTGTGAGCGAATTTCCCATTGTTGGGATTTTATTTTATTCTTTTTATTTCTTATTTCCTTGACCCAAAGGACACTATAAATAAGTGCCTTTGGCATCCATTGTATGTGCCCAAGTCAAGTTTAGTTCAATTGAAGCTAGTGAAGCTTTGGGTCTCTCCTTTGTTTAGTGAGTCAATTTATCTTTCTTTTGAATTTAATTTGAATGCATGTGAGTTAATTTTGATTCATGCAATTGTGTGTTTAATTGCATCTTGAATTTTAATTGTTCAATTGATTGCATCCACATTGCATAATTGAAAATGGATTCCGTGACTCAATTCAATTCAATTGAATTCTTCACCTCTTGGAAAAAAATTGCATGGTGTTGATTTCTCTTTCAGTGTTTGACCTCATTCCATTTTCCGGTTTAAACTGGGGTTTTGGGTCATCCAGCTGAGATTCCCTTTGTCCGTACAACTAGGGAGAATTGTCAGTTGGTATTTTTAGGGTTTCTATTATTGAAGTTCTTGATTCGAGTTGAAGAATTCAGATCTAGAAATTCATTTAAGTTGAGGGTTCTGAAAGTATGTGATATTATGACCACAACTTCATCAGTTGGTGATCAGAATTCTTCCACCTACGACCTTAGCTGTCATTATGGTTGGAGGGCCATTTACTGGGACAGGCCAGGTATTGTGGAAAAATAATACAATAATTAAATGCTTTGGTGGTATGGATGGAGAGAAACAAAGGAATATTTCTAGGATTACACAACATTCAAGTCTTTGTTATTTGCAACAATACTATCCCTTTACATTCAATGAAGCCTCAGGTCAAACAATGTAGGATTTTATTTTGTACAGAGATTGACAAACAGTGGTTAGTAGCTAAAGTTTGGTCATGATTCTCTAAGGTGATATTTGTATTTTACAACTATGGTGAAATGTGATATTGTTCAGCTTGTAGTTTTATTTTTAAGACATGCTTGTCCATTTCTCATCCATTTACTCTATGGACAGCTGGTATACTATAGTTTCTGTGTCCTTTTCTTTTAAGGCAAAAACTCTAATAAGCCCGTAGTCACACCTAATTTAACTCCACACGTAATGTCATATGCCTAGTGGGCTCAACCTGGGGTATGGGTGTTGGGTTGGGCCATCCAGTATAATGTAGGTTTAAGGGTTCTGATTTTATGCGTTTCATCAGCTCTAGAGCTTTTGGTATATTGGTCAAGGTACCTAACATTTGGTATCAGAGCAGGTACCATGTCTTAGGTTCGAATCTAGAGGGGGTGACCTATGAAAAGGTCTACCTAGTGCTAAAGTGACGCTTCCACAAAGGTGGAAAGGACTACCTGATCCAGAGTGAGAGCTGCCATGGATTGGGCCGCCGGGATGTTAGCTCGGAAGAGGTGGGTCTATTATGTGCTAGTGGGGCCCAACTTTGTGTATGGATGTCGAGTTGTGACAGCCTTGTATTGGATAGGCTTGAGGGCTTTAATTTCCTCGTTCCATTACCTCTGGAGCTTTTGGCTTATTGGTCAAGGTACCTAAGAAATAAGGACAAAATACTTAAAAGTTCCTTTGAAAAAAGTGATCCCACCCATGTGATGTAAATGATATAGACACCTGCCATTCGTGATGTAAGACAAAGGATAGGGTAACCCTAATTGCCTAACATGGTTATCACAAGATTAAAAGGGATGAAAACAAAGCACCTTAAATCTAAAATGGGCTGAAATTAATCAATCAATTAATATTAACAATTCAAGAATATAAATTTACCACAAATAACAACACGAAAATCCTTGGAATTTAATGTAAGAAATTATATAACTTACCAAAGCCAATGTGCTACCCAAGATGGGGACCTCCTAAAATTATGGGTTTGTCGGGATCCACGAAGTGTAAGCCTATCACCAGACTAGGGCTTGAAATGAGTAAGGGTGGTAAAGGATCTAATGCTTGAAGTGGGTAAAGGGGTAGGGGTAATTAAATAGGTTAAGGTATTAAGAGATGAAGGCTAAATGGGTCCCTGATGGACTTTAATGTAAGAAATGATATAACTTACCAAAGCCAATGTGCTACTCAAGATGGGGACCTCCTAAATTATGGGTTTATCGGGATCCACGAAGTGTAGGCCTATCACCAGACTAGGGCTTGAAATGAGTAAGGGTGGTAAAGGATCTAATGCTTGAAGTGGGTAAAGGGGTAGGGGTAATTAAATAGGCTAAGGTATTAAGAGATGAAGGCTAAATGGGTCCCTGATGGTTACGGTTTGATTAAAAGGGGGCTGGGGATGGGTTTCTGTGACAGGTATGGGGGTCTGTAACATGTAACAGCAAAGGAGAAAGGCCTTAAGGAGGGGCGGCAGCAAGGTAAGGTCTGTATGGGTTAATGGCAGTAGGGGAAGGGTCCAAGAAGGGGTGGCGAAGGGCAAGGAAGGCCTTGGTGGGGTTGGTGATAGCAGATCTGGGGCCAAGGAAAGTGGTTTTGGGATTATGACAGGTCGCAGCAGTGAGAAGGAGGGGCTGAGAAGACTTACAACAGCACTATAGGGATGAAAGAAGAGTGTGGCAGCAGGATGTGTGACGTAGGACAAGACAAAAGGTGACCCTAAATGCGTAAATGAGATTTATGCAATAATAAGAAACTAAATGAGGCTGAAATTAAAATTAAAATTAATAATAACAATTAGAGTAATAAAATCTACCACAAATAATCAATAAAATTCAGAGGATTCAATGTAAGTAATAAAATCACAATTCAAACCATGTCATAGCTCAAAGTAGAAGGCTTTTAAAACCAAAAGGATTATCAAATCACACAAACACATAAAACCAACATCAAATAAAGATTAAATCTGATTTTAATAGCAGTGTGAGAGGTTAATGAGGTTAAGAAAAGGCCCAGTTTTGTGGGACAGCAGTAAGAGAGAGGGGAAAACAGGTTGAAAAGGCTAAGATAGGGACTGGAAGAACAGGACAGGTGTAAAGGAGGTTAAGAAAGGCTATGGGAAAACATGACAGCTGTAGTTTAGGGCTGTATGGAGGTTGGGACAGGTGGTAAAGGCTGTATGAGGCTTGAAAAGGGTCCAAAGGTTTGAGGGCAACTGTATGGTGGACTGTTAGGGTTGGATGAAGAGGTTTAAAACAGTGAAAGGGCTAAAGGAGGCTAAGATAAGGGGTTCAGCAGATCTGGATGGAGTTAAAGGGTATACGATGAGTAGGAGAAGAGAAGAAGAGAGAGAAGAAGAAGAGAAGAGGAAGAGGAAGAGGGTCAAGTACTTGGGAGGGAGACAGCTTCACGCCAAACTCTCGGGTTCGCTCCAAGATAATCACGGCAGAGGATTTGCAGAGAAATTCTCAATTTTGATTTTATTTCATTGTAAAAATTGTCTTTGCCCAAAGGGCTACAAAGCCTTATATAAAGAATCACTTACTTAAAATAAAATAAAGAAAAATTACAACACTACCCTTGCTTAAAATAAAACTAACTAAAACAAAAAATAGCAAGTAAAGAAAAATGCAACCCTTGCTTAAGATAAAACTAACTAAAACAAAAAATAGCAAGTAAAGAAAAAGGCAGGGATGCACCGCATCAATGTGGGTTTAGGGAGGAGGGGCAGCAGCTTTAGGGGCTGGGACAGGTGGCGGAAAATAGGTAGACAGAGAGGAGGTGGTGGCGGCAACAAAGGGAGGGATGGATGAATGGCGGCAAGGAGCTTTTGGGGCTTTAGGAGGTGATGGCAAAGGGGACAGATGGGATTGAGGGGGGACGGCAACAAAATGGTGCTTTGGAGGGATGAAAAAAGAAAAAGAAAAGGAAAAGAGACAAAGAAGAAAGAGAGATAGAAGAGATATAAGAGATAGAGAAGAGTACCGGGATAGAGGAAGGCTTCTCACGTTCTTGTTCTTGGAGATTTCTCACCTCCGTAGCTTCTCGCCGTCCTTAGCTTTTTACCAAGGGTTCCGTGGCTTCTTGCAGTCACTCCATGCGCAGGAGACAAACTTTTGCAAATTAAAATTCGTTTTTCTAAATTGATTCCATGCCCTAATGAGGGTTGCATCCTGTATTTATACTAATTACATGGATAAAGACTAAAATACCCCTATTACATAAAATACCCAAAATACCTTCAAATAATATTAGAATTATCAATCTAAAGAATGGAATAAGTAAATATATATAAAATGCAATAATGCTAAATAAAACTAATGTCTAAATAAAGGAACTGGATGTGGTGCTCTGCATCAATTGGTCCAAAAAATGAAGTGCGGAGTTTTAACTGTGCCCCTTCTTTTGATTAAAAATTTTAGTTATCTCAAGAAAGACAGTAGTTGATGTCCTTGCTTGAAGTTTCTGAACAGAAAGATGTCCTGCAATTTTCTCGTGTGGTCAAATATGTCTATTTTTTTTTTTATCTTGGGAGTCCTCATTACCATGGATCAGATTTCTGTTGTTGACAGAGCAAAACTTTGCTATTAAGGTAGTTGCCATATGGACACATTTTATGAAAAATATGACTAAATTGACTATTTGCTTTACTGATTTATGCTTTTGTATTCAGGTTCTACTGGACATCTTTTTTATTTTGTTTTTTGGGGGGTAAACTACACATATTTTTTTGCTTTGTTTGTTTATTGAACTGGTTTCGTTTATATCTATTTCAAGCTCATAGTGCAAGTATTCAACCATTTTCCATCTCATATATGATTTCCTTATATCTTTATTTATTTATCCATTTTGCAGATTCTCGGTTCACACAGCAATAACTTCCTGCATGTAAACTGATTCTAACACCTGGATGGGTAAAGTTGGATAAAACACCAAGCTTAATATATCTATTGTGGCAAGTTTATCCTTTCTTGAAACTTTTGAACTCTTGCTATCAAGTCATGGAATTGTTTGGCATTTTTTTCTGTTTAATAATGTAGTAGAACTTTGTCCTCCTATCTTTTCATTCCTGTTATTCTTTTGTCTTCTGTTCTAGATTATCACAACATTTACATTGGTTGGTATTATCTTCATTCCAATTGGGCTTGCTTCCTTCTTTGCATCACGTCAGGTATTACTTCTCCCTCTCCCATTCTTTTACACTCTGCCTTCTATCTAATATCTTTAGATTTTTTTTTTTAATTGAGAGTGCATTGGGATGTGCTTCAAATTTCAAGGAATATTCGTCTACATTGTGTTTGATGCAATGGGACATCTGTAACCACCTGAGGTGGCATATGGTTTTTTTTTCTCTTTTCCAAGTTTTGTTGCACTATGCAGATATTGGTTTAGGAAGAGTGAAAACATTATTAGTTTATTACCCTGCCTAATGTTAATTTTTTATTTTTTTCCATCCTTAAGTATTTAAACAGAAAATATGGGCATTCAACAACTCAACACTAGGTTAGATTTGTGGAGGAGAATGTTGGAGTCAAATGGTTTGAAAATTAGTAGAACTCGAACAGAATACATAGAATGTAACTTTAGTGGGTTAGATGATAGTGAAGGTAACTCGGTAAAGATAGGAAACAACCTATTTGCACATTGTGATAAGTTTAGATACTTGGGCTCTATGATAGAATCTCAAGGAGGTTCCGACTTAAATATAACTAATAGGATAGGAGTGAGGTGGGCAAAATGTAGACAAGTTAGTAGGGTCTTGTGCGATAAAAGAAGTCCCCATTCACCTAAGAGGATGCTTTTATAAAGCAGTTATTAGACCTACGGTGCTTTATAGAGCAGAATGTTGGGCAACGAGAAAATGAGAAGTAAACAAAGTCAGGACAGCGGAAATGCGTATGTTACGTTGGATGATTGGTTTAACTCTAAAGAATAGAGTATGAACGCAATAAGGATAGTCTAAAGATAGCTCCGATAGATGACAAATTGAGAGGAACTCGTTTGAGATAGTTTGGTCATGTTAGTAGAAAACCAAGCACAACCCCAATATATAGAGTGGAGAGGCTATGGATTGAAGGAGCTAGGAGGAGAGGCCGACCTTTGAAAATATGGAGGGAAGGGATAAAAAAAAAGGACATATTAGACTGTACAGTGACTGATGATACAATTTATGATAGGGTTAATTAGAGAAGAACTCATAAAGCCGACCCCATATAGATGGGATCACTAGCTGATGATGATGATGATTCTTTGCTTCACATGCAGGTGGTTGAAATTGTGGACAGATATGACATAGACTGCATTCCTGAAAATTTGCATAAAGATAAACTTGCATTTATTCAAAGCAGTGAAACCAACAAGACCTGTACTAGAAGTTTGTCCTCTTGGGTTTCTTTTTTTCCCCTTCCAAACAAAATTATCAATCTCAAATTTCTTCAGGTACCAAAGCACATGAAAAGTCCTATCTATACTTACTACCAGCTTGATAACTTCTACCAGAATCATCGTCGGTATGAATTTTCTTTAATATTGATCTTTTTATTGCTCCTTGTTAAACACTTACCAACAATCTTGATGCGTCTATTCTATTGTATATCTTTTCTGTGGTCAATCTAAGCTGGAAGTTCTGTTATAAGGTCAACAAAAATGATATTTAAAATTTCATTCCAATTTTGTCACCCTACCTGGCCCTTTCTTTTGCCAATGTTTTTTTTTACTGACAAGCATGTCCGATAGCAATTTAAAACCAGTGAAGTTCCTCTTTCTAGAAGCTTTAAGTATATCAAAATATCAATAATGTGAAACTGCTTTAAATTCTTTGTCCGTCTTTAGGTGGTTTTGATTAAATCCTTGTGAGAGTTCTGTAGTTTTGGCTTAGTTGTACTTTACATGAGCTTCCTTCACACCTTTGTAACTAGTTACCATCTCCAAAAAAATAAAAAAGAAAAAGTACATTGGCTATATATTGAATAAGGGAATTCATGAAGGCACTTCTCATTGTGTCTGGTTTTCATTCCTGCAATTTCTTTACTTAGGTTAAATAGGAAAGTATTAGAAATTTTGAGTTATATCTTGTGATTCACTCTATTTGTTTATAGTTTTGATTCTTGGGTGGCAATCAATGTTTTTAGGCTCGTAAACATCAGATTTCTTAAACCAGTTAACCAGCCTTTGTCATGCTGTTTTAGATGAATAGGTATATGGTACATGTGGATCAATGTCACAACTATCGGCGATAATTTCAAATTTACTACTTTTTTATTGACAAAACACTAGTACTGTGTTAGTAATGCGTACTCATCAGCGTTGCCTTTTTTAAAGGTAAATTCCCAATAAAATTGCATTAAAAGCGCAATGACTAATAATATCGTGATAATATTCTGGTAAATTCCCTCTGGGCTACTCGCCATAGTTGCTTACCCAGTGTGTGTGGGATCGGGAGGCTTGCACATGTCCCAAGGACTAGTCGAGTTAAAATATCCCCTCTCCAAATACATGTGAGACCCCTGGATATCTTGGTCATAAAAAAAAATATCCAGGTAAATTCCCGATAAATTCCCAGTAAATTCCCAATTATGAAATCGTTGCAATAATCTTAATGAAATTTCTGCAATGATTTAAATTATTGATTGGTTGTTAGTTGTTGTTCATGAATGGTATAAGATTTTTATTTTATTAATATTTTTATTGTTGAAAGTTTAAAATTTGGGGAAAATGTGGATTTCCCCCTTTTCTTCATGAATGTTTGGGGTTACGTTCCTAATATTAATTGGGGAAAGTGTAGACTTTCCTTGTTTGGGTGATTTAGGGCTTGGCTTCTCAAACGATTGGGGGTTTAGCTTTGGGTTAAGAGTAAATTACCCTAAGATGAGTTGGAAAATTGGGGGAAATTGGGATTTTTCATCCCTAATGAGTTGTTCAATCCTTTCTAAGAGGTTCTTCCAATTGCCAAAGGAATTTCCAAGTGTCTTTGAAGATAAAACTATGGCTAGAATAGCAATGCTTGAACAATGCAAACCAAGTATGATTTAAGGGCACTCTCATCATTGGATTTGGACTTAAGTGAAGCAGAGGTGTCTGGGCTTGTACCCAACCTTTTCCTATCTGGGCTATGATGACTTTTTGTTTGTAATCTCACTTTGGGCTTTTTATTCATGTTCATTCTTCTCTTTCTTAATAAAATTTCTGTTGTTATCTCTCGAAGGAAAAGTATATATTAACGCATTTTTTAAATATAAATCTACATGTTGGCCCCTCCATCATGAAACTTAAGGTTCTGCCCTTCGTGGCCATCATAAATTAGTTGATCCACACAATCAAATAAAATCTTGCATTAAGTTGTTTTCATATCTCACCTGTTGATCTATTAGGCCACTAACATTACAACAAAGTCTGGCACATGACCCATGCTTGTAAAGGAAACGACAATAGACATCAATAACACATTGCATTGTGTTATACCTCTAAAATAACCCTTCTACATTCTATGAAGCATTGTCCTGTTCTTTCCTTGAGAATATTACCACTTAGAGTCCAGCCTTTCACAATGATCCCATGTCTTTAGTATATGGAAAATATTCTCTGCTTGATGACACCAATTTTCATGCATGTTTTCAGATATTTCCGAAGTAGAAGTGATGAGCAATTGCTTAGTAGAAAGAGTGAAGACGACACGAGTGCCTGTGATCCTGAAGGCACCACCTCCAATGGGTCTCCCATTGTTCCCTGTGGTCTCATTGCTTGGAGTTTGTTCAATGATACATATGCACTTTCAGTAAACAGCACAGTGTTGGTAGTGAGCAAGAAGAATATAGCTTGGAAAAGTGACCAGAACAAAAAGTTTGGGGATGATGTCTATCCTAAGAACTTCCAGCAAGGAGGCCTGATTGGGGGTGCCAAACTTAATGGCAGCATACCAGTAAGTCCCTTGTTTGATTCTTGTGACTTCTAACTCCTCTGCCTTTCCTCCTCTTCTCACTTTCCAACGTCACCTTCTTTTCCCCATTTCACCTCTTCTTTTGGTTGGTTACCATGCTTTACATGACACAACAGCTTAGTGAGCAAGAGGATCTTATTGTTTGGATGCGGGCAGCTGCACTACCGACTTTCAGAAAACTCTATGGGAAGCTAGATGTTGACCTTGAAGCTAATGCGGAAGTGACAGTGGTAATACAAAATAACTACAACACGTACAGCTTTGGAGGGAAGAAGAAGTTGGTTCTTTCCACTACAAGTTGGATGGGTGGTAAAAAAATGATTTCCTTGGCATAGCCTATCTCACAGTTGGTGGACTTTGTCTTTTCCTTGCAATAAGCTTCATGCTTTTATATGTGGTTAGACCAAGGTGAGTAAATTGGTTGGTTCCCATCTTTTTTCTCTTGTCCTCGTACTGGCTAATTCTCATGGAATTCAGTTAAAATCTTCAAAAGAATGTATTCTTTTTAAATGATAATTTTTTTCTTTTGGGTGAGTAAATTGCTTGGTTCCCATCTTTTTTCTCTTGTCCTCGTACTGGCTAATTCTCATGGAATTCAGTTAAAATCTTCGAAAGAATGTATTCTTTTTAAATGATAATTTTTTTTTTCTTTTGGGATATTGGAGTTGATAATACAAATTTGATCAGTGGTTTTTGGTTCATTGGTTTTATTAATTAACTGGAATATATAGAGATGAGATAAATGTTGAGATAGGATGTACAATGAAGACACCAATAAGATGTCTCAGCAAAGTACTCGTATACAATAAGCACTGTTAAACAATGATGAGTCTTCCACTGCTCCATTGTTTGGCCAGCTTTCAGCCTAACCATTTGTGTCTGTAAGCATGCAATTAAAAAGGATATCAGCAGATGTCTAGCCACGTCCTTTTCCATTTTCTTAATAGAAAAAAGTTTGTGGTAGCAGAGGAAAGAACTTTTTCTGGCTGTATGTATGCTCACTTTGGGTTTTACATTGCAATTGGTTTCCCTAAAACATTTCTACTCTGATACTAAACTTTTTCAATCATGATAATTGCAGATCAGCTTATAACTTGTGCATCCAAACTAATATCAATCTTACATTTTACCCACTCTGGGCAGCTGGGTTCCTATGATTACTATTATTATCATTTTTTGAGGAGATATTCCTATATTTGTTATATGGAAATTATGAAACACATACAAAGAATTGCTGTGGCTGCTGCGAACGAGTCCCACATTGAAAGTGTAGAGGGAGATCTAGGGGTTTATAAAAAACTTGGGTCACTCCACCTAACAGGCTAGTCTTTTGGGCTGGAAGCCCAAGTCCTAACAAGTGGTGCCAAAGTCAGGTCTCAAGCTACCTCATGTGGACGCAGGAGACTCCCTAGGCGAATGGGATGGCCGGCATCGCTCTCTCCGCTGGAGGGCCTCGTTCGAGGGGGGGGGGGGGGGGGGGGGGGATTGTTAGGGTTGCTGCGAATGAGTCCCACATTGAAAATGTAGAGGGAGATTTAGGGGTTTATAAAGGACTTGGGTCACTCTACGTAACAGGCTAGTCTTTTGGGCTGGAAGCCCAGGTCCTAACAAGAATGCTTCTTGTTTCTTTGCTAAACTATTTAGTTTTGTTAATTATTTTCTTACTGGCTTAATTAAATAACCTTGTCAATGAATTAAATATAATTATCCTGAATGTGGAACTTTATATTTCTGGATGTTACATTGGTATTTGAATCATATCCTAGGACATTTTTCATTATCTAGGTTTTGAGATGCATTTTTTATCTCAATCTGATATAGGTAATTATAATTTACTAGGAAAATTAGGAACTATAAGGTCCTTCAAGCACATAGATGCTCTTACCATTTCATTTACAAAGGCTGTGGATTCAAGTCACATTATCATTCAAAAATTTCATCTTGTGCATCAAAATATGGTGATATCCTGATGTACCTCTGCATACAACTTGGACCCATGGTGTGGTGACTCGGCCTGTTGATCTGATAGTCCCTGCCATGGATGGGGAAGGGCCCAAAAATGCTGTTCTTGGAAAATTCTCTTTCCAATGTTTGCCTTTTTGTTTAGATATTGCTGCCATTTTACTGTATGTCATCTCAAGTGGGGTCCTTCCCTCCAATGAAGGTGGGTTCTATACGAACAATGGTGTGGTTCCCAAACCATAGCCATGCGTTCTTTGGCATATAATGATTCTATGCATAATTCCTGATGCATCTGGACCCAATAGCTCTTCTAATGGTCTACCTTTTGTTTAAGTAAAATGGGAAACTCTAGTTGGGAATCCATGGTAGAAGTTCTGGTAGAGAATCTATCTGGACCATGTACTTGTTTTGGTCTTGCGTGAACCTTCAACCAGGAGTAAGAAGGTTAGGGAAGAGGTAGTTCATTGTTAGAAAATCATGACATGACTATATTCTTGAGATAGAACTCTCTCAAATGCTAGTCACTGAGAGAAGGGTGTCCCAAGTGTTATAGAGAGTCATTGGTTTCTAGCATTCATACTGTGGTATTTCTTTGTTGTTTGTCATTTTGTGGAAATGCTAAACAAATCAAGTCTTTTTTTCTATATTCATAATTTGATGGCAGGCCTCGAGGGGATCCATCCTTCTTGTCCTGGGACATAAATCCTGCTGGACTGATGAATTAGGACTACCTCTGCTCACCCACCACTTCCATTCTCAGGCAACATTGCTTGTGCATGTGTTTGATATGCTTTCTTGGGTTATGACAATGAGAGATCTGGGTATGTACTCTATTTTTTCCAAGACCAATTTGCATGTATATATTTAGAACAGTTTTCAGGTATAAATTTTTAACTTGAAACAAATTTGATTTAATGGATATGCTAATCTTTTCATCTGCTTTCTCAAGGTTGTCTTTTACAACTACCATATTGCGGTACACCAGCATGGGTATTATGTAAATTGCTAGATAAAACCCCAGATCCATGACACCACCTACAAGCATCATGGATCATGGTTAGGTGCCAAGAGTTTGAGGGCAAGACCTCGCACAGAAGATGAGAATACACAATCACTTGAACAAATAAAGTGGTGAGTTTTCATTGACATTAACGGTTGTATAGTTAGAGGGTTTTTTAAGCCCACATTTACACTATTCTCACCCACCATCCACCGAATGAGTTGGATCTATATCCAATTATACTCCTCTCAAGTTACACTCACTGTTCGATTATGCCCAAGTTCTAGAAATCATTAAATGTGTGGCCTTCAAGACTATATTTGCAATAATTCAAGTTAATTTTTGGTGGAATACTTAATCTAAAGATGGATATTTTCTATCAACCGATCCTCAGGACCCATGATGGTCACCACGGACACAGAAAATTACTTTGAAATGGTTCTCAACAAATAATTTCTCTTGATGCAAATGAGATATTAAGTCACTTGGTTGAGCCTGGGCTAGATTAAGATGAGTCTAGCACAAGTGGTTGAAAGCTAAGGTTTAAATATCGGCCGATACATATCGTATCGGCCGTACATACCGAATATCGGCCGATATGGCCGATATTTGGTCCGAAATATCGGTCATAATATCGGCCGATATTCATAAATATCGGTATTTTAAAAAAAAAAAAATTTAAAACACCGATACGGTTTTTCGCGGTTTTTACAAGGTTTTTCGCGGTTTTCTACGGTTTTCCATGGTTTTCGGTTCTCAGGGATATTCACGGTTTTTCGCGGTTTTCGCGGTTTTCCGCGGTTTTCCACGGTTTTCCGCGGTTCAGGGTTTACGGTTCTCAGGGTGTTCACGGTTTTTTGCGGTTTTTTGCGGTTTTGTCACGGTTCACCACTATTCATCACGGTTTTTTGCGGTTTTTTCACGGTTCCGATATCGGAGGAGAGAGAAAATGCCGATATCGGTATGAGAGATAAAATTATCGGCCGATATATCGTCCGTATCGGATATCAACTGATATTTACATATCGGCCGATATATCGGCCGAGCCTATTTTTGACCCCTGGTTGAAAGAACTCTGCTAGTTTAATTTGAGAACCACAATCCAGATTCCAGAATTTGTTCTGAATGGTGCCAAAGTATTATCTCAAATGTCGCTAAGAGATAATAATGAACTCTTTTCAAACTGTTAGATTTAATTGTAATATTTGTGGAAAATGTTTAAGAAAATAAATTAACAAAATAAAAAATTATTAGATATATTTAACGAATTTAAATTTATAGATACATTGATAATTATTCTCATGAAAATATCAGGATATTATTTTGTTTGCATTTAAAAGTATCAAAACCTGTAATCAAAGATAAAATTATTGAAACAATACTCGAGTGATTATTTAAAATGTCAAATTTTTTTATAACAATGGTACAAAGCAATTTCCAAGCACTAGTAATTATTATTATAGCACACAACGGGTAACTTTGATAGAATAGAGTGCTGGACAAAAATTGCTTAGAGGTTCTCAATTTTTTAAATTTAAAAAAAGATGACTCAGCCCATTTCAAAAAAAAAAAAATGAATTGGGTTGAGCCGACTCGTTAGTCTCAATATTGTTAAGGTAGATGTTACACTTACCTTATTATTATTTTTTACATTTTTATGAAACCAATCAAATGATTTAAAATGGTATAATTCAAAAGGTAAGTTTAGCATTTTCCTAATACTAACCTAGTGAAATATGTTAGTAAGATATCCAACGCATATATAAAATTTACCATATTGTATCAATTTTCTATATCCAATATGCTCACACAAAGATATCCTTTTATTCCTATTTTAAGTAACATGATAAATGTAGACCAAAATCTTTTAGCTCACTAAATCTAATACTAAAATTCCTCTCAATTTTTAAATCTTTTACACAAATTTTTTCATGTTTTTTGAATATTGATATGATAATGATTGGTCAAATCTTTCAAATTCATCAAACTTAAGTAGAAGAATTCATTTCTTTCATTTATAGCCATTTTTTACATTTTTTTTTCCTAACATGAAAGACAATTACATGATAAATGAACAATCAAGTTTCATTCAAGAAATAACTTAAATATATTATTTCAAAATATAAATAAATAAATAGAATGAGAAAGAAAGAGATACCATTTAAAAAGATTGAGCACTAATATGTTTTTTATTTAAGATTCTATCCACAAGACGAATTCATTATTCCCATATTATAATCCTTCGACATTACCAATTAGGAACAGAGAAAAACACATATTAGTGCTAATATAAAATTTAAATAGAAAAACTAGCCGTTATTATGAGAGTCGACAACTACTTGAGCCGGTGGCCGACTGGGTAATATAGTTGGTTCATGGAAGGTGCAGCGGCGGCAACTTCACTGGTTTTTCCCGGCGAAGGTGAACACAGCAGATTCATTACACAGATCATTTGCTCGCTTCACTACTTTCTTCCTCAACTCCGACAGGGAAGCCCGAAATTCTTCGAGCTGGCTCAGCCCAAGATCATCAATCGGGAAATCCAACCAGCACTGGATTTGCTCCACAGATCGCTCCAGCCCCTTCATATTCTCCCCCTTCTTCTTCTCAGCCTCCACTTCCGACAGCAGCTCTGTACATTTCTGGTTGAGATGCGACGCTGCGGCTGCCTGGTGGGACAACTTGGGTACGTCCATGAGTGCAGCCAAAGGAGAATTTGGGATGATGAAGTGGTTCAGGACTGAATCCACACTTGGGTGGCCCCAAGAGTATGCCTTACCGGCCGGGGAAAAGACGACGATGGCAATCTGGGCACCGCAGAGGATACAGAGCTCGCTCGCCTTCTTGAAGAGCCCAGCCCGACGCTTCGAGAAACAAACTTGCCGGGCATCTTCATTTTCTATCTTCTTTATCTCTATTTTCTGTCTTCCCATGCTTCGTTTCCTCACCATGATTGGGTAAAACTCAGAACTCAGAAACACACTGCAGAGGAAGAAGAAATAGAGTTGTAAATAGCACTGGAGCAGCTTTGATTGAGGAACTCGAGAATTTTGGGATTTTTTCCTCTGATTTGTAACTCTATTCGAGTCAATTTTGGGTGAAAATCTTCTTCAAGATTGCTTGATTTTGGCAAGAAAAATGGATATAGAATTTTTGTTTCCAATTCCATTCTGAAATTGATTTCGGTCGGAATTTGACAACGTTGCTCCAATGAAACAGTGGGATGGAAACCAAGAAGCTCGGAATTTGCAATTTTAAATTTTAAATTTAGCAATTTTAAATTTAGATTCTATTATTTTTTTTAAAGTTTATTTAATATTAAATAATACTCATTCTCTTGTCAAAATTTAGAATGAAAAATATCAGTAAAGCATCACTATTAATAAATATATAGTGCCTCATTTATTTAGTGAATTATTAGTAGACGTATGTATAAAAGAAATACATGATAAAACCCATATCTTATTTTAATCATTATACACATGTTTAATGATAATGACAATTACATTTACTAGCATTTGGCTCATGTAATTACTTATTTTTCTCACTTTTTATTTTGATAATTTTATATTTGAGAAAAAAATCTATGCTATTAAATTGAAGGCTTCCTCATATTCAGCCATTCAGGTGATAAAAAAATTGAAGAAAAATGAGAATTTGCAAAATTAACAAATACTTATAATTTCTACTTAAAGCTTAAAATTGTTAATCCAGTTTGAATTTAATAATGAGTTCAACTTTCCTCTCTCATCTCATTCTGATCCAACCAGAGCCATAATCTTTCACATATTCCTTATCTTGTGTCATTATAAGTTTTGATTTATTTTTATATTAATCATTTCAATTAAACACACATATGATCAATGACTATTCTTGATTAGAGTTTATTTTAAAATATTTGATATTGAATAGGTTAAGAAATGAAAGATTAGTATATTTAAATTAAGGAAAGATTTGGCTAATTAGAATTATCTGACAGTTTCCCCTCGGATGGTACTTTTATACATGACTTTTCTAAATAAAAAATAATTTTAAATCATGAAAATGATCAATAAGTTATCAATTATGATTTAGTCGATTACATATCTATATAAATTAACCTATGTAATAGATAAATATTTACAAATATAAATTACATCAATTTTCAAGAGAAATTTTGAAAAAAAAAAGTCTCAATCTTTTTGCTTGATATGAAAAAACTATATATTATAAAAGATAAGTTTTTTATAAGTTACTTAAATTTAACACATATTACATAGATTTAAATTTATAGTTTCAAATTTGTAGTAGAGAATGGTTGTATACCACATTCTACTGTGCAAAATAAAACTAAAATTTTAAATTTATCAAAATACAAAAAAATAGAAGTATTTTATATTTTTAGTCATTTGATTTTTCAACTTTGATTATTAATTTCACAGCCTTTGATTATATGGCTCAATTTTTAATAAATTGACATTTGACAGTAGACCTCTAGATTTATCAAAATACAAAATTTTGAAGGCAATACATCATGTATAGCCATTTGATTTATAACTATGACCAATAATTTTGTAACCTTAGATTAGATGGATAGAAATTTTATATATGATTGAACTTTTATATTTTAACTAATCTAGATACAGACTTTAGTTTCTTATATTTGGATAGTACTAAAACAATGTCTGAGATTAATTTTAAAAGTGATAGATAAAGATTGTTTATCATAAATTGGATTTAGGCAAAAAACACTATTTTTCTAAAAGTTTGGAGTTCTTTCAAATAGAATTTTTTTAATTAAGTGAAAAGATAAGAGCTTCTTGTAAAATAGGCGCGGCTTACAGACACCTGGGTTTTCTGCCTCTACACACCCGATTCCGTATTCCGGTGGCAAATTACTACGATACCCCCTCGTTTTGACTCGTTCGAATGAACTGTCCTTTCATTTCGGCATTCGTTCGAATGAATACCATTATACCTCCGCATTTTTTATTCATTCGAACGAATTGCCAGTTCATTTAGGCATTCGTTTGAATGAAATACCATTATACCACCGCGTTTTTTACTCATTCAAACTAACTGCGAGTTCATTTCGGCATTCCTGCGAATGAATAATTTATTCGAACGAATGTGAAGTGTAAATTTAGTTCATTCGAACGAATGGGCAGAACCGTTTCATTCGTTCGAATGAATGGGTTGTTTGTTCGAATGCATCAGAGAGCAATGGAAAATGACAGTTCTTCTCTCGAATGTCATTCGTTCAAATGAATCAGCCCGTTCATTCGAACGAATGATATATATTGCCCACTAGTTCGAATGAACAACGGTTGTTCATTCAAACTAATGAACATATATACGTTCATTCGTTCAAATGAACGGGTTGATTTATTCGAAAGAATGATAACGTATATAAGTGATCCTCCACGAAATTCCACTCGTTTCATTCCATTCAAAACCCTAAGCTGTCGTTTCCCTCTCCCTTCGCCCTTGAACCTCTTTCTCAATCATTTCTCCCTTAAATTCCATTTTCAACCCCCTTTTCAATCACAAACTCTTGAACCTCATTTCAATCCCAAACCCTTAAACCCCATTTTGAACCAACATTTTCAAAGACTCCTCCCTAAAATCCCATTTTCAATCCCAAACCCTTGAACCCCATTTCAATCCCAAACCCTTAAACCACATTTTGAACCACCTTTTTCAAAGAGTTCTCCCTAAAACCCCCTTTTCAATCCCAAACCCTTGAACCCCTTTTCAATTCAAAACCCTTAAACCACATTTTGAACCACCTTTTTCAAAGACTTCTCCTTAAAACCCCATTTTCAACCCCCTTTTCAATCACAAACCCTTAAACCCCTTTTTAATCCCAAACCCTTAAACCTTTCTTTTCAATCCCTTCTTTCTTAAATCTTTCTTTAAACACACTTTCTCAATCTCTTATCTCGGTTCGAAGTTGTCTCTCTCAAGCTAATGTCTGGATCTATTATCTCGAATCGGAGGTAACTCTCTCCTATCTCATTTTTTCTAGAAGTCATTATTATTAGTGTTTTAGAGATAGTTTTTAATCCTCAAGTGGCATGAAGTTTGTTGAGAGATGTTTTGAAAGTCGTGAGGACTTTATAAATTATTTTAAGAATATCACTTTTGAACAAGGATTTGTATCTACCATAAATAAGTTATGTAATAAGGAAAAGAAATTAGATATTGATTGCGATAGAGGAGGTAAATACCGCAGCACGGTTAGCTTAGAAGATGATGAGAGAAAAATGAAAACATACTCTCGCCAATGCAATTGTCCTTTTGAAGTGAAAAGAAAACAGATTGTTGATAGGTCATGGAAGTTGACCATAAAGAATTTGGAGCACAATCATGATATATCGGATGTATTATTAGGTCATCCAACTACAAGATGTTTTTAAGATGCTGAGAAAAGAATGATCATTGAAATGAGGAGTTGCAATATACCACCACGACAAATTTTGACGACCTTTAAAAATCAAAATCTAGATATTGGAATATCAGCAGCTGATTTGCACAACTTTTGTTCTGCGCTTCGAAAAGAGCAACTAAGGGATCGAAATACAATTGAAGCTCTGATAGAAGATCTTCAGGAATGTGGTTATCAATATTTTCTTGACCATGACAGTATGGTCATCTATCCCATATATTTTTTGCACATCTAAAGTCAATTTTACTTGCCAAGTGCTACCATAATGTCTTTCTAATGGATTGCACGTATAAAACCAACCAATATCACATGCCATTGCTTCATATTGTTGGTGTGACAAGTTTCAATAAGAACTTCTGCTCATGCTTTGTATTTCTAAAAAATGAGAAATTTGAAGATTATGTATGAGCATTACAGATATTTAAAAAGGTCTTACGAGTGTAGCATGATCGACAAGTTCTTTTGACTGATAAAGAATTGGCGTTAAAGAATGCCATTTATTTGGAGTTCTTTAATGCTGTACATATTTTGTGTTCTTGGCACATCAACAAGAATATTATTGCTTGTTGTAAACCTTTGTTTAAGAAAATCGAAAACTGTAATGTATTTTTTACAGACTAAAATGACGTGATTGAGTCCCCAACCGAAGAAGCATTCAATACAGCATTTGAGGCATTCAAAATTTTTTTTATAGATGATTCGCAGGCAGTGAACTACTTAACAACGATGTGAATCCTATCATAGAAAATAATTCGTCAAGGCATGAATCGGCTGATGTCTACATTTTAAGAATCGAACTAGTTCAAGGGTTGAGGGTGCATATTCTATTTTGAAAAGTTATATAGCTACATTTAGTGGTGACCTAGATGTTGTCTGAAGAAAGATAGCCCATGTCATTGAAAATCAATTTGAAGAGTTCAAGATTCAACTTGAGGATGAAAAGATTCGGTTTGCTCATACTGTGTCTATTCCTTTTTTGATGAATTAAACGGCAAAGTTTCTCATTTCGCAATGAATGAAGTTTATAACCAATATGCTATGCTTATGAACAAATTCTTTTCACCCATTTGTACGGAAGAATTTACAGCTTCAATGGGCCTACTGTGTGAGCACAAAATGCAATGGATTGAAAAATTACATTTGGATGATATACACCCATAATGGAGAATCGATTTGATCTCATTGGACAACTTGAAATTGAAAGGAAGAGGCTTGAGGATGTATTAGATGTACACTTTGAAGGTATTAAGAACAAATATGGACATTTGTCTTCGTATGATTAAAAGGTGCTCCTAAATCATTTTCAAAATCTTGACATCCATGATAAGGCAGTCAGTCACCCTATTATGCAATATTCTAGAGGACGTTATCCAGGTTCAAGGAATTTATCACAGGGTCAAACATCTAAACGTCGAGATCCTTCTGCATTTGAGATTGTAGAGAATCAACTGAATAAAAAAAGATGCAAGCTTTGCAAAAATACTGGTCATAATTCTAGAACCTGTCTGAATAAAATTACTACACAGGCATCTTCGAGTGTATATTTAAATGCTGCTCTTAATGTAGATGATTTCCATGAATCACACGAGTTTGACTCAACTTGACCAAGTAAGTGCATATTCATATCTTTTCTACAGACATAATAAGGTAATAAAGACCAACAACTCAATGTTTTTTCCACAGGATAGTGGATCTTATAACTTTGGTGACGATTCGACATATAACTCTACAGACATGACCCAAGTAAGTTCATTCCTTAATTGATATAGATATGTATTGACCAATCGACATATAACTCTTCCATATGTTCTAATGTGATTTTTTTAAATGTTATGCAGTGGTCTGGTGATCTTAGAGGTAATGACGATTTCATGCAATGGTGGAATGAATGAAGATGAAGTGAAGATAGGAGTGGAAATGTATTTATTTTAAGTGGAAAATGTATTGATTTCAGTATATAAATGTACTTTGTTTTGATTTATAATGAAAATATATCCGTATGAAGTCAATGTACTCTCTTATATGTTGTTTCTACTATTTAAGTTAAGAATACTCTTAAACGGCTTCTGATTGAAGTAGATTTATTCTGATATTTAAGTTAAGAATGCTCTTCAATACTCTTGTCAGTTTGAATGTGATTATGGAAAGTATGAAAATCAAATGAATGAGACCATATTATGCTTTTCAAGGCTATAAAATATTAAATTTACAACAACATCTGATAAATAATAGAACATGTTCATTCAAAATATGAAATTTATAACATCTCTTTTGCATGTCAATATAAAAAAATTAAAATTACATCAAATAGAAGATTTATCCGGAGCAGATGTAGAAGGTGCAGAAGTAGGAGGTGCATCAACTGCGTCCACTGGTGCAACAGTCGAAGGAGTGGAGGCAGGTGCAGAAACAAGTGCATCAACTGGTCCTGAAGTCGGAGGAGTGGAGCAGGTGCAACAGTCGGAGGAGTGGAGGCAGGTGCAACAGTCGGAGCAGTGGAAGCAGGTGTAGACTGATGTGGCTCGAATGAAATACGTACAGTCGAATGATAAAGTGGCCAAGAAGCTGCTGCAACTCGAGTCAGAACAGAACAGGGGCCAGTAACAGCTGCCAATCTAGCCGGCTGAGTAAGGGGCCCTGAAGATGCTGCAACTCCAGTTGGACGAGCAAGTGGTCCTGAAGCTGCTGCCAATCCAGTCGGACGAGCAGGGGGCCTGAAGTTGTTGCTAATCCACTCGATCGAATAGGGGTGCTAGATGCTGCTCCAAATCGACTACGACGAGCAGGGGTACCAGATGCTGGTCTTGAAGCTAACTGTACGTCTCCAAATGGACGAATAGGGGGAAAAACTGGTCCTGAAGCACTGCCAATCGCAAAATATCTAAAATCTGATTTTGCATAGCATCCAACCTTTCAATAAGCTGATCATATCTCTGATCCATCTTCTCCTCCAGAGCAAAAATGATCTATCAAGAATCTGTTGCTTGTTGATTCCAGTAGATCTTTCTTGAGGAGGAATCCCTGCCTCGCGTGGCTCACGTATCTCACGCGCCTCAGATGACTCAGGTGGCTTAAGTGCCTCACGCGGCTGAGATGGCTCAGGTGAAGTGTGAACCTCAACTTGAGGTGCCTCGACAACTTTGGAGAGCCATTTATTACTAACTGTGTCGAGGTGGAATCTCATCTTCTTCAAAGTAGAATGATTAAAATAATCATATCGGTCTATACATACTTTATTAGAGGGGGGGAAGAGAGATTTCACGTTCTTCAAAGACCGTTGAAAGAAAAAGACTATAGGGAAGACTACATCTTCTGGTCTTATGGCAAGCGTGCATTCATGATGCACCAAATAAGAAAGACATCAAACCATGTCACACTAGTATGCCCTTTTCTAGGAAAAAGACAGTAGACAATTATCTGATGGATGATTCGTGCTTTCAATATTAGGTTCTTCAGAGGGGGGTCTTCTTTTCTTTAATATCTGTCCTCCCACACATTTCGTTGAGGGCTAGCAAAATATCGAACCCCTCAACATCAGTAGGCCATGTACTTGTCTCATACTTTCTAATGGCATCTTTGGGGAAATTAAATATGTGGTCCAACATTTTCCGTGAAAGAACAATTTCATGGCCTCGAACGGATGTTTTAATGGACTCATCATCAATTCTTTTTTCATTGGCATACAATTCTTTAACTAAACTAGGATACATATCCTGTTTCAATTCCAAAAAAGACCCCCAACCCATTTCTTAAAATAAGATTGAATTTTCAATCCAAATGGTGTGAAAAATGAAAGGTCGACGATTTTACCAAATATATACGATCGTGTGGAGAAATCGACTCTGTACAAGGTCGCGGCTTCCGAAGATATGAAATGGTTGGGGTCCAATGTCGCGTCCTTCCTTTGTTTCTTCCCTCCCCTTGTTGCGTTGATTTCCTTTTCGAAAATGAAGATGCCATTTAAACCAACTATTTTTGGAAAGAAAGGAAGAAAGACGGATAGGAAAAACCTTGAATGGAAAGGGGTTAGGGAGTGTGGTTCGGAGGAATGGGGGTGATTGGTTCGAATGAATGGGGAGAGGTTTGAATGAATGGGAAGAAGGGGATTACCGAACGATTAGGAGAGGGAGAGGGAGAGGAAGAGGGAGCTGCGAATGAGGGAGGGGAGAGCTGAGAATGAGAGAATCGGAGCCGGAGAGGGAGAGGGAGAGTGAGAGCTTCGGTTTAGTGTTTGCGAATGAGGGAGAGGGTTAAGGTTTGAGAAAATCGATCGAATGAATGAGTGTTTATATATAAGTTCTCATTCGTTCGAATGAATTAACCTATTCATTCGAATGAATGTACGTATATATGTCATTCGTTCAAATGAACGGGCTGATTCATTCGAACGAATGACATTTGAGAGATGGACTGTCATTTTCCATTACTCTATGATGCATTCATTCGAATAAATGCACGTCTATATGTCATTCGTTCGAATGAACGGGTTGATTCATTCGAACGAATGACATTCGAGAAAAGGACTGTCATTTTCCATTGTCTCTGATACATTAGTTTGAATGAACCAACCCGTTCATTCGAACGAATGAATACGGTTCTGCCCATTCGTTCGAATGAACTAAATTTACACTTCGGCATTTGTTCAAATGAATTATTCATTCGAAGGAATGCCGAAATGAACTGGTAGTTCGTTCCAATGAGTAAAAAATGCGGGGGTATAATGGTATTCATTCGAACAAATGCCGAAATGAACTGGCAGTTCTTTCGAATGAGTAAAAAAAGCGGTGGTATAATGATATTCATTCGAACAAATGTCGAAATGAACGGGCAGTTCTTTCGAACGAGTCAAAACACGGGAGTGTCGTGGTAATTTGTCACCCAAATGTGGAATCGAGTGTGTGGAGGCAGAAAGCCCGGGTGTTGTAAGTTGCTCCATAAAATATCCTATTTTATTTATTATTAGGTTAGCAAAGTCAAATCTACCTATTTAAATAACTATAATAGATAGAGTAAGCCTATTTAAATAGTAGATGATGTTAGATTAAATATTAAATACTCCCTATGTCCCAATTTAGTTGTCTCATGTAGATTTTGGAGTTTATATTGGAGTATCATAAAGTGAGTTGAAATAGATGAGAATCACCTCTCAATTGGAAGGTAATTTAGAGTCAAATTTAAGTTCCTTAAAAAATATAAATATTTAAAATGAGACAACTAAAATGAGATGGAGAGAAAATAAGTTTGACTATTTGAATATATTATTTCCTATGAACATGCGATCACTTGTCTTGTTTCGAATTAGGATTACAATTTTAAAGATATCATTTTCTATATTTAATTTGTATCTAAACTTTACATTTAATTATACAACTTAAGATGTTACTTGATGCTTTCACGTACAAATAGTTAAATCAAATGGAGACATGTTCTCTTACGTAAGTTGAAAATTTTAAATAAGCTTTGATCAAATGAGTCTAATTTATCTTTTAAAGTCTCAAATTTTTTTATTTTATTTAATATTATAAATGAAATTTTTACTCATACAGGATTTAATGATGTCGAGTAAGACCGGATCTAATGCCTACTTATGCCATCACATTAAAATAAAATTTTGACTCGAGATTTTAACTCGAATTACGGATTTAAAAAATTGAAACTCTAAATGATTCTTTTTCAAATTCTCTTGATCACTCTCAAGAAAATAAAAGATGTGATTAATTTTGACGGGATAATTTGATTGATTCAAATTCATCAAAGAAATTAATTCGAATGAGGAATTAGGAGTCAGAGTGTAGATTTCTAGTGCACTTAATTAATTAAATTAAAAGCAATAAAATTTAGAATACGTGAAACTCTAATCGAGCTCAAATTCGGATTAAATCTCAAAGAACCCTCTAATGAAGGAGAATCCAATTTAATTAAATAATGGAAAAATACACTAATTGAAAATTAAGTTCAAAATGCAGTTAAACAATCCAATTACTTCTAGCTAAAATTAACTCAACACAATAACAAATTAAATTCAAAAGAAATTTAAATGAGACTCAAGAGATGTCCAACAAGCATAAAAGCTTTAATAAATTCAAAATAAATTCTGATGTCCAATCATTGGCCAAAACATTGAATTTTATAAGGCATAATTTATTAATTTAAAAAAGAAAAAAGAAAAAAAAATACCAAATAACATTGAGTTCGAATTCCACTCGGGCGGCCAACTCGGGTCTTCTCTTCTTCCTCAACCGTTCTCTGTTTCTCGTCCCTTTCTTCTTCTCTACATTTTTTTCTTCTGCCGTCGACCCAACAGGATTCTTCTCTATTTCTCTCTTCTTCTCCTTTTTTTATTTGTTCTCTTTTTTTTCCTGTTCTTTCCTTCTTCTATCTTCTCGTCTATTCCTTTCTTTTCCTTTTTTGTTCTTTCTTCCATTTACAGTGGCTCTCGCCCAGGATCAGCTTCCTATTCATCAAACTTATTTTTGAGCGGGATTTTCTCCTCTGCTCTCTTGCTCTTTGATTTTTCCTTCTGTTTTTATTTATTTCTTATTCTCTGTAGATTCTCCTCCTCTTCGTTTTAGCAGCAGGTGGTGTCACGACCCGACCTAACGGACACGTGAGAAAGAGTAATATTTTTTTTTTTAAACTCTGAAGCATGCACAACTCATAGTCCAAACACGTGACACCTACACGTGTTGCGAGATCCCTACGAATCGTAGGATTTATTGGACCCTTGATTTGATAGAACTGAATTATCAGCTGCCTACGTACTCCAATGGATATCAGATCCTGCGTAGTTGTCAATTCATTTATTTCATGGCACTAACCCCGTGCTATACATGATGTCACATCAAGACATTCTAATTACCTTATCGTGGGCCTCATCAATAGATTAGATCTTATCTATCACGGGTCATCATGGGTCTATACCAACCATGGGAACATCGTCAACCATGGGGTCAATGTCACATATGGGATAAACCTCAACCATGGGACCTATATCCGAACATAAATACATCCCTCATAGGGGACAATGCTCTAAATATGAGTCTAATCCTCTATGCAATCAATGCCCTATGTAGGAATATATATCCACGGTAAAAAATACTCATCCATGGTCACAAAGTCCTCTATGGGAATAATCATCCATGGGAAAATAATATCTATCCATAGAACTGTCACGTCCACCATGAGACCAATATGTCTACCATGGGACCACTATATCTATCATGGGGTCAATATGCCCATGATATAATCAATATCTAGGCATGAATCCAATATGTCTACCATGGGAACAACATCCATGGGATTCATCATCCATCCCTGGTAACTCTCCATCAGTGAATATCATCTATCCATGGGTAATAACCATCTATGAATATAATCACTTCATGGGTATAATCCATCCATGGGCATAGCTCATACATTCGTAAAAAAAATATGTAACATAGGACCAACAGGTCTACCATAAGACTAATACGTCTAATATGGGACCAACATGTCCACCACAATACCAATACGTCTACCATGGGACCAATATGTCTACCATAAGACTAATACGTCTACTATGGGACCAACATGTCCACCATAATACCAATATATCTACTATGGGACCAACATGTCTAACATAAGACCAATACGTCTACTATGAGACCAACATGTCTATCATAAGATCAACATCCGGGCATGAATCCAAACCACCATGGGAAACATCATCCATGGGTATACACATCCATCCCTGGTAACATTCTATCTGTGAGTATAATCTATTCATGGGCATAAATCATCCATGAATATAATCCATCCATGAGTATAATCCATCCATAGACATAAGTAGTCCAAGGGCACATCATCTACCATGAGATCTTCTATCCGTAGGAACAACAATAGAATGAAGCACTACGTGACTGTGGCAACAATATCAAATTATCATTATAAATATACCACGACCCCTAGCAAGACTTAAGGCCCAATGACTTATTAAGCAGGAGACCCACGACTGCGTGATCAAGTCTATCTCGCCTTACATCCCTTCACCTCATGGGTGATTCAGTTAAGGTCTAAGGTGGTCAGACCGTGTCTAACGAAGCTAGCACCACCCCCATGGGGTAAAATAGTATCTCGCTCTGTACATCAACACATATCAAGTGTGCTAAATAGCCGTGAGAGCACCCTCTAACGTGTAGCATGTGAGAGACCTACTCCTCGACAACAACCCTATGGGAACATGTCTCTGTAGCCGACCCCACTGTCCCAAATATCTCTCTGGAACGGTCAGTCAACCATCATAATCACATGAGGGACATACCCATACCACGTCTCAATATCAAGTCATATACATCTCAATGCCACAGTCTCCGTATGTTCATATCGAAGCTCCTACATTCTCACGGCTACTTTAGGCCTTATTCATGGAATCTATCTACTTATCTCATTATTTTAACTATACAAAGGTGAGACACAATGATCTACTGATAGGACATTTTCCTTTTTCAACGGACTGAGGCATAACGTAATCAATATCACGTGAGGGACATACACATACCACTTCTCAATCATCAATATCACGTGAGGGACGCACCCATACAATGTCTCAATATAATCATCACGTAAGGGACGTACCTATACCACGTCTCAATATAATCAAGTGACCTAGTCACATACATCTCAGTGCCAAAGTCTTCATTTGTCCATCTTAAGAATTTTTATAGTTCTTTAGCCACTCTAAACTTTACTCGAGTAACAAACATATATGTCTCATCATATCGGGACTCAAAAGGCATCATAACCTCTTCCTGCCGCCTTCGAGGGATCCAACATCTAGCATTGAGGTCTATATTAGAGAAGGTATATCCCATCAATCCCTTTCTGCCTTTCACATTTGCTTAACATCTTACATCACCCTTAATATAAATGGATGACACAATCATCTTTTGATTGAGTTGAGACACAATACTCTCAGTTACCTACGTACCACATAGTAGATCAAATCAACCGTAGTTCATCATTTTCACATTTGGATTGACATTGGGGAGTGGTCATACTTTTATTTCGGGGAAATCAAACAAGGCTTTCTTAGCATTGACATTACATTCCATGCATTCTCAATCATGCTAGCCCATCCTCATTGTAGCACAAGTTAACCCCATTGGGTTCTCAAATTATGGAAATTCATTCTACATATGGTTAGGTCGATCCACCACAACCATTATCAAAATAGTTACTCACTAGTAATGCACACATCATCATAAAATCCAAGCATGACATTGAAACACATTCATCATGCTTATTATATGTGTTATACATCTAAGAATTCCAATCACAATCATGAGAATTCATTTAATACATACATTACTCATAACCATACACAAGTATGAGAAGTTATCAAGGCCCTACATTACACATCTTGGGCAATCTTGATTTATCATACATTCTATCATACTTTAACACATCACAAATGTATGAATTCTCAGTTATAGTAAACATCTAATCATAGGGAATTTGGAAAATTCATACATATGTATCTGATACAATATATTCACATCAATCACACATAGGCATAAAGAGGTCAAATCATAACCTTACCCAACTATGCATTGGAATGTGCACAAGGCAACATTCACTCAAACATATTATCACACATCTTGTGAGCATGAAATTTTAAAAATATTCCCAATGCTCTAAGTGTATGGCATTCTCCAATTTTACCCAATGTTATCAAACTCGAATCGTATCGAAATTGGTCTAGGGGTATGAATCGTGAATCGAAAATCGTAAAATCATACGATTCATATATCTTTTTATTCCCATAACCATTTTGTTGACCTAGGCCATTACAGGTGAGCCCTTCTTTCCAAAAGGAAGTCTGTTTGGCTAGTACTCGATGACATGAGTGCTCCACGCGGGGTCCACTCAATGTTGAGTCAGCAGCTGATGTGGTGATGCGTGGGACTTAGGGTCAAGTCGGACCCCTTTATCCTCCATTTATCCAATCGTGCGTTTGAATGGTCAATTCTTTGATTTTGACAAATCCGGTCTCGATGAGACCATCTTTGAGTTTGTTGGATTCAATGCTGCATTATTTGATTAGAATTTAACTCACTGAGTAGAGAAGATAGTGATTAAAGCCATGAAGACCCTCATTTCGTCATATTTATCAAATTGCCAATTAAGGATGGGTGTATAAGTGATCATATCCTACCCTCCTAAATGTAATGAGGAGGACCAAAGCTTTTCCATCACCAAAGGTCTTAGATAGGGAGACCCCTATACTATATGCATGGAAGTTTTTTCAACTTCAATTGAAAAATGCATTGAAAGAGGCCAAATCTCATCTCCTTTTAAATCCAGCAGAAAAACTCTCTCATATTCTCTTTGCGGATGATCTCATGCTATTTTCCTCAGCTGATACTCACACTGCAAAAAATTTGAAGGAAATATTTGACCAATTTGGCAGTATTTCTGGAGTGCACCTAAATCTTGAGAAAAGTTCTATCTTTTTCTCAGAATCTTGCAGAAACAAGAACCAATTTACTCACATTTTGGGCATTAATGAAGGTCACCTCCCTGTGAAATACCTAGGCCTCTCCCTGTTCTCATCCAGACTGCACCTATCGGACTGTATTGATCTCATTGAGAGGATTCAATCAAAGATAGTTGGGTGGAAAGCAAAGAAATTATCCCTTGCTGCTAGAGTGGAGCTTATTAATTCTACCTTGTTTTCATATCATATTCATTGGTCTCATGATTTCCTTCTTCCAAAAGGATGTATCGACACCATTGAAAGAATCATCCGCCGTTTCCTATGGAATGATCAAGACTCAAATCGCAAAATGCACACAATCTCATGCAGAGCCGGCCTTGGCTTAAGGCCATATCAACAGCAGTTTAGGGCCTCCCCAATTTGACCAATGGCCTAGGGCCCCCACCAGTGTACTAGGTCGGTCCTGATCTCATGGGAGAAAATCCGCAAACCAAAGGAGGAAAGTGGCCTTGGCATTGTTCCACTACAAATTTCAAATTCAGCTGCTATAATGAAACAAGTATAATCCCTTATTAGTGAAACAAAAAATCGATGGACAGATTGGGTGAAGAGAAAATACATAAAAAAAAAATTCTGGACAATGAAATGTCCTGACAAAGCTTCATGGAGCTTGAAATCTATCCTTAGTTTGAGAGACCAACTCAAGCCCCATACCAAGCACATTATAGGAGATGGAAACAACACAAATTTATGGAGAGACTCTTGGCTTTCCTTTGGCAGCATTATTGACAGATTTGATGAAGAACCAATATATAATTTAGGCTTGAGTTTGGAAACCCTCTTATCAAAATTCATATCAAGTGGTGCTTGGAATCTCCTCAGGTTCATATCTAAAGCAACCAAAGAAATCAGAGGCCATATGCAAAATTATTTGCTCCCAGCTATACCTGTAGAAGACCTCATAGTGTGGACTGCTGCAAAAAATGGAGTGTTCTCTATAAATTCAGCTGAGCAGGTAATAAAAAATTCAGACACCCCAGTCTCATGGCAGACCTAGTTTGGTACATAGGAAACATCCCAAAATTCTCTTTAGTTGCATGGAAAGTATTTCATAATAGTTTGAAAACTAAAAATTCACAGTTAAGAGTAATTTGTATTGAAATTAAAAATCTGCAATTCAATATTGTTACAATTCAATAAGCTACTGAAGTAAGTTTGTGGTAATTAATTTTTAGAGGTAGTTGGTTCATCTGTGGAAATTTTAGTAGGATTGTGCCTGAATTTCCCACATGTTAATCCAAAAAAGAGAGTTTTTGATAATAAGCAAAATCTCAAATAATTTATTTATTCATAGAAATAACCAGCTATTACAACTTTAAAAAGAATAAACAATAAAGAAACAATGAATAAACATAGACCGTCGAGACTAAATACAAACACTTCACAAGGAATAAAGAAATAGAACTACTGAAATATGCCACTTAAATCCAATCAACCATCTCTAATCTCCATCAATGGTGTATTGAAGATTCACATCTATTCTATTCATTGAGGAAATTCTGGAACCAAATGGCTAAATTCTTGTCATATCGCTTCAATCCATCTTTGTAGTCAACATAGTTAATACCAAAATGATTCGTGTATCCATCCGCCCACTCAAAGCTATCAAATACGGACCACGAAAAATATCCCTTCACATACACATTGTCCCTGACCAAGAACAAAACCATTACGATTATTAGTCTACTCTCATTGCAAATTTGAGTATAAGCAATGAACATGTCTGAATACTAATTAATTAAATTATTATAAATATCTATTAGACTCGGAACATTCAAGAACCAATTGTTCTTTCATTAAACTTCTACTTTCATGACATTTATTGAAGAGTGGTTTCATCAACCAAATCACTACGGCTGGATTTAGATGAGAGGAAAATTTGCAGGGATGGATAACGAGGAGTGGATAATCAAGGGTGGATAATCAATTTTGTGTTAGGACCTGGGCTTCCAGCCCAAAAGACCAGTCTGTTGTTAGGTGAAGTGATCCAAGTCTTGTATAAACTCCTAAATCTCCCTCTACATTTTCAATGTGTGACTCGTTCGCAGCAGCCCAACAATCCTCCCCTCGAAAGAGGCCCTCCGTCGGAGAGAACGATGCCGGCCATCCCATTCACCTGGGGGATCTCCTGACCCACGTGAGGTAGTTTGAAACCGCTCTGATACCACTTGTTAGGACCTGAGCTTCCAGCCCAAAAGACTAGCATGTTAGGTAGAGTGACCCAAGTCCTTTATAAACCCCTAAATCTTCCTCTACACTTCCATTGTGGGATTCGTTCGCAGCAGCCCCAACATTTTGAATACCCTTTGCTTCAAAAGTGTTTTCAAAGTGAGAGTGGATGGGTAAACTAAGGTAAAATTGAGATTTTTTACCTTTACCCTTTAGTTACAAAACAAGAGTATAAGGGGTCATTCCCCTTATTTATTCTTCATCCAAACGCTCAATACCAATATGAAAATCCCACATTGGAAACGATCATTTTATAGTTGATTAATGATTTTAAGAAAAAAAGTATTTGTTGAAGATCACAATTGTCACCTCATGATAGTTGTGTGAAGCCATGACAAATGTTGATTGTAGTAGAGGACTCTCATGTCGTCTCGTAATGCTTCCTCGGTGGATTCATTTTTATTTAGTTGATTCACACCTGGAGAAAAGTGTTTGCTCTCGTGAGAATGTTTTGGGATAAATGTAAAAAATTGTCACTGCTAACTCTTTAAAATAAAAATGATATCTTACCATTCTCAGCGATGTATACAAGTGGATTGTTGTATTTTTTCTTTTTGTACACTAGAAGATCTCGTATTCCTCGTAGATAAATATACAGCCAAGATACTGTGGGTTTGGCTCAAATGGCCAATATTAAGTTGGGCCCCTTAGGCCTAAGTTCTCTTGTAAATCCAGATTATATAAGGGTAAGTTCTACTCATTAGGGTTAAGCTAATGCAAGATTACTCTCAGTGAGATGAAAGGAGAGACTATGGAGAGATTCATTGGAGCACCCTGTTCTTAAGCTTCTTCATAGTGAATTGAGCAATTGCTCTGTGGACGTAGCCTTCGGGTGAACCACGTAAATCCCTTTGTCCTGTGGTTTGATCTTGTGATTGATTGTGTGTGATTTATTTGCATATTTCATAACAAATTGGTATCAGAGCCAAGTTTCGTCGAATCCGAACCGAAATCACATAGATCATTTCAGCACATTTGGGTTTCTTGGTTCAGATCACTGTAGCAAATCAGTTTGAGAAGTTTTTCTTTTCAGTCGGCAAGAAGGGGAGCCCAGCAAAAGAGAGAAAACCATAAAAGAGGACGTACCTCTCTCGGTTTTACGAAAGGCAGCAATCGAACCCATCTCAGGATCTCTTCTCACAACCAGAAATAGAAGGCAGCGCAGAAGCAAACCTAGTTTCGGGTTTTCAGTGGAATCGTAGGAAAGCACATCAGCGTGCTTGGGTTTCCACCAGCGCCGGAAAAGAGTCCCCATGCGTCAGTGAAGGCCGAGCAACAACTGAGAGTGGCGAATGGCAATGTAGTGGGCTTTTCGTCTGATGGTATGGAATTCGGCCGGAGCAATGAGGTAGAGGAGATAGAAGAGATGGAAAGTGGTTGGAATGTGATGGTTCATTCACATGGGACTCTTCGTGGGAGTCCAGCCTCCTAGACTTTCATTCAAATTGGTAATTCCTTGTTACTGCAAATGGAAAATAACCGATTACATATAGATACCTCATCCCCTTATCTTGGGAGAGAGAACAAATTCAAACGTAATCCAATTGATCCTAAACTATCCAAGCTGATCCTAAGGAGTTTTATTGAAGAAGGGAACCTAAGGGGTTTCCTTGAGGAAGAGAGACACATGGCAAAGCTTCCTCTATTATTGCCTACATTATAGCCAGCCGTATGAAAGTTATGCATGTAATATCCCTCCCGTCTCAAACCCGACATCGTCCTCGAGGAGGAAGGTTGGAAACTTGGCGCGCAACTGGTGATACTCTTCCCACGGGGTTATTTTGTGGAAGAATGGGTACTGGTATTGTAGCAGTATTCAACCAAGCTCAGCTAGCGACTCCATTCCTTGGGACGAAGTCCACAAAAACTCCTTAAATAGTGCTCGACGCACTTGTTGACGACCTCTGTTTCTCCATCAGATTGGGGGTGATAAGCCAAACTCATGTTGAGAAAGGCACCCTGCAATTTGAAGAACTCTTTCCAAAAAAGACTGAGAAATACCGGGTCTCGATCGCTAACAATAGAAGTGGGCATTCCATAAAGTTTAAAAATATGATCGAGAAATAGCTGAGCCACACTGACAGTAGTGTACGGGTGGGCCAATGCTATAAAGTGACCATATTTAGAAAGACGGTCCACCACCACCATGATTGTGCTCTTCCCCATCGAAATTGGTAGTCCATCTATGAAATCCATCGAGATGGATGACCAAACCTTAGACGGTATATCCAACGGTTGCAGCAGGCCTGCAGGATGCACATTTTCACTTTTGTTGCGCTGGCATGAATCGCATTGCCTGATATATTCCCGGATATCTGTTCGCATCCCAGGCCAAAAGAATTCGCGCTTCAAACGCTGATATGTTTTATGATAACTAGAGTGACCTCCTTGTGGACTGTCATGCATGTAAATTAGGATGTCCTTTCTTATTGGGGACTGTGGAAAGACATAAAATCTCCCTTTGTAAAAAAGGATACCTTGTTGCTCCGTGTAGCACATTGGATCTAGTGATCCATTTTTAAGTTGAGTCAACAAGTACTGGATGTGGGAATCAGTGGTATGCTCACCCTTCAATCGGTCTACCCATGAAGCAACTGAAAAAGTAATATACAACAGCTCACTTTCTTTTCTGGACAGGGCATCGGCCACTACGTTAGATTGTCCACTCCAATACTCAATGATGAAGTCGTAGCAAAAGAACTTGGAGACCCATAGTTGTTGCATCGGGGTACCTATCTTCTACTCCAGTAGGAACTTGAGGCTTATCTGGTCCGTCTTTACAATGAACTGTCGCCCCAATAGATATGGTCGCCATTTCCGTGCAGACAGAACAAGTGCCAATAACTCTTTTTCACATGCAGGTAGGAATAAAGATTTGCCATGCAATACTTTACTGAAGAAGGCCAGTGGACGGCCACGCTGGGTGAGGACAGCTCCCACCCCCACCCCTGAGGCATCACACTCTACAAGAAATATTTGTTGGAGATCGGGTAGCCCTAACACTGGAGGTGAACTCATTGCACACTTCAGTGCCTCGAATGCCACGTTAGCCTCGTCGGACCACTCAAGTAAATTCTTTTTGAGTAAGTCCGTGAGAGGTTTGGCGATCTTCCCGTAATCTCAAACAAACCGACGATAGTACCTTGTGAGGCCGAGAAATCCAGCAGCTCTCGAACCGTTGTTGGTATTGGCCAATTTAGCATGCTACGTACCTTTTCTGGGTCGAAATCCACTCCCTCATTAGAGATGATATGACCTAAGTAGTCCACAAATAAGCACCCAAACCGGCACTTGCTTCGCTTGGCAAAGAGTTGATTATTACGTAGGACGCCCAATACACATCCCAAGTGCTCCAAATGCTCGGTAAGTGAGGTACAGTAGACAAGTATGTCATCAAAAAATACCAAGACAAATCGCCATAGGTACGGCTTAAAAATCTCGTTCATCAGACTTTGAAAGGTGGCTGGAGCATTAGTGAGCCCAAAGGGCATAACCAAAAACTCATAATGCCCTTCATGTGTACGAAATGCAGTCTTTGGGACATTTTCCCTACGGACCCGGATTTGGTGGTAGTCGGACCGTAAATCCAGCTTAGAAAATATCTTAGCACCATGTAATTCGTCCAATAGCTCTTCGATGACCGGAATTGGGAATTTATCCTTCACAGTCTGCTGGTTGAGGGCTCGATAGTAGATACACATCCTCCATGAACCATCATTTTTACCAACCAATAGCACTGGAGAGGAGAAAGGACTCTGACTTGGTCGAATCACTCCGCTTTGCAGCAGTTCGCCTACTAGCTTCTCTATTTCCACCTTTTGATAATAGGGATAGCGGTAAGGTCTAACACTAACTGGCTTAGCATAAGGCAGGAGAGGAATATGATGATCCTGCGCACGAATCGGAGGAAGGCCCCGGGAGGCTCAAAGATATCCACATATGTGTTAAGTAGTGACTCGACCTCCGTGGGAACCATTGGGCCAGGGTCTTTGGGCTAATCTGGAGTCATTAAGCAGACTTGCAATAAGTAACTTGGGTTACGGCTGGGGCTTAAATGCTTAGCCTGTACCTCTTTGAGAAACATCAGATCGCGCCCCTCTTCTCCAACCCATTCAAGAGTTCGGCCACCCTGTTTAAATTGCATGGTCAATTTAGAGAAATCCCACATAACTGGACCCAAAGTACACAACCATTGCTCCCCGAGCACTGCATCATAGCAGCCCAATGGCAGTAGATAAAAGTCGGTCTTCACCACACCATCCTGAATCTTGATTTGTACCCCTTTACACTCTCCTTCGCACATGACCTTATCACCGTTGGCTACCACCACGCCAAACTGAGTGTCTCGGGAAATGCAGAGGCCGGCCTTGGTCGCCATTCTAGGACTGAGAAAGTTATGAATACGTCCTGAGTCCACTAATATCATAACAACCAGTTGGTGTAATAAACACTTCATCTGCATAGTCTGAGGTGATGGGCTTCCTGTGACTGCATGTAGTGATATCTCGAGTTGCTCCACATCATGAGGATCCTCATCTTCTAAGTCCACTTCATTATCTTCCTCTGGCCAACTCCCTTCCATTAAAAATAACTTCTGGGAACGACATTTATGCCCCGGTTCGAATTTCTCGTCACAGTTATAACATAACCCTTTTGATCGTCGTTATTTCATCTCTATTGGTGTGAGATGTTTAATAATTGGTGTGGGGGGTTTCAATGGTTCACTGCTTGAGGTTGGATTGAGCCGACTCGGCTCGAACTGTGACCTCCTTCTTCTTAGGTTAATCTTCTCTTCTTGTAATCTTGTCAGTCCAACAACGTCCGACAGAGTGCTTAGATGTAACATCCGAACGCTCATTTTGATATCCTCCTGCAATCCTCCCATGAAGCAACTAATGATAAAGGACTCATTCAGTCCCATTGTTCTATTGGTGAGTTCTTCAAACTTCGACTGGTAGTCCTCCACCGTTGATACCTGCCGCAACTTGGTCAGGGAGGCCGTGGCATCGTCGTAAGGCAAAGGGCCAAACCGGGTTAGAAGACCAGTAGTGAAGTCCCCCCCAATTGGCAAAGGCGTTGGATTTCTCCATCCAACGAAACCACTGGAGGGCTTTACCTTCCAAATGGAAGGATGCCATTAACAGTCGTTGGATTGTTGGAGTCTGCAGGTGAAAGAAAAATTGTTCTGCTCTATAAATCCATCCCGATGGATCAGTTCCATCGAAACGCAGAAATTCCAAGCGGGCCATGCGAGCCTTAGGGTATGATCCCTGTCACCCCCAGAATAGCTACTCGAGTAAGGACTACGGTGAAAGGAACGTGAACCGGAGGCGTCCCCTTCGTCTAGAGTACATAGTTGGGAGATGGCGTCTAGTCGAGTGTTTACAGCCCCCATCTGAGCCACCAATTCATCCATTCGGTGCCCTTGGTTGGTGACCAAGTCATCTACCCGACACCCTTAGTTCTCCGTGGTGTCCAGAAGCAAATGCATCATTTCCTCGATTTTGACATATCGTGTTCCTTCTGCCATGACAGCAGAAAACTTGGCTTTGATACCTTGCAATGGGTTTTTCGTTTGATGGTATGGAATTCGGCCGGAGCCGTGAGGCAGAGGAGATAGAAGAGATGGAAGGTGGTTGGAATGTGATGGTTCATTCACGTGGGACTCTTCGTGGGAGTCCAGCCTCCTAGACTTTTATTCAAATTGATAATTCTTTGTTACTGCAAGTAGAAAATAACCGATTATATATAGATACCTCATCCCCTTATCTTGGGAGAGATTTCAAATTCAAACGTAATCCAACTGATTCTAAACTATCCAAGCTGATCCTAAGGAGTTTTATTGAAGAAGGGAACCTAAGGGGTTTCATTGAAGAAGAGAGACACACGGCAAAACTTCCTCTATTGTTGCCTACATTATAGCCAACCGTATGAAAGTTATGCACGTAACCGGGCAACAAACAACCCAGATCTCTGAACAGGTTCCGGCCAGTCAGATCTTAAACCACAAAAACAACAAAAGGGTTTCTCGATCTGGGTCTCTCATTGAGAACCAGAGTAGATCTTCAGCAAAGAGGAAAGGGCCAAGGCAGGCTACTCACGGCGAAAGCACCGGCACTCAGCAGCAGAGCTTCCCAGGTGCACGGTTCCATAGCAAATCCTGTCAGATCTCAGAACATTTCAGTAAGGCTTTCATAACTGAGAAACAGAGATCTCATCGCCAAAAAAGGGGCATCTCCGTCCCAAGCAGCCGTCGCTTAGTCCCTGGCAGATCTGAGCCGAGAATAGCCGGGGTTTTTCCAAGAGCTGTGGCGGAAAGAAAAACCCAGCAGAGACCCATCGCACCCAGCTGTGCGCGAGAACCAGAGAAACAGAAATCAGTTTGGGCGAAAGTAAGAAGAAACACTCAGATCTATACTGGATCTGTCCTTGACAGGCAGTTAACGTCAACGCTGTGGATTCGCTCTCTCTGCATCTTCGGCCAGATTTCGGAGAGGGTTTAGACTGGAGCAGACCAAATCCGGCCAGCAGATGGTTTCGGATCTGATTTGAAGGGACCCAGAGAAACCAACTCCGCACACAGCAGATCTTGGCAGCCAGTATCTTAGGGAAGCAGCGGAACCTCCAACTAGCACGTGCGCAGACTCAACACTGTTCCAAATCGAGAACAGAAAGGGATTTCCAACGATTGTAGGCAGATTTTCTCTCTACAGCAAGGCAGGCAGCACAGAAAGGTAGAAGATTGACAACACTCACCAAGTGTTTGACAAATTGCCTATAGAAAAAAAAAAAAAGGCACTATGCACCAAGTGTTTGAATAATTGTTCAAAGGAGGGTTCTCCTTGGTTGTTGTTGGGAGTCTGCAGGTCAATGGTAGACAGTGCATAGAGCAATCAGAATCGGCTGACCAAATCTACGGTCCAAAATTTTTTCACAGTTTTCGGAGCTATACAGACTCCAAATTTAGATCTGTCTTCGCATGTGCGCTCACAGTGACGAGATCTACGCGGTGACTGAAGTAGATTACTGTTTTGGACTTGAAGCACAGAGCTACCTTCAATCCAGAAAATGGCATCAATGGGATAAACCCTAAACCCTTTATCTTCTTCATAGTGAATTGAACAATCGCTCCGTGGACATAGCCTTCGGGTGAACCACGTAAAACCTCATGTCTTGTGTGGTTTGATTGTGATTTGTGTGATTTGCATTCATTTACATAACAATTGGTATTAGAGCCGGATTCGTCGGAGGATCTTCAGGCAAAAATCACACAGTTTTGGATCTGCGTCTGTATCAGTTCTCGACTGGAAAGGGATTTCATCTACAGCAGAGCATCCGTGCTTTCCAGTGATACTGTTTGTTGGTGGAAGAATCTGCTTCCATCAGGTACGGCTGAAACGAAGCCAGAACAGAGGGCGAGAGACAGTCATCGTCTCCAAGCAGTGTAGATCGGCGTCGGCGTCGGCACAAGTTTTTTAATAATCTCCAATTACCTAACAACATAACTGGGCTGGATCCTCAAGTTACAAAAAAATTCATTATAGAAAACCGTGTCATCATCATTCAAATTTTTGAAGTTTAGAATCGGGGAATAGGAAACTAACTCTGAACTCTCATAAAATAGATTTTGTTTTTCTAAATTAAGATCTTATATGTGAGGCTTCAAATCTTTATTTGAGTCATTTTTAGTCCTACAAGAACATCTCCCTTGCCAAGTGTCAATATAATAAATATTTAATATTAAATTACATCAATATAGCATTTCAATATAAAACAATTCACAATCCCAATCTATAAACCATTCAATTCTAGATGCACCTGCATTTTTATTTATTTTTAATGCTTACACGATCCTGATTATATATCCTTTGACTTTTGCCCGTTGGATGTGGATGGTTTTTCAAGCCTATCCTAACCACGGCTTTATCATCTCTTAGTGGGCCACACAATGCAAAATTGACATGTCAGGTTTTTCATGGTTCAACTAATTTTAGATTTAATTTTTATTTTCCAAATGAAATTTTAGGAGAAAATTTTACTGTGAATTAGTAGTTAACAAAATTTTACTGTGTTAAAGTTGATCTCACCTTTGAATTTAATATAAGGAGGAGAAAATAATTAACTCTTTAAATGAAATCAACTCATAAAAATTGAAGGGGTTCAAGTATCTGCTGATACATGTCAGTATCAGTCTTTTGGACTCTCCGATAGGTTTTGGAGGATATGTATCATATATGGCTGATTCGATCACGTCTCGTTGATACTGAGTTAAGATGATACGTATCACCAATATATCTTTGATATGATATATTTTTAACTTTTTTACTATTTTTTTGAGCTAATATTTTTAGTTATCTCAGTAATATCTAGAGTCTAGACCTTTGATTTTAAAAAAAAAATGATATCAAATAAATTGTGTTGTGAGTGATTGAATTCGAGCTGACTGGCCGATACAATTAGAACTTGGCCGATAACCTTCACAAGTCCTTTGCCATGTTTATAGCAATCACATATTTATTTAGTTGAAATCAGGGGTTTAAATATCGGCCGATACGTATCGTATCGGCCGATATATATCGGTTTTGGGTATGTGAATATCGGCCGATATGTATCGTATCGGCCGATATTCACAATATCGGCCTTGATATCGGCCGTATTATATCGGCCCGATATCAAAATATCGGCCGATATCGGCCAATATTTAAAAAAACAAAAAAGAAAAGAGAAAAATATCGGCCGATATATCGGCCGATAACGATATATCGGTCGACATATCGTATCGGCCGATATATCGGCCGATACCGATTTTTAAACCCCTGGTTGAAATATTCACTCAGGCACTGAGTCATACAATATTATCAAACAAAAATCTTAAATTTGAAAACAAACATGCTAATAAAGAAACAGTTCATTTACAAGAATAAACGTGACATTCATAATTGTGATTACTATTGAGGTGTAAACTTAAAAACAATTAAGGAATAGGTGTAGAAAAGTGCTGACTTAGTTTCGTGTATCCGTAAGATTAGTTTTACCGTCAATGTGAAGTGGAAATATTCATGTTATAAAAATAATGAATTTACAATGTATGTGACAAAGAAGTGTAAGAAAAGATGGGCGAGTGATTTACTAACATTAGAAGATTGAATTATGAATAGTTGTTATTAGAAGAATTCTAAAGATAGCTTGGATATGAAAAGAGAGTGGAATGTAATTAATATGGTTTAAATACATGTGTTAATAACACAAATTTGTGAAACGAAAACCTTTAAAAACTAAAATCTATGTATTAAAGAAGACTATGAAATAGAGCGATAAAGAATATAGTCTTTTTCATTACAGATTGGAAACAATAGCTCATAATATTGACCTAAACAAATTGAAGGATGACTGCAATAATGATAATGAATTAGTTAATTTTTCAGACATGGCCTAAATGGGAATATTTAAATTTTCTACAATCGAATATGAGAAAAGAAAGCATAAAGAATGACATGATAAATAATAGAATGGCAGATATTATGATTTTCGACAAAGTGATTTTCTAAATGTAAAGAAAAGGGAGGCCAATGGATAAGAGAAGGATCTACAACAATTTCCATCACATAATAACACAACCATCCACTCGTTAAATAAAACATAATGCCAAAGCAAATGACTTGGCTTAGCCCAATACATGTCTTAACTTTTAGATGTGGATGAATTGACATATTTAAAAGTAATATCCAGGAAACCACATAAATATAGAAAATAGAGAACATAATTAATTGTCTTACTATTTTATAATATTTAACGAGTGTTCTTACGTCTCTTTAAAAGTGAAACCATTATACTTCTATAAATGGAAGGACTTCAATCAGACACCATAATCCAGTTCACCACTCGTCGTCCTGCAATAATTTAGAAAAAACACACATAAAAGAAAAGAAATAGAAGTTTTTTTTTTTATGTTTAGCAAAATCTTTTTTACGAAGGTCAATATACAAATAATAAATTTTCAATATTGAAATTGTTAACATACTTTCTAAATTGTGCTTAAGAGGGAGTGTAAGGGGTATGACATTGTAAAAAAATTACATTATGGCGATTTTGCCCTAGGTTTGAAATTATACAATCTCCTTCTTGCACTCATTTACCCTTTATAAATTATATCCGTAATCAATTTGAATGCAATTGGAGTTGATTTTATCATTAGATTGAGAATTTATTAAGAATTTATCCCATTTTGAACGTTGATTTTTGAGCTCTTTATAATCATAGCTTTTTAAATCCGATGAACTTGATTTTTTCCTGAGAAGCATTGTCCAAAAAGATCTTCCAAACTTACACATTCTCATACATTGGATCCTAACCCCTTGGAAGTGACAGTCACTCGTGAGCAACACCTTTTAGGAGAAACAAATTTATAACATTGTTTCAACCATGGTCTAGCTATTTTCATGCTCAACCAATACTATCAAGTGTTCAAGAGATAATTCTTGAATAATTTCTTCTTTGCCATCGCCTTGGTTGAGATCCTGTGGACTTATGACTCTACGTGATAGGATTTTCTTAAGTTTTTGTAGACGTCAATAGGTATGTATTTGCCTAGAATTTTTTATAATTTTTCAAATTTCAACACCACTTGAGACAAATACTTACTCTCTTTATTATTAGTGGATACTTTTAGATTTGCTTTCTATGGTTTTTCCCATCGATTAGAGGGTTTTCATGTAATTCTAAACTTCAAGAATATGTAATTGTATAATGAGAAGGAGGTCATTTAGGTACTTATAAAATCAATAGTTTGAAATGTTAGTAAAAAAAATGGTGAAAAAGAACATTTTATCACTACATTAAATAAACATTAATAAAAAAAATAGTACTATTGTTGTAATGACCTGGCCCAACTTAACCGGCCTCCGAACACAGTACAAAATTGTCCGCTTTGGGCCTCGCACACACGTACATGAGTGAGCCTGCATGGCTTTGCCTTTGGGCCTGGGCCACATGGTAGGCCCAAAACACGATGTACTATGTTGGAGGATGTGGCTACATATAAATCCCTCAAGATTTGTCTCCATTTCCGATATGGGACTCCACACCCACACTGATCGATGTGTAGCAATTGCTAGACACTCAAGCCCCCCTTTCACGGGTAAGGGTATCACAATTATAATAATCATAAAGCATATATTTCATAAAAATGAAATTTGGATAAAAACTAAAAGATACATATTTATGGAAAAGGACATTTTATTATTACATTAAAAACAAAATTTTACCTTACATTTTAATGTCGGATTCAAAATAAAAAAATTAAAAAGCATTAAAACTTATCTTAAAAAATACATTATCTTAAAAAAAAATTAACATTTTCCATTAAAATAAAAGTCAGTTCAACAATTAAAAACCAAAATTTACCTTACACTTTAAATTCAGTTTAAATATAAAAAATAACAAATGCATGAAAACATATTTTTAAACACTGCATTCACTTGAAAAACTACACAAACCTTTCCCAAACAAAAAAAAAAGTCATTTTAACAATTAAAAACCACATTTTACCTTACACTTTAATTTCAATTTAAAAAAGAAAAAGAAAATAACAAATGCATGAAAAGTAATTTTTAAAGGCTACATTAAATTAAAGAACAACAAATAAACATTGTCCAAAGTTTAACAATTAAAAACCATATTTTACCTTACACTTTAATTCCGGTTTTAAAATAAAAAGAAAATACCAAATGCATGAAAAGTGATTTTTAAAGACTACATTAACTTAAAGAACAACACAGAAACATTTTCCAAACAAAAAATATAATTTGAAAGAACTAAACTATACATTTACCTTCTACTTAAAATTCGGTTTAAAAACAAAAAAATAAAAATTCATTAAATATAATTTATAGACAATACACTAAATTCTACACTGCATTTAAACTATTCCAAACATAATAAGAACACTTTAATAAATCAAAGGTGTGTGCATGTACATTTATTTATACCTCCAACTCCGTGAATTCGAATTCCAATGAGTAAGAGATGCTTCCATTCTATTTCCTGAAAGCAAAAAAAATTAAAAGTATATTAATTTGAACATCAAACCAAGTTCTTTTGATGTCATGCTAATTAATAAGTAATAAGCTTGACATGGTAAGAAGTTAAATAGCTATGGGATAAGAAATGAATATATGGAATATGGAAATATTTTGAAAAGATAACTATATAATGCCATATTTTTTTGTTTTGTCTTTTTTGTATGATGGTAGTGATAAAATTGGCAATGACGATGATGATGAGAGGTAAGTATTGGACTTACGGTTCTTGAAAGAGAGTTTGGAGACGCTTTTTGACACTATCATCCTCCCATTCTGCACCTTCGAACCACTCCTTGTTCCCTTCAATCTTTTTCAAGTTGGGTGCACTTTGAAGCCCAATGGGAAGCCTTTTTAGTTGGGAGCAACAATGAACATCAATGCATTCTAGTGATGGCCAATCAAGAACTACACTTGCTCGATAAAACCTCTTTAAGTTGTGCAAGTTGTAAAGATCCAAAGTTTTTAATTGGGGGAAGATACATTGATTCACTACCTCTCCATCTTCCATTGAAATTAGTTCCTCCATTCCACTATTGCCCCATATTTCTAGTGTCTCCAAATGCAAGAGTCCTCGTGCCACACTCAATGAGAACACACTTTTTAAAGCATCATCAAATTCAATCCGCAACTGACGCAGGTTCTGGAAAATTGCAGTTTGCCCAATTGAGGGACTTGGAGGTAATTCCTCTTCTGAAATCAAGTTTTCAATATTACTACAATTCCATATCGTAAGACGCTTCAACTTTTTAAGACTTTGAGCCAGACTAAATGAAAAAAGAGCTCTCATAGCGTAACAATCTCCTATATAGATCTCTTCTATGTTCTGTAGGCTCTCCGGTGGAACAGCTCCTTTCCAAATGCTTATTAGTTGTGGCAGGCACTGCAAGTGTAGCACTCTTAATTTAAAGTGTACAATTTCTCCTCGATTAATTCCCTCAACATTAAATACCACTTCTACCTTGTCACAATTATTAACTTCAACTTTTTCCAAATTTTGCATTCTCAGTAGCACATCTGTTGAGAGGATGCTGACTAACTCGCAATATATGATTTGAAGGAGTTTTAGTTCACCAAAAATACCAATTGAAAGAGGCCCGCTATCCAACCTATCCATTTCACATTTCTTAAATAATAGGTCTTCAGTTTTTTCCAACAAAACCAAACTCCAGTGACAGAGGGGTTCTGAGATGCCTTGCAATCTCATTATTCTCTGATGTTTTTGGTCTCTTATCATTTCCCTTTCTAGAATCACTTCATCTCTAAAATCTTCAAATCTACCTCCCACCGATACACAAAATGTTTTGAGATTCCTCCAAGGGCCTTTAATATCCCTGGACAAGCACCCCACATTTTCTATATCAATATCTAGAGAGGTTAAGTGTGTCAAGGAACCAACCTCATATAAATCTCTTCTCACCACCTGTTGCCTGCCTTCGATTTCCCACCCTCCGAAGCTATTTGACATGTACAACTCTTGCAAGCAAACCAACCTTGGTATCACATTCGGTGCTATTACGTCAAGATGTCCAGTGTCAGTTAAATCCAAGAAAATTAGATTTGTTAGTTCACCTATTTCTTCAATCAATTCATCAATTCTTGTTGACCTCAGATGGAGTGTTCGGAGCATTTTGATTCCTCCAAGTTGAGATACATCCTCCAAATAGCGACAATAATCAAGACGAAGCATTCGAAGGTTTACCAGGCATGGAAATGATGGTGGAAGTGTTAAAATACTAGTGTGACTTAGATCCAAGACCACAAGGGATTTCATCCCCTGGAACAAATTGTCTGGTAATCTCTCCAAATACCAATAATTTTGCAGTAACATAGTAAGGAGTCCTTGGTTTTGATTTTCCGATATCTCATCGTCAACTGAAGTACTCTTGCTACTCATTAGTGAAACCCTCTTACGTCCTTTCCATTCCTCAGCTTTTAAGATTTCCATTTGTGCATTGGTTTTCACGAGAAATTTATGTTCATCTTTTGATGCAATCCATATGGCCACGTCTCTAACAACATCATGCAACTTCACATATCCTTCTTTATTTCCATGAAGCAACAAGCAACGAGCCTTGAGATTTTTGACGATTGCATGAACTCTATACCTTGCTTGCTCCAAAGTGTTGACGCCAGTTATAAACCCCTCAGCTATCCCATAAAATGTTAAGATATTAACATCGATTTCATAATCTTCTGGAAATAGGCAACAGAACAAGAAACAGAGCTTGATCACCTCACTTTCTAATCTATTATAACTAAGAGCTATAATTGAGAACACCTTGTCACGTATTCCATCAATGGTTATTGGATCAGAGCTTTTCAATTGCCACAATAAATCATTCCAAATCATTAGGTCGTTATTATTTCTCATTGATCGTCCAATTGTGACAATAGCTAGTGGTAATCCTCCACATTCCATGGCAACTTCCTGCGCAATGCTATGCAATTCCGGAGAGTCGGCAAAATCACCTACGCTTGTTTTAAACAACTTCCATGAATCTTGTTCTGATAAGACATCTACTTTAATCATCGCTTGGCATTTCATCAAGTTGCATACATCTATACTTCGAGATGTCAATACAATTTTGCAGCCCTTGTGGTCTTCCCCAGTTGGAATCCCTACTTCACCGAACTCCAATTCTTTCCATAAATCATCTAAGATTAGAAGGATATTTGTCTCCTGCTTCAATCTGCTGAACAACTTGGCTTTTCTTTGAGCTGATGCCTTTACGTCTAGTTTCATGCCTAAATTTTCTGCTATTTCTCCTTGGATTTCTTCCACAGAATTCTGTGACACAGTCACCATTACAACTATAAAAAGCTTCTCTGTACTCACTTGATTGCCTACTTCTTTCACAAGTGTAGTCTTTCCTACGCCTCCCATTCCAATGACTCCAATGATGCTAATGTTGTCATCTTTTAAGGCCTCCATGATTTGCTCCATTGTTGATCTTGTTGATTCGTTGGCTTCAAAGTCTCCACAAGGAACATCTTCAAAGCTTGCAGGAGGTGGACGGAGTGCAACAGAAGCAACAGGATTAAACTTCCCTCCTTCATCCTGGAGATTTTTCACATCATTGATCTTCGTCTTCGCCTCTTTACCTAAACGGTAGCGGCATCTACAATTAGGATGCCATCCTTTCAAACATTTCATATTCTTCTCGTCCACAACTGTAATTCCCTTTACATTGGCTTCAAAATTTTCGACTTTTGTTATCCAGTCTTGCACAATTGATTTGATTTCATCTCCATTCCTACGAGCTTCCTCAACCAATCGCTGCAAATCTTCTCTCAATGGCCTCAACTTATCAACTTCATTTGTAAGTTCTTCTACATATCTCTTGCACCGAATAAGATAGCAGATGTGACGTTTAATGAATACATACAAATCCTCCCCAACTTTCTTAATACAAGAATTACACAATGTTATCAAGCACTCTGTCATTTTCAAAGAGACGAAGGTACCTAGCAATACCCAAATGAAAAAAAAAAAAAAAATCAGACATAAATGACATAAAAACTCTTAATACTCTAATTGCAAAAATAAGCCTATAAAAAAATTAGAATTCTGAGAAGTTCTAAATTATAAAGGAATATCAATTGTTAAAATTCTCTATTTAGATCATCATAGAATTGAATATTAGAATTTTAATATTTTAATGATTTATAATTTTAAAATTGTATTAGAATCATTTGATAATATAATTCGTATAAGAATTTATTTAACAACACTTCATCTCATGTTCTTGGTTTATTCATTGATTTGGGCCCAAGAACATTTTTATTATTAATTCAAATACCACTAAATTGAAAAGAATAAAAGATAAATTTACAGTTTCTAGAGCCACCTATTAACACCGTTATGTAAAAAAAGAAAACTATAAAATCATATAAGGATTCAATTCCAGTTATCATCTAATAAAATATATTAAAATAGAAGAATAAAAAAATTAAGTGTTGATACCTACCATTATATTAAGAAGTAATGAATTCCAATCAATGGTCTACTTTTGAATCTATACAGTTTCATTACTTTAAATTATTTTTAAACATAACTTTTATTGTCTTAAAAAATATGCTTTAATTTTTCTAATCAAAGTTTTTTAATTGAATTAGGTATTGAAGTTCAATAAATTAAAAACATTCACATGTCCAATATTATTGGTGGGCCCTACACAACCTATGGACCAAAAGAAAAGAAAGGAAAGAAAAGTTTTTGACATATCGACTGATATTTGATTTTTTACATTTCAAGAAAAAAAAAAAAGAAGATAAAACGGCCCGATATTGTAATTTATAATATAAAATTAAAATGAAAATCAAATTGAAAAATCCTATTGAAAAATAGAGTTTATCATATAAAATATTAAAATCATATAGATATCTATTTTTATTTCTTTCATATCATACTGATAATTGATATCATATAAAGAGTTTAAATATTGATATCAAGGTTGGTTTCAAAAATGGATTGCATGTAATTTTTTCACTTAAAATTTTAAATTTTGTAAATTTTCATAATTTTAAATACAGCATTTAATATTCTCGAGTTGGTAACTTTAAAAATTCATTTGAACAGGTAAATGACAGATACTTAACGAAAAAAATTACATATCACTGAATTTCATATTTTTTTTCATTTTCTGAAAATTTTCTTAAGTTTTTTCTTTTTAAAATCAGATGAGAGAAAAATATCGGCAATATATCAGTATCGTCGGTATTGATATAATGGCTGATATATCGCCAGGTGCAATATTTTAACCCCTATTTGAGAGAGGGATTTTTTCCATGTCAAATCAAATATTAAGTTGTCTTTTCAAGACATTTTTGACACCTTCGCTTAAAAGCCTAAGCCTGCCTGTTTATGAAATGAGCTTACCAATGATCTCAAGCCAAGCCTTAGTATAAAAAAAAATCAAATTTACTGAGATTACAGTGTCTAGGACGATATCTCGGTATCTCAGATATCGGTCGAGATCTGATATCTCTCTCTCTTCTATTTTTTTTTTTAAATCTCTATGTGTCTCGGCTGATATTGGTGAGATCTCGGACATATCGGCCGATATTCGCTAGTTCGGCCGATGCAATGCGTATCGACCGAGATTTATAACCCTGCCTATTCCCCATTCAAATTCAATGCTTAAGCCCATTCATTACAATATTCTTTTATTGAATTTGACTAAATTAGTAAATGGTCATTTTTGTCAAAATAAAAAAGGACCAGTGTAATAAAACCTGACAAATTGCCTTTATATAAATTTGTTTCATATAAATAACATGGAAACAATTGTTTACTATGTTTTACTAAATTATTACTATAATAAATAAATAAAATTAAGTAAGAAAATCCATCTTTAAGTAAATTAAAACAACAATAATATCTCCATTATTTGAAAAAAGTTCATTTTTCTAAAATGAATTAAATTAAATCAACACAAAAGCATTTCAGTTTAACTTAAATATAATAAGATATATATTTTAATAACACAAAATCATTCATAATCTGAATAAAGTAAAATAAAATAATTTCATAATATTTTCATGTCCCTTTTAAAATAACATAACCTAAAACAAATGAAGAAACATGAGATAATCTTTTATTTCACAAAAAAAAATAAGACTACTTGCCAATTTTCATAAAAAATGGACACTCTGGGACGCTTGATCGAAAGATTTGAAAAATTATTTTGCAAAATGAGTTAAATGGGCTTTTAAGGTCTTGAGTTGATTTGAAACATGATGTTTAAAAACTATAGCTAGGCAACGTTTTTAGGTGATTTAAAATTTCCGATAGATCCTATAATTTGAAAGCAATTCAAAAAAAAAAAAAATGGTCAAAAATGGAAATTCAGAGAATTTTTAAAATAGTTAACAATTCGGCTTTTAAAGTGTCATATTCAACGCAATTTTTAGAGAAAACCGAGGTAATAATAAACGGGATTCAATTTTTCTATGTTTAGTTAATTTGGGGAAAGAAGAGTATGCAGGTTTTGAAATTTTAGGATTCAAAACGAACATTTAAATGAAAATCAAACTTTTTACATATTCTATAACTACCAAAAATTTAATATTTTCTTCAAAAATGTCATAACTTGAGCTCCTGAACTCAGATTTGGCGAAACTTGGGCTCATTGAAAATAAAGTAGAAGAATGGGTGGTTAAAAAATCCCTTAATCAGTGAAGCCATGACTTCAAAGGTTCAATTTTGTTCATAGTAGAAACTCGTGTGATTTGAAAAATAGGTTGTGTAACTCAAATTGAACTAAAATTGAGTAAGGATGGAATTCATAGGAGAATGGTCAAACATTGGAATTTTAAAATTGTATTAGAATTAATTTTCAGTAGAATTATTTGATAATATAAATCATATAAAAATTTATTTAACCACATTTCATATCATGTTCATGGTTTGTTCATTAAGTTGAAATAAATATTAATTGGATCCCAAAAGAATTTTATAATTTATTATGTAGAAAAAACTATAAAATCGTATAAGGAAACAATTCCATTCATCATCTAATAAAATGGAATAATAACAAGAATAATTAAGTGTTAGATACCTACGATTATAATAGGAAGTAATGAACTCCAATCAGTGATCTTCTTTTGAATCCCTGCATTTTCATTACTTTAAATCATTTTTAATCATAAATTTTTATTGTCGGCTTTAATTTTTTTAATCAAGGTTTTTTTTAAGTGAATAAATGAAGAAGTACTAATTTAATAAATTTCAAGAAGTTTAAAAGTAGTAGAATAAAGGGCAGATGAGTGTAATAACCAAAATGAAAATACCTGTAACAGTGTTCAGCTGAGAGATGGCTGAGCTGTGCGTGGGGAGCTCCAAAAGGACGGCAAAGTGCGGGTTGGCCAGAAGAAAAATGCCGTCCACACAGGGTGGCCGTACGTGCAACACATGGAAGAGGAAGGCGGCGCACCGGTGGTGCTGGCTGAGTAGCAAGAGCAAGAATTGAGGGTCTATCATTTGGCTTTAAGGCTTCAAGTTTTTAAAGTATAAACTTTAAATAATGGACTTTCCACTGTTGCACTGAACGCAAAATATTTTAAAAATAAAATTTAAAATTCTTAAAGATCGTGCATGCAATTTATCTGCACATCTATGTTCATATCATGTGCATAGTTTATTCATTAAGTTGAAATAAATATTATTTGGGCCTTAACAGACTTTATTAATTATTTAATTTAAAATTGACAAAAATTATGGACCCACCTAATAACATCTTATGTAAAATAATCACATAAGGAAACAGTCCCATAAAATGTTATTTTATCTTTTATCCTTTTCAATTTAGTACTTATAATTTTTGTCAATTTTAAATTAAATAATTACGTGTTACACCTACCATTATAATAGAAAGTAATGAACTCCAATCAATGGTCTTCTTTTGAATCTCTGCATTTTCACTATAAATTATTTTTAATCATAATTTTTTACTGTCTTTAAAAATATGCTTTAATTTTTCTAATCAAGGTTTTTAAATGAACAAATAAATAAGTACTAATTTAATAAATTTCAAAAAGTTTAAAAGTAGTAACCAAAATCAAAATACCTGTAACAGTGTTCGGCTGAGAGATGGCTGAGCTGGGTGTTGGGCGCTCCAAACGGATGGCAAAGCGCCTGTCGGTTGGAAGAAAAAGGATGTCCACACAGGGTGGGCGTCCGTCGAACACAAGAAGTGGAAGGCGGCGGCACCGGTGGTGCTGGTTGAGCAAAGAGAGACAGGCCAGCGGAGTAAGCCGTCGTCTGACTCCCTGCTTTAGCTTTACAACGGCGAAGAGAGGACAAGAGAGGAGAAGAGTGGTCATCATTTGGCCAGGGCCCACCGCTAGTCAACTGGGCGAAGAGATAAGGAAGAGACAAGTCTTTGTTAAATAGTAACCACTCAAATGGGTTTTAGGGTCTTCTTATCAAACGTAATTAGTGTTTAAAAGTCCGATTTCGAGAAACACATTGAACATTTTGAGAGTTAATATCTTCGATATATATCACTGATAATGTCGGATATCAGTGATTTTAAATAAAAAAATAGAAGAAAGAAATTTCGAAGTCGTTATATAAGCCGATATTGAAATTTTAACCCCCCATGACACAAACTTCCTTTTTTTACGCGGGTTCCTTTACATGATAATGTTAACATTTGAAGGTAATGACTCAAGTGGACGAAAAAAATTACTTTGATATCTTATGTGCTAAATTTGAGACGTATTTTATTATCATATCCTGACCTTAAGGTATTAAATTTGACAATGAAAAAAATGAATTATCGATTTTAATGGTAAAAGCTTGCTCAATAAATGTTTTTAACTGTTTTATCAATATCTCTTGGAATATTAAGGGTTCTGTTAGAAACTTAAAATTCACTAAGACCTATTACCTAAAAATGATATGTATTATTCAAATTATAGGGTGCCCATTTTAACAAGGGCATTATCTTTTAGGAGGCACAGGTTTTTTGGATTTCCCATTTTGCCACAACAGGAATCGGTTCACTTTCCAGTGAATCGTTTCACCTGTCCGGTGCACCGATGAATAAACTGATTCACTTGGAAATTGAAAGAGTACAGTTCGGTGCACCGACCAGTGAACAGATTTCTGCGGATGGATGGGGGCAAAATGTGAAGTTTACTAAAGCTCGTGCCTCTTAAAAGATAATGTCCGTGTTAGAATGAGCACCCAAATTATATTGTTCTTTAATTAGTTATTTGTAAGACATGTGCGGTACCTAGTTTTATATTTGGAAGGGCACATTAGAAAAGTTCATAATTGAATATAAGGCTTATAAAAATAATTTTTATTAGATTAATCAAATCATATTTTTGAAAACTATAAAAGTCTTTGATGACCGGTAGAAGTCTTAGGATTAAGTTCCGTATCAACACAAAAAGTATCACTTTCCATTATTCACTTCCTATGTCTTAATGATTAGTCAGATGAGACATTCAGATACCTTGGTTTTAAAAAAGTTATAAAAGTTGGACAATATAAAATTTAAAGTGATTATTTTTTGGAAGATTAAAACCATCACTTGATTAACCAATTAAGATGATTTGCTGAATCACAAGCCTTTCCAAATTGGTGGGCTCCACTATAAGAGGTGCACAAGTAATCATCACACAAAAATAAACAGCCTTTTTACTTAGGCTTGACTAATTAAAAAATTTGCCTCAAATAAATATTTTTTTACATTAGATGATGAGAAATTATTCACTTTATACTAGCACGGATGAATAACTAGAAGTTCCGTTTGATGCCAATTTTGGTCGTTGAGTGCTTTATAATCTTATTTGTGCAGAGTCACTAAGACTCAGCCACTAAGTGTGAAAACTCATATCAATTATTTCCATTGAACTGTCAAATAAATGATAGCATAAGAAAATATGAGAATAATTATTTGTGATTTAGGTTAGATGCATCTCAAATAAGAAATGACCAATTAAAATATATCTAGTAATTGCTTAACTCTGGAGGCTTATAATTAAACTCACGGTTTCCCACACTTAAATTCAAAAAAAAAAAATATTAGGATATCTCAAGATGTAAACTCACAACAAGTCATTTATGATCATTGTTTTCTACTTTAATAATTTTTTTTTTTTTTTCACAAGATTGTAGATTGTTTCATTCTACTATAATATAAATTAAATGTTGGATAATAATGGAATGACTCTTATTCTAATTACACTAGTTCTCAAACTTTAAAATTAAGATATGGACTAGACCGCTAGGATAAAGTCCTGGAGTAAAAAAAATTGTTTCACCCATACGGGCAGTCGTTATGCCCGTATCGATGAGACCAGGGGTTAAAAAAAAGGTATCGGCCGATACAATATATTGACCAATATATCGGCCGATAAATGTCTCTCTTATTTTTTTAAATAAAAAGGCTAATATCGGCCGATATCGGCTATATATATCGCTGATATATATCAGATATCGGCCGATATATAAAGGTATTAAAAACCGATACATATTGTATCGGCCGATATTATTACCCCTAGATGAAACTATACATATCGGTTGTGATAGGCCGATAAGCATTCGTTTGTTATCCGTCCACACTTGTTCGTATGTATCGTCCTTCATTTTCCCGATACATTGAGGTCAATACGCGACGCATCGACAACTTTTTACATGTGGGATAAACACACTAGGGTCAGACCTCATTTTCTATTTAGTGAGGCCCAAAGAACATCTCCCATACTTAGTGTTAATATAATAATATGTAATATTAAATTACATCATTATAGAATTTCAATATAAAACAATTCACAATCCCAATCTATAAACCATTCAACTCTAGATGCACCTGCATTTTTATTTATTTTTAATGCTTACACGATCCTTAGTTTGCATGCACACAATAATGGTGACCCTCATCATTTAAAAATTATAAATCAAGTGTTATTTATATTTAATCCAGAAAGTTTTACAATTTATTTAGGCCACCATCAGCACTGTACACTTGTCACGTGTGTGGACCAACGAAAACATAACCATTGAAATGTGGATCAAAAGGAGGAGAAAATAATTAAACCTGATTATATATCCTTTGACTTTTGCCCGTTGGGTGTGGATGGTTTTTCAAGCCTATCCTAACCAGGGCTTTATTATCTCTTAGTGGGCCACACATTTGATGGGTAACCATAGTGGTTCAGAGAGAAATCAACTGTTCGCCCCCCAATAATAAATTGACATGTCAGGTTTTTAATGGGTCAAATAATTTTGGCTTTACTTTTTATTTTCCAAACGAAATTTTAGGAGAAAATTTTACTGTCACTTTTTGTTTATACGTATCACTGATATATCTCTGACATAATATATTTTTACTATTTTTTTGAGCTAATACATTTGTGCATTGATAATATATCAATGTATGATAAGTATCATTAACACACTGAATCTCAGCAATAACTGGACCCTTGATTTAAAAGAAAAACTGATATCAAATAAATCGTGTAAAAGTTTTAATTAGGGTATTGAAGTTTGGATTAGATATAAGAAAGCTGATGGAGTTTCTTAACATAGAAAATATAAATATCAGCCGTATTGGCCGATTTTTTTATCTCAGGCCGATACCATGCGTATCAGCCGAGATATCTCGATCATGAAAATCCAGTGTATCGGCCGAGATTTCGACCCTTGCTCTAAGTATTATGAATGCTTTCGCAATCAAACCTGGATTTTGGTTTTTGATATCGATTGTTCGAAACTCATGTTAGATGCTATATCTATGATGATGAAGTGTCAATCCCAAGTTTCAGCTGAAGTGAAACTTTTTTGTCAATCAATTGGGATCTTGCTTTGCTCCTTAGTGTTAAACTAGACTGGTGGTAAAAATCATATTTTATGCAACGCTTCGTACCACTATAGGCGCGTTATCTCCTAAAACAACTCATAGAAAAGCCAAGTGTTAACTCGGGTTGAATTTTTTGAAGAAGGGGTAAGACTCCTCCCAAACCAAAGAGAACAACAAGCATCTCAAATCATAACGTGATCAACTCAGGTAAAACACACCAACAGAGTAAACACAAAAGTCGCAAGGTTATACAGCCATCCATGAAACATGCGATATAAAGTCTCAAATATAAAAGTCCTCTCACACAAATGTAGAAAACACATTTTAGCAGCATACTATCAACAACTCCATCTGTTCCCCCAAGCCTGCTCTTGGGGCCCATTGATTACTGCCTCCACCGTCGTGTCCTTGGAAAGTAACAAGATGACCTGAAAGCAAAAAAAAAAAGTGCATATTAATCTGAACATCAAACCAAGTTCTTTCAATGTCATGCTAATTAATGAGTAATAAGCATGGTAAGAAGTTAAATAGCAATAGAACATGAAATAAATATTTGAAATAGGGAAATATTTTTAAACGATGGCTGAATAATGCCATTTTTTTGTCTTTTTTCTATGATGGTTGTGATAAAATTGACAATGACGATGATGATCAGAGGTAAGTATTAGATTTACCATTTATAAAGAGTTTGGAGACGGATTTTAAAACTATTATCCCCCCATTCTAGCCCTTAACCACTCCAACTCCTTATCTCCTTCGATCATTCTTAACTTGGGTGCACTTTGAAGCCCAATGGGAAGCCCTTTTAGTTGGGAGCATTGATGAACATGAATGTGTTCTAGTGATTGCCAATCAAGAACTACACTTGCTCGATAAAACCTCTTTAAGTTGTCCAAGTTGGAAAGAACCAAAGTTTTTAATTGGGGGAAGATACGTTGATCCACTACCTCTCCATCTTCCATTGAAATTACCTCCTCCATTGTACAATTGTTATGTAAATATAGTGTCTCCAAATGCAAGAGCCCTCGTGCGATACTCAATGGGAAAGCACTCTTTAAAGCATGAATCGCTAAAATTCTCAACTCACGCAGGTTTTGGAAAATTGCAATTTGACCAATTGAGGGACTTGGAGGAAATTCCTCTTCTAAAATCAAGTTTTCCATATTAATGCAATTCACTATCGTAAGACGCTCCAACTTTTTAAGACTTTGAGCCACACTAAATGAAAAGAGAGCTCTCATAGCTTGACAATCTAAAATATGTATCTCTTCTATGTTCTGTAGGCTCTCCAGTGGAACACCTCCTTTCCAAATGCTTATTAGTTGTGGTAGATGAAACAAGTGTAGCTCTCTTAATTTAGAGTGTACAATTTCTCCTCGATTAATTCCCTCAATACTAAATACCACTTCTACCTTGTTGCAAGCATTAACGGTAACATTTTCCAAATTTTGCATTCTCAGTAGCACATCTGTTGAGAGGATGATGACTAACTTGTGGCAACATCTGATTTGAAAGAGTTTTAGTTCACCAAAAATACCAGTTGAAAGAGGCCCGCTATCCAAGCTATCAATTTCAACCCTCTTAAATAATAGGTCTTTAGTTTTTTCCAACAAAACCAAACTCCAGTGACAGAGGGGTTTTGAGATGCCTTGCAATCTCATTATTCTATGACGTTTTTGGTCTCTTATCATTTCCTCATCTAGAATCATTTCATCTTCAAAATCTTCAAATCTACCTCCCACCGATATACAAAATGTTTTGAGATTCCTCCAAGGGCCTTTAATATCCCTGGACAAGCACCCCACATTTTCTATATCAATATCTAGAGAGGTTAAGTGTGTCAAGGAACCCACTTCAGCAAGGCTAGCATTGCTTCCATATAAATCTCTTCTCACCACCTGGTGCCGACCTTCGATTTCCCATCCAATGAAGCTATTATCCATGTATAACTCTTGCAAGCAAATCAACCTCGATATCACATTCGGTGCTATTGTCTTAAGATCTCGAGTGCCTCTTAAATCCAAGAAAATTAGATTTGTTAGTTCACCTATTTCTTCAGTCAATGTCTGAATTCTTATACACCTTAGATGGAGTGTTCGGAGCTTTTTTACTCCTCCAAGTTGAGATACATCCTTCAAATTTTTACAATAATTAAGACAAAGCATTCGAAGGTTGACCAAGGATGGAAATGATGGTGGAAGTGTTGAAATACCAGTGTGACTTAGATCCAAGACCACAAGGGATTCCATCCCCTTGAAGAAATTGTCGGGTATTTTCTTCAAAGAACAATTATTTTGCAGTAACAGAGTAAGGAGTCCTTGGTTTTGATTTTCTGACATCTCATTGTCGAGTTTAGTAATCTTGCAATCGATTCGTGAAACCCTCTTGAATCCTTGCCATTCCTCAACTTTTACTTTTTTCATTCGTTCCCTGGTTTTCACAAGAAATTTATATTCATCTTCTGATGCAATCTGTATGGCCACGTCTCTAACAACATCATGCAACTTCACACAATTTGCTTTCGTTCCATCAAGTAACAAATCACGCTCCTTGAGATATTTGACGAATGCATGAACTCTATCCCTTGCTTGATCCAAAGTGTCAACGCTCTTTATAAAGCCCTCAGCTATCCAATAAAATGTTAAGACATTAACATCGATTTCATAGTCTTCTGGAAATAGACAACAAAACAAGAAAGAGAGCTTGATCTCCTCACTTTCTAAGCAATTCCATAGTGTAGTCAGCCACTCTGCCATTTTCAACCAGACACAAGCTACCTAGAAATAACCAAATGAAAAAAAAAAAAAAAATTCAGACATAAATGACTATAAAAAATCATAATAATCTAATTGCAAAAAACAATCATATAGATATCTATAAAAAAATATCATATTAAATCATAAGATCTATTGAATAAAAATCATATAGATATCTATTTTTATCACTTTCATCTCATATTGATAATTGATATCATATAAAGAGTTTAAATATTGATATCAACATTGGTTTCAAAAATAGATTGCATATATTTTTTCACTTAAAATTTTCATTTTTGTAAACATGATATTCTCAAGTTGGTAACTTAAAAAAATCATTTGAACAGGTAAATGGCAGATATTTAACGAAAAAAATTACACATCAATGAAGCTCATAATTTTTTTCATTTTCTGAAAATTTTCTTAAGTTTTTTGGAAAAAAATAAGATCAGAGAGAAATATATCTCCAATATATCAGTATCGCCGATATTGATGTATCCGTTGATATATCGTCAAATGAAATATTAACTTGTCTTTTCCAGGCATTTCATAAAAGAAAAAATTTCTTCTCTAGACTTGATGAAAGAAGATTGAATGTAATTTATTATTCATGAAATAAGGATTTTTTCCAAGAACACAAAATTTGAGATTTTTTTGTTCTTTTAAAAAAATGATTTTTTTAGACAAAAATAAATTCAATGGACAGTTTAAACAAAAAAAAAAAAAGTAAGAGAGATGAGTAGAGAAACCTATTAGTTATCTTATTACGAATTTATTGGTTATCATCATTCTTAAAAGGCTTTATTATAACAAAGATCCCATTTTTTTTCAAATTCTTTACAACATTCTTTTATTGAATTGACTAAATTAGTAAATGGTCATTTTGTGAAAATAACAAAGTATCACATGTCTAAAACCTGACAAATTGCCTTTATATAAATTTGTTTCATCTAGGGCCTAGGCAGAGCAACGGCTAGATTCAAGCTGGCCTAAACTGTATTAAGCCCAAGCCCAATTAAAACAAGGAATGCCTGAACTCGAGCCCAAGATTGACTATGCTTAGAAATATAGCTAAGATCAATTAGAAGTCCAAATGGATGGATGCCTTTTCACCTTTCATTAGTTCTTTTAAATTTCATCAATTTATGAATTCTTTCTATGATCAGAGAAATAAAATTCGATATCTAACATACAAATAACATGGAAACAATTGTTTGCTAGGTTTTACTAAATTATTACTATAATTTTATAGAAATCGGGCTTTTATCGTTTTAATTATAGTTATCATGCTTTTCTTTAGATTAATAGCGTTCATTTTCTAAGTTAAATGAAAATGAGAAATGCATATAAAACAAACGAAATTTAAATTAATTAAATTCTAAATATGGTTGAATCTCTTCAACTAATGATGTTTAAGTTCCTAAATTGTCCGAGAAGAGTCTAGGAAAATAGCTGGAAGTAAAAGAAAGCTAAATGAAATAACCACTTTAAATTATAATAGGAAGTAATGAACTCCAATCAGTGATCTTCTTTTGAATCTCTGCATTTTCATTACTTTAAATTATTTTAATCATAAATTTTCATTGTGTTTTAAAATATGTTTTAATTTTTCTAATCAAGGTTTTTTAATGAAGAATTAAATAAGTACTAATTTAATAAATTTTTAAAAGTTTAAAAGTAGTAGAATAAAGGGAAGATGACTGTAATAACAAAAACTTTTGAAAATACCTGTAACAGTGTTCGAGTGAGAGATGGATGAGCTGGGAGTGGGGAGCTCCAAACGGACGGCAAAGTGCCGGTCGGTTGTAAGAAAAATGCTGTCCACACAGGGTGACCGTATGTACAACACAGGGAAGAGGAAGGCGGCGGCACCGGCGGTGCTGGCTGAGCAGCAAGAGCAAGAATTGAGGGACTGTCCCTGCTTTACAACAGAGTGGAGACAATAATAAGTTATCATGGTTGCTTAAAGCTTTTCACTTCAGAATAACTCATTATTTTTTATTATAACAAAGATGTCATTTCTTTCAAATTCTTTTACAACATTCTTTTATTGAATTGACTAAATTAGTAAATGATCATTTTTGTCAAATTAAAAATGTATCGGGTCCAAATTAAGAACCCGACAATTTGCCTTTTATATAAGTTTGTTCCATCTATACAGAGCAACGGCTAGATACAAGCTTGCCTATATTGTATTAAGTCGAACTCCAGCCCAAGATCGACTATCCTTAGAAATATAGCCAAGATCAATTAGAAGCCCAAATGAATGGACGTCTTTTCACCTTTAATTTATTCTTTCAAATTTCTTCAATTTATGAATATTTTTTTCCTCATTTTTGCATATAATCAAATTTCCTTTTTTTTTTTTAAAACCCTACTAAATAAATTTATTAAATGAAGGAGTATAAGGAAACAATGAGAAACCCACAACAAAAACTACATGACACATGAAGTAGAAAAAGCAGTCCCAGCGCTGGATGGGAGTGATTACAGGGGGACAGAAGAAGAAGAGAGAGGGAAAATGACTGTATTAACCCAAATGAAAATACCTGTAATAGTGTTCAGCTGAGAGATGGCTGAGCTGGGCATGGAGAGCTCCAAACGGACGGCAAAGCGCCCGTCAGTTAGAAGAAAAAGGATGTCCACACAGGAAGACGTTTCTATGCAGCCTGAGAGAGTGAAAAAGAAAAGAAATTGGAGTGAGATGAGAAAGAATGGAAAAAAGATGAAGGAGTTTAAGGAAAGTGAGAAACCCACAACTATACAGTCCCAGCACTGGATGGGAGTGATTACAGAGGGAGAGAAGAAGAAAAAAGAGGGAAGATGACTGTAATAACCAAAATGAAAATACCTGTAAACACTAAATTGAAAAGAATAAAAGATAAATTCACATTTTATTGACCCCCTAATAACATCGTCATGTAAAAAAACCTATAAGGAGCGGTGTGTGACAATCATCACATAATTCATCTCATATTCACATATCATTTCACTAATAATATCATATTCACAACTAAATTTCATCTTTATTAGGCTTTACCATTTACCTAATTTAACATAATCCCACGTTCACGAAGTTCAACGTGATATATCTAAATAATTAAGCTTAGCATATTCACAAATGTAGAAGATAATAATGGGAAAATGGAGAAGAGAAGAAATTCTTCTCTCTTTGATTTAACTGAGGAGGTTACATGCATATATAAATTACATAGAGAGGTAGTCATGATGACAAAATATAAATAAATAAATGAAAGAATAATTACACATGATGGCAATAATTGAGTTGTCCCTACAGGAGAGGGTCCCACAATAATAATATCATCCATGGAGTTGTCTCCAAGTGGAGACAACTTATGCTGTTTCCAAAGTGGAGGGTCCCATAATGAGTAATCTTCAAACTGGAGGATCCCACGACAATAATGATAACTTGAGTTGTCTAGTCAAAGTACATTCCAAAACAATAATGACATGTGGGTCTCACAATAATGAGTCCTACAACGCTCCCCCTCAAATTGATTTGAAGATATCGAATAATCTCAACTTGCACAAAAGATGATCAAGTTGAGTCCGAGAAGCTGCCTTCGTGGGCGTGTCCTCAACTTGACTAAGAGTCGATGGAGAAAAAGAGGGAGAATCCGCTACAAAAGTCCTCAGAGAGCTAGAGGAGATGTCGGAGTCGGTTGATGAATAGTAACTCCAGTGATAAGTGGTAATCTGACAAGGAACAATAAAACGAAAGAAAATCCTCTTTAAAGCATCCAAAAAATTCCTTCCAGTGCAAGAAGGGCACATACAAAGCCAAAAAATCTGTAAAAAAATCCAGACTGTGAAAAAGAAGGAGATTCGCAACAGAGATCCGAAGACGATGGAGTCCAATGGAAATAGTAACTCCATCAATGAATAGTAACACCGATGAGAACCTAGTAAATTCGGCGAGGATACCGTAAAATAGAATAAAAAAAGAGTTCTGCAACAAAGATACTCAAAGATCTTTTGGAGACGACAGAGTCCAACAGAAATAGCAACTCCTGTGGTGAAGAGTAACTCCGACAAGGACACAGTAAAACAGAATAAAAAGGAGCTCCGCAACAAAGATTCAGAGATCATGGAGTCCATTGATGAATAGTAACACCAACGAGAACGCAGTAAAACAGAACAAGAATAAGATCCTCAGCAAAGATTCTTAGAGATCTGGAGACGACGGAGTCTTATTGGAATAGTAACTCCGGCGATAACAAAATAAAATGGAAAAAGAAGGAGATCCTTACTGAGATCCTTAGAGATAACATCATTATGTAGAAAAAGCTATAAAATCATGTAGGAAACAATTCCGTTCATCATCTAATAAAATAGATTTAAATAGAATAATAACAAAAATAATTAAGTGTTAGATACCTACCACTATAATAGGAAGTAATGAACTCCAATGAATGTCTTCTTTTGAATCTCTGTATTTTCATTACTTCATTTTTAATCATACATTTTTATTAAAGTTAACTAAATTTAAAACATTCATATGCCCATTATTATTGATGGCCACCCTAGATAGAGGTGTCCGTCGGAAAACCCAACACCATACATTTAAAACATCTTAAAAATGTCATGATACAACAGACTTATCTACATACGACATATGGTGATGTAGGGGAGCACAGGAAGCATATAAGGAGTGAGATAGAAGGTGAGTACATTCTTCTAGGTATGAAAGTGGATCAAGAGATTGGTGTACATGGGACTCGGGGATTTGAGTTTTGGGTTAAACTCAAGGAGTGATTCATCTTGTATTTGTAATCTATTTGATCTAATAGTGAAGATTTTTGTCGCTCCGTGGATGTAAACTAAGGTTGGGCTGAACCACGTACATTATGATGTGTTGTGCTTGATTTATTTTCGTTCGATCCCGCTAATAATCCTAACAGTATTCACACATCTTTTCACAAATAATATCATATTCACAAGTAAATTTCATCTTTATTAGGATTAACCATTTATCTAATTTAACATAATCCCACGTTCACGAAGTTCAACACGACATAAATGAAATCATTAAGCTTAGCATAATCATAGGTTCGCAAGGTTTCTTACAATATCACCATAACACATGTTGAGAGAGTTCTCTACCATTTCACATATTCACGAAATTCCATGCGTCATCACACTAACAGATTTCACATAGTTATATACAATATCATACATTCAAAAAGGTTTTGAAATGATTGGAGATAGGTCTGTAATATCATCTACCAATATATATTGCACACTAATCACATCATGCCCATGATTGGGTCCGATAGGCAGTTAGACGGCTACGCCTCAACCGTTGGGTATACTCAACATATACAGTCGGTATTCAAAACCGATTTATTTTAATCCCTTACGAGTAAGCGATACTTTCACATTTTGATTCTACTCACGTCTTTGTAGGGCCGCAACTAGGGTTGGGCGGGTCAGGTTCCTTAAAACCCAACCCAACTCGAGTTGATATATATAGAATCCAACCAGATCCGAATTCTCAACCCGAACTTCACAACCCAACCCGACCCAACCGAATTCTAACCCGAATCGACCAGCATTCTAACGTGACTCGCATTCTGAACCCATTTTAACCTAATTTTAGCCGGGTCGGGTTGGGTTTACTTGTAAAATCCTCAATCCGACCCAACCTGAAATTCATGCGGCTTTTTATCTTCACAACTCGACCTGCTGACCCGAAATACTCAACCCGACTTGCATGATTTCTCGAGTCGGGTCATGCGGGTCGGGCCAAAACCCGACCCAAGTTGCAGCCCTACGTCTTTTCTATGGAGTCAAAATACACATCGGAACCCACCATTGCATACGGATTAAAGGCATTTGTTTTTCAAGTATAATGCAATTACGTAATACATAATAAAACAACAAAAATTAAAATAATAATTAAATTTAAAAGGATGGTTAAATATCCTCATCTAATTTGAGGAAGCTATACAAGTTCCTAAGTTCACGTGTGTAGAAGAGAATGAATGAATAGATCACGCTGGTCCAATTAAATAATTGACAGACTTAGAAAGATATTTGACCGATGGTTGGCCCCACCGATAATTTAGTGGGTAATAATGATAGAACACTTTTCTATCTCGAATAGTTATTGGGACGGAGAAGGACAATAGAGGAGGTTAAAAACTCTCTTATCTTTTAGCTAGGAGCATTATTCAAATATCGAACTGACTTTTCTAAAAGAAAATCTCATTTTTGTGATGATGAAATTTTATATTAAAATGTCGTTAAATTTTAATCATATAAGCTGGAATGAAGATATCGACTGAAATGAAACGTATCGGCCAATATATATTATTTTTTAAGCACCGCATTATATCGGCCGCACGTATTGTATCGGTCGTACACACTATTTCTCGGCCGATATGGCCGATATATTGACGATATATATCAGCCGATATGATTAATATCAATCTTTTAAAAAAAAACATGGTGGTGGGCCCAAGTCGATATCTTGGCCGATATCGGACCAATATAGGCCAATATTTACATTTTAAAATTTTTTTTTTTTTTTTAAGTCCAGCTTCCTTTTGAGTTATTAATTCATTTTTTAATTCAGTTAAAATAAAATAAAAAAATACTTATATTTAAAAAGAAAGTAAAAGAGCAGAGAGAAACTATCGACCGAGATATTGGCCGATATCTTGGCCAAGCCAAATTTTGCACCCCTAAATATAAGTATACCGTCGTTTTATGAAATAAGTGATGTTTAAAAAAATAAGAACCTCAAAATTTACTTTTTTGAAATAAAATAAATTGAAGACAAGACATCATGTTTCAACAAATTGTTAAAGTTAAAGTTAAAGTTATTTATCCTCTCATTCAAATAACTTAAACTACCCATAAGTAACGTAATCCAGATAAAATAAAATTATCTAAAATAATTATTTTTTAAATAAGTATAACTATTATCCTACAACTAAAAAAAATAATGAATATTATACGCAATAGAAATGAAATCATTTTTAAGTCAAAAAAAATATTTGTATGATAGAATAAATAAATAATACTAATGTAATAAATTTCAAAAAGTTTAAAAGTAGTAGAATAAAATACCAATAATATGGTCTTTTCGGTCTTAAAATACCACTATATATATAAATATATTTCAAATACAAACCGAAAAGATCAAGCATATAATTAAATTTCCAAACTACTCATTTTTTAAAAAAACCCTACTAAATAAATTTAATAAATGAAGGAGTATAAGGAAAACAGTCCCAGTGCTGGATGGGAGTGATAACCAATGTAACAAATATCTCTGATATTTCATTTTTATCATGAAAATATAGGTAAAATAACTTTTCCCGTTAAAAACCCAAGTTTATCGTGTCTGCCGTTTTTAACGGTAAATTCCCGTTAACACCACGTTTTTATCGCGAGAAATGGTAAATTTCCGTTAAAATTGTGAGATTTTGCCGTTAAATTCCCGTTAAAAATGCTTGGGCCAAATATACATTTTTTATTTCTAAAATATCATCTATTTTTTCAAATTTTGGCCACATTATTTATTTTTATTATTTTTAAATAATATATTTTCCTTGAGATTTTCCCGTTAAATTTCTGATAAAAATCCGAGAATTTGAAAATATTTCGCTATTAACAATTACCGTTAATATCCTTAGAATGAGATTTGTGACAATGGTGATAAGAGAGGCACAGAAGAAGAAGAAGAAGAAGAAGAAGAAGAAGAAGAAGAAGAAGAAGAAGAAGAAGAAGAAGAAGAAGAAGAAGAAGAGAGGGAAGATGACTGTATTAACCCAAATGGAAATACCTGTAACAGTGTTCGGCTGAGAGATGGCTAAGCTGGGCGTGGAGAGCTCCAAACGGACGGCAAAGCGCCTGTCGGTTTGAAGAAAAAGGATGTCCACACAGGGAGAAGTTTCTACGCAGGCTGAGAGAGTGAAAGAGAGAAGAAATTGGAGTGAGAGAGATAGAATGGAGAAAAGATGGAGGAGTTTAAGGAAACAGTGAGAAACCCACGACAAAACACAGTCCTCGGCTGAGCTTGGCGTGGGTGAGCAATAATTGAGGGACCGTCCCTCCTTTACAACAGAGTGGAGGCCCCACAGCTAGACCAAAAGTCACGTGAAAAAGTTTCTATTCTAATGATAATAATAATAATAAATATATAAATAATTTTGGTTATTTTGCCAAAAAACTATCCTTTTTATCAAATGGGCTTAAAAATGATCTCAAGTCTATCCCCAATTCAAATTCAATGTTGTTTAAGGCCATTAATTTACAAGTTTAGGCCGTAACTGAGGCCCGAATATGACAAGCTGGGCTTCAACTTAGAGCTCTTGGTTGGCCCATTTACACAAAGAATGCCTGAGCTCAAGCACAAAATTGACTTTATACTTAGAAATATAGCTAAGATCAATTAGAAATCCAAATGGATTAATGAACCTTCACCATTCATTTGTTCTTTTAAATTTTTTTATACGACGAAAGAAATAAATTCGATATCTAATATACACAAAACATGGAAACACTTGTTTACTATGTTTTACTACATTATTTAAATGAGGCTTTATCATTTTAGTTATAATTATCATGAATTTCTTTAAATTAATAGCGTTCATTTTCGAGATCTCATGCAAATGTGAAATGTATATAAAAAAAATGAAATTTAAAATAATTAAATTTTAAATGTGGTTGAATCTCCTCTCCCAATGATGCTCAAGGTCCAACGGTCTGAGAAGAATCTAAAAAAGAGCTGGAAATAAAAGAAGGCTGAATGAAATAATTAACGGAACAAAGAAAAAAGAGGAAGAAGATAAAAAATTGGAGGAGATAAAGACCCCATTCTAAATTCCATCAATTAAAATTCATAACCAAAATAATACCTTACTTTATATTTAAATCAAAGTACATAAAACAAATCAAAATAAACGATAAAATATTTTCTTTATTTCACTTTAAAAAAAAAAATCAATTTGTCATTTTCTTTCTTATAAATACTATCCCCTTTTTCAAATTAGTAAAATGCATTATCTTATTTCATTTTCACAATTTTAAAAACAACATAAATCAATACCTTATTTTATTTAATAACATAGAAGAAATAAATAATTAAAATAAAGTGAGAAAATCCATCTCTAAGTAAATTAAAAAAATAATAATATCTCCTTTATTTGAAAAAGTTCATTTTGTACAATGAATTAAATTAAATCACCACAAAGGCATATATTTAACTTAAATATAATAACATATCCCTTTTATAAAACAACATCAATTAATAATCTGCATAAAGTAAAATAAAATAATTCAATAATATTTTCATGTCTCTTTTAAAATAATATAAGGGTAGCGATCTTTTCATGGGCATTTTATGTAACTCGACACGGATTTTAGTATATTGTCAATTTTACCTTTCGCATGTCCAGTAAAATCAGCTCTAAATCGGCTCACCGACCATTCGCATAAACAGTTGCCTATTTTACTGATTATGTGAAATATAAAATTGACAATACACTAAAACCCGTATCTGATTACACAAGCCTCTAGTGGGAGGATTGCTACACTAAGATAATCTATAACAAATAAAACAAATGAAGAAACATGAAATAATCTTTCGAAGTTTAAAACAAGCCAAAGCAAATATAAAATAAAAACCAAAAGATTTTCTCTTTTATTAAAGAAGAAAGATTCCACAAGTGGGGACGGGAACGGCACTTTAACCAATTAGCTAATAAAATAAGATTACTTAGCCAATTGTCATAAAAAAAAGGACACTATGGGATGCTTGATCGAAAGATATGAACACTCATTTTGCAAAAATGGGTTAAACGGGTTTTAAGGTCACACGACGTTTAAAAATCGCACCTAGGCGACATTTCTATATGATTTAAAATATTCAGTAGATCCTATAATTCGAAAACAATTCAATAAAACATTTTCCAAAGAAAACAGAACTTCAGAGAATTTTTAAAATAGTTAACAAGTCAGCTTATAAAAGTGTCATACTCAACTCAAGTTTTAGAGAAAATTGGGGTGATTCTAAGGTCATAATTTTTTTCATTTTCTTAAAATTTTCTTAAGTTTTTTGAAAAAAAAATCAGATGAGAGAAAAATATTGGCAATATATCGGTATCGTCAATATTGATATAACGGCTGATATATCGCAAGGTGCAATATTTTAACCCCAAATGGAGAAAGGGATTTTTCCCATGTCATCTATTCAAGGCATTTTTGACACCTTCCCTTAAAAGCCTAAGCCTGCCTTTTTATGAAATGAGCTCACCGATGATCTCAAGTCTAACCCCAGGGTAAAAAATCCAGATTTACTAAGATATCGACTTCTCGGCCGATATCTCGGTATCTCGGATATCGGCTGAGATCTAATATCTCTCTCTTCTAATTTTTTTTAAAAAAAGTCTCGGCCGATATCTCGGTGTCTCAGATATCAGCCGAGATCTAATACCTCTCTTTTCTAATTTTTTTAAAAAAATCTCAGTGTGTATCGGCCGATATTGGCGAGATCTCATCTTCTGAGTTTAAAACAAACCAAAGCAAATATAAAAATTCCATTTCTAATTTTTTGTTTTAAAATAACCCAAATTAAATAAATAAACCAATAAAATTTTCTTAAGTTTTTTTTTCTTTTGAATAGTGCAAATAAAGGTACTGGTGCTGCTGCACAAAGATGGCAAAATATTCTCTTTTATTAAAGAAAATAAGACTACTTGCCAATTTTCATAAAAAATGGACACTATGGGACGCTTGATCGAAAGATTTGAAAAATTAGTTTGCAAAATGAGTTAAATGGGCTTTTAAGGCCTTGATTTGATTTGAAACATTATGTTTAAAAACTATAATTTCCGATAGATCCTATAATTTGAAAGCAATTCAAAAAAAAAAAAAAAAAATCATCAAAAAATGGAAATTCAGAGAATTTTTAAAATAGTTAACAAGTCGGCTTTTAAAGTGTCATATTCAACGCAATTTTTAGAGAAAACCGAGGTAATTATAAACAGGATTCAAATTTTTCTATGTTCAGTTAATTTGGGGAAAGAAGAGTATGCAGGTTTTGAAATTTTAGGATTCAAACCGAAGATTTAAATGAAAATCAAACTTTTCACATATTTTATAAATACCAAAAATTTAATATTTTCTTCAAAAATGCCATAACTTGAGCTCTTGAGCTCAGATTTGGCAAAGCTTGAGCTCGTTGAAAATAAAGTGGAAGAATGGGTGGTTAAAAAATCCCTAGCCATGGAAAAATAGGTTGTGTAACTCAAATTGAACTAAAATTGGATAAGGATGGAATTCATAGGAGAATGGTCAAACTCAAGGTGATCTTTTCGTGCCTTATGATGGAGATTGAACATTGGAATTTTAAAATTTTAAAATTGTATTAGTATTAATTTAAAAAAAATTGTAGAATTATTTGATAATATAAATCATAAAAAAATTTATTTAAACACATTTCATATCATGTTCATGGTTTGTTCATTAAGTTGAAATAAATATTATTTGGGCCCTAAAAGAATTTTATAATTTATTATGTATAAAAAACTATAAAATCATATAAGGAAACAATCCCATTCATCATCTAATAAAATAGAATAATAACAAAAATAATTAAGTGTTAGATACCTACCGTTATAATAGGAAGTAAAGAACTCCAATCAGTGATCTTCTATTGAATCTCTGCATTTTAATTACTTTAAACTATTTTTAACTTTTCATTGTGTTTTAAAATATGCTTTAATTTTTCTAATCAAGGTTTTTAAATGAAGAATTAAATAAGTACTAATTTAATAAATTTTTAAAAGTTTAAAAGTAGTAGAATAAAGGGAAGATGACTGTAATAACAAAAATGAAAATACCTGTAACAGTGTTCGACTGAGAGATGGCTGAGCTGGGCGTGGAGAGCTCCAAACGGACCGCAAAGTGCCGTCGGTTCGAAGAAAAAGGATGTCCACACAGGAAGAAGTTTCTACGCAGCTTGAGAGAGTGAAAAAGAAAAGAAATTGGAGTGAGATGAGAAAGAATGGAGAAGAAAAGATGAAGGAGTTTAAGGAAACAGTGAGAAACCCCCAACAATACAGTCCCAGCACTGGATCGGAGTGACTACAGAGGGAGAGAAGAAAAAAGAGGGAAGATGACTGTAATAACCAAAATGAAAATACCTGTAGCAGTCTTCGGCTGAGCTTGGCGTAGGGAGCTCCAAACGGAAGGAAAAGCGCCGATCGGTTGGAAGAAAAAGGCTGTCAACACAGGGAGGCCATCCGTGCAACACAAGGAAGAGGAAGGCGGCGGAGGCGGCGGCGGTTAACTCAGCAGCAAGAGAGAGAGGGCAGAGCAAAGAGAGAGAGAAATGAGATGAGAAGAGAGAGTAGTGGAGTGGGTGAGCAATAATTGAGGGACCGTCCCTGCTAGACCAAAAGTCTCTGCAAGAAAAGGAAGAAATCAAGAAAGAGATAAAAGGAGCCAGAAATCACATGGAAAAGTCTCTATTCTAATAATTGAATACGGTTCTTTGGCATTTTCCATTTTACACTTGTAATGTTATACGAAATCATTTAAAAAATTTAGTGGTCATTAATTTATTCTTCTGTATAAAAAAAGTAATTTTCACTTAAACAGGTTCCAGTGATTTGATTTTGATGAGTCACTTAGTGATCTAATTAATGAGTCGATTTATACCGAAGTAATTTGGTGAGCCTGTCGGTGAACCAATTTTTACTATAGTGAAAGGATAAAATAAATAATACCTTAAATTTCGTGTCGGATTACACAAAATACAGGTGAAAAGATCACTATCCATAATAAATATATAAATATTTTTGATTATTTTGCCAAAAAGCCCCCCATGATTTTACAAATTTGCTTAAAATACTAAGTCACCCTTTTTATCAAATGGGCTTAAAAATGATCTCAAGCCTAGCGCTCTAGCCCCAATTCAATTGAGGCCCGAATATGACAAGTTGGGCTTCAACTTAGAGCTTGGTTGGCCGATTAACAAAAAGAATGCCTGAGCTCAAGCACAAAATTGACTTTATACATAGAAATATAGCTAAGATCAATTAGAAATCCAAATGGATGAATGACTTTTCACCATTCATTTGTTCTTTTAACTTTTATCAATTTATGAATTTTTTTCTACGATGAAAGAAATAAAATTCGATATCTAATATACACAAAACATGGAAACACTTGTATACTATGTTTTACTATATTATTTAAATGAGGCTTTATCATTTTAGTTATAATTATTATGAATTTCTTTAAATTAATAGTGTTCATTTTCGAGATCTTATGCAAATGTGAAATGCATATAAAAGAAATAAAATTTAAAATAATTAAATTTTAAATGTGGTTGAATCTCCTCACACAACCATGTTCAAGCTCCAAACCATCCTAGAAGAATCCAAAAAAGAGCTCCTGGGGTGCTCAAGTTTAATTTTGATGGGAGTTGTATGTGAGAAGTTGGTATGGCTGGTTATGGTGGATTCATTTGTAATGAGTTTGGGAATACGCTGATTTCCTTTGAATTCCTATTTGTAATGGGTCGGTTATTAAGGTTGAATTGTTTGCTCTGTGGAGAGGAATTTTGGAAATGGAAGAGCTAGGGGTTCATAGGGGTTTAGTTGAAGGTGATTCACGGGTTGTGATAGATTGGGTGTTGAGTTCTCCCTACCCGTGGATTTATCTTGACAAAGTTGAGAGGATTCATCATGTTGTCAATATTTTTTATTTTAAAATTACTTGGATTCGTAGGTCAATTAAGTCAACTGCGGATTCTTTTGTACAGCAGCGAGTGTTGTTAGATGAGAAAGTTGTTAAGAAATTGATGTAATTTGTTTTTTCCTTTTGTAGGAATTTTTCTTTTTTTGACCTATTTATTCTTTAGATTAATAAAGTTAACTTTCAAAGGAAAAAAAATTTAAAAAAGAGCTGAAAATAAAAGAAGGTTAAATGAAATAATCACTTTAAAAACTCGGATCAGTCATCTGTGGACTGACCTATTGGATCTTCAGACGACAGTAATTGGATCTTCCGACAGAATGTCGGTTTGCATAGTAAATTAACAGAACAAAGAGAAAAATGAAGAAGAAAAAGAATTGCTAAATTTCATCAATTAAAATTCATAACCAAAATAATACCTTACTTTATATTTTGATTTTTTTAAAATCAAAGTACATAAAACAAATCAAAATAAACGATAAAAAATTTTCTTTATTTCACTTTTTGAAAAAAATCAATTTGTCATTTTCTTTCTTATAAATACCATCCCCTTTTTTCAAATTAGTAAAATGCACTATCTTTTTTCATTTTCAGACTTTTAAAAACAATATAAATCAATACCTTGTTTTATTTAATAACATAGAACAAATAAATAAATAAAATAAAGTAAGAAAATCTATATTTAAGTAAATTAAAACAATAATAATATCTCCCACATGCTTGTACCTCAACTGGTTGCCTCCTACCTCAGTAAACGGAGAGGTTGCGAGTTCGTGCCCCCATGGCCTAACCTTTGTGTGCCTTAGGAGTAGTGGACTCATTTGTAAGGGTTTTACGCTGGGTATCCCACAGTTTCCCATACGTAAATTCAAAAAAGAAAAATCTCTTTTATTTGAAAAAAGTTCATTTTCTAAAATGTATTAAATTAAATCAACACAAAGGCATTTCATTTTAACTTATTATATATAATAAGATATCTCTTTTAGTACCACAAAATCAATTCATAATCTGAATAAATTAAAATAAAATAATTTAATAATATCTCATGTTTCTTTTAAAATAATATAATCTACAACAAATAAAACAAATGAAGAAACATGAAATAATCATTTGAAATGAAATACATAATTTTATCTAAATAAAAACTCATCTTCGAAGTTTAAAACAAACCAAAGCAAATATAAAAACCAAAAGCTTCTCTATTTTATTAAAGGAGAAAGATTCCACAAGTGGCCACGTGAACGGCACTTTTGCCAAGGTAAAATGAAGGCAGAGAAAGACTTGGAGGAGACTTTGGGTGTTCCCATTTGCTTATTTAATGTCTGGGTGTTCCCAATTTCTTATGTAATGTCTCCATTGTCCCACCGTCATATATAATTGTCTCCTCTTTTCTAATATTTTAATCCATCTTAATTAATTCAATCCTAGCACCCCTCCTCTATAAGGGTCAAAATAGAAAGTTTACTAAAACTCATACTTTCTAAAAGAAAATTCTCGTATTAGGATGGACACCCATTTAAAAAGTCTTTACTAAATGATAATAGATCAAATGGATTTTAGTGCTTTTTTTTCATGAGTTTAAAAGTCTAATTTGGAGAAAGCAATTGGACATTTTTTACTGTTCCCAAAGTTTCTATGGTTCGAAACTAATTTGTTAAAATAAATATTTTAAATTTTGAATCTTTGAAAAAACGACTTGATTGATCTTATGAAAATAATTTTTAATGACTCCTCAAAGAAAGACTTTTTTAATAAACATATCACCATCTCTTTCTGTGAGCCTCTCTATACGTGTCAATTGATACTTTACAGTTTACACAAGTATGAATGTGATCATCCTTTCATCATAATAGTGTATTAGACAAAAAATTCACAATAATAAAATATTTGCTCAACTAATTTTAAATAGATACAGAATCCAAACTTCTTTTTACCAATATGGCCGGGTAATTTACAACAAAAGTAACATTTTCCTCATAAATAGCAAAGGAACAAAAGAATATCATCTTCAATTTTGAGTTTATTACATTATAAAATAAGATAATAGAAAAAAAAAAAAAGTGAACGTATTATCTTAATTCTTCAAAGTCTGAATAATTTTCAATAGAGACACGATAGAATGGCATTTTGTGGGCTATATAGGCAAAAGATTATTTCTTTTCTTGATGATCTATGTCATATAATCTTAGTTCTTAAATTTTGATGAGTGCATGTCATCAATTTTTAAATATTTAAAATCAAAAGATAAGATCATCATATGAGACTAAAACTTCATGCAATAATTATTCGCATGGTTAATGGTATGTCTAACTTGGAGAAATCAATTGGACATTTTTGACAGTTACCAAAGTTTCTATGGTTCGAAATTAATTTGTTAAAATAAATATTTTAAATTTTGTATTTTTGAAAAACACGAGTTGATTGATCTTATCAAAGTAATTTTTAGTGACTCATACAATCTTCACTCTTAAATTTTGATGAGTACAGATCATCAATTTTTAAATATTTAAAATCGAAAGGTACGATCATCAGATGAAAATAAAACTTCATACAAGAATTATTCGTATGGTTACAAAATGGACTATAATTTTTTTTTAATGGTATGTCTTGTTAATGTGTCTGTCTTAAAAATGTCTAGGTGTCCCATTTAAAAAGTCTATTTAAAAATTTAATTAGAAGCACATTTTTCTTGCTGTTATGTTATTCGTCACAATGGCACCTACTTCTTCTATTTTTACATGGGTTCTTTACATGATAATGTTAACATTTGAAGGTAATAACTTAAGAGGATGAAAAAAATTTACTTTAATATCTCATGTAAAAAATTTGAGACGTAATTTATTATCTTATCCTTGATCTTAAGGTATAAAATTTGACGATGAAAAAAATGAATGTATCAATTTTAATGGTAAAAGCTCTCTCGATAAATGTTTTTAACTGTTTTATTAATACGTCTTGGGATATTAAGGGTTGGGTTAGAAACTTAAAACTCACCGAGACCTATTATCTAAAAATAATATGTATTATTCAATTATATTGTTCTTTAATCATTTATTTGTAAGACATTTGCAGGACCCACTTTTATATTTGGAAGGGCACATGAGAAAAGTTTGTAATTGAATATAAGGCTGATGCAGGCATGGGATCCAATAACTTAGATCGAGATTCAGTTGGACAAAATTGATAAATCGCCTGTGATCGAACCGATGGTGGGAAGGGAGGACCCACTTTGAGTATCACCCACATGGACCCCACCAAAGTGCCAACTGGGCAAAAGAACACACTGAAGAGCCAAAATGGAAGTTTCCTTCCATGCACTAATGGCAACCCAGTTTGGAAACAATGAAATTGGGCAGGTTTGACCAACCCTTTTGAAAAATTACAAGTAATAGCTTGGCCTGCATCAAAGGCTTATAAAAATAATTTTAATTAAATTAATCAAACTATATTTTTGAAAAACTATAAAAGTATTGGGTGGTTGGTCAAAACCCGCTCTTATTTGAAGAAAGTCTTAAAATCAAGTCCCCATCGATACAGAAAAAATCATTTCCCATTTCAGTACTCAACATATGTTAATTGAGAGGTTTACACATACCCTAATGATTAGTTAAGTGAGACAGATAGATATCTTGGTTTTAAAAAATTATAAAAGTTGGACAATAAAATATTGAAACTGATTATTTTTTTGGAAGATTGAAACCATCACTTGATTAACCAATTAAGGTGATTTGCTGAATCACAAGTCTCTCCGGATTGTTGGGCTCCACTCCTAGGTTCGCACAATGCATACGCTGTAGGAGGTACACAAGCAATCATCTCAGTTAAGCCTTTCCATATTAATTATTTCCATTGAATTGTCAAATAAATGATAGCATAAAAAAGTGTGAGAATAATTATTTGTGATTTAGATTAAATGCATCTCAAATAAGAAATGACCAATTAAAATATATCTAATAATTGTTTAACTCTCGAGGCTTGTAATCAAATAGGGTATCTCAAGATGTAAACTCACATCAAGTCATTTATGTGATCATTGATTTCTACTTTAATAAAAGAAACTTCTTAATTTTCACAAGATTGTATATTGTTTCATCGTACTATAATATTTTAGATAATGATAAAATAACTCTTATTCTAATTACACTAGTTCTCGAACTTTAAAATTCAGATATAGACTTGAGTCACTTGACTATTAGGACAAAGTCTCAGAGTAAAAAAATTGTTTCATCGATACAGGCAGTCGTTACGTCCGTATCAATGAAACTATATATATCGGCCGTATGCATTTGTTTGTCATATGTCCACACCCGTTCGTCACCCATTTGAACCTCAACTACAATGCACCGATGCATTGCAGCCGATGTGTATCGGTCTTCACTTTTCCAGTACGTTGTAACCAATACACAATGCGTGGACTGTATCTTTTACATGTGGGAACGTATCTGTTACATGTGGGACAAACACACTAGAGTTCAAACCTCATTTTCAGTTGGTGGACCCCAAAGAACATCTCCAATACCTAGTGTTAAAATAATAATATTTAATATTAAATTACATCATTTTAGCATTTTAATATAAAACAATTCAAAATCCCAATCTATAAAGTATAAACCATTCAACTCTAGATGCACATTTTTATTTATTTTTAATGCTTACACTTAGTTTGCATGCATACAATAATGGTGACCCCCATCATTTAAATATTATAAATCAAGTGTTATTCATATTTAATCCAGAAAATTTTACAATTTATTTAGGCCACCATCAGCACTGTACACTTGTCACATGTGTGTGGGTCAACGAAAACAGGACTATTGAAATTTGGATCACTTGACCATTAGGACAAAGTCTCAGAGTAAAAAAATTGTTTCATTGATACGGACCGTCGTTACGTCCGTATCAATGAAACTATAGATATCGGTTGTACATGATGCAGCACCCTTACGTGTGCCTCACACATGTGAGGCCTAAAAAGTCTAAAAACGAGTAAAACTCCTTCCCAACTTCCCAACCCATCTTTCCCGTTTCCTACTTTCCTTTTTCTTCCCCTTCTTTCCCTTCTTCTTCTTCGTAGCTGTTCCAAACAAACTAGCACCGCACTGACGATGCCAAAATCGACGGAGATGGCTACGAATCAGGCACCTCCTTTCCTTCTTTTCTTATTTCTTTCCTTATGTATTTTCTTTCCTATTTTTCAGTGCTTATGTATATAAATACCTCCCCTTTGGGGGCTTTGTAAAGGGACGAATTGGATTAATAAAATATATTTGGTTTCGTTTCAAGATTTGTTCTTGGATTGCTTACTTTGATGTTCTTCACGGGTTCTTGCCGTCACCGGGTTTCGACGGTCCCTTGGAGTCACTCCGTCTTTCTCTGCTGTTAGCAAGAAGACTGACCTGCCGGACGAGAAGCGCCCAGCCAACGCTTGGTTGCTCCCTTTCCCGTCCGTCTCTGCTTCAGATCTTGAAGCCATACTGCTGTTTGGGCTTCCCAAACAGCCATCCTTATTCCAGGATTCCACTCACTGCCATTGTCTTCTCTCCAATCAGTCAGGCCAGCAATAACCCTATCTCCATCTCCTATTCTCTCCTCTACTTCCACCGATACTGTCCTACAACACCACCGAACCAGGCAGCCCCCTTTAGTTCAGCCTCTTATTTCCATCGTCAACACAACCCAAAACACCCACCATCGTTGTGTCAGCCCAGGCCATCCTTCAACCTCTTTTGTTTTTCACATTTCCTTATTATTTAAATCTCCTATTAGGACTAGCCTTAATCTTCAGACTAGATCACCTAGTCATAATTATTTAAACTTGATCTCCGCTGCGTCAAGTGGTATTCAGAGCCTAGATTCAAAAAAAAAAAAAAATCCATGGCTGCCACTCCCAATCTTGAAGACAATCAGGCTGTCACCAGGGCTAAGATGAATGCAGTTCAACATTCCATTGAAGATTTGCGAGTGATGATGCAACAACTCCTTAACTGCGACAATTGATGTGATCGTGACAGTCGTGGTAGGTGACCCCCAATTCGACCCGAGTATGACTCTAGTGATGAGGAGTCAGAAGACAACCGTGAGCCTCCGGACAACAAGAATAATCGAAAATACCGTCCAAAGATGGACTTACCATCTTTCAATGGTCGACTACATGTCGAAGATTTCCTTGACTGGCTCTCTGAGGTCGAACTCTTCTTCGATTGCATGGAAATCGATGAGGCACAAAAAGTAAAGCTGGTAGCCAGCCAATTCAAGGCCGGAGCAACCACATGGTGGCAACAACTAGAAGCCGCCCGAAGGCTACAGGGGAAGCGTCCTATCAATTCATGGACACGAATGAGGGAGCTACTGTGGACTCGCTTCCTTCCCGCTAATTATGAACAAGTTCTTTTTGAGCAGTATTAGAATTGCCGTCAGGGTAATCGTTACGCAGAAGAGTTCTATCGCCTTTCTGCCAGAGCCAACTTGCTTGAGACTGAGACCCAACGAGTCTCACGATTCTTGGGTGGTCTTCGCGTTTCACTTCGTGACTGCTTCAGGTATCAGCTTGTTAACACTTTGAGCGAGGCAATTCAGTTAACCACGACAGTTGAAAGTCAGAATGATCGCTCGAGAGGAAGGAATACACAGATGGCTAGGCACACCCTTCCATCAACTTCTTCGACTCCCCCACCAACCTCAGGACGTACTTCTCAGCAGACAGTGCCTTCTCGACAAGTTCCACCACGGAACCAACCAGTTGCCCCGCCGAGGTTGCTGCTGGCCAAGACACAAGACGAAACAACTCGTACACCCAACCTATGGCAGACAATTGCTTTCGTTGTGGTCAGCTAGGACACCGTTCAAATAATTGTCCTACTCGTCATCCAGTTGCAATTACCACTAAAGCCCAAGATGAAGAAGATGAGTACATTGAAGGACAAGAAGAAGATGTTGACAATGAAGAAGACTATTTCGACTATGGAGACGAAGGATCCTCTTTGGTGGTTCGCAGATTGCTATGCACACCGAGGAAGGACCTCCCATCACAACGTCACAAGATCTTCAGGACTCGATGCACCGTCAACGATAAAGTCTGTGATGTTATCATTGATGGTGGTAGCTACGAGAATATGATCTCCCAGTTGATGGTAGACAAGTTGGGCTTGCCGACCCAACCACATCCTTCTCCCTACTTGGTCGGATGGATCAAGACTGTGGAAAATACTCGAGTAACGAAGTAGTGCCTCGTCTCGTTCTCCCTTGGTAAGAGATACAAAGATGAAGTCCTCTGCGACATTGTTGATATGGACGTCAGCTACATGATTTTGGGCCGCTTGTGGCAGTACAACGTTGATTCCTACCATTAGGGACGTGCAAATATCTTCACCTTTTGCAAAGATGGAGTAATAGTCACCCTCGGCACCAAGTCAGGAAAAGGTCACCATCCACCACCACCACCTGAGAAAAAAAAGTCTTTTCTCCTAATCAACGATATTGAGCGTGAAACAGGTGAAGTCGTTGCATTGGTCGTCCGGGAGCCAAACTCAGTAGCCGTACCGGCCTCACTAGAGGTAACCCCAATTCTGGACGAGTTCCAAGACTTGATGCCAGATGAGCTTCCAGATGGCTTGCCTCCAACTCGGAATATCCAGCATCACATAGATCTTGTCCCTGGAGCCAGTTTACCACACCTGCCCCACTATAGGATGAGCCTAAGGAGTTTGATATCTTACAGGGTCAAGTGGAGGACTTATTGCATAAGGGGATGATTCGCACCAGCATGAGCCCATGTGCCGTTCCAGCATTGTTGACACCCAAGAAGGATGGAAGTTGGCGAATGTGCATTGACAGTCGTGCCATCAACAAAATCACTGTCAAGTACCGGTTCTCTATTCCTCGCTTGGATGATATGCTAGATATGCTTGAAGGAGCCAAAGTCTTTTCCAAACTGGATCTTAGAAGCGGGTATCATCAAATCCGCATCCGGCCTGGGGATGAATGAAAGACTGCCTTCAAGACCAAAGAAGGACTTTATGAATGGATGGTGATGCCGTTTGGACTCTCCAACGCACCAAGCACATTCACGCGGCTGATGAACCAAGTATTGAAGCTTTTCATTGGGAAGTTTGTCGTTGTCTACTTCGATGACATTCTCATCTATAGCCGTTCAAAGGAGGATCACCTGCAGCATCTACGCAAAGTATTCCAGGTACTCAAGGACAATAGTTTATATGTTCATAAAAAGAAGTGTACTTTTCTTGCAGATAAGCTTGTCTTCCTGGGGTACGTTGTTGGATCCTCTGGAATACAAGTCGATGAAGAGAAGGTTCGTGCTATCCGTGAGTGGCCCACTCCATGAACGGTTAGTGACGTTAGGAGTTTCCATGGCCTTGCAACCTTCTATCGCGGTTTGTGAAGAATTTCAGTAGTGTTGCCACTCCTCTCACTGAATGCCTAAAGAAGAAACAATTCACATGGACCGAAGCTGCTGAAAAGAGTTTCAACTTGATTAAGGAGAAACTCACCACTGCTCTTGTCTTAGCCTTGCCAAGCTTTGACAAGTTGTTTGAAGTCGATTGTGATGCCTCTGGAGTTGGCATTGGAGCAGTTTTATCTCAAGAAGGCAGACCTGTGGCTTATTTCAGTGAAAAGCTAAGCGATGCACAGAAAAAATGGTCTACCTATGAGCAAGAGATGTATGCGGTAGTTCAAGCTTTGAAGCATTGGAGACACTATTTGATACAACGAGAGTTCATCCATTACACAGATCATCAGGCTCTCAAGTATATAAATGGTTCAACCACTCCAAACCGTAACCATGCTAGATGGATCGCTCTCATTCAAGGGTTCGCCTTTGCACTTAAACATAAAGCAGGACATCAAAATAAAGTTGTCGATGCTTTAAGTCGGAAAGCAGTTCTACTCAATATCGCACAAGGTGAGATAATTGGTTTTGATTTTCTTAAAGACTAATATGCAGATGATGAAGATTTTGCAAATGTATGGAAGCGTCTCCATGAAGAAAAGTCGTATAAAGGGGAATTTCAACTCCATGACGGGTTCCTCGTTAAAGGTACTTAGCTATGTATCCTACGTAGTTCACTTCGAGAGCACCTCATACGGAATTACATGGAGGTGGCCTTGGAAGTCACTTTGGAAAAGATAAAAGCATTGCTCAGGTTGAAGAACGCTACTATTGGCCCCAGTTAAAGCGTGATATTACAAAATTCGTCCAAAGATGCTACACCTGTCAAGCATCGAAGGGGCAAGCGCAGAACACGGGTCTATACACTCCACTGCCAGTTCCTAATGCTTCGTGGGAGGATCTATCGATGGATTTCATCTTAGGCCTTCCGCGCACACAACGTGGATTTGACTCAGTTTTTGTGATTGTAGATAGATTTTCTAAGATGGCTCACTTCGTAGCATGCAAGAAGACATCAGATTCCTCTAGTGTTGCTCACCTATTCTTCAAAGAGGTTGTTCGTTTGCACGGAGTTCCAAAGACCATCACATCAGATTGTGACACCAAGTTTCTCAGTCACTTTTGGCGCATCCTATGGTCACGGTACGATACTTCTCTCCAGTTTAGCAGTACATGCCATCCACAAAACGATGGGCAAACTGAGGTTGTCAATAGAACACTTGGAAATCTTATTCGCAACCTCTCCAGTGATCGTCCAAAACAATGGGACTTGGCTCTTGCTCAAGCCGAGTTTGCATACAACAGTGTAAAGAACAGATCTACTGGTAAATCACCTTTTGAAGTTGTCATAGGAAGGTCCCCAACTCATCCGGTGGACCTTGTAAAGCTGCCCAAAGTGCCCGGGGCCAGTCAAGCAGCAGATAATATGGTTACTCGCATGGCGCAAATTCATGAACAGGTAAAACAACATTTAGAGAATGCCGATGTGAAATACAAGAAAGCTGCAGATAAGAGTCGACGATTGAAGGTCTACAAAGAAGGTGATATGGTCATGGTGCATCTACGCAAAGAAAGGGTTCCTACAGGTACTTATAGCAAGTTGAATCCAAAGAAGATTGGACCCTTCAAAGTTCTTCGCAAGATCAACGATAATGCCTATGTGATCGATCTTCCAGACAGTTATGGCATATCGAAGACCTTCAATGTTAAAGACTTGTTTGAATATCATCCCCCGATGTCCGCTTCAATGGTTATAGACCCGAGGACGAGTCCTTTTCAACAGGTAGAGACTGATGCAGCACCCTCACGTGTGCCTTACACACGTGAGGCCTAAAAAGTCTAAAAGGAGTAAAACTCCTTACCAACCTCCCAACCTATCTTTCTCGTTTCCTACTTTCCCTTTTCTTCCCCTTCTTTCCCTTCTTCTTCGCAGCAGCTGTTCCAAACAAATTAGCACCGCATCGAGGATGCCGAAATCGACGGAGACGGCTACGAATCAGGCACCTCCTTTCCTTGTTTCTTCTTTCTTTCCTTATGTATTTTCTTTCCTATTTTTCAGTGCTTAGATTGTATATAAATACCTCCCCTTTGGGGGCTTTGTAAAGGGATGAATTGGATTAATAAAATAGATTTGGTTTCGTTTCAAGATTTGTTCTTGGATTGCTTACTTTGATTTTCTTCACAGATTCTTGTCGTCGCCGGATTTCGACGGTCCCTTGGAGTCACTTCGTCTTTCTCTGCTGTTAGCAAGAAGACTGACCTGCCGGACGAGAAGTGTCCAGCCAACGCTTGGCTGCTCCCTTTCCCGTCCGTCTCTGCTTCAGATCTTGAAGCCATACTGCTGTTTGGGCTTCCCAAACAACCATCCTTATTCCAGGATACTGCTCACTGCCATTGTCTTCTCTCCAATCAGTCAGGCCAGCAATAACCCTATCTCCATCTCCTATTCCCTCCTCTACTTCCACCGATATTGTCTTACAACACCACCGAACCAGCCAACCTCCTTTAGTTCAGCCTCTTATTTCCATCGTCAACACAACCCAAAGCACCCACTATCGTTGTGTCAGCCCAGGCCATCCTTCAAACTCTTTTGTTTTCCACATTTCTTTATTATTTAAATCCCCTATTAGGACCAGCCTTAATCTTCAGACCAGATCACCTGGTCATAATTATTTAAATTTGATCTCCGCTGCGTTAGTACACATTTATTTGTCATATGTCTACACCCGTTCGTCACCCATTTGAACCTCGACCACGATGCATCGATGTATTGCAGGCGATATGTATCGGTCTTCATTTTTCCAGTACGTTGTAACTAATACACAACACAATGACCGTATCTTTTACATGTGGGACAAACACACTAGAGTTCAAACCTCATTTTCAGTTGGTGGGGCCCAAAGAACATCTCCCATACTAAGTGTTAATATAATAATATTTAATATTAAATTACATCATTATAGCATTTCAATATAAAACAATTCACAATCCCAATCTATAAACCATTCAACTCTAGATGCACCTGCATTTTTATTTATTTTTAGTGCTTACACGATCCTTAGTTTGCATGCACACAATAATGGTGACCCCCATCATTTAAAAATTATAAATCAAGTGTTATTTGTATTTAATTCAGCAAATATTACAATTTATTTAGGTCACCATCAGCACTGTACACTTGTCACATGTGTGTAGGTCAACGAAAACAGGACCATTGAAATTTGGATCAAAAGGAGGAGAAAATAATTAAACCTGATTATGTATCCTTTGATTATTGCCCGTTGGATGTGGATGGTTTGCCAAGCCTATCCTAACCCGGGCCTTATCATCTCTTAGTAGGCCACACATTTGATGGCTAACCATTGTGCTTCAGAGGGAAATCAACTGTTCGCCCCCTAATGCAAAATTGGCATGTCAGGTTTTTAATGGGTCAACTAATTTTAGTTTTAATTTTTATTTTCCAAACGAAATTTTAGGAGAAAATTTTACTGTGAATTAATAGTTAACAAAATTTTACTGTGTTAAAGTTGATCTCACCTTTGAATTTAATATAAGGAGGAGAAAATAATTAACTCTTTAAATGAAATGAGCTCATGAAAATTGAAGGGGTTCAAATATCTGCTGATACATGTCGTATCAGTCAATATGTATCATTTTTGGACTCTCCGATAGGTTTTGGAGGATATGTATCATATATAGCCGATTGGATCACATCTCGTTGATACTGAGTTAAGATGATACATATCACCAATATATCTTTGATATGATATATTTTTAATTTTCTTACTACTTTTTTGAGCTAATATATTTGGTTATCTCAGTAATATCTAGAGTCTAGACCCTTGATTTAAAAAAAAAAAAATGATATCAAATAAATTGTGTTGTGAGTGATTGAATTCGAGTTGGCTGGCCGAAACAATTAGAACTTGGCCGATAACCTTCACAAGTCCTTTGCCATGTTTATAGCAATCACATATTTATTTAGTTGAAATATTCACTTAGGCACTGAGTCATACAATATTATCAAACAAAAATCTTAAATTTGAAAACCAACATGCTAATAGAGAAAAAGTTCATTTACGAGAATAAACGTGACATTCATAATTGTGATTACTATTGAGGTGTAAACTTATAAACAATTAACGAATAGGTGTAGAGAAGTGTTGACTTAGTTTCGTGTATCTGTAGGATTAATCTTACTTTCAACGTGAAGTGGAAATATTCATATTATAAAAATAATGAATAGACGATGTATGTGATAAACAAGTGTAAGAAGAGATGGATGAGTGGTTTGCTAATGTTAGAAGATTGAATTATGAATAGTTGTTATTAGGAGATGAAAAGAGAGTGGAATGTAATAAATATGGTTTAAATACATGTGTTAATAACACAAATTTGTGAAACGAAAACCTTTAAAAACTAAAATCTATGTATTAAAGAAGACTATGAAATAGAGCGATAAAGAATATAGTCTTTTTCATTACAGATTGGAAACAATAGCTCATAATACTGACCTAAACAAATTGAAGGATGACTGCAATAATGATAATGAATTAATTAATTTTTCAGACATGGCCTAAATGGGAATATTTAAATTTTCTACAATTGAATATGAGAAAAGAAAGCATAAAGAATGACATGATAAATAATAGAATGGCAGATATTATGATTTTCGACAAAGTGATTTTCTAAATGTAAAGAAAAGGGAGGCCAATGGATAAGAGAAGGATCTACAACAATTTCCATAGCATAATAACACAACCATCCACTCGTTAAATAAAACATAATGCCAAAGCAAATAACTTGGCTTAGCCCAATACATGTCTTAACTATTAGATTTGATGAATTGACATATTTAAAAATAATATCTAGAAAACCACATAAATATAGAAAACAGAGATCATAATTAATTGTCTTGCTATTTTATAATATTTAACAAGTGTTCTTAGTTCTTTCTTCTCCTTGAAAGTAAAACCATTATACTTCCATAAATAGAAGGACTTCAATCACACACCATAATCCGGTTCCCCACTCGTCGTCCTGCAACAATTTAAAGAAATCACACAAAATGAAAAAAACTAGAAAAACAATTTTTAAGCTTGATAGACAATTTTAAATTTGACCCATTGCATAGTGAATATCCCATTTTATTTAAGTGTACAATGACAACTCTACAATTCATTATTAAACCATCCCCACCAGCCAGACAATTAGTGACCCATCAATACGGGTGGCCATTCTAATACGGAAAAATTCTTTTAGGACGCACGAGTTTTTCGGATTTTTCACTTTGCCCCCCATCAATCAGTAGAAATCAATTCAGTTTCTAGTGAATCGGTTCACCTGTCCGGTGCACCGATGAGTAACCGATTCACTTGGAAATGGAAAGAGTCCAAATCGGTGCACTGACCGGTGCACCGATGAGTGAACCGATTCACTGAAAAATGAACTGATTTCTACGGATGGATAAGGGACAAGGTGGAAAGTTCACTAAAAGTTGTGTCTCCTAAAAAAGTATGCCCATGTTAAGATGGGCACCCATACACAATACCCACAAATGGAAAAGCATAATGAATACATATATAAACTTATTGTAATAAAAAATATAAATCAGTAGAGGAGATGGAACTCACAAAGCCTATGTTAAATGAGTAAGACTTAAAAAGAGAAAATATAATGGCATAAACAAGTAACTCAATAAATCATTATTTTTTAATTTTGAGCAATTTACATTTATATAAAAATCATTAACAAGCAAAGGACAAAATTAGCCCTACTTCTGGTCAGTTTGGATACACAAAGGTTGGGGGTCAGATAACAATAAACATGCACAGTGATGCTTAACATTTCATCACTCTTTCTGCTGGCAATCAAATTGTGGATTGAATATATCAAACAAAATCTTAAATTTACAAGAATAAACGTGACATTCATAATTGTGATTACTATTGAGGTGTAAACTTCTAAACAATAAAATATAGGTCTAGAAAAGTACTTACTTGGTGTCGGACATTGGTAGACTTCCCCCAAAATTAGAGTTACTTGTAGTCGCCATGGACTTTACCGCCACTGAAAAGTTGTTATCGAGCAAGGGCCGATTAACAGTATTGCTGCCGTTGCCGTTGCTGCTGCCAAGAGCTGCAGGCACATCATGGTTGTGTTTCCCTTCATACGTTGTGATCACAGCACGACCATTCGACGATCTCTCTACATGCTTCCTAACAGGGCATCCCACATGAGTACATCTGTAGTAGCTCCTGTAATAATACCAAATAAAGCAAAAGCTAGTTAATTATATGACAATATTAATGAAGGAGAAGATTAAAAGTTTAGAAATGTAAAATTCTAAAAATGCAAACATGAATTGCATATATACAAATGATCACAAAATGGCAAATGTTTCTTTTCTCCAGGAGCGATTGAAACTTGCTAAGCACAAGTGAAAGGGATCATTCAAGCTCTACAGTTTGCAATCTAGACTACATATGCATTCTTCAATTTGAAATAGCTTTACAAAAAAGAAGAACCCGCCTCACGCAGCGAGGGTCTTGTGTTCGATTTCCACTCTACTTCAATGCGCTACTCTTTATAGACTTACCTAGTGTTTGTGGATTAAAAGGTTTATACATGTCTTAAGATTAGTCGAGTGACACGCTTGGACACCTTATTTATAAAAAGAAAAAGTTGGAAACAGATCGAAGAATTCATACCTTGGATTGGGATTCCCCTCGACTACTTTCTGCCAGTATTTTCTCCATCTATACCCATCATCAAGAATGTCGATATCGCTGGTTGTATGAACTACAACTCTAGCCCTCCTGAAACAAACAGTTCTTTTCTCATTTTCCATAGGACAATATTAGTATATTTTCATGTACCCCAAGTGACAATTGGTTTGAGAATTTTTTAAAAATGGATGCGTTGGAAAGGTGGAGACCACAAAAGCCTGTAAGGTGGGATTTTGCTGCTTCTTCCTTGAATTATTTTGATTGCCAACGTTTGTACTGCCAAGATTTTCAAACACCAATTGTGATTTGAGACTAAATCAAGATACACAAAAAAGTACCTCCTCCATTTTACTATTGCCATGTACTATGTTGGAGGATGTAGCTACATATAAAAAAAATTAACATTTTCCATTAAAATAAAAGTCATTTCAACAATTAAAAACCAAAATTTACCTTACACTTTAAATTCTGGAAAACTTATTTTTAAACACTGCATTCACTTGAAAAACTATACAAACCTTTCCCAAACAAAAAAAGAAAAAAAGAAATCATTTTAACAATTAAAAACCATATTTTACCTTACCCTTTAATTTCAATTTACAAAAGAAAAAGAAAATAACAAATGCATGAAAAGTAATTTTTAAAGATTACATTAAATTAAAGAACATCAAATAAACCTTTCCCAAATTTTAACAATTAAAAACCATATTTCACCTAACACTTTAATTTCGGTTTTAAAATAAAAAGAAAATACCAAATGCATGAAAAGTGATTTTTAAAGACTACATTAACTTAAAGAACAACTCATAAACGTTTTCCAAACAAAAAATATAATTTCAAAAAATTAAACAATACATTTACCTTCTACTTAAAATTCGGTTTAAAAAGAAAAAATAAACATTCATTAAATATAATTTGTAGACAATACACTAAATTCTAAACTACATTTAAACTATTCCAAACATAATAAGAACACTTTAATAAATCAAAGGTGTGTGCATGTACATTTATACCTCTGACTTCGTGAATTCGAATAAGTAAGAGATGCTTCCATTGCAAAAAAAATTAAAAGTATAATAATTTGAACATCAAACCAAGTTCTTTTGATGTCATGCTAATTAATAAGTAATAAGCTTGACATGGTAAGAAGTTAAATAGCTATGGAATAAGAAATAAATATATGGAATATGGAAATATTTTGAAACGTTAACTATATAACGCCATATTTTCTTTGTTTTGTCTTTTTTGTATGATGGTAGTGATAAAATTGTTAATGACGATGATGATGAGAGGTAAGTATTGGACTTACGGTTCTTGAAAGAGAGTTTGGAGACGCTTTTTGACACAAACATCCTCCCATTCTACACCTTCAAACCACTCCTTCTCTCCTTTGATCTTTTTCAAGTTGGGTGCACTTTGAAGCCCAATGGGAAGCCTTTTTAGTTGGGAGCAACTACGAACATCAATGCATTCTAGTGATGGCCAATCAAGAACTACACTTTCTCGATAAAACCTTTTTAAGTTTTCCAAGGAGATAAGATCCAAAGTTTTTAATTGGGGGAAGATACATTGATCCACTACCTCTCCATCTTCCATTGAAATTAGCTCCTCCATTCCACTATTGCAATATATTCCTAGTGTCTCCAAATGCAAGAGCCCTCGTGCCACACTCAATGGGAAAGCACTTTTTAAAGAATTATTAGAATCAATGCTCAACTGACGCAGGTTTTGGAAAATTATAGTTTGTCCAATTAAAGGACTTGGAGGCAATTCCTCTTCTGAAATCAACTTTTCAATATTTATGCAACCCCATATCGTAAGACGCTCCAACTTTTTAAGACTTTGAGCCACACTAAATGAAAAGAGAGCTCTCATAGTAAAACAATCTTGTATATAAATATCTTCTATGTTTTGTAGGCTCTCTGGTGGAAGAGCTCCCTTCCAAATGCTTATTAGTTGTGGCAGAAACTGCAAGTGTAGCTCTCTTAATTTATAGTGTACAATTTCTCCTCGATTAATTCCCTCAACATTAAATACCACTTCTACCTTTTTGCAATTATTAACTTCAACCTTTTCCAAATTTTGCATTCTCAGTAGCACATCTGTTGAGAGGATGCTGACTAACTCATAAGATCTGATTTGAAGGAGTTTTAGTTCACGAAAAATACCAGTTGAAAGAGGCCCGCTATCTAAGCTATCAATTTCACAACTCTTAAATAATAGGTCTTCAGTTTTTTCCAACAAAACCAAACTCCAGTGACAGAGGGGTTCTGAGATGCCTTGCAATCTCATTATTCTCTGATGTTTTTGGTCTCTTATCATTTTCCCATCAAATTTACCTCCCACCGATACACAAAATGTTTTGAGATTCCTCCAAGGGCCTTTAATATCCCTGGACAAGCACCCCACATTTTCTATATCAATATCTAGAGAGGTTAACTTTGTCAAAGAACCAACTTCAGCAAGGCTAGCATTATTTCCATATAAATCTCTTCTCACCACCTGTTGCCGACCTTCGATTTCCCATCCTCTGAAGCTATTTTCCATGTATAACTCTTGCAAGCAAACCAACCTCGATATCACATTCGGTGCTATTCTCTTAAGATCTCTAGTGTCTCTTAAATCCAAGAAAATTAGATTTGTTAGTTCACTTATTTCTTCAGTCAATGCCTGAATTATTGTAAACCTTAGATGGAGTGTTAGAAGCCTTTTGACTCCTCTAAGTTGAGATACATCCTTCAAATTGCGACAATAATTAAGACAAAGCATTCGAAGGTTTACAAGGCATTGAAATGATGGTGGAAGTGTTGAAATACCAGTGTGACTTAGATCCAAAACCACAAGGGATTTCATCCCTTTGAACAAATTGTCGGGTAATTTCTCCAAAGAAAGATTATTTTGCAGTAACAGAGTAGTAAGGAGTCTTTGGTTTTGGTTTTTCAGCATCTTATTGTCAACTGAAGTAATCCCGCAATGCATCTGTGAAACCCTCTTACATCCTTGCCATTCCTCAGCTTTTACATTTTCCATTTGTACTCTGGCTTTCACAAGAAATTTATGTTCATCTTCTGATGCAATATGTATGGCCACGTCTCTAACAACATCATGCAACTTCACACAATTTTTTTTGGTTCCATCAAGCAACAAACCACGGTCCTTGAGATATTTGACGAATGCATGAACTCTATCCCTTGCTTGCTCCAAAGTGTCAACGCTCTGTATAAACCTCTCAGCTATCCAATAAAATGTTAAGGCATTAACATCGATTTCATAGTCTTCTGGAAATAGGCAACAATACAAGAAACAGAGCTTGATCTCCTCACTTTCTAATCTATTATAACTAAGAGCTATAGATGAGAACACCTTGTCAAGCATTCTTGCAATAGTTCTTGGAGCAGACTTTTGCAACTGTAACAATGAATCTTTCCAAATCCTTAGGTCTGTTTCATTTCTCATTGATTGTCCAACTGTGACAAGAGCTAGTGGCAATCCTCCGCATTCCATGGCAACTTTCTGCGCAATGCTGTGTAATTCCAAAGAGTCGACAACATCGCCTACGTTTCTCCTAAACAACCTCCATGAATCTGGTTTTGATAAGACGTCCACTTTGATCGTCTTTAGGCAGTTCATCTTGTTGCATAGATCTATACTTCGAGATGTCAATAAAATTTTGCAGTCCTTGTGGTCTTCCCCAATTGGAATCCCTACTTCACCCAACTCCAATTTTTCCCATAGATCATCTAAGATTAGAAGGATATTTGTCTCTTGCTTCAATCTTTTGAACAACTTGGCTTTTCTTTGAGTTGATGTCTTTACTTCTAGTTTCATGCCTAAATTTTCTGCTATTTCTCCTTGAATATCTTCCACAAAATTCTGTGACACGGTCGCAATTACAACTTTAAAAAGCTTCTTTGTACTCACTTGATTGCCTACGTCTTTCACAAGGGTAGTCTTTCCTACGCTTCCCATTCCATAGACTCCAACGATGTTGATGTTGACATCGTTTAAGGCCTCCATGATTTGCTCCATTGTTGATCTTGTTGATTCGTTGGCTTCAAAATCTCCAAGACGGACCTCATCAAAGCTTGCAGGAGGTGGAGGGAGTGCAATAGAAGCAACAGTACTGAACTTCCCTCCTTCATTGTGGAGATCTTTCACATCATCGATCTTCGTCTTCGCCTCTTTACCTAAACGGTAGCAGAAGCTACAATTAAGAAGCCATCCTTTCAAACATTTCATGTTCTTCTCATACTCATCTGTCATTCCCTTCACCCTGGTTTCAATGTTACTGACTTTTGTCATCCAGTCTTGTACAAATGGATTGATATCATCTCCATTCTTCCGAGCTACGTCTACCAATCGTTCTACATTTTCTCTTAATGGCCTCAATTTATCTTCAACTTCATCTGTAACTTCTTTTACATAGCTCTTGCACCAAATAAGATAGTAGATGTGACCTTTAATGAAAAGATACAAATCATTCTCAACTTCCGTAATACAAGAATTCCACAATGTAGTCAAGCAATTCCACAATGTAGTCAAGCAATTCCACAGTGTAGTCAACCACTCTGGCATTTTCAACCAGACACAAGCTACCTAGAAATAACCAAATGACAAAAAAAATAAAAAAAGAATCAGACATAAATGACTATAAAAAATCTTAATAATCTAATTGCAAAAAACAATCATATAGATATCTATAAAAAAATATCATATTGAATCATAAGATCTATTGAATAAAAATCATATAGATATCTATTTTTATTACTTTCATATCATATTAATAATTGATATCATATAATGAGTTTAAATATTAATATCAAGATTGGTTTCAAAAATAGATTGCATATATTTTTTCGCTTGAAATTTTCATTTTTGTAAATTTTCATCATTTTTTTAAATGATATTCTCAAGTTGGTAACTTAAAAAAATCATTTAAACATGTAAATGGCAGATAGTTTACGAAAAAAATTACACATCAATGAAGCTTATAATTTTTTCATTTTCTGAAAATTTTCTTAAGTTTTTTGAGAAAAAATTGGATGAGAGAGAAATATATCGCCAATATATCGGTATTGCCGATATTGATATATCCGCTGATATATCGTCAAATGAAATATTAAGTTGTCTTTTCAAGGCATTTCATAAAAGAAAAGATTTATTCTCTAGGCTTGATGAACGATGATTGAATATAATTTATTATTCATGAAATAAGGAATTTTTCCAAGAACACAAAATTTGAGATATTTTTCTGTTATTTTAAAAAAATGATTTTTTATAGACAAAAATAAATTTAATGGGGATTTTAAACAAAAAAAAAAGAGTAAGAAGTGAGATGAGTAGAGAAACCTATTAGTTATCTTGTTACGAATTTATTGGTTATCATCATTCTTAAAAGGCTTTTAATGTGGGTATAACCCATTTGATGAGCACAGGAAAATGATAATTTTACCCTTTTATTTGGACTAGTTAGCCTCTTGTTTTGTGTGTTTTAAAATATGTTTAATGAGATTTTGGATGTTTTGTAGGATTTACAGGGAAATGCAAGATATGAGAATTCAAAAAGGGAATTTTGCAATTTATGGGCATAAGTTTATATTTTGAAAAGTTGGAATTTTTAATAATTATTTTACCACAATTTTAGGGTTTTATTTGTAAACTAATTAATTCAAATTCATTTATGAGAGCTTGGATTAATTTAGTACATTTTTAGAATTGATTGTAAGTGGTAAAATTAATTATTAGATTTTCCATACTTTGAAAAGCCCAATTATTAAGCCCATTAAGAAAAGCCCATGAAGAAATCCACATGTGTGAATACTATTTTCATTATCTCAAGAGGAAATTCGAAATTTAGAAGCTAATATAAGAGGATTTACAAATTTGGCAAGTGGATTAAGGAAAGAGAAAAAAAATAAGAAAGGGAGAAAAATAAGGAAGGTTTGACGTATGTTCAGTATTTTGGTCATAAAGTTCCACTCCAATGTTCAATTTCTTTGATTCTTTTTTCGTTGAAAAGAATACTTAAAGGGCTAAAACTTTGTAGTTTATGATTTTTCCTGATTCAGAAATTAATAAGGTCAAAACTGAGCTGCAAGATGGTATATGTGTAAAAAAACAAGATTTTACACCCACTTTCCTTATTACGAATTTTATCTCTTTGCCTCATTTAAGTCATTCCATATTTAGCACAAATCATATCCGCCCTCTATGTGTCCCTTGCTTTATTTAAATCTTTAAATCCAACCCATTCATTCCACCTCCTTTCATCTATAAATATTAGCCCTCTCCCATTGAGAAAACTGAACTTGAGCATTGAAGAAAAGGAAAGGAGAGGAAGAAGAGAAGGAGAAAGACTGGGATTTTCAATCCACATTGGGTTCTAAGGTTGGTGGATTTTGATTTCCATTGTATTTTTCTTATATCTTTATTCTAAAATTCCATTATGTTGTATTTTTAATTTCATATTTTATAAATAAATGAAGGGTGAATTTATTTAGAATTATGGTCGTCCAATTATTTAATTTATGTGTGATGAGAATTTGATTTTATTTTGATTCCTTTTATGATGTTATGATTGAAGTTATCGTAAGATATTCGAGGAGAGTGGATGAAATATTTAGGATAGGTAGAACTTGATTTTTCTGATCCAAGGCTCTTTTTAAGAGTGGATGAAATATTTGGATTTAGAATTACAAGTAGAAACTTTATCTAGACTAAGGCTTAAATTGAGTTTTCTTAGTATAATGAATTTCATAATTATTATAATGAGAATTTTAATAAATGAAAAATTGGAATGCATGATTGATGATTTAAGTGAGCTCCATATTCTAGGCCTTGATTTTATTTTTAAGATATGTATAATAATTCCTCCTTAATTCTTTGATCCAGTTCTACTGTAAATATGTACAGATGTAATTTAGGTGTTTAATTTTATTTTTATTTATAAATCCAAAAACTCGTGAAATTGATGAATTAAGTTGGAAATAATTTAATTGCATCTTAATTTTGTATTTTAAATTAGATTGAGATTGTTTATATTTTTATATTAATGTCACCATCTTAATTAAAATTAGTTAAATTGTTAGATTCTATGTTTAAATCTAGAATGTTTCTAAATTAAGATTAAAACTCATAGATTTGATAAATAACTCCGTATTTATGATTTTTCTCCATATTTCTCAAAGTTCTTAAAATACGTAATTTAATGGTGTATTTTTATGGATATATTTTCCTAAGTGCCGATGGGTTCGACCTCGCACTTAATTGCTATACTATTTAATGGTTCGTGCACTTGCGAGTTATAAATTTAAAATTTGCACAACACCATTATTTTTTATTATAAAAGATGCCATTTTTTTTCAAATTCTTTACAATATTCTTTTATTGAATTTACTAAATTAGTAAATAGTCATTTTTGCAAAATAAAAAAAGTACCTTTGTAATAAAACATGACAAATTGCCTTTATATAAATTTGTCCTAGGCTGAGCAACGACTAGATTCAGGCTGGCCTAAACTGTATTAAGCCCAAGCCCAATTAATACAAGGAATGCTTGATCTCAAGCCCAAGATTGACTATAATTAGAAATATAGCTGCTAAGATCAATTAGGAGCCCAAATGGATGGATGTCTTTTCACCTTTCATTAGTTCTTTTAAATTTCATCAATTTATGAATTCTTTCTATGATCAATGAAATAAAATTCGATATCTAACATATAAATAACATGGAAACAATTGTTTACTATGTTTTACTTAATTATTACTATAATAAATAAATAAAATAAAGTAAGAAAATCCATCTTTAAGTAAATTAAAACAACAATAATATCCCCATTATTTGAAAACAGTTCATTTTCTAAAATGAATTAAATTAAATCAAATCAACACAAAGGCATTTAATTTTAACTTAAATATAATAAGATATATCTTTTAATAACACAAAATATTCATAATCTGAATAAAGTAAATAAAATAATTTAACAATATTTTCATGTCCCTTGTAAAATAACATAACCTAAAACAAATGAAGAAACATGAAATAATCTTTTATTTCATAAAAAATAAAAGAAAATAATACTACTTACCAATTTTCATAAAAAAATGGACACTCTAGGACGCTTGATTGAAGGATTTGAAAATTTATTTTGCAAAATGAGTTAAATGGGCTTTTATGGTCTTGAGTTGATTTGAAACATGATGTTTAAAAACTATAGCTAGGCAACATTTTTATGGTGATTTAAAATTTCCGATAGATCCTATAATTTGAAAGCAATTAAAAAAAAAAAAATTTCATCAAAAATGGAAATTCAGAGAATTTTTAAATAGTTAACAAGTAGGCTTTTAAAGTGTCATATTCAACGCAATTTTTAGAGAAAACCGAGGTAATAATAAACGGGATTCAATTTTTCTATGTTTAGTTAATTTGGAGAAAGAAGAGTATGCAGGTTTTGAAATTTTAGGATTCAAAACCAAGATTTAAATGAAAATCAAACTTTTTACATATTTTATAATATACCAAAAATTTACTATTTTCTTCAAAAATGCCACAACTTGAGCTCCATAACTCAATTTGGCAAAACTTGAGCTCATTGAAAATAAAGTGGAAGAATGGGTGGTTAAAAATGAAAATACCTGTAACAGTGTTCAACTGAGAGATGGATGAGCTGGGCGTGGGGAGCTCCAAACGGATCGCAAAGCGCCGGTCCGTTGTAAGAAAAATGCTGTCCACACAGGTAGGCCGTACGTGCAACACAGGGAAGAGGAAGGCGGCGGCACCGGTGGTGCTGGCTGAGCAGCAAGAGCAAGAATTGGAGGATTGTCCCTGCTTTACAAGAGAGTGGAGACAATAATATGTTATCTTGTTTTGAATTTATATGTTATCATGGTTGCTTAAAGCTTTTAACTTCAGAATAACTCATTATTTTTTATTATAACAAAGATGCCATTTCTTTCAAATTCTTTTACAACATTCCTTTATTGAATTGATTAAATTAGTAAATGATCATTTTTGTCAAAATAAATATGTATCGGGTCCAAATTAAGAGCCCGACAATTTGCCTTTTATATAAGTTTGTTCCATCTATACAAAGCAACGGCTAGATTCAAGCTCGCCTATATTGTATTAAGTCCAACTCCAATCAATACAAGGAATGCCTGAGCTCGAGCCCAAGATTGACTCCCTTAGAAATATAGCCAAGATCAATTAGAAGCCCAAATGGATGGACGTCTTTTCACCTTTAATTTATTCTTTCAAATTTCTTCAATTTATGAATAATTTTTTTCTTCAATTTTAAATTTCTAAATTTCTTCAATTTTGCATATAATTAAATTTACAACAGATGTATTAAAATAATGTAAAGGAACGGATGATAATGTAAATATGTGATGTTACAACGGATAGCGAAAACAAGTATGTTGGTCGCGCGTTGACTTGGGTTCAGAAAGTTGGAACTTCCTGATCCGCTAGATTAATAGGGAAGAGGGAGATAAAGGGTTTTCTTTAAAGAAAAAAAAAAAGGAATTTTTAGGTATAGAGGAAGAAGAAGAGAAATAAGAAAAATATATGTACAGAAGAACGACTTCTCATCCTTCTTGTAAATAAAAAAGAAAAGAAAAGAAAAGAAGTTACATCTATTTTTGTAAATTAATGCACTGTCAATGACATGTCATTTCTATACGACTGAAAAGATAGTGAAATTTAAAGTTTCTTTTTGAAAGGGTCATAACATCATGTAAAATGAAAGTTTGTTCGAACTATCAAAAGTTAGTTCGGACGATCAAATTTTATACTGCAATTGTCGTCCGAACGATCGCATCGACCGAACAAATGAAAAATGTGTTGCCTGATCGTTCGGACAATGCGGAGGGTTCATTTTCTAAACAAACGAAGGGCAAAATGATAATTATACCTTAAAAATGTGAAATCGAGTGTCTCTTGGCAAAAAAACCCGGGTGTCTAAATGACCACCCTAATAAATATATAAATATTTTTGGTTATTTTGCCAAAAAGGAACCCCTTTTATCAAATGGGCTTAAAAATTATCTCAAGTCTAGCCCCAATTCAAATTCAACGTTGTTTAAGGCCATTAATTACAAGTTTAGGCCTTAACTGAGGCCCTAACATGACAAGATTGGCCTCAACTTAGAACTCTTGGTTGGCCCATTAACAGTTTTTAAAGTTTTCAATTAGGAGTTTCCATCTAAGTTATCTTGTTTGGAATTTATTCATTATCATGGTTGCTTAAAGACTTTTAACTTCGGTATAACTCATTATTTTTTTTATTATAACAAAGATGCCAATTTTTCTCACATTCTTTTACAATATTCTTTTAGTGAATTTACTAAATTAGTAAATGGTCATTTTTGTCAAAGTAACAAAGTATCCCATGTGCTTAAACAAATTTGTTCAAATTAATAACCCGGAAAATCGCCTTATATAAATTTGTTTCATATTGTATTAGGCCCAAGCCCAATTAATACAAAGAATGCCTGAACTAAGATCAATTAGAAGTCCAAATGGATGACTGACTTTTCACCATTCATTTGTTCTTTTATCTTTTATCAATTTATGAATTTTTTCTACGATGAAAGAAATAAAATTCGATTTTAATATATACAAAACATGGAAACACTTGTTTACCATGTTTTACTATATTATTTAAATGAGGCTTTATCATTTTAGCTATAGTTATCATGAATTTCTTTAAATTAATAGCGTTCATTTTCGAGATCTTATGCAGATGTGAAATGCATATAAAAGAAATGAAATTTAAAATAATTAAATTTTAAATGTGGTTGAATCTCCTCACCCAATGATGTTCAAGCTCTTGGGGTGCTCAAGTTTAATTTTGATGGAAGTTTTATGCGAGAAGTTGGTATAACTGGTTATGGTGGACTGATTTGTAACAAGTTTGGGAATACGCTGATTTCCTTTGCAGGTCCTATTCGTAATGGGTCGATTATTAAAGTTGAATTGTTTGCTCTGTGGATAGGTATTTTGGAGTTGGCAAAGTTGGGGGTTCAAGGGAGTTTAGTTGAAGGTAATTCACGGGTTGTGAGGGGTTGGGTGTTGGGTTCTCCGTGCCCTTAGATTTATCTTGACAAAGTTTAGAGGATTCGTCGTGCTATCAATGTTTTTTATTTTAAGATTGCTTGGGTTTCTAGGTCAGCTAATTCAGCTGCGGATTCTTATGTCAAGCAGGGAGTGTTGCTAGATGAGGAAGTTGTTAATAGATCGATGTAATTTGATTTTTTCTTTTGTAGGATTTTTTTAACTTGTTTCCCTTTTAGATTAACAAAATTAACTCAAAAAAAAAATCCAAAAAAAGAGCTGAAAATAAAGAAGGCTAAATGAAATAATCACTTTAAAAACTCGAAACAGTCATCTGTGGACTGACCTGTTGGATCTCGGATCTTTCGACAGAATGTCGGTTTGCACAGTAAATTAATAGAACAAAGAGAAAAAAGGAAGAAGATAAAGAATTGGGGGAGATAAAGATCTCATTCAAAATTCCATCAATTAAAATTCATAACCAAAATAATACCTTGCTTTATATTTAAATAAAAAATCAAAGTACATAAAACAAATCAAAATAAACGATAAAATATTTTCTTTATATCACTTTTTAAAAAAAAATCAATTTGTCATTTTCTTTCTTATAAATACCATCCCCTTTTTCGAATTAGTAAATGCACTATCTTACTTTATTTTCAGACTTTTAAAAACAACATAAATCAATACCTTGTTTTATTTAATAACATAGAACCAATAAATAAATAAAATAAAGTAAGAAAATCTATCTTTAAGTAAATTAAAACAATAACAATATTTCCTGTCAAAATGATTTCTATGTGTATAATTATGATTACAAGGGGTCTATTTATACAAATAATATTCTCCACAATTATAGGAAATCTAATATTGGATTCTCCTTGATTATATGAGATCCAATATTAGAGGAAGAATTATACTAGGTTGATAACAACCTTCCTATTTACATGAGATTCTAATACCCCCCTCAAGTTGGTGCGTGGATATTGCTCATGTCCAACTTGACAAGAGAGTCGAGAAACACCCTACTAGCTACAGCTTTAGTGAGGACATCTGCCAGTTGGTCTTCGGACTTCACGAATTGAAAAGTAATGATTTCAGCTTCAAGTTTTTCTTTGATAAAATGCCTGTCAATCTCCACATGCTTAGTCCGATCATTTTGAACAGGGTTATGAGCAATATCTATAGCTGACTTGTTGTCACAGTATAGTTTCATTGCCATTCTTGGTTTGATGCTTAAGTCATTCAGTAAATTTCTTAACCAGAGCAACTCACATACCCCAAGTGTCATACCTCTATCCTCATCTTCAGTACTTGATCTTGACACTACTTGTTGTTTTTTACTTCTCCAAGTCATAAGGTTCCCACCTACAAAGGTGAAGTATCCTGAGGTAGATCTTCTGTCATCAGCTGATCCTGCCCAATCGGCATCGTTATAACCTTCAACCTTTAGGTGACCATGATTTGAGAACATAAACCTTTATCCGGAGCAGACTTTAAATATCTCAATATGCGTTCTACAGCATCCATGTAGGTTACGTGGGTCGTGCATGAACTGACTCACCACATTTACTGCATACGCAATATCTGGCCTGCTATGAGATAAATAAATTAGTTTTCCAACGAGCCTCTGGTATCTTCCTTTATCGGTAGGAGATGCACTCCAACACTCAAATAGTTTATGATTCTGCTCAATGGGAGTATTAACTGGCTTCCATCCTAGCATTCCTGTTTTAGACAATAAATCAAGGATATAATTTCGCTGGGATAAGAAAATACCAAGCTTTGATCGGGCCACCTTAATCCCAAGAAAGTATTTAAGATCTCCAAGTTGCTTCATTTCAAACTCAGATGCTAAATACTGTTGTAAACTAGAAATCTCCTCATGATCATCACCTGTCACTACTATATCATCAACATAGATAATTAGGGCAGTGGTTTTACCTCTTTTATTCTTTAAAAACAAAGTGTGATCTGAGTTACTTTGTTTATAGCCAAAATTCCTCAAAAACTTGGTGAACTTGCCAAACAAAGCCCTTGGAAACTGCTTCAACCCATACAAGGCCTTTTTCAGTTTGCACACCATTGCTGTATCTGAGTATTTTGGTATGCCTGGAGGAGGATCCATATAGACTTCTTCAGTAAGGTCTCCATGCAAGAAAGCATTTTTGACATCAAACTGAAGAAGTGGCCAATCTTGATTAGCTACTAACGACAAAAGTGCTCTCACAGTATTAAGTTTGGTAACTGGTGCAAACGTTTCTTGATAATTTACACCATAAGACTGTGTATATCCTTTTGCAACTAACCGAGCTTTGTATCTCTCAATCGTCCCATCTGCTTTGTGTTTTACCGTAAATACCCATCTGCACCCCACGGTCTTCTTTCCCTTTGATAAGTGCACGAGTTCCCAAGTGGCATTTTTATCCAATGCTGTCATTTCCTCTGCTATAGCCTTGGTCCACCTAAAATCTGCTACAGCTTCCTGTAATTTACTAGGAATAGAGACAGAGGATAATTGAAGTACATAAGATGCATATGACTTAGACAACTTGTGGGAGGACACATGGTTACTTATTGGATATTTAACTTTAGCTTTCGGGTCAGGCTCATATCTAGTTGCTGCTTGACCACGATTAGATCGAAGTAGAAGGTGATATTGAGATGGTTCAGATGTAGGTTCAGTTATACTAACAATATCATGAATAGTAGACTCAACAGGAATAGGATGAGGTAATACCTCGAAGGAGTCCTCTGGAGACGATTGAGTCAGTGGATTTGTAGACGTAAGAGACATTGTACTATCATGGACTTCACGCCCTTCAACTGAGTGCTCAATGGAGGATGATTCGGATGTCTCGGCCAATATTTGAAATACACTTATTTCATCCTAATTCTGTACTTTAACTCTAGTCTCCCCCGGAAGTGAAGAATCGGTTAGCTCTTTCGAATAGAAAAACATGCTTTCATGGAATATTACATCCATGGAGACATAAAAGTTCCTAGTAAGGGGATGATAACCGCGATATCATTTCTGAGTCGATCCATACCCTACAAACACATACTTCAATGCCCGTGGTTCCAGCTTAGTGCGCTGATTTGAATGTAAGTGAACATACACAACACATCCGAAGACACGAGGTGCCAAATGAACAACTGAGGGAAGCGTACAGTGGTCAGATAGTACATCCAAAGGTCTTCTGAATCTAAGAACACTAGATGGTGTACGATTAATCAAGTAGACAACGGAACTCAATGCTTCGCCCCATATATGTGATGGAACATGACCCCCAATTAAGAGAGAACGAGTGACCTCCAAAAGGTGCCGGTTTTATTATCATGCGAATGAAAAACAGTACGATGGCTTTTCGCCAGTACACAAGTTTTGCAAACAAAGTCGGAAATATTAGAACCACTAAATAAAGATGGAAATAATCTCCTGAGGTAACCAAATGAGGGATGACCCAATCGTGCATGCTATAACCAAATCTCCTTCTGCCGTGTAAATATGCTGGCGTCCATAACATGAACTAGTGCTCTATCATCTGATCGTTATAACCCATCGTCCAGATAATACAAGCCTCCACGTTGTTTACCACTGCCAATCTTTTCCCTGGTATGGATGTTCTGAAAAAGACAGTAAGTAGGAAAAAAAAGTAGCAACACAGTCATGAGACTTGGCTAACTAAGTAACAGAAATAAGGTTATAATTTAGGGATGGGACTAATAAAACATTAGTGAGAGTTAAGGATGGTGACAGGGTTACAGTGCCGACACTGACAACTGGGGAAGACACACCATCGACATTAGTAATGGCTGATTTGGGACAAGTAGAAGATAAATGGCTAAACTGAGATGTATCATAAGTCATATGGTCCATAGCACCTGTGTCAATTATCCAAGCACTATTTCTAGTAAAAAAAGTAATAGCAGAATTACTGATACTTGACTTGGCAACGAAGTCGGAAGCAGTGACGATGTGGCGCTTGGGAACTGAATCTGCTGTTGTGAGATTAGAAGACCTGGGAGATGCTGTCTTACCCTTCGGATGCCAATCAGGGTAACCATGGAGCTTAAAGCATATATCTATCACATGATTAACCCCATTACAATGAGTACACTTACGAACACCTTTCTTTGGGTCCGGACGAGTACCAAATTTTCGAATAGCCATAACAGCTCCTTCAGTAGAGGGCGTACCAAGCATAGCATCTTGGCAATTGGCCTCGACACAAATGATAGCATAAGCAACTGGAAGAGTTGGAAGCGGTGTAGTCATAAGAACACGACCACGAACCCCATTCAAATGGAAATCAAGACCAGCCAGGAAAACATACAGTCGTTGAGAGTTGACCATAGCGGTATACCTCTCAAGATCCTGGGTACATTTCATAGTGAAAGGCTCAATAGCATCAAGCTCCTTCCATAATGTTTGTAGTTTTCCAAAGTAAGAAATAATATAACCACCATTTTGGCCGACAGAAATGACCGCACAATATAATTGATATGCTTTGGAGGCATCCTGGCTGACAGAATAAGTTTGCTTGGCAGCTTCCCAAATCTCCTTGGCAGTAGATAGGGGAAGGAAAAGGGACCTGATTTCCTTAGTCATGGCGTCAAGGAGCCAAGATTTGACCATACAGTTTTCATCCTCCCAAGTTTCATATTCCTCAGAATTTGTGACTGCTGGAGCCTGTTTACTACCAGAGATAAAGCCTCAACATTTCTGGCCCCTGATCTTATTCTGAGCATTCAAGGACCACGCAACGTAGTTAGTACCGTCGAGGCGTTCGGGAATAATCAATGAGGACATATCTTGGAGGTGGAACGAAGGCAAGACAGTGGAAATATACTTCTTTTTCCCTTTCGGAGGGGAGGATGACTCAGTCATGATACAGGGCTAAAAAAGGCGGAAACCGCGTTTTATGCCAACCCAATAGGACGCGACCGGCAGCCTCGGGGCATCACAGATTGGCCACTGGAGAGAAGAATTGGCTCTATGAGGCGGTTGCAAGAGAGTAGTCGGTGCTCGCTGGAAGGGCAGAGCAACGCCCAGATCTGGTTGAGATTAACAAAGAGGAGCGCCGAAAGCAGGGAGCAGCACCAAAGAAACAGATCGGAAAGACGATGAGATCCGTATCCTGATTGAGGAAGCAGAGGCACGGCCGGGAGAGTGGAGTAAGGCGCCGATCGGAAGATCTAGGCGATCGACGATGCCGCAACAGGGTGGCGGCGGCTGCGCGCAGCAGGGAGAAGAGAAGAAAAAAGGCAGTCCGGCGAGTAGCAGAATACCAAGCAGGTGCTTAGATCCCAATCTGGTGAACAACAGCAAGAAAAGGGTAGATCGAAGGCGATTTGAGGAGTCGGGTCGGGCGGAAAGGCAGACGAGGCAGCCGGAAGATTGGCACGCTCACCGGACGAAGGACGATCAAATCTCGGCCCTCGGTGCAGGCTATGCACACAGCAGGGATTTGGGATTCTGGTGTTGCAGCAAACGGCGTCGAGAACTGCAGATCCGGCAAGACAGGAAGAGGAGAGATGTGTGGCGGAAAGATTCGAGCAGCAGCGATATGCAGAAACAGGGGCACTTCAGATCTGGAACAGTCGGCAGATCAGGGATGGCCGGCAGATAAAGACCAGGAACGCACCAGGCAAGAACGACAGCAGAGGCGGAGATCCAACGGGCCAACACGTGGAACTCAGCAGTGCAAACGCTGCCTCTTCACCGGACCGAGAACACAATCGGGAAAAAATCAGAGAAGAAGGCCTTGAAACGGCAGCGACAATCAAGGGATACGAACGGATTTGAATCACCCAAATCGCTCAGAACGCGGGAAAGAAAAATACTGTACAAAAGCACAGTAGACAAGAGAAAAAAAAAACGATTCCTATGGAAGGAGATCGTACCTTGGCTCTGATATCATGTCAAAATAATTTCTCTGTATATAATTATGATTACAAGGGGTCTATTTATACAAATAATATTCCCCACAATTATAGAAAATCTAATCTTGGATTCTCCTTGATTACATGAGATCCAATATTAGAGGAAGAATTATAGTAGGCTGATAACAACCTTCCTATTTACATGAGATTCTAACATCTCCCACATGGGTGTAGTTCAACTGCTTGCCTCCTACCTCAGTAAACAGGGAGGTGGCGAGTTTGAGCCCCCATGGCTTAACCTTGGTGTGTCTTAGGAGTAGTGGGCTCATTTGAAGGAGTTTTACGCTCGGTATCCCGCAATTTTCCACACGTAAATTCAAAAAAAAAAAAAACTCTTTTATTTGAAAACAATTCATTTTTTAAAATGAATTAAATTAAATCAACACAAAGGCATTTCATTTTAACTTAAATATAATAAGATATCTCTTTTAGTACCACAAAATCAATTCATAATCTGAATAAAGTAAAATTATTTTTTTAATAATATCTCATGTTTCTTTTAAAATAACATAATCTACAACAAATAAAACAATCCAAGAAACATGAAATAATCTTTTGAAATGAAATACATAATTTTATCTAAAATAAAAACACATCTTCGAAGTGTAAAACAAACCAAAGCAAATATATGTTAGCGTTTACAGCTGAATAAATAAGAATAATCAAACGGAATAAAATAAGCACAATCCAACACAAACAAATTTACGTGGTTCGGCCCCACCCGGCCTACGTCCATGAAGAGAGAAATAATATTATTAAGAGAGAATAAATTACACAATACAATAGAATGGTGATGAGTCTAAAAGAATTTAAACTTCCCTCTTCAACCCTTCCTGCCTTTTGATCTTTTGGTGTTGACCGATCAAATCTGGATTTCACCTTCTCTGTGTGCTGTTATTTCTTCTCTCAGCACTACACTACAGATCTGCCCAAAGATGTGTTTGCCCTACAGACACGCTGGCAGCCCTTCACACTGACGATCGAAGAGGTGGCTTCTTCTGCTGTTTCCTGCTAAGTACTCTGTAGAACTTTCCACTTGCTGCCAAGAGCTCTCAGCCAAAGCCTATCTCACCTCACTCCACACTGTATGCCCACTTTTGTGCGTTGCTGCTGTCCTCACACCCTTTGGAATACCCGTCTGTATCCCTTGTGTTTCCAGCCAGCTTTCTTTCTCTCTATGTCGTCTCTCTCTCTTTTACCGAATTCCTGTATGAAGCATCCCCTTTATAAGTTTCTCAGTCGGTCCTTTTTAGAAGCCTTTCTTAGCAATTGTCTTGTGTTACACACATACGGAAATTACTAATTCCAGTAATGGCACTTGCCGAAAATCCTTTCATAGAAATTGAAGTCAATAAAAAAATAAACTTCCTATCTTACAGCAGTTGTAATCAGACTTGCCTTCCGACCTTGTCGATTGGGTACGATAGATTTGGGCCACCCACGTCAGCAATCTCCACCTTGGCGAGAATACCATCAACCCTCAGGACAAACTGACTTCCACTGTACCTGCAACTTTGCACCTCTGTGCACACCGACCACTCCCGACTGAGCTCCACCTGCAGCTGCAACTTCTGCTCTGGCGAAGGGGCTTTCTCTTTCTAGCCGCACTCCTGCTGGCTGCCACTCACAGATCTAAAAATCCAGATCTGCAGCGGTATTCCATTGTTGCCTCTGCCCCTCTCCTGCCGTCAAGCTGTCCTCTAAACAGTATCAGATCTGCCATTGCAGCCCATCTGCATCTCTATGTGAGATGCGTGCACCCCGACGCTCTGGGGTGCGCCACTGTCTTCTTTAATTAGAAGAATTGCCCAAGCCCAAGCCTCGCTTGAACCTGGCGCCCGTCACCGGTTTTGTTGGATCCACCACCGACGATGTCGGTCCTGTCGCCTCTATGTGATTTTTCGTCCCCTTCACTTTTCCATCTCCACTAGCACCATGGAATTCGGACAGACCATCACAACCTGCAAAAGAAACTTTATTTTTAAAGTCATACCTGTCACCTGACTTTTTGTTTCTTCTCCTTTTTCCTGTGGCACAACTAATAGGATTCCTCTGCCGGTCGATTACTGTACTTCCCTCCAGTGTGTACAGATTATTTTTCTTCTTCCCTTTCATCACAATCATGATTCCTTTAGAAACTCTAAGAGCCCCATCCTTCGCCTTGAAGGTAAACCCATCAGTGTCTAGTGTCCCCAAAGAGTCAAATTTTTCTTTAACTCAGGAACATGCCGTACATTTTCCAAGTTTCTTACCATGCCATCGAACATCCTGATTTTAACTATCCCAATGCCAATGGTTTTACAACTAGAACCATTGACCACATAGACAGGTCCCTCATCACAGGGTTTGTATGTGTCAAACGATTCTCTGTGTGGACACATGTGGTAAGAACACCCAGAATCTAAAATCCACAGATCAGTTGGATTATTCATACCTGTGGTGACTGTGCACATGACAACACCTACAGCATCGTCTGTGTCACTTTGTACGGCATTTGATTGATCTGAACTTTTTGCTTTGATTTCCAGATCACGCTTCTTTTGTTGCAGTCCATCATCTTATGCCCCTCTTTCTCACAGTAAAAACATATAAGCTTTCCTCCACCTCTCCATTTGGATTTTGACCTAGAACCTCTGAACTTGTCACGTTCTTGAGGTTTTCTGCTGTTGTTTCTCCCACTGTTCTCTGTATAGAGAGCCTGTGTCTGAGAAGGACCCACCGAAGACTTTCTTCTTATCTCCTCGTTCAGCAAACTGCTTGTCACAGACGTCATAGTGACAATATCATCTGGCGCTGAATTGCTGAGTGACACCACCAAGGTCTCCCAACTCTCAGGTAGAGAACTGAGAAGTAGTATGGCCTGCAACTCATCATCAAGAATCATCTTCATGGATGAGAGTTGATTGATTATACTCTGCATCTCATTCAGATGTTCTGCAATCTTAGTACTTTCATTGTACTTCAGATTCACCAACTTTTTTATTAGAAACGTCTTGTTGCCAGCAGTCTTTCTCGCATATAATCCCTCCAATTTATTCCAGAGACATTGCGTCGTCGTTTCAGTGGACACCAGATGAAACACATTGTCATCCAGCCACTGTCGAATAAAACCGAGACACCTCCGATCAAGAACGTTCCATTCATCATCAGACATCTCGACCTTCAGTTTTGTCTTCCCCTTGTCATCGGAAGACTCCGTCGCTTGCACCTTCGGTCTGCCTGTGATCAGTTTGTAGAGATCTCTACAATACAGAATGTCTTCCATCCTTTACTTCCACAATAAGTAATTTGCTCCATTGAGATTAATCATTCGGGCGGTGTTGATTTCCATCACCTCTGACAACCCGAAGTCCCCCTGTGTGCTGAGATCCGTTCACCCACGAGTCCCTGGTCTCCAACCAAAGCTCTGATACCACTTGTTAGCGCTTACAGCGGAATAAACAAGAATAGTCGAACGGAATAAAATAAGCACAATCCAACACAAGCAAATTTACGTGGTTCGACCCCACCCGGCCTACGTCCACGAAGAGAGAAATAATATTATTAAGAGAGAATAAATTACACAATACAATAGAAAGGTGATGAGTTTAAGAGAATTTAAACTCCCCTCTTCAACCCTTCCTGCCTTTTGATCTTTTGGTGTTGACCGATCAAATCTGGATTTCACCTTCTCTGTGTGCTGTTATTTCTTCTCTCAGCACTACACTACAGATCTGCCCAAAGATGTGTCTGCCCTGCAGACACGCTGGTAGTCCTTCACGTTGACAATCGAAGAGGTGGCTTCTTCTGCTGTTTCCTGCTAAGTACTCTGTAGAACTTTCCACCTGCTGCCAAGAGCTCTCAGCCAAAGCCTTTCTCACCTCACTCCACGTTGTATGCCCACTTTTGTGTGTTGCTGTTGTCCTCACACCCTTTGGAATACCCGTCTGTATCCCTTGTGTTTCCAGCCAGCTTTCTATCTCTCTATGTCGTCTCTCTCTCTTCTACCGAATTACTGTATGAAGCATCCCCTTTATAGGTTTCTCAGTCGGTCCTTTTTGGAAGCCTTTCTTAGCAATTGTCTTGTGTTACACACATACGGAAATTGCTAATTCCAGTAATGGCACTTGCTGAAAATCCTTTCATAGAAATTGAAGTCAATAAGAAAAGAAACTTCCTATCTTACAGCAGTTGTAATCAGACTTGCCTTCCGACCTTGTCGATCGGGTATGATAGATTTGAGCCACCCACATCAGCAATATAAAGTAAAAACCAAAAGCTTCTCTCTTGAAAGATTCCACAAATGGGGACGTGAACGGCACTTTTGCAAAGGAAAATGAATGGAGGGTAGACTTGGGAGGAGACTTTGGGTGTTGCAATACATTTGTGTTATGAGTTAATTTGGGCGTATCTCAAAAATCCAACTTGGAGGGGACTTCTAAGAATTTTAACCTTGTAGATAAAAATAGCTAATAAAATAAGATTACCTGTAACAGTAAAAGAAAATACCAAACAAATAAAGGGCAGAGCAAAGAGAGAGATGGGAGAAGTTTCAACGAGAGAGTGTACAAGAAAAAATACCTGTAACAGTAACTTTGTTGCCTTTTTTTCTTCTACTAAACAAGAGAGAAGGTTTCCACCGAAAGCCACTGTTTTACTACTGTTCGTGGCCTAAAAAAATCATACAAGGAAACAATTTCATTTATCATCTAATAAAATAGAAGAAAAAAATAATAATGAAGTGTTAAAATTCTATTTAGTTCTTCTTAGAATTGAATTTTGAAACTGTATTAGAATTAATTTTCAAAAAAAATTTGTAGAATTATTTGATAATATAAATCATATAAAAAATTATTTATCAACACTTCATATCATGTTCATGGTTTATTTATTAAGTTGAAATAAATATTATTTGGGCCCTACAAGACTCTTATTATTTATTTAATTTAAAATGGACAAAAAATATAAACACCAAATTGAAAAGAATAAAAGATAAATTCACATATTATGGACCCCCTAATAAAATCGTGATGTAAAAAAAACTATAAGGAGTGGAGTGTGACAACTTATGTTGTTTCCAAAGTGGAGGGTCGCATAATGAGTTGTCTTCAAAGTGGAGGATCCCATAAAAATAATGATTAACTTGAGTAGTTTAGTCAAAGTATGTTCTATAACAATAATGACACGTGGGTCTCACAATAATGGGTCCTACAACACTCCCCCTCAAGTAATCTCAGATTGCCCAAAAGATGATCAAGTTGAGGCCAAGAAGCTGCCTTAGTGAGCATGTCCTCAACTTGAGTAACAATAGATGGAGAAAAAGAGGGAGAATCCGCTACAAAAGTCCTAAGAGAGCTAAAGGAGATGTTGGAGTCGGTTGATGAACAGTAACTCCAGTGATAAGTAGTAACTCTGACAAGGAACAATAAAACGAAAGAAAATCCTCTTTAAAGCATCCAGAAATTCCTTCTGGTGCAAGGTATGATTAATATCGATCTTTTAAAAAAAATGGTGGTGGGCCCTGGTCGATATCTCGGCCCATATTGGACCAATATCGGCCCAGATATCGGCCGTATCGGCGGATGTTTACATTTAAATTTTTTTTTTTTTTATAAATCCAACTTCCTTTTGTGTTATTAATTCATTTTTTAATTCAGTTAAAATAAAATAATAAAAAAATACTGATATTTAAAAAGAAAGTAAAAGAGGAGAGAGAAACTTATCGACATGCCTATCGGCCGATATTTGCATATTGGTCGATATCTTGACCAAGCTACATTTTGTACCCCTAAATATAAGTATACCGTCATTTAATGAAATAAGTGATGTTTAAAAAAATAAGAACCTCAAAATTTACTTTTTTGAAATAAAATAAATTGAAGACATGACATCATGTTTCTATAAATTGTTAAAGTTAAAGTTATTTATCCTCTCATTCAAGTAACTTAAACTAACCATAAGTAACGTAATCAAGATAAAATAAAATTATCTAAAATAATTATTTTTTAAATAATTATAACTATTATCCTACAACTAAAAAAAATAACGAATATTATACGCAATAGAAAAGAAATCATTTTTAAGTAAAAAATATATTTGTATAATAGAATAAATAAATAATACTAATGTAATAAATTTAGATACAAAGCCAAAAAATCTAGAAAAAATTCCAGACTGTGAAAAAGACGGAGATTCGCAAAAGAGATCCGAAGACGATGGAGTCCAATAGAAATAGTAACTCCGTCGATGAATAGTAACACCAATGAGAACCTAGTAAATCCGGCTAGGATGCTGTAAAATAGAATAAAAAAGAGTTTTACAACAAAGATACTAAGAGATCTTCTAGAGACAACAGAGTCCAATGGGAATAGTAACTCCTGTAATGAAGAGTAACTCAAGGACACAGTAAAAAAGAATAAAAAGGAGCTCGGCAACAGAGATCTAAAGACAACGGAGTCCGTTGATGAACAGTAACTCCGACGAGAATGCAGTAAAACGGAATAAGAATAAGATCCTCAGCAGAGATCCTTAGAGATCTGGAGACGACGGAGTCTTATTGGAATAGTAACTCTGGCGATGACAAAATAAAACGGAAAAAGGAGATCCACAAGAGAGATCCTTAGAGATAACATCACTATGTAGAAAAAGCTATAAAATCGTGTAGGAAACAATTCCATTCATCATCTAATAAAATAGATTTAAATAGAATAATAACAAAAATAATTAAGTATTAGATACCCCTACCATTATAATAGGAAGTAATGAACTCCAATGAATGGTCTTCTTTTGAATCTCTCTATTTTCATTACTTTAAATTATTTTTAATCATAATTTTTTATTGTCTTTAAAATATACTTTAATTTTTCTAATCAAGGTTTTTTAAGTGAATAAATAAAGAAGTGCTAATTTAATAAATTTCAAGAAGTTTAAAAGTAGAAGAATAAAGAGAAGACGACTGTAATAACCAAAATGAAAATACCTGCAACCGTATTCGGCTGAGAGATGGGTGAGCTGGGCGTGGGGAGCTCCAAACGGACGGCAAGGCACCTGTTGGTTGGAAGAAAAACGATGTTCACACAGGGTGGGCGTCGGTACAACACAGGGAAGAGGAAGGCGGCGGCACCGGTGGTGTTGGCTGAGCAGCAAGAACAATGGAAGAAGGGACGAGTGGCTGGTTAACTCACAGCCTGCTGATGGTGAGCATGTTAGCAAGAGAGAGAGAGAGAGTGAGGGCAGTGCAAAGAGAGAGGGGAGAAGTTTCTATGAAACCTGAGCGTATAAAAGAAAAAGTACCTGTAACAATAACTTCGTTGCGGTTTTCTTCCACCAAACAAGAGGGAAGGCTTTCCCCCCAAAGCCACCAAATTCTTCCACGTAATTAGACAAGTCAAAAACAGTGGCCGACACTGGGTCCACTGTTTCACTATTGTTCGTGGCCTAACAAAATCATACAAGGAAACAATTTCAATTATCATCAAATAAAATAGAAGAATAAAATAAATAATTAAGTGTTAAAATTCTCTATTTAGTTCTTCTTAGAATTGAACTCTAAAACTCTTAATACTCTAATTGCAAAAACAACTCTAGAATATAAATGACTAAATTTTTTAAAATTATAAGAATATAAAGGAATTTCAATTGTTAAAATTCTCTATTTAGTTCATCTTAGAATTGAACATAAAAATATAAAGGAATTCCATTTATCATCTAATAAAATATATTAAAATAGAAGAATAACAAAAATAATTATGTGTTGATATCTACAGTAATAATAAGAAGTAAAGAAGTCCAATCAATGGTCTTCTTTTGAATCTCTACGTTTTCATTACTTTAAATTATAAACTTTTATTGTTTTTAAAAATATGTTTTAATTTTTTCCAATCAAGGTTTTTTTAAGTGAATTAGGTATTCAAGTTTAATAAATTTAAAACATTCATATGCCCATTATTATTGATGGGCCCCTAGATAGAGGTGTACGTCGGAAAACCCAACACCATACATTGAAAACATCTTAAAAATGTCATGATACAAGAGACAATAGTATGCATTGAAGTGGGTATGAGGTGGGCCGAACCTCATATGCACAGTGAGGAAGTCTTCGAGTGTGTTTGGGTTATGGTGATGTAGGGGAGCACAAGAAGCATTTCGGGGAGTGAGATAGATGGTGAGTACATTCTTCTGGGTATGAGAGTGGGTCAAGAGATTGGTGTACATGGGATTCGGGGATTTGAATTTTGAGTTAAACTTAAGGAGTGATTCATCTTGTATTTGTATTCTCTTTGATCTAACGGTGAAGATTTCTGTCACTCCGTAGATGTAGGCTAAGATTGGACTGAATCACGTAAATATTGTGATGTGTTGTGCTTGATTTATTTTCATTCGATTCTGCTAATAATCCTAACAGTATTCACACATCTTTTCACAAATATAATATCATATTCACAAGTAAATTTCATCTTTATTAGGATTAACCATTTACCTAATTTAACATAATCCCACGTTCATGAAGTTCAACATGACATAAATCATTAAGCTTAGCATAATCATAGGTTCACAAGGTTTCATACAATATCACCATAACACATGTTGAGAGAGTTCTCTACCATTTCACATATTCACAAAATTCCATGCATCATCACAATAACAGGTTTCACATAGTTATATACAATATCATACATTCAAAAAGGTTTTGAAATGATTGAAGATAGGTATGTAATACCATCTACCAACATATATTGCACACTAATCACATCATGCCCATGATGGGGGCCGATAGGCAGTTAAACGGCTACGCCTCAACTCTTGGGTACACTCTACATATACAGTCGGTATTCAAAACCGATTTATTTTAATCCCTTACGAGTAAGTGATACTCACTTTAACATTTTGGTTCTACTCACGTCTTTTTAGGGCTCCAACTCGGGTCGGGCAGATCGAGTTCCTTAAAACCCAACCGGACCCAAGTTGATATATATGGAACCCGACCCATCCCGATCCGACCCAAATTCTCAACCCGAACTTCACAACCCTACCCGACCCGAATTCTAACCCGAATCGACCCGCATTCTGAACCCATTTAAGCCTAATTTTAGCCGGGTCAGGTCGGGTTAACTTGTAAAATCCTCAACCCCAACCCGATCCGAAATTCATGCTGGTTTTTATCTTCTCAACCCGACCCACATGATTTCTCAAGTCGGGTCATGTGGGTCGGGCCAAAACCCCACCCGAGTTGCAACCCTACGTCTTTTCCATGGAGTCAAAATACACATCGGAAGCCACCATTGTATACGGATTAAAGGCATTTGTTTTTCAAGTATAATGCAATTACGTAATACATAATAAAACAACAAAATTTAAAATAATAATTAAATTTAAAAGTGTGGTTGAATTTCCTTACCTAATTTGAGGAAGCTATACAAGTTCCCAAGTTCAAGTGTATAGAAGAGAATGGCTGAATAGATCAAGCTGGTCCAATTAAATAATTGGCAGAGTTAGAAAGATATTTGACCGATGGTTGGCCCCACCGATAATTTAGTGGGTAATAATGATAGAACACTGTTCTATCTCGAATCGTTATTGGGACGGAGAAGGAAAATAGAGGAGCTTAAAAACTCTCTTATCTTCTAACTAGGAGCATTATTCAAAAATCAAAATTCAGGGATGAAGATATCGGTTGATATGAAACGTATCGGCTGATATATATCGTTTTTTAAGCACCGCATTATATCGGCCGATATGTATTGTGTCGGCCATACACACTATTTAACAAAAAAAAAAACGGTGGTGGGCCCCCGGGTTGATATCTTGGCCGATATCGGCCGATATTTACATTTAATTTTTTTTTTTAAATCCAGCTTCCTTTTGGGTTATTAATTCATTTTTTAATTCAGTTTAAATAAAATAATAAAAAAATATTGATACTTAAAAAAAAAGTAAAAGAGGAGAGAGAAACTTATCGACCAAGATATCGGACGATATGTATATCAGTCGATATTTGCATATTGGTCAATATCTTGGCCAAGCCAAATTTTGCACCCCTAAATATAAGTATACCGTCGTTTTATGAAATAAGTGATGTTTAAAAAAATAAGAACCTCAAAATTTACTTTTTTGAAATAAAATAAATTGAAGACATGACATCATGTTTCTACAAATTGTTAAAGTTAAAGTTATTTATCCTCTCATTGAAATAACATAAACTAACCATAAGTAACGTAATCAAGATAAAATAAAATTATCTAAAATAATTATTTTTTAAATAATTATAACTATTATCCTACAACTAAAAAAAAATAACGAATATTATACACAATAGAAATGAAATCATTTTTAAGTCAAAAAAAATATTTGTATGATAGAATAAATAAATAATACTAATGTAATAAATTTCAAAAAGTTTAAAAGTAGTAGAATAAAATACCAATAATATGGTCTTTTCGGTCTTAAAATACCACTATATATAAATATATTTCAAATACAAAACCGAAAAGATCAAGCATATAATTAAATTTCTAAACTACTCATTTTAAAAAAAAACCCTACTAAATAAATTTAATAAATGAAGGAGTATAAGGAAACAATGAGAAACCCGCAACAAAACAGTCCCAGCGCTGGATGGGAGTGATAATCAATGTAACAAATATCTCTGATATTTTCATTTTTATCACAAAAATATCGGTAAAATAACTTTTTTCGTTAAAAGCTCGAGTTTATCGCGTCTGCCGTTTTTAACGGTAAATTCCCTTTAACAATACGTTTTTATCGTGAGAAACGGTAAATTCCCGTTAAAATTGTGAGATTTTGCCATTAAATTCCCGTTAAAAACGCTTGGGCCAAATATACATTTTTTATTTCTAAAATATCATCTATTTTTTCAAATTTCGGCCACATTATTTATTTTTTTATATTTATTTTTATTATTTTTTAAATAATATATTTTCCTTGAGATTTTCCTGTTAAATTCCCGATAAAAACCCGAGAATTTGAAAATATTTCACTATTAACAATTGTCGTTAATATCTCGAGAATGAGATTTGTGACAATGGTGATAACAGAGGGACAGCAGAAGAAGAAGAAGAAGAGAGAGGGAAGATGACTGTATTAACCCAAATGGAAATACCTGTAATAGTGTGCGGCTGAGAGATGGCTGAGAGATGGCTGAGCTGGGCGTGGAGAGCTCCAAACGGACGGCAAAGCGCCTGTCGGTTTGAAGAAAAAGGATGTCCACACAGGGAGAAGTTTCTACGCAGGCTGAGAGAGTGAAAGAGAAGAAATTGGAGTGAGATACATAGAATGGAGGAAAGATGAAGGAGTTTAAGGAAACAGCGAGAAACCCACGACAAAACACAGTCCTCGGCTGAGCTTGGCGTGGGTGAGCAATAATTGAGGGACCGTCCCACCTTTACAACAGAGTGGAGGGCCGACAGCTAGACCAAAAATCACGTGAAAAACTTTCTATTCTAATAATAATAAATATATAAATATTTTTGATTATTTTGCCAAAAAGTCACCTTTTCTATCAAATGGGCTTAAAAATGATCTCAACCCTATCCCCAATTCAAATTCAACGTTGTTTAAGGCCATTAATTTATAAGTTTAGGCCGTAATTGAGGCCCGAATATAACAAGCTGGGCTTCAACTTAGAGGTCTTGGTTGGCCCATTAACAATTTTTAAAGTTTAGAATTACGAGTTTCCAATTCTAAAGTTTCTTCAAATTTATCGATTATCATGGTTGCTTCTGGATATAACTCATTATTTTTTTATTATAACAAAGATGCCATTTTTTCTCGAATTCTTTTACAATATTCTTTTATTGAATTCACTGAATTAGTAAATGGTCATTTTTGTCAAAATAACAAAGTATCCCATGTGCTTATTGGACAAGTTTGTCCAAATTAATAACCCAGAAAATCGCCTTTATATAAATTTGTTTCTTATTGTATTAGGCCCAAGCCCAATTAATACAAAGAATTCCTGCGTTAAGATCAATTAGAAGTCCAAATGGATGACTGACTTTTCACCATTCATTTGTTCGTTTAACTTTAATGAATTTATCAATTTTTTCTACGATGAAAGAAATAAAATTCGATATCTAATATATACAAAACAGAAACAGCTGTTTACTATGTTTTACTATATTATTTAAATGAGGCTTTATCATTTTAGTTATAGCTATTATGAATTTCTTTAAATTAATAGCGTTCATTTTCGAGATCTTATGCAAATGTGAAATGCATATAAAAAAAATGAAATTTAAAATAATTAAATTTTAAATATGGTTGAATCTCCTCACGGCCTCACCCATGATGCTCAAGCTCCAACGGTCTGAGAAGAATCTAAAAAAGAGCTGGAAATAAAAGAAAGCTGAATGAAACAATTAACAGAACAAAGAAAAAAGAGGAGAAGATAAAGAATTGGAGGAGATAAAGACCCCATTCTAAATTCCATCAATTAAAATTCATAACCAAAATAATACCTTACTTTATATTTAAATCAAAGTACATAAAACAAATCAAAATAAACGATAAAATATTTTCTTTATTTCACTTTTTAAAAAAAATCAATTTGTCATTTTCTTTCTTATAAATACGATCCGCTTTTTCAAATTAGTAAAATGCATTATCTTATTTCATTTTCACAATTTAAAAAAAAAAAAAATCAATACCTTATTTTATTAAATAACATAGAAGAAATAAATAATTAAAATAAAGTGAGAAAATCCATCTCTAAGTAAATTAAAACAATAATAATATCTCCTTTATTTGAAAAAGTTCATTTTCGAAAATGAATTAAATTAAATCACCACAAAGTTACCATATCCCTTTTATAAAACAAAATCAATTAATAATTTGAATAAAGTAAAATAAAATAATTCAATAATATTCTCATGTCTCTTTTAAAATAACATAAGGGTAGCGATCCTCCCACGGACATTTTATCTAACTCGATACGGGTTTTAGTATATTGCTAATTTTACCTTTCGCATGTACAGTAAAATCAGCTCGCCGACCCTTCGCATGAAAAGGAAATCGGCTCACTGACCCTTCGTATAAACTGTTGCCAATTTTTACTATTCATGTGAAGGGTAAAATTAACAATACACTAAAATCTGTATCTGATTACAAACAAATGAACAAACAACAATCTTTCGAAGTTAAAAACAAGCCAAAGCAAATATAAAATAAAAATCAAAAGCTTCTCTCTTTTATTAAAGAAATATTAAAAACAAGCCAAAGCAAATATAAAATAAAAACCAAAAGCTTCTCTCTTTTATTAAAGAAGAAATATTCCACGAGTGGGGACGTGAACGGCAGTTTTGCCAAGGAAAATGAATGGAGAGTAGACTTGGAGGAGACTTTGGGTATTGTAATATATTTGTGTTTGAGTTAATTTGGGTGTATCTCAAAAATTAAACTTGGAGGGGACTTCTAAGAATTTTAACCTTGTAGATAAAAATTAGCTAATAAAAAAAGACTACCTGTAACAGTAAAAGAAAATACCAAACAAAGAGAGGACAGAGCAAAGAGAGAGATGGGAGAAGTTTCTATGAAGTCTGAGAGAGTGTAAAAGAAAAAATACCCCTAATTGAGAGAGGGATTTTTTCCATGTCAAATCAAATATTAAATTGTCTATTCAAGGCATTTTTGACACCTTCACTTAAAAGCCTAAGCCTGCCTATTTATAAAATGAGCTTACCGATGATCACAAGCCTAGCCCCAAGGTAAAAAAATTAGATTTACTGAGGTATCGGCGTCTCGGTATCTCGAATATCGGTTGAGATTTAATATCTCTATCTTCTAATTTTTTAAAAAAAATCTCAGTGTGTATCAGCCGATATTGGCGAGATCTCATCTTCTAAGTTTAAAACAAACTAAAGCAAATATAAAAATTCCATTTCTATATTTTTGTTTTAAAATAACCCAAATTAAACAAATAAACCAATAAAAAATTTCTTAAGTTTTTTTTCTTTTGAATAGTCCAAATATGACAAAAGCTTCTCTCTTTTATTAAAGAAAATAAGACTAGTTGCCAATTTTCATAAAAAGTGGACTCTATGGGACGCTTGATCGAAAGATTTGAAAAATTATTTTGCAAAATGATTTAAATGGGCTTTTAAGGCTTGAGTTGATTTGAAACATGACGTTTAAAAACTATACCCGGGCAACGTTTTTAGGTGATCTAAAATTTCCGATTGATCCTATAATTTGAAAGCAATTCAAAAAAAAAAAATCGTCAAAAATGGAAATTCAGAGAATTTTTAAAATAGTTAACGAGTCGGGTTTTAAAGTGTCATATTCAACGCAATTTTTAGAGAAAACTGAGGTAATTATAAATGGGATTCAATTTTTTATATGTTTAGTTAATTGGGGAAAGAAGAGTATGCAGGTTTTGAAATTTTAGGATTCAAAACCAAGATTTAAATGAAAATCAAACTTTTTACATATTTTATAAATATCAAAAATTTAATATTTTCTTCAAAAATGCTATAACTTGAGCTCCTGAGCTCAATTTGGCAAAACTTAAGCTCGTTGAAAATAAAGTGGAAGAATGGGTGGTTAGTTGGAAAGATCTTTATTAAAAATTCTCTTGATCAAATCAGTGAAGCTATGATTTCCAAGGTTCAATTTTCTTCAGTAGTAGAAACTCATGTGATTTGAAAAATAGGTTGTGTAACTCAAATTGAAGTAAAATTGGGTAAGGATGGAATTCATAGGTGATCTTTTCACACGTGCCTTATGATGGAGATTGAACATTGGAATTTTAAAATTTTAAAATTGTATTTGAATTAATGTTCAATAGAATTATTTGATAATATAAATCATATAAAATTTATTTAACCACATTTCATATCATGTAAATGTTTTGTTCATTAAGATGAAATAAATATTATTTGGGCCCTAAAAGAATTTTATAATTTATTATGTAGAAAAAACTATAAAATCATATAAGGAAACAATTCCATTCATCATCTAATAAAATAGAATAATAAAAATAATAATTAAGTGTTAGATACCTACCATTATAATAGAAAGTAATGAACTCCAATCAGTGGTCTTCTTTTGAATCTCTTCATTTTAATTACTTTAAACTATTTTTAATTTTTCAATGTCTTTAAAAATATGCTTTAATTTTCTAATCAAGGTTTTTAAATGAAGAATTAAATAACTAATTTAATAAATTTTAAAAAGTTTAAAAGTAGTAGAATAAAGGGAAGATGACTGTAATAACAAAAATGAAAATACCTGCAACAGTGTTCGGTTGAGAGATGGATGAGCTGGGCGTGGGGAGCTCCAAACGGGCAGCAAAGCGCCGGTTGGTTGTGAGAAAAATGTTGTCCACACAGGGTGGCCGTACGTGCAACACAGGGAAGAGGAAGGCGGCGGCACCGGTGGTGCTGGCTGAGCAGCAAGAGCAAGAATTAAGGGACTGTCTCGGCTTTACAACAGAGTGGAGACAATATAGAATTAAAGTATAGAATTAGGTTGTTCCATTTAGTTATCTTGTTTTGAATTATTGGTTTTTAACTCATTATTTTTTATTATAACAAAGATGCCATTTCTTTCAAATTCTTTTACAACATTCTTTTATTGAATTGATTAAATCAGTAAATGATCATTCTTTTCAAAATAAAAATGTATCGGGTCCAAATTAAGAACCCGACAATTTGCCTTTTATATAAGTTTGTTCCATCTATAGAGAGCAACAGCTAGATTCAAGCTCGCCTATATTGTATCAAGTCCAACTCCAATCAATACAAGGAATGCCTGAGCTCGAGCCCAAGATTGACTATCCTTAGAAATATAGCCAAGATCAATTAGAAGCCCAAATGGATGGACGTCTTTTCACCTTTAATTTATTCTTTCAAATTTCTTCAATTTATGAATAATTTTTTCTTCAATTTTGCATATAATTAAATTTCTAAACTACTCTCTTTTTTTAAAAATAACCCAACTAAAGAAATTTAATAAATGCCCACAACAAAAACTGCAGGACACATGAAGTAGACAAAACAGTCCCAGCGCTGGATGGGAGTGATTACAGAGGGAGAGAAGAAGAGGGAGGGAAGATGACTGTATTAACCCAAATGAAAATACCTGTAATAGTGTTCGGCTGAGAGATGGCTGAGCTGGGAGTGGAGAGCTCCAAACGGACCGCAAATCGCCGGTCGGTTTGAAGAAAAAGGATGTCCACACAGGGAGAAGTTTCTACGCAGCCTGAGAGAGTGTACAAGAAAAGAAATTGGGGTGAGATGAGATAGAATGGAGAAAAGATGGAGTATAAGGAAACAGTGAGAAACCCACAACAAAACAGTCCCAGCACTGGCTGGGAGTGATTACGGAGGGAGAGAAGAAAAAAGAGGGAAGATGACTGTACTAACCAAAATGAAAATACCTGTAACAGTGTTCGGCTGAGCTGGGAGTGGGGAATCCAAACGGACGACAAAGCGCCGGTCAGTTGTAAGAAAAAGGCTGTCCACACAGGGTGGCCGTCCGTGCAACACAGGGAAGAGGAAGGCAGCGGCACCGGTGGTGCTGGCTGAGCAGCACAGCAATGGAAGAAGGGACGAGTAGTTTGTTAACTCACAACCTGCTCATGGTGAGCATGGTAGCAAGAGAGAGAGAGTGTGAGGGCAGAGCAAAGAGAGATGGGAGAAGTTTCTATGAAACCTGAGAGAGTGTAATAGACAAAATACCTGTAACAGTAACTTCGTTGTGTTTTTCTTCCACCAAACAAGAGAGAAGGCTTTCCACCGAAAGCCACCAAATTCGGTGCGTTTTTCTTCCACCGAATTAGACAAGTCAAAAACAGTGACAAACACGGGGTCCACTGTTTCACTACTGTTCGTGGCCTAACAAACTCATACAAGGAAACAATTTCATTTATCATCTAATAAAATAGAAGAATAAAATAAATGATTAAATGTTAAAATTCTCTATTTAGTTCTTCTTAGAATTGAATTTTAAAATTGTATTAGAATTAATTTTCATAAAAAATTGTAGAATTATTTGATAATATAAATCATATAAAAAATTATTTATCAACACTTCATATCGTGTTCATGGTTTATCTAAGCTTAGCATATTCAAATGTAGAAGATGATGGGGAAAAGGAGAAGAAGAAATTCATATGTAGATTACATGGAGAGAGTTATGATTACAAAATATAAATAAATAAATGAATGAATGAATAATTATACATGAAAACATTAATTGATTTGTCTCCAAAGTGGAGAGTCCCAGAATTATAATGTCATCCATTGAGTTGTCTCCAAAGGGAGGGTTCCACAATGAGTTGTCCTCAAAATGGAGGATCCCACAACAATATTGACAACTTGAGTTGTCTAGTCAAAGTGCGTTCCAAAACAATAACGACACGTGGGTCTCACAATAGTGGGTCCTACAACAGTCCTTCCCAGGCTGGTTCGAAAATATCGAGTAATTCCAGCGTGTACAAAATATGATAAAGTTGAGTTCGAGAAGCTGCCTTAGTGAGCATTTCCTCAACTTGAGTAACAGTGGATGCAGAAAAAGAGGGAGAATCAGCAACAGAAGTCCTCAGACATCCAGAAGAGATGTCGGAGTCCGTTGAAGAACAGAACTCCAGAGATAACCAAATGACAAAAAAAAAAAAAATCAGACATAAATGACTATAAAAACTCTTAATACTCTAATTGCAAAAACAACTCTGGAATATAAATTACTATAATTTTTTTTTAAATTATAAGAATATAAAGGAATTTCAATTGTTAAATTTCTCTATTTAGTTCATCTTAGAATTGAACATAAGAATTCCATTTATCATATAATAAAATATATTAAAATAGAAGAATAACAAAAATAATTATGTGTTGATGTCTACAGTTATAATAAGAAGTAATGAACTCCAATCAATGGTCTTCTTTGGAGTCTCTACCTTTTCATTACTTTAACTTATAAACTTTTATTGTTTTTTAAAAATATGTCTTAATTTTTCGAATCAAGGTTTTTTTAAGTGAATTAGGTATTCAAGTTTAATAAATTTAAAACATTCATATGCCCATTTTATTGATGGCCCCTTCGATAGAGGTGTACGTCGGAAAACCCAACACCATACACTAAAAACATCTTAAAAATGTAATGATACAATAGACAATCGTATGCATTGAAGTGGGTATGAGGTGGGCCGAACCTCATATGCACAGTGAGGAAGTCTTCGAGTGTGCTTGCGTTATCTGCATACGGTGATGTAGCGGAGCACAAGAAGCATATCGGGGAGTGAGATAGATGGTGAGTACATTCTTCTGGATATGAGAGTGGGTCAAGAGATTGGTGTATATAGGACTCCGGGATTTAAGTTTTGGATTAAATGCAGGGAGTGATTCATCTTGTCTTTGTATTCTCTTTGATTTTTAATAGTGAAGATTTCTTTCGCTCTGTGAATGTAGATCAAAGTTGGGCTGAACCACGTAAATATTGTGATGTGTTGTGCTTGATTTATTTTCTTTCGATTCCGTTAATAATCCAAACAGTATTCACACATCTTTTCACAAATAATATCATATTCACAAGTAAATTTCATCTTTATTAAGATTAACCATTTACCTAATTGAACATAATCCCATATTCACGAAGTTCAACACAACATAACTCAAATCATTAAGCTTAGCATAATCATAGGTTCATGAAGTTTCATACAATATCACCATAACACATGTTGAGAGAGTTCTCTACCATTTCACATATTCACGAAACTCCACGTATCATCACAGTAACAGATATCACATCGTTATATACAATATCATACATTCAAAAAGGTTTTGAAATGATTGCACATTAATCACATCATACCCATGATTGGGTCCAATAGGCAGTTAGACGGCTACGCCTCCACTCCTTGGTACACTCCACATATGCCGTCGGTATTCAAAACCGATTTATTTTAATCCCTTACGAGTAAGTGATACTCACTTTCACATTTTGGTTCTACTCACGTCTATTTAGGGCTGCAACTTGCCTCGGGCCGGTCGGGTTCGTTAAAACTCAAGCCGACGTGAGTTGATATATATGGAACTCGATCCAACCCGACCCGAATTCTCAACCCGACCCGACCCGAATCGACCCACATTCTGACCCGACTCGCATTGTAAACACATTTTAGCTTAATTTTAACTAGGTCAGGTCGGGTTGTATAAGGGTGGGTCGGGTCAGATTAACTTGTAAAATCCTCAACCCGACCCAATCCGAAATTCATGCTGGTTTTTATCTTCTCAACCCGACCCGACCCGACCCGATCCGCTAACCTGAAATTCTCAACCAGACCAGCATGATTTTTCGGGTTGGGTGATGCGGGTCGGGCCAAAACCCGACTTGAGTTGCTTCCCTACGTCTTTTCCATAGAGTCAAAATACACATCGGAACCCACCATTGCATACGAATTAAAGGCATTTGTTTTTCAAGTATAATGCAATTACATAATATATAATAAAACAACAAAATTTAAAATAATAATTAAATTTAAAAGTGTGGTTGAATCTCCTCACTGAATTTGACGAAGCTATATAAGTTCCTAGGTTCACGTGTACGGAAGAGAATGCCTGAATAGATCAAGCTGGTCCAATTAAATAATTGATAGAGTTAGAAAGATATTTGACCGATGTGTCGCCCCACCGATAATTTAGTGGGTAATAATGATAGAACACTTTTCTATCTCAGATAGTTATCGGGACGGAGAAGGAAAATAGAGGAGGTTAAAAACTCTCTTATCTTTTAATTAGGAGCATTCTTCAAAAATCAAAATGACTTTTCTAAAAGAAAATCTCATTTTTGAGATGTTGAAAGTTTAAATTAAAATGTCGTTAAATTTTAATAATATAAGCAGGGATAAAGATATTGGCCAATACGAAATGTATCAGCCGATATATATCGATTTTTAAGCACCGCATTATATCGGCCGATACGTATTGTATCGGTCGTACACACTATTTCTCGGCCGATATGGCCGATATATCGGCGATATATATTGGCCGTATGATTAATATTGATCTTTTAAAAAAAAAAATCAAAATGGTAGTGGGCCCAGGTCGATATCTCGGCCGATATCGGACCAGTTTCGGCCCTGATATCGGCCGTATCGGCCGATATTTACATTTAATTTTTTTTTTAAATCCAGCTTCCTTTTGGGTTATTAATTTATTTTTTAATTCAGTTAAAATAAAATAATAAAAATATTGATATTTAAAAAGAAAGCAAAAGAGGAGAGAGAAACTTATCGACCGAGATATTAGACGATATGCATATCGGCCGATATTTGCATATCGACCAATATCTTGGCCAAGCCGAATTTTGCACCCCCAAATATAAGTATACCGTTGTTTTATGAAATAAGTGATGTTTAAAAAAATAAGAACCTCAAAATTTACTTTTTTGAAATAAAATAATTTGAAGACATGACATCATGTTTCTACAAATTGTTATAGGTAAAATTATTTATTCTCTCATTCAAATAACTTAAACCAACCATAAGTAACGTAATCAAGATAAAATAAAATTATCTAAAATTCTTATTTTTAAAATAATTATAACTATTATCCTACAACTAAAAAAATAACGAATATTATACGCAATAGAAATGAAATCATTTTTAAGTCAAAAAAAAAATATTTGTATGATAGGATAAATAAATACTACTAATTTAATAAATTTCAAAAAGCTTAAATGTAGTAGAATAAAATACCAATAATCTGGTCCTTTCGGTCTTAAAATACCACTATATATATATATATTTCAAATAGAAACCTAAAAGATCAAGCAGATAATGAAATTTCTAAACTACTCCTTTTTTAAAAAAATCCTACTAAATAAATTTAATAAATGAAAAAAAACTGCATGACACTTGAAGTAGACAAAACAGTCCCAGCGCTGGATGGGAGGGAAGATGACTGTAAAGTACCTGTAATAGTGTTCGGCTGAGAGATGGCTGAGCTGGGCGTGGAGAGCTCCAAACGGACGGCAAAGCGCCGGTTCGTTGGAAGAAGAAGGATGTCCACACAGGAAGAAGTTTCTACGCAGCCTGAGAGAGTGTAAAAGAAAAGAAATTGGAGTGAGATGAGATAGAATGGAGAAAAGATGAAGGAGTATAAGGAAACAGTGAGAAACCCACAACAAAACAGGTCCCAGCGCTGGCTGGGAGTGATTACAGAGGGAGAGAAGAAAAAAGAGGGAAGATGACTTAATAACCAAAATGAAAATACCTGTAACAGTGTTCGGCTAAGCTGGTGGGGAGCTCCAAACGGAAGGAAAAACGCCGGTCGATTGGAAGAAAAAGGCTGTCCACACAGGCTGGCCGTCCGTGCTACACAGGGAAGAGGAAGGCTGCGGCGGCAGTGGTGGTTCTGGCTGAGCGGCAAGAGCAGTGGAAGAAGGGACGAGTGACTGGTTAACTCACAGCCTGCCCATGGAGTAGTTTAGCAATAATTGAGGGACCGTCGGTGCTTTACAACAGAGTGGAGATTAATTAACAACATCAACAACAACAAATAAATAAAAAATTCAGGCCTGTAAACGGACCCAGGTCCGGCCCGGCCCGATTGAACAATTAGACAGTCTGCGGCCCGGCCCGATAACACCAGTCCGATTACCTTAAGCCCGGACCGGCCCGATAAGACCAACGGACAGTCCCCGGCCCGATAAAGGCCCGATTGCCTCTTTTTCAGGTTTTCAAAGTTTTTAAACAAAATATGGATTTAAAGCACATTAAATACCTCCTTAAAATAATTTTAGAGGAAAAATAAGATATATTTGAACTTTTCAATTGATGATTTTTTTTTTAAATTCCAATGTAGTCTTTGAGTATTAAAATTCAAAAAAGAAAAATTTAATATGCATCATTTCCTTCAAATGAGGTTTTCGTGAGAGAGATATATACATGATGATGATATAATAATAATAATGTTACAATCCACTAAAATTAAACTCAACTAAAATGATTTTTGAATTGGAGCTCTCTACTATATCCTCTTTCATCTTTGTAGATTTCTTGAGATCCTTTGCCAAAATAACACGTTTCAAACATCTCACTCCCTCTATCATAAATCAAATTTACCCTCCTCTTCACCTGCAATTCACATGCAAAACAACAAACAAAAAAGCCCACATGAATTTACACTGAAAATTAACAAATAGATCAAACACCAAAAGCCTAAAATCAACAATCGTATCACTTTCTTCACATGAGAATCATATCATGAAAAGTGTAGGGCTTTGTACAAGATTGCTTGATGTTTAAAAACAAAGGAAAATAAATAGAAAACATACAAGTGCATAAGATTTATGTGGGTTGATTCCATTTAAATTCAAGGCCCCTCATCTATCTATAATTTGACCTTTTCAACCAACCCATCCAAGATCCATGTCAAAATCCTGCATCCCATAAAACAAGCAAACAATCATGTCAGGGAGGAGTTCAAACACTGGATAATCATGTTAATAGATGTTAATAGAATAGAGTTGAACAAAATCAGAATCAAACATCACAAATATTATTGTTGAGTTGCAAAAGTTGAGGCATCCATGTCATCCACAGCACTACATTAGAAAAACAATCGTGTAAGTCAAAATTTAAAAAAAAAAAAACCATAAAATCAAAAGACATTGATCGGTAAAATTTATTTAAGACATAAAAGATTACCACTCATCAATCCACATAGAACCCAAACTCATATTACTAAGCCCAGCTTCAAGCGAGCCCAAACTCTTTCCACCTAACATAAAACAAGAAATATAAATACTTACACACTTCAATCAAATAAATGGAAAGCAAGGCAACAAATTTAAATAAACACTAAAAATACCTTGCATTTGATTCCGCAACCAATCTTGGCCACACACCAACCCTTCAACAGTTTCTGGATACATAGAGCTGCGATACTGGTCAAGAAATCTACCTCCAACACTAAAAGCAGATTCTGATGCAACAGTCGACACCGGAATGGCTAGAATATCACGGGCCATCATTGCAAGAATAGGGTACTTGGGAGCATTGCTTTTCCACCACTGGAGCACATCAAATTCCTCGGACTCCAGAAAGACGGGTTCCTCCAAATATAAATCAAGATCTGATTTGCGAACATAACTTGAGCTTTCAGCAAGAAACTTCGAAAATCTTTTCACCCGTTTTGTTCCATGTGATGTCGATGAAGCAATTCCACAAATGGGCGATTGACTTTTTGCACTATGCATTGGCAATTTAGCCTCATACTCTTTATGAAGAGCTTTAATATCACATAAAATCTTAGCCATTTGATCCTCAGCAACATCAAGCCCAAAAAATTTTGGATAATAGAACTCCATCAACTTCATCTTATATTGAGGATCCAAGAATTGGGCAATCGCCAAAGATAAGCTACAAATGTCCCAATACTTTTCAAACTTGCCAAACATCTTATCCACTGTAGGGGCAAGTGTATCGTCTGTAATGATTGATTGTTCATATAAATGTAACCGAATATCACAAACTTCAGAAAAAAATAAATTTGAAGTGGGATATTTAGAACAAGAAAAAACATTTGTAGCACTATAAAACGGTTCTAAAAGCTTAAAAATCTTTTCAGCATTCTCCCACTCACTCCAAGATGGCGCTCCCGCTTTCTCTTTATAATTGGCATCAAAATGTTCCAAACGTTGGAATGCATCTTTATACTTCAAAGCCACATCTAACATTTTATATGTGGAATTCCACCTTGTAGGGACATCCATGATCAACTTCTTGTTGGAATTTATTCTACCTTGACTACACATGTCATTGAAGGTTTTCAACCTTTATTGTGACCCGTTGACATATTTGACACTTTCGCGAATCTTGTCAACATCCTTATTTATTACCTTTATGCCTTCTTGGACTATTAAATTTAAAACATGTGCACAACAACGCACATGAAATAGTCTACCACCAAGTGCTAAGCTCCCCCCCAACTTCCCAACAAGCTTTGAAACCAAAGAATCATTTACACTATGGTTATCGACTGTTATTGCAAATACCTTCCGATCAATATTCCAATCTATCATGCTCTTGAAAATGGAATTGAATAAGTTTTCTCTATCATGAGGAACAGGTTCTACTTTAAAACGGAGTAATCTCTTTTGCAAATTCCATTCGGCATCTATGTAGTGTGCAGTTAAACAACTGTAGCCTAGAGTTTGTATTGATGTCCACATATCAGTGGTAAGGCTAATATGACTAGTTAGGGAATCTAAATCCCTATATAACTCACCTTTCATCTTCTCATACAAACCCATACAAATGCCCTTGATGGTATTCCTTGAGACAAGCTGGAATTGAGGTTGAAGATTCCTCGAATACTTTATAAACCCTTGATGTTCAACGATTGAAAAAGGATACCCATGCAACATTATCATACTCGCAAGATCCTCTATACTACGTTGTTGATCAAATTCTAAATGAAAATCGGCACACTCTGTTTCATTATGGCCACCCGATTGTGTTGGATCATATTTCTTATAAGAAAGCAAGTGGCACCGCAAGTGGGAAGTTCCACTACTACTCGAACCTGTAAATAATCCCGAACAATGATTACATATTGCAGTCCCAACTCCATTCATCTCCACGTAATGGAAATCATTCCAAACAGTCGACGTCCTTTTTCTATGTACATCTTTTTGGATCTAGAAGAGTTAGATGTCGTATCTATCTCATTCTCCGCAATAAAGTCGTTCCTCTCATTAGGATTAGACATTGTACTGCATAAACAGTTATGTTCAAATAAGCAAAATGTTTAAAATGGGGAGTTCATCATGTTTACAAATAATTTTTACAAGAAGGCATTCAAGGTGCACAAATGCTTTGAGGCAATCAGTAAGGATTTGAAATATGGTAGTGAGACATGACATGCTGGTTCAAGGCTGAAATAGAACATGGCTCAAGAGAGAGTTGAACAAAAAAGGTTCAAGCCCAGATAAATGGAATCAAACTTTGGTGACCATGATGTCAACTATTTGCAAACTAGGCAAAATAGCTTATGAAACAACAGCTTCCTATGAAACTTTACCCAAATTACGAAATCAGCAGCTTCCTATGAAGCCATCCAATCAAGTGATTATGGACCACCCCAACCCAAATCAACAGATGAACTAACAATTCAAGGTCGACCTGTGGCCTGTTGGTGCCTAAGGACACATTTTATAGGGCATTCATTCATAAATTAGGAGTTAGGACAATATTATAGGCCACTGTTCAAAGACACCAATGCAACCAAATTACAACAGTTTAATACTTAACCAAACAGACTGTTAATTGTACATCTATGGCTCCATTGAAATCAGAATGAGAATTGACAGTATATGCAAACTATTTTGTACATAATATCAGATTGTCAGCATCTATAGTTTCTAATTACTGCACCTCACATATTACATCATGTTCTATTAAAATAATCAAACAAATGGAATCCAAAACACAATCCCAACTCCTCAAGATCAGTTGTAACAACATCCACTTGTAACCCTCAGATATATGGGAGTAAAAACTGACTGGTATGAAATGAAAAGCTTAGCTCAATGATATTACACAACAACTGAGGTAGAATCCATTACAGAGCTTCACAGATATTATATGGATAAGAAATAACAATCTAAAGATACCGACAAACATAATTTAACGAGCATCACAACCTTCCCATACCTGGCACAAATGGAAACTTGCGGGGCAAAAATGGTCGTATTATACCTTTCTAAATTTTCCAATCAACTGGATTTATGCTTGCTGCTTCCAATTTTACAAGAACCTCATCTTTCTTGGAGTAGGAACTGGAAGCTCCACATGCTGTTAAAGGCAAAAGTTTCAATGCATCACAATACATAAAAAACTTCCCAAATCTCCAAAAATCCCAACTTCGCTTACCTCAAAATAAAAAACTTCCATGTAAAATCACAAAACACAGGACCTTTTTCTTCCCGTAAGTTTCAACAGCTCATCTTCTATCTTTCTTCGCAAAACTCTAAAAACCCAATGCCTCTCTTTAAAATAAAAAACCCAGATGTAAAATGACAAGAAAATCAGTCCCAAAACTCCCAAACTCCAATTCCTCATATGTTATGGATTGAGTTTATCATCTGAAAAACCCATGGATAAACCCACGATTTCCAGTTTCACTCATCCAAAACGGTTCCTTTTTCAACAAATTAAAAAAAAAACCTTGGGTTATTTTCTCTAATCACTTATAGATTTGCAGATCGACCAAAAAAAAATTGAAGTCTCTATCTGAGTGCAGTGGCTACAGGCGATGGAAGTCTCGATAGATTTCTAGAGAGGTGCGAGAGACAGGAGAACGGAAAGAGGGAGAAAAGAGAGATCCGGTGAGAGGGGAGATCTTTCAAATGAGAGCGGCGAGCATGAGAGAGAGGTGAACCTGAGAAGCAATCGCCAGTAAGAAGAAATGGCCAGGGCAAATGAGAAGCAGAAGAAATGGCCAGGGCAAATGAGAAGCAGAAGAGAAACAAAGGTAAGAAGCCCTAAAAAATCAAACTAATCCCTCGGACTCGCGGACTCGCGGACTGTCCGCGGACAGTCCGCAGCCCGCCCGATTCCTTATCGGACTCTTCGGACCCGTCCGCGAGTCCCTATCGGACTCTAGAGTCCGGCTCGCTGATGGACTCTAGAATTCGGGCCGGACAGTCAGCGGGCCGGGCAGAGTCCGATTACAGGCCTAATTTGATTAATGTTGTTGTTGTTGTCATAGAGATTAATTAACAACTGTTGGCTTAAAAGTTAAATCTGCCTCCCCTGAGTCAGACTGAGTTGTCAATTCCGTGACTGTGTCCGACTGAGTCATGAGTTGTCAATTTGTGTGACTTGTCGTGACCTTTTTCGAGTGTCAAGACTGTGCCTCTGGAAGACCTATATAGTCAAATCAAGTTTGAAGTTCCAGAAGACACGTCATTTGGAAGGTACTGCACCGAAATCGGAAGAACTTCATGAATATCAATCAACACAGGTATTTAGACCTTAGGAATGACTTAGAAGACCTAGAATTACCATTGGGACAAACCTTAGAATCCATAACTTAGAATTTGGTTGGACTAATTTGGATTTCTTAGGTTAGGTGATTTTTGCTCTATTTTGGGCAAGTTTTTTCTTCCATCAAATGTTCTCAACTATTAGTAAAATTTTAATGATTTGATGGATCACTAAAAGAGCTTTTCAAAAAGTCCAAGAACACCCAATTTGGAAATGTATAGCTCAAGTTATGAGCATTTCAATGAAAGGGTGCAAAACATATCAAAACAGTTTTGTCATATACCCTCACTTTGAGAGATTATTTGAGGTATCAAATGGACCTCAAATTGAACCAAATTTGGTGAGTAGATAGATCTCTCAATGACCTTTCCAACGAGCCAAAGAACTCCCAAAACCGAGTTCGAAAACCCAAGTTATGGTCATTTTAATGGGGTGTATAAAACTGCAGAGATTCATTCGGCTGAATTCATGTTTCAGTCGACTGAATGTGTTGCAGATTCGTCTTTTCAGCCTTAGACGAGTTTCAGTCGACTGAAAATGTTTCAGTCGACTGAATATTTATTTCAGTCGGCTGAATTATGCCCAGATGTTTTAACGGTCATTTCTGGGCATTTCAGTCGACTGAATCTTCAGTTCAGTCGACCGAAATCGTAACGGGAAGTTTTTAACGGCTCTATTATTGTGATTTCGACTTCCAACGGCCATATCTTCAAGAGGGCTTTAAATGTATGACTTTAGGGCTTTCCAAAGATTGATTCTTGATGAGCAAAAACCCTCTCTAATATTCTCCAAAACTCTCAATCATTTCAAGAGCATTAAAACTTTATAGTTAGACTACCAAAGTTCTTGAACTCAATATCTCACACACTCAAAGCTCTCATAGGCAAATCTTGAGCATCTTAAGCTCACTCTTGGGTGTGTATTTAAGAGAATCCTCAGGGATAGATTGTTCTCATAGGAAAACCATTTATCTTCCCTAAACCTCTTCTCCTAATCTTTGGTTTGATATTCAACGGAGCATCTACTCATCACCAAGGAGCATAGTAAGGAGAAGGACATTCAAGAGCACGCCGAAGTTACTTCAAGCAACTCGAGGCTAGTGTTCTTGGTATTTCTCAAAAACTATTCTTTCCTTTATTTATTGAGAAAATTGTAAAGGGTTGGTGTAACCCTTGTGAAATCTCAAGAGAGGTGTTCTCTTGTGTGTCATCGGTCAAATCTTCACCCGTGAATAAGATCAAGTGTTGTAAAGGTTCGATCTCCACCTGTGAAGGAGATCAAGGGTTGTAATAGGTTTGTTCTCCACCCGTGAAGGAGAAAGTTAATGGAATCCTCAAGTGGTGTACTTGAGGCGTGGATGTACGCAAGGTTGCCGAACCACATAAAAATCTTCGTGTCAAGATATTTCATCTTTTCTCATCTCCTCTTATTATTGTGTTTGTGTTTTATCTTGTATCGTAATCACACAATTTGGGGATAAATTGGATTAATTAATTAAGACCAATTAATTAATTGACTCACATTTTAAAGAAATTTAAAATTCCTCCATAGTCCTATTCACCCCCCTCTAGGACTATTCTAGACATCGGGCTAGCTCGTCTAACAACAACAACATCAAGAACTACAATAATTGATTAATGTTGTTGTTGTTGTCATGGAGATTAATTAACAACAACATCAACAACAACAATAATTGATTAATGTTGTTGTTGTTGTCATGGAGATTAATTAACAACAACATCAACAACTACGATAATTGATTAATGTTGGTACGATCTAATCCATTATTGGAGATGAATTCTAAATTTGTCGTATCATTTCTTTTTATTCGATGGAATTTTATTCTATACATATTCTTACGGGAAGTCGGTTTTCATTGAAGCTCTCATGGTTTGCACTCAAAATCTCCCTCTAAAGATCTTGCTCTCAAACCAACTGAGATAACCCTTTCGGATTTACAAACTACAGTTTTCAAGTCATTTTTAGTCAATTTTTGAAATTTTGTAAAAATATGGAAACTCTATACAGTATATGATGTTGCCCTTAAATTAAAAAGTAAAAATTGGGAATGAAATGAATTTTTCTCCCAAGATAGATAACAAATTTTTTTAGAAAGACACGACATTTTAATACAGTCATGGAGGATTTAAATAGTCTAATGTAAGAAGGTTTTTAACGGTGGAAAAGGTTAAACCCTACAATTAAGCCATTGAATCATCATAGAGATATCCAAAGGTAGTTTTAGGCCGAGTTCAAGTATGAAGATTTTCACATCAAAACCTCATGAAAAAAATTGAATCTTGTCATTTAGTCAAAATGAGAGTTGGGTCAGAATTCGAATTGATTCGGATCAGGTCGGGTTGTGAGATTCGAGTTGAAAATTCTGATCGGATCAAGTCGGGTTGGGTTTTAAGGAACCCGACCTGCCCGACCCGAGTTGCAGCCCTAAATTTTTAACATAGGTAGGCCATACATGGGTTTTGTTGGGGTTTTCTACCATTTGAAGCTACAATTTCCAAATATAAATTTCGACATGTTTTAACTTTTTTTATATTGTTTAATGAGAGGATTTTGGAAAAATGTGATTACTGTATGATGATTAGTTGAATTAAGAAAACATTATTTAACCGATCTTTTTCTTTATCATTTATCTACATGGAAGATGTTTCAATATGATTGTCTTTGGTGAACCCCCACTATCAATTACATAATTGGTTAGAAATTAGACCAATATTTAGTAGATAAGAATCGACCCTTGGTTGGTCGGATCAGCCTGGACTCCACAGGTCCAAGAGTGAATCATGTGGTTCGGTCAATTAGACCCAACAGTTGTTTCAACATGGATTAATGGTTTAATCAACTCTGAAATTTTGATTCAATTGAGTCAAGCTTAACGAGTAATACTAAGAAAAAAAAAATTCAAACTCTATAATGGATGAGCCGACCCTCATCAGTCCTAATTCTAAGCTACCAATAATTTTGGAATTAAATAACAACTAATCCTACTGAAACTACAGTTCGGTGCGACATCTTCTCGGTGTCCCAATTCAAGTAGAGTGAATTCTACTTTAAGAATATATATAGTGCTTGCACATCCAACACGGTGTCCCAATTCTAATGCAATTAAATCTCCAAGCGATAATACTCCATCCCAAAGACCAACTGGTCTTCTGAATTTGGGTCCCACAACATATGGATCTTGGACCTGGAGCAACAATGTTGGGTTTGTGTTTTAGGCCTATTTGAGCTCGTTTGGGCCTGGCCCATATATGTGTTCAATACACCAACTCAAAGCCCCCATCTGTTAATTTTCTCCTACACCCTCCCGGATCAAAAAATAAATTTTTGTTAACGTCTACAGATGTCTGCTACAAAATTTGATATGAAACTAACCCGACCCAACCCATTGCTAGGTCCAGAGAAGAGACAAAATTTATATGACGCTGGCCGTCTCGTCTGCATGGGGGATCTCTTGAGCTCAAATGAGGTAGCTTGAGACATGGCTTTGATACCACTTATTAGGACCTCGGCTTCGAGCCCAAAAGACTAGCTTGTTAGGTGGAGTGACCCAAGTCTTTTATAAACCCCTAGATCTCTGATCGATCCTCCCATGGGCATTTTGTGTAACCCGATACGAATTTTTACTGTATTGTCCATTTTGCCCTTCGAATCGGCTCAGCGGAACCTTCAAATCGGCTCCCCGAACCCTTTGTTGTAAGTGATTTACGCTCATACCCCTCTGGGCCACTCTCCATGGGGTTAGTCCTTATCGTTTGGACCAGTATGTATGTGCAGAGAGGTGTGCACATGTGCATATGCCCTGAAGGATTTACTCAGGTAAAGTCTACAAGGGTGAAACATCTAGACACCTTAGATCATAAAACAAATCTTAGACAAAACTTTGACGATAATAAAATATTTGCACTACTAAATTTAAATAAACACAGAATCCAAAGTCCTTATCACCAATATGGCTATGTAATGTGCACCAAAAGAAATGGGGCCCAAGAATCCAGTGTTGGTGTATGAGTGTGGAGGAGGGGGGAGGGGGGACAATCCCACCAGTGTTATCCTTAGGCCTGCAGAGACTAACCACTCTAGTGGTCTGACCGCTACAACCTCACAAAAAAGGCCACGTGTGCCGCAATGGAAGTGGGTTAAAAAGTTCAACTTTGCTTAGGACGCGCAAGGCTTAGGTACTTAAAGACTTTTCACTTCGGTATAACTCATTATTTTTTTTTATTATAACAAAGATGCCAATTTTTCTCACATTCTTTTACAATATTCTTTTAGTGAATTCACTAAATTAGTAAATGGTCATTTTTGTCAAAATAACAAAGTATCCCATGTGCTTAAACAAGTTTGTCCAAATTAAAAACCCAGAAAATCACCTTTATATAAATTTGTTTCATCTTGTATGAGGCCCAAGCCCATTTAATACAAAGAATGCTTGAGCTCAAGCACAAAATTGACTTTATACTTAGAAATATAGCTAAGATCAATTAGAAGTCCAAATGGATGAATGACTTTTTACCATTCATTTGTTCTTTTAACTTTTATCAATTTATGAATTTTTTCTACGATGAAAGAAATAAAATTCGATATCTAATATATACAAAACATGGAAACACTTGTTTACAATGTTTTAGTATATTATTTAAATGAGGCTTTATCATTTTAGTTATAGTTATCATGAATTTTTTTAAATTAATAGCGTTCGTTTTCGAGATCTTATGCAAATGTGAAATGCATATAAAAGAAATGAAATTTAAAATAATTAAATTTTAAATGTGGTTGAATCTCCTCATCCAATGATATTCAAGCTCCATACGATCCGAGAAGAATCCAAAAAAGAACTCCTGGGGTGCTCAAGCTTAATTTTGATGGGAGTTGTATGCAAGAAGTTGGTATGGCCGGTTATTGTCGACTCATTTGTAACGAGTTTGGGAATACGCTGATTTCCTTTGAGGGTCCTATTCGTAATGGATCGGTTATTAAGGTTGAATTGTTTGCTCTATGGAGAGGAATTTTGGAGTTGGAAGAGCTGGGGGTTCAAGGAATTTAGTTGAAGGTGATTCACGGGTTGTGATAGATTGGGTGCGGGGTTCTCCCTGCCTTTGGATTTATTTTGACAAAGTTGAGAGGATTCGTCATGCTATCAATATTTTTTATTTTAAGATCGCTTGGATTCCTAGGTCAGGTAACTAGCTGCTGATTATTTTGCCAAGCAGCGAGTGTTGCTAGATGAGGAAGTTGTTAATAAATTGATATAATTTGATTTTTTCTCTTGTAGAATTTTTTTAACCCATTTCCTTTTTAAAGTAATAAAGTTAACTTTCAAATAAAAAATCCAAAAAAAAGCTGAAAATAAAGAAGCTAAATGAAATAATCACTTTAAAAACTTGGATTAGTCATCTGTGGACTGACCTCTTGGATCTTCTGACGACAGTGATCGGATCTTCCGATAGAATGTCAGTTTGCATAGTAAATTAACAGAACAAAGAGAAAAAGGAAGAAGATAAAGAATTGGGGGAGACAAAGATCCCATTCTAAATTCCATCAATTAAAATTCATAATCAAAATAATACCTTACTTTATATTTAAATAAAAAATCAAAGTACATAAAACAAATCAAAATAAACGATAAAATATTTTCTTTATTTCACTTTTTAAAAAAAATCAATTTGTCATTTTCTTTTTTATAAATACCATCCCCTTTTTCAAATTAGTAAAATGCACTATCTTATTTCATTTTCAAACTTTAAAAACAACATAAATCAATACCTTGTTTTATTTAATAACATAGAACAAATAAATAAATAACATAAAGTAAGAAAATCTATATTTAAGTAAATTAAAACAATAATAATATCTCCTACATGGTTGTACCTCAACTAGTTGCCTCCTGCCTCAGTAAGTGGGGAGGTTGCGAGTTCGTACTCTCATGACCTAACTTTAGTGTGTCTTAGAGGTAATGGGCTCATTTGTAAGGGTTTTATGCTGGGTATCCCATAGTTTCCCACACGTAAATTCAAAAAAGAAAAAATTCTTTTATTTGAAAAAAGTTCATTTTCTAAAATGAATTAAATTAAATCAACAAAAAGGCATTTCATTTTAACTTAAATATAATAAGATATCTCTTTTAGTACCACAAAATCAATTCATAATCTGAATAAATTAAAATAAAATAATTTAATAATATCTCATGTTTCTTTTAAAATAACATAATCTACAACAAATAAAAAAAATGAAGAAACATGAAATAATCATTTGAAATGAAATACATAATTTTATCTAAAATAAAAACTCATCTTTGAAGTTAAAACAAACCAAAGCAAATATAAAAACCAAAAGCTTCTCTCTCTTATTAAAGAAGAAAGATTCCACAAGTGGGCACGTGAACGGCACTTTTGCCAAGGAAAAATGAATGCAGAGAAAGACTCGTAGGAGACTTTGGGTGTTCCCATTTTTTTGTTTAATGTCTCCATTGTCCCACCGTCAGGTATCATTGTCTCCTCTTTTATAATATTTCCAGGTAATGATTTTCACACCAGCAATTTCACACCATAATAAAAGGAAATCTCATTATTACCTTTTGTTATTTAAAGTGTAACTTACTTCAAAGGAGGGAAAGAAAAAGGATAATAATGAGATTTCCTTTTATTATGTTGTGTAAATATCAAAATTGATGGTGTGAAAATTATTACCCTATTTTAATTCATCTTAATTAATTCAATCCTAGTACCCCAGTGGACCTCTCTCCACTCCTTATTAAAATCTTTCACTCCATATTTAAATCCTTCTTTGTGTTGAATATAATTAAATTTAGTATTTAGTATAGATTAAAATAGAGTTTGAGTTTAATTAAAATAGTTCTAAAATCGGTTAGATGCTATATATAAGTGTATAGTACTACTTATTGAATTCAGTTTCTCAATTCTTAACACTTTCAACTAACCAACATTCTAAAGTTATATATGATTGTCTAAACGATCTTTACGGATTGATAAGGGACAAAATGAAAAATTCACTAAAATCCATGCCTCCTAAAAGAAAACTCTCGTGTTAACATGATTAAAAAGTCTTTGTTAAATGATAATAGATCAAATGGATTTTACTGCCTTTTTTATTTACCCGACTTTAAAAGTCTAACTTAGAGAAATCAATTGGACATTTTTTACGGTTCCCAAAGTTTTTATGGTTCGAAACTAATTTGTTAAAATAAATATTTTAAATTTTGTATCTTTGAAAAACACAAGTTGATCTTATCAAAGTGATTTTTAGTGACTCCTTATCAAAGAAAGACTTTTTTAATAAACGTATCACCATCTCTTTCTGTGAGCCTCTCTATATGTGTCAATTGATACTTTACAGTATACACAAGTATGAATGTGATCATCCTCTCATCATAATAGTGTATTAGACAAAAAAATTACAATAATAAAATATTTGCTCAACTAATTTTAAATAGATACAGAATCCAAACTTCTTTTCACCAATATGACCGGGTAATTTACAACAAAAATAACATTTTCCTCATAAATTGCAAAGGAATAAAAGAATATCATCCCCAATTTTGAGTTTATTACATTATAAAATAAGATAAGAGAAAAAAAGAAGTGAAAGTAATATCTTAATTCTTCAAAATCTGAATAATTTTCAATAGAGACACGATGAATGACAGTTTGTGGACTATATAGACAAAAGATTATTTCTTTTCTTGATGATCTATGTTATATAATCTTCGCTCTTAAATTTTGATGAGTACAGATCAATAATTTTTAAATATTTAAAATCAAAAGATAGGATCATCATATGAAACTAAAACTTCATGCAATAATTATTCGCATGGTTAATGGTATGTCTTGTTAAAGTGTCTCACTCAAAAAAAAGTCTATGTGTCTCATTTAAAGGTCTATTTAAAAAATTAATTAGAAGCACATTTTTCTTGCTTTTATGTTAATCGTCACAATGGCACCTACTTCTTCTTCTTTCTTTTTTTACATGGGTTCTTTACATGATAATATTAACATTTGAAGGTGGATGAAAAAATTTACTTTGATATCTCATGTAAAAAATTTGAGACGTATTTTATTATCTTATCCTTGATCTTAAGGTATAAAATTTGACGATGAAAAAAAATGAATGTATCAATTTTAATGGTAAAAGCTCTCTAGATAAATGTTTTTAACTGTTTTATTAATACGTCTTGGGATATTAAGGGTTGTGTTAGAAACTTAAAACTCACTGAGACCTATTATCTAAAAATAATATGTATTATTCAATTATATTGTTCTTTAATGTCCCACTTTTATATTTGGAAGGGCACATTAGAAAAGTTTGTAATTGAATATAAGGCTGATGTAGGCATGGGATCCAGCAAATTAGATCGAGACTCACTTAGACAAAATTGATAAATCGACGCTTTGAACCGAACCCCGTGATCAAACCGATGGTGGAAAGAGAGGTCCCACTTTGAGTATCACCCACATGGACCCCACCAAAGTGCCAACTGGGCAAAAGAACACACTGAAGAGCCAAAATGGAAGTTTCCTTCCATGCAGTAATGGCAACCCAGTTTGCAAACAATGAAATTGGGCAGGTTTGACCAACCCTTTTGAAAAATTACAAGTTATAGCTTGGCCTGCATCAAAGGCTTATAAAAATAATTTTAATTAGATTAATAAAACTATATTTTTGAAAAACTATAAAAGTATTGGGTGGTTGGTCAAAACCCGCTCTTATTTGAAAGAAGTCTTAAACTCAAGTCCCCATCTATACAAAAAGAATCATTTCCCATTTCAGTACTCAACATATGCTAATTGAGAGGTTTACACATACCCTGATGATTAGTTAAGTGAGACAGATAGATGTCTTGGTCTTAAGAAATTATAAAAGTTGGACAATAAAATATTGAAACTGATTATTTTTTTGGAAGATTAAAACCATCACTTGATTAGCCAATTAAGGTGATTTGCTGAATCACAAGTCTCTCCAGAATCCAGATTGTTGGGCTCCACTCCTAGGTTCGCACAATGCATACGCTGTAGGAGGTTCACAAGCAATCATCACACAAAAATAAATAGCCTTTTCACTTAGCTTTTTCATATTAATTATTTCCATTGAACTGTCAAATAAATGATAGCATAAAAAAGTGTGAGACTAATTATTTGTGATTTCGAGTAAATACATCTCAAATAAGAAATGACCAATTAAAATATATATAATAATTGCTTAACTCTCGAGGCTTGTAATCAAATAGGGTATCTCAAGATGTAAACTCACAGCAAGTCATTTATGTGATCATTGGTTTCTACTTTAATAAAAGAAACTTTTTAATTTTCACAAAATTGTATATTGTTTCATCATACTATAACATTTTAGATAAGGATGAAATAACTCTTATGCTAATTACACTAGTTCTCGAACTTTAAAGTTCAGATATAGACTTGAGTTACTTGACCATTACGACAAAGTCTCAGAGTAAAAAAATTGTTTCATCGATACAGGCGGTCGTTACGTCGTATCAATGAAGCTCTACATATCGGCCGCACGCATCCATTTGTCATCTGTCCACACCTGTTCGTCATCCATTCGAACTCCGACCATGATGCACCGATGCACTGCTGCCGATATGTATCGGTCTTCATTTTTCCAGTACATTGTAACCAATACACAATGCATGGACCGTGTCTTTTAAATGTGGGACAAACACACTAGAGTTCAGACCTCATTTTCAGTTGGTGGGCATACTAAGTGTTAATATAATAATATTTAATATTAAATTACATCATTATAGCATTTCAATATAAAACAATTCACAATCCCAATCTATAAACCATTCAACTCTACATGCACCTGCATTTTTATTTATTTTTAATGCTTACACTTAGTTTCCATGCACACAATAACGGTGACCCCCATCATTCAAATATTACAAATCAAGTGTTATTTATATTTAATCCAGAAAATTTTACAATTTATTTAGGCCACCATCAGCACTGTACACTTGTCACGTGTGTGGACCAACGAAAACATAACCATTGAAATGTGGATCAAAAGGAGGAGAAAATAATTAAACCTGATTATGTATCCTTTGACTATTGCCCGTTGGATGTGGATGGTTTGTCAAGCCTATCCTAACCAGGGCTTTATCATCTCTTAGTGGGCCACACATTTGATGGTAACCATTGTGGTTCAGAGGGAAATCAACTGTTCGCCCCCCAATAATAAATTGACATGTCAGGTTTTTAATTGGTCAACTAATTTTGGTTTTATTTCTATTTTCCAAAATGAAATTTTAGGAGAAAATTATACTGTCATTTTGTTGATACATATCACCGATATATCTCTGATATAATATATTTTTACTATTTTTTTGAACTAATACATTTGTGCATTGATAATATGTCACTATATGATACGTATCATTAATACACTGAATCTCAGCAATATCTGGATCCTTGATTCAAAAGAAAAAATGATATCAAATAAATCGTGTAAAAGTTTTAATTAGGGTATTGACGTTTGGATTAGATATAAGAAAGCTGATGGAGTTTCCCAATATAGAAAATATAGACCTCAGCCGATATTCGGCCGAATTTTTTTATCTCAAGCTGATACTATGCTATCGGCTGAGATTTCGACCCTTGCTCTGAGTATTATGAATGCTTTCGCAATCAAACCTGGATTTTGGTTTTTGATATCGATTGTTCGGAGCTCATGTTAGATGCTATGTCTTTGATGATGAATGTCAATCCCAAGTTTCAGCTGAAGTGAAACTTTTTTGTCAATCAATTGGGATCTTGCTTTGCTCCTTAGTCTTGAAATAGACTGGTGGTAAAAAGAAGAAAAACCTTCCAAACGATACTCCACTTGTTTTTAATTTAAAAAAATAAAATAAAAAATCTTCATGCAAGAAACCATGTGGAACAAGCCCAATTAGCCCCGGGCCTATTTTTACTTAGTTGGAGGCGACACTTTGGATGTAACTTGTCAACCCAGCTCACAAAGATGATACTACAAAATCATGATATGATAACATTTTTTAAATAAAATTCACTCTAAAAACTAGTTTTTAAGAATAAGATGCATTAAATATTATATAGAGTCATTGTTTTATTGAATTAATCGATGTAAGACTTTTGTCATTTCACATATAAACTTAGAATTAGATTATCTAAAATTACTTCATAGATAGATTATCCAACCTGAACAAGATTTATAAAGGATTACATTGAAGCTGGGTTGTTTTAAATTTCTCAAATTTTCCAATATTGATTTATATTACTACTTTATTATGATTTACAATATTTATAAAAGGTGTTACATATCTTGAATCAAATTAAAACAAGTCCAAAAATGCACATTTTATAACTATATTAATATTTTTAAATTAAGTAAACATTAATAAAAAATAACACTATTATAATAATCATGAAGCATATATTTCTTAAAAATGAAATTTGGATAAAAAGCAAAAGATACATATTTACGGAAAATGACATTTTATTACTAAATTAAAAACAAAATTTTACCTTACACTTTAATTTCAGATTTAAGATAAAAGATTAAAAATGCATTAAAAATTATTTTAAACACTACATTATCTTAAAATACAAAAACTTAACATTTTCCATTAAAATAAGTCAATTCAACAATTAAAAACCAAAATTTATCTTATACTTTAAATTCAGCTTAAAAATAAAAAATGGATGAAAACTTATTATTGCATTCACTTAAAAAACTACACAAACCTTTTCCAAAGAAAGGCCATTTTAACAATTAAAAATCATATTTTATGCAATGCTTCGTACCACTACATGCGCGTTATCTCCTAAAACAACTCATCTAAAAGCCAAGTGTTAGCTCGGGTTGAATTTTTTGAAGAAAGGGGTAAGACTCCTCCCAAACCAAAGAGAACAAGCAGCATCTCAAATCATAACGTGTTCAACTCAGGTAAAACACACCAACAGAGTAAAGACAAAAGTCACAAGGTAGGTTACACAGTCATCCATAAAACATGCGATATAAAGTCTCAAATATAAAAGTCCTCTCACACAAATGTAGAAAACACAGATAACAACAAACTATCAGCAACTCTATCCATTCCCTCAAGCCTGCTCTTGGGGCCCACTGAGTCTTGCCTCCATCTGAGCCCGAAACTTAGCCCCAAACACAGCCAGCCACTTAGCCTCTAACTCAGCCATCCTAGTTAAAGATTAAGTATAGATATGTCACATGTCATCCGCATATCACACATACAAATAAATATAAATGGGCATGTCAGCGAGTAAGATGCATTTAAGAATTTTAATTGTCTTAACTATCTTAAAAAACAAAAAAAAAAAAAAAAAATTCCCTTAAGATAAAAGGTCATTTCAACAATTAAAAACCAAAATTTACCTTACACTTTAAATTCAGTTTAAATATAAAAAACTAACACAAATGCATGAAAGTCATTTTAATAATTAAAAAAACTACACAAATCTTTCCCAAAAAAAAAAGGGTCATTTTAAGTTTTTAACAATTAAAAACCATATTTCACCTTACACTTTAAATTTGATTTGAAAAAGAAAAAGAAAATAACAAATCCATGAAAAGTAATTTTGAAAGACTACATTAAATTAAAGAACAACACTTAAACATTTTCCAAGCAAAAAAAAAATACATTTTAACAATTAAAAACCATATTTTACCTTACTCTTTAATTTCGATTTTAAAATAAAAATAAACTAAGAAATGTATGAAAAGTAATTTTTAAAGACTACGTTAACTTAAACAACAACACAAACATTTTCCAAACAAAAAATATAATTTGAACAAAATTAAACAATTTCATTTTATAACCGAAGGGGAACCACGAGGCAAGGGCCCCTAAACCCCTCGGGCGAAGGCCCCACACCCACAATAAAATTCAGTTTAAAAAGAAAAGAAATCATTAAATATAATTATTAGATAATACACTAAATTCTAAAACAAAATTTAAACTATTTCAAGCATAATTAAGGACACTTTAATAAACCAAATGGGTATGCAAGTACATTCATACCTCCTACTACTACGGCTCCAGTCCCTGAAAGCAAAAAAATAAAATAAAAGTATATTAATTTGAACATCAAACCAAGTTCTTTCAATGTCATGCTAATTAATGAGTGATAAACTTGACATGGTAAGAAGTTAAATAGCTATAGAATATGAAATAAATATTTGAAGTAGGGAAATATTTATAAACGAGGGCTGATTAATGCCATTTTTTTTCTCATTTTTCTATGATGGTTGTGATAAAACTGACAATGACAATGATGATGAGAGGTAAGTATTGGACTCACATTTCTTGAAAGAGAGGGAAATAAAAAATTCATTCAATATAATTATTAGACAATACACTAAATTCTAAAACAACATTTAAACTAATCCAAACATAATTTAGGACACTTTAATAAACCAAATGGGTGTGTATGTACATTTATACCTCCTACTCCTCGCATCCTGTTAAAGAAAGCACCAAAGTGACCTGAAAGCAAAAAAAATAAAATTATATTAATTTAAACATCAAACCAAGTTCAATCGATGTCATGCTAATTAATGAGTAATAAGCTTCACATGTTAAATAGCTATTAGAATATGAAATAAATATTTGAAGTAGGGAAATATTTTGAAACGATGGCTAATTAATGCCATTTTTTTCTCATTTTTCTATGATGGTTGTGATAAAATTGACAATGATGATGATCAGAGGTAAGTATTGGATTTACCATTTATAAAGAGTTTGGAGACGGATTTAAAATTATCATCCCCCCATTCTAGCCCTTCGAACCACTCCAACTCCTTATCTCCTCCGATCATTCTTAAGTTGGGTGCACTTTGAAGCCCAATGGGAAGCCTTTTTAGTTGGGAGGATCGAAAAATATGAATGCTTTCTAGTGATGGCCAATCAAGAACTACAGTTGCTCGATAAAACCTCTTTAAGTTGTCCAAGTTGGAAAGAACCAAAGTTTTTAATTGGGGGAAGATACATTGATCCACTACCTCTCCATCTTCCATTGAAATTACCTCCTCCATTTTACTATTGCCATCTATTTCTAGTGTCTCCAAATGCAAGAGCCCTCGCGCCACAATCAATGGGAAAACACTTTTTAAAGCATCAATATTTTGAATCCTCAACTCACACAGGTTTTGGAAAATTGCAGTTTGCCCAATTGAGGGACTTGGAGGCAATTCCTCTTCTGAAATCAACTTTTCAATATTTGTGCAACTACATATATAAAGCCGCTCCAACTTTTTCAGACCTTGAGCCACATTAAATGAAAAAAGATCTCTCATAACGTCACAATCTTGTATATAAATATCTTCTATGTTTTGTAGGCTCTCCGGTGGAACAACTCCATTCCAAATGCTTATTAGTTGTGGCATACGCTGCAAGTCTAGCACTCTTAATTTAGAGTGTACAATTTCTCCTCAGTTAATTCCCTCAACATTAAATACCACTTCTACCTTGTCACAATTATTAACTTCAACCTTTTCCAAATTTTGCATTCTCAATAGCACATCTGTTGAGAGGATGATGACTAACTTGTGCAATCTATGATAAGAAGGAGATTTAGTTCACCAAAAATATTAGTTGAAAGAGGCCCACTAATGAATTTTCTTAAGCTATCCAAGCTATCATTTTCACAATTCCAAAAAAATAGCATCTTAGTTTTTTCCAACAAACCAAACTCCAATGACAGAGGGGTTCTGAGATGCCTCCCAAGTTCATTGTCGTCGGGTAAAAATCGGAGGGAGGTAGATTTCCCACAGATACGTGAAATGTTTTGAGATTCCTCCAAAGGCCTTTAATATCCTTGCACAAGCACCCCACATTTTCTATATTTATATCTAGAGAGGTTAACTGTGTCAAGGAACCCACTTCAGCAAAGCTAGCATTGCTTCCATATAAATTTCTTCTCACCACCTGTTGCCTGCCTTCGATTTCCCATCCACTAAAGTTACTATCCATGTATAACTCTTGCAAGCAAACCAACCTCGATATCACATTTAGTGCTATTGTTGTAAGATCTCCAGTGTATTTTAAATCCAAGAAAATTAGATTTGTTAGTTCACCTATTTCTTCAATCAATGCTTGAATTCTTGTAAACCTTAGATGGAGTGTTTGGAGCTTTTTGACTCCACCAAGTTGAGATACATCCTTCAAATTTTGACAATAATTAAGACAAAGCATTCGAAGGTTGACCAAGGATGGAAATGATGGTGGAAGTGTTGAAATACCGGTGTGACTTAGATCCAAGACCACAAGGGATTTCATCCCCTGGAACAAATTGTCGGGTAACTTCTCCAAAGAAAGATTATTTTGGAGTTATAGAGTAGTAAGGAGTCCTTGGTTTTGGTTTTCCGATATCTCATTGTGAACTGAAGTAATCCCGCACTGCATTCGTGAAACCCTCTTACATCCTTGCCATTCCTCAGCTTTTACAATTTCCATTTGTGCTTTGGCTTTCACAAGAAATTTATGTTCACTGATTCATGCAATCCATATGGCCACGTCTCTAACAACATCATGCAACTTGACATACCCTTCTTCACTTCCATCAAGCAACAAGCAACGGGCCTTGAGATTTTCGACAATTGCATGAACTCTATTTCTTGCTTGCTCCAAAGTGTTGCCGACCTTTATAAATCCCTCAGTTATCCCATAAAAATGCTAAGACATTGACATCGATTTGATAGTCTTCTGGAAATAGGCAACAAAACAAGAAATAGAGCTTGATCACCTCACTTTCTAATCTATTATAACTAAGAGGTATAATTGAGAACACCTTCTCATATATTCCACCAATGGTTATTGGATCAGAGCTTTTCAATTGCCACAATAAATCATTCCAAATCCTTAGGTCGTTACTATTTCTCATTGGTCGTCCAACTGTAACAATAGCAAGTGGCAATCCTCCACATTCCTTGGCAACATCCTGCGAGCGGTAACCAACTACAAGGAAGCCTTTCACCAAACCTAGGCCTCACTCTTCCCAATCTCATTGTATTTGGAGTGGGCGGAAACTCTATCACAGGTCTCATTCCACCCTTATTACCCAATGCCTCAGCACTTGAATTTCTTGAGTTAAGCAGCAACCAAATTAGCAGATCGATTCTTATGAACCTAGGAAGCGTGCATGCTCTCAAATATATCAATCTCGAATATAATCTCCTTGGAACGAGGGATGCCGATGATATGGGTTTCATCACTTCTTTGACCATTTGTAGTCTTCTCGAAAAATTGTGGCTAGGCTACAATCGGTTAAAAGGCGTGCTCCCAAACTCCATAGTTAATCTCTAAACCCATCTCTCGGTGCTCATTTTAGGAGGAAATCAGTTGCCTGGAAGCATCCCAAAAGAGATTTGCAATCTTTTCAACCTAATTGTATTGAGCATGGAGTCTTAACTCTTTTACAGGTCCTATCCCCGTCGAAATTGGGAAGCTTAACAAGTTGCAGGGTTAGTTTTTGAATAGGAACAGACTTGTGGGGCAAATACCAACTTCCCTTGGCAATATGACATGGCTTTCTGAGTTTTATCTTTCTGGAAATAGGTTATAGGGAAGCATTCCTTCAACTTTGGGAACTTTAAACAACTATTGGAATTCTCTCTTTTTATAAATAATCTTACTGGTTCAATACCGAAACAAGTCTTCAACATTACCACTCTTCAATATCTTCATCTAGGGTCAAATTCTTTAGATGGTCCTTTGTCAATGGAAGTAGGCAACTTGATCCATCTCGGAACACTAGTTGTATCACATAACAAGTTGTCCACTGAAATTCCAAAAACCCTAGGCAATTGCCTTGTGTTGGAAAACCTTACTTTGGGAAGTAACTTTTTTCAAGGAAGCATTCCATCTTTAAATGCTCTGAAAAGTTTGTCACAAGTGGATCTTTCATGCAATAAACTTTCGGGGCCTATTCCAAAGTATCTTGAGAACTTCACTTCTTTGAATCATCTAAATCTTTCTTTCAACGATTTTGAGGGTGAAGTGCCAAACGAAGGAATATTTAAGAATGCAAGTATAATTTCAATCATTGGTAACAAAAAGCTCTGTGGTGGTACTCCAGAATTCAAGCTGTCTAAATGCACCAACCAAGGTACTAAGAAACACGCAAGGCCCTTCGCTCCAAGAGGAGTAATCATCGTAGTTGCTTCGGTTCTCTGTTCAATTTTGCTATCATCATTATTTGTGACCATTTACTGGAAAAGAAAGTCAAAGAAACATCATTCTTCAACAACTGACATTGTCAAGGATAAATTTTTAAAAGTTTCTTATTCTGATCTTGTCAAGGCAACTAATGGGTTCTTCTCAGACAATTTGGTCGGCATGGGAAGCTATGGATCTATTTATAAAGGATCTTTTGATCACATTGAAACAGTCCTGGCTGTGAAAGTACTCAACATTCAACTCTGTGGTGCTTCAAAGAGTTTTATAGCCGAATGCAAGGCCTGGAGAAACATTCGCCATCGGAATCTTGTAAAAATCTTGACTGCTTGCTCAAGCATCGATTTTAATGGCAACGACTTCAAAACTTTGGTATATGAATACATGGCTAATGGGAATCTGGATCAATGGTTGCATCCTGACCAAGAAGAGCAGTCTCGAAATCTAAACCTTATTCAAAGATTGAATATAGCAATTGATGTGGCATCTGCGTTGGATTATCTTCACAATTGTTGCTCGAATCCAGTTATTCATTGTGATCTAAAACCAAGCAATGTTCTTCTAGACAATGATATGAATGGTCGAGTAGGTGATTTTGGCTTATCACGGTTCATTTCTCAAGCTACAAGTAATTCTTCTCATTACTATATGAACTCACTTGGAATAAAAGGCACAATCGGTTAAATTCCTCCCAGTAACAACAAATTTTCTCCTACTTTTTTCTCTATTTTTACTAGTGATTATTAATATTTTATTGCCTTGAACATGTCCATGTTATTATTTAGAAGATGATAAAAATACAAACAGATATATTTTGCTATTGAAAATAATAGAAATAAAGTTCTAACTTAATGGGAATGCTACACTACTAAATGGATTTAGTAGTTATTAAAGTTCTATTTTCTTTTTACATTTTTCAATGGATTATTTTTTATAATTCGATGTGATGAATTTAACTTAAAGTTTCATTAACCCTTTCCTTCTAGGGCATTGTGAGATGGTATTGAAATTTTCATTTTTTAATATCTTACCTTGTATATCTTTTGATATTTGCATAGCACACTCTATTTTTACACCATCATTTGTAATTAACTTGTTATTTGAAAAAAAATATTCGAGTGCAGTAAAAAATATTCAAGTGCAGTAAAGAATTTTTACACCATCATTTGTAATTAACTTATTATTAAGAAAGCCCATCTGAACAAAATTAAATAACTATTATTTTTTTTTTTGTAATAACACTCTTAATTTTGTCGAGATGACCTTTTCCTTATTAGTAATACTATGAATTCTGTGCCAGTGCGTTGGAGCAAAGTATCCATTAATGGCACATCTCCAATTTTTGTATTTGTGATTTTGATAATTTAATTGAAACTATTTTTTTTTAAGGTATTGGACAGTTCGTTCTTCAATATTTTACATTGTATATCTTTTGATATTTATAGAGAATTCTGTATTTTTAAATCACCAATTGTAAGTAACTTGTTATTAAAAGAGAATATTTTAGTGTGCTAAAGAATTTATGGTACCACCGATTAAGAAAGCTTACTTGAACAAAATCAAGAAGTTACTAAATTCTTTTTGTATTGACAATAACACAGCTAATTTTGTTCACATGACCTTTCCTTGTAAGTAACACTATCAATTAGTGCGAGTGCATTGGAGTAAGGTGCCCATTAATGACCCATTTCCAACTTTTGTTATGGTGATTTAGACAAACTAATTGAAATTGTTTCTTTTATTTGAAAAGGTAAACAAAAAACCTCGTAGATATCACAGACAAACATCCAAAACACATTCTATACGCCACGGCACAATAAATGAGAGATGGTAGATGCCCTTGAATGTAGTGTTTATGCTTATTTTATTTTTATTACGATGCATGATCTTTTTATGGTAGCAGTGTTTGACATATTCATAGTAGCTCTCTCTTAGAAAATTAAAAATACTATAAAATAACAAAGAAAAATAATGAACTCAGTTGTATCTGCCATTCATGTCCCATACAAAGTTTAAAAGTGGACATAGTGACAATCTTACTAATTCTAGAACCAGGCATTTGAAATTTGTCATTTAAAAAAAAAAACTAATTAATAACCAATTTAGTCTATGATTTTTGACTACTTGTACTTCAATTAAAAAATATTTGGTGAAATAGTTTAAATAGATTCAAAATTATCAAACAGTTTTCCTTTGTATTATTATTTGTTTCACCCTCCTTTTTTTTGTGGAATTGAATATTGAAACTAAATGGTATAGCTATGTTGTTGACAGAGTATGGAATTAGTAGCCAAGTATCTACTCATGGAGATATTTACAGCTATAGAATTCTTCTTTTGGAGATGTTTATTGGAAAGAAGTCAACTGATGAAATGTTTAAAGAAGGTCTTAATCTTCTTCAATTTGTTGGGATGGCTTTACCTGATCAGGTGATGAAGATTGTTGATCCACATCTTTTGATGATAGAAGCAGAAGGTCTCAATGAAAATCAGAATCAAAGTTTTGCAAAAGAAGTGATAGAGATATGCTTGGTTTCTGTAATCAGAATTGGTGTATGTTGTTCTATGACATCTCCAAACGAAAGGAAAGAAATTAGAGATGTTATGATGGAGATGCACTCAATTAAGAATTTATATCTTATAGATAGAAATAGAATCAACTAAGATGGGTGAGGATCGTTAAATCAGCTGTTAACACAATCCAAGGGAACAAACAGAATTTCAACTACTACATGCTTGCAACCCTTTTTCTCATTTTGTTCTTATTTCAACTATAAATCCCATTATCTACTCTTAATTCTATGTTGGAAACTTATTTTTCCTGAGTTGTGTGGTTTTTCTTTTATTTGAATAAGATTTTTGTGTTGGCCAAAATCACCTTCTTCTCGACCACATAAAGAGTAATATCCAAAAAAAGAAGAGAAATTAACAAAGAGAAGCAAACCATAACATGCAGATTTACGTAGTTCTCTTTCAGCACATTCATAGATTCAACACTTATCAACGACGGTACGAATGAGTTCAACAATACATCTCGGATGATTAGGCTCCACTGAGCCTAACAATTTGAATATTTCAAAGACTAATTGAGTCTTATGATAAACATTAGGAGGGCTATTAGATAATGATATGCTTAATCAAATAGAGAATCAAGAAATGGAGGAGCAAGAAAGATGAATAAAGAAGCAGAAGATGGGAAGCCAATACTAACAACTAGAAGAGATCAAAGCTGAAGCTGCAGTAAGATTATTACTAATCGGCTGTATTTATCGGCAATATTGGCCGATAATGCATCAAATATTGTATAGCTTAGGTAATGTTAGTTTTTTTTCCTTTTTTTTAAAAAAAGTTTCAATTGTTTTTTAACAATTTTCATCATTTTTTTAATTCAAAAAGTTTAAAAGAAAGTCATTTAATTTTTAAGTAATTTTCATTAATTTTGAATATTTAAATTATTTCTATTAATTCTTTTAAATTCTTACTCAAAGATAATATTAAATTTGGAGTTTTTTTTTTTTGTAAATGTAATTTAATGGACTAATACTTAGTAGTTGTGTACTTCAATGGAGATTTGTTCATCTCATTCACAAAAAAAACTTAGCCATTAATACACAAAAAAAAAAAATCTATAAAAAGATTTATAATATGTCTTTATGTAATTATAGGTTGTATCAAAAGACTGTGGTTGGGTCTCTTCAGTTTTTTTGCTTAAACCAGACCCGGATCAAGAAAATCTTGGATATTCAAAAATTGGAACCTATCCAACCATATGATCTTTGACTTGAATTTAACTAATTTAGGATCGGGTCAGTGTGGGCAATTTACTTGTTTTTAAACATTGTCTCATGTTAAAATAAGATTTGTTATCTTTTATCCACATTTTTTTACTTTTGCCTTTCACTTTTTGAATGAAAATAGATATGGACACAAATTGTTTTACAATAAAGAACACTTGTCTTTTTATTCACTAGTTATTTATTATTTAAATAGTGAAAAGATACACCGTCGTCTTTATTTTCAAAAACACTTTGTCAATTCCCTTTTCAAATTATCATATTTATCAAATAATCATTCTTTGTTTGCCTTGTCTCTGTTGCTCTCACACTCTTAAAATCAAATCTCCAACGAAAAATGTAGGATTTTAAAATTAAGAGTTGAGATAATTTATTTCAAAATTTAGTGGACTTTTAGAATTTAAGATTTTGCACTCATTCATCTTGTCTAATTTGTAAAGTGGGGCCTACATTTGATATGGACTTCATTATTCAATTAAAAAATAATGTAAAGTTTACACTATTTTTTAAGTGTATTAATTTGCTAATAGGCCCACAAGATGCTACTGTTTAAATAGTCAATAACATTACTTTTGAAGAATTAAAAATTCAGTTAGATCATAAATTAGGTAAAAATTTGAAATGCATCAGATTAATATTTCATATTGTTAAAGGTATTTCAGATCCTACTCGCTACCATATTTGTAATATTGTTAAATATAGTCTAAAATATTATATAAGGACAAATATCCATTAATGGGTGGCAGAAAGAGAAAGGAATGAAGAAAAAAAAAATCAAAAATCAAAAACCAATATTGTTTTTCTCCACCTGTTGACAATTGACATTCATATTGTGAGAATTCACCCACACAAAATCAAATCACAAATTAAAGATCACATAATAACACAGATAACATACGGATTTTACGTGGTACGGCCAAATTCGGCCTATGTCTATAGGGATGATAATTTCACTATGAGGAATAATTCGGAAAACAGTTAAAAGAATCAACCCTTCTCTCCCTTCCTCACAGTCTATCCTTTCCCTCCTGTTTACACAGCTCCAGAGAAAATCTTAAAGAAAGAAACAATATATACTTTTTCTTACAACAGACTGAGCCTGGACATGAGCCCAATCGACAACCTAACCTCAAAAACACTCTGAGCCATAAATCCAACAAACCAAACTATCAATTACAATTATGATCGTTGGTTCTTTTCTCTTTCCACTCAAAGACTTTGGGTCTTTGAAGTTTGAAAAAGACTTCGAGGCTTCTGAAAGTGGAAAGAAAGAGATTAGGATTGGTAACAATGGGTTTGGTTTTGGGTTTATAGAGTGCACTCAGAAAAATGAGTCCAAGGCCATTGATACTCAAATCGGACTTCACAGATGGATCTGGAATATTGAAATATGACCACTTGTCAAATTTGGTTCAAAACACATGCCAGAAGTTGTTTGATCTAATGGAATTTGATTTATTCAGAACCAAGTGAATAGTAATGGGTTGAAAATGGGTTTTAGGATCTTAAAATTTTGAAACACGACGTTAAAATATCATACATTGGAAATGTTTTTTGGTGATTCAAAGGTTCAGTAGATCCTATAATTCAAAAATAGTTAGCTAAAATCATTTTTATCAAAATTGGAAATTTGGATGTTTTTAATGTGGCTAAGAAGTTGGCTTTAAAAATATCACACCAACCTTGTTTTTTAGAGAAAATCATAAGTTTTTAAGTGAGTTTCAAAATTCTCTGTGTTGAGTTAATTGGGGATACAAACATGTACAAGTGTCAAAATTTTAGGTTTCAATATGGCAAATAAAATGAACTTCAAAGTTTTAGAACACTATTCATTGATATTTACATGTATTTATTATTATGCAAATTTTAAATTTATAACTCGCAAGCGCACGAACCATTGGATAATATAGCGATTGAGTGCGAGGTCGAACCCATCGAAACATAGGAAAATATATCTGTGAAAAATATACCATTTAATTATATATTTTAAGAAATTTAGAAAATAATGAAAATAAATCTTAAACATGGATTAATTCTCTAATCTAGGAAATCTAATTTTAATTTAGAAACATTCTAAAAATAGAAAACAAGTCAAAAAATAGGAGCGACATATAAAATTAGAAATTAACCATTCAAGAGACCTAATTTTCATAGAAAACACAAAATTCATCTAATTTCAATTAAGATGGTGGAATTAATGTAAAAATTATAAATAATCTCAATCTAACTTAGAGCACAGAATTAAGATGCAATTAATTAATTTACCAACCTAATTGACCAATTTTAAGAGCTTGAATTTTATAAATAATCTCAATCTGAGCTTTCGAGTTCAAATTTGACTAAACTTGGACTTATTGAAAAGCTCAAAGCGAAATCTACGCAATTAATCAACTCTTAAATCCAAATTAGGAGTCTAAAAAACTCTTTAAAATGGGTGATACCGGGTTGAGTTATTACAATCATCAAGATAGTTATGAACTTCAAAATTAAAAGATAAAAATAAATAAATTATAAAATTCTTTGAACTCTAAACTTTTAAATAATGGTAAAATCTGACACTGAAAAAAGGCTAGGACTGAATTTTTAATTTTATTCATGAAGTAATTATTGTTTTATTTTGATAATTAATTATCAAGAATCAAATGTTTATATTCGAGTCATATAGTTATTCAATATTCATATCTTGTGAAAGATTGTGTACATCTTAAATTTTATAATTGAGAGAATGCTCCTTAAATATTTTATCATTAAAAAATATTTTTATATTTAACCTCTAAATCTTAATTTCTATCCATCAGTGACAGAAATTTTGACATTTTTAGTGCAACATGACACGCAAGATGCTAGTGCGTCGGTAATCATTTCACATTATTTTAATGAAATAGGTAAAAAATAAAGGTAATTTGTAAAGGGGTGGCCGTATAGACACCGCAGATTTCTGTCAATAGACACCGATTTTCTAAAATTGAGTGGAAATTACCATTCTGCCCTCACCGCGCAAAATCATGCGATCGGTGCTGCAACGCCATTTCGCGTCGATCGATCGATCTGAGGCGTATACGATGGATCGATCGATCCGACAATTCATTTTCGAAACGATCGATTGATCATAACACGGGATTCAGTCGATCGCACGGTTCTATGGGATCGTGTGATCGATTTTAACTGAGAGGTCGACGGTTTGACAGTCGACCTCTCATCTCAAGATCGATCGCACGATTGTATGTGATCGTGCGATCGACTGTGACCCATTCAAAGATCGATCGCACGATCAGATACAATCATGCGATCGATCTTAACTGAGAGGTCGATAGTTTGACAGTCGACCTCTCATCTCAAGATCGATCGCACGATCACATTTGATCGATCGATCGATTGTCTATTTAGGCCAAGATCGATCGCACGATCACATCTGATCGATCGATTGATTGTCTGTTTAGGCCAAGATCGATCGATCGATCACTGTGATCGTGCGATCGATCGCAAAGCTATATATATAACCAATCGATCCTTTCGCCCTTTCCTGCGATTCAAACCCTCGAAACCGAAGACCCTTTCTTTTCTTCTTCTTGAGCGATCGATCGACCCTTTCCTCTTCACCAAATCGAGCGTACGATTCTCCAAATCGTGTGATTTGCCCTCTCTGGAAACCCTTTCTTTCTCCGATTTCATCTTCGGATACCGAAAACCCTTTCTCCGACTTCGTCTTCCTCGCCGGATTCCGGAAACCCTTTCTTGCCTTTCTCCGATTTTGTCTTCCTCGTCGGATTTCCTTCACAGCACTCCTTCACATGGCATCCAAAGCTTCTACATCGAGAGGGAGAAAGACAAAGGTACCGGCTTCATCTAGAAGGAAGAAAGCGAGATTGACGGAGACACCACCTAGGGAGACGGAGGCCTTCGACCCGAACCACTTCAAGTCTTTGGAAGCCGCCACATTATACCGAGAGGATTTGTACTCTCGGCCGATGATTTATGGTAAAATCATGGACCTAAGTTTTTTTTCTGCATTTCAATTAAGAATCAATGAGTATATTTACAGACTTGGATGGGGAGGTTTTTTGGGAATAAAAGAAGATTTTTACCAAAAATTGGTGAAGGAATTTTATGCAAATATATCGGAGGACCGGGCGAGACACTCCATAAAATCCAAAGTTAGGGGGATAGAAATTGAAATTTCAACTGAGGCACTGGACGGTATGTTTAACTTTCCCAGTGCCACAATTTTGAAATATGAACCAAATTCATGGCCCACCGATGTTGACAGATTCGTTCCCTCGGAGGCCATGACCCAATTGTGTGGGCGAAGTGATGGTGCCAGAGGAGATAAGATCGGGCTTATGGAGCTAACCCTAGAGGCCCGAATTGTATATTACATTATTAGGAAGAATATTTTACCTAGAAAAGGGTTTAGTAATCAAGTGTCGTATTTTGATAGTTTCTTGATATGGTGCATCTTGAATGGGAAGCAAATTGATATATTTTTCATCATAATAAAATACATGATTGCATCTCGTAAGATTAGAAAATGTAGCCTTCCATATGGTTTATTTCTGTCTTACTTATTTCGATTTTGCGGAGTCACCCTCCCCCCTGAAGAGAAAATAGAAATGAAGAAAACCGATATATTCGATGCGTCTACTTTGGGCAAGATGGGATTCAAACTCGACAATGCACATTGGGTTCCCAAAGTAGAACATCGTTCTATTGAGGTTGAGGCACTTGAGGAGGGTGACATACCTGAAGTTGGGGGGACTGAGGCACCTGAAGTTCAGGGGGCAGAGGCACCTGAAGTTCAGGGGGCAGATGATATAGGAGTCAGTACTATGCCGATTCTTGACAGCATAGAAAAATTGAATGAAAAAATTGATGTAAAATTTGCCGAGATTGAAGAAAGGCTTATAGGCAGGCTTGAAGGAATGGTAGATGAAAAATTAGGTGAGATAGAAGGAAGACTGATTGGAAGGCTTGAGGGATTGGTTGACGATAAATTGGCTCAGATGGAAGGGAGGATGAATGCCACAATTGATAAGAAAAATAGTGAGTTAGTTGGAATGACGATGAGAAGGTTGAATAATTTGGAGACTCAAATGGTAGACTTAATGAGAAACTCTGTTCTTTTATTGCAAAAATGAGGAGTAAATACACAACTTGGACGCGATTCGGGAACCGGGACCATTAGATGTATGCTAACTGAGAAGAATATAAAGAAATCATGGGGGATAGCCTCTTCGTCCACTGACACGAGTCAGGCTCTCTCGACTGACATCCCACAGTCTCGTCCGACTGGTGCCACTCAGCCTCCAGTCACTCAGCCTCTTCCGTTTGGCCCCATTCATCCTCGTCCGACAGGCCCCACTCGTCAGGTGCGTTCGACTGTCCCCAAACAGAGTGCGACAGGGCGTCGTCCATTGGCACCACCTGCACCAGTACTTTCTTCATCGGCACCAGCACCTCCTGATACTGCATTTGCCCCAGCTTCTACATCTGCACCTGCTCCTACATCTGCTCCAGCTTCTACATTTGCACCTGCTCCTACATCTGCTCCAGCTCCTACTTCCGAATAGCCATTGTATTTGAAATTTTTGTAATTTTGGAATTTGATATTCATATGTAACATCGTTTGTCAATATAGTGAATATTTTCTTTTTATGATATCGTTTGTCAATTTCGAATGAACATAGTGAATGGTTGCTTTTAATGAACTATTTTATTTATTTGAATGAACATGGTGAATAGAATGATTTGTTTGTAAACAACTGAATGAACATGAGACCCTTTGAATGTCAGTAAATATGGGAGCATTGAATGATCTGTCACTAAATATGGGACCCTTGAGTGGTCTGACACTAAATATGGGTTTCATGGATTGTCGCTAAACATGGCACCTTTAAGTAGTGGTCTCTCACTAAATATGGTACCTTAGAGTGGATTGTCGCTAAACATGAGACTTTTGAGTAGTCAGTCAACAAGTATAAGTCCTTAGAAATTAGATGGCCTGATTAAAGAAGAGTTTTAACCATTAGTGAGAAAATTTGTCAAGGAATGCTGGAGTAAATGACCATTGGTCGTTTACTCCAGCATTCTTTGTCAAACTTTCTCACTAATGGTTAAAACTCTTCTTTAACCATGTCATCTGATTTCTAAGGTCCCATACTTGTTGATTGACCACTACTCAAAGGTCCCGTGTTTAGCAACAATCCACTCTAACGTCCCATATTTAGTGAGAAACCACTCAAAGGTCTCATGTTTAGCGACAATCTACTCTACCCATATTTAGTGAAAGGCCCACGCAAGGGTCCCGTATTTCGTAACAAACCACTCAATGTTGAATTTATTTAAAAGAACAATTGTTGCTTGAATACATACTTCAGTACATCCGAACTAAAATTAATACAACTTTTTTGGAAATAAAATACATTCTTACAACTGAATATATGAAAAAATGATAGACATCCATCACTGATTCCATCAATGCTGTAATTCGTCAAGATCTCTAACATCACCAGAGGTATATGTCGAATCGTCATAAAAATCATAAGAACCAGTCGGCTGTGGAAAAAGGAGTACGTGTTAGTATTGTTCACCTTATTCTATATGAATGAAAATGTAAATATGTATCTTATTTAAACGAAACTTACTTCGAAAAATTGAGACAAACTCGTTGCTTGCGATTCAGGGTAATAATCATTGAATGGTTGAGGCAAAGCATTTAAATCTACACTACAGGATGCCTGTGCAACACTTCTATTCGGACATGTTCTCTTCGTATGACCAATATTTTTGGATAACCCACATCTTCTTCCAGTCAATTGATTCTCTACAATCTCAAATGCAGAAGGATCTCGTCTTGTAGATGTTTGACCCTTTGAATTTTTTGAACCTAAATGACGTCCTCTGCTGTACTGCATAATAGGTTGGCTGATATGCATCTCATCACTAGCAAGATCTTGGATATGATCTTGGAGCTCCTCTTGATCAAATGTAGACAAGTTTCCATATTTTTTCTTAATACCTTCCCAGTGTACATCTAATTCATCCCCGGGTCGATTCATTTCAATGTTCAAGTCGTCAAATGAATCAAATCGATTCTCCATTGTGGATGGATCTGATCCAAATGTAACTTGTTCATAAATTGCATTCTGTGAGCACAAGGTAAGCCCATGGAAGCTGTAAACTCATGTGTACAATTGGGTAAAAATGACATGTTTATGAGCATAACATATTGCTTGTAAACCTCAGATAATGCAAATTGTGATACTCTGCCGTTCACTTCATCAAAGAAAGGAATCGAAACAGTAAGAGCAAACCGGATTTTTTCATCCTCCGTTTGAATCTTGAACTCTTGAAACTGATTTTCAATTGCATGGGATATCTTCCTTCGGACAACATATAGATCGCTAGTGGAGTTAGCTATATATCGTTTTAACACTGAATGTGCACTTTCAACCCTTTAAGTTGCTACATTTTGAAAATGTAAACTCCAACCGATCAATGCCTTGACGAATTGCTTCTTATGTGGGATCCATGTCCGTCTTATATAATTCACTGCATCCGAATAATCTCGAAAATCTTGTTTGAATGCCTCAAACGCTTCATTAAATGCAACTTCGGATGGAGACTCGACGCATTCATTCCATTGAGTCAAAAATGCATTCCATTCTTCCACTTTATTGAAAAGAGGCTTATAATGAGCAAGAATATTCTTGTTGATGTGCCAAAAACAAAAGATATGTACAGCATTAGGGAACTCTAAATCAATGGCATTCTTCAACGCCAAATCTCTATCCGTTAAAAAAACTTGTCGATCATGATCGACTCCTAATACCTTCTTGAACATCTGTAACGCCCATACGTAATTTTTAAATTTTTCATTCCTCATAAATGCAAAGCATGAGTAGAAAGTCTTATTGAAACTTGTGATACCAATGATATTAAGCAATGGCATATGATATCTGTTGGTTTTGTAAGTGCAATCCATGAGAAATACATTATTATACGTCTTCATAAGTACAACTGACAGTGAATGTGCAAAGAATAGATGAGATAAATGACCTTGACTGTAATAGTTGAGAAAATATTGGTAACTACTTTCTTGAAGATCTTCTAACAAGGCTTCAATTGCAGTACGACCTCTAAGTTGCTCTTTTCGAACCGATGACAAAAAATTGTACAAATCAGTAGATGATACTCCAATCTCTGGATTCTCGTTTCGAAGGGTCGTCATAATTTGCCGGGGTGGTACATTGCTGTTATGCATTTCAATGATCATTTTCTTCTCTTCATCTGAAAAACACCTTATAGTAGGATGACCTACTAATACGCTCGTGAGATCATGATTGTGCTCCACATCTTTTATAGTCAACTTCCATGACCCATCAACAATTTGTTTTCCTCTCACTTCAAATGGACAATTAACAATGCGAGAATATGCTTTTTTCTTCCTCTCATCATCTTTCAAATTAGCTGTGCTACGATATGTACCCCCTCTATCGCAACCAAGAATAACTACATTGCTTCTATTGCATGACCTCTTAATGGTAGCTACAAATCCTTGCGCAATAGAAACCTCCTTAACATGCTTCGCTAAATCGTCACGACTTAAAAAACACGTCTCAACAAACTCATTGTCAACAATATCATTCTCAACAAACTCATCATTTTCACAATCGATAGTACTAATTTCAAAGAAATTTTGAGAGTCTTGGGTTTGAGAAAGAGTTACCTTTGATTCCGATTCAAAGATTGAGAGAGTAACTTCTGAGATATACCTTCGAATCAATATAGGAGATTTGAGAGAGTATCTTCAAATAATGGAGTGGTTCGTTTTCGAAAGCGGGTTTGGGGTTTGAGGGAAAATAGTTTGGATCGGATGTTTGAGAGAGAGGGGTTTGAGTGAGAGGGGTGTAGAAAGGGCTTTGAGGGAGAAGATTTCGAAATCGGGGAGGTTTTGAAGGAGAAGATTTCGAAATCGGGGTTCTGAGGGAGTAGGGTTTCGAAAGGGCGAGATGGAAACGAAAAATGAGAGGGAAGAGGGGAGCGATTGAACTTATACTTAGTTTCGCGTGATCGATCGATCGCATGATCACAGTGATCGATCGATCGATCTTGGCCTAAACAGACAATCGATCGATCGATCAGATGTGATTGTGCGATCGATCTTGAGATGAGAGGTCGACTGTCAAACTGTCGACCTCTCAGTTAAGATCGATCGCACGATTGTATGTGATCGTGCGATCGATCTTTGAATGGGTCACAGTCGATCGCACGATCACATACAATCGTGCGATCGATCTTTAGATGAAAGGTTGACTGTCAAACCGTCGACCTCTCAGTTAAAATCGATCGCACGATCCCATGGAACCGTGCGATCGACTGAATCCCGTGTTATGATCAATCGATCATTTCGAAAATAAACTGTCAGATCGATCGATCGATCGCATACGCCTCAGATCGATCGATCGACGCGAAATGGCGTTGCAGCACCGATCGCACGATTTCGAGCGGCGAGGGCAGAATGGTAATTTCCACTCAATTTTCGGAAATCGGTGTCTGCTGGCAGAAATCCGCGGTATCTATATGGCCACCCTTTGTAAAGACCCTCTATATTTTATTTCAATTACAAAAATTAATCTTTTATCTTTTGCATTAATTGCAAACTCTCCCTTTTTACTTCTAAAAATAAACGCTCATATTTAAATAGAGTTAAAAAAAAAATCCACTAACACCACTGAATCTAAACTCATGTTAGCGTGGTGGGTTGCTGGGGTGCGGGTCATGTAAGATTGAGAGATGTAAGGGAGACCTTGAGACTACTTTGTTTTAACTTCACAAACTTTTCATTAAGACATGGCTTGGACTTCAGGCATGCCTTCGAGTCTTCCTTTATTTGCAGAGGACACTGCCTATGCAGTTGAGGTACGTTTACTGACACAATTAAAAAAATAATTCTTTAAAATACAATTTTTTCATAATCTTTGATGCAGATAAATTAAATTAAATTTATTTTATTTTTAATATTTTATTAACCTTATATGATTCGAGTATTAAATTTATTATGCGCAGCTTGACCTTATGATTGTACTTGGAATCTGCTCTCATTCCATATTAGAAAACAATGTCTTGATAATATTCTTAAGGTAAAACTAACTATCGAGATAAACTTGCATCAATCCGTGTTTTAAAAGGAGAAAGGAGAAAGAAAGAGAGGAAAAAAGGATGTAAATGATAGGCGATGGGCTCTTCTCTTTCACTTGTTTTGATTTAGGGTAGAAGTAAGAGATAAAAAAAAGGGAATTTATACGTAAAAGAGTATCATTTGATATTTGACTTTAATAAATCCTCGAAAGACTTTCTAAAATAGTAGTCCTGTGGAGGAAATTGCAGAGAACCCACTCAACTAATTAATATATCCTCGAAAGACTTTCTAAAATAGTAGTCCTGTGGAGGAAATTGCAGAGAACCCACTCAACTAACTCCTCAATTCTTCAGACAACATCTAAAATATGGAAAAAGCTACCAAGGGCCGTCCAAAGGGTTTCCACATCTTCTAATGGGCTCCTTTATGGTATGTGGTTGACGAACAGGCAATGTGATCACTCCAAGAGAATTAAAACGATGGAACAGTTGATACTCCAATTTTTAACGGTTGATATCTTTGTTGATTCATTTAATTCACTTGCTCAATTAAAAGTGCGTTTAATTCGATTTCTTTTTTAAGTAACAAAAGTCTTATATTAATCAATTTGTAGAAACAATGACTTTATATTACATTTGAACTAGTTTTTTCTAAATAGTTAGTTTTGGAGAGTGAATTCTATTTCAAGAATATTATTATGTCATGAATTTTTAATATGCTATCAAAGTACAATTGTATGTCAAGACAGGTGTAAAGTGACAAAAATCTCACATCAATTAATTTGTGGAACAAATAACTCTGTATAACATAACACTTTGATTTTAATTACTTTGTTCTAGAGGTGAAACTTGTCTCGAGTTTTAATCTGATCTGTATGACCCGACATGAGAAATCTATGAGACGGTTATGCATTTGTAAATTTAAAGTAGGATTGGATTGGAAAAAAACCCGCATACAATTCAGTCGGGTTGAACTCAAAATTTTAAAATCAATTTGATCTGATCTAATTCTAAATATAGAAATACATAATCCAACCTACAAATTGTAATTTTTTTATATTTCTTAAAACTTGAGATAAATTAAGTTGAATAATATAGAACAGCAACTCACATTGGATGAGAGCGAACTCAGTACTATCTTATATGTAAATTGAATTAAATTTATCATTATTTGAATGGCACGTGACCTTGACTCAATATTAAATGTATATAGAGACTCGAACGATTCTACAGGCCACAAAAGTTAAAGCCCACCAAGGAAAAGTCTACTTTGGTAGCCTGAGTGGAATTTTTTCTGGTCTACGAGAATATTAAATATTAAATTATTTATTTTATTTTACAACTTTTCAATCTTGTCTATGTTCGGACAAACATAATGGTCCTTTATTTACATTTATTAATATATTTATTAATATATTTACGTTTGATTAATATGGTTTGCTCCACAACGAAGCATCACCCTTTATCATTTCAAAAAGGAATGATATTTACATATTTAGGCATGGAGGCCATCATCGAGAAGGTTATGGATTCATCAATAGTGCTTTTGTTATATATTAAAAACTTAAATTGACTAAATTTTAAAGAAATTAAAAATAGAAATGAATTAATAGAACAAAGATAAATTTTGCCATCTCTACATAGTCTAAACTCACTTGAACTTAGTCAGTTTGGTTGATGTTGGGACATATAGATAGATAAATTCAGTGAGTCAAGTTAGTCTTTGACTTCTAAATTAGAAAAAAATTATTGAATAATTTTGTAATTTATTATAATATTTTTTTAGATTAACGTGTGTGAAACTCAGACACAGTCTTTCTAAAATTCTTACTGAGGAGTCTATTACCCTTAAGATATACCAAGGTTAAGCCATGGGGCTCGAACCCACAACTTCCCACTGATTTTATTATGATAATTTATTAATGAAAATATATTAAATAAGAAATATAAAATATTAAAAACAAAAAATTTTTAAATGAGATTTGGGTAGTGAAGCCCGACCTCCAAAAATAGTAAAAGATCCATTTTAACGTGGATACATGTCAACTTTTATTTGAGAGGAGGCTTGTCCCCACATGATTTTCTTCAGTCAAAAATCAGTGGAAGAAGAGAGGGCAAAAAAATGAAGGAAAGAACAACGACGAGGAGCTATAAATGGAGGCCCATGTCATCGCCACTTCATGCAAGCAATAATGGAGTTCCAACATCTCAGCAGTGGGGCAACAGCCTTCTGCTCATTTCTCTTTTCATTCTTGCTGCAATCGACAGCTTCAACTTCTCTGCCATTATCAGGAAATACAACAGATCAACTCGCTCTGCTGGCCTTGAAGCAACAGATAACAGAGGATCCTTTCCAAGTTCTGAGCTCTTGGAATGAATCCCTCCATTTCTGTCAGTGGCGAGGGATCACTTGCAATCGTCAGCATCAGCAGAGAGTGATGACTTTGAACCTTACTGGGCTGGGCTTGGTTGGTTTCATATCACCCTTCATTGGAAATCTCAGCTTCCTTCGGGCAATCGACCTCTATGACAATCACCTTTATGGCAATATTCCCAATGAGATGGGCCGCTTGTCCAGACTCAGGTATGTCAATCTTAGCCAGAATTTACTTGGAGGAGAGATTCCAAGCAATCTTAGCCACTGTCAGCTACTCAGGGTCATCGATTTCAGTAGCAATCAGCTAGTGGGGAGGATTCCTGTGGATTTTGCTGCTTTGTCAAATTTGGTTAAGCTCTATCTTGGAAAGAACTCACTCTCTGGAGGCATCTCACCTTCATTTGGGAACTTATCAGCTCTCACTCATCTCTCTCTGTTGTATAACAGTCTAGAAGGCAACATACCTGAGGACCTCAGTAAGATCTCGAGCCTTTATTTATTACAAATCTCAACAAATAACTTCTTCGGTATGTTTCATTCAGCACTTTACAATGTCTCGAGTATTTCTTTCTTATCTATGAGCGGTAACCAACTACAAGGAAGCCTTCCACCAAACCTAGGCCTCACTCTTCCCAATCTCATTGGATTTGGAGTGGGCGGAAACTCTATCACAGGTCCCATTCCAGCCTCATTACCCAATGCCCCAGCACTTGAATTTCTTAAGTTAAGCAGAAACCAAATTAGCGGATCGATTCCTACGAACCTAGGGAGCTTGCAGGGTCTCAAATATATCAATCTCGAATATAATCTCCTTGGAACGGGGTACGCTGATGATATGGGTTTCATCACTTCTTTGACCAATTGTAGCCTTCTCGAAATGTTGGGTCTAGACTACAATCGATTAAGAGGGGTTCTCCCAAACTCCATAGCTAATCTCTCAACCCATCTCTCGGAGCTCTGGTTAGGAGGAAATCAGTTGTCTGGAAGCATCCCAAAAGGGGTTTGCAATCTATTCAACCTAAATTCATTGGGCATGGAGTTTAACTCTTTTACAGGTACTATCCCTATCGAAATTGTGAAGCTTAACAAGTTGCAAGGTTTCCTTTTGCACGGGAACAGAATTATGGGGCAAATACCAACTTCCCTTGGCAATATGACACGACTCTTTGTGCTTCGCCTCTCTGGAAACAGGTTACAGGGAAGCATTCCTTCAACTTTGGGAAACTGTAAACAACTATCGGAATTCTCTCTTTCTAGAAATAATCTTACTGGTTCAATACCAAAACAAGTCTTCAACATTACCACTCTTCGATATCTTCATCTAGGGTCAAATTATTTAGATGGTCCTTTGCCAATGGAAGTAGGCAACTTGATCCATCTCGGAACACTAGTTGTATCACATAACAAGTTGTCCACTGAAATTCCAAAAACCCTAGGCAATTGCCTTATGTTGGAAAACCTTAATTTGGGGAGTAACTTCTTTCAAGGAAGCATTCCATCTTTAAATGCTTTGAAAAGTTTGTCATATGTGGATCTTTCATCCAATAAATTTTCGGGGCCGATCCCAAAGTATCTTGAGAACTTCCCATTGAATTATCTAAATCTTTCTTTCAACGATTTTGAGGGTGAAATGCCACACGAAGGAATATTTAAGAATGCGAGTGTGATTTCAGTCATTGGTAACAAAAAGTTGTGAGGTGGTACTCCACAATTGAAGCTGCCTAAATGCACCAACCAAGCTATTCAGATACACGCAGGGCATTTTGCTCCAAGAGGAGTAATCATCGTAGTTACTTCGGTTCTTTGTTCAATTTTGCTATCATCATTATTTGTGACCATTTACTGGAAAAGAAAATCAAAGAAGCATCATTCTTCAACAACTGACATTGTTGAGGATCAATTTGTAAAAGTTTCTTATTCTGACCTTCTCAAGGCAACTGATGGGTTCTCCTCGGACAATTTGGTTGGCATGGGAAGCTATGGATCTGTTTATAAAGGATCATTTGATCATATTGAAACAATTTTGGCTGTGAAGGTACTCAACCTTCAACTTCGTGGTGCTTCAAAGAGTTTTATAGCCGAATGTAAGGCCTGGAGAAACATTCGCCATCGGAATCTTGTAAAAATCTTGACTGCTTGCTCAAGCATCGATTTTAATGGCAACGACTTCAAAGCTTTGGTATATGAGTACATGGCTAATGGGAACCTGGATCAATGGTTGCATCCTGACAAAGAAGAGCAGTCTCAATCTAGAAGAAATCTAAACCTTATTCAAAGATTGAATATAGCAATTGATGTGGCATCTGCGTTGGATTATCTTCACAATTGTTGCTCGAATCCAGTTATTCATTGTGATCTAAAACCAAACAATATTCTACTCGACGATGATATGAATGGTCGAGTAGGTGATTTTGGATTATCACAGTTCATTTCTCAAGCTACAAGTAATTGTTCTCATCACCATACCAACTCATTTGGGATAAAAGGCACCATCGGATATGTTCCTCCTGGTAACAACAAATTTTCTCTTACTTTTTTTCCATTTCTTACTAGTGATCATTAATATTTTATTGCCTAGAATATTATCGTGTTATTATTTAGAAGATAATAAAAAATACAAACATATATATTTTGCTAATGATAATAATACAAACAAAGTTCTAACTTTTTTTTTGAGCGGTAACAATAAAATTTCAATAAAAGAGAAAAGGATTACAAAGAGATAAAACAAACTAAGAGGCCTGAAAGCATTAGACTAAGAAAGAAAAGGAAATAAACAAGAAAAGAGCAAAAAGATAACAAAAGAAATCAAATAAAGAAATACTTTCCAAAATATTGTCAACACCCAATTTGACAAAAAAATCCGCGACGTCATTAGCCATTCGTCCGACTTTGGAAAATGAAACTTTCAATCCTATAACCATAGCCCTAACCTCCCTAAACTTTGGAAAGATAACAAAGGTCTAACTTAATAGGAATGCTACACTACTAAATGGATTTAGTAGTTAGTAGAGTTTTAATTTCTCTTACATTTGCAATGGATTATTTTTTTATAATTTGATGTGATGAATTTAACTTACAGTTTCATTAACCATTTCCTTCTACGGCATTGTGAGATGGTATTGAACATTTCACCTTTTGATATTTGTAGAGAATTCTTTATTTTTACACCAACATTTGTAATTAACTTGTTATTTGAAAATAATATTCGAGTTTAAAAAATTTATGATACCACCAATTAAGAAAAACTATCTGAACAAAATCAAGAAACTACTAATTTTTCATATATTGACAATTGACACTCTTAATTTTGTCCATATGAGTTATCATTAAATTCGAAGAAAGTTCCAATCCATTTGATGGCTTACCATCTTTATATTTATTTATATATAAAAGAGATGTGCAGATTTAGCCATCGACCACAATGACTAAAGTTAGATTCCAATCCTATTTAATATTGTGGTGGTTAATGCCTTAATATGGCTTTTGCTAATTAATTATGTCTAGGATTCTCTAGTCAAACAAACTGATCTATTAATTAAATCAACTAATCCCTGACGGAGTCGTCACTACCAAACATAGATTCCCAAATCCATACTATCTTCTTAGTGTTAATGTTATTAAATTAAAAGGTTAAACATAATAAAAGGGGGGCCCTGCATCAGGACATCTCTATTATTATTTAGAGAATTAACTACTCAAAGACGCCACTAAATAAGACAAAAAAGATGCTTTAGAAACACGTATTAGTCTATAGTCAAGAAAAGATTAAAATTATAACCAAATCCAATTGCATGGAACATTCAAGGATAATTTCATGTTGCTAGTCAAGATCTTTATAAGATTTTATCATCTAATAGTTCACATATATTAATAATGATGATTCAACTGGTTGCTTCCAGCATTAGAAAGTGGGAGGTTGAGGGGTCGATCCCCTATGGCCTAATCTTGGTATGCCTTAGGGATAGTGGGCTCACCAATGAGGGTTTTAAGCTAGGTATCCTACGGTTTCCCACACATAAATTCAAAAAAAAAAAGAAAAAGAACAATGATGACTAATGAGCTAATGAGTTCACATCTTTTAGGCCAACAACACTTCTTTGGGCCCTGAAACCCAGCCCACAAAGGTTTTCGAGCTGAAATGATTGCCTAAGAGAGCAGTTATGCAGTGCAAAGTGTCCATTAATGACTCATCTCCAACTTTTGTTTTGGTAATTTTGACAAATTAATTAAAACTTTTTTTAAAGATAACCAAAACAAATATAATATGATAAGTAATACAAAGTTCTAAGAAACTTGGACCCAAAAAAGCGATAACATACAAAAATCTCAAAGATATCCCAAATAAACCACCAAAAAACATTCCATAGGTCACCCCACAATGAACCCATGAAACATTTACGCTCTTTTGTGTTCATTACTGTGCATGAACTCTTTTTTATAGTAGCTCTATCTTAGAAAACCAAAATACTATAAAATGACTTAAAAAAACAATGAACTCAGTTGTATATGCAATTCAAGTCCCCTACAAGTTTAACAGTCGACATAGTGGCAACATTCTTAATATAATTCTAGAACCAAGAATTTGAAACTTTTCATTTTGTTTAAAAAATCTACTTAATACCCAATTTAGTTTATGATTTTTTTAATATACTAGAAACTGTTAGGGAATCATGACAATTTGTACCTCAATTCAAAAAATATTTGCTTAAATAGTTCAAATAGATTCAAAATTTTCATACATTTTTCCTTCTTATGATTATTTGATTCACCCTCCAAAAAATTATTTTGTTGACTTGGATCTTAAAACTAAATGATATAGCTATGTTGTTGACAGAGTACGGAATAAGTGGTGGTGTATCTACTCATGGAGATGTCTACAGTTATGGTATTCTTCTTTTGGAGATGTTTATTGGAAAGAAGCCAACTGATGAAATGTTTAAAGAAGGTCTCAGTCTTCATCAATTTGTTGGGATGACGTTACCTGATCAAGTGATGGGGATTATTGATCCACGCCTATTGATGATAGAAGCTGAAAGTCTCGATGAAAATCAGAATCAAAAGAGTGCAAAAGAAGGGATAGAGAGATGCTTAGTTTCTATAATCAGAGTTGGTGTATGCTGTTCTATGACATCTCCAAACGAAAGAAAAGAAATTAGAGATGTTATGATGGAGATGCACTCGATTAAAGATTCATATCTTAGAGATAAAATAGAATCCACTAAGATGGGAAAAATTGAGTAAGGAGGATGGGTGAGGATGGGATTTCAGAGGCAAATTAAGCCACCTGCTATATGCTTGTAACACTTTTTCTCATTTTTGTTCTTATTTCTACTATGTATCTCATTATCTAATCTTAATTCTACATTGGAAGCTTATTTTTTTCTGATTTGTGTGGTTTTGCTTCTATTTGAATACGATGTTAAACATTTTTCAACCATTTTATCATATATTAGATTTCCTTATTCTCAATAACATTGTCATACCAAATGGTTAAGTTTTGGTTACTTCTATAATTTTTTTAACTATCATACCTTTGTATGATAAGATGTGCTTCTCCCTTTGATATTCACGGTTAGAACCACTCATATGACGTGCACATGACATCACTTGTGTTCTGCAATTATGGGTCAGTCAAGATGGGTTATACAAAGGATATTGCAGTTAATCAAATGATGTACATTTTAAAATGTGCAGCATTTGAAATTATATAGATGGTAGGGAACCAATATTATTTTTTTAGCCAACCAATATTATTTTTTCAGTTAAGTAAAATGAAAGGCCATAGAGGACTGGAAGACTTGAAAAGTCTTGGAAAGACTTTGAGTCTTTGGGTGGCAGAAAATAAATTAAAAAAATTAAAAAAATCAAAAACCAATATTATTTTTCTCCACCTGTTGACAATTGACATTCTGACTGTCCGAGAGATGAAACGACAGGAGAGGAATCCACTCAAGCAACTCCTCAAATCTTCAAACAAGATCTAAAATATGGAAAAGTTACCAAGGGCCATCGATAGGGTTTCCACATTTTCTAATAAACTTGAAGAAGACTTCGAGTCTTCTCGAGTCTTCGATGGAAACTTCGAGTCTTCTTCAAAAATGACTCGAAGGGTTTCGTTTTGGGTTTATAGAGTGCACTCAGAAAAATGACTCGAAGGGTACTGATACTGAAATCCGACTTCACAGATGGATATTCCGTTTTGTAGTTTTTTTTTTAAAAAAAAAAAACTGATATCAGCTCTAGACCTGTGCCGATATTCACTCGTATCAGATAAATATTGGCCGATATTTTTCAATTAAATTTTGTTTCTCAAAAAACAGGCTTTCTTTCAGTTTTTTAATTAAGCAAAAATCAAAAATCAAAATGATCGATATTTTTTACCCAGTTGCTATCATTATCTGAATGGCATGTGACCTTGACTCTAAATATTAAATGTATATAGAGACTTACCAAAGACTTTTTGACCGATTCTATGTGCCAAGGAGAAGTGTATCAAGACTTACCAAAGACTTTTTGACCGAGAATTTAGTTGTTGATTTTTTTAATTGTTGTGACCTCGTGAAAATAAAATATATAACTTAAGTATACGACGCCAATCGACTAATTCAATTTTAAAAAATAGAACTTCTAAATTAATTAGATACTAAAGTTCAAGTGTCCAATCGATCAATTAAATTTTTAAAATTAGAACCTCTAAATTAATTAGATATTAAAGTTCAGTTATATAAAAGTTTTTGGTCATAGAAACTGGAGTTTACATTCTTATTAAAACGAATTGATGACTCGCTCTTAAAATTTAGAGAAGTTTTTTCTTTAAATCATCTTCCAAACTCCCACAAAAATTCAGCTCAATTGAATCTATCGAGTAATGTTTTTCAATTTTTTAAAATTTAAAATAAATATTATTAATTAAATCAAAATAATCTTTAATAGATTTTATATTCAGTGAAGAACTTTCCAACAGATCTATTATGCATCATTCTATCAGATCACGGATTCATATGCTAATATACATTATACTTGATACTCCAAGTTTTAACTGTTGATATCTTACTTGTGAAGCAATGAGGGAGGGATAATAGTTATTCGACTCAGTCAAGACTTTGTTGATACATTAAATTCACTTCACTTGCTCAATTAAAACTGAGTTGATTCAAATTTTATCATCTTTTTTTTTTTTTAAATGGTTCATATATTAATAATAAAGGCACCATAGGTGCAATATATAAAAGAAAGAAATAAAAAAGTTACAGAAAAAAGAAAAAGGCACCAAGATCGTAAACTAGATCAGCACATTCTTTTCAAACAGACAAAATATCGAACATAAAGATATTCCGGAACTCAAGTAGATGGATGGTAGCTGTATTAAATAAAAATCGTCCGAAGCTTTTTAGCCTAAGTAAAATGACTGGCCATGGCTTGGAGGACTGGAAGACTTGAAAAGTCATGGAAAGACTTTGAGTCTTTGAGTGAGTTTAAAATTTCGAAACACAACGTTTAAGATTAAGATTTGAGATAATTTATTTCAAAACTTAGTGAACTTTTAGAATTTAAGATTTTTCACTTATTCATCGTGTCTAATTTGTAAAGAGGGGCCTACATTTGATATCGACCTCATTATTCAATTTAAAAAAAATGTAAAGTTTACACTATTTTTTAACTGTATTAATTTGCTAATTGGCCCACAAAATGGTTCCGTTTAAATAGACAATAGCATTACTTTTGATGCATAAAAATTCAGTTAGATCATAAATTAGGCAAAAAATTGAAATGCATTAGATTGATATATTTTTATATTGATAAAGATATTTCAGATCCTAAACTGTCTCTAATATTGTTGAAGATAGTCTAAAATATTATATAGGTACAAATATCCATTAATGGGTGGCAGAAGGAGAAAGAAATAGAAAGGAATGAAGACAATAAATAAATAAAAAATAACCAATATTATTTTTTTAGCTAAGTAAAATGAATGGCCATGAGGACTGGAAGACTTGAAAAGTCTTGGAAAGACTTTGAGTCTTAGAAGAAGACTTGAGTCTTTGTGTGAGCCTTCGAGTCTTTGAAGAAGACTCTGAGTCTTTGAGTGAGACTTGGAGTCTTCGATGGAAACGTCGAGTCTTCTGCAAGTGGAAAGGAAGTGATAAAAGTTTGGTAACAATGGGTTTGGTTTTGGGTTTATAGAGTGCACTCAGAAAAATGAGTCCAAGACCATTGATACTCAAATCGGACTTCGCAGATGGATCTGGAATATTGAAATATGACCACTTGTCAAATTTGGTTCAAAACACATGCAAGAAGTTGTTTGATCTAATGGAATTTGATTTATTCAGAACCAAGTGAATAGTAATGGGTTGAAAATGGGTTTTAGGATCTTAAAATTTTGAAACACGACGTTAAAATATCATACATTGGAAATGTTTTTTGGTGATTCAAAGGTTCAGTAGATTCTATAATTCAAAAATAGTTAACTAAAATCATTTTTATCAAAATTGGAAATTTGGATGTTTTTAATGTGGTTAAGAAGTTGGCTTTCAAAAATATCACACTAAACTTGATTTTTAGAGAAAATCATAGAGTTTTTAAGTGAGTTTCAAAATTCTCTGTGTTGAGTTAATTGGGGATACAAACATGTACAAGTGTCAAAATTTTAGGTTTCAAAATGGCGAATAAAATGAACGTCAAAGTTTTAGAACACTATTCATGGATATTTACATGTATTTATTGTTATGCAAATTTTAAATTTGTAACTCGCAAGCGCACGAACCATTGGATAATATAGCGATTGAGTGCGAGGTCGAACCCATCGGAACTTAGGAAAATATATCCGTGAAAAATATACCATTTAATTATATATCTTAAGAAATTTAGAAAATCATGAAAATAAATCTTAAACATGGGATTAATTCTCTAATCTAGGAAATCTAATTTTAATTTAGAAACATGCTAAAAATAGAAAACAAGTCAAAAAATAGGAGCAACATTTAAAATTAGAAATTAACCATTCAAAAGATCTAATTTTCATGGAAAACACAAAATCCATCTAATTTCAATTAAGGTGGTAGAATTAATCTAAAAATTATAAATAATCTCAATCTGACTTAGAGCACAGAATTAAGATGCAATTAATTAATTTACCAACCTAGTTCACCAATTTTAAGAGTTTGAATTTTATAAATAATCTCAATCTGAGCTTTCAAGTTCAGATTTGACTACTTATTGAAAAGCTCACAGCCAAATCTACGCAATTATTCAACTTTTAAATCCAAATTAGGAGTCTAAAAAACTCTTCAAAATGGGTGATACTGGGTTGAGTTATTACAATCATCAAGATAGTTATGCACTTCAAAATTAAATGATAAAAATAAATAAATTATAAAATTCTTTGAACTCTGAACTTTTAAATAATGGTAAAGTCTAACACTGAAAAAAGGCTAGGACTGAATTTTTAATTTTATTCATGAAGTAATTATTGTTTTATTTTGATAATTAATTATCAAGAATCAAATGTTTATATTCGAGTCATATAGTTATTCAATATTCATATCTTGTGAAAGATTGTGTACATCTTAAATTTTATAATTGAGAAAATGCTCCTTAAATATTTTATCATTAAAAATATTTTTATACTTAACCTCTAAATCCTAATTTCTATCCATCAGTGACAGAAATTTTGTACCAAACTAAATTATGAAAACTCTTTTAGTTTTTATTTTTTATTTTATTTCAGATAAGTGAGTGAAGCAGTGTAATTTGTTTGTAAAACGGAAAGTCCAACCCCCACTCTTAAGTGGAAGCGAAGTAGAACTGAGTCAGTGCGCATCTAAATTTGACCAGTAATTTGTCGTTTTTTAGTGTTGGGGTGGGGGGAATTTCTTTTTTCATTCCCAAACGCCAATTCGTCTAGAAGACCCTACCACAGCTGCTGAGCTGTTCCCTTGCCCTGCCCAATTCTTTTGACCACAGTCAACCTTCCATAATCAATGTCTTTATTAATTCAGTTATATTCAACAAATGACATTTCTAGTGCAACATGACACGCAAGATGCTAAGTGCGTCGGTAATTATTTCACATTATTTTAATGAAATAGGTAAAAATAAAGGTAATTTGTAAAGACCCTCTATATTTTATTTCAATTACAAAAATTATTCTTTTATCTTTTGCATTAATTGCAAACTCTCCCTTTTTACTTCTAAAAATAAACTCTCATATTTAACTAGACTTAAAAAAAAAAAAAATATCCACTAACACCACTGAATCTAAACTCATGATAGCGTGGTGGGTTGCTGGGGTGCGGGTCATGTAAGATTGAGAGATGTAAGGGAGACCTTGAGACTGCTTTGTTTTAACTTCACAAACTTTTCATTAAGACAGGGCTTGGACTTAATGCATGCCTTGGAGTCTTCATTTGCAGCGGACACTGCCTATGCAGTTGAGGTACGTTTACTGACACAATTAAAAAAATAATTTTTTAAAATACAATTTTTTCATAATCGTCGATGCAGTTAAATTAAATTAAATTTATTTTATTTTTAATATTTTATTTAACTTTATATGATTTGAGTATTAAATTTATTATGTGCAGTTGACTTTATGATTGTACTTGGAATCTGCTCTTATTCCATGGTAGAAAATAATATCTTGATAATATTTTTAAGTTAAAACTAGCTATCGAGATAAACTTGCCTCAATCCATGTTTTAAAAGAAGAAAGGAGACAGAAAGAGTGGAAAAAAGGATGTAAATGATACGCGATGGGCTCTTCTCTTTCACTTGTTTTGAGTTAGGGTAGAAGTAAGAGAGAAAAAAAAGGGCTTTTATATGTAAAAGAGTATCATTTGATATTTGACTTTAATATATCCTCGAAAGACTTTCTAAAATAGTAGTCCTGTGGAGGAAATTGCAGAGAACCCACTCAACTAGCTCCTCAATTCTTCAGACAACATCTAAAATATGGAAAAAGCTACCAAGGGCCATCCAAAGGGTTTCCACACCTTCTAATCGGCTCCTTTATGGTATGTAGTTGACGAACAGGCATTGTGATCACTCCAAGAGAATTAAAACCATGGAACAGTTTATACTCCAATTTTTAACGGTTGATATCTTTGTTGATTCATTTAATTCACTTGCTCAATTAAAAGTGCGTTAAATTCAAATTTTTTTTTTTAAGTAATAAAAGTCTTATTTTAATCAATTTGTAGAACTAAGACTTTATATAATATTTGAAGTAGCTTTCTCTAAATATTTAGTTTTGGAGAGTGAGTTCTACCTAAACAATATTATTATGTTATAAATTTTTAATATGCTATCAAAGCACAATTATACATCAAGATGGATGTAAAGTGACAAAAATCCCACATCAATTAATTTGTAAAACAAATAACTCTATATAATATAACACTTTGATTTTAATTACTTTGTTCTAGAGGTGAAACTTGTCTCGAGTTATAATCTGATCCGTATGACCCGATATGAGAAATCTATGAGATGGTTATGAATTTGTAAATTTAAAGTAGGGTTGGAATGGAAAAAAACACGCATATAATTCAGTTGGGTTGAACTCAAAATTTTAAAATCAATTTGATCTGACCTAATTCTAAATATAGAAATACATAATCCAACCTACAAATTGTAATAATTTTATATTTCTTAAAGCTTGAGATAAATTAAGTTGAATAATATAGAACAGCAACTTAAATCGAATGAGGGCGAACTCAATACTATCTTATATATAAATTGAATTAAATTTATCATTATTTGAAATTTTGAATGTCATGTGACCTTGACTCAATATTAAATGTATATAGAGATTCGAACGATTCTACAGGCCACAAAAGTTAAAGCCCGCCAAGGAAAAGTCTACTTTGGTAGCCTGAGTGGAATTTTTTCTGGTCTACGAGAATATTAAATATTAAATTATTTATTTTATTTTACAACTTTTCAATCTTGTCTATGTTCGGACAAACATAATGGTCCTTTATTTACATTTATTAATATATTTATTAATATATTTACGTTTGATTAATATGGTTTGCTCCACAACGAAGCATCACCCTTTATTATTTTAAAAAGGATTGATATTTACATATTTAGGCATGGAGGCCATCATCGAGAAGGTTATGGATTCATCAATAGTGCTTTTGTTATATATTAAAATTAGAATATTAAAAACTTAAATTGACTAAATTTTAAAGAAATTAAAAATAGAAATGAATTAATAGAACAAAGATAAATTTTGCCATCTCTACATAGTCTAAACTCACTTGAACTTAGTCAGTTTGGTTGATGTTGGGACATATAGATAGATAAATTCAGTGAGTCAAGTTAGTCTTTGATTTCTAAATTAGAAAAAATTATTGAATAATTTTGTAATTTATTATAATATTTTTTAGATTAACGTGTGTGAAACTCAGACACAGTCTTTCTAAAATTCTTACTGAGGAGTCTATTACCCTTAAGACATACCAAGGTTAGGCCATAGGGCTCGAATCCACAACTTCCCACTGATTTTATTATGATAATTTATTAATGAAAATATATTAAATAAGAAATATAAAATATTAAAAACAAAAATTTAAAAAATGAGATTTGGGTAGTGAAGCCCGACCTCCAAAAATAGTAAAAGATCCATTTTAACGTGGATACATGTCAACTTTTATTTGAGAGTAGGCTTGTCCCCACATGATTTTCTTCAGTCAAAAATCAGTGGAAGAAGAGAGGGCAAAAAAAATGAAGGAAAGAACAACGACGAGGAGCTATAAATCGAGGCCCATGTCATCGCCACTTCATGCAAGCAATAATGGAGTTCCAACATCTCAGCAGTGGGGCAACAGCCTTCTGCTCATTTCTCTTTTCATTCTTGCTGCAATCGACAGCTTCAACTTCTCTGCCATTATCAGGAAATACAACAGATCAACTCGCTCTGCTGGCCTTGAAGCAACAGATAACAGAGGATCCTTTCCAAGTTCTGAGCTCTTGGAATGAATCCCTCCATTTCTGTCAGTGGCGAGGGATCACTTGCAATCGTCAGCATCAGCAGAGAGTGATGACTTTGAACCTTACTGGGCTGGGCTTGGTTGGTTTCATATCACCCTTCATTGGAAATCTCAGCTTCCTTCGGGCAATCGACCTCTATGACAATCACCTTTATGGCAATATTCCCAACGAGATGGGCCGCTTGTCCAGACTCAGGTATGTCAATCTTAGCCAGAATTTACTTGGAGGAGAGATTCCAAGCAATCTTAGCCACTGTCAGCTACTCAGGGTCATCGATTTCAGTAGCAATCAGCTAGTGGGGAGGATTCCTGTGGATTTTGCTGCTTTGTCAAATTTGGTTAAGCTCTATCTTGGAAAGAACTCACTCTCTGGAGGCATCTCACCTTCATTTGGGAACTTATCAGCTCTCACTCATCTCTCTCTGTTGTATAACAGTCTAGAAGGCAACATACCTGAGGACCTCAGTAAGATCTCGAGCCTTTATTTATTACAAATCTCAACAAATAACTTCTTCGGTATGTTTCCTTCAGCACTTTACAATGTCTCGAGTATTTCTTTCTTATCTATGAGCGGTAACCAACTACAAGGAAGCCTTCCACCAAACCTAGGCCTCACTCTTCCCAATCTCATTGGATTTGGAGTGGGCGGAAACTCTATCACAGGTCCCATTCCAGCCTCATTACCCAATGCCTCAGCACTTGAATTTCTTGAGTTAAGCAGAAACCAAATTAGCGGATTGATTCCTACGAACCTAGGGAGCTTGCAGGGTCTCAAATATATCAATCTCGAATATAATCTCCTTGGAACGGGGTACGCTGATGATATGGGTTTCATCACTTCTTTGACCAATTGTAGCCTTCTCGAAATGTTGGGTCTAGACTACAATCGATTAAGAGGGGTTCTCCCAAACTCCATAGCTAATCTCTCAACCCATCTCTCGGAGCTCTGGTTAGGAGGAAATCAGTTGTCTGGAAGCATCCCAAAAGGGGTTTGCAATCTATTCAACCTAAATTCATTGGGCATGGAGTTTAACTCTTTTACAGGTACTATCCCTATCGAAATTGTGAAGCTTAACAAGTTGCAAGGTTTCCTTTTGCACGGGAACAGAATTATGGGGCAAATACCAACTTCCCTTGGCAATATGACACGACTCTTTGTGCTTCGCCTCTCTGGAAACAGGTTACAGGGAAGCATTCCTTCAACTTTGGGAAACTGTAAACAACTATCAGAATTCTCTCTTTCTAGAAATAATCTTACTGGTTCAATACCGAAACAAGTCTTCAACATTACCACTCTTCGATATCTTCATCTAGGGTCAAATTATTTAGATGGTCCCTTGCCAATGGAAGTAGGCAACTTGATCCATCTCGGAACACTAGTTGTATCACATAACAAGTTGTCCACTGAAATTCCAAAAACCCTAGGCAATTGCCTTATGTTGGAAAACCTTAATTTGGGGAGTAACTTCTTTCAAGGAAGCATTCCATCTTTAAATGCTTTGAAAAGTTTGTCATATGTGGATCTTTCATCCAATAAATTTTCAGGGCCGATCCCAAAGTATCTTGAGAACTTCCCATTGAATTATCTAAATCTTTCTTTCAACGATTTTGAGGGTGAAATGCCACACGAAGGAATATTTAAGAATGCGAGTGTGATTTCAGTCATTGGTAACAAAAAGCTGTGTGGTGGTACTCCACAATTGAAGCTGCCTAAATGCACCAACCAAGCTACTCAGATACACGCAGGGCATTTTGCTCCAAGAGGAGTAATCATCGTAGTTGCTTCGGTTCTTTGTTCAATTTTGCTATCATCAGTATTTGTGACCATTTACTGGAAAAGAAAATCAAAGAAGCATCATTCTTCAACAACTGACATTGTTGAGGATCAATTTGTAAAAGTTTCTTATTCTGACCTTCTCAAGGCAACTGATGGGTTCTCCTCGGACAATTTGGTTGGCATGGGAAGCTATGGATCTGTTTATAAAGGATCATTTGATCATATTGAAACAATTTTGGCTGTGAAGGTACTCAACCTTCAACTTCGTGGTGCTTCAAAGAGTTTTATAGCCGAATGTAAGGCCTGGAGAAACATTCGCCATCGGAATCTTGTAAAAATCTTGACTGCTTGCTCAAGCATCGATTTTAATGGCAACGACTTCAAAGCTTTGGTATATGAGTACATGGCTAATGGGAACCTGGATCAATGGTTGCATCCTGACAAAGAAGAGCAGTCTCAATCTAGAAGAAATCTAAACCTTATTCAAAGATTGAATATAGCAATTGATGTGGCATCTGCGTTGGATTATCTTCACAATTGTTGCTCGAATCCAGTTATTCATTGTGATCTAAAACCAAACAATATTCTACTCGACGATGATATGAATGGTCGAGTAGGTGATTTTGGATTATCACAGTTCATTTCTCAAGCTACAAGTAATTGTTCTCATCACCATACCAACTCATTTGGGATAAAAGGCACCATCGGATATGTTCCTCCTGGTAACAACAAATTTTCTCTTACTTTTTTTCCATTTCTTACTAGTGATCATTAATATTTTATTGCCTAGAATATTATCGTGTTATTATTTAGAAGATAATAAAAAATACAAACATATATATTTTGCTAATGATAATAATACAAACAAAGTTCTACTTTTTTTTTTGAGCGGTAACAATAAAATTTCAATAAAAGAGAAAAGGATTACAAAGAGATAAAACAAACTAAGAGGCCTGAAAGCATTAGACTAAGAAAGAAAAGGAAATAAACAAGAAAAGAGCAAAAAGATAACAAAAGAAATCAATAAAGAAATACTTCCAAAATATTGTCAACACCCAATTTGACAAAAAAATCCGCGACGTCATTAGCCATTCGTCCGACTTTGGAAAATGAAACTTTCAATCCTATAACCATAGCCCTAACCTCCCTAAACTTTGGAAAGATAACAAAGGTCTAACTTAATAGGAATGCTACACTACTAAATGGATTTAGTAGTTAGTAGAGTTTTAATTTCTCTTACATTTGCAATGGATTATTTTTTTATAATTTGATGTGATGAATTTAACTTACAGTTTCATTAACCATTTCCTTCTACGGCATTGTGAGATGGTATTGAACATTTCACCTTTTGATATTTGTAGAGAATTCTTTATTTTTACACCAACATTTGTAATTAACTTGTTATTGAAAATAATATTCGAGTTTAAAAAATTTATGATACCACCAATTAAGAAAAACTATCTGAACAAATCAAGAAACTACTAATTTTTATATTTGACAATTGACACTCTTAATTTTGTCCATATGAGTTATCATTAAATTCGAAGAAAGTTCCAATCCATTTGATGGCTTACCATCTTTATATTTATTTATATAAAAGAGATGTGCAGATTTAGCCATCGACCACAATGACTAAAGTTAGATTCCAATCCTATTTAATATTGTGGTGGTTAATGCCTTAATATGGCTTTTGCTAATTAATTATGTCTAGGATTCTCTAGTCAAACAAACTGATCTATTAATTAAATCAACTAATCCCTGACGGAGTCGCACTACCAAACATAGATTCCCAAATCCATACTATCTTCTTAGTGTTAATGTTATTAAATTAAAAGGTTAAACATAATAAAAGGGGGGCCCTGCATCAGGACATCTCTATTATTATTTAGAGAATTAACTACTCAAAGACGCCACTAAATAAGACAAAAAAGATGCTTTAGAAACACGTATTAGTCTATAGTCAAGAGAAGATTAAAATTATAACCAAATCCAATTGCATGGAACATTCAAGGATAATTTCATGTTGCTAGTCAAGATCTTTATAAGATTTTATCATCTAATAGTTCACATATATTAATAATGATGATTCAACTGGTTGCTTCCAGCATTAGAAAGTGGGAGGTTGAGGGGTCGATCCCCTATGGCCTAATCTTAGTATGCCTTAGGGATAGTGGGCTCACCAATGAGGGTTTTAAGCTAGGTATCCTGCGGTTTCCCACACATAAATTCAAAAAAAAAAAGAAAAAGAATAATGATGACTAATGAGCTAATGAGTTCACATCTTTTAGGCCAACAACACTTCTTTGGGCCCTGAAACCCAGCCCACAAAGGTTTTCGAGCTGAAATGATTGCCTAAAAGAGCAGTTATGTAGTGCAAAGTGTCCATTAATGACTCATCTTCAACTTTTGTTTTGGTAATTTTGATAAATTAATTAAATTTTTTTTTAAAGATAACCAAAACAAATATAATATGATAAGTAATACAAAGTTCTAAGAAACTTGGACCCAAAAAAGCGATAACATACAAAAATCTCAAAGATATCCCAAATAAACCACCAAAAAACATTCCATAGGTCACCCCACAATGAACCCATGAAACATTTACGCTCTTTTGTGTTCATTACTGTGCATGAACTCTTTTTTATAGTAGCCCTATCTTAGAAAACCAAAATACTATAAAATGACTTAAAAAAACAATGAACTCAGTTGTATATGCAATTCAAGTCCCCTACAAGTTTAACAGTCGACATAGTGGCAACATTCTTAATATAATTCTAGAACCAAGAATTTGAAACTTTTCATTTTGTTTAAAAAATCTACTTAATACCCAATTTAGTTTATGATTTTTTTAATATACTAGAACATGTTAGGGCATCATGACAATTTGTACCTCAATTCAAAAAATATTTGCTTAAATAGTTCAAATAGATTCAAAATTTTCATACATTTTTCCTTCTTATGATTATTTGATTCACCCTCCAAAAAATTATTTTGTTGACTTGGATCTTAAAACTAAATGATATAGCTATGTTGTTGACAGAGTACGGAATAAGTGGTGGTGTATCTACTCATGGAGATGTCTACAGTTATGGTATTATTCTTTTGGAGATGTTTATTGGAAAGAAGCCAACTGATGAAATGTTTAAAGAAGGTCTCAGTCTTCATCAATTTGTTGGGATGACGTTACCTGATCAAGTGATGGGGATTATTGATCCACGCCTATTGATGATAGAAGCTGAAAGTCTCGATGAAAATCAGAATCAAAAGAGTGCAAAAGAAGGGATAGAGAGATGCTTAGTTTCTATAATCAGAGTTGGTGTATGCTGTTCTATGACATCTCCAAATGAAAGAAAAGAAATTAGAGATGTTATGATGGAGATGCACTCGATTAAAGATTCATATCTTAGAGATAAAATAGAATCCACTAAGATGGGAAAAATTGAGTAAGGAGGATGGGTGAGGATGGGATTTCAGAGGCAAATTAAGCCACCTGCTATATGCTTGTAACACTTTTTCTCATTTTTGTTCTTATTTCTACTATGTATCTCATTATCTAATCTTAATTCTACGTTGGAAGCTTATTTTTTTCTGATTTGTGTGGTTTTGCTTCTATTTGAATACGATGTTAAACATTTTTCAACCATTTTATCACATATTAGATTTCCTCATTCTCAATAACATTGTCATACCAAATGGTTAAGTTTTGGTTACTTCTATAATTTTTTTAACTATCATACCTTTGTATGATAAGATGTGCTTCTCCCTTTGATATTCACGGTTAGAACCACTCATATGACGTGCACATGACATCACTTGTGTTCTGCAATTATGGGTCAGTCAAGATGGGTTATACAAAGGATATTGCAGTTAATCAAATTATGTACATTTTAAAATGTGCAGCATTTGAAATTATATAGATGGTAGGGAACCAATATTATTTTTTTAGCCAACCAATATTATTTTTTCAGTTAAGTAAAATGAAAGGCCATAGAGGACTGGAAGACTTGAAAAGTCTTGGAAAGACTTTGAGTCTTTGGGTGGCAGAAAATAAATTAAAAAAATTAAAAAAATCAAAAACCAATATTATTTTTCTCCACCTGTTGACAATTGACATTCTGACTGTCCGAGAGATGAAACGACAGGAGAGGAATCCACTCAAGCAACTCCTCAAATCTTCAAACAAGATCTAAAATATGGAAAAGTTACCAAGGGCCATCGATAGGGTTTCCACATTTTCTAATAAACTTGAAGAAGACTTCGAGTCTTCTCGAGTCTTCGATGGAAACTTCGAGTCTTCTTCAAAAATGACTCGAAGGGTTTCGTTTTGGGTTTATAGAGTGCACTCAGAAAAATGACTCGAAGGGTACTGATACTGAAATCCGACTTCACAGATGGATATTCCGTTTTGTAGTTTTTTTAAAAAAAAAAAAAAAAACTGATATCAGCTCTAGACCTGTGCCGATATTCACTCGTATCAGATAAATATTGGCCGATATTTTTCAATTAAATTTTGTTTCTCAAAAAACAGGCTTTCTTTCAGTTTTTTAATTAAGCAAAAATCAAAAATCAAAATGATCGATATTTTTTACCCAGTTGCTATCATTATCTGAATGTCATGTGACCTTGACTCTAAATATTAAATGTATATAGAGACTTACCAAAGACTTTTTGACCGATTCTATGTGCCAAGGAGAAGTGTATCAAGACTTACCAAAGACTTTTTGACCGAGAATTTAGTTGTTGATTTTTTTAATTGTTGTGACCTCGTGAAAATAAAATATATAATTTAAGTATACGACGCCAATCGACTAATTCAATTTTAAAAAATAGAACTTCTAAATTAATTAGATACTAAAGTTCAAGTGTCCAATCGATCAATTAAATTTTTAAAATTAGAACCTCTAAATTAATTAGATATTAAAGTTCAGTTATATAAAAGTTTTTGGTCATAGAAACTGGAGTTTACATTCTTATTAAAACGAATTGATGACTCGCTCTTAAAATTTAGAGAAGTTTTTTCTTTAAATCATCTTCCAAACTCCCACAAAAATTCAGCTCAATTGAATCTATCGAGTAATGTTTTTCAATTTTTTAAAATTTAAAATAAATATTATTAATTAAATCAAAATAATCTTTAATAGATTTTATATTCAGTGAAGAACTTTCCAACAGATCTATTATGCATCATTCTATCAGATCACGGATTCATATGCTAATATACATTATACTTGATACTCCAAGTTTTAACTGTTGATATCTTACTTGTGAAGCAATGAGGGAGGGATAATAGTTATTCGACTCAGTCAAGACTTTGTTGATACATTAAATTCACTTCACTTGCTCAATTAAAACTGAGTTGATTCAAATTTTATCATCTTTTTTTTTTTTTTAAATGGTTCATATATTAATAATAAAGGCACCATAGGTGCAATATATAAAAGAAAGAAATAAAAAAGTTACAGAAAAAAGAAAAAGGCACCAAGATCTTAAACTAGATGAGCACATTCTTTTTAAACAGACAAAATATCGAACATAAAGATATTCCGGAACTCAAGTAGATGGATGGTAGCTGTATTAAATAAAAATCATCGGAGGCTTTTTAGCCTAAGTAAAATGAATGGCCATGGCTTGGAGGACTGGAAGACTTGAAAAGTCATGGAAAGACTTTGAGTCTTTGAGTGAGTTTAAAATTTCGAAACACAACGTTTAAGATTAAGATTTGAGATAATTTATTTCAAAACTTAGTGAACTTTTAGAATTTAAGATTTTTCACTTATTCATCGTGTCTAATTTGTAAAGAGGGGCCTACATTTGATATCGACCTCATTATTCAATTTAAAAAAATGTAAAGTTTACACTATTTTTTAACTGTATTAATTTGCTAATTGGCCCACAAAATGGTTCTGTTTAAATAGACAATAGCATTACTTTTGATGCATAAAAATTCAGTTAGATCATAAATTAGGCAAAAAATTGAAATGCATTAGATTGATATATTTTTATATTGATAAAGATATTTCAGATCCTAAACTGTCTCTAATATTGTTGAAGATAGTCTAAAATATTATATAGGTACAAATATCCATTAATGGGTGGCAGAAGGAGAAAGAAATAGAAAGGAATGAAGACAATAAATAAATAAAAAATAACCAATATTATTTTTTTAGCTAAGTAAAATGAATGGCCATGAGGACTGGAAGACTTGAAAAGTCTTGGAAAGACTTTGAGTCTTAGAAGAAGACTTGAGTCTTTGTGTGAGCCTTCGAGTCTTTGAAGAAGACTCTGAGTCTTTGAGTGAGACTTGGAGTCTTCGATGGAAACGTCGAGTCTTCTGCAAGTGGAAAGGAAGTGATAAAAGTTTGGTAACAATGGGTTTGGTTTTGGGTTTATAGGGTGCACTCAGAAAAATGAGTCCAAGGCCATTGATACTCAAATCGGACTTCACAGATGGATCTGGAATATTGAAATATGATCACTTGTCAAATTTGGTTAAAAATATGCAAGAAGTTTTTTGATCTAATGGAATTTGATTTATTCAAAACCAAGAGAATAGTAATCGGTTGAAAACGGGTTTTAGGATCTTAAAATTTTGGAAACATGAGGTTTAAATATCGTACATTGGAAATATTTTTTTGGTGATACAAAGGTTCTAGTAGGTAGATCCTATAATTAAGAAATAGTTGGCTAAATTCGGATGTTTTTAAAGTGATTAAGAGGCTAGCTTTAAAAATGGTGTGAACAGGTACAAGTGTCAAAATTTTAGGATTCAAAACAGCTAATAAAATGAACTTCAAAGTTTTACAACATTATTCATTGATATTTACATATATTTAATAAATACAAAAATTCAATATTTTCTTCACAATGTCCTAACTTGAGTTTTCGCGTTCAGATTTGGCCAAACTTAAAATTTTTAAAAAGCTCAAAGTGAAATCTACACAATTAATCAACTCTTAAATCCAAATTAAGAGTCTCAAAAACTCCTCAAAATGTGTGATGCCGAATCGGGTCATTTAAATCATCAAGATAGTTATGGACTACAAAATTAAAAGGCTGAAAAAAAAAATTGATAAAATTTTAAAGAAATTAAAAATATAGCGTGATTAATTCAATTAAAATTATTTTTAGTGATACACATATTTAAAACAGACCTTTTAAATAAATTTAAGTATCACTTCATTTGATAACTCTATACTTAAATATGTAAAACCTTGCACGCTAAATGTGGAAGTGATCATTTCATTAAATTATATGAGCATATATTTAACCTCGGCACTGAAACTAAAGGACGCTTTGGCATCTTTAAAAATACACTAATTTTGTCTTATGTACATGTTCTTAGCTCACTTTAACTGACGTAACTTGATAGATGCTCGGACTGAAAAAAAATTAGTATTTTGATAGATCATTTCAAATAATTAAATTAACATTAAAATGAAAAAATATATATAATTGGATAACTTATCCATATGAGATTGTCTGGATTAAGTTAGCCTTTGGTTTTTTAAAATTAAAAATAAATTATTAAATAAATACTTTGATCTCTTATGATAATTTAATAATGAAGATTGAGTACTTGAGCCTGATCTCCAAAAATAGTAAAATACCCCCATCCCCACGTTGGAGTGGAACCCAAGAGGAGGAAGAAAAAAAGGGGATCCGCATCAGTGGAGGAAGAAAAGGAAAATGGAGGAGTTATAAATGGAGGTCCATCATCGCCTCTTCATGCAAGCAATGACGGAGTTCCATCATGTCAGCGATGGTGCAACCGCCGCCTTGTGCTCATTTCTCATCCATGTCACCCTTCTCTTTTCATCCTTGTTGCAATCAACAGCTGCAAGTTCGCTGCCATTATCAGGAAATGCAACAGATCAACTTGCTCTGCTGGCCTTGAAGCGACAGATAAAGGTGGATCCTTTCCAAGCTCTCAGCTCTTGGAATGAATCCCTTCATTTCTGCCAGTGGCGTGGGATCACTTGCAATCGTCGTCATCAGCAGAGAGTAATGACTTTGAACCTCACTGGGCTGGGCTTCGTTGGTTTCATATCATCCTTCATTGGAAACCTCAGTTTCCTTCGTGCAATCGACCTCTATGACAACCACTTTACTGGCAATATCCCCAATGAGATGGGCCTCTTGTCCAGACTCAGGTATGTCAATCTTGAACAAAATTCACTTGGAGGAGAGATTCCAAGCAATCTGAGTCACTGTCAGCAACTCAGGGTCATCAATTTCATTAACAATCAGCTAGTGGGGAGGATTCCTGTGGCTCTTGCTGCTTTGTCAAATTTGGTTGCACTCTCTCTTGCCAAGAACTCACTCTCTGGAGGCATCCCACCTGCATTTGGTAACTTATCAGCTCTCACCCATCTCTCTCTGGTGTATAACAGACTAGAAGGCGACATACCTGAGGACCTCGGTAGGATCTCAAGCCTTAATTTCTTACAAATCTCAGGAAATAACTTCTCCGGTATGGTTCCTTCGCCACTTTACAATGTCTCGACCATTTCTTTCCTATCTATGAGCGGTAACCAACTACAAGGAAGCCTTCCACCAAACCTAGGCCTCACTCTTCCCAATCTCATTCTATTTGGAGTGGGCGGAAACTCCATCACAGGTCCCATTCCAGCCTCATTACCCAATGCCTCAGCACTTGAACGGCTTGAGTTAAGCAGAAACCAAATTAGCGGATCGATTCCTACGAACCTAGGGAGCTTGCAGGGTCTTAAAGATATCCATCTCCAACATAATCTGCTTGGAACGGGGGACGCCGATGATATGGGTATCATCACTTCTTTGACCAATTGTAGCCTTCTCGAAACATTGTATCTAGGCTTCAATCGATTAAGAGGTGTGCTCCCAAATTCTATAGCCAATCTCTCAACCCATCTCTCGGTGCTCGCTTTAGGAGCAAATCAGTTGTCTGGAAGCATCCCAAAAGGGGTTTGCAATCTTTTCAACCTAATTGGATTGGGCATGGAGTATAACTCTTTTACAGGTACTATCCTTGTCGAAATTGGGAAGCTTAACAAGTTGCAGAGTTTGCTTTTGAATGAGAACAGACTTTTGGGGCAAATACCAACTTCCCTTGGCAATATGACACGACTCTCTCTCTGTTCTTAATCTATCCGGAAACAGGTTACAGGGAAACATTCCTTTAACTTTGGAAAACTGTAAATAACTATCAGAATTCTCTCTTTCTAAAAATAATCTTACTGGTTCAATACCGAAACAAGTCTTCAGCATTACCACTCTTCGAGTTCTTGAACTAGGGTCAAATTCTGTCGATGGCCCCTTGCCAATGGAAGTACGCAACTTGATAAATCTCGGAGTGCTAGTTGTATCCCACAACAAGTTATCCACTGAAATTCCAAAAGCCCTAGGTAATTGCCTTACGTTGGAAATCCTCGACTTGGGGAGTAACTTCTTTCAAGGAAGCATTCCATCTTTAAATGCTTTGAAAAGTTTGTCATATGTGGATCTTTCTTCCAATAAACTTTCGGGGGCAGATCCCAAAGTATCTTGAGAACTTCCCTTTGAATTATCTAAATCTTTCTTTCAATGATTTTGAGGGTGAAGTGCCAAAGGAAGGAATATTTAAGAATGCAAGTGCAATTTCAGTCATTGGTAACAAAAATCTGTGTGGTGGTACTCCACAATTGAAGTTGCCTAAATGCACAAACCAAGCTACTCAGAAACACGTCGGGCATTTCGCTCCAAGAGGAGTAATCATCGTAGTTGCTTCGGTTCTTTGTTCAATTTTGGTATCATCATTATTTGTGACTATTTACTCGAGAAGAAAATCAAAGAAGCATCATTCTTCAACAACTGACATTGTCAAGGATCAATTTGTAAAAGTTTCTTATTCTGACCTTCTCAAGGCAACTGATGGGTTCTCCTCAGACAATTTGGTCGGCATGGGAAGCTATGGATCTGTTTATAAAGGATCTTTTGATCACATTGAAACAGTTTTGGCTGTGAAGGTACTCAACCTTCAACTTTGTGGTGCTTCAAAGAGTTTTATAGCCGAATGCAAGGCCTGGAGAAACATTCGCCATCGGAATCTTGTAAAAATCTTGACTACTTGCTCAAGCATCGATTTTAATGGCAACGACTTCAAAGCTTTGGTATATGAGTACATGGCTAATGGGAACCTGGATCAATGGTTGCATCCTGACAAAGAAGAGCAGTCTCAATCTAGAAGAAATCTAAACCTTATTCAAAGATTGAATATAGCAATTGATGTGGCATCTGCGTTGGATTATCTTCACAATTGTTGCTCGAATCCCGTTATTCATTGTGATCTAAAACCAAACAATATTCTACTCGACGATGATATGAATGGTCAAGTAGGTGATTTTGGATTATCACGGTTCATTTCTCAAGCTACAAGTAATTGTTCTCATCACCATACCAACTCATTTGGGATAAAAGGCACCATCGGATATGTTCCTCCCGGTAACAACAAATTTTCTCTTACTTTTTCTCCATTTCTTACTAGTGATCATTAATATTTTATTGCCTAGAATATTATCATGTTATTATTTAGAAGATGTCAAAAATACGAACACAGTGTGTTTATTTACAACCCATGTTATTTTGATAATGAAAATATAGAAACAAAGTTCTAACTCTATAGGAATGCTACACTAGTAAATGGAATTAGTAGTTATTAAAGTTCTATTTTCTTTTTACATTTCTCAATGGATTATTATTTTTTTAATTTGATGTGATAAATTTAATTTAATGTACCATTTCCTTCTAGGGCTTTATGAGATGGTATTGAACATTTCATTCTCCAATATCTTAAATTGTATATCTTTGATATTTGTAGAGAACTCTCTATTTTTAAACTACCATTTGTAATTACAGTAAAACCTCTATAATGTAATATGGCTGGGACCGTGGTACATATATTACATTAGAGAGGTTATTTAATTAGAGGGTCTAGCAAATAGACGTTCAGTATTCTTTTCCAAAAAACTCAAAAACTCTCACCCATCATAAAAAGTCCTTTCAGGTGAAATCGATTTATCTTCCTTCTCTTTCTGGCCCATCAGCCATTGTTTCTTGAAAGCCAGACTATCACCCATCGCTGCCATTGGATCCTCTACGTTTTCAACCCTTAAGACCAACGAGAAACCCTACCATTTCGGCTAGATCTGGAAACAAATCATCCTACGGTCGTTTTCCAAAGTGTTTGTGAGGTCCTTGTCACTTTTGCAGTAATTTTATATTCTGAATGTATGGAATGGTACTTGACAAAATGGTTGGGACAGTGCATATATATATATATATATTTTTTTTTTGATGTATTGAGTACTGAGTTAGAGAGATTTATTACATTTTGTATGTGCCCGAGGTCGGGACCGGCTGCCGATATTATTTGAAACAGTTTATAACTTTATAGATTAATACATTATAGTAGTTTTACTATAATTTATTTTTTTAAAACAATATTCTCATGCACTAAAGAATTTATGGTATCACCAATTAAAGAAGCCTATTTTAACAAAATAAAGAAGTTACTAAGAAAATTTGTATTCACAATAACACTTAAAATTTGTCCACATGACCATTCCTTATTAGTAACACTGAATTCTTGAGTGTGAGTGCATTGGAGCAAAGTGTCCTTCAATGCCCCATCTCCAACTTTTGTTTTGGTGATTTTGACAAATTAATTGAACTTACTTTTTTTTTTTCAAAGATAACCAAAAAAAATATATTAAGATATTTAAAAAGTAGCTCCAATACAATATAAAAGTTCAAAAGACTTAGATCAAATACGACGATACATAAAAAGATCTCGTAGATATATCAGACAAACCCCCATAAACAATGAATCAAAGGTGTAGACGCCATTGACTGTAGTCTTTGCGCTTTCTTTTGTGATTAATATTGTACGTGAACTGTTTTATGGTAGCAGTGCATGACATGTTCATAGAAAGTCTCTTAGAAAACAAAAAAAATATTGTAACATGACTAAGAAAAAATAATGAACTCACTTGTATGTGCAATTCAAGGTTCCCTACAAAGTTTAACTATCGACATAGTGGCAAACAGGGGTGAAAAATTCGGCCCTTTGCCGATAAATTTCTCTCTCCTATTTTGTGTTTCTTTTTTTAAATATCAGTATTTTTTATTATTTTATTTTCTGAATTAAAAAATAAATAAAAAATCCAAAAGGAAGCTGTATTTTTTTAAAAAAAAAATTGAAAACGAAAATATCGGCTGAGATATCAACTCGGGTCCACCACCGTTTTGATTTTTTTTTTTAAAAGACCGATATTATGAATATCGGCCGATATCGGACCGATATATATCGCCGATATATCGGCCGATATCGGACCAATATATATCGCCGATATATCGGCCGAGAACTACTGTGTACGGCCGATACAATACATATCGGCCGATATGATAATGCACTAAAAACCAGTATCATACGTATCAGCCGATATCTTGACCCCTGGTGGCAACATTCTTACATTAAAAAAAATTATAAAAAATTGTTAATACCCAATTTAGTGAATTCAAAAAATATATTGTGAAATAGTTCAAATAGTTTCAAAATTCTCTTACATTTTACCTTCTTATGATTATTTGCTTCATTCTCCTAAAATTTATTTTGTGACTTAGATCTTGAAACTAAATGACATAGCTATGTTGTTGACAGAGTACGGAATTAGTGGACAAGTATCTACTCATGGAGATCTTTATAGTTACGGTATTCTTCTTTTAGAGATGTTTATTGGAAAGAAGCCTACTGATAAAATGTTTAAAGAAGGTCTTAATCTTCATCAATTTGTTAGCATGGCTTTACGTGATCAAGTGATGAAGATTATTGATCCACGCCTATTGATGATAGAAGCTGAAGGACTCAATGAAAATCAGAAGAGTGCAAAAGAAGGGATAGAGAGATGCTTGGTTTCTGTAATCAGAATTGGTGTGTGTTGTTCTATGACATCTCCAAACGAAAGAAAAGAAATTAAAGATGTTATGATGGAGATGCACTCGATTAAAGATTTGTATCTTAGAGATAGAAATAGAATCGACTAAGATGGAAAAAATCGAGTAAAAAAGGTGGGTGAGGATCGTTAAATCAGTAGCTAACACTATCCAAGGAAACAGATGGGATTTCACGAGCAAATTAAGGCCCACCTACTACAAGCTTGTAACCCTTTTTCTCATTTTGCTACAATCTTATTTTCCTAAGTTGTGTGGTTTTGCTTTTATTTGAATAAGATGTTTGAACATTTCAGAGATAATTTTTATGGCGTCTATTAGATAAAGATCTGTCTAATATTTACGCTAGACTTCTTCGAATGCAGCTTATATATATATAATTCACCATGGTTCCTCATCCTACATTTGAGTTGAGACTAATCCTACGGATACATTTTATCTCGTGTATGATAAAATGTGCTTCTCTCTTTGATATTCACCGTCAGAGCTTAGAAGCACTCATATGATGTGCACATCACCTCTCCCTATTAATGATCTTCACATGACATCACTTATGCTCTGTAAGTATGGAGCCTAACTCTAACCAATCTTGGATCAGTCAAGCTGGGTTTTACCAAAATCAACCTAATTTAATAGAGTCAGTAGCGATTCAAAGCTTAAAGCTTTGTACACTCAATCCCTTCCATTTTCTTCTCTTTTCCCAGCGTTATATCGTTCGTTAATGGAAACTAAGAAGGTGAAAGGGAAGAAAATGGGGAAACTGGAAAAGAGAAGAAAATGGAGAGGTAAGAGGCAATGTCAAGCTTCAGCTGACGTACAAGCTTTCTTTTAATCCAATCTTCTTTTGTTCACTGAATTCTTCTTTTTTGTCCAAACCATTCCTGCTTATTTATTTTTTTAAATTTTTTTATTAGGTTATTTCATGAAATTCCAATGGTTTTGGAGGCTGGCCTTTGTCTATTAGAGCGATTGTTGGCTTCTTTTTTATTTATATTACTTCTTGCACCATTGCCGACAAGTCCAAGAGATTTCATTGGGTTTGATTTTTGGGAAATAGGTCTCGTCTCTAGCAAATGAGGATGTTTTACTGTGTGACCTGTTGCTCTGTGCCTGTTTTGGACATTAATGTTTAACAATTCGCCTAATCGTACAAATATATTTGGATGATAATTAGAATAAGAAGATGCCATGCTGAATAATTATATCACCATCTATACATCATAAACCATATGGAGCTTATATGCATTAACAAAGGTATTTCAATGAGGTGTGCCTACAAGTTGTTGAAAGTTGGTTTAAATTGAACTTTAGAAAATGTTTTCTGCATCACTTATCCTTATCTAGCCAGATAGGGTCCATCATGAAGGAGCACATTGTGGTGGGTGACGGTTTTCTTGGGCCAGCTGAAGTTTGCTTTATACATGATCTACCCACGTTTTCTTTCTTTATTGCCATCATTTGGGTCCATAGAGCATTGTTTTTTTAACAGTTTTTTAATAGAAATATTCTTTTACTGATGTACAGAGTGCCTCAACCAGAAACTAGAAAATCTCAATCTGACAGATTGAGATAAGCGATCGATCGGAAAGAGTAAGTCCGATGGGTCCGGCTGAGCAATCGATCCATCTGAGAGTAGAACAAAAAATACAGAGCAGACAATCCAGAACTTCATTCAGTCCATGTGATCGATCGGATCTGACATACAAACAGATTTTCAAGTAAAGTTCCGGGTTCAGTTTTGACTGTCTGGGTCCACTAGTCTAAACCGAGATTTACCAATTTAAGTCCATAGTCTAGTAAAGGTCCACCTAGGTGTGTGGAGTCCACCCTAGAGTCTTTCTATGACCAATTTGCCTGAGGTGATTGCCATACACATGTTGTTTGTTGAATCTGCACTTATTCTTCCATCTTTAGCTCTTGATTCAATCTTTGACCAGCTTCTTGAGTCTTGATCCGGCTTCAGTTGTCAAGACAGTGCTCTTCTTGACACAGTACTGAGTCACTGAATTGACAACAAGGTGACTCGGCTGAGCCAAGGTTCCAACAGTAAGGACCCTTGCTCAAGCGAGATCCTTCTTCTATCTTAAGTGATTGGAGAGGGGTCAATGTCTTTGGGGATGCATCCACCATTAGCAATAAGGATTGCAGCCATAATAGTATGAATCTTCTTTTCATTGTCACCTTGATAGAAAGTTTGAATGTCAAAGGAGAAGTTGTTGATCGAAGGAGATCCCTCTGAAAACTCATTAAATGTTTCAGAAGGATTATATTTTTTTTGTAAAGATCAGCTCTTTCTCTGCCTTGGGCCATGATCTCAGAAGGGATGCTTTCAGGAATGGGATGCCCTTTTTTGCTACAGACGTAACTAGCAACCAACTCCATACGTTCAATATCATCAGAACACTCCATGTATTTCCTCTTGAAGCCTTCCTGCTTTTTTGCTAATTTTTTTGCCTGGGCTCTGAGAATGAGGTCCTCAGAAGCAGCCAGTGGAAGAATAACACCATTTTCAATGGTCGAGACAAGAGCAGCAAATTTAACCTCTGCCGACCTGTCGGATAGGAGTGTCTCTCCAAGTATTCGGTCTCAAATTTGTCATCCTTAGCAGGTGGAGGAAAACCCCCATTGGGTTTGGGCTTGGGTTTGGGGGATTTTTTGGTCTTCCCCATGGCACCATGAGCCAGACGAAGAAGGGGAACAAACACAAGCAGTGGTAAGAGAAGGGCAAAAAAAAGGGGGGAAAGCTATATAGAGATGGAAAAGGGTTGCAAGAGTCACACATTTGTATTTTCCAATCAAGTATATAGCACAACCACAGGAGATCATCTATCTATTCAGGTTTTTTAAGTGGTTTGATACCTTCAAATTTAGCTAGTTTGGCCATATTTTGTTGTGGCTTTTCTAACTTTCCAGTGTTTCACAATTCAACATCTTCTAAGAAAATGCCTCGCTACAAACCATGTCCCTAAGCCTGGATTCACATGATCTGATATAGGAACTTGATGCAAGGTCCCTTGGTTTTTTTCTTCTGTTGGGATTGGACTGAGATGTTCCAAACTGGGCCAGACCCGAAAACATGAAGTTCTCTAGATAAACCAAGTTAACGGCTCGGATTTGAATCTCTCCAGTCGTACTGACGTAGGACAAGACAAAAAGGTGACCCTAGATTCCTAAATGCGATTATGTTTTAACAAGAAACTAATATGAGCTGAAATTAAAATTAAAATTAATAATAACAATTAAAATGATAAAATCTACCACAAATAATCAAGAAATTTCGGAGAATTCAATGTAAGTAATTAAATCACATCCAAACCATGTTATAGCTTAAAAATATACGGCCTTCAAAACTAAGAGGATTATCAGATCACCAAACACATAAACCAACATCACATAGAGATTAAATCTGGGCTGTTTTAGGCTTCAAAATATAATAGACAGCAATCTATGGTTTCAGATAGGTTTAGACAGCAGTATGAATGTCTAAAAGGGAAGGTTATGGCAGCAAGGAACTAGATAAAGAGTTGGTTTATAGGAAGGGGGTGATATAGGGGTAGACAAAAGGATATAGATGGCCTGTAAGGACTGGCGAATGCAGTAGATGGTGTGGGGAGGGTCGGTGGGTGTAGGAAAGGGGTATGGGATGACTTCAGTCACAGGTAAGGGGATTACAGTTACTGTTTGGGACTGACGGAGGGGTAGGAAGGGATTAGGACAAGGGGCGAAGGTGAGGATGGACCTAGGAAAGGGGCGAAACCCAGGAAGGGGTAGAGAAGAAAACGGAAGCTCAGAGATAGGATTTTGGGGCAGCGGCAAAAGGGATGGGGTTGGGTGTTCACAGCAGGCTGGTAGGAAAAATAAAAGAAAATAGAGAGGTAAGAAGAGAGAGAGAAGAGGGGAAGAAGATGATTGTATCTGGAGATTTGAGGAGGAGGGCTTCACGCCAAAACCAGAGCTTCTCATCAAAAGGGAATTCAGAAATCTCAGAATTTTATTTCCATTATGGTCTCATGCCCAAAAGGGCTACATAGCTTTATATAAGGCTATCCCTTACTTAAAATAAAATAAAGCAGAAATTACAAGATTGCCCTTGCTTAAAATAAAATTAAAAAAAACTGAAAATAACAAGTAAACAAAAAAAAAAAAAAAAAAAAACAGGAAGGATGCATCACATCAATCCCCCCATCTGAGAAAAACTCGACCTCGAGTTCAAAGATATGAGAAGACACAAATCTTCCCACGCACGCGTCTTCCCATTGTAGGGTCTTCATAGTGCAAATGAGCACACGTGAGGTCTTCAAGGTCAACCAAGTGAATCTTCATCGAGCCATAATGATGGAGTTGGAGCGGTTCTCTTCCGTCGTCGCTGATAGACTCGGAAACCTATTTTGTCATTACTGTCATCTTTTGCTGTAGAAGAAGGCACCTTTGATGAAACAAAACTCCTATATCTCTCTCTAGAAGGTCTTAATCAAGTCGTTGTAGCTCACTTTCTGTCAACCATGTAGCGTCTGTAATCGGTCTGTTTTTCCACATCATAAGATACTTCGGATAGCCTCCTGCACGTGTAGAAACAGCTTCCTCATCCAGAATAAATTCTACCTCATCTCTCTTAAGTGGCAAGGAAGGTAAATTAGGTAAATGCTGTGAAGGCTGAGAAGGTTCATGCCATGGGTCATGAAGTGGGTCAGGTAGGCCAATAGAATGATTAAGGGATTGATGTGATGATGGACTTACAGGTGTAGCTGTTGGGCCTTGGAAATGGATTAAATCTTCCACATTAAAAGTAGGACTAATACCCATATCAGATGGTAGGTATACAATGTATGCATTGGATCCAACTCACCTCAAAATTTTGAAAGACCCTGCATTACAAGCATGTAACTTTTTCACAGTTCCTTATGAGAACCGCTCAGGTCTCATGTGGATTATCACATAATCACCCACATTAAATTCTTTGAATCTACGATGAGTATCTGCAGCAGATTTATACATTTCATTGCTCATATTAATTTTTCTTTTAATTTCAGCATGCAATTCATTTATGCAATATGCAAATGATGATGCAGACTCAGATGGCCTATGTGACATAGACATGGGAATGAGATCTATAGGCTTCCTCGGCTTATAATCATGCATGACTTCAAACGGACTCATACCTATAGATCTATTGATCGAACTATTATACGCAAATTCAGTAATCGATATAACAACATCTCACGTTCGCGTATTCTCTCCAACCAAACAACACAATAGATTTCCTACGCTACGATTAACTTCCTCAGTCTGACCATCACTCTGAGGATGATACGCAGACGAAAACTGTAACCTACTACCCATCATGTGCCATAGGGTTTTCCAAAAATAACTCATGAACCTAACATCCCTATCTGACACAATCGTCTTTGGTAACCCATGTAGTCTCACTATTTCTCCGAAAAATATCTTGGCAATATTAGACGCATCGGAGGTTTTAAAACACGGAAGGAAATGGGTCATTTTAGAAAAAAAGGGTCCACAACCGCCAAAATGGAATCATACTTCTTAATAGTCTTTGGAAGTCCAAGTACGAAGTCAATACTGATATCCTGCCAAGGAGCATGGGGAACTGGCAAAGGCGTATACAATCATGTGTTTTGGTTCTTTCACTTTGCCAGTTGGCAAGTTCGACATTGCCCAATGATTTTATCCACATCTTTCTTGAGATTAGGCCAATAAAACCTGTCTTCAACCAAGGCAATCGTCTTATCTCTCCCAAAATGTCCAGCCATACCTCTGACATGTAACTCCCAAACAAGAAAATCACGCAGGGAAGTTCGGGGAATGCAGAGTTTACTTCCTTTAAACAATAAATTTTCCACCATGAGAAACTCTTTATTACTCCTTTCTTGGTCACTCAAGAGTGAAGTATACAACTCCCCAAAATCCGGGCGTGTGGGATATTCATCCTTCAATTGCTCAAACCCGGTCGCCTCTACACTCATGGAGTGTATTAGTGCAACCTACGATTCAATGCATCAGCTGACTTGTTCTCAACCTTGGCCTTTGTTTCAATACAAAAGTGTATTCCTGAAGACATTGAACCCAATTGGCTTGTCTTGAGTTTAACTTTTTCTGGGAATTGAGATATCTCAAGGCCTCATGGTCCGAGAACAAAACGAATTCGTGTAGCAAAAGGTAGTGTCTCCAATGACGGAGTGCTTGCCTAATCGTATAGAACACTTTGTTATAGGTGAAATATCGTTGTTTGGCTTCATTCAACTTCTCACTAAAGTAAATGACAGGATGTCCTTCCTGACTTCGGACTCCACCTATACCAACACCAGATGCATCACACGCAACTTCAAAGACTTTAAAGAAGTCTAATAGTCGCATGACAGGAGCTTCGACCAAACGAGTCTTGATCTCCTCTTTCGAGGCTACTTTAGTCCATTGGAACTCCCCTTTTTTAATGCAGTCCGTGATAGGAGACATGATGGAACTAAACCCTCAGATAAACCGCCTATAGAAGGTAGCTAAGCCGTGAAAGTTTCGTACCTCATGTATATTCCACGGTTCGGGCCAACTTACTATGGCCTTGATCTTTTCGGGGTCTGCCGATATACCTTCAGATGAAACCACAAACCCTAAGAAGATAACCCTATTAGACATGAATGTGCATTTCTTCAGGTTTGCGTATAATTTTTCAGTCCGAATAACCTCACAGACTAACCTTAGATGCTGCAAGTGTTGTTCATGTGAGGTACTATAGATAAAAATGTCATCAAAATATACCACCAAGAACTTACCCATAAAAGGTCTCAACACTTGATGTCACGCCCCGACCCAAAAGGTGGGCCTGGAACGCGACTGATTTTTTTCTTTTTTTGAAAACTAAACTCAAGAATTCTAACTGGGTCTGATCAACGGTTAGGCCCAAAGGTCACACATGATCTCAACATATGGACTCAAACACATACCATAAGCCTACTCCATAAAAACACAAACATAAACACATAATTTCAACATTGAATTATTATTATGATATCATCAGAAACTCCGGAGCACATGGTAGTTTAATACATGCAGTGCAAACAAACTAAGTACTACACCCGGTACTTTACATAAGCAAAAGGTTCAAGGAACAAAAAAGCAAAGATAGCGGAATTCTAATCAGCGGAAATCTCAAGGCATCGCAGTAGCTTATCCATCCTAAGCTTCAAACGAAGGGTTCTCCTCCTCGGGCACATCTCCTGAAATGTGAGTGATGTGAACGAACTAGCCCAGTAAAAGAAATATAGCAATGCAGTCTAATAAAACATCAGGTTAGTTAATAATCAACATTTGTAATATAATATCTCATGCTTGACAATAAATTCTCAATATCAAGTATAATCTCATCATTATTTCTATAACTGCTGTCATCCAACGCAACGCCTACATACTACGCTGAGACCATTGTATTAAGTCCCGACACGGTCAAAATACATCATTTCAAGTACATCTCCGGCCCTCACATGGCCGATACTGACACTCCTCAAGTCAGCAACTGTCGACACCCCTGGTCCAGTAGACGTAAGCCATCTCTCACACATGGCCGATATTGGTTCAATAGTCAAGGGCACATGGAAGTAGTATTACATATTTCATATGATCAACATCATAAACATTTATAAGCATCATAAGCACTTCTTACAACAGTATATCATGCCTGGGCACATGGGTAGATTCAACAACTTGAAACCACTCATTGTTCAAGATTCACCTCATTAAACCTGTTTACACCTACTGCAAAGTTAACTTCCCTCATCGAAATTGTGTGGTATCGCGGTCTCTATTCAACATGCAAACAAGTGCACAATCAATAATAGATCAACATACATAGCATTCAAATGTATACATACAAGTAGTATTTCAAAACCATACTGTTTTTCCCAAAAATCTCCAAGGTAAATGGAATTGAGTCTCCTACTTGGTTTCTAATCATTTTAAGTTACAATAATCTACAATATATTAATAAGGTGCTCAGTCCAAAACTCATATTGTCTTTTGGGCTTGACCAGATTGATTTATTGAGTTAGGTCTAGATACTTAGGTCAGTTCTCGGTTGTCTTCTTGATATGACCAGATTGACATGTTGAGTAAGGCCTCGAGGTCACTCAGTGCCCGATAGATATAGCGTCGGCCTGGAAGTGAAGTCACTCAGTACTCGAAAAAATAGAGTCTGCCTGGAAGTGAATACAATAGTATATACACTATAGTAATAAGAGAAGAGGGTTAGTACACTTTTAAATTATTAATGGGGTATAAACATCACATTAAAACTTAGGTCTAACACATGCATTACCAATCAATCAAGGTTTTACACTAAAAAACTGGGTTCCTCGGAACATGCCTCGAAACTAGGTACTGTGGCTTCGGATCATCTGAACCACTGTCTAAACTAGTCACAGACTTCGGAACTTCGGTCTGTCTTCGGACCGTCCGAAGGTCCTTCCGAATCGAAAAAACAGAGAAAACGGGTCTCGGTGGGTCAGTGTGTCTCGGATTTGGACTATTTGGTAAGTTTCCTCCAAAGTTTCCACCCCATGTAAGATAAGCTCACGCTGGAACTCAGGACGAAGACCTAATCTAAACCTAGAAAGGGTTAGTCTGGTTGCCCTGACGTAGAGAGTTCCATTGGTCAATGAGTTTTGCTTATATCTGAGAGGGATATACTTTTTTTTCAAATGTTCTTTCATCTCATCCCAATGCAGATTGATGGGTTCAACTCCTTGCCTTCAGAGTTTATGTTCCACTGTGGTCCAAAAAAGCCACGCTTGTCCCACCAACTTCATTTTGCCAAAACGGACCCTACAAAGTTCCGACATATCATGCCACTCAAAGTAGAGATCTATGTCTGACAACCAATCTGAGAAAACCTTAGGGTCTGCTCGTCCCTTAAATTCAGGGGCTTCTAATCGCATGTTCTTCAAGGTACGTTCCTCATGGTTGATGGGTTCCTGATGCCTGTGTGGCTGTTGGAATCTACCGTGACCAAATCTGCGGCCTCTATGGTCTCTATTCCTAAAATTCTCATTATCCTCATGAACTTCCCATTCTCATCATTCCCAGGGGTTTCAAGGGCTTCAATCCGGTTTCTCAAGTCGGCCATGTCAGTACCTAAGGTATCTTGACCTCCCTTAAGGTCAGTGATCTGGGCATCTAATTGGGCAAATGCTTGAGTAAACCAAACTAGAGGTTAATCTCCTGACATTTCGCAGGATAGTTTGAACCCTTTCTGATAGGTAACTTCACTCTTAGTGGTCATGCATGGGTACACGCACTAGTGTTCCTCTAAACTCACAAATATAGGGATGAGTTCTGACTATATGCTATGACCTAAAGTCTATATGCAATGAATGAATTTTTTTCAAAAAAAAAAATTAATAATAATAAGATGCAACCTAAGACCATGGGTGTTTAAGCAAACAACCCAACCTTGCTCTGATACAAAATTTGAAGCAGGACAAGACAAAAAGGTGAACTTAGAGCCTAAATGAGATTATGTTGTAACAAGAAACTAATATGAGCTGAAATTAAAATTAAAATTAATAATAACAATTAAAATGATAATATCTACCATAAATAATCAAGAAATTTCAGAGAATTCAATGTATGTAATTAAATCACATCCAAACCATGTTATAGATTAAAAATATAAGGTTTTCAAAACCTAAAGGTTTATCAGATCACCAAACACATAAACCAACATCACATAAAGATTAAATCTGGGCTGTTTTAGGCTTCAAAATATAATAGACAGCAGTATATGGTTTCAAATAGGTTTAGACAACAGTATGAATGTCTAAAACGAAAGGTTATGGCAGTAAGGGACTGGATAAAGAGTTGGTATACAGGAAGGGGGTGATATAGGGGTAGACGAAAGGATATAGATGGGCTGTAAAGACTGGCGGATGCAGTGGAGGGTGTGGGGAGGGTCGGTGGGTTTAGGAAAGGGGTATGGGATGATTTCAGTCACAGGTAAGGGGATTACAGTTACTGTTTGGGACTGACGGAGGGGTAGGAAGGGATTAGGACAAGGGGCGAAAGTGATAGGATGGACTTAGGGAAGGGGCGAAACCCAGGAAGGGGTAGAGAAGGAAACGGAAGCTCATAGATAGGATTTTGGGGCAGCGGCAAAAGGGATGGGGTTGGGTGTTCACTGCAGGCTGGTAGGGAAGAATAAAAGAAAATAGGAGGGAAGAAGAGAGAGAGGAGAGGGGAAGAAGATGCTTGTACCTGGAGATTTGAGGAGGAGGGTTTCACGCCAAAACTAGAGCTTCTCGCCAAAGGGGATTTCAGAAATCTCAGAATTTTATGTCCATTGTGGTCTCATGCCCAAAAGGGCTATATAGCTTTATATAAGGTTATCCCTTAATAAAATAAAGCATAAATTACAAGATTGCCCTTGCTTAAAATAAAATTAAGAAAACAAAAAATAGCAAGTAAACAAAAAAAAAAAAGCAGGAAGGATGCACTGCATCACGTACCCTGATGCACGGGGTTATGAGTGTCTTTGTGTATCTATAGAGATCAGTCTTACCTACAATGTTAGTTGGTTGGAGTCTGACCTGAGCCCAACCAAATAATTTAGTAAATGAATGGGTAGGATTGGGAGCAGACCACTTTTTAAGATTCAATAGTCTTGTGGTTCGGACCCTGAGGGGTTCCAATCTGCCTTACACCTAATCCCCTACTCTAAAATTGTTTCACAAATCATACAACAAAAATTAAAGAGGTGATAAAGTTGTTTAGATTTTTAATATATATTTCTATACTTATTAGCTAACTTCTTTAAGTGATGTATTCTCTTTATTTTTGTCATTATAAATTTCAAAAAGTACTTAATTTTAGTTTGAAAGTTTTAAAAAAAAAATTAATAAAAATGTCAATGAGCATTTGAATGTGAGATGCGTGGACACTTTGATTATAAAAAATCGTGGAAAATACATTAATTGTTTTTTTTTCAGATATAGCATTAAGTTTTTTTTGAAAGAAGAAGAAGAAACATTCATATGAGGATCCTCCAATCTTGCCCTCAACAGAAGAAAAACAAGTTGCCAAAGGTATCAACTTTCACAATATTAGACCTTCCTAAAGAAATGGTCCTGACTCCCCAACTCAAATTAGAGCCTAAATCAAGAGGAAGAACCAACTAGAAAGAAAATAAAGAGAGAAAATGAGACCATAAACTGTTCACAAAAGGATAATGAATGAGAATATGATCATCTCAATCTTCACTCTTCCAGAACAACAGAAACACATAAATGTAAAAAAATTAACCATAAAGTTAAAATGTTGTTCAAAAAGAATCCTGACAGGTTGGCTTGGCAATCAAAATCCATCTTTATTTACGTGAAGTCTTGAGATCAAATCTTCTTCAACACAAAAGAGTCACTCCCCATTGTTCTGTGTCTGGCATGTATGGATTGAGAAGTTTACACATGCCCTAAAGATTAGTCAAGTAATGCCTGGATACCTTAGTCTTAAAAAAAAAACTTGTTTAAAAAGATTGTCTAAATAAAGATTTTAACTGTAAAAAACTGTAACAATTTCCAAATGATTTTGGAGAGAAAACAAGCAACCAAAGAAGATCTAATAATCGGCAGAAGGTTCAATCTCAGTCTGAAGGAGATGATCATATTGTGGGGAATCCAATAGGTTAAAGAAGATATGAAGGAGTCTCCCTATCCCCTTTCTTGTTCTCCATTGCTAGGAATGACCTTAGCAGCTTATTCCATAGAGCTAGGAGTGAAACTCGGGTCGGGTTTTGACCCGACTCACATGACCCAACTCGAGAAATCAACCGGGTCGGGTCATGAAAGTCGGGTCAGCAGGTCAGGTCGGATTGCGGGGTTTTCAAGCTAACCCGACCAGACCTGATCAAACCCGACCAACCCGGTTAAATTTAGACTAAAATGGGTTCAAAGTGCAGGTCGGGTCAGAATTCGGATTGAATCGGGTTACAATTCGGGTCAGGTCTGATCGAGATGTTCGGGTCAAAAGTTCGGGTTGGGTCGGGTCAGGATCCATATTTTAGTAACTTGGGTTAGATTGGGTTTTAAAAGACCCAATCCGACCCGGCCCGATTTCAGCCCTACATAGAGCAAAAGGAAACAATTTGATTAAAAGATTTCAACTAGCTCTCTCATTTCCATTCTACAAACAAAACTTTAGCAGTCTATAATGATGATTGCAATCAACTGGTTAATTCGAATACTAAAGTGCTAACAAGTGATCTTAGGTTTGAAAGTCAGTATTAGCATAAGTGTAGTGTTTGGTGTTCTCATTCCAAATAGAATTCAAACCAATCTTCTCTCATTGGCAGTACGAGTCAAACATTCAGCGCCCAAATAGTATCGCCTGTACAAAATTCAACGATACCTAGAGTATCAACGATAGATTACGAACACACTAACTGTCATTTTTTTTATGGAATTTTAGTCCCTAAAAAGTCAAATTTTCATTAAGTTCAAAATTTTAAAATTGCCCTAAGACTTTGAATAATGTCTTAAAATCTTATAAAGAAGAAAACCAATATGAAAAAAACTCTAATATAAACTTCATGTTCTCAAGTATTCCCTAGTGACATTTATCTTCTATTATAATTCATAAATTTTTTTAATGTAATTCTTTTAGTTTTATAAAAATGTCAAAATATAAAAAAATTACAAATCCTTAAAAGTCTACCAATCATACTAAGGACTCTTCATTTAATTATAGAAATATGTGCATATTATTTCATACATTTTTTGACAACCATATATACACCCGGTTTTCTTGCCTTTACACACCCATTTTCGAATTTTTCAGATGAAAATACCATTCTACCCCTACGTTGTAAGTCATCCAAACAAACTACAGTTCATTTTCGATTCGTTCGGATGAATACTTGTCCAAACGAACAAATCAGTGCAAATTGAATTCGTTTGGAAGAGTGAACTTCATTTATTTGAATGATCACTTAGGATCATTCGAACAAACTGTATTACGCTCAGTTCAAATCCTTCTTTCAACTCATCACGAAATTCATTCGAATGATTGTATTTTTCCTATCTCTCTTCTTCTTCCTCTATATCCAATTTTTTTTTTACAAAAAGCCATTTATCTCCCTCTTCCCTCTTAATCTAGCAGTTCAAATTTGAAAGTTCCAACTCTCCGAACTCAAACCAACGCGCGACAAAAATACTTTTTTTCGCTACTAGTTAGACCATCAAATATTTATATTACCAATCTGTTACTTTACATTATTTTAATATATATCGTCACAATATGTGTTAAAATAATGTAAAGTAATGGATTGGTAATGTAAATATTTGATGGTCTAACTAGCAGCGAAAAAAATATATTTGTCGCGCATTGGTTTGGGTTTGCAGAGTTGGAACTTTCAAATCTGAATGGCTAGATTAACAGGGATGAGAGAGATAAAGAACTTTTTGTAAAAAAAAAAATGGGTATAGAGGATTTGAACTGCTAGATTTGGTGATAAGTTGAAAGAAGGATTTGAATTGGAGCGTAATACAGTTCGTTCGAATGATCCTAAGTGATCATTTAAATGAATGGAATTCACTCGTCCGAACGAACGCAATTTGCATTGTTCTGTTCGTTTGGACGAGTATTCATCCGAACAAACCGAAAATGAACTGATAGTTCGTTCCGATGACTTAAAACGCAAGGGTAGAATGGTATTTTCACCCAAAATTTTGAAAACAGGTGTATAGACTCAGGAAAATCAAGTGTCAATATGACTTGCCCTTTTTTTTTTCCGACAAGAACCTCAAAAATAAAAAGTATCTTAGAAATCCCAACATTTATCAAAATCTAAAAAAAAAAAAAAATTGAAAAATCAAGCAGACACATCACAAACCATGCAAATGACATTAACACATCTCCACGTCCGACCCTGCCTATAGGCGAAGTAGGCTGCCACCTAGGGCCTCCAAATAAGCATGGCCCCAATCCATAAAGGTTGTCACACCCCGACTCTCTGGGCCCACTGACGTGTGATTTTTTTTTTTTCTAACACAATACTGAGCCTTTGCGGAAATCATTTTAATACATAGACTTCAAATCTCATATGACCAAGTTTGGATCTAACATTTGGCAGCCTCGGACCCAACCATACCTAGCTGGTAAAAATCCCAAGAAGATGGAGGAGCCATCATGGGCCCGCTTAATACCCAAAACCTCGCCAGATTCCACCTCGACGCATAGTATGTGGATACACTACTGACCAACATGTAATCTATAACTTGACCTCTTAGGAAATTCAAAATAGAAAATGTTACATATGATCTACCTAACATTTATCATCAATCAATCCCATCAACATCAGAATTGCACATCAGAAACGAAGTATACTTTATTACATCCTACAGTGTTTCAAACGAACACCATAAAGGGTTTATTACATTGCATGTTCATACGTACAATGTCTACAAAGTTAAAAATAAAATCCCAACATTGGATAGATAGCTAAAGGGTTTCCATCTTACACTACAGCTGAAGATCCTCTTGTCCTTCGTCTCCCAGGTTTCCTGTTACGTAAGGGGTGTGAGCTTTACACACTCAGTGAAGAGAAAACAACAACAAGTTCTGGATAATAAAACATATTATCAACATAATAAACATGTTATCAAACAACAGTTTATACACTCATAAATCATGTAAAATAATGTCAACACAATTATCTAGCATGAAATGTACTTCCTTTCTTAAAAAGATACCCCAGCCAAACGACGTCTACGGCTCTTTCCTAGCCGCGAGTTATACGTTTCTTACACCGCCTGCAAATTCATGCTCAGTGCTTCACACAGCCCGTATTTTAAATACACCTTCGTACCAGTGCCCTCCACAAGCTAGGCATTTCATAAATTGGTGTAAGGTAATTTGATATGCACAATACACCAATTAATATGCACATCAACACATGGATTTAAACATAATTGTCAACCCATATAATATCTTTCACACATGTGATCATAATAACCTCACGCAGCTAACATAGATTCCTAAGCCCTCCAGCATGGAATTATAATACAAATATCAGCAATCAGTATTTAACTATACTATGGTGGGAAAACTAAACACAGATTAAAAGATCACCAACGGGTTATATTATAACACAAACAAGGTGTTACCGTTCTCTCCAATCAGGTACGTCTATCCTATATTCATCATTTATTGCATGGATTAATTATCCTGCAATACACACAATTATACACAAAATGCATATTCCTATTGGAATCATAGTTGGGTACCTGATCTATTATCAGATCACCAATATCACAATACCAAGTAGTCTCTAAGAATAAGTGAGTTCTGAACTCCATTTTAGGATGGCTAGATCTCGACATCTCGAAACACCTTCATGTTCACGTTTCATATGTAGAAACTCATAATCACCTCCTTACGTGTGAACAGTGTCGATATCGCATTCTAATCCCATCACATCCTTTCCGTCAATAAAAATGACCACGGATATCCACTTATTGTTGTAGGGCTAATGGTGAAAGAAACATTATATTGAATATAAAATGAGATGCATTTTAATAAACACATGGTGTAGTTGAATCTCCTCACCTTCGGTTGGCAAGTGTTTTTCAGTAATCCGTTTAAAACAGAAAACAGTGTAAATACAACGTATAATAACACTATATACCATAATATATACTCCTAAGTGTTTAGAATATCATGACAATACATTTATAGAGTTTTCTTGCAATTTTATAAAATTGCGATTTTGCCCTGATCTCAATACGGACTAAAACTAAACCCCCAAGTGGTCTAACATAAATATTTTTAAGCTAAAACAACATAAAATACATTTTTGAAACCTTTCCAAAAATTATGCTTTTGCCCCCCAAAATATTCAGAATTACCAAAATGCCCCTGGCACTATTCACAAAATTTATGAAAATGGGACACTATTCATAAAATTTATGAAAATACCATCGGGTACTATTCATCAAGATTACCAAAATGCTCTTCTGACAATTTAGGGAATGAACAGTACGCCGCAAGTTACTGTTCACGGGCAAATTTTTCAATTTTTTTGTATTTTCTTCTCCGATTTTTATAGTGCAAACCATAAGACATTTTCTGATGAAATTAAATATCTAAGTTCCTCTTAATGAAGTGTACAAAGTAAAAATATCAACTCAAAATAAATACTTATAGAAATCTTCTGAAAAATTAAGACAGTTGTTTTAGGGCACTTGTAAACACCAGCAGGCAGAGAGAAAAAACTGAAATAAACTGTGTGAATTTGTGATTTTAGACTTAAACCGAGTGCACCTATTTATAGTGTTTTGAAAAATACTATTGAAAACTGTTGGAATCACACTGACCATTTGATCTATCGGCAGAGTCTCAACCCTTCAACACTGTCGGCAAAAGATAAAACTTGTCTTCTGTAACAGTAAAAATTACTGTTTCTTTACCCTTTTTCTATTCGTCTATATTAGACCCTAACTCGTGAAAATTCGATACTGAAGGTATATTGAGAGCACGGGGTTTACTGACGGTGGAACGATCTCTTTTTGTTTTAACACTGAAAATAGAGTATTTTTCACAAAATAAACGTTTTAATAAAATAGACGTCTTATAATCAGCGTGATTTTGACACTTCGAAACAAGTGTTTAAAATACTCATTTCGACATTCTAAAAATGCCAAAGAGTTTGATAAAATACAAATCGACTGTAATCTGAGTTTGCTAATTTTCGGAATATGGGGCGTCTTAAAAATCGAGCCTTTTAGAAAAAAACATACGTAAAATACACGTTTCGATGAATACTCGTGAAATTCCAGAAATACCACTGAGTAACGTACTGAAAAGCTTAATAATTGTGTGAATTTCAAGGTATGAATATATCAGAAGAGTGGTCTTTCACACTGAAGAGGTTTATAAGACATTATTCATGATTTTATATGTAAAACAAAAGACATTAAGTAATGTCCAAAATGCCCTTCGTACTTCGTCGGGCTGGATCACTAAGCAAACGAGCTCTGATCGGGTCAAATAATACTTTTTTCGGGAACCTCTTTCCATACTCTATCATATTAACGGGTCAAAAAGGCGAATTAATAATTCTAAAAATTTGTTATTTTTCTAATTAAAAGGGTCGGGTTATTACAAAGGTTCTCTTAAGCCCATGTTTCAAAAGAGCCCAAAATCGTGTTCCCATGCGTTAACGCTGAAGCCTCCACATTCTGTACGGAGTTTTCGCACGCACTTCCGCATGACACTTCCGCGTCCGTGACTCCGTGCCGCTCCATGCGAGTTTTTCATTTTTCTTGAGACAATCCCTACTCTTTTTATTTTACCTTTTCAGCCACTTATAAATTGAAAAGAATGATATTTAATTTTAATAAAGGTATCACTGTCCAGATCAAGTCTTATTTTTGCCAACTCCACCAAGTTTTACACTCTTAAAAAGGGTGATCAGTGCTCAGTGATCACTTAAATTATTTAAATTATTTTGATTTTATGTTGGCAATCAATCTTTTATGAATGGAATTTGCCTCTTTGCCTATATTTCTTGTGTTTGTTTTGTTTTCTATTATCTTTTGTATGTTAAAATATTCTTATGTTGGAGTAGGATGCTTTTCCATTGAAGACTTAAAGCTAATTTCTAACTAAACAAATTATTTTATAGGAAGAACTTCAAATGATCATTTTTTTTAACAAAGGTTAGCAAAACTCCATTCAAAAGGGAATTTGAATGTATAAATTAGTGTGTGACTTTTCTTCTCGTATAAATTAAACTTCCTCAAATGTCATAATCTATCTCAATTTTATGTTATTTTTGGATATTGTTATGTCAATGAAAGCGTGTGGTCTTCGAACTTGAGTATTTAATCATTTTTATTAAAAATCTTGATGACATTATATTATTTAAAGTATGCCATAATTGATTAGACAGTAATTTGTAGATGGCTTCACTTTCTTCTCTAAAACTTTTTTTTGTTTTTTACTATTGAGACATATTTACATAAATTCCTTAAAGATGTTGGCCAAATTATAAACAAAAATAATTCTAAAACAATCATTTTTAGAAATACTCCCTCTATCCCAAGTTAGTTGTGTTAGATTGATTTTTGAATTGTCTCAAAATAGTTCTCTCATTGAAGTAGTATAAAGTATGTTGAAAATGAATGAGATCACATGCAGTCCTAGCCTTACATAGAGAGTTCCTTAAAAACTATAAATCTTTCAAATGAGACAACTAAAACGGGACGGAGGAAGTATAATTTTAGTTGTGGTTGATAGAATCATAGAAATTTTAAATGTGAAACATAAACGATAAAATCTTATCTTGGGTCTATAATATCAGAAGAAAGATTGAATGGATTCGTTATCTTATCTATTGAAAAAAAATATGTTAAAACAACTTGAATATAATAATTTAATTAGTAATTTTGCATCTCAAAATTCGAGAAGAATAAATTTTATGTAATACTTTGTTATAAATTTGATTATGATATTTTATTATGGATGTTTTACACTTTTTAAAAAAATGTATGCTTTGATTTTTTGTGAGTGTTTAAGGCCCCATCTTAAAAGTTCACCTAGGGCCCCTAAAATCTCAGGGCCGGCCCTGCACATCTCTATTGAATTTTGTAAACATTGAAAATTATTTTATTCAAAGCCAATATTTTAATAAAATAGACAGCTTACATTTACCGTGTTTTTTACATTAAAAAACAGGTGATTAAAATACTTATTGTGCACTTTAATAAACTACATAGTATGGTTGAATCACCTTACCTTCTGTTGGCGAATGTTTATAATCTGTTTGAAACGTAAAACAGTGTAAATACAATGTATAATAATATTACATAGCCATAATAAATACTCATATGTGTTTACAATATCATTACAACAAATTTATGGAGTTTTTTACAATTTTGTATAAATTACAGTTTTGCCACTGAGTTCAATACGGACTAAAAATAAACACACAAGTGGTGTAAAATAAGTATTTTTAAGTCAAAAAAACATAAAATTCATTTTTGAGACTTTTCCAAAAATTACATTTTTTTCCCCAAAAATATCCAAATATATGAAAATGTCCCTTGGCACTACTCACAAAATTTTACGAAAATGGCAGTGGTTACTGTAATATCCTGACCTGAATTAAGCGTGATCAGTATGATAAATCATACTTTGACTGGTTAATCTTGAAGATTACGGTTAAAGCTTTACGAAAAGCTCAGGTTTGGCCCAGTCAAAGCTCGAAGGCTCGATGATCCAACTCGTTTAGATGGAAGGGCAAAATGGTAATTTACCATTTATCAATATTATTTCTTCTATATATGTAACTATTTGATTATTTGTGGATGATATTGATTTCCTTAATCAAGGATCTTAATTTATAATTATAGGATTATTTTATTTTTAGGAAATGTTATTTAAAACCGCCCGAAAATAGCCCGAAAGGGAAGAAATAATTATTTTTAGATAATTTCAGAAATAAGAAAAAATTTAGAAAATCATGTAAGGTTAGGTTTCAAAATGACGGTTTAGTTTTTTTCTCCAAATTTTGAAAATAAAGGTTTTAAACCCTTTTATGTATCATAAGTAAATAGTGTCAAAATGTGAATTTTGTTTAAATCTATGGTTTTTAATTATTTTCAAATCTCCAAAATTTTATGATAAGTAGAGTTTATAAAATCCAACATTTTTGTTAAGATGGATTAAATTAATTAAGTTATTTAAATCATTTTTAAGTAAAAATTTAATTAAGACCGAAACTGGACCTATTTGCAAAACCTGTAGGAAGGACTTATCTGCAATTATTTCCTACAGTTTTTACTGTTACCGCTGGTACGTGGCCAGCAGCTTGAATCGATTCCATGCAATGCCCGTGGGTTGCTAGTGAGGTGTCTCTCATCTGGCCATGGTAAGACCTCTATATAATTCTACCCTCCTCCAACTGGTTTCATCTCAGTTGGAAATCTACCACTTTGAAAAACCAAACCACCGTCCCTCTCTGTCTTTTCAAAATTTTACCGTAAATTTGAAAGAGGAAGATTTTTTCAACTGCTGAAACTCCACCCAACTCTCCAAGCGAAGGTAACCTTGTATTCATTTTTAAATTTTAACAAGTTTAAAATAAAAAATGAATGAATTTGGATTTGAAATGAGCCTTAAAATGAGTTTTGAAATTTAGAGGAAACCATGATTTCTCATGTGTTTTGAAGACTTTACCTTCAAAATCAAAGGTTTTTTCTTAGTTATTTTATATCCAATTGATTTCTAAAATATAGTAGACTCATAGACAATTTCATCGAACTGTTTAAATTTAGAAACAAGTTCAAGAACCCCTTTGTTTTTTTATTCATATCTACCCCTGCCTGTCCCGAAGCTGCAATTTCTATAAGTGGCAGGCTGAAGAAGAAGGGACTCAGAACCTGATTCGGAAGTTCCGAAGTTATTATAGCTGTGCTAAAGCCAAGTTCCGAAGTCACTGTAGCAGGTTCTGAGGCTGGGAAGTTCCGAAGGAACTGTAGCAAGTTCTGAAGGTATATTCTGAGGTTGGGAAGTTCCGAAGGAACTGTAGCAAGTTCCGAAGGCACGTTCTGATGCTGGGAACTTCCGAAGGAATTGTAGCAAGTTCCAAAGGCATGTTACGAAGCAAATTTAAGAGATTCTGAGACTGTAGCTTCAGAAATTCCGAAGCCACAATACCAAGTTCCAAAGCTTGGTTGTGAGGCTTGTTCCGAGGAGCCCAATTTTTTATTTGTAAAGCTTGGTTTGATTTAATATTATATGTTTTATACTCTAAGTTTTAATGTGATGTTTATACCCTTTTTTTTAAAAATTAAAAATGACACTAATCCTTTTTCTCTTAATACTATAGTGTATTACTTATTGTATTCACTTCCAGGCCGATACTCTCTATCTGTGGCTGTCTCAGCCCGGTAGCTATCTTTAGCTGTGCGATTCACTTCGCTGCTCGGTAGAAAAGAAGGGTTCGGGTACCGAGTGACATCTAGGCCTAACTCGCTATAAGAGTAGTAGCCTGAGCACCTTATACATCTATGCTTAACTCAATACGTCAATCTGGTCATGCCCAAAAGACAATAAGAGAAGTAGCCTAAGCACCTATTTATTATATGCATTGTTGATTATTGTAAATTAAAATGGTTAGAAACCAAGTAGGAGACTCAATTCCATTTCCCCTGGAGTTTTTTGGAAAAACAGGATAGATTGAAATCCTACAAGTATGTATTGTTTTGTATAATATATATTTTGACTGATTATTGATTGTATATTTGTTTGCATGTTGGCAGAGACTTTGATACCACACATTTACGGTGATGAGACTTAACATTGCATTAGGGGTAAATCAAGTTAAAAATATTGGATCTTAAGTAATGAGTGGTTTCAAGGATCAGTGTTGATGAACCCACTCATATGCCTAGAGATGATGCATTATTGTGAAAAGTGCTTGTAAATATTTATGATGTTGATCATATGTGATATGCGTATGAGCTGTGATGATGTTGATACTACTTCCACGTACCCTTGACTATTAAACCATTATCGGCCATTTGTGTGAGATGGTTTACGTCTACTAGACCAGGAGTGTCGACAGTTGCTAACTTCGGGAGTGTTATTACTGGCCATGTGAGAGCTAGGATGTACTTATAAGGATGTATTTTGACCGTGTCGGGACTTAATACAATGGTCTCTGTATAGTATGTAGGTGTTACGGTGGATGACAGCAGTTATGGAATGATGTTGAGATTTTTGACAAGCTTTGAAATGTTATATTGAAAATGTTGATTATTTAACTATCTGATGTTCATTAGACTCCATCGTTATATTTCTTTCACTTGGCTAGTTAGCTTACACCACTCACCTCTCAAGACATGTACCCGAGGAGGAGTAACCTCCATATCGAGCTCAGGAAAGATAAGCTTTGGCGTGTTCTTAGTTTTCCCTCTTTGACGGAGACTTTTTTATTTTGGTTCTTTAGAACCATAATTTGTGTAAAGTATCGTATGTGATACTTTTATATATTGAAATATGTAATAAACACTATGTGACTCTAACTACTCTATTATGATTGAATAACATTTCGTTCATAGAAATATGTGTTCGTGTTGCTTATGGGTAGGTTTATGGTATGTGTTTGACTCCATATGTTGAAATCATGTGTGGCTTTTTGGGCCTATCGACCCACTTCAGGGTTGCGGCGTTACAGTTACTGTTCACCTTGGTCGACCTATCGACCACACAAGGTTCGACCAGTCGAAAATCACTGTTCACTTGTCGGAAAAACGAAGATTTTCGACATGCCGACTGATTTTTCTATTTTTTGGGTATGTTCTTGCACGATTTTTTTGAGCAAACCGTAAGGTATTTTTGACGAATATTTATATCTACCTTTCTTTTAATGAGGTCTACAATCTAAAAATATTAAATCACAAGGAATAGTTATAGAAATTCGACGAAAATTTTCAGAAACCAAGCCCAAACGGTATTTGCCGAATGAAACAAGAAGAATAAGAAAAATAGTAAAAATCTGAGTGAATTTGTTATTTTAACTGAAAATCCATCGTATCTATTTATAATGTTTGAAAACCACTGTTCAATCAAGATTTACATGAAACTACGCCCTTTGATTTGTTGGCAAACGGTCGACATCATCCAAACAATTTAAAAGTGTCAGCCGGTAAAATAAAATCAGGATTTTCATTGTAACTTCACTGTTACTTTAACCTTTGACCCTAATTTGAGAAAATCGGACCCCGTAGATATGTTGAGAACATGAGGTTTACCTAATATGGAATGTTAATTTTTCATTTTGACACCGAAAATAGTGTATTTTCACAAATCCAATATTTTAATAAAATGGACGGCTTACATTCACCGTTTTTCCGAAACTCAAAAACAGGTGTTTAAAATACTTATTATAGACTTTAATAAAATACATAGTGTGATTGAATCTCCTCACCTTCGGTTAACGAGTGTTTTTAAGTAATCTGTTTAAAACGCAAAACAATGTAAATACAATGTATAATAATATTATATAGCCATTATATATACTCCTAAGTGTTTAGAATATCATGACAACACATTTATATAGTTTTTTGCAATTTTTGTAAAAATTATAGTTTTGCCAATGAGCTTAATACGGACTAAAAATAAACTCACAAGTGGTCTAAAATAAGTATTTTTCAACCAAAAGAACATAAAATTCATTTTTACAACTTTTCCAAAATTACAAAAATGCCCCTGAAACTATTCACAAAATTTAACGAAAATGCCATTGGTACTTTAATGAAAATTACGAAAATGCCATCAATTCACTCTTTGGGAAGACTGCAAAAATGACATCTGTTCAAAATTTTCAAAAAGCCTTACTTCAAAATTACGAAAATCCCACTTGTTTTTGTTCACATTTTTTTGACCTGTCGACCCACACAGGGTTCGACCAGTCGAAAATTAGTGTTCACTTGCCGCAAAGACGAAGAATTTTGAATGTCGATTGATTTTTCCATTTTCTAGGTATTTTCTTATATGATTTTTCTAAAGCAAACTGTAAGGTATGTTCTGAAGAAATTTTATATCTACCTTTCTCTTAATGAGATCTAGAATCTAAAAATATTAAATCATAAGGAATAATTCAAGAAATTAGACAAAATTTTTAATAAACCAAGCCCAAACGGCAGTTGAAGAACGAAGCAAGAAGAAAAAGAAAAACAGTAAAAATCTGAGTGAATTTGTGATTTTAACTGATAATCTATTGTATCTATTTATAATGTTTGAAAACCACTGTTCAATCAAGATTTGTATGAACCCTGGCTCTTTGATCTGTCGACATATCGTCAGCATCATCCACATAGTTTAAAACTGGCAGCACATAAAAAAAAATCAGGATTTTTAATGTCACTTCGCTGTTAATTTAACATTTTTCTTATTGTGTATATTGGACCCTAATTTGTGAAAATCTGATCCTACAGATGCTTTGAGAACACGAGGTTTACCTATGGTGGAAAGTTTATTTTTCATTTTGACAGTGAAAATTGTGTTTTTTTTCACAAAATCAATATTTTAATAAAATAGACGGCTTACATTCACCGTGTTTTCGACTATCAAAAACAGGTGTTTGAAATGCTTATTATACACTTTAATAAAATACATAGTGTGGTTGAATCTTCTCACATTGGGTTGGCTAGTATTTTTCAGTAATTTATTTAAAACGTAAAATAGTGTAAATACAATTTAAATTAATATTACATAGCTATAATATATACTCCTAAGTCTTTAGAATATCATGACAACACATTTATAAAGTTTTTTTGAATTTTTTGTAAAAATTACAGTTTTGCCATTGAGCTCAATACAGACTAAAAATAAACCTACAAATGGTCGAAAATAAGTATTTTGAAGCCAAAACGACATAAAATTAATTTTTGAAACTATACGACCTGTCGACCACACAGGGTTCGACCAGTCAAAAATCATTGTTCGCTTGCCGTAAAAACGAAGAATTTAGATATGTCGACTCATTTTTCCATTTTGTAGGTATTTTCTTACATGATTTTTCTAGACGAAACCGTAAGGTATGTTCTAACGAAATATTAAATCAAAAGAAATATTTACAAAATTGGAAGAAAATTTTAAGAAACCAAGCCCAAATGACAGTTAAGAACAAAGTAGGAAGAAGAAAAGAAACAATAAAAATCTGAGTGAATTTGTGATTTTAACAAAAAAACCATCGTATCTATATAAAATGTTTGAAAACCATTGTTCAATCAAGATTTGGATGTACCCTGGTCCTTTGATCTGTCGGCATACCATCGGCATCATCGAGACAGTTTAAAAATTGTGCAGGTAAAATAAAATCAGGATTTTTATTGTAACTTCACTGTTACTTTAACATTTTTCTTATTGTGTATATTGAACCCTAGTTTGTGAAAATTAGACCCCGCAGATGTGCTGAGAACATGTGGTTTACCTATAGTGAAAAGTTTATTTTCATTTTAACACCGAAAATAGTGTATTTTTTACAAAGCCAATATTTTAATAAAATAGACGGCTTAGATTCACCGTATTTTCGACACTCAAAAACAGGTGTTTAAAATACTTATTATGCACTTTCATAGAATACACAGTGTGGTTCAATCTCCTCACCTTCGGTTTGCGAGTGTTTTTCAATAATTTGTTTAAAACGTAAAACTGTGTAAATACAACGGATAATAATACTATATAGTTGTAATATATACTCTTAACTGTTTAGAATATCAGTACAACACATTTATGGAGTTTTTTTGCAATTGTTGTAAAAAATGCAGTTTTGCTACTGAGTTCAGTACGGATTAAAAATAAACTCACAAGTGGTCTAAAATAAGTATTTTTCAGTCAAAACAACATAAAATTCATTTTTTAAAACTTTTCCAACAATTTGGTTTTTGTCTCCAAAAATATCCAAAATGCCTCTAGGCACTATTCACAAAATTTTACGAAAATGCCACTGGTACTGTTTGTGAAAATTACAAAAATGCCATCAGTTCTCTGTTTGGGAAAACTATGAAAATGCCATCAGATCAAAATTACGAAAATGCCATCAGTTCAAAATTTCGAAAAATGCCAACAGTTCAAAATTATGAAAATGCCACTTGTTACTGTTCACCGTGTCGACCAGTCAGAAATCACTGTTCACATGCCGCAAAAACTAAGAATTTTGACATGTCGACTGATTTTTCCATTTTCTGAGTATTTTTTTGCATGATTTTTCCAGAGCAAACCATATTGTATTTTGTGACAAAATTTAATATCTATCTTCCTCATAATGAGGTATACAATCTAAAAATATTAAATCAAACGGAATACTTACAAAAATTCGATGAAAAAATTCAGAAAACAAGCTCAAACGGTAGTTGCAGAACAAAGCACGAAGAATAGAAAAAAACAGTAAAAATATGAGAGAATTTGTGATTTTAACTAAAAATCCATCGTATGTATTTATAATGTTTGAAAACCACTGTTCAATCAAGATTTGGATGAACCCTGACCCTTTGATCTGTCGGCATCATTCAGACAGTTTAAAATTGTCTGAAGGTAAAATAAAATCAGGATTTTTATTGTACCTTCACTGTTACTTTAGCTTTTTTTCTTATTGTGTATGTTGGACTTAATTAGTGAAAATCTGACTCCCGCAAATGCGTTGAGAACACGTGGTTTACCTAATATGGAATGTTAATTTTTCATTTTGACACCGAAAATAGTATATTTTTTCACAAATCCAATATTTTAATAAAATAGACGGCTTACATTCACCATTTTTTCGAAACTCAAAAACAGGTGTTTAAAATACTTATTATGCACTTTAATAAAATACATAGTGTGATTGAATCTCCTCACCTTTAGTTGGCGAGTGTTTTTCAGTAATTTGTTTAAAACGCAAAACAGTTTAAATACAACGTATAATAATACTATATAGCTATTATATATACTCCTAAGTGTTTAGAATATCATGACAACAATATATTGACATTTTGTAATTTTTGTAAAACTTACAGTTTTGTCACTGAGCTCAATAAGGACAAAAAATAAACCCACAACTGATCTAAAATAAGTATTTTTCAACCAAAACAACATAAAATTCATTTTTTAAACTTTTCAAAAAATAACATTTTTGTCCCAAAAAATATCCAAAATACCCCTGGCACTATTCACAAAATTGTACAAAAATACCACTTGTACTGTTCGCTAAAATTACGAAAATGCTATCTGTTCACTGTTCGGGAAAACTACAAAAATAACATTAGTTCAAAATTACGAAAATGTCATCAGTTCAAAATTACGAAAATAACATTGGTTACTGTTCACCTTGGTCGACCACACAGGATTTGACCAATCAAAAATCATTGTTCACTTGTCGCAAAAATAAAGAATTTCAAAATGTCAACTAATTTTTCCATTTTCTAGGTATTTTTGTGCATGATTTTTCGAGAGCAAACCGTAAGGTATTTTCGACGAAATTTTATATCCACCTTCCTCTTAATGAGGTCGACAATCTAAAAATATTAAAGCACAAGAAATACTTAAAGAAATTTGACGAAAAATTTCAGAAACCAAGCCCAAACGGCAATTGCAGAACGCAACAGGAAGAAGAAAAAAAACAGTAAAAATCTGAGTGAATTTGTGATTTTAACCAAAAATTCATCGTATGTATTTATAATGTTTGAAAACCACTGTTCAATCAAGATTTGCATCATCCAAACAGTTTAAAACTGTTGGCAGGTAAAATAAAATTAGGATTTTTATTGTAACTTCATTGTTACATTAACCTTTTACTTATTGTGTATATTGGACCCTAATTTGTGAAAATCTCACCCCTCAGATGCGTTGAGAACACGTGGTTTACCTAATGTGAAATATTTATTTTTCATTTTGACACCGAAAATAGTGTATTTTTCACAAAGCTAATATTTTAATCAAATAAACGGCTTACATTCACCGTGTTTTCGACACTAAAAAACAGGTGTTTAAAATACTTATTTCGACGTTCTAAAGATGCTAAAGAGTTTGATAAAATGCACATTGACTGTGATTTGAGTTTGTCAATTTTTGGAATAGGGGTATCTAGAAAATCCGGGTTTTTAGATAAAGAATGTGTAAAATACACATTTCGAGGAATACTCGTGAAATTCTGAAAATACTATTGAGTAGCGTATTCAAAAGCTTAATATGTGTGTGAATTTCAAGCTCTGAATATATCAGAAGAGTGGTCTTTCACACGTAAGAAGTTTTCAAGATATTATTCATGATTTTTTTTATATAAAAGAAAAGACATTTGTGAAATATCTAAATATCCTCTGATCTTCGTTGGGCTAAACAACTGAGCAAACAAGATCTGATTAGGTCATATAATACCTTTTTCAGGAAGCTCTCTCCGTACCCTAATCATGTTAATCGGTCACAAAACCGAGTTAATGATCCTAAAATCTTATCGTTTTTCTAATTAAGGGTGGGATTATTACACAAACTCTTCGAAACAAATGTTCGCGAAGCCTCTAAAATCATTACTATAAATTAAAAAAAAAAAAAAAAAAGGGTTAGCTACAGTGAATTATACCAACCTAGATAGGAATAATAAAGTCAATCTGGTTTAAATAAATATGAATAATGTGGTTTTGCACTCACACTATTTTTGAACTTAGGAAGCCGCTATGTTCAACTTCAAGGGCTTGGGGAGTATCCCAATGGAAGAGTGTGACGAAGGATTTTAAGCCCACAAACCATATAAAAAGTAAACGAGTTACATATTTAAAATAAATTGTGATTAGATTTATGAGGCTCTGGGATGTTGTGAGTCACAACCTTTTGATATGAGTTCATCAATGAGGTTGTTGTGGTATTGATACCTTCTTGGGCCCTTTAAATTTCCATCTAAATTTCAAGAATTCCAAAGTTAGTACAATTATGAAATGATGATTTGTTTAGATATAGCAAAATGGAAGTTATAAAAAAACATATTGGACTTCTATTGGTGCCTCAGGAAATGGGAGGTGCTAGATTCGAGTCCCATGGTCTCATCTGGTGTGTCTTAAGAGTAGTGGGTATTATCCGTGGTGGTTTTAAGTTGGATTTCCCACGGTTTCCTAAAAGAAAAAACCTCTACAATATCAAAATTAAAAATATATTATTAGCATTATCTTACTTGATAATATTCTTGGCCAAGAGATGGAGAATCTATAAGCATCTAAGCCCAAATCTTGAATAATGTTGACATCCTCCTGTAAGTTATTTTATGGGTCATTAAGAACAAGATCATAAAAAATGAAAAGCAATAGAATAATATATGAAGATGAACATACTTTATAACAATGGTACGAGTCTATTGCCATGCTGCCATCTGCTATCTTGTCTGATTTCACATCATATTTGTCAACATTTTATAAACATGACACAGTTAGTTTGGTGACGTATGAACTTAGTAGCTACAAAATACAACACAATTAATACTATCCATAATCCAATAATATTTACATGGTTGTTAATCCGTCCCAAAATGTTTGTTTTATTTGGGATTTTTTATTTCTTAAGAATTGTTTTCGTGTGGAGTGTGCTAAAAGCCTTTTAATAGATTCTCCGACTCAGTACAAATTTGATAAAAAAAGAGAGGTTTGAACAGGGTCTCATTGTGTAGTTGTAATAACACGACCCTTTTAATTAAAAATAAAAAATTTTATAATTATTAACTTGGCTTTATAACCGGATAATATGATAGGGCACGGAAAAACCTTCCCGAAAAGGGAGTATGTGACCCGATCAGAGGACATTTACTTAGTGATTTAGCCCGACGAAATTCGGAGGGCATTTTAGACATTACTTAAATGTCTTTTGTTTTACATATAAAATCATGAATAGTATTTTATAGACCTCTTAAGTGTGAAAGACCACTCTTCTGATATATTCAGACCTTAAAATTCACACACATATTAAGCTTTTGAGTATGCTACTCAGTGGTATTTTCAGAATTTCACTAGTATTCCTCGAAACGTGTATTTTACATATGCTTTTATCTAAAAACCCCGATTTTTAAGATACCCTGTATTCCGAAAATTAGCAAACTCAGATCACATTCGATATATATTTTATCAAACTCTTTGACATATTTAGAATGTCGAAAAGGGTATTTTAAACACTAGTTTCAAAGTGTCAAAATCACGGTGATTATAAGCCGTCTATTTTATTAAAATATTGACTTTGTGAAAAATACCCTATTTTTGGTGTTAAAACAAAAAGTAAACGTGCTACCGTAGGTAAACCCCGTGTTCTCAACACACCTGCGGTGTCGGATTTTCACGAGTTAAAGTCTAATATAGACGAACAGAAAAAGAGTAAGGGTATAATAACAGAATTTTTCATCTTATCATTCTGCCGATAGTCTTAAGGGCTGAGATTTTGCCGACAGTTTTAACGCTCAGGGTTGATCCAGCAGATATCCAAGCAGTATTTTTAAACCCTTATAAATAGGTGCATTCGGTCTCAGTTAAAAATCACAAATTTATTAAGTTTTTGTCAGTTTTTCCATTTTCCTCTCTGCTGCCAGACTTTTACTATTGCTCAAGTGGTTGTCTTAAATTCTTCAGAAGATTTCTGTAAGTGTTTATTTTAAGTTAATATTTTTAGTTTGTAGACCTCATTAAGAGGAAGCTAGATATTTACTTTCATCAGAAAATGATTTACAATTTTCTCTATAAAAAATCAGAGAAGAAAATACGAAAAAATAGAAAAATCTATCCGTGAATAGTGATTTATGGTGCACTGTGCACGCCCTAAAAGGCATTTTGGTAATTTACGGATGAATAGTATCTGTGAACAGTATTTTTCGATGAACAGTAATTTATTGGTGAATAGTGCCCATGAACAGTAATTATCGGTGAACAGTAATTTACGGGTGAATAGTGTCCATGAACAGTCTTTTCGGTGAATAGTGCCCAGGGGCATTTTGGTAATTTTGAATATTTACGGGGGGTAAAAGCATAATTTTTGGGAAATTTTCAAAAATCAAATTTATGTTATTTTAGCTTAAAAATATTTGTTTTAGACCACTTGGGGGTTTATTTTTAGCACGTATTAAGCTCGGGGGCAAAATCGTAATTTTTACAAAATTTCAAGAAAACTCTCTAAATGTATTGTCATGATATTCCAAATGCTTAGGAGTATAAATTATGGCTATATAGTGTTATTATACGTTGTATTTACATTATTTTTCATTTTAAATAGATTATTGAAAAGCACTCACCGACCGAAGGTGAAGAGATTCAACCACACTATGTGTTTACTAAAATGCATCTCATTTTGCATTCAATACAAATGTTTCTTTCACCATTAGCCTTACGGCAATAAGTGGATATCCGTGGTCATCTTTATTGACGGAAAGGATGTAATGGGATTAGAATGCGATACCGACACTGTTCACACGTAAGGAGGTGATTATGAGTTTCTACATATGAAACGTGAACGTGAGAGTGTTTCGGGATGTCGAAATCTAGTCATCCTAAAATGGAGTACGGAACTCACTTATTCCTATAGACTATTTGGTATTGTGATATGGGTGATCTGATGATAGATCAGGTATCCAACAGTGATTCCGATAGGAATATGCATTTTGTATATAACTGATATATTGCAGGATAATTAATCTATGCAATAACTGATGACTATAGGGTAAATGTACTCGATTGGAGATAACGATAACATTTTGTGTTATAATATAACCCGTTGGTGGGCTTTTAATCTGTGTTTAGTTTTTCAGCATATTATATACTGATTTCTGATATTGGTATTATGATTCTATGCGGGAGGGCTTAGGAATCTATGTTAGCTGAGTGAGGTTATATGTGTGAGAGATATTATGTGGGTTGACAATTATGTTTAAATCCATTTATTGATGTGCATATTGATTTGTGTACTGTGCATATCAAATTACCTCACACCAATGTATGAAGTACCTAGCTCGTGGAGGGCACTGGTACGAGGTGTATTTAAAATACGGGCTGTGTGAAGCACTGAACATGAATTTGCCGGCGGTGTAGGAGACGTATTAATCGCGGTTAGGGGAGAATCATAGACGTCGTTTGACGGGGGTATCTTTTTGAAATAAAAGACATTTCATGGTAGATAACTTTGATGACATTATTCTCCATGATTTATGAGTGTATAAACTGTTATTTGATACCATGTCTATTATGTTGATAATATACCTTATTATCCAGAACTTGCTGTTGTTTTCTCTTCATTGAGTTTGTAAAACTCACACCCCTTACGAAACAGGAAACCAGGAGCACGAAGGACAGGAGGATCATCAGCTGTAGTTTAGGGTGGAGACCCTTTAGCTATCTACCCAAATGTTGGGATTTTATGTTTAACTTAGTAGACATTATACGTATGAACATGAAATGTAATAAACCCTTTATGATGTTCGTTTGAAACACTGTAGGATATAATAAAGTCTACTTCGTTTCTGATGTGCAATTCTGATGTTGATAGGATCGATTGATGATAAATGTTAGGTAGACTATGTGTGACATTTTCTATTTAGACTTTCCTAAGAGGTTAAGTTACAGGTTACATGTTGGTTAGTAGTGTATCCACATACTATGCGTCGGGGTGAAATTTGTCGAGGTTTTGGGTTTTAAGCGGGCCCATGGTGGCCCCTCCATCTACCTGGGATTTTTACCGGCTAGATATGGCTGGGTCCAAGGCTGTCAAATGTTAGATCTAAACTTAGTCATAAGAGATGTTAAAGTCCATAAGATGATTTCCGCAAAAGCTCAATATTGTGGTAAAAAAAAAAAAAACTCACGTCAGTGGGCCCGGAGGGTCGGGGCGTGACAGTAGTTACTACTCAATAATGTTTTCCTAACTATGTAACAATGCATGATTAAGACGATGAGAATCGGATGTGAAAATAATTACAAAATGTCACATGTGGCCAAGTCAAAGCTAATAAAAGTAGGTCATATTATTATCACGTTAGAAGGTAATTTAAAGCTCATCGAAAAAGTTAACGCTTTGATTTAATATGAAAATAAAGAAATAGGACAAGTAATTTGAAACAATTTCGAAATGTATATAGAATAAGTATTTTAGGATAGAGGAAATATCTATTTACTAATTATACTTGTACTTTAAAGTGAGAGAGAGACCTGAGTGTTGGTGGTGAAGGTGTCCCAAATAGATGGGCCTTTTCCATCTTCTTTCCAAGCACCTTCAATATGTATAGATTACTAAACAAATGTTAAAAAACAATACTATTTTCTTTATTAATGTCAAAATCAGAATCAAGGTCGGCCCTGGGTAAAGGCAGCATAGGCCATCACCTAAAGTCCCACACACTTAATCTCCTTAATATACCAGTCATAAAAGGCCCTAAAATCTTACTCTGCGTAGAGCTCTTGAGATTTTAGGGGATCTCAGAACTGGCCCTGATTAGAATGCACCCATTTCTTCTGTTAAAATGAAACACAAACTGAGATAGTTAAGTACCTGATAAGCAAAAGTTGCAGAGCCAAAGATGAAATCCTTGGGAAAGTTGCTCCTCTTGAGTTGAGGATGAAACATGTTTCTTTCTTTACTAGAGAACGAGGAACAATTGACTATCACAGGCAATTGAATTGCAAAAGCCATTTCTATTATCTAACAACAATAATGAGAGAAGGAGAAGAAGAACTTAAAAGATTCTTGAGTTGTTCTTTGTTTAGAGAGCTCTGCCTCTCTACCTTCCTTTATAGAGATTTTGCACAAACATAGGACAAAATAACCTTCATTTCTTTGTTTTGGGGTCTATCTATATGCAGTTGAAATTCTATTTTGACAATTTTCATAAGAAAATTTTATGTTCTCTACTAAGCTTTTGACCAGCACATGCTTCACTGTTTCTTGTACTTCCTGCCATACATGGGCAGGGCCGTGTAGAAACAAGTTGAGGCCTAAGACAAAAAATTTAAATTGAGCCTTGTTGGTATTTAACATATTATTATAAGTAATATTTAATTAAAATTTTAATTATATATTATAAAATAAATTATTCTAGACAATAATTTTTTTAACTTAAAAAGATCAAGAGGCCAATAATATAGAGCATTAAAAAATTTATCCATTCGAGTGAAATTAGCATACTCATCCCAGTGAAATTAGCATATTCAAAAATTAAAATAGAATAAGAACATTTTAAAAGATTTGGGCTGAAGTGCAAACAGAGAGTGAGAGATGTGTTCTCTTTACTGCTCTTATCTTCTTCTTCTTTTCAATATAATTTGAATAACGGTAATTATTTAGACACGGGATTTTTCTTTCAGCACACGAGTTTTCAAATTTTTACTGGAAATTACCATTTTGCCCTTCCGCTTCCACACCGTCTGGACGTGAGTTAAGAATATTTTTCCTTCGTTCGGACCATTATTCATGAGTAAATTCCATTCTTCCGGATGGTCTACAGATGCCACAGTAATGCATAGTGCATTAGTTAAAAAAAAACTATATAATTCCTATAGTTTTGAATAATAAAATCTCATTTAAAATTTTAAAGTTATTTTTTAAGCACTGTGTATTTCCAAAATTTCTCAAATTGTATATACAAACTAATTACGATAACCTAATAAAAATATTTTAAGACTTCAAGGTCTTTTGACACTCCCAAATGTTTAAAACACAATGTTTTACAAATAAAGGGTATCCTTCGACTGTGCCGAAAATAAACTTTCGGAAGTCCAAATGACTAACCGTAAAACCCGTTGAATTCCAAATTCAAAACTAAACAAATATGTGAAATTTGAAAACTTAGATCTTTCAAATGATTGTTTAACTGGATTTTTTTTTGTTTTGAAGAAGGGACGGGATTTGAGATGGAAAAAGGTCACCTATTTTTTGTAAACAATCATTTGAAAGATTTAAGTTTTCAAATTTCACATATTTGTTCAGCTTTGAATTTGGAGTTCAACGAGTTTTACGGTTTGTCATTTGGACTTCCGGAAGTGTGTTTTCGGCATAGCTGAGAGATACCTTTATTTGTAAAACACTGTGTTTTAAGCATTTGGAAGTGTCAAAAGCAGGGGTACAAATATTGGCCGATACATATCGTATCGGCCGATATATATCGATTTTGAAGTTGTAAATATCGGCTGATATATATCGTATCGGCCGATATTCACAATATCGGCAGTATAATATCAGCCGATATTTTTAAAAAAATGGAGGAGAGAGAAAAATATCGGCCGATATATCGGTCGATATATCGTATCGGCCGATACCGATTTTTTGACCCCTAGTCAAAAGACCTTGAAGTCTTAAAGTATTTTTATCATGTTATCGTAATTAGTCCGGATATACAATTTGAGAAATTTTGGAAATACACAGTGCTTAAAAAATAACTTTAAGGAGACTTTATTATTCAAAACTATAGGAATTATATAGGTTTTTTTTTTTTAACTAATGCTCTTCTAGCCACGGCGAGAGGGGCCTTCTTCATCCGGAGGGGCCTAAGGCGATCGCCTTTCTTACCCAAGGGTTAAGACAGTCCTGTACATGGGTCCATAATTCCATTTTCATGATATACAATCAAGTAGTCGAGGAAGAACACTGCCAAAAAAAATTACTGATTTTTAATGGTTCCATGTATTTATTTATTGTTAGAAAATTGTGGGATACCTAACATAAAACTCTTACGGATGAGCCCAATGTTCTTAGGATACACCAAGATTAGGCCATGCAGGCTCGAACCTACAACCTCTTGCTTCTTGAGACGAGAGGCAACCAGTTGAGCTGCACCCATATCAAGTGACGTATCAAATACTATTATCATCATTTGTCAAAATTTTATCTATTTGTAGTTGGTCTTTTATTTCTACTTTTGATAAAACTCTAGGACAAATTCAACAAATAGATAAATAGGCATATCAATTGTTTTACTTGACCGCCTACCTTTACATTAAAATAAAAATAATGATAAACGAAGAAGTGAAATAAAAAATTATAAAATACAATACAGGTATGTATAAAAATATGTTGAAATTTTTCCAAAGTTGAATATTGTTTGAGCATGATAGGTAACCTTTTAATAGGAAATAAATATGTCCGGTGTGCCTTTCATGTCTCCCAAAATTGGCATGAATCACTGAGAATAGTTTGGCTGAATGGATCAGCCGGCGACGTTGAACTAATTGGAATTTATTTTCTAGTCTTCGGTCTTTCATGGAAAACTACTAGTTGAAAATATTTGAAGAGTAAAACGAAAAGTGTTAGTTGACAACTTAAGGGCAGCTACTATTAATAACGGATTAAAGCTGACATAACATCATCTTATGGGAGAAAGAATCCACAATTTTCCTTTGAAAAGTATTATTTTCAAGGACTAATGTAGTGCTGCAACTCGAGTCGAGTAGGTCGGGTTGGTTAAAATCCAATTTGATCCAAATTGATATATATGAAAGCAGACTTCAACTCAACCCGAATTCTCAACTTGAACTTTAGAATCTGACCCGGTCCGAATTCTGATCCGACCCACATTCTAAACCCATTTTAACCTAATTTTAACCTGTTTGGGTCGGATTAATTTGTAAAATCCTCAACCCGGCACGATCCGAATTTCATTTAGGTTTTTATCTTCTCAACCCAACCCTACCCGTTAGCCTAAAAATCTCGATCTGACTTCTATGATTTCTCGAGTCGAGTCATACGGGTCGGGCCAAAACCCGACATGCCCTAGGAAAATGGAAGCTTCCAAACAAAAGCAAGCCAAGTTCGTATTAGTCTCCAAGTATGGCGGCAAATGGAGGCTGTAGCGGCAAACATTCGCTGAATAGTATGTGCCATATGAAGATCATTTACTATTAAGATTAAGCTCATAACAAGCTTTTAACCACTAGATCTAAATACATAAATTTAACAGTCAATAAATGTTAGAATATATTTATGATTTTATTAATTAGTAGAATTATTTGTGTAATCAGGATTATAAGTTTAGGTTTATCTTTAATTAAGAGATATATTTGATTTTGAATTAGGTTAAGAGTTTGAGTTTGATTATGATAGTCTTATACTCGACTAGAGACTATAAATACATATAATAGCATAGTTCTTCTGACAATAGATATTTTATTAATTTCTACAATAATATTTATTGATCATTCTTTATTTTATGATATTATATCGAGTGGCTTAAAATTTCAAATAAATCAAAATAATTTAATATTTTGTTTAGAAATTCTCTTTTCATTCTTTAGATTAGCAATTAGTGTAGCCAAACACCCTACTAAGTCATTAATATACTATTGGAAATGCCACAGATCTAGTAGTAGTGTTGTACAATATGCTCAAGCCTCAAACTGGATCTCAACATTTATTGAAGTGAATATGTTTTTGAATACTTTGAAAAAGTCTCAATATTTTGATTTAATTTGTAAAAGACAATTTTTCTTTCTTATGAAATAAGCTCTGAATTTTTTGTAAGTAGTTTGGAAAATCTTATTTTCATCATTTTTAAGCAAAAGCTGATATGATTAAAAATATAATATTGACCCGAATTCAGATGTTTAGGGGCAACAATTGGAGAGAACAACAATGTAGAAAGAAAGATTGAGAGACATAGACAGATTTTGGAAAGAAAATCTTTTTTTTTTTCTTCTATTTCTCAAAATCGATTGTACAATCGTTCTCTGGCGTATTCTTTAAAGTTGGAATTGTCGAATACCATGAAAAGAAAATATATCCCCTTATATTTGCTTTAGCTCTTCCATATTCAGTCTGTTGAACTGTGTTCAGACATTATTCTTATTTTTTTTTAGAACTTCTAGATCCTTTTCAGTCGATTGAATCATGTATTTCAGTAGACTAACTTCTCCTCTACTCTCTGTCTGTGTTTAAAGATACACTCTGTGTAGAGACCCGACCCAAATTAACAGGTTTGACCCAATTAGAATTTTTGAATAGATTTTTAGTGGGTATTGAGTTTATTGGCTTGTTTAATTGTTTGAATTTGTTCAAAATTAATGTTTGATTTAAAAATCAAATTTTGACCCAAGACTCTAAAATAACAGGTGTCTAATTTTGGACACTTTTTAAATATAGAAAATTTCTAAATAGGTGTGTTGTTGAGGTCCATTTTGGATTATAGAACAAATAAATCTAAATTCTTTTTATTATAACCTTAGCATTTCTAACTATTCTTCAAGAAAAAAAAAACTGCACGAGAAAAGAGATAGCAACACCAAACATTGTGTCATTATAAATTAATACTTTTTAAAATTTTCATTCATCTTATTTTGATAAATTGAAAACTAGTTTAAAGTGAAAGAGCAAAATGAAAAAATTATCAACTTAATTGCGAGGCGTTGTCATTAACTCTATATTAATAAAAAAACCAATGTCCCAATCATTTTCCTATTCTTATCTTTAGTAATAAACTGTCAAGTTGTTTGGCATTGCTTCATTCTTCTTTCCCCTCTTCATACCTTGTAAAAACCATTACGGACTCTTTCCATACCATAAAAAAAAAAGTATTTTGATACATATCATGCACATTATATTAAAAAATATAAATAATTTGGCTGAAAATTAGAAATTTAATAATAGACTTTTTGAATTAGTAATATGTTAAGGTATGTTTGGCAATTGTTAAATTTAAATTCATAAGATTTTGAATCTATGGTATTAGAAGAAAATAGTATCAAAATAAAATCTTACTATTTGACAATGATTAGAAAATCTTAACAAAATTAATAGGGTTGAAATTTGGGTCGAGTTTTAATAAACTAAATTGAACCCACGTCAAAACTTATTGAACTTGATACGACTCAATCTGAATTGCTGATATAAATTACTCAATTTGAATTTCTAACTCGACTAAATTCTATTGTTATTTTATAACTTGGTATTCACGTGTTGAATTAAATTGATTTTAAATTTCTCAATTTAACACGATCTAAATTTTCATACTATTTTTTTTCAATCCAACCCCCTAAATTAAAATCTCGACATAAGCAACCACCATTAACCCCCCTCGCGCCAAATCTCATGAATTCGGAGAGAATCTTGCGTTTTGGCGTGTTTTCTGACCTCGCCAATCCCATGGGCACGGCATCCATTTATTTGCCTTCTACCTGTTAGGGTGAAAATCGTTCTTTCCAGTCTTTCAAACAGTGCAGCGCTAGGGAGTGGAGGACGGGGACAGTCACGCGGCGGAAGACGGCCATTCAGTATGAGTCTGTATTTTTTTAATGATTAGGCTCTGCACACCATAGAAGTAGATTATGTCTGCTTACTTTTCATAAAAATTCAGGTGAGGATAGGTTAAAAAATAATTTATTTTATTTCTTCTTTACCTGAGTCAAAATTAGTTAGTAATTTTTTAATAAATTAATATATATAATATATGAGAATTTCTTATATACATCTAGTAACATCACAAGCTGAATGAATTTTAAATGAGCTAATTTATGCTAACGAAAATCTACCCATGCGTGTATTGTTTCTTGGAATTGATGGTGTCTGCTTATTTTTCATGAAAATTCTACTGAGAAACTGATGCTGACATCAGTGGGATGAAGATGAGTTCATAGCTATGTCGTTTGGATTTTTATAAACAATTCTATCTAAAAGACCAAATGAAATGAGCTCTATGAATTTCACAGGAACCCAAGTGTCATTTCTAGAGTCGGCCCAAAGGCCCAACGTCCAGTTCGCCAAGCCCTAAGGCCCAACACAGCAGACCTTGCAACCCAATCTGTTGTTCACTGTCGCACGTGTCGAGCAGCGTAACGGACTCCTTTTGAGTCAAGAATGTAGAGTTTGGGCCATAATTAATTTAAGTTGTTTTTATATTTAACTTTTTTTCAAAATGTATGCGCAAACGGTTTTTGCTTCTTGAAATAGGAGCCGACAATTCATGCTTTTATTTCAAAAAGCAAAACCGTCCATGGATATGTTTTGAAAAAAAAATTGAATATAACAACCGCTTAAATTAATTATAACTCAAACTCTACACTCTTGACTCACAAAGAGTCAGTCACGTTGCCTAACACATGTACGAGAGTACACAACAGATTGAGCTGCAAGACTTGCTGTTTGGGCTTTAGGGCCTAGCAAACAGGGCCTGGGGCCTTTGAGCTTGACAAATTGGGCCAGCTCTTGAAATGCCACTTAGATCCCTGTAAAATTCATAGAGTTATTTCATTCGGTCTTTTTGATAGAATTGTTCATAAAAATCCAACACCATAGTTATGATCCCATCTTCAATCTCACTGATGTCAGCATTATTTTCTCAGTAGAATTTCCCTGAAAATTAAGCAGACACCATCAATTCCAAGAAACTCATACACGCATGGGTAGATTTCCTTCGCATCAAAAAATTTTAAAAAATAATTCATTTTATTTCTTTCTTTACTAAGTCAAAATTAGTAAAGGAATCTAGCATTCACTTGGAATCACGATTTTTGAATGAAAATGCGATAGAGATGGAGAAATTATGATTATTGAATGAAAATGCAAATTTATCTCACCGTATTTGATTAGGGCTGAAACTCAGGCGGATCAGGTAGCCCATGAAACAAGGTGAATGCCTTCATATGTATTATTGTTCTTTATTATTTTGTTGATTTGGCAAAATTCTCTTTATTTATTTGTAAGCATTAGGTGTTTATTTATCTCTTAGATGTCTCTATTTTCTTCTTGAATTTTTGGTTATGATCAATTATCATGGTTTTTTGAAACTTTAGTTTCTCATAATGAATCAATTTTATGATTCTGTTAGAATAAATTGAAACTTTGAAATTAAGTGGCGCTAGGAGACCATTATAATTCACATAATGAGGATACCTCATGTAGGGTGACGATGAGTTCTCAAATTTTGTGGAGCTCATTTATGATCATAAGTGCATTGCCCGAAATGATGTTTGTGCAGATATAATAAAAAGATTTAGTTGATTCAAATGTATGGAAGGAAAAAGAAAATTCCTCTCACTAATAGTGATTGGTAGCTCTCCATCATTTCATATTTTTTATCTCTACGTAAGCACACTCTACTTTAAAATGGCCAATATCGACTGATGTCAACGATGTATATCAAATATCGGATGATATCTAAAATATCAACCGATACATATTATATAGAACAATATATATAAAGGTATAAAAAGCTGATATTTAAATACAATATATATAATGGATCAAATGATCCAACAAAGGCTTTTTTCTTTTTCAAACTTATGTGTCTATAAAACTCTATAAATGTAAATAATATATCAACTAAAGTCAAATTGGACTTTATAAATTTAATTGAGAAACAAAATTATTGTCCCATCGTTCTATCAAATCTTTCATTTCATTATGTGAAATCAATTAACTTCGTTGATCAAACTGATACAATTTTTTTCTTAAAATTATATTTTAAAAATCCATGAAATTAGACTCCAAAGTAAATAATAACTTCTTTAAATGTGTTGACATATCACAGATATCAAGTGCTCTCATATACCAGATAGCTAGGCCTATGAAGGCATCCATGTCCAAGACGACTTGATTGTTAATCAAACAGGCTGGATCCTGGAGTTTGTTTATGACTCATTGATTGGACCCTAAGGGTCCGATAATTTTTGGATGGGTCGTGGACTCTCCATTGAGCCCGTCAGAATGTCCGATGAAATAAAACACAGAAACCCTAACTTGAGATTCCTCACTCTCTTTCCTTTCTCTCGTTGTTAGGGCTATAAAAGGACATCGATCTGGCCTGACCCGATCACATTAATGGACCCTCGGCAGCCTGGCCCAATAACACATGATCCGATTAGAGCAAGATCCAACTCGGTCTGAGAAAGTTAACGGACCGTCCACGGCCCATTAAGGGTCCGGTTGTGTAATCGGCCCATTTAATGACCTTAGTTGATGTTGTTGGGCCCAATATCTATGTTTTATCCAAATTTGATACCACCAGACCCATATCCAATATCTCTCTAAAAATTGAGCCCAATATTCATATTTTAACCTAAAATCTTACGATACCAAGCTCAATACTCTAAATGTTTATTTTATTAGACTCAATGTCCATTTTTAAACCAAAATTTTCATTCAAAACCTTAATATACTCATTATAAGCCTAGAATCTATCATTCCAACCTAATACAATATTTCACATTTACTGCAGTTAGTGAACTTTCAAACTTATACAACGTTTAGCCTCAAATAAAAAATTGCTTCTTTGGATTAATAGAACCTGCCATCCAAGATCCATCTCATACGTAATGGAGGATCTAATATTAATAAAAGATATCTCTCACCCTGAAGATTCACCTTGGAAATGGAAAATTCAAGCTTTTGCAATCCATGCATGCTTCTCTAAGTTTGATAGTTGTCAAATCCTGAATCGGAACACAATTCCTGAAGGCTTGAAGCAAAACATAAAGAACTGTATGGCTGAAAACATTTCTCAGTCAAAACAGTCTTAATGATTTCTGATTGAAAGCACAGTTCTGGAGTAGGTTTGATGTCTGTTCAACCGATATACGGCTGCAAATATTCATTGTGATTCTTGAACTGAGTTTTTTCACATGCATATCTGCAATCTAAGCAGTCACACAGCATGGATAAGAAGTTTGGGCAGCAGCAGCAGTCTTTTGTTTATGCTTTTAGCTCTTCTCTACAGTGTGGAAGATGGGTTTTTATTTCTATCTCAGTTTTTTTTTTTCTTCCATTGGGGGTCTGTTTTTAGTCTTCTTTAAGACTTTTTTCAGTTTGTATTGATGGTATCTTGTTTGGGTTTATACCTTTCTGTTTGGAGATGCCTTATTTTATTGTATTTTTCTAATTTTGGGTCTGTACTGTAATGTTGGGAGGTTTTCCCCTATTATTTGAATGAAAAACTTGCTCATCATTCAAAAAGAAAAAGACTATACTAGACCTAATCTTTCTTTACTTTGGTCTCTTGTTGGTGCACCTATTCTGTGATGGATTTCCAAAATCAAACTTAACATTTATAAACTAATTTGAGACTTGAGAAAGCAAGAGAGTAAGTGATGCAAATTGGGTAGGATAAGACATACTATTCAATTGCATAGCAGAAGATATTGCATAGCAGAAGATACGACACAACTCAAGTATCTTGGTTGTGTAAATCAATAATAAAGTGATTTAATTGATGCAGTACAGGAGATAGAGTAATCCTAACTACTTTAATACAATTTAAATTATGCAAAATAACAACGGAAATAAATTATTCGGCTGAAATTAAAATCTAAATTAATAATAGCACTTTAGAATATTTAAATCTACCACAAACAAACATGAAATTTTAAAAATTTAATATAAGCAATTATGACACAATCCAGATCTAGTTACAATTCCTATTAGAAGGCCTTTCAAAACAGAGGAGTTTATCAGATCTCACAAACATATATATTCCTCATCAAACAGAATTAGATCTAATTGTGTAATATCAAAAGGATGTCAAAAACAAAGTGGGACAGCAGTATTTGAGACTATAGGATATGGCGGGGTATAGAAGGGTGATTTCAGTCAATGTTAAGAGATAAGGCTAGGATTAGAGTTTAAGTGTCGTTTAAGGGTTAGGAATTTGGAAAAGAAGGCTGATAGAGGCAAGATGGAGGGGCAGCAAGGGCTGTATGGGTTAAGGGTCCAAAGAGCTTAAGACAGTGGGGTGAAAAGGTGCAGAACAATAGTAAAAAAGGCTTAGAAGAGAGCTGGATTTAAAGGACAGTAGCAAGAAGGAAGGGAAAACATGTTGGGATGGCTGCATAGGTAGAAAGAGGGTTGAACCAGTGAAGAAAAGAATAGGACAGCAGTGAGGAAGGTTGAAAGCTACGCAACAGCAGCAAAAAAAGGGGTCTTTGGAGAGGGACGGCAGTAGTAGAGAGGAGTTTGGAGAAGGTGAATGATGCATCACAATTAATAGGGTGACTCTAAATACCTAAATGTAGTTCTTTAAAAATTAAAAAGGATAAAAATAATACACTTTAAAACTAAAATAGGTTGAAATTAAATTCCAATTAATATATATAATTAATAAATATAAAATTTATCACAAACAAACATGTAAATACTAATAATAGAATGTCTTGAATGGATTTAAACAGCTACTGATAGTCTAGATGGGTGACATATGAGAAATAAAATATAAAAGAAAGGGAAAAATAGGTAATTGGAGTTAGGGATAAAGTAAAGTGGGCTCACAGGATGAAAGAAAGTGAGTCTAAATCGACTTCCCTTCTTCTGTCAGGGGAGTTTTGTCCTTGGGAGTGATCATTGTTACTTTTATGCTATTGATTTGTTTTTTTCATCCGGATTTTTTCATTTGTTTGGGTATTTTTATTGGTTATATTGGGTGTAAATCAGTTCAATAAATAGAGATTATGGCTTGATTAGCATTGTCGTCATTGATCTGGGATCTTTTTTAAGTTACTCATTTCTATCCAATTTATTGATGCAGCGGTAGGATCGGATACGAGAAAAATGAGCGAAATCCAGCCAACAGGGGTGGTGCTTTGGTCAAGTGTGGTGAAAAAAAATAGATAAATGGGTTCACTAGAATCGATAAATGGACTTTAATAGGTTTTGGATATTAACGATTGATACCCTGCCCAGATGGGCAGAGCACCAGGCAACACATAGACTATGGTCGATGTATCGGGCGGTCCAGAATGTTTTACAAATAAGGGTATCCTTACGCTATGCTAAAACATATTTGAGAGTGTAAAAAAATCTTAAAGTCTTAAAATATTTTTATCAAGTTATCGTAATCAGTCCAGACATTCAATTTAAATTTTTTTTTAAAATACACAATGCTTAAAAAATAACAGTCTATCTTCCTTTAAAACTTTAAAGTTATTTTTTAAGCAATGTATTTCTAAAATTTCTCAAATTGAATATCCAAACTAATTACGCTAACCTGATAAAAATACTTTAAGACTTTAAAGTCTTTTGACACTCTCAAATGTACTTTCAGTATAGCCCAGGGATATCCTTAGTTGTAAAACACTATACTTTAGCATTTGGGAGTGTCAAAATACCTTAAAGTCTCAAAGTATTTTTATCAGGTTATCGTAATTAGTCCGGATATTCAATTTGAGAAATTTTGAAAATACATAGTGCTTAAAAAATAACTTTAAAGTTTTAAAGGAAATTTTATTATTTAAATAATCAATATTATGCACAGTTGTTCGAATGAATGATTGGTTTCATTCAAACGAACGGGTGAACAGTAATGCGCGTTACTATTCACCCTATTGGTTCGAACGAATTAAATTTATACGTGGGATATTCGTTCGAATGAATGCAAAAATGAACTGACAATTTGTTCGAACGAGTAAAAATATAGAGGTAGAATGGTAATTTTACCTTAAAATATGAAAACGGGTTTACAGAAGCAGTTTTTCCAGGTGTCTATAAGTCGGACCTAAATTAAATTCTATTAACCATCATTGCAAAATTCATCGGGTAATGATTTTCACACCAGCAACTTTGATAGTTGCACACCATAACAAAAATAATGATTTTCACACCAGCAACTTTGACAGTTGCACACCATAAGAAAAGGAAATTTCATTATTACTCTTTCTTATTTAAGGTGTAACTTGCTTTAAAAGGAGGGAAAGAAAAAGGGTAATAATGAGATTTTTTTTTGTTATGGTGTGCAACTATCAAAGCTGCTGGTGTGAAAATCATTACTCAAATTCATCATCCAAAGTGATGTTGTAACAAAAACTAATTAAAATATTATTACACTTGGAACAATAACAAAAGGTAATTAAATAACTTATCAAATGAAACTAATTTTTTATGTTCTTTAGACATCAAATCATATTTAAAATAAAAAAATAATTATAAACTAATTAAAATGAGAAAAGTAGGTTTTTAAGAAAATCTTTAATTAATATCGGATTTTTTTATTTCCAGTCACTTGTTTATCAAGATTAATGATGAAAAACATTGGTTAAACGTTCATCCATTGCCTCCAGCAACTTGTCAAATGCTATTGTTTCTTCCCTGAGACTGACAATCTTAGTTGCATCAGTAAGGCCAACATTACTGCCTCTCTCTCTCATTTAAAATTTTAATTATTTTTATGTTGGCAAATCTAAAGACTCTTATATTTCTTTGAGTATAAAAGTTTTGAATAAAATTTTGAATACACGCAATTCCTTACAAGTTATGACTTATGAGTATTGGACAACTATGGGACTCGAACTTGGAAACCTCTTATCCTTAAACTACACAGTTACTTTTCTCATAATTTTCTATATATATCTGAACATTAGATTATAGCACATTTTTCATGGTCATTTTATTTATTTTCATTTTTCTAATCTAATTGTTTTCTTATTGTTGTTATTGTTAACAAGCTCATTTATTTCTTCTTTAATTGGAATGTTTCAATTTCAACTTTCTTTTCTTAAATTTGGACTTTGTAGAATTTTTTATTTTATTTTTTATGTTTATTCTCCTTAATTATTGCAGAAGGGAGATGAATAGAAGATTTCTCTCACTTCTTCTTATTCTCCTTCTCTCTATTTGCTCTCGCCTCAACTACAATGGAGAAGAACTCTAATTCTAATCCTTTGCAGATACCTAATTCATAGGACTGGAAACTCAGGTGGATGGGGTCGTATTTTAATAAATCTAACTCATATAAAAAATTATTGAATTCAACCCGAATTTCTAACCTAGATTGCTCAACTCAACCCGACCCAAATTTTTGAGCCAAGTTGGCTGGATTTAACCCGATTTCTATATTAATTTTTTTGAGTGGATAAGGTTGAGTCAATTTGGGTTGGCTTAAATCAATTTTAAAAATGCTTGATGATGTGAATTTTAAATTACTCGCAAGCGTACGAACCGATTTATAGTATAGAGTATGAGTGCGAGGTCGTACCCAAGGGAAATCTACAAAATATATGTACGAAAAAAAAATCACACTATTTAAAAATGATGTGATTTAAGGAAATAATTTTCTAAAACATTTAGTTATAATCTTAATTTAAAACAATGAATAGTTTTGATAAATTTTTGAGAAAAAGAAAAATAAATCAAAAATAAATTTTTTTACGTAATCTACAATGGAATCCGGTCAAACATCGACGTGCCATGTTATCCGATTTAAAAACAAAAATATGGCCTAGACCATAAAATATTCTGGAATTATTAAATATAATTCAAGTTTCCTATTTAATAAAATTCTAATTAAAATAATCATTAAATCGGAATTTTTCAAATCAAGCCTTAGGCTTGAGCGGGTTTTAAACTTGTGTTTCCCCAATTCTAAAACAACCGTTCTTGATAAGAACCTTAGACTGGAGAGACGGCAAGTCCCACTGATCCTAAAAGGGGTTCCACTTTTCATTGAAAAATCCTCAAATTAATTTGTTTCATGAAGTTCTTAAAAAGAATTAAAATTAAATTGAAAACCATCATTATTTAATATTTAACAATTGGGAATAGCATATATCTAAACAAACCGCCATGAATTTTATTTAAAAATTCAGAAATGAATTACAATTCTTTTGGACTAAATAATAAAAAAAAAAAAATAACTTACAAGAAATTATTTATTTTTTTCCTGTCTTTCGTCGTCCAACTTCAGCCTTCAATGTCTTACCCGGTTCAACCTTCAATGGACCCGAAGCCTTGAATTTATAAGAGATGAGGGATGAGATAAGGGGCCCTTCAAACTCATCTGGGATAAGACCCATTTTAAATTCAAATTCAGCCGGGCTACAAGGATCGGTAACTCTTCATCCCCTTATCTCAGTTTTAAATATCTGTGCATTGGTTACCCCTAGCTTTATCCGACAGATAATTATATTTTTTTCTTCGTATCTTTCTTCCTCCTCTGATAAAAATGGGCTAATACCTTATCCTCATCTATGTTTGGAATTGAAACCCAGTGCACGGATGTTTCTTATCTTATCTCTTCTTCTCTTATCCTTTCACGGCAGTTTCTTTCTTCCCAGCTACTCGGCAGTTGCTTTTCGGCTAACTTCTTCTTATCTTATCTTCCTAGCTCTATCCCGCAACTTTCATCTAAATCTTCTTTTCAAATTCTCAGCTGCTAAATGGCATCTGCTCATTTTCTTATCCTCATCTCTCCTTATCTTTTCTTCCACTTCCTTATCTCTATCTTCTCTCTGAAACCCAGTTGAGGATCAACTGCTTATCTCTTCATCTTCTCTGCAAGTGGCTGCCGTGTATAGCTGCCCTTCCTCTGCTTTCATCATCTGCAACTGCCTCTGCTCTCTGTTTTCTTCTCTGCTCGGAGCTGCTCAGACTTCCCAGCTGGAGACGGTTTGCTTGGCTTTCATTGCTGAGATCGCTGCTGTCCGTGTGTCGCCGCTGGCTGCTGCTTCTCTTCCGGCTGCTCTTCCTTGGGCGCTGCTCTGCATCAGTGCTGAGATTCAGCTGCTCCACCTTCTGCTCTGTTCTCATTACTGCTTGTGCGGTGTTGGCTTCTGCTCTCTTTCAGCTGCCCTCTTCGGCTGGTTGCCGCTGTTGTTTGCTCGGCTTCCTTTGCTGCTATCGGTCATTGCTTCTGCCTTTCTCAGCAGCTGCTCGTCATCTCTTGCTGGTTGCCGCTCTGTTATCTGTTTGCTGCCCTTGTGTGCAGTGCTGGCTACCCTTCTTTCTCTTCTCGGCTGAGCTGCTCCTCCTTCTTCGGCAGATTTGGGTGATTTCAGTCTGTGAGCAGCAGATGAATTCTACTGCTGCTGCTGTTGTAATACCCTGCCCCAGATTAGGCAAGTTTTAGCTCGTTAATCTTGTTTAACCGGTTGATCTTGTGGTTTTTGGTTAGGGCTTCGAGGAAAGCCCAAGTTTGGCCCGATCTGAACCCGAAAACTCAGTGATTCAGCTCGTCGAGCTGGAGGGGCATTTTGGTAATTTACCACTTCTTGTGTATATTTTTATAAATTGTGTGATTTTGTGAATATTATTGGTGAATAATGTTTTCCTTAATTAAGGATTTGCATTTCTGATTTTAAAATAAAATTATTTTCAGAAAATAATATTTAAGTATCGCCCGTCAAAACCCCGAAAGGGAGTATTAATTATTTTAAAGGGTTTTGAAAATGAAATAAATTTTGAAATTAGTATTTTATGGTAGACCATTTTAAGAATGGTCTAGTTATTTCATTTCATAAGATTACAAATTAGTTATTTTTACATTTGTTTAATTAAGTAATTATGGGTAAAATATGAATTTTATTTAAATAAATGATTTTTAATAAGAGATAAAATTTGAAATTTTTATGGTGATTAAGATTTTTAAAACCCAACCTATCTGTAAGGTTGGATTAAATTTTTGAGCTTTTGAAATTACTATTTTAGTTAAAAATCAGGTTTTTAATCAAAATAGAGCCCTTTTTGCAAATATTGGAACCTTGGAGGGCTGATTTGCAAAACTGCAGAAAAATCTGCAGTTTACTGTAACAGTGTCACCAGCGTGCTCTGGTGCGATTTTTTCGACGATTTTCCGACATCGTCCCGTCCCATCATCGCTGCCGGTGATGATGATTTTTCCCCGTCCCATCCCATCGTCGCTGCATACGCAGCGGGATTCCGGCCGAGTCGCTCCATGCGCAGCCGGATTTCCCGGCCTTTTCTCTATATAAACCGGCCTCCTTCGATCGGTTTTAACTCCCACAAAACCTTCTTCTCTTCTCCCTTCTCTCTGTCTCTGTTCTCCAAAAGAAAACCCAGCCAAAACCCGGCCGACTCTCTGTTCTTCCCTCTTTTTTTTTGAGACAATAACTTAGAGGGAAATTTCAAAAGAAAATCCGGATTTCAGCTCAGAAACTCAATCAAAGGTAACCACTGCATTCCCCTTTCAATTTTGATAGGTTTTGAATAAAAAAATTTTGAATTTGGCTCTGATTTCAGTGAGAAAATCAATTTCAAAAATTTAGGGAAAATTTTAGGGTTCCTCGTATCAGTGAACTTCCGGTGTTAAGATCGGATGGCTCACTGGGTTTCAGAGCTCCAAACCTCTTCCTCTGGAAAGAGGACTCCCGGAGGAATCCATCGGACCGGTCAGATATAAAAACCGAGTCCCGAAAATACACCATTTTCCATTTTCGGTTTTACTGTTCACCGGCCGTTCACTGTCTGTTGCAGACAGTGAACGGGGAAGAAGAAGAGGAAGAAGAAAGAGAAAAAAAAAATGGAAAAAAAAAATGAAAATAAAAAAAAATAATTTTTTTTTTTTTGATATTAATGTTACTGTGCTTTTAAAAGGTTGGTTTCCATTGGAAAAAAAAAATATATATATATATATATAATAATAAAATAAATGAATAAATGAATAAATAATTAAATATTATTATTTTATTCCAAAAAAAAAAAAAAAATTATTTGAGAATATGGTTGCTTATGATTTCAAATGGTGGTTCCCACCGAAGAAAAAAAAAATGAATAAATAATTAAATAATTAAATATTATTATTTTATTCCCAAAAAAAAAAAAAAAAATTTATTTGAGAATATGGTTGCTTATGATTTCAAATGGTGGTTCCCACCGAAGAAAAAAAAATGAATAAATAATTAAATAATTAAATATTATTATTTTATTCGAAAAAAAAATATTTTTATTTGAAAATATGGTTGCTTATGATTTCAAATGGTGGTTCCCACCGAAGAAAAAAAAATGAATAAATAATTAAATAATTAAATATTATTATTTTATTCAAAAAAAAAATTATTTCGTTAGATTATGTGATGTGATGATTTATACCCCCCTTGTTAAATAAAAATGTACTAACCCCTTTCTCTTATTATTTATAGTGTAAATATTATTGTATCCGCTTTCAGTCCGACATTAGTCGGGAACTGAGTGATTCACTTTCAGGCCGGCACTATAGTCGGGCACTGGGTGACCTCGAGGCCTACTCAAAATGTCAGCTCTGGTCCTATCCAGAAGACAACCGAGAAGTGACCCGAGGATCTAGACCTCACTCAATACGTCAATCTGGTCAATGCCCAGAAGACAATATGAGTTTGGACTGAGCCCCTTTTTATTATTATATTATTATCTTGTGGATGATTTAAAAAGGCTAGAAACCAAGTAGGAGACTCATTTTCATGAACCCTGGATATTTTGTGGGAAAACGTGTGATTTTCAAATACTACGTATATGTACGTATCTGATATATATATTGATTCTGCACTTGTATGTTGTTTGACAGAGACCGCGAAACCACACGATCACGGTGAGGGAACTTAACTCTGCAGATTTTGTAAACAGGTATTATATTGAGCAATGAGTGGTTTCGGTTTTGATGAACCCACTCATGTGCCTATACATGGTGCACTATGGTAAGAGTGCTATGGTATTATGATGTTGATCATATGTGTATGTAAGACTGCTTCCACGTACCTGGGCTATTGAACCAATATCGGCCATATGAGAGATGGTTTATGTCTACTGGACCATGGGCGGACCATGCTGTCGTCAGTTGCTGACTTGAGGGTGTCAGTATCGACTACGTTTAAGAGCCAGAGATGTACTTGCAAGGATGTATTTTGACCGTGTCGGGACTTAATACTGGTCTCAGTGTAGTCGGCAGGCGTTACGGTGGATAATGGCAGTGATTTAATGATATTGATGTAGTACTTGAGATTATGCTTATTATTCTATCAAGCATGTGATATTGAACTGTTGCTAACCTGTTTTATATTTACTTAATTTGCATTGTTAATTATCCTTCACTGGGCTAGTTAGCTCACACCACTCACCTTTCAGGCGATGAACCCGAGGAGGAGGACCCTCTCTTTCAGGCTTAGGGCGTTTGAGCTAAAGTAGTGTTTTGGGATTCCCCCGGAGAGGAATGCCCTGATCTTTCTGTTGGTTCTAGGAATCGTTGTTTTGTATTAAGTACCGGATGTGGTACTTAATTTATGTTTAAATGTTGTAATCGACTATGTTGCCATTTGAGACAATGTTATGATTGATTAATCAATGTTGGTATCTGTTTGTGTAACACCCCGATTTCTCAATAAGATGAATATTTACGAAAATGCCCCTGGATTGGTAAATTTATTAATTATGATGTTAAATGAGAAAATAGTGGGGCCCATTGTTCAAATTAAGATCCTATGAACATATTATAAGGGTCAAATTATAATGGATGGGTAATGTACATCAAATTAGGTCAAAATGGTTAATTGGGTCAAAGAATTCTCAACGGTTGGAATAATTACAAAAATGCCCCTGGATTGGTGAATTCAATAAATGTGATTGTAAATAAGGAAATAGTGGGACCCATTGCTCAAATTAAGATCATATGAGCACATTATGAATGTCAAGTTTGATTGGATGGGTAATTTCTCAATGAAGTGGTAAATTACGAAAATGCCCCTGATGTGTTAAATTAATTATTTTGTGATGTTAAGTAAGGAAATGGTATGGCCCATTGCTCAAATTAAGATCATATGAGCACATTATGAATTCAAGTTTGATTGGATGGGTAATTTACATCAATTGGGTCGAAAATGGCTAAATGGGTCAAAGGGCCCAAATGGGACCCATCGGGTCTTACTGGATTATTTGACCGCTTTGTGATTTTAAATTAAATGGGGTTAAGCCTATTTGATTGGAAATCAAGTGGAGAAAAAATGGGTAGGCTTGATCCATATGTAAAAACCAATTAGAAATGACCAAAATACCATAATTGGGTCATGGAGTCAAAAACGGGTCAAGGAGCTAAAAGTGGACCCAACGGGTCGAGTTGACTATGGTTGACCGTGTGGACCCTCTAGGGAGCTAAAACACGAGTTAAATCAGTTGAGTGGAACTGAAGTGAGTTGGAATTAGATCAAGGGTTGAGTTAACTCATGTGCATTGAATGAAATGCATTAATTATAGTGAGTTGGACATTGAGTTGAGTGAGTCAAAAATGGAAGTCAAATGGGCTGAAAATTCAGTGAGTTAAGTGGAATATGAGGAGGTGTGGTGGATCTCAAACAAACCAAAACAAGTCCCACACTTTGGGGACTTGTTATGGAGAGTTTCATGCAAAACATTAAATGGAATATGGGGGGTTTCTATTCCATTTGGAAACCCCAAGCCTTCAATGTTGGAATGCCAATGGGTGCATTTGTTGGCAGCAAGTGTCCCATTGGTTTAGGCAAGAATTGATGAGGAAGTGGAGGGGTTTTGAGGGCTGAATTATTAAGGAAACAAACACCATCTTGGCCATTTTTCACCATTGAAAAGCCAAGATTCTCCATCTCTCTCTCCTCTCTCCAATTCATTTGCTTAAGTGGAACAGCAGAGGTTTTTAGCATCAATTATTCAAGCTTAAACCAGCAAGGAATTAAGAAAGAAGGAAGGAAATAAGAAGGAAAGGAAGCAAGGATCAAAAGGCAAGACAAGAACTTGGAATTTGGTAAGTGTTTCATGGACTTTTGGATTAATAAAGTGGGGTATGTATTGGGCCATGGTCATGGCCGAATACACCAGTGTTTAACCTTGATTATGAAGGATTTAAAATGGTAAAAACATAACCATTGGGTTCGGCCACCATGGAGGGCCGAACCCCATGTAAGAGGTGGCTTGGTTTTCATGTTTTGAAACATGAAAACCATGGATTTTGTGGACTGTTTTTGGGTTTTGATTTAAGATTTAAATACATGTTTTAGAATGGTTAAAAAACATGGATCTGATTGACATAGGGACTGAAGTTTATATGGTCTAAATCAGTGGATTAAAATTGGAAAAAAATGGACCATGGGGATCGGCCATCTTGGATGGCCGAATCCCATGGAGTTGTGTTGATTTTGGATGTTTGTTTGAAAGGTAAAACCTGATTTTTATTTACTGTTATTACATGATTATCTGAGGTTTAAAAACAGTAAACATAACCATTGGGTTCGGCCACCATGGAGGGCCGAACCCCATGTAAAAGAATCTTGGTTTTCATGTTGGGAAACATGGAAACCATGGACTTTTATGGACTGTTTGGATGAATTTAATTAGAGGGTTTCTAAGAGATATAAGGGCAGCAAGGGTACTGATATTGCATGATTTAAATAACACCTAATGCATGTTTGAAGGATCAATTCATGGACATAGTGTTCGGCCAACTTGAATGGCCGAACCCCCAGAGATTGATGATTGTTGTGAAATCAAAGAGTTTAAACCATGCAATACCATGGGGTTTCTATAGGAGTTTAAATAGAATTAGGTTTGCTGTTTTTATGCCTAAGATACAGGATAAATGATGAAAGATTAATAGAAGAATTGAATCCCAAAGAGCCATGAGGTTCGGCCATGTGAATGGCCGAACCCCATGGGTTGCTTTATGGTTTTTATTTTGTTTACTTAGGGTTATGGTTACTGATTTGGGTCAGCCTTTGGATGGCTGAACCATGTATTGATCATGGTTGAATTAGCATGATTAAACCATGAGTGATCATGGTGATAATCAGATCAAGAGAACCATTGGGTTCGGCCATGTGCATGGCCAAACCCCATGGGGCTAGCTTTGGGATGAATGGACCAAGATTTATGGGTTTTCCTATGTATGTTAAATGAAATAAGCTTGCTGTTTTGGGTTGGCCATGGGATAGCTGAACCTTGTAGTTAATATGGCTAAATGGTAGAGCCTAACTTGTAAACAAATGGGATCATTGTGTAGGAGGATCATAGGGTTCGGCCATATGAATGGCCGAACCCCATAGATTGTTTTGTTGGAGATTATGACTTGGTTGTATGAGTTGGATTAAGTAAACATATGGATTTATCTTTGGACTTAGTGATAAGTAAATAACCAGCCACTAAGGTAGATTACTTTATGAACTTTGATTATGAGCAAGATTAGACATTGGTTATACCAATGGCAAATCTGTGAATACAAGTCAAACGAAGGGATTGATCAAAGGACTCACATGATGTAGTTGGGTCTTAGATATGAATGAACAAGTAAGTGATAGTATGATTTATTGATTGTTATATGGATAAGGTACCGGAAGTTGAACGACGTGCGAGTCGTGACCGGGTGACGCGAAAGAAAGATCAAGTACTGAAGTGAATCTTCAGTAGGTTTCCTACCTTTATTGTAACCACTATTCCATATGCTGTTTTATGTTGATTTTGATATCCTATATGATTGTAAAGTTATGTTTCTAAATGACATGTTTGCATAGACATCTCATGCATGGCATGGGATGATGGTGTTGTAACCGGAGGCCACACTCCGTCGGGGCGTCCGAAAGACCACTGTGGGGTATCCTGATGATGAGAATCCCATCAGGAGGAATCCGGAGGCCACACTCCGTCGGGGCGTCCGAAAGACCACTGTGGGTTACCTTGACGATGAGAATCCCGTCAAGTGATGGCTATGATGAATGGTGATGGGTGGGACTCATTACATGTGCATTTCATACATAGCATATTTTATGGGATTTTGTCACACATGTTTTACTATTATATTACTTGCATGTTTTTGACTAACCATGTGGTAGCCCTATTCGGAAACACTACTGGGCGCGTTGATCTAACGCCCTATCTATACCCTTAGTGGATGATGCAGGGAAAGGGAAGAACGTGAATCGAGAAGAGGACCAAGTACGGAAACTTGGGCGGTTTGAATGAATGGAATGGATCATGAATGGACTATTTTATGGACTTGATATTTGATATATTTGAACAATGTAATTTGGTAATTAGTTATATTGGCTTGTAATAAGTAGTTAAGATAGATGCTATGGTTTGTTTTATGTTGGATGATTTTATTAAACGAATAGTTAAGAGTGATTAGTAATTTTGGAAAATAAGTTATGTACTTTGCTATCTAAGAATGGAAAATTGGATTAGTCATAGGTCCTATTATAACCTCAGTTAGATTTAGACTAAGTTAATTCCGCAAGTTATATATATACCATGTGCGGATCAGTTTTATGGACTTAGTTCATACGCACATGGGCTTGGCCAGTTAAGGGTCGGATTTAGAGATCCGAACTTAACTCGCGTCGTGACATTCCGCCCCGATCACTTATTGATTATTATTATTTAAAAAAAAAAATAAACTCTGAAAATTTAGAGTGAAAAGGGCGGGGTGTTACAGTTTGATCATATTATGAGTGGATGTTATTGTTGTGTTGTTTTTGCTTTGTCTTTGGGGCAGGCATATGGTACATGTTTGAGTCCACTTAACGGGCTGATGTGTAACCGCTGGGCCTAACTGTTGATCCGGTCCAGTAAGAGTGCTTGTGGTTTAGTTTACTTACCTTTCAAAAAAAAAAAAATCAGTCGCATTCTGGGCCCACCGGTCGGGTCGGGGCGTGACAGCTGTTGGTTGCAGCTACTTTGCTTCAGCCAGCTGCCTCTGCTCTGCTTCAGCCAGCTGCCTCTGCTCTGCTTCAGCCACTTCATCTCTCTGGTTGTTGCTGCCGCTGCTCTGCTTCAGCCCGGACTGGCTGCCCTCTGTTTCTGGGCTCTGCTTCTGCTGTGTGCGGTGCTTCTGCCTTTCCACTGCTGGTTGCCGTCTCAGCTGCTGCTACCGATGCTTCAGCTCTGCCTCTCAGCTTCGCCTCCTCTCTCAGACTGCTGCTCGGGCGGAACCTTGCTGCTGCCGCTTTGTACAATGCTGGCTACCCTTTACTCGGACTGGTGCTACTGGCTGCCGTTTATGGCTGCCGTTATCTGTTTCTCCATCGCTGCAATCTGCCAGCAGCAGACTGTTTATGGCTGCCCTTCATGGCAGCTGGTTGCTTGCTCGGCTGCTGGCTTCTTCTCATCTCAGCTGCTATCTCAACTGGTTGCACTTTGTTTTTCCACGAGTCCTGCGACGAGAGAGAGAAGAAAAAAAAAAGTAGAAAAGAAATGGAAAAAGAAAAGAAAAGAAATAGAAATGGTTCTTTCAGATCTTAGGCGTTGGACACCCCGATCGACAATAAATGAGACTCGACTTTCACTCAAAATTTGGATAATAAAATTTAAATATTAATCTGAGTGTAGAAGGTTGGTTCTGAAAACCCCACTAGTTTAACCAACTTGACCTGACTCTTCTGAAGGTAACGTCGACCGTATTTTTGACTTAACCAATTTTTATCATTTTTTATTTTTATTTTCTTTTCTTTTTTTATATTTTTCAAAATAAACAATAAAACTAAAAACAACCCTAAACATATCTAATATTTATAAAAAATAAGGACTAATTAATCTAATATTAAAGGATAAAATTGTAATTTTACGGTGTTCATCACTTGACTCGATTCGATCCGATCTGAATTTAATTCAAGTTTTTTTATCTTCAACCCAACTCAACCCTAATTTGAAAACTCAACTCACCTGATTTTTTTAATTGGGTCATGCGTGTTAGGTTAAAACCCGACCCAAGTTTTATCCCTACTCATTCATGACTCATGAGTGGAGGAGGCTAATGAGCCTCACACATTGGGCCCAAGCCCAATAAGCCATAGCAAATTCAAATTTGAAATCAAGTGGTGTAACGAGTCCCCTCTTTCCTCTCTGTAAATTGCTACCGAAAGTAAGCATTTTTCTCTGTAAACGCGGGCTAATATCTCACTAAATAGAAGGCCAATTACCTTTAAAACACTATCTCATAATAATAGAATTTTTAACGAAAATTCTTTACTTTGATTTTTTTTAAATAATTTTAGAGTGATGATATTATCTTTAAATTTAAATAATAATTATTAGGCCGAATATAGAAACCTCCATTTTCTACCAACAACACTGCATTTTGATTTGACAATGGAAATCACATTTTTGTACTTCTGCATAGAATCAACTGAACGACCGATCGGTCGACTTAATGTCAGGACAAAAATTTAATTTCCACTGTGAAACTGACATGTGGTGTCTGGCAAAAAAAAGTTTGTGTCTGTATGCATGGCCAATTGTTAGAACGCGTCTCTCCGGGTTTCAATTCAAGTATTTTGAGGAATCCAAGTGTCTAATATGCCAAGAACGCTTCTCTCCGGGTTTGACTCAGCTCAAAATGAAATGAATTGACTCGTTGTGTGAGGTGAGCGGCATATGATAGTTTGGCATGGGCAATGGGTAAGTATCAACTCATGTTATCTATAATTCTATAAATAACACATCGATGTATGATCATTTTGACAAATACCATTTTTGGGATATTAACGGTAATTGATAATAATGGGATATTTTAAATTCTAGAATAATAATAGGATATTTTTAAATTCTAGAATTTTTATCGAGAATTTAACGGGAAAATCTCACAGAAATTATAATATTTAAAAACTAAAAAAAAGAATAAATAAAAAATTAATGAAATAAAAATGGTATAGAGAATTTACTGAGAATTTATCGGAAATTTACCGGTAATTTACTGGGATATTATCACGTTATTAAGGTTTATCGTATTTTTAACGCGATTTTAATGGGAATTTACCAAAAATTTATCGTCGTGACGATAAAAACGCGTTTTTAATGCGGTAATGATATTTTGCCGGAAAAAACACGATAAATTTGAAAATACCGTCAATATTTGTGACAAGGTGTATGATGACTTAAACATCTTTTAGATCAAAGAAATTGCAGGAAAATATATGTAAAATATAGAATTGGAAATTTTAGTGTGAACATTTTTTAGTTTTAAAAAATGTAATTTTTATAGGTATCGTATTGTTGAAGACTAAAATCTAGATATTTGAAAAATTCTTGTCAAAAAATAAAATGACAAAATTTTAAAAATTGGAAAATTTATAAAAGAATCACCTGACATAAAATTGATATTCTCTAATGGCCAATAATAATTAATTCCAAACATTAACATTTAGATGCAAGAAAAAAGCAGAAACATTTAAAAATTGAAAATAATTAAATAAACATTTCTTCAAGCTGAAGATGTATAATGATTTTTCCACGTGTCTTTTTCGTGCTCAAATTAGGGAGAAACTTATAATAAACTCCATTGACTGTTGAAAATTGAAAAGTTTGCATGGTCCTCATCCTGAAGAAACGTCACCTGGTTTGATTAAGGTCAGGTGACTCGGTTAAAATAAAAATTTAAATAGGATTAATTTTAACTATGATTAAAATATGTTTAAAATCCACATTTTCGAAGATAATTTCTATTTTAGAGTTTTTTGTGAAAAAAATTAATGAAATGGTATACAAATGTTTTTAAAATTAAATGAAGACCTCTTAATATGATTGATATAGTTTTAGTATGTTATTATGATTTTTCTAATATTTCAATATTTTCAATAATTTCAGTTTTGTTTTCTACGAATTTTTTTTATAATTGTAAGAGAAAATGCATGTCATTATTGGATACTTGAGAACATGAATTTCATGTTAGGTGCTTCTATATATTGATTTTCTATTTTCTAATTTTTTTAGAAAATTTTCAAATATTTAGAACATATTTTATTCGTATCAAAATTTTGACTTTAATGGCCTAATAATCCGTGAGAATAGCCTCTTCTTTTAAAAAAATATGCCCACAATAGCATTTTCATTTTTCTCTATTTTTTTATATTTTTTCAAAAAATTAAAAAAGAAAAAGACAGAAGGGAGAGTACTTTATAAGAAAAATACTCAAAACAAAGAAAAGAAAAAATCATTGATAAAAATATGATTTTGGAGAGAAAAACTAATACTAACACAATTTTAGTATGTCCGGACCAATCCAATTCGAAAAAAATCTTCAAGGAATTGTTTTACATAACAAAAAAAAAAAAACCTAAACTTGATCAAATAAAATCAGGTATTAAAAAAAAGAAAAATTAATTTGAGAAGATGGATTTGAGCCTATGTTGGGATGATACAATCTGAGAAAAAAAAATTGGCAAAAAGTCGAAACCGAAAATAAGACAAACATCAAGACCGGAGAGAGCGTTACGAGAGAAGTTAAGAGATCACAAGAGAGTGATATAGGCAATGATCAACATTAAAATATAGAAAAAGGAATTTTTGTTCTACAATAAGAAAAACTTGAAATTTGAAAAAATAAAACAAGATATTAAATAAATAAATTTGAGAACTAAGGATTGAAAATTCAATTTTAAAAGGATTTGGTCAAATATCAAAATTGAAAATAGGAAGAGCATCAAGATTGGAAAGAGCGTTGAGAGAGCGGTGAGTCCAACGATCAAGAGAAGTAGAGAGGAAATAGTTGACATGAGAAATGAAAAATAGAAAAAAAATAGAAATTAATAAATAATAGTAATCTTAAAATTAAATGAAAGTAATAAAAAAGTAAAATAAGAATACAAAAAGAAAATAAAAAATCAATCGTCTGATCCCTCCCTCGTCTCGGAAAAAGTACCCGTTGCTGATGCCGCAGAAACACGGAAAACGGAACTTCCTTCGTTTTTAAGTATCTTTGAATTTCGAATTTTGAATTAAAAAACAACGGATTAAATTTTGAGATCTTCCCCATTCGTCGCTCTCTCTCTGTCTCTCTCGCTCTCTCATTTTCTTACTTCTGATTCACAATCTGACGTACTCAAAATCGCTCTCTCATTTTCTCACTTCGGATTCACAAATCTGACGTACTCAAAATCCAACTACTTTTGGATTTCTCGCCAAACTAGCGATGGATTCTCCTCAATCAGCAATGGAATACTCCTTTAGAGGAGTGTCTAGAGCTTCCAGACCTGATTTAAGTTTTTCAATGGCAATCATTCGGGTAAACTACATATCCGTCGCTCGGTTTATGCAGCATTCAGAAGGAAGAAAGCAATTCAGAGATATAACACGCTTTCAACGGTCAAAAACATTCGTCTCCAGGCTCGATGATTTCTTCAATTTTGAAAAAATCGTTCAACGATTTGAGTTCATGTTATCGAGCTTTCCCCTTCATCAAGTCCACTACGCCACTTTTGCAGTTAATACCCAAAAGAATCTTTCAGACCTCGTGGTCATGGACTTGATCGATGATGGCATATTCTTGCATGAAACTGAAGTGAATTTGCTGGTGTATGATAAATATTATGGAGGGGAAGAGGCGATGGTTGCGTTTGAAGCCGATCTACAGAAAAGGATTGCCGAAGCAGCCCCGGCATCGATGTATGCAGTAGAAACCCTACAGAGAAGAGAGTTTCAATTCAAGTATTTTGAGGAATACAGGTGTCTAATATGCCAAGAACGCTTCTCTCCGGGTAAAAAGATCGTAGAGATGCCTTGTTCAGATATCTTTCATTCCCACTGCATCATTGCGTGGTTGACAGAAAGACATGCTTGTCCAATTTGCTATTTTGAGTTGCCAAAGCAACATATTTTTTAAGTGCCTGTAAAATTCTGTACCATTTTTTTTTTTTTCAGTTTTTCAATTTATTTTGCTTAAAGGTTTTTAATCTCTGTAAAATTCTTTACCATTTTTTTCCTTTTTATGTCATTTTTTTTACAATTTATTAGATGTAAATGTTTCAAGTCTCTGTAGAATTCTGTACCATTTTTTTCTCTTTTCTTTTCAATTTAATTGATGTAAAATTTATATTGTGTATCACATTCTTGTTTAGACTTTCAAAATAAAATAGAATTTTGTCAGATTTTATGTTTCTAACATATATTTTTTTAGAATATGTCATGTTTCGAATGCCTCTTGATTGCTTTGATCATCCTTGCTTTAAGTCTCTGTAAAATCCTTAACCATTTTTTTGGTTTTTTTTTCTCATTTTTCAATTTATTTGACAAAGGTTTTTAAAGAAAGGTTTTTAATCTCTGTAAAATTCTTTATCATTTTTTTTTTCTTTTTATGTCATTTTTTTACAATTTATTAGATGTAAATGTTTTGAGTCTCTGTAAAATTCTGTACCATTTTTTCTCTTTTCTTTTCAATTTAATTGATGTAAAATTTATACCGTATATCACATTCATGTACACACTTTCAAAATAAAATGCTATGGAATTTCTATTTTGTTTGTAATTGAATCAATCTTGAAATTTATACTGTGTATCACATAAGATGCTTGGTACTGCACCCATCTCCATCTCTCCCGTCTTGCTCTGTGCTCCTTGTTACTCTGGCCAGGTAATCAGTTTCACTGGCTCTTTATTCATCATTCTGCAATTAGATTTTTGTCTGGCCTGCTGCTTTCTACCCTCATCTCCCATTTGCCTAGTTCATGCATTTCTCTATCTCACACCAAACCTCAACCCAATCCACCCTGTCTGTCAATTGTTGCACTTCCTACCAACTGTTCCCACATCTGCGCCCCTCTTTCACCCTCTTCGTAGCCCTTCATTTCTGTTCCTAGATTCATGACTGCCCTGCACTAGATCTGACCACCTGTTTTCCTCTATCTTAGCAATATGTTCTCAGCTCTACTTATTAAGTGTGTATTTTCTGTCCATTTAACAACCCTGCTCCACTAACCAGGTATGAAAATCAGTCCATAGTTGGCACCTGTTTATTCGTACCCACTAGGACCCCTTTACCTGTTTTCAGCCATCATCTCCCAAATGCTTGTAACATGATTTTGCTAGCTTACCATTTTCTAATAACCCAACATTTGAATCCACAACATTTCATCTCATGTATCCATTTGAATCGCCACACCATCATGCCTGCAGCGGCTAGATAAATTTAAACTTGAGTTTGAAGGGAAGTGTTGGAATATCTAGGAATGTGATGGTAGGATTAAAGTTGTCTCTAAATGAAGTACCTTAGTATGAGGAATTTGCAGATCTTATGTCTATCTGTTGGAAGTCATGATTTAATGGAAATTGTACACAAGTTGTAGAGATGTAACTATGCAGACCTTGCTACTGCTAGCTTAATTGATGCTTTTCATTATTAATTTTTTCTCTAATTTGTTACACTGCTAAGATACAAAGCCTGAGCAACAATGCATGCAGTCATTCTGATAGATGAATTGGGCAGTGCGTGCATATTTCTGTAAGGATGGTGTATGAGCACTAGTGCGTGTGGGCATGAAGCTGTGCATTTGTGTCAACTGTGCTTGCTCGATGGCAGGTAAAATCTCCTAATAAAATTATAAGTCTTAGTAAACATGTTTCTTGTGTGGTCCTGTATTTTACTTTCTTTTTATCTCATGAAAAACTATTTGAGGAAAGCTCCTAATGGAATGGGTTTTTGCCAATGGTGGTGTGAACGTAAAGGCTAACATAAGCCTTTAGAGGGACATTCAGCTGCTTAAGTTTCTGAGGAAGTACTTTCTAAAAGCTTTCTCATGGACCCTTGCCCCCATCAATTTAAAGATGTCACCAGATCATATTTAGAGTTTTAGACAGATCAGATTCACCTAAGCTTGAGGGACATCTATTTCAGCTGCTCAAGTTTATGTGAAAGTACTTTCTAAATGCTTTCTCTTGTACCCTTTCACTTCCTCTATTTAAAGATGTCAGCAAATCAGACTTAGGGTTTTGGCTTCTAAATGGGATTAGCTTCCTGCTGAGAAGAAGGATGTGAGCCTCCTTTCTCATCTTTTATAATAATAATCATTAAAAAAAATCCTAAGGGGTCAGGTTGGGTAGGATTTTGTTGAGCTCAACTTTGACTCAGATCTAGATCAAGATTTGATCTGAGCATATTACATTTGATGTCTTACTTGTAAAAAAGTCCGTTCTGCAAAAATGATAGAGAAAATATATTGAACGAATGCCCTTAAGTTGCAGTGGACTCGTTTAAAGATCTTGTAATAGTTTAATTTACTTTCATTTTTAGATAAAATTTATAACTACTAGTGACACTTGAGCCTTCCTCTAGATTCTGTCTGCAATGGCCCATTGAGGCCCTAAAGTGGATTAGTCATGTTAAAATCAGCTGTATCAGTTTCTAGTAATTTGATCCAAGGCATTGACATCAATAGTCAAACAAAATCCTCTTGGAGTTAGTTTCACTGGCAGTCCCCATTGAGGCCCTAAAGTGGATTAGTCATGTTAAAATCAGCTGTATCAGTTTCTAGTAATTTGATCCAAGGCATTGACATCAATAGTCAAACAAAATCATCTTGGAGTTAGTTTCACTGGCAGTCCTTGGGAAAGCTGTCTCGACCCGGCCAAAAAATGCGATTTCGACTCAGCGAGCGATCATGAATTGGGGGGTGCCCAACCCAGGTATGGATTTTGGTCTTCTTCGTATGGGATATAACCCCGCAAAGTGGAGTACCGTACCACAAGGAATAGGATTCCTACTATTCACAACCAATAACATTTCTGCGGGGGCCTTCACCATTCTCATCATCTAATGTTTCATCTTCTTGTCAACTCACTGAAGTTTTTCAATGCTATTCCGTCATAGACATTAAACTTGACAAACACAACTATCTCTCTGGAAGGATCAATTTCTCCAATTCCTTTCCATGCCCTCCAAAGTTCAAACTGGATTCTGCCAAGCAACCCACTGTTGTCATTTCAACTGCGTTTTTGTAATGGCATAAGCAAGATCGACACTTGCTTGGATGGATAATCACATCTCTTACTCAACCAGTGATAGCACAGGTAGCACTCTATAATACACCTTTTGATGTGTGGTCTGCACAGGAGAGAGATTGATCTGTGGCTTCTCATACTTGTGCTCGAGTCGTGAATCTGAAAGACCAACTATGAACTGTAAAGAAAGGGTACTCTCTCCTGTGATGGAATAACTTCATCAAGCCCAGGTTATGTGGGCAGTATTTTTACTATTGGTCACAACAATAGACTTGGCCAGAATACAATTCATTTTATATTTCCATCGTAAATTGCTGACTTCCTGTGATATTATTGAAGGAATTTCAGGCCTTGAGCATTGCAGAGATCTTTGACTTCTCTGACTCATCCTTGAGTCATGAATCTGAAAGAGAAACTATGAACTGTAAAGAAAGGGTTCGCTCCTTCCATAGGATATCTTCATCAAGCACAAGTTATTGCAGGCAGTCTTTTTGCTATTGGCCATGACATTGATGAAGATTCATTGATTATCTTTTGTGAGGACTTGGCCCAGAATACAATTCATTTTATACTTCCATCTCAATTGCTAACCTCCTGGGACATCCAAGGAATTTCAGGCCTCGTTGCTGTCTCAAGAATTGCACCTTGAACAGTACTATTCTGTATTCAGTGAACCTTTCCAGGAGCTTCTAATATAGCCAGCCACCATCCAAATCATGGCAAAAGAGTTACTAGGCAACAGAGTGTGTCAAACCAGGTTCAACAGTTTTTCCCCTACTCAATCTTAGCAAGAGAGTATGCCTCTTCAACCTTTCAACAGCAAAGGGTGGTGATGCAAAGTACAAAATATCAAATGTCAAATTTGCAAGTGCTATGGACATTCAGCAGATATCTATTACCAGTATCTACGTCTCGAGAAAATCTCAAAATGAGTCATCTTATCCTCCACCAGTCATCATTGGAGTTCTTCACATCATTGGGGTTTGGGTGTATGGGGTTGGGGTTTTTTATGTTTCTTTGCGTGCCTTTCCTTCGCTTTGTGATGCTGCTGCTGTTTATTATGTACTGAACTTGTACAGCTCTCTTATACAAGGTTGATCCTGTCTTGTAACTCTTCTTAATTAATGAATTTTTTTACCATCTCTGTTTCAAATAAAAAAAATCACTATCTTCCACTCTCTTAAAGTCTCCACTGTGCCTCAGCACCAAGAGACCCACAACGGTACCCTGATTCTGGAGCAATTTGTCATATTACAAATAATCTTCAGAGCTTCTCTCTTCACTCTAATTATCAGAGACCTGACAAGATTATTGTGGAAAATGGATTATTTTCTTCATGCTTCTAAAAATATCTATCAGTTAGATAATGTTTGGCATGCTCATATTTGTAATGATCTTCTTTCTGTCAGCACATTTACTAAGGATAGTGATGCAAGTTTTGAATTTCACCTACATGTGGGATGCTACTCGTCCACAGGCCGAGTAGAGATGGTCTCCATATGATTTGAGTTGCAAAGCCAGAATAAAGCTTCTCCAATGGGAGTGTATCTTGGTGAAGTGACATGTATACACTTGAAAGGTCACATCATTGCCTTGGGCACACACCTTTGGAGACTGTCAATTCAGTTCTCTCAAATGGACTGGAAGCTTGTAATGAGGCTTCAAAGTCTTTTTTTTTTCCTTTTATATTTTTTTGGTGAGTCTTGTCAAATCAACTGTCACAAGCTTCCCTTTCAACTGTCCAGTTTCATGTCTTCCCAACCATTAGTTGTGATTCAGACACACTTATGGAATCCAGCACCAGTTTATTATACTAATGGAAGAAGTAATTATAGTAGTTTTGTGAATGATCATAGCAGATATGTTTGGATTTTTCCCTTGACATGTAAGTCATATGTTCTTTCAGTCTTTGTCCATTTTAAACACCTGGTTGAAAATCATCTTGGATGGAAAATCAAAAGCATGCAATCTCATTGAGGAGGTGAGTTCGCAAGGAAGGATTTTCACACACCATATTAGAGGTGAGACTAATCTCAAGAGTACGTGTAAACCTCTCAATCTAAACACTCTAAGTCAATGAGAAGTGTCCTAGAGGGGTTTTAAGTGTGAATCAAACTCTAAAGCTCCCTTCGTGAGAGGAGCTCGTCAAGCCAACCCCCTATCACATCAAGAAAATAGAATGGATTTGAGTTTCAATTATAAAAATAATGTCAAGGCTTCCAAAACATCCTATCCATAGCATGACTTACTGTTTTTTTTAGAGGGACAATAATTAATTAAATTATTCGCAAATATAGATAGATTGTAGATTTGTTGAAATAAAAAAAATTAAGTAAAATTTAAGAGAAATGACATTTCAAAGGTTGATTTCTTCTCTTTTTCAACGAATTCTTCACATTGGACTAAAGTGAGCTCTAAAGAAGATAAAGAGCTATGAACATTAAAGACATGTTTGTGTGCGACAAATTTCTATCAAAAGGAAAATAATTTTTCATATTAAAGTTCTTTTCTGTTGTTCCATCTAAACCTTTACCATGAAAAATAAATTCCACAACTTCGTCATTATCTTTTGTGACAACCTGAACTCTTCCACAGAGAGATCAAAAGCAATTACCACAGTTGAGTTTCAAGGAATAGAACCTAATCTATGGATTGCCTATAGCCCAACTCAACTATGACCCAATTGACCCATCGACTAGAATCACGATCTAATTCACCCATCAACCCAATCCATGGCACAATTCATGACTTGACCAACCCAATCCATGATATATTGTCAACCTAAACCTGCCCATAACTCGTGGCCCATGGTCCAACCTAACCAAAACAATATCTATGATCTGTTATTTGACTTGTGATTTAACCCAACTCATATCTCATGCCTGGACACCACAAAATCCATGAGCCAACCTAACCTAACCACAAAACTTAACCATGACACTTCTTGTTACATAATATTACCATTTTTAAGTAAAATATAGATTGAATATACTATATATCTGTTTAAATTTTATTATTAGTGTTGTCAATTGTATATTATTATTAAGATTATGATGATGGTCATTATCATATAGAATTAATTACAAGTGGTCAAGTTATAACCTATACCTTACCGACCAAACAATAGAATTTTTTTATTAATGAATTATTGTAGAAACATATTTGTCACACTAAACAATAGAAATTAATAACTGTGAAAAATAAAATCTATAGATTTTACTGTTTATGAAAAAGGAATTCTCAAAGAAAACAATTTCAATGAGAAATGGTTGTGCACAAACATATCTTAAAATTAAGTTAAAACCCTCAAAATTTCAGGAGCTTTAAAAATACAACTTCAACAATTCAATTAATGTGTTTCTTTTGTTACGTATTCATCATTAGACCATCTAATAGATTCATTACTTTAGTTCAAAATGGGCCCAATGGATGCAAAAGTTTAAAGAGAAGGGAATAATAGTTGATTCATAAATCATCAAAAATAAAAAATTATAAATTTTGGCATGTAGTAAATCAACTTATAATACATAGAATTGTAACTATCCTAATTCCAAAATTAGAAACAAAATTTATTCATAGCCATTTAATCCAAATCATTGAAATGAATAATCATCTCAACGTTGATATTGAATTATTTGAATTTAATTACTCCAAATAGCCTTTGGCTATAAAAATTTGGGCACAGAGGCGTTCATAACCTTAAATTTAATAATTAAAAGCCGGATTCTGTTGATCAATAAATTCAATATGGCTATAATATTTATTATTTTTAAGTTAATTAACTTGAAGTTTGATAAAGTTAAAAAAGTTATTTTGTCAAAATGATGAGACTTTTATTAAAAATTTAAGTGGGCCATACATCTTTGTTAGGATATTTAGAGGCTGGCCATATAGACACCGCAGAATCCTGTCATCAGACACCGATTTTTAGATTTTAAGTGGAAATTACCATGCTGCCCTTCCGCGCAGAATCGATCGATCGAATGTGCAGTGCACTTTTCGCATTGATCGATCAATTACACGAGCGGAAGAAAATGATCGCAAAAATATGAAATTGATTCTGTCGATCGATTGATAGCACGCTATCAATAGATCGATTCATACAGTAATTAAATAAATAAAAATTTAAATTTTAAAGTTGTTTTTTAACCACTGTATATTTTCAAAATTTCTCAAATTGAATATCCGGACTAATTACGATAACCTGATAAAAATATTTTAAGACTTTAAGGTCTTTTGATACTCCCAAATGCTTAAAACAGAATGTTTTACAAATAAGGGTATCCCTAAGGTGTGCCGAAAACACATTTAGGAGTGTCAAAAGACCTTAAAGTCTTAAAATATTTTTATCAGGTTATCGTAATTAGTCCGGAGGTTATCGTAATTAGTCCGGATATTCAATTTGAGAAATTTTAAAAATACACAGTGCTTAAAAAATAACGTTAAAGTTTTATATTTCCTTTAAAACTTTAACATTATTTTTTAAGCACTGTGTATTTTCAAAATTTCTCAAATTAAATATCTGGACTAATTACGATAACCTGATAAAAATACTTTAAGACTTTAAGGTCTTTTGACACTCCTAAATGTGTTTTCGGCACACTCTAGGGATACCCTTATTTGTAAAACTCTCTGTTTTAAACATTTGGGAGTGTCAAAAGACCTTGAAGTCTTAAAGTATTTTTATCAGGTTATCGTAATTAGTCCGGATATTCAATTTGAGAAATTTTGAAAATATACAGTGGTTAAAAAACAACTTTAAAGTTTTAAATTTTTTTTTATTTAATTACTGTATGATTGATAGCAATCGATCGACAGAATCAATTTCACATTTTGCGATCGTTTTCTTCCGCTCGTGTAATCGATCGATCGATGCGAAAAGTGCAATGCACATTCGATCGATCGATTCTGCGCGGAAGGGCAGCATGGTAATTTCCACTTAAAATCTAAAAATCGGTGTCTAGTGACAGGATTCTGCGGTGTCTATATGGCTAGCCTATTTAGAATATGTAAGAACAGTGATGGGTAAAACTTAGAGCTGAAATTTGGATCAAATCAGGTCAAGTTTTAATAAACTCAATCCAACCCATATCAAAATTTATTGAACTCAACTTGACCCGTTCTGAATTTTTGACCCGAGTCAACCTAAGTGTTGTTTTATAACTTGGTGCACTCAGATTGAGTCAAGTTACGTCGGGTCAAGTTGGGTTAATTTTAAATTTCTCAACTCAACTCGATCCAAATTTCATATGGATTTTTTTTCCCAAACTGGCCTGAAATATATAACTCAAACCCATTGATTGCTCAATTCAAGTCATGCGGGTTGGGATAAAATTAAAATAACCAAATGGATGATAAGTTTTATTACCCGACCCAAATTTAAGCCCTAATAAAACTTATCATCCATTTGGTTATTTTAACTTTATGATTTTGATTCTTGAAAATTTGAATATTAGAAGCTATTGATTCGTCATAACTCATCTCACAATAATATGAAGATTGGAGGATAGACGAATTTCCTCTGAACCCTCTTATTCATATAGTTTTTTTATTCATTTTGTCTGAGGAGGATGGCCAATATAATTAGGGTAATTATCCACTTAAAAAAATTAAACACATGTTAAATGTTCATTAATAAAAATTAAATGCTTGCAAGATACGCATGGTTGTACTCCAAGAAAAATTACAAATTTATCTTTTATTCACATTTGTGGAGTTTTAAAAATATGAGTTCAATTTTATCTCATATTAACACTTTAGAATTTGACAACAAACTCATTAAATTGATATGTACAGTACAGTGCAAAATTTAAATTAAAAGACATTATCACCATTTAAAAAAATGTGCAGCACCATGAGTTGCAAGGAGAATTGTGGAAAGATTCATGTTTTAATCAGATTGAGATTAATCACCCTAAGCTATTTCTACTCAGGAGGGAGGGGGTGACCGAGTCGACTGACTCAGAGTCAATTAATTTTCTAATTATTTTAAATTAAATTTTATTAAATCATGATATGTGAATACAAAAATAAATAAAGAGACCAAAGTGGGCTACCATGGTCTTCCCTAAGATTCAAGTGGCCGAGTCCTCCCAATTATAAAAATATGTAAAAAGGTATTTCCATTTCTAGCAACACTAATAATTTGCACTGTTTAACTCTCTATTTAACTTTGTCCTGAGCTTTCTATCTAGACCCGACTCGCATGACCCAACCTGAGAAAAGGATCCTATCATGTAGGTCGGGTCATGTGAGTCAGGTCAGAGGGTAGAGTCAGATTGAGAAGACAAAAATTCGCATAGAATTTAGATCGGATCGAATTGAGGAATTTACAAGTTAACCTAATCCGATCCAAACAAATTAAGATTAGACTAAAATGGATTCAAAATGTGGGTCGTGTCAGAATTCGAGTTCAGACGAATTAGAATTAAGGTCGAGAATATTGAATTTTAAAAAATTTGACCCGACTCAATCCAATTTTAACCCTAATTCTACTAACTATCGAGTTTGTTGAACACTTAAACTATTTGAACCTGAGCCTAAGTTTAGGATGTCTTGTGTTTATCAAGCTTAGTCTTAATCCAACATAAGCCTAACCCAAATCAACATTAGATAGTAATAATGTAGATGTAAACCACATAATATAAATTTAAAATGGTTGTTAGTCATGTAATTATCATGATTACTTGAATGATACGTACTGTTTTAGCCCTCACATTGGCATGAAGGAGACTTTTATTTCATCTGATAAAATAATACAAATATTTAACGAAGAGGTCCACATCACGAGAGAGAAGGGAGATCCATAGAGAGTTTTGCAGTAATTTTAAAGTCAAATCTTATTTTTACTGTATCATCTGAAATTTTGATATTATAATCTTAAATTTATTGTGAAAGATAAAATTTTAATATAACAATAGTAGATTCTAAAAATGCAATGAAGGTTTCGAGTTTAATTTATCTTTTAATTCTATCTGATGCACAAGATTTATGGGTGATTTCCTATGATAAATGAGGTTTATGAGTGTTTCTACATACATAAATTATAAAATAAAAAAATTATATAAAAAAATAAAAAATAAAAAATTACATTTGCAAGAATGGGAAAATATGCGAAGAATTTCGATTCGCGGTGAGTCCCACTCTTAAAAATAAAATACTATTATTTCTCTCACGAAAAGTTCATCTGTTCTTTTCCTCGTTGTGTTCACCTGCAAGTCTGTTCTTTTCCTCGCTGTGTTCACCTGCAACTCTTCCAGCTACGTGATACACTAACACAGTCAAACCCCATTTCCTGTCTTCTCTCTCGCTCTCTCTCTGCGACATTTCTTCTCTTTGGGTATTCTACTCATGGCTTCTAATGGAACCCCTGTGGTGAGTAGTTCCTCCTAAGATTTCTTTGTCGCAGTTGAGCTTTCGCTTGTTCTTTTAACCGGAATCGAGCGCTTTTGTCGTTTCGAGAATCATCACTGGAGTTTTTTTTTTTTCATCTCATTAATGAAAGAATAGCTCTTGCCTTTTCATTTCTTTCTGTTTTTGGTGTGCTACAGAAGTCGGGAGAAATGGAGAACAGCTTGGAGAAGATCAAGCGGCAGCTTATGTCGGGTTCGGGCAGGAATCTCTTGCAGGGTCCGCTTCTTAAACGATCGGAAATGGTGCAATTTCCAATCTATCTGTCCATCTCCGCAAAATTGGATTCTGGGATCTGTTTATTTGTTTATGATGTGGAAATGAGGATTTGGGTTTTAGCTAATTGTCATTGAAATTGTGATTAATGATTATTTTGATGGGTAAATCTAAGAAATGCTTTGGTGCGATGCTGCTCAAGTGTATGGCCCATAAGTAGCGCTGATTAATGATCAATTCAAACTGTTCCACACACCACTCTTCTCTCCGAATTCAAGTTCAGCCTGCACTTCGTCCTCACTGTTGGCCGACCATAAAAGTGAAGATATTTATCCAATAGTTTAGCTTTGACACTCAAAAAATTGAGGCTTACGATGTTCTAAATGGATTGCATTTTGGACAGTTTCCTGTTCTGCATGAGTCCCAAACAATCAATCCCTTCGTCTATTTCAGTGGTGGGGCTAGCTATCCGACAGAGCGTGTAGAGACTCTGAGCTTGAAAGCTTGGGTCTTTTATATACTCTCCCCTTTTGGTTTGTGTAAATATTCATGTTTTCTTTCAGTGGAAAATTTGAATTACGGTTACAATACTCTGTCCATCTCTGCAAAATTTTAACTCTAAGTTTTGCTTTTCTTATTAGTGATATAGTAATCCTTTTCTTTTTATTTTCCTTTTTGCTCTGGGAATTAGTATTTGGATTTCAGCTAATTGCCATTGAAATTGTGGTTTATGTTTGGCTATTTGTTTTTTTAGTTTGTCATAAAGATCTGTATTTGATTTCAATATAGAATTTGAAAATTTCTTCTAGTTTTCCTATCCATTTCTGCAAAATTTGATTTATGTGTTTTTAGGTTGTGTTATGCTCATTTTTTTCCTTTGGAAATTAGGATTTGGGTTGTAGTTCGTTGCTGTTGAAATTGTGATTTAAGGTTGGTTTTAGTTTTTTGTGTATGTAATTTCAGTGTTTGGTGGCAACAAAATTTATGAGTGAATTATATATGTTTAGATGACGTGGGAAATAAAACCATAAGTATGCTTGGATTAGGTGCTTGGGGTGGTGAAAGTCAATTTCTCCGGGAATTTTCCTTTTTGGATGAGCTTAAAGGAGGAGAAAGTGTGCCCCACCATAACCTAGCTCATCCTTAATCATGGAGAAATGTGTTCCCTTGTGAGGGATAGAGAAATCAATCACACTATAGCATCCACCTTCTTATAAGTTGTGCTTGCTAAGGATTTCCAAGTTTTCCACCCAATATTACCAATAGGGCAACTCAAAGGGGTTAGAGTGATGGCTAGGAACCCACCTCAAGAAGCGGGAGTCCTGAGTTTGATTCTCACTCCTCTCCAAAGGGCCACTCCTCGTAGAGTTACTCTTGTGTGTGGGTAGGGAGGCTTACACATGCCCTGAGGATTAGTCGGTGCTCTAGGAGGCCTACACCTTGGTCATCAAAAAAATATTACCAATAGGGCAACTTAAAAAGTAGGGGGGAGTGAAAGGAGGGTGTTCCCTACCTGTAGGGAAATCTCCTGTTTTCAAGTTCCTTAGGGAGCCCCATGCTTTAAGTTGCCTCATTGAAAGATAGACTATTTTGTTTCACATTTTCCCATGCCAGCTTGAAATTAGCGATAGTTTGAATTTGATCTTGAAATGTGTAAATGCTGATAAAGAATAGAAGTGGTTTTGATTTCCCTCGCCACATTTTGTTAAGCAATGATGACATAAAGACATAAAAAGAGGATTTCATTAAGTCAACCATACTTGAGAAGAGGATAAGAAATAGCAAAAAGAACTAAATGGCTATTTCATTGTCTATCATATTTAGCCTTAATTTTTAAAGTTGATTACTGTAGTTATTCTTAGCCAATTAGTATGAGTTTCCTGAAAAATGTTTTTTTGTTGTTGATAATTGTCTTCACCAAGAGCAAGGTCTACTTGCTTTTTTTATTTTTGCTTTCTTTTTTAGTTTTTATTTTTTGTATATATTTTTTTCTAATGAGATGTGAAGATGCATATATCTTGGAAAGGGCAGTGACTTCCTAGGGCAGATGTTCTTGCAATTGGTTCCATTCTCTAATATCCACTAGTAGAAAATGGAAATCAACTTCAAACTTATGAAAGGACAATCTGTCCATTAGAATTAAAAAAAGAGTAGTGTGTCTTTGGTTACTCTGAATCTCCAAAGAAAAGAATTTTCAATCTCCAAAAAAGCACAGACTTCAATCTAAGAATTTGGTAACCGATAGATTAAAAGCAAATATATAGAAAATAGGAGATTTTAAGCTATTGGGGAACCTTGTATAAGTGGGTCTCCATCACTTGAGTCTAACTATTTAGTGAAAACCCCCTCTAGTCTTCGAAGAGTTTTTCCACTCCTAACAACCACCCATCTCTCCTTCCTCCAAAAACCACCAAACAGTATTTTATGAGTAAATTCACTCCTGGTCTCCTAAATTTGCCAGTGAATCCTTCAAATTGTACCTGGTGTCCAAAACAAGATGGTGGAAAGATAATTTGTTGGCCATCGGGTGTAGCTGCATATTAGTTTTTGTACTTCTGCGACGCACTCTAAATAAACTTTTTGTGATTTAAGGAGTTGGACTCGCAATAAATTCCAAATCCATATATATGAATGTGTGTGCGGGAGATTCTCTCCCACAAAAAATCACGTCAAATGCAAAAAATGTGAAAGTCCATTTGCTCTTTACGCTTCCATATCAAAAGAAATAATGACTTTTTTATCCTTTGTGTTCGAGTTTCACCTTGCCATTGTGCCTCTTCCACCTCTTTGCAGAAGACCGTTTTCTCCTTCCAATGAAATTTCATCGCCCTCTTCTTTACATTGCTTCCTTCTTTTTTATCCTTCATTCTTGCTTGAGTTTAGACCCTTTTGAGTAATTCTCTCCATTTTTCAGGTCCATATTTTCCTTCCTCCATTTCCATATTTCCATTTCCCTTTATTTTTAAAAACCCATTTAATTCAATCACCATCTAGAGAAATCCCTAATTCTTAATCACCAAGGTCTTTTTTTCATAAATAGGAAAAAACCCCAACTTTGATTTCTAAATCCATTAAAGGAGTAGAAAAACCCATCCTATTGAGTACCCTTGGGAATTGGGATCCTTTTCTCACCTTTGAGGGCTTGCCCATGGCAAAAAGGATTCCTCATGTCAGTGATCCAACAAAAACACTTTTATAAAAAAGAACTTACAAATAAAAAATGAAAGCTGCAGATGTTGGAAGAAAATATTTTGTTTTTCAATTTATTGAAGTTTTGTGACTACCATCTCTTGCTTCATCTCCTCCTCTCTAGATTCTAGGCTTAACAATTACAAGTTGGTAGGTGTCAGCCAGTAAGATTATGTAAGAACGACAGTGGAGTTAAAGAGATTTTGAAGTGATTTGTGAAGGAAGATATGCAAAGAACGCAACCGTTTTTTTTTTTCAGGAAGAAATTGTTTGTTTTATTTAAACCCATTTTACGCTTTGAAATTGTACCGAGCGAATATCAACTTTGGATTGTGGAGTCCATAGGATGAAATGGGTCCATTCTCCCTCACACCCACTTACCCTGTATGAATTACACCCATGCCCAATTTGATACCAATTTGACTTTTAAAGCTTGTTGATCTGACTTGATAAATGTCCATCGTTATACAAAAGAGAAATTGAGGGACTTAAAAACGTGACTTCTCTTATCTAATTAAGACGAAATTTTATAGGCATCGTGTATCAGGCAAGGCCTTTCAAACCCACTTATCTATGTGGACTCAAGTGGGCTCATCAAGGAGTTTGCACCAAACTTGTTTGCGGGGGAACACACACACACACACACATATATATATATATATATATATATAGATATATATACACCAATGTTTTGTGCAAACGGCTTGATGGTACCACTTGAGCCTACATGGATGGGTGTGTTTGAAAGGCCTTGGCTCATATATGGTGCTTATAAACTTTCATCTTAATTGGATTAAAGAAGCCATGTTTTTTAAGACCCTCATAATTTCATATTTGTCCAATAGTGAAAATTCATGGCGTTAGATCAATGGGTGTTAAAATACCTAATCTCCAGACACCATTGCCAAGCCTTATCTGCCATTAATACCCAAAGTACCTAATCTTTGTATACTGTTCTACTCTCTGCCATCGCTACCCAATTCCCAACGTTTAAAGCCCATGGAATAGATTTGGCGCATCTTATGAGTTTTTTTCTTTTAATAACTTGAGTTTTGTTGAGTTGAATATCCAGATCTTACCCTATTATGTAGAGGGTGTATTTTTGATCTTTTTGATGTCCCATTTCCATTTCTCTACAAATCAGAACTTGCAAAAGCATTTAGCCAAGAGAGATTGTTGATGAGAGAGATGGAGGGAGATGACAAAAGATAGATGGTGAATGATGAAAAAAAAAACCTTTAGAAATGAAGAAGAAGGTGGTATAATACGATTAGGATTTGGTTTGTGGCATATTGTTTTTGGATATGTAGTTCTCACTCTGTGATTCCATGGATTTTTCAAAACCCACATTTCAAATCTCATTGATGGCTTCTTTGAAAATGCTAAACTTTAATAGTTGCTGAACCAGTAAATGGTGGGTGGGTTTGTGACTCTGCAAGTGGAAAGGGAGAGAAAATGGAGGAAAAACAAGGAATAACAAAGATAACATGCAGATTCAAAGACAAGGAGTTAGGTGGAAGGATGTGCATGAAATTTTTGGGTTTCAAAGAGATGTATAGAAGTATAGAACCAACAAACGGTTGTTTTGTTTTTTCACATGTAGAGATGACAATTCTCCCCTAAGAACAATTCTCACGAGACTTTCATGTAAACTTTGGTTTGTGGGGTGCATAGTAGACCTAATGGATCCAATATACCCGTCACTCCCACCTACCCTCGGTGAATTGCACCCATGTCCAATTTGACTTTTAAAGCCCATTGATCTAACCCGATAAATGTATAATTTTTTAGGGCTTTAAAAAACATGGTTTCTCTTATGGAATCAAAATAAAATTTTACAGGCACTATATAGAAGCCAAGGCATTTCAAACCCACTCATCCATGTGGGCCCAAGTGGCACTCATTGGCCATTTGCACCAACTTGGTGCAAACTCGTTCTTATGGGAAAGCTCCTCTCTCTCTCTCGTGCCCCTTCTTCCTTGCACTCTTCGTGAGCACGTCTATGTGAGACTCACTATAGTGATGGTGATTGGTCTATTGAAAAGGTCTAAGCTTGGACTTGTGTGACCCCACAAAAAATCATCTTGATAGGATTGGTTAAGCCATGCTTTTCAAGCCCTCAAAAAATTTGGTCAAGTTTTAACGGCTAAATTTTTGTCTTTGATAACAATGGCTTCATGTATCCAATTAAGATGATATCCTAGGGGCCTCAATTTCAAGACTATACATTTTCAATGAACCCATCACCATCAATATAGGTTGGTCCTCCATAAGCAGGCTCACGAAGACTGCGTTGTACGGAGGTGTGTAGACGATTAAGAATAATATATATATATATATATATATATATATAGGCACAGACACACACATATGGCGATCCCTTGCAGACTAGTTTGCACCAAATTTGTTGTAAACTCTTCGATAGCTCCAGTAGGCCCACATGAATGAGTGGGTTACAAAGGTCTTGGCTTGTATATGGTGTTTATAAAATTCCATCTTGATTGGATAAGAGAACCCATGATTTTTAAGTCTCTCAAAATTTCACATATATCTAATGCTGGAAATTCATTAAGTTACAGTAATGAGATTTAAAAGTCAAATTGAGTATGGGTGTTGTTCACAATGGGTAACGGGTATGAGGAGGGGAATAGATTTATTGTTTCCATTGTAGGCCCCACAATCCAGAGTTTGCACTAAACTTACATATAAACTTGTTTATAGGTGACCCTTGTTACATATATATCTATATATCTGAGTTTCATTCAAGCAAAAGCAGGGATGTACCCTCAAAATATTGAATAGAAAAATTCAGAATAGCCTAGTCCATTCTCCTATTTGCTGATTGGCATGCACCCAGGTGGGCTCTACATTGGTTCATCATTTGCCTAATGGTAGGTGCAGCCTTTTTAATTTCCATATAGATATTTGTTGTTTTAACAACCATAGTTTCATACTCCAGCAGCTACTTGTTTCCAAATCCTTAGTACTCGTTTAGGATTTTTGTTCTTAGTTTTGCTAACACAGGAAGCCCCTCTAATGGGTGAATGGACCCCTTTTTATTTTTTAAAATCACACACACAATAACACATGGAGATGTAGATTATGACTATCAAAAATCATACTTGGTAATTTCTAGACTTCCCATCTAAGGAATGAAACGAACAATTTACATGGTTTCATTTGAGTCCATTTCAATGCCCTGGATTGAGTCCATTACTTTTTATCATGTTACGGTGCCCACAATAACATTGCAAACTTCCTGGCTAATCATGGAGTGGACAGATCAAACTTATTTACAAATTTTGTGATGGATCGAGGTGATGTCTTTGTTTTGTGGGTGTCTTGGGATTACTAAATTACACACTTCTACATGATCGACTAAATGACTCAATAAATCACCTATTTTGTGTAAAAAGTCAGGTTTTTCTCCAAGCAGGACATGCTGGGTTTGGCATTTTGAAAGCAGGTTTGGTTTTGTTTGAGGTGGTCCCCTATAAATATAGGTCAGGTTCATGTTGTGTATATACTTGTTGATTTCTGTAGCTGAACTGCTGTAGACCCAACCTACCTTGCCTATTGCTAATTGCCAGTTATTGTTTAGAAATGACAAATTAGGTTGATTGTTTTGTAATTCTTAATCCAGATTTTTTTGAGTGGATCCTATCAACTTGCCATTTGTCAGATGGTGAAAATTGTCTGTGATCCATTGAAGGATTTGCTGCGACTGAATTTTCTATGTTATATGTATTCTTTGAAATAAGATGTGTAGTTTTGTCTGCCTTCTTTTGTTGTAATCATTTATCAGTTCCTTGATTGGTATGGGTATCCAATTTTCTGAACAGCTGAGGAAGTGGAATGAGCGATGGGTGATCTTAGACCCTACCACTGGAAGAATCAAATACAAGTATGGTATCCTGGCATATTTGGGATGTATATCTGCTCCTAAGAAAATATCTGTGTACATAATTTTCCTGTAGTACTCTCAATCTGTGCATTCTTCAGGACTCGGAGAAATGAGACGGTAATCAAGGGAACCATCATCTTTGAGTCAAATAGCACGATCACAGTCTCCCCTGTAAATTTCCAGTAAGATTGACTTTTACACAATTCCTCTTTTGATAAAAAATCAGTGCCTAGTATATCAGGATTGCTTAGAGATGTTCTCTGATGCTGAACCTTTCTTTTACGTGCTACAGTGGACTACCAAAGTACGAGGGCTGCTGCTTTTGTATCCACATAGATATCAAAACTTTTGGCAATATGAAGCGGTCATTCCATACTGCTTAATCTTTTCCTAGTTGCTTTGTAGTTTACTCGGTTCAGAAGACTATCATCCTGAATGCTTCTTAACTATACTTGCTAGATATTGGGACCCCACAAAAGAAAAACTACTTCCTTTGTGCAGAGACTCCTGGTGCTGCTAGAGCCTGGGTATCCACTTTACAGTAAGTTTACAGAGCTTGAACTTCCTTTTTCTTTTTATTTCTTTTTACTTTTTTATTTATTTAAATTTTTTTGGGGGGTGGGGGTGGTATGTAACTGTAGTTTTTGAAAGTAATGTCAGATTGTCTTTTTTCCCATTATGTGAATTTATGAAGGTTCATTAGTCACATCTTTCTTTGCAATATTTCCCTTTTTTTGAAGCTCCCCTTTTTTAGTTTACCGTGCTTCATTGTGCTAAACTGACTGATTCTGCAATCAAAGGAAAAAAAAATTATATTGATGCTATTGTTTCCAACGTAGACTGGGACAAAAAAATTAATTTCTATGGAAACATTTCATCATCTACTGGCATGAAATGACCTAAACTTGGAGGATTATTGTTTTCTTTTATTGTCTCATGATTAATCCAGAGACTTAAAAGAGGTTTTTGAAGAGGAAATATGGCTGCAATATTAGATATCTATGGTGATTAGGCCCAAACTTGATGGATTCCTGATTTTTTTTTTTCATTCAGTTAAAAAACACTGTGATACATGTCATTATAGGAGGTTCTGTGAGGGGTTCCATGGAGGAGGTGTCTGTCCAACAGCAATAGAACTTCAGCACTTGATTTGTCAATTGATTCCAGAAAAGAAGGGGCCATGTCACTCGGGGTTTTTTGGCCAATTTACTTCATGAGTAGTATGTATAAGATTCTGGCAACAACACTTGCGAACAAATACAATAGTCTTGCTGCAGATAATTTCTTAATCAGGGAGCATTCATGGAAGGTGGACAGATCCCTGATCCCATCCTAGTTGCCCACAAAGTCATCCACTCAAGAAACAAATATGGCAGACCACTTGTGATTGCAACTTCCTTTCTTACATGTTAAATGAGCATGGGGTATGTGGTAAAAAATGGGTGGATAACAGGATGTTTTCTCCATGCACAGTACTCAATCATGCTAAATGGCACACACAAGGCACTTTAAAGAGTAGCAGGAGACCACCTCTCTTTTTTCTTCGACACTATAAAAGAAACTGTGAGCAAGTTATTAGCCAGAGTAGGAAAAGTTAGTTGATTTTTGAGTTTTATGGTTGAGCACTTTGACAATATGGTCACTCACCTTCAATATGTGGATGATACTATTTTTTTTTTTGTTAAACAGTCTAGGCATGGTTTTCTGTTAGCAATTCAAAAATGGTTTGAGCCATTTACAGCCTTAAAATTCAATTATGACAAATGATGGTTTGAGCCATTTACAGGTTTAAAATTCAATTACAACAAATGCAAAATCTTTGGGATTCATATTAATGATCATCAGCTTGGGGACTAAGGAGCTTGCTTATTGGTCCAGTTGTAAAACTGGAAATCTTCATTGAAATGCCTTCAGCCTCTTCCATGCATCGGTAAACCAAAGAAAACTCTTTGGAATCCTATAGTTGAAAGATTTTTGTAGGCATCCTGAAAGAAAAAAACCCCTCTTGCTTGGTGGTCGAATCACTGTATTTAATTTGTTTCAATCAGGCCTACCAATATATATATTATCTATGTTTAAGTGCCAACTGCAAAGTCAAGGTGGCAAAAGGTTGAAATCAATTCAGAGGAATTTCTTTTGGAGCAACAGAGAAGAGAGAAGGAAATATCACTTTTTGGATTGGGAATAAGTATGCAAACCAATTGAAATTGGTGAGTAGAAATTCCACTTATTTGCATCATCAACAAGGAGCACTAGGCAAATGGTCGTGGCACATTGTTGAGTTGTGAAGATCCATGAAAGAAAATTCTTACTGATTACCTTTGGTTTTTTTAGCAAAGACAAAGATAAGCTTTATTAAATGGAATAGATAAGAGTACACTAGCAAAACTTGGCCTGTATAAGAGAGCTACAAAGCCACAAACAAAAGAAAGTCATCAACTAAAACACCAAAAAAGAAAAGATGCCCCAATCCCTATACACCCTGAATCAATTGCCTCAAATTATATAAAGGAAGCATCCATAGAATCAATTCTTTTACCAGATATTGGATCAAAACATTTATATCTTTTTTGAGTGGAAGAGTAACCCAAGAACACACATTTCACAGATTTTCAAGAAACAAGAATGCCTAGTAAAGGATTGTTATCAAATTTAGGGTAGCAATATCTCTTGGAACCTGGACTCGAGATGTGAACTTAGATCCTTTGAGATAAGTAGTTGGGTGCACCTCTTAACCCAACTGGAGGAATTCCCATTGTCCCTAAGTGAAGAGGATAAACTTTTGTGGACAGGCGATTCTTCGGGTTCATTTTCAAGAAGACCAATGGTAGAATTATACCTGGGGCAACAACATAATGTAGATCCATCCTCTAGGCTAGCTTGGACTGGTTTGGCTCCCCCGAGGGTTCAAGCCTTTGTGTGAAAGATCCTTACTAGAATGGAACTCAAGAGAAGGGGTTTGGTGAGGGATGGGAGGATCTTAGTTGCCCCCTGTGTGGTCACCCAGAAGAGGATGCCGATCACCTCTTTGTTAGTTGTTCTTTCGATAGGAGTCTGTGGTTAAGATTTGTGAGTCTCTTTGAAGGTTCTTTGGTTTTTGGGTTGAATTGTGTTGGGGTTGTGGAGTCGTGGGTTTTATCTAAACTTAGCCCTAGGAAGAAGGCAACTTGGAACACGATCCCGACAACAATTCTTTGGACTATGTGGAAAGAAAAAAATGCGAGATTATTTGAAGTTCTAAAATCAAGTGAGATCAATGATCTTTTCCAAAGGGCTAAGTGAATACTCTGTGTTTGGCTTCTCTCATGGAAAGACTTTAAGTGTAACAACCTGCCCCACTAGCATGACATTGTCCGCTCTGGGCCTCACACACGGTCCGCACGGCTTTCAATTGGCGAGCCAACCCACTGTTGTGTTGGATTTATGGGTCAAAGCCCGTTTGGGCTTAGGCTGTTGTAAGCAACACTGTATAATGAATCTTTCTGTAGGGTTTTCTTTGGTGGAGCATGAGGAGGCCACCCCAGCTCTAATGGTGAGAGTTGTGAGGAGAGAGAGATGTAGTGAGGAAGATAGAGAGGGGCATAGAAGAATAGGGGAAACATATCATGGCTCAGGGATTTCGGAGTTGAGCAGGTTTATGCTTATCTTGTATGTTGCATTCTTCCTTCTCTATGGATAAAATCTACACTCTCCCGTGGATGTAAGCTAAGGTTGGGCCGAACCACGTATATCCTGTGTTCTTGCTTGGTGTGTGCTTGATCTGTGATTGTATGTTGGTGTGGGTTGGGTCTAATTTCCTAACATCTTACTCCCAAAAGGCCTCATGTTAGAAGGAGGAATGCTACCACTTATATACCAGGGAATTTCCAATACAACTAGGAATGTGGAACTTTATGGAGCGCCTGACTGCACGCTCCACACTATAGACCCCCTATGGGGCGGAGTATTATAATATACCCCCCTTAAAGCTAAAGCCATTACCGGCTCTGCACACATAACGACCAAGCCTACATCCACAGGTAGAGAGTTGAACCATGCTCTGTGATATTGTTCGCTTTGGGCCTCACACGGCCTGCACGACTTTCAATTGGAGAGCCAACCCACTTTGCTCCCAGAAGGCCTCATGCTAGAAGGAGGAATGCTACCACTTATACCAGGGAATTTCTAATGCAACTAGCAATGTGGGACTTTATGGAGCGCCTGACTGCACGTTCCACACTATAGACCCCCTCTGGAGCAGGGTATTACATTAAGGGGCTCACGCCAATGGATTTCATGTTGTCTTGGGAGGGGGTGCATGAGTGGAAGCACTAGAAAATTAAAGACAACTGTTAACTGGGTTCCTTCTCCTCGTGATGTTATGAAATTTAATGTTGACGGAGTTACTAGAGGTAAGTTGGGCCTAACAAGGATAAGTGGAGTGCTTAGGGATAATAGGGGGAAAATGCACTGGTTTTAATAGAAGATGTGGGGACTAGAGACTCAAATGAGGAAGAATTACTTAGTATTAGGGGGGCATTGACTATCTGGAAGTCTATGGGTAAGGTCCACTTTTCATAGAAGGGGACTCGGCAAATGCAATTAAATGGGCAAAGGGACTCAAGCGACCTCCGTAGAAGTTGATTACCATAGATAGGGAGATTAGGAGTTTGTCCTCGGGAATGGATGTCTCTTTTGCCCAAGTGAGTTGCACAGCAAATGGGGCTGCGGATTTCTTTGCTAAATTTGGAGTCAATAACTCAGACTCCGGGGTCTTCCTCCTTTGAGCTTGGTGAGACTTGATCAAGGCCCTTGTATTGTATCTCTTTTGGGGGGCTATTGCCTTTGCTTTATGTTGTTTTCCTTTGCTGATTGGTCTAACTCTCTTAGACCTCTCTTTTGTGTTGTAATGCCTTTTTCTGTACTTGGTTTTCTTATTTAATGAAATCTTCTTTGTTACCGCTCAAAAAAAAAAAAAAAAAAAATTCACGAACAAATCATGTACATCCAAAAATACGCAAAAAAAAAAAACAAAACGATACGTAAAAATAACATCTATAAGCGCTTTGTTATTTAAGACTTTTGTGGGCATGCGATTTATTAAATAACAAGCACTAAGAATAGAATCATACCAATATGACTAGGGAACATTTATTGCAAATAACAAAGGTTGAGCTACCTCAAGAAGATCGTTTCTTCCTTTCAGCAACTCCATTCTGCTCAGATTTATGGGGGCTAGTTTGAGATTCAAACCCATGTTTCCGAAGATAATGTAAAAATGACCGATATATATTCTCCCCGATTAGCCAAAAACTTGTTGTGCAAATTTTAAATTTATAACTCGCAAGCGCACGAACCATTAGATAGTATAGCGATTGAATGCGAGGTCGAACCCATCGGAACTTAGGAAAATATATGCGTGAAAAATACACCATTGAATTACATAATTTAAGAAATTTTGAAAACATGGAGAAAAATCATAAATATAGAGTAATTTATCTAATCTATGAATTTTAGTTTTAAATTAGAAATATACTAGATATAGAAAATAAAATGGAAAAGCAATTTTTACATAAACTAAATTGAGATGGTTGACTTAATCTAAAAATGTAAATAATCTTAATTTAACTTAGAAAACATAAAATAAGTTGCAATTAATTAATTTACCAACTTAGTTCACCAATTTCAAGAATTTTGACTTTTTATAAACAAAAATAAAATTTAAAACACCTAAATTACCTTTGTACATATTTACAGTGGAACTGGTTCAAAGAATCAATGAGGCATTAATTTTCATATTTTGAAAATAAAATAAAGGCCTAGACTATAGAGCTCACGTAAATTATCAATCATGCATTCAAATTTTTTATCCATAATTATTCTAGAAATAAGATCCATGAACTTCATTAATTCAAGAATTCCAAATTAAACCTTAGACTAAACAGAGTTTAAACTTTTTCTCTAGACCTAAATATTTCAGTGCACTCTTAAAAGAGGGATCTTAATAAGAGCCTTAGATCGAAGAAAGAAGTCTATTTAATCTAAATATTTCAGTGCATTTAATTTGAAAAACTTTCATCAACACAATCTTATTAAAAGAATAAATATAAAATCAAACTTTCATGACCATAGACTAATATTTCAGCACACCTTTAATTTATTATTAAAGCATCAAATTGTAATTACAAATCTTTGAATTTGAAAGAGAAAATAAAAAAATAACAATGAAATTAATTAAACTTCACCAACGTGAAAATCCCAATATGAAAATCTAAAATCCCAAAGTCTTCTTCTTCTTTACCTCTTCAATCCTTCTCCAAAGCACATCCTTTCAATTCTCTGGCCAAGTTGAATTTTCTCAATGGGAGATGGAGTATTTATAGATAAAAAGAGATGGAATGAATGACTTGGATTTAAAGATTTAAATAAATCAAGGGACACTTGGAGAACTGATATGATTTGTGCTAAACTTGGAATCGCTTAAAGGAGGCAAGGAGGTGAAAAAAAAATAGTAAAATTTGTATAAGGAAAGTGGGTGCAAAATCCCGTTTTTTACACATGTACCACCTTACAGCTCAGTTTTGACCTAGGTAACATCCGAATCACAAAATTTCATAAACTATAAAGTTGTAGCTCTTAAAGTTTTTTTTTTGCAACGCAACAAGAATCAAAACAATCGGACATCGGAGTGAAACGTTATGGCCAAAATACTAAAGTTGTGTCAAACATTCCTTCTTTTTCTCTACTTCTTATTTTGCTTCTATTTCCTTAATCCACTTGCCAAATTCGAAAATCCTCTTATAATGACTTCTAAATTTCGAATTTTCTCATATGTATCTTGAGATGATGAAAATAGACTTCACACATGTGGATTTCGTCATGGGCTTTTCTTAATGGGCTTACTAATTGGGCTTTTCAAAGTATGAAAAATCTAATAAATAATTTTACCACTTACAATCAATTCTAAAAATGACTAAATTAATCCAAATTCTCATAAATAGATTTGAATTAATTAGTTTACAATAAAACCCCTAAAATTATGGTAAAATAATTATTAAAATTTCCAACTTTCCCAAAATATCAACTTATACCAAAAAATTGCAAAATTCACCATTTGAATTCTCATATCTTGTGTTTCCCTATAAATCCTAGAAAACTTCCAAAATCCTATTAAACATATCCTAAAACACACAAAACAACGGCTAACTAGTCCAAATATAAGGGTAAAATAGTTATTTTCCTGCGCTCATCAACTAGGAAACATTTATTGCAAATAACAATGTTTGAGCTACCTCGAGAAGATCGATTTTTCATTTCAACAACTCCATTCTGCTCAGATTTATGGGGGCTAGTTTGAGATTTAATCCCATGTTTCCAAAGATAATCTAAAAGAGCGATATATATTCTCCCTCATTATCACTTCAAATGAAGAAATCAACCACATGCACAATCCATTTCGTCATCAAATTTAGAGCAAGCGGATCTTATTAGTACCATAAAGAAGTGTATGGGACATTGGGACCCATGCATTTGGGTTAGGATGGACTTGTAATATATTTAACTTGAAAAGCATTGAAAAGTACCAAAACCCAATTCACATGATCAAATTTGGAAATTCTTAGTATTAAGTGAGCTTTGCACATCTGGAAGTCGTAAGGTCAAAGAAAACTAATTATTGAAGGGGATTCGACAAATGCAATTACGTGGGCAGAGGGTCAAAGACCACCGCCCTGGAAATTGACCATTGTGGTTAGGGAGATTAGGATATTGGCTTTGGTGATGGATGTATCCTTTGTCAAGATCCTCCGGGCAGCGAATGGAGTGACAGATTATTTTGCCAAGCTTGGAGTCATAGACAGTTTTCTGAAGTTATCCTTCTTTCTGCTTAGAGGAGTTTTCTCTTTTTCTCTCTTCTGGAGTTATCCTTCTTTCTGCTTAGAGGAGTTTTCTCTTTTTCTCTTGTTGTATTTTTGTTTTTGTCTTCTTTTTCCTCCCTCTTTTTGTTTGGGTCTAATCCTGTTAGACTTTCTTCTTGTGTTTTTGTACTCTTCTTCCTTTAATATATTTCTCTTGGTTATTGCTAAAAAAAAGATCAAATTTGATGTGGGAGGCCCAATAAATGCCCATGAAATTGTTGGGTTGGATCGAGTTTAGGTAGGGTCAAGTGACAAATTATTTATCTCCACTTAGTTTAAGCAAGTTTATGCAAAGCCAACCCATTTATTTAACAGGTTGGTATATTCAATTTGAACCTTATTTTTCTAGGGTTAAGTAACATATTAAAACATGTACATATCCATTTTCAAACTTTCGATTTGCATAATTTTTGACCAAAAATTTGACTGCACCTTTGAATGATTAAACCATATTGCACTGTAATTTGTTTTATATCATGTTTTTTGCTGTATCTGAACAACTAACTATTCTAAGGAGCTGCAATGAGGAATTTGGTTTTGGAGGCTGTGCATTTTAATCTTATGTATGATTATGTTTCACATTGCCATATCATTACAAGGACAGACATTTTCTGCTGAAAAGTGATGTCTTAGGAATTATTTTACAATGATAATACTACCATTCCTTGGAATTATGTACTCCTTTTGCCTATTTAAGCCTTTTATTGTAGTACAATATTTTCCTGCTATGGTTTTTTATGCTTGTTACTTGTTAGAGTTATTTTTCATCTTAATGGACTGACATGACCATTGCAAACATAATATCTACTTATGTTATGATGGTAATTCATTTAAACTCCTATACAATTAGTGCAACGCAGTTGGTACTAAAGGCTCATAAAGAGGCTGTGAATTCATTGGGTGGGAATGACTCTCCAAAACTGGGAACAGTTGCAACTGTAGTTGCTGCTGCAAACTCAACAGCAATGGAATCTTCAAAAGAAATTGAAGCAGCGATGCAAATATCTATGAGAGCGGCTTTGGGTATGTTGACAACCAAGACAAATGAAGGTCAAGTTGATGATCTGACAGTCATGAAGGTATATATATTCATCTTCATTATTCTATTATCTAAGAAGCTTAGAACCCTTGAGTCTTCATTTTTCTACTGAGGTCAATTTTGGCAGCAATATATAAGTAGGTGTGGGAACTTTCGACCTGATCTGACCAGACCCAGGAAAACCAGGCTTAGGTAATACATATTTTGAAAAATATTAAATTTAACCTAACCTGACCGAAATAAATTCAGGTCGATTTGGGTAGAGGGGTCTTGGACCTAAACCCAACTCAACCCAGAAAAAAAAAAACACATCATTTAAGAACTTTGCCTTTTTACCCATTGGTTTTATATCACATATACTGCACCCAAGTTCAAAATTCTTAGTCCATTGCATCAATTTTCCATAGTCTAATGGCCCCACATGAAAGAGAAGTTCTTTTACCTTTTATGTTCTATTAAAAATAATATATTTCTTTCATTTTTTTTTCAATTTTTTATAGAAATTTGGGTTAGGTCAAGTTGGGTCGGATTAGATAGAAAATATATTATTACATATAGCTTGTCAACTCTAGATACAAGTAATGAACCCCCTTATAAAATCAAGTATGTTGTCCACAAACATAACTTGCGCAAGGATGCTATGTTGGTTTTTGACTTGGGTATGGTGTCTTGGATGGATTTGAATGGATCCAGTTCATGTTACATGATACATTACCAAGTAGCTAATTTTGTATTTGGATAAGCAACTCAACAAGATTAGTGCTTTACCTAGCTATTGACATACATGTCATACAAATCAGAACTTAAAAGAATGATGTCATATCAAACAAACGCTCAGATTTAGACATAAACCCTGAGGGTGGGACTGGGATAGTGTAATCAAGTTTATTTAAGGGACAATTTTATAAGATGCTATAACACCATAATGCTTTGTGGACCAGAAAGTTGGAAAATTAAGAAAGGATATAAAACACATTGGTAACAGAGATGCATAGGCTAACATGAATGTGTAGAATAACATTAAAAGATAAAATAGGAATCAACCACATCAAGGAGACATTTAGAATAGCACAAATAGAAGAGAAAATTAGAAAGAGTCATTTGAGGTGGTTTCAACTGATGAAGTTGATTTGCAGGATTTGGAACAATAGAGAAGGAAAAGATAGAAAATAAGCAGAATTTATTGCTGTGGAAATGATGTCCGCTCTTGATTGAGGCTCAAATATTTATAAACTCTATAATATAAACACAACTTTCAATGTAAGCCCGTGTAGGTGCCATTAAGACCTTGCCAACACTAACCCTAGGCCTTTGTGCTTAATGATCAACCACCAATGGGCTGAAATAGGGCTCTAACAATCCACCTAGGGTTTGACAAAAGGGTTTTAAGGCTTTTCCTAACCAAGAAGAAAAAATGGGACTTAAATTGATACAATTCAATGGACTAAGGTCTGATCCAGGGTTAACTATGGTGTAAATCAATAGGGAAGGAAATACGGGGTTGAAAAAGGGACCAAAATAAGTGTTTTTATGGTTGTATGCATCTTCATAGAGTAGTTTGTACATTCATACAAACACCTAAGGTTTCATCCCACTTTTGGGTGGTTAGCCCTAGAGTGGGGAGGAATGAAGGGGGGAAAGGAGAAAAATGGAAAATGGAAGGAAAACAGGGAAAGAAAGAGAAGGCAAGGGGAAAAGTATAGAGTGCGAAAGAAGAAGAAGATTGGGGAAAATGTATAAAAGTAAGGCTCTCAAGTTGTTTAAGACGTGGTGTAGACTAGGTAGGGGAAGAAACGGAGTGGGCAACATCTTTAGAGATAAACTAAGGTTTCTTGTAAGAAGAGGAGATGAAACCCCTTTCTGGACAAATTTGTGCCTTGGAGAAAGGCTCATAGAAGATGTTTATCCTAGGCTTTATAGGATAGCCGGGAATAAACAAGCCCTAATTCGGGACTGTTACAAAGTAAAGGAGGGCCACACATCTTGGCAACTTGATTTTAGAAGAGAGTTGAGGACTTTTGGGTGAGAGTTTCGGAGAGATGTTACCATGTTAGGTGAATTCCCTCTGTCCAGGGAGGAGGAAAACGAGCTAATTTGGATGAGATTCTTCGGGTACCTTTTCGGTCAAGACGATAGGTGAGTTGGTTTTTCATCAACATAACAATGAAGACCATTTACTCTGCCTAGCCTGGAAGAGCTTAGCTCTCCCTAGGGTCCAAACCTCTGTATGGTGTGCTCTGAAAGGATAGGTGCTTTCTAGAATGAATCTTAATAGGAGAGAGTTACTTGGCTTGGATGAGGATCTACACTGCAAGTTCTATGGTTTCATAGAAGATGTAGATCACTTATTCGTGGGGTGCTTAGTGGCTAGGAAATTGTGGACAAATTTTGCTAATTCGAGGGAGTACCATGGGTTTTTGACAGAACTTAGACGGGAGTAGTGGGGTCCTTGTGTCTCTCCCTTGTCAGTCCTAAGATGAAGGCTTGCCTAGAATACGATTCCATCAGCAATCTTGTGGTCCGTATAGAAGGAGAGGAATGCTAGGATTTTCGAGGTTAAGGAATCTGAGGAAAGTGAGATCTTTCAAAAAGCCAAATGGAGGCTTTGCACTTGGCTCCTATCCAGAAGAGAGTGTAAAGGTTACAAAATAACTGATTTTATAGCTCGTGGGAGGGTTGTTTGAACAAGGGTCCGAGAAATATGAGAACCCTCATTACCTGATCTCCTCCTCAGCAGGGCATTTCTGAATTCAATGTCCATGGGGCAGCAAGGGGAAAACCGGGACCGACATAAATAGGTTGTGTTCTTCGAGATCATAACAGTAAAACATCCATATATTTTTTTGAGCCGGTAGGGCAAAGAGACTCAAACGAGGCATAGCTTCTTAGTATTAGGAGAGCCTTGACTATATGGAACTCATTCGGGTTAGGGAAACTAGTCATCGAAGGGAATTTGGCAAATGCAATTAGGTGGGCTAAGGGGTTGAAACAACCTCCTTGGAAACTAATTACAGTTGTGAGGGAAATAAATGCTCTATGTTCGGGCCATGAGATTTATTTTGCTCTGGTCAGATGATCTGCCAATGGAGTGACAAACTTCTTTGCAAAGAATGGGGTTGACTCCTTGACTGCAGGTGCATTCTATCTTTGAGGCACCGATATGATGTGAGTGGCTGTCTTCCATTTTATGCTTTGCTTTTTTGGATGCTTCACTAGATGTATTTTTCTTTTGTTTACTAGATGTATTTTTCTCTTGTTAACTCTTTTATCTTGGGTTTAAGTCTCTTAGTCCCATTTCTTTGTACTTGTATCACCACTTCTTCTATGAGAGAGAGAGAGAGAGAGAGAGAGAGAGAGAGAGAATCTTGTCTCGCATGAAGATCTTTCACATTAAGGGAAGGAGAGGAGTCACACCAGTTTTGCAAAAAAGGAGAAACTCATAAAATTCCATTCATCTTATTTTGATCTTAAAATTCCTTTTACAAGATTATTTATAAAATAGAAGTCATAAACTAAACTCTAGACTATGTGCCTTAGCGAACACATGTAGGACATCTAAACCACAAATACTAAATATAAATTCATGAAAGTCTTGAGACACACATGAAACTATGTATGCATGCTAATGAAATCTGAAAAACATAATTGGCAGGTAGGCATTGAGTCAACGATTGATCAACCCAAAATTCTCTGAATGAATGATGGTTGGATCAAATGATATGAATGGCTAGACTGACCCAAATCCTTGAATGCTCCACCAACATGAACATGGTAATTGGAACTTGTAAACCCATGTAACTTTGAAATTCTTGTTAACTCATGTAATCTTTAATAGTGTGATTTGTGTTCAATGTTCACCACTTCTAGGAGGGTGCTAAGCTGGTCTCTGAAGGAGTAAATAACTTGGTGCTTGGAATCATGGCACCCATTTCATGTTCAAACTTAATTCATACCTTATGGAACTCAATTTTAAATTTGTGTTTACACACACTGTGGATTTACTTACAAAATGACAATGATTAGAAAACCCCGACCATCTGATAATTAGCCTGAGAGCCTGGATGATTGAACAAGTCATAATAAAAAAGGTCTAATTCTCAATATGAACCATTTGTTCCATGCACGTGTTTAGAAATTCTCCTAGGCAACTCCCTTCCCCACATTATGGTACAACCATTGTGCCGAGGGTCAACTTTTACTTTTTGAGTCTTGCATTCAGCCCAGGTCACTATGCTTATGGATTTATTTTCATTAGAAGATCCACACGATCTTATAAATATCCTTAAACATGGGTGATTGCATCAATTATGAAAGAAATGATCTGATTCTCAATATAAACCACCCATGGATTGTTCACTTTTATGAATTACCTTCACTAGAAAAAAAAAAAAATAGAAAGCAGCCAGCCACTGCTAGAATGGCCAATAGTTGGATGGCTAGGATTATCCTTTTGGTGTGTTGGTCTTTGAAAAGTCGGGCTGTTTTGAATGGATGTTCTAAATTGATGATTTGTCAATGCATTCATCTTAGTTAATGAATCCTATTGTATGCTAGATGGGAGTTTCATGGAAGCATTTCTGGTTTTATGTTCAGTATCTGCACTCTCCAATTGCAGACAACATTTGACAACAATATCTTCAAAGAAATACTCACTTTGGTGTGCCTTCTGGTCCTTCCATATGTTAAATATATGTATGAAAATTCAATCAATCAGACCTTAGACATTGATCATGCGCATTTGACAAAATTCTGCACAAAAGTAGTCTATCATCATATAAATTTTAAGGCTTTGTTCTGCAATAAGGTGAAAAATTTGCCCTGTTTCTAAATTCCATAAATATTAGATCACTGTTCAATCATCCCCTCCTTTTGTTGTGATGTACCCACAATGGATGGTATTTTAAAGTTTCTAGACTGGTAAATTACAACTTATCAGTCCTGTAGCATACAAATGAATGGTTAAAAATAGAAGATAAGTCTAAAGGAGGCCTAAGAGAAAATTGCTTGGGCCTGAGATCTTCCAATTTAGGTCTCTTTGGAACTCATTTTGGTGACCGATCACACCATCGTGGACCTTGTATTTTAAGTTGCATGTGGCCCCTTATATGAGCTTGATTGCGTGGACAACTTGAGCCAGGCTACGTTGACTGGGGTAATAATGGTTCCTTATACAAAGCATTCAGTGTCATGAACCAATTTTTATGATTTTTCAGGAGACGCTTCAGGTAAAGGATGAAGAGTTGCAACAGTTAGCAAGAGAACTTCGTGCTCGGGATTCAATGATAAAGGAGATAGCAGAGAAGTTATCTGATACAGCTGAAGCTGCAGAGGCTGCAGCATCTGCAGCCCATGCAATAGATGGAGAAAGGAGGATTGCATGTGCAGAAATTGAAGTTTTAACCAAGGAAACAGCAAAGCAGCAGGAGCTATCAATATTGAAGGTACCCATGATCTCTTGATTTCTAACCTTTTTTAAATATTTTTTTCCTGGAAATTTCTGAAACCTGAACAAATGTTACAGGTTACCACTTTCCCAAAATATTTAAATATTTCATTTAGACTGCACTGTTATTGCATGTTATTTCTGTAGCATTCATCTTTTATGGAAGAATGGCCAAATTTGGGCACCATTGTTGCTATCTTGTAATATTCCAATGCAAATTTGAAGCCTTCTAAATTGATTTCATCATGAATGAAATTGTTCATTTAATTAACAGTCTAAATGCCTTAGTAGATGGCCAGAATTTCGCCATAGAATTTTATCATACAGTTGGTTGATGCAATGGAACCTATTTTAAAAATTACACAATATCCAATGGACTGTTGCAAACAATTATATAACTGAGAAATTACATCCATCATTAGATCTACAATCATTCCCTTTGTCTTGTTTTAACATGTAATCCTTCCAAAGATGGAATATTCATCCCATAGATAGGTACCACAACACTAATTTCAGGAAAACCTGGCCACCAATGAACTCCCAAAATCCAATAGAATAATGTCAATCTTGAAGAGCTCTCAGACCTAAATGTAGAACATCAGTTGTGATATCTCCAAGAGAATCTCCAAGAGAATGGCTCACATGAATCAGGATCCAGAGATTCCTCCAGTACTAATGGTTCACATGAATCAGGATCCAGAGATTCGTCCAGTAGTAATGGTTCACATGAATCAGGATCCACAGATTCCTCCAGTAGTAATGGTTCACGTGAATCATGATGCACAGTTTCCTCCAGTAGTTCTTATAAGTAATCTATGAAACTCGGATCTGTAGAAAATATGGGGATCTGATATCCATGGGAAAGCTTTCAAAAGTGTTAGCAATATACGTATACACCAACTTGAGGATTCATGCCAAGAACCCAGTATCTCACTGATTCCCTGATTTTATCCAATACCAAAAGTATCCATGGCAACGGCAAAGGCTGGACAGAGGAGGGTCCCACACAGTCCAAACAGCAGATCTACTGTAGAAAGTAATATTAGAGACAGGAAAATAATAATGAAAAGAGAAGAAAGTATTTGGAGGAGAGAAATTTCTCTCTTTGAATGTATTGTATTGAAAATCAACTGTCAAAGGTTACATGTATATATAGCCATTCATGGTGGCTAAAAAGGAAATGAATCAAAGAATAATTAATTACAATCATTTGCACAGTTAGCTACATATGTCGAGTCAACTTTCTAAACTAGAACTATTCTGGTCAACTATGTCCAGAAGTGGGTCCCACAACAAACGGCCTGACATCCTATTTTAATCGTAGCCTCATGTAAAAACATACCTTTTAATCCTAACTCTCATGATGCAAGAAGACTGAAGACAACTTCATAAGTCGTCGTGTTCATCATCGTTGTTATCATCATTGAAGTCTTTGTCCCATTTATCTAGAGTTGGCTTCCAAGTTTTATTTTTCCACTCAACTTTATGTCTTCTATTGCCTCACATTCTATCATGTCTTGTACCATTAATAATTAGAAGAATTATATAAAATCACGCATCTACTGTAGCTTTTTTGATTTTTTGTGGTGCAATGTAGCTGTATCGGGTCTAAGAGGCTTAAACCCAAGTCTGCAAGAAAAAGAAAAAGCAAAATACATTTGTCCAAACATCAAATCTATATAACATAATAATCAATTCTCCCCATGCCGGATGAGGAAATTAGAGATGGAAAACGCCTATTGATGTAGAGTCAACCCCATTCTTCGCGAAGAAGATGGCCACTCCATTTGTTGATCTCCTAATTAGAGCAAAAGAGACCTTACGGCCTGAACACAACACCCTAATCTCCCTTACAATTGTGACCAATTTCCAAGGTGACCCTTTTAACCCATTGCCCACTTGATTGCATTTGCCGAGTCCCCTTGAATGATTAGTTTCCCCTACCCTAATGAAGACCATACAGACAACGCTCCAATACTAATAATATCTAGGTTTCCTCTAATGGGCACATATTTTAATACTAGCTTTTCTTACTATTCCTCATCGTAACATCATATCTTTGTCACTTCTACCTTATCTACATGTTGGTTCTTAAGTGCCCAACATGCTATTATGATCTTTATTTAAATTGCAAATTCACTAAAATGAGATGTGCTATTATGCTGATGGTGTGAATCAAGAAGTACAATATAGCACCTTGAAATAGTGTTTTTTTTAGCAGTAACACATAGAGAAAGATATTAATAGTAAGAAAACTTTAAATATACATGGTGAGGGTCTAAGAGTCTTAAATCCGAAAAGAAAAAAGAGAAAAAAAACATAGTCATACTTGACATAGTTTATTCTTATCCATATGTACTTAAAAAAGATTATTGGTTTTATTGCAAGAAAATTCAATAGTTTTTCTTTCATAATTAACCATTCAGTTGAGATCATTTGAAGAACGAGTCTTGGTTCTAAGTAAAGAGAGAGATCAGCTTCTGAAGCAAATAAATTCTGCAATTCAAGAAACACACCTATGGCGTTCTGAACTTGCAAAAGCTAGAGAGCACGTTATGATATTAGAAGCAGCTGTTGTGAGAGCAGAAGAGAGGTCCAGAATTTCTGAGGCAGATTCTGAAGCTAAATTAAAAGCTGCTGCAGAAAAAGAAATTGCTGCTGCAAAAGAGAAGGAAGAGCTTGTGGCATATGTGAATGCGTTGCAATCACAACTTCAAAGGTTTGGTGTCTCTTTAACTTTCCATTTTAGTTCTATTCATAAATAAATTGCTTTATGATGTAAGCTAGGTTTTTGAGGGAAGCAAAACCTGGAATTATAGATACTATATTTGACACCCAAATCTATGGATTTACTATTGGAACGCTAAACAAATATCAAATACAACTATATATGAAGAAAATCAGTAGAGAACTCTTTTTTTGAAGCAAAAAATCAGTAGAGAACTTGCGGAGAGGTTGTTAGGAAGCACCAAGGTGCTAAGAAAAAAATTCAGCTGTTAAATGATATATCACTTCCCTAGGGGACCAATGTTTTGGCTGAAATTATGGTCTTATTGGCCATTTCAGCCGATATGTTATTTTTACCTTAAAAAATTCAGAAAAAAAAGAGATAAACTGGACCACAATTTCTGAAGACCTAAAATTTCCCCCATTTCAACTGAAAATTGGTTTTCTACAGTGATTTCAAATTTTCTAAAAAATATGAAAAATGCTGGTTTTTTCATGTCAGATAGCCTTAAAAACATTCAGCTAAAATTGTTTTGTTCAAATGTGGGGTAAATAAAGATGGGGGAAACATTTTCACTAGGATCAAGGGTTTACCCTTGTTTGTTAGACGCCTTATTTGAGAAGATGGGAGATAAACTTATACTAATTGCTAGTGAAAATGTTTGTGCCTTTTGAGAGCGGTCAAAGATCATTTGCCCAAATAGACCTTCATATTTCTTTCTGCATCTGTTGGACGACATGTTTGACCGTTCCTACATTTTGAGTTTCACCTGTGAATGTCAATTAGGTTTTCAAGGCAGAATTTGTAGTTTCTCAGTAGAAGGAAAATTGCTTATTTTGAAGTGTGTGATTACTCACATTGGGGTTGTACAGTATCTCTATCCCCCAACCAATGTCAGTGATTCACTGTGATAATAACTAGAAGTTGACAGGCCACCATTTTGACTAAGTACTATTTGTTCAAAATATTCAAACTAAGTGCATCCTCGTTTACCAGTTTACACTCTTGCAGTTCCTATTTTCATATAACCCTGAACAATTGGCATCAACTTCACCTAGAACTGATATGGATTTCTTTTGAAGTTGTTTAATTTTTTTCTTTTTTTAATTATTATTCCTTTTGAATGCAGAGAACAGAGCATTGGAAAGCAAGCTTGTGCAGTGAAATCTGGGTCATACCCTGCTTCCGATGATGCCGTTTCAATGACAAAACATGTGGATTTGTCGGAAAGCAATGTAGACAAAGCCTGTTTAAGTGAATCAAGACCAATTCTAGCTTCAGAGGATGGTGAGGTCCAGCTGACAGTTGACGGAGGCAATCTTCATTCGATTGGTGATGATGAATGGAGTGACGTCTCAACAACAGATGCAAGGATAGCTGATGTTAGGGAGATCTCTCCTGAGGCAGAGGGAGGCAGCGTGGATATTTCTGTTGTGAATCTGCCTGTTGATAACCATGTCAATGGAGTGAGTTCACATCAACCTTGAAAAGCCTGATAATGAGAAAACCCATTTCAGGTAAATGCTTGAATATTGAAGGACCACACTGATAGGTAATTGTTATTACTTTTTGTATAAATTAATTTTTTGAAAGCATTTTCTTTTCAATTGAAACTTCTCTGCATCATCTGTGAGTTTGATGTTCATTTTTCCATTGATATGTACAAGGAGCTTTACAGTTAACATCAACCAAGATCTATCCATGTTTTTATAAAATTGTTTTTCTCATTAAAAGTGCAAAAGGGGGAAGATTACTATATTAAATAGTAGATTATCCTCGGTGCTAGGAATTATTTAGGATAGTTAATATAGGCACTCCCTTGGCTTTTTTCACATGTCATCAGTTAAATAATGAAAAATGAAAATACGAATGTTGTATGTGAAGACTATGTCGAGTTCAATTCAAGTCAGCAACGTGGTTTTGATTCAACTCAGTTTATGTGTTAGAATCAACTCACAAAGAGAAGTCTAACTTGGCTTTTTTCACATAAATATTGAAAAATACGAATGTTGTATGTGAAGAGTATGCTGAGGTCAATTCAACTCAGCAACTTGGTTCTGATTCAACTTGGTTTAGAGTTACAATCAACTCACAAAGAGAAGTCTAACTTGGTGGATGTTAAAGTCCAAGTTGATGGTTGACTAAAGTCCAACTTAGTGGTTGGAAAAAGTTTCAACATGGTAGCTTTAAAAAATATTAGGGTTCGATGTAAATTTTCAAAGTTTTACATTTTGCAGATAGAGAATGTTGTTTTGGGAATCTTGTTAATTATAAATAAATTCTGAATTATTGTATTTTCTGTTAAAAATACTGTAATTTTTTAAAATGTGGTGAGATTTCTTGCGTAGTTCTTATGTACTTTCTAAAATAGTAAAGTATTTTTTTAAATTTGTAATGGTTCATGTAAGATTGTATCATCAGAGAGCTTGATTCTATAAATATATTAAAGATAATGGGATAAACCGAGTCTAAGCAGAAGCCACGAGTCTGCATCAATACAGTTGACCATAACTTTTTTTTCTGAATTTTTCTTCCTTATAAAATGTCATTTACACCCATTCACGTCACATCATAAATAAAACACGAGGACAACATTGTAATTTTCATTTGCATTTTACGAGGTGCATTGACTTTAATATAATTCTTCAAAATATTATTTTTTTCATAAGTTTTGACCATACAGAACTTCAAATATTTACATTTAATATGAGAGGCTCTTGTAACCGGCATAGTTTCATATATAAATATATATATATTTTTTTAAATTTATGTGTGGGAAATTGCAGGATATTCTCACATGTGAGCTCACTACCTTTAGAGCACACCAACATTAGGCCATAGCAGATCGAATCCACAATATCTCGCTTCAACTAAAAAATTATATTATTTTAGTTTTTTCAAGTGAACTGTGCTTGAAAAAGCCATTATATCTCTAAACTTAAATGTGACATTCTACATGGGACCTATTTTGGATCAATTCAAATTGAAGAATCCATTAAACAGACCTAAGCATTCATTATATATGGACCATTGAAACCATATTTTTTGAACTCTCTCAATTGTGGTAAAAAAGATAGAACTATAATTTATCCAATAGGTTGCAGTTAAAAATGTAATTTAAGAGGGGTCACCTACAAGTCTCATGTATTAGACAAGTCTAAGAGGAGTCAAATTTAAAACCTCTAGTCTAATCTTAAAAGTTTAGACGAGGGATATAATACTATCAATCGGCCGATATCTCGGTGATATGTATTAGCCAAATATCGATATCATTTTTTTTTTAAAAAAATCAGATATCGGTCGTAGGCTCAGGCTAATATCTCGGCCGATATTTATGTTTTTCAATTTTTTTTTTTTTAAAAAACTGGGCTATTTTATATTTTTTTAATTTTTCAAAAATAAAATAAAAATAAACCATCGATATTTGTAAAAAAAAAAAAAAATTAAGGAAGGTGAGATATTGGCCGATATCCCATTTTGCCGAGATTTTAACCCCTGATTTAGACCAACTAAATTAGGTAGAGGTTTTATTCTATAGAAAAACGACAATTGTATCCTATGTGATCCTTTGATGAATTCTTTTAAAAATCTAGACAGTCAAAAGAGGCTCAAAAACTATTAAAACTACGCATATAGCACATAGTTTCTCAGCGGGCCTCATCATATTGAATTTATAATTATGAAGTACCTCATAACCCAAAATTGATAAGCAGATTATTATCTAATTAACTGCATCAAATTTAATAACTATTTGATTTAGAAGGATCCCATACTCACACGGGCAAAATTTGTTAAGAAACATGGGATGGAGTGAAATTCCCATTTTACCCTACTGGTGACCGCTCATCAAGTATCGGTGTACCTATAACACGCCAATCTACATGTATATGGTGTGTTATCGGTACACCGTTACTTAATGAGCGATACTCCGATAAAGATAAAATGAGAATTTCACTTCATCCCGTATCTCCTAACCGATTTTACCCGTGTTAGGATGACTGTCCAATTTAGAATTATCTAATTTGATAGTTAAAAAAGGCTTTAAGTCTACGTTTCAAGTTTAGTATTACTTTACAACTAATATGAGAAGGTCCACTGAACTATATGATTTTATATAGAAGAATTAATTTGTTTTACTCAAATAAAGTAACAAATTTTAGTTGTTTTAGCATTTCTCTCTTGAGTGTTATTTTTTCCTTTCTATCTTTTTTCTTAATGAAAAGATTCAAATGATTGAATTGGTCAAAAATGTTTAAATGGGGGCGATAATAACTATATTGATAATAGAGTTTAAAGAAACTCTTCTATTTAATTATCATAGCTTTGTGAAATAGATCGTAAAAAATGAACTACTTATAATAATTAAATTTTCGAAAAACAAAATTATAACCCTATAATGACCAGATGGGGCCAAATTTTACCTTCCAATTATCTTTCCAATCAAAGATGTATGACCCACTTGAAATTTATTTGGGAGTTTATAAATGGTCTACCACACATAATTTTATATTATTTTATTTTTCATAATTTGTGAATCGACTATTTTTTTTTTAATTTACGTGTGAAAAACCGCGAAAAACCCAGCTTAAAACGCCCACGGGTGATACCCACTGCCCTTAGGGTATACTAAGTTATAACATGAGGGCACGAACTCGGCACCTCCTACTTCCTGAGGCGGGAGGTTAACTAGTTGAGCTACACCCATGTGAGCCAGTTGAGCTATACCGATGTGGGTTACACCCTTGTGATTCGACTATTACTTCTTAGAACTATAAAGTTGTAACCAATTGATGAGTGAGTTGCTAAGGTGTAGACATGAATATGAGATAAAAAAAATCACTTTGATTGTATCATCAATATCATATTTCTTAAGCTTCTTAAATTTGAAGTTATAGATATTTATTCAATTCTTAAGAGTTTGTACTCTGTTTATGTAACACCCAAAATTGAATGGAAATTATTATGATTTAATCGATTAATTAGGAGAGATTTAATGGAATTTAATTGAAATTTTTAATTTTTTTTAATGTAATGTCGACTGGCATCATGAGAAATAAATTCATGAAATTTATTAGAAAGAATTTTGTGATGTGACATCATGCTGCATGGGCGATAACGTGGCATGCCACATGGAACTCAAATGTCACATCCAAATAACTTAAGGGCAAATATGGAATGGAAAAGAGGCCACTCGATTTTATCTATGTTACACAAGGCAGAATGCAGTTCCACTTATTCCGTGCGCAAGGTCAACCCACTCCTATTCCATGCGCACAGCACTCCCTGTTCCACTTCCCTCTCGCGCACGACACTCACCCACTCCCCTCCACATGTGCACAACAGTTCTCTCCCATTCCATTTTATATTCGCACAGTACTCCTTTCCATCTTCTTCTCCCAGGACAGAACCCATTCGCCATCTGTTCCATTGAAAGAACTCAAGCAATGAAAGAATCAAGAAGAAGGGAAGGAAGGGAGAAGAAGGAAAGAGGGAAGGATTCTGGAAAGCTTCATTTAAGGTTGGTCTTACTTCCAAATTTAATATTTACGTTTAATTTAAAGTTTAAAATGATTTAGAACCGACCTTAGATGAATCTGGGTTTAAGGAATAAGAATAGGAAAGATTCGGGGATTTTCGGGTATTTCCCCAATTCAGGAATCAGATTTAAATCCGTGAAATTTGATATTAAATTATGAATTTGTAACGACCAGACCCGAAAACAGGGCTTATGATCCAACTCAGTGTGATATTGTCCGTTTTGGGCCTCGCACACAAGCGAGCTCGCATGGATTTGCCTTTGGGCCCGGCCCAAAACGCGTCACACTAGAGCAGAGGTGGGTGGCCTCAAATAAACCCACCATCCTTACCTTTCCAAACCGATGTGGACTCCCCACATCGGTGGTGTGTAAGGGGCAGGGTATCACAATCACCCCCCCTAAGGCCTCGAGCCGCCTTCGGCTCGACTCTGCCCAGCTCAACAACACCAGGGAAGGAGGAAAGCCCACACAATTCAAGTGTTGAACTCGGCTCTAATACCAATTTGTAACGACCCGACCCGAAAACAGGGCTTAGGGTCCAACTCAGTGTGATATTGTCCCCTCTGGGCCTCGCACAGAAGCGAACCTGCACGGATTTACCTTTGGGCCCTGTCCCACATGGTCCGACCCAAAATGCGTCACACTAGAGTAGAGGTGGGTGACCTCAAATAAACCCACCAACCTTACCTTTCCAAACAGATGTGGGACTCCCCACATCGGTGGTGTGTAAGGGGCAGGGTATCACAGAATTTTAATCCCTAAAGACGTGATAAATCACATAGGGAATAAATCTAAGGGTTAGATTTACAGAACATGACCAATAAACTACCCTGGTGTGATTCCCGAGTTCAGGGAACTTGGTTCGCACTCTGCAGAATTCTGCAGATGATTGTCTGTAGAAGACAGGCTTCAGAACCTGTCTCGGAACATCCAAGACAAGTTTCGAAGGTTCGGAACAATCTGAGGGAACTATGATGTTCCGAGAACCTCGGAAGATAGTAAGTCTCGGAACCTGGCTTGGATGTATCGAGGCCAAGTTCCGAGCATAGTCATATAGAACTGAAACCTGTAAAGCCTCAGAAGTACCGAGGGAATATTTGTAGTTTCGAACTCTTGGAGCTTGACTCGGAAGTTTCGAGGCTAAGTTTCGAGCACTGTATTGTATAATTGAAACTAATAAGTCTCTCGGAATTACCAAGAGAGGACTTGAAGTTTCAAAACCCTCAGAACTTGATTCGGAAGTACAGAAATCAAGTTCCGAGTAGTCCAATGAACAATATACTTCGGAATGATCAGAAGGAGACCACGATGATCCAAAGCTTCGGAACAAGCTTCGAAAGTTCCGATTTGATGGCCCAAGTTTCAAACCCACAGTGTTAAGACTGGACCTTTAAATCCAAATTGTTGGGTTGAACGTGAACATAGGAGTAAGGAGACACCACTAAATTGAAATTAATGAAAGTAATAAGTGTAGATTTGGACATAAGTTAATCAGATGAATTATTGTATTTTGATTCATGGAAATAACTAGAGGATCAGAAGATGATCTAGGAGTTGTACGTGCCACGTACCTCGCTCCTTCACAGAATCTCGTTGATCAAGTAAGTTTTCCTACTTTCTTGAAGTACCAAGTGATTATTTATGTATGTTTGAACTATAAGTCTATTTCAATGCACGATTTGATGAGAATTTGATAAAGTATAGTTTTAATACAATGTATTTCCTATATATGTTGTCAAATATGTTTAATTTATCAATGCATAGACATGAAACACATGCATATGTGGGATGGGAAAACATGAGTCAAAGGTTATAGGAATAACATACTTTAACCAGAAATACTTAAAGATTTATGAATAATTTAACCATTGAAAATGGCCACGTCCATGGGTTACAAATTATGACATATTAATTGGGCAGAAAGCTCCAAAATCAGAAGAAGTCCCAAAACCTGCGCAGGAGTATGGGTGTGTAGCACTCCCCCGGTAATCCTGGTTAAATGCTAGTATTGGGTACTAGCTCCCGGCTGGTACCCCAAGAAAAGTACGGACAAAATGACCAATGTTTATAACTATTGAATGAGAATGGGACAATGGTCAATGTATGGGGCATGAGAAGGGCTTGCATCAATTCATATCACCATGGCATAGTGCATCATGATGACTTCTAAATGCTTTACATGTATATACGATTCTGATTTATATGAGATGATTACAAAATGAACATGAATGCTTTATGAAATATTAACTGATTTTGAAATATAGGATATAGATGATTTTCAAATGAACTATATGATATGAATAATGTATATATGTTTTATCACAGTTTTATATATATCACATGTTGGTACCCACTTGATGGGAATTCCTACTAGGTGTTGAGTAAGCCCACAAATCTTTTCTTTTTTAGAAACTGATATAGGAAAGGAGAAAGGTGATGTGGCAGGACCGAGCAATAGTCACGCATAGACGGTTATGAAAGCAGGAGAAAGAATTCGTAGAGCTTTTCATTTTATTCTGGAATTTTAGAAATAGAAGAGGACATTCCATTTTGGTTTACATTTTGAGAATAAATATTTAGGTAGAAATTATTTGACATTTAATTTTATGGGATCATATTGGTTTGCTTTGAATTGAGAATGGTTATCTGTCAAATGTATCAAATGTATGTACATATTTCCGTATGTTTTAAGATAGTGTGTTGAAAATGTTACATGGACTACATTCATGTGCACACACTAGTTGGGCCAGTCAGTCGAAAGTCGGGTCTTCGGACTCGGACTTGACTCGTGTCGTGGCACTCTCCTCTCTCTTCCTGTCTAAATTGTAGTGACCCGATCCTTTTAATCCTCTATTTCTATCTCTCCCAAACATAGTGGTGACCCATAACCAGCCCAAAGCCCCTTATCTTCCTCTCTAGCCGTCAGGTCGTCCCTTGCATGCACGTTGGACGGATTACGCACCTCTTCCACACCCTTATCCAAGTGTTTCTCTTCTTCTAGAGGTAAGTAAAGTTCATATTCACTCTTATTCCCTCTGAATTGTGGTTTAGAGTTAGTATGAGGTGAAATAGGATGGAAATGAGGCTTAATCACGAGAGAGAGGGTTAAAGATTGTGGGTTGGGTTGAATGGATGAGGGAATTAAGCCCCCTTTTTGGGTAGAGAGTAGTAGTAGAGAAATTGAGTTGTGGTTTGTTATTTTCTTGGAATTTATGCCTCAATGTGAGTGGTAATGATCCTCTTTATGTGTTGAATAACTACTGACACTGTTGAAGTGAACGTTCCTCGATAAGTTGGAACCGTAGATCCCCCAAATTATGAGGTGAGGTTCCCTAAACTTATACTTGCCTATAATGTATTGTATAAAATGTCTAAATGGGTACACTGTGATTATGGGCACGTCGTAACTGTACTCGGATTATGTACTTAGTGTGAATGGTTATGTGAGAGTTCCTAACCCAATGCTTGCCCATAATGTGTTTGTAAAATTGTCTGAATGGATCAATTGTTATAGTGTGGCTTGATATAGTTGTTGTTAATGTTGAAAATGAGTTATGTATGATGTTGATTAGGATTAAGTTATCATGATGAGTAAAATGAACTGGCATGCTTGAGTAGATGGAAATTGGGGTTATTTTGGTGTTTAGTCCATCGTATATCCATGAAGAAAAACAATTCATAGAGGGAGAAGTTAATAGTGAGGGTTCCTCCCCTTGTTAGTGCATTCTATGTGTTTGTTAGAATGCATGAATGAGTATATTAGAGTGAAACTTGTTAATGTTGGGTCTTGATGCTTATGAATGAGCCCAAACTTTGCTTAAAATGGTGATTGTAGTATAGTGGTGCTTTATGGAGTCTAATGTTGAGTTTTGAGAACTTGCATGAGGTTGAAGTGAGGATATTTCCACTTAATGTAGTAATGAAATGTTGTTGTATGGTAGAGTTCAAAATTTAGATTATGTCACGCCCCGACCCGATATGTGGGCCCGGAACGAGACAAATTTTTTTTTTTTTTTACTAATCCCTAAACTCAGAATGTCCCTGGTCTCGGATCTGCCTAAGCCCATGAAGAGACCATATGATCATAAAAGCTAAACTATCACAGAAAGTTCTTATATATGCATAACAATGCACACCATAATTATACACATACAAGTCTGGATATCTAAGTGGTAAACTTAGACAATAATTACATAACAAGTCATCTAAGTAAATTCTATTCCTAACCAACTTAGTAAAATTCAAAGGTTCCACAGCTTAGGTCGTTACAGGAGGGTCCTCCGCTGCCTTTAGACCTTGTCCTACATTGAGGTACATGTAAGCTTCTAGCCTAGTGAAGAGAACTCGAACTATTATAGATATAGCATGCAATAGAGAATTAAAGTCTACAATGCAGTTGAAATATAAACAGAACATGTGGCAAATATTCTTTAATTTCAATTCATAATGCATATCATTGTTTCTTTGACTCATTGGGGTATCCCACTCAACCCCAACTATATAGGTCTAGGGAATCCCATTCATCCTCAAATGCATTAAGTCAAGGCAGACAGAATGCAGCATCTTGTAAGAACTCGACCCATTTAACAAGTGTGTGAGTGTATATGTTTAACATACCCCATAAACAACATTTCATATAAATAGAAAAATACACAATTACCATTCACTGGTATAAAGTTCAGCTTATCAACCCAGAGTAATCATATTCTCAATACCTGCATAACCACGTTAGCACAGGGACATTCATAATTATAAACAGATAATCACCTGCATATTCCACATGTTCCAATCATAACACATATCATGTATATATGAACCTTACATAAAACATACACACATGCACATGCAAATAAGTCATAGTTGAGTCTCCTCACCTTGATCGACGATGTTACGCGGGTTTCTCGATTTACGTGAAGGAAAGAGAGAAAGCTGGTCCACTGTTCCAATTAGATAATTGACGGAGTTAGACCCTATATATTAATCTAAGATGACCCGACCGACAACTCAATGTGTCCGACTGACAGAACATAGTTGTGTCAAGATATACTCTTGGAATTGAAAAGGAAAGAGTGGAGGTTTAATTTAAATAGTCTAAGTCGATCTTATTTCATATTTAACAATATGATAAAACCTCTCTAAAATTCTGAAACTCAAAAATGAATACATTCTTCTCCACTTATCTTTAACTACTCATAGTTTAAAATTTTATGAAATAATTAAAGAGTTTAAATAAACACAATCAACCTGATAAATAGGTGTATTTACAATCACTTTATTATTTATGAAAATAATCACTTTCAAAATCATATCATAAAAATAATTAAGAATTAATATAACTTTTTAATTTCAGTTACTTATACACAAAATATATAAGTTAAAAATCTATGTAAAACATGGTATTAAAATCTCAAACCAATGATCAATTATTTGATCTGTACCATTTTCTTCAAATTTAGTAAACAAAATGCTAAACCCTCTTGAAATTGCACCCCGATGCATAGTAATTAAAAGTATCAATTTCTTTTAAAATCAATCAAAATAATTAAGAAAAGGGGCATTTTCCCTAAATTTTAAAAACCCAAAGATGAAGCCCAAAATCAACCTATTTCACAAAACAAACAGTCCTGGAGCTATTAAAATTTCGAATAGATAAATTTGTATACCTTGATCGTCGAAATCCACCGAAAAATGATGAAGTTTGAAAGCCCGGCAAAAACCCCCAACTTGAGCACGGTTGCAGCAAGAACAGTTGGAAGGAGAAGAAGAAGAGGAGGAATAAAGGAAGTAAAAGGAAAAAAAGGAAAAGAAAGGATCGGTTGAATTGAAGAAGAAGGAAGATGAAAGTGAAAGAGGGAAAAAAAGAATTGCTGGAGGCTGAGAAGCCCTTGCTTCTTTTTTCTTCTTCTTTTTTTTTTCTATCTGCATCGGTCTCTTTTCTTTTTAACTCAAAAACCCACTATGTCGGTGGTCTCTTTTTTTTTTTTTCCTCTTTTTAAAATTATCTTGACACTTTTAAATATTAAGAAAATTAACATTTTAAAACAAAAATCCACACTTCTACACATCAAAATGTCAACCGGGAAAATTCTTTTTGATCTAGAATTTTAAAACTAAGTTAATGAGTAAAAATTGAGAATTTAAACACATCAAATAATTTATTTTCCAACACAGATTATTTGAAGGGTCTCGACCAGAGAAGGTTTAGAAAATTTCAACTTTCCCACTACACTAACGAGTTGGGTCCAGGGACTCTGAACTCGGGTCGAGTCAACTCTGACTCTATAGAAAGCCCATTTGTTAATCTCTCAGATTAACTGGCACTAAATACAATCGACTATAATTAATCAAGTAATTATACACTAATTTTGGTTGGGGTATTACAGATTACCTTTTTGTGGTTTTCTACCTTGGGTACCTCTATGTGGAGATCAGGAGTTAGGGGTATCTCTGTGTGGATGTTCAAAGGATACCCTCTGTGTGGATGATCAATTGGAGTGTTTGAAATGCCAAAATTATAAGAGATGTACACTTGCATTGTATTTGGTAATTCCTTTAGGTACTTAATGTACTTAATGTGTTTTTATGCTTCCTACTCATATTAGGTAATTTGTGGTGCACTAACCCCTCATAGGTGTAATAACTTTGTTGGAGGTGGGTTCCCGTGGACTCCTTCTAAGAAGATAAAATCAGCATGGGAGCTGTAGTCGTCCTTTCTTTTGTATTTTGTAATACCTTTTGTCTATGAATGTAATTTTATTGGGTAAACTTGTTTGTGTTGTAATCTAAACCCATCGGGTATAAATTATTATGGTGGATCTTTTTTTTTTAGAATTCAGCGTGACTATTTTGTTATTTTCTAGTCACGAGCCCGGGTCAGGGTCGTGATATAAATATTCTCAAATAAATACTCTGATAATTAGAAGGAGAGGGAGGGGCCCTACAGTTTGGGGCTACTTTAGTCCACTATGATGCTAAAGTTGGAAACATTTGAATGGAGATAATTAAACTCTAAACCCTAATTAAAAATTCTGCCTTATCTTTTTTCTTTAACGTTCAATGACTAAATTATGCTTTTGCATATATGACTACAATCAAATAGCATCAAAATATTGAAAAATTTATATTAAGATGTATGGGTTGTGCCAAATGTTGTAATTGTATCTATAAATTTATTCAAAAATCTAATTCATTTCCATTGATGCACATAATACGAATTGATTTTTAACCAATAGTATAAAAATTCAAAAATTTAATGAGTCAATCTAAGTTAATTTGATTAGGTAGGATTTTGAGTCGAATGAGTCAATGGGTTTTATCGAATTGAATAAAAAACTCACATGAATTAATCAACTCAGAGAATTTTGAATCAAATTTGAGTTTCAAAATTTTAAATCATTCTTTCGTAACTATTAAAAAATGATCTCCAATTAATGAAGGTGATGTCATCCCATAGACTTCCTTAGACCACCAACTTAAATGAAATTTTGTATCCAAATTGGATGATCTCAATCAAGGAATTCAAAACTTAGAATCCACAGTCACCAACATCGCAACGGCTCTAGTTTAGAGAAAATCTGAAGCTCTGATTGATTACCCACCCAAGTTCAACCAAGAACGGGTTTATGCTCAAAATTTCACTAGAATTATTGATACTGTGCAATGATACTAATGAATTGGTGTCCAGTTGAAATTCAAAATGAACATGGAATTGTAATTTCATTATGTAGTGGTTAAATACAATTAATTGGAAACATTAATTAAATGCAAATTAATTACCTCAATGCACGTATGAAATTAAATTTGATGTCAATTCAAATTTAAATTCATAGAACTTTATATTGAATTAGTTGAATTGTGGAATTCAATTTTAATGAATAAGTAGATGGATGTACTAATTGAACATATAAATTCAAATTAAAAACAAATAATCCAATTACTTTGCAATAAGAAATTAAAATTCAACATTCTAATAGAAATTCCCAAAGAAACTTTCCTTTAATTTTCATTCATCAATTCAATGGGTTGAATGTTCTGGCCAAACACTGACTTTACATGCCTTATTTTACTAAAAAAAGAAAAATAAATAAGAAAATCAACTCAGATTAAAAGGGGCCTGCTCGCCCAGATGTGGCCGATTGGGTCTGCTGTTTCTTTCCATAATTATTGGAATTTAAAAGAAAAAAAGGGAAGTGAGTGGTGCACTGACATTTTATCTTTTGATGCAAAGAAGTAAAAATGAGAGATTAAAGAGAGTTTGGATAATTGAACATTTTACATAAACTTGGTGCATCAAAAATAAAATTGTTGGTGCACCGATCACTTCTAAAAAAAAAAACTGAGTTTGCTCGGATCTTGACCAATTCTGTGGAAAATCTCCAGCCCTTGGTTGCTTTTCTTGCCCTGAAAATAAATAAATAAAAACTCAGGCCCACTAACGCAAATCTGACCTACTCTTTTTAGATCGATGTTCCACTATGAAATTTCAATTCTTTTGTTGCCAAACCGAGCCATTATCTTCTATGATCTGGACAAATCCATCCTTAAATCTCAGCCATCCATCTGGTCTGTTGTCCTACTAGAAAATGCTGCAAAGATCCAGGCCCAGATAGCTTACAGTCCTCTTGTCGGTCAGTTGCCGATTGGTCTCTGATTTAAACTCTCGTCGGTCGGTCGCCGATTGGTCTCTGATTTTTAAACAGTGGGTTTCTTCATTAAGTCTGGCATTTGGACGTTTAAACAGCACTAAGACTTGGTCATTAATCCTCCAAATTCAGCTAAAAGTTGGATTTCCTAAATTGGTCTCAGTTAGGCCCACACATCAATCGTTTAAGGCTTCCCAATTTGGGTTGGATTCTCTTTCAGTGCTTGTATTCCAATGGGGTCCATTTAGTTCTGACGTGGCCACTTATGTGGAATTGAAAGTGGGACCCTTGGGACAACAAATGGATTTGGTTTATTGGGCTTTGTGCCCGAACCATCTTCCAAATGGGCCCAAGCCCAAAACTGATGCGCACATGCTTTAATTCTAGTGCACACAAAGTTAAATTTAAGTTGATTTTTTTTTCTTTTAATTTATGTGGGAAATTCAACAGAAAGCTTCCACAGGTGATACTTACTGGTTTTACGACACACTAGGTATCTAACACCTCCGCTTCCTTACTTTTTATTCTTTTAAAACATTTGTCATATAAATTAAAAATTTAATTATACAAATTGAAAATATATTTAAATATATATGATAATTAAAATTTCAATTAAAAAATTAATTTCAAATCACTTGATTTTAATAGCCTAAACATTCTTAAAATGATAATGCTCAGTGATTTTGATAAGTAAGATTGAAGGACTAAATATTTCAAGATAATATTTTTTAATTTTAAATCTTTTTGAATATGTACAATTATATTTAAATTTATTAAATAAAAGAAAAATATATAAAAAATGATAAATTTAAATGTTTAATAAATCTTTAAATAAAAGCTCAAACTCAAGTCATCAACAAAAATTTAGGCGTAAAATTTGGGTCAGAATTTAATTTTGACCCGTATGACAAAAAATAATGGGCTGTTTATGTATTTTTATATTTAGGATCTGATTGACTTGGAAAACAAGTTATGAAATGCAAAGTCGGTTGGGCTGAGAAAACCTGACCGAATTCCATAAATAAATACACATCAGATGTTTTTTCCCTGTCTTTCCTTCCCTTTCCCCTAACTCTCTATTCCTTCCCCTGAAGCCTGTGCAGCCGTGCCTTCCCCTGAAGCCTGTGCAGCCGTTTCTCCTTCAAGCCCTAATCCTCCTGCCATTCCTTTCTGCAGCCGTTCCTGAAGGTACGCCCTCTCTCTTACTTCTCTCTTTCTATCTCCTCTTTTACGCTCTCTCTCTCATCTCTCTGTTTTCTATCCTCTCTCTCTATTCTCTCGTCTCTCTATATTCTCTCTTTTGTTTTTAGTCGTTCAATTTTGTGGGTTTTCTCTTTTGATTATGGCTTAATCTCAGATGGGTTCTTGTTATTATTATTATTTTGCAGTATACATATATTGTATTGGCGTTTGGCGTTTGGATTTTTTGGCCGCTTTGGAGTTATTGAATGGGTCTTGTGGTATGTTCAGTCAATTTACCTATTTTACAATTTTAGCTAGGACTCTGATTTAGGCACTCTTTAGGAAGCAGGAGGTGCCAGGTTTGGGCCCCCATGGCCTCACCAGGTGTGTCCTAAGGGCAGTGGGTATTACTCGTGGGGGTTTTACGCTGGTTTCCCGCTGTTTCTCACACGCAAATTTTTTAAAAAAAGTATTTGATTTGTGATTACCATGTAAAAGTTAAATGGGCTGCTTGGTTCTATAACAAACGTGGAGTGCTTAATCGCCACCCTTCTTTTATATGCATACTGATTTGTTTATCGTGATTGCCATAGCATTGGTATGACAGAATTAACACCTTTCGACCTAGAGTTTTAGAGTCTTTTTGGTGACTGCTAGATGCATGGAAAGGAATGTAATTTGCTGGAAGTAACTAATTTTATGTCATGATTTGATGCATGAAAGAATGATACTTTCTTGAAAGATAACCATTTTTAACAGAAAATAGAAATGGATTTAATCGGTCAAAAAAAAAAAAATTGGTCATCAAAATAGAAATGGGTTTAATTATTTTTGTTTTTATAGATGGTTTTTTTCGAGGAAAGAATTTCCCTTAACATAATTTTCAATGAAAAGTACTTTCATTTACATGTATCATAATGGAGCATTTTGTATTTGAATGCATGGAAATTAAAATTATTTTCGTTGAAAATACCAACTTTTAACTAAAACCAATGAATTTATTCATTTTTGGTCAAGCTGTGGTTTGCCTTCAAGGAAAGCATGTTATTTTCCATGCATCTGAAAGTGGGTCAGCAAAATAATCGCTTTATAACCACTTTTGGTTTGGGTGTTGTTGTTTCCTACAGAAGTATCTCATTTACCATCGATCCAAAATGAAAATTTTGTGTTAGCCTGTGGCTATTGTTTAGACTTTTTGAAAAATATTATTCTATTATAATTTGTTTTAATAAACATTTAATGTGTCATGCTTTTTCAAAGGTGGCATGCTTGACATATTTGAGATTGGGATATTCAAATGGAATGTACTACTGTAACAATTTTCTGGCATTCCTCTAAAATTGGAAAAAGTGGATTTTGTAGATGGCATATAGTGGGCTAGATCACCTCTAATGCAAGAGTATGGAGTGCTCGACCATAAATCAGGACCAAAGGTCATTGAAGTCAATTCAGTCACATCAAATTCATTATTTTTAATCTTGACTGTTGATTACAATGTGTTGGGTTCCCAGTAGTCAATTCTTTTTTGGTTGTTTTGGAGCCGGCCAAAAATTGGAATGGAACAGCATATAATTTAGTACCGGGTTCTGTTTTGGCCCATTCCAGTTTGTTCTAGTTGGAATGGGCCTGATCTGAGCAAAATGGGTGGGAATGGCCTGTTTCGGCACCTGCCATTCCGTTCTTACTGTTTTCATTAGTTTGAAATTTATTTACGTATCCATCTAAAATCCAATCATATAGAACAAAATGAGACTTTATTAGATACTAATTTAAGCCCGAAATTCAATTTATAGCTACTTGATCTTAGTGGTCAAAGTGATATCACGCGTCTCCAACCTTTGATCGCTAAGATTGAGTGGCTAGAAATTGTATTTTGGGCTGAAATTCGGTCCATGATGGCTTTCGGTTCTATCAAAGTTCTTGTAAGCAGTATCTCATAGTCGTCCAGTCATGATAGTTGGGAGAGGATCGTCAGATCTAATGGCTCGTCATCATCTTTAGTTGAGTGGTGGATCTACTTACTGAGCTGCATAGTTTTGCTTGGAGGGCCTGATTGGACTGTCCATTTTCATTAGATCGGATTTTGGGAGCTGTTTGACTGTTAGATCAAGAATGCCTTGATCCCAGTCGTTCAGATTAGGTCTAGCTAATCTTATCTAGTCATCGGTTTTGTTTGCTTTAGTAGATGATATAGGAAAACTATTTTATATGTATTTTTATTTTGAGTAAGGACTTTGTTTAATGTGATAATTTATTTGATGGTTGTAATTGCACACACATGTGCACACTTTGAAGTTTTAGAGTTTTTTAAGATTTTCTTAAAAGTACATGTATGGACCTCTTATTATGATATAAAATACAATTGAAAGAATTTTTGTTTACTCTTCTCTTGAAGACAGTGGTCTGACTCCAAGTAAAACTAGGTGATTCCTATTCTTTTTTTTCTCCTCCTCTTTTCCTCTCCTCCTTTTTTCTTCTCCTATTCTTCCCTCCATTTTCTTGGATTTTTGGAACCCTAAACAGCCCAAAACCAAAACAAGTCTGATTTGGCCGCTATCAGCTGAAAACGAACAGACTCTATGAGCGTCCATACAAGCATATGGGCAAGGTCCTTTTGGCACAATTTTGTTCTTTTTGGCCTTTTGTCCTATAATCCCACCCTATTGCAAACTATTTAGTACAGAAAATCACAAAAAAAAAACCCCTATCTTGGACCTATTATGGTTGTTTTTCAGGCTTGGATTCCAGTAAGACCTAATTTTCTATTATGGAAATTTACTTTTTTTTTTAAGACCAAGGTATCTAAACATCCCACCTGAATTTTCCAAGCGTCCCACCTGACTAATCCTTGGGGCATGTGTAAACCTCCCAATCTACACACGCCGGGTAGAACTAAGGGAAGTGGCCCTTTTCGTGTTAAGGGGAATTGACTATCAAGCTAATCCCTCAGGGTTATTATGGAAATTTACTTGTCTCTCATGTGGGAATTTTTTGATGTTTTGGATTTGATTTTAGGAGATTTTTGGGCTTAAACTTCACTTTTGATTTCTTCTAGTGTTTAATGTACTTGTATGCTGTATAACCTTTGTAATTCTCTAGTATTTGTGATGTTATTTGCTTAGATCTTATATCATTCATTAGCTGCAGAATTTTAAATTCTTAAATCGGCATTCTAATTCCATTTTGTTTGGATGTAGCAGTGGATATCATTTGGATTTTTTATTTTCCTTCATTGCACTCTCAGACCTAGGGTTTCAAGTGTCCTAGCCTTATTCTGGGGGCACACTGCATTTCTGTCCTCGGCCATATCTATTTTGAGGCTAAAAATTTGTTCAATAATCCTCGTAGTTTTATTTGGTGTGTGTGGATATGGAAGCTTACACTTGCCCCAGAGATTAGCCAGGTGGTCTAAAAGGCTTGGACAGCTTGGTCTTCAACAAAAAAATTTTCTTATGTAAATAATTCTCTTTTAAATAATTAATATGTAAATAACATAAATGATTAACAAGAAAAAAAAATCCTAATCTTATCATTTTCCCTATCTTTAAGATGAATTTTCTCCAACTCAACTTAGGGGGTTTGCTTTCTCCTTGAATTGAAACCCCAGCGAAAGATTGGTTCTCCTTGAAGTGAAACCCCTATCCCATTTTCCATGAGGTTCCTACTAGACTTATGCTGCATGCAATATCCTGCCAATCCTGCTTTGTTCAAGCAGGAAGAGTTTCATTGGTGTAGTTAATAAAGGAAGCTAATAACCCTTGGTCACAGAAGGATGGGAGGAAATGCCATCTGACGATCATGAAGTTCAAAAGGCAATTTTTGAGGAGATTAGATTCATTCCCTCCTAATCTTATCATTTTCCCCATCTTTAAGATGAACTTTTGCCACAAGGTTCAAAGTATCCAACAAGTGGTTGACTTTCCAATTGGAATTGTGCCTTTCCAACCTAGAAATCCATATTAAGGCAGTTCCAATCTCATACGGTACGATCAAGTTGCTCTGGTCACTTGATGCCTAACAATACTGTCCTAACGTTTGAGGGGCATCACATACAAGTCAGCCTTGAAGTCGTAATCTTGAAGCTGAATGTTGATATCTTCATACAAGCTAGAGTATTGTAACATGTCCCTACTAGCTACAAAGGCTGTAAATGAGGATGAGGGAGAAACGGAAAATGTAATTGGCATGCTAATTGCTTACTGATAAAATTGATTGTGCCACCATTATCAATTAAAATAGAAATGTCGTGATCCAAAAGCTGTCCCGTAAGCCCCATAGTTTGCAGATGCTTCCTTGAGATCACTTGGAGTGGTATCTGTTTAAATTCTTAAGGCATAACTCACTCTCAAAAGCTAGCTATTGAGAGGAGAGTGCCTCTCATGTTATATAGTAACTGATTTTTCAGTGTAGGCGATGTGGGACTTTTGTCAACTTCACACCCTTCCTCACCTACAACTGCTGCACTTGGCTGTACATGGAGATACCTGCAGAACCTGGCTTTGATACCATGTTGAAATTCTTGAGGTCTCTCAAAAGCTAGCCATTGAGAGGAGGGTGCCTCTCATGTTATATAGAGTTACTGATTTTTTAGTCCAGATGTCTATTTCTGAGATGAGTAGGGAGTGGGCTTCAGTGGATTCTTCTAGGTAGCAAGTGGTTTCTAGACTAGCTGTTCCTTGGTCTCCTCCATCTCCAGGGTTGCTCAAGCTTAACTTTTTTGGAAGTTGTATGCGAGAAGTTGGAATAGCAGATTATGGCGGACTTATTTGTAACGAGTTTGGGAATATGCTGATTTCCTTTGCTGGTCCTATTCGTAATGGTCGGTTATTGAGGTTGAATTGTTTGCTTCGTGGAGAGGTATTTTGGACCAACTTGGGGTTCAAGGGAGTTTAGTAGAAGGTGATTCGTTGGTTGTGATAGGATGGGTGCTGGATTCTCGCTGCCCTTGGATATATCTTGATAAGGTTGAGAAGATTCTTCATGCTATCACTGTCATTGATTTTAAGATTGCTTGAGTTCTTCGGTCAGCTAATTCAGCTGCGGATTATTTGGCTAAGTAGGGAGCTTTGCTAGATGTGGAAGTTGTTAATACATTGATATAATTTTGTTTTTTCTCTCTTTTGGAGGGTCTTTATGGACCTTTTCTTTTTGTGTTTAATGAAATTACGTTTAAAAAAAAAAAGTATCTCAGGTGGGACTTGTGAGATCTTGTGATGCATACATAGCTTCCTGTTGATTTGGAGCACCCTTTTCTAGCATGAAGACCTATTGTTTTTTACATCGATGGCCTACAACAAACTTTCTGTTGAATTGTAACATAGATCTTTTTCTCTTTGAGCTTGCATGTCAGCCTATGACAGTTGCTTAATAGGCGTTGAATCTCCTATTGGTGTACGTGAGGAAAATGACTTCATTAGTAAAGATGGAATCTTTGCTATCGTACACATGATGAAACTTCTCTCCTTGCATGAGAGGCAATCTAATAGCCTCTAGTATGTGCGAAGATGACGCATGTACCTCTGTAGCAAATTTTTTTTTTTTTTTGTACAGCCCACCAATATAATGTCCAATGAGTGCCTTTCCGAACTAGTTATAAGCATGGCTTTGCCCATTGCTCAAATTTGAGTGATATTCTTTCACTTAATCAACTTGGTGCATGTTAGACAAGATTTCGTCAAAATCTTCATACTTAGTGGTAGGACAGTTGAGAAACATTTATCCTCTCTTTTGGTTTTTATTTTATTTTATTCTTTTAAAGGACAGGGATGGAAGAAAATATCAGTGGGGAGTGGAAAAAAATATTTGAGGAATTGATGACTTTGATACTAAATGGTAGGAATGTAGTGGAAAATGGGACAGAGATTTCACTTCGGAGAAATCAAGCCTCCACTTGGGTTTCAATTCAAGGAGATTTTTTGTTATGATTCTTTTGGTTTTCTCACATTTTGATGCATGTACCTGAATTATTAACATCCATATCCAAATTACACTTTTGATGACACTTGAAGGAGCTAGAAAGAATTGCTGTATACAATGCTAATTTGTTGTCGCTTTGCAAAATGATACCATGCTCTGCATTGCTTTGGAGCATTACTGTGCTGAAGTTTGTGCCTCATTAAACAAACTACATTCGTTAGTATGTAAACCTATGGCATCAGAAAACATGCTATCTGCTGTTCTTATTGAAACTCTTGTGATGTTATGGTTAACTTTTAAGGTCTCATAAATCCTTGAGTCTTTTCTTCTTTACCAGTGGGCCCCTTCTTCCAGTGATATATTCTGTTCATTTTGATCCTCCATATGTGATGGAAAAGAGGTCTCTTTGATTGGCAATCACAATTATTTACTGTTGACTTCGGACATTGAATACAAGTACATGACCATTTGGCCATATTTCTTTTCAATTATCAGTTGTGAGACATTGTGAGATATTGTGAGATGGCTACCATCTGAGAATCTGGATCACTTGAATGATGGACCCTACATTTCTAGAAACTTCCTCAAAATGCTAAACTTATCCTGAAATTATATATACCCTATGCTCATGTGGCAAGTTATTTGATTGGTTTCTTTCCTCTGTCTTGAAAAGCCAACCAACTATGCCTTGTCACATCAGCATAAAGGTATAAAATCATCATTTAAAAAAATCAGTGTATGGGTAAAAAAATGGTATAACTCGAGTCTTGAGGGTAAGCTTAGCATCTCTTCCACCATTGTCATCAAAAATATGTGATTCTGGCTGCAGTTTCAGTATTCCCCTTCTTTAATCCTGCCAAAATCTTTTTGAGCATGTCTTTGGCACTACTATTTGTCAACGGATGAGGATTTAATTTGTGGGACTGAAACCTACAACTTATGGCAGCTATCTGAGACCTTGTGGAAACCATGTTGTTCACTTTGCATCAGCATGCAGTATAGGGTCTAGAAACTGGGATTGAATAATGTGAAACAGCCACAACTAGCTCCTCTTATAGCAGACATCTGATGCAAGCCTACTTAACTAATCTCAATTGTAGACTAGACTCAAGTGGTCCTTGTTCAGATCTTGACGGAGTCTGAGCTTTCCAAGCTCTTTGCTGTGGGGGAACTCTGCGAGGTTCTTGCCACCTTAATTGACTATATTTGAGTCTTATGAGTACTAGGGGATTATATTCTGCTCCAGTAGTGCTCATTGCTCATGCTTTAGTTCTCTGTCTATCTTATGGTGTTGCAGGAAGCTCCTCTAGTTGCAGGTCTCTCAGTGGCTGCTGCTGCATTGGGAGGCAAATACCTCATCAATGCATGGCAAGCATTCAAAGCCCGCCCTGTCGTTCCTCGGTTACGCAGATTCTATGAGGGTGGATTTCAGGAGGTAATGACAAGAAGAGAAGCTGCATTGATCCTTGGTGTAAGGTACATCCAACTCCACTATCATTCCTCTGGGCATGTATCTGTTTTTGTTTTTTGCAAGGTTATTTGTCGTCATTGCTCGTATTGCTGCTACTGTTGCAGATTCCTTAAGAACTGTTTCTCCCTTGTGTTTCAGGGAACATGCAGTCCTAGATAAGATCAAAGAGGCCCACAAGAAAGCAATGTTGGCGAACCATCCTGATGCTGGGGGCAGCCGCTATCTGGCTCATAAAATAAACGAGGCAAGGGATATGCTGACGGGTAGAACGAAGAGTGGTGGTTCTGTTTTCTAGGCTTTCCTGTTTTCTTCTTTTTTGATCTGAAATGAGTCAAGGAGAAAATGGAGGCATATCAATTTTTATACAACCTTGATCTTAGACATTGTGATAATTGATGTGATATTTTTAGATGTACACAGGAAATGCACCTTCTTATTTTTTTCTAAGGTCTCCTAAGCATACTTTTATTTTACAATGTTGGGGCACATACAGGTTTTATGGTTTAAGTGGGATTTATTAAAAATCATCTTGATTAGATTTAAAAATGTGTGTTTTAAAGTCTATTTTTTATGATTTATAAATATTTTTTATTTTAATCTTTATGATTGTTTGATAAAAGTAATATTGAATGAAATCTATATTAGAGTAGAGTTTTTTAATAGTCATTCTTTAAAATACACGTGAAAGCAGTGTTATTAGAATTGTACCAGACCGCAGTTCAACCTTAACTCGCGTTCTTTGAGTTCGTGTCGGCTTGATTAAAAAACCGACTGAATAATCAAATCCCAAAAAACCTTTCCAAACTGTGGTTCAGAATATGATTTTTCTAATTAAACCGTGCCCGTTCTCACGTTTGAAAATTAAAATGGGCCACAGGCCATTTATCCTACGCTTAAGACGTGAATGGATTTAAACCTTCCCAGTTTTTATAGACGACTTCCGTGCTCACCCGTTTTCTATTTTCTACGTGGGATTCTTCCATTCTGGAATGGGATGAGAGGACTCCAAATCTGGCAGAGTGACGTTATCACTAAAGACTATTTCAGCTATGTACAGATTTTAAAATAATTCTTTTATATTGAAATAAATCAATTTATTTCGATTTTGGTCGATCAGGATGCACAGAAATTATTTAAGCTATATTTAAAATTTTCATAATGTGTTTATATGAAGAATATAATAAATATGTTTTATTAAAATAAATATAAATAATGAAAGTTCATACTCGATAGAAAAAGTCTATTTCAAATGTTTATTTTACTTAATTTAGATCAGGTAGTTGGTTGTGTTTAATGAGATTATTTTAAATGTCACAAAATATAGATGTTTCTAGAGGTGTCTCCTCATTTACGCGAATGCTTCCAATTGGATGGTTTCATTAACAGTAACAAAATTTAAATGTCACAAAATACAGATGTTTCTAGAGGTGTCTCCTCATTTACGCGAATGCTTCCAATTGGATGGTTTCATTAACAGTAACAAAATTTAGAGATGAGCTTAGAAAATTAGCATCTGTTTTGATCCTGTCTTAAGCCCTTTTCTTAAAAAAATATATGTCTGCCTTCATAATCATCATCTTAATTATTTATCTCATCAATTTAGAATAGACTTTCATATTTGGATTTGATAAATTATTTTTATAGACCGACGGTCCTATTTGATACCTATAACACTTAAACTTACAACCTTTAGACTACAATAATGAGTATTAACTAGTTATGTTATAGATTTGTCTTTCCTTTTCCATTTTCCATTTTGACCATAACTTACAATCGTTCTAGTCCAAGGCATTGGATTTCGAATTATCATCTCATTAAAAGCCTTTTGTGTATGCTCTATGTTTCCATTCTTAAAAGTGCACTTGCAATAAGAACATTATATGGTTAAGACGCTTGCCTCATAAAGTAATGTCTTGAGTTTGATTTATGCTCAGCTCTTTTGGACCACTTCCTATAGAATTACTCTCCATCAACTAAATTAGTGTGTAGATTGAAAGATTTACACATGCTTGTAGGATTAGTCTCACCTCCAATATAGAGTGGAGATACCCATATTAAAAAAAAAACATTAAACTCCAGACACAATCTAATTCAAGAACCATTTATCTGCTTCCCTTTTTCAGATGATCCCAAAATGTTACAAGCCATTGCTACTTATACCTTCAAACCTCATCGAATCGAAGATTCTGAAAGCTTCTTTTCCAATGGCAATCAGGACAAAGCCAAATACTATTGCATTCCATGCTACCAAATATCTGAATTAAATCTCAAAGCCAAACTTGGCAATTACATCAAGAAGGGCATTACCCAGAAAACTATTTGAGCCGAACCCCAATTTTGTACTGAAGCAATGTACTTCTGTCCCAACATCAATATAATTTGGTACAATCGCATTTTGAAAAATCAAAACTCAACTTGAAATCTTATAGAGTTGAATAATCCGGCTGAGGTTTTGGATTCAACTTGAAAAGACTCTGTAAAACTTATCGACTTGTTTGACTCAAAATCCTAAAAATCAAGTCAACTTGACAAGGTTGTGTGAATTTTTTTGAATAACAAAAGATTCCATTAATAAAAAAGAAGGATACAAAGTAGATGGTCTAAAAGGTATAGATTAAATTAGCAACCAGAAAAAATAACAAGAAAAATATAAAAGATCAAAATATAGAAGCAATAAAAAAAGAGAAAAGAACTCATAAAAAGAAGACACCTGCAAAAAGATTGCCAACTCCCAATTTGGCAAAAATAATCCAACACTCTATTAGCATCGCGACTGATTTGAGCAAAGGTAACCTCCATCCCTGCTGCCAATTCTCTAATCTCCCTTACCGTACTGATGAGTTTCCAAGAGGGTCGCTTCACTCTCTTTGCCCATTTGTATGTGCAATTATTTGATGCATTTAGCCATATCCTTCTCATCATCGCTAACTTATCTTGTGATTGATAATTGAACTAAATGTAATGAATTGTTTAGATTCCTATTATAAACTGCAAGTCTCCATGTGCTTAAAACCCTTGTGCTTCTGCAAGTCTCCATGAACATTAAAAGAGGAGATTTCACCTGAGGAAGAAGAGATGAAAAGAACGTGTTGTGCTAGACTCCACCTCTCTTCGTCTTCCTCTTCCTCGGAAGAAGCGACTTCTCTTCATTAGAATTGACAGATAAATGTGAAGATTACTTGCCAACTCAACTCAGCCCAACTCAACCAAGGGTAATTCATTGCCAACGGATAACTGTGGATAAGCTTCATTACGAAGGTTTCATTGCCAACGGTTGGATAACAGTTTGGTTGCAGTTGGGTAACTGTTAGGTAACCGATTGTGAGTTTTATATGAGTAGAGGAGGTGAATATCTTCAGAACCATCACCAGTCCAAACTTTCATCGTCAGACAGATACTAGAATTCTGCCCTCCAACACTGACGCAAAACGACCACCCAATTCATTGAAGAGACAATTAAGGTCTCTCTCTCTCTCTCTGCCAACGTTGTGTAGTGGTGGGTATTCAATGTTGAAGACATGCATTAGTATAGCCTGTGATCCAATTGGTTACAACCATTTGATGAAGGCAGCAAGTGGGGCCCAGTGAATTAGTGGTCCAAGTTAAGATGAAGAGAAAATAATTAGCATTTTCTCCACTCGTCAAATATGTAAATCTCTCGTCATAGTGGAAATTTTTCTTGCAATACTCGCATGGATGTTTCCCTGATTTAAAGGGTTTTACCATGTTAAAAAAAACCATGGTCTCGGTTTCAATTTCATTTAATATTGTGTTGTCGGAGTAAATTGATCCTGAGTCCCACTCGGTCAATCAAGAAGTGGGTATCAATTTTGGATTTGCCTTTAATCTGATCTCGGCTAAAAAATATGGAGTTCAAATGATGGTGATGACAACAATAGCAATAACTAGATTAGAGAGGAATAAAGATATATCAAGAATCAGCAATGACTAGAATAGGGATGAATAGGTGACTCGCAAGTTGATTGTGTCTAGAGGTTATTTGAAAAATCATTCATCACAATACTAGAATCATCAAATGTTCTCTTTCTTTTACTTATATTAATGGTAAAATCATCAAATAGTTTTTTTTTTTTTTTTTCAATCTTCTTTAATCCAAATTTCGGTACATGGAAAGATTCAATCGGTATCCATTTGGAGATCATGGAATTAAAATAAACTTGAAACTCAATTCACAATTCAATCAAACTGGGTGATTGGTTTTTTTTTTTCCTTCTTCGATAACATCGAACTTTGTTCTGTCAAGTTGTGTGAGGCCTTGAGTTCGATTTATGATCAACTCCAATTAAGGGCCACTCTCAGTAGACTTATCCAGTGTGTATAGATTGAGAAATTTTCACATGTCCCAAAGGACTAGTTGGGTGAGACGTGTGGGAACCTTCGGTCATAAAAAAGTTATGATGGTGAAAGGACGAACGGAATCAAGTTAATTAAGGATATCTGACTCGGTCAAAGAGACAAATAAATGGTGAGTACACTTGCAATTTTGTACTTTGATTAAAGCATGAATAAGATTTCAAACTACACTCACCACAGACTGGTTGGCCACTGAGAGAGAGATGACAACGATTGCAGTCGTAGAGAAAAGACTTCGTCTGAAGAAAAATGGGAGGAATAAGGGGAAGAATTGATGTGGGTGCGTGATTCCTCCTCTTCCCCTTCAGGCAAAGTCTTTTCTCTTCGACTGTAACAGATGACATCTCTCTGAGCGACTCTTCTTTTTGAGAATTGAGAGATGACTCTTCTCATCTCCTTATAGAAAATCTAGAGAGCAGTCTTTGGGTCCACAAAAGCTATTAAGAGTTCTCAGCGATGCCGTCTCCTCTACAGTGTTCTTTTGTATGTTACATTCTTGGAATTTTCAGTGTAATTATGATGTTGTTGTCTAATATTTTAAGTATAATGGATGATGATGTATCATTTAGTGTTTAAATGTCTTTGTTCTAGTCATTACTTATAAATGTATTGTAGATAAGTGGCACCAAAGATGGACGATCCGGCCTGAGAGTTTGTGAGATGTTGGAAGATTCCAACCGCTTTAAGATAAATTGCAAGTTGTGTGGGAAAGTAATTACTAGTGGAATAACCCACTTGATGGAATACATCGCGAGTAAACAAGATAATGTGGTTAAATGTGAAAAGATATAACACAACATGCAAGAATATGCATAGCGATCTTAGACACCATCACAAAGAAGAAGAAACAAAAAGCCACGACTGAGGAGGAGGTCATCAAACATTTGATAGGTGACATATATAGGGCATGACAAGAGGAGGAAATGCAAGAAATATAATTTTTAGACATTTCATTAACTTCTAAAATACCCATTCCCAAACAAAAAAAAAAAGTCATTTAAAAAAATGTAGACCATCTTTTTCATTACACTTAAAATTAGGATTAAAATTTTAAATATTCCAAATGCATTAAATATAATTTATAGACACTACATTAACTTCTAAAACTCTACATAAACCATTCCTAAGTAATAATAAAAGTGCATGAAAATTCGGTTTAACAAAATAAAATTACAATTGCATGAAATATATATTTTTAAATATAATACCTTGAGATATGACGGCTTCCTTTAAAAATACTAGAAAAAAACTTGCACTAGTTGTAGATCTAGTAAGGAACTTGAGCTTCAACAGTTTGAATCATAAAAAATGAGCCGAAAATCATGTCTTCTCGAGGTAAAAATGCAAACAAATTAAGTTGGAAAAAAATAGATGAGAGAGACATGGATCGGTTGAAGAGTGTGGGCAAGGAACTACGAAGGCTTCCCATGCAAAATAATTTGACCCTTGTGTGCCCTACAACGGTTGAAAAGTAAATAAAAAAAGAATCTGAAAGTTGCACAGATGACTATTGGGGAAAAAATTAATTCTTAATCAATACATAGGATTCACGACCTCAACATCACGTTTGCAATGGGGTGAGCCTGCAACGAACCGATGCATTGCAGGAAATACGTAGTCAGTTGCTTTTGTAACATGGGTATTCCCACCCTACATTGGAGGTAAGACTAATCACACAAGTATATATAAACCTCCCAATCCACACACACTGGTTTAATCGTTGGAGAATAATCCTAAGGGGAGTGGATCGAAGGAATTGAGCGTGAATCGAGTTCAAGACCTCATTTCATAAGGTGAACTTCTTGACCAAGTCAACCCGAATTTTTTACCGAAGATTCATAAATAAAAAGAATAGTATGATGGAGTTCATACTAACAAAGGATAAGGTAAAAGCGTTGTGTGGGGATGATTATTCAAACTAGGATTTACTTTATTTACAAAACCTTGGCCATCTCATAGGTCTTACCATAACATGTTTCTCGATGTACCGAGTCTTCTTCTCCTCATGTACTCTTGTCCTCTATTACAGGCAGTCTGAAAATTACTTTGAAAGATACTACAACCTACATAAATTTTCTGGACTAGACGAGAGGCCCAACCTAAAATAGTAGTTGAATATAATAAACATTGCAGTTGCGCAAATATGGGCCGAGCCTGGGCCTGGTTCTTTAATATCCGAGCAGCTCGAATGATGAATGGACACCTCATTTAGATGAGCTCTTCTAGACCACAAGTTCCACTTTTCAATGCTCACAATACAAAAGAACTGCAAAGGCTTAAGGCCCACTTACGAATGTAAATAGGACAGCCTTCAACAATTGGAGTGACATCATACCAATCTTACCCACATGGGTGTAGTTCAACTGGTTGCCTCCCGTCTCGGGAAGCAGGAGATTGTAGGTTCGAGCCTCCATAGCTTAACCTTAGTGTGCCCTAGGGGTAGTGGCTCACTCGTGGGAGTTTTACTCTGAATATCCCGTGATTTCCCACTCGTAAATTTTAAAAAAAAAAAAATACTATCATTCCAATCTTAATTCTCGACCTTCTTTTTCCTTTTTCTCAGGCATGGGTTTGGTACAAATGCACCACTTTCAAGGGAGACTATGGCACCTTCATTTTGAATTTTTTTTTTCAGAAAGAAAACCTTCAAGAAAATAAAATTTTACAAAAAAATAATTGTACACAAACTTAACCTAGTATTGGCAAAACCTTCTTTTGTTGTGTTACTGTCCTTAATTCCATCTTAGGGCTTTTAAAATGAAATAATATTACCATCAACTTTTTTTGGATAATGAGTGTATATCTAAGGTATTGATCCAACAAGACTAATTCCAGGGCTCACACTGCCATTGTCCACACAACCGACCCGAATAAGTCAGGTGGTAACACCAAGGTTTGATCCCAAGACATGAGGGAGCAAACCCCACGCCAAGGACCATTTGACTTTAAAATGAAAAAAAAAAAAAAAAACTACTTTTAAAAAAAAAGAGGTTACATGACATAAACGATGGCCACAAATAGCTTTGATTCGTTGTCTTTACCCATTTCTTATAAATTCAAGAAAATTTGATAAAGTTCATCTAATTTCTAAAAAGAAAGAAAATAAAGATTAAAACTAAGTCCTTTTAAATGAAAAAAAAAAAAAGATAAGAAAATGAACTAAATTGTTAAAAGCAAATCCAAGTCATTGGTGCCAGTATTCTTGTTCCCAGAAAAGCTTAATAAAAAAGCTAACCAATTAGCAAAAGAAAGCCTCTCATGCGAACTCGGAGAACGTTTTGGTCGAAGCTAGAAGAAATCTGAATGAGGTGAAAGACAAGATGAGAGTCATTAAGTGGGTTGGTGAGGGCATAAGTGTGAAAGCTCCTCACCTGTTGGGCATTACTAAGTAACATAGTTTAAGGAATCAATCGATACCTATCGGTGCACTTTACAGTATAGTGAAGTGACCGATATATTTTTGTAATGTATTGTAAATCAATGGCACGTCGATGATCTCAGTCTTAGAATATTTCCTGATTTGGATTGAAACTTGGGCACAAAGCAAACGTTTGAACATCGATATTTTGTGTTCTTAATGTGCCCACTTGAAACGTCATTCAATCCATTATTCGTCAGTCTTCAAGATCGTGAATCATCAATGCTTATAATAAATAAACCATTCATAATGCCGAAATCATAATTAATAAATAAATAACGTACGTGAATCCATCAGATCTACAGTCATGAGGTCGATCCCTTGTCCGTGAGCCGTCTCCTTCTTTTCTTTCTATGAAAATCGAGTGCACTAGAGTTTCTCTGACTTTCTCTCTTAATTTCTCTCCTTCGTCGTGCGGTGATGGCTAGGAAACAAAGAGAATCGAATCTGAGTAGTCAGGAGGACTCTATGGTTGTGTTTCCTCTTATATCCCACTTTCCATCAAAGTAGTAAGGCAAGTCCCAAAAGGACTAGTCTCTAATCCGTGAACAGTAATTCCGTGTGGACCTCACTTAAATCCAAAACTGTGTCTGAAATTGAGGGCATAGGGACTTGCACCCTCACTTCTTGTATACTAACACTTCTCATCATATCACTCCCACTGATGTCACCATTCTCAATAAATCTTGCATTTTCAGTTTCAACAATTCTCGTACTATGGTTCGGATAATAGAACCTGTACCCTTTGGACTTCTCAGGGTAACCTATGATGTAACCACTGATTGTCTGCTCATCAAGTTTTCTTTCATGTGGATTATAAATTCTATCTTCTGCAGGACAGCCTCACCCATGTAGGTGTCTTAGACTGGGTTTCCTTATTGTCCACATTTCATAAGGAGTCTTAGAAATTGACTTACTAGGAACCCGGTTAAGTATGTTCGCTGCGGTTCTCAATGCATACATCTACAATATAATAGGTATGGTACTGTTACATAACATACTCCTAACCATCTCTATAAGTGTACGGTTTTGCTTTCAGCAACACCATTTTGCTGAGACGTACTTAGCATTGTGCCAGTATGCCACGACTTTCTAACAATCTAGCAAACGGTCTCGGGTGTTGACCTGTTTCATCATACCTACCATAGTATTCACCACCTCTATCAGATCTAATGACTTTTACTTTCCTATCTAATAGCCTTTCTACCTCAGTGATAAATATTTCTAAGGAATTCACCGCTTTAGATTTTTCATGCAATAGATAAATATAGCCATAACATGAATAGTCATCTATAAATATGATAAAATAGGTTTCTCTACCAAACGATGGAACATCAAATGGACCGCATATGTCTGTATGAATTAATTCAAGTAACCCCTTACTTCTTGTGGCACCTTTCTTGGCGTGTTTAGTTTGCTTACCCTTAATGCATTCTATATACACACCTAAGTCAGTAAAGTCGAGACTCGGAAGAATTCCTTCCTTTACCAACCTCTGTATTCTTTCAAGGGATATGTGTCACAATCTTTTGTGCCACAAAATTGAGGAATTCTTATTCATTAACCCATGTTTAATTCCAATGTTATGATGCAGAGTTAGGACAGAATTAACAAAATTATCATCAAGTCTTAAACGATAAAAGGCCATCAACAAGACATCAAGAACCAATAAAAAAAGTAGATTTAAATAAACTGAAAGAATTATGTCTAAATTTTCGAACCAGGCCTTTCATTAGCTTGAGCGCTTGAATTTGCCTCATAAGGTTTTGATTTGGCTTTCTTAAACTTCTTGGGCTTGAATCCCTTCTTCTTTATAGGTTTTTGACTTGTGTAATGGATCGTGTGGAGACTCATCTGCTTAAGTCTGGTCTTTATTGAATCAACATGCTTTCAGAATGAATTGAACCAGAAAAGTGTCATCCACTGTCATTCCCAGATTTTTTAGTTGAGCGGTGTTATTTGTCATCTCAATCACATGATCATGCATACCACGACTCCCATCAAACTGCATGGTGGTGAGCTTGGACATAAGTGTCTCAGCAAGAGACTTGTTTGCAGATTTGAACTTATCTTCTATTCTCTTAAGAAATCCTAGCAAGCGACTTGTCTGATAGGGAGGATCTAATGTTGTTGGTCATTGACATGCACATTAACTTAAGGCTTAACTTGTTGGATCTAACCCATAATTCATGGTTTGCCTTCTCTGCTCGAGTACTTTCATTGGTAATGACAGGCTTGTCTTCTGTTAGTGCCTTGTCAAGATTGACAACCCCTAAATGATGTTCAACTTGTTATTTCCAATCGGATAAGTTTAGGCCATTAAGCATGGGAATGGAAGAGGGTTGCGCATGCAATGGGACAGATAATGAAGCTGCAAAATAATACATGATTTCATGATCACCACATAATGCTATGAATTTAAAACAAAATATGAAACACACAAACAATTTATTTGACTTTAGCGAACAATGTTATATGATCTACCTTTGGGTAATCTAATGATACACCATTCTAAACATTGTGGTGATTCCCAGTCTGTAATGACCTGACCTGGAGTAGCGGGTCAATTGAATCGGGTAAAATTAAAATAACATATGGGTCTCTTGATTATGGTTGTATGAAATTGTGTGTTATTTTCTTTTACTTCAAATTGTTTAAAATAAAAATAAATAAATAAATAAACACACACAAAATGTAAAATTTAATGATTTTAAGTAGACCCCCGATTGCACACTTTCCCTCCTAAAGTATTGGTGTACTGAAAATAAAATTCAATGAAAATTTATAAGTAAATTTTCTGTATTTAGAAGGATAATTAAAATGTAAGAATAAAAGTTTAATAAATTTTTATTCCAAGGTTGTGAGTTTAATTAAAATCCTTTCCCATTTAAAATGTATTTAGTGGGGTATATTTATATGGTGTTAATATAGAAACAACTCAAACATATGTGGGCCCCTTGGGAACCCACACCCCTTCACTCTTTCTAAAGTCCTTCTCCCTCGAAACTGTAGCATATATCCCTAATTTCACTCCCGATGGAAATCTCCTTCATCGTCACAGTGAAGAAATTTTCCTCAAATTTGTTCCCTTTCCTTCTTCTCTTCTTCTCCAAAACGGAAACCCCACTCTCCACCGAATCCTCTTCCGTCTCCATCTCTCAAACCCAAGATTTTTCGGAACAACCCAGCCGACCATGGATTCTATAAATCCACTCGATGCCAGTCGGATTTCTCTCTTCACCTTCGATCTCCAGCCAGCGTATAGAAGTGGACGAACATCACAACCCCTGTTTGCCCTTGCTCAGACGTGGTTTAGGCCAACAGATAGCCAGCCGGAAGTGTCCCACCCTTTCTGTCTTGCTCGGCTATCTTCACCCGTATTTCCCTTCCTTTTAACCACCGTGTAGTACAGGTATTTTCCCTAAATTTCTATTTTACATCAGAGTTATTTAATTGATTAGTTTAGTACATGGTTTTTAAATATACAAGAAGAAACCCTGAAACCTTGCAGCCAGCCATTGGATCCTTATAATGCCAACCTTGAGGCATCCTTACTGCATTTAGAACAAAGCCCCATGGCTGACTCTTCTTTGTGATTAAAATAATAAATAGGTATTCTTCATTAAGTCAGTTTTTATATGTAGCATAATTTATATGGGTATTCAAAATTCAAATTGATAACGGCTTATTTTTCCTTTCTTATTTACACTGATTTCCAAAATGTAAATAATTATGTACTGTAAAAATTACTTATTTTATTTGTCTATAAGATTGGCCTCTTTGATTTAATTATTTTCTTATGTATTTGTTTTGATTAAATTCAAGATGTTAGTGTTTCCATTCACACACATTATTTTACTAGGTATACTTTTAATACCTTTGTTTTAACTTACTTTGTTAAGTAAATTATTGATTTTAAACTTTTGGCAAACAGTAGGTGATCATACTTGTTTTCAAATTTTTCTTTATTTCTTTACTTTTCTTCTATGATAGTTTAAGCCCAGTTATGAGCAAGGTTTTCAGGCCATCCATACTCCATCGATTATTTAAGTATTCCATCCTATTAAGATTGGCATTACTTTCCATTAATAGTTTGGTCTTTCAACCTGATCCGTAAAAGAGAACCTATCTTATAACTAAAGTTAAAGGCAGCCAACCTTTCATTATTAACCAAGTGAGCTAGTGTTGATTATACACAACTATGTTAAAAAGAAAAAGAAAAAGAAAAAGTCTAACGTGTAAAGCTGACTCATTAAATCTTATTTTAAAATGAATGCAAGTTTTGTAGAATCCATAGTTTGGGACTGTTCAAATCCAGCTTTACTTGTACCATCTTATTCAAGATAGTATCTTAAGTGAGTGTCTGTTATTCTATCTACTCATTTATTTGTTTAGTTAAATATGATATTGGTTTTGAGCACCAAAGTGATAAAGGAGTATTAAAGCCTTCATTTAATTCAAATGGATTAACTTGAGACTTACTGTTTATTTGTTTTCCCAACTTAATAAAGGTATTTAATGATTTTGATACTAATGTTTTCGTATTTATCTATTCCACTAGATTGTACCCTAAGGGTATTTGGTTTGAGTATTAAAATTTAAAACTATATATATATATATATATATATATATATATATATATATATATAAAAGATGTTTTAGATTCAAAGTATATATGGGTTTTATTTTCTTTAACTCAATGGTTTAAACCAAAATTGTGTTCTAGTTAATTGATTTAAGCGGTTTCTTCTCTATTTAATTCCTTATTATTATCTCTTAATTTAGGTTGGTTTAATTAATTTAAAGTACTTAATGATACAAACTTTAATTGTTGTTCTTCTACAAACTAACCTTTCATTATATATATAAACATATATCTATACAAAGTTGTTTTAAGTTACCTATTCGTTTAAACTACCTATGTGATTTAGTTTTTATTACCCTGTTTTATCGATTTGAATTCACTTAAATTGTAAGTGTTTAATAACCCACTTTGCAATGATTTGTTATCTTCATAAAGTAGTCCCTTATTATTTATTTTAACTTCAAAATTGGTTAAAGGAATTTAATTAGCCGATTTCCAAGTGAATTAGGTTTTCAAACTAATTGATATAGTTATAATTTATTGTTCGAATAGTAAGTCACAACCACGATTGTCTACGTTTAATTCTCTTCTTACACCTGCGAAGAAATCTAAATGCCTAATGAAACTAGACCAGTGTGTGATAATCTCGGACCTTTGAAACCCCTTCTGCACTTATTTTAATTCAAGTTAGGAGTAATGTTAAGAATATTCAAAACTTCAAACGAACTTTATGCACCACTTCCGAATGTCCTATTGACTAATTTCAAATTGGAATGCGTGAGGATTCATCACTTACACTTCTCAAGCTTTTTAGGTGAGGGAAAACAATATACTATAGTTTGTTGTGCATAATATTCTCTATTTTGTTTATATGATTGAGCAATGTAAAAATTGTCAAAAAAATTTCTCTGTATATCATTCACACTATATTCTTGTACAAAGGTCCCCTCATATAACTTATACAAGGGAACTATATTAGGAATACACATTAGTTTCCTATACAATAGGTAACTGTCCCTATAATTAAGATATTTAATTACAAATTTACAACTTATGTCAACACCCCCCTTAAGTTGGTGCGTGAATATCGCTCATGCTCAACTTGACAAGAGAGTCGAGAAGCACCTTGTGAGGTACAACTTCAGTGAGGACATCTGCCAGTTGGTCTTCGGACTTCACGAATGGAAAAATAATGATTCCGGCTTCAAGTTTCTCTTTGATAAAATGTCTGTCAATCTCCACATGCTTAGTCCGATGATGTTGAACAGGGTTATGAGCAATGTCTATAGCTGACTTGTTGTCACAGTATAGTTTCATTGCCATTCTTGGTTTGATGCTTAAGTCATTCAGTAAATTTCTTAACCAGAGCAACTCACATACCCCAAGTGTCATACCTTTATACTCAGCTTCAGTACTTGATCTTGATACTACTTGTTGCTTTTTACTTCTCCAAGTCACAAGGTTCCCACCTACAAAGGTGAAGTATCCTGAGGTAGATCTTCTGTCATCAGCTGAACCTGCCCAATCGGCATCGGTATAGCCTTCAACCTTTAAGTGTCCATGATTTGAGAACAATAAACCTTTACCCGGAGCAGATTTTAAATATCCCAATATGCGTTTTACAGCATCCATGTGAGGTTTACGTGGGTCGTGCATGAACTGACTTACCACACTTACTGCATACGCAATATCTGGCTTGGTATGAGATAAATAAATTAGTTTTTCAACGAGTCTCTGGTATCTCCCTTGATCGGTAGGAGATGTACTCCAACACTCAAAGAGTTTATGATTCTTCTCAATGGGAGTATTAACTGGCTTGCATCCTAACATTCCTGTTTCAGATAATAAATCAAGGATATATTTTCGTTGAGATAAGAAAATATCAAGCTTTGATCGGGCCACCTCAATCCCAAGAAAGTATTTAAGATCTCCAAGTTGTTTCATTTCAAACTCAGATGCTAAATACTGTTGTAAACTAGAAATCTCCTCATAATCATCACCTGTCACTACCATATCATCAACATAGATAATTAGGGCAGTGGTTTTACCTCTTTTGTACTTTAAAAACAAAGTGTGATCTGAGTTACTTTATTTGTATCCAAAATTCCTCATAGACTTGGTGAACCTGCCAAACCAAGCCCTTGGAGACTGCTTCAACCCATATAAGGCCTTTTTCAGTTTGCACACCATTGTTGTATCTGAGTATTTTGGTATGCCTGGAGGAGGATCCATATAGACTTCTTCAGTAAGATCTCCATGCAAGAAAGCATTTTTTATATCAAACTGAAGAAGTGGCCAATCTTGATTAGCTGCTAACGACAAAAGAACTCTCACAGTATTAAGTTTGGCAACTGGGACAAACGTTTCTTGATAATCTACACCATAAGACTGTGTATATCCTTTTGCAACTAACCGAGCTTTGTATATCTCAATCGTCCCATCTGCTTTGTGTTTGACCGTAAATACCCATCTGCACCCCACGGTCTTCTTTCCCTTTAGTAAGTGCACGAGTTCCCAGGTGCCATTTTTGTCCAATGCTGTCATTTCCTCTGCCATAGCCTTGGTCCACCTAGAATCTGCTACAGCTTCTTGTAATTTATTAGGAATAAAGACAGAGGATAATTGAAGTACATAAGATGCATATGACTTAGACAACTTGTGGGATGACACATGGTTACTTATTGGATATTTAACTTTAGCTTTTGGGTCAGGCTCATATCTAGTTGTTGGTTGACCACGATTAGATCGGGGTGGAAGGTGATATTGAGATGGTTCAGATGTAGGTTCAGTTATACTAACAATATCATGAATAGTAGAGTCAACAAGAATAGGATCAGGTAATACCTCGAAGGAGTCCTCTGGAGACGATTGAGTTAGCGGGTTTGTAGACGTAGGAGACATTGTACTATCATGGACTTCACGCCCTTCAACTGAGTGCTCAATGGAGGATGATTCGGGTGGTGTCTCGGCCAATATTTCAAACAACCTTATTTCATCCTGATTCTGTACTGCATCTCTAGTCTCCCCCGGAAGTGAAGAATCGGGTGGCGCTTTCGAATAAAAAAAACATGCTTTCATGGAATATTACATCCATGGAGACATAGAACTTTCTAGTAAGGGGATGATAACAGCGATAGCCTTTCTGAGTCGAGCCATACCCGACAAATACACATTTCAAGGCACGTGGTTCCAGCTTGGTGCGCTGATTTGAATGTAAGTGAACATACACAACACATCCGAAGACACGAGGTGCCAAATGAACAACTGAGGGAAGCGTACAGTGGTCAGAGACTACATCCAAAGGTCTTCTTAATCCAAGAACACTAGATGGTGTACGATTAATCAAGTAGACAGTGGAACTCAATGCTTCGCCCCATAAATGTGATGGAACATTACCCCTAATTAAGAGAGAACGAGTGACCTCCAAAAGGTGCCGGTTTTTCCGTTCAGCAATCTCGTTTTGTTGAGGAATTTGAGAGCAAGATGATTGATGGATAGTACCAACGGAATGCAGAAAATTAGTCAATTCATTCGTGAAATATTCACCCCCATTATCAGAACGAATAAATTTGATATGTATGCCAAATTGTGTTAACACCATTTGATGGAAAAGACGATACACAGTACAAACATCACTCTTGTGTCGTAGCAAATAAACCCAGGTCATCCTGGTAGAATCATCAACAAATGTAATGAACCATCTCATTCCATGGGATATAGAAAGAGGGGCAGGCCCCCAAACATCCGAGTGAACTAAGGCAAAAGGTGCTTCAGATTTATTATCATTCGAATGAAAAATAGTACGATGGCTTTTCGCCAGTACACAAGTTTCGCAAACAAAGTCTGTAATATTAGAACCAGTAAATAAAGATGGAAATAATCTCCTAAGGTAACCAAATGAGGGATGACCCAATCGTGCATGCCATAACCAAATCCCACTCCTTCTACCGTGTAAATAGACCGGCGTCCATAACGTGAACGAGTGCTCTATCATCTGATCGTTGTAACTCATCGTCCAGATAGTACAAGCCTCCACGTTGTTTACCACTGCCAATCTTCTCCCTGGTATGGATGTTCTGAAAAAGACAGTAAGTAGGAAAAAAAGTAGCAACATAGTCATGAGACTTGGCTAACTGAGTAACAGAAATAAGGTTACAATTTAGTGATGGGACCAATAAAACATTAGTGAGAGATAAGGATGGTAACAGGGTTACAGTGCCGACACCGACAACAGGGGAAGACACACCATTAGCATTAGTAATGGCTGACTTTGGACAAGTAGAAGATAAATGGCTAAACCGAGTTTTATCATAAGTCATATGGTCCGTAGCACTTGTGTCAATTATCCAAGCACTATTTTTAGTAAAATGAGTAATAGCAGAATTAGTGATACCTGACTGGGCAACGAAACCGGAAGCAGTGACGATGTGGCTCTTGGGAACGGAATCCACAGCCGTGGGATGAGAAGACCTGGGAGAGGCCGTCTTACCTTTTGGATGCCAATCAGGGTAACCATGGAGCTTAAAGCATGTATCTATCACATGATTAACTCCATTACAATGAGTACACTTACGAACACCTTTATTTGGGTCCGGACGAGTACCAGATTTTTGAATCATCATAACAGCTTCGTCAGTAGATGGCGTACCAAGTATAGCATCTTGGCGATTTGCCTCGGCACAAATGATAGCATAAGCAACCTGTAGAGTTGGAAGTGGTATAGTCGTAAGAACACGACCACGAACCCCATCCAAATAGGAATCGAGACCAGTTAGGAAAATGTACAGTCGTTGAGAGTTGACCATTGTGGTATACCTCTCAAGATCCCGCGTACATTCCATAGTGCAAGGTTCAATAGCATCAAGCTCCTGCCATAATTGTTGTAGTTTGCCAAAGTAAGAAATAACAGAACCACCATTTTGGCGGACAGAAATGACCGCACAATATAGTTGATATGCCTTGGAAGCATCTTGGCTGACAGAATAAGTTGCTTTGGCAGCATCCCAGATCGCCTTGGCAGTACATAGGCGTAGAAAAAGTGACCTGATGTCCTTAGTCATAGCGTCAAGTAGCCAAGATTTGACCATACAGTTCTCATCCTCCCACGCTTCATATTCCTTAGAAGTTGTTGCTCCGGGGACCTTCTTACTACCAGAGATAAAGCCCCAACGTTTCCTGCCCCTGATCTTATTCTGAGCATTCAAGGACCACTCAATGTAGTTGGTACCATCGAGTCGTTCTGGAGTGATCAAGGAGGACATATCTTGTAGGTGGAATGGAGGCAAGACTGTGGGATCGGCCTTCTCTTTCCCTTTATGAGAATCAGTCATGATAGAAGGCAATTGGAGAGAGAACTGCCAATCGAGGCAGATGATGGCTCAAATCGGAGCGGCGGAGATGCCGGTGGCGCTAAAGCGGAAGACGAGCAGTAGTGGCGGGCAGATCTGGTGTTGCCGAGAAAAACGGCAGAGACACCAGTAAACCAGTCCGGCTCAGAGCGGGCGTTCGAGGAGCGGCGGCGAGCAGGCTGCACAGGAGAGCAGCGGCTGCAGATGACGCTGAGGGGATCTCGATGACCGACAAATGGCAGATCTTGGCAAAGAACAATGCCAGATCTGGAGGTGCCAGGCAAACACGGAAAACCGATAGTATTCCTTTCCAGATCTGGGCAAGGAGCAGATCTGCAGCCGAGATTGGTATCGGGGCAGATCTGAGAAACAAAGGAGCAAGCAACAAGGGGTTTAACCGCGATCGGGCAACAGTAAATCACAACGGAATAGAAAGCGGAGAACTGCCGAAGTGTCGGGTCCGTCGTTGAAGAAGAGGGACTGCTGGAGAAGAAGACAAAGTGGTAGAGTCGCAGAAGCCTAGAAGAGGCACAGGAAACAAAACCGTGAGATCTGCGGAAAGGGGAGAACCGGAAGTGAGGTACTCCTCTCTGTCGTGCGATAGAGAAGAAGATCCGGGCCTCTCTGTCTCGCGATCGAGAAGATGATCCGGGCGGCGGCAACAGAGCGGGACAGCGGGGTGTAGTGGCGACAGACGGCGTATCTCGTTTTGCTGTTTTGGGCGGCAGCCGTGATCGGAAGAGACAATGGCGGAGAATGCAGGACCAGCAGCCGGGGTAGAAGTCGATCGGGAAGCCTCTCCCAAACACGGGAAGAGGAAAGGAAAGAAAAAAAAAATTGAAGATAAATTCTGTCCGACGAGACGGCGGAAAAAAATTTCGATTCCTATGAAAAGAGATCGAACCTTGGCTCTGATATCATGTCAAAATAATTTCTCTGTATATCATTCACACTATATTCTTGTACAAAGGTCCCCTTATATAACTTATACAAGGGAACTATATTAGGAATACACATCAGTTTCCTATACAATAGGTAACTGTCCCTATAATTAAGATATTTAATTACAAATTTACAACTCATGTCAACAAAAATATTACCTTATGTAATGTGTTTTGGGAATATAATGTTGGACCTATGATTTGGACTGGGTATATGTAGGAATAGTAGTTGTAATCTGGTGCTTACTCACAGTAATGAAAGGGGATAGGCTAAATGTTTTAATGGCCGTGAGGGATTCAGTCTGCCTGAATAGTTAGAAGTTAGATACTAACCTTGTTAAAAGGACCAATAATTATGTTCGTATTGGATGGATGTTTTATTGTCTATTATAGAGTTATTTTTATGTTATTAAGATGGACTTATGATATAGTGTTGTCATACTAATAATATTGTGATATGAATTATTATTATGCATGTGTGATATTGTTGAGATTGATTTTGATGTTTTAAAACGTGTACATGATCTTTATGTTAATTTGAGATCATATAATCTTGCTTAGAGTATAGTGTAAATGATGAAATTCATGGCATGTTAATATGATATATAACACGTGGCATGATAGAGATAATGCATGGTAGGCATGTCATTGAGCATGACATCTTTATATTCATGGGATGGGTATGGAGGTGTGAGCCGTGATCTTTCATGTAGACCACAATGGTGGTAGTGTATGACCTGGCTTTTAGTGAGCAGTACCACGTATGTGGTAGGTTTGGATTATTAAGCCATGAAAGGTCATGTAGACTGCTATTTGGTGGTGGTGTTAGCCTCGCTTCGGCGGGTAGGCCACTTTAAGTGGTGTTGTCTTAGCCTCACTTCGGCGGGTAGGCTAATTCTTGTGGTGTTGTGTTAGCCTCGTTTCGGCGGGTAACTACCAAATACATTATGTGTTGTTGTGGATGAATGAGGCATTGGGTATTGTGCATTGTGCATTACATAGCATAAAGCATGGACATTAAATGCATATTCAATTACTTATGCTTTTAATATTTCTTTATTTGTATTAAATTAAGTATATTGGAGAAATCACATTTTAGATATGTGCTATTATATTCCTTCACTGGGTTTGGAGCTCACACCCTTACATTGCAGGTAACCCTCTAGATTTAGGATTGGAGGACGACGTTGAAAAATAGAAGTTACTAGGATGAATATTTAATTTCTTAGTATAGTCGTGGATTCGTGTGATTGGATTTACTTTATTTGATATTACGTATTTTGAGAGATTTGATTGGTTAGCTTGAAATAATTGAGAACTTTGAGGATATTGATTTTATTTTGTTTTATGGAATGGGATGTGAGTAGTGAGATTAAATGTGATGTTGATAATAAATGATATTTATTTTATATTGTGGATGATGTCGGAACTCGTGCGATGTATTAAGATGGGGTATGAAGGATTTGATGGCTTTAACTATTTCATTTATAATCTTGATATATATATATATATATATATATATATATATATATATATATATATATATATATATATATATATATTCATTTCCCCAGCTACAAATCTGTGATATAACGCCCGTTAGATGCGTTGTTGCTTATGACGGTCGTTCAGCCTACAATTAAGTGGGCCACGACCCGTTTAGGCTGTACAAAGGGGCGGGGCATTACGCAGTCACCAATAGGACTAACTAACTAAGTAGAAGTGACTAAATACCGTACTAACCTTTGGGTGTCTGTATTAATACTAATCAAATACCCTGTCAATTATCCCATCCCAATCCGTTAACTACTCGAAATGGTGCACCTTTGGGCCAACCTAATATCTCTATGAGTTAGGGATTGCGATTTGCAAAGCCATTATTAATTAACACTTGGGAATAGTATTAAAACATGGTTATTTGACTCAATGTTCAATACAATCCGGTCAGACCACTTTGGTGACTAACAAATCGTATCAAAAATTTGAATTCAAGTCAAAATAATGACTTTGCTCTATAATTGAATCAAACATGAATCACATCCAGTTCATAAAAAACTTTAATATGAAATTTGTTGTTGGGTGTCGGTTCGACCAATAAAATAATTACTTTTAATTCAATGAACACATAGGGTATTATCAGGTGTTCAAATATTTAATTAAAATAAAATATCAATTAGTAGTACAAGAGAAGACCCAGCGATCGATCGCCACACCGATCGGTCGCCACTATACTGATCGATCGGTTGGGACAACAATCGGTCTCTCCACCGATCAGTCGCCACTATACTGATCGATCGGTTGGGACAACAATCGGTCTCTCCACCGATCGGTCGGGACAACAATTAGTCGCTCCACCGATCGGTCGCCCTTATACATGCCGATTAGTTGGAGCAACGATCGGTCGGTTAGAGACTTATAAAAATTACGTCTCGCTTTCTGGTATATTTCCTTAACACCATCGATCGATTGGTAGACTGATCGGTCGGTGACGGTCAATTGTCATGGAAATCCAAAAATAAACTTGAGTGGATTTTTTATTCTTGGACTGGTTTCTTTATGGAAAAAATCTGTTATGGGTCTTGATTGAAAACATTAATGATTCATAAAACCATACGCTCTGATACCAATTGTTGGAATATTTCTTGAATTGTATTGAAACTTGGGCATAAAGCAAACGTTTGAACATCGATATTTTGTGTTTTTAATGTGCCCGATTGAAACGTCATTCAATCCATTATTCGTTAGTCCTCAAGATCGTGAATCATCAATGCTTATAATAAATAAACCATTCATAATGTGGAAATCATAATTAATAAATAAATAGCGTATCCAAATCCATCAGATCTACAATCATGCGGTCGATCCCTTGTCCGTGAGCCGTCTCCTTTTCTTCATGTGAAAATCGAGTGCACTAGAATTTCTCTGACTTTCTCCCTTAATTTCTCCCCTTGGTCGTGTGGTGATGGGTAGGAAACAGATATAATCGAATATAAGAAGTTAGGAGGACTCTAAGGCTGTGTTTCCTCTTATATCCCACTTTCCATCAAAGTAGGAAGGCAAGTCCCAAAAGGATTCCTCTTTAATCCATGAATAGTAATCTCGTGTCGGTCCCACTTAAATCCAAAACCGTGTGTGACTTATCGGTGGGTTACATGTTCGGTTTACACTCAAATGGGAATTTGGGGAGAGGTTGGAAGGTAGTAACTGGTTTACGATAAGGTGCAAGCTTTATAGTAAGATCATTAACCGTGGAATAACCTGCTTGAACGAACACATTACGAGGAATGAAGAAAATGTGGCCGAATGTCAAAAAAGGCCACACCGGCCGAATCTTTTTAATGACCTCCACCAATTTTGACCATTAAGATCAAGTGACTAAAATTTAATTGAAGACAGATCTTTATGTCTTCAGTCAATATGTACGTTTGGATTTTCAAGTTATAACTCCAGATGCAAAGTAAACAAGCTTTAAATGTCGGCTTTGGGCTTTCCTTATAAAAGTCCAATGGGCTACGAATGGGCTAAAGATTGTGGTACATATATACGAGGGCTTTTTTGACAAAATAAGGCCCGAACTCAGCCTATGAACATCCCTACTATTCTTAGATTTGGAAATGTAATTTACTGTTTAATCACAATTTTTTTTTTTTTTGGGTCAAAATGAACTCGACATTTACAATATACATATTTTATACAATTTACTGATTTTGAAGATAAACAATTCCGACATTTACAAGTACACGTTATATAAATTCATTTTTACATCTATTATTCATTATTATAAATCTCATTTTTTTACTTTGTAATTATCTGTATACATTCATTTCATTCTTTTCATATTTCACATCTTAAATATTTTTTCTAATTTTTACAATTATTTCTCTAAGATACAAGTCAATTTTCTTAAAAATAATCATTTCATATTAATTAACTGCATCAAATTTATGTCAGAATTTTTTTTTTAATTTTCTATATTTTTTAATTTTTTTCAAAAAAGTTAAAAAGAAATGCCGAGAAGAGAGAATTATCCACAATATTACTGTCGATACACAAGGTACTATATCAGGAATCTGATATTAAAACCCTTGATGGGTAAGCCATCATTTCTTTGAAATAGTTTTAAATAAGCCATTTCTTTTGTTTGTATGTTCTTTCTATAGCATCTGGGATACCATTATCAATTTATTATCAATAGTATTTAATGGGCCGATGAACAAATGTTATGCCCTTGTTGAACTATTAAATTTTGAGCCAAAATATCAATAAAACTTGATGTAACGACCTGCCCCGCTAGTATAATATTATCCGCTTTGAACCCATGTACACAGACTCGCCCGGCTTTGCATTGGTGAACCAACCCAATGTTACTCCTAAAAGACCTTGTGTTAAGAGGGATTTCAACTTATATCCCATAGAACAACTCTCTTCATAAGCAATGTAGAACAACTAGCGCCAACCTCACTATTTTTTCTCTCCCATCAACGCCTACACAAACACGGGATATTATACTCAAGTACGGTCCATTTTAGACAGCTCTCAAACAAGTCCGTTCTGAAATGCCAAAGATTCTAAAGGGCCATTCATCATTTTTTTAATTAATGAAAAATAAAGAGCATAAAAATTGAGACCCTACTTTTAAAGAAGGGCTATTTGAACACAAATTTAAACTTTCTCTTCTTCTAAAGAGTTTCATTTTCTATAAGGAGATTAAAAAAAAAGATATTCCTCACCTCGTGAGAGAACATTCTGCTTATTTTTAATGAAACTAAATTTTTTTGATGCACACCACAAAAACATCAGACTTATATGGCCGAAAATGAAACCAAATTTGACAGTGCTTGTCAAACAACATGAGAAAAACATAAACCAGCCTCTAATGCAACCCTCTTTCACCCCTTCTCTTCTTTAAACATGGTATATACACATTCCACCAAATTTTCTATGACAAATGCTACATTAGCACCATAGTTCCTTTCTAAGTCGTCAACAAGATGGGGGGTATAAAGGCAGTAAATCCTGAAAGATTCATCTCTTACCAAAAGATTTATAGAGTTCTTCCAGAGCTGTTGATAAAATAAAAATCTAAATGGGAAAACGATACACAATTGAAGATGCATCGTGCATAAATATTGCAGGTAGCAAATACATAAATAACAACAGAAGGCAGTCGTGGTGGGCTATTAATCTAAGGAAGAAGCCAATGTCCCATAAACAGGGAAGAAAGTACAAATCAAATAAAAGACAATTCACACGAAATAGTAGCTCCACATTAATGATCTCAAGAGCCTTACGCGTAGAATCACAATAAAGTTGTCTCTACATATCCACCACTGACAAAGCAAATTATAACATCATCTCATAGTATATTAAACAAAGTTCATCAGCAAGATAAACATGGTATGAATTTCCTTCACATTGCAAGCAAAGACTCTTCTAAGCCTGAATTTTTTGTTTCTGTAAGGCGGTACATTGTTATCTCTTGCTGCTTGAAATACCGTCGATCTTCTTCATCAATAAGAACAAGGTTCAAGTAATATTTCACACTGAATTTGTTGTTAACATTGCGGTAAGTTGGTGTGAGTTCATACGGACTCAAAAAAAGTCTAATAGGGATTGATTCACCTGTAAAAATTACAAATACTCAATGAACAATCAGGCAGTTCTAGATAAGCAATTGCCAGATAGGAATGATACCAATGTGTAAGTTGTATAGAGGCCATGCCATTTATCAGCTAAAGATTGACTATAAATCACATTGCCCATTGTATCTATGAAACAAAAAATCACACTGCAGAATATACCAATCCCCTTTTCAAATAAAAACCGCTGCACCATATAGCAATCTCTGAATAACCATACAATATCCTAGTGCTCTCATTGAATAGGCAATCAACCATTAAATCATTAATCAGTGGCAACACATCAGAGGGGATGCAGCAATGTGTTCTAGAGGTGATGACAATTCTTGGCCGCAACATGCAATTGAACTGTTGGATCCAAGCGACAGAAGCAAATACCACTCCACAACATGGCACTTATGTGTTAATGAATTGGGCTACTAAGAAACGAATAGCAGTCAAACAGAATGAACAGAACAGAAAATAAGAGGAAAGATGATACTCGATAAGTCATCTGAAATCAGCCAAGCTTTGTGTCAAATGATTTTGATCAGCCAGCAACAATTAGCAAAAGCAAATGCCTCTGTCAAGCTTGGCCAAGTTACATCCACAGTGCCATCTCAAGGTTAAGTTCTTGCCGCTTGAAGTAACCCAGTCTACTTCTAAATGCTCTGAATCCTGTTCTTGTTCCACCCAAGTAGCCACAAAGCATTGAAGCCACACCTTCCTTGTTGACGAGAGGCAATTGGGCTGTTATTTTGCACAAGAGGAGAAAAGCTTACTTCAGGTTGTAGCCCCCTCCAAGTCCAGCTTTTGAACTTCATCTTCGCAAGCAATGGTGATTAAAAATCAGCTTCTGCCCAAAGCACAGACACCTGATACCTAACACTCCTTTTGACTCCAGAAACTGGAAAATCTCAGCTGGATTTGTTTCCCTCAGGATCTAGAAGACACAAAGTGAAGAGCCATTCATTACCCTACTTTCAGATCCTCTCATTTGACATAAATCTCCACCACAGGTATGTTACACTGCTCTCTATCAAGGCCTTTTCCTCCCAAATTGTTCCGAGTATGAAGGCCTAGCAACCACAACCATCTATCTTCTCTCATCCAGCATCCGCTCCGCCATATACCCTTTGTCGAATTGATCTTTACACCCGACTACCTACCTACCTACCTGTCCCTTATCTCCACCCACACTTTCTCTGCCAAACTGGGCCGCCTGGACTAGAAGCTTCTTCCCGCTTACGACAACACCATTGAAGCTGACCACTGCTCCTTTAGCTTGCGACCCATTCACTGTCTTAATGAAAGTAAAAGCCCTCCCTTTTGCATCCTTCTTGTTAGGGATGAAGACATCCCTAAGCACACTCCAGACTGAAAGAAGCATACAACCATATCCTCCACACAATGTAGGAAGATATGAAATGAAAAGAGTAACAATCATACCTTCTCCTCCTTGACACCTGCCTCACCTCTGCACGACCTCAACGAATGGCAAGTGCTTGTGTAGATACTAGATACTATTTCAAGAGAAACTTGATGAGTCGACCCACCTACACGTCTTGCTTTTACTGCTATATCAAGAGTTACTCTACATATTGTTTGATGTAAAATAGATAGTGAATTTATTTCTGTCTTTTGTTGAATCTTTTTCACGTCTTGATAGACAATGTGATAAGCCAATGATTTTTTTCCGGTGTTTCAAAATAAGGTCAACCAACATGTTAACTAATCGATTATGATAAATTGAATCGGATTTTACAGTACCTCGATCTGACATGAGTGTGAAAGAGGTTCAAGAATCAGTTTTTTTTTTTATAAGGGCTAAAATTGAATCACTTATTTTGGCTTTTTGACCACATATTGTAGGGTGGATCTCGATATGAAATATCTTCAGACTCCACATCTTTTCCACCATGTGCACTGCCGAATTCTAGTTACTATCCTGCCCACCCAATTTCCTCTCTAACCCCAGCCCACCCTCCCCACTCCCCTTCCTCCTCCTCCTTTTCTCTCTCCATTACAACTCTTTATTCATAAAGCTATGTGCTGGGAGGTGTATGTTTCAATGCACACGTTTTTAGGACCTGGGCTTCCAGTCCAAAAGACTAGCTTATTAGGTGGAGTGACCAAAGTCCTTTATAAACTCCAAGATCTCTCTCTACACTTCCAATGTGGGGCTCAGCAGCCCCAACAATTCCCTCCTTGAATGAGGCCCTTCGGCTGAGAGAGCTACGCCGGCCATCCCGTTCTCCTGGGGGATCTCCTGAGCCCACATGAGGTAGCTTGAAACTTGGCTCTGATACCACTTCTTAGGACTTGGGCTTCAAATCCAAAAGACTAGTCTGTTAGGTGGACTGACCCAAGTCCTTTATAAACTCCTAAATCTCCCTCTACACTTCCAATGTGGGACACTTGTGACACCCCGACCCGATTTTCCCGAATGTGATATTTTGAGCCCACCTTTGCCCGCATGGTTTTGTTTCTGGGCCTAGCCCACCAAGCTAGGTCCAAAAGGCCTCACACAAGGGAAAGGGTTGCCCCCTCTTTTAAATCCCACATCACCCAAGTCCACAATTGATATGGGACTCTGGGTGGGAGGGTATTACAACCCACCCCCCTTAAGACCAGAGCAGTCCTCGGCTCTGTCACGTCAAATAGACAGGGGGTCCACATAGGCAGGTAACGTTACACAAGTAGAGAGCCCACACAATCCGAGTGTTGAACCGTGCTCTGATACCACTTGTTAAGATCTCGGCTGCCAGCCCAAAAGACTAGCCTGTTACGTGGAGTGACCCAAGTCCTTTATCAACCCCTAGATCTCCCTCTACATTTCCAATGTGAGACTCGTTCACAGCAGCCCCAACACACGTGGTGTGTTACAATGGACATGTTGTGCAACAATAAAAGAAAACTAGACATGGCTGCAATCGGAAAGCCTAAAAGTTCCTTGGATAAAACACAAGATGAGGGAATGCCAGTTAAAAGGAAGACCAGATACAACCTCATTTGTAGAGAGAATGACAATTAGAATGAACTGGAAGAAGAGGGAGGCCATTAAAGACATGGATTGAGTTGGTAACTTCACTAACAGATTATAGAAGAAAAGATCCACTTCACTGCTATAGTAGTGCCATTAGTAGTAACAGTAGTAGGTGGAGCTGGAAGAAATAACAAAACAAAAGGGAAACCTTGCTTGATTTCTCCCTATGTATGAAAATTGTGGTTTTGATTTCTGTTTCAACAAAAATTTACAGCTCAACTGGATAAGCTAACCTCAAAAATGGGTTAAATGGTTTCATGAGTGATGATGATTCAAAGCAATCTCTTAAAAACATTAAGGTGATTTTCCCAAACAAAAAAAAAAAAGGGTGACATGAGACTAACAACCTCAATCATTCAGCAATCAATAAGGACACGCTTTCCACTTCCATTGAAAAAGAGATCTTCAGTGAAAGTAGCACCAGCATAAAAAATGAGGTAGTTTTTGAAAGACCAAGGCTGTTCTCCACATCTGATTTCCTCTTCCAATGTTTGCTACCAAAGTAAATTCTTAATGAAAAAAAGTGTCAAAATTTTTGTGAAAAAAAAACGCATCATTTTGCTCTGGAGGCTAATTTGCAAGGAAACCAGTTCCTTATGGGGAATAGTATCACTTTCCATTTTTCATCAGAGAGGAGACACAGAAACATTCCCAATTGTAATGTACAGTACGGAGATGGAATCCTGGACACAAATAACTACAGTATGCAACACCATGAAGAAGTTTTAACATACACCTCAGTTATGACGGACAAAATCAAGGGAAAACAAGATGAGTTTGAGCTATTGAATATGGCATTGCATTTACCTCTTACTGGAGCACCATCCATCAATTCAAACTTTGCAAGTGTCTCTGTTTCAACATACGTATTAGGCCCTGATCCTGTTGATTCTCGGCGCCTGATCTCAAGCTCCATATTTTTTATCTTGATTCTTACTAGAAGAAAATATATTTTGCCTATGATGACATCCTTCAGATGATATCTAGACATGATAAACTATTATTAGAAAAATAAATCTTCATTTCTCACTAAAGTGTAAAAATAAGCTATACCTTCAAAACGGTCTTGTAAGAAAAAGTCAAGCTGAAAAATATGATTGGGAAAAGATCAATTTAAACATACTTGCTTTTTCCGTACTCAAACTCGATGTGTAGGCAATCTTCAATTCCAACTTCCATCTGCATAAAAGACATCGGTATCATGGTAGAGAAACATTAAAAGGTAAGCAATAGGTTCCTCGCATCTCTTCAAGTTGATGGCATTAAAAAGCGTATGCATTCTGTCAAGTCCACTCCAGAAAAGAAAGCAGATTAAGTGTCTCAGAAAAATGTTGCATTTGTTGTTCCACATTATTACAAATATTAAAAACTTGGTATTGGTGTTTAATATTGATAAGTTTAAACAGACAATAAACATTACCCACTTTACAACTATATGAATATCTCAAACCATTATAAAATCGCTGACCTTAATACTATTATTGATCGACGGAGCTGGTGTATAATTTCGAACCTGGTGCAAAAAAAACAACAATCATTACAAAGAAATGTGCAAGAAATAAACCTCCCAAAATAGGGCAAAAAGAAGCAGACATTATATCTCTGGTAAATGTAAGTGTTTGTACAAATACTTGAATGTAAGTACATACATTTGCATATAGAATATGGAAGCAATTGATCGATACCCTTGAAAAGCAAAAGAAACAAGAAAAGAACTGCCAAAACAATTTCACAGCATAGTATCCTTGAAGTTGGCAACTAGAATTTGAAAGGCAATGTTTAGTCTTCAGTTGCATAAAGCAGGAGTGAGACAAAAATAGCTTTTACTCTCACTTGGAAAGCACGGATAGGGGTGTTGTAACCAAAATAGATATATGCCATTTAACAGAGCACTTTTAAGGAGTCCACTATGCCAACAATCTGTACTAAGCTACCTCGATTGTGACTAACCCATAGATCCAATGCTCTTCGAATACGTAACAACTCTACCACAATAGAATCCTTGAAACATACAATTTCTTTTTTCTTTAATGATTAAGACCCCCACCTCTTCCCAAGCATGAGGATGTCAGGTAAACTACAGATGCACCCAGTCCCCTATAAGCCATGAGCATCGGGCTACTATGGAAGAACCTGAGACTTCCAGTTCCTGAGCCAGAGCACCTATTAGTTGATTTATCCCGTGCGAGGTCAAACAAAATCTCTCCAACCCCATTATGCACAACTCCCCTAATTCAAGCTGAACCTAGTTTACCCTTTGCAGCTAGATCCTATTAAATTTAAGCTAACCATCTAGAGAAGAAGACCGAGCCTCAAAAACAATGCTCTTAACTTTACCCCCTTAAGCAACCTCCCATGACAATTAAAACTTCTTCACTAACAAGCCTTCAAACTTTTTACTACTCAATAACCACCCGCTACCCGAATAGCTTCAACCTAGTGCACTCAAAGGCCGCCTCTACCCCTTCGAAAATTCTAGAGTTCATCAACTTCCATATGGACCACAACACCACGAATGGAATCATTTCCTAACATGTTGCCTGATGTAGGACATGCAGCCGAGACCCATCCATTTTAGTATTTACTATTTTCGTATTTTAGTAAGTGTTGTATTCGGTCCTCTTAAGATCGAAAGTCCCTTGTTTTGAAGGAAGCCAAGTCGGTGGCTTTCCCTAATTCGTTTAGGAGTCTTTTCTATTTTCGAGTGTTATGTTTCTTATAAATACTATGCATGTAAAGGAGAGGGTTACCTCTTCAAATATTATGAAATAAAATAAGATTTGTTTAACAAAATAAATAAAAAGTAGATGAATAAGAATCATGGAGAAGTATTTTATTTTTTTATCATCATAGACAATCCCACCCATATTATCTATGGAATTCGAACCTGAATTCTATTTATGAATCATCATTTCCATCTTATTGGCCGTTGTTCCTTACATAATTGCATCGATCAACAATAATTCGGCCCTTTTTACCAACCTGATGAATCTGTTGATCTAGAAATTCATTTCGGACAATTGAACCTTCTCAAACTGTTTCTTTTTAAGAACCAAAAAGATTTATCCCTTGACTTCAGGCACAAGTTATCCCTTTGCTGCCTTGGTTGCAGACGATTATCCCCTTGGTGGTTAAGTTCCACTCGAGTTCTTCATCGCAGATCTTGGGCGTAATCCCAAGAGAAGACTATCTCTCTCGCTGATCTGGGCATTATCCGAGTGCTATATCCATCACTCCTTTCGCCTATCCCTTGCGTCGCCTCTGTTGCTTCCAGATTTCCCTCCTCTTGCAGACAACAAGTCTACACAACCCTTTCGGGCAGGTACTATCAGCCTTCTTGCTTCTTTCTCATCCCATCAACCCACTACGAAACCCTTTTTCTCTCATCTATCTTCCTCCATCTTCTTCCCTTCGATTTCTTCTTCTCTCCCTTTGTTATTTATGCCGCCAAGCCTCTATTTCCGCCTCTTCTTTTTCCTTTCTTTCATCATTCCCTTTTCTTTCTTCCCATTCGTATTTCACCTAAAAGCAGCCCTAATTCCTTATTTCCCACGTGCCAGCCTCTTACCCTTTAAGTTGATTATGCACGTGTGACCCGATAACTTTTCGGGATTGACTTATTTTGATTTCTTCCCCGCTTCTGCTACATTAAGTGGTATCAGAGCCAAGTTCTCTGTTGCACAGAGACGACCGCCGCTTCTCGTCGATGATCTGAAAAAATAAAAATAGAAATAAAAAATCAGATGGCATCCAACAACGATCAATTTGTCACCACCGCTCAGTTCGATACATTTAAAGCTAAGATGAAAGCAGAGATGAAAGATATGTTCACAGAGTTCCGCACAATCATGATTGCAGATTTTGCTGACAAAAACGCCGGCAAGAAACAAAATGAAGAGCCACCACATCGGGAAGATTGGGATGATGAAGAAGTCGAGCAACTGGTTCTCAACACCCACCCACCCAATCCTAATCAACAAAATACTAGAGATTCTTGTCGATCTTCTGGCAACAATGATTATCGACCCAAGGTTGAACTTCCCTCCTTCAATGGTCTTCTCCACATTGAAGAGTTCATGGAATGGATAACAAAGGTCGAGCGGTTCTTTGAATACATGGAGTCCCTGAAGCAAAGCAAGTTCCCTTAGTTTCTTTCAAACTGACTGGCGGTGCTGCTTCTTAGTGGGAGCAATCTCAACAGGACTGATCTCGACAAAATTTGGCTCTTGTTCGTACATGGTTCCGCATGAAGCAGCTTTCGAAAAGTCAGTATCTGCCTCCTTATTACTCTCAGGTCTTATTCAACAAACTTCAGGACTGCTACCAAGGTCTACGTTCTGTTCAGAAATATGATGATGACTTCTATCGCCTCCTCTCTCTCAATAATCTTCATGAGACAGAAAAATAAAAGATTGCCCACTTTCTACGTGGTCTGAGATGGGATATTCGTAGAGCACTTGCTTCTCATTGTCACTACACCTTAACTGCCGCCATTAGTGCAGCTTTAAACATCGAAGAATTCACTGATGAAACCCAACCCCCCCCCCCCCTACACACCAACCCACTAGCCATTCCATCTCATCCCGCCCCTCATGCACCTATGACCCTCCCCAATACCAACTAGAACCAATCCCTTCCCAAGCTTCATATCAACCTCCCACATCACAACCACAACCTCAGAACAGGCCTACCCGATACAACAACACACCGCCTTCTAATAAGCCCAATCCATCTTCATCTTCCTCTTTCAATCCCTATACCCATCCAAACATCCCCAAGTGCTTTAAGTGCGGCTGTCCTGGGCACCGTTCCCATGAATGTCGCAGCCATGTAGCGCTTGTCACACAAGATGCTCAACCTAATGAGAATGACGATACCATTGAGAATATTGATGCCAATGCTCCACCTACATATGGCCATTAACGAGGGAACACGTCTACTGCGTATTCGTACTTTCTCGCGTACTTCACTGGAGCCTCCATCTCCTTGCCATCGTTTGTTTCGCACTCCGTGCACAGTTCACGGCTTCCCTTGCCTCTTAGCCATTGACAGCGGTTGTGAAGACAATTTAGTTTCACAATCCTTGGTCAACAAGTTGCAGCTTCCTATCCAGAAGCTACCTACACCGCACCCTGCTCATTGGATCGATGATGCTTATAGCAAGCCGATTACTTTCCAGTGTGAAGTCCACTTCTCCATTGGGAACTATATGGATTTTGCTTTGTTCGACGTGATCGACATGTATATGTGCGACCTAATACTTGGACGCCCTTGGCAATTTGTTGTTCGCGCCTTACATGCCAGCCACTCCAACACTTACACCTTCAAGAAGGATGGTTTGACGTTTGTTCTTGAATCCTCACCTCCTGCTACATTATGTGATTCGTCTCCTGATAGTCCGATGCCTGATGCCAGCGTTGATGCAGATGAGATAGACCCCGACGAACTCGAGAACGAGTTTTTTTTTAAGACTGGGGGAATGATGTAGGACATGCAACCGAGACCCATCCATTTTAGGATTTACTATTTTCGTATTTTAGTAAGTGTTGTATTCGATCCTCTTAAGATCGAAAGTCCCTTGTTTTAAGGGAGCCAAGTCGGTGGCTTTCCCTAATTCATTTAGGAGTCTTTTCTATTTTCGAGTGTTAGGTTTCTTATAAATACTATACATGTAAAGGAGAGGGATAGCTCTTCGAATATTATGAAATAAAAGCAAATTTGTTTATCCCTTGCCTTCGAGCACAGGTTATCCCTTTGCTGCCTTGGTTGCAGACGATTCTCCCATGGTGGTTCAGTTCCACTCGAGTTCTTCATCGCAAATCTTGGGCTTAATCCCAAGAGAAGACTCTCTCTCTCGCTGATCTAGGCATTATCCTAGTGCTACATCCATCACTCCTTTTGCCTGTCACTTGCGTCGCCTCTGCTGCTTCCAGATTTCCCTCCTCTTGCAGGCAACAAGTCTCCGCAACCCTTTCGGCAAGGTACCATTAGCCGTCTTGCATCTTTTTCGTCCCATCTACCCACTACGAAACCCTTTCTCTCTCTTCTATCTTCCTCCATCTCCTTCCCTTCGATTTCTTCTTTTCTCTCCCTCTGTTATTTCTGCCGCCAAGCCTCTATTTCTGCCTCTTCTTTTTCATTTCTTTCGTTTTTCCCTTTTCTTCGTATTTCACCTAAAAGCAGCCCTAATTCCTTATTTCCCACGTGCCAGCCTCTAACACTTTAAGTTGATTATGCACGTGTGACCCAAACTTGTGCATGTGTGACCTGATAACTTGTCGGGATTGACTTATTTTGATTTCTTCCCCACTTCCGCTACATTATTGCCCCTGAAGGGGTTAAAGTTCCATTCCACCAAAACCTCAACCACAATTCCTTCCAACAAGGATAGCCACAAACAAGGTGAGCAACACTCTCATCAAAATTCCCACGAAGAATGCCGCCTTAACCCACATCTAGTTAAAACTTTTCCTCTCAAGGCACACTAAAGAAATACTTGAACCTGCGTGAATCTTTTCCTTTCCACGCTAACATCCAAGGCGATTTACGAGAACCCTTGGTCAACACTTGTTCTCTAATTGTGGCCTTAATAGAAAACTCCCTTTGGGTCTATTGATCAATCCAAGGCGAAGATATTAGGCCACTACATGGAGACTACCCATTGTTGTGGGACCCACACGTCTGGTGTGTGGGACCCAATTATATGTCTAGATTCAATGTATATTGAAAGTCAACACAATAGATTGTAATTAGGATTTACTTATTATATTTCCTTTCTTGTTCGCTTAATTGTCTCTATTCTTTCTATTTAACAATGTATCCTCTTAGACGAATACACAATCAATACATTTCAAAGAGAGATTTTTCTCTCCTTCAATATTTTCCTCGTCATTTTTCTTGTTTTCATTATCATTTTCTACATGGTATCAGCCAGGGAAGATTCTTGACCTATATCTACAGTCTCTTCTCTGATTTGGGCGTCACCTTATATACCATTTTTTTCCTGGCGACAATCACCCTTGTTTTTGACAGAGGAATCCATCTGTAAGGTTGGATCTCTGTTTTGTTCTGGTTCAGTGGGATTTCTAGCAGATCTCTCTTCCAGCTCTTTTCCCGCTCGTGGAACGCACATCGTTGGTCTGCTGCTTCGATCGACTGCTTCCAAGCCTTTCCTGCCTTCGATCTTTCTTCTCTAGTTTTGCCCCTGTCTCAGGCCTCCATTGAACTGGAAGGTCCCACCTTTCATCACAGGTGGGCCCCTATATTTGTTGTTCTACAGATCTGCCACTTGGGACACCTGAAGCCTCTCTTTTTAGGTTCTTCCCTTAGATCTGGTTGCAGATCGAACCTAACCATCCTGGTACTCCTCCATCCTAGTCGCCCCTACAGCAGTATTCCATCACACTTGTGAGTCCCTCCTTTCATCACTGGTGGGCCCCTCTGTTTGCTGATTTCTCTCCAAAATTGTTGTCTGGGACGTTTGCACCCTCATCTGGGTGGTTTTTTTGGAGGATCTAGTTGGATATCACCCTTCCATCTCTCCATCTTGCTCTATTACACTCGTCTCTCCAGCGATTCAGCATCTACACGACTTTCGCCTCGGTTCGCCACTTGTGACCCAGATACGGCTTCTTTCTCTCAGATCTAACGCCACCCTTGGCTCTGGATCCGTTTATTTGGCTTGTATTTACTGCTACTCTCTCTGCTTGACATTATGGTTGATGCATCATCTTCTATTCAAGATGTCACCTCTTCCGGCTCTCCACAAATTGGTCGGATTACGACGGTATTGCTAAATGAGACGAATTATTTTGAGTTGTCCCACTCTGCCACAATGTTTTTAATTGAGAAACAATTTTATTCCTATATTGATAGTACTACTCCTTAATTGGCTAAGACTGACCCAACATTCTCCGCATGGTCTGCAAATAACTCCCTGGTCCAGGCTTGGCTTCTTCACTCAATGGAAGCCCATGTGTGGTGTCTCGTCTACACCCTTCCAACCGCCAAAGCTATGTGGGACACTGTGAAGACTTTATATTTTGATGAGGGATAATTTTGCTCGTATGTATGAATTAACTCAGATTGCTGCCACTCTTCGACAGGGCGAGTTGTCTCTCATTCAATACTATTCGACTCTGCAATCTTGTTGGTTGGAGCTTGATCAGCTTCAATCACTTACGTTTAAGAATCCGGAAGATACTCTGAAGTTCCACGAGTATGTTGAGCATCAACGGATTTTTGCATTTTTAGCTGGGCTTAACGCTGAATTTGAGCCTACTCGGGCCCAAATTCTTGGGCAACAACCTCTCTCGTCTCTAGATGTGGTTTACTCTGCCCTACTTCGAGATGATCGACGTCGTCTTGTGATGACTCCATTGCCTGCTGAACACTCTGCCTTGGTCACCACCCATTCTTCTATACCTTCTCACGGCCAGCCAGCTTCCCATGGCAAGGATTCTCAGTCTGATCCTCTAAAGGACCCCAAAGGTCTACGGAAGAAGGAAATCGATTTTGCACCTACTGCAAGATTACTAACCACAACATTGATACTTGCTACAAGCCAACCACTCTGCTGCACCTCCTGCTCCTCCTTCCTCTGATATGGTCAGTGATAGTGCTCCTTTAACTCGACAAGACCTTAACTTAATCCTGCAACACCTGGAGCGCCTACAATCCTTCGAGGTGTCCAATGTTGTCTTTTCAGGTACTGAATCATCTGCACACCATGCTTCTTGTCATTCGTGGATTGTCGATTCGGGTGCCACTGATCATATGGCTGGTATGTCCACCATCTTCTCTTCCTTGTCTCCTATTTCTGGTGGTAAGGTAAAATTAGCCAACGGCTCATACATAGATATTGTCGGGAAATGAATTGTTTATGTCTCACCTCAGTTGGAGCTTCCCTCTATTTTGCACGTTCCCCATTTATCCTGCAATTTGTTATCTGTTAGTGCCTTGACTAAGAATTTGAATTGCTCAATCACTTTCTTTCCCTCTCATTTTGTTTTTCAAGATCTAACCACGAAGCAGGTGTTGGGTGGTGAATGTGAAGCAAGTGGCCTCTACCTTCTTGACGCTCATCCTGGCAACTCCGAAGCATGTTCGACCTCTTCTTCCTTAGATGTGTGGCTGTGGCACTGTCGTTAAGGATATCCTGCCGACTCTAATCTCGAACAGCTTGTTCCTAGTTTGTCTTTTACTCATTTTGAATGTGAACATTGCCAGTATGGCAAGCATATTGGAAGCCATTTTCCCCCGTCTATCAATAAAAGTTCCTCTACTTTGTTTTCACTCATTCATTCTGATGTTTGGAAATCTCCCATTGTATCTCGTACTGGTTTTAATTATTTTGTTACATTTATTGATGATTTCTCTCACATGACATGGACATATTTGATGAAACAAAAATCTAAGGTTTTTTATCACTTCCAAACTTTTTACCAGTGGGTTAACACTCAATTTGAGTGTAAAATTAAAGTTTTACAGAGTGATAACAAGGGAGAATATTTGTCCACTCTTTTCTTACCTTTTTGCGAAAACATGGCATCGATTCTCAGTTCTCTTGTCCTTCTACACCTCAACAGAATGGTGTTGCTAAACAACCGTCACCTTCTTGAGGTGGCTAGGTCTCTTCTTTTAACCATGCATGTCCCATCATCTTATTGACAAGAAGCAGTGTTGACTGCTTGCTATCTCATTAACGGAATGCCTTCTCGCATTTTACAAAATCAGTCCCCCATAGATCGTCCGTCCTTACATAAACCCATTCCTCAAATTCCCTTAAATATCTTTGGGTGGGTGTGTTTTGTTCACAACTTCTCTGGCCATAAAATCTCTCACTGGATTGTGCGATGTGTTTTTTTAGATTACACATCTTTTCACAAAGTTCCTCGATCTTATCACTGGGAAAACATACATATCCATGGATGTCACATTTTTTGAGCGAAAGCCTATTTCTCAGCCCCCTCTACTTCTTCTCCGTCTCTTGTTCTTCTCCTTGTTCCTGCAGATCTTCCCTCCCCAAGTCCCTCTGAGCCTCTTCTGGTGTACCAACACCTCCAGTCTCGCGTGTCATCTGCGGCTTACTCCACCCATTCATCTGCTAGTGATTCAGATCCATCGGTCTCTGCCTCTTCTGATCTTCCCATTGCACTTCGCAAAAGTAAGCGTTCTTGTACTGGCCATCCCATTGCTCGGTTTGTATCATCTCATGTTGTTTCACCCTCGTATCATAGTTTTCTCACAACATTAGACAGCATTAAGATACCAAAGAGGATCGACACAGCCTTGAAAAATCCCTCCTGAAAAGCAGCCATGGATGAAGAGTTAGCTGCCCTTGAGAAGAACACCCCATGGGAGATGGTTTCTCTACCTCCAGGCAAGACCCCAGTTGTGTGCAAATGGGTCTTTGCCTTGAAGCATAATCCAGATGGCTCTATTGCTCGCTATAACGCACGCCTTGTAGCCAGAGGCTTCACACAGACTTATGGAGTTGACTACCCAGACACCTTTTCACCTGTCGCCAACATTACCTTTGTGTGCATTTTGCTCTCCCTTGCAACCACTTATACTTGGCCCCTGCACCAGTTAGATGTGAAGAATGCTTTTCTTCATGGTGATCTTCAGGAAGAAGTCTATATGCTTCCTCCTCCGGGGTTTGTCAAGCAGGGGGAGCCTCATTCTGTCTGCAAACTAAAGAAGGCTCTCTATAGTCTTAAGCAGTCTCCCCGTGCCTAGTTTGAGAAGTTTAGCAGTGCCTTGCTACCCTATGGTTTCACTCGATGTCAGTCAGATCACTCAGTTTTCATCTATCGTCTCCACTCCGTTGTGATGATTTTGGTGGTCTATATTGATGATATTGTACTCACCGGTAACAATGATGAAGCTATTTCTTCCTTCAAACAATATCTTCAGCGGATATTTGATATTAAGGATTTGGGGCCTCTTGGGTACTTTCTTGGAATTGAAGTTGCTCGGTCCTCTCGTGGCCTTTCTCTCAAAGAAAGTATACACTGGATCTCCTCCAAGAAGCTGGTTATTCTGGCTACAAAACTCCGGATACTCCGTTGGATGTGAACACCAAGTTATCTGCTTCTGATGGAACAATTCTTGACACACCAAGTTTCTATCAGAAACTTGTTGGCAATCTCATCTATCTGACCATCATCAGACCGGACTTATCTTATGTTTTTGGTGTCGTGAGTCAGTTCATGCATGAACCATGGGACACTCACCTTCATGCCGTGTTCTGAATCCTACGATATATTAAGGCTCATCCCGGCCGTGGCTTGTTCTATGCCCACCAGCCTACTTGCCTGGTTCGCAGTTATTCTGATGCTGATTGGAACGGTTCTCCGGATGATCGCCGCTCAACTTCTAGCTATTGTGTTTTCTTGGGCTCTCATTTAGCTGTCTGGCGAAGCAAGAAGCAGTCGGTTGTTGCTCGTTCCAGTGCTGAGGCTGAATATCATGCCATGGCTAATATTGCTTCTGAATTGCTATGGTTTCACCAATTTCTTATTGAATTGGGCTTTGCCCCTGCTGATTCACTCCTCATGTTCTGTGACAATCAAGCCGCCATCTACATTGCCTCCAATCCAGTCTTTCATGAGCGGATTAAGCACATTGAGGTTGATTGCCACTTTCTTTGTCAGCATATTTTAGAATGGCAACTTTTTACTCCTCATCTGCAATCTCAGGATCAACTGGCAGATATCTTCACAAAGTCCGTTCCTCGAACTCAGTTTGATTCAGTCATTCGCAGGCTGCATCTCCTCGACATCTTCGAACCAGCTTAAGGGGGAATGTTGTGGGACCCACACGTCTAGTGTGTGGGACCCAATTATATGTCTAGATTCAATGTATATTGAAAGTCAACACAATAGATTGTAATTAGGATATACTTAATATATTTCCTTTCTTGTTCGCCTAATTGTCTCTATTCTTTCTATTTAACACTGTATCCTCTTAGACGAATACACAATCAATACATTTCAAAGAGAAAATTTTCTCCTTCAATATTTTCCTCATTATTTTTCTTGTTCTCATTATCATTTTCTACGCCCATCACTCTTTTTCACCCACTCATAACTCTTTCACGCACTCATAACTCCTACCACAGCCACCCATCAAAACCCTGGCTACATATCTATAGCACCAAAAAACAAAAAATAATGCAATCAAAACCAAAAAGGAGAAGAGGTATTCTTTTTCTGAACAAGTTGGGCGACATTTTTCAAGCAATGGTTTTTAGTAGTATTCATGCACATGACCGAGTTTAGTCATATAGAAGTGAACCTTGTGCTGAACTAGTGCAGTTTGGATAAGGAAAAACCTTGGCATGGCTCAACAGTGGGCTCATTCGTGTCACGTTTCAACAATCTGAATTGAAGCAACACTAGTGTCATTACACAAACATTTAATTGTTATTTTTTTTTTTTATTATTATGTGGGTAAATTTGCAAGGCCCAAATGGAGTCAAAACATCACAAAGTTGGTGCATTGTATGGTTTCAAGCTATCTATGCAATAAACTCAAGAATTTATAATTCTAAAATGAAAGATTGGATGACAAATGATGATCATGTTGAAGGAATAGGTGTGTACATTTTTGTATAGTCTATGAGTACTTCATAAAGTTGAGTTTGCATGTATAGATTTGTTTTCCTTCATTAGTGTGGCAAAACCTCTATTTAAGAGGAATTATGTAACCTTTTACTATCATTTACTTTCTTCCAATTTCTCTCATCTCTCTTCTTCTTCTAGTTTCTCTAAATATTGTCATGGTATGTAGAGCATGAAGATTCTAGGTTACTTCATCACTGCTTACAGATGCTAGTGTTCATTGGGCTTGTGGGGCCCACCATCTTCATCTCAGATCAAGGATCATATTCTCAGGACTGCCCCTTTCTGCTTATATTTTTCCACATTTTTTCCAGGTTTTGTCATCCAAAGGTTAGCAATATTTATTTCTCGACATTTCTGAAAACCTAGAAAACATTCAGAATTGTGGTCACCATCTCACTAGATTGGTTTCTCATTGCAGGGCACGCACAAACCCTAGCCCTTTTAAGTGGGCCTTCCATCGATCCCATCATATCTACCACCATCACACTATCCTCTTTTGTGACATCAATCCAAGTCTTCAATGGTCCCATTCTACTGGCTTTGATACAGCCCACCACAACTAGGCCCAATCACTGCAGTCCACATGCAACATTTCCCCTCCAATCATCCATGTGCTACAGTTTTATTCAGCATAATGGTACAAGACAGGAAATTTAAATCCTTGCTCATCACTAGTAAGCCATAAAATCTAAACAGATAGGTGAAACATAATTACCAAGAAATCCCGAGACTCCACAATGTTGTTAACATAGTTACGACTGATTGTCACTTTTAAAGTATACCTGCAAGAACAAGACTTACCCAAATGAGGAGAAAAGCAACAACATTTAGCAGGCGGTTACTCGTATGTATTCCACTTATTGACATTTGATATTGGTACATGCACTCAAAAAAGGCAAGTAAATGATCATATAGTCATGCAATCTCTCGATTCATGAATTAGTGAATTAGTATTACAATAGACAATTGCATTAGAAGGAATCTCTACGAGAAATTCATCAACAAATTTGAAGCTTTGGTGCGTCAAGCTCAATTAGAAATTGAGTGATGCTGGGCTTGAACTCAGCTTGACAAAATTGTAAATACACACATCATAATCCATATAAATGCTAATATAATAGATTAGTAGTAATGTGCGCACACACTGAAGGACAGCTAGGAACCCCATGAGGGTTCTCAAGTGAGAAACCCTCCACTTTGGGACCCACCCTAGGCCTCATTTGCACAACACAGTCCCCTATTTTGCTTAAATAGAGCCCCAGTTACATCCACTATTGGATTGGATCAGGGCCTACAGGTGGGTGGCCCTGAAAAAAAAAAAAAAAAAGGTTGTGTTAAAAAGTCAAAAGTCTTGGATTTAGTAAGGCAGGGATAAGAACTGTTTCCAGGTTATTTTAATTAAATCACCTAAAAAAAATGATTTGCACTAACATCGAGTGGAGAAAAATCCCAAAAAAATAACATTAATTTTTAAAATCATGTGTTGATCTAGATAGTCTGATTTTTTAGAGGCAATCCAAAAGGAAACGATGGGTGCCATATGAACAATACTCTATGATGATGAACAGTAACACGCCTAAAAAATACCCAAAATGATCCCGCTGATCTATACCATGAATCCATGATGATAATGAGAAGACGAATAGGAAGAAAAAGAAAGGAGAAATTATGTGAGAAATGTATTTTAATTTCATTAACTCAATGGAATACAAAATATCTATATTTATAGTGTTGAGATACATTATTTTACAAAAAGGTAAAGTCATTATCCTTACTGCAGTTCTAAGAACTATACAAAAAACATAACACTCTTTCCAAAAAAGAGTACAAGAGAGGGGCTCAAGTATAGGAGATATATACCTGGAGCCAAGGAGAAGGAAAAGAAACAAGAAAAACATTAATTAAAAGAAAAAATACATCAAAAGAATCCACCCAACACAGGATCCAAAAAGAGACCCCTACTCCTCTAACTCCCAAGGTTGGTGAGATGACAAGAAATCCAAAGCTGGTCTCTGTAAATGAACACCCGCTTTCGCTAAAAAGTCTACTACACAGTTTATTGATCGAGGTGTATGAGCGAAAGTGATACCACCCAGCATGCACAACCTCCAAATGTCCCTAGCAATACAAACCAACCTCCATAGAAGGAATTTCCCATTACTAGCCCAGGAGATGACATTAGTTGAGTCACCTTCGATAATGAGATTACAGTTTCTAAACCTAGACCATACCTGAAGTGCTCTCCTGATTGCTCTTAGCTCTGCCTCATTTGACTCTATTATCCCAATTGATTCAGAAAAAACTATCAACATTCTACCCCTATCATCATGTAACACTCTACCAATTCATGCCGGCCTAGATTTATCCCTAGGTGCCCCATCAATATTGAATTTAAATGATCCTAGGGGAGGCGCTACACGCTTGACCGAACGCTTTCTAGCTCTGCCGACCCCTTTCATACACCCTTCCCAAGACAAATAGAAATCCTCCAATGCTAGACCATAAACTCCTTGCACACAGACAACCAACCTATCACCTGCCATTTCGCCCTCTCAAACATATCTCTAAGTGCCCCCCTCTTTCCCTCAAAAATCCTCCCGTTGCGTTCTTTCCAAATTGCCCACGAGACTACGAACGGAACCATTTTCCAGACCACTCTATGTCTACCACTAAAGGGATCCCCCATCCAAGCCACCAAAAGATCCTCCACTCCACTACCTATAACTCACAAGAACCAAACAACCTCAAGAAAGAGTACCACACAACCCACGTGAAGCGACACTTACATAACAAATGGTCCATTGTCTCCTCTTCGTCCTCACACAATGGACAAATTGTTGTTGCCTCTTCTGGAAGAATGCCTCTTCTCCTAAGATTGTGCCTCACAAGGATCCTCTTTTTCAAGGCCGTCCACATAAAGAATTGGATTCTAGGAGGGATCTTGATGTTCCAAGCAAGATTGCAAATAGGAGCTGAATACGAATTTACTGCATAAGCTGATCTCAGGATTGATTTTACCGAGAAGGACCCCGATGGCTCCATGGACCAAATCCACTTGTCCTCGTCCTCGATCCACAATCTGGTATCATGTAGGATTCCAATCAAGGCTTGGTGGATAGCTTCTTCAAAGTCCCGCAAGATCCTCCTGAAAGAGATGGACCACTATGGTGTACCATTGACTTCTCTATAATAATCATTGATCAAAGCTTCACGATTTTGGACCACTCTAAAAAGTTTGGGAAATACTTCCATTAATGGACTCTCCCCCACCCAGATGTCTCTCCAGAACAAAGCCCTTTTTCCATTGCCAACAAGCATCCTAATCCCCCTTTGATACATTTCCCAAACCTTTCCTTCTTCGCTCCCAATCTTCATCAAGGCTTTCATTACCAACGACCCATCCCTAGCAGCTCTACTACCTAACCTCCACCCCCTGAGGTCACCCACGCCGAATCTCGCTAGCAGCTCTAGAGTAGGAATGATGGGAAGAATTTGATGTTCAGGGTTGGGGAGGATATGTGATCTCAAAGAAACTTAAGAGTTGGTCAAATCAATAGGTGGACCAGTGAAGGAAAGAAAAGAGGCAATCACCCAGGAGTTAGAAAGATGGAATAGATTGGAAGAGGAAGAACTTGAATCTAAAAAAAACAGCAAAACCACTCTTTGAGATTGCCTGTGTTTGGAAGAAGTAGAATGGCGACAAAGGTCTAGAGCTCTTTGGCTGAAGGAAGGAGGCAAGAATACCAAGTTCTTTCATAGATGTGCCAATTTACAGAAAGCGGCAAACAGTATTAGATCAATAGTGGCAGACGGTCGGCGCATAGTGGATAAGAATGGGATTAGGGAGGAAGTCAGACGTCACGTCTCAACAATCTTCCAATCTTCTCCTAAGCTTCTGCCTCCGCCCACCCCCCTCTGGTTAGCTCCTCTTCTCTAACCTCGGATCCGGGTACTATCTCTCCATCCTCTTTTTCCCCTTGTTTTGATCCCCTGGTACATAGGCATTATGGTATTTTCTCTAGAATTGTATTCCAGGTTGCAGGTTTCGACTATCAAGATTATTCGGCTCGGTTTGGACTTGTTTCCTTCATAGATGTACTCTCGGCCATCTTCGACATCACGTGATCTGATTGGACTATTTTGGCTTCCTACTCTGATGCGACAAGATACCACAATCTTTTCTCCACTACATCGGATAGGTTTACAACGATCACAATCACCTTTGCAAACACACTTCTCTACCTTGGCCTCAGTAGGATTTCTCCACGGCGGGCTTTGGGGACCATCAATTCCACATTTTTCACGACCACGGGACTTTTAGCAGCCCCGCTGCAACTCACCTTCAGCATATCATCACCTATCGGGGTTGGCCACTAAGACTTCGTTTCTCCTCTCTACAAATCGGGTACTTTCTTCCCTGAATTCTCCCTATCTTTCATTCCATTGTGATCCGCTCCATGGTTTCGTTTCACCCCCCTGCCCATCTAAATTGCATTTGCCTTTCCCCCACATTGAGTGACTACTTGACCAACTGCCTAGGTGTCCTAGGCCCCCTCTTTCCAAGCTTTCTTTCTCCTCATTGTCTAGTATAGGTTCTAATGTAGCGGAAGCAGGGATAAAAATCGAATTAAGTCAAAATCCCGTCTCGAAAAGAGTCACACACGTGAGTTGCTTCACACGTGCAGGAATTTAACTTAAAGGGACTGTTTGTGGCACGTGAGACTTGTGAATTTAGGGCTGAATTACGATTGGAAGAAGGGGAAGAACTGAAAGGGAAAAGGAATAAGGAAAGGGGAGCGGAAGAGAAGAAGGGAAGCGGCGGAAGTGGGAGAAGAAAAGAGAGAGATCGAAGGGGAGAAGAAGAAGCAGATGAAGGAAAGGATCGAAATACCTGGTTTATGGATGGAAGGAGAAGCTAAAAAGAGGAGATCGAAGATGCAAAAGCAGAACTGTAGCAGGAGGAGCAGAACTGTAGTAGCAGAAGCAAAAAGACTTGCAGCGATGATGTATTGGGATAAAGCCCAAACTGCTGTGAGGGTATCCTCTTGGGATTAAGCCCAAGGTGGAGAAGAAGACGCTGAAACTGGCCAGCAAACGACGAACCTGCAACAAGGCAGAGGAGAGGTAACAAGATAATCTCGGATTAACTCTGATTTCTTTCGAAAATAAGGTGTATCCTTTTCTCCCCCTCTTGTATCTTATTTATAAGCTAAAGAACCGACTATTACATAGACCTAAAACCGAGTTTGGAACTTTCCAAACTTTACATAAGACTTCTAATACTATTCAAAACACTTAAAAAACCAAGTAGGAAAGCAACACTTAACCCCAAATAGGATTAACATACGAATTAAAATTAAAATAGCAATTTAAAATACTAGGACATGGACCCAATTAAGCACGTGGGCCTAGTGTCTTGTCGACCCGTCCTGAGTACGTCTTCAAGAATTTATCGGCCACCTGTTCTACATCAGGTTCCCACAGACCCACTTTGGATGGAATTCAATTTAGGAGGATTAGTAGAGAACTCTAGGTTGGAAGTCAAGTTCACGATAGAAGAAATCAAAGCTGCTTTGGAGGGTCTAGGAGGGGATAAGGCCCCTGGACCGGACAGTTTTAACTTTAACTTCTTAAAAGCATGTTGGGATACTGTGGGTCTAGAGTTTCTTAAGGTCTTCAAGGAATTTCATCGCAACGGGATTATCAATAAGAATTTGAAGAACCCTTTTATCACTTTTATTCCAAAGAGGGAGGGCCCGGTGGAACTATCTCATTACAGGCCAATTAGTCTCATCAGGAGTGTTTATATACTCTTAGCAAAGGTTTTAGCTGAAAGATTGAAGAAAGTGTTGCATGAAATCATAGGTGAATCTCAAGGAGCATTTGTTGAGGGCAGACAAATTTTAGATGGGGTCTTAATTGGCAACGAACTAGTCCACATGAGAGGAAGAGAAGAAGCCAGGTCTCCTGCTTAAAATTGACATGGAGAAAGCCTACAATTTCATGGATTCGTCTTTTGTGGGTTACCTCTTTGATAGAATGGCTTAGGGAGGGAGCTTGTGGTGTAAGTGGATGAGAGCATGTATTGAGGACACCTCATACTCTATCTTGGTTAACGGTTCTCCAACTCAACCAATACAGGCAAATAGGGGTTTAAGGCAAGGAGAGACTTCATTTTCACCTTTTGTCGGGGAAAGCCTGAATAAATTGATAGAAAAAGCTAAAGACATGGGAGTAGTTAAAGGTTTCAAAACGGCGCCGAAAGGTCCCATAGTTACTTACAATTTGCAGACGACACATTGTTCTTCTGTGAACCAGTTCACAAGGAGTTATTAGGATACAAGGCTATTCTTGGAGGCTTTGAATTGGTGTCGGGCCTAAGAATCAACTTGGGCAAGAGTACAATCATTGGGACCGATTTGGAGGACCTTGCAGAAGGAACGGGTTGTCGCATAGAAAAGCTTCTATTCACATACCTGGGATTACCTATAAGATGGAACCCAAGACACAAAACATTTTGGTCCCCGGTCATTAAAAAAGTTGAAAGAAGATTGGCCAGGTGGGGGAGAAAGTATCCCTCTCTTTGGGGGCGGGTTACCCTCATCAAGTCTGTATTGATGAATCTCCCAATATATTATTTGTCTCTTTTCGAAATACGAAAAGGGGTGGTGAGGAAAATAGAACAGCTTTTTAGAAATTTTTGTGGGGAGATAAAAAGACAAAAAAGAAGGTCCATTTGGTTGCACGGCCAAAGATAATCAAACGTAAATGAAAAGGGGGACTACGATTAATCCCTCTAAGGTTAAAGAACTAGGATCTTTTGTGCAAGTGGGCATGGAGATTTGGGAGAGAACGCAAAGCTTTGTGGGTTTGAATCTTGATAGCCAGATACGGTCCGGAGGAGATTAGCTGTTGGTTCCTAAATGACAACGTGGAAATAAAGGACCAATGATGATTAAAGCTTGATGGAGGTTAGGACAAGGTGGAGGGGAGGTAGGAAATCTTTGAGGGATAATACAAGAATTCTGATCGGAAAAGGGGATAAATCCTTGTTCTGGAGCGGCCTTTGGTTGCTTGGTTGGGTGAGAGACCACTAAAAGAAGTCTTTCCCAAGACTCTACAGGATTTCAAGGCATAAAGATCGCTAGTACAGGGTTGCTATAAAATTGAGGGTAACCAATTATCCTGGCAGAAGGGAATTGCGGAGTTTTGAAGAAAACAGCAGAAGTGATCTCTTAGGTCAGTTAGAGTAGTTCCCCATCTCAATAAACGAGGAAGATGAACTTGTTTGGACTGGTGAAAGGAATGGTAGACTTGGTTTTACAATGGCAATCAAATGAAGTCCCCACAACCAATTTGGCCTGGAAAGGTACCAGCGCCCACCACCACCCCCCCCCCAGGGTCCAAATTTTTGTTTGGTGTGTTCTAAAAGGGAGGGTTTAACTAGGATGGAACTCAACAGTTGGGTTTGATCAACCAGGAAGAGGACCTCCTATGCCCAATTTGTGAGGCAGAAAAGGAAGATGTTGACCACCATTTTATGAAATGCCCATTGGCACGGTGTCTTTGGAATAATTTTGCAAATCTATTAAATGTGCCCTAGCTGTTAGACAAAACCTGCGTCGGATCTTTGGAAACGTGGAATATTTCAAGGATAACTCCAAGGTTTAAACTTGTCTGAGACACTATCCCAGCAGTCATCTTTTAGACCATTTGGAAATAAAACAAACTCTAGAATTTTTGAAGGAAAATCGACAGCAAAATGGAGGCTTTGTCTATGGCTTCTCTGTTACGGAAAATTTTGTGGTCTTAGATTTATGGATCTCTTATCGTCTTTAGGGGGGTGCATCATTGGGCATAGAAGGAAAATGAAACCCAAAGAGCAATGGTCACCTCCAGAACAGAATGTCATGAAGTTCGATGTAAACAGGGCAGCAAAAGGAAACCGAGGCCCACAGGGACAGGAGGTGTGCTAAGGAACCAATAGGGGACTACATCCATTGTTTTCAATGAGTCGGTGGGAATTAGGGACTCCAATGAGGTGGAAATCCTTAGCATTAGGAGAGCTTTGAACATCTGGAAAAACGTATGGCCAAGGAAAACTCATCGTTCAAGGGGATTTGGCAAATACAATTAAATGGGCTAAGAGACAAAAACGCCTGCTATGGAAACTAATCACTTTGGTTAGGGAGATTAGAGAGTTGGCATCAAGACTGGATGTATCCTTTGTCTAGATCGACCGAGCAACGAATGTCGTGGCAAACTATTTTGCCAAGCTTGGAGTCATTGACCTTTTCTATGGTGTTTTCCTTCTTTGAGCTTGGAGGAGCTCTTGTTTCTTGTACTATTAATTTTCTTTCTTTTTGTATTTGCTTGTTCTTTTCTTTTTCTTTCCTTGTTTGGGTCTAATCCTTTTAGACCTCTTGTTTCTCTCTTGTATCCGTACTTTTTATCTTTTTAATAATATTTCCTGGTTACCGGTCAAAAAAAAAAAAAGAATATCATTCACCAAGTGTAGATGGAGGCACAATGAGGATCCAAATTGGCTTTTCAAATAAGCAACTCATTTTTTTTAGCAGTAATAAGAGAATAATGCATTAATAAGAAGATATAAGTACAAGAACATGGAAAAGCAAAAAGGGTTTAGGAGACGTAAACCCAAACAAGAACCAAGAAAACAAGCACCCAAAGCCCCAAAAAACACAAACAAAGTCCATGAATCACATCCAATACCACCAAAACAACCAATTTAACCCTTCCCAATCCATGAATCACAAATAGAAAACTCCATGAGGTGATGAGTCAACTCCGTATTTCGCAAAGTCCACTGCTCTATTAGTCAATCTGCTAACTTGTGAAAAGGATTTCTCAGCCATTGAGTAATGCCGTAATCTCCCTCACTACTGCTATTAATCTCCAAGGAGCTCATTACCCACTTAATTGCTTTGTCGAGTCACTTTCAATAATTAGTTTTCCTAGCCCAAGGGAAATCCATATGGTCAAGGTTCTCCTAATACTAAGAAGTCTCACCTCATTTGATTCTTTCCAACCTACCAATTCAAAGAAAACGACAAAAGATTTTCCAATATGATCATGCAAAACCCCACCAATTCCTAGTAGCCCCAATTTTCCTTTGGCAGCCCTGTCTACATTGAATTTAGATGTATCTTGATGTGTGTAAGTGGCCAAGGTTTTAGTCTTTCTAGGACCTACAGAAAGAGAACCCTCCATGAGTTATAAAAATCCATTATTTTCTCTCACTTGAAGTCCTTCCCAGATAAAAGCCAAACACGTAGCCTCCACTTAGCCTTATGGAAAATCTCTACTGCCTCTGATGCCGCCTTCTAGATAGTCCATAGGATCGCTGCAGGAATTGTACATTGTCAGGAGTAACAAATGGACTACTGACCATAGATGCTTGTACTTGACGCAACCATCCAGTACCTAAATCAATAATTGTTCCTTTTTCATGTTCATTTCCCCTCTTAGCACATCTATATATGACTCCCAATATTAAAAGTTCAACTTCCACCAATAAACAAATAAGGCTTTTTAGACAAAATCTTGTAACACAGCTGGCAAGTGTTCATTGCCACAACCAAAAGGTTGCAGTTTCAAGTCATTTCACCATTAAAAAAAAAGAATAAGATTTTTTAACAATAACATGATTTACACATGCAACCTTGTGGTTGCACAATGAACACCTCCCTACCATGCTAGGGGAACTAATTAAAAAAAAAAAAGATAAAATAATGAATGAAACTCACCCTCCTAGAGATGAAGAAATTACATAAACTCTAAATGCATAAAAATCAATAAACAAAATATATAAACTGATTTGGTTTAGTGGCCATTACATACAACTGATAACCTACCTGAGCCTTACATTCACCCCATTATATGACTCATATGGCATCTCCACAGTAGAGAATTCAAATGGGTATGTTTTCCTTTCATATATGTCACCAGGCACATCCAATTCCCGCACTGCAAATGAAGGGAACACATTCTTAACCACTTAATGATAAATAACAACTACTGAAACCAACTTTGGTTAATAATTGGTGAAATGGGAAATAACCAGAACCACACACGCAGAAAAAGCTATCACACTCAATATGATTTTAGTTCTGCTAAAAAAAACCTTAATGATAACAAAAATCATATTCATATGATGAAGCAAAATGACAAATGGCCCAGCAAGGAGCTCACTTTTGAGAAGAACTTGTAAAACAACTGGGAAAGGCTCATTGTTGCAGTAGAAGTTGTTGGTTCAAGTCCCATGGGCATCAGATTGGCAGTCAGCCCATAGCAACAGTTTTCCACGCCTAACTATAAAGGCCAATCCCAAATTAATGGGATAAATGGCTTAGATGATTATGGTGATGATAAATCATGTCATAAAATACATTTTTTTCTTTTTTTTGAAGCAGCATATCATAAAATACATGCAACCTTTTTTTTGAAATAGTAACGTGAAATTTCATTAAAAAGGAAAAAAGTACATGACTAGTAGAAAAGAATTGCAATGATGAGACCAAAAACTACAATCAAGTACTCAAACAAAATAAAACACCCTCAAATGCACACAAACACATCAAACCATGTAACCCACACACTCCATGGGCCTTTCTACTCTAACCTTTGGAAGAAAACCTACCATCCCAATAGAATTTTTCTAAACAATTAGGGGTCTTTTTTTCAAATAAACTCAAAAGGGTCTTTTTAAAAAAAAAAAAAAAAAATCCGAGTCTGACATAGTGCATATCTGACATGGGTGCATCACACATTTTGAAGATCACATGCAACATAGCTGGTCAACCACTTGCATCTCCAGGTTCAGATAACCCTCTCCCTTTTTTGATCAGTTGCTTTTAACCCTAACCTTTTCGGATGCCATTTACATTTTTTGGAAGAATAGTTTCAAGAACTTAAACTAAGGCTCGCATGAAACGTGGTATTTACTACCAAAACACAGTTTGCTTTAGACACTAAAAGCATCAAGTAAATATTTGGAATAAAATACAACAAACAATAGTAATATACGAAAGAGGCAAGGCATAGCTGCTTAACCAACAAATAGTTAGACCTGCAACACCAACAAACAATTGGTACCAACAGATACCTTTCATAAAACTGGTTTCAACAGCTGATATTTCAAAAGGAAAAGATTTAAAGAAAAAAAAAAATCTGTATATGGGGAAAAATATAGGATTTGGGGATTGAGATTATACATCAGAGACATGTTTCCATGATCCACATTCACGATGTGATGGAACCCATCATGGAAGGACCATGCGTCAAACAAAGAAAATTCACTTACCAAGTGAAGTAAAATCATAGAAGTTGCCTCTGTCAAAGTACAGCTCTGCAAGAGAAACATAATTACAATCAAGATAATCTTACAAAAATAGGAGAAACAGTCTAACCACAAACTGCATACATATTCACACCTAAATGACTGCATCAGCACACCTGCGAAAATACAAAAATAACAGCAACAAGAAACAAAAAAATTACAGTTTTACAAACCAGACCAGACCTGCTGGTGGATCATGGTCAACTGCTGACCCATGACCTGGCTTGTATTGTCAGTTCCAAAACAGGTCAAATCCATTGTTTTGACTGTTGTAGCCACACTTTTTTAATTTCTTTATGTATCTATATATGCATGTATGTATTCATGTGAGTGTTTCTTAGAAATGGTACCAGGTTCACTGGTTGAACTAGTGTTGGTGCAGGACAAGCTCTCATACCAAATCTGACGTAGGACAAGTTAAAATATTGGAAACCCTAAATCTAAATGCTAGATGAATGCCTTTATGAGAATGTAGAATGTGAACTGTGAACCCTAAAATGACATGCAACCTATAACAATAATTCACATGAGATGTTAGAGAAAGAAATTAATATTAAACAAAGAATAAAACAAAAACTAAGGCAAATTCATATGCAATTAACCAAAGAGATTCAAAAGAAGAATGACACCTACAAATAAAGCCCTCAAGGTTGTAACGGTGGCCTTCAATGCAAAATCTCTCAAAGGGCTAATTAAATCGTACCAAACCATGCCCTAGGTCTTCTAGATTTAAAAAGCAATCACTCAGAGGATGAAATAGGGCAATGGGATCACCAAGGGTTTGCCAGAGGATTAAGGGTTTGTTATTTTTTTTCCAAGCAAAACAAGGCCTCAAAAGGGTTTTGTAAAATTGGTTAAGAGTTAGATTTACAGGTCTAAGATAAGGATCCAGAGGTTGGGGCACAAAATAGGGCAAAACGGGCATGTTCCTACGGTCATATGAACTAATGGGTACGAACAAGAGTTTGGTGCCCGATGGTGGGGTTGGGTCCCACTTTGACTAGGGCTAGAGTTTGGATGAAAATGGGACAAAAATAAGGTGTAAAGAGAGGGAATAAATGGGGAGAAAGAAATGCGTGGATTTTCAAGCATAAGATGTCGAAGGAAGATGATTTGATCCAAAAAGTCAAGTGGAGGTTGTTCACGTGGCTCTCTGCTGGGAAGGAATTTAAGGGTATCAAGTTAACAGCGTTCCTTTAACTCTTGGGAGGGTTGTCTAGGTGGGGGACCAAGGAGACCTAGGGTTCAAGCCTTCTGATGTCCCTCCCAACCGAACACACACAAGTTCAACGTTGATGGGGCAGCTAGGGGAAAACCGAGATCAGCAATATAGGAGGAGTGATATGTAACTATAACGGCAAGACATCAATGGTTTTCTCTTAATCAATAGGCCAGAAGGATTCAAATGAGGCGAAAATTATTAGTATTAGGAGAGCCTTGTCCATATGGTCTCACATAGGGAGGGGAAAATTAATTGTGGAAAGGGATTCTACTAACGCAGTAAAGTGAGCGCCTAGGCTCAAAGACCCCCTTGGAAATTGATCACAATAGTGAGGGAAATTAGGGGCGTTTTGTTCATGAAAAGAGGTCTCTTTCTTCGCGGTTCAAAGATCGGCAAACAAGGTGGCTGACTCTTTTGATAAATATGAGGTGGATTCTAATATGACTGGAGTGTTTCACATTTGACAGTTCTCAAGAGGAGTATTATTGTTGTGTTTCATAGGAGTTTTTGATGTATTCAAAGGTGTTTTGTGATATGATGTACCTTTCTTTTCTTTTTGGCATCCCGTGGGTTTATGCCTTTTAGACCCAACGATGTTATTTCATGCACAATCCTTCTTTTTAATATAATTTATTTGTCACCCGCTCAAAAAAAAAAGGTGGGGAAAAAGAGACGAGAAAAGGGAAAAAGCAAAAGAGATGGAGAAGAAAATGAGGAGGAGAAGGAAAAAAAAGATTTGCATCTTGAGTCACACAAGATCCCTTGATTTCACACTAAGGACGCAGAAGGAGTCACACCAAGCTCTGCAGTTGAGAGAAACTTGAATTTTTTTCTTTCATTTCATTCATTTATTAAAAAGGTCTACAAATCTATTAATTAAAAAAAAAAATATCCTTCATGTACTTTCATATTTTTAATGAATCTATTTGGTTACGGCTCAAAACAAAAGCTATTAATAAAAAAAATAAAAAAAAGGAGACTCTTAAAACCCTAAACACATGTGACTCAAGATACACATGTGGACAATCTAAAACCATGAAAACAAATACATATCTATAACAATCGTGAAACAAGACACCCATTTCTGTCGCACTGAACAAACTCATGCAACTTGAGAAAAGAAGGAAACCCAACTTTGGCCTCTGCCTCTCCCTTTGCCGGAGTACAAAACCGGCAGAGGGAGGATTGTAGTCTCGACCCCTGCGCTACCTGGTTGTCACCCACGCATTTTCTCCGCCCTCTCACCTCTGTTGCATCAAGCCCAGATCATGCCTTCAAATCGAGCCAATGCCTTTTTTCCCTCGTTCTGTTGTGTCGGCCCTCTACTTGTGGCTCCAGCACCGAATGTCCCTGCAATCAGATGAGCCTCTGCCTCTCGCCCATTCCAAATCCAACCACCCCTTTCCTTCATCTCAGATCCAACCAAACCCTCATCCGCTTTCACCTCTTGTCCCTTTCCCGTCCATCGCTCACTCGGCCAGTCCTTTTCCAAACTCATCACCGAGTCCCCTTTCCTCTTTCCTCCTTTCATTTTATGTAGAAACCACGCGACCTGCACTTTTCAATCTCCATTTGTCCATCTATTTTCTACCTCCTAGCCCCTACTGACACTCATGGACTCTTCCATATGACTATCACCGTTGAAAAGCTTCCCCCGCCGGAGCCCAAGTAGCCCAAGACCATCGTGGTCATGGTCGCTCGAAATCCCAAGATCTAGCTAGTCGATGAATTGATCCCGTACTTCTGACATGTGGGGCTTTCCCTCACTTCTCCAGAAATAATTTCTGTATGGGCCCCATCTCTTCCATTTCTCCCTCCAGTTCTTGTCGCTCCCCATCTCTTCTGTCACCAGCATATCTAGGGACCAGTGCTCCGTTCAGTCTTTTTATCATTTGTTGGCTTCTCAAGCAGCTTCGTTCCGAGAGCCTCGTTCCCTCCACGTGACAATGCCCATCTTTCGTGAATCTTGCTCCCTCCACGTGTCCTCCAATTCGCCTTCATCAGCAACCCTATCCATATCTCAGCTCTGTAGCAGCCTTCCTCACTTTTGTTTTTTGCCCAGATTCACTAGAAACCTGCATTTCTTTACTTTATTTTTCTGATATGAGTCATGTCCAGTGTACCAGATTGTAGCGCTTTCCTTTTTCCATTGTACTTACACCTCTGGTGCTTTCTTTTTATTAATATGATAACCATTTAAAAAAAAAAAAAAACTTGAAATGCATATCAACTAAAACAACATGATATTAACAAAAGAAAACAAAAATAAATGCCCAAATACCGTTGGATCAACGATTGGATCGGTCTAATCTATAAATGACTCCCTCAGATGATGTAAGTGGACAAATAGAGTCAAATCTTCAAATCCGTTGCTTGATCAACACATAAGTTGGGCTATCCATGGCTGGATTTGCCTCTATCTATGGTCAGATATATAAGATTGTGCAAAAATTCATCATCCAATAATCGATGAGGTAAAATCTAAATTATGATGCATCATTCTTTGTTGAAGTCCCATGATGTCCTCATCAAGTGTTGATTGGACTATGTTAAAAAAATAATATATATATGGTCCCATTTTGGTTTTAAAAATTTTACTAAAAAATACTACTAAAAACGTTGCATTTAGTAATAACAGAAAAAACTGAAGAAGGCTGGAGAGATCTAAGGAGCCTTAGTCCCTTATGTCAATTATGATATGGGAATGGGAGTCACTCCTCTGATGCATCCCTCGCTCCACCCCCCATCTCGTCCCCCACCTCCCTTTCCCCTAACCTCTCAACCCTTCTCTCTCCTGCTCCCTCCCCCCCATCAACCCTTCCTATCAGTACCTCTTCAGCTCTCCCCTCCTCACCTTCTTCTCCCAACCATTGGAGGGAGAAGAGGAAAAACTCCTTTTCCCTTTTCATTTCCAATATCCCCTGAAGAATTTTCCAAGCAAGTAATCTTTGCCTTGTTTAGTAAATCAGGAAAAATAGTAGATAGCTTAATATCTCGTCAAAGATTCTCAAAAGCACTATGGGTTTGCCTTCGTGCGATTTAGTTCCGAGGTGGAAGCGCTAAGGGGCATCGTTGACATCAACGACAGACTCTTCAAAAGTAAGTTGGAGGTCCAACTTGCAAAACCTCCAAGATTAATATCTACCCCTCTACATCTTCCAATCTGCCCCCTCCAGACCCTCCCAGTGCATCTGGTATTCCAGTCCAGCCCTCTGCAGCTCAGGGCGTGGCTTCCTTAGCGTGGACAGTGGTTACAGACAGGGGAAAATCGATCATTCTAAGTTCAAGTGCCATTCAACAACAGATCAAGTCTCCAAAAAGATGCCTTGTTGCCTCCTTCGCATCTGCGTCGGTGATTGAAGAAACTATTTTGGCATGGCTCACTGATTGGGGTGTGCTTGGATCGGTGTTTGTCTTTTGGATGGATCACCAGCACAGCACACACTCCTCTCTTTCGGTGTGTTTGAAAAAGCAGAAAGGCTCCTGTTTGAGTTGTAAAACCTCCATGGAACTCCTTTCTCCAATCTTTGCTATTGGTCTGAGGACTGGGATTTGAAGACTTGTTGGGTTAGGGTCACTAGAATCCCGCTCTGAGCATGGTTCCCCGAGTCCATCTGTGCGATTGGAGATTTCATTGGGAAGGTGATTGAAATCGATCCTAGGACCACATCCTACAGCAAACTTCGATTTGCAAGATTCCGAGTTCTTCTGTCACCGAGTCGAGTCTTGGAGAGAGAAAAAAATCCCCTTAAAAGTGGGAGATTTCTGGATAGACTTGGTTGTTGAGATTGAAAATAGCAAGTCAATATATGAAGACTACTAGTTTCAATTGAGCACTCCAACAGGCTCGATCGGATATCTGCAACAAGCAAAATCTCTAGTGAAGCCCTCAAAGTCTGTGGTCTCCTCCTGGAATCAGAAGGTAGCATCGATAGCTGAAGTTAGTCAAAGTTCCTCTAGCCCTCCTGCCACGTGGTACAATGGCTTTCGTTCTACCTTTGGGATGCAGCTCAGCTCTGAAGAGCAAGCTCTCCCTCTCGATTTGTCTTTTGAGAACGCTTCTTCCCTTCCTGCTCCTTCTCAGCTAGGAGCTCACCTCTCTGACACTGCTGCAGCACCTATGCTGAACCACCAACCAATCCCCTCCAACCCTCTTGCAACAGGCAATGTTCATCTGTCGACCTTTCACCCTTGCGGCAACCCTAAAGAATCTTTTTTGCCTCCTCAAAGTTGTTTAACCTTTTCTAGCAACCCACCCTCCCACCACGTGTCTTTTCCTAACCCACCTACCCAATGCGTTTCCTTTACTAACCCACCTACCCAGCACGTGCCATTTCCATGCGTACGCATCAGTTTAGATTCTGCTCGTGGGCCGGACTCTGGGCTAACAAACTCCAGCCCATCTGGCCAATTTCAAGTTCAACCCATTACCACCTCCAGTCCTATTCTCAAGCCCATCACCGGGCCCATACAAGCCCTGCGAAGGTTGTCTCTAGCCCTCTTCTTCCTTCATACATTCCTACTACCAGCACTGCACCCTCCGTTTTTCGCCCAGCAGCTTTCGCCCCTTGTCCTCCGAGAGCTCTTACCAACCCAGGCACTTTCGCCCCTTGTCCTCCGAGAGCTCTTACCAACCCAGGCACACTTTGTCTTCCTCCACCCTTCCCTTTCTTTTCAGAGTCATTTTTGTCTCATCCTCCTACCTTCCATCAAATTCAATCTCCCTCTCCAGTCACGCAAGAAAATCTCCACAGTTTAACCCAGCTGCAACTATGTCAAGCTTCGCCTTTGTTGCCCTCTTCTCCAACAATGATCCTATCCTCTGTCTCTCCATCTCCGCCCTCCTTGGCTCCGCCGAAGCACGCTCCTCTTTCGCAGATCAGACGTCTCCCTTTGGGACGTCTTGATCCCGGTGCATCCTTAGGAGACGAGCTCTCCTTGTTGATTAGAGCCATTCTTCTTCCAAATGCTATCCTGTCGAAGAAGCCATTCCCGGTATCTAAAAAGGTATTTACTCCTCCAGCCTCTTTTGAGGAGGTTTTCTCTCCATCTTTACCCAACTTGCCCACTTGGATGTTTTTCCGGAAAATACTAAAGACAACCAAAGTCAGATCTTGAAAGCAGATTTACAACAATGCAGTGATAGAATTGTCTTAGATACTTCAAATATTGGTGAACAAGAACGGAGTGGTCATCAGTTACCCAATTGGATAGACGACAAAATGCTATCGATCGCTTGTAAGCTCAGCCTCATTGAGGACGGACAAGATGATAAGATACTCTCCTACCTTGTTGCAATCAAGAACGTTACTCCTTTAAATCCAAAAAGAAAGTACAGAACAATTAGAGAACTTAACAGACTCCGCTTTTCTGTCAATTACAGTCGGCAAAAAAAGGGTACAGCAGGAAGAGTCTCAGGTTTAGCTACCACCAGCCAGAATAATCAACAGTTTCCAATGAAAATTCTATCTTGGAATGTAAGGGGTCTTGGAGACCCTGGAAAGAGAGCTATTGTGAAGAGTTTCATTAAACACATCAAGCCCACCATTATGTGTATTCAAGAATCCAAATTGGAAGACCCGTTAGATATGATCATCCGATCTTGTGGTGGCGGCCATCGTTACCGGTGGATAGCAAAACCATCCATTGGCTCCTCTGGGGGTATCATTATTTGTTGAGATAACTTCATAAAGGCGGACTCTTTCATTGGTGAGTTTTCATTATCAGTTCTCTTCCAAGGTCGAATTTCCAGTACGGCATAGATTCTAACCTTAGTCTATGGGTCGTTTGATGAGTCTAGAAGGAGTGGTTTCCTTGTGGAGATTTGAGTCTCTTAATGGTCGGTGGAACAACCATTGGTTCATCTGTGGAGATTTCAGTCTTATTAGATTTCCTCCTGAGAAGACGGGGGTAACAAGGTTCACTCCCATTATGTGTCGTTTCTCAGATTGTATTTCCTCTCTCGCCTGGTGGATCTTCCCCTATCTGGAGCAGAGTTTACTTAGTCCAATGACCAAGAGAGGCCTATTCTTTCATGGATTAACAGGTTTCTTGTTTCGACACAGTGGATGGATCTTTTTCCGAACACACATTTTTGTTTTTCCTCGACCCACATCTGATCATTGGCCTTTGGTTCTGGATACTGTTGATGAGTCTTGGGGCCCTGCTCCCCTCAAATTTGAATTATGTTGGGTCAAAGAAAAAGGCTTCAGGGATCTTATTGCGCATTGGTTGTCGGAATCCACCCCTGGCTGGAACAAATGTTTCATTCTCCATCAAAAACTGAAGTTTTTGAAGAACAAGCTGAAGAGTTGGAGTGCTACTAGTTTTGGGTCTTTATCAGAATCCCTCGCGTCTCTCCTCATTGGTATCAATCAAATAGATCTTCATGAGCAGGCCAGAACCATTTCTGAGGAGGATGTTTTCCTTCGTCATAGTCTTCAAGATCAATTTCGTGCCAAAAGCATATAGGAGGAGATTAAATGCAGACACAAATCTAAAGATAAGTGGATTAAGGAAGGGGACAAGAACACTAAATTTTTCCATGCCATTGCCTCTGCCCACAGAAGGATAAACAGAATTAGATCACTAACAGTTGATGGAGAGCCAGTTATCGACAAGGAGGAGATCATAGGTACTATTCTGAATCATTTCAAGCAGTTATATACTGCCAACTCCTTTGATAGATTGCCGCTGTCTAGTTTTCCATTCAAGACTATTTCCTCTACGGAAGCTTCCTCCATTGAGCAGCCTTTTTCTGAGGATGAAATCAAAATTGCAGTTTGGGATCTTTGTGAGGATAGAGCTCTTGGACCGGATGGTTTCCCCATCGCTTTCTTTAAGACTTTCTAGGACATTGTGAAGCAAGATCTCATTGCGTTCATAGAGGAATTTCATCAAAGAGGTCAACTTCCAAAGGAGATAGGAGCAACTGTTCTAGTGTTGGTGCCTAAGATAGATGGTGCTTCTACTCTCTCTAATTTCAGGCTTATCAGCCTTCTTGAAAGCCCTTAGAAGATTTTGGCCAAGGTACTTACAAACAGATTGAAGCACTTCCTCCCCAAGCTAATCTCTCCTTCTCAATCCGCTTCTGAGGGTCGCCAAATTATGGATGCGGTCATTACTGCGCATGAGTGTATTGATTCCCAACATAAGATTCATCAAAAAGGTATAATTTGGAAACTTTATTTGGAAAAAGCCTATGATATGGTGGATTGGACAGGGTGATTTCTCTCTAAAGGTTCCTTCAAGAGCTCCAGGGGTATTCGACAGGGTGATCCTCTTTCTCCAGCACTCTTTATCATGGTGGCAGAGTCCTTGAGCCTTCTCCTGACCAAAGCTATTGGTTGCTCCCTTACTCACAGATTCAGAGTTGGTACTTCTCCTCTCCAAATTCATCATTTGCAGTTTGTGGATGATACAATCATTTTTTGTGAGGCTACTGAAGAGTCAGCTATGAATCTTCGTGCTCTGCTCAGATGGTTTGAGTTGTCCTCTTCCCTCCGTATCAACTATCAAAAGAGTGAAATCATTGGCATCAATGTAAGCGCGAACTTGGAATTTCCTCCGAAATTTTAGGATGTGTTTCTTCTTCTCTTCCCTCCCACACTCCCTCTTTGCACTGGTTCTCCTGGATTCTCCCAGTTGGAGTCCATCATCCACAAGTTCAGCAAGCGCCTTGCTTCTTGGAAGGGAAAATATTTATCCTCTGTTGGCAAGATCACTCTTCTTTAGGTTGTTCTCTCTGGACTACCAGTCTACTTCCTATCTGCTTTTAGATGCCCAAGTAGTTCTGACCTTGGGAAGAATCATGAGAAATTTCCTTTGGGGAGACCATGAGGATAAAAGAAAATACCACTTGGTCAGTTGGAAGCACGTTTGTTTACCCATTCATGATGGTTGTCTTGGTGTCCGGACAATCAAGGAAGTTAATGATGCCCTTCTTTCCAAGTGGCTCTAGAGGCTAGGCACTGAGGGTGATTTTCTTTGGAAAATAAATCTGATTCACAAATATAGAGTGGGAAATCAGGGATGGGAGATCAACCCTTTCCCCCGCAGATGTTATGTGGAAAGCTATTGCAGCTTGTGTTGACAAATTCAAAGAATGAATCAGGTTTAAGATGGGGAGTGGTAACAGAGTTAAGTTTTGGACAGAGCCTTGATGTGACAGCTCCAGTTTGGCGACTTGGTTTCCTTCCCTATACAGATTATCTTAGTTCCTGGCCGGAGTTATTTTTTATTTCTATTCCATTGTCAGTGGTCAGATTGTTTGAAATCTATTCATTAGGCGTAATCTTTCAGACTCTGAGTTCGACGACTATTCAGCTCTTCTACAGATCCTTTCATCCTATCGAATCAGAATCTCTACCCATGATTCCCTTGTTTGGTGGTCGGACCCGACTGGTTGCTTCTCAGTCAAGTCTTTTATCAAGTGGAATAACTAGGCAAACATTCCCCCTATCATCAACCCAAATATTTTATCATCCAAAGCACCTCCCCGTGCAATCTGTTTCCTTTGGACCGAGGGAATGAATAAAATTCTGACCCAAGACAACTTACAGAAAAGAGGAAGAATCATTGTTAGTGCTTGTCAGTTTTGTCTCCAAGCCTCAGAAGGGACGAACCACCTCCTTATTCATTGCCCTTTCTCCTATGCTGTATGGAATTCAGTGTTGGAAAAGTTTGGAGTTCATTGGGTTATGCCTTCTACGGGGGTTGTGCTATCTTATTCTTGGAACATTGCTTCGGTCTCCCCAAAATGCTCCTCTTTATGGCGATTGGCATGTCTTTCCATTGTGTGGAGTTTGTGGGAGGAATGTAACAATAGAATTTTCAACGATTGTGTCGAAACTTCTGATAATGTTCCAACTAGAGTCTTTGCCAAGTGTGCATCTTGGGCCTCTTCTCTCGAGGAATTCAGGAATATATTTACAAATGACATCTTGCTTGTTTGGAAAGAATGTATTGATTTAGCCTAGGTGTTTCATTCGTTTGGGCTTATCATGGATGTACTTGGGTTGTGGGTAGTATGTATCGCTGTTTTGTTTATTGTTTGTTTGTTTGTTGTATTTGCACCTCTGGTGCCTCTTTTTCTTCTAATATATTAACCTTTTTCAAAAAAAAAAAAACAGCAGAAAAAAACTCAGCAGCAGTGCTCTCACAATTATTTCAAATTCCATGGAATTACCACTTCAAAATTTCATAGGCTCCAAATCTATCCTCACATGATCGCCCATTATATAACAACACTTATATTATAAAAACATTTTTGTCTAATTAAAAAGTTACCAACATTGGCCACTAATGAAATGTACATGGCTAGAAATTAATAGATATGTATCAATGCTAATCAAATATTCAAAACATTACATGCAATAACTAATACAATTTTGACAATCAAACTGATGCAAAACTAAATGAAGCACACCTATCTGGCCAAGAAGCTCAATTTTAACACCGTTGTGTTCAACCTTTTTCCCTTGAGTTGGTTCTATACAAACCTGCATATGATTCCACATAAAACTCACATATCAGAACAACAGTCATCCAAACGTTCATTAGCAACAAAACTTTGAAAACGTGAATTGGTTTTAGAGTAACAAATCAATACCCATACAATCAAGTGACATACCTCCCCAACAATGTTTTCATGACTTTGGAAAAGAGGGACCATTGCTGTTTGACCATTTTCCTTCTTTACAGAAACCTATGGGGGGAGAAAGAGAGAGAGAGAGAGAGGTCATTATGTACGTATTTACATCTAAGCTGTCTGTCACTCTTGTCTGGTCTACAACATTATGAACACATTTTCTCTGTGCCTGTTGACACACTAAAAAAGGACATGCAATTATGTAATCACACTTTCATTTATTCAATGGCATGAGAACTCTTTCATCCATTTCTTTTATGATCGAGCTTCTGTCAAAATATTGTCTATAACATTGTTTCATGCTTCACACTATTACGAGTTCAAGGAATACCTGTTTGCGCGTTCTTCCATCAGCAAAAGTGATTGAAATGTTACAAGGAGGCTTAAATGCCCCAATGATGTAATTCTGAAAGGGGGGAAAACGAGTTAAAGGCTAAAAAGAAAAAACCAGCAAAGAAAAAAATAATTAAAGATTAAAAAGAAAAATTCAGAAAGAAAAACATGTGGAAACAATAGTAATTCTAGAATGACCAATAAAAGAGGTACAGCACTACCGATCTATGATAGCTACAGCAAAAGACAAACATGAAATGGACATTGCCTCACAAACAAAAGGACCAACTACAAGCCATCACTTCATCTTTAGAAAAGAAAAATGATTATGCATGTGTGACAATTCAAAAATATAAAATAAATTGAAATGATGTATTCTCACTTCTCAGAACCTAGCAAGCTAAACTGATCACATTAAATAACTGCAATGGGCAAAATATTATGTACCAAAACATTTTGAACCATTTAAAATGTATATACACACTGAAAAACATAAAACATAGTAACCACTGCATCTCTTTGTACAAAGGGAATATTCTACCAGATATCTTAATAATCATGACTTGGATAATATTAGGTTGAGATCCTAACTGCTGACATGTAGAAGCTGGATGAGCTTGTACTATAATCAGCAAGTACTCAATTTTTTGCTCTCTTATATTAAACTCCTCCAATTAATGCACCTACAAAATTGGCTTCCCTCCAAAATTGGCAAACTCACTTACTTTTGGATCCTTCACTACATTTGCATAGTTGATTTTCTTCACCTCACAACATCTTTCATTTAGTTTTATGCCACCTTCCACACTTCCCACACCATTATGTCGCCCTTTCTTCACACCTGCAATCACTTTACCCTTCCTTACAATTATACAACCATACCTTGCTTTCAAAAATCTTGTCCTCTGAACCTAAATCCTCCTGTTTCCATAAGCAAAGCCATTCAACACTATGATAGCTTGTTGTGCTTGCTAATTATTCCTCATTTTGACAAAAGTAAACACCTTTCCCTCGCATCCTTTTTCCTCAAATTAAACACATCCAAGACTTCTCTAATCTGCCCAAAGGAGGATCCAAGCCACTGGATCGATGCAAACTCCAACAAATTATCCACAAAAAATGGTGATAGATTCATCTATTTTGGCCTAACATTAATCAACTCACACCCTTTCCCCATTCATCAGCACATATTGTCTTGACCGAATCAACAGCTTCTCTAGTTGTTGCCTTGTTTCTCATCCTTGTTCTCCGTCCACCCCTCACCTCTCTATGTGCTTTGAATCAATTTTTTTTCATGTTTTGAAGGTTAAAATATTATTATTATGGGTTTATTTTTCCTTTTTCTTTAATCATGTGTTTGTTTTCCAATTTTTTATTTACTCTCCAATTTTTCCATTTCTATTTTGACGGTAGCTAATTGAGTTTAGATGTTTGTTCACGTATTTCTCTCCAATTTCTATTTGGAAGATTTTGGTCTGAATTTGAATAATTTCTGTCCAATTTCTCCAATTTCGATTTGGATGACAAAATTCTAAATTTGAATATTTATTCACCAACTCATTTGCCTGACTGTGGATTCAATTTGGGTGATTGTGATTGAGGATACTTGTTCACTAATTTATTCTATTAGATGATTTTGGATTGAATTTGATTGTTTACTTATCATTTCCTTCAATTTCCTTTTTATAGATAAATATGGACTGAATTTGGATGTTTGCTCCCAAGTTTTCCAATTTCGTTGGTGTGATATGTGGCTGAATTTGGATGTTATATTTTCTTTTCTCCAATTTAATTAATTAATGTGAAATTAAAATTTTCTAAAACAACAATAACTCAAAATAAATAAAGTAACACTAACAAGATTCTTAACCTGGCAACTTTCAGAAATTGTCGAACAGCAATATTCCAATCTATCAAATTCTCTAACAATTGTAAACATTTGAATGTGACAAAATCTGAATCTCATACCCACAGAATCTGAGAAATCCAAGCATTCTTCAGAAACCTTGACAGAAGCAATTTCCAACTTCCACATTAAAAGAAAGGAAAAGAACAAAAGAGAAGAAAAATATGCGATAACTTTGGGGGTATTCCGTGAGTAATTCCAACAGTGGAGTGCTTCCACTTGTACGTGGGTAGCAATTTTCGGATCAGAAAGTGGGAGAAAGAGAGTCACACGGACCCCGTTGAATGCATAAATTTTTCAGTTGGGATAAAATGGATACAATTTTCTCCAGTCTATTCAATAATCAAATGGGTGATCCTACGCTTTCTGCAGGCTTCGTACATCTGCCCGATCCAGACAGACCTTAATCCGCATTAACGAAAGGATGATTATTAATACCTAATTTCTAAGTTTCTTCTTTTTGTTTTTCCTTAAATCCTTCTCTTCTAGGTCTAAGAAAAAAGGGAAAGAAGAAGGAAATTGGTGTCCCTAAAATACAGAGAAAAAGATGAAAACTAGAGAAGAGAAGAAGGTGCAGAGACGAGCATACCATGTAGGGAGATGGCAAGGTCAAAACTCAGGAGCCGTAAACTGAGTACAATCGCTGCCTTCTTCAAAGTATGCAGAAAATTGACTGCTGTAGAAGGAACTCTCAGTGCCTTCTTCGTTCTTAGTCACGCCTTTACACGTGGAGCAACGGCGTAACACGTGCAGAGGACTGAAAACTCGTTCATAACCGTTGCTTGAATCGTCGATGGATTGGCGATTGGAGGTTTTTTATATATAAATAACTACATGATTTATATGGGATATTTTGTCTGAAAATATAGCATTATCTTAAGCACGAATATTCAAATACACTATTAGAACAATAATTAAAAAAAATTGAGCTCAAAAGTAAACTTATTAGAAATTACAATATTTAATTACTAAAGATGGAACACCTCATCAATAAATATATATATATATATATATATATATATATATATATATATATATATATATTTAATGTATGCTGACAAAATCAGTATTTGAATGAGATATAGTCTTTTATATAAACTTTATTATATAATTAAAATGAAGATCGAACAAGAATTATCAATTTCATTAGAATCAAAGATAAAAATTTCAATTAATAAATGTATTAGTCATGAGGCTAACTGATACACAACATATCCGTTGATACATTTAGATTGTGTAATCAGCCTATAACATTGAACGAGGTAACTTTAATAAAATGGGCATAATTTTGTTATAGCGACTTCAACATATGCGATTTTAGAGACATTAGAAAAAGAACTTAGAGAGTTACTCGAAGAAACAAGGTTGAAAAGTGGTAAATGTTTCCACACTTCACTATAGAATTTGAGATTATTTAAGAGTTAAAATTTGAAAAAAATGATAAAAATAACTCAAAATGTTCATTGTTTATGAGAGAATTAGAATAAAATTAATAGACCTTTTTTTCATGTTTGTAGATTTTTTGGAATTTGTTTCCACGTTTTTCAAAATATTTTAAATTTCTCAATTTCGTAACTTCAAAATCACATTTAAATATCTAAATGATCGTGAAATAATAATAAAATTACATAAAAATAAGTTTAGAATTTTCTTGATTTTCTATAACTTTTCAAAATTTCAAAAAAAAATCTCAAATTAGAACATAAGTACATTACATCTTAGAAGTTACTATAATAGAGTAATTTTATGTAACATCATAATATTCTTTGTACATAAAAGAAAAGGATAAATGCTAAACAGTAATATTAAAGAAACCGTCTTTATTATACATAATCCTATAGCAAGCTTCCCATTCCCATTTTAAAAGAAAAACCATTCTATTTAACTGAAATCTGGGCTAACATTCTAGAGGCTTCCATTATAAAAAAAAATAATAAATTATTCAAAACTTAAAAAATGTGTTAAGTTTCTTCTCGTGTTCTCCTTGGACTTGAACGACTCATACGTATACTTTTTTATTTTTGAATTTATGTGTGGGAAACTGTGGGATAGCCAGCGTTTCTCCCACGGATGGATCCCTATCCCTAAGGCACACCAAGGTTAAGTCATGGGGCTCGAACCCGTGACCTTCTGCTTCTTAAGGCGAGAGGTAACCACCAGAGTTACACCCATGTACTTTTCAAATAAAAGAGAAAAAAAAAATCTATGACAATCAATTTTACTTTTGTAGCGACCCGACCCGATTTTTCGGGATTTTAGGGTCTCAGTAGCAGTGGGGAGGGGATGAATCCTGTTATAGGCCTCGTCTCGCCCGACCCCGAGCTCAGAAGCTCGAAGGGGCATTTTAGTAATTTAAACTATTTAATACCTTGTTTTTAAAAAAAAATAATAATAATAATATTAATAATAATAATAGTAATAAGGAGAAATCTGTTTTAAAAAAAAAAAAAAGGAGAGAAACCCTAAACCCTCCCCTTATAAGCCATCCTCTTCGCCGCGCACTGTAGCACGCAGCTACAGTGCCGCGGCACCCTGCTGCAGCCCTCCCCTTCCCTCTCTCGGCCGTCCATCTTCTCTCTCTCCCTGGTTCTTCTCCTCTCATCCTCCGGCCCTCTTTCCCCTTCGCCCCGACGACCGGCGTCTCGGAGCCGCCGTCACCGCCCGACCGATCAAGGTATCCTCTTCCCTTCCTCTTCCTTTCCGTCGGTTTTCCTCCCCCTTCCTCGGTTTTTACCGATTTTCCTGTTTTTCCCCTTCCCTTTCCTCCGATTTTTACCCGGTTTTCCGATCCCAAAAACCCCCCTCCGGTTTTTCCCTCTTTCTTCTTCTTCCTCTCCTTTCTGCGTTTTTTTTTCTTCCTCTTTCTTCTCCCCCCCCCTTCGGCTGGGCAGTCGAGTCAACTCAGCTGAGCAACCGAGTTGGCTCAGCTGGGCAGCCGAGTTGATTCGGCTGAGTCCGAGTGTGGGCCCTGCTGGGCCTGGCCCGGCTCAGCTCGCCGCTGATCCAGCTCGGCCCAGTCCAGTTTTGGGCTCGGCCCAGTTTCAGCTTTGGGCCCGGCCCAGTTTCAGGCCCGGCCCATTTCGGGCCCGATTTCTGACCCGGCCCATTTCGGGCCCATTTTCAATTCGAGCTTAGTTTAGCCTGTTTTATCTCCTTTACTTATTCTGTGCTCTTGTCTCTTCAGATCGAGCCCCCTTCAAACCAACGGACCCGCCTTCTCACGATTGATTTTCAAACGCACACCGGTGAGGGAACTAACACACTTTTAGCATACACATTTCTGCATTTATTTATTTTCGAATTATGTGGATGCGGAATGCGCAGAATGGGACCCCTTACATTTAGTTCTACCGCTCGGCAAGGGAACCGTTCGGATAAGTATGCGGTGAGGGGACCACTTTGTGTATCCGCGTCCGGTAATGATGTGAGGATGATAGATGGACTTGATGTTATACCAGTTGTTCTTCCTAGGAGAAGAAGGATCGTCTGCTCATTGGTTAAGGGATTGAGGTTGTTTAGATAAGGTGGTCGTGGGCCATATTGAATACCTACCGAATGGCCCGTACGGTGGGTCGAGTGCGTGTTGTGTGGGGACCATGTACGTGGATTTTTGTTATTCCTTAGTGGTAGATATGCGGTGTGTGATATATGTTGTGTGATTATATGTATGTGTCCCTTGCTGAGTATGAAGTACTCACCCCCTTGCCTTTCAGGTGGCTCGATGGATGCGGGATCCAGCGGGTCCCAAGACCAGGCTTAGGCGATGATGCTTTCGGATTGCTTAATTACTTTCCTTTTATTAATTAGAAAGAACCTTGTGTTTATTTTGGATATTGTTTATCGTTGTGGATGACTGTACTAGCCACCTATTGCACTGTTGTGTTAACTGAACTTATGGCATCTCTTTTCTATTATGGTTATTGATGTTTAGTCAAAAAAAAATATATGTCGGTAGTTTGGAATGTGTGATATCTCGGTTTAGTACCGGTAGTAACACGCCGTTTCGGGATGGGGTGTTACAACTTTTCCTTAATGATTAAATGTGTTAAAGACAATTTCACCCCGCATATTAAATTACTTAAAATCATTTTGAATTGTGAGAGATGAGCAAATGTCAAAAAAATTGCAAAATTGATAATACCTTCAATATTATCATTTAAGTCACTTGTACAATCAATTTGAAATTGGCCTTCATATTTAGATTTACCAAATGGTTTTCATGGGCGAAAAATCGGACATCTATAAAATTTGAATTCACAACCTCTAAACTAAAAGATGGGCATGTGCTAAAGGTTTTTGTTAAATAGATAAATATCTCATAATATTATATTTATAAGGAAAACAATGACTATTGTTACAAAAAAAAAAATACTGATGGTTGAATTGCTTTATGAATGTCTAAATAACTAATGCAATTCTATTATATATAATGTACGTAATTCATTTTTCAATTATCTTTTATCTTTCAGAAGTTAAATAAGAGACTCTTGATGTACAACTCCAAAATAAGTTACTCTTGCAAAATATTTAAACTCAATTATCTAACCTAAAATAAATGAAGATAAATAAATCAAGGCTTCAAGATCCCTAATGTATGTTAATAAATACATACCTTACTTATTTCATTAATCAACAAATTAACTAAATTCGATCAATTTAAATAATTACTAATGAAGGATAGGGTTAGGTGTCAAGTCTACTTGTGCTTCCACCTTCAAATTGAAGAATTCTCAAGATCCAATTCAATAATTCGACAAAATTGTGAGAGAATTTGGATTCCACAAACCACAACGTCTTGAAAGATCTTTAAACCAATGTTGATGTAATATGCGTCTTAATAACCCCAAGATTGACAATAGACGAGGCTTCAATAGGATGAGCCAAGATCCCTAATTCTCACTAGAAAAAGAGATAAAAGCCGATGACTTCTTTGAGTGAAATTGAACTATTAAACCAAATAATAATAACAATAATTCTAGAATTCTAGAATTAAATTTCTTAATTCAATTCTAAGGACTAGAAATTAAATTTATTCAGTGTTTGAACAAAAATTAATTTTAGAAAAAAAAGTTAGAACTAGAACCCAAACTAGAAGAACACTACATAACGAAACAAGAACTCAAAGAGTAAGTTCAAAACTTACACAAAACAAAATTTGAATGTGTACAATGGCCAAGGCCTCTATTTGTACACAAAACTTCAAAAAATATTTACAAAAAATGTCATCCATCTAAACCATCCATTCTACCTCCTTTTCCAAGGATTCAATCCTACCCATACATTACAACCTTCTAAATTCTCAACCTTTCCAACCTTCCTGCATTAGGCCGATTTGGGTCAACTTGGGTGCTTTTGAAGTTGGAAATGTGGGTCTTTAGCACCAATATTTTGATTGAACAATTTCATAGCTAAGATAATTGATCAAATTTGCCTTCAATTTGTATCCATGTCATGCCTTGAGAAAGTGCTAAAGCATCTAGTTCTAGTGAAGGATTCTCTAGCACAAATCCAGCTCTAACAGCGACAAGATCTTCAACTTGCTTTTCTCTATGACTGAAATCGAGACGGGGGTCCAAATATCGGTCGATAGGTATCTTATTGGCCGATATGATATGGTTTTGCATATTGTATCGACTGATATGATATTCATGCTATGGCCGTCAAGAGTTTAATCTTTGTCCTCAATCGCATGGCCATGGCCTGGGCCTTTGTTGGATAACTCAAAGAATTTGACAAAATAAAATAGTTCATGTGAAAATTTTAAATCAATTTAAATTTAGAATTGTTAGAACGAATTGGAAATTTACATCATGCCGATGTAAATTAAGTAAGATTGAACCAATAACTAGTTAATCTGAATGGCTTTAATGCAAATACAAATAATAAATAGTAATGGTACATGTGTCATATGATGTAGTCCACTAAAAATTATTTTGATCAAAGTGATCACTCCATACTTTTAAATGTCATAAATTTTAGTGATGAATTTTAAATTAAAACTAAATAAATCTTCTATCTCACCAAATCCAATATCAAAATCTTTTTTAATACAATAGATTTTTTTTCAAAAAAATTACTTATTGACATGACAAAACTATGATAAATTAACCCAATTCACCCTGAGACCTTTATTTTTACTTTTAACCATTATCCATATATATTTTTCTATATTTAAGTCTCCACAAGGGCACAAAAGAAATTATGCCCTTCCTAATATGTCTCTCGGTTTTGATTGCAGATCATTAATTTAGAAAATTGTTTTTGCATTTTTAACTTTTTCTTTAAGTTTTTGGCATTCACATGACAAAAGTAGGATCGTTAAATCCAATTTGAACATATTTTCTACTTTATTTTATTTTTCATTTTTTAAATGAATTCCAGGAAGAAAAAGAGCCTAAAAGTGAAGACAATGTTGCAATTGCACTTAAATTGCAGCAGAATTTAGCCTTGCAAAAATGGGCCTGAAATAGCAGCAAATAACTCTTCTTTAGGACACGCATATCAGTGAAGAATTCTTATAAATTTTTTATTTTTACATAGGACATGTCACTTAAGGAATTACAAAAAAATATAGTTTGACTTGCATATATGAAGTATCAATCGATATCGAACTGTCATAGAATTGAATTAATTGAAAAGCTTATTCAATTACTTTTCTATCAAACTCAAATTTGCAAAACTCGGACACATGTAGGCGGAGTTATAATATTTTGTAACTAGGTGTTAGAGAGAGCACACAAGAACTTGAATGCAACTTTGCATGGTGAATTTGAATATTCATGTCATGTCTTTTTTTTTTTAAGAGTAAGGTGTCGAGACCTCTTAGAACTATGTGGAGTACTCCTTTTGTGTTAAGCATGACTTGAATTCAAAACCTCTTGGACTCTTAACCGCCAAACTAACCCTCACAGGTTTTTAATGTTCAACCAATCCTTAATTGAAATTGTATTCCACAAACCAAATTGGTTCTTAATTGAATACCTAATTTCAGTAGTGAATTGTGTACAATAAAAAATATTCTAATGAAATTAATGCCACTTTATTTTCTTGAGAATAATTAGAAGAAATTGAGAACTGAATTAGGATTTCTATTGTTAAAGTCCTTAATTCGTGTATGAGGATTTGAATTTAAATTCTATCCTTATGTTGAGGGTCTAAAAAAGTGTGCAGAAGAATATCACCTTCATCAGATGGTGATCAATTTTCTTATAGTTATGACCTTAAACCGTTATTACTTCTTGATATAAGAAGATAATAGTCAATTTTAGGTATTTCTTAGAAAATATTTTTAATTCAAGACCAACAAATCCTTCAAACCCATCAAATCTAATCTTAAATATATTTTTAGCCATTTTTTTAAAATTTTTATTTTTAAATCTCCACAAATCATCTCAGCTGCTGATTAAATGAATGGCTCATATTCAAGTGGCTGATTAAATTTTTTATTTTTACTCTAGTGGTGTTCTTAGAGTAAAATAGAATATGTTTGATGAGATTCACTTGTTGAGATGGCATGAGTTTATTGTAAAGATTTATATTTGAATATGTAGTTTATTAAAAATTATTTTAAAAGAATTAGTCAAATTATGTGTTTAAAAACTAAGAGGAGTTTGATCTGACGGTCAAGAAACTCCCCTTATGAAAGAAGGTTTTGAGTTCGATTCATGCTCAATATCCCTATGGACCACTCTCCGTAGTTACTTTCCCGATATAAGACTTGCACAAACTCCAAAGACTAATCGAATTAAAATGTCCCATGTTCAAATTCAGATGAGACCTGGTCATAAAAAAAAGTCACAAAAAAGTAAAGATTAAAAAATAACTTGAAATTATCAAATTTTAAAGAATTTAAAAAAGCTATGCTTAACCAACCCAATAAAATAATTTTTGAATAGACTACATGCTCAAGTGTACAGGTGATCATCACATGAAAAATAAAGGTGATAGATGCAGTCCTTAGATCTCTCCGACTACAACTCAAAGATCTGGAGTATTAACTGCAAAAACTCTCTCAAAGAAACAAAACCAGCCCGAAAATTACAAAAGAAAATATGAAAAATCCAACCTTAGAATAGATGTTACAAATGAAAGAAACAATTCTCAATCTCTATTCTTAAGTTTTCAAGCTTGACACAAAATTTAAAAAAAAAAAAAAACAAAGTCTGTTGCCTTGCGACTTTCATTGAAATTTATATATATATATATTTTTTATAAAATAAAACCCTAAATACAATCTCAGCCGTTAAATTCACAATACATTGTTTTAATCGTGATCCTCCATTCACAACGAAAAGTTTTAAAAGTGACTTAAATGTCCAAAATTCGTAAACCTAATAAACCCTATTAGAAAATTAGTCATAACTTTTATCAGTTGGCGTCAGAACTATATAAACTTGGACTTGTTGGATAGATAACTGAGTAACCTATCCAGAAAATTGGTCATAACTTTTATCAGTTGGCGTCAGAACAATATAAACTTGGACTTGTTGGATAGATAACTGAGTAACCTATCCAGTGAATCAAAATTTATGTCGTTCAGCCATTATATCACAAATAAAATATGATTATAAATTAAAATTACCAAAATAAACATATTTATTCACAATTAAAATAATCTAAAATTACTCAGAGTTGTATACCATAATGGCTCCTGCATCATATATGTATTTGAGAGGAAAGCCATGAAAAAATAAGCCCTGCTCTCTACCATTCATTTTGAAATCTCATATTTTAAAATTCTAATATTCATAAATTTGGATGGTGGAGATGTGAGATACTGAGACCTTATGATAGTACTATTAAATGTTCTTAACGTGATAATTTCTTAATTCCTCAAAGAACTAAAATGAATGAAAAATTTCTGCACAAGACAGACTGCTTAATAACAAGAAAGTTTCAATGCAACAACCAACTTAATTTGCATTATGGGTGCAAAAGTAGGAGACGAACATGGATAAGAGGGGTTAGACTTGACAAAGGGACTTCACACCATATTTAAGTAAAATTTAAATTTAAAATATTCTAGAAAATAATACTAGTTTAAGTCTAAATAATCAATTGATAAATGTCATATCAAACATTTTAATAAGGTTTTAGGAGGAGAAATGGTAAGATTTCTCATCTTGGAAAACAATTATAAAAGTATTTTCTATGAATAAGTCCGATACAGGTCCGAATATTCAACATGGGTGCATCACATATTTCAAATAATCTGTGCAACATAGGAACCAACCATTAACAGAACCCCAAGTCCCCAACCCAAACTCAGCCCAACCAAAATCATGCAATGCAAATTATGTATGGTTCGAAGTTGCAACATATTGTAGCCAAAATAACATCGATTTCATAGTTCGGTTTCTGACTTTTATGGCAATTCACTGATGGACAATAGCATCTAATGCTTTTCCTTTATAAAAAACAAGTGCAACAAAAAAAAAATCTATAAATTAGGAATAGTTTGGACACATACCATTGGCACCTTCAATGTACATTATCCACTATTTAAACATTCAAGCATTTGTCTTGAGCAGCTGGGAAGGTTTTCTGGGTACACTTAAGAACTCCTTCAATGGCACTTGGTGAAGCAATGGCATGAGATATGATGCCCTTGGCTTCTGTCAGGAACACCGTCTGGATTGCCTCTCTAAATCTATCTGGCATCTGGATATACTCTCTGGCCCACTTGAAGCCTTGGTTCTGCATTCTCTTCTTTCTCCCCAACAGCTGTCATGGTCTTTTCATATTGCAACAAAATACCAAATAAAATCTTTCCCTGCTTCCAAAAAGAATTGGATTAACCACCACTTTCAGCATTATGTAGCATAGATAGGATTATTGTATTGAAATCTATTGTTTAAAATAGAGAAAACTTAACAACCATCACGGATAGCAATCTCCCCATCTATTTAGATTAAGCTTTTAGAAGTGGATTTAGGAAAAAGGGCAAAGCCCTGTGAGAAACACTGCTTTTGTAGTTGCACTAGTGACCACTTGCCTACATGCCACTGGCTATGGGATTTATTTTCTTCTCTCGTGGTCTCGTGGCACACCTTGCACATTTATATCATCATCTATCTAGGTTTGTATCCTATCATAAACCGTAACTTTCACTCGACAATCAATTATATCTTTCTTCTCTCTTCCTTCCAAGTTTTTAATGACATTTCTCTCCTTGTAAATTCAAATATTTAACTTCTCAAAATTTTCATATTGGGGGCTCTTTTTATTCTTCTACAAATGCAACCAAACCACCTTAAATGAATTTCACCCTTCTTCTTATTTATTGGGGTTAATTTCAGTTACCCTAATGTGGTCATTTCCAATTATATCTTTTAATGTTATTCCACTCATCCATCTTAGAATGTAAATCTCTGTGATCATTCCTTTGGCCATTAGCCTTTTCCTCATTTATGGGGCTCTTTTATCACATAACAATCCATTAATCTACACTTTACCTACCCCACTCCCATCATCATCATCATCATAGCCTAAATCCCATCTCTACCCCACTCCCATCTTATTTGTCATATCTAAATTGAGTCCTTCATTAGATACTACCATTGAGCCCATGTTTCTATCAAATTGCCCTCGCCATCTTGTGTTACACAAACTACATACATTTCATTTATGTTTAGGCAATTTTTCTCACAAACTTTCTTCCATTACTCCAACTTGTTATTCAGTTGGTGTTTTCTCTCACCAATTAGTATTATATTGTCTGTGAATAGCATACTCCATAACACCTAAATCTATAATCCTGAAATGAAGTTGTCCATTATTAAAATAACTAACTACAAACTCAAAACAAACACTTGTTAAAGTCCCCTTCCAACTGGGAATTTCTTTCACTACTTAATCGCTCCTTTGTACATTCCTATATAAATCTCAATTTATTCGTTAGGAATGCATTTGTTTTTTTATTGTTTGCCACAAAAATTCCTTGATACTATATTGTATGTGTGTTCTAAGTCAATAAAAATCATATGTAGGTCCCTTCTTTTATCCTTATAATTCTCCAGGAGTTCTCTACATAAAAATGGCTCCTACGCTGACCTATTTAGGATAATCATTGCTCACTACCTTCTAATAAATAATATCTGAAAAAAAGTATTACTCAATAACATAATGCATGTATTACTCAAAAATCAAGTAATGCATTCCAATATTAGTTTAGGATTGAAAAAAAATACAATGTATTTGAAGAACAATGTCTGAACTAGTACCAAGAATCAAGCAATGTTGTTAAGAACCAAACAAAAAAAAGCTACACTGATGTTCACAAACATGCAATAAGTCGCTTATTTCAAAGAACCCATGAATTATTTACAAAATTGTACTAAAAGTCAAAGCTTAAATTATTCTTGTGAAAGTGATATGTAAGATTTTCTTATATAAATCTTGAGAAATTCTTGTGAAAGTGATCTGTAAATTTTTTCATAGTTCATTTACTGCAATAGTGGAAAGGTGGGTTATTTCCAAAGTGGGACCCAAGATGAAGGTGGTTTGGAATACCATTCCGTTAGTTTTCCTTTGGTTAGTTTGAAAGGAATGGAGGTTGTGCACTTGGTTGGCACCAGTAAGGAATTTAAAGGCTGTAAGTTACTGGATTTCTACACTTCTTGCGAGGGTACATGTCAGGTAGATCTAGGAAGAGGTTGGAATTAAAGCATGGTTTCCTCAACCAGGGGTGTTTAAGTTTAACGTCGATGGGCTTCTAAGGGTAAACCAGGGCATGTGGGGATAGGGCGGTCTTGAGGGATTCTTATAGATCTTCATCTCTAGTTTTTTCAGAGCAAATAGGTGTGAGAGATTCTAATGAAACTGAGTTGTTAGCCACTATTGAAAGGGATTCAACGAATGCAATCAAGTGGGCAAGGGAATTGAAACGACCCCATTAGAAACGAGTTACAGTGGCTAGGGAGATCAGTGCATTGTGTGTTGGGAGAGAGACCTCTTTTTCTCTCGTTAGGAGATCAACAAACAAAGTTATAAACTTTCTAGCCAAGTAGGGGGTAGACAAAGATCAGGACGAGACACTTTCTTGGGATCTCAGGAGTTGAGACTCCTAATTGAGAGAAAAAGAGTTGCTGCTGAAAGTTCGTGCTAGAACAATGTATGGACCTAGAAATGTCCTAGAGGGGGTGAATAGGACTTCTAAAAATAATTGCGGAATAACCATTGATTTTGAAAACATTAAAATCAGTCCTCTTTTACCCCCAATTGTGTGCTCTTATATTAATGAAAATTAATTATAACAAAATGTTAATACCAATTTAATTAATTTTCACAAAAAGAAAATAGAGCTAAATGCATTTAGTTAAGATGAGATTAAACCTAGTATATGTGGACTAAATGCCAGTATGAAATCTACTCATGCAAGCAATAAATACAAAATGAATCACACATTGCACAAGTCGATTTTTATGTGGTTTGACAACTTTGCCTATGTCCACGCCACATGTGAGGATTTTACTATTATCTCCTTACAGGTGGAGATAAAACGTATTACAACAATCTCCTTTATGGTGGAGACCAAAACCCTAAGACCGGCGGATAAGAATATCTGTCCATCGGTAATGGAAATCACATTAGTAGGAATATAAGCCGAAACGCCCCCAGATTGAGTCTCAACTATTGATAAAGCAGTCATACTTCCTTCACCTAAAGGAGAACTTAATTTAGCAGCTCTTTCCAAAAGGCGTGAATGCAAATAAAAAACATCTCATGGGTAAGCTTCGCGACCGGGCGGTCTTCTTAATAGAAGAGACATTTGATGATAAACTTGTCTTGTTTGGAGAGATCATCATAAATTATTGAAGTATGTCGTTCATGGTACATAAAATATTCAATCAAAGCTGCTCCTGTATAACGAGCAAGGTATTGTAATGTAGCAGGCGAATCCGCCATTTCAGCTACCACAATAGTGTATTCCATTGCCCCTCATTCCTGGAAAGTGGTAAATCACCGTTCTAGGTGGTGACCAAAACCTAAGACAATCACCGTTGTTTTCTTTGAATCGGTGGGTAAAAAAGAATCAAATGAGCCAGAAATTCGTAGCTTTAGGACACTTTTGACTATCTGGACTTCCCTGGGGCTAGGAAAACTGATTATTGAAAATGACTCGGCAAATGCAATTAAGTGGGTAACATGAGCGAAACGATCTCCTTGGAGACTAACGGCAGTAGTGAGAGAGATTAGGGCATTACTCATTGGCCGAAAGATATCATTCTAACAGAGTAGCAAATTGCCTCGCGAAACATGGAGTTGACTCATCATCCCCTGGTGTTTACTATCTGTGGCTGGGAGGGGTTATACGGGCTATCTTCGTATTGGATGTGTCTCATGGATTGGTTTGTTTCTTCAAGCATTTGATTTTTCGGTTTGGGTTGATTTGTATTTTCTTTTCTCTTCCTTAGGGTTTACACTCCTAAACCCTCTTTGTTTGTTTTTGTTTTTGTTCTTTCATACTCCCGTACTTACATTTTCATATTAATGCATTATCATCTTATTACTGCTCAAAAAAAAAAAAAAAAAAATCAAATGGAATCTCATTTAGCATGTCATTTTGTTCACATAGAAGTCAAGTTTTGCAACAAATACATTTCCCATAGTAATTACACTTGAATAGAAAAGATTCCTACCTGTCTTCGCCTGTATGTAGCTAAAGTTGCCAATGGTTCCTTTGATTTTTGTACTTCGCCAGCTTTAGTGTTGAGATTGATCATTTGACAACGATTGCAACCTCCAACTGACTGCAAAGAGAAAAGTATCAACATCACAGAGCTATAAGAGGTGGCCTTGTTTGGCTGTAAACAAAAGGAATGATTAAATTGGTAAAGTAACTATTTATTGAGTTTATTTCTTTCCCTAACAAATGGCTATAGCAAATGAAATTTTGAGGAAATGGTTAAGAATGAAACACCTTTCAGTAGCATCCACTTATATTGATTTTCATTATGTACAAAGCTTCTTTTGAGGAGACAAAAGTCAAGTCTTTCCTTTTCACTTCTTTTGATGGAAAGAGGGATGTTAGGACCACCTACATTCATATGGTTCAATCCTAATTTTCCAAATTGTGTACTAACCAACTAGTAACAGCCCATAGCCAGTCTTCCATTTATTATATATCCATCTAGAAAAATTGGATTCAATTAGGATGGATAATGGAACAAATAAGGGATTTTTGCTCTAGTAAGATTGGAGAAATCTCCTGTGCTTACTCTCAACACCATAGAACACCTTTTTTTTTTTAAAAAAAAGATCCCTTGCTCACTAGTGTTTGGGCACTCCTATTGGACTCACCTACTAATATAGAGATGGGTTCATTGAAAAGCCTTCAATCGATCCATTTTTTTTGAAGGGCACAAGTTAAAAGTGGATTAAAAATATATTTAAACTTTAAAGTAATCAAAATTTCATGGGCTTCAAAACATGGTTTGATATCAAACCAAGGCCATTTTCTTTAGGCCACATACTAGAACATATACTTTTTCAGTTAACACATTTCCATGGTCCCTAGGTGGGTCTCATATAGGGGCAAATCATCTTAATTGCCACACAACATGTGCAAGTAATCCTCTCTCTCTCTCTCTCTCTCCATTTTTATTGTCACAGATGGTGTAACATGAGCCATCTATTTGGAAGTAGCTTATGCTAGCTTATTATAAGAATATTGCCAAGTGAAATATTGTCATAGTGCCATCTTTGTCTAAAACAGTGCCAAAAAAAGCAGCAGCAGCAGGTTTTTCTTCCCCCCTCCTAAAATGACTTCACATAATGTCCTCAAAATGCATAAAACAAAATATATGCAAGTAGACATACATTAAAAAAAAAATCTTACAGTGAAATACTCCTTCCCAATGTTGAGGCTTTTCCAATTATCTTCCATAAATGGTTCTCCTCCCGAAATAAGGAGATTTGGACGAAACCTCATTGGATCAATATGAATTTTTTGTTGAGGATCACAAGTCGAATTCAAATCTGCCAAGAAAATGGATTTCATGAATCTCTCTAAGACAGTTTCAAAGATAGATAAAGAAACTTGAAGAATCCCTAAAGTCCTAAACCATCCAAAATCAACATATTTACCAATGCAATAGAATATATGATATCTAGATAAAGCACGCATCACCACCACAGCTTTGTACCATCTATTAGAATGATACGATGTTTTAGAATGATGAAGGATATATATGTATTTGTGGTTTCTCAATGTACTATTGGATTAGTTGACTCTTTTGTTTCCCTAGATTGGGTTCAATCCCTTGATTAAGGGAAACCTAATGACTGATTGATTAATTTTAACCATTTCTTTGGTAATCTATTATTTCACTGCCCTCCTCACAATATTGACACGACAATAGTTCTCAAAAACTCTCTATCATCTCATCATCTTTGTTGCATCAACATTATCATACAATACACACAAATGCAATTCTTAAATGACATATTTTCACATGAAAGGGAATATATATATAAAGAAAAAATATATATATTTCTTTCCTGTGTACATATTTTTCTTTTTAATGAAATTTTAGTTACCGTTCAAAATATATATATAAGAAATGATGATGTGTGGTCTGATGTTGTATCTATGGATGCATGCTATTGTTTTTTTCCTTGGGAGACGCTAACAAAAAATTATTAACTGAGAAGTAGAATACAAGTACAATGAAATGGTATAAGAGACTTATATCAGAAGACCCCTGAAAACAACTTATACAACCCAAAACCCCTGCACTACAAAAAAGAACCAATACAGAAGGATCAACTACAAAAAAATAAAAATAAAAAATCAACAAAAGCATCTTCTCTATCTACTCTTGTTACAGCGAGAAAGTAAGGTAGCCCATTAGTGGACCTCTTGACATGATTGATGGTCTAGCACAGATCTCGAAGCTCTTACCATCAGAATCAGCCTTCAAGGGGCTCTCTTCCTTTCGCTAGCCAACTGATTGCATGCTATTGTTGCAGTGGGGCCCATTGCAGTTTGATAGATGGGCAATTCATGATGGGATAAAAATACATTATCATACAATACACACACATGCAATTCTTTAATGACATTTTCACGTGAAAGAAATTTTTTTCTAGAAATGATGGTGTGGTATGATGCTGTATTTATGGATGCATGCTATTGTTGTGGTGGAGGCCATTGCAGTTTGACCAATTGGCAATTAATGATGGAATAAAAATACATTTGTCTTCATTTTAGATGGCAAAAAGATATCTAGGGTGTCATGGATGAAAATGGGACCAAAAATGAGAATTTCTTATCAATAAGTGGTATCTCTCATAGAGGAGTTGCCAATTTATGGTTCCTATGGTGTCCAGTGATGAAGGGATTTGTTATGCTGATTATTTACAATAACATTAGGTTGTCAGTATATGGCCATGAAGATCCATTCTTCGTTGGTCTACTAGAAAAAGGCCAACCTTTTGAAGTGTGACAACTACTTTCCTTAGGTGGAGAGGCAAAAGGAGTCCACGGTTTGCTGCTTTGGTTTTCCTCTCATTGGATGGAATAGAAATTGATTTGTTCATTTGGAGATCAATTGGGAAGACTGATCGAGGTGAATGGTCATAATCTGAGGAGGGACGATTGCTCAGTTCTTCAGTTTCTCATAGAGCTCGAAACGACAAAAGTGATCCCCTTAGAAGCCATAATATGTTGGAACAATGAGACACAAATTCCTGATCAAGGAATTAGATTCCTTTTTCGACTCCAGAGAGACATTGAGGAGATACTTTGCCCCTGCTTCGGTTTTTTGGCCACAATCAGCCACCGGAGGCGAGGGCTTTCCACCTGACTCTGGTGGTTCTCCACCGATGATGGTAGGAGGGCATTCCCATATCTCGGTGACACATGTAACTCATGCAGATGGTTTTGGGTTTAATGCAGCAGCCAATGGTGAGAAGGTCAAAAGAATATCTTAAACCAAGGTGCCTCATCACAATTGAACTACACTTGGCATTCATGCAGAAGAGGATCTCAAATCTCTATTGGAATGAATGAAAGTGGGATTGTGCCTTCCAAGGCCTTGTCGCCACATGGGTTCCACGTTGAAGAGACTGAAATCAACGATGCCCCCAGAGAAGGGGAGAGGAGGAAAAAGTGAGGAAGAGAAGGCTCGAGATGCGGCGATGATAGAAGCAATAGAAGAGGGATCCTGCGTTGGGAGTAGTATACTCACCGAGGAGCAAGGGAGAGGTGGTGGTAAAGATTGCGAAGGGTGCTTCGTCAGTCGCGAGTAGAGAAGACAGAGCTTGTTGCTTTTCGGAGGAATCACAGGAAGGAAGAGACCTCCCTTCTTTTAAATTGAAAGAAGGGGCCACACGGCGTGGGGCATTGAAGGGCGTGAGAGAGAGTTGGTTCTCTTTTCATTCAATGGGCCTAGGCCGAGTGGTTTTCCTGATTTGGATGGAACTAAGACCGGATGGGTCCTAGACCCTTGAAGTCAGATCATAACTTGGGCCAGATGGAGATGGAGTCGTCTGAATTCAATAAGGGACAATTTTCGACGATGGAAGGAGACTATCTAGATAATTTGGTTAAGGGCTCAATTAAGCTAGTAGGTGTCAAGAAATGCCAAGGAAATTCAAGAGATTTTCGAAAGGGTAACATCTACAACAGATGTATTTAATCTGGTTGAGATATAAAAAAAGGATCATGCAGAGGCTATCATTCAGTGGCTTACTAAAGGGTGTGGGACTAGAAAGAAAAAGAAAAAAGGGAGAAAGTAGTCAAGAGTTAGTTTTTGGTGTAAACATGGGGGGGTTGTAAAGTTTTGTCCTTTTCTCTGTATTTTTATTTTAATAAAATTTCGTAGTCATTCAAAAAAAAGATGGAGATATCCCTTGCAATCACCCAAAGCCTCAAAGGAGGATTGCTCCTCCCAAAGGCCCAAGCAATTGCACTGGCTAGATCCCCTTCCACAGTATGGATAGACGATGCATGAACCTCCAATACCCCACAAAAAAGGAGCTCTTCCAACTGCAAGAAATTCAGCCTCATTAGCTTCATTGATGCCAATAGGTTTAGTAAAAAAAGTTAGCATATTGCCTTGATGATTATGCAACACTTCCAATATCCCCGTTGAACGCAACTTCCCCCAAGCTGCACGATTAACATTAAATTTAACGGAGGCTTCCACTTTTTTACTACCTTCTCCTAGAACGACCTTTTATGCGCTCCGCCCAACCCCTCAAGAAATCATCATAACCAAAATCTTTAAACAGTTTACACCCTAGTAGCAAAAAATCATTAGTTCCATTTCCACTTCATTTCTGACTGTGTTGTTTGGATTCCTTGAATCCATTCACTTCCGGTCTTCGCCTAGCGTGTAAGTGAAATCAAACGTTTGTCGGCATTCACACATTATCTCTGGTAAGGTTCGCATAAGTTTCTTGATCTTTGCCTACGTCAATCGTGGATCAAGTCTTTGAAGACCCCACTTAAGGCTTTCTTAATTTGTGTTTAGTTTATGATCATTTGTATACGTGCTTAAAAAATTTCACTTGTAAAAGCAATGATGGACAGGTCTCTTCAAGAAGCTGAGATCTATAGTTTAGAACTGTGTACCCATTATACATATTCAAACATTAAATGAAATTTTGTGATGCAAATTTGAAGTTTTGTGTCTACAACACCTACCATAGATAAATCAGGACAAAAAATTACCAGGTTAGAAGATCCAAGCCCTCATAAATGTGGACTTCTTTATGGAAAATTTAAGCAATTGTTTTATCCTTTTGCCATCTTTTTGGAAGTTGTCAATAAGAGAAATAGACTTAACCCATCATGGAGATTTTATGATGCAATTTTTCCACAATTGTGTCTAGATGTAAAATCATAGACTCCACAAGTTGACGTCAAGGTCCATGGAAATTTAGCACAATTTTAGTCATACAACCCATCAATGTATATAAGAAAAAATAAATAGATGGAATTCATTATAGGTAACATACTTGAGATAATCCTGTTGTTAAGGTCTTGTACACTCTCTTCAGATATCAACAACAATTGAGCTTCATTGACAAAATTCAATTTGCTTTGCACGTCTCGGCACATGCTTACTCTGGCATTCTTGTTAATGCAATAGCTATTTTTGGAACCAAAACATCTCACTAAGGCACAAGGACGGCCAATTGCTTTAGTAAACCACAAATTGACTTTGCTATCATATCCCTGCACTTCATACCTAGTTTGAAATAGAATTCACCATTACACATTAAAAAAGAATTGGATTGATTTAAATAACTACATTTACATAAAATAAAACTCACCATTAGATATCTAATCGCAAAAAAAAATGTTTTTGTGTATTATTTTGCCACAATAAGAGAGAAAATTTAGTCGGCTCATGGAAAACAAATGGTCAAACCTAAATGAAGGCCAACCCCAGATTGATGGGATAAATGGCTTAGATGATGACGATGATGAATAAGAGAGAAAATTTACAGGGAAGAGGAGGATGAGTGTACTTGGACTGGAAACTTTTCTAGATCCTACACAGTTAGGGTAGGAGTTAGGTTGGCTCTTTTTGTTTCTAGGGATAACAATTCCTTGGATTTTATTATTTGGAGACAGGCAGAACCACCGAGGGTTTAGGTTTTCGTTTGGTGTGCTTTGGAAGGTAGAATCTTAACTAGAAGAGGCCTTTAGTGTGTCTTGTGCAGCTCAGCAAGGAAGGGGTAGATCATTTTTTTTTTGCATGTGTTGTAGCCAAAGAGTTATGGAGTCAGTTTTTAGGGTTGATGGGTTGCTCGTGGGTTTCAGTTGTTCTTTGATGGAGGTGTCAGAGGGATGGAGGTTTTGTCCATTTAGAGGGAGTGAAATGTTGACTTGGATTTTGATTCCAAAAATTATTTAATGGTCAATTTGGAAGGAAGGAAACTCCAAGATCTTTGAGAATAAGGTAAGAATGGTGGAGGTGATTTTGAGAGTGCTTATAAGATTCCGAGTCTCTGGTTTTTTGTTAATAGAGAGTCTAAGGTAGTCTCCTTCTTAGATTTTTCTTTTTTTTGTCTTGGGAGGGGTCCATGACAGGTAGCTTTAGAAGGCCAATTCCATTGACAAAATGTTGCCACCCAGGTTGGATCTTTTCAAGTTTACTGTAAATTCAGCGGCTAGGGGAAAGTCAAGTCCAATGGGTATTGGGGGGATGGTGAGGGATTTGAGAGGGCATGATGTTAAAATTTTCGAAGTCTATAAGTATTAAGGATTCAAATGAGACAGAGTCGCTAGGTTTTATGAAGGCTATAACCATATGGATAAGGCACATGATAGGAGATCTAATGATAGAGGGAGATTTGATGAATGCAATTAGATGGGTAAAAAAGACCTCTTTGGTGGTTGATTTTGGTGGTAAGAGAAATTCAAGAATTATGTTCTATGTTGGTTGTTACTTTCAATCATGTCCTCCACTATTAGGGTGGTTGATGTTGTAGAATATGTATGTCAATTTGCAGAGATTACAATTATGGCCAGAGGATTTATCATTTACGATAATGCAGTAGTGTAATATAATAGTGCTAGGTTGACTTCCCTTTGTCGTATATTTCGGCGTTTATTTAAAGACACATTTGTATTCACCTTATAAACAAAGAAATCAATAGAGGATTTTCATTTTCTGCCTTAATCTCTTTTCTCCATTTTTTTCCTTTTCCTTTTTTACCTCCTTTCATATTTGCAAGGCAAGAGTTGACTTCCTTGCTAAATCTGGCATGAAAAGAGAAAAGCCTGTGGTTGATGTTTTGTAATAGTTTAGATGCTTGCAGTTTTGCGGTTGGTTTTATTGTAGGTTTTGTGTTTTTCATGTAACAAGGGAGTTGAACAAGTGGTGGTATAAGTCTCTTGTACTAGAACTTTTTATTTCTTTGACCCTTCTAATAATATTGAAGTTACTGTTGAGAGAAAGAGTCCTAGATCATGCAAGTTGTATTAAAGATGAAAATGAAGTCCAAATGAAAGATGACGAAACAAAGGTATGTGGGGATGTAATATAAATACCTAACAATACAAAATATGTGAATGAAGTTGAACATGAATTAGAAGTAGAAAAATTATGATGAAGAAAATATTCTTGAAGAGAAGTAATAATTGCTTAGCTAAGATTAAATAATAGAACGTTGGCAGTATTGGTTTTCACAAATAAAATTGGAGTGAGTAGGTTTTTTCTTTTTTCCCCTTTTTCTTTGGATATAGAGATAAGACACAAAACACAAAAGGAAGTAAACAAACAAAAATCTTAGAATTTGAGATCTATACAATGCCCAAAAAAAACAAAAGATTAAACAAATACAATAAAATAAAAAACAAACCAACAAAAACAAAATAAACACCCCAACCCCTTATACCGACTGAGGACGCAATTGACAAAAAACAAAGAACCCTACAATCGGCTCATGCCTTTCCACACTAGCTTTTGCCAAAAAGTTTGCTATATTTGTAACACTTCGGAATTCCATGTTATCAATATTTACGGAATTTGCTATTTTAATTGTGAATTAACGGATATGAACCTTAGATGGGTAAGGTGTTGGGTCAATGGCTCAATTAGGACCCAACAATTATGGTATAAGGTTCAATTTAAATTAAATGGGGCTGAATTAAAATGGTAATGCAATATGTCTATAAATAAGGGATTGTCTGGATGAGGAAGACACACACACGCATACACCACAAAGGCTAGATTTTCTCTCAGAAAATCAAGGAGTTTAGTCGACCAAGGATTGTCCTAAAATGGGCAACATGTGTAGATGGGTTGGGATTAGGCAATGACATCTGATTGCCTAATCCAAATAAAGAAGATGTCTAAAGTTAAACATAGATTGCTTGGGCCGTGTATGAGATATGCATATCCACGTTAATGCGCTAGTGTATCTTTAAAAGGAGTCCTTTCCTTGGTTAAGAGTGATACTAGGGGAATTGCTAAATAGAAGGGTCTTGGCATCTTCTAAATATAGGACCGATTGGAAGTTTTATAAAAGAGAGGCAACAAGGGCGCACGGCATACACAAATCAAGGAGGGCTTGATGCTGGGTGCTCTGGCAAGAAGGTGTTCTCGGCAGTGTGCAGAGAAGGAGAGGGCAGCCAGCTGTGTGAAAGATCAAGTGGAAAGAGGAATACATACGAAAGAGGCTAAGGAAAGAAAGGATCGGAAGAACAAGTCAGAGTGAAGGAAAACCGGAGGAGTCGCGGAACCGGTAAGTATTTTGATATTTTTGTTTAAAGAAAGGAACCATAGGGTTCGGCCATACACCATGGCCGAACCCCATGGAAGAAAAATGGGGGGATGAATATAGTAATTTAATGGAAGGATGAACCATAGGGTTCGGCCATATGGAAAGACATTGTTTATGTTATGGGTTTTTGAGGGATGAAAACCATGGACTGTTATGAATGTTTTAAAAGGGTTTAAATTGGATATAGGGTCAAGGACATGGTTCGGCCTTTGCATGGCTGAACCCTAATTTTATTATGGCTAAAGACTCAATGATGAACCATAGGGTTCGGCCATGTTGTATGGCCGAACCCCATGGAAAGGTCTTAAGGAATTTATATGGGTCTAAGTGACTTTTAAGGGAAGATGATGAACCATAGGGTTCGGCCATGTTGTATGGCCGAACCCCATGGAAGGACATTGGTTATGTTTAATGGATGACCTAAGGTTATTATTAAAATTCTCATGGAGGGACTTGTATTATGGATTAAAGATTGCAAATAATTAAAGGAGAAGATGGGAAAATGGGACATCATGGGTTCGGCCATGGTGTAAGGCCGAACCCCATGAACCATTTTTAAATGGGTCATTTGGTATTATATCCTGATTTGATGAACCATTTATGTAACTAGGTGTATGGATCAGATATGGACCCAAGTATGGGTAACTTAAATATGTGATTATCATGTAAGGAAAGAATGGCCAAAAAGGGATTTAAAGGACCATAGGGTTCGGCCATGGTGTATAGCCAACCCCATGGATCATGTGTTTGGATTAAAGAACTATGAATGGATCATTTTTGGAACATAAGCCTTATGAAAATAAGCAAGGTAAATAGCCATGGATAGAATAATGGCAAGGATGTAATTAAGTGAAAATAATAGACCATGGGTTCGGCCATGGTGTACGGCCGAACCCCATGAGGAATGTTTTATGGACTTAGGTTGTTACCAAGAATAGATTATTATTGTATAAGTGATTAGAGTTATAAATCAAAGATGGCTTGATCTTGGATTTAATGTAAAAGATCAAAGGACTCAAAGAAGGGCACAAAACCAAGATGGTGAGGTTCGGCCATGTTGTATGGCCGAACCCCACTAAGGTATATTTTGTGGACTAAGTGATTAAATGATTAACTTAGGGGTTATTGATTAATAAACCAAAGGAGGGACTAAAACCTAGTAAGTGAGGTTCGGCCATGGTGAATGGCCAAACCCTACAAGTTGGGTTTATGGACTTAGACATTATTGTAAATCAAGTGGGACATGGTTTTAACTGATTGATATATTATAAGGTAACGGGACCTCAAAAGGCATGTACAATCGTGAGCGGTTACCGGACGAAAGCGCAAGGACACGTTAGTGGTCTTTGGTAGGATTCTACCTCTTTGCTGCTCCATCCATATTCAACTTATAAAAGCCTATGTTTGGTTTGACCCATGACTCCATAGTGAATTCTTTGTTCTACGACCTTTCGAACACCATTCCCAGAACAATAGAAAATCATTCATAGAGAGACCTTCAAATTCCTCATAGGGATAACCAACTAATCAAAGTCCATTTAGCTCCCTCTAAAACCTCCACTACAAAAGCCTCAAAGATTGTACGATTTCATTCTTTCCAAACCAAACAAAGGACAACATCTAGAAGAAGGTTCCAGACCACCCTTTGATTACGCTTGAATGCTCCCCATTTAAACAGTAAGTCTCCCAGGCCTCCATTAAAATCCCAACTACACCCCATCAATTCTAAAAAGAAAACCCGAGTCTTGCTTGAGAGTTGGCAAAGTGACATGAAATTGTCAACAGTCTCCTCCTCTATTCCATGTAGGACGCACCTCACTAAGGCTCCCTCCAGTAGAATGCTCTTATTTCTAAGATTCATCTTATCAAAATCTCCCCTTTAACCGCTGCCCAGTGAAACACTTGAACTCGAGGAGGAATTTTGCTCTTCCAAACTATGGAGCATGACACCATCTAAACTGCTTTCACTGAGAATTCCCCAGAAAAGTCACCCGTCCAAATCCATAGATCCTCCTCCTCCACACAGATTTTGGAGTGGGTGTGTTAACTAGACTTCAACAAAATCTTGATTAGAAAAGAATGGCCAAAGAATAACAGAAGATCACTTTGCTTACCTCATACAAAAATAAAGGACATACTTAGAATTGTACTAACCATCAAGCTACGAAACTCCATAATGTAACAAAGCAATGCTTAAGATAAAAATCTAATGTTTTATAGGGTAACTTTGGTTTATACTAGCTATGTCAACAATATAAGCAATTACCTGCTCAGACATTTCATGGAGAAGTTAAAAGAGGAGAAAAATAACACATGATTTTTACAGACTTAAAGATAGGGTACTGAGGCAATTAAAGTGGGAAACATTAAAGAGGGAATAAATCTGTGAGGTCTTTGTTTGTGTCATTTCATCCAGTGGAGAACACCCAGATCTGAAGATATGGCACTTTTCCCATAGATTCATTTTCAAATGAGGGTCGGTCGAAAATTTTCATGAGGAAAATTGGCAAGAGTTTGCATTCATCTGAATGTATTTGGTTGGTTTGATGTGGAAAAAGCCCATTTTATAAGTGAAGGAAGGAGTTACATCTTTGTTTTGCCATTACGTAACACCTTGATAACAAAAACAAAAATAAAAATAAAAAAGGGCAGTTCCCTCCTTTCTATGTTGAGACCAGTCTTCACTATAGAACACAAATGGCTGCTAATAGGCATGTAAAGATTATACAGGGTATGCATCATGGAGCAAAAACAGTTGTACTGGTTATTGAAACTGATGGAATTTTCAAAGAAGAATTTCAACAAAATAAAGGAGGTTATTATTATTGAAAGTAATGGAATTTTCAGAGAAGAATTTCAACATTGAGGGTTTCATGGGGTTGAGACATCCATGGGGTTTCTACATTGTATTTATAGAGCAGGGTCTCTAATTGTATTTTAATTGATTTTGTTTCCTCTCTTTTCTTTTTCAACATTTGTATCTTACTACGGGGATTAAGCTTTTTATACCCCCTCTTGTACTTTCTCTTCCTTTTAATATAATTCACCACTACTATTGCTCAAAAAAAGAAAGAAGAATTTCAACAAGATAAAGGGGGCTGGAACCTCCTAGAATTGGTTCCACTAATTTGTAGACCCTTCTGCTTTAACAATGACCCTAAGGGTATGAAATCCTACTATATTCTAGCTGTCTTGTTTTGGACGGTCTGGAAGGAAAGGAATAAGAGGATATTTGAAGGTAGGATGTTGGAGTTTGGGGAGGTAGTTGAGGCAGCAAAATGGAGTTTGCTGGTTTGTCAGTTTCGAACTTTTTCCTATCTTGGGAGGTTAGTATGAGGTGGTGGTAGGGGATCTAGGAGCGTGTAGGAATGTAGGATGTGTCTCTGCATGGGTTGTAATACCCCTGTATTGTGTGGGCGTTGTGGGAGGAGAGAAAAAGTCACCAGGGGTGTGATTTTGAAGTCCCACATCGTCATTGAGGGAGAGTTGTCTGTGGGATATAAGATGGAACCTCTCTCCTTCTAATACAAGGCCTTTTGGGAGCAACCTTGAGTTGGCTCACCAATGCAAAGCCGTGCGTGTAAGCATGTGGGCCCAAAGCTGACAATATTGTGCTAGCGGGATGGGTCGTTACAAATGGTATAAGAGCATGCTTCAACTCTCGCTTCAACTCTCGGACTGTAGTATGGACAGAGTCGGGGACGGCTCTGGTTCTAAGGGGGGTGGATTGTAATACTCCTGTATAGTGTGGGCGTTGTGGGAGGAGAGAAAAAGTCACCAGGGGCATGATTTCAAGTCCCACATCACCAGTGAGGGAGAGTTGTCGGTGGGATATAAGATGAAACCTCTCCTTCTAGCACAAGGCGTTTTGGGAGAAGCCTTGGGTTGGCGCGCCATTGCAAAGTTGTGTGGACCCAAAGCAGACAATATAGTGTTAGCGTGACGGGTCATTCCAGGGTTTTCTAAGGTAATGTGGACAGGGTAGCAAAGGGTAAACTGGGGACGATAGTGTCATGCCTCGCCCCTAGGGACATGTGACCAATTTTTTTTGAAAGGTATCTCAATTCGTAAATGCACAACTCCCTTTTGGGTTTTAGGATCCTAACAACAAAGATCCCTATAAATCCCAAGCTTCCTCGGGTTTTGGGGATTCTCCAAAATTTTTGCAGAGTCTCCCATAAAAGTGATACGTTGTGACGATTAATTCCCACCCGCCGAAACACATTTTATGACATCATTCACAATATCCATCATTCTACACTACCATTCAATCCATCAAGAGCATGTTTGAGGTAGCAGAAACGGTGTGGGTTTAAAAGAATCCTGTCACACCCGATGAAATCTCGGGTCTAACAGTCAAATCTGGTCAGCTGGTTGGCTTAGAATAGGTGGGTAAAAGTTAAAAAGGAAGATGGAAATTGTGTGAGTGGGTAAATAGGAAGAAGTTGAGGGGTAAATAGGGAATAGAAAAGGTTGAGGGGACAAGGACAAGACATGCATTGATGGCATTGGAAAATGGGCTTCTCTTCTTTTGGTGGTGAGTAAAGAACATATGGAGTTGGGGACTTTGACCTTGGCTGGCTTGTTGGGAATTGCAAGTGAGAAAAGACGATGGGAGATAGAAGAGGAAAGTAGGTCAAATGCTAAGATAAAAAGGACTGGGCTATGGAGTTGGAGCAGCGACGTGGAAAAGTGGCAGATGGCGGAGATGGATTCAATTCGGGATAAAGCCCAAACTCTGTGGAGCGGCGAAAGCTAGCCTGGGAGTATTCCCAGGAAGTGGCGATGGAGATACGACTGGAACAAGGCCAGCGACAGCGAGAGGCAAGTCTGCAACAAGGCAGAGAAATAAACAAAGATATCTGTTCGAAAATCTGATTCTGTCAAAAGAGTTGGGTTTCCCCCATTACATCTAGGTATTTATAAAAATAAACTAAGCTAAATATAACAAGAATTCTAAATCAGCATGAACACCGACTAGATTTCCTACAAAACGAAATTGACAAATCTAATCCTATTAGGTAAGAAATCAAATAAGATAAGAGTGGGATCCATACATGCGTAGAACTTCCGTATCCTACAACAATGTCCATCATCAAACCCCTCAATTTTCTCAAAAGAGTTGGGTTTCCTCCATTACATCTAGGTATTTATAAAAATAAACTAAGCTAAATATAACAAGAATTCTAAATCAGCATGAACACCGACTAGATTTCCTAAAACAACTCAAAACGAAATTGACAAATCTAATCCTATTAGATAAGAAATAAAATAAGATAAAGAGTGGGATCCACACGTGTAGAACTTCCGTATCCTACATCAATGTTCAAATTCAATTTTTTTTTTCCTCATTACAGTCCATAAGTGTTTCCCACTACATACAACACATCACAAGCTATAAGTCTACACATAAGACTAAGTTTACCCATACATTTCGTTTCATAAACCATTTAAACATAAAAGATCCTTAATCCATACATGGTCCAAATACAAATGTAGAGTTGAACATTAACCAAAATACAAAACAAATCACACGTCTTCAAGGTGATCCTTAAGCTAGTCCGTGGGTTCCCATGGACTATGCCTCCACGAAGTCTCCTGCAGCTACGAGGGATGAGCACACAAGCCCAGTGGAGCAATATAAATAAACTCACAGACGCCAACCCACTATATGTATACTCATACTCCAACAAGATTTAACATAATCACAATGCTCATGCGAATGGTCAATGCACACAAGGTACATACTAATCATCAGTCCCCTCGAAATCACTCCATAACCAACACCCTCATGTGGCACCGATCTCTGGGTGCTCCACTAAGCGGGGTGCCAATCATATCTCAAAGCCTAGGGTACGAGTCACAATGACCACTCTTGCCTCTCCACGCTCCGTCCACATTGACAGATATGTGCCACGATGCCAAGGCGTGACCCTCTCCGCACCTTGAATATCCTATTGGGGTATGCGCTGTGACGACTATTCGTAGCCTCTCCACGCTCCGTCCACATTGGCAGATGCATGCCACGACGTCAAAACGTGACCCTCTCCGTACCCACAAATGCCCCTCTTGGGCCTAACCATTTCTTATCCTCTCCTCTCCGCATCGCAGCCAACACCTCACACATCATACATTCCCTCTCATGCCCAGACTACATGTTAACTCATTGTCACACCAATGAGTAGTCCAAGTCTCCACCATGAGGGCTAATCTAACTAGTTCGTCTTATTTCTCGATAGTTCAATCCCTACAATCTCACATTGTGCGAGCTAGGCCCTTGTCGACTCAGTTCAACCCTACACGACTCATTCACATATATAGTTCTCATCCCCATGTATTCTACACACCTCATCCTCAAGGGAATTTCACATATACATCATCATTATGCAAATCTCATACTAACTATCGATCTCATTTATTGGTTGGTAGAGGCGATAGGACCTTCTTCTAGAAGGATCTTTGGTTGGGTGACAAACCTTTAAAGGAGTAGTTCTCGAGGATTTTTTAGAATCCCTAGGAACAAGTGTGCCCTAGTAATGGATTGTTACACGGTTGAGGGCCAACAAATCACATGGCACTTTGACCTTAGGCGAGAGTTACGTTCTTTTGAGGGTGAGAGTAGAGCCAGTCTGTTCGCTCAGCTAGGGGAGTTCCTTGTCCTTAGGATATGAGGATGAATTGATTTGGACAGGCAATTCATCTGGTATATACTTGGTTAAGTCAATGGTAGAACTCTTCCTCCAACGACAACTTAATTTGGACTGTATTGCGAGCTTAGCTTGGAAAGGTCTAGCTCCACTTAGAGTTCAGACTTTTGTGTCATCTTAAAAGGAAAATTTTCACTAGAATGGATCTTAGGAGGAGAGGGTTATTGAGATCAGAAGAGAATTTTATATGTTCTTTTTGTGGGTATCCGGAGGAAGATGTTGACCATCTTTTTGTGCCTGTTGCTCGGAATTTGGAATTTGTGGCTATCTTTTGTGAACCTCTTTGATATTCCTTGGGTATTGGATAAAACTTGTGTTGGAATTTTGGCCTCGTGGTATCTAACATGACTTGGACCTAGAATGAAAGCAACATGGAGCACAATTCCATCTGTAGTACTTTGGACCATCTAGAAAGAAAGAAATTCTAGAATCTATGAAGGAAAATCAGTCGGGGTCAGTGAATTTTTCCAAAGGGCAAAATGGCGATTATGTATGTGGCTTCTATCAGGTAAGGTGTTCAAGGGGCTAAAACCGGACGAGTTTTTTTATGTCGTGGGAAGATTGTATGAATGACGTTGCTAGGATAGCGAGACCTTCGTTCCTTTGGGTTCCTCCTAATCAGGATGTCATGAAATTTAATGTAAATGGAACGGCTAGGGGAAAATCAGGTCTAGCAGGGATAGGCGGTGTCCTTAAGACTCATACTGGGGTTACGACTCTGGATTTCACAGAGTCGGTTGGGATTAGGGACTCAAATGAGGCGAAACTTCTTAGCATTAGGAAAACTTTGATTTTATGGTCAGTCTATGGGCATGGGTCACTAGTGATTGAGAGGGGCTCGAAAAAACATAATTAAACGGGCTAAGGGGCGGCTAAAGTGACCACATTTGAGATTGATTACGACAGTAAGGGAGATTAGAGCTCTCTCTTCGGGACTCAATGTTTCCTTTGCACATATTAGTCACACAGTAGATGATGTGACTGATTTCTTCGCTAAAAATGGAGTCAACAATTCAAGTTCAGGAGTGTTCTTTCTATGAGTAAATAGGGGTTTTATACAGATGTAATGGATTGTAATTCTCTTTTCATGAATTCCGTTTTGCATTATTTGTAGTTTATGTTTTTTGCCTATTCGGTCTAGTACTCCTGGACCCTTTTCAGTTGATGTAATGTTTCTTCTATATTAATATCGATTTGTTAGCGCTCAAAAAAAATCAAGAGAGGTGTCTGAGCATTCAATCCCATTTGAGTGTGTGAGATCCATTTGATTGAACTCACATTCAACATTTTGATCTAGGTGAGATTTGTGATTTTCTTTTTATAAGAAAACACAATCGAGGCATTATTGATTACCACTTGTTAGTTTCTTAGAGACCAATTGACATACAACAGTTCTATGTGATTCTGCATTAGTTTCTTAGAGTCCAATTGATCTACAACGATTCTGTGTGATTCTGCGCTTTAACTTTGATTAGAACCTATTATTGCATCATGAGTTTTACTTTGTAGTAGTGAAATTGAGCTAGGTAGTTTGATTATGGATCTAGTTAGATTTCTTTTACATCAAATCCCTGCTGATAATTGTGTAAAATATGAGATAATAAGTAATTCATACAAAGCTCTGAAAATAAATACCTACCGTTGACCATATACATCAACTTCTTCCTTCACACCATAACCCGAAGTCTCGTCAAGAACAATTTGCAGTTTCACTTTGCAACATGGTGATTCTACAACCAATATACCATGAAGCAAATCAATGGATGTACTTATAAGACCCATACCTGGAACCTGCAAATCAAACAATTATTATTATTTTTTGTAGTTTAGGTGCTCAAGTTGGTCCAAAAGAGTTAATTGACATAGGCAGACAAATGATCTAAACAACCAATTCAAAAGATGTAAAAAATCACAGGATGGATAATCGACAACGGCAATGGCTGCCAATAAAATGTTGTCGGTGGTGCCTTCTTTCTTCTTCCCCTCAATGACCACCAATAGCAACTTCGTGACGACCTGACCCTACTCCATCACAATATTGTCCGCTTTGAGCCCATGGACCCGCATGACTTTGCTTTCGGCACTAGCTCACCAGGCCAGGCCCAAAAGGCCTTGTGATGGAGAGGGGCTTGCCCCCTCATATAAAGCACCCACCACCCAAGTCCACAACCCATGTGGCACTGTTGGGTGGGGTATTACAATCCACTCCCCTTAAGACCAGAGCAGTCCCCGGGTCTATCAAGTCACACTAACAGGGGGTCCACACACACACAAGCAGGCAACGTCACGCAAGTAGAGCCCACACAGTCCGAGTGTTGAACCATGCTTTGATATCACTTGTGACGACCCAACCCTACCCCATCACAATATTGTCCACTTTGGGCCCCATGGGCCCACACGGCTTTGCTTTCGGCCCTACCTCACCAGGCCAGGCCTAAAGGCCTTGTGATGGGGAGGGGCTTGCCCCCTCATATAAAGCCCCCACCACCCAAGTCCACAACCGATGTGGGACTTTTGGGTGGGGTATTACAAACTTTGGCACTACAAAGGATAACATTTGATTAAAGGTTACTGCCTCATGGCACTCTCATCCATCATTATCCCACTTGACTTCCCTTTGTTGTTATTAATCCACCCACACTTAGCCTTGAACTTCCCATTCTCGTTCAAGGCAGTGGAAAATATATCAGCTACATCTTGAGGCTTTTGATTTTCAGATTGTGTTCTGACAGAAAACATCTTAATACTAGACTGATTTAACTTTGGTCTACCCCTAGATTGGAATCCAACCCATGGATGCATGGATTAATACAATACATATAACGCCCCGTTCCGCCAACACAATATTGTCTGCTTTGGGCCCACAGGAGTCCGCACGACTTTTCATTGGCGAGCCAACCCAAGATTTCTCCCAAAAGGCCTTGTGCTAGAAGAATGGAGGTATCCTCAGATATACCACAACCAACTCTCCCTCATAGGCGATGTGGGACAAATAATACCCAACCTGGCTATTTCTTCTCCCACCAATGCCCACAACACAGGGGTCTCACAATAAATCCCATTTCTCTTACAATAATTGATTTTTGTTTCGAATTTTGCTGCAAATTTAAGAGTGAACCAATTTGAGGTGATTCTAATTCCAAAGAACATGCTAATGCCCAAACTATATAAACTATTTTCTGTTCATTTTAAAAAAAGCCCCAAAATCCCATATTTCTTGCTAAGCCAAAATGAAAGAGAGGAGACTGAGATGATAAAAGGAAAAAAATTGAAACCAACTAATTGGATTGCCTAGGTGAAGACGATGGGAGGGGAAGTAGTTCCAGTTGCAGCAAGCAGGTATTGGGGCAATCACCCATTTGTATGGAGAGAATGAAAATAAGCATTGCATGTAAGAAGAGAAAAAGAGGAGCAAACCGGCATGTTTAAAACATGAGTGGAATATTCCTTAAATCAATATGTAGAAGAAGAGTTGGACGGAGAGATGGAAACATATGAAAAGGAAAACGGGACGAAGAAGAGTGGCAAAATGAGGAGACAGATGGAAGAGAATAGCATGAAATAAAACAATAGAGGTTTCACACTTTAAAAGTCAAATTGGTGTCAAATTGGGTACGACTGTAATTCACGAAAGATAGGTGGTGTGATAGGGGAATTTGATTCATTACGTCTACTATGGGGCCCACAAACCAAGGTTCTCATGAAAGTCTCAAGATGTATACAGGTTTGGGGAAAATGACACCAATCTGACTTTTAGAACCCATTGATCTAACAAGGAGATTAGGGCTCTGGTCTCGCGTCTTGAAGTGTCCTTTGCTCAAATTAGTCGTTCAACAAATGGGATGGCAAACTATTTTGCTAAAAATGGCATTGACGGCTGAGTCACAAGCATTTTTCAGCTGTAAGGACGATAGATCTTGTTGTTTTGCTTTGGTTATGTGTACTGGATGATATATTCTGTTTTGATGTATTTTGTTATTCGTTGTTATTTCCATTTCTGTATTGTCAGGGTCTAATCCTTTTAGCCCCTAGTTTTCTCTCTCTTTTTATTGTACCTTTTCTTGTTTTCTCTTAATAAAATCTTTTTCGTTAAAGCTAAAAAAAAAGCCCATTGGTCTAACCAATGAATTTCCACCATTAGATAAATGTGAAATTTTGTGGGTTTTGAAAAACATGGTCTCTTATCCAATTAAGATAGAAATTTTATTGACATCATATATAAAGCAAACACTTTCAAACCCATGCATCCCCGTGGGCCCAAGTGGCGCCGAGCTGTTTGCACCAAGTAAATTGCACATTTATGCAACAATTCATTGGCCTCGCAAGATTTTCCTTCAAAGATTCTCGAGTTTCTCTCCTTCCACAAGATCCAAAGATATGCAGTTGGAACCATGTTCCAGGCTGCCTTCATCTTAGGTCTAAGTTTTGATATAGCCCACAACTCCACTACCCTAACCAAGGTTCTCTAGAAAATCGAGGGGACATCTAAGCGATTCACAAATTTTAGCCAAAGGTTCCTGGCAATAGGGAAACTGACGAAGAAAGGAACTACATCTTCCTCTGGGTGACCACACAGGGGGCAACTAAAATCCTCCTTTGCCCTCAACAAGCCTCTTCTCTTAAGATCCATTGTAGTAAGAATCTTGCCCTTCAAGGCACACCACATGAAAGTCTGGACCCTGGAGGTTCTAAACCGTTCCAAGCTAAGCCAGAGGTAGAGTCCAAATTGTCTTGCTTCTAAATGAATAACTCCACCATTGAGTTAACCGAATAGGTGCCTGATGAATCGCCCGTCCAAACGAGTTCGCCCTCATGGCCTAAAGATACGGGATACTTCCCCAATTGAGCTAATAGATCTTCCCTACTCCTGATCTCAAATGATCTTACCTCTCGCCTAAAATCAATACTCCAAGAGATGTGACTACCCTCAATCCTATAGCAATCCTGTACTAGGGCAGTTTTGTTCCTAGAGATTTGGAAAGATCAACATGTACTTATGCCATTTATATTTCAAAAGGAGACTTTAATTGGCTCTCTACCGTGATAAAACCCTAATAAAGCTAAAGGTGATGCAGAACGAAGCAGAGGAACCCAACCCCTCACGCGTGCATGCAGGAAGAATCGAGAAAGCCGGAGAGAAAGAAGTGGAATAGGAAACTACCAAAGAACACAGCCTTGCTGTTTCTATTTTTGATGTATTTCCTTTATTATTATTTAGCAGGATCGTTTTATTTATTTATTTTTTGTTTTGTTTTCCTTCTTTTTTCTTTTTTGGTTTTGATCGTATAAAATCAGTCGGGGATGTGAAACACAGATTTTATGATGGATTATTAATAAAAAACAGTTTGAGATTTTTCCCTAATTATCCTCCTCCTTCCTCCCTCCTCCCTCAGTGGATTCCGAGTCCTTCTCTGCTTCTCTGTCTTCTTTCTCTCCCTTTCTTCCCATGCTGCCCATGCTGCCCAGCTGCAGCTGTGCCTCAGCCCAAGCAGAGCTTGCAGCCTGCAACCTTCAGTCAACAACATGGGTGTTTCCCCTGTTCCGCCCTCCACGCCGGCGCAAGTGTTGCTCCCTTGTCGCCCAAGCCTCCATTGTTTGTTTTGCAGCCCTCTCTCCCACTGTTGTGTGCGTGCACATCGGCCATGTGCATCCACCATTCCTGCATAGTCACTTGTTGCGAGTCCCTGCAGCCATCGTTCATTCATCCTCTCCTTCCACTCTCCCCACACCACTCTCAGATCCAACCCAAATCCTCCCTCTCGTCCCAGATCCAACTCCTTTGCCTCCATCCCAAGCCATTATCTCTCTCCTTCCACCCGCATCATTCATTCCTAGCAACCACCGTCAATCATCCACTCCCAGAACCCCATTTACCATTAATTCAATTGTTTCATTACTTATCCCTTTTAATCTTACCCTTCAACCACCAACCAACACCTTTGACCGGCAATACCCCATTTAGCCTTTCGTTTATTTATTCTACCCCATTGACCCATTAACAACCAAGACCCACACATCCCCCCCATCAATCCCTTCCATCACCCTTAGCCGTAGGAGCCACCTTTAACTTAGTTGACCACTCCTTTTGACCCATTATCCATTTAATCGAGCCTTTACCCGAAATCCAATTCATGTTCCATTATTCCTTCACATTCATTCATTAATTTAATTCCATTAGACCCCATCTAATTGCATTTTATTTTTTTTATTTTCTTTAATTGACCGAGTCACCTGTCCATTCAAGTCTGAGTCCAAATTCCGATCCGATCCTACCTGCTGTGTCTAGTGGTATTAGAGCCAGTATTCGCCCAATCGATTGAAGGCTTTCCCTTCTTCATTGTGAACTAGTGAAACATTTATCAGAGCCTTGATTCATCAAATTGTTCCCGAACAAAGGTTTTCCCTTCTTCATTGTGAACTTGTAAAATATCCTTCATCAAATGGTATTCAGGACCCTTGAAAGAAAAATCAGAAACAAAAAAAAGTGGATCTCAAATCTAATGTCTTCCTATAGTTCGATACCCTCGGGTAGTGCCCCGGAAAATCAAATCGTCACCCAAGCCGAATTTAACAAAGTCGAACAAAGTTTTCAAGACTTGCAAGCAACAATGATGAATCTTGTCGCTAGGTTTGATCGTTTTGATGATCGGTATGTCCCGCCCATAAACAACTATTGCGGTTATTGGGTTAGGAGACCACATGTGTCGTACATGTGTCGAGCAATGACGAGGTGGAAGACATCCTTGTGTGACGTGTGGAGACGTGATGAACGTTGGAGGCATGATTATCATCGAGGTTACCATAGGAAGGTGGACTCTCCATCTTTCAAAGGTTAGTTCCTCTGCACCCGCGACCTCTAGCAGACTGTCATCAAAGTCCGCCGGCACCTGAGATGACATTGAACTAGAATCGATAGAGATAGACGAGCCCCGACGCTGGCTGTACATGAGTTGGCCTCAAAATCCATGCTCGTTTCCTCGGAGTCATCCAGAGCTAATCTCAGAATTGGTGCCAATTCCCCCAGATACTTCTCAACGGTTGCAACCAGTGCAAGCACTAAAGCAAGTACAAACACCGCAGCCAGTGGTAGTGCAAAAAGTTGACCCACCTGCATTGCCAGTTTTGTAGTCGATGCAATCAACGAAGGTTGAACCATCGTTGGTGTTGTAACTGCCACATGCACCACAAGTATCACAGGCGTCAAAAAAGATGGATTTTTCAATGACGACCCCTATTTGTTCTCCTTTGACGTCAAGTCGTTCCTTGTTGAAGACTTCTTGCGTCCGGCTGCTCCTACCATTTTTGTAGTACCACAAGTACCTACCAAGATTGTGGACGACAAGGCACGCTAAGGGAAGCTGCCCGACATGCTCGATATGCTCGAAACTTCAAATCGAAAAAAAGACACCATCAAATATCGGAGGTTCGCACATTGGATATGAACTCAAGGACAAGTTCCTTTCAACCATAGGGGATTGATACAGAACAAGGCAGAGGAACCCAACCCCACATGCATAAATTCAGGAAGGAATCGAGAAAGCCGGATCGAAAGAAGTGGAACAGGAAACTACTGAAGAACACAACCTTGTCGTTTCTATTTTTGATGTATTTCCTTTATTATTATTTAACAGAATCGTTTATTCCTTCTTTTTTTGTTTCGTTTTCCTTTTTGTTTTCGATTGTATAAAATCCCAATCGGGGATGTGAAACACAGATTTTATGATGGATGAATAATAAAAAATAACTTGGGATTTTTCCCTGATTATCTTCTCTTCTTCCTCCCTCAGTGGATTCTGAGTCGTCCTTCTCTTCTCCTTCTTCTTCCCCTTCTTCTGCCTTCTTTGTTTCCCTTTCTTCCTCTGTTGCCCAGCTGCAGCCGCGCCTTAGCCCAAGCAGCTCTTGTTGCCTGCAACCTTCGCTCAAGAACAGGGGTGTTTCCCCTATTCCGCCCTCCACGCCGAAGCCAGTGCACTCCCTTTCCGCTCGAGCCTCCATTGTTCGCTGCAGCCCACTGTTTTGTGTGTGCCCGTCGGCCGCCCTCCACGCCGAAGCCAGTGCACTCCCTTTCCGCTCGAGCCTCCATTGTTCGCTGCAGCCCACTGTTTTGTGTGTGCCCGTCGGCCTTGTGCATCCATTGTTCCCACAGCGTCACTTGCTGCTTGTCCCTACAACCATTGTTCATTCATCCTCTCCTTCCACTCTCCCACAACACACTTAGATCCAACCCAAATCCTCCCTCTCGTCCAAGATTCAACTCCATTGCCTCCATCATAAGACATTCTCTCTCTCCTTCCACCCACATCATTCGTTCCCTGCAATCACCCTCAATCATCCACTCCCAGGACCCCATTTACCATTAATTCCATTGTTACATTACTTATCCCTTTTAATTTGTCGCCTTGACCACCAACCAACATCGTTGACCAGTAATACCCCATTTAGCCTTTCCTTTATTATTCTACCCCATTGACCCATTAACACCCAAGACCCACTCATCCCATAAATCCCTTCCATCACCCTAAGCTGTAGGACCCACCTTTAACTTAGTTGACCACTCCTTCTGACCCATTATCATTTGATCGAGCCTTCACCCGAAATCCAATTCATCTTCCATTATTCCATCACCTTCATTCATTAAATTAATGCCATTAAACCCCTCTACTTCCATTTATTTTTATTTTCTTTAATCAACCGAGTCGCCTACCCATTAAAGTTTGAGTCCAAATTCTGATCCGACCCTACCCGCTGAGTCATTGTAGTAAAGCATGGTGTATGTAAGAAGCCCTCATTCGTATTGAAGACTTCCTAAGGTTTTTAAGAAATTTATCTTAAAGGGATAATTAATAGGGAGCTCAAGAATTTGTTGATCATCTTCATACCTAAGAGAGAGGGAGCATCAGAACTCACCCACTTTAAACCCATTAACTTGGTTGAAAAGTTCTAGTAGACTTAGCGAAGCTAAGATCCTTAAGGGAAATCACTGGGGAATCTCAAGGGCTGCTTGTCGAAGGCAGACAAATTCTCAATGGGATCTTGGTAGCTAATGAGATTATAAATAGTCGAAGCTAGGACAAAAAAAGTAGGCCTATTGGTGAAGTTAGATATGGAGAAAGCTTGTGATCATGTGGATTAACTATTCGATATAATGGGCTTTGGGCCTAAATAGAGGAGATGGATGAAGGCTTGTGTTGAAGGATCGTCCTTTTCTATTTTTTTTAGAAGACCAGGATCATCCTTTTCTCTTCTAGAAAATGGATTACCTATTGAACTGATCAAGGTCTCAAAGGCTTTGAGGGGAGGAAATCCTCTCTCACCATTCATCTTTACAATGGTAGTAGAAGCTCTGAGTAAACTAACGTTGAAGGGCTAAGAGGCATTGTAAAGGGGTAGGAGGTTGTCACAAGGGGACAAATAATCTCTCTATTGCAATTTGTTGATGACATTCCTATTTTTCGAGGACAATAAAGAATTATTATTTGGTGTTAAGGCGATATTGAGATGTTTCAAGCTAGTATTAGGTTTGAAAATTAATGTAGGAAAAGTTGTGTTATTGGTGTAGGAGTGGAGGAAGGAGAGTATTTAAGAGATTTGCAGATGATATGGAGTGCGGAGTCGGGAAGTTTTCATTCAGATACTTAGGTCTTCCAATAGGTGACAATCCCAGGGATAAATCCTTTTGGAATCCAGTAAAAGAAAAGAAATTAAACTCTTGGAGTAGGAGATATTTGTTGATTGGGGCAAGATTGACTCTTTTATTTGAAAGAAAGTTTTGCCCTTATCAAATCAGTCTTGGTGAATCTCCATGTTCACTTTATGTCCTTATTTAAGATTCCTAAGGGTGTTGGTAGGAAATTGGATCAAATTCGATAGAATTTTCTATGGAAAGGCAAGGGGGAGAGAGAGAATTCATTTAGTTAGATAGGAAGAGGTCGCTAAACTCAAAGAGAATGGCGAGCTAGGCATCATTAGCCTTAGTGATAGGAACCATGCACTATTATGCTAGTTCCCTTGGAGATTCATGGAGGAGAGTAATGCCTTGTGGCGAAAAGTTTTAGTTGCTAGATATGGGGTAGAAGGCCCAGGAGGGTAAGAATTATGCAAGAAGGCAATGGAGGGGTCGACAATGGTAAAGGCTTTTTGTAAATTGAGCAACGAAGAAGGCAAGGGGGGTGTAGTTTTTAGGAGTAGAATAATGTTCTTGGTTGGAAAAGGTAAAAAGGTTAGTCTCTGGAGGGACAAATTGGTGAAGAAAAGGGCGTCGAAAGAGGTTTTCCCACGATTGTTTAGGGAAGCTACAAATAAATAAGCAATGGTGTTCGAAGTTATGAGGTTAGAGAGGTCAAGATATGCTAAGTGGTAAGTTTTAAGAGGGTTTTCTGACCCACATGGCTAGGCCCAAAAGGCCTCACAATGGGGAGGGTTGTCCCCTCTCAAATAAAGCCCCCACCACCCTAGCTCCCAACCGATGTGGAACTTTTGGGTGGGGTGATACAATCCACCCCCCTTAAGACCAAAGCCGTTCTCGGCTCTGTTTTGTCACACTGACAGAGGGTCCACACACACAGACAAACAACGTTATACAAGTAGAGCGCACACAATCCGAGTGTTGAACCGTGCTCTGATACCATTTGTGATGACCCAACCTTAGCCCATCGTGATATTGTCTGCTTTGGGCCCTATCCGAACCGCACGGTTTTCCTTTGGGCCTTGGCCCAAAAGGCCTCACAAATTGGAGGGTTGCCCCCTCTCAAATAAAGCTCCCACCACCCAAGCTCACAACCGATGTGGGACTTTTGGGTGGGGTGCTATGAGGGAGTTCGAGGAAAGGGAGTACGATAAAAGTTTTGCTCTTGAATTCTAGTGTGTCTGAGGCTGAAGGGGAGGTGATATAGTCGGGGGAGTTATCTTCAGAGTTCCCAATTAAGAGAGCATTGAATTTGGTTTATAAAATTTGTACCGACCATAGTCTTCCGTGTTTTATGATTTGGAATACTAAAGCATCCCACAAGTGCAAGCTTTTGTGCAGGCAACTATGAACGGAAAAGTTTTAGTCAAGCATAACTTAAGGAGTGGGGGCATCCTTCCAGCAACAATTACGCTTTCGTGCATGTTTTCGGGATAGAGGATGAATCTGTTGATCAATATTTTGTAGGTATGAGCTCACCTGCAGGCTATGAACCTTCTTTCTAAACCTAATGGGGTGAGATTGGGTAATGAGTGGGAGGCTAGATAGGGTAATAGAAGGATGGGCGGGTAGTCCTTTAAGTGGGGGGAAAGGAGGATAGTTGACTTTTAATCCAACAACAATTCTATGGTCAATTTTGAAGAAGAAAAACCTTTTAGAATTTTTTTACCTTTCAAAAAAAACTCAGAATTTTTTAAGGATTTTTTTTTTAATAAAAAAAGGTAGTGGAAGTAATACATGAGGCTAGGTGGAGGTTGGTGTGCGGGATCTCTGTGTAAGAAAATTGAAGGTCATTCAGTGTTCGACCTTATGGTGTCTTGGGAGGGATGTGTAAGAGGAGGGAGGATGAAAGGGTTGTTACTGGGGAAAGGATAGCGAAGCAGTTGGGATTTTATAAGCATGGATATTAAAATTGTCAGGTATATGATCCAAATTGTATGATATGGATCGTATTAGAAGGGATCGTATTAGAAGGAAACCTATATAAACTGTAGGTGAAAATCGCGAGTCGAAAAAATTGTGCGATTTTTAATGTATTGTACGATATGATATGTATTGCAAGATACAACATGTTTCACACAATTTTTTCCAGCTGCAGCATCGTTCCTACCATTGCTGTTTTTCGAAAAAAAGGAGGTCCCCACATTTTTTAACCCCAAATATAAGAGGAACGCAAAAAGTTGGTTTTGCCCCTGGTTTCCATCTTCGGGACCTGGAAAGAGATCTTCCACCTCCAACTTCCACCTCCTTCCTTCCAGGCACACAAGGTTTTTTCTTTGTTTTTTTTTTTTCCTAGTTTCTTTTTCTCTGATTGGACCTTGCTGCTTCCGCCCCTGCTTTTCTTATTTTTCTTCTTCTTCTTCTTCTTCTTCTTTTTCTAGTGCTACTGCTGCTATTGCAGCCTCTGCTTCGGCTGCTGCTTCTTTTATTTCTTTGTTTCTTCTTCTTTGTCTGTTTCTGCTTCCACTTCTGCTGCTCTCTCTCTCTTCTTCATCTTATTCTTTACTCTGCTCATTTTTCATTTCTTTTCTTCTTCCTTTTTCGCTTCCCCTGTTACTGCTGCTCTGTTTCTTTTTCTTCTTTTCCTTCCTTTTTTTTTTCTTTTTTCTTCTTCTCCTTTTTTCTATCTCCCTTATTTTTTCTGCTTTGAAAAGGGTTCTTTCTACTTTAAAAATAAATAAATTTCTGTTTGCTGTCTAATTATTAAAAAAATCTGTTCAAAATAAAATATTCGCTGTTTATATATAGTGTTTGTTTCATCTTGTCTTTATTATGGGTTTAAGCCTCTCAGACCCCACCATGTATTTGTAACATTTCTTACGTGTTAATATATTTTCCATTTTGTTACTGCCCCAAAAAAAACTTTATTGATAAATATATTTTAGAAAAAAGAATATCTTTAGATGTTTCTGACTATTTGATTTGAGTTCATTATTATAGACAACTAATAATAACCATTTATTTATTAACTATAGATTGAATGGCCAAATGTCCAACAAAACCTTAGTTTTTAACATTTCATGTTATTCTTGAGTCTTATTATGATTAATGGTCTATATCATAAAATATATATCATGATGAGAAGTTTAATTAAAAAAAATATAATTATAAAATAATAGATAAAAACTAACATGAAATTTGAGAGAGACCAATATTACTAAAATCAATTTGATGAGTTAGTTTTCCATTCATATAAGACAGACCTTCTTTTGAGTAAGAATTTCACCACTTGGGCTTCTAAGGAGCCACTCCCGATCATGTTGTAGACCTGCAAAATATTATCACAAAAAAGAAGAAGATTCGAACCATATGTTAAAAGGAGTTCCTCATTTTATAAAAAAATTATAGACTGGAGGGATTGAAATATTTAAATTAGACCAACAAAAACACTAGTTTCTAAACGGCATTAATTGATTTATTTGGTTATGACTTTGAGAGAGGAGGAAGAAGGTGGGGGTAAACAAGGACCCAGAATATGTGTACATGAAACATTAACCTTTTTTAATCATTTCTAACATTTTGCAGTAAAAGAAAGAACAAATAACAATAGCAAGACAAACCCAAAACCTATACAAAACAACAATCAGAACTATAATGAGAGAAAAGATCGACTTCTAAAATTATCATATCAAAAGACAACAATAAGTTTGTCATAGAAGTCAACTTCCACAAAAATAAAGTGAATATAAATTGTTAATAATTAGAGAAGTGTAGCAAAATAATAATAGAGAAAAGAGAAGAAAATATTGGAGGAGAGAAATCTCTTTTCTTGTAAATTGTGTATTAATCTGTAAGAGAGTACATGAATATATAATAGTAAGAGAGCCAATTACAATGGCAAAAAAAGAATGTACACAAGGAATAATCAATTATGAAAAATTACACAACTAGTGATATCTTCCAGGTCAACTTTCCAATTTGGGATGATTCTTGTCAACTATGACCAAACGTAGGTCCTACATGGTTGACTAGGTATTGTGGTGGGTCCCACAACACTTCCCCTCAAGCTGGTGCGAAGAGGTTTAGTAAGCCCAACTTGCATATAACATAATTGAGTTGGGTTTGAGATACAACCTTGGTAAGCAAATCTGCAAGTTGGTCCTTGGATTGTAGATAAAGAGTGAACATCCGACCTTCAGAAATGTGCTCCCGAAGGAAGTGACAATCAACTTCAATATACTTAGTCCTCTCATGAAAGAAAGGGTTAGACGCTATGTTGATTGCAGCTTGATTGTCACAAAACATTATCAGTGGATCAGCTGGGGCAAAGCCAAACTCGGAGAAAAAAAGCCGAAACCAAAGTAACTCGGATGCAGTATTGGCCATGGCACGATATTTTACCTCAGCGCTCGACCGAACAACAACGTTCTGCTTCTTGCTTCGTCACGAAACTAAATGGGATCCCAAGAAAACACAGTAACCGGCGGTAGAGCGGCGGTCATCACGAGACTCGGCCCCTGAATAACCACGAACCGGCAAGTGGGACTGTCGTTCATAGAACAATCCTCGGACAAGCTGAGCCTTAAAATACCGGAGGATACAAAAGACAACATGAAGATGGGTATCTTGGGGAGCTTGCATGAACTGACTGACACACCAACAACATACGATAAATTTGGCCTACTGATAGAAAAGCAGGATCATTTGACTAATCTCTGATAAAAAGCAGGATCATCAAGAAGGGCATCATCTGAAGCATATAATTTCGTGTTGACATCCAAAGGCCTTTTTGGAAGCCCCCCTTCATCAACAAGATGCCTTTTGGGCCTGACATGGTGGGACGGGCCCAAAGCAAAACCTTGAGGGTCCATGGGCCTAAAGAGGACAATATCATCCTTGGGTTGGGTCAGGGTAGGTTGTGATAATTGATATCAAAGTACAGTTCCACTCTCGGCATGTGCGGGCTCTCTACCTGTATGTTGGGTTACCTATGTGGACCCCATGTCTGTGTGATGTGACAGAGTCGAGGATGTCTCTGATCTTAAGGGAGGTGGATTGTAACACCCAGTGCTAGTTGACATGTGGAAAATTGTCCCACATCACCCAACTCAGCTGGGTGTAGAGAGAATATAGAGAGGGAAGCCCCCTCCCATGGATAAGGCCTTTTGGGCCTGACCTGGGCCCAAAGCAAAACCTTGAGGGTCCATAGGCCCAAAGAGGACAATATCATCTCTGGGTTGGGTTGGGTCGGCTCGTGACATTGGAGGGTTGATGGCGCTGTAGTTTTTGTTGTAATAACGCAAACTCACTGTTGAGTGACAGGGAAATTGCCCGTGGCTGCATCAGAAGAAGTGGCAAAGGGGGAAGGGGTACTGATGTGATGAGCTTCCTTCGGGCGACCATGAAGCTTGTAGCACGAGTCAACATAATGAATGGTCATTTTGCAGTAGACACAAAATGGGTACCTGTTGTCCGTTGTTTAAAGAGAGGAGACCAACTACTTTCAATGGTCTCATTCTGCCAAGATGTTCTTGACTGTAAAGAAATTGTCCTCTTATACCGATGGTACTATCATAGAACCGGCTAAGATTGATTCTATATATTCCACCTGAACCGCGAATAACTCCCTGGTCCAGTCCTGGCTTCTTCATTCCATGGAAGATCATGCCCGGTGCCTAGTCTATACTCTTCCCACTGCTAGAGATGTTTGGGACACTGTTAAGGCTCTATATTCTGATGGGGATAACTACGTCCATATTTGTGAGTTATCGCAGACGACTGCTCATCTCCAACAGAGGCAGTTGTCCCGTATCCAGTACCATTTGAAGATGTGGTCTTGTTGGTTGGAGCTGGATCTGCTTCAATCCATTGCCTTCAAGGATCTTGCCGATACTCTTCTTCATCGCCAATATGTTGAACAACAAAAGATTTTGCCTCAATTCAGAATTTGAGTCTACATGGGCCCAACTGCTTGGGCAACGACCTCTCCCCTCTTTGGATAAGGTGTACTTTGCATTACTTCGGGATGACAGACGGCGTCTTGTTATGACTCCTATCCAGGCTGAACGTTCTACCTTAGTCACCACTCATTCTTCCGTGCCGCCTCCAACACATGGGGCTCATCCTTCCCATGGCAAGGATCCATCTTTCGACATTTGTGGGGAGACCAAAGGCCCACGGAAGAAGGGTTACCGTTTTTACACCTATTGCAAGATGAACAACCATTACGTTGACACGTCAAACAAGCTAATCTCTCCACTGCCCCTCCTATTACTTCTTCCTCTGATGTGGCTAGTAACAATGCCCAGCGACTGGATACGACTTTAACTTATTACTGCAATGACTGGAACGCCTTCAATCTTTCGAGGTTTCCAATGTTGTCTCCTCTACTTCAGGTACTGAGTCCTCTGCACACCAAGTCTCCCATCATTCCTGGATTGTTGATACTGGTGCTACTGACCATATGGCTGGTTTGTCCACCATCTTCTTTTCCCTTCCACCTATTTCCTGTGATAAGGTTAAATTAGCTAATAGCTCATATACTGATGTTGTTTCCATTACTCCTAAATTGGACCTCTCCTCTGTTTTGAATGTTCCTAATTTACCTCACAATTTATTATTTGTTAGTGCTTTAACTAAACATCTGAATTCCTCAGTCACTTTCTTTCCTTCTCACTGTGTTTTCCAGAATCTTACCAAAAAGCAGGTGTTGGGTGGTAGTCATGAAGCGAGTGACCCTTATCTTCTCGACTCTCAACATAGCAACCCCGAAACGTGCTCGACCTCTTCCTCTTCAGATGTGTGGATGTGGCATAGTAGTCTGGGACATCCTGTCGATTATGTTTTGAAACAGTTTGTTACTAGTTTATCTTTTAGTCATTTTGAGTGTGAATGGCAAGCATAGTAGATCTCATTTTCCCCCATCTATCAATAAGAATTCATCTACTTTATTTTCACTTGTACATGTAACACCCCGGATTTTCCTTAGCTTATAAATTTATTAGATGGGCCCACTTGGATTGCAATTTAATTCAGGGGTAGAAAAATTGGCCAGGCCGAGATATCGGCCGATATCTCGGTTCGGCCGATTTTTTTTCTCTCTCCTGTCGGTTTTCTTTTTTAAAAAAAAAATTCAAAAAAATTACAGTAAATGCAGATAATTATGGGCTTATTGAATATGTAATTTTTTCATAAAATATCGGACATTTACATCTTCTAATATATTTTTGAAGTTACGATATTGGGAAATTATATAATTAGTAATAAAATGGTGAAAATTAAAAGGAAAAGGAGATAAATGAGGAAAATTTGTAGAAATAATTTCATAATTTATTTTCTTAATCAATGAGTGCTATTTTAAGTTATGAATTATAGAAATAAAAAATAATAATAATAATAAATGATTAAAAATTACATAATAATGTAGAAAAATATTAGAAAATGAAACTAATGGAATCCTAATCACTTGAATTGATAACCACATAAATGTCATACATAATAATATAATGTTTTCTTTCATTTGAGAAAATTAGATTTTATTTTTCATTAATAATAATTGGATAAATAAAATTATTAGATAAAATTATGAGCTATAGTTAATTATGTTAAATTGATATAATAAAAATAAAGAATACCTTCTAATAATAATGACATTGGTAAAAATATTAGATGATAAATATAATATTAAATTATTACAATAAGATAAATAAAAAAATATTATACTTTTTATTTTCAGTATAAATAAATATTGTATTTAAAATAAAAAAATATTACTTCCACTAAATTTTTGATAAATGATAAAAATGTAAGAGGCAAACGTGACTTTTCCTGGGAAGAGCATAAAAAGTGTTTTCACTTAAAAAGTTAAAAACCCTAATGCTCATCTTTTAATACCCTTCTTCTCTTTCACTCTCTCTGTGAAACCCTAGTAGCCGCCGCCACTCTCTGTATTTTTCCCATCAACGAAGAAGAGAAAGAAGAGAAAAGAAAGCTGTGAAAGGTGTGCGATTTTTTTTCTTCAATCTTTTCTCCATATTTTCTTTTTTCTCTTTCCATTCTTGTCCGATATTTAAAAAAAAAAAACCGAAATTTTAAAATTCGGCCGATATCATGACCGATAATTCGGTCAAAAATTCGATCATATTGGCCGAATTTTTTTTGGTACGGCCGATACTATACGTATCGGCCTATATAATTCGGTGGTCGAAAATTCGAATTATATCGCCCGATACTTTGACCCCTGATTTAATTGAATTTGAAAAAAAAAGTTGAAATGGACATTAGATGGGCAAGGAAATGGGTCAATTACTCAATTAAGACCCAATGGGTCATAGGTGATCTTGATTTAAAAATAATTGATGAATTATATCATCATACATAAATTACATAATAAGAGGGGCTAATGGAATTAAAATAATAAAATAAAATGGTATATGGACGTTTGGAAATAATTAGGTAAATTTAGTTAAGTTCGTTGAATTTGGATAAGTTATTGCATTTAATGCATTAAAATCCATCTCATCAAGTGAGGTGGCATGTGGGTGATGTGGCATTCATGCCATCACATGGAAGCCAACTAAGCAAGGATGCCACGTCATCAAGTGAGGTGGAAAGTAGAATTGAGGTAGCATACAAGTGGAGGGGACACATCAAGTGACATGGCCAAAGTGGGACCCAAGTGCCATGTGGTGACTTGGTCACCACATGCATGGTCGACCATGGCTTAGGTTGACTTGGTCAACCACTTTTGAATTTTAAATCTTGAATTACGGTTTTGTTTTAAGAGGTCTTAAGTTGGGAAGATGAAGGGATAAGATGGAAGGCTAGGATTTCATCTAAGGAAAGATCAAGGGTGGAGATTAAGGGTTGGGATATCTTGTCTAGGTACAATGTACCTAGACACTTGGGAACCCAAGGGTCTTCACCTCAAAAGCCATGAAGCCACCCTTGGAAAACCAAGGGCCTCCTTGGTTAGACCAAGCCATTATGAGAGGGAGGGAAAAAATTAAGGTTTTAATATAAAAACCCAAACCAAAGGGCACTCCAAACCCCTTGGCGACCCCCCCCCCTCTCTTGAGCAAGGATTTTCTCTCCACTCCTCTCCTCTTTCTCCCACCTCTACCTCCATACACTTGAAGACTTTGAAGAACAAAGAAAGGAGAAGAAAAACTAAGGAATAAGAGAAAGACGAAAAGAAAAGAAGGAGATTGAGGAGCCAAAGAGGAGGAGCAACTCATTGAAGGAAGGTATGTCTAGACTTAATAAAATGATGATTAATCTAAGGAAACTATAGGTTCCGCCATGGTGTGGCCGAACCCATGGGTTCCATGTTGGTTGGAATGAATGGCCAAAAATGTTATAAGGCCATGGAGTTGGAAATCCATCCAAAGGATGGTTATGGGTTGAAACAAAACAACCATAAGATTAATCCAGATCATCATGGATTCAGCCATGATATAGTCAAATCCATGGGTCTAACATTTTAGGGGTTTTGATGAATCCTTGTTAAGAACTTGTAAAAGGAAGGAATAATCAAACATAAGGGAACATAGGTTCGGCCATAATGAATGGCCGAACCCATGCTATGATGATGCTATGATTATGATTGGATGGATGGATTAAGAAAAATAAGAAAAATGCCTAAGGTAAAAGGATGAAAACCCACCATGATGGTTCAGCCATGTTGTATGGCCGAACCCTAACCTTGGATAGTGGGTAGGATAAATATATTAAGTATTGAAGATAGAATCCATGTTTAAATATGATTAAGGATAGATTTCAAGGAGAAAGAATCAAAGAACAAGCTTCGGCCTCTTGCATGGCCGAACCCTATGTTTGTATGAGGACCATTTGAGGACTAAAAGAGATACTAGATGAGGTTCGGCCATGTTGTATTGCCGAACCCATCAAGTGACTTAAAACATGTTTGATGTATTTTTTTAAAGAAAAACCTATCCTAAAGGTGATGTAGGATGGAAAGGAGATAAAAAGGAAGAACAATGGATTCGGTCATGTTGTATGGCCGAACCCCATGGATGATTTTATGGACCTATGTAAGTTTAAAGGTTAAATGACTAACTTGGGATTATTAGATTAAGAAATGGAGAAAAATGAATGATGATTGACTTGCATTGTTTAAAATAGTATGAGGATTAAAAAGAAGGTCAAAACCAAAGAATGACGTTCGGCCATGTTGTATGGTCGAACACCATTGATGGGTTTTTGTGGAACATAAACACATTTAAAAGAAAAATGGAACAAGAGGGTTCGGCCAAACAACATTGAGGGTCTTAAACGGTTTAAGGACTATGATGCGTAAATACGTTGAGAAATGAACATAGAGCTTAGATGGAAATAGGGATGATGGAATTAAAATGGAAAATCAAACTAATATGTATGTTTGAATTTGATGAGGTAAAGAGGTTCGTAAAGGGATTGCGATTCGTCTCACGCTACCGTTAGCGTTATCCTTGTAAGACAAGAAAAGATAGTATATCGGACATTAGTAGGATTCCTACCTCATTGAGAACACTATGGGTATAATATGACACTTGTTTTATTCAAAATATGATGAATGCATTGGCTAAATAAATTGGATATGCTTATGAATTGATTTTGAATGATATTATGTATTTTAAATGAAATGACATTCTTGCATACATTACCTCATGCATGGCATGGGAGGGAACACATATGACCAACAAGCCAAGTTCTGAGTGGTCTTAACATGACTTGGGCTTGAGATTAGCTTATATGAAGCTATATGAACCATTGAGATTTGGCCGCATTTGGTTGATAGAAAAGCTCCTGGGTAGTCAATCCCGAAACCCTGCACAGAGGGAGGAGATCACACTCCATCGGTAATCCCGGTTAATTTGTGGATGGGTATACAGTGCCCTAGTGGTTGCCGCCTCAAACACTGTGGACATAATTGGCCAAGAAAACCATTGATTGATTTACGATGTGATTGGGTATGGACATTGGGTGGGATTTCATTTGGTATTGACACCCATGACAGGACACTTATGGTAGCATGATTATGATATGGACATCATGCATTGTTTTATTCCTTACAAGATGTTTTTACAAATATGCCATTAATGATGTATAAACCCTTGATTTATGATATTCTAATATTACTCCTATGTGTACCCTAACCCTAATTGGAATACTTACTGGGCATGTTGACTAATGCCCTACTTCTACCCTATAGATGTTGGAACAGGGAATGCTAAGGAAAAGGACGTAGAACCGGAAGGGAGCCAAGGGTAGAAGTTTGGAAGATTGAAGTTTTAAATTGCTTAGTTTTGATTTCATTGATGTATTCGGAGGATTTACATTTTGGGTTGTAATAACCTAGACTATTTGGGACACCTTAGAACTTATTTGCTATGGTTTGATAATCTTTAAGTTTTATTGAAATTTTATGGTGATTGGCTTTCCTTGCCTAATGATGTTAAGAAAATGAATAGTATCTTATTCATGTAAATTATTCCGCAAGTAATAAGATAAGTGTGTGTAAATGTTTTAGTGGACTTGGTCCACGCACACGTAATAGTGGCCAGTCAAGGGTCGGGTTTGGAAACTCAGACTTGACTCGCGTCGTAACGGCCCGTCCTCTCTCACTTATCAAAAAAAAAAAAAATATACTCTAATTTATACAAGTGAAAAAGGGCGGAGCGTTATAGTACATTCTGATGTTTGGCAATCTCCTACTGTATCTCACACTGCTTTTCATTATTTTGTCACATTTATTGATGATTATTCTCGCATGACTTAGACATATTTGATGAAACACAAATCAGAGGTCTTTGATCATTTCCACACTTTTTTCCAATGGGTTGACACTCAATTTGGGTGTAAGATTCATGTTTTACAAAGTGATAATAGGAGAAATATTAGTCACACTCCTTTGTTACTTTTTTGCAAGAGTGTGGTATAGACCCATAACGCCTTTGTACTTCTACACCTCAACAAAATGTTGTAGTTGAAAAAAAGAACCGCTACCTTCTTAAGGTGGCTCGTTTTCTTCTTTTTAGCATACATGTCTCACAGTCCTATTGGCCTGAAGCTGTGTTAACTGCTTGTTACCTTATCAACAGAATGCCATCTCGCATTTTACAAAAAAATCCCCTATTGACCCTCTCATTACATAAATTCATCCCTCACGTTCCGTTACATGTCTTGGGTGTGTGTGCTTTGCCCACTACTTCTTTGGCAATAAACTCTCTCCCGAGCTGTGCGCTGAGTCTTTCTAGGTTATCACCTTTTTACAAAGGCTATAAGTGTTTTGATACCCTCACTGGGAAACCATATATCTCCATGGATGTTACATTTTTTTTGTAGGTGTTGACAGCAGTTGACCCAAATCATCTAGTTTTGGAAATACATCTTATTGGTTGTATGATTGATTGTAGATAATTATTCTTTTATTACTTTGATTTTCAAGCCACCTAGATTGGCTCTCTGTATCCTATTTATACATGTATCCCTTTTAGTTTATACACAATACAATACAACCAAAGAAGAATTCTTCTCCACTATCTCTATTCTTTTTCTTTTCCTTATTTTCATATTATTTTTTTTTTGAAAGTTTTATTTTCATATTATCATTGTTCATGGTATCAGCCAGAACAATCTTCTGAACGCTTTTGGGAAAGTTTTTTTTTTCCCCACTTTACTGTTCCTCATCATCTTCGACTCCAATATCTAAGGACGTCTGCAGCGAATCTTCTTTTTTTCTTCTTCTCATGCAGATCTGGACCCGTTGTAGTTTTTTCCTGCAGATTTGAGTTCTCTCCATTCTCAGCAGCTTTGAGTTCTCAGCCTTAGATTCGTTGATTATACTCGCATCTGATAGTGGGACACCTCCCTCCCCCTTCTGTTTTTTGGTGGCCCATCCATCAGTACCATTGCCTCTTTGATCTGATCTATGTGAGCCCGCAGATCTGTGGTTTTTGGGTTTGCTGCCTATGATGCTGCAACATTGGACTTTGCAGTTTTTTGGGCCAGATCTACTGGTTTTTTGACTGTTTCTGATTGATACCAAGTCTACAACAGTCGCCTCTGTCTTGGTTTCCATCTCCCCTGGTGGGACCCCCCTTCCATCATCGTTGGGCCCTTCATCTCTGCAGATTTCCGGTGGTTGCAAGCACGCAGGACTACTCAAATCTTCTGCTTTCTGTGCTACTATCTGCTGGTCTTTGCACCTTTTGTGTTTGAAATAAAGACTACTTGAATCGCCCCTGCCTTGAGCTTCATTGCAACAGGTGGTCCCCCCTTCTCTCCCTGGTGGGACCCACTTTTTGCTGCTCTTTCCAGTAGCTGCCTGGGATGCCAAAATAGTTTTTTTTTTTTTTCTGGTTTCTTCTGCCGGATCTGCCAGGATCTATCACTTCAGGTCCTGGGCCTTGGATCATACAATTGCCCCTATCTCTTCCTTCCATCTGTGAGGATCTTTGCATGGTCTGTACCTTGTGGGGTCCACGCACGCTCCTTCTCAGATTTGACGCAAATATTGGACTTGGGACTCTTTATTTGGCTTGGATCTACTTTTGAAGCTCTCGGATTGGCATCATTCTTTTCTCACTTGTGTCGCCCCTCCCTGTACTCTACATCGAGGTGTTCTTCTGCGAGGCTGCCCACAGTTCTGTTGATTATATTCTGGGTTTTTGTGCTCCTGGATCAATTTATTGCGCCCATGGCTTCATCTATTGCCTCTTCCATGGCTTATTGTGATACTCATAGGGACACCAGAGGCCCACAGAAGAAGGATACCCCTTTTTGCACATTGCAAGATGCATAATCATTCTGTTGATTCATGCTACAAACTTCATGGCCGACCAAAGCATGCTCATCTCTCCGCTGACCCTCATGTTGCTCCTTCCTCTGATGTGATTCATGCCAGTGCTCCAGTAACTCGAAAGGACATTAACTTCTTATTGCAACGAATGAAGCACCTTCAATCCTCCAAGGTCTCTTCTGTTGTCTCATCACCTTCAAGCACTGAACACTGTGTGCACTGTCTCCCGTCATTCTTGGATTAAATTAGCTAACGGATCCTCTACTGATACTGTTGGGAAGGGGACAATTTCAGTTTCTCCTACTTTGAACCAATCTTCTGTTTTATATGTTCCCAACTTATCCTGCAATTTGTTATCTATTAGTGCTTTGGCTACAAGTTTGAATTGCTCTATTACTTTCTTTCCTTCTCATCGTGTCATTCAGGATTTGACTACAAAACAGGTGTTAGGTAGTGGTCATAAAGTTGGTGGCATCTACCTTTTTGACTCTCGTCCTGGCACACCCGCAACCTTTTCGACATCTTCCTCGTCAGATGTATGGTTGTGGCATTGTCGCCTAGGTTATCCATCAAACCCTATTTAAAACAACTTGTTTCTAGTCTATCTTTTAGTCATTTTGAATGTGAACACTGCTAATATGGTAAACATAGTAGATCTCATTTTCCCCCATCTCTCAATCAATTTGCATTTACATTTTTTTCGCACATACATTCTGATGTTTGGCAATCTCCTTCTATCTCTCGCATTGGTTTTCGTTATTTTGTTACAGATGATTATTCTTGCATGACTTGGACATATGATGAAACACAAATATGAGGTCTTTAATCACTTCCATACTGTTTATTAGTGGGTTGACACTTAATTTGGTTGTAAAATACAACTTTTGTGAAGTAATAATAGGGGGGAATATTTGTCACTCATTCCTTACATTTTTGCAAGAGCATGGTATAGATTCTCAGATCTCAGATCTATGGTCCTTCTACACCTCAACAAAATGGTGTAGCTAAATGAAAAAACCGTCACCTTCTTAAGGTGGCCCGTTCTCTTCTTTTTACCATGTATGTCCCACAGTCCTATTGGCCCGAAGATCTGTTGACTACTTGTTATCTCATCAACAGAATGCCAACTCGCATTTTAAAAAATATTCCCCTATTGATTTTCTGTCGTTGCATAAATCCATCCCTCATCTTCCATTACATGTACTTGGGTATGTATGTTTTGTTCACCAATTTTCTGGTCATAAACTCTCTCCCCGGTCAGTGTGTTGTGTCTTTCTCGGTTACTCACCTTTCCACAAAGGGTATAGGTGTCTCGATCCCCTCATGGAGAAAGCATATATCTCCATGGATATCACTTTTTTTTTAGCCGGAACCCTATTTTTCAACACCGTCTCCCTCTTCCACCTCCCATGTTCTTCCTCTTCTCCCTGCTTATCCTAGTCCCTCCACCGCTACCAAGCCCATTCTGGTATACCAACGCCGACAGCCTAGACCGCCACCTACTGATGCCTCGACCCACTCCTCTGCCAGTGGTCTAGATCTGCCACCCTTTGGTCAGTCTGATCTCCCAATTGCACTTTGAGATGGTAAGCGTACTTGCACCAGTCACCCACTTGATCGGTTTGTGTCCTATCATGTTGTTTCCCCCTTCTTATCACAACTTTCTAACAGCCCTCGACATAGTTAAGGTTCCAAAGAGGATAGACATTGCAAAGAAACATCCCTCATGGAAAACCGCCATGGATGAGGATTTAGGTGCACTTGATAAGAACCATACTTGGGACATAGTCCCTCTGCCTCCAGGAAGGACTCCTGTTGGGTGCAAGTGGGTCTTTACTTTGAAGTATAATGCAGATGGCTTCATTGCCAGATATAAAGCACGCCTAGTTACCAGAGGCTTCACGTAGACATATGAGGTGGAATACCATGACACTTTTTCACCTGTCGGCAAGATTACCTCTGTGCGCATATTACTCTCCCTTGCTACCACTTATGCCTGGCCCCTTCACCAGTTAGATGTGAAGAATGTTGTTCTCCATGGTGATCTTCAAGAAGAATTGTACATATTTCCTATTAAGCAGGGGGAGCCCAACTCTGTCTGTAGACTCAAGAAAGCTCTCATGGTCTTAAGCAGTCTCGCCGTGCTTGCTTTGAGAAGTTTAGCAATGCCTTGCTACCTTATGGTTTTATTCGTTGTCAATCGGATCACGCAGTCTTCATATACCTCCTCCACTCATTTGTGATGATTTTGGTGGTCTATGTTGATGACATTGTCCTCACATGTAACGATGATGCAAGCATCTCTTCCTTGAAACAGTATGTTCAACGGACTTTTGATATTAAGGATTTGGGGCTCCTCCGGTACTTTCTTGGAATTGAAGTTGCTCGGTCTTCTCGTGGCCTCTCTCTCTCTCAGCGGAAGTATGCCCTGGATCTCGTCCAGGAGGCTGGCTATTCTAGCTACAAACCCGCTAATACTCTGCTAGATGTGCACACTAAGTTATCTACATCTGATGGGAATCACCTTGACACACCAAGTTTTTATCAGAACTCGTCGGCAAGCTCATTTATGTTGTTTGTGTCGTCAGCGAGTTCATGCATAAACCATGAGACACTCACCTTCATGCTGTGTTCCGTATCCTTCTGTATCTTAAGGCACATCCTGGCCGAGGTTTGTTCTATGCATTTCAGCCTACTTGTCCAGTTCATGGTTATTCTGATGCTGATTGGTCCGGGCCTTCAGATGATCGTCGCTCTACTTCCGGCTATTGTGTTTTCTTGGGATCATATTTAGTTGCCTGGCGAAGCAAAAAGCAATCAGTTGTTGCTCGTTCAAGTGCTGAGACAGAATATCGTGCCATGGCAAATATTGCTTCTGAATTGATGTGGTTTCGACAATTCCTTACTGAATTAGGCTTTGCTCCTGCCAATCCACTTATCATGTTCTATGACAATCAAGCAAGCATCAACATTGCCTCCAATCCAGTCTTTCATGAGCAGAATAAGCACATTGATGTTGATTGTCACTTCCTTCGTTAGCATGTTTCTGAAGGCCGACTTTTCACTGCTCATCTGAAGTTAAAAGATCTGCTTGCGAACATTTTGACAAAGTCCGTTCCCCAAACTCAGCTATATTCGGTTGTTAGTAAGCTGGGATTACTCGACATCTTCGAACCAGCTCGGGGGGAGTGTTGATAGCAATTGACCCAAATCATTAATTTTGGAAATACATCTTATTGGTTGTATGATTGATTGTAAATCAAGGTTGTTGAAATCGTGCGATTAATGATACGAATCGCACGATTCGTATCGAATCGCATGGTCATCCGACACCAATAGCATATATTATCGAAAAAGGTTAAAAACGTGCATTTTTCGCTTGATTCGCAAATCGCACAATTCGAATCGTCAAATCATGTGACACATTCTGGCAAAGGAGAGGAAGAGGAAAAGACTTAACTATTTATATATATATAACACCTAGGTTTTTGCATGCCTGTTAAATATCTCTTGGCCTTCCTTTGAGCCTTCTACTTCTACAAGTCTTCATTCGAGTCTTCTGCAAGTCCTATACTTCGAGTCTTCTGCTTCATTCGAACTCAGGTATTTTTTTTGTTCCTTTCTTCTTCTTTGTTTTCATCTCCTCTTCTTTTTCTTCTTCTTCGTTTCCATCTCTTCTTCTTTTCTTCTTCTGTGTTTCCGTTCTTCTTTGATTCCGCCACTTTTTTCTCTTTTTTTTTTTTTTCCTTCTCCCGCATTTCCGCCTCTTCTTCTTTTTCTGCTCCTTCGTTTCCGCCCCTTTGTCCATCTATTTCATTCACAACTTGCCCCTCTTTTGCATTTATTTCAGTCGCTACTTGCGTCTAATAAAATAAGTCTATTTCATTCGCAACTTGTCTTTTTTCCATTTATTTCATTCACAACTGGCCCCTTTTTCCATTTATTTCATTCGCAATTTGCCCCTTTTTCATTCCCAACCATATCCTAATAAAATAAGTAATGAAATAACTAATGAAACAATTATTTTCTTCGCAATTTTTTTTTTTTACTCTTTCATTTTCAGTGATCTGTTTCTAACTTATTATTTTTGTTGTATTTTTTTTATCATAATTTGTAATATCATAACTTCACAGTTACTATTTATTAACTAAACAGTATTCTAACTGTACTGTTTATGCAAACACAGTTTCGGCCATAGAATACTTATGTTTGAAGTTTATTTAAATGACATTTATTTAATTATTGATGTCTTGAAATTATCAGTACTTAATATTTATATTTAAATCTCATATTAATATATTTTTATGTCTTTCTTTGGATGATTATTTCCGATGGATTATAAATGTCAAATTTATGGATGCGGGTTTAGAAATTCTAAAGATTGTGAAAATGGTCGGAGATCAATGATGACAATGACATTATTTAGAATCTTAGATTTTTGTAATTTTCGATGATAGAATTTTATGAATTATAATGATTTGGATTTTGGAATGTAAAAACTTGAGTTCTAATGCATTTTTATTTAATTTTGCATGTGTAGATTTTGTCATATATTCACGTGTTTGCATATATACTTATATATTAAGAATAATTGAACAAAACTTAATAAATCTTACGATTCTACGATTTACGATTCACCCCCCCCCTCTCTCTCTCTCTCTCCCCTGACCAATTCACGATACGATTTGAGTTTGACAACTTTGTTGTAGATAATTATTCTTTTATTACTTTCCTTTTCAAGCCACCTAGATTGGCTCTCTTTTTCCTATTTATACTTGTACCCTTTTAGTTTATACACAATACAATACAATCAAAGCAGAATTCTTCTCCACTATCTCTATTCTTCTTCTCTTCTTTTCCTTAAATTCATATTATTATTCTACAATAGGACCCTATTTTTCAGCTCCATCTACCTCTTCTCTTTCCCCAATCCAAAAACAGTCTCGACCACCACCTGCCGCTGAATCCACCCACTCATCTGCCAGTGGTCTAGATCCACCCGCCTCTGACCAGTTTGATCTCCCTATTGTGCTTCACAAAGGTAAACATGCTTGTACCAGCCATCCACTTGATAGGTTTGTATCATATCAAGTTGTTTCACCCTCCTATCACAACTTTATCACAGCCCTGGACAACATTAAGATTCCAAAGAGGATTGACACAACCTTGAAACATCCCTCCTGAAAAGCAGTCATGGATGAGGAATTAACCGCACTTGAGAAGAACAATACATGGGACCTGGTTCCTCTGCCTCCAGTAAAGACTCTCGATAGATGCAAATGGGTCTTTGCTTTAAAGAATAATCCCGATAATTCCATTGCCAGATATAAGGCTCGCCTAGTGGCCAAAGGCTTCACGCAGACATATGGTGTGAACTACATGGACACCTCTCACCTGTCACTGAGATTACATCAGTTCGAATCTTGCTTTGCCTTGCCACAACTTATGCCTGGCCCTTCACCTCCATGGTGATCTTCAAGAATAAGTGTACATGTTTCCTCCACTTGGGCTTGTTGAGCAAGGTGCACCTCAGTCTGTCTATAAACTCAAGAAGTCCTCTCTACGGCCTCAAGCAATCTCCACAAGCTTGGTTTGAGAAATTTACTAGTGCTTTGTTACCGTATGGTTTTACTCGTTGTCAGGCAGATCATTCGGTTTTCATCTACAGGCTCCACTCTATGTGATGATTTTGGTAGTCTATGTTGATGATATAGTCCTTACAGATAACAATGATTAGGCCATTTCTACCTTCAAATGTTATCTTCAACAGACATTTGATATTAAAGATTAGGGGCCCCTCCATTACTTCATGGGCATTGAAGTGTGCTCTGGATCTCCTACAGGAAGTTGGATATTCTGGATGCAAACCTACTGATACTCCGTTAGATGTTAACACCAAGTTATCAGCATCAGATGAGACTCCTCGACACTCCGGACTTTTATCAGAAACTAATTGGCAAACTCATTTATCTCACAATCACGAGATCAAACTTATCTTATGCAATTGGCGTCATCAGTCAAATCATGCATGAACAGCAAGACACTCACCTCCATGTTGTGTTTCATATTCTTCGATATCTTAACACTCATCCTGGTCTCCGTTGTTCTATGAACATCAACTAACATGTCTGGTTCGCGGTTATTCAGACACTGATTGGGTTGAGTCTCCTGATGATCGCCGTTCTACCACCGACTACTGTGTCTTTTTGGGGTCGCATTTAGTTTCTCAGCGAAGCAAGAAGCAATCTGTTACTCGATGTAGTGCTAAGGCTGAATATCAAGCCATGGCTAATACAACATCTGTATTGTTGTGGTTCCAACAGTTTCTTACTGAATTAGACTTTATTCCTACTGATCCACTCATCATGTTCTTTGACAATCAGGCAGCCATCAACATTGCCTCCAATCCAGTCTTTCATGAGAGAACTAAGCACAATAAAGTCGATTGTCACTTCCTTCGTCAACATATTTCTGAAAGCCGACTTTTCACTCCTTATTTGTACTCTAAAGATCAACCTGTGGATGTTGACAAAAACAGCTCCTCGAACTTAGCTCTTTTTGGTTGTTAGCAAGCTGAGTTTATTCGACATCTTCAAACCAGCTTAAGGGAGAGTGTTGTGGGACCCACTTCAGGACACTGTAGACCAGTGGCACCTATTTCTAAACAACATTATCCAAAATCACTTTAGTTTGGAAAGTCAAATTAGTTAGTTGTCTAACTCATTATAATTGACCATTATTTTACTCCTTTGCTTTTTAGCCACCGTGAATGGCTCCTTTTATATTATTTATACATGTAACCTCTGACAGTTTAGAGAATATACAATACAGAGAACTCTCCTCCATATTCTCCTTTCTCCTATTATTCTATAATGGTACTGAAGTAGAATTCCAAAAATTGTGGCAGGAGGTGCAGAAACCTGCAGCAGAAGTAAGGCCCAAAAAACCAGGGCTAGCAAAGGCAACGACAGTACAATCCATGTAGATGTGAAAGGTAGGCAGTGGAAGGAGAAGGCCAATCAAAGGGCTGAAAACCAAGATTGAAGCCAAATACTGGAAACATTCCAATGTAGATAAGAACAGTAACAGATCTGGTAGAAAAACAATTGTTGAAGAGGGTTCCATAAAGCATAATGGAGAGCAGAAGCTGGAGAGATGTGGACGACAGGGTAAGGCGACACCAGCAGGCTCGATTCCAGCCCAAAAAATAGGTCCAAAGGCAGCAAATCGAGAATAGGAAGCCCAAGAACTGGGTTTTCCTGCGTTCAAGCAACAACTGTAAAGCTGAAAAAAAGAGGGGCCCACCGATAATGAAAGGCAGAGCAACCAAGTTGGATGAAGACAACAGTAAGGGGCGACAGCAACATGCCTGATTCCAAGCAAAACAAAGCAAAATGTCAGTAGATCTGGCCCAAAAACACCAAAAATTGGGGTTTCTGTGTCCCAGGCAGCAGTGAGAAATATGTAGAAAGGATGGGCCCACCAGTGATAGAAAGCTGAGCAAGCAAATTCGATGAAGACAACAACAAGGGGCGACACTGCAGGACTGATTTGAAGGCAAACTAGGCAAAAAAGCCAGTATATCTGACCCAACAAATATCAAAATCTGGGGTTGTTGTGTCCCGTGCAGCAACCCAAAAAACAGCAGATCTGAGGGCCTACACAAGTCAGATCAGAGATCTGATGGTACATATGGATAGACCATCAAAAAACGGCATGGGTATGGTGGGGTCCTGCTGGCTGAAGCTTTTCCGGTCAACTGATCAAAGGCCGAGAAGGGCTGCAGAGAACTCAGATCTGCAGGAAGACACAGAAATTTCCAGATCTGCAGAAGAAGAAAGAAAGGAGGGAGAATCCGCTACAGAAGTCCTCAGAGAGCCAGGGAAGAGGCTGGAGTCCGTGGATGAACAGTAACTCCGGCAAGGAACAATAAAACAGAATAAAAAAGATCTCCTAAAGTGTCTAGAAATTCATTCTGACTGATACCATGTAGAAAATAATAATGGAGAAAAAAGAAGAAAATATTAGATGAGAGAAATATCTCAATTTCTTGTATATTGTATATTAATTTGTAAGAGAGTACATGAATATATAATCACAAGAAAGTCAATTGCGCTGGCAAAAAAAGAATGTATGCAAGGAATAATCAATTATGATAAATTATACAACTAGTGATATCTTCCAGGTCAACTTTCCAAACTGGGGTGATTCTGGTCAACTATGACCAAACGTGGGTCCCAACTAGGTACTGTTGTGGGTCCCACAACAAGAACATCCTATCAAAAACTTGTAAGAAAAATATAAAACTCACTTTTGGAAACTCCTCTCTTTTCTTATATTTCTTCTATGTCAAACATAGAAGGTTAACTCTCATATGTACATTAGTCTACTGTTCTATACAAAATTATAGAATACTTTCTCTAATTGCTGAAAAATACATATTTTTATCTACAACATATACTTCAACAACCATGACTACAACGGTAGGTGCATAAAAAGTGAAAAAGGAATTCTGTAGATACGGAGAAAGAAGATGGCTTGGGCTTGAGTTGCCAATCCAAGGCTAACATCATTGTCAACAGGAGTTATTCATCACATCTATCTAGGATTGTTATTCATAATTGGATTTGGTAAATTTTTCTACGGGCTACACACCCATCTAACACCAATAGGACGCAAACCACAACCTTGTGATTGCAACAATGAGCATTTACCTTCATCATCATATAATCATGAGGCATTCCATTACAAGACAATAGTTGATATCCAAATAGAACATCCAATAATATAACAATGATGTAAACCCTTCATGATAAATCACCATGGTTAAAATAATGGCGAAGCCAAACTTCCATGAAAGCATAGCAGTCAAGTAATATCAGAGCATAAACACTAGGCAAGACACATATATTACATGCATCACATGCATTTATCACACATGATTGATACCAACTAGAGCCACAATACGGGTTCAGCCAAAACCTCACATCCACTAAAAAACCAATGAGTGCAATAGGTACATCTTTAGGAAAAACAAAGAAGCGTACCTATACTGCTTAAGGGCCAAGTATCCACACTAAATCCTGCACATGACTTTATTGGATAGATAGTGATAGACTTCAGAGAAAGATTACCCAGGAAGTTTGTTCTTTCAACACCTGCAATGTACTCGCCCATGAAGATGTAAGAGAGCATAGCATGTTAGGTAGACCGATGATGAACAGTGACCCATGTCTTTAACAAGATCGCATGCAATACAATCAATGAAAACCAAAATGAAAATGTGAAGATAAATATGTTACACACGATAAAAAATTGTTATTAATCAAATAATCACCAATTTTACATTTATTTTGAAATAGAGACAAAAAAATATTTATAAAAGAGATAATAGAAAGAAGAACAAGGCTCCAAACATGAAGACTGACTAGAGCATTAAAAACAAAAAACATGAACCCCCACCTCTAGTCTCTCAACACCCGTTTTGCCAAAAAGTACACAATGTCATTAGTTGACCTCCTCATTGGTCTAACATGAGTCGCTCTCTTCCTGCATATCCTTTTAATGTCACTAAAATTATGAACCAACTCCAAGGTGGTCTTCTCCTATCACTTACACAGGCCAAAGCACTCATAGAGTTCTCTTCAAAAATCAGGTTCCCCGAACCGAAGCTTTGACATAATTGAGGAGCCTCTCTATTTCCAGAAGTTCAACCTCAATGAATTCCTCAATACCCATTGACTCTGAGAAAAATAAGGTCATTTCCCCTCTATCATTGTGGGCAACCCCTCCTATACCTATTGACCTGGTTTACCTCAAGCCACTTCATCCACATTAAACTTAGAAAAACCAAGTTGTTGTTTGATTGGGTTTCTCAAAATCCATGAATTTTTAATCTTTAGTTATTTCAAATTATCAAGCCACCAAGGTGATTTTTTTGTTGCCACATTCAATGTAGACTTTTCTAATGGGACCATCACAAATGGGCAAAAGTGGGCCCTTCACATGTCATGCAAATAAATTATCAAAGAACAATGTACTTGAGAAAGTACACACGTTCTTAATTTCTACACATATTTTAGGAGGTAGGTCTTGCCTTATAGTAAATCTCAACTCTCCATTACTTTTGATATCCAATTAGTTATTAAGAAAACCATTTAAAACATCCATCTGAGTGCTCTATACTATTAGATCTAAATATTCATTTTAGACTAATGAACCTTTGGACCCTAAGATCAAGAATTAAGATGATTGTATAGGTCTCAAACTTAGCAAAAAAGACATGAAAGTGATTTCAGATAAACCTTCCATATAATTATCTTCAAATGGTGAGCTCTACATGTGAAACACAATCCATAGAAAAAAGAGTAGACCTCCTTGTTGTGATGATTAATTGAAAAATTAACTATATCTTGTTTCTCCTACCTCCTTGTGGTGAAGTCATAAACTGTATCTTCCTCCATATCTTTCACTTCAAAGTGAGAGAGAGAGAGAGAGAGAGAGAGAGAGAGGGTTTTATCTGAAAGAGGAACATAAAATTTGTTGTCTACTATTTGTTACTACCCTCAATTCTCCCCTACATATGGGGCGAACTAACTTAAGACATTTGTCGTTGCTAAGCATATTTCTATCCATTTTTAGATTTCTATCGCTACTACCGTAGCCACTAAATCAATTAGATGTAAAAGAAAAAAAATGCTTTTCATAACGATCTTCAAGAGGAAGTTTATATGACACCCCCCACTTAGCTTTATCCAAAAAGATAGTAAAATAAAGTTTGTTTTTGTTTACAGTTTCCAATGCTGCCACAAAGATTACTTGCTTTCATTGGAAGTTAAACAGATAGCCACATTATTCTCAAAATATATTTGCATGATATTGTTGTCTGATAATGATGGTAATGCTATACAAGATCTTAAAAATCACAGCAAGAACACCTTTGACATCATGATTTAGGCCTCTCCCATATTCTATTGGCATTAAGGTAGGCATCTCTCTTTCTCGACAAACATATGTCTTAGATCTTCTCCAGGATACAGGGTTGCTTGATTGTAAACCAATCAATACATCGATCAGAATTTAAACTTCGACATGATGACCATCATTTACTACCTAATCCCAATTATTATGAAAACATTGTTGGGAAATTGATTTATCTCACCATCAAACAATCTAATTTCTTTTATGTTATCTAGTTGTAAACCAATTCAGGCATGCTCCAAATGCCTCCCATCTTGACACAATTTTTCACATTCCTGGTACATCAAGGGCTCATCTAAAAAATGGAGTGGTGGAGTATTTCGCCAAAAATGGTGTAGATGGGTCCGTTCAAGGCATTTTCTAACATTTGAAGAGGAGTCATATGATTGTAGTCAGAGTTGCTTTTTTTGTTCTTCTTGTTTTTATTTCTTCTCTTTGGTCTATACCTCATAGTCCTCTTTCTTGTACTCCATATTTTTTCTTTAATAATATTTCTCACTCGTTACCGCTCAAAAAAAAAAAGGACTCATCTAAAAAAGTGACTCTTCATGCTTCAAATGATCAATAAAACATCCATGCTAATTTTAAGATGGATTCAGTTGGATCACCTAATGTCTGTCGATCCAGATCATTATGTCTTCGTAGGTGGCAATCTAATCTCTTGGGAGTATAAAGCAACCATTGTGGCTTGCAGAAGTGCTAAATCCAAACAGTGAGAGATGGCTAAAGTTGTATCCAAATTATAATGGATAAAGCAATTGATTTAGGGATTTAATTTTCACATCATCAACTTATAATCATGTAGTAAGATGACAATCATGTATTTGATTATCAAGCAACAATTTATTTTCCTCCAACCCAGTATTTCATGAGTTGATTAAACTTAACAAAGTTTATTGTCATTTTATGTGGGACTATGTCACAACAAAATTTACTTGTACTCCTTAAATTCAATTTGAGGATCAACTTTCTGATATGTTTACAAAGATTCTCAGACACAACTTCATCTATGAAATTGATGAGCTTGGAATGGTCAATATCTATCACCTTAGGTGTAGCATTTTACAGAGTCAAAGGATTATTCATACAATTGTAGGTGGTATTTTATTTCATTTTATTTTAAACCTCCTTTATTTAAAGAATTAGAATTGAGTTATTGTAACAAACATCATCTGATTAAGTTTAGAAATTAGTTGCTAATCTCATACTGAGATTAAGCAAGTTTTCTCTCCAAAACAACTTCCTACATCATTCTCATTCTTGTCCAACATTCTACAACTTCAACATATAGTAGGCAGTCAAGGCAATTAATTTGGTAAAGGTTAAAAAAGAAATGCATCGCTAAAGTGTATGCTGAGGTTATACAAGATATGTAATAAGCAATAAAAACTAGTACAATAAAAACTGGTGCAAAAATGGTTGGTGGCATGAAGGTGAAGTTCCCAGTTGGTGTTACTCCACCAAGGATTAGATTTGCACCAGTACTTATTTCCATAGATCATGGACTAAATTAAAATTAGAAATAATGATGAAGTCCCATGAAGTATATTAAAAAAGAACTGATACTGATTGATGAAAGAAGAAATCAATTAAACAATAAGTAGAAATTGCAGAGGAAAGCTTTAAAGTCTAAAGGTTGGAAAATTAGCAAAACAAAAATGGAACAAGTGAAGTCTAATTGTCAAATTAACATGGAGAATAGGGAGGAACCAATCAGAATTGGTATCCATCATCATATATTAAGATACAAAATGTGCAATTATCAAAATAAACAGCTGATCAGATTTAGTATACCTGGTAAGATGAAAGAGTCGAGAGCTAAATGTAAGCAAGCAGGTGGAATGTGGCAAAAGATGTAATTTTACAAAATGGCTATCCAACCAACAATGCTTTAAGGAGCTTGAGTACTGGATTATGAAGAAAAGAAGAATTGAAGGGAAATGACATGTAATGACCCGACCTGAGGTAACGGGTCAGTTGTGACGGGTAAAATTAATTTAGAAAATGATTATAGTTTAAATTGATTTATTAGTTTAATTTGATAATTTTATTTGGGAAAAACACAATTGAATTTAGGGATTTAATATTAGACCCCGATTTCACACTTTCTCCCCAATAAGAATTTACAAATTTATCCCTTTCGAATTAAATTAAGGGAATGGAAAATAAATTATCAACTTAGATTTTAATTCTCCTAAGTTAGAATTCCAATTGGAAATATTCAATTAAGAATGTGAAATCAATAAATAAGTTCCAATTTTAAGTGTCTAGAATTTAATTGATGATTGACAAAATTAATAAAAGAGAAATAAAGGACAATCAATAATTTAAAGGGACCCACCTTCCCTTATCGAATGTAATTGTCTAAAATCCTTTCACCGATGAGATTCCTTACCATTCTTCCTTGTTCGTTTGGGACTCAAATCCCTACTTAAATGGAAACTGTCCAAAATCCTTTCACCGATGGGATTCCTTATTCAGATTGGACTCTTCTTCTTCCTTGTTCGTTTGGGACTCAAATCCCTACCTAAATGGAAACTGTTCAAAATCCTTTCACCGATGGGATTCCTTTACCAATAGGACTCTCCTCCCTTTAAAAGACCGTGCGAAGCCTTCTTTTCCTTTACCCTTTCGAAACGACAACCACAGGACCCTTGTGTCTCTTCCTCTTCCGATCGACATCTTCTTCGCCCCTCTCAAAGTCGACGAAGGAGCCACCTGTAGGAGTATCTACAGCAGCCAGTTGAGTCTCTGATTTCTTCCCTTTCTTTTTGGTAAGTTCCTCTCTCTTCGAAGATTTCCATATATTCTTTAGGTTCTCTTTTATTTCTCAAATTTTACTGCTGCTATGGGAACCTCTGTCCTACCCTCTCTGGTTTTTGCCCAACCAGCCAGTCATCTTGTTCGAGTTAGGTAGTATTTGATGCTCGTTTATAGGACTGATTTCAGAGGTTGCAGAATCTGCCCCATCCTTCATCCGTGAACAGTAGCTGCCCAGTTGTTTTTTCCCCAAAATAACTAAATGTGGACTGATTTCAGAGTTTACAGAATCTGCCCCATCCTTCATCCGTGAACAGTACCAAACCAATCTTTATTTCACAAAGCTGCTGCCAGCACCTTTACCAGATTTTTTTCTTTACTCCCTACTGGGTTTACAGATTTTAAATAGATTCTTGATAACTAGAGCATTTTTGTATATTGTTTTACTGATTTGTAATTGTAAGTTTCGAGATGCAGTTGTTACCTCACAACTGCCACATGTTTGGTTTATTTGAATTAGTTGTGGTTTGAAACCTTTTTTTGTTAAAATCATGCACTTCAAAATCTGTTAAATACATTTCTATCCTTTAAAACCAAGCCAAAATCAGATCTACTACATGTTCTCCTTACTTATTCCAAAGATAAATGTTTTATGTGATGTCCAAACTTTTTCCCATCTTCATTCAGTTTTACAAACTTCTTTTCTTTTCTCAATACTGTAGCATCTTGTTACGGTCATTTAAATTATAAAGATAAATATAAATTCGTTGGTTTATGATTTTATTCAAACTGGTTTTGAGAAAAGAAAGCAAGCCATGATGTGGAAAATTATTATTATTATCATTAACGGTAGTAGTGTTATTATTCTATTTTACAAGGTTTAAAGGTATGATTCTATTTTACAAGGTTTAAAGGTATGATTCAATAACTAGACCTTAAGTTTTCAATTAGACATTCCCTAAACTCCAACCTTTTCATATGTGGGACATTCTATTAAGCCAAACTACTAAATAGTTTATTGTAGCTTTTGTTATTTTTACTTATTCTATTTCAAGTAAAATTATTTTAGTAACTAAAAAGGGCAGTTACTTATTGTTTAGGGAAAGTTTCCATTGTCTTGTTAGTACCAAGTTGGCTTAAGCATGGCTCGTCCATGCAGTGTATGGACTCAACCTTTACCCTTAACCATAGACCTTTAAATAACCCATGGACTAAAGTTGAGGCAGCAACATACTTCACCCTAATGTAAATTGCCGAAGAAAATAAATAATCCTCATTTTAATAACACGTGAAATTTTTAAATCGTATTCGCAGCAAACTTTGGTTCTCAAGGTTGATATCTCTTGGAAAGCGTTTGGGTACATCGTTTTGCACTTCACAAACTTCTAGGTGAGGGAAACAATTCACTACATACTTTTGAACATGATTCCTTATATTATTATGTGTTTAGGCAATGGAAAATATTGTATTTTGTTGTCTGATTGGAATATAATTGTTGGATCTAGAATAGACTGGGTGTATGTTAATAATGGTTGTGATCCGATGCTCACTTACCGTAGTGTAAGGGAGATCTTGGCTAAACGTTCTATTGGCCGTGAGGAGACTCAGTCCGCCCGGATAATGGAATCTAACCATTAATGTTATTGAAAGATCCAATAATTTTATATTCGTAGATTGATGATTATTTGTATGGTATTTTTGAATTTCAATCTTGATTGGGCATGTTTGAATGTTGATATTATGATGCTTGGATTACTGCATGTTATAATCGAATTATATGCATGTTATGGTACATGAGATGTTGGATATGTTACACTCTGTTTAGACTGAGATCCATGATTTTACAAGCATATTATGAATAACTGAGCATATTCATTGAGCATAGCATTCTCATATTCATAGCATTGGGTATGAGGGTGCAATCCATGATTGTCACGAAGACCACGACGGTGGTAGTGTTGTTAGCCTCACTTCATGTGGGAAGACCATTATGGTAGATGAGATGCGATATCCGTGGCAAGTCATGAGGGCTGTTATTTGGTGGTAGGTTGTGTTATCCTCACTTTATGTGGGAAGGCCATTAAGGCGATGTTGTGTTATCCTCGATTCGTCGGGAAGACCACCAAATATCAGTAGATGGAATAATGGGTTGGAATATGGCATTTGGCATTGAGCATTACATATAGCAAAGGCATGAGCATGTAATAAATTGTTATGCTTGCTTATTTGAAATATCATTGAGGAAGTAGGAATATCATATGCTATGTTTGTGTTATTGTTTTCTTCGCTGGGCATGGAGCTCATCCCTTACATTGCAGGCAATCCCTTGGACTTGGGTCTGGACGATAATCAGAATTGAGCTTAGAAGGCGAGGAGTCGATGCAGAATTCATAGAAACGCTTAGTTGCATAATTTATTATTTAGGTTATAAGAGAGTCGTTTATTTATTTTGAGACATTGAGAAAGTTGTTTATTTGTTTTATTTTCATTTGTGAAAACTTGGATAATAAATTCAAGTATGGATTAATTTTGAGAACGTTTTAATTTGATTGTTATGGGAATGTGAGTTTAAAAATCTTTATGTGAGTGATATTTATCCCTTTAAGTTTTTTAGAAGCTCAAATGAGATGTTATGTCTTCAAGCAGGTTGTGGACGTGAGGAATTTTTTGGTGGCTTGTGAATGTAATTACGTTTGTTTGAATTTAGCCACAGATTTTGAAAGTAAGACCCGTTTAGGGCCACAGGTGATTTAATTTTGTACAGTCAGATCACGCACGTCTAGGCGTTGGAAGGCGGGGCGTGACATGACAACACAAATGCATATATTTTGGTACATCAAAAAATAGAGTAAGAAATGATCACATTAAAGAGACCTTGAAAATGTCCCAATAGACAAGAAAATAAGGAAAGTTGCTACTAGAGACCAAAAACAGCTCCTTTAAGCAAGGGAAAGAATGAACAGTTCAAGTAGAAGTAACAAACAAGTGATGGAGGTCATTAAACCTAAGAAAGGAGGTATGGGCATTGTTCCTTAAGATATCAAGAACCAGGCTTTGCTCTGTAAAGTTGGAGCTTTGGTAAGGAAAGATCAGCTTTGTGGAGAAAAGTATTGGTTGCTAGGTACAATTTTGAGGATGGGGACCAGGGTGGCAGGTTGTTGAAAGGGAAGGATCTACAGTGGTGAGAGGGTGGTGGAGAATTAGTAGGAGTCAAGGCAAGGTTGGGGAATTTTTTTGGAAGAATCTAAGAATTTTGGAGAGCAAAGGGGATGGGACTCTTTTAGGACGATTTATGGGTGGGAGATAGAACTCCTAAATCGGTATTCCCTAAGCTTTACAGAATTGCTAGGAATAGGTCGGCTAGGGTAAGTGATTGTTATACTATAGAAGGCGGGGTAGTAGATGGTTGATAGAGTTTAGGCGAAAATTTTAAGAGTTCTAGAATAGAATAGTTTTGAGGAAATGTTGACCTTATTGGGGGGTGTATGTATTTTTCTGGAAGAAGAAGAAGATGACTGTTTGGACTGGGGATTCAACAGGGAATTTCTGTCTATGCAAGTGAGAACTTAGCACTCAAAGGGGAGTCTACAGACTCAAGCTCCTTAGCTTTGTTAGATGTAGCCCCTCCAAGAGCTCAAGCCTTTGTTTGGTGTACTATTTAAGGTAGAATTTTAACTAGATGTGAGCTTTTCCATAGGGATTTGTTGAGCAATGATAGTCATCGTTCATGTGTTCTTTGTGATTGTAGGGGGGAAGCATAGATCATGTGTTTTGTGAGTGCCCAATGGCTGCATTTTTGTGGTCAAAGTTCATTGAGTTGATGGTTGTTTCTTTGGTTTTAAGTAACACATGTAAAGGTACTGCTAGGAATTGGCAGATGAATCACAGGGGGGTGAGATGGCAAGTAGCATGGAATTCTATTTTGGCTGATGTTTTCTGGTCTTAGTGGAAAGAAAGGAACCCGAGATTATTTGAAAATAGAACTAGTGAAGCTCAAAAAGTTTCCAAGATGGCTAAATGGAGGTTTAGTGAGTGGTTGTCAGTTGTGGAGCTCCTAATGTATGTTTTCTCTTTCTTTAATAATATTTTCTCGTTATTTCTGTTTCAAAAAAAAAAAAAGTGGGTGGTTGATCAACAAAGACTTCAGAGATTTTTCCTTTCTAGACTTCTATGGATCATGGGAAGGGTGCTTCATGAAAGTTAACAGGGTAAAGAGGAGCTTGTTTGTTTGATACTCACCTCCTATAGGTGTCTCAAATTCAATATAGATGGTGCAACAAGGGACAAATTGCCTTATGGGTGAGAGTTTTGAGTGCCAGATGCGGAACAGACAACAGAAATGGATGGAACCTCAGAGAGGAAGTGGAGGAATCGGGCTCAATGACATTGAAAGCATTGTGGAGGCTTAGTAAGGGTAGATCATTAGTGGGGAATCTATTCGAGTAAGCTTAGATTTCTAGTGGGTAAAGGAGATCGGACTTTCTTTAGGAATGACTTGTGGTTGGGAGATAGGCCGCTAAGAGAATGCTTCCCAAGGTTATTTAGAGTTGCAAGAAACAAACTAGCATTAGTTCAGGACAATTATCGGGTGGATGGCTTTAACATTCACTGGAATGAAGAATTTCAGAGAGAATTAAGGTCATTCAAGAAGGAAAGTTTGGACGAGCTACTAGGACAGTTAGGCAAATTCCCTTTGGAGCCGGGGGAGGAAGATGATTTGGTGTGGACTGGTGACTCCTCGGGGGCATATTCGATCAACGCTATGGTGGAAGTAGCAACTCGTTAGTTGAATGGTTCAACACCGTCCCCCAGTTTGGTTTGGAAAATCAGGCACCGCCAAGTGTTAAGACATTTATTTGGTGTGTTGTGAAGAGGAAAATTCTGACGAGAATGAATCTTAGAAGGAGAGGTCTCTTAAGACCTGAAGAAGATCTTAGTTGTCCTCTCATTGATCACCTTTTTGTCACTTGCTCTGTTGCTTGGCACCTATGGGGCAGTTTTTGTAGCTTAATGGGAGTCTTGGGTTGGTGCAAGCACCTAGATAGATACTTTGGGGTCATAGTTTTTTCCTTACCCCAACTCTAGGTGGAGGATGGCTTGGCTTACAAGCCCAACCACCATTTCATGGACTATATGGAAAGAAAGAAATTCAAAAATCTTCGAAGGAAAGTCCACTAAGATTAGCGAATTGTTCCAAAAAGCCAAATGGAAAGTTTGTGCTTGGCTCCTTCCAAACAAAGAATTCAAGGATTTTAAGGCCATAGACCTTTATCATCGTGGGAGGGATGCATGAGCAATAGAGCTAGGAAATCCAAAGCTTTGGTGGAATGGTCTCCTCCGCAACAGGGAGTCATGAAATTCAATGTGGATGGAGCCGCTAAGGGAAAACCAAGGCCTGCTAGCATAGGTGGCATACTTAGAGATCACAGGGGTCAGACATCTGTGGTTTTCACATAATCGGTAGGGAATACAGACTCTACTGAAGCTGAGTTTTTTAGCATTAGGAGACCTTTAACCATATGGGCAAGTTTAGGTGGTGGAAAACTAGTTATTGAGGGAGATTTGTCAAATGCCATTAAATCGGTAAAAGGTTTGAAGCACCCCCCTAGAGACTGGTTACTATGGCTAGGGAGATCAGGGCACTTGAGGTATCCTTTGTTCATATCAGACGTTCAGCAAATGGGATTGCAGACTTTTTTTGCAAGAATGGGGTAGAGGGATCTGTGTTGGGCGTCTTTTATATCTGAAGACAAGAGATCATTGGCTTGCACTAATTGGGCCTTTACGTTACTTTTCAAGCTGCTGCTGTTTTTGTTTTTTTCTTTCGTTGTTTTTGTTTTATGCATTTAGTTTTTTTTTTCCCCTTTTTCTTGGTGGGTCTACTCCTTTTAGACCCCCTTTTGTTTCTTTCTTGTACTAATTCTTTTCTTTTTTAATAATATTCTCGTTGCTACCACTCAAAAAAAAAAAGCAAGGGACAAATTGCTGCTAGGACAAGCGGAGTGTTGCACAATGGGGAACAATTTTCTTCTTTATTCTTTTCGAGCGTTGTAGGAGTTCAGAGATTCTAATCAAGCAAAACTTTTGGGAATTATGAAAGCTCTATCCCTTTGGGATAGATTTGGATATGGGAAGCCTACTATTGATGGAGATAAGCCATTTATTTGTAATGGGAGTTTTGGGTATAAGCCATTTAAACTCTTGTAATGTTTTTCCTATTAATGAATTTTTCCTCACTGTGGCTGGAAAAAAAAATGGATTGAAGGAATAAAGAAAGATAAGATAGATCGCGAGGTAACAGAGAATACAGTTTTGATCGAGTAAAATGGAAAATGAGAACTCAAAAAACCAACCCCAAATAGATGAGATTACAAAATGTTGTTGCTGCTGTTGTTGATGATGAAAAAGATGAATACAAATGCACCTTTAAATATCTAGAAGAGAAATTCACAAGGCTTACCTTCTCTTAATGAAGGATTCAACTTTGGACTCCATAAATATCCATTTCCAGATGCACAAGGCATTGACACAAATGATCTTACAATGAAGTTGATGAATACCTGCATACAGGACATGGGAAGAAAAGGTGGTTTGCAAATTATATTTACCAAATGTCAAAAGGAGAACTCTAGGAATAAAAATTACTGAAAGAATTAAAGAAGAACAAATCACTTTTTTTTTAGCAGTAACAAAGAGAAAAGCAGAACAAAAGCAATACAAAGAGTCCAAGGCCTAAGAGAATTAGGCCCGAAAAGGAAAAGGAAAAATACACCAAAAAAAATTAAAAAACACAAATACACCAATGAGTCCCCACTACAACAAAGATTACTATCCCACAGGTAGCTGGAAAGAGTCGCTAATCGAATCACCAACGCCATTCTTCGCTAAGAAATCTGCCACTCCATTGGCTAAATGACTGATGTGCACAAATCGTTATGCCAGCGTTTCATTATATATTTGAGCTTTTTGAGAAAACATTATGTATTTTTGAGCCATACTCCATTTTTGTATAGCTACAACCTATCCAAATCGTTAGAAGGATAAAAGTTCATACTTTATTTGACATACGAACCAACAAGGCCATTTTCATGGAAAAAAATTTGCACCATGTAGAATTGACAACAGGAGGTGAGAAAAATACAGTGCTGTCAAAAGATTCAAACAGGGTTCAGCAACATGGATGTTCTACCGTGGTATCTTCAAATGTCGACATGTAACCAAATGATATTCTAACAGCTCCTGTGGGTTTTCCATTCAAAATGTCATGATCATCCCAGCAAACATGCCCAGCCTGGATCCAAAAGAAGTGCAAATTTTAAGTGTTTAAATAACCAAAAATTTATCTTAAAAATAAATGCAAACAGTTAATCAATGTCTATTAGAAATATTCAAGCCCATAGGACAGTTGGTAAATGCTCACTGTTACAACCAAAATTTTGTGGCTTCAAGGACATACATGCATACATGCATGCATGCCTACATACATACATATATAAATATATATCACACCAACCAACCAATGAAAAGGAGCAAAAAGAAGTCGCACCTCAACATTAAAAAGAAGATCCAAGTGAGATAAACCAAGATACTTTGAGCATGCTCCTGGATTACAAAAGCAACCTGTCTACAAAAACAAATGTAGTATAATCATCTTATATTTCATTTCAATAGAGAAATACAATTTATAAATACAAGAACGGCCATCAATAACAGTTTCATGTTTTCAAATGGAGGCTGCAGATACCCTAATACAAAAATGCCAAGATATACTGTAAGGACATTAAATATGTGTTAAAGTGCATGCATCTTATCTCAAACTATTCACTAATATAGGTATAAGATATCTAGGCTATGTTTCAGCCATGCCTAAATGTTTTTGTAGTGACCCGTCCCTCTAACACCATATTGTCCGCTTTGGGCTTGAAAAACCCTCACGACTTTACATTGGGCTCAAAAGGCTTTAAGCTAAAAGGGATGGGTGCTCCCTCTTATAAGCCTAACACATTCAACTCCTTGGGCAGTATGGGACATTTTCTCTCCCATACATGCCCCTCTCATAACAGGCCCCCTCTTAGAGAAGGGGTATTACAATCCACCCCTTTAAGAACAGAGCCATCCTTAGCTCTGTCACAAGACACATGCACACAAGCACAGGATTGAACCGTTTTCTGATACCATTTGTAACGACTCGTCCCTCTAGCACAATATTGTCCACTTTGAGCTTGAAAAACCTTCACGTTTTTCCATTGGGCTCAAGTCTCACCCTTTGGCCCAAAAGGCCTTGCGTTAGAAGGAGAGAGGCATTCCTCATATATACTCAAGCACAACTCTCCTCACTGATGATCGGACCTTTGCGCCCTCACTGATGCTTTTCAAGGATTCCATCTCGCCCCAAACACTTGGCTGCGTTTGGATGGGAGATAATAGGGGGTAATTAAGGGGGAGGGGTAAAAAATCAACTTTTTCCCCTTCCCCCTCAACTTTTGAAAACCCTTTTCAAGGGAGGGGTTTTCATATTACCTGGGGTAACCCCTCCAAAATGTACCCCCCATCCAAATGCAGCCTTGGTGTACCGATCCGTCCTGTTAGCACAATATTATTCTCTTCGGGCCCACACGCCAGCCCGCACGGCTTTGCATTGGCGAGCGAACCCAAAGTTGCTCCCAAAAAGCCTTGTGCTATAAGGAGAGAAGCTCCATCCTATATACTAGGGAATTTCCATCACTCTAGGCGATGTGGGACAAGGAATTCACGGCCCTGACGATTTTCTCTCCTATCCTACACACCCACACACACAGGGTATTACAGTCCACCCCATTAGAACCACCGTCGTCCGCAGCTTTCCACACCACAGGTAGAAAGTTGAATCATTCTCTGATACCATTTGTAACAACCCGTCTTGCTAGCACAATATTATCCGCTTTAGGCCAACATGCCGGCCCGCACGACTTTACATTCCCGAGCCAACCCAAAATTTCTCCCAAAAGGCCTTGTGCTAGAAGGAAAGAAGCTCCATCCCATATACCAGGGAATTTCCATCATTCTAGGCGATGTGGGACAAGGAATTCACACCCCTGACGATTTTCTCTCTTATCCCACACGCCCACACACACGGGGTATTACACTTGGGTATTACAATCCACCCCCCTTAAGACCAGAAAAGTTGAATCGTGCTCTGATACTGTTTGTAACACCCAATACCACCAGCACAATATTGTCCACTTTGGGCCCACAGGGGCCGACACGGCTTTGTTTCTGAGCACATGTATCACAAATGCACCCAAAGGCCTCATGCTAGAAGGGAGGGGTGCTCCCTCTTATAAGCCACAACACATTCAATTCCTTGGACAGTATGGGACCTTTTCTCTCCCATACATGCCCCTCTTGGGCAGGGGTATTACAATTTTTGTTAAGAATGAATTTGAAATTTCATAATATCAATAACGGGTGCCGTAAAACATGCTAATACATACTATCTTTATCTTGCGGAGAGGTGCTTCTAGTTTCACATGATCTGCATGAGCTCAATGTTGTTATGCTCTCTTATGCTTCTCCAGGCTCTAATTCAGTTCATATCTTGGCTATACTTTATGTTGCAAATCTGATTGAACACTCATTTTCTCCAGTATTGGATGTGATCCTGCATGTGGTGCTAATTTCCTACACGCTACTGGTCCTCCAACTCCCTTCAGGATCTGTAGAGGGGGACACCTGCTGATACAGAACAATTTAAATATCTAGACATGGTGGAATTCAAGCTGATGGCACAGGTTTGATGGCAGATATCAGGTATGCTACAGAGGCTCTCATTTGCCCGGTGTGGACCACCTACTGGCTGTCTGGATGTTTATGCAGATGGCAACTTTCATCCAGATTTCTGATCTTGGTCCACGACTTGCCGATAATAGATCCACGCTTTATGGAATACAGTTTGACACAATCTTGGAGGACATGTGTGATACCCCTTTATGTACTTGGGGGCTGATGGGGGGAGAGAAAATCGTTAGGGGCGAGATTCCTTGTCCCACAACGCCCAACGAGTGGAACTGGCGTTGGTATATAAGTGGCAGCATTTCTCCTTGCATGAGGCCTTTTTGGAGTAACCGTAGGTTGGCTTGCCCATTGAAAGTCGTGCGAACCGTGTGTGAGTCCCAGAGCGGACAATATCATGCTAGCGGGACAAGTCGTTACAAATGGTATCAGAACATGGTTCTACTTTCTCTCAGTGATATTGACATAGCCGGGGACGGCTTTGATTTTTAGGGGGGTGGATTGTGATACCCCTGTATGTACTTGGGCGCTGATGGGGAGAGAGAATCGCGAGGGGTGAGATTCCTTAACCCGCATCGCCCAGTCACTGGAACTGAAGCTGGTATATAAGTGGTAGGCTTTCTCCTTCTAGCATGAGGCCTTTTGGGAGCAACCGTGAGTTGACTCACTAATTGAAAGTCATGCGAGCCGTGTGTGAAGCCTAGAGCTGAAAATATCATGCTAGTGGGATGAGTTGTTACAATGTGGTTGGATGGTTAGAAGTTTGACTAGGAAATGGTGAAGAAGGTGTTGGTGGGGATGAAAAGTCACAACGCAAATGATCCATCAAGTCTTGTTGCGACGGACATTATTCATACTGACTTAATGAGAATACTCAAGGAGCTTCATGCAATGGAAGTGATCAATAAGGAGTTAAAGAATGCCTTCAATACCTTGATCCTGAAGAGAGAGGACATAATAGAACTATTATTTTAGGCCAATCAATTTAGTTGGGCGTATTGACAAGTCATTGTCTTTGGTGTTGGAAGGATAATGAGAAGAATGCTCAAAGATATTATTGGTAAAACTCAAGGGGGCTTTCGTAGAAGATCAATAGATTTTGGTTAGGGTGTTGATAGTGGATAAGATGATCCATGGTGTTGGAAGGATAATGAGGAGAATGCTCAAAGATATTATTTGGTAAAACTCAAGGGGGCTTTTGTAGAAGATCAATAGATTTTGGTTAGGGTGTTGATAGTGGATAAGATGATCCATGCAAGGACAAATGATAAGAATATGCTATTCTTGTTGAAGACAGACATGGAGAAAGCTTATGATCACAAGGAATAGGAGTTCTTCAATACTTTTTCAGTAAAATGGTTGCCTTGTGGTGTATCATTTCCAATTTCCAGATGATACTCTCCTCTTTTACAAGGACTCGAGAGACACGCTTTTAAGGGTCAAGGTAGAATGGAGGAAAGGGTATATTGGGAAAGGGGTCTTTGAAGTTTTGATATTACTCTGTCATCTAATGTCTTGAAAGGATGTATGGTCTTCTTTAGCCCTTTCATATGACTCCTATTCATAGTTACCGTACTCTTAATTTATACTTCCAATAAAATTCATTAAGTCTGCTCAAAAAAAAGTACAGAGATGTTTGAGTTAGCGTCAAGTTTGGAAATATGCCAAGACTAGCGGTGTGGTGCATGTTGCTAAACAAGAAATTAGGTTTCACTTCTCTGAATTAGTAGCGGTAAAAGATTCTGAAGAGGCAGGTTGTTAGCTATAGAAAATGCTTTGAAGCTTTCAATAAGGCATGATCAAGTTAATCTAGCGATTAAGAGGGACTTGGCCATTGCCATTGGGTGGGCAAAGGGAGAAAAAAAGCCACCTTAGAGACTAGTTTCTGTGATCAAGGATATCACGATGCTATGCCTCAAGAGGGAGGCCATTTTAAAGCATGTCAGGTGTACTTTTAGGTCAAAGTGGGTGTAAAAAGAACATTTATTTTTTATTCGTTTTATGTAATCATAATATATTGTTATTGTCAGGAGATGCATTGATGCGAGCTCCACAACCAGTTTCTTTATTTAGCATTTTTTGTATTTTTTTATTCCACTATTTAGATTGGTAATTCTTGTGTTTATTTGAGGGTATTTTGGACATTTTTTATGTAATAGGGGTATTTTAGTCCTTTTTCCATGTAATGAGTATAAATATAGGATGTAACCCTCATTAGGGATTCAATCAATGAAGAAAAATGAAATTTGCTTTGGAAACCTTGTTCCATGCGCATGATGTGTTGGTGAGAAATCAACGAACCTTTGGAGAGAATCCAAAGACAACGAGAAGACAAGGGAAGGCGAGAAGCTTTTTCCTCCACACCAAGTACTATTCTATTTTCCTTTGTCTTCTTCTCTCTTTTTTTCCTTTTTTTTCTTTCACTGCTGTTGTGCCCCTTGAAACCCCTCTTGTTGCTACCGTGTTCCATAACCCTCCCTAACTTTCATTACCTACCAGATTCCATCCCAGATTTGTCGCCACCATCCCACCTGCCCCAGATCTGCTGTAGTCCCCTCTTCTAGGCTCTCCTATTCCACTCCCCTCTGTGCCGCAAGTCAACATAACGCCTCCCAGACTGATCGCTGTGAACCCTCTTTAACCCCTCCATTGCTGTCATTAGCCACCAGATTCTCTCCCTACTTTGTCGCCACCACCCGAGCTGCCTTCCATTTGGTTGTCGCCCCTTCCTAGGCCCCGGATCTGGCTTCCGCTGCCCTCCTTTGGGTTCTCCGACCTCCGTGACCACCTACAACCATCTCTAAGCCTTCGCCCCCTTCAAAGGTCCCTCCTCCCTTGTCGCCTCTTCCTGTTAAGGACACTTGGCCCTGCCGCAACCCTTCATATTGCCATCGCTTGCCTTTGTTTACCCTTTCCCATTAAACCGCGACCCACAGAAGTCCTTCTCTGTTCAGCCCATCTGTATCCCCTTTTGATTCCAATTGAAACCCAATTAATATCGTAAGTGCCTAAGTTTCCAACTTATTATCCCACGGGCCCATTTGATTCATTTAATGCATTATATTTTGAACCCCATTATTTCCATTCACACATTAGATTCTAATTATTTGTGTGATTATCTGTGATTACTTTTATATTAATTAATTGCAAGTATTAATTGGAATTTAATTTCTTCCTAATAAGGGAATTTTAGTCTTTTTTTCCATGTAATGAGTATAATATAGGATGTAACCCTCATTAAGGACTCAATCAATGAAGAAAAACGAAATTTTCTTTGGAAACCTTGTTCCATGCGCATGATGTGTTGGTGAGAAATCATCAAACCTTTGGAGAATATCCAAAGAACCTTTGGAGAGAATTCGAAGACGGCGAGAAGCCAAGGGAAGGCGAGAAGCTTCTTCCTCAGTTATGCTCATGGAGGGATTATACCCATGGATAGATTGTACTCACAGATAGAGTGTTAACAGGGATGGATGTGTATACCCATGGATGATGGTTCTCATGGTGGTGCTCAGATGTTGGTATTATATTAGACATGTTGGTCCCATGGTAAACATAATGGTCTTATGTTAAACATGTTGGTCCCATGGTAGATGTATTGGTGTTATGGTGGACATGTTGGTCCCCCAGTAGATATATTGGTCTTACGTTAGACATGTTGATCCCATGGTAGACGTATTCGCATTATGGTGGACATGTTTGTCCCATAGTAGACGTATTGCTCTGATGGTAGACTTGTTGATCCTATTTTAGACATATTGGTTCTACGAATGTATGAGTTATGCCCATGGATGGATTAAACCCATGGAGTGATTATATTCATAGATGGTTATTACCCATGGATAGATGATACCCACTGACGGAGAGTTACCAAAGATGATGATGAATCCCATGGATGTTGTTCCCATGGTAAACAGATTGGATTCATGCTTAGATATTGATTATATGATGGGCATATTGACCCCATGATAGATATAGTGGTCCTATGGTAGACGCATTAGTCTATGGTGGACGTGATGATTCTATAGATAAATATTATTTCCCATGGATGGTTATTCCCATAGAGGGCTTTGTGACCATGGATGAGTAGTGTATACCGTGGATGGATATTGTAATACCCTGCTCCAAAAAGTCCCACATTGCTAATGGCATTGGAAATTCCCTGGTATATAAGTAGTAGTCTTCCTCCTTCTAACACAAGGCCTTTTGGGAGCAACAGTGGGTTAGCTCGCCAAAGCAAAGCCGTGTTGGTCCATGTGTAGGCCTAAAGCTGACAATATTGTGCCAGCGGGACGGGTCATTACGAATGGTATCAGAGCATGGTTCAACTCTCTGCCTGAGGATGTGGGCTTGGTTGTTGTGTGTGCAGAGCCGGGGACGGCTCTGGCTTTAAGGAGTGTAGATTGTAATATCCTGCTCCAAAAAGTCCCACATTGCTAGTGGCATTGGAAATTCCCTGGTATATAAGTAGTAGCCTTCCTCCTTCTAGCATAAGGCCTTTTGGGAGCAACAGTGGGTTGGCTCTCCAAAGCAAAGTCACGCTGGTCTGTGTGTAAGCCCAAAGCGGACAATATTGTGTTAGCGGGACGAGTCATCACAGATATTCCCATGGAAGGCATTAAATCCATAGAGGATTGGACCCATATTTAGAGTATTGTCCCCGAGGAGGGATGTAGTTATGTTCGGGTATAGGTCTCATGGTTGAGGTTTATCCCATGTGTGACATTGACCCCATAGTTGACGGTTTTCCCATGGTTGGTATAGACCCGTGATAGATGAGATCTATTCTCTTATGAGGCCCACTATTGGGTAATTAGAATGTCTTGATGTGACATCATGAATAGCACGAGGTTAGTACTATCAAATTAATGAACTGAGAACTACACAAGATTTGATCTCCGTTAGAGTACGTAGGCAGATGATAATTCAGTTCGATCAAATCAAGGGTTCAATAAGTCCTATGATCCGTAGGGATCTCGCAACACGTGTAGGTGTCACGTGTTTAGACTAAAAGTTGTACATGCTTCAGAGTTAAAAAAAAAAAATATATTATTCTTTCTCACGTGACCGTTGGGTCGGGCCGTGACACCAGGTACTATTCTATTTTCCTCTTTTCCTTTTTCTTTTCTTTCACTGCGAAAGTGACCCTTGGGAACCCCTTTTGTTGCTACCGTGTTCCATAACCCTCCCTAACTTTCGTTACCTACCAAATTCCATCCCAGATTTGTCGCCACCATCCCACATGCCCCAGATCTGCTGCCATCCCCTCTTTTAGGCCCTCTTAATCCACTCCCCTCTGTGCCGCAAGTCACCATAACCCCTCCCAGACTGATTGTCGTGAACCCTCTTTAACCCCTCCCTTGTTGTCGTTAGCCACCACCCTAGCTGCCTTCCATCTGGTTGTCGCCCATTCCTAGGCCCCAGATCTGGCTTCCGTTGCCCTCCTTTGGGGTTCTCCGACCTCCGTGACCACCTGCAACCATCTCTAAGCCTTCACCCCCTTCAAAGGTCCCTCTTCCCTTATCGCCTCTTCCTGTTAAGGACACTTGGCCCTACCGCAACCCTTGTAGCCCTTCATATTGCCATCGTCTGCCTTTGTTTACCCTTTCCCATTAAACCGCAACCCACAGAAGCCCTTCTCTATTCCGTGACCCTTCGCTCAGCCCATCTGTATCCCCTTTTGATTCCAATTGAAACTCAGTTAATATCGAATTTCCAGGGCAGACGACTTTGTCCCTTTACCCATTTGATTGCATTTATCAAACCCCCCCTCAATAATGAGTTCACCTTGCCCATACGTTTTCCAAATGTACAAAGCTCTCCTAATGATAAGGATTTCTGCCTCATTGGAGTCTCATGTTCCCAACCGACTCATTTAAGACAACGGATGTGGTCCCCTCTTGGTCCGTAAGCACCCCGCCAATCCCGGCCCTGGCTTTCCTCAAAAAGATGTCTTATGAAATGGGAAATGGGGATAAAAATAAGGTTAACTTGTTAAAATGAAAGGAAGAACTGATGTCCAAAGGGGAAAGAGGTTTGGGCTAGGTAAGGTTGAAAGATAGAAACGAAGCTTTGAATTGTAAATGGTCGTGGAGATTTGGTAGGGAAACTGATTCTCTTTGGAGAAGGGTATGGCTATATACGGAGAAGAAGGCATAGAGGGTTGGGATATTCGAAAAAAAGTGGCGGAGGGATCATGGGTAAAAAAAGCTCTCTACAAGGTGGGGATGACGCGAGATGGGTTGTGGGGCATTGTAGGTGTAAATTTTGTAAACAAGCAATTGTGCAGTTTAGTACCTAAGAATACTACCATTACATTTCTTTCTTTTTTTTTACAAGAATTTTCATTAATTTAAAAAAAAAAAGGGTAAGTACTCGGTACAATGTGAGAGATATATATTGATCCTTGAAACAAACAAAAACACCTCGAGAATCACAAAAAAAAAAAGCCTCAACTATACAGAGCCAACACAACACAATAGGCTAATCCTCAAATACAAAAAACAAATCTAGGACTCTCAACAACGAAGACCCAATAAAAGGATCAAGCTTACCCACCCTAGCTTTAGCAAGTAAATGTACTAACACATTAGCTGACCTCTTTTTTTTTTTTGAGCAGAGACAAAATAATCTCTTATACAAGTCCGTATGGCAATACAAAAATATTAAACAGAACGAATCAAAATTTGTGAATAGCACCCCTTCCCCACTACACCCAATTTCGATAACAATCTAGAAAACTTCCACTACTAGCACCTTCTTTTGGATTCCAATCTTCGACAAGAAATCAGCAATGCAGTTCCTTGAGCAAGCAATGTCTCTAAAGATGATGTCTCTTTTCCTACTCATCTTTATGATCTCCCTCACAATATTAACCAGCCTCCAAAGGGGACTCTTGCTACCACTAGCCTAGGCAATAGCATTATCTGAACCTCCGCACGTGCCTAAAGAAAACATATCAGTTCCTGCATAATCAAGTGACATCCCAAACAATAGAGGAACCTCCAAGGAAGCCTTTCTTACCAAACACCAGATCTTTCACCTTAGCTTATTTCTTTTTGTGCAACCATGTTTCTTTCATGTATAAATCCTACAGTAACAATAACCATTTACAGTGAAATATATAAGTTTGAAAGGAGAAATTCTTTCCTCCAATCTTCATATTTCATTTCATCTTCCCTTCCTTGATTTCTTTCTCTAGCTGCTAATAACGGTCTTCCCAAAATGGGGGGTTCACCTTTCTCATCACATCTGAGATCAAAATCACACCTTCAGGTTCATCCCTTTATGCTGATTGTTTTACATATTTTTTTAAGGATTTTAGCACTACTGCAAGTCAGTTAGATTAGGTTTTTTTTTTTTTTTTTTTCATTGCTAGAATCTTAAAAAAATAGAAATAGTAGAAAGTTTTGGTTGTGCTAGAAAATCTTTGTGATCATTTCAAACAAAGAAAATAATATATATCCAATTATACCCTCAATTTGTAGCAGCCTCTAGCACCATGCATCCATACTACAAGATATTGCATAAGGAAAAACAATCGACTAACAAATGCATAGATATTGTTACGAGGGCATAAAAATGCATGATTCTCCAAAAAGACCAAGAAAATTACTGGCTTTTATACAGGACATGGAAAAGAGCAAATTTTGTTCTCCATTTTTACCCGTAACTGAATCCCAGATAAAGAAGCTAACTTCTCCACCTCACGATATCCAAACCAGGAGTCATCTGGTCGTTTCAAATTGAACGCTACTGTGGGGCCCAAATCATAACAGGATGCCTGCCCATAGAATTAATAAATATCATTAGAAGGAATACTTATTTAAAAAAACAAATAGAAGACATTAAGATCTGAACTTCTACTGAATCAACACCTAGATATGCATTATCACTTAGACATACATGCAGGAAACAAGGCAAGTGGAAATACTTAGGGTTTCATATGCAACTCAAAGAAACACATGGCCATAACAAGAGAGGATTTTACTCTAGAAACCAGTTGGAATGTTTGAGAAATCACTCCATAAGTGCAGAAAAAGGCATGATGGGTTGAGGGGATGTTGGACAAAAGCTATTTTTTGTATTTTATGTTTGTTTCTTATTGTTCATTTCTTCCTTTTTGCTTTCTTTTATGTCTATTGCTTTTACACATTTTTGTTGTTCTTGTACTCTTTCTCTTATGAATGAAATTTCTTTGTTACTGCTCAAAAAAAAAAAATTGTAGAAAAAGGCATCCAAACCATCATAAAAGAATAGTGGAGCTTACTAACAGAAGATGGGTAAAGATTTAAAATGGTTGGTAGAGAGTGAATCATGTGTCAAACTATTGAGGCATGAAATAAAGCTATATTGCTGAATCATCATTCTTGTTGCAAGTAAGTTGCTTTACATACAGTGACCCAAATACATATAAATATTAGGCATAAAAGGAAAAACAAAGGAAAACAAAAAACACAAGACAAAATACAAAACCCCCAAAAAAAGGTAAAAAAAAAAACAAATTTCCAAACTATGGCCAAGCCTGAAACATCATCATGATCATCACTGCAGCCAGAATCCCATCTATTTGGGGTTTAGGAGATGTAAACCCTAAGAAAAAGTAACAGGATCATCGGTACACACAACACATGATAGCATATGTCCCGGAGAATGACTCCACAAATAGAAAACTGAACAAACCCATCCCATAAATACAACACGGACTGAATCATAGATAGAAGACGCCATGAAGAGGTGAATGAATTCTGTATTTCGAAAAAAAAATCTGCTACTCCGTTGGCCGACCTGCTGAGGTGAGAAATATACCTCTCGACCAATGTGTAGAGCCTTTATCTCCCTAACAACTGTTGTTAATCTCCAGGGAGGCCATTTCACTCCCGTTACCCATTTAATTGCATTTGTAGAGTCAGTTTCAATAAGCAATTTTCCTAGCACTAAGGAGGTACACATAGTCAAAGCTCTCCTAATACTAAGAAGCTCCGCTTCATTTGATTCTTTCCGCACAACCGGCTCAAAGAAGACAACTAATGAGTTTCCGATGTGATCCCGCACGGGACCCCACCTATTCTTGTCGACCCCGGTTTTCCCCTAGCTGCCCCATCTACATTGAATTTAAAAGTGTCTTGCTATGGGGGCGACCATGTGCTCACCCTTTTAGTCCTTCTAGGACCTCCTGACAAAAAAACCTCTCCCGCAATTTTTAGCCACATGAAGTCCTCCAAGATAAGAGCAAAAGAAGTTGGCTTTAGTTTCAAACTGTGCTCCAAAGAAGTTAAAAATAAGTTTACAGCTACAAATCTAAGGGAATCAATGATCCAAATCATGGAACTTGTGTCACCACCAGTTGATTTCAAATCCAAATCTCAAGGGGGGTCATGCATGCAATTCACGTGTAAGCAGGAGTTTATTAGTAAGTGACGTTAATTTAAATCTAATCACATCTTTTTGTTCAAGTTTCAACGAACCCAACCCCTTTCAATCAAAATCATTCATACTTCAAACCACACAAACTTCGAAATAATTGGTAAATTCTGACAATTCATTTGAAGCATGGACCCAACATTTATGAATTCAAAAGGTCGACAATTTTGTTTGCCTAATTTGGAGGGAAATACCAAGTGAAGTCATTTGCACCATTTTGCCAAGACCTTCATTCACTTTAATGTCAAGCTAGATATTAACAATCTGCTCCTTGATAAAAAGATCAAATACTCAGATAAAAATTGGAACATGGCAAAATAGCTTATGTACTTCCTTTAAATTAAAGAAACGTATCTGTTAGAAACGTATCTGTTAGATGTGTTTATCCTACAAACAAATGAATAAAGGATCACCTACTGTACAAACCAAAGAAAATGGGGCATGAAAAATTAGACATTAGGCCTACCAAACTAAGAAGGTAACCTAATGCTCAAGTCCAAATTGTTAACAAATGAAAATAGATCTATAGAGCAACTAATTCAGCTAAAAATACACTATGCTTTGGTACAGTTCACAACAACACAAAGAAATGAATGAACCAAATGATCTCAAATAAACAGAAATTCAACCTTAGCATTGTCCATTCCATAGACAACACAAACCCTTGCTCCATTGTCATGCCTCAATTCCAAAAGCACTCTCCTCACATAGGTTGCCAAAGATGCAGTATGCCTTAAAAGAAAATAAACATATAAGTTAAAAACATCACAATGAAAACTAACATAAAAAATATATATCAATCAACATAGAAGAAGTTATTTCCTAGAATTATCAGGATCCAACATCATATAGTAACAGTTATTACATTTTTTTTTCATGGGTATATACCAGTTCATGTAGACAGTGCAAATGTGATATCCAATGTTTATGGGGAATAGTTTGACGTTGAAATCAAGAAAAGGTTAAGAAAGATAATTAATTAAAGGGAAATGAGTCCCTTGGCCACAAAAAAAAAAAAAAAAACGCCCACAGTCCACCATGGGCCGCACTCAAACAAACAGTGGCACAACTATCAGATAATAGAATGCCTATGGAAATTCCTAAGGGACTATTTGTGTTCATTCTTTTGCTAAGGAGAGCTAGAAGCAATCACAGGTTTCATTTTTTTCTCTCCAGCAGTCTGTAGGAGGGAGGAGAATACTTTTCTTCTTTTTATTTTTTTTAATCTTACTAGCACCATATTTTATAGATAATGGGTACAACCTCGTATTAGAGATTTACCCATAAAAAAAATCCAAAGTTAATCTCACAATGAGAACCAATCCACAAATCTCCCAGCTCTCAAACAAAGCCAAAAGTAAGATCTTTTTGGAGAAAACAAAAGGGATAGCTTTCTTCGTGGTCATCCAATTTTTACCTTTTTAGATTTGCAGGTGAGAGCCCTCAAACCTCATCTACCTTTTTGAAGGAAGGACCCTCCCTCCATTGGATCAGATTTATAATATGATCCAATTGTGCAATCCACCATCAGCAATCAAAATCAGAGGAATTTAATATTAATTTCAGCTCCTATGGGGTACCCAAAACCATCAAATAGGTCTATCTATGCTAGTTGTCTTCTGTTAGCAATGCATGAATATTTAGATAAGAAACTGTAATCTACATAAATATATATATATAGATTACAAATTGACAATGATATGTATCATAGTAGAGAGCAACAATCTTTACAACCATACTTGCCCAATATAAGATAATCATAGTATTAACCATCAAAATCAAGTGAATAATCATAATATTGCCTGGAATAAGTATCCTAATATATCCTAACACCCCTACCCCCCCCTCCTTTTCCTCTTCTCCTCCCACCCCCACCACACCTCTTCCTTTAAATGATTATTATAGTATTTGTTAATATTGATAGAATAAAGACAAGTCCATGAATCTGCACATATTTGAAAGTGATGAAGGGGGTTTAGTAGTTGTGCCTTTTAGGTCTTAGGAATCAGGCTTTATTGTCTAAATAGAGTTGGAGATTGTAATGACCCGACCCGCGATACCGGGTCAGTAGTGATGGGTAAAATTAATTTAGAAAATTATCTTAGTCTAAATTGATTTGTTAGTTAATTTGATAAATTTATTTGGGGTAAATACAATTGAATTTAGGGATTAAATATTAGACCCCGATTTCACACACTTTCCCCTCAATGAGAATTTACAAATTTACCCCCTTCGAATTAATTTTTAAGGAATGGAAAATAAATTACCAACTTAGATTTTAATTCCCCTAATTTAGAATTTAAATAGTAAATATTCTATTAAGGATTTAAAATCAATAAATGAGTTCCAAATTTTATGTATCTAGAATTTAATTATTGTGTGACAAATTAATCAAAAGGAGAAACCCGACCCTAAAAACCCGAGTTGGGTAAGTCGCGTGGGTCCTTAAGACCCACACCTCCTTTCCGTTGTTTTCCCTTTATTTCCCCAAATCCCTAAACCTACGAAGGAAAAGAACGGCAAGACTCCTTCCCTTCCTTCTTTTCCTTCCTTCCTTAACCAAATCCCTAGCTTTCGATTCCTTTCCCTTCTATACCTCTCCAATACGGAAGAAAATCCTCTCTCCATGCTGTAACTTCCGTTGTTTACTCCTCAAAATCCGAATCCCTCTAGAGATGATCCAGCCGACCCAAACGTGTATAAAATCTATGAGATACCAACCAGATTTCGGGGGCTGAATTCGATTCACTACGAGAGATAGCAACCTTTATACGTCCCTCTCACGATTTCTCTCCATCGCCGGTCTCTTTCCCCTCTTCGTTGAAGAACAAGCTTCCGTTCAAAGTAACAGAGCAGCATCACCTTGGGACGAGCTTCTCCCGTCCTTGTCTCCACGCGACAGTATCAAGTAGGTGCAACTATTTCTTGATTCCTTTCTTCTTCTGCTTACTTCTCTTTCCCTGTTGCTGCAACTCGAACCATGTAGAGCTTCTGTCAATCGAATCTTACTGATTCCGTGACCACCGTGCATCAGCCCAGAAATTGTTCTTAATTTAGGATTGATCTTAGTCCCCTTTGCTGCCAGCACCCTGACCAATTTTTCTCTCCTCCCAAAGTATTCTTTTGTTTGTTTAAAATTTAGTAAGCAAGTTAGAAAACAGTGAATAAAACAAATGTTCAGAATTCTCTCATACTCAATCAGTTTCACATATTCTCCTATTTTAATGTTACCGTATTTTATTATTTTATTTAAAACCAGTTACTTATTGGTGATTGTTCTGCTACATATATTTGAGCAAATTGGAAAAGTGGGAAGTAATAAAATCAATGCCCATATTTCTCCCATCCTCAATCAGTTTTACATATTCTTTATTTTAATATTTGCAGTATATTAATTTGTTTTGTTCAAAACCATATGTAAAGATATATGTATTTACTGGTTTATAATTTTAAATCTTTAGTTACAGTTATTACCTTAAGGCTTTCTTATATTTTTACGTAAACTGGATATGGTTTGAAATCTGAGGCAAAAATCGTGTACTGTATAAAAATTTTATATATGTATATGTATACTTCTATCCTTTAAAACCCAAGCCAGGCTCTGCTGGTGAAGTTTCCCTTGCTTCCCTTGTTTTCGAACTATACAAATTGGTTTTCATCCATAATTTTTATGTGCTTAAAAACAACTCTGGAGTTGTGTTCTCTTCTGAAAAGTTTTTGGAACCTGATCTGTTCCTAAGTTTTATGCCCTCTCAGCTGATTCTTTCTTGAACCACTTCCTCATTCAGGTTGATTTTGAAAGTAGATTATTTACTAGTTTTGAACTTATTATTCATCTGCCTTATTTTAGTTTAAATAGTTTGAAGCATTTAAGAACCCGAAATCTATTCATAGCCTTGATTTTAGAGTAACCCGTAGAGTATAGTTGGGGCAGCAACTTATATTCACGCATATTTGATGTAGAAGTTTCAAGAGCCTCATTAATCACAATATTAATTACAGTTGGAAACCTTAAAATATTATTCGCAAAAAATCTTGGATTACAAGGCTAATCATCACTTGGAAGCTATGTGGACTTCCCATTCGCAATACGAAAACTTCTAGGTGAGAGAAACAATTCACTATATACCATGTATTCATATAATATTCTATTTGTTGTTGTGCAATGAAAATTATGCATTGTTTTGTATGTTATGAATATAATTGTTTTATCTAGAAAGACTGGATGCATGTTAATGATGGTTATAATCCGGTGCTCACTCACAAGAATGTAAGGGAGATCTTGGCTAAATATTATATTGGCCGTGAGGAGATCCAGTCCGCCCAGATTGTAAAATCTAACCATTAATGTATTGACAGATCCAATGATTTTATATTCGTAGATTAATGATTAATTGTATTGTTTTGTTGAATTTCAATCTTGATGGTACATGTTTGAATGTTGGTTTATATGATTCAAATCATTATGATGCTTGAATTATTGCTATGTTTATTTCAAGGTATATGCCTGCTATAGTAAATGAGATATCGATTATGATGCAATAATCTGCTTAGAATGGAAATCATAATTCTATAAGTATGTCATGATTAATTAAGCATGTTGAAATGGCATTGAGCATAGCATTCTCATATTCATAGCATTGGGTATGAGGGTGCGATCCATGATTGTCACGAAGACCACGACGGTGGTGGTATTGTTAGCCTCACTTTAAGTGGGAAGACCATTATGGTAGATGAGATGTGATATCCGTGACAAGTCATGAGGGCTGTTATTTGGTAGTAGGTTGTGTTATCCTCACTTTATGTGGGAAGGCCATTAAGGCGATGTTGTGTTATCTTCGATTCGTCGGGAAGACCACCAAATATCAGTAATTGTAATAATAGGTTGGAATATGGCATTTGGCATTGAGCATTACATTTTGCAAAAGCATGGGCATGTAATAAATTGTTATTCTTGCTTATTTGAAATATCAATGAGGAAGTAGGAATATCATATACTATGTTTATGTTATTGTTTTCTTCACTGGGCATGGAGCTCATCCCTTACATTGCAGGCAATCCCTTGGACTTGGGTCTGAACGATAATCACAACTGAACTTAGAAGGCGAGAAGCCGATGAAGAATACGTAGAAACGCTTAGTTAGTGCAGAATTTATTATTTATATTATAAGTTAGTTGTTTATTTGATTTGAGACTTTGAGAAAGTTGTTTATTCTTTTATTTTTAATTTGTGGAAACTTGGATAATGAATTCAAGTATGGATTAATTTTGAGAATGCTTTAATGTGATTGTTATAGGAATGTGAGTAAGTGATGCGTTTCGGAATCCTTATGTGAGTGATATTTATCCCTTTGAGTTATTTAGGAAGCTCAAATGAGATGTTATGTCTTTGAGCAGGCTGTGGGCTTGAGGAATTTTGGTGGCTTGTGAATGCAATTATGTTTGTTTTGAATTTAACCACAGATTCTGAAAGTAAGACCCGTTTAGGGCAGCAAGTGATTTAAATTTGTATAGTCAGATCACGCACGTCTAGGTGTTGGAAGGCCGGGCGTGACAGAGATTTGGTAGGGAACGGAGGCATTGTGGAGAAAGGTCTTAGTGGCTAGGTATGGATTGGGAGGCATTGGTGGTTGGAGGCCAGTAGATAAAAGTGGAAAAGGAAGGTTCTCGATTTGTTAAGGCTTGGTGGAGGATTGGAAGAGGGATTGGGAGGGTTGGCAGCATCTACAAAAATAATCTGAGGATACTTGTTGGGAGGGGGGATAGAACTTTATTCTGGAAGGACCTGTGGTTGGATGAAAGACCTCTAGAGCACGTTTTTCTTAGACTTTTCAGGATTTCAGTAGATAAGATGGAAAGAGTACGGGACTATTATTCATAGGCGGAAGGCTCTATTAGATGGAATATTGAGTTTAGAAGAAGCTTATGGGCTTCTGAACTAGTTATGAGGAATTGTTAGCATTGTTAAATATCTACCTATCTTCGTGGGCGAGGAGGACAAGAGTATTTGGACAGGTGACTCATCAAGATTATTTTCAATGAAGGTTGTGGTTAGATTGGTGATTAAAGGTGATAGTAGTGCTTCTAAAATTGGCTATGAAGCATGGAGGGGCATAGCTCCCTCGCATGTTCAAGCTTTCATCTTGTGTGCTCTTAGGAGTAAAATTCTATGGTCTTGATCATAGGGGCCTTTTGAATAAGGATAGTGATTTCTCTTGCATTTTTTTGTGGATATCCTGAGGAGGATGTAGATCACTTATTCATAAGTGCTTGATGGCTAATTACTTGTGGTCATTTTGAAAACCTAATGGGGGTTTCATGGATTTTCAGGGAGCTCTACCCTAACAATTTTGAGAGTTGGGCAATTCAAAAAGTAGGGAAAGGTGGAAAGTGGCTTAGAACACCATCCGAACTGCTATTCCGCGGTCTCTGTGGAAGGAAAAAATATGGGGATTTTTTAGAATAAATTTAATAAAGTGCAGGAAATTTTTGAATGTGTTAAATGGCAGCTATCTATGTGGCAATCGGCAAATAAGGACTTTAAAGAGTTCTCTTTAATGGACTCTTACGGATCTTGGAGGGCTTCTAGGGAAGAAATGTTGTTAGCTAGGGGAAAACCCGGACATGCAAGGATAAGTGGGTTATTGACGGACGTGAATGGGGTCACTTCTTTGTTTTTCTCATAATCAGTTGGCATGAGAGATTTGAATGAGGCGAAACTATTAAGAATTGGGAAAGCTTAGACTCTTCGGGTAAATCATGGCCAAGGGAAGGTAATTATTGAAGGGGATTCGACAAATGTCATTAAGTGGACTAGTGGTAGGAAGAGACCACCTTGGAGACTCTTATCAGTGGTCAGGGGAATCAGGGGATTATGCTCTTTCTTGAAGGTCTCCTTCAGTCTAGTTCATCATTCAGCGAACGAGGTGGAGGATTTTGCTGGCAAAGCTGGGCGAGGAGATGGAGAGAGGAAGATGTGTTTTTTTATTTTATTGGCCATTGTTGGGGTGGAATAGGGTTCTTTTGTATTTCTTTGGGGAATAATGATATGAGGGATGTTTTGTATCTGTACCTTGCAGGGGTGATTTTGCTTCAGGGGCATAGTCTTGTTTCTTATTTCAAGGTTGGTTGGTATAAGTCTTTTATAATTTACAAGTAATATATTTTCTCTTTTGTGGTGATTGCTCATAAACAAAGTATCTAAATAAGTGCACCTAGTTATGTTGCATAAAAAACTCCAATTTAGGCAGCGTGTCTATGTCATTCATTTTTATGCATAAACCCATATCCATGCCATATTGATGGCATGCCCCTACCATGTCGGGGAATCATAGGCGCCTAGCAAAATTAGGCTTGGGCCTAAACATGTGCCTTGCGCCTTCGGGTCCAAGAAACCTTAGCACCTTGACTGCATCTTGCATTTTGACTACTATGGCATCATGAATGGGACATAGTTTTGAAGTGGTGGACTGATGGGCAGATTGCTGTTACAATTGGTGAGTATTGGGGCTCACAGTTGGATGGTGGTGGGGCTGGGCTAATGGCTTCTGATGGTGGACTGCAATCTGGGAAAAATGGTGGTGTGACTGATATAAAGAAAAGGAAACAGAAGTTGAAAAAAAAAAACAACAACAAATGGATGTAGGTGCAGCTGGGTAGAGGCAGCAACTATCAAGATGAGTGGAGGGTGCAAGCAACGAGAATGGTAGAACAACAACAGTAAGAGAGGCAGTTAATCAGCTGAGGTATGACATTGATAAAAAACTGAGATATCCATCCAGGACATGGTCCAATTTTGCAGAGAGTGAGTTCCCTCAAATACAGAATGACAAAAGACGATGTATAGACTCTATAAACAGGACAAGAAAGAGGGACAAAAAGGTAAATAAAATTCCATAGACAACTCCTAAAATTACATGAAAGCAGTGCCTCCTTTTTATCAATTCTCACTTTTGCAAATTGAGTAATATGTTTGGCTCTCATTGACTGCCAAACCTGTTTTGCAATTTAGAAGCATCAACATACCGGGAAATTGCAGTTATTGTTAACGTGTTGATTATTTTGAAGCCATGATTGATAGAAGCTATGCTCAGAAATGACTGAGTTCCATCCTCAAATGATTCCTCAATGCTCTCTCTCCTCTTTACGAAATCAATGTCAGCAATGGATGCAGCTACAGTTCCTGGAGAAAGTATAATAGTGAATCCATTTCAGCATCCATATTAGCAAGAAAAGGAAAACAAAAGAAAATGGTTAAATGATGACGAACCTCCACTGAAGTATGCCTTTTTCAGGAACTCAGCAGCTTCTGTGAAAACAAAACTAAAGGCTTAGAAGATGTCAAACATTTCCAAAAGCCACAAACTACCATATACAAATTGCAACTGTAAATTCAAACATTCAAAGCAACTTAAAATCTAAAGCTTCTGATGCAACAGAGTTATTTTTTTTGGTGGAAATTGTTAACTTATACAGCTTGGGAAAAAACAAAAGAATCCAATACAACTCCAAAAAAAAAAAAAAACAATGATCCGAAAGAAATTATGTGAGAACAAAAACCAGATGGCCTAAAAACAACCTACAAACATTAACCCAGGCCTGAATGACATTTTTTGGCCATGATGATGGGATCGGTTGAACTTTTGTTCACTCTAAGTCACTTAATGATCCTGCTATCACGAAATAAAGGTTGATCTCTCTATATCATTACCACATATATCTATACATGTGTGTCACAACATGTAACTTTCATGTAGGGACACTCAATCGCACCCCTTCCCTCCTGATGACGACACCATAGGACGCCATCGAAGAAAGATACATCAAAATCTAGATTTTTCCTCATCATTGTTGGATAACGATTTTTTGCGTATTTCTAATAAATCCAACCATGGATAGAGACAGATCTAGCCATGGGTAGTCCTTGTACATTTATCAAGCAGGGATTTGAAGATTCGGCTCGATTTATCCATTTATCATCTGAGTCATTGGATTGGACCAATCTGACTGTTGATCCAACGTTGTCCGGGCATTTGTTTTATGTTATCTTTTATTAATGTCATATTCTTTTAGTTTATATGGTCTAAAGATTGTTATGAACTTATATTTGTTTTTTATGGCTCTAGATTGCCCAAATGTGTGCCTTGAAGTCACATGTGTCTTAAAAAGTCTCTTTCTTTTAATAAATAGTTTTTGAGAAAGATGATGAATGAATGAATGAAGAAATTCAAGTTTCTCCCTTCTGCAAATCTGGTGTGACTCCTTCTGCCTCCTTGGTGTGAGAGATCAAGGAACCTTGTGTGACTCAAGGTACAAATCCTTCTTCTTCTTCTTTCCCTTTCCTTTTCTCCATTTTTTGCCTCTTTCGATACCTTATTTTTGTCCCTTTCCAAACCCCAATCCTAACCAAACAAGGACCTACTCCCACCACTAATCACCAAAACCCCGTCGGGACCCACCAGTCCATACAGACGTCCGTACATGTTCATACTATTAGGATTATTAGTGCAAATAACCCAATAATAAACGGAATAAAATCACAACACAAGAACACAAGATTTACATGGTTCGGCCCACTTGGCCTATGTCCACGGAGCGAGAAACAACTTCATTATATGAGAGAAGAGAGAATACAAGTACAAGATGAATAAATCACTGAGTTTAGAGACCAAACCCAAAGTCCCGAGCCCTTTGTACACCCATCTCATCTTACCACTCTCATACCCCTATCCCGCTCTCCAACATGCTTCATATGCTCCTCTACAATCACATGTAGAATACCTGAGAACCCTCAAAGGCTCCTCTACACCCATGCACGCGCCCAGCATGGGTGTGCCTCCTTGAATAGCTCGTTGCCTGCCCATCTTGAGAAGTCTCTTTGCTCAAGCCCTTGCAACGTCCATCACCATGAACCCTTAAGTTCCCTTGCATGTGGCAATGTATTCACTCACCAGAACATGCAGCAACTGCATGTTGTCGTGTAGCCAACAGCACCCCTTATGCTGAGACTAACGAAGGCCCACACTGAACATCCAATACACCCATGATATATATAGTGTAAAGAGCCTCAAAAACTAGAAAGTCCAATCTGTTTTACTAGGAAACGAGCATGCACATCTAATCTAATTAGATCTCAGGCATACTATATATGTATATATATATCCAAAAATAAACCCCTTAATATATATTGAAGTTGCCTAGTATTTGTCATTCACACGCTGTCCTCTTGCAATGTCCCATTCTTGCCAACATACAACCGTATGAACAGGTCCATTTTGGCCCCGTTTTGCCCTATTTTGCATTTCTACCTTTATATCCCTATCTTAGACTCATAGATCTAACCATAACCTATTGTTTCACCCTATTTAAGACCTAGTTTTGCCCAAGAATGAAAAAAAAAATAACAAACCCTAATTCCTTTGGCAAACCAGTGTTGTGGGACCCGATTTTTCCAATATGAGCGGACCCAGAGGAAGCCATATCTGAAATAAAAGTAGATGAAGAAGATCCACTAGAAGAAGAGACCTTAGAAGCATCAATAGAGGAGGCCATAGTGCAGAAAATCCCAAAAACAGTGGATCGTGGTGTCCCAAATAGCAGCGGAAAATGGGTCTCACCGATAATGTAGAAGACTGCTACAGCAAATCTGAGAAGAGGAGGTGTAGGTGGACCCCACACTGCACAAATGAATGAGAATCCTCACAGGTCCAATATAGATGCAGGAGCGAAAAATGGAGAAGAACCAGCAGCAACCAAGCCAATGCCTTCCAGATCCAGCAGGAAAAAAGAAAATGAGCAGAGTGCAAAGACGTCTCTGTAGCAATATGGAGAAGGCCTCAAAAAGGGGGTCTCAGCGTAGAAGAAGGTGGGTGGCCCAGTGCGATGAGAGTACAGGTGAGAGGCGAACCTAGGAGACTTGAATCAAGGCCCAGAAAAGCCAAGGGTGCAGAGATCCGAGGCAAAAGAGTCCAAGTTGTAGGGCATTGCCGTCTCAGAAGGCGAGTGGGAAAAGGCAAATGAAAGGGGCCCCACCTATGTCAGAAGTGGGTCCAACATGGTTCGATGGACAATAGAGTGAGGGATGAAGCCAAGGAAGGTGTGCCTTTGTCAAACCGAGATGGGAGCCAGCAGATCTAGCCACAAAACCACAGAGGGGCTTTGTCATGATGGCAGCAGAGAAGCACGAGTGGGGTGCAGTCGCATAACCCAGAAAACGAATCTGGAAAAAAAAAAACGAAGAGCTCGATGTCCTCTGTGGTGGCTGCTACAGACAGCCTCAGTCAAAAACGACGAGGGATGGTAAAAAAAACAATCGATCAAAGAGGACGAAGAGGATCAAGAATTGTTCCTGCTTGCTGATACCATGTTGAAATTAATAATGAAGAAAAGGAAAAGGAAAAAGAAGAGAAAAATGGGATGAAGGTTTCTCCGTATGTATTGAATTGATCGTATTTTCACTCAGAGGATACAAGAATAAATAAGAAAAAGAGAGCCCATTTAGGGGCACAAAAGAAAATACAATTAATGAATCCTTATCTACAACAAATTATACAGTCACACATTTGACCTTCCAAAATAGGATAAGTCAAGAAAATAATCCGTAATCGGGTCCCACAACACATAGGTGATCCCATAGCCCTATTTCATCCCTTGAGTGAATGATTTTTAAATCTAGAAGACCTAAGACAAGGTTTGGCATGATTTAATTAGTCTTTTGAGGAATTTCGCATTAAACGCCAGCAATACAACCTTGAGAACTTTATACTCATTGTTTCAATTTATATGGTCACAAGATTGTTATGGACTTGTATTTATTTTTATGGTTTTAGATTGTCCACATGTGTACCTTGAGTCACATGTGTCTAGGGTTTTAATGGTCTCTCCTTTTTATACTTTTGAGAAAGGCGATGAATGAATGAAAAAATTCAAGTTTCTCCCATCTACAGATCTGATGTGACTCTCTCTGCCTCCTTTGTGTGAGATCAAAGAACCTTGTGTGACACAAAGTACAAATCCTTCTTCTTCTTCTCTATCTCTTTTCTTCCTTTTCCTTTTCCCCACTTTTTCCCTCTTTCTACACCTTATTTTGTCCATTTTTCATCCAAACCCTAACCCTAACCCAACTAGGACCCAACCCCACCATCGGTCACCAAAACCCCGCCGGTACCCACCAGTCAATACAGACGTCCGTACATGTCCGTACGACCATGTGGATAGACCATGTTGGCCCTGCTTTGCCCTATTTTGCATTTCTACCTCTATATCCTTATCTTAGACTAGTAGATCTAACCCTAACCTATTGTTTCACCCTATTAAGACCTAATTTTACCCAAGAATTAAAAAAATAACAAACCCTAATTCCTTTGACAAACCCTGATGATCCCATAGCCCTATTTCATCATTTAGGTGACTGATTTTTAAGTCTAGAAGACCTAGGATAGAGTTTGGTATGATTTAATTAGTCCTTTAAGGAATTTTACATTCAAGGCCAGCAATACAACCTTGAAAACTTGATGTCCAAGTGTCATTCTTCTTTATGAAACTCTTTAATTAATTGTGTATGTGAATTTGAAAAAAAATTGTGATATTCTTTGTTTAATATTAATTTATCTCTCTAAAATCTTATGTGAATCATCGTACTAAAAAAAACATCTTATGTGAATCACGGATATAAGTCACATGTCATTTTAGGATTCACCACACATTTTGCATTCTCATATAGACATCCATTTATCATTTACATCTAGCGTTTCCAATAATTTGACTTGTCCTACATCAAATTTAATATCAGAGCTTGTCCTACATCACCTCCTCAATTTGACCCCATTCTGTGTTAGATGGAGCATTGATCTAAACACATGAAGTTTACACTATCGGATATAACTGAATATTTGGGACCTTAAAAAATACGGCATTAATCCAATCAAAGTGATTTTTGATAGGTACCCTAGTCAAGCAATAACCTTTCCAAACAACCGACCCACATCAGCCCATTTAGGCCCCACATGCATGTACAGGATATCTGGGTGTGTGTATATATATAAGATGGGTGAAATTCAGTACATATACTTATTCAATGGTTTAGTGTTTGACCATAGGGCCCAACAGAAAGTTCTCTACTTCCCTTATAGAAACTCCCTACAGAAAATCTGTGTAAAAGAACCTAAAGACTTGATGACTCATTCCTCACATAACATGCATCACTATTAATCGTTAATGTACTACACTACTACCCACAACCAATTTGGAAAGAAGAAATGCATACCAGTTCGAATGAGGAGGGCACCAAGCCCAGTAGGATAGCCAAATATCTAAGCAACAACCATGAAACAGTTCAGCAGTGAAAAACTCGCACCTCTGTTCAGATGAAACTTTGAGGTAAAGGCACAAATACCTTATAAAACGAGATGACAACAAAATCAGCAGGAAATCTAGTAAGATCTGGTGGTTGTGTAGAACATCCTTTTGCAGCATCAATCAAAACCATCCAACGCCCCCTGCCTCCCAAATATGAAGGTAAATGCATTAAAAGAATTAAAAAATGCAAAACAGTATTAAGATGTGAATCATTTAACTTGTTCAATTGAAAGTAAAAAATCTGATGAAGTGAAACTTAGCATTAGGCCTGTGGGCAACATGACATGTATGTTGATGGATCAGATATCCAATTATGGAGAATACTGTATCTTATTTAGAGAACCTCAAAAGTTCCAGTAAAGCCAAAATTGGGTATTGTCAAATTAGGATCAGAAAATCTTTAACAAAACTTACTATTCAGAAAAAATCCTATATAAAGCTTACAAAGTCCACAGGTAAATTGATTATTCGGTAAGTAGTTCTTGGCCCATATATAGCTCATTTGGGATTCTGGTTATTTGAGGTTTTGAATATCAATCGACCTTTCTAAGCCCGAGTCTAGATCCATTCCAAGTTAAATATGAAGTTTAGTTGAGTCGTTCTTGACACTTAAGCAAAAGACAGTCAAATTATTTATGTTCTGTCCTTCCAACTTTAAACTAGTAGTTTCTAAAAGAAATTTGTCAAACCTCAATTCAAACCAGTCCCAATCAAACATTCAAGAATCAAATTGCAACTTTAAGGTGAAGCAACCAAGATCTACACGGTTCTTGCATAGATCCCAATGGCAATGTTTTCTTTTCAATGATAACAGTTCATTACTATTTTTAAACTTGTACCTTTTTAAGAGATGAAACTGTACCTATAATTACACCTTGATTCTTAAAAAAAAAAAAAAAGGAAGTAATACTAATATTTCATTGTCATCATGAAATATGAATAGATCGTGTAGACCAGTAACTCTAGAAATTTGTTTAATATATTAAAGAGAAAAGAGCAACACTATCACTCAAGATCAATATCTCACAAATTACGATAATATGAGGTCCAATAGACATCATAAAGCTATCAGTTTGGTGAGGTGCATAAACAAATTCCTTGCAAAGTTGTTAGCCACCAGAATAAAGTGTTCAAAACACCATAGGAGAAACTCAAGGTACTTTCGTGGTTGACTAACAGATACTACATGGTGCTTTAATTGCAAATGAGATGATCCACTCAAAGAAGAGTCAAAGGTAGAAGACATGCTCCTCAAAATTGATATGGAAGAAACTAAGGACCATGTTGAATGGGAATACCTTGATTTCTGCTTCAGAGGATAGGAGTGTACATGAATGAAGCATCTCATTCTTTATTAATCAATGGGTCTCCATGCCCCACCTTTCGAAGTATAAGGGGTTTTAGGCAAGGTGACCCTCTATCGTGCAACATTTCCACTATGTTAGCGAGATGCTTCAACTAGCTCAAGATGAAAGCCAAGAATATAGGCCTCATAAAAGACCTTGAAGTTAGAGCAAGGTACATTATGCAAGGACCATGGTATAAGAGACATAATACTGGGAAACAAAAACATAAGAAAATACAATTACAAGTAACCCACAAAGATCTCAAACCTTTCCACCATGACTCTGACCAAAAACTCCATCCACAAACTCACTCAACCTCTCAAGGGATATCTTTCACACCTCTTCATCCAAGGACAATTTCTCTTGGGTATATTTCACATCTCTACATCAAGGGACTATCTCCAACACAAGCCCCCTCACTGATCTTTCTCAAATCTAGTAGCAGTGTCGAAGTAATATTCCTATGACTCTCATATGAAAGCAATCTCTCATGCCAGTCTTTGTGCCTAGGTCTACTTTCCTTCCTTTCTTTCTTTTTTTCCCTCTTCTTTCTCATATCTTTTTATATTTGTCTCTCCTACTCCAAATCCCCTCTTGGATTCATTTTCCTTTCTTTATCCCATATGTCCTCCCTTTTTGAACTCCCATGCCCTCCATAAAGAATCCATGCTCCAAAATCACCAAATTCCATATGTTCTCCCTTTTTCCCGATTTATATCTTTTGTGCTCTATCTATCTATCTATCTAATATTACTTCCCTTTTCTTACTTCATCATCATCATCATCATCATTATATTGTTTCTTAACCTCCATCACTATCCCTTTCTACTTCTTCATCATCCCTGCCGGCGTCATCATATTTTTTTTAACCTCTTCATCACTTGGGTCATTTTCTGAGCTTTTGTGGCACATCACGTAACTGCACTTCATATACTGTTTTTACCATTCATATTATCTAATTTACAAATATTTCTTAATTCATTATTCTTATTATTATTTAACCTCTTAATCACTTTCCCTTTCTTACGTCAACATCATTGTCATCATTATCATCACCATCAGCATCATCACTTGTGTCCCTTTCGTGCTTTTGTGGCCCATTGCGGAACTGCACTTCATATACTGTTATTACTGTTCATATTATCTGATTCACAAATCAAATCCACCAAATTAGTTACATTTTTTTTATATTATTCTTATATATATTGGGAATGTTGCTATTGATCTGTTGGGTTTGTGATATTTTATAAATTATATCTCGTTACTTTACTATTTATAATTCAAGTTGATAGAGTTCCAAATAATTTCGATCCTAAATTTTATCCCTTCAGTATATTGTAGACACAAATTTTCTAATTTGCATCACAAAATTTCCATTTGATATTTGAATAATGTAAAAGTGAAATGGGTATACAGTTCTAAACAACAGAAGTCGGTTCTTCCTAGAGAGACAAGTCTGTCAACCCTTTTATAAGTGAAATTTTTTTTGGATGTGTACAAATGATTGTAAAGTAAATACAAATTTAAAAAGCCTTAAGTGGGGTCTTCAAAGACTTGATCCACAAATAGTGTACACGAAAATCGAGAGACTTGTGACACCTGTTGTGTAGATTTCAAGTGAAGACCAACAAAGGCTTGATTTCACTTAAACGCCAGGCGAAAAAATGAGTCCTTGAACCAAAAACAAGAAGTGCTAATCCAAACACCACCGTTAAAAACAAAGTGAAAATGGAACTAAGAAGTCCCAAACTACACTGGAGATGATGCATCATGGAAGTACTATCTCCACACCACACTAAACTGGAGGTGTGAAAGAGATTGAAAACCTCTAACCACAATAAGTTTGGTAAGAGGAGAAATTCTAGCAAATGTTCTTGCAATTATGTGTAGAGAATGCTAAAGCAAAAGATTGGGGGCATTAGTTTGGGGTGGATAGGGTTGGGGCAGCCCCGACAAGAGAAGCCCCGAAAAGGGCAACCCCAATGAAGGCAGCCCAACAAGGGCAACCTCGAAGAGAGCAGCCCCAATGAGGGTTCCTCGACTGCAGAATTCACTTAATACAATCTACTTGAATATGTTGGCAAAGTTTTGATCTTGCATGCATAGATGGCTTGATCCATCATCAGATATGCTTCTGGTGGGTCTTAATGACTTGTTCTACCATTAGACGTGTATGACAAGACCTTGATGACTTATTCTGTCATAAAATATGTTGATGGGAGGCCTTGATGGCCTAATCTTCCATTAGATATGCTTTTGGTGGTCCTTGATGGCTTGGTTTGCCGCTAGATATGTCATGTAGGGTCTTGATGACCTTATTTTCCATTGAATACGTCAATGGGGGGCCTTGATGGCCTAATCCACCATCAGATATGCTTTTGGTGAGCCCTGATGGCTTGAATCACCGTTAAATAAGATCAGTAGGGACTTAGTGACTTGATCTACCATCAAATAAGTTGATGGAAAGTCTTAATGACTTGATCCATCGTTAGATATGTTGATGGAATGTCTTAATGACTTGATCCATCATTTGATATGTTGATGGAAGGTCTTAATGACTTGACCCATCATTAGGCATGTATATGGAAGGTCTTAAAGACTTTTCCACTATTAGATATGTTGATGGAAGATCTTAATGACTAGATCCACAATTAGATATATTCAAGGAGGGTAATAATAACTTAATCTACCATTGAGATGCCTCATAGATCGTAATCGTCCAATCATCATCTATTAATTGTGATTGATTGATTAAATCCACGATCTATGGACCTTTTTTTATCACACAGACTATCAAGGACAAATTTTCATGATCTTTTGTGAATGACTTTGGATCTCAACTTAGCAGAATCTAAATCACTATGATCATATTAGATTATATAAATCCTTACATATTCCTTTCCTCAATTAATGAACTATAAAATTTGAACAATTTTCTATGTGACAACATATAGAAAAATTTGGTTATATTGGTTTGTATTCAATAGATAGAAGGCTTTATTTCTGAGTCATTAAGCAATTAATTAAATCAAATATATTAAAAAGTTGATTCTTGTTACTATGATTATCAGCTACCGATATTATTACTAGACTTGCATATTTTCTATATATTAAAAGCCTTATTATCATCTAAATACTATCATTGGTGTTAGTTTTAATTTACTGAGTTTACTTAGTAGGCGTTAGATAGACAGTTCGCTCACGTAACAGTAATTAGCCAAACCTGGTGACGCAGGACAAGACAAAGGGTAGCCCTAAATGCCTAAATGCGATTTATGATGTTAGAAAAAATCAATGAAAAGTAAAATATGAGGCTTAAATTAAGATTAAAATTAATAATCACAATAAAATCACATAAATAAGCCACAAACAATCAAAACAAATCTTTAGAATCAAAGCGTGGATTATTATGTAACTCACCAAGCCCCAATAGATGCTCAAAGTGGAGATCTTTCAAAGTCACGTAATTGTCGGATCCCAAGAAAATGTACAACTAACACCAAGTTAGGACTGAAATTGGATTCACAATAAGAAGGGGCAGGGTTAAGGCCTTGCGATGGCTGTATGGTTTAGAAAGGGACTGGCGAAAGCAGTAGGAGAGTTATGGAAGTGATTTTGGGTGGTTTTAGTCGCAGGTGGGGTATGTAAGAGGCGAAATCTGGGCTTACAGCAGTTGTAAAAGGACTGTCTGAGGAAAAGGAGTAGTGAAGGGTAGGTTATAAGAGTAGACGAAGGGGTTGGGACAGATTAGGACAAAGGGTGAAAGCTTTGAATGGGTTTACAGATGACACAAAGGTTTGGAAAGCAATAAAGAAGGGTGGAGGGTCTGAGAGGGTTGGTTTTGGGCAGCGGCAAGAGTTGGGAATGGGTTTGGATATTCACGGAAGATTAAAGAAAATAAAAAGACAAGAAGAAGAGAAGAGGGAAGAGGGAAGATGAAGAAGTACCTGGGGATTGAAGGAGGAGGAAGAGGGCTTCTCGCCGACACCAAGCACGGCAAAGGCTTATGCAAAAATCTCAAAGTTTTATTTCATCCTCTATATCATGCCCAAAGGCTACAAGGCTTTATATAAAACTATCACTTACTTAAAATAAAATAAAGCAGAAATTACAAAATTACCCTTACTTAAAATAAAATTAAAAAAAAAAAAAAAGGAAAATAGCAAGTAAAACAAAACAGCAGGGATGCACCGCATCACCTGGTATGAGTTCAAGTTCAACCTTTTTTGTTTTTTGGAAAGATGAGTTCTACTTATTTTAAAGCAACTTATAAACTCAAACCTAGTACTGGGAAGTCTTTGAACTTTTATACTTAGAAACTCAACGAATGGGATAGCTATCGTAGTTGATAGGGATTTACAAGAAAATAATGTAGAAGTGAACAGACAGAGTAATAGGTTCCTAAACTCATAATGCTTACATTAGATAAAGTAACCTTAACATCATAAGTGCATATGCCCCTCAATTTGTATTAAAGAAACTTGAGAAAAGGGAATTTAGGCGTGAAATGGACGAATTGCTGCAAGATATACCTAATGGGCAAATATATAATCAAAGTATACTTAACAAACACACAGTGATGAACCAAAAAAAATGACATTTTTACCCCTGAATATTAGACTAGTTAGCTCTTGAATATTGTTTATTGTGTATTATTAATGGGATTGTTGAGTTTTGCAGATAATTTAGGAGAATACAAGAAAAATAATTAAAATTGAAGAAAAATGCAGAAGAATGGGCTATTGTGCTAATTTGGAAAGTGTGTGATTTTTACCACTTAATTTTGAAATTTATTGTAAATTGTCATAATTCAAGTCCAATTATGAGAGCTAGGAATATAAAAATAATTTTTAGAGTTTGAATTGTAAAGGTGGCAAAAATTCACAACATTGGATAACAAGTGGGCCCATGGTCTAGCCTGAAGTCCAAGCCTATGATTGAAGCTCATGATCCAAGCCCACCAAGAAGTCAGGCCAGATTAAAGCCCAGTCCACTCGAATTTGCAATAGATTGATGATGTGGCAAAGTGAAATTTGAATGGGCCATGTATGAATTAGTGAATGCCATGTGTCCAGAGTCCAAAATATGGAACACTGCTAAATTGAATGGAGGAGAAATTTTCTCCTAAAATCCCATCTCTAAAATTTGTCCAAGCTTAATAGGGATTTTTCAATTACCATGTAATGTAAAGCAAGCACAAGGATTTGGATTCTAAAAGAAAGACTCGTGGAGAAAAACTCTCTAAATCCCATTTCCAAAATTCGTATGAAGCAAAACAGGAAAAATGAGATTCGTACAATGCATAGTAAAATCGTATGAGGCTAGCAAGGAACAGAAGCTGGATTGTATTAGGATTCTAAGGAGATATTATTGGAGGAATTTTCTAAAAATCCATGTGCTATATTCTAACGAGGCCAAAATGGAATAGCACACATCCGTATAAGGCTATTGAAATTCGTATGGAGTGTTTTGGAAAAGGAGATTGGGTCAGAAGAAGGAATCCAACTCAATCAACATTCGAATGCTATGGAGAATCAATCTCCAATTTTCGCCCAAAGCTAAATCCTTACATTGATTATTTCAAATTTATTCCACTACTCTCCACACTATAAATAGAGGGCCAGACTAAAGGAAAAATCAAACTGACCAAGGGCTTGAGGAGTGCACTGAAGATTGGAGGCTGAAGAGACAGAGAATAGTTGGAGTCGAATTTTGTAAGAATTTTATTTTTATTTTTATCTCTGTCTTTGATGCAAGAATTCCAAAGGATTGTAATTTTATATTCCCATTTTCTTGAATAAAATTCAAGGTAGATTTCTTTAGATTCATGGTCTTCCAATTTTCGAATATCAAATAGTGATGGTTTGATTTTCTTTTAATTATTTTTATGTTGAAAATTATTTTACGGATTTTCAAGGAAACGTAGGATTGGTGGAACTAGATTTTTCCGGTCTAAGGCTCTTTTTAAGAGTAGATTCTTTTAGATTTCGCATTGGAAGTGGAAATTCTGCCTAAGCCTAAGGCTTGAATTGAAATTTCTGATTGACTTCATAATTTTTATAATTAGATTTTTAATAAATGAAAAACTTGAATATATGTTTGATAATTCTAGAAGCTTTCATGGTCTAGGCCGTGATTTTATTTTTATACGGGATAAGATGCCACCTTAAGTACTTGTTTCAATTCCACTGTGAATATTGTAAATATTCTTTATTTTCTTTATTTTTATTTGTTTATTTTCTTTTATAAAAATGGGAACTAGGTTGGAGTTGGATGTGTGTATTTTAATTTTGTTCACTCTAAGTTAATAAGGAGTTGTTATTGATTTTCTAGAATTAATTTCACCATAAATTTTACGAATCATGAATTTGATATCTTAATTGTTTAATTTTCAATTTTAGATAAACATTATATTTTTAGATTTGATTTCTATGTTTAGATTAATTCTAAATTTATGATTTATTTCTAAGATAAGAGAGTTATTAGATTTAATTCCAAGGTTTTATAAATTTTAAACCATAAAGTTTCATTGACATATGTTTTGTTTATATTTTGGATATATCTTCCATAACCCCATTGGGTTCGACCTCACACTCATAATGTTATATTATAAATGGTTCGTACACTTGCGAGTATAAATTTAAGACACAACACATAGGAGACGAGAACGATGGGTATGAAGATGTATAAGGTGACCATGGTTTTGAGGAAAGAAATAAGGTGGGAGAATCAATCCTTGACTTTGCAGTAGCTCATGATCTAACCATAACTAATACATATTTCACAAAAATAATAATAATAATAATACACCTCATAACTTTAAAGAGCGGACCTAATAGGTCACACATATATTATTTTTTAGGGAATACTTATTTTATAAGAATTGTTAAGTCGTTCAAATTTGGAAAGCCTTACAAGAAAACAAAAGTCGTTGACATGGATGTTATCAAAATCATGGTTCAAACAACCATAACCGGTCATTGTACCGGTCCCTATTGGTTCACAAATGAACCATGTGATATTTTCAAATATCAGACGAATTAGTCTGAACAGGTGTGAAATTTCAAAACCTCATAATATATATATAAAATCTAGAATATTGGAAAACATTGGAATATAAAGTTTGTTTTAATTCTAAATAAAAGGGACCAAACAGATAGATGAAAGGTGAGGAAATGTTGTTTAAGATCATTACGGACATTGGACACATACTTAGAAGAGCAAACAAAACCCTAGTACAAAAATTTGAATGGTGACAAATGGAAGGTACTTGGAGTAACGGGAGGATTTTAAGAACTTGGATTAACAAGTCAGGGCATGATAGATTGTGGAGCAACGATGACTATTTGTGGTAATAGTATAGTGGAAATGAGGGGTGACAAAGGGGTTCAAAGAAAAAGTAGAACTCAAAAAGGCAACCCTGGATACCTTAAACAAATGAGACAAAGGCTTTGACATTAATGATGATGAAGACGAGTAGATTGTAAGTGTAGAATTTTAAAAATGCTAAAGCCAAATGGGAAGTTAATGATGATCTTGTAATGAAATAACGGTACTAATCATTGTTCGGTTCAAAACATTTATCCATTCATGTAAATTTGACACACATGCGATAATGGTAAGTTAATGATTGAAGGGGATTCAGTGAATGCAATCAAGTGGGCAGAGAGGTCAAAACAACCATCTTGGAAACTTGTAGCAGTAGCTAGGGAGATTAGTATTCTACTATTTTGTGTGCTGGGAGGGAGGTCTCCTTCTCACTTGTTAGAAGATCGGCGAACGGAGTTGCGACTTTCTAGCCAAATGGGGAATAGACAGACAAAATGGAGAGGCTCTTCCTTAGGATCTCAGGATTTAATGTTTCTTTCGACTTTATCTTTGTATTTTTAAAGAAATTGTATTGTTATTATCTGGTTTTCTATTTTCTTTCTTGTACATCGACACTTGTATTTTTTTGGGGTTTAAACATGTAGACCCTATTGTACATCCTCTTTCTATTAATATATTTCTCATTTGTTATCACTCAAAAAAAATGTAAATTTGACACACCACTTTTTAGGCATAGGCTTAAAATTGAAGAAAATTTAGAGAACATTTGTTGTGTCTAATTCCTTCATTAAGCACAATATCCTATCAAAGATATCAAGGATCTTTGTATGCCCTCATTCAACCATTTTATCCTTTTGCTGCTCATGTCTTCTTGTGGTTTGTAGGCTGGATGACTATTCTAGGCCATATTTGATCTCAGGTATCATCAGTTGGTACTAAGCTTTTAATAAAATACCTGGGGTTACCCTTTCAAACAAGAATGTCCAAGGGGCTTCCTCTGGTTGAAAAATTCCTATATTAAGGCTGAAAGCCCACCAGGTGCCTAGCCAATATATACTTTGGCAAGAGCAACAACCTGGAAGGGTCCAACAAGTGGATATAGAATCTAGCATGTGTCAAATTGGCAAGTGCAACCACTTGAAAAAAAAACTGTGTTCCAAAAAAAAAAAAAAAAACACACTAGGTTGCAGACCTAAAGTGTGTATGAGAATGCCTCTAAGAAAATACAATAAAGAATATACGAAAAAGCATGAACCTAATGTACCTACAATATGGTGAGCCTTCCAAAACTCTTTCTGCATTGCCTTTCATAACGTTCACCAAGTCAAGCCCAAATTTCAAACCAGAGAAATTGCACTCGGAAGGAAATGCAAATAAGTTGTAAAAAGAGCCTGCAATCAGCAATTCACTTGATAAATCCAATGGAGAGTCTAAGTACATAACCAGTCTGTAATACTATCTGCATTTATTAACATCATAGTAACAGGTGCAACTAAGGAGGATTTAGATTTATATGATGTATGCCTATTTCAGCCATATCTTACATGCTTTTTAATGGATATAGCAAGATATCCACTGAAAAAAAATATTCCAAAACTTAATGTTGAAATTTTCTTATATTCCGTGTTCAATAAGATATTAATATGTCCACAGTGTCAAGTTTTAGAATATGATAGTATATCATTTTTATGCAAGGATCCATCCGCTTAGTCATAAAAGAGAGTTGGCAATCATCCCCATATAAACTCATCAATGACTTGATAAATACAACTCTTGCCACAACATAATCAAAATCAACGCATTTTACCAAAAGAGTTACCATTTGGCATTTCCTGTGATCTATCTTTGGTCCTCCTTTGCACTGGATGTTGCAATACCTTCACAGAAGATATAATTGTTTTAGCCAATTGATTGTGATTCTTAACCTCTTCAATATCCACAGCGAGAACAGAAGCTCCTTCCTTGAGAGCATATCTACGATTATTAAGGATTATCACCACCCCCAAACGGTGATTCAAAAGGAACATGTAGAAGAGGCAGACATAAATATCTGAAGAATATGATGCCACACACAAAAAGTGCAAATATTAATGTTCAACAAACGGTGTCAATGGTCCAGTCACGAATGAAAACAAGATAACCTGTCACAAGGGTCAATTTAAAAGGGGTGAGTGGGAGGCCATGGCACCATCAAATCAAGTCATGCAGTCAGAAACCCAATAAAATTCCTGAAGTCATGCAGTCATTTAGCGCACAAGTCATAACTATCTCTCTCATAACTCTCTCTCTCATAACTCTCTCTCTCTGTCTCTCTCTCTACATCAAACTCAAATTCAAAGAAGAAAAAGCACTGAAAAAAAAAAAGGAAAAAAACAAAATAAAAAAAATTGAAGAAGTAGAAGTACTTGGGTCAGTTAGTCATAGTGAATTTTTTAAAAAAAAAGGGGAAAGAAATTGCATTTTTAGGTAAGTTCATTCTTTATGAATTATGAATTATTTAAGTCAATATTAGTTTGTAAAATGATAACTGATGAATTATAATTCAAACTTTGATTTATATTAGACCAAGTCAAAGCCCAAAAATTTTACCTTGGCCCCCTCAATATAAAATTCCTAGGTCCACCCCTAACCTATTAGATCAGATAAAACTAAGCCAAATTAAAATAAAGCCAACCAAATATGTCATTGAAAACCTACTCATACAAAGATAGACATGTCGAGAGGATACTCTCTAATCCCAAGAACACTATTATGATTCTCCATCGTGTACATGTAACAGCTTTCCCTGCTCCAAGGGAAGGTCTCCCCAACCAGTTTCAAAGCCGATGTTGCTCCAGAAGTGAATATGCATTTATAGTCATTCGGCGATGCATTGCAGTAATCAAGGACCTGGTCATGACCCAAGTTCATCAAAACAAGAAATCACAACAGCATGATCTTTATTAAGTGATAATAGCAATACATGATTTTCTAATCTTGAACATCAAAATAGAAATCTAAATATTCAAAAACTCCCCTCTCATCAAAGCACAAGGAAGAAAGAAACCTAAACATGGCCAAAGATGTAAAAAGAGCCAAAATGTACAATCCAAAAAAGCAGCAAATAAATAAAGATAAACCTTATTGTAAGTAGTAAGAGCCACCTTGAGGGGACCAGAGAGAACACCTCATGGCAGTAACAGGTTGAAAGGAAAGACATAACATAGATTGTGTCATTGGTCCAGATGTTCCAACCATTACGTTAGGAGCCTACAGAATGGATGGGTAATAACAAAAAATTTAACCCATCAGTTTGAGAATTTGAATTGATTGCTATCATCATACAATCGAATCCAATCCAGGTAATTTTGGAGCATAGCATCTGCAATTCATGCTGAATGAATTTTACCCCACCTTTTATTTATTAGGAAGGTGGTGCCAAGAGGACCCAACAACATGGCTCTGCAGTCCAGGTAAGCAATCTCTTACTTTAATACAATGCGGTCTGATTGCAGATTGTAGTTAAAATAAATCTTACAATACATGAATCTTACGATTCATACTACGTCAAGGAGAACTATTCGTATAGGCACGATTCCTATAGAAAATAGAATTATGAGCTTAGTTGGAGTGTGAAAGCATGAAACTTTTGGTTTTGATGATTTTAAGGTTTGAGTAGCTAGGTATGTAGGGCCTTAGAATTTTTGGGGCTTTTTAGTTTATTATTGACTTTTACAATATTAATTCGGGAATATACTAGTATTATACTTTTGGAAGTTCGAATTTTGAAATTAGAACTCCAATGAAATAGTTGTATAACATTCACTTGCTATTGGAGGAAAATAGAGAATGACTCGTATTATTACTTTTTAAATATATGTTTTGTCATTTCTTATATTATAATGTTTTGGAGAAAATACTCATGAATCTTATGATTCTAAGGTTTACAATACATGATTTACAATTCAAGACATATAACGATTTTACAATATATTTAATTTTCACATCATTGGATTGGAGACCACATAGCTTACTGTCTACCAATATATAAATGGAGTATTTAGGGTTCTTAAGTTCTACGATCCATATCAGCACATGGGAAAATAAGGTAGATATGTATAACATACTGGATGGATCATAAATGTCACTAACATAAAAAATCATAACAAATGGTTAGCGTGGACCATGTAGAAGTTTTCCATACGTTTGTTGGAGAACAGCCTGCCAGCCAGATAACGAGTCACACACATACAAGCATGCACGTGCACAATGCACACATGAGGGCATGAGCGTGCACACAGAGAAATCCATCATTTCAAATCAAATTTATGCAAAGCAAAAATCACCAGATTTCTTCCCAAGGTAAAAGTAGAATATCAATATAAACAGGAGAATACTGACATTTAAAATGGAACCCAAAACAAGGAAACAATAGTGCGCATCCACATCAAAAGCGAAAACAGGGGACCAAGATTCAAGGGTTGCAAAATCTTATTGCCAGAGAGATTTTCATAAACGTATCATCCACAATGGAAGTCACATCAAAAGCTTTGATAAACAGAACTGTGAGCTCTACTTGTGCAAAATAAAATACCAAAGAGACTATATACTTTACAGGCTGTGTGAGCTAAATATCCAGTAAACAAAGATACCTGTTGGCGTGCAGCCCTTACAACATCTGATGTAGCTGAGCTGGTATCACTTTGACTATCTATATTTCCCAAAATTAAAGAAATAACTATCAAACAAATCATATGATTAAAATAGTAACAGAGCTATAATAATAAGAAATCGTCTCCATATCAGGTGGCTTCTTTGGCCAAGTATGTGGTCATTTCCTAGGCTTTATCTTCAGGAAGGTTTTGAGCTCTTAGTGTCCGTCTTAGGTGGATTTTCCTTGCAACTGACTATCTTACTTGATTCCTTTTTAGGATGATTCGATTTTTTTTCTCATTAGGAGTTGCCTCCTACAAGTGCTATGAAATTGAATTTTGATGGTAGATTTTGTCAAGAAGTTGGTGTGCATTGGGGTTTGATTAGACATTTGACCTCTTCTGTGTTGGCCTTTGTACTAAGAATCTTTGTTATGTTTTAGTGCTAATAACTTTTTTGAGCAAACGTAAAGAGAGAGGGGGACTTGGAATTCCCCTGTTCACCAAAGGAATCAAGCATTATTATGTAAGTGGAATTGGAGGTTTTGGAAAAGAAAGGGAAGACTTGTGAGCAAGAGTTCTAACCACTAGATATGGAACATGGGAGAAAGGCAGATGTACTTTAGGAGACAAAGTGGAGAGAGAGGGCACCCAGATTGTAAAAAGCTGGTGGAAGCTAGGAAAGGGGGAAGGCCAGGTGGGCAGGGCTTTTAATGAGAATATATCTGGGAGGAGGTATGGCTCGGGGATAGACCCTTAAAGGTTGTCTTCCCTAGATTGTATAGGTCGGCGACCAACAAGAAGGCAATCGTGAGCGATCGGTATAGGCTAGAGGGAGGTCAGATCCATTGCCATTTCGATTTCAGAAGAAACCTTAGGGACTTTGAACAAGAAAGTCTAGAAAACTTGCAACGCCTTTTGAATGGCTTTCCCTTGTCCATTGAAGAGGAAGATGGATCAATTTGGATAGGGGAATCCTCTGGAACCTTCTCGGTTTTTTTTGAAGCATCAACGATGAAAATTCATTAAAAAGAAGGAGATACAACTGGAACCTTCTCGGTTAGATCAATGGTAGGGAGGGTAAGCCACTTGAGTAACGACGTCTTACTCTCGGGACTTGCATGGAAGAACCTAGCCCCTCCAAGAGTAAAGGCCTTTTTGTGGTGTGTACTACAAGGAAAGACCCTGACTAGATCAATCTTAAAAATGAGAGGTCTACTCAATTCAGATTATGACCTCCAATGTCCCTTATGCAGCCAAGCAGAAGAAAAGGAGGACCATCTTTTCTTGAAATGCCCCGTTGCATATCATCTGTGGAAAAATTTACTTAATCTCATCAGAATACCGTGGGTACTTAATAATACCTACATCGGGCGATGCGTTCATGGTCCATCCCACATCTTAATTCCATAAGGAAAATGGCTTGGAATACAATTCCCGCAGCAATCTTGTGGGCCATTTGGAAGGAGAGGAATGCCAGAGTGTTTCAATCTAAGGAGCAGAGTATTGAGGAATTATACCATAAAGACAAAAAGAGGTTATGCACATGGCTCTTGTCAGGAGAAGACTTCATAGGAGCCAAGATAATGGACTTCTATCAGTCTTGGGAGGGTTCAATGATGGGAGTCCCTAAAAAGGCCAAAAAGTCTACCACCTAGACACCACCACAACAGGGACAGTTCAAGTTCAATGTGGACAAGGCTGCCAGGGGAAAACTGGGACCGGTAGGAATTGGCAGCATTCTACGTGACCATAATGGGGAGCCGATAGTTGTATTTCTAGAGTTGATTGGCATAAAAGAATTGAACAAGGCAGAATTGCTTAGCATTAGGAAAGCCTTGACTATTTGGAATTCCTTAGAGTTGGGCAAATTGGTCATCGAAAGTGACTCGGCAAATGCAATGAAATGGGTATCGGGAGTTAAAAAACCTCCGTGGAAGTTGGTAACAATGGCAAGTGTGATGAGGGCTTTACTTAAGGATCAGGAAATCTCGTTCATCAAGGCTAGTAGATCAGCTAATGGTTTTGCAAATTTCTGCGCAAAACAAGGAGTAGACTTAACAAGCCAGGGCGTTTACCATTTATGACACATAGGGATGACATCTTTGGAATGGATTGTTCTCTTGTTATCACGACTTTTTGGACATATGGGATCATTGGTTAGATTACTTTGTATTTCCTTTCTTTCCCATGGGTTCATTACTCCTGAACCCATGATTCCTCCCTTTGTACCTTTTTTCTCTTTTAATGAAAATTCTTGTTACTGCTCAAGAAAAAGCTTGCACGATACCGAGCTTGGTTCACTCTCAGGGCTATTGGGATGTGTGTCATCTTCTCTTCCCTATACTTATCCAGCACTTCCTCTTTGCACTGGTTCCCCTGGTTACTCCCAGTGGGAGCCCATCATTCACAAGTTTAGCAAGCACCTAACTTCGTGGAGAGGAAAATATTTATCCTTCGGTGGCAGAATCACACTTCTTAAGTCAATCCTCATAGTACTTCTTGTCTACTTCCTTTCTGCATTTAGATGCCCCAACAAAGTCATTCGCTTTTTGGAGAAAATTATGAGGAATTTCCTTTGGGGCAATCAAGAGAATAAAAGAAAAGACCACCTCGTGAGTTGGGAGCAAGTTCGTCTTCCTATTGATGTTGGAGGGCTCAGGGTCCACCCTATTAAGGAGGTTAATACTACTCATTTTTTTCCAACTAGCTATGGAGGTTAGGTACTAAGGGTGACTCCCCTTGGAAGACTATTCTTACTTATAAATACAGGTTGGGAAATTACGACTGGAATTATCAATCCTTTCCCCCATAGAACATCAGGCATGTGGAGAGCTATTTAAAGAAGGGATCAAGTTTAAAGCCGGGCATGAAAACAAAATTAAATTTCCCTAGTATGACAGTTCAACTTTGGCTTCATGGTTCCATCACTTTATCGCCTCCCTCAACTGCCCTCAGGGGTCATTTCAAATTTCTACTCTGTATGCACGGATCAGGTTGTTTGGGATCTCTTTGGCATAATCTTTCAGACTTAGAACCAAATGAGATTTTGGACCTCCTCCTTATCATTAGTTCCTATCGGATGTAATTCTCTGATGAGGACTGCCTCGTGTGGTGGTCTGGCCCTGTTGGATGTTTCTATATGAAGTCTTTTTACACTTGGAGTAATCAGACGATTTCCCTTGCTATTGTTAACCCGGATATTTGGACCTCCAAAGCTCCACCTTAGGCCATTAGCTTCCTCTAGAGTGTTGGTTTGGGGAAAATAGTTACACAAGACAACCTGCGCAAAAGAGAAAAGAATCATGGTCAATGCTTTCCCTTTTGTCTTCAAGCTTTGGAGAGACGAATCACCTCCTTATTCATTGTCACTTCTTTGCAGTTGTTTGGAATTCAATGTTGGATCAATCTGGAGTTCTATGGGTTATAGCTTCTTCACTCACTCAGTTATCTTCTGCTTGGGACATTGTTTTGGTCTCTCCAAAGTGTTCTTCATTCTAGCGCCTTCAGTTTTTGCCACTATTTAGAGTCTTTGGTGGGAATGGTATTTAAGGATTTGGCCCAGCCGAATTCATATGTTTTTAGACTTGTTTTTGCCGAGTGCACCTCATGGGCGTCTGCTCATGAGAAATTCAGGAATAGTTCTATGACCGACATCTTACAAGCCTAGAAAGAATGTGTTAATCTTACATAAGTATCTGTATTAGTGTGGTTTCAGTTTTTGGGCTATTTTCGAGGGTGTAGTGAAGTGTTGGGCTACTTGTTTGGCTTTGATTTATGCTTCTTTTTTTTTTGTATTTGCACCTCTTGTGCCTCCTTTCCTTTCAATATAGTAACCATTACAAAAAAAAAAATATTCAAACAAATCAAATTAAAACATGAGTAGCTCAGCTATTAAAAGTTTAAAACCACTTCTACCCAAAGGGTAAGAAATTATGCTTTTTCTAATTTTTCACATGTTAGGCTATGTGAGTTCCCATGCACATGGGTCATTAAATACTAAGCAGCATGAATGGTGGGACATCAAGTAAGGTAGCCGGTCGATATGTTCACCTACTTGCCAAATCTTTCTTAGAGTTCTTATTTTCCTTTTTATCCTCCCAACTTGAAACTTAGGTCACTTTAAAAGTTAAACTGTGAAGTGAATGATGGTATGATTTATAATAGAGTTAATTGGAGAACAAAAACTCAAAACCCAACCCTAGATAGATGAGATTAGTGGCTGATGATAATGATGATGAAGGAAAGTTTAATGCGAAGACTTCTTTGAGAAGAAAGCCACTTTACAATAAAGCAGGTCACACATGACTAAGAGGTGTGCATATGGGATCATATGGATAAGGGGTGCATGATGTTTCACCCACATCAAATCATCTTAACAATACGAATGGACTTGAAATTAATTGTTATAAACCAAGTTTTTGAGGATCAAAATTACATAGCAAATATGATCAAATGGAGTTGAAATTTCAAATAAACCAAATTAAAACATGAGCAACTCAACCATTAAACCATTTCCATCCAATGGGGAAAAATAGGTTTTTTTTTATTTATAGGTTTTGCATGTTAATATGAGTTCCCATGCACATGAGTCATTGGATGTCAAGTAACACCAGGGGGACTCCAAGGGGGAGACTCCTTTAAGAAGAATGCCACTTTACAATCAAGTGGGACCCTCATGGATAAGGGGTGAGTGAAGCTTCACCCCCATCCAATTATCCTAGCCACACTAATGGCAATTGAAATTTTAAGTCTTGTAAAGCAAGTTTTGAGGATAAATATGACTAAGATGATGAAATGGAGTTGAACTTTCACTCACCTCCTATCCATACAATCCCATGTATGCCTACCAGTCATGTTGGCGCTACTATAATGGAGATGGGTGATTTTCTTGGGAACCCTCCCTAGAGTTTGTCTTATATATTTAAAGTAGGACTGTAACTCGGGTCGGGCAGGTCGGGTTTTAATAAACCCAACCCTAACCAATATCACAACACATTGGACCCGACCCGAATTAAAAAACCCAAATATAGTCAACCCGACCCGACCCGAGTTTGTAATACCCTCAACCCGACTGTTGGCCCAACCCAACCCGACTCGAGTTTGTAATAAGAAAGATGTTAAATGGGCATGAAATAATGGTGAAGGGTTGGCTTTGGTAAAGGTGGGTAAAAGGAGTAAAAGGTTAATGGGTTATTAAAAGACCAGGAAAGAGGGACACGGTAATGGGTTAGACGATTGTGGCAAAGGGACGATGTGGTCTGAGGAACGAGTTTGGATTGTGACCGTGGTTTCATGTGGATGTGGTGGAAGGGTTGAATGGATTATATGTACAAGTAACAGAGAGGGCAGGGCTGGCTGCGTCTGGACAAGGTGGGGAAGATGAAAAAGGACAGCAGAGGCACACGCAATCAACTGACTGTGCCCATCATCCGCCGGCCTGGGTGTATCCCAACCTTCTACTTGCAGGCAGAGGAGGGAAAAAAAGATAACTCCGGGAGCACTGTCGAACGCCGGCGACAGTTGAATCCAAAGAGGAAGAAGAGAAAAAAGAAGAAGATAGAAACAGGGTAAAAACCCAAATCCAAAAATCCGATTAATATTCCATTGATAAATCTATTCTCTATTACCTTCCCAAAAAGGGGTTTATATACAAATCCTAAAACTAAACATAGAAATTAAAATCAAACGAAAAAGAAAAGAAATAATAATAAAAGGAAATAAGAATTAAAAAAAAAAACTGTAAAAAGGGTAATCTCCATTGGGGGTTTTGTTGAAAGAGAAAGAGGAATTTCCTCTTTTGGGATCCCCCTTCCTCGGTGTTGCATCACTTTCTCGCTCGCTCGCTTCTGTGAGGAGGCGAGATCCATCAATGGCGTTCTTCTATTTGTAAAGATACTTTAGTAGGAGAAAAAAAATTAAGAGAAATAATGGAAGAGACGTGATGCAGATGCTGAGGAAGCCCAGCTGAAGATAAAACTTGTGGTGCCTTTGGATGTTTCAATGTGTATCTTCCACTCACTTTTTTGTTCTTCTCAATGGGTCTTCTAAAGGTTTCTTCAAGAGCTCTAGAGGAATTCGTCAAGGAAACCCTCTTTCACTTGCCCTTTTCGTCATGGTCGCGGAATCTCTTAGTCTTCTTTTGTCTAAAGCTGCTAACTTCAACCTCTTCCATGTCTTCAGGATTGGTGACTCTTCCTTACAAGTCCATCATCTCCAGTTTGTGAATGACACTATCATTTTTTATGAGGCTAATGAGGAATCTGTTATGAATCTTCGGGCTCTTCTCAGGTGGTTTGAGTTGTCTTCTTCCCTTCTGATAAATTATTGCAAAACATTAATCTGGACAACACTGAGCTTGTGTTCCTTTCACAGTTGTTAGGTTGTGTTTCTTTTGCTCTGCCATCCACTTATCTAGGGCTACCTCTCTGCATTGGGTCTACTGGCTACTCTCAATGGGAACATATCATCAATAAATTCAGTAAGCACCTTGCCGCGTGGAGATGTAAGCATTTGTCATTGGGTGGAAAGATCACTCTTCTCAAATCAACCCTCACTGCACTGCCTGTCTACTTCCTCTCTACCTTCCGTTGCCCGAACAACGTTATTCGGTCGATGGATAAGATTATGAGGAATTTCCTTTGGAGTGACCTTGAGGAAAAGAGGAAATATCATCTTGTCAATTGGGCCCAAGTTTGCCTTCCTACAGCTTCTGGGGGATTGGGGGTGCGCCCAATTAAGATCACTAATACTACTCCTTTCAAAGAGGATATGGAGATTGGGCTCTGATGTTGACTCCCCTTGGAAGGCCATCCTCAGATGTAAGTATAGATTGGGGAATCGTGGTTGGGATATCAATCCCGCTCTGCATAGAGCTTCAGGGATGTGAGAGCAATTACAGCTTGTATTGACAAATTCAAAAAAGGTATCAAGTTTAATGTTGGGCGTGGAGATAAAGTTAAGTTTTAGACGGACCCTTGGTATGCTAGCTCTACTATTGCATCCCAGTTTCCTTCTCTTTATCACCTTTCTATTAGGCCTCTTGGGACCATCTCTGATTTCTACACCATTATTTGTGAGCAAGTCGTCTGGGACATTACTCTCCACCGTAACCTATCTGACTCTGAAACTGATGCCTTTTCGGATCTTATCCATTCAAATTCTTCCTACAGGATTCGTCCTTCTGTTGATGACAATCTAGTTTGGTGGCCCGATCCCTCTGATTTATTCTCGGTCAAGTCTTTTTGCACATGGACTGCTTTGCCAGCTGGAACTGCCATTATTAATCCCAAAATTTGGTCCTCCAAAACCCCTCCGAGGACAACTAGCTTCTTTTGGATGGCCGGATTGGGAAAAATTTGACCCAGCTTAATCTTCGGAAAAGATGTAGATTAAAGCTGGGTCAAAATACCCATGGATTGCATGCTTCTAAAGAGGCGAATCATCTTCTCCTGCACTGTCCCTTCTCATCTGAAGTTTGAGCATTGGTTTTTTATCAGTTTGGGGTGGCTTGGATTATGCCATCGTCAATTGCTGAGTTGTCCTTTGCGTAGGACATTGCTTATGTCTCGCCTAAATGCTCTTCTTTGTGGTAGTTATCTTTATTTGCTACAGGTTGGAGCCTTTGGTGGGAATGAAATAATAGTTTGTTCAGAGATACGAGTGAGACCAGTGCAGCAGTTGGAAAACATGCTTTTGCTAAGTGTGCTTCTTGGGTCGCGTCATTACAGGTTTTCAGGAACATCTCTATGTCCAACATTTTGCGTGCTTGGAAAGAATGTGTTGATCTTTCTTAAGGCCTCTTTGTTTCATTTGCTTTTTTCCAGTGCTTAGTTTTTTCTGTTTTTTTTCTTTGTATTTGTACTTCTGGTGCCTCTTTATTTATTTATATATGAACCATTTCCAAAAAAAAAAGATAAAACTTGTGATTGGCAAATTAGGGATTAGGGTTTGAGGGTGAAGGGGTTTTATATAAGTTAGGAAATTCGGTTCAGGTCGGGTCTTCTCGGGTTGAAATTTAAAGACCTCAGTCCAACCCGACCCGAGTTTCGTGCGGGTTTTTGTTTTCTCAACCCGACCCAACCCTATAGCCCAACCCTTGTAACCCGACTCGCATGATTTCTGAGGTCGGGTCATGCGGGTCGGGCCGGGTCATTCAGGTCGGGCCGGGTCATGCGGGTCGGGCCAAAACCCGACCCAAGTTGCAGCCCTAGTTTAAAGACTGGTTTCATCTTCAAAAGGACTCAGCCCCAACATTATATCAAGAATCAAAGATTTAAACATGCATCCAACAATTTAAAGCACAAATATCAAGTGTCAAATAATCTGACTTGCTCAATTTAGACAGTTTGATAATCAACATCATGCTGTGTTGGTCCATCCATAGGCCCTGTCAGATGGTGGCCTCCATGCACTTAGGTGCCATTTTTTTCTCAAAATTTATAAAACCTATGTAATCAAGCCAACCAACCTATATCAAATCAACCCACATACAAAAAAAAAAAAAATCATAGAGAAAAAAGCACTTAAAGGGAAAAGAATCTCTCTAGCTAAGGTCTAAGTAAAAAAAAAAAATTGCAGTTCAACTAATTAAATTCATCCTTCTCCGAAAATAAAAGAAAAATAAGTAATTCTTTCTTTTCTTTTCTTTTTTATGCGCTAGAGGATACGTGGATTTCCGTAGACATTAGTAGTTAGATCTTTAAAAACAGCTTCCATCTGGGATTCCGAGTACAAGGTTGCTCCAGCATGGTCCAAATAAACCAGCCCTGCAAAATGCCCACCAAAAGTCTAAAACATAAAAAAAGAAAATTAAATAATAAAAGCATCAAGATAATCTATCCATTAAATTGCAGAAGAGAATCTGACCGTCCAATCGCTTGAAATCAGACGCTCGAATTTCGTCGATGTTCTTGGGGGCATCTGGATATCCGTAGTCTGCCCCGAACTCTTTAAGAAATTCCTCTTTTCCATCTTCCATTTCTCTGTCTGCCTTTCGCCTCGCGTGATTTATAGAGAATTTGAATTTGTAGTAAGGGTCAAAATTGGAGCAGGGGAAAGAAGCTAGGAAGCGGATGGAAATCGGGCGGCCTTTCTGGAGATAACGAAACTCTCTGTACAAGAAGAAAGAGATTCTATTGGTGACTGGAAGAAAATCAAAGGAACCTGCAAGAAAATATGTTCGACTGACGAATGGGCTCTTTTTCTATGCTCCGTCCTCTTGGTCGTATGTTCAAATGTTTGACTGTGGCCTCTCTTTCAAATTAATCCATTCATAATTCGTCATACATGACCGTTTTAAGATGCTACTGCCCTTCAACATCTGTCCTCAATCTTCACCGGATACAGATAACATGAGATGGTTGGATAAATTATATATAAACAGCTAAGTATAATGAAAATGGCTTATAAAATAAACAGCTCAAGGGATCTAATTCTCATTGATTGCAGCATCATTTAATCTACTATTATTATACAGTATACTTCAATTCAACAGTAAATAAGGTTAGCCCAATCCCTCGTTTCTCCAGTGAAGGATCACTCTATGTGAGATAGGTACATAGTAAAATTTTACCGTTTGAACTTGACATTTGTAAAGAGAGATGCAGACGTGCCCCAAAAAACTAGTCAAAGAAGACACTAAACACGTTCGATCATAAAAAAAAAAAGTCAACAGTAAATAATTCTCATAAATAATTGATATGATAATCTATTAACAATTAAAGAAAAACATTCAGATTTAAGGGATCTCTATATTTAACAAATATTTAACATATGCCTTTGAACATAGGGTGTTATTTTAATATTTTGGTATTATGATGAACTAATTGGATTTTATATTTGTTTTTTTTTTTTTATAACATGGGTATCTCCACCCTATATTAGAAGTAAAACTAATCTCATAGATATATGAAACCACTTGCAAACCTCATATATTAAGTAAGCTCGAAAAAAGTCAAACTCAAAACATCTAGTCTAATAATTTAGACCAACTGAACTATCCACATAAGCTCATACTTAATATGTATCTAATTGTAAGATTTTTATATTCATTCAATCAATTATGAGACAAGATTTACCACTAGCCGTTGAAAATGGGAAAGAGAGACTGTTTTATTTGCAAAATTTGTAGAGGATGGAATGAGGACAATAAAGGGTGCTCTAAGAAACTGGACACCTTGGTTACAAGAAAAAAATATATAATATTACAACATTTATATAAAAGGAAATTAATATATTCTTTGGTGAAAAATAGTGGCCTTTAAGTATTTATATGCTTAAATATCAATTTTATCAGAAATTGGTGGTGGCACAATCTTCCATTTTGAAAGTGAATTGTGTTTTTTTCCAACAAATTGAGAATGAAATATATATGTAATCAAAAGCTTTTGAAGCTTATATGATTATTTTGTAGTAGAGACTCTATGGATAGAAGATATGTGGATTTTCAGTTTTTCACTCTTATACTGATACAGGCATCGTATGCAATGAACCAGACTCGGGCCCAATTGAAGATGAGCCGGCCCTGAAATTAACGAGTTTGTTCTTGAAATGAAGAGAGGGACTGTTTTGAATGCCATGTCATCACAAGTATGGGTTCCACTCAAAATGACATCAGCAGTTACATCACTCATGTGGATCCCACATGAAATGCCAACATGGCAGAAGGGCCCACTCAGATGTGTCTACACGTGGCTGTGCATGCGACTGAAGATGGACTTTGCTGAACGAAAAATCAGAGAAGGAAAATAAGATAAAAGGAAAGCAGGAAACGAAGTAAAAGAATGACATTTAGAAGGAAAGAAAATATAAAAATAAAACATATAAATAGGAAAGAAGCCAAGCACGTTGCTGTACTGTAGGAAAGAATGAAAAGAAGTTAGAGAAAGAAAATAAGAAGAGAAGAATCAGTGGAAATAAAGAAGAATGGAAAGAAAGAAAAAGATAGAAAAGATATGAAGATAATGTTAGAGACGGTGGAGCAATGCAATCCATGGGTATTTTGCAAAGCTGCTCAATTTTATTTTATTTTAATTGCCTTTTTTTTTTTAGATTTAATAAGGCTTATATATTTGGTCAAACATCTTAAAAGTTAAGACTTTGATTATTTGAAAATTTAGAATAGCTTGAAACTCTTTATTCCAATCTCTTTAGGAGGGTAAGTTTGATGCCTTTTGAATTTAATTTATATTATTTGTGTTGAATTGATTTTAAGGAGATTATCTGCAATTAATTTGCATTTTGAATCTTGATTTCATTTTGAAGGTTGGCTTGCAACATCTACAATTATTTTATCATTATGAAAATAGACCACACAAAAACCAATACCTTAAAAATCGTTGTTTTAAAAGAACTAATTGATTTTCCTTGCAAATGCAAGCATTATGAGATGATTTATTTTAAGGTATTTATTTTTGCATTTACTGAAATATGAATCCATATTCCAAAGCTCTTGTGAAGAGTGTGTCCTCAGTACAAATTATGAGGAGTTGGAAAAAAAAAAAACTATGTACTATGGGTAGAAGTGGGAATTTGAAAGAAGAAAAAAAAAAAAAAAAAAAAAATCAAAATCAGTGTACAATGATAAAAAATGCCAGTGTAAATATTAATCCTTTTAAAAAGTTAGGTAGTATAAATAAATCTTTTATTTGCTTTTAAACTAGCATAATGGAAATTCCTTTTTAAGATAGATTCAGGTGTCAATATATTGAATAGATAGCTTACAAGACAAAAGTCAAATGAAGTAGAACCCTACTAAGTGTGCCTTGTAAGTCCAACATACCATTAATCTTGCATTTAACTTTGAAAACCCATTTTGAATTAAGATATTATATTCATCAGTTATGGTTGCTCTCCAATTTAGGTCCCTATTTGTACTAGTAAAGCATGAAGGTTCAAGTGTTCAACTGGGGGGGTTAACTCTGCTCAATCAACCCATTGGGTGCTCTGTACTGAGAAAAACCCAAGGTTTGTGGACACATCTTTAGATTGTTTGATCATTGGAAACTGATTTATTAAATGTTATCATTTCAAACAAATAATCCAAGAAAGCAATTAGAAATTATCCAAGTTACAGAATGTGGTGATGTTTATGCTCTATGGCACCATCCTATCCAGGAGGTGTGAGAACAAGAAAGATGGCTATGAATGCCATTAGATTTGCGGAAATGTTGAAAATCCATCCTTGTAAACTCACCCCCTCAATCAGATTGCATGCTTTTGATTTTCCATCCAAAATGATTTTCAACCAGGTGTTTAAAATGGACAAGACTGAAAAGAACATATGACTTGCATGTCAAGGGAAAAATCCAAACATATCTGCAATGATCATTCAGATAACTACTATAATTACTTCTTCCATTAGTGTAATAAACTGGTGCGGGATTTCACAAGTCTGTATGAATCACATCTAATGGTTGGGAAGACATGAAACTGAACAGTTGAAAGGGAAGCTTGTGACAGTTGCCCATTTGACAAAACTCACAAAAAAGATAAAAAAAGATTTTGAAGCCTTATTACAAACTTCCAGTCCATTTGAAGAGAACTGGATTGACAGTCTCCATACGTGTGTGCCCAAGGCAATGATGTGGCCTTCCAAGTGGCATCATTCTGGCTTTGGCAACTCAATCATATGGAGACCATCTCAACTCAGCCTGTGAACGAGTGGCGTCCACATGTAGGTGAAGTTCAAAAGTCGCATCACTATCCTTGGTAAATGTGCTGACAGAAAGAAGATTTTCTAATATGAGCATGCCAAACATTATCTAACTGATAGTTTGTGTTATATCCAACCTAATCCATTTTCCACAATAATCTTGTCAGGTCTCTGATAATCAGAGTGAAGAGATCAGCTCTGAAGATTAATTTTAATATGACGAATTGCTCCAGAATCAGGGTACTGTTGTGGGTCTCTTGGTGCTGAGGCACAGTGGAAACTGTAAGTGTGGAAGATAAGGTGACTTTTTTATTTGAAACGGAGATAGTGAAAATTTTCATTAATTAAGAAGAGTTACAAGACAGAATCCCCTTGTATAAGAGAGCTATATACAAGATCAGTACATAATAAACAACAACCGCATCACAAAGTGAAGGAAAGGCGCACAAAGAAACATAAAAACCCCCAACCCCATACACCCAAACCCCAAACACAAGCTCAGGATCTGAATAACTCCAATGATGACCGGAGGAGGATAAGATGACTCATTTTGAGATTTTCTTGAGACGTAGAGATACTGGTAATAGATATCTGCTGAATGTCCACACTTGCGAATTTGACATTTGATATTTTGTACTTTGTATCACCACCCTTTCCCGTTGAAAGGTTGAAGAGGCATACTCCCTTGCTAATTGTGATGGAGGGGAAAAACTGTTGAAACCTGGTTGGACACACTCTGTTGCCTCGTAACTCTTTTGCTATGATTTGGATGGTGGCGGGCTATATTAGAAGCTCCTGGAGAGGTTCACTGAAAATGGAATAGTAGGGCTCAAGGTGCATTTCTTGAGACAGCAACGAGGCCTGAAATTCCTTGGACGTTCCAGGAGGTTAGCAATTTTGATGGCAGAATAAAATGAATTGTATTCTGGGCCAAGTCCTCACAGAAGATAATCAATAAGATAATCTTCATCAATGTCATGACCAATAGCAAAAAGACTACCTGCAATAACTTGTGCTTGATGAAGATATTCTATGGCGGGAGAGAACCCTTTCTTTACAGTTCATAGTTGCTCTTTCAGATTCATGACTCAAGCATGAGCCTGAGAAGCCAAAGATCTCTCCAGTGCTCAAGGCCTGAAATTCCTTCAATAATATCACAGGAAGTCAGCAATTTAAGATGGAAATATAAAATAAATTGTATTCTGGCCAAGTCTATTGTTGTGACCAATGGCAAAAAGACTGCCCACATAACCTGCGCATGAAGTTATTCCATCGCAGGAGAGTACCCTTTCTTTACAGTTCATAGTTGGTCTTTCAGATTCATGACTCGAGCACAAGTATGAGAAGCCACAGATCAAGATCTCTCCTGTGCAGACCACACATCAAAAGGTGTATTATAGAGTGCTACCTGTGCTATCACTGGTTGAGTAAGAGACGTGATTATCCATCCAAGCAAGTGTAGATCTTGTTTATGCCATAACAAATACTCGGTTGAAATGACAACAGTGGGTTGCTTGGCAGAATCCAGTTTGAACTTTGGAGGGCATGGAAAGGAATTGGAGAAATTAAGCCTTCCAGAGAGATAGTTGTGTTTGTCAAGTTTAATGTCTATGACGGATTAGCATTGAAAAACTTCAGCGAGTTGACAAGAAGATGAAACATTAGTTGATGAGAATGGTGAAGACCCCGAAGATGTGTTATTGGTTGTGAATAGATGATGAGAATGGTGAGGCCATGCAGGAGTGTTAATGGTTGTGAATAGATGATGAGAATGGTGAAGCCATGCAGGAGTGTTAATGGTTGTGAATAAGATGATGAAGCTGATTTACATAAAATTTCTAGTTCACGATCATCTTTCATATCTCAAACACCACATCAAATGTCTAGTTGAGCCCACTGGCACCACAACAACATTTTTTTGAAATGCTACTAATACAAACAATGAGGGAGATTATTGCATTAGAGCCTTGCCATAAACCAACTCCAAGATGATTCTGTTTGACTATTGATGTCAATGCCTTGGATCAAATTACTAGAAAATGATACAGCCGATTTTAACATGACTAATCCACTTTAGGGCCTCAATGGGCCAATGCAGACAGAATCTAACTATTACAAGATCTTTAAACGAGTCCACTGCAACTTAGGGGCATTCACCAATGCCCAATATATTTTCTCTATCATTGTTGCAGAACGAACTTTTTCACAAGTAAGAAGTCAAATGTAATATGCTGAGATCAAATCTTGATCTGAGTCAAAGTTGAGTTCAACAAAATCCTACCCAACCTGCCCCCCTTAGGATTTTTTTTAATGATTATAAAAGACGGGAAAGGAGGCTCAGAAGAGGCTCCAAATCCTTCTTCTCAGCAGGAAGCTAATCCCATTTAGAAGCCAAAACCCTAAGTCTAATTTGCTGACATCTTTAAATTGAGGAAGTGAAAGGGTACAAGAGAAAGCATTTAGAAAGAACTTTCTCATAAATTTGAGTAACTGAAATAGATGTCCCTCAAGCTTAGGTGAATCTGATCTGTCTAAAACTCTAAATATGATCTGGTGACATCTTTATATTGATGGGGGCAAGGGTCCATGAGAAAGCTTTTAGAAAGTACTTCCTCAGAAATTTAAGCAGCTGAAATGAATGTCCCTCTAAAGGCTTATGTTAGCCTTTACGTTCACAACACCATTGGCAAAAACCCATTCCATTAGTAGCTTTCCTCAAATAGTTTTTCATGAGATAAAAAGAAAGTAAAATACAGGACCACACAAGAAACATGTTTACTAAGACTTATAATTTTATTAGGAGATTTTACCTGCCATCGAGCAAGCACAGTTGACACAAATGCACAGCTTCATGCCCACACGCACTAGTGCTCATACACCATCCTTACAGAAATATGCACGCACTGCCCAATTCATCTCTATCAGACTGCATGACAAGCTGCACCATAGGCTCTTGTCGTCCAAATTGTTGCTTTTATTTTTATCTTTTAGCAGTGTAAAAATTAGAAGAAAAAATTAAATATATTTAAAAAGCATCAATTAATCTAGCATTAGCGAGGTCTGCAAAGTTGTCTCTCTACAACTTGTGTATAATTTCCATTAAATCATGATTTCCAACAGATAGACATAAGATCTGCAAATTCCTCATACTAAGATACTTTATTTAGAGATAACTTTAATCCTACCATCACATTCCTAGATATTCCAACACTTCCCTTCAAACTCAAGTTTAAATTTATCTAGCCGCTGCAGGCATGATGGTGTGGCGATAAGTTCCAAATGGATACATGAGATGAAATGTTGGGGATTCAAATGTTGGGTTATTAGAAAATGGTAAGCTAGCAAAGTCATGTTACAAGCATTTGGGAGATGATGGCTGAAAACAGGTAAAGGGGTCCTAGTGGGTACGAATAAACAGGTGCCAACTGTGGACTGATTTTCATACCTGGTTGGTGGAGCAGGGTTGTTAAATGGACAGAATATACACTTAATAAGTGGATCTGAGAACATATTGCTAAGATAGAGGAAAACAGGTGGTCAGATCTAATGCAGGGCAGTCATGAATCTAGAACAGAAATGAAGGGCTACGAAGAGGGCGAGGAGAAAGAGGGGCAGATGTGAGAACAGTTGGTAGGAAGTGCAACAATTGACAGACAGGGTGGGTTGGGTTGAGGTTTGGTGTGAGATAGAGAATTGAATGAACTAGGCAAATGGGAGATGGGGGTAGAAAGCAGCAGGCCAGACAAAAATCTAATTGCAGAATGATGAATAAAGAGCCAGTGAGACTGATACCTGGCCAGAGTAACAAGGAACACAGAGCAAGAAGGGAGAGATGGAGATAGGTGCGCAGTAACAAGCCTCTTATGTGATACACAGTATAAATTCCAAGATTGCTTCAATTACAAACAAAATAGAAAGTACATAGCATTTTATTTTGAAAGTCTGTACATGAATGTGATACACGGTATAAATTTTACATCAATTAAATTGAAAAGAAAAGAGAAAAAATGGTACCGAATTTTACAGAGACTCCAAACATTTACATCTAATAAATTGCTAAAAAATGACATAAAAAGAAAAAAAATGATAAAGAATTTTACAGAGATTAAAAACCATTTTTTAAAAACCTTTGTCAAATAAATTGAAAAATGAGAAAAAAAAAACCAAAAAAATGGTAAAGAATTTTACAGACTTAAAGCAAGAATGATCAAAGCAATCAAGAGGCATTCGAAACATGACATATTCTAAAAAAACATATGTTAGAAACATAAAATCTGACAAAATTCTATTTTATTTTGAAAGTCTATACATGAATGTACACAATATAAATTTTACATCAATTAAATTGAAAAGAAAAGAGAAAAAAATGGTACAGAATTCTACAGAAACTTAAAACATTTACATCTAATAAATTGTAAAAAAAATGACATAAAAGGGAAAAAATGGTAAAGAATTTTACAGAGATTAAAAACCTTTAAGCAAAATAAATTGAAAAAATGAAAAAAAAAAAAATGGTACAGAATTTTACAGACACTTAAAACATATGTTGCTTTGGCAACTCAAAATAGCAAATTGGGCAAGCATGCCTTTCTGTCAACCACGCAATGATGCAGTGGGAATGAAAGATATCTGAACAAGGCATCTCTACGATCTTTTTACCCGGAGAGAAGCGTTCTTGGCATATTAGACACCTGTATTCCTCAAAATACTTGAATTGAAACTCTCTTCTCTGTAGGGTTTCTACTGCATACATCGATGCCGGGGCTGCTTCGGCAATCCTTTTCTGTAGATCGGCTTCAAACGCAACCATCGCCTCTTCCCCTCCATAATATTTATCATACACCAGCAAATTCACTTCAGTTTCATGCAAGAATATGCCATCATCGATCAAGTCCGTGACCACGAGGTCTGAAAGATTCTTTTGGGTATTAACTGCAAAAGTGGAGTAGTGGACTTGATGAAGGGGAAAGCTCGATAACATGAACTCAAATCGTTGAACGATTTTTTCAAAATTGAAGAAATCATCGAGCCTGGAGACGAATGTTTTTGACCGTTGAAAGCGTGTTATATCTCTGAATTGCTTTCTTCCTTCTGAATGCTGCATAAACCGAGCCACGGATATGTAGTTTACCCGAATGATTGCCATTGAAAAACTTAAATCAGGTCTGGAAGTTCTAGAAACTCCTCTAAAGGTGTATTCCATTGCTGATTGAGGAGAATCCATCGCTAGTTTGGCGAGAAATCCAAAAGTAGTTGGATTTTGAGTACGTCAGATTTGTGAATCAGAAGTGAGAAAATGAGAGAGCGATTTTGAGTACGTCAGATTGTGAATCAGAAGTGAGAAAATGAGAGAGCGATTTTGAGTAGAGCGAGAGAGACAGAGAGCGACGAATGGGGAAGATCTCAAAATTTAATCCGTTGTTTTTTTAATTCAAAATTCGAAATTTAAAAATACTTAAAAACGAAGGAAGTTCCGTTTTCCGTGTTTCTGCGGCATCAGCAACGGGTACTTTTTCCGAGACGAGGGAGGGATCAGACGGTTGATTTTTTTTTTTGTATTCTTATTTTACTTTCATTTAATTTTAAGATTACTATTATTTATTAATTTCTATTTTTTTTCTAATTTTCATTTCTTATGTCAACTATTTCCTCTCTACTTCTCTTGATCTTTGTACTCTCTGCTGTCAACGCCCTTTCTTATTTTCGATTTTGATATTTGACCAAATTCTTTTATAATTGAATTTTCAATCCTTGTTCTCAAATTTATTTTTTTAATATCTAGTTTTATTTTTTCAATTTCAAATTTTTTTTATTGTAGGACAAAAATTTCTTTTCCTATATTTTAATGTTAGACCATTTCCTATCTCACTCTCTCGTGTTCTCTCAACTCCTCTCGTAACGCTCTCTTCGATCTTAATGCTTGTCTTATTTTCGGTTTCGACGTTTAGCCAATTTTTTTTTCTCAAATTGTATTGTCCCAACATAGGCTCAAATCCATCTTCTCAAATTAATTTTTCCTTTTTTTTTTTTTTTAACACCCAATTTTATTTTATCAAGTTTAGGTGTTTTTTTTTAAAAAAAAAAATTCCTCAACTAACATAATTTGAAGACTTTTTTTCAAATTGGATTGGTCCGGACGTACTAAAACTGTGTTAGTATTAGTTTTTCTCTCCAAAATCATATTCTTATCAATGATTCTTTCTTTTCTTTGTTTTGAGTATTTTTCTTATAAAGTACTCTCCCTTTTTTCTTTTTCTTTTTTAATTTTTTGAAAAAATATAAAAAATAGAGAAAAATCAAAATGCTATTGTGAGCATATTTCTTTTTAAAAAAAAATGCTATTCTTATGGATTATGAGACCATTAAAGTCAAAATTTTGATACGAATAAAATATGTCCTAAATATTTGAAAATTTTCTAAAAAATTTAGAAAATAGGAAATCAATATATATAAACACCTCATATGAAATTCATGTTCTCAAGTATCCAATAATGACATGCATTTTCTCTTACAATTACAAAAAAAAATCGTAAAAAGAAAAACTGAAATTATTGAAAATGTTGAAATATTAGAAAAATCATAGAAACATTCTAAAACTATATCAATCATATTAAGGTCTTCATTTAATTTTAAAAACATTTGTATACCATTTCATTAATTATTTTCACAAAAAACTCTAAAATAGTATCTTCGAAAAGGTGGATTTTAAACATATTTTAATCATAGTTAAAATTAATCCTATTTAAATTTTTATTTTAACCAAGTCACCTGACCTTAATCAAACCATGTGAGTCACTCTAAAATGATGTGACTTTCTCCAGGACGAGGACCATGCAAACTTTTCAATTTTCAATATTTAATGGAGTTTGTTATAAGTTTCTCCTTAATTTGAGCACGAAAAAGACACGTGGAAAAATCATTATACATCCTATGCTTGTAGAAATGTTTATTTAATTATTTTCAATTTTTAAATGTTTCTACTTTTTCTTGCAACTAAATGTTAACGTTTAGAATTAATTATTATGGGTCATTAGAGAACATCAATTTTATGTCAAGTGATTCTTTTATAAATTTTCCAATTTTTAAAATTTTGTCATTTTATTTTTTGACAAGAATTTATCAAAAATCTAAATTTTAGTCTTCAACAATACGATACCTATAAAAATTCAATTTTTAAAAATTAAAAAATATTCACACTAAAATTTCCAATTCTATATTTTACATATATTTTCCTGCAATTTCTTTGATCCAAAAGAAGTTTTTAAGTCATCATACATCGATGTGTCATATATAGAATCATAGATAACATGAGTTGATACTTACCCATCGACCATGCCTAATTATCATGTGCTGCTCACCTCACACAACGAGTCAATTCATTTCATTTTGAGTTGACTCAAACCCATTTTGCACTCGTTACTATTGTGACTTTGCAAATCGAAAGTTAGCTTATATGCTAATGATAGTTCAGTAAGCATTTATTGTTGTAATCATAAAGGTTATATCTTAAATTCTAAGGAGTTAGTGTGTTGGTTAGAAACCCGCCTCAGAAGTTGATGTGTTTACGTAAAACTGAAACTCGGGTCGGATCAGATCGGATTTTAATAATTCTAATCCAACTAATGTCAAAATTTATTAAATTCGACCCGATGCGACCCGACCCTAATGGATGACACTAATTACTCAATCCGACGCAACCCAAATTTCTAACCCGAGTCAACCCAAGTGTTGTTTTATAATTTGGTACACTCAAGTCGAGTGGGGTTATGTCGGATCGGGTTGGGCTGATTTTAAATTTCTCAACCCAACCCGGCCCAAATTTCATATGAGTTTTATTTTCCCAACCGACCTGATTCAAAATATACAAATACATAACCCAAATGCACTGATTTCTCGGGTCCATTAAAACCTTACGCAAGTTTCACCCTTATGTTTACCTAGTGTGTGTAGAGTGGATGTGTTTATCTAGTGTGTCAGTAGAAAGACTAGTCGAGTGCTTTAAAAGGTTCTAAACAACACAATTATTAAAAAAATAAAGATTATATGTTTAATATATATATATACACGAGTGCTTTAAAAGGCCCTAGACAACACAATTATTAAAAAAATAAAGATTATATGTTTAATATATATATACACGAGTGCTTTAAAAGGCCCTAGACAACACAGTTATTAAAAAATAAAGATTATAGGTCGGGTTAAGTCGGTTTCAATAAATTTTGACATGGGTTGAATTGAGTTTATTAAAACCCAACTTGATTCGACCTAAATTTCAGCCTTAAGTTTTACCCACCACTTTTCTTGTGTATTCTAAATATCCTAAGGAAAGATGTATGACTCACTAGAATTTTAATAAAAGTCTCATCATTTTGAGAAAATAACCTTTTTTTAACTTTATCAAACTTCAAGTTAATTAACTAAAAAATAATAAATATTAACGCCATAATGAATGTATTGATCAACGAAACCCGCCTTATTAATTATTAAATTTAAGGTTATGAACTCCTCTGTGCCCAAATTTTTATAGCCAAAGGTTTTTTTGAGTAATTAAATTCAAATAATTGAATATCAACGTTGAGATGATTATTCATTTCAATGATTTGGATTAAATGGCTCTGAATAAATTTTGTTTCTAAATTTGGTATTAGGATAGTTAGCCATTCTATGTATTATACGTTGATTTACTACATGCCAAAATTTATGATTTTTTCTTCTCTTTAAACTTTTGCATCCATTGGGCCATTTTTAACTGAATTAATGAATCTATTAGATGGTCTAATGATGAATATGTAACAGAATTAATGAACCTATTAGATGGTCTAATGATAAATATGTAACAAAAGAAACACCTTAATTGAATGGTTGCATAATACCCTGACCCAGCTCAGAGCCTAGAGCTATATATTGAGCGTGGTCGATGTATAGAATGGTGGTGGCAGGCGATATATTGAGCAGAGTCGATGGGTCGGTAGATAAACACATTGACAAAGGTCGATATATCGGGCGGTATGGTGGCTTGATTAAGTCTCACATCGGAAATGGAGAGAAAATAGAGAGGCTTTATAAGCCCTTAAGCCCCTCCATAAGGTAAGACATGTTTTGGGCCGGCCAGTTGGGCCTGGCCCAAAGACAAATCCGTGAGGGCCCATCCATTTGTAGGCCCAAGCGGACAATATCTTACCGAACCGAGTTGCGTTGAAACGGCAGCGGGTCGTTAGTGCACAACCATTTTTCAATGAAATTGTTTTCTTTGAGAATTTTTTTTTTTATAGAAAGTAAAATATATAGATTTTATTTTTCACAGGTATTAATTTCTATTGTTTAGTGTGACAAATATGTTTCTACAATAATTTATTAATAAAGAATTCTATTGTTTGGTCGGTAAGGTATAGGTTATAACTTGACCATATGTAATTAATTTTATATGATAATGACCATCGTCATTATCATAGTAATAGTATACAAACGACAACACTAGTAATAAAATTTAAATAAAATATATAGTATATTCAATCTATATTTTACTTAAAAGTGGTAATATTATGTAACAAAAAGTGCAAGTTAATGCACCTTGATCTAATCTAGAAATTCATAGGTTAGGTTACGTTGGCTCATGGGTTTTGTGGCGTGCAAGCACGGGATATGAGTTGGATTAAGTCATGAGTCAAGTAAGAGATCATAAATATTGTTTTGTTAGGTTGAATTATGAGCCATGAGTTATGTTTCTACAATAATTTATTAATAAAAAAATTCTATTGTTTGGTCGGTAAGGTAGGTTATAACTTGACCACATGTAATTAATTCTATATGATAATGACCATCATCATAATCTTAATAATAGTATATAAATAACAACCGTAATAATAAAAGTGGTAATATTATGTAACAAGAAGTGCTAGGGTTAAGTTTTGTCCTTAATTTGCCTCGATTTAATCTAGAAATTTATAGATTATGTTAGGTTGGCTCAAGAGTTTTGTGATGTCCAGACATGCGATATGAGTTAAGTCGCGAGTCAAATAACATGTCATAGATATTGTCTTGGTTAGGGTGGACTATGGACTATTGTTTTGTTTATCCAGTAGGCCTCATTTACATGCAGCATAATGTTGGTCAGCAGTTCAGTGCTAACCAGCCAAAACCCTTGTATCTGCTCAAGTTCTTGCAGAGCGAGAGAGACAGAGATAGCGACGAATGGGGAATATCTGACTTTTAATGTGGACTTTTTTTTACCGTTTTCTTTTTTATTTTTACAGTTTTCTTTTTGTCCATTGTGTTTTTTTAATTCAAAATTCGAAATTCAAAAGAACTTAAAAAACGAAGGAAGTTTCAATGAAAAACTGTACCGTTCTCTGTGTTTCCCAGGGCCATACGGCAGATTTTTTATTTTCTTTTTGAAATTTTTATTTTACTTTTTTATTACTTTTCATTTAATTTAAAGATTACTATTATTTATTAATTTCTATTTTTTTCAAGTTTTTACTTCTCACAGCAACTACATTAAATCAATGTTATCAGAACCGGACCGTCTTCGAGGCATTTTATGTTCAACGGCAGTGAAAGCCGGTCAATGAATAATATAATATAAATATTATATATAACATTAAGTAAGACACCTTTTACAAATAGATTAATATAAATATTATAAGTAACATTCAAACGTAATATACCAAAGCGGTGAAATAAAAGGGATAGAAATACTAAGAAACCTTTATATTTCAAATATATCTATTTTTAATATTAATTTTTGATATTTTGAAGAGGAAAATTAAAAAAAAATTAAAAATTTGTGAGCCGCGGTTCAAGGTTCACGGCTTTATACTCAAAACTGCATAATACTGTGGTTCTGACTGGTTTTATGCGGTTTTGTCCAAAAACGGTTTTTACCACTTGACCGAACCGTGGCATTGTTGGTTCTGGTCGAACCTCCGGTTCGATCGCGGTTCGGTCTAGTTTTGATAACATTGCATTAAACTCTATGTAATGTAGTACTCTATAAAATTATAATATGTTTAAAATAACATCGACAGCTAGTCCCGACCTCAGGCCTATACAAAATATTATAAATCTCTCTAATTCAGTATCAATACATTTAGAGTAAAAAATGTATTATCCAAACCATTTTGCAAAATAATATCACATACATTCAAAATACCCCTCACAAACTGATAAGGTGTGGAAGTCTCGAAAAGATTTGGGATGAAAAGAGAGGAGTGGCAATGTGGATGGGTGGAGATTATTTATTATTTTATAAATATAGTATAATATATAAAGAAGCAGGGCCGGCCCTGAGGTCCCCTAAAATATTGAGGGCCCTTTGTGACTGATATATTAAGGAGTTTAAGTGTGTGGGGGCCCTAGGCGGCGGCCTACGTTGCCTATGCCTAGGGCTCGTCTTAAGAACCTTTGGATTGGAAGCAGAAAGAAATGATTTATTTCCACAAAGAAAAGTAGAAATGACTTTTTAATAATAGGTGAGAGTTTTTAGGAGATATTTAGAAAGGAATATTGTTAGACCATCTAATTTAATAATCTCTATAATGTAATATATGTATTATGGTCCCAACCATATTACATTATAGAGATTTTCCTGTATTTCCTCTTTACTTCTCTTGGATCTCTGTCTCTACACTCTAAACGCTCTTTGAGAAATGTACTATATTATAACATGTGAATTTCCTAACATTGATTTTGAATTATATGTTATTTTTACTATAACACTTCTTAGCGCATTTCCTTTGATTGGAACTCCTACTTGGCGCATTGACTAAGCCCATAATTTTTCCCCCTTTAGATGTCAATGCAGATCAAGGAAAGGAAAGTGAGGCCGGACCAAGTGGCAGTGAGGTTTGGGTGAGATAGATGCTAGGAGAAAGCATAGATAGTTTAGTTCAATTTATTTTGATTTAGTTGGAGACAATATAGTTTATAAAGAAGTTTATTTGAGGATGTAATAACCTTAGTTACTATGTGTTTGGATACTTATGTTTGGCTTATGGAGAATACTTTATTTTTGCTTGAGATTCAAGCTTATTATGATCATGAATGTACGTTTTTATTTTCCGCTGTTATTCTAGCATGTGAATATATTATAATGGACTACGATCCATGCACGTGCTAAGTTGGGCCAGTCGAGGGTTGAGTTTTCAGACTCGGACTTGGCTCGCGTCGTGACACTCGCCTCCCTCTATGAAATTTTTTATCTATTTCACTCTGATCTTACCCTCGGGAGGAAGGGGTATTACACAATTTGACTAGTTTGCGCTAGCACAACTTGACCAATTTGTGCTAGAGCAACTTGGCCAAAAGCTTTTGAAGCTTATATAATTATTTTATAGTAGAGACTATATGAATAGAAGATATGTGGATTTTCATTCTTATACTATTATTTTATTATTATGAAATAGACCACACAAAAATCAATGGCTTAAAAATCAACTTTTTGAAGATAACATTAATAATATTACTAAAATAAATAAAAGTGCAATGTCATCTAATATTGACCCAATTACCTCATTCAAGCATGTATCAACTAATCTATTATAATTGCGTCATTGTTGTATAAATATTTTACAATTATATTTGGTTTTTCCAATTCAAAAGGGTTGGAGTGATGTTTAGGAACCCACCTCAAAAAATAGGAGTCATGAGTTTAATTCCCACCCATCTCACGACAAGAACTCGAGAAGTGGACTCCTTAGTTCGATTCCTGCTCCACTCCAATGGGCCACTCCCCATAAAGTTATCTGGTGTGTGATGTATGGAAGCTTGTAAAATTCCTTTACTAGAGTAATGCACGACGTAGGGGGTGAATAGGTCGATTTTCAAATTTAATTCCCTTTTAAAATTTCTCAACTGAATTTTAAACTAAGTGTATGAATTATTCAATGAGATCTTTTCACCGTGAAATGAACAACTGCTTAATGACCGATCAATATAAGTGTGTGTATGCGAAATAATAATCAATCCAAGCAATCAATTCAAAGCATCATCACATGTAGACACAAATATTTTAGTGGTTCGGTTTCAACAAACCTACGTCTACTGTCAGACTTCCCAATCTCTAAGGTCATGCCAAATATATTATGTATGGGTCTCACACTCAAATAGTACAACCTAGTTTTTTATAGAGGTTCAACCCAATTGTTATAATCCTCTACACTTATTTTTTAGAGTGGTTCGAACACACAGTTCTAATCCACTTTACAATATTTGAAATAAAAGGACGAAGAAATACTTGCCTTGGGCCTTATCCGTTTTCCTTTTAGCGCTTTCTTCTTTACTTGATCTGTGTGCTCCTTTCCATCAGTTTAACTCCATCAAAGTGACTATCGGCACAGTAGTACAGGACTTGGATATGACTGGTTTTAAGGTCCTATGTGAACACCTTAATCTTCATTAGGACTGGAGTAATGATTACCCAAAGATTTATGAAGGATGATGATGAAGAAGGTGTAAGGAGGGAAGGCTGAATGATCTGGACACACTGTAATACTTTTCCAGTTTGTCCTCTATGTTTCAGTACCTCTTACATATAGCTTACAGTTTATTTATAAGACTGTCTGCAACTTTGAAGCAAGTCACGCCCACGAGGCTTCGAGGATTCCAATGAGGCCTCGTGGCCGTAAATAAGGAAAGACAGCACATATATGCATAAGTTAATTTGTCTTTCAAAACAGTAAGTATTCAGCCACCTCATATGCCACCGTGCATGATTGATAGTAAATTTATCTCAGACATCAATCAAGGATTAGATTGAAGATTGTAAATGATTTTACAACTCATGGATGAGCTTTTCCATTCTTGTCACACATGGCCAGCTCCCCAACGGTATTAAATTCAAAAAATGTGAGGTGGCAATTTTGAGTCTCACCAGTGAATATATTCTATTACGATGATTAACTCCTAAACAAAAGAATACAGATTTAACTTCCTAAATATGTAGGAAACTGAGTCAACAATGCACAAGGTAAGCTGAGTTACAGTTGTCCAAAAGACAACTCAATACAAGACTGGCTGCGAGGCCTCGGCAGACTGCATGAGGCCTCGAGGCTGAAAGTCACTTATTATCTTATTTTCCAGTTTATAACAATTTGACTTCTAAGGTATTTGGCTTAGCCTAAGGTCTCATACGGTTCACTTACCTGTGTGCCAATAATGTATTCGGTGTAGATTCTTCAATTTCATAGTAAATCTTCTCATACATCCAAGGCAAGTCCAACTGAGTCACGTAATTGACAATAAGGGTGACTCGGACGAACTGGGGCACTTACAGCTTGCACATGCTCTAAAAATTAGTCAGATATTCTAAAAGGCATGAACATCTTAATTATAAAAAAGAAACCATCTTTGATTTTCCCTTTCCATCATGTAAAAGCACCTCCATAGTTGTAGATGTAGTGGAAAAGAATAATATTACTTAAATTTAAATATAATATCGTCATTTTAAAATTATATTTAGGAAGACTAATCGATTTTCTTTGTAAATGCTAGCATTATGAGATGATTTATTTTAAGGTAATTATTGTTGTATTTACTAAAATATGAATCCACATTCCAAAGCTCTTGTTAAGTGTGTGTAATCGGTACAAATTTATGAGGGCTTGGAAAACGCTGGTAACATTTGTTAAGTTTAAACATGATGACTATTACCCTCCTATAGCTCTTTAAATGCCCATGGAAGAGTTGTCTTAGGGTTGAAATAGGGCCGGGTCGGGTCAGGTTTTTTAAAACCCAACTAGGCCCGAGTTACTAATATATGGAACCCGATCTGACTCGATCCGAACTTTTGACCTGGACGTCTTGACTCACACCGATCCTAATTGTAACTGTAACGCCCGCCCCTTTTTCACTCGCTTTTCGAAAATCAGAGTCTATTTTTTTTTTTTTTTAAATGGAGAGTGAGAGAGGGCACGGACGTCACGACGTGAGTTAAGTCCGAGCTTCTAAAGCCCAACCCTTAACTGGCCAACCCCACTCGTGCGTGGAACTAAGTCCACGGGAACGGGTTCACTCGTAGGAAGTAAGCTCGCGGAATATAATTACGTGCGGAACGTTATAATAGAGACTATCCTACCGGTTTTAGATAGAAGGGAAGATACAACATTAAATTACCAAAATACCCTTATGTTCACATTTATGCCTCAAAACGATATTGTCCATAATGCAGTCCAAACCATAGCAAGAAATATAAATTATACAGTCCGACGAGCTAAGCTACTTTAAATTACATCTCCAAAATGAAACTTAAATAAAACTAGATATTTGCTTCCCAAGCTCCTAAGCTTGGCTCCCGGCGTGTCCACCGTTTCCGCCATCTCCTGCGTCATCAGCTAGGGTAGAAGTAGGGCGTTAGTCAACACGCCCAGTAGGACTCCGAGTAGGGTTAGCACATGGGTTAGTGATAACATGCATACCGACACTAATATAATAAACATATGATGAATGCCATGCCATGGGTGCCTATGTCATGTGTCCCACCCATCCACTGTATGATCATAAAATATCGTATCCCCTTTGACAGCAAAGCCTCATCAAGGTGTTCCCATGTTTGCTTCTCGGTCGCCCCGACGGAGCATGGACTCCAGTTATAGCATAAGAGCTATCCCCATGTCTGATTTTCGGTCGCCCCGACGGAGCATGGACTCCGGTTATAGCATAAAAGCTATCCCCATGTCTGATTCTCGGTCGCCCCGACGGAGCATGGACTCCGGTTTCATTATTTTCCCGCCCATGCCATACATGAGATGTAAGTGCATTATGCTATGTAATATATATATGTAATCCATATACTTAACATATCATACATAGCCATATAATGCATAATATTAAAATATAATCCATACAATTCATAACTTAAAAAACTCACCATAATACAAGTCACATATTCATCAAAATAAATTAAAATAACCATCACATATCCACGGCTTACAAAGAGGTAGGAATCCTACCGAATACCGCTTAGCGTCCCGTTACGTTTCCGTTCGATAATCCGGTCGCCGATCGCGTACCGTTTTGTGACGTCCCGATACCTTATTACACATTTACCGAATTAGTCCATTTGTTTTCCATGATTAAGTCCCTAACTGATTACAACCTTAGATTCCTAATTACGTCATACGTTTATCAAAATCAGCCCCTAACTTAGCCTCGTTTTCCGTGGTTTAAAACACATCCATAAATCCAATTTTGGCCATTTTAAATATTCCGATTTGCAAGCTTCAAAAGCAGCATCTATCCGTTTCATTTAATCATTCACAATGTATCCAATTTTATGTCTAACATACATAGGGTTCGGCCATGCCTCATGGCCAAACCAATGGTTCTTCAATGTGGCCACTAATTACGGTTTTGCCACTAGACCTCCATGATTAATCATTCCCTCTTTTATGTGTATTTTAAATCCAAAATTCATCCATAACTTAGATCCACTAGGCATTCATTGACCATGACCTAATATCCATAAAAATAGCCACTTAATTTAATTAATTTTGAAAACATTTAATCCCATAAATCATTCCATATTTGGCCTAAGATGTGGCCCACAAAAGGGGTCATGGGTTCGGCCATACACCATGGCCGAACCCATGGTACTTAATTTCCATTTTCTTGGGTCCATTTTACTCCCTTCAATCCTATCTTTAATGAAATTAAATCATCCATTTAAGTCCCCATTTTTCATCCCATTTTAAATCATCACATACCATACTCTTAAATCCATTAAAATTATCATCTCCCTCCATAATTTTCCATTCTTTTTACCTTTCATCAAAATCACCAAACCTCACCATAGGGTTCGGCCATACACCATGGCCGAACCCATGGTTCATGGCTCACCTTCATAGGTGCCATTTTAAGGCTATTATCTCACTCATGTTTGTCCAAGAAAAATCCATTTTTTTAAATCAATAACCCTCATTCATTTTGGCCCTTTCTAAAACTTCCAAAATATTAACCAATTAATCCATCATTTCCATCCTTTAAATCCATTTAAAAATCACTTTCCAACACCATAGGATTCTGCCATACACCATGGCCGAACCCATGGTTCATGGTCCATCTTATCCATGCCATTTTTTGAAACCAAAATACCTATTTACATTTCTCATTAAAGCTCCTTAAAAATCATCAACTTTAAAACCTTAACAATCCACATTAACATCATCCCCATTCACCATGGGGTTCGGCCATGCTACATGGCCGAACCCTATGGTCTATCTATTCATTAAAAAAAACTTCATGCTCTCCATGCTTTAATACAACCTTAAAAATTCCAAAATTACAATTATCTCCATGTCTTCCATTATTTAAAATCATAAATCACTAACGTTTACTCATTTAAAAACCTAAATCTCATTAACCATTTTCCAAACTCTTAAACCTTAAAATGTTAATAAAACCATTAATCACTTAGCATTTAAGAAACCTAACCCTTTCTCCATATTTTTCCAACTTTGAAATCCTCATAAAACCATTAATCATTTAGTACTTAAAAACCCTAATTAAGTTCATACTTCACCTAATCACCCACCATGGGGTTTGGCCATGCTACATGGCCGAACCCTATGGCCCATGATTTTCTTTCAAACTCCACAAATCCATGCTTAAAAATTTAAATCCAAACCATCCTTAATCCATTTATATTTTTCCTTAAACCATCTCTTCCATTTCATCCATTTCTTATCCTACCGTTGGATGGATCTTAGATCCATGGCCCACAACATTTTTGGCCATATTTAATCTAAGAAATGGATTTCATAACTTATCTTAAAAGAAATATATAAACTCTTGTTTTAAGAATTCTTACCACCCGACGACTCCTCCGGTCTTTCTTTGCTTCTCCTCTTGCTCTTCTTAGCCTTCTCTTCTCTTCATCTCCTTAATGTTTGATCGGTCAAGGTGTGCTTGATCAATGGTGAAACATGCTTGGATCGGCTAAGGTAGATCTTGATTTTGAGAGAGGGAGAGGGGAAGGTGATGAGAAATTGTCTAGCCTCCTTGATCTTGAGGTGGTGATGGTTGGTAAATGATTGATCTTTCCTTTTTTCTCTTCTTTTCCTCTAAGTCTTCTTTTTCTTTTCCTTAGCACATGGAGGGACGGTTTTTGGGAGTGGAAGAGATGGAGATGAGTGAAATGGTTAGGAAAGAATGAGATGGAATCTCATCTTTTGGTTAACTTAAGTCATACTCCACATTAACTCCTCCCACCAACCAACATGGCATTAATGGTGGTGGTTGGGATAAAACCACCACTTAAGCCCATGGTTTTCAATTTTGTGTTTCTTTAAGAGTGGTTTGTGTTTGTTGGAGTGGTTTGTGTTTGTTTGGGTGGTTTTGACCATTTGACCATTTTAATTTAGGTTAATTAACTTAGGTCAATTTGATCCTTAGGTTAAGTTAATTAATTTCTTCCCACTTAATTTAATCTCATTAAATTCCCTCTAAGATCCACCCATGGTTGACTAAGTCAACCATGGTGGTCGGCCCCACCACCCTTGGGTCCACACGCCACCTCAATTGGTGAGGTGGAGGTGGGCCCCATTTGGCCATATTACCTTGTTCAATTCATCACCAATTTAGGTGATTTAAATTTTATTAAATCTATCCTTCTTATTGGATTACCATTGGGTCCATGGCCCAATTTCATTTTTGTCTTACCCATTTACCTTAGGGCTCATATTAATTTGATCCATCGGGTCCCAAATGGGTATTAGACCCAATTTGACTATCCATGACCCAGTTACTTACCATTGACCAATTAAATGAATTAATTTCAATTCATGGTCTATTGGGTGACCATTGGGCCCATGGCCCAATTAAATTCCCTCCGATCCACTTACCTGAGGGCTTAACTACCTTGGCCCATTGGGTCCCATATGGCTATTTGGCCCAATTGACCACCCTTGACCCAAATTTATCATCATGGACCCATTTAAATGAATAAATCAAATCCGTGGGCCATTGGACCACACTTGGGCCATTGTCCCAAAATTTGGTCCATTTGGCATTTTATCACATCAAACTTCAAATTTAAAATAATAAATGCCACTATATATTGATCCAAAACTTCGGGCTATTACAATAACCCGACTCAACCCGAAACCCGAACCGACCTGCATTTTGAACCTACTCTAGGCTGCTTTTTACCGAGTCGGGTCGGGTCGGGTTAACTTAAAAATCTCTCAACCCAATCCGACCCGAATTCAATGGGGGTTTCTGACTTTTCAACCCGACTTTCATTACCCGACCTGCATGATTTTCAGGTTGGGCAACTTGACCCGAGTTACTAATATATGGAACCCGATCCGACCCGATCCGAACTTTTGACCCGAACATCTTGACCTGACCCGAACCAAATTATAACCCGACTCAACCCGAAACCCGAACCGACCGGCATTTTGAACCTACTTTAGGCTACTTTTTACCGACTTGGGTCGGGTCGGGTTAACTTAAAAATCTCTCAACCCAACCCAATCCGAATTCAATGCGGATTTCTTAACCCGTTGACCCGACTTTCATTACCCGACCCGCATGATTTTCGCGTCGGGTCATGAGGGTTCAGGCCAAAACCCGACCCGAGTTCCACCCCTAAGTTGTCTTATAGAAGATTAGAATTAGAGATAATTTCATGCTTTTCTTTTCTTTGTATTGTAGAAGAGAGTAGGGGGAAAAAAAAAATTCTCCCCTTCCAATAATCATGGAGAGATTTTTTTTTTGATAAACATAAAAATACAAAAAAGAAATAAGTAAATCCACAAAATCTAAATTTAAAAAGTAAAAGTTGGATGTGAGAGATCCCAATGAAAAAAGAAAGAAATAAGTATGTTAACGATAACAGCATGAAAAAACAATTATGTTTGAACAACGGAATAAAATAAAATAAAATAAAATGTTTTTGGAAAGTGAAAAGTTATATCATGTTATGAAGATAGTTAGAAAAGAAAAAGGGTAGTTTAAAAGGTTAGATAATATAAATAAATCTTTTATTTGCCTTTAAACTAATATATTAAAAGTCTTTTTAAGATAGATTCAGGTGTCAACATGGTATTAAATATGTATCAATTTTTGGAACTTGATATATTATAGGCTGATGCAATATGTATTGGCTGTATAAACATGATATCGGCCATGATATCGCTGATATCAATAATATCGACTTTTTTTAAAAAAATCAATATCAGACGTGGACCCAACCGATCTCTTGATTGATATCGGCCGATATCGGGTTAATATCAGCAATATTTGCACTTCTTTATTTCCATTTTTTTTTAAAACCTGTTTTCCATTTTTTTTAATCCAAAAATATAAGAAATACCGGCCGATATTTCAAAAAACAAAGAAGAAAGAGGTTGACATCGTTGATATATCGGTTGATATCATGATATCGCTGATATCATCATATCGACCGAAATATCGGGGATGCCGATATTTCAACCCCCTAATGTCAATATTCATATTTGCAATGTAATGAATAGATTGCTTACAAGATGAAAGTCAAATGAAGTAGAACTCTACTACAAGTGGAAGGTATTGGAACTTATAAATTAATTTTAGATGGAGGATATCAACTAGACCTTAATCTCTCATTTCATATTCTTTTTAATTTTAGAAATTTGATTTCACTATCTAAACTAAATTTACGAGACTATGCATTCACATATAAAATTTCAATTTTAAGCATTTATAAGAATTCTATTTAGTTGGAAATGGATTTTTATGTGATGGCCTATATATGCTAAGTTTAGATTTATCATTAGCTAACTCTGTATTGTTTTTGCATGTAAATGTTAATGATAATATTTGTATGAAAATAGAAATCTTAAACAAAAAGCCCTCAGTGTTGTGGCTATAAAAATTAGAGTATATTTTGAAAGAACGGATTCAAAGATTACTAAAAGTTGGAATGTAAAGGATTAGAATTAGAGTTCTTCTCCATTGTATTAGGTATCTGTGAAGGATTAGCATTAGAGTTCTTCTCCATTGTATTTGAGGCAAGAGTAGATAGAGAGAAGGAGAATAAAGAAAACAATTAGATTAGAAAAATGAAAATAAATAAAATGACCATGAAAAATGTGCTAAATAATCTAATGTTCAGATATATATAGAAAATTATGAGAAAAGTAACTGTGTGGTTCAAAGACAAGGGGTTTCGAGTTTAAGTCCCATAGTTGTCCAATACTCATAGTGTGCAAAGAACTGCGTGTATTCAAAATTTTATTCAAAACTCTTATACTCGAAGAAATATAAGAGTCTTGAGATTTGCCACCATAAAAATAATTAAAATTTTAAATGAGAGAGAGAGGCAGTAATGTTGGCCTTACTGATGCAACTAAGATTGTCAGTCTCAGGGAAGCAACAATGGCATTTGACAAGTTGCTGGAGGCAATGGATGAACGTTTAACCAATGTTTTTCATCATTAATCTTGATAAAAAAGTGAATGGAAATAAAAAAAATCTGATATTAATTAAAGATTTTCTTAAAAACCTACTTTTCTCATTTTAATTAGTTTAAAATTATTTTTTATTTTAAATATGATTTGATGTCTAAAGAACATAACAAATTAGTTTCATTTGATTAGTTATTTAATTACCTTTTGTTATGGTTCTAAGTGTAATAATATTTTAATTAGTTTTTGATATAAGATCACTTTGGATGATAAATTTTGTAATTGATGTTTAATGATGGTTAATGGAATTTAATTTAGGGTACACATTCTCACATGGGAATTCAATTTTTTTTTAAATTCCCATTTTACCCTTCCAACCAACACAGAAAGTGGAAGGGTAAAATGGGAATTTAAAAAAAAATGAATTCAGATAAAGGATTCTCCCTGTGAAAAATGTTTACCGGGCAAAATCTCTTAAGTGACACGGAATGGAGTGAAATTCTTATTTTACCCTTCACGGTGTATTGCTCATCAAGTAACGGTGTACCGATAACATGCGCTCTGAATGTATATGTTTTACATATCTGTATACCGATACTTGATGAATGGTACACCGGTATAGGTAAAATAGGAATTTTACTCCATCCCGTGTCTCCTACCAAATTTTGTCCGTGTTAGGATGGACACCTTTTTTAAAATTGAAGTTGGTATAAGTTGTAGACCTCTAAAATTTTCAAGATATAAAAATTGGGAGGTATATATTATTATCTCTAGATTTTGATTTCAAAATTAATTATTATTTTTATGGTTTTAGATATTAGATGGTAAAAAAATTCGTATGTGACTAGAATTTGATATGTTAGTTAATTTAGAGGTCAAAATGTCACGAAAAAAAATATGTGTTGTGGTGAACCAATTCACTAACTTTGATTGGACATTTACTTAATTTTTCTCTTTTACATCTCATAAATTTGAACTTCAATTTTTTTCTTTTAAAGTCCTAATTAGAATATTTTTTTACTTCGAGATTTACTACACTTCCCACGTGTAAGTTGGGATTGTCAACCCAACTCTTTATCATGATCTATTTATGGGCCCCATCCAAAGCTAGTGGGCCAGTTAACAACAAACCGGTTCACAATGGATAATTTTTCCAAATATCATTCCCATCATAATTTTTTTTAAATGAGAGGTTCATGTGTAAACTGTGTTAAATTTTAACAAAGATGATCTTTCAAAAAAATAAATATATAAACCATATAAGTCTCCTTTTGATAATATATATAGGTAGACAAAATATTGCAATTTGAAATCTGATATTTTATTAAAATTAGACAACCTTTTCATTTTATCTATTTTTTATAGTATAATAAATTGAAAAATAAAATAATAAAATATTAATATTATCAATTTATCACAAGGGTCGTGTCCAAATTTCATCAATTCATCATCGGTAAAGATCCTTGGCCAAATATATAGCAATAATGCATACAAGAAAAATGGGTTTACATATGTCTCAAGAATTAGTCAGATTAAAATGTCTACTATCCAAATACAGGTGAGACCCCTAAACACATTGACTATTAAAAGAAAAATATAGGTAAGAAAAAAATTCTCAAATTAGATGAATTTGTTAAAAAAAAAAAAAACAGGTCAGTTCTTCTCTGCTCTGAATGCAGCAAATGTGAATAATCGGGCTCTCTAATCATAAATGATGTAGCACGTGTGTTGGTTGCAACAAGTGCTGCACTTATGGCACTAGCCACACTACACACTCAATAGATGATAGAAAAAAAAAATTAAATGGATTTAATAAAATTATTATTTTTATTTACGTGTGGAAAATCGAAGGAAACCTAGCATAAAACCTCTATGGATGATATCTGCCCTTAGGTTTACACCAAGTTAGATCATGGGTGCTTGAACCTGCCATATAAATTTTGAGTATTAATGAGTCAATTGAATTTCACAAATAAAGATTTAGTTGAGAAATGGATTCGGTAAATTAAATCCTTGTATGAAAAGAGATGATTCGATAGCTAAAGGAAAAGTTATAAATAGTAATGAAGGTCAATAATTCATTAATACATACAATCTTTTCTTTAATTACCAAACATCTTTGATGTAAATTATTGTGGATCCGATTGAACAATCCCCATTAAATCTCCATTTGTGAGTAATGATTGACCCGTTAATATCCAAAACCCATTAAATTCCATTTATCAATCCTATTGAATCCATTTATTTATTTTTTTCACCACACTTGACCAGAGCGCCACCCCTGTCGGCTGGATTTCCCCCATTCATCCGATCCTACCCTACCGTTGCATCAATAAATTGGATGGAAATAAGTAACTTGAAAAAGATCCTAGATTAATGACGACAATGCTAATCAAGCCATAATAACTATTTATTGAACTGATTTACACCCAATATAACCAATAAAAATCCCCAAACAAATGAAAAAATCCAGATGAAAAGAAACAAATCAATAGCAAAAAAGTAACAATGATCACTACTCCCAAGACAAAACTCCTCTGACAGAAGAAGGGAAGTTCCAAATGGGCTAAAGTAGATGTACAATCATATTCAGACCAGTTCCACTGTTTTGGCCTGCTTTATATGGTGAGGAGAGGATGAAGTAGAAGACACAGCCCCGACACCGGCCGGTGGGGGCGTCGGCACTCCATAAACCTGCGCATTGGTGCGTACATCCTGCCTTCCTTTCGCCCTTCCAAGGAAATAGCAGCCAAAACTGAGGAGAATGGAGAAGAGAATCAGAGGTAGGGAGATCACCAAAACAAAACCCATCTCAGATCTTTGATTTTGCCGCCTTGAAAACACCGATTTCTGTTGCTATCTCTTCTTTCGATTGAAGAACCAAGAAAAAAGAAAATCTGGATGAGCTTGCAATTCTCACTTGTTTCAGAAGAAGGGAAAACAGAAGCTGACAAGAAGAAGAAGAAGGGAGGGGGGGCGGGGGGGGGGGCGCGGGGGGTGTGGCGGGGGTCTGAAGGATGAATTCTTGTGGACAAACAAGTGAGGAAGAGGAAATTCTGTGCTGAATGCTGATAGATTGTGTCACGTTAACGAGATTCATGAGACTTCTATAAATATAAATATATGGGGTTCTCACTCTGTCAACGGTCGCTTAACGTTCAAATTTCCTAACGGATACTTTTCCAAGGACAACTTTATGTCGCTGCAATGACTGTGGATGTCCACATCTCGCGACGGGTCAGCCGGGTTTTATTGAATTTGGATCCAGTACAACCAGTTGACTCCAGCCTATTATTGAAATACAGAATTCACACACATTCACCAAACACTATGCTTAAATTTATTAAATTTGTTGTTAAAAATTGATATTAAACCCAAAACTCCAAGCGAATGTCCAATGCCCAAGGAAATGAATGAATCCACTTCATTTTCCGTATACTTGTGACAACATGACTTGGGTAGGGGCTATGGAATGAAGCTAGATTCATTTTAAAGGTATTTTTAAGATGATGTTTTTCATTAAGTATGAAATTTAGCAGATTTTAAAAGGCATGATATTTAAAGCTCCCAAAATAAATGGTAAAAACGGGTTGTTTTGAATGACTTTAAATCTAATGATGAGATCAATTCAAATTGGGTAGGGATCTAAATAATGGAATAAGGTAGGGTAAGAGGCGGGTAATGGGTTTGTCAGCCATGAGAACATATATATACATAACACCCATAATCAAGTAGATATATACATGACAATTCTCCTTTAAGAACAGTTGTCATCAGACTTTTGTTTGTGGGACCTACCCTCATAAATTCCACTCCTATCCAATTTGACAGAAACGTGACTTTTAAAGTATATTGATCTAATACAATGAATTCTCACTATTAGATAAATCTAAAATTTTGAAGATCTTAAAACATGAGATTTTACTTATTCAATTAAGATAAAATTTTATAAACACCTTTTAAACTCACTTATCCAAATGGGACCAAGTAGAGCCCATTGAAGATATCTAAACATAAATGATAGAGTTAGTGTTATTACCGTGCGCCCCCCCGCCCCCCCTCTTTTCCCCTTCTCCCCTTTTCCTCTCACACATGACAATATTGTCCGCTTTGCCAAATGTCCTGGTCCCCTCCACCTCAACAGGGTCTTCGGCACACCGCACTGTGGGCTTATGTCTTTAAAATGCGTTGTTGTATGTGAAGGAGGGGACCTCTTCATATAAGCACCCAAGCCTCGCACCTACTAGGCAACGTGAGACTTTTTCACTAACCCTCCATTGTGGTACAAGTGGCCCTTTGTATGAGGTTGTGGTGGTCAATCCATTAGGGCGGTTAATCCCTACGGGCCTAGGGGTAACAATGGCATTGGAAGAGAACCCCGCTAGTGCTAGATTGCTGGCTCAATAACCAACAATCTCCCCAACAACTAGCGTTGGGTTCCCGAACCTTGGACCCGGTCTGATACCAATTATTAGTATCGTTGCCCCCCTCACACAACAATATTGTCCGTTTTGCCAACCGTTTTGGTCCCCTCCACCCCAGCATGGTCTTGGGCACGCCACAGTGTGGCTCACGTCTTTAAAACACGTTGTTGTATGTGAAGGAGACGACCCCTTCATACAAACATCCAAGCCTTGCACCTCCTAGGCAATGTGAGACTTTTTCGCCCACCCCCTATTGTAGCACAAGTGGCCCTTCGTATGAGGTTGTGGTGATCAGTCCACTAAGGTGGTTAGTCCCTACGGGCCTAGGATTAACATTGGAATTGGAAGAAACCCCCGCCAACACTGTATTGTTGGCCCCATAACCAACAGTTAGAAATGAACATATTAAGAATAGCAAATATAGCCATAATACGTGGAGTTGAGAGGCTATATAGATCGAAGACACTAGGAAGAAAGGGTGATCATTGTAAACATGAAGTGAATGAATAAAAAATGACATGTTAAACTGTAATTTACGATGAAACTTTCTACTTATAGTATTTTCTGCATATGATATATCATTAAAACTTACAAAAGTTTAGAATTTGAAAAAATAATTTAAAATCATCAAATTTTAAAGGGCTTAAAGGTAATGGCATAATTACTCAAATTGAGGTGACTTTTGTGGGCTCCATGTTCAATCAATGACCTTTATATTTATCAAGATGATTTTTGTGGACTCCATATGTTTTTAAATGACGCCAAAGTTTTGAAGAAAAATAATTTAAAGTGATTAAAATTTGAAAACATTAAAAAATATACATGATTAAACTATATACATGATTAAACTATTGGTTTGATCTTTGATGGGACCCATATTTAAGTAGAACTTTTTTGACCGATTATTTTTTTGGGCACCACATATTCTTAAAGACAACAAAAGTGAAAATATTTAAAAATAATCTAAAGTTATCAACTTAAAAAGATTAAAAATATAGTTTCATTAAGTGTTTATTGGCAGAGCCCATATTCAAGTCTAAGAGGAGATCAAAGCCCCTTCCATAAAAATGAGATATCCTAAATGCTTTATATCTTTATCTATGTATTTACTTTTAGGAGAATGGTGTAGAGAGGAATCTAACAAAATTCAAAAAAAAAATCTAATAAAATTTACTTATTTTTTCATATTCTTTAGAAAACCAAACATGATCTAAATATTTTGAAATAAAAAATAGTATTACAAAAGTACCAATGGATCCAATGGGATTTGGGGGAGCACATCTCGTAGAAAACTAGAGAATTCTCTCTCCCTCTCTTCCACCTTCCAACCTCTTTCTCTCCCGAGGAGGCAATGGGTCTAATAAGATAAAAAAAAATGGACTACATGCAGTCATTCAAGGAAAACAAAGCGATTCATTTACTGTTTAGCTGGCAACTTGCCTCTAATGGATTCAAGAAAATCTGGTTTTGGGAATTCGAAGAGACACAGGAGACGTAGGAGAAAGGAATACGAGAGGATCTTCACGACTCTCTCTATAAATACTGATTATTTGCATCCACCATTTCAGAAAACCAAACCAAGGATTCCAATTGAGCAATTTTTGAGCTTTCTTCTTTAGAATATGGACAGTAGGGATTGCTGCTATGGTTGCTCTTCCCAGAATTGTAGTGTGAGTACATGTCCCGCAAGAAGGGTGGTTCCAGCTGTTGCAGAGACCCACTCTTGTGGGGAAAATGCCAATCTTAAGAAAGACTCTGCAAATGAAAATGAAGTGAAAGAAACAGAGGTAGCTGCTTCTGTTAAAAAAAGGGTGGATTCAACACCTTCACCTGCTGCTAAAGCTAAAGTGACAGTCAAGTGTGGAGTATCCATGAAAGAACTTAAGTAGGAAGAAAGAAGATCCATGGCCATGGCCCCAATATCCATTTTGTAGTGGCTCAAGTGTCTTTGTTTTCTCTATAGCTATTGTCAATTGGGGTGTTGGTCTTTGTTTTGGGTATGGGTTATTTACTAATTTTGGCTTAGGGTATTGGGTTTGGATTTTCTTCCCTTTGGTATTGGTTCTTTTATATAATTATGGTAATATGTTAGTGTCTTCAATTTTTGTGTGGTGCATACAAGGATTTTGAGTAGGATGTTTGGAATTCTTTCTTTAGTTTAATGTATGTGTATGGCATTTCAAAATCTCCTAAATGTTAGAATTTTCAATCTCCAAAAAATCAGATATTTCAACTTAGGAGTTAGGCCAGCAATGAATTAGAAGTAGATATATAAAAGAATAAGAAATTTTAAGCTATTAGAAATGGGTAGTGATCCTCCCACAGACATTTTGTGTAACCCACACGGGTTTTACTGTATTGTTCATTTTGTCCTTTGAATCGGCTTGCCGGATCACTAACCGGATCACTGATCATTCTACTGTAGTATAAATCGGTTAACTGATAGGCTCACCGAATCACTTACTAGATCACTGACCAGATCACTGATCGGTTCACTGAAATTTATATAAGTGATTATTTTTTCATACAGAACATCAAATCGGATCACTGAAATCGCATCACTGACTGGATTATTAAATTTTTTTTAAATGCTTTCATATGACAATGAAAGATAAAATAGGCAATACCTTAAATCACTACCCATTAAAAATACCCATTAGAAATACCTAATATAAGTAGATCTCTATCTTTCAACTTTAAATATTCAGTTAAAAATCCCTCTTTAAGATTTTTGTTCGCTATGACAACAATCCATTTCTATCTTTTGATGGCGATCAATGGTATACTCTCACATAAATAGAATGTTTTTTAATCTCAATATCAAAATTTACAGATTGCAAACACTCCTGATGTTTGAAAATTCATTTGTTTGTATATATTTGTATAATTGCGAAGATACTCATCGAATTCATTTCGATTTTGAATTATAAAATTATATTAGTGATAAGTATTAATTTTAGAATTTTTTTATAAATTAACTCCTATTTGGAATTTATATGAAAATAGCTTCAATAACTTCTCAATTTATAAAAAATTCAAATCTTTCAACAAAGATTCTAAAAAATCCCTCAACTATGTTGACTATTGTCAACTTTTCTTTAAAAAATCCCATTGATAACAATTCACTCCATGCAAACTGTTCTAGGAAGTTTATAGGAGGGCCTTTGAGTCAGCCATTTTAAATGTCACACCCAATATACTGGCCATCCTTCTAATTCATTCTGATCAAAGCTACATTAACTATTGATTTTTGAAACTAATTTTTTTATCATATTGATTCGTGGGTCTTAATCCAAATCTATGACCATTTAATTTAATTTATTATTTAGACACTATTAATCCATAAAAAAAGATCTTTTTAGTCACCCTCTTTTAATTGGTAATTAGAGAACTTGACCACTAAATTATATTTTTTGCCATAAGTTGGATACCTTTTAAAATTATAAGTAGTAAAGCAGTTTCCTTTAGAAATGTCTTAAAGACTGAGTCGAGAAAAAGAAAAAAACTTTATTTTTAATGCATTATTACATGCAGTTTGTCCATCCCTTTTTCTTAAGATTCGGAGTCGATCATGAAATTTTATAAATTTATTCTTATTCCAACTTTACCTTTGATTGTCATGCTCCCCGTAATTTCTAAAGTTGTCAATCTCCTTCCCACATGAAATCTATAAATTAGACAGCTTCAGTCATTGAATGAATTCATACATAAGCATGGATCGGCGTACGGATACGTATTGGCTGTAATGTGTTTATATACATTCTCTCTCTTCTGAATTTATTAGTAATCTTTTTTTATTTTAGAGGAAAGATTTCTAGTAATTTTCTACTAATTTATTGGCATAGTTTATTTCTAGTTCATGACTTAATAATATATAATTCAGTCGAATATTCAATAACATTATGCAGAAGTTATAAAAAAATGTTCACAAATGGGATTAACCTTGTATAAGATATAATAATTTATAAATAAAGGACACATTATTACAATGAATGAAAATTGAAATAATGTATGTTGTTGAGGCCTTGAGATGGTGAGGAACGCCGTATTTTCAAGGAGTGGACGGAGGTATGCAACATAAAAAAAAGGACTATCTCCGTAATCATCGGGATAATAACCCATGAATGGAGAGTTCCAGTTACAATATAGTTATATGGGTCTACAACACTAAACACGTTGTTTTCCAATTGTTCCTTAGGTGTCATGTATTCGGACCGAGTCGCATGTGGTCAGGAACTAGAACTTGGGCGTGATTGCTAGTCACTAATGGACATGGATTGTATATTGCTGGATAGAGAGTCCACATCGATTGTTCGATACGTCGAACATGTGTCAACTGTCTGCATCATGGGAAGCTAGCATCCTACTTAGGCATGTCTACACCACTATAGTATGTATACTGAAGGGTCTTAGCGATTTGGCATTATCTGTTAAGTAGAAGAAGCACTCGCATGTATCTGTAGGATGGTTGCCAACATTTTGTGGAAGATCACTCATTGAAAATCTCTAACGAACCCAAGATCTTACTTTGAAATGCTTAATCGCCCTCTTATCGTTATAAATAAGTTGTGCAATTGTCGTCTTTCCCACTCTTGTTATACCAATTATAGTTACTACTGAAATTCTTTCACCTTCATCATTTAACAAATATCCTACCATAGTCTCCTTGTTGACTTTGTCTGCCGACGATAGAAGACTCATCAACTACAGAACTAGATGGTGATCTCCTTAAGATTGCATTTCTTTCTATTTTCATACCTAGTCTAAAACCAGAGGCATATCCATCATCATTGATACTCTTCATTTTTTCAAAAACAACTTTTAATCTGGACTGAATTTGTTCAAAACATGGAGAAAATCTAATATGCTTTATTAGATTCTTCGGTAGTGACCCATCTGTTAGTTGAACTGCATCTCTTGCTTTAATTCGTAAATACAATGTTGCTAACTTATCCACTACATCATCTGCATCAAACGCAATGGTGCAAAGCACTCTCCACCAAACATTAAAAGAGTCCCATTCAGGGCCGGCCATGACTATAGGCGAAGTAGGTGATCGCCTAGGGCCCCCAAATAAATAGGCCCCCAAGTCCATAAGTTCCTTTAATATATGTTAAATAATTAATAATGTATAATTAAAGCACAGGTTCATTTTTGTCCAGTCGGTTAGACTAGTCCTCCTGTAATCTCAGAACCCGGGATCAAATCCGAGCTGCGTTATTAATAATAATTTTTTTTATTTTTATCAAGTTATTTAATAATAATAATGAAAAATAACAATAATTTGAATAAATACTACTTGAAATCATTTAACTATTTGATAATTTTTCTACTCTATTTAAAGCGTAGGTTTCTTAAAAAATTAAAATAATGATAGTAACAATCATAATAATTATTATTATAATCCTCATTTTATTGAGTTTAATAATAATAATAAAATAATTTTAATTAATAAAGAATTTTTTAAAATATATCTATCATCTAAATAAAGAAAAACAGAAATCTATATTGAGTTGATAATTTTGAATTAAATATAATTTAAAGCTTTTAAAATTTGAAGAGATGAAAAAACATAGCTTTATTCATTTGATCAATGTAGATTTTATTAGAATTAATATACAAGTATAAATCATTATAATTAAGATAATTTTTTATTTTTAATTTTTTAAAAAATACAGAAAATTTGAAAAATTAAAATAATAATAATATCTTCGTTTCAAATGAAAATTTGCATTAGTGTCACACTCGAATATGATAAAAGATGCAATACTAAAAGAATGAATTGCCAAGTTACATAAAAAGAATGAATTGTTGTTTTCCAAATGCATGAATTGCTTATATAATAATGTTGATTATACCAATTACAGTTACCTATGCAGAAATAAGTTTTTCAAAGTTAAAACTGATAAAATCTTATCTTCGGTCTACAATATCACACGAAAGATTGAATGGATTAGCTATCTTATCTATTGAAAAATAAATGTTAAAAAAACTTGAATATAGTAATTTAATTAGTAATTTTGCATCTCAAAATAAAAATAAATTTTAAATAATACTTTGTTATAAATTTGATTATGATATTTTATTTAGTTTCACACATTATAAAAAAAAAATTGTATAATTTTATTTTTTGTGAGTGGATAAGGGCCCCATCTTAAAAACTCGCCTAGGGCCCCTGAAATCTCAAGGCTGGCCCTGGTCCCATTCTGTTCCCAATTTATTCGCTCGGGCATCATTGATCGTTGCTTGAATTCTCTGTAATGTCTTTGAAAGTTTTTTGACATCTTTGTCAATTCCATATATGGATAAGAAACTTTTGAAAATTGGAATAAATATCTATACAGGAATAAACTCAGCCATTTTTGTTGCTTGTTTCACCCCTCTGTTAATGTAAGAAAATGAGGGATGTTAGGTTGAGTTTTGAAGAAGATTACTTGCATAGAGAAAAAAAGGTAAGCAAGATAGAGCATAAAAATATGGACAAATAATAATGGCCAGTAAATGGATCCGAATCCGGCCCGTGGACCGTCCGGCCCGAATCCAGGAGTCTATTTGCGATCCGGATCCTAGAGTCCAATAAGGACTCTCGGATAGGATCCATATGTCCATTAAGACACATGGGTGGTCGTGGACGGTCCATGGACAATCCGAAGTATAAATGGAAACTAAAGTCATTTAGATTTCCACTCTTGCGTCTCTCAAAACGGCAGTTCCTCTCTCTCTCCCTCAAAACAGTAGTTCCTCTCTCGCCTCTCTCTCTCTCTCGATCTCTCTCGGCTGCTCTTTCTCTCTCTCACTCTCAATCTCTCTCGCCTCTCTTGCTGCTCTCCTCTCTGAGTCTCTCTTCCTGGTTCCTTCCTTTCTCCACACCTTTTTATCACAATTCCCCAGCACCTCTTTACTTGGGTTCTAGAAATTTTCCTTTGTTTTTCTTGGAGAATCCCCTTTCTTTCTTGCTTTAATCAGTCCCTAATCCAACCATTCTGTAACAATCTTCCTCGTCGCCATTGGAGTCCACATCTACACAGGCTAGCACGGTTACATACTGCAAACAAGAAATAGAAAAAGTCCATGTCAATCCCCTTGTATCTCTAACTAGAATAACTCTTGGGTATTCTACTATTTCAATCTTCTTCTTCTTGTCGTTTTTCCTTGATTGATTAATGGATTTTGGGATGTGGGTTGTTACTTTTTTTCCATTTTCTAAACTTGGATTCATGTAATCTATTGGTTTCTCTCTATATTATTTGTCTTTTCTTATTGGCTCTGCGATGGTGGATTCTTATATTTGTGAAGGCTCTAGTTTTGATTGTAGTTTCCTTCGTGATCTGCTCCCTAAAAATTGATGAAAGTTTATTGATATTATTATTATTCAAGGATAACTTCACTTTCTGCCACTGTTCTTCTCAAGGTTTTGTACTGAATGTCTTTGATTTTTTATGGTTGTAATATTGAAATTTGTATTCTGCCCGAACTCAAGAAATTATTGGTTGTGAACCTGTTCATTGTAAATCAGATAACTAATTTCTGGATTTATATCAAATAATAGAGATGAGTTATTTTCATAAATTTACTTTTTGAGTTATTTTCATAAATTTACTTTTAAATATAAAGTATGACAATATTTAATTTGGATATATTAAAAATTTCAATTGTTTAGTACATAGTTCATAATTTTTTTTTAATCAAATTACTAAAATTATAATATTTTTAATAAAACTTAAAGATTAAAAATAATTTAAACAATCAAATTTTACAGACTTAAAGAATTTTGACTTAGATTTTTCGTTGGATTAAATGGGCATTCGGACCCTTAATGGGCCAGGGTCAGTCCAATAAGCTTATTGGACTGTCCAGATCCAGTCTTGTTGGATCCTGTGTTAGTGGGCTGGATCTGGACAGTCCGATAAGACTAATGGGTCAGATCCGGATCCTGTCGATTTGGGCCTGATCCGGATCCATTTACAGGCCCAGGACAATACAGAAAATTATTTAATCTGGCTAACATGGGTTCGGAATAGCTGTGTTCCATTTTAAGAGTTCTGTTGTGAATGTCTCAAACCATGTGAGCCTCTTAATGAGCAATTCCATTATTCAATCGATGCTGTATTCTTTTTCATTCGTAGTTTCTCTTATAGATCTTAGGACCTTAAACTCAGCCAAGGCTAGAAGCCAGTCGAGCTAGTTGATCTTAACTAAACTGAGTTTTAAGGTTTAGCTCAACTGATGCCTGAATCAACCTGAGCTTGGTTGCTGTGATAAGGATACAAGTCCAACTCCAGCTAGAGCCCACTAAGCTCAGCTTGGCTAGTTTCTGATTTAGTTGGCTCATTCATATTATTATATATAATTTTAAGAAAATTATCTAAGAGATTTCTCTACTGAGATTGTCATTTGTCCATGACGTAAACTCTATATGAAATATATGGACAGAATAGTGAAGTTCACACAAAAGGAAAGTCTCCTTCACATAAAGGAAATCATGTCATGGAAATGTTACAATCATAAATAAAAGGGAAAGTACAAGGTAATTGATTGGTGCACCCTGTTTTCAGTAATACGCAAATATCGGATAGTTAATTTTTTTTTCCATTTTTAAGAGATCTTTTAATTTATTATTATAAAATAAAGAAAAAATGAGTAAAGCAGGATGCAAAAATGCCGAAACCGATAATTCGAGCAATATGCATATCGGGCGAATTATCGGTCGATATGATTCTCTCTCCTTCGATATTTTCATAAATTTGCATTTTGGTCCGAAAATTTTATGGTAATTTCAGAAAATTTGGAGCTTCTTGAAAATGTATTTTTTTATTAAATATTGGTCATATACATATTTAAATTATTTATTTATGTTTCGAATACGATTAATATTAAAATTAACAATAAAATGAAGAGAAATGATAAAAAAAATTAAAAATTATGAAAAATTATGTAAGAAATTGTTGATACATTTCATATTTTATTGATACATTTACATATTTTTTGGCAATTTATCACATGAACCTTCTTTATAAAATCAGAGGGGTGGTTTGTAAAACAAATCAGCAATTTTTTCAAATAATTACTATTTCTTATAATGTTTTGTACATATAGGGGCCATTTTACCTTAGAAAATAAAATAAAAATGCAAAAGAACATTAATCTACATGAAAAAAATAACATACAGTCATAATAACTTCTATCCTAAATGTTTAAGCATAACTAAATCACTCAATCACTAACAGTAATTAATAATCCATATTTCTAAAACATTTAGATGAAAAGGCTTAAAAATAAAAATGGAATAAAAACTTACAGAAAATGAAGATCTATCTATCAAATATACTCTGAACAGATTGGATCTTCCAAAATCAGCCAATTATACACTATTTTCTAATGATACGGGATGAAGGAATGTGAAATGGAGATGGACTTAGAAAAAATCACCTCTGAATGAATGGGTTTGGAAAAGATTCCGTGTGTGAATGAAGAAGTGTATGAGATCTGGTAATAATAGAGGGGTTTGGCTGGGTTAGATTTTCAAGTTTTCAAAAAAATATTAAAAAATTCTGACGTGCGAAGTAGCAAAAACCAGACAGCCTCTTAGAATATTTTGAGCCTGCCAAACTCAGGCGATATTGAATATGGGGGTATTAAATGATAAAATGAAAAAAAAAGCGTCATCTACTGTAAAAATGTATTTTTTTTCTAGTACAAAAACACTACACACTGAGAGGGTTGGTTTAAAAAACATTCATACTGTTTCGGTACATTTACATATTTTTTCGCAATTTATCACATGAAAATGGGGTATTAAATGATAAAATGAAAAAAAAGCCTCATCTACTGTCAAACTGAAATTTTTTACAGTACACAAACACTACACACTGAGAGGGTTGGTTTAAAAAATATTCATACTTTTTCGGTACATTTACATATTTTTTCGCAATTTATCACATGAAAATGGGGGATTAAATGATAAAACGAAAAAAAAAAGCCTCATCTGTCAAACTGAATTTTTTTACAGTACACAAACACTACACATTGAGAGGGTTGGTTTAAAAAACATTCATACTTTTTCGGTACATTTTCATATTTTTTCGTAATTTATCACATGAAATCGAGGTTTTTGTTTAAACATTTAAAATAAATAATCACATTGCATGAAATTTATATTTTTTCACAGAACCTTCTTTCTAAAATCAGAGGGGTGTTTTATAAAAGAAATCAGCAATTTTTCCCAATAATTAATATTTCTTATAATGTTTTGTACATATAGGGGCCATTTCACTTTAGAAAATAAAAGAAAATGCAAAAAAACATTAATCTGAATGAAAAAAATAGCATACATTCATTATAACTTCTATGCTAAATGTTTAAGCATAAATAAATCACTCAATCACTAACAATAATTAATAATCCATATTTCTAAAACAACAACATATTACAAGAAATGCATTAAATATTAAAGTATACATTAAAACCATAAAACATTTAGATGAGAAGGCTTAAAAATAAAAATGGAATAAAAACTTACATGAAATGAAGATCTTTCTATGAAATATACTTTGAACGGAATGGATCTTCTAAAATAAGCCAATAATACACTATTTTCCAATGAAGCCGGATGAAGGTATGTGAGATGGGGATAGGAGTTAGAAAATACCATTGCTGGATGAGTGAGTTTAATGATTTACTGGCTGAATGAAGAGATGTATAGGGTATTCATATAATAGAGGAGATCGGCTGGTTTAGATTCACAGGTTTTCAAAATATTAATAAAAAATTCAGGCGTGGGAAACAACAAGAATCCCACAGCCTGTTGGACTTGATGTGTTGCTGGATTATTAGGCGATATTTTGACCGATATATCGCGTGATATATCGCCCGATAATCCATCATAAAATTATCGATATTATTATTTTATTCGTATTTAAACAAACCGCTACAGTCCGATAGTCTGAAATATCGGTCGATATTCAGACCGATAAACGGTCCAAATATCGGGCGGTATTAGTACATAATATCACCGATATCTTGTGGAGCCCACAACTGATACAGATTTTTTTTTTTTTTTTTAAAAACCACTCTTTCCAGCCCGATTATTACAATATCGGGCGATATTTGATCCGATATACGGGCCGATATATCGTTCATATCGGCCGATATCTTTTTTTTAAAAAAAAAAACAGAAATAAATGTAAAAAACTGAATTTTATAAATATTTACCGATATGGTGACCGATATTTTCGACCGTTTATCGGCCATATCGGCCGATAATCTTTTTGTACAACCAATACATATCGTATCAATCGACATCGTTTGGTCCTCCAAAACCGATACATATTAGCAAATACGATATGTATCGGCCGATATTTCGACCCCTGACTAAAAGTAATTATTACCAATCAAATTTTAATGCATTGTAGTTAGTCACCATTCTAGCCTTAACTATTATTTATCTAAAATAGATGAGTAAAGTCCATTTTTTAATTTTAATTTGAGATTGACAGCGGCTACTATATTTTACATGTAAGAGAAATTAAATAATTTATTGTCAGTTTGAACCTGTAGATTGTTTGACGAGAAGGAAGGTGCCATTCGGTAATTTTTGCCTTTGTGAAGGAGATGAGAGATCCAATGGATTATTTCCACAAAAGTTGAGGAAGTAGAATACTGAGAAAAAATAAAACCATGCAAAATAGAAAAATAATATTAATAAGACTTTATTCTTTTAAAAGAACAATAACAAAGAACAAAATAAATAGTTTGTATTTTGAAACAAATGTGTTCATAGAAAAGGTGGGATAATCAAAACTTACAATTAAATACAGAAAATTGATTGGAGTGATGATCATATACCCGTCTTAGAGTGATGACCAGAAACTCACATTGAAAAGTGAGAGTCTTGGTTCGATTTCCACTCTACTCTAATAGGAAGTGCGGATAGGAACGCTCCTACAAATCTCTAAGATTAGTCAGATACTCTCTAAGAGGCCTCGACTCTCCAGTTATAATTTATTTTAAAGAAAACTACTTTTAAAATGCAAAATGGATTTGTGAAAGGATGGGAATGTCTGAGGTTTGGAAATGGCTGGAAATATGGTACTAAGATGTTTTAGGTCTACAACTAGATGGAAAGGAGAAGTAGGAAAAAAATGAAGAAAGGAAACAAGAAGATGAAAGGTAATGGGAAGAGAAAAGAGGTCTCTACTTTTTCACAGAAGAATCCACTCTTGGCCCGTGGAGAATAGATGGTGATTTCTTCTCCAATTTGGTCTTCTATATAAAGAAAAAGTTGTGCCCCTAAATATTAAAAAAATATTTTAATAAGTAGAAAATGGTGTTATCTACTTTACAATGAAGAAGTTGGTGTTGTCTAAAATTTAATATTAGTTAGATTCGATTATATTTTTAATTTTTTTTAACAATTAGAGGAGATGAACTTTATAAAAGTTTTAATCATCTTATTATCTTTACATCACACTCAAGTACATATATCTCATCACCTATTTTAAAGGAAATCCTAATATCAAATGTTGGCCGAAGAAAATTTAGAGTAGGTTTTGTTTCTTTTGAGTTAGACTATTGTGATTTTTGTAGGAAGACTCTTTAATTAAATATTTTATCAAGTCAGTCATTAAACTCTCAATCGCATTATTTAGAGATGAGCAAAATCATAAATAGCTCGGGTTGGTTGAACTTCTAAAATCTGTCTAAATTTTTTATTCATTTTCTTTAATTTATTTGATACATAATTAAAGAGGATTGCTTTGGCGGTTAAGAATTCTAGTTTGAGATGTAAGAGATTTTGAGTTCAATTCACTCTTAATACAAAAATATCACTTCAGGTGCTCTAAGAGACCAACACATCTTGGTCTTAAAAAGGAAAAAAAAATTTGATACATAAAACTTAGGGCTAAAACTCGAGTTGAGTCGGATTTAGTTTCAATAAATCCAATTCAACCATGTAAGAGATCCTGGACGTCTTGGACTTCAAAAAAAAATTATTTCATACATAGGACTTAGGACTAAAAGTCTGAAGGAGATAGGTTGAGTTTCAATAAATGCAACTCAACCCATCTAAAAATTTATTAAACTCGACTGCTGGGTAGAGTTACTCAACCCAGCCTAACCCAACTCAAACGTTGTGTTTCACCCCTAATAAAACTAAAATTTATATATTATAAGTCTCATCTCCAATAATATACTGTAGAAATACAATATTATATAATAAAGAAAAAACAAAGCAAAACCATCCAAAGAGCAAAAAGCTTCAAGCCTCCAACCTTCTCATTTTTCTCTCAACTCCCGTGACTCGTAAAAAAACAAGCTACTGAGTCTCCACTCTCGTGACCTCTGCAAAGCCTGGTGATGATTCCTGAACAGAGATTCCCTCGACCGAGAGATTCCATTGTTAGAAAAGAGCACAGCCTCTTTACCAGTGAGTCAGTGTCTACTCAGTGACCAGGTGACTCGGCCACAAAAGCCTCCTCTCTCTCAACAGTGAAGTAGTCACGGGCCTCTTCGGAGAGATTCCCCCCCTCTTGACAGAGATTCCCTCGCTCTTGACAGAGATTCCCTCGCTCTGCAAGTCCACGCCCCTTCGGTAAGAATGAAAGCAGGTCGGATTGGACGGATCAGTACGGCCATGCCAAAGGCACCGGTGACGTGGAAACCACTGACTTATTACATTTTGAATTTTTAAGATCTTATTGAATTTGGGTACTGCATATTTGTATATTTAAATAAAAATAAATAAAGGTGACACAATTTGATCTTAAATAAATTTAAATTGAATTGAAAAAATGAGTGCCCAACTCAAATCTAACTCAATCAAATTAAAAAGTCCCATTTATGCCTTTTTTATTTATTGGTTTTAATCTTTTTATTCCACTCAAAATTCAAAAATCTTATTACAATGCCTTTAATTTTCATAATTCAATATTTGGTATTAAGTGGAATTTATTTTATCTTTTATTTTTTATTACTAATGATTTTTCATCTTATTTTTAATATTTCAAAATTTTATAGAGATTTGGCTCGGTTCAGATTAGATTAGATCTAAAAAATCTAAGGTATCGATCCTCCCATAGGTATTTTATTTAATCCGACACGGGTTTTAGTATATTGCCAATTTCACCATTCGCAAGAACAGTAAAATAAGACCCTTCGCATGAACAGTAAAATTTCAACGAGCCGATTTACTGCTCATGTGAATTTCAGTAACCCGTGTCTGGTTACACAAACCTCTTGTGGGAGAATCGCTACCCAAAATCTATTATTATCTATAATGAACCTGAATTAAATCTAACTCGATTCAACTCTTTGTGACTCCTTTATAAGATTTATTAAGTTTCTTTTAATTATATTTATTTTCTTAATTTATATAAATAAATTTGATAGTTGGTGACAAGCTCTACTACAAATATTTTTTAACCTTTATATATTAGTTAAATTTCTTACAAGTTTAATTCTTTCTGAAACTTATTTCGAATTTGCTACTTGAAATATATTACTGCAACCTTTTAATTAAATTATTTTTTGGTGATTGGAATCTCCAATTCTCTATTAGACTGTTTTACATTGTAGACCTTTTGTTTGGATTGTAAAGACCATGATTAATTTTTCAATGAATTAGATAAATTGCTAAAAAGCGAAATTTAAAGGTACTTGAGTAATATTTTAAATAAAAATAATGATTTTTAAAATTGAGAAAAAACTTTATTGTTAACCCAATTTAGGAAAAAACTCATCATTAGGCCAATTTTTTGAAATACATTTAAACTATTTTATAGTGCACTTAGTGGTAATTATTAAATTAAAATTGTTCAATAACTTAAGAATTCATTCAAAAAATCTATATCACTCTATCTTTCATTTTAACTTTTATGTTAACAAAATAGTTTATCAAATTGAAAAGAAAATTGCGCCCAATTTTTTCATAATGCATTCCATAAAAAAAACTAAAATTTAGACTAGTTATATATAGTTTTTAAGAAAAATGAGAAAAATTTAAATTGAAAAAGAGCCCTTTAAGCATAGTTATCAATTCTGTGGTTTCAGTTTCACTCCAAAATGAAACACTATGATTGCATTTGGATGAGAGGTAAATTTTAATGGAGTTATCTGGGGTTACTTTTGAGCAGGAGTTACCCTTGAAAAAGGATTATTCTTATACGGGTATTACCCTTATCTTGTTTGGTAATTATAAAGGTAAAGTTAAAACTTATCCTAAGAGGAAAAAAATCTTGTTTAATAACTGTAAGCAGGGGTAACCTGACATATTAATTTTTTTATGAGAATTAATAATTTTTATTAAATCCATATAATATAAAAAATAAGAATTAAATCATATTCATCAATTAAAATATGTTTTAAAATATTTTTGCTCCATACGTGCAAAGAGAGAATAAAGAGAAATAAAGAGGGTGAAGGGTTTTCTGACTCCAAAGAGTTTTCAAAAATAGAGGAGGGGCAAACATTTGAATTTCTACCTTCATCCCTCCATTATTAAAAAAGGGTAACGGAGGGTTACCCCCCATCCAAAGGCAACTTATGATGTCTCCGTTGTTTTGGCAATTTGTTCTAGAAAAGACATTTTGATGAATTTAAAAATGTTTAAATTAAAAAACAAAATAAAAGGTATAAAATTAAATAATGGAGAATAGAAAAATGATAAAATAGTTATTATATTAAATTATATAATTGAAAATAAATTACTAACAAATTAAAAAAAAAAGAAGTGGTTAAATTAAGGAATGAAAAAAAAGTATATTTATGACCAAAATATAACACATTTTCTAAAAATAAACAAACTTATTTCATTCATTGTAATAAAGCATGTTGAAATTCATTTTAACTTTGTGCATGTTTCAAACTTTCAGTCCACTTAAACTTAAATACGAAGTCAAATATGAATTTGTGCATACTAAGAATAAGGATGTCTCTCAGGGAAACAAATCTCGGCTCATACTGAGATTTAAACCCTTGATGTCTCTTTTTTTAAAACAAATTTACATGTAGAAAACTATGAAAAACCTAAGTTATAGTCGTCTTAGAAAAAGGATAAAAAAAGTAACTATCTAAAAAAAAAAAAATTTGTAATAGAATAGAAGAAAAGTTTTAAATATTGGACTTGGTTTATGACTATGAAAGAGCTAAGTTCAAGTCAAATCTCATCAGTTGAGTCAGATATGAAAGACTAAAAATCAACGCGAATTGGGAGAAAGTGGTTGAGTCCCAACTGTTGCCATTATAACAGTGCCAATCTTTGTATAAACTGACTTTAAGTTCATATCTGTACCAAATGGCGAACAGAGGGTTTCACAGAGAAGATGGAGGAGATTCTCATCACCGGCAGTTCGACGGCCAGCGTGTGGACCTGGAGAGTCAGCAGGAGGCAGCAGAGGGAGACGGGTGATAGCAACCAAAGAGACGAAGACACATGAGGCCTAGAGAAGATGTTTCAGTCACAATTTTCGTTGGAAATTTACTAGCTTTCACTTCTAATGGATGGCTACGGTGGCTGTTCCGGCGTTGGGGAAAGATCTTAGACACCTTTGTACCAAGGAAGAAGGATTTTCCTAGTCACACTTCCGCCTTCGTCAGACTTAGCAGCAGCGAACTGGCAGGAAGAGCTATTCGCGATCTAAACGGTCATAGTGTGCAAGGTCGATGCCTGCAAGTGAATCTTGTACACTTCCAAAGGGTTGATCATCAACGGATCCATGCGGCGATCAAGGGAGCTTTCAGCTCACTCGGGGGTACGCAGATTGAGTTTACTTCTGGACCTCTCAGGTGAATAGACACTTCTAATATCTTTGGCCCTCCCAAATCCAATAGACGGTGGGCAGATGTGGTGGCCTCATCAGGCCAGAATTTGGTCAGGCAGGCTTACAAAGAGGTTGATTTAATGATTTCAGTTGATGAGGAAAGGAATCTGAAGAACTGGTTGTCCAAAGCAGTAATCACAACTCCAGGAGACCTAAACCATCTTGATTTGCTACAGCTTCTTATTCAGATGGGTTTCCCCAATCCTAAAATCAGCAAGTTGGGAGGCTCATGCTTTCTCATTAGTTTCAATACTGATAAGGAGGTGGATGCTTTCTTGGGGACTTCACCAAACTTAGGGAAATCAAAATTTGGGGACGGTGGGCACCAAACGCATTTCATCACACTCGAATGTCTGGGATCAGATGCTTCGGATTCCTTTGGAAGGTTGGACAGAGGAGGTGATGCGAAGTTTCAGCGAGAAGAGGGGTAAAGTACTGGACGTGGATTCTCGTAACTTGATCGGAGAAGATTGTTCTTCTCTCAAACTACTGTTGGAACTGAAGGTAAATGATGAAGTACCTAAGATGGTGAAACTGAGCTTCAATGGAAGCTGCTTTGATGTTGCAGTTTCTGAGACATCAAAGTCTCCGAAGGTGGAAATTAAGGTGGATTCAGCGTTGGAAATGCAACATGGTTCTCGTCGGCTACCGGAACTCTAGCAAGGTTGCCTGCTGTAATCTTCGAGGTCTAATGGAACACTTGTCCATCGGGCAGGGTTGTAGGAGACGAAGGCGGCGAGGTGCAGCGAAAAATAGGCTTGCAGCAGGAAAAATTTAATAGCGGTTGTTGCCAGAGAGAAGATGTGACAGATCTATCGCAGGATTTGTTGGCTTTTTTACCTAAAGCAACGTGGGGACACCACTGTTAAGGGTCGAGGAGAACAACCAATTACAAAGCATGCAAGTCATGTTATCAGAAGCTGGTGTTAAGTTGGCTCGCTTGGAGCAAACATGTTGGAGAACTCAAATCAACTTATTAGGAATTGGGCTTTGGGTCAATCGATGCAGTTCTGCTCACAAGCCAAACTCCTTTGATAACTTAAGCCCATTATATCCAAGGATCGACCCAGTGCATCTAACCTATGACCAAAATGCAGCTAGACCTTCTAGATTTGAGGGCCCAGCTGCTGAAACAGACCAGCCTTCAGCAAGAAGGTCTGTACAGGCAGGGAATGAGGACCAAGAAGATCTGGGGACAAGGTTAACAGACGGGTTAGAGGAAGAAGGAGGGGAATCATTGAAGTTTCTTTTCCAGGAAAAAAAAAAAGAAAAATTTGAAAACGAAAAAGAAAAAGAGAAAGAAAAAATAGCAGATGAGAAAATCATTCAAATTCTAGATAAGAAAGGATATGCAGTAGAGGATACCACCGAATTGCTCAAAATAAAAAAATTGATCAGGATCAGCAACTATTCTCAGGCGATAAAGGACATTGAAGCAATGGAGGATCGCAATCGGTCTTCTTCTATGGTGTCTAAAGTCCCAAGAAGGCAAGTTGGTAACAATTTTGTTCTCAAAACTCATTGTAGAAAATAGAGAAGAAGGTGGTTGAGTTGGGGTGGCAAAGAGTTAGCATTAGAGAGGACTAAAGATTGGTTGGATGAGAGTCAGTCCTCAAATCCTAAAGCAGATGAAGAAGGAAGTACAGGAAGAGGTGAGATGGTCGAAGTGTTTCCTAATGAAGATTCTTAGTTGGAATGTGCGGGGTCTAGTACTCCGGGAGAAAAGAGGGACAATTCGTCGATTGATCAGAAAGAACAAGATATATGTGCTACTTATTCAAAAGACTAAGAAAGAAGAGTTTTGTGCTTCTCTCTTCTTTCATCAGAGATGTTTGGGGACCATCCGACGTAGATTTTTTAGCAAACAAGTGGAAGGCTATTCTGGTGGACTGCTCACACTTTGGAATCCTTTAATTTTTTATCTCTCTTCAAGAAGACAAGATTTTAGATCAATTTCAATTAATGGCAAGCTCATTAAGGAGGGTGTGGAAATTTTTATTACAAATGTTTTCGGTCCTAACTCGGAAGGCGAACGGGAGGCTCTATGGGTTGAGTTAGACGATATTCATCTTTGGAGTTTTCCAATTTAATGTTTGGGTGGAGACATCAACATTATAAGATATCTGTCCGAAAAAAAAGGGAGGTAGGATTTTCACGAGAGGGATGGAAGACTTTTCTTATTTCATTTCAAAAAATGAGCTAACTGATCTTCCGCTCATCGGTGGCCCATTACACATGGAGCAATGGTAGAGCAAGAAGTGCTATGAGCAGATTGGACAAATTCCTTACTTCATCGGAATGGAATTCTCTATTCCCTAATGCAAGTCAGATCAAGCTTTTTTGTCCAATTTCTGATCACTGTCCTGTGGTTCTTGATACTGAGGAATTAGATTGGGGTCCTAAGCCTTTCCGCTTTACTAATTCTTGGTTAGAGGACCCTAAATTTACTAGCTTGGTGAAGGAATGGTGGGAAGGCTTTGATGTTCATGGATGGGGTGGTATTGTGATCTCTAAGAAACTTATTCTCTTGAAGTCTAAAATCAAAGAGTGGGCCAAATCGGCAGGTGGCCAGTGAAGGATAGAAAATAGGAAGTTATTCAAGAATAAGATGGGTGGAATAAACTAGAGGAGAAAAGAGATCTTGATGGGGATGAAATTGAAGAAAGAAAAAATAGCAAAATCACGCTTTGGGATTGCCTGCGATTGGAAGAAATAAAATGGAGACAAAGATCTAGAGCCCTCTGGTTGAAGGAAGGTGACAAAAATAATAAGTTTTTTCACAGATGCGCTAATGCTAGGAAAGCAGTAAATGCAATCAGATTGATTGTGGTGGATGGGCGGCGGGTTGTTGACAAAATTGATATTAAGGGAGCAAGTAGAGATCATTTTTCATCCATCTTCAGGTCTTCCTATGCTCCTGCCTCCTACCACCTCTCTTGGCCTTCCTCACTCCTCTTCTCTAGCCTCGGATCTGGGTACTTTCTCTTCTTTCTCTCTTTTTTCTTTTGCTGACCCTCTTTTGCATAGGCATCGTAGTGTTTTCTCTAGAATTGTTTTCCAGGTGGCAGCTCTCGACTCTCTGGAGGATTCCAGTTCCTTCACCTTCGGCGTCTCTCCAATCTTTGGCATCAGATCGGCCTATCTTCCTCTCTCGTCCCATTGGAATGTTCTTCCTCGGGAGCCGTGGTTCCCCAGTATCTTCTCCTCCACTTCGTAAAGGATAACAGCGATCACCATCACCTTTGCGGGCTCCTCCTCTTCCTCAGGTTGAGCAGGATTTTCTCACGGTTGATTTTGAAGATCATCAGTTGCGGATCTTTCTAGTTCCCAAGATCTTCAGTCATTCAGTTGTTTCTCATTCTTAGTCATCTCACCTTATTCAGGGCATGATTTCAGCGGCGTCGTTTGCTCCCTCTGCAGATTGGGTACTCTCTTTCCTGAACTCTTTCTTTTTCTCTTTCCGCTGTGATTCTTTTCTGGGTGTTGCTTTACCACTCCCATCTGATTTGCATTTCCCTAGATTTGGGTTACTACTTGACCTTGAGTGCAATTGTCCGAGATCTCCTTTTGCTAAGCTCTCTTCCGCCTCTCTTTAGTTGTGGTTCCCTTAGACCTACTTTCGATGACATTCTTTTTAGAAGGATTAGCAGAGAGTTTGCTTCACGGTTGGGAGAGCCAATTTTTCTGTGCCTAAGATCAAAGCTACTTTAAAGGATTTAGGTGGGGATAAGGCTCTAGGACCAGATTGTTTTAATTTTAATTTCTTCAAAGCTTGTTGGGACACAGTCGGCCCTGATTTTATTAAAGTCTTTAAGGATTTTTATTGTAATGGAGTTATCAATTTTCGCTTGAAGAATTCCTTTATCTCCCTAATTCCGAAGAGGGAGGGCCCGGCTGAACTCTCCCACTACCGACCAATTTGTCTTATCGTTGGTGTTTATAAAATCTTAGCTAAGGTGTTAGTGGAGAGATTAAAAAAACTTCTGCCTAAAACCATTGGTGATTCTCAAGGAGTGTTTGTGGAGGATAAACAAATTCTAGATGGGGTCTTAATTGTAAATGAACTTCTTCATATGAGACGAAAAGATAAGAAACATGGTCTTCTATTTAAAATTGACATGGAGAAGGCTTACGATTTTGTGGGCTGGTCTTTCGTGAGTTACCTCTTCGAAAGAATGGGCTTTGGGAAGTTGTGGTACAAGTGGATGACAGCATGTATTGAGGATATTTTTTACTCCGTCTTGGTTAACGACTCCTGAACTGAACATATCGAGGCAAACAGGGGCTTATGGCAAGGAAATCCAGTACCCCCTTCATTTTTACCTTAGTTGGGGAAAGCCTAAACAAATTCGTGGAAAAAGCGAGTGAGATGTGAGTAATTACTAGATTCAAAGTGACACAGGGCCGACAAATTGTTACCCACTTACAATTTGCAGATGATACACTATTTTTTTGTGAGCCTTATCGTCAAGAGTTATTGGGTTACAGGGCTATTCTTATTTGAATTAGCTTCTGGTCTTAGAATCAATTTGAGCAAAAGTACCATTATTAGAATTGATTTAGACGATGATCTTCTCAAGGATCTAGCTAAAGGTTCAGGTTGCAGCATTGGTAAGCTTCCCTTTACTACCTTGGATTACTGGTGGGCGGAAACCCAAATAATAATACCTTTTGGCCCCCGGTCATCGAAAAAGTGGAAAGAAGGTTGGCCGGGTGAGGGTGAAAATATCTATCTCTCGGGGGGCGGGTCACTCTCATCAAATCCGTTTTGATGAGTCTCCCAACGTATTTCTTGTCCCTTTTCAAAATGCGAAAATGAGTGGTGATTGAAAGGCTTTTTAGGAATTTTCTTTGGGGTGATAAAGAGGCAAAAAGGAAGGTTCACTTGGTAGCTTGGTTAGAGTTAATTAAACCCAAACCTAAAGGGGGTCTTGGTTTAACATCTCTAAGGTTAAGGAATCAAACTCTCATATGGAAATGGGCTTGGAGATTTGGTCAGGAACGCGATACCTTGTGGGTTTGAATTTTATCAGCCAGATATGGTTTGGAGGATATAAATGGTTGGCTCCTAAGCGACAAAATAGAAAAGAAAGGGTCATCGATGATCAAATCATGGTGGAGGTTAGAAAGAGGTGAAGAGGAGATATGAAGCATTTTTAGAATTAATTCTAGACTTTTGGTTGGTAAAGGAGATATAACTTTATTCTGGAAAGATCTTTGGTTTGGAAAGAGACTCCTAAAAGGTGTTTTCCAAAGACTCTATAGGATTTCAAGGAATAAGGACATGTTGGTTCAAAATGGTTATAAAATCGAGGGGCATTTAGTTTCCTGGCATGTGGAATTTAGAAGAGACCTACAAACTTTTGTAGAAGATAGTAAAAGAAATCTATTAGATCAGTTAGGGGTGTTCCTCATCTCTCCAAGAGAGGAAGATGATCTGATCTTAACTAGGGATTCTTCGGGCAATTTCTCTGTCAAAGGTTTGATTGATGTGATGTTAAATAGACAGTCTAATGGGACTTCTATAACTCATCTGGCCTGGAAAGGTACCGTCCCCCCAGGGTCCAAATATTTGTTAAAAGGAGGGTTCTTACCAGATCGACAATTAAAAGGAGGGGTTTCTTATACCAAGAGGAGTACCCCATTTGTCCCATATGCGAGACAGATGAGGAAGAGGTGGATCACCTTTTTTTGCATCGCCCACTGGCTAGCTACCTTTGGAATAATTTTGTCAAGTTATTCAAGGTGCCCTGGGTGTTTAATAGAACCTACGCTGGAGCTTTGGATTCATGGTTTATTGCAAGGTCTACTCCAAGGTTTAAACTTCCATGGAATATCGTCCCAGCAGTCATTCTATGGTCCATCTGGAAAGAAAGAAACTCTAGAATTTTTTAAGGCAAATCAACAGATATGGATGAACTTTTTCAAATAGCATTTTGGCGCCTTTGTATTTGGCTTCTTCCTTGTATTGAGTTTAGAAAGCCTTAGACTAACCGACCTCTTATCTTCTTGGGAGGATTGTTTGAATGGGTTTAGAAGGAAAGATAAGATAAGAGAACATTGGAGTCCTCCTGAACAAAACATCATGAAGTTCAACGTAGATGAGGCTACAAAAGGGGAAACCTTGACCGGCTGGGATTGATAGGGTGCTTAGAGATCATGAGGGGACCACATCCATTGTCTTCATTGAGTCGGTGGGAACTAAAGATTCCAACGAGGCTGAAATCATTAGCATTAGAAGTGCTTTGCTTACTTGAAAATCGTATGGTTAAGGAAAACTCATCATTGAAGGGGATTCAGTAAATGCAATTAAGTGGACAAAGGGACATAAGCGCCCGCCCTGGAAATTGATCACTTTGGTTAGGAGATGGTTCGGGTATGGATGTTTCTTTCACTCACATCGCCCGAACAGCGAACGGAATGACTGACTTTTTAGCCAAGCTCAGTGTCACCGGCCTTTCCTCTGGCGTGTTTCTCCTCTGAGTTCGAAGGAGATTTTATTTTGATTTTTCTGTATTTTGTTATTTTATTTCTTTTTCTTTTTCTTTTTTTAGGGTTGTTCTTGTTTGGGGTCTAATCCTGTTAGTATTTTTTTGTGTTGTTCTTGTTTGGGGTCTAATCCTGTTAGACCTTTTTCTTCTTTCTTCTATGTACTCTTTTTATTTAGATGGGTCACGCCCCGACCCGACAGGTGGGCCCGGAACGCAACTGATTTTTTTTTTTTTGAAAGATAAGTAAACTAAATCACAAGCATTCTCACTGGGCCGGATCAACAGTTAGGTATAGAGGTCACACATGATCCCATCATATGAACTCAAACATGTACCATATGCCTACCCCATAAATAACAACATCAACATATATCATAATCAAAATCAACCATTGATTCATATAAACCAAAACATTGTCTCAACCATTACAAAGGCAACATAGCCTAGTACATCAAATAAACATAAATTAAGTACCACATCCGGTACTTAATAAAAGACAACGGTTCCAAGAACCAACAGGAAAAGATCAGGGCATTCCCCTCCGAGGGAATCCCAAAGCACTGCTTCAGCTTATCCAACTTAAGCCTGATAAAGAGGGTCCTCCTCCTCAGGTTCATTGCCTGAAAGGTGAGTGGTGTGAACTAACTAGCCCAGTGAAGGATAATTAACAATGCACATTAAGTAAATAATACAACAGGTTAGCAACAGTTCAATATCAAATGCTTGATAACAATAAGCATAATCTCAAATAATATAACAACATCATTAAACCACTGCCATTATCCACCGTAACGCCTGCCGACTACACTGAGACCAGTATTAAGTCCCGACACGGTCAAAATACATCCTTGCAAGTACATCTCCGGCTCTGACTTAGTCGATACTGACACCCTCAAGTCAGCAACTGATGACAGCATGGTCCGCCCATTGTCCAGTAGACATAAACCATCTCTCATATGGCCGATATTGGTTCAATAGCCCAGGTACGTGGAAGCAGTCTTACATACACATACGATCAACATCGTAATATCATAATTATCACAGCACTCTTACCATAGTGCATTATGTATAGGCACATGAGTGGGTTCATCAGAAGCTGAAACCACTCATTGCTCGATACTCATCTCATCATAACACCTGTTTACAAAATTTACAGAGTTAAGTTCCCTCACCGTTCTGTGTGGTTTACGCGGTCTCTGTTCAAACAACGTACAAGTGCTCAATCAATATACATAACAAATACGTACACATACGTAGTATTTTGGAAATCACACGTTTTCCCACAAAATATTCAGGGTTAATAAAAATGAGTCTCCTACTTGGTTTCTAGCCCTTTTTAAATCATCCATAAGATAATAATATAATATAAAGGGGGTCAGTCCAAAACTCATATTGTCTTCTAGATATGGACCAGGTTGACTTATTGAGTTAGGTCTAGATCCTCGGGTCAATTCTCGGTTGTCTTCTAGATAGGACCAGAGCTGATATTTTGAGTAGGCCTCGAGGTCACTCAGTGCCCAACTATAGTGTCGGCCTGAAAGTGAATCACTCAGTTCCAGACCAATAGGGTCGGCCTGAAAGCGTAAACAATAGTATTTACACAATAAATAATAAGAGAAATAGGTTAGTACATTTTTAATTAACAAGTGGGTATAAATCATCACAAATAATTAAACACATTAAATAATCATCAATATTAGACAAAAAACAGTAATCAAACAATATTTTATCATTTAAAAATGGGTCCCTCGGAACATCACCTCGGAACCGGGTACAGTGGCTTCGGAACTCGGGGCCTGACTTCGGATCGTCCGAAGACTGGGTCTTGAACCTTCCGAAGTCCATCCGAAATGAAAAATCAGAAAACAATAAGTCTCGGTGGGTCTGCAAAGCTCGGAACGTCCGAAGACAAGGTTCGGAACGTCCGAGAGGGTCGGTCCTTTCGAGCTGGGCTCGATCCTTCCGAAACAGGTCTGGCTCGCCTCGGGCGTACTGGGCTTCGGGTGAAGGTCGGAACGTCCGAGGGTTTGGTCCTTCCGAAGTATGGCTCTCGGACCGTCCGAGAGTCGTCTTCCTCAACTGTCTGCACCAGCAGACAGTGATGGCGGATGAACAGTAAAATACTATTTCAAAAAGGGAGGGCTTCCCGGATTCGGTTTTCACATCCGTCTGGTCTGATGGACTCCTCTGGGAGTTCTCTTTCCACAGGGATTAGTTTGGAGCTCAGAAGCTCAATAGGCCATCCGATTTTAAGGTCAAATCCTCACGAGTACATGAAACCCATGGTTTTCCTTAGATTTTAAAACTGATTTTTCTCACTCCATACTAAACCAAAATCGATTTTATTTGATTCAAAACTGGTTAGAATTTAAAAAGGAATGCAATGGATACCTTGGCTTCGGTTCTTGGTCTGAAATTCGGGTTTTTGGAAAATCTTCAACTAAGCTTACTGTTACTGAAAAACAGAAGCACAGCAGGGGTCGGCCGGTATGGATTTTGACTGATAACAATAGACAGAGAGAAGAGAAAAGAAATGCAAAGGATTGCTGGGAGTTCAAACGTTTCAATGAGGCCTGAATTTATGGGATTTCTGTTGAGGAGAGACGTCGGAAACCACCTGCTCATGCAGCGACGATGGGACTGGACATGTGGGATCATCATTCGCCGGTAAGGTAAGAGATGGGATGGGACGACGGGAGCTCATCATTGCCGGAAATCCCGAAAATCCGGCCGAGCAGCCAATGTACGCCTGCATGGCGTGTGCAGGTTTTCTGCTGTTGCAGATCAGCCCTCCATCAAAATCTAATTTGCAGATAAGTCCTTATTTTAAGAAAAATTGATTCTTGAACTAAGAGTACTAATTTAAAAACTTAAAAACTTGATCCAACCTTACAGATGGGTTAGGTTTTGAAAACCTTGGTCACCAAAATAATTTCAGAATTTAAATCATAATAAAAATTATTTATTTAAATAAAAACCATAATTTCTCAATATTACTTAAATAAAGAATTGTTAAAATATGCAATTTAAAGACCTCATTTTGAAGTGAAATGAAATATCTAGATCATTCTTAAAATGGTCTAACACCAATTACCCTTTTCTGAATTTATCTCGTTTTCGAAATTATTTAAAATAATTAAAACTCCTTTTCGGGGTTTTGACTGGCGATATTTAAATATCATTTTCTGAAAAAAAAAATCATTTTTAAACCATCAATGCAAATCCTTTATTAAGGAGAGCATTACCCACTAATAATATACACATATCAATATAATTTATAAAAACACAATCAAAAGCGGTAAATTATCAAAATACCCCTCCAGCTGAACGGGCTGGATCACTGAGCTCGTGAGCTCGGATCGGGCCAAACCTGGGCTTTCCTCAAAGCCCTGACCGAAAACCTCAAGATCAACCGGTTAAACACGATTAACAAGGTAAAACACGCTTAATCTGGGGAAGGGTATTACAGATCCTTTGTTATTGCTAAAAAAAAAAAAATTCATATCTGTACTAATTGAGTCATATTGATGTAATGAACTGACTTTTAGGTCACGAGACATCGATGTACTCCAAAAATTTAATTCATTAAATCTCAAATTTATTGGACGATCTAATCGAGAAAAAAATAATGGAACACAAAAATTTAGATGAATTATCTCGTTCATAATTTTAATTTATTTGCCTTGTGTGATGTTTAAATTTTGATTTTTAATTAGACCTATTAGGTTCCTAATTTAAATATGTAGTTAGTCAATAAATTTTTAAATTAAATAAATTAAGTAAATAAGTAGAATAAAGAAAATAATTAAAATGACATCAAGCAAATAATGAAAAAAGACCCAAGCCCGAGATCCAAATCAAAACCCAATTTGAAAAGTCTTAAAACCTTGGCCCACGAAAATGCTTCTTTTTCCGACCCAACTTGGCCCAATGACAAGCCCACAACTCAAGCCCATGTGAAATTCCTCTCCCTATAACCCGTCTAACCCTGACTCTCCTTTCCGTTGCCCTCTCCTCTTCTTCCTCCACACAACCACCGCCAAGCACTCTATGCGACCCTTCCCCTCAGGGCCGGCCCTGGCTATAGGCGAAATAGGCGGTCGCCTAGGGCTCCCAAATAAATAGGGCCCCCAAGTCCATAAGCTCCTTTACTATATGTTAAATAGTTAAAATGTATAATTAAATCACAAATTCTTTTTTTTCCAGCCGATTAGAATGGTCCCTTTATAAATGCGGGACCCGAGTTCAATCCGGGCTGCGTATAATAATAATAACTTTTTTATTTTTATCGAGTTATTTAATAATAATAATGAAAACTAACAATAATTTGAATTAATACTACTTGAAATCATTTGATTATTTTTAACTACTTTGAATTTAGAACATTCAAAATTGAAAGTTTATACATTGATAATTTTTCTACTCAATTTAAAGTGTAGGTTTCTTAAAAAATTAAAATAATGATAGTAACAATCATAATAATTATTATTATAATCCTCATTTTATTGAGTTTAATAATAATAATAATAATAAAATAATTTTAATTAATAAAGAATCTTTTAAAATATATTTATCATCGAAATAAAGAGAAAGATAAATCTATATTGAGTTGATAATTTTGAATTAAAAATAATTTAAAGCTATTAAAATTTAAAGAAATGAAAAAACATATCTTTATTCATTTGATTAATGTAGATTTTATTAGAAGTAATATACAAGTATAAATTATTAATTAAGATAATTTTTAATTTTTTAAAAAATACAGAAAAATTGAAAAATTAAAATAATAATAATATCTTCGTTTCAAATGAGAATTTGTATTAGTGTCACACTCGAATATGATAAAAGATGCAGTACCAAAAGAATAAATTGCCAAATTATATAAAAAGAATGAATTGTTGTTTTCCAAATACATGAATTGATTATAAAATAATGTTGATTATACCAGTCACAGTTACCTATAAAGAAATAAGTTTTTCAAAGTTAAAACTGATAAAATCTTATCTTCGGTTTATAATGTCATAACAAAGATTGAATGGATTAACTATCTTATTTATTAAAAAGTAAATGTTAAAAAAATTTGAATATAGTAATTTAATTAGTAATTTTAAATCTCAAAATAAAAATAAATTTTAAATAATATTTTATTATAAATTTGATTATCATACTTTATTTAGTTTTACGCATTGAGAAAAAATTTATATGATTTAAATTATTTTTGTGTATATAAAGCCCGACTTAAAAACTCGCTGGGACCCGTGAAATCTCAGTCCGGCCCTGCTTCCCCTCCACTGTTTCTCTCCTCCATTCAAGCCATGCATATAATGCCTCTCTCCTTAAACCCTTTTCTTCCCAAACGACAAACGCCTCTTCTTCCTTTAGTCCTCCCATCCGAACGCATGTCTTTCCCTCTCCTTGAATGGCCGGTCTTCTCCGCCTCTCGCCTATAAATACCTCGTCTTCTAATCGTCCACACCCCTCACTTGATATCTCTCTAATCCTCTCTCGTTCTCGGTTCGAGCCTCCTCTTCTCTCCTTCGATTTACTTCTTCAAAATTGGTAAGCCTTTCTTTTAGAATCAAATTTTATTGTCAAAATTCAGTCCCTAATTATTGCTTATTTTAATTTAGAAATGTTAAATTGCTGTTTATTGAATTATTTTTGCAACTCCAATTGGGGATTTTCTTGTTTTAAGAAAATTCAGATTTTTACTTGTTATGCTAATTTTTTGATTGATTCAGTCCCAAATCATCATTAAATCAGTTGTGTGATGTGATCTATCAAAATTGGGCATTTCGAAAATTTTGAGAAATGGTGATGTGTTTTATACAAATTCATGTTTCAAATTATATGCTGAATTATTGATTGATTTTCTTCAAACATTTCAGCCCAAGATGATGTTCAATATTCAAAATGATTTGATAATATGTGTGTTATCTCTTCAGAATGTTTGAAAATGGAGTTTTATATAGCGTTATACAATTTCTGAAAATAGAGTTTTATCCACTGTTATTATGTTCTAAATGTGGTACTGTACTTTAGCATCTCTGAAAGCCGATTAGGAATGCTTGCAGATTTTAAGGAAGACCCGATTTGACAAAGCCTTGATGAAAAAAATGTTGCAAATTTTGAGAAAATTTGGATGCCTGTTCAAAATTTGAGAAAGGAATGTATATTGCTGTCCTAATTGTTGATTTTTTTTTTGAAAATTCTTATTGTTGAATTTTTTCTAAAAATAAATTTAAGAATTAACTCATTGTCCTTCCGTGTTTTGAGTTTTTGAGCAAAATGGATGATTTCTGATCTTGGAGGAAAGAAACCCAATATTTGTCAATGGAATGATCTTATGTGGCATCCCTTTTGTCAAACTAAGCTGAGTTTTAAGAAAGGAACTCAATTCTTAGAAACTTCGTCTCTTCAATTCTCATCTCTTATTCTTTAACACTTCATTATTAGCGTATGTATCCTTTTGTCGCAGCGCTCTAATCACTGCTTGACACTCTTTGGAGAGGCTAAGACACTTCGAAAATCATCGCCTTGAGGTAGGAAGACAAACATTACTTCTAAAATAGTAAAATCTAATTCGATTTTATATTTTTCTGAATTATGTACCACATGATATGAGGGGGTGGACACATGATATTCATATAAGCACAGTATGCAAATTGTTTGGATGAAATATAGATCTACTTAAATTGCTATGAACTATGCTTGTTGTGATGGATGGCGGAATCATTCTTGTCTTGATTCGTTAACATGAATTCAGTATATATGTTGATTTACATACAATGCATATTTCATTGACGAATATGTTTCAGTATATATGTTGTCATGTGCTTAAGATGAAAACCATGACATAAATAATGGAATGAAAATTTGATAGTATGTACCTTAATGTAGGATGACTAGTTGAGTCACCCATATGTTGTACATGAAAAATGTCGGGTGTTTGGATGAGCTAGTTAACTCTCCATCCAAGGATTTGAAAAAAAAATGCATAAAACCCTTTTTCAACCCTCCATTTGGATTCAAGCCGGGTTATTTCCACTAGTGGACTGGTTTTCGGTGTACTCGATTCCCAAGATTCGAGCGGTTTTCCGTGACCTTGGATGCAACTTCTGAAACACGGGGGATTATATGCACTAGTGAGGGTGTACTCGATCTCCAAAATTCGAGCGGTTGCCGTGAACACGGATGCGCCTTTCGAAACACGAAGGTTATGGGCTTTGAACCAAAGGTGGTAGGGTTGATATATTGACCAATGATTGAAAAAGGACTTTGAACTATAGGATTCCATTCAAGTGAGACTATGTTCATGGCATTGTTGATATACATTGTGAAATATGTTATGCATCATTATGAATAATTATGATTTTTCATTCAGAAAATATGTATGTCTTGGTAAAATTGATAATATGCCACGGTATACTATGATAAAAATTTATGATGATTAATTGAATTAAAATGATTATTATATTCTTCTCTACCTGGCTATGGTTTTGCTCACCCCTATAGCCGTAGGATTTCACCCAGTGGATGGGACTGGTGATGCTATTGAAACATATCTTGAAACCATGCCTTGAGGACTTTCATTCATGAAATATTCACTTAGTTATTGAATTCTTTGGCTTTCTCGTTAAATATGTTGAATAAAGCTGCTATTTTGATAAATGTTCATGGTTTTTATTAATGGGTGCTTGAGGACCTGATTTATTTTAAGTATTTACTGATGGTTTGAAATGATGAATTGTGAATGGGAAGTATAGAAAAAGAGGGAAAAAATAATTCCCAAATGTCCAATTTACAGGGGAGACTCTACCGGACTTTCGATAGAAATCTCGTGTCACTTAGAATTGTCCGAAAGGACATTTATGCGAGTCATTGATGATTAGTGACACGTGGGAATTGTAGAAAAAAAGCCCCGTGTTTTCCGCGAAGTTTACTTTATTCTCGTGCCCGCGGGTTGGGGTGTTACAAATGGTTATTAGAGAATAGGTTCAACACTCTGATTTGATATGAGAACAATAGTTTCTAGGTTCAACCCTTGGATCTAAGCATAATTCCTCGAACCAAGTACGGAAAAATGAAACTCTGGCTAGATTTTTCCCTTGCAGAATGAGTAAATTATGGTGAACAAAAACATTTTTCCCTTTGAGATTTATCCTTGAAAAGGACGTTTGAAGTAATGATTGATGACGAAAAAGAAAATTTTCATCTTGAGATAGTCATGGCCTCGCAACTGAACCGCGAGAATGGTGAATCTTCTGCTCATGGTCCTAACGAATGAGCTGAGTTATACAAAGCCATGAGGGAAACAATGGACGTGGTTCAACAAAACGCCTGGAACCAGCAGTTACACACGCCGCCAGTGGTGTCCCAGGAAGCCAAGACTATGAACGCAGTAAGAGAATTCAAGCACCACCTCCCACCTATCTTCAGGGGTGATTCAGACCCCCTGAAGGTAGACGATTGGGTGACTCAGACGAAGAGGATTCTGAACTTGCTGGGGAATTGTGAAGGCCATCTCCCTGTCACCCTAGCAACCCATCAGTTGGCAGAGAGGCTTTCCATGGTGGGAAATGATTGAGCGTACTCATAACCAGGAGACCATGAATTGGGACGAGTTCAACAATGCGTTCCTTGACAAGTATTTTTCCCCAGTAGTTCAGGAGAGGAGGCAAAACAGGAAGAATTCCTCCAACTAACTTAAGGAAGTAAGCCAATAACAGAATATGAGAAAAATCACAGAATTGTCCACATTTGCTTCAGAATATGTGTCGACCGAGGAAAAGAAAGCCCGTCGCTTCAAAAAGGACTACATGCTTACATTAAGACCTGGATTGCAGTGCTAAGGCTCCCCGCCAATGCGGAAGTTGTTGAGAGGGCTTTAGTAGCCGAAGCAACCTCTGAAGAAGCTAAGAAGATGTGAGCTAGATTTCGGCCCAGATTAGGACAACAGTCTAACCATTCTCGCAAAAAAGTCTAAGGAGGACATTGCCAACTTCTTGAAACTTCTCAGGAGCAACAATCGTCACAACATGTAAACCATTCCAGCTGGAAACCAAAGACTTGTTACACTTGTGGGCAGCAAGGTCATTTCAAACAAGACTGTCCTCAGAGGAACAATACCTACAGTACCGCAGGATCATTGCAGTGTTCTAGAATGGCACCATTCCAGCACATCAGCGACAAGGGCGGAAGGGAGGACCTGGATGTCCCAAACAAACAACTTAGGGATGAGTCTTCGCACTGGTACCTAAGGAAGAACACCCAGAAAATGCCATTATGCAAGGTACACTTTTGGTATTTAGCTCATGGGCCAAGTTAATTTGATTTGGGTGCATCTCATTCTTTCATAGCCGCATCATTTGCAAGTACTCTGGGATTACAATCAGTGTGGATTGAAAAACCCCTAGAAATATAATCCCCTTTGAAAAGGTCAGTTAGAATAAAGCGGATGTGCAAGTCATGTGTATTGACTATCAGTAATCTTGACCTGGAATTCGACGTGCTAATCATGGACATGACTGAATTTGATATAATCTTAGACATGGATTGACTCTCGACTCAACGAGTCACACTTGATTGCCATCAAAGAAAGGTAACGGGTTACTCTCCAACCGATGAGAAGTTTCTAATCAGGCTTAGCTCGTTTAAAGATTCGTGTCTTAGAAAACCTTTTAGAGTGAACAAATGGCTAATATGGTAGCCAATGATGGGAGGAAGGACACAGAAAAGTCTAATCCAAACTTGCCTTGGGTAGTATGTGAATTTCCAGATGTTTTTCTCGAGAATCTGATTGAGTCACCTCCCTGTCGAGGGGTAGAGTTCTCTATAGATGTTCAGCTGGGTACTTCACCTATTTCTATTACACCGTACTGAATGGCATCGACGGAATTAAAAGAACTGGAAAAGCAATGAAAGGAACTCCAGAAAATGGGCTTCATTCTCTCAAGTACATCAGCAATTCTCTTCGCCAAAAAAGGAGGATGGAACCATGTGGTTCTGCATCGACTGCCGGTAGCTCAATAAAGTAACGGTGAAAAACAAGTATCCCTACCAATGATTGACGGTTTATTTGATCAACTCCGAGGATCTCAGTGCTTTTCAAAGATAGATCTCCGATCGGGCTATCACCAACTAAGGGTGAAGGAAGAAGACATTTCAAAGACGGCTTTTCGAACACGCGTTGGGCACTATGCATTTTTAGTAATGCCCTTTCGTGTCACAAATGCCCCGGCTACTTTTATGAATCTTATGAATAGTCTTCCGGCCCTATTTATATCAATTTGTTGAAGTATTTATCGATGACATACTAGTCTACTCACCGTTGGAAGCTGAACATGTAGAACATCTAAGATTGGTATTGCAGAAATTGAGAGATTACAAATTGTATGCCAAACTCAGCAATTGTGAGTTTTGGCTAGATAAGATTCAATCCCTTGGGCATGTAGTTTCTGCGGAAGGAATAGTGGTCGACCCAACAAAGGTGGAAGTTGTCATGAAATGGGATAGGCCAATTTTTTTTTTTTTTTTGAGATACATAGCTTCTTGGGCTTAGTCGGCTATTGATGCAGCGGGTAGAATCGAGTGTGACAGGAATGAGTGACTCAGTTTAGATTACTCATTGATGAGCATTAACATACAGTTCATGGGCTAATAATGGTCTAAATGGGTCCTACGTTGACTACTGGAATAATAAGAATGGGATGGTCAATGGTGTCTGGTGCTGCATGGCCTAAGTCAGAAAGGCAAGGCTTAAGGTGGATAATGGATTTAACATATGGAGTTGGTGGATTTTATTGAATGGGCGATGAGATGTAATAGGGTCAAAGGAATGGGTGTAGTGGGTCAAAGACTAGTGGGTATTTTGATGTGACAAAGGTATTAAGTAACGGAAAGGTGAAGGTCCTGGTAAATAGAGTGATGTAGGACACACTAAAGGGAACCCTAAATGTCTACATGCAATTATGATTTAACAACAAATCAATATGAATCAAAATTATGTAGCTGAAATTAAAATTAAATTAATAGTTGCAACTCAGAGTATAAAGTCTACCACAAACAAACATGAAATTCTAGGAATTCAATATAAGCAACTATATGTTAATCCAAACCAAGTTATAGCTCATACTAAAAGACCATTCAGGACAAAAGGGCCTATCAGATTTCACAAACACTTAGATCTATCATGAAATAGGGCTAGGTTTGGTTGTAGGTGTATTAATATGATGTTTAAAACAAGGTGGAGCAGCAGAAAAAGGCTCTAAGTTGGCTGTATGGGGGTAACAGCAAGGAGAAAGAGCTCAAAAGGGACCAACGGGTAAAAATAGGGGCTGTATGGGAAAAACGAAAGGGGCAGGGTGGATCTAAGGGGCTGGTGAACACAGTGTAAAGGTTATGGAAGGGAGGCAGCAGTCAAGGAAGGGTCAGGAACTCCTGGCGACAGCAAGAAGTGGTTGGGGACAGGTCGGCACAACCCAGAAAGGATTCTGGGTGAGGGACAAAAGGTCTGGGGGTTTATTTGGGACAGCAAGAACAGGGGCGTTGGCTGTTTGGGTTATCGAGATGGGAAGGCCAAAAAGGCCTTGGGACAGCAGAAAAAGGATGGTTTAGGGAGGGGCGAAACTGATGGGATGGAGTTTAGGAGTAGGCGAATGTGTTGGGAATGGTTTGGACAAGGGGCGACAGACTTAGGAGGGTTTTAGGCTATGGCGGAAAGGGCTGGATTTGTGAAATAAAAAAGGATGGGGGAAGAAGAAGAGAAGAAGAGATGTACTCATACCTGGAAGAACAAGCAGCTTCAGATCTCTCTTGGATTCCACCAAGACTACCGTCGCACACAAGGCTTTGCGGAAGATGTTTCAATTTTATTTCATCAAATTCGTATATGCCTCAAAGGCTACAAGGCTTTATAAAGACCGACCTTACTAAAAGAAAAAACAAAACACACAGAAACAAAAGATATGGCAACTTGCGCATGGGGGATGTGCATATTGGATGCGCAGCATCATAGAGAATGGGAATGGTCGAGGTAGGGGATGGAGGAAGGACAGATCTCGGCGGTTGTGAATCTGCTAGATTTCTTCAGGCTTGGCTCGAGCAGATCTATGGATGATGGAGTGGCGAAGGGGTCTCTGCAGGACAGCAGAATGGCAACAGAGAGGCACAACCCAGGCGGTGAAGATGGTATGTGTTCTGCACGGAAGCAGCAGAGGGGCAATGCTGGCTGCTTCGGACGACACAAGGCTGAATCCTTGTAGTTCTGCAGGAAAGAAGGGAGAGAAGAAAGAATAGTAGAAGATAGAAGGAAGAAGAAGTAACAAAGATAAAAGGAGGAGAGAGAGAGGCGTGGGAATCCACCCATGAGAGAGGGAAGGGGAGGTAGGGGAAAACCCAATTTCAATTCATTTTCATCAATAATCCAAATACATCCTCTAATAAACTATTTATAGGAAAGAAAACTCTAACCCTAAAATAACTCTAACTCTAAAAATAACAAATAAATCTAAAACGAAAATAGAAAAATAAAAATTGAAATAATCCTAAATAAATCTAATCTTACAAATAAAACAGTGTAAATAAATAAAAATAGAAATTTCCCGGATCTCTTCGATTCTTGGCCGGGTTTCCGATTCGGACGAGATTCTGACTTTTCAGGTCGATACCTGTGCTACATTAGTCTTCACTGGTTGAAAAAGAACTTGTCCTCGAGTTCGAGTCCAATGTGAGAACCTCCGATATTTGATCTGTGCAACTATGCACTTTGAAGGTTCGAGCACGTCAGATAGCTTGTCGTAGTGTACCTTTTCATCTTCAAGTTTGACATTACTTGTGGTGCCACGAAGACAACAAGAGTATCTTGATGCTAGATTAGATGTCTGCATTATTGAGCGGTTTGACGTCAGCAGAGAGCAGAAAAAGGGTCACTCTTGATGAAATCCAGCTTTTTTGACGTATGTGATACCCATGACGCATGTGGCAACACAATTGGCTCGTTCTCCAACACTGACACTATCTGTAAACTCATGTTTGTCGGTGGAGCAGACACGGGGCCAATGAAACAGTCATGCATGTCGAAGAGATTGGCACACATACTGATGTTCGGAGGATCCTTTCCCCGAACTCATATGTGTTTCCATAGGTCTTTTTGTGATGGGTTTGTTAGGAAATATATGTACCCATATTTTTCCACCAGGACGCGCATATCGTGTCATTGCTCGTCGCCCTGCTTCTATTTGTCTAGATGTGATCCAAGAGGGTTCAAGTGCTTGAAGAACGTATCTTTCGAAACAAATATGATTGCCTCGATAAGATATTCCCTTCATCCTTCCTCTATGTTGTTTATGAATTCTGGTTCTTTTGGGGTTATAGATGATGGTTGTTTCTTAATCCCATCTCTACTGCAGAACTGGACATGAGAGTTTCTTCTCATCCAGCTCATTGCGAATGAAACAAGTTAATAATATTACAGATATACATAACCCGGAGTGGTTAGTCTGACGGTTGAGAAGCTCCATTCATGAAGGGAGGTCTTGGGTTCGATTCACGCTCAACCTCTTCGGGCCACTCTCCATAGGGTTACTCCTCATCGCTTGAACCTAATATGTGTGTATGGGGAGGTGTGCACATGCCTCAAAGGATTAGTTAGGTAAAGTCCATTACGGGTGAGATGCTTGGACATTGGTCATCATTTTTTTTTTTGCAGATATACATGTATTTAATGAATAATACACTGAATCATGGGATTTATTGATATTTAAAATCTTTCACGCAAGAATCTGTATATTTTTGAAAGATAACCATTTTGGAAAAAATATTCAGACTGATTGGCTATGAATCATAAATATATTTCTTTTTAAATTGATAAATAATTTTTGAAGAATTTGATTGTTACCATATTGTTAAATAGTTCATTGTTTTTTTTTTTTTACTTAATTGGGTTTTGGCTTTTAAAACTCAAGCATCCTTGTTGATAATTCATATTAAGATTACCTTATTGTTCTTGCAACTATACTTGCCTATCTTTGTCTGACGAGCATGAGCAAACATTCCATGGACCCAACTTTGGTTAATTTAAAGACACCAATCATTTCCTCCATGAATTGGCATGCATTTCGACTTGTATTTGTTCTTGGATTTAGTCATCTTACATCAATAGCTTTATAACTTTCTGTCCAACAAGGATTAATTTGGCCCAACACTGATCCATGATGGGACTTTCATCTCACCAATTAAAGGCGATGGGAAGTGGTCCCAGATGGTCTCTCAAAGAGGTCTTCACCTTATAATAATAATGTGTATAGCAGACAGCACAATATGAGATCATTTCTTGTGTTTCTGAACAGTTCGATGAATAAGGAGGGCTTAATCATTATATTTGGATAATCTCTCTCTCTCTCTCTCTCGCTCGCTCGCTCACTCTCCCTGCCCCCACTCTCCCCTTTTCTTTTTTCCATGTTTTTGTTCATTTTTAAAATGATGTTACCTTAAAATTTCTATGAATTTTTTATTTGATTTTCACTTGCAGTTCGTTTGAGCTTCTTTACTTGAATCAACTTAGAGGTGTTGGTGGCACACATCCCAATTGAATTTAATGGAAATGAGTCAATCGACAGCAGAAGTGCAGAATGCAGAAACTCCTGTCAAAACAAATGGTAATTCAGAAACAACACCAAATACCCGCCGTACTAGGGGAAAAAAAACACCAAATACCCGCCGTACTAGGGGAAAAAAAACACCAAATACCTGCCCTAGGGAAAAAAAAACACCAAATACCCGCCCTAGGGAAAAAAAAACACCAAATACCCGCCTGCCTTCTCGCTTCACCCGTTCCCAGGTAGTTCCTGAATGGACTCTTGAGGAAATGCTTATTCTTGTAAATGAGATCGCTGCAATTAATAATGCCTTTCGGAAATCGCTCTCTTCATACCAAAGATGGAAAATGATATCTGATAACTGTATGGCCTTGGGTGTTGCCAGATCATCAACTGAATGTCAAAGAAAATGGGAAACAATGCTTGCTGAGTACAAAAGGATAAGCGACTGGGAATCTCAATCTGGGGTTGGTTCTTATTGGTCTTTGGAGAGTGAAAGGAAAAAGCAGCATGGCCTTCCTGGATTTTTTGAGAGGGAATTGTTTGGGTCAATAGATGATTTTCTTACCACAGAGGAAAGACCTTCTCGCTTCACCCGTTCACAGGTAGTTCGTGAATGGACTCTTGAGGAAATGCTTATTCTTGTAAATGAGATCGCTACAATTAATAATCCCTTTCGGAAATCACTCTCTTCATACCAAAGATTGAAAAGGATATCTGATAACTGTGTGGCCTTGGGTGTTGCTAGATCATCAACTGAATGTCGAAGAAAATGGGAAACAATGCTTGCTGAGTACAAAAAGATAAGGGACTGGGAATCTCGATCTGGGGTTGGTTCTTATTGGTGTTTGGAGAGTGAAAGGAAAAAGCAGCATGGCCTTCCTGAATTTTTTGAGAGGGAATTGTTTGGGTCTATAGATGATTTTCTTACCAGCTTGGAAAGTCCTGCAATGGATGTCGTGCTAGCAGAGCCTGGTATGTCTTCATTCCACCAATAGAACTCACACTTGGTTCTATCTGTTGCTCTTTCCTGTTCTGCTTCATCCTTTCTTCTTTTGCTAAATTTTCTTATTTTCAATGTTTATTGTGTTGGATGCCTAGAAATCTCCTGGTCAAAAAGATGGTTTCAAGTGTAACAGTCGTAACCTACTGCATGATTTATTCAATGAGCTGGAAAACATGACTAGTTTTTGAAGATTAACTGCAATTAGTAACCATCATCATGTACATTGGAAGAAGTTTTGAAGGTCCGTGCTAACAGCAGAACTTCAAAATTTAGCTCATTTGGAGGTTTAATAACCTCTTCAGATGTGCCTTTAAGTCAAAAACTAATGAATCAGCTTCTGCTTTGTTCCTGTCTCATGTTAAGATTGTTGTTAGGTGATGCAGGACAACTAATAAGGTAATCCTAAATACCTAAATTGGTTCTCTAAAAGTTAAAAGGGATGAAAATAATGCACCTAAAACTAATATGGGCTGAAATTAAAATTCAATTAATAAATGCAATTAACTAATATAAGAATGATTACCAATAATCATGCAAATACCAAAAATACAATGAGTTGAAATGGTTTTAAATGGCTGGTATGAGAGAAATAGCATGTAAAGGGGATAATATGTAAATAAATGAAAGAAAAAAAGGTGAAGTTTTAAGTGATGACTTAGGCACGTGGGTACTTGGGGCTCCTAGGGTAAAAACGAAATAAGGCTAAGGAGGTGGAAGCGAAAGAAAAAAGGGAAATAACGAAAAGAAGGGGATGGCTCATAGACGGTGGCAAGGAGGGATCCTAGGAGGGAAAAGGCGGCAAGAGGTGAAAGGTTCTAGGCTGATTTGGCTCAAGGAAGTTCTGGCAGCAAGAGGGAATCAAGGAAGAGGTCTCGGCTACAGATCTAGGCTCCAAACAGGGAGGCGGAAAGGGAGGGGCTCTAAATAGGGTCTCGGCAGTGGTATGAAAAGAAAAGGAAAAGAGGAAAAGAGAGAAGAAGAGAAGAGAAGTACCTGAAGAAGATGGTAGGATAGCCTCACGCCAAGCTTCACGCTAAAAAGGGCCTCACACCAAAACTAGAATCGCACCAATCTCAATCGCACAAAGGTTTGCGAAAATCTCCATATCGTCCGTAATAATGCTTACAAGAGGGGCTTTTATAAAAGATACCACCCTTAAATAAAGAAACTCCTAAAAATAGCCTAAAACAAAAATAAGCTCACTTAAAATAGGAAATCCTAATTTTTAATTACAACCAAATAAAAAATAGAAATAATCAATAAAAGAAACTTCACATGGATCTAATGCTCCGCATCACTAGGTGTTCCTTTTTTTATTCTAAATAAGAATAAAAGAGATTATGCTACGGACCACTAACATAATACTAACAATATTTTTTGGGTCACCTAATTTAAACATTGAAATGGCCAAAGTCATTCAATATTTCAAGTAGGGGGATGAGCATATGGTCTTGTTTGCTGTTTAATATTCAGGTTTCTTTCTTCTTTCACATTAAGTTCAACTCCTTGAACTTCTAATTTTTATGTTTTGGTCTTATAAAGACTATCTTTGTTAGCATGGATCTTACTAGTTTGATTTACTATGAGAAATGAGCCATGCTACAGCTTCACATGCTATATTCACCACCAAAATCTCATTATCACCATCAATTGTGACTTTCCCATCTATATTGACATGGCTTTTTGAGTTTTATTTTTCCATTTCACCCAATCATAAACCTTTGCCTCCTCCCTCCCCTCCCTCCCAAGTTCAAGCTTGGATCCTTCTTTTAGTTTGTCCCTACAATGTTACCATGCTCTCCATAATTGTAGTCTTTTATTTGATTTAAGGAAAAACTTGTGCTTGATCCACTATTCTTGGTATCTCACTCACTCAATTGACGTAACTCTATGTATATCAACTTTTGTCAAGATTCCAGTCCAATCTGAGGTTGATCGCAATATGGATTTTTAATATTTTACCTGTGCTTAACTCCATTTTTTATCTCATTTTAACATGACCAATTATATGGTGGTTCCACATTCAATCAGAGGTGAAATTTTGGGCAAGTGATATTCATGGGGTGGCAGAGGATCGTTCCTCATTATTCATTAAATTGTGCTCATATGGCTGGGATGTTTTTAGGTTCAGAGAAGAGACTTGGTAGCCCATGTAAAAGCAATGCTGACCAGCCACAAGAGATGGCCAGGAAACTGCTCGAGAATGCTCAACTCATACATGATATAGTGAGAGGAGGTTTGAGTGAGAGTGCTGTTGGCACATGCCCATTGGTAGATTTGAATATGCCCAGTCATCAGACTGAGTTGATAAGGCAGCAAGGTGATGAGCTAATCAAAGTCCTTGGGACTCTTGCTAGCAGCCTTGATCAATTTGTAGAGATGATGCAAGGAAAGAAATAGTTCCTTGGGGAAAGCCCATGGTTTATTTGTTCCTGCATTCTATTTGTATCTAGTTAGCAATGTCATGTGCCATTGAGCATAATTATCAGACTTAGACAATGAGGGTGACGGTGTTAAACTATGTAATGCATTGTTTAATATAGTGTTTATTTCATTAGTGATACTGTTAGTAGAGTGATTTCTCTTTGAATCACACTTCACATACCAGTTTCAAATTCATCCACTGTATCAAAAAGGCACTACTGCAACTTAGCTGTTCATTTCTTTGGAGATGATTTTGACACATGCTTAGTTGGTTCTAAATATCATTTAGGCTGTTCTATATTTGAGAGGACATATCATTTATGTTCTTGAGCAATCTTTTATGTTCGTTTTTTGAGGAGGAAGTGGATTAGATGACATGATACAACAAGAGCATATTTTTCTATGTTTAAGCATCCTGAGTTCTAGTACCACCATAGGGGGAACTCATGTTCTGCTTTTAGATCGAAGGAGAATGCCCCCGCTTATGAGGATTTCTTTTATGTCATCTTTTGTTTTTTCTCCCTGTTCAAGCATGGGCTAGACCCCATTTACCTGTCGTAAGGAGCCAAAATATTTTTTTCAATTTTTTTCTTTTAAATGGCTGATACTATGTGGTATGGACCAATACGAATTATCGGCTGCATATGATAAACACAGTTGACAGTACATAATGGCACATATAAAATTGATACGTATCGATCGAATTTTCACCTCTACCCTTACCTATTTCTCGTACAAATTTGCCAGATGTTCAAAATGTTTGAGATTAAATGATAAATTGATTGGATCTTCAAACTTCCGAATATTCAATAGAGGCCATTCTCCTATTGTTTCATAGGCTAGCACCCAAATAGTGCTAGAGATTTTTTTTCATCTAGTTTTTTAAATGTAACTCAATGACAAGCATACAGTAGACCAATTCCTGGACTTTGCAGATGAAAATAGCTATGTGCACTTATTGATGCCACTGGGTGGGTCCCTGCTGGTTGGAGCGCTTTCCCTGAACCTGGCAGGAGACCTTAATACAATCTATTTTCATATTTTAATGGATATATAATATTCATCATGAAGGTCAACCAATAATTATGGATAGGGTAAAATCTAAAAATGAAGTCAATCGGAATCTTTAAGGTATGTGTTAAATAATTTAATTGGTATTTTAATTAACTCTTGATTCTCTAATTAATTAGTGTGTTGATTAGGAACCCGTTTCAAGAGGCGGAAGTACTGAATTAGAATTCTATCTCACTCCAAAGGACTAGTCCCCATAGTTTTATCCCGCATATATGAGTAAGGAGGTTTGTACACATTCTAAGAACCAGTGAGGTGCTCTAACATGCCTGGGACACGTCGATCATAGATAAAAAATAAAAAATAATTTGAAAATAAGTGTATTATCTATTTATTCAAAAGGTAGATAACTGGAAAAATCATGTACAAAAGTTCTAAGTTAGAGCAAAAATCTAAAACATAGGAATGTGGCTTGTCATATTGAAAAAAGAAGATGCTCTTGGTGTAGGGATACTGGTATTTTTATAATAAGGTGATGACAAGTGAACAAAAAATATAGATGTCTCCTGTTATAAAAAACATTGGTGCCTCTATTTAGGGGAGGCAGAGAATTAAACTGTAGGTTGATATATAAATATGATAAGTGGGTATTGGCAATATATACAGTATTTGCCACAAAACACCAATACGAAATCTCTCCACTTTTTTTTTTTGAAAATTTTGGAAAAATGCAGAAGAATATTAGATAATGGTAAAAAGAGAAAAGCTTAGTATGACACTTTTATTAAAAAAAGTTAGAGATTATTAGACCATTGAGAGCCAAAATTTGATATTAATAAAGTTTGTCTTAAAATTTGAAAAGTGTATAAAATTTTAGAAAATAAAAAAACCAATAGTAAGGGAGTCTAAAAGGCCTTTATGGAATTTGATCACAATAGTAAGGGAGATTAGGGCATTCTGTTTAGAAAGAGAGGTTTCTTTCTTCACGGACCAAAGATTAGTAAACAGGGTGGCTGATTTCTTCGCTAAAAATGGGGTGGATTCTACTATGAATGGGTGTTTCACATTTGATAGATCTCTTGAGGAGTTTTTGTTCTATTTCATACGCTTTTTCTTTATATATTCATAGGCATTTTGTGATTTTTTTTAAAAGAAATTATGAAAGAAATTCCAATCTTTTTGCTTCATATGAAAAAAATCTCTAAAATTTTCGTAAGTTATTTTAAAACTCTATGTTTATCCATATTTAACACATGTTACATGAATTTAAATCTATTTTTTCATATTCGTAGTTGAGAATAGTTAAATGTCACATTTTTACATTTCAAAATAAAACTATTACTCTAAATTTGCCAAAAGTAAAAAAATTTACAGGCATTTAATATTTTTAGTGATTCAAATTTTCAACTTTGATTATTAATTTCAGTACTTTCGAATATATGGCAGCAATTTTATATAAATCTGAATCTTAATACTTTAGCTAATCTATAGTTGCCCATTAATTTATTATGTTTGAATGGGAAAAAACACTATTAAACTTCAATTTTTTATTTTTTTAAAAGTCTCCTTCATCCCAATTTATCTTGTGTTTCATGAATTTTAATCTAACTTTAAAAAGATATGTCTTTAAACTTTACAGGCAATAAATCTTTAGATTTGTCAAAACACTAAAAAATTAAAGGCATATACTATTCCTAACCATTTGAATTTTCAATTACAACCTAGATAACTAAATTTTTTATATGCTACTAAATTTTGATTCTTTAGCTTATCTAAATATATATTTTAAGTTTTTTTATATTTGGATGGAGCTAAAAACTATGTTTAACTTTAATTTGAAAATGATATATGAAAATTGTATACCACATACTGAATTTGGACAAAAGTTTGAAGCTTTTCTCCAAATATAGAAAAACTATGAAACTTCTTTAATTAATTAAGCAAAAGAGGTGAACTTCTCTCAAAAGATGACATAAAGAATAAAGGAACGTCCGAAATATTTTAATTTTTGCTCCTATAGATAAGAACTTTTATATATGTATATATATATAATTCGAATTATATACATAGGGCTTCTTGCACACTCTGGTGAGAACACCACCGAGTCCCGTCTTGCATGTGATAGGATCACGATCATCGGAAATTGAATTAATTATTTTTTAAAATAAAATTTTATTTTATATATTTATTTAAAAGTTGTAAATGAAAGTTCACATCGATTTCTAAATAATAATTTATAATCAACCATTTTTCCATTATATAGTTCCCTTGTTCACACTATAATTAGTTTATAAATTAAATTATTGTAAAATTTGATTTCATTTCAAATTAAATTAAACATTTAAATTTTTATAAATATTTAAGGTTTTATAATTTTAGAATTATATTTAAAGTGATCTATTGTAGTTGCTTTTATATGACATTTTTATATAAATATAGGTCTTTTTTATCTAACTCATCTTAACAAAACAAAGAAAGTTCCATAAGGATGTTCTTAGTTTTTACTAATTTCCACATAAAAAGAAAAAGGAAAAAAGCAATTCCATTTCATACTTAGTTCACCCACTATAACCGGTCACCTCACACTTGCCGTCGTGCATAAGAGAAATAGAATGGAAAAAGCCAGCGACACAAAACTTCTTCCGGTCTTGATCCAAAATCCCTGATCTATTTCTCCAACGGCTGGGATAGAGACGGCCTCCAATGCCTATGAGCGATAGCGACAGCCTCCCACACCCACAGCTGTCACAACTTCAACGGCTATCCGAACGTTGCCAACGGCTATATACAGCTGGTTCCATTTCAACGGCTATCCGAACGTTGCCAACGGCTATCTCACCACTCTATATATATTTTCATTTGCAAAAGATTTTTAGTTTTGGAATTTGGAATTCTGAAATATACTTTCCCTGTGAAGATTTTTTGTCTGCAATTCTGAAATTCTGCCCTCTATCTGTGAAAGAATTCTGAAATAGATTTCTGTGAAGACTTCCCTCATTCTGTGAAATATAAACTGTGAAGATTTCTTTCTTGAATTCTGAAGTGTTCTGGTTTTCCTCTGAAAGAGTTCTGGTTTCCCTCTTTCTTCTCTGCTTTCATAAGATTCTGAGAGAGATTGAGAGATGGGAAGGAATAAGATTGAGATCGTTGAAATTCAAGATCGTAACAAGCGTCATGTATCTTTCAGCAAGAGGCGTGCTGGGCTTTTCAAGAAAGCCAAGGAGATTTCTACCCTTTGCGGTGCTGATGTTGCTGTGCTTGTCTTCTCTGCTGCTGGAAAGTTGTACATCTCTAACAGTCCTCACAGTACCAAAACAATCATCCACCGTTACCTTGCAAAGTCTGGTGATTCTCCTCCTGCTGTCGATGAACACCAGCTGCTGGACAACAAACGAAGCCATGTCGACGTAGATGAGAAGAAGATCCAATTGGGCGGTGCCATGAAGTGTGTGGACATTGAAGCCATCAATGATTTGGATGAATTAGAGGACGTGCAGAAACGTCTGAATAAGAGGAGGGCGATGCTGCTGGCCCAAGCCAAACAACAGCCCTTCAGTAGTCCATCTGCACCATCAGAAGAAATGATGGATCTTGTTTACGATGAGGATTTTACAAGAGCGATGCTAGATCTTTCTCAGATTTCATCTTATTTTGTTCCTTATCTTTGATTTTCCCCATTTTTTATCGGGTTTGATCTGTTCAGTCTACGACTACATTCTTTGATGGGGTTGAAACAGTAAATCATCGTTTACTGTTTCACTTCAAAAGTTTTTGTAATTTTTTTTGTTTTGTGGAAGAAAGCTTATACCAGTTGATTTTCATTCATTAACAATTAATAATATTTTTTTTGAATATCTTCCTTCTACTTTGTTGTGGTTGACAGTGATGTAAATATAGTCTCTTCCTTTTTGTAGATAAATTTCATTGAACCCCCAAATTTGATATTTTGACTAGCTTGTCTTGATCAGTGTGCAATCTTTCATAGAAACATGTCTGCAACATGCTTTTACCTCGATGCTCCTGATCAGAGCCATCCAAAATGCATTCTTTTGGATGCATTCCCATATTCTGGCAGTAGATTTTAACTCTTATCCATGTTACAGTGGTAAATGCCATCTAATTTACTCGTTATAAAGTTATCTTCAATGTTGGAGTACCCAGTCATATGTTGAGATGTAGTAAATTTTCTTCTGCTGTGGGCAAGCTAGTCTTAAATTTCTTGAAAATTGGACTTCCTAGATAGCTTATTTAGGCTTTTAATTTTTCAGACTCTTTGTCACATTCCACATGTCTGCATTAAAGGTTTCCTAGTTTTGATGATAAACAAATACTTACAATTTTAGTTTTGTCTTTCATCTGATTATGCTATTATATCTGTCTTGTCCTTTTTTCTATATGCTTTTCTAGTTTAGGCATCTTATAATCTTTCTTTCAGACCACGACACTAGTTTCATGTTTTGACAGGTTTTATTGGAGTAAAACTTATATAACTTGGATGATAGAATTGAACTCATTTTGAAGAGTTCTAATCCACATATAAGATGTTGATTTAAAAACCCAGTCCCACTAAGCTAAAGTTAAAAATTAACAATTTTTCCAACTTTAACATTCAAATTTTCAATATTACTAAGCCATGAATACCTCCAACTTGCTGGGTTATATCAGCAACCGAAGTGCTACAGATTGGATGCAAAGACTCGGTCTGGAAATGCTCTGTCCATCTGAAATACAAATTATAAAATAGTGTCAGTCATGCTTAACTATCAATAATAGATCTCCCTTTGTTTGTGATTTTATATGCAATGTATGAAGTTTGCAGGAGAGAGAGTACATGCTATGGATAAGTCATTTCTAGAAATAATTTGACCCCATTTACCTGTCGTAAGGAGCCAAAATATTTTTTTCAATTTTTTTTTTTAAATGGCTGATACTATGTTGTATGGACCAATACGAATTATCGGCTGCATATGATAAGCACAGTTGACACAATACATAATGGCATAGATAAAACGGAAACATAGAGATCGAATTTTTCACCTCTACCCTTACCCCTTTCCCGTACAAATTTGCCAGATGTTCAAAGTGTTTTAGATTAAATAATAAACTGATTGGATCTTCAAACTTCCAAATATTCAATGGAGGCCATTCTCTATTGTTTCATGTACTAGCGCCCACATAGTGCTAGAGTTTTATTTATTTATTTATTTTTTCGCTTTCCTATTTTTTTTAATTAAAGGCACCGATATCAGTCAATATCGACGATATATATCCGATGTCGGCCAACTCCATAAGGCCAACCAATAGTTATAGATGGAGGTAAAATAAATAAATGAAGTCAATCAGAATCTTTTAAGCCTTTAAGGTATGTTTTGATTGTTCAAATGAAAATGTTAAACTCACCTTCAAGCTATTCCTTCCGCAGATGTGTTAACTCATTTAATTGGTATTTTAATAAATTCTTGATTCTCCAATTAATTAGTGTGTTGGCCAACAACTCGTTAACAACACACCCTAAGAACCAGTAAGGTGCTCTAACATGCCCTTGACTACCTCGATCATAGATAAAAATAAAAAATATTTTATAAATTAGTGTAATATCTCTTTATTCAAAAGGCTGACACTGAAAAAATCATGTACAAAAGTTTTAAGTTAGAGCAAAAATCCAAAATATGGGAATGTGGCTGGTCATATTGAAAAAAGAAGGAAAAAAAAACTGTAATATCTACCAAAGCAAGAAATCTAAACGGTTGAAAAGTGCTAAGTTTCGGTTACAGAACATGCAATAGCCTGTTGGATTGTTGGCGATACAAGGCAGTTGGAGTTAAAAGACACTAAATATAAGGGAGTTGATAGGGACACTGGTGTTTTGATAATAAGGTGATGATAAGTTAACAAAAAATATAGATGTAACTTGTTATAAAACACACGCCAGACTCGGCCCTGGTCTTAGGCGAACTAGGCCTTCACTTAGGGCCTCCAAATAGATAGAGCCCAAGTCAGGTTCAATTTTTAAGTTCTTGCATCTTATTTTATGCTATAAATATATTTTAATGTGTAATTTATCGGTAAGTTGATTTGTGGCATAGTGCGTCCGATGTTTAATGCAGAGGTTGTGTGTTCAAATCTTGTCAATTTCATTTTTTATAATTTTAGACTTAATCTTTACTTTAATTAAAATAACTTTACTTTTTACAATTTCGTATATATTTAGAAATAATTTATAATTTTTCTATTATTAAAATAACTTAACTTTTTGCAATTTATTATAAATTTATATATAATTTTTCTTTAAATAAAATAACTTTGGAGTATCCATGTTGTTAATTTTTTTGTAATTTCTTATAAATTTAGACATAATTTTTCTTTAAGTAAAATAACAGACATACTTTTTCTTATCTTTAAATAAAATAACAGACATACTTTTTCTTTAAGTAAAATAACTTGGGAAGTATTTAAAGTCAATTTGAAAAGGCTTGCCAAGTCTCGTTAACTCGCTTGACTCGAATTCTTATCGAGTTTAGTCATCTCAGATTGATTTGGCCATTTTTTTTGTAAATTTTAAATTTATAATTCTAATAAAATGAATTAAACACCATGATAAAAAAACATTTATCCTATTGTCACGCCCCGACCCGACCGGTGGGCTCGGAACGCGACTGATTTTTTTTTTTTTTTGAAAGATAACTAACTAAACCACAAGCATTCTTGCTGGGCCGGATCAACAGTTAAGCCCAGCGGTTACACATTAGTCCGTTAAGTGAACTCAAAACATGTACCATATGCCTGCCTCCAAAAACCAAGACATAAACAACATCAACACATAACATAATCAAAATCAAACATCATTGTTTAATCAATCCTAACATTGTCTCAAATGGCAACATAGCCGATTACAATATAAATTAAGTACCATATCCGGTACTTAATACAAAAACAACGGTTCCAAGAACCAACAGAAAGATCAGGGCATTCCCCTCCGGGGGAATCCCAAGGCACTGCTTCAACTTAAACGCCCTAAGCCTGAAAGAGAGGGTCCTCCTCCTAGGGTTCATTGCCTGAAAGGTGAGTGGTGTGAGCTAACTAGCCCAGTGAAGGATAATTAACAATGCACATTAAGTAAATAGCAAAACAGGTTAGCAACAGTTCAATATCACATGCTTTATAACAGTAAGCATAATTTCAAATAAGATAATAACATTATCAAACTATCAATCACTGCCATTATCCACCGTAACGCCTGCCGACTACACTGAGACCAGTATTAAGTCCCGACACGGTCAAAATACGTCCTTGCAAGTACATCTCCGACTCTTAAACGTAGTCGATACTGACACCCTCAAGTCAGCAACTGACGACAGCATGGTCCGCCCATGGTCCAGTAGACATAAACCATCTCTCATATGGCCGATATTGGTTCAATAGCCCAGGTACGTGTAAGCAGTCTTACATACACATACGGTCAACACCGTAATATCAAATCATCACAGCACTCTTACCATAGTGCATCATGTATAGGCACATGAGTGGGTTCATCAAAACCGAAATCACTCATTGCTCAATATAACACCTGTTTACAAAATCTGCAGAGTTAAGTTCCCTCACCGTTTTGTGTGGTCTACGCGGTCTCTGTCAAACAACATACAAGTGCTCAATCAATATACATAACAAATACATACATATACATAGTATTTGGAAATCACACGTTTTCCCACAAAATATCCAGGGTTAATGGAAATGAGTCTCCTACTTGGTTTCTATCCTTTTTAAATCATCCACAAGATAATAATATAATAAACATAAGGGGCTCAGTCCAAACTCATATTGTCTTCTGGGCATTGACCAAATTGACTTATTGAGTGAGGTGTAGATCCTCGGGTCACTTCTCGGTTGTCTTCTGGACATGGACCAGAGCTGACATTTTGAGTAGGCCTCGGGGTCACTCAGTGCCTGGCTATAGTGTCGGCCTGGAAGTGAATCACTCAGTTCCCGACTAGTGTCGGACTGAAAGCGTATACAATAGTATTTACACTATAAATAATAAGAGGAAAATGGGTTAGTACAATTTTAATTAACAGAGGGGGTATAAATCACAACAATTAATCAAATACACTAAATAATCAATAATCAAGATTAAAACAGTAATTAAACAATATTTTATCATTTTCAAAAACGGGTCCCTCGGAACATTACTTTGGAACTTGGGTAGTCGCTTCGGATCATCCGAACCACTCAAAACTGGGTCTCTGGCCTCGGATCTTGAGACCTGACTTCGGATCGTCCGAAGACTGGGTCTCGGACCGTCCGGAGTCCATCCTAAACAGGAAAAACAGAAAATAGAAGTCTCGGTGGGTCTGCAGAGTTCGGAACGTCCGAAGACTGGGCTCGGACCTTCCGAAGGTGATCGGATCTTCCGGGCTGGCTCGGTCCTTCCGAGCTGGTTAGGTCCTTCCGAAAAGGGTCTGGCTCGCCTCGGGCGGTCTGGGCTTCGGGTTGAAGCTCGGAACGTCCGAAGGCTGCGGTCCTTCCGAACTGGGCTCGGTCCTTCCGAGCTCGGCTCGGTGCGTCCGAAGGGTTAGGTTCGCCTCGGGCGTACTGGGCTTCGGGGTGAAGCTCGGAACGTCCGAGGGTCAGACCGTCCGAAGGTTCGGACCTTCCGAAGAACGGCTCTCGGACCTTCCGAGAGTCGTCGTCTCCAACTGTCTGCAGCAGCAGACAGTCACGGCGGAAAAACGGTGAAATGCGATTCTAGAAAGGGAGGGCTTCCCGGATTCGTTTTTCACATCGGTCTGGTTTGATGGACTCCTCTGGGAGTCCTCTTTGCACAGGGATTGGTTTGGAGCTCAAAAGCTCAAAGGGCCATCCGATTTTAAGGGTAGATCCTCACGGGTACATAAAACCCATGGTTTTCCTTAAAACTTAAAACTGGTTTTTCTCAATCAAAACGAGGCCAAATTTTGATTTTCTGGATTCTAAATCGGTTAGAATTTCAAAAGGGATGCAATGGATACCTTGGTTTCGATTCCTGGGTTGAAATTTGGATTTTTGGAAAATCTTCCACTAAGCTTACTGTTATTGAAAAACAAAAGCACAGGCAGAGGATTCTCGGTTTAGCTTAAACAGGTCTCGGTCTCGGTTGGAAATACAGAGGACAGAACAGAGAGGGAGAAGAGAAAATGCAATAGTTTGCTGGGAGTTTCAAACCGACGGAGAAGGGTGAATTTATAGTAATTTAGCCCCAGGAGAGATGCCGGAATTTGGCTGCTCAAGCAGAGTGACGACGATGGGACGGGACAGACGGAGTTCATCATTTGCCGGCCGGAAGTTGCTGTTTGATGGGACGAGACAGGAAATCTCATCATGGCCGAAAATCCGGTTGGCCAGCGAGTGCACGTTGCATGGCGTGCTCAGGAATTTCTCTGCCGATGCAGATCAGCCCTCAGGAGTTTTCAATTTTGCAGATAAGTACTTAGTCTTAGAAAAATTTGATTTTTGAACTAAGAGTAATAATTTAATACCTCAAGATCTTGATCCAACCTTACAGATGGGTTGGGTTTTTAAAACTTAGGTCACCATAAAAATTTCAGATTTTATTTCTCAATGAAAACCCTTGATTTAAACAAAAATCATATTTTACCCATAATTACTTAATTAAACAAATGTAAAAATAACTATTTTAGAAATCTTATTTTCAAGTGAAATGAAATATCTAGATCATTTTTAAAATGGTCTAACACCCGATACCGTTTTCAAAATTTAACTCCTTCCCGAAAATATTTTAAATAATTAAAACTCTCTTTCGGGCGATATTTAAATATCATTTTCTGAAAAATAAATTCATTTTAAACTTAGAATGCAAATCATTCCATAAGGAGAGTATTATCAATCAATGACAATCACCAAATCACACCAATTATGAAAATTTACACAACAAACGGTAAAATTACCAAAATACCTCTCCAGCTCGACGGGCTGGATCACTGAGCTCACGGGCTCGAATCGGGCCAAACTTGGGCTTTCCTCAAAGCTTTGACCAAAAACTTCGAGATCAACCGGTTAAACACGGAAATTAAGCTAAAACATGCCTAATCCAGGGCAGGGTATTACACCTATAGTTTTATTTTTCTTTTAAAAATTAAGAATTGAGATGATTAATTGACTCTATAACAAGATTAAAACTATTATATAAAGGTTAAATTTTAATTAATCATTATTCTCATCATTTTTTTCAGAAATTGTAATAAAAGTGTAAGCGAAATAAGTCCCTAAACGAGGAAACTTAATGTTCATTATAATATAGATGGTTTAATGAAAAGAAAATAGATTTAAATTTCAATGACCATTTTGTGCTTTATAGTTTATAATTGAGTGTTAATTTTTTAACATAATTTTATTTTATAAGTTGTTTTAAATGCATTATATACTTTAGCATGTCAACTACTCTTTTTAAATACAATAAAATAGTAATAAAAAATAAAAAAAGTCAACATGCATGCACAAGTGGAAATTAAATTTGTCACGAGAAAGATTGAATGTATTAACTATCTTATTTATTGAAAAAGATATATTAAAAAAATTTAAATATAATAATTTAATTAATAATTTTGCATCTCAAAATCCGAGAAGAATAAATTTTAAATAATACTTTGTTATAAATTTAATTGTGATGTTTTATTTACATATTTCACACTTTGTAAAAAAAATATGTGATTTTATTTTTTATGAGTGTATAAAAGGCCATCTTAGAGGTTCGCCTAGGGCCCCTGAAATCTTAGGGCCGGTACTGACTGATGCCCCTATTTAGGGGAGGCAAATGGTTGAATGGTAGGTTGATATATAAATATGATATGTGTATTAACAATATATACAGTAATGGCCATAAAAACCACATACGAAATCTCTCCTCTCTTTTTTATGAAAATTTTGGGAAAATAAAAAAGAATATTAGAAAATAGGAAAATTTGAAAAACTCAGTATGACATATTTTTATTTTAAAAAAAAAGTTAGGGAGTATTAGACCCTTGAGAGCCAAAATTTGATACTAATAAAGTATGTCTTAAAAATTTGAAGAGTGTATAAAATTTTAGAAAATAAAAGAACCAATAGTAAAGGACTCTAGGCTCAAAAGGCTCTTATGGAAACTGATCACAATAGTAAGAGAGATTAGGGTGTTCTGTTCGGGAAGATAGATCTTTTTTGTTGCAGTCCAAAGGTTGGCAAATGGGGTAGCTGATTTCTTCGATAAAAATGGAGTAGATTCTACTATGACAGGGGTGTTTGACATTTGACAGATCTCAGGTGGAGTTTTTGTTCTATTTCATACACGTCTTTTGGTATATTCATGAGTGTTTTGTGATATGATATACCTTTCTTTTCTATTCAGCGTCCTGTGGGTCCATATTTGTAGATCCAACGAGACCCTTTCATATACCGTTCTTCTTTTTAATAAAATTTATTCTATTAAATTATCGTTAAAAAAAATATCAATGTACACACATACATGATTGATGTATTCAATCAGATTTGGAGACAAAAAAAGACATCATCATCTTCCATCTCCAATGATCTCATGAAGCATTCGTAGGTGAGCTTTCTGCATGAACTAATGTGCTCGAATTTTATGAGATGGTCACTTGGCTCTTTATATATGTAGTAGCAGATGAGGTAGAAGCATCAATTTTTAAAATTATGAAAATATAGAATTTTTTAAAGGGAAGTGATTTGTGCACCCCCCATTTTACTCATGGTGCACTCCTTCAATTTTTCTTTCCAATTTTGCCCTCCACCCGCATTTTCTCCATTTCTATCATTTTTTAGGTGAGGGGAAAAATTGAAAAAAACAATTGAAGGAGTGCACCATGGGTAAAATAGGGGGTGTGCAAATCATTTCGCTTTTTTAAATGATGAGGGTTTGACTATAATGATGATATAGCTTTTAAAATAAATTCAAAAGATAGGAATATTTTATTTTAAAAAAAAACACCGAATTCAGAATATAAATAAAACAGGAGGAGTTTATTGAAGAGGAAGGCATTTGAATTATTAATCATATTCATTTAGGTTACTATTTTCGATTTGCAAATCGCAACTTTGCAAGCCTTGTATGATAAAAAAAAAAATTTAATTATATACATAGGGCCTCTTGCACACTCGGGTGAGAACACCACCGAGTCCCGTCTTGCGTGTGATAGGATCACGATCATCGGAAATTTTATTAATTATTTTTAAAATAAAATTTTATTTTATTTATTTATTTAAAAGTTGTAAATGAAAGTTCACATCAATTTCTAAATAATAATTTATAATCAACCATTTTTCCATTATATAGTTCCCTTGCTCACACTATAATTAGTTTATAAATTAAATTATTGTAAAAATGGATTTCATTTCAAATTAAATTAAACATTTAAATTTTTATAAATATTTAAGGTTTTATAATTTTAGAATTATATTTAAAGTGATCTATTGTAGTTGCTTTTATATGACATTTTTATATAAATATAGGTCTTTTTTATCTAACTCATCTTAACAAAACAAAGAAAGTTCCATAAGGATGTTCTTAGTTTTTACTAATTTCCACATAAAAAGAAAAAGGAAAAAAGCAATTCCATTTCATACTTAGTTCACCCACTATAACCGGTCACCTCACACTTGCCGTCGTGCATAAGAGAAATAGAATGGAAAAAGCCAGCGACACAAAACTTCTTCCGGTCTTGATCCAAAATCCCTGATCTATTTCTCCAACGGCTGGGATAGAGACGGCCTCCAATGCCTATGAGCGATAGCGACAGCCTCCCACACCCACAGCTGTCACAACTTCAACGGCTATCCGAACGTTGCCAACGGCTATATACAGCTGGTTCCATTTCAACGGCTATCCGAACGTTGCCAACGGCTATCTCACCACTCTATATATATTTTCATTTGCAAAAGATTTTTAGTTTTGGAATTTGGAATTCTGAAATATACTTTCCCTGTGAAGATTTTTTGTCTGCAATTCTGAAATTCTGCCCTCTATCTGTGAAAGAATTCTGAAATAGATTTCTGTGAAGACTTCCCTCATTCTGTGAAATATAAACTGTGAAGATTTCTTTCTTGAATTCTGAAGTGTTCTGGTTTTCCTCTGAAAGAGTTCTGGTTTTCCTCTTTCTTCTCTGTTTTCATAAGATTCTGAGAGAGATTGAGAGATGGGAAGGAATAAGATTGAGATCGTTGAAATTCAAGATCGTAACAAGCGTCATGTATCTTTCAGCAAGAGGCGTGCTGGGCTTTTCAAGAAAGCCAAGGAGATTTCCACCCTTTGCGGTGCTGATGTTGCTGTGCTTGTCTTCTCTGCTGCTGGAAAGTTGTACATCTCCAACAGTCCTCACAGTACCAAAACAATCATCCACCGTTACCTTGCAAAGTCTGGTGATTCTCCTCTTGCTGTCGATGAACACCAGCTGCTGGACAACAAACGAAGCCATGTCGACGTAGATGAGAAGAAGATCCAATTGGGCGGTGCCATGAAGTGTGTGGACATTGAAGCCATCAATGATTTGGATGAATTAGAGGACGTGCAGAAACGTCTGAATAAGAGGAGGGCGATGCTGCTGGCCCAAGCCAAACAACAGCCCTGCAGTAGTCCATCTGCACCATCAGAAGAAATGATGGATCTTGTTTACGATGAGGATTTTACAAGAGCGATGCTAGATCTTTCTCAGATTTCATCTGATTTTGTTCCTTATCTTTGATTTTCCCCATTTTTATCGGGTTTGATCTGTTCAGTCTACGACTACATTCTTTGATGGGGTTGAAACAGTAAATCATCGTTTACTGTTTCACTTCAAAAGTTTTTGTAATTTTTTTTGTTTTGTGGAAGAAAGCTTATACCAGTTGATTTTCATTCATTAACAATTAATAATATTTTTTTTGAATATCTTCCTTCTACTTTGTTGTGGTTGACAGTGATGTAAATATAGTCTCTTCCTTTTTGTAGATAAATTTCATTGAACCCCCAAATTTGATATTTTGACTAGCTTGTCTTGATCAGTGTGCAATCTTTCATAGAAACATGTCTGCAACATGCTTTTACCTCGATGCTCCTGATCAGAGCCCATCCAAAATGCATTCTTTTGGATGCATTCCCATATTCTGGCAGTAGATTTTAACTCTTATCCATTTACAGTGGTAAATGCCATCTAATTTACTCGTTATAAAGTTATCTTCAATGTTGGAGTACCCAGTCATATGTTGAGATGTAGTAAATTTTCTTCTGCTGTGGGCAAGCTAGTCTTAAATTTCTTGAAAATTGGACTTCCTAGATAGCTTATTTAGGCTTTTAATTTTTCAGACTCTTTGTCACATTCCACATGTCTGCATTAAAGGTTTCCTAGTTTTAATGATAAACAAATACTTACAATTTTAGTTTGTCTTTCATCTGATTATGCTATTATATCTGTCTTGTCCATTTTTCTATATGCTTTTCTAGTTTAGGCATCTTATAATCTTTCTTTCAGACTACGACACTAGTTTCATGTTGACAGGTTTTATTGGAGTAAAACTTATATAACTTGGATGATAGAATTGAACTCATTTTGAAGAGTTCTAATCCACATATAAGATGTTGATTTAAAAACCCAGTCCCACTAAGCTAAATTTAAAAATTAACAATTTTTCCAACTTTAACTTTCAAATTTTCAATATTACTAAGCCATGAATACCTCCAACTTGCTGGGTTATATCAGCAACCGAAGTGCTACAGATTGGATGCAAAGACTCGGTCTGGAAATGCTCTGTCCATCTGAAATACAAATTATAAAATAGTGTCAGTCATGCTTAACTATCAATAATAGATCTCCCTTTGTTTGTGATTTTATATGCAATGTATGAAGTTTGCAGGAGAGAGAGTACATGCTATGGATAAGTCATTTCTAGAAATAATTTGACCCACGAGGTCTGAGAATCAAGTAGAAATAGGTCCCGAAGATCTCATATTCTATAAAATAGTGAAGACCACATAATCTTTGCAAATTGAATAGAATAGGTCATGAAGAATGAATTTTTCTAAGAGAAAATCTTTATATAATTGATGTAAGCCAGCCATTATCTATGCCTCCCTTTAGTTGTTATGAGGTCTATGTGAGATCTTCGGTGTCGGAGAAGTATTCATCATCCACTCACTTGTTTCCTGTTTGAGGACTTCCAAAATCAAGGAAAAAGGTGCAATGACGTCGATGTAGCTGTTGCTAGCATCCACGGTCTTGAAGGAGGATTGGATTGTCTTTACAAGGCTTTGATCAAAACAAGGGTCTCCCTTCTCAACTTCCTCAACCACTAGGACATGATCAATTTCTAAATGATGATTTTCCTACCTTAACCAATGTCCCATTGGCATAAAAAATTTCAAGGCAACGCCTATGGATTTTTCTTGTACATTCTAGTACACAATTGAGGCATTCATGTACCATGTCATTTGGTATCAATTCAATCTAGATATTCAATTCCACTCCCGTTTCTCTCATATCTCATATAGTCGTTGTCGGATTGAATGTATGTACAGTGATAGCTAATGCTATTATGCAATCCAACAGTACAATATCATCGAAGTAAAACTTACATAACGTGGACAATAGAATCGACATATTTTGAACAGTTAAAATCCACACAGATTTGTCGGATTGAATGTATGTACAGTGATAGCTAATGCTATTATGCAATCCAACGGTACAATATCATCGAAGTAAAAGTTACATAACGTGGACAATAGAATCGACATATTTTGAACAGTTAAAATCCACACAGATGGACCAAAGTATCTGAAAGGTTTGAATTCAAAATGTGTTGTACATTGTACTCATTAATGTCCTTTTACCAGCCTAGTGGTGAAATTTCATATGATGAAAATTAAACTTAGGACCTAAAATATTAGAGTACATCTTTTGATCAGCTTGGGGATATCAAAAGTCCCTGTTCAAAATCCAAAATTTGACAAGAAGTTCTTGTTTCCAACTTTGAGTTGTGTGTTCAATCTTAGCAAGCAATATGAACCTCTTCCATAGCATGCCACATCAACAACCAAGTATTCAGTTTGGGTGCAAGGGCCTGGTTTGGAAATGCTTTATACTTCTGAAATTCAAATTATTAACTAAAGCCAATCATACCTCAATTTATCAAAATACATCTCCCTCAATTTGTGATTTTATATGCAATGTATGCAGTGTGCAGATCTCATCAGAAATGATGTAAGAAATCTAGAATCTTGACAGCAAACCATTATTTCCATATGTGTGAGAGAGTGCAAGAGAGATGATAAAAGTTTATTGTAAGAATTTTTTTCAATAACTGAAAACTTTCATCTTCAATGTTTCTATCTAAAAGATTAAAAAACTCAGTAGAAAGTTCTACATCAAGCTGATCTTAAATTTGCTTGGCAGGCAAAATTCTGTAGTTACATAAAAAAAATTCATGCAACTTGCTCTGTCAAAAACAGAAAATGACAGCAGTCATCATCACTGTTATTGAAGTTTTATCTATCTAGAGTGTAAAAGCGTTCTCTAATAACTCATCTCAATACTCACAAGTTTAGTTTGTCTATCATCTAATTATGCTATTATATCTGTCTTGTCCGTTTTTCTGTATGCTTTTCTAGTTTAGGCATCTTATAATCTTTCTTTGAGACTACGACACTTTTTATTTCCCGATGCATGGTGGATTGGATGAAAATAGTAAAATCCAGAAGAAGTTAAACTCGAGTTTCCTAAGCAGCCTGATTAGGTTTGATTTCTTGGTCAGATTGTTTTAATCAAAGTGACTTCTCAATTTATCTTTTTTATGTGTTTCAGGGAAAACATTCTGATTATGATTTTAAAGGTGGGATTTGTACAACATCTGAGGAGAACTCTATTTTTAAGAAGACTAGAAAAGAACATGTTGAATCACTTTCTCCTGAGATATTGAACTGGCAGATGATGAATCTGAAGAGTCGTTTAACTGACAAGATTGAAAATGATGCAATGCAAGTTACTCAACTCGAAAATATTTCATGACAACTAGAAAAACATTCAAGTACTACTTTTGCTTTAGAAGATCTGTTTTATGCCACTTTATTATTCACAATACATTTAACAGATAGAAAGAAGTACTGTACTAGTGGAATTCTGTTTCCTTTTCAGATCTAAGAAGAATTGGATATTTCTTTTTTGTACATGGCCACTAACAATTGGTATTCTATACCTTGTCTTGTTTATCAATTTTTTTTTTAAATATTGTGAAGTTACCTCTATAAATTTAGCATCTGTTGCTTTGTTTCTACTCCTAAACAGGTCAATCTTTTGAGTAAAAAGATTATTCTTCAGTCTGTTTTAGGAATCAATGCTTCACTCTGTTATTTTTGTTTATGGTGCCAATTTTATGCTCTTTATTTGCAGAAAATGAGATACAATCCTTGAGTTTAGCAATTGATTTTATTGTCAAGACAACTGAAAAATATTCCTATTTTAAAATTTACTGGACAGAGCTATAATTTTTTTACTGGTTCATATGAAATGCAGATGACAACTATATCACATGATTTTCTTCAGTGGGAATTAAGGCAATATTCTTTTAGCAACTCAATTTTTCCCCATATTGTGTGTTTATTTTCCCTAGGATGTAAATGGTTCATTCAGATTGAATATAGGGATGTAAATGGGTAATTTTCTTGTCTAAATGGGTCATTAAGGCAAAATTCTCTTAGTTTTTTCCCATTTTGTTTGTGTATTTTCCCTAGGGATCCATGTCCACTTATGTTAATATTGTCAAATTCGAATTCAGATTTGGGAAGTGTCAGATTTTTAGATGGAAGATCAATGTCTGCATCCATTTCATGTTGTCATATTGGAATTCAAATTCAAATATCCACAAAACTATAGGATCTTCTTTCTAGATATCTCAATTCTTTGTAGCATGTATAGATTAAGAGAAGATCCTATAGATGAGATATCTCATAGTCCAAAAGATTCCTTCTAAATGAAAGAGATCAAGTAACGGCACAGCGTCACCCTGATGCAGGCCACGGTTCTAAATTGATGAATTCTTAGTCCGCAACAAAGAGATAAATTTAAGACCCGTCTATGAATCTGGATCCAAGGAAAAATTCAAAGATTGGCTCGAAAATTGAGATAAACCTAAATTTAGATTCTCCCTATGAATTTGATATGAAAATCTCAATTTTTTGGCAAGTGATATTCATGGGGTGGCTTAGGATCGTTCCTCATTATTTATTAAATAGTGTTCATATAGCTGTGATGTTTTTAGGTACAAAGAAGAGACGAGACGTGGTAGGCCTTGTAAAAGCAATGCTGACCATCCACGAGGTGGCCAGGAAACTGCTCGAGAATGCTCAACTCATACATGATATAGTGAGAGGAGGTTTGAGTGAGGCTGCTGTTGGCACATGTCCATTGGTAGATTTGAATAAGCCCAGTCGTCAGACTGAGTTGATAGTGATGAGCTAATCAAAGTCCTTGGGACTCTTGCAAATAGGCTTTATCAGTTTGTAGAGACGGCGAAAGGGAGTGAATAGTTCCTTGGGAAAAGCCCGTGGTTTATTTGTTCCTACATTCTGTATGTTTCTAGTTAGTAATGTCATGTGCCATTGAGCATAATTATCAGACTTAGACAATGAGGGTGGCGGTGTTAAACTATATGATTATATTGTTTAATATAGTGTTTATTTCATTAGTGATACTGTTAGTAGAGTGAATTCTCTTTGAATCACACTTCACATACCGGTTTCAAATTCATCCCTTGTATTAAAAAGGCATTACTGCAACTTAACTGGTTCATTTCTCTGGAGATAATTTTGACACATGCTTACTCGGTCCTAAAAATCATTTAGGTTGTTCTGTATTGAAAGAGGACATATCATTTATGTTCTTGAGCAGTCTTATATGTTCATTTTTTGAGGAGGAAGTGGATTTGATGACATGATACAACATGAGCATATTTCTACATTTAAGCACCCTGAGTTCTAGTACCACCATAGGGAGAACTCATGTTCTTCTTTTAGATCGGAGGAGAATGCCCCTGCTTATGAGGATTTCTTTATGTCATCTGTTGTTTATATTTCCCTGTTCAAGCACGGGCTAGACCCCACTTACATGTCGTAAGGAGCTAAAACAAAAAATGTTGAAGCCCTGAACAAACCTCAAAACAATTTGTGACATGATCCAATCATTATTTAAGCTATTCACAATTTGTACTGATCCAGTGCAATGAAATCTTCTAGTTACCTTATAAGCATCTAAAGATCATGCCACTATAGTGTCTAGTCCTCATCGTCTGGAAACTTTTCATGATGATTAATGGTTGCAAAATTTGAGGGAAAGAATGGTTGCAACTTGCAATCCAGCTATAAGGTAAAGGGCACAGGGATGGTTTCTACTTTCTACAATCCAAATCTGTTTGCAAGAGATACTGATCGGTCCACTCCATCTTACTGGTCCAATTTTCTATTCATTTCGAAATCCTTGTTTTTGGTTGGTGGTTCTGTTGAAAATATAATCCTATTGATAGGTTCATCCTCTTTTTCGAAATTCATCAGATTTAATGTGTGTATGTGTGTGTGTGAGAGAGAGAGCCTAAAATTGAGAATAACAAAATTAAGGATGTTGATAGGTTGATACAGAGCAATAAGTAAAAACATTGACGCAGTTCTAATTGATCCTCTAGAATTAGAATTGGGTCTGGAGATAGTCTGACTACTTTCTTGTCTAGTTGGAAGGCCTTGGCAAGATCTTAAGCAGATACAAGGGTTTTGGCTGGTCTGACTACTTTCTTGTCTAGTTGGAAGGCCTTGGCAAGATCTTAAGCAGATACAAGGGTTTTGGCTGCTTAGTGCTGAACTGCTGACAATGTTGCTGTCACCAACATTATGCTGGCATGTAAATGAGGCCTACTGGGTAAGCAGACACATCACCCTTCTGAAAGACCTTTCTGATCAGATGGTTCTCATGGTTGGAGGTTACAAAACCAACGTCCAGGATTCTCTCCATAACTTTTATTACCTCAAGTGGCTTGTGAAGCAATGGGAAAGTAAATCATTGGTTTGAACAAGCTTTGGGTCCTTGTCCTTGCATACTTTTGCCCATTCAACAATACTGCCACAATTCACAAAATTAGAGAACCTAGTTGATATACGTTAATGTTTGTGTCTCTGACGCAGAGGAATTCTGCTTCAATGCTTTATGAAATACCATTATCAAGGGCAGTATTGTGAAAATGGAAATTCTACACTTATTCGGGCTGGTTTAACTCTAAAGGATAGAATTAGAAATTGACGCATTAAGAATAATTTAAAGATAGATCCAATAGATGACAGATTAAGTGAAATTCGTTTGAGATAATTTGATAATGTTAGTAGAAGACCAACTACAACCTCAGTACATATACTAGAGAGTCTATGGATACAGATCAGAGGAAAGGAGGAGAGGTTGATCTTCGAAAACATGGAGGGGAAGGGATAAAAAAAGGCATGCTAGATAGTGGAGTGACTAGTTGTACAATTTATTATTAGGTTAATTGAAGAATAATAATTCATAAAGTTAAGACTCCAGATAGATGGGTCGATTTAAATAGATCTATAATGAACTGCAACTATAAATGGGTCCTGCTGGTTGGAGCAACGCTTTCCCTGAACCTGGCAGGAGACCTTAGTACAATCTACTTTCATATTTTAATGGATATGGAATATTAAATATTTATCATGAAAATAAATATATATATCTTCATGGGCTCTTGCAAAGTTTTATGAACTCCCACGTAAGGCCCACCAATAATTATGGATAGGGTAAAATCTAGAAATGAAGTCAATTAGAATGTTTAAGGTATGATTTTGATTGTTCAAAGGAAAATGTTAAACTCACCTTCAAGTTGTAACTTTTGCAGATGTGATAAATCATTTGATTGGTATCTTAATTAATTCTTGATTATCCAATCAATTAGTGTGTTGGCCAGAAACTCGTCTCAAGAAGCGAGAGTCTTGAATTCGAATCTCGTCTCACCCCAGAGGACTACTCCCTGTAGTTTTACCCAGTGTGTATGAGTAAGGAGGCTTGCACACATCCGAATGTCTAGTCTAATTTACTTGTTAAAGTTATCCAAATACTTCAGTGTTGGAGTACCCAGTTATATGTTGCAATGTAGTGCTCTAAGATATGGTTTGCAAGAGTTGACTGAAACAAGTAAATATTAATATGATTAGTGAGAAAAATTTCACCATCATCATCATTGTAATAACCACCAATTCCATCTATATGGGGGCTTTGAGTTCTACTCTTCCATCAGCCGTACTTGAGAATTCAATTCAGAACTTGAAATAGACAATTCATATCTATTTTTCCCCTGACACAAACAATGGATTATCTTTCTAATAAAAGTATGTAACTCTAGTAGCCTTTTATAGTTAAGAGGAAAAAAAGATCTTTTCTTTTTCAAAAAAGAAAACCTTTACTATGTATTCTCTGAAAAAGGCGATGGAGAACTCAGGCAGACCATCCAGTTCTCATCCACTACCATGTTCAGGGTAACTGAGAGCTCGATCATGACTTTTCTTCCTTTTCTTGAAGATGCACAAGAAAAATTCAGGCAGTGTTGGGAATTCTCTGAAAAGGCAATGGAGAACTCTTTTCTCGTTCAGTGTGGCATGATTTGTCTGTGAATTCTTTTAGGTTCAGACCAGAAAGAACAAGAAGAAGAAGAGTTAGACCATCCAGTTCTTGCCACTACCATGTTCAGGGTAACTGAGAGCTCGATCATGACTTTCTTCCTTTTCTTGAAGATGCACAAGAAAAATTCAGGCAGTGTTGGAAATTTATTTTGGAGGAAATGACCGCGCTGGAAGCTCTTTTCAACAGAGGCTAACGCCTCTAAAAATAATCTGATCTCAGCTCTTGATAGAAAGAAAATGTCATTATTATTTCAAATTTTTAACCTTCAATTGATCTTCATAATTTTAAGGTCTGTTTGAATAGGTAAAAAAGAAGGGTAGATGAAGGTTTCTTCCTCAAGTGATCAATTTTCTAATTGTCTGTCTAAGAGAAAAATGAACCCTTGCATCCACCCCTCCCACCCACATACATGCACTGGAATATGGGCACCCCTTTTCAATTATGGTTTGAACGCCACACCTCTCAAATAAGAAAATCTCCTACCAAGGAATTGGACTTTTGCCCAACTCAACTTCACATGTACAAATAAATATATGATGATATACTGACGTGTGGAGGTTAACATTTCCTCGTGTCTATACATTGGTGCCATGAGAATGCCTGCCATGCATGATAATGTCATTTCACATTTGTTGAATTGTGGCTGCTTTCTCAAGTAATAAATGCATATGTTGTCTTTGTATGCTTGCGTAGATTTTCCCACGTTTGTATCACAAATTTGCATAGGAATCTAGATTCTTAGGGGCTTTTTTTTTGGGAAAATAGTCTAAAATTTGTCCCAACATGATTTAACGAAGAAATGCTTTCTTGAGAAAATTTATGAAGCAATCCTTCAGGGCTTGATCAAATAAATTCTAAGCACCTTGATCATATGTGTGTCCAATTTGCCCCATTATTGAGCAGGTTGACATGGCCAACTAAGTTTAAAAAAACTTGAAAAATTTGGATTCAGGTTGACCTAGTCTCTAGTCTGGTTCATTTTTGGATGTAAAATGTTAGGCCCAGATTAGAATTTGGGTTGAAGTTGAGTCTAGTACATGAAAGTCTGAGTTTTTCCCAAAAGCTCAAATTTGAGAAATGATTTATAAAATCTATTTTTTAATTAATATTTTTTATGAATATAAAATTTTAGAAATATATACTTTTTTATTTTTTTGAAATGGTATTTTTTTTTTCTTTTGAAATGGAATATATAATTTATATTTCAATGAAATAATATAAAATATTTTCGTTTTAGGCCCAATAAGCTTGAGCTTGGATAAGCCCTCACATGCATTTCAGGCTAAAATTAGGCTTAGGTCTTACAAAAAACATAAGAAATTTTTTAGATGAAGAAGAAAATTCCTACCAAGCCACTTTTCCCAAAAATTTCCTCATTGAAATCCATTTCCCATTAGAATTCATTTCCCTAGGAAACCAACAAACGTACCCTTAAGGGATCTCTATGTATATTTTCTTATTTTATCTTTTAATGTTAATGTAGGAATCCATTTCACCATGCACATCCATGTTCCTTGGCCTAATGGTTCTTTACCTCTCCTTTGATTTTCATGGCACTTTTTTATCACATGGCATTCCATTAGCTTACCTAGCTCAATCAGCTCCCAACCTATTGGCCTCAACTAGATATATTCCTCTGTTTTGTTTGCAAGTTACACCTATGTTCAAAGCTCCACTTGATGCAATGCTTGGAAACCATTTCTAACAAAAAAATAGTTAAACCCTTTTATGTTTTCAGTTAATAAAGAATGTTCCTTTCTATTTTTAGCAAAAATTGTCAACTAATTTGGGATGATGGCCATGGGCCACCTTGTCTTATAAGGGCCATAATGGTCCTGTCCTTGTCTCTTGGCAGGCACATGATGAAGTATCCTTTTCAAGAGAGAAAAAATAGAGGAGATGAAGTACCGACAGATGAATCAGTCTCCACCAAATTTTGAAGTCCTTACAGCTCTCATTTTGTAGAGCAAATGTGGTGCTAAGTCATCTTATATTGAAATTTTCTGATGATTTGTCAAATCTTACACTAATTTTTTATTTTCTTTAGTGTTTTATTTTTCTAATTCTTTGGGCATTGCAAAAACTTTGTTTATCAGAAACCTGATGATGTTGGCTCAGTTTTAGTGAAAGCCGAGATTTTTTTCTGAAAGGGTTTGGACCAGATGAAAATATGGCCAGAGATAAACCTCGTGGACAATTGACAACTGTTCGATGTAACACTTACGGACCCTTGAATTGGTGAATGCTCACTGTTGCATCCACAGATGTTATGGATTCAAATCCATTACTATCTCAAAAGATCAAAAAAATAGAACCCACTCACAAAAATTGAATAAGTTCAGCCCCCTGAACTTGAGAATTGAACGGCAACATTCAAGCATCCATTGAGTTTGCTTCCTTGAGTTTCTACCCGGTGAAGATCAATAATTATTTGTTCCCATGTTTAGTGTACCTTCACATCATCCAAATACTGGGATTAGTTTCATTGTGTATTTTCTTCTCTCTCTCCTATACCTTGGGAGTTAGGGGAGCTGGGGTCTTCTTAGTGAATGAGGATTGTTTTATTGTTTTTTTTCTATATGTTCATTTTTTTTCTTATCTTTCTTGTTTTTTTTTCTCCTTCGTTTTGATCAGGGCATATCTCTCCTATACCTGGATCCTTCTCTTGTAACCTCTTCTAATTTTAATGGAATCAAATCGTTAATGTTTCAAAAAAAAGTTTCAATGTGTAGTTAGGAGCTTTTGTTATTAAAAAAAAGTTTTAAAAACATAAGGATGTAAATGGGTCATTCAGATTGAATATAGGGATGTAAATGGGTCATTTGCTTGTCTAAATGGGTCATTAAGGCAACATTCTTTTAACAACTCAGTTTTTTCCCATATTGTGTGTATTTTCCCAAGGGATCCATGTCCACTTTTATTAATATTGTCAAATTCGACTTCAGATTTGGGAAGTGTCAGATTTTTAGATGGAAGATCAATGAATTTGATCTGCATCCACTTCATGTTGTCATATTGGAATTTAAATTCGGATATCCACAACACTCTAGGATCTTTCTAGATATCTCAATTCTTTGTAGCATGTATAGATTAAGAGAAGATCCTATAGATGAGATATCTCATAGTCCAAAAGATTCCTTCTAAATGAAAGAGATCAAGTACCGTCACAGCTTCACCCTGATGCAGGCTAAGTTTCTAATTGAAGAATTCTTAGTCCGCAACGAAGAGATAAATTTAAGAGCCATCTATGAATCTGGATCCAAGGAAAAATTCAAAGATTGGCTCGAAAATTGAGATAAACCTAAATTCAAATTCTCCCTATGAATTTGATATGAAATTCTCAAATCTCAATCATATGGTGGTTTCACGTCAAATCAGAGGTGAAATTTTGGGCAAGTGATTCATGGGGTGGCAGGGGTCGTTCCTCATTATTTATTAAACTGTGCTCATATTGCTGGGATGTTTTTAGGTCCAAAGACAAGATGTGATAGACAAGAGATGGCCAGGAAACTACTCGAGAATCCTCAACTCATACATGACAATCATATGGTGGTTCCACTTTCAATCATAGGTGAAATTTTTGGCAAGTGATATTCATGCGGTGGCATAGGATCGTTCTTCATTATTTATTAAATAGTGCTCATATTGCTGGAATGTTTTTAGGTCCAAAGAAGAGACATGATGGGCCTTGTAAAAGCAATGCTGAACGGCCACAAGAGGTGGCCAGGAAACTGCTCGAGAATGCTCAACTCATACACGATATATTGAGAGGAGGGTTGTGTGAGAGTGTTGTTGGCTCATGTCCATTAGTATATTTGAATAAGCCCAGTCATCAGACTGAGTTGATAAGGCAGCAAAGTGATGAGCTAATCAAAGTCCTTGGGACTCTTGCAAGCAGCCTTGATCAGTTTGTAGAGACGGTGAAAGGAAGTGAATAGTTCCTTGCGAAAAGCCCATGGTTTATTTGTTCCTGCATTCTGTATGTATCTAGTTAGCAATGTCATGTGCCATTGAGCATAATTATCAAACTTAGACAATGAGGGTGGCGGTGTTAAACTATATGAATACATTGTTTAATATAGTGTTTATTTCAAATTCACCCACTGCATCTAAAAGTGCATTACTGCAACTTAGCTGGTTCATTTCTCTGGAGATAATTTTGGCAATGCTTACTTGGTCCTAAAAATCATTTGGGCTTCTTTGCATTGGAAGAGGACATATCATTTACGTTCTTGGGCAATATTTTATGTTCACTTTTTTGAGGAGGAAGTGGATTAGATGACATGATGCAACATGAGCATATTTTCCTACATTTTAGCACTCTTAAGTTCTAGTACCACCATAGGGAGAACTCATGTTCTGCTTTTAGATCAAAGGAGAATGCCCCGGCTTATGAGGATTTCTTTGTCATCTAGAGTTTATTTCTCCCCGTTCAAGCACAGAATTCTCTCCAAAACTTTTATTACCTCAAGTGGCTTGAGGATGCATGGGGTCATCGCAGACCAACTTTGTTGACATGTTGCGTGGCTTGTGAAGCCATGGGAAAAAGAAATCATCAGCTTGAACAAGCTTTGGGTCCTTGCAGACTTTGCCCATTCAAACAATACTGCCACAATTCACAAACCAAAATTAGAGAACCTAGTTGGTATACACAATATCTTATTGTTTGTCTCTATGAAGCAGGGGAATTCTGCTTCGATGCTTTATGAAATACCATTATCAAGAGCAATATTGTGAAAATAAATTCTACACTTATTCAGGCATTGAGTGGTTTAACTCTAAAGGATAGAGTTAGAAATTGATGCATTAGGATAATTTAAAGATAACTTCAATAGATGACAGATTAAGAGAAACTCGTTTGAAATTGTTTGATCATATTAGTGGAAGACCAACTAGAATATCAGTACATATACTAGAGGCTATGGATACAGATCAAAGGAACTAAGAGGAGAAGTTGATTTTCGAAAACATGGAGGGAGGGATAAAAAAAGGCATGCTAGATAGTGAATTCTGCTTCGATGCTAGATTTAGGGCTGCGTCGCAATTCATTGGCCAGATCTTGACTGGGCTCGAGTGCTAAAAAATGGATAAGGGCCCACATGGGCCTCCAGGGTTTTGAGTGGGTCCAAAATTTATCTTCTTCTCTCATACTCTATCACTACCATCTTCATATTGCTAATGGACCATTTTTAGTTGCAATAGAATCTAAGTCTCTACACATGAACAAATAATTTCAAGTTTGAAGAATGTGCTGCAAAACCTGGACCCAACAAAGAATGCGCAAAGGCAAAACAAAAATATATGAAATCCCATCTAACATAGTTCTTAATGCTTGTATTCATGCAACCATCTAACATAGTTCTATATATCCATGTACACACAATCACGATTGATGTATTTACCAAGATTTGGAGAGATCAAAAGAGTCCTGAAGCATTCGCAGGTGAGCTCTTTCCATGAACTAATGTGTTTGAATTTGATGAGATGGTCAGTTGGCTGTTTGTATATGTAGTAGCAGATGAAGTAGAAACATCTGTAACAACCCGCCCCTTCAGCATAATATTATCCACTTTGGGCCCTACGTGAGGCAGCTTGCACGGCTTTGCACTGGGCCTGGCCCACAAGAGCAGGCCCAAAAGGCCTTGTGCTAAGGAGAGGGGAGCACCCTCTTATAACCCCACACCCCCTCCACCTCATGGGCGATGTGGGACTTTTTCCACACCCCCATGTGGGTGGGGTGTTACAATCCATCCCCCTTAAGACCAGAGTCGTCTCCGGCTCTGTCACGTCACACTGACAAGGGGTCTACACAAGCAACATAACACTGAAGGGTAGAGAGCCTACACAGTCCGAGTGTTGAACCGTGCTCTGCTACCAAATGTAACAACCCGTCCCGTCAGCACAATATTGTCCGCTTTGGGCCCTACGTGGGGTGGCCCGCACGACTTTGTATTGGACTTGGCCCACAAGACCAGGCCCAAAAGTCCTTGTGCTAAGGAGAGGGGAGGACCCTCTTATAACCCCACTCCCCCTCCACCTCATGGGCGATGTGGGACTTTTCCCACACCCCCATGTGGGTGGGTGTTACAACATCACTTTTTAAAATTATGAAAATATAGAGTTTTTTAAATGATGAGGTTTTGACTAAATACATATTAATTTTATGACCTATGAATATATATGGCTAAATTTTTATATAAATTTGAATTTTAATAATTTAGCTAATCTATAGTTGTCCATTAATTTACTATGCTTGGATGGGGTAAAAAAACTCGATTAAACTTCTTTTTTTAAAGTCTTTTTCCTCCCAATTTAACATGTGTTTCATGAATTTTAATCAATCATTCTCAAAAAAGAAAAAAAGAAAAAAAGATAAACCCTGAGGGGTTGGCCTTGGTGGCCAAGAACCCACCTCAAGAAGTAAGATGTTGTGTTTGATTCACACAACCCCAAAGGGCCACTCCATGTGGCTTTACTTAATGTGTGTGGATTGAGAAGTTTTCAAATGCCTCAAAGATTAGTAGAGTGAAATTCCTAGACACCTTTGGTTATTAAAAAAATCGTTCTAAAAAAGATATGAGTTTAAAGTTTAAAGGCATATACCATAGGAAATGTACTTTTAGATTTGTTGAAATACTAAAAGTTTAAAGGCATATACCATTCTTAACCATTTGATTTTCAATTACAACCATTGATTTTGTGGCCTTAGATCAGATAGCTAAAATTTTTATATGCTGCTAAATTTTCATACTTTAACTAATCATTGATTTTGTGGTCTTAGATCAGATAGCTAAAATTTTTATATGCTGCTAAATTTTTATACTTTAACTAATCTAAATGTATACAAATAAAAAAGTTAAAAATTAATTCATTTATTAAATTAGTAAACCGCAATTTGAGTACTCAATACAACCTAAATAGGTTGAGTCAACTCCAGCCATTTATTATACGATTGACCACTAATCCAACCTATTTATTAAATATGATTCAACCAAACTTCACACATTTATGTGCAAGTTTTTTTTAATGTACCTTATAGTGACAAATAAATGGAGGAACAATTGTAGATTAGAAAATCATTCCGTATCAAGCTTTTTTTTTAGAAAAAAGAATATAAGAATTAGAATTTATTTTCTCATTGAAATTATTTTAAAAAAAAAAAAAAACAATGAATGTGTTAAGGATTAAGATAATTTGAAGTCATTAAAATTTAGAGATGGCTTTACTTATAAGTCAGGATAATTCTTTTTAGGCCTCACATCCGTGTTGGGGCTTTCCTAATGGAACCATCATATTTGGAGCCAAGATATATACAAGAGTTAGATATTAAAAAAAATAGCGATTTAGACGCTATTTAATTGATGAAAAGTACAACGAGTGTCCCTTTTTATCTAAAATTGGAGCACCCAACCACAACGTTCGAAAAATAATTTAAAATCATTAGAATTTGAAGCACTTAAAAACATCACTTCATAGTTCATTCATCTATTCTAGATGATCATTATGGAGTGTCGTGATCATGCTTATTTTGATACATGAGTTGCAAGGTTTAAAAATTAAAACAAAACAATTTCAAACTTTGACAATATCAAAAGAAGCAACACATAAAATACAAAACTTTGAGATTAAAAATTGCATCGCAATGAAACAAGGTGTTGGGTGTCATTAGGTGTAATACCCTCACCCACTTCAAAGAAAGTCCCACATCGGTAGTGAGGTGGGTGGGTTGGGGGTTAATATGAGGGAAGCCCCCTTCTCTCATGTGTGAGGCCTTCCAGTTCAGTGGATGGGTAGTGAAAACAAAACCTTCAAGGGTGGATCCAAAATAGCGGGATATTTTCAAATTCTTGGGTTTTTAGTGGGAATTTAACGGAAAAATCTCGCGGAAAATATATTATTTAAAAAATAATAAAAATAAATACAAAAATAATACAAATAAATTTAAAAAATAAATAATGTAGCCAGAGTTTGAAAACATAGATGATATTTTAGAAATAAAAAATGTGTATTTGGCCCAAGCATTTTTAGCGGGAATTTAACGGTAAAATCTCGTGATTTTAAGGGGAATTTACCGTTTCTCACGATAAAAGCGTGTTTTTAATGGGAATTTACCATTAAAAACGGTACACGCGATAAACTCGGGTTTTTAACTTGCAAAAGTTATTTTGCCTATATTTTCGTGATAAAAATAAAAATATCGGAGATATTTGTTACATTGGTAGTGAGGTGGGTGTGTTGGGGGTTAATATGAGGGAAGCCCCCCTCTCCCATGTGTGAGGCCTTCCAGCCCATTGGATGAGTAGTGGAAACAGAACCTTGAGGGATGGACCCAAAGAGGACAATATCTTACTGCGTACTCTGATACCAGGTGAGGCCTTTTGGGCCTGGCCCCGAAGCAAAACCGTGAGTACATGGTAGGCCCGAGCGGACAATATCACATTGGGAAGTTGCGGTAGGGTCGTTTCATTAGAGGTGATTGACTCACCGCATGTGCCCAGCGCATTAATAAAGCGTTCGATTCTAGTAGCGCTCACGCCCGCGAATGAATTGGAGACTTTTCTGCTTTTTCGAATGAAAAATCCCAAAACAATAGTCTATTAATTATTATAATTTGATGTGTGGATCTAATCAATCCATTTAAAATAGCCAAATTAAGTTTTAATTTAAAGTTCAACATATCAAATCAACTCATTTAATAAGTAGGACATGTCACGCAAATTAAATTGTCCCAACCTGACTTGTCTCAAAATAAACTCAGGTTGGATTGTATAGAGGGGTCCCAATCCAAACCCGGCTCATATTGAATTTAAACTAATATTTGACTATTTTATTCGTTTTTTACCTATTAATTCTATATCATGTACCCACTCAAGTTTAAAAAAAAAAAATTGGCCCATTCGTTAACTATTTCATTTGGAGCAGATACTTCATACTTGGAAAGAAAATATTTAAATAGGTAAAAAATATTTAAAAAATAAAGAAAAAACAATCCTTCATATTATAGTGTAGAGGTCAATTGGGGATTAAAATTTGTAAAATGGATGGAATCTTAGATTAAAAAAAAATATTTAAAGAACCACATTTGGTGTAGGTCACATTTAATTAGCATACAAATAAAAATAATAATTCATTTATTAAATAAATTAACCCTAATTTGAGTACTCCATACAACTTAAATAGGTTGAATCAACTCCAGCCATTTATTAGATGATTGACCACTAATTCAACTTATTTAATATGATGCAGCCAAACTTGACCTGTTTATGTGCAAGTTTTTTTCTAATGTATGTTATAGTGACAAATAAATGGAGGAAAACTTGTAGATTAGAAAATCGTTGCGTATCAAGCGAGTTTTTTTAGAAAAAAATATAATTTACGGAGTTTAAAAACATGAATTCATTATTTTAAATAAGAATAATTTTTTGTGAGACTCATTTTTATATTTTTAAATCTTTCAATAGGCCTATGACATTGGATTGAAACGGACCCTACAATAGAATGTAAGATTTTTAAGATAAAATTAATAATGAGTTAAAGTCATTAAATTTTAAAATTACGACTGTATTTATTTAACTAATTTTTTTAAAATATATATACATAGGGCCTCTTGCACACTTTGGTGGGGCCATCACTGAATCTCGTCTTGCACGTGATTGGATCACAATCTTCAAAATTTTTATAATTAATTTTTAAAATAAAATTAATATTATTTATTTAAAAGTTCTAAGTGAAAATTCACATCAACTTTTAAAATAATAATTTAAATCAACAATATTTCCATTATATAGTTCCCTTGCTCACACTATAATTAGTTTATAAATTAAATTATTGTAAAATTTGATTTCATTTCAAATTAAATTAAACATTTAACTTTTATAAATAGTTAAGGTTTTATAATTGTAGAATTATATCTAAAGTGATCTATTGTAGTTGCTTTTATATGACATTTTTATATAAATATAGGTCCTATTTATCTAACTCATCTTAACAAAACAAAGAAAGTTCCATAAGGATGTTCTTAGTTCATACTAATTTCCAAATAAAAAGAAAAAGAAAAAGAAAAAAAGCAATTCCATTTCATACTTACTTCACCCGCTATAACCGGCCACCTCACACTTGCCGTCGTGCATAAGAGAAATAGAATGGAAAAATCCAGAGACCCAAAACTTCTGCCGGTCTTGAGCCAAAATCCCTGATCTATGTCTCCAACGGCTGGGATAGAGACGGCCTCCAACGGCTATGAGCGATAACGACAGCCTCCCACACCCACAGCTGTCACAACTTCAACAGCTATCCGAACGTTGCCAACGGCTATTTCCATTTCAACGGTTATCTCACCACTCTATTTATTTTTTAATTTGCAAAAGATTTTTAGTTTTGGAATTTTGAATTCTGAAATATACTTTCCCTGTGAAGATTTTTTTTCTGCAATTCTGAAATTCTGCCCTCTATCTGTGAAAGAATTCTGAAATAGATTTCTGTGAAGATTTCCCTCATTCTGTGAAGAATAAACTGTGAAGATTTCTTTCTTGAATTCTGAAGTGTTCTGGTTTTCCTCTGAAAGAGTTCTGGTTTCCCTCTTTCCTCTCTGTTTTCATAAGATTCTGAGAGAGATTGAGAGATGGGAAGGAAAAAGATTGAGATTGTTGAAATTCAAGATCGTAAGAAGGGTCATGTATCTTTCAGCAAGAGGCGTGCTGGGCTTTTCAAGAAAGCCAATGAGATTTCCACCCTTTGCCGTGCTGATGTTGCTGTGCTTGTCTTCTCTGCTGCTGGAAAGTTGTACATCTCTAACAGTCCTCACAGTACCAAAACAATCATCCACCGTTACCTTGCAAAGTCTGGTGATTCTCCTCCTGCTGTCGACAAACACCAGCTGCTGGACCATGTCAACGTAGATGAGAAGAAGATCCAATTGGGTGATGCCATGAAGTGGGTGGACGTTGAAGCCATCAGTGATTTGGATGAATTAGAGGACATGCAAAAACGTCTGAATAAGAGGAGGGAGATGCTGCTGGCCCAAGCCAAACAACAGCCCTTCAGTGGTCCATCTGAACCATCACAAGAAATGATGGATCCTGTTTACGATGAGGATTTTACAAGAGCAATGCTAGATCTTTCTCAGATTTCATCTGATTTTGTTCCTTATTTTTTATTTTCCCCATTTTTTTGCGGGTTTGATCTGTTCAGTCTTTGACTACATTCTTTGATGGGGTTGAAACAGTAAATCATCGTTTACTGTTTCACTTCAAAAGTTTTGTATTTTTTTTTTTTTTTTTTGTGGAAGAAAATTTATACCAATTGATTTTCATTCATTAACAATTAATAATATTTTTTCTGAATGTCATTCTTTTTTATTTTTTTTGTGAATACCTTCCTTCTACTTTGTTGTGGTTGATGGTGATGTAAATATAGTCTCTTCATTTTTGTACATAAATTTCATTCAACCCCCCAATTTGATATTTTAACTAGCTTGTCTTGATCAGTGTGCAATCTTTCATAGAGACATGTCTGCAGCATGCTTTTACCTCAATGCTCCTTATCAGGGCCATCCAAAATGTATTCTTTTGGATGCATTCCCGTCACAGTGGTAAATGCCATTTAATTTACTTGTTAAAGTTATCCAAATACTTCAATGTTGGAGTACCCAGTTATATGTTGAAGTAGTGCTCTAAAATATGGTTTGTAAGAGTTGACTGAAATAAGTAAATATTAATTTGATTAGTGAGAATTGGATTAAACAAATGAACTTTTCTTGTTTTATGGATGTGAGAAATCACACCTTGGTTTAGCGTCAATTTGAGCTGCTGGGATAGATGGGATCCGAAGAAATTTGAGCACCCTGTAGAATTGTGTTTATCTTCTTCTAATTCCAAAATGAACAGCTCTCAAGTTTGATGGTAGTGCAGATATATCGATGTTTGCAAGAGTCAATGCCAACATAGCACCAAAATATAGAATGATCCCACTAGTTACTAGAAGGCCTTCTCCTATAGAAGGCCATCTCTTGCTAATGGTTGTCAAAGATTAAATCAATGAGCCATCATCATCATCATTGTAATAACCACCAATTCCATCTATATGGGGGCTTTGAGTTCTACTCTTCTATCGGCCGTACTTGAGAATTAAGTTCAGAACATGAAATAGGCAATTCATATCTTTTTTTCCCCTGACACAAACAATGGATTATCTTTCTAATAAAAGTATGTAACTCTAGTGTCCTTTTATGGTTAGAGATAGAAAAGATCATTTATTTTCCAAAAAAAAAAAAACCTTTACTATGTATTCTCTGAAAAGGCAATGGAGAGCTCTTTTTCTCGTTCAGTGTGGCATGATTTCTCTGTGAATTCTTTCAGGTTCAGACCAGAAAGAACAAGTAGAAGAAGAGAAAATTTAGGAATAATATACAGAATCTATTATAAAGCCATGATCCCCATAAGTGTTCTATGTTACACTTACTAAAAACCCTTGAATTGGTGAATGCTCACTGTTACAACCCCCTGAACTTGAGAATTGGACGGGGGAGCATTCAAGCATCCATTGAGTTGCTTCCTTGAGTTTCTACCTAGTGCCGATCAATAATTATTTGTTCCTATGTTTAGTGTACCTTCACATCATCCAAATAATGGGATTAGTTTCAATGTGTATTTAGGAACTTTTGTTATAAAAAAATTTTGACTCCTGCCCAAGACTTCAATTAATGGTGCATAAAAGATCAGTTGGAGATTTCTTGTGTGGTTTTGCATAGTTCCAAGAAGAGAGAAACAGTCTATTGCATGCTACTCTAGTTGATAATTGGTAGGTGTCTCTTAGTGCTGCAAAGTCTGTATTCTCAGAAGAGGCATCTCCTTTTGCTCTCTCCTTACTTGTTGGAATCTTATCCAGAGTGGTGCCCAAAATAGAGTTGACTGATTTGAGGAAAATTCCACCTTGTCCAGCTAACTACTACGGTTTCCAACATTTGCCAACATAGAGTATCACGATAGAACAAGACATCCTATTGCCCACATAATTAAGTTTTTTTTTGTATTGGATTGTTCACTATTTGCAGAATAATTCTGTATGAATGACGATGTGCTTTGAGCTTCCTCCTGAAGTGCAGATGATGATTATATGTTCTCTTTGATAGTGGCCTTCACTTTGAGATCTTGGTACTCTTTGTTGCTTTATATCCTCCTCTTTCTATATGCTTTTCTAGTTTAGGCATCTTATAATCTTTCTTTGAGACTGCCACAGTAGTTTCATTTTTTGACAGGTTATTTTTCCCGATTCATGGTGGATTGGATGAAAATATCAAAATCCTGAAGAAGTTGAACTTGAGTTTCCTAAGCAGCCTGATTAGGTTTGATTTCTTGGTCAGATTGTTTTTATTAAAGTGACTTCTCGATTTATCTTTTTTATGTGTTCTCGGGGAAAACATTCTGATTATGATTTTAAAGGTGGGATTTTGCAACATCTAAGGAGAAATCTACTGTTAAGAAGACTAGAAAAGAACATGTTGAATCACTTTCTGGAGATTCTACTCTTTTAACTGACAAGATTGGAAATTATGCAATGTAAGTTACTCCAACTCGAAAATATTCCACAAGAGCTAGAAAAACATTCGAGTACTACTTTTGCTTTAGAAGATCTGTTTTATGCCACTTTATTATTCAAAATACGTTTAACAGATAGAAAGCAGTTAAGTACTAGTGGAATTCTGTTTCCTCGGTTTTAGATCTTAAGATTGAGTTTTTTCTTTTTTGTACATGGCCACTAACAATTGGTATTCTATACCTTGTCTTTTTTATCACATTTTTTTTTAAATATTTTGAAGTTACCTCTATAAATTTAGCATCTTTTGCTTTTATCTACTCCTAAACAGGTCAATCTTTTGAGTAAAATGATTATTCTTCAGTCTGTTTTAGTAATCAACGCTTCACTCTGTTCTTTTTATGGTTCCAATTTTATTCTCTTTATTTGCAATGAGATATTCTTGAGTTTAGCAATTGATTTTATTGTCAAGACAACTAAAAAATATTCCTATTTTAAAATTTAATGGACAGAGCTATAATTTTTTTACTGGTTCATATGAATTGCAGATGGCAGCTTTATCACATGATTTGCTTCTGTGGGAATTAAGGCAAAAATCTTTTAGAAACTCAGTTTTTTTCCCTTTTTTTTTTTTACTTTACGCGTTGGAAATGCAGGAAACCTTGCGTAAAACTCTCACGAGTGATACCCACTACCCTTAGGGTACACCAGGTTAGGCCATGAGGGTTCGTAAATGGGTCATTCAGGTTGAATGTAAGGATGTAAATGGGTCATTTGCTTGTCTCCATGGGTCATTTGCTTGTCTCAATGGGTCATTAAGGCAAAATTCTTTTAGCAACTCAGTTTTTTCCCATTTTGTGTGATGTATTTTCCCTAGGAATCCATGTCCACTTATGTTAATGTTGTCATATTGGAATTTAAATTTGGATATCCACAAAACTATAGGATCTTCTTTCTAGATTCAGAGAAGATCCTATGGATGAGATATCTCATAGTCCAAAAGATTCCTTCTAAATGAAAGAGATCAAGTAATGTCACAGCTTCAACCTGATGTAGGCTAAGGTTCTAAATTTAAGAATTCTGGTTCTAAATTGAAGAATTCTTAGTCCACAATAAAGAGATAAATTTAAGAGCCGTCTATGAATCCAGATCCAAGGAAAAATTCAAAGATTGGCTCGAAAATTGAGACAAACCTAAATTCAAATTCTCCCTATGAATTTGATATGAAATTCTAAAATCTCAATCAAATCAAACACATCCCATGAGTTTTCACTCAAAACTAGAAAAAAAGAAAAGAAAAAGAAAACTCAATTGCTGAAACTAAAGTCAACTCTCACAAACAAAAAATTAATTAAAGCCCAGATTTCATTAGATGTTGATTTCAAACCGAAATTCAAATAGACTGGTAATAATTTTGAATCTAGGAATTAGAATTTGCACAAAGAAAGTTAAATGCAAAATTAAAATTCATCTAGAAACATAAATAAGAAAAGAACTCACTAAATAAGGGAGAACACAAAACTTGAATTGAATTGGAGATCTACCCCATGGGCATCCAAGTCCTCTTGGTTATAGAGATTCAATTAAAAAATTACAAATATGCCATAATCTGGACGGTTGCCATGTGGCAAAACAAAAATAACAACAAATTCTATCCATTCATTCACTAAAAAGAAAAAGAGGAGAACTTCCAAAATAAAATTCACTAAGGGGGAAGGATGGCCAAAACAAATTAGCATGGATTCGTTGCTAAGATCAGCCATTTGCTTGCTATTTCTTCTCTCTTGCTCCTATTTTCTATCTAGTCTGACTCTTGGTTAGAACAATCTCGTCATTCTCCTTTATTGCTAGTATATGGGCCTCAAAAATGGGCTTTTGCAAGCCGAAACACTTAAAAGAGGGTCCAACCCATTTACCAATCCTATGGGCATTTAATTAAGGCTTCTTGGGCCCAAAATTCTTCTCATAGGACCTCTCTTGCCTCTATCTATAACCTTTTAGAATTTTAAGGTTATTCCTTTAATGTTATCCATGGAGATGCAGTCATCACCCCCGATCAACTTCACACAATCTTTAATTAAACCTCCCTTTTGATTTGGCATAGAGTAAGGCCTAGGGAAAGGGCTCTAGTGGTTCATTCCCAACCCATAAGCTTTCCCAAAAATTAATTCGATGCACAGTCCCAAGTTCAAGCTTGGATCCTTTGTTTACTTTATCCCTACAATGTTACCATGCTCTCCATAATTCTATTTGATTTAAGGAAAAACTTGTACTGGATCCACTGTTCTTGGTGTCTTAACTCACTCAATTGGCGTAACTCTATGTATATCAACTTTTGTCAAGATACCAGTCCAATCTGAGTTGGATCGCAATATGGATTGTTAATATTGTACCTGTGCTTGACTCCATTTTTTTATCGCATTTTAACACAACCAATCATATGGTGGTTTCACATCCAATTGGAGGTGAAATTTTGGGCAAGTGATTCGTGGGGTAGCAGAGGGTCGTTCCTCATTATTTATTAAATTGTGCTCATATTACTGGGATGTTTTTAGGTCCGAAGAAGAGATGTGATAGGCCTTGTAAAAGCAATGTTGACCAGCCACAAGAGATGGCCAGGAAACTGCTCGAGAATGCTCATACACGATATATTGAGAGGAGGGTTGAGTGAGAGTGCTGTTGGCACATGTTCATTACTAGATTTGAATAAGCCCAGTCATCAGACTGAGTTGATAAGGCCAGCAAGGTGATGAGCTAATCAAAGTCCTTGGGACTCTTGCAAGCAGCCTTGATCAGTTTGTAGAGATGGTGAAAGGAAGTGAATGGTTCCTTGGGAAAAGCCCATGGTTTTTTGTTCCTGCAATCTGTTTGTATCTAGTTAGCAATGTCATGCAGCATTGAGCATAATTATCAGACTTGGACAATGAGGGTGGCGATGTTAAACTATGTGTAGAGTGAATTCTGTTTGAATCACACTTCACATACCGGTTTCAAATTCACTCACTGCATCAAAAAGTGCATTACTGCAACTTAGCTGGTTCATTTCTCTGTTGATGATTTTGACACATGCTTTGTATTGGAAGAGGACATATCATTTACGTTCTTGAGCAATCTTTTATGTTCACTTTTTGAGGAGGAAGTGGATTAGATGACATGATGACAAAATTTACAATTGTCATCGCTTCCAAGAAATAACTCATTGAATATTAAATGTGCCGTAAAAGAACTTTGTTGCTATTACTATTTTTAGCTTATAGGTACTATTTAAGATATGAAAATTAATATCGTTATCATTGAATTCATTTATTTCAATATTTGAAACTTAATATATATATACTTAAATTAATGCTTTGTTGACAGATTGAGAATTCAAAGAGAACAGAGTGGAGATTGTTGAGTGAGAAGCTTCTTTCATTGCACAAAATCAAGGAAGAGTTGCTTGCATCATATGTGGATCTTACATAGCTCTCATTGCTTGGTTACAGAGTCCTTCAAAATCAACAAAGGAGCTTGGTTTTAGAGACTTCAAAATCAACTCTAGTTTTGTAAAGGAGAAAGATAATATTAATATTGCCTCTGTTGATCCTTTAAGCAATGATCTGTACAATAAAGGGCCAGGTCTATTGGGTTAGTCCAACCTGACCCGTTATTTAATTTCTTAATCCAATTTTGTCATTTAAACCCCCAGGGTCTTGAAAGCTACTACAAGAAGGCCAGAAATTAATTACCAAGGTAGTAGGCCCATCCATATTCAATCTTCCATATTAATTAAATTTGTACCGAAGTTCATCATGCATATATTCCACCAATCGGATAATAGATCAGCTCTAATCCAACCTTAAGTGGATGAGATTAAGCTGGATGCTTAATAGATGCTTGCTATTAGGCTCTGGAATCTGATCATTCGAGATGTATTGTTGATTTGACTTGCATTATTGTGAGTCGATCTAACTCGCACCGTTGCAGGTCGTTTTGTGAGAGAGAGTAGAATATCTGTAATGAGAGTTTATCTCTTTTTCGTTTTTTACATGTGAGCATAGTGGATTGATGTTAAACTAATGAACGTATCGAAAAGGGAACCACGTAAATATCTATATTGTGGTTTGTTTCTTTTTATTGATTTGTCTTTTCTTTTTTTGCTGATATTATTGTTTGCGTGGTCGAAAATGTGATTTTCTCCGAACACTTCCAACATCACTTAACAATATTACATCCAAAACCAACAATCATCCAGCATTTTAATTTAAAAATTGAAACAAAAGAGAAGATAAATTAGAGGTAAACAAGTGGAGTCAGCATGCATGAAATTAGGTATTTGACAATCTCATATCATGTGTAGTTTTCTTATGATTGTGTCTGAACATTATTAAAGTCTCGAACTTTAAATCACTTTTAAGGATTTAAGCAACTTCATTTTACCACATTGAATATGATTTTTTTTAATTTTCCAATTAGTTTGATATGTTTGTTTTTTTTTCATGAGAAAACAAATTACAAACTTCATGGAAAAAATTTCCTTCAAAATAGTAGTGCAAAGCATTTTTCTATGAAATATTATTTTATCATTGATTTCATAATTTTCTATCAGATGTCTAAAAATATAAAATTTATAAATTACATAAATCTAGAGTCATTGATTCAATTCACACAGTCAGTCAACTCAAATTCTTACAATTTTATTTATTTATAATTTTTTAATAAATCATTATTTTGCAAATGTTATATAGTTCTTTTTATCTTCTCAGTAGTGTAATTTCTTGTTTGGCAAAAAAATATCATGTGTGAAGTGCTCTGTCCAATCATTCCCTTCCACGGTGGCCTTGAAAGAGGAATATTGCCAACTCATATAATAAATAAGAGGTTTTATAATTTAAATTTAATTTTACATTTTACAATAAATTCAGATTCATTGACTCTACAAAATCAAAAAATTACTTGATATAAATTCAAACGAATTTGATTTCATTAATTTTCAAATCCATCTGATTTAAACAAATCTAAATAGATGGTTGAGATAGAATAAAATAATTATTGTGTATTGTGTTATTTAATAATTTTGACAAGAACAATTCAGTAAATTTATTTTTTAAAGTAGGCTTACTTTTAATAATTACTTTAAGTTTATAAGGTTAATGTGCTCTAAAAATAATATATTGTTGAAATTAAAATTGTCACCATAAGTTGTGACTCAACGATCCTGAGTGCGGAAATCAATTAAAATTAAGTCACTGTAAGTTGAGAGTCACTGGTCCTGACTGTAGAAATAGGTCTCTTCCGACTCGGTAGCAGCGGCTGGCAGAGAGAGCGCTCTACCGGCGTTGGTAGCAGTGTTATCAGAATCGGACCGAACCGCGGCTGAACCGGTTCGGTCCGGCGAAAAAACCGGTTGGCTGTCAAAACCGCATAAAACCGGTCAAAATCGCGATTCATGGTTTATGCGGTTTTGACACCAAAACCGTGAACAGCGGTTCACGGTTTTTGAATTTTTTTTTTTTTAATTTTCTCCTTAAAAAATGTGTATATTTGAAATATAAAAATTTATTACTATTTCTATCCCATATATTTCACCGTTTTGGTATATTACTCAGAGTTTGAATGTTATTTTTAATATTTATATTAATATTATTGGTAAAATATGTTTTACTTAGTATTATATATAATATTTATATTATTTTAATACTTGACCGGCTTTTACCTGCTTTGACCGCAGTCGAACCCGGTTGAACCCTGACCTCCTCGAAGACGGTTCGGTACACGGTCCGGTTCTGATAACATTGGTTGGCAGAGAGAGAACGGCAAAATTCTCTGAAAAGTTTCAATATTTGGCGGTAAGGGAATCTGCAAAATCTTCTCTTTCGCCTACATCTTCTTCTTTTTGTGGTCGTACATTTATATATCCATTTTTTCTTTTTATAGCACTTTTCTTCTTCTTATTCTTCTTTAAACTGTAATAAGGTCCCCTATTTCGTTGAATCTGTCAAAATTTTCATATCGGCTCTGCAAATTATATTTCTCTCTGCTTTCTAATTAATCCAGTGACGTTATTTAAGCGTTGATTAATTACTTTAATTAATAATTGATAACGTTTATTAATCATATTAGAGATCGAGCTGTGAAATTGGTTCAAACCCGTTTGACCTTTGGTGCAATTGGGTCGGATCTCGATAATATCTGTTTAACAACATTGAAAAAAAGGATTGATGGTATTTGCTGCATTTTTTTTATAAGAAATTATCACCTGTGCCCATAGGTGCCAGATATTGCCTTGTGCACGTGTGGGGCGAATTTTGCCCCTTATGATATGATTATCAAACATGTCAATGTTTTAAATACGAGGCTCACATAAAAGTAGTCTTTATGAGATTGATAAGGGCACATTTTCAAAGGTCACCAGTGTTTGAAGATAATTTTTTTTTTTAATTAAGTGCTCAAATTTTGGGGAACTTGGAACATATAGCTTAATTGATTCAATCAAAGTCATTTTTGGTAGGACACAGATTCAAACATATACCTTTCAGCACACCCATCCCTATATGGATGGTATATCATCACCTGCTTTTAATAGTCTATTTAATGGTTGATTATTTTCCATGACAATGTGTTGTTGATATTGAAGTGCTCCATGAGAATGTTAATTGGTTTTTAGATTTAGGAATTCAGTTAATTGAAGTAAATATTGATATGATTCATTGGGATTGCGACATTGCCAAGGTTGAAGCCTTCTTTTCTATACTATTTTCTTCTCCTTTTGTATCTGTTGGTGCTCAATAATGTATTTATCATTGTATTCTTATCATGTTGTGTATTTGAATCTTGACTGCAATTTAGTAGAAGCATAACCTTATTTCTATAAAAATTTTAGAATATACCACAGATAAACACTCTATCAAATCAATCGATTTAATATAGTTAGCATAAGCATAATTGGGAAAAGTAAAGTTCTGAAGTAGATTAGGAATTGCAACAAGTGGAGACATTATCACTAGAATTGTGCCATTATTTTTTTTTTTTCATTTTTTTACAATTTTCTCACCTACGACCTCCTTGAATGCTGACAGAACTGCACTGACATATCATGGGACATGTGTTTCCATACAAAGGACATCTATCTTTCATCTTACATAATTACCAACTTATCATTCATTATGTATATCTCTTTAGTGAAAATTAAGACACATGCATACATGGCCTATCATTGTGTTGTATTTTAAAAGCATGGTAGTAAAACTTTTTTTCTTTTAGAGATTCTTTGAGGGTGAATTGCAATGCTTTGGCGATAGGTCATAATAGCTAATATACTAGGCAGACTGCTTGTCCAGTTTTAAGCATGTATTTTAAGTACCTTCTATTTGTAGAACTTGTTATATGATATTTTAGCTAGTAAGAGCTTGTTATTGACAAGTGGTGTTTATTGATGATAATTATCTTTGATATTTGAACTTATTTATGAAATTGAAGTATACTTCTTTTTGGTGAAATTTTAAGGAGACTAATTGTTTTATAAAATCTCAATAACCTTGTCAGTTGGTTTGAATTTTTGTGGTAGAGTGAGTACTTTGATATACATCAAAATCTTTTGAAACATCACATTTTTAACACAATAATATTTGGTGATAATAAGTATTTTTTTGTTTTTTAAATTTACGTCTGAGAAACCACGGGAGATCCAGCGTAAAACCCACAGGTGATAATGAGTATTCGGTGATAATAAGAATTTAATTTCAGGATCTTCAATAATTACCAAGCAATAGTATTTTAATTTCTTAGGATTTTGCCGGTTGCCAACCATCATGATTTTCTTTTTCCCTAACATTTTCTTTTCCTTCGATAGGTTGAAGATTTTACAGGCTCAAAATTTGATAGTTGCCGAAGACACCCTTAATTTTGGAGCTTCTAACAATGGCTGCGACTGCTGGCATTCACAAGCGCTTTCCTTCAAAAACTTCTTCTAAGTTGCAAAAGTCAGATGACATTCTAGAAGCCCCAGAAACCAAAAAGGAATAAGAAACCTTTAACCAGGGATTTAAAAATCGGTTTAACCGATATATTGGCCGATATGTAAATATCGGTCGATATTTTTCTCTCTCCTCCAATATCGGTATATTTCTCTCTCCTCCGATATCGGAACCGTGAAAAAATCGTGAAAAATCGGAAAAAACCGTGAGAACCCGTGAAACTCGTAAACCCTAAACCGTTGAAAACCGTAAAAAACCGTGAAAAACCATATTGGTGTTTTTTAAAAAAAAAAATTAAAAAAAAAATTAAATACTAATATTTATGAATATCGGCCGATATTGTGGCCGATATTTCGGACCGAATATCGGCCATATCGGCCGAATATCGGTATGTACGGCCGATATTACTCGATCTTAAAAAATCGATATATATCTGCCGATACGATATGTATATGCTGATATTTGAACCTTTGCTTTTAACATCGGTCCAGCCAAAATGGGTCTCATTTTTGCCATCTCTGCTTTTTTTCTCCTCCCATTCTTCTACCTCCTTTTTTTCCACTACACCATTGATCCAGATCTCCGCTTCTCCATCCTCATCAACTCTGCCATGAGCTTTGGTGGCTTTTTTGTGGCAATCCTATTGATCCCTGTTGCGTCCAGATATGTGCTCCGCGAAATTTGTCTGGTTTCGACGTCAACAAGAAGGGCACTCCTGGGGTCCATAAAAGTGAAATATAGCTATTCTTTTTCATCTTTTGAAAAAAAATTGCATTCAATTGGATTGAATTGATTGAATGGATGAATTAATTTGATGCATTTGGGTTTGGAACAGTGATTTTATAGTGTTGATAGCAGGGATTTAAAAATCGGCAAAACCGATATATCGGCCGATAATTTTCTCTCTCCTCCGATATCGGCATTTCTCTCTCTTTCGATATCGGAACCGTGAAAAAACCACAAAAAATCGCAAAAAAACCGCAAAAAACCGTGAGAACCCGTGAAAGCCGTAAACCCTGAACCGTTAAAAACCGTGACGAACCGCGGAAAACCGTTAAAAACCGCAAAAAAACCGTGGAAAACCGTGTAAAAACCGTGAAAAACCGTATCGGTGTTTTAAAAATAAATAAATTTAAATACCAATATTTATGAATATTGACCGATATTGTGACCGATATTTCGGACTGAATATCGGCCATATCGGCCGATAATATTTATGTATGGCCGATATATATCGTATCGGCCGATATCGTTCGGTATTAAAATACCGATACATATCGGCCGATACATATTGTATCGGCCGATATTTCAACCCTTGCTTGATAGTTTTAGTGCCTTTTTTTTTTTCCTGATGATGATCATTTTCCTTTTCAGGCCTGAGTCATTGGGAATCATCGTTAGAATTGTTTACCTAGTTGTTGTTGCAATATTGTTTCTGTATTTTAACTTCACGCCAGACTCCAATGTATGGATACTTTCATCCTACCTCCTAGCTTGTAGGAACTATGCCATTTATTGTTTGAAGTTTTTGTAATGTGTATTGGTTCTTGGAAACCACCATGGATGGGTCATGAACCACATTAAAACAATCATTTCTGGATATTGTAAAATTAATCATTGTCTAAGCCTCATTCCATCTAAGATTGGTTTGTGAATTCGACTTCTGCAGGCATCCCCTTTTAGGTCCTAGTTTTTTGTTACTTTGCAGCCTAGCTTGTCACTTCTAACTACTTCATTCCATGTCTTAATTGTCCTCTTTGTTCTAGTGACTTGAACTATCAAGTACTTAGTACTCTAAAGTGAGGCTATCTCTACTCTTCTAGCACATGCCATAACCATCTTGGATTTATTCCTTCATTTTTCTGGTATTGGAGTCACCTAGGGATAACACCTTATGTACGGATTCCTTGTTCTATAGTTCTACTCTATACATCCATTTTAGCATATATGTATCAATGATGTGTACTTGTCTTTTTTTTTGTTTTGTTTTTTTTGTTGATGTTTAGATCTGTTTAACAGCCTTGATCTAGCAGGCTCTGTGTAAAAAAGTCCCATAGGCAGAAAATGGTAGCTTAATACTACTGGTTTCTCCTCATGTAGCCCATCTTGCACTGTATACTACCTTATTGTCTCTTTGTTTCCAAGCATTTAGCTCAATATAACAATGCTAGTGTAATTGCCCTTTTGTAAAAAATTCCCTTCAGATATGTACTCAATGGTTGCATAAGACTTGCTTTTTCTCTGCTTCTCTCATCTTGCACTTATCATATTGACATGAGACTATCCATCTTGTTATGTAGTTGAATCTAGATAAAGTAACTAATCATTTTGTGGCTTGGGATAACCCTAAGTAACCTAACACTGAAAGTAGTCAATGATTTTGTATCATGTTCTGTCCAATAACTTTAATTTTTTTCTTTTGGGTGAAATTCTTGTCCATGTCGTATTCATAGTATGACCTTGTTGTATTCTTGCCGTGTCTAGGCATCATGGTTAGTGGCTCAACATGGTTCAATTTTGGTCTAGATCTTCCTTCTACTCTCAACTGGAGCCACTAAACTTGCAAATTCTAGCTTAAGAGTAAGCAAATCATATAATGAGAAAGGTCCAACCCATTTACCAATCCTATGGGCATTTAATTAAGGCTTCTTGAGCCCAAAATTCTTCTCATAGGATCTCTCTTGCCTCTATCTATAACCTTTTAGAATTTTAAGGTTATTCCGTTAATGTTATCCATGGAGATGCTGTCATCACCTCGGATCAACTTCACACAATCTTTAATTAAAGCCTAGGGAAAGGGTTGTAGTGGTTCATTTCCAACCCATAAGCTTTCCCAAAAATTAATTTGATGCACAGTCCCAAGTTCAAGCTTGGATCCTTTGTTTAGTTTGTCCCTACAATGTTACCATGCTCTCCATAATTCTATTTGATTTAAGGAAAAACTTGTGCTGGATCCACTATTCTTGGTGTCTTAACTCACTCAATTGGCGTAACTCTATGTATATCAACTTTTGTCAAGATACCAGTCCAATCTGAGTTGGATCGCAATATGGATTGTTAATATTGTACCTGTGCTTGACTCCATTTTTTTATCGCATTTTAACACAACCAATCATATGGTGGTTTCACATCCAATTGGAGGTGAAATTTTGGGCAAGTGATTCGTGGGGTAGCAGAGGGTCGTTCCTCATTATTTATTAAATTGTGCTCATATTACTGGGATGTTTTTAGGTCCGAAGAAGAGATGTGATAGGCCTTGTAAAAGCAATGTTGACCAGCCACAAGAGATGGCCAGGAAACTGCTCGAGAATGCTCATACACGATATATTGAGAGGAGGGTTGAGTGAGAGTGCTGTTGGCACATGTTCATTACTAGATTTGAATAAGCCCAGTCATCAGACTGAGTTGATAAGGCCAGCAAGGTGATGAGCTAATCAAAGTCCTTGGGACTCTTGCAAGCAGCCTTGATCAGTTTGTAGAGATGGTGAAAGGAAGTGAATGGTTCCTTGGGAAAAGCCCATGGTTTTTTGTTCCTGCAATCTGTTTGTATCTAGTTAGCAATGTCATGCAGCATTGAGCATAATTATCAGACTTGGACAATGAGGGTGGCGATGTTAAACTATGTGTAGAGTGAATTCTGTTTGAATCACACTTCACATACCGGTTTCAAATTCACTCACTGCATCAAAAAGTGCATTACTGCAACTTAGCTGGTTCATTTCTCTGTTGATGATTTTGACACATGCTTTGTATTGGAAGAGGACATATCATTTACGTTCTTGAGCAATCTTTTATGTTCACTTTTTGAGGAGGAAGTGGATTAGATGACATGATGACAAAATTTACAATTGTCATCGCTTCCAAGAAATAACTCATTGAATATTAAATGTGCCGTAAAAGAACTTTGTTGCTATTACTATTTTTAGCTTATAGGTACTATTTAAGATATGAAAATTAATATCGTTATCATTGAATTCATTTATTTCAATATTTGAAACTTAATATATATATACTTAAATTAATGCTTTGTTGACAGATTGAGAATTCAAAGAGAACAGAGTGGAGATTGTTGAGTGAGAAGCTTCTTTCATTGCACAAAATCAAGGAAGAGTTGCTTGCATCATATGTGGATCTTACATAGCTCTCATTGCTTGGTTACAGAGTCCTTCAAAATCAACAAAGGAGCTTGGTTTTAGAGACTTCAGAATCAACTCTAGTTTTGTAAAGGAGAAAGATAATATTTGTTAGCGTTTATTAGCGGAAATAATAAACACATCCAAAAATATCGGAATAAAATCACACAAGCACAACACAGTATTTACGTGGTTCGGCCACCTTTGGCCTACGTCCACGGAGCGAGTAAATCCTTTTATTAAGAGAAGAGAATAAAAGAGAATACAGATACAAGAGATATATTTATTGAGTTAAATATAACCCAAACCGAACACGCGTGAAATCCCGATCACGCCAATGTGCTTGTAAGTGACTCTGCTGCCTCGCAACTCTCTCTACCACACAGATCTGCCAAAGAGATGGGATTCAGCCCTCTGTGCTGAATCTCCCTTCCTCAAACAAGCAGCCTCTCTGCCTTTCGGTGGTAAGAAGTTGCCCAAAATTGTGTCTGCCTGTCAGTCACGTTGGCAGCCTCTACTTTACTCTGTAAACCAGAGAAGCCTCCTCTGCTGTATCAACAAACAGTACACCGCTTGTTGTTTGCTCTTCTCGATACAGCAAGTCTCTCTTCCTCCAGCCCTTAATACACAACTGTATATATAGATGCTGTGATGCCCATAAAAGAATACCCACGTAGTTTCCTTATCTGATTAGAGTAGACTTCTATTCCCATGCATTACAGTCCACGTTGGACTCTCAAGCAGTTCATATGTATTGTCCTTCACATATTAGAAGTATTCTCAATTTAGGATTCTTGTCAATTAAGACTCCCACTTTCCCGATGCTCTCTGATGTAGCTGCTAATTAAGAGGCCTATTGTATTAGGAGATTAAACATAGGCTCCATTGTGGATCTGAGCCACATACACAACAATATTAATATTGCCTCTGTTGATCCTTTAAGCAATGATCTGTACAATAAAGGGCCAGGTCTATTGGGTTAGTCCAACCTGACCCGTTATTTAATTTCTTAATCCAATTTTGCCATTTAAACCCCCAGGGTCTTGAAAGCTACTACAAGAAGGCCAGAAATTAATTACCAAGGTAGTAGGCCCATCCATATTCAATCTTCCATATTAATTAAATTTGTACCGAAGTTCATCATGCATATATTCCACCAATCGGATAATAGATCAGCTCTAATCCAACCTTAAGTGGATGAGATTAAGCTGGATGCTTAATAGATGCTTGCTATTAGGCTCTGGAATCTGATCATTCGAGATGTATTGTTGATTTGACTTGCATTATTGTGAGTCGATCTAACTCGCACCGTTGCAGGTCGTTTTGTGAGAGAGAGTAGAATATCTGTAATGAGAGTTTATCTCTTTTTCGTTTTTTACATGTGAGCATAGTGGATTGATGTTAAACTAATGGACGTATCGAAAAGGGAACCACGTAAATATCTATATTGTGGTTTGTTTCTTTTTATTGATTTGTCTTTTCTTTTTTTGCTGATATTATTGTTTGCGTGGTCGAAAATGTGATTTTCTCCGAACACTTCCAACATCACTTAACAATATTACATCCAAAACCAACAATCATCCAGCATTTTAATTTAAAAATTGAAACAAAAGAGAAGATAAATTAGAGGTAAACAAGTGGAGTCAGCATGCATGAAATTAGGTATTTGACAATCTCATATCATGTGTAGTTTTCTTATGATTGTGTCTGAACATTATTAAAGTCTCGAACTTTAAATCACTTTTAAGGATTAAACAACTTCATTTTACCACATTGAATATGATTTTTTTTAATTTTCCAATTAGTTTGATATGTTTGTTTTTTTTTCATGAGAAAACAAATTACAAACTTCATGGAAAAAATTTCCTTCAAAATAGTAGTGCAAAGCATTTTTCTATGAAATATTATTTTATCATTGATTTCATAATTTTCTATCAGATGTCTAAAAATATAAAATTTATAAATTACATAAATCTAGAGTCATTGATTCAATTCACACAGTCAGTCAACTCAAATTCTTACAATTTTATTTATTTATAATTTTTTAATAAATCATTATTTTGCAAATGTTATATAGTTCTTTTTATCTTCTCAGTAGTGTAATTTCTTGTTTGGCAAAAAAATATCATGTGTGAAGTGCTCTGTCCAATCATTCCCTTCCACGGTGGCCTTGAAAGAGGAATATTGCCAACTCATATAATAAATAAGAGGTTTTATAATTTAAATTTAATTTTACATTTTACAATAAATTCAGATTCATTGACTCTACAAAATCAAAAAATTACTTGCCGATATAAAAGTTCAAACGAATTTGATTTCATTAATTTTCAAATCCATCTGATTTAAACAAATCTAAATAGATGGTTGAGATAGAATAAAATAATTATTGTGTATTGTGTTATTTAATAATTTTGACAAGAACAATTCAGTAAATTTATTTTTTAAAGTAGGCTTACTTTTAATAATTACTTTAAGTTTATAAGGTTAATGTGCTCTAAAAATAATATATTGTTGAAATTAAAATTGTCACCATAAGTTGTGACTCAACGATCCTCAGTGCGGAAATCAATTAAAATTAAGTCACTGTAAGTTGAGAGTCACTGGTCCTGACGGTAGAAATAGGTCTCTTCCGACTCGGTAGCAGCGGCTGGCAGAGAGAGAGCTCTACCGGCGTTGGTAGCAGTGTTATCAGAACCGGACCGAACCGCTGCTAAACCGGTTCGGTCCGGCGAAAAAACCGGTTGGCTGTCAAAACTACATAAAACCGGTCAAAACCGCGATTTTATGCGGTTTTGACACCAAAACCGTAAACCGCGGTTCATGGTTTTTGAATTTTTTTTATTTTTTTTATTTTTTTTATTTTTTTTTAAATTTTCTCCTTAAAAAAATGTGTATATTTGAAATATAAAAATTTATTACTATTTCTATCCCATATATTTCACCGTTTTGGTATATTACTCAGAGTTTGAATGTTATTTTTAATATTTATATTAATGTTATTGGTAAAATATGTCTTAATATTATATATAATATTTATATTATTTTAATACTTGACTGGCTTTTACCGACTTTGACCGTGGTCGAACCCGGTTGAACCCTGACCTCCTCAAATACGGTTCGGTATACGGTCCGGTTCTGATAACATTGGTTGCCAGAGAGAGAACGTCAAAATTCTCTAAAAGTTTCAATATTTGGCGGTAAGGGAATGTGCAAAATCTTCTCTTTCGCCTATATCTTCTTCTTTTTGTCGTCGGTACATTTATATATCCATTTTTTCGTTTTATAGCACTTTTCTTCTTCTTATTCTTCTTTAAACTGCAATAAGGTCCCCTATTTCGTTGAATCTGTCAAAATTTTCACATCGGCTCTACAAATTATATTTCTCTCTGCTTTCTAATTAATCCAGTGACTTTATTTAAGCATTGATTAATTACTTTAATTAATAATTGATAACGTTTATTAATCATATTAGAGATCGAGCTGTGAAATTGGTTCAAACCCGTTTGACATTTGGTTCAATTGGGTCGGATCTCGATAGTACCTGTTTAACAACATTTAAAAAAAAGAATTGATGGTATTTGCTGCATTTTTTTTACAATACATTATCACCTGTGCCCATAGGTGCCAGATATTGCCTTGTGCACGTGTGGGGCGAATTTTGCCCTTTGTGATATGATTATCAAGCATGTCAATATTTTAAATACGAGGCTCACATAAAAGTAGTCTTTATGAGATTGATAAGGGCACATTTTCAAAGGTCACCAGTGTTTGAAGATAATTTTTTTTTTTTAATTAAGTGCTCAAATTTTGGAGAACTTGGAACATATAGTTTAATTGATTCAATAAAGATCATTTTTAGTAGGACACAGATTCAAACATATACCTTTCAATAGACCCATCCCTATGTGGATGGTATATCATCACCTGCTTTTAATAGTCTATTTAATGGTTGATTATTGTCCATGACAATGTGTTGTTGATATTGAAGTGCTCCATGAGAATGTTAATTGGTTTTTAGATTTAGGAATTCAGTTAATTGAAGTAAATATTGATATGATTCATTGGGATTGCGACATTGCCAAGGTTGAAGCCTTCTTTCCCATACTATTTTCATCTCCTTTTGTATCTGTTGGTGCTCAATAATGTATTTATCATTGTATTCTTATCATGTTGTGTATTTGAATCTTGACTGCAATTCAGTAGAAGCATAACCTTATTTCTATAAAAAAATTAGAATATACCACAGATAAACACTCTATCAAATCAATCGATTTAATATAGTTTAAAAAGAGATTAGGAATTGAAACAAGTGGAGACATTATCACTAGAATTGTGCCATTATTTTTTTTTTTTTTTATCATTTTTTTACAATTTCCTCACCTACAACCTCCTTGAATGCTGACAGAACTGCACTGACATATCATGGGACATGTGTTTCCATACAAAGGACATCTATCTTTCATCTTACATAATTACCAACTTATCATTATGTATATCTCTTTAGTGAAAATTAAGACACATGCATACATGGCCTATCATTGTGTTGTATTTTAAAAGAATGGTAGTAAAACTTTTTTTCTTATAGAGATTCTTTGAAGGTGAATTGCAATGCTTTGGCGACAAGTAATAATATCTAATATACTAGGGAGACTGCCCAAGGCCGTCTTAATATAAGTTGAGGCCTAAGACAAAAAATTTAAATGGAACTTTCTTGATATTTATAAATAATATTTGATTAAAATTTTAACTTTATATAATAAAAAAGAAATTATTTAAAATCTATTCTTCTTGTTAAAAAAATCATTTTCAATAATAGAATCTGGCACTGTGAAAAAAAGAGAAAATTGATGAATGGTTATAAAGTAGCATGTAGCAGGAATGAATGCGTCGGGGCATCTATCGAGCTGGATGTTCAGATGACAATTAAGGGTCGTCCCTTTCCTGCCCGTTTTTACGGGGGTCACCCCTTATCTGAAATCACTCTTAAATTTGGGGTCACCCTTAAAAACCCCAAACTTCAACAGGGTGTTCAAGAGGGTGATGAAAAGTGTAATTTTTAAAAATTTTACCATCAGTTAAAATAATTTTTAAATTATCAAAGAAATAAAGAGGGTCACCCCTCTTACCTCCATCAAAACGCATCCCAAATTACCAAAAAAGCAATGTTATTAAACCCGACCCGACCCGTGGTTGAACCGATGGGTCAACCGTGCCCGTCAACTTAAAGGGTCGGGTGGGTTTAAAACCCGTAAAAACCCTCTCCAACTCGTGGTTTGATCCGGTTTTTAATATTAACCCGCGACCCGACCTGTAAAAAAACCCGTGTTTTAAAAAAAAAAAAAAAACTCATGAAATGGAAGTATGGAACGGCTGATAGATGGGAGTGATGGACATGACTCTGATGGGAGTCAAATCCCATAGAAGAACGGCAACAAGACCATCCTTTGGCTTTCTTTCCAAACTCCCTTTGGCTTCCTTTCAAACTCCAAATTCAAAATTTCAAATTTCAGGACATGATTTTGGGCGATATTATATTATTTATTTTTTAAAAAGGCCTGCTTTTTCTATTTTTTTAATTCAAAAAATATAAAAAATGGTAGAGATTTGAAAAAAAATAAAAGAAAGAGAATAATAATGATATTAGAATATGAATTTTGGATTATTAAAGTATTTACAGTTGTGTTTGTCAGAGTCAGTATTTATTTTTATGAAATATAATCTTAGTTAATAATTTAATATTATTTATAATATTATATTAATTGCACGGGTTTGACCGGGTTTGACTATGGTTCAACCCGGTTGAACCTTATTTAACCAACCCTTCTTAAAAGACGGGTCACCCCGCTGGCCGGGTTTTAAAACATTGCAAAAAAGGTTAATAAGGGCTAGTTACCCTTACAATCCTTCATCCAAATGCAGCCTAGGGATTATACCTTCTCAGCCGACTTCCATCTCTCGCATAATTGGATTGTATAAGGAAATTTCTCTTTCTATGAGAGGAGGTGCTACTTCGATCCAAGTCAAGCAGCCCAACTTTTCCTTCCGACCGACTCTGGCCTGATATAAGAAGGCAACACTGGCGGAGATGAGAGCAATTGACAATTACACATGGATATTGATTCTCTCCTTTCATCTTTCTTTCCTCTTGTAAGCAGGGCCGTCTTAACATAAGTTGAGGCTTAAGACGAATAATTTAAATAGAACTTTCTTGATATTTATAAATAATATTTGATTAAAATTTTAACTTTATATAATAAAAAAGAAATTATTTAAAATCTATTCTTCTTGTTAAAAAAATCATTTTCAATAATAGAATCTGGCATTGTGAAAAAAAGAGAAAATTAATGAATGGTTGTAAAGTAGCATGTAGCAGGAACGAATGCGTACGGTTATCTCTTAGGCAAATTTCAATCGAGCTGGATGTTCAGATGACAATTAAGGGTCATCCCTCTCCTGCCCGTTTTTACAAGGGTCACCGCTTATCTGAAGTCACTCTTAAATTTGGGGTCACCCTTGAATACCCCAAACTTCAACAGGGTGTTCAAGAGGGTGATGAAAAGTGTAATTTTTAAAATTTTTACCGTCAGTTAAAATAATTTTTTAATTATCAAAGAAATAAAGAGGGTCACCCTCTTACCTCCATCAAAATGCAGCCCAAATTACCAAAAAAGCAATGTTATTAAACCCGACCCGACCCGTGGTTGAACCGACGGGTCAACTGTGCCCGTCAACTTAAAGGGTTGGGTGGGTTTAAAATCCGTCTGGGTTTAAAACCCATAAAAACCCTCTCCAACCCGTGGTTTGATCCGATTTTTAATATTAACCCGCGACCCGACTTATAAAAAACCCATTTTTTTTAAAAAAAAAGAAAAACTCATGAAATGGAAGTATGTAACGGCTGATAGATGGGCGTGATGGGAGTCAAATCCCATAGAAGAACGGCAACAAGACCATCCTTTGGCTTCCATTCCAAACTCCCTTTGGCTTTCTTTCAAACTCCAAATTCAAAATTTCAAATTGCAGGACATGATTTTGGTCGATATAATATTATTTATTTTTTAAAATGGCCTGCTTTTTCTATTTTTTAATTCAAAAAATATAAAAAACGGTCGAGATTTGAAAAAAAAATAAAAGAAAGAGAATAATAATGTATTAGAATATGAATTTTAGATTATTAAAGTATTTACAGTTGTATTTGTCAGAGTCAATATTTATTTTTATAAAATATAATTTTAGTTAATAATTTAATATTATTTATAATATTATATTAATTACACAGATTTGACCGGATTTGCCTATATTTCAACCCGATTTAACCTTCTTCAACTAACCTTTCCTGAAAGACGGGTCGTCCCGTGGGTAGGGTTTTAAAACATTGCAAAAAAGGGTAATAAGGGCTCGTTACCCTTTCAATCCTTCATCCAAACGGAGCCTAGGGATTATACCTTCTCAGCCGACTTCCATTTCTGGCATAATCGGATTGTATAAGGAAATTTCTCTTTCTAGGAGAGGAGGTGCTTCTTCTATTCAAGTCAAGCTGCCCGACTTTTCCTTCCGGCCGACTCTGGCCTGCTATAAGAAGGCAACACTGGCGGAGATGAGAGCAATTGACAATTACACATGATATTGATTCTCTCCTTTCATCTTTCTTTCCTCTTATAACTTTATAAGCAGGCAGCACCTGTTCTTTTCTCTACCATCTTCTTCTTGCTCCTCTTTCTCCTTTCTTTTTTTCTTCTTCCCCTTTTTATTTCTATAGATTTGCTGCAATCCGAGACACCTGATTAATGCCAGATCCATAGCAGGCGTGCCCACACTCTTGCCCTGTTGTTGCTGCCTCTGTTTGCTGCTTCCATCCACAGGCAGCCCGAAAAATGGGATATGCGTTTTAAGTTACGGATCTGGGGAGAAACAGGGGCCTGTTTAATCGGGGGCCTCAGGCGGTCGCCTAACTTGCCAAACGGTTAAGACGGCCCTGCTTATAAGCAGGCAGCACGTGTTCTTTTCTCTACCATCTTCTTCTTGCTCCTCTTTCTCCTTTCTTTCTTCTTCCCCTTTTTATTTCTATAGATTTGCTGCAATCCGAGACACCTGATTAATGCCAGATCCATAGCAGGCGTGCCCACACTCTTGCCCTGTTGTTGCTGCCTCTGTTTGCTGCTTCCATCCACAGGGAGCCCGAAAACTGGGATATAGGTTTTAAGTTACGGATTTGGGGAGAAACAGGGGCCTGTTTAATCGGGGGGCCTCAGGCGGTCGCCTAACTTGCCAAACGGTTAAGGCGGTCCTGCTTATAAGCAGGCAGCACCTGTTCTTTTCTGTACCATCTTCTTCTTGCTCCTCTTTCTCCTTTCTTTCTTCTTCCCCTTTTTATTTCTATAGATTTGCTGCAATCCGAGACACCTGATTAATGCCAGATCCATAGCAGGCGTGCCCACACTCTTGCCCTGTTGTTGCTGCTTTGCTGCTTCCGTCCACAGGCAGCCCGAAAAATGGGATATGCGTTTTAAGTTACGGATTTGGGGAGAAACAGGGGCCTGTTTAATCGGGGGCCTCACATGCCAAACGGTTAAGACGGCCCTGCAGACTGCTTGTCCAGTTTTAAGTATGTATTTTAAGTACCTTCTATTTATAGAACTTGTTATATGATATTTTAGCTAGTAAGAGCTTGTTATTGACAAGTGGTATTTATTGATGATAATTATCTTTGATATTTGAACTTATTTATGAAATTGAAGTATACTTTTTTTTGGTGAAATTTTAAGGAGATAATTGTTTTATAAAAATCTCAATAACCTTGTCAGTTGGTTTGATTTTTGTGGTAGACTGAGTACTTTGATATACATCAAAATCTTTTGAAACATCACATTTTTAACACAATAATATTTGGTGATAATAAGTATTTTTTTGTTTTTTAAATTTATGTCTGGGAAACCACGGGAGATCCAGCGTAAAACCCACAGGTGATAATGTGTATTCGGTGATAATAAGAATTTAATTTCAGGATCTTCAATAATTACCAAGCAATAGTATTTTAATTTCTTAGGATTTTGCCAGTTGCCAACCATCATGATTTTCTTTTTCCCTAACATTTTATTTTCCTTTGATAGGTTGAAGATTTTACAGGCTCAAAATCTGATAGTTACCGAAGACACCCTTAATTTTGGAGCTTCTAACAATGGCTGGGACTGCTGGCGTTCACAAGCGCTTTCCTTCAAAAACTTCTTCTAAGTTGCAAAAGTCAGATGACATTCTAGAAGCCCCAGAAACCAAAAAGGAACAAGAAACCTTTAACATCGGTCCACCCAAAATGGATCTCATTTTTACCGTCTCTGCTTTTTTCCTCCTCCCATTCTTCTACCTCCTTTTTTTCCACTACACCATTGATCCAGATCTCCGCTTCTCCATCCTCATCAACTCTGCCATGAGCTTTGGTGGCTTTTTTGTGGCAATCCTATTGATCCCTGTTGCGTCCAGATATGTGCTCCGGCGGAATTTGTCTGGTTTCGACATCAACAAAAAGGGCACTCCTGGGGGTTCCATAAAAGTGTAATATAGCTATTCTTTTTCATCTTTTGAAAAAAAATTGAATTCAATTGGATTGAATTGATTGAATGGATGAATTAATTTGATGCATTTGCGTTTGGAACACTGATTTTATAGTCTTGATAGTTTTAGTGCCTTGTTTTTTTTTTTTTCTGATGATGATCATTTTCCTTTTCAGGCCTGAGTCATTGGGAATCGTCGTTGGAATTGTTTACCTAGTTGTTGCAATATTGTTTCTGTATTTTAACTTCACGCCAGACTCCAATGTATGGATACTTTCATCCTACCTCCTAGCTTGTAGGAACTATGCCATTTATTTTTTGAAGTTTTTGTAATGTGTATTGGTTCTTGGAAACCTCTATGGATGGGTCATGAACCACATTAAAACAATCATTTCTGGATATTGTAAAATTAATCATTGTCTAAGCCTCATTCCATCTAAGATTGGTTTGTGAATTCTACTTCTGCAGGCATCCCCTTTTAGGTCCTAGTTTTTTGTTACTTTGCAGCCTAGCTCGTCATTTCTAACTACTTCATTCCATGTCTTAATTGTCCTCTTTGTTCTAGTGACTTGAACTATCAAGTACTTAGTACTCTAAAGTGAGGCGATCTCTACTCTTCTAGCACATGCCATAACCATCTTAGATTTATTCCTTCATTTTTCTTGTATTGGAGTCACCTAGGGATAACACCTTATGTACGGATTCCTTGTTCTATAGTTCTCTATAACTCTATACATCCATTTTAGCATATATGTATCAATGGTGTGTACTTGTCTTTTTTTTGTTTTGTTTTTTTGTTGATGTTTAGATCTGTTTAACAACCTTGATCTAGCAGGCTCTGTGTAAAAAAGTCCCATAGGCAGAAAATGGTAGCTTAATACTACTGGTTTCTCCTCATGTAGCCCATCTTGCTCTGTATACTGCCTTATTGTCTCTTTGTTTCCAAGCATTTAGCTCAATATAACAATGCTAGTGTAATTGCCCTTTTGTAAAAATTTCCCTTCAGATATGTACTCAATGGTTGCATAAGACTTGCTTTTTCTCTGCTTCTCTCATCTTGCACTTATCATATTGACATGAGACTATCCATCTTGTTATGTAGTTGAATCTAGATAAAGTAACTAATCATTTTGTGGCTTGGGATAACCCTAAGTAACCTAACACTGAAAGTAGTCAATGATTTTGTATCATGTTCTGTCCAATAACTTTAATTTTTTTCTTTTTGGTGAAATTCTTGTCCATGTCGTATTCATAGTATGACCTTGTTGTATTCTTGCCGTGTCTAGGCATCATGGATAGTGGCTCAACATGGTTCAATTTTGGTCTAGATCTTCCTTCTACTCTCAGCTAGAGCCTCAACTTGCAAATTGTAGCTTAAGAGTAAGCAAATCATATAATGAGGAAGGTCATTCTTTATGTTGTCATCAAATTGTCTATAACCATGCAAACAAATAGTGTCTCATTGTGGGCCTTGGTGCAATCCCACTCCAATTGTGAACTTGGAGATCTCTGTAGAAACATTCCTTAAATTGGTTATTCCTTGTGAGAGCATCGTATGAAATCTCAATTATATCCTTTAGGACATATTTCTTCAATGATGACCAGACCAGATTATGCAATGGACTATCTCAGGCATTCTCCAAAACCGTGAGTGAGTTCTTCCTCTTGTCTAAACTTTCCTATGGGTTTTCTCCATTAGGGAATTTCTTTTGTTGTGGATCTACATGGAATAAACCTATACAATTTCTCAAAGATGCTGGATTATTGTCTCATACATTCCTTTGTTACTTTGTAAAAGCTTCTTCTTATGATTTACACGTTTGATTAACTCAAGGCTATATAATGGCCAACAATTATTGGATTGTTTCTAGGGTAGGGGTAGAAAAATCGGCCGGGCCGAGATCCCGGCCGATTTTTCATATCGGCCGAACTTTTTCTCTCTTCTGCCCGTTTTTTTTTTTTTAAAAAAATTCAAAAAAATTACAGTAAATGCAGATAATTATGGGCTTATTGAATATGTAATTTTTTCATAAAATATTGGACATTTACATCTTCTAATATATTTTTGAAGTTACAATAGCGGGAAATTATATAATTAGTAATAAAATGGTGAAAATTACAAGGAAAATGATATAAATGAGGAAAATTTGTAGAAATAATTTTATAATTTATTTTCTTAGTCAATGAGTGTTATTTTAAGTTATGAATTATAGAAATAAAAAATAAAAATAAAATGATTGAAAGTTACATAATAATGTTGAAAAAATATTAGAAAATGAAACTAAAGGGGTTCTAATCACTTGAACTGATAACCACACAAATATCATACATAATAATATAATATTTTTTTTCATTTGAGAAAATAGATTTTATTTTTCATTAATAATAATTAGATAAAATTATGAGCTATAGTTAATTATGTTAAATTGATATAATAAAAATAACGAATACCTTCTAATAATAATGACAATGGTAAAAATATTAGATGGTAAATATAATATTAAATTATTACAATAAGATAAATAAAAGAAAACATTATACTTCTTATTTTTAACATAAATAAATATTATATTTAAAATAAAAAAATATTAGAGTACACACAATGGCTTCCTCGTGAGCTCTTTAAGAAGCTCACGTGAGTTCCTTTTCAAAGAGGGTTCCACAAATCCTAATGCTCAAATTTTACCCTTCTTCTCTTTCACTCTCTGTGTTAAACCCTAGCCGCCGCCGCTGCTCTCTGTATTTTTCCCATCACCGAAGAAGAAAAAGAAGAAGAAGGAAAGCTCTGAAAGGTGTAGCAATTTTTTTTCTTCAATCTTTTCTCTATATTTTCTTTTATTTCTTTCCATTCTTTCTCGTCCCATATTTCTAAAAAAAGGGGCTTTTTTTTTTTTTAAAAATAATAAACAACCGATTTTTTAAAATTTGGCTGATATCATGACCGAATTATCGGTTAAAAATTCGGTCATATCGGCCAATTTTTTTTTTTGTACGGCCGATACTATACGTATCGGCCGATATAGATCGGTGGTCGAAAATCGGAATTAATTTGGTCGATACGCACAGTATCTGCCGAATTTTTGACCCCTGTTCTAGGGGTAAAAATGGAGTGACATAGACTAATCCATGTTGGGCCCATCCCATGAATGTGTCACTGCTAAGATATGTGCCCTACCTTTTTGATCATTTATTCTGCATGTTGTCCAATAAACCACTACACCCTGGTGATGTTTGAGGATATGACTATTTGTCATTGTGTTACTTCAACCCTAATTTATGAATTGGAATATTTCACCAATAATTGTTTACTCTTTTTCTCTTTTTAATGGTAATAGAATTATATCAATAAAAGAAAATAAGTAGAAAAAATGAATACGTATACAATTAATCCCCACCACCAAAGATCAAGACCCAATCACCCACTTGACCTAACCTAGATGACTACCCTCACACCCTAACAATGCATGCCCAAATCCTAATGACAATTCTCCTTTACTGACTTCTACCATCTTTCTTCCTATGCGAGTGTGAGGTCCAATGAAATGGTTTGCTGAAGAATGAGAGCAATAATTTATAGTTCTCCCTTTTCCCTCTTAGAATAATCATTTTCATACCATTTAAGAGTTACTTCATGATGTAGTCTTAGGTTCAAATTGAGAGAACCTTAAAAACTACAACTTGAAAATTTAGGATCTAGACTTCTACAAGTCCAACTCCAAGGAAAAAGAAAACTGGCTCCGTAAACCTTGTGATAATTCTATAACTCAAATCCCCAATTGATAAAGGGTAGGGAGCCTTCTACAAGACCCATCTAGAAATTACGCTACAAAAATTGGGCTCAATTGAATTGAGGAAATCCAATTCTACAATGAACTCAAGTATGGACTTTCTCTCAACAAAGAATTTACAATCTTGCCAAGCAACACCTCGAATGTATGATTTAGTCGAAGGAAATCAACACAATCAACAACAAGAATATTTGAAACACAAAGTAATTAGAATTCTCAAAATTTGAGATTCTATGGGTATCCTGTTACTCTTATTTGTAATGTTCTACATGTGTCATGTCATCAATCCACGTTCACCCTTATGCACCAATTACAACATCGTCCTCCTTAAGCAAACAAAGATAGAAAATGACTAAATCGCCTCCTTCCTTTCCAAGCAAGCCCTAAGATAGAAATAAGCTTCCGCCTCCTACAGTCAACATTCTCTTCACCTACATTGACGATGTCAAGATTCCTAGAAGCAAATTCGTCACATTAGAATATCATATCACAATCACAAAACATGTCATAACTTAGGTCTTCAAAAAAATAAAACATATCATAACTTCCACACATGTTAGAATTACACAAACTTGGACTTCTTGGATGGGTTATCGAATAGCCATCCAAAGCATCCAATTTTATGTCAATTGGACATCATCATATGAGGCTTCAATTATGACCAATATTGAAAATTATTAAAATCAACTCAAAATTAATCAAAATTTAAATAATCTAAAACTTGATCAAATTGGTGCCCCATCATGCGTCTATCTCTGTGCTTGCTCCATGTGGCATGTGCCAACTAAATTCTAGGTCCACTTTGACTTGTTCTTACACTCATTTCATGAACACTTCATGTGGACCCATTGCCGAATGGTCTAGGCCAATTTAATAGCACATTTTATGATTGAATGTCTCTCGAATTGGAGAATACTTGGACGAATCCAATTGGTCATTAAAATGTTGGCATGTTCAGAACATGATCATCAATTTCTTGAAAGTGCATTGCGTCATTTCAACATATGCTTTGCTCTAAAGTTTAACCTATCATTTTACCTTCAATATTTTATCGCTTTTTCCCCTTGAAACTTCCTCCTCTCCTTAATGCTTGTAAGCCTACTTCCTCATCCCAATTCCCAACTTCTTTGTCCTCTATTTGGGCTGCCACCTTTTTCCTCTCCTCTATCAATTGATTTCCCCATATCCCCTAAAATGATTTTATTCAAACCATGGTCTTTGAAACCTAATGGTCTTGACTTTATCTCTAACTCAGGCAAAATACCTAGCGCGTGGGCTTGGGTATTTTGGATATATCTACTAAGCTTTGGGCTTGTTAATTTATCGGATCCTTAATGACCCACGAAAGCTTTCCAGGTCATTCCCAATAGTCTTATCTAAACCATAAAAGAATCAAAATTGTATAATTTCATTGTCATTATTGATGCAGTAGTTGATATCTCCATTTTCACAAGATACCATGATATCTCATGAGAAATGACGAACATATCTCTTGCTATATCGTCGATTCCACTTCCCAGGTCCCACTATGAGAAATATTTTCCATTTAGTTGCATTGTCTACCGTATTTTTTTTTTTGTTTGGGGTCCGGAGGTGTCCAGGCATCGCACCCGACTAATCCTTCGGGGTGTGTGAAAACTGTTGGAATGATTAGAGTTATTATCTAATTAGGATTCCTAGTTTGGGTTTATCTCTAATTAAGAGGTGTATTTGATTTATGATTAGCATAGAGTTTGAGTTTGAGTGTGATAGCCCTAGGGTCGGCTAGATGCTATATATACATCTAATAGATTGGACATTCAATACAATACATTTTTATTTTTCTACATAGTTTCAGAGCAGGTTAAGACTCTGGTTTGAGAATCGATTTCATGTGGGTTCTTTCTCTCCCTCTGCCTGGAGAAATCTGGCAGAGGGAGAGGAGGTTACACACTTGCTTCCTCATGCTTTTGATTGGGTTGCTATTAGTCGCAACTTTGTCTGGGTTTCAAATAGCAGTCAGTGCCACCCAGGCTTCCTCGATATGAACAGATCGGTTTTCGAGCAAAGGGGCGTGATTGGTTGATGTTTGTTGCTCTAGGAAAATCCAAATCTCTGCAGCTTCTCTTGCCTCTCACAGTATGTTTATGGAACAGGGTTTCTAAGGATTTCTATCCGCCTATCTCGCTGCCTCATCTTGCTGCCAGCAGCGTTTGCTACCTCTTCAAAAGACAAATCCATTGGTTCGCTTAGATCTTTCTTTCAGATCTGATTGGGCCTGCTCTAAGCCAGATCTGCAGATTCTGACCCAAAGATTGTTTGATCTCTAGCGCTTTCTTCTTCCTCTGGCAGAGGGAGAGCTCCGACTGAAACAGATGGTTGGGTTGAACCTCTCTGTCGGCATCAGCCCTACGGAAAAAATACCACAAGAGACCCTCTTCCAGTTCCGCCTCTTCTCAGGCGAGATTTGCGCCCAGCCAACGTCACTGACGGTCTTGTTCAACTGTGATTCATCACTGATCGCTGTTTTGTTGTGGATTTGGTTCCAAACAAAAAAAAAAAAAAAGGGAGGAAGCTCGGTTGCAGATTTGTAGATCTGTTGTCCCACTGTTGTGTTATTTTTCGGTTGGGCGTCTTCTCCGTGGGGTTTTCTGCATTCTCTCTTGCTGCCTGCTCCTCTCTGCTTTGCCGACGCCGTTGCTAAAACCAGCCGGCATCGCCATTGCTGCAGCAGTTCGCCATTATTGGGCAATTTCTGCCCTTCTCTCTCAGTGAAGAGGAAAGGGAAAATCTTCAGATCTTGGTAAAGGGAACAAGGAATTTGTTGTTCAGGTCTGCTCTCTTTTGTTCTCTCTGTTCTCTCCGTAGCCGATCTGCTTCTTTATCCCCTCTGTTTCTTCAATTGTCTCTCAAGAAGATCTGCAAGACCACATAGATAACCAACTGTGGGAGGTTGTGATGCTTGATAAGGTTTCTGAAAGGGTACATTACTTTCTTGGCCACACGACTGACTCCACCAGTTCCAAGAACTCAGTCTCAACGTCACTACCCCACCAATCTGAGATTTGTAGTTTCTGGCAGTGTAGGCGTTGCTCTCTGATCAATCATCTTCCCTGCCTGCCCAGATCTCTGATTTTTTTGAGCCATTGCTGGTGTGACCGTCGCTCGCTTGGCCTGTCACGGCTGCCATTCCTTTTGCAGCTGATCTCTTCCACATGCCTCTTTGTGCAGGAAATATCTTTGGTGGTTTGTAAGAGACCACAACTTCACTACTGTGCATATCCGATCTGCTTTGCAGTGCTCTGCTTCTCTGTTGCTGTTCCGATTCAGACGACGCTTGGATTGTCTGGTGGAGAGGTTTATTTTACAATGCCAAGGCTTCAGTTGATTACCATCCAGTGCTTGGAGGCACTTCAGATTTTACATGGTCTTGGCCTTATTCATTGTGATTTGAAGCCTGAGAACTTTTTGGTGAAAAGCTACACTAAATTTGACTTGGGGACACTAAGGACAATCCCCACCGAGTATGCTGCATGTAAAGATCTTTGAGACGGCTAGTTCATTTATGGAGAGAATTTCAGATTCTTTAGAATTGTGCCAAGAAGAAAGGGGGAGAGTTTAAGAAAGGGACACAACTTGCCATTCTCCTCCTACTTTCGTTGACGCTCTAAAGAAAGGGACACAAATTGCCCTTCTCCTCCTACTTTGTTGAAGCCGAAGAAAGGGATGCAACTTGCCCTTCGTTCGAGTACGCCTTGTTTTGTCGTTTCTCGAAAATGAGACCGCATGTTTTGGACACATGTCCATTTGTTGTAGAATTCATCCACTTAATTATTTGGAGGACTCTGATTCATCCCCACTTTTGCTGGCCTTTCATGGCTTCAACCTCTTTTGTTGACCTTTCATGGCTACAACTTTTCATGGCTACAGCCTTTTATTTGTTGGTCTTTATGGCTACAACAATTGTTTGCTGGCCTTTCCGATTTGATTGATTGATGTGATGGCTTCAGCCTTATTTTGGCATTTATTATGTCCTTGTTTTTCAGGTGTTCGCCGCCTGTCGTTTTGTAGCCAATCAGCGCTGCCACTTCAACAACTTTTAGCAGTCAACCAGTGTGATGCTTCTTAAACAAATCTTCGTGGCTAATCAGTGTGCCACTTTCGCAGTTCACCAGCCGTCTTCATGTTCCAAGCTTCGCGTTCATCCACGCTTCAGCTCACGGGGGCATGTTGGAATAATTAGAGTTATTATCTAATTATAATTCGTATTTTGGGTTTACCTCTAATTAAGAGGTTTATTTGATTTATGATTAGCATAGAGTTTGAGCGTGATAGCCCTAGGGTCGGCTAGAGACTATATATACATCTAATAGATTAGATATTCAATACAATACATATTTTTATTTTTCTACAAAGAACCTTAATGGTCTTGACTTTATCTCTAACTCAGGCAAAATACCTAGCGCTTGGGCTCGGGTATTTTGGATATATCTACTAAGTTTTGGGCTTGTTAATTTATCGGATCCTTAATGACCCACAAAAACTTTCCAAGTCATTCCCAACAGTCTTATCTAAGCCATAAAAGAATCAAATCGTATAATTTCATTGTCATTATTGGTGCAATAGTTGATATCTCCATTTTCACAAGATGCCCACTATATCTCATGAGAAATGACGAACATATCTCCTGCTATATTGTTGATTCCACTTCCCAGGTCCCACTATGAGAAATATTTTCCATTTAGTTGCATTGTCTCTCATTTTTTTTTAGGTCCGGAGGTGTCCAGGCGTCCCACCCGACTAATCCCCTGGGTGTTTTCCGCACACACCAGGTAATTCAATGGGACCTTACTCTATACATATTCCCATGGGAAGTGACCCTTCATTGGGGCTCCCATGGCCCGGGGTGTGTGAAAAACCCCCTATCCGCACATACCGGGTAATTCGATGGGACCTTACTCTATACATATTCTCATGGGAAGTGACCCTTCATTGGGGCTCCCATGGTTTGAACACAAGATCTCCCTCTAGAGATCTTGCTCCCAAACCAACTGGGATAATCCCTTGGGGTTCATTGTCTACCTCATTTAACCTAGGGGAACCATCTTAACCCTCAAGTGTTTCTTTTACCTCCTCCCTATGGATGTTTACCATTTGTCCTTTTTTGTTGCCCCACACCTTCACTTCAGATTTGAGTTTTTGAAATTCAATTTCCTTCCTTTTTTATCCAAATGGATGTGATTTGATCTTGATCCCCCATCCCCCTTGGCTAAACCCAAGGACGTCCAAGTGTTTCCCAAACTCTGGAGCCCTTTCTCAACCTCCTCTGAAGAAGATATGGCACTTGCTGCCAGTGATGCACGGACAAATTTTTCTCCTTTCATTAGATTCCTCGGACCTCCCATCACTCACTGTGTTTGGCATTGTCCCTGAACTTGACTACTCCTTGAACCCTTTTGTAGAAATGCATATCTCCTTTTCCATTAGAGACCCCTACTTCCTTTAGAACCAAATATTCTTGAGATGCGCTACACAAATTGCATTCCACACCCATTTCTTTAACCATCACTTATAGAATTGTAATAACCCGTCCCTCCAGCACAATATTGTCCTCTTTGTGCCTGAACGGGCCCTCACATCTTTGCATTGGCGAACCCACCCAAGGTTGCTCCAAAAAGGCCTTGTGCTAGAAGGAGAGAAGTTCCATCTTATATCCCACAACCAACTCTCCCTCACTGGCGATGTGGGAATTGAAATCACACCCCTGGCGACTTTTTCTCTCCTCCCACAACGCCCACATTACAGGGGTATTACAATCCACCTCCCTTAGAACCAGAGCCGTCCCTAGCTCTGTCCACACCCACAACGGAGAGTTGAACCTTTCTTTGATACCATTTGTAACGACCCGTCCCTCCAGCACAATATTGTCGGCTTTAGGCCTGAATGGGCCCTCACGGATTTGCATTGGTGAGCCAACCCAAGGTTGCTCCCAAAAGGCCTTGTGCTAGAAGAAGAGAAGTTCCATCTTATATCCTACAGACAACTCTCCCTCACTGGTGATGTAGGACTTGAAATCACGCCCTTGGAGACTTTCTCTCCTCCCACAACGCCCACACAGTACAGGGGGTATTACAATCTACCCCCCTTAGAACTAGAGCCGTCCCCTGCTTTATCCACACCCACAGCCGAAAGTTGAACCATGCTCTGATACCATTTGTAACAATTCATCCCTCTAGCACAATATTGTCCACTTTGGGCCTGAACGGGCCCTCACGGTTTTGCAGTGGTGAGCCAACCCAATGTTTCTTCCAAAAGGCCATGTGCTAGAAGGAGAGAAGTTTCATCTTATATCACACAAACAACTCTCCCTCACTGGCGATGTGGGACTTGAAATCACGCCCTTGGTGACTTTTTCTTTCCTCCCACAACGCCCGCACAATACAGAGGTATTACAAGAATGTCCATTCAAGTGCAACATTTCCTTCCCTATTCTTGAATATGTCTTCCTTGATCGACAGTTAGACAAGATAGAGGTCATCCTTACAGGTATTAGTTAGGTCTACCAGAACTTCCCTTCTTGCCTCTCACCAATTAGCTAAGGACCCTCTTTGACCACACCAGAAGAGGAATCCCAAGGCATTGAACCTATACCAGTCTCCTTGGGTAGCCTCCAAGATTGCCTCCATCGTTCCAAGGTCCCAAACACTTCCATCTTTCGCTTGCATGTCATATTTATTAACAATCTTCTCTGTTGGAAAGGTAGTCGTTAGAGTATCTCCCCACAAATAGTATACAATCACATCTCCCACTCCTTGAGATAAAAACAGACATCTCTTGGAAAGGAATTGTAAGTTTCTTGGTAAGCAGTTGTAAGTTTCTTGATGTGGCCAACCAAGGTGTTCCTTCAAGTATGCTTCTTCGATAACTATTTCCTCTACTTTACTAATCTCCATCAACTGCTTTCCACTGATATTGGTTGCTGCTACATTAGAACCCTTAACTGCATCCACAAAGTTGTGATATTTTACCTCAAACCATCTTTCAGCCACCATCTTGCCACTAATCTGCCATTTTCATTTCCTAACTATCCTCCTCTTTCAAGCTTGCAATTATCTCACCATTTCTCTCCACAATACGTTCATCCTGCCTTCCAGAATCTTGCCCTTCTCACCTGAATCTGCTTATGGCCATGGATGTTCATGGCTGAAATCGCCTGCTGCGCTTGACATTCCTTTTCCATTTTACAAATCTGAGCACCCTACCCCTAGCATCCTTTTTCCATGGAATGAAAAAATTTGAGAGCAAGCTCAAGTTGCCCGAAGGATGAGCCTAGCCACTGGATGGAAGCATTCTCTGACAAGTTCTCCATGAAAAGTGTGATGGAGTTCCCTCTTGCGCTTTCTTATTTCTATGATTAGATTTTGTTTTTTCAAATCATGTATTAGGATCAACAGTTAATAAAAAACCATGTGTTTATTGCCTTCAATTTGGCTTCCTGTCAAATAGAAATACAAAAAAAAGGTGTTAATTTTGTGATGCTCTTATATATAACATGAAATACTTTGTTCAAAAATAAAATGGCCATGGCAATCATACTGTTCTAGAATATTTTGTCTATTATTTTTGTCAGGAATCAACATGGAATCTGTCTATTCAAGAATCAAAGTATACCAGGAAATAGTTGCGAGTCTTGTAGGCAATTGCTTTGGAACACTATGAATGGATGTTTCCCTGTATTCATATTCTTCAATGCCCATTGCTTTTATGATATTTTGTGAGTGTAGAGGATCCTATGCTTTTTTTTGGTATATGTTTTTCTACTTGGTTTTTCTTCATTCATTTTGAAGCAATTGCCCTTCATGGTCTCAGTCCAGGAGCTTTCCTTTTTAGTGTCATTTATAGGGAAAATGGAACTGTGATATGTATTTATGTGATTCCTTAAATTGGGAGTTTCTTTGGCAGTTTCTTTTCCCATTCTTACCAATTTTCTTGGTGGAATGTTGTGCTAAATTCCTGATGTTACTGACATCAGGAAAGGTTCACTACATTAAAGACGTCACACCTTAGATATTGTTTAGCATGCTCATCAGGTTCCATTTGATATTTTTCTTAATATGAAATTATGATTATTCTGAACAATTGTTACATATTTTCTCTTGTTACTCTTTGAAGTGGATGATGCAATTTGGATACCTGTTTGCTTGATTCTTCCATTTCTTTTTCATTTTGCCTGAGGAGCTGGATGATATATTTTGCATATCCATTCACATGGTATTCTCTTCTTCAACTACTTTTACAGTTTGATCAGTCAAAACTTAGATATTTTGATGGGATATGGCATACCGGTTGAAGTGCACATGGGTGTGCACAAGGTGAAGCATCATGGATCATGCTGCCATGTGCTTTGCCAATCGTAGAGTGGCAAATACCAAGGCTGTGTCCTATTTTTAGTTTTTATCTTTGCTAGTTATTATGGTATTTTATAGTTTTAGATGAATAATATTGTATCTTGTTGATATTGCTTTTGTAAATGCATTAAATTAAAATACATGCATAATATGCACACGTACATTCTCAAATTTCTGAAGTAGGCCTATTTTTTTTCTCTTTTTTTTTTTTTTGCTTTAAATGGTTATTGAAGGGCACGAGAAATGCAGACAGAGAAACTACATGAGGTTGGAAGGCTGAAAAGGAGAAAAACAAAAACAAGAAAGCAACATATCATTTAAAAAAGAAGAAGAAGAAGAAAGCAAGATCCAAAAGGGTCTCTGAAAATCTTAACTGTTGCCAATACTCTCTTTCCAAGCTTGGAATAAATCTCCCCTAGGACACCTGACAAGATTAGGATTGAAACTTGTGCCTAGGCATGTACCTCTTTGCTAATCGGGTCTGCTTTGCATTTGATCTAACCCCCCAACCCACACAAAAAAAATAAAAAAAAAGGGGAAAAAAAACTGTTACAGACACTTAAAGCTATAGTTTTGAATTTTTCATTAGAGTTATCTTTCCAAAAAGAAAAATAAAAAACACTGTTTGTTGTTTTAGCTATGTAAAATTATTGCCTTCTCTCTTCTCTAAGCATTGAACATATGTTCATGCAGTGGCTTGTTGAGTACTTTGCGGCATTGGTATCTATCTGCTTCATGATCCTGCTTGGCTTTGTTGATGACGTCCTTGATGTCCCCTGGAGAATGTGAGTTCTTGAAGCATCCTTTTATAATTTTTAGATGTGCTTTAGGAGCCAATTAATTTTATAAAGTGTTAACTGTGGCTGCTCTTATATTCTGTTTTCAAATGTGAAACAGAAAGCTGATTTTGCCCTTTTTTGCGGCACTTCCCCTATTGATGGCTTATGCTGGACATACAACTATTATTATACCAAAGCCTCTTATTCCATATGTCGGTTCAGCAGTTTTGGATCTCGGTAAGCAGTTGATGGTACTTAAAGAGACAGTTACTTTTATGTGATAGCAAAACATGAGTTGGTTGTTATTTGTGTATTTCTTCTTAACCACTGGAATTACTTCCTGTACGCTGATAAATGCTTAAGTTTATTGTGTTGCAGTGGTTTTGCTTTTTTCTAGTTTCTTTTTTTTTGGGCCTAACCCTCTTAGGCCTTTTCGTCTTTTGACGCTTTGCTCTGTATCTGTTTCTCTTTTTATTAATGAAATTTCTTCTTTACTGCTCAAAAAAAAAAAAAAAAATGCTTAAGTTTATAATTTACTCTGTGGATTCTCCAATACTATGCAGTAATTCAACATTTTCTGACTTTCGAATGAACAAAATAAGTTGTAAGGGGGTTGAAAATTTACCATAAGCCATAGGCCATATGATCATGTTTGCAGTCGATGTAATTAGCTGTTACAATCTTGGTGGATGAGAAAGCTAGGTAACGTTGGTACATACCAAATATACCAAGCATGCACTATCTAGAAATATTAGATTTGGACTAGAGATAGAAGCATCGTAGATAATGCACATACTTGGGTCTGTGTGGCCATATTCATAGTAGTCAAAGGTGTGCCTTTGTTTTGCCTAGGCCCTCGCTTAGGCTCTAGACCTATTTTGCACTACACCCAGCCCATTTTGTGCGTAGGTCCTAACCTTTTTTTAATATAAGCTTGGTTCTATAATAAGATTTTTTTTTTTTTTTTTGTGCGGGAAAGGGGGTGGTGGGGGTGGGGGGGAGTTCTTTTGTTATAGCTAGTAAATATTTTTTTTTTTTTTGACATATGTTATAGCTAGTAAATATTATAGTTGGCATGAAGTAATTGTTACTAATATTTAACAAAAAATTTTAATCATTAGATAATATAATGTGTTTGGATATACATGCTAATATAATGTGCTTGGAAGCTCAATGGCCCATATATTGTGGTGATTTTGATGAGTAGTATTATATTGTGTTAATGTTGATGCAATCAGGACAAAAATCCATGATTCTACACATATTTTGAAGTATCTAAAGTAACATCTAGCGTAATTAGGGTTGCGGCTTAGATGCGCGCCTTGCATTTTAGGCTCCAGAACCCCTTGTCACCTTGATTGCGCCTTGTGCCTTGACTATTATAGCTATATTACACTTGTTTCTTGCAATAAAAAACAATAATGGTCATGCATGGCTTTACTTTTGTAGCATTCACAAATCAATTAATCTTGAAAATGAACAAATACATCTTCTTGAAAGTTCTAACTTTGCATTTTTTATCTCATATGGCCTTGCCATACTAATCATATTTGGCAATTAAGAAATAGTATGACATGGGATATAATTGGATTGAGTTGAAGATTCCACCCTAGAGAGAACATATTTAATTAAAACAATTCTACCACCAATCGAAAAATACCTTCCCTTCCAAAAAGACAGCCTTTTCTCCATTTTCTCTACCACCCGATCCCAACATAGCTTATTTGGTTTCCCTTTACAGAGAGGAAGACCAAGATAAGAAGACGGAAAAGAGGCAACTCTGCACCCCAACAATGTAGCTTGCACACACGAGCTATAATCAACATTTACCCCCATCAATTCACTCTTAACAAAATTGATCTTCAAACCCGAGCACAGTTGAAACCATAACAGAGTCGCTTGAACCAACCTCAACTCCTCTGCATCAGCCTTAAAAAAAATATGGTATCATCAGCATACTGCAAATGAATAATTTCTCTCTGTATGAGCTACTTTAAAACCATGAATCAAGCCTTGCATAGATACAACTTGTAACATAAGGTGAAACGACTATGCAACAATAACATAAAGGTAAGAAGACAATGGATCTCCTTGCCTGATACGTTCTCCATTCCGAAAAGAGAAACAATAGATTATTCAGGGCTTTTTCTTCTTTTACTAGATATAAATGAGTGAAGCTTAAGATTGCCAGTTGGACTTCAGTCTTAGAGGAGTGAAAGGGAATTTCACATGGTGTGACTTGGAGAGATTTTGACTAGAATACTTTGGATTGGCGAGTGGATTCCATCCACTCATGAAGTGGAACTTCCTTTCCATGGTGGAAGCTCTCCGTCATTGGGTTAGTTTTGGAGGGATCGTTAGAGCCAAGAAGTTTAAAGATTAACATATCAAGACGATGTATTGTTCCTGTAACTTGCAAGTGTGGAGGAAAGTTTTAGTGACAAGTGGTTTAAAGATTGACAAAACAAAAACTGTACATGGAGTGCAAATTTAGTGGAGTTAAGAAACATGGAGGAACCAGTCAAAATTGATAATGATCTAGTACAATTGCTAAAAAAAAGATTGAAGTTATTTAGTAATCATAGAGATACATGGAGGATCTGATTTTCACATAACTAGTAGGATGGGTGCGGGTGGGTAAAATGTAGGCAAGTTAGTAGGGTTTTATATGATAAGAGAGTGCCTGTTAGACCAAAAGGATGATTCCGTTAGACAACAATTAGTCTGGCAATGTTTATAGAGTGCAGTACTAGGCAATGAAGAAAAGACAGATAGAAAAAGGTAAAAGTAACTGAGATGTGTATGCTCAAATGGATGAATGGGTATTATCATTGAAAGATAGAATTAGAATGACCTTGTGAGAAGAACCTTGGATAAATCCTCAATAAATGAGAAGACGAGGGAGGATGTCTAAGATGGTTTGTACATCTGTATAGACAATCAGAAACAGCCCTGGTACAAAGAATTTATAACTACAAGTGGTAGGGACTATAAAAGGGGTTAGACGATAAAGACTTGGATCGAGGGGGCAAAGGACATGATGAATGTAGGGTTATAGAGGATATGGTCTTTATGTGGCAATATATGACCCAAAAGGCTGAGCCTAGATGGATGCAAACTTGGCTATGATCTTAATGATTTACTCCAACTGTCCATTTTGCAGAACCTTGATCCCCAACTAGGTCTCTCTCTCTCTCTCTCTTTGAGGGTAGGGGGCTTGCAGTTGAACCGTCCAATGTGGTTGAAGCTGTGTGACTGCACTATATTAAGCTGGGGAGGGTTCAAGGAAAAGCCTAAAAGCTTGGCTTCATCAAGAGAGAGAGATTGTATCATCTAACAGTGATCTCGATAGTTTTACCTTTTTAAATATGTTATTCCATAGGAACATTTGAATATGACTACAATGTCTTGAGGGAGGGAGGGAGTAACATTATATCATCTAATAGTGATCTTGATAGTTTTACCTTTTTAAATATGTTATTCCATAGGAACATTTGAATATGACTACAATGTCTTCAAACATAAAAAGTGGTTTATCCTACCTGAAGTTGTTAATTCTTGCACATTTCTTTAGCTTTTAATCATGTGGAATAATAGTAGACAACAATATATCATCTAATGGTGATCTTGATAGTTTTACCTTTTTGAACATGTTATTCTATAGGAACATTTGAATATGACTACAATGTCTACAAACATAAAAAAGTGGTTTGTCCTACCTAAAGTTGTTATTCTTGCACATTTCATTAGCTTTTAATCATGTGGGATAATAGTATGTTTGCCATTATAAAGTCACATCTCTTGGCTTCTCTTGTTGGCCATCATTATAAAGTCACATCTCTTGGCTTCTCTTGTTGGCCATTGAGCCATGGTTTTTTTTTGCTTGTGTTTACTGTTTGATGATGGCTTCAATGGCCTATTTTTTGTGAACAGGAAGGGTTTATAAGCTCTACATGGTCCTCCTGGCAGTATTTTGCACAAACTCTATCAACATTCATGCTGGCATAAATGGCCTTGAAGTTGGACAAACAGTTGTCATTGCTTCTGCTGTAAGCACTACATTTTAATGTTATACGGGATCAAATTGAAATGTTATATCTCAATCAAAATGTTTTCTTTCAATTTTAGGCAATTTGTCTTAGATGCTAATATATTTGATAATAATTCACATCTGTCATTACAGATTATGATACATAATGTGATGCAAATTGGAGGTTCTACAGATTCTGAGTATAAACAGGCTCATGCATTCTCCATTTACCTTGTCCAACCATTACTATCTACTTCATTGGCTTTGCTTTCTTACAACTGGTATACAGTTTTCCTGTTTATATTGTGCATGTAGCTGAAAACTCTTTTCGGCTATTCATCTTTCTGAATCATATTTGTTGATTTGAAAATACTAGGTATCCATCTTCAGTTTTTGTTGGTGATACTTATACTTATTTTGCTGGAATGGCTATGGCAGTTGTTGGCATCCTCGGACACTTCAGGTTGGTTTTCCTGTCTAGAGAATTTTAAATCAAGCAGTATCGTTTTTCCTCTCCTGAAGATACCAAGGACTCATCTATAAATCAAGTACATCCATCATTTCGGTTTCTCTGGCATTTGAAATTGTTGGACCTGTGAAAACAAATCTGTATCCATTTTTTTTAACAGCAACAATGAAAATATCATTAAGAAATGGATTATGAATACAATGATAACAAGTGCAATTTCCCCTAGAACTATGCACGGGTCCTAGAGGGGGGGTGAAAAGGGCCTTTTATCAAATTTTATTATTTATTCTTAATCAATTAATTAAATTAATGTGCAGCAGAATAAATAACTGTGTGCAAATAATAATAAACAATGAACACATCCAACAAAGCAAACCATAAAGACAGATGCACAACGGTTTATAATGGTTCGGTTTACCTAAGCCTACATCCACTCATGGAATCACTCAGCCTTGGGCTATCTGGAACACACTATGAAAGGGTCAAATACCCTAACAATACACACCTAATTTTGAAAGGTTCGACCACCAAGGTCTACTCCTTGACACTTATTTTTTATGGTGGTTCGATCACAAAGGTCTACTCCACGTTACAATATACAGTAATAAAATGAAAGAGAACACTTGCCTTGGGCTTTAAACAGATCTCGAGTTGTGTTCTTCTCTGTTTCCTACATGCTCCAGTCTCCGATGCTTGAGAGTCTCCAGTGAGTGCAACCGAAGCAGAAGGCTAGATCTAGGGTTGGTCTAAGTGCTATAGGATTCCCTAGATAAAGGTCTAAAGGTCTGTTAATCACTTTCATTCAATCATAAGAACATCAATGGTTATTGATGAAGTGATTAGAAAAAGGTTTTTCAGAGGTTTGAAGATGAGACATAGGGAGAACACATTCTCTGAAGGTCTGGGAGAGATTAAGGTTTCTTTGGATTAACTCTCTTTTCTCTCTTAATCCTCATTAATGAAACGACCCACACATATATATAATTAGTGATACAACGGCTAGTCTTTGAAGGGTCAAGATTAACTACAGAGGGTCGAGACCACACAACTAATACAGCTAAAGCAAAAATGGATGTCTTTGAATGGTCGAGAACTGAGGTTTGACAGATCGAAACCAAAAGAGGAGATATAACTGAAAGCAAGTGGTCTCGATGGGTTGAGGACACGGTTCGGATGGCCGAAGCCAAACAAAGATTTAAATCTCTGAAAACTTCGAGGGGTTATACAAGAGTCTCGAGGGGTCGAAGTTGAGAGGGTCTTGGAAGGATCGAAGGTCCATTCTAAGGGTCGGATAAGAATCTCCCAGAGTTTGCTCGAAGGGTCGAAACCATGACCCTTAGAAAACCAAGAAAGCCTGCTCAAAGTATCGAGCAATGCCCTCGACCGGTCGAACAAACCGAAGAGCTGCTGCTCTATGGATCGAGCAAGGTGGTTTGACTGGTTGAACCTGCGAGTATGCATTTTCTCCAGAAAAATTCATCTTTGGCTTGGGTCCATTAAGGAATCTACATTTGGGTCCAAGATGCATTCTAGGTCCTTTTGCTTACAGTGTTTGGGTTCACCTTAGGGCCATCTAAGGTCCATGCTTTCCTGAGAGGTTGTCAAACACTTGGAGAGATCTGCAGCGTGCAACTGGTCTTCAACAAATCTTGATTTACCATCATCTAGGCAACGTTCAGATGATGTCACGGAATTGACAATATGGAGACACGGATAAACCGGGGCTCTAGCATGAATTGTACAGTTGCTGTACTGGATGACCAAGAGAGGGAGAAAGTACAGAGCAACTATTGGGTACTGAATTTCAAAAGTAGATGCTTTCCTGATGCCCAAGTATATTGAAAGGATGAGCTTGTACTACAGTTGGTAGGTGCTTCTTGTAATTGGAAGGTTCACTGTACAGTTGGTGTACTGGATGACCGAAATATTTCAGCCAAACATGATGTATTTCGTCCAAGATATTTGTGTTCATCAATATCTTATTTTAACAACTGTTCTGAGTGCATCATTACTGACAAGCTTTTTTCAAGTCTAATAAAATTTAATTTGTTATCATCATAATATTTGTTTAACCCATTAATCTGTAGTCAATTTTTTGAATTGTACCTTTTCACTCTGCTTACCAAATCTAGTAAAATCCACTTACTAAGCACAGAATACTAGATTTGATACTAAAGATCTGGTTGCTGATGATGATTTGATTGATCTGAGTTTTCATCAACTTGTGTGCTGTATATGTGACTCATTTGTGCAGATATGAGTCTTTTATGTAAATGCATGTCTGACTGATTTATATGTTCTTGTTTTAGTGAAACACTCCTGCTCTTTTTCTTGCCCCAAGTCTTGAATTTCCTCTATTCCTGTCCTCAGGTATGCTGAAATATATAAGTTGTTCATTTGAAAAGATTTTCTATTTCCATTATCAGACATCTAATTACCGAGCATCTTAATTTCCTGCCAGCTTTTTAAGATTATTCCTTGTCCAAGGCATCGCTTGCCAAAGTAAGTAGCTGTAACCAACTATAATTCTCTCTCTCTCTCTCTCTCTCTCTCTCTCTCTCTCATTCATTACTTCTTTTTCCTTGTTTCATCTGTTGTGTGACACAAATGTTTCTGAGTACATTGTGATATCTTTGCTCTTTAGGTTTGATCCTCAAACAGGATTACTGACTGGGACAAAGGATGGGACACTCGTGAACCTGTTTCTAAGATTGTTTGGCCGGTGCTCAGAAAAGTCTCTTTGTATCAGACTACTAGTTTTCCAGGTGAGCTTTAATACTTTCGACCATCTTCTCATATGCAGCTTATGTTAACTATATTATGACAAATTGACTAGTCCTTATATGATATGTCATTTTAGAATGGTATTTGGCATCATACTCGAGCACATACCTGTCCATGTGACATTGATTTTATGACAATCCGGAAGTTTAAAATGTGTTCCCCACCATCTGAGTAAAAGTAAACTGACCATATGAAATTGCTCTGTTAATCCTTGTTTCCCTTTTGATTCTCCATTTAATTTTTCCTGTTTAGACGTCCAACGTACACAGTTCAGATGTTCTAGTTTTAAAATTGCGAATTTGTGCATGGCTTCCATGGCATCATAAAATAGTTCCTCAACTTTCTTTTTATGCGCTCTAACCTTTTGAATAATGTTCAAACAGGCTTTATCATGCCTTTTTTGTTTCTGGTTGAGATATATCCTTGCTGGTTGGTACAAATGACACCAAGTGACTAAAAGAGAGAGTACCCTTCCTGTCCCACTGAGATATGGAAACATGCGAAAATTCCAGCTTCTGCTGAGTGCTTATTGTAATTCTGAATACATTTTTTGCTCTTTTTTTTTTATATAGGAAATATGTAACATATTTATGGGATTTTGTTCCAAGTGCTTCTGATTATGTACACTACTTGAGCTTAAATTGGTGAAATGAAAGAGTAGGGGTCAAGTATACGAGTCTTGGGCCTTATTTATTGTTTTGGGACTTCCAAATACCTAATTATGTGGTCTAAATTCTTGAGTTTTGTTGTTTGAACGAATTTGGAATCAAGTAGGTGGTCAAGTGGTTAATTTATGTAGAGATAGTCAATGTGGGTGGAATTAGTGTGTACTTAAAATAGTAAGTTTATTAAGGTTCATCTTAACGGTCATATTTTTGGTATTTAACGATGTTGGATTTGTATAAAATTAGATAAAACTTTCCAACAATATTCAAATTTGTACAATTTTGAGATACATATACAAAGTTATGATAATTTTCTGAGTATCATTAAGTGGCGAACATAAGGGTGTATAACATGTATGATGTCACTATGATGTTTGTCCGATGTACCAATGTAATTGGCAAATTTGCTAAATTTTTACTCCCTAACACTAAGTAAGGGTTTTTGAGAACCCATGGTCTTCCTTTACTTTGTGCAAGTAAGTTTCTGGTTCCCTTCTTCTTTTTTATTTTTACTTTATTTTTTCTTAAAATTAAATTTCGATTTTTGCAATTATTTTCTTTGCATTAAATTAAATTTTATTACTTGCAAATTGATTCTAAATTTAATTGAATTCATAATTGTACATGTTGTTAGGATTTTGGTGAGATTTGGAGCTTTAATTTTCTTTAGAGTGAAACTAGGTTTAGGTTTTATTTCTCAATTGGATTTTTTTTTTTCTAGTAATTATCAATCGACATTTGGAATTGAAAGATATCTAAGAATTTTCTTGGTATTCTTAGAAATTTTCAATTTTCAATTTCTTATTTCAATTGAACCAAATTTAATATTTTCTTTCAATTTTTTTCTTAGAGATCTTTTAAGATTGCAAAAATTGACTTAGGCCTTAATTACCTTCCACACACATGAGCTTGAATCTACTGATGAAATTAAGGCATTGACCCTAAGCCTCCCTTAACGGTCATCCCTTTTTCTATATTTTCTGCAAAAATATGTAATTTGCATAATCTTTTTTGGAATTTATATAATTCTTCAAGGAATATATGTATGGCGATACTAAAATTCTAGGAGAGATTTCCATATCTTGCAATTTTAATGTTAAAAAAAAACCTATATTTTTACTTTGACACATAATGATCATGATGATGTTGATCAATCTTTTACAGAAGTAGGAAAATAATGCGTAATGTTGGCCAGTTATTTTTCAATAAAATGACAGTAATGCTTATTGTTTTTTTAATTTACCAAAATATTTCTCATTTTATAAAATTTGAGCCTTCCAAAATGACTTTGAAGGAATATTAAGGTAAGAAATTAAGATGGGAAAGTATATCAACTTTAAAAGAGATAATTTTTCTTATTAAAACATGATCATTAGATATAGAAGTTATTAAAACACAAAGAAATGACAAGGGTTATTTTTGTAAAAAATAAGATGAAATAATAAGCTTAGAGACTCGCATGGTGAAATCAATTTTTTAAAGATCAATTTGTTGACCAAAGTGTTTTAGAAAAAGGTTGGGTTCAATAGGGTTGACCACTTTAGTCGAATATGTGGACATAGATATAATATCATATAAAATATTAATCAACTGGTTAATCAAGTACCTAGTAATAAATAAATTTAAAATTATAATAATATACAACTAACTATAAAATTTAAAATTCAAATGCAAAATATAATAAAGTATAAAAATTAGTAATCACATTTTCATAAAAATATATTGTTAACGTAATAAGTTCCAAACTTTTTAGGGTTTATTAATTAAAATCAAGGAGTATGGACGGTGGAAAGCTTGTGGGAAGGTAATTTCTTATTATTTTGTTTTTATAATAAGTCCACTTGATTTAGAATGGACGAGATTTGGAATATGTAGTTTCTTTTATTTGTTTTTTTATTTTTTATTTTAGCAAGTTATGACCGATCATGGCCTTAGTGAGATTTATTTAAGAACAGTCGTATGTATAGTTTTGGGAGGCGAAAATTGAATAAAATTAGTTTTGCTTTGAGTAAAAGTTTGAAGTTCTCCCTAGGTAGAGGAGAGTTCTTTGATTTGGTTCTTAATTTTAATTTGTGTAATGTGTTAGAATTGAATTTCCATTAAGTGTTGGTTTGATTTTGCACGATGAATTTTTAATTTATTCATGTCTTGCTTGTCCTACCCACTTAATTGAAATTAATACTGCATCCAAATTAATTCAATTAATTTTGCATCCAAATTAATTTAAGAAGGTTCAGTGTTTTCAAATTGAATTAGTGCTGGATTTAAAATTCTTATTTACTTCTTTTGATTAAATTCAAGTATCTTGAATGACAATTCCACATTCGATTTGAACTTGATTGAAAATTCAATTTCTTTAGTGAATTGATTCTACCAACGGTCCCATTGAAATTGGTGTTATCTTTCTTTTTCCTTTAGTGATCGAGTGAATTGAGAGAGGACCTTTTGGGATTTTATTCATTGAAATTTTTGATTCAGATTAAAAACCATGATCTAAAATCTATCCATCAAAATATTAAAAAATAAAAAACTAAAAAATTTATAACCAAAATATTTTTCCTTCTTCCTTCAAATGAATTTGCATAGTGGATTCTGTGGTTACTGAAAACCCTAGCACAATTTATCACACATATATGTGAAATTGATTTATCTAATCCATGAAGTGGATATCTTGTGCAAGTAATTGTTCTCACTATGATTTTTAGAACATGTTCTTGCAGATTTTGTAATTTTTCTTGGACAACCTTTTCAAAATTATGAAAATATAAAGTTTTTTTAAATGATGAGATTTTAATATAATGATGATGAACAGCTTTTTAAAATAAATTCATAGGTAGGGATTTTTAGAAAAAGAAAAAAACTCACTTTAGAATTTAGATATAGTAAGAAGAGCTTATTGAAAAGCAAGCCATTTGAATTATTAGTCATATTCACTCAGGTTTCTATTTTTGATTTTATAAGCCTTTTAGGAAGCACATTTAAGAATTTTCTTCTAATAAATATTTAAACATAAGCGCCAATCTTTTTGCTTAATATGGAAAAAAAACCTTATAGTCTTTCTCTATTTTGAAAGATCTCTAAATTTTTTATAAATTCTTTCAAAAAGATTTCTTTTTAAATTTAATGCATGTAACATGAAGTTAAATATATCTTTTCAAATTTGTAATTGAGAATGGCTAAATGTCACTTTCCACTTCATAAAATAAAACTAGTACTCTAAATTTGCCAAGTACAAAAATTTATAAACATTTAATATTTTTAGCCATTCAATTTTTCAACCTTAATTATTAATTATATAGCTTTCAAATATGTAGCTAAATTTTCTATATAATATTGAATCTCAAATATTTTTAAAAGTCTTCATAGTCCCAATATAACAAGTGTTTTGTGGATTTTAATCTATCATTCCCAAAAATTATAATTGGATATGACTTTAGACTTCATTAAACTAACATAAATTGGCAGTAGGCCTCTAAATTTGTCAAAATACTAAAATTGAAAGGCATATACTATTTCTAACTATTTGATTTTCAATTAGAACCATTGATTTGTGGCCGTAAGTTGTATCTAAAATATTTTTATGTGCTAAAAACTATGTCTAATTTTAATTTTGAAAATGATAGATGGAAATTGTATATCATATGTTGAATTTGAACAACAGAATATAGAAAAACTATGAAACTTTTTTTCATTAAGCAAAAAGATTGGCATATGCAAGACCTGTGCTGTCCATTGTTTCCTTCTGTTTGTAGAGTCCAACATTTCAGTGTTGTGTGATTTGACCATTACTGGTGGGTTACGAATAATGACCTCTGGTTCGTCCATGAGACCATGTTGCATGTACTCCAACAATGCATATAAAACATAGAAAAAGAAATTTATTGAGAAGAGTCACATCGCTTAATTTGAGAAACCGACGACTTTATATGACACTTGAGACACCATTCTCTCAATGGTTATCTTTTGAGAATGAATTTTATCTCAATAATATTATCATATCATAGTTTTCTAATATGGTAGTAGAACAGGTTTTTCGTGCAACAACTACACATAAGGGAGGATAAGCAGCTTCACGTGAGAGAGGGTGTGAAGTGAAAAAAAGTCTCACATTGTAATTTGAGAGACACCCTTCTCTCAATGGTTAATTTTTTAGAGTGAATTCTACTTCGAGAATGTTAACATCTCATGGTTTTCTAATAGAGGATAATGATTGTTGAACACCACTCTTACATGGATGTATACACTATGAGAAATCTTTATTGAGACATTCCATCCTATCTTCTCCCAATCTAAACAGACCCATCATATATAGAGTTTAGGTGAAAGGATGAAGAGTTATTATAGTAATAGTGCTTCTATGTTCTCAAAATCGAATAAACATTTCGTTCTTCCATCCTAGCTCTCTTCCATCGGTTGATATCTGCAGTTCTCAAATTCTTATTCTTTATAAGAAATATTTCAAAGAAAGGATGCCTGTCTTTCTATAAAATGCTACAGAACTTGGACCCCATCAAAGAATATGCAAGGAAAAAACAAAAATATATGAAATCCCATCTAACATAGTTCTTAATGCTTGTATTCATGTAACCATCTAGATTTATATACTGATGTACACACATACATGATAGATGTAATTACTCAGATTTGGATAGATCAAAAGAAATCATCTTCCATCTCCAATGATGTCATGAAGCAGAGGTCCTGAAGCATTCACAGGTGAGCTCTCTGCATGAAGTAATGTGCTTGAATTTGATGACATGGTCACTTGGCTGTTTGTATATGTAGTAGCAGATGAGGAAGAAGTATCACTCATAAAGCTACTAACATCCCTAAAAGGAAGATCTGTTAGGTAACCTGGCTTTGATGTTACAGTGGACACTTCAATGTCACCTAACAGCATCGCTATCACCCGTGACATGGGAGGGCGAAGTGTTGGTGAGGCTTGAATGCATAAAAGGGCTACATGTATCATGCGAAGAGCTTCTCCTTCATCAAACTTCAAGAGTGTTGGGTCAACTAATTCCAATGTGCGGTTGTTTTCATAAAGATGCCAAGCCTAAGATTTCATAGGAAATCAAACAGCAGATTAGACATTGAACTATTAAAGTTTAAGAAACAATATAGTCATTAACCATAATTAAGGAAAAATTAATGTGTAGTACATGTTGAACTATTGAATATGTACAGTTCAATAAAACTGAATAAATTTGAAATATAGTTCAGGAAGAACAAACATTTTTTCTGTACAAGTCCATTTCTAAAAATTAGCTAGCTATATTAAGTAGTTATTGTTGTTGAAATGATATTCATAATATTTTATTTGATTTATGATTCTTAAATGAGTGCCAAAAATATGAAATGTAAGTATTTCCAAAATGAAAATGCAGTATCAGAGATAATAAATGCTTAGATCATACCTATGTGTAAGTGAAAAATTTCCAACCTAGCTCAAAAGCTCATACGAGCACCATAAGCTCCAAGCTAAGTGGGAAGCATGCCATCTCTCCCCAACTCTTAATACCCTCCACCATCCCCCTCGACTTGGATTCATACTCAATTTGTTCCCATTCTAAGCTCTACTTGTGAATTAACAAATTCTACACATGCTAACCTTTATGATAGCCTTTAAAACCATATTCAAGCTGTCTCTAGAAGGTCCTTATCCAAGAATAGAGCTTTTGATGAAACCATTTCCATGATCACGAAGTGAGCTCTGCATTTGTTGCACACATGCATGGGCTAGTTGCCTAGAATATATAGAAAAATGTATGTATACATGTATGGGGGTGTGGAGAATCTAGACCATAGTTGGAAAGATGGCCCATAGGGTTTAGCAGTCATCCACCTATGATTAATCAATCATCTATACCACCCTTTTCTGCTAAAGTTCAATTTTGATATGGTTCAACATCCATCTACTGATCTTGATTGTTGAATTGAATAACACCAAAGAAATGTATTAAACAACTAAACGTTGAAGCCCCAAAATCAAGGTTAATGATGACTTGATGGGACCCAATTTCGATAACTTCTAAGATCACATAATTCATGCCTAATCATCCCATCTAACATGTCAAAGAGTGGGTCCAGCACTGACATGTCATGTCAAAACCCAAGCTACAATGCTGAGATTGGTTTAATATCTCATGGGATGTCCACAAACAGAACAGCTCATATGTCTAAACCCAACATACCCAAATTAGACATCAGTCTAACTGATATCCACCATTGAATTATGTACCAAAAAATACTCACATGCAGATTGCAATATTGGTATGGTAGAAAATCATAATAGTATCAAATCCAACATAATGTCTAAATTTTTGCCACTACAAGCAGGGATAATAAGCTTCCATTCTACCAAAATACTAAAAGCACTTTTAGTTTTGGTTACATACAATCTTACCCTAATTTTTAGTCAATTATTAACAGAGACTAGAATAATTTGGGCACTGCATCTTACTGAATCCGTAGGTATGTGTATTTGTTTTTAGTTTTGAATGAATGAAGAATATATGCATATTTTGAGAATTACAATTGCCAAACAAATTCAATTGGTATTAGTGCTTTTTAACACAATTCTTTAATGAGACATACCCATTCAAGGAGATACATCTTCTCAAGATCCACACTCGTGCTCGAGTTTGGCCTTCCACTTAGAATCTCAAGAGCAACTACTCCAAATGCAAAAACATCAGCCTTTTCTGTCAAATGCCCACGCATTGCATATTCCGGTGCAAGATAGCCACTTCAAGAAGTCCACAAGTGTGTGATAATCAGTGCAGATGAGTTAGCAGTGACGACAATCTATATTTTAAAATGGATAAGTAACAATAAAAGATAACATTAGAAAAAAAACACATTTGGGAGACATTGAACACAGCCGAATTTATGAGAAAATGAGGTAAAGTTGTTTATGTGGTCTGGGATGTAGATGGAAGACTGAAAGATTGAAAGGTTGCAAGTAGAAGGAACAAGGAGAAGAAGGAGGTCATTGGAAATATGAGTAAAAGGGGTAAGGAAGAATACTATAGATTTTTGGGTAAGAGGAAATGGTTATTGATAGCAAAGAATAGGAGAGTACAAGTCAAAAAGTAGGCTTCAGATAGTAAGAATTAGTCGCTATTATGATGCTGATACTGACTGGATGATCAGTGTAAACCTACATTACAAATAAAAAGTCATGATAAGTTGAAAACAAGAGGACCAGAAGTGCTTACATTGTCCCTGCAACACGTGTACTTATGTGGGTCACTTTGTCATCATAAAGCTTAGCCAAACCAAAATCTGAAATCTTGGGCTTCAGATCAGCATCAAGTAGAATATTGCTGGCCTTCACATCTCTATGTATAATTCGAGGCCTTGATTCCTCATGAAGGTAAGCTAAACCTCTTGCTGTCCCCAAGCATATCTCAAAGCGAGTTTGCCAATCAAGATACAAATTGTTCTTTCCTGCAATGCAATGCTGCATTAGTACTGTTGTTCTATATTGATACAAATAAGAAAGGAAAATAAGTAGGGTTATTTTCATCGCATGAAAAAGATCTTGAGTTGATACATTCCATGAGGTTCAGTTAAAAGAAAAATAACAAAATAAAAATAAGTAGGGTTATTTTCATCGCATGAAAAAGATCTTGAGTTGATACATTCCATGAGGTTCAGTTAAAAGAAAAATAACAAAATTATTGTTTATACTGATGTTGGTACCCATTAGTATTCCCTCCCTGTTGGATAATTCACTTCTCAACAAACTAATATGTTCAGATGGTGAGAACCAACATGAGATAGGCTATTTGAAAAATATCTCCTGTATGGGATATTTTTGTTGCTTATTAGTATCAAGTGGCTTGCAAATGAATAGCTACCAAAATGTCATAGTGGAGAATCTAAAAGTTATCTCCATCCACGATAGATTCCACCATTGAAATGGTTTGGATCACCAACAAATTGGTATCTTACTCTGTCCCACACACACCCATACACTGAAGTTTGAGAAAAATGGTTCAATCAAGTTCATAAACTTGATTTCAGAGCCATCTTTACTTTGTTCTTGGAAAGAATTCTTTTATATGCTTCTATGTTTAGCTTATCAAACAGAATGACACCAAAAGAAAAAAAAAGTACAACATAAAAAGGAAATGGCATGGCTCTATACCAAAAAGTGCCTGATCAAGACTCTTGTTTTCCAGATATTCATAAACTAGGAGTCGTTTGTCTCCTTCAATGCAACATCCATACAATTTCACAAGATTTCGTTGTTGAACAGCAGATATAGCAGAAATTTCAGCTATGAACTGGTCTTTTCCTTGATGAGATGCTACCGAGAGTTGCTTCACAGCTACCATCCGCCCATCTGTAAGTGTACCCTGCAATATAAGACATATCCATGAAAAAGAAAATAACTAGCCTTATAATAGGTGGCTTTCATGCGTATATGTACATGTGAACATACATTTATTGTAAGTGGAGTAAAATAACTCTGGAATAAACAAAGGCATCATATCCTTCGTCACCTAGCACCCCTTCATATCATTTTTTACCTCTTCCATCCAAGTTTTTAAAGGTCTACACCTCCTTCTCGTCCCTTCTACTTGCGTGCTCTCAATATTTCATCAAGGGCTGTTTCTAGTCTCCTAATATATTCCCAAACCATATGAGGTGACTTCCCTCAATTTCTCATCTATTGGTGTCACTTCAAATATTTCTTTATGTGTTCATTGCTAATTCTATTTTCTAGCATAACTCTACTCATCCATTTTAGAATATGCTTTCTATTACTATTACCTTGCACACTTCTTTTTCCTTTTTTTTTTTTTTTGAAAGGTAACTTCATTAATCACAAACACAATACAAGAAAAAGGCAGGTAACAAAAGACCCACCACATGGAGAATTACCAAAACATACAAGCAAAAACCCACCCCAAATTACAAAAAAATATTGAATATTTCTGTAGTTAAAGTCAATGTCTAACCAGCCATATCATCTACAACAGAATTAGCTGACCGAGGAGCCCAAGTAATCTTAAAATCACAAGTAGCAATAGAATGTCGAATCCTCTTGATTTTATCCAAAAAAATCCAATGGTACTGAGGCCCCAAACCCACGCCACCACAATCTTAGAATCACCTTTGACACAGCCTGAGTAGGATCAGGTTGGGTAAGAACGGGTGACTCGGTCGATAGGATTTGATCAGGTTAGGTGAATGGAGTCAATGGGTATTTAATGAGAAAAACTTGGGATTTAAATGGGCTAATTGGACATTAAATGGGCAAAAGGGGGTTAGATGCTACATGGGTGCATGAATAAGGTTGATGGCATCTAATGAATTGATGGGTGTAATGTATCACATGGTGGGGCAGATGGTGGTCAACAGGTATGTCTTGGGTAGTCAAAGGGTTGGTGAGATTATAATAAAGAAAACAAAGGGGAGGAAAAGGGTTAGGTTGAGTGGGAAGAGGGATGGCGGTCAAAGTTGGAAAGGGTGAGATGGAGAAAGGAGGAACAAGGGAGATGGAACTGGCAACATGATCGGCCAGCGACATGGGAGGGCGACAAGGAGGCTGAAGTGTGGACATTCAAAGGGTTGCGCATAGGTGGGGGAGGTGATGGTAGGAACTGGGTGTGTAGGGTCTGGTTGTGGCTTGGCTGAGAAAGAGGCATTGGTGAACAGGACGGCCGATTTGGTGTTGGGTTAGAGATGTAGGCGATGGAGGCAAGGTTGTTGGATCTGATTGGGTTTGGAGGAAGTGTTGTGAGCGGCAATGGAGAAGATCTGGGTGAATGGGAATGGTGGGTTGGTCGATTGGCAGGGCTGGCCCTGGCTATATAGGAGGCATAGGCCGCCGCCTAGGGCCCCCCAAAATAGGTCTAAAAAATAACCTGCAGTAGGCCCCCTGATTTTAGGGCCTCTACAGTAGGGCCCCATCTTAACAATTTTGCCTAGGGCCTCTGAGATTTTAGGGTATCTCAGGGTTGGCACTGTCGATTGGGTGGCTAGGTGATGATGGGAATGGAAGTGGGTCAAGTCAAAACCCTGAGTGAATGGGAAAGTAATGCATGGGTGGTAAATAGAGATGGGTTCGTTTGGTGTTGGCATCAATGGTTGGAAGATGGTGTTGTAGCAGACACTTGGCTCGGATTTGGTGGTGGGGAGGCAATGGTTGTGATGGCAAATCTGAGGGACATAACAACTTTTGGTGAAGGCGGAGAAGATGGTGACTCATGTTGGCAACGCCTCTGTTTGGGTTGCTCCAACATGGACGAAATCTGAGTAACACGGGATGGGGTCTGACGAGATTTAGATCTGGGCAACCTAAACCCTGCATCGTGACCATCTCGTGAAGAATAAGACGAACGGGAATCCACCCGGAGAGGGAGAAGAGAAGAATGACAAATTTCAATTTCAATTCATTCATCAATAATCCCTAATACAATTCTAAATGGGGTATTTATAACCCAAACCCTAATCCTAAAAATTAGCTAATAATTAAAAACCAAAAATAACAAGAAAATTAAAATAAAAATACATTAATCTTGTCGAAATAAAAATAAAATAAAAAACTCAAGTCAACCGGGTTTTCAATTTCTTGGCCTGGTCGGGCATACTCCCATAAACCCCCAACTCTTCAAGCTCCAATATGCCTCTCCATACAGCAAATAACTCCACCTCAAGAACTGACTCATTAGGAATTGGGCCAGCGAAAGAAAGCAAACTATTCCCCAAATCCTTGTGAATAACTCCTCCATAACTTGCAAGACCAATCTCACGCATGCAATTTCCATCAAAATTAAATTTGAGAAGCCCAACAGCAACAGGAGACCAAGAAACTTGGGGCCTAGAATCCAAATGAGGCATAACTGCATCCACCACTCAACTCCATAAAGTATTGTTGGTCTAACTATTGTTTTATAGAACCTTCCCCTTAATCTAAAAGGTATTCGTTTAACACAAAGAACTCCACTGGCTTGCCTACACTTAGTCCATCCCACTCACATCCCATTCATTGTATCTAGATCCATTCCTTTGTTTAGTTCAATGGTCGTACCCAAGTATGTAAATTTACATAATGTAATACCAAGTCACTGCTACACTACATGTATCATTAAACATATGAATTACCAGCTAGTTGAAAGGAAATGAGCTTAACAACAACAAAAGAAACTTACCTTATAGACAGGCCCGAAACCTCCTTCTCCTAGCTTATTTGTTGCAACGAAGTCTTCAGTAGCATTCTTTAATTCATTATAACTGAAAGTGTTCGGTCTGGTACCGATTCCCAGAAATTCTGTAGGTTCATTTAAGAAAATGGATTACATTTATGCTCGCATACCAATACAACTTTTACATCTATTTTATTGATCAAGGGCTTCCTTAAAACTGTTAAATTTGTTCCTCATCAATGCCATATAGACCAAAATGTTGTAAGAAGCCAGAGAGAATCAATTGGATAGTTTGTCCTATAGTTTGACAAGGTTCAACCACTCTTGAATCCAAGAAACTATTAAAATTATTAAAGTAAAGAACAGGAATATTCTAGACAAAAAACAAAGAGGAATAATCAGTGTGATAAAATAAGGAAGATTAGAAAAAAGTTACTAATATTTTCTCCCAAATAAATAATTAAAACATGAAAGAAAAAAAGTAAAAGTTAAGAAATGGAAGAAACTGTCTATTTGAACCATTTTCTTACATTTTTTTTTTTTTTTGACCTTATTGGCAGTTTTTAATGGAAATAATGATATTATTATTGTAACTTGGGTCTTTAAGCAATGGTAAGCAAAACTAAGCACAACTTTTGATGCACCCATATAATATTGGATCAACATAGATTTTGATAACTATATTAGGTTGCACTATGTTGACAATTCATCAGCTCATCATCATCGTCACAATTCGTTCTACTCATTATCATCTTAAGTTCATCACACTCATTCATGATGTCACTAACATCACTATCATCATATTGCTTCGTCTATACATCATCAGGACCATCCATTTGGCTTCATTTAGTTAATATTAGGTCACTAGTTAAATCACATGATAAAATTATCCTAGAAGTACATATTTTGCGTAATCTCATTACCCTTGCCATACATGCCCATGGTTCTTCAAATCAATGAATCAGACTCAGAAATTGCCAACTCAGTATTTTTGTTAGAACCTGATATAGCCAACCATATGTAAATGACTATAATAATGTCATTTGTCTTGTTTTGTTGTTGCTTTGATAAGTGGAAAGCTTTACTTAACCGAATGTCAAGTAATTGACTGAACCAAATTGGCATTCTTGATGTCTAATATGGGTGGTCCTACACCATTTTTATTGATTTATTTATTCATTATATATTTTTTTTGTGATAACATGGGTATCCCCAGCCCTTATTGGAGGTGAGACTATCCCATGGATACATGAAGCCACCCGCAAGCCCTGTGTATCAAGTGACTCTAGGGAAGGGGTTAAGACCAAGACCTTTGGTCTATTCCCTCCCAGATACTATAGCCAACCAAGCTACTCAAAAACAGAAACAGAGAGAGAAGTCCATGTTGTAAATATTGTAAATTGTGGCTGCGTTTGGATGGGGGGTAAAGTTTGGAGGGGTTACCCACCCTCCCCCCCTACTTCCTCTTGGAAAGGGTTTTCAAAAGTTGAGGGGGAGGGGTAAGAAGTTGATTTTTTACTCCTCCCTCTTAAGTACCAAACATAGGTAATGGGGGGTTACCCCCATCCAATACACAGCCTGTGTATTTTTCAAAAAATGCAACACCAATAGAAACATATCTTTTATTAGATATCGGATCAAAACATTTATCCCTTTTGAGTAGAAGAGTAGCCCAAGAACACACATTTCATATATTTTTTTTCAAGCTCGTTAGCAGAAAAAACATGAACAAAACAGATACATCCTGTAATGACCCAACTCACGATATCGGATTTTTAGGAGATTTGTAGGTCTCCGATTCAGGTAGACAGAGTTCAGTAGCATAGATTATCTAGTGGGCTCTCCAATGAACCCAAGTTGGCCTCAGTAGCATAGATTATCTAGTGGGCTCTCCAATGAACCCAAGTTGGCCCAATTCGGGACTCAGAAGGTCGAAGGGCATTTTAGTAATGTGTGCCTATTTTCTAAAAAAGGTTTGAAAAGTACACATCAAACTTAGAAATTGAACAATAGACTCTGATTGCACACACAAGCTCCTCAATTAAATACATGTGACAAGCATAGTAACCCGTTCAAAAATCTCCTCGACCTTTAAACTTTAAATTCTTTCAGAGTTTCAAGCGATGCCATGAATGAACTTTTTAATAAACTTTATTTTTGTGTTTTATTAGAATCACCGAATTGTGTGGGTTCAACACCGTGGTGAAATCACCCATTCAAAACTTAAATTCAAATTTCAAAATTTAAGATTTAATTTCAAAATAAAACTAGTCCTAACAACCTATCTAATTCACCTCAACTAAGAAACTGAAATTCCGTTACTAGAAGTATGTAAGACCTAGAGGAGAGGGGTGAATTGGTCTAATCCGATTTTATTTTACTTTTTAATAATTTATCAATTTAACAATATGTGCAGTGGAATAAACGTGTGTGCAAGTGATAAACAAATGAATCAAACCATTAAAGCAAACCACACATGCACAATAATATATAGCGGTTCGGTTCACCTGAACCTACATCCACTGCTAGATTCACCCTCTCTAAGGCTATCCCAAATCTACTATGTATGGGTGTCACACGCAAATAGTACAACCTAGTTTTTTATAGAGGTTCAACCCAAATGGTCTAATCCTCCACACCTATTTTTTTTAGTGGTTCAAACACACTGTTCTAATCCACTTACAATAATTAAAAAGAAAGGAAAGAAGAAATACTTGCATTGGGCCTTATCCGTTCTCCTTTAAGCGCTTCTTCTTTACTCGATCTATGTGCTCCTTCCATCAGATTTGCTCCATCAGAGTGATTATCGGCACAACAGTATAGGACATAAATATGATTGGTTTTAAGGTACTATGTGAACACCTTAAGCTTCATCAGAACTGGGGTATTGATTACCCAAACATCTATGTAAGAAGATGATGAATAAGGTGTAAGAGGAGGCTAATCTCTCTGGTCACAGTGTTATATTTTTCCAAGAGGTTCTCTGTGTGTCCATCCTAATTTCATTCAGCTCCCTGATATATATAGGACTGTCTGTTCTTTTCAGCCAGTCACGCCCACGAGGCCTCGTGGCGGTATATGGTAAGACAGCACAGAATCTGCATAAGTTATTTTGTTTTTCAAACAGTGACTGTCCAGCCAATTTAAGATGCCACAGTGCATGATTGGCCATTGATTTATTTCAGTCATCAATCACAGATTTACATTGAGAGAGATTGATGATTATAAATCACTTCAAATCACATGGAGGAGCCTTTCCAATTCTGTCAAAGACAGCCAGCTCCCCAACGATGAGGCTCCATCAAATTTATTCAAATTTGTATGAGGTGGCAAAAATTGAACTTCTTGGTTATTTCTTATTTCCATAAAAACTCCCAATCAAGGATCTTTTAGAAATCATAAACACGCTTACAGATTTATTTAATTAAATCTGCAAGATACTCAGTCAAGTGACATAAGCTCACTAATTTACAGTTGTCCTAATTATGACTCAGCAACAACCTGTCTGCGAGGCCTCGACAGACTGCACGAGGCCTCGAGGCTGAGAGTCAATTAAATTCTAATTTTTCCAATTTAAACAATTGACTTCTAAGATATTCGGCTTAACCTAAGGTCTCTTAAGGTTCACTTACTTGTGTGCCAGTAACATGTTCAGTGTCGATTCTTTAATTGCATAGTAGATCTTCACATACTTCCAAGGCAAGTCCAACTGAGTCACGTAATTGACAATATGTGTGACTCGGACGAACCGGGGCACTTACAGAAACAACCCATAGGAGAGACCTTATCCCTCCATAGTTTTTCCTTATTTTGATTTTTGTTGCAATTTTCGAAATGCCTAATTTAGCTTAGACACATTAGGCAAATGCCATCCAAATATTAATTTTGCCCGAAGATACCCATTCCAAAGTTAGAAAATGATCTGCCTTCAAAAAGTATCTTTACCGCACATTTGATATTAAAGACCTGGGGCCGGGGCCTCTCCGTTACTTTCTTGGCATTGAGGTTGCTCGATCTTCTTGAGGAATCTCCTTCTCTCAGTGGAAGTATGCCCTTAATCTCCTACAGGATGTTGGTTATTCTAGATGCAAACCTGCTGATACTCCGTTAGATGTCAACGCCAAGCTATCTGCCTCCGACGAGACTCTTCTTGATAATCTGATCTTTTATCAGAAACTCTTCGGCAAGCTCATTTATCTCACCATCACGAGAACGTATTTATCTTAGGCCATTGGTGTTGTAAGCCAGTTCATGCATGAACCACGAGACACTCACCTCCATGTCGTCTTTTGTATTCTTCAGTAGCTTAAGGCTCATCCTGGCCGCAGCTTGTTCTATGCAAATCAGCTTACATTTCCAGTTCATAGTTATTCTGATATTGATTGGGTCAGGTCTTCTAGTGATCTCCATTCTACCACCGGCTACTGTGTCTTCTTGGGGTTTCCTGGCGAGTAAGAATGTGACACCCCAAAATTTTAAATTTATGAAAATGAATTTTTAATAATTAATTGAGATTAAGGAGATTTAATTAAATAATTAAGAGAAATTAAGAGGGATTAAGGAGTTATTTAATTAAGCTATTAATTAATAATACTTAATGGAAATTGATTTAATTAATGAAGATTAATTTAAAGAGGTGAGGTGTCATGCCATGCGTCCAACCACCCACCTCTTGGCAATTAATGAAGACCCAAACCCACACTCCACCACCCACCTAACTTTTTGACTAAAAGGAAGAGAGAGAGAAATGAGCTTTCTCATCTCATTTCTCTCCTCCACTGATTCTCACCTTCCTCTTTCCCTCATCTCTCTCCCTCTCTCACCCTCTTCAATCGGTTTTCTCTCTCTCTCTCTCTCTCTCTCTCCTCTCCTCCTCTTCCTCTACACCTAAAAAGGAAGAAGAGAGAAGAAAAGAGGAGGGAATCATCTTCCCAACTCCACCCCACACGAATTTCTTCTCCTCCATTAGAGAAGTTTGAGAAAGAAGAAGAAGAAGAGAATAAAAGAGAGGAAGGAAACTTAGAAAGCTCATCTAAAGGTAAAATCTTCTTCCCTAAGCTTATTATTTATGTTTAATGTGAAATTTAGGATGATTTGGAACCAACCTTAGACAAATTTTGGTTAAGATGATGGAATTTGGAGAAACTTGGGAATTTAAGGGTTTTTCCCCAAATTCGTGGAATTTGATGTAAATCTATGAGTTAACTCATCAAATTGGAAATGCTAGCCTCCTAATATGTGACCAATTACATGGAGAAGTAATACAAATGATTAGGTTTGGAAATTAAACCCAAGTTAAGGAGATGGAATTTGGGGACTTGAGGGTTTTCCCCAAATTCATGAAATTTGATGTAAATCTATGAATTAACTCATCAAATTGGAAATGTTAGCCTCCTAATATGTGACCAAGTACATGGAAAAAGTAATATAAATGATTAGGCTTAGAAATTAAGTCCAAGTTCATTCACAACAAAAACCCTCAATTCTAAGGTATGTGAAATTTATCATTGTTGTGCTAAAACGATCCAATTGCATGCTTAGGAATAGAGTGCAAAATGATTATGAGCGGAAGGAATGGGAAGAACATGTAGGAAATCTAAGAAGGTATGAGAAATCTAATTTATCTAAGGTTAAGAAAATGTATGTTAGAATTTAGATTTTATCTAGAGTTAAGATTTGAAGTGGAAATTGGGGATTCTTAACCCTAAGCCTAAATAAGGTGTAATTTGAAAGAAAAGCACAAGAAAGGCTTATGGTCTTTATTTCTAGAATTAGTTGGAAATGAACTAAACTAGATTTGGGTTCAAGAAGCAAAATAGAAGTAATGAATTTTATTAAAGAATCTTATTAAGTTATTTATTAGAAGGTTATGACTTTTATATAAAATTATGCTTATGATGCATGGGATGAATGAAGAGATTGGAGGTGACCCCATTATTGGGCAAGGAAGTTTAAGACTCAACATCAACACTAGAAACTTAGAATCAAGTAGGTTTTCCTACTCTTATTGATGTACCATGGTGAATATGTATTTCTAGTTTGGATTTCAATGTTTTGAAATTTGTTATATGTGTGTTTTAAATATGGAGTTTGATGTATATGTATTATCTTATTATGAAATGCAAATGAATTTAATATTAGCGATGGAGTTCTCATGCATATGAATCATGCATTCATGAGAGATGGGAATGCATGAGCATTACGAATATGGATCCTTATGAAAGGAATTGTACAAAATAGACCTTTGGCCCCATCCATGTGATAAGATATGGCATTAACATAGGCTGAATGCTCCTGGGTGTGAGATCCGAAACTTGCACAAGATTGTATAGGTGATAGCACTCCATGGTAGTCCCGGCAAGATATGACATTAAGATGGGCTGAATGATCCTGGGTGTGAGATCCGAAACCTGCGCAGGATTGTATGGGTCATAGCACTCCCTGGTAGTCCCGGTAGAAATGCTAAGTATTGGGAAGTCGCTCCCATCTGGATGCCACGGGAAAGCGACAGACATAAGAGGCCAGTGATAAAACTGTTGAATTGGGAAAGACAGACTTTCCAATACATGGGGCATGAAAGCGATTGCATAGATTTCATGGCACCCATGGCATGTCATTCATGATTATTTTATATACTAAGTTGGAAAGTATGATTTGATATTTGGTTATGAGATGTATTATGATTTCGAGATGTTTATTACTTGGTATTTACACATGACTTTGATTTTGATTAGAAATTTTAAATGGGGATGGGATATGTTTTTATGAAATGTGAATTACAATGTAATAAACACCTATCTTATATTATGATTTTGTATATGTCACATATTGGTACCCACACCGATGGGAATTCCTACTGAGCGTTGACTAAGCCCACAATTTTTCCCCCTTTTTAGAATCTAATGCAAGAAGTGATAAGGGCAATGAGGCTGGGCTAAATGCTAGTCAAGCATGATTGGAGATGAAAGAAAGGATAAAGTTTTGGAGAGTCACACATTTTGACATTTTGGAGATAGAAGACATTATCATTCTTTTTGTCTATATTTTGAGAACATGTAATTTTTGTAGGAGTTATATGATTGGAAGTTTAATTGATGATGTGCAAACTCCTAGATGATGATGTTAGACTTCTTTGTTATTTGACGTTTAACTTATATGGGATTAATATGCTTTGCTTTGGATTGAGAATCACTATCATTCAAATGTATCAAATACTATGTATATGCTTTTGTAGGTTTTATGTTAGTGTGTTGCAAAAGTTAAAATGGACTCTGTCCATGCGCACACACTAGTTGGGCCAGTCGAGGGTCGGGTCTTCTGACTCAGACTTGACTCGCGTCGTGGCGCTCCGTCTCTTTCTCTTTCTCATTAAATACCACTCTGATCCTAGTGGGAGAAGGAGGGGCGCTACAAAGAAGCAGTCCATTTTTTTTGAAACATTGTCGACTAAATATCATTAAAAGGAAGGGAGTACAGAGAAGGGATCCGAGTATAGGAGATATATACTCAGAGCCGAAAAGGAAAGACAAAAAAAACAAGAACAAGAACAATGAAAAATGAAAAAACAAGATACATAAAAAATGACAACCCCACAATAAGCAAATGAAACCCCCAATCCCAACAGTCAAGGCTGAGAAATGAAAAAAATTCCAAGGATGGACTCTGTAGCATAACACCAGATTTCGCAAAGAAGTCTGCAACGCAATTTGCCGACAAGGTGTATGAATGAAGGAGACACCGCCTGATCTGCACAACCTCCAAATGTCCCTAGCAATACCCATCAACCTCCATGGGGGGATTTTTTTTTATTAGCCTATGACATTAGTTGAGTTACTTTCGATAATGAGGTTATCACTCCTAAGCTCAAACCAAACTTGAAGTGCTCTCCTAATTGCCCTCAGTTCAACTTCATTTGACTCCATCCACTCTACTGATTCGGAAAAAGCTGCCATCATTCTACCCCTATCATCATGTAACACACGTCCTATACCTACTGGCCCTGGTTTACCCCTTGCAGCCCCATCTACATTGAATTTGCATGAACCTAGGGGAGGCACAACCCACTTGACTAATCACTTTTTGGCTCTACCAACTCCATTCATACACCCATCCCAAGACAGATAAAAATCCTCCGGTGCTAGACCCCGAAACTCCAAGTAAGAAGCAGTCCATTGTTGCTCGGTCTAGTGCTGAGGTTGAATATCGTGACATGGCTAGTATTGTCTCTGAGTTATTGTGGCTTCAACAATTTCTCACTGAGTTGGGCTTTGTTCCTGCTGATCCACTTATCATGTTTTCTGACAATCAGACGGGAATCAACATAGCCTCCAATCTAGTCTTTCATGAGAGGACTAAGCACATTGAAGTTAATTGTCACTTCTTTCGTCAGCATATATCTACCGACCGACTTTTCACTCCTTATCTGCATTCTAAAGATCAACTTGCCGATATGTTGACAAAAGCAGATCCTCGAACTCAACTCTCTTCGGTTATTAGCAAGCTGAGTTTATTCGACATTTTCGAACCAGCTTGAAGGGAGAGTGTTGTGGGACCCATTTCATAACACAATTGACCAGTGGGACCCATTTTTGGACAAAATTTTTCAGAATCACTTTATTTTGGAAAATCAAATTAGTTCATTGTTTGACTAATTGTAATTGATCATTATTTTTTTTTTCCCTTTTTAGCCACTGTGATTGGCTCACTTTGTATTATAAATACATGCAATGTAACGACCAGACCCGAATACAGGGCTTAGGGCTTGACTCAGTGTGATATTGTCCGCTCTGGGCCTCGCACACCAGCGAGCCCACACGGTTTTGCATTTGGGCTCAAGCCCACCTGGCCTGGCCCAAAAGGCCTCACACTTGAATCAACATGGGGTGGCCACTTATGACCCCTCCCCTCTCAACCTTCCCAACCGATGTGGGACTTTTCACCTTTCCCACATCAGGTTGGGGTGGGTATCACATGCAACCTCTCTCATTTTAGATGATTCAATACAATTAAGAGAAGAATTCTTCTCCATACTCTTTCCAAGTAAGAAACTGGTCAACTATGTCCTGAAATGGGTCCCACAATAATCATACCCACCCTTTTGTCATATAGTAGTTTACTTTTTATATCCATTTTGCCCTCAATTGCACCTGGATAACAGAACATCACATTCTGTCTTACTCTAAATCAATGAAAAACATGTCTAAATTTTTCTATGTAAACTTTCTCATGAGTTATCTTAATAGGAAAGTGGAGTCTATTTAGATTTTTCATAGGATTAATGCGAATTGTTTCTCAGAAATGAAGGTTGTTTGCAGGTGGAATATGGACCTACCTTCCTTGCTCAGGCCCAAGCCTACTCGAAGCAATTTAAAAGCTTAACATGCCTATATAAGTCCTAATTTCAAATTTCAACGTGACAATCGTGTTCTTATTCTAAATTAGTAAAGCATCATAAGCACCATAATAATCATCACCATTTTTATTAACAAAAATCATCATCATAATAATCATTTAACCATTCCAACTATATAATAAGAAAAATTGTCAGAAATATACCATATGCTATTATACATGTTTATTACTATAATCATCCCAATAACAAAACACCCAACATAATGGGCCTAAAGTCTGATTTTACCATAAACCCAAGCCCGCTTGTTCACCTATGTATTAAATGAGGTAAAAAGATGAGCCCAAGCTTGGCATGTTGGTATACTAACCTGTTTAAGCACATTTATTAGGCTAGGTTTGACCAGGCTTCAGTCAGGTTGAAGCCCATCAATGTGATACCCCGCCCCAGAGGGGTGCCCAGAGGCTCAGAGCATCTCCACACATGGAGAGAAAAGCGCCAAGTTGGCGCTGGGTGTGTTCTTGTTGCCCCACATCGCCAATTGGCTTGAAATATCCCTAGTATATAAAGCTTGGGCTTCCTCCTTCTAGCACAAGGCCTTTTGAGAGCATTCCTTGGGTTTGCTGGTCAGAAACAAAGTCGTGCGGGCCCGTCTGTAGTCTAAAAGTGGACAATGTTGTGCTGGAGGGACGGGGCGTTACAATTGGGTATCAGAGCAAGGTTTCGATCCTGAGACCTGTGGGTTATGTGCCCACCACGTTCCTGCTGCCGTTGCTATATTACTCTGTAATATTTTAAGTTTATAACTTGTAAGTTCAATAGGCATGAGAATCAACATAGTGCAACCTAATATAGTTATCAAAATCTATGTTGATCCAATATTATATGGGTGCATCAAAAGTTGTGCTTAGTTTTGCTTACCATTGCTTAAAGACACAAGTTAACCCCTCCAATTTTTTAAATGATCAAATCTCACTAAATGGAACTGCCCAATTTGCAGATGTTGAATGAGTGATGCCTGATGGAATGATTCATAATTTTATCAAGGTGACAGCTCCTATACTCTGAGGTTTCTTGGGTAAGCAAGCAACCAATACTTAATACTACGCTAAAAGAATTAGGTACCATGCACTAACTTTCGGTACAATACATTTTGTAGTGGTAACAAGTACACAAATAAAAGAGTTGGAGCATTATGCCCGCATTTCAATGACAATTGATGATGATGATCATTAGGTGGCACTATGTGCATTTGCTTTTTTTCTAACCCAAATCATATTGAATCTATTATCCAATATTTGATTTCATACAAAATGTTAGAGAAACATAGACCCTATTTAATCATGCAAGTATTATATATATACATATATACATATATATATATATATATATATATATACATATATATATACATATATATATACATATACATACATATACATATATATATATATATATATATAAGTTGATTTTCACCAGTACAAGGTTGCACATGCACAACACCGTGCAGGTGGGCTATGGAGCCCACCTGGGTTGGGTCCAAAGGGTGGGATTGGTTCATTTCAATGGTATTTTCATGATGATGCTTCTCATAAAATATCAGGTTTATTGGAATTCAAAAGTCATAATTTTCAAGGGTCCAAAAGTAATGGTAAAAATAGGGGTACTTTTGTTTGGATTTCAATCCAACGGTCTGATCAACTCTAAATGGGTTCAAATTGGATAGCGATCCAATTAACAGGTGGGTAGGTGTATAAAGGGGGTAGGGTGTCAAAATGGGGCCCAGATGGGCTCCAATTGAGGCCAACAAGCGACAGTCACACATACACGACCAATGTGTATGTAATGTGATTTTCCACTTGCAGCCAGCCTAAAATGGATGGCAGAATCTGTAACAATTCCATTGACAAATTGACTCTGATTTTGATAGCATCTAAGTTTATCATAAGAAAACTTATTCACTTTCTCCTAGTTGAATAGACAGCCATAAGCTGGAACACTGTAAAACAGTGATGGCGACACTTTCGCCATTGAATGAATTTAGCTCGTATTGGTACTTGTGATTGTACTAACAAAAACACTCTTTAATTTAAATTTCTATATGACATAATAATTTAAAAAATGCAATAAAAACTTGAAACCATTAACATTACCTTCATCTTCATTGATGGTTGACCTTCTACTTCGTCTCCAAATAAAAATTCCAATGATGGATATAATGCTTAAAATTCCAAATGAGACTAATATCCCAACAAGCAAACCAGTCTTGCTCTTCTTTGTAGAAGTGGAACTGACTGGAGGATTGACAGTTGGCTCAAAATCTAAGCAACAATTCAATATCGGTCTCAGCATAAAACCATAAGAAAGTAAGAACATTAAAAGAAAAGTTGAACTCTTAGCTAGTCAAAGTTCAGTTACAATTTAGTAATACTACCTGGAGTGACGCTGATGGCTGAAATGGATGGTCCATAAATTCCTGGAGTGGGTATGCAGCAAGTACCCTTTCCAGCCCACAAGAGATGAATTTCAAGAAAGTTCTCAGACACTTGAGTCTTCAATTGTTTCTGCACAACTCTAAGAGTGACCCCACCTGCCTCTTTTCTTATGTCGAAATCTTTCAATTGAAGACTACCCTGTAGAATTAAAGAAGAGCTTCTAAACTGATAGAGACTACTCACATCACACTCAAAAGGTACAAATTTTTTCTCAATGAATGGTGGTAGGATAATTGGGATTTTTAGAAGTTTCATTCTTCATTAAAATGTTGAAACATTAAAACTTTAAAATCTAACCACCCTCATTAGTTTTGAAGATGTTTTACCATTCATACTCCATGTTCTTCCATATTTTATAACAGTGTTTCTGACTTCCTAGCCAAGGTTGGAGTACAGAAATCACAACTGGCAGTTTTCCCTTTAGTCTTCACAGGAAGGAGGGGTTTGAGGATCTCCTTGTTCTGAAGCATTTCCCCTCTAACCACATCCTATTTCGGTTGTAGGGGACCAGGGTTTTATTATTGTCATGACCATAATATCTATCTTCTATTGACACTATTGTTGTATTCTCTCTTTTGAGGGACCTGGATAACTCTCTTATACATGATCCTCTATGCTTTTGTATCTCGCTCATTAATTATTGAAATATTCTTTGTCTCTGTTTCCAAAAAAATAATTATATCTTCCATTAATGACGAAAAAAGATAGTCTCTGTTCACCAGGCCTAACTACAATGATACATGCAAAAACATTACATCTGCTACACTACAGTAGTTGCATCACTGCTATAGTGCCTGTGCACTTTTGGGGCCCATTTTAATGTCAGATCACCATTCAAGAATGTATCATTTGGATCATTGATTTTTTTTTCTGGAATTTTTAAGATTTTTCTAGATGTTTTTGGCACCTCCAGGTTAGTCAAAATCTTGATTTTTCTTTTTCCCAACACACAAAAAAAAAAGACTTCATTAAGGTGCCTCACATGAATATAATGCTTATCTTCAAGACATGTACCAACAACAAGATATTGGCTCCTCATCTTCCCCCACTGCCTCTCTCGATCAGTCAAGTATATCATCCTCCACTCCATTGCATGTGTCCTCTCCATCTGGTCCTTGGGTAATTGATTGAGGAGCTACGGATCACATGATGTGTATGTCTACTCCTTTTGCTTCTCTTGATCATAAACAACTAGCACATTCATCTTGCTACTAGTTCATTTATTATCATCACAGGCAAAGATTTATTCCTCTCTCATCTAGCATTTCTCTATCTTCCACTCTTCTTGTTACCTAATTTTTCTTCTGATCGTTTGTTTGTTAGCCATCTCACTAAAAATGTTAAATGTTCCATTACATTTTATTCCCTGGCCATTGTGCATTTCAAGACTTGGAGACAAAGAAGGTGTTGGGTGGAGGTCATGAACACAACACTTGTTTGAGCGAAGCACTGAACCTCTTGCTGCTACTTCGCCTTTGAATAAAGACATCCATCTAGTAGCATTGCCATCCAAGTTGAAGTCTATGGCTTTGACAATGTCTGGAAGCCAATCATGTTAGGGACACTTCAAAATCCAATCAAAAGTACATTTTGCTCTTCTAAATTTTGAAGTATAGTACTTGATAATTTGTCAAAATTAATAAAGGATAGCTTTGGAAAGGAAAATAGAAGAAAGTAACTAGTGAATTCTAGAAACACATCTTACTTGTGTTAGGATATGGCTCGTATTCTAATCATGGTGGGACCTCAATGTTAATGGAGACTGATATTGCAATGCATAAAATTAGCCAGTTCTATAACTGGGATGTTAGTTGCTGAAAAAGGAAGGTTTCTTTCTTTACCATGGATGAGGAATCTAGGACCGGATAGGATTGCCAGTCTGGGCTCTTTATAGCAGCGTGGAGAACTAAAATAGGAAGGCCATCGACTGCATTAAGTGTATAAATATATACACGTTGGTGAGGGAAGAGGTGTGACTGTGTAGAAAACTTGAGGAAGTCCAAAGAGAAGCAGAGAGAGGCATTGTTTGTGGGCTTGCAAGAGAGGTGTATTGTGAGAGAGAAAAACATCAGCCAGGACTGTCTGATTCACGGCAGTGGGTTGGTGGCTGGAAATATTGCATACAGCAATACTCGGCCTGATCTTGTGAGAGGAGTCTGCACAGAGATCACAAGGAAACACAGCAGAGGAGCAACATACAGCAGCGGGGGTAGCAGATCAGTTCTCTCTCTGAGTTCAGAACAGTAGTTCTGAGAACTGGCATACATACACGGGTGTCTTTGAGCAAGGGTTGCTGGGGTTTTCCAGAGGGCAGCCTGCTCAAGTGACAGATCAGAGAGGCGTCAGGAGCAGGAAGAGAAAGGCTTCGACGTGGGTACAGAGAGAGCAACCAACTGATACAGCGTGAGAAGCGATTTTTCTCTTGGAAAAATCAGCAGAGGGTTGCTGCCAGCATTATGTTGTGGCTGTATGAGACATTGACAGTGGAGAGAAAAACCAGCATATCAGACACAGTGATAGGCTTGAGGTGTGTGCAATTTGTTGTTGTTTCACTAGTATAAGAAGTCTGACATACAATATCCAGAGAGATTCAAGCAAAGGCTGGAAGAGAGGAAAATCTGAGAGGTTCATTCAAGAGTATAGACATTTACATTGTATACATTATCTCTGTTTTCTCTTAGTAAAATAATACACGCTCCGTGGACGTAGACCGGGTTGGCCGAACCACATAATATCGGTGTTCTTGTGTGCTGTGATTGATCGATTTATTTCCGCATATTGTTATTATTCCTAACTTGAACACATACCTGTAGATAAATATCAAAAACACGTCTTCCAACAGATTCCCATGTAGGTGTATTTGGAAAATCAGTATCTGCAAACTGCAGGTTCACTGTGTAGTTTCCATTTTCAAGACCCAGACCATAGTATCTTAGTGACACTGGTGCTAATCTTGTTGACTGGAATAACCCCATTTCCACAGTATTTGAAAACACTGATTGAGTGAATCTGGTATATTCAGCATTGCTGCCCTCATCGAACTTCCCGATGCTACTGACTGCCCACTTGGTAGTGTCAGTAACATAATATGATGCAGCACCAAGAGTTTCATTGTCTATATCAAAATCTGTGCTACTAGTTCTGAACGATCCACCTCCACAGTTAATTGCAAATGAAGAATCTGTGAACGATTGAAACATGAATATTGCTAAGCGATGTGATTATATTGAAATAATTAGCCTCACAAAATAATCAGCTGGTGGGTACAGGCTACTATGAAAGTGAGAGAAACACAAAATGGTCCCATGCTTTAGGTAGGTAGTGGACTAGTTATCTCCTTATTCAATTATGTATTTTTTTTCTTTTTTTAAAATGTACTGAGATAGTATAGTAAAGCTAAACAATTTATCTCATGAATTAAAGTACTTATAGAACATCTTATTAATAAGCTAAGCAAGGTGTTATGGCTCTTTTTGTGATTCCCAAATGCCTAAAGTTTGTCAAAATTTACAGAACTTCATAATAAAACTGATATCCTTTAAGTTCTTTTTTATTTTTGAAAGTAGCTTTCAGCTTCATTACTCAATGCTAGTCTTGGTGAATGTGTACATCATTACACATGCATCCATGTTGGTGTATGGTTCACTAATCTGGGCCATCTCTCTAGTTAGGTTTTTTTCCCTTTTAAGTAATGGAACATGCACTATCAATTTGAATGTCTCTATTCAGATGCCTAGATTGCATTTCTTATATGATACTTAACCATTTTCCTACTATGGAGAAGTCTACAACCTAACTAGAGTTGTTGCCATTTTGTAACTGGCAAGAGTTGATTTCTTTTTTCAATGCTCCTTTGTAGAAAAATAGCCCTTACATTTTTGGACAAACATTACCAATGTAGAACCAAAAGTGATTGACAATGCATCTCTCTCTCTCTCTCTCTCTCTCTCTCTCTCTCTCTCTCTCTTCATCTTTGATTTCTTTAGTTTGTTAGGTTAATTAGGCATACTTTTGCGATTAAAGTTAAATACAAATATAAATAAATCATATCCATTTAAAAACCATTAAAAAGAGAAAAGTTTCTTGTATTTTGTACTTGCATATAAAAATAAAAAAATTAAATATTATATTAATCATTGCTAAGAGGAATAAAGAAATAAATAACTCACGGATTGGAGAACCATGATTGCATGGAAAGTTCCGCTGGAGACAATTCAAACCTGAAGGCAAAATACTGAATTTGAAACAAAAAAAATAGTCATTGAGAAAGCTGAGAGAAGCAAGAATTTGATACGGACTCTACAATAAGTGGAACAGTGATATAAACAATTCAAAAATATTGCAATATCATGTAATTTATATTAGCAACCTGACGAGCATGATTATATGTGTGTGTGTGTGTTTTTTTCTTTTATTTTTCCGATAAGGTGAGCATTTGGACATCAATCTTTTTCTTAACACGTTGCCAGCAGACATGCCATGCATGCCATATGTGTTTTCAGGTAAACAGAACTAAAACCACAAGAGGTGGAACTCTTACGTTTTACACCTCAAATTATGACATGCAAAATACCAAATTTTGATTGGAGATGTAACACAATGTTTGATTTTGTGCTATTATGTATTTACATTAAAATTGATAACAATACAATCTACCATTTATGTTCAAAATTGAATGCAATTTTGGAGTAAAATCAAGTGGTTATAGAGGTAATCTACAAAATCCTTAAGCACCTGTTGTTTGAACTATCAATTATGAAGTTATTAGCCACCAAGTTCCTGCACAAAATACATTACATAAAGTGCATAGTCAGTGCCATAGTGTTCAAACAAAGGAAACCATGACGTAGCGAAAAAACAAGCATTCACACAAACACATGAGATTTATGCGGTTTAGCAATGGCATACATCCATAGTGAGATGGGAGCAATTTCACTATCTTTCAAAGATTTACAATACTCTCTTCTTCATGCCTATCTCAATAGAAATGAATCACGTAACGCTAGAAATCACTCAAAGATATGATATATAAGTGTATGTATGCATCTGAACCCCATTAACAGGGGGCATTGACCCCCTATGACCCTTGTCTCAGGGATAAGTACCCTTGAAATATATGATCTACAAGTGTGGGATGGATATTTACATTATTTGGAATTATTTTCTGGATTTTCGATAATGGTCATATTTCGGGTCTAATACAATGTCCGGTTGACTTAAAATTGGCTTCATTGGATGGTGTATTCAGTTATCCATCCAACAAGCCCAAATTAGTGCAATCCAACATGTAATAGAGGTTATAACCTATTCTATGATAAGGTGTTCTAAAGTGATGAGTTAGTCCTACATGAATTATAAAGTGATGAGTTAGTCCTACATGAATTATAAAGTGATGAGTTAGTCCTACATGAATTATGTTTGAAACTATCACGTAGACAACATTATAAATGGTCACGAAAGCCACAGTGCTAAAGGAATTAAGTTGGATTTGAATTTATACTTTTTTGTTAAATTGACTGGAGTTTTGAAAAGCTTTGGCCCAAACTCACATAGAAAAGTATTCCAATGAGATGGTATGGTAGGGTGGCTTTCTCTTTAGTTTGTCCATCAAGGCATGGATTGAAATTTTACAAGAGCACATAGCTGATTAAGAATAAATTATTATCCATCAATTACTACCAGTACTTCTTTAATTCATTTCAGTTTATTTAAATTAGATGAGGAATTTCTTGAATATTTCATATTGTTGAAGTTGAGTAGTCAAGAATTCATTGTTGGGCATGTTTGTTGTGAAAGCTCTTATTTCATGGATGGTAAATAAGGGAAAGGGAAGGTTTATTCTTTGCCATTGATGAATCTACACATATCATATCTAGTAGTAGAAAGCATTATATTTAATGTAATTTTGGATGCAATCCAAATCGAAATCAATTTAAATATCCTGGAAGATTAGATGGTTATCTTGTAGTGTTTCATTTTGGCTCTGGTATAAATCTCGTTTATCTCTTTTCTACTTCTGACTTTTTCCCCATCAATAAAATCTTGTGATTGTTTCAAACAAAAAAAATATAAGATAGTTATGCATTTTAATTAGGGATGCAACTCAGGGCGAGTAAAAACCAGATCTGCCTAGATCCAAATTGAAAATTACTAGGGTCATACCCAAATTAAAAGACACGGATCGGGTCGGTTCGGTGTGAATCCAACCCAACCTAAGCCAAGTTGCATTCCCAATTTTAATGTACATTCGGATGACCAGGAACTGAAAAACGTGGTATTAGGTCAAATTTTTCATCACAAATTATCCATTTCAATGCATGTTTGGTGAGCAAGAAATGGATAAAAGTGAATGTCGAAAAGTGGGATGACCATCTTGCCAAATGAAACACAAAGCACTTATAATCTAAGAAACATTAAAACATACTGATACAATAAGAGAAGTAAAGGTGAAAGGAGAAAAAAATAAAGTACAAAGTGACAGATGGTATAAACGACTTGTATCAGAGCTACATAAACACCGAGAGCTACAAAAACTAATGAGACCACACCCTTCCACAAGCTCACAGCCCTCAACTACAAAACAGAGACATGTGATACATATATACAATGCTCAAACAATTACAAAAAGTAAAGGAGTAATTTTGTTGCATCTTTTACGTACAATTGCAAACCTTGCTCTCCAACCCAAGAGGGAAACATTCTTGATAATTGGTTGTAAGATAAATCTCTACATCAATAACAAATTAGCATAAGTTAAAATACACACCATGAAACTAATGAAGGATTAAACTAATAAATGTTAGCTATTAAACACCCTTTATGAATGTAAAGCAAATTCTAGAATTGCTGTTTTGAAAGAAATGGTTGAATTGCTAAGGAGGAAAAGAACAGATAAAAATGGATTTTTTTAAGAAGAATCTGGAAAATTAATGAAATTTTATGAGAAATAAAACAAAATATATTTTTATCCACAAAATACAGAAATCCAGAAATTGTATGCAAGGTTGAATTTGAATCGACCTGATGAGAATCAACATCAATTTGAATATTTTTGGCAACACGGATGATTATTCATTCCTACTGTGAAATCAGGAATCACATTGGGTGAGTATTCTTTTAGATCATTTTCCACATGACATTTGTACAAAATAATGTCCTGATAATGTTGAAGTGAGGGGAAACACATGTAAGACTACCAAACTGCCACCAGTTCAGGTTTCAGCATATCAACTACCCAAAACACAAAAGAAAGAACTACTATATGCTTAGTCAAAATAACTCAGATAAGCCCATTAGAGGTTAAAACCATAATTAGAAAAAGTACAGTTTGTAAATAGAGTTAAAATAATAAAACTAAGAATGCAGTAGAAAATTATGTGAAATAAACTTACATTGTGGTCAGTGATGAACTTTTATTGGAAGGCAATGATCCAGAAAGACTATTATTTCCAAGAAACCTGTTTATTGAAGCAAGGCAAATAAAGTATCGCATAAAATACTTTTTTAAACATATTCGAAAAAATCTGCTGAAAAGGACTGAATAATTGCTACATATTTACTCACAAGTAAACAAGTGAATCCAAATTGAAGAGAGAGTCTGGAATTTGGCCAGTTAAATTGTTGAAGCTCAAATCTCTGCAATAATCCAAACAATATTAAAAAAATACAAGAATAAGAAAGATGTAATCCTTTGACAATTCCATCTTTTTAGAAGTTGCAGATATATAAGTTGCTAAATTGCAGAGATTTCCACTTCCCTTTTTTCTGCCACGACATTCGAATATGTGAAGCTAACTTTCATATTTTTCACTGATTTAGCAGGCCCCGTCTGTTGATAATAGAAAGGGACAGCCACCAACCATTGTAGGCAAGGATGTGGTTGAGCTGTGGTTCAAAGCATCTCTCTAAGGAGAGACATTCCCTTCCACTCTCTTTCCCAATTTTATTTTATAAAATCCTATTTTCGAGAGATTTCCACTTCCCTTTTTTCTGCCACGACATTCGAATATGTGAAGCTAACTTTCATATTTTTCACTGATTTAGCAGGCCCCGTCTGTTGATAATAGAAAGGACAGCCACCAACCATTGTAGGCAAGGATGTGGTTGAGCTGTGGTTCAAAGCATCTCTCTAAGGAGAGACATTCCCTTCCACTCTCTTTCCCAATTTTATTTTATAAAATCCTATTTTCGAGAGATTTCTATGTTGTAGAGATCCTTTCTAGGATTTTCTTTCTTCTTTTTGGGGATATTAGGTCTCAATGCAAACAAAAAAAAAATTTGGGGTTCTTTATGCCTCCTTTGAAATGTGTTAGAGAGATTTTGGAGAGCTCTCTTCTAGGGTTTTTAAGAGATCTCATGCATGTGAAATTGCAAAGTAGGTGAGCATTTTCATTTGTGCATGACATATTGCAATTCTCCCATTCTTATTTCTCGATAAATGAAAGTCATCTACCTTTTCGCCCATAGATATAGACATCAATATTGAACCACATTAAATTGTCTCTCCTTGTGTGTATGCATATGAGTTGAATTTTATGTTGATTTACCTCTTGCAATATTTGAATTGCACCTTTTCCACATCACAACACTATTATCTATCTAATGAAGTGTACAACAATATGTCTCCTTTAAGATACCCAATCCATCTGATGAAAATGAAATTTACAACCAATACTCCACATTTAATAGGAAAACAATTACAAATGATCATCTGATGGACCAGATTTTGAGCAGCTCACATCCAATATGGACTCACTGTATGAAGGATTAGATGAGCAAATTTTAGGCTAATATACAGTTTGTTGGGTCTGACAGACACTATCAAACACCTTATATATATCCTCACTCTAATATTTTTCTATGCAAATATGAAGTATCTACATGCATCACATGGATATTTAGAACTCACAGTTGTTTCAATGAGGTATAATCTCCAATGTTAGATGGAATAGTACCGGAGAGCATATTACTTCTCAAGATTCTGTTGAAAGCATAAAAGCCACTTGACCATATCATTGCAACTTTCAGAAATATGTAGCCAAATAGAAAGTGCTAACAAAGCAGTATAAAAGCATGAATCAAGATTATATGATCTTACAATGTACTCAAATCCTTCATATCCCTTATAAAATCCAGTGTAGAGCTCACATTAGATACATCACTTAGTCTCCTGCAGGATTAATTTGAGATAGTTAAACAAAATGGGGTTGCTGTTGTAAATGGTAACAACAAGAAAACAAACACTCACAAATCATTCAATGAAACCAAATTAGAAAAACTTGATGGAATTTTGCCCTCGAAAGAGTTCCCTTGAAGATTCCTGCATGAAAACAACAATAAGAGAACTAGAAAAGGAATAATAACTTCATTCAAAGCAGGATGCATGACTGCAATAATGACCAGGTTATCTCTCCATAAACAAATGCCATGGCTATCTGATGAAAATGGGACGTCAGAAGTCAATTTCCACATATTTGCCGCCTGTCTAATCAAACATCTTTGGATTCACTCTGTCTTCCTTTGGTCCAGCATCTTGACAATTTGGACCACTGAAGAAGGTTGCAGCAAATGCTCATCTAATATATAGTATTTCCTCAAAAGATTAACTATACAAGGAAAGAAAATTCTCAAGATTTTTCTTACAAATTTGTAAGGTTTGTCCAGTTCCCTATGAAGTCAGGTATCTTGCCTGTGAACTGATTGTCAGAGGCCCAACTGAAATTCATAGAGATATCCATTGTAAGACTTAAGATAGAAAATATTAGACACTGAAATGGATGCCAAATAAAAGAAAAGATTGTATGATGCTGGCCACAGACTAGCCACTATGATGCCAAATCAAAATGTTGATTGTAGCCTCTACCTTTAGTCAATCCCACCCCTTCACACACCTCATCCTGACGAAGAGGGGTGGGTGCAGCAATGCATTGGTTGATTGGGGCAGGGAACAGCATTATTATATGGGATCCCACAGTCATATTTTAAACCCAATATCGAATTAGTCATCCAGTGAGGGGCATCACACAATTCTTTCTGATTGTAGTACGTAACTGAAAGAAATAAAAACTCTTACAAAATCTGCAAGTTCCTTAAGTTGGCAAATGTTGGCGGAATTTCACCATTCAGTCCAGCACTATCAATATAACTGTCAAAGCAAACATGGGCAATGACTTGTGAATTTTTTCTGAAAGATAATTAAACGTGATATTAATCCATCTTCTTCTTGTTCTTTGGTTGGAGGGGGAGTTTGTAATTCTCCACCCCTTTTAAAGATTGGAGATTTCAAATTCACAATACGGAGATGGAAAATTGGCACACCCATAAGCATTCACATGGACATATTAATCATAACAAAAATGATTTCTTGAGACTCATTGGCAGTGCGAGAAGTAAACAGAGTCATATTTTAGCCCTTCAAATTGTGCTTCACTCATTTCTATTTGAAATTAACAAAAGCACACTTCATGTTGACCAGAACAAATACAACTATTGACTACTTAAATATGAGGTCATTTCAGTGATAAGTTACAGTTGTTAGGACTATAACCTTTCCATTTGTATCTGAAACAGGAGAGTCGTGTATTCATCACGAAGGGAAGTGTACTTCCCACTGAAGTAAAAAAAACTCAGCAAGTGCCAACTCAACTTGGCTAGGTAAGAATAGAACCCAGAAACTGATCAGGTCTGATCCAAAATGGTCCAGAAGTTAATTAATGCCTGAGTACAGTCTGGATTTCAAGTTTGTGGACAAGCAAGGAGATAGAGCACCCCTTTTGTAGACACCCCAGTTCTACCAAACCTCATCTATACCTAAATTGGCCCTAACAAAACCCAATAAAACCTCAAATTACACTCCACTAAATTAAAGTAGACCTCATGACATGATTTGGAACCAAACAGGACCCAAATCCACTACCACCAACTCGAAATGTGCATTGTTGCCATCATAAGGGACAATTTTGTGGGGGGTAATAATGCAGAATAAAAAACTCCAGCCCCCATGTCGCCTACCACATCATCGCTACACCAACTGGAACCAAACCTGACCCAAATCCACCACCAAAAACTTAAAAAGTGCATAAAGGGCATCATTGTCATAGACCAAAGTGGTTGATAATACCCAAAAAAGAAAAAGAATGCCACCCCTCCAACCTCCATGTCACCTTCAATATCATCACCGCGTCATTCCATGTCATGCTAAGGTGCCACATCACCATCGCATCAGACACCACATCAAGCCATATCATCACCACGCCACCCAACATATCAACATAACCCACTAAGGTGCCATGTCACCAGCAATGTCATTCACAGAATCATCATGGGAGACCCATTGTAAGCCACACCACCATCCATGTCATCACCATGTTGCCAAAATTATCTAGGTGGAATAACACATCATTTCAACAAAAGATAAGGACAAGCAATATTCTATAATTCATGGCTCTTTCCCAAGCCTTAGATGTTGGACTGAATCAAAGAAATGGATCTCAAACCCAAGCACTGAAATCTCGTGTCCTTAGTCCTAAGGATCCTACAAAACCACCCTTGCAAAACCATGGGACCCAATAGTATTTGCTAAAACCATTAAAGGACCCACGAGTTTCATGAAAACCACTATCCCAAGGTGGCCCAATCCACCAAATTGAGTTTGCTAACAAGTTCATTGAAATTGAGTTTGCTACACTTAATAATCCCACATTACACTTGCAATATATCAATTACCACCTCAATTATAAACCTTCACAGGATTTACTTATATATCAATTTAGAAAGTCATTAACAAAACAAAAAAACAAACATATGACCAATTAAACTTAGTTAGTGAGCTAAAATTCGGCTTAAAGATTGTGCTCCAAACATTAACTAATACCCCCCCTGTCCCAAATTAGTTGTCTTATATGAATTTTGGAATTGTCCCAAAATAGTTGTCTCATCTATATTGGAGTAATATAAAGTGTGTTGAAAATAGATGATATCACATGGAGTGCTAACCTTCTATAGAGATTTCCTTAAAAATTACAAACCTTTCAAATGAGACAATTAAAATGGGACGGAGGGAGTAGTTTTTTAGCAGTAACCATTAAATAATAGTTGTAGCAGCATTACGTAACCATGGATAATCATACCACCAATGAGAGGAAAAATGCAAGTGATGGAAGTTGGATTTTGTAAATATTTATTGCACAGATTAGTAAAAGATTCAGCCAATAAAACTCAAGTACTGCCGACTCAAAGAATTGGCATGAAACCTAAGTACTCTTATATTTTTAGAGATTTTATCACCGAAATAGGCTTAAATGATAGTTAATGATCTAATGGCATCATAAACCACCAAAAACAACCACCCCTCTCCTGCGCCTCTTTTTACGGGTGTATTGATCATGTCAGTATAATATAGTGTATCATATGTCCCCCATGGATTAATATGGATCATATAGGCCTTGAACTTTGAACATGTCTCACATTTTTAAGAGATAATAAACATTAAATATTCAAAAGGAAATCATATCTTACACTTGTTCAAGATTGGTCAAATTTCCCAGCTCAGGAGGCAATGAACCAGAGAAGTTATTTGAGCTGAAAGCTCTGCACAAAAACAGAAGTAAATGTTTCAGCATGAAATCACTACAACTGCACTAGTATCAAACTAACATGGCAAACTCTACCAAACACTTGCATTGATACACCATATATGCAACTATGTATGAAGCAAGCATGATGTTGGGAGGATAACACATGCCCCAAGGACTAGTCAGGTTAAAATTGTCCCCTGTCCCAATACAGGTGAGATGCCTGGACACCTTGATCGTAAAAAAAATAAATAGAAGCAAACATGAGACTCGCCAACAGCCCACAGTTCACATTGGTGGGCAACACTTGCATGGAACAATCAAGTTATAAAGATAATCATATTATGTGCTCCCTTAGTAATTTATACATCATATTTTTATGAAGCAACACATTCTTTGTATTTTCATATCAGTCTCTTTTCTCATGTATTTATTTATTTTTGGTTTTTTGTACATCTGATCACAAAAGCAAAGAGTTTAGAATTAACAGCCACATTATGGACACTCTCTAACTAGGATTAAGATTAGAAAGTTAATAGACAAGAAAAGATGCTTGCTGGTATTATATATGTGGTAAGCATTCATCCCAATTATTTACAAAACTTCACAATGTTTGTTTTGAGGGCCAGAAAAATTAATGGCTTCTTACCCTCCTAAGCAAAGGTGGAACAAGGGGGGGCATGACATACTTTTTATTTAGGAAAGAAATTTAAAGAATTTTCTTAAGAATCCAAAAGGGTTGGAGTGATGGCTAGGAACCCGCCTCAGGAAGCGGGAGTCCTTAGTTTGATTCTTACTCCAGCCCAAAGGATCCACTCCCTGTAGAGTTAGCCAGTGTGTGGTGGTGGGTGGGAAAGGAGGCTTGCACATGCCCCGAAAATTAGTCGGGTGCTCTAAGAACCTGCTGCCATCCATATAAAAAAAAAAATTCTTAAGAACCTTCTTGGCTGACCCCTCCATAAATTTCTTAAACTTATTAAGCATGAACCCTCAAATTTCTCCAAAAATCTCTCAATTTTTATAACCATCCTGTTGTCCTACTTCTGGGCTTCTTTAAATGAGTAAGAAACAATTTCTCCACCTCTCTTTTCTATCTCTTCTCCTCTGTTCTCTGTTTTCTTTACTCTTCTCTCATACATGGGTTCTCTATACAACTAACAACACATATGCGAGCCTTACTAAGTATATGCCCTGATTTTAATTTCCATGCATTTAGTGGGTTTAAATATGAACAAAGTCCACAGTTGTTTTTAGTGTTTGTGGTGTGCCAAAATGAAATCAACATTTGTTGACTGAATTAAGTCATTAACACATGCCTTAGCATGTCCAGTAATAGGAATAACTCAATCCAGATTTGAGAACCTACACCCTCTCTCTTTGTTTATGAAGGTCAGTTGAAGATTTTTGTTTTAATTTATCATTATCCATGTGATTGGTCCATTTCAATGGTCTATACTCAAAAATAGGATCTACAAAGAATTACTTTAAATGAATCAAGAAAGCCAAGTATTTCATGACTAAATTTCAATGACTTCAAATTATATTTTTAACCCTTTAAATATACAATTTATGTTGGCCCCTTCAATATGAATTTTCTAGCTCCACCCTCATTAAGCCATTTGTTTAAACTATCAGCTAGTGTAAATTAGAATGTGGTCAAATTGGATGAAGATCCTGTGCACATGGAAGGTGGGCTCCATTTGAAAATGGTCACAAGTTGAAGAGAATATATACACATATACACAATCGTATGTGTCTCTAGATTGGATATCCAAAGGTGCAAATGAACAAAAGAGAACAGTATATGAGATGAATGCTTGGATTTTCTTCATATGATTGCAATGGCAGCTCCCCTCAATTTTCTAGCGAGAAGACAGAGAACTCAAGAAAGCTGACATAGATTGATGGAAAGTAGTGATTGATGATGATAGGTGAAAATCCAATATGAGAACGTGGAGTACGTGCATGTGAGGATCAGGAATGATCATAGGCTAGTTGGCCCTAGTGTTCAAATAGAAGAATGATTGGTTATTGGATTTTCACTTGTTATCACCAATCACCACTTTCCATCTACCTGGGTCGGCTTTTTTATTTCTAGCCTTCCCTTTAACCCTATCGTAAGCCATAAACTTTGTAACTCCATAATCCATCATGTCATTCTTTATCCCTTCACTCTAAGTTTTTAATGGGACTTCCTTTCCTTTTTGTATGTTCAAGTCATAACATCTCAACCATATTGAGCCATTTTGTCATTTGTGAACGTAACCAAACCACCCTTAAATGGATTTCTCGCATTTTGTCATTTGTGGAGGTTATCTCAAAGCTTCCTTAATATGTTCATCTCTGATTCTATCTTTTAACGTTATTCTGTTGTTGCATCACAAAATGCACTCTCTATTACCATTATTTCATTTATTTTCCTTTCTCACATTGCCCACCACTCTACTCCATAAAACATTCTAGGTCTAGTAACAGTTTTATAAAATTATCCCTTTAAACATGTGACTTTTATCACAGATTGCTAGTTTGCCTATACTTCACCTACCAGCTGTCATCCTACTAGTTATATCTGATTAATCTAGAATTGGGGGCGGGATCTAAACTCATCACAATGCAACACTAAGTCCTCCAATGTAAATGGGATCACCTTCCTCTTCTTCTGGTCCATTGAAGTTACACTTAATTCGTTCAATTTTTGTTCTACTATTTTTTTCTTTTTTTTTGATGACTACGGTGTCTAAGCCTCTTAGAACTTCTGACCTTTGTACTAGTAGTTTTTATCGTTGGAAAAATGAGTTTACCACATGTACTACTGGATCTTGTGGCGTGTGGCCATGAAACATGAACATAACTTACAAGTTCAGTAGATTTCGAAGATTCCCAAGCTCCTTTGGAATGGTCCCAGATAATGCGTTAATACTAACTGACCTATCATCTCAAAAATAAATAAATAAATAAATAAACTATTAGAGCTTAAAGCATGAAAAAATATATAAAACAAAATGTGGAGAATGATCATAGACCCAAGACATCCTTGTGTGTAGTGCATTCAAATAAGTCAAAAACATCTTTAAATATTTTTCTCTACTTAGATATTAATAGGAAAAACTGAAAAAGCTTTGTAGAAGACCGTATATTTTGAAAGGACAAATACAACTTCAACAAGGGAAAAATCTAAATTTAAAGAAAAAAGAAAAAAAAAATTCACTAGTAAAATTGATGCTCTCACTAGTAAAATAACTCTTTAAACTTGAGGAAAATGACCTATCAACCCACATGGGTGTAACTCAACTGGTTGACTCCCGCCTCAGGAAGCGAGAGGTTGCAGGTTCGAGCCCCCATGGCTTAACCTTAGTGTGCCCTAGGGGTAGTGGGCTCACCCGTGGGGGTTTTATGCTGGCTATCCCACAATTTCCTTAACGTAAATTCAAAAATGACCTATCAAGAGAAGCCATTACCTTTTTGAAGCACAAAATGAGTGAAAGACTTCATAGCCTTCTATATTCAACTATCCAAACTAGGTCAAGGGGTCTTCAAAAATGTGGACTGAGTTTTTGGAAAATATAAAAGAGTTTGAGAATTAATTCAAATATTTTCAATGTATGAGGGATATTTTCTTATAAAAACTAAAATTGTGGGAATAAATTGTAACCTTGATGATATCAAAGACATGTCATAAGACTTACAAGTACTTCATGGCTGTCAAACTGCCAATAAATGGAGGCAAGGGACCTGTTAAGAAATTTTGAGCCAAATTCCTGCATAAAAAGTGAGAAATATAAAATAAATAGATAAATCAGCAATGTACATATAGTGGGTGACAACACCTTGAAAATCAAGGTTGTAAGCCTATTGGATCCAATAGGTCGTTATAGGAAATTGGGCACCCACAAAACTTGCCAACTTCAAACTTTGGTAGTGACTAAATTCAGGACAAGATTCCAAGTTGTTAATGTATTTTTATTAATGTATCATCCATTTTATGATTTTTTTTTAATATATGATGATTATCAATATTGAATGGAGTTCATATATTATATCATGTTTTTAATTTCAATTAAGTGTGGAGTTATGTTGCACAAACTCTTCAAGATATGTGGTATATTTATGTGAGACACCGAGTAATTTATTAGACACTCGCTTTCAATATGACTAAATACTACAACTTTTTCTCTTAAAACCTAATTAAAATATCGATATCTTTGTTATTTATTTATTTTGGATAAAACTAGCACATTATTTTCTACCAATGTTATTTTTTCACCTTATTCTATTTAAAATAAAACTTAATTTAAATTGTTTAAATATGGTCTTTTATCCCCACGTCTTGTTCTTTTTGGTTTCTCAATCACAACATCTTGCATCCATGCAAAACACCAACACTCACACCCATATAGACCTGGTAATGGGTTGGTCGGGTCCGATCAACAACTCTCAGTGCATTACTTGTTTATTAAATAGGGTAGTCCGTTCAGGACTATTTCGGTTTTGATTTTGACTATCAGGTCGAATCAAATTTTGCAAGTCTACATCCATACCCATGCAACTAAACATTAGAAGATGATCAAATACTTCTCTCTGTTTTGCCTCGATTACAAAAGCTATCTCCATAGTTTCAATAACTACAAAAGTCATTTTGCAATCGGAAAAGTTAACTTATTTGGAAATTAACAGTTCCATATTTGGCTATCTTAAAAATGTACAATGTTGAACCATATGAGTATCATTTTCAGAAAATTTCACATTCCTGCTCTGCTTTTGGCAGATTTCTTGGAAAATTGATCTTATTAAATGCCCATTTTTTAAATTTGAAATCCGTCCAAATACATCTTTACTTAAAACTTCAAAATCCTAGTAACCAAACAGGAAAATAGAGAAGCCATACAGATTTACGAGGAAAGTCAAATTGCCGAGCTCTTCTGGAATTACTCCTTTTGCTTGCAACCCAGTCACTCTCCTGGGAATCAAATCAAAAGATCTTAGTTAGTTGATGCCGCAGGAACACATGACTTCTGTAGTCCGCAACAGACTCCTAAGGGCATTCATCAATCACAGTCTATGAAAAAAAGTTATATGAAAATATATATTATAACGAGACCTCTCTAATAGTAAAAAAATATAACTCATTCAATCATCTAAACTCTTTAGTTTTTTAGGTTTAAAAATAAATAATTAGATAATTTTTTTTACTTATCTTAATTAGTCAAATAATAAAGTTGCATAAAATGAACATCGTAAAAATTTATATCTAAAAAAAATAATAATTTTAATGATTTACATTCATCATAAATTAGACTGTAAATGAATCATTTGTATCCAGCCCTTCGTGGTTTTTTTTGCCTTTGAATCATATGGGTTTTGAAAAAAGATTATATAAGATCTTGCACATAATAGTTCAACCGCCAAAGGTAGTAATAATATCGGATTTAAGTGATATCGGCTACATCGACCGATATTATTCTCTCTCTTTTTTATTTTTTTTAAATATCAACAATATGCTCTTTTTTAAAAAAAAATCTTGAAAATAAGAAAATGCAAATATCGACCAACATTAACTCAATATCAACGATATTGTCTGATATCATGTATATACGGTTGATACAATACGTATCAACTGATTTTTATTATTTTGACTGTTAAACACTCTCACTAAAGGATAAGTGGCCAAGCCTTGTGGTCACATGACGCTGGTAACTTACAAAAAATTACATGTACCTAAAATTTTATTAAATGCCCTCATATTCCAAGAGAAGTGGAGCTGTTGGGGGATTCCCTAACGTAAAAAAGAGAGATTGACTCGTAAATAAGGTGTCCAATCAAGTATTCTCACTGACTCAAATAAAACAGGTTAAATACTAGGAAATTATTTATTCTTATTATAAAACCTGAATCATCCATTCCACACTATTGTATCCTCGTTATTGAAAAGCAGAAAGGAGGCACTTACATTTCAGTAATGTGGCAGGTGGAGCCACTATTGAAAGAACAGTCGCATTTAATGGCTGGGTTGAAGCCCGTTCTACCAATACTGGTTGAGTCGCTGGCGATTCCGCTGCATGGTTCGCCACTTATGTTCCACTCGTCAGAAGCTGACAACCCCCATTGTCCAAATATCGAGTTCAAAGCCCTCACTGAGTCATTCATCCAAAAACAAATTCTAAATATGTCAACAACTCAAAACAACCCAGTTGAGTCTGGATTTTTTAACTGACTCATTGTCTCTCTTTTAGCTCGAAGTCTTGGATTTTATTTAAAATGATGATGGTTGAATGTGCATTTTTACATCCGTCTGCATTTATGAGTACAGTTCTTTAATAGGATTTTATATATATTTGAGAATGCATTATATTAAAAATTATTTTAATTACATCAATTAATTGACTTAAATTTTTAATATTTTCAAATTTAATCAATTTCTACTGTTTTTAATCTCTTAACCATACTGGATAAAACTAGAGAGAGTGACCTTTATATATTGAAAGTGAGATTTGAACTCAGACCCTTCTACAGTTTATTTAAGTTGTTAACCGTCAATCCAACTCTCATGAGTTGTAACTCGACTAATCTTATCAAAATAATTTTAGAAATGAACTCCACGTGTAGGTTAGTAAAATATTTTACATCCATATGTTCTATGTAAAATATTTTACATCCATATGTTCTATGTTCTATTCTTCAATTTATTTGAAAAGTTTCATTTTTGAATAGGCCTGTTCCTTAATCCAAAATCGATTTGAGACTCATTTGAACATAAAAGAATTGATTTGAACACATATAACAGCTCAATCAGCTAAAATTTTGAGTCCAATTTTAATTAAAAAAGAGGGGTTGGGCTCGGGGTTGGGCTTTCATAAGAACTATGAGAGCTTTTCGACTTATTTAACCATTATTTTATTTTTTGTACGTGTACACTTGTTCCTTTTTCTCTTTCTAACTTTATTTTAGAAATAATTTATTAGAAAAATAATTGTTCATATTGAAATTAAACTTGATGAACTAAATTTTAGGTCACAAGTCAAGTTTAAGTCATTTAATTTTAATTGTCAAAATTAGTAAGTGTCTTTAGTGATTTATAAAAATTGCTAAGTATCTTTGATGATTTTATTAAAGATGATAAGTGACTTTTATCATCAAGAGTAACTGGTTAGAATAAATTTGAGTCATTTGTAGCGCATTATTTTTACTATCAATATGATTGGTTGAAATTTTAATTGTATTGAACAGAAACATGCTTAGTATTCAAGAGTAGAAAATTCGATCGAACTGAGATTTAGGCCGAATTTTCGTATCGACAGAGATTTTTTCTCTGTTCAATTTTTTTTTTGGAAATCTTGGTAAATTTTTTTTTTGAAAAAAATCATTTAAAAAAATAAAAAATGCTTTATATATATATATATATATATATATAATATATATATATATATATATATATATATATATATATATATATATACGGCAGAGATCTCGGCCAAATTATTTTATCTCTGTGCGTATCGGCTGAGATATCTCAGTCCTCAAAAACCCGAGATTCATGGGTTGTGGAGAGGCTCGAACCTTTAGATATTCAGGAATCAGATAGGCTAATATAGAGTAAAACTTGAATTGTATAGAACAAATATTAATTAATATTTTCAAAATTTAAAATAATATATCATTCATTTTAAAATCTAATATGGTTGGATTTGGATACGAGTGCTTTCTGTTGTAGCTCCCAAACACCCTTGATCCAAATCTAACTACGTATGCATAGAATTCTTGTCACAAGTACTTATTAGAAATACAAATAATCAAAAGTAGTTCAAGACTTCAAGCTATTTAAATTTTTAGATAGTAATATTTTGAATGAGAATATGTGAATCTTATCTTATGTAATAAAAAATGTATATTCATAAAATTTCAAAATTTCAGTAGAAGTAAGATAAAGTGCGTAGAGTGTAACTTTAGTAGAGGAGAAAAAAAAAAGGATAATCCCGCAGTTTTCCACATGTAAATTCAAAAAAAAAAATAAGTTAACCCAATCAAAATTGGTAATGAGCTAGTTATGTACTCTCATAAGTATAGATACCTATGATCTATGATAGATTTTCATAGAGGATAGGACCTACATATAGCTAATAGGATGGCGGTAATGTAGACTAACTACCAACATTTTTATATAATAGTCATTAAGACCTGTAATATTCTATGAAACAAAATGTTGGACTATGAAGAAAAGACAATTAAGTAAAGCTAAGGTAAGAAAGATGTGCATGTTATGTTGGATAAACAGAGTAACTACTAAAGATAGAGTTAGAAATAATTCTATTAAGAATAGTTTAAAAATAACTCCAATAGAAGATAAATTAAAACAAATTTACTAAACGTGGACATGTAACTGGAAGACAATAAACGACCTTTAAGAGGTTAGTAATTCTCAATATTAGGAAAAGAGGTAGATCATTACAAATATGAAGAGAAGGGATGAAGAAAAATTTGACAGTTAGTGGAGTCACTAAATGAATTGTATATGATAAGTTCAATGGAAGAAGTAAAAAAACAAACAAATTCAGATAAATAAAATTTTGTTTTGAATAATAATGATGATGATAAAGTTACAATTTCTCATACTTTTTTATAATCTCCACCTAGCAAAAGTTTCCTCCCTCCAAAGAAGCTCTTTTGGAGAGATTGCCTAAGCACTAGATGGGTAGAAGTGAAATGTGAGGGACTAAATAACTAGATGAGGGTGAACTTTTACATTCACCTCATCATATTAGTCACCTGATTTTGGTGCAAAATTTAACCTAAGTAAATTATTTCACCCACCTTCACTTTCATTTTATCTTCCACAGAAAGCCTCCCAATAATGTAAAGCGTAGAGTTAAAATTTGGATCGGATTTTAATAAACCCAACCTAACCTATGTAATAACTTATAGAATCTGATCTGATCCAACCCGACCTGAGTTGCTGAACTGAGTTAATCAACCCGACCCGAGTCGAATTTGTGACCCGACTCAACCTAAGTGTTGTTTTATAACTTGGTGCACTTAGATCGAGTCGGTCAGATTTGTCGAGTTGATTTTTCCTCCCAATCTGAGCCAACCCAAAATATACAAAGTTGACCCAAGTGTCCCCTCTAGTAAAGCCAAAGTTGAAATTATATAAGCACTCTCTCTCTATAATTAAAAGTAATTACAATATGAGGTTGGTGAAATTCACTTTCATTTATGTTTAGTCCTGAATTTTTTTAATGACCGGATGAAATGCAAGTCCATTTCTAGACTCTAGCCTAACTTTCGCAATTTCATCAACAATAATACCATATCAATTGATATACCAAGGCTAATATAGATCGACAATTTGCCTATATATTTTAACCATAGTTAAAAAACTGAAAAAAAAAAAAAAATTGAGTAAGTCGGTTTGAGTTAATGATAAATTTACTCATACTTTTTATAACGAAAGTGTCAAAGACTCTTAGAGTATCGGACTAATCTTTGAGTAAACTCCTCAACCCACACATTAAATAATTTTAAAGAAAATGACCCTTTGAAGTAGAGTGAGAATCGAATTGAAGACCCCCGCTCCTTGATGAGATTTCATGATCATGATGAGAATGACAATATATATATATATTCGTTTTATAATAAGAATTATATTTTTTTATAATATTCATTTTAATTGGATGGAAATCCCACTACAAGAAAAGTACATCTCAAGTTGCATAGATAGTATTATGGGTCAAGGGGTCAGCTACATGTATCGCCGATATGGGATACATGTCTGTTATTTAATATCTAAATAAAAATAATTTAAAAAATTATTTAAGTCTTATCTAGAGTTGTTCCACATCTCTGTTGTCCTTTTATAATAAATAATATTATCTATCCATTTTTATTTTATTTTGTAACACTTATTTTACTATAGTGACTATATTAAGCTAGTTACTTTCGTATCTTTATTGACTATGAATATACTCCGATTAATTTCTGGAGACTGTACAAGTCACTCAATTCAACTATAGAAAGTAGTTTAGAAAAGTGTTAAACATGAAATTCAATACCTTCTTTCATGAAAAAAAATTCTTAAACTCTTGAATTAATAATGTGACTATTTTTGTCTGACTTCTCCATTTTCTTGCATTCTCGTAAAGTAATATCCAAAGCAATTTTAAAGGTACAGAGTTGCTTTACACGTATTTTTTGAGTTTTTTATTAAAAAGATAATCCATCCCTTACTTTTTGACTTGTGTGGCGGCGATTTAAAAAGACCTTTACTAATTAGCATATGATTTGAACATGGGCTGCCAGTTCTTGCAAGTTTAACCTTTATTAAAATTAAAGACTTGATAGATAATGAAGTCACTGAATGTATAATATGAAGTAAATTTTTTTTTTAAGAAAATAACTTTAGATAAATAAAATTTTGATTTGAATAATAATGATGATAAAGTAACAATTTCTCATACCTTTTGATATTCCCCACCTAGCAAACGTTTCCTCCCTCCAAAGAAGCTCTTTTGCAGAGATTGCCTAAGCACTAGATGGGTAGAAGTGAAATGTGAGGGACTAAATAACTAGATGAGGGTGAAATTTTACATTCACCTCATCATATTAGTCACCTGATTTTGGTTCAAAATTTAACCAAAGTAAAATATTTCACCCACCTTCAATTTCATTTGATCTTCTTCTACAAAAAGACTCCCGATAATGTAAAGCGTAGAGCTGAAATTTGGATCGGATTTTAATGAACCCAATTTAACCCAAACTTGATCTGATCCGACTTGACTCGAATTGTTGAACCGAGTTACTCAACCCACCTAGAGCTGAATTTGTGACCTGACTCAGCTTGAGTGCTGTTTAATAATTTGGTGCACTTGGGTAAGATCGGTCGGCTTGATTAAAAAAGTTTAACTCAAATTGAGCTGAATTTCGTGCGAGTTGTTTTTTCTCCCAACTTGATCTGACCCGAAATATACAAATATATAAGCCAAACCCGCAGATTTCTTGAGTTGGTTCATACAGGTCAAGTTAAAACTAGAGCCGAGTATCACCCCTAGTAAAGCCAACGTTGACATTATATAAGCACACTTTCTCTCTCTAAAATTAAAAGTAATTATAATATGAGGCGGGTGAAATTCACATTCATTTATGTTTAATGCTGAAATTTTTTAATAACCGGATGAAATGCAAGTCCATTTCTAGACTCTAGCCCAACTTTCGCAATTTCATCATCAATAATACCATGTCAATTGATATACCAATATCTTAGGCTAATATAAATCGACAAATTGGCCTATAGATTTCAACCATAGTTTAAAAACTGAAAAAAAAAAAAAATTGAGTAAGTGGATTTGAGTTAATTAATGATGATTTTACTCATATTTTTTATAACTAAACTGTGAAAGATTCTTAGAGCACTCGATTAATCTTTTAGTAAGTCCCTCTACCCATACACCAGATAATTCTATGTAAAATAGTCATTTGGAGTGAAGTGAAAATTGAATTCAAGACTCTCACTTCTTGATGAGAATTCATGATTATGATGAGAATGACAATATAAAATGAATATATATATATATTATATATATATATATATATATATATATATATATATATATATATATATATATTTAATATTCATTTTAATTGGATGGAAATCCCACTACAAAAAAAGTACATCTCAAGTTGCACAGATAGTATTATGGGTCAGAGGGCCAGCAACATGTATGGCCAATATGGGATATATGTCTATTATTTAAGTCTTATCTAGACTTTATCTAAATAAAAATAATTTGAAAAAAAAATATTTAAGTCTTATCTAGAGTTGTTTCACACTCTGTTGTCCTTTTATAATAAATAATATTATCTGTCTATTTTTATCTTATTTTGTAATACTTATTTTACCATGATGATTACATTAAGATACTTACTTTCGTATCTTTATTAACTATGAATGCATTTCGATTAATCTTTGGAGGTTGTACAATTCTCTCCGTTCAACTTTAATAAAAAAATGATCTAAACAAATATTGAGTGTGAATCGAATTTAAACTTTTAAGTTGATTCTTGAATTAATAATGTGACTACTTTTGTCTAACATCTTTACTTGCGTTCTCATGAAGTAATATCCAAAGCAATTTTAAAAGTTGCAGAGTTAGTTTACACATATTATTTGAGTTTTTTAATTAAAAGATAATCCGTCCCCTACTTTTTGACTTATGTGGTGGCTATTTAAAAAGGATTTTACTAATTAGCATATGATTTGAACATGGGCGGCCACTTCTTGCAAGTTTAACCTTTATTAAAATTAAATCTCACATCAATTATTTTTTGTAATAAAACTATGGTGTTATTTATTTTAAATAGAGGATGATTTTGAGTGATGATAATAATAATAATAAAATTAATTAATCTTACCTAACAATCTTTTAAATTGAAGGCATTCTAAGTGCCAACTATCATAATTTCAGCAGGTATTTTTTAAATGCTTGGTGATAATTTAAGTCTTATTAGTGTGTCTATTTAAGAGTCTACTTTGTTATATGCTGGCATATACTAGGCCTCGGCCTTAATCCTCGAAGCCTCTTGTCACCTTGCTTGCCTGAATGATATGATATTATCATTTGCTAAAAAATAAAAAAAATTATATAAAATAAGTGTGGAAAAAAATTAAAATATAAAAATCAAACCCATAAAAATCTTTTCATAATGATTCTTATTATTATATATTTTTTTTGAATGATTGCTATTCTCAATCCAAAATAAAAATGTAATCAATATGTTGCATATCAACAATAATATTGTGAGAAATTGAAGGTCACGACGCATCAATGCACTGCGGCGCAGGGCCCGAAGGGTTGACGAATGGATACAGATAGAAGCGTTGCACTGATAAAAGAGTGTGACGCCGCCCTGTATCAATGCAAGACTTTTTTTTTAACTCGGACTATCAATGTAAGAAAGGTCAAATTGGTAGTCCCCCAAACCAGAAAAGAAAACGACAGACATAGGACAAGAAGTAGGTGCCCCCGCTTACACGGAAAGGAAAGATATCATTAAAATAAGGCACAATAAAAAATATAAATTATGGGCCCTTAACCCTTATAGTAAGCCTAAGCCATCTTATTGCATATTATTCAATGATTCAAATTATTTACTAGGAAAACTCATCAATGGTGACCTTATTCTATTTTTTCTATAAGAAGAAAAGGTATCCATAATTAAGAATTCCCATCGGTGGCTTAGAGGGGATTGGCTAGTTTGATCTTTTTCATTTCATATATTTTTACCAGGTCAATTATTTTTTAATGTTTAAGCTTAATTAGAAAATTGAAATTCGAAAGTTTTACATGCAAAATGACCAACAGATTGTATTTAGTAATGATAAGTCGATGATCTATGCGTGATCTGATCTTCAGTGACTTGCTCTGAACCATAGCTCTCGGAAGGTGCACGATGAGAGGCTTTATGAGATGGTGGTATCGGATGATGCCGTATGTTTGTGATAGTGGACAGCGGAAGACTCTGAATACTTTATTGAAGATCAGATCACACAAAGTTCTATTTTACTCAAAGGTTAAGAAGGAATCCCTAAACCTTCCTTCAGAATTTGGATCACAAAAAAATGATTCTCCATATCATGGTTTTTAAAAAATAATATAATTCACTTTTAGGAAATAAGATGTAGATTCTAACTAGAACTTTCAATTCTCATGTGTATCAATAAAATGAAGAATATTTCAGATAAACTGATTACGATTTTTTTTAAAGGTTAACCTTTTTTTTGAAAGGTATAAAGTGATTTCAATTTACATGAATAAAATCAGCCTTGGGTTTCAATTGTAAGAAATGAGAATGGCAAAAACATGATCTATTTCAAAATGCAACACATTAATTTCCTGGAAATAGAGAGATGCAGGTTGCAGAGACTAACCTTCAGATGGGTCTGTTGTAGCATTACTTGTAGTTTGAGCTTGTGATCTCCCCAACAGGTAGCCAAGCTGGTACAAGCACCAAAACAAGATCAAGAGTAGAGAAGAAGATTTATGCTTGAAAACTTTCATGATTATGCAACAGAAGAAGAGAAAGTTTGTTCTCCCTTATTGTGAGAAGAAGAAGAAGAAGAAGAACATGAAAAGGGCCCGACAGAGGTGATAAAAGGGGTGGTGATGGTGGTGGTGGTGGTTTTCTCCTTCATGATTCTGAGGCGGCTGGTCTTCTTGATTGGATCAAATTAGCCGTACAAATTTGAATATTTTAGTCAACTTGTGTGTAAAGATTACTTTTAATCTTTTTGTATTGTCAAGTAGTACTGTAGCAGAAGGGATCTGCTATCAAGTTGAAGTACTTAAAATAGATTCATTGAATCTGTTGACAGGATTTCAGGACCATCTTCCCCTCCATGATTGTAGCTGTGCTTAAATATCAATTTTTTTATCAGGATCACTTCGTCGACTAACCCATTTTACTGGAAATTACAATTCTATACTCTTTTGTGTGGAATTTGATCGGTTGAATAGTTAGTTTATTTTTTTCGATTAATTGATCCCTTCATTTCATAAGTTAGATGAAAAAATTGAATCAATCACAGGATTCTATTTTGTTGACCGATTAAAACATGCAATCAATTCGATTTTCGTTCGACCGATTGATTATGTTTAAGATATAGTAATGTGTAGTATATTATTTAAATAATAGAATTTTAACCTTATTTTTTAAGTATGGTGTATTTTTAAAATTTTTCAAATTAAATATCCAGATTAATTACGATAACCTAATAAAAATACTTTAAGACTTAAAGGTCTTTTGACACTCTCAAATGCTTAAAACAGAGTGTTTTACAAATAAGGGTATCTCTCGGCTACATTGAAAATACATTTGAGAGTGTCAAAAGACTTTGAAATGTTAAAGTATTTTTATTATGTTATCGTAATTAGTCCGGATATTTAATTTGAGATATTTTAAAAATCACAGTGATTAAAAAAATAACATTAAAGTTTTATAGGAAATATAAAACTTTAATGTTATTTTTTAAGCACTGTGTATTTTTAAAAATTTTCAAATTGAATATTCGGACTAATTAAAATAACTTGATAAAAATACTTTAAAACTTCAAAGTCTTTTGACACTCTCAAATGTGTTTTCGGCGCAGCCGAGGGATATCCTTATTTGTAAAACACTCTGTTTTAAGCATTTGGGAGTGTCAAAAGACATTTAAGTGTAAAAGTATTTTTATCAAGTTATCGTAATTAGTCCAGATATTCAATTTGAGAAATTTTGAAAATACACAGTGTTTAAAAAATAAAGTTAAAATTCTATTATTTAAATAATATACTATACATTATTATAGTTTAAACATAATCAATCGATCGATTCGTTCAGAAAATCGATCGATTCGTTCAGAAAATCGATCGATTCATTCATAAAATCGATCCATTGATTATGTTTAAGCTACAGTAATGTAAATAGAATTTTAACCTTATTTTTTAACTACTATGTGTTTTCAAAATTTCTCAAATTGAATATTCGAACTAATTACGATAACCTGATAAAAATACTTTAAGACTTTAAGGTCTTTTGACACTCTCAAATACTTAAAACAAAGTATTTTATAAATAAGATATCCCTCAATTGTGCCAAAAACACATTTGAAAGTGTCAAAAGACTTTGAAATCTTAAAGTATTTTTATTAGGTTATCGTAATTAGTCCAGATATTGAATTTGAGAAATTTAAAAAATACACAATGCTTAAAAAAATAACGTTAAAGTTTTAAAGGAAATATAAAACTTTAATGTTATTTTTTAAGTACTGTGTATTTTCAAAAATTTTCAAATTGAATATCCGGACTAATTACGATAACATGATAAAAATACTTTAAGATTTTAAAGTCTTTTGACACTCCCAAATGTATTTTCGGTAAAGCCGAGAGATTCTCTTATTTGTAAAACACTTTGTTTTAAGCATTTGGGAGTGTCAAAAGACCTTTAAGTCTTAAAGTATTTTTATCAGGTTATCGTAATTAATCCTGATATTCAATTTGAAATTTTTTGAAAATACACAATGCTTAAAAAATAAAGTTAAAATTCTATTATTTAAATAATATACTATACATTACTTTAGCTTAAGCATAATCAATTGATCGCTTCGTTCAGAAAATCGATCGATTCATTCAGAAAATCGAATCAATCACATATTTTAATTGGTCGACAAAACAGAATTGTGCGATTGATTCAATTTTTCAAGCTAGCTTATAGAATGAAGGGATCGATCAATCGAACAAAATGAACTAACTGTTAAATCGATCGATTCCACACGGAAGGAGGCAGAATCGTAATTTCCAGTAAAAAACTGAAAATCAATATTTGATGGCAGAAACATGCGGTGTCTAAATGGCTGGCCTTAAAAATTAATAAAAGACTTGGATAAGGCAGTTTAGGTATATATGATGTGTTAGATTTTGAGCCGACTGACTTAAGTTTTTCCAATGTAAAATCTGAATATTTGAAATTTCTTTCGTTAAGAAATTTTAAATATTATATATATTTATTTTATGACTAAGGTGTGCAGGCATCTTCCCCAAAAGGGACTTTATTTGATTAATCTTTAGAGGATGTGAAGACCTACCAATTCCGTATACATCGGACAAGTAACTACGGGGAGTGATCCATTAGAGTTGAGATGAATCGAATTCAATACCTCACTTCTTGAAGCTGGTTTCTTGACGGTCAGACTAATTCCTTTGGATTAATGTTTAACATTATATGCATATGATATCCATGTATGTATATATAAAGGGAGAGGCCGAAGTTTGTTATCCACTTTAACATCGCATTTTTACTGTGATATTCATTCTAAAAAGTATTATCCACAATGTTCTCCACTTAAAAATGCTTTGTTGACTCTACAATATGAATTAATAAAAAAAATTAACCCAAGAAATCTCCTAGGCTTTTGTTTGGTTCAATAGATTTCCAATTAGTGAAAATATAAGGCTTTTTAGAAATTGATAAATTTCAATTAAAACACTTGATATATCAATTTCTATTTCCTGAAAGTATGCAATTACTGAGGATAATAATTTAAATAAATCAAATATTTCAAAGCTCTTAAATATGATTCTAAGGTTCCAAAGACCTTGGAACTTTAGAATCACGAAAAACACTTGATATTTAGATCTAAGGTAGAAATTAAATCTAATATTAACTCATTTATGAAATTAAGCTTCAAATTAGAAGAAACCCAACTTCAAAAGAGGCTCAAATTGAATTCTCAAAATCCTCACAAATTCTCTAGAATTTTGAGGATAACACAACTTTAAAGGCCAGAAGAAACTCAAATTCAAACTTTGTATGGCAATAGGAGCCAAGCGCCCTTATTTATAATTCAAACAATGTATTGCAATAGGAGTCAAGCACCTTCATTTATAATTAAAACTATGAATTGCAATAGAAACTAAAATTTAAACTTGGGACAGAGTACCTACTCTGATATCAAACATTAGGTATTTGACCAATATACCAAAAGTTCAAGAGCTGATAGATCGTGAAAAATCAAGCCTTCACCTCTATCCAATACTAAGCTGACCCAACCTGATATACCCATGCCCTAGGTTGGGCCCCACCAGGAACATAATAGTAAGTTACTACCAGGCACAATTAGTTTTATATACCAGTACCACTTTTAAGAAAACCCTTCGGTCTCAACATCTCTATATTATTGTTAATGGGCCCAAATATCAACCATCTGGTTGGATTGAGATACACCTTGATATATGGTAGATTAAGGGTAATATTATTTGCACTGTGAAAATTACTCTTGCGTGCACTGTATCAATATTATTTTACTGTTTTTCACATTTTACCCCTAGACCCCATAGTATATCTTAATCTAATGGGCACCGGACCTTGTGAGTAGTTGATTTTGCAATCCATTATACATTATTATGAGATGTTGAGATTCAATGATTTATTTGATAAAAATGGACCCTGCATATGAAAACTATAAATTAGTACGCCTTATTGTAACTTACAAAGAGGTCATCCTCATCTAATCATTGCTCGAGCATTTGCTACAGTACAATAGATATTTACCTTTCTTTTGGTATTAGAATCATTACGCCCCTCTCCAATCACCCAGTGGATTCCTTGAAATTTTCTCCAATTGCATTCATGATGTCATCGAGTGCCAATGATGTTCACCCATGAGAGAAGCGACAGTACCAAAACAATGTCTTAGTTCTTGTTGAAGGTGTAGGATATTTTCCAAAACCACATTAACAAGGGACTGGATAGTATCCTCTAGCCATTTACACAAGGATTGGCAAAACAGAAAATGCATTTCACCAGTAATCCCTGCAAGAACATAAGCCATCCTCAAAATGGTGGAAACGGTTTCGATCCCTGACAACAATCTTGCGCCCAGTTATCTTTGAAATTAGTTTTGTTACAGTATGGCAATCTGAACAGACACGCAGGTTCTTCACAACTCTAATGGTTGTCCCTGGTTTTGTACTGATAAGCCCAAATGCAATAGCAAGCTTCTCACTATGAATTCCAAGTGCTCTCTCTTTCTGTGTCTCTTCAATATCGTGCAACACAATATCTGTCTGAGGGACATAACCATATGCCTTGAGCAGCTCAATCAACTCCTCCAACATGAGATAGATTTCTTTGCTTCTCGGGTGTTTCATGTCCCCTGAAAGGAATTCATGAGTCCTACTATCAATTTCAATTGAGCTGCAACCTGGTTCCTTTCGTACCCCAGTGTCTTTCATCAGTGTCCTCATCCTTGCAACTTCATCCCATTTGCGTGCAGCTGCATAGATATTTGAGAGAAGAACGTAAGTGCCTGAATTTGCAAGACCCTTTTCCACCAGAAATTCAACTATGTTTTCTCCTAGAGTCATGTTAGAGTGAAGCCGACAAGCACCCAGCAGTGATCCCCACACCACTGGATCTGGCTCAATTGGCATGGTCCTGACTAGTTCATATGCCTCTTCCAAGAATCCGGCACGCCCGAGAAGGTCAACCATGCATCCATAGTGCTCAATCTTGGGCTCTATCCCATACTCATCCTCCATAGACAGAAAGAATCGACGCCCCTCTGCAACCAATCCCGCATGACCACAAGCTCTCAGCACACCAATTAAGGTTATATCAGTAGGTCGCAACCCCAAATTACACATTTGAGAGAAGAGTTCGAAAGCCTTATGGCTGTGCCCATGCATTGAGCAACCTACGACTATCGAATTCCAGGCAACTACATCCTTATTAACAATCTTATCAAACACAGAAAAAGCATCGTCCAAGCTTCCACATTTGCAGTACATGTCGATCAATGCTGTGCCCACCTGTACATTGAACCGAATGGCATTGCTCTCAATGTAAGAATGCAGCCATTTACCTGATTCCAGTGCTCCAAGCTGTCCACAGGCAGAGAGGACAGAGATGACAGTCACTTCATCAGGCCTGGTTTTTGTCAATAACATGTCCCTGAAAAGATCCAAAGATTCATTTGCCCGACTGTTCTGCGTGCACCCATCAATCATAGCATTCCAACATACAACATCCTTCATCTCCATCTCATCAAACAGTCTGCGTGCCAATTCAATATGCCCATACTTAGCATAGCAAGTGATCATGGAAGTTGATGCAACAAGACTTCTTTCAGGCATGGTGTCAAACAAGCATTGGGCAGAATTGACATCCCCAAATCGTGCATAGACATCCAAGAGTGCAGTCCGGACATAGGTGTCAGAGTAAAGGCTGAATTTTAAAATTTGTGAATGGAGGGCGTGGGCTTCGTCGAGGGAGCAGGATTTCAGGACAGAGGAGAAGGTGAATGCATTGGGTTGGATGGACCCATGATCGAGCACTTGGCGGTAGAGGAGGAGCGCATCCTGGTGAAGGCCGTTGAGGGTGTATGCATGGATGAGAGCAGTCCAGGAGTAGACACTGGGAACAGGGGAATGATCAAAAAGAAAGCGGGCATAGTTGAGGCGTCCAAGAGAGCAGTATGACCGCTGGAGCTTAAAGGAGAGAAGTGGGTTATCATGCAACTGGGTGCGGAGGAGCACGGCGTGAATCTGGAGGGTCTGATCGATGGTTTTGCAGCGATCGAGAAGAGATGCGGCCTGATCAAAGGAGAGAAGAGGGTGGAAAGAAGGGATGCAGGAAGCGGAAGAAGGTGAGGCGGAGATGGGAGTAGTGAAAGGCGTGGCTGAGGACATGGTTAGTTGGGAAATGGCAGTTGTACTTCAAATATTTGGTGGGAAATGACAAACGGCTAATTGAAAATCATCTCTGTAACGGGCAATACTCGGTGGAATCTGTCTGTTCTTCACGCAGCTTGCCAATCTTCATTTGAATCTCGAGCAAACCAAGACTTGCGAAATAACTTTTTCCTTCGTTATATGAGAAACTAGCCCGGGAAGAATTTTGTGGATTAAGTTATTTAAATAAAAATAATTATAAATTATAAATTAGTATTTTTTATAATTAGTTTTACTTCTTACAATCTTAAGAGTTTAATTAAGTTAAATGATCGAAAATTTGGGGGTGTCTAATTAATTATAATATGATAATAATAAATAACTTCTAAAATTTGGCATCAAATACTTTGAATTTTTTTTATTTAGAAAATGTCATTAGTCTCTCTTTTGTTTTGAATATAAGTTTCATTAATTCTAATAGATTATTTTTTATCTCCATGTGTATAAACCTTTTAGCAGGCCGGACTGTATTTAGGTCGTAGAAGTTTAGAAAGTAAAAAAAAAAAAATTAAAATTGTTAAAATTATTGAGCTTAAAATTGTGGCTTTACTATCCAATATTAATGTTTTTTTTTTTTTAATTTATGTGTGAGAAACTACGGGCTAGTTAGCGTAAAATTTCGACAGGTGAACTTACTACCGAACTCTAAATATAGTGTGAAAGTTTAGGGATTAAAAATAATTAAAAACATCATAATTTTGAGAGCTTAAAAATGTGGCTTCCTAATACAAATGATGGTAAATTATTATATGTCTACTTAGATATTTTTAAATTCCAAACTCTAAAATGAAGAGAAGGAAGAAGAGAGAGAAATAGAAGATTGAGAATCCAATTCAAAAGTACACAAACACATATTCCCTGAAAATTAAGATTTGGGAAGAATGATCAAATATTGAGATCCAATTCGCCTAGGGGTTTACTGCCAACTTGGAGAATACAAAATTTTTGGACTTGCACCAAAGGAATGTTGACTTTTGTATTCTAGTGGTTGTCTTTCTGAATCAGTGATAAAAGAACTCGGATCAAAAGGAGGATAAATGCAAGAAGAGTTCATGACATATCATTGACCAAAACATGCACAAAAAGAAAATTCAAATGCAAACAAGCCTAAGCCATTTAAGCAATTTGAAATCTGACTCTATCTGAAATAGGTCCGAACTAATTAATCTATTTAATAAAAAAGTAAGAAGTTGAGGATAGTTGGTCCAACCCCAGAAAAGACTTGACCTGAAACTGAACCATTAGTACTAGTTATAATCAATGATGGTCATAAAGAAACTCAGCAGCTGAAAACCCTCTTACAATTGAACTTACATATCAAAGATATTGGTCAGTACAGTTAGTGTCATGAGGGCGTGTATTGAGTCTCACATCATATGTATGTTGCGAAAGACTCGGGCTTGTAAGTGGGGGTAGCCAACACCCATATTGGCTAGTCATTTTAGGATAGCAAGTGCCTCTATGACAATAGTATCAAAGTCAACTTGGGAGCACTATCATGTGGACTAAGGGCACTGGAGTGGGGATCCCTTTCACGAAATAGGTATGGGTCTCCCTAGCGAGGGAGCTAAGGATTGGGATGACGAGCATGTCATACGGGCGTGTGTGAGTCTCATATTTAGATAAAAATATCGGAAGTTACGATATCCTTAGATAAAAATATTGGCCAATACATATCGTATCGGTCGATATATATACGGCCGTATACCTATAATATCGAGGAGATATTCCCAAGATATCAACTGATATTCCATTTTTTCATCGGAAATTCAAAAAAAAAATGACATTTTTTTTTAAAATAATAATAAATAATTAGCTAGAAATTTGCAATTATTGTTTGAATATAATGATATTTTGTAATTCTTATAATGGAACATTATATTATCAAATTTTCAAATTTCCACCATATTTAGTTTATTTTGATTAACTTCATCAATTTTAAAGGATAGTGTAAAAAACATAATGAAACAAGTTGATTGATACTAAAACCTACATGGATGAACCCACTACCCTAAGGCACACTAAGGTTAGGCCATGGGTTTTAGTAAGACTGTGTCTGAGTTTTCTACACGTTATTCCAAAAATAACAAGTTGATTGATTATTTTCACATAAAAAAAATCCTCTATTCCAGTTGATTGATTTACCGGACTCGATCGCTCGTAATTGAATTTGACTATGTTTCACAAACTTAATGTGATTTTTGAATATTATTTTTTTTACTTTCATTTGAAAGTCTACGATATACAACTAGCACAAAAAATTAGAATAAATTTATTTTATAATTTTTTACATGAATATTTTCATACACGATCAATCATCAATAGATTTTATACATGATCAATCATCATTTTGAAAATTTTGATCTAAGATAATGAAGTTGGTGAATCAATTTTTTTTTATTTCAACCACCCATTTCAACTATTTAAATTAAAATATTTAAAGTAATATATGAAATTATATTTTTCATCAATTTTTTAAAAACATTTAAAATTCTCGAGTTCATAATTTAAAAACAATATTCGACCATGTAAAAATCCGAACATTAATGAAAAAATTACATATCATTGAAGCCCATAATTTTCTTGATTTTTTTAAAATAAAAAAAACGCCAAGACATATTCGCCGATATATCACCTAGGGCAATATTTTTACCCCTTGTCTCACATTGGATATGTGCTGCAAGACTTGGACTTATAATTGGAGGTACACACTACCATAGTAATTATCCATTTTTGGACAGGAAGTCCTTTCTCTTGCATAATATTTATTGATCAGGGATTTTTAGTTGAACTTTAAAGATTTACACAAGGTCCAGTGTGGGAATTACGTTAAAGCAATCTCGATTAATTAAAGGGATAACTCATAATTTGGATATAGCCAATATTAATGAGGATGATGCTAGAAGGTTCTAGAAGCTCATCCAATGGTTTAGATTTTTCATCCACCTTAGGCTTGTTTAAACTCTAGTTATCCAGCCAAATCAATCCGATTGTAAGGTCCTCCTCTTTTGAGTGAAATTTGAGCCACTTCAAATTACTAGATGGTTGGGCGTCTATAGATTTTAGATCGAAGTGTGCTGCTCACAAATACTGTCTCAGAGATAGATAGTTCTTTGGTTCAGACGACCTCTGAGGTTAAACAGGTACAAGCCAAGCAGGGAAGGCTAAGTTTGTTCGAGCGGTAACAATAGAGAAATATATTAAAGAAAAATTCAGTACAAAAATATGCAGTCGAAAAAAAATGTAGACCCTGCGAAAACAAGAAAAAACAAAGGTAAAATACATCATATAAATCTAAAAATCAAAACAAACAAAAGAGGTCCCGTCCTAAGCGGAGAAGGCTAGGTTTCATCGAGGTTTTAGGACAGGACCCTCATTAGCAAGATATTCTGACATGCTCACAGCCCATACCAGAGAATAAAGAAAAGATGTGCGTACCCTTGGCCACGAGTTTATTTATAGGCTGCAATATGCCCTTTTCTGTCAATTTGAAATTGAGGCTTGATTCAGATTTCGATCAGGTGAAACTTCTGACCAAGTCTTAATAGGAGTTGCCAATCTTTCAACATCCTGTCAATTTTAGTGTTACTGGGTTATAGCTTCTTTAACAATTCTAAAAGGGTCTCTGGACAAAGTTTCTTGAGATCCTGTCAGGAAGGGTCAAGACTGATCGAGTTTTGAACTATGATGTCCTTAACAATTTTATAAAAGGACCATTGCAGTTTTGATTGATATATGCACAAGAAGCTGTTTCCTCGAACATGACCAATCTTATCCGCAATTGGAATAATTGGACAGCAGCCCCGTCTCATCAGCACTTGTAAGAACTGGACAAACTTGACAGGGATTAGGTAGTGAAATATCGGTGATGAGGCACGTATCCATTCATATGCAAATCTTACATGGCTGTACTCCAGAATATTTGCACTATCTCCAAATACTAAGCAAAATTTCTTTGTTTTGGTGCAAACTATGAATGAAAACATGTAAAAGAATCCCAGACAAGGACAAAACTTCTGGATCTGTATGTACATCTATACTCATTGTTTTACATGTTTCAGACTACTCTGAAAACGATCAGTGTTCTTCAGTGGTCTCGTGCAGAATCAGTTCAGTGGATGAGATGGAAGAGTTGACAGGAAGTACCGTGCTCGCTTCTGATGATGCATCGAATTGACTGTTAGAATTGGTAGTTCTTGCTGTTGATGCTCTTGAGGTACCACCACTTGTAAAGCTACTTCTATCATTGAACTGCCAATCAGTCAAGTATCCAGGCCTAGAAGCAGGGACGCCAACTTCGGCATCTCCTGCAAGCATGGCCACCACACGCGACATCGGGGGGCGTAAAGTTGGTGATGCTTGGGTGCAGAGAAGAGCCACTCGAATCACGCGAATTGCTTCTTCTTTGCTGTACTCTGTTAGCATTGGATCAACAAGTTCAAGATGACGATGGTTTTCATGTAGAGACCAAGCCTACAATGAAACAGTGAAAGCATTCTGTTAGCATAGGATCAAGACCTTTCAGGTGCAACTTGAAGACCAACCTACAATTATACAATGAAAGGATCAGTAGCAGGCAGATGAATGATTAATGGTGAAGTTAACTGTCTTATAGACCAAATTCTTTAACTGAGCTTATGTAATGTCTTAATGGATTCACTCTAAGTTGAGATTTAATCCACAAAGTTATCCATCTAATAAAACAAATTCTTTGAGTGAGTGATGGAGGCATCATGCGTAATGGTCCAATTATTCGCATTGGTGGACCTTGATCATATTGACTTAGCTTCAATGACCCAACTTGCTTAAGGTAACCATCACTAGATTCCGTCTAATAAACCTGATCACTTTGTTAGTCCGAGCCCATTACCTCACAAGTCCAAGTGATCCAATTAACCTTGTAAGCCCAAGTCTAAACACTAAACATGCCAACTCAATCCACAAACCTACTAAGCCCATGTCCAACTTGTCCAAGAGCACAAACCCAACTCAACCCACTTATCTTAATCCCATTGTCGTCCATACCCAATCGGCCAATCCCATCCTACCATTTACGTTGAAAGGCTAAAGGAGATAAATTCCATCAAATGAGCATGCCTAGTTTAACTAGGACACCCCCACCTTCGACGACTTTATGAAGATATCTTAGATTAAATTTATTCAATTATTCCAAATCATCACTTGCATTTTCATTGGTAGTCTTTCATTAGGCTTTTCTTTAGTTTTTATTGGCTACATGTAATGGGAAGTTTTACTCCAATTATGAGAGTTCAAAACTTGGTGGTAATTAGGACTTTGCCATTTGCATTTGTTGCTACTAGGATTTCTATTTGAATTTACTTTAGATAGGATTTGTTTCTAATTGGTTCTAAGTAGATTATTTGCATTGGATTTTTGTAAGCCACATCCAAATCCATTATGAGAATTTGGATGTGGCATGGTGTGGATCGAGTCTAGTAACTAGTTTTGAGATTAGGATTAGTTTTTGGAGTTCGTGTGAGAGCACGGGGTTGTGGCCACTTGGCGAGAGCCAAACTCTCGGGAGGGTAAACCCAACCGTTTGCAAGTGACTACCGGTGATTTATAATTCGATTGTGTTTTTATGGTTTTTAGATTAAGAAAATCATTGCATCTTCTTTTATCCTTTTTAATTATTCCCTTCCGCAAAACGTTAAATCAATTGGATTTAAAAGAGACCGTAATCTAAATTTTATAAGGCATAATTGAATTCCCGAGACACTTGTCTTTCAATTAAGGTCTTGCTTAGCAAAACCCAAGTCAAGGCAGAATCCTTTCACGAATTGTGATTGGTTGCGCAGTTCCTTCAGAGACCATATTCTGAAACTATGAGGCTAAGGCAAATTCTTATCAAATTCGACCTAGGCCTGCATTAGTGAGCCTATGTATTGTCTTAGTGGATTCACTGTAATTTTCATAAAGTTGATTTTGTTATGGACATCCAGATTGAAGGTCGAGTGATAGGATGGGAATGAGTCTCCGATACTAGAGGGGTTAGAAAGGGAGTTTGAGGAATCAAAAGTGATAGAGGCGCTAGATAGTGTGGATGAGGATAAGGCTCCGGTCCCGATGGGTTCAATTGTAAATTTCTAAGGAGTTGTTGGGACATTCTTAGGGATGACTTCTTCAAATTCTTTAGGGAGTTTCATAGGAGAGGGATCCTAAACAAAAGCCTAAAACACTATTTGGTAGCCCTAATCCCAAAAAATAAAGAAGGGCCTTCATAGCTTTCTCCCTACAGACCTTAAAGCCTAGTAGGATTGATGTATAAGTTGTTGGCCAAAGTCCTAGCTGCGAGGCTTAGCTCAGTTCTTGGGATGCTAATTGGGGAGTCGCAGGGTGTATTTATTGAAGGAAGACAGATTCTGGATAGGGTACTGATGGAAAATGAGTTAATCCATGCAAGACGTAAGGAGGGCCAAAGAGGGGTGCTTTTAAAGCTAGATATGAAGAAGGCCTATGATCATGTTAGTTGGGAGTTTGTAGACTATTTGTTCTGGAGAATGGGCTTCAGCACCAAGTGGAGGGGTTGGTTGAGGGCATGTATCCAAAGTTCTTTCTACTCTATATTGTTGAATAGCTCACCTACAGATCCAATTAGGGCTACGAGGGGCTTACGACAAAGCGACCCACTATCCCCATTCCTGTTCACCATTGGTCTTATGAGACGAGCCAAAGAGATAAACCTCATCAAAGGCCTTGAGGTCTCCCCTGGGAGTTTTTCAATCAGTCATCTACAGTTTGCAGACGATACCTTATTGTTCTGTGAAGCATCTAGTGAGGAGCTATTTGGGGTAAGAGTGATACTTAGGTGTTTTGAGTTGGTGTCGGGACTTAGAGTAAACTTAGGGAAGAGTAACATTATAGGCTTGGGTGTTGAGTTGGAGGAAGTTGAAGCTCTAGAAAGGGAGATAGGGTGTGGAGTGGGCAAAATCCATTTACTTACCTTGGGCTGCCAGTAGGTGGGAATCCGAGAACCAAACCTTTTTGGGACCGTGATAGAAAGGATTTCGAAGAAACTCAATGCTTGGAGTAAATCGTACCTCTCACTGGGAGGTAGAGTGACTCTAATTAAATCATGTTTGGTGAACCTTCCTACATGCTTCCTCTCTTTGTATGAAGTATCCAAAGGAGTGGCTAGAAAGATAGAAAAAATACAAAGAGACTTTTTGTGGGAGGGGAAGGGGGATTCTAGGAAAATCCACCTAGTGAAATGGGAAGAGGCTTGTGATATTAGGGAGAAAGGTGGATTGGGGATCTATAGCATCAGAGATAGGAATCACGCCCTTCTATGTAAATGGTTGTGGAGATTCTCTTCAGAGAAAGAAGCTTTGTGGAGAAAGGTTCTGGCAGCTAGATATGGTGAGGGAGATCCTGGGGGTGGGTTGGGGGGGGGGGGGGGGGGGGGGGGGGGGGGGGGGTGGTGTTAGGGTGGGGAATAGGGAATTGAGCTTCTAGGGAAGGATCGTCGGTAGTGAAAGCCTTGGTGAGGTTAGGAAGCGGGGAAGGAAAGACTGGGGAGGCTTTCCAGAGAAGGGATAGGTTTTTATTTGGAAAGACATTTGGGTAGGGGAAAGACCACTAATGGAAGTACTCCCTAGAATTTTTAGAGTGGTTCTAAATCGTGAAGCATTGATTAGTGATTACTATAGTGAAGTCAATGATGCTCCACAGTGGTCCATCTCTTTCACAAGGACCCTGCGTGATTTTGAAGAAGTAACCACCAAGCCTTGATAGGAATCCTGGGAGACACTAGGTTATGGTTGGAGGAGGAAGACAAGTGGGTTTGGTCCTTAGAACCATCTCGGTCCTTCTCGATAAAATCAATGCTAAGGTCAGTATGCAGCAAACCAGAACTCACCACCTATATGCAGCCTTGCCTGGAACAATAAGATTTCCCCTAGAATCCAGATCTTTATGTGGACAACCTTGAAAAAGAGGATCCTTCTTAGACATGATCTTCGGAGAAGGGGTGTCCTTCCTGAGGAAGCTCCAGTAGTTTGTCCACTGTGTGAAGAAGAAGAGGAGACTGTAGACCACTTGTTACATAAATGCCGTTTCACGTGGTCTGTATGGTGCTCCTCCTTGAATTTATTCAGTTGCTCGTGGGTTATATGAAATGGGGTGGACGACTCAATGTCGGCATGGATGGAGGGCCCTTTAAAGGTAGACACAGGATGTAACGACTCGTCCCGCTAGTATAATATTGTCCGCTTTGCGCCCATACACACAGGCCCGCATGGCTTTGCTTTGCCGAACCAACCGATTGTTGCTTCCAAAAGACCTTTTGCTAGAAGGAGGAAGACTATCATTTATATACCAGGGAATTTCCAATGCAACTAGCAATGTGAGACTTTTTCTCCTCCACAATATAGGCCCCTTCTGATCTGGGTATTACACAGGATAGCATGGAGAATGGTTTCGTTTGCTGTTTCATTGGCAACGAGAGGATTTTTGAGGGGCAGAGGAGAACAATTAGAGAGGTTTTTGAGAGGACGAAATGGTAGTTGATAGGTTGGTTGTCGGTGTGTAAAGTAGTCAGGGGACTAGCCCCCCAAGGACTTCTATTTGTCGTGGGAAGGCTGCATGAAAGGGATTGGGAAATCTAGGAAACATAAAGTCGAGTGGGTAGTGCCAACCTTAGGTTCATATAAATTCAATGTGGATGCGGCAACAAGGGGTAAACCTGAGTTGGCTGGTATAGGTGGTGTGTTGCATGATGATAGGGGTAGGATGCTTTTAGTATTTTCCGAGCCATTAGGGATAATGGAGTTAAATGAGGCAGAACTGAGAGCAATTAGGAAAGCACTCTAGGTTTGGTCTTTAGGGTCGATAATCTCATTATCGAAGGTGACCCAACCAATGCCATTTCCTAGGCTAGTAATAGGAAAATTCCCCCCGGTGGAGGTTGATAAGCATTACTAGGGACATCAGGAGGCTATACAGGGCGGGCGGCATCAGTTTCATACATACACCTCGTTCAGCAAACAGAGTGGCCGACTTATTAGGGAAAGTTTGTTTTCACAAACAAAGATCGGCTTTGGAACTATTTGGATCATATCATCCTTGTGAGAGTGGGGAGTAGGGGACTCCTTTCGTATCTTTTGTTGGGAGGGATGATTGTTCTTTTATTATTTTTTGATCCTTTTCTTTTGCTTTTTCTATTTTGTTGTTTCTTCTCATTTTTTTCTCTTTTTCTTCTTCCTGGAACCTAGTATAATTCTCCTATACTTGGTTCCCTCTCGTGTACTCAATTCTTGTCTTTTATAAATGAAGTCGTTAATGTTTCAAAAAAAATCTAAATTGAAGGTCGAGTTTTTTTTTTTTAAAATTCATGTATTAGTGGTATTTCTTGATATATAGATGAATTGATCTACGATAGTGATTGACTGTGATTTAAATTTCTTCCATTATATCAAAAGGTAGATGATATGGGTAACTAGGTGTGCAATTTTGTGGATTTTGATGGCATCCTTTGGTGGGTAGGATTTACCGGGTAACCCAATTATGCGAAGCTCACAAGATCACACCTTGAAACATTTTTCGTGTATAGTGGGGTATGAATTGCACGCGTTTGCATGACTTCATAGAGGATTAATTTGTGAAACTCTTGCATGCCTTACATGTTTGTGAAACTCTTACATGATTTGCATTAACACGTTGTAGCATGAAGTGTTATAAAGGGAGTATTGGGCACTTGAGAAATCACTGAACATCTCTCTTTAACAACACCTTAAGAATTCTTAATTCCAGTTGCTTGCATCTGGGGATGGGAACTGGGTGGACTTGAGGTGTGCTTAGACACTGTAGCAACGCCGAGCCCAAGCTCAATTATTAGAAGGAAAGCTTGAGCCCGATGCAGGCCTAAACAATATGATCAAGCTCAAACCTGACCAACCCAATGAACTCGACAAAAATCCCGAGCCAAATGGAAGTTTAAAAAAAATATATTGTTCTATAATTTTTTTTTGACTTGAAATATTGCATTTCATAATGAAATAAAAATAAATTACAAAAATAAAAAATAATGAAACTAGGGTGTGAAAAATAGAAGTTGAAACAAAAGGATTTGAAGAAGAAAAAGATCAAGACAGAGAGAAGCAAAGGCTAAAAATGAATCTGGAAAAAGGAAAACAAAGAGAGAGAGACCTTTAGATATGATAAAGAGGATGGATGTAAGAGATTTGAAGAAGGTTTTGCGGCAGCAATGGAATAAGAAAATTATGAGTTTCTCGGTCAAATGTATAAGATTTTTTTTAAGATAAAGTTACAGTTTTCCTGACTCCCCTCTCGTCAGCTCCTCACATCTGGCCTCAGATCCGGCTATTTTCTCTTCTTCCTCTTTTCTTTCTTTTTTCTGACCCCCTGTTACATAGGCATTGTGGTGTTTTCTCCAGACTTGTCTTGCAGGTAGCAGGTCTTGACTATCAGACTACTTGGACTTAGGCTGATTCGGGGACCCTCATAGACAGTTTCTCTCCCATCTTTGACATCAGGATGTTCAGACAATCTCCTTGGTCTTCTCCGGATTCCTGCTCTATGGCGGCGAATTATCTCAGATTTTTCTCCATCACTTCGGAGAGGATAACGGCAATCATGTTTACTTTTGCTGGTTCCTGTCCTCTCCCTTGGTCTTAGCAGGTTCCTTTCTCGACAGATTTTCAGGACCATCAGTTGCGGATATCATGCTTCCAGGACCTTCAGCAGTTCAGCCAACTCACACTTTTAGGCACACCACCATATTCCAAGATTGGGTTATGTGGCTTCGTCTATCCAATCTTCAGCTCGGGTACTTTCTTTCCTGTCCTCTCCCTTTTACTCTTTCCATTGTGATCCTGTCACGCCCCGCCTTCCAACACCTGGACGGATGTGATCTGACTGTACAAATTTAAATCACCTGCTGCCCTAAACGGGTTTTACATCAAAAATCTGTGGCTAAATTCAACAAACATAATTACATTCACAAGCCACCAAAATTCCCCAAGCCGACAACCTGCTCGAAGACATAACATCTCATTTGAGCTTTCCAAATAACTCAAAGGGACAAACAACACTCACATAAGGATTCCTAAACACATCATTTACTCACATTCCCATGACAATCAAATTGAAGCGTTCTCAAAATTAATTCATACTTGAATTCATTATCCAAGTTTCCACAAATTAAAAATAAAAGAATAAACAACTTTCTCAAAGTCTCAAATCAAATAAACAACCAACTTATACTCTAAATAATAAATTATGCACTAAGCGTTTCTACGAATTCTGCATCGACTCCTTGCCTTCTAAGCTCAATTGTGATTATCGTCCAGACCCAAGTCCAAGGGATTGCCTGCAATGTAAGGGATGAGCTCCATGCCCAGTGAAGAAAATAATAACACAATCATAGCATATGATATTCCTACTTCTTCAATGATATTTCAAATAAGCAAGTATAACAATTTATTTCATGCTTATGCCTTTGCAAAATGTAATGCTCAATGCCAAATGCCATATTCCAACCCATTATTACATCTACTGATATTTGGTGGTCTTCCCGACGAATCGAGGATAACACAACGTCGCCTTAATGGCCTTCTCACATAAAGTGAGGATAACACAACCTACCACCAAGTAACAACCCTCATGACTTGTCACGGATATCGCATCTCATCTACCATAATGGTCTTCCCACATGAAGTGAGGCTAACAACACTACCACCGTCGTGGTCTTCGTAACAATCATGGATCGCACCCTCATAACCAATGCTATGAATATGAGAATGCTATGCTCAATGCCGACAAACATGCTTAAATATTCATAACATGTGTATGAAATCATAAATCTCAATCTAAGCAGGTTATAACATCATACAAAATATCTCATTTGTCATAGCATGCATAAACCTTGAAATAAACATAACACTAGTCCATGCATCACAATATTTGAATTATATATACCAACATTCAACCATATCCAATCAAGGTTAATAATCAGACAATAACATACAAATAACCATCAATCTACGAATATAACTCATTCGATCTTTCAACAATATTAATGGTTAGACTCCACAATCCGGGCGGACTGAGTCTCCTCATGGCCAATAAAATGTTTAGCCAAATCTCCCTTACATTACTGTGAGTGAACACCGGATCTTAACCATTATTAACATACACCCAGTCTATTCTAGATCCAACAGTTATATTCTAGTCACAAAACAAAATACAATATTCCATTGCCTAAACACATAAGAATATAAGGAATCATGTTTCAAAGTATGTAGTGAATTGTTTCCCTCACCTAGAAGTTTGTGAAGTGCCAACAATGAACCCAAACGCTTTACAAGAGATAACTAGCCTTGAGAACCCAAGTTTGTTGCGAATACGATTTAAAAGTTCCAAGTATTAATAATATGAGGATTATTAAGTTTCTTTGGGAAAGTACTTTTAATTACAAGTAAGGTGGATTGCTGTCCCAACTCTAGCCTTATAGGTTACACTAGGGTCCAAGGTTAGGAGTGAAGGTTTCCAAATTTGCTGGCAACATAACACAATAATTACTTAGGACTGTATTATTTTATTTATTTATGAAAATTATCCTAACTTAGAGCAGTTTAGAAGTTGGCTGCCTTTAGAAAAAATAACAATAACTCTAAGTATTTTTAATTTAATAAGTAATTAATCGTAGCAAAGCATATTAAATCAGACCAATTGAATACAATGGGTACTATCTTGAAATTACCACTGTAAGAGGGCAAGGTAATAAGATTCCGGGTTTTAACTTGTAACTAAGCCACGGGTAAAACAAAGAAAGATGTTAACGCATTGTGCTGGCAGCAAGGGGACTTGGATCAGTCTCACTTATAGGTAGTTTCAGGCTGGTTGTGTTGTCCATCTCGGCTGGAGAAAGAGTTCTCTGCTACTCGTCACACTAAGATTAAAACCAGTCTTAAAATCAGCCAGCTAGGGGCTGAAAACAGTCCTTAATATCAATGTTTCTGGGGCTGAAAATCAGTCCCATTAACTGACCGATCTGGGGTTAGAAATCAGTCCCCAACTTAGGATGTTTTTATTAGAGAAAGACTGAGTGATTACTGTTCACGGATAAGAAATTGGGGACAGATTTGAGTTACCAATTTATTAGATCCTACAGCTGAATGAAGAAGGGAAAAATCATCACCATCCAACAAGGATTGACTGGCTCGAAATTTACAAAGGGGAGAAGAGGAAGAAGAAACCCATGGGAGAAGAAGAACATAGAGGAAATTGGAGGGACATACCCGTTACTTGCTGTAATTTGGGAACAAAGACGACAAAAGCTGGTCACATGGTGGTCCCGAACTCTGCTGCTTGAACCGAAATTTGGTCTTCAAAGAGGAGAGGAGGAATAAGAACTCAAGAGAGATTTGGGGTTTTTCTTTCCCTTATTCCGCTGAGGTTTCCGCTGCGATTCCGTTGAGATTTGGTTGCTATTTCGCAAAGGGTAAAAGAAAGGAAGGGTTCGCAGGTCTCTTAAAAGGAGGAGAGTCCTATTGGTAAAGGAATCCCATCGGTGAAAGGATTTTGAACAGTTTCCATTTAAGTAGGGATTTGAGTTTCAAACGAATAAGGAAGAAGACTCCAATCTGAATAAGGAATCCCATCGGTGAAAGGATTTTGGACAATTTCCATTTAGGTAGGGATTTGAGTCCCAAACGAATAAGGAAGAAGAAGAGTCCAATCTGAACAAGGAATCCCATCGGTGAAAGGATTTTGGACAATTAAATTCGAACATGGAAGGTGGGTCCCTTTAAATTATTGATTTTAATAAATTGTCCTTTATTTCTCTTTTATTAATTTTGTCAATCATCGATTAAATTCTAAACACTTAAAATTGGAACTTATTTATTGATTTCACATTCTTAATTGAATATTTCCAATTGAGATTCTAACTTAGGGGAATTAAAATCTAAGTTGATAATTTATTTCTCATTCCCTTAATTTAATTCGAAGGGGATAAATTTGTAAATTCTTATTGGGGAGAAAGTGTGAAATCAGGGTCTAATATTAAATCCCTAAATTCAATTGTGTTTTTTTTTTCCAAATAAAATTATCAAATTAAACTAAAAATCAATTTAAACTACAATCATTTTCTAAATTAATTTTACCCGTCACAACTGACCCGTTACCCCGGGTCAGGTCATTACAGATCCTCTCCTCAGTTTCGTTTTACCACCCTACCCCCCTCCCACCAGATTTGCATTTGCCTCCCCCCAAAATTGGGTTGTCATTTGACAATCGGTCTAGATGTCCTAGATCCTCCGTTTGCTAAGCTCTCATCTGCCTCAATGTCTAGTAGAGGTGCCCATGGACCTACTTTGGCTGAAATTTAGTTTAGGAGGATCAGCAGAGAGAATGCTACAAGTTTGGAAGCTGAATTCACTATTGAAGTGATCAAAGCTGCTTTGGAGGATTTAGAGGAGGAAGGGGGGGGAGTTGTGGGGTGGTGTGTTGGGGGGGATAAGGCCCCGAGTCTAGATGGTTTTATTTTAACTTCTTCAAAGCATGTTGGGATACCGTGGGTCCGTATTTTCTTAGGGTCTTCAAGGATTTCCATCACAATGGAGTTATCACTAAGGGGTTGAAGAATGCCTTTATCATCCTAATTCCAAAGGGGGAGGGCCTAGTGGAACTCTCTCACTACCGACCAATAAGTTTACTCGGGAGTGTTTATACACTCTTAGAAAATGTTCTAGCTGAAAGATTGAAAAAGGGCATTGTGGTGTTTCCAACATGCTCATGTTTGGATGCATCTTTCCAACATGTTCAGTGCTCGGCGAATGGAGTAAAATTTCTTAGACAAGTTTGGGGTCCATAGAGTGAAGGATATTGTATTTTTTGTTGATGTTGTATGAGGTCTTTATGTATGCTCTGTCAGGACCTTGTATTCTTTTTTGTATTTTGGGCGGTGGATACAAGTCTTTTATAACTGCTTTGTATGTACTTTTCTTCCCTTTTAATATCCTTTTTATTACTGCTAAAAAACTGATTTTCGTCCATAATTTACAGGCAATTTTCTGTAAATGCAAATGAACATGTTCTCACATATGCAATTGCACATACATGAAAACATATATGTTGGAACAGGATGCAGACATTAAGTAGAGTTTCTGAAAATGAAAAAGTTTAAATTACAACTTCTGATTCATGAGGTAATTCAACTTTCGTACCCGTTCAAGGAGATATATCCTCTCTTCAGCCATACTCATGTATGAATTTGGCTTTCCACTGACAATCTCAAGAGAAACTACTCCAAATCCGAACACATCAACCTTTTCTGTCAAATGCCCAAGCATGGCATACTCTGGTGCAAGATAACCACTTCAAGAGTTTCAAAGGTGGATAAAGGTCAGTTCTACACCGATGGAGATCTAAAGATAAACATTTTAGAAAGAGCTCAACCGATACTATTTATTGGAAGCCGTAGCAACATGCATGCATGTGGTAAGTGGGCCTTTCCACTTCCATGTCATGAACCAAAAACTGGCTTTAATCATGTGAAAAGGCCCGCAGATAAGTAGACAATTAGGACAGATTGCCCACATCCAACACATGAGTTTGCGAGCCTAATTTTTCTCCAGGGTTATGCACACCACAGGGATGCCCACCTGATGCACAGTGTAGGTATTTTGCATCCCACTAACAAGTTTGCTCACAAACAGGACATTAATCCTACTAATAGAAGTAGCCATTGAAATGTCTTTTAAGAATCAATGCATACAAATGCTTCCACATATCATATTCAGGAAAAAAAGGATAGGGTCAATGGTTCTTACATTGTGCCTGCAACCCTTGTACTGATATGAGTCTTCTTATCATCATATAGCTTGGCCAAACCAAAATCTGAAATTTTAGGGTTGAGATCAACATCAAGCAGAATATTGCTGGCCTTCACATCCCTATGTACAATTCTAACTCTTGACTCCTCATGCAGATAAGCAAGGCCTCTTGCTGTCCCCAAGCATATCTCATAACGAGTCGACCAATTAAGATGCAAATTACTATTACCTGAAAGTAACAACAATCATATCTTCATTGAGATCCTCTATAATTTCCCATTAAGCTAATGCAAAAAAAGTGGAACATGCTGGATGAAAGATAATGTGCATGTTCTCCGCGCTAAGCTTCTGTACAAACCCAACTGATGCAATCAACAGCGATCATCTCATTGTGGATCTGACCTATGAGATGGCAGTGGCATACTTGGACTGCTTGATCATGCATATAGAAAAAGCTAGGAATTTGTAGTCCCAAAATTTATTCTCTTTAGAAACTTCAAAACTTTTCTTCTTTGGTTATTTTTATATGTTTTCTAGTATTTAAGCAATTTTTTTTTTTTAGCAGTAACATAAAATTTCATTTATATAAGCATAAAAGTACAAAGATTAAACGTAGAGAAAAAAGAAATTTCTTCATTCAGTAGTTATATTAAAAACTATGATTATTTGACTAAATTAGATTGAGTAGTTCCAGCGAGTATAACATATGAGATGGTGTTCTAGTAGGACACCAGGACACCTATGGTTGGGTTGTGCAAATACATATAAGCGAAAAAAAAAGGCCATGAGCATTATATATATATATTTCTTTTGCATATGTTTTCTTTGATGTTTGCTCTAGGTGAGATTTAGGACATTTTTTTCTTTTTCGAAATAGAGACAGAAAAATTAATATAAAATAAAAGGAAAGGTACATCAACTAGATGCTCCGTATAAGGGAGATATATAAGAGCCAAAATAATGAAAGATAAGAGAATACATCAATCGAAGAAAAAAGGAACACACACGGGAGAAAACACGATCAAAAGAAACCCTTAAACGCCATGGACTCATTATGGAAACTTGACAACTGCCTCATACTACTCGAAACAAACTTTTGCCAAAAAACCTACAACACTATTTGTTGATTGCCTTACATGTCTAAAGTGAATGACTCTGCCCCTACAGACCTTCCTAATATCCCTAACAATATGAATTAACTTTAACGTTCCAAAAAATAAAATAAAACAATATGAATTAACCTCCAAGACACTCTTTCTACCACTATCCCAAGTGATAGCATTAACCAAGCCCCCTTTAATAATAAAGTTACCATCTCCTTACCTTTGCGAATCACTAACAGTTACACTTCGTTGGATTCCTTCAACCCTATCTGCTCAACAAAAAAATAAGGTTGTTTTTCCCCCATCATTGTGTACCAAACCATCAATACTTTTTTTTTTTTTTGAGCAGTAACATAGTAATAATGCATTAATAAGAAAAAGTAAGTACAAGAGACTGAAAAAACAACAATAGAAAGGGTTTAGGAGATGTAAACCCTAGAAAAGAGAAGAAAAATACAAGACATCCAAACCGAAGAAAACAAAACCCCCCAAAATACATATCAAATCCATAAAGTATTTTTGAAATTAAAAATCAAGGAGTGGATTATGTCAACTGGTGGCCCAGTGAAAGAGGGAAGAGGAGGCACTCCAAGAACTGGAAAGTTGGAACAGATTGGAAAAGGAGAGGGACCTTGATGAAGATGAGCTTGCGTCTAAGAGAAATATCAAATATTCACCCTTTGGGAATGCCTTTTGTTGGAAGAAGTTGAGTGCAGGAAGAAGTCGAGAGCATTATGGCTTAGAGAAGGGGACAAAAATACAAAGTTTTTTTTCTCACTCATGTGCCAATGAAAGAAAAGCGTCCAACAAGAATATTTGTATTCTTGGGGGAACCTTGTTGTTCCAAGCCAAGACACATGGCAGGGGAGGATTTTGAGTTTTTGACTGAGGGAGTAGACGGACTTTAGGATAGATCTAACTAAGAAGACTCTAGATGGATCTGTGGACGATATCCAATTGTCTCCTCCTCCGTGCTCTGAAAAGATTCCCCTAGTAGGCCTTCCGATGACTGAAGTTGGTCCGCCTAAAAATCCCTTAAAGCTCTTCTAAAAGTAATATTCCACTGTGGTTTGCCATTAAGCTCACTATAGTAGTCTTTGACTAAAGCATTGTTCTTCAATGCAACTCTAAACAGCCTAGGAAAGGCCTGACTCAAGGATCTCTCCCCTACCCACTTATCTTTCCAAAACAATGCCCTATCTCCTCTACCCACCAAAATTCTCAGTCCTCTCTTGAATGTTGCACCTACCTTCCCCTTCCCATTTCCTAACATTACAATGGATTTGATCATTGTTGATCCCTCTCTAGCCGCCTTACTCCCAAGTTGCCACCCCCAACGTCTTCTAATCCATATCTAGTCACTTACACCTTCCTCCAGAGGGAATCTTTCTCCAAGGAGAGCCCCTCATACCTATTTCCACACGAGTGCACGATTCCAATCCCTCATGCTGTATAGCCCTAAGCCCCACTCCTCCTTTAGGTTGATGATCTCATCCCATTTAACCAGGTGGATTCACTTCCTTTCCCCTTCCCTTCCCATAGAAAAAAAAAACCCTTCGAAGTTTTTCTAGGACCCTAGCCACTCCTTTGGACATCTCGAATAACATGAAATATGTGGGCAGGTTCGCTAAGAGAGACTGAACTAAAGTCAGCCTGCCTCCCAAGGACAGATAGTGTTTGCTCCATGCATTTGGTCCTCTTGTCCACCCTTTCAATGTCAGGATTCCAAAAAGATTTGGATCTCAGGTTCCCTCCAATTGGTAGGCCCAAGTATGAGAACGGTACCTTGCCGACTCCACACCCCAATTCCCTCACCAAGGATTCCTCTAGCCTCACACCAATTCCAATGAAATTACTTTTTCCCATGTTACTATTCAACTCAGACACCAATTCAAAGCATCTAAGCACCGCTTTCACCCCAAATAACTCCTCTCTAGAAGCCTCACAAATAAAAGGGTGTCATCTGAGAATTGTAGGTGGGTTATGGATAAATTGAATGTACAAACCTCTAGTCTCCTAACTAAGCCCACTTCCTTAGCTTTTAACAAAAGGCGACTTAATGCTTCAGTGACTGTGGTGAACAAAAATGGAGAAAGTGGGTCCCCTTGCCTTAGCCCCCTTGTTGCAACAATTTGCTCTATTGGTGATCCATTTACTAATATGGAGTAGGTCGAGTCCTGCATACAAGCTCCCATCCAATGTCTCCATTTGATTCCAAAACCCATCTGGTCAAACAGATAGTCTACAAAGTCCCACTCCACGTGATCGTAGGCTTTCTCCATGTCTAATTCCAGTAACATTCCTCTCTTCTAATCCTTAAGTCTGGAGTGTACCATTTCATTAACTATCAGAACCCCATCCCGAATTTGTCTATTGGGAGTTTTTTAGTGTTATTATTATTATTATTAGTATTTTGTTTTTTGTGGTTTTCTTAAGTCTAAGGAGCAGAACATAGGGTTTTTGCAAGGCCACATTCTTTCAGTGCTTTCTTAGGTAAGGTCGAGAAGGATTTGGAACTCCAGAGTTAAGTGCCTCCATTGTTCCACAGGAATTTTTCAACCTTTTCCTAGAGTTTTCATACAGATCAGAGTAAGAAATTTTTCCATAAAACCCCCTATTCTTAGTTGTAGTTTAGGTAGCCCACCCATGCAGAATCACCAAACCATCTATGCGCAGCCATTCATGTTAGCTCAGCACATGACTGCAAGATCCAACTTATCCATCAAGAGCATTCAACATGTTTTCACTGACCTAAAAGATAGGCCAGTCAACTCATTAGATGTCCAAAATGTGCATGTAATAAATAAACAGTAAAAAACTCTAGAATGGTGCACATCCACTCGTTGAGCAAGGTCAAGTTCTAATAAAAGGTGTGGCTAACTTTAGCCATTTACCCCTAAAAGAATTTTTGGTTCTTTAGATTCGACGATATCAATTCGATTTCAACTTGATTTTAGAGATGAATGAAAACTTAAAGTAGAAGTTTCAATTCTCCCAGGTTTTAGTACCTTTCCTTTTGAACAATAGGTTTCAGTACCTTTATTATTATTATTTTTTAAAAGGTTAGGAGTGATTTAGGTAATTTTTTGGTGCTCTGAGTGGAGACATTTCACTTGGTTAGCAGCTAGTAAGAAATTTAAGGCGTAAATGATTACGACTTTTATAGGTCTTGGGAGGGTTGCTTGAGGAGAAGGGGAGGCGAGGGGAAAAGGGGAGGAGGAAGGAAGGGTAAGCTTGGGGAAGTGTGGCCCCCCTTGGTGATGTTAGGTTCAAGCTCAATACTGATGGAGCAAAGGGGAAGCTGGGTCTTGCTGGAATTAGAGTGATACGAAATTGGAGGGGTGAGTATTTTCATTCTTTTTTTCTTTCCAAAAACCTGTGGGCATCAGAACTAATGAGGCCAAGTTACTAGGTATTAAGAGAGCCCTGCACCTTTGGGCCAACTATGGACTTAGGAAACTAGTACCGGAGGGAGATTCGTCGAATGCAATCAAGTGAGGTGAAGTCTTCAAAAGATCTCGTGGAAACTTATACCTGTGGCTAGAGAGATTTGAGACCTTTCTTTAGCAATGCATGTTCCATTCAGACAGTCAGGCAGTCAGCTAATGGTGTAGCCGACTTTTTGGCCAAGTTGGGTATTGATACAGAGCATGCCATAGTGGACTTACTGTCATTAGATTTTGTTGAGGGTTTTCTTTTTGGCTTGTAAGGTGTTGATTTGTAATTTAGTTTGTTGTTATCAGTCTATGATGAGGATTTTGTATGTGGGACTCTCGGACGTTGTGTGGGTTTTTTCTGTTTTTTTGATGGATGCTTGTGGTAGAAGTCTCTTGTACCTTTTAGTACTTCCTTTCTATTAATTATAATATTTTTGTGACTTCTTCAAAAAAGGACAGGCTAGGTATGATTGATCGTTCAAGATTCAATTAAATTTAGAACATTAGATGATTATTTTCAAGGAAAATGACCTTCAAAAGGAAAACTATACTGCTTTTTAGATGAAGACATCTTGCAGGGGATGTGTGAGAGCTTCCCAAGAACATGGGTATACATTTTTTTTTGAAAGGTAAAAAAAGAAAAAGGAACTAGGTATACTTTTCAGAGAACAAAATGTGAAGGACCACTTACCAAAAAGTGCCTGGTCAAGGCTTTTATTTTCAAGGTACTCATAAACAAGAAGTCGTTTATCTCCCTCGATGCAGCATCCATACAACTTCACAAGGTTCCGATGTTGAACTGCAGATATAGTAGCAATCTCTGTTATAAACTGACTCTTTCCTTGATGAGATGCCAATGAGAGTTGCTTCACAGCCATTACTCTTCCACCTGGAAGTGCACCCTAAGGAATGCCACAATTCAGTAATAGGAAATGAAAAAATCTGCTTGGATAGTCAAATGTTTGCCAGACACGTGTTAAAGAGTGCATTATTTGGATGAAACATGAATAGCAGTCTGTTTGGGAATCTTAGCCAATGCATGCTAATCGATTTCTTTGTGCATTTGCAGTGGTGTAAAAATTAGAAATTGTATAAGCATGACCCTATTGGCATTTTCTTCACTAGTTTCTCCCCAGATCATTCAGTAATTACTACTGGTACTGGATTTGAAAGTATGGAACTACATAACAGTAGGTGGATGTGCAAGTTGATTAAACATGGTATGGTTACAATCTTCCAGATTGGATACTGCTTTTCCCTAGATTTGAGTCAATCAGTATTGGTGCAGATAACTATTTGGGTTCATAAAGGCCAAGAAGGGTATATCATATAATATGCTTTCAATTTCTGTGCTCCTGCAAATGCAGGGTGGAATGGGTAACATCTATTCTGCCTTCTGCCAAATATTAAGCAGAGAGAGAGAGAGAGAGAGAGAGAGAGAGAGAGAGAGAGAGAATCAATGAATCCTCCTTTTATGATGTTAAACGAACTTCATATACCAATCCTCCTTTTATGATGTTAAACGAACTTCATATACCTTGCAGTACCTACCAACAAAAAGTGACTTACCTTATATACAGGGCCAAATCCTCCCTTTATGATGTTAAACGAACTTCATATACCTTGCAGTACCTACCAACAAAAAGTGACTTACCTTATATACAGGGCCAAATCCTCCCTCTCCTAACTTATTTTCTGGACTGAACTCTTCAGTAGCGGTCCTCAATTCAGCATAACTGAAGGTGTTCGGTTTCAAGTTAATGCCTAGCAACTCTGAGAAGAAAGATTCATTTGTATGTTCCAGTCAATACAAGATAAAAGTGCTTTATTACATGCAAATGACCTCTTTTCCCACGGAAATTAAAGGGTCTTGCTGCACTATATTAAGTTATTTGAGATATTGATTTAATGACACTCATTGGTACAGTGTGCTCCACAGTAGATGAAAGTTGCGCAAAAATTGTAAGGATTAGATCCAAGCATGAAATAACCAGGAGACTTAAACATGCAACGCAACCCAACCCCTGACCAAGCGTAAGCACGCGCACAAACAGACAGACACATACACACCCACTCACCCACTTACCTTCATCTTCATTAGATCTCAACCTTCTTTGTCTCAACCTATAGATTGCAAACATCAATAGAATGGCCACAACTCCAATAGAAACTACTAGACCAGCAACTAAGCCAGACTTTTTCTTCTTCGTTGAAGATGATGTCGGAGGAAGATTACTCACTGTCGGAATGAAATCTATGCAAGCAATAACCAGTAGTCATCAGTGCATGTTAGAGGACGTTGAAATGGACACCTAAAAGAATGATTGAAAAGAATGCTCATAGCAAATGTTACACTTCGAAGTGTGGCATTTAAGTATTGAACCATTGATCAGGTGAACATAGACTGGCCTGACTTGGTCAGTACACATCAAATAATTGCACATGTTTACCAAAAAAAAAAGGAAGTTGAACATATATACTGTTGAAAAAAATGGACAGATCAAATTCAAGCAGTTCATATTCAACGTACGCACATCAAACACATGATGAAGATCATTCCAATTTTGTGATAGGGAATGCTCCCAAAAGGCTCTACCTGATGGCCGACTCCAATATCATATACTTGTGCAGTAGTACCACCTAAATGTGACTGAATATCCTATTCTATCTTCATGTGAGTATTGCTAACATATGCTCTTATTAGAAATTTCAGAATGCAAATCTACTTTCAATAAAACTTCAGTCACCTGAAGTGACACTGATAGCAGAAATGGACGGTCCATAATAACCTGCAGCAGGCACACAGCACGTCCCTTTTCCAGCCCAAAAGAGATGGATTTCAAGAAAGTTTTCTGATACTTGAGCCTTGAAAATCTTCTGAACAGCCTTAAAGGATTCTCCCCCGGCCTCCTTTCTTATATTGAAGTCTTTATATACCAGATTCCCCTACAAAATAAATGAATATAAGGATTCCAAAACCCATGGCCTTATTATCACTAGGTCTACAGTCCTCTACATTCCAGAAATAAAACTCACAGTTAAAACATGAATTTTTTCTTCTTTTTTCTCTAAGTGATAAGTACATTTATTGATGAGAGCACCAGGAGTGCACAAATACAGGAGAAAAAGGAAGAAACAAGCCAAATGAGAAAGAATAAGAAACAGGTAAAGATATACACACAGAAGGAAAGGGAAAAAACAGGCAAAGAAATCCTTGGCTGATGCCAACACAATAAATCTAAAGCTCAGAAAATTCCACCCTAGATACATGACTGCACAAATCAGCAACAGTTGATTTTGTTTACTGAATTTTGACTGGCTATCAAATTTTTTTCCTTACATTTGATGATCACAGCTGGAATTTGGGCTCACTAAATTCGTGACATTTGGTATCATCTGTCCGCATCCCACTGGTTAACCTAGTCAATGTGGTTCCCACTGTTGTGTTGTGGAGAAAGTGCAAACCAAACTTTTGAATAGGAAAAGCAAAATTAAATAAAAAATCAATCCACGCACATAAACGCAGGAAACAAAATAGACTCTAGCAAGTCTCCCTGTCAAAAAAACTTCCACACAAAAGCACACAATCAGGTCTCCTACAAAGCGATCGGAAGAAACCCCATCTACATGTGCATCACACACACACACACACACATATATATATATATATATATATGTATATGTATACATGTATACATGTATATGTGTATATGTATACATGTATACATGTATATATGTATATATATATATATATATATATGTCTTCTAAAAGTAGAGTAGACAAAATATATACACATATATACATATATATGTATATACACACATATATATATATGCATATATATGTGTATATATATGTGTGTATATATGTGTAATGCTCAAGCCAGTCCAACAGCCGCCTCCTCTACAAAGATTGTCTGGTCAACGATATGGTTCAGATGAAGAACAAACTCAACTTTGGCTCCATTTAAGGCTATGTCAGCACAATCTGGAAATCCTTCTGCTCTTTTGGTTTCTACTTCATCTAGTCCTTGTATAACCGATTTAGGAGTAATCACTTTTTTTTCTCTGCTTCTCATTATTCCCGTGTCAATGGTATATTGGCCAATCACACCTTTATACACATAAATGTTAAATGTACCCTCCTTAATTACATCTTTCATCTGTTTTACTTGTTCCTTAATTATATAGAAATGTTTTGTACTTTAGTTCCCTCACCAAGTCTCTAATATGTTCAGTCATTTTTTCCTTTCCTACTATGTTTCTTAGGATTTGCCTATAAAGAAAGTCATTGGGTCAATAGTGAGAAATGAGGTCTATACTTGTTTGACTTTGGCACCTTCCTTAGTTGTTGTTGCCCTCCTAGTAGAGGAGATGTACATACTTGGCTTTGCCGTTAAGGGATTCCTTTTGATTGTGTATTAAGGAAATTGCTTTTGTAACAAATAATTTCAATAAAAAACAAATTGAACATGTAATTATATTCCGAATGCAATGATTTATGCAATTAATTGAGATCCACAATTAAATGCAAATTAAATAATCATATGCATGCATGGAACTTAAATCCAGTAGTAATTCGACTCGACAATCATTTAACCTTCTTAACCCAATTTGGTTGTGGAATTCCAAATCTAGGGTCTTGGATGAAGCCTGAGATTGGTTTTTATAAGCTTAACATGGATGGCGCAGGTAGGGCAAGCGTGGTTTAGCTTGTATAGGGGGCGTGGTTCATGATGATAGACGTAGGATGTCATTGGTTTTCTCTGAACCCATAGATATTTTGGAGTCAAATGAAAGCTATCTACCTTTGGGTATGGAAATGGAAACCTTATTGTCGAAGGTGATTTTGGGTTAGTGGTAGGAAGAGTCCCTGATGGAGGTTGGTTAACATCGTAACGGACATCAGAAGGAAGAGTCCTTTTGTTGCACTTTGTTGTTTTTCTTTGTGTTTTTTGGGTCTAATTCTGTTAGCCCCTCTCTCTTTTTCTTTCTTTTTGGTATTTGTTCATCTCTTTTAATAAAATCTTTCTGTTACGGCTCAAAAAAAAAAGGGTACGGTATGGATGACCTGGGAGGTTGGAGGCTAGGAGTTAAGGCAACTAGGGAGGGCTCACCTGTATCTAAGATGATCTTCAAATTAGGGAATGGTGAGGGCAAAATTGGTACAGTTTTTAGGGACGGGATTAGGATGTTAGTGGCTAGAGGGGTCCTTCTGGAATGATAAATGGTTACGAGAAAGGCTACTGAGAGATGTTTACCCCCGAATATATAGGGCTGCCAGAAATAGGGATGGAGAAGTTGAGGAGGGGGTGGGGCGGGGGACCACCCTCAATGGTCGGTGAGCTTCAGGAGGGGCTTAAGGGAATTTGAGGAAGAACAATATGTTTTGCTAAAAGATAGTTTAAAGAGAGGTTTGTATGGACGAGGAAGTTAGATAGATTTTCTCCATTGATCCTTCAGGGATTCTCTGTTAAGGCTATCTACAAGGCATTGTATTCTGATTATCAAAACCTTGCCCCACTCTACACTTTGGCTTGGAACAATAAAATCCCACCTGGAGTTCAAGTATTTACTTGGGCAACAATTAAAGAAAAGATATCGGTAAAATGTAATATGAGGGATAAGGGCCTTTTGTCAGATGGCATATTAGAATCTTGCATACTGTGTGATCTAAAGGAGGAATTTGTCAGTCATTTGATGTGTGGGCGTCAATTCTCCAAGAGTATTTGGGACATGTTCCTAAGCTTGATGGGTTGCTCATGGGTCTTTGATGGGAAGGAATGTTGTGTCCGAGTGGTGGGGCAGTTCTTTTGCAGGAAGGAGGGGAGTGGCGAGGAAGGTAATGCTACTTGCAATCTTCTAGTCAATATGGAAGGAAAAGAATAATAAAGTATTTGAAGGAAAGGTGGGAGAGGTAGAGGTAAAGTGGAGCTTAGTAGGTTGGCTATCACTGTGCAAGGAGTGGAGTTTGTTGATTGCTCATTGGAGGACTTTTATCTTTCGTGGGAGGGTTGTATGAGGGGAGGCAGGAAGAAAAAAAGGGTAGAATTGTTTTGGGAGAAACCTGAGGTACGCTTTCATAAGTTTAATGTGGATGGTGCCGCTAGGGGAAAGCCTAGTTCGACTGGTATAAGGGGTGTAGTTCATGACGATTGGAAAAGAGTGTTGTTAGTCATCTCTAAGTCGACGGGGATTATGGATTAAAAGATCGATATACTATTGGGCAAGGGCTGGGATGAGGGATTCGAAGATCGCCATACTATTGGGCAAGGGCTGGGAATGACAATCTTATCGTCGAAGGTGATTCTGCTAATGCTATCGCCTGGGCTAGAGGTAGGAAGAGTCTCCCTCAGAGATTGCATAACATTGTTAGGGATTCAAAAGTCAAGGGCGAGGGAGTAGTACAAGAAGCGATCAGAATGCCCTAATGTGAGTGACCGAGAGGGGTTTCGAGTGGAAGCTCGCTGTAATGACCCGACCTGGGGGTAACGGGTCAGTTGTGACGGGAAAATTAATTTAGAAAATGATTGTAGTTTAAATTGATTTCTTAGTTTAATTTGATAATTTTATTTGGGAAAAACATAATTCAATTTAGGGATTTAATATTAGACCCCGATTTCACACTTTCTCCCTAATAAGAATTTACAAATTTATCCCCTTCGAATTAAATTAAGGGAATGGAAAATAAATTATCAACTTAGATTTTAATTCCCCTAAGTTAGAATCTCAATTGGAAATATTCAATTAAGAATGTGAAATCAATAAATAAGTTCTAATTTTAAGTGTCTAGAATTTAATCGATGATTGACAAAATTAATAAAAGAGAAATAAAGGACAATTTATTAAAATCAATAATTTAAAGTGACCCACCTTCCCTGGTCGAATTTAATTGTCCAAAATCCTTTCACCAATGGTATTCCTTGTTCAGATTGGATTCTTCTTCTTCCTTGTTCGTTTGGGACTCAAATCCCTACTTAAATGGAAACTGTCCAAAATCCTTTTATCGATGGGATTCCTTGTTCAGATTAGATTCTTCTTCTTCCTTGTTCGTTTGGGACTCAAATCCCTACTAAATGAAACGGAAATCGATGTCTTGTTCAATTAGATCTTCTTTCACCGTTCGTTTGGGACTCAAATTACCTTTACCAAATAGGATCTCCTCCTTTTTAAAAGACCTGCAAACCCTTCCCTTCTTTAAAACGTTTTCGACAGCAACCAAATCTCAACGGAAATCGCAGCGGAAACCTCAGCGGAAGAAGGAAAGAAAAAACCCAAATCTCTATCGAGTTCTTCCTCCTCTCCTCTTCAAAGACCAATAGCAGAGCCCAGGACCACCGTGTGACTGGCTCTCTGTCATCCTTGGTTCCAGTTGTAGCTAGTAACAGGTATGTCCTCCAATTTCCGTTAAGTTCTTCTCCCTTTGGTTTCTTCTTCATTTTCTCCCTTTTGTAATTATTGAGCGCCAATCAGCCCAAAACTAGCAAATCGGGATGATCTTAGTCCCCTTATTGCCAGCCACCTTGCTGAATTTATTTATTCAGTTAATTGGATCTATTAGTAACTCAGATCAGCCCCAATACTTTGATCCGTGAACAGTACTGCCCAGTTTTCTTCCCAAATACTAAATCTGGGACTAATTTTTCAGTCTTCAGATCGCTGATTGTGGGGACTGATTAGGACTTTAAAACACAGCCAAAAGCTAAGTGTTTTCCCTTGCTGTGCTATTAATTTTAAAACAGCTAAGTGTGATTATTTCAAACCAGGCCAGATCTTGGTCGTGGGTTTTCTTGGACTACTCAAAATTATTTTTAAACCTCACAGATTTGTTTCCTTTTGATTTTTATGAATTTTGTTTGTTTTAAATAATTTAGATGTGCATTTTCCTTAAAGTCTTGCGGAGAACTGATTTGTGTCAAAACCATTTAGACGAGGCCAAATATTTAATATTTGACAGTTCTCTATAGCAGCCCCTGCTGCAATTTCCTCTATGTTTAATACCCAGGCTTTTACAATTGGGGATTGATTTCTTACCCCAGATCAGCAAGAAAAAGGGACTGATTTTCAGCCCCAAAAACATTAATGTTGAGGACTGGTTGGTCCAGAATCTCACTCAGAACTGATAGTAAAATTGGTCCTCTTTCTACCTAAAACTGGATGCTTAAACCAGCTTGAATCTGAGATACAAAACCATCTCATACCTAGCCTCTTAACCTTGTATTTTCAGCATACATAGGTGAGGGCAGCACACATCACCCATGGTTAATAATCCTTATACACCGATCTAATCCATGCTATTTAGAAATATTAAAAGTGATTGGAATCTTTAAAACATATTCGCAGCAGACTTTGGTATTCAAGAGTAATTATCACTTGGAAGCTATGTGGACTTCTCATTCACAATACGAAAACTTCTAGGTGAGGGAAACAATTCACTACATACCATGTATATCTTCTATTTGTTGTTGTGTAGTGAAAAATAATGCATTGTTTGTATGTTATGAATATAATTGTTGGATCTAGAAAAAACTGGATGCATGTTAATGATGGTTATAATCCGGTGCTCACTCACAGTAATGTAAGGGAGATTTTAGCTAAATATTCTATTGGCCGTGAGGAGATCCAGTCCGCCCAGATTGTGAAATCTAACCATTAATGTATTGAAAGATCTAATGATTTTATATTCGTAGATTAGTGAATAATTGTATGGTATTTTTGAAATGCAATCTTGATTTTACATGTTTGAATGTTGGGATATATGATTCAAATCATTATGATGTTTGGATTATTGCCATGTTTATTTCAAGGTATTTGCATGCTATAGCAAGTGAGACATCGATTATGATGTGATAATCTGCTTAGAATGGAAGTTATAATTCTATAAGTATGTCATGATTAAGTACGCATGTTTGTTGGCATTGAGCATAGCATTCTCATATTCATAGCATTGGGTATGAGAGTGCGATCCATGATTGTCACGAAGACCACGACGGTGGTAGTGTTGTCAGCCTCACTTTAAGTGGGAAGACCATTACGGTAGAAGAGATGTGATATCCGTGACAAGTCATGAAGGCTGTTATTGTTATTTGGTGGTGGGTTGTGTTATCCTCACTTTATGTGGAAAGGCCATTAAGGCAATGTTGTGTTATCCTCGATTCGTCGGGAAGGCCACCAAATATCAGTAAATGTAATAATGGGTTGGAATATGGCATTTGACATTGAGCATTACATTTTGCAAAGGCATGGGCATGTAATAAATTGTTATTCTTGCTTATTTGAAATATCATTGAGAAAGTAGGAATATCATACGCTATGTTTGTGTTATTGTTTTCTTCACTGGGCATGGAACTCATCCCTTACATTGCAGGCAATCCCTTGGACTTGGGTCTGAACGATAATCACAATTGAGCTTAAAAGGCGATGAGTCGATGAAGAATTCGTAAAAACGCTTAGTGCAGAATTTATTATTTAGAGTATAAGTTAATTGTTTATTTGATTTGAGACTTTGAGAAAGTTGTTTATTCTTTTATTTTTAATTTGTGGAAACTTGGATAATGAATTCAAGTATGGATTAATTTTGATAACGCTTTAATTTGATTCTTATGGGAACGTAAGTAAGTGATGCGTTTAGAGATCCTTATGTGAGTGATATTTATCCCTTTAAGTTATTTAGAAGCTCAAATGAAATGTTATGTCTTCAAGCAGGTTGTGGACTTGAGGAATTTTGGTGGCTTGTGAATGTAATTATGTTTGTTTGAATTTAGCCACAGATTTTTGAAAGTAAGACCCGTTTAGGGCTGCAGGTGATTTAAATTTGTACAGTCAGATCACGCACGTCTAGGTGTTGGAAAGCGGGGCATGACACTCGCACCTCCCAACTCCGCTTAATCAATCGCGGTATCACCTGGCTTCGGGCTCTGATGATCTGGACCATACTAAAACAAAACCGAAACCACTTCTGATAGACTTGTACTAGAAACTAGCCGTGAAAAACAGAGCGCTCCACTCCGTCCTTCCAACCTGAACCTCACATCTTCAAGAAAGGGGAATGAAAACTGGGATCAAGTAGAGATAGAACCAGAATCACCCACCTACCGGCTGGTTAGAAATAGAGGCATCCACTTCAGACATGTGGGGCGATCAACGACCAGCATTGCAGATTTTTGGCAAAGATTAGAGTCCATAAGAGGGTGCCAGTAGTGGATTTTTTGTAATTTGAGTTCATTGGGTTAGTGTATTGGGACAAGGGTTTTTGAAGTTTTGATATTACTTTATCCTTAGTCTTCTAGTCTCTTCTATGGATCTATGGTCTTGTATAGCCCTCTTATACAAGTCTTATTCTTTGTTATTGTACTCTTACTTTGTACTTGGAAAAATTCATTTATGTCTGCTAAAAAAAAAAAGAAAAAAAAAAGGAATCAACACCACTCTCATCACCAATACAGCTACATTAATGACATCTGAAGTTTTATCTCCTTTTTAATGTGCCCCAACTTTCATAAAATCACACCTTAAATCCCTCTTCCAAGGCAAGACTCAGATCCATGTTCTACTTACCTAGTTTGTTTTTTATTAATCTTCCATCAGTCACAAGTCTTCAACACTTGTTTTCTCATCAATTAATTTTTTTTCATGAGCTTCTTGGACAAAAATGCACGTAAATTGTCCAAATTAAAATTGACAAATAATCATTGAACCAATTCAGGTCTTCTTGGATGGAGCAACTTAAGTTGTCTTTAGAAATGGCAAGCACAAACAAGCCTTTCAGGACTTGTCAATTTAAAAGGGACAATGCCTCTTGTGGTTTCTAAATAGGAAATTTCTTAGAAAATGGCAAAGCAAGTCCAACTAGGACTTGACCTTCTAAAAGGCCACAATGGATTTTTGAAAATAAAAATTTCCACCTTTGTGAGATACAAGTTTCACTAAGTATTTTTGAAGATGGTTAGCAAGAGTTTCTCCACAACACAACACTCATTCCAACTGAGGGAAAAACAATTGGAAAATGGTGACCCATTTCACATGTTTTAATTTGAAAAGCAGCAGAATTGTGGGTGATTTTTTTTCAAAAACAATCACAAAAGAATAAATATTGATTAAAACAAAAAAAGTACAAATCAGTGTCTTAAGATGCTAGAGTTGTGGGTGATCAAACCAAGGTTGTCAAAAACGAATCGTATCGTGAATCGGTCTAGGGGTCTGAACCGTGAATCGTGAATCGTAGAATCGTAAGATTCATAATATTTTTTTTTTATAATTATTATATATATAATAATTACATGTAATATAACATAGAACAATAAAATGATTTTTCAATTTCTCATAAATTAATATTTATCATCCATCATAAATAATCATCTACAAAAAAAATACAAAAATATATTAATATGAGATTTAAATAAATATTAATTATTAAGAAATCAACAAATAAATTAATGGCATTTAAATATACTTTAATAAGTAATAACATTCATCAAATATTTTTTTTTTTAAATTAGAACTATTTATTTTTTAAAATAAATACAAAAATAATAAAAATAAAAATAATAGAAAGATTTTTTATTTATTTTTTAAATGGATACAAAGATTAAAATGAAAAAATAAAAGAGATGTTTTTTAATTAAAATAGTATTTATAAAATAATTACATGTAACATAACATAGAACAATAAAATGATTTTTCAATTCCTCATAAATTAATATTTATCATCCATCATAAATAACCATCTAAAAAAAATACAAAAATATATTAATATGAGATTTAAATAAATACTAATTATTAAGAAATCAACAAATAAATTAATGGAATTTAAATAAACTTTAATAAGTAATAACATTCATCAATTTTTTTTTAAAATTAGAACTATTTATTTTTTAAAATAAATACAAAAAAATGAAAATAAAAATAATAGAAAGATTTTTTATTTTTTTAAATGGATACAAAGATTAAAATGAAAAAATAAAAGAGATGTTTTTTAATTAAAATAGAAAACTAATGATAAAAAATTAAAAATATAAGAACAATATCTCAAAATGGGAAAGGAGAAAAAAAACTCACGAAAACATAAACACCTCACGGAAACACCTGACATCAACTCCACCTCACGCAACTCAACTCCAAAATAAAAGGCTTATTTCGTACTACAGTAAGCCCCAGCCCCGAAAAAGTAAAGTAGCGCAAGGAACGAAAACGAAAACGAAAACGAAGAGGAGGAGAAGAAGAGTTCAGCGACACAGTGAAGGAACGAAAACGAAAACGAAGACGAGGAGAAGAAGAGTTTCAGGTACATCTTTTTTTCCTTGTTTTCCTTAAGCTTATTTCCCTTTTTCTTTCTTTGTTTTTTCTCTTACACCTGAATCGCACAATTTTTTCCGCCCTCCCCCCTCCCTTTTTTTCCTCTTCCACGTGAATCGAACGAGACAACGATTCTACCGATTCGAATCGTGCGATTCGCGAGTCAATGAAAAAACGCACGGTTTTAAAAGGATTTCGATATTGATACGACTTGAGTCGGAAGACCCCTCGATTCGTTTCGAATCGCACGATTCGAATCGCGAATCGTGCGATTTCGACAACCTTGGATCAAACCCTTCATCTAGCTCAACCAATATTTGAGGCTACATCAATATGCATCCTTAACCTTGTACTCGCAAATAAGTCTGAGATCAAATGGTATTCTAGTCATGACTAGTATAGCCTTATACTAGCATCATAATGCCAACATCAATAGTGTGTTCCATGTGATGAAAGATGGTTGAAAGATACACAAGATAAATAATTTTTATCTATATCTTCCCAACTTCACTTAAGTTGGAAACATTGCAATGAAATCAACTTGTTGATACGTGCCTTGGGCTTTCTCCCAATTAAAAGGCTCCATATGAAATTCAAAAAGACAAATACATAAGAATGTATTAACTTTTGTTTTTTGTTTTTTTTTTTTCCGAGCAGTAAACAAAAAATTTCATTGAAGAAACTAAACATGTACATAGAGTAGGAGTATAAGAAGAACTTGAGTTCAGGAGTAATGAACTCAAGGAGAAAGAAGTACAAATATACCTGCCCCACAATATCACATATAGACCAGAGTAGGAGTATAAGAAGAACTTGGGTTCAGGAGTAATGAACTCAAGGAGAAAGAAGTACAAAATTACCCACCCCACAATATCACATATAGCCCAATCCAGAAGAACATAAAACTAAAAGAAAGTGATCCATCCCAAAAATCCCTTCTCCTATGAATTACAGATGATAAACGCCCTAGCTTGTTGAGTCCACTCCTAGTTTTGCGAAAAAAATCTGTAGCTTCATTAGCCGAACTGCTGATTTTAGTGAACGAGATTCTTGTCCCTTGACTAGCATCTTGATCTCTCTTGTAACACCCCGGATTTTCCTTAGCTTATAAATTTATTGGATGGGCCCACTTGGATTGCAATTTAATTGAATTTGAAATTAAAAAGTTGAAATGGACATTAGATGGGCAAAGAAATGGGTCAATTACCCAATTAAGACCCAATGGGTCACAGGTGATCTTGATTTAAAAATAATTGATGAATTAGATCATCATACATAAATTACATAATAAGAGGGGATAATGGAATTAAAATAATAAAATAAAATGGTATAAGGAAGTTTGAAAATAATTGGGTAAATTTAGTTAAGTTAGTTTAATTTGGATAAGTTAGTGCATTTAATGCATTACAGTCCACGTCATCAAGTGAGGTGGCATGTGGGTGATGTGGCATTCATGTCATCACATGGAAGCCAACTAAGGAAGGATGACACGTCATCAAGTGAGGTGGAAAGTAGAATTGTGTTGGCATACAAGTGGAGGTGACACATCAAGTGACATGGCCAAAGTGGGACCCAAGTGTCATGTGGTGACCAAGTCACTACATGCATGGTCGACCATGGCATGGGTTGACTTGGTCAACCACTTTTGAATTTTAAATCTTGAATTAGGGTTTTGCTTTTAAGAGGACTTAAGTTGGGAAGATGAAGGGATAAGATAGAAGGCTAGGATTTCATCTAAGGAAAGATCAAGGGTGGAGATTAAGAGTTGGGGTATCTTGTCTAGGTACATTGTACCTAGACACATGGGAACCCAAGGGTCTTCACCTCAAAAGCAATGAAGCCACCCTTGGGAAACCAAGGGCCTCCTTGGTTAGACCAAGCCATTATGAGAGAGAGGGAATAAATTAAGGTTTTAGTATAAAAACCCAAACCTCCAAACCCCTTGGCCGACCTCCCCCTCTCTTGAGCAAGGATTTTCTCTCCACTCCTCTCCTTTCTCTCCCACCTCTACTTCCATACACTTGAAGACTTTGAAGAACAAAGAAAGGAGAAGAAGAACTAAGGAAGAAGAGAAAGACCAAAAGAAAAGGAGGAGATTGAAGAGCTAAAGAGGAGGAGCAACTCATTGAAGTAAGGTGTGTCTAGACTTAATAAAATGGAGATTAATCTAAGGAAACACCATGGCCGAACCCATGGGTTCCATGTTGGTTGGAATGAATGGCCAAAAATGTTATAAGGTCATGGAGTTGGAAATCCATCCAAAGGATGGTTATAAGTTGCAGCAAAACAACCATAAGATTAATCCGGATCATCATGGAACGGCCATGATAAGGTCAAATCCATGGGTCTAACATTTTAAGGGTTTTGATGAATCCTTGTTAAGAACTTTTAAGAGAACGGAATAATCAAACATAAGATCGACCATACATGCTATGATGATGCTATGATTATGATTGGATGGATGGATTAAGAAAAATAAGAAAAATGACTAAGGTAAAAGGATGAAAACCCATAATTGATGGCTTGGCCATGTTGTATGGCCGAACCCTAACCTTGGCTAGTGGGTAGGATAAATATATTAAGTTAAGTATTGAAGATGGAATCCATGTTTAAATATGATTAAGGATGGATTTCAAAGAGAAAGAATGAAAGAACAAAGTTCGGCTTCTTGCATGGCCAAACATGAGGACCATTTGAGGACTAAAAGAGATACTAGATGAGGTTCGGCCATGTTGTATGGCCGAACTCCATCAAGTGACTTAAAACATGTTTGATGTATTTTTTAAGAAAAACCCATCCTCAAGGTAATGTAGGATGGAAAGGAGATAAAAAGGAAGAACAATGGGTTCGGCCATGTTGTATGCCCGAACCCCATGGATGATTTTATGGACCTATGTATGTTTAAAGGTTAAATGACTAACTTGGGATTATTAGATTAAGAAATGGAGAAAAATGAATGATGATTGACTTGCACTGTTTAAAATAGCATGAGGATTAAAAAAACGGGTCAAAACCAAAGGATGAGGTTCAACCATGTTGTATGGCCGAACCCCATTGATAGGTTTTTGTGGAACATAAACGCATTTAAAAGAAAAGTGGAAACGGTTTAAGGACTATGATGCGTAAATGCGTTGAGAAATGAACATGGAACTTAGATGGAAATAGGAATGATGGAATTAAAATGGAAAATCAAACTAATATGTATGTTTGAATTTGATGAGGTAAAGAGGTTCGTAAAGGGATTGCGATTCGTCTCACACTACCATTAGCGTCATCCTTGCAAGACAAGAAAAGATAGTATATCAGACATTGGTAGGATTCGTACCTCATTGAGAACATTATGGAGTATAATATGACACTTGTTTTATTCAAAACATGATGAATGCATTGGCTAAATAAATTGAATATGATTATGAGTTGATTTTCAATGATATTATGTATTTTAAATGAAATGGCATTCTTGCATACATTACCTCATGCATGGCATGGGAGGGAACACATATGACCAACAAGCCAAGTTCTGAGCCGTCCGGACATGACTTGGGCTTGAGATTAGCTTATATGAAGCTATATGAACTGTTGAGATTTGGCCGCGTTTAGTTGATAGAAAAATATGGCGTAATTGGGCCAAAGAGCTCCTAGGTAGTTAGTCCCGAAATCCAGCGCAGAGGGAGGAGACCACACTCCACCGGCAATCCCGGTTAATTTGTGGATGGGTATACAGTGCCTTGGTGGTTGCCGCCTCAAACACTGTGGACATAATTGGCCAAGGAAACCATTGATTGATTTATGATGTGATTGGGTATGGACATTGGGTGGGATTTCATTTGGCATTGACACCCATGACATGACACTTATGTTAGCATGATTATGATATGGACATCATACATTGTTTTATTACTTACAAGATGTTTTTACAAATATGCCATTAATGATGTATAAACTCTTGATTTATGATATTCTAATATTACTCCTATGTGTACCCTAACCCTAATTGGAATACCTACTAGGCATGTTGACTTATGCTCTACTTCTACCCTATAGATGATGGAACAGGAAATGCTAAGGAAAAGGAGGTAGGATTGGAAGGGAGCCAAGCGTAGGAGCTTGGAAGATTGAAGTTTTAAATTGCTTAGTTTTGATTTCAATGATGTATTCGGAGGACTTGCATTTTGGGTTGTAATAACTTAGACTATTTGGGACACCTTAAAACTTATTTGCTATGGTTTGATAATCTTTAAGTTTTATTGAAATTTTATGGTGATTGATTTTCCTTGTTTAATGATGTTAAGAAAATGAATAACATCTTATTCATATAAATTATTCCGCAAGCAATAAGATAAGCGTGTGTAAATGTTTTAGTGGACTTACTCCACGCACACGTAATAGTGGCCAGTCAAGGGTCGGGTTTGGAAACTCGGACTTGACTAGCGTCGTAACGGCCCATCCGCTCTCACTTATCAAAAAAAAAATATATATATACTCTGATTTATACAAGTGAAAAAGGGCGGGATGTTATATCCCTAATCACTGTTACTAAATTCCACGATGTATTAACTTTTGGTTGTACACAAGAAAACCTCATTCTTAAATAATTTCAAAAAAATAAAGGTACAATTGATGCAAGACAATACTAATGGGATAATGTAATGACCCGACCTGGGGTAACAGGTTAGATGTGATGGGTAAAATTAATTTAGAAAATTATCTTAGTCTAAATTGATTTGTTAGTTAATTTGATAATTTTATTTGGGGTAAATACAATTTAATTTAGGAATTGAATAATAGACCCCTATTTCACACACTTTCTCCTCAATGAGAATTTACAAATTTACCCCCTTCGAATTAAAATTAAGGGAATGGAAAATAAATTATCAACTTAGACTTTTAAATTCCCCTAAGTTAGAATTTCAATTGGAAATATTTTATTTAAAATTTCAAAATCAATAAATAAATTCCAATTTTTAAGTGTCTAGAATTTAAATTGATGATTGACAAAATAAATAAAGGACAATTTATTAAAATCAATAATTCAAAGGGACCCACCTTCCCTGGTCGAAATTAATTGTCCAAAATTCCTTCACCTTGGAATTTGTTTAGTGAGATTTTTATCTTACAGATAAAAATGTATAAATATAGTCTTTTTTAATTTTATTTTAGAGAATAGAAATTACCCCTTTTAACACCCTCATTCTCGACCCTTTTTAATAAAGTTTTCTTGTCACTATTTTTCCCAAAATAAAATCCCATACACGGTTGGCATTCTAGTTGCCGTGGGACTCATCTCCCTTCTGTCTCTTTCACTAAAGCCATATATCTCGTTGGACAAAATCCCCAAAATCCTTCTCCTCTTTTCTTCTCCTTTCCTTATTCATTTGGGATTCTAAATCCCTACTTTCCTTTTCGAAAGCAGAGACCACAAAATCCCTAATCTTCGAACCCCTTCCTCTTCGTCTTTTCCTCTGGTTTTTTTTTCCGTCTCCTTCGGTAAGCAAATCTGGGATTTCCTCGCCGATTCCTTTTCCTTTTTAAACCCATACCAAGGGCAGCCAGATCTTGTTCCATATTCTCGAACTCCTTAGTGTGGAAGCAACCCGAACCCGAGCAAGAACGATATCCAGCCAGTGTTGAGCAGTAGCCGATCCTCCCAAACGGTAAGTCTTCTGATCTTGTTATTACTTTAATCTTACTCCTTGCTTCCAACATCAAAACAATAAATAGTTTACAAAATCAGGGAAATCAACCCATGAATCTATGATACTTAGGACTGTTTGGACCAGAAAACCATCGTTTCTTGAATAAGATTTGAACCTCAGACTTCGTTTATGTATAAGATGATGTTCAGTATTTACTCAAAAGGGATTTCTGACTGAATGGAAGTCTTTACTGTTCATTATCCTTGACCTGTTATGAGTTACCAGAATCCTTCCCTTCAACGGTGAATGGTACTTGCTTTGGATAGTATTTTTCTAGTTATTAAGCCTCTCTCTAGCCATCATGTGTTGAAGTACAATGTTACTTATTAATATCAATTTACTTTAGAGATTTCAAAAGTATTTCATAAAACAAAAACCCTCCCAGATTCAGCCCTTAGCTGGCTGATTTCAAGACTGGTTTTAGTCTAAGTGTGTTGAGTTGTAGAGAACTCTGTTTTCAGCCAAACCATTGAGATAACCGGCAATATCAGGGACTGAATTCTCAGTCTACAACGATTCTTGGGGATTGATGGGGACCTGTAAACACAACATTTTGATAATCTATTTTAAATGTTACCACATAGTATTATTTTTATTTAAAATCCTTTTACTTATGTGATGTCCAAACTTTATCCTTACCTGGTTATATAGTTATCTCCTTTACTTTAAATCACCAAAAAAGGGATTTTAAATATAGATAGATATACGTACCTGAACTGTTTTAAAGGACCTATGTATTATTATGCTTTGAAATTCTTCAGATCTCACCTATGTTTTAATTGTTTTATTTAATGTATCTGAGACTTTAAGTATTACAATTGTTACAGTATTTACAAGATTTCTAATCCTATTTTGTCTTATTTACAAAGTAATTAAATGATAGTTTTAAAATGTGCCTTTCACTTTATTTTACGAAAAAGATGGTTTAAAATCACTATTATTGAGTTAGTATTTATTTCGGACACAATAGCAGGCTAACAATAGTAACAATGTTGTGAATCTTCAAACCAACTTCAGTATGTAGTTACTGTACCTTTATCATTGTTACTATATTACCCTATAAGGTTTAACACTATGACCCTATAATTAGATTGTGAGTTTTTCAATGGAGTATTTCATAAACCCAAACCCCTTAGTGGTTGGTCTTTCCTATGGAGTCATTTATGTTTCAAAGGTGTTTGATGATTTTACTTATCCGCGTATTTAGAATGATCAATGATTTTGAAAAAAAAAAGGAAGCATCTATTTTTCAAGGTAGTTTTATTCTCACTTCCTATATTCAGTTGCTGTTTTTATAAGATTGTTATTATTTCTTGAAGATAGAGTATTTATGTTTTAAGATATGACCCTAGATATCTATGAATTTATTTTATTTGGTTAAAGTGACCAGTTTTATGAACAAGTTTCCATTAACTTATCAGTGTTAAATGGGTTTAGACATGGCTCACCCATGTAGTGTATGAACTCAACCTTTACCCTTAACCATAGACCTTTAGATAACTCATGGACTAAAGTTGAGGCAGCAACATACTTCACCTTAATGTAAATTGCCGAAGAAAATAAATAATCCTCATTTTAATAACACGTGAAATCTTTAAATCGTATTCGCAGCAAACTTTAGTTCTCAAGGTTGATATCTCTTGGAAAGCGTTTGGGTACATCGTTTGCACTTCACAAAATTCTAGGTGAGGGAAATAATTCACTACATACTTTTGAACATGATTCCTTATATTATGTGTTTAGGCAATGAAAATATTGCATTATTTTGTGTGATTGGAATATAATTGTTGGATCTATACTAGACTGGGTGTATATTAATAATGGTGGTAATCCGGTGTTCACTCACAATAGTGTAAGGGAGATCTTGGCTAAACATTCTATTTGCCGTGAGGAGACTCAGTCCGGTCGGATAATGGAATCTAACCATTAATGTTATTGAAAGATCCAATAATTTTATATTCGTAAATTGATGATTATTTGTATGGTATTGTTGAATTTCAATATTGATTGGGCATGTTTGAATGTTGATATTATGATCTTTGGATTACTGCATGTTATAATCGAATTATATGCATGTTATGGTAAATGAGATGTTGGATATGTTACACTCTGTTTAAACTGAGATCCATGATTTTACAAGCATATTATGAATAATTGAGTATATTTATTGAGCATAGCATTCTCATATTCATAGCATTGGGTATGAGGGTGCGATCCATGATTGTCACGAAGACCACGACGGTGGTAGTATTGTTAGCCTCACTTTATGTGGGAAGACCATTATGGTAGATGAGATGCGATATCCGTGACAAGTCATGAGGGTTGTTATTTGGTGGTAGGTTGTGTTATCCTCACTTTATGTGAGAAGGCCGTTAAGGCGATGTGTTATCCTCGATTCGTCGGGAAGGCCACCAAATATCAGTAGATGTAATAATGGGTTGGAATATGACATTTGGCATTGAGCATTACATATTGCAAAGGCATGAGCATGTAATAAATTGTTATGCTTGCTTATTTGAAATATCATTGAGGAAGTAGGAATATCATATGCTATGTTTGTGTTATTGTTTTCTTCACTGGGCATGGAGCTCATCCCTTACATTGCAGGTAATCCCTTGGACTCGGGTCTGGACGATAATCACAATTGAACTTAGAAGGCGAGGAGTCGATGAAGAATTCGTAAAAACGCTTAGTGCAGAATTTATTATTTAGGTTATAAGATGGTTGTTTATTTGTTTGAGACTTTGAGAAAGTTATTTATTTGTTTTATTTTATTCGTGTAAACTTGGATAATAAGTTCAAGTATGGATTAATTTTGAGAACGCTTCAATTTGATTGTCATGAGAATGTAAGTAAATGATGCGTTTAAGAATCCTTATGTGTGTGATGTCTGCCCTTTGAGTTATTTGGAAAGTTCAAATGAGATGTTATGTCTTCGAGCAGATTGTCGGCTTGAGGAATTTTTGGTGGCTTGTGAATGTAATTATATTTGTTGAATTTAGCCACAGATTTTTTATTTAAGACCCGTTTAGAGCAGCAGGTGATGTAATTTTGTACAGTCAGATCACGCTCGTCCAGGTGTTGAAAGGAGGGGCGTGACAGATTGGTATCAGAGCTTGGGTTCAACCCTCTGACTGTGAGTTAGAGGTAGGGCCCAAGAGTAGAGACGAGTAGACCCTTTACACCCTAGAATGAGCGAGGGTAACAATATTTAAGAAGGGTAGAAATTGTTTAGTTTTGACGTAATAATACATTTAGTCTTATGATTAAAGTAGATTGTAGGGTTATCGGAGAGATAAGGTTGGGTTCAGTAAAGTTATAGTGCATACCCTATCGATATTTGGAGTTGCCTGATTATTTTACTGATTAAATCTTTATCTTGATAGGTAATGCTTGGTAAGGTTTACCGACGCAGAACAAGACTTAATATTCACGACACAGGAATGGCAGGATCATCAAACCCTCCTCCTCCGCCGCCTCCTGAAACTGTAGACCCCAATAGCGTGCTAAGGGTTGTACATGAGGCGATGACACTAATACATCAGAACGCGGTGGACCAAAGAAATAATGCTATACATCACCCTTCACAGGAAACGAGGGAAATCATAGCCATTCGGGAATTCAAGCGTCAACTCCCTCTGACCTTTTGAGGGGATGAAGAACCAATAGATGCAGAACGCTGGCTGAAGCAGGTTGAGACACTGATGGGCAATATAGGTGCGAATGAAGATAACCTTCGTATCATACTAGCTACAATGTAGTTAAGTGGAGAAGCGGCGAGATGGTGGGCTGACAAGGACATGAATGTGGGAGGATTGAAAACTTGGAAAGAATTCTCAGATGCTTTCCCAGCGGAATATTTCCCTACTGCAGTTCGTCGGGCCAAAGTACGGGAATTCTTGAACTTGGTGCAAGGCAACGACTCAGTGACGGTATACGCACAAAAGTTTAAGGAGCTAGTGCGATATGCCACAAATATAGTGATAAACGAAGATGCAAAGGCCCGCAGATTTGAGGAAGGATTAAATCATGTCATAAAATACCTGCTAGTGAGCCTGGAACTTCCGACCTTTGTTGAAGTACTTCGTAGGGCCCTTGCAGTGGAGGCATCGGCAAATCATGTCTTCAAGGAACAGAGTCAAATATCTTCGGGTAGCAGGAGGTATGATGATCGTAGCAACAATAAAAGGAAGAATCCAGATGCTCAGTCTAATCAGGGATCTTCTTTTAGGCCGCGACAATCTTCTGATAGACGAAATCAAGTACAGTGCTATAATTGCAAACAATGGGGACATGTGGCCAGAGAATGTCGTCAGCCTCAGAGGCAACCTCTACAGCAGAGAGGACCAGTGCAGTGTTATCATTGTAATGAAATGGGCCACATCTCCACTTATTGCCCCACAGAGGACAGGAATTTCTAAGACTGCACCTAATGCTCCAGCAGGTTCCGGTGCACCAATCGCACAAAGAAGTGGTCAGCAACAAAATACAGGGCGTGGACGCTCAGTGGCTCAAGGGCATATAAATGCAATTGTTCCACCAGATGATGAGACTCCAGCAGCTACAGTTATGCAAGGTATGCTTTTATTATTCAGCGTATGGTCTAAAGTACTATTTGACTTTGGAGCTTCTCATTCTTCATGCTTAGGGGTCGAATGGAATTATGTACCGATAAGTTAGAAGAATCATTGTTTATAAAAACCCCCATAGGGAGAAGTACTGAGGTTATACGCATTTGTCGATCTTGTGTACTGGCGATTGGTGGTGTAGAGTTAGAATTCGATTTGCTAGTTTTGGGTATGACTGGATTTGAAGCAATACTGGGGATGGACTGGTTAACAGCGTACCAAATTAGTATGGATTGTTCCAAGAAAAGAGTGTCGGGTTGTACATCTTTAGGAATTGTATTCACACAGAGAAGTTGAGTATGACTCCAGGACTATGTTTTAAGAAGACTAGACCGTATGGTCAGTTAACCAGTATGGGTTGGGAGAATCCAGAACCTGCAGGGTTAGAAATGCCTAGAGTTGTATGTGAGTTTCCAGATGTGTTTCCTGAGAAATTGACACAATTACCCCCACATAGAGAGGTGGAGTTTTGCATAGACTTGACTCCTGGAATGGCTCCTATTACACTCCCTCCAGATAGCATGGCCCCAGCTGAGACAGAAGAGTTAAAGAAACAATTGAAAGAGTTGAGTGAGGTCGGTTTTGTCCGACCAAGTACATCTCCGTGGGGCGCACCGACCTTATTTGTGAAAAAAAAAAGATGGATCCATGAGACTCTGTATTGACTACAGACGGTTGAACAAGGTCAAGATTAAGAACAAATATCCCATTCCTCGGATTGACGACTTATTTGATCAGTTGAGGGAAGCAACACACTTTTCTAAGATAGACCTTCGATCTGGATACCATCAGGTAAGAGTCAGAGAGTGCGACATAGCAAAGACAGCTTTCCGCACGAAGTTTGGTCACTTCGAGTTTGTAGTTATGCCATTTGGTGTGACAAATGCGCCTGCGACATTCATGGACTTAATGAATAGAACCTTTGGGGCATACTTAGATCATTTTGTGATAGTGTTCATTGATGACATCTTAATCTATTCAAGATCGGAAGAAACGCATGAACATCATTTAAGCGTGGTCTTACAGTTGCTAAGAGATCATCAACTATATGCTAAGTTCAGTAAGTGTGAATTCTGGCTAACAGAGGTGCAATTCTTAGGCCATGTGGTCTCAGCCAGTGGCATATCAGTGGATCCAGCTAAGGTAGAAGCAGTATTGAAATGGGAGAGACCTCGCAGTGTTTTTGAGATCCGCAGCTTCTTAGGTTTGGCAGGCTATTATAGAAGGTTTATTAAAGATTTTTCTACACTTGCGGCTCCAATGACCAAGTTGACGAGAAAAGGTGCGAAGTTTGTGTGGACTGAACAGTGCGATAAAGTATTTTTGGATCTAAAGGAGAGGTTGACAACTTCACCTGTGTTGATTGTTCCAGAAAGAGGGTTGGGTTATGTCGTCTATTGTGATGCTTCCCGAGATGGATTGGGGTGCGTACTGATGCAAAAGAACCAAGTGATGGCTTATGGGTCTCGACAGTTGAAAACACATGAACAGAACTATCCAACTCATGATTTGGAATTAGCGGCAGTATACTTTGCACTAAAGATATGGAGGCATTATCTTTTTGGGGAGCACTTCGAAGTATTCTCGGACCACCGCAGTCTCAAATACTTATTCACACAGAAAGATTTGAACCTGAAGCAACGCAGATGGTTAGAATATTTAAGTGATTTTAAATTTGAAATCTCATATCACCCAGGTAAAGCGAATGTGGTAGCTGATGCATTGAGTCGTAAGGTTCGAGGAATGATCGCCAACTTGATGGAGGACCGAAATCCAGAAGAGATAGGTATTATGGTAACAAGTCCAGCGATTATTGATAAGGTATTGGCAGCTCAGAGGACAGATGAGGTAGCAGTGAAGATTCGGAATTCCTTTTGCAGTGGTAATGTACCAAAGAGATGGATAGTAAGAACGGATGAGGGATTAACATACCAAGACAGACTCTATGTCCCACTATCGGAAAATTGCAGAAAGGAGGTACTTGAACATTTTCACAATACTCGTTTTGCAATACATCCAGGAGGTACGAAGATGTACCAAAATTTACGTAGACAGTTTTGGTGGAGAAGTATGAAGAGGGATGTTGCAAAATTTGTCGCTGCCTGACTTGTCAACAAGTGAAGGCTGAACACCAGAAACCTGCGGGGAAATTGCAGCCCTTAAGTATACCCGAGTGGAAGTGGGATAACATTACCATGGATTTCGTTACTGGGTTGCCAAGATCACAAAAGGGTAACGATGCAGTTTGGGTGGTGGTTGATAGACTGACGAAATCAGCTCACTTCATTGCTATGAAAATGACGGATCCTATGGAAAGATTGGCTAAATTATACATGGACAAGATAATCAAGTTACATGGAATACCAGCTACCATTGTATCGGACCGTGATTCAAGGTTCTTGTCTCACTTCTGGCAGAGTCTTCAGAAACAGTTGGGTACTCAGCTTTGTTTTAGTACAGCATTCCACCCTCAGACTGATGGCCAGTCTGAGCGAACTATCCAGATTTTGGAGGACATGTTGCGTGCTTGTGTATTGGATTTAAAGGGTAGCTGGGAGGATCACTTACCCACTGTGGAGTTCGTATATAACAACAGTTATCAGTCAAGCATTAAGATGACACCATTTGAGGCACTTTATGGCAGAGCGTGCAGATCACACCTATGTTGGGAAGAGGCTAGTGATAAGGCAACCATAGGACCCGATTGGGTGCGAGAAACGACGGAAAAGATCAAGATAGTCCGCCAAAGGTTGCAAACAGCGCAAAGCCGTCAGAAAAGTTATGCAGACCATAGGCGGAGACCTTTGGAGTTTACAGTGGGAGACCATGTGTTTCTTCGTGTATCACCTCGCAGAGGCATTCAGCGGTTTGGGAGCAAAGGGAAGTTAGCTCCTCGGTTCATCGGACCATTTGAGATATTGAGTCGTGTGGAGGAGGTGGCATACACACTTGCCCTTCCACCCAAGCTTGCTCGAGTTCACAATGTCTTCCATGTATCAATGCTAAGGAAGTATCATGCAGACCCTTCCCATGTGCTGAATTGGCAAGATTTGGACGTCAACGAGGATGCCGCATATGAAGAGAAGCCTATTAAAATTTTAGATTCAAGAACAAGTACTCCGCACAAAGATCATCTCCTTGGTCCAAGTGCTTTGGCAACATCATGGAGTAGAAGGCTCAACGTGGGAACGGAAGGAAGCAATACAACAGGCGTATCCAGAGAATTATTCGATGAGCAAGGTGCGTACGTTAGCTAAATTTCGAGGACGAAATTTCTTTAAGGGGGGTAGGATGTAATGACCCGACCTGGGGTAACAGGTTAGATGTGATGGGTAAAATTAATTTAGAAAATTATTATCTTAGTCTAAATTGATTTGTTAATTAATTTGATAATTTTATTTGGGGTAAATATAATTTAATTTAGGGATTGAATAATAGACCCCTACTTCACACACACTTTCTCCTCAATGAGAATTTACAAATTTACCCTTTTTGAATTAAAATTAAGGGAATGGAAAATAAATTATCAACTTAGACTTTTAAATTCCCCTAAGTTAGAATTTCAATTGGAAATATTTTATTTAAAATTTCAAAATCAATAAATAAATTCCAATTTTTAAGTGTCTAGAATTTAAATTGATGATTGACAAAATAAATAAAGGACAATTTATTAAAATCAATAATTCAAAGGGACCCACCTTCCCTGGTCGAAATTAATTGTCCAAAATTCCTTCACCTTGGAATTTGTTTAGTGAGATTTTTATCTTATAGATAAAAATGTATAAATATAGTCTTTTTTAAGTTTATTTTAGAGAATAGAAATTACCCCTTTTGACACCTCCATTCTCGACCCTTTTTAATAAAGTTTTCTTGTCACTATTTTTCCCAAAATAAAATCCCATACACGGTTGGCATTCTAGTTGCCGTGGGACTCATCTCCCTTCCATCTCTTTCACTAAAGCCATATATCTCGTTGGACAAAATCCTTAAAATCCTTCTCTTCTCTTCTCCTTTCCTTATTCATTTGGGATTCTAAATCCCTACTTTCCTTTTCGAAAGCAGAGACCACAAAATCCCTAATCTTCGAACCCCTTCCTCTTCGTCTCTTCCTCTGGTTTTTTTTTTCCGTCTCCTTCGGTAAGCAAATCTTGGATTTCCTCACCGATTCCTTTTCCTTTTTAAACCCATACCAAGGGCAGCCAGATCTTGTTCCATATTCTTGAACTCCTTAGTGTGGAAGCAACCCGAACCCGAGCAAGAACGATATCCAGCCAGTGTTGAGCGGTAGCCGATCCTCCCAAACGGACGGTAAGTCTTCTGATCTTGTTATTACTTTAATCTTACTCCTTGCTTCCAACATCAAAACAATAAATAGTTTACAAAATCAGGGAAATCAACCCATGAATCTATGATACTTAGGATTGTTTGGACCAGAAAACCATCGTTTCTTGAATAAGATTTGAACCTCAGACTTCGTTTATGTATAAGATGATGTTCAGTATTTACTCAAAAGGGATTTCTGACTGAATGGAAGTCTTTACTGTTCATTATCCTTGACCTGTTATGAGTTACCAGAATCCTTCCCTTCAACGGTGAATGGTACAGTGATTCTTGGGGATTGAAGGGGACCTTTAAACACAACATTTTGATAATCTATTTTAAATGTTACCACATAGTATTATTTTTATTTAAAATCCTTTTACTTATGTGATGCCCAAACTTTATCCTTACCTGGTTATATAATTATCTCCTTTACTTTAAATCACCAAAAAAGGGATTTCAAATATAGATAGATATACGTACCTGAACTGTTTTAAAGGACCTATGTATTATTATGCTTTGAAATTCTTCAGATCTCACCTATGTTTTAATTGTTTTATTTAATGTATCTGAGACTTTAAGTATTACAATTGTTACAGTATTTACAAGATTTCTAATCCTATTTTGTCTTATTTACAAAGTAATTAAATGATAGTTTTAAAATGTGCCTTTCACTTTATTTTACGAAAAAGATGGTTTAAAATCACTATTATTGAGTTAGTATTTATTTCGGACACAATAGCAGGCTAACAATAGTAACAATGTTGTGAATCTTCAAACCAACTTCAGTATGTAGTTACTGTACCTTTATCATTGTTACTATGTTACCTTATAAGGTTTAACACTATGACCCTATAATTAGATTGTGAGTTTTTCAATGGAGTATTTCATAAACCCAAACCCCTTAGTAGTTGGTCTTTCCTATGGAGTCATTTATGTTTCAAAGGTGTTTGATGATTTTACTTATCCACGTATTTAGAATGATCAATGATTTTGAAAAAAAAAAAAAAGGAAGTATCTATTTTTCAAGGTAGTTTTATTCTCACTTCCTATATTCAGTTGCTGTTTTTATAAGATTGTTATTATTTCTTGAAGATAGAGTATTTATGTTTTAAGATATGACCCTAGATATCTATGAATTTATTTTATTTGGTTAAAGTGACCAGTTTTATGAACAAGTTTCCATTAACTTATCAGTGTTAAATGGGTTTAGACATGGCTCACCCATGTAGTGTATGAACTCAACCTTTACCCTTAACCATAGACCTTTAGATAACTCATGGACTAAAGTTGAGGCAGCAACATACTTCACCTTAATGTAAATTGCCGAAGAAAATAAATAATCCTCATTTTAATAACACGTGAAATCTTTAAATCGTATTCGCAGCAAACTTTGGTTCTCAAGGTTGATATCTCTTGGAAAGCGTTTGGGTACATCGTTTGCACTTCACAAAATTTTAGGTGAGGGAAATAATTCACTACATACTTTTGAACATGATTCCTTATATTATGTGTTTAGGCAATGAAAATATTGCATTATGTTGTGTGATTGGAATATAATTGTTGGATGTAGACTAGACTGAGTGTATATTAATAATGGTGGTAATCCGGTGTTCACTCACAGTAGTGTAAGGGAGATCTTGGCTAAACATTCTATTGGCCATGAGGAGACTCAGTCCGCCCGGATAATGGAATCTAACCATTAATGTTATTGAAAGATCCAATAGTTTTATATTCGTAAATTGATGATTATTTGTATGGTATTGTTGAATTTCAATATTGATTGGGCATGTTTGAATGTTGATATTATGATCTTTGGATTACTGCATGTTATAATCGAATTATATGCATGTTATGGTAAATGAGATGTTGGATATGTTACACTCTGTTTAAACTGAGATCCATGATTTTACAAGCATATTATGAATAATTAAGTATATTTATTGAGCATAGCATTCTCATATTCATAGCATTGGGTATGAGGGTGCGATCCATGATTATCACGAAGACCATGACGGTGGTAGTATTGTTAGCCTCACTTTATGTGGGAAGACCATTATGGTAGATGAGATGCGATATCCGTGACAAGTCATGAGGGCTGTTATTTGGTGGTAGGTTGTGTTATCCTCACTTTATGTGGGAAGGCCGTTAAGGCGATGTGTTATCCTCGAATTCATCGGGAAGGCCATCAAATATCAGTAGATGTAATAATGGGTTGGAATATGGCATTTGGCATTGAGCATTACATATTGCGAAGGCATGAGCATGTAATAAATTGTTATGCTTGCTTATTTGAAATATCATTGAGGAAGTAGGAATATCATATGCTATGTTTGTGTTATTGTTTTCTTCACTGGGCGTGGAGCTCATCCCTTACATTGCAGGTAATCCCTTGGACTTGGGTCTGGACGATAATCACAATTGAGCTTAGAAGGCGAGGAGTCGATGAAGAATTCGTAAAAACGCTTAGTGCAGAATTTATTATTTAGGTTATAAGATGGTTGTTTATTTGTTTGAGACTTTGAGAAAGTTATTTATTTGTTTTATTTTATTCGTGAAAACTTGGATAATAAGTTCAAGTATGGATTAATTTTGAGAACGCTTCAATTTGATTGTCATGGGAATGTGAGTAAATGATGCGTTTAGGAATCCTTATGTGAGTGATGTCTGCCCTTTGAGTTATTTGGAAAGCTCAAATGAGATGTTATGTCTTCGAGCAGATTGTCGGCTTGAGGAATTTTTGGTGGCTTGTGAATGTAATTATGTTTGTTGAATTTAGCCACAGATTTTTGATGTAAGACCCGTTTAGGGCAGCAGGTGATATAATTTTGTACAGTTAGATCACGCTCGTCCAGGTGTTGAAAGGCGGGGCGTGACAGATAAGGTAACCCTAAATGCCTAATGTGGTTATAAAAAGATTAAAATGAATAAAAATAATACTCTATATCTAAAATGGGCTGAAATTAAATTCTAATTAATACTTGCAATTCAATAATATAAATTTACCACAATAATTAAAGCAATTCTTGGAAACCTAATGTAAACAATTATATAACTTATCAAACCAAATTAAGGAAGGGTAGTGGTAGTAGGAAGTGAAACGGACGGGTCTGGGACGAGTTTTGGACGATCTAGGACGGCTCTGGGACGAGTCTGGATGGTCTGGGACGAGTTTTGTAAGGTAAACAGAGACTATTCTGGGACGGTTCTGGGACAGATCTGGGATAGATCTGGGACAAATCTGGGATGGATCTGGGACGGCTATGGGATGGATCTGAGACGGCTCTGGGATGGATTTGGGACAACAGTTTGGCTAGGTTTGAGAGGGTAGCAAAGAGAAGAAAGGGAAAAAGAGAGAGAATAGTACCTGAAAAATAGAAGAAGGTTTCTCGCCTTTGTGGATTCCACCACGACAACCTTGATTTCTTACCAAGAGAGTGTCCAATTCGCATGGGGTAGAGGAGTCTCTTTTGCTTCAATAATTCTTTTTCATTAAGTGTCAATCCCATATGGAGGGGTTACATCATATATATAAGGAATTAAAAACAGAAAAAAGACCAAAATACCCTTAAATAAACAAAGACTAAATTAACCCCAATGACTAAGAAATGCTAATTACATGTAAAATCACTAAATTTCTCCAAACAAAACAAAACGAATCCAACTAATGGACTAAACAAATAAATGAAAGAAAAAATACAATCATGAAAAACTGGAAATCCTAAATCTAAATATGGAAACTTGCTAAATATGGAAACTCATGTGGTGTTCCGCATCAATCTCCCCATTTGAGAAGAACTCGACCTCGAGTTCAAACGGATGAGAAAGACATCGAATCATATGCGTGCCTTCTCAATGTGAAGTCTTCGAATGATAATTGCATGCAAGGAGAAGAAGCAAATCAAACCACACGTATGCCATCCCAGTGTGGGGTCTTCAAGGATAGTTGTGCGCACGTGAGGCCTTCAGTCATCATCTAATCATATCATACCACTGACGAACCACAATGATAGCATTGGAACGGTTCTCCTCTGCCATCGATGGTATACTTTGAATCCGAAACTGACGTCACGAACAACTCTGGCTGGCAGTAACAGCAAGATGCGAGTAGAATGCTCCTCCACTCAAACAAGACTCCGAAGTCTTGCCCGTAAATCCCGAGCAAAGCACTGTAGCTCTCTCGTGGTCACCCAAGTGGGAACAATCATGGACCTGGGCTTCACCGTCACATGATATATCTGATGTACGTCTGCAGCTGTGGAAACAACTTCTTCGACTAACATAAATTCTATCCTCTCTCTCTTAAGTAACAAGGATAGTAAGGAAGGTAGGGACTGATAAGGTAGACCAATATGTGATGATGGCTGAGAGGGTTGTGCAGGTGTAGGACATGGGTCATAAAATGGATCTGGAAGGCCAAGAGGTACAAAAGGTAGACATTGAGATGGTGGCACAGGTAAAGGTCGAGGAGACTGTACTGTTAAAGGCTGAAGGGATTGTACTGGTGCGTGCCATGGGTCATGGAACGGGTCATGCTGTGGATCAGGGTGTGGATTAGAAAGGCCAGTAGGATCAGGGTGAGGTTGTGGGTCAAGAAGGCCAAGTGGATGATCAGGATCAGGTTGATGTGGGGTGGAGCTTGGAAGTGAAGGTGTTGGACCTGGACAGGGTGTTAGATCCACAATGAGAATCTGCAGAAAACTTATATTGTTCATCGCTTCTATTAATTTGAATTTTAATTTCAGCACGTGAATTATGAATGCGTTGTGTAGATGTATGTACACTCAAACAGACTAGGTGACACTGACACTGAGATGGAGTCTATGGGTTGGGATTGAGTGAAAGCACACGTAACCAAAGGAGGAAGAGTTTTTCTGGTCTCCTCAGGTTTTTTATCCCTGGGAGATTCTACACCTTCAAAAATCTCGATGTTTTCATCTTCATGATCAATCTCATCCTTGGACTGTTCTCCTATCAAAAGAGCTCTCTTCTGACTCCTGGTCTTCAGTATTTGCCTGTATCTGAGAGGGACGTATTTCTCCGTTAACAACTCCTTCATTTCGTTCCAAGTCAAATTGAGGGGGTTGTCTCTTAGTCTCCTGGTCTTCTGTTCCACCGTGGACCAGAAAAGCCGAGCTTGTCCAAACAATTTCCATTTTGCAAATCGGACCTGTTGAACTTCCAACATGTTATGCCACTCAAAGTAGCGATCCATGTCTGACAGCCAATTTAGGAAAACCTTAGGGTCTAAGCGTCCATCAAAGCTAGAAGCTTCCGTTAGTGCCCCAACTTGTCCGAGCCACCCGTTTTGTTAACTCCATGACTCACTCTCTTAGAACTTGCCTTGGAAGAATTTGAAGATGTTAGAAATCTACCGGAAGATCTACTATCCGTTGAAGTTTCTACACCATATACTCGATTGGCACGCAGGTAAGTGGACCTTGTGAATTTTAGGTAAAACCAAATTACCCCAAGAAGACAAAGGCTAAAACTTATAAATCTGGAAAATATTTGGTCTTAGCCTCGAGCTCTGTCTCGAGCCCACAAGACTGAAGCTAGTGAGAGCAAATCTGTCAAAAACTGTAAAACTCTTTGGTTCTCAGTCTCGAGCCCTCGAGCATTTTGTCAAGGCCTCGAGACCCTCCGTATCTGAGAGCAAATCTTGACAGTCTGTATTTTACATGTGCTCTCACCCTCGAGGCCTCGAAAACGCGCCTCGAGGCCTCGAGACTTAGCCGTTGCAAAAACTTATTATAAATACACGGCTTGTGTGTTTCAAAACACAAATCTAGAGATTGTAAAAACCCTAAAGTCTTCAAAGACATCTCCCATGACAATTTTTCTTTCTTCTTCATCATCTTTCATGAGTAGATTCAAAGCATTCATTGCTTGATTCATGAAGAAGATGAGAACATTCCTCTAGGACCAAATCTGTAGCACTTTTGTCCTAGACCCATGTTCCGCTGTGCCAAAGCTCACTGAAGGAAGATCCAGATCTGAAGCTAGAAGCGCGAAAAACATCATCAGAAGAACACACTTTTGAATATTGGTTAAGGCCCAAGGCAAGTGTTCCTCTTTTACTTTTTATTTGATAAAACTTGTAAGGTGGATTAGAACAATTTGTTCAAACCACCCAAAAAAATAGGCGTCGAACCATGGGGGTCGAACCTCTATAAAAAATTAGGTTGTACTATCTGGGTGAGAAGCCCATTCATAGTATATTGGGACGATCTTAGAGTTGGGAAGTCTAACAATGGGTGTAGATTTGATTAAACCGAACCACTGTACATCCTTGTGCAATGGGGTGATATTTTCATTCATTTCATATTCATGCTTATTTAATTAAGAAAATTTTAAAAGGGAATCAAAGTTTGAATTAGACCTATTCAACCCCCCCTCTCTCTCTCTCGGTCTTGCATTATTCTAGTAAGGGACTTTCAACTTCTACGCATACGGTCTTCAAGACACGTTCATTGTTCTCAGTAGGTTCTTGATGCCTGTGTGGCTGATGGTACCCACCATGATCAACTCCTCGGAGTTTAGTCAACTGGGTGCTCTTGGGTTCTACAGGGCTGAATTTAGCATTTATGGCTTCCTGTTTCCTCCGGGATTCAGTGAACCAGGCATCTAACTGGGCAGTCAGTTGGGTCACAAATTGATCAACCCAAGCCCAAGGATGTTCTGGGGGCTGTGCTCCTGACATTTCACTAAATAGTCTGACTCACCATTACAAGAAAATTCTAACTAGATGTTGTATCCTAGACTCTACATGTTGTGATGCTAAAATTGATTTTTTTTTTAAATAATAAAATATGCAACTTTTTTTAAAATAAAATAAAATGCAACCCAAGACCGTGGGTGTTTAAGAAAACAACCCAACCTTTCTCTGATACCAAATTTGATATAGAACAATACTAAAGGAATAGGATAACCCTAAATGCCTAATGTGGTTATGAAAAGATTGAAAGAGATGAAAATAATGCACCCTAAATCTAAAATAGGCTGAAATTAAATTCCAATTAATACTTGCAATTCAATAATATAAATTTACCACAAATAATTAAAGCAATTCTTGGAAACCTAATGTAATCAATTATATAACTTACCAAACCAAATTAAGAAAGGGTAGTGGTAGCAGGAAGTGAAATGGACGGGTCTGAGACGAGTTTTGGATGATTTGGGACGGCTTTGAGACGAGTTGGGACGGCTCTAGGACAAGTCGGGATGGTCTAGAACGGGTCCTAGACGGTAAACAGGGACTGTTCTGGGACATATCTGGGATTGTTCTGGGACAAATCTGGGACGGATCTGTGACGGCTCTGGGACAGCAGTTCCGCTGAGTTTGATAGGGTAGCAAAGAGGAGAAAGGGAAAAAGAGAGAGATAGAAGAAGATAGAATAGTACCTGGAAAATAGAAGAAGGCTTCTCGCATGGAGTAGAGGAGTTTCTTTTGCTTCAATAATTCTTCATTCATTCATTAAGTGTAAATCCCGTATTGAGGAATTATATCATATAATGATTTAAAAACATGAAAAAGACCAAAATACCCTCTAATAAACAAAGACCAAACTAACTCCAATGACTAGAAAACCCTAATTACATGTAAAATCACTAAATTTCCCCAAACAAAACAAAACTAATCCAACTAATGGACTAAACAAATAAATGAAAGAAAAAAATATAATCATGAAAAGCTGGAAACTTGCTAAATATGGAAACTCGTGTGGTGATACGCATCAACAATGCTTTGCATTGTAGATAAAAAAACATTTACAAAAATTAAAGAAAATAGATATTCTCATTTCAACCATCAAATACATTTGTGTTTTCTATCTCATTCTTGTCAATGGAAGCTTTATAAGCATTTAATTCTTACGAAAACATAAAAAAAAAGTTCCAAAAAGAAAGTTCATTTACAAAAGGACTAGAATCATACAATGTTGGAAACTTGGAATGAGCCCAAGTTACATATTTGGGTACAGATATTTGTGTCAGAAACTCAATGCAACATGAGTACAAAAATCTGATTCAATAAATTCCAAAATATAGAATTTGTTGGTTTGCTATTTTTTTTTTTGAAAACCTAGATTTAAAAAATGAGAATATAATGGAAAATGGCATCATTAATACTAATATACGAATTCTACTCAAAGACACAGAAGATAAATAGTTTATATTTCAGTTAGAAATCAAAAGAAGAGAGTAATGATAATATTTTGTTACCGTGCAAAACAATGTTAACTTGGCAGCATAAGAATCCACAAAGAATTTGTGAAGAACATTACACAGAGAAGTGTCCAACCAAGTTATCCTGTCCATTTCAAAGAATGTGGGCAAAGTAGGAAAGAAGAAACCTACAACCTACAGTCTTCCAATAATTGGGCCATCAAACAAATGATCTTGATCAAGTTTTGATTGGGTAAACTTTTAAAAACAGCATGAGACAAACACTGACATATATAGGATACAAGTTTGTGAACCATTTTTATTTAAAAATGCAGAGAGACCAGAAAAGAACTAATAGACTTGCATAATGATCATTTCTGATATATACCTGGATAAGTATATCAAAAACACGTCTTCCAATGCTATGCCATGTGGGGGGATCTGGGAAATCTCTCTCACCAAATAGCAGATTCACTGTGTAGTTTCCATTCTCAAGCCCCAGACCATAGTATCGCAGCGATCCTGGTGATAGCCTTGCTGATTGGAACAGCTCTGTGTCTAAGGTATTTGTAAATTGTGTTAAAGTGTTTCTTGTATATTCAGCATTATTGCTGTCAACAAACCTTCCGACATTACTGACAGCCCACTTGTTTGTTTCAGTCACATAGTATGATGCTGGGCCAACAGTTGCGTTATCACTTTCAAAAACTGTGCCAGTAGAACTTCTTATCGATTGACCACCACAATGGATGGCGAATGAAGAATCTTTGAACAAATAAAAAAGAAACATTAACCAAATCAGAATTCTACTGAGATTGCACAAATACAAAGTTTGGCTGAACTAGAAGAATATTTCCTCAAACTGAAAGCATCGAATTCCTTCATGTAGTAAAACATAAATAGAATTCCCATGTGAAAGCTAGTTGATGTTAAGAGTAAATCTTCTTATTATATTAAACTACTATAATACAGAAGCTAGTTGTAATCTGTACTATAGTGTTTAATTATGGAAGTATGTAGAAGATGTTCAGAAAGTACAACCTGATATTTTTTTCTAGTGGTAACAAAGAAGATTTCATTAAATGAGAACATGTACAAAGAAAAGCATTACATCACAAAAAAGAGGTCTATAAGAGTTAGATCAGCCACCAAAGGAAAACAACATAAAACAAAGGAAATTGTTGAATTATAAATGGAATATAAGAAAAATAAGAAGAAGAAGAGAGATGGAGAAGAATTCTTTTCTTGTTTGTATTCAATTCTCTATATCAAACTGTGGTGTTGTACATGTATATATATGAAATAAGGGAGCTAATCATGTAGACCAAAAAGGAAAATAATAATCTAAAATCTAATTACAGACTATTAGACACCTAATCTAGTTGGTCTTGCAATATACATTGAACTTGGACACATTTTTTGTCCCACAACACAAGAATGGTACCCGAATTGGATCGGGTCCCACAACACTCCCCCTCAAGTTGAATCGAAGATATCGAGTAATCCTAACTTGCTAATAACCGAATCAAGTTGAGTACGGGGAACAGACTTCGTGAAAATGTCGGCAAGTTGATCAAATGACCTTAGATGAGGAGTGACAAGTCGACCGTCTGAAATATGTTGGCGAAGAAAGTGGCAATCAACCTCAATGTGCTTGGTCCTCTCATGAAAAACCGGATTGGGGGCAATGTTGATGGCTGCTTGATTGTCACAGAACATGATAAGAGGGTCAACAGGGGCAAATCCCAATTCTGTAAGAAGCTGACAGATCCAAAGTAGTTCAGCCGTAGTAATAGCCATTGCACGATACTCAGCTTCTATAATAACCAGACCCAGGGTACCGGGTCAGTAGTGATGGGTAAAATTAATTTAGAAAATTATCTTAGTCTAAATTGATTTCTTAGTTAATTTGATAAATTCATTTGGGGTAAATACAATTGAATTTAGGGATTGAATATTAGACCCCGATTTCACACACTTTCCCCTCAATGAGAGTTTACAAATTTACCCCCTTCGAATTAAAATTAAGGAAGGGAAAATAAATTATCAACTTAGATTTCCATTCCCCTAAGTTAGAATCTCAATTGGAAATATTCAATTAAGAATGTGAAATCAATAAATAAATTCCAATTTTAAGTGTCTAGAATTTAATCGATGATTGACAAAATTAATAAAAGAGAAATAAAGGACAATTTATTAAAATCAATAATTTAAAGGGACCCACCATCTATAATTGAGCTAACCATAGGAGTGAATTTAATAAATAAACAAATAAATTCATTTTGAAAGTTTTTAGTTGAAGTTTTATTTTAAAAAATAAAAATAAAATAAAATTTGTAATTAGGTGTCACAGGTTCTTTTTTTTTACCCAAAATCGTGTGGGCGTTTTAATAGCCACACCGCTTTCCGTCGAATTCCCTAAGTTTTTCCTTATCTTTCGAAAATCCCTAAACTACCGATAAAAGATAAAACCCATGTGGGTTTTACTTTTGTTCCTTTCCCCAGCTTTTCTTATTCACTGCCGTATCCCATGGGGAAATTTCCCAAAGTTTCTCCTTCCTTTCCTTTCTTCAGTGGGACTCAAATCCCTTTCCTCTTTCTTTTCTCCTTCCGGTTTTCCCTTCCAAGATTGGCGCAGCCGACTCAAGCAGCCACTTAAAGCCCAAGCGGAAGAGGGAAAACCACTATTTGCGATCCCAAGCACCGAATCCCTCTTTCTCTCGGCATCTTCCTCACTTCACTTTCTCCTCTACAATTACTGTGACGGAGATTCCGGTGGAACCCAACCAGCAGCGACCCGAAGGAAGCCGAGACAGCCTTGCCGTCATCTTCAACCTTAGTTTACAGGTATTTATAAATCGTGCTTTATTCTTAATTCCTCTCTTCCCACTTAGTTGATTTCGGTTAGATCTATAATATCAAAGCTCCAATCAGTCCATGCTTAAACCGATCCTTACCTGACATTTTACAACCAGCTGGAAACTGTCAGCAATCAGGACTGATCTTAGTCCCCTTGCTGCTAGCCACCTTGCAAAATTTTATTTATCTCGACCTTGACAAGTGCTCGGTTATAGGACTGATTTAAGGAGCGACTCAGATCAATCCCCAATCCCTTATCCGTGAACAGTACCTACCCAGTTTTTTCCTTAAATAACGATGAGTGTGGACTGATTTCAATCTCCGTAGAATCTGCCCCTACCCTCTCTAGTTTTCGCCCAAACCAGCCAGCCACCTTTTTCGTTTTATGTATGTTGGCCATGCCTTCTCCTCCCAAAGTTTCTCTTATTTGTTTAAAATTAAGTAAGCAAGTTGGAAAACTGTGAATTAAATAAATACCCAGATTTCTCCCATCTTCAATTAGTTTTACATATTCTTTTATATAATATCAGCAGTATATGGTCACAGTTATATATATATATATATATATATATGTGTGTGTGTGTGTGTGTGTGTGTGTGTGTGTGGATATATATTTCTGGATTAAGACAACTTAGTGGCTGCTCCTAAGTCTCTGTTTTCAGTTTAAAACCAGCAGATTCTGGACCTGGAAACAGCAGAATAGTCCTGCAATCAGATCTGGTTAAGTTCTTAAACCGTTGGAAACCCTTTGCCTGCAGTGACCCAGAAACTGCTTGCAGTCTAAGCTTGTATAAAGTTAATAACTCTTCTGAACTGGGCCAGCAAACCCAGTTCAGTTTTGTGACTGTTAAATGGGCCAGATCGGTGACTATCTCTAATATGTCTAACCCCTATTTTTGTTTTGAGTCATATGTATAAAACTGACAGTATGTGCACTCATATATGTATAATAAATCTACTAAACTACAACCTGAACTTATTATCTGTATGTCTCTCTCAGCGATATAATTATCATTCTATATTTTTATAAGGGTTAAAGATATGATTGTTAGACTTTAATAATGACCTTTGTTTCAAAACATATATGGTTTTCACTTCAACGGCATTGCTACCCTTGTAATCGTTATGGTTTTATTTCGTTAAATTATTTAGTATATTTTTTAAAAGTTATGACTCCAACTGTCTATTTACTTACAGGATTTGATTAAAAGTATTAGTAATTTAAAGGAGAACCCATCCTTTTTACGAATAAGGTTTTATCGTCTTATTAACATTTGTGAGATTAGGCATGGTATAGACTCAAGACCTTCACTCTAAGCCTGTGACCTTAGATTTACCTTAGAAGGGGCAGTAGGATATGATCCTCCACTTTGTAAATAAAAGAAACTTAAAGAGATTAACAAACATCAGTTTTTAATGGCTTAGAACATTCAAATTAATTTGCAGCAACTTTGGAGTAAAGACTTGTGTATACAGCTTTGGATTTCTTGCTAGCACCATACATTTCACGCGATTCTAGGTGAGGGAAACAATTCACTACATACCATGTATTCATATAATCTTCTATTTGCTGTTGTGCAATGAAAAATATTGCATTGTTTGGTACGTGATGAATATAATTGTTGGATTTAGAAAAGACTGGATGCATGTTAATGATGGTTATAATCCGGTGCTCACTCACAGCAGTTTAAGGGAGATTTTGGCTAAATATTCTATTGGCCGTAAGAAGATCCAGTCCGCCCGGATTGTGAAATCTAACCATTAATGTATTGAAAGATCCAATGAGTTGATACTCGTAGATTAATGGTTAATTGTATGGTATTGTTGAATTTCAATCTTGATTGTACATGTTTGAATGTTGGTCTATATGATTCAAATCATTATGGTGCTTGAATTATGCTATGTTTATTTCAAGGTATATGCATGCTATAGCAAATGAGATATCGATTATGATGTAATAATCTGCTTAGAATGGACATTATAATTATATAAGTATGTCATGATTAATTAAGTATGTTGATTGGCATGGAGCATAGCATTATCATATTCATAGCATTGGGTATGAGGGTGCGATCCATGATTATCACGAAGACCACGACGGTGGTAGTGTTGTTAAACCTCACTTTAAGTGGGAAGACCATTATGGTAAAAGAGGTATGCTATCCGTGACAAGTCATGAGGGCTGTTATTTGGTGGTAGGTTGTGTTATCCTCACTTTATGTGGGAAGGCCATTAAGGTGATGTTGTGTTATCCTCGATTCGTCGAGAAGGCTACCAAATATCAGTAGATGTAATAATGGGTTGGAATATGGCATTTGGCATTTAGCATTGAGCATTACATTTTGCAAAGGCATGAGCATGAAATAAAATTGTTATTGTTGCTTATTTGAAATATCATTGAGGAAGTAGGAATATCATACGCTATGTTGTGTTATTGTTTTCTTTACTGGGCATAAAGCTCATTCCTTACATTATAGGTAATCCCTTGGACTTGGGTCTGAACGATAATCACAACTGAGCTTAGAAGACGAGGAGTCGATGATAAATTCTTAAAAACGCTTAGTTAGTGCAGAATTTATTATTTAGATTATAAGTTGGTTGTTTATTTGATTTGAGACTTTGAGAAAGTTGTTCATTCGTTTATTTTAATTTTGTAGAAACTTGGATAATAAATTCAAGTGTGGATTAATTTGGAGAACGCTTTAATTTGATTGCCATGAGAATGTGAGTAAGTGATGCGTTTAGAAATCTTTATGTGAGTGATATTTATCCCTTTTCAGTTATTTGGAAGGTTGAATGAAATGTTATGTCTTCGAGCAGGTTGTGGTCTTGTGGAATTGTGGTGGCTTGTAATTGTAATTATGTTTGTTTGAATTTAGCCACAAATTTTGGATGTAAGACCCATTTAGGGCAACAGGTGATTTAAAATTTTACAGTCAGATCACGCCCGTCCAAGTGTTAGAAGGCGGGCGTGACAGCTTCAGCACTAGAGCGAGCAACCACAGACTGCTTCTTGCTACACCAACATACCAAATGGGAGCCCAAGAAGACGCAATACTTCGTGGTAGAGCTATGGTCATCAGGAGAGCCTGCCCAATCTGCATCGGACTAACCATGGACAGGTAGGGAAGTCTGTCAAGCAAAAAACAATCCCCGTTCTGGATGAGATTTAATATAGCGGAGAATGCGAAAGACAATATGAAGATGAGTATCACGAGGAGCTTGCATGAATTGACTGACCACACCAACAACATACGATAAATCAGGTCAGGTGATAGTGAGATATATCAATTTTCCAACCAGCTTTTGATAAAATGAAGGAGAATCTCAAAGAGTCCCGTTGGAAGCAGATAACTTGGTGTTGGTATCAAGTGGAGTATCAACTGGTTTGCACCCAGAGTACCTGGCATTGCGGAGGAGGTCAAGAGCATACTTGCGCTAAGATAAAGTGAGCCCCCGAGATGAACGGGCAACCTCAATACCAAGAAAGTAGCGCAAGGGGCCCAGATCTAATGGCAAATGTGCGGTGAAGATATGCTTTGAATGTAGAGATGGCGGTTGCATCATTACCAGTAAGAACAATATCATCCACATATACCACCAGAAGCATGACCACACTGGAACGACGATATATAAAAACCGAGTGATCCATCTGACATCTAGAAAAATCATAAGGCAATACAGCATTGCTGAACTTCTCAAACCAGGCCCTTGGAGATTGCTTGAGGCCATAAAGAGCTTTATGGAGTTTGCAGATAGACTGCGACGCCCCCCTTCTTAAGAAACCCAGGAGGAGGAAGCATATAGACTTCATCTTGTAAATCACTATGAAGGAAGGCATTCTTCACATCAAGCTGATGAAGAGGCAAAGCATTGATGGTGGCAATAGAAATTAGAATTCGAACAGAAGTAATCTTGGCCACAGGAGAGAACGTTTTCTGATAGTCCACCCCATAAGTTTGCGTGAATCCCTTAGCAACCAACCGAGCCTTATAGCGAGCAATAGACCCATCTGGATTATGTTTCAAGGCAAATATCCACTTGCATCCAACTGGAGTTTTACCTGGAGGAAGAGGAACCATATCCCAAGTATGAATGGATTCGAGGACCACTACTCTTCATCCATGGCGGCCTTCCAAGAGGGGCCTCGAAGTGCAGTATCAACCCTCTTGGGAATCTTCACATGTCCAGAGCAGTGAGAAAATTGTGATAGGAAGGAGAAACAACATGATAGGAAATAAATTGAGCAAGCAGATGTAGAGTACAAGAATGTTTACCTTTCCGAAGGGCTATGGGAAGGTCAGACTCAGCAGCATTGGGCGAATCTAGACCCAATGCAGAGGTGATAGTGGCGTCTGCTGGAGGTGGAGTCTGGTGTTGCTGGCGTCGATATACCAAAGGAGGCTTGGGAGTGCTAGCTGGAGTAGAGCAAGGTGGAGTAGTAGCTGCAGAAAGGAGAGGTAAAACAGGAGAGGAAGAGGTACCAGATGGATTAGAAAAATAGGGGACTGTCTCAAAGAAGGTGACATTCATAGACACATAGGTTTTGCTAGTGGTTGGATCAAGACACTTGTAGCCTTTGTGAAATGATGAATAACCCAAAAAAAAATGCAACGCACAGCACGAGGGGAAAGCCTATCGCCAAAGAACTGGTGAACAAAGCGAGCACATTCAAAAATATGTAATGGTAGAAGAGGAATATGGCTATGGAGTGAGAGAAGGTGAACATGCGATTTGTCTGACAACACACGGGATGGTATGCGGTTAATAAGGTAACAAGATGTCATGACTGCTTCAGGCCAGTATAATTGGGGAACATGCATAGTAAAGAGGAGAGATCGAGCGATCTCAAGAAGATGTCTGTTTTTTCTTTCTGCTACATCATTCTGTTGAGGGGTATAAGGAAAGGACAATTGTGATTCAACACCATGGTCGTACAAAAAATTAAGAAAGGAATGAGACAAATATTCCCCCCCGTTATCACTTTGCAAAGTTCTAATTTTCAGATCAAAGTGAGTGGCAACCCAATTATAAAATGTGCGAAAAACGGTCAAACACTTCAGACTTTTGTTTCATGAGATAAATCCATGTCATTCTTGAAAAATCATCAATAAAAGACATAAAATATCGAAAACCAGTGCGAGATAGAGAGGGTGATTGTCAAACATCAGAATGAATAACAGAAAATAAAGAAGATGCACTTTTATTCATAGATGAAGGAAAACAAGTTCTAATATGTTGCTATATTGGCAAGATTCACACTCAAAATGCTGAAATGATAAAGAAGGAACAAGCTTCTGTAAAACTGAATCACACGGATGGCCAAGCCGGCAATGCCACAGCCACACATCAGACGAGGATGAGGTCGAGTAGGCTGCAGAAGCACCAGTCGGATCATCAAAAAAGTATAACCCTCCATCCTCACGTCCACCACCAATCACCTGCCTCGTGGTTAGATCCTGAAAGATACAATGAGAGGGGAAAAAAGTGGTTGAGCAATTAAATTGTTTAGTGAGCGCGCTAACAAAGAGCAAATTACGAGATAAATGAGGGACATGTAGCACAGATGGAAGGTGCATGGTGGAAGAAAGCGGACTGGTTCATTTTCCATCAATGGTAGTAGAGGAACCATTAGCTAATCAAACATCACTATAGGAAACAAGAGAAATGAACAAGAAAATAGTGGACATACCAACCATGTGATCAGTGGCACCCGGAATCGATGATCCAAGAATGAGAGGAGGTATGACTGACAATGGGCTCAGTACCTGAAGTAGAGGAGACATCATTGGAGATTTCGGGTGTTGAAGACGATCCAGTCAATGTAACAATATGTTGAAGTCCTGACGAGTCACGGGAGCACCATCACGAACCTCATTAGAGGAGGAAGTGATAGGAGTGGCAGCGGAGACATTTGCTTGCTTCGAATGCCCATGTAGTGTATTGCAGGAATCCACATAATGGTTTGTCATCTTACAATAAGTACAAAATTGAGACCCCTTCTTCCGAGAACCAGGAGGCCCCCGTGCTGGAGAAGGCATGGGAGGACGAGAGGTCAATAAGGCAGAGCGTTTAGCTAGCACATGAGTCATGACCAAGTGTTGTCGATCATCACGAAGTAAAGTAGAGTAGACCTCTTCCAGAGATGGAAGTGGGCGTTGTCCGAGCAACTGGGCCCGAATAGATTCAAACTCCAGGTTGAGACCAGCCAATAACTCAAAAACCCGTCGGCGAGAAAGGAGTTGCTAATATAGAACCGCATCATTAGGAGAGACAAACTTAACTGCTTCAAGTTGATCCAACTCAAGCCAACATGTCCGCAACTTGGAATAGTACTGGATCAGAGAAAGCTCCCCCTGTCGAAGATGGGAAGCAGTCTGCTATAACTCATAAAGGCGGGCAAAATTATCACCATCTGAATATAAGGCCTTAATGGTGTCCCATACATCTTTGGCCATGGGAAGTGTATATACGGTCCCACGAATATGATCCTCCATGGAGTGAAGGAGCCAAGATTGCACCAAGGAATTGTTGGCTTTCCAGGTGTGATAGGAGTAGTCCATCTTGGCGGGTTCAAGAGCAGTTCCATCAATATAATCAAACAACTATTTGGCGTTAAGAAACATGTTCGCGGAATGAGACCATTGGAAGTAATTTGTCTCATTCAATAGGACGGTGGTGATCTTCCCAATATGAGTGGGTCCAGAGGAAGCCATATCAGGGAGGGAGGCAACATTAGAGTGCGTAGAAGACCCAATCTCAGGCTGTTCTGAAGATGAGCACATAATCCTGAATGAGAAAGCTTACAAGTTGCTGAGAAGAGAGACAATACAGCAGACCCGGATGATAAAACTGCTCTGAAGTGGGGCCCACTGAGACCGAGGATGTCAGTGTGGAGAGGCGAACATAGCCCTGTGGAATCCTAGGCAAATGGAAGCCTAAACAGCAGATCTGGGCAAAATGGAAGCCTAAAACAGCAAATCTGGGCAAAAAACTGGTTACACAGGTGGTGCCGGTGGCAAGAGGAAGGTCCAAAGGAGGTCCCACCGTTGATGATAGATAAGAAGCACCAATCCAATGACAGAACAAGGCAAGGGCGACTCCAAGGGAGGCGATTGGAAGGAGATCCAATCCCAAAAGCAGCAGATCCAGACGAAAAATCCAAAAAACACAGGTTTTGGACGGCACAGGCAGCAGCAGAGAGAACAGCAATAAGGTGGGTCCCACCGTGGATCGGGAGTGGGCCACCAGGTGTGATGAGGACAAGGCTAAAGGGCGATGCAAAGGGTAGGCAGTAACTAGGGAGAGAGTTACTTCCTGTGCAGATCCAGCCGAAGAAGACCAAAAACTGTAAAAAATTGGGCGGAAGAGTCCTAGTTGCGGAAGTGGAGAACTGGGCCCCACAGGGAGCCGAAATCCAAAGACAACCTTGGGCGTAGAAAGAGGACCCTGGGGCGAAGGGAGGGGTTACGATCCTTGTTGCAAAAGGAGAAGATCCAGGCAGAACTGAAGAGAGGAATCTGACAATTGTGATGAAGGCCAGAGTGGCGATGGGCAAAGAAAACCACAACGTCGACCCTGCAGGAATGCAAGGGAAAAACCACTAGAGAAAACAACCACCGGACAACAAATCTATGGTGAAAAAATACTTCAAGCCGGCATCCAGAAAACCGTTCTGGCTGATACCATGTTGAATTATAAACGGAATATAAGAAAAATAATAAGAAGAAGAGAGATGGAGAAGAATTCTTCTCTTGTTTGTATTCAATTCTCTATATCAAATTGTGGTGTTGTACATGTATATATAGGAAATAAGAGAGCTAATCATGTAGACCAAAAAGGAAAATAATAATCTAAAATCTAATTACAGACTATTAGACACCTAATCTAGTTGGTCTTGCAATATACATTGAACTTGGACATTTTCTGTCCCACAACACTAGAATGGTACCCGAATTGGATCGGGTCCCACAACAGAAATAACTCCCCAAAAGAGATACAATACGAGGGCCCTAATCAAGTCTCGCCAAGCTCAAAGGAGGAAGACCCAGGAGTCTGAGTTGTTGACTCCAAATTTAGCAAAGAAATCCGCAACCCCATTTGTTGTACGACTCACTAGGACAAAAGAAATGTCCATTCCCAAGGATAAACCCTTAATCTCCCTAGCTATGGTAATCGCTTCCACGGAGGTCACTTGAGTCCCTTGGTCCATTTAATTGCATTTGTCGAGTCCCCTTCTATGACAAGTGGACTTTTCCCAAATTTTCCAGATAGTCAATGCCTCTTAATACTAATTAGTTTTGCCTCATTTCAGTCTCTAGTCCCCATATCTTCTGTGAAAACCAGTGTAGCTTTCCCCCTATTATCCCTAAGCACTCCACCTATCCCTGTTGGCCCAGCTTACCACTAACGGCTCCGTCAACATTAAATTTCATTACATCGCGAGGAAGAGGAACCCAGTTAATAGTTGTCTTTAATTTACTAGTGCTTCCACTTATGCACCCCTCCCAAGACGACATGAAATCCATTGGCCTTAGCCCCATAAAGTCTTTCCCCGAGAGGAGCCAAACACAAAGCTTGCACTTAGCCCTTTCAAAAAGATCATTGATCTCACTTGATCAATGATCCCTAAGCACTCCACCTATCCCTGTTGGCCCAACTTACCACTAACAGCTCCGTCAACATTAAATTTCATTACATCGCAAGGAAGAGGAACCCAGTTAACAGTTGTCTTTAATTTACTAGTGCTTCCACTTATGCACCCCTCCCAAGACGACATGAAATCCATTGGCTTTAGCCCCTTAAAGTCTTTCCCCGAGAGGAGCCAAACACAAAGCTTGCACTTAGCCCTTTCAAAAAGATCATTGATCTCACTTGATTTTCCTCAAAAAATTCTCGCATTTCTTTCTTTGCATACGGTCCAAAGAATTGCGGCCATGACCATGTTCCAAGCTGCCTTTTTCCTAGGACTAAGTTTCGATAACACCCACGACTCCACAACCCCAACACAATTCAACCCAAAAACCCAAGAAACATCAAAGAGACTTGCAAGTTTTAACCACAAACTCCTAGCGATAGAACAACTAACAAAGAGGTGATCGACATCCTCCTCTGGGTGACCAGACAAGGGGCAACTAAAATCCTCCCCATCCCTCACCAAACCCCTTCTCTTGAGTTCCATCCTCATAAGGATCTTTCCCTTTAGGGTGCACCACACAAAGGCTTGAACCCTTGGGAGATTCAAACCAGTCTAAGATAGCCTAGAGGATGGATCTACATTATGTTGTTTCCCAAGGTATAATTCTACCATTGGTTTTAATGAAAATGAACCTGAAGAATCGCTTGTCTACATAAGTTCATCCTCTTCACCTAGGGACACTGGGAATTCTTCCAGTTGGGTTAAGAGGTCTACCCAACTCCTTATCTCAAAGGATCTAAGTTCACGTCTAAAGTCCAGGTTCCAAGAGTGTTGCTACCCTCAATCTGATAGCAGTCCTGTACTACGACATTCTTATTTCTAGAGACTCGGTACAGTCTAGGAAACAACTCCTTAAGGGGTCTATCTCCCAGCCAAAGACCAGTCCAGAAGAATATTCTCTCTCCTCTCCCCACCAACCCCCTAATGTTATCCTTATACAACCTTCCTAACTCTGACCTATCTTGGCATAGCCTCCACCACGCCTTGACCATCTGATGCAGAGCAGCCCAGCTGGGCCTGGGCCCAGTTTCGAGCCAGGCCCAGCCACCACTTAATGTTAAAGAGTTTTTATAACCCTACTCCAGCGGCAGATAAAGGATACAGAGAACGGAAATGAAAAATACTACATTCTTCCATGCAAATTGGAACTCCATGCACCTGCGATAGGAAGCTGGAAGACGGTGAGAAGCCTCTTTGAACCAGGTACCTCTTCTTCTCTCTTCTTCTCCTCTTCTTTCATTTCTTCTTGCTGCCGTGCAGCCAGATCTACCCAAATCTGTTTTGCAACCCCTTTTTCTCTCTTCTTTTCCTCTTCTTTCCTTTCTTCTTGCTGCAGCCAGATCTACCCAGATATGTTTCGCAGCCCCTGTTTCCACCCCTTTTAAACCCCTTCTACATTTCCGCCCTTCCCATACAGTCTTCCAATTGCTACCCCAAACTCCGCCTTTCCCATACAGCTTTCCTATTGTTACCCCAAGCCTCCTGGACCCCTTTCCCAAGCCAACCGTTCACCATACACTCATCATATTGCTGTCCCAAGGCCTTTGAACCCCTTCCTTAACCTATACAGCCTTCGCCCCTTCTTTTCCAAGCCCCTACTGTCATCGCAGACCACTCCAGGTCCCCATACAGCCATCGCCATCTCTTCAAGCCTCACTTCTCCAGATCGCCTCTTCCTAAAACCCATTCTCGTGCCTTTGTTCCTCCCAAATACCTGCCCCTATGCTACCATTCCCCATTCTAAGCCTTTTTCCACACTGCCGCAACCTCTTCCAATCCATACAGTACCTTCACCTACTCCTTATACACCCAACAGATCAACCGTGACACCCTTGGGCCCATCTATCTTACTTCTTAGCCTTCTTAAGCCCCTTGTGTTACCTTTAAACCCCATTTACCTATTAATCATTTACTTTAGATTCTAAGATTTATGTGATTACTTGTGGTGAATTTATATTAATTAATTATTAGTATTAATTGATTATTTAATTTCAGCCCATTTTAGCTTTCGGGTGCATTATTTCCATTCCTTTAAGTATTTAGAGAACCACATTAGGCATTTAGGATTACCCAATCCCTTTTTTCCTACATCACCATCGGTGACCCAAATTTCTAAATATTATCACTTAACGCCCACCCATTCCTATCTTCTCCAACCCATATCTTGTGGTCAAAACCCGAACCCACAAAGCTTCCCTCTCTTTTCCAAATCTCCAACCCACTTACACAGGAGGGCTTGAGTTTTGACTCTATGTGGGGCAATTCCTAGTCCTCCCTTCGATTTTGATTAGATTGCTTCTTCCCATGCCACTAGGTGTCCCTTTCTTTTCGATTCCTTATTTCTCCACAGGAAGCTTCTAAAGAGTTGTTCAATTTTCCTCAATATCCCTTTCGGCATCATAAATAGGGAGAGATAATAGTTGGTAGACTCGTAAACACTGATTTGATTAGGGTAAGGAGACCCCCAATGGAGAGGTATCTCCTGCCCCACCCCACAAGTCTCCTTTCAATCTTTCCTACAACTAGAGCCCAAAATCGTTGAGTCTTGGATTCCCCCGTACTGGTAATCCAAGGTATATGAAGGGCAACCTTCCAATACCGCACCAAATCTCCTCAGCCAATTCCTTGAGAGAATCTTCATCCACATCAATGCCAATCAAGGTACTCTTCCTAATATTGATTCTCAGCCCCGACAACACCTCAAAGAACCTCAAGATTGCCTTAAAGCCTCTTACTTCATCCCTATTTGGTTCACAGAAGAAAAGAGTATCATCTGTGAACTGGAGATGGGTGACTATTGGCCCATCTGATGGAGCGGTAAAACCCCTGACTATCCCCAATTCCTTGGATTTCTCCACAAGTCTATGGACTTTCCCCAATCAGGGTGAAGATGAAAGGAGATAATGGGTCACCTTGTCTCAGACCTCTTGAGGCTCATATCACCTTTCAATTTCACCATGGTAGGGAAGGGCTTGAATAAACTAACGGCCAAAGTGAGATTTTTGTATTGTATGAGGTTTTCCTATGTCAGAGGAAGTTCTGGTGGTTAGTCATCTTCAATTCACATATGACTATTTATTTATTTGTGAGGTCAGTAGAGAGGAGTTAATGGGTTTTATATCCATTGTTAGATGTTTCAAGCTAGTGTTAGGTTTTAGGGCAATCTTGGTAAAAGCATGGTGATTGGAGTATGGGTTGAGGATCTTTTTGTTGTGAAGTACCATTTCATCTATTCTATTTTTATCTTATCTCACAACTTGAGGAATCATTTTATTCCCTCTATTTAAGGCTAATTGTGTGTACTCATGAACATATAGAAAATACACGCAAATATTCTCTTTCTTCATTCCTGCCATTTCTTTTTTTTTTGAATTCTCTTTTCCTTCTTTTTCAAATCCATTGAAGAAAACTGCAACACTGATGATGTCCTTGGCTAATAAAGTCAATTGTGGGGTGCAGAGACTTTCATTCACCTATTTGGCTATTCTAATAGGAGCAAACTTGAGAAGTAATTGTTGTAGTAAATGTAATACGCCAGATTTTGCAATATATCAATATTTACGAAATTGCCATTGAAATTATGAATTAAAAGGATATGACCGTAGATGAGTAAATTGTGGGGCCCACTGTTCAAATAAGACCCAATGTACATGTTATAAGGTCAAATTAAAGTAAATGGGTAATGTGCATCTAATTGGGTCAAGGTGGTTAATTGGGTCAAAGGACCCAATTGGGACCCAATGGGTCTTGGTGGACATGTTTAACCATTGGGTGAGCTCAAGTTTAATTGGGTTAGGCTGAATTGAATGGGAATGTTAACAAGTGTTTAAGTTAACTCAAATTAAATGAAGGAGTTGAGTTTAGTGTGGAGTTGAATTTAGTGTTTGAGTTGCATTAAAATGATGAGTTAAATGGGTGAGTTGAGTCACATGAGTTGGATGGGAAATTATGGAGATATTTATCTCAAAGGAGTGAAGTGTGAAGCTGAAGGGTTGTATTTCAAATTTAAAACCACTCCACACGTTGGAGTGCATGGGAGGTCATCTCATGCATGTAACTCCTAGATAAGAAATGAATGGAGGTGGTGGTTTTGGGAGTTACATATGTGAGTATTTGTATTTCAAATTCAAATCCTTTTTACACGTTGGAATTGCATGGAGGTTTTATGATATGCATGGGACTCCAAATGGACAACCAATGGAGGGACGGTTTAGCACATGGGAGTTTCATTTTAAGATGAAACCCCACATAAAGATTTGAATGAAGAGTGGAGGAGTTTTTGTTTCAAATTCAAATCTAAGTAAGAATTAAAGGGAAGTTGGATGGTTGGGTGGTCCAAGACTAAAGACCAAAACCGTTGGGCTCAAGGAGTTTCATCTCATGGATGAAACTCCCATATGGGCAAATAATAGAGCTTGTGGAGGTTACACAAGACTTGCATGGGAGCCGTTGGAGCCTAAGGGAGTTTCATTTCAATATGAAACTCTCACATGGAATGTTAATGAGAGGAGGAAGCTTGGGGGGAAGGATACATCAAGATAACCAAGGAAAGCCGTTGGGTGCCTTGGGAGTTTCATCTCAAGGATGAAACCCCAAGGGAGGCATTAAGAATGGAGTTACAAAATGGGTTCACACATGGAAAAGTGATGGAGCAGGTTGCATCTAGGGCAGCTCAAGAACCAAAAACCGTTGGGAGGGTTTCATCTCAAGGATGAAACCCCCAAGGGGAATAATTGAAGGAAATGAATGGGGAAGGGAGTTACAAGTGGTGCCAACCTTAGGCTGAATTTGATTAACCAAAGGAAGAGTTTTGTTTTCCACTCATTCTCTCCCTCTCTCCCTCTCTTAGCCGACCAGCATTCAAAGGAAAGGAGATCATTTTGAGAAACCTTTCTCATTCTCTCCCTCTCTCTCTCAAGGCCGGTTCTCCTCCCAAAGATCAAAAAGGGTTTGAAGGTTTGAAGCATTGTGCTAAGCTTCTCTTTGAATTCATCTTGGCCGAACCAACCCTTGATAATCTTATCTTGATCAAGCTCATCTATTGGCCGAAGATCAAAGAGAAGAGGAAGAAGGAAGGCTAAGGATCAAAGAGGAGCAAAAGGAAGAACTAAGAAAGGAATGAAAGAACAAGCCGGAGCAAAGATCAAATTGGAGGAGTCGCGGAAACGGTAGGTGCTCAATAAACTTTTATTAAGTAAGATAGCCAAGGGAACATGATCCGGCCATTGTATGGCCGAACCTATCAAGGATTTAAATCAAGGATAATGATGTTTAAAAAGGGTAGAAAATGGATCATAGGGTTCGGCCACTTTGGATGGAAGGACCCCATGAAAGGATTTGGTTATTTATATGAGTTTTGAGGGATAAAAACCATACAATGTTATAAGGTTTTAAAGGGTTTTAAATGGAGATAAGATTAATGTTTTGGATCGGCTGTTGCATGGCTGAACCATGTGGTTATTATGGCTAAGTTGATGATCATAAACTATAGATAAATATTGGAATGTTTGAATCAAGAAAACAACACATGGCCGAACCCCATGGACCATTTTTATGGGTTAATTGGAAGGTTATTGATGTTTAAAAGGTTTAAAATGTATGGAAAGTGATGGACTTGGATGTATTATGTTTATCAAAAAGAATGGAAAAGAGTAGCACCAAAACCAAAGGGGTGAGGTTCGGCCATGTTGTATGGCCGAACCCCACCAAGTCCTATGTATGGTGTTTTGTTTTAAAAGGTCTAAAAATATTCAAATGGATAGAATTATGAGAACCATTTATAGATGGATAAAGGTTTTAATGGAAATAAGGAACTATAGGGTTCGGCCATGTGTATGGCTTGACCCCATAGAGTGACAATGGTGAATGGTTAAGGGCTAGATAATTAGATGGATGGATTGGTAATTAGATTTATGCATGAAGGATAAAAGGACCAAATTTGAGATGGTGAGGTTCGGCCATGTTGTATGGCCGAACCCCACTAAGGTGGATTGGTTATGGACATTGGTTAGCAACGTTAAGCAAAGGTTAAACCAATGGCAAAACCGTAAATACAAGTTATTTTGTAAATATAGAATAAAATGATCAAAAGACTTGAAAGAGGGGTCAAAACCAAAGTGGTAAGTTTGGCCATGTTGTATGGCCGAACCCTACCAAGGTGTATTTGGTAGATTGAGGTGTTTAAATAAGTTATTTGATTGATATTGGTTAAATAAAAAGGGGAGATCAAATTCAAGTGGGTGAGGTTCGGCCATGGTGTATGGCCAAACCCCACAAGGTGGTTTTTGGGACTTAGACTTAATTGGAAGTCAATTGGTTATGTGTTTGACTTATTGTTATATAAACAAGGTAACGGGACTTCTTGAACTGTGTTCAAATCGTGAACGGGTGATAATTTAAGAAGAGCGGACCATTTAAGTGATCATTGTGTAGGTTTCCTACCTTTTTATAACCACAATATATACTTGCTGGTTTTTATGTTGGTTTTTATGAGATATGGGTTTAACTAATATGTTTCAAAGTGGATCTGAATGTTATGATTTATTTACAAATGACATGTATTCATGGACATCTCATGCACGGCATGGGGTGATGGTTATGTAACCGGAGGCCACACTCCGTCAGGGCGTCCGAAAGACCACTGTGGGGTACCTTGATGATGAGAATCCCATCAAGAGAAAACCGGAGGCCACACTCCGTCGGGGCGACCGACAGACCACTGTGGGGTACCTTGATGATGAGAATCCCATCAAGAGGAGGCTATGTATATTGTGATGGGTGGGACTCATTACATTTGCATACATACATAGCATTGTTTTTGTGAGTTTTGATGATCATGTATTACTATGTTAAATGCATGTTTTTATACTAACCTTGTGGTAGCTCTAATCGGAAGACCTACTGGGCACGTTGACCTAACGCCCTATTTCTGTCCTTAGTGGATGACATAGGAAAGGGGAAAGTTGAGGAGCGCGAAAGAAACCAAGCATAGGAGCTTGGGTTTTTTATTGGACTTATTTATGGACATTTTATTTAAGTTTACATGGACATGTAATTTGTTAATTAGATGTCGGCATGTAATAATTTAGTTAAATATTTGCTATGGTTTGCTATAGTTGAATGAATGTTTAGTTTAAGGTAACATTGGATTAAGACTTGTACTTTGCTATCTAATTTGCTATCTAAAATGGAGTAGTCCTAGGTTCTATTATAACCCTCAGTTAGATTAGGTTTATTCCGCAAGTTTAAATTAGTACCATATGTGAAACGTTTCTCATGGACTTAGTCCATGCACATATAGGTTTGGCCAGTTAAGGGTCGGACATTAGAAGTCTGAACTTAACTCGCGTCGTGACACTCCGCTCCGATCACTTGTTTATTATTATTAAAAAATAAAAAATAAACTCTGATTTTATAGTGAAAAGGGCTGGGTGTTACAGTAAATTTCACATTTTACATGTGCATTTGACTTTTAGTACCATTGATTGTAATTGATCATAATCGACCTTCCTTTCTTTTTTTGCTCGCCTTAATTAGCTTTCTGTATTCTATATATACGTGTATCCTCTTTTGATTAAACGCAAGAAATACAACATAGAGTATTCATCTCTCTTTTCTTCCTTTCTCCTATTTTTCTTCCAACATGGTATTCGCCATAATAGACTATTCTTGATTTTTCCGCTGCAACACTGTTTTTTTTTCAGTAGCCAGTCCTTACAATAGATCTCTTCTCCATCATTTCAGAAAAAAGGTTTTTACTGCATATTTTGGTGGTTCATCCTCTCCAAACAGGTCATGCGTCAGTTTTCCTGAGTTCTATGCATTTATGGGTTCATAGGACGGACCATTCTTTCCATCCTTAGATTTGCATTTTGTTTGTATATTTGAACCCATTACTCATCAACACCCTCGTTGTTGCTTCCCTTACCTTCAATCCATACGGATCTTGGAGGGGTAATGTAATGACCCGATCCGGAATAGCGTGTCAATCGAATCGGGTAAAACTAAAATAGCAAATCGGTCTCTTGATTGTGTTTGTGTGAAATTGTGTATATATATACATGTATATATATATATATATATATATATATATATATATATATATATATACATGTGTTTATAACAAAATAGAAAATACCCAAGCTCATGTGGGCCCTTGGACCCACATCTCCTTCGTCCAAATCTCACTCAGAATCACTTAATCTACCCTTGCCGTATGCGAACATGGTATATTCCCCCAAATTAGAAAACCTAGTGCCGTTCAAGTAGCAGTTCTATCCCTTCCTCTCTCCCTTCCTAATCTAGATCCCTCTTGTACGCATTGAGCCGACGAAACCTACAGAGGAAACCTCATCTTCTATTCACGGTTGAATCCTAATCCTAAGCCAACCAACCATTCCCTAAATCTACCACCGACCCTTCTTACAAATACAGGATATACGGGTATTTATAATCCAGGCATCCATCGATTTCTCAATCCCGGTGTTGCTTCGTCTTCTCCTTTTGTGCATTGTGAATCAAGAGCTTCCTGTCTACAGCACCTACAACCGAGTTTTGATCTCTCCTCAAGCTTCTCTCAGGTTTTTCTCTTTCTCTTCCCTTTTCTTTTATTCCCCACTTTCCCCAATTGTAGCCGCCTCCATCAAATCTTGAAAAGCCCTAAACCACCAACGTGGACAAGAAACTCATCAAAACAATAAAATATTTGAGTGGTGGGGCTGCACATGGATTATTCATTACAATCCAAACTTTTGTTTAATCATAGCATCAAAGAACCCAATGTGTTCTTTTCCAACACCAGTAAATTTCTTTTGGTATGGGTTGGTTTTCAACAGATTCTAATTAAGTATTTGACAACTTAAACTTCAATTGTTATTATTTCAGAAGTTTACAAAGCCCTTATATTAATCCCTGGACAGCAACATATACCAATCAAATTAATTTTTATAAAACCATCGATTGAAAACCATGTTCCTTTAATTATTTCCCTCCTTCTCAGTTCCTATCACCTTTAAAAATTTGATTTTTATATCCAGCAACCATCGGCTCCTTCTTGTTTGGGCCAGCCAACATCCTAACTCTTTCACTGGTAAGCTTTTCCTTATTTTTTCTTATTCCATCATTTTTGCTTAAGCGACTTCATGATATATAAAATAAATAAAAAAAGGGGAGTTTATCAAAGTGGGTTTTATACATTCGTTTGTCATAGGTTAAATGATTTAATGATTCAAATATTTACAAACTTTATTTAATTGTTTATTTGATTGTTAAACATCAAGTTGACCGTTTTAAAGAATAAATCAAAACAACTCCTAGATATCTTGACCTTCCTACTACTTTTAATTGTTCTTTGAAAAATTATATAATGGTTTTATTTATCCTTTTATTTATCTCCTTGATTAAATTATGTAAAAGTTTTGAATTTACAAATCTGGTTGCCCATTTATTGTTTTATTTTGTTGAACATGAAAGTTGAGTGGAATCAAAATATTCTCCAGATATTTTGGCTTTTCAATTTCCTTTTATTTTTGGAAAAGTACTTAATTCGTTCATAGAAGAAATTTTTGGAATTATTCATTGCTTTCTTGTCATGTTTATTAAACTACTTTGCCGGCAATCATGGATTAAATTAAATTTCAAAACTTAGTGTTGAGTGACAGATCCTTTCAAAGGAGTATTTCAAATTATTTTCCCTCTCGTTAATAATTTAGATCTTTGAAAAAGGGGTACTCAAAATTATTGTTTTTAAAGAATTGCAATTGTTTTAAGGATTTCATTGTTTTCATTTCCTTATTCCCAACAGAGAATCCTTGCTTAGTCAATTTATTTGACGTCCCTTAGTTGGGTTTGGGCCACCTTATAAAATTGGTTTGACATCTAAAATCTTCAGCAACAGAATTTACTTTATAAACTTCATAAAATATTTTACCTGAATTTGTTTTGAGAAAAGAAAGTAAATTACAATATGGGAAAATTACTTTAATATCATTATCAACGTTATTATTATTATCTCATAAAACCAAGTTGGATTAGGTAATGTTTTAACGTGTAGTGTATGGACTCAACTTTCAACCTTAATCTTGGACCTAGAAGCCTCCCTACACTTATTTTAATTCAAGCTGGGAGTAATGTTAAAAGTACTCAACTTCAAACGAACTCTATGCAGCACTTTCCGGACATTCTATTGGTTGATTTCAAGTGGGAATGCGCTTTGATTCATCACCTACACTTTGTAAATTTTTTAGTTGAGGGAAAACAATACACTATATTTTGTTGTGCATGATATTCTCTATTTTGTTTATGTGATTGAGCAATGAAAAAATATTGCATTATGTAACGTGTTTTGGAAATATAATGTTGGACCTATGATATGGACTGGGTATATGTAGGAATAATGGTTGTAATCCGGTGCTTACTCACAGTAGTGTAAGGGGATAGGCTAAATGTTCTAACGGCTGTGAGGGACTCAGTCTGCCCGGATAGTTGAAAATCAAGCACTAGCCTTGTTGAAAGATCCAATAATTATGTTCGAATTAGATGGATGTTTTATTGTCTATTATAGAGTTATTTTTTATGTCATTGAGATAGATTTATAATATTGTGTTGTCATATTAATAATGTTGTGATATGAATTATTATTATGCATGTGTGATATTGTTGAGATTGATTTTATGTTTTAAAACATTTACATGATGTTTATGTTAATTTGAGATCATAAAATTCTGTTTAGAGTATAGTGTTGATGATGAGATTCATGACATGTTAATATGATACATAACATATGGCACGATGATAGAGAATGCATGGTAGGCATGGCATCTTCATATTCATGGGATGGGAATGGAGGTGTGAGCTGTGATCTTTTATGTAGACCACGACGGTGGTAGTGTATGGCCTCGCTTTTAGTGAATAGTGCCACGTATGTAGTAGGTTTGGATTATTGAGCCATGAAAGGTCACGTAGACTGTTATTTAGTAGTGGTGTTAGCCTCGCTTCAACAGATAGGCCACTTCATGTGGTGTTGTGTTAGCCTCGCTTCGATGGGTAGGCCACTTCATGTGGTGTTGTGTTAGCCTCACTTCGGCGGGTAGGCCACCAAATACAGTAGGTGTTGTTGTGGATGAATGAGGCATTGAGTATTGTGCATTACATGGCATAAAGCATGGACATTAAATGCATATTCAATTACTTATGCTTTTAATATTTTTTTATTTGTATTACATTGAGTATATTGGGGATATCATATTTTGGATACGTGCTATTGTATTTCTTCACTGGGCTACGAGCTCACACCCTTACATTGCAGGTAACCCTCTGGATTTAGGATTGGATGACGACATTGAAAACTAGAAGTTACTATGGATGAATATTTAAATTCCTAGCTAGGTGTTGGACTATATCGATTGAGTTAGTTATTGGATGCTTGTTATTCTTTGAGACTTGATTAGTTGATTCAAATAATTAGAGAAATTTAAGATTTATTAGTTGGTTTTATTTTTGTGGAATGGATTGAGAGCAAACTTGTGAGATTAAACTTAATGTTGTTGTTAGATGTTAATTCCCTCCATATTTGTGGATGGCATTAAAACTGATACGATGTGTCAAGTTTTGGATATGAAAGATTTGATGGCTTTATTTATTTCATCTATAATCTTTAAAAAATATATATATTCATTTCCCCCAGCCACAAATCTTTGATATAAGACCCGTTAGGTGCGTAATGCGTTGGGTGACGCCCATTCAGCCTACAGTTAAGTGGGTCACGACCCGTTTAGACTATAGAAAGGAGCGGGGCGTTACAGGTACGATCATTGGAAAGCTTCATTTTGGAACTTCTCTGCCGCCACAACAGGGACGACCTCAAAACCATATTTTTCATTTCAACCCTAGGATTTGGCTGCCCAGACCTTATTGAAATAACTCCTACCCCTAGTTCGCCCCTGGCCCACCTCCCTATCCATTCCATTGACCTTGGTCTTCAGTGATCGGTGGGACCCACTTTTTACCAGTACTTAATAAGTAGTATCCTGCATATAGGCTTTCATCCACTGCCTCCAGCGTTGTCCAAAACTCATCCTATCAAAAAGGTATCCCACAAATGACCAATCTACAAAGTTATAGGCCTTCTCCATTTTGATCTTGAAGCCCCAGTTTCTTATCTTTTAGCCTCATTTGGACTAATTCATTGGCGATCCATACTCCATCCAAAATCTACTTGTCCTACACAAACACTCCCTGTGATTCTCCTATTATCTCTAGTAGCACCTCTGCTATAAGTTTGTAGACACTACCAACGAGACTAATTAGCCTGTAATGTGAGAGTTAAGTCGGACCCTCCCTCTTTAGTATGAGAATTATGAAGGAATTCTTCAATCTCTATTAATGATACCATCGTGGTGAAATTCCTTGAAAACCCTAAGGAAGCCTGAACCTACCATCTCCCAACAAGTTTTAAAAAAGGTAAAGTTGAAGCCATCAGGAATCGGGGCTTGGTCTCCATGCCCTAATCTCTTGTAAGGAGAACTCTCTCTCCAACCAAACTACCCTCTCCTCCCTGACCTTACTAAACTGGATACCATCCATCATTGGCCGGGGGATCTCCTTTCGATCAAAGAGGCAAACCTAAGCTCAGAGAAAGGAAAGCTAGGACCCCTAGGTGTCGGGGAAATGGAAAAACTATGATGGGGAAGTGGCAAATAATAAATAGAGGGGGTGGGGGTGTGCTTTCCCTCTATAGGGATTACAGAAGTAAGGGAAGAAGGGGGATTCAGGAACGAGAATACCCAATCTGAGCATGTGAAAGCATGAGTGTTGTCTGCTGAAATGGAGAAGAACTGGAGTCCCGGTGATCAAGCGCTACATCTAGAGAGGTAGCGCCTGCAATAGCTGAAGAGAACCATCTGAAGATGCTGATGTCGAAAATGAGAGAGTTGGGGTTCCGTTGACTCGGCAGGTGCAAGACTAACTCGGAAGGAGGGTGAGGTGGCCACATAGACTAGATCTATAACCTGATTGAAGCATGTGAAAACAAGAGCACTATTCGCTGAAATGGAGAAGAATTGGAAGTCCCAGTAATCAAGCATTGCATCAAGAGAGAAAGCGACCGGGATAACTAAAGAGAACCATCTGAAGGGCTTGATGCCCAAAATGAGAGGAAGTTGTGTTTCTGTTGACTCGATGGATGCATGACTGACTCAGCAAGAAGGTGAGGCAGTCATACGGACGAGATCTGCAACCTGGACAACATGGGAAGAAAACAAACCACGAGGTCTACAAATGGAAAAGTCAGGAGGCATGTAGAGTATGGGGAAGGCTCCTTACTGCCTCTTTGATTCCATTCTTGTCCACTATTCTTCTGCCTTCCACTACAATTGATCTGATATTGTTGGACGCTCTTCGGGCATTGGTACATGTGTGAAAAAAATTCATGTTCTCATCTCCTCTTTTAACCAAAAGGCTCTTGACTTCTGCCGCCATTCCACCTCTTTCAAGTGTAGTCAATACCACAGGGAGGCCTCACTATTTTTCTTGGACGAAAGCTCCTCCTCCAATCTATTCCATCCCTCAAGCTCCGGAATGATCGCCTCTTTTCTTTCTCTCACTGGGCCCCCTCGTCGACTTTACCCATTCCTTGATCTTTGATTTTAGATTTTTAGTAGGGTGAGCTTCCTTGATAATACAAAACCATCCCATCCCTAGATGGAGAAACCTTCCCATCATTCCTTGACCATGCCCACAAACTTGGGGTTTCCAACCATGCACTACTAAAATGGAAAGGTTTTGGGCCTCAATCTCGCTCTTCAGTATCGAACATTACCGACCAATAATCTGAAATTGGGCTGAATAATTTGATGACTTGCATTGGGAAAATGAGCATCCCAATCTGACGATGTAAGGAACCTATCTGGCCTACTCATAGCCACTCTAGACTGGTTGTTGAACCAAGTGAAACAACTGCCAATGAGTTGGAAGTCGATCAGATCATTCCAAACTACGAAGTTAGAAAAAGCCCCCATCCCCCTATTCTATTCTTTTCAACTAAGGTTGTCAAACTCGAATTGTATCTTGAATAGATCGAGGGGTGTGAATCGTGAATCGGAAATCGGAAATCGTAGAATCGTAAGATTCATAATGTTTTTTCTAAAATTATCCTATAAATTATAAATATATTAAACATCCATTATTAAATTTTTTAAAATTATTCTATAAATTATAAAAAAATTGGTCAAGAAATTTTCATCCCCAATTTGTCACTTATTATCCATTGTAAATAACTATAAAAAAAGATATAAAAATATATTAATATGAGATATAAATATAAATATTAAATCTTGATAAATTTAAGAAATCAATAAATAAATCTAAATAGCATTCATCAAATAAAAAAATTCTCAAAATAAAAAATTATTTTTTAGAGATTTTTATTAATAGATACAAAAGATTGAAAAGAAAATAAAGGTTTTTTTCATAAAAATAGAAAAAGATGACAAAAAATAAAAATAAGAAAAATAAACATGTGAAAAACAAGGAAAAAAAATATTTAATTTAAAGGAGAAATAAACTATATACAATAAAACTAGAGAACATCACTAGAAAAAAAAAAAAAACAAGACTTAGAAATTTAAAACTCTAACAATTGGAATCACGAACGAAAACACGAAACTTAAAACTTAAGAATAGGAGCCACGAATGAAAAAACGACACTTAAAACTCTAAGAGTCACGAACGAAAAGCCTTCAAATACTGAACCCTGACATTATAGTGACGGAAACCCTAGGAAATTAGGAATAAAGCGAGTGGCGGAACAAGAGAAAGCAGAAACGAAGGGAAGAAGAGCGGCGGAACAAGAGGAGAAAGCAGAAACGAAGGGAAGAAGAGAGAGAAAGCCATGCGACGAAAAGCGTATGTTCTACTTTCCTTCTTCCTTCTCTCTCAAGCCTTTTTTTCTTCTTTTTCCCTCTTCTAGATGAATTGAACGAGTTTCTGATTCAAGGTTTTGACTCGTACGAGTTGCAAGTCAACCCCAGAATCGTACGATTTTAGAACTTTTGCGATTTTTCTACGGATTTGAATCGAGATAGGTACCGATTCGATTCGAATCGCACGATCGAACTGTGAATCGTGCGATTTATGCGATTTTGACAACCTTGTCTTCAAACCTTCCTCTCTGACAGGTATTGGACTATATTGAAGTGTCCACCCAAACACCACAAACTAGAGCTCCAGCTTTGGATGTTGTCTAGCTCCAACCAGACGTTATTTCGATCCCCTTCAACATTTGGTCAGTAGACATTTGTAAGGCAAATCTCCACGCCCTCATTCACAAAAAGAGCCTTAACTGATATGGATCTTGAGTCCATCTTTCTTGTTGACTTTAGAGAATGAGGATTCCATAAGATGAGCAGCCCCTCAGATTGTCCTTCAGATGGTATGCTGAAAAGATTGCAACCCTGTGTGCCTCATATCTCCCTAATCAAAGATGTTGACATCTCCCATATCAATCTTTTGTTTTTTAATGAATCGCCGAATTGCTCCCTTTTTCTCCCAGAGTTCTAGACCCCTGACATTCCATATTAGGATCTGAGAACCCCATTGGACCCTGAATTTCTTTTCTTGCCCCCTCTTTCTTCTGTAGTAAACCTTGAAGAGTGTATTCCTCCCCATTAGCAAAGTAGGGATTCTACCTCTTTTTTATGATCTGGATGATGATGACGATGTTCTGCCCTTGATTCCTGCCCAACTGAGATCAGGGACATTCCATGTGAGAATCTTCATTGAGAACCCCGTCGGACCTTAAATTTCTTTTCTTGTCCCTCGTTATTCTGTAGTAACCCTTGAAGAGTGTATTCCTCCCCGTTAGCATAGCAGGGATTCTACCTTTTTTTTATGATCTGGAAGATGATGACGATGTTCTGTCCCTGATTCCTGCCCACCTGAGACCAATGCTTGCCTGATTTTTGCTACTGAATTGGATGCCCAGAGCCCTGCCGATTTTCAAAATCTCCATCCCATCTTCCTCGAGGTATCCTCGTTTCGTCAGACTTTCTAGGATTTCTCCATTTACTATCCGAGCTACACTTCCATACTCAACGCCTTGAAGCTTTTCCTCTCAAAACAGTCATTGTAGGGAGTTGTCCTCTTCCAAGCATAGGAGACCCTCTCTTTGATGGCCATTCGCCTTGTTAGCTACCTTCCTGCCATTTCTTCCTTTCTCTGTCTCCTCTTGAGGGTCGGAAGCGAGAGCTAAAGTCTTCTCAGAGAAAATCTGGTCATCTGTTCTGGCAGTAACACTCAGTTCTGGGCTTTTGAGGAATGGGTTGCCATTGAAGGAAGCATCGAAATCTGATTTGAGGAATGGCTCGCGGTTGAAAAAGCTCTGAACATTTGGACTTGGGCCCTTGGATCCTCGAGTTGAGCCCAGGGAATGGGCTGAAATTGGGATCCGGCTAGAGCCTACAAGCTTTGACTTGGGCCAGCAGTCGAGTCCTCAGTCTGATGGGCTCTATGTTTTGGGTTGTCGAAAGGGGCCCATTTTTCTAGGACTGGGTTAGGGCTTGACTCTAGATACATGTGGGCCGATATGGGTCGAAACCCATACCTAGGTAGGCAGCCCATGAGCCAACAACCCATTGCATCTCTTAACAAGTCTCTCGCATGCTTAGAGTGTGCGAGACTTTCCCTTTTCCATTTTTTTTAAATTTGAATTGGGGCAACCCATTGGACATTCATTTTTCCTCCTATTCGTCTATCTCTTTTAATTGAGGGACGAGGTAGCTTTCTTGGAGGTCCTTTTGCATGAGTGCCACGTGGCGAGCCCTTCAACAGTCGAATCAATTCCGGTTTCCACGTCACCTGCTCTGACGGAAAACAAAAATTTTCCAAAAGGGATTCCAGTGCTTTTTGAAGGAGCGATTGATCGTCGATTTCTTTCAGAGCTAACTCATAGTTTTTCCCATTAAGATACAAATGAACCAATGAAGGGAGCCGATCTTGAATCCCAAGATCTAGTAGAAGGTTGACAGAGGTGCAATCCTCCCTGCTTAGATTCCGTTTGTCCACCTCCAGTAGCTTCCCAAGGTTTCTCCCAAACGCTTGAATCAATTTTTCAGTCCAGCCTTCCAATGGGTAGCCCAGGCACTTTATCCAGACCTTCCTGGTATGTCTGAATAAGTTTGGTTGCCATCGTTTGAGGATTCTTAGTTTCCCCTGGTAGCTTTTAGGAGTTTCAAGATTTCTTCCTCGTTTCTCATGGCCACCAAAAAGCACCTCTCTGATCTGGCTTATTAGAGGGTCCGAGTAGCCTTTCTCCACCAGCAGATCATGAATTTCTGACTGAGATAAGTAGCCTATTGGAGAAATCAAAATAACTTTGGAGAGCCATTCATTAATCTTCTTCTCTCCCTCTCTGGACACCATCAAATCAATTGCCCTCCTTTCAAGCGATGTGGAAATCCTGCTGTCACTGGACTTTGCTTCCTTCGCCCATCTTCGTTCTCCGTAAGTGAGTCTTTTTCTTTCCCGTGGACTGAAATTCTTTGTTCGACTTCAGCGACATGAGCTTTGGGCTTTTCTCCTAGTTTGATGGATCGCCTGGGATTTTCTCCTCTCTGAAAGTGAGTTGGGTTCACTTGCATACGCCAACCCTCTAGGATATGGCCATTGAGCTCTAGATTGCTCAGTGGAAACACCCAGTTTCACAAGAAAGTTGCTATAATTTTCACTAGTAGACAGAACATAGAGGTTGATCACGACTTCATCCACGAAAGATACTCCCCAGGCGAAATCCAAGGATTAACTTGGGGATATGTTCACTAAAACTATTTCTTGAGCTCAGCTACTAATTACATTAAGTTAGTTGGTTTGCTTGATATATGCTACCTTTGGGGGTTGGGGGTTGGAGGGTTGTACTACATTCATATTTGTATACACCTTCATGTACCATACGAGCAAAAGTTGACTTTCATTAATTTTTTTTGTTAGGATTTGATTTTGTTAAATCCCTCGATTAAGGGCTCATTTATTGTAAATATAGCAAATTATGGCCAATAATACGATGGCAAACTTCACAATGAGGACATAGCAAAGTATTCCCAAGTTCTTTCTATTTCTCTTATGTCTTTCTTCCCCTCTCTCTCCCTCTCTATCAGAAGTTCTCTTCTTCCCACAAGTTATCAGAATTGTGCTTAGCTGCAGTAACAATAAAAACAATACATGTGAACAATAATGTAACATTCGTCAATAGACCCCATGAAATATTTTGATCTCCAAGTATAAAAAATGATGAGATCCCTACGATTACAAACCCAGACCAATGAACCAGTACTCAAGAATATGGACATTAAAGAAAGTAAAAAGGTTTTGGCATAGATAAAAACATACAATAAGAAAGAAAAAGCAACTTACATCGTGGAGAACCTCGATTACAAGGGAAACTCTTTTGTAGACAATTCAATCCTAGAGACAAAATTCTGAATGCACAATATACATGAACTAAGAAGCCATTGCAGGTAGATTCATAGAAATCTAGATGTCAAAAAAAACTTGGAGAGCCAAATTTGAAAATGGTGGTATCCTTCTGTTATGCTTCTATTAACAACAATCTTTTATTTATCTGTGTAAACTGATAACATGTGTACTACCCCTGTGCGGGGCCCACTATGGCCAATGGTGATGAGTCCATTGAAAGGAATATGCTTGATTATGTCATTGAAGTGTATTCATTTCTATACACTCTTGAGGTGTATCATACTGAGTATAATTAATTTCTTTTATTCTTTGATTAGAAAAGATTTAACCAAATCCTTTCATTAAGGGCCGATTGATTATAATTGTAACAAAATTTACTATAATCATTTACTAGCCTCATAATGAGGATACAACAAACATTCTCCCTCACACCGTTCAAGCTTAACTTCTCCCTTTCTTACTCAAATTATCAACATGGTATGCAACGCATTGCTCCTAGGCATTCCTCTTTCTTCATGTTGCTGGGGGAAAAAGTCTATGTCAGAGAGCATCTTTAACTTCAATGCTCATGGAGCCCAATTGAGTTCATCAGATGTAGATGACAATGTACATATTCTGGATCTCTTTTTTATGATATATTTTGTTTTATTTTATTTTTTCCTGAAACTGAGTTTGACCAAAGCTGTCTTTTGAAGAGCAGAACACATGATCAAGGACCTGGTTAGAGATTAATTAATTTAGTATTGTTACCTCCATTCTATCCATTTAAGATTGTTAATGATACAACTAATTCTTCCTGTTGAGGTGTAGAAGAATTCCAAATTTGTATATTCTCCCTGTACTGAACTAGCTCGTTTGGGATAAACTCCTCTGATGGATTGACACCATCGTATTCTTTGTAATTTAGGACTTGACACTAGCTTTCTTTCAAGAAGGTTGCTAGATTGGATGAGTCCATTCTCAGGATGAATTCTCATGCAATTCGATAAGGTGGAATTTCTGAGCACCGTATACTGCTGCCAAAATCTCCCTTTCCGCTGGCCAATAGTTTAATTCATTTTTCATGAATTGCCCACTTGCATACATGAAGATTTTTTTCTTCTCAGTTTTTCTTCTCAGTCCTGTTTTTTCAAAAGAACTACCACCAATGTGTCTGTTGATAGCACATATGGACCTGTGAATGATGGTTCCAAGGCTGGGAGATGTTGAGCTTCTTCCTTTAGCTACTGGACTGCTTTTGTTGCTTCTTCCTTCCAACAAAATGGTTCTTCATGCATTGTCGATATGATGGGCTTTAGTATTTTGGGATACTGCTGGGATGTAATCACGAACGTAATTTAAGCATCCCAAAAACTTTTGCCATTGCAATTTGTTTTCTAGTTGATTTGGAAAACGTATGATCTTGCCAATTACAAGCTGTTGCATATGTATCTTCCCATCTTTGATCAAAACTCCAAGAAACTAGATTTCTGTTTTTGCAATCTGAAAGCTGTCCTTGCTATTAGACAGCCCCCCTACAATTACAAAGGGGGTCAATGGCTATGTGATGCAGGCCTAGGGTCAAATTTGATAAAATCCATTATAGACTCACAGTTTCAGAGTATGGTATCTAAAATACCCGCGTAGTCGATCACGGTTCGTGAAAGGATTCTACCTTGACAGAGGTTTTGCTAAGCAAGACTAGAATCGAAAACACGTGTCCTGGGAATCCAATTATGCCTTATGGAAATTAGATTAAGGTCTCCTTTAATTCAATTGATTAATGATGCGGAAGCAAATAATTAAAGAGAGATGAAATTTGAAATTTGATGTTTCTTAATCTAAAAACCATAAAACACAATTGAATTATAATGGTGTACGTAATTGTAAAAGGTTTGGTTTACCCTCCCGAGTGTTTGGCTTGCGCCAAGGGCCACTGCCCAACGTGCTCTCGCACAAAACTCCAAGAGTCTTTTTTTTAAAAAAAAAAATCAATTCAATGTGTGAAATTCGAATTTACATGGCTTTTTTATATGAAAAAACAAAGGAAAAGACCAAAATATCCCTGCCTTGGTCGACCACACCAAGGAGGAAATATTCTTCTCTAAAATAATGCAAAGATCACCTGCCTCATGTGGGAGTGATCCATGTCTACAAATATTAACCAATAGAAAGCCACTATCTAGCCATATCATCCAAAGAAAGGGCTAGGATTTATTCTAATAAAACACGGATAAAATAAGAAATACTAAAAACTAGGATTGAGATAAGGCCAGCTTTGGAAATCTTTTCATCTCACCAGCTTTGGGAGTTAGGGGAGCTGGAGTCCCCTTAGTAGATGAGGATTGTTTTGTTGTTTTTTTTCTATATGTTCATGTTTTTCCTTATCTCTCTTGTTTCTTTTCCTCCTCCTTATCGATCCGGGTAAATCTCTCCTATACCTGGATCCTTCTCTTGTAGCTTCTTCTTATTTTAATGGAATCAAATCGTTAATGTTTAAAAAAAAAAAACCTAGAGAGAGAAGTTCTCTCCAATAGTTGCCACCTCTTCAAATTCTTCCCTAGCATGGAGAGAACCTCTCTATGCGCCAACTCTTGGGTTTATCCCTTCACACTCTTGTTCTTTTTGCTCTCTACACTCTCCACTGTACACTTGGCACTGTAGGAGTGAGTCTAGAGACTGGGCTTTAAGGAGTGGGCATGGATATGAGTTAGGCCTGTTTAAGGTATGGACTTGGACTTACAGGCTTATCTGAGTCATTCGGGCCTGTTAGGTAATTGGGTTCAAGCTAACAAAGTGTTCAGGTTTATTGGACGAAGCCCAAAGATGAATACCTTAGGCAATTTGGGTCATGAAAGCCAAGTCAATTTTATCAATGGTCCATTAGGCCTAGTGCCTCCATCATTCTCCCACTTCCGAAAGAAACTCGTCCTCGAGTTTAATAACAGAAGTACAACACGGAACATCCTTCTCTTGTGATATGGAATTAATGCCCATTATCAAGGAGTCCACTAAGGATATTGGCAAGCGGAAGGAATCCACCAATGGCTTAGGTAATACACGCCCGCATTACTTTGTCATGACAAGAGCTGTGGAGGTGTTGCAACTACTACCAATCTTAAGAACTAAGGAGGTGTTGCATCTGCTATAGCAAATCATATCCAACCGATATACCAATTAATGTGGTTGGTACAATTGCCTAGTACTTGTTGCAATCGTTGATCCTTCCGAATCTCTGCAACATGATCTACTACTGAATGACTAATGGAGCAATGCAAAGGAAGTCAGCTAACACGATACCAGAATTTTGAGTAAGATACCCAGAGACCGATTTTCACATCAATCTGTCCACTTCAATCTGTTCGTCCATCTGGGTGAGTTGCGCTGCAAACTTCTTAAACATAGAAAGTGCTACAAGATGATAGTCAATATCTACAAAGCCTGGATGATGGCCGCTATCATAGGTGGGTCACGTGTTTGAAATCCAAAGAACTTAATACGTTGCTTCTACGATCTAGCTCAATACTGCTCCAATGCCTACATGATAGGTATCACAGTCCACAACAAACTACTTGGAGAGACCTGCACTGTAGATAGATCCACCTGAGTACCATTTGCAGAAACAAAATAACATAACCAAGAAGTGCACACTAAAAAGTGCAAGACGTGTGTTTCTTGGTGTTAGCATACAACTCATCCCTACATAGGACATCAAAACTACATGAAGAACTACAAGTAGGTGGTGTAAATGCTTCGTCATACTTTCCTTCTCCCAGAGAAAACTCGTCTTCGAGTTTGTATCAAGATGCAGGCGGCTTCTACTTAGACTGATGCAGCTACTGCATGTAATCACGGTGCACTACGTCCACAGAAAGTTCCTCAAAGGTTCGGACTTAGACACGATGTCTTGTGTCCTAGGAAACTACATCTAAAGGTGGCGTAGCCATTCTGAATGCGATCCTAGGGTTGAACCCTACAAAATGAAGACTTAAAGGCTCATAGGCTGTCATACACTGATGAGTTGCTGCCATAGGGATATCCCTTACAATGAAATACAATGAACTACCCCAAATACAATGAAAAACAAATCACTAGATATGTAATACCCCGCCCCAAAAGTCCCACATTGCTTGTTGCATTGGAAATCCCCTGGTATATAAGTGGTAGCCTTCCTCCTTCTAGCACAAAGCCTTTTGGGAGCAACAGTGGGTTGGCTCGCCAAAGCAAAGCCGTGCGAGTCCGTGTGTAGGCCCAAAGCGGACAATATTGTGCTAGCGGGACAGGTCATTACAAATGGTATCAGAGAATGGTTCAACTCTCTGCATGAGGGTGTGGGCTTGGTTGTTGTGTGTGTAGAGCCGGGGACGGCTCTGGCTTTAAGGGGGGTAGATTGTAATACCCGCCCCAAAAGTCCCACATTGCTAGTTGCATTGGAAATTCCCTGGTATATAAGTGGTAGCCTTCCTCCTTCTAGTACAAGGCCTTTTGGGAGCAACAGTGGGTTGGCTCGCCAAAGCAAAGCCGTGTAGGTCCGTGTGTAGGCCCAAAGCAGACAATATTGTGCTAGCGGGACGGATCGTTACAAGATAACCCTCCCAGAAACCCTGGAATATCATCTCAGATATGATGGGGTTCATCCTCTCTAGTGTCTTCTTGTTGGCCAAATGTCGAAGTGTAAGTACCCACCCAGCTAGAGCTAGCATGTGAGAAAAAAAGTCCCACATCGCCCCGGTAACTGGGGGATGGGGGATTTTTATGAGAAGGGGGCAGCCACACCTCAACAAGAGGCCTTTAGGTCTGGCCAAGTGGGCCGGGCTCAAAGTAAAACCTTGAGGGTCCATAGGCTCAAAGAGGACAATATCATCCCTGGGTTGGGTCGGGTCGTGACACGAAGTGTCTAGGCCGTTGTATGTTGAATGCTTCATTAGATTCATCTAATGAATGAGATGATCCGACAGAAGGAGATGTATGCCTCTCACATGCGAAGCGCTGGCACTACTTCACTAACACTGCAATGTTGCTGGGAGGCTACATAACTCCTGAGAAAAATCGTCCTGTCACACATCACCAAACGGCCATGTCCGTACTGGCTTTGTGTGTTTCTAGAGAGTCATTTGGTCCTTGCCTGAATTGTTCCAAGAGTTATCCTTTCAGCAATAGAAAGGGGGCAGTTGGAACAAGGCAAGATAGAGGATGGGATCTTGGAGAGTGAATCCTGAGTGTTGCGAACAATGATAACTCAGAAGCAATAACTCCAGTCAAACCAATATAAAAGATCCAACAAATGGTAAGAATCTCAATGCAAAAACCACTGCCAAGAGTGCTGGAGAGAGGAACTCCACAAACACTGTGATCTGGCTGTTGAACTACAACCGATCCTAGCTGTTGAACTACAACCAAATTGCTGTCAGAAAAAACTATGCATTGTTACGAAAAAATCGGTAACTAGAGCTACAGAAATCCAAAAAATTGTGATCCACACACTGCTGGAAAGATAACTAAGAGATCTACCAACTGTCAAAATTTTGGATTTTTCCTGAACCGATTGATGTGCCAAATCGCTACTGCAATACAGTGAAAATTCAGGAATTGCAGTCTCAGATTCTGCTCAATCTGTTTCTACACACCACTACGAAAAAATTCATAATCGGGGCTACCGAACTCGGATTTAAGTGTGCCTTATATTTCCAGAAAGTAGACAAAAATATCTAGCTATGCACAAAATTTCAAATTTTTTTGAACTGGACCATCACTGTAACAAAGATCAAATTTTCGAACTACAATCTGGTCTGCAATTCGGTGTCAGTCCACTAATTCTGTAATATCTCAGGCTAGGAACCTCGGAATGATGCAAAATAAAATACGTCTGCAAAGCTAATAGATAGATCTATCCACTGTAATCAATGTTGTCAAAGTCAAATCGTATCTAAATCAGTCTGGACGTGTCAACCGTGAATCGTAAATCAGAAATAGTAGAATCGCAAGATTCATAATATTTTTTCTAAAATTATTTTATAACTTTAAATACATATAACATGACATACCAAATTTGACATTTATTATCCATAAAAAGGATAAAAAATAGATTAACATGAGATTTAAATATAAATATTAAGTAATAAATAATAATAAATTTTAAAAATGAGCAAATAAATAAATAATATTTAAAATTTTAAATAACTCTTAATAATATCCATCAAATAATTTTTTAAAAAAAATTAGAACTTCTTTTGAATTTACGTGTGGGAAAACCGGGGGAAACCCAGCGTAAACCCCCCCCACAGGTGATACCCACTGCCCTTATGAAACACCATATGAGGCCATGGGGGATCAAACCTATCACCTCTCGCTTCCTAAGCTACACCTATTTTTTAGAATAGATATAATTAGACAAAGGATTGAAAAGAAAAAAGAAGATTTGTCAATAAGAAAAAGAAAAACGTAGTAAAAAATTAAATAGATGTTCCAATGAAAAAAATAAAAACTAAATATGAAACATGAATATGCTGACAGGAGAGACAAAAAACACAATAGCAAATAAATCAAAGTCATTTAAAGAAATTTTATAAGCATTTAATTTCAAAAAAAAAGGTTTTAGAGATTTTTCTTTTTTTAAATAGATAAAACAATTTAAAAAATAATAAAAAAGTTTTTTTTTAAGAAGAGTTAAAGAAGTCAGGGAAATAAGGATGTTAACTCACGAAATAGTCCTCGCACACGAAATAAAAGGCCCTCTATTAACTCACGAAACAGTCCCACGAAAATAAGGAGTCCACCAAAGTAAGGCAATCCTCATGTGACTGTCAAGAAGGTAAAACCCTAAAAAATTAGTAAAGACACCTTTATGCGAAAGAACAAAAAAGAAAAAAGCAACACGAAGAACCAGCGAAACAAAAGAAGGAGAAGAAGAAAGAAGAGGAAGAAAAACCAGGTAAATCTCTTTATTTCCCCTTTCTTTCCCTCTTTCTTTCATTCTTCCACTTGAATTGCACGAGACAACGATTCGTTGGATTGACTCACACGATTTGCGAGTCAACCCAAGAATGACACAATTTTTTTCTTCTTGTGATTTTCACTACGATTGACTCGTTTTAGATTCCTATTCGATTTGAATCGCACGATTCGAACAGTGAATCGTGCAATTTAAACAACATTGACTGTAATTTTTCAGAATTTTTGAATCTTCTTTGATGGACCAAATATTGTCTGCAATCTGAAGTCAAGTCTTAGTCTGCTCTCTAAAAGGCAGTTTGTAACAGTCCGATAAAACAACAACATCTTGGGCTAGGAAACTTAGTTTGAAGCAAATAAAAGATTTCTGGAATCCTCTCAAAAAGATCTGCTGTAAAAATTTCAGAATTTTTGAAGTTTCCTTCTGTTCCCAGAAAATTTACAACACAATGTTGCTGCAGGGACTGCACTGGATTCTCAAATCTCAAATACACCAGCTCAAAGAAATATTGTTCAGATAAAAATCAAAAGTCCAATTTTTTATCTTTTTTTGAAACAGACTACGAAAAAGGTCTTGAACTCGAAATTGTGTGACTGAACAAGAATTATAAAAATGTCCACAAGACTAAAGCCGAATTCCCAAGAATCTTGTTCTCATTGCTAATTGAAGGCAATCCGAAGCTCTGATACCAACTGATGCAAAATATCAGAGGAATGAAAAATGTGGTATTCGCAAAACGAACACTGAGTTCCTAAGAACTGAGGCTTTGATACCAATAGATGCAGGCCTAGGGTCGAATTTGATAAAATCCGTCGTAGACTCGCAGTTTCAGAGTATGATCTCTAAAATACCCGCGCAGCCAATCAAGGTTCGTGAAAGGATTTTGCCTTAACTGGTAAGCAAGACCCAAATCGAAAACAAGTGTCCCAGGAATCCAATTATGACTTATGGAAATTAGAATAAGGTCTCCTTTAATTCAATTGATTAATGATGCGGAAGCAATAATTAAAGAGAGATGAAATTCGAAATTTGATGTCTCTTAATCTAAAAACCATAAAACACAATTGAAATATAATCACCCGTACTTACTTGTAAAAGGTTCGGTTTACCCTCTCGAGTGTTTGGCTTGCACCACAGGCCACTTCCTGGCGTGCTCTCGCACAAAACTCCAAGAGTCTTTAAAAAAAAAAAATTAATTCAATGTGTGAAATTCGAATTTACATGGCTTTTTTATAAGGAAAAACAAAGTAAAAGACCAAAATATCCCTGCCTTGGTCGACCACACCAAGGAGTTAATATTCTTCTCTAAAATAATGCAAAGATCACCTGCCTCATGCGGGAGTGATCCATGTCTACAAATATTAACCAATAGAAAGCCACTATCTAGCCACTTCATCCAAAATAAGGGCTAGGATTTATTCTAATCAAACACAGACAAAATAAGAAATACTAAAAACTAGGATAGAGATAGGCTAGAGAGAGAAGTTCTCTCCACAACTTGCCACCTCTGTCAAATTCGCCCCAAGCATGGAGACAACTCCTGGGTTTATCCCTTCACACTCTCTCTTTTTGCTCTATGCATTCTCCACCGAACACTTCGCACTGTAGGAGTGAGTCTAGAGATTGGGCTTTAAGGAGTGGGCTTGGATATGAGTTAGGTCCGTTTAAGGTATGACTTGGACTTACAGGGTTATCTGGGTCATTCGGGCATATTAGGTAATTGGGCGCAGGCTAACAAAGTGTTCAAGTTTGTTAGACGAAGACCAAAGATGAATACCTTAGACAATTTGGATCAGGAAAACCAAGTCAATTTATCAATGGTCCATTAGGCCTGGTGCCTCCATCACTATGATACCATTAGAAAGGGGGCCGATGGCTATATTTAGCCACCCATTGAGGTCAATCATCGACCTTCTTTTTCCATCTAAGCCTGCACAATAAAATCAACAAATATTTTTCATCAATCTATTGATCTTCCCTATTTTTTGTTGTCGGCAATGGGTCCCATATGATCCCTACTGTTTTTTGTCCATCCATCAATCCATCTGTTCCACCTTGTGGTCAGAACCCTATGGGGCCCGCTGGTGAGCCCATTTTTTTCAACCAATAATGTCTAGCCCTATTTTCTTAACCTTTTTCAGATTACTTGCAAAAAGGTTCAGCTCTATTTGTTTCTTCATTTGCTACTGCAGTTATTCCATTCTACTTCATCGTCATCATCATCAAATGCCAAAATCCTATACATTTGGGTGGCTTTTCGAGTTCTACTTCTCCTTTTGACCCTATCAGTTCTATTACATTTCACATTTCATTATTATTTTGTCTATTGTTATAGTTCATTCTTTTTTAATATTACCATTCTCGTTGTTATTTATTTTACTTCTTTTCCTATTTCTGAACATTGTCATTTTATTTTATTTCTATCTATCTGGCACCTTTTAATTTGTCACCATGGCCTCTGAAGACAAATCTAAAAATCTGAACAAAAAGTACTATTAAGTTGTTTAATGAGCATAATCCAAGATCAGCCAATGCAGTAAGCAGATTCCCTTATGAAAGTTGGGGTCAAAGTAGGGGAAGATATAGATAAAGGTTTTGTTAGGACTTTGTAATGGAGTTATAGTCGGCTCTTGATGTTTTTTGTAGTCAAAGACAAGCCTATTGGTCAAGGTATCGGTTTCTATGGTAAAGCATTGTGGTGATTCTAGTGGTTAGGTTTTTGTCTTCCGAGGATCAATACAAACATATACATAATTGTCAAATCTGTTGTCAGATCTGTTTCGGAACACGTTCCGGTGTTCCATTTTGGAAAAGACGGCGTAAAAATTTAAAAAAATTAAAAAATATAATAAAATATGAAGACAATAATACAAACACATAAATGTATATAAATTAATTATTTCCATCATTTTAAACTAACCTACATAAATAGTAATATAAATTATCATTAAATAACTAATTATGTTTATAATCTCAATTCATAATAGTATAATTATCAAATATTGATTCAAGAATGTTTGAAATTTTACTCTTAAGGAATTAATTACAAATTGAATTAGAAAAAAATCCAAAAAATACCCAAAGAAATAAACTTGGGAGGGTCAAAAACTTCGGCACACAAGTCCATTTTTCATCATACAAATTAAAACTAAACCATAGAAATTTATGAGCTTGCTTAGAGGAGGGTCGAAGCTTAAAGCAGGAATCCGCATAGTGATTGATCATTTTACAGTACGTACAAAATCGGGCACCCTTCTTCATTGGTCCTTTGGTATCTTGTCGAGCATCAATCATCGGTTCCTTCCTTTTGAGAGAGGAAGGCCCCATACAGAAAGGAGCCGACCGACCAGCAAGCACAAATGCACAGGACGTACCCAGGCGACACCTCTCATCACGAAGGAATATAGAATATACCTCATTTAGGGGTGGAAGAGATCGTTTGCTCAAAGTTTGAGCGCGAATAGGCTCAAAGTCATATTAAGACATGCCAGTAAGACAACAGTGCACTATTTTTCAACACATTGCTTGCGCAATAAAGTATCTGCATGATGCTCAAATTTAATAGTTCCAGCTGATCAAGTTCCAACGAATTACTTCACATTTTTTAATAATATTAAATTAAGGATAACTTCCCTATCAAAGATGAGCAACATCCTGATATAGTTCATAGATTCGAGTAGAGTTATCATCATCAAAATATAAGGCATGGACTGTATCCCATACATCATTCACAGTGGATAGTGTATACATGTAGTCCTCGAACAGGCCCTTCCATGGAGTGTAAGAGCCAGGATTGAACCAAGGAAGTATTGGCTCTCCATTCCCTATATTTTGGATCATCCTTATAGGTTTTGTGGCAGTACCATCCATATAATCAGTCTTTTGCTTGGCATCAAACATTCTGACCGAAGGAGACCACTGAAAGTAATCGGTCTCATTCAAAAGGGCAGTGGTGATCTTACCAATAAGCTAAATCAGAAGATATAGTGCCCAACATGTTTGAAGAATCAAAGGAGGCCATTATACAAAAAGAAAGAAAAAAAAAAAAAAAACCGACCTACTATAGTAACTGTGCACAAATAATGGCCCCCACATCTCACCCCGTTTAGTGAGATGAGAAAAGAGGCAAACGGAGATGGTGTAGGAGCCGGTCCAATGTGTATGCTATTTGTAATGGTTCAGATCTAGACAAAATCTAGAAAAAAAAACAGAGAATTTGCAGTGGCAACAACATAACAATAGCAACCGTGGGCTTCACAGATCTCAGGAAGAAGAAGAAGCCAAAGGGATAGATACTAGGGCCCTGGACAACTGTATCAATGTGGTTTCCAACTAGATCTGCAAGTCCCAGTGGCAAATTGAAGTAAAAAATTGGGAAAATTGGGTTTCTAAGAGTCTTTGCAGTTGTGCAGAAGAACAAGGAAAGTGGGCCCCATTGATGACCAAAACCCTTGGTCAACAGAATGGATAGACACTAAACCTAAGGGCAACTGCGTGTGTGAAGTTTCACCAGGGACGGATGAGTACAAACTCAGATCGGAAATCCAAAGATTGGGTTTTGAAACATCCCTATAGCAATTTGCAAAAACAGGTCAAAAGGGGTTCCACAAGCACTCAAACCCAAAATCCCACAAGACAAATGTGATGTAGGGCCAAAAACGACAGTAGAATTGTGGTGTTGAAGTTCAAATCCGTAGAAATGCTATAGATCTGAGGTCACAAACAGAGATTGCCCTATGAACCACCCAACAAATGTAGTAACCAACAAAAACCTTGCTCGGAAATGGGGGACAAGAGACCTTCTCTAAGGACGAGTCGCTGAAAAAAAAACAAAGTCACAGTGAAGAAATCAAGGACCCTCTGTTCTGGTTGACACCGTGTTAGAAGAAAAATAGGAAAATAGGAAAAAAGAACAAAATAATGGAAGAGAATGGAAGAAAAAGAGAGAGAAATTCTCTATGTTATATTCCTTGTAATTCAAAGAAAGAGGATCTATGTATATATGGAATACAATGAGCCAATCAAGGTGGAAAAAGGATTTATAATCAGTTACAACCATAAGTCAACTAAGGAATATAACATGTGAAAAATGCATGCAGAGTATCTATAACATATACAACAGAATCAAGCAGTTGATGGAGACAATTTATGGACAGAATTCGAAGACATTAACGTATGGGGGCCTACTAGGTGGTGCATTGCTGGAGACTTTACTGTAATTAGATACCTGTAGGAGAGAAGAGGAGGTGTTTACAACTCAGGGGTGGAAGTTTTCTAAAATTTTATTGAGATGAATAGGCTATATGATTATCCCCTTGTAGGAGGCAAATTTACTTGGTCAAATGGTATGGCGAGGGCAGTAATGAGTCATTTGGATAGGTTCTTTGTCTCTCATGATTGGGATCGTTGCTTCCTAAATAGTAGTCAGATTAAACTCTCTAATCTAGTTTCAAATCACTCAGCAATTGTAACGACCCGTCCCGCTAGCGTAATATTGTCCGCTCTGGGCCTCACACACGGCCCGCACGTCTTTCAATTGGCGAGCCAACCCACTGTTGCTCCCAAAAAGCTTCATGCTAGAAAGAGGAAGGCTACCACTTATATACCATGGAATTTCTAACCCAACTGGCAATTTGGGACTTTGGCACCCTCTAGGGAGGTGTATTACAACCTACCCCCTTAAAGCCAGAGCCGTCCTCGGCTCTACACACACAACCACCAAGCCCAACCCTCAAGTAAAGAGTTGAACCATTCTCTGATATCATTTGTAACGACACATCCCGCTAGCATGATATTGTCTGCTCTGGGCCTCGCACACGGCCAGCACGGCTTTTAATTGGCGAGCCAACCCACTGTTGCTTTCAAAAGGCCTCATGCTAGAAGGAGGAAGGCTATCACTTATATACCAGGAAATTTCTAACGCAACTGACAATGTGGGACATTGGCACCGTCTGGGGCAGGGGTATTATACCAATCCTCTTTGATACTGTAGAAATTGATTGGGGCCCTAAAACATTTCGTTTTAATAATGCTTGGCTGGGATCCTAAGTTTGTCGAGATGGTCAACGTCTGGTGGAACAATTTATCGATCCAAGGATTGGTAGGATACTCCTTATCAAAGTAGTTAATATTGCAAAAAGCTAAGATAAAGGGTTGGGTTAATTTGAATGGCGGAACAATAGCGGAGACAAAAGAGGTTGTTCTAAGGGAACTTAAAAGTTGGGATAGATTGGAGGAGGAAAGAAATCTGGATGAACTCATATAAGAGAAGTTGCAAAGCAACTCTTTGGGATTGTTTACAATTGGAAGAAGTAGAATGGAGACAAAAATCTAGTATTCAAGTATATACCTTTCCAATGCATCCCATCACTAAGGCAAAGTGTGCCCACTATACATGCACATCAAAGGTGTGAGTGGGAAAAACTTATATTTGTCAATAATAATAAGACAAAACAAACTTATGACATCATTAACTACCTGCTATTGGAAGCATCGATTGTGAAGTTGTTGGCCACCAAGTTCCTGCATTGAACACAATGCAAGAAATTCAGTGTGAACATCGTAAAAAATGTAATTGACGTGTCACCCATACAGTAATGCAGCTTCCATACTTTATGGAAAAGGTGCAATTCTTTAGACTGTTAATAGGCTGGATCAACCCATTGACCTGGTAAACCCTGGTCTGGCTCAGACACAGGTTTAACTTTTGGTGCCATTCACTTGCATGTCCAGGTCAGTCTGTAATTCAGTTTCCACACTTAATGGAAAAAGGTGCAATTCTTACATTATTATTATGCTAGATTGACCCATTTACCTGGCAAACCCTGGTCTGGCTCAGACACAGGTTTACCTTTTGGTGCCACTAATTTGCATCTCCAGGTCAGTCTTTCCTTTGTCATGTCCTTTTAAGTTAGTTTATACATTACACTTCCTTATTGTGACATTTTAGACTACTGTCTTAGAAAATAACATTTTCAGTTAACATACGGAAAAATAAGTAGAAAGAACATAGCTTAGACAACACTCATTAGTTGACAGCAGCTTTTTTACAAAACAATAAAACCTTTATAAAAATAATAGCAACATACATTAATTGTTGCCTATTTTTCTGTCATTTTTCAAACGACGAGATGAGAAAAGGAATTCTAAAATTTATTAGTTCAAAAACTATATGATACAATGCATATGCATGTTTTCCACATGCTAAGATGTGTAACCACAGTCAGATCAATGATATATGAGGATGCAGATGAATGTGCAGAGCAACTTAATGGAGTATTGGATCGGTAAACACATTTTAGTTGAGAACCCCTCTCTCTCTCTCTCTCTCTCTCTCTCTCTCTCTCTCTCTCTCTCTCTCTCTATTTATATATATATATATATAATAAGATGTCATTCCTCTCCAAGTGAGATGACATGACTCAGAATACTAAGCGTAGTTCAGATAAAACAACTCCTCTCAACTACTCTGAAGGAGAGATTCGAACAACGGTTGGCTGGAAAACCCTAATTTGACGCGGCATGTCAAACTTTGGTAGGATAGTTTCCCTGTCTACGGATAGGCAGGCTTTGTACTCTCCAGAAAACTCATCATGTTGAAATAAAAAAGGACCCTGTGAAAGAAAGAACAGAAGCAGCTCTAGCGGAGCTAGAAAGTTGGAACCTACTTGAGGAGGAGAGAGATTTGGAGGAACTGCTCTCAAGAAGAAACAGCAAGGTCATGCTTTGGGACTGTATGCGGTTGCGGGAGGTAGAGTCGTGACAAAAATCAAGAGCTCTTACACTAAATTCTTTCAGAGAGTGGCGAATGGGAGAAGAGCTTGTAACAATATAAAATCAATAGTCGTGAATGGAAGAAGATTGGTGGACAAAGATGAGATCAGAGAAGCGGTTAGGAGACACTTTTCAGCTATTTCCCTGCCTACGGATAGGCAGGCTTTGTACTCTCCAGAAAACTCATCATGTTGAAATAAAAAAGGACCCTGTGAAAGAAAGAACAGAAGCAGCTCTAGCGGAGCTAGAAAGTTGGAACCTACTTGAGGAGGAGAGAGATTTGGAGGAGGAACTGCTCTCAAGAAGAAACAGTAAGGTCATGCTTTGGGACTGTAAACGGTTGCGGGAGGTAGAGTCGTGACAAAAATCAAGAGCTCTTACACTAAATTCTTTCAGAGAGTGGCAAATGGGAGAAGAGCTTGTAACAATATAAAATCAATAGTCGTGAATGGAAGAAGATTGGTGGACAAAGATGAGATCAGAGAAGCGGTTAGGAGACATTTTTCAGCTATTTTCGACCAGCATCAGCTTCATTCTCACCCACCAACCCTGCCTCATCCCCCCCTTGCCGAGCTTGCTTTGCCAATACCTAACTCCCCTACGGGTATTATCTCTTCCCTCCCCTATAGTACTCCTTTCCATTTCTGTTCTAGTACACCCCGTGGTTTGTTTTGGTGTTTGGTTTCAGGTTGCAGTGGATTGTTTCCTTCGGTTGTTCTCTTCGCACTTCTCCCCACCTTCCCCCCTCCCCCTCCCCCGTTCATGGGGGGAACGGTGGTTCACTTTCAGCTCACGGCCCCTCAAGATGCACATGTTTCAGTGGACTCCCAGCCAGTGCTTCTGTTTGACATCAGACTCTTTCCAGTGCCTTCAGCTCGCCTCCTTCCTGAAGAATCGCTCTTCTCTCTTCACACAGCGACGGATACCGAACTTGAGCCTCCTCCTTCGCTCCATGACTCTCACCTAGATCCTCGGATGGGGTACTCTCAGCCCTGTTTCAACATACATTTGTTGAGCCCTTTTCTAGCATACCCTTACCGTAGGGAGCCCCTTAGTCATCCCTCTCCTTTTACTAGCCTTAGCTCAGCTTCTTTGGTTGGGGGAAGAGCCGGCCAACCAATAAATGCCAACCAGTAATGGAAGGAACCCAATTTAAAAACGTTAGTGAAAGAAAGGTCACCAGGTTGGAAAGAGAATTTACAGAAGAAGAAATTAGAGTAGCCCTAACAGTATTGAGAGAGAAATCTCTAGGCCCAGATAGTTTTAACTTCAAATTCATTAAAGCATGTTGGGATGTGGTGGGGCCAGACTTTCTTAAGGTTTTTAGGAATTTTATGATAGCGGAATTATAAACAAAGGCCTTAAAAACTCCTTTATCACCCTCATACCAAAAAAGGAAGACTTGTCGAAACTGTCTCACTTCCGACAAATCAGCCTCATAGGTTGCGCCTACGAACTTTTAGCAAAGGTTTTGGCATAGAGGTTGAAGGAGGCTCTCCCTGAGATTATCGGGGAATCCCAATGAGCCTTCATTAAGGAATAGATCCTTGATGTCGTGCTTATAGCAAATGAATTAATCCAAATATGTCTCAGGGATAGGAGATCGGGAATGTTATTCAAGATTTGATATGGAAAACGCCTACGACCATGTGGATTGGTCCTTTGTGAGTTACCTTTTCGACAAAATGGGTTTTGGGCATAGGTGGAAGAAGAGGTCTTGCGTGGAGGATACCAACTCCATCTTAGTAAATGTATCCCCGACTCAACCCAAAGCATTGAAAAAAGGCCTTAGGCAAGGGGACCCGCTCTCATCTTTTATATTCACATTGCTAGGAGAAGGCTTAAACAAGTTGGTGGAAAAGGCTAAGGATCTGGGTATCGTTAAAGGTTCTTATATCTTAGAGCAGGGCCCAGTAGTGACACATCTATAGTTCGTTATTCGTTGATGACACTATTATTTTCTTTGGACCAACCAGTGAAGAAATTATAGGTTATAAAGCGATACTTAGATGTTTTGAACTGGTGTCGGGGCTGCAAGTGAATTTAAGAAAGAGCACCCTCATAGGAATTGGAGTAAAGGAACATTTGGTAAGACAATTGGTGGACTTGACAAGCTGCACAACCAGAACAATGCCCTTCAGGTACTTAGGTATACCAATGGGTGGCAATCCGAGATCAAAATCGTTTTGGGCCCCGATAGTGGAAAAGGTTAGAAAGGTGGGGAGGAAGATACTTATCTTTAGGCAGAAGGCTTACCATCATTAGATCCGTACTTGCAAACCTTCCCATTTATTACATGTCCATTTTTCAGATTCCTAAAGGTATATCGAGGAAACTGGAGCAATGCTTTAGGAGGTTCCTATGGGGCAATAAATAGGATAAAAAGAAGGTTCACTTGGTATCTTGGCTTGACATGACCAAACCTAAGACATCTGGAGGCCTTAGAATAGTTCCTCTTCAAATCAGGAATCAAGTGCTTCTGTATAAATAGAATTGGAGGTTCGGGAAAGAAAGGGAAGCGTTGTGAAGCGTTGTGGGCCAAAGTCTTGACTGCTAAATATGGCCTAGGAGATAAAGGGGGTTGGGCGTTAGGAGATAAAGTAGAGAGGAAAGGTTCACAACTTGTAAAGGCGTGGTGGAGAATAAGGAGGGAAACAGGCCCGATGGGCTGCCTCTTTAAAGAAAATCTGAGACTCCTAGTGGGTAATGGAGATAGGACCCTCTTTTGGACAAATGTGTGGAATGGGGAGAGACTCTTGAAAGAAAACTTTCCTAGATTAATATAGGGTAGCACGTAATAAGGAGGCTTTAGCCAAGGATCAATATAGGCTTGAGGAAAACCGGGTTTCGTGGCATTTTGATTTTAGGACGGATCGAAGGGGCTTCGAACAGGAAAGTTTAGAAGGGATCTTAACCTTGTTGGGATATTTTTCCCCTATCCAGAGAGGAGGAAGATGATTTAATTTGGATAAGAGACTCTTCTAGTACCTTTTCAGTCAATTAGAACGTGGAGAAAGTCAACAATATGGGTACCGAGGCCCTCTACCTTGCTTGGCGTAGAAGAGCATGGCTCCCCCTAGAGTACAGGCCTTTGTGTGGAGTATCCTCAAAGGAAAAACACTTACCATAATGGCCTTAAAAAGGGGTTTACTTAACCCGGAGAATGATCTCCAATGCCTCTTATGCAGCTTGGAGGAGGAATACGTTGATCATCTCTTCTTACATTGCCCTATCTCGGGCCGCTTATGTACAGAATTTGTCAACCTGATAGGAATTTCATGGGTCTTAGATAAGACATGCTAGGGTGTGATTGTATCGTGGTCTATTTCTCGCCTCAACGCCGAAACAAAGGCAACCTAAAACACAATTCCCACATCGATCCTCTAGACCATCCGGAAAGAGAGGAATGCAAGGATCTTTCAATCAGAAGCATCAGATGCGACAAAGATCTTACAAAAGGCCAAGTGGAGGCTTTGGGTTTGGGGTCCTGCCGATCATACCGGAAAAATATCAGTTGTCTTCTTCGAATCAGTCGGGAGGACAGAATAAAATGAAGCAGAACTTCTTAATATTAGGAGAGCTTTGACTATATGGACTTCCCTAGGGATAGGTAAATTTCTTATTGAAAGCGACTTGGCAAACGCAATTAAATGGGTAATGGGAGTGAAACGACTTCATTGGAGATTAACAACAGTTGTTAGGGAGATTAAGGCTTTACTCACTAGTCAAGAGGTATCTTTCTCACACGTCAGGAGATTGGAAAATGGAGTAGCAAATATGGAGTTGACTCATCATTTCATGGCATCTTCTATCTATGATTCACGGGATTGAAGACCCAGATGGGATGGACCATCTGGAAAGAGATGAATGCAAGGATCTTTCAATCAAAAGCATAAGATGAGACAAAAATCTAACAAAAGGCCAAGTGGAGGCTTTGGGTTTGGGGTCCTGCCGATCATACCGGAAAAACATCAGTTGTCTTCTTCGAATAAGTCGGGAGGACAGAATAAAATGAAGCAGAACTTCTTAATATTAGGAGAGCTTTGACTATATGGACTTCCCTAGGGATAGGTAAATTTCTTATTGAAAGCGACTTGACAAATGCAGTTAAATGGGTAATGGGAGTGAAACGACTTCATTGGAGATTAACAACAGTAATTAGGGAGATTAAGGCTTTACTCACTGGTCAAGAGGTATCTTTCTCACACGTCAGGAGATTGGAAAATGGAGTAGCAAATATGGAGTTGACTCATCATTTCATGGCATCTTCTATTTATGATTCATGGGATGGAAGACCCAGACGGGATGGACCATCTAGAAAGAGATGAATGCAATGATCTTTCAATCAAAAGCATCAGATGCGACAAAGATCTTACAAAAGGCCAAGTGGAGGCTTTGGGTTTGGGGTCATGCCGATCATACCGGAAAAACATCAGTAGTCTTCTTCGAATCAGTCGGGAGGACATAATCAAATGAAGCAAAACTTCTTAATATTAAGAGAGCTTTGACTATATGGACTTCCCTAGGGATAGGTAAATTTCTTATTGAAAGTGACTTGACAAATGCAGTTAAATGGGTAATGGGAGTGAAACAACGTCATTGGAGATTAACAACAGTAGTTAGGGTGATTAAGGCTTTACTCACTGGTCAAGAGGTATTTTTCTCACACGTCAGGAGATCGGAAAATGGAGTAGCAAATATGGAGTTCACTCATCATTTCATGGCATCTTCTATTTATGATTCACGGGATGGAAGACCCAGACAGGTTGTTCGTGTTGCTTTCATGGGTTGGGATAGTTTTGTTTTGTACTTATGGAGTCTTTTTTTCTAGACGTGCTATCATGAGAAGGGTTGCAATGTTGTTTTTGTATTTTCTCTTTAGGGCTATATATCTCCTAAACCCCTTTCGGTTTTTGTTCTTTCATGACTTTGTACTTCCATTTTCTTATTAATGAAATTGTATCTTGTCACTGCTCAAAAAAATTGATTACAGTGGTTAGGGAGATTAAGGAATTATGTTCGGCCATGAGATCTTCTTTGTGCAGATTACACACCCGACAAACAGAGTCAAAGACTTCTTCGCAAAGATTCGGATTGACTCGACAAATGCTGGCGTCTTCTTTCTGTAGCTTTAGGGAGAGGAGTTGCATAGAGCACCATGGGGATTTGATTGTATTTTATCTTGGGTTTAGGAGTCTTTGAATTCTATGTCCTCTTCTCTTCCTTATCCCGAGTTTAAAAGCCTCTTAGACCCCTTTTATATAGACAACTTTTATTTTATTTTTAACAATATTCATCACCTTGTTACTACTCAAGAAAAAAACAAAGTGGATGGTGGGGATGCACAATGTGATGGTATTATTGTCAAGTCAACTACTCAAGACCATGAAACTTTTCTAGGGCCTAGATTATGGTTTAGTTGGTAAAGTCTTTGCTTCAAAAGGTGCATACAAAAAATCATCTTAGTTTGATGGATGAATGCCCTATTTTCTAGGTGCACATAGTTTGAATCGCTATAAACCTATGAAGCACGGATACTCTGAAACCATTTGAGTATCTGTGTAAGGTACGTTTCCAACACAGATACGGCTTGAATACGTATCCAATTAAATGAAACATTTTTTAAATACGGATACGTCATGGATACGGTAGCAGACATGGAGGGACACGGCGGGACACGGGAGTGGGACATGGCACAGAACACGACAGCACGGGAGGAAAGGGGAAAAAAAAATTCCTATCCTCATTTCGAGTTGGATTTCGAAGGAACCCATTCGAAACATATGAAGCTTAGTTTGTAATCGGTGCATTTAAAGAGATACATACAATAAACAAAAAAGGAAAAACACAGACAATAAGAATAAAAAAACCTACATTCCATTGCAATAGGTATAAGAGAAGACATAAGAGTACAGATAACTTTAGAATAGTAGAATTGCAAAAATAGAGCTCTTTGGCTATCCTTCTTTAGCATAAATCTCCCCCAATATAATCCTATATTATAAATACATAACCCAGCTCACTAATTTCTCAAATCGAATCATACATGTTGAATTAAAATCTGACTCAAATTTCACCCCTTTAAAAAGGCAACTCACATTGTGAGTCACACATGAAGCATCTCCAGCAATTGCATTCGATATTAAAGTGTGATTTTAAGTGGACTTTAGTTTAGCCAAACTTTTAGAATAATTTTATAAAATTTAAATTATATACTAATGTAACTATGTTTTTTTTTTTTTTTTTTTTTTTTGGTGGGTGACTTATATTTCTTATCATGTACTTAGTAATTTAGTATTTGTTGAAATGTTGACTCTTTTTATCTCATAGTAAAATTTATGATGTTTTTTGTAAATGTTTGAATTTATTTTGTTATATATATATATATATAATTTTTTTAATTCGGCGTATCTCGCTGCACCCGTATCCTAGTTTTTCAAAATTTGTCGAATCTCCGTATCAGAAACGTGTCGTATCCGATACGCGTACCCGTATCGGTGTTTCTTAGCTATAAACTCTTTTAATCAAATTTGGACAGGTCTTCATTTAAATAGTGAGATCATCTTGAAATAGGGTTAAACATCGTACTATCCAATTTAAAGATGGTAGTGGATAATTGGTTTTTGTGGTCTATAAGGGAGAAGGGGATGTTCAGATGGGGTCCAAGTCGGGCCCCACAAGACTGGTTTGTATCAAAATCCATGTGAACCAACAATTTTGCAGGTGATCCTAGAGTCTATGCATGTGCCTGCACAATCCTACTAATACATGAGCAAGTTCATTAGACCAATTTGGCATAGGACCAAAATTCATGGCAATGGAATCCTTTAAGTTGGGTATAGGGCCTGAATCTAATTATAAATGTAATACCCTGCCCCAGATTAGGCGTGTTTTAGCTTAATAATTTTGTTTAACCGGTTAATCTCGAAGATTTTGGTTAGGGCTTTGCGGAAAGCCCAGGTGTGGCCCAATCCGAGCTGGAAAGCTCAGTGATCTAGCTCGTCCAGCTGGAGGAGCATTTTGGTAATTTACCGCTTTTAGTTATTATTTTATAAATTATGTTATTATGTGATTATTATTGGTTGATAATGTTGTCCTTAATCAAGGAATTGTATTTCTGATTTTAAAATAATTTTATTTTCAGAAAATGATATTTAAAACTGCCCGTCAAAACCCCGAAAGGGAGAAATAATTATTTTAAATGATTTTCGAAGTGAGATGAATTTTGAAACAAGTATTTTATGTTAGACCATTTTAAGTATGGTGTAGTTATTCCTTTGCACCCCAAAATGAGGTTTCTAAATTGTTTTACTAAACATTTGTTTAATGAAGTAAATAGTGTTAAATTATGATTTTTATTTAAATAAATGATTTTTAGGGAGTTTTAAATCTCAAAATTTTTATGGTAGCTAAAGTTTTTAAAACCCAACTTATCTGTAAGGTTGGATTAAGATTTTGAGTTTTTAAAATCATGCTTGTAGTAAAAAAATCGGCTTTTCTTCAAACCAGGGACTAAATTGAAAAACCTGAAAATTGGTAGGGTTGATCTGCAACCAAACAGTAATCTGTCAATTACTGTTTGGAGCGTCAGCTGCCGCTGCATGCAGCCCCATGCAGTGGCCAGTTGGCCCCCTTTCCCGGATAGATTTCTATAAAAGGACCCTCAGCTCAGCTGCTCTCCCTCCCAGCGAATCTCTTCTCTCTCAGTCTCCCTCTCGGCCAAGAAACCAGCCCAGCCGAACCTCTGTTTTACCAGCCGTAACGTAGAGGGAAAATTTTTCAAATATCAGATTTTCAGCCCATGAACTCCAGTAAAGGTAACCACTGTATTCATTTTCAAATTCTAGGTGGTTTAGAATCAAGAAAAACTGATTTTGGTTTAGTTTTGAGCAAGAAAAACCATTTCAAAAATTAAGGAAAAATCATGGGTTTCTTGTACCCGTGAGCTTTCAGTGTTAAAATCGGTTGGCCCAGTGAGCTTCAAAACTCCAAACCTCTCCCTATGGAAAGAGGACTCCCAGAGGAATCCATCGGACCGGCTAGATATAAAAACCGAATCCGGGAAACCCACTATTTCCGGATTCGTTTTTCCCTTAGTGCCGCCCGTTCACTGTCTGCTGTTGCAGATAGTGAAGGAAGAAGAAGGGAAAAAAAAAAATATTTTGTTGGATTATGTTTAATGCATGTGACGTGATGTTAGTGCCCATTGAAAAAAATATATATATATATATTATTGTTGGATTATTGAAAAAAATATATATATATTTTTGTTGGATTATGTGATGTGATGTGATGTTAGTACCCTTTTTGTTAATTAAAATTGTATTAGCCCTCTTCTCTTATTAGTATAGTGTAAATACTATTGTATTCACTTCCAGGCCGACCCTATTGGTCGGACACTGAGTGATCTCACTACCACGCCGACGCTATATTTGTCGGGCACTGAGTGACCTTGAGGCCTAACTCAAAATGTCAGATCTGGTCCTATCCAGAAGACAACCGAGAAGTGACCCGAGGATTTAGACCTAACTCAATAAGTCAATCTGGTCAATGCCCAGAAGACAATATGAGTTTTGGACTGAGCACCCTTTTTATTATATTGTGGATTATTATAATTTAAAAAGGATAAAAACCAAATAGGAGACTCAGTTCCATTTACCTTTGATATTTTTGGGAAAACAAGTATGATTTCGAAATACTACTTGTGTAATGCTATGTCTATTGACGTGATAATGATTGTGCACTTGTTTGTTGTTTGAACAGAGACCGCGAAACCACACATATACAGTGAGGGAACTTAACTTTGCAACTTGATGTAAACAGGTTTAATTGATTTGGATATTGAGCAATGAGTGGTTTCAGATTTGATGAACCCACTCATGTGTCTAGACTTGACGCACTATGGTAAGAGTGTTTATGATGCTGGTAAATGCTATGATGTTGATCATATGAAATGTGTAAGACTGCTTCCACGTGCCCTTTGCTATTGAACCAATATCGGCTATATGAGAGATGGTTTACATCTACTGGACCATGGGTGTCGACAGTTGCTAACTTGAGGGTGTCAATATCAACTATGGGAAAGCCAGAGATGTACTTGCAAGGATGTAATTTGACCGTGTCGGGACTTAATACAATGGTCTCAGCGTAGTCGGTAGGCGTTACGTTGGATGATAACAGTAATGGAAGACTGATGGAATTATGGAAATGATGATGAGATTTTACTTGATATTGTGAATTTTATTATCAAGCATGAGATATTATTACAACTGTTGATTATTGCTAACCTGTTGTTTACTTTAGAACTGCACTATTATATTTTCTTTCACTGGGCTAGTTAGCTCACCCCACTCACCTTTCAGGAGATGAACCCGAGGAGGAGAACCCTCTATTTCAAGCTTAGGATGGATAAGCTGTGGCGGTGTTTCGGGATTCCCACTGAGGGGAATACCCTTATCTTTGCTTGTTGGTTCTTGGAACCATTTACTTTTGTAAAGTACCGGGTGTGGTACTTGATTTGTATAAATGTCATGTATGAAGCTAATACGTTTCTGTAGTTACTCTGATGACGTTAATGTTTGAGATGATAAATCAAAGGTTGGATTTATATGATCATATTATGTGTATTGATGTTGTTGTTTATGTCTATTCGTTGGGTAGATTTATGGTATACGTTTGAGTCCACATGTTGGGATCATGTGTGACCTTTGGGCCCAACTGTTGATCCGGCACAGTTAGAATGCTTGTGTTAGCTTAGTTTATCTTTAAAAAAAAAAAAAATCAGTCGCATTCCGGGCCCACCCTCCTGGTTGGGGCGTGACAATAAACATAGTAAAAAAGCATTATGCAATACAAAGAACCATGCAACATGAATGGTATAAGCAAATAGATTAAGATATAACAAAGTGAAGTAAGAAAAGGACTTTTGGGTTTTTTTCAAACATACAATTGTAAACCTTGTTGTGTAACCCATGATGGAAAGCTCCCAAAGAATTCATTATATGATAGATCTCTGCAATTACAACACAAGTGAAATAGAAAATATTGAGCATTAGGGTTTATAAAATTGAGTTGGTACAAAGTGTCGTTATATATACCAATATGAAATCATGGAGAACTTTTTCTTTTTTTGAAAATTTCACGAGCATATTCATTAGCTAGTAGTAGGTACAGTATAATAAGTATAGTGATCCTCTACAAAACATGCGAATCACTATACAAATAAAAATCCCAAAAATAGAAATGACCCACAAAACCCTCATCGTGATGCAACCCCACGTTAGATAAAAATTTTGCCACCCCATTGGTTGACCTTCTAACATGCCTGAAAGAAATGTTCCTACCCTTGCACAAATGATAGATATCCCTCGCAAAAACAATGAGCCTCCAAGGAGGTTTCCTCCTACCAGAAGACCAAGCAATATCATTTGCCAAATGACAATCCACAATAAGGCTACCTGACATATGTCCCCCATGAATACACAAAGATAATGGCCTCCTAATAACAATTAGTACAGCCTCATTAGATACTTTAATGGATATAGGCTCTGTGAAGAAAGTTAACATATTACCCAAGTGGTTTTCTAAGACACCCCTCATCCCTGTAGGCCCCAACTTCGCCCTAGCTACATCATCCACATTAAGTTTAAAGGAACCTACATCAAGCTCTTTCCATCTCTGTATTTGATGAAGGCATCAGGCCCAATGATTCACATTCAGTGGACATTCATGCTATTGAGGTAGTGAGTCAATTCATGCATGATCCTCGTGATGCACACCTTCCAAGGGTATTTCGCATTCTTCATTACCTTAAAGTCCACCATGGATGTGGTTTATTTTACCCATATCAGTCACATTTCCCAAATGACAGACGCTCCACAACTAGTTATTGTATCTTCCTTGGATCTCATATGGTCTCCTAATGCAGTTAAAAACAAAATGGTGTTGCAAGGTCTAGTGCTGAAGCTGAATGCAAAGCAATGGAGAATATCCATTGTGAGACACTGTGGTTTAAATATTTTCTCACTGAACTAGGATATTCCTCCTCTGAACCACTCACTATGTTTTGTGACAATTAAACGGAGCAATTGATATTACCTTTGATCCCATTTTTTATAAACGGACGAAGCACGTTGAAGTTGATTGTCGCTTTGCACTCGCATATCATAGATGGCACAATCACCACTCCCTACATCAAGTCAAAAGACCAACTTGCAGACATGCTGACCAAGGATATATCACGAATGTATCTCGCTCTTTAAGGAAGCTAGGCTTGATTGACATCGATGCTCTACCTTGAGGGAGATGTATTATTTTATATATTGTTGTGGTATATCATAGTTAGAGTGGGTTGACCTTCCTTCTTTATATCATTCAATGCCTATTTAAAGACACTTCTATATTCATTTAAGACATAAAAATAAGAGAATTCCTCTTCCCCCAAATCTTTCTTTCATTTCCCTTTCTCATTCAACAACCCTTTTTGTTCCATTTTCTAAAACAACACTCCCCTTGCCGACCCACCATTTTATCAAACATTAGTGGGGAAGCTCATATATCTCACCATCACTCAACCAGACTTATTATATGTTATTGGGGGGTAGTTAGTCAATTCATGCATGCTCCACGTAATATTCATCTCCAGTCTATCTTACGAACTCTCTATCATATTAAAGATCATCCTAGTCAAGGTTTGTTCTATAAGCACCAGTCTCAATTTGGTGTTTGCACGTATTCCGACATTGATTAGGTCGGGTCTCTAGAAGATCACTGATCTACTACTGGCCATTGCATTTTTCTCGTGTGCTCATCTTGTCTCTTAGCAAAACAAGAAGCAAAATGTAGTCACCCGTTCAAGTACAGAGGTCGAAAATCATGCAATGGCTAACATTGCCTGTGAATTACTCTAGTTTCAACAATTCTTAACCGAGTTGGATGTTTCATCCTCAGAGTCATTGCTAATGTTCTATGATAATCAAGTGACCATCAACATCGCCTATAATCCCGTTTTTTTGTGAGTGAACAAAATATATTGAAGTTGATTATCATTTCCTTCTTCACCACATCTTTGCTGCAGATATCAACCCTCTACTTGAAGTCCAAAGATCAACTTGCCAATATGCTTACCAAGGCTATTTCTAGCTCGCAACTTGAAGATGCTTTAAACAAGATGGGCTTGACCTATATCTATGCACCATCTTGAGGGAGAGTGTTGCCAGTAGTGTAAATGGGCTTTTATTCTTTTATTGAAAGATGTCCACATTCATTGTATAATCTCACAGACAATACATGGGAGTTCAATTTTCTCTTTTAGTTGTATTCTGTTTCTATAAAATAGAGTCTTTTACACCATATTCATACAAATGAATATAGATCAATTTCTCTCATTATTTCTTTTTTTTCTTTCTTCCATTATTTCTTTCATCAGCAAGCCAATTGCTTATTTCATGCTCATATGACAAACTGCAACCTTTCAATAGTTGCAACAATGAGCACTTGCCAACTGTGCTATAGGCTCCCATCAGAAACGCTTCAAAGGTCCATTTGTAAGAAACTACTTGAAGGGTGAGAATATCCCCATCTATGATTCTTTTTGAGCATCCCACATATGCAATTAGACCAATGGCTTGGATCTCTTGAACCATGAAATCACTCAAGCACACCAACCTTCCAACCACCACTTAGCATCCAACAGAGATGTAATATTAATAAATGAAAGTTCAGGCAACTTTTGACATGCATGGTTCCATAACTTCCAATACACTTTAAATTTCATGTGCCTTAGTTTCATTTCATCGAACTCATTGCATTATTATATCACAAGAACTGGATAAAAGAATTCCATGCAAAGATTCATATCGGAAAAAATTAATAAATTAACTGTTTGAAAGAAAAACTATAGAGTCTTGCAATTAGACTTTTTATGGTAACTAAATTTTTTTTATTAAAGGCAACATAGGCTCTATCCAGATGAACAGTTGGCATTACCAAGACAGTTGAGATGCAGAATTAGAGCCCAGCAAAATATAAATCTAGTGAGTCATGTCATCCGATAACTTCTCACAGAATTAGGAATGCACAAAATACAAGAAGTTGGATGAACATACATATTAACAAGTGAATCACTTTTACGAGAAGGCAAGGTGCCTGTTAACCTATTGTTTCCAAGAAACCTGCTTACAAAGACATTAAAGCATAAAAGAAAGCAAGTCAAATGAAAAAAATAAAATAAAAAAGAAACAGTTATAGACATTCTCTACTAAGCATGGTTAATAGGCTCTTACAAGTAAATGAGTGAACTCAAAACAAAGAGAGATTCAGGAACTTGGCCAGTTAAATTATTGAAGCTTAAATCCCTGTAAAAATAGAGAACTTAGATCATAGAAAATATGAATGAGATGCACAGACATGATGCTGCATTGTCATCGAAAGAAACTGCATATTACAAATGGGAGCCAATATGCCTAATAAATATAGGAGAAAATTACGCAAACTTTATGCATCTAGTAGAAATAATACATAATGTGAAGAACTTACAGCTGCTGCAATGCTTGATACTGTCCAAAAGTGGGTGGAATACTACCAGAAATCATATTGTTTCTCAAGATTCTGATGAAAAAAGAAAGCCATTTTTTATTATGATTTACAAATTCACTTCCATTAATATCTAGTGCCAAAAGAACTTAAATTTGTGATGCGACAAGGACAAGGAGTTGATGATTTTACAAGATGCTTAAAGCCTTCATATCTTTAATAAAATCCAAAGATGAACCCCCATTAGATACATCACTTATTCGCCTGCATAACATTTGATATGGTCAGTAAATTAGGTTTAGTAAGTAGCAACAATTAAAATCACTAAGGACCATAAACTTACAAATCAGCCAATTTGGTCAATTTAGAGAAACTCGAAGGTATTGGGCCTTCAAAAGAGTTTCCTTGAATTCTCCTGCACGAACAATTACTGGAGTTAAGTAACTCTAGAAATCAATGTAATATTGTAATGGTTCTGATGCAAGAGCCATTGGTTTTATTTTTGAATTTAGAATAATTGAGGCCTATTTTCATGATTTTTAACAATGGTCATATTTTGAGTCCAATATAATGTCCAAATTACATAAAATTGGAGCAATTGGATAGATTATTTGATTATATATCCAATCAACCCCAATTTATGCTATTTTGATACTAATTGAAGAAATTAAGGCCAACTTTTATGGGATTTATTTTGGTCGCAAATTTATTATCATTTGTGTCTAATTTGGTTTTTCTATTATTTAGAAGGATTAGTTTTAGTAATGTATGTCATTAGAAAATCAACATGTATAGGGATTATGGAACTTTTGTAATTAGTATGTTCTGGTAGCAAATATTTTAGTTTCTACTTGTAATTAAAGCAATTATTATAAATGGAAAAAAAAAATTGAGAAGATTTGACGGGTGAGAAAATTTGTGTACACCATTTGAGGTGGGGTGTTGGAAGACATAGCATCACCATATGATGTTTTTTGGGCTTAGAGACTAAGTCTGTTTCAGTCTATATGCTCAGGACATCTTAATTTCATGCTGGTCAGTGGGAATTTGATGCTTCATCCATTCTTGTGCTTATGTTCCCTTTTATGTGGTTTCTTTTGAGAGTGGTTTTGCATTAGAAGCCTAAGATCTTGAAGTTGTAGTCTTGGGGGAGACCTTGAACTACATCAAGTTCCAATTGCCACTCTATCAAGAAGAAGAGATTTGAAATGGAAAGAAGCAGAAACTTTTGATATTATTATTGTTATTCTTTTACAGTTATTCCTGTTTGTGTTGTTATTTCTTGTTGCTGTGATGGCAATTCATAAATAGTGGTAATATGCAAGATCTCTCACTAGTTAATTCAGCTAATTGATTGCCGATAAGAGATTTAGGTGGAACAATAAAGAGATACATAAGTATCTCTAATTATCCATCATAAGTATTCAATCAAGTAGCACATGAACTAAGCTCTATAACAATCAAATGGTACAGCTCAAGCCAGTGGTAAACTCGGCCCTACAACAATCAAATGGTGAGGTCAACTAGTCGTTCTCAGAATGGTTAGGCTTCGCTCCACCAAGAGTTCAAACATTTGTATGGTGTGCCGTAAAGGAGAAGATTCTAGAGCGGCGCTCAACCATAGGGGTTCACTTGGATCTGATGACGACTTAAGTTGCTCGCTATGTGGTTTTGAGGAAGAAGAAATTGACCACTTGATGGCGGGGTTTTCAAGGGCAAGGTACCTATGGACTGGTTCTGTTAATCTAAAGGGTGTATCGTGGATGCTTGAGAGAACCTATGAAGATATTATCGACTCATGGGTAACCCAATCTCGGGCACAAATAGAAGGCAGCCTAGAACAAACATCATTCCGGCAGTAATATTATGGTTTGTCTGAAAGAGAGAAACTCTAGGATTTTTTAAAACAAAAAGAGCGAGGTGAATGACATTTTCCAAAAGGCTAAAGGGAGACTGTGCTTGGCTCTTAGTAGGAAAAGAATTCAAAGTATACAAAATGTCAGACTTCGATAATTCTTAGGAGGGTTGTATGAGCGGGGGTCCTCATAAGAGTAGAATAAAAGCGATTTGGTCCCCGCCTCTGGGGGGAACCTTCAAGTTCAACGTAGACGGAGCAACTAGGGACAAACCACAGCAGACAAGTATATGGGGAGTTCTTACAGATGCGAATGGGACCTCATCTTTGGTCTTTTCTGAGTTTGTGCGTCGGAGAGATTCAAATGAGGCCAAACCAATAGCTATTAGGAGAGCTTTGACTTTATAGACCGTGATGAGATAAGGGAACTTAATTATCAAAAGTGATTCGGCAAATGCGATTAAGTGGGTCAGGGGGTTGAAGCGGCCACTATGGAAACTAGCCACAGTCGTCAGGGAGATAAGGGCTTTGTTTTCGGGGCCACGAGATCTCTTTCGAGCTGGTCAGGAGGTCAGCTAATGAGTGGTGGACTTCTTTGTGAAGAACGGGATGGACTCGACGAAAGAGGGTGTATTCTTTCTATGACTATTTATGGGACAGGGGACTATTGACTTCGAGAGGGGAGCTTTTTGAATTTTATTTTGTTGGGTTATCTTGTGTTTTTGTTCTCTCTTTTTTCTTTTCAGCTTGAAGACTCTTAGACCCTCACCATGTATATGTAACGCCTTCTTTCTATTAATATATTTCTCTATTTGTTACCGCTAAAAAAAAAAGAGCAACACATGAACTCTAGTTGTAGATGATAACTTGTACGGGCACTTGCTTGGATAGAAGTTTGTCGTAAAGAGCCCTAGACATTTACTTGCTAGAAAATGAGATCAGAACGATTCCATCACTTAGCCTACTGCTACATTAAAAATCATGTAGCAATTCACATGAAGATCATTTGTAAATTAAACAGATACATTAAAAATATATTGAGTAAAAATCATTTGTATATCAATGGTAACGATATGTCGAAATGATGATTCCAGTTAGATCATCTTTTATATTCATCCCTGCATCCTTGTATTTTCTTCAATGAACTGTCCAAAACATTTTAATTAACTTCCAAGAAAAACATATATGAAATTGGAAATCTAACAGTGGCGATGTCTCATCATCTAGAGAAAGAAACAGTGAATTTAAAAGTTAAACAAGACAAAAGAAGAAAAGACTTATTAATTAAACTTACAAAGTAATAAGCTTTGTCCAATTCCCAATAAAATCAGGTATCTTGCCTATGAACTGATTGTCTGATAAGCGCCTGAAACTCAGTAAGATCTTTTATGGTAAAATGACAGATAATTGTCAGGGATTATTTATTTTTATTTTTTGACCAAAAAAAGGTACTTGGCTCTCTTACAGTATCTGCAAATTTTGCAAGTTAGAGAACGTGGAGGGAATCACACCGCTAACTCCAGCACTATCAATATAGCTGTCAAACAAAACATATAGCATGGTTTAGTGTTAGGACATTTTGTAATTATTGTTACTTGTTCCTACTGGACAAAAAATATGGTACATCAAGCAAGAGAAAATATTTGATGGATTTTCATTAAAATAACCATGCTTAGGATTCTCATATGCAATTATATGGGGAGGCACCTACATTTTCTATGCATATATAACTTCTCAAAGAGTAATAAAGAGTTCCATTGCTCAGGAAGATATAAATTTCCTATGCTCCATCTTCCATGCAGTTTGGGCCCATAAATAGTGAGCCATACGATTAGGATAGAATTAAATCTTCAATAAGTGGCCCGAAAATGGGCAGTTAAAAGTCATGCACCAACAGTTTCTAAAAGATGAGATTGCATATTTTGTAGAAAATAATAATAGAGAAAAGAGAAGAAAATAGTGGAGGAGAGAAATATCTTATGATACCCCTGTGTTGTGGGCATTGGTGGGAAGAAAAATAGCCAGGTTGGGCGTTACTTGTCCCACATTGCCTATGAGGGAAAGTTGGTTATGGTATATTTGAGGATGCCTCTCTCCTAACACAAGGCCTTTTGGGAGAAAACTTTGAGTCTGCTCGCCAGAAACAAAGTCGTGTGGGCCCCTGTGGACCCGAAGCGGAAAAATATTGTGCTAGAAGGTCGGGGCATTACATATCTCTTTTCTCGTATGTATTGTGTAAAATCAAAAGGGAGTGCATGTATAAATAGATTACAATGAGCTAATTACGTTGGCTGAAAACAAATGAAAGAAATAAAAGAATAATCAATTATAATAAATTACATAGCTTCCAATATCCTCTAAGTCAATTTTCCAAACTGGGATGATTCTTGTCAACTATGTCTAGAAGTAAGTCCCAAATGGTCAACTGTATTGTGTAGTAGGTCCCACAACACTTCCCCTCAAACTGGTGCAAAGATGTCGTCTAAGCCCAGCTTGCATAAAACATGATTGAGTTGGGTCCGAGACACAGCCTTGGTAAGCATATCTGCAAGTTGATCCTTGGATTTTTGAGATAAGGAGTGAAGATCCGACCTTCATAAATGTGTTGCCGAATGAACTGACGATTGACTTAGTATGCTTAGTTTGTTCATGAAAGACAAGGTTTGAGGCTGTTTTTATGGCAGTCTGATTGTCACAAAACATGATTAATGGATCAGTAGGGCAAGGCTGACTCAAAGAGGAATTGACGAAACCAAAGTAACTCAAACGTAGTACTGCCATGGCACGATATTCTACTTCAGCACTAGACCGAGCAACAGCATTTTGTTTCTTACTCCGCCAGGAAACTAAGTGGGATCCCAAGAAGATACAGTATCCAGAGGTAGAGCATCGGTAGTCAAGAGACCCAGCCCAATCAAAATCAGAATAGCCACGTACAGGCGAGTGAAATTGTCATGCATAGAATAACCCTCATCCAGGATAAGCCTTGAGATACCGAAGAATGTGAAAGGCAGCATAAAGATGAGTATCAAGAGGAGCATGAATGAACTGACTGACCACACTAACAACATATGATAAATATGGCCAAGTAATATTAAGATAAATCAATTTCCCAACTAACCTCTGATAGAAGGCAAGATCATCAGCAAGGGTCCCATCTGAAGCAGATAACTTTGTGTTAACATCCAAAGGAGTGTCAACAGACTTACAACCAAAATACCCAGCATCATGTAATAAATCAAGAGCATACTTTCTTTGAGAAAGATAAAGTCCAGTAGGGGAATGAGTACCTCAATCCCGAGAAAATAGCAGAGAGGACCCAGATCTTTAATATCAAAGGTGTGCCACAAAAAGGCTTTGAGTGTAGAAATGGTGGCATCATAATTGCCAGAAAGAAAAAAAAATGTCAACATATAGCACAGGAATCATCACAACTAAGTCGACACTGTAGAAAAACACTGAATGATCCGTTTAACACCGAGAAAAACCATATGGCAACAAAGCATTATTGAATTTATCAAACCAGGCCCATGGAGATTGCTTGAGGCCATAGATAGCCTTCTTGAGTCTCCATACAGAATGTTTCTCCCCCTGTTTGACAAACTGAGGAGGGGGAAGCATTTAAACTTCTTCCTATAGACCACCATGTAGAAAGGCATTCTTCACATCCAGTAAGGTGGGTAGACAGCAGGCCAAGAGGAAAAAAATGCAGATTTAACAGAAAAATCCCAAAAAATTGGATTACTGTCGTTCCAGGCAGAGGAGGAGAATGTGTAGCAAACGTGGGTCCCATGTAGCACAAACGGGAGCAAAGTCCTTGCAGATGCAAACTAGAGGGAGGGTTGAAACCACTTGTGGAAGATCTGAAGTGTAGAAAGACAGAAACCAGCGGATGTAGGCAAAGGAGCCCAAAAACTGGGTTGTGTGATAATATTGTCGTTGGTCAAAGCGAAGCCTAAAAATGCAGGCCAATGGCTTCAGAGATCAGACCGAAGACTGTGGATGAGTAGCCCAGCCAAAAAAGGCAAGGGTGAGTAGGGGTCCCACTAGCAAAAGCCTTGCCAAAAAAAAAAAAAAAATGAACGGCCGAGAAGGCCCTGTAGCAGAACCAGCCAACAAATGCCACAAAAAAGCTTCGAACTTACTGGAAATAAAAAATTTGCAGAACTAAAAGAGAAGAAGGGATAGGAGGATCCGCTACAGACATCCCCAGAGATTGGAGTCAAAGATAACGCTGGATTTCGGCAAGGACTAATAACACCAGCGAGGAATAGTAAAACGGAAAAAAACTCCTAAAGTGTCCAAAAAGTCATTCTAGCTAAATACCATGTAGAAAGTAATAATGGAGAAAGAGAAGAAATAGTGGAGGAGAGAAATCTCTCTTTTCTTGTATTGTAGTGTAAAATCAAAATTCCAAACAGAGTATTTGTATAAATAGAATTACATGGAGCTAATTAAGATGGCTAAAAAATGAAAGAAATAAAAGAATAATCAATTATAATAAATGACATAGCTTGTAAAATCCTCTAAGTCAACTTTCCAAACTTGGATGATTGTGGTCAACATGTCCAAAAGTGGGTCCCACATGGTCAACTGTGTTGTGTAGTGGGTCCCACATATCTCCCAATATATGGTATTTCTTGGTGTCCTCCATCTAAAGTTCAATCCATCACTTAAACAATATGAATGATTTCAAAATGGCATGAGTGGGCCTCCAATGTATGAAAATTTTCATTTATAATCCAACAAGAATCACTTCATTGCAATTGATATCAAAGCATCAAAGACCCTAATTAATGATCAATTTGATTGTCCAATCAAAGAATTGGTATTGGGATGAGCGTAGTTCAAAAAGTCAAACTGATTGGAACTTACATAACTCTTTGATTCATCACTTATTTTGGGAGAATCTACAAAAGCCTACAAGAACTAACAGAAAGAAACAGCAAACTGTCACAAATATGTACTACTGATCCATCAATGAGATGCATAATCATTTCACCTGGCATATGCAGATTGATCAAAATATTTCCTATTTTGACCATATTTAATAAATGAAACTAAAATAATTTAAGGCACATTGAATCCATCTTCTTGCTCCTCTCTACTGAAGCCATCAAGGTATCAGCATGCACCTTCGTTGCACTAAAATAATTATCGTTATGAATGAACTAACTAATCAGTAATTCACCAACTAATAAACACCTCTGCAAAGTAATTCAATGTTGTAAGCCATCTGCATTTAAGTAAAAAATTAAAAAGAACACAAGTGAAAATCATGCAAGATATGTGAGACATATAATTCAATCATAAGATCATAGAGTATACAAATAAGCACATTGAATCATGTAGGACGATTCATGAAGAAATCCAAATCCTCAAATTTTGGGACTAATTCTTCATCATACTCTCAACACATAATCTGACATGTGGAAAAAAAAAACGAACAAAGAAGAAAAGAGGAGATTTTTGTGAATAAGAATGCATTTCCTTAAATATATAGATTACAGGAAGAGAAATATCTAGACTTGGTTACAGGGGTAAGACAGGCAAGTTGTAATAACAAGGCCTTTACCTTAAACACTTTGCAATTCAATGTATATTTACCAAATGTTGTAGCAAGTTACCCTTCTCCAACTTCCATACAAAGTTTTTTTAGAAGTTAGTAGTGACTTTATTAGGAGATGGAAAAGATTTTGTACACATCTCCCCAAGGGACTCCCAAGATAAAGGGAAAAAGAAAAACTACGTATAACATGTTCAAGGAGATACCTACCCCCAACTCACCCATACACCCCCCCAAATAAGCAAGATACAAGGATACAATCGACTTCCAAGCATAGATACAAAGAAAAGCCACAATTATAGGAACAAACCAATCCCCAAGGACGCCTTCAAGTTGTGAAATCAATCAATAATCATTACGTCTAGCAGTTGCTTCCTATTAACAACCAAAGTTATGCCACTCTAAATCATGCAAGACTTCCCTACAAATCTTTCAGGATGAACACAAGGGGCATCAATTCAAAATCTCAAAATTATACTAATACTAGATTTAACTCAAAGTAAAATTTATAGCCAGCAACGGTAGAAATAAAGGCCCATTTGGATTCCAAAGAACTGTAAGACATGGAATTCTAGAAAAGAAAGTTTCTGCCATTGTGCTAGGCTAACAATCAAGAGTTCCTTGTACTTTCCCATAAATTGTCTAACTTTACCAAGATTCTAAGATACTGTTAATTCCAGGAACATTTTTACAATTTCACACCCCTCTTCCAAGAACTCAGTCTAGAGCTTCATACAACTACCAAAATACTAAGTTTCTACTCTCTATTTCTAGGATGAATACAAACCTCAACAACCTAAGACACAAACATGGGTATTTTGTCTTTCATTTTTTTCAATATCAAGTTCATATTTAAACTAACATCTTCACGATGATAGAGCATTCTTACAATTGTTGCAAATTAACCAAGCTCCCAAGCTCAGAAGGGATTGAACCAGAGAAATTATTTGCACCTATGCCCCTGCATGCACCCAAGCATAATGTTAATGAGTCTACATACACAAATTCAAAGCTTCATATTTAGCAATATATATTCTTTTCATTTTTTGAAACTACAATTCCACTTTAGATAGGGAACAAAATGTCAGCATGTGGGTATGAATTTTAATGCACATATTGCACCCCTATAGTTGATGATAAGCAAGTTTTATTTGAAGTAAACTTTGCACCTTAAACTTTTTACATAATGTAAACTGAAAATACTCCTAATACTATAAGAGAAAGGAATGTCATATATTCAAAAACAAAATAATTAAATCGAAGCCTACACGGGACATGTGAGTTAGCCTTGTCCCAGGTCTCCTTCATAAGCATTGTCTTGTAGCGGAGAAACTCTAAAGCTATAATAACTATCCATTTTTGTCCTCATCTCTAGGATATCAATTAAGAAGAATTGGGCATTTTTGCATCTAACAAACTAGCAATTTGGCAAGACCTTTCTAGGGCTCAACCTGAGAGCAACTAACTTTAACTTGGATTCAAACTAAGTTTACACCCAGCGAATGGGTTCTAATTGAAACTTTGGCACAATAGCAAAAAGGGTTGAACCTAGACCAATGAGTACCGAAAACCCCAACTATGTCACAAACCCAAATGTAGAGGAAATTTGTTTGAGCATTCCCTAGAAACTGCATACTACAAGAGAACTCGACTACAAAGGAAAACAGTAAGGGTTGGCAAGGGCATTCAAAAGTGATAAGCTACAGAGGCATCTAACTGCCCTGCAAAATAGATAGAAGGGGGGAAAAGTGATACAATAAGGGTTCACTATGCACTATTTTACTGGTGGTGTTGTGTTAGTGCTGAAGTCCACTCCCGGCAAGCCCTCATGCAGAATTTTACTTCATCAGCTTTCCCTAGAAATTCAATGCATCACGAGCAGCCGGTAAATATTTGAAATATCTTTGAATTTCATTGTCTTTGGTTTATTAATGTCATTCATGTGTGCAAGTTTGAAAGTCCAAATATCTCAAATGAGTGGTTTTACACACCGAAGTAGTTGTAAGGTCACTATGCACTATATTTTTCAAAAATAGTAAATGAAATAGTAAAAAATGACTATTCTGCCCCTTCCAACTTCAACAAGTCGGATTACTGAGCTAACGAGCTCGGATTGGGCCAAACTTGGGCTTTTTGGAAAGCCCACAGAGCAATATACACAATCAACCATTTACTTAGCACACTTAATAGCGCTAAACTGTTAATCACACCAATTAGCTTAATTAAGGGTCAGGGTATTACACTTTTCTTTTTCCTTGCCTTGATTGGATCCATGTACTCTTCGTATACATGTATCCTCCTTTGTTAGAAAGAACAAGATATACAAGAGAACGATTTCTCTCAATCTTCCTTCATTGCTTTATCTTCTTTTCTCCTTGTTTTCGTACTAACATCACCCACCTTTGCCCTTGCATTGTGCCTTAGCTTGTTTAGTGTTTGAAGAGTCACCAGTTGTCTTATCGCTAAACTCAACAAGACACTCGACTACTGCAAGTGCTGAAGCCAAGTCCTTGACCTATTACCTTGTGAGCTCCTGTTTCGCCCACTATTGAAGTATGTCCATGAAGAAGAAGAGTCAATCCTCCCCGACACATCGATATATCTAGCATAAGTGTGGTGAATTGTTTCACATAGTCACGAATTTAACTATGTGCTTCAACCGCTTCAGGTTCTTCCATGCAAAATACTCTACATTCTCAGGCAGGAACTGCAGCTTCAACTCTTTTTTTAGCTCGCCCATGTCTCAATCCTGTAGAGACATTTCTCCATATCTCAATAGTGTTGACACCACCATAGCATGGCATCATTGGTGAGGAACATGACGCCACAAGAAATTCTCCAACACTTTAGCATCCCTAGCCCCAATGAAAGGCTTCAGTTCTGGGATCTTAAGTTTAGGAACTTCCCGAGGTCCCAACACCTCCGCACCATTGGAAATAGCCCTTTCTAAGACCACTATCTTAGTTATAAGCTCTTCATTAACAACCCTGAATTCACGTACCTCCCTGGTGAGGAAATCACTAATTTAAAGAGAAAAGAGGTTTAGGGATTTTTAGCAATAGAGAATCAAGCGTTGCTATGCAAGTGGCCTTGGAAGCTTTCTTTGTAGAAGGAGGTTCTTTGGAGAAAAGTGTTGGTGGCTAGGTATGGCGTTGATGATCCAAGGGGTTGGAAGCTAGGGGCCAAGGCAGCTAGGGAAGGTTCAGCTGTAGCTAAGGTGCTCTTTAGATTAAGGTAATGGTGAGGGTAGGATTGGAGCATTTAGGGATAGGATTAGACTGATGGTGGGCAAGGGTGATAGGGTTTTATTCTAGAAGGACAAATTATAGGGGAAGAGGGCTTTGAGTGAAGCTTACCCAAGTTCTTTAGGGCATCCTGGAATAGGGATGAAATGGTTAGTGATTATCATGAAAAGGTCAATGGAGAGGAGGTCCGGTGATCAGAAAATTTCAGCACAGGTTTGAGGGAGTTTGAGTTAGGTCAACTTGATATGTTGAAGGGGTTGTTAGCAAACATTCATATTTGTGGGGAGGAGGATAGGTGGATTTGGTCAAGTGATTCTTCAGAGTTATTCTTCGTTAGAGCTATTATTAGAGTGGTTTATTCTTCACAACAAGTTTCCCCACTCCATGTGTGTGAGCTTGGAACAACAAAGTCCCGCCCATAATCCAGATATTCACATGATGGCAGTCAAAGGAAAGATCTCGATGAAATGAAATTTGGGGGATGAGGTTTACTATCAGGAGTTTCGGAGTCTTTTGTTCTATGTGGGACAGAAGAAGAGATTGTTAATCACTTGATGTGTCATCGTCAGTTTACTAGGGGTGTTTGGGAGATGTTCATAAGGTTGATGGGATGATGGGATCAGGGAATGTTGTGACTGAATGGTCTAGAGGTCATTTTAAGGATAGGAAGGGTGGCATGGAAGTTGATATCAGCAATGGTTTTGTGGTCGGTGGGGAAGGAAAGGACTAATAGAAACTTTGAAAGAAAACCGGGAGCTATTGGAGAGGTGTATGAGAGGGCTAAGTGGAATTTAGTAGGTTGGTTGTCCCTATGTAAAGAGTTCGTTGGTTGTTCCTTAGAGGAGTTTTATTTATCGTGGAAGGTTGTATGAGTGTAAGTAGGAGGAAAAGGTTGTTGGAGTGGCACGGACAAAGCTTGAGTTAGGATTTAATATGTGTAATGTAGATGGTGCTGCTAGGGGTAAGCTTGGCCCAGCAGGTATATGGGCGTAGCCCATAATGATAAAGGAGAGATGTTATTATTCTTAGTTGAGCCTACAGGGATAATGGAGTCTAATGAGGTGTGGCTAGCAATTAGAAGAGCTATTCACCTTTGGATGAGGCATGGAAATGGCATCATTATTGTTGAAGAATACTCTACTAATGCTATTGCCTGGACTAGTGGTAGGAAAAGGCCCCTTGGAGACTGATTCTTTTTTTTTTTAAAGACCAAGGTGTCCAAGCCTCTTAGAGCACCTAACAAATCCTTGGGACATGTGCAAACTTCCCTATCCACACACACCGGATAACACTATAGAGAGTGGCACTTTTGTATTGGGAGTGACTTGAACCCAAGACCTCTTGCATCTCAGGCGGGTTCTTGACCGCCAAGCCAACCCTAACAGGTTCATATTGTTAGGGGCATTAGAAATGCGAATAGGAATAAAGGTATTCTTTTCAGATGTCAAGCACTCAACAAACAATGTGGTAGATTTATTGGAAAAAATCAGAGTCCAAAAGCAGCAGGCACTTTTGAGTTTCTGTAACTTTAAGTTGTTGATATTGGGGTGTACATGACTTGACGTTTGGGTTCAGTTATTTAACTGGTTTTTTAGTTTTTGTTCTTTTCTGCTATTTGGCCTATGTATAGCCCTCTTTTACAAAGCCTAATGGCACTTTTTGTATCTTAACTTCTTCATTTAATAAATCTTATTTCTATCCCTGCTTGCAAAAAAAGTGTGGCAGAAGTCGAAAAGAGAACACATCCCAAAAAGGTAAGCTGATCTTAATTAAAATATGTGCAAAGGATGAGAACTAGGAAAGTCCTATGAGCACGTTGTCTGAACATAGAACATAGAAAAAGAAAACCAACAACTACATGACAAATCTCTACTATCCTCAGAAAAATATGCCAAGTCTCTTTATTATAAATACAAATGAGATTATGAGAATCACTTCGTGTTTTTTTCCTCTTTGGTTTTTGTTAAATACCTCATCTTTTTCCAGATCTACCTTTCTTTGATCTAAATCATCTTCTTGAACCCTCATTATATAGCTTAAGTTTCTAGATTTCAGCATGGGAATCATAAATTACCACAAAAAAGAAATAGATAAAGAAAATAAGCAAGTACATGAAACCAAGGATATCTTACAATGAGCGTAGATTCTGAAGGTTTCCAAGTTCTTTTGGGATGCTCCCAGATAAGGCATTGCCGCCAAAGTTCCTAATATTATTTAATTAGAAAAAGATGTTAATGGATCTTTCCATAAAAAAAGTATAAAAAAACCAACAACAACAAATGAAAAGAAAAACTATGGCAAAATATACACATAGGTCACAACCAATGGTAGCTCCTGGAAGGGGAGAAAACAATACACCTAGACAGTTCTGGAATTTTCTGGTAGATTGACTCTAGTAGTAAAAATGACTAGAACTGAACTTACAAGTACTGCAGAGTGGTTAAATTGCCAATAAACCCAGGCAATGGACCTGTCAAATGATTCTTACCAAGATTCCTGAAAAAAAAAGGTTACACACGAAAGATTACAGGAAATTTTTTATGCGCTACTGCATTTAGAAGTAAATTTATAGAGACAAAATTAACTAGAGATTTATACAAGACTTATTGAAGGAGACTCAACAAATGCAATTAAATGGGCTTTGGGACTTAGGCGTCCCCCTTAGAAAATGATCACTACGGTGAGGGAGATTAGAGCTCTAGTGACAGGGATTGATGTATCTTTTGTTCATATTAGCCGTTTAGCTAATGGTGTGGTAGACTACTTTGCTAAGATGAGAGTTGATAATGGCTTCGCAGGAGTCTTCTTCCTTTGAGGATGCCCATTTGGTTGCATGTTGGATTACGGGGATGTTGGACACCAACTACTGTATTTGTTTTTTTGTTTCTCTCTTTATTTGTTGTTTTCTTCTTGCCTTTTGTTGTTCTTTTAGGTCTATTGATTTTAGGCATTTTCTTGCTTTTGTACTCCTTTTCTATGAATGAAGTATCTTTGTTACTGCTCAAAAAAAAAAAATACTAAAATTGTCCTTTTATCTATTTACAGGCTGCTGGAATAGCCTGGAAGTGCCAGAAGTCAGTTCATTATGGCTACTTCAGGTGTTTGGGTGAATTTCAGCCTCAAAATTTTAACCAGAAAGTGCCTTTCTCAAGCCTTATTTAAGGGAATGGAATGCATTCTTTTTATTTTACCTTGCACTTAACTCTTTTACTTTATTTCCTCGCAATAAGCTCTCTGAAATGGTGTATTTCCAGATTGTCCATAAAACAAATTTTGAAAGAGGTTTAAAAAACTTCAGGAAATTGCCCATTTCAAAGTATTTACCTTGTAATACTTGTAGATCCCAGTTCTCCATTCTGGCCCACCTTCTAACTGAAATGCCTCTAAACTCCACTATTCCTCTATAGACCCATTGCAGATAGTGCAGATTCAACCTTAAAACCAAACACGTGATATAACCTAAGGTGGGTGCTAAACTGTTGGTTAGAACAATGACCGACAGCTTACATTCCATAGGGAAGTTGGGACACTTTTATTGGCACAATTTAATAAATGAGGAATGTGAGCCAAACTATTTCCCTTAAAAGGCCATATTTAGGGTGGCTTGAAGACTTGGACAATCCTTCATTTTCCCTTCTTGAAGAAAATAGTTGATTTTTAAAGTAGAGAGAGATTACATACAGATTATAGACAAAACTCAGACTCAGGAGCTCTGTTGGAACTATCCCTGCCACATCGAATTCAAATACTTTCCTGGAAACAAAAGAATAAAAAGACAAATGAATGAATAAATTAAAATGAAAAGGTTCTTCTGCTTATATCCTTAACACTGGACAAGCCATTAGAATAAAGAGTAGAGGATTTGATCAATGTGCTGCTCTATATTTAAAAGAATATATCTATATCACCCTCTTCAGTATCATGGAAAAAGGTGAACTTCATCACCATCATTATCATCATAGGCATCTTCCCATCTATTGGGTTCAGCTATGAAAAAGGAGATCATCTTCAAGAAACTATCATTGAGGAAACGAAAAAGAGCCATATGAAAGCATTCTTCAACAGGATAAATAAAAGGGAATGAAAGTGTGCACGTACAATTCTGTTAAATGGCATGTGGTTCCGTTATCAAAAGAACAATCACATTTAATTGCTGGGTTGATGTTGGAGCTGTCAACCTTTGAAGAGTCAATGGCAGTTCCAGAGCATGGATCCCCAGTTACATTCCACAGACCAGGTGGGGCAGAGATACTCCATTGCTGAAATATGGAGTTGAGAGCACTCACTGTCGAGAAAAAAAATATGTATTAGGCAGAATAACTGCATGATGCATAGAGACCATTTTGATAATGTCACAATCAACTGCATGTTGGGACAATGGATAAAAAGATAATACATGCCTCACTCCTTTATATTTGGGGCTTACCTTTAGGTCTTAGATGACACCAAAATGCCATGGAATAGATTACAGTTGATAGCCTTTTGAAATAACCATACAACGAGCCCAAGATTGAATTATTTTGATAAAATGTGGACAAGTTATGATGGATTCCTGGACCTACTGTCATAGTTAGAAAAATTGAAATAAAGAACGTTTTTTAAGCAAGAGTACCTTAGTTTTCGTTTTTTATGAAATACGAATAGAGATTTAAACTTCTTATGCTTGTTGGTGATTAGATAGACTTCCAAGATCATACTTAGGGAAACTGTGGAGTTCCTAACCTATAAAAACAATAACATGGTTGCACCCTAGATAAACCTGTTTATTGATTACAGAAAAGTTGAGTTCTTTCATTCTTTTGTGTGAAGCCTAAGGTTTCTATGCGCGATGCCACGTGATTTTGGCAAGTGAGGAAGCTTGTAATTGGCTTCTATACGTTTCTAATGACTATGACAAAAGAAAATCAAATATATGGCCATATGCTGCAATGTTTCAAGTAGAGATTTTAATAATTGATGCCATGTTTTCTTCTTCTTGTTGAACAAAGTAAGATTTCATCATTTGATCAATTATTGTGTTCAGAGAATTTTTAAAATATCTTACTTCTTTTATGAGATGGTGATGTGACTTGAACCACAACCTTTTCATGGTGATTATAAGCACTTACCAAGGCTCCTATCATCCTATTTACATTTTTATTATAGGCAAAACTAGAAAGAAAGGTCAAATGCATTTCTACAGCCTCACATTTGGTGCCCACCTTTATTCAATCCAATCTACTCAAGTTATGTCCTCACCACTACTTAATAAGCCTATGACTATATATATGGTGGAGTGTAGCTACAGACACTCTTGATAGGCTCACTTATGTAAGTCTGGAAGTGGTACCACTTCCTATAAGATGATCAACTTAATCTCTAGAATGCCCATGAAACTTGTGTATTTTTTTTTTTGCAATGATAACTTCATTAAAAGGCACAAGAGGTGCCAAAATGTACAAAGAGGGAGAAGAGGACTTCAAAACAAGGGCCTCACAACAAAAACTTTAAACAAAGGCAATTACATTAAGATAAACCAATACACTCCTTCCAAGCTTTGGAAATATTTGAGACGAGAAATTCTAGAATTCAGAGAAGGTAGACACAGAGGTAACACATTTGGCATTGATTCTGTCACACACATGGTAGGGGCTCCCTTCTAAATTCCTAAAGACTTCGTTGTTTCACTCCTACCACAAACTCCAAATAGCTACAAAAAAAACATGCCATCCAAGAATTAAGAACCTAGATTTGCCACTGAAAATAGCCCAAGTGTAGAAAAGCTGGGCAATAGAGGATGGCATGGCCCACTGAACCTCAAAAGGGCAAGAATGGAGCTCCACATCAAAGAAGAAAAGGAACAATGAAGAAGAAGAAGATCAGCTTCCTCATAAGCACGGAGACAAAGGAGGTAAGAATAATTCTCTTCCTTTTGCTGAATGTTGTCATGAGTGAGAATCTTCCCAAGGCCGATTATCCAAACAAAGCTAATGTCTTGGGGAAGAGGAAGAGGAGGGGGGTGGGCAGCTTTTGAGGTCCAAATGGCTAAATTGACAAATGGGTGACATTGTTGTGGGACTCATGTAGGGTCCCAGTCGACCAAAATCTTTCCGGTTTGGAAAGTTGACATGATTGATAACACTAGTTGTGTAATTGATTGTAATTAGTTATTCTTTACTTTCCTTTTTTGTCATCATAATTGGCTCATCTCTAATATAAATTCATGTATCCCCACTTTTCATATACTCGATACAATACATTCAATAGAGAGATATTCCTTTCCCCCAATATTTTCTTCTCTTTTCTCCATTATTATTTTCTACATGTTATCCGCCAGAATGACTTTCTGGGCGCTTTAAGGAAGACTCTTCATCCGTTTTACTGTTCCTCGCCAGATTTACTATTCATCATCGGCGTTCCTATTCATCATCGCCCGTCATAGGACTCCGGCCACTTCTCCAGTTTTCTGAGGACTTCTGTAGCGGCTCCCCCTCCTATCTTTCTTCTTGTGCAGATCTCAGTTTTTTTCTCAGTCTTCTCCTCTACAGTCGTCCCCTCTCAGCCTTTGATTCGTTCACCAGAGAAGCTTCTGATAGCGGGACCCCAGCCTTCCCTGCCGTTTTTGGAGGACCTCTCCATCTGTACGGTGGTCTTGAAGTTCAGGCTTCCCAAAGTTTGATTTTAAGTTTTTTTTCTCCATCGCCATTCTCAGTCTAGAAAACTAAGTTTTCTGCATATATTGGCTGATTTGCATCCAGAAGAAGAAGACAACTAAAGGGTTTCAGGTGTCTGAATATAGACCATGAAAATATCCACAAAGAATCACGTTCTCTTTCATTTTTACTTGTTTCCTGTGTTGAATAGGTGCAAAATGCATACATACCTTCAGACGGATCTGTTCTAGCTTGAGACTGAACTCTCACAGCCAGCCACAAAATGTAAATATAGCAAAAACCAAAGGCAGGTACTGAATAGGAAGGATTACTTGAGATGAGTCTACCCATCTTTGCCTGAAGAAGGAAGGGTCACTAGCAGAGGCCTAAGAAGGGGGTGTTCGCATGGGATTGAGAATGAAAATGAAGGACAGAATTTGGCATTTGGCCGTTTGGGTTTCTTACTATTTTCCTCTTTTTCTCCCGTTTCTGATGAATTAGAGATGTGAATGTGATTACTGATTAGCAGCTTAGTTTGGTGGAAACCAATATGATCAGAGCAACATAATGAGTAATTTGGAAGGAATAAGCGCTTTCTGCTTTCTGATCTTTCAACTTCCTAATTATTGTGGGCTGTATTGTGTCGCCTTTCTTTTTCGATCTCAGCTTGAAAGGTCACCGTTGAAGATATCCGTTCACGCTTCACAATTGAATTTTCTTTTACTATTATTTTCTTCCTTTGTTGTATGGATTTTTACTTAAATATAATCTCATCTCAAATTAAATTGTTATCAGGTTCAGTTAAAATTAATTTTTTGAAATTTATATGTGGAAAACTGTGAAAACTTTAGCGCAAAATCTTGATGGGTGATATTTATAGTCTTTAGTTGACAACACGTGACGCCAACAGGAGATTATCAGTTGGACTACACTCCTATAAACTTAAGTTAAATTTTTAAATAAAAATTTTGCTAAAATTTAAATTTTTTATTATTAATTTTCTTTCATAAAGTCAAAAATTTCCCAAATGAACTAACTTTTGTTTAAAAATTTATAAAATATAGATTACATTTAGCTAGCCTACCAAACAAGTTGTCTTGCACCCGATCTTACTATTTTTTTTATTGAATGATTTATTATAAATGATTTGATTGAATCAATGCAAAGCTCTTAGCCCAGATGGTTTTAATTTTAGCTTCCTCAAATCTTGTTGGGAAGTTGTGGGCCCCTTGATTCAAAGATTTTTCTCAGAGTTTTATTCAAATGGAATAATTTTTAAAGGCTTGAAAAACTCCTTCATCACTTTAATACCCAAGAAAGAGGGACCTTCTGACCTTGCTCATTATTGACCTATTAGTTTTGTGGATAGTATTTATAAGTTGTTGGGAATACGCAGGGGGCCTTTATTGAAGATAGACAAATCTTGGATGGTATCCTAATAGCCAATGAATTGATTCACGTGAGAAAGAGGGAAAGAAAACCGGGCCTTTTGTTCAAAATTGATATGGAGAAGGCATATGACTTTGTGGATTGGTCCTTCGTGGGGTATTTGTTCGAGAAGATGGGTTTCGGTAGCAAATGGAGGCGATGGATGAAAGCTTGTGTGGAGAATACATGATATTCTATCTTGGTTAATGACTCTCCCACCTCTCCAATTGAAGCTAATAGAGGTCTAAGACAAGGGGATCCCTTCTCACCCTTTATTTTTACAATAGTTGGAGAAAGCCTGAACAGATTGGTTTTAAAAGCTAAGGAGGTGGGTATATGAAGAAGGCATATGACTGTGTGGATTTTTCCACTGTATTTGTTTGGACGGGAGACTCGTCTGGTCTTTTTTCAATTAAATCCTTAGTTGAGGCAGTTTCCCACAGCTTGATTGGTCCTATGATCTCTAAGACTCTTATCTGAAAATCCTTGGCTCACCCTAGAGTCCAAATGTTTACTTGGTGTTGTACGAAGAAGAAGATTTTGACTAGAGTGGAACTTAGGAGAAGATGTCTATTATTGGAGGAGGGTGATGCTAAGTGCCCACTTTACGAGCTGGAGGAAGAGTCTATCAATCACCTCCTCGTCACATGCTCAGTGATGTAGAGACTTTGGAGTTTTTTCTTGGAGCTTATGGGAGTATCTTGGATTTGTCCTGAAACGTTGGAAGGGGTGTTGGAGTACTGGCTCATATCTGGATTGAGAGGTAGGAAGAAGCTTGCTTGGAACTTGATTCCCTCCATGGTAGTATGGTCAATTTGGAAGGAAAGGAATTTAAGGGTCTTCGAAGGGTTGAATGCGGATTTTAATGGTATCTCTCATAAGGCGAAGTGGAGATTATGTGGTTGGCTCTGTGCTAATAAGGAATTCAAGGACATTAAAGCCAATGATTTGTTCCAAGCTTGGGAGGGTTGCTTAAAGAATACATCGAGGAAAGTAAGGACGAAGGTTGAGTGGTCTCCTCCGGCTTGTGGGGTTTTTAAGTTTAATGTTGATGGGCCTCGAAAGGTAAACCGAGCACAGCTGGGATTGGGGGCGTTCTTCGGGACCATTTGGGTTCCATTATTGTTGTCTTTTCAGAATCTGTGGGATCTAAAGAATCTAATGAGACAGAACTTCTTGGTATACAGAGAGCCTTATCCTTAGGATTTGTTTTTGGGGGGGTGAAATTAGTAATTGAGAGCGATTCCACCAATGCCATTAAATTGGCTAAAGGGGAGAAGCATCCTCCGTGGAGGCTTGCTACTTTGATACGGGAGATAAGGGGGTCGGTGGCGTTAATGGAGGTTTCGTTCTCGCTCGTTAGCCGCTCAGCTAATGGGGTGGCAGACTTCTTTGCGAAGAATGGTATAAATAGAACTATAAGAGGAATTTTTCACATATGGGGTAGATAGTCTTTGTGCTTTTATTTTGCTTTGGTTTCTTTGGGTGTTTGTAATTTGATAGTTTTTATTGTGGATACCTCTTAGGCCCCTTTGTACTCCTCTCTTATTATCTTTTGTATTCTTATTCTTTTAATGAAATTTTAATCTTTCGAAAAAAAAATTTAATGTAATTGATCTAATTTGACTTGTTCTTCAGTTGACCATTTTTTAAAAAGATTGGCTCAACCATTCTCATTTATTTGTTACAGTAGCTAACTCATCTTTACTATTTTGAGATGGAACAAATTCATTTAATTTATATTTGACTTTGACTTATTTACAAAGTGGCTTCACTCTATAAACTCAACCAACCTTAGTTGATTCAATATAACTAATAATAAATTTAATTTATTTATTTATCAAGACTAATTTGTTAAATAGGTTCGCACAATCAAATTTAACTCAAATGAATTAACTTAGCTTAATTTATTTATTTAACATAGACTCAATTTAATTATTTTATCATGATCCATTTATTAAAAAGATTAGTTCGACTCAAGTGATGCAATAAAATAGCTTTGATGATGATAAAAGATTTGAAAATTTGAACTATTCAAAATTAATGACCATTCATATTGAAATATTTCACCTACTTTCAATAATAATTGACGGTGAGTCATGTTTAGGTGGAATTATGGGTCTAATAATCCCCACACACCTGCATTTGGCGTATAATCATGTGTACTCCTATATGTAATTGTTTGAAAATATATATTTTTTAAAACTTTGAAAAATATATATGTAAAATTATCAAAAAATATTTTAACCAATCATTCAAACTATTGCTTTAAATATAGCAGTAAATTAGAATTAAAAATTTTAAATATAATTTATATTATGTAAGTTAAAAATAAATTGTTTGATTTATCTACAAAATTAATTTTAATATTTAAATTTAAAATAGAGGAGCAAATCTCGATTGATACAATAGATATCAGCCGTACTATTGGGATATTAGTCAACATTGCCGATATCTCAACTATATGTATCAGTCAAATATTGGTCGATATATATAGATATCTTTTCTTTTTATATAAAAAAAAGTCCAGTGTCTCAGACTGATATCGGTCCATGTATCGACCAATATTTATTTTTCAATTTCAGATATCAAAAAAAAAAAACACACCCACGTTTTCATATTTAACAAAAGAAAAGAAAAAAGGACAAATATAAAAATAATAATGTAATACAAGATATCACTTAGATATCGGCTGATATGCCCCGATATCTCGGGTCTGCCAGATTTTATTACCCCTGTTTGGTGGCACCGTGTATGGGGTAAGACTTGGATGTGAGTCACATCATGTGACGTTCAGCAGCTAGTCTACAGAGCTTAGTTGCAGATGTTTAATACTAAACCTAGTGTTAATCAGTCCATAATTATTAATTATTAATTATTAATCATGAAAAAGAACAGAGTAAACCTAGTCAGCCACACCTCAATGTGGAACATGATACACACGTGTGTCACATGGGCGGAGCCAATGCCACAGCCAAGTCTGGCGCACTCCATCAATGGTGAACAAGTTGTCCACTTGTGCTATTTTTCAATTTAATCCACGGAAAAGTAAACAGAACGAAAGACAATTTCCATTGCAGAATTTCTGTCATTCCCCTTTCTTGTTTATCATGTGTTGCTGAACTAAGGTGCAAATATCGATCGATACGATAAGTATCAATCGTACAGTTGGAATATCGGCTGATATGAACGATAAACGGTCCCCAATATCGGCCCTAATACCGGCCGATATTTGTAAATATCGGTTTATTATATTTATTTTTGGTTTTTTTTTTTTAAATAATATCGTCCGATACAGGCGATATATCGATCCGTATATCGGACTCAATATCCCCCGATATACTATTTATCGGTCTGGAAAGCCCGGTTTTTTTTTTTTAAAAAAAAAATATCGGTAGTGGGACCCACTAGATATCGGCGATATTTGGACCGTTTATCGGTCCAAAATATCGGTGGATAATCCCCCAATATCGGTCCGTAACGATTCAGATAATATTAATTAAAAAATAATATCGGCGATATTTTAAACGATTATCGGGCGATATATCACGGACAATATATCACGCGATATATCGTCCAAAATATCACCCAGGAATCCTGGGTCATATCCCATCCAACAGGCTGTGGGATTCTTTCTGTTTCCCACACCTGAATTTCTTAATATTATTTCTAAAAGCCGTGATCTGAACCGACTGAACTCTTCCACTATATGAGTACCCCATACATCTCTTCATTCAGCCACAAATTCATTCCGAAACTCACTCATCCAGCAGTGATATTTTCTAACTCCTATCCCCATCTTACAAACGGTCATCCGGCTAGATTGGAAATCCTTGTGTATTATTGGCTTATCTTAGAAGATCATCAAGTGCGGGTGAGAGAATGTGATATAGCAAAGACAGGTTTCTGCACTAGATTCGGCCAGTATGAATTCGTCGTTATGCCTTTTGGTGTGACCAATGCACCAGCTACATTTATGGATTTGATGAACAGAATCTTCAGGCCATACTTAGATCATTTTGTAGAAGTGTTCATTGATGACATCTTAATCTACTCGAGATCTGAAGAAGCACATGAATATTAGTTAAGAACAATCTTACAATTACTAAGGGATCATCAATTATATGCTAAATTGAGTAAATGTGAGTTCTGGCTAAAAGAGGTGCAATTCTTAGGTCATGTGGTCTCAGAAGGTGGAGTAGCAGTGGACCCAGCTAAGGTCGAAGCAGTGTTGAAATGGGAGAGACCTCGCAGTGTATTTGAAATTCGTAGTTTCTTGGGCTTAGCTGGATATTACCGGCATTTTATTCCGAATTTTTCTAAGATAGCAGTTCCTATGACTAAGTTGATAAGAAAAGGAGCTAAATTCATATGGAGTGAGGCTTGTGAAACAGCTTTTACAGAATTGAAGGAAAGACTGACTACTTCTCTAGTTTTGATTATTCCAGAGAGAGGTCGTGGATATGTGGTCTGTTGTGATGCATCCCGTGACGGATTGAGTTGTGTTTTAATGCAGCTCGAACAAGTGGTAGCTTATGGGTCTTGGCAATTGAAAGTGCATGAACAAAATTACCCAACTCATGATCTTGAATTAACATCAGTGGTGTTTGCACTGAAGATTTGGAGATATTATTTGTTTGGTGAGCACTTTGAAGTATTTTTCGATCACCGTAGTCTAAAGTACTTGTTCACTCAGAAGGACTTGAATTTGAGACAGCGCAGATGGTTGGAATATTTGAGCGACTTCAACTTCGAGATTTCTTATCAGTCAGGAAAAGCTAATGTGGTGGCCGATGCCTTAAGCAGGAAATCTCGAGGCGTTATTGCGAGTCTAGTGGGAGAACATGGATTGGAGAAACTGGGCAGTGCAGTATCTCATCCAGCTATAGTGGATCGGGTCTTGGCAGCCCAGAAAACAGACGAAGTGGTAGCCAAGATTCGCAAATCAATCATGGATAACAAAGGCCCAGCAGGTTGGGTCGTGAGAACAGATGGTGGTTTAACTTACCAATGGAGACTTTATGTGCCATTAGCAGAACAGTGTAGAGAAGAGGTTCTCAAGCACTTTCATCATTCGCAATTTGCAGTTCACCCTGGAAGAACAAAAATGTATCGAAATATGCGACAACAGTTTTGGTGGCGCAACATGAAAAGAGAAGTAGCAGAATATGTGGCTCGATGTTTAACATGGCAGCAGGTAAAAGTTGAGTATCAGAAATCAACAGGAAAGTTGCAACCTCTTGATATACCCGAGTGGAAATGGGATCATATCACCATGGACTTTGTAACCGGATTACCAAGATCGCAGAAAGGCCATGATGCAGTGTGGGTCGTAGTTGATAGATTGACCAAATCAGCTCATTTCATTGCAATGAAGATGACAGACTCTATGGAGACCTTAGGTAAATTGTATCTAGATCGAGTTGTTAAGTTACATGGAATACCAGTTTCCATTGTATCCGACAGAGATTCTAGATTCCTATCGAAATTTTGGCAGAGCCTTCAGGATCAGTTGGGTACGCAACTTCATTTCAGTACCGCGTTTCACCCTCAGACGGATGGACAGTCTGAACGAACTATACAGATCCTAGAAGACATGCTTCGCGCTTGTGTCTTAGATTCTAAAGGAAGTTGGGAGGATTATTTACCTGTGGTGGAGTTTGCCTACAACAACAGTTACTAGTCTAGTATCAAGATGGCACCATTTGAGGCATTGTACGGCAGCCCTGCAGATCACCCTTATGTTGGAAGGAACCGAGCGACAAAGTGAAATTGGGACCAGATATAATCAGGGAAACGACAGAGAAAGTAAGGTTGGTCCAACAGAGACTACTGACAGCTCAAAGTCGTCAGAAAAGCTATGCGGACCGTAGGCGAAGGCATTTAGAGTTTGCAGTTGGTGATCGTGTCTTTCTTAGAATTTCACCTCGGAGAGGCATTCAACGGTTTGGTAGCAAAGGAAAACTATCTCCTAGGTTCATTGGACTGTTTGCAATCTTGGATAGAATTGGAGAAGTGGCGTACAGGCTTGCACTTCCATCACAACTCAGTAGAGTTCATAATGTTTTTCATGTGTCAATGTTGAGAAAGTACCAAGCAGACCCTTCTCATGTTCTGAATTGGGAAGATGTGGAGGTCAGTGAAGATGCAACTTATGAGGAGAAGCCGGTGAAGATTCTGGATACCAAGGATCAAGTTTTGCGCACAAAGACCATTCCTTTGGTGAGAGTTCTTTGGCAACACCATGGAGTCGAAGGTTCGACGTGGGAGAGAAAGGATGAGATGCAACGACGGCACCCAGAATTGTTCGATGAACAGGGTACGTATTTTTAGCTAAATTTCGAGGACGAAATTTATTTTAAGGGGAGTAGGTTGTGATGACCCAACCCGGAATAGCGGGTCAGTCGAGTTGGGTAAAATTTAAAATAGCAAATGGGTCTCTTAATTGTGTCGTGTGAATTTATGTGTTATTTTTCTTTTATTCTTATTGTTTAAAATAAAATAAATAAATACACAAAAATCTAGAATTTTATTATTTTAGGTTCCCCAATGCACACACATTTTTCCCTTAATTAGAATTTTCAAATTTGTCCCCTTCAAGTTGAAATTAAGTGACCGGGAAATAAATATCAAATTAGATTTTAAATTTGCAAAGTTAAGGGTTCCAATTAGAACTGTATTATTAAAAGTCCAAAATTTATAAACTAATAAGATTTATTTAGCTGAGATTTTAATAAAGTTCAAATGATAAATTAAAATTTGAATTCTTTTTGTAAATAAATAAATAAATAAACAGTCAAAGCCGTGTGGGCCCATGAGACCCACACCTTAAAGATTTTCTATTCCTTTCCTCAATACACGGTGCTTCTCAATTGTTTCCCTTTTTATTCTCTCTTTCTTTTTTTTTCTTTTACTTTCCTTCTTCCCCTCTACTTCTTTAAGAAAAAAAAACAGTAACCCATCACGATGGAAATTTTCCCCAAAATTTCATCCCCTTTCCTTCTTCTTTCCTTCTTCAAGATGGAAACCCCTCTCCATTAAAATCCTATTCTACATCCATCTCTCAATCCCACGATTTTTGGGACAACCCAACCGACCCCCTCCCTTATAAATTCCATCCGAGATCCTTCCATGATACCGGCCATCTTCAAGCGACAACAACCCGAACCCGAGCGAGAACGACCTCCAACCATCGTAGGGCAGCGGACGACCATTCAGCCGAGTGATTCAAGTCAGCCCCTCTTTCTCTTTCTCTTCTCTTTCTCTTTACTTCTTTGGTCCTTCTTGTCAAGTGTACCCATTTTCCATCCGTGAACAGTACCTACCCCTCCCTTCCAAAGCTTGTTGTCCCTTCTTCCCTCTTCCACCGTTTTACATTTTCTCATTTTTATTTATTTGTTACTTGTAGCATCAAATTATTTTGAAATAAAATAAAATAAAGAAAGAAATCAAAATAACACTTATATTTTGGCCTCTTGTTTCAGTCAACCCCTTTTTGCTGTGATCACTTATCTTAGTGATTTTATTTTAGTCCACTTTATTAAATTGGATTTTGGCCCTTGATTTTTATTTGTTTAAAATAACTTGATGTTTTAAGATTTAAATATAGTTATCTATTTATTTATTTTATTACTTGAACACCAATTTTAATGGTATAAAATAATAATAACAATAATACATATATTTAGACCTTTTACTTATGTATCTAGTTTTCAAAATAACTATGGGTTATATTTTTAGTTTAATGGTTTAAATTTTCATAATGATTCCTATAATGCATTGCCATAAATCATCTTTTTTTTTTTTTCAGAATTTCATTGACCAAATTTAACAGTTTAGCACAATTTTATCCAAGCCATAGCCCGTAGGTTACCCATGTTGTTGCAAAACCTCAGATTTTCATCTCTATGCTTAGAGGCTAATAACGTTATGTACATTGTAGCATTCATTCAATTAGTATTTCAACGTATGTAGTTAATTTATTGAGATAGTACAAGTGTTTTCCCACCCTTCTCATTTACTTTTGTTCACATCAACAAACCTATTGTTGTTTTTCATAAAGGGCATTATACCTTTCTTCTAATCACTGGTTAAGGAAATAAACTCTTGATTTCTCTTTTTATTATTTTTATCTTCCTTCCGTCTTCCATTTAAGATCGAGTTTTCGTGCGTGGACTTTAGGGAATTTGTGATGACATCTCAAATGCATAATGATATATAGATATATTCACATATTAATAGAAACTAGCCCAGACCATTGATTTAGCTGACTGATAGTAGGGACTGATTTTCAGTCTTTAAAACTGTTGATGTGAGTACTGTTTGGGCTCAGAACTTCACTCATACCTGGTCAATAAAACCTATCATCATTCTTCTCAAACTGGATCCTTAAACCAGCCTAGTTACTGTCCAATTTGGATATGTAGATATAAAACCCATCATGTACCTAGCCTCTTAACCTTTAGTTTTCAGTATCCATAGGTGAGGGCAGCACCATCACCCATGTTCAATAATCCTCATACACCTATCTAGTCCATTTTATTTAGAGGTATTTGTTCGAAGAAATATTAATAATACTTGGAACTCCAAACAAATTTATATGCAGCACTTCCTGGATTCCCTATTACTTGATTTCAAATTGGAATGCGTGAGGATTTATCACCTACACTTCACAAGCTTTTTAGGTGAGGGAAAATAATACTTTGTACCTTTATCAAGCATGAAAATTCTCTATGTTATTTGTATGATTGAGCAATAGAAAAGAATATTTTATGGTATGTATTTGGAATGTAATATTGGATTTAGGAAATATACTGAGTTATATCTTAGAATAGTGGTTGTAACCCGGTGCATACTCACAGTAATGTAAGGGGATAGGCTAAATGTCTAATGGCCGTGAGGAACTCAGTCTGCCCGGATAGTTGGAAGTCAACCACTAATCTTGTTGAAAGGTCCAATAATTATGTTCGTATTGGATTGATGTTTTATTGTCTATTATAGAGTTATTTTTATGTTATTAAGATGGATTTATGATATAGTGTTGTCATAGTAATAATATTGTGATATGAATTATTATTATGCATGTGGGATATTGTTGACATTGATTTTGATGTTTTAAAATATGTACATGATGTTTATGTCAAATTAAAATTATAATCATGTTTGGGATGATGGCAATGATTTTACTTATGGCATGTTAATATGAAAAATAACATGTGGTATGATAGAAATAATGCATAATAGGCATGACATTGAGCATGTCATCTTCATATTCATGGGATGGATATGGAGGTGTTGGCCGTGATCTTTTGTGATGACCACGACGGTGGTAGTTTCAGGCCTCACTTTTAGTGAGAAGTACCACACATGTGGTAGGTTTGGTTTTTAGGCCATGAAAGGTCACGAAGACTGATATTTGGTGGTAGTTGTATTATGTAGGCCCATTTGATATGGGAAGTACCACTTTGTGGTAAGTTATAGGCCTTGCATTGAGCATTGTGCATTGCATGGCATAATGCATGAATATTAAAAATATATTATTTAATTATGTTTTAAGTTCATGTCTATAGAGAATAATGATGATATTATGTTGGGTATGAATTATTGTATTCATTCACTGGACTTAGAGCTCACACCCCTTACATTGCAGGTAATCCTCTGGACTTAGGATTGGAAGAGACAACTGATGTTTAAATACTCAAGATGAATATTTAATTTCTTAGTATAGTCATGGTTTCGTATGATTGAATTTATTTTATTTGATATTACGTATTTTGAGAGATTTGATTGGTTAGCTTGAAATAATTGAGAACTTTGAGAATATTGATTTATGTTTTATTTTATAGAACGGGATGTGAGCAGTGAGATTAGATTTGATATTGATAATAGATGTTATTTATTTTATATTGTCAATGACATTATGATTTATGCAATGTGTAAATTGGGCTTGAATGATTTGATGGTTTCCTTATTTCATTCACAATCTTATATATATATATATACTTATTTTCCCCCAGCCACAAATCTGTGATGTAAGGCCCGTTATATGCGTTGTTGCGTTGAGTAACGCCCGTTCAATTTGCAGTTGAGCGAGTCATGACCTGTTCAGGCTGTAGAAAGGGGCGGGACGTTACAGTTCAAAGTACTGGAAATATATTGACCTTCATTTTCATGTAAGTTTTTATTCCATTTTTAGTTTTTAGCCTTCTGATCTAAATATTTTATGGTTTTAATGTATAGTTTAATATTTAATATATTTTTTGTAATATGTTGTTGTTTTAGAAATATGATTATTAATTATTGATAGTGATTTATTTATGCTACTGTAAAAAAAGTAGTATTTGACAGTAGATGAGGTTTTTTTTTTTAATTTTATCATTTAATCCTCCATTTTCATGTGATAAATTCTGAAAAAATATGTAAATGTACCCAAAACGTATGAATATTTTTTAACCCAACCCTCTCAGTGAGTAGTGTTTGTGAACTGTAAAAAAAGTAGTATTTGACAGTAGATGAGGTTTTTTTTTTTAATTTTATCATTTAATCCCCCATTTTCATGTGATAAATTATGAAAAAATATGTAAATGTACCCAAAACGTATGAATATTTTTTAACCCAACCCCCTCAGTGAGTAGTGTTTGTGAACTGTAAAAAAAAGTAGTATTTGACAGTAGATGAGGTTTTTTTTTTAATTTTATCATTTAATCCCCCATTTTCATGTGATAAATTATGAAAAAAATATGTAAATGTACCCAAAACGTATGAATATTTTTTAACCCAACCCCCTCAGTGAGTAGTGTTTGTGCACTGTAAAAAAAGTAGTATTTGACAGTAGATGAGGTTTTTTTTTTAATTTTATCATTTAATCCCCCATTTTCATGTGATAAATTATGAAAAAATATGTAAATGTACCCAAAACGTATGAATATTTTTTAACCCAACCCCCTCAGTGAGTAGTGTTTGTGAACTGTAAAAAAAGTAGTATTTGACAGTAGATGAGGTCTTTTTTAATTTTATCATTTAATCCCCCATTTTCATTTGATAAATTATGAAAAAATATGTAAATGTACCAAAAACTTATGAATATTTTTTAACCCAACCCTCTCAGTGAGTAGTGTTTGTGCACTGTAAAAAAAGTAGTATTTGACAGTAGATGAGGTTTTTTTTAATTTTATCATTTAATCCCCCATTTTCATGTGATAAATTGTGAAAAAATGTGTAAATGTATCAATTTTATCAGATTCTTTTTTTAAATGAAGCCTCTGAGTTTGTAGTGTGTTATTACTGAAAAAGTTTCTGGTTCACAGCAGATGAATTTTTTTTTTAATTTTATCATTTAATCCCCCATTTTCATGTGATAAATTTTGAAAAAATGTCTAAATGTATCAAAAAAATCAGTTTCTTTTTTTAAATGAAGACTCTGAGTTTGTAGTGTATTATTACTGTAAAAAATTTCTGGTTCACAGCAGATGATTTTTTTTTTAATTTTATCATTTAATCCCCCATTTTCATGTGATAAATTGTGAAAAAATGTCTAAATGTATCAAAAAAATCAGATTCTTTTTTTAAATGAAGCCTCTGAGTTTGTAGTATGTTATTACTATAAAAAGTTTCTGGTTCACAGCAGATGAATCTTTTTTTAATTTTATCATTTAATCCCCCATTTTCATGTGATAAATTGTGAAAAAATGTCTAAATGTATCAAAAAAATCCGATTCTTTTTTTAAATGAAGCCTCTGAATTTTTAGTGTGTTATTACTGTAAAAAGTTTCTGGTTCACAGCCGATGATGTTTTTTTTAAAAATTTTGTCATTTAATCCCCTATTTTCATGTGATAAATTGCCCAAAAATGTGTAAATGTATCAAAAAAATCCGATTCTTTTTTTAAATGAAGCCTCTGACTTTGTAGTGTGTTATTACTGTAAAAAGTTTTAGTTCACAGCAGATGATGTTTTTTTTTAATTTCATCATTTAATCCCCTATTTTCATGTGATAAATTGCCCAAAAATGTGTAAATGTATCAAAAAAATCAGATTCTTTTTTTAAATGAAGCCTCTGACTTTGTAGTGTGTTATTACTGTAAAAAGTTTTAGTTCACAGCAGATGATATTTTTTTTTAATTTCATCATTTAATCCCCTATTTTCATGTGATAAATTGCCCAAAAATGTGTAAATATATCAAAAAAATCAAATTCTTAAACAACAATGGCTAAGAACAATGAAGATCCAGCATGGTCGTTCGGTGAACGACATAGTAACAACAAAGTCAAATGCAACTTCTGTGAAAAGATGGTATCTGGAGGAATAACCCGTTTGAAGGCATATATAGCCGGAAAGACGGGATATGTAGCGCTTGCAAATGCGCACCAGCACAAGCGCAAATTATTTGCAGGCAACTACTGGAAGTGAATGCCAAAAAAAAGAAAATAAGGACTGAAGCAGAAGAGCATGCTATCGGTTACATAATGGCCGACTGTTTAGAAAGTGAAAGGGAGGGCCAATACGTGGAAAATGTTCCGTCGTCTTCAGAAGATGATCCAGACGAGATTGAGGAGGACAGAGACCTGCGACGTGCAATGCGAATTAGTCACCGCGAACATGAGATGAGAAGGCAGAGGGTGCAGGTTAATTTCTTTAAATTAATTGTTTAACGTAACAAAAGCAATTTATTTCTCAATTACATTAAAATGCCAAATACTGAATTTTAATACTTTACACAGGCGGTGCGAGTGGATCAGGGACTGGGCGTGGATCATCCAGACAAAAATCTGGACTTATGGGCCGATGGACTTCCATTAAAAATGCATTCAGAGGAGGAGAACAAGCAAGGCCTGAACGTTACGGTGTAAATCCGAATACAGTTGGTGCTAGTGATCCAATGTGGGACAGACCAACTTCCTTGAAACAAGGAAAAATAAATCAAGTAGACAAAGAGACGGCAAAACAATTAGTTGGGACGGCAGTCACTAAGTTTTTCGCCGACAGCCATCGGCCACCGACTGAAATCTTAAATCCATATTTTAAGTCTCTGTGCTTTGCATCCACAACTGCTGGACCTAATATCAACTTCCCATCGTCGTATGAGATTTCTACCACGTTCATCCCCCGTGAAATACAGCGGATCCGAGAATGGGTAAATAATTTTAAGTCTTCTTGGGAGGATACGGGAGTAACCCTTATGTCGGATGGCCGGAAGAGTGACGATAACCGTAGTATCGTTAACTTCCTCATTTATAATCAATGTGGCACAGTGTATCATAAATCATACGACACATCAGGCCGAGTAAATGATGGTGATTTTCTTTGTAGCTTGATGGTGTCTGTCTGTGAAGAAATTGCGCTTGAGAATATTGTCCAAATTGTAACGGACAATGGAGCGGGCTATAAGTCGGGAGGGAGGAAGGTCGGGAACACATACCCGTGGATCTTATGGACCCCCTGTGCAGCCCACTGCATAGACTTGATCCTCCAAGATTTTGTTAATGTGAGGGAATTTGGGAACCTAATTGACTGGTGTAAGGATGTTACTACATTTATATACAATCATGTTAGAATCTTAGAGGTAATGAGGAAGTACACGAAACGTCGTGAACTACTGCGACCTGCAGTAACACATTTCGCCATAGTATTCCTTACGATGTAGAGCTTCTTAAGAAGCAAGACATAATTGATGAAGATGGCGAGAAGTAGGTCCTTTGCGAATGCGTTCGACATGAGGAACGCTGAACATCAAAGATATTACTAGAACATTACACACTTATTTGTATCTAAAGTGTTCTGGGACAGTATCGTATCGGCCATCAATATCTCTGCTCCCATAGTCACAGCACTCCGATTTGTAGACGGAGATAAGAAGCCGACGCTCCCCTATGTATTTGAATGCATCATAAAGGCTAAAACTGAAGTTGCGAAAGTTAATCCTCTGGTTCACTTCATGGAAATCATCAACGACAGGATTAATCAATTTTTCATCTCCAACCCACAGTTCGTTGCAGGTTAGTTTTTTATTCGCTAGTATGTTTATATCTTGTTATTGTGCATATCTTATATTTAGGCTAATCGCATTGTATTTCACTTGGCAGCATGTTATTTGAATCCCTTCTCAAAGAAACCTAATGAGTTAGGTTTAGAACTGTCGACCGACTTAATTCGTAACTGCGTAAGACGGACATTGGAGATTATGGGTGTCATGCATCCTGGTGAACGGGCGGCATGTTTTAGAGATATACTACTTTTGTTCATTATGATCTCCATATTTTCGATGATTTGAAAGTTGTTCATTATCCGATAATACTAATTGTGTTTCATTTTTGTTTTGAAGTTACACAATTATGAGAACCGCTTGGAGTCATTTGCTGATGAAGCTGCAGATGTTAGGTTGAGAGAGACGGCGACGATGAGTGCTACACAATGGTAGACATATTTTTGGCAACAAATCACCTATATTGAGGAAGTATGCCATCAAGCTGATGAGCCAGACGTGCAGTGCAACCAACTGCGAGCGTAACTGGTCGACATTTAAATATGTCCATAGCAAGCCTCGAAACAGATTATCATCTTAAAGACTTCATGATTTAGTGTATCTACACTACAATCAGAGGCTAAGGGCAAGGAATTTGAGGAGGTACCCCGAGTTGACACAGGAAGATGCCGATGATTTTTTCGTCTCGATCGACCTCGAGTCTCTATTTACCTATAATGATCCATTAAATGAATGGATCGAAGAGGAAGAACAACCTGTACTGCATGATCTAGATATATCATTTTTAGATCAAAGTATAGAGTTGAGAGAATTGCAATATTCTGAGGAAGAGACGGAAAATGAAGGTTGCCGCCATTCAATAAGTGTGTCCCACCCTCCAAATGTGGGTCTAGAACGTCAGACAAGTACAAGGATGGTTCCACGTCGTCATTCTGTTAGTGAACGGCCCACTAGGACAGAAGGGGTATCTAGCTCTTCACAAAGGAGGAGATCATTAAGAGGAAAAGAACATGTTGTTCCGAGCAGCCAAGCCAGCAGATGTGATTATGAGTCGGCTAGATCTGATTCTTATTCATCTACCGATGACGGTAATGGGTCAGATGATGGGTTGGATTTTACTCATCCAAATATTGTTGTGGATGTTGAGCCTGCCGGCCCACCGGGGTATTATCCCAACATGAGTGAAGTCCATTACCAACAGGATGATAGGCAACATACACCTCCTCATGGCGGAACAAACTTACCCGGTGAAGGATATGTATCTTTTGTAATGACCCGGAATTTGTGAATCAGTATATCTGTGGTTATTATTTATTTTAGTAATGAAAATTGAGAATTTTAATGGAATAAATGTTAAGTGAATCAAAATTTGGGCAAAGGCCCAAGTATGGTTCAATGGACCATGGGTTGGATGAAATTCATTTAGTTAGTCAATAATGGTTAATGTAATAGCTCGGAATTTGTAAATCAATGAATATGTGAATATTATTTATTTTAATGATGAAAATTGAAAAATTGGTGGAATAAATGGTAAATGGGCCAAAATCTGGACAAAGGCCCAAGTATGGCCCAATGGACTATGGAGTTGATTTAAATTCATTTAAAGGGGGCAATGAGGGTTAAATGGGTCAAGAATGGTCAAATTAGGTCAAATACCCATTTGGGACCAAATGGGTCAAGGTAGTTAAGCTCTAAGGTAAATGGGTAAGATGAAAATGTAATTGGACCATGGGCCCAATGGGGATCCATTTAGAATGAATTGAATGAAATTTAAATCACCTAAGTTAATTTAGAATTAAACCAAGGTGATGTGGCCAAGTGGGACCCACCTCCACCTCACTAAGTGAGGTGGCGTGTGGACCCAAGGATTGGTGGGGCCGGCCACCATGGTGGAATTAGTCAACCATGGGTGGAAGTATGAAGGTAATTTAAAGAGGTGGAATTAGGTTAAGTGGAAATAAATTAACTTAAATTAATAATTTAATTAATCAAGTGATTAAGTTAAGCAAATGGGGTTAAATTGGTAAAATGGGAGACCAAGCTACCCCACCTCAAATGTAAAACACGTTGGACTTGGTGGTGGTTATCTAAACCACCACCATAGAGCAAGATAAATATCTTGTATTGGTTGGTGGAATAATTAATGTAAAGTGTAGTGAGGTCACCAAATGGGGATAAGCTTTGATTTCTCTTCTCATTTCTTATCCTCTCTTCATTTTTACTCTCTCCATTGCCGTCCCATGCTCCAAGTGAAGGAGAGAAAGAGAGCTAAGGAGAAAAGAAGAGAAGGAGAGAAGAAAAAAGTGAAAATTTAAGCAAAATCACTCTAAGATCAAGGTTATTATCTCCCCTCTCATCATCTTTCCCTCTCTATCTCTCAATACAAACCCTAACTTGGCCGATCCTAAGGTTGGGGGTTGTCACCATTGATCAAGCATCTTGACCTACTAAAGATCAAGAGGAAGGAGAGAGGAGGCTAAGGAAACCGACGGGAGTGGCGGAAGTCGGAGGAGACGACGGATTGTGAGTATTTCTTAAACAAGACATTTTGGATTTTTAGGGTTTAACAATTGGGATTTATTTTTGTAAAATTTATGGTGGTTAAATAAGTTTATGCCATGGATTTTAAGTCCATCAAATGAAAGGGTGGAAGGTGGTGGAAACCCTAAATGGGCAAATTAGGGTTAGGGAAAAGAAATAAATAAATGTATTAAGTGCATGGTGTAATTTATTAAATTAAGCATGAAATTAGGTGATTGGAAGGAAATCATGAGCCATAGGGTTCGGCCATGTAGTATGGCCGAACCCCATGGTGGGTGATTTGGTGGGTAATTTAATTGGTTAGGGTTTTAAAGAATGGAAGGCAATGAGGGTTTTTAGCTAATGAATTTTAGTAAATGAATGAATGTGGGTAAGTTTTAAAATGGTGTTATGATGAAAATGCAAAGAGGTGTATGGCCTTGAAAGGCATGGATGAAGTGAACCTTGAACCATGGGTTCGGCCATGGTGTATGGCCAAACCCTATGGTAATGTGTTACAAATTTTAAATGAGCTTAAAAAGCCATGGAAAATGGGAAGATTGATGGATTTAATATTTTTGTGAATGTAGATATTTTGGAGCAATGAATGATGGATTATGAGCCATGGGTTCGGCCATGGTGTATGGCCGAACCCTATGGTGATCAAATGATGGAATGAAGGGTTGTGAATAATGGAAAATAAATGGGAATGTTAGTAGTTTTGATGAACCCAAGAGATAAAAACCAATGTTGATCAAATGGGTGATCTAAATGACTGGTGAAATCCCCATATGGAGGGACTTGTGATAAATTCAAATGTGGACAATGGACCCAAGAAAAAATATGGGAAAATGACACCATGGGTTTGGCCATAGTGTATGGCCGAACCCATGGCCCATTTATGAGTCTTTTGATGGGTTAGGTTGGAGTATGAATGTGTTTAAATTGATTGGGATTTGGTTAAGTTAAGGACTTATCTTTAATGAGTTCATGTAATGGTTGATAGGTCACTAATAAATCTAAGTTATGGATCAATTTTGGACTTAATCATGCATGGATAAATGAGTGATTAATCATGGAAAATGAAGTAGTGGCAAAACCGTAATTAATGGCCAAATTCAAGAATTCCATGGAGATTGATCATGGACTTAGGGGCTCTAATGTAATAACCTTATAAGTGATTGATCAAGCCTAGGGTGGCCAATTTTTAAGAATTATGGGATTAAAAGTTTTAATAGATGAAATGGGACCCACAAAACCTAAATAATGACCGGTTTTTCATATGGACTTGGAAATGATTTATGGGCTTAGAAATGGTTGAAACTTGGACTGATGTGTGTATGTAATAAGGTATTGGATATCACGAATGATACGCGTGTCGGTAGCCAAATTATCGGACGAAAACGAAACAAAGACGCGAGTCGGTATTCGGTAGGATTCTAACCTTTTTGTAAGCCATGGATTGAGTGATAGTTTCTTTGAATTATGTATGATGTAGGGGTTTTTACTTGATTTATTCTGGTAAGCATATGATTGGTTTAAAATGAGTTTTAAAGCTATGATGTGTTTATTGAGGCTTTACTTGATCTACTTTTGATAATCAAGTTACATGTTTGATTGATGAGATTTTTAAATGTCATGGTTGTTATTATATTCATTACATGGCATATGACATATACATCTCATGCATGGTATGGGAGGGATATGACAGGGGAATGATGAAATGAAACTGGAGTCCATGCTCCGTCGGGGTGACCGATAAACAATCATGGGGATATTCTGATGTGTTTGATTCATCAGGGAGGTTACTATGGGCTCTATGATATGTTGATACGGTTATTCAAACAAGAATGTTAATATGTGTTATTATACCTTGATGATGGTTCTTCCATCAAGGGGGATGCCTAGTGTGGATCACATCTTGATGAGGTTTTTCCATCAAGAGGGTCATGGCACGATGATGGTATGGATTATATTTTGAACATTATGTATGGATAAAAAAGGGGCATTGTACAATTATGATTAGATGGATGGGTGAGATTCATGACATAAAACACCCATTGCATTACATTGTACCAAACGGCATGATTTTGATATAATATTTTCTATATGCTTTGTTATCATTAATCTATGTGATAGCCCTACTCGGAGTCCTATTGGGCGCGTTGTCTAACGCCCTACTTCTACCCTAACTGATGACGCAGGAAATGCCGGAGCAGAAGAATGAGACGGGAGCCAAGCTTAGGAGCTTGGGAAGGAAGACTGTTTGCTTTAATTAAGTTTATTTTGGGAAATGTGTATTTGTATAGTTTAGCTTGTCGGATTGTATAATTACTTGTTATATTCTAGTTTTGTTTTGGATACGGTAATGTTGGGATGTTTTATTAGTTAGATGAATGTAATCTTCCCTGCTATCTAAAATTTATAGGTTAGCCTCTATTATCATTCCGCGTTTTATGTAACATTCCGCAAGCTTACTTATACGTGTGAACTGTTCCTCGTGGACTTCGTTCCACGCACACGTAGGGTTGGCCAATTCAGGGCTGGGCTTTAGAAGCTCGGACTTAACTCACGTCGTGACGTCGTGACGTCCGCGCCCTTGGTCACTTTAAAAAAAAAAAAAATAGACTCTGATTTTCCGTAAAAAGGGGCGGACATTACATCTTTCGGATATACGCCCACAGGATATTATGGTCAACCGAGCTATGGGCACTTCGACACGAACTCATTATCTAGTAATATGCAGTCCATGTCGATTTCAGGTCGTAAGTCGCAACCCTCATCTGATAGTTGGCAGTACAGTACCACAATCCATCGTCAACATCCGACTACACGTCTGATGATGAGCGACTTCCGGAAGAGACGTATGCAAGATTTTATTTCCACGTCCCGGGTTATCCATATGAAGAGCTGGATCCATAGTAATATTACATTTGTTTTGAGAAAATTTGGACAAGCTTTGATGTAATTCAAAATTTGAGATCTGAAATTCAATTTCATTGAGATCTACTTAAAATGAATTCAAATTTTGATAGATAACTAATAGTCTAAAAAAAAAAAATAATATGATATTATTCAAAGGTCTTCACTTATAAAATACCACTTCTTGAAAATTTTAAAAACATGATTTGAATTTTAAAATACTATTCAATAAATTAAAAATTATAATAAGTGACACTAATCTCATTAAAAATTATGCTAAGATTGATTAATTATATAATAGGATCTACTTCTTGATGAGACTTGAGAGGATTGATGGGACATTTTCATGTTTTTATAAGTTAACATCATCTATTGTTAATTTTAATATTAAAAATAGATGAAACTTAAATAAATAATTTGAATATGTATATGACCGATATTTAATGAAAAAATTACATTTTCAAGAAGCCCAAAATCTTCCGATATTACCCAAAAAAAATGGGACAAAAAATCAAAAAAAAAAAAATCGAAAGAGAGAAAAAGTTACTGGCCGGTATATCGGCCGATATACCGTTCGGCCCGGTATTTAAAACCCTGGTTCCACATCTCTGTTGTCCTTTTATAATAAATAATATTATCTGTCTATTTTTATCTTATTTTGTAATACTTATTTTACTATGGTGACTACATTAAGCTAGTTTCTTTCGTATCTTTATTGACTATGAATACACTGCGATTATCTGGAGAGTGTACAAGTCTCCCAATTCAACTGTAGAAAGTAGTTTAGAAAAGTGTTAAGCGTGGAATTCAATACCTCTTTCATGAAAAAAAAATTCTTAAACTCTTGAATAAATAATGTGACTATTTTTGTCTAACTTCTCCATTTACTTGCATTCTCATAAAGTAATATCCAAAGCAATTTTAAAAGGTGCAGAGTTGCTTTACACGTATTTTTTGAGTTTTTTATTAAAAAGATAATCCATCCCTTACTTTTTGACTTGTGCGGCGGCGATTTAAAAAGACCTTTACTAATTAGCATATGATTTGAACATGGGCTGCCAGTTCTTGCAAGTTTAACCTTTATTAAAATTAAAGACTTGATAGATAATGAAGTCACTGAATGTATAATATGAAGTAAATTTTTTTTAAAAAAAATAACTTTAGATAAATAAAATTTTGATTTGAATAATAATGATGATAAAGTAACAATTTCTCATACTTTTTGATATTCCCCACCTAGCAAACGTTTCCTCCCTCCAAAGAAGCTCTTTTGGAGAGATTGCCTAAGCACTAGATGGGTAGAAGTGAAATGTGAGGGACTAAATAACTAGATGAGGGTGAAATTTTACATTCACCTCATCATATTAGTCACCTGATTTTGGTTCAAAATTTAACCAAAGTAAATTATTTCACCCACCTTCAATTTCATTTGATCTTCTTCTACAAAAAGCCTCTTGATAATGTAAAGCGTAGAGCTGAAATTTGGATCGGATTTTAATGAACCCAATTTAACCCAAACTTGATCTGATCCGACTTGACTTGAATTGTTGAACCGAGTTACTCAATCCACCCAGAGCTGAATTTGTGACATGACTCAACTTGAGTGTTGTTTTATAATTTGGTGCACTTGGGTAGGATCGGTCGGGTTAATTAAAAATGTTCAACTGAAATCGACTCGAATTTCGTGCAAGTTGTTTTTTCTCCCAATTTGACGTGACCCGAAATATACAAATATATAAGCCAAACCCGCAGATTTCTTGAGTTGGTTCATGCACGTCAAGTTAAAACCAGACCCGAGTATCACCCCTAGTAAAGCCAACGTTGACATTATATAAGCACACTTTCTCTCTCTAAAATTAAAAGTAATTATAATATGAGGTGGGTGAAATTCACATTCATTTATGTTTAATGCTGAAATTTTTTAATGACCGGATGAAATGCAAGTCCATTTCTAGACTCTAGCCCAACTTCCGCAATTTCATCATCAATAATACCATATCAATTGATATACCAATATCTTAGGCTAATATAGATCGACAAATTGGCCTATAGATTTCAACCATAGTTTAAAAACTGAAAAAAAAAAAAAAAATTTGAGTTAGTGGGTTTGAGTTAATTAATGATGATTTTACTCATATTTTTTATAACTAAATTTTGAAAGATTCTTAGAGCAATCGATTAATCTTTTAGTAAGTCCCTCTACCCATACACCAGATAATTCTATGGAAAATATTCATTTGGAGTGAAGTGAAAATTGAATTCAAGACTCTCTCTTCTTGATGAGAATTCATGATTACGATGAGAATGACAATATAAAATGAATATATATACATATATTTTATAATATTCATTTTAATTGGATGGAAATCCCACTACAAAAAAAGTACATCTCGAGTTGCACAGATAGTATTATGGGTCAGAGGGCCAGCAACATGTATGGCCAATATGGGATATATGTCTATTATTTAAGTCTTATCTAGACTTTATCTACATAAAAATAATTTGAAAAAAAAATATTTAAGTCTTATCTAGAGTTGTTTCACACTCTGTTGTCCTTTTATAATAAATAATATTATCCGTCTATTTTTATCTTATTTTGTAATACTTATTTTATTATGATGACTACATTAATCTACTTCCTTTCGTATCTTGTATCTTTATTAACTATGAATGCATTTGGATTAATCTTTGGAGATTGTACAATTCTCTCCGTTCAACTTTAAAAAAAAATGATCTAGATAAATATTGAGTATGAATTGAATTTAAACTTTGATCGAAAAAGTAAGTTGATTCTTGAATTAATAATGTGACTACTTTTGTCTAAGTTCTTTACTTGCGTTCTCATGAAGTAATATCCAAAGCAATTTTAAAAGTTGCAGAGTTAGTTTACACATATTATTTGAGTTTTTTAATTAAAAGATAATCCGTCCCTTACTTTTTGACTTATGTGGCGGCTATTTAAAAAGGATTTTACTAATTAGCATATGATTTGAACATGGGCGGCCACTTCTTGCAAGTTTAACCTTTATTAAAATTAAATCTCACATCAATTATTTTTTGTAATAAAACTATGGTGTTATTTATTTTAAATAGAGGATGATTTTGAGTGATGATAATAATAATAATAAAATTAATTAATCTTACCTAACAATCTTTTAAATTGAAGGCATTCTAAGTGCCAACAATCATAATTTCAGCAGGTATTTTTTAAATGCTTGGTGATAATTTAAGTCTTATTAGTGTGTCTATTTAAGAGTCTACTTTCTTTTATGCTGGCATATACTAGGCCTCGGCCTTAATCCTCGAAGCCTCTTATCACCTTGCTTGCCTGAATGATATGATATTATCATTTGCTAAAAAATAAAAAAATTATATAAAAATAAGTGTGGAAAAAAATTCAAATATAAAAATCAAACCCATAAAAGTCTTTTCATAATGATTCTTATTATTATATATTTTTTTGAATGATTACTATTCTCAATCCGAGATAAAAATGTGATCAATAGGTTGCATATCAACAATAATATTGTGAGAACTTGAAGATCACAGTATATCGGCATCAATGCATCCCGGCGCAGGGGGAGAAGCGTTGCACTGATAAGAGTGTGACGCCGCCCTATATCAATGCAAGACTTTTTTTTTCTACTCGGACTATCAATGTAAGAAAGGTCAAATTGGTTGTCCTCCAAACCAGAAAAGAAAACGACAGACATGGGACAAGAAGTAGGTGCCCCCGCTTCCACGGAAAGGAAAGATATCATTTATAAATTATGGGCCCTTAACCCTTATTGTAAGCCTAAGCCATCTCATTTGCATATTATTCAATGATTCAAATTATTTACTAGGAAAACTCATCGATGGTGACCTTATTCTATTTTTTCTATAAGAAGAAAAGGTATCCATAATTAAGAATTCCCATCGGTGGCTTTAGAGGGGATCAGCTAGTTTGATCTTTTTCATTTCATATATTTTTACCAAGTCAATTATTTTTTAATGTTTAAGCTTAATTAGAAAATTGAAATTCAAAAGTTTTACATGCAAAATGACCAACAGATTCAAGTATTTAGTAATGATAAGTCAATGATCTATGCGTGATCTGATCTTCAGTGACTTGCTCTGAACCATAGCTCCCCAAAGGTGCACGATCAGAGGCTTTATGAGATGGTGGTATCGGATGATGCCGTATGTTTGTGATAGTGGACAGCGGAAGACTCTGAATATTTTATTGAATATCAGATCACACATAATTCTATTTTACTCAATGGTAGGTTAAGAAAAAGAAGAAGAGAAGGAATCCCTAAACCTTCCTTCAGAATTTGGATCACAAAAAAATGATTCTCCATGTTATGGTTTTAAAAAAATAATATAATTCACTTTTAGGAAATAAGATGTTTCAATTCTCATGTGTATCAATAAAATGAAGAATATTTCAGATAAACTGATTTCGATTTTTTTTTTAAAGGTTAATCTTTTTTTTGAAAGGTATAAAGTGATTTCGATTTACATGAATAAAATCAGACTTGGGTTTCAATTATAAGAAATGAGAATGGCAAAAACGTGATCTATTTCAAAATGCAACACATTAATTTCCTGGAAATAGAGAGATGCAGGTTGCAGAGACTAACCTTCAGATGGGTCTGTTGTAGCATTACTTGTAGTTTGAGCTTGTGATCTCCCCAACAGGTAGGCAAGCTGGTACAAGCACCAAAACAAGATCACGAGTAGAGAAGAAGATTTATGCTTGAAAACTTTCATGATTATGCAACAGAAGAAGAGAAAGTTTGTTCTCCCTTATTGTGAGAAGAAGAAGAAGAACATGAAAAGGGCCCGACAGAGGTGATAAAAGGGGTGGTGATGGTGGTGGTGGTGGTTTTCTCCTTCATTGTTCTGAGGCGGCTGCTCTTCTTGATTGGATCAAATTAGCGGTTCAAATTTGACAAATATTTTTGTCAACTTGTGTGTAAAGATTACTTTTAATATTTTTGCATTGTCAAGTAGTACTGTAGCAGATGGGATCTGCTATCAAGTTGAAGTATTACTATCAAGTTGGAAGTATTTAAAATGGATTCATTGTATCTGTTGAAAGGATTTCAGGACCATCTTCCCCTCCATGATTGGAGCTGTGCTTAAATATCAATTTCTTTATCAGGATCACTTTGTCGACTAACCCATTATCACTTTTTTTACTGAAAATTATAATTCTACCCTCTTTCGTGTGGAATCGATTGATTGAATAGTTAGTTCATTTTCTTCGATCAATCGATCCCTTCATTCCATAAGCTAGATGGAAAAATTGAAACAATCGCACGATTCTGTTTTGTTGATCGATTGAAACATATGAATGATTCGATTTTCTGAACGAATCGATCGATTTTCTGAACGAATCGGTCGATTTTCTGAACAAATCGATTGATCGATTATGCTTAAGCTACAGTAATGTGTAGTATTTTATTTAAATAATAGAATTTTAACCTTATTTTTTAAGCACTGTGTATTTTCAAAATTTCTCAAATTGAATATCCGGACTAATTAAGATAACTTGATAAAAATACTTTAAAACTTAAAGGTCTTTTGACACTGCCAAATGCTTAAAACAGAGTGTTTTACAAATAAATGTATCCCTCGGCTGCGCCGAAAACACATTTGGGAGTGTCAAAAGACTTTGAAGTGTTAAAGTATTTTTATCATGTTATCGTAATTAGTCCGGATATTTGAGAAATTTTAAAAATGACAGTGCTTAAAAAAATAACGTTAAAGTTTTAAAGGAAATATAAAACTTTAATGTTATTTTTTAAGCACTGTATATTTTCAAAAATTTTCAAATTGAATATCCGAATTAATTACGATAAACTGATAAAAATACTTTAATACTTCAAAGTCTTTTGACACTCCTAAATGTGTTTTCGGCGCAGCTGAGGGATACCCTTATTTGTAAAACACTCTGTGTTTAAGCATTTTAGAGTGTCAAAAGACCTTTAAGTTTAAAAGTATTTTTATCAGGTTATCGTAATTAGTCCGGATATTTAATTTGAGAAATTTTGAAAATACACTGTGTTTAAAAAATAAAGTTAAAATTCTATTATTTAAATAATATACTATACATTATTATAGTTTAAACATAATCAATCAATTTGTTGCACTGTGTATTTTCAAAATTTCTCAAATTGAATATCCGGACTAATTACAATAACCTGATAAAAATACTTTAAGACTTTAAGGTCTTTTGACACTCTCAAATACTTAAAACAGAGTATTTTACAAATAAGATATCCCTCGATTGTGCCGAAAACACATTTGGAAGTGTCAAAAGACTTTAAAGTATTTTTATCAGGTTATCATAATTAGTCCGGATATTGAATTTGAGAAATTTTAAAAATACACAATGCTTAAAAAAATAACGTTAAAGTTTTAAAGGAAATATAAAACTTTAATATTATTTTTAAAGCACTGTGTATTTTCAAAATTTTTCAAATTAAATATTCAGACTAATTAAGATAACATGATAAAAATACTTTAACACTTTAAAGTCTTTTGACACTCCCAAATGTGTTTTCGGCGCAGCCGAAGGATACCTTTATTTGTAAAACACGTTGTTTTAAGCATTTGGGAGTGTCAAAAGATCTTTAAGTCTTAAAGTATTTTTATCAGGCTATCGTAATTAGTCCGAATATTCAATTTGAAAATTTATGAAAATACACCGTGCTTAAAAAATAAAGTTAAAATTCTATTATTTAAATAATATACTATACATTACTCTAGCTTAAACATAATCAATTGATAGATTCCTTCAGAAAATTGATCGATTCATTCAGAAAATCGAATCAATCGCATGTTTTAATCGATTGACAAAACAGAATCGTGTGATTGATTCAATTTTTCCAGCTACCTTATGAAATGAAGGGATCGATCGATCGAACAAAATGAACTAACTGTTAAATAGATCGATTCCACACGGAAAGGGGCAGAATCGTAATTTCCAATAAAAAAAAACTGAAAATCAGTATTTGGTGGCAGAAACATGCCGTGTCTAAATGGCTGGCCTTAAAAATTAATAAAAGACTTGGATAAGGCAGTTTAGGTATACATGATGTGTTAGATTTTGAGCCGGCTGACTTAAGTTTTTCCAATGTAAAATCTGAATATTTGAAATTTCTTTTGTTAAGAAATTTTAAATATTATATATATTTATTTTATGACTAAGGTGTGCAGGCATTTTCTCCATAAGGAACTTTATTTGATTAATCTTTAGAGGATGTGAAGACCTACCAATTCCGTACACATCGGACAAGTAACTACGGGGAGTGATACGTTGGAGTTGAGATGAATTGAATTCAATACCTCACTTCTTAAAGCTGGTTTCTTGACAGTCAGACTAATCCCTTTGGATTAATGTTTAACATTATATGCATATTATATCCATGTATGTATATATAAAGGGAGAGACCGAATTTTGTTATCCACTTTAACATCGCATTTTTACTGTGATATTCATTCTAAAAAGTATTATCCACAATGTTCTCCACTTAAAAATGTTTTGTTGACTCTATAATTTGAATTAATAAAAAAAATTAACCCAAGAAATCTCCTAGGCTTTTGTTTGGTTCAATAGATTTCCAATTAGTGAAAATATAAGGCTTTTTAGAAATTGATAAATTTCAATTAAAACACTTGATATATCAATTTCTATTTCATGAAAGTATGCAATTACTGAGGATAATAATTTAAATAAATCAAATATTTCAAAGCTCTTAAATATGATTCTAAGGTTCAAAAGACCTTGGAACTTTAGAATCACGAAAAACACTTGATAGTTAGATCCAAGGTAGAAATTAAATCTAATATTAACTCATTTATGAAATTAAGCTTCAAATTAGAAGAAACCCAACTTCAAAAGAGGCTCAAATTGAATTCTCAAAATCCTCACAAATTCTCTAGAATTTTGAGGATAACACAACTTTAAAGGCCAGAAGAAACTCAAATTCAAACTTTGTATGGCAATAGGAGCCAAGCGCCCTTATTTATATTTCAAACAATGTATTGCAATAGGAGTCAAGCACCTTCATTTATAATTAAAACTATGTATTGCAATAGAAACTAAATTTAAACTTGGGATAGAGTACCTACTCTGATATCAAACATTAGGTATTTGACCAATATACCAAAAGTTCAAGAGCTGATAGAATGTGAAAAATCAAGCCTTCACGTCTATACAATACTAAGCTGACCCAACCTGATATACCCATGCCCTAGGTTGGGCCCCACCAGGAACATAATAGTAAGTTACTACCAGGCACAATTAGTTTTATATACCAGTACCACTTTTAAGAAAACCCTTCGGTCTCAACATCTCTATATTATTGTTAATGGGCCCAAATATCAACCATCTGGTTGGATTGAGATACACCTTGATATATGGTAGATTAAGGGTAATATTATTTGCACTGTGAAAATTACTCTTGCGTGCACTGTATCAATATTATTTTACTGTTTTTCACATTTTACCCCTAGACCCCATAGTATACCTTAATCTAATGGGCACCGGACCTTGTGAGTAGTTGATTTTGCAATCCATTATACATTATTATGAGATGTTGAGATTCAATGATTTATTTGATAAAAATGGACCCTGCATATGAAAACTATAAATTAGTACGCCTTATTGTAACTTACAAAGAGGTCATCCTCATCTAATCATTGCTCGAGCATTTGCTACAGTACAATAGATATTTACCTTTCTTTTGGTATTAGAATCATTACGCCCCTCTCCAATCACCCAGTGGATTCCTTGAAATTTTCTCCAATTGCATTCATGATGTCATCGAGTGCCAATGATGTTCACCCATGAGAGAAGCGACAGTACCAAAACAAGGTCTTAGTTCTTGTTGAAGGTGTAGGATATTTTCCAAAACCACATTAACAAGGGACTGGATAGTATCCTCTAGCCATTTACACAAGGATTGGCAAAACAGAAAATGCATTTCACCAGTAATCCCTGCAAGAACATAAGCCATCCTCAAAATGGTGGAAACAGTTTCGATCCCTGACAACAATCTTGCGCCCAGTTATCTTTGAAATTAGTTTTGTTACAGTATGGCAATCTGAACAGACACGCAGGTTCTTCACAACTCTAATGGTTGTCCCCTGGTTTTGTACTGATAAGCCCCAAATGCAATAGCAAGCTTCTCACTATGAATTCAAAGTGCTCTCTCTTTCTGTGTCTCTTCAATATCGTGCAACACAATATCTGTCTGAGGGACATAACCATATGCCTTGAGCAGCTCAATCAACTCCTCCAACATGAGATAGATTTCTTTGCTTCTCGGGTGTTTCATGTCCCCTGAAAGGAATTCATGAGTCCTACTATCAATTTCAATTGAGCTGCAACCTGGTTCCTTTCGTACCCCAGTGTCTTTCATCAGTGTCCTCATCCTTGCAACTTCATCCCATTTGCGTGCAGCTGCATAGATATTTGAGAGAAGAACGTAAGTGCCTGAATTTGCAAGACCCTTTTCCACCAGAAATTCAACTATGTTTTCTCCTAGAGTCATGTTAGAGTGAAGCCGACAAGCACCCAGCAGTGATCCCCACACCACTGGATCTGGCTCAATTGGCATGGTCCTGACTAGTTCATATGCCTCTTCCAAGAATCCGGCACGCCCGAGAAGGTCAACCATGCATCCATAGTGCTCAATCTTGGGCTCTATCCCATACTCATCCTCCATAGACTGAAAGAATCGACGCCCCTCTGCAACCAATCCCGCATGACCACAAGCTCTCAGCACACCAATTAAGGTTATATCAGTAGGTCGCAACCCCAAATTACACATTTGAGAGAAGAGTTCGAAAGCCTTATGGCTGTGCCCATGCATTGAGCAACCTACGATTATCGAATTCCAGGCAACTACATCCTTATTAACAATCTTATCAAACACAGAAAAAGCATCGTCCAAGCTTCCACATTTGCAGTACATGTCGATCAATGCTGTGCCCACCTGTACATTGAACCGAATGGCATTGCTCTCAATGTAAGAATGCAGCCATTTACCTGATTCCAGTGCTCCAAGCTGTCCACAGGCAGAGAGGACAGAGATGACAGTCACTTCATCAGGCCTGGTTTTTGTCAATAACATGTCCCTCAAAAGATCCAAAGATTCATTTGCCCGACTGTTCTGCGTGTACCCATCAATCATAGCATTCCAACATACAACATCCTTCATCTCCATCTCATCAAACAGTCTGCGTGCCAATTCAATATGCCCATACTTAGCATAGCAAGTGATCATGGAAGTTGATGCAACAAGACTTCTTTCAGGCATGGTGTCAAACAAGCATTGGGCAGAATTGACATCCCCAAATCGTGCATAGACATCCAAGAGTGCAGTCCGGACATAGGTGTCAGAGTAAAGGCTTTTTTAAAATGGAGGGCGTGGGCTTCGTCGAGGGAGCAGGATTTCAGGACAGAGGAGAAGGTGAATGCATTGGGTTGGATGGACCCATGATCGAGCACTTGGCGGTAGAGGAGGAGCGCATCCTGGTGAAGGCCGTTGAGGGTGTATGCATGGATGAGAGCAGTCCAGGAGTAGACACTGGGAACTGGGGAATGATCAAAAAGAAAGCGGGCATAGTTGAGGCGTCCAAGAGAGCAGTATGACCGCTGGAGCTTAAAGGAGAGAAGTGGGTTATCATGCAACTGGGTGCGGAGGAGCACGGCGTGAATCTGGAGGGTCTGATCGATGGTTTTGCAGCGATCGAGAAGAGATGCGGCCTGATCAAAGGAGAGAAGAGGGTGGAAAGAAGGGATGCAGGAAGCGGAAGAAGGTGAGGCGGAGATGGGAGTAGTGTGAAAGGCGTGGCTGAGGACATGGTTAGTTGGGAAATGGCAGTTGTACTTCAAATATTTGGTGGGAAATGACAAACGGCTAATTGAAAATCATCTCTGTAACGGGCAATACTCGGTGGAATCTGTCTGTTCTTCACGCAGCTTGCCAATCTTCATTTGAATCTCGAGCAAACCAAGACTTGCGAAATAACTTTTTCCTTCGTTATATGAGAAACTAGCCCGGGAAGAATTTTGTGGATTAAGTTATTTAAATAAAAATAATTATAAATTATAAATTAGTATGTTTTATAATTAGTTTTACTTCTTACAATCTTAAGAGTTTAATTAAGTTAAATGATCGAAAATTTGGGGGTGTCTAATTAATTATAATATGATAATAATAAATAACTTCTAAAATTTGGCATCAAATACTTTGAATTTTTTTTATTTAGAAAATGTCATTAGTCTCTCTTTTGTTTTGAATATAAGTTTCATTAATTCTAATAGATTATTTTTTATCTCCATGTGTATAAACCTTTTAGCAGGCTGGACTGTATTTAGGTCGTAGAAGTTTAGAAAGTAAAAAAAAAAAATTTAAAATTGTTAAAATTATTGAGCTTAAAATTGTGGCTTTACTATCCAATATTAATATTTTTTTTTTTTGAATTTATGTATGATAAACTACGGGCTAGTTAGCGTAAAACTTCGACAGGTGAACTTACTACCGAACTCTAAATATAGTGTGAAAGTTTAGGGATTAAAAATAATTAAAAACATCATAATTTTGAGAGCTTAAAAATGTGGCTTCCTAATACAAATGATGGTAAATTATTATATGTCTACTTAGATATTTTTAAATTCCAAACTCTAAAATGAAGAGAAGGAAGAAGAGAGAGAAATAGAAGATTGAGAATCGAATTCAGAAGTACACAAACACATATTCTCCGAAAATTAAGATTTGAGAAGAATCGATCAAATATTGAGATCCAATTCGCCTAGGGGTTTACTGCCAACTTGGAGAATACAAAATTTTTGGACTTGCACCAAAGGAATGTTGAGTTTTGTATTCTAGTGGTTGTCTTTCTGAATCAATGATAAAAGAACTCGGATCAAAAGGAGGATAAATGCAAGAAGAGTTCATGACATATCATTGACCAAAACATGCACAAAAAGAAAATTCAAATGCAAACAAGCCTAAGCCATTTAAGCAATATGAAATCTGACTCTATCTGAAATAGGTCCGAACTAATTAATCTATTTAATAAAAAAGTAATAAGTTGAGGATAGTTGGTCCAACCCCGGAAAAGACTCGACCTGAAACTGAACCATTAGTACTAGTTGTAATCAATGATGGTCATAAAGAAACTCAGCAGCTGAAAACCCTCTTACAATTGAACTTACAGATCAAAGATATTGGTCAGTACAGTTATGTGTCATGCGGGCGTGTATTGAGTCTCACATCATATGTATGTTGCGAAAGACTCGGGCTTGTAAGTGGGGGTAACCAACACCCATATTGGCTAGTCATTTTAGGATAGTAAGTGCCTCTATGACAATAGTATCAAAGTCAACTTGGGAGCACTATCATGTGGACTAAGGGCACTGGAGTGGGGATCCCTTTCACGAAATAGGTATGGGTCTCACTAGCGAGGGAGCTAAGGATTGGGCAGATGAGCATGTCATACGGGCATGTGTGAGTCTCATATTTAGATAAAAATATCGGAAGTTACGATATCCTTTGATAAAAATATTGGCTAATACATATCGTATCAACCGATATATATACGGCCGTACACCTATAATATCGAGGAGATATTGCCAAGATATCAACTGATATTCCATTTTTTCATCGGAAATTCAAAAAAAAAAGACCTTTTTTTTAAATAATAATAAATAATTAGCTAGAAATTTACAATTATTGTTTGAATATAATGATATTTTGTAATTCTTATAATGGAACATTATATTATCAAATTTTTAAATTTCCACCATATTTAGTTTATTTTGATTAACTTCATCAATTTTCAAGGATAATGTAAAAAACATGATTGATACTAAAACCTCCATGGAGGAACCCACTACCCTAAGGCACACTAAGGTTAGGCCATGGATTTTAGTAAGACTGTGTTTGACTTTTCTATATGTTAATCCAAAAATAACAAGTTGATTGATCATTTTCACATAAAAAAATCCTCTATTCCAGTTGATTGATTTACCCAACTCGATCGCTCGTAATTGAATTTGACTATGTTTCACCAACTTAATGTGAATGAAAGTCTACAATATACAACTAGCACAAAAATTTAGAATAAATTTATTTTATAATTTTTTACATGAATATTTTCATACACGATCAATCATCAATAGATTTTATATATGATCAATCATCATTTTGAAAATTTTGATATAAGATAATGAAGTTGGTGAATCAATTTTTTTATTTTATTTCAACCACCCATTTCAACTATTTAAATTAAAATATTTAAAGTAATATATGAAATTATATTTTTCATCAATTTTTTAAAAACATTTACAATTCTCAAGTTCATAATTTAAAAACAATATTCGACCATGTAAAAGTCCGAACACTAATGAAAAAAATTACATATCATTGAAACCCATAATTTTCTTGATTTTTTTCAAATAAAAAAAACACCAAGACATATTCGCCGATATATCACCTAGGGCAATATTTTTACCCCTTGTTTCACATTGGATATGTGCTGCAAGACTTGACCTATAATTGGAGGTACACGCTACCATAGTAGTTATCCATTTTGGGACAGGAAGTCCTTTCTCTTGCATAATATTTATTGATCAGGGATTTTTAGTTGAACTTTAAAGATTTACACAAGGTCCAGTGTGGGAATTACGTTAAAGCAATCTCGATTAATTAAAGGGATAACTCATAATTTGGATATAGCCAATATTAATGAGGATGGTGCTAGAAGGTTCTAGAAGATCATCCAATGGTTTAGATTTTTCATCCACCTTAGGCTTGTTTAAACTCTAGTTATCCAGCCAAATCAATCCGATTGTAAGGTCCTCCTCTTTTCAGTGAAATTTGAGCCACTTCAAATTACTAGATGGTTGGGCGTCTATAGATTTTAGAACGAAGTGTGTTGCTCACAAATACTCTCAGAGATGGATAGTTCTTTGGTTCAGACTACCTCTGAGGTTAAACAGGTACAGGCCAAGCAGGGAAGGCTAAGTTTGTTTGAGCGGTAACGATAGAGAAATATATTAAAGAAAAATTCAGTACAAAAATATGCAGAGTCAAAAAAAAATGTAGACCCTGCTAAAACAAGAAAAAACAAAGGTAAAATACATCATATAAATCTAAAAATCAAAACAAACAAAAGAGGTCCCGTCCTAAGTGGAGAAGGCTAGGTTTCGTCGAGGTTTTAGGACAGGACCCTCATTAGCAAGATATTCTGACATGCTCACAGCCCATACCAGAGAATAAAGAAAAGACGTGCATACCCTTGGCCACGAGTTCATTTATAGGCTGCAATATGCCCTTTTCTGTCAATTTGAAATTGAGGCTTGATTCAGATTTCGATCAGGTGAAACTTCTGACCAAGTCTTAATAGGAGTTGCCAATCTTTCAACATCCTGTCAATGTTAGTGTTACTGGGTTTTTCGGCTATAGCTTCTTTAACAATTCTAAAAGGGTCTCTGGACAAAGTTTCTTGAGATCCTGTCAGGAAGGGTCAAGACTGATCGAGTTTTGAACTATGATGTCCTTAACAATTTTATAAAAGGACCATTGCAGTTTTGATTGATAGTTGCACAAGAAGCTGTTTCCTCGAACGTGACCAATCTTATCCGCAATTGGAATAATTGGACAGCAGCCCCGTCTCATCAGCACTTGTAAGAACTGGACAAACTTGACAGGGACTAGGTAGTGAAATATCGGTGATAAGGCACGTATCCATTCATATGCAAATCTTACATGGCTGTACTCCAGAATATTTGCACTATCTCCAAATACTAAGCAAAATTTCTTTGTTTTGGTGCAAACTATGAATGAAAACATGTAAAAGAATCCCAGACAAGGACAAAACTTCTGGATCTGTATGTACATCTATACTCATTGTTTTACATGTTTCAGACTACTCTGAAAACGATCAGTGTTCTTCAGTGGTCTCGTGCAGAATCAGTTCAGTGGTTGAGATGAAGAGTTGACAGGAAGTACCGTGCTTGCTTCTGATGATGCATCGCATTGACTGTTAGGATTGGTAGTTCTTGCTGTTGATGCTCTTGAGGTACCACCACTTGTAAAACTACTTCTATCATTGAACTGCCAATCAGTCAAGTATCCAGGCCTAGAAGCAGGGACGCCAACTTCGGCATCTCCTGCAAGCATGGCCACCACACGCGACATCGGGGGGCGTAACGTTGGTGATGCTTGGGTGCAGAGAAGAGCTACTCCAATCACGCGAATTGCTTCTTCTTTGCTGTATTCTGTTAGCATTGGATCAAGAAGTTCAAGATGATGATGGTTTTCATGAAGAGACCAAGCCTACAATGAAACAGTGAAAGCATTCTGTTAGCATAGGATCAAGACCTTTCAGGTGCAACTTGGAGACCAACCTACAATTATACAATGAAAGGATCAGTAGCAGGCATATGAATGATTAATGGTGAAGTTAACTGTCTTATAGTCCAAATTCTTTAACTGAGCCTATGTAATGTCTTAATGGATTCACTGTATGTTGATATTAATTCCACAAAGTTATCCATCTTATAAAACAAATTCTTTGAGTGAGTGATGGCAGCATTAGGCCTAATGGTCCAATTATTCGCATTGGTGGACCTTGATCATATTGACTTAGCTTCAATGACCCAACTTGCCTAAGGTAACCATCACTAGATTCCGTCTAATAAACCTGATCACTTTGTTAGTCCGAGCCCATTACCCCACAGGCTTGAGTGATCCAATTAACCTTGTAAGCCCAAGTCCATACACTAAATAGGCCAACTCAATCCACAAACCTACTAAGCCCATGTCCAACTTGTCCAAGACCACAAACCCAACTCAACCCACTTATCTTAATTCCATTGTTGTCTATACCCAATCGGCCAATCCCATCCTACCATTTACGTTGAAAGGCTAAAGGAGATAAATTCCATCAAATGAGCATGCCTAGTTTAACTAGGACACCCCCACCTTGGACGACTTTATGGAGATATCTTAGATTAAGATTTATTCAATTATTCCAAATCATCACTTGCATTTTCATTGGTAGTCTTTCATTAGGCTTTTCTTTAGTTTTTATTCGCTACATGTAATGGCAAGTTTTACTCCAATTATGAGAGTTCAAAACTTGGTGGTAATTAGGACCTTGCCATTCACGTTGGTTGCTACTAGGATTTCTATTTGAATTTACTTTAGATAGGATTTGTTTCTAATTGGTTCTAAGTAGATTATTTGCATTGGATTTTTGTAATCCACATCCAAATCCATTATGAGAATTTGGATGTGGCATGGTGTGGATCGAGTCTGGTAACTAGTTTTGAGATTAGGATTAGTTTTGGGAGTTCGTGTGAGAGCACGGGGTTGTGGCCCTTGGCGCGAGCCAAACCCTCAGGAGGGTAAACCCACCCGTTTGCAAGTGACTACCAGTGATTTACAATTCGATTGTGTTTTTATGGTTTCTAGATTAAGAAAATCATTGCATCTTCTATCTTTTTTTAGTATTCCCTTCCGCAAAATGTTAAATCAATTGGATTTAAAAGAGACCGTAATCTAAATTCCATAAGGCATAATTGAATTCCCGAGACACTTGTCTTTCAATTCAGGTCTTGCTTAGCAAAACCCCAGTCAAGGAAGAATCCTTTCACGAATTGTGATTGGTTGCGCAGGTCCTTCAGAGACCATACTCTGAAACTGCGAGGCTAAGGCGAATTCTTATCAAATTCGACCTAGACTTGCATTAGTGAGCCTATGTATTGTCTTAGTGGATTCACTGTAATTTCCATAAAGTTGATTTTGTTATGGACATCTAGATTGAAGGTCGAGTGATAGGATGGGAATGAGTCTCTGCTACTAGAGGGGGTTAGAAAGGGAGTTTGAGGAATCAAAAGTGATAGAGGCGCTACATAGTGTGGATGAGGATAAGGCTTCGAGTCCCGATGGGTTCAATTTTAAATTTCTAAGGAGTTGGGACATTCTTAGGGATGACTCCTTTAAATTCTTTAGGGAGTTTCATAGGAGAGGGATCCTAAACAAGAGCCTAAAACACTATTTAGTAGCCCTAATCCCAAAAAAAAGAAAGGGCTTCATAGCTTTCTCCCTACAGACCTATAAGCCTAGTAGGATGCATGTATAAGTTGTTGGCCAAAGTCCTAGCTGCGAGGCTTAGCTCAGTTCTTGGGAGGCTAATTGGGGAGTCGCAGGGTGCATTTATTGAAGGAAGACAGATTTTAGATGGGGTACTGATAGAAAATGAGTTAATCCATGCTAGACGTAAGGAGGGCCAAAGAGGTGTGCTTTTAAAGCTAGATATGGAGAAGGCCTATGATCATGTTAGTTGGGAGTTCGTAGACTATTTATTCTGGAGAATAGGCTTCGGCACCAAGTGGAGGGGTTGGTTGAGGGCATGTATCCAAAGTTCTTTCTACTCTATATTGGTGAATAGCTCACCTACAAATCCAATTAGGGCTACGAGGGGCTTACGACAAAGTGACCCACTATCCCCATTCCTATTCACCATGGTATCCGAGGCACTCAATGGTCTTATGAGACGAGCCAAAGAGATAAACCTCATCAAAGGCCTTGAGGTCTCCCCTGGGAGTTTCTCAATCAGTCATCTACAGTTTGCAGATGATACCTTATTGTTCTGTAAAGCATCTAGTGAGGAGCTATTTGGGGTATGAGCGGTACTTAGGTGCTTAGAGTTGGTGTCGGGACTTAGAGTAAACTTAGGGAAGAGTAATATTACAGGCTTGGGTGTTGAGTTGGAGGAAGTTGAAGCTCTAGCAAGGGAGATATGGTGTGGAGTGGGCAAAATCCATTTACTTACCTTGGGCTGCCAGTACGTGGGAATCTGAGAACCAAACCTTTTTGGGACCGTGATAGAAAGGATTTCAAAGAAACTCTATGCTTGGAGTAAATCATACCTCTCACTGGGAGGTAAACTGATTCTAATTAAATCATGTTTGGTGAACCTTCCTACATACTTCCTTTTTTTGTATGAAGTATCCAAAGGAGTGGCTAGAAAGATAGAAAAAATACAAAGAGACTTTCTGTGGGAGGGGATTCTAGGAAAATCCACCTAGTGAAATGGGAAGAGGCTTGTGATATTAGGGAGAAAGGTGGATTGGGGATCTACAGCATCAGAGATAGGAATCACGCCCTTCTATGTAAATGGTTGTGGAAATTCTCTTCAGAGAAAGAAGCTTTGTGGAGAAAGGTTCTGGTAGCTAGATATGGTGAGGGAGATCCTGGCTGGGGGGGTGGGGTTGTTTCTCCCAAAGGGCCTTGCGCTAGAAGGAGGAAGGCTACCACTTATATACTAGGGAATTTCCAATGCAACTAGCAATGTGAGACTTTTTCTCCTCCACAATATAGATCCCTTTTGGTCGGGGTATTACACAGGATAGCATGGAGAATGGTTCCGTCTGGGGTTTCATTGCCAACGAGAGGATTTTTGAGGGGTAGAGGAGAACAACTAGAGAGGTTTTTGAGAGGGTGAAATGGTAGTTGATAGGTTGGTTGTCGGTGTGTAAAGTAGTCACAGGACTAGCCCCCAAGGACTTCTATTTGTCGTGGGAAGGCTGCATGAAAGGGATTGGGAAATCTAGGAAACATAAAGTCGAGTGGGTAGTGCCAACCTTAGGTTCATATAAATTCAATGTGGATGTGGCAAAAAGGGGTAAACTTGAGTTGGCTGGTATAGGTGGGGTGTTGAATGATGATAGGGGTAGGATGCTTTTAGCATTTTCCGAGCCATTACGGATAATGGAGTCAAATGAAGCAGAACTGAGAGCAATTAGGAGAGTACTCTAGGTTTGGCCTTTAGGGTCGGTAATCTCATCATCGAAGGTAACCCGACCAATGCCATCTCCTAGGCTAGTAATAGGAAATCCCCCCCGGTCGAGGTTGATAAGCATTACTAGGGACATCAGGAGGCTATACAAGACGGGAGGCACCAGTTTCATACATACACCTTGTTCAGCAAACAGAGTGGCCGACTTCTTAGGGAAAGTCGGTTTTCACAAACAAAGATCGGCTTTGGAACTATCTGGATCATATCATCCTTGCGAGAGTGGGGAGTAGGGGACTACTTTCGTATCTTTTGTTGGGAGGGATGATTGTTCTTTTATTATTTTTCGATCCTTTTCTTTTGTTTTTTCTATTTTGGTGTTTCTTCTCATTTTTTTCTCTTTTTCTTCTTCCTGGAATCTGGTATAATTCTCCTATACTTGGTTCCCTCTCATGTACTCAATTCTTGTCTTTTAGTAAATGACGTCATTAATGTTTCAAAAAAATCTAGATTGAAGGTCGAGTTTGTAATGACCCGACCCGGGGTAGCAGGTCAGATGTGATGGGTAAAATTAATTTAGAAAATTATCGTAGTATAAATTGATGGTTAGTCTAAATTGATAAATTTATTTAGAGAAAATACAATTTAATTTAGGGATTGAATATTAGACCCTTATTTCACACCCTTTCCCCCTCAATGAGAATTTACAAATTTACCCCCTTCGAATTAAAATTAAGGGAATGGAAAATAAATTATCAACTTAGATTGTTAATTTCCCCTAAGTTAGAATTTCAATTGGAAATATTTTATTTAAAATTTCAAAATCAATAAATAAATTCTAATTTTTAAGTATCTAGAAATTTATTGATAAGTGACAAAGTTAATAAAGAATAATTTATTAAAATCAATAATTCAAAGGGACCCACCTTCCCTGGTCGAAATTAATTGTCCAAATTTCCTTCACCTTGGAATTGGTTTAGTGGGATCTTTATCTTATAGATAAAAATGTATAAATATAGTTTTTTTTAATTTTATTTTAGAGAATAGAAATTACCCCTTTTGACACCCCCATTCTTGACCCTTTTTAATAAAGTTTTCTTGTCACACTATTTTTCCCAAAATAAAATCCCATACACGAATGGGATTCTAGTTGCCGTGGGACTCATCTCCCTTTCGTCTCTTTCACTAAAGCCGTATATATCGATGGACAAAATCCCCAAAATCCTTCTCTTCTCTTTTCTTCTCCTTTCCTTATTCATTTGGGATTCTAAATCCCTACTTTCCTTTTCGAAAGCAGAGAAAACAAAATCCCTAATCTTCGAACCCCTTCCTCTTCGTCTCTTCCTCTTGTTTTTCCGTCTCCTTCGGTAAGCAAATCTGGGATTTCCTCACCGATTCCTTTTCCTTTTTAAACCCATACCAAGGGCAGCCAGATCTTGTTCCATATTCTCGAACTCCTTAGAGTGGAAGCAACCCGAACCCAAGCAAGAACGATATCCAGCCAGTGTTGAGCAGTGGCCGATCCTCTCAAACGGTAAGTCTTTTGATCTTGTTATTGCTTTAATCTTACTCCTTGCTTCCAACATCAAAACAATAAATAGTTTACAAAATCAGGGAAATCAACCCATGAATCTATGATACTTAGGACTGTTTGGACTAGAAAACCATCGTTTCTTGAATAAGATTTGAACCTCAGACTTCGTTTATGTATAAGATGATGTTCAGTATTTACTCAAAAGGGATTTCTGACTGAATGGAAGTCTTTACTGTTCATTTCCTTGACCTGTTATGAGTTACAAGAATCCTTCCCTTCAACAGTGAATGGTACTTGCTTTGGATAGTATTTCTCTAGTTATTAAGCCTCTCTCTAGCCACCATGTGTTGAAGTACAATGTTACTTATTAATATCAATTTACTTTAGAGATTTCAAAAGTATTTCATAAAAACAAAAACCCTCCCAGATTCAGCCCTTTTTGTGGGATTCTGATTTTTGTACTTACCTCGTTTTAATTGGGTTTGGGAGGGATAATAACTTATTAAATCAAATATACATTGAGTTATTATTATCTTCCATAAAGGCAGCCAACCTCTAAATTGCCCCAAGTTAGGACAGTTTTCATAAATAAATAAAATAATACAGTCCTAAGTAATTATTATGTTAATATGAAAGTATGTGATTTGAATTTGAACAGATTTCCTTTATATCAGTTTTGCTTTATTTTACTACATTATTATATAATGTAGGATTTTGAAATTTCCAGTAAATGTCATTTTAGTTTATTGTCTTACTTAGTGGCCAAGGTATTTCTACAAGGTCTCTTATTGTGTTGCCAACCAATGTCCAAATTTTATCCCATCTTCATTCAGTTTTACATATTTCTTTTCTTTTCTCAATACTGTAGCATCTTGTTACTGTTATTTAAATTATAAAGATAAATATAAATTCGTTGGTTTATGATTCTATTCAAACTGGTTTTGAGAAAAGAAAGCAAGCCATGATGTGGAAAATTCATTTTATCATTAACGGTAGTAGTGTTATTATCCTATTTTATAAGGTTTAAAGGTATGATTCAATAACTAGACCTTAAGTTTTCAGTTGGGCATTCCCTAGACTCCAACCTTTTCATATGTGGTACTTTCTATTAAGTCAAACTACTAAATAGTTTATTGTAACTATTGATATTTTTACTTATTTTATTTCAAGTAAAATTATTAGTAACTAAAAAAGGGCAGTTACTTATTGTTTAGGGAAGGTTCCATTGTTTCGTTAGCACCAAGTTGGCTTAAGCATGGCTCGTCCATGCAGTGCATGGACTAAACCTTTACCCTTAACCATGGACCTTTAGATAACCCACAGACTAAAGTTGAGGCAGCAACATACTTCACCTTAATGTAAAGTACCGAAGAAAATAAATAATCCTCATTTTAATAACACGTGAAATCTTTAAATCGTATTCGCAGCAAACTTTGGTTCTCAAGGTTGATATCTCTTGGAAAGCGTTTGGGTACATCGTTTTGCACTTCACAAACTTCTAGGTGAGGGAAATAATTCACTACATATTTTTGAACATGATTCCTTATATTACGTGTTTAGGCAATGAAAATATTGCATTATGTTGTGTGATTGGAATATAACTGTTGGATCTAGAATAGACTAAGTGTATAATAATAATGGTTGAGATCCGGTGTTCACTCACAGTAATGTAAGGGAGATTTGGCTAAACATTCTATTGGCCGTGAGGAGACTCAGTCCGCCCGGATAATGGAAATCTAACCATTAATGTTATTGAAAGATCCAATAATTTTATATTCGTAGATTGATGATTATTTGTATGGTATTGTTGAATTTCAATCTTGGTTGGGTATGTTTGAATGTTGATATTATGATGCTTGGATTACTGCATGTTATAATCGAATTATATGCATGTTATGGTAAATGAGATGTTGGATATGTTACACTCTGTTTATACTGAGATCCATGATTTTACAAGCATATTATGAATAATTGAGTATATTTATTGAGCATAACATTCTCATATTCATAGCATTGGGTATGAGGGTGCGATCCATGATTGTCACGAAGGCCACGACGGTGGTAGTATTGTTAGCCTCACTTTAAGTGGGAAGACCATTATGGTAGATGAGATGTGATATCCGTGACAAGTCATGAGGGCTGTTATTTGGTGGTAGGTTGTGTTATCCTCACTTTATGTGGGAAGGCCGTTAAGGCGATGTGTTATCCTCGATTCGTCGGGAAGGCCACCAAATATTAGTAGATGTAATAATGGATTAGAATATGGCATTTGGCATTGAGCATTATATATTGCAAAGGCATGAGCATGTAATAAATTGTTATGCTTGCTTATTTGAAATATCATTGAGGAAGTAGGAATATCATATGCTATGTTTGTGTTATTGTTTCTTCATTGGGCATGGAGCTCATCCCTTACATTGCAGGCAATCTCTTGGAGATGATCACAATTGAGCTTAGAAGGCAAGGAGTCGATGCAGAATTCGTAAAAACGCTTAGTGCAGAATTTATTATTTAGGTTATAAGATGGTTGCTTATTTGTTTTGAGACTTTGAGAAAGTTGTTTATATCTTTGATTTTTATTTGTGAAAACTTGGATAATAAATTCAAGTATGTATTAATTTTGAGAACGCTTCAATTTGATTGTCATGGGAATGTGAGTAAATGATGCGTTTAGGAATCCTTATGTGAGTGTTGTTTGTCCCTTTGAGTTATTTGGAAAGCTCAAATGAGATGTTATGTCTTCCAGCAGGTTGTCGGCTTGGGGAATTTTGGTGGCTTGTGAATGTAATTATGTTTGTTGAATTTAGTCACAGATTTTTGATGTAAGACCCGTTTAGGGCAGCAGGTGATTTATTTTTTGTACAGTCAAATCACGCTCGTCCAGGTGTTGGAAGGCAGGGTGTGACAGAGTTTTGTTTTAAATTCATGTATTAGTGGTTTTTCTTGATATATAGATGAATTGATCTACAATAGTGATTGACTGTGAGCTTTAAATTTCTTCCATTATATCAAAAGGTAGATGATATGGGTAACTAGGTGTGCAATTTTGTGGATTTTGATGGCATCCTTTGATGGGTGGGATTTACTGGGCAACCCAATTATGCGAAGCTCACAAGATCACACCTTGAAGCATTTTTCGTGTATAGTGGGGTATGAATTGCATGCGTTTGCATGCCTTCATAGAGGATTAATTTCTGAAACTCTTGCATGCCTTGCATGTTTGTGAAACTCTTACATGCTATGCATTAACACGTTGTAGCATGAAGTGTTATAAAAGGGAGTATTGGGCACTTGAGAAATCACCGAACATCTCTCTTTAGTAACACCTTAAGAATTCTTAATTCCAGTTGCTTCCATCTGGGGATGGGAACTGGGCAGACTTCAGGTGTGCTCGGACACTATAGTAACGCCGAGCCCAAGCTCAATTATTAGAAGGAAACCTTGAGCCCGATGCAGGCCTAAACAATATGACCAAGCTCAAGCCTGACGAACCCAATGAGCTCGACAAAAATCCCAAGCCAAATGGAAGTTTAAAAAAATATATTGTTCTATAATTTTTTTTTTTTTTGACTTGAAATATTGCATTTCATAATGAAATAAAAATAAATTACAAAAATTAAAAATAGTGAAACTAGGGTGTGAAAAATAGAAGTTGAAACAAAATATTTGAAGAAGAAAAAGATCAAGACAGAGAGAAGCAAAGGCTAAAAATGAATCTGGAAAAGAGGAAAACAAAGAGAGAGAGAGAGACACCTTTAGATATGATGAAGAGGATGGATGTAAGAGATTTGAAGAAGGTTTTGCGGCAGCAATGGAATAAGAAAATTATGAGTTTCTCGGTCAAATGTATAAGATTTTTTTTTAAGATGAAGTTACAGTTTTCCTGACTCCCCTCTCATCAGCTCCTCACCTCTGGCCTCAGATCCAGGTATTTTCTCTTCTTCCTCTTTTCTTTGTTTTTCTGACCCCCTGCTACATAGGCATTGTGGTGTTTTCCCCAGACTTATCTTGCAGGTAGCAGGTCTTGACTATCAGACTACTTGGACTTGGGCTGATTCGGGGACCCTCATAGACAGTTTCTCTCCCATCTTTGACATCAGGATGTTCAGTTGGTCTTCTCCGGATTCCTGCTCTATGGCGGCGAATTATCTCAGATTTTTCTCCATCACTTCGGAGAGGATTACGGCAATCATGTTTACTTTTGCTGGTTCCTCTCCTCTCCCTTGGCCTTAGCAGGTTCCTTTCTCGATAGATTTTGAGGACCATCAGTTGCAGATATCATGCTTCCAGGATCTTCAGCAGTTCAGCCAACTCTCACTTTTAGGCACACCACCATATTCCAAGATTGGGTTACGTGGCTTCTTCTATCCAGTCTTCAGCTCGGGTACTTTCTTTCTTGTCCTCTCCCTTTTACTCTTTCCATTGTGATCCTCTCCTCAGTTTCGTTTTACTTCCCCCCCCAACAAAACCAAGATTTGCATTTGCCTCCCCCCAAAATTGGGTTGTCATTTGACAATCGGCCTAGACGTCCTAGATCCCCTTTTGCTAAGCTCTCATCTTCCTCATTGTCTAGTAGAGGTTCCCACGGACCTACTTTGGATGAAATTCAGTTTAGGAGGCTTGGCAGAGAGAATGCTACGAGTTTGGAAGCTGAATTCACTATTGAAGAGATCAAAGCTGCTTTGGAGGCGGGAGAGAGAGGGAGGGGGGGGGGGGGGGGGGGGGGGGGGGGGTTGAGGAGGGGGGGAAAAGGCCCGGAGTCTGGATGATATTAATTTTAACTTCTTCAAAGCATTTTGGGATACCGTGGGTCCGTATTTTCTTAGGGTCTTCAAGGAATTCCATCACAATGGAGTTATCACTAAGGGGTTGAAGAATGCCTTTATCATCCTAATTCCGAAGAGGGAGGGCCTAGTGGAACTCTCTCACTACCGACCAATTAGTTTACTCGGGAGTGTTATAAACTCTTAGAAAATGTTCTAGCTGAAAGATTGATAAAGGGCATTGTGGTGTTTCCAACATGCTCATGTTTGGATGTATCTTTCCAACATGTTCAGCGCTCGGCGAATGGAGTAAAATTTCTTAGACAAGTTTGGGGTCCATAGAGTGAAGGATATTGTATTTTTTGTTGATGTTGTATGAGGTTTTTATGTATGCTCTGTCAGGATCCTTGTATTCTTTTTTGTATTTTGGGCGGTGGATATAAGTCTTTTATAACAGCTTTATATGTACTTTTCTTCCCTTTTAATATCCTTTTTATTACTGCTAAAAAAACTGATTTGCTTCCATAACTTACAGGCAATTTCTGTAAATGCAAATGAACATGTTCTCGCATATGCAAATGAACATACATGAAAACATATAAGTTGGAACAGGATGCAGACATTGAGTAGAGTTTCTGAAAATAAAAAAGTTTAAATTACAACTTCTGATTCATGAGGTAATTCAACTTTCGTACCCGTTCAAGGAGATATATCCTCTCTTCAGCCATACTCATGTATGAATTTGGCTTTCCACTGACAATCTCGAGAGAAACTACTCCAAATCCGAACACATCAACCTTTTCTGTCAAATGCCCAAGCATGGCATACTCCGGTGCAAGATAACCACTTCAAGAGTTTCAAAGGTGGATAAAGGTCAGTTCTACACCGATGGAGATCTAAAGATAAACATTTTAGGAAGATCTCAACCGATACTATTTATTGGAACCCGTAGCAACATGCATGCATGTGGTAAGTGGGCCTTTCCATTTCCATGTCATGAGCCAATGGCTTTAATCATGCGAAGAAAAGGTCTGCAGATAAGTAGACAATTAGGACAAATTGTCCACATCCAACACATGAGTTTGCGAGCCTAATTTTTCTCCAGGGTTATGCACACCACAGGGATGCCCACCTGATGCACAGTGTAGGTATTTTGCATCCCACTAACAAGTTTGCTCACAAACAGGACATTAATCCTACTAATAGAAGTAGCCATTGAAATGTTTTTTAAGAATCAATGCATACAAATGCTTCCACATATCATATTCAGGAAAAAAAGGATAGGGTCAATGGTTCTCACATTGTGCCTGCAACCTTTGTACTGATATGAGTCTTCTTATCATCATATAGCTTGGCCAAACCAAAATCAGAAATTTTAGGGTTGAGATCAGCATCAAGCAGAATATTGCTGGCCTTCACATCCCTATGTACAATTCTAACACTTGACTCCTCATGCAGATAAGCAAGGCCTCTTGCTGTCCCCAAGCATATCTCATAACGAGTCGACCAATTAAGATGCAAATTACTATTACCTGAAAGTAACAACAATCATATCTACATTGAGATCCTGTATAATTTCCCATTAAACTAATGCAAAAAAGTGGAACATGCAGGATGAAAGATCATGTGCATGTTCTCTGTGCTAAGCTTCTGTACAAACCCAAGTGATGCAATCAACAGCGATCATCTCATTGTGGATCTGACCTATGAGATGGCAGTGGCATATTGGACTGCTTGATCGTGCATATAGAAAAAGCTAGGAATTTGTAGTCCCAAAATTTATTCTCTTTAGAAACTTCAAAACTTTTCTTCTTTAGTTATTTTTATATGTTTTGTAGTATTTAAGCAATTTCCATTTTTTTTTTTAAGCTGTAACAAAATATTTCATTTATATAAGCATAAAAGTACAAAGATTAAAGGTAGAGAAAAAAGAACATACGAGATGGTGTTCTAGTAGGACACCAGGACACCTATGCTTGGGTTGTGCAAATACATATAAGCAAAAAAAAAAGGCCATGAGCATTATCTTCGAGTACTTGATATATATATATATATTTCTTTTGCATATGTTTTCTTTGATGTTTGCTCTAGGTGAGATTTAGGACATTTTTTTCTTTTTCGAAATAGAGACAGAAAAATTGATATAAAATAAAAGGAAAGGTACATCAACTAGATGCTCCGTATAAGGGATTTATATAAGAGCAAAAATAATGAAAGATAAGAGAATACATCAATTGAAGAAAAAAGGAACACACACACGGGAAAAAACACTATCAAAAGAAACCCTTAAACCCCATAGACCCATTATGGAAACTTGACAACTGCATCATACTTCTCGAAACAAACTTTTGCCAAAAAAACTACAACACTATTTGTTGATTGCCTTACATGTCTAAAGTGAATGACTCTGCCCCTACAAACCTTCCTAATATCCCTAACAATATGAATTAACTTTACTGTTCCAAAAAATAAAATAAAACAAAATGAATTAACCTCCAAGACACTCTTTCTACCACTAGCCCAAGTGACAGCATTAAACAAGTCCCCTTTAATAATAAAGTTACCATTTCCTTACCTTTGCAAATCACTAACAGTTTCACTTCATTGGATTCCTTCAACCCTATCTGCTCAACAAAAAATAAGGTTGTTTCTCCACCATCATTGTGTACCAAACCACCAATACGTTTTTTTTTTTTGAGCAGTAACATAGTAATAATGCATTAATAAGAAAAAGTAAGTACAAGAGACTGAAAAAACAACTATAGAAAGGGTTTAGGAGATGTAAACCCTAGCAAAGAGAGGAAAAATACAAGACATCGAAACCGAAGAAAACAAAACACCCCAAAATACATATCAAATCCATAAAGTATTTTTGAAATTAAAAATCAAGGAGTGGATTATGTCAACTGGTGGCCCAGTGAAAGAGGGAAGAGGCACTCCAAGAACTGGAATGTTGGAACATATTGGAAAAGGAGAGGGACCTTGATGAAGATGAGCTTGCATCTAAGGGAAATATCAAATCCACCCTTTGGGAATGCCTTTTGTTGGAAGAAGTTGAGTGCAGGCAGAAGTCGAGAGCATTATGGCTTAGAGAAGGGGACAAAAATACAAAGTTTTTTTTTCTCACTCATGTGCCAATGCAAGAAGAGCCTCCTACAAGAATACTTGTATTCTTGGGGGAACCTTGTTGTTCCAAGCCAAGACACATGGCGGGGGAGGATTTTGAGTTTTTGACTGAGGGAGTAGACGGACCTTAGGATAGATCTAACTAAGAAGACTCTAGATGGATCTGTGGACGATATCCAATTGTCTACTCCTCCGTGCTCTGAAAAGATTCCCCTAGTAGACCTTCCAATGACTGAAGTTGGTCCACCTAAAAATATCCCTTAAAGCTCTTATAAAAGTAATATTCCACTGTGGTTTGTAGTTAAGCTCGCTATAGTAGTCTTTGACTAAAGCGTTGTTCTTCAATGCAACTCTAAACAACCTAGGAAAGGCCTGACTCAAGGATCTCTCCCCTACCCACTTGTCTTTCCAGAACAATGCCCTATCTCCTCTACCCACCAAAATTCTAAGTCCTCTTTTGAATGTTGCACCTACCTACCCCTCCCCATTTCCTAACGTTACAATGGATTTGATCACTGTTGATCCCTCTCTAGCCGCCTTACTCCCAAGTTGCCACCCCCCTGCGTCTTCTAATCCATATCTAGTCACTAACACCTTCCTCCAGAGGGAATCTTTCTCCAAGGAGAGCCCCTCCATACCTATTTCCACAAGAGTACACGATTCCAATCCCTCATGCTGTATAGCCCTAAGCCCAACTCCTCCTTTAGGTTGATGATCTCATCCCATTTAACCAGGTGGATTCGCTTCCTTTCCCCTTCCCTCCCCATAGAAAAACCCTTTGAAGTTTTTCTAGGACCCTAGCCACTCCTTTGGACATCTCGAATAACATGAAATATGTGGGCAGGTTCGCAGACTGAACTAAAGTCAGCCTGCCTCCCAAGGACAGATAGTGTTCGCTCCATGCATTTGGTCTCTTGTCCACCCTTTCAATGTTAGGATTCCAAAAGATTTGGATCTCAGGTTCCCTCCAATTGGTAGGCCCAAGTATGAGAACAGTACCTTGCCGACTCCACACCCCAACTCCCTCACCAAGGATTCCTCTAGCCTCATACCAATTCCAATCAAATTACTTTTTCCCATGTTACTATTCAACTCAGACACCAATTCAAAGCATTTAAGCATCACTTTCACCCCAAATAACTCCTCTCTAGAAGCCTCACAAAATAAAAGGGTGTCATCTATGAAATGTAGGTAGGTTATGGATAAATTGCATGTACAAACCTCTAGTCTCCTAACTAAGCCCACTTCCTTAGCTTTTAACAAAAAGCGATTTAATGCTTCAATGACTATGGTGAACAAAAATGGAGAAAGTAGGTCCCCTTGCCTTAGTCCCCTTGTTGCAACAATTTGCTCTATTGGTGATCCATTTACTAATATGGAGTAGGTCGAGTCCTGCATTCAAGCTCCCATCCAATGTCTCCATCTGATTCCAAGACCCATCTGGTCAAACAGATAGTCAAGTCCCACTCCACGTGATTGTAGGCTTTCTCCATGTCTAATTCCAGTAACATTCCTCTCTCCTTATCCTTAAGTCTGGAGTGTACCGTTTCGTTAACTATCAGAACCCCATGCCGAATTTGTCTACTGGGAGTTTTTTAGTGTTATTATTATTATTATTATTATTTTGTTTTTTGTGGTTTTCTTAAGTCTAAGGAGCAGAACATAGGGTTTTTGCAAGGCCACATTCTTTCAGTGCTTTCTTAGGTAAGGTCGAGAAGGATTTGGAACTCCAGATTTAAGTGCCTCCATTGTTCCACAGGAATTTCAACCTTTCCCTAGAGTTTTCATAGAGATCACATAAGAAATTTTTCCATAAAACCCCCTATTCTTGGTTGTAGTTTAGGTAGCCCACCTATGCAGAATCACCAAACCATCTATGTGCAGCCACTCATGTTAGCTCAGCACATGATTGCAAGATCCAACTTATCCATCAAGAGCATTTAACATGTTTTCACTGACCTAAAAGATAGGCCAGTCAACTCATTAGAAGTGCAAAATGTGCATGTAATAAATAAACAGTAAAAAACTCTAGAATGGTGCACATCCACTCATTGAGCAAGTTCAAGTTCTAATAAAAGATGTGGTTAACTTTAGCCATTTACCCCTAAAAGAATTTTTGGTTCTTTAGATTTGATGATATCAATTCGATTTCAACTTGATTTTAGAGATGAATGAAAACTTAAAGTAGAAGTTTCAATTCTCCCAGGTTTTAGTACCTTTCCTTTTGAACAATAGGTTTTAGTACCTTTATTATTATTATTTTTTAAAAGGTTAGGAGTGATTTAGGTAATTTTTTGGTGCGCTGAGTGGAGACATTTCACTTGGTTAGCAGCTAGTAAGGTATTTAAGGACGTAAACGATTACGACTTTTATAGGTCTTGGGAGGGTTGCTTGAGGAGAAGGGGAGGAGAGGGGAAAAGGGGAGGAGGAAGGAAGGAAGGGTAAGCTTGGGAAAGTGTGGTCCCCCTTGGTGATGTTAGGTTCAAGTTCAATACTGACGGAGCAAAGGGGAAGCTGGGTCTTGCTGGAATTAGAGTGATACGAAATTGGAGGGGTGAGTATTTTCTTTCTTTCTTTCTTTTTTTCCAAAAACCTGTGGGCATCAGAACTAATGAGGCCAAGTTACTAGGTATTAAGAGAGCCATGCACCTTTGGCCAACTATGGACTTAGGAAACTAGTACCAGAGGGAGATTCGTCGAATGCAATCAAGTGAGGTAACGTCTTCAAAAGATCTCGTGGAAATTTATACCTGTGGCTAGAGAGATTTGAGACCTTTCTTTAGCAATGCATGTTCCATTCAGACATGTCACGCAGTCAGCTAATGGTGTAGCCGACTTTTTGGCCAAGTTGGGTATTGATACAGAGCATGCCATAGTGGACTTCTGTCATTAGATTTTGTTGAGGGTTTTCTTTTTGTCTTGTAAGGTGTTGATTTGTAATTTTGTTTGTTGTTATCAGTCTATGATGTGGGTTTTGTATGCGGGGCTCTCGGACAGTGTGCGCTTTTTCTGTTTTTTTGATGGATGTTTGTGGTAGAAGTCTCAATGTACCTTTTAGTACTTCCTTTCTATCAATTATAATATTTTTGTGACTTCTTCAAAAAAAGACAGGCTAGGTATGATTGATCGCTCAAGATTCAATTAAATTTAGAACATTAGATGATTATTTTCAAGGAAAATGACCTCCAAAAGGAAAACTATACTGCTTTTTAGAGGAAGACATCTTGCAGGGGATGTGATGCGGGCATCCAGAGACGTAGACAAAATTTTAATTTTGACCCGGGCGGGTGCATTATCAAATTAGCAAGTTCGGGCCCCAAGTCAAAAGATCAAAATTATATCTTCGATCCAGGTGGGTATCCGAGTCAGAAGATTTGGTGTAGTGGATCCAAAGCAAGTCTAAGAACAGGCCCAGCAGAGCAGGCCCAATGGCTAAAGAGGTGCTGACAGTTGTGAATTAGAATCCTAAATCAACTAGGATTTTAATTAAATTAGGAAAATTTCTTTGTGTTATTTTCTAGATTTAGAATTTGTTATTTTCATAATTGGAGGGTCGGCTCCTTGTTACTTGTTAAGATAGGACTCTCTTTCCTTATTAAAATAGAACTCTCTTTCCTTGTTAAGGTAGGACTCTCTTTCCTTATTAAAGTAGAACTCTCTTTCCTTATTTTAGGTTAGGATTTCTTATAAATAAGATTGTAATCAGCCCCTTGAGGGGAGGAGATTATTTTGATCAATAAAATTGTTATTTTGTTTAGCAAAACGAAGGACTGTTTTGTGAAGATTCAAGTGCAAAACGAAGGACTGTTTTGTGAAGATTGAAGAGTTATTCAAGATATTATTCAAGCTTCCGCTATAATTTGAGGTTGGGTATTCTTAATCCTACCTAGCCTGCATCAGAATGGCTATCAGAGCTTCGGAGTCAATTGAGACTCATCCTTTGATCAGGGGTTAGTTATGACAAGACGTGACCGCCTTCGTAGCCGACAAGCCAGGAATAGTGACTGGTTTCATTCTAGCCAGAGTCGTCATGTGAGACACGCTCCAGAAGATGATCGAGTTGAATTCTCTAAAGACCGCGACAGACAGTTTGTTTGGTTATATGAGTCATGTGTTAATCTACAAAGAGAGATTGCGGCTCTAAAGAATCAAACAAGCCAACACCCTTCTACTTCGCCATCAGTGAGATCAAGGTACTCCAGATACTCATCTTCTGAAGAAAGTTCAGATGACAATTCAAATCAAAGTTCAGATGAAAGTTCAGACGAAAGTTTCTACTATCACAGACATAGGGCAAAACATGTCGTCCGACAGCCTGAGAGAAGGCAACGATTCGTCCGATTTGCTGATGTAGTAGACACGACTGCACAAGTCGAAATTGTTGACTCAGATTCCTCTAGTGAGGAAGATGTCAATGATTCTGTGGAGACGGACTCCATGAATGTGCAACTCTTGGAGATGGTACAGGAACATCCAATTCATATTGGTGAACCCCGAGTGGATGACATACACCACAATAGCACAAAGGCCGAGGCCATCAATGAGTTTGTGTTTTGTGATGCTCATTCCACGAGAACATTGGGCGACTATAGACCTTATGTTGATCCAATGTGGGACGAACACATGAACCAGTTGGTTACACCCAATATCTCACCCATTTTAGCAATTCATGAAGCTATGGTAGATACAAGTGCAACAGAAGGATGTATCCAACAGTTTGAGGCAAGTTCCATCTTGAAGCAGGAACTTGAGACACACCATCTTGAGCCACATTCCAGTGTTCAGCAACGAGAAGATGCTAGTGATGGAGGCGACAGAGAATGGTCAGTACAAGTTCGTACACTAGGAGTTGGAGATGACCGACATCTTGTGGACTCAGACCACACCATCCGGCCATATATCGACCCTATTTGGAAAGGTTATGAGAGACAATCCTCAACACCTACCATCCAGTCACTTTTGGTAGGCCCCGAGGCGACATCTCCTAAAGCGAGTACTCCACAGCGATTGAATATTCAGCATAAGGAAATTTCATTAAAGCATATGAGAAAGACTATGAGAAGACCGCACCCTGCGTCGATGAACCTTATAAACTCGAGGACGAGTTTTCTCCGAGAGCGGGAGTATGATGCGGGCATCCAGAGACGTAGACAGAATTTTAATTTTGACCCGGGCGGGTGCATTATCAAATTAGCAAGTTCGGGCCCCAAGTCAAAAGATCAAAATTATATCTTCGATCCAGGTGGGTATCCGAGTCAGAAGATTTGGTGTAGTGGATCCAAAGCAAGTCTAAGAACAGGCCCAGCAGAGCAGGCCCAATGGCTAAAGAGGTGCTGACAGTTGTGAATTAGAATCCTAAATCAACTAGGATTTTAATTAAATTAGGAAAATTTCTTTGTGTTATTTTCTAGATTTAGAATTTGTTATTTTCATAATTGGAGGGTCGGCTCCTTGTTACTTGTTAAGATAGGACTCTCTTTCCTTATTAAGATAGAACTCTCTTTCCTTATTAAGGTAGGACTCTCTTTCCTTATTAAAGTAGGATTCTCTTTCCTTATTTTAGGTTAGGATTTCTTATAAATAAGATTGTAATCAGCCCCTTGAGGGGAGGAGATTATTTTGATCAATAAAATTGTTATTTTGTTTAGCAAAACGAAGGACTGTTTTGTGAAGATTCAAGTACAAAACGAAGGACTGTTTTGTGAAGATCGAAGGGTTATTCAAGATATTATTCAAGCTTCCGCTATAATTTGAGGTTGGGTATTCTTAATCCTACCTAGCCTGCATCAGGATGTGTGAGAGCTTTCCAAGACATGGGTATACCTTTTTTTTTTGAAAGGTAAAAAAGAAAAAGGAACAAGGTATACTTTTCAGAGAACAAAATGTGAAGGACCTCTTACCAAAAAGTGCCTGGTCAAGGCTTTTATTTTCAAGGTACTCATAAACAAGAAGTCGTTTATCTCCCTCGATGCAGCATCCATACAACTTCACAAGGTTCCGATGTTGAACTGCAGATATAGTAGCAATCTCTGTTATAAACTGACTCTTTCCTTGATGAGATGCCAATGAGAGTTGCTTCACAGCCATTACTCTTCCACCTGGAAGTGCACCCTAAGGAATGCACAATTCAGTAATAGGAAATGAAAAAATCTGCTTGGATAGTCAAATGTTTGCCAGACACGTGTTAAAGAGTGCATTATTTGGATGAAACATGAATAGCAGTCTGTTTCGGAATCTTAGCCAATGCATGCTCATTGATTTCTTTGTGCATTTGCAGTGGTGTAAAAAATAGAAATTGTATAAGCATGACCCTATTGGCATTTTCTTCACTAGTTTCTCCCCAGATCATTCAGTAATTACTACTGGTACTGGATTTGAAAGTATGGAACTACATAACAGTGGGTGGATGTGCAAGTTGATTAAACATGGTATGGTTACAATCTTCCAGGTTGGATACTGCTTTTCCCTAGATTTGAGTCGATCAGTATTGGTGCAGATAACTATTTGGGTTCAGAAAGGCCAAGAAGGGTATATCATATAATATGCTTTCAATTTCTGTGCTCCCACAAATGCAGGGTGGAATGGGTAACATCTATTCTGCCTTCTGCCAAATATTAAGCACAGAGAGAGAGAGAGAGAGAGAGAGAGAGAGAGAGAATCAATGAATCCTCCTTTTATGATGTTAAATGAACTTCATATACCTTGCAGTACCTACCAACAAAAAGTGACTTACCTTATATACAGGGCCAAATCCTCCCTCTCCTAACTTATTTTCTGGACTGAAGTCTTCAGTAGCAGTCCTCAATTCAGCATAACTGAAGGTGTTCGGTTTCGAGCTAATGCCTAGCAACTCTGAGAAGAAAGATTCATTTGTATGTTCCAGTCAATACAAGATAAAAGTGCTTTATTACATGCAAATGTCCTTTTTCCCCAAGGCAATTAAAGGGTCTTGCTGCACTATATTAAGTTATTTGAGACTATTGATTTAATGACATTCATCGGTACAGTGTGCTCCACAGTAGATGAAAGTTATGTCAAAATTGTAAGGATTAGATCCAGGCATGAAATAACCAGGAGATTTAAACATGCAATGCAACCCAACCCCCGACCAAGCGTAAGCACGCGCACAAACAGACAGACACATACACACCCACTCACCCACTTACCTTCATCTTCATTAGATCTCAACCTTCTTTGTCTCAACCTATAGATTGCAAACATCAATAGAATGGCCACAACTCCAATAGAAACTACTAGACCAGCAACTAAGCCAGTCTTGTTCTTCTTCGTTGAAGATGATGTCGGAGGAAGATTAGTCACTGTCGGAATGAAATCTATGCAAGCAATAACCAGTAGTCATCAGTGCATGCTAGAGGACGTTGAAATGGACACCTAAAAGAATGATTGAAAAGAATGCTCATAGCAAATGTTACACTTCGAAGTGTGCATTTAAGTATTGAACCATTGATCAGGTGAACATAGACTGGCCTGACTTGGTCAGTACACTAATCAAATAATCGCACATGTTTACCAAATAAAAAAGAAGGAAGTTGCACATATATACTGTTGAAAAAAATGGACAGATCAAATTCAAGCAGTTCATATTCAACGTACGCACATCACACACCTGATGAAGATCATTGCAATTTTGTGATAGGGAATTCTCCCAAAAGGCTCTACCTGATGGCCGACTCCAATATCATATACTTGTGCAGTTGTACCACCTAAATGTAACACTGAATATCCTATTCTATCTTCATGTGAGAATTGCTAACATATGCTCTTATTAGAAATTTCAGAATGCAATTCTACTTTCAATAAAACTTTAGTCACCTGGAGTGACACTGATAGCAGAAATGGACGGTCCATAAAAACCTGCAGCAGGCACACAGCACGTCCCTTTTCCAGCCCAAAAGAGATGGATGTCAAGAAAGTTTTCTGATACTTGAGCCTTGAAAACCTTCTGAACAGCCTTAAAGGATTCTCCCCCGGCCTCCTTTCTTATATTGAAGTCTTTATATACCAGATTCCCCTACAAAATAAATAAATATAAGGATTCCAAAACCCATGGCCTTATTTTCACAAGGTCTACAGTCCTGTACATTCCAGAAATAAAACTCACAGTTAACACATGACTTTTTCTTTTTCTTTTTTCTCCAAGTGATAAGTACATTTATTGATGAGAGCACCAAGAGTGCACAAATACAGGAGAAAAAGGAAGAAACAAGCCAAATGAGAAAGAATAAGAAACAGGTAAAGATATACACACAGAAGGAAAGGGAAAAAACAGGCAAAGAAATCCTTGGCTGATGCCAACACAATAAATCTAAAGCTCAGAAAATTCCACCCTAGATACATGACAGAACAAATCAGCAACAGTTGATTTTGTTTACTGAATTTTGACTGGCTATCAAATTTTTTCCTTATGTTTGATGATCACAACTGGAATTTGGGCTCACTAAATTCGTGACATTTGGTAATATCTGTCCGCATCCCACTTGGTAACCTAGTCAATGTGGTTCCCACTGTTGTATTGTGGAGAAAGAGCAAACCAAACTTTTGAATAAGAAAAGCAAAATCAAATAAAAAATCAATCCACGCACATAAACGCAGGAAACAAAATAGACTCTAGCAAGTCTCCCTCTCAAAAAAACTTCCGTACAAAAGCACACAATCAGGTCTCCTACAAAGCGATCAGAAGAAACCCCATCTACATGTGCATCACATATAAATGTCTTCCAAAAGTAAGTAGACAAAATTTTCACCTACTGTAATCATTGAGTTGATCATTTGCTAGAACCTTCACAGTGAACCACCAAATGCAAGAGATCACAACCTCGTCAAGTGCATAATGCTCAAGCCAGTCCAACAGCCGCCTCCTCTACAAAGATTGTCTGGTCAACGATATGGTTCAGATGAAGAACAAACTCAACTTTGGCTCCATTTAAGGCTATGTTAGCACAATCTGGAAATCCTTCTGCTCTTTTGGTTTCTACTTCATCTAGTCCTTGTATAGCCGATTTAGGAGTAATCACTTCTTTTTTTTCTCTGCTTCTCATTATTCCAGTGTCAATAGTATATTGGCCAATCACACCTTTATACACATAAATGTTAAATGTACCCTCCTTAATTACATCTTTCATCTGTTTTACTTGTTCCTTAATTATCTAGAAATCTTTTGTACTTTAGTTCCCTCACCAAGTCTCTAATATGTTCAGTCATTTTTTCCTTTCCTACTATGTTTCTTAGGATTTGCCTATAAAGAGAAGTCATTGGGGCAATAGTGAGAAATGAGGTCTATACTTGTTTGACTTTGGCACCTTCCTTAGTTGTTGTTGCCCTCCTAGTAAAGGAGATGTACATACTTGGCTTTGCCGTTAAGGGATTCCTTTTGATTGTGTATTAAGGAAATTGATTTTGTAACAAATAATTTCAATAAAAAACAAATTGAACATGGAATTATATTCCGAATGCAATGATTTATGCAATTAATTGAGATCCACAATTAAATGCAAATTAAATAATCATATGCATGCATGGAACTTAAATCCAGCACTAAACTGACTCGACAATCATTTAACCTTCTTAACCCAATTTGGTTGTGGAATTCCAAATTTAGGGTCTTGGATGAAGCTTGAGGTTCGTTTTTATAAGCTTAACATCGATGGTGCGGCTAGGGCAAGCCTGGTTTGGCTTTATAGTGGGTGTGGTTCATGATGATAGACGTATGATGTCATTGGTTTTCTCTGAACCCATAGGGATTTTTGGAGTCAAATGAAAGCTATCTACCTTTGGGTATAGAAATGGAAACCTTATTGTTGAAGGAGATTTTGGGTTAGTGGTAGGAAGTCCCCGATGGAGGTTGGTTAACAACGTAACGAACATCAGAAGGAAGAGTCCTTTTGTTGCACTTTGTTGTTTTTCTTTGTGTTTTTTGGGTCTAATTCTGTTAGCCACTCTTTTTTTTTTTTCTTTTTGGTATTTGTTCTTCTCTTTTAATAAAATCTTTCTGTTACGGCTCAAAAAAAAAAAAAAGGGTACGGTATGGACGACCTGGGAGGTTGGAGATTAGGAGTTAAGGCAACTAGGGAGGGATCACCTGTATCTAAGATGATCTTCAAATTAGGGAATGGCAAGGGCAAAATTGGTACAGTTTTAGGGACGGGATTAGGATGTTAGTGGCTAGAGGGGTCCTTCTGGAATGATAAATGGTTACGAGAAAGGGTACTCAGAGATGTTTACCCCCGAATATATAGGGCTGCCAGAAATAGGGATGCTTTTGTCAAAGACCATTATGGAGAAGTTGGGGTGGTGGGTGGGGGTGGGGGGGTGGTAGACCACCCTCAATGGTCGGGGAGCTTCAGGAGGGGCTTAAGGGAATTTGAGGAAGAACAATATGTTTTACTAAAAGATAGTTTAAAGAGACAAGTTTGTATGGAGGAGGAAGTTAGATAGATTTTCTCCATTGATCCTTCAGGGGTTCTCTGTTAAGGCTATCTACAAGGCATTGTATTCTGATTATCAAAACCTTGCCCCACTCTACACTTACACTTTGGCTTGGAACAATAAAATCCCACCTGGAGTTCAAGTATTTACTTGGGCAACAATTAAAGGAAAGATACCCGGTAAAATGTAAAATGAGGGATAAGGGCCTTTTGTCAGATGGCATATTAGAATCTTGCATACTGTGTGATCTAAAGGAGGAATTTGTCAATCATTTGATGTGTGGGCATCAATTCTCCAGGAATATTTGGGACATGTTCGTAAGCTTGATGGGTTGCTCTTGGGTCTTTGATGGGAAGGAATGTTGTGTCCGAGTGGGGGGGCAGTTCTTTTGCAGAAAGGAGGGGAGTGGCGAGGAAGATGCTACCTGCAATCTTCTAGTCAATATGGAAGGAAAGGAATAATAAAGTATTTGAAGGAAAGGTGGGAATAGTAGGGAGACTTTAGAAAGGGCAAAGTGGAGCTTAGTAGGTTAGATATCACTGCGCAAGGAGTGGAGTTTGTTGATTGCTCATTGGAGGACTCTTATCTCTCGTGGGAGGGTTGTATGAGGGGAGGGAGGAAGAAAAAAAGGTAGAATTGTTTTGGGAGAAACTTGAGTTAGGCTTTCATAAGTTTAATGTGGATGGTGCCGCTAGGGGAAAGCCTAGTACGACTGGTATAAGGGGTGTAGTTCATGACGATTGGAAAAGAGTGTTGTTAGTCATCTCTTAGTCAACGGGGATTATGGATTAAAAGAGCGATATACTATTGGGCAAGGGCTGGGATTGTGGATTCGAAGAGCGATATACTAATTGGGCAAGGGCTGGGAATGACAATCTTATCGTCGAAGGTAATTCTGCTAATGCTATCGTCTGGGCTAGAGGTAGGAAGGGTCTCCCTTGGAGATTCCTTAACATTGTTAGGGATATCAAAAGTCAAGGGCGAGGGAGTAGTACAAGAAGCGATTGGAATGCCCTAATGTGAGTGACCGAAAGGGTTTCGAGTGGAAGCTCGCACCTCCCCGATCCGCTTAATCAATCGCAGTATCACCTGGCTTCGGGCTCTGACGATTTGGACCATACTAAAACAAAACCGAAACCACTTCTGATAGACTTGTACTAGAAACTAGCCGTGAAAAGCAGAGCGCTCCACTCCGTCCTTCTGACCTGAACTTCACATCTTGAAGAAAGGGAATGAAAACTGGGATCAAGTAGAGATAGAACCAGAATCACCCACCCACCAGTTAGTTAGAAATAGAGGCATCCTCTTAAGACATGTTGGGCGATCAACGATTAGCATTGCAGATTTTTGGGCAAAGATTAGAGTCCATAAGAGGGTGTCAGTAGTGGAATTTTTGTAATTTGAGTTCATTGGGTTAGAGTGTATTGGGACAAGGGTTTTTGAAGTTTTGATATTACTTTATCCTTTGTCTTCTAGTCTCTTCTATGGATCTATGGTCTTGTATAGCCCTCTTATACAAGTCTTATTCTTTGTTATTGTACTCTTACTTTGTACTTGCAATAAATTCACTCATGTCTGCTAAAAAAAAAAAAAGAAGATAAAAAAAAAGGAATCAACACCACTCTCATCACCAATACAGCCACACTAATGACATCTGAAGTTTTATCTCCTTTTTAATGTGCCCCAACTTTCATAAAATCACAACTTAAATCCCTCTTCCAAGGTAAGACTCAGATCCATGTTCTACTTACCTAGTTTTTTTTTTATTAATCTTCCATCAGCTACAAGTCTTCAACACTTGTTTTCTCATCAATTAATTTTTTTTCACGAGCTACTTGGACAAAAATGCACGTAAATTGTCCAAATTAATTGTTCTCTGACATGTACTGAAACTGCAAAAAAGTGGCAGTACAACATGAAGCAATCTCCAACGGACAAGGGCTTTGCCTTTTTCATCAATTTTTACACCAATGCTTTAAAATTGACAAATAATCATTGAACTAATACAGGTCTTCTTGGATGGAGCAACTTAAGTTGTCTTTAGAAATGGCAAGCACAGACAAGCCTTTCAGGACTTGTCAACTTAAAAGGGGCAATGCCTCTTGTGGTTTCTAAATAGGATATTTCTTAGAAAATGGCAAAGCAAGTCCAACTAGGACTTGACCTTCTAACAGGCCACAATGGATTTATGAAAATAAAAATTTCCACCTTTGTGAGATTCAAGTTTCACTAAGTATTTTTGAAGTTGGTTAGCAAGAGTTTCTCCACAACACAACACTACAATTGGAACCCATTTCACATGTTTTCCATTTGAAAAGCACCAGAATTGTGGGTGATTTTTTTTCTGAAACAATCACAAAAGAATAAATATTGATTAAAACAAAAAAAATACAAATTAGTGTATTAAGATGCTAGAGTTGTGGTGATCAAACCCTTCATCTAGCTCAACCAATATTTGAGGCTACATCAATATACGTCCTTAACCTTGTACTCACAAATAAGTCTGAGATTAAATGGTATTCTACTCATGACTAGCGTAGCCCTTATACTAACATCATAATGCCAACATCATTAGAGTGTTCCATGTGATGAAAGATGGTTGAAAGATACACAAGATAAATAATTCTCATCTGTATCTTCCCAACTTCACTTAAGTTGGAAACATTGCAATGAAATCAACTTGTTGATAGGTGTCTTGGTCTTTCTCCCAATTAAAAGGCTCCATATGAAATTCAAAAAGACAAATACATAAGAATGTAATAACTTTTTTTTTTTTTTTTGAGCAGTAAACAAAAAATTTCATTGAAGAAACTAAACATGTTCATAGAGTAGGAGTATAAGAACAACTTGGGTTTAGGAGTAATGAACTCAAGGAGAAAGAAGTACAAAATTACCCGCCCCACAATATCACATATAGCCCAATCCAGAAGAACATAAAACTAAAAGAAAGTAATCCATCCCAAAAAGCTCCTCCTATGAATAAACGCCCTAGCTAGTTGAGTCCACTCCTAGTTTTGCGAAAAAATGTGTAACTTCATTGGCCGAACTACTGATTTTAGTGAACGAGATTCTCGTCCCTTGACTAGCATCTTGATCTCCCTAATCACTGTTACTAAATTCCATGGTGTATTAACTTTTGGTTGTACACAAGAAAACCTCATTCTTAAATAATTTCAAAAAAATAAAGGTACAATTGATGCAGGACAATACTAAGGGGATAAGGTTACCCTAAATGCCTAATGTGGTTATAAAAAGATTAAAATGGATAAAAATAATACACTATATCTAAAATGACTTGAAATTAAATTCCAATTAATATTTGCAATTCAATAATATAAATTTACCACAAATAATTAAAGCAATTTTTTGAAATCTAATGTAAACAATTATATAACTTACCAAACCAAATTAAGGAAGGGTAGTGGTAATAGGAAGTGAAACGGACGGTTCTAGGACGAGTTTTGGATGATCTGGGACGGCTGTGGGATGAGTTTTGTATGGTAAACAGAGTCTGTTCTAGGACAGATCTGGGACGGTTCTGGGACAAATCTGGGACGGCTAAGGGATGGATCTGAGACGGCTCTAGGATGGATGAGGGACAATAGTTCGGCTGGGTTTGAGAGGGTAGCAAAGAGAAGAAAGGGAAAAAGAGAGATAGAAGATGTAACACCCCGCCCTTTTCACTCTAATTTTCAGAGTTTATATTTTTTTTTTATATATAATAATCATGTGATCGGGGCGGAGTGTCACGACGCGAGTTAAGTTCGGATCTCTAAATCCGACCCTTAACTGGCCAAACCCATGTGCATATGAACTAAGTCCATAAAACTGATCCGCACATGGTACATATTTAACTTGCGGAATTAACTTAGTCTTAATCCAACTGAGGTTATAATAGAACCTATGAATATTCCAATTTTCCATTCTTAGATAGCAAAGTACATAACTTATTCTCCAAAATTACTAATCAATCTTAATTAATTGTTCAATCAAACCATCCGACTTAAAACAAACCATAGCATCTATCTTAACTACTTATTACAAGCCACAAATCTAGTTACCAAATTACATTGTCCAAATAATTCGAATAACACATCCATGAATAGTCCATTCAAAATCATTCAAACCGCCCAAGTTTCCGTGCTTGGTCCCCTTCTCGATCCTCAATCTTTGACTTTCCTGCGTCATCCACTAAGGATATAGATAGGGCGTTAGATCAACGCGCCCAGTAGTGTTTCCGAATAGGGCTACCACATGGATAGTAAAAAACATACAAATAGTATAATAATAATACATGTGTGACAAAATTCCGTAAAAACATGCTATGTATGAAATGGACATGTAATGAGTCCCACCCATCACCACCCAACATAGCCATCACTTGACGGGATTCTCATCGTCAAGGTAACCCACAGTGGTCTTTCGGTCGCCCCGACGGAGTGTGGCCTCCGGATTCCTCCTGATGGGGTTCTCATCATCAAGGTACCCCACAATGGTCTTTCGAACGCCCCGACGGAGTGTGGCCTCCAGTTACAACACCATCATCCAATGCCATGCATGAGATGTCTATGCAACATGTCATTTAGAAACATAACTTTACAATCATATAAGTTATCGAAATCAACATAAAACAGCATATGAAATTGTGGTTACAATAAAGGTAGGAAACCTACACTTGTTTACTTTGTTTGACCCTTCCTTTGAACCGTCTTCCGATCACGGCTTGTACACCGTTCTAGAAATCCTAAAACCTTATTTACATAACAGCAAGTTAAGCATTCATTCATGTGATTCTAACTTAGTCTAAGCCCCAAAAATCCACTTAAACTTCCATGTCCTATCTTAGCCATAGAACCCCATAGTTTTGGTCCTTTTAAACATGTTTTTGGTCTCATTTAGACATAGGATAACAGTATAATGTTATCATGTTTTTACCTTTCAAAACCATCCAATAAGCCCATCACTTTGTATGATTTCCATTTTGTAAAACTCAATCCAAATATCCACATAACAGTCCATGGGGTTCGGCCATATGTTCTTGGTGTAATTAATCCAACCATTGTCCATGGTTTTAATCCATAATTTAACCATAGTATTAATATGGTTCAGCCAAGCCATAGTTACGTAAAAACAGTAAGCTTATCTTTACTTTAAATCCTTTAAAATCTCACAAAACCATTTAATACTTCTATGAAATGTCATGCCATTTCATGGGGTTCGGCCCACCCAATTGGCTGAACCTCATGGCCTATGGTTTAGATCCATTTATCCATTTATAAACTTGGTTTATTCTTAAATCAAAGCACATTATGTTTACATAAAAATCCATCCTACACTTGACCCAAATAACCATAAAAAACAGTCCATGGGGTTAGGCCATACACATGGCCGAACCCCAAAGTTTCCTTGATGTAAACCCTCCAATATTTGTCCATATTTTTTGATCAGTAATTAGCTTAATAAACACATAATTCAGCCATGTAATAACTGGTCAAAATCAGTGACCTTATCTCCCTTTAAAATCCTTTAAAAGAACTTCAATACATAATATGAATTTCATCTCTCAAACACCATAAAAATCACCAAGTTTTCCCATGGGGTTCGGCCATCCAAAGAGCCGAACCCTATGGTCCATATTTTATCACTTTTAAACATCATAATCCCATATTTAAACTATTGATGGATCTGGCCATACGATGGCCAGATCTCATTTTCTTAACCAATCTATTAAACAAGGGTTCAAAATGCACTTACGAACACCGCGTCTCCTTCGGTTCTTTTGACTCCTTTCTTGACCCTTTATTTCCTCGACCTCTCCTTCTCTCTTACTGTTCTTTGGGCTGAGACTGACCTTGCTGCAATCTCCTTGGAATACTTCAGCCAGATGACATGGATTTGAGGGAGAAAGAGAGAGAAAGGAAACTTTGATCTTAAACCTTGGTGCCAACTCCTTTTGCTCAAAGTGTGCTTTTGTCTTGGTGAAAGAAATCAACCAAGGACTGATTGCAAATCAGTAACCAGCTGTTGTTCTTGCTTTTGAAATGTAGAAGACAACAAAGAGATAGAGAGATAGAGATAGAAAATTGAACCTCTTTTGGCTACTCAAATTCAGCCCAAACTTGCCTCACATGTAACTCCCATATTAATCAAAGTTCTTTATGTTACTTGGGGGTTTTATCTATGAAATGAAACACCCCAAGCAACCAACGTCTCCTTGCATGGTTGTTGGTGTAACCTCCTCAAATCCCATTCATTTCCCAACTAGAAGTTTCAACCAAAATGTGAAACACCCATGAGCCCCAACGTTGTAGCCTATAATTTTGAATTTGAAATGCCATAACCCTTATGTAACTCCACCTCCCTTGATTCTCACCAATACCCATGTGGGGGGTTTCATGCATGGAAATAAAGCCTCCATAGTATCCAACGTACATAATTTTTAATTTTGCAACATAAACACTCCATTTGGAGTTTCATGCAAGACATAATCCTCCCATAAAATTCCAATGTGTTTATGGATTAAACTTTGAAATACAATTCCCCAAGGTTGTAACTCCCAAAACCATCATTTCATTCATCAATATCTTAGGAGTTTCATGCATGTGGTACACCCCATGCAACCAACGTGTAGGGTAGTTTTGAATTTGAAACAACCCACAAACCTTTTATCTACACACCTCACTCACTTAAAAATAAATATTCCATCCAACTCATTCACTATAATTATGTAAATCAGCTCACTTATTTAACTCAACTATATGATTTTATTTCAAACTCCAAACAACCCCAGTTTAATCAATCTTGGACTCACTTAATGGTCAACAAAGTCAAACCCGACCCATTGGGTCCAAATTGGCCATTTTGACCCATTTCACAAACTTTGACCCAATTAAATAAAACTTCACCCATTTGATTCACTTGGACCAACTCAACCTTCCAACTCCCCTTTAATTCTCATGCATAGAATAATTCTATGTGTTTTATGAATCTTTTAACTTTGCAACTCCTCACCACATGTAACTCCCAAAACCTCCACCAACTTTTAACACTTAACTAGGAGTTACATGCATAAGATAACTTCCCCATGCAGCCCACGTTTTTCTTTGTTTTTCACTTGAAATCAATCAATTCCACTCCCATTCACACACATCACTTACTTAAAACAAACATTCCATCCAACCCATTTATTTAACTCACCCAACTCAACTCATTCATTTAATGTAACTCAACTAATAAATTCAACTCAACTAAACTCCATTATTTATTTCAACTCAAACCAACTCAAATATTTAATGAACTTAAACCAATTAAGCTTTGAGCTCACTCCATGATCAATCATGACATGCATGACCTATTGGGTCCCATTTGGGTCCTTTGACCCATTTAACCTCTTTGACCCAAATAAATGTACCTTGCCCATTTAACTTAATTTAAACCTTATACAAGTACATTGAGCAATGGGTCCCACCATTTTTCTCATTTATGATCATAACCCTTCAATTTATAAATCCAAAGGCATTTTCGTAAATATTGATTTATTGAAAAATCTAGGGTATTACAGAAGAAGATAGAATAATACTTGAAAGATAGAAGAAGGCTTCTCGCCTTTGTGGATTCCACCACGACAACCTTGATTTCTCAACAAGGGAGTGTCCAATTCGCATGGGGCAGAGGAGTCACTTTTGCTTCAATAATTCTTATTCATTAAGTGTCAATCCCATATGGAGGGTTGCATTATATATATAATGACTTAAAAAACATGAAAAAGACCAAAATACCCTCAAATAAACAAAGACTAAATTAACCCAAATGACTAGAAAACGCTAATTACATGTAAAATCACTAAATTTCTCCAAACAAAACAAAACAAACCCAACTAATGGACTAAACAAATAAATGAAAGAAAAAAATACAATCATGAAAAACTAGAAATCCTAAATCTAAATATGGAAACTCGTGTGGTGTTCCGCATCAATCTCCCCATCTAAGAAGAACTCGACCTGGAGTTCAAACGGATGAGAAAGACATTGAATCATACGTGTGCCTTCTCAATGTGAAGTCTTCGAATGATAATTGCACTCGAGGAGAAGAAGAAAATCAAACCACATGTACGCCATCCCAGTGTGGGGCCTTCAAGGATAGTTGTGCGCACGTGAGGCCTTCAGTCGTCATCTAATCATATCATACCACCAGCGAACCACAATGATAGCGTTGGAACGGTTCTCCTCCACCATCGATGGTATACTCTGAATCCGAAACTGACGTCACGAACAACTCTGGCTGGCAGTAACAGCAAGATGTGAGTAGAATGCTCCTCCGCTCAAACAAGACTCTGAAGTCTCGCCCGTAAATCCCAAGCAAAGCACTGTAGCGCTCTCGTGGTCACCCAAGTGGCAACAGTCATGGACCTGGGCTTCCACGTCACAGGATATATCTGATGTACATCTGTAGCTGTGGAAACAACTTCTTCGACCAAGATAAATTCTATCTTCTCTCTCTTAAGTAACAAGGATAGTAAGGAAGGTAGAGACTGAGAAGGTAGACCAATATGTGATGATGACTGAGAGGGTTGTGCAAGTGTAGGACATGGGCCATAAAATGGATCTGGAAGGCCAAGAGGTATAAAAGGTAGAGGCTGAGATGGTGGCACAGGTAAAGGCTGAGGGACTGTACTGGTAAAGGCTGAAGGGACTGCACTGGTGCATGCCATGGGTCATGGAACGGGTCATGCTGTGGATCAGGGTGTGGATCAGAAAGGCCAGTAGGATCAGGGCGAAGTTGTGGGTCAAGAAGGCCAAGTGGATGATCAGGATCAGGTTGATGTGGGGTGGAGCTTGGAGGTGAAGGTGTTGGACTTGGACATAGTGTTAGATCCACAATGAGAATCTGCACAAAACTATATTGTTCATCGCTTATATTAATTTGACTCTTAATTTCAGCATGTGAATTATGAATGCGCTGTGTAGATGTATGTACAGACTCAAATGGACTAGGTGACACTGACACTGGGATGGAGTCTATGGGTTAGGATTGAGTGAAAGCACACGTAACCAAAGCAAGAGGAGTTTTTTCTGGTCTCCTCAGGTTTTTCATCCCTGGGAGATTCTACAACGTCAAAAATCTCTACGTTTTCATCTTCATGATCAGTCTCATCCTTGGATTGTTCTCCTATCAAAAGAGCTCTCTTCTGACTCCTGGTCTTTAGTCTTTGCCTGTATTTGAGAGGGACATATTTCTCCGTTAACAACTCCTTCATTTCGTCCCAAGTCAAATAGAGAGGGTCGTCTACTCCTGGTCTTCTGTTCCACCGTGGACCAGAAAAGCCAGGCTTGTCCAACCAATTTCCATTTTGCATATCGGACCCGTCGAACTTCCGACATGTTATGCCACTCAAAGTAGCGATCCATGCCTGACAACCAATTTAGGAAAACCTTAGGGTCTAAGCGTCCATCAAAGCTAGAGGCTTCCGTTAGTGCCCCTGCTTATCCGAGTCACCCGTTTTGTCAATTCCGTGACTCAATCTCTCGGAACTTGCCTTGGAAGAATTTGAAGATGTCAGAAATCTACCGGAAGATCTACTGTGCATTGAAGTTGCTACACCGTATACTCGATTAGCACGCAGGTAAGTGGACCTTAGTGAATTTTAGGTAAAACCAAATTACCCCAAGAAGACAAAGGATAAAACTTATAAATCTGGAAAATATTTGATCCCAGCCTCGAGCTCTGTCTTGAGCCCTCGAGATTGAAGCTAGTGAGAGCAAATCTATCAAAAACTGTAAAACTCTTTGGCTCTCAGTCTTGAGCCCTCGAGCATTTTGTCGAGGCCTCGAGACCCTCTGTATCTGAGAGCAAATCTCGACAGTCTGTATTTTACATGTGCTCTCAGCCCAAGGCCTCGAACAGGCTCCTCGATGCCTTATGACTTAAAATCACAAAAAATCAGGGTGTGTAATCTGGAGAATCTATGAGCTGTGTTACTATATACAGGCTCGAGGCCTCGAAGACGCACCTCGAGACTTGGTCGTTGCAAAAACTTATTATAAATACACGGCTTGTGTGTTTCAAAACACAAATCTAGAGATTGTAAAAACCTAAAGTCTTCATAGACATCTCCCACAACGGTTTTTCTTTCTTCTTCATCATCTTTCACAAGTAGATTCAAAGCATTCATTGTTTGATTCATGAAGAAGATGAGAACATTCCTCTAGGACCAAATCTGTAGCACTCTTGTCCTAGACCCATGTTCCGTTGTGCCAAAGCTCACTAAAGGAAGATCCAGATCTGAAGCTAGAAGCGCGGAAAACATCATCAGAAGAACACACTTTTGAATATTGGTTAAGGCCCAAGGCAAGTGTTCCTCTTTTACTTTTTATTTGATAAAAATTGTAAGGTGGATTAGAACACTGTGATCGAATCACCCAAAAATATAGGCGTCGACCATGGGGGTCGAACCTCTATAAAAAATTAGGTTATACTATCTGGGCGAGAAGCCCATTCATAGTATATTGAGACGACCCTAGAGTTGGGAAATCTAACAGTAGATGTAGATTTGATTAAACCGAACCACTATACATCCTTGTGCAATGGGGTTTGATCTTTTCATGCATTTCATATTCATGCTTATTTAATTAAGAAAATTTAAAAGGGGAATCAAAGTTTGAATCAGACCTAGTCAACCATCTCTCCCCCCCCTCTCTCTCTCTCTCTCTCTCTCTCTCTCTCGGTTTTGCATTATTCTAGTAACGAGCTTTCAACTTCTACACGTACGATCTTCAAGACACGTTCATTGTCCTCAGTAGGTTCCTGATGCCTATGTGGCTGATGGTACCCACAACGATCAACTCCTCGGAGTTCAGTCAACTTGGAAGTCAACTGGGTGCTCCTGGGTTCTACAGGGCTGAATTTGGCATTTACGACTTCCTGTTTCCTCTAGGATTCAGTGAACCAGGCATCTAACTGGGCAGTCAACTGGGTCACAAATTGATCAACCCAAGCTCAGGGCTGTTTTGGGGGCTGTGCTCCTGACATTTCACTAAATAGTCTGACTCACCACTACAAGAAAATTCTAACGAGATGTGTCCTAGACTCTCATGCCATGATGCTAAAATTGATTTTTTTTTTTAAATAAAATAAAATGCAGCCCAAGATCGTGGGTGTTTAAGAAAACAACCCAACCTTGCTCTGATACCAAAGTTGATGCAGAACAATACTAAGGAGATAGAGTAACCCTAAATGCCTAATGTGATTATGAAAAGATTAAAAGGGATGAAAATAATGCACCCTAAATCTAAAATAGGCTGAAATTAAATTCCAATTAATACTTGCAATTCAATAATATAAATTTACCACAAATAATTAAAACAATTCTTGGAAACCTAATGTAAACAATTATATAACTTACCAAACCAAATTAAGGAAGGGTAGTGGTAACAGGAAGTGAAATGGACGGGTTTGAGACGAGTTTTGGATGATTTGGGACGGCTTTGGGACGAGTTGGGACAGCTCTAGGACGAGTCGGGATGGTCTGGAACGAGTCTTAGACTGTAAACAGGGATTGTTCTGGGACGGATCCGTGATGGCTCTGGGATGGATCTGGGACAGCAGTTCGGCTGAGTTTGATAGGGTAGCAAAGAGAAGAAAGGGAAAAAGAGAGAGAGAAGAAGATAGAATAGTACCTAGAAAATAGAAGGAGGCTTCTCACATGGAGCAAAGGAGTTTCTTTTGCTTCAATAATTCTTCATTCATTAAGTGTAAATCCCGTATTGAGGGATTATATCATATATATATATAATGACATAAAAACATGAAAAAGACCAAACTAACCCCAATGATTAGAAAGCCCTAATTACATGTAAAATCACTAAATTTTCCCAAACAAAACAAAACAAATCCAACTAATGGAATAAACAAATAAATGAAAGAAAAAAAATATAATCATGAAAAGCTGGAAATCCTAAATCTAAATATGGAAACTTGCTAAATATAGAAACTCGTGTGGTGATACGCATCAACAATGCTTTGCATTGTAGATAAAAAAAACATTTACAAAAATTAAAGAAAATAGATATTCTCATTTCAACCATCTAATACATTTGTGATTTCTCGCATTCTTGTCAATGGAAGCTTTATAAGCATTTAATTCTTACGAAAACTTTAAAAAAGGTTCCAAAAAGGAAGGTCATTTACATAAGGACTAGAATCATATGATGTTGGAAACTTGGAATGAACCCAAGTTACATATTTGGGTACAGATATTTGTGTCAGAAACTCAATGCAACATGAGTACAAAAATCTGATTCAATAAATTCCAAAATATAGGATTTGTTGGTTTGGTCTTTTTTTTTTTTTTTAAACTTAGATACATTCAGTTTAAAAATGAGAATATAATGGAAAATGACATCATTAATACTAATGTACGAATTCTACTCAAAGACACAGATGATAAATAGTTTATATTTTAGTTAGAAATCAAAAGAAGAGAGCAATGATAATATTTTGTTACCGTGCAAAACAATGTTAACTTGGTAGCATAAGAATCCACAAAGAATTTGTGAAGAACATTACACAGAGAAGTGTCCAACCAAGTTATCCTGTCCATTTCAAAGAATGTGGGCAAAGTAGGAAAGAAGAAACCTACAACCTACAGTCTTCCAATAATTGGGCCATCAAACAAATGATCTTGATCAAGTTTTGATTGGGTAAACTTTTAAAAACAGCATAAGAGACTAAAACACTTACATATATAGGATACAAGTTTGTGAACCATTTTTATTTAAAAATGCAGAGAGACCAGAAAGGAACTAATAGACTTGCATAATGATCATTTCTGATATATACCTGGATATGTATATCAAAAACACGTCTTCCAATGCTATACCATGTGGGGGGATCTGGGAAATCTCTCTCACCAAATAGCAGATTCACTGTGTAGTTTCCATTCTCAAGCCCCAGACCATAGTAACGCAGCGATCCTGGTGATAGCCTTGCTGATTGGAACAGCTCTGTGTCTAAGGTATTTGTAAATTGTGATAAAGTGTTTCTTGTATATTCAGCATTATTGCTGTCAACAAACCTTCCGACATTACTGACAGCCCAGTTGTTTGTTTCAGTCACATAGTATGATGCTGAGCCAACAGTTGCGTTATCACTTTCAAAAACTGTGCCGGTAGAACTTCTTATCGATTCACCACCACAATTGATGGCGAATGAAGAATCTTTGAACAAATAAAAAAGAAACATTAACCAAATCAGAATTCTACTGAGATTGCACAAATACAAAGTTTGGCCGAACTAGAAGAATATTTCCACAAACTGAAAGCATCGAATTCCTTCATGTAGTAAAACATAAATAGAACTCCCATGTGAAAGCTACTTGATTTTAAGAGTAAATCTTCTTAATATATTAAACTACTATAATACAGACGCTAGTTGTAATCTGTACTACATTGTTTAATTATGGAAGGATGTAGAAGATGTTCAGAAAGTACAAACTGATATTTTTTTTCTAGTGGTAAAAAAGAAGATTTCATTAAATGAGAACATGTACAAAGAAAAGCATTACATCACAAAAAAGAGGTCTATAAGAGTTAGACCAGCCACCAAAGGAAAACAACATAAAACAAAGGAAATAACCCCCCAAAAGAGAGACAATATAAGGGCCCTAATCAAGTCTCGCCAAGCTCAAAGGAGGAAGACCCAGGAGTCTGAGTTGTTGACTCCAAATTTAGCAAAGAAATCTGCAACCCCATTTGTTGTGCGACTCACTAGAACAAAAGAAATGTCCATTCTTGAGGATAAACCCTTAATCTCCCTATCTACGGTAATCACTTCCACGGAGGTCGCTTGAGTCCCTTGGCCCATTTAATTGCATTTGTCGAGTCCCCTTCTATGACAAGTGGACTTTTCCCAGACTTTCCAGATAGTCAATGCCTCCTAATACTAAGTAGTTTTGCCTTATTTGAGTCTCTAGTCCCCACATCTTCTGTGAAAACCAGTGTAGCTTCCCCCCTATTATCCCTAAGCACTCCACCTATCCCTATTGGCCCCAGCTTACCACTAACAGCTCCGTCAACATTAAATTTCATTACATTGCGAGAAAGAGGTACCCAGTTAACAGTTGCCTTTAATTTTCTAGTGCTGCCACTTATGCACCCCTCCCAAGACGACATGAAATCCATTGGCTTTTTAGCCCCTTAAAGTCTTTCCCCGAGAAGAGCCAGACACAAAGCCTCCACTTAGCCCTTTTGAAAAGATTATTGATCTCACTTGATTTTCCTCAAAAAATTCTCGCATTTCTGTCTTTCCACATGTTCCAAAGAATTGCAGCCCTGACCGTGTTCCAAGCTGCCTTTTTCCTAGGGCTAAGTTTCTATAACACCCACGACTCCACAACCCCAACACAATTCAACCCAAAAACCCAAGAAACATCAAAGAGGCTCACAAGTTTTAACCACAGACTCCTAGCGATAGAACAATTAACAAAGAGGTGATCGACATCCTCCTCTGGGTGACCACACAAGTGGCAACTAAAATCCTCCCCATCCCTCACCAAACCCTTCTCTTGAGTTCCATTCTAGTAAGGATCTTTCCCTTTAGGGTGCACCACACAAAGGCTTGAACCCTTGGGAGATTCAAACCAGTCTACGCTAGCCTAGAGGATGGATCTACATTATGTTGTTTCCCAAGGTATAATTCTACCATTGGTTTTAATGAAAATGAACCTGAAGAATCGCTTGTCTACATAAGTTCATCCTCTTCACCTAGGGACACTGGGAATTCTTCCAGTTGGGTTAAGAGGTCTACCCAACTCAAAGGATCTAAGTTCGCATTTGAAGTCCAGGTTCCAAGAGTGTTGCTACCCTCAATCTGATAGCAGTCCTATACTACGACATTCTTGTTTCTAGAAACTCAGTACAGTCGAGGAAACAACTCCTTAAGGGGTCTATCTCCCAGCCAAAGATCAGTCCAGAAGAATATTCTCTCTCCACTCCCCACTAACCTCCTAATGTTATCCTTATACAACCTTCCTAACTCTGACCTATCTTGGCATAGCCTCCACCACGCCTTGACCATCTGATGCAGAGCAGCCCAGCTGGGCCTGGGCCCAGTTTCGAGCCAGGCCCCGCCACCACTTAATGTTAAAGAGTTTTCATAACCCTACTCCAGCAGCGGATGAAGGATACAGAGAACAGAAAAAAAAAACTACATTCTTCCATGCGAATTGGAACTCCATGCACCTGCGATGGGAAGCTGGAAGACGGTGAGAAGCCTCTTAGAACCAGGTACCTCTTCTTCTCTCTTCTTCTCCTCTTCTTTCCTTTCTTCTTGCTGCCGTGCAGCCAGATCTACCCAGATGTGTTTCGCAACCCCTTCTTCTCTCTTCTTTTCCTCTTCTTTCCTTTCTTCTTGCTGCAGCCAGATCCACCCAGATATGTTTCACAGCCCCTGTTTCCACCCCTTTTAAACCCCTTCTACACTTAAGCCCTTCCCATACAGTCTTCCAATTGCTACCCCAAACTCCGCCCTTCTCATACAGCTTTCCTATTGTTACCCCAAGCCTTCTGGACCCCTTTCCCAAGCCAATCGTTCACCATACAGTCATCATACTGCTGTCCCAACGCCTTTGAACCCCTTCCGTAACCCATACAGCCTTCGCCCCTTCTTTTCCAAGCCCCTACTGTCGTCACAGACTACTCCAGGTCCCCATACAGCCATCGCCATCTCTTCAAGCCTCACTTCCCCTGATCGCCTCTGTAGATCTGAAAGTGCCTTTTGCCTTGATGATTGGTTGGTTGCCCAGCGTTCATAGTAATGTGTATATCTCTCCAATGAATTTTTAGCCATCTCTCTTCTTTTTTCTGTTTCATCATATGCTCCTTCCTGCTTGGCTGTCTCGCACCGATTACAGGCATAGAAACCACCTGTCCTCTCACCATGATCCAATTGCAGGGACGGTGGGGATAGGCTGGATTTGCGCCTCAGTGAAGGGCTGAAAAACTAACAGAGATCTGCTAACAGCGAAAGGCACACCACCAAGATGACAGAGCAGAACACAAAGGTCTGGAAACATTGCTGCTCAGATCTGCAAGATGAAGGCCATGTAGGCAACGAGATCTGGCAAACAAGCCTGAAACAGATCTGAACCAGATCTGAACAATAAAAAAACGGCAGCAGCGTGCGGCAACAAGGCGGTGCAGCGACCTCAGATCTGGGTCAGATCTGGCAAAAACGGGAGAAACTACAACTGGTCGGTGCTCTCGTAGCCTGCAGAAACGCAGCCAAAGGAAGCTGATGGTTCAGCCGTGCACGATCTTAAGGAAGCTGCAGCAATGGCAGCCAGAACAGATCTGAGAAGGCCTGGAGAACAGAGCAGCCGCCCTTCGTCGGAAACAGATCTGAAAACATCGCAAAAAAGTGAACAAATCTAGGCCTGTTGACTGTGCACGGTCGAAAAAAACCTGTGATATGCAGGGGGATAGGCAGCGGTGCTAACAGGGATGGTATTGCAGATCTCGTGTCTGGGCTTCAGATCAGACTGCTGGGGGGAGACGCTGAGGAAGAGGAAGACGGGTGCTCTTCCAAACGCCTGAGAGCAGATCTCGTTCTGAGATACGTAACTGTGTAAAGGAAGTGCCAAAAATCAACAAGATCTTCCCTCCCCCCCTCCCTCTGCCGATCATCTCCTCCGGCAGAGGGAGAGAAGAAGACGTGTGTATATTCAAGGCTAACTCAGTCGGATCTAAGTCTGGCTGATACCATGTAGAAAAAGAATAATCTATGTATTGTATTGAATACCTAGCCTATTACATGTATATATAGCCTCTAGCCGACCCTAAGGCTATCACAATCAAACTCAAACTCTTAATCTAATTATAAATCAAATACACCTCTTAATTAGAGGTAAACCCAAACTAGAATCTTAATTACATTATAATTCTAATAATCTAAAATATTTCAACATTTCATTCACCTATTTGGCTCTTCTAATAGGAACAAACTTGAGAAGTAATTGTTGTAGTAAATTTCACATTTTACACGTACATTTGACTTTTAGATACCATTGATTGTAATTGATCGTAATCGATCTTCCTTTTTTTTTTTGCTCGCCTTAATTAGCTCTCTGTATTCCATATATACGTGTATCCTCTTTTGATTAATGCAAGAAATACAACATAGAGTATTCATCTCTCTTTTCTTCCTTTCTCCTATTTTTCTTCCATCATGGTATTCGCCAAAATAGACTGTTCTTGATTTTTCCACTGCAACACTTTTTTTTTTTCAGCAGCTAGTCTTTACAACAGATCTCTTCTCCATCATTTCAGAGAAAGGTTTTTACTGCATATTTTGGTGGTTCATCCTCTCCAAACAGGTCATGTTTTCCCGAGTTATATGCATGTATGGGTTCATAGGACGGACCATTCTTTCCATCCTTAGAGTTGCATTTTGTTTGTATATTTGAACCCATTACTCATCAGCACCCTCATTGCTTCCCTTACCTTCAATCCACACAGATCTTGGGAGGGGTACGATCATTGGAAAGCTTCTTTTTGGAACTTCTCTACTGCCACGACAGGAATGACCTCAAAACCATATTTTTCATTTCAACCTTGGATTTGGCTGCCCAGACCTTGTTGAAATAACTCCTACCCCTGGTTCGCCCTTGGCCCACCTCCCTATCTATCCCATTGACCTTGGTCTTCAGTGATCGGTGGGACCCTCTTTTTACCAGTACTTAATAAGTAGTATCCTCCATGTAGGCTTTCATCCACTGCCTCCAGCATTGCCCAAAAGTCATCCTATCGAAAAGGTATCCCACAAATGACCAATCTACAAAGACATAGGCCTTCTCCATTTTGATCTTGAAGCCCCAGTTTCTTATCTTTTAGCCTCATTTGGACTAATTCATTGACGATCCATACTCCATCCAAAATCTCTATTAAGTCGGACCCTCCCTCTTTAGTATGAGAATTATGAAGGAATTCTTCAATCTCTATTAATGATACCATCGTGGTGAAATTCCTTGAAAACCCTAAGGAAGCCTGAACCTACCATCTCCCAACAAGTTTTAAAAAAGGTAAAGTTGAAGCCATCAGGAATCGGGGCTTGGCCTCCATGCCCTAATCTCTTGTAAGGATAACTCTCTCTCCAACCAAACTACCCTCTCCTCCCAGACCTTACTAAACTGGATACCATCCATCATTGGCCGGGGGATCTCCTTTCGATCAAAGAGGCAAACCTAAGCTCAGAGAAAGGAAAGCTAGGACCCCTAGGTGTCGGGGAAATGGAAAAACTATGATGGGGAAGTGGCAAATACTAAATAGAGGGGGTGGGGGTGTGCTTTCCCTCTATAGGGATTACAGAAGTAAGGGAAGAAGGGGGATTCAGGAACGAGAATACCCAATCTGAGCATGTGAAAGCATGAGTGTTGTCCGCTGAAATGGAGAAGAACTGGAGTCCCGGTGATCAAGCGCTACATCTAGAGAGGTAGCGTCTGCAATAGCCGAAGAGAACCATCTGAAGATGCTGATGTCGAAATGAGAGAGAGTTGGGGTTCCGTTGACTCGGCAGGTGCAAGACTAACTCGGAAGGAGGGTGAGGTGGCCACATAGACTAGATCTACAACCTGATTGAAGCATGTGAAAACAAGAGCACTATTCGCTGAAATGGAGAAGAATTGGAAGTCCCAGTAATCAAGCATTGCATCAAGAGAGAAAGCGACCGGGATAACTAAAGAGAACCATCTGAAGGGCTTGATGCCGAAAATGAGAGGAAGTTGCGGTTCTGTTGACTTGATGGATGCATGACTGACTCGGCAAGAAGGTGAGGCAGCCATGCGGACGAGATCTACAACCTGGAAGACATGGGAAGAAAACAAACCACGAGGTCTACAAATGAAAAAGTCAGGAGGCATGTAGAGTATGGGGAAGGCTCCTTACTGCCTTTTTGGTTCCATTCTCATCCATTATTCTTCTGTCTTCCACTACAATTGATCTGATATTGTTCGACGCTCTTCGGGCATTGGTACATGTGTGAAAAAATTTCATGTTCTTATCTCCTCTTTTAACCACAAGGCTCTTGACTTCTGTCGCCATTCCACCTCTTCCAAGCATAGTCAATCCCACAAGGAGGCCTCACTATTTTTCTTGGACGAAAGCTCCTCCTCCAATCTATTCCATCCCTCAAGCTTGAAAAATGGAAAAGTTTTGGGCCTCAATCTATCTTTTCAGTATCGAACATTATCGACCAACGATCTAAAATTGGGCTGAATAATTTGATGACTTGCATTGGAAAAATAAGGATCCCAATCTGACGATGTTAGGAACCTATCTGGCCTACTCATAGCCACTCTCGGCTGGTTGTTGAACAAGTGAAAATGATTACCAATGAGTGGGAAGTCGATCAGATCATTCCTTACTATGAAGTAGGTGTAGTCTACTCATTTCAACTAAGGTTGTCAAACTCGAATCATATCGTGAATCGGTCAAGAGGTGTGAATCGTGAATCGTAAATCGAAAATCGTAGAATCGTAAGATTCATAATGTTTTTCTAAAATTATCTTATAAATTATAAATATACTAAACATCCATTATTAAATTTTTTAAAATTATTCTATAAATTATAAAAAAATTGGTCAAGAAATTGTCATCCCCAATTTGACACTTATTATCCATTGTAAATAACTATAAAAAAAGATATAAAAATATATTAATATGAGATTTAAATATAAATATTAAATATTGATAAATTTAAGGAATCAATAAATAAATCTAAATAGCATTCATCAAATAAAAAAAATTCTAAAAATAAAAAATTATTTTTTAGAGATTTTTATTTTTTTAAATAGATACAAAAATTGAAAAAATAAATAAAGGTTTTTTTATAAAAATAGAAAAAGATGACAAAAAATAAAAATAAGAAAAATAAACATGTGAAAAAGAAGAAAAATAAATATTTAATTTAAAGGAGAAATAAACTATATAAAATAAAACTAAAGAACATCACTAGAAAAAAAAAAAAAACAAGACTTAGAAAGAAATTTCAAACTCTAACAATCGGAATCACGAACGAAAACACGAAACTTAAAACTTAAGAATAGGAGCCACGAATAAAAAAACAACACTTAAAACTCTTAAGAGTCACGAACGAAAAGCCTTCAAATATTGAACCCTAACATTACAGTGACGGAAACCCTAGGAAATTTGGAATAAAGCGTGGCGGAACAAGAGAAAGCATAAACGAAGGGAAGAAGAGCGGAAGAACAAGAGGAGAAAGCATAAACAAAGGGAAGAAGAGAGAAAGAAAGCCATGCCATGAAAAGTGTATGTTCTACTTTCCTTCTTCCTCCTCTCTCAAGCCTTTTTTTTCTTCGTTTTTTCCTCTTCTAGATGAATCGAACGAGTTTCTGATTCAAGGTTTTGACTCGTACAAGTTGCTAGTCAACACCAGAATCCTACGATTATAGAACTTTTGCGATTTTTCTACCGATTTGAACCGAGATAGGTATCGATTCGATTCGAATCACACAATTCGAACTGTGAATCGTGCGATTTGTGCGATTTTGACAACCTTGTCTTCAAACCTTCCTCTCTGATGGGTATCGAACTATATTGAAGTCTCCACCCAAACACCACAAACTAGAGCTCCAGCTTTGGATGTTGTCTAGCTCCAACCAGAAGTTATTTCGATCCCCTTCAACATTTGGTCAGTAGACATTTGTAAGGCAAATCTCCACGCCCTCATTCACAAAAAGAGCCTTAACTGATATGGATCTTGAGTCCATCCTTCTTGTTGAAACTTTAGAGAATGAGGGATTCCATAAGATGAGTAGCCCCTCGAATTGTCCTTCGGATGGTATGCTGAAAAGATTGCAATCCTGTGTGCCTCATATCTCCCTAATCAAAGATGTTGACATCTCCCATATCAATCTTTTGTTTTTTAATGAATCGCCGAATTGCTCCCTTTTTCTCCCGGAGTTCTAAACCCCTGACATTCCATATTAGGATCTGAGAACCCCATCGGAGCCTAAATTTACTTTCTTGCCCCCTCTTTCTTCTGTAGTAAACCTTGAAGAGTGTATTCCTCCCCATTAGCATAGCAGGGATTCTACCTCTTTTTTATGATCTGGACGATGATAACGATGTTCTGCCCCTGATTCCTGCCCAACTGAGATCAAGGACATTCCATGTGAGGATCTTCATTGAGAACCCCGTCGGACCCTGAATTTCTTTTCTTGTCCCTCTTTATTCTGTAGTAAACCTTGAAGAGTGTATTCCTCCCCATTAGCATAGCAGGGATTCTACCTCTTTTTATGATCTGGAAGATGATGACGATGTTCTGTCCCTGATTCCTGCCCACCTGAGATCATTGTTGCCTGATTTTCGCTACTGAATTGGATGCCCAGAGCCCTGCCGATTTTCAAAATCTCCATCCCATCTTCCTCGAGGTATCCTCGTTTCTTCAGACTTTCTAGGATTTCTCCGTTTACTATCAAGGCAACGCTTCCATTCTCAACGCCTTGAAGCTTTTCCTCTCAAAACAGTCATTGTAGGGAGTCGTCCTCTTCCAAGTGTAGGAGACCCTCTCTTTGACGGCCATTCGTCTTGTTAGCTACCTTCCTGCCATTTCTCCCTTTCTCTGTCTCCTCTTGAGGGTCGGAAGCGAGAGCTAAAGTCTTCTCAGAGAAAATCTGGTCATCTGTTCTGGCAGTGACACCCAGTTCTGGGCTTTTGAGGAATGGGTTGCCATTGAAGGAAGCATCGAAATCTGATTTGAGGAATGGCTCGCGGTTGAAAAAGCTCTGAACATTTGGACTTGGGCCCTTGGATCCTCGAGTTGAGCCCAGGGAATGGGCTGAAATTGGGATCCGGCTAGAGCCTACAAGCTTTGACTTGGGCCAGCAGTAGATTTCTCAAGCTGATGGGCTCTATGTTTTGGGCCGTCAAAAGGGGCCCACTTTTCTAGGACTGGGTTAGGGCTTGACTCTAGATACATGTGGGCCGATATGGGTGCAAACCCATACCTGAGTAGGTGGCCCATGAGCCAACAACCCATTGCATCTCTTAACAAGTCTCTCGCATGCTTAGTGTGTGCGAGACTTTCCCTTTTCCATTATTTTTACATTTGAATTAGAGCAACCCATTGGACATTCATTTTTCCTCCTATTCGTCTATCTCTTCTAATTGAGGGACAAGGTAGCTTTCTTGGAGGTCCTTTTGCATGAGTGCCACGTGGCAAGCCCTTCAACAGTCGAATCAATTCCGGCTTCCACGTCAGGTGCTCCGACGGAAAACAAAAATTTTCCAAAAGGGATTCCGGTGCTTTTTGAAGGACCGATTGATCTTCAATTTCTTTCAGAGCTAACTCATAGTTTTTCCCATTGAGATACAACTGAACCAATGAAGGGAGCCGATCTTGAATCCCAAGATCTAGTAGAAGGTTGAGAGAGGTACAATCCTCCTTGCTTAGATTCCGTTTGTCCACCTCTAGTAGCTTCCCGAGGTTTCTCCCAAACGCTTGAATCAATTTTTCAGTCCAGCCTTCCAATGGGTAGCCCAGACACTTCATCCAGACCTTCCTGGTATGTCGGAATAAGTTTGGTTGCATCGTTTGAGGATTCTTAGTTTCCCCTGGTAGCTTTTAGGAGTTTCAAGATTTCTTCCTCAATTCTCATGGCCACCAAAAAGAACCTCTCCGGCTTATTAGAGGGTCCGAGTAGCCTTTCTCAACCAGCAGATGATGAATTTCTGGCTTAGATAAGTAGCCTATTGGAGAAATCAAAATAAATTTGGAGAGCCATTCATTAATCTTCTTCTCTTCCTCCCTGGACACCATCAAATCAATTGCCCTCCTTTCAGGCGATGTGGAAATCCTGCTGGCACTGGACTTTGCTTCCTTCGCCCATCTTCGTTCTCTGTAAGTGAGTCCTTTTCTTTCCCATGGACTGAAATTCTTTGTTCGACTTCAGCGACATGAGCTTTGGGTTTTTCTCCTAGTTTGATGGATCGCCTGGGATTGTCTCCTCTCTGAAAGTGAGCTGGGTTCACTAGCATACGCCAACCCTCTAGGATATGGCCATTGAGCTCCAGATTGCTCAATGGAAGCACCCAATTTCAAAAGAAAGTCGCTATAATTTTCACTAGTAGACAAAGAACATAGAGGTTGATCACGACTTCATCCACGAAAAGATCATCCCTCGAGAAATCATTACTCCCTAGGCGAAATCCAAGGATTAACTTGGGGATATGTTCACAAAAACTATTTCTTGAGCTCTGCTACTAATTACATTAAGTTAGTTGGTTTGCTTGATATATGCTACCTTTCGGGGGTGCGGGTTGGAGGGTTGTACTACATTCATATTTGTATACACCTTCATGTACCATACGAGCAAAAGTTGACTTTCTTTAATTTTTTTTGTTAGGATTTCATTTTGTTAAATCCCTCGATTAAGGGCTCATTTATTGTAAATATAGCAAATTATGGCCAATAATACGATGGCAAGCTTCACAATGAGGACATGGCAAAGTATTCCCAAGTTCTTTCTATTTCTCTTATGTCTCTCTCTCTCTCTCTCTCTCTCTATATATATATATATATATATATATATCAGAAGTTCTCTTCTTAAAATTCTTCTCTTCTTCCCACAAGTTATCAGAATTGTGCTTATCTGCAGTAACAATAAAAACAATACATGTGAACAATAATGTAACATTCGTCAATAGACCCCATGAAATATTTTGATCTCCAAGTATAAAAAATGATGAGATCCCTAGGATTACAAACCCAGACCAATGAACCAGTACTCAAGATATGGGCATTGAAGAAAGTAAAAAGGTTTTAGCATAGATAAAAACATACATTAAGAAAGAAAAAGCAACTTACATCGTGGAGAACCTCGATTGCAACGGAAACTCTTTTGTAGACAATTCAATCCTAGAGGCAAAATTCTGAATGCACAATATACATGAACTAAGAAGCCATTGCAGGTAGAGTCATAGAAATCTAGATGTCAAAAAAAACTTGGAGAGAGCCAAAATAGAAAATGGTGGTATGCTTATGTTATGCTTCTATTAACAACAATCTTTTATTTGTCTGTGTAAACTGATAACATGTGTACAACCCCTGTGCGGGCCCACTATGGCCAATGGTGATGAGTCCATTGAAAGGAATATGCTTGATTATGTCATTGAAGTGTATTCATTTCTATACTCTTGAGGTGTATCATACTGAGTATAATTAACTTCTTTTATTAGAAAAGATTTAACCAAATCCTTTCATTAAGGACCGATTGATTATAATTGTAACAAAATTTACTAAAAAAATCATTTACTAGCCTCATAATGAGGATACAACAAACATTCTCCCTCACACCGTTCAAGCTTAACTTCTCCCTTTCTTACTCAAATTATCAACATGATATGCAATGCATTGCTCCTAGGCATTCCTTTTTCTTCTTGTTGCTGGGGGAAAACGTCTATGTCAGAGAGCATCTTTAACTTCAATGCTCATGGAGCCCAATTGAGTTCATCAGATGTAGATGACGATATATATATATATATATACATATATATAATTTTTTTTTCTGAATCTGAGTTTGACCAAAGCCGCCTTTTGAAGAGCAGGACATCATCAAGGACCTGGTTAGACATTAATTAATTTAGTATTGTTACCTCCATTCTATCCATTTAAGATTGTTAATGATACAACTAATTCTTCCTGTTGAGGTGTAGAAGAATTCCAAATTTGTATATTCTCCCTGTACTGAACTAGCTCGTTTGGGATAAACTCCTCTGATGGATTGACACCATCGTATTCTTTGTAATTTAGGACTTGTCACTAGCTTTCCTTTCATGAAGGTTGCTAGATTGGATGAGTCCGTTCTCAGGATGAATTCTTATGCAATTTAATAAGGTGGAATTTCTGAGCACCGTATACAGCTGCTAAAATCTCCCTTTCCTCTGGCCAATAGTTTAATTCATTTTTCATGAATTGCCCACTTGCATACATGAAGATTTTTTCTTCTCAGTCCTGTATGTGTCTGTTGATATCACATACGGACCTGTGAAGGATGGTTCCAAGGCTAGGAGATGTTGAGCTTCTTGCTTTAGCTACTGGACTGCTTTTGTTGCTTCTTCCTTCCAACGAAACGGTTCTTCATGCATTCTCGATATGATGGGCTTTAGTATTTTGGGATACTGCTGGGATGTAATCATGAACATAATTTAAGCATCCCAAAAACTTTTGCCGTTGCAATTTGTTTTCTAGTTGATTTGGAAAACATGATCTTGCCAATTACAAGCGGCTGCATATGTATCTTCCCATCTTTGATCAAAACTCCAAGAAACTAGATTTCTGTTTTTGCAATCTGAAAGTTGTCCTTGCTATTAGACAGCCCTGCTACAATTACAAAGGGGGTCGATGGCTATGTGATGCAGGCCTAGGGTCAAATTTGATAAAATCCAATGTAGACTCACAGTCATATGTATCTTCCCATCTTTGATCAAAACTCCAAGAAACTAGATTTCTGTTTTTGCAATCTGAAAGTTGTCCTTGCTATTAGACAGCCCTGCTACAATTACAAAGGGGGTCGATGGCTATGTGATGCGGGCCTAGGGTCAAATTTGATAAAATCCAATGTAGACTCACAGTTTTAGAGTATGGTATCTAAAATACTTGCACAGTCGATCACGGTTCGTGAAAGGATTCTACCTTGACAGAGGTTTTGCTAAGCAAGGCCGGAATCGAAAACAAGTGTCCCGGGAATCCAATTATACCTTATGGAAATTAGATTAAGGTCTCCTTTAATTCAATTGATTAATGATGCGGAAGCAAATAATTAAAGAGCAATCAAATTGGGAATTTGATGTTTCTTAATCTAAAAACCATAAAACACAATTGAATTATAATGGTGTACGTACTTGTAAAAGGTTTGGTTTACCCTCCCGAGTGTTTGGCTTGCGCCAAGGGCCACTGCCCAGCGTGCTCTCGCACAAAACTCCAAGAGTCTTTTTTTCAAAAAAAAAAAATCAATTCAATGCGTGAAATTTGAATTTACATGGCTTTTTTATATGAAAAAACAAAGGAAAAGACCAAAATATCTCTGCCTTGGTCGACCACACCAAGGAGGAAATATTCTTCTCTAAAATAATGCAAAGATCACGTACGTCATGTGAGAGTGATCCATGTCTACAAATATTAACCAATAGAAAGCCACTATCTAGCCACATCATCCAAAGAAAGGGCAAGGATTTATTCTAATAAAACACGCATAAAATAAGAAATACAAAAAACTAGGATAGAGATAAGACCAACTTTGGAAATCTTTTCATCTCAACAGCGTTGGGAGTTAGGGGAGCTGGAGTCCCCTTAGTAGATGAGGATTGTTTTGTTGTTTTTTTTCCATATTCTTATCTCTCTTGTTTCTTTTCCTCCTTATTGATCTGGGTATATCTCTCCTATACTTAGATCCTTCTCTTGTAGCCACTTCTTATTTTAATGGAATCAAATCGTTAATGTTTTAAAAAAAAAAGGCTAGAGAGAGAAGTTCTCTCCAATATTTGCCACCTCTTCAAATTCGCCCCTAGCATGGAGAGAACCTCTCCATGCACCAACTCTTGGATTTATCCCTTCACACTCTTGTTCTTTTTGCTCTATGCATTCTCCACTGTACACTTGGCACTGTAGGAGTGAGTCTAGAGACTGGGCTTTAAGGAGTGGGCATGGATATGAGCTAGGCCTGTTTAAGGTATGGACTTGGACTTACATGCTTATCTAGGTCATTCGGGCCTGTTAGGTAATTGGGTTCAGGCTAACAAAGTGTTTAGGTTTATTGGACGAAGTCCAAAGATGAATACCTTAGGCAATTTGGGTCATGAAAGCCAAGTCAATTTTATCAATGGTCCATTAGGCCTAGTGCCTCCATCATTTTCCCCCTTCCGAAAGAAACTCTTCCTCGAGTTTAATAACAGAAGTACAACACGGAACATCCTTCTCTTGTGATGTGGAATTAATGCCCATTATCAAGGAGTCCACTAAGGATATTGGCAAGCAGAAGGAATCCACCAATGGCTTAGGTAATACACGCCCGCATTACTTTGTCATGACAATAGCTGTGGAGGTGTTGCAACTGCTACCATCTTTAGAACTGAGGAGGTGTTGCATCTGCTATAGCAAATCATATCCAACTAATGTGGTTGGTACAATTGCCTAGTACTTGTCGTTGCAATCAGTTGATCCTTCCGAATCTCTACAACACGGTCTACTACTGAATGACTAATGGAGCAATGCAAAGGAAGTCAGCTAACACGATACCAAAATTTTGAGTAAGATAACCAGAGACCGATTTTCACATCAATCTGTCCACTTCAATCTGTTCATCCGTCTGGTGAGTTGCGTTGCAAACTTCTTGAACATAGAAAGTGCTACAAGATGATGGCCAATATCAACAAAGCCTGGATGGTGGCCGCTATCATAGGTGGGGTCGCGTGTTTGAAATCCAAAGAACTTAATAGTTGCTTCTATGATCTAGCTCAATACTGCTCCAATGCCTACATGCGAGGTATCACAGTCCACAACAAACTACTTGGAGAGACCTGCACTGTAGATGGATCCACCTGAGTACCATCTGCAGAAACAAAATAACATAACCAAGAAGTGCACACTAAAAGTGCAAAAAGTGTGTTTCTTGGTGTTGGCATACAACTAATCCCTACATAGGACATCAAAACCGCATGAAGAACTACAAGTAGGTGGTGTAAATGCTCCATCATACTTTCCTTCTCCCGGAGAAAACTCGTCTTCGAGTTTGTACCAAGATGCAGGCGGCTTCTGCTTAGACTGATGTGGCTACTGCATGTCATCACGGTGCACTACGTCCACAGAAAGTCCCTCGAAGGTTCGGACTTAGACACGATGTCTTGTGTCCTAGGAAACCGCATCTAAAGGTTGTGTAGCCATTCTGACGGTGATCCTGGGGTTGAACCCTACAAAATGAAGACTTAAGGCTCATAGGCTGTCGTACACTGATGGGTTGCTGCCATAGGGATATCCCTTACAATGAAATACAATGAACTACCCCAAATACAATGAAATACCCTCAAACATATAAATACAATTTACAATTCCAACCCAATCAAAAACAAATCACTAGATAACCCTCCTAGAAACCCTGGAATATCATCTCAGATATGATGGGGTTCATCCTCTCTAGTGTCTTCTTGTTGGCCAAATGTCGAAGTGTAAACACCCACCCAACTAGAGTTGGGCGTGTGGAAAAAAAGTCCAACATCACCCAAATAGCTGGGGGATGGGGGATTTTTATGAGAAGGGGGCAGCCACGCCTCAACAAGAGGCCTTCTAGGTCTGGCCAAGTGGGCCGGGCTCAAAGTAAAACCTTGAGGGTCCATGGGCTCAAAGAGGACAGTATCATCACTGGGTTGGGTCGGGTCGGGTCGTGACACAAAGTGTCTAGGTCGTTGTTTGTTGAATGCTCCATCAGATTCATCTAATGAATGAGATGATCCGACGGAAGGAGATGTATGCCTCTCACATGCGAAGCGCTGCCACTGCTTCACTAACACTGCAATGTTGCTGGGAGGCTACATAACTCCTCAGAAAAATCCTCTTGTCGCACATCACCAAACAGCCATGTCCGTGCTGGCTTTGTGTGTTTCTGGAGAGTCATATGGTCCTTGCCTGAATTGTTCCAAGAGTTATCTTTTCAGCAATAGAAAGGGGGCGATGAGAACAAGGCAAGATAGAGGATGGGATCTAGGAGAGTGAATCCTGAGTGCTGCGAACAATGATAACTCACAAGCAATAAATCCAGTCAAACCAATATAAAAGGTCCAACAAATGGTAAGAATCTCAATGCCAAAAACACTGCCAAGAGTGCTGAAGAGAAGAACTCCACAAACACTGTGATCCGGCTGCAAAACTACAACCGATCCTAGCTGTTGAACTACAACCAAATTGCTGTCAGAAAAATCTATGCATTGTTACGAAAAAATCGGTAACTAGAGCTACAGAAATCCAAAAAATTGCGATCCACACGCTGCTGGAAAGATAACTACGAGATCTCCCAACTGTCAAAAATTTGGATTTTTCCTGAACCGATTGATGTGTCAAATCGATACTGCATTACAATGAAAATTCAGGAACTGCAGTCTCAGATTTTGCTTAATCTGTTTCTACGTACCGTTACAAAAAAATTTATAATCGGGGCTACCAAACTCGGATTTAAGCGTGCCTTATATTTCCAGAAAGTAGACAAAAATATCTAGCTACGCACAAAATTTCAAATTTTTTTGAATTGGACCATCACTGTAACAAAGATCAAAGTTTCAAACTACAATCTGGTCTGCAATTCGGTGTCAATCCACTAATTCTGTAATAACTCAGGCTAGGAACCTCGGAACGATGCAAAATAAAATACTGCAAAGCTAATAGATAGATCCAATGTTGTGAAAATCTAATCGTATCGGAAATCGTTAATACATCTTGAATCGCAAATCGTGTATCGTAAATCGTAGAATCGTTAGATTCATAAGTGTTTTCCCTAAAAAATATTTTATATATGAAATAATGTAAAATATATCTAAAATGTAATAACATGAGCAATTCTCCAACTTTCTTTCAATATTAAGTGAATTCTATATAATTAGTTCATTGAAGCTCAAATTTCAATGGTCCAACTCCCAAAAGTATAAGACTAGTATATAGTCCAATTATACAATGAAAAGTCAATAATGAACTAAAAAAACCCTCAAAAAATCGAAAGGTCTTAAATGTTCATCAACTCAAACATTAATAACCATTAAAACGAAATGTTTCATTCTTTCACACTCCTAATAACCCTATAATTCTATTATTTATACGAATCGTAAGATTTGTTGATAGATACGAATCGTTCCTCTTATCATATCGTATGAATCGTAAGATACGAATCATGTATCGTAAGATTTTAACAACCATGGATAGATCTATCCTCTGTAATCAATGTTGTCAAACTCGAATCATATCCTGAATTAGTCTAGGGGTGTCAACTGTGAATCGTAAATCAGAAATAATAGAATAGCAAGATTCATAATATTTTTTCTAAAATAATTTTATAAATTTTAAATACATATAACATGACATACCAATAAAATTTGACTTTATCATCCATAAAAAGGATAAAAAATATATTAATATGAGATTTAAATATAAATATCAAGTAATAAATAATAATAAATTTTAAAAATGAGCAAATAAATAAATAATATTTAAAATTTTAAATAACTCCTAATAACATCCATCAAATAATTTTTTTTACAAAAAAATAGAACTACTTTTGAATTTACGTGTGGGAAAACCGCGGGAAACCTAGAGTAAACCCCCTCACAGGTGATATCCACCGCCCCTTAGGAAACACTAAGTGAGGCCATAGGGGATCAAACCTAGCACCTCCCGCTTCCTGAGGCGAGAGATTACCAATTGAGCTACAATTATTTTTTAGAATAGATATAATCATACAAAAGATTGAAAAGAAAAAAAAAAAGATTTGTCAATAAAAAAAAAAAGATAGGTAAAAATTTAATAGATGTCCCAATGAAAAAAATAAAAACTAAATATGAAACATGAATATGCTGACAGGAGAGTCAAAAAACACAATAACAAATAAATCAAAGTCATTTAAAGAAATTTTATAAGCATTTATTTTTTTCTTTTTTTAAAAAAGGTTTTAGAGATTTTTAATTTTTCTAAAATAGATAAAACAATTTAAAAAATAATAAAAAAGTTGTTTTTTAAGTAGAGTTAAAGAAGTCAAGGAAATAAGGATGTTAACTCACGAAACAGTCCTTGCACACGAAATAAGAGGCCCTCTATTAACTCACAAAACAGTCCCACGAAAATAAGGAGTCCACGAAAGTAAGGCAATCCTCATGTGACTGTCAAGAAGGTAAAACCCTAAAAAATTAGTAAAGACAGCTTTATGCGAAAGAACAAAAAAGAAAAAAGCAACACGAAGAACCGGCAGATACGAGAGAAGGAGAAGAAGAAATAAAAGGAAGAAAAACCAAGTAAATCTCTCTATTTCCCCTTTCTTTCCCTCTTTCTTTCATTCTTCCACTTGAATCGAGACGACGACTCGTTGGATTGACTCGCATGATTTGCGAGTCAACCCAAAAATCACACAATTTTCTTCTTCTTATGATTTTCACTACGATTGATTCGTTTTAGGTTCCTATTTGATTTGAATCGCACGATTCGAATAGTGAATCGTGCGATTTAAACAACATTGGCTGTAATTTTTCAGAATTTTTGAATCTTCTTTGATGGACCAAATATTGTCTGCAATCTGAAGTCAAGTCCTAGTCTGCTCTCTAAAAGGCAGTTTTGTAACAGTCTGATAAAACAACAACATCTCGGGCTAGGAAACTTAGTTTGAAGCAAATAAAATATTTCTGGAATCCTCTCAAAAAGATCTGCTGTAAAAATTTCAGAATTTTTGGAGTTTCCTACTGTTCCTAGAAAATTTACAACACAATGTTGCTGCAGGAACTGCACTGGATTCTCAAATCTCAAATACACAGTCTCAAAGCAATATTGTCCGGATAAAAATCAAAAGCCTAATTTTTTATCTTTTTTTTAAACAAAATACAAAAAAGGTCTTGAACTCGAAATTGTGTTACTGAACAAGAATTATAAAAAATCTCCACAAGACTAAAGCCGAATTCCCAAGAATCTTGTTCTCATTGCTAACTGAAGGCAATCCGAAGCTCTGATACCAACTGATGCACAATATCAGAGGACTGAAAAATGTGGTATTCGCAAAACAAACACTGAGTTCCTAAGAACCGAGGCTTTGAAACCAACTGATGCAGGCCTAGGGTCGAATTTGATAAAATCCGTCGTAGACTCACAATTTCAGAGTATGATCTCCGAAATACCCGTGCAGCCAATCACAGTTCGTGAAAGGATTCTGCCTTAACTGGTAAGCAAGACCCAAATCGAAAACAAGTGTCCCAGGAATCCAATTATGACTTATGGAAATTAGATTAAGTTCTCCATTAATTCAATTGATTAATGATGCGGAAGCAAATAATTAAAGAGAGATGAAATTCGAAATTTGATGTCTCTTAATCTAAAAACCATAAAACACAATTGAAATATAATCACCCGTACGTACTTGTAAAAGGTTCGGTTTACCCTCCCGAGTGTTTGGCTTGCGCCAAGGGCCACTGCCCAGCGTGCTCTCGCACAAAACTCCAAGAGTCCTTAAAAAAAAATTAATTCAATGTGTGAAATTCGAATTTACATGGCTTTTTTATAGGGAAAAACAAAGTAAAAGAGCAAAATATCCCTGCCTTGGGCGACCACACCAAGGAGTTAATATTCTTCTCTAAAATAATGCAAAGATCACCTGCCTCATGTGGGAGTGATCCATGTCTACAAATATTAACCAATAGAAAGCCACTATCTAGACACTTCATCCAAAATAAGGGCTAGGATTTATTCTAATAAAAGAAATACTAAAAACTAGGATAGAGAGAGGCTAGAGAGAGAAGTTCTCTCCACAACTTGCCACCTATGTCAAATTCGCCCCCCAAGCATGGAGACAACTCCTGGGTTTATCCCTTCACACTCTCTCTTTTTGCTCTATGCATTCTCCACGGAACACTTGGCAATGTAGGAGTGAGTCTAGAGATTGGGCTTTAAGGAGTGGGCTTGGATATGAGTTAGACCCATTTAAGGTATGGACTTGGACTTGCAGGGTTATCTGGGTCATTCGGGCCTGTTAGGTAATTGGGCATAGACTAACAAAGTGTTCAAGTTTATTAGACGAAGACCAAAGATGAATACCTTAGGCAATTTGGATCATGAAAGCCAAGTCAATTTATCAATGGTCCGTTAGGCTTGGTGCCTCCATCACTATGCTACCACTAGAAAGGGGGTCGATGGATATATTTAGCCACCCATTCAGGTCAATCATCAACCTTATTTTTCCATCTACGCCTGCACAATAAAATCAACAAATATTTTTCATCAATCTATTGATCTTCCCTATTTTTTGTTGTCGGCAATGGGTCCCATATGATCCCTACTGTTTTTTGTCCATCCATCAATCCATCTGATCCACCTTGTGGTCCGAACCCTATGGGACCCGCTGGTGAGCCCATTTTTTCAACCAATAATGTCTACCCCTATTTTCTTAACCTTTTTCAGATTACTTGCAAAAAGGTTCAGCTCTATTTGTTTCTTCATTTGCTACTGCAGTTCTTCCATTCTACTTCATCGTCATCATCATCAAATACCAAAATCCTATAATTTTGGTGGATTTTCGAGTTCTAATTCTCCTTTTGACCCTATCAGTTCTATTACATTTCACATTTCATTATTATTTTGTCTATTATTATAGTTCATTCTTTTTTAGTATTACCATTCTCATTGTTATTTAGTTTATTTCTTTTCCTATTTCTGAACATTGTCATTTTATTTATTTCTATCTATCTGGCACCTTTTAATTTATCACCATGGCCTCTGAAGACAAATCTAAAAATCTGAGAACAAAAATTATTCAATTAAGTTGTTTAATGAGCATAATCCAAGATCAGCCAATGCAGTAAGCAGATTCCCTTATGAAAGTTGGGGTCAAAGTAGGGGAAGATATAGATAAAGGTTTTGTTAGGACTTTGTAATGGAGTTATAGTGGGCTCTCGATGTTTTTTGTAGTCAAAGACAAGCCCATTGGTCAAGGTATCGGTTTCTATGGTAAAGCATTGTGGTGATTCTAGTGGTTAGTTTTTTCCCTTCCGAGGATCAATACAACACATACATATACATACATACAGACAGACAAACATTATATATATGTATACCCTTTCAAAAAAAAGGTGCATAATTATTTTCAATGGTCTTGAGCATAATTGTCAAATCTGTTTCGGAACCTGTTCCGGTGTTCCATTTCGGAAAAGACGGCATAAAAATTTAAAAAAATTAAAAAATATAATAAAATATGAAGACAATAATGCAAACACATAATGTATTTAAATTAATTATGTTCATCATTTTAAACTAACCCTCAATTATGTTTTATCATTAAATAACTAATATGTTTATAATCTCAATTCATAATAGTATAATTATCAAATATTGATTCAAGAATGTTTGAAATTTTACTCTTAAAGAATTAATTAAAAATTGAATTAGAAAAAAAATCCAAAAAATACCCAAGAAATAAACTTGGGAGGGTCAAAAACTTAGGCACACAAGGTCCATTTTTCATCATACAAATTAAAAATAAACCATAGAAATTTATGAGCTTGCTTAGAGGAGGGTCGAAGCTTAAAGCAGGAATCCGCATAGTGATTGATCATTTTGCAGTACGTACAAAATTGGGCACCCTTCTTCGTTGGTCCTTTGGTATCCTGTCAAGCATCAATCATCGGTTCCTTCCTTTTGAGAGAGGAAGGCCCCATAGAGAAAGGAGCCAAACGACTAGTAGGCACAAATGCAGAGGACATAACCAGGCGACACCTCTCATCACGAAGGAATGTAGAATATACCTCATTTAGGGGCGGAAGAGATCGCTTGCTCAAAGTTTGGGCGCGAAGAGGCTCAAAGTCATATTAAGACCGGCCAGTAAGACAAAGGTGCACAATTTTTCAAGACATTACTTGTGCAATAAAGTATCTGCATAATGCTCAAATTTAATAGTCTCCAGCTGATCAATTTCCAACGAATTACTTCACATTTTTTAATAATATTAAATTAGAGATAACTCCCCTATCGAAGATGAGAAACATCCTGATATAGTTCATGGATTCGAGCAGAGTTATCATCATCAAAATATAAGGCTTGGACTGTATCCCATACATCATTCACAGTGGATAGTGTATACACCTAGTCCTCGAACATGCCCTTCCATGGAGTGTACGAGCCAAGATTGAACCAAGGAATTATTGGCTTTCCATTCCCTATATTTTGGATCATCCTTGCAGGTTTTGTGGCAGTACCATCCATATAATCAGTCTTTTGCTTGGCATCAAACATTTTGACCGAAGGAGACTACTGAAAGTAATTGGTCTCATTTATAAGGGCAATGGTAATCTTGCCAATATAAGCTAAATCAGAAGATATAGTGCCCAACATGTTTGAAGAATCAAAGGAGGCCATTATACCAAAAAAAATGCCGATCTGCTACAGTAACTGTGCACAAATAATGGGCCCCACATCTCACCCCGTTTAGTGAGATGAGAAAAGAGGCCAATGGTGACGGTGTAGGAGCCGGTCCGATGTGAATCCAGTTTGTAATGGTCCAGATCTAGGCAAAATCTAGAAAAAAAAAACAGAGAATTTGCAGTGGCGACAACATAACAATAGCGACAGTGGGCTTCACAGATCTCAGGAAGAAGAAGCAGCCAAAGGGATAGATACTAGGACCCTGGACAACTGTATCAATGTGGTTTCCAACTAGATCTGCAAGTCCCAATGGCAAATTGAAGTAATGCTTCTAAGAGTCTTTGCAGTTGTGCAGAAGAACAAGGAAAGTAGGCCCCATTGATGACCAAAACCCTCGGTCAACAGAATGGATAGACACTAAACCTAAAGGGCAACTGCGTGTGTGAAGTTTCACTAGGAATGGATGAGTACAAACTCAGATCGGAAATCCAAAGATTGGGTTTTGAAACATCTATGTAGCAATTTGCAAAAACAGTTCAAAAGGGGTTCAACAAGCACTCAAACCCAAAATCCCGCTGGACAAATGTGATGTAGGGCCAAAAACGACAGTAGAATTGTAGGGTTGAAGTTCAAATCCGTAGAAATGCTATAGATCTGAAGTCACACAGAGATTGCCCTATGAACCACCCAACAAATGTAGTAACCAACAAAAACTGTGCTCGGAAATGGGGGAGAAGAGACCTTCTCTAAGGACGGGTTGCTGAAAAAAAAAAACAAAGTCACAGTGAAGTAATCAAGGACCCTCTGTTCTGGTTGATACCGTGTTAGAAGGAAAATAGGAAAAAAGAACAAAATAATGGAAGAGAATGGAAGAAAAAGAGAGAGAAATTCTCTATGTTGTATTCCTTGTAATTCAAAGAAAGATGATCTATGTATATATAGAATACAATGAGCCAATCAAGGTGAAAGAATGATTTATAATCAGTTACAACCATAAGTCAACTATGGAATATAACATGTGAAAAATGCATGCAGAGTATCTATAACATGTACAACAGAATCAAGCAGTTGATGGAGACAATTTATGGACTGAATTCGAAGACATTCAAGTATGGGGGGCTACTAGGTGGTGCATTGCTGGAGACTTAAATGTAATTAGATACCCGTAGGAGAGAAGAGGAGCAGGTGTTTACAACTCATGGGTGGAAGTTTTCTAAAATTTTATTGAGATGAATGGGCTATATGATTATCCCCTTGTAGGAGGCAAATTTACTTGGTCGAATGGTATGGCGAGGGCAGCAATGAGTCATTTGGATAGGTTCTTTGTCTCTCATGATTGGGATTGTTGCTTCCCAAACAGTAGTCAGATTAAGTTCTCTAATCCAGTTTCAAATCACTCAGCAATTGTAACGACCCGTCCCACTAGTGTGGTATTGTTCGCTCTGGGCCTCACACATGGCCCACACATCTTTCAATTGGCGAGCCAATCCACTGTTGCTCCCAAAAGGCCTCATGCTAGAAGGAGGAAGGCTACCACTTATACCAGGGAATTTCTAACGCAACTGACAATGTGGGACTTTGGCACCCTCTGGGGCGGGGTATTACAACCTACCCCCCTTAAGTCAGAGCTGCCATCAGCTCTGCACACACAACAACCAAACCCATACCCTCAGGCAAAGAGTTGAACCATTCTCTGATACCATTTGTAACGACCCGTCCCGCTAGCATGATATTGTCTGCTCTGGGCCACACACAAGGCCCGCACGACTTTCAATTGGCGAACCAATCCACTGCTGCTCCCAAAAGGCCTCACGCTAGAAGGAGAAAGGCTACCACTTATATACCAGGGAATTTGTAACGCAACTGGCAATGTAGGACATTGGCACCCTCTGGGGCAGGGTATTATACCAATCCTCCTTGATAATGTAGAAATTGATTGGGGCCCTAAACCATTTCGTTTTAATAATGCTTGGCTGGGATCCTAAGCTCGTCGAGATGGTCAATGTCTGGTGGAACAATTTTTCGATCCAAGGATTGGTAGGATACTCCTTATTGAAGTAGTTAATATTGCAAAAAGCTAAGATAAAGGGTTGGGTTAATTTGAATGGCTGAACAATAGTGGAGAGAAAAGAGGTTGTTCTGAGGGAACTTAAAAGTTTGGATAGATTGGAGGAGGAAAGAAATCTGGATGAACTCATATAAGCGAAGTTGCAAAGCAACTCTTTGGGATTGTTTACAATTGGAAGAAGTAGAATGGAGGCAAAAATCTAGTATTCAAGTATATACCTTTCCAATGCATCCCATCACTAAGGCAAAGTGGGCCCACTATACATGCACATCAAAGGTGTGAGTGGGAAAAACTTATATTTGTCAAGAATAATAAAACAAAACAAACTTATGACATCATTAACCACCTGCTATTGGAAGCATCGATTGTGAAGTTGTTGGCCACCAAGTTCCTGCATAGAACACAAAGCAAGAAATTCAGTGTGAACATCGTAAAAAATGTAATTGACGTGTCACCCATACAGTAATGCAGCTTCCATACTTTATGGAAAAGGTGCAATTCTTTAGACTGTTAATAGGCTGGATCAACCCATTGACCTGGCAAACCCTGGTCTGACTCAGACACAGGTTTAACTTTTGGTGCCATTCACTTGCATGTCCAGGTCAGTCTGTAATTCAGTTTCCACACTTAATGGAAAAAGGTGCAATTCTTACATTATTAATATGCTAGATTGACCCATTTACCTGGCAAACCCTGGTCCGGCTCAGACACAGATTTACCTTTTGGTGCCACTAACTTGCATCTCCAGGTCAGTCTTTCCTTTGTCATGTCCTTTTAAGTTGGTTTATACATTATACTTCCTTATTGTGACATTTTAGACTACTGTATTAGAAAATAACATTTTCAGTTTACATAAGGAAAAATAAGTAGAAAGAACATAGCTTAGACAACACTCATTAGTTGACAGCAGCTTTTTCCAAAACAATAAAATCTGTATAAAAATAATAGCAACATACATTAAGTGTTGCCTATTTAGTTCAAAAACTATATGATACAATGTATATGCATGTTTTTCACATGCTAAGATGTGTAACCACAGTCAGAGCAATGATATATGAGGATGCAGATGAATGTGCAGAGCAACTTAATGGAGTATTGGATCGGTAAAAACATTTTAGTTGAGAACCTCTCTCTCTCTCTCTCTCTATATATATATATATATATATATAATAAGACCTCATCCCTCTCCAAGTGAGATGACATGACTCAGAATACTAAGCGTAGTTCAGATAAAACAACTCCTCTCAACTACTCTGAAGGAGAGATTCGAACAAAGGTTGGCTGGAAAACCCTACATTGATGCGGCATGTCAAACTTTGGTGGGATAGTTTCCCTGTCTATGGATAGGCAGGCTTTGTACTCGCCAGAAAACTCATCATGTTGAAATAAAAAAGGACCCTGTGAAAGAAAGAACAGAAGCAGCTCTAGCAGAGCTAGAAAGTTGGAACCTACTTGAGGAGGAGAGAGATTTGGAGGAGGAACTGCTCTCAAGAAGAAACTGCAAGGTTATGCTTTGGGATTGTATGCGGTTGGAGGAGGTAGAGTCATGACAAAAATCAAGAGCTCTTACACTAAATTCTTTCACAGAGTGGCAAATGGGAGAAGAGCTCGTAACAATATAAAATCAATAGTCGTGAATGGAAGAAGATTGGTGGACAAATATGAGATCAGAGAAGCGGTTAGGAGACACTTTTCAGCTATTTTCGACCAGCATCAGCTTCATTCTCACCCACCAACCCTGCCTGATCATCCCCCCCCCCCCCCCCCCCTTGCCGAGCTTGCTTCGTCGATACCTAACTCCCCTACAGGGTATTATCTCTTCCCTCCCCTATAGTACTCCTTTCCATTTCTGTTCTAGTACACCCCGTGATTTGTTTTGGTGTTTGGTTTCTCAGGCTGCGGTGGATTGTTTCCTTCCTCGGTTGTTCTCTTCGCACTTTCCTCCCCCCGTTCATGGGGGGAACGGCGGTTCACTTTCAGCTCACGGCCCTCAAGATGCACATGTTTCAGTGGACTTCCAGCCAGTGCCTCTGTTTGACATCAGACGCTTTCCAGTGCCTTCAGATCGCCTCCTTCCCGAAGAATCGCTCCTCTCTCTTCACACAGCAACGGATACCGAACTTGAGCCTCCTCCTTTCACTCCATGGCTCTCACCTAGATCCTCGGATAGGGTACTCTCAGCCCTGTTTCAACATGCATTTGTTGAGCCCTTTTCTAGCATACCCGTACCGTAGGGAGCCCCTTAGTCATCCCTCTCCTTTTACTAGACTTGCTCAGCTTCTTTGGTTGGGGGAAGAGCCGGCCAACCAATATAGGCCAACCAGTAATGGAAGGAACCCAATTTAAAAATGTTAGTGAAAGAAAGGTCACCAGGTTGGAAAGAGAATTTACAGAAGAAGAAATTAGAGTAGCCCTAACAGTATTGAGAGAGAAAGTTCTAGGCCCAGATAGTTTTAACTTCAAATTCATTAAAGCATGTTGGGATTTGGTGGGGCCGGGGCCGGGGCCAGGGCCGGGGCCAGACTTTCTTAAGGTTTTCAGGAATTTTATGATAGCGGAATTATAAACAAAGGCCTTAAGAACTCCTTTATCACCCTCATACCGAAAAAGGAAGACCCGTCGAAACTGTCTCACTTCCGACAAATCAGCCTCATAGGTTGCGCCTACGAACTTTTAGCAAAGGTTTTGGCATAGAAGTTGAAGGAGGCTCTCCCTAAGATTATCGGGGAATCCCAGGGAGGTTTCATTGAGACAAATAGATCCTTGATGGCGTGCTTATAGCAAATGAATTAATCCAAATACGTCTTAGGGATAGGAGACCAGGAATGTTATTCAAGATTGATATGGAAAACGCCGACGACCATGTGGAATGGTCTTTTGTGAGTTACCTTTTCGACAAAATGGGTTTTGGGCATAGGTGGAAGAAGAGGTCCTGCGTGGAGGATACCACTTACTCCATCTTAGTAAATGTATCCCCGACTCAACCCATAGCAGCGAAAAAAGGCCTTAGGCAAGGGGACCCGCTCTCACCTTTTATATTCACATTGCTAGGAGAAGGCTTAAACAAGTACGTGGAAAAGGCTAAGGATTTCATGTCTTAGAGCAGGGCCTAGTAGTGACACATCTATAGTTCGTTATTCGTCGATGACACTATTTTTTTCTTTGGACCAACCAGTGAAGAAATTATAGGTTATAAAGTGATACTTAGATGTTTTGAACTGGTGTCGGGGGCTGCAAGTGAATTTAAAAATGAGCACCCTCATAGGAATCGGCGTAAAGGAACATTTGGTAAGACAATTGGTGGAATTGACAAGCTGCACAACCAGAACACTGCCCTTCAGGTACTTAGGTATACCAATGGGTGGCAATCCAAGATCAAAATCTTTTTGGGCCCCGATAGTGGAAATGGTGGAGAAAAGGTTAGAAAGGTGGGGCGGAAGATACTCATCTTTAGGCAGAAGGCTTACCATCATTAGATCTGTACTTGCAAACCTTCCCATTTATTACATGTCCATTTTTCAGATGCCTAAAGGTATATCAAGGAAACTAGAGCACTGCTTTAGGAGGTTCCTATGGGCAATAAATAGGATAAAAAGAAGGTTCACTTGGTATCTTGGCTTGACATGACCAAACCTAAGACATCTGGAGGCCTTGGAATAGTTCCCCTTCAAATCAGGAATCAAGCACTTCTGTATAAATAGAATTGGAGGTTCGGGAAAGAAAGGGAAGCGTTGTGGGCCAAAGACTTGACTGCTAAATATGGCTAGGAGATAAAGGGGGTTGGGCGTCAGGAGAAAAAGTAGAGAGGAAAGGTTCACAACTTGTAAAGGTGTGGTGGAGAATAAGGAGGGAAACAGGCCCGATGGGCCGCCTCTTTAAAGAAAATCTGAGACTCCTAGTGGGTAATGGAGATAGGACCCTCTTATGGACAAATGTGTGGAATGGGGAGAGACACTTGAAAGAAAACTTTCATAGATTTTTTTTTAAACATTAACTGTTAAATTCCATTAAAATATAGGGATTGTACAGAAGAAGGAACTGAGTATAGGAGAGAGATACTTAGATCAAAGAAGAACAACAAGGAAAATAAGAAACAAAATAAAGCAAGAAAAGAAAGAGAAATAAAAAGTAAACATACAACAAGTATACCACCCCAACAATAAAACCATTAATTCCCAAGGTTGGCAATAGGAAAAAATTCCAAACCCGGTGTTTGTAGCTGAACACCAACTTTCGCCAAGAAATCTGCAATGCAATTTGCTGAGCGAGGTGTATAAGTGAAAGTGATGTTACCCAAATTGCACAAGCTCCAAATGTCCCTAGCAATACAGACCAACCTCCACCGGGGGGGGGGGATTTCCTATTACTAACCCAGGAGATAGAAAACTTTCCTAGATTAATATAGGGTAGCACATAATGAGGCTTTAGCCAGGGATCGATATAGGCTTGAGGAAAACCGGGTCTTATGGCATTTTGATTTTAGGACGGATCTAAGGGACTTCGAACAGGAAAGTTTAGAAGGGATTTTAACCTTGTTGGGAGATGTTCCCCTATCCAGAGAGGAGATTTGGATAAGAGACTCTTCTAGTACCTTTTCAGTCAAACAGAACGTGGAGAAAGTCAACAATATGGGTACCGTGGACCTCTACCTTGCTTGGCGTAGAAGAGCTTGGCTCCCCCTAGAGTACAAGCCTTTGTGTAGAGTATCCTCAAAGGAAAAACACTTACCATAATGGCCTTAAAAGGGGGTTTACTTAACCCGGAGAATGATCTCCAATGCCTCTTATGCAGCTTGAAGGAGGAAGACGTTGATCATCTCTTCTTACATTGCCCTATCTCGGACCGCTTATGTACAGAATTTGTCAACCTGGTGGGAATTTCGTGGGTCTTAGATAAGACATGTGAGGGTGTGATTGTATCGTGGTCTATTTCTCGCCTCAACGCCGAAACAAAGGCAGCCTAAAACACAATTCCCACATCGATCCTCTGGACCATCTGGAAAGAGATGAATGCAAGGATCTTTCAATCAAAAGCATCAGATGCGACAAAGATCTTACAAAAGGCCAAGTGGAGGCTTTGGGTTTGGGGTCCTGCCGATCATACTGGAAAAACATCAGTAGTCTTCTTCAAATCAGTCGGGAGGACATAATCAAATGAAGCAAAACTTCTTAATATTATGAGAGCTTTGACTATATGGACTTCCCTAGGGATAGGTAAATTTCTTATTGAAAGTGACTTGGCAAATGCAGTTAAATGAGTAATGGGAGTGAAACGACCTCATTAGAGATTAACAACAGTAGTTAGGGAGATTAAGGCTTTGCTCACTGGTCAAGAGGTATTTTTCTTACATGTCAGGAGATCGGAAAATGGAGTAGCAAATATGGAGTTGACTCATCATTTCATGGCATCTTCTATTTATGATTCACAGGATGGAAGACCCAGACGGGTTGTTCGTGTTGCTTTCATGGGTTGGGATAGTTTTGTTTTGTACTTATGGAGTCTTTCTTTCGAGACATGCTATCATGAGAAGGGTTGTAATGTTGTTTTTGTATTTTCTCTTTAGGGTTTTATATCTCCCAAACTCCTTTCGGTTTTTGTTCTTTCATGACGTTGTACTTCCATTTTCTTATTAATGATTACAGTGGTTAGGGAGATTAAGGAATTATATTCGGCCATGAGGTATTCTATGTGCAGATTAGGCAATTGATAAACAGAGTCAAAGACTTCTTCGCAAAGATTCGGGTTGACTCGACGATTGCTGGAGTCTTCTTTCTGTAGCTTTAGGGAGAGGGGTTGCATAGAGCACCATGGGGATTTGATTGTATTTTATCTTGGGTTTAGGAGTCTTTGAATTCTATGTCCTTTTCTCTTCCTTATCCCAAGTTTAAAAGCCTCTTAGACCCCTTTTATATATACAATTTTTCTTTTATTTTTAATAATATTCATCACCTTGTTACTACTCAAGAAAAAACAAAGTGGATGGGGATGCACAATGTGATGGTATTATTGTCAAGTCAACTGCTCAAGAACCAGACCACTCAATAAAACCATGAAACTTTTGTAGGGCCTAGATGATGGTTTAGTTGGTAAAGTCTTTGCTTAAATGGGTGCATATCAAAAATCATCGTAGTTTGATGGGTGAATGCCCTATTTTCTAGGTGCACATAGTTTGAATCACTATAAACTCTTTTAATCAAATTTGGATAGGTCTTCATTTAAATAGTGAGATCATCTTGAAATAGGGTTAAACATCGTACTATCCAATTTAAAGATGGTAGTGGGTAATTGGTTTTTGTGGTCTATAAGGGAGAAGGGGGATGTTCAGATGGGGTCCAGATCGGGCCCCACAAGACTGGCTTTTATCAAAATCCATGTGAACCAATAATTTTGCAGGTGATCCTAGAGTCTATGCATGTGCCTGCACAATCCCACTAATTCATGAGCAAGTTCATTAGACCAATTTAGCATAGGACCAAAATTCATGGCAATGGAATCCTTTAAGTTGGGTATAGGGCTTGAATCTAATTATAAACATGGTAAAAAGGCATTATGCAATACAAAGAACCATGCAACATGAATGGTATATGCAAATAGATTAAGATCTAACAAAGTGATGTAAGAAAAGGACTTTTTGGTTTTTTTCAAACATACAATTGTAAACCTTGTTGTGTAACCCATGATGGAAAGCTTCCAAAGAATTCATTATATGATAGATCTCTGCAATTACAACACAAGTGAAATAGAAAATATTGAGCATTAGGGTTTATAAAATTGAGTTGGTACAAAGTCTCGTTATATAACCAATAAGAAATCATGGAGAACTTTTTCTTTTTTTGAAACTTTCACAAGCATATTCATTAGATAGAAGTAGGTACAGTATAAGAGAAGTATAGTGATCCTCTACAAAACGTGAGAATCACTATACAAATAAAAATCCCAAAAATAGAAATGACCCACAAACCTTCATCGTGATGCAACCCCACGTTAGATAAAAAATTTGCCACCCCATTGGTTGACCTTCTAACATGCCTGAAAGAAATGTTCTGCCCTTGCACAAATGATAGAATCCCTCCCAAAAACAATGAGCTTCCAACGAGGTTTCCTCCTACTAGAAGACCAAGCAATATCATTTGCCGAACGACAGTCCACAATAAGGCTACCTGACATATGTCCTCCATGAATACACAAAGATAATGGACTCCTAATAACAATTAGTACAGCCTCATTAGATACTTTAATGCATATAGGCTCTGTGAAGAAAGTTAACATATTACCCAAGTGGTTTTCTAAGACACCCCTCATCCCTGCAGGCCCCAGCTTCGCCCTAGCCACATCATCCACATTAAGTTTAAAGGAACCTACATCAAGCTCTTTCCATCTCTGTATTTGATGAGGGCATCAGGCCCAATGATTCACATTCGGTAGACATTCATGCTATTGAGGTAGTGAGTCAATTCATGCATGATCCTCATGATGCACACCTTCCAAGGGTATTTCGCATTCTTCACTACCTTAAAGTCCACCATGGATGTGGCTTATTTTACCCATATCAGTCACATTTCCCAAATGACAGACGCTCCACAACTAGTTATTGTATCTTCCTTGGATCTCATCTGGTCTCCTAATGCAGTAAAAAACAAAATGTTGTTGCAAGATCTAGTGCTGAAGCTGAATACAAAGTAATGGAGAATACCCCTTGTGAGACACTGTGGTTTAAATATTTTCTCACTGAACTAGGATATTCCTCTTCTGAACCACTCACTATGTTTTATGACAATTAAGCGGGGCTATTGATAATACCTTTAATCCCATTTTTTATAAACGGACGAAGCACGTTGAAGTTGATTGTCCCTTCTTGCACTCACATATCACAGATGGCACAATCACCACTCCCTACATCAAGTCAAAAGACCAACTTGCAGACATCCTGACCAAGGCTATATCACGAATGTATCTCGCTCTTTAAGGAAGCTAGGCTTGATTGACATCTATGCTCTACTTGAGGGAGAGTGTTTTCAGATATATTTGTAAATATTTTTAAAAAAAGAAAGGAGATGTATTATTTTATATACTGTTGTGGTAAATCATAGTTAGAATGGGTTGACTTTCCTTCTTTATATCATTCAATGCCTATTTAAAGACACTTCTACATTCATTTAAGACATAAAAATAAGAGAATTCCGCTTCTCCGAAATCTTTCTTTCATTTCCCTTTCTCATTCAACAACCCTTTTTGTTCCATTTTCTAAAACAACACTCCCCTTGCCAACCCACTATTTTATCAAACATTAGTGGGGAAGCTCATATATCTCACCATCACTCAACCAGACTTATTATATGCTATTGGGGGGTGGTTAGTCAATTCATGCATGCTCCACGTAATATTCATCTCCAGGCTATCTATCTAACTCTCTAGTATATTAAAGATCATCCTAGTCGAGGTTTCTTCTATAAGTACCAGTCTCAATTTGGTGTTTGCACGTATTCCGACATTGATTAGGTCGGGTCTCTAGAAGCTCACTGATCTACTACTAGCCATTGCATTTTCTTATTTTCTTGTGTGCTCATCTTGTCTCTTGGCAAAGCAAGAAGCAAAATGTAGTCACCCGTTCAAGCACAGAGGTCAAAAATCATGCAATGGCTAACATTGCCTGTGAATTACTCTGGTTTCAACAATTCTTAACCGAGTTGGATTTTTCATCCTCAGAGACATTGCTAATGTTCTATGATAATCAAGTTACCATCATCGCCTATAATCCCATTTTTTTGTGAGTGAACAAAATATATTGAAGTTGATTATCATTTCCTTCTTCACCACATCTTTGCTGCACATATCAACCCTCTACTTGAAGTCCAAAGATCAACTTGCCAATATGCTTACCAAGGCTATTTCTAGCTCGCAACTTGAAGATGCTTTAGACAAGATGGGCTTGACCGATATCTATGCACCATCTTGAGGGGGAGTGTTGCCGATAGTGTAAATGGGTGTTTATTCTTTTATTGAAAGATGTCCATATTCATTGTATAATCTCACAGACAATACATGGGAGTTCAATTTTCTCTTTTAGTTGTATTCTGTTTCTATAGAGTCTTTTACACCATATTCATACAAATGAATATAGATCAAGTACTCTCATTATTTCTTTTTTTTTTTTTTTCTTTCTTCCATTATTTCTTTCATCAGCAAGCCAATTGCTTATGTCATGCTCATATGATAAACTGCAACCTTTCAATGGTTGCAACAATGAGCATTTGCCAATTGTGCTATAGGCTCCCATCACAAACGCCTCAAAGGTCCATTTGTAAGAAACTACTTGAAGGGGGAGAATATCCCCATCTATGATTCTTTTTGAGCATCCCACATATGCAATTAGACCAATGGCTTGGATCTCTTGAACCATGAAATCCCCAAGCACACCAACCTTCCAACCACCACTTGGCATCCAACAGAGACATAATATTAATCCCCAAGCACACCAACTTTTGCCATGCACGGTTCCATGACTTCCAATACACTTTTAATTTCATGAGCCTTAGTTTCATTTCATCGAACTCATTGTATTATTATATCACAAGAACTGGATAAAAGAATTCCATGCAAAGATTCATATTGGGAAAAATTAATAAATTAAATGTTTGAAAGAAAGAATATAGAGTCTTGCAATTAGACTTTTTATGGTAACTAAATTTTTTTTATTAAAAGCAACATAGGCTCTATCCAGATGAACAGTTGGCATTACCAAGACAGTTGAGATGAAGAATTAGAGCCCAGCAAAATATAAACCTAGTGAGTCGTGTCATCCAATAACTTCTCACAGAATTAGGAATGCACAAAATACAAGAAGTTGGATGAACATACATATTAACAAGTGAATCACTTTTACGAGAAGGCAAGGTGCCTGTTAACCTATTGCTTCCAAGAAACCTGCTTACAAAGACATTAAAGGATAAAAGAAAGCAAGTCAAATGAAATAAATAAAATAAAAAAGAAACAGTTATAGACATTCTCTACTAAGCATGGTTAATAGGCTCTTACAAGTAAATGAGTGAACTCAAAACAAAGAGAGATTCAGGAACTTGGCCAGTTAAATTATTGAAGCTTAAATCCCTGTAAAAATAGAGAATTTAGATCATAGAAAATATGAATGAGATGCACAGACATGATGCTGCATTGCCATCGAAAGAAACTGCATATTACAAATGGGAGCCAATATGCCTAATAAATATAGGAGAAAATTATGCAAACTTTATGCATCTAATAGAAATAATACATAATGTGAAGAACGTACAGCTGCTGCAATGCTTGATACTGTCCAAGAGTGGGTGGAATACTCCCAGAAATCATATTGTTTCTCAAGATTCTGATGAAAAAAGAAAGCCATTTTTTATTATGATTTACAAATTCACTTCCATTAATATCTAGTGCCAAAAGAACTTAAATTTGTAATGCGACAAGGACAAGGAGTTGATGATTTTACAAGATGCTTAAAGCCTTCATATCTTTAATAAAATCCAAAGATGAACCTCCATTAGATACATCACTTATTCGCCTGCATAACATTTGATATGGTCAGTAAATTAGGTTTAGTAAGTAGCAACAATTAAAATCACTAAGGACCATAAACTTACAAATCAGTCAATTTGGTCAATTTAGAGAAACTCGAAGGTATTGGACCTTCAAAAGAGTTTCCTTGAATTCTCCTGCACGAACAATTACTGGAGTTAAGTAACTCTAGAAATCAATGTAATATTGTAATGGTTCTGATGCAAGAGCCATTGGTTTTATTTTTGAATTTAGAATAATTGAGGCCTATTTTCATGATTTTTAACAATGGTCATATTTTGAGTCCAATATAATGTCCGAATTACATAAAATTGGAGCAATTGGATAGATTATTTGATTATATATCCAACCAATGCCAATTTATGCTATTTTGATACTAATTGAAGAAATTAAGGCTAACTTTTATGGGATTTATTTTGGTTGCAAATTTATTATTATTTGTGTCTAATTTGGTTTTTTCTATCATTTAGAAAGATTAGTTTTAGTAATGTATGTCATTAGAAAATCAACATGTATAGGGATTATGGAACTTTTGTAATTAGTATGTTCTGGTAGCAAATATTTTAGTTTCTACTTGTAATTAAAGCAATTATTATAAATGAAAAAAAAAAAATGAGAAGATTTGATTGGTGAGAAAATTTGTGTACACCCTTTGAGGTGGGGTGTTGGAAGACATGGCATCACCATATGATGTTTTTTGGGCTTAGAGACTAAGTCTTTTTCAGTCTATATGCTCAGGACATCTTAATTTCATGCTGGTGAGTGGGAACTTGATGCTTCATCCATTCTTGTGCTTATGTTCCCTTTTATGTGGTTTCTTTTGAGAGTGGTTTTGCATTAGAAGGCTTAGATCTTGAAGTTGTAGTCTTGGGGGAGACCTTGAACTACATCAAGTTCCAATTTGCTACTCTATCAAGAAGAAAAGATTTGAAATGGAAAGAAGCAGAAACTTTTGATATTATTATTGTTATTCTTTTACAGTTATTTCTGTTTGTGTTGTTATTTCTTGTTGCTGTGATAGCAATTAATAAATAGTGGTAATATGCAAGATCTCTCACTAGTTAATTCAGCTAATTGATTGCCGACAAGAGATTTAGGTGGAAGGATAAAGAGATACATAAGTATCTCTAATTATCCATCATAAGTATTCAATCAAGTAGCACATGAACTAAGCTCTATAACAATCAAATGGTACAGCTCAAGCCAGTGGTAAACTCGGCTCAGCCCTACAACAATCAAATGGTGAGGTCAGTTAGTCGTTCTCAGTATGGTTAGGCTTGGCTCCACCAAGAGTTCAAACATTTGTATGGTGTGCCCTAAAGGAGAAGATTCTCTCTAAAGCACGCTTAACCATAGGGGTTCGCTTGGATCTGATGACGACTTACGTTGCTCGCTATGTGGTTTTGAGAAAGAAGACATTGACCACTTGATGGCGGGGTTTTCAATGGCAAGGTACCTATGGACTGGTTTTGTTAATCTAATGGGTGTATCTTGGATGCTTGAGAGAACCTATGAAGGTATTATCGACTCATGGGTAACCCAATCTCGGGCACAAATGGAAGGCAGCCTGGAACAAAAATCATTCCGGCAGTAATATTATGGTTTGTCTGAAAGAGAGAAACTCTAGGATTTTTAGAACAAAAAGAGCGAGGTGAATGACACTTTCCAAAAGGCTAAAGGGAGACTGTGTGCTTGGCTCTTAGTAGGAAAAGAATTCAAAGTATACAAAATGTCGGACCTCGATAATTATTAGGAGGGTTGTATGAGCAGGGGTCCTCAAAAGAGTAGAATAAGCGTGATTTGGTCCTTGTCTCTGGGGGAAACCTTCAAGTTCAACGTAGACGGAGCAACTAGGGACAAACCAGAGCCAAGAAGTATAGGGGGAGTTCATACGGATGAGAATGGGACCTCATCTTTGGTCTTTTCTGAGTTTGTGGGTAGGAGAGATTCAAATGAGGCCAAACTAATAGCTATTAGGAGAGCTTTGACTTTATGGACTGCGATGAGATAAGGGAACTTAATTATCAAAAGTGATTCGGAAAATGTGATTGAGTGGGCTAGGGGGTTGAAGCGGCCACTATGGAAACTGGCCACAATCGTTAGGGAGATAAGGGCTTTGTTTTCGGGCCACGAGATCTCTCTCGAGCTGGTCAGGAGGTCAGCTAATGAGTGGTGGACTTCTTTGTGAAGAATGGGATGGACTCGAAGAAATAGGGTGTATTCTTTCTGTGACTACTTATGGGACAGGGGACTATTGACTTCGAGAGGGGAGCTTTTTGTATTTTACTTTGTTGGGTTATCTTGTGTTTTTGTTCTCTCGTTTTTCTTTTCGGCCTAAAGACTCTTCGACCCTCACCATGTATATGTAACGCCTTCTTTCTATTAATATATTTCTCTATTTGTTACCGCTCAAAAAAAAAAGAGCAACACATGAACTCTAGTTGTAGATGATAACTTGTAAGGGCACTTGCTCGGATAGAAGTTTGTCGTAAAGAGCCCTAGAGATTTTACTTGCTAGAAAATGAGCTCAGAACAATACCATCACTGAGCCTACTGCTACATTAAAAATCATGTAACAATTCACATGAAAATCATTTGTAAATTAAACAGATACATTAAAAATATATTGAGTAAAAATCATTTGTATATCAATGGTAACGATATGTCGAAATGATGATTCCAGATAGATCATCTTTTATATTCATCCCTACATCCTTGTATTTTCTTTAATGAACTGTCCAAAACATTTTAATTAACTTCCAAGAAAAGCATATATGAAGTTGGAAATCTAACAGTGGAGATGTCTCATCATCTAGAGAAAGAAAGAGTGAATTTAAAAGTTAAACAAGACAAAAGAAGAAAAGACTTATTAATTAAACTTACAAAGTAGTAAGCTTTGTCCAATTCCCAATAAAATCAGGTATCTCGCCTATGAACTGATTGTCTGATAAGCGCCTGAAACTCAGTAAGATCTTTTATGGTAAAATGACACATTATTGTCAGGGATTAATTTTTTTTTTTTTTTTTTTTTTTGAACAAAAAAAGGTACTTGGCTCTCTTACAGTATCTGCAAATTTTGCAAGTTAGAGAACGTGGAAGGAATCACACCACTAACTCCAGCACTATCAATATAGCTGTCAAACAAAACATATAGCATGGTTTAGTGTTAGGACATTTTGTAATTATTGTTACTTGTTCCGACTGGACAAAAAATATGGAACATCAAGCAAGAGAAAATATTTGTTGGATTTTCATTAAAATAACCATGCTTAGGATTCTCATATGCAATTATATGAGGAGGCACTGACATTTTCTATGCATATATTATAATACCCTACCTCAAAAAGTCTCACATTGCTAGTGGTATTGGAAATTTCCTGGTATATGAGTAGTAGCCTTCCTCCTTCTAGCGCAAGGCATTTTAGGAGCAACAGTAGCTTGGCTCGCCAAAGCAAAGCCGTGCAGGTCCGTGTGTAAGCCCAAAGCGGACAATATTGTGCTAGCGGGACGGGTCGTTACATATATAACTTCTCAAATAGTAATAAAGAGTTCCATTGCTCAGGAAGATATAAATTTCCTATGCTCCATCTTCCATGCATTTTGGGCCCATAAATAGTGAGCCATACGATTAGGATAGAATTAAATCTTCAACAAGTGGCCCGAAAATGGGCAGTTAAAAGTCATGCACCAACAGTTTCTAAAAGATGAGATTGCATATTTTGTAGAAAATAATAATAGAGAAAAGAGAAGAAAATAGTGGAGGAGAGAAATATCCTATGATACCCCTGTGTTGTGGGCGTTGGTGGGAGAAAAAATAGCCAGGTTAGGCGTTACTTGTCCCACATTGCCTATGAGGGAAAGTTGGTTGTGGTATATTTGAGGATGCCTCCCTCCTAGCACAAGACCTTTTGGGAGCAACTTTGAGTTTGCTCGCCAGGAACAAAGCCATGCGGGCCCCTGTGGGCCCAAAACGGAAAATATTGTGCTAGAGGGTCAGGGCATTACATATCTCTTTTCTCATATTGTATTGCGTAAAATCAAAAGGGAGTGCATGTATAAATAGATTACAATGAGCTAATTACGTTGGCTGAAAAAAAGGAAAGAAATAAAAGATTAATCAATTATAATAAATTACATAGCTTGCAATATCCTCCAAGTCAATTTTCCAAACTGGGATGATTCTGGTCAACTATATCTAGAAGTGAGTCCCACATAGTCAACTGTATTGTGTAGTGGGTCCCACAACACTTCCCCTCAAGCTGGTGCAAAGATGTCTAAGCCCAACTTGCATAAAACATGATTGAGTTGGGTCCGAGACATAGCCTTGGTAAGCATATCTGCAAGTTGATCCTTGGATTTTTGAGATAAGGAGTGAAGATCCGACCTTTATAAATGTGTTGCCGAATGAACTAACGATTGACTTAATATACTTAGTTTGTTCATGAAAGACAAGGTTTGAGGCTGTTTTTATGGCAGTCTGATTGTCACAAAACATGATTAATGGATCAGTAGGGCAAGGCTAACTCGGAAAGGAATTGACGAAGCCAAAGTAACTCAGACGTAGTATTGCCATGGCATGATATTCTGCTTCAGCACTAAACCGAGCAACAACATTTTGCTTCTTGCTCCGCCAGGAAGGTGGGATCCCAAGAAGATACAGTATCCAAAGGTAGAGCGTCGGTTGTCAGGAGACCCATCCTAATCAGAATCAGAATAGCCACGTACAGGCAAGTGAAAATTGTCGTGCATAGAATAACCCTCATCCAGGATAAGCCTTGAGATACCCAAGAATGTGAAAGACAACATAAAGATGAGTAGCACGAGGGGCATGCATGAACTGACTGACCACACCAACAACATATGATAAATCTAGCCGAGTGATAGAAAGATAAATCAATTTCCCAAAATCTCTGATAGAAGACAAGATCATCAACAAGGGTCCATCTGAAGCAGATAACTTTGTGTTAACATCCAAAGGAGTGTCAACAGACTTACAACCAGAATATCCAGCATCCTGTAATAGATCGAGAGCATACTTTCTTTGAGAAAGAGAAAGTCCAGTAGGGGAATGAGCTACCTCAATCCCCAAAAAAATAGCGGAGAGGACCCAGATCTTTAATATCAAAGGTGTGCCACAAAAAGGCTTTGAGTGTAGAAATGGTGGGCATCATTATTGCCAGAAAAAAAAATGTCAACATATAGCACAGGAATCATCACAACTGAGTCAACACTGTAGAAAAACACTGATTGATCCGTTTAACACCAAGAAAAACCATACGGCAACAAAGCATTACTGAATTTATCAAACAAGGCCCGTGGAAATTGCTTGAGGGCATAGATAGCCTTCTTGAGTCTCCATACAGAATGTTTCTCCCCCTGTTTGACAAACCCAAGAGAGGGAAGCATGTAAACTTCTTCCTACAGACCACCATGTAGAAAGGCATTCTTCACATCCAGTAAGGTGGGTAGACAGCAGGCCAAGGGAAAAAAATGCAGATTTGACAGAAAAATCCCAAAACAATTGGGTTACTGTCGTTCCAGGCAGAGGAGGAGAATGTGCAGCAAACGTGGGTCCCATGTAGCACAAACTGGAGCAAAGTCATTGTAGATGCAAACTAGAGGGAGGGTTGAAACCACTTGTGGAAGAGCTGAAGTGTAGAAGGACAGAGACCAGGGGATGTAGGCAAAGGAGCCCAAAAACTGGATCGTGTGACAATATTGTCGTTGGTCAAAGGGAGGCCTAAACATGCAGGCCGATGGCTTCAGAGATCAGACCGAAGACTGTGGATGAGTAGCCCAGCCAAAAACGGCAAGGGTGAGTAGGGGTCCCACTAGAGAAAGCCTAGCCAGAAAAAAAATGAACAACCGAAAAGGTCCTGTAGCAAAACCAGCCAACAAATGCCACAGAAAAGCTTCGAACTTGCTGGAAATAAAAAATTTGCAGAACTAAAAGAGAAGAAGGGATAGGAGCATCTGCTACAGACATCCCCAGAGATAGGAGTCAAAGATGACGCCGGATTTCGGCGAGGACCAACAACACCAGTGAGGAATAGTAAAACGGAAAAAAACTCCTAAAGTGTCCAAAAAGTCGTTCTAGCTAATACCATGTAGAAAGTAATAATGGAGAAAAGAGAAGAAAATATTGGAGGAGAGAAATATCCTTTTCTTGTATTGTAGTGTAAAATCAAAATTCAAAACAGAGTACATGTATAAATAGATTACATGGATCTAATTACGATGGCTAAAAACTGAAAGAAATAAAAGAATAATCAATTACAATAAATTACATAGCTTGTAATATCCTCAAAGTCAACTTTCCAAACTTGGATGATTCGGGTCAACTATGTCCAGAAGTGGGTCCCACATGGTCAACTGTGTCCAGAAGTGGGTCCCACATGGTCAACTGTGTTGTGTAGTGGGTCCCACATATCTCCCAATATATGGTATTTCTTGGTGTCCTCCATCTAAAGTTCAATCCATCACTTAAACCACATGAATGATTTGAAAATGACATGAGTGGGCCTCCAATGTATGAAAATTTTCATTTATAATCCAACAAGAATCACTTCATTGCAATTGATATCAAAGCATCAAAGACCTAATTAATGATCGATTTGACTGTCCAATCATAGAATTGGTATTGGGATGAGCGTAGTTCAAAAAGTCAAACTGAATGGAACTTACATAACTATTTGATTCATCACTTATTTTGGGAGAATCTACAAAAGCCTACAAGAACTAACAGAAAGAAACAGCAAACTGCCACAAATATGTACCACTGATCCATCAATGAGATGCATAATCATTTCACCTGGCATATGCAGATTGATCAAAATAGTTCCTATTTTGACCATATTTAATAAATGAAGCTAAAATAATTTAAGGCATATTGAATCCATCTTCTTGCTCCTCTCTACTGAAGCAGTCAAGGTATCATCATGCACCTTCGTTGCACTAAAATAATTATCGTTAGGAATGAACTAACTAATCAGTAATTCACCAACTAATAAACACCTCTGCAAAGTAATTCAATGTTGTAAGCCATCTGCATTTAAGTAAAAAAAATAAAAAGATCACAAGTGAAAATCATGCAAGATATGCGAGACATTTAATTCAACCATAAGATCTTAGAGTATACAAATAAGCACATTGAATCATATAGGACGATTCATGAAGAAATCCAAATCCTTGCATTTTGGGACTAATTCTTCATCATACTCTCAACACATAATCTGACATGTGGGAAAAAAAAAAACGAACAAAGAAGAAAAGAGGAGATTTTTGTGAAAAAAGAATGCACTTTCTTAAATATATAGATTACAGGAAGAGAAATATATAGACTTGGTTACAAGGGTAAGACAGGCAAGTTCTAATAACAAGGCCTTTACCTTAAACACTTTGCAATTCAATGTATATTTACCAAATGTTGTAGCAAGTTACCCTTCTCCAACTTCCATACATAGTTTTTTTAGAAGTTAATAGTGACTTTATTAGGAGATGGAAAAGATTTTGTACACATCTCCCAAGGGGCTCCCAAGATAAAGGGAAAAAGAAAAACTAAGTATAACACGTTTGAGGAGATACCTACCCCCAACTCACCCATACACCCCCCAAATAAGCAAGATACAAGGATACAATCGACTTCCAAGCATAAATACAAAGAAAAGTCACAATTATAGAAACAAACCAATCCCCAAGAACGCCTTCGAGTTGTGAAATCAATCAATAATCATTACGTCTGGCAGTTGCTTCCCATTAACAACCAAAGTTATGCCACTCTAAATCATGCAAGACTTCCCTACAAATCTTTCAGGATGAACACAAGGGGCATCAATTCAAAATCTCAAAATTATACTAATACTAGATTTAACTCGAAGTAAAATTTATAGCCAGCAATGGTAGAAATAAAGCCCCGGTTGGATCCATGGAAATTGAGAAATGAGTAACAACCCCATTCCAAAGAACTGTAAGACATGGAATCCTAGAAAAGAAACTTTCTGCCATTGTGCTATGCTAACAATCAAGAGTTCCTTCTACTTTCCCATAAATTGTCTAACTTTACCAAGATTCTAAGATACTGTTAATTCCAGGAACATTTTTACAATTCCACACCCCTCTTCCAAGAACTCATTCTAGAGCATCATACAACTACCAAAATACTAAGTTTCTACTCTCTATTTCTAGGATGAATACAAGCCTCAACAACCTAAAGACACAAACAAGGGTATTTTGTCTTTCATTTTTTTCAATATCAAGTTCATATTTAAACTAACATCTTTCAATAACCTTCCACGAAGATAGAGCATTCTTACAATTGTTGCAAATTAACCAAGCTCCCAAGCTCAGAAGGGATTGAACCAGAGAAATTATTTGCACCTATGCCCCTGCATGCACCCAAGCATAAGGTTAATGAGTCTACATACACAAATTCAAAGCTTCATCTTTAGAAATATATATCCTTTTCATTTTTTGAAACTACAATTCCACTTCAGATAGGGAACAAAATGTCAGCATGTAGGTATGAATTTTTAATGCATATCACACCTATAGTTGATGATAAGCAAGTTTTATTTGAAGTAAATTTTCCACTTTAAAATTTTTACATAATGTAAACTGAAAATACTCCTAATACTATAAGAGAAAGGAATGTCATATATTCAAAAACAAAATAATTAAATCGAAGCCTACACTGGACATGTGAGTTAGCCTTGTCCCAAGCCCCCTTCATAAGCATTGTCTTGTAGCGGAGAAACTCTAAAGTTATAATAACTATCCATTTTTGTCTCATCTCTTATCAATTAAGACGAATTGGGGATTTTTGCATCTAACAAACTAGCAATTTGGCAAGACCTTTCTTGGGCTCAACCTGAGAGCAACTAACTTTAACTTGGATTCAAACTAAGTTTACACCCAGCGAATGGGTTCTAATTGAAACTTTGGCACAATAGCAAAAAGGGTTGAACCTAGACCAATGAGTACCGAAAACCACAACTATGTCACCAACCCAAATATAGAGGAAATTTGTTTAAGCATTCCCTAGAAAGTGCATACTACAAGAGAACTCGACTACAAAGGAAAACAGTAAGGGTTGGCAAGGACATTCAAAAGTGATAAGCTACAGAGGCATCTAACTGCCCTGCAAAATAGATAGAAGGGGGGAAAAGTGATATAATAAGGGTCCACTATGAACTATTTTACTGCTGGTGTTGTGTTAGTACTGAAGTCCACTCCCAGCAGGCCCTCATGCAGAATTTTACTTCATCAGCTTTCCCTATTCAATGCATCGCGAGCAGCCGGTAAATATTTGAAATATCTTTGAATTTCATCGTCTTTGGTTTTTTAATGTCATTCGTGTGGGCAAGTTTGAAAGTCCAAATATCTCAAATGAGTGGTTTTACACACCAAAGTAGTTTTAAGGTCACTATGCAGTATATTTTTCAAAAATAATAAATGAAATAGTAAAATGACTATTCTGCCCCTTCCAACTTCAACGAGTCGAATTACTGAGCTAATGAGCTCGGATTGGGCCAAACTTGGGCTTTTCGGAAAGCCCACACAGTAATCTACACAATCAACCATTTACTTAGCACACTTAACAGCACTAAACTGCTAATCACACCAATTGGCTTAATTAAGGGTCAGGGTATTACACTTTGCTTTTTCCTCGCCTTGATTGGATCCATGTACTCTTCGTATACATGTATCCTCCTTTGTTAGAAAGAACAAGATATACAAGAGAATGATTTCTCTCAATCTTCCTTCATTGTTTTCCCTTCTTTTCTCCTTGTTTTTGTACTAACATCACCCACCTTTGCCCTTGCATTGCGCCTTAGCTTGTTTAGTGTTTGAAGAGTCACCAGTTGTCTTATCGCTAAACTCAACAAGATGCTCGACTACTACAAGTGTTGAAGCCAAGTCCTTGACCTATTACCTTGTGAGCTCCCGTTTCGCCCACTATTGGAGTATGTCCACGAAGAAGAAGAGTCAATCCTTCCCCGACATGTCGATATATCTAGCATAAGTGTGGTGAATTGTTTTCACATAGTCACGAATTTAACTATGTGCTTCAACCGCTTCAGGTTCTTCCATGCAAAATACTCTACATTCTCAGACAGGAACTGCAGCTTCAACTCTTTTTTTAGCTTGCCCATGTCTCAATCCTGCAGAGACAGTTCTCCATATCTCAATAGTGTTGACACCACCATAGCATAGCATCATTGGTGAGGAACATGACGCCCGTATTGAATTTGTCGGATTAGTTCTTCATTTTGGCAAGCTTGAAGTAATGTTCCATTTTCCACAAGAAGTTCTCCAACACTTTAGCATCCCTAGCCCCATTGAAAGGCTTCAGTTCTGGGATCTTAAGTTTAGGAACTTCCCGACGTCCCAACACCTCCGCACCATTGGAAATAGCCCTTTCTAAGACCATTATCTTAGTTATAAGCTCTTCATTAACAACCCTGAATTCACGTACCTCCCTGGTGAGGAAATCACTAATTTAAAAAGAGAAGAGATTTAGGAATTTTTAGCAATAGAGAATCAAGCGTTGCTATGCAAGTGGCCTTGGAAGCTTTCTTTGTAGAAGGAAGTTCTTAGGAGAAAAGTGTTGGTGGCTAGGTATGGTGTTGATGATCCAAGGGGTTGGAAGCTAGGGGCCAAGGCAGCTAGGGAAGGTTCAGCTGTAGCTAAGGTGCTCTTTAGATTAAGGTAATGGTGAGGGTAGGATTAGAGTAGCATTTAGGGATAGGATTAGACTGACGGTGGGCAAGGGCGATAGGGTTTTATTCTAGAAGGACAAATTGTAGGGGGAGAGGGCTTTAAGTGAAGCTTACCCAAGCTCTTTAGGGCATCCTGGAATAGGGATGAAATGGTTAGTGATTATCATGAAAAGGTCAATGGAGAGGAGGTCCGGTGATCAGAAAATTTCAGGACAGGTTTGAGGGAGTTTGAGTTAGGTCAACTTGATATGTTGAAGGGGTTGTTAGCAAACATTCAGATTTGTAGGGAGGAGGATAGGTGGACTTGGTCAAGTGATTCTTCAGAGTTATTCTTGGTTAGAGCTATTATTAGAGTGGTTTATTCTTCAGAACAAGTTTCCTCCACTCCATGTGTGTTAGCTTGGAACAACAAAGTCCCGCCCATAATCCAGATATTCACATGGATGGCAGTCAAAGGAAAGATCTCGATGAAATGCAATTTGGGGGATGAGGTTTACTACCAGGAGTTTCGGAGTCTTTTGTTCTATGTGGGACAGAAGAAGAGATTGTTAATCACCTGATGTGTCGTCGTCAATTTACTAGGGGTGTTTGGGAGATGTTCATAAGGTTGATGGGATGATGGGATCTTGGGGAATGTTGTGCCTGAATGGTCTGGCGGTCATTTTAAGGATAGGAAGGGTGGCATGGAAGTTGACACCAGCAATGGTTTTGTGGTCGGTGGGGAAGGAAAGGAATAATAAAAACTTTGAAAGAAAACCAGGAGCTATTGGAAAGGTGTATGAGAGGGCTAAGTGGAATTTAGTAGGTTGGTTGTCCCTATGTAAAGAGTTCGTTGGTTGTTCCTATGACACCCCGAATTTTTAGAATTGATAAATATTAGATTTTTAATAATTAATTGAGATTAATACGATTAATCAATTAATTAAGAGAGATGTGGTGAATTTAATTGAGAAATTAAGAGGAATTGATTTATGAAATTAATTTGAAAGGAATCGGTGACGTGGCGTCACGCCACATGGGCGATGATGTGTCATACCATGAGGAAGAGGACCCAATTGCCATATCCAAATAATCCAAGGGCAAATCGGGAATGGAAAAGTCACCACTTAAGTTGATTGTGTCACACAGGGCAAGAGTGGTTCCACTTATCCCTAGTCGCACGGTACTACTCCTTGTTCCATGAGCACGGCTCCCATCTTTCCACTCCCTTATGCGCATGACTCTCAACAGTTTCCTTATTCCATGCGCACGGTACTTTTTCTTTCCTTCACACGGCAATTCTCCCTTTCACTATTCCATTCACACAGCAGAACCCATTCTCCATCTATTCCATTGAAAGAACTCAGACAAGGAAGGAAAGGAGAAGAGGGAAAGAAAAAGAAGAAAAGAGGAAAGAGATTCAGAAAGCTTCATTTAAGGTTGGTTCCACTTCTAAAATTAATATTTAGATTTAAATTAAAGTTTAGGGTGATTTAGAATCAACCCTAGACGAATTCGGATTGAAGGAATAAGAATCGGGAGGATTCGGGAATTGTCGGGTATTTTCCCCAATTCAGGAATCTAATCCAAATCCGTGAAATTTGATGTTAATTTATGAATTCTAATCCCTAACGACGTGAGTAATCACATAGGGAATAAACCTAAAGGGTTAGATTTAAAGAACAGAAACAATAACCTACCCTACTGTGATTCCCGAGTTCAGGGCGGTTCGTATATACAGCACTCTGCAGAATTCTACAGGTGACTGTCTGTTGAAGACAGGCTTCAGAACCTGTCTCGGAACATCCGAGACAAATTCCAAAGGCTCGGAACAACCCGAGGGAACAATGATGTTCCGATGACCCTCAGAAAGAATAGAGTCTCGGAACATGGCTCGATCATTCCGAGGCCAAGTTCCGAGGAGATTGAAATCAAAAAGAAAACTTAGAAATTTGGTTAAGTACATATGAGAACCGAAGTCTCGGAATCTGGCTCGGAAGTACCGAGGCAAAGTTCCGAGCACTGTGATACAGAACTGAAACCTATAAAGCCTCGGAAGTACCGAGGCAATGTTTGTAGTTCCGAACTCTCGGAACTTGACTTAGAAGTACCGAGGCCAAGTTCTGAGCACTATAATATGTAAATGAAATCAGTAAGTCTCTCGGAAGTACCGAGAGAGGATTTGTAGTTCCGAACTCTCGGAACTTGACTCGGAAGTACCGAGGTCAAGTTCTGAGCACTGTATTGTATAAACTGAAACCAATAAGTCTCTCGGAAGTACCGAGAGAGAACCTGAAGTTTCGAACCCTCGAAACTTGATTCGAAAGTACCGAAGGCAAGTTCCGAGCAGACCAATGAACCAGTATACTTCGGAATGGACCGAAGGAGACCCTGATGATCCGAAGCTTCGGAACAAGCTTCAGAAGTTCCGAACTGATGACCCAAGTTCCGAACCCACAATGTTGGATTGGACATGAACGTAGGATTAAGGAGACACCAATAAATGGAAGATAAATGAGATTAATAAGTATGGACTTGGAAAATAAGAACACGAACTGATCATACGGTTTATTGTATTTTGATTCATGGATATACGTACTACGTAGTTTGCTCCTTCACAGAATCTTGTTCATCAAGTAGGTTTTCCTACTTTCTTGAAGTATCAAGTGATTAATTATATTATTTGAACTATTAGGCATTTTCAAATGCATGATGTTTTAATTTATCAATGCAGAGACATGAAAAGCATGCATATATGTGGGATGGGAATAGATGAGTCAAAGGTTAAGAGATGATAAACTCTAATCAGAAATATTTGAAATAAATTAACTATTATGTATGGCCGCGTCCATGGGTTACAAATTATGGCATATTAATTGGGCAGAAAGCTCCAGGGTAAGAAGAAGTCCCGAAACCTGCGCAGGAGTATGTGTAACGACCCTACCCCAACTTCTTAGTGTGATATCATCCGCTTTGGGCCCACCATACCCTCACGGTTTTGCTTTAAGGCCTCACTTGGGAAGGGAAGAGAGGGGGGAGGGGGTGGATGGGGAGGGGGAGGGGGTGGGGGGGTTGTTTCCTTCAAATAAATCTCTCCACACCCAACCCAACTGTCGATGTGGGACAAATCCCACACCTAGTTGGGTGGTGTTGGGGTATCACAGTATGGGTGTATAGCACTCCCCCGGCAATTACGGTTAAATGCTAATATTGGGTAGTAGCTCCCAGCCGGTGCCCCCAGGAAAGCTACAGACATAATGGCCAATGTTTATAACTGTTTGATGAGAGTAAGCAAGGGAGATGAGAGTAAGCAAGGGAGAAATGCATGGCCATGTGAAGAGCTTGCATCAATTCATGTTACCATGGCATTTGCATCGTAATGTTTTGATGATTATATTGAAAGTATTACGATTATGATTTGATTTATTAAATGATTATGAATTTGCTTTGAATGCTTTATTAGTACGAAATATAAACTGATTTTGAAATATGGGATGGGGATGATTTTCAATTGAATTATATGATATGAAGAACCTATACAAGTTTTCCCCCAAAGTTATATATATATATCACATCTTGGTACCCACTTCGATGGGAATTCCTACGGGGCGTTGATTAAGCCCACAATACTCTCTTCTTTTAGAAACTAATACAGGAAGGGAGAAAGGTGATGAGACTGGACCAAGCAATAGCCAGGCGTAGACGAGGATGGAAGCAAGGCGAAGGATTTCGTAGAGTCTTGCACTTTAATATTATTAGAGAACTAAGCAATTATGTAGAAGTTAAGTGATTGAGAATTTTAAGATAATGTTATTGAACCTTTTATTTGAGATATAATTTTATGGGATAATTATGCTTTATTTTGGATTAAAGATGGTTGCATTTTATTATATCAAATGTATGTACATAATTCCGCAGAATTGTAAGTTAGTGTGTTGCCAGGTATACGTGGACTCTGTCCACGTGCACGGACTAGTTGGGCCAGTCGAGGGTCGAATTTTCGGATTCGGACTTGACTCTCGTCGTGGCGCTCTCCCCTCTCTTCTCGTCTTTATTTATTATTAAATACATACTCTGATAATTAGGGGGAGAGGGAGGGGCGCTACCGTTCCTTAGAGGATTTTTATTTATCGTGGAAGGTTGTATGAGTGTAAGTAAGAGGAAAAGGTTGTCGGAGTGGCATGGATAATGGACTAAGATGCTATTATTCTTAGTTGAGCCTACAAGGATAATGGAGTCTAATGAGGTGTGGCTAGCAATTAGAAGAGCTATTCACCTTTGGATGAGGCATGGAAATGGCATCATTATTGTTGAAGAATACTCTTCTAATGCTATTGCCTAGACTAGTGGTAGGAAAAGGCCCCTTGGAGACTGATTCTTTTTTTTTTTTTAAAGACCAAGGTGTCCAAGCCTCTTAGAGCACCTAACAAATCCTTAAGGCATGTGCAAACCTCCCTATCCACACACACCGGATAACATTATGGAAAGTGGTCATTTTGTGTTGAGAGTGACTTAAACCCAAGACCTCTCGCATCTCAGGCGGGTTTTTGACCGTCAAGCCAACCCTCATGGTTCATATTGTTAAGGGCATTAGAAATGCGAATAGGAACAAAGGTATTCTTTTCAGATGTCAGGCGCTCAACGAACAATGTGGTAGATTTCTTGGAAAAAATAAGAGTCCAGAAGCAGCAGGCACTTTTGGAGTTTTTGTAACTTTAAGTTGTTGATATTGGGGTGTACAGGACTTGACGTTTGGGTTCAGTTATTTAACTGGTTTTCTAGTTTTTGTTCTTTTCTGCTATTTGGCTTTTGTATAGCCCTCTTTTACAAAGCCTAATGGCACTTTTGTATCTTAACTTCTTCATTTAATAAATCTTATTTCTATCCCTGCTTGAAAAAAAAAAATGTGGCAGAAGTTGAAAAGAGAACACATCCCAGGTAATCTGATCTTAATTAAAATATGTGCAAAGGATGAGAACTAGGAAAGTCCTATGAGCACGTTGTCTGAACATAGAACATAGAAAAAGAAAACCAACAACTACATGACAAATCTCTACTATCCTCAGAAAAATATGCCAAGTCTCTTTATTAAAAATACAAATGAGATTATGAGAATCACTTCGTGTTTTTTTCTTTTTTGGTTTTTGGTAAATACCTCATCTTTTTTCCAAATCTACCTTTCTTTGATCTAAATCATCTTCTTGAACCCTCATTATATAGCTTCAATTTCTAGATTTCAGCATGGGAATCATAAATTACCACAAAAAATAAATAGATAAAGAAAATAAGCAAGTACATGAAACCAAGGATATCTTACAATGAGCGTAGATTCTGAAGGTTTCCAAGTTCTTTTGGGATGCTCCCAGATAAGGCATTGCCACCAAAGTTCCTAATATTATTTAATTAGAAAAAGACGTTAATGGATCTTTCCATAAAAAAGTATAAAAAAACCGACAACAACAAAATGAAAAGAAAAACTATGGCAAAATATACACATAGATCACAACCAATGGTAGCTTCTGGAAGGGGAGAGAACAATAAACCTAGATAGTTCTGGAATTTTCTGGTAGATTGACTCTAGTAGTAAAAATGAATAGAACTGAACTTACAAGTACTGCAGAGTGGTTAAATTGCCAATAAACCCAGGCAATGGACCTGTCAAATGATTCTTACCAAGATTCCTGAAAAAAAAAAAAGTTACACACGAAAGATTACAGGTTTCTGTTGGAAATTTTTTATGTGCTACTGTATTTAGAAGTAAATTTATAGACAAAATTAACTAGAGATTTGTAACAAGACTTATTGAAGGAGACTCAATAAATGCAATTAAATGAGCTTTGGGACTTAGGCATCCCCCTTGGAAAATGATCACTACGGTGAGGGAGATTAGAGCTCTAGTGACAGGGATTGATGTATCTTTTATTCATATTAGCAGTTCAGCTAATGGTGTGGCAGACTACTTTGCTAAGATGGGAGTTGATAATGGCTTCGCAGGAGTCTTCTTCCTTTGAGGACGCCTATTTGGTTGCATGTTGGATTAAGGGGATGTTGGACACCAACTACTGTATTTGTTTTTTTGTTTCTCTCTTTATTTGTTGTTTTCTTCTTTCCTGTTGTTGTTCTTTTAGGTCTATTGATTTTAGACATTTTCTTGCTTTTGTACTCCTGTTTTATGAATGAAGTATCTTTGTTACTGCTCAAAAAAAATACTTAAATTGTCCTTCTATCTATTTACAGACTGCTGGAATAGCCTGGAAGTGCCTGAAGTCAGCTCATTATGGCTACTTCAGGTGTGTGGGTGAATTTCAGCCTCAAAATTCTAACCAGAAAGTGCCTTTCTCAAGCCTTATTTAAGGGAATGGAATGCATTCTTTTTATTTTACCTTGCATTTGACTCTGAGGTATTTTACTTTATTTCCTTGCAATAAGCTCTCTGAAATGGTGTATTTCCAGATTGTCCATAAAACAAATTTTGAAAGAGGTTTAAAGAACTTCAGGAAATTGCCCATTTCAAAGTATTTACCTTGTAATACTTGTAGATCCCAGTTCTCCATTCTGGCCCACCTTCTAACTGAAATGCTCTAAACTCCACTATTCCTCTGTAGACCCATTGCAGATAGTGCAGATTCAACCTTAAAACCAAACAGGTGATATAACCTAAGGTGGGCGCTAAACTGTTGGTTAGAACAATGACCAACAGCTTACATTCCGTAAGGAAGTTGGGACACTTTTATCGGCACAATTTAATAAAAGAGGAATGTGAGCCAAACTATTTCCCTTAAAAGGCCGTATTAGGGTGGCTTGAAGACTTGGACAATCCTTCATTTTCCCTCCTTGAAGAAAATAGTTGAACTTTAAAGTAGAGATAGATTACATACAGATTATAGACAAAACTCAGATTCAGGAGCTCCGTTGGAACTATCCCTGTCACATCGAATTCAAATACTTTCCTGGAAACAAAAGAATAAAAAGACAAATGAATGAATAAATTAAAATGAAAAGGTTCTTCCGCTTATATCCTTAACACTGTACAAGCCATTAGAATAAAGAGTAGAGGATTTGATCAATGTGCTGCTCTATATTTAAAAGAATATATCTATATCACCCTCTTCAGTATCATGGAAAAAGGTGAACTTCATCACCATCATTATCATCATAGGCATCTTCCCATCTATTGGGTTCAGCTATGAAAAAGGAGATCATCTTCAAGAAACTATCATTGAGGAAACGAAAAAGAGCCATATGAAAGCATTCTTCAACAGGATAAATAAAAGGGAATGAAAGTGTGCACATACAATTCTGTTAAATGGCATGTGGTTCCATTATCAAAAGAACAATCACATTTAATTGCCGGGTTGATGTTGGAGCTGTCAACCTTTGTAGAGTCAATGGCAGTTCCAGAGCATGGATCCCCAGTTACATTCCACAGACCAGGTGGGGCAGAGATACTCCATTGCTGAAATATGGAGTTGAGAGCACTCACTGTCGAGAAAAAAAATATGTGTTAGGCAGAATAACTGCATGATGCATAGAAAACATTTTGATAATGTCACAATCAACTGCATGTTGGGACAATGGATAAAAAGATAATACATGCCTTACTCCTTTATATTTGGGGCTTACCTTTAGGTCTTAGATGACACCAAAATGCAATGAATTGATTCCAGTTGATGGCCTTTTGAAATAACCATACAACGAGCCCAAGATTGAATTGTTTTGATAAAATGTGGACAACTTATGATGGATTCCTGAACCTACTGTCATAGTTAGAAAAATTGAAGTAAAGAACGTTTTTTAAGCAAGAGTACCTTAGTTTTGGTTTTTATGAAATACGAATAGAGATTTAAACTTCTTATGCTTGTTGGTGATTAGATGGACTCACAAGATCATACTTAGGGCAACTGTGGAGTTTCTAACCTATAAAAACAATAACATGGCTGTACCCTAGATAAACTTGTTTATTGATTACAGAAAAGTTGAGTTCTCTCGTTCTTTTGTGTGAAGCCTAAGGTTTCTATGCAATGTGATGCCACGTGATTTTGGCAAGTGAGGAAGCTTGTAATTGGCTTCTAAACGTTTCTAATGACTGACAAAAAAAAAAATCAAATATATGGCCATAGGCTGCAATGTTTCAAGCAGAGATTTTAGTAATTGATGCCATGTTTTCTTCTTCTTCTCGAACAAAGTAAGATTTCATCATTTGATCAATTATTGTGTTCGGAGAATTTTTAAAATATCGTACTTCTTTTATGAGATGGTGATGTGACTTGAACCACAACCTTTTCATGGTGATTATAAGCACTTACCAAGGCTCCTATCATCCTACTTAACATTTTTATTATAGGCAAAACTAGAAAGAAAGGTCAAACGCATTTCTACAGCCTCGCATTTGGTGCCCACCTTTATTCAATCCAATCTACTGAAGTTCTGTCCTCACCACTACTTAATAAGCCTAGGACTATATATATGGTGGAGTGTAGCTACAGACACTCTTGATAGGCTCACTTATGTAAGTCTGGAAGTGGTACCACTTCCTATAAGATGATCAACTTAATCTCTAGAATGCCCATGAAACTTGTGTATTTTTATTTATTTTTTTGCAATGATAACTTCATTAAAAGGCGCAAGAGGTGGCAAAACGTAGAAAGAGAGAGAAGAGGTCTTCAAAGCAAGGGCCTCACAACAAAAACTTTAAACAAAGGCAATTACATTAAGATAAACCAATACACTCCTTCCAAGCTTTGGAAATATTTGAGACAAGAAATTCTAGAATTCAAAGAAGGTAGACACAGAGGTAACACGTTTGGCATTGATTCTGTCACACACATGGGAGGGGCTCCCTTCTAAATTCCTAAAGACTTTGTTGTTTCACTCCTACCACAGACTCCAAATAGCTACAAAAAAACATGACATCGAAGAATTAAGAACCTAGATTTGCCACTGAAAATAGCCCAAGCGTAGAAAAGCAGGGCAATAGAGGATGGCATGGCCCACTGAACCTCAAAAGGGCAAGAATGGAGCTCCGCATCAAGGAAGAAAAGGAACAATGAAGAAGAAGAAGATCAGCTTCCCCATAAGCACGGAGACAAAGGAGGTAAGCACGAATAATAATTCTCTTCCTTTTGTTGAATGTTGTCATGAGTGAGAATCTTCCCAAGGCCGATTGTCCAAACAAAGCTAATGTCTTGGGGAAGAGGAAGAGGAGGGGGGGTGGGCAGCTTTTGAGATCCAAATAGCTAAATTGACCAATGGGTGACATTGTTATGGGACTCACGTAGGGTCCTAGGTGACCAGAATCTTTCCGGATTGGAAAGTTGACCTGATTGATAACATTTGTTGTGTAATTGATTGTAATTAGTTATTCTTTGATTTACTTTCCTTTTTTGCCATCGTAATTGGCTCATCTGTAATATGAATTCATGTATCCTCTTCATTTTTCATATACTTGATACAATACATTCAATAGAGAGATATTCCTTTCCTCCAATATTTTCTTCTCTTTTCTCCATTATTATTTTCTACATGTTATCAGCCAGAACGACTTTCTGGACGCTTTAAGGAGGACTCTTCATCCGTTTTACTGTTCCTCACCAGATTTACTATTCATCGTCGATGTTCCTATTCATCGTCGGCTATGAAGCACGGATACTCCGAAACCATTCGAGTATCCGTGTTGGGTACGTTTTCGACACGGATACGGCTCGGATACGGATCCAATTAAATAAAATATTTTTTAAATAGGGATACGTCATGGATACAGCAGCAGACACGGAGGACACGGCGGGACATGAGACACGGGAGGTGGGACACGACACGGGATACAGCAACACGGGAGAAAAGGGGGAAAAAATTCCTATCCCCATTTCGATTTTGATTTCGAAGGAACCCATTCAAAACATATGAAGCTTAGTTTGTAATCGGTGCATTTAAAGAGATACATACAATAAACAAAAAAGGAAAAACACAGACAACTAGAATAAAAAAACCTACATTCCATTGCAATGGGTATAAGAGAAGACATAAAAGTACAAATAACTTTAGAATAGTATAATTGCAAAAATAGAGCTCTTTGGCTATCCTTCTTTAGCATAAATCTCCCCCAATATAATCCTATATTATAAATACATAATCCAGCTTACTAATTTCTCAAATCGAATCATACAGGTTGAATTAAAATCCGACCCAAATTTCACCCCTTTAAAAAGGAAACTCACATTGTGAGTCACACATGAAGCATCATCTCCAGCAATGCCATTCGATATTAAAGTGTGATTTTAAGTGAACTTTAGTTCAGCCAAACTTTTAGAATAATTTTATAAAATTTTAATTATATACTAATGTAGCTATGTATTTTTTTTTTTTTTTGTGGGTGACTTATATTTCTTATCATGTACTTAGTAATTTAGTATTTGTTGAAATATTAACTATTTTTATCTCATAGTAGAATTTATGATTTTTTTGTAAATGTTTGAATTTATTTTGTTGATATATATATATAATTTTTTTAATTCAGCATATCCCGCCGCACCCGTATCCTGGTTTTTCAAAATTTGTCGTATCCCCGTATCGTATCCGATACGTGTACCCGTATCAATGCTTCTTAGATCATCGGACTCCGGCCACTTCTCCAGTTCTCTGAGAACTTCTATAGCGGCTCTCCCTCCTATCTTTCTTCTTCTGCAGATCTCAGTTTTTTTCTCAGTCTTCTCCTCTACAGCCGTCCCCTCTCTGCCTTTGATTCGTTCACCAGAGAAGCTTCTGATAGCGGGACCCCAGCCTTCCCTGCCGTTTTGGAGGACCTCTCCATCTGTACGGTGGTCTTGAAGTTCAGGCTTCCCAAGGTTTGATTTTAAGGTTTTTTTTCTCCATCATCATTCTCAGTCCAGAAAACTAAGTTTTCTGGTTTTCTGCATATATCGGCTGATTCTGTGCAGTGTTTTCCTCTGAAGTTTTTTTTTTTTTTTTGAAAGATAACTTCATTAATCAAAAACGAGGGAGAACAGTTTCCCTCTGAAGTTCCTCCTATGGAGTCGCCCCTACATATTCTTCTCATCTACCAGGGTTTGCAACCTCCTGCCTTGCTCTCTGGAGCTCGGACATGTTAGTTAGGAGCACAAACGAGTCTCTATAGCGTCTATTGGTTGATTTATCAACCCAACTTTTGTTCCTTTTGCTTCATCCAATGCATCAGTGCATCCAGTGGTCTGCAGCCCTGCCTCCTCATCTTATCTACACAGCTTTCGCCTCAACATAATCCTCAAACACTGTTTCTATTTTCTAACCGTTCTTTCTGCAACAATTCCGTTAAACTTTTTTTAGAGTTTCCTGCTTTGATCGGCTGGCTCTTGCACCCTTCCTATAATTTAGTTCCACAAGGCTTCCGCTTCCGTTTGTGCTTGGTGGGGCCCACTTCTGATGCACTCTTCCTCCTGAGTTGTTGCATACAGATTTGTTGGTTTTCTTTTGGGCTTCTTCTCAGTGTTATTACTTCAATACCATTGTGGCTTCGTCCTCTGCATCATCTCTTTCTGATATTGGCCTCTTCTAGTTCTCCACAGATTGGCCAGATCACGACGGTCTTGTTCAATGAGACCAACTACTTTCAATGGTCCCATTCTATCAAGATGTTCTTGACTGCGAAGCAATTGTCATCTTATATCGATGGTACTGCCCAAGCACCGGCTACGGCTGATTCTACATATGCCACCTGGACCGCAAATAATTCCTTGGTCCAATCATGGCTTCTTCATTCCATTGAAGATCATCTCAGGTGCTTGGTCTATACTCTTCCCACTGGACAAGCTGTTTGGGACATTGTTAAGGCTCTATACTCTGATTGGGATAACTAAGTTTGTATTTATGAGTTATCTCAGACAGTTGCTCATCTCCAACAGGGGAGTTGACTCTTATTCAATACTGCACAAAGTTGCAGTTATGTTGGTTGGAGCTGGATCAACATGAATCCATTACTTTTAAGAATTCTGAAGACATTGTTCTTCATAGGGAATTGTTCTAAAGAACCCATTTCCAACAAAGAATCCTCATTTTTCTAGAAAGCACACCAAAGAAAGAAAATCCTAATTGATTATGTCCTTAAATATCAGTAACAGGATACAAACAAAACAAAGTTGATTCAAAGATACTCAGATTGACATTTCCTTCTTCATTGATCCTTCAGAGTGATTTGCATCCAAAAGAAGAAGACAACTAAAGGGTTTCAGGTGTCTGAATATAAACCATGAAGATATCCACAAAGAATCACGTTCTCTTTCATTTTTGCTTGTTTCCTGTGTTGAATAGGTGCAAAATGCATACATACCTTCAGACGGATCTGTTCTAGCTTGAGACTGAACTCTCACAGCCAGCCACAAAATGTAGATATAGCAAAAACCAAAGGCATGTACTGAATTGGAAGGATTACTTGAGATGAGTCTACCCATCTTTGCCTGAAGAAGGGTCACTAGCAGAGGCCTAAGAAGGGGTTGTTCGCATGGGATTGAGAACGAAAATGAAGACAGAATTTGGCATTTGGCCTTCTGGGTTTCTTACTATTTTCCTCTTTTTTCTCCCGTGTCTGATGAATTAAAGATGTGAATGTGATTAGCAGCTTAGTTTAGTAGAAACCAATATGATCAGAGCAAAATAATGAGTAATTTGGAAGGAATAATCGCTTTCTGTTTTCTGATTTTTCGACTTCCTAATTATTGTGGCCCCTACTGTGTCGTTTTCCTTTTTCGATCTCAGCTTGAAAGGTCACCGTCGAAGATATCCGTTGACGCTTCACAATCGAATTTTCGTGTACTTGTTATTTTCTTCCTTTGTTTTATGGATTTTTACTTAAATATAATCTCATCTCAAATTAAATTGTTATTGGATTAGGTTAAAATTAAATTTTTTTAAGTTTACATGTGAAAAACTGTGAAAACCTTAGCGTAAAATTCTGAGTGATACTTATTGTCTTTAGTGAATGGGGTTCGAACAAATTAATTTAACTAATCCACCAAATAAGTTTTCCATATTACTCATCTATTATTAAATGATTTGATTGATTCAATGTAATTGATCTAATTTGACTTGGTCTACAGTTGAGTAGCTAACTCATCTTTATTATTTTGAGATGGAACAAATTCATTTAATTTATATTTGACTTTGACTTATTTACTAAGTGACTTCACTGTATAAATTCAACCAACCTTATTTGCTTCAATATAATTAATAATAAATTTAACTCATTTATTTATCAACAAGACTAATTTATTAAATAAGTTTGCACAATCAAATTTAACTCAAATGAATTGACTTAATTTAATCTATTTATTTAACATAGACTCAATTTAATTATTTATCATGATTCATTTATTAAAAAGATTCTACTTAAGTGATGCAATAAAATAGCTTTGATGATGATAAAGGATTTGAAAAATTGAAAGAATCAAAATTAATGACCATTCAAATTGAAATATGTCACCTACTTTCAATAATAATTGATAGTGAGTCATGTTTAGGTGGAATTATGGGTCTAATAATCCCCACACCCCTGCATTTGGCGTATAATCATGTGTACTCCTATATGTAATTGTTTAAAGTATTTTTTTTTTTAATTTTGAAAAGTATACATGTAAAATTATCAAAAAATATTTTAACCAATCATTCAAACTATTGCTTTAAATATAGTAGTAAATTAAAATTAAAAAATTTAAATATAATTTATATACTGTATGTTAAAAATAAATTATTTGATTGATACACAAAATTAATTTTAATATTTAAATTTAAAGTAGAGGAGAAATTCTCGGTCGATACAATAGATATCCACCGTACTATTGGGATATCAGTGAACATTGCCGAAATTGTAATACCCTGACTCAGATTAAGCGTAGTTTAGTATAATAATCTTAATTAGAGCGGTTAATCTCGAAGATTAAGGTTAGAGCTTTAAGAAAAGTCCAAGTTTGACCCAATCCGAACTCGAGAGCTCAGTGATCAAGCTTATCCAGCTGGAGGGGTAATTTGGTAATTTACCGCTTCTTATTATTATTTTATAAATTGTGTTGTTATGTGATTATTATTGGTTAATATTATTCTCCTTACTCAAGGATTTGTATTTCTGATTTTAAAATAATTTTATTTTCAGAAAATAATATTTAAATCTGCCAGTCAAAATCCCGAAAGGGAGTAATATTTATTTTAAATGGTTTTGGAAATGAAATAAATTTCGAAACAAGTTTAGCATGTTAGAACATTTTAAGTATGGTCTAGTTATCCTTAAAACCCCAAAATGAGGTTTCTAAATTGTTTATTTAACATTTGTTTAATTAAGTAAATAGTGTTAAATTGTGGTATTTATTTAAATCAATGGTTTTTAGTGAGAGTTAAATCTCCAAATTTTTATCGTAGCTAAAGTTTTTAAAACCCAACTTATCTGTAAGGTTTGATTAAGTTCTTGAGCTTTTAAAATCTTATGTTTAGTTAAAAATCGACTTTTTATCAAATTTGGGACTTATTTGCAAAATTGAAAGATTGAAAGGGTTGATTTGCAACCAAACAGTAATCTGCTGGTTACTGATTGGGATGTAAGCATGAACGACATGCAGTTGCATACAATGGCCCGATGGCTACTTCTTCCGGGCAATCTTTCTATAAATTGAGCCCCCTCTCTGCAGATCAAACTCCCTCAAATCTTCTTATCTCCCTCTCAGTCTTAGCTCTCTGTGAAACCAACCAGCCGAGCTCCCTTCTTGCCTCTGTTCTTCCCAGTTTTGTCAACAGTGAGCCTTAGAGGAAGTTTTTCCCAAAAGTCAGATTTTTAACCCAGGAACTCCAGTGAAGGTAACCACTGTATTCCTCTTTCGATTCCAGTCAGTTTAGAATCAAGAAAAACCAAATTTGAGTGAGTAAAACTAGTGTGAAGTTTAAGGAAAAATCATGGGTTTTCTTGTATCAGTGTGCTTTCCATTTTAAAATCCGTTGGCTTACTGAGTTTCAGAATTTAAAACAATTCCCTATGGAAAGAGGACTCCAGAGGAGTCCATCGAACCGGCTAGATGTGGAAACCGAATCCGGGAAACCCACTGTTTCTGGATCCGTATTTTACACAGTGTCTACCGTCACTGTTTACTGGTGCATACAGTGAGGAAGACGACTCTCGGACGGTACGAGCCCTTTGGACTGTCCGAGAGGACCCCTCGGACGTTTCCGAGCTTCACCCGAAGCCCAGAAGTGTCCGAGGCTAGCTTGAGTCGCCCGAATGTTCCGAGTAGAGTTCGGAAGGACCGAACCCCACTCGGACGATCCGAGCCTCACTCGGGATGTTCCGAGACTTACAGACCCACAGAGACCAGTTCTTCAGATCTTTTCAGTTCGGATGGACTTCGAATGATTCGAGACCTGATCTTTGGACAATTCGAAGTCACACCTCAGTCTGAGGTCAGTACCTAATTTAGACAGTGGTTCGGATGATCCGAAACCACAGTACCTGGTTTCGAGGCATGTTTCAAGGGACCCAGTTTTTGAAGTGTAAATTCTTGTTTGATTGTTATTGATTGCATGTGATATTAGTACCCCATTGTTAATCTGAAATTGTATTAACCATATTCTCTTATTACTATAATGTATATACTATTGTATTCACTTCCAAGTTGAATCTATTGGTCGGGCACTGAGTGATTTCACTTCCAAGCCGACACTATATTGTCCGGCACTGAGTGACCTCGAGGCCTTACTCAAAATGTCAGATCTCGTCCTATCCAGAAAACAACCGAGAAGTGATGTGAGTATCTAGACCTAATTCAATAAATCAATCTGGTCAATACCCAGAAGACAATATGAGTTTTGGACTGAGCACCTTTTTATTTACTATATCTTGTGGATTATTATAATTTAAAAAAGATAGAAACCAAGTAAGACACTCAATTCTATGTACCTTGGATATTTTTGGGAAAATAAGTATGATTTCAAAATACTACTTGTGTGTATGTATTTGATGTTATTTATGTGACTTATGATTGATTGTGCACTTGTTTGTTATTTGAACAGAAACCGCGAAACCACACATATATGGTGAGGGAACTTAACTTTACAGTAAGATGTAAACAGGTTGTTATTGAGATGAGTCGTAAGCAATGAGTGGTTTCCGATTTGATGAACCCACCCATGTGCCTAGATATGATGCACTGTTGTACGAAGTGCTATGTGAAATGCTTATGATGTTGATCATATGAGTTATGTAATACTGCTTTCACGTGTCCTTGACTATTGAACTAATATCAGCCATGTGTGTGAGATGGTTTATGTCTACTGGACCATGGGTGTCGATAGTTGCTGACTTGAGGGTGTCAGTATTGGCTATGGGAGAGCCGGAGATGTACTTTTAAGGATGTACTTTGACCGTGTCGGGACTTAATACAATGGTCTCAGTGTAGTCGGTAGGCGTTACGTTGGATGACAGCAGTAATTAAAAGATGATGATGAGATGATGGAATAATGATGAGATTTTACTTGATATTGGAAATTTATTATCAAGCATGAGATATTATATTGCAACTGTTGATTATTGCTAACCTGTTGTTTGCTTAAAACTGTACTGTTATATTTTCTTCACTGGGCTAGTTAACTCACTCCACTCACCTTTCAGGAGATGAACCCGATGAGGAGAACCCTCTATATGAAGCTTAGAGTGGATAAGCTGCGACATTGTTTAGGGATTCCCACTGAGGGTAATACCCTTATATTTATTTTCTGGTTTTTAGAACCTCTTGCTTTTGTAAAGTACCGAGTGTGGTACTTGATTTGTATTAACGTGATATATTGAAACTACCATGCTACTATAGTTACTCTGATGATGATGATGTTGTTTAATGATAATTCAATTGTTGGAATTATGTGATCATGTTATGTGTTATTATGATTGTGTCTTTGTTGGGTAGACTTATGATATATGTTTTAGTTTACATGTTGGGATCATGTGTGACCTTTGGGCCTAACTGTTGATCCGGCCCAGTTACAATACTTGAGTTGGTTTAGTTCAAAAAAAAAAAATTAAATCGCGTTCCGGCTTCACCCTTCTTGTCGGGGCGTGATAGATATCTCGATATCCATAGATATCCTATTTTTTATAAAAAAAAAGTCAGATATCGGCCAATATCCAGGACCAATATCGGCCCATATATTGGCCAATATTTTGGATTTTTCAATTTTAGAGATTAAAAAAAAAAAAGATACAGCCATGTTTTCATATTTTTTTTAAAAAAATTATAAAATAACAAATATAAAAAATAATAATGTAATATTAGATGTCGGGGTCTGCCACATTTTATTACCCCTTTTTAGTGGCACCGTGTATAGGGTAAGACTTATCAATGGGTGTTAAGTCACATCATGTGACGTTCAGCAGCTAGTCTAGAGAGCTTAGTTGCAGATGTTTAATACTAAATCTAGTGTTAATCACTCTATAATTATTAATTATTAATAATGAAAAAGGACAGAGTAAACGTAGTCAGCCACACCTCAATGTGGGACATCATACACACGTGCGTCACATGGGCGGAGCCCATTCCACAGCCAAGTGGGTCAACAAGTTGTCTACTTTACAATTTAATCCACACAAAAGTAAACAGAGGAAAGACAGTTTCCCTTTCAGAATTTCTTTCATATCCCTGTCTCGGTTATCATGTGCTGCTGACTGCTGAGCAATCAAGAATTTTTGGTCCGTGCGTACACATTTATAATGTGAATGTACATGTTAATATCAAGTAAAAAAACTTGTTTAAAATTTTAAAGATAGAAAAAATTTGTGGAAAAAATCAAAAAGTTGAAAAAAAAATTTAATATTGAATTGGTTGACTCTAATTTTTTTATTATCTAAAAATAACAGAAATGTATAAAAAAATGATAAAGAAAAAATAATAAGAAAAGGGTTTTTATGATGAAATTTTGTGAATTTGAAAGAAGGTTGCCCCATCTATTTTATTTGATTGTCAAATAAGTCTCCAATGTTTATTTATCGAATGATTGTGATTTACAAACATAAAATTTATAATTCCAACTATGTTTGGGTAAATCTCTCCTTCAAATTGTCCTAAGCACTCATATTTAAAAAAAATTAAAAATGAAAAAGTAATTTTAAATTTTGATTTGATGAATTCAAAAGATTTGACCCATCTTTGACATGTTGGAGGAAAATTGGTGCAACAAAAAACAAAAATATGGAAAAATAAAATTTATACTGAGATTTGGTGAATTAGAAAGATTTATTTCACCTTAGATATTATCTAAAAAAGAAAAATCATGACTAAAAATAGAAAATAAAGATATTATAAATTTAAATGGGTGACTTTGAATACCTTTATTAACAATCAAGTTGGCAACCAAGTTCTTTAAAAAATTGAATGTGTAGTTGATGAAAAGAAAATATCCACTTGTCAACTTGTGAGAATATCTAAAAGTATGGTATTAAAATATTGCAAATGGTGTCATCCATTCGTGCAGAATTATATCATTTTTGTCTCACAAACCACCCTCTTCACTGTTCCTTTTCTCAATAATCAAAGATATGATCATACAAAGATCTAAAATTTGAAAATTGTGTCTCAATTCAAAGTTTACTTAAAATTTAATAAATTTATAAAAAAAATTCAGAAAATTTGATAAAAGTCAATGATTTATTTGAATTAAAATTTAATTAATTATTATCAAATTTTAAATGCCAACTTAAATACATTTGGACATGATTAAATACTATAGGTCTAGAAGAGACCATTACACATCAATCTATATTGTTTTTCTTTTTTCTAAAGATAATAAGATCCATGAAAATAAAAAAAAAAAATTTCAAATGCATTTGGAATTTTTGATCAGTTCAAATAGAAAATAATTAAAATTAAATATAAATACCAGTAAAACTTTTGTTCTAAACTAAATTAAAAAAGTCTGAGAACTGTACTCGATGAGTTAGAGCTCATATGAATGATACACATAGGTGTACTCTTGTTGGGCCCGAGTTCCAACCCAAAAGACTAGTCTAATAGGCAGAGTTACCCAACCCCTTATAACTCTCTATTTCCTCATTTTCCCAACTGATGTGGGACTCATTTGCAGCCCCAACGATCCCCCTTCAAACGAGGCTATTTGACAGATCAAAGATCGTCGCCAACCACTCGTTCAGCTAAAGGATCTTAAGTTCACATGTGTTGACTTGGAGCCCAACTCTGATACCACTTGTTGAGTCTGCATTCTAGCCCAAAAGATTAGTCCGATAGGTAGAGTTGTCCAGCCTTTTATAACTCTTTATTTCTCCATTTTCCCAACTAATGTGGGACTCATTTACACCCCAACAACTCACGAGTTGTCCTTGATACTATAACCCAAAGGGTATTCGTGACCGTGGAGGAGAGCTCCTAAATACAAAGTGAGCCCTAACTTGGAGGTTTTAGAAACCGACCAATGATTCTAATTTTGAAAAATGATTTTGGAGAACTAGAGAATTTCTAAAATGAGTCAAACTTTGTTTAAGAGCTTTGTGAGTTGGTTTTTAGTGAACCAAGGTATTTCTGAAAATGAATGGGATTTTGTTTAAGGATTTTGCAAGTCCTCAACGATAAGGTTTCATTTGAATTTGCATGCTATGATTATCTCTTGATCGTGTTATTATACGAGATAACCATGTCTATAATCCTGAATCATGTAAATGCTTTAGTATGAATGTGATATGACGATAGCCACCCTAACAATTTCAGGACCACACGTCAAGGAACAGAATGGCAATATTCTGGAGGCACTTTAGGAGGGCGTGCATAGAAGCTCATTTATCGTGGTGAAACATTTGTATTATTAGTGTGTTGAATTTATTAAATTGAGAAAAATGTTATTTGCATTAATAGTTTACTCTAAGGTAACGATCCTCCCAGATGCTTTTTGTATAATCAAACACGAGAATTAGTGGATTTCCAATTTTACCCTTTGTATGAAAAGTAAAATTAGCTCACCAACCCTTCGCATGAAAAATAAATCGGCTCGCAAAAATTCATATAAATAGTAACAGCAGTTGGCCAAAATTTCCATTAACAGTAAATCAGCTAGCCACAAATTTGTATGAACAGTAAATCGGCTAGTCAAAATTTTACAATTCATATGAAATGTCCGATTTTACTGTTCATGCAAAGGATAAAATCGAGAATTCACTAATTCCCGTGTCTGGTTACACAAACCTCCCATAGGAAGATCGCTATCCTTACTTTATTACTGTTAATTTTATTGGATGATGAATTTATTTGTTAGTGAGTTGTAATAATGGGAGCCTAAGCCTCCAATTAGATTATTTAAGCATGTGGGTTTGTAGAAGTTTAAAATATAGACGAAACTCTAGGGAAATTTCATTGGAAATGACAACTTGTTAGAATAAATTAGAAAAAAAAAGGTTTGGCGGAGGAAAAATAAGGGAAAAGAAAGAGCAGTAGAGTGAGAAAAGGTGATCTAAAAAGTAACTTAAATTCTATTTTAATTTTTAATTTCTAAATAAAAATTGACTTGGCCCCTAGCGTTGGACCTTTACTTCAACCTGAAAATTCATATAACGGCTTGGGCATTGATTTAGTTGGATTATGCTTTTAATAAAATGGGTAGAATTTATTTGACCCATTTAAGATTGATAGTGGGGTGGATCCAATTAAATAAATGGGTCAAAACTGGTTGAGTCAACATATTCTGTAAATGAATTGAGTTGGATTAATCTATTCAATTTTAGTCAGATCAGATTAATCCATTTAATAGATGAATTGGATTGGGTCAACTAAATTAAACTTAGTTGGATTATATCAAACTTGTTTAACAAATGAGTCAAATCGGATATGATCACAGTATTTAAGATTCATTGGGTTAAGTATCTAAAAGTGTCCTTTATAAATTTCTCAAGAAAACATTTCTCCGTGAATCATGATGATCTTTTTCTCTTAAAAATGGCTTTGAAAATTTAAAATTTTATAAGAATTTGTGCAAATAAATATGATTTTTTTTCGTTTTTCTCAAGGAATTAAATTTTCCCAAAACGTTTGTGCAAACAAATGAACTTTAACATCGTAGTAACGGTGAGTGGTCCAATTCAACAGGCTAACTGAGAAGGTGAGAATTGTCCGTACTCCAAACAACCATGTAAAAAAATTCCGAACAAAATTAATTTCAATTTCAATTTGTCTTCCATTACATTTAGGGGTGAAACTAATCCCACCAGCATAACCCGACCCTAGAAATCAATGGGTTTGGATTATGTTTTTGTATATCTTAGGTTCGGATTGGGTTGGGGAAAAAATAAACTTATATGAAATTTGGGTCAGGTCGGTTGAGAAATTTAAAAGCAACCTGACTCGACCTGACCTAACCTGAGTGCACCAAGTTAAAAACAACATTCGGGTTGAGTTGGGTCAGAAATTCAGGTCGAGACGAGTTAAGTAACTCGGGTTAGCAATTCGGATTGGGTTGGATTCAATAATTTTTTATATAAGTTAGGTTAAGTTTATTGAAACTCGACCCAAGCTTCAGCCCTAACTACAGTAGGTTGAAATATACAAACGGCTCAGATTGATTTTTACATATCTACTGCCGCTTGAAATGAGTCGCCACAAACTTCTGAGTATTGATGGGACGAGCAGTTGGTTTGCTGGGCTTATTTTGGGCCTAGATCATCTAAACTTGAGTTTTTATAAAGGCTCATGTTTAGAAACACTCTAAGGTGATATACTCGAACCATGAGGTTTCTAATTAATTCTTTTATTACGTCATATTTAGTAATGAGATAGAGTTTAGCGATCTTATACATAAAAAATAAATTTTAATGTGCAAATTTGAAAGAAATATATCTCGTTGAATATATAATTATATATAGCTACATGATTTTTTTTTTTATGTAAAAAAAAATGTTATACAAAGCTCAATTTCGTTATATGAATTGTATATTTAGGCTTATCCAAACTCGGGCTTATTTGGGCATAAAATCAATTTCTTGCATTATTTTATAAAAATATAACTATTTTACAAAATTTATATATAAACACAACATAAACTAAAATAAAAATAGATTTTATAATTTATGATTTGTATTTCATGTACTAGATCTGACCTGACCCGAATATTAATTGTAAGTTGATATTTTAGACAAATTATTAGCCCAACCTGAGCATGGGTCAACCTGAACCCTAATTTTTCCATATATTTTTTCACGCAGGCTTGGGACCTTGGGTTAGGAGCTCCCCACGTTGCCTCCATATCAAATATTTATCCTTAGGTAGTTCATGTGCACGCATTTTAGAAAATTATTTCTAATAATTCCTTGGCCAACGAGTTAAACTCTTGGGTTTGAGTGTCCTTTATAAGGCCTAGCTCAATGGCCTATAAATCTAGCCCAAAATCTTTGCACAAGTGGGTCAGGGCTGGTCTGACTCAGTTACAATCCGACATAGACCACCTTTAAGGACACATTCTCTGCATTCCATGACTTCTGCTACTATTATCAGTATGGATGCTTCATGCTTACTTGATTTGTAGGAGAAGGTGTTATCCGACAAAAGAAATATATGGTTCAACATTTACCAAATGAGAGGAAGTGATCCCTGCTGGGACCCATAATGACGGATGAGGTGGGGGCCTCGACTATATGCTACATCGGTGTTTTGGATGGCTTTAATTAGCTCTTTTACACTAATCAACCCTTAATTCTGTGGTTGTACATGGCCTAGATTGGCGATTCCGGTGACTTTCAAAGGCTGGGATTTGAACTGAATGTTCGTTACAAGGTTGGAACTGGGCCTGGGTTCAGGCTCAACTAAATACATGATCTGCTTTTATTTTGCAAGTACATAACAAGATACTAGGCCAAGCCTGGTCAGGTCCAATGATAAATGGTTTCAACTTTCAACCATGCAAACTTAGAGGACAGCCCAATTTTTATCCCAGGTTGCAACTCTACTCACACTTTCTCCTTGGGTTATATAATATGCAGTTTTTAAATTGTTGTTTCCTTTTTTTTTCTTAAAAAGTGTCAGTGGATGGACTTCGATTGGCCTTATGGGCTTGAGGTGTAACAACCCGCTCCCTCCAGCACAATATTGTCCGCTTTGGACCCGCACCTGAGCCCGCACGGCTTTGCTCTGAGGACCCCACTGAAGAGGAGCCCCCAAAAGGCCTTGTGCTTTATGAGACGAGTGTCCAAGCTTATATACCAGTGTTAGACATCCTCACTAGGCGATATAGGACTTCCCACACGCCTAGCGCCTTTGCCTAGCTATTTTTTCTCCACCTGGTGCCCCTTTGGTCCAAGGCTTGGCCACTAAGCTGGGTCCAGACGTCCTCAACAAGGCTGGGTATTACATCTTACTCCCCTTAATATCAGAGCCGCCCCCGGCTCTCAATAGCTGGTTGAGACTCGCACCAGTCCACACTTTCAGCTCTGATACCAATTATAACGACCCGCTCTCTCAAGCACAATATTGTCTGCTTTGGGCCCGCACCCAGTCCCGCACGACTTTGCTTTGAGGACCTCACCGAAGAGGATCCCCCAAAAGGCCTTGTGCTTTATGGGAGGAGCGTCCAAACTTATCTACCAGTGCCAGGCGTCCTCACTAGGGATGTGGGACTTCCCACAGGCCCAACGCCTCTGCCTGGCTATTTTTTCTCCACCTAGTGCCCCTCTGATCCAAGGCTAGGCCCCTCAACTGGGTCCAGACATCCTCAATAGGGCGGCATATTACATGAGACTGAGACCGTATCTAATGTTTAGTCCAAACTCCAAAATCACAAGCTTTAACCAACTTCTATTATTCCACTTTGTATTTGATGCTTTTGATTATTTTATTTTATTTTTATCTTCTTCTATTTGGCCTTTAATTAGGTATCATCAATCATGCGGGGCTTGGTGGATTTCAAGCCACCATGATGATGAAAAGTCCCGCTTGCTAGCCTAGTGGATTCTGGGATGGGCATCAATCCCACATCGGAAGAGTAAACATCCAAAGCCCTCTAAAAAATGGTGGAGCTCTCCTCCCTTAGACATGACACGTTTTCATGTACTAAAAAACTAAGCCGTTAGTTTGACCTGGTGGATTGTTGGTCGGTTAAAACAAACAATATCGTTCATCGATGTCGGTTCTACATACGGTGGTATCAGAGCCGATGACGTCTTTGCTTTAAAGGTGTGGTATATGATGCGAGGCCTGGTGGATTCTAAGTCGCCCTGGCGGTGAGGAGTCCCGCTTGCTAGCCTGGTGGATTCTGAGATAGGCATAGTCCCACATCGGAAGAGTAAGTGTCCAAAGTCCCAACTAAAATGGTGGAGCTCTTCGCCCTTAGGCCTAACCTATTTTCATGTGTTGAAAAACAAAGACGTGAACAAACCGGGTGGATTCTTGGTCAATCAAAGCGAACAATATCGTATGCTAGAGGTCAATTCTACATCAGGATGTGTATTTTTTGTATTTTTCTTACATTTTTCTTATGTAGGTCTCAAACATGGTTTTTCAAATTTTCTTATTGATGTTGGTCAATTTTTTTTTCTTACATTTTGTGTTTTTTTATTATTTAGATTTATAACATGGTTTTTCAATTATTTGTATTGATGCTATTTTTGGTCATATTTACAAACGAGTTCAACTCATCTTAATTAATCCTCTTCCATCTTCTATCTATTAAAGTTATTTTTTATATAATTTAAAAAAAAAACTTTCTCCACTCTCTTGATCAATCCAAATAGCCTACAATAAGTAGGCTTATGAACCTTGTCTGAATGGGTACAAACAAAGCTCAATCAGTAAGAACTTGGATTTATTAGCAGATTCCATACAGTTCTTGAAAGAGACTTCTCAAAACTTATATATTTAATTTCATTTTTGTGTGAGTTACAGATTGAGTTTTCCAACTTTTTTTGAATTTATGTGTAGGAAACCGCAGGATACTTAGCGTAAAACTTTCACGGGTGAGCCCACTACCATAGAGCACCCTAAGGTTAGGCTAAGAGGGCTCGAACTCGCAACCTCCCGGTTCTTGAAGCAGGAGGCAACCAATTAAACTACACCCATATGTTATCCAACTTTGTTCCATCTCAATTCTCAAACCCATTTCATATTGCTATTTAATATTCTCACTAGAGTCAATATGTGTACTAAATACTTACTATATGAATCCATGCAGTCAAACAAACTTCTTATTTTGGATATTAATTTTGTGTTTTAATTCTTTTTATTATAATATTATTTTTTATAAAATAATATAGTATTTTATTAATAATAAAACTATGCAGCATTTTTAGTTTAAATGACTTTTTTTTTTTATCTTCCTTTCATCATTTAGATAGAGAATAAAATTTAAGAGATTTTTATCATTCAACAAAATGTCCCATCCTAAAAAGAATAATGTTTCAGTTAAGAACCATGTTTAATACCTACAAATATTTATGCTCTCACTGCATTGAAGGAACTTACACTTGCATGTGAGTGTACCTTTCCAATGTCCTGCAACTCACGTGACCTTTTCTAGTAAGTTAAAAGAATCCTATTGTAAACTATGGAAACCCTAATTTTAATGAAGGCAAACAAAGAAAAAATGACAATGGATTAAAGGTAATGATCATCATAAGCGGTAAAAGTAAGATAATCACTTATTTATACTCTCCAAATCTAAGGAGGGAAATTGGCAAACTCCTTAATACAAAAGATTTTTTTTTATAAACTTTAATTTATTAATTCACCCATAAACTCTCTCGTATATAGATAGATATATAAGAATCATATAAAATTTAGATTAATACAAACTAAACTTCTAATTTTACCTTTACACACCCATCATTTTACACCTATCAAGCAAAATATAATTAGAGTGGTTAGTTATGTCAAAAAATCATTTGATTATCATCAAAACATGGACAAGAGAGATCATGAGAATTGTAGTTTGCTGAATTTAGTATTGTAATTAACCCATAATTTGTTTTATCTCCTTTCATTTTGTGTAAACCTAATCATTATGGTCCATATATCTGATCTTATGTTGATAAATAATGAGATCTTAATGATACTTTAGTTTTAAATACTTTATAACAATATATCTATGACCTAGTAAACTTTGGCCTGGTGTACTGGCATTCTTCAACTCACATGTTCCTACCATTAAAAAACATGGCATTGCATCACATGTGATGTCAAAAATCAGAAGAAAGAATCTTCTTAATCTCCCAATTGTTTGCAACTAAAAAGGCCAAAATAGTAGGCTCACATTTTGTTAATATCATGAATTAGGATCATTTGTCAAAAGCTAAGAATCACTAAAGAAGAAAGGAACAACATGTCTTATTATCTACTGGTTAAGACAAATAAAATTGAAAGAAGTAACTCAAGAGTTGGAGTGATAGTAATGAATATACGTCAGAAAGTATGAGTCTTATGTTCGATTCTCATTTCACTCAAAATGATCACTCTTTATAGAATTATCTAATATGTGTAGGTAGAGAATTTGCACATACTCTGAGAATTAGTCAGCTATTCAAAGAGGCCAGGACACCTTAGTTGTAAAAAAAATGTGAAAATAAGACACATGAATTACAGTGTGTCTTCCTTGTTAATTAATGAGAGACATTAGATTTTATTTATGGAGAAACATAAATACAAATACAGAAAGATAATCAAATAAATAAAGAAAGATCTAAACTTAGCAAATACATCTTTAATAATAGCTAAATATATCGTAAATATAAATTGATTCTAAGAATCTAAATTGATTCTAAATGAGAAAAGATATGAGAGTTGGCTGAGGATGATGATGGAATTGCTCAGCCATATCTGAGCGGAGAAGGGTTTTTTATGTATGGAGAAGACAAAGTATCACATTACTAACGGCTCCTCCCTCTGCCGAAAGATTGAATTTGACAGAAGGAGAGAAGATATACGTTTTCAGGAAGGCTCTCTGAATGGAAGGGTGAAAAAAAAATTAGGATCTTGTTTGGCTCTGTACCATGTGAAAATAAGACACAGAATTTACAGTGTGTCTTCCTTGTTAATTAAGGATAGATATTGGACTTTATTTATATAGAAACATAAATACAAATATAGAAAGATAATTAAATAAATAAAGAAAGATCTAAACTTAGCAAATACATCTTTAATAATCTCTAAATATATCTTAAATCTAAATTGATTCTAACAATCTTAATTGATTCTAACAAAAAAAAACAAAATTGAAGGAAAAGATTAAAAAATGGACCATTTAAACTGAAGATAAAAACAAAGGTAGTGAGTCCATGAGATCTGCAAAGTTCCAATTTGTGTGGGAAGTCAAAAGGGTAACAACCCTTCACAACTAGCAATGCCAGATTCAATATCAATGAAATAAACTCAATTATACTTGCCGAAATAAAAAGGGATAAAAGAGAAAGAAATTTTCTCAAATTGATCAATGGTAATGAGCATAGTTTAGTGGATTATCAATTGCTTAGAATCGTTTGTGTATATAAGAGAGTTCAGATGAATTTAATAGAAAGAATTGAAACATTGCAAGCAGAGGTTACTGGAAAGTGAGTAAACCATTGAAAACTTGAATTAATGTGATAAAAAAGAATATAATAGTTTGCTTTTCAGTGAGAATATGATATTTGATAGGATTATTGGACATTTAAAAGCTTAGAAAAATGACTCTGTAAAGATGGAAATAATGATTTTGATGATTATATGATGATCAATTAGGTTGAAATCATTTTAGTTAGAAAACTTACAGCTTTCAAATGTTCACTCTTAGATAAATAAGATAAAGGCTTTGATAATAAAAAAAACATGGTCATTATGATCAAATACCAAGATCCCATATATTTGTGATTATCTTTGCGAGTTCTGGTATTGGATTTGACCCTAATATAAAACATATTGCATAATGTCATTTTCTATTTATTCCCTCTACGTTTTCAATGATCTATTTCTCCTCGTTGCATTTGTAATTTTTAACCTTGAATTCTGTGTTGGGGCACTCGTTGATCTTCTACTTATATATTCAAATAGTCTGAAACGAGTTTTTCTCAATTTGATATTCATTTAGGTGATTTGGTGATGCTTTTAAATGTCATTGGTTTGATGATGAACATAATAATATATGACTACGGGATGTTCTATCATCATCACTACAAAGATATTGATACAATATTTTTTGAATTAATTTTTTTTTTTTATGTCTAAGATGTCAATAGTTTCTTAGAGCATCCGATCAATCTTCAAAATTTGTGTAAGTCTCCCTACCCACATACTAAATAATTCTACATAAAATAGCCCTTTGAATAATTTTTTTTCTTTTTAATTGATCGTAAAAATCATGTTTTCATCCTACACCTACATTTTATCTTCTCATTTTTTACCCTCATATATTTATCATGGACCAATGCAAAAACTATTCATTATACATTTCCATCTTAATTTCGATTCTTAATCTAGTACCATTCCATTGTATTCCATGATTCTTAATTTACTTCTTTTTCTATATCATCAATGTTTCTAAACCTAAAATAGAAACAAAAATCCAAAAAAAAAGGTAAAAAAAGAAACACGTACCATCAAGTTTTTCAATAGGCAGTATCGGTCCTGAGATGCCCTAAAATTTTAAGTACCCTAGGCGAAATCGTAACATGGGGCCTTACTGCAATTAATATCCTTCTTTTTTTGCCCTAACATACATTGAAATTTTGGGGCATTAGGCGGCGGCCTAGACCGGGTATAGCCAGGGCTGGCCTTGTCAATAGGTTAGGCTCCAGGAGGCCTTCAACATGTCAAGCCTATTTTGAGCTCTCAGTGTATTTTAGATTCTCTTTCATTTTTAACGATATCTTATGTTATGATAATCAATAAGTACCTTCAATCCACCTAAGATCACATCCTGCATGTTGATTTGTCCACTGCTTCATTTCATTTTGATTTTAAGGTGGAAAGAATATTTTATAACAAGTAATATAGTTGGACAGAAATAAACTAATAATATAATCTTTGTAATATCCTAAAGAGTAAAGACATTTTAAAATCCAAGGTCCAAATAGTTAACTGCAAATCTCAGACCTTAAACACTGTAATAGCCCATTTGAGACTAAACAAGAGATATGATTTTAAATGCAATTTTAATACTTTCCTGCTAAATACGAAAATAATTTAACTTGTATTAGTATTAAAATAGGTTATCATTTAATAGCCAAAATGCCCAGTGTCAAATAGGACAGTTAGCTTAATCGTTTAATATTAGATTAAAGATCTTGAGTTTGACTCTTCTCATACTTATTTAATACATAAGACATGTAGGTAGTTTATTTTATCTGTAAAAATTAATCTCACTTTCAAAACGACATAAGAATACTTTATGATAACTAAAAACTGTCGTCAATTTCATTTCTAGTAAAATTATTAGAATTCGTATTTAAAGTTTATTTTGTTGAAGTCGATGTTAGTATGTTTATCAAGAATATGCGTCAGAAAGTAGGAATCTTGTATTCAATTCATTCTTAATGGCTTCCCATTTGACCTCTACCGATGTACTTCTCATCAAGTGCTGGTGTACTGATATGCAAAACATATACATACAAAGCAGTGTGTCATCGGTACACCGGTAGAGATACAATGAAAATTTCACTCCATCCTGTGTCTTCTAACAAATTTTGCCCGTATTAGGATGATTGACCATTCTCAATTCTAAAGAGCCATTTTTCATAATTTTATTAATTGTGTGCGAATAGAGAGATTTTCATATGTCGAGGAAAATTAATTGGGTGAAACTACTGAACTCCTTTGGTCACAAAAAATAAATAAATTTCGCATCTTGTATTTTGAGTTTTTGACGGGCTTATAGCTAAAAGACAGATCTTATTAGTACATAAATGATCAATCCTAAATCAATAATTTAAATCTAAACTAATCCTGATATATTTGAGGTCTTCTTTTTAAGGTTTTCCCTCTTCTGTGTATGTGTATGCCAGGGTCTAGTCTAATAGGCATGAAAGCTGGGCCTTAGAACACTCCAACAATACCTACACGTTAGGTATGGCTACAGACAAGGTGAGAGCAGGAGTATGTGTATGGGTAGGATTGTTTTGTTGTAATGATTTAAGGGCACACATGTGAATTGGTGGGTACATAATTTGTCCAAGTACAGAGGAGACAAGGTTGTATACATTACAAGAGGGCACCGGAATAGACACAAGACACAGACGTTAAATTCACTGCATATCAAGAGGTGATAAGCTAGCTACCTCTTTTTGGAACTTCGAGCCACCATTTCTTTTTTGATATGGTGCCATATTAGGTAAAAATTAATTTATATTTATTATATAACTATTTTTTTTATATAGATTTAAAGTGTTCTGACGTCTCATCTAATTAATTCATAAAATATGTGTAAATTTATCAATCCATACGAGAGTTACCATTTTATGTATTGAGAAGGTCTCAAGTGTTATGAAAGAACTTATCTGTTAAAATAAAAGATTCAGATTCTACTCAACTCAAGTCTATCCATGACTTAGTAGGAAGAGTTTGAAGCTAAGTTGATCCAAGCTTTGAATGCAAACTTACTTAGTTTTTGTCTTGAGTTAGTTTAAATTTTGAATTTAAATTAATTCTTCTTGAGAATTTGTTGCAGTAATATGTATTTTATTGTTTAAATTTCAAAATGAGGTATTTAATTAATTCTCTATCTTGATAAATATTTAAAGAAATATTATAACACATGATGTATAGAAGAAATCTTCATTCTTTTTTCCAACTTATTTGACTATTATGAAATGTGAAGAGAGTTTCACACAAAAGTTGCACCTAGCTGATCAGCTTATATGAGAAAAAAATTATGTTTTTGCAGCCCATAAAATGATTATGATCATTCTTTGATTGAAATTTCCTTTTGACTCAAATGAATCTTCTCCACCATTTTCTATCAGCAATAGTGCCAATTAAATGGGTGGGTGGTTTATTTCAGCAACCACTATAAAGGTGATACACACATAAAGACCTTCAAGAGAATGTTTGCTTAGGGTTACAATCTTGAAGTTGAAATAGAGTCCTTTCCTTGTAAATTCTACTCAATTTTTGGATATTAATGGCAAGCCTTCTATTTAAAGTTGTAGAATTCCTGGAATAAATCTCCTGCCCCTATCAATTCTTATGGTTATCCTTCTGTACTGCAAGATATTCAACCATGCAGCACTTCCAGTCATGGCCATCCTCCAATATTCGTGTCAATAGGAGATTATCAAGTGAAGCAGCACAAAGTAGAATGCCCATCCTTTCTATTTTTGACCTATCAAATATGGGTAGCGATGCTCTCAAGGGAGGTGTGTGTAACCAGACACGTGAATTAGTGGATTTTCGATTTTACCCTTCGCATGAACAGTAAAATCAGACATTTCACATGAACTGTAAAATTTCGGCTAGTCGATGTTATTGTTCATACGAATTTCAGTGAGTCGATTTACTGTTCATGCGAATTTTAGCGATCCAATTACTATTCATATGAATTTCTACAAGCCGATTTATTATTCACGCGAAGGATTTATGAGCCGATTTTACTTTTTATGCGAAGGGTAAAATCGAGAATCCACTAATTTTCGTTTCTGATTACACAAAAATCTTGTGGGAGGATTGTTACTTATCAAATATATCTTAAAATTCTCTTTGAATTTAAAACAGTTAGCAATGGTAGTTGACACACAATTAGGAATGGACCTTGTCTCGTGCGAGATAAAACCTGATTTACATTCAATTTTTGGTTGAAATTCTTTTTTAATGATTATTATATTAATAGAAGAAAAGCACCAAAAGTAAAAATATAGAGATCTAAGAAAATGTAAAAGAAAATCCTACGAATCAGTATATCCGATAAAGTCAAGAACAAGAACAAGAAAATAATAACTATAATAAATGAAAATTAAGACAATCCAATACACTTTTTTCATGCAAGTAGGATATTTGATATGAAAATGTTTTAAAAATCATCGAAGGAAGAAGCCCAAGGTACACACCCTACCTCACTGAATCCATTTCTTAAGTTTTCAATGTAGAGAGAAAAAAAAAAATATCTTACATACTCCTACAAAGTTTTCAAAACCACCTTATTTTTTTTCCATTATACACTATTAATGAATCCAGCTCTCACTAAACTTGCTCAAAGTTAGAGAGAGAGAAGAGAGAGAGATGTTCATGAGTTGTGATTTGGACGTGCATGGCCAGTGTATGAGAGAGAGATGTTCATGAGTTGTGATTTGGACGTGCATGGCCAGTGTATGAGAGAGAGGAAGAGTGGAAAATCCCCCGTGAGAGGAGTTTGGAAGCATTTACAATTAAACATCCTCTGACGCTTCCTTCACTACTTTCAATGGATGATCACCTCTCATGTCTTCACGAGCGGATTCCCTCTGTCCTTCACCCATTTGTCCCTACTCAACTCACCAAGTTACCATCTTCCCCCCCCCCCCCCTCCTTCCCTTTTCTCACCCCTGTAAACTTCTCTCCCAATTAATCTCTTTACGTACCTCACTCACAATTCAACTCACGAGTGGCTCTGGTTCTGCTTTTCTTTTCTTTTCCGGACAGACAGATACTTAACATACTTCAAATGGGCCTCTCTCAAATATTTTAAGAAATGTCATTATTAGGGTTCAATTCCTCCGCAATTTTCTATATTTATAGGGATTAGTCATGTTGAGACGAAATCTCTTTCCTACGACAGAGAAACATCAAAAGTAAAAAAGAAAAAATAAAATGAAGAAAATCAACATAGAGAATTAAAACATAACATAAAGATTTATATAGTTCTTTTTCTATATATTCATGGGTTCAACACTGATCTATTATATTTAAAGACAAAAAATTGAATGAGAATCGGTTATAGCTCTGGTTACAGTTTTCGCTCTCTCACATAAAAATGGCATTATATACTGTATTGATTAGTGTTTACATAAGGTATAATATGAAAATTACAAAATTGTTCTTTAATTAAAAAAAATTGGCTAGGGAGTTCCCCTGCACCCCTGGGCAAGGAGAGTGCTGCTCCCTTTTGATCCTCTGCAAGCTCAGCGTAGAACTTGACCCGTGATAGTATAGTGGGATCGACAATACATCTCTAATGATCAGGTTCCACAAAATATAATAAATTTCGCTTCTAATATGTACTGAAAATACCTTATGATAATCCAAAAAAAAATATTATTTATGAATTCATATCTAAACTCAAGCATGTCATGTGGTTTTGATAGTCAATTGAGCTGGATGTTACACTAGATCTAAGAGTTGTTCTTATGAAATTAGAGTAGGTTGATATCGTTGGCCCAACTCTACTCGATGTCACCTTGGAGCCTGAGGATCTCAACCCATGAGTATCTTCTAGATTTGTTAATAATGTTGGCAGGTGGGGTTGTAGTAGTAATTATAGTTATTTTTAGAGAATTGATCAATGGTGCAAACTAGGTTAGTTAAATACGATTAGACTGATCTAATCCTATATTTGTCCCAATGCAAAGAAAACCGAAAACCCTACTTGACACAATTGAACATACCTTAAGATATACTCAACATAGACTATTGACCAACTATTTTTTTTCTAAAAGAAGGGCAGTAACCATTTTTCATTTTGTACCTCATATACCACACATATCTGAGGAACCTTTTGTAATGACTAGAAGTTGAGTTGAGTTGAGTCTAGTCTGATTGAGTCAGGTAATTATAATTTTGAGTTGATTATAATAATTTTAGTCTTAATTTAAGGATGTCCATCCTAATAGGAGCGTTATCTTTTAGGAGGTAAAGGTTTTAGTGAATTTCTTCTTTTGTCTCTCATCCATCTGAAGAAATCAGTTCACTTTTCAGTGAATTAGTTCACTCATCGGTGCACTGTCAGACAGTGCACTGATGAGTGAACCGATTCACTCTAAAAGTGAGTCAATTTTTACAGATGAAGGTAAAGTGAAAAATCTGAAAAACCCATATCTAATAAAAGAGTATCTCCGTGTTAAAATGAACACCCTAATTTATACTTATTAGACGAAATCTTTTCTATATTACACCTTAGAAATAATATATATACCCCCTCTCTTGCCCTTGAAATATCCTCCCATCGTTTCTTCTCTACTTTTTTAATTGGATTAGTACAAATTTTGTACCATCCATTGCTAAAAGTTAGAAGAATGGCTGTATGCATAAATCACTCTTCCTTTTAATGATTGCAGTAAGGTACTGTTAATGCAATCATTAACTTATTGATTTGCCTCAAAATGAATAAAAAAACATATCATGATTCACGTGGTATTATTTTAATAACATGTGACTTGTGCATGATAGCTCATAATAGACGACACTAGTAAATGCCCAAGCTAGATCTTTTAGCATTTGTACACAAAGGTTTCATATGAGTCACTTCTTATTATTTTATTTTATTTTGAAAATTTAGATTTAACTGTTTATAATTTTCTTGTGGTGCGTCTTCATTATTGAATTAACACATGATACTAATAATCTATTTTTAACTTTAAAAATTAAGGACTAATATAATTCAACATGTCTCATTTTTTACAGTAGAATAATCCTCATAAAAGTTTTGTGATCATCAAATTACACCCACTATCTGATACAAAATTTTTAGTCCGAACGTCTGCATAATTAGGGGAAGGAAGAATCTGTGGTCAAATTAGATAAAATAGTTCACTAGAAATTAAAGGAAAAGTAAAGGAACAAATGGTGCTCAATATGCAAACACCATCACAATACAGAACCTTTTCAATCCATGGAGGACCGATGGTTATGCCTTTGATTTGATGATAATTTGGAACCACCATAAAGAATAGTCATGAAAGAGCGGTCAGTAATGGTTTTTGTGACCTGCTAGAACATGTCTTAAGAGTTAGGAGGAGTTGAAAATGACATTTGAAAACATGAGCAGTGATAAGTCCATTGGATTTATGATTAAACTAACTTATGTAATTAATTTCATCTAATTACAGATTAGCACAAATTAAATGTACCCAATACACAACAGAGTGCAGTGCAACTAGGAGAAATCTCCATATGGAGCAAGCTTTTTGTCTAAGAAAATTGTAGGAATAAACATGGTAGTTGAGGTACAACCTAGAGTAGCATTCACCGTTGGATTAAATGATGATCATGGTATGATTGACACATCTAATCATATAGTCAAAATTATTTCAGTTCAATGATGTATTTGGCCATGTTTCCAGTTGCAGGAGAAGAATGTGTTATATTGTAGATCTGATGAAGAATAGCACCAAAGCTCACCAAATACTTAGTCTCAATTTATATGGGTGTAGCTCAGTTGTTTACCTCCCACTTCAGGAAGTGGGAGGTCACGGGATCAAGCTCCCATGGCCTAATCTTGGTGTACTTTAGAGATAGGAGTCCACCCGTAGGAGTTTTACGTTGGGTATTCCACGATTTCCCACACATAAATTAAAAAAAAATTACTTAAATCTCATCATTCAAATAAGAGTACTATTAAAACGCAAGAGTTCGCTGTCTCTGACTGTTTAGACATTATTCTTTCCCTTCTCAAAAACCTTAGGTCATTTTAGTAATTCCACATCACATCTTATATTCTCCTTGTGAGGAAACTGAGACACACATGTGGGAGAATTCAAATAATCATATAGATTTCAGAGTTCCACCTCTGTAAAAGACCCAAAGAGAGCTATTTTGTACGAGAAAAGATGATCTCTAAGGAGCACAAGAGAGCTATTTTGTATGAGAAGCTGCAGCAATTACGTTCAATTACCAACTCTCATGCGGTAATGCCTCAACTTGTATTCATTGGCTTTGGTCTCTTATCAATATAGAGAAGCCAAATTCATAATATTCTCTCAACCTTCTCCGAAAATTGCAAATTTCACTCTCATAGTTTTCTCTCCCATCCACCCCACATTCGAGGTCAAACTAATGCCATGGGCATGTGTAAACTTCTCAATCCACATACACCGGTTAAATGTACAGATACTGGCCCATTGAAGTTGAGCGTGAATCGAACTCAAGCCTCCACTTCATAAAATAAACTTCTTAACCGTCAAGCCAACTCCTTGATATTAATTTTCTTCCACATCGTTCATTGAAGCCTCCATGATTTTGGGCTTCAATTTATTTTCTCTCACATGTAATATCTGTTCCATCTTGGTCAGCTTACCTTTAAGCTGAGAGCTAACATAATTCAAATTTTCTTTTGTGCCAGCTTAGTAAAGCCTCAATTATAGTAGATGCATCCAAGTATATTGAAGAGCTGAAGCAAAAGGTTGATAACTTGAATCAAGAAATAGCCTATGCACAAAGTCCAGTAGACCAAAATCCATTTCCCATGGTACATTGGCTCATCCTTCTTTCTTGTTTCATTCTCTGTTACATATCCTTCACAATTTTTTTTTCAACAAGATTACATGAATTTCCCTATTTTGGTACTTATTTTATTTTGTTTCTATACTTCAGCAAGTGACAGTTGAAACCCTAGAAAAAGGATTTTTAATAACTGTATTCTCAGAGAAGAGTTTCCCAGGCTTGCTGGTGTCAATATTGGAGGCTTTTGAGGGATTGAATCTTAATGTTATTGAGGATAGGGTTTCTTGTGCAGACAGTTTTCATCTAGAAGCTGTGGGAGGAGAGGTAATGGGGAATTTATTTTCAAGTATTACTCTATGTAAACGTAGAAGCCGGCCATATAGACACAAGTGCATTCAATGTCATGGGTTTTGTTCCTTATTCATGAAGACATTTATCCCATCTATTTAATTTTGGAACTTATTATTTAATTTTTTAATGACGGAAGTCCAGATGTCTTACCTGACTAGTCCTTCGGAAGGAATGTGCACACCTCCCTACACACATACTGGGTTCAAGCGATGAGGAGTGACCCAGATAAGTTGAATGCGAATCGAACTCAAGACCTCGTTTTATGAGGCGAGTGTCTTGACCGTCAGGTCAATCCCTTCGGGTTGAACTTTTTATTTGATTCAACAAATTAATTTGCTTGGGCAACTATCAATCACATATTACTCAAACATGCAAATTGATGTTGTAACAATTAACACTAACCAACTGTGCTCTAGACACTTATCATATTTCATAGAAGAAATATATTTAACAAAAGTAGTTCCCTCTCTCTCTCATGCCCATTAAATGAACTAATGTTTTTCGGTATTTTATCAGAAGCAAGAACAAGTTCGTAGCCTGGATGCCGAAGTAGTGAAGGAAGCAGTACTGCAAGCTGTTAAGAATTGTAACTGTAGTAGTAACGAAGAATGAAAGTAGAAGAACATTGTTATCCTTTATTGGTTTTTTTGCTATCCTTCAATCTTTCACAGCAGGTTGCTGCAAGTGTTTAATGAAGTTGAAATACTCTCTTGTTCGCATGATTAGCCTTTACACCACAAAGAACAATTCTTAATAATATACTCCCTTTGTCCCAAATTAATTGAAGTAGCATAAAGTGTGTTAAAAATGAATGAGATCAAATTGAGTGCTAATCTTATATAAAGAGTTTTTTAAAAAATACAAATATTTTAAATGAGACAATTGAACTGGGACGAAAGGAGTATATGGAAAAATATAGAAAATAATTGTTGAATGGTTATAGCCCCCAAAGAAAGCCCGCTAAATCCACATTTCTTATATTCATATACTGACATGGAGCTAAGACTGAGGTTTCCCGACCATACACTTCCATATGCCTGCAATAACATGTGCAAGTTAGGTTGAGAGATGGATTCCCATGTTGAAGCAATGGATAATAATGGAAGATATCGATTCAATAAAAGGAACAAAAAACTGACACATTTTAACGTCCACTTAGACATCACTTTGTTTTCTTCTTCTGGTCCACAGGTTATACTACACTAGAGAAAGATGCTAGCTACAATAGAGGAATCTCAAATAAAAAGAAAAGAAAAAATAGCTATAGAAGATGAATTACTGGTTCATGTTGACAAATTCAGAAATCAATTCTCTTTAATAGATTTTTTTAAGAAAGCAACACCACCTTGACAGAGGATCAAACTGTACATTACCCATGTACCTGTGGAGCCTGATCATCAAAGACATACTGACGGATCCGGTCATGGGTTGAGCAATTTTGTAATTTCACATGGGGTCTTTTGTAAACTCTAATTAGTGTAGCATATATTGTCGTTTTGTGAGAGAGAGCAGAATATCTGTAACGAAAACTGCCTCTCCAATTATTTTCATTCAAAAGAAATGATGGTAATTTCAAACTTGGATTAGTGTCGGATACACCCATTGAAAATTGTTTCAATGATCAAAATAGGTGGACTATAGACCTGCACAAAAGTCATATAAAAAAACTGCATTTTTTTTTCTGAAGAGTACTTGAAACTGTAGTCCTGTGGAGCACCGAATAGAAGAGGGTACTGTAGTCCTTCAAGAACACCGAAGATTGTGGTCGTGCGGGACTCTCGAAAGTATAGTCCCACAGACCACCAAAAAAGAAAATCTCCCTTCTCCTGATTGAGAAGAAGTCACAAGCTGCGTTTGGATGAGGGGCAAATTTTTTAGGGGTTGGTATCTAGGGAGGGGGGGGGGGGGGGGGTTGGGGTTTGTCGGGGGAGGTTAACCAAAAATGAATACCCCGGGGGGGTGGTTTGTCGGGGGAGGTTAACCAAAAATGAATACCCCAAAAGTGAGAGTAGAAAGTTGATTTTTTTACCACCCTTATCCTTTAGTTACCAAATAAGGGTAATAAAGGGTAACACTCCATTACCCTTACACCCCCCTCATCTAAACATATCCTTATTTGCGGACGAAACTGGTTAGTTGGAACAGTAGGTATTCCGTCCAACACTGAGAAGTTCCAACAGCTGGGATTTCGTTCGGGAGCGCTGTTCCAGAACGGGTGGAGCAGAGGAACCGGCGTTAAAAAGTTCTCACATGAAGGATTCCTTCGGAAGCCGAGGAATTCCAAGAGTAGATCCTAAGCAATCCCATGAACAAAGGAATTTCAAAGAACAGTACAGATTTGCAATCATATTTGTTTGTTTCAAGCCTCTCTTGTCTCTCTCTCTCTCTCTTGTTGTAACATGGTTCGAACCCGAAAAATAGTAGACAAAACAAAATTTCTAAACCACCGGGCAAGTAGATAGACTGTAGCATAAAAGGGAATTTGAGATTTGAAATGGTGCAAACAGATCAGAATGACGGTGCAAGGGAAGGACGTTCGGCTGCGCCTAAGAGAAAAGGTCTCAGATCTGAGGTTAACATACAGGAGATGACAAAAGAGATTTGATATGGAAGCCAATAAAAAAGAACAAAGATGGAGATTTGGAGGGCTGCTAAAAATACCCAAGACCTTCTCAATGAAAAACAACGACCAGAACTGAAGCCTGGTGATAAGCACTGAAAAATGATAATTTTACCCTTTAATATTGTATTAGTTAGTTCTTAAATTTTGTTTATTTTAAATTATTATTGTAATATATTATATATTCTAAAATTATATTTGTTAATATATTATATTAATTAATTTTATCTAATTAAGTGTATTTTTATGTCTTGTCAGGTTGGTGAATTGTTATGGATGCATTGAGTCCCATTGAAAGTTTAATTGATGACAACTCTGCAATCAACAATTATTTGAATGAGAAAAGAAAGAGGTGGTGCTGTCTTGTGAATACAGAGATGAACAATCCAGCCAAGATCAATAAGAAAAATATATGATGGAGAGATGAAAGGGTGCTGCTGTCCCTTGTTGTAGCCGTCCCATTCCATCCTTGCAACCAAGGAGAGCTATAGGAAACAAATAAAAATCAGCAAGACCGTGAATGCTCCAGCCATAGCACGAAAGGAAAGAAGAATAAAAGAGGAAGAAACACAACTAACAGAGCAGAAAAGGAAGAAAAAAACAACACATTTTAGAGAAGGTTGTTTCCTTGGTCTTATTTTACAAAGAAAACTCAGAAATTGCATGATGGGCGCTGAATTGAAAGAAGAGAAATTAGAAAACAACAAGCAAGAGAACCGAACTGAAAGGTCTTCTAGGCAGCATCGTGAAAGCCAAGGGAAAGTTTGAAACAAGTAGAAAACAGCTAAGAAATAGATTAAGAAGAAAGAAGAAGAAGCAAAAGAGAAAAGAAGCAACTGAAAACAATAGAAAGAAATCCAGCTAGTTGGCTGGGACGGTGGAAGATCTACAAATAAAGAAAGTCAGCAAAGAGATGGAAGGGATCGTTTACACATTGAGAAAGTCGGGAGAAGTGCTAGTCGAATTCAGATTCCAACAGAGACAATCGATAGAAGAAGGGTAGAAATCAAAACAGAAAGAGAATCTAAGAAGATTGAAAACAGAGAAACAATAAGAAAGAAAAGAAAGGGAAAGTTGCCTCACAAAGAGGAGTATTCGGCCATTCAGCAAATAAAGAAAGGAGAGAAATAAAAGGGACGGTGTTGTACACATACTACTGAATTTTGAGTGGGTCCCCATTGCTTGCTAATTTCACCTCATCCAAAGTCTATAAATTGATCACATCGGCTACAGAAAGAATCGAACTTGGCTGGGATTTTTAGAGTGCATAAGGTGAAGGAAAAGAAAATAAAGAGAATAAGAAGTGGCCAAGGAAAATTCGACTCTAAAGGGTTTTTAGGTTGGTATTTTGTTTAATTTTCCTAGTTATTTTTCTTGTATTTTATTCTTTTAAATTCCATTGGTTTGTAATTTAATTTCATGTGTTATTAATAAAATTGAGGTGTGACGAAATTTTAGTCTATGGTTTCCAATTATTCAATTTATGTATGATGATTATTTGATTTTATTTTTATTCTTTAATTAAGTTTATGTGTGGATTTATTTTAATTATTTCAGATTAAATATGATGTAAATTTAGATTGAATAGACTTCCTTCTTCGATCTAAGGCTCTTATTTTAAGAGTGCGATGAAATATTTTAGATTTGGGGATAAAGTTTAAATTCTATTCATTCTAAGGTTTAATTTGAGATTTTTAATTTAATGAAATCCATGGATTTAATTCTTAGAATATTTATCGATGAAAAATTTGAATGCATGATTGGTGATTTACGTGAGCTCCATATTTTAGGCCTTTGTTTTATTTTTAAAATATAGAAAATAATGCCTCCTTGATTCTTTGAGCCAATTCCACTGTAAATGTGTACAGAGGTTTAGGTGTCTTTAATTTTATTTTTGTTTATAAATCCAAAAACTCGTGAAATTGATGAACTAGGTTGGAAATAATTTAATTGCATCTTAATTTTGTATTTTAAATTAGATTGAGATTGTTTATATTTTTATATTAATGTCACCATCTTAATTAAAATTAGTTAAATTGTTAGATTCTATGTTTAAATATAGAATGTTTCTAAATTAAGATTAAAACTCATAAATTACATAAATAACTCCATATTATGATTTTTCTCCATATTTCTCAAAGTTCTTAAAATACGTAATTCAATAGTGTATTTTCATGGATATATTTTCCTAAGTTCGGATGGGTTCGACCTCGCACTTAATCGCTATACTATCTAATGGTTCGTGCACTTGCGAGTTATAAATTTAAAATTTGTATAACACTTGAGTTGCAGACGACACTGTAAATCTTGGCAAGATGATGGGTTGTGGCGGAGTTAGCCAAACCAACCGAAGGCAACAGTTGCTGCAAAGCTGTTTAAAGAGTTCTATACAACTACAGATCGAAAGGAGTGACAAAAACCAAATCCGAAGGAGGAGATCGACGGAACAGATCTGCAATCTCGATCAAAGAAAAAGTATTGAGGATCTCCACAACCTGGATCTCATACCAGGTTGGGAAATGATAAAACCAAAAAAAAAAAAAAAAATCACAATAGGAGACATAGATTTACGTGGAAAACTCTTAAGGAAAAAAACCACGGGAGAAAGAGAAATTTTATTATTGTGTTGTCTGGTAATTACAACATCTGTAAATTTATAAAGAAACAAAAAAGATTCTAAACTGAATTAGGAGTCTCAATCCTACTCAAACTCTCCCTCCTCGATCAACAAGAATCCTTTATTTGAAAAAGTTCTCATCCAACACAGCATAAAAGTTTTTGGGATACAATGTTTCAATACAGCAAAAGGACAAGCAACAAAATTTCTTGTTTATGTATTTGTTGTATTTTAAATTTACTCGCAAGTGCACGAACTATTAAATAATGTAGTGAATGAATACGAGGTCGAACCTAAGGGAAATCAACAAAATATATGTACAGAAATAAAAATTGTACCATTAAAATAATGTGATCTAAGAAAATTGATGTACACTGGAAAATGACAAATTTACCTCTAAATATTAGATTAGTTAGCTTTTGAAATTTGGTTATTTTGTAGTTTTATTGTTATATATTTTATATCTAGAATTATTATTGTTAGTATCTTATATTATTTAATTTTATTTAATTAGAGTGTTTCTTTGTGTTGTTAGGTTGGTGTCATTCAAATTGATCTCTCAGCATATAACATGTCCTAAGTTGTTGCTACAATTGCAAGCAAAGAAAAAAAGAGCAGTAGTTTGACAAAAACATATGTCAAAAGCAATTGGCAACTAGCTATACATGAGGATGAAGCATCAGACAGAGGCGTTGAATCAGCCAAGCAAGAAGCAGCAACTTGAAAGAAATCTTATAGCCAGTAAATACAGAGACAATGTACACAATGTACAGAAGTGGTGGCAAGTTGCTGCACAACACAACTCAAAAACAACGATGGAAGATGGTTGTACAACAGCATTTCAGCCAACCTTCTAAGAACCCATGTGTGTACTGTCCTTTGCAAGAGAGAAAGTAGAACTGAAACAGCAAGAATGGGAGAAAGAAATAAAGAGGAAGAAGACCCATTAGGTGAATGGCTAATTATCCTTTACCGTCCCAGCAAGCTGTTAGCAATGTCACAACAGAGAAGCATGGGACTGATCTACATCTTAATTTTAACAAGTAGTTGTAAGAAGAACAACAAAGAGGAGGTGACAATATGTTGTACCACATCCAGATTAACAGAGGAATAGTAAAGAGAAAAAGAGAAAAAGAGAGATTTCCTGTATATTCTAATAGGAATATGTGAAAAACCATCTATTTCTAAGCTATAGTATGGCTATATTTTGGGGTTTTCCTCCATAATTCCATATTTCCAATTAATGGGTCATAATGTGAAAAATCATCTATTTCTAAGCTATAGTATGGCTATATTTTGGGGCTTCCTCCATAATTCCACATTTCCAATTAATGGGTCATGAAATATGTCACGAAATGTGTCTTAGACAATTATTTGTCAGTAGTTTAGTTTGTCTAAACTTTTAAAATTAGACTAAAGGTTTTTGATTGAATTCGACTCCTCTTAGAATTATCTAATAGACCCACGTTATATATAAAAAATAAATCAAATGTTAAAAGCTTGGGTAGAAATTGTAAGTGCCCCGATTCGTCCGAGTCACCCTTATTGTCAATTACGTGACTCAGTCGGACTTGCCTTGGATGTATAAGAAAATCTACTATGAAGTTGAAGCGTCTATACCGAATACAGTATTGGCACACAGGTAAGTGAACCGTAGGAGACCTTAGGCTAAGTTAAATACCTAGAAGTTAATTGGAAAATACAGTGAATAAGTGACTTTCAGCCTCGAGGCCTCATGCAATCTGCCAAGGCCTCGCAGCCAGTTATGCTGAGCTGAGTGTAGCTGACCCTGTGTCGAGCTGACTCAGTCTTTTACAGTTTTAGAAAATTAAAAGCTGTGACTGGTTAATTGAGAGGTAATTATGGTAAATTTATTTGAAGTTTATTATGGTAAATAAAATTAACCACATGGGATGCCACCTCTCTTAAGTTTGAATTTGAATATCCTTGGGGAGCTGTTTATAACATTTATGGAAAGGCTCCTCCATGATTTATAATCCACCTTACAAATCTTCCATCTAATCCTTGATTGATGGCTAAGATAAATGTTGCAAATCTTCCATCTAATCCTTAATTGATGGCTAAAATAAAGGTTGTAAATCATACACGGTTGAGATGAGCTGGCTGGTATCTAGATAGATTTTGTCTGACAGATTAAGCAGCACATATGTGCTGTTTTTCTAGAAATTACCGCTGGCGAGGCCTCATCAGAATCAGCGAGGCCTCGCGAACGTGATTTACTGTAAAACTGCAAACTGTCTTTCCAGAATTACAGCTGGCGAGGCCTCATCAGAAGCAGCGAGGCTTCGCTGGCCTGACTTACTGCTGTCCTCACTCTTATAAAAAATCAGTAAGCCTTGTGTTTTGAGGACCTAATACACACAACAAACACTCAGGAACATATTACCAGTGAGTGATCATTCGGCCTTCCCTCTAGACACCTTTATTCATCATCCTTCTTAGTGAATGTTTGGGTAATCAATACCCCAATCTTAATGAAGAGCAAGGTGTTCATATAGGACTATAAAACTAGTCATACCTTTGTCCTATACTGCTATGCCGATAGTCATTTTGATGAAGCTAAACTAATGGAAAGGAGCACACAGATTCAGTAAAGAAGAAAGAGCTTAAAGGAAAACAGTCAAGGCCCAAGGCAAGTATTTCTTCTTTGTTTTATTTCAAACATTGTAAAGTGGATTTGAACAGTGTGTTTGAACTACTCTAAAAAATAGGTGTAGAGGATTAGACCGATTGGGTTGAACCTCTATAAAAAACTAGGTTGTACTATTTGGGTGTGAGACCCTTACATAGTATATTTGGGATAGCCCTAGAAAGGGTGAGTCCAACAGTGGATGTAGGTTCACGTGAACCGAACCATTATATATCGTTGTGTATGTGTGATTTGTATTAATGGTTTGATTCATTTGTTTATCACTTACACCTACGTTTATTCCGCTGTACATATTATTAAATCTGATTTATTTTTAAAAGGGAACTAAAATTGAAACCGACCTATTCACCCCCTTTTAAGTCGTCCATACTTCTAGTAACAGAATTTTCAGAAATTACTTAATATAGGGGGTGATAAAAATTTAAGTTTCCTAGGGGGCCAGGTGGCATATCAAGGTTGTGGACGAGATTATGAGACACCTGGACACTTTTAGACATTAAAAAAGAAAAGAAAAAAGAGATTACTCATCCTTTTTTTCTTGGCCTAAGAAAAATCCAATGCAAGACTTAGGTAGAAATTTTCCATTGTTTGGCGTGCTTTCTGTGCAATGTGGAGAGATTTTCCACTGTTTGGCAGCTGGAGAATCTCTCTGCAGAGATGCAAAATCAATTGAGTTGATGGTTTTCTTCATTTGAGATTGGGTGAAGTTTGTGGAGAAGGTCTGGTTTAGATGAAAGGAAAAATTTGACTACTGGAATTGAAAAGTGGACATGTTTTAGCTAAAGTGACACTCTTTGTAGGCCATGTGGGTTTTAAAGATCTTTTTCCTTGAATGTGTCTTTGGGTTTGCATTGAATCGACAAATCTATAGAAAGAAAGAGAAAAGAGATTACTCATCCTCTTTTTATTCTTTTATCCAATTCCACTGTAAATATGTAAAGAGGTAGTTTAGGTGTTTTAAATTTTATTTTTGTTTATAAACTCTTATTATAATAATTATGAAATCCATTATATTAAGAAATTCAATTCAAACCTTAGTATAGATAAAATTTCAACTTATAATTCCAAATCCAAATAAATATTTCATCCTAAATATTTCATCCCAAATCAGAAAAATCAAGTCTTACCTATTTTAAATATTTCATCCACTCTCTTCGAATCTCTTAAAATAATTTCAATCATAAAATTATAAAAAAAAATAAAAACAAAATCAAATTCTCATCATAAATAAATTAAATAATTGGACGACTATGATTTTAAATAAATCCACCTTTCCTTGATTAATAAAATATGAATTAAGAATTACAATGCATTGAAACCTTGTTTTTTAAGAAAATTCAAAACAAGATGATTCATGGATTTTTGAATTTATTACTGAAATTAATAACACACCAACATTGAATTGAAAAATAAAGGTAAAAAATATATTATTATTAATTGAACTAAATTACAGGACATAAATTAAAGGAAAAATAAAAATACTAACCTTAGAAGACAAAATTTAAAAACTCCAAAAACTCTTCTCTAAATTCCCCAAAGTCTCAAACTCCTAAGCTCTCCACAAAAATCACAGACCAGGTTCGAATTCTGTTGTACAGGAGAATTCAATTTATAGATGTTTGGGCTGAAAATCAATGGCCAAGATCACATGGGTCTAATTGAGGAAAGGTCAAATTAAAGGCTAGGATTACATTGTTTAAAGTAAAAAGGAGAAGGATAAAGAAAGAAGGCACGTATGGAGTTTGTTTAAAAAGAGGAAATGAGGTATGATTTAGTGGTTAGGATCGAATCAGATAGAGAAAGGAAAGGCCACATGGAGGATGTAGATTGATTTGTCTAAAATAAGGAATGGATGAAAGAGGTAAGGAAGTGGCACACAAAGGATAGGGTCGACCACACATGCATGGCACGTCTTGGCTGCTTGAAATTTTCTGCTCTACACTTGGCGCTAGCTACAGTGTTTAACTGCTCATTTTGTTTCTTTCAATGGGTTTGCAGCCCACTACCTCTTCTTGTTATTTGTCTTTTAATTTTTTCTTCTTTTCAGAGATTCTTTTGCTTGCTGTTTTCTGATTTCTCTTTTTTCAATTCAGGGTCCATCATGCAATCCCTGAGTTTTCTTTGTAAAATAAGACCAAGGATCAGTCAGCTATTGTAGTTTCTTGAATTTTCCTCTGCCAATCTGGATGTGGTACATCATATTGTCACCTCCTCTTTACTGTTCTTCTTGCAACTACTTGTTAAAATTAAGATGTAGATCAGTCCCATGCTTCTTTGTTGTGACGCTGCTAACAGCTTGCTGGGACGGTAAGGGATAATCAGTCATTCACCCAATGAGTCTTCTTCCTCTTTATTTCTTTCTCCCATTCTTGCTGTTTCAGTTTCTTATTTCTCTCTTGCAAAGGACGGTACACACATGGGTTCTTAGAAAGTTGGCTGAAATGTTGTTGTACAACTATCTTCCATCGCTGCTTTTGGGTTGTGTTGTGTTGTGCAGTAACTTGCCACCACTTATCTACACTGTCTCTGTATTTGCTGGCTGTAAGATTTCTTTTAAGTTGTTGCTTCTTGCTTGGCTAATTCAACTCCTCTGTCTGATGCTTCATCCTCTTGTATAGCTGGCTGCCTATTGCTTTTGACATATGTTTTTGTCAAACTGCTGCTCTTTTTTCTTTGCTTGCAATTGTAGCAACAACTTAGGACATGCTACATGCTGAGAGATCAATTTGAATGACACCAACCTAACAAAACAAAGAAACACACTAATTAAATAATATAAGATACTAACGATAATAATTTTAGATACAAAATATATAACAATAAAACTACAAAATAACCAAATTTCAAGAGCTAACTAATCTAATATTTAGAGGTAAATTTGTCATTTTCCAGTGTGCATCAAAAATAAAATTTAGGGATTTAAGCTAAGCATGATAAATTTTCTAAACCATAGAGTTATAATCTTAATTTAGCAAAATTCCTTTTTTTTTTTTGAGCGGTAACATGAAATTTCATTAAAAAAAAAAAGTAAATACAGAGGAAGTGGTCTAAAAGGATTATACCACCGGAAGGGAAAGAACAGGATAAAAACCAACAAAACAAAAATGCATCAAAAATCAAAGAAAGAAGATGCCTGCAAAATGGTTATCAACACCTAATTTAGCAAAATAGTCAGCAACTTCATTAGCTGAGCGCCCAACTCTAGTAAAGGATACTCCCAACTCCTTTGCCAACTATTTCACCTCTCTAACTACATTGACCAATCTCCAAGGAGGACACCTCAATCCCGTTGCCCATTTAAATGCATTTGTCGAATCCCCTTCAATCACCAGATCTCCCTATCCAAATTCTTTCTAAATGACTAGAACTCTCCTAATACTAAGAATTTTTGCCTCATTTGAATATTTGATACCTACCGACTCATTGAACATGATGCCGGATTCACCACTATAATTTCTAAGAACTCCACCAATACCTGCTGGGCTTGGTTTCCCTCTCAAAGCTCCACGATGTTAAATTTCATGGTACCTTATGATGGGGACCTCCACTTCTCCGAAGACTTAACTTTTCTCTTCTGAATACTCACGCAACCCTCCCATGATAAGGTGAGATCGTTGATTTTAAGACCGTTGAAATTTGGATCCGCCAACATCCACACAAATCATCTCCATTTTGCAGTTTGGAAAAGGTCATTCTCATTAGAAGAGATTCCTTCAAAGAGCCTAGCATTTCTTTCCTTCCTTAAAGACCAAAGAATCACAATAGGGATTGTTTGCCAAGCAATTTTCAGCCTCGGTTTAAGCCTCGTTAGATAACAAGCCCCAACAATGTCCGCACAAGAAGAATTCAAGACCCAAGGAATTCCCAAGAAATTGATGAATTTTGACCACAACCCTTTAGCCACAACACAATTAATAACACGTCCTCTTGTGATGACTCACATAGGATGCATTTGAGGTCCTCCTCATTTCTAAGCAAACCCCTTCTTTTCAGTTTTGCCCTACTTAGAATTTTCCTTTTGAGGATGCACTAATTGAAAATTTGTACTCTTGGTGGAGTAGCCCCCGCCCAAATTGATTTAGTAATCCTTTCATCATTCGCAATCTGGTTTTACACCAAGTTCACAATAGCTTTAACCGAGAAAAAACCTGAAGGATCACTAGCCCAGATCATCTCATCCTCTTCTGATTGAGTGATTAAGTGATTGATGTGAATTTTAAATTACTCGCAAGCGTACGAACCGGTTTATAGTATAGAATATGAGTGCGAGGTCGTACACAAGGGAAATCTACAAAATATATGTACGAAATAAAAAAATAGCACTATTTAAAAATAATGTGATTTAAGGAAATAGTTTTCTAAAACATTTAGTTATCTTCTTAATTTAGAACAATAAATTGTTTTAGTGAATTTTTGAGAAAAAGAAAAATAAATCAAGAATAAATAATTTTTTTACATAATTTACAATGGAATCGGGTCAAATATCGAAGTGCCATGCTATCCGATTTAAAAACAAAAACATGGCCTAGACTATGAAATATTCTGGAATTATTAAATATAATTCAAGTTTCTTATTTACTAAAATTCTAATTAAAATAATTATTAACTCAGAATTTTTTCAAATAAAGCCTTAGGCTTGAGCGGGTTTTAAACTTGTGTTTCCCCAAATCTAAAACAACCGTTCTTGATAAGAACCTTAGACTGGAGAGACGGCAAGTCCCACTGATCCTAAAAAGGGTTCCACTTTTCCTTGAAAAATCCTAAAATTAATTTGCTTCATAAAGTTCTTAAAAAGAATTTAAATAAAATTGGAAACTATCATTATTAAATATTTAATAATTGAGAATATCATATATCTAAACAAACCGCCATGAATTTATTTAAAAATTAGGAAATGAATTACAATTCTTTTTAGACTTGACATAAAAATAAAAAAAATAAAATAACTTAAAAGAAATTATTTATTTTTTTCTGTCTTTCATCGTCCAACTTTAGCCTTCAATGTCTTGCCCGGTTCAACTTTCATTGAACCCATAGCCATCAATTTATAGGAGTCAGAAGAGATGAGATAAATGACCCTTCAAATTCAGCCAAAATAAGAGACTCATTCAAATTCAAAATTTCTCTCTGTTGAGATCAGCTAATTCCTTCATCTCCTTATCTCTGTTCCTCCTTATCCCTCTCTTTCTTATCTCTCCTTTGATTCAAACTCTTTTATCATTATCCCTGTATTTTATTCAAATCCACTATCTTTTATCTAAGTCCACTGTCTTTTTCAAATGCCGAATTTTGCAGATAAGACACCATCATTCAAACGAAATTCACTGGTCCCACTTGATGTTTTGGACTTGGATCCCATACTTGGACTTTTATCTGGCCCGGAATACTGGTGAACTTTGGCTCATTGGCTTCCAATTGCAGACTTTGTCTTCAGGCTTTAGATTCGAACAGTGGGTCCATTTGTGTTTTTATAAATTTCTACCACCTTTACAATGTAACACAGTCTAAAAAATATTATTATAATTCAAACTCTCATATCCGGATCTGAATTATAATAATTTACAATAATTTTAAATCAAATTAGGTGGTAAAAATTATAAACTTTCGAAAAATAAGACTATGGTCCACTTTTCTCCATTTTAATTCCTTTTTCTTTTTTTCTCACAAATACACTGCAAAACTTAAAAACTCTATTAAACGCATCTAATATTCATAAATCAAAGGCTAACTAATCCAAAATTAAAGGGTAAAATGGTAATTTTCAGTGCTCAACAACGCACCAATTGAAAATTTGTACTCTTGGTGGAGTAGCCCCCGCCCAAATTGATTTAGTAATCCTTTCATCATTCGCTATCTGGTTTTGCACCAAGTTCACAATAGCTTTAACCGAGAAAAAACCTAAAGGATCACAAGCCCAGATCATCTCATCCTCTTATGATTGAGTGATTGAGACTTCCCCCAAAAGTGACAGTAGACTGTCGAGGCTTTCCTCTTCGAAGGTTCTCAGTCTTCTCCGAAAGTCAAAAACAGAGGAGAGAGACCTGCCTCCCCACTTAACATAATCCTGAAATAGGGCGTTGGTATTCCTAGAGATTCTAAAGAGTCTTGGAAAAGATTTTTGAAGAGGTCGTTCACCTAACCATGGGTCTTTCTAGAATAGGGTTCTATCGCCTTTACCGACCAATAATCTAATGTTCTGTTTAAACAGGCTGCCAAACCGATCTTTAAATAATTATCTAACTTTGGAATTTTAATAAAATACGAGATCTAATTTATCGTACAAATCAATAATTTATAGATTTAATTAAAACGGTGGAGTAAATTTAAATAACCTCAATCTAATTTTAAATACAAAGTTAAATAAAATATTTCTAACCTACTTAAATCATTCCAAGAATTTTATGAATAAATAAAAGAATAAAATAAAAATAATAAATTATTTACATAATTTACAATGGAATTGAGACATGGCCTAGTCTATGAAATCCCATTTAAAAATAAAATCATGGCTTAGACTATGAAATCCTCTAGAATTGTTTAATATAAATTCAATTTTATCATTTATTAACATTCTAATTAGAAAAATTATGACATCCATTAAATTAGAAATTTTCAATTCAAGCCTTAGGCTTGGGTAGAAATTTACAGTTGTCTCTCTAAATCTAAAAAAAATTGTTCTTAAAAAGAACAATAGACTGGGTAGATCAAGTTCCACCGATCCTAACATTTGTTCTACTTTTCCTTGAAAAACTCTTAAAATAATTTTTTTTCATAACATTAATAAGAAGAATTAAAATAAAATTAAAACCATCATCATAGAATATCAAATAATTGGAAGACCATATATCTAATAAAGCTACCATGAATTTCATTCAAAAATTAGAATATATAAAAAAATACAATGCTTTGGAACTTAAAAATAAAATAAAAGACTTATAAGAAATCAAATAATTTTTTTCTATTTGTCTCTTTAACCGTCCAAATTTCAGCCCCTTAATTGCCTGCTCAAGTTCAAATTCCATTATGCAGAGACAGCTTCAATTTATAGAGGAGTGGAGAGGCTCAATTTAACAAGGAATGGGACCCACAAAACGTCAGCCGAATCAGTGTATTTGCTGGCCAATTCTTCCTGTATTTTCTCCATTACACTGTTCAAAGCAGCAAATCTACTCCTTTTTATTTTTTTCCTTTCATGGGACAGTGGTAGAAGGATCGGCCATCACTTTATTTCTTTCCTGTCTTTCTAAAACCCATCATCTTTACAACCTTCTCGTTGGCATCCTTCCTTATTTTTTTCATCTATTATCTTTCCATTCTCTGTTAGATTCGGCCAACTTGTATGGGCAAGAGGTCAAAACGTGTATACATTGACTTTCCATTTTTTCATTCCTTCTCAATCTCCTTCTTATCTCTGCTGAGCCATAATCCCGACCTTCATATTGTTATTCTAATTTCAGCAAATATTTTCTTTGTACACACGACAAATACCTATGTCCAGTTATCACTTCCTGCTTTCTTCAATCGGCTCTTCAACTTTTGTCCTTCCTATTTTTTTTTTTTTTCGTGAGATAATGGGTGGATAGAGAAGAATCGACCATCTCACATCAGTTTCTTTATGGATTTTCTCTATTCTCTACTGAGTCACAAGGATTTGGCCGAAACCCTCTCGGTTGTACACGATTCAAGTTGGCAACAGATCTTCTTTTTATTTCTTTTCTATTCTTTCTTCCTTTCTTCTGATCCAAATCAGCCTGCACCTTCTTTTTATTTTTCTCTTTTATCAATCAGTTTAGAGAAGAAATGGAACCAAAATTAAGGATAGGATCGGCTGATCAATGGTGAATAGAGTGGGGTCTTCTCGGTACTCAATTTTCTCTTTTCTTTTTTACTTTTCTTTCAGCTGCCTGGCTGTCCTTTTTTTTTTCCTTGGCTGTATGGTTTCTTTTGTTTGCAGGCAACACCTCTGTCAGATGTGAGAATGGATCTATCTTCTTCTATCAGCAATCGTCCCTTCATTACTTCTCTTTCAATTTGTATTCCTCCACCCGTGCTTCATCTGTTGTTTCTAGCGTTGCCTCTGTAATCAAGCTGATTGCCAATCCTGTTTCTATTTTTCATTCCAACATTCTTTTCTTCTCTGCCTAAATCAGCCAACACCTCTCTTGAACTTCTATCTTTGAAATTTTCCTTCTGCAAAAATGGGTTGCAACCGTGTGCAACCATGTAGGACCCTTCCTACTCTCATGCACTACTGGCTAGAATCAACCAGATTGCTTCCTTTATTTCTCTGGTGAAAAGAAGGCTTAGATCGGCATAGAAGAATGGATAGAAGATTTTTTTCTTTATTTTTCTTGCACATTCAGATGTTAATAACAATCACTAGGTGGGCCCTCTTGAATGACACAACAAGTCTTTGCCTCAATTTCTCACATGTTGTTTTCTCAATTTACTTCTGTTTAAAATTGAGCAATGAAAGTAGTGAATTTCTCATATGCTTATCCCATCTACCGCCATCTCCATCATTTATCATTGTAAAATTCAGATATTACTGGGCTTGGCTTTTGCAAATGGGCCTCTATACAAACAATTTTAATAATAATTCTACCATTTACATTTATTTCTAAAAATGTATTAAATTAATCCAAACTCTCATAAACGGATTTGAATTAATTAGTTTACAAATAAACCTTAAATTGGGTTAAAATATTTATTATAAATTCTCATTTTCCAAAAATGGTATTTTAAGTCCAAAAATTGTAAATTTCATCATTTGAACTCTCATATTATGTATTTTCTCCAAATACACTGCAAAACTCAAAAATATATTAAACATATCTAATATTTACAAAATAAAGACTAAAATCTAACATTAAAAGGTAAAAAGGTAATTTCTCAGTGTTCATCAATATTCTGCTGATTCTTGTATATGATATCATAATAACAGATGGCTAATTCACCAAGAATTCCCTGTTCGCCACTTTTTTTGCAGCTAGACCATTACAATAACAGTACTACAAGACCAATACATATATTACAGTGGGACAAAACTATAATGATGCCTTGTCGGAATGGTGATCGGTATATTAGTAAGCGGCTTCTACATGCTTTGGTTAGAATCCTCCCTTAATGAATACAATTTTTCTCGGGTCAAGAGAAACATGAAAGCACAATCAGCCAAGAACTCCCTTAATCCAGAATACAACAATAGGATTGGTAAATCAATGATTAGGATTGTTTCGCAGTTTCCAGAGTTATCTGGACTCGGAATTCAGATATGTCTTCGCCTGTGTGTTCACAGCAACGAGATATATAGAGTGACCGATGTTGTTTTGTTGTTTGGGCAACTTACAAGTGGAGTGTGAAGAAATCATAGTGCGGGATATAATTGCAGTGAAAGGGATCTCGTCAGCAAGGTTCAAGGTGGAGCCCTTTGATGGGAAAAATACAGTTAAAGATATTTTCGTGCAACAAGAGCTGATTAAAGCACTAAAAGGGAAAGAGAAGCGGAATCTGGAAGCAATATCCGATGATGACCGGAAGAAACTTGAGATGAGGGCAATGAGCACCATCTGTTTGAGCCTCGCACCAAAGGTGAAATATAATATGTCGAATGAAATTTCGGCTACATAGTTGTGGAAAAAGTTGTAGAAGTTATACATGTCAAAATCGCTCACAAATAAGTTGCTTCTAAAGAAACAATTACACTAGCTGCAGATGGAAGAAAGAACAAATATCATTGAACATCTCAATGTGTTCAACAAAATTATCACTCAACTATTAAGTGTTGAGGTGAGGATTGAAGATGAGGATAGGGCTACTCTTCTCTCGGCTTCTCTTCCATTCTCTTTTGATACATTGGTGACTACTTTGTTGGTTGGAAAGGACACTTTTAGTGTTGATGAGGTGACAACGACTCTGTTGGAGACAGAGACCTTCAGAAAGCGAGGGAACAAATCTTATTCCGATGGGGTGATGGATATGGTTGATCTGTCACGCTTCGACCTGAAATGGAACGTGACTGATTTTTTTTTTTTTTAAACTAAACTACCTCAAGCACTTCAACTGGGCCGGATCAACAGTTAGGCCCAAAGGTCACACATGCTCCCAACATGTGGACTCAACACATACCAAAAGTCTACCCAACATAAATACCATCATTAATCATAAATACACATAATTTCAAATATCGAATTATCATTGAAACATCATCAGAGTAACTACGGATACATGTTAGTCTTAATACATCACGTTTAAACAAACTAAGTACCACACACGGTACTTTACAAGTACAAACGGTTCTAAGAACCAAAGGCAAAGACAAGGGTATTCCCCTCTGTGGGAATCCTAAAGCAACGTCACAGCTTATCCACTCTAAGCTTCAAACAGAGGATTCTCCTCCTCGGGTTCATCTCCTGAAAAGTGAGTGGGGTGAGCTAACTAGCCCAATGAAGGAAATATAACAGTACAGTTTTAAGTAAACAACAGGTTAGCAAATAATTAACAGTTGCAATATAATATCTCAATAACAAATTCAAGTATAATCTCATCATCATTCCATATTTCATTATCTTTTCCATACTGTTGTCATCCAACGTAACGCCTACACACTATGCTGAGACCATCGTATTAAGTCTCGATACGGTCAAAATATATCCTTCCAAGTACATCTCCGACTCTCACATAGCCGACACTGACACTCTTCAAGTCAGCAACTGTCGACATGCATGGTCTAGTAGAAGTAAACCATCTCATACACATGGCCGATATTGGTTCAATAGTTAAGGGTACGTGGAAGTAGTATTACATATCTCGTATGATCAACATCATAAGCATTTCACAATTAACATAAGCACTTCTTATAATAATTCATCATATCTAGGCACATGGGTGGGTTCATCAAATCTGAAACCACTCATTGCTTAAGATCCATCTCAATAAAAACCTGTTCACACCTACTGCAAAGTTAAGTTCCCTCACCGAAATTGTGTGGTATCGTGGTCTCTATTTAACAAGCAAACAAGTGTACAATCAATCATAAGTCATCATACATAGCATTCACATGTATACATACAAGTAGTATTTTAAAATCATGTTTTGTTTTCCCAAAATATCCAAGGTAAATGGAATTTAGTCTCCTACTTAGTTTTTAACCATTTTAAGTTACAATAATCCTCAGTATAGAAATAATAAGGTGCTCAATCCAAAACTTATATTCTCTTCTGGGCATGACCAGATTGACTTATTGAGTTAGGTCTAGATACTCAGGTCACTTCTCGGTTGTCTTCTGGATAGGATCAGATCTGACATTTTGAGTAACGCCTCGAGGTCACTCAGTACCCGACAAATATAGCGTCGGCCTGAAAGTGAAGTCACTCAGTGCTCGATCAATAGACTTGGTCTGGAAGTGAATAAAATAGTATATACACTATACTAATAAGAGAAGAGGGTTAGTACATTTTTAACTTATCAAAGGGTATAATAATCACATGCAACAATAACAATCAAACAAGATTAGACATTAAAAAACTGGGTCCCTCGGAACATACCTTGGAACCAGGTACTGTGGCTTGGGATCATCCGAACCACTGCCTAAGCTAGTCACTGACCTCGGACTGTGGGTCTGGCTTCGGATCGTCCGAAGAATAGGTCTCTGATCATTCGAAGTCCTTCCGAACAGATAAAATCCGAAAAACAGGTCTCGGTGGGTCTGTGTGTCTCGGAACATGCCGAGTGAGGCTTGGATCGTCCGAGTGGGGTTCGGTCCTTCCGAACTCGGCTCGAAACATCCGGCTGAGTAAGTATGCCTCGGACGCTTCGAGGATTCGGCTGAAGCTCGGAACGTCCGAAGGGGTCCTTTCGAACCGTCTGAGAGCCCTCTTTCTCCACTGTCTATAACAGCAGACAGTGACGGGCAGTCCCGGTGTGAAATACAAATCCAGAAACAATGGGTTTTCTGGGTTTGATTTTTACATCCAACCGGTCAGATGGACTCCTTAGTGAGTCCTCTTTTCTATAGGGAGTGAATTGGAGCTTTAAAGCTTAGTAGGCCAACCGATTTTTAAACGAAAAGCTTACTGGTACAATAAAAATCCGATTTTTCCTTAGACTTTAAAATAGTTTTACACACTCAAACATGGCCAAAACTGGTTTTTCTTGATTCTAAACCGACTGGAATTGAAAGAAGAACACAGTGGTTACCTTTACTTGAGTTCTTGGGCTGAAAATCCGACTTTTAAAAATCTTTCCTTTAAAGCTTACAATTGACAAAACTGGGAAAAAAAACAGAGGCTAAGGGAGAGATCGGTTGGGGAAAACTCAGAGCAGTTGAGAGGGAGGGAGATAGAGATTTTAGTGGGAGTTTAAACCACCTGATCGAGGGCCATTTTATAGATGAACTGATCAAAGGGTGGCCACTGCATGCAGTTGCTGCTGACATCGCGAACAGTGTAACCACTGTTCTATAGTTGGTTGCAGATAAGTCCTTCCAAGGATTTTGGTTTTGCAAATAGGTCCTGTTTTGATAAAAAACTGATTTTTTAATTAAAAACATGATTTTTAATTAAAAGCAATATAAAAAATTTAATCTAATCTGACAGATAAGTTGGGTTTTAAAAGCTCTAGTCAGCATAAAAATTTGGAGATTTAAAACTCACTAAAAACCATTAATTTAAATAAAAATCATAATTTAACACTATTTACGCGATTTAACTTGTGCTAAATAAAACAATTTAAAAACCTCATTTTTGGGATTTGAAAGAATAAACTAAACCATACTAAAATGGTCTAACATACAATACTGTTTAAAAAATTATCTCATTTCAGAAACCATTTAAAAATATTTATCTCTCCCTTTCGGGGTTTTGACGGGCTGTTTTAAATACTATTTTCTGAAAATAAAATTATTTTAAAATCAGAAATAGAAATCCTTGATTAAGGAGAATAATATCATCCAATAATAATCACATAATAACATAATTAATAAAATAATAACTATAAGCGGTAAATTACCATTTTGCCCTCCAGCTGAACGAGCTGGATCACTGAGCTTTCGAGCTCGGATTGGGCCACACATGGGCTTTTCACAAAGCCCTAACCGTAAACTTCAAGATTAACTGGTCTAAGTAAGATTATTAAGTTAAACTATGCCTAATCTGGGTCAGGGTATTCCATGATCAGCAATGCAAAAGAGAACCTGAGAAAGGCTCTGGTAATAGGAGTCGTCACGGTCGAATTCAAAAGGGAAGAGTGTTGGAAAGTTTAAATGTTTATTTCGAGAATGAATGACACATGAAGAGGGACTACTTACAAAGAAAATGCGATCTGGAGGAAAACAACAAAAGGGACAAGCCACAAAATTCAGATCAAGCAAGCGTCGCACAGGGCGTCTCAGGTGATGAGGATGATATTTTTTGCACTCATCATAGGTCCAGATCATCTAGTTGATAGATGGTTCTTAGATTCTGGATGTTCCTATCACATGGGTCCACATATAGAATGATTTGATACTTACGTACCTTGTGATGGAGGAACTGTCCTAATGGGTAATGATAAGGCCAGCAAAGTCATTAGGATTGGGACAGTAGAAAACAAAATCTTTGATGGTATAGTGCAAACATTGGGAGATGTACAACATGTCCCTGATTAAAAAAAAAACAATTTAATTTCCTTAGATACACTTGGTTTAAATGGGTTCACCTTCGTGCAAGAGATAGAGCTCTAAAGATTGTTAAAGGAGCTATGATTGTCATTAAGGATTAAATGCAAGGAAATTTTTTTTCACTAGTAGGGGGTACAGTTATTGACGCGGAACGAGGACCTACTAGTTGGGCTGCAGGAAGGAGGAAAAGAACTTGGAAGACACCAGTCAGGTATGCCTTTCGAAAAGGGTTTCTTTTGCGTTAGTTGGTTGTGAGGTTCCGTTAGATTTCCATAGTGCAAGTAATTGCAAAGATGGGAATGAGAGGATGATGAAGATCCACACGGAGAGCAATGCGGCACGTGTTTCAACAAAGCCAGTGGTTGTACTCAAGTTCAAGCACGGCTTGGACTTAGTCCAACCTTCTCATTGATGAAGACAGATGGAGCATCCCAAGGCGTAGGGATGAACATCTTATACAAGTAGCAGAGTTGCAGATGCAACATGAGACTTTATCTCAGATTGTCTCCAAGGTTGGTGGAGCTCACACTAGGTGGGGGAGTTATGAACACAATGCAACATTCTCAAAAGGTTAGATTTTTTCGCCAAGGGGGAAATTTGTTGGTTTTTTTGCTCAAAAGGCCTTTATTGGGGCTGGGTTGTCTGTATAACTTAAGCCCAAGTATATATGTTCTCTTTCTCATTAGGATTTTGTGAGGGTGCAAAATTCTCTGGTTGTGAGATGAGAGAAAAAGAAACAATAGAAGGAAGGAGAGACTATGAGAAGGGGACAAAAGGAGGGTTGGTTTTAATATTTATAATTGTTGTCCGTTTTTTCTTTCATAGTGTGATGTACGATCTGTGGATGTAAGCGATTTTGTCGAACCACATATATCTCTTTATTCTTGTGTGTGTTTGATTTGTGTGTGTGATTTGTTTTACCGCATATCTTACCCTTGAAAAGAATCCAAAGTCCCAAGTGTGAAATGGAATTTTGTCTTTATCTAAAAGTAATGTTGTTTTGAAAATATTTGTAGATTGATTCAAATCACTTGCATCAGAAAATTTTGTTCCCTGTATCTTCTTATAATTTACCAATATGAAAATATGGTATTAAATTATGAAACATTTTGTTTATAAATTAAAATAGAAGTATCTAAATAATTTGGTTTAATTTGGTAACTATACTGATTCAGCATTGAAAGATTTGAAAATTTGAATCACAAATTATTTAAATAAACTAGTGTCAAGTTCAAGACTAGTAACAATCATTGTCACAAATCTTGTTATCATGGCAATTGTTAATAGCGGGATATTTTCAAATTCTCGGGATTTTATCGGGAAAATCTAGTGGAGAATATAATCTTTAAAAAATAATAAAAATAAATATAACAAATAAAGAATGTGGCCGGAGTTTGAAAAATATGGATGATATTTCATAAATAAAAAATGAATATTTGTTCAAATCATTTTTAACAGGAATTCAATGGTAAAATCTTGTAATTTTAACAGAAATTTATTTCTCGCAATAAAAATATTTTAACGGGAATTTGTAGTTAAAAATGGTAGACTCGATAAACTCGCATTTTGAATGCGCAAAAGTTATTTTACCGATATTTGTTATATTGGTTACAATGACCTATGTAAGCAATGCCCACCATGCTTAGGAGCTAGATTTGAGTTGATCATATAAGCCCATCTACTAATGGGCCATTCTCTAGCCTATCCTCACTGATCTCAAAGCTTAAACCGATTAGACAAATGCATAAGTAAACCTTACCCTAATGAGATTAGGCCCGATATATTAATGGGTAGGTGTAGTTCCTTCCTACCAAGACCCATGTTTAGGAAGCCTTTGTGAACCTTGACCCACCTCATTTGATGGACAGAGGATTATAAAGTTGCCATTAACCCAGCTTTCAGCAAGCTCTAGCTTGTTGTAAAAAATCATGAACCTATGAGATCTAGAAAAGAGTTTAATTGCGATAAAGTATTGAGATTCACTGATGATTCGTCACATACTTGATTTGGGGTCCAATTTAGACTATGGGCCAACTTAGCATGGATAGATTTCAAATGACCTATTTTTAGGTTCCATAAATTCAAGAGCGTTTGATCCATTGGTGAGGTCTCTAACAATTTGTATTAATGTTTCGTGTTAAAACCATAGTGACGACGACTTAGGAAAATGGTTACTTGATACTAATATGAAAGGGCCATCAGAGGATGTTTATTGATTAGGCCCTTAAAACAAAGCACCCCGGCCCATCTATAATGACAATTTCTGCAATGGTTTTATGTATTATTTTCCATTTTTATCTATCTTTTTTTAAGTGCTGAACAAAATTTTAATGTTACATGGGCGAATCACGAGTGTAGAGTGCACAATTCCTTTGGACCTAAAGTTTGCCACCATGTACACAAAAGAAAAACATCCAAGAGATGATGATGAACTTAATAAGGTGGCTAATAAGAGTTCACTATCTAGGTGAAGGGTGGATATTATAGTATCTAGCATGTACTCGGGAAGTCGGGTCTCGAAGCCAAGGGCACCCATTGGAAGTTTGGAACAAAAGCCTGGTGTGTAGACGTTATTGTATTTGATATAATTCTGTCACCTTAGTTATAGTATTAAAAATTAAATTTTTGACATCTATCATATCATGTAAAAACATAATTATATAGTATCACATATTAAAAATTAAGATTAAAAATGAATGTAGCAGTGAAACTAAAATTCATTTCACCGATGAATTTGATGAATAAAAATATCTTTTGATATTAAGTTTTAATTTTGAAATACTCTGTACTTCAATGTCATATGACTCACCGGCCACTTAGTACATAAAATAGATAAACTCTTTTTCTGTTATTTTATTAAAGTAGCCTTTGTCGTATGTGTTAGGATCTGGGTTTCCAACCAAAAAAATTAGTATGTTAGGTGGAGTGTCACAAGTCCTTTATAAACCCTTAGATCTTTCTTCACACTTCAAATGTGAGACTTGTTCGCAGCAGCCCCAATAGTATGTATATGGTTTGCAAAGTCTAGCTATAGGCATTGAGATTAATAGCTTGACACCATTTGGGAGTGTATAGGAAAGACCAAACTTGGTTTTTCAAATAAGAGTGAAGAAAAAACTAATAATAATAACTAAAAAATAAAATAAAAATAAAGTTAGAGAGTTCAGGACATATATTTGACTTGCCCAAATTAAAATTACGATTTGGATGGACCAATGTGTGGTCTATATGTTGCGGCCGTACATAAATTGGACCATTACGGTATAATTCGGTATAAAGTCGGTAGAAATTTGGAGGAAAGAAAAACCGTATCAGCCGTGCTTTGTGCTGATACGAACATAACGCCGATAGTATCTCCAAAACATAAGATAACTTTCTACTTATTAATTGTCAAAAAATATGACTTTTCACAGTTTTATTTTCACATATATGTTGAAAAGAGATATTTTTCAGTAAAAAAAAATAGTCCTACTAACTCCTACATCACACTACTATTACTACTGACTCGTGCATCACACACTACGATTACTATTTATTTGATAACTACTAACTTGTTCATGGCATCATCAAGTCATTAAAATTGTTATGTTAGTTCAAAATAATTATTGTAAAAGGTGTACTTTACTTTTGTTATTTTTATTTAATTATTTAGATATTTAATTTTCGTCAATTATGACCTTTTTAAAAAAAATCTAATAAGATATAAATAATGAATCTAAATAATTGTTTTGATCAAATCCTATAACAGTTTCATTGATATTTCTTTCGTAGCTCGTCATCATCATCATTATCGTGTTGTTATCACTGCTGCTCTCCTTTCTAACCCGTTCATGCATGGCAGAAAAGAATTATGAAATCAATCTAAACTAAATAATAATAACAACAATAATTATTTATCATATAAGATTATATATACCTACCAAGGAAGCCATTGAAATTACAAGGGACTCAACATCGTGGCTAAAAGTCCAAGATGGTTGATGGGCTTCTACTCCAAAGCCTAAACCACCCCACCCCATCTATCAAATCTGACCCGTCATTTCTACTAATTTTTTTTTTTTAAGACCAAGGTATCCAAGCGTCCCACCTGAATTTTTCCGGCGTTTCACCTGACTAATCCTTGGGACATTTGTAAACATCCCAATCTACACACGTCGGGTATAGAACTAAGGAGAGTGGCCCTTTTTGTGTTGAAGAGGGCTTGATCCCAAAACTTCCCACAAACACAATTTTTTTTTTTCAAAACCAGGGTTGAATTGGGCTCGTACGAAGTTAAGCCCATGAGCAGCCATGGCTTCATATTCCATCCACAGAGATACAATTTTTTAGTATATCCAACAAATGACAATGCTATTCCTAAATAAAAAGTCGAAGTAATTCTATATTTGCAACCTTTTTTAACTTTATTTTATTTCTTCACATTAAATTGTTTCTATGTTTAATAAACCAACATTCTTGTCTTCTTTCCAAGAAGAACATTTTCTTGTACAGGATTTCACCTATTGATGGGATGGGCCCTAGGTACACCAACAAAATAGGGTTCCATTGGTATGAAGTTGACCATCTCATTCCCTTTTTCTATTATGGAAAAATCTCAATAGTTCCAATCATTTCATGACAGATTTAGGAGGGAAAAAAAACTTTCAACAATAATTAAACATATGATTGATGATATCAATATCCAGAAAAAAAAAACATGCAACATAAGTGAGACCTTGACACAATGAAAGGATTCCCATATATCAGAGATTCAAATTGTTGCCATAATGAGCCCTAGAATGGATCCTTACACCCCAAAATATTATCTATTGAGCATTTCTCTCTAGAGATTAACAGCATTAAAATAAATAATACTCCCCTCAGTCCCATTTTAGTTGTCGCATTTAAAATATTTGTATTTTTTAAAGAACTCTCTATATAAAGCTAGCACTCCATGTGATCTCATCCATTTTCAACATATTTTATACTCCAATATAAATAAGACAATTATTTTAGGACAATTTCAATATCCATATAGGACAACTAATTTGAGACAGAGGGAGTAATAGTACTAAAATTCAATAACAGGCCCTAATAAGAAAATGAAAGAGTAATCCAACTAAGGTGCACTTTAAGCTCATGAAGTTGAAACTATGATTAGATATTGCATTTTGGTCGCCTCCTAATTGAATTTGTTTAAGCTATATGGAAAGCATCATGGATCACCAACAAAAAGGCCATCACCCCATCTTTCAGTTTTGTAATTTTAGTTTTCCACTCAACTTATAATAAATCATTTCTTCCACTCCAAATTCTATGATGTTCTTTCTTACCACCTTATTGTAAGTTTTTAATGGTCTTACACTTCTAATAACATCAACTTGTGACCCTTTAAATTCATAGCAATCCATTTTTATCTCTCACGTATGTGTCCTCAAATCATTTTATCAATGCAGTCATTTCTAATTCTACCTTTTCTTGTTTAGATCAACCAAAAAAAAGGAATTGATTAAAAACAAAGATCCTAACAAGTTCCACTCAAAATCCAAAAATAAGGACAGTTAACTACAAAACAATCAAGTTGGTGTGGATTCAATGGGAAAAGGGTCAGTGAATGTAGAGGAATTTTCAATCTACTATATTCAATAGGAAGCCCATGATATCAATGGTCTAGACCATTACAGACTCAGACCTTGAAGGATCCTATGCATATATATATATTTTTTTGGATAACATGGGTATTCACGCTCCACATTAAAAGTGAGACTAATCCCACGGACACACAAAACCAACTCCAAGTCTCGTGTGTCATGTAAGCTCGAGAGGATACCCATGTATATTTTCTTGCTGAATGGTTGTGTGGTTCCTTTTTCATTTTTCTCCCACATGATGTAATTCTTGTAGCCATAAAATGCGATAGAAGATGGACAATTACCGGGAGAAACGACCCATGCAGTTGGTGCCCATTTTTACAGTGACTTTCATCACCTAAGACCCACTATGAATGATAAGGCAAATGCTACCACAGTTAATAACCATTTTAATAATTCTCTTAAACATACGTCTAAGTTGGTCTAAGCTTCTAATATTAGACTAGAGGTTGCGGTTTGACTCTTCTCGGGCTCACCTGATACACAAGGTTTGCAGGTGGTTTTGTGTATCTGTGAGATTAGTCTCACCTCTAATGTGAAGGTGGGGATACCCATATTATCCAAAAAGAAAAATTGTCTCTTAAACATATGGCTAGAGAAATTCCATGGTTCAAGGCCAAAGCCAAAAAGAACAGCATGAATGCTTGGGATGGGACAGTTACAGGAGGTTTTTGTTCCACTGTATCCACAGTAGGTATTGCCAGTTCAATTATTTGGATGTTTTAGACCATTTATAATATCTCATGTTTTAAAATCTATTTCCATTCCATGCACTTAAGAAACAAAAATTTCAATAGAATTTGTTCCGAAAAATTGTTTTCCAACATGCTTCAGAAGGAGCAAAAAGATGATTTGTACCTGATTTCTAACTCAAAACAAAAACCAAATATCTATTCTTCATACTTTACAACACCGATGCCAAGTTACTCCAAGGTCTTTTTCTCCTTCCACAATTTCCACGTCTTCCTTACTTCCTCCAACTCTTCATCAGGAATGCTTGTGTAAGCATCCAAGTTATCAACCCATTCCTTCCATGGGGATTTTAATGGATCTAAAAAATTTGAAACTTGAGGCAACAAAACGGACAAATAGAACTCATCAACCACTTGGAGTATCTCTTCAGATTCCACCAGTGTCCGCATTTCAGGCCTTGTCACATTGCCAGGACGCTTTCTCACAGAAAACTGGTTGCTCCTCAAAATCAGGACTTCAGAAGGGGCTAGCGGTAGAACTATGCGAGAGAACTTGACCAGAGACATTTCAATGATATCTCGTGGTAGCAAATCCCGCTTCACTGCGACTGCAGTTCCCACCATTTTGCGGATCTGAAAATAACTAGAATATCAGTCTCTGCAGAACCTAGAACATAGGTGCACAATGTAGAAAAAATGCAAATAATGACCTTGGTTTATACTAGGAACCAAATGAAGCATATAGTGTGTGTCAGGATGCATTTGTAATAGACCTGATGTAGTATTATGGGGCCTACATATTTTTTCCTTCATTCAAACTAAAAAAACAGAGTTAAAGATGTACATAAATGAAACAAACTTAATACCAGTTCCAAGTGGAAACTACTGATGCCATCTATGCTTCTTGACACACTGAAACAAAAACAAAGAAATGAGACACAACCCAGACATGCGCAAGAACAGCTACCACCAATGGTTATTCCTTCTTATTTTTCTGTGAAGTTACCAAAGATTATTTATGTTCCTGCATATCTGTTCCCAGTTATCAATAATCAGGAATGAAGATGGCACGTTATAAAAATAAATAATCCTGCTAGAGATTGGAGAATTTGGTACAACTAGTGTAAATTTCTCACTTTAACATTCTACGGCATAAATGGAGTAATATAAATCAAATGTGTTTGGCATGGAAAGGGATGGCTCCGCCAAAGGTTCAGGTGTTTTCAACGTGTGCCATGAGGGGAAAGATATTGACAAGAGTTGACTTAAAACAGGGGATTGCATTCTCAAGATAGTGATCTGTCCTGTGTTTTACGCGGTTATGTCGAAGACAATGATTATATATTTGGTGGGTGCAGGGTTGCAGTGAAAATTTGGTTTAGGTTTGTAGATTTGATGGGCTCCTCGTGGGTGTCAGTAACATGCTTGTAGGAGTTTTTGAGGGGTGGCAATTTAATCCGTTTAGGGGGAGAAGTAACTGGTTTGGGACAGTTCCAACTGCAATTTTGTGGTCTTTATGGAAGAAAAAATTAAAAGGATTAAGGAAAGGTGAATGCGAAAGCAGAATTTTTTTGTGCTATGTGGATGCTTTGTGCATGGTTGTCAACTAATAATGAGTACAAAGACGTGTGTATGACTGTTAAATCGTGGGAGAGTTGCTCAAAAGAGGTTTCTAGGGGGAGGGGGCAAGAGGGTGGAAGTTTGGTCCCTTGCCTTGGAAGGAGGAAAAAGGGAAAAATCAGGTCCCACAGGAATTGGAATGGTGTAGCATACTGGGAGGGTGTGTCTTATTTTTTTGAGTCAATTAACATTAGAGATTCCAATAACGATAAGTTGCAAGCGTTAGAAAACCATGACATGATAACCTTCTTGAGATAGAACTCACTCTCAAAAGCTAGTTATTGAGAAAAAGGTGGCTCAAGTATTATATGGAGTCATTGATTTCTTAAATTAACCGATGTAGGACTGTAATGACCCGACCCGCTTTTCTCCAGTTTAGAGAGAGATTTATGGATCTCCGTGTCATCTTTGGTGTTTTGGTTGCGGTGGAGAGAGTGGGTACCATGGTGGGCCCGAGGTTGCTCGATTTAGATCTCTGGAGCTCAGACGGCATTCTGGTAATTTTGGCTTATTAAATGATTTTTTCATGCAAAAATAATTAAAAACACACATTTTTGGCTATTTTATGAAAAATTATGTGTTTTCCTTTAATTTCCATAAAAAAAACCAACTTTTGAAATTTTAGAATTTGCCTTGGTTCGCATTCAGTCCGTTGTGAACCCAAACCCTAAGTTCCCCCTTAAATATTGTCTTTCCTTCCTTTTGCACCCCCTTCCCCTCTCTCTTGCAATCAAACCCCAAACCCTAGTTGGGCATTTTTCTCTCTCTCATTTCTCTTCTTCCTCTCCTTTCTTTCCTCCAAACCCTAATCCATTGCTATTAGCCGCCGCCATTGTAACAAATCTCGGCAAAATACTGCCATCGCGATAAAAACGTGTTTTAACGCAAGAAACAGTACAATTGCGATAAAACGCATTTTTACCGTTTTACCATTCCCAACTTCCCACAGTTATACCGACGGAAATGTAGAAAATAATGGCCAACACTTCACGGAAACAAGTTTTTACATTTTTAACTATGCTTAGTGTTTATGGATGGAATTTTTTTTAAATAAGAATTTCTTTTATTAGAAGATTTTTTTAATTTTTTATAATTATAAGAAAATAAAATAAAATAAGTTTCTTATGAAAAAAACTTGTTTGATATATATTAATAGAGATATTTGATTTATCATCAATTTCATAATAATTAATAATAGTAGTGAACTTATGTAACAAATAATTAAAAATTACATTCTAACATGAATATAATTATTGAATAATATTCACTAGATTGAATAATAATATTCCATTCTATGAAAATTTATACAAGTGCCCATAGATTTCATGAAATAAAATTAATGTAAAATCCATAAACATAACTTGAAATAGAGAATTAATCTTTATATTCCACCTGTAAAATGTGAAATAAAAAATAATATTTTTCATATAATTTTTTTAAAGTCCTATCGAACATCAAAACAAATAAAATAGATCCATCGGTGGGCCCTGTGCTTAAGTATATATGATAAAGTGTTACACTCCAATGTGCTGATGATTATTTACTTTCTTTTTTCACATTCTCTCTTTAAATTTTGAAACAAACATCCAAATAAAGATTACAATTATCTAAATAGAAATTAAATGAATTAGAAGTAAATATTTAATTAACCCCAAAAAATAAAAAGTATGAAATTTCAATATTTATAACAATATCTAAATGTTTAGCAAATTGTGTTAATCTGAAATTTTTACTACAATTATATATTAAAGTTTTAAAAAATAATATATTTAAGAAAAAATATCTTTAAACATTAACTAATTGTTTATTATATTTATTTTATTATTTTTTAAATATTTATATTTCCCACGAGATTTTCCCGTTAAAAAATCTGAGAATTTGAAAATATCCCGTTATTAACAATTGCCATTAATATCCCGAGAACGAGATTTGTGACATTGGCCACCCCCCCTTGTCTTCTCTCTCGGTCACTTCTTCTTCTCTTCCCCTCAATCCTTCCCTCTCGCTCTGTTCCCCTTTCTCGGCGTGGGCCAAACTTGTTGCAGCGCCTCTGCTGCCGTCGTTTGGACTCCTTCTCCACCCAAGTCGCACTCACTGTCCTTTTGACCATGCGCCGTTCCGTCGTACCCGAGCTTGAGTGGTGTTGAACTCAGATGCCCCTTTGATCTCTCCTCTTCTTTCTCATCTCTCTTTTCCTTCTCTTCCTTTGCCCTTTACTGGTTTTCCCCAATCCCAAACAGCCTCAGCCGCGGCCTTTCCCGGACCCAACCTGCTGGACCGAGCTCAATCCTTTAGTCCGGACCGAACCCAGTTGGGTCCAGTCCTTTCCAAGCCCGTTCGCCTTCGACCCAGTTTGGTTGAGTCCGATGCGGATCGGTCCAACTGTTCAGTCCAACCCAGCTTCGTCCAAGCTTTGCAGATCCAACCTTAAGCCTAATCTCTCTTCGCCCAACAAATCCAGTCAGGCCACGCGCAGTTCAGCAGATCAGGCCCCAGTTCGCCCAAGCCCAACCCAGTTCAACAGACCAGATTCAGTCCAGTTCAGCTTAAGCCCAGTTCAGGCTTGTTTTGGGCTCCCTCCTGGCCCTTTTTGGGGATCGTTTCTACACCATTTGCAAGCCCGTTTCCAGCCAGATTTGTAGGGATAGTCCCAATTTTGCGGGACCGTCCTAGTTTTGTAGACTCGTACCCGCTTCTCAGGTCCAATAGCCCATGCATCACCTCCTTCAACCTTGCAGACTGTTTTAATCGCTTGGATTTCGAAAACACATGCATGTGAGGGAATATATCACACCTATTTAGCATATGCATCGCACATTTAAAATAATCATGATTACATGGACGTGGAAGGCTGGGGATAGATGCCCTCTTGTATCTTTATGCCACTTGGTAAGGGAACTGTTCAGAAATTATGTGGCAAGGGAATCTGTCCGGATGCTTTCCTGTCAACTATGTGCCTATAGTGTAACAACTTGTGCTGATATTGATTGATAACATGCTAATTGAATATGAAAATAGCATGTAATAGGTTTACGTTATAAACATGTGATAGATGGCAGATGTGTGGTATTGGTTGACAACATGCTAACTCATTATGGAATAACATATATTATGTTTACCTTATGTTGTAACGGTATGAACGTGTAATGTATGTGACAGATGGTAGATGGACTCTACGTATCATGTTATATTTAATATTTTTATACATTAGTCATTATAACATGTATAGAATGGTAGATGGACTCTACATATCTTGTTATGTTTAATATTGTCATACATTAGTCATTGTAACATGTGGAGAGGTAGATGGCATGCATGGTGGTAATCGTTGGTGAGTTGGTATGTCTTCGGTCGTGTTCACTAGGTTACACCAGAGTGTAGAGATCTCTCCCCTAGTATAGGTTGGGTACTTGGGATGTGGAACGAGATCTATCTCGTGGTAAGGTCACTGAGACTAGTGTTGAGTACAGTCTAGGTTGAATGTCTGGTGAATACATTCCCTAGAGTGTCATGTGGTATCCCTTGGCGAGGGTTGTGACGTGTTGTGTTTAGTTTGTGATGTCAGAGTTGGATTGGCTGACTCTAGGGATCATAGGAGCGAACCCAGAGGTCGCCCTGATATTCGTTGTGGTTGATCCTGGAGGTTAGATTGGTGGGCCTGGAGGCCACCTGTATTGTTGAGATCAGATCAACGGACCCGGAGGTTGCCCATTGCTTTTGCTTTGACTCCAGAGATCATAGGAGTGGACCCAGAGGTCCCCTTGATATTCGTTGTGATTGATCCTGGAGGTCAGATTGGTGGGCCCGGAGGCCACCTGTGTTGTTGAGATCTGATGGGCGGACCCGGAGGTCGCCTATGTATTGGTATGCTCCTGGTAGTCGAGAGTGGACCTAGAGGTCACTTGTATGATGATGGAGAGACCGTGGACACTTTAGTAAGTGAGGGCATGTGTAGTAGGTTTGGGATTGTCGGACTAGAGGTGAGCCCGGAGGCTACCCTGGTGCTGACCGGTTAGACTCCTACTCCCTGGCTCATGGTAGTTGGCATTTGAGGCGAGGCTGGGACATTGTGAGTCTCCTGAACTCAAACGGGCGAACCTAGAGGTTGCCTAGGCGTTGATACGGAGATAGCGCTCTGTAAGTCCAGCTCGTGCTCGGTTTGTTTGTGTATGTGTGTGTGTCCTTCTGGTTTAAGAGGGTCATCTGTTTGGGATGTCGGAGATACGACCCACTTGGTCTATGTACGGGTTGTGGGTATACTTTTGGGCTGTTGTGCATGTAGGGACCCTAGACTTGACGCATTTATACATTGCATATGTGGTATGCTTGTGGATGTGTGATATATGTTATTTCTCTCGCTGGGCACGTTGAGCTCATCTCTTACCTTTCAGGCCTTCTATTGAAGGAGATGTCAGGTGGACTCTTCGCGCCGGTCTAGGGAGCGGAGCATCTATGCAAATGATTGATTTATTTTATGTTCGCTCTTTGAGAGAATATGTAGTTGAGAGAACTTGTGTCAGGACTTTGAAATCAATGTAATCAACTCTGAGACGTCTGTTATTTGGTGCGTTGATTGGGTTGAATTGGGAGGAGTGTTGCCCTCTTCCAAAAAAAAAATTTACTCCAGATACCTTTAGTTGAGATTTCAGAGATGTATTGTTGGTAACGTGCCCATAGCGGGTTGGGGCGTTACAAGGACTTTTTGTAACTTTACACCCATCCACACGTTTAGTAGTGCCCTACAGCTACATGTGGAAACTTGACACACGTGCAGCTGCGGACGTGGAAACTTTAGACCCGCCCTCACGTGCACTGGCCATGTGGAGCCTATTCTATACCAAGTTAGAAAATCATGACATGATAAAATTCTTGAGGTAGAATTCACTCTCAAAAGCTGGCTATTGAGAGGAGGGTGCCTCAAGTGCTATATGGAGTCACTGATTTCACAAATTAAGCAATGTGAGATTTTTTGTCACTTTACACCCACCCTCACATGCACTAGGCACGCGGAACCTGCTTTGATACCATATTAGAAAACTATGACATGATAATATTCTTGAGGTAAAACTCACTCTCAAAAGCTAACTGTCGAGAGAAGATGCCTCAAGTGTCATATGGAGTCATTGGTTTCTCGAATTAACCGAAACGGGACTTTTTGTCACTTCACACCTACCCACATGTGCAGCTGCTCCTTGTGGTTGCACGTGGAAACTTTAGACCCGCCCTCACGTGCACTGGGAACATAAAACTTGCTCTGATATCATGTTAGAAAACCATGACATAATATTTTTTAGGTAGAACTCTCTCTCAAAAGCAAGCCATTGAGAGGAGGTTCCTCAAGTGTTATATGCAGTCATTGGTTGCACAAATTAACCAATGTGGGACTCTCTGTCACTTCCCACCCACCCTCACGTGCATTGGGCACGAGGAACCTGCTTTGATACCATGTTAGAAAACCATGACATGATAACATTCTTGAGGTAGAACTCATTCTCAAACGCTAGCTGTTAAGAGAAGGGTCTCAAGCGTTACATGGAGTCGTTGGTTTCTTGAATTAACTGATTTGGGACTTTTTATCACTTCGCACCCACCAACACGTGCAGCTGTGCCCAGCTACTGCACGTGGAAACTTGGCACACGTTTCGGGGAAGCTAATCTTGGAAGAAAATTCATCAATTGCAATTAAATGGGTAATGGTGGACATTAAACTCCCTAAAGGCATTCAAGGAATCTAGTCTGATTATATCCCAAATAGATTTAATGAATAAAAATTATAACCATCAGGACCTGACGCCTTATCCCCCTCTAAACTACAGAAAGCCTCTCGAATCTCCTCTTCACTAAATTCCCTCTCTAACCACGACACTTGCTCACTGCTTATTCTAGGAAACTACACACCTTCCAAAACTGGATGACCATTGTCCATACATAGTAACGAGGAAAGACTAAGTCTCTCAAAGGGAATTAGCTAAGTTTGCTTATCGTAGAAACTACACACCTTCTAAAACCAAGTCTGCTTATCCTTTGGCTCAAAAGTTGTTGGGCATCAGGAGGTCCATCCAGAATACTCTTGCTTTAACTCCGATCGTGGGCCTAGAATGAGGGGCTGTTTCATTACTACTAGGCTTGGTTTTGGGCCTATGATTTCGAACAGTGAGCTCAACCAAGGGATAAACATGGAAAATGCTTGTTTAAATTAGCCTAGTCTGGAATCAAAGACAGCAGAAAGTGGTATCCAATGTTGTCAAACTCGAATCGTATCGTGAATCGGTATAAAGGTATGAATCGTGAATCGAAAATCGTATAATCGTACAATACAGCTTCACAGGGGCCAATTAAGATTGTGGTTGATTTAAAGAGAGGAGAGTTGGGCCTTCTAGCTCCTATAGAAAAGAAGTATATCCAAAGAGGAGGCTATTAAAATGATCAAATTAGACAGGATGGTGGGTATCGAATTTGGGGATAAGAAGGCTAAGTGATGCGGGAGCACCGCCTGTAACTAGGCAGGAAGAAAATAGAAACGTCTACAACTTGGGCAGAAGTTAGAGAAGACAAAAATCAACCAAATAAATCAGAATCTTTAATTCATTATTCGAATAGAGGTGTATCCCTCTCTTACATCTATCATATTTATAAGAAAACAAAGAGATAAAAATAGAAAAGGACTCCAAATCAAAGTAGGAAACTTCCTAATTATTCTAAAACGAAAATAAAACTTCTAATCTTATCCTAGACTCCTAAATAAATTGGAAAAGCCACCGACATGACTTCTTTGCTAAACAAGAATTCTAAAAATAAAATAATGCAATAATGCTAAAATTGGGCCTATGAGCTGCGTGTCCTACATCATTCCCCCCTCTTGAAAAGAACTCGTCCTCGAGTTGAAATCAGCAAAATCACAACGCACCAAACAAAGATGAAGTCCAAGGCCGAAGATGCGAATGATGAAGCTGTGAACTACACAAACTTCAATGCACAGACGATGAGAGCTTTCCTTCGGTGGAGTGAAGAAGCAAAGGATTGCAAACGGGCTCAGGCATGGACGAACCAAGCTAATGGCCAAAGGGTCTTCATATGGCATTGAAGTAAGCACATGGTCTCAATGGTCTGTCGGACGAGGCTCCAATGAGAGGATAGGAGGCGGGGATGAGAGTGGTCGAATATCCAAAGAGGAATTCTTGGTATCCGTAATGGGATCAGGTTTGGGTAACGGAGAAGGTTGGGTAAGTTGCGGTGGCGGTGGGGAGGGTGATGGAGGTGTAGGTAGTGGTGGTGGTGAATCGACACTCGTCGGTTGCATCGACTGTGGTGCCGGCAACACAACTAGTTCATTCTCCAAGATAGGCACCGTTTGAGGGGTCACAATTTCTGGAGAAGAAGGCATTAACTCGGAGTCTGACTAGGGAGCAGTATGCACGAACTCTGAGGATGACTTTGGACTTGAATTTGGTTCAAAATCAATAGTTGTAGGAGCATGAATTACCGTAGGTCATTCTAACTCACATTCTGTTCGTATGGCCATTCGGAACACATCCCTTAAAGTGACGATGTCATGGAAGACGATGCGGTCATAGAGCAAAGGATGGAGTCCTCCAAGGAATCTGGAAATCTGTTGAGACTCAGTCTCAGCGTGTCTTGCGGAAAGATAGAAGAACTACATAATCTTGAACAATCCGATCTCTTTGCCAACAATTTTGATATTGCTCGAACATAAATTGCTTATAGTCGACCAAAAGGAAATGATTACATAGCAACCTTTTCATCAATGACCATGATCTAATAGGAGGCTGCTTGTAATACCTGAGGTTGATTTGCAACTCTGTCTACCATGCAGACGCTTCATATTCGAGACAAGATGCCACGAAGTCTACCTTTCTCGTTTCCTCAATCTTCGTGTAAAAGAAGAAGCGTTCGACTTTTACGAGCCAATGAAGTATTCATTGCGCCACTGACCATAAAAAGGTGAGACGTAAGCCTTGTCGCCATTGCTTGAGTAGGCACAATAGGAAGTCATAGTGATACCACTTGATGTAGCAGAAGCATTGCGGACTTAAAATGCCTGATCAAACTTGGTCAACACAGATCAATCTGGTCAAAGATGGGTGGGTCCCACGATTTAAGGTATGAGTTTGGTCAAAGGTGGTAAAGAAAGTGGGAATAGGGTGGTTTGGTAAATAAGTTAAAGGAGTAGTTTGTTAATTGGAGAAAAGGTGAAGGGCATTAAAGGTAGATGAAAAAGTAAGGAGACAATGAATTAATTGTCTTGGGAGGTGGGATGGCTTTAGTGAAGGGAGTAAGAGAGTGAAACGACTGGTGTAGGATGGTTTGGATTGTTAATAGAATAAAATAAGGTGGAAAAATGGTATAAGTGGATAAATAGAAGGAAGGTAAGGGGTATTTTGGTAAAGAGAAATTGATGCTTTTGTTGGTAGTAAATGCATGGATGAAAGGACAAGAAAAGGTATGGGGAACCGATGGTTTATTGGGTAAGTGTGGGATGAGACTTATGAAAGGAGATGGAAAGAGCTTGAAATCGATGGGTTGTGGAAGGAGGAAAAGAAAAAGAATGGAAGAGGCGTGGAGAGGCAGAAGCAGTACCTGGTTGGAAAATAGGCAAATCTAGTGGCTACAGAGACGAAACAGAGAGGCGGAAGGGTGGTTGTTTTGCGGTGAATGAGTGAGCAGAGGCGGAAGCTGGAGGAGGAGGGGATGGAGGACGGCTGAAGACGATGCAGCAAGGCACAGGTCTTCAAAACCCTCTTCTTCTTTTTTTTCCAATAAACGGAGACCGCAATCGTCCCTGATAATGCAGGGGGCTGTCTCTGAATAGGATAGGAACGTCTCTGTATAACAGAGATACAGAGAACTCTTGGCTCTGATCCACTTGATGTGAGAGCACCACCTGCAACTAGGCAGGAAGAAGATAGAAATGCCTACAACTTGGGCAGAAGTAGGAGAAGACAAAAATCAATCAGATAAATCTGAATCTTTAATTCATTATTCGAATAGAGGTGTATCCCTCTCTTATATCTATCATATTTATAAGAAAACAAAGAGATAAAAATAGAAAAGGACTCCTAATCAAAGTAGGAAACTTCCTAATTATTCTAAAACGAAGATAGAACTTCTAATCTTATCCTAGACTCCTAAATAAATTAGGAAAGCCACCGACCTGGCTTTCTTGCTAAATAAGAATTCTAAAAATAAAATAATGCGAAAATACAAAAATAATAAATACTAAAAGTGGGCCTATAAGCTGCGTGTCCTACATCACTAAGGCTGTCTTGAGTTGGTCGGAAAAGGTTATCATATGAAACAAAATTTAGAGAAGTGAGCCTCCCTTATAAAAAAGTTTAAAGAGGGTAAAGAAGTTGTGTAATTAGATTTTGTAGCTGAAGGGGGGTTGGTACTTGCATTGGGATAATTCTATAAAGGGGCCTTTGTCAGGTTACTTTTGTATTTGTTTCTAATTAATAATATTTTTTGTTACCGTTCCAAAAAGAAAAAAAATAATCTCTCCACATGCTAAATCTGCTCTAATTTCACTGTCATATCAAATGGGCATCTTATGAGAGAGAGGGAGAGAGAGAGAGAGATTGTTTGTGCACGTGGTATCATGCGAAAGATCTTAAGAGATTTGCACGTGGAATTCCCATACTTCATATGATAATATTATATTTTTGTATAAAGATTATGACATCAAAGATCAAATAGGCATAAGATACAGGATAGGGTCAAAGAATATGTACCAATTTTCACTTGGCACTAATCAATGGTTGTTTTGAACGTGGAACATATATCTAAAGATCTAAATAAATCATCTGAAATTCTATCTATTGGATGAGCTATGATATAGAAATATACCCATCAGGCAAGCCAAACTGTTTAATTGTTGAGTTTCTCAAGGCAGAAAATAGATTAGTAGAAGAAGAAATCAAATTCCTCTATGCAGTTTATTCTGCAGTCTAGGTGTTATGTTCTGTAATTAATTTGATTTTAGGTTATGACTCACCCAATAAGGACTACAAAATGAGCACTTCGATTATGTATGGTTGTGGATGAAAATAGTCATTAATTATTCTCAGAAGGAAAGTAACAGCAGGGTGTTCTTCATGAGAAATGCATCAAGATTAATAGAAATCCATTTTATTTGTTTATGGCAAAGTATTAAATGGCATATTATTTTCTGGAACAGTAATTGGTAAACAAGCATTTGAAGCTTAATGCCATTCGTATCAAATAGAGAGGTGTCAATGAAAATGCCAACAGAACAGACTTACTTGATGCAACATGAAAGACTCCCCACAGATGGAGAGCTCAACATAAGGTATTCCCAATGACCATTCCAGCTTCCCACATGAACAATGCAAGATCTTTCTGAAGTGAGCCGCACTAATTCGATCTATTTCATCAGGCTCATATAGCCATCTTGCAAGGACAACTAAAGGAGAATTGGAACCTTTCAATCCACCCATTTTCTTTCCTTCATCATCATCTGTATGCTCATAATCATTGGTCTGCAAAGAGATTGAATTTTCTTCACCAAGATCTTGAGCATTCTCATCAATGCCATTGTTTTCGAAGTCATCATCTTGCTCAGTCTCAGATGTTGATTCTTCCATAGATAATATTGTTCTGTGAATGTGGCCTTTGTGAACAGGTGCTTTCCTATACTTGGACCGGACAGTGTAATTATGGAAAGGGTGTTCTCCCTGCAAAGGATATCCATAGATTACAGTTAAAAAACAAGTCAACAATCTATATGATCAAACATCCAAGAAGGTTTACAATGTACTGATAAAGGGGTACTCAAGAAGTTCGTTACAGATTTATGAGGAACAGGACTTTTCCATGGAGAGTCAGGTGGTCCACCAAAACCAAAAACCCTGTTTTCTCTCACTTTCATTTGTTTGTGACTTTTACACTTTTCTGTGGATTTCCAATGCCTGATGTACATGTAGAGTGGAAAAAACACATGATTTTCCATTTTGGAATTTCCCACCTCCCCACTAGGAAATTATTTCTATGGTAAATGGAGGGCAGCTGATTTTCCAAATTCCATGGATTCCATAACATGGAAATCCGCAAATAGCTCCCATGCGATCCTTGAGTTGAAGTATGCATAATTCCCTGAAGCACTGAATTTGAACAAGTGGAACCCATGCTCTGAAGATCAACCATTAATCGAACAGCCAGCCCACAAATTAGACGATGACCAACATATCAGTTTTTTTTTTTATAACCGAGGGGAACCCCAAGCAACACCTTTGGCATAAGCCCTCATAAACCCCTCAGGAGGGCCCCACACCCACACAAGACGCCCTCGGTTTATGCTGCTGGGACTTGAACTAGCGACCTCTCGCTTCCTAAGACGGGAGGTAACCATTTGAGCTACCCAACATTGGGTGACCAACATATCAGTTTAGAAGACCTTAACCAACCAACATTAGACTCTTCCCCATTGAATATGGCTGCCTTCTGCATTAAATGTCTGAAGCATCCACTACTGAGGAATCAATCTAGAACTAAAATTTCCCATTGAGAAAATCCCCATTCTAATTTTCTCTGAATCCTTCCAATGTCTCGAAGAGATCCCCGAAGTAGAGACAATGCAGAATATCAACAATGGCACTGATCAGATTAACAATCAAGAGCAGTGGACAATGGGCCCATTTAACAATCAAAGGCTAAAAGTACTACTCATGTCCTCAAGGATCATAGAATTCTTTAATGGCACAAGACCCACAAGAACATGAACGTTTAAGAAATGGTTGCCTTGGAGTATGATTGTGGGGCTTCTAACACGATTATTTAGTGATTTTTTCACATGCATGAGCTGCATATTCACACCAATAATAGTGCTTATTTGCTGCTACGGTACCCTAAATCGCAGATAGATGGGGCAAAGTCTTTGATTATGATGACAATGTAAACAATCCCAGAATTTCCAAAGGCCACGTTTCTCTTGATATGAATTCTTTATAATTTAGAATACAATCCTAAAAGTGACAATCCACAGAAAAAATTTCAGTTCGATCAGTTGGAGGTAGAGACAGTTTTAACAAAATTGCAAAATGACAAGCATAACCTAGAAGATAGACCAAAAATTGGACACAGGAGTCCTACAATGCTTTTGAGTTCTCTCAGTCCAATTGATGCTCTTCTCACTCATCCATGAGAAGTAATAGGCATTACTTGACTCTCCTCCAGCATGACATAGCCAAGAAGAGGACCTTAGCCTAGAGCCAATACGTGGACAAAACAGGCCCATAGGCTGTTGTATGCCACTAAACATCATATATAAGCAAAATGGAGACTTTGTCTGTGACTCGTGTCTAGTAAAGAGTTTAAGGGGTTACAACCTTTGGATCTTCTTTTGTCTTGGGATGGGTGCATGAAGAGTTCTAGTTGGAAAAGGAAACTAGAGGATAGTTGGATTCCTCCGGAGAGGGGTGTTATGAAGTTTAATTTGGATGGAGCAACGTGGGGGAAAACAGGTCCAGCAGGTATAAGAGGTGTGTTGAGGAATCATGAGGGTAGAACTTCGATCATGTTTAATGAATCGGTTGGTATTAAACACTCCAATGAGGCTGGAATTCTTAGCATAAGGAGAGCTTTGGCTATATGGAAAATCCATGGACAAGGCAAACTAGTGATTGAAGGGAATTCGGCAAATACAATCAAATGGGCGAAGGGTCAAAAGCGTCCCTCTTGGAAATTGATCAGTACTGTTAGGGAGATTAGAGCACCGGTGACAGGGCTCGATGTATCATTTGTTCAGGTTACGTTCAGCTAACAGCGTGGCAAAACTTAAATTAATCAAAGACCTAAGGTTCAGATTAATTAGGGAACTAAATTGAAGAAAGACTTGAATTAAAATTGAATTTGTACGTGAATTGTATGGTCTAGATCTTGTTTTTATTAAATTTATGGGATATGATGCCATCTAGTGTTGATTGATCAATTCAATTATAAATATGTATATAAATTTATTTTCATTTTGTTAATTTTATCAAAATCCTTGAAATTTGTGGGAACAAGGTTAAAATTTGATGTATGATTTTCAATTTCTTATTCTAAGTAAATTTGAGACCATTGTAAATTTCCTAATTTAATTCTACCATTTTAATTGAATTTTTTTATTTTCTAGATCTAAGATTAATCTCCATTGATTATTGATTTTTTACTATGAATATGTTTTCTTAAGGATATATTTTCCTAATTTACTGTGGGTTCGACTTCGCACTCATAAATCTATAGTTCTATACTATAAATGGTTCATGAGCTTGCGAGTAATTAAAATTTCACAAGAAGTTTTTGGACTTTGCTAAGCTGGGAGTTGATAACGGCTTCTTAGGAGTTTTCTTCCTTTGATTTCCATGGACGACCATTTGATTGGTTATTGGATGGAGGGGATGTTTGCTTGTATCTCTTTTTTGTTCTTTGTAATTGTATTTTCATCTCTTTCTTCTCCTTTTCTTGGTTTTTCCCTTTAAGGTCTATTACTTTTAGACCTTTCTTTTTCTTGTACTTTTCCTTCTTATTTTGAATGAATTACCTTTTGTTACAACTCAAAAAAAAAAAAAAAAAACATCATATATAAGCACAACCAAAGGCATTAGTTGTTTAGATCCTGATGTATCTGGGACAGCATGGGACTTGCACACAGGTCATTTCTAGGCCCAACTGAGAGAGAAACAAATAAATTGAATTTTATCTAATTTTTCAGTTGTTTAGGGTGTTCTAAGAAATTTAGCTTTACTATGATTATAAGGAACTGAGATTTGATTTCATTATAAAAGATGGATGGTTGTAATTGTTTCAAGGTTTACTACTAGTGAGAACTGTATGGAGTCTTGTAGGGCTTTTGCCAAAGATGCCCAGACGAGGATCAAAATTCAGAAGAGTCAGAAGATGATGATCCTGACATAGGTCCCACATTTCAGAGCCTCCAGAATTTAGGGGTCTCGAAGATAGCGAAGAAATTCTGCGTATTGGGAAACCTCAGGGAGTTTATTTTCTCAAAGAAGGTCATGCAGAAGCAGCACTGCAGTGAGTGGAGGAAGAGACAAAGCCTCATCTTCTTCATCCTGATCCTCCAGGAAACATTTGGACCCAACTTTGTTGATGCGAAGAAGTAGGCTTCTTAAATCCACTACAGCAGAAGAAGAAGGTCGGATAAGGGTGACCGGAATCGAATTGGTTGCCCATGAAGACACTGACATGGAATGTTGGGGACTTGGGGCTCCAGGAGAAAAGGGGTGAGATCAGAAGGTTTATCCGAAAGTATAAGTTCGATATCCTTCTCATTCAGGAATCTAAGAAAGAGGAGTTGACTCAAAACCTTATTAAGGAAAATTGGGGCACAAATGAGGTCGGATGCATTTACAAACCATTTGAAGGCCAGTCAGTGGACTGATAATACTGTGGGATCCATACTTATTGGAATCACAAACAGAAGACTGGATGCTCGCTCATTCTCAGCTCAGGGACGGTTTAGAGAAGGCAAAGTGGATATTTTCCTTAGTAATGTCTATGGGTCACTAATGTCTATGGGCCACATTCAGAGGGAAAAAGGGAAAGCTTTTGGGCTGAGTTGGATGACATTAAGGTTTGGGGTTGTGAGTGTTGGCATATCGGAGGCGACTTCAACGTGGTTAGATACCCCTCATAGAGGAAAGAAGGAACAGTCTTGTTGATTATCCTCTCACTGGAGGGAGATTCACTTGGTCAAATGGTCAGATGCAGCCAGCTATGAATTGTTTGGATCAATTCCTTATCTCCCCAGTATGGGGCAACCACTTTTCTAATGCAAGTCAGTTGAAACTTTTCAACCCCGTCTCGGATCATTCTCTTATTCTTCTAGATACTAAGGAGGTAGATTAGGGCCCCAAACCATTTCGTTTGGTGGGATGGTTTCTCGGTTCAGGGGTGGGCAGGTTTTGTTCTTTCAGGAAAACTATCTTTACTGAAATCTGGCACAAAGGGTTGGGTTAAATCTAATGGAGGAACGGAGAGGAAGAAGGCTTCTATGCGTGACTTGGAGAGTTGGGATAGATTGGAAGAGGAGAAGGACCAAGATTGGGATGAAATAACCTCAAGGAAATGTTGTAAAGCTTTGCTTTGGGACTGTTTATGGTTGGAAGAAGTAGAGTGGAGGCAGAAATACAGGGCTCTTTGGCTTAAGGAGGGAGAAAAGAAAACTAAATTTTTTCATCGCGCGACATCCTTTAGAAGAGCCAATAACAACATCAAATCGATTGTAGTTGATGGTAGGAGAGTGGTGGATAAGGAGGGAATCAGGAACGCAGTCAGGAATTACTTCTCAAGCATTCTTCAGCCTTCGATTTCTTCGGCTCAGTGGTTTGCACCTTACACCCAATCGTCAGCTTCGCTAGCTCCCCCCTTCTGCCAATATATGCCCGTTTCAATCGACTTCGTGTTAGGTACTTCTCCCATTTCATACTCTTATATTATACATGAGTTTATTTCTTCTAGTCCTTGTCGCTTATCTCTTCTTGCCAGTGGCTAGGTTGATCTATAGGATTCAAAGATCATTGCTAGTAGGGCCCCTGCCCGCTTCAACCTCTTTTCATCACTTCTTTTCAGCCACCTATGCTGCGTCTCTTCATCCATCCTCATCGGCTGTAATACCCCCACCCACCTGAAAGAAAGTCCCACATCGGTAGTGAGGTGGGTGGGTTGGGTGTTAATATGAGGGAAACCCCCCCTCTCCCATGTGTGAGGCCTTAAAAGCAAAACCGTGAGGGCATGGTGGGCCCAAAGCAGACAATATCACACTGGGAAGTTGTAATACCCCGCCCCAAAAAGTCTCACATTGCTAGTTGCATTAGAAATTCTCTGCCATATAAGTGGTAGCCTTCCTCCTAGCATGAGGCCTTTTGGGAGCAACAGTGGGTTGGCTCGCCAATTGAAAGCCGTGCAGGCCATGTGTGAGGCTCAGAGCGGACAATATCATGCTAGCGAAACGAGTCGTTACAAATGGTATCAGAGAATGGTTCAACTCTTTGCCTGAGGGTGGGCTTGGTTGTTGTGTGTGCAAAGCAGGAGATGGCTCTAGCTTTAAGGGGGGTAGATTGTAATACCCCACCCCAAAAAGTCCCACATTTGTAGTTACATTGGAAATTCCCCGGTATAAAAGTGGTAGCCTTCCTCCTTCTAGCACAAGGCCTTTTGGGAGTAACAGTGGGTTGGCTTGCCAAAACAAAGTCGTGTGGGCCCGTGTGTAGGCCAAAAATGGACAATATTGTGCTAACGGGACGGGTCATTACAAGTGATATCAGAGCACGGTTCAACACTCGGACAATGTGGGCCCTCTACCTCTATGATGTGACAGAGTCGAGGACGATTCTGGTTTTAAAGGGAGTAGATTGTAATACCCCCACCTACCTCAAAGAAAGTCCCACATTGGTAGTGAGGTGGGTAGGTTGGGTGTTAATATGAGGGAAGCCCCCCTCTCCCATGTGTGACGCCTTTTGGGCCTGGCCATGTAGGCCAGGGCCCAAAGCAAAACTGTGAGGGCATGGTGGGCCCAAAGTGGACAATATCACACTGGGAAGTTGGGGTAGGGTCGTTATATCGGCATCACCTTCACCCTCTACACAGCTATTTGGTTTGGACCTCTGTCACTCAGACCTCTTCTTCGCTTCAGCATTCGACTTTTTTGGTAGATGATGATTTCAATGGAGCTTATCGACAGACCTTTTCTGGCCTCCATGGTGCTCTCCTTACTGGGTACTACCTTTCCTTTACCATTCTTCCTTGCTCATTTGTTCAAGTTCTGAGAGCTCTATTTCGACCCCTTTTCACTTTAGGTCGTTCTCTCTTACTCCCCTCCCCTCCCCTCTAGACCCCCATTGCCCTCTGGGAGAGTCGGAGAACCTAGTAGGTTTAAACCAGAGTTACCTTTTGGCAAGCTCAAGAGAGCCTCTTTCATTGAGTGGGGATCCATAGACTAGTGTTGGATGATTTAGATTTTTAATACGATCATGGAGGGTTGGTTAGCAAGTTAGTCTCGAGGAAATTAGATAGGCCCTTGATAACTTAGAGGGAGACAATACCCTAGGTCCGTATGACTTTAACTTTAGGTTTATCAAGGCTTGCTGGAATACCATGGGCCCAGACTTCATGAGAGTCTTCAATAAGTTCCATTTGAATGGCAAGATCAACAATTTTTTTAAAGAATTCCTTCATTTCCCTTATTCCCAAAAGGGAAGGCCCTTGGGAATTATCCCACCATAGACCAATCAGTTTGATAGGATGCATCTATAAGCGTTTGGCTAAGGTCTTAGCAATTAGACTGAAAGAGGTACTAGGTGAGATCATAAGTGAGTCTCAAGGAGCATTTGTGGAATGCAGACAAATTTTAGATCGTGGTGATTAATGAACTGATCCACATTAGGAAAAAAAGATAGGAAATGGAGACAAGCTCCTGAGATTGAATTGTCAATTTCATTTTTAGTGAAGAAGTGTATGGACAATGCAACTTAACTAGTTTTTTTGCTATGCGTCCCTCCTCAACCCCTCCCATTCCTCGTCCCTCTCCTACCTTCCCTCTAAGCTCTCAACCCAATCCTTCCCAGCGGTTTCCACATATCTGTACCTCTTCAGGACCTCCCACCTCTGCATCCCTCCCTCCCTTCCATCGCCCCTCTCTTCCACTTTCGCTCACATCTCAACCATCGCCTCCGATGAACCATCAACCTCCACCCTTTCCTCTCTCTACCTCCTCTGAGCTTCCCAATAGACCTTTCCCTCGTTGGGAGAACAAGAGGAAGAACTTTGTCTCCCTCTTCATCTCTAACTTACTAGACGACTTTTCTAAACTAGACATTTTTGCTCTGTTTAGCAAATCCGGAAAAAAAGTCAGTGATAGTTGCATACCTCGTAGCAAGGAGTCCCATGCTCATCGTGTTTTTTTTTTTGAAAGTTAACTTTATTAATAAGAAACAGGGCCAAAGAGACCCTACAAAAGAAACCAAATTATAACAATCTAGTTACAACTTCCTCATCTTTTAACAAACCCTGCTTAGCTAAAGAATCCGCAGCTGAGTTAGCTGACTTAGAAACCCAAGTAATCTTAAAATCAAAAGCATTGATAGCATGACGAATCCTCTCAACTTTATCGAGAAAAATCCACGGGCAGAGAGAACCCAACACCCAACCTATCACAACCCGAGAATCACCTTCAACTAAACTCCCTTGAACCCCCAGCGCTTCCAACTCCAAAATACCTCTCCATAAAGCAAACAATTCAACCTCAATAACCGACCCATTACGAAAAGGACCTGTAAAGGAAATCAGCGTATTCCCAAACTCATTACAGATGAGACCACCATACCCAACCATACCAACTTCTCGCATACAACTCCCATCAAAATTAAGCTTGAGCAACCCTGGAGGAGGAGACCAAGGAACAGCCAATCTAGATGCCCCATATGGCCTTGAATAATCCACCGACGCCCACTCCCTACACATCTCAGAAATAGACGTCTGACTAGACTTCAACTTACCAACCATCCACCGAGCAACCCGCACCTTGATTAAATCGAGAAGACCATCAAAAGAGCCCACTTTACCGTGAAACACTCTTTTATTTCTTTCTAGCCAAATGGACCAAATAATAGCCAAAGTAGTTTCCTTCCAAAATTGCCGACGAAATGAACTTCCAAAAAACACAACTTCTTCGGTGAATAACTCACACCAGACTTTAGGGAAACAGAAGGAGATACCCAAGAGCTGAAAGAAATGTTGCCAAACACCAGTAGCGAAGCTACAATGAAGAAGAAGATGATTTACCGTCTCCTCTGCAGATAGACACATAGGACACGCATTAACAATAAGCATCCTTCTCTTCCTCAAGTTATCTATAGTCAAGATCTTTTGCATCCCCGCAAGCCAACCAAAAACCTTTACTTTAAAAGGCGAGACACCCTCCCAAATCTTAGGGTGGACAATTGGAGCATCACCAACTGTCAAAAGATGATCACAAAAAAACTTCACCGAGAATATACCAAGAGGATCTAACTCCCAAATTCTACGATCAGTACCCTGACCCAACAAAAAGACATTTCCCAATAACGCCATTAGAGACAACCCACCTTCTACCATCCAATCCTCCAAATCTCTCCGAAATTGAGGGTCCCAGACCACCTTATTTTGAATAATCTCATAGCAGTCCCTAACCTTAGCATGCTTATCTGCCGCCAAAGAATACAGAACTGGGAACAACTGCACCAGAAGAGCTTAACCCAACCATTTATCTGACCAGAAGAAGATGTCCTCACCAGAATAAGCTCGAAACCTAATATGGCGATTATAATCCAAAAAATTGGAGCAAACACCCTTCCAGAAACCTGACGACCTCCTATTAGCACCCCCAATCCGCCAACCAAAATCCAACAAGCTATACTTCCTGCGAATAATATCCTTCCATAAACCTCCCGAAGAATCCCCCAATCGCCACAACCACTTCCCCAATAGAGCAGTATTTACCTGATGAACAGGGCGGAGCCCCAAACCCCCTTCCTTCTTAGATCTACAAACCTGAGCCCAATTGACCAAATGAAATTTACGTCTTTCTATATCATCATTCCACAAGAACTGTCTTTGAATCCTGTCGAGCTTATCCGCCACCATTGCCGGACACTTGAACACACTAAGAAAGTAAACCGGAAGACTAGCCAAGATAGCCTTAAGCAAAACAATTCGACCACCAATTGACAAGAATCTACCTTTCCAAGTAGATAATCTTCTCTCCATTTTATCAATTACCTTATCCCAACAAGCCTTCCGAGGTTTGCCCTTGCAAAGAGGAACCCCTAGTTACAAAGATGGAAAAGAAGCAACTTTACATCCCATCAAAGAAGCCAAATGCAGACATTGACTATGCTCATCGTGGTTTCGCCTTCATCCGATTCATTTATTAGGTAAAAGCTCTGCAAAGCATTGTCGGTTTCAATGGCAGACTAGTAATACCCCGTGTTTGTGTAGGCGTTGATGGGAGAGAAAAAGTAGCCAGGTTGGGCGCTACTTGTCCCACATCGCCTATGAGGAGAGTTGTTCGGTGGGATATAAGTTGAAATCCCTCCTCCTAGCACAAGGCCTTTTGGGTTCAAAGGTGAGACTTGGGCCCAAAGCAAAGCCGTGAAAAAGGATAATATAGTGCTAGAGCGACGGGTCGTTACAAATGGTATTAGAGCACGGTTCAACCCTCTGCCTGTGTATGCCTACCTGTGTGCACATGTATTCTGATAGAGCCATGGACGACTTTGGTTTTAAGGGAGTGGATTGTAATACCCCTGCCCCATGAAAGGGGCTGTTGTGAATGGCAGCACTGAAAAGGGAGAAAGTTCCATACCGCCCATGAGGTAAAAAGGGTTGTAGAATATTTGAGGGAGCACCCCTCCCTTCTATCACAAAGCCTTTTGGGAGAAACCTTAGGTTGGCTTGACAATGCAAAGTCGTGCAGGCCCGTGTGTGAGCCCAAAGTGGACAATATAGTACTAGCAGGATGAGTCGTTACAAATGATATCAGAATCAGGTTCAACTCTCGGACCAGGTGTGGGAAGATGAGAGTGGTAGAGACAGGGACGCCTCTTGTCCAAAGGGGTGGGATTGTAATGGCTTGCACCAAAGGAGAGTGCTTGAGAGAGAGTACGACCATAGAGAGTTTGCGCTAGAGAGAGAAGCGCACAAAAGTCTCACATTGCCTAGGACAACGAGTGAAGAGGAGTATATAAGCTTAACTTCTTCTTCCTTCTAACACAATGCGTTTTGAGCTCTAGTGTGACACTTGGGCCCAATGCGAAACCATGAGGGTCTATGGGCCCCAAAGAGGACAATATTGTGCTAACGGGACGAGTCATTACAAATGGTATCAGAGCACGGTCAAACCTATGCATGTGTGCCTGCCCATGTGTCTGTATGTTGTGATAGAGTTAGGAACGGCTCTGTTTTTAAGGAAGGTGGATTGTAATACCCCTACCCCAAGAGGTGGGGGTGTTGTTAGAGTGGGGCATCTATGGGAGAGAAAAGGTCCCATACTGCCCAAGGAGTTGAATGTGTTGTGACTTATAAGAGGGAGCACCCCTCCCTTCTAGCACAAGGCCTTTTGAGCCCAAAGGTGAGACTTGGGCCCAAAGCAAAGCCGTGTAGGTTTTTCAAGCCCAAAGCGGACAATATTGTGTTAGAGGGATGGGGAAGCTGACGATGCAACTTGTGAGACCTCCCAGAGCCATCGTTGCTACTACCCATCCTCCAGTTGTTTCACTTCTGCATTTTCCTGGCCTTCCTAGTGCTTCTAATGGCTCAGTGCAACCTACCTCCCTCAGGTCGTGGCCTCCTCAGTGTGGACGGTGCTTACTGATAAGGGTAAATCAATTATCATAAGCATTGGTATTGTTCAACAAAAGATTAAATCGCTAAAGTGTTGTCTCATCGCTTCCTTTGCATCCCCTTCGGTCCATGACAATGATATTCTAGCATGGTTCACTCTTGGGGTTGCCTTGGGATGGTTACAGTTTTGAGAATCGATCCAGAGCATGCTTTGCTCTCCTTCAATGTGCCTGAAGAAGCTATCAGACTGATCTTTGAGTTTCCTATCCTCCTTGGAACTCCATTTCCTAGTATGTGTTTTTGGTCTGAGGACTTGGATACGAAGAGTCGCTGGATCTGGGTTACTGGAATTCCTCTCCAAGCTTGGTTCCCGAAGTCCATTCATGCGATTGGAAACTTTCTTGGCAAGGTGGTTAAAATTGATCTAGAACTACCTCCTGCAGCAATCTTCACTTTGCTCAATTCTGGGTCATCTGGACTCTGAGCCTTGCTGAGATTAAAAAATCCCATTTAAAGTGGGAGATTACTGGATAGAGTTGATCGTCGAAGTAGAAGATGGCTGGACCTCGGCTTTGCCCCTCTTGGCACCTGTTGCCCTTCAGGCAACCTCTGCAGCCCTTCCGACAGGTTTTATTGCTACCCAGCAACGATCAAAGACGGCGAAGTCCAGTGAGAATGCTAAAGGTGAAGCCTCTACGCCTGCCTCCTCCACGTGGCAAGTTGACCCTTTGAAGTCTTGACTACAGCAAGACAGTAGGGGATTGCAGTTTCTGCACACAACCTCCCTAGCCTCGCCAATCCCATCGCTTGCAGCGTGTAGATCCCTCGATTTGTCTTCCACCAAGTCTACTTTCCCTAACCAAAGCCAACCTAGCAAGCCTATTTCCTTTTTCCCTCCTCTTATAACTCCAGAAAGTTCCTCTCACGTGTGCCTTAGCCCTCGGCTTACTACTTCTTTTGGTGGGCCGGGTTTGGATCCTAGCTTGCGAGGTCCATTCAGCCAAGCCCAAAGTTAGAGCAAACCTAGTTTCTTTACCAAGCCCTTTTGTCCCAATCCAGTTCAGATTCCTGCGGACCAGAGCCAAAACCCAACTTCTTTGTTCTCAACCCATCAAAGCCCTGACCCAGAATTTTTATTCTTCTCCCTCAGCCTTCATACCTTTGTTATCGCTTGTTGATGAAGTTTCTCCAAACCCTCCGCCGTCCCTTCCTCTGGAGTCTCCTCCTTCTCCAGCGATTATTTCCAGTCCTAGAGGCAAATCCAATCCCCTTCTTTCATCTCAGACATCCCCCTCATATCTTTTAACCCAATCAGTTTCCCTTCTTCAACCATGACATTTGGAAAGGTTTAGGATGCTTTTGGATTTTCAATTTCAACTTATCAACAACTTCAATCGAAACTACATTACTGCAACTACTACTATCAATAATCAAATGGCATACCTTACCACCGATAGTGCAGCGTGTATGGAAAAGATTGGTTTGAAGTCGGTCGTCCTTGATCTCTTATTTGGGTGTGAACAAAGAATGTTGGATCATAAGATTATCCCCAGACTCACCATAATTAATTTTTTCCTCTGGGATAGAATCGGACTTCTCTGACTATGGCTCTAAAGTTGGTTCCTCTTCTTGGGCCAAATTCACCGCTCAATTGGGACATTTTGAAGCGAAGTGCCCAATACCGTTGCACTTGAAACACTTCACTGTACTCTTGCCACTAGAGGTGTTAAGCTTCGAAGATGAAGGTCAAGACACCGCCTTTGATGATGTACCCTTGCTAGTACCTAAACTGCTTCATATAGGCTTGGTAGATGAAGCCTGATAGATTCTATTTCTCCAGCGCTCAACTTTCTCAAAGTGTGTTGACTTCTTGGACACATCTAACAAGACAAACAGATCAAATGCCAACACAGCATCTCCTATGGATGGTCGAAGTCCTCAATGTATCGTTGAACCAACTGCTCCTCTGACTCATAGAGATTGTTTCCGGATAGCAAAAGGTTAAACTCTTCTATGTACTCGGTTATTGTTCGATTACCCTGTCTGAGATTCTGCAGTCTTGAAAATGGATCTTTGGCATAGTTGGTTGGTAGAAAGGTCTTATACAGCAATTTCTTCATTTTGTGCCAGCTCTACATTTTCGACTTTCCTTCATTACATCTCTCAGCCTTAATCATCTGCCACCATGATAAAACTCTAACGTTCAACTTGGAAGACACCAACTTAACCTTCGTGTCTTCTAGGACTTCTCGGCAATCAAATGCATTCTCTATGGCCTCAATCCATTGCACAAACTCATCATGCTCTGTACTGCCTAAGTAGTCTGGAATGTCAACTCGAATGCCATATGAGTCAAGTCTTGCTTTGTTTTCACTTTCCCGACGCCTATCTACATGTTTGTGTCTGCGTCTAGGAGGAGAAGGAAATCTGGGTTGTTTCTCATCAAACGAAGATGACTCTATGTTATGAACTGAAGGAATGCTAGGGGGACGCCAATTGTTTTGCATCCACATCGCGGCTACCTCCTAAGTTAGATTAGCCACAATCTATGTCAACTGGTCTAGGCATCTATCATCATCGCTAGACGAATTCGGACGACCACTCTCTGGCACACTTCTGATCCAGGGAACAGGATTTGTAGGGATCCCATTCTCATTCCTAGCTTGACGATTGCGAAGATTGTATCGCTATGTCATAACTGGATCTAGAAAACTTTGTAACAGAGAGCACACAAATGGTAGCGCAAAAATAATAATCGAAAGTGATGAAGCCCTCTCACAGGTGTGATCAAAGTAGGAGCCTCAAATAACTCTCAATCTCTGATACCACTCTAATGTAGACTGGGTAGAATAAGCACCCCACTCTGATTGAATCTAGTCAATTACAAACACTGTGGATTTCTCAAACACTTTGTCCAATTAATTTTAAATAAAATTTAACAAAAAACCTCGATCTAACATGGGCTCTCAATTTCTAACCAAATTAAATAGGTTATGAAATAAACAAATAGATCTTACTGAGAAGACCAATGAATGTAATAGCCCACTCACGAGCTAACGGGCCTGATCTGCAAGGATCTGAATGGTCCTGCAATGTATACACACACACAGACCTGAAACAGTCTATGGATCTGTATGATACCAGGTCTGCACTAGCAGGAATAGACAAAATATAAAGCAGCGGATGGCCTGCTATGGACGGTAGGGACTGGCAACAATTCAAGGACCAAACACGCTCTAGACTAGGTCTTAAAACTGAGCTTTAAAACTCAGAAATTCACTCCCTAAAACAGATTTTATCAAACTGATCTAAGCCATGAATCAGCCCAAAACACTGTTCAAAAACAACCCACACACAAGGTTCAGCACTTCGACCAAAGTTTCAGCCTTCGAACAGATCCTGGGAATTTCTCTCAACACTCCACTGTGAATCAGTGAGTACCCACAACCTTTCAGCCAGAAATAATGGGTTTAACCACTGTTAAATCCTGATTCAGCCAGCCAAAGACTACTGGAGTGTAGGCGTACCTGGTGTAGGGAGGAACGGTGGGACTGTAGACCGTACTCAAGCAGGGATGGACTCGGGGGTTGCCACCGCTGTCCTTGTACAGTCCAAACAGATCGTCCAGACACTGCTCCTGGTTTGGCCAAGGGAGTTCTTGGATCAATCCAAGTTCCAGACTTGCAGGAGGCCAGCGATGATCGCTGGATGCTTTCGTCTGCGATGGGGGTCTCTCCAACGAAACTTTTGCAGCGAAAACAAAATAAAATCTTATTGATATCAAAGTTCTTGGTGCAAAAAACTGACTGAGATACATCACTTAAATAAATGAAAAAAAAAACCGACATCTACTTGGAGCCGACCCTCCTTTAAATTAATCCTAACACTACAGTAGGAAATAACCCAAATAAACAACCACCTACGGACTCAAAGAGTCAGTTCCATTGCACATGTGTGATTATTGCACAGCAGATTGGACCACAAGGCCTGATGAGTTAGCCCAGGCTTGGGCCTGTTCTTGCTTGGCCTGAGTTCGGGCTTGGCTTGTTTAGCTGACCTGGACTCTTGGGCTGGATCCCTTGTTCCATCTTCGAGCTTCTATTTGTACAACCGGGAAATTGATAGAATTCATTGTCTTTAGTCTTCCGGTGAAATTTATCATAGAAATCTAACGTCATGGCCACAATCTTATCTTTTCTATCACTGGTGTCGACATCAAACTCTAACGAGGCTGAGCCGTTAGCCATTAGGAGAGGCCTAACTCTGTGAGTGGGCACTGGCCATGGTAAGCTAGTAATTGAGGGGGACTCGGTAAATGCAATCAAGTGGGCAAAGGGATCGAAACGACCACCTTGGAAACTTTTGTCAGTAGTCAGGTGCTCTGTGTGCTGAGAGAGAGTCCTATTTCTCACTCATCAAGAGATCGGCAAATGGAGTTGCAAATTTTCTAGCCAAATGGGGGTAGACAAACACTTTCTTGGGATCTAAGGAGCTGAGACTTCTTTGAGGGATTTTACTTTGTTTTACAGGGTAGGGGCCCTTGATGTATTTTGATTTGTTTTGCCTCTTTTAAGGCTTTCTTTAGTATTGACGCTTGTTCTTTTTTTCTTTTTTTCCTATTTTGGGTTTAAGTCACCTAGACCCTCTTCTTGTACTCTTTTCTCTCCATTAATATATTTCACTCCTGTTATCGCTCAAAAAAATAAGACGGCTTTTGTTTTTTTGTTAACTGAGAGTTTTCAATTGGATTCAAAAAGAAAGTCATCAAGATCTTATTTGAATGCATCTCTTTCAACCTAGGTGTGAAGGCACTTTTTTCTCATTGATATGTGACAATTCATATGCTTATGACAAGTTGAAGTTGGGTATGGCTTGCATACACAGTAAATAACAAGGTCCATACCTCAAAGCTCCTTAGTATCCTATTAAACTCAGATATATGGTGATCCACTTCTATAGAGCTGCAGCCTCTTTTAATCCCAATAATTTCAGCCGGAAGAAGGTAGGAATAATTCCGCACAGTACATTCCCTTCTTGCATCAAAGCTCCTGAAAAGAAAGAAGAAATGGCTAAGGCAAGTAAAAAAAGGGACAAAAAAACAATATAATGACAAATTTTGTGCCACATAATTTTTCTTTTATTCTTTTTTTGTTGAAATACTGAATCAGCTGTTTGCGTATTTACTAGAACAACCAAAAGTGCATTAAATTTTGTATTTAAACCAGTACTATTGCAATTCTTATGATCCAAGATTCGAATTGATCCTTCCAAAAATAACTTGAATCTTATTCCCTTTTTATTCTTTTCCTCTTTCGTGAAAAAGTAGCTGGTAAGTGTAATAAGAAAACAAACACACAAAAAACAAACCAAAACTACAAAGATACAGGTAAAATTAGAAAACTCCATCAACAAGACGAAGAACCAAACACAACGCATCACAAAAAATGAAACACAAACAGCATTGATCTCATGCCAGCCTCCAATAAACACACTTGCCATGCTCTGTGCAGATCAGACTTGGATACTTCCACCCAACTCTTTAAAGATTAATTCCTTAAAAAAGACAAGGTGCAAGGCAATGCAGACTAAAGTTATTTAAGTGTGTAGAGAGTTTCAAAAATAGAAAAACTTATGCTGGATAGGTTACATCCAGTACAATAAGAATAGCACTAGAAGAAAAAGATCCTAAAAGCCCAGAAGGGTTTTAATGTTTTATAGATCTAGGCAAGATGCTGAAATGCCAGAATGGATTAATAGCTTTAGGCTGGACGAAAAATGACCTATCTAGAATGCCAAAGGTAAAGGAAGATCTATGATATTGTTTGCAGCAATATGAGAAGCACTTGAGGTGTTGGAACATGTGGACCATTTGCTAGGAAGTTGTTTAATAGTGAGAAATCTTTAGAATAGATTTGCTTCCTTGATGGGCCTATCGTGGGTTCTCCACAGATCCTTTACGGCAATTGTGGAAAGCTAGGTCATTTCCAAAGCGGAACCTAAGACTAAGTTAACATGGAATACCATTCCATCAGTTATACTTTGATCAGTTTGGAAGGAAAGGAACCAAAGAATTTTTTAGAACAAATGACCAGAGGAAGAGGATATATTTCAGATGGTGAAATGGAGGTTATGGGCTTGGTTGGCAAGCAATTCGGAATTTAAAGGTCTTATGTTAATGGATTTCTATACTTCTTGGGAAGGGTGCCTTTTGGGAACACATAGGAAAAATATTAGACTCGAAGCTTGGTCTCCCCCGCATCAAGGAGCGTTCAAGTTCAGTGTGGATGAGGCCTCATGGGGCAAACCAAGACCCGCGGCAATAGGCGGGGCTTTGAGGATTTGGGTAGATCGTCATTGTTAGTTTTTTCAAAGCATTTAGGGGTAAGAGATTCCAACGAGGTTGAGCTATTAGCTAGTAGGAGAGCCCTGACCTTATGGGTCAATGGTGGTTATGGTAAGCCAATAATTGAAGGGGAATCGGCAAATGCAATTAAGTGGGCAAGGGGATTGAAATGACCACCTTAGAAACTGGTTACGATTCCCAGGGAGATTAGTGCTCTATGAGTTGTGGGAGAGGTCTCTTTCTCACTTGTTAGGAGGTCGGCTAATGGAGTCGCAAAGTTTTTGGCCAAATGGGGAGTTGACAGAGATGTTGGCGAGACTCTTTCTTGGGATCTTAGGGTTGAGACCTCCATGGGGATTCTACTTTGTATTTATAGAGCAGGGTGTCACGGGGCTAGCGAATCCTTCCTTGATTCAGCACGTGCGGCGCGCACTCAAACAATCCGGGAATCTCTATGCGACCGAAATCTCCATCACCCGGGTTTGGCCACATGATTTTGGCACCGAAGATGGTCTTCACATGTCTTCCTCTGGTCACGAAGTCTCGACAAGTGACAAGGGGCTCTTTTTGTTTTCTTTCTCTTTTTTTATTTGTGTATATTATTTTGGGGTGTAAGCCTCTTATACCCCTCCCCCTCTCTCTTGTACTTTATTTTTCTTTTAATATATTTCACCGTTGTTATTGCTCAAAAAAAAAATCATATCAAGTATATACTGACTCAAGGGGAAAAAACACAAGAATTTTAAATGATTGAATCTCACCTTTGAGAAGGCAAAACACTGAAAACTTTGACATTGTTAGGAAGAAAAGAGTTAATATAGTTTGCAAGAGAAATGCCGTTTGGATCATCTTTCCATGCATTTTCAGGTATTTCCATCTTCAAAGATATCATGGTCGCCAAGGAATGAACCTGATAACATCGAAATTGACCAAATAAAAACACTATAAATATTTTTTGAATGCAAAAACATAAAAATAATAGAAGGATAGCTCTCATAACTCACAACTGTGAATTGCTCAAAGGCTGAGTAGCAAAGTAAGAGGATACAAATATACTAGATTACAATAATGTCTAATTGAGACAAACTAATGCATCATTTGGAAAGAGTTTGCTTACAGAAAAATGTCCTTTCAAAACCCTATAGAGCAAGTGGCAGACAATTGAAATAAAACTCTCTAAATGGATAAGCATCAACACACCAGAGAATATCATTTCATGCCAAATGAATTGTTAGTAGAGGCATCCATATGAGTGCTGCTCATGGACTGTCTGTTTAGACTGTTCTTGTGATTGTTTTCATTGGAGCGGAAGATGACTAGAAAACTACAAGATTGAATATCCAAGACCTTCCAACTGATGAACAGAAAATGGATGGTTGGAAAGAGCATACAGCAATCAGCTACGAAAAAACAATCGGGATCATCCAATATGGGAACTCTGGAACATCATCAGCAACAGTGAGGCCCACCATACCAACAGTTTGGGTCAGTGTACCAGAAATAGCCAGTTCAGTAAACTGTCACATATTCTGGGGTTCAGGACACTTTCACTCAAAAGAATAAAGTGCATGCCCAAACCACTGTGTGGGTCCAAATAAGTTAAGCAAAGCACAACAGTACTAAGAATTTATTAGTAACCAACAGATGAAGGCAAAGGCCTTCAGATATGGTATTCAGAACCAAATCACGTTTGATCTGTCACCAAATCCTGGTGATTTTTAGACTAATAGTAATGAAATATATGTTGCTTTTTTCACAAACCCAAGGACAAAATAGGTGGAAAGACCCTGAGAACCCAAATACCCAATAACCATATCAACATATAATCACACGGAACTCAGTCATAAATCTAGAAATGGGCTTAGTAACACTGCATTTAGTTTCAAATAACAGGAACAGTAGGAAATGGACACACCTATTCTGTTTGACCTGTGTCCTCAAATCCCGAATCCTGCATATAACCTCTCTAGTCTAGGGGTTTGGACCTTGGACAACAAGCTAGTGAAACCAATCAGTCATTTGTTCATAGAAGCACATCCATGAACCTGGATAACCAGCTACAACCAAGAGAGAAGCAGGGACTTCATGTCCAAAGAGACAAGGGATCTCTACCCTACTAGAATTTGATTTCTATTCTGAACAAAAAAAAAAAAACCAAGTCTAACTTTAATAGAAGTCCTCACAAGCATTATATAGTTGTCCTAGAGCCTAGACCATTAATGTGACTTACAACAGTTCATTCTCAGACATAGTAATAATCATAATCAGAATAGTAACTATAAAAATAATAATACAATTAATAATAATAATAATAAAAAAGCCTGAAGGCATCAATTTCTAACTACATAACATACTTTCCTTATTTTAATGGGTTTCTCCCCATGTATGTCTCTAATAATCAATGTTGTGAAATCGAATCGTATCGCAAAATCGATATACATCTCGAACCACAAATCGTGTATCGCAAATCGTAGAATCGTAAGATTCATAAATGTTTTCCCTCGAAAATATTTAATATATGAAATAATGTAAAATATATCTAAAATGTAATAATATGAGCGATTCTCTAACTTTCTTTCAATATTAAGTAAATATTATATTATTAGTTCATTAGAGCTCAAATTTCAATGCTCCAACTCCCAAAAGTATTAGACCATTATATAATCCAACTATACTGTGAACAGTCAATAATTAACTAAAAAGCCCTCAAAAAATCGAACAGTCTCAAATGCCCACTCAAGCCTTAAAAATCATTAAAACAAAATGTTTCATGCTTTCACACTCCTAATAACCCCATAATTCTATAATTTATATGAATCGTAGGTTTTGTTAATAGATACGAATTGTTCCTCTTAGTATATTTTATGAATCGTAAGATACGAATCGTGTATCGTAAGATTTTAACAACAATGCTAATAATCACTCGAATGCATACACATATACATATATATGGAAAATATTCAAGAGAGAACTCTAGTAGAGAACTCAAAGAACTCTAAATAGGGCCCTCCAATGATTAACCCAAACCATACAATTGGGTTATATACCAAATTGGTAGCAATACACCTTTTATACATAGTTGAATCTTCAAGAAAAAAAAAAACTACATTTATCTAAGGCCTATAAAACTATTAAATTTTGAACTCCTAATAACTATTAATAACTATTAAATTTTGAACTATTAAAAACTACATTTAACTTTTGTCCACTTCTAGCTCACCTAATGATCTACCTATTCATCCATTCCCTAGTGATTAGAATACATCTAGGTAGGCCTCATAATTATAAAAAAAGGTGAGATCTCTATTTCATGAAATTGATGCAACACATCTCCAAGAGAATGAAGACCACATCTTAAGCACGGCGCTGAATTATTGTACCCCATTGGATGCATCAAAGAATTCACCAAATTGGAGTGCCAATGGTAAAATGAGCATTTAAAATGGCCTAGACCATTGGGCTATGGGTCCATATGAATTTTTCACAAAAATGAGTGTGGGACCAAGTCCAAGTGGTCTAAAATTTAGGGTATGCTAGGAGTGACGAATTACATGCTCTATCCCTTGATTCTCTCCCCCTTATCTTCTCTCCATTCACATGGTGGCACCAACAAGACTAGAATCTTTAGGAATTTTTATTTGAGTTATTTCTTATCGTTTTTTCTTATGTATTTTTTTTTTTTTTTTGACCAAGGTGTCCAGGCCTCTTAGAGTACCCGAGTAGTCCTCGGGGCATGTGTAAGCCTCCCTACCCACACAAACTGGATAAAACTACGGGAAGTGACCCTTTGGGGTGGGATGTTCCAACTCAGGATTCCCACTTCCTGAGGCGGGTTCCTGGCTAACACACCAACCCCTTGGGGTTTATGTGTTTTTATTTTATTGAAGGAAAACATATGAAAATGATGTGTCATATTATTATTGGTGAATAAGGGTGCCGTAGGATTAATGACATAGCATGTTGCCAGCATAAATATAGAAATTGTAAGGCAAGGGTGCCCACGGCTAGGTGTCCACCTTCATTGTATCTTGGCTAAAGAAAAAGTATAAATAACAGGTCCTTGGAGTACCTAGAGGACATCCAGTTTTGTGTGAATTTTAATTTTACTTCGTTGTCTGAATTTATCTTGAGAATTGTAGCAAGTTTGATTTCAAATCTTCTTGTTATTCATTGTGTGCTATTTTTTTTTTTAAGCAATTCATTCAAGGTGTTTTTTTGGTGAGAATGTGAATTTCTTCATTGCGGGAAAAAAATAATGCTTGAGTTCACTATAGAATTTGGAGTTTCCTCAATTTAATTGTCTATGTTCTTCCACTTATTTCCTAGGTAGATCTTGAAAAGGGTCTCTTAACCCATTTCTATTGGGGATTTCAGGTCTGTTTACCTCAATTTTAATTGAGCTAGAGTTCGAATTCCCTAGATGGATGTCAGCACACCCCAAGTAAGAATAGATATCGGTAGGATTGCATCAACTGTCCCAAGGACATAAGCTACATCCATTCAAGATTGCATCATATCTGTTTTTTGAGGTGCTTGTCTATAAGAGCTTGTAGCACAGTCAGTAAGTCTCACTGTTGCAATAATAATATTGCCGGTTTGAGTCCTATGGATGTTGGATAAGAAGTTGGCCCATGGAAAACAAATTATCAAATCCAATTATGAGCGCTAAACCTAGATAAATGGGATAAATGGCTTTGATGATGATGATATGAGGAGAACTATTGTTCAAAATCGATGAGAACACACCTAAAATGTCAAGTTCCAATATTATTGTGCACTTGCCCTCTCCACTGGGGGGAAGGTGATGCAAAGTTGTAATTATAAAATGATGTATCATTTATTTGCCATCATAATTGGCTCACCTGTAATTATAAAATGATGTATCCTCTGCAGTTTTCATTACATTCAATACAATAGCGAGAGAGAATTCCTCTCCACAATTTCTCTTTCTCCTTTTTTTCTTATTATTATATTCTACATTAGGCTAATAAAAACCTAATAAAACTAATTGCATTCATAATACTCAAGCCTTCATCCCATCTATCTAGAGTGGTTTTTTTAAGTTCCACTCAAGTCTTTCAACAACATTCATGTTCAATGTCACCCCACAATCTAGTAAACAATATTCTTATCAATCCCAATACGGAGGTAATGTGCTAGCATCAAAGAATAATGATCAAGCGATAATAAATGGCTTATGAATGATACTTACCCCTTTATCAGTTCGACTACTTCTAGCCCATCCAACCTTGTGTAGATTTCCATAATTACTATCCTTGATCCCACCTGCCTTAAAGATGGCAGTTTCCAACGCTCCTTCAATAGCTACATAACAAAACCAAAAAGGCTTTAGCAAGATGTTGGCAATCATGTCCAAGCTAAGACTATAAGTACTAGTATGACCTTAAAATTAAAAATTAAAAATTAAAAAATCAAACCTTCTGTAACAACCCATCCCGCTAGCACAATATTGTCATCTTTGGGCCTACAAACGAACCCACACGGCTTTGCTTTGGCGAGCCAACCTACTGTTGCTCCCAAAAGGCCTTGTGCTAGAAGGAAGAAGACTATTACTTATATACCAGGGAATTTCCAATGCCACTAGCAATGTGAGACTTTTTGGTGCAGGGTATTACAATCTACCCCCCTTAAAGCCATAGCCGTACCCGGCTCTACACACACAACAACCAAGCCCACACCCTCAGGCAGAGAGTTGAACCATGCTCTAATACCATTTGTAACGACCTATCCGGCTAGCACAATATTATCCACTTTGGGCCTATACACGGACCCGCACGGCTTTGCTTTGGCTACCAACCCACTGTTACTCCCAAAAGACCTTGTATTAGAAGGAGCAAGGCTACTACTTATATACCAGGGAATTTCCAATGCCACTAGCAATTTGGGATTTTTTTGGGTGGGGTATTACACCTTCTATTGGCATGAAACGAGCATTTTCAAAGACCTCGAATCCATGCCTAAAAAGTAAAATGGAATCATCACTAGTATTTGAAAAATAAATATGCACTAGATTCTTTTCCTTCTTTTGCATCAATATATGTGCATGTTAGAAATTTCTCACAGCATGTCGTAGACAAATTTTGACACATGGAGCTTTTTCATATACATTTTGTATGATGCTGTAGACAAATTTTGGCACACATGGAGCATTTTTCATGTACTTTTATACAAGGTTTGTACAATATTTATAGCACTATATTTCAAATGAGTGTGGATTTTTTTAATGTTTTGATAGGTTTCCATAATATGACCTACGCAATTTATCTTTCGTATTATCATATACATAAACATGTTTTTTGTATAGCATTTATCCCCAATAGCCACTTGCGTGCACCCCTCTGTGGGGCCCACATGGAATGTGAGATTGGCTTTATCAAAATTATCTAGCTTGGGTCAAAGACCAATCAAAAATCAGCTTAATTGGACGAACAAAACCATATTCAAGGTCTCACAGTGTCACGCCCCGCCGTCCAACACCTAGACGTGCGTGATCTAACTGTAGAAAAATAAATCATCAAAGCACAGTAAAAAAAAGGGTTCGCACGGTGGGTTTAAATCTCAAATTTGTGAAATATGGGTTGAACACAAAAAGAGTAGTCAAAGGTATGGCCTAAAGTGGGGAGTTGCATCCTTTCTTAATGTCCAAATCTGTAAGGCAGAAAAATCACCAATAAGAAAAAGGGTTTTAAATAAACTAAAACTATACTGTAACATTAAAATAGATAACCTATATGCTGTGTTTTAAAAATCCCAAACAGTCCCCAAGAATCGCTGTAGACTGAGAATTCAGTCCCCGATATTGCCGGTTATCTCAATGGTTTGGCTGAAGACAGAGTTCTCTATAACTCATCGTAGGTCTAAGGTAACAAAGTTCTGGGTTTTAACTTGTAAGTTAGCCACGGTAAAACCAAAAAATGGGGTTAATACATGGTGCTAGCAGCCAGCTTTGGGAAGCAAGGCTTGATTAGGTACTGTTCACGGATGAGGGACAGTTATTGTTGGCAAGATATCAAATCTTGAAACATAGAAGAGAAAGGAAAAGAAGAGGAATCAAAGAGAAGCACGCGACATACCTGGTTAGCTCTATACTGATGGCTGCGTTTGGATCTGGGTATAAGAGCAAGACCGAGAGAAGCTTGGGGAGAGATCAAACTTGTTTCCACGTGTTGCAGGCGAAAGATTTTTGATTCACAATGCTTGAAGGGCGAAGTGAGAACGATGCCGAGAGAGAGAGAGAGAGAGAGAGAGAGAGAGAGAGATGCAGTGCAAGGGATCGCCGAGATAGGGGTTTTCCCTCTTCCGCTTGGCTTTAAATGGTTGTCAGCTGCCCCAATTTCGGGAGGGAAGATCGGGAGGGGAAGAGAAAGAGGAAAGGGATTTGATTAAGGAAGGAAGGAAAGGAAGGACGGGAAGGAGTCTTACCGTTCTTTCCCTTCAAAGGTTTAGGGATTTGGGGACCCTTTCCATCGAGACTTATGGATTTTGGGAGAGGAAAAGGTAACTTAAGAAAAATAAAAGAAACAAAACAAAAAGGGGTGTGGGTCTTAAAAGGCCCACACGATTTTGGGCAAAAACCATGTGATGCCTAATTACCATTTTAAAATAAAACTTCAACTAAAAACTTTTAAAATGAATCTATTTATTTATTTATAAAATTCACTCCTATGGTTAGTTCAATTATTGACGGTGGATCCCTTTAAATTATTGATTTTAATAAATTGTCCTTTATTAATTTTGTCACTCATCAATTAATTTCTAGACACTTAAAAATTAGAATTTTTATTGATTTTGAAATTTTAAATAAAATATTTCCAATTGAAATTCTAACTTAGGGGAATTTAAAAGTCTAAGTTGATAATTTATTTTCCATTCCCTTAATTTAATTCAAAGGGGGGTAAATTTGTAAACTCTCATAGAGGAGAAAGTGTGTGAAATAGGGGTCTATTATTCAATCCCTAAATTAAATTGTGTTTTCTCCAAATAAATTTATCAATTTAAACTAACAATTAAATTAAACTATGATAAATTTCTAAATTAGTTTTACCCATCACATCTGACCTGTTACCCCCGGGTCGGGTCATTACACACAGAGTCAAGGCCATATGTTTGATCAAATGTGAGTGCAACTCAAAATGGAGTCAAACTAGTAAGGATCCAATTCACAAGGAGTAGGTAGGTGTCGAGCGGAAGGGTTGTATGAAGTTTAAAAACTTGAAAGTCAAACTTGATGAGAAATCCAATCAAGTAAAGTAACTCGAACAAGTTTTACAAATTGGACCGAAAAAACTCAACATGACTGATTAACTCGCAGAACTCAGAATCCCATTAAATCAATTTAGACTAACTCATCAATTTTTTCAGCTTTTAAACTATGAGTATGAATGATATATAGAAGATCATCAGGTTTGCACATATGAGCCATGAAGGCCAGCATCAAACATCTCAACATCCCCCACCCCCACCCGACAAAAAAAAAAACCTAGAGTAGAGAGAGAGTCATACCAAATACCACCTGAATTAAGGATCATGACTAACGAGAGTTCATAGAACAATCGGCAACTCCTTGCAGAGATGCACCAGTATCAGTACACATGAATGAAAGACTACAGTAAGAGTACTCACGAAAATCATCTAAAGATCATTATTGTGGACAAAATCTTGTCTATCCTTGAATGGTTCTTGATTATCAGAATTTCCACATCAGTGGGATCCTAATTTGCTCATCTAGGAAATAAAGGAAAAATTTATGATGGACCAACCTTTTTTGGAGACGGCAACAAGAGATTTCAATCGAGATATAAAAAAGTAGGGACTCACCATATTTTTTGGTATGCCAACTTCTTTCTGAAAGATAGTTTGCCAATATTTCCTCTCTCTCTCTCTCTCTCTCTCTCTCTCTCTCTCTCTCTCTCTCTCTCTCTCTCTCTCTCTCCTGCAAATATAATTTAAGCTTTACTATTTTCATATGGTGTCCAATGCATAGAACAAAAAGCCTGTTTATCGTAGACAAAATCTTGTCTATCCTTGAATGGTTCTTGATTATCAGAATTGCCACATCAGTGGCATCCTAATTTGCTCATCTAGAAAATAAAGGAAAATTATATGATGGACCAACCTTTGGAGACGGCAACAAGAAGTTGGGGAAAATATGGTGAGTCCACGGCAACAAGAAGTTGGGGAAAATATGGTGAGTCCCTACTCTCTCGAAAATATGGTGAGTCCCTACTCTCTCTCTTCTCTCTCTCTCTCTCTCTCTCTCTCTCTCTCTCTCTCTCTCTCTAACTTTTCATGGATCTTCTGCATTAATCCAATGTGACTGGATTTTGTATTTTCAATGCAGCTTGTTTCAAGAAATATTAAGGACTACGGATCAGACCCAGTTCTCCAGTTTTAATACCCATCCCATTTTTAGTTACTATTCACAATGAGAAGAATAACAAAGGAATTATTTATCTTTTTGAAAAGTAATAACAAAGGAATTATTGTAGTTTTAAAATCTATTTTTAGAGTTTTTGGTTTAAAATAAAATGATTGTGGAGTTAAGTTTGAATAGATGGATTTACAAGGCTTTTTTTTTCCTTCTTACCACATTAGAAGTTTCCTCTTTTTCCCATTCTCCTAGGAATCATAATGAGACCTATGGGTCTTGCAGAGCCAGGCCCAAAAGGCCTTGTGCATATGGCACGGGGCTGCCCTCTTAAATCCCACCAACAAATGCTTCTCACTAGCGGTATGGGGCTTTTTTCCCATTGCCGCTAGTGCAGGGGTATCACAGTTCGGCCAAAGGCCAATTGATGAAATTGGAGGTTAGCTCCAATGAATCGAATCAAAAAAGAAACAAAAAAATTTAGTCTCTCAAGGAAATGAAAGCTAGAGGGACAAGGAAATCGAAATAGATGACCCAAACACAAATCTAAATTCAGCCCAATTTTATATGGGAACCCGAAAATCAATTAGAGGAACCAACGAAATTTCACTCACAAAGAAATAATCAAAAGCCCTAATCTCACCTAGGTCACAATTCACACCAGAATAACCTTGACACCTTGACTCAGGCTTCAATTCAATTTAAAATTCACACAAAATAATTGTGCTTTAATTATTTAAAAATGTTGGCATAAATTCAAAAATCCAAATAACATTAATAGAAAATTGCAAACATAAATTAATTAAAGACATTAATTTTCTGAAAATCAAATCAAATATAAAACTCACCAATTATTCGAGAGAACAAGCAACTTTGCCTCAATTTTATTGATCCAAATTCGAGTGCACAGATTGGAGGTCCAAGTCCTCAATTTATAGTTGAGATTGGCCATAAAAAACTTGGAAATTCAATCTATCCTAGCCACACACCCATACATTCCTTTATCTAATTTTTCATCTTAAACTCAAGAATTGTATGCTTGCCAACTGGGGCATTATTACATCCTCAAAATAAAATAAAAAATTTGAGTTGGGAGTTCACTGAGGCCTTGTATGTGCAATTTGGCCCATCAGACTAAGAGGATTTTGACAAGGCTTCAACAAAACTCAAATAGACCTGATCGTAACAAAACTCAAATATCTAAAATCTATTTTTCTTGCTATTTGAAATATAAAATTACTAATTAAATTTTTGTATTCAAGTTTTTCTAAAGATTAACAATTAAACCGTTTGTGAGAGTTTCTTTTGATTTCTAAACGTGTGAGAGTGAATGAGTATTGCCATTTCATTTTTTATATTAATAAGAGTCCTAAATTTTGGGCCTTCTCAAGTTGGGGGCCTAAGGCAACCGCTTTTCTTGCTACCCCCTTGAGCCAGACCTGGGTAGTGTTTTCAAAAGAAAATTAAGGCTTCTTGTAGAGAAAGGAGACAAAACACTTTTCTGGACAGACCCAATTGTTGGGGGACAGAGACTTTTCAGGATAGAAGGTATAGAAATGCTAGAGTACAAGACTGCTATAAGGATGAAGTGGGTTGAAAATCTTAGGAGCTCGATTTTAAAAAAAAATTCAGGACATTTGAGCAAGAAAGCTTAGAAGAGTTGAAGACCATGTAAGGGGAGTTTCCTATATTTAGGGAGGAAGAGGATGAATTAATTACTTTTTAGGTGTTTTTTCAGTCAAGGCAGTGGTAGACTCAGCCCTACAACAATCAAATGGTGAGGCCAATTGGTCGTTCTCAGCTTGGTTAAGATTGCCTCCCCGAAGGTTCAAACATTCGTATGGTGTACCCTTAAGGAGAGGATTCTCTCTAGAGTGACACTTAACCTTAGGGGTATGCTTAGATTTGATGACGACCTACGTTGCTTGCTATTTGGTTTTGAGGAAGAGGACAACCACTTGTTTGCAGGGTGCCCAGTGGCAAGATACCTTTGGACTGGTTTTGCTAATCAAATGGGTGTTTTGTGGGTGCTTGATAGAACTTGTGGAGGTATTATTGATCATAGGTAACCCCGAATCTCGGGCACAAAAAGAAGGCAGCCTAGAACACCATTCCAACTGTGATAATATTGTCTATCTGGAAGGAAAAAACTCTAGGATTTTCGAGAACAAAGTGTGTGAGGTGAATGACATTTTCCATAACACTAGATGGAGACTATGTGCTTGGCTCTTAGCAGGAAAAGAATTTAAGCGATACAAAATGTCGAACTTTGATAATTCCTGGGAGGGTTGTATGAATTAGAATAGGCGTGATTGGGTCTCTGCCTCCGGCGGGAACCTTCAAATTCAATATAGACGGGGCATAAAGGGGCAAACTGGGGCCAACAGGAATAGGGGGAGTTCTAAGGGATACGACTACGACCTCATCTTTGGTCTTTTCCGAGTATGTGGGTAAGAGAGTTCCAAACAAGGCCGATCTACTAGTTATTAGGAGAGCTTCGACCTTATGGGTTCCGATAAGACAAGGGATCTTAATTATCGAAGGGGATTCGACAAATGCAATTAAATGGACTAAAGGCTGAAGCGGCCATCATGGAAATTAATCATAGTCGTCAGGGAGATAAGGGCATTGTGTTCAGGTCATGAGATCTCTTTTGAGCTGGCCAAGAGATCAACTAACGAAGTGGCAGACTTCTTCGCGAAGAACAGGGCGGACTCGATGCATGAGGGTGTCTTCTTCCTATGACTATTTTGGGATAGGGGACTGTTGACTTTGAGAGGAGAACTTTCTATCCTTTATTTTGCTGGAATATCTTATGTCTATGTTTTTTTCTCTTTTCTTTTCAAGTTTTAAGACTCTTAGGCCCTCACCAAGTATATGTAATGTTTTCTCACTACTTATATATTTCTCTATTTGTTACCACTACAAAAAGTCTAATTTGAGAGGTTGGCGACCCAATTGCATGTTTGACCGAAGAAGGTTCCCATGTGGAGTACTATTAGTGGATTACAGGAGCATATCCATTCAAAGTTAAGTTGTTCAGACCGACCACAATACTAGTTGCTGTCAGCCTAGCTCAACTATAGGAAGGTAAATTGCAAAACCTGTGCCGGGTTATCAAACCGAGTTGGCAGCAACTAGGCTGAACTAACCCACAGCGCCTAAGCCATCAGACACAGTTGGGGACTTCCATTCAAAACATCAACCTGGACTGAGATGCAGGCTCATCAGAATAAAGGATTGTTTTATAATTGTGATGAGAAGTGCATGCCCGGCCACATTCCGGAAGTGCAACAAGTGTTTTCTTGGAGGTTTCTGAGGCAACTGAGACAGATCCAAAGCATCAAGATGACTTAGTGGAAAACAATCCAGCCAACGAATCAACAGATTCACCAGAGATTTCCCTTCACGCTTTAGTAGGCTTGGATTATCTGAAAACCATGTGCGTTCAAGGAATGATTTAAGGGTCGCAAGCTGTCCACGTTCATAAACAGTGGCAGCACACGATTTTGTTTACACAAGTTTGGTTGCCGCTCACAAGATAGGATGCACCACTCAACCGTCGCACGCCTTCCAGGACATGGTGGCTGATGGAAACAACCTAGATTTTGCAGGGATTCGAAATGATATTTCCATCAATATCCGAGGCTATCGATGCCTTGTTCACATGTAACCTTTGGACCTGAATGGATCTGATGTGGTGCTAGGATTTCAGCGGCTCCAAAGCCTTGGATCAGTGATTTGTGACTGGAAGCAATAGATGATAGATTTTAATGTTAATGGGAAGTCATAATCCCTCACTAGCTTCACTCACAAGAAGGTTCAACTTGCGCAAGCAAACAGTGTGCAAAGGTTGCTGCATGAGGACACAGCATGTAATGACCTGACCCGGAGTAGCAAGTCAATCGAATCGGGTAAAACTAAAATAGCAAATGGGTCTCTTGATTGTGCTGTGTAAAATTATGTGTTATTTTCTTTTATTTTTATTGTTTAAAGTAAAATAGATAAACACACAAAAACCTAGAATTTAATTAATTTAGGTTCCCAAATGCACACACATTTTCCTTAATTAGAAATTTATGACTTTATCTGCTTCGAGTTGAGATTGAGTTAATGAAAATTTAATTATCAAATTAGATTTTAATTTGCAAAATTAAGAATTTCAATTAGAATTTTAATTCCACTTGTATTAGGAATTAAATAAATTACTTAACTGTGTGGGCCCCTTGGAGACCCACACCCGTGACTCCCATTCACGGTGAAACATGTCCCTTTTCTTTTCTTCACTTTCCTTCTCCCCTTCTCTAACCGTAGCATCCAAATCCCTAAATTACCGATGGAAACTCTGCCCCGGCTAGGATTCCCCAAATCCGAATTCTTCTCTTCCCTTTCCTACTTCCCTTCTCCAAAGGGGAAACCCCACTTTCCACCGAATCCTCTTCCGCCTCCATCTCTCAATCCCAAGATTTTTCGGAACGACCCAGCCAACCTCAATTTCTTCTATTTAAATCCATGCGACACCAACCGATTTCTTCTTCCAATATCGATCCCCATCAAACGACGGCAAGATCTCTGCATCCCTTCTCTCTCTCCCGGCGAACTCCAACCTTCTCCATTGAAACATTTATACCAGGTATGCATCTTCTTTGTTGGTTTCCTTTTACTTTTGTTTTTCCTCTCCTTTCCGTTGTTGCTACCAGAACCAGGCCCGGCCCTCGCTATAGGCGAAGTAGGCGGTCGCCTAGGGCCCCCAAATAAAAAGGGCCCCCAAGTCCACAAGTTCCTTTACTATATGTTAAATATTTAATAATGTCTATTTAAAGCACATATACATTCTTGTCTGGTTGGTTAAAATTCTCCCTTTATAGAAAAAGGTCTGGGATCAAATCCCGACTGTGTTATAATAATAGTAATATTTTGTAATTTTTTTTTATCAAGTTATTTAATAATAATAATGAAAAAGTGTAGGTTTCTTAAAAAATTAAAATAATGATACTAACAATCATAATAATAATTATTATAATTCTCATTTTATTGAGTTTAATAATAATAATAATAATAAAATAATTTTAATTAATAAAGACTCTTTTAAAATATATCTATCATCTAAATAAAGAGAAAGCGAAATCTATATTGAGTTGATAATTTTGAATTAAAAATAATTTAAAGCTTTTAAAATTTGAAGAGATGAAAAAACATAACTTTATTCATTTGATCAATGTAGATTTTATTAGAACTAATATACAAGTATAAATCATTATAATTAAGATAATTTTTAATTTTTTAAAAATACAAAAAAATGAAAAATTAAAATAATAATAATATATTCGTTTCAAATGAGAATTTGCATTAATGTCACACTCCATATGATAAAAGATGCATTACCAAAAGAATGAATTGTTGTTTTCCAAATACATGAATTGCTTATAAAATAATATTAATTATACCAATTACAGTTACCTATGCAGAAATAAGTTTTTCAAAGTTAAAATTGATAAAATCTTATCTTCGGTCTAAAATGTCACAAGAAATATTGAATAAATTAGCTATCTTATCTATTGAAAAATAAATGTTAAAAAAACTTAAATATTGTAATTTAATTAGTAATTTTGCTTCTCAAAATAAGAATAAATTTTAAATAATACTTTGTTATAATATTTTATTTAGTTTCACGCATTGTAAAAAAAAATTATATGATTTTATTTTTTACGAGTATATAAAGGCCCCATCTTAAAAATCTCGCCTAGGGCCCCTGAAATCTCAGGGCCGGCCCTGACCAGAACCCGACGCCAACACCCTTGCCTTCAAACCAGTTTTCATGGAAAACTTTCTTCCCGGGTTACTCTACCTTTTCATTTGAAAGTAGACCTGAGATTTCAGCCCAAAACAATGGCCAACTGAACCTGTAACTAAGATCATAACTGCAGCATGAGTTTCTAGGGTCTATTTTCCAGCCAGAGACGAATTGTATAAGGACAAATTTAACTGTTTAAATATACTTTTGCAAATACATTTAAGAATAGCTAAAATTGGTCAACAAACTCACCTATGGGCTTGGTTTCTCCTCTTTGTGTAATTAAAATAGTAAATGTGTTTTCTCCATTAAGTCATTCATTTCCCTCTTGCTAGTATAGCTTAAGTGATATGGGTGCTCACCGACTCATATTTACAACTATTTATTTTCCTTCCTTTTATTTTATTTTAATTCATCCTATTTGACCAAAAGTAATTAATGAGTTAGAATTCTTTTGTTACAGTTGTTGTTTTACAACTTTCATAATTCTACTTAAACTTGTTTGAGAAAGGTTTTACTTAAGTTATAATAATATATAATCTGAACCTGTATGGATTTCCTATGCCAGTTAGGTTCTATTTCACTTCATTACATTATTATATGATGTAAGATTTTGAGAGTTTTTCAGTAGATATCTAATTATCATTTTCTTTTTATTTCCCACCATTCTTTCCTCAGGATTTCCGTCCAGATATTTCAATTGGCCCTTCCTAGTTTTTGATTTACTATTACCCATTTCATGTAATCAAAGCACTTAATGGTTCAGATTTTTAGAATGATATTTTGTTCTTATAAAGTACCCCCTTCCTATTCAATTAATTTATTTTGAAAATTGTTCAAACTATCCTTAGATCTTATTATCGTAAGATTTTCATTACCTTATACTCATTAATTCTCTAAGGTATTTAATAACTCAGCTCCTTTACATGTTTGAGGGTATATGTTGGCCCAACTGTAAGGTCTATAATATGTAATAAATAAAATTCTGAAACAGATTTGAGTCCACATGTGTTAGCCAAATTATTTAGTCATTGGGTTATATAATTATTTTCTTTTCCTTAATAATGCAAGGAGTTTCAAAAAAAAAAAATATGTATCTATAAAAGACATATTTAAAATTTCAGGTATTAGTATTATGACCGTCTTTACAAAATACTCTTCCTTTCTTTTCTCTTATTTTATTTCATTCCGCTTACTTCAGTTTTTATTTATTATTATAGGTGGTTCCTCTTCTCATGTAGTTTTATTTGCAAAAGATTATGAAAACTCTCTTCATATTTACTTTGACTGTGATTTAGTTTCAAGTTATTTATTTACCTAGTTAAAACTACATATTTATTGGCGTATATAGTGATTTCGGGGCAGCAACATATACCTATGTCCGACAATTCCAAACACTCATAAGAAACTGAGATACCAGTTAAGAGGTGTGGACCAACCCTCCTGCCAGTGTACGACATCCCTAAACCTTTAGGACATCTCCTACGTTTACTACGTCTAGATTATTCAGAGATGATGTTAGAAATGTAATATTCATGATACTTAGAACTTCAAACAAATTTATCTGCAGCACGTCCCAAAATTCTTACTACTTGACAACAAGTTGGAATGCATGTGAATTCATCACCTACACTTCGTGAACTTTTTAGGTGAGAGAAAATAATACTTTGCACCTTCACTGAGCATGAAAACTCTCTATGTTATTTGTATGATTGAACAATAGAAAAAAATCTTCTATGGCATGTATTTGTAATGTAATATTGGATAATAGACTGAGTTATATTTTAGAATAGTAGTTGTAGTCCGGTGCTCATTCACAGTAATGTAAGGAATTTGGCTAAGTGTTCTAATGACCGTGAGGGGACTCAGTTTGCCCGGATAAATGGAAATCAACTACTAGCTTTATTGAAAGATCCAATAATTATGTTCGAATTGGTTGAATATTATGATGTGATAAGTGATGTTCTTGAGGTTGATTTATAATATTGTTACCATAATAATAATGTTGTAATATAATTTATTCCTTTGTATATGTGATATTATTGGAGTTAGTTTTGATGCTTAAAATATGTACATGATGTTTATGTTAAATTGAGATTATAATCATGTTTGGAGTATGATGGCAACGATTTTACTTATGGCATGTTAATATGGTTCATAACATGGCATAATGGTAGAGAAAATGCATGGTAAGCATGACATCTTCATATTCATAGGATGGGTATGGAGGTGTAGGCGGTGATCCTTCATGATGACCACGACGGTGGTAGTTTGAGGCCTCGCTTTTAGTGAGAAGTACCACACATGTGGTAGGTTTGGTTTGTTAAGCCATGAAAGATCACGAAGACTGATATTTGGTGGTAGTTGCGTTGTATAGGCCCCATTTGATATGGGAAGTACCACTCTGTGGTAAGTATAGGCCTCGCTTCAGTGGGATGGCCACCAAATACAGTGGGTATGTTGTGGAGGAATGAGACACTGAACATTGCATTTAACATTGTGCATTGCATGGCATAATGCATGGATATTAAAAGCATATTATTTAATCATGTTTTAAGTTGATATTTATAGAGAATAATAGAGATATTATGTTGGGTATAATTTATTGTATTCCTTCACTGGGTTTGGAGCTCACACCCCTTACATTGCAGGTAATCCTGTGGAATTAGGATTGGAGGAGACTACCGATGTTTAGATACTATCAAGGATGAACATTTAATTTCTTAATATAGTTGTGGATTCGTGTGATTGGATTTATTTTATTTGATATTACGTCTTTTGAGAGATTTGATTAGTTAGCTTGAAATAATTGAGAACTTTGAGAATATTGAATTTGTTTTATTTTATGGAATGGGATGTGAGTAGTGAGATTAAATGTGATGTTGATAACAGATGTTATTCATTTCATATTATCGGTGACATTATGATAAAAAATATATACTTATTTCCCCCAGCTACAAATCTGTGATGTAAGACCTGTTAGATGCGTAATGCGTTGGTTAACGCCCGTTCAGCCTGCAGTTAAGAGGGCCACGACCCGTTTAAGCTTTAGAAAGGGGCGGCGCGTTACACAGCACCCTTACACGGCTAATTCAGTAGCTGCAATATTTGTGTGGGACGTGGCACAATTTCATGGTATGCCTTGTTCAGTAGTTTCTGACCGCAGTCTATTTTGGCATAAGTTTTCAAATTACAAGACACTCAACTGTGTACGAGCACGGCCCATTAGGCGGATGGTCAAACTAAGGTCTTAAACCGTTGCCTTACAAACATATTTGTGGTGTTTCACAAGTCAGCATCCAAATCAATGGGTTGAGTGGCTTCCTTGGGCTAAGTTTTAACATGCTACTACTTTCCACTTGACCAAAACAAAACCACTCCACTCAGAACAGTATACAGGAGACCCCCTCCCACTCTCCAGCGTTATGAAGACAGCACCTCTACAGTGAGCAGTGTGGAAGTGATAACTGAAAGATAAGAGACCGAGGCATTCGTGATCTATGGAATCTAGTGTGCGCTCAGGAACGCATGAAAAGGCAGCACAATCAACACTGCAGAGAGCAAGAATCTCAAACCAGAGATGCAGTTTACTTGGACATTAGACCTTACAAGCAGAATACTCTTTATGACCACACCAACATGAAGCTGGCTCCGAGGTTTTTTGGGTCCTATACAATGCTTGAAAGAATCAGGAAGGTGGCTTACAGGTTGGACCTTCCAAAAGAGTTTAAAATTCATCCAGTCTTTCACATTTCCCAGTCGGAAAATGAGTGGGACAGGCTATTTCAGTTTCGGCCCAGTTACCCTCCTCCAATGATAGGTCATTGTCAGTGGAGCCTGATTCCATATTGTAGCAGCCCGACCCTTAAAAGTGTTGGTTTTATGACGTAATATTTGGGACTAGTGTGTGAGTGGTGGTTGGGAGTCCCATGTGGGCCCATCTGAGTACACTTGTCCTTCATAGACCACCTCTGTCAGAGTAGAGCTGGAAAGTAAAAATGTGCTAAAGTGTGGTGTGTCAGTTCAACCGACACAATTGTCAGATTGACCGATGACTAGGTGGATTTGTTGGATCGACCGACGCTTGTGTCGGCACAATCACTGGAGAGCAGCTTTTTGTCGGATCGACCGACGTACAGTGTCAGTTCGACCAATGCTGGGTAAGTTGAAAGACTCATCGTACGTCGTCGATTTGATCGACGCGGGAGTCAAACTGACCGACGACGGGATTCAAGTTGGGGTATTTAAACCCCAACTTCCACGTTTTCAACCCATTTCCTCTTCCCTCTTCTTCCAGCTGAATGAGTTCTTCCTAAAACCAGCCCTAAAACCAGCCCCTAGACTCCTCTTTTCCATCCAAATCTCCTCTTGCATGCTTGAGAATTGAGGACTCCTCGCCCAAGGCTCCACATAGATCGGATTTCTCTCTCTTTTAAGGTAACTTTCCTCACCTTTCCACCTTCCTTTCCCTTGCATATCGGGTTGGGACTGAGATTATGGCGGAATGGGGTTAGGGTGGATATGTTGGCTTTTTATTATAGAAGGAATGTTGGGTTTATTAAAGGAAATTGTAATGGAGTTCGAATTGGGTGAGATTTGGGTTAGGTTTAGATTTGGAAACCCATTTTGGGGTTGATGCTTGGGGGAAATACAACTTGGGTTTGAACCTTGAGCTGGGATAGTGGAGAAATTGGGGAAAACTCCATGGTTTGAGTTGGTTAACCCAAATTAGAGGGTCAAAGCTTTGAATTAATTGGGGTTCCTTCTTGATAAGTTGAAATGTTACATCTTAAAAGTTTTGGACTTTATTTTGATATGTATATATGCTTTGTGTGTTGTTGGGGAAGCCGTTGATCGCTCGGAGGCTAGCCAATGATATCCCGTGGGAGCCGAGATCCTTCTGTGAATCTCTAGGTGAGGGAAACCACTCCACCTTATGAAGAATATGGAAATAAACATTGTCCATGGATTTATGTTAATAACATATTCATTGTGCTTCTTGTGATTGAAGATTATGATGGATGTTTCTTTTATGAGAATTGAATGATGGAAGTTGTATGTGAATGAGTGAATGGTAGGAGACAGGTCATGAATAATACACCAAATAAGAAGGTGGAGAACTGAGGTCACCACGAGGTGGAGTTGTGGGATGGTCTAGGTGCAGCTAGTCAATGGTCGGGTTCAGGAAGCACCACAAAGGTCAGAGTAGAGGTGGGTACTTGAAAGGGTGGACTGGAGTATTGGAGTCCACGCCTGGGGTTGCCAACAGAGACTAGACAAGGGCCATGACACAGTATGTGGTGGCTAGGCTCATTTTGCATGAGAGACATGTTGAGGTCCCCTCCTCCACTTGTGGTGGGATCAGTTGAAGAAATGGAGACGGTTAAGAGGTGTCTATGTAATTCAATAAATGATGTGTGTGTGTGTTGTATGTTATGGGTTAACTTGAGTTTTGCTTTCCATTGCATAAGTTATATTGAAATTTGGTGTTATTATGCATGCGCTAACCCCTCACAGATGCAGGATATGCGATGGAGGCGGGGTGTCCTGGACCCCATGGGTGATGTTAGGGGAGCTTGACACATGCTAATGTAGCGGAAGTGGGGAAGAAATCAAAATAAGTCAATCCCGACAAGTTATAGGGTCACACATACGAAAACAACTAAAAGGGTAAGAGGCTGGCACGTGGGAAATAAGGAATTAGGGCTGCTTTTAGGTGAAATACGAATGGGAAGAAAGAAAAGGTAAAATAGAGAATGAGGGGCAGCGGCGGCAGAAGTGGAAGGAGAAGGGGAGGTTTGCAAAGGGCTTGTAGTGAAAGATGGAGAAGAAGGAATCGAAGAGGAAGAAGAGGCGAATGAGTAGGAGATGAATATATGGGCTATGAACGAAGGTGAGAGGCAAAACTGCTGCTAGAAGAAGGAGGCTTTAAGTAGCAGAGGCGGAGGCAACGACGAACTTGGGATAAAGCCCAAGCAAAATCAGCGGTGGGTATCTCCTCTGGGATTATGCCAGGATCAACGACGATAAAAGACTGGAACAGGCCAGCGATGGAGTATTTGTCTGCAGCAGTGGCAGAAGGTTGAAGACAACTCGGTGCTCGATGGCAGATAAGAAAATCTTAATCTTATTTCATAATTTCGAAAAGAGGTGAAGTTCCTCTGTTACATGCACTGTATTTATAATAAAACTAAGAACTCAAAATAGCAAAAACTCTATACCCGACTTTCCTAGACGAATTGGGAAGGCCATGTGAGTGGTTTCCAATCCGTTTACAACTTCTAAACTCTTCTTTAGACTCCTAAATAAACTAGGAAAGCCACTGACCTAGCTTTCTTGTGACACAAAAATTCTAAAATTAAAATAATGCGAAAATAGTAAATACGGAAATAGAAGGGGCGCTGCTGCGTATCCTACATCACATGCAGTCCCTCTTTTGTATTTTGTCAATCATGTTTAAAGTTTGTATTCATATGGATTGTATCCCATTTCATGAATCTTTGGGCATGTAATTAAGTGATAACCCGATTAGATGTTTAAGAAACTATGTGATGGATGATAGTGTTCATATTGAATCCTTTGGTATTGCAAAAATGCACATGTATATTTGTTTATTTTATGTTTATCTCCCTCTTCAATCACGTGTTGGGTGTTGGGCCGTGACACATATTGGATTTTTGAAGGACTAAAGTGGGTTTGAAGTTTGTCAGGAGGTACTGGTCAGTAGGACTTCATTTTCGAGAGACGACACCAACGAGAAAACTGCCAGCAGCGCAACCTTCAGTTTCCTTTCTGAACCTTGAAGACAAGGTTCCAATTGATGGGTCGGAGAATGGTAAAAAACCAGAACAGGAATGTCAGCCCAACACCGTGAAATGGTAGATCAACGGGGCCTAACTTACTAAAAGTCGCCAACTCAACAGGGCCCAATCGTTCCAGCTCGCAAAAGTGGAAGGATGAGCATGGAAAGTGATGTAGAACAGGTGGCCGATAAATTCTAGAAGACATACTCACGACGGGTCGACACCACGAGCTTAATCTCGAATTGGGTCCATGTCTTAATATTTTAATTGCTATTTTACTTTTATTTAGTATGTTAATCCTATTTTGGAATTCTAGTTTTAGTAGGAATCTAATGTGGAAGTCATAGGAAACTTCTAGAGTTAGAAGTCCACCTTAGGTGGAATTTCAGTCGGTTTAGGAGTCTTGTAATAGTCAGTAGCTTGAGTTATAAATAAGACTTGAAAGGTGAAGAAAGACACACCTTATTTTCAGAAAAATCAGATTGATATCCGAGGTTATCTCGTTACTTCTCCTTCTCTGCCTTGTTGCAGGTCTATTTTGCTGGTTCTATTCCAGCCTTGGGTCATCCAGATTTCTGGGCATAATCCCAGAGAAGAACCCTTTCATTGTTTGGGCTTAATCCCTAACCATCGCTGCTGCAAGTCCTCTGTTCTGGTTGTTCGATTTTCGCCACTGCTTCTACAGCTCTTTGCTCCAACCTGCACAACCAGTTTAGTCCTCTTGTTGCTACTCTTCAGGTTCATGAAAGCCCAGGTACCTGTCCTTTGAATCCCAACTGGTCTTCTTCTTCCTTTCCCTCTTTCTTCATCTTCTCCCTTCGATTCTTTCGTCCTCCACTTCCGCCGCCGGAAGCTACCCTTTCCGCTGCCTTCTTTATCCCTCTTTTCTCTTTGCCTTCAAGACCCATTCGCATGCCCTACTTGAGACAGCCCTTCCCACGTGCATGACTTAAAGCCCTCTCCATACGTGTGAATCAACTTATGTGTGTGTGGGTTCCGATCTTTCTTCGAGAGTGACTTAATTTGATTTTTATCCCCGCTTCCAATACATGAAAGGATCAGGTTGGGCATTGGATGTGGTTCAGACTTCAGATTCATAAGACTCTTGTGAATTAATAAATTTAGTCTTATGAATGTCAGAGCACCGATTTATTCGTGTCTCCAGTGTTGTCAATTTCGTAACAATTGTCAGAACTATGCCTATGCTAGATGAAGTCGTTGCATCAAGAAGATTGAAGGCTAGAAGAACGTGTGGTGGAAGTTTGTGCTCATGGAAGGTATCTCCAAGTGTTTGGCAACCAAGCAAGTAAATTGGACTATAGAGGACCATAAATTGAACTCAAAACACCCAAAGTAAAATGGACCATATTCACAGGGCCAAATTGTAGAATCCTTATTGATCCAAGCCCAAGTCCAAATCAACGCCCAAATGTTAAATCTTTGTTAAAATGAATAGTGTTCGACCAGTCAAAGGAATTATCGACTAGTCAAAGGAATTATCGACTAGTCGAAGGTATGATGTATGTGTTCGAGACCTTCCCAAACCTTCGACGAGTCCAAGCCATGTTCAACCAGTCGAGCAGCTCAAGATCTTTTCTACGAAATCTTTGCATTTTCAGGATCGTCCAGTTGACCCCTTGCTTCAAACCATCGACAGATGACTGTTGGTACAAGTTGTAAATTGCAATGGTATTGACTCTTCGACCATGTGTCACCCGCGTCTTCGAACTGTCGAGAACTAGCCATTTTAAATGACTATTATAAAAACGTGGCTTTGCTCTTAATTGTGATTACGTAGAAAGAAAAAAAAAAAAAGACTTAATCGAGGAAAACCAAAATTTTGTTCCAAATCTTCAAAGAATCCCTTTGTAATGACCCATCCCTCTAGCACAATATTGTTCAATTTGGGCTTGAAAGACCCTCACGGCTTTGCATTGGGCCCAAGTGTCACCCTTGACCCCAAAAGGCTTTGTGCTAGCTAGAAGGGAGAGGTGCTCCCTCATATTTCCACAATTTCTCGCGGTATGGGACCTTCCTCTCCCATTTCCCCCCTCACCAAACAGCCCCCTCTCTTGGGGCAAGGGTATTAGAATCCACCCTCATTAAAACTAGAGTCATCCCTGGGTCTATCACACTACAGAGGCAAAGAGTTAAACCATTCTCTGATGCCATTTAAACGACCCATCCCTCTAGCACAATATTGTCCACTTTGGCCTTGAAGGCCCAGAAAGCCTTGTACTAGAAGGGAGACGTGCTCCCTCATATTTCCACAATTCGTAGTGGTATGGAACCTTCCTCTCCTATTTCCGCCCCTCACCAAACAGCCACCTCTCTTGGGGCGGGGGTATCACACCCTTCCCTTTGGAAAATCACATCAAACCTCCGTAAAGCCTTCTCTAATCACTTCATAACCATTGTTCTTAGGAGTAAATGAAAGCAATTAAGAGAGAATTTTGCTAGGAATCCCTATACCATCCTAATCCTAGATCTGGCCTCCCCTTTGGTTGTGCAACACTGGAGCTGTTTGAGTTTCTGAAGAAAGACTGAAGCATTGAGGCGTCATCGAAGAACACTAATCAGAGTTGTGATCGAGACCAAGGCAAGTGTTCTTCTATTTTTTTAATTTTAAATATTGTAAGGTGGATTAGACTATGCGATCGAATCACCATAAAAAATAAGTGTCAAGGAGTAGACCTCGTTGGTCCCTTTCAAAATTAGGGTGTTTAACCCTTTCATAGTATCCTTCGGATAGCCCAAAGTTGGATGATTCCATGAGTGGATTTAGGTTACTTTGAACAACCACTACAAATCGTTGTGCAATGTGTGGTTGATTTCTTGTGGTCCATGCTTTAATATTTGTGATTGGCTTATTTATGCACTAAATCTTGATTTAATTAATTGGGAATAAATATTTGATCATTTGAATTGATTAAATCAAGTGGATTAAAATTGGTCTCATATTGGAATCTTAGTTCATATGTGTATTTTTGTATTGATTGAATTAATTGTGCCAACTATTGTTTTTGATCCATTGTGGTTTTATATATATATGTTTTGTGGGTTGTTTTTTTAAAATAAATAAGGTCACCCACCCACCCCCCTCCAGGACCGGCACTGTTCTAGCCCGGACTTACAATTGGTATCGGAGCGGGTTCGAGGTTCAGGAACCCAGCGTGGTTGCACCGCGGGGGGGGGGGGGGGGGGGGGGGGGGGGGGGGAGGGGAGATTGTTGGCTATGGGGCCAGCAATGCAATGCTGGTGTGGGTGGGTGGGGGTGGGGGGGGGGACCACCACCAGTGTTATCCTTAGGCCCTAGTGGACCGACTGCCACAACCTCATATAAAGGGCTACCTGTGCCACAATGGGGGTGGGTGAAAAAGTCTCACATTGCCTAGGAGGTGCAAGGCTTGGGTGTTTCTTTGAGGGATCACCTCCTTCACATGCAATATCGCGTTTTAAAGTCGTAAGCCCACATTGCGGTGTGCCCAAAAGACCCTGCGGAGGTGAGGGGACCTGGACTGGTTGGCAAAGCGGACAATATTGATGTGTCTGAGGGGGGCCACGGTCCTATCAATGAATTGTTCAAGTACTTGTAAGGATTTACGTTACAGTCACTTGCCTTTATATGTAATCGACTTTTTTAAGGAAATCAGAGAAAGATTCACATCAAGTTACACAGGAGGCTAGGGAACCCCCTCAAATCAGTTCCCAACCTTTTCTTCCTTCTCTTCTTCCTTCTTCGATTTCTTTTTAGTTCCCACCAAAAATACTTAATTTTGGATCTTTTCGACTTGGAAGATCATGGATCCTATCAAGCTCTAACCCTAGATATATCTATATCTATATATATACATATAATTCTTTATAGAAGTACGTACGTCTCTTCTTCCTTCTTTGTAGTTCCCTTAGAAATACTTAATTTTGAATCTTTTCGACTTGTATGGTCATGGATCCTATAAAGAAAGATCAAATCCTAATTCTTTCACTTTGTTTATCTTTCGTTCTTTTAGAAGAGAGAGAGAGAGCTATTGATTTATTGCCTACATGCTTCAGGTTAGCATCAGGGTTGAATTTAAATAAAATTCCATATTCATTTACATTACTCATATTCAACCAGTTTCGATTTAGTGAAGACTATTTTGTAGCATTTCTTCCCAGGATTTTCAATTTTTTAAGCACTAAGCTTGAAGGATCATACACCAACCACAATTCACAAATCCAACATCATTTTATCAACTGAAGGCTTAAATTCCAAAGAAAGCATGGTGTCCACTGTCATTATTAATTATGAGTAACATCCACTTGAAGAAAGATTACCAATGAAAGGTTACAAAAAAACAATTCTTCAAATGATAATAATCTAAGTCAATCACAATTTTAAAAAACAAGGTTTCTGCAGAGTCTTACTCGATAAAGCATGCACATCTCGCTGCTTTTGGAGACCTGCCAAAAGGATGAGAAAATTTAGATGTTTAATCTATACACACATGAAGCCACAAGAACTGTTTTAGTTCAAACCATCCATAAATGCAGTGCACACACTTCAGTGATCCAGACAGTCCATTGATGGGCAATGCTGCAAAATCACAGCCATCTGATTCTTGGGCTACGAATAGATAGGTAAAGGTGAGATGAGGGAAATGGTCCATGTGCAAGGAAATGGATCAAGGATCGGATGACTGGACTTGCTCAATAGAATCCAGTTTATGATGCCCAGACATGACACAGAAATGGCTCAGACACAGGTTCTATACATAGAATTGAAGTGAACTGACCAACACGACATGATACAGAAACATTACCCATTTTTAAGTGTCTGTGCATTGTAGATACAGTGTCAACATCAAAATTTCCTCTGTATACTACAGGAAAGCTAATCATAAAAGAATTAAATAAAAAGAGGGAGCTGATTGATATTTACAATCTAATCTCCTGGTGGATGTGTGTGTTTCAAAATAGAACTTTGTTTCATATGTGGAAGACAAGTATGTTTTATGTTATCCCTCACAAAATGCAAGCAAGTTGCAAGAGTTGTTTTTTTCATTATGCATGACTTGGGAAGAATGTTTAAATGGGTATGAGAGCTCTCAAGCTGCACCCTTGAATAACTGCAAAAAGTACTCTCTTCATTATACGCAAGCATGTGGTAGGCCTGCAGAGGGGAGTTTGTACAAAGGCAATACCCAGTTATTGGTTGGTAGAGGCAATAGGACTTTCTTTTGGAAGGATCTTTAGATGGGAGATCAGCCCTTAAAGGATTTTTTCCCTCAGCTTTTCAGAATTTCCAAGAACAAGAGTGCCTTAGTAAAGCATTGCTACAAGGTTGAGGGTCATCAGATCATCTCGCACTTTGACTTTAGGCAAGAGTTAAGATATTTCGAGAGTGCGAGGAAGGCTGATTTGCTAACTGAGCTAGGGGAATGCCCTCTATCCTTAGAGAAAGAGGACGAACTAATTTGGACGGGTGATTCTTATGGATCCTACTCAGTGAAGTCAATGGTAGAACTGTTCCTTCAACAGCAACATAATTTGGATTCAACCTCAAGCTTCGCTTGGAAAGGTCTAACTCCACCTAGAGTTTAGACTTTTGTGTGGTGTGTTCTTAAAGGAAAGATCCTCACAAGAATGGATCTTAGGAAGAGAGGGTTGTTGAGGTCGGAAGACACTTGTTGTTGTGCTCTTTGTGGTTATCCAAAGGAAGCCGTAGATCATCTTTTCAAGAATTTCCCTTTTGCTCGAAATTTGTGGCTAACCTTTGCGAACCTCTTTGATATCCCTTGGGTCTTAGAACTTGTGTTGGCATCTTAGGGTCCTGGTCTCTGCTGACTTGGACCTAGAGTGAAGGTAGCCTGAAACATGGTTCCAGCTGTAGTACTTTGGACCATTTGGAAAGAAAGAAATTCTAGGATCTCGAAGGAAAATCAGTGGAGGTTAGCGAACTCTTCCGAAGGGAAAAATGGAAGCTAAGGTTGTGATTACTATCCGGTAAGGAGTTCAAGGGGCTTAAACAGATTTATTTTCTAACATCATGAGAGGGTTGTATGAGTGGAGTTGGTAGGAGAGCGAACCCTTCTATCCCTTGGGAACCTCCTAAGCGGGATGTCATGAAATTCAATGTAAATTTAAGTGTGTGATTACTATCTGTACCAGGTGCAGCAGGGATAGGCGGCGTTCTTAGGAACCATAGGGGTATCACAACATTGGTTTTCATAGAATCGGTGGGTATTAGGGACCGTCTTCTCAGTATTAGGAGAGTTTTGACTTTATGGTTAGTCCACAGACAAGGGTCACTAGTGATTGAAGGGGACTCGACAAATGCAATTAAATGGGTCAAGGGGCTTAAGTGACCCTCCTGGAGACTGATTACCATAGTTAGGGAGAATAAGGCACTTGCTTCGGTATTCGAGGTCACTTTTGCCCAAGTGTATGGCAAATGGTGTGGCCAATTACTTTGCCAAATCTGGAGTCAACAATTCAGTCTCAGGAGTGTTCTTTCTTTGAGAAAGAAGATGAGCCAATAGGGGTTTTGCACAAATGTTATGGATTGTATTTCCCTTTCATTGTATTTTTTTGCTTTGATTGTAGTTATGTTTATGTTTGATCTTTTGGTTTAGCACTCCTAGCTTGTTGTACTTGAATTTTCTTATATTAATATAATTTTTTCTGTTACCGCCCAAACAGAAAACATGTGAGGAATGCTACCACAAAAGAAGAAGAACTAGAAACAAGTTAATTGGGCGAGTGCCAGCATGTGCATCATGAGTAGTCAATGAACATACACTTGTAAACAGATCAAATTTCAACTGGGATCCCCGGTCCTTTATTTTACACTGGTAAACATACAACTTTTATTTACATCATGCTGCAGCTAGGAACCTAAGAAGAAATGTATCTCCTCTCAATATTGAAAGAAAAGCAAAGCCATCTCTTCTCCTTCTATCTCTCTCTCTCTCTCTCTCTCTCTCTCTCTCTCTCTCTCTCTCTCTCTCTCTCTCTCAACATTAACTTTCATTTATCAAAGAAAAGCGTATGACAAACTAAAAAGATCCAATATCAGAGACATATACCGAACCCAAAACAAAAAGGAAAATTACAAGATTTACATCAGACTAAAAAAGGACTCAAATCTCTCAACACTCGGACTTTGCCAAGATAACAACACAATTGGCTAAGCATCTTACATGCCTAAAGCAAATATCTCTTCCTTACTGAGCTAAATGGTTTCTTCTGCGATTGCTGGCATTTTCCAAGACAGTTTCTTCCCCCCATCCCTCAACTCTTGACTTCCCCTTACCATTCTCCCTCCACACTTCCACTGCAAAATTGATAGCCAAAAATTCTGCCTCATTTAAATCCCTCTCCAATCTTCCCCTTATCATGATGAAGCACTCCACCCATTTTTGTTGGTCTCAGCCTCCCTCTCACTACCACATCCACATTAGAATTGAAAACTTCATCCAACGGTTTAGCCCATGTCTATGTTACCTACTTCTTTATCCTCCCTCCTATTCCCACTGTCTTCTGACAAGCTGACACCCCTAAACTCCTTGCCCATGATTTATGTGATTAACCCATTCCTAGTCATCACAAATACCTCGCCCATTAAACTTCTTTTGTCTCAAATATTCTTGACTCCTCTCCTTCAACATCTACTACAAAATTTTCGATGAAATAAAGTCCCATACCACACTACACATTCCATCACTTCAAACGAGTCAATCCCCCAACTATCAAGCTCACCCAAAATGGAATTACCTATCACCCAATCACAACCCATGAGGTCAATGAATTGGTTTCACACCTCAATGACAAAAGGAAGAAGAAGAAAGATAGGAAAAGATAGGGAAAGGCTATGCCTTCAATATTCTTTATTCACTATTCATCATGAGTTGTTTTTCTCAACCCATTACATAGCTTTATATAAAAAAACGAAAGAAGGAAATCTAGACTTAAACCTACACGGGATTAGAATTCCACACAAACTAGGAAACTTCCTAATTAATCCAAAACGAAAATAACAACTTGCTAATTAAAAAAATAAGTAAATAAAAATAAATAGAAGTGGATCCACGTACGATTAGTCCCTTCGTGTGTCCTACACCAAAAGGCATCTATGAAAGTGATGATGCACACTTTCCTCCACCTTCCTACACAAAATAGGAAGATCAGCACTGTGATATAGTATTTTCCTTCTTACAGAGTTGCACCTTTTCAGCACTTTCCCTTTTGCCACTCCAAACAAAAGGTTTGAACCCTTGCCGAAGCCTCACCCTCCATACCACTAAGATTGGCACATATTCCTACTCACCTTAGTTAAGTGCTTTAATAAATGTCTTCACTAAAAAATCCTGTGATGAGTCAATCTCCTATCCGCACCTACAGTCCCCCCTCCTCCACACATATCTTGCCATCAGTAAGCAATCCCAACAACTTGTGATACTCTGCACCTCCCTTTCTCTTCATGTTCTTCAAAAGACAATGATAAAACCACCATCCTCCACTCACTTCATAGTTAAGTATAGAATTTGTCAGGCCCCATTTAAGAAAAGAGTGAATAGTGCGAACTATCACCAGCGATTGTAACCAAATTATCCTAGGGAAATTCCATTGGGCCCTATGAAACATACCAAGGTGTGAAACTCATCATAAAAAAAGCATATTTGGCATGCCTCAACCATGAACTTATAAGTTCTTTTTCTTTTCTTTAAATGGTTTTGTAACTCAATCAAAAAATTTAAGGTTTAATTGGAAGTATTGGTAATTGTGTTGCATTAATACCACTAGAATATCAGCAACCTAGGAAATGATCAACGGGTGGGGAGGGGGGGTTGGTTGTTGAAACCTTTTTTTTTAATACGTGGAAACCCGCCGACCCCACTTTGTAGTGATCATAGGTAAAACCCCGGATCTATGACACCACCCACAAGCACCATGAATCAGGTTAGGCGCCCCAAGGGTTTGAGGGCTAGACCTCCCACACAAGATGAGAATACCCAACCACTTGAACAACTAAAGCGATGGGTAAAACTTTATAATAAAAGAGTGATTGGTGAGTGGTTGTTGAAACCTTGTTCTAGAGAGAGCGTTTTTGGGATACTTTAGCCATGTTCGAGTACTAGAATATCATCCATGAGAATCCTTTGTTGGGGAACAAGCCCTTTCTATTTGTGAATCAAAAAAATGAAAGAAGTGAAAGGGAAAGACATGTAAACACACACACACACACAAGCTACACATCATATGAGAGGATCACACACACACAAAATACACATCACGTGAGAGGCACTAACTTTGAATGAAAACCTTTTTGTCTGAAAGGAAAAACTACGAGACAAACTCCAAAAAACTTTCATTATATGAAATGACAAGATTATAAAGATTTCTAACTGTCTCTTGTAGCCAATCAAGAGATTGAGCTAGGAATACATATATGAAGAGAACACAATTCTTTGATTTCAAATGAGAAGTTACCCCTAACAATAGTGGAATCAACGAGAAAGATGAATTGAAGCTCCTTTATTCCTTGTCGTTTCTTTCTCTTCTCTCACTTTCTGTCATCTTTCCTCTTCAAGGGTATGTTATTGGGTAACTATTTTCCATGGAAATTGATTTTCTTGAGGATTTATTTTCCATAGAAAATGAAATTCGTAGATTAATTATTTCCATGGTTATCAATTTCTATTGTTTGATGCAACATAAAGGTTTTCAAAATGATTGATCAATGAAAGGAATTTTTTTTCTATTTTTAAGTGGGTAAGGCATCAATTGTAACATGATCAAATCTAATTTTAGATGATAATGATAATGATGATAATCAAAATAACAACAAGAAGGAGACCACTAATAATAACTTATATATATATATATATATATATATATATATATATATATATATATATATATATATATATATATATATGGTTTAGGGTTTAGGGTTTAGGGTTCAGTCTGTATGTTACTTAAAATGGTAATATTATGTAATAGGTGTAATTGGGTTAGGTTTTGATCTAACTGACCTCGATCTAATCCAAAATATCATAAGCTAGATCGAGGTAGGTTGGTTCATGGATAGACGGATAAGGGGAGTGTTTAGGCATAGGATATGAGTTGGGTTGGGTCATGGGTCAAGTAATAGATACTACATTTGGTTAGGTAGGACCACAGCCCATGAGTTAATCATGGATCAGATCATAGATTTGGTTTAGTTGACTATGGCTCATGGATTGGGTTAGTTAGGTCATGGACTGGGTAATGGATCGGATTAATGGGTCAATTGGGTCATGGATCACAGATTGGGCCAAGGATCATGGTCGGGTTGGATCTTGGTTCATGGGTCAGGTTGAGCTATGGTTACTACACAGGTTAGGTCATAGGCCCACAAGTCGTGGAAATTGCTTTCCAATCCCTCCCCCTGGAAATTCATTTTCCTTGGAATCTGTGGAAAATGACAAAGCCACATAAATCATTTTTCATGGAAAAGGTTAGCAAAAAACAATGGAAAAAAAAAAAATCAATGTGGAAATCATTTTCAATTCTACAGAAGATATTGTGAAGATCCCTAAACAGGGTTTCTCACAAGTGACGATTTAAATGGAATCTTCTCCGACAGAGAGTTTTTATGCAGGACTTGTGTGCATCAACATTTTGGAGTACGAGAGAGAGATGGGATACACATGCATTTTCACTCAACAATCATACACACCAAGCTGTGGAATACGAGAGCTGTAATCTGCAAAAGGCAGCTTCCAATGTGAGCTCACGACACCATAAACCCATGTTTTCTTTTCTCTTGCTACAACTTTTGGGGCAGCACCTTCACATGAGGTGGACCCACCCAAATTATTGATTCTATCATAACTTAAATTGTTTAATTCGCTGAATTAGAAATTCACCCCAATACATCCAAACAGAGGGACAAAGATGGGTTGGAACTTGGAAATGAAAAACCTCTGTAGTCAGTGCCGACGTATCCAACGCGCATTACGACTTTCTTCTTTCGGAACGATTCCCATCTCTCACCGTTGATTTGGTTTGATGATTTTTCCGGTAGTGGTAATGTTGATGGAAGAAGATCAGATGAAGAAGAAGATGAAGTCGAGGAGGACGAGGACGAGGAGGAGGAGCGGCAGGAGAAAAGTCTAATACTGAAGGAGGAGGAATTAGCTGTTGAAAGAGAGATACGATAGTTAGGGAATCGGAGTGGGTAAATTGCCGCCATGGAGAAATTCGGCTTGGGGTGGCGGACGAAGAGAGACACCCATCCTACTTGAAAACAGGCCAATTTACCACATTGCCCTAACACTCTTAGAGTCGACTGTCGTGAATATTAATAAATAAATAAATATAAGAATAATAGTAATAATAATAATCTTTGGTTTTTTCTTTTTTTAAGTCCAAGTATTCACGAGTCTTAGAGCATTCAATTAAGTTCTTAAAATATGTACGAACCTCTCTATCTATACACCGAGTAAAATCAGAGAGAGTGGCTCTTATAAATTGTGAGTGGGACTTGAACCGGAACCTCTTATAGTTTATTAAAATTCTTCACCGTTATGTTAATTCTCACGAATTATCTTAGCTATTTTTTTAAATGAAAAAATTCAACCGTCCACCTTTTATTTAAGTACAATAATATTAGATAAATTTTTGGATACATATAGTCCTAATTTTAATCATTTTTCATCTATCATAGAATAATTTTTGAGGGCTCGGCACATAGACACCCCCAAAATTTGCAAGCAAACACCACATTTTAATTTCAGAGTGGAAATTATGTTTCTGCCTTTCCGCGTGGAATCGATCGAATAACAGGCAACGCATTTTTTCTTCGATCGATAGATCTGAGGCATATACGATAGTGCAATTGATCAGACAGTTCATTTTCGAATCGTCTAATTGATCCCAATAGCAGATTCAATCGATCAGATAATCCCATGGGATCATGCAATCGATTTTAACTAAGATATCGACATTTTGACAGTCGACCTTTTGTTTCAAGATCAATCACACGATCTATACATTCAATCGATCGATTGAAAACCAGTGTAAGATCGATCGCACGATCACAGAGGATTATGCGATCGATTTTAACTGAGAGGTCGATATTTTGACAGTCGGCCTCTCGTCTGAAGATCAATCGCACGATCATCTTTGATCAATCGATTGATTGAGGGTTTAGGGTAAGATCGATCGCACGATCACAGAAATCGTGCGATCGATTGCACACTTATATATAATCCTGCAATCGAAATTTTCTCACTTTCGTTCAGTTGTGTGATCGAAAACCCTAAAACCCGCAAACCATTCCTCTTCTCCTCTCAAAATCGATCGATCTACCATTTCCTCTTCTCCAAAACAACTGGACGATTCTCCAAATCGATCGATCTTGCCCTCTCCCCTCTTCCAAAGTCGATCGCACGAATTGATTTCAAACGATTCTCCTCCAAATCGATCGATCTTGCCCTCTCCCCTCTTCCAAAGTCGATCGCACGAATTGATTTCAAACGATTCTCCTCCAAACCGATTCTCCTCTCAATCGATTTCAAACCGATTTTCCCCTCTTCTACCCTTCCTTCTCCTCCAAACCAATTCTCCTTTACACCCTCTCCTTTCACATGGCATCCCAAGGGTCTACATCGAGAGGGAGGAAGTCCAGGGTGACGGCTACATCTAGAGGGAAGAGACAGAGAGTGACAGAGACACCGACGGAGTTGGAGACTGAGATTTTTGACCCTAACTAGTTCACCTCTTTGGAAGCGGCAATATTGTACCGAGAGGATTTGTACTCTCGGCCGATATTTTTGGCAAAATCATTGACCTTAGCTTTTTTCTACCCTTTGGAATAACAAATGATGAGTATATTGAGAGACTTGGTTGGGACTAATTCTTCGCAATAAAAGAGGATTTTTATCCTAAATTAGTGAAGGAATTTTATGCAAACATTTTTGAAAATAGGGCGAGACATTCCATAACATCCAAAGTTAGAGGAACCGAAATTGAAATTTCAACTTCAGCACTGGACAAAATGTTTAAATTTCCCAGTGCCACTATTGTGAAGTATGAATCAAATTTATGGCCCACCGATGTTGTTGGATTCGTTCCCTCAGAGGCCATGACCCAAATGTGTGGGCGGAGTAATAGTGCCAAAGCAGATAAGCTCGCGCTAATGGAGTTAACCCTAAAAGCCCGAAATGTATATTACATTATTAGGAAGAATATTTTACCTATAAAAGGGTATAGTAATCAGGTGCCCTATTTTGATAGTTTCCTCACATGGTGCATTTTGAATGATAAGCAAATTAACATCTCCTTCATCATCATAAAACACATGATTGTTTGTCGTAAGACGAGAAAATGTAGTCTTCCATACGGTTTATTTCTGTCTTACTTGTTTCGACAAAAAAGAATCACCCTTCCCCCTGAAGACAAAATAACTTTGAAGAAGACCGATACATTGGATGCATCTACTTTGGACAAGATGTGATTCAAACTCGAGAATGCACATTGGGTTCCCAAAGTAGAACATGCTCTTATTGAGGTTGAGTCACCTGAGGGGGAAGGTGATGCACCTGAAGTTGGGGTGGCAGAGGCATCTGAAGTTCGAGGGGCAGAGGCACCTGAAGTTGGCAGGGTAAAGGCACTTGAAGTTGGGAGGGCAGACACATGATACTGGAGTCAGTACTATGATAATTCTTGACATCATTGAAAAACTGAATGAAAAATTGATGTCAAATTTGCTAAAATGGAAGGAAGGCTTGAAACTATGCTTGATTAGAAATTGGCTAAGATGGAAGAAAGGTTTATTGGAAGGCTTGAAGTAATGGTCGATCAGAAATTGGCTGAGATGGAAGGGAAGCTGAATGAAAAAATTGATAAGAAAAATGGTAAGTTAGTTGAAAAGACGATGAGAAGGCTGAATAGTTTGGAGAATCAAATGGTAGATACAATGAGAATGTCTGTTCTTAGAGAGTATCTTCAAAGAGTGGAGTGGTTCGTTTTGGAAAGGGGGTTTGGGGTTTGAGGGAAAATAGTTTGGAAAGGAGTTTGAGAGAGAGGGGTGTAGACAGGGCTTTGAGGGAGAAGATTTTGAAATTGGGGGGTGGGCTTGAGGGAGAAGATTTCGAAATGGGAGGTTTTGAGGGAGTAGGGTTTGGAAAGGGGCGAGATAGAAACGAATAGTGAAAGGAAAAAGGGGGGGATCGATACTTATTCTGAGTTTCGCGTGTGCGATCGATCTTACTCTAAACATAAAATCGATCGATGGAATAGGGAGGATCATGCAATAGATCTTCAGACGAGAGGTCGACTGTCAAAATGTTGACCTTTCAGTTAAAATCGATCACACGATCCTATGTGATCGTGCGATCGATCTTATACTGTTATACAATTGATCGATTGAATGTATAGATCATGCAATCAATCTTCAGACGAGAGGTCGACTATCAAAATGTCGACCTCTCAATTAAAATCGATCGCACTATCCTCTGTGATCGTGCAATCGATCTTACATTGGTTTTCAATCGATCGATTGAATGAATAGATCGTGCAATCGATCGTGAAATGAGAGGTCGACGGTCAAAATGTCGACCTCTTAGTTAAAATCGATCGCACGATCCAATGGGATCATCCGATCGATTGAATCCGCTGTTGGGATTAATCAGACGATTCGAAAATGAACAGTCTGATTAATCGCACGATAGTATACGGCTCAGATCGATCGATCGAAGCAAAAATGCGTTGTCTGTTTATTCGATCGATTCCACGTGGAAGGGCAAAAACTTAATTTTCACTCTGAAATTAAAATGCGGTGTCTGCTGGCAAATTTTAGAGGTGTCTATATGCCGAGCCTTTTTGAGTTATAACTATTTTCTGATATTAATTAAGATTATGTTTAGTAAAACATAGAGTCAAAGCTATGTTGTCAAAAATCTGAAACTAGTTAACACGAAGAAGACCTAATCAAAGACACTCTGGTACAGTCAAGTTTAGATGAGAAGTCTAAATTTTGGAAAAAGGGTAAGTGGATTTATGATTTTTCAAATTTTTATATTTTTTTTCAATTTAGAAAGTTTTCACTATATATGAGAGTTTACTACTTTTTAGGAATTTAGTGCTCTCTTATAGCATACAAATGATATGAAAATATTATTCGCTATACGTTTAATATAGTTATATTCTCCTTTCGTCTTAAAATATTTGTTCCATTTCATAATTTTTTTATTTCTTAAAGATCTTTTTTATAAAATATTATTTTTCAGATGTTGGTATTTTATTATTTAAACAAATCAAAACTTATAAAAGAAGATTTTTTTTCCTATCACGTTACAATACAATTTGGAGCTTAAAATAAACAAATCGAGCAAATTTAAGAAAATTCCAAAATATATATAGGATAAGTATTTTGGGAGGGAGGGAGTATAAATTAGCCATTTAAGCTTTTAAGTATAAGAAGGTATATGGTAAGCCCAACTCAATTAAAAGCATATTTGAAAATTCGACCTTGATCTTAAACTCGATTAATTTTAGTTTGATGATTAAATATTTTTTTCTTTTACACTTCTAAATTTTAAGTTTTGGAATACATTTTTATATTTTAGTCATCAAATTATTTAATTTCAAATGAAAATGTTCCAATGTTGCCGATCTTTATACTAAAAGATGACAGTAGTTGGGACATCTGAGGCTCATTAATTAAAAATTCAAATCATTCATCAATCTTTTTTCATAGCATATTCATATTCTAATTCTATTAAACTATTAGACACAACTTTAGATTGATCAAATGGAGAGGTCGATTAATAGTTTAAAGAGTACCCATGACCCTCTCAATTGATCCATCGTTGATGTGCTTGTTCATGGACTTAAATCTGTTGAAGACCAACAATAAAAAAAACACAATTTACACACACATGATTGCTTGGGCTCATTTTTAGGCCCCTTTAATATAAGGCTTATCGTGCTTCTTGACCCGTTTAATTATTATTTTTTAGATTAATGTGTAGACAACTCAAACACAGTCTTACTAAAATCCCCATAGATGAGTCCACTATTTCTAAGATACACCAAGGTTAGGTTATGGGGGTTCGAACCCGCAACCTCCCACTTCTTGAGATAGGAGACAACCAATTAAGCTACACCCATGTGGGTAAAAGGCCTATCATGCTTCTTGACCCGTTTAATTATTTATTTATATGTGTCTTGTATTTTATACAATATAATTACACATATTATATTTATATAAATGTAATACCTTGACCCGAATTAAGCGTAATCAGTATGATAAATCATACTTTGACCGGTAAACGTTGAGGATTACGGTTAAGGCTTTATGAAAGCCCAGGTGTGACCCAGTCAGAGCTTGAAAACTCGATGATCCAGCTGGTCTAGTTGGAAGGGCAAAATGGTAATTTACCATTTATAAATATTATTTCTTCTATGTATGTAATTATTTGATTATTAATGGATGATATTGATTTCCTTAATCAAGGATTCTGATTTATAATTACAAAATTATATTATTTTCAGAAAATAGTATTTAAAACTACCCGAAAAGACCCCGAAAGAGAAGAAATAAATGTTTTTAAATAATTTCAGGAATAAGAAAATTTTGAGAAAATTATGTGATGTTAGGTTTTAATATAACGGTTTAGTTTATTCTCCAAATTTTGAAAATAAAGGTTTTAAACCCTTTTATTTATCACAAGTTAAAATAAGTAAATAATGTCAAAATGTGGATTTTGTCTAAATCTATGGTTTTTAATGAATTTTAAATCTCCAAAATTTTATGATGAGTAGAGTTTATAAAACCCAACATTTTTATTAAGTTGGATTAAATTAATTAAGTTATTTAAATCATGTTTTTTTGTTAAAATTTAATTAAGACCAAAATTGGACTTATTTGCAAAACCTGCAGGAAGGACTTATCTGTAAAATAAAGTTACTGTTTTACTGTTGCAGCTGGTACGTGGCCGAGGCAACCCATGGGCTGCCGGTGAGGTTTCTCTCACCTAGCCATGGTAAAATTCTATAAATCCTACCTTTCATCCCAACTGGTTTTACCTCAGTTAAGAATTCAACCCTCTGAAAATCAGAGCAAACTACTCCCTCTCTGCTTTTCAAAATTTTCACCGTAAGCTTAAGGAGAAGATTTTTCAAGTTTTGAATTTTCAAATCCAGATATTAAGCGAAGGTAACCATTGTATTCGTTTTTAAATTTTACCAAGTTTAGGATCAAACAGAAGTAAAATTGATCAAGTTTTGAGTATATAAAATGAAATTGAAGTTTTAAGGAAAACTTAGATTTTCATATGTTTTTCTCATTCCAAGTTAAAATCAAATGTATTAATTCAATGTTAAGGTTTTAATTTATTCCTTATGTCAAGAGAACTCACAGAGGAGTCTATCTGACTAATTGGATGTGAAAAAAAATCTACAAAACCCACTGTGTTTGGATTCGTATTTCACTCTTCCGTTGTCGTTACTATCTGCTGTTGTAGACAGAGGAGGAAGCCGACTCTCAGAAGGTCAGAGAGTTGGTCTTCGGAAGCTTCGAAGAAGACACTTTTGAAGTTCCGAGCTTCGAATCGGAGTTCCAAAGTGTCCAGAGGCTAACAGTTTCTCCCACCTCTGCGAACGGCATGTTCCGAGTTTTTTTCAGAAGAACCGAACCTCTCAGAAGTTTCGAGCTTCTCTCAACAAGTTCTGAGATCCACCGAAGATTCTGTTTTCTGTTTTTCGGCTCGGAAGCACCTTCGGACATTCCGAGACATGAGCCTCGGAAGTTCCGAAGGACAGAACCATGTTCTGAAGGTTCTGTGGACTAGTTTCAGGCAGTGGCTCAGAAGTTCCGAAGCCATAGTACCAAGTTCCGAGGCATGTTCTGAGGAGTCCAGTTTTGATTTGTAAATCTTGTTTGATTTAAGATTTCATGTTTTAGAGTTTAGGTTTTAATGTGATGTTTATACTTTTTTTGATAATTAAATATGATACGAACCCCTTTTTTCTATTTATACTATAGTGTATTTCTTATTGTATTCACTTGCAGGCAGATACTCTCTATCTGTGGCTGACTCAACCCGATAACTATCAATGGTTGTGCGATTTCCTTCGCCGCTCGGTAGAAAAGAATAGTTCGGGCACCGAGTGACCTCTAAGCCTAACTCGCTATAAGAGTAGTGGCTTGAGCACCTTATACCTCTAGACTTAACTCAATACGTCAATCTGGTCATGCCCAGAAGACAATATGATAAGTGACTTGAGCACTCTATTATATATACATTGCTGATTATTGTAATATAAAATTGTTAGTAATCAAATAGGAGACTCAGTTCCATTTCCCCTAGAGATTTCTGAAAAAAAATAAGATTTGAAATAATATGAGTATGTATTGCTTATTATGCTATGTATATTGACTGATCTTTATCTGTAAATCTGTTTGTATGCTTAACAGATTCCTCGATACCACACGTTTTCGGTGAGAAGACTTAACACTGCAGTAAGAGTAAATAAGGATAAATGAGATCTAGTGCAATGAGTGGTTTCAATGATCTGTTTTGATGAACCCACTTATATGCCTAGACATGATGCACTATTGTGAAAAGTGCTTATGGATATTTGTGATGTTGATTATATATGATGATGTTTATGAGTTGTGATATTATTAATACTGCTTCCACGTACCCTTTACTATTGAACCATTGCCGAGCTGTGTGTGTCAATTTACATCTACTAGACCAGGTGTGTCGACAGTTGCTGACTTCGGGTGTGTTAGTACCGGTTTTGTGTGTGCTGGATATGTACTTGGAAGAAATATTTTGACCTTGTCGGGACTTAATACTATTGGGCTCAGCGTAGTATTTAGGTGTTACGGTGGATGTTGGTAGTTGTGAAATGATATTGAGATTTTTGGCAAGTTAAAACTTTTATGTTGATAATATTGATTTTTTGGTTAACTTGATATTCGATAAACTGCAATGTTATGTTCTTTTCACTGGGCAAGTTGGCTTATACCACTCACATTTCAGGAGATGTACCCGAGGAGGAGGAACCTCCGTATCGAGTTTAGGAAGGATAAGCTTTGGCGTGGCCTTGGTTTCCCTTTGACGGGGACTTATTGTTGATTTTGGTTTTTGGAAAACCATAGTTTGTGTAAAGTACCGTATGTGGTACTTATTATGTGTTGGCTTGTATTAAACCACTATGTGTTCCGCAGTAACTTTGATTTGTTTATGGAATATTTCGTTTATGAAAATATGTGATTGTATGTTATGTGTATGCATGTGGGTATGCTTATGGTTTGTGTGTGAGTCCACATTTTGAGAACATGTGTGGCTGGGCGTAACCCTTGATCCAGCCCAATTATAAGTTTTGAGATTAGTTTAAAAAAAAAAAAAAAAACAGTAGCGTTCCGGGCCACTTTGGAGTTGGGGCGTTACAATAAAGCTTTGGATCTCCCTATACTATATAAATATATTCTTACATACAAGCTTGAATTTGTCATTAATTCAAAAGACGAGTTTAGGTCTTAGCATACATGAAACTCTAAGAGGAGGTTAGCTTGACGGTCAATTTCTACCTTTGTTTGTGTGAGGTCTTGGGATCAAGCCCCCCTCAACACAAAAAATAGTCACTGTCCATAGTTTACACATGCTCCAAGTATTGTCGTAAATCTCATTCTCGGGATATTGACGGCATTTGTTATTGGAAATTTACCGGAAAAATTTCACAGAAAATATAATACTTAAAAATAATAAAAATGAACATAATAAATAAATAATGTGGCGAGAGTTTGAAAATATAAATGATATTTCAGAAATAAAAAATATATATTTGGCCAAAACATTTTTATGGGGAATTTAATGGTAAAATCTCGCGATTTTAATAGAAATTTACCGTTTTTCATGATAAAAATGCACTTTTAATTGGAATTTAAGGTTAAAAATGGTAGATACGATAAACTCGAGTTTTTAATGTGCAAAAATTATTTTGCCAATATATTCGTGATAAAAATCAAAATATTAAAGATATTTGTTACATTGGCTCCAAGAATTAGTCAACAAGCCAAGAGCAAGTCCAAACTTTTACATTTCAAATGATCTTAGGCTTAGAGAAGTAAATATCGGCCAGGAGCCAGCCCATGAATAGTCCTTTGCATCTGGGTGCCTCATAGTTTAATGAAAATTGACGAAATGACATACATCAAACAAATAGGTAAATATTGATAAACACTCTAGATTCTTCACAAGCAAACTACACATGCCTCAAAACTAGGGGTGAAACTTGGGCTGGGTTTAAATTCGACTCACATGATCTGTCCCAAGAATTCTGTGAGTTTGAGTTATGTATCTGTATATTTTGAGTTGGGTTGGGTTAAAAAATTTAAAATTAATTCGATTCGATCCGACGTAACTCGACTCAATATAAGTGCATCAAGTTATAAAATAACACTCGGATTTACTCAGGTCAGAAATTCAGATTGAATAATTCGAGTTAACCATTCGAATTGAGTCAGATTAGATTTAATAAAATTTAACATGAGTTGAATTAAGTTTATTAAAATTCGACTTTATTCAACCCGAATTTCAGCCCTACTCAAAACCAACCATCTTTAACGAAATTATTTCTCATTGTAGATAGTCAAAATTTAAAAAAAGAACAAAAATCAAATTTATTTTAGATAATGAGCTTAACCTTGTTTGAATCATTGAATACTTTTCCCAAGGACCAACTCTTAACCTCCCTTTTGCATTATTGCTTACTACCATTATGTGAAGTGGATCTCTACCCAGTTCATAGTTATTTTATAACCGAATTAGGCACACGTCTTTTAGCATTAAATTAGATCGTTGCAACTTTAAACAATGCATAATTGAAACACTTTATTTTTTCTAGAATTGAATACATTTTGTCACATGTATGTCACCATTTAAATGATAAAATTAAAAGGACTTTATCCGAAATGAGTTTACTCATCGAGATTTTACTTTTGAGAATTCTGCAATTTTTAAAATGTAAATTCAAAAAAAAAAAATGAAATTACCTCAAAGTATATTTAAATTGTTTTTTATACTTTTTGAACAAGTATATTTCCAACCAATTACTCCATTGTACAGCCCACTCAAAGCTCTCTATAGGTGTTAAACCCCTACCCTAGCTTGCATCAATGTTCAAGTGATTCTTTGTCGATAAATTGATTAAATTAGGGCATTTTCTAAAATGATCAAATTCCAAAGGAAACAAGTAAGATGAGAGCAATTTTTTTTGAACGACTGCATTTAATTTCTCTAATCAAACATAAAAATGATAGAATAAAAATATCTATAAGTAGATATTTTAACAATTGATCCAAATGAAAAACTCTAACCTTGCATGTGAGTTAAGAGAACTCGTTACTAGATTTGATTTTAGTGATATATCATTTTGTTGGACATATATTAATTTTACTAAATTAAATTAGAGATTTTTAATATATCGATGATAAGGAATAATGTTCACTTAATCATCTTTGTCTGTTTGAGATAGGAAGCTTCATTTTATTTGTTTATTTTACTCAATATAAATCAAGTGGGCGCACATGTTTGGTGAGAACTTTTTTTTTTTAAAAAAAATTTTTACATCAAAAAATTATTTATTTGATTTTGTAGAATTATTGAATTATAGTTGTCAATTTCATTTTAGAGGCCGATTGATTGACTTTTGAATTTTAACTTTAACAATTGAGTTATTTTGGCATTACGGTTATTTGGTATTTCATTTAAAAAAAGTCGCTATAAAAATTTCAATTTTTTTTTTTAGTTATATATGCAAGAAAATATAAGAATTAAATAATGGAGAGTAGAAAATAATAAAATAGTAAATTATATTAAAATCATTGAATTAGAAAATCAAATTATTGATGATTAATGAAGAAAATGTGATTAAATTAAGATGAAGAAAAATTAGTATATCTATTTTCTAATTGAAACACACTTGTTTTATTTATTTAGAAATTAGAAAATCATTCTTACATTTGCAAGGGATAAGAAACTCTGATTATATAAGCTGAGATGGTTGAGAAACGGAAGGATGTTTCCTTCACGAGCACAAGAAGTTCCCGCCTTGTTCATCTCTCACACATTTAAAGCCCTTACACACTCGGCAAGAGTAGCATCCAGAGAAAGAATGGAGAAGAAATGAGTGACGGAAGAAATCTCAAGAGAAAACCTCTCTCCGATCTCTCCAACACCATCTCCCTTCCCATTTCCACCTCCAATCCCTCTCTCTCTCTCTTGCCCAAACAATCCAAACCCAAATCCAAACAATCTAATCTTCAACGTCAAGAATCCAATGCCCAATCCAGACAATCCAAACCCCAATCCAAACAATCTAATACCCAATCCCAACAATCTAATACCCATCCCCAACAACCCAAATCTGTATCTGAATGTGCCCAGCCCACTCTCTCCAATTCCCTCACCAGTGTCGGATCAAATGATGCTCGACAACTCCAACTCCTTCCACTCCACAACAACACTAGCGATGACGGCGTTCACTGTTCCACTCCTCAGCCAATTCGCCCTCTCATTTCTGGTATTTGCCCTTTCTTTTCTTCCTTGTTTCGTTTGATTCTCAGTGTCTGTTTCGTAACCTGGAATTCTTAGATGGATCTGGAATTACATGTGATTTGGTGGATTCTTGTATTGTTTCTAGACCTGAATTTGAAAGAATTCGAATTCCTCAAAGGAATTCCCAGTTACCAAACAGTGCCTTTATTCCTTTGGAAATTGGGTTTCTAGCTGTAAAATCAAAAGGTCTTCGGTTTGTGGGGTTTGGTCTGGAAAAAGACCTACGACTTGTTTTTTTGGAATCAAATACCTGGTGGTTAAGCAGAAAGTGGTAGAATGTAGGGGGCGGCAGAAAACAATTTTGTCTATGGGGTTCCATGGGAAACTAGAGATGAAAAACCAATGTCAGAGATACAATATGGGATGAAGGTTGTTGTTGTTGATGATGATGCAACATCAATGACGATGATGATGGTAATCTGATCAGTATGATTTCCATCAGCACTCCGTGAACTATGGAGCCCATGAAGTGTTATGCTTCTTGCAAATAATCTGAGGTATAGTACATATTGGAGATATCTGATAATTGTGTGGCACCTTATTCTTTTTCGGGAGGTATAGTACATGTTTATCCTGAAGCGTTGTAGTTATTGTTATGTTTTTGGTAAACTAAGTATTTATTCCATGCAAGGCCAGAACAAAACATATCCTCTAGGACAGCCAGCAAACAGACAAAAGAGAGTCACGCAAGGCCTTAAGGTGCCACCATCAGACTTGGGACTCTCCTGACCCAAAGCAAAGTGCAGACAATAACAACCACCTGAACTAGATCCAGACCAGATTTGAGACTCTCAAGCTTTCAAAAGAACACTCTATCCTCCACCAGCCTCAGGAATCTACTGAGCCAATGCAAAACAGGGACGATAGCAATAGACAAACTAGACGCGGACCAGATTCTAGGCTCTCAAACTTCTAGCTTCAAAGAGATCCATTTAACAAGACTTGACAAATTTCCTACAGTTTGCAAAAAGGCATCTCAAGCTGCAATTTCTTAGATGCTCTCCATCAATTTCCATAGGTTAAGAACTGTCCATTCCCTTTCAGAAACTTTGCAATTGCGCTCTGGATTAAATAGTGTCTTCGACAATGTGCAGAATTTGTTGACTCCTACCTAGTTTATAGTTCACCACCACCATCACCTCTACCATCCTATCATCACCATCTGTGTTCTTGTGCTTCTGGCAATGATCAGAATTTGTAGGCTCTGCACCAAGCTTGTGGTTCATTAATGGAATTATTTGGCTCTCTCTTAGTTTTGCATATTTTCCAGTTTGAGTTTTGATTTATTGATGATGCAATTCTGAATACATTATCAGGCTTCTATCTCAGTTGTGGTGGGGTTAGGAAATTTGAACATCCATATTTTATGTGTGTACATTAGTGTGTTAAATACTATGATTTGTGGTTGTAATTTAATGTTTGGATATTTATTATGCAGATCATGTAGTTTTTGAGGATTCTAAGACTTACACTCGACGAGGTGCTGAGAAGAATAAGGGAAAGGCTGTTGCAGTTGCATTGAGTTGCCCTCCTGTGGGAAGGGTCAGGAGTTTTGGGTGAGAATTGTTAGCATATTCACCATCTAATTTAATTAGATTTGTTGTTGTCAACTTGTTACTGCTGTGGTTACTACTATTATCACTGCTGCTGCTTCTACTACCATTGTTTGCTGCTGCTGCTGCTGCTGTTCCTGTTGTAGTTGTGGTTATATCACATGTTTTAACATTAGTACTTGGTATTTTTCCTGCAGGGGCTAGACAGATTAGTTATTATTTGCATTTTGTCATTTGTGAAGAACTTAGCCTTGTTACTTATGGACTTGCCATTTTCTTGAATTTGCAAGCTTGTGTTGATGCTGGAAATGGATTTTGATGTTTTCCTACTAATTTTGTTTTTACAGCCATCCTTGAGCTAGATATGTCAAAGTGATATGAAGTTCCTTGCAAGAATGTTTTTATCAGTTGTGGTTTACAATTCTCTTATGACTCTTATGGACAAGTCGAACAAGATCACATGGCATGGATTTGGTCCATCAGATCATTGCCGAATAACCCAACATATGGACCCGTTAGTACATATTAAGACTGAAGAGGCTTTCTAGAACTCTGTTGCAATTGGATTTCAACATTGAGCTACTTCAATTTTGAAGGCCATGGATTTATCCAAGCATTTAAGCACTACTGAAATTTCACTCTTCTTAACCCCCACCCCACCCTACCCCATCCACCCACCACCACCACCCAAAAAAGAAAAAAAAAGAAAGAAAAAAAAGTTTGCACTTTTTTTGGTATAGGCTTTTAAAATGTCTGTGATTATTTTCACTGGATAAATTATTGCAACTATCATAAAAGGGTCGCTTTTTTCCTACAGTGATCAATCTTGGATGCAATTAATAGCTATGCTTGTTCTGTTTATTCTTTTTTATAAAATATCAAACTATTTGAAGTTTGTGACATATGGCTTTACCTCAAAAAAAAAAAAAAAACACTTACGGTTGCGGGTGAGATTTTATATGATGTTTAGGGCCCTATATGAGACCCTTGGTTCATCATCATCATGAAATCATGATAAATATCATCATCATCAAGGCCTTATTTCATCCTTCTGGATTGGCTTTGCAAATTCTAGTTACCATCAATATCTGCTATTTGAGGCCATGTTTTCATGACTTTCATTATCAATTCTCATTGCATGTCTTTAATGTGATATGTTTCAGAGGCTTTTTCTGTCTTGCCTTTTGATTGTTATTTTTTGAGATGGCCTCTTGTGATTGATATTATTTCTTTGAAATGGTAAGGTTTTATTATTAATAACAAAAGAACACAGCTAGAACAGAAATTAAATGCTAAAGGAATGAACACCACTTGGAGGCTAGGAGATAGATCCTATGTCTTGCTTCAACAAATCACCCTCAGCTATCCAATTGGTCCGTTCATTTGGCTGACTGTATGATATTTATTAACTGAAAGTTTCCTGCTGAAATAAGATGCTTTATTCCTCTACCATCCATAGTCTGCCATGGCAATGGACTACCTTTATCCACTCGAATACCACTGAAAGACTCACCAGTCAGTGAAAACTTCAGCTTCAGTTGTATTTTGATAAGTCAGTAGCCCCAGAACTGAAACTATATCTATTGCTCTTACATCAGGGATGATAACACTGCCTTTCTGGTCCAACTCTTTTCTGATGATCACACAACCAATCCAGCCCCACTCTTTCATGTGATGATAGTTGTCTATTTTTTTAGGACAACTATTTGCAGTCTGTGTGTATGAGCATTTATTCATTATTGTTCTCATGGAGTGATATCCTATTTGCAACACTTTCTTTTGAGCGTTACAAACACCTCTGCTTTATTTTCTTATGGAAGTTTTAACATGGGTTGATCTCTTACTAATCTCATTGATTATGGCCCATGTTTCCAACAGGGGTAAATTGAAGGGAGAGTACAAAGATGGCAAGGCATGCTCAGTTTCTCATAAAATTAGCAAGAAGGTATGCTTTACTGGGAGTTAACTGCTATTTTTTCTGGCATCATTATCTTTGTACACCCAGGGGTTCACACCTGAACAATCTCTTCTTGGTCTCCTTCAGAAGTTTCCTGTAGATCACTTATTACTTCCATTTCATTTTGGCTGAAATGGGCCAAAACATTCAATTTAGTACTATTCTAGAATGAAACACCCACTTGCAATTTTATGGTCTCTATTTTGGTCCATTTCAGCAAAAATGGAAAAAATAGGTGCATTTCGGCTAAAAAAGTTTTGTGTCTGTTTCAACTAGACAAATATTATCATCGCCATTATTATTATTATTTTTGAAGATCAAGGTGTCCAGGCCTCTTAGAGCACTTGGGACATGTGCAAACTTCTCTACCCATACACATCGGGTAACACTATGGGGAGTGGCCCATTATTATTTATTTTTCTTAATTTAACAACTTCTTCTAAGTTCATTTGTAAATAGTAATTTATTTTGTTTTTTAATTTCATGATTTTAATATAACGTACTATTTTATTATTTTGTATTTCTAATTATTATTTTGCTATTCCCCATTATTTTTGTTCTACATATATTTTTCTTATGTATTTAATTTTTTTAAATTTGTAATAGCATATTTTCCAAAATGGATCACTGAGAAGTTCCATTTTAGAAGCAAACCAAAACAACCAAATAAATGGAATTGACAACTATTCTTTAAACTAAATTTAATTTTAGGTCCTCTTCCAGCCATTGTACTGGTGGTATAGTAGTCATTTTTTGGGGCTCTTAACCGTGTCACTGTAGCTTCCTATTCCGATCCTGTTCATGGCTCTAATTTGAACACGGCAGAAGTGAAAGTATTATTAAAGGTCTGACACTTGCTGAAATCTCCCGATCTTCTCCATATTACTATTGAAAGGGGCTAGCATAGTATGTCCCTTAGTGCAAAGCAATGCTATCTACCTGTTTTTTTTTTTAAGAGATTATTTGATGTATGACAACTAATAGAGTAACCCTAAATGCCTAAATTGGTTGTTTAAAAGTTAAAAGGGATGAAAATAATGCACCTAAAACTAATATGGGCTGAAATTAAAATTCAATTACTATTTGCAATTAATTAATATAAACTTGTCACAAATAATCATGCAAGATATTAAATTAGAATGTGAATGAAAAGAATGGGGTTCAAAACATAGTGTATTAAATGAGTCAAATCGCCACATGGGTTAATAAGTTAAAACTTAGGCACTTGCGATAGGAATTGGATTTCATTGGAATGAAAGAGAGGGGATACGGAAAGAACTAAAAAAGAATGGAAGGCTTAGGGCAACAGGCGACACGTGGGAGAATAAAAGGGGTTATATGGGTTATGGTTGGCAATAGGAGGGATTGTAGTGTTACGGCAGCGAAGGGAAGGCTTGGGAAGGAGACACGGAAGCAATAGGAAGGCTGCAAGGGTTGACGATAGAAAGGGGAAAGCCAAAGAGGGTCTTGGAACAGCAATAAAGGGCTGATTAGAGAGGGGTGAAAGCAAACAAATGGGTTAGGGAAGATCACGGCAGCAGTATAGGGACTTTGGGGGTTCTCGGTGGCAAAGGACAGCACTGGGGTGGCTTTTGGAGAAGAAAGGAAAAGAGGAAAAGAGAGAAGAAAGAGAAGAGAAGTACTTGAAGAAGATGGTCGGATAGCCTCACGCCAAGTTTCATGCAAAAAAGGGCCTCACGCCAAAACTGGAATCGCACCAATCTCAATGGCACAAAGGTTTGCGAAAATCTCAATATTTATTTCATTCAATCGTATGTAATAATGCTTAAAAGAGAGGGTTTTTATAAGAGATACCCTCTTAAATAAGAAACTCCTAAAAATAGCTTAAAACAAAAATAAACTTACTGAAAATAGAAAATCCTAATTTCTAATTACTAAAAACCCTATCTAAAAATAAAACACGAAAATAGCAATAATTTGAATCTGGAAGGTGTTGAGATGCACCGCATCATTATCTACCCTTGGGTTCTTGACTTCTAGCTTACCTTGTGTAGAAAAGTTTTGAATTAGCATCTCTGTCAAGCACTGTGTGGTTAAAATTCAGATCAACATACAATTTGGCTTGTCTAGGGTCTACTATGATAAATATCCATTGCTCTTTTCCTCCTATATTTTCTTTTGTCTCTTGGCCCTTAGCTTTCTGCCAATTTTTGGTGGCCCTTTTGTATCATCTCTTTCTCCTATGATGTATCTTCAACCCCTTTTTATGAAAGAAAAGCTTTATACACTGAAATTCATTGTGAACACATAATCTGTCATGCCCCGACCCTCTGGGACCACTGACGTGAGATTTTTTTTTTTCTAACACAATATTGAGCTTTTGCGGAAATCATCTTATGGACTTTAACATCTCTTATGACCAATTTTGGATTTAACATTTGGCAGCCTCGGACCTAATCATATCTATCCGGTAAAAATCCCAGGCAGGTGGATGGGCCACCATGGGCTCGCTTAAAACCTAAAACCTCGACAGATTTCACCTCGACACATAGTATGTGAATACACTTAACCTCTTAGGAAAGTCCAAATAGAAAATGTCACACATGATCTACCTAACATTTATCATCAATCAATCTCATCAACATCAGAAACGAAGTGGGCTTTATTACATCCTACAGTGTTTCTAACGAACACCATAAAGGGTTTATTACATTACATGTTCATACGTACAATGTCTACTAAGTAAAACATAAGATCCCAACATTGGGTAGATAGGTAGAGGGTTTCTACCCTGCACTACAGTTGAAGAGCCTCCTATCCTTCGTCCCCCGGGTTTCTTGTTTCGTAAGGGGTGTGAGTTTTATAAACTCATTGAAGAGAAAACAACATCCAGTTCTGGATAATAAAACATATTATTAATATAATAGACATGTTATCAAATAACAGTTTATACACTCAGAAATCATGTAGAATAATGTCAACACAGTTATCTACCATGAAATGTCCTTCATTTCTCAAAAAGATACCCCCGCCAAATGACGTCTACGGTTCTTCCCTAACCGCGAGTAATACGTTTCCTACACCGCCGGCAAATTCATGCTCAGTGCTTCACACAGCCCGTATTTTAAGTACACCTCATACCAGTGCCCTCCACGAGCTAGGTACTTCATACATTGGTGTGAGGTAATTTGATATGCACATTACACCAATCAATATGCACATCGACACATGGATTTAAACATAATTGTCAACCCACATAATATCTCTCACACATATGATCATAATAACCTCACTCAGCTAACATAGATTCCTAAGCCTTCCCTCATAGAATCATAATACAAATATCAACAATCAGTAAATACTATGCTGGAAAAACTAAACACAGATCAAAAGCCCACCAACGGGTTACATTATAACACAAATAAGTGTTACCGTTCTCTCCAATCGGGTACGTCTACCCTATACTCATCATTTATTGTATAGATTAATTATCCTGCAATACATCAATTATACACAAAATGCATATTCCTATTTGAATCACGGTTGGATACCTGATCTATCATCAGATCACCCATATCACAATACCAAGTAGTATCTAGGAAAAAGTGAGTTCCGTACTCCGTTTTAGGATGACTAGATCTCGACATCCTGAAACACTCTCAAGTTCACGTTTCATATGTAAAAACTCATAATCACCTCCTTACTTGTGAACAGTGTCGGTATCCCATTCTAATCACATTACATCATTTCCGTCAATAAAGATGACCACGGATATCCACTTATTGCCGTAGGGCTAATGGTGAAAGAAACATTATATTGAATGTAAAATGAGATGCATTTTAGTAAACACATAGTGTGGTTGAATCTCCTCACCTTCAGTTGGCGAGTGTTTTTCAGTAATCTGTTTAAAACGGAAAACAGTGTAAATACAACGTATAATAACACTAAATAACCATCATATATACTCCTAAGCATTTGGAATATCATGACAATACATTTATAGAGTTTTCTTACAATTTTGTAAAAATTACGATTTTACCCCTAAGTTTAATACGGGCTAAAAATAAACCCCCAAGTGGTCTAACATAGATATTTTAAACTAAAACAGCATAAAATTCATTTATGAAACTTTTCTAAAAATTACGTTTTTACCTCCAAAAATATCCAAAATTACCAAAATGCCCATGGGCACTATTCACAGTACTGTTCATAAAATTTACGAAAATGCCATCAGGGTACTGTTCACTGAATTTACGAAAATGCCATCGGGGCATTGTTCATAAAATTTACAAAAATGCCATGTAAAATGCCATCTGGGTACTGTTCATCGAAATTACAAAAAATGCCATCCGGGCACTGTTCATCAAATTTATTAAAATGCCATTCGGGCACTGTTCATAAAATTTACGAAAATGCCACTCGGGCACTTTTCATAAAATTTACGACAATGCCACTTGAGCACTGTTCATAAAAATTACGAAAATGCGATTGGTACTGTTCATAAAAATTACGAAAATGCCATCGGGTACTGTTCACCCAAATTACCAAAATGCCCTTCTGACAATTTAGGGCCTGCACAGTGCGCTGCAAAACACTGTTCACAGGCGGATTTTTCGGTTTTTTTTGTATTTTCTTCTCTGATTTTTATAAAGCAAACCGTAAGTAATTTTTTGATGAAATTAAATATCTAGCTTCCTCTTAATGAGGTGTACAAACTAAAAATATTAACTCAAAATAAATACTTAAAGAAATCTTCTGAAAAAATTAAGATTGCACTTGTAGAGTAACAGTAAACGCCCAACAGAGAGAAAAACTGATAAAAGGCTGTGAATTTGTGATTTTTAAACTTAACTGAGTGCACCTATTTATAGTGTTTTGAAAAACACTATTGAAAATTGCTGTATGATCCCTGACCGTTTGATGTGTCGGTAGAGGGTTGAAAAAATCTTACCTGTTAAATAGTGTCGGTAGAAGATAAGATGAAAAAAATCTTATCTTTAAGTAACAGTAAAAATTACTGTTTATTCACCATTTTTCTGTTCATCTATATTAAACCTTAACTCATGAAAATCCGACACTGCAGGTGTGTCGAGAACCCGGGGCTTACTTACGATGGAACGTTTATTTTTTGTTTTGACACTAAAAATAGGGTATTTTTCACAAAGTCAACGTTTTAATAAAATAGATGGCTTATAATCACCGTGATTTTGACACTTCGAAACAAGTATTTAAAATACTCATTTCGACATTCTAAATATGTCAAAGCGTTTGATAAAATACAGATCGACTGTGACATGAGTTTATCAATTTTCGGAATACGGGGTATCTTAAAAATCGGAGCTTTTAGATAAAAGCATATGTAAAATACACGTTTCGAGGAATACTCGTGAAATTCCAAAAATATCACTGAGTAGCGTACTCAAAAGCTTAATATATGTGTGAATTTAAAAGTCTGAATATATTAAAAGAGTGGTCTTTCACACTCAAGAGGTTTATAAGATACTATTCATGATTTTATATTTAAAACAAAAGACATTTAAATAATGTCTAAAATGCCCTCTGAATTTCGTCGGACTGAATCACTAAGCAAACGAGCTCTGATCGGGTCATATAATCCCTTTTCGGGAAACTCTTTCCGTACCCTATCATATTATCCGGTCACAAAGCCGAGTTAATAATTCTAAAAATTTGTTATTTTTCTAATTTAAAGGATCGGGTTATTATATAATTCTTTTATTGAATTATCTACTTTCTTCTTTTCAGCTAAGTTAAAAGATATTGTGCTAAGTATGGTTTGAAAACTACTGCTGCAAAATAAAAATAAAAATGTATGGTTTGAAAACTGAATTGTCTTTTTTCTTCTCAGATGATTACTTTCCATCCCATGCCTAATTTGTAAGCATTTCTTATAGTTGGAGAATTTGTTGTACTAATCGGTTATAGCCATACATTGAATCCAACCCTATGCTAATGACGAATTTTATGAATGGGTTGAATTTCATATATAGAGAATGGAAGGTGTGATTGTTTTCACCTTCTCTTCAGAAAATTACAGAGATCACAGAAATTACCGCTCATTTCATTTCCCCCTGTTGCTATTACATAGAGTTTTACATGCATCCACCTTTCGTTTCCCTCTGTAGGAACTTTATGACATCTATTGTAATTGGTTGCATCTGCGCATATTGTAAAGTGAAGATTGCAGACAACCTTACTTGTAACAGACTAACTTTTTGTCTTCATGTTCATGGGTTCCAGCATTGAGATAAAATTGTGGGAAGAGAGGTGGAGGTGGAGGGACAGAAGTGGGAATCCAGTAAATACATGATAATTGTTGTTGTTGTTATTATTCTTAGACTGATAAGATAGCTAAACATTATCTTGAGTTTATTTCAGTAAAGTGTTTTTGTTTTTAAATTGGGAATGCGAAATGGAAAGAAATGGGATTTGGGGACTCGGACTGTTTCCACTGGGTTGAGGAAAAGGTTTACGGGTGGGTGTAAGCTTTCTCCTTCCTCCTTTAAACTCTCATATCACAGATTTCACTCTGAAGTATGTTTGGTATCGTATTATTGTTGAATTTTTCTTTATTGGTTTATTTGCATAGGCTTTTAATGTATATGTGTAACTGCAGAAGCCACGCGCAATTCCTGACAGGGTCAATAAACATAGTTTGCCTCAGGATTTTATTGACAAACAGAGAGCATACTTTGCAGAAATAGATGCATTTGAACTACCAGAGGAGGTGGTTTCAGAGAATGAATTGGAGTAATAGTGGAAGCGAGCATATATTTTACTTTGCAGACTAGTCATCTAACATTTCTTGTACAGTACTACCACGTTATTCTAGAGAAAACAAAACCCGGGTAATTTTGGCTGAAACCCGTCTACAATGTACATTTATCACTGATCATGGTTGTCTTTGTGCAAGTGCTTGAAAAGGCTTTTCTTAGTTATGTTTTACATAAAGTCATGTCAATTTCATTTTGAATGGTTCTCTACTTTGTCTCTGTTGTGGATTTTTTTCTTTCTTTTTAGATATATATGGATATATATTTACTTTGATTGATGTATTGTATACTATATGTATCTAAAACTCTTGTTAAGCTCTTGGTAATGCATTATGTGATTCTATATACAGCAAATTATACCAAGTGGCAATCTGAGATTCAGATTTCAGGACATGGGGAAATTGTGGATGCAATTGCTTTTCCTTTAACATCTAGTTAGAGGCTACTGATCAGTCTAATATTTGTTGAGAAGGATAGCATGATAAGTGATGAATTATTGGGACATCCTTAATAGAATTAGAAGTGAGATTTCTTGCAATGTTAATAACAGAATTAGAAGTGAAGTGCATGCATCAAAGGAAGTTTACAGGTTACTCTACTAGATGATGAGAAGGTAGGAAAGTGATGTTTAAGATGGTTTAGGAACTTATGTAGATAAGTAAAATAGCTCTGTTATGAAAATTCCTATGGTTCTAAGTAGGTTGTGATAGGAGAATGGAGAGGCTATTTAGAAACTTGGGTTGACGTGGTGAGAATCGACAGACACGATAGGTTGTAGTGGCAGAGGAATGATTCAGGGTGGAGTGGAACATCAGAATCAGAATGCTGATTCCATAAAAAATGAACAAATTGTTATGCTGATAATGTTGATGATGGCATGATTTCTTGTGATGAAGTGGTTAGTGAATTTTCAACCCAATAGTTGGAGCCTTAGGTTCCATTTGGGTGACTACATGCAGACGAAAACTTCTATCCCTAGTTCAGTTTGATCAAATGAGGATGTAAGCCTATATGGTGTGCTTGTGTTGGTGTGGGTGTATTAGTAATTGGATTTATCATGGTGAACTCCACTCGACTGGTAATTTGTGTAAATGAGTTGTAGTTTCATCCATTCAGTAGAAGTAGAAAACTATGTAAGATGTCTGATGTTGATAATGATTTTTATTGGCCAAGAAAGATCTGAACCAGTTCGATTATTAATTTTGTTTCACTAGTATGGTTTGAAAATTGACTTGATTTGTTTTTTGGAATTCGCCGAATTTGGATTCCCCTGTCTTATAGTCTGGATGCATATTGATCCAATGGTTGACCACTAATTATGATGCTTGGCATTGATTTTTTTTATTCTCTCGGTAGAGGGAGGGAATGGTAAACTTTATCCTAAAATTATACTCTCTACGTCCCATTTTAAACATTTGTATTTTTTAAGGAATTTGAATTTGACTTTAAACTATCATGCAGTGGAGAAGTAATTCTCATCTATTTCAACACACTTTATGATACTCCAATATAAATGGGACAGAGTGAGTATATATCTTTTATATCTTAATCTAATGTGTAAAGCCATTTGATTGATATTTTAACTAACTTAATGCTTACCATATGAGCATACAATTGAGGCTAAGCTTAGCATCTCTCTTTTTAGATGGTTATATGATTCAAATTAACTACGAGTGTTAACCGATTGTGCTATATTCTTGAATTTGAGTTTTGATAATTTACACAGTATATATATATATATATATATATATATATATATATATATATATATATGTCTTTTCATCTAGTAGGAGTTGTGAGATCTCGTTACATCCAATTGTACAGTAGCTTGATAAAAATGTCTTAATTTTTTTTTTTTAAATTTAATTGGGTGTAAGATTGTTTTTTAACTAATTAAAAACACAGTCTGGCTCAATCTATTTTAGATGGTTAGGTCATATTAATTTATTTAATAAATGAATTAAGTTGACTTGGATCAAGATGATCATCATCCAAATATTTATCCTATCTATTAAAGGTCACACTCCTAATCGTGAGTTGGAATAGAACAAGATAAGAAATTTCTTGGAAAACTTGCACAAACAATTATACTCTCAAGATAGAGTTGTTGCACCATTTTTCACAATAAGTTTGACTTTTCAGAGAAAATAATAACTTATGCACGCATTTTTCTTGGAGAAAAACTTCTCCGGCAAACTATAATTTATTTCTACGGTAACATTTGATTTTTTGTTTCTAGAAAAATTTATGAAGTCTATCTTTCTAACGTAGAGCTCACCTGTTAGATAGGTTATCTAACCTAGTTGTACTGATCTTGTTCATAAAAAAAGACTTGGATAGTGTACATTGTGCTTGCTTTTTTAAGCAAAGAGACATTAACACAATGGTATAATCCCTCTAAAAAGTTAAGATTCAAGAAATGAAATAGACATGAAGAAAAGGTCACACATATAATTTGGATAACTTGGATGAGTTGAGTTTTTTTTTTTTTTTTTTTAAAATAGACATCTATTAATAATCAAAGCTAGGTAAATTCAGAGGAGGTTGGCCTGATGCTCAAGAAGCTCCCTTTATAAAGAGAAGTCTTGAGTTTGATTCACACTCAAACTCCTCTGAAGTCTGAACTATTCTCCATGGAGTTATTCCTCATTACTTGAACTTGGTATGTATGTAGGAAAGTGTGTATATGCCCCAAAGGAAAAGTCCTCTATGGGTGAAATGCGTGGACACCTTCATCTCGCTATTGCTGCCGGGACTCATTCAAAAACCCAAGAGACTGATAGAACTGCAAGACTCAGCCAAGTAGAGACTGACCTAAGGACTCATTAACATAACAACAGCACCAGGAGAACTATTGACTTCGCATGCATCTATTGACTCCAACAGCTACGAGCCTGGTTCAAGACTCTGCTTGGGCTACTTGGTTCTGCACCAAAAACAATGCTTCAATTGTTCAATAAGCACCAAAATATGAAAGCAATCTCAATTTTCATTTCGTTATCCGGAGATTCTGAAAACCATCTATTAAAAGATTGCATTTCTAGAGCTTTCCTTCCAGTTTCACCTTCATCTGTTAGGACTAAAGATGGCATTTCTAGAGTTTTTCTTCCAGCTTCACCTTCATCTGTTAGGACTGACCTAGAGAAGGAGCAAAGCAATAAAAGAAAATATGGTCTATGAATTCACTTTCACCACCACTTATGGGACAATTTTGATTCTGAACTTGTATTAATCTATGCAGATTTTCCCTTTTTCCTTGTGGGGATCTTGTTCAAGAGAACCTTCCAGATGAACATGTTAATTCTTGGATTTAGTTAAAATATAAAATACTTGATATTTAAATGTAAATACAAATTCAGCTGTTAATTGTGCTTTGAATTTCGATGAAACTGGCAAACTCTCAATTGTATACTAATTGCCTCTGCATTCTGCACAATAGCTGTCGAAGGCGTGTATGTTGAAGGTGTGAAGTAGAAGGTGAGTTGAGCACTTACCCAAAAGTCAAAAAGGTTGTGGAGAATGGATATATGAGGCGTAGGACCCACCTCATTGGCCATGGGAATAGAGTACTTAGATTGCATTTGGATGGAGAAATGCGGTAATCACGCATTACTCTTATTTAATAACTAAAGAATAGAGGTAAAAAATTTAACTCTTTATCCCTCCTTTTTCACTTTTAAAAATATTTTCCAAATATTCATAATAAGGGAAACTCTTGCAAAATTTACCTCTCATCCCATCCTTAGTTACACAATGGTCTGACAGAAAAATGGTGACAGAATATTCTTGCATTAAATTGGAGTATTAAATTAGTATATATACAAGAAGATTTGGAATATTAGGAGAAGGTCCAATGTCAATGTGGTGGAGGAAAGGGACAAAGGTAGACAGACAGACTAGATTGCATTACATTAAGCAAGCGTGTGGGGTCACCAGACTAACAGCAAGATCCTCGTTGTTCCTTTTCATCATTCTCAAACATGTAGGGTTGTCACGGGCCAAGTTATGCTCTATGGCATATTGGCATCTTGAGCCTGCCTGAAGCCCATTGGACTTTGTAAGATTAATGTCCGACCCCACCTGTTTGGGAAAATATTTAGTTTATGTTTATCTGTTTGAGACCATAAAAAATTAAATCTTTTAAATTGAGAATAAACATGATGATTGCAAATGAATTAATTTCGAATTAAGAACTCAATTTTTAGCCACTTAATTTAGTGGCTGAACTCATTAGACATCCTTGGTTGATATTTTTAAAAATGCTTATTGACTTTTTAACCACTAACATATAGTAGTTAAAAATTGAATTTTGAGCTCAAATTTGGTAATGTATAGCTTATTATATTTTATTTTAATCTAAATGATTAGTATTCTAACTAATTTCAAAATAATCTGTTTTTTAAGACCAACGTATCCAACGATCCCATCCGAAATTTTCAAGCGTCCCACTTGACTAATCTTTAGGGCATGGGTAAACTTCCCTATCCACATACACCGGATACAAACTATGGAGAGTGACCCTTTTTGTGTTGAGGGAGGCTTGATTTTAAGACCTCCCACAAACAAAGGTGAAAGTTGACCATCAAATTAACTCCTCAAAATTAATTTCAAAATAATATTTAAAAAAGGAAAAAAATGAATTTAGTGTACTACATATTATGACTAGACAGATTGAAAAAACAAACAGACTTCTTGCAAAATCCAAATTTCACCGTTTGTATAATTGGGCTCAAGAATTTAGCCTGAACCTGATCTAATAACAGGCTGGTGTATGTATTAAAAGCCCTTTGCTTTTGAGAAATTTGAATGAGTTTTGACCCAGATTCAGGCCAAAGAACAACCCTGTAATCATCCTTCTTCACCGACCTCCTAGAAAAAAAATCAACTCCATTCTTTCCAGAGCTTCCTCTTTCTTCCTAATGACAATGCGTTGGATCTTTCATGATTATCTTATTCATTTTCATGTCCTTTTTTTTTTTTCCTTTTAATTTACATGTAGGAAACCGCGGGATATTCAGTGTAAAACTCCTACAAGGACCTCTACCCCTAAGGCACACCAATATTAGACCATGTGACTCTAACCCGTGACCTTAAACCTTCAATTTCATATCCTTTTCTTCCTTCTTTTCCCTCATCAAATGTCAAACACGTAAACAACCTTCCAATCAGAAATAGAATGCCACCTGGAAACATCTCACTCTTAGACCTCCCTAAAGAACACAAGTGGGTTTGGAAAATGGGTCGAGTGAACCCACTTTCACATCATTTATCATTAGAGAATTTTTACATTTTTAATGATTTTTTGCATTTTAATGATTCGCATTATTTATCATTAGAATAAACATAGATTGACTTGAATTTGAAATATGAATTTGCAAGGTTTATTTCTGCAATTGAGAAGTCACAGGGATTTTTTTAGTTGAAAGATAAAGTTAACTAGCATAGTTCTAGTGTTCATTGATTGTACCTTTGATTATAAAATTTAATCTGACTTAGCTGATAACGTTGTATTAAGAATGAAAAGACTTCTCCCACTGCATAGAAAAAAAATATCCAAACAAAAATAGAAGGGAGAAAAAAATGAACACATAGAATCAAATCATTTTCTTTCAGTACGTTTACGGATTTAATACCGATCTACTATATTCAAAAAGAAAATCAATGGAGAAACAATTCTTACTCTCATTACAATTTTTCACACACCTCTCTCGATCTATGACCAATCGACAATACATCTATAATAATCAGACTTCATAGAACTTAACACGTTGAGACATATAATTCAAAGACCTAACTGAATTTGACTTTTATGATAAATTACTTTTCAAATCCATTCATTTCCATGCATTTGGATCCCATCCTTGTTAGCCCCACAAAACCTTATTCGGGCCCGAGCCCTAGTAGACCCCCAAACTCTATTCGACCCACCTAAGTTGCCGCGATAGAACGAAGCCAATATCTACTTATTTCAATCTATTTGTTAAATGGGTTAATCCAATTCGAGTCAACTCATTTAGCAACCATTTTTTTTTATATAGATTAGTGGAAAATAAACAGAGAAAAAAATTTTAGATTAGAAAGTCAAGTGCAATTTCTTGCAAGTTTATGTAATGAGTTGGAGAAATATAAGAGTTTAGATAAAATGAGGTGGCAAGCTACTAACATTGTTGGAAAGGAAAGATACAGGGCGTGTGGGGTCTCTTCCTTTTGAATTTCTTTACCTTTGACCTGACACCTTCACACACACTAACGTAATATATAATTTGGAGTTTGGATTACCCAACGCGTTAACTCTCACAGTCACAAATTCTCACATATTCACATTAGTCCTTCGCAGTTTCCACTCACTACCCTAAATTCCAAATTCTTCCATGCATCCCTTCCTATAAATAATACTCTCCCACGCTCCCAAACACATCCATCTCTCTCTCTCTCTCTCTCTCTCTCTCTCATTGAATTATTTTCATTTGAGAATGAGAATGGCTTGCTCTTCTACATTTGCCTTCTCCCTACTCTTCTTCTTCCTCCTCTCTGCAGTTGTCTCTACACAATTGTCATCAACGAACTACTCGTCGTCTTGCCCTGGAGCTCTCTCTGCTGTCAAGAGTGTCGTCACGGCTGCCGTCGCAAAAGAGAAACGTATGGGAGCATCATTGCTGCGTCTCCATTTCCATGATTGCTTCGTTAATGTAAGTTTTTAAATCAACTCATTGCTCTCCACTGACAACTAATCCACATTTTATCAGAGACTGTGCTCACATGTTGTGATCATAATTTTGCTCAGACAGAATGGGTCTTCATTGGGTAAGCAGTTGGGAACAATGAAGGGTTGAAGACAAAAACAATGCAGTTTTTGAGTAAAGATTGTAATAGTTATAGAAACTTTAAATTTAAGTCATTTTTCCATCTAGAAATAACTTGAAACTGGCATTTCATCCACTGATTCAAAGTTCCAAAAAGATATACAACTTACAAACTCTTTTTTGCCACATAAATGAATAGATATCTATTTACATAAATAGATAATTAAAGGAGGGTAGCGATCCTCCCACGGGCTTTTTATGTAACCAGACATGGGAATTAGTGGATTCCCAATTTTACCTTTCACATGAAGAGTAAAATCGGCTCACCAACCTTTCATATGAACAATAAATCGGCTCGCTGAAATTCGTATGAAAAGTAAAATCGGCTCGCCAAAATTTCCATGAACAGTAAATCGGCTCGCCGAAATTCGTATGAACAGTGACATCGGCTTGCCGAAATTTTACGGTGCATGCGAAATGTCCGATTTACTGTTCATGCGAAGAGTAAAATTGGAAATCCACTACTTCCTGTATTTGATTACACAAACTTCCCATGGGAGGATTGCTACCCTAAAGATGAAGTTTTGTACATACAAGAAATTACTAACAACTCGTGGATTCTATTCCTCACATTAATTCTTGTTGTCATGTTATAGGTATAACCGATTTAAATATAAAAATGTGACATGTGATATTTGCTTTGGTTTACAGTCTTATAAAATAAAAGTTAAAAAGCATCCTTATTAACTACAATTTTTTTTATTTCATTATTGTTTATCATCTCTATAAAGAGTTAGGCCAGCGAGACTTTAAATGTGAGATTCTTTGATTATACTATCTATTAAATGGATTATAGTGTCAGGACTGGGTATCCAGTCCAAAAGACAAGCTTATTAGGTAGAGTGGCCGAAGTTCAGTATAAGTCCTGTATCTCTCTTCACAACTGATGTGAGACTCGTTCCATGCCTCAACAATCTTCCCCTCGAACGAGGTTTTCCGATGGATAGAATGTTGCTGGCAATCCCGTCCGGATAGAGGATCCCATTTTGAGTTATTTTCATTTATTTTTTCAAATTTCAGCTCTAAAATAATCTCAAATTAGGATTTTTTGTAAAAATAGTTTAATAGAATAATGTTCAGTGCTTATAGAATTCCATTGAGAATGTGATTTACATAGTTTGCAGGGTATTGTGTGATTTTTCAAAATTCTTCTGAAAATATAATAAAAGCTGAGTTTCTATGATACTTCTCATTTTTTTTAGTTTCTTGTAGAAAAATTGAATAAAATGATGTATAAATATTTCTACAGTTAAATAAGAGCTTTTAATGTGATCGATATAGTTTTGGGATGTTTATCAAAACTATATAATCTTGGCCTTCTAATTCTGATGAATAAATCATTAATTTTTAAAATTTTAAATTCAAAAAATAGAATAATCGGATGAAGATAAAACTTAATCTACAATCTATTGTTATGATATTTTTTATATTACACCCAAATAAGTAGATTCAGAATCTATTAGAAAGGAGATCTCGTTTTAAAGACTTAATGGAGAAAGTAGCGAGAGTTCTTGGTACAAAATTACCAATAGCGCGTTCTCATGGGACACGTTCTTATTAGCTCACTCACTCATTTTCCATGCATAATCACGTTTGAGTCACACGTGATTATGCATGGAAAAGGATTAGGTAAGATACGAAATATGCTGTTCTGTATAATATTGGTATATTAGCATTTCAACTTTTATGACCGACTCTCTAATAATATTAAATTATAATAAATTCTTTAGAGGTGGATTCCCTATCACTCCAACTTAGGGCGGCAACTCAAGTCAGGTCGAGAAGATAAAAAGCCGCATGAAATTCGGGTAGGCTCGAATTGAGGATTTTACAAGTTAACGCGACCGGAATCAGCTAAAATTAGGCTAAAATGGGTTCAAAATGAGGGTCGGATCAGAATTCGGGTTGGAATTCGAGTCGGGTCGGGTTGTGAAGTTCTGATTGAGAATTCGGATCGGATTGTGTTCCATATATATCAACTCGGGTTGGGTTGGGTTTTAAGGAACCCGACCCGCCTGACCCAAGTTGCAGCCATACTCCAACTCTTTAGATTAAGAATTATAATAATGAATTTGTTTGTAATAAAGTTTTAAACTCAAATTCAATCTAAAATATAATTGGGTTGAACTCTTAAAATGGTCTTTGCAATTTGAGTCGTATAAATTTGATAAAAATATTGTTAATTCACTCAATTCAAAATGACGTATCTAAACCTTTTTGGGTTTTTAAATTATCATCATTTCTATCCTATTTTAGCACAAATTGTGTCATAATCTTGTTCAAAATGCTATCCTAATGTATTATTCATAAATGATGATAGGGTTGTGATGGGTCAATACTTTTGGATGACACATCGAACTTCACAGGAGAGAAGACAGCAGGTCCTAATAACAATTCATTAAGGGGTTTTGATGTCATTGACACCATCAAATCCCACATCGAAAGGCCCTCAAGTTGTTTCTTGTGCCGATATTCTTGCAATTGCTGCTCGTGATGCCGTTGTTGCGGTAAGTAATAACAAAAGATATTGAACTTGTTCTTTTATCTATTTGATATCATCATTTAAATAATAAAAAGATATCTTAGGTTCTGTGGAGTATGATTATCAAATATATACTATCAATTCGATTTATATTTTGGATCCAAATTTTATTGAAAGATAATTCATTGCACTTTTTTGTATATCTTAATTAGGGTAGTATATAATGCTATCTTTTTTCATGAGATAATGTTGAACGAAAAGTGTAACTAGGGTCGGAGCCATTTCTTCTTCAATTTCTTTTCTTTGAATATAATGAATCTGGTTTAAACATATGGACGTATCGAAAGGTAACCACGTAAATATCTGTATTGTAATTTGATTTTCTCCCTTTTGTTTTCTTTTTATATTATTGTTTCTGTGAGGTAGGAAAGACTTTTCCTTTCAAGAACCTCTTATTTATTAATTTCATTTATTAGTTTCTATTATTTTGGAGTTTTAGTTGGGTGGCCCTTCATGGGCAGTACAAGTAGGGAGGAGAGATTCAACCACAGCAAGTTTAAATGATTCCAACAATGACATTCCCCAACCAACATTCAATCTAAGTGCCCTTATTACTGCTTTTGCAAACAAGGGTCTGAATGCCAAGGAAATGGTGGCTCTCTCAGGTTGGTTAATATTGAAACCCTAATTTATTCTCACTCCATTAGTACTTGTTTGGACTATCTAATGCAATTTCTATCTTCTTCTATAATATTTTCATCAGGTTCTCACACCATCGGCCAGGCAAGGTGCTCCACCTTCCGAGCTCGAATCTACAATGAAACCAACATAGATCCAAATCTGATTTCATCGTTGAAATTAAGCTGTCCAAGTTCAGGCGGCGACAACAATCTCTCGCCCCTTGACGCTTCCACCCCTACTGTTTTCGACAACAGTTACTATAAGAACTTGGTTAGCAACAAGGGTCTTCTACATTCAGACCAGCAGCTCTACAATGGGGGGTCTACAGATTCTCAGGTGACAAGCTATGGCAACAGTTCTGCTACTTTCTTCGCGGATTTCGCAAATGCCATGGTGAAGATGGGTAACATGAGTCCTCTCACGGGCACCAAAGGAGAGGTCAGAACCAATTGCAGAAAAACCAACTGAGCTTCTGCACTAGATAGAATACTGAAAATAGATAGTTTAATGTAATTCCTTTTATTTATGTTTGTTTCTCTGTTTGATTGTAGCGCTTTTGCAGATAATATAATTCAATTATTGTTTTTCAATTATTTTTATCTTCATACACACTACAGTAAATAAGTTTGTTAACAATTCAATTGACATTGTAAGATCAATGTATCTTGAATATCGACACTCAAAAGTGCATTATGTTGGGGCTGATCGCAAACGAGTTTACATTGAAAGTATAGAGGGAGATATATGAATTTATAAAAGGCTTGTATCACTCCACCTAATGGGTTAGTCTTTTGGGCTAGATATCCAGTCCTAACAAGTAACATTAGAGCCATGTCTTAAACTATCTCATGTGGACTCAAGAGATCCCCTAGACAGACGAGATGGTTGGCCTAGCTCGAGGGAAGATTGTTGGGGCTGGTTGCGAACAAGTCTTACATTGAAAGTGTAGAAGCAGATTTTTAGAAATTTATAAAGGACTTGTGTTACTTAAATCGAGTAGAATGAGAATTTTTATGTGTATGTTAAGAATATATATTTTTATCCAACTTCTACTTCCCCGTATTTATTTTGTCAAAGTCGGACTCTTCTTCCCCACAATAATACTCTCTCGATGTTTCTCTCTATCCATCTCTAATCAACATCATCTCTGTCTGTTGGAGTAGGTGGCTCGAATTCAAAGTCCTCAACAAGGTAAAACTCCAAATCAATAAGGCAGAAACTGATGGATGGCAGCCAGTTGGAACACCGCATGAAATTGGATTCTATATGGGATAAGACTTGCTGGCCGGTGATATTATTGGCAGGTTTTTTAGCAGACATATGCTATTAGGAAACTGCCGAGTTTGTCACTACAAATCAGGTAAATGCCAGCGTGTTATGAGCAAGGAAATCCTTGCTTGTTTCGGAAGCAACTAGCATACAAATACATGTGTTGTATGCAACGTGAAGCTGCCTTTTGGCCGAGTGCCTTCTCTGGCCATCTTGGGACAAGCCACCAAATGGCTGCATGGTCGTTTGGAAAGCAGGAGGCTCATGGACATTGGAGATGGCCTCTTGGCCATATGCGGGGTGTGTGAGGACACGCCATTGAAGGAGACGCTTAGGTTCGTGAAACACGTAAGGATGTGCTCGTAGAATGTAGGAAGCGGAGAGAAGAGCAAGACAAAAGTTGGGTTCACTCTTATGGGTATAAGAGATATTCACATTAACTGAGAGGTGACGTCGGTGTATTGTATACATGGGTGTACAAGGGGCTCGGGACTTCGAGTTTGGGTTCAAGCCTCAAGGGAGTCTTTATTATGTACTAGTATTCTTTTTCTCATATAGGAATTTTACTGTCGCTCATTGGATGTAGGCCAGGTGGGCCGAACCACATAAACATTGTGTATTGTGCTGTGTGTTTATTTCCCGTTCGATTTCTCTTGTTTCCGCTGGCAATGCTAACAAGTGGTATCAGAGTTGAGGTTGAGATCTGGAAATAAAGGGGTGAACGGAATACAACACATCCTGGTGGAAAAGTTCGAGGTGGAGCGCTGAGGTTTCCAGAGGGTTGTAAATCGGTGCAAAGAGTACTGGAACATATCTGTATTTGATCTGTTCTGGGCTACTGTGAGGTCGGAGACGTCTTAAAGATTTAGATCTATAGATCTGTAAAAGTGGACTGGCGACAATGTACATAGAGGTGATACTTTGTCAAGAAGTTGTCAGGTCTGTTACTCTATACAGATCTGAATTTGCTGGCCATTGCCAAATAGAGAAGGTAGTGCTCAAGTTTCAGATCCAATGTAGTGTGGCGTGCATGTGTGTTAGAGTCTTTTGCTTGTACGGTTACATAGCAGCACTCAACAACTTGTGAGAGGATCTATTGTTGTTCATTCACAAGTCAGTTAAAGATGTTAACTGAGTCATAAAGATGAATAGTAGCAAAGAGGAGCTGCCAGACAACAATTTGAGTCTATCTATTGTTGGAGAAGCAGAAAAGGTTCAACCAAAGTGGTCTGTGAATAGAGGGACAATTCATAGTCACTTGTTAGTTGATCAGTGGAGGATCTCACACGTTAAGATTTGCTGGATAGACTTCACACAATATTATGTGTTGACGTTGGAGAGGAAATTCAAGGCGTGAGATCGTGACGAGTTTCAGGTTGCAACAGATTGATCTAAGCAATTCAGGCTGGGTTATATGTTCTGAGAAGATAGGTGTATACGGACGATCTGATATTGTAGAAATATAAATCACATACCACAAAACATCATAACACCGGATTTACGTGGAAAACCCATTAGGGAAAAAAACCACGATTGAAAGAGAGTTTATTATTTCAGTGTATTTTTCTATGTACATCAGAGACATATTTATAGAGAAAATACAAGTATGAGTTCTATTTAGGACTCTGAGTCCCCATTCAATTAGAACTCTGTGACCCAATGGAGTTAGGACTCTGAGACCTAATGGGGTTAGGACTCAGAGTCCTACTCACCCTCTCTTTTCCATTTCAACACTCCCCCTCAAGTAGGTGCGAAAATGTCGATTGAGCCCAACTTGGACAAAATATCTTGGAATTTAACAGCGGAGAGACTTTTTGTGAAGATATCTGCTAACTGTTGATCACTGCGAACAAACGGAGTAGAAATAACATTTGCTTGTAAATTTTCTCGAACAAAATGACAATCCACTTCAATGTGTTTGGTTCTCTCATGAAACACCGGATTTGAAGCAATGTGAATGGCAGCTTGATTATCACAAAACATTTGTATTGGCTGATTAGAACTAAAACCCAAATCTTGCAATAAGGATCGAAGCCAAATAATTTCACTGGTGGTTAAGGCCATTGCACGATATTCAGCTTCTGCACTTGATCTTGCAACAACACTCTGCTTTTTACTTTTCCAAGTTACCAAATTTCCTCCCACAAATGTACAATATCCTGTTGTAGATCGTCGATCAACTGGACAACCTGCCCAATCAGCATCAGTGTAAGCAGTAATGGAACTATTTCCATTCTTCCGCATCCATATTCCCCTTCCTGGAGAACTCTTCAAATATTGTAAAATTCGATTAACAGCATTCATGTGAGTAACTGTAGGTGCATGCATAAATCTGCTGACTAGACTGACTGCATAGGAAATATCTGGCCTAGTGATCGTAAGATAAATCAGTCGACCAACCAACCTTTGAAACTGACCAATATCAGATAACAATTCTCCATCATTATCAAGCTTACCTCCACTGTCAATTGGAGTATCTGATGGTTTAACTCCCATTTTTCCAATATCCTGCAACAGGTCCAGCACATATTTTCTTTGATTAAGAAATATGCCCTTCTTTGAGTAGGCAATTTGTAATCCAAGAAAATACTTTAACACTCCCATATCTTTGATAGCAAATCTCTTGTGCAGTAGACTCTTAAGTCTTATAATTTCATTTTTGTCATCACCTGTGATCACTATATCATCAACATATACTAAAACAACAGTTGTACCACACATACCTTTTTTTACAAACAACGAAGAATCAGCCGCACTTCTTTTAAGTCCATTACTCATGAGAACAGAACTGAGCTTAGCATACCACGCACGGGGAGATTGCTTAAGTCCATATATGGCCTTTTTTAGCTTGCACACAAATCCAACTTTGGATTCTTGTGAATGTCCTGGTGGAACACTCATATACACATCCTCTTCTAAGTCACCATGCAAGAAAGCATTTTTTACATCCATCTGAGATAATTTCCAACCCTGATTTGCTGCTAATGAGAGAATCACTCGAAAAGTGTTCATCTTTGCAACAGGTGCAAAAGTCTCTGTGTAATCTTCTCCATATGTTTGTGTAAAACCTCTGGCAACCAGTCTTGCCTTGTGTCGCTCCACAGTTCCATCACTTTTATATTTGATTTTGTATATCCAACGACACCCAACTGTCTTCTTTCCGATAGGCAATTTGACTATATTCCAAGTTTTATTATCATCAAGTGCTTGCAATTCTTCTTTCATTGCCTGTCGCCAAACAGATATGGAATTAGCTTCACGAAATGTCTTTGGTTCTTGTTCACTGGACATTGCACTCAAGAAGGCCAAATGAGACGGAGTAACATTATCATATGTCAGAGAAGCCTCCATTGGGTATGATACAGCATGGTAAGTGAAGAAATCTTTCATTCCTTTTGGAGGACGAGTCTCTCTACTCGATCTCCGTAATGGAAGGGGAGGAGCCGGTATGTCAGTTGTTGGAGAAATCGGCTGAATTACTGCAGATGTAGTCTCAGTAGAAGCTGTCGGTATTTCAATTGCTGCAGACATTGGTTGGTTATCTGGAGATATAATTACCGTATTTCTGCTACAAGAGATATCATCAGTTACAGTAGGAAGAGGTACCAAATCAGATAAGTTCTCCCCCTGGGACCGATTCCCAGAATCACTATGAACGGAGAAATACACTTCAGATTCAGCGAAGCGCACATCACGGGAGACAATGAGCTTGCGAGATGCGGGGTCATAACAAATGTACCCTTTCTGTGAGGAAGAATAGCCGAAAAAAACACATCTGATAGATCTGGCATCTAACTTGTCACGATGAAGAGGTTGGCGGTGTACATAACAGACACACCCAAACACACGCAGATGCGACAAAATGAGCTTTCTATTCTTGAGCATTTCCAATGGTGATTTAAAATTGTTAACCCGACTAGGAAGTCGATTAATCAAAAGATAGCCGTCAGAACACCATGAGACCAGTACCTCTTAGGAATATTCATTTGAAACATAAGAGCTCGTGCAGTTTCTAAGATGTGACGATTTTTCCGTTCTGACACACCATTCTGTTGTGGTGTACCCACGCAGCTAGTTTGATGAATGATGCCTTGGCTATGAAAATATTCGGCAAAAGTAGCATTAACATATTCAGTGCCATTGTCAGAGCGAAAATTTTTCACCTTGGCATGAAATTGGGTAGTGATCATATTGTGAAAAACTTTGAAAGCAGAGAACACCTCATTCTTAGATTTAAGTAAGTACAACCATGTAACACGAGTACAATCATCAATGAATAAAACAAAATATTTAAAACCATCATAAGAAGCAACTGGAGCACTCCATACATCAGAATGAATCAAAGCAAAACGTTCAACAGACTTAGAACTAGAAGGAACAAATGGTAAACGAGTTTGTTTAGAAAATTGACAGACATCACAAACATTAGACGAAACAGAAACGGAAGGAAAAAGATAAGACAAAATACGACTTGAAGGATGTCCAAGCCGTTGATGCAAAATGTGACTCGCTACGATGTGCGTGGCATTGTAGGCCGTAGGAGGTGAATGGAGCAAGTATAGCCCATTGGAATATGTGCCTTTACCAATCGTCTTCTTGGATGTTCGATCCTGAAAGACGACAGAGTTAGGAGAAAAAATGACATCGCAGTTCAAAGCATTAGTAAGTTTTCCAACAGACAAGAGTTGAGTTGGAAAAGAAGGGACAACAAGAGCAGTAGAAGAGACGCTATTTGAAAAAAAATCAATTTGACCACTGCCTACCACAGGAACCACAGTTCCATTAGCTAAATAGACATCATGTTTACGGCATGATGTGGAAAAATCAGACACTGAAGAGGGAGAATTGGCCATATGATCAGTAGCACCAGAGTCAATAATCCAAGACGGACCAGTACAATGGGAAGCAAGAGAAGCATGAATGGTACCTGCTGTATGAGACGAGGAAGACAGATTTGTAGGAGGCAAAGACTGACATAGATCGCACAAGATTTGACTCAACTGATCCAGAGTAGTAGAAGTATCTGCGACATTAGCCTTGTCTCTCTTTTTTGCTTTAAAGTTAGGTTTGAGATGAGGATGTAACAACCAACAACGTTCTTTGGAGTGCCCAACCTTGCCACAATGATCACAACTAATAGTGTCCCGTCGTCCTTTATTCGGAACCAGAACCTTCTTCTTCTCAAACTCAGAGGAGGATCGGCGCTCATTTTTATGAGTCACAAAAGCACTGGAGGAGTTCTCCGAGGATGCAGGAAGAGCAGGATTCATAGTTTCTTGTCGCGTTTCTTCGCGTTGAATTATAGCACAAACAGAGATCCAAGAGGGTAGCGGATCAGTCATAAGGATGGTACTCCGCAAATATTCATATTTTGGCCCCAGAGCCCTAAGTAAAGAGAAAACTTGATCCTCTTCATCTCGATGCAAAAGAGTTTGTGCATCAGTGGTATGAGGACGATACAAATGGAGCTCATCCCATAGCCTTTTCATATGTCCAGTAAGATCGCAAAATCTCCGTTCACCTTGCAGCGCAGTCGCAATCTCATTTTGAATTTGAAACACCCGAGCGATATTATTTCGACTGCCATACATGCCTGTCACAGAATCCCATAATTCCTTTGCAGAATCGGAGAATGTAAAAATTCCAGCAATGTGAGGTTCCATAGCATTAAGAAGCCATGATCGTACCAGTTGATCATTAGAAAGCCAATTATCATAAGCAGAGTCACTATCTGGAGGATCTTCCGAAGTAGTAGCTTGAGCTTTAGAGGCGGAGGCCGGTGCAGGAGGCACAATCTTGCCATTGATAAAACCCAACTTTTTTTTACTACCAAGGGATAAATGAACAGCCCGAGACCAAAGAACATAGTTATTTGGATTCAAGAGAACAGAAGAAAGTTTCAGACTGGGATTGCAGTCGGAGTCACCCATTGAGGGTTTTTTTTTTTTTTTTTGTTTCTTTCTTTCTTTTTTTTTTTTCTCAGTCTATCTGTGAGACTGTTGGTCGTGCTTGGTCAAGGGAGCAGCAATGTGGGCAGAGGGGTGAATGCCGATGGTTGCTGCAAACAGTAATATCTCACAGGAAAGCGCAGATCGGAACACCTCTGTCTGTGACTGCCGTGTGATAGGAACGGATCTGGTAGCGGCGGCCTGATCGCGGACTGGTTTCTGCAACCAAATCGACAATCCAAAAACGGTTGCCTGAAGATGCAAGGAGGCCGAAACAGAGCGGTAATCGCCGGAAAAAAAATCGCAGGCGTAGCCCAGCCAATGCTCGCCACCCGATGTAACCCAGCAGTAGTCGGCGATGGGCGATGGGCGATGGGCGATAACGGTGACGACCCGAGTTCTGGAAACACAGTTCTCGGCGACGGCACACAGGCAACAGTCGGCGAGCAGCGAAACAAAACCTGATTTGAAAAAACAGAGCAAGCAGCAGGAAAGGGGTTAGCGGAGACGTACTTCAAGGAGAGCAGACGGCCGGGCAGAGCAGCGACCGATCGGAGAGATGAAAGCGTGAGGAAGCCAGATCTGAAAAAAAACCCCAAGCTGCGAATAATCTCCGACCCTGCGTGTAGCGGAAGGTTGAAGGTTGCAGGCGGAAGAAGAGATCTGAATCAGAGACACCGGACGGGATGGGCGGAAGCAGATAGCCGATGATGACTCGGGACGGAAGCAGCCGCAGGAAATCGCTAAGGGCGTCGGAGACGGCGGCAAGCTCAGTTGCAGATCTGTGCTGAAATCACCTCAGATCTGAGGCGGAATGGCAACCTGCGCGGAACCAGATCTGAAAGACTCGAGAGACGGCGGCAGCGAAATCCAACTCCGGCGGCAGCAAGAGCAGATCGGCGGGGTCTGAACAGATCGACCGGATCTGTACGCCGGAGCTGCAAACGTCAGATGTACTGATCGGAGAGTGTCAACGGCCAACCGACTGAAGCCAATCGGAGAGTGTCAAACAGTAGAAACCCACAAACGCACAATGACGAGAGGTGTTGGAAAAAAATTCCGCTGTGATGCTGATGTGGATCGGTGTGAGAGTAGGTGCTACCCAGATCGGGAATAAGCAAGACAGCCGGATTTGTCTGTGATGGGAATAGATCGAGACACACCCCAACTAGGCGGCAAGAGCCGATAATGTCTTCGATTCGGATCGACGTCTGACTGATACCATGTAGAAATATAAATCACATACCACAAAACATCATAACACCGGATTTACGTGGAAAACCCATTAGGGAAAAAAACCACGATTGAAAGAGAGTTTATTATTTCAGTGTATTTTTCTATGTACATCAGAGACATATTTATAGAGAAAATACAAGTATGAGTTCTATTTAGGACTCTGAGTCCCCATTCAATTAGAACTCTGTGACCCAATGGAGTTAGGACTCTGAGACCTAATGGGGTTAGGACTCAGAGTCCTACTCACCCTCTCTTTTCCATTTCAACAGATATACACAAAAGAACAGTGGGTTTCCAAAAGGAGTGGCAACACTGTTCACGTACCAGTCACTGTTCTTAGGTCAGAGAAGACCTGTTACCAATCGTACGTCAGAGGAGAAGACTTGCTGAGAAATCAGCGAGGGATATCATATAACAGTGAGCGTTGGATGTGCTAGTTGAAATCTAGGAAGCCGACTGTTTACAGAGGGACAACAAGTGGCTAGAACTGATGCCGCAGGTGGAGCTCATGTGGAGCAAAATCATGATCACATATTGTCTCCGGAAGTTGGTTCGAGGAATTCTCGCCAAGGTGGAGATTGTTGGAGTAGGTGGCTCGAATTCAAAGTCTTAACAAGGTAGAACTCCAAATCAACAAGGCAGAAACTAATGGATGGCAGTCAGTTGGAACACCGCATGAAATTGGATTCTATATGGGATAAGACTTGCTGGCCGGTGAGGTAATTGGTAGGTTTTTTAGCAGCCATATGCTACTAGGAAACTGCCGAGTTTGTCACCACAAATCAGGTAAATGCCAGCGTGTAATGAGCAAGGAAATCCTTGCTTGTTTCGGAATCAACTAGCATAAAAATACATGTGTTGTATGCAACTTGAAGCTGCCTTTCAGCCACTTGCCTTTTGGTCGAGTGCCTTCTTTGGCCATCGTGGGAGAAGCCATCAAATGGCTGCATGGTCGTTTGGAAAGTAGGAGGCTCATGGACGTTAGAGATGGACTCTTGGCCATATGTAGGGTGTGTGTGGACACACCATCGAGGAGAAGCTCGTGTTAGTGAAGCACGTCAGAATGTGCTCGTAGAATGTAGGAAGCGGAGAGAAGAGCAAGACAGAAGTTGGGTTCACTCTTCTGGGTATGAGAGAGATTCACATCAACTGAGAGACGACGTCAGTGTGTTGTATACATGAGTGTACAAGGAGCTTGAGACTTCGGGTTTGGGCTCAAGAATCAAGGGAGTCTTTATTATGTACTAGTATTCTTTTTCTCAAATAGTAAATTTTACTGTCGCTCCGTGGACGTAGGGCAGGTGGGCCGAATCACGTAAACATTGTGTGTTTTATTGTATGTTTATTTCCCGTTCGATTTCTCTTGTTTCCGCTGACAACACTAACACTCTTTGTGGGACCTTCTCTCCCTCCTCTTTGTTGTCTCTCTGCAATCTCTCTCTCTTCTTTTGTATTTGTATTTTTATTATTTTCCATTTATTGAAATCATTTTCATAAAGAAATGGTATATAGTGTTAATATGTTTTTCATGCATTCTACTTTCTATTATGCGAGGTTTTCATATTTTTAGTACATATGTTTTACATATAGACAATTTTCACTTTATGGTTTACATATTATAGTTTTAATCTTAAAGGAAGGGGTCATTATTGATTCAGAAATGACAATGTGAATTTGATTTATTTATTTCTTCTAATTCTAGTTCTCAAATATCTAATATATTAGAATATTCAGTATCCAAGTTAAAGTTCTCAAATATCTAATATATTAGAATATTCAGTATCCAAGTTAAAGGCTGATATTTCAATCTACTGTCATTTAATTGGATTTTATAGCAGTCTCTGAACACTAAAATTTTAATCTTATTAAATTTAAGTAAATTAACTTCCACTCTCCTATGTTTTGTCTCTCAATTGCCAAACAGATTTGTAATTGAGTATTTCTTATCACACTGACGTGAGATTTGTATTCAAGTAGTTTAAAATAATAAAAAGATGAATTATGTAGTTATTTTGATCACTAAAATCATGGAGAAAAAGAATAAAGAAAGATATAATAGATAGCAGAGTCAATGATTATTCTGTTTATCATAGGGTCAAGTGGTGAAGTGAAATTCAAGAATTCAACTCTAAATAGATGGAATTCTGAAATGATATTATGATTACGAAGATGATAATCATCCCCACAAGTCTCTTGATTAACGGAATCAAGACTCTCTCTTCACTTTTTATAAGATGATCCCTCCTTCTGGGTTCCCAACTGAAGGTCCTTCAACTTCATTAATGGTAGGATCTTTCTTTATACTGATCCAATCACCTTGGTCTCACTCCTGAAATCTAATAACCATTCAACACATTAATTGAGCTACTCTTTCCAACTGACTAAGCACATCCTTGTTTAAGACTCTCTCTTGTTTTTAACGTATTCTTCCATAATAGAGACTGATGAATTTTAATTTCAATTGAGAAGAAATCCCTATGTTCAATGTATTTTTAATTAAACAATGAATTTCAATATGCACAGAGTGACCATTTTTGTTTTGAGGGAGACTTGATCCCAAGACTTCCTACAGACAAGGGTGGAAATTGACCATCAAGCTAACCCCTCAGAATCTAAGAAGCACCGATATGGTTACGCGTATTGGATACGACACGTATCTGTTGACACGAGTTGTCAATTAGGAATCAAATACCGTAATTGTAGGGATTACAATTATCTATTATAGTACAATTGGTATAATAGCCTAAATTATTGTATAGCCTAGTTGAATTCCCTATAATAGCTCATTTGTATCAACTGTATTAGGAAACACCTTATACAAGCTTATCCATACGAAATATACATAAATTATTTCCAGAATTCATATATTTGACATGGTATCAGAGCAGATGATCTTAGGATTTCTGTTTTTCTGGAAACCCTAGCCGACAACACCCATACACAAATCCAGAACAATTTGGTTCTACCTCGAACCCGCAGATCCTAGAAGATCTGTCATCCAGAATCGCTCAAATACTGAGGCAGAACTAGACCTCGATCCTGTCCTCGGCCCTGACCCCGACCTTCGAATCTTCCGCTGTACAGATAGGCATCAAACAGAATGGTACTAACTATGGCCTATGGTCCGAAGTCGTTGAGATGTATATCTCCAACAAAGACAAATTGGGATACATTAATGGCGATTTTCCACAACCCTTGGAAACAGATCCGACGTTTAGAAAATGGAGAACAGAGAATTCGATTGTGAAAGGGTGGTTGATCAACTCTATGGAGCCGAGTTTGATTAGCAACTTCATTCGATTTGATGGAACCGATACATCTCAGGTCTATGATCTGAAAAGGCAAGTAACTCGAATGAGGCAAGATGATGGATCAATTGAGACATACTACAACAGACTTCAAGGTTTGTGGAGGGAGATTGACTTTCGTCGCCTGAACCCAATGGAGTGTTAAACAGATATTAAAAATTTTAATTCGATTATTCAGGAAGATAGAGTTTATATTTTCCTTGATGGATTGGATGATCGTCTAGACAAAGTTCGGAGCAATGTGTTCCAAATGAAGCCATTTCCTACGATGGAACAGGCGTATGGATATTGATGAGTGCAAAATAATTACATATTTTACTTCTAAATTTATAATTGTTAGTATCTCATTTGATTTAATTTTATCTAATTAGTATAATTTTGTGTATTGCAGGTTTAAAAGTGAGGATGACAGAAAACATGCTTAAATATAAAGTCTGGGCCTATGAGGAGTTATTTTGGACCTTAAGCTCATTTGCAAGCCCACTGAAAATGCACATGAGAGGATTGTTCTGCAGGTGTAGGTGTCTTGTTGAATTATGATAATACAAAAGGCAGCAAACAACAAGAAGAGAAATTGAAAAGAGAAGCAATGAAGAGACGATGGCTGATTTCTAAGTATGTGCTGATAGTAAAAAGAAACCAGTTAGAGGAAAGAATAGATGAGGAAGAATAGAAAAGAATGAGAACCACAAGTAGTAAAAAGAAATAAAAGAAAGTAGGTAGAGATAAGGAAGGGGCCTACACTAGTTTACATTTTTTTGTAAAAATAGCAGCACTTGACTGACTGAGGAAAGAGTAGAAAATAAATAAAAAGGAAGTTGTCATGTAGAGAAGAAAGTGGAGTCACGCGGGAGCAGAGACAGAATTCGGCCAAAAAGGATGGGGCCCATTGCTTGCTAAATCAATCTTTATAAAACCTCTATAAATTGGAAGCCTCTTCTACTGTAACATTCGAACTTTAATAGAGCTCGGCTGACAGAGGGCTTGAGACAATCGGCTCAGAATCTCCGACATGGCTCGAGTTTTATTTTTCTTATCTCTTTTTGTTCTTAATTTCATAATGTCTAGTTAATTTCTCATACTGAGGTTGAGCATGAAACCCATTAATGAAATCATTTTCTTTTATTTATTTATTTAATTCCAATTATGTGTGTTTGATTATTTATGATTTTGATTTAATCAAATTAATAGATGTTAATTATTTTTATCATCAATGCCATGTATTTTTGGTTATTAATATTAATATCTAATTAATTAATCTTGGTTTTTAATTGATAAAAGTAAACCCTTTGATTCATTGTTTTCTTTTATTTTAATTTAAATACATTGGATGCTTAGATTAATACTTTGATCCATTGTCTTTTGAATTAAGATATGATATATTGAATTCTTAGAAATTATATCTTTAAAAGTGAAGGAAAATCTAACTTTAGAACACCATATTAATGAACTTAAATGTTTAAATCTTTAAAACTGGGAATTAATAAATAAATAATTGGTATATTATGGATTTAATGGTGGTGGAATCCCATACCTTAGTAATTTCTCTTACTTGATTTAATCTCTATTTTTAGTTGTTTTAATTAATTTTGCAATTTCAATTCAATCATTCTACATAAAAAGTGTTAACTAGGTTAAGGTAAAATTGTTAGGCTCTTTAATTTGTTTTTCTGTTCATTTTAAATCAAATCCTTGTGGGTTTGACCTCGCACTTGCATAACTCTATATTCCAATTCGATTCGTGCGCTTGCGAATAGTTATAAATTTAAAATTTGCACAACAGATATGTTCGAAGAGAGGATACCCCACAGGATGTGATGATGACAGGGACAAAAATAACTACTCGTGCGGTATGGCATATAGGGGAGAAACCCAGTCAGGTCAGCAGTTCTCATACCAGACGCCTACCAACCGACCAGTACCACAGGTCAAATAGATTGCAGACACAAGTCGACCAGAATAGCGGGCATTTGTACAACATGCTGCCAAGACTGGGCCACACAATATGGCTCCTAAACCCAAATTTCAGTCGGAAAGTGGAGGTTGCACACACTGTGAAAATCCAAAACACACCCGTGAAGCTTGTTTTAAACTACATGGATACCCAGAATGGTGGGATGAACTCAAGACCCGAAAGCAATGTGGAGCTGCTACCAATAAGGGTTTAGGTCGGGTTGCTTTGGTAAATGTAGAACCTTAGTTATCTTTTATCTCACAGGTAGAATCGTCAAGTGCTTCGCCCCTTGGTGATGAGTCTACTATTCTTAGTGATTCAGGTAGTTATGCTTTATTTAGCTCTAATCAGAGGGATTATAATGGATGGATAATTGATTCAGGAGCAACCGATCACATGATGTTTGATTCTAATGACTATTAGCACGACTCATCCGAGATGCTAACGCTAATAGGATTACATATCCAATTACAGGAGCTGGAACTGTTGCCTCTCACCCTCTTTTTCATTATAAAAAACTTTACTTGTTCTCTCTCTCTCTCAAATAAATTGATGTTTGTGGGACAAGCTATTGTGGAATTAGATTGTTGTGCACTAATCTACTCTAATTTTTGTCTTCTTCACGATATTCTCACCAAGGAGATAATTGGCAGTGGTACTAAAAGAGGGGGGCTGTATTATATGGATGACCTCAACACCGTCAGAGCTAATAATATGCAACATTCGTTGGGTGTCAAGTAGAGGCATATTTGGTTATGACACCGTCGTTTAGGGCACCTATCATTCAACTATTTAAAACATTTATTACCTGATTTGTTTTCAGATTTACAAGACTTGTATTTTAAATGTGACTCTTGCATTTTAGCCAAGAGTCACCGTGTGTCTTATCCTTTAAGTTTAAATAAAAGTATTACTCCTTTTGCATTAATCCATTCTGATGTTTGGAGACCCTCTCACATCTCTACATCCTTTGGAATTAGTTGGTTTGTAACTTTTATGGATGATTGTACCCGTATGACCTGGCTTTACCAGATGAAACATAAATATTAGGTGTTTAATATCTTTTAGATTTTTCATACAATGATCCAGACTCAATTTTCAACTAAACTGGGAATAATCTGCTCAGACAATGGTGGAGAATATGTTAACCAGGAATTTCAGAGTTATTTTTAGACTCACGGCATTCTCCATGAGACCACCTGTCCCCAGACATCTCAACAGAATGGTATTGCAGAACGAAAGGACAAACATATTTTGGAAACAACTTGGGCTCTCCTTATTGGAGCCCATGTCCTTCGAAGTTATTGGGACGATGCAGTTGTTACAGCTATATATTTGCTTAACCATATGCCTTCTAAAGTTTTCAAGTTTCAGACTCTACTTCAAGTCCTCTAACAGCATAAACCACTGCCCTTAGTTTTGATGCTTACTCCTCATATCTTCGGATGTGTCGCTTTCGTTCATCTCCATAAAAATCAACGTGCTAAGCTTGATCCATGTGCTATACGTTGTATTTTTCTGGGGTATGCCACAAATCAGAAAGGGTATCGTTGCTACCATTCTTCAACCCGACGCATTTATGTTACTATGGATGTCACTTTCCTGGAGTCTGAAATATTATTTCCTAACTCGATAACCAATTCCCCTCTTCAGGGGGAGATACCAAGTGAAGAGCAGAATTGGACAGAATAGAACTGGACAGGTGGTGACAACATGGAAATTCGATCGGTACATGAGGAAGACCGACCGACTGTAGACCAACCAAGGTCTCGACCGGCTGAATACCAACCAGGGTTATATGAGGAAGATCGACCGACAGAAGTACATGAGGAAGACCGACCGACTAAAGACCAACCAGGGTCAGGCTCACGACCAGAAGACCTACCGGCTGCTCTTCTTGAAAATGAACCTGAAGACCCCCCTCTCATTCTCCAGTACCAGATGATCGATCCCTTGAGAATATCCTTGAGGTAAGCTCTCCTACTACTTCACCTATCAATATATTTGATACCCTTGTTGGTCATCAATTACCTCTCAGGCATAATTGTGGAAAACCACCGGATCGGTATTCCCCAGAGTATAAGGTGAAGAAATCAAAATAGCTGATCGTAAATCATGTATCATCTCAGAGATTATTAGAACCCTTCAAGGCATTTATGCACCAGTTGTCCTCTATTCATATTCCCAGTAGAGTACTGTAATAGATCCAAAGTGGAGTCGGGCAATAAAAGAAGAAAGGGAGGCGCTACTGAAAAATCAGACATGGGATCTTGTTCCTCTGCCAAAAGGAAAAAAGACAGTAGAATGTAAATAGGTCTTCTTTATTAAACACAAGGCAGACAGAACTATTGAAAGATACAAGGCAAGACTGGTGGCGAAGGAGTATACGCAGACTTATGGTATTGACTATCAGGAAACTTTTTCTCCAGTAGCCAAACTGAATACTGTTAGGGTACTACTATCCCTTGTAGCCAATTTAGATTGGTCGTTATATCAGTTTGACGTAAATAACGCCTTTATCCATGATGAACTAAAGGAGGAAGTATACATGGATATTCTGCCAGGATATACTATACCCTCACAGTCTGGGGTTGTGTGTAAATTGCAGAAAGCATTGTATGGCTTGAAATAATCACCCCGTGCCTGGTTTGGACAGTTTAGTTTGGCCATGAGAAATTATGAGTTTAAGCAGAGCAATTCAGATCATACTTTGTTCTTGAAGCACCGAAGTAGAAATGTAACAACATTCATAATTTAGGTTGATGATATGATAATTACAGGAGATGATGTGGAGGAGATTTTTCCACTCCAAGAGTATTTGGTGACTAAATTCGAAATGAAAGATCTTGGAGGACTCAAGTATTTTCTGGGTATTGAGGTAGCTCGATCGAAACAACGCATATTTCTATCCCAAAGAAAATATGTGTTGGACTTAATTTATGAAACAAGAATACTTGTTTGTAAGCCTGCGAACACTTCAATTGTTCAAAATCATCATTTGGGTGAGTATCGTGATCAGGTACCCACTGATAAAGAGAGATATCAAAAGTTAGTTGGAAAACTAATTTATTTGTCACATACACGACCGGATATTGCTTATGCTGTTAGCGTAGTAAGTCAATTTATGCACTGTCCTAGTGAGGATCACATGAATGCCGTTGTTCGAATTCTTCGATATTTGAAGTCTGCACCGGAGAAGGGACTTCTATTCTCAAAAAATAATCATCTAGATATTGATAGTTACACAGATGCAGATTGGGCAGGAAGTATTTCGGACATGATCCACCTCAGGTTATTTTACCTTTGTAGGAGGTAACTTAGTCACTTGGAGGAGTAAGAAACAGAAGGTAGTAGCACTGTCTAATGCAGAATCTGAGTTTTGAGGAATTACCAAAGGCCTCTGTGAACTCCTTTGGCTAAAGAAACTACTTATAGAAATGTTTTATGCACCCAACTCTGTAATGAGTTTACTCTGTGACAACAAGGTGGCCATAGATATTGCTCATAATCCAGTTCAACATGACCGCACAAAACATGTTGAAGTGGATATACATTTCATCAAGCAGAAGTTTGAGGCCAATATAGTTCAGTTTCCATTTGTTAAATCTGAAGACCCACTGGCGGACATGCTAACCAAGGCAGTTTCCAGTACAGTATTCTACAACTCACTCGACAAATTGGGTATCGGAGACATCTATGCACCAACTTGAGGGGGAGTGTTGACATGAGTTGTCAATTAGGAATCAAATACCGTAATTGTAGGGATTACATTTATCTATTGTAGTACAATCGGTATAATAGCCTAAATTATTGTATAGCCTAGTTTAATTCCATATAATAGCTCCCTTGTATTAGCTATATTATGGAACACCTTGTACAAGCTTATCCATACGAAATATACAGAAATTATTCCCAGAATTCATATATTTGACAGTATCCAATATGAGGATACGTCAAATTTTGAAAAACTAGGATACGGGTGCGGTGGGATACGCCGAATTAAATAATATATATATACATATCAACAAGAAATAGGGACTAGTCACGATTTATATATTTTTATTAATTTTAACTTCTATTTCCATCTTCTATTTTTTTTATTCTTAGACATAAAAATCACCATCGATTAAGCACATACATAACATAAGTAAGTCTAATTTTTTTGATGTGATAACTACTGTTCTCAACCTCCTCTCTTGATGTAATAGTCTAAAATTAAAATATCAGATGATAAGGAAACTTTGTCTTTCAAGAAACTAAAAGCTATTGGTTGATAATTTAATATTTTACTTAAACTTTGTCTTTCAAGAGACTAAAACTATTGGTTGATAAATTTTTTTTCCCCTTTCTCCCATACTGCCATATCCCGTGCTGTGTCCCGCCTACCATCGTCTCCCTTCATGTCTGCTGCTGTATCCGTATTTAAAAAATATTTTATTTAATTAGATACGTATCCAACACGTATCCGAGTCGTATCCAGCCGTATCCGTGTCGAAAACGTCCGACAAGGATACTCAAATGGTTTCGGAGTATCCATGTTTCATAGTTCAGAATTAAAGAAAGCTATATATCCTATACCCCTTTAATCTTTTAACTTTACGTGGAAGTCCACTGAATTTATACTCATCTTTTAATAGCTATTGCGAAACTTAGATAGGTGAAATGATCAACATATCATCAAGTCCAAGGATTTTCTTAATTGATCACTCAAGATTTCAATTTGTTACAGATTTCGCCAGCTTCAACTCCAAATAAATACAATAATGTATTTCCGTACATGTTTTCTTTTATACTTTTATGATAAAAGTTTTATCCCTTCTCTTCGCATCCATTCAGATTTTCCAAGGTATGAATAAGCAACTCTATCGGACATCATCGTCTAGCTATGCTCATGATTGTGTGGCCAATTGTAGTCATCTTGCTTGAAGATCTCAACCGGTCAAGAACGAACTCTGATCCTCTAGAACTGCATCTGTATAGAGCACCTTAAAACACCTTTTCTTATTGATTGTTTATTTAAACATTAATTAAGTGTTAGATGTAATAATGACAATTTAAATACTCTTTGTGCCCCAAAATACTTGTCTTATTTCAGATTTTTTATTTCTTAAGGATTGTAGTGCACCAAAAGCTTACTAAAAGATTCTCTGATTAAATACAAACCTAATAAAAAAATATCTGAGCCAGTGTTTGGTTATGTAGTTATTGCTCAATAATACTTTCCTACTATGCAACAATGCATGATTTAGGTGATGAGAGTCGGAGGTGAAAATAATTATAGAATGTCGCATATAGGCAAGTCAAAGCTTATAAAAGACGGTCGTCTTCCTATCACGTTAGACCGTGATTTGGAGTTCATCGAAAATGTCAATTCTTTGATTTATGTGGAAATAAAGGAATATGACAAGTAATTTGAGACAATTTTGCGTATCGGAGAAGTATTTTGAGACAAAAAGAGTAATTTTTTATTGAAAGACTAATGAGAGTGAGAGCTCTATAAAAGTTCAGTTTTTGAGGATCCAAACTCGTCAAGAACATATCTTATATCCTCACTTTTGAATACCATTTTTCTATCTTCTTCTTTTCCATCCCTCCAAATTGGGTAAGATTCTTCTATGCCGCTCTGAACAAGATCTACCACGATTTTAGGTTTATGAAATAGGTTAATAAGAATTCATGAAAATTGGAGCTTAGGTTGATCTTATTTCTTGCCAGCCAGACCCAATATGACCCAGCTGAATTGAACGCATATGGAGTTTTGTAATTGGGCCTGGACCATTGACATCTTGAACTTGAGCAGGCCCGGGTTGAAATCATGATAAAAAGCCAATCCAAACTTAAAAACAGAGTAAAATTTCACTAGCACACACCTAAGCGTGGAGCCCACTAAATGTGATGGTGATAGGTCATTGAAAAGATCTTTCCTTGAATACAAGACCAACCAAAAAACCCTTTGATTGAATTTATCAAGCCATACTTTTTAAGTTCTCTAAAATTTGATTAGTTTAAATTATTTTTGATCTATGAACTTTTGCAGTCTTGAAAAATATGGCTTGATTGATCAGTTACAAGTGATTGTTGATGAGTCTTAAACAAAGACCTTTTTAAAGGATCTATTACCACCCTATTTGGTGGACCATATGTCTAGATATGTACTAATATACTATACTCACCACTATGCTTGTGATCGGCTAAAAAATTCTGGAGCACCAAGCTTGTCATTCTGTATGCTTATCATCATTTAAGTGATGAGAAAAATATAATATCGACATGGGAGTTGGCTTGACAGTCAAGAAACCTGCCTCATGAAACGGGGTTTTAAATTTGATTCATGCTTAACCCCAACGGTCCACTTCCTATAGACTTAACCAGTGTGTAGATTTGAGAGGTTTTATACGTGCTTGTGGGATTAATCTTACCTCCAATATGGATTGAAAACACCCATGTTGTCAAAAAAACAGTTGTATATATTTAATATGAAGATATTTGTATATGTTCAAATAAAATTTTCAATCAAATATTAAAATGGAGCCATTTTTTCTATAATCCATACTAACTCAATATTAATAAATATGTATCTAATTCAAACATTTTTAATATTTGGATTGTGAGGACTATTTTTTGGTTCAACAATCTCTTAGATCTCAATCTCATCCTCTGTCAAGGTAAAAGCACACTTTGAATAAACTAATTTCACTGTGTTTGAATGAGGAGGATTTAAAATGAGACATCTTACTTCCTGAGTTATACTATTTGAGCTGGTGTTAGGACGAAGAGTTCAATTATTTAACAAAAATTAATTATAAACTCATATAGGTAGTTTAGTATTATAGATTGTGAGTTAAAAAGTAATTGTTTAAATTAAAAGTTCACTTGATTAATAACCTAACTTGATTAAATTAAAAGTTCACTTGATTAGATTATATGAATTCCAATCCATGATAGGTTAGAACAAAAATGAGATTTCTTCATGGAAATTATATTGGATGTTTCTTCTTGGAATTTGGCAAATGTTTTTAATTAATTAATTTATTTATTTATTTGTGCATGTTTCTTGTTCAAATTGCGAACTGATAAGAAATTAATTTATGCAAAAGCAGAATCTCATGTTCCTTGCAGACCAAAACAAAGCTAAATAGCCTCCACCACACTTCTACCTATTTTAATTCAATATATTTTACTTAGGATGGTTAGTCTTGACTACATTACGTGCTTATTATTTATTTATTTATTTTATTTGTATAATGATGAAATTTCTTTTTTAAATAGAATACGTAAAGTTTTTTTTTTTTTTTTTGAATTTATGTGTGGAAAACTGCGGGATACCCAACGTAAAACCCCCACGGGTTAGCCCACTACCCCTAAGGCACACCAAGATTAGGTCATGAGAGACTCGAACTCATAATCTCCTTCTTCCTGAGGCGAATAGGTAAAGATTTTGACGATAAATTAAATTTGAGCATTGATTACATATGGATAAGATAAACCACTTTAGACAATGAAAATAATATTGTCATGAGATCTATAATAAATTTTGACAAAATATTTAAAATTTGACTTATATAAATCTTTAAAGTCTCTATAATGTTTTTATTCCTACCTTCGTGTTACTGGGCTATCCACAACCACACTTAATCCGCTCATGGCACGTATGTTTACAACTCTCTCTCATAAACATTGATTTTCTAAATGATTTCTTCTTTCATGGACAATGAAATCTATTTAGATTTTGTTTTACATAGTTATTGATTAATTTTTTTTCCACTGTTGAATGAGTGAGGCATTAGTTAAAATTTGATCCCAAAAGACTAATCATATAGGTGGAGTGATCCAAATCTCGTACCAATGTGGGATTCCTTTGTTGTCTAACACTAATTTTAGATGATCAAAATAATAATAATAATAATAATAAAAGTTATATAAATTTCATCAACACTGTTTAGCTTTTAAGAAAAAGGAAATTTTAACCCATTTTAGAATGGGTTGAACTACTTAAACCGCTTCACTTTTCCTTCAAAGCTAATTTGGTGGATCTGAATCTTGATTAGATGCTCTATGGATGTGCTTGAGTTCATAGCGGGACTGGACTCGAGTTCAACTTCTATGACTTATTTTAGTTTGACTTGAACCTGATTTTACCTTTTAATTTTTTTTTTTTAGAACATAGGTATCTCTATCCTACATTGAAAGTGAGATTAGTCCTACGAGCATGTGTGAACCTCTTAATCCACTTACACTAATTTAGTTGATGAGGAGTAACCCCATAAAGAGTGACCCAAAGAAATTTGAACGTGAATTGCCCTCTAAGTTAACTTTAGGTTGGGCTGGATCTGAAAGTTAATCCTAGGCCCTACTTTGGGCTTGAGCCTATTGAAGAAACATCTTTGAGCCTCTCTCAACCTATTTTCAAAGGGTGATCTATGAAGAACCTCTTCTCTTTTATTTCAGTTTTAAAAATTACACCTGTAGCTCTAATAATTGTGAAATGTATCTTTTTTTTAGGAATTGAGAAGTGTACCCTTTTAGCATTTTAAATGTTAGAAATTTACTCTTTAATATTTAAAGAGCTATATCAGCAAAATACTTTCAACAATTTATCATATCAAATCAGCGCATCAAAAGTTCACATGCCAACACAATTTCATGAACTACTTAACCGGATGAACTAGAGGTGGGTAACTCTTTTACTCTTATTCTACATAATCATGTTGATCCTTTTTTTTTCTTTTACATGTTTGCGATTGATGCAAAATATAAAGGTACATTTTGCAATTCTTAAAACCATGGTCAGCTTTTTGCAACTTAGACCAAATACGGCGGTAATTTTTTTTTTTTTTTTTAAGACCAAAGTATTCAAACGTCTCACCTGATTAATCTTTGGAACATGTGTAAACCTCTCAATCCGCAAACGCAGGGTATAGAACAATGGGGAGTGACCCGTTTTGTATTGAGGAGAACTTGATCCCAAGACTTAAAACAAACAAGGGCAGGTTTTGACCACCAAGCCAACCCCTCAGAGTTGAAGACGGGTGGTAATTTGCATATTTACCTTTTGGATTTGAGATTGGGGTAGAGTGTAGAATGGCATAAAGTATATTTTTTGATAGGTGTAATGAAATGTAAAATTCAATATCCCTATATTAAATATATGGAAAATGGATATTATTGTTGATGATTGTGGCAGGGGTACAAATATCGGCCGATACATATCGTATCGGCCGATGTGTATCGGTTTTGAAGTTGTAAATATCGGCCGATATATCGGCTGAAATATTGGCCGATATCGACTGGAGAGAGAAAAATATCGACTGAAATATCGGCTGTAAATATAGCCTGAAATATCGGCTGAAATATCGGCCGTATCATATCGGCCGATATCGACTGGAGAGAGAAAAATATCAGTCGATAACGATTTTTTAATGCCTGGATTGTGGTGGGGATTAGAGATGGGGGTGCCCTTTTCTCACGTCTGCTTGAGGATTGTTCATTCAGCAGTTGGTGAAGCCAGTAATAGATGAGAAGTGAAAACAAGGAATTGTATTATACACTCATTTGAATATTGAATCAGATAACTTGTGTCTATGACCATATAGACATAACTTGTGTCTTTGATCATATGGTGCTTCAACTAATGAGACTCATTTTGAAGTGAAATACAAGAAGATTTTGGAAACAAGACATGTAAAAGGGCAACCACAGTCCTATTTAAGAACCTTATGGAGCTAGTTCCAATAACCAGAAAACTTTGCTTGGAGAGATGGCAGTTCATCACTCATTGTGCATTTCTTTGGTGGTGATCACTGTGCTCAATTTTCGCGGAAGTGCAGAGCTCTACCCTGATTTCTATGACAAGGTGTGCCCTAAGGCATTGCCCACCATTAAGGAAATTGTTGAGCAAGCTGTTGCACGTCAGCCACGCATAGGCGCGTCGTTGCTTCGGCTTCATTTCCATGATTGCTTTGTCAATGTGAGATCACCCAACTTAAGTTACCGACTGATTCTAAGCACAGGCCAAGTAGTTGATGTACTTAACATCTGCATTTTGTCTATTTAATGAGCTATATCATGAATGGAAGACATTCCTGAAACTCTCCTCTCTTCTTCACTCACAAGTTGACAACCGTTAGTTCCTAACAGTCCATTTGGATGTCATGTTGGGGCAGCAAATGAGTCCCACATTGGTTGTTAAGGGGGGATTTAGGGACACTCCACTTAATGGGTTAGTCTTTTGGGCTGGATACTAAGTTCTAACAAATAATATCAGAGTCATATCCCCAAGCTAATGCATGTGGACTCAGGAGATCCCTTAGCCGGATGGGATGTCCAGTGACGTTTTATCTGCCAAAGAGCCTTCTTCGAGGGGGGGATTGTTGGGGCAGTGAACAAGTCCCACATTGGTTGTGAACGGGAGATTTAGAGACTTATAAATCCGAAAGCACTTACAAATCTTTCTAGCCCCCGAAATCATAATCTCCATGGTCTAATGTAGGCCCAACAGAAAGTTCACATGCAATTTTCAAAGTGAAGTCTTTTAACTAGGATAGTTTCTCTTTGGAGTAGTGTGATGAAACAGAAGAATATTGAATCTGGCTATAGTTTGACATCTGATGTTTGCAAACTTGCATTGCAAGATAATAAAGAATAAAGATCATTTGTGAATGTTCAGTGCGAGGAGGGTTGCTAATGTGCATGTTCTTTGATTTTGTGGTTTGTTTCCAGGGTTGTGACGCATCAATTCTCTTAGATGACAACCCCAACTTTACTGGAGAGAAGACGGCTGGTCCAAACAAGAACTCTGCTAGAGGCTTTGAGGTTGTTGACGAAATCAAAGCTGCAGTTAACTTGGCTTGCAATGGCAATGTGGTGTCTTGTGCTGATATCTTGGCTGTTGCAGCTCGTGATTCAGTTGTCGCAGTGAGTTATTTAGACTGGCAGTTGGATTAATCTTCGATTCCCTGATCCTAGCTTATCATGGCCTGAGTTCACACATGGTTTCAGCCCCCAACATTTAATGGGATTTATTGGAGAATATTGTGTCGATAGCACTTTCCAAAAGAATCAGTCATGTTTGGATTTCAAACTCATCACTGGCTTTCATTCCATGCCTAATCAGAATTCAGGTTTTGGCGCATTATGTCGCTACCTTCCTGAGGCCAAATTCAAGCCATTAATGGCTTCGAGCCTCGCCTAGACTGGTTCCACATGGTCTGAACATGATTCACTGTTATATTCTTTCTACTATGCCCTTCCCAAGTTCAAGGCATTTGGTCAGGGCAGAGGACTCATCTCTTAGACAGAGTAATTACAAACAAAACAAAAACTATTGAACTTAAAACCAGATGCTAAAGAATCAATTTTTCTCTTCACTCTATGCAAATAAGTAGATATAATAAGATTTTTCATGTAAATGATCATCCTGCAGTTGGGTGGGCAATCATACGGAGTGTTATTAGGTAGGAGGGATTCAACAAGTGCGAGCAAAGATGCGGCGAACAAAAACATCCCTGCGCCTTCACTCGACTTCTCTGGCCTCTTGTCAAGCTTCAAGTCACATGGGTTATCCCTCAACGACTTAATAGTCCTATCTGGGGCACACACAATTGGTGTCGCCCGCTGCAAAACTTTCAGGAACAGAGTTTACAATGAGACCGACATAGATCCCAATTTTGCAGTGTCATTGCATGGAGCATGCCCCATATCTGGAGAAGATGGCAGCACATCATCACTGGACGGATCGACCACACGCTTTGACACCGCCTACTTCAGTAACTTGTTGCAAAAGAAGGGCCTTCTTCATTCAGACCAACAACTTTACAAGGGTGATGGGGGTGCCAGTGACAATTTGGTGAAGCTATACAGTAGCAGCGCACAAGCATTTTGGATTGACTTTGGAATTTCCATGGTAAAGATGGGAAATGTCAGCCCCCTTACAGGAACCAATGGGGAGATTCGTATGGACTGTAGGAAAGTGAATTAGGACCTGTTACATTCCAATTTCTTCTGTCACTTGTTTAGAGATGTTGGAAAATTTTCTTCCATGTTTGCATATCAATAATGAAAACAAGGTGGCTACAACGCTGCATATGGTTTTAGTAATACTAGTTTGATCACATGCTAGTCTTAGCAGTATAATTCATGCTAAAATCATGTACTTTTGGACCAGTAGCTTGTATGAAACAATGTTTTATGCGATTCTCATCTTCTACATATGCAATGCATGTGGCCTGCTGAACCGCGTAGACATGATGGGGCATCTGCTGATTGAAGTGATTAGCAACTGTTGGTGGAAGATTTCTCAAAAATCCATCAGAATTGTAGATCATAACTATGCAGTCGTTGTTCTATAGATTCCAGTAATTGGGAATAGTATCCATTGAATTGCCTGAAATTGGAAAACTAATTGGCAAACCTTGGGCCAACACCTCTTGGCAAACCTAGTTTGAAAAGACTCTCACCACTAACCTGTGTATTAGCATGTTTTTGCTTGTCATACATAGAATTAAATTTGAATTCATGTATCATACTCCATTGGTACTTTGAATCGTCAAATTTTGAGTAAGGATTTGGTTACGTCAGGAGGTGTTAGGCCCTTGAGCACCAAATTTAGTAATTGATCCTAGCATCGATTTTCCATGCACGCAACTAAATTGGGAAATCATAAAATGTTCAAATAATTGGGAATGATCAAATTCAATCATGGAGTAGATATGTGATTGGAATCAAGTGAAGACTTGATCATTACCTAAGTTCACTGGAGAATGATTAGATGCCCCATATGTACTTTGTTGATTATACCGAGGACACTTAATGGAAGTGAATGTTCAATAGAAAGATGGAGAGATCCACAAGTAACGCTGGTCCTCTTCTCTTCCTCCAGCGTCTCAGATCCGGATCCGTCACTTCTGGCAGCAAGGACTGAATCGATCTTGCCGTTGTCTGGCTTCCGTGCACTGCCATCTCCTCCTCCCGTCTCTCCTTCAGATCTGAGAAAACCTTCCGCGCACTGCCATCTCCTCCTCCCGTCTCTCCTGAGAAAACCCAAGCGCACTGCCATCTCCTCATCTCGTCTCTCATTCAGATCTGAGAAAACCCAACCCGATTTGCTGCTCAAAGATCTGCCCCGATTTTGTTAGCATCGCACAACATTATCAGTTCCTTGCATCAAGAGCCCCTATCCGGCTCCCAGCGCATCGGCTTCCTTCTTGCAGATCTGTTCCATTGCATCAATTCCTCTGCACAAGTCTTAAGCCCAGCAGCACCGCTTGAAGTGCCGGCACAGTCTGCAAGCTAGTTCGTAAACCCAGTTGACGCAGACCCAAGTCTGGAACCCAGTCTGCAAGCTCAGAGTCATAGGTTTGAAGCCCAGCAGTGCTGGCCTGAGTCTGAAACCTAGATTGCCTAGGTGACGCAGGCCCAAACCCAGTTTGCAGCCCAGTTTGTTCAGCCCAATTTGATCAGCTCAGGTGACGCATGCCCAGTTCAAAGTCCAGTTTGAAAGCCCAGCAGACTAATTTTGCACTCAGGTGACGCAGGCCCAGCTCAGCAGCCCAGTTTTGACAGCCCAGTTTTGAAGTCCAGTTTGAAAGCCCAGGTGATGCAAGCCCCCGCTCAGTAGCCTACTTTTGAAAGCCCAGAAGCACAGTTTTTGATGCTCTATCCTAATGGCTAGTGAACGTGATGATTCTCTTCATGCAATCAATGTCAAATTGAATGACAGTACCTATACATATTGGGCCTATATGATGGAGAATTTTTTGATTGGAAAGAACACGTGGAGTTATGTTTCTGGCGCCATTATAACTCCTACAGACACCACATCAATAGATTATGCCCAATCATTAGTTACTTGGAACACCAACAATTCCAAAATCATCACTTGGATCAACAACTCTGTTGAGCTCTCCATCGGTATACAACTTGCAAAATTCTCTACAGCAAAAGAAATTTGAGATCACTTAGAAATGTTATATAAACAATGTAACTTCGCTAAGCGATATCAAATAGAGAATAATATCAGTGTGGTCCGACAGGGGGATATGAGCATTCAGTAATTTTATTCTATTATCACTGCTTTTTGGGATCAACTTGCATTAACCGAACCTACAGGACTTAGTTTCATTGCCCTATACTGCACTTATAGAGAAGAAGGGAGGTTGGTTCAATTCTTGTCGGCTATTCGTGATGATTTTAAAGCTCTTCGAGACTCTATTCTTCAATATTATGCTTCCTTCTTCTGCTGATTTTGGAATCCTAACATGAACCATTGAAAACTTGCAAGTGGAAGATTGATGACTGAATTGGATGGTGACTGTTAGATGAATAACGAGGCTAGATTATATTTGATCGTGAACATTGAAAAGAGACAAGAAACCAATGAAAAAGAAAATGCATGCAAGTAACGTTGTAAGGCCACGACTCGTGTGGCCCACGATTATGCCTTAAGGCTAAAATGTCTCTTCGAATTAGAGAGCACGCTATCCTTTTTATAGGCCATATGTATTGAACTAAATGAAACAATGAAAACTTTCAGGCCAAAGGTGCTAAGATATTGACCCTCAACCATTAGAGGATCAAGTGCAAGTGAAAGGTTTGGAATGTGCCACTTCTTAAGCGTTGATGTCATCTAGCCAATTGATAGAAGAACAAAATTTTGTTAGACTTTATAGAACTTGATCATTAAAGATGTACTGTCGATCCGGTCACAGGTTGAGCCACCTCTTCTTCATTTTCCCTTTGAACATATTGGATCAGTTTGAACCTTATGGACGTACCAAAAGAGAACCATGTAAATTTCTATATTGTGGTTTGTTTCTTTTTTCTGTTTTCCGATATTGTTATTTGTGTGTGGTCGAGAACGTGATTTTCTCTTCAGCTATATCTTGGAGGATTGGATGGCTGGATTTGAATCAACTGTCACGAGTTGACATCATCTAGAGAGTTTTGAAAGAAAAAAAAAATAGGAATCTTTTGTACTGTTTTGGATTAGATGGATGGGGTAATATAATCTAGGGTTGATGGAGGAGATGAAAAGCATAGTTTCTTATCAACTGAGTTTCTGAACATGTTTTTACATGTTGGCGTGATTCGATTATGGTATGAATGAGCGTTGACGTGGAGTTAATGGATGGGTTACAAATATTGTGGCATGAAGGTTCTCAATTGTAGTTCTTACAAGTCCATTGGATGCACAATCTTGACCCAGGTTATTGGATCAAGTAGCTGGTTTCGAGCATTGGGCTATTTTTTGGGTGTGGTATGTATTTGAGTATGGAGAGATAAGGATCAGGAAGTTTAGTTCAAGGTTTCAGCTCATTTACAAGATTTGACCATATGAGGCTCAACTAGATTAATTCTTAGATAAATAGCTTCTTGGGTGAGTAAGTGATGAGGGCATCATAGAAGAATGAGAAAATGAGGATGAAGTGGATGTAGTGATTCAACGTGCACTTCAATTCTATAAGAATTTTGAAAGGCAGAAGATTCGGCCAAAATATGTCAACTGAGCCTCCAAACATGTTCATTAGAAGCCCATGGACCTAGCATACAGACACTAGGACCCATTTATGGTGTTTCTGTGACACCTCATACATTTGTGTAGGAGTATGTATGGAAATGAAAGTTGGCCTTGAGAGCATGGAAAAAAGGTCCTATACTATCTAAGAGAGTGAATCGGTTGTGTAATATATAAGAGAGCACCCATCCCTTCTTGCACAAAGCCTTTTGGGTCCAAGGGTGAGACTTAGCCCCAATGTAAAGCCGTAAGGACAAATCCAAAGTGTACAATATTGTGTTAGAGGACAGTTCGTTACAAAATAGTATTAGAGACAGGTTTAACTCTCTATCTGAAAGTGTGGGCATGATTGTGTGCTAGAGGGATAGATCGTTACAATTTCCATATCCAAATACTCAATTAAATGGCCCATGTTCCGAAGAGAGAAAAGTTGTGGGAAAGCGTCTTCCACCCAAGGGTCGAAATCTCGGCTGATACTGTGTGTATCGGCCAGAGATAAAAAAAATTCGGCCGATACAGTCAAGATCTCGACCGAATATCGGCCAATTTTTATTTTGTATTTTAAAAAAAATACAAATATTGTCGTGGGCCTGGTCGATATCTCGTCCGATAGTCGTCCGATACGGGCGAATATCGGCGTGGGTCCGATCGATATCTATCGGACGAATATCGGCCTAGATATCGGCCGATATTTATCTTTTTTTAATTTTTTTTAAAAAGCAACCTTTTATTTTTTTTTAAAAAAAAAAGCCACCAAGATTTTCAAAAACAAAATTAAGGGGAGAGAAAAATCTCATCTCATCCGAAAGTTCGGCCCCTGCTTCCACCTATTTAACCCACGTCCTTTCTCTCCACCTACTTAATCCACCTAGTCTTTCCACCTCTTTTCTTTAAAGTTAGAACTCACTCAATATCGTAGTCGCTGCCACACCAAGCAAGATTCGAGAGGATTCCATTGCAAATCCATCAAGATAGCATCCTTGTTCTCCCAATCCTGGAGCAAAATTTCCAGGATTTTTTAAGCTATTTTGTGGTTGAAATCTTCATCAAATTGGCAACTAAAAGCAGTGCACACGCCCAAGGATGTTTTAGGATTTTTATTTTATTTTTTAGATTATTTTCTGATGTTTAAAAGTCACATGGCAGTCCATGATTATTAAATAGAATTTACATAGTTGTCTGTAATTAGAGAAAGCATGGGCGTGTAAGCCAAATTGTAATTTTATTTTCTTACAATCAGAACTCTATAAATCAGAGGTTGATCGATCCTAGTTTGCTGTTTTTATTAAATGGAGACTTCGAAAGGCTGCAAAACCCGTCCTTGCCTTACTAGGGCCTAAGCTGGGTTGGGCTTCAAAGTATGAGATCTGATTAAATAAGGCATGTTCCTAGTTAGAAGAGGCTAACGACGTTTTTAAATGAGGAATGTTGGGTGTAGTGAGTTTCAAGTATTGGGGTTTGTTGAATCCAAGGTTCAAGGTATCGATGAGAAGTCTAAATATGATTGGGCTTGGTTTATTATTTAGTTAGATGGGTTTTATGTCAGGTCTAATTTGAATTTGGGTCATTGATCCTTAATTCATTGTTTATTAAATGTGTATGTGAGGTCGATATAATTTGAGTTTGAGTCAGACCAACTCAAACTCATTTAGACATGAATGATTACCCATAAAAATATTTAGCTCTATATAAAAGTAATCAATTTAAATCTACATAAATCAGTTATCAATTTACTTAAATAGGTTGACCCATTTACCTATTTAAGCACTCAATTCATTTTTAAAAATTACAAAAAAATATAAAATATAAATACCTTACAAATCCAAAAAATTAAAAAAATATGGTAGACTAGAGATTTCCACAACTCTTATATTTGGCAAAAGAAAAACACAATATCTGGAGAAATGTACAAAGACAATCTAAGTCACATATCCATTTAGCAAAGGAATGTACTAGTAAAGAAAATGTATACATGTGCAAAAAAAAAAAAACATATTGTTGAGTTGATTTATAGTTTTTTGGATCTATTTATGTGACAATGAGATTAGTTTGGTATTGGACATATAGACAAAGTAATCTTACCACTCATTTCATGGGTGCATTTCTATTATAGTATACGTTACAAATTCTCATTAATAAAATTACAAAATTTAATACTTACGTAGAGTAACATTATAAAAACTTTTCTATCAAGATTCAACACCACTTCTTAAATTAGTGTAAAGCTCATATAGTTGGATGTGTTGCATATAGATGTGACAATACTTAGATTAACATATCTACCTATTTATAAACAGATATAGTCTATCCATTTATTACATGAATCGGGTGAAGTTTAATCAAATTTTGACAAGTCTAAATGAGCGATAAAAGAATTCAATCTTTTCCAAAATTAAATTTGTAAATTGTTTTTTAGCTCCATCCAAATATAAGAAACTAAAGTAGATATTTGGATTAGCTAAAAATTAAAAATTAAACTACATATAAAAATTTTAGCCATCTAATCTAAAGTAGGAAATTAATGATTATATCTAAAAATTCAAATGGCTAGAAATATTACATACCTTTGAATATGGAATCGGTTTGACCGAATCTATGTATTGTCAATTCCGTGACTAAGTGTGTTGGACCTTGCCTTGGACGATTGTGAAGATGTCAGAAGATCTACTGTGCATTGAAAAATCCACACCAAACATGTAATTGGTACACAGGTAAATGAATCTTTGTAGAACTTAGGTTAAGCCTAAAATACCTTAGAAGTCAATGGTTATAAAATTGGAAAACTGCAAACTATTTGACTCTCAGCCTCGAGGCCTTAAACATTTTGTGGAGTCCTCAAAGACTGTCCACAACTGAGCAAAAATGACAGCTGGATTCCAGTGTGTGATCTCATGATCATCTAGCCTTTGACCAAATATCTTACAAGATATTGTAAGAAATATTTGAAAAAAGGGAAAGACTGCTCATGAGTTTTAAAAGATCCTATGCTTCATCATAATTTGAAATCTTATGGAAATATGGAGATCCTAGAAGGCTCCTGTGGATTTGATGAGATTATGAAAAATCAGTTTTCCATCTCATACTCATGAACAAATTTTTTGAAGCTAAGCATAGTGGGTGGCAATCTAATACATATTTGGAAAGACTCCATAAAAGATTATTGAGAAATCATTTTTGCCACCTCATGACTTGGTAGTTAAATATTCTGATTGGCAATCACGGATATGTGGCAAATTAGTGAGTTGGCCATTGACTAAAAATCGTTTGAAATCTGGAAATTAAGTTAGCTCTACTTCCAAATATAGGCTCGAGGCTTCAAAGGAAATCTGGAGGCCTCGAGACTTAACTGTTCCAAGACAGTTCTATAAATGTATGGCTGACTGAATTCAAAAAGTGGACATGAGCATTGGAAATCCATTGGAAAATACAAAACAACTATCAGAGAGCTTTCTAGTCACTCTTTACTCCATCTTCATCATCCTTTAACAATAACGTGATAGTGTATTCAATACTTAGCTTATGATGAAGATGGGGGCGTTTTATCTATGACCAAAAATCAGTTATACCTTTGTCCTAATATCATTGTCCCGCTGTACCAATACTCAACTATGGTGAACCTGATCTAAAGGAAGAGGCGCGGAGACATCTATAAGAAGAACACACATTTTGAAGAATTGTACTATTTAGGTGTGAAACCTATTCATAGTATATTAGGACGACTGTTGTGCAAATTTTAAATTTTATAACTCGCAAGAGCACAAATCAAATTGAAGTATAAAGTTATGCAAGTGTGAGGTCGAACCCACAGAGACTTGATTTTAGAATGAACGGGAAAACAAATTAAAAAGCCTAATATTTTAACCTTAACCTAGTTAACAATTTTTCAGGAGAATGATTGAATTGAAATTGCAAAATTAATTAAAACAACTAAAAATGGAGATTAAATCAAGTGAGAGAAATTACTAAGGCATCGGATTCCACCACCATTAAATCCATAATCTTCTAATTATTTATTTATTAATTCCCAATTTTTAGAGATTTAAACATTTAAGTTCATTAATGTGGTGTTCAAAGATTGATTTTCCTTTGCTTAAAAAAGTAAATTCAAAGTATTCAATGTATCCAATCTTAACTCAAAAGACAATGGATCAAAGGGATTAATCTGAGCATCCAATGTATTTAAATTAAAATAAAAGAAAATAATGAATCAAAGGGTTTTACTTTGAAACTAATTTAAATGCCAAGCAATGATGAATCAAATATTAATATTAACTACCACAAATACATGTTACTAGTGGTGAAAATAATTAATATCTAATTAATCTAATGAAACACAAATCATAAATAATTGAACACACATAATTGGAATTAAATAAATAAATAAAAGAACATTATTTCATTAATGGGGCTTCCTTTTCAACCTAAGTACAAGAAATTAGCTGGACATTATGAAATTAAAATAAAAAGAGATAGGAAAAATTATAACCCGGCCATCGTCGGAGATCCCGAGCCTCTGCTCTGTCTCAACCCGTGCTGTGCAAAACCCCGGTTCAAGTTTTTCACTTCTTTAGCCTAAAACCGCATTTTATAATGTTTGGAGGTGGTAAAATAAGCAACCATGTGGGCCCACTAAATTTCAGTCGATCCTTTACATGTACACAACCGACTCCTTTCTATTATTCTATCTTTCATTCCTTCCTCTTTTATTCTTCTCTCTATCCTTTTTATTTCAGCCACTGTCCCATGCTGTATGTTTTATGCTTGAATGATTCTTGAGCCTTTAATTGAGCTTAGATATTCTTAATCTCTTTTCTTTTCAATTTTTTTTCATAATTAATCTCTGCTCTATACATAGCATGTTAGCTCTCACTTTCCATCGTGTCTGCTCTGTTAAATCAGCCAAGGATCTGTTGGTTCAGTCGGGCCAGCCCATCATTACTCAATCTTAAATTAGACCCGATGTTTGCTTCTTTAATACACTAACCTATAAACACATAAAAATACATTAATTAGATAAAATTAATTAACATAATATATCAACAAATATAATTTTAGAATATATAATATATTACAATAATAATATAAAATAAACAAAATTTAAGAATTAACTAATCAAATATTAAAGTGTAAAATTATCATTTTTCTGTGCTTATTAAATATCCCCAAACTTTGATTTTACTAGTCTTCGAGCAAAACTAAAATTAAAAATTAAAAATTAAATATAAAAATCCTAAACTACACCACTTTCGCTGGCACTCTCGATCGCATTTAGCGTATGCAACAAGCCTTTAAACCCCTAACTCACCACTAGTGCACGAGTTATAGTCTCGTGAGGGCTTCCAGTGATGATACCCTAAAACATCAAATTTCAGTAAAACTATCCAAATTAAAATTTAAATATCATACAACTCCAAAATTTATTTTACAAAACTTATACCCAGAGTGTAGTGAGCCAATATTATCATAACCTTCTTATTCAAGATACACACAAATTTTGCAACCACAGACTAAAAATGCGCTTTGACTTCAAATCTCACAAGATATATCTCTCAGAAAAAATTTCACACAGAGATTGGGTTAAATTCTCTTAAAAGTATATATGTGGGTGGAATTCATTTTCACAATTCAAATGTCTCACATATTTATTAACAAAGAACGGAATATATCAAAGAAAACATAGATCTCATGAAAGGATGCCATTTTCCCTAGAACGTTGAAATAATACACCATGATTTCTTACTCATTTATTCTCTACTTTAAATACCATACTAAATTTGAGATCAATTTGGACTTCCTTATAGGACAAAACTTGGCTTACAACTGGGTCACATCAAAGAAGGATAAAAGACTCAAAAATTAAATACTTTGAACATAAAAGGTAGAGGTCTTCAATATTAAAGATGGGATATTACTTCCTCTATATTTTTTTTAACATTCTCAAAGTATTTTTTTTTATCACTCCTTTTTTCCACATTCTTCTTTTAATGTATAGATGTTCCCTCTCTATTTCTTTTCTTTTTCTCATTTTTTTCTTCTAATGTTTTTTTTTTCCAAGTGCCATAATTTTCTCAGAGTAACATCCCAATAACAATCATCTCTAACCTTTTCTGGGCCCTACAATAGGTCACAGATTTTTCAATGTAGGCTTCAAACTACACAACCGGAGTTGGGTATGGTTAACATGCCTAATCAATAAAACATGCTTAACTTTAAAAAGCTCAAATTTGGAAACTAACATGATAACATATGACCAACATAGGTAGGCTTGAAAGGCTCAAAAGATCCAAAATGATGGCCTATATCACTTTTTAAATTTCATATGACTATTTTTAGCTTCAAATAAATTCATAAAACATTTCAGGTGTAATAATCCAATTTCAATGTCGTTCTCAGTAATTTGACCAAAATCAAAGAATAATGAGATCTAACAACAAATATAATGTGCACATCAAAGAAAATAAAGAATTACTTATAACTCTCGGAAAAAATCGAATAGCTCAAAAACTCACTGTGTAGTCTCCACTGGTATTCTACCGGTGATCACTTAACTCATAAATACTCTTTTTTTTTTTAGGCTAACATTAATATAGCCAGTGTAAAAGTTTCCAAGTATAAATCTCATAAAGGTCAATTGGAAAAGCATGATATAAATATTTTCATTCACATATTAATGCTGAAAAATCAATTTTTTTTTTCAAAATTTTCAATTTTTTTTTCCAAAATGGACTTGAAACACACAAAACTGACACAATGTAACTCCTCAATACCGCCAAACTTAAATTGAACATTGTCCTCAATGTTCCCTAATCTACATGTGCACTTGCAAATTAGAAGAAAAAATCAGAAAAAGAACAACTTAAGTTGAGAAATACCTGAGATGGCTCACTTTATTCAAAATCTGCAAAAACAAATAGACACAAAAAACACAAAACAACGAATCTAAACTAACACAAGGACTGAATCAACGAAAACAAAAAACTTAAACTAAACTAACAAATTAACAACCAACACACAGACAAACTCAACACAGACTCAGAGATTCACACAAACTTCAAAAACCTAACCTAGACAGACTTGACAAAATGGACACACAGATACAGACAGACTCCCTCGGACTCAATTGATAGACCTACTAATCAACCCTGGTCCAATACAAGTGGCTTTTCAACAATGACGGACAGAGACTCTCGAATTTTTCCTTACATTCACTAGTCTTAAAAAATGGGGTGGATTCCAACAGAGCATTCGCTTCTGTGACCTCTTTTTCATTGAAATTACTGCCAAAATTTGACAAGCATTCCTCAAATGGGTCATCGCATGTAAAGTTCAGAAAGGACTCATGAACTGTACTCTGAATCATGTTTACCTCACATAGGTCATCCGTGTCTAAAGGCTGGTGGCTACAATTAAACACATTGAGCTCTAAGTCATGTTACCAAAAGATAGTTTGAGCACTCCATTCCTGCAATTGATGATTGCATTGGAGGTGGCCAAGAAGGGATGACCCAAAATTATTGGAATTTGCCCACTCGTGTTCATCACAGGTTGTGTATCAAGGACTATAAAGTCCATTGGAAAGTAGAACTTGTCAACCTTGATTAAAACGTTTTCTATTATACCTCTTGTAATTTGGACTGACCTGTCGGCCAATTGAAGTGTAACAGGTGTGGATTTCAGTTCTCCTAGCCCCAATTGCTCTTACACAGAGTACGACAAAAAATTAACGCTCGCTCCTAAATCAAGTAAGGCTCGATCGATCGAATGGTCACCAATAACACAAGAAATAGTAGGGCACCCAGGGTCTTTGTACTTGATAGGAGTTTTCTGTTGAATAATGGCGCTCACATGTTCAGCCAAAAATGCCTTCTTTGGAACATTCGTCTTTCTCTTTACCATACAGAGGTCTTTCAAGAATTTTGCATAAGAAAGTATTTGTTTAATAGCGTCGAGGAGAGGAATGTTTATAGGACTTACTTGAACACCTATAACACGTCGCTATGTCGTGTACCTTTCTTCAATGGAATAAATCTCTTTGGGAAAGGAGCTTTTGGGACAAAATCAGTCGTGATTGATTCTTTGGGTTCTTTCGCAGGCAGGCAATCAGTGCCCTTTGATGGCTCAGATTGATCATGGTTTTGGTCATCCTGCTGTCTATCTTCTACCATTGTAACCTGATTATCAACTGTCTTCCCTGACCTAAGAGTGATGATAGATTTAACATCTCGATGATCCACAATGGAAGTGGTTGAAGGTCCCACTTCGAACTGACCCTTAGGATTGGGAGTGTTTGACTGGAGAATTTGTCATTTTCCCTCTCTCCAATAGGACTTGCATGTTGCCCTATCTGTGTTTCAAGCTTCAGTATAGCTTGAGAATTTGACTGCAAGGTTTGTTGAGTGGACTGCATGAATTGTTGCAGTGTATCCTCCAGACATGGTTTATGATGTTGTGGACCAGGTTGATAGGACTGACTCTGGCGTGGATGGAATGGCTGACCAGGTGAGTGAAATGGCTGACCAGGTGCTTGAAACTGATGAGGTCCTTGATTCATGGGCTGGTTTTGACTCCACGAGAAATTAGGGTGATTCCGCCAATTGGGGTTATAGGTAGCAGAGGATGGACTCCCCTGTTGCATCCCAAAATTATTTAGTGTGTTAGCCTGTTTGACTAGGCACTTCGGATTTGCATTTAGGGAAGGACAAGTTTGTATTGTGTGTCCTGGGTTAGTACAAAAGTCACACACCTCAGACTGCACGCCCATTGACAGACTCACCCTCTGAGTCATTTCTAAGGCCTCTATTTTTTTAGTGAGATTTGTAATTACGACCTTAACATCAAAATCATTATTGACTTCGTACAAACTCCTTTTTTGGAAGTTTTTCCTGAACTCTCTCTTTTGGAAAAGTCCCATCGCTGAGAATTCTCCGCCAAATTTTCCAAGAAATTCCATCCTTCAACTTGACTTTGTTCTAAAAATGCTCCACTTTTCATACACTCGACCAAAGTACGGCTAGATGTGGTTAAGCCATCATAAAAAAATTGAACGAGTCTCCAAGTTTCAAAACCATGATGGGGACATTTACTCAATAGATCCTTGAATCTTTCCCATGACTCTGAAAATTGTTCACCCTCTTTCTTAGTAAAATTTGAAATTTATGTTTTGAGGGCGTTCGTTTTAGATATCGAGAAAAAATTGTTCAAGAACTTATTAACCAATTGATCCCACGTGTTGATGGAATTTGCGGGGAGGGAGTTCTGCCATGATTTTGCTTTTTCTTTGAGAGAAAAAAGGAAAGAGGCGAAGTTTAATAGATTCATCAATAACATTTTGAAGTTTGTTAGTGGCGCAAATCTCTAAAAATTCCTTAATGTGTAAGTAGGGATCCTCACAATCAAGCCATGGAAAGCGGGGAGGAGATGTAAGAGACCTGGTTTAAGCTCATAGGTGGTTGGGATGACTATGCTGGAGGGTGTCATGGCTACGACCAATGAAAAATAATCTCGAAGTGTTTTCTCCTGTTCTTTGGCCATTTTGGGTGATGGTTGTGGTGATGATAGTGGACTGTTTATATCGCTTTTACAATTTTTTTTTTTAAGTGTGTAATTTAAAATCCTGCAAAAATGAACAAACAAAACCTAGGTGAAGACACCAAATCACATAAAAATATGCATGAAACCTAGATCTAAATGCAAAATTCCTAAATCTACAACTAGTGGAAAGATTAAACAAAAGGATTTTTAATTTTATTTTTCTGCTTCAATCCCAAGTCCCCGGCAACGGCGCTAAAAACTTGTTGTGTAAATTTTAAATTTTATAACTCGCAAGCGCACGAATCAAATTGAAGTATAGAGTTATGCAAGTGCGAGGTCAAACCAACAGGGACTTGATTTTAGAATTAACGGGAAAACATATTAAAAAGTCTAATATTTTAACCTTAACCTAGTTAACAATTTTTCACAAAAATGATTGAATTGAAATTGCAAAATTAATTAAAATAACTAAAAATGGAGATTAAATCAAGTGAGAGAAATTACTAAGGCATCGGATTCCAGTACCATTAAATCCATAATCTTCTAATTATTTATTTATTAATTATCAATTTTTAGAGATTTAAACATTCAAGTTCATTAATATGGTATTCAAAGATTGATTTTCCTTTGTTTAAAAATGTAAATTCTAAGTATTCAATGTATCCAATCCTAACTCAAAAGACAATGGATCAAAGGGATTAATCTAAGCATCCATTGTATTTAAATTAAAATAAAAGAAAACAATGAATCAAAGGGTTTTACTTTTAAATTAATTTAAATGCCAAGCAATGATGAATTAAATATTAATATTAACTCCACAAATACATGATATTAGTGGTGAAAATAATTAACATCTAATCAATCTAATGAAGCACAAATCATAAATAATTGAACACACATAATTGGAAATAAATAAATAAATAAAAGAACATTATTTCATTAATGGGGATTCCTTTTCAACCTCAGTACAAGAAATTAGCCGGACATTACGAAATTAAAATAAAAAGAGATAGGAAAAATTATAACCCGGCCATCATAGGAGATCCCGAGCCTCTGCTCTGTCTCTACCCGTGCTGTGCAAAACCCCGGTTCAAGTTTTTTCACTTCTTTAGCCCAAAACCGCATTTTATAATGTTTGGAGGTGGTAAAATAAGCAACCATGTGGGCCCACTAAATTTCAGTCGATCCTTTACATGTACACAGCCGACTCCTTTCTATTATTTCACTCCTTCTTCTTTTATTCTTCTTTCTATCTTTCATTCCTTCCTCTTTTATTCTTCTCTCTATCCTTTTTATTTCAGCCACCGTCCCATGCTGTATGTTTTATGCTTGAATGATTCTTGAGCCTTTAATTGAGCTTAGATATTCTTAATCTCTTTTCTTTTCAATTTTTTTTCATAATTAATCTCTGCTCTATACATAGCATGTTAGCTCCTTACTTTCCATCGTGTCTGCTCTCTTAAATCAGCCAAGGATCTGTTGGTTCAGTCGGGCCAGGGCATCATTACTCAATCTTAAATTAGACCCGATGTTTGCATCTTTAATACACTAACCTATAAACACACAAAATACATTAATTAGATAAAATTAATTAATATAATATATTTACAAATATAATTTTAGAATATATTATATATTACAATATAATAATATAAAATAAACAAAATTTAAGAACTAACTAATCAAATATTCAAGGGTAAAATTATCATTTTTTTCAGTGCTTATCAAAGACCCGAGAGTTGGGAAGTCTGACAGTGGATGTAGGTTCAGGTGAACTGAACCATTACAAATGATTGTGCAATGTGGTTTGCTTTGATGGTGATTCATTTGTTTATCACTTGCACACACATTTATTCCGCTACACATATTGTTAAATTGATTTCTTTTAAAAAGGGAAATAAAATTGGATCAGACCCCCCTCTAGGTCTTGCATTATTCTAATAACGAAATTTCATTTTTGTATTTTGGTAAATATAGTGACATGCTTGCATTTTATTAGGGGTGAAACTCGGGTCGGGTTTTGGCCCGAACCCGCATGACCCAACCCAAAAATCATGCGAGTCGGATTATGAAAGTTGGGTTAGTGGGTCGAGCATGGTTGAGAAGTCAAAAACCCGCATTGAACTCGGGTCGGGTTGGATTGAGAGATTTTTAAGTTAACCCTGTAACAGCCCGGCCCATAAAAGGGGCTTGGGGCTCGGCCCAGCAAGATACTGTCCGCTTTGGGCCCATACGCGCACACTCGTGCACACGCTAGCCCGCACGGTTTTTGGTTCGGACTAGCCCAAGTCCAGGTCCAAAACGCTTCTTGGTTGTTTGAGGGAACAAGGCTACTTATAAACCCCCTCTCAAACTCCTCAACTTCCGATATGGGACTTTCCACAACTTCCACCCACTGCTGGGCTGTCGGATCCGGCCGACCCACTCTGCTGGTCCGTCCCATAGGGCCAAGTTTCACTTGGATCAATCTCTCTAGGGCCTGGCCTCTGGCTCATGCATCAGGATATCACAAACCCGACCCAACCCGATCAAACTAGAAACGACTCGGTAAAAAAATGCTAAAGTAGGTTCAAAATGCGGATCAAGTCGGGTCGGGTCAAGACATCCGGGTCAAAAGTTTAGATCGGATCGGGTCGGGTTCCATATATTAGTAACTCGGGCTGAGTTGGGTTTTAAAAAACCCGACCCGACCTGGCCTGATTTCAGCCCTACATTTTATATAGAAAATGGAGTCTACAGTCATATTCAAGTGTAATTTTAAAAAATGACAGATTAAAATCCATGAAACGTGTGCTAATCAGGAAGAAGAGAGCATTTTCAAATAAAAAATGATGTTTAACATAGTCTTTGGCCTCATTCAAATATATTAAACTAAAATGGAATCTATAGTTTAGCTAAATCATCAAATTTGAACCTCATATAAAGTTTTTAACCATCTAATCGAAGGCATAAAATTAATATTTGAAGTTAAAAATAATCAAATGGTTAAAAATATTAAATGTCTCTAAATTTTTGTAATTTGATAAATCTAGAGTTCTACTTTTATTTTATATGATAGAATGAGAGTTACAACCATGTCCAAACTTCAATTTTGAAAGGATTGAATGAAATTAAGGTAGCCAAATAATTTATAAATTATACATTGCAAATATAATACATATATTATACTTTTATACTGAATATATATATATATATATACAAATATTAAACACAGAATTGCTAAAGTATGATCTAACCTATTAGACCTACTGGCCCTTGTTATTTAGGATTATTCAAATACTGACATTCTCTCTTCCCCTTAACTTTCCTACTGCCTTAGGTCCCATCCAAAATTGGCTTCCAACTTTGGTTAAGATGCAATTTAATTTCACAAAAAAACCATAATTACATCATGAAGACCTGAATTAACAAATAGGCCTAACTTAATTAATAGCTATTTCAATTAGAATATAATAAAAATGCCTTTTTGTATTGTCTTAGATAATTAATGATTCTAATAGATCTAAAATATGCTTATGATCTAATAAAAAATGTGATTTAAAAGGGCAAGCAATTTTATAGGCAATGTGAAAGAGTGAGACCCACCATATGATTAGAAAAAAATAGATGGATAGATACATAATAATGTGCACTATCAAACTATAAGAAGTGAGATTCACTAAATCATCGGTCTTTATTTTATAATAAAAATTAGTTTGATGGATAAACATTTTTATCTATCATGATTAATCAAATGATGAGATGTTGATGCATAAAATAGACGTCAATCAAAGTTGAATCTAAATCAAATGAATAAAGTAATATTTTAAATGATTAAATTTATTAAATAATCGACCCCATACACTGGGGTGGAGTCCCTGCTTGAGTGTTTTCTTTAGTTTTTCCCTTTAAAGAACTAGTTATGGTATGTGATTGGCTTATAGCATAGAATCATTTCTTAATTTGTAATTATTAAATTAATTAATTAATAAATAAATATATAATTAAGGGTAATAACACTTTAATCAATTAGAATATTTAATATCAATGTGAAATAGATAATATATGAAGTCAAAAATCAATTTGTAAAAATTAAAATCAAGAAAAGGTAACTGATCCACAAAATGAAGTAAACAAAATATCAAGGTTTGATAAGGAAAACCTCAACAAACTTTATTAAATCCATCAAGCCCATCAATCAAATCTTCATATTATTTTTCTATTTTTTTAACAAATTTTACATAAATTTTGTATATATTTTTAATTATGAACATGAGAAAACATGATAAAACAATCCATTTCACCACATTTAGTAATAAAATGTCTATTTCTATTTTATCATTTATGCATGAATTCTCTCCATTGATTAAAATCTCTATTTTTTACTTTTAGTTAATTTTTATAAAATTTTAACTTATTTTCAATAGAGAATGATAAAGTGTAATAAATCAGTCTAACTCACAAAAATTAATCATAAAATATTTTTTATTTTATACTTTTTTTTTGAAGTCCAAGGTATACATGTCTCTTGGAGCACTTAACTAAGTCTTTAGGGCGTGTGCAAACCTCCCTATCCACACACACAGGAAAAAAATAAGGGGAATGACCCTTATATGTTGTGAGTAAGACTTGAATGCAGAACTTCCCACAACTTATTGGGGTTTTTAACCATCAAGTCAACTCTCACGGGTTAAATCGTTTTTATTTTATCACAATTCTTTTTATGAATTCTCTCTAATTTTAAATTTTATAAAATTATTTCAATAGTAAATAAAAAATAATTAAAATTCATTTAAAAATATATAAAATTATCTCTCTTATACTCCTCTATCCCAAATTATTTGTCCTATATGGATTTTAGAATTGTCTCAAAATAGTTGTGTCATTTATATTGGACTAGTATAAAGTGTGTTGAAAATTGATGAAATCTCATGGAGTGCTAGTCTTACATAGAGAGATCCTTAAAAAATATAAATACTTCAAATGAGACAACTAAAATGAGACGGAGCGAGTATTAAATAAAAATGCATAGGTGCATAAACTGATTGAGCATGTGATAATTTATAAAGGTGGTTTCCAAGGGAAAAGGAAGAAGAAATTGATACAATCTGTCGGATGTGTTGAGGCCAAATGACATGTTGAGATTGGAATAATCCCTAGTTTATTCCATGTACTGTCTTTATCATCATTAGTAGTATTCATTTTGTAAATATTTTTATGAATTAATTGTGCATTTGATACCTACTTTTCTTTGTAAATAATCAAAAACCATCACAATTATCTTTACATTGATTTAATACATGAAAGAATGGAATCTAAAGATTAGATAGCCGGTAATTATTTAATATTGTGGATATCCAAGGTTTGTGATACAAAATTGATTTAAATTAAGAAAAAATTCACTTAGTCCTTATGACCGACGGTTTGCTCTGGGCTTGATGCGGCCATCAGAAGCTACCATGAACAAATTGCTACTTTTTTTTTTTCTTCAATCTCAGTGAAAGACTAATGGAGGGAAAAGAGGACCTCGAGAGCTTTCCAATGCCTCAAGAATCACCTTAATCGGAATTAGGATGAGTGAGATATCAAGCATATAAAGTTGTATGGTGAATCGGGCACCCAAATGGCATCATGTGACACAATTTACTCATGTGGCAGCCAAAAGGAAGATCATACACCTCATCAGCCACCTCATTGCACACATGGCAGCCACATGGACGATGACACGATAAGAATCTCACAAAAATGACAATTGCTTGGGCGCATGGAACCAAATTATGTTTAAAATTGATTTAGAAAGGAAAGCAGTAGCAAACAACATGATCCAAATTTGAAGACATATTTGAGGTATTAAATGACATTATAATTTTATGACCTTAAGTTTGTTGGAAAGCTTATCCAATGATCTTTTCCACAAGATAAAGTTTACAAAATTTTGATTTACGTAACTTGAGTTATAAATGATTTTGTAAACATGTGTCTAAGAGGATGGAAAGTTGGCCAACTACTTTGGTGAGTTTTTGAATGAATGACTAGGATTTGTTTGTATTCTAAGTAGGTAAAATGGATGATAGAGATGGATTACACTCTTGTAAGTGAAATCAAAAGCCCCTGGGCAAATTTTCTCTCCTCTCTCTCTAGTTTTGAGTTTGAGTTTGAGTTGAGTGTTTGGATCTTCTAATTTTCTTTCAAGTCTTGAAGTCTTGCTTTAAGGAAGAGTCTAGGTCAAATTCGTGCCTACCTTGGGCGAACTTTAGTCTTAGAACACCAATAGAATTTTAAGAATTCAATTTTAGAACTTTAGAATTATTTATTTTCTTAGGTGACTTTGCATAATACCAATTTCACTTAAGGAAGTCATCGACCTTATCTCCTTATTCCAGTGAGAATTGGAGGTTTCAGTTCACCCTTGAAGTGCCGTTTGCCGTAAACTTAGGTGGGTGATCAAGGAGCGCTACACATTGAAGTTGGTCTGAGGATCTCCCTAGACGACTCAATTCTTGAGATCCAAGTTCTCTTGGGATTTTGCAGAATTTCCGAGCCGGTTTTTCAAAGAATTTCTTATTTCATTAGGTGGAGACTTAAGTAGACATTAAACCCGATCCTACCTTCATCAGGATCCTTGTAGGGCCCACTCGAATCTAGATTCACGCTCTTTTCATTTTACACTCTTAGCCTCGCGAATTGTATTCATACTCAATATAAATTTATTACAAATTGATCTCATAGTTAAATTAAAAATATATTCAAAATTAACTCCATTTTATTCATTTATCTTTGATCTTCACTACCTCTTTAAACCGTACTAAGTGTAGCGACCCGATCCGAATACAGGGCTTAGGGCTTGACTCAGTGTGAAATTATCCGCTTTGGGCCTCGCACACACATGCGAACCCACACGGTTTTGCTCTTGGGCCCTTGCCCATATGACCCGGCCCAAAATACGTCATACAAGAGTACATGGGGTGGCCTCAAATAAACCCTCCTCTCCTTTCCTTCACTACCGATGTGGGACTCCCCACATCGGTGGTGTGTTCACTGCCCAGGGCAGGGAATCACAATTACCCCCCCTAAAGCCTAGAGCCGTCCCCGGCTGAATCCGGTCCAACTCAACAACACCAGGGAAGGAGGAAAGGCCCACACAGTCCGAGTGTAGAACCTCAGTTCTGATACCAAATTTTTAACGACCCAACCCGAATACAAGGCTTAGGGCTTGACTCAGTGTGAAATTGTCCGCTCAGGGCCTCGTACACACGCGAGCCCGCACGGTTTTGCTCTTGGGCCCTGGCCCACATGACCCGGCCCAAAACGCATCTTCCTTGTATCAGAGTATGTAACCAAGATATTGTCCTCTCTGGGGTCCACCCCCTCAAGGTTTTGTTCTGGCGTGTGGCACACAGTCACACCCAAACGCGTCTTCCTGGTATCAGAGTACGCATCCAAGATATTGTCCTCTCTAGAGTCCACCCCCTCAAGGTTTTGTTCTGGCGTGTGACACACAGTCACACCCAAACGAGTCTTGCTTGAGTACAAGGGGTGGCCTTCAAATGAACCCCATCCTCTCTCCCTTCATTACCAATGTGGGACTCCCACATCAGTTCAGAGTATGTTCACTGCCCAGGCAGGGGATCACACTAAGGTTCAAAGATAACTATTGCAAGGAGCCTATAATGATCAAACTTTTAATTCGTAGCTATCTACAACTGCCAACTAAGTCTGATGGGTTGGTGGATCCCACCCTTGTGGAAATTTCTCCTCCTTTGAATTATTCCATTTATCATTCTGCCACTTGTTTATTTGAAATTTACAACATAACTCTGTAGTCTGTACTCTAGGATCGTGGTGCTTCATGGATCATATGAAGGCCTAATTAAATGCAAGCAGAGTCAAGTGGAAAGGAACATATTTTAATTTTGAAAGGGCCCATCTTCATATGAATAGCATCTAACGTTCACCTTTTTGAAGAGGTACTACAACAAAATATAAGTGATATTCTAATTTAAATTCTGATTTCTTTTTTTTTAACAAATTACTGTCTTTGATATCAACCCAAAATATTTTCTTAACATTTTTAAATATTTGGTTTTTTTTTTTCTGAAAGATCATTTTCAAAGTATTTGTTACTATTGATTTTTTATGATATTTGAGGATATTCTTTAATCTTTCGAGAGGAAATGAACATGAATATTAGTATTTTTTTATAATAAAAGATATTAGTGTACTTTTTCACCATTTACATGTGACAAGCAGACAAAAAAACAAGTTAGGTATCCCTTATTAATAACACCGATTTTCCCATCAATTCACCTTTCAATATATGGATGTATGACTACAATATCATTATAATATTGTCCCGCATGGGTGTACCTCAATTAGCTTGAACTTTTAAGAATAGATTAGAGCTTTCAAGTTCGACTGTCTCTATTATTACCATATACATGAGACTTGTAGGTGGGTTTTACATATTTATAGAATTAATCTCACCTACAATATGAGATGGTGATACCCATTATATTCATAAAAGAACATGTCAGTGTAATATTATCACATTAAGTGAAGTCCGGAGAGAAATGTCCAACTTACCTTAAAGTTGGATGTTTTAGAATTTTAAACATATTTATTATTATTTAATTTTAATTAAATTTTAGTAATATTTTTATAATTTTATGTCAATATTAAAAACATTCCATCGGATGATAACAATAATTACGAAGATGACATTCATTATGACCTATCAAATTTCATTGTAGTTAGCTGCACATTAATTTCTATGAATGCAACTTGCTTTCACACGTGGTCTTTACAATGTATAAGATATTATCTTTTATTTTAAAGAGTAGCTCCAAGGGAGAATGAACTTAAAGAAAATGGATAAGAATGCCCTAAAAATGATAAGTGATCTTATAAGTGGTAATTTGTTTTCGGTTTTATAGTCGTTGATAAAAAATCTATTGAGCCTTTATATGGGATAAAGTTGGATTCTAGATACCCACATGAGTGTAATTCAACAATTGCCTCCCGTCTCAAGAAATGGAAGGTTACTGGTTTGAGCCCTTTGATCTAACTTTGGTGTGTCCTACGAGGAGTAGTGGGCTCACCCGTGAGGGTTTTACGCTGGGTATCCTTCAGTTTTCCACACGTAAATTTAAAAAAAGAAGAGAAAATGTTGTATTCTGTATGAGATGCAAAAATTTAGTGGAGAAAAAGTATTATGAAATTATAAAAATTTAGAGATTTCTTTAGGTCTCATATTTAATTAAAGATTTATAGTAAACTTGTCACATTAGATAAAGGTGAATCAATCATTTAATAAATAATAATTATTCATTATACACTTAAAAATAAGGTAGTGATTTGTGCGTCATGAGTTTTTGCCACAGTGCACCACTTTTAAAAGAAAAAGACCATTTTACCATTATTATTTTTTTCTCTCTTTCGTCTTTAAATCGTCTTTAAAAAAGAGAAGACAAAATGAAAATTTTCTTTTAAAAATAATGCACCATGATGAAAACTCATGGTAAAAGATCATTATCCCTAAAAATATTATATAATTAACACCGGCATTGTCTCGTGATATTTTGAGACACCTTCTTCCCATTTTGCCTTCTACTTCGAAAAGAATGACATATTTGAAATTACAGTTGACTTTCATAGTGTAAAAGCAAAATGAATAGAAAATTCTTTTTTTTTTGTACAAAATATCATACGTGTCCGGTTCGTAATTGGCATCGGTGCCAAAAGCAATTCTCTTTTATTAAATTCTTAAAATTAAAAAAAAATATAGATATAACTATTTACAACTTAAGTGGCAAGTTGTCCCATTCTTGAGCAGAGAAAAAAAACAATAATTTTTCTTTAAAAGAAATAGAAGTTTTTTATTTCATATGCTTCAATTCTAGGGATTTTTCAGTTAAAATACCCAACAAATGGCATAATTTATTCACCGAACCTGCAAAAATGCTAATTGGAAAAACATGCTTCAAGGGTTCCTTCGGTATTTTCTAGATGAAATTATCCTCATTCACCATCTGCCACTCTTCTTTTTCTTCTGACAATGCACATTTTGACTACATCACCCAAATCTGACAGGTTGAACAACTATTAATGTCGCTCCAACGTGACATACACCCTTCAATTTTTTTTTTTTTTTTTCTTTTCCTCCTCATTCCCTTAAATCATTTCTTTCACATTAAAGCACTTTTCCTAAGTTAAAGCAAATTTTTTTTATGTTAAATTTTTTTTTTGTGTTAACGAAATTTTTTCATGTTGAAGCGTTTTTTTTTTTCATTTTAAAGCATATATTTTTTATGTTAAAGTTTTTTTTTTCATACTAACACGTTCTTTTTATGTTAAAGCGGTTTTTTTTTTTTTTTTTATGTTTAAGCATTTTTTTCACTTTAAAGAGATTTTTTTTTATGTTAAAATCATTTTTTTCATATTAAAGTACTTTTTTCTAAGTTAAAGTGGATTTTTTTACGTTAATTTTTTTTTTTATGTTCAATTTTTTTTTCATGCTAAAGCACTTTTTTTTTCATTTTAAAGAATATTTTTTTATGTTAAAACGTTTTTTCATACTAACGCATTTTTTTCATGTTAAAGCAGATTTGTTTATGTGAAAGCGTTTATTTTCATATTAAAGTAATTATTTATGTTAAAGCGTTTATTTTCATGTTAAAGTACTTATTTTTATTTTAGTCGGTAAGAATCTCAGGCAGATGGAGGGGTCACCATGGGCCCGCTTAAGACCCAAAACCTCAACAGATTCCACCTTATCGCATAGTATGTGGATACACTACTAACCAACATGTAATGTATAACTTGACATCTTACGAAAGTTCAAATAGAAAATGTCATACATGATCTACCTAACTTTTACCATCAATTGATCCTATCAACATCAGAATTGTACATCATAAACGAAGTAGACTTTATTACATCCTACAGTGTTTCATTGAACACCATAAAGGGTTTATTACATTAAATGTTCATACGTTCAACGTCTAATAAGCTAAATATAAGATCTTAACATTGGGTAGATAGCTAAAGGGTTTCCACCCTTTACTGTAGGTGGAGATCCTCCTGTCCTTCGTTGCCTAGGTTTCCTGTTTCGTAAGAGGTGTGAGCTTTATAAGCTCAGTGAAGAGAAAACAACAGAAAGTTCTAGAAAATAAAACATATTATCAACATAATAAACATGTTATCAAACAACAGTTTATATACTCAGAAATCATGTACATTGATGTCAACACAATTATCTATTATAAAATGTCCTTCCTTTTTAAAAAAGATATCCCCACCAAACGACGTTTATAGCTCTTCCCTAGCCGCAAGTAATAAGTTTCCTACACAGTCGGCAAATTCATGCTCAGTGCTTCACATAGCCCGTATTTTAAATACACCTTATATCAATGCCCTCCACCAGCTAGGTACTTCATACATTGATGTGAGGTAATTTGATATGCACAGTACACCAATTAATATGCACATTAACACATGGATTTAAATATAATTGTCAACCCACATAATATCTCTCATACATATGATCATAATAACATCACTCAGCTAACATAGATTCCTAAGCCCTCCCGCATGGAATCATAATAGAAGTATCAACAATCAGTATTTAATTATACTATGCTGGAAAAAATAAACATACATTAAAAGCCCACCAACGGGTTATATTATAACACAAATAAGTGTTACCGTTCTTTCCAATCAGGTACGTCTACCCTATACTCATCATTTATCGCATAAATTAATTATCGTGTAATACATACAGTTATACACAAAATACATATTCCTATCGGAATCACGGTTGGATACCTGATCTATCTTTAGATCACAAAAATCACAATACCAAGTAGTCTTTAGGAATAAATGAGTTCCATACTTCGTTTTAGGATGGCTAGATCTCGACATCCTGAAACATTCTCATGTTCACGTTTCATATGTAGAAACTCATAATCACCTCCGTAAGTGTGAATAGTGTCGGTATCGCATTCTAATCCAATCACATCATTTCTGTCAATAAAAATGACCACGAACATCCACTTATTACCGTACGACTAATGGTGTAAGAAACATTGTATTGAATGCAAAATGAGATGCATTTTAGTAAACACATAGTGTGGTTGAATCACCTTACCTTCAGTTGGCGAGTGTTTTTCAGTAATTCGTTTAAAACTTAAAACAGTGTAAATATAATGTATAATAACACTATATATTCATAATATATATTCCTAAGTGTTTAGAATATCATGTCAAAACTTTTATAGAGTTTTTTTTTTTTTTTGCAATTTTGTAAAAATTACGATTTTGCCTCTGAGCTTAATGCGGACTTAAAATAAACCCACAAGTGGTTTAAAATAAGAATTTTTAATCTAAAACGACATGAAATTCATTTTTAAAACCTTTCCAAAAAATTACGTTTATGTCCAAAAAAAATTCCAGAATTACCAAAATGCCCCTATGCACTATTTACAAAATTTTATGAAAATGCCACTTGTACTGTTCACTTAAATTACGAAAATACCATTAGTTCACTGTTCGAGAAAATTATGAAATTTCCATCAGTTCACTGTTCGAGAAAATTACGAAATTGCCATTAGTTCACTGTTCGAGAAAATTACGAGAATGCCATTCTGACAAACTTCCACTTGTACAGTGCACCGCAAAGTTATTGTACATGGTAGGATTTTACGAAATTGAATATCTAGCTTCCTCTTAATGACGTGTATAAACTAATAATATTAACTCAAAATAAATACTTACAGAAATCCTTCAAAAAAATTAAGACTGCAGTTATAGAGCAATAGTAATCATCACAGTAGAAGAGAAAATCTAAAAAAGTCTGTGAATTTGTGATTTTGGATGTAAACGAAGTGAATCTATTTATAAGGGTTTAAAAATCACTATTTGAAATTGCCTGTATGAACCTTGTCCCTTAGATCTGTCGGTAGTAACAAAATTATTGATCATTGTCGGCAGATAAAAATCTTATCTTTTACCAACAGTAAAAAATTCACTGTTACCTTAATCTTTTTCTTTTCGACTATATTAGACCCTAACTCGTGAAAATCCGATACGGAAGATGTGTTGAGAACACGGGGTTTACTTACGGTGGAACGTTCACTTTTTGTTTCGAAAATGGGGTATTTTTCACAAAGTCAATGTTTTAATAAAATAGACAGCTTATAATCACCGTGATTTTGACACTTCGAAACAAGTGTTTAAAATACTCATTTCGACATTCTAAAAATGTAAAGAGTTTGATAAAATGCAGATGGATTGTGATCTGAGTTTGCCAATTTTCGGAATACAGGGTATCTTGAAAATCGGGGCATTTAGATAAAAGCATGTGTAAAATACACGTTTTGAGGAATACTCATGAAATTCTGGAAATACCATTGACTAGCGTGATCAAAAGCTTAATATATGTATGAATTTCAAGGTCTAAATATATCAGAAGAGTAGTCTTTCAAACTCAAGAAGTTTATAAACACTATTCATGATTTTTATATATAAAATAAAAGGCATTAAGTAATGTCCAAAATGCTCTCCGAACTTCGTCAGGTTGGATCACTAAGCAAACGAACTCTAATCGGGTCATACAATATCTATTCAGGAAGCTCTTTCTGTACTCTGTCATATTAACCAGTCATAAAGCCGAGTTAATAGTTCTAAAAATTTGTCATTTTTCTAATTAAGGGTCAGGTTATTACAAAAGCGTTTTTTATGTAGAAACGGATTTGTTTATGTTAAAGAACTTATTTTCATGTTAAAACGATTTTTTCTCTTAAACTGCTTATTTTCATGTTAACCTGGAAAAAATGCTATATCGTATAGCGTCTATTTTCATGTACGCGGCATAATTAGCGCTTTAAGATGAAAATTAACGCTTTAAAATGAAAATTAGCGCTTTAAAATCAAATAAGCGCTTGAATATGAACATAAGCGCTTTAAAATGAAAATTAACACTTTAAAGTGAAAATAAGCGCTTTAAAATGGAAATTAGCATTTTAAAATGAAAATAAGCTTTAAATATGAAAATAAACACTTTATCATAAAAAAAAATCCGCTTTAACATGAAAAAAATGCCTCAATATGGAAAAAGGGCTTTAACATAATAAAAAACGCTTTAAAATGTAAATAAGTGCTTTACCATAAAAAAAAAACCCGCTTTAACATGAAAAAATGCCTGAGTATGAAAAAAGCGCTTAAACATAATAAAAAACGCTTTAAAATGAAAAAACGCTTTGACATAGAAAAATGCTTTAACATGGAAAAAATGTTGTAACACAAAAAAAAATATTTTAACATAAAAAAATCCGTTTTAACTTAGAAAAAAAATGCTTTAACATAAAAAATTTGCTTTAAAGTGAAAAAGCGCTTTAACAAAAAAAATGCCTCAGTATGAAAAAACACTTTAATATAAAAAAATACCCTTTAAATAAAAAAATGCTTTAACATGAAAAAAACCGCTTTAACATGAAAAAAATGTTGTAACATGCAAAAAGCTATATTTTTAAATTAAAAAATCTGCTTTAACTTAGAGAAAATGTGCTGTAATATTAAAAAAATGCTTTAACATAAAAAATTCACTTTAAAGTGAAAGAGCGCTTTAATATGAAAATAAACACTTTAATTTGAAAAGTATGATTTAACATGAAAAAAACGCTTTGGTATGAAAAAAGTGCTTTAACATAAGAAAGAATACGCTTTAAAATGAAACAGAAAAACCGCTTTAACATGGAAAAAATGTTTTAACACAAAAAATATTTTAACATGAAAAAACCCCTTTAACATGAAAAAAGCAAGAAATATATCACTCAAATGACCATCATTATACTTGCATGGAAAATCCAAAAAAGAGAAAATATCAACATGAATGAGAAAATAAAAAAAAAAATTATAAAAGGTATAAAAAGTCTAATTACAAATAAGAGCCCAAGCAAATCACGACTTTAGCAAACCGCCACTTTAATATCAAGTCATAGCCCCACATGCTCGCTCTCTTAATCATCCAAAGGATTATATAAGACTTTAAGTAAAAGACCTTTTTTAGTTGGTTGAAAAAGGTGACTTTGAAAAATGTGCATCATAAAAAAAAAAATGCAGCACTCTAACTTTGAAAGACTAACCGTTGTTGAGTAAAGGCAATTTAGTCCAAAATGTTTCTGAGCCTGCCCCGAAGCATTATTTTCAAATTAGACTTTTGTCGAATACCGCGAACGAATTAGGCCACCTGTCTGGTTTTTTAACTAAAAAACCCCTGAGTGGATCTTCTCATACTGTAGCACCACACATTTTTTAGTATTCTTATTCCCAATATGATAAATAAATAAATATAAAAATATAATTGAATTATTTTAACTCTCTAATAACTATTAATTTTTTTATCACAATAAACTTACTTCTAAAACCCGTGAGAGTGGGTTTGGAGGTCAAGAACCCATTGAAATTTGAAAGGTGTTGGGTTTAAGTCACAGTCAATCAATGTTATCGGAACGAATGTGGTCGAAAAATATTTTTTTCTTAAAATTTTATTTTAACCCATCAATTAAAATTTAGTTAATACTTCGATGGCATGGGTTTCACTACAATTGAACTCAGTTGAACGTTATTTAACTCAACCTTCCTCGAAGACAGTTCGATAGACGGTCTGATTCTGATAACATTTCTATCAACATATAAAGGTCACTCTCCATAATATTATTCAATGTGTATGAAAGATTTATACATGTTTTAAAAATTAGTTAGTTATTTTAAAATATTTAGATACTTTCTCAGAAAAAAAAAAAAAAAGATTTTACTTCTAATCTAATCTTAATATTATATGATGTTAGATTGACAACATCACGACTTATAGAAAATATCTAGCAAGAAACAGAGTTTGTACTGTCTTTAAATGAATTTTTAAAGAATATCTTCTCTAATTGGTGATGTAAGCTCCCTTCTCTACCGTCTCAGATCCATGGCAGGAGAGAGACTTCTCTCCACCGACATGAGAGGATACTAAGTCCACTCTTTGAATCAATCTGCACGCCGACAAGAGGGATCCCATTTTTTTATTTGGATTTATTAGCTTAATCTTGTATTATGGGCCACAACTGCTTACATGTCAAATCACGTAGGAAAAGTTCTGTGTTGTGTTACAGACTTACACGACCACGTAGAAACTAACAAATATATTGATGTGGGGCATCCATCCTCCCACATGTATTTTGTTTAATTCGATATGAATTTTATTATATTGTTCATTTTATCTTTTGAATTGGCTTACTAAACTTTTCGAATTTGTTAACTGGATCACTTACCCTTCCACTATGGTATAAATCGATCCATTGACCGACTCACTGAAATTTATCTAAGTGAGACTATTTTTTTCATACAGAACAACAAATCGGATCACCGACTGGATTACTGTTTTTTTTTTTTAAATGTTTTTGTATAACAGTGAAAAGATAAAATAGACAATATCCTATTTTTTTTAAAAAATTCTCTTTTTTCAAAATATCATACGTGTCCAGTTAGTAATTGGCACGGAAGCAAAAAACAATTCTTATTTATTAAATTTTTTAAAATTAAAAAAATATAGTTATAACTATATATAACTTAAGTGATAAGTTGTCTCATTCTTGAGCAGAGATAAAAAGCACCAAATTTTCGTTAAAAGAAATAAAAGTTTTTTATTGGCGTGACTTACAGACACCCGACTTTTCTGCCTCTGCACACCCGATTATGCATTCGGGTGGCGAATTACCACGATACCCCCGCGTTTTTACTCATTCGAATGAACTGCCAGTTCGTTTCAGCATTCGTTCGAATGAATACCATTATACCCCCGTGTTTTATACTCATTCGAACGAATTGCCAGTTCATTTCGGCATTCGTTCGAATGAACACTATTATACCCCCCGTTTTTGACTCATTCGAACGAACTACTAGTTTATTTCGGCATTCGTTCAAATGAATACCATTATACCGGCGAGTTTTTTACTCATTTGAACAAACTGCCAGTTCATTTCGGCATTCCTTCGAATGAATAATAAGTTCAAACGAATGCCGAAGTGTAAATTTAGTTCATTCGAACGAATGGGCAGAACCGTATTCATTCGTTCGAATGAACGGGTTGATTAATTCGAACGAGTGTATCAGAGAGCAATGAAAAATAACAATCATTCTCTCGAATGTTATTCGTTCAAATGAATCAACTCTTTCATTCGAACGAATGACATATATATGTTTATTCGTTCGAATAAATCAACCCATTTTTTCGAACGAATTACATATATATGCCCACTAGTTCAAATGAATGTTCTGATTCATTCGAACGAATGAGAACTTATATAAAAAGACTCATTCGATCTATCGATCGACGAAACCCTAACCCCTGCCAGTTCCTTCGAACCTCTCCCTCGTTCTCAAACCCTAAACCGAAGCTCTCCCTCTCCCTCTCCCTCTCCCTCTCAGTCTTCGGCTCCGGCTCCCTCATTCTCAGCTCTCCCCTCCCTCATTCGCAACTCCCTCTTCCTCTCCCTCTCCCAATTGTTTGGTAATCCCCTTCTCCCCATTCATTTGAACCCATTCATTCGAACCAATCACCCCCATTCCTCCGAACTACACTCCCTAGCCCTTTTCATTCGAATTTTTCCATATCCCTCTTTCTTCCTCTCTTTCCAAAAATAGTTGGTTTAAATGGCATCTTCATCTTCGAAAAGGAAATCAACTGCAACAAGGGGATGGAAGAAACAAAGGAAGGACACGGCATTCGACCCCAACCATTTCATATCTTTGGAAGTCGCGACCTTATACAGAGATGATTTCTCCACACGATTGTATATATTTGGTAAAATCATGAACCTTTCATTTTTCACTCTATTTGAATTGAAAATTCAATCTTATTTAGAAGAAATGGGTTGGGGGTCTTTTTTGACATTGAAACAGGATATGTATCCTAATTTAGTTAAAGAATTTTATACCAATGTAGAAAGAATTGATGATGAGTCCATTAAAACATCCATCCGAAGTTATAAAATTGTTCTTTCACGGAAAAGGTTGAACCACATATTTAATTTCCCCTAAGATGCCATTAGAAAGTATGTGACAAGTACATGGCCTACTGATGTTGAGGGGTTCGATGTTTTGGTAACCGTCAACAAAATGTGTGGGAGGACAGATATTACAGAAAAGAAGACCCCCCTCCTCTGAAGAACCTAATATTGGAAGAACGAATCATCCATCAGATAATTGTCAACTGTCTTTTTCCTAGAAAATGGGATACTAGTGTGACATGGTTCGATGTCTTTCTTATTTGGTGCATCATGAATGGGAAACAAATCTCCCTCTCCCATATCATCATCAATCATATGTGCGCCTGTTTTAAGACCAGAAGATGTAGTCTTCCCTACGATCTCTTTCTTTCTTCATTCTTTGAAGAACGCGGAATTCCTTTTCCCCCCTCTGTTAAATTATTTATAGACCGATATGATTATTTTAATTATTCAACTTTGAAGAAGATGGGATTCCACCTTGACACAATTAGTAATAAATGGCTCCCCAAAGTTGTTGAGGCACCTCAAGTTGAGGTTCATAGTTCACCTCAAGTTGAGGCGCGTGAGCTACACGAGCCACGTGAAGCAGGGACTCCTCCTCAAGAAGGATCTACTGGAATCAACACGCATCAGATTCTTGATAGCATTTCTGCTCTGGAGGAGAAGATGGATTAGAAATATGATCAACTTACTGCAAGGTTGGATGTTATGCAGAATCATATTTTAGATACTTTGTGGTTGGCAGTGCTTTTAACACAAGAGAAAGGGATAAGAGCAATATTAGGAGCATAAGCAGATGGTAGTTTACGAGCAAGGGTATCTCATGAATTTGCAGGAGTAGTTTTTCCCCCTGTTCGTCCATTTGGAGAGGTAGCTTTAGCTTCAGGAGCAGCATCTGGCACCACTGCTCGTCGTAGTCGATTTGGAGCAGTATCTGGCACCCCTGTTTGGCCGACTGGATCAGCAGCATTAGGCACCCCTATTCGACCGCCTGGATCAGCAGCATCAGGCACCCCTGTTCGGTTGAGTGGATCAGCAACTTCTAGCCCCCTGTTCGTCCGACTGGATTAGCAGCAACTTTAGGCCCCCCTGCTCGTCTGACTAGATTAGCAGTAGCTTCTGGTCCCCGTGCTCGTCCGACTGGAGTTACAGCAGCTTCTGGCACCCCTGTTCAGTGGACTGGATTAGCAGCTGCTACTGGGCCCCGTTCTGTTCTGACTCGAGTTGCAGCAGCTTCTCGGCCTTGTCATCGTTCGACTGCACTTATTCCATTTGAGCCACCTCAGTTTGCACGTGCCTCCACTGCTCCGACTGTAATACTCTGACCCAGATTAGGCGTAGTTTAACTTAATAAATCTTGTTGGACCGGTTAATCTCGAAGGTTACGGTTAGGGCTTTGAGAAAAGCCTAGGTGTGGCCCAATTCGAGCTCGAGAGCTCAGTGATCCAGCTCGTCCAACTGGAGGGGCAAAATAGTAATTTTACCGCTTATTGTTATTATGTTATAAAGTGTGTTATTATGTGATTTATTGGATGATAATATTCTCCTTAGTCAAGGATTTGTATTTCTAATTTTAAAATAATTTTATTTTCAGAAAATGGTATTTAAAACCGCCCGTCAAAACCCCGAAAGGGAGTAATAATTATTTTAAAAGGTTTTCGAAATGAGATAAATTTTGAAAAAAGTATTTTATTTTAGACCATTTTAAATATGGCCTAGTTATTCTTCGAACCCCAAAAAAATGACGTTTTTAAGTTGTTTTATTTAACATTTGTTTAATTAAGTAAATAATGTTAAATTGTGGTTTTATTTTAAATCAATGGTCTTTAGTGAGTTTTAAATCCCAAATTTTTTACGATGATTAAAGTTTTCAAAACCTAACTTATCTGTAAGGTCGGATTAGGATTTTGAGTTTTTAAAATCATGTTTTTAGTTAAAAATTGACTTTTTATTAAATCAGGGGCCCTTTCGCAAAATGGGAAACCTTGGAGGACTTATTTGCAACTGGGACTTCCGAACAGTGTTTTCACTGTACCGGACGTCCGCTGCAGCTGCATGCAGGGGCATGCAGTGGCCATCCGGCCAGCTTCTACGGCAAATTTCCTATAAATGGAGCCCTGATCTACTGGTTTAACTCCCACAACTTCATGTCTGTCTCTCCCTCTCAGCTCTCTGATTCTCAGACCAAACCCAGCCGATCACCCTTCACTATTTTTCTTCCCAGTTTCGGTTACCGTAAGCCTTAGAGGAAGTTTTTCCAAAAGCCAGATTTTTCAGCCCAAGAACTCCAGTGAAGGTAACCACTGTGTTCCTTTTCAAATTGTAGGTGGTTTAGAATCAAGAAAAATCGATTTTGGCCCTGTTTTGAGTGAGAAAAATCATTTCAAAGTTTAAGAAATACCATGGGTTCTCTTGTACCCGTGATCTTTCAGTGTTAAAATCCAGTGGCCTGCTGAGCTTCAAAGCTCCAAACCATTCCCTATGGAAATAGGACTCCGAGAGAAGTCCATCGGACCGGCTAGATGTGGAAACCGAATCCGGGAAACCCACTGTTTCTGGATTCGTATTTCATACAATGTCTACCATCACTGTCTGCTGGTGCAGACAGTGAGGAAGACGACTTTCGGATGGTCCGAGAGGACCCCTCGGACGTTCCGAGCTTCACCCGAAGCCCAGAAGCACCCGAGGCTAGCCTGACTCTCCCGGATGTTCCGAGTAGAGCTCGGAAGGACCGAACCCCACTCTGACTATCCGAGCCCTACTTCGGATGTTCCGAGACACCAGACCCACTGAGACTTGTTTTTCGGATTTTAATCGGTTCAGAAGGACTTCAGATGATCCGAGACCCGATCTTCGGACGATCCAAAGTTAGACCCATGATCCGAGGTCTGTGACTAGTTTAGGTGTGGTTCGGATGACCTGATGCCACAATACCTGCTTTCGAGGCATGTTCTGAGGGACCTAGTTTTTGAAGTGTAAAATGTTGTTTGATTATTATTGATGCATGTGACGAGATTTTAGTACCCCATTGTTAATTTAAAAATGTACTAACCCTCTTCTCTTATTATTATAGTGTATATACTATTGTATTCACTTCTAAGCTAACTTTATTGGTAGGGTACAAAGTGATTTCACTTCCAGGCCGACACTATATTTGTCGGGCACTGAGTGACCTCGAGGCCTTACTCAAAATATCAGATCTGGTCCTATCTAGAAGACAACCGAGAAGTGACCTGAGAATCTAGACCTAACTCAATAAGTCAATCTGGTCAATGCCCAGAAGACAATATGAGTTTTGGACTGAGCACCTTTTTATTTTATTATCTTGTGGATTATTGTAATTTAAAAAGATTAGAAACCAAGTAGGAGATTCAATTCCAAATATCTTGGATATTTTTGGGAAAACAACTATGATTTTGAAACACTACCTGTGTGTAGGCATTAGATGCTATATATATTGATTATGCACTTGTTTGTTTATTTGAATAAAGACCGCGAAACCACACAGTTACATTGAGGGAACTTAACTTTGCAGTAGGTGTAAACAGGTTTTGTTATTTGAGATGGATCTTGAGCAATGAGTGGTTTCAGATTTAATGAACCCACTCATATGCTTAGATATGATGTACTATGGTAAGAGTGCTTATGATGCTATGATGTTGATCATATGAAATGTATAAGACTGCTTCCACGTGCCCTTGACTATTGAACCATTATCAGCCATGTGTGTGAGATGGTTTACGTCTACTGGACCATGGGTGTCGACAGTTGCTGACTTGAGGGTGTCAGTATCGGCTATGGGAGAGCCGGAGATGTATTTGTAAGGATATATTTTGACCGTGTCGGGACTTAATACAATGGTCTCAGCGTAGTATGTAGGCGTTAGGTTGGATGATAGCAGTGTTGGAAAAGAAATGATGATTTGTAGGACTCATGATGATATTATGCTTATTTATTATCAAGCATGAGATGTTATTGCAACTGTTGATTATTGTGCTAACATGTTGTTTACTTAAAACTGCACTTTTATATTTCCTTTACTGGGCTAGTTAGCTCACCCCACTCACCTTTCAGGAGATGAACGTGTGGAGGAGAACCCTCTATATGAAGCTTAGGGTGGACAAGCTGCGGTGTTGTTTTGGGATTCCCATTGAGGGGAATACCCTTATTTTTGCTTTCTGTTTCTTGGAACCCTTTTTTTTTTGGTAAAGTACCGGGTGTGGTACTTAGTTTGTATCAATGTGATTTATTGAAAACTATTACGCTTCTATAGTTACTCTGATGATGTTGTTTTGAAATAATAATGGTTGGAATTATCTGATCATGCTATATGTTATTTTTTATGTCTATTTGTTGGGTAGACTTATGGTTTATATTTGAGTCCACCTGTTGGGGATCATGTGTGACCTTTTAGTCCTAACTGTTGATCCAGTCCAGTTAGAATGCTTGTGTTGGTTTAGTCTTTAAAAGAAAAAAATTCAGTCGCGTTCAGGGCTCACCTTTCGGGTCGGGGCGTGACAGCTTGGTATCAGAGGTTCGGCTCAAACTCCAGGACTGTGATGGTTACAACCTAGTTAGACTTGTTTTTGCCTTAGTACTGCAATTGTTTTTGACATTTTCTTGTTTTTGTGATACAGACATGTCAAGCAATACAGAGTACACTGAGTTGTGGGACAGGTGGACCCCTAGCATTCCGATTGAACTGGTTTCTTCTGATTCCAGTGTTCTAAACTTCGTCAATGAAGTTGCACCAAATGAGGAAGTGGAAATTGGTTCGCCTGAGTATCATGTTGGGGCTGATCCTAAAGAGGAAATGGGAGATGTCCCAAATCTAGAGGAGTTTGTAGGAGAGATAGGCTCCCCTGAATATACTCCGGTTACTCCACCTTTGGATGAGTATTCAGACTATATGTACGAATTATGCAATCAGGAGGGGCACAACTGCACTTATTGCCCCTACCCAATTGATATCATCTGCCCTGTTTGCGGACTTCCCGGGCATGGGAGCGCAAGGACTAACCTGCCTCCACTGCTCCGACTGTTGCACCAGTAGATGCACCTGCTTCTGCACCTGCCTCCACTCTTCCGACTGTTGCAACAGTTGATGCACCTGCTTCTGCACCTGCCTCCACTCATCCGACTGTTGCACCAGTTGATGCACCTGCTTTTGTACCTGCCTCCATTCCTCCGATTGTTGCACCAATTGATGCACCTGCTGCACCTTCTACATTTGCTCCAAATAGCTTTTCTATTTTATGTAATTTTGATTTTTTTATATTAACATGTAAAAGAGATGTTATAAATTTCATATTTTGAATGAACATGTTCTATTATTTATCAGATTTTCATTGTGAATTGGGTCCTTACTTTAAACATATTATTTTGAACAGATGTTGTTTTAAATTTAATATTTTATAGACTTGAAAAGCATAATATGGTCCCATTCATTTGATTTTCATATTTTCCATAATCACATTCAAACTGACAAGAGCATTCAAGAGCATTTTTAACTTAAATATCAGAATAAATCTACTTCAATCGAAAGCCGTTCAAGAGCATTCTTAACTTAAATAGTGGAAACAGCATACAAGAGAGTACATTGACTTCATATGGATATATTTTCATCAAAAATCAAAACAAAGTACATTTATATACTGAAATCAATACATTTTCCACTTAAAATGAATTCATTTCCACTTCCATCTTCACTTCATTGATTCCACTATTGCATGAAATCGTCATTATCTCTAAGATCACCAGACCACTGCATAACATTTAAAAAAATCACATTAGAACATATGGAAGAGTTATATGTCGATTGGTCACTACATATCTATATCCATTAAGGAAAGAACTTACTTTGGTCATGTTGTAGCGACCCGACCCGATTTTTCGGAGTTTTAGGGTCTTGGTAGCAGTAGGGTGAGTGTGGGCCCTGTGGTGGGTCCTGGTTTGCCGGATTTTGAGTTCGGAGACTCAAAGGGCAATTTGATAATTTTGAATTATTGAATTTTCTTTCATAATTAAAAGTTTGAAAATCACACGTTTTCCCCCGACGTTTGTCGTTTGACTTCTTCGAGCTTTTTAAAATATTTTAAAATTTGGAGATTTTTATTTTATTAAAAAAAAAAAGAAAAAAAAAGGGGAAGAAGAAAGGAAACCCTAAACCTAACCCCTCCATTAAAACCCGTTTCGGCAGCACTGTAGCGAGTACCTACAGTGCCGCCACAGCATCTCTACCCTCTCTCTTCTCATCTTCTCTTTCCTGCTCCTTTCTTCAAACCCTAGCTCTCTTTTCCCTCTCCTTCAGCCGCCGCCGCCCCTCGTCTCTTCTTCCTCTCCTCCCCATCGCCACCGCAGCCCTTTCCCCTTTCTTCTTCTCTTCTTCTTCCCTTCATCAAACCCTAATTACCGCCACCCTTCCCTTCTCTCTCGATCTCCTCTTCTCTCTGTCTCTCGGCCCAACCCCTAACCCCGATTCTCCATCGCCGCCCTCCCTCCTTCTTGCCCCGAGCAGCCTCAAGATATGCCGGATGCCAGCTTCTTGCCCGCCGTCGGAAGTTCGGTCTCAGGTACCTCTCTTTTTCTATCTTCTCATTTTCTCCGTTTTCCTTTCTTTTCCTTCTTTTTCCCCCTATTTCCCCTAGTTTCCAGGTTTTCCAATGGGTTGCTAAGCCAACTCAGTCGAGTCACCGAGTTGACTCGGCTGAGTTCAGTTTTGGGCAACCCAGGCCCAGCCCACCGTGTAGCCCAGTGGGCCTGGCGGCCCGACCCAGCTCGCCAGGCTTGGTTCGGCCCAGACCCATTTCGGCCAGTCAGGCCCGGCCCGTTTCAGGCCCGACCCGTTTTGACCCAGTTTCGGGCCCGACCCAATTTCAAACCCAGTCTCCAGTTTTGGGCTCAGTTTTGAGCCCGGCCCAAGTTTAGACCCAGTTTTCAGTTTCGAGCCCATTTCAGTGCGATTTGGACCGACTCGCTTTTGGGCCCGTTTGTAGCCCAGACTTAGTTTGACCCGTTTTGCCCGGTTACTTATCCTTGTGTTCTCGTTTCAATAGACTGAGCTCCTTCAACTCTCAGACTCGTTTTCTGCATTAAATTTCAAAGACACACACAGGTGAGGGAACTCATCATTGCTTTTAGCATGCATCTATGCATATTACCTCTCTATCAAATGTATGGATACGAAATGCCGCAAATGGGGGTCCTCGGTATTATGAGCCACTCGACAAGGGAACTGTTGATACCATTATGTGGCAGGCCCCCATCCGGGTGTATTTGTATCCGATGCCCGCAGAGGCATATACAAGTTGCTTATCTGATGTCACGATTGATTTGTTGTGCGGTGACATGATTGGAGTTTATTTTCATTGATAATATGTTGAGATGTCAACATGCAAATGTGGTGATGTATGCCAGATTATAGTTAGATATGTCGTGTTGATAGTATGCTATATGATTATGTGATAGTTAGCTTAAACTGCTAGACATTATAACATGTTTGGATGTTAACATGACAGCCCATGATAAAAAGTGATGTATACACCTGATTGTTATGTGATGAACTATGTTAACAACATGTGTAGGCGTAGAGGGAATTGTGCATACATATAACTAACGTATGTGGGATGCCGGTGGGGCATGAGTACTAGGCCACATCAGGATCTAGAGACTCCCCCTATGATAAATAGTGATGTATACACCTGATTGTTATGTGATGAACTATGTTAATAACATGTGTAGGCGTAGAGGTAATTGTGCATACATATAACTAACGTATGTGGGATGCCGGTGGGGCATGAGTACTAGGCCACATCAGGATCTAGAGACTCCCCCTAGCTTGTCGGGTAGTTAGGGTGGGAATGTTATGTGGGACCACGCCGTGGACGCGTGGTTGGGATGCGGACTCCTTTGAGATTGGAATTGAGTAGTTGTACCCGTGCATGGATCAAATGGTCGGTCCGTCTGGTGTTTCTCAGACACACCTATGAGAGATGTGTTGTCTGATTTAGAGAACAATGTACTTGGGAGTCCCAGATAAGGACTAATTGGGATGAAGTTATGTTAGCCCTAGAGAGAGATCATCGGGTTGAATGTTGTTCACTCAGGGTGGTCTTGGAAGCCCCTACTGTCACGCTACCCGAGTACGTGGCGGATGAGGCATCCCCAGTGGTCTAATGGGTTGAGTGGTTCGCCCGCATAGAGACCAGAGGGTGGGGTGGTGACTTGTGATCCTCGAATGACCGAGTAGGCTGAGGAGGTGCTCGCCTGGTCATTGGTCGAAAGATGACGCGGTGAGGGACGGCTCCCACTAGTATGACTTGTGATCCTCGAATGACCGAGTAGGCTGAGGAGGTGCTCGCCTGGTCATTGGTCGAGGGATGACGCGGTGAGGGACGGCTCCCGCTAGTATGACTTGTGATCCTCGAATGACCGAGTAGGCTGAGGAGGTGCTCGCCTGATCATTGGTCGAGGGATGACGCGGTGAGGGACGGCTCCCACTAGTATGACTTGTGATCCTCGAATGACTGAGTAGGCTGAGGAGGTGCTCGCCTGGTCATTGGTCGAGGGATGATGCAGTGAGGGACAGCTCCCGTTAGCATAACTTGTGCTTCCCCGGATGAGCGAGTAGGCTGAGGATGTGCTCGCACGCTCATTGATCGAGGGATGGTACGATGAGAGATTCCAGGCTATGGCACCTGCAGGGTGAGTACAGTCAGAGGTATGGTATTCCAGATTAGGACAACTGTATGGTGGGGACAGCTTGTACGATAGTGGGTTTACCCGCGGTTGACTTTAGGGTTCATAGTTGAGACTTGGGTTGTGAATGTTGACTCATTAGGAATTTATGGGCGCCTAATGAGTGAGTTCGGCCGACTCACTTGGTAGAAGACCTATAAAATCCTGTGAGGGGTGGATACGCCGATCGTGTGGAGACCAACAAATGGGGTCCGAGGTTATAGGTTTGATTATCGAGACTCTGGTGCTCGGTTCAGGAGACCATGGATGAGTTTGGTTGGCAGTCCGTTGAGGACTGGTGAGGTGGTCACTCCCGTGTGGTAGTCAGGTTAGGACTCTAGTGAGTCCGACTCTTGGGTTGGTCGTACTAGGTGCGTCGGTTGTCATGAGAGAGTTATAGGTCTGGCCGAGGAGGATGGATCTTGACCCGGTTGGAGGTCGGCCTGTGTACCCGAGGACGGGTGAACTGCGACAGATGCATTGGGTTGGTTAGAGGATGTACTAGTGGTCCGACTGGTGTGGGCCCGTGTGTTAGGGGTAGGGCACCCGTTTGCATAGTCATGCCTGTAGACATCGTAGACATTGATATATCCATATGATTATGTGTAGTGTATATTTGATGACTTATGATGCATGTGTTACCCTCACTGGGCATGTAGAGCTCACCCCCTTGCCTCACAGGTACTTCGTAGAAGGAAGGTTGGCGGGACCCTCAGTTGGATGTTGGGCGTAGAGTCGCAGTTTCCTAATTTGTAAGGGTCCCATCTTGTAATTGAGGACTTTCTGATGTATTTGAATTATGTGTATATTTCATTAAGTGGGATGAATGTAATAATGGGATGATGTTATAATTTGTAATCATAATTGATGCTTACGGTCTTTGATTTATTAGTGGATTGCTATGGTTAGTATCCGAAATTGTATTGGATTGTTTTTAGGAGTTTTGAGCAGTTTTAACGTGCCCGTAGAGGGACGGGTCGTTACACATGTCTTTAGAGTTATATGTCGAATCGTCACCAAAGTTGTAAGATCCACTATTCTGTGGAAAAAACATTGAGTTATTAGTCTTTATTACCTTATTATGACTGTAGAAAATATATGAATATGCACTTACTTGGTCAAGTTGAGTCAAATTCGCTGTTTGTGATTCATGGAAATCATCTACATCAGGAGCAGCATTTAAATCTACACTCAAAGATGCATGTGTATTAATTTTATTCGGACACGTTCTAGAATTACGACCAGTATTTTTGCAAACCTTGCATCTTCTTCCATTCAGTTGATTCTCTACAATCTCAAATGCAGAAGGATCTCGACGTGTAGATGTTTGGCCCTATGATGAATTCCTTGAATCTGGATGACGTCCTCTAGAATATTGCACAATAGCATGACTAACTGGTTTATCATGGATGACAAACTTTTTAAGATGATTTAGGAGCACCTCTTGATCATACGAAGACAAATGTCCATATTTGTTCTTAATATGTTCAAAGTGTACATTTAATACATCCCAGGCCTCTTCCTTTCAATATTCAAGTAGTCCAATGAGATCAAGTCAATTATCCATTGTGGGTGTATATCATCAAAATGTAATTTTTCCATCCATTATATTTTGTGTGCACACGGTAGCCCCATTGAAGCTGTAAACTCTTCCGTACAAATGGGTAAAAACGATCTGTTCATAAAATAACATATTGGTTGTAAACCTCATTCATTGCGAAATGAAAAACTTTGTCGTTCAATTCATCAAAAAAAGGAATAGGCACAGTATGAGCAAACCGAATCTTTTCATCCTCAAGTTGAATCTTGAACTCTTCAAATTGATTTTCAATGACATGAGTTATCTTTCTTCAGACAACATTTAGGTCACCAGTAGATGTAGCTATATAACTTTTCAAAACAGAAAGTGCACCCTCAACCCTTGAAGTAGTTCGATTATTAAAATGTAAATACGAGCCGATACATGCCTTGACGAATTGTTTTTATATGTGGGATCCATGTCCTTATTAAGTAGTTCACTGCCTGCGAATCATCTCTAAAATTTTGTTTGAATGACTCAAACGCTATATTGAATGCTTTTTCAGTTGGGGACTCAATCAGGTCATTTCATTCGGTAAAAAATGCATTTCAGTCTTCGTTTTTCTTAAAAAAAGTTTGCAACGAGCAACAATATTCTTGTTGATGTGTCAAGAACACAAAATATGTAAAGCATTAGGGAACTCCAAATCAATGGCATTTTTTAATGGCAATTTCCTATCAGTCAAAAGAACTTGTCGATCATGCTGCACTCATAAGACCTTTTTAAACATTTATAATGCCCATACATAATCTTCAAATTTCTCATTTCTTAGAAATACAAAGCATGAGCAGAAGTTCTTATTGAAACTTGTCACACCAACAATATGAAGCAATGTCATATGATATTTGTTGGTTTTGTACGTGCAATCCATTAAAAAGACATTATGGCAGCTCTTGATAAGTAAAATTGACTTTGTATGTGCAAAAAATAGATGGGACAGATGACCATCACTGTCATGGTCAAGAAAATATTGGTAATCACCTTGCTAAAGATCTTTTATTAGAGCTTCAATTGTAGTTCAAGTCCTTAGTTGCTCTTTCCGAAGCGCAGAACAAACATTGTGCAAATCAGCCGCTGATATTTCAATATTTGGATTTTGATTTCTAAGGATCGTCAAAATTTGTCGTGGTGGTATATTGCAACTTCTCATTTCAGTGATCATTCTTTTCTCAGCATCTGAAAAACATCTTTTACTTGGATGCCCTAATAATACATCCGATATATCATAATTGTGTTCCAAATTCTTAATTGTCAACTTCCATGACCCATCAACAATTTGTTTTCCTTTCACTTCAAAAGGACAATTGCATTGGCGAGAGTATGCTTTCCTTTTTCTCTCATCATCTTCGAAGCTAACGGTACTGTGGTATTTACCTCCTCTATCGCAGCCAATGACTAATTTCTTTTCCTTATTAGATGACCTCTTTATGGTAGATATAAATCTTTGTTCAAAAGTAATATTCTTAACATAATTTATAAGGCCCTCACGACTTTCAAAATATCCATCAACAAACTCCATGCCACTTGAAGATTAAAAACTAACTCTAAAATACTAATAATAATGATTTTTAGAAAAAATGAGATAGGAGAGAGTTACCTTCGATTCGAGATAAGAGATCCAGACATTAACTTGAAAGAGATAATTTCGAACTGAGATAAGAGATTAAGAGAGTGTGTTTAAAGAAAGGTTTAAGAGAGAAGGGATTGAAAATAAGGGTTTAAGGGTTTGGGATTAAAAAGGGAGTTGAACTGTTTGGGATTAAACTAGCGGGCATATATATATATGTCATTCGTTCGAATGAATTGGTTGATTCATTCGAACGAATGACATTCGAGAGAAGGACTGTCATTTTCGATTGCTCTCTGATACATTCGTTCGAATGAACCAACCCGTTCATTTGAATGAATAAATACGGTTCTGCCCATTCGTTCGAATGAACTAATTTACACTTTGGTATTCGTTCGAATGAATTATTCATTCAAAGGAATGCCGAAATGAACTGGCAGTTCGTTCGAATGAGTATAAAACGCGGGGGTATAATGGTATTTATTCAAACGAATGCCGAAATGAACTGGCAGTTCGTTCGAATAAGTAAAAATGCGGGGATATCGTGGTAATTTGCCATCCGAATGCGGAATCGGGTGTGTAGAGGCAGAAAAGCCAGGTGTCTATAAGTCGCGCCTTTTTATTTCACATGCTTCAATTTTAAGAGAGGATCTTTTCATAATGTAGCACCATACAATTTATAGTATTGTCATTCCCAATATAATAAATAAATAAATAACTTAATTATTTTAAGTGTCTAATAATTATTAAAAAATTAGTACAATAAACTTATTTCTAAAATTTGTGAGAGTTGGTTTGACGATTAAGAACCCATCAAAGATATGAAAGATGTTGGGTTTAAACTTTAAACTAGTGTCAAAACAAAAGGGTCATTCTCCATAATATTATTTGGGGTAGCAACCTCTCACGGGCATTTTGTATAATGAGACACGGATTTTAGAGTATTGCCCATTTTACCCTTCCATTGCCGTACGAAAGCATTTAAAAAAAATTCATTGATCCAATTTCAGTGATCCAATTTGATGTTCTTTATGAAAAAAGTAGTCTCACTTAGATAAATTTCAGTGATCCGATTTCAGTGATTTGGTTAGTGACCCGATTTATACTGCAGTGGAAGGGTCAGTGAACCAGTGAACCGATTTATACCACAATGGAAGGGTAAAATGCGCAATATCCTAAATCTCGTGTCTAATTAAATAAAATACCTATGGGAAGATCGCTACTCTATTATTTGATATGTATATACAGATTACAGAAATGTTTTAAAAATTAATTAGTTGATCTAAAAAATTTAAATACTTTCTTTAAAAAATAAATAAATTTACTCCTAATCTTATCTATAATATTATATGTTAGATTGACAGCAACACGACTTTAAAAAAAAGAGTTTGAATCATCTTTAAATGACCGTTTAAAGAATATCTTCTCTTATCGGTGGTGGTGACGTGGGTTCTCTTTTCTACCGTCTCATCACAAAAGCTACCGACATGAGAGGATGGTACGCCGACAAGAAGGATCCCACTTCTTTATTTGAATTTATTAGCTTAATGTTGTATAGTGGGCTACAACTGCATGCATGTCAAATCACGTCGAAAAAAGGAGCTTTGTGTTGTGTTACATACTTACAGGACCACATAGAAACTAACAAAATGCAGTCACTTCAATATCATTATTATTTTTTAGATAATTTATTTTATTAATTTTTTATAATATAATTCTATTTTATATTTAAGATAAGATTAATTCCATAAATATACGAAAATATTTACCAATAATTATTTAAATTTAATGACTATTTATTTTATTCATTTAAAGCTGATGATCAATTAAATTTCGATAATTTTTTTCATTTATATTGACTAGGAGTTTAAAAATCGACCAGGCCGATATTTTTATCTCTCCTCTCGATATCGGAACCGTGAAAAAACCGTGAGAACCCGTGAAACCCGTAAACCCTGAACTGTTGAAAACTGTGAAAAACTGTGAAAAATCGTAGCGGTGTTTCAAAAAAAAAAAAATTAAATACCGATATTTATGAATATCGACCGATATTGTGGTCGATATTTCGGACCGAATATCGTCCATATTGGCCGATATTCAGTATGTGCGGCCGATACTTATTATATCAGCCGATATTACTCGGTCTTAAAAAATTGATATATATCGGTCGATACGATATGTATCGACCGATATTTGAACCTTTGATATTGACTATCTAACACTCACATAATTCAAATACACGATATTTCATTTTAAGAATAATGATTTAGAGAGACTGGTAAAATATGAATTTTCTATTTTTTTCTTAATTATAATACATACCTAAATTTATTTTAATCAGTAGATAATAGATGAATAAAAATATCATTACATGAATTAGAATTGAACTTAACTTCTAAACTTTAAAATTGAAACCTTTGACTGAATTCAAATCATGTGCTCGGACTCCTATGATTACTCTTTAAAATTAGATTACATCACAATATCCTTTCCTTTTTAGAATTTAGAGTTGTAATATTTCATTTTTTTAATCTTTATTAATAAAATCATTGTTGTCACTTACAAAAAAGAATTCAAATAAATTGTATCTTCATTAATTGTGAAATGCTTGAAGACTTTAATAAAGATCAATCCATCAAATCATCAATCGTCACAAGAAGAGATCACCCAGTAGAGCATATTCGACTTTGATGATAAAAATGTTCTGCTACTTACATAGTAATGTGAGCAAAATTCATATTAAGAACAAAGAATTGAACTAAAACAAAGCCATTTTTTTTTTCAAACACATTGGGATATATTTTTTAAATGGTTTTACGTTTCTTTAATCATTTTGGGTTACCTCTTGACATCAATCCAATTATAAAAAAATTCAAATCCAATTATATGTGTTTGCAATTGGACATTAAGCTATGTTTGGATGGAGGGAAGGTAAGGGAAATAAGAGGATTTCCCTTATTTTACCTGTTTGGTAATTATTTTCCCTGTTTGCCAACTCTCGTTGCTTCTTTCGTACGTGCAGATGTAAACCTCATATTAGAATAGGATATTCTCTTCAATTGTCTTCTCTTTTTAGGTTTTAATTTATATTAGATTAATCAGTTAGTTTGATGCTCAATTTTCACTCTTATTTGTAAGACATGTTGAGATCAAATCATCTTTAACACAAAAAGGGCCATTCCCTTTAATTCTGTATTTGACGTGTACATAGAAAAGTCTACACATGCACAAAGACTAGTTAGGTGGGTCGCTTTAATACCTTGATTCTAAAAAAAATTCCACATTGAATTGATATCATTAGATTTTTGTTACACAAGCCTCTTTTCATGTACTCATTAATGGGTCACCAACTAACCAACCCATTACACAAGCCTCTTTTCATGTACACATTAATGGGTCACCAACCAACCAACCCGTTTACAGCCACACAAGGTCTAATACAAAACTACAAAGAGATCCTTCATCTCTTTGCTTCTATGTTCTATCCATAGAAACAATATCTCAATTGTTTTCTCATGCTCCATTCTAAAACTCTTTCCCCAGTAAGATGTAATTAGTTTTGCAAAGGCAATTACTAAAAATGTTGATTGGATTATGTAATCTTTAAGATGTTGTTAGTCGTTTTCACTTTAACGAAAAATAAAGAATATAGAAATGAGATATTTCGCTCTTTTTACATGATGATCAAGGGCTGCATTTGGATAGAGGGTACTGGGTGGTAACAGGTGGTTATCCCTCATTACCCACATTTCCTTAAGAAGAGGTGAGAGTACAAAATTCATTTTTTACCCCTCACATCACCCATTTTAATACCCCCATGGGGCTTGGGGTATTCACTCTTAAATACCCCTCCTCACCCCGGTCTTCCTCTTTTGATGAGAATTTTTTTTTTTACATTTTATCTTTTTATTTTTGTGTGTGGAATACTTGGCTTTTATTTTTATTTTAAAAGCACTCTATTATTTCCATTTGATAAATTTCATATCACCAACAACAAATTATATTTTTTTTATAAAGAGATATGTAGAATTTTTTTATTCATTTATTGAAATTTAAAATAATAATAGTAGTTTTTTATTTATTTTTTATTTTTTAAGGAAACCTTGCCTCTATTTACACCGTGCCTTCCTCTATTTTTCAATTATATATTATATAATTGAAAAATTAATAGATTTCAAGTATTTAGCAATTTATTTTTTATATTTTATATATTTTCAACATGATGCATTTGGATGAGAGGCAAATTTTTACAGGGGTTACTCCAGGTTACCCTTGAGTAGGGGTAACTGTAAGAAGGGGTAAACTAACATATTAATAATTTTATAAGAATTAATAATTTTATTAAATCTATATAATATAAAAATAAAAATAAATTTTTTTGAAACATATTTGTCAAAATATCCTATTTTTAAGAGGTGATTCTGTCGAAATTTCGATAGAGTCTTGAATATTCGAAAGAGTTTGAGGTTCATGGTAATCTCTTTGAGGGTAATTAACAATTTATTCTATTAGAAGTTTATTTTAAAAATGTGTCAACATTTTCAACATTATGCATTTGGATGAGGGGTAAATTTTTACAGGGGTTACCCTTGAATAGGGGTAACTGTAAGCAGGGGTAACCTGACTTATTAACAATTTTATGAGAATTAATAATTTTTATTAAATCTATATAATATAAAAAATAAAAATAAAATTTTATGAAGCATATTTGTCAAAATGTCATATTTTTAAGGAGTGATTTTATCCAATTTCAAAAGGGTCTCGAAACTCCAACAGAGTTTAACGTTCATGGTAATCTCTTTTGGGATAATTAACAATTTATTTTGTTGAATGTTTATTTTAAAAATTTGTGAATATTTTTAACCTGATGCATTTGGATGAGGGATAAATTTTGCAGGAGTTACCCTTGAGTAGGGGTAACTGTAAGTAGGGATAACCTGACATATTAATAATTTTATGAGACTTGATATTTTTATTAAATTCATATAATATAAAAAATTATAATTATAATTTTTTATGAAGAGATATGTTGATATTTTTTATTCATTCATTGGGATTTAAAATAATAATATCAAAAAAATCTTGTTTTATTTTTTAATGTTAGAATGCAAGTGTTCATTTTAAATTATAATTATGATAATTTATAAAAAATAGATAATATTATTATAAGTTATATTATTAGAATTTACTTCATGAATATTATTTACAAATTATGTTTTATAAAATTTTTTAAAAAATATTAATATATCAAGTTACCCTTGCTTGTAGTTACTAAACAAGATTTCTTACCCTTAGGGTAAGCTTTTACTTTACCACTACAATTACCAAAAAAGGTAAGGCTAATCCTAGTTCAAGGGTCACCCCTACTCAAGGGTGACCCCTACTCAGGTGTAACCCCTATAAAAATTACCCCCTATCCAAACGCAGCCAAGGAGTCCAGAACTCTTAAAGCATTCGATTAATTTTCGACACATGTGGAAGTCTCCATATCCACACATTGGATAACTCTACCAGGAGTGGCCTTTTAAACATGAGTGAAAATCAAACTCAAGACTTCCAACACAAGAGCTGTTTATCAACAACATAAAGAATTAGTCTTTCGTTTTTTTTCTTCAAAGAATTCATTTCTCATTAAGGAAGATAAAGAAAATTTAGTGAGAAAAAAAAAGATTTTTCTACCTAACTAAGATACTTTATTTATTTTCAAAAAGAAAAGATGTTAGAAAATGTAACATATTAATCTTCTCCCAAAATACAAAATTTTTACATGGCAACTACTTTGGAATAAATTGTCCGTTGCTCATAATTTGAGGAAGAAAATTAGAAACATTAGTCTTTTCTGTGTTTATTGTGGACAGTTTGAGGGAACTCAGACTCTTTTGTTTTTCATTTGCCCTTCCATATTGCATTTGGCACATTTCTTTTCCATTAATTACATTTGAATTTAATGTAAATCTAAATCATTTCATTTTCACCCTTAGCAATAAAATACTCGTTTGTATCTTAGTTTCTTCTTTGGGGGATTTGGATGAGTAGGTGTAGTCTAAAATTTCAAAATCAGAATATAGCTAGAAACCAAAAAGAAGTGGTGGAATATGTTGCACTAGAATTAGCAGTAATGATGTCTCTTGTACCCGCACAACTATAGATTATGTTGCTCTTCACTTTGTTGGATCTTCAAATTCACCTCCTGGATAAGGGGTTGCGGAGGTTAATTCCATGGATAAGAATAAAAAAATTATTATGTAATCTTCCCCCTTTCACAATGAGAATTTTTAACTTTATCAATAGAATTAATTCTTGCTATTTATTTTTTTTTTTTTATGATTGTTAGACTATGTATAGGTTCATCATCCAAGATTTACTGTCAATCTGACTCGGACCATTGCAGGTCAAACTTTTATTGTAAGGTAATTTTGTAATTTTCACATTGCACCCTATATAAATTGTAATCAGGAAAGTATATAATATCGTTTTTTGTGAGAGAAATGGATGAGCGAAAATTGTAACGAGAGTGAGAGTTGGCTCTTCTTCAGTTTTTGCCTTTGTGTATAATAGATCTGTATTGAATCTGTAAACGTACTGAAAGGGACCATATAAATCTTTGTATTATAGTTTAATTCTCTATACTGATTTTTTCTTCCTTCTGTTTTTCTTTTCGATGTTTTTATTTTTGTTTGATAGAAAAGACATTGTATCACAAGAGTGACCAAGGTGTCCAGGCTTCAAAGAGCACTCAACTAATTCTTAGAGTATATGCAAGAGTCTATACCTACACACCCCATTTAATTCTACAAATAGTGACCCTTTGGAGTTCAAAACTCCACTTCTTAAAATGAGTTCGTGACCATCACTCCAATCCATTTAGATTTAGTTCTTGTTAATTTTATGCATGTTCAAACTTGATTTGCACGGGTACTGCCTTTTGATCTTACAGATCTCTATCGAGGATGGACATTGTTTGGACCTCGAGTTGGCAGCTCTTCAACCTTCACCACCGATTTACAACCTCTGTAATAAAATAATTCATGTTGGGCACTTAATGTATATGAAATCCATTTGTTCTTTATTTTTTTTTGGGGATTTCTACTTTCAGTAAGTGGATTAAGGGTGTGTTTTGGGTGTTTAAGTCATCCCTTTTGTAGATCGTCTATCATTTGTATCTCGAACAATATATGTAGATATTTAGTTTAATCTAATACTCCTTTCGTCCCATTTTAGTTGTTTCATTTAGAATATTTGTATTTTTTAAGCAACTCTCTATATAATGTTAGCTCTCTATGTGATTTTATCTATTTTCAACACATTTTTTACTACTCTAATATAAATGAGACAACTATTTTGGGACAATTTCAAAATCCATATAAGACAACTGAATTGAGACAGATGAAATATGATACATCTCTCTCCCTTTCAAAATAATGACAAGTATTACAAAGTTTGAAAATATTCTAAATATTTTATGATATTTTCAAATATAGTGATATTGTCACATTGTCCTTGCAATATTTTTTATGATAGTAAACCCCAAGGGGTTATTCCAATTGGTTTGGGAGCAAAATCTCTAAAGGGAGGTCTTGGGTTCAAATCATGAGGCTCCAATGCAGGGTCACTTCCCATGGGAATATGTATAGAGTAATGTCCCATCGATTTATCTGGTGTGTGCAGATAGGAGCGTTTTCACACTCTAGAGGACTAGTCAGGTACGATACCTGGACACCTCCGAACCTTAATTTTTTTTTTTTTTATGATAGTAGCCAAAAACTTAAGACGTTTGTAGATTTATAAATATATTTAAGTCATCACGAAAAGAAGAAATTATCTTTAGTAATCTATTCATAAAAAATGATGTAAACTTTCAATAACAATCTATAGATAAATAAAAAGTTGTAAGATCTTACTTTCAAATTCAATGCGTAGGTTGTGATTAAAAGTTTATACTAATTCATTCTAAACGGATTTACAATAGATAATTTATATTACTAAAATAGTTCACCTACTCCTCACAGACAAGTATACAATTTGATTCAGGAGTCTCAAGTTTGAGTATTGGACTAACTTGATGCCCTGGCTTGTAGGACTGTGTGTTTTTGGAGTTTTACTCAATTCCCTTCTACTTAAAGAGTGGAGTTATATATTTACTTGCATAAAACCTCTACAAATAATATTCACTGTCCTTAGAGCACATTAGATGAAGTGATGAGATCTCGAATCTAACACCTTACGCATCTTAAAATGAGAGATTACCACGGACTATTACCAATTGAACACTGCTATGACAAAAAAAGATTGACCTTTCCCGCTCCCTACATTGGTAGGGTTGCCACTGACATTATCTTATTCTTGTGAGTTATGAGGAGGCAGATGTTAGGTTGATTGAAAAAGATACTGTACCTAAGGTTCGACGTATGCTACAACTCTAATGGGGGCCACTTAATAATGTACTCAGAGCTTCATATCTCATTTCCCTTTTATTTTATTTTTTTAGTTTCCTAGCAAGAATCATAATGATAGATTCATGACCTTTCATGCAGACAAAATATGGGTCATGTCTTAATTTCATAAACCTGCCAAATTAATGAAGAGTTCCCAACATGTTTCTTATGAATATCTTTGAATTTCTGCTCCTATTTGTATATATTTCTGTTAAAATAAGATCACTTATATTCTTTTTATATATTATATATATTTTATATATAAATAAAGTGCAGGGATAAAGATATATATTGGTTTTTCAGCACCGTATTATATCGGCTGATACGTATTATCTCGGTTGTACACACTATTTCTCGGCCGATATATATAGGTCTGATATCTGCCGATATAATTAAATAGGTCTGTTTTTTTTTTAAAAGAAAAAATCAAAACGGTGGTGAGCCCGAGTTGATATCTCGGCCGATATCGGACCAATATTGGCCGATATCAGCCGATATTTATGTTTTCAATTTTTTTTAAAAAAAAATTAGCTTCCTTTTGAGTTTTTATTTTTTTTAATTTAAAAAAAAATAACATAAAAAATACCTATATTTAAAAAAAAAAAGATGAGAGAGAAATTTATCGGCCGATATTTGTACATCAGCCGATATCTCGGCCAGCCCGAATTTTGCACTGCTAATTAAGTGCGACCACTTCACCCAATACAAATTATAAAATTGCATTTCAAAACATATCAACAATTTTTTTCGTGGCAATGCCCTCGTCAGGGAAAGGATTGGCAATTTAATTATCATAGATAAAATCCAACACTACAAAACAGCATGCGACGCACATGAAATCATGAATCTAAGTTTGAAGGCTTTGCGATCCAAGTACGAGTTGTAAATTCTCATAAGGTTAACTCACTTGATCTGAACTTCTAAGAATAAATTAGAAGTGTTACTTTTGATGTCTTCCAAACTAATTTGATAGATGGGGCTTACGGATTATTTCTTGTATTCACGATATTAACATTTTAGTTCAACTGGCTGCCTTATACTTCAGAAAATGGGAGGTTGTGGATTCGAGTCCCTATACCCTAATCTTGGTGTGTCCTATGGACAATGGACTCATCTGTGAAGATTTTATTAGAACTGTTTCTAAGTTTTCGACACGTAAATTCCAAAAATAAAATAAAAAATCTTACCTCCAATTTAAAGTAAAAATACTTAAATTATATAAGAAAAAATAACGATAATTTAAAATATAAACGAATGACTCAAGTGATGTATACTCATTAATTGAGAATTAACATGATTGAATGATATTTCAATCTCCATTCAACCACTCAAGCCAAGTGTTTGGACCATGAAATTCGATTAGATATAGAAAGTCAAATTCTGTTTGCCTTAAATATTATAGGTAAAGGTGTTATATCAAGTGAGCTACAGCTGTTTGTTCTTCAAGTCCCACTCACCCATATGATTTTTTAAGACACTGTATCTATATGATCTGACACACTCACTATATCACAAAGCATAATCCAAAGACGATAGCATGACAAATGCTCAACATTATCTATTTTCTGGTTGAATTTAAAAAAATTATCTATTTTTCTTTCTATTCTAACAAATATTTAAAAAAAAATTGAAACATATAAATAATAATATATATTGTTGTGATAGAATATATTTTCTACTACACATAAATAACAATATCGAAAAGAAATCAGAAAGAAAAAAAATCAATAAAGATAAGTAGACCACAACAGAGAGATTTAAGTGGTTTTCTTTCTGTACGTCAACAGATTCAACACGGATTCAATATGGTCAAGTGCAAAAAGTTGAAAGAAGAGACAACTCTCACTTTTGTTACAATTTTCGCTCATCTACTTTCACGATCACATGAGTCAAATCAACTATACATAAGATGATGAGACTACATAACCATATTGACACCCAAAAAATCTGTCTCTACACACTCAATTTCAAATTTTCGGGTGAAGTTACCATTTTGTCCTCCCTATTTTATTATTCGAATGATTCTTCAGTTCATTTTTTATATCATTTGAATGACTCAGTCATTCGAAGGAAAACATCAGTGGAAAATGGGTTCCTTCGGACGATTCGACTAGATCCTTCGAACGAATGGAAAAAATGCTCCAGTAATGCATAGTGCATTATTTAAATAATAAAATCTCCTTTAAAACTTTAAAGTTATTTTTTAAATACTGTGTATTTTCAAAATTTCTCAAATTCAATATCCGGAGTAATTACGATAGCCTGATAAAAATAGTTTAAGAATTCAAGGTCTTTTGACACTCCCAAATACATAAAATACAGTGTTTTACAAATAAGGGTATCCCTCGGCTGTGCCAAAAATACATTTAGGAGTGTCAAAAGACCTTAAAGTTTTAAAGTATTTTTATCAGGTTATCATAATTAGTCCGGATATTCAATTTGAAAAATTTTGAAAATATACAGTGCTTAAAAAATAACTTTAAAATTTTAAAGGAGATATTGTTATTTAACTAATGCACTATGTATTACTGTAGCATCGACAACGTAAAAACAAAATCTCCTTTAAAATTTTAAAGTTATTTTTTAAGCACTGTGTATTTCTAGAATTTCTCATATTGAATATTCGGACTAATTACGATAACCTGATAAAAATACTTTAAAACTCTAAGGTCTTTTGACACTCTCAAATGTGTTTTCGGCACATTCGAGGGATACCCTTATTTGTAAAACACTGTGTTTTAAGCATTTGGAAAGTGTCAAAAGACCTTGAATTCTTAAAGTATTTTTATCAGACTATCGTAATTAGTCCAAATATTCAATTTGAGAAATTTTGAAAATACACAATACTTAAAAAATAACTTTAAAATTTTAAAGAAGATTTTATTATTTAAATAATATACTATGTATTAATATAGTCGAATCGTCCGAAGGAAACTATTTTCCACTGATGTATTCCTTCAGACGATTGAATCATTCGAATGATAAAATGTGAGAGGACAAAATGGTAAGTTCACCCAAAAATTTGAAATTGGATATGTAAAGAGAGATTTTTTGGATATATATATATATATATATATATATATAATTGATCGTAACTATCTAAGTATTACTCATGAGTCTCATTGACCCACGTCGTCGGTTCCAAAGTCAAAAGAGTCTTGTAAAGTGATGTTACTCTTATCCACTTGCAAGATGAAGTCGTCATCCATGAGACAAACTAATGATTGAACAGTGAAAAAAATTTGCACTTGAAAATTTTCTAATTTAGATGGGTTGGCTTTACTGAGATTAACTTGTTTTGAATTTATTTGGTGGGTATAGATTAAAAGACGTATACATGCATTAAAAATTAGTTAAATAAAACATATGCACACTTTAATTAAAAAAAGTTGGAAATAACATTATTTATTGCCAAATTCTACCGTTGAATTGGAGAATTCAATCTTTTACGAGTGCCTTAAAGGTAGATTCAAGATGACCGAAGTGCAACGAAGCCATCCAAGAGTACGTAGACAGGAGGCTATTTCAAATAATTACAGAGTCGAAGAGTAATGAAGGGGTAGCTGATGTCCTCATGAGTCATGCAGTTGATGAATGCAAAACTTGTCTTTTCCACAAGAATTTTTTTTAAAAGAAAAAGAAAAAAAGAAGGAAATGGCAAAACTTGTTTCTTTATATATAGGAGTTGCAGTCACCTCTTTCTTAGCTATGGTATACAATCCATCACTAACAGAGAGGAGTTCTGTTCAATAGACATGGCTTCTTCTTCTTCTTCCTTGTGGGTCCTCTTCTTAGGGATCATACTTGCCTTTGAAACTACTGTCTCTTGGCCACTACTCTCCCCCACATTTTATCAGAGAGTCTGTCCACAGGCATTGCCGACCATTAAGAGATACGTGTGCGCCGCGGTGCAGAAGGAGCGCCGAATGGGCGCTTCGTTGCTCCGCCTTCACTTCCACGACTGCTTCGTAAATGTAAGATAGATGAACATTCCATTCAATCTCCATGTTCATGCACTGATGTTCCACCATGTTTGATCGGACTGATTTCATTTGACTTTTGTAGGGTTGTGATGCATCAATTTTGCTAGACGATACCGGCAGCTTTGTCGGAGAAAAGACGGCGATTCCAAATAACAATTCAGCTAGAGGATATGAAGTGATCGATCAGATCAAGTCGGCTGTGGATGCTGTCTGTGGTGGGCCTGTTGTGTCTTGTGCAGACATATTGACTGTTGCAGCTCGTGATTCTGTGGTTGCGGTATGTACCCTTCCATAACTAAAGAGAAAAACTTAAGATTGAAAATCAAAGACATCTCATGTGTTGAGAATTACACTCACCAAATGCTGAGGTCTTCACAAAACAAGAGAGATTTGAGAAAATAAGCATGCTAGGCTATAAATAAAGTAATTAAAGAACCCAAAGGTGTTGGAGTGATCGTAAGGAAGTTGTCTTCTGAAGTTGGGATTCTTTAATTCGATTCCTACTCTATCCCAAAGTGCTACTTTATATAGGGTTACTTGATATATGTGAATAGAAAAGTTTGCATGTGTTATGAGAAACCTAAACTCCTTAGTAAAAAAAAATAGAGTAATTAAGGTTAGATCTTTCTCTCTTTTTGAATTCTATTATTTTAAATATGGTACTAGAGCTCATCAACAAAATTTAAAAAATAAAATAAAATAGGCTCATTGAAAGATGAATCTAAATTTTTAAAAATGTATTTTTTAAATGTGGATCCAACCCAAATTAATGTCCATTTTATGCATCGCTAAGTACGATAGGTAACAATATTTATCAATGTTTTGATTTTATTTGAAAATTAGAAATAAAGATACCAAGTGAATCTGATTTTTAACAGTTTCGTAGTAAAAAGGCTTTTTATGTTCGGAAAAATGGCGGCTAAATAGTAAAAAGGTGCACTGAGTTGACATAACTGAGTCCGGAGGTTAAATGTGCATAGCCATCAAAATTGTCCAAGAACCCTGTAACACGAAATAAGTAGTTGTTGATATAAGAATTAGAAAAAAAAAATTCAACCCTATTAAATGTGCATAGCCATCAAAATTAAATTAAGTAAAATAAATAACTAAAGTGAATCACTTTGACAACTAATGACTTTATTTACGTAAATTAAGTAGATAAAAATTTTAAGTGAAATTTATTTTTATCATAGAATATTTATAATTTCTAGTTTAATCTGATAACATTATTTTGTTTAATATTTTATAATATTATTAGAACTAAACTGAGTCATAAGAACTTAGTGACTCAGTTATTCCTCCTAGAGTTTTCAGCCAAAAATCTTATAGGAATCTCGGTTTAGAACGGGTATGTAAGAACGGCCCATCCAAGATCTCGGCCGAGACGCCGAGATCTCTATCGGTCGATATTTCTTTCTCTCTTCTTTTTTTTTTTACAAATCTCGGCCGTATCGGCTGATATTGGCGAGATCTCTATCATATCAGCTGAGATCGCACCCGTACAGTCAATACATCTCATATCGGCCAAGATTTCAACCCCTTACTAAGAGGGTAAGTTGGACAGATCTTACCAGGCTTAGGGCCCATCTGAGACAGACCTTGAATGATGAGCCTAGATCTACCTAATCCAACATGTTCAATCCTATTACCGAGCCTGAATTAAATTTTCAGGCCCAATTTGAGCTCGACCTTACAATATAGTAGTTGGTTTTGTAATATTAAAGTAAACTCCAATAACATATGATTTGTATGTAAAAAAAAAAAGATATACAGTTTTCAAAAAATTAAATTTGTATATTAATGAAATATGAAGAATATAATTTATAAATGCTATATATATATATATATTGGTAATACGGAATCATAAATAAAATTAGCTTTTTTTTTAAGACCAAGGTATTCAGGCGTCGCACCTGACTACTGTGTAAACCTCTCAATATGCAAACGTCGAGTATAGATCAATGGAGAGTGACCATTTTTGTATTGAGTGGAACTTGATACCAAGAGTTCCCGCAAACAAGGGTGGGTCTTTTTTTCTTTTTCTTTTTTTTAAATATCGGTGGGTGGGCTGGGCTTGGGCTTGGGCTTGGGCTTGGGCTTGGGCTAGGCCTGCCCAAGATTCAGTACTGGGTTTTGGGATCAGCTGTAGATTGAAGTTAAATGTAATGTACTGATTTAAAAACACCACCTGAATCAGTAACATTTATATGTTATAGCCTTTCTAAACATCCATGAGTATAAGATGTTTTTCATAATTTATAGTTTTCCTTCCTTATTTTGCCTGGTTTTGGTTGATCATGTTGAAGAAGATTGATATGGTCGAGTTTGTTCTTGCATTTGTATAGTTAGGAGGCCCAACATGGACAGTGCCACTGGGGAGAAGAGATTCGACCACCGCTAGCTTCACTGGTGCAAATAACAATCTCCCATCGCCCTTCCTCGATCTCCCTGGTCTCATCTCCAATTTCCAGAATCAAGGGCTGGGTGTTCGCGACATGGTGGCTCTATCAGGTGGCCACACTCTAGGGTTTGCCAAATGTGCAGCCTTCCGAAGGCGTATCTATAATGACGCCAACATAGATCCTAGCTTTGCACGTTCACTTCAGGCGTCTTGCCCCCTCTCCGGTGGAGACAATAACTTAGCACCTCTTGACCCAACTCCGGCGCACTTCGACATCAATTACTTCAGGGACTTGCCGGTGAAGAGAGGCCTCCTTCATTCCGACCAAGCACTCTTCACTGGTGGTTCAACTGATGGTCTTGTTCGCAGCTACATTCAAAATCCTAGTGTTTTCTCAGCTGATTTTGCCAGGGCCATGGTGAATATGGGAAATATAAAGCCACTGACTGGAACTAATGGACAAATTAGGAGGAACTGCAGGAAGGTGAATTAAAAGGAAGTGAGAGAGGTTTGCATGGTCCTTGTCTTGATGATTGTCTTTGTTAGTGGCAATGAAGATTACAATCTTCTGAAATAAATTGTATTTTTTTTCTGGTTAATGCATGAATTAAGGAAAATTAGAGAACATGTCATTGTTGAGTAATTAAGAGAGAGCAAGCTCTCAAGATTGTTCAAGTGTATGCAATATTTTCTTTTTTCTTTTCTTTTTTCTAAGCAATTGTATGAGAGGCATGGGACACATGAAACCATTTACTTCATGGATCCACTGTTCCAAGATGGAAACCCTCCAGTATTTTCGCCTCAGTCTTCTCCTTATCTTTTGGCTGCATTTGGATGAGGGATTGGTAAGGGAAAAGAAGTGTTCCCCGTCATTACTCTTGTTTGATAATTAAACAATAAGGCTTCATTGAATTGTTTTCCTATTTTTTTCATTTTTAACTGTCTTGCCTAGATTTCCTTCCTACGTTGATATCTTGTTTCCTTAATCTTTCTCCTCTACTTCTCAGCCGCATTAAATTGTTCCTTCCCTCTTTTCGTCGTAGGAATTCCAATCATCATTGGATCTCTCTAACCGTTAAATGTAAATTTACTAAAAATATTTGATATTGAATAGGTTAAAAAATGAAAGATTAGTATATTTAAATTAAGGAAAGATTCGGCTAATTAGAATTATCCCACAATTCCCTCAAGTGGTACTTTCATACGTGATTTTTCTAAATAAAAAATTAATTTTAAACCATGGAAATGATCAATAAGTTATTGGTTATGATTTAGTTGATTACATATCTATATAAATTAACCTATGTAATAGATAAATATTTACAAATATAGATTACATCAATTTTTAATAGAAATTTTGAAAAAAAAACTCAATATTTTTACTTAATATGAAAAAACTATTTAATTTCTTAAATTATTAAAGACTCTAAGTTTTACTCAAATTTAACACATTAAATAGATTTAAATTTATAGTTTCAAATTTGTAGCAAAAATGGTTGAATACCATATTTTACTGTACAAAATAAAACTAAAATTCTAAATTTATTAAAACACAAAAATATACAGGTATTTTATATTTTTAGCCATTTGATTTTTCAAATTTGATTATTAATTTCACAACTCTTGACTACATATTCTCCTGATGTGATAAAATTCTGGGCTGACCTTTATCTAAAATCTCAGCCCGAACTTTGATTTATTTCCATGCAAAAATTCCTTCAAAAATCTAGGCCCATTAACGGTGGAAATATCCAATTCTTTTGCTGCCGATTCTTATTATGTTTGGGTTGATTTTCTCAACCATTAAGTGATGGAACTTTCTGTTTAAAATAGTTCATGCATCTGTCATTAACAAAATCTGAATTGGGGAACCACATGCAATGGAGATTTTCCATTTTGGGCTTCAAGCAGGCCCACATGGTTCCTCCTTGTTTGAGTGGATTTTCTATCACGTTGGCATTCTTGGTGGGGGTCCACATGGTGGTGATGGGGTGGTGATGTGTCCTTCATAGAACCACTGAATTGAGAACATATGGATTTAATTTCATGGGCTTTTAAGGCCCAATTCGTCTCCAAATGGGCCCAGGCTCATAGCTGTTCGAACCGGCTTTAATTCTAGTGCAAGTGGGGTCCATTAGACTGAGTTTTGGGTCCTCTCTTTCCTCCATGGATGCGTTTTTGGATTTCGAGAACAAGTTGACCAATTTTGTCTAATTGAGCTGGCTCATCTTCGATTGGGCCCATGTCGCGTTCATTGGGTCTCATGCTTGGATCAGAAAGTTAGAAAAACTTAGGCAAGTCTTTTAAAAGTTTTCTATATTTTCTTTCTTACAAACTATTAAAACTATCTATGCACTATGTGAAATTATGTCCTCTCTACATGCCCATGCAAGTGTGCAACTTCTGTGGCGTGTGAGCAACCGAGCATTCATGCAACAAGTAACAAGCACGGGCATAGGCTTGCTTCGGCTAGTGGGCTAGGCCCACTGAGATTATTGGGCTTGGGGCCTATAATTGTACACTTGGACCTGGTCCAAGATCACTATCCTAACGTTATATATATACATATATTTTTTTTTTTCAGTTAGTCTTATTCAGTCATATCCACACGTTTTTGCTTCCGCATATCCCCACTATCCTACCAAAAGTAGATAATTTTTTTGGAACAAATTTCAAAAGGTTGCAATAGAAAAGTCTAACACTTTCAGTAAAAGTATAAACGGGTCGTGGCCCGCTTAACTGCAGATTGAACTGGCATCATCCAACGAGTCACACATCTAACGGGCCTTACATCACAGATTTGTGGCTGGGAAAAAATAAGTATTTTTTTTTTTAAGATTATGAATGAAATAACGAAGCCATCAAATTCTTTAAGCCCAAATTTACACATCGCATATATCATAATATCATCGACAATATAAAATAAATAACATCTATTATCAACATCAAATCTAATCTCACTACTCACATCCCGTTCCATAAAATAAAACCAACTAATAAATCTCAAATTTCTCAAATTATTTGAATCAAATAATCAAGTCTCAAAGAATAAGAAGTATCCAATAATTAACTCAATCAACATAATCCAATACCTAGTTAGGAATTTAAATATTCATCCATAATAACTTTTAGTTTTCAATGTCGTCCTCCAATCCTAAATCCAAAGGGTTACCTGCAATGTAAGGGTGTGAGCTCCAAGTCCAATGAAGGAATACAATAATTCATACCCAATATAATATCTCTATTACTCTCTATAAATATGATCTTAAAACATTATTAAATAATATACTTTTAATATCCATGCACTATGCCATGCAATGCACAATGCTCAATGCAATGCTCAGTGTCTTATTCCTCCACAACATACCCACTGTATTTGGTGGCCATCTCGCCGAAGCGAGGCCCATAACATACCACTGTGTGGTACTTCACATATCAAATGAGACCTATAAAACACAACTACCACCAAATATCAGTCTTTGTGATCTCTCTTGGCCTAAGAACCAAACCTACCACATGCGTCATACTTCTCACTAAAAGCGAGGCCTGAAACTACCACCGTCGTGGTCATCATAAAGATCACAGCCAACACCTCCATACCCATCCCATGAATATGAAGATGCTATGCTCAATGCCATATTTACAATGCATCATCTATATCATCATGCCACATATTATGAATCATATTAACATGTTATGAATAAAATCATTACCATCATACTCTAAACATGACTATAATTCCAATTTAATATATACATCATATACATATTTTAAGCATCAAAACTAACTCCAATAATATCACATGTACAAAGGAATAAATTATATTCCATCATTATCATTATGGTAATAATATTATAAATTAACCTCAAGAACATCACTTATCATATCATAATAATTGACATAACATTCAACCAATTCAAACATAATTATTAGATCTTTCAATAAGGCTAGTAGTTGATTTCCATTTATCCGGGCAAACTGAGTCCCCTCATGGCCATTAGAGCGCTTAGCCAAATCCCTTACATTACTGTGAGTGAGCACCGGACTACAATAACTATTCTAAAAATATAACTCAGTCTATTTCCTAAATCCAATACTACATTTCAAATATATGCCATAAAATATTCTTTTCTATTGTTCAATCATACAAATAATATAAACAATTTTCATGCTCTATAAAGGTACAAAATATTATTTTCTCTCACATAAAAAACTCGCGAAGTGTAGGTGATGAATCAAAGCACATTCCTACTTGAAATCAATCAATAGAACGTCCGGGAAATGCTGCACATTTTTTTAAAGGGGTCCCGAATATTATCAATGTCATTTCCAATTTGAACTAAACCATTGTATAGAAATTATTAAATATAGATTATTGGTGTTGTCCCTACTGTGATCTACGGGTTATCCTAAGATCCAAAGAGACTGGTGAAAGTTGACTCCATAAATCACATGGTCGAACCATGCCTACATCCAACTCAGTACAAATGGGACAATAAACGTCTTGCCTAAAGAATAAGTAATTGTTCTTTTAGGTTACTAATAATTTTGCTCAAAATAAAATAAAGTAATTGAATAGATGACCATAGTAACAAATTCAAACTATTCTATAGTTTGCTTTAATAGAAAGGACCACATATAAATTGTTTGATTAGAAACAAATATATAACCAAAGAAGAATGAAAACAAGGACAAAAATAATTAAATAATCAATTTAAGAAAACCAAGGAAGGGATGGCTGGAAAAACCTTGCTCATAATTGGCTTTAACTATAATTGGAAAGTAAAGGAATCTTTATAGAAAATAATAATAAATCGTAATAAAGTTAATCTAAAAAACACTTAGCATCCCAAGACTTGGTTTTGGAAAAGAAATAATCTTGTTTACCTCAAGAAAAATATAGAAATATTACTTTAAAAATCTGATTAAATGGAAATAGGGATTAAATTGGGAAAAGCATACATGGTCTATTAATAATGATGAAGGACTAAAATCTAACTATCAATAATGAATTTTTTTTTCTATAAATAAATCTAGTTTAAATAAGACCAAAAGATAATAAAACTATCACCCATCTAATTATGGGAAAAAATATAAAAGATTACATGATCAATAAAGGATAGGTCTGGTTAGAACCTAAGTTAAAAAGAAAAGGTAGTGAAGTTCGGTGATTTCTCAATGGGTCATTACTAAAGAATAAAGAAAACAAGGATTATAATACCAAAAATAAATGGAATACTGAGGTTTGGTTAATGCTTATCCATTGAAGAGAAAGCTGAACTGCCATGGATATGGATGCTACCTGGCCAGAGATGGTGAAAGATTGGGTGGAGATCCACTTGAATCAGGCGGTGGGCACGTTGTATCCTCTTAAATCGATGAAACAAAATAAAATTAAATAAGAAGAGGGACCTTGTCTAAAAATAAATAAATGGATCATCTAATAAGTTTTAGTAAAATCTCAAAGCATTAAATAACTTAATCAAATAGGGTGATTGGTAATAAAATAAAATATGATGATCTTGTAGAAAGAATAATAATTTCTTGTAAGGTGGATTAAAATATATAAAGAAAACCCACCAAAGGGGTTCGACTGAAAAGAAGGGGCCAGAATAAGAGTTTTATTTGGATTATTTATTTATTTCCAAAACTAGTGAAATCAATAGCTTAGATAATGATTTTTTTTTTAAACACAATAATTTAAATAACAAAAAGAAGGATGTAAGTAAAGTCAGGGATTGATAACTAGGAAGGTTTGGTAAACATTAATTCATAATGTATTCTCAGTCAAGAAGTGTTTGGGAAGTGTACTGTGGAGGAGGGGAAAACTACAGCTGGTTTTGTTTTTGTCATCCTTAGGAAGGAGGAAAAGGAAAAGTAAAATAAAAAGGGAACCAAGAAGAAGATGCATACCTGGTATGAAGGTTTTGTTATAAAAGAGAAAATTGTATTCATTAAAGAGTATTACACAACTATATATAGCCTTAGCCGACTTTATGGCTATTACACTTCTAATCTACATAGATCTCTTAATAGAGATAAACCCAAACTAGAATCCTAATTACATTATAATTAGGATAATCTAAATATATTCCAACACGCCCCCGCAAGCTGAAGAGTTGATGAACGCGAAGCTTGGAACGTGAAGAAACGGCAGGTGAACTGCAAAAGTGGTATACCGACTGGCCACGGCGATTTGTTGAAGCAGCACACTGATTGGCTGCAAGACTTGTTGAAGAGGCAACGTTGACTGCCTGCAAATATGTGTTTATGTGGCAGGTTTGATTGGCTCCAAAATGACAGGCGGCGAACAACAATGGCGGCCTGAAATAGAAAAAGAGGTTCGGACGACGGCAGTGGCCGTAAGACAATTGTCCGGTAATCAATTATCGCAATATACGATAAATGCAGTCGACAAATGGCCTGAAAAATAAGGAGTTGAAACTATTACATCGATCAATCAAACCGGAAAGGCTAGCAAATAAAGGCTGAAGCCATAAAGGCCAGCAAATAGGGCTGTAGCCATAAAAGGCCAGCAAATGAGGCTGTAACCATGGAAGGCCAGCAAATGGGGCTGAAATAGCCTCTTTAATAGAGAAGTTATCTTTGTATTGGATAACTTGATTTGGTACCGCTGCAATTAGATCTTCCAATGGAGATATAACACCCATGATCTATCTCCTCCCATGAATTGGAATTTTCCCTGTATACTCATAAAGACTTTCTTGAATGGATCAAACTTGGTTATTAGAAATGCATCAATCACTAGCAAATCATATCGGTGCAATGAATCAAGCAAAGTTCTGTCTTAGAAAGTTGTTCTCTGCAAGCAGCAATAAGCAGGTTCAACAACTTCAGTCAGCCCTTCAACATCCATATCCATACATTTTCAGTTGGCTTTGCACCTTGCGGATTCAATTCACCAGCTTTAACATCCAATTCTCTTCAACATTAATATCAGCAATGAAACAACCAAAGAGGGCCAATGTGAAGGCAATTGTAAACGTCACTGCAAGGACGCCAGAACATAGATATACGATCATTATCTCTAAAAGCTCCGCATTTCGTAGGACCAAGGCTCCGTTGATGGACAAAACCAATGGACTCTGCAGCTTTGATACAGGCGATGTGATGGCACAGATCATCGGAGAGGAGCAGGCACAACAGTAGACGCAAGCGAGCAAGGGGTCTGCACGGACTGAAAACAGATCAAGACCAGATCCGTTGGTATCAAACAACAGATCTAGATCTGCAGAACTGAGAAGAGAGGGCACATGTTGAGATCCGGAAAGGCAACAATCGGAGTGATATGGGAAGCGGAGAAGGGGCAACCAAATCTGGCTGTGGTCGAGTACGGGCGGAGACAGAGCAGATCTGTCCAAGAAGATGAGCAGCAGGAAGGCAGATGGAGATGGCCGTTTGCAGATCGGGGATCGACAGCAAATAATAAGGGCGAGTTAGCTGCGATCGGAACAGACGACTGCAGTACGGGCACTGTTGGGCATGTTGCTCCTGAATATCTCTCCATCGGCCAGAGATCTGTATGATTCAGATCTGTCTGAGGCTAGATCTGAGAGTCCAATTCCCTCCCTCTGCCAATTATCTCCTCTGACAGAGGGAGAAAAGTAAACACTGTCTATGGAAAACCCACTCTTTGTTGGCGGTGTTTCTGAATATCAGATCTGGGTTCGGCCAGGGGAAGAGATCTGTTGGACCGAGAGGGTCGAAGCAAAACGCAGAGCACAGCAGCGATTGGCGGCAGATCTTGGAGGTCGGGATCTCTACAAGCTGCGAGAGGTCTGCAGCAACGATGGGTTCGTTATTCAGAGAGAGAAAGTCTTCATCGAGATGTTTCTCCCTCCCTCCCTCCCTCCCTCCGCTGATGTATCTCCGACAGAGGGAGAGAAGAAGATGTGAATGGCACAGATCAGCCAGACGTTTTTGTGGTTTAATACTGATCTAAGCGTATCGGAAAACACCCAGATCTGGAAGGAGTAGCAGTGAACTGCTGATGGCAGATCTGAGTGTCAGATCGGCTGCAAATCGTCGGACCAGTCGCCGACAAACACACTATTTAACCAGATCAAAGATGGTAGATCTGAAACAAATGGCCGGGGCAGCAGCGAAACATTTAAAAAAAAAATTGGGTGCAGACCTCGGACGTACTGTCCAAGACAGGAAAAAACCAGATTGATTTGGGCCCTATCAATAGGACTCCAACAAACAGGTCTGTGGACTCTCTGGTTCAGATGAGACCAGATTTGCAAACAGATCTGAGATGCACGCAGCGAACAAGAGGGTTTCTTGCTGATGCACGAAAAAAATGAGTAGAGTGTGCAACGATGGCCTTAATGGCAGCAAGAAGTGATAGGGGATAGTCTTGATCGAGATGCCCCTCCCTCCCTCTCTCTGCCGATTATCTCCTCCAGCAGAGGGAGAGAAGAAAACACGTGTTTAAGGAGGGCTCACTCTAGGATCGTGTTCGCTCTGATACCATGTTAGAAAAGAGAAAATTATATTCATTAAAAAGTATTACACAACTATATATAGTCTTAACCGACCCTAGGGCTATTACACTTCTAATCTAAATAGATCTCTTAATAGAGATAAACCCAAACTAGAATCCTAATTACATTATAATTAGGATAATCTAAATATATTCCAACAGGTTTCAATGGAGAACGTTGGAGTTCGCCGGAAGAGAGAGATCCACGTTCTAACAATGCTGCCGCTGAAAGAGATTAAGATTTGGAAAAGGCTTTGACTGAATCGCATAGATTTATAGAGAAATCGAGGTCGGCTGGGTTGTCCGGAAAATCCTGGGATTGAGGGATGGAGACGGAAGAGGATTTGGTGGAAAGTGGGGTTTCCGTTTTGGAGAAAGAGAGAAGAAAATGAATCAAATTTTGGGGAAATTTCCATCGTAAGGTAAGATAGGCGTTATAATTCTTGTAGAAGCAGAGGAGAATAAGGAAAATAAAGGGAAAATGAAAGGGGAAGTAAGGTACAGTGTGAAGTAATAAGAGGAAAGAGTGGAAAGCATTTAAGGTGTGGGTCTCCAAGGGGCCCACATGGTTAAGTTATTTATTTAATTTTCAATATAAGTGAAATTAAATTCTAATTGAAATTCTTAACTTTGCAAATAAAAATCTAATTTGATAATTTAAATTTTTATTAATTTAATCTCAACTCGAAACGGGTAAATTCATAAATTTATAATTAAGGAAAAAAAGTGTGTGCATTGGGGAACCTAAATTAGTTAAATTCTAGGTTTTTATGTCTTTATTTTTTTTTAAAACAATAAAAATAAAAGAAAATAACATATAATTTCACACAACACAATTAAGAGACCTATTTACTATTTTAGTTCTACCCGATTAGATTGACTCGCTACTCCGGGTCAGGTCATTACAAGGTATTCCTCCATTACCCCTTGTTACCCTCGTTTGGTAAGAAGGGAGTGAGGGTAAAAATTTGAAAATTTACCCCTCTCATCCCATTTTTGAATACCTCTTTGGAGGTTGGGGTATTCACAATACCCTACCCTTCAATACCCTTTGCCTTCCTCTTTTTTCAATTAAATATTATAAAATTAAAATCATTCAAAAAATATATTATATAATTAAAAAAATAATATATTTCAAGTATTTAGCAATTTAACTTTGTTTGAAATTTTTTTTAAAAATGTGTCAACGTTTTCAACATGATGCATTTAGATGAGCAGTCAATTTTATGGGGGTTATCCTTGAGTAGGGGTAACTGTAAGTAGAGGTAAACTGACATATTAACAATTTTATTAGAATTAATATTTTTTATTAAATCTATCTAGTATAAATAATAAAAATAAAATTTTATGAAACATAATTGTCAAAATTGCGGCGCCCCGCCCCTTTCCCAAAGCTTAAAAATCAAAGTGTATTTTTTTTTTTTGAAAAACAGAGAGAAAGGGACAGGGTTTGCCACGACTCGAGTCGATGCCAAATCCGAAGACTCGGACATCGATTGGCCCAATACAGTGTGTACATGGATTAGCTTCCATGATAATATTTGCACACACTTAGAACAAATCAGCGAAAATTAATAATATTTATCCAAGATCTATATGAATAGCAAAAATAAGAATCTCCCAGGAGTTAATATATCAAACCATTAACGGAATAAATAAATCTAGGAGTTATAATTATTACATTCCCAAAATATTACTCCTACAAAATACATTTCATCTATTATCAAAATGAACTTGATCAAAATATCATTTTTTCTTGTCCAATTGCTCATACTTTGCTGCCTCTTGGTTTAGCTTCGCTTCCTTGGCCTGCGTTATCATCTAGAGGGGGAAATTATGGGTTTAGTCAACGCTCCTAGTAGGTAAATCCGATCAAAAGGGAAGGGGGGGTGCACATGAGTGTTATAATCATTATATCATATACTTGTATAAAAACATACACTCATAATTCTCCATTAAAAAAACATGAGATAAAGAATCATATACATATCACAAGTCATGATTAATAAGGAAGATTCATAAACATATCCATCTCACATAATTAGGATCACATACATCTAGCAATTATTAACATGAATGCTATGCCATGTATGTCATGACCCATGCTTTCCCTTATTGATTCCATACTCAATCACAAATCATTCTCATTCAATGGTTCATATACTGGCCAAAACATGTGTCCGCAGCATTTTCGGGGGCAACCGACAGGGTGTTGTACCCTATATTGACATTTAACCGGGACTAACCGGGGGAGTGTCAATCTCCCATACTCCTGCACAGGTTTCAGGATTTCTACTGACCCTGGAGCTCTCATGACCCAATTTAATGCCTTTCTTTGTAACCAATGGACGTGGCCAATTCATGATAGTTTGTTAAATCAGTCCAATCATCATTTCATATGCAAACCCAAGGCTTGGTTTTAGCTAATGTAAGTCCCATCCCATGTCACATGCATGAAGTATGTGTATGCAAGATGCCAAGTCCATTCCATTTGTATTTCCTCAATTCTTTCCAAAACATGGTATCATATAATCAAGGATTACTTAATCAAAATACACATACTATCATTTACCTAGTCAAGATCACATGCTTAAACATAGTGTCATATGCTCAACATAACTCAATCACTTCATAATGAACAATCATCAATTTCAGGAACATATACATATAACATTCAGATTACATCTCTAAACATCTCATGATATCATATATTCAAGGACTACTTAATCAAAGTACACATATTATCATCTACTAAATCAAGACCACATGTTTAACCAAGACATAGTATCATATGCTCAGCATAACTCAATCACTTCATAATAATAGATAAGATATACATAATATCACTCTTAGTGCTTCAACAAAGTAGGATCACCTACTTGTTTGATGGTGTTCACTGAAAGAGAGGATTACAAATCGACACGTGCAACGCCGGGGTCACTCTCGAATCCTTCGTTCATTTTCCATGTATATCAAAACATCATAATCAAGTCATTACACTTAACCCAATTAATTGTCCTTAATTTCCAAATCTAATCTTGTTACTTTCTTTAATAAGGTCTTTGCTCAAAGTTTAAAGTTAGTTATTAAGTGATTAAAACTAAGTGTATCAACCTATGAAATTCAGCCCCTAAGCTGTCTATAGTGGACATAAATCTTAGTTTAAGAGTTGTTCAAAAACTGGGCCTGATATGTAACAGAAAATGTGGTTGGGTGTTAAGGACAGCAAAAACAATCTTGCATTCTGATTTAATTTAAAGCCCAAGTCCATTCTGATTTAATTTAAAGCCCAAGTCCGTTTAAATTTAGTTGAAGCAATAGGAACTATGAATGAGTTTTCCAACAGCAATACACTAGGAATGGTAAGGTAGATTCCTGGCTGGTTTTTGAGACTGAAGAACAGCCCTACCTTGGCTGGTTTTTAAGACAACAAAATATGCCTACATTGGCTGGTGAAAAATTAGTCTATCAATCAAGTATTTTTGGGAGTGAAAATCAGTCCCACAATCAAGTGTTTTAAGACATGGAAAACATTTCTAAGATTAATGGTTTTGAAACTTGAAAATAGTCCCAAAAATCAGCTAGCAAAAAAGGTCTTAAAATCATCTAGAAATGGGTCTTAAATCAGCCAACACTTGGTTTTAAAACAGCCAGCATATGGGTCTTAATTCAGTCAGCAACTTATTAAAAAATCAGCCAACAACCTATTCAAAAGTCAGCTAGCAATTAGGTCTTAATTTTAGCCAACAAAGGGTCCTACCATAGTTGGAAGACAGTCCTTCTATCAATGGTTTTGTGATTGAAAACCAGTCCCAAAACCAGCCACCTAGCAGTCCTTATTTCAGCCATCAGCTAGTCTAAAAAATCAACCAGCAAACAGTCCTACAAATCAGTGGTTTGAAACTTGGAAATCAGTCCCATTTTCAATGGTTTTGAGACTGAAAAACAGTCTCAAACCAACCAGCTAGGGGTCGAAGTCTACTCCCAACTTCCAGCCGATTATGGACTGAAAAAATCAGTCCCCAATTTTTTTCCAGTTTCCATTATTCTTTACGTAATTCAAATCAGATTGTTTCTAAACCATTTCTAAGCTCCTAATTAAGTCCTATTACTAAGTTAGAGAATACCAACCTTTGGTAGACCTTTTCCAAACATTTTTCCACAAGCTTTGAGAGGTGAAAAGATGTTCTTCCAATAAGATCTTTGTTGTAACCAGCTTATGAGTGTTTGAGGATAGATCTGGTGCTGAGAGAATAGGAAGAGGAGAAAAAAGATAGAGGAAGGGAGAAATAGCTGAGGAGACCAAGGACTATGGAGTTGTTCTAGCTCATAAATTCTTCAGATGGTTGGTAGGTTTTCAGCCCAAATAAGTGAGCTGTAAGATGTGGATAGGCTGATTTCTTTCAGCTGAAAAGCTGGATCTGGTTGATATGTTTCAGCTCAAATAAGTGAGCTGTAAGAATGTGGATAAGCTGACTTCTTTCAACTGAAAAGCTAGATCTGGTTGGTGGGTTTTCAGCTCAAATAAATGAGCTGTAAGAATGTGGATAAGCTGACTTCTTTCAACTGAAAAGGTGGATCTGGTTGGTGGGTTTTCAGCTCAAATAAATGAGCTGTAAGAATGGATTGGCTGACTTCTTTTAGTTGAAAAGTGTGGGGCTGCACATGGGTTTCAACTCAAGTGGCCCACTTGCCATGTAGCAAGTTGTGTCACTACAAATGGGACCCACTTGACACCTCATTACTTTAAGTGTACAACTTAGTTTAATTTATTTAAACATTACTAATTCCACTCATTAATTTATTTAATGAACCATTTAAAATTCTAAAATAAATACCATAGTTCCCATAAACCACATTAATCCCATTCAATACGAAAATTCCCACAGAACTTGATCAATTTGATCATTCTCTTTTTAATCATCACAATCTCCATTAATGTCATTATTTGACACTATATTCATATCAAATTTCTCAGTGATTACCAATTTTGGATTTAAAATTCCAAATTCATTCAAAATATAATCAGAAAATACATAGGGCATCAGGGTCAAATTCTCGGGTCGTTACAAAAATATCCTATTTTTAAGGGGTGATTCTGTCGAAGTTTCGATAAGGTCTCGAAACTCTGAAAGAGTTTGAGGTTTATCATAATCTCTTTCGGAGTAATTAGCAATTTCTCTTGTAAGTTTATTTTAAAAATGTGTCAATATTTTCAACATGATGCATTTAGATCAGGGGTAAATTTGACGGGGGTTACCCTTGAGTAGGGGTAACTGTAAGCAGGGGTAATCTGATATAGCAATATTATAAAAATTAATAATTTTCATTCAATTCATATAATATAAAAAAATAAAAATAAAATTTTATGAAACATAATTGTCAAAATGTCCTAATTTTAAGGAGTGATTCTGTCCAAATTTCAAAAGGGTTTCGAAACTCCAAAAGAGTTGAGGTTCATGGTAATCTCTTTTGGGTAATTAGCAATTTATTTTGTTGAATGTTTATTTTAAAAATTTGTTAATATTTTCAACGCAATGCATTTGGATGAGGGATAAATTTTGCAGGGGTTACCCCGGGTTACCCTTGAGTAGGGGTAACTGTAAGTAGGGGTAACCTGACATATTAACAATTTTATTTTAGAATTAATATGTTTATTAAATTCATATAATATAAAAAATTATAATTATAATTTTTTAATGAAGAGATATGTTGATATTTTTTATTCATTCATTGGGATTTAAAATAATAATATCAAAAAAATTCTTTATTTATTTTTTTAATGTTAGAATACAAGTCTTCATTTTAAATTATAATTATTAAAAATAATTGATAAAAAATAGATAATATTATTATAAGTTATACATGAATATTATTTAAAAATTATATTTTATAAAAAGTTCAAAAAATATTAATATTTCAGGTTACCCTTGCTTGTAGTTACCAAATAAGATTTTTTACCCTTAGGGTAAGCTTTTACTTTACCACTGCAATTGCCAAAAAAGATAAAGATAATCTCAGTTCAAGGGTCATCCCTATTGAAGGGTGACCCCTACTCGGGGTGACCCCTCTAAAATTTACCCCTCATCCAAACACAGCCCATGTGTTAGATACAGGGGTCGAAATCATGAGTATTGGCTAGAGATAAAAAAAATTCGGCCGATTTTTATTTTTTATTAAAAAAAAAAACAAATATCAACATGTGCCCGGTCGAAATTTGAAATATTGGCCGATGTTTATATTAAAATTTTTTTTTTTAAAAGTCTTTTTTATTTTTTTAAATGATTTTTTTCAAAAAAAAAAACCACCAAGATTTTTAAAAAAAAATTAAGGAGAGAGAAAAATCTCTGCCAAAAATTCGGATGAGCCGAATTTTGACCCTTGGTTAGATATGAAAGTGGCAATTTTCATTTCTCTAATCAGTATATATAGAGTTGTATAAGCCTCTTAGAGAGGATATAATTAAATCAATTACAATCCCTTAATTTAGGAACACTGCTAAATGTAGATGTACAGATAAATGGAAAGTCAACACTTTCCGTTAACAGGAAAGAATATCTCAGTTCACTTAAACACAAAAGAAAGAATATGAGTCATAATGATTTGACCCTCCATACTCGTATTTAGAAGGAAAATCAGATTCGAAAAAAGGCCACCAATTAGTCACGTAAATTGGCCAAAGAAAAATAAAACTTCGATAAACATAGTTAATGCTATGTTATCCAGCTTGGGTTTACGTCATAATATATGGGGAGAGGCAATATTAACAGCTTGTCACATACTCAATAGACTTCCCCATAACACCATTAACAAACCCCTATGAGCTTTGGAAAGGGAAAACACCAAATCTAGGTTGCTTGACTAAAGATATATTCCCTTGTTAAGAAATACAAATTGGGCCTTAAAACCTGCTTTCATAGGTTATACAATCAATAGCTAAGGCCTTTAGATTCTTAGTTCTTAGAACTGAATGCAATATATATATAAAAAAAAAAATCTATACTAGAATCCATAGATGCTGATTCTTTTGAGAATTTCTTCTCTTTTAAATCTCACCTAGGCTCTACCTTGACTGGCTCATCTAACCATCAATTTAAAAGACCCCTTGGTGATCATCAAATTGATGCATTTGTAGAACTTATGAGTAAAAGGGTAAAGAAAGAGACAAATATTGGTCCATATTTCCTTACTTTCTTGTTGGAAAAGGACCCTTCAATTTTTCTAAGAAGCTATGCCCTCTATAGATACATCATTTTGGAAACAAGTCCTTAGTAACAAAAATTATTTATTATGTACAATAATACGTGGGAATTAACTAATCTTCCACTAGATTGTAAGCCTGATCTTTAAAAAGAAATTAAATTCAGATGGTTCCATTGATAAATATAAAGTCAGGCCAATATTGAAAGCAGGGGTGCAAAAAATGCCCCTGCCGAATTATCGGCCGATATGATTCTCTTTCCTCTTTTTTTTTTTTTGGTAAATATTGGTATTATTTTATTTTTTTTGAATTAAAAAATATAAAAAAATCGAAAAAGAAACTGTTTTTTTTTTTTAAATTGAAAATGTAAATATCGACCGATATTGGGCCGATATTTACATCTCGGGCCCATCACCGTTTTGATTTTTTTTTTTTTAAATACCGATATTAATCATATCGGACCGATATGATTCAGCGATATATCGGCCATATTGGCCGATATGAAGGCTGTAGGCCGATACAATACGTATCAGCTGTATTTATATGTGTGTTAAAAACCGAATGATATCGGCCGATACGTTTCGTATCGGCCGATATCTATACCCCCGATCGAAAGGGTTTACACAACAAAAAAAACTATTGACTTCGTTAATACTTAATTCTCTGTGTTAAAAATGATAACCATTACAATACTTATCGCCATAGCCTCTAGCAATATGATTATTCACCAAATAGATGTGAAAATTGCCTTTTTAAATGGTGAATTATTAGAAAAAATATACATTGAACAATCCGAAGGATTCATTGTTAAAGGCTAAGGGGATAAAGTTTGTTAGCTTTTAAAATTCCTGTATGGGATTAAACAACCACCTTTACTATCGCAGAAAAATTGATGATGTAATGATTTTTTAATAGTTTCAATGTGAATGATTTTGACAAGTGCATATATAACAAGTCTTATTCAAATCGATTACTCAAATCGGTGTGTTATTATGATGAAGTCCTACAGTTGCAACTGAAAGAAACTGCACACTTTCAAAAGATCTTCAACAAAATAACAATTTTAGATCTAAATTCTAGAATCTATATATAGGATTTCAAATAAGATATATCTTCATTAATTGTGAAAATCTATTCCACTTTGATGATAAAAATATTCTGCTACTTACATAGTTATGTGAGCAAAATTCATGTTAAGAACAAGGAATTGAACAAAAACAAAGTTGCATTTTTTCAAATCGGATATATTTTTTTAAATGGTCCTCATTAATGGGTCACCAACTAATCCGTTTACAGCCACACAAGGTCTAAGACAAAGAGATTCTTTTATCTCCTTGCTTGTGTGTTCTACCCATAGAAACAATATCTCAATTGTTTTCTCATGCTCTGCATTCCAAAACTCTTTCTCCGGTAAGATGTAATTAGTTTTGCAAAGGAAACTACTAAAAATGTTGATTAGATTATGTAATCTTTAAGACGTTGTTAGTCATTTTCACTTTAATAGGAATGAAGAACATTGAAGGGACACATTTTTCTCTTCTTTCATGACACGAGCTGTTTTTTTTCAATGATCAAGGTGTTCAAGTCTCTTAGAGCACCCGATTAATCCTCACGATATGTGCAAGTTTTCTTACTCACACCCATCGAATAACTCTATAGGAGTGGCTCTTTGAGGTAGAGTTAGAATTAAACTCAAAACTCTCGCTTCCTGACACAATGGTTGTTTGTCGACAACATAAAAAATTAGACATTTTCCTTTTTTTTTTTTTCAAGTAATCCATTTCAAAGATGAGAAAATTTAGTGAGATAAAAATAGAAATTTTTTCTTACTAACCAAGATAGACACTTTATTTATTTTCAACAAAAATAAAGAGGTTGAAAATTCTGAAATATTAATCTTCTCCCAAAATACAATTTTTTTCTTTGGGCTCCTTTGATGAATAAAGTCAATAAATTAACCCTTCATCCAGAAAAATATTACTTTGGAGTTTGGAATAAATTACCCGTTGCTCATAATTTGAGGAAGAAAATTAGAAACATCGATCTTTTCTGTGTGTTTTTGTGTGTGTGTGTGTTTTTTAACGGTTTCAGTAAAATCAAACTCATTTGTTTTTCATTTTCCCTTGCATGTTGCATCTTGGACACATTTCTTTCCCATCAATTACATTTGATGTTAATGTAAATCTAAATCATTTCATTTTCACCCTCGACAATAAAATACTCGTTAGTATCTTGTTTCTTCTTGGGGCATTTGGATGAGTAGGTATAGATTAAAATTTCAAAACCAGAATATTAATTTTCTGCCCATCCTTCAGCTAGGAAATAAAAAAGAAGTGGAGTATGTCGCACTAGAATTAGCTATTGTGTATTTTGTAACCGCACAACTATCGATTACCTTGTTATTCATTTTTAATAATATGGATATCTCCATCCCACATTAGATGGGAGATTAATTTCACGGATAGACGAAACCACCTGCAAACCTCGTGTATCAAGTAAGTCAATAGAAGTCGAATTCAAGACCTCTATTCTAATCCTAAACGTTTAGACCAACTGAACTACGTGTACAGATTATTATTATTTTTTTAATGATAGGTAAGTTTCATTCAAAAGGCAGGGAAAACATCCCCAAAAGGATACAAACAGCCCCTAGGAGGGGAAACCAAAAAAGCCCACAGCTCATGCCAGGCCAAAAAAATAAAAACAGAAACTCAAAAAGAAGGGAACCAAAACAATGTATAGTAAATTAGGAAATACTCCCGAACCCCAAAAAGACAGGATGGGAGTATTTAAATTGTTTACCCAAGATTGCAAGCTCAGAAAAGAATGATATGATGAATTGGCAACGTACACGTGTTTGGTATTGAGGCGAGCAATTAAATTACCAATGGACCGAGCGGGAATTCTTGTTCTCCAGTTACAAGACCCAAAGGTAGAGAAGATAGTGAAGATAGTGAGGCGTGAATTCTGGTTCTCCAGTTACAAGACCCAAAGGTAGAGAAGATAGTGAGGCATTCCTAATTGGGAATAAGAAGTCGATCAATAGGTTCAATAGGTTGTAGAGGTTATTTCCATGGACAAGAATAAACAAATTATTATGAAATCATCTCATATATATTAAATGCCATTTCCCCACACTCAGAATTTCCTCCAGTTGGCAGCTATTCAAACTTCAACACCGATTTACACCTCTGTGATAAATGAAAACATTTTCATGTTGGAATGTATATGAAATTAATTTATTCTTTGTTTGTTGGGATTTCTACTTTCAGCAACTGGTTTAATCATGTGTTTTACTTTTAGTTTTCAATAAACTTAAAATCTTTCAGGAATTAAAATACCATTTAAGAATTAGAAGATATGATCATAATGGTTGGTAATTTTGTTAGGACTGGATTTTCAGTCCAAAAGACTAATATGATAGATGAAGTGACGCAGTCCTATATAAGTCCTTTGGTTTCTCCCCTCATAATCAATGTGCAACAATTCCCCTCTCAAATGAGGCTCTTCAGCGTATAGAATGTCATCAACCATTCCATTCGGCTAAGGGATCCTTGAATCCACATGTCATGGATTGGAAACTTAGCTCTGTTACCATTATTAGGATTGAGCTTTCAGCCCAAGAGACTAGCCTGATACGTAGAGTGAACCTAGTACGATATAAGTTCTTAGTTTTCCCCTCTCACAATCGATGTGAAACTCTCGTTTGCACCCTAACAAATTTTACATCAAAGTTTAGAAATTTAAAAGTCCTCCACCAAATCATCAATCAATCTCCATGAAAAGAAGAAATTATCTCTTGTGATCCATTTATAAAAAAATATGTAAATTTTCAATCACAATCTTTAGATAAATAAAAAGATGTAAGATTCTAATTTCAAATTCAATCAATAGTTGAACTTGAAGACTGCAATTAAAAGTTTATACTAATTCATTATAAATTGATTTACAATAGAGAATTTATCTTACTAAAAGTGTTCACCTACTTCACATAGAGTAACTCAACCGATAGACACTTTAACTCAAAAACTAAAGATTTCAAGTTCGAATTCAACCATTACAAATTTTTTGAAGAAAAATCATATTAAAAGATGACCTTTGCCAAATGTATTTCAGCTCTTTTTCCTCTCCCTTGATTTGATAGGGTTGCGAGTAACATTATCTTATTGTTGTGAGTTATGAAGAGGCAGAAGTTGGTTGATTGAAAAAGACACTGTAGCTAAGGTTCAATGTACGCTACATCTTTTTTAGCAAATGGGGGCCACTTAATAATGTACTCAGAGCTTCATATCTCATTTCCCTATTATTTTATTTTTAGTTTCCTAGCAAGTATCATAATGATAGATTGATTCATGACCATTTCTGCAGACAAAATATGGGTCATGTCTTAATTTCATCAACCTACCAAATTAATGAAGAGTTTCTAACTTGTTTCTTATGAGTATCTTGGATTTCTGCTCCTATTTGTTAAAGCACAATGTGCCCATGAAATGTTAAAATAAGATCACTTACATTATATTTATATTTTTATATATTATATTATATATATCTATATATATTAATTGCAACCACTCCTACACCTAATACAGAATATAAAATTGCATTTCAAAACATATCAACAATTTTTTTTCATCATCTAGGTAGCCGAGTACAAATTATGAGGAGTGACCTTTTTAATTTTGAAGGAGATTGATCCCAAGACCTCCCACAAATAAGATTAGGATTTGACCATCAAACTAACCCTTCAAGGTTGACGAAATCATGAATCTAAGTTTGAATTTGACCGTTAGTGACATCTCTTCGATTATGCATGGAGCACGCATTCACACATTTGTGCCATGTCCTTGATTATCTATCTATATATCTGGATAGATTATTATAAGAATCACTACCTATGAAAAATAGAATTCACGGAATTATACTTAGATTTTGATTTTTTTGAGATTGAAAATAAATTGTTGTATATAATTTTTTATTTTTTTAGATTAATATATGGGAAACTCAAACACAGTCTTACTAAAACCCTCACAGATGAATCCACTAGCCGTAAGGCACACCAAAGTTAGGCTATAGGGGGCTTGAACTCACAACCTCCCGCTTCCTAAAGTGGGAGACAACCAGTTGAGCTACATGCTAATTCTTTACTTATCTTGATGGATGCAATAATAAGTATGCATTAAATGAATATTATAAAGTTTGGATTTATGTTTAAAAAATATTCACTCCGTTTCATTTTAATTGTCTCATTTGAAATATTTAAATTTTTTAAGGAACTCTCTATATAAGGCTAGCACTCTATGTAATCTCATACATTTTCAACACACTTTATACTAGTCAAATATAAATGAGACAACTATTTTAAGACAATTCCAAAACCTATATAAGACAACTAATTTGGAACAGAGGAAATAATAACTTAAGAGCAACAGCTTAAACTCATGAATAATTGAGCCCCACGTGAGACTCTTGTGCTTGAGTGGCAAATGCTCAAGTATTCTGAACTTTTGGTGATATATATAAAATTATATAATAAGTATATTTTTTAAAACAGTTGTGAGTATTCTCACCTTATGTTAGAAGTGAGATTTGATTTATCTTATTAATGCACGAAGCTGCTCAAAAACTTTATGTATCATATTAATTTTGAGATGATCAAATTAAAAACCTTCAGTCTATCCTAATAAGTTTAAACCAATTTTTCTATTATTATATAATGGAATATAAATTTTTACAGTGGTTTCTTGTGGTGTAAAAGGTTTTGCAATCTACTTAGGAATAGTAAATTCTCGTAAGTTAATTCTATAGGTTGCTCAATTGACTTAAACTTCTTTGATTAAATTCGAAGTTTTAGAATTGATTCTTTTCAGATTAATTTGATCAATGGAGCTTACAGATTATTTCCTTTATACATGAGATTAGTCCCATGTCTAATATAAAGTTAGAATACTGAAACTAAAAAAACTATTCCCTCCGTCACAATTTAGTTTTCTGATATGAATTTTGGAATTATTCTAAAATAGTTGTCTCATTTATATTAAACTAGCATAAAGTGTGTTGAAAATGGATTAGATCACATGGAGTGTTAGTCTTATATAGAAAGTTCCTTAAAAAATATAAATATTTCAAATGAGAACTAAATTGGGACGGAGGGAATAGTATAGATAAAGGTGTTATATCAAATAAGCTACAGTTGTTTGTTCTTCAAGTCCCACTCATATGATTTTTTAAGACACTTAAATCTTATATGATTTGACACACTCACCACATCACAGAGCATAACCCATAGACGATACCATGACAAATGCCCTAAAAAATTATCTAATTTTCTTCTATTCTTACAAATATTTGAAAAAGTTTAAAAAATCTCGAGAGTCCACATGTTATATACGTATGTTGATTTGTGTAGTCATCTAAGTATCACTCTTGAGTCTCGTTGACCCTTGTCGTCGGTTCCAAAGTAAAAGAACTCTTGTCAAGTGATGTTACTCTATCCACTCGCAAGATGGAGCAGCCATCCATGAGACAACCTAATGATTTGCACAGTGAAATTTATGGGGATTAATTTGTTTCAAGAAGTTGGAGTCTTCTATTCAATTTATTTTTTTATTGAATTATTTATTCAATGTGTATGAATTGAGAGATTTACACATGTTTCAAAAATTAGTCAGGTGAGACACTTGGACACTTTGGTTATAAAAAAGAGAGTTGAAAATGATATGATTTATTGGTGAATTCTATTGGGACTGGCTTCGAGTCCAAAATACTAGTTTGAACACCAGTCCCTTACAACTCTTTAGATTTTCTCCCTCACAACTGATGTGGGACTCTTCGCACCCAACAATCTCTCTCTCGAATAAGGTTTTCCGAAGGATAGAATGTCGCCAACCATCTAATTTGATTAGGAGATCCCTGAGCCCACATGTTATGGCTTGAAAATCTGATTTTGATACCACTTGTTGGGACTGAGTTTCCAGTCCAAAAGACTAGCCTGATAGGTAAAGTGACACAATCCTATATAATCCTTAGATTTTCTCCCTCACAACCGATATGAAACTTGTTCGCATCCAATAAATTCTACCATTAAATTCGAGAATTCAATATTTTACGTGTGATTTAGGGTAGATTCAAGATGATCTAAGTGCATGTAACCAATCCAAGAGTACGTGGACCGGAGACTATTTCAAAGAATTATAGAGTTGCAGGGCAATGAAAGGATGAGGGTCCACTAGAAAAATTAAAAAAAAAAAAAGCAGAAAAAAGAAGGAAATGCTACAAACTTGTTTCTCTATATATAGGAGTTGTAGTCACCTCTTTCTTAGCTATGATATACAATCCATCACTAACAGAGAGGAGTTCTGTTCAATAGACATGGCTTCTTCTTCTTTCTTGTTGGTCCTCATCTTAGGTATCATAGTTGCCTTTGCAACTACTGCCTCTTGTCATTTCCTCTCCCCCACATTTTATCAGAGAGTCTGCCAGCAGGCATTGCCGACCATTAAGAAAGTCGTGTTCGCCGCGGTGCAGAAGGAGTGCCGAATGGGCGCTTCGTTGCTCCGCCTTCACTTCCACGACTGCTTCGTAAATGTAAGATAAACATTTCATTCAATCTCCATGTTCATGCACTGATGTTCCACCATCTTTGATCAGACTGATGTCATTTGACTTTGTAGGGCTGTGATGCATCAATTTTGCTAGACGATACCGGCAGCTTTGTCGGAGAAAAGACTGCACTTCCGAATAACAACTCAGCTAGAGGATATGAAGTGATCGATCAGATCAAGTCAGCTGTGGATTGTGTCTGTGGTGGGCCTGTTGTGTCTTGTGCAGATATATTGACTGTTGCAGCTCGTGATTCTGTGGTTGCGGTGTGTACCCTTCCAAAACTAAAGAGAAAAACTTAAGATTGAAAATCATAGACATCTCATGTGTTGAGAATTACACTCACCAAATGCTGAGGTCTTCACAAAACAAGAGAGAGATTTGAGAAAATAAGCATGATAGGCTATAAATAAAGTAATTAAAGAACCCAAAGGTGATGGAGTGATGGTCTCTCTTCGGAAGTGGGACTCCTTAGTTCGATTTTCACTCTATCCGAAAGGCCTATTCTATGTAGAGTTTCTCTGTACATGTGGATAGAGAGATTTGCATGTATCCTGATGACTAATTGGATGTTCTAAAAGACCTAAACTCCTTAGTCATAAAAAAAAAAATGAGTAATTAGCGTTAAGATCTTTCTCTCCTTTTGAATTCTGTTATTTTAAACATGGTACTAGAGCTCGTCAACAAAATTTGAAAAAAAAATAAAAAATAGGCTCATTGAAAGATGAATCTAAATTTTTAAAAATGTATTTTTTAAATGTGGATTCAACACAAATTAATGTCCATTTTATGCATCGCTAAGTACGATAGGTAACAATATTTATCCATGTTTTGATTTTATTTGAAAATTAGAAATAAAGATACCAAGTGAATCTGATTTTTATCAGTTTCATAGTCTTGTTTTTTTATTATCTTCTAGATCTGTCCGCCCATATGTTTGGTAAAATGGCGGCTAAATAGTAAAAAGGTGCACTGAGTTGACATAACTGAGTCAGGAGGTTAAATGTGCATAGCCATCAAAATTGTCCAAGAACCCTGTAACACGAAATAAGTAGTTGTTGATATAAGAATTAGGAAAAAAAAAAAGCAACCCTATTAAATGTGCATAGCCATCAAAATTAAATTAAGTAAAATAAAAAACAAAAGTGAATCACTTTGACAACTAATGACTTTATTTACGTAAATTAGTATAAAAAATTTTAAGTGAAATTTATTTTTATCATAGAATATTTATAATTTCTAGTTTAATCTGATAAAAATATTTTGTTTAATATTTTATAATATTATTAGACCTAAACTGAGTCATAAGAACTTAGTGACTCAGTTTTTCCTCGTAGAGTTTTCAGCCAAAAATCTTATAGGAATCTCGGTTTAGAACGGGTATGTAAGAGGGTAAGTTGGACAGATCTCACCAGGCCTCTCAAATTTGTGCATTGATGAAATTTGAAGAATATAATTTATAAATGCTATATATATGTTGGTAATAGGGAATCATAAATAAAATTAGCCTTTTTTTTTAAGACCAAGGTATTCAGGAATCTCACTTAATTACTCCTTCAAGCATGTGTAAACCTCTCAATATACAAACGTCGAGTACAGATGAGTAACTCTTTTTGTATTGAGGGAAACTTGATCACAAGAGTTTCCGCAAACAAAGGTGGGTTTTGACCACCAAACCAATCCCTTAGGGTTAGGGACAGGCAGAGCTTGGTATTAAGAGGATTTATTTATTGCTTTTTTTTCTTTTTCTTTTTTTAAATATCGGTGGGTGGGCTGGGCTTGGGCTAGGCCTGCCCAAGATTCAGTACTGGGTTTTGGTATCAGCTGTAGATTGAAGTTAAATGTAATGTACTGATTTAAAAACACCACCTGAATTAGTAACATTTATATGTTATAGCCTTTCTAAACATCCATGAGTATAAGATGTTTTTCATAATTTATAGGTTTTCCTTCCTTATTTTGCCTGGTTTTGGTTAATCATGTTGTAGAAGATTGATATGGTTGAGTTTGTTCTTGCATTTGTATAGTTAGGAGGCCCAACATGGACCGTGCCACTGGGGAGAAGAGATTCGACCACCGCTAGCTTCACTGGTGCAAATAACAATCTCCCGTCGCCCTTCCTCGATCTCCCTGGTCTCATCTCTAATTTCCAGAATCAAGGGCTGGGTGTTCGCGACATGGTGGCTCTATCAGGTGGCCACACTCTAGGGTTTGCCAAATGTGCAGTCTTCCGAAACCGTATCTATAATGACACCAACATTGATCCTATCTTTGCACGTTCACTTCAGGCATCTTGCCCCCGCTCCGGTGGAGACGATAACTTAGCACCTCTTGACCCAACTCCGGCGCGCTTTGACGTCAATTACTTCAGGGACTTGCCGGTGAAGAGAGGCCTCCTTCATTCCGACCAAGCACTCTTCACTGGTGGTTCAACTGATGGTCTTGTGCGCAGCTACATTCAAAATCCTAGTGTTTTCTCAGCTGATTTTGCCAGGGCCATGGTGAATATGGGAAATATAAAGCCACTGACTGGAACTAATGGACAAATTAGGAGGAACTGCAGGAAGGTGAACTAAAAGAAAATGAGAGAGGTTTGCATGGTCCTTGTCTTGATGATTGTATTTGTTAGTGGCGATGGAGATTGCAAAGTTCTGAAATAAATTGTATTTTTTATCTTGTTAATGCATGAATTGATGATTGTCTTTGTTAGTGACAATGAAGATTGCAAAGTTCTGAAATAAATTGTATTTTTTATCTTGTTAATGCATGAATTAAGGAAAATTAGAGAACATGTCATTGTTGAGTAATTAAGAGAGAGCAAGCTCCCAAGATTGTTCAAGTGTATGCAATATTTTCTTTTTCTTTTCTTTTTCTAAGCAATTTGATGAGAGGCATGGGACAAATGAAACCATTTACTTCGTGGACAGGTCCGGCCTTGACTATAGGCGAACTACGCTAGGGCTTAGGGTCCCAAAAAAAATAGGGCCCCGAGGTAGAAATGTTGGACTGCTTATGTGTATTAATATTAATGTAGCACGTGCGTGGGCATCAAGATCCCGACGCGTGACCGGAGAAGAAAAAAATAAACACCGAGAACCTTTCGGTGCATGCTCCACGTTTTCAGCGCAACCACGTTTGTAGCTTGTTTTTTGTGCGCTTGGAAAGAAGTGTATCAAAGAGAATCCAATACGCTGCAAGTAAGAGGAAGACACTGCAGCAAAGTGCATAGGCAACAAGTAGTGGGCTGGCTGACAGAGGTGTTGGTGAGTACCCAAAGGCTGTAGTGACGATGCAAGAGCAGCAACAGAATTTGCTCTGACCAGAGGAAATCAGAAAGAGAACAAGGAAGGATGCAAGTCTAATTTCAAAAAATTAGAAATTTCCCCCAAGTTAGAAATTATGTCATGTGAGCCTCCAAGTCTAATTCCAAAAAATTGAAATTACTCACAACAGGGCTCTGATCGAGACTGCGGCTAGGGCCCCTGAAATCTCAGAGCCGGCCCTGTTCAGCGATCCACGGTTATTACAATTAACTATGATGAATATTGTAAACATAGTTGGTTTTAGCTTTCTTATGAAAATAGGAGAAAAATACCATTATTTCATCTACTGATAACATTCCCTAAGCTTTTCTCAATCATCAAAGAAATGGTTTATGGATTGGATATTCATGAACGACAATATTTTGATGTTCTTGCCTATCTAGGAATGGTAAATTAGTTGTTGATTTTCCTAAAAATTTTGAAAAAACCTTTCTGCCTTAGGTTGAGGAAGAGAAAAAAAGTCTCACATGAAAAGTTAAGAAAACTTGCCATGCCGTCTATTTTTTCTTTCTTCCATATTCTACAGTAATTTGTAGATAGAATTTCCATTGGAAACCTTCATTTCTGAAAATGGTAAAAACATTTGAATTGCTTAAGGATCTCAAGACTCCAAAAGTGGAGATTTTTTCGGAACAAATTTCAAAAGGTTGCAGTATAAAATGCAATTCTATCTAACCATACTCCACTTGTTTAATGTCAATAAAAATCTAGTATTGTTTGAAAATAAATCAGCAGCATCATATGTTAAGGAACTTAGAAAAAACAAGACTATTAAGTCAAAACTATATCTTGAATTGCATGATTAATTAGAATTTTGAACTTCATAGTCGATTCAAAATAGATAAGGAATTTTAAACTGAAGATCGAGGATGGAGGCTTCAAAAAATATATTGTGGGCCAAAATATTGATTTTAAAATGGTGGATGATAACCCTGTTTTTTACTAAGTTCATGAACGGCAAAAGTTGGCTCAGGAGGGGCAAGGTCGTTGGCAAAGGCAAGGTTAACTTAAAACTCACTTCCGGTTAGACTCCTCACTCCTGTTGATGTACTCCATGTTCTTGATTTGAGGAAGAGCCTAGCTAGTGGTTCAATGCTTGACAGAAAAGCGTTCAAGATTGTATTTGAAGGGGGTAAATTGTTGGGGCTGTTGCGAATGAGTTGCACGTTGAAAATGTAGAGGGAGATCAAGAGATTTATAAAGGATTTGGATCACTCCACCTAACAAGTTAATCTTCTGGACTGGAAGCCCATGTCCTAATAAGTGGTATTAGAGACAGGTCTCACGCTATCTCATGTAGGCTTAGGATTTTCTCTAGGCGAACGGGACGGCCGGAGAGCCTCGTCCGAGGGGGGGAATGTTGGAGTTGCTGCAAACGAGTCCCACAATGGAATTGTAAAGAGAGATCAAGTGGTTTATAAAGAACTTGGATTGCTCCACCTAACAAATTGAAAACTTAGGTCCTAATATAAATCTGTACTCTCTACAAATGGGAGTTTTATGGGCAATGGTTATGCTTTATAGACTTTTTAAGTTGAATGTTATAATGGAAATAATGTTACTTTTGCTTACTTGTATAAGTCTATGGGTGTCTGGCATGGTAGGTTAGGCCATGTTAATTTTAAATTCATCAGGGCTTATCTTTGGGCATAATAGTAAGGAGCATGATGGGAAATGTGAAATATGTGTTCAATCAAAGTTTCAAAGAAAGCCTTTTAATCAAGTTAAAAGGTGCACTAATTTATTAGATTTGATTCATAGTGGTATTTTTTTTATTCAAAACTAAGAATCTAAGGGTGGTAAAAATATGTTATCACCTTGTAGATGATTTTTCTAAATTTCCTAAAGTTTACTTACTTAGAAGTAAAGGTCAAGCGTTAGAGAAGTTCATTATTTACAAAAATGAATGAGGTTGAAAATCAATTTGAAACAATAAGAAGGCTCTAAGGTCTATATATCTCTAATGAGTTTATGATATTTTGTGAAATTCATGATACTCCCTCCCCCCTTTTTAGAGACTAGTTGAGAAGAAAAATAGAATTTCAATAAACATGGTTAATGCTATGTTATCTAGTTTGTGGGGAGAGGCAATATTAACATCTTATCATATATTTAATAGAGTTCCCCATAACACCTTTAGCAAACCCCTATGAGTTGGAAAAGGGAGAACAACAATAAAAATATATTACCATGCTAAGAAATCCAAATTGGGCCTTAAAACCTTAGATTGTGCTTTCATAGGCTATACAACCAATAGTAAGGGCTTTAGATTCTTAGTTCTTAGAGTTGAATGCAATATAGAAAATAATCTATTCTAGAATCCATAGATGGTGAATCTTTTGTGAATTTCTTCTCTTTCACTCAGGAAAAAAATATCGGTTTTTATTATATTGATACTAAAAAAAAATCAATTTGGTAGTGGGTCCAGGCTGATATTGGGCCTATATCGTCCAATATTTATGATTTCAATTTTTTTTTTTTTTAAAAAAAAAAGCTTCCTTTCATTTTTCTATTTTTTTAATTCAGAAAAATTAAAATATATAAAAATATTAATATTTTCAAAAAAAAAGGAGAGAGAAATTTATCATATCGGCCAATATATCGGCCACACCATTTTTTAAACTCTTGCTTTCACGTCTCACCTAGGCTCTACCGAGAGTGGCTAATCTAACCGTCAATTTAAAAGACCCCTTGGTGATCACCAAATTGATGCATGTGTAGAACTTACGAGTAAAAGGGTAAAGAAAGAGAAAAATATTTTTTGAATGATAAAGAGACAAATATTGGTTCCTCTTTCCATACTTTTTGGTGGAAAAGGACCCTCAATCTTTCAAGCAGGGAAACAAATCTCGATTTTTAAAACCTTGATATCTCGGCCAATACGATATGTATCGGCCGAGATTTGAGATATCAGCATATTAGCCGATAAAGGTGGTTTTAAAAAGAAAAATAGGAGAGAGAAATTTCTCAGCCGATATCTCAGCCGATACCGAGATTTAAATCCCTGATTTCAAGATGTTGTGTCCTCTATAGATACATCTTTCTGGAAAGAAGTTATTAGTAACAAAAATAAATCTATTATGTACAATAATACTCTCTCTGTCCCACTTTAGTTGTCTTATATAGATTTTGAGATTGTCCCAAAATAGTTGTCCCATTATGTTAGCCTAAAGGTTTTTACCCAAGGGTATAAGGGTAATTTTGATTATAACAAAGTATTGACGTACAATACTGATGCTTATATTGATGTAAAATTATATGACAGATTTCAAAAATGCTCCTAAGCTCAAAGTCAAAGTCTACAGAGCATACTCACAATCAAGCAGCCAAGTATTCTCAAAGAAGACAAGAGTCAAGCAAGCATGTGTAGTTTTTATTTTTGAGTCTCTTATATGAAATCAAGTTGTATTTTAATTTCTTTGAGATGTAATATATGTAAGTTTAGTGGTATAGTGTCAGTGTGGCATCTATGTTTAAACCTTGCCTCTAAAAGATCGTCAAAGTGATATCAAAAGAATACTAGAAGGAGTGAAGTTGGAAGACATTGCGTAAAAAAAATCAAACTAGCCGTTGGAAAGTCAAAAGTCAAACTAACTGTTTGAATGTCAAAATAGCCTTTGGGAAAGTAAAAAGTCAAACTAGCCGTTACAAAGTCAAACTATCGTTGGGACTTGTTTTTCTATGAATTGAGAGCTTTTTTGAAGGGCAAACTTAAGGAAACAAGGCCTGTAGGCCATCTGTAGAAGAGCTCGCACCAAAAGCTCCTTTAGCAATTGTACTCTTGGCCTTAGGTGAAACACTAGTGGTTTTCCCTGGTTGACTCACCGTATTTTGCCGAGCTCCTAGCAGAGTGGCTCAAAGTTGATATTATGGAAGTTTGACTATCTTGGATGCTGCAATTTCAAGTAGTCCTCATATTCATGTACAACTTGATATGCTTCATCTAAGGTAACAACATGAAGCAAAATGAGCCCACGCTGGAACTCGGGACGAAGATCTAATCTAAACCTGGAGAGGGTCTGACTAGGGTCCTCCTCGATTTCGTGTCACAAGAAGTACTCGTCAAACTTAGTGATATACTCACTAACAATTTGACTTCCTTGGCGCAAGGAGTTCTACTGATCAATGAGTCTGTCCCAATACCTGTGGGGGACTTATTTATCCTTCAACACTTCTCTCATCTCGTCCCACAACAAGTTTAGGGGTCATCTTCTGCCCTCCTCATCACCAACTTCATCTTAGCGAAACGGATCTTACGGACTTCAGACATGTCATGCCACTCAAGGTAGTGGTCCATGTCCAACGACCAATCTATAAAAACCTTAGGATCTAGATGTTCGTCATAGCTAGGGGCTTCTACATGGACATTCTTCAAGGCACGTTCATCGTCCTCGATAGGTTCCCGTTGCCTATGTGGCTGTTGGAATCTACCACGACTAATTCTGCGGCCTCGATGATTTGTATTCCTAAGATTCCTATCATGTTCGTTATTCGATTCACCTTAATTGTTCCTAAAGGTTTCTAAACTTGCAACTCTGGTTGTAAGGGTGGCAACATCAGTTCTAGTATCCTCTAGGGTCCTCTACATTTCGTTCAACTGGGCAGTAAACTGGTTGAGCCAAGCAGGGGGATGTTCTCCTCACATATCACTAGATGGCTTAGAGTCTGGTTGGTAACTAACCCCGCTTCTAGTGGTTATGCACAGAAACACACTAAATGATGTTACTTAACTCTAAATGCAATGAATGATGTAATGATATAAATTTTTTTAATAATAAACAAATGCAATTTTTTTGCTTTTTTTTTTCAAAAATATAATGCAACCTAAGACCGTGGGGTGTTTAAGGAAACAACCCAACCTAGCTCTGATACCAATTTGATGCAGAACAAGGGGATAGGGTGACTCTAAATGCCTAATGTGGCTCCCTAAAATGAAAATAATGAACCCTAAATCTAAAATAGGGTTGAAATTTAAGAATGAAATTAATAATCACAATAAAATCACATAAATAAGCAACAAATAATAATTAAAAAAAAAAAACAATTCTAAGAATCAAATGTAAATAATTATATAACTTACCAAGACCAATTGATGCTTTAAATGGAGATCTCTCAAAGTCACGGACTTATCGGGACCCACGAAAGTGCAGAACTATCACTAAATTATGACTGGAATAGGATTTGGATGGCTTTAAAGGGTCTAATGGCAGTTTTGTAATATAAAAAAGATGGGATAAGTTAACAAAGAGGCTTACGGTGATGTGGGAAAAGATTATGGGGGTTACGGAAGTCACAAAGGTAGAATATTTGTTACGGCAATACTGTTTGCAATTGGGGAGACTTACGGAAGCAAATGAGGGGTTTAGGAGTGGATAGTGATGGCTGAAGAGGATGATAAAGGGGTGACGAAGGCTAAGGAAGGTTTGGCAATGATTGGCTGGGCCTAGAGAAGGGTCCACAGCAGCAAGGGAAGTAATATGGAGGGTGGTGATCACAAGGAAAGGGTCCAAAGGGTATGGGAAGGGTTCAACAGGGATTATGGGTACTGTTTGGGACTGGCGAAGGCAAGGGGTTGAGATTTGGGGATGGCAACAAGTCCAAAAAGGCTTATGGCAGTAGTTAGGACTGTATGAAAGTTGTAGTAGCAGTAGGAGGGGTAAAAAGGGATGGATCTGGTTTATTGGTGGGCTGGCAGCAAGAAGGAAGGGTCGCAGGTGGTAGTAGGGAAAGACTACGATAACAGGTAATGGGTTTTGTGGGTCATGGGTTTAAGGTGTGACAACAGTCAAGGATAGCTTTTAGTTTGGGATCGAATAACAAAAAAAAAAAAAAAAAAGGGAAGAGAAGTAAGGGATTAGAGAGAAGGATAAGTACTTGGATTTTGAAAGAGGCTTCTCATCTATTCTGGTGGCTTCTCACCATCCTCAGCTTCCCACTAAGATTCAGTGGGCTTCTCACCAACACAATGCGCAGGAGACAATCTTCCGCAGCAAAAAACTTTCGTTTCTTTCATTAATCATCAAATATGCCCTAAAGGGCTGACAACCTATATATAATAAACTCACAAAGAGAATGACCAAAATACCCCTTTACATTAAAATATGCGAAATACCCATAAATAAACCCAAAATTACAACTCTAACCATGCAATGGAATAAAGAAATAAATAAAAGTTTAAGTAATGACAAATAAAATTAATAACGAAATAAAATAAGGGAATTAATGTTAATCTACTCTGCATCAATGTGTTGGTCCAATCCTCATGACGTTCAATGGATAATTATTGATTTGACCCTTGTGAATGACTTCTTTTCCCCAAATGCTTTATAAGTATATCATTTTTCTTTTTGGCAATTGGATCATATCTTAAAGTTCTATTTGTTATTGCCATTATCTTCTCATGTCTCAAGGATGGGAACATCTATTGTTAAAAATTTTCCTCTTCTCCCATGTGGTTAAACTTGGAAAATCTTTTGTCAATTTGATGACAAATAGCGAGAGACAAATGAGAGTGCTTGAGGAATGTTGTTGATTGATGGTCATATGAATAAGAATGTCATTGTTATGACCATCTTAAATATTATGAACAATGTGCTTGAGTGTTATGTGATTGTAAATTATTAGATACAATCATACTACCCGGGTATGATGGGGATGAAATTGATTCTACTGGCCTTAAACTAAAAACCATTATATCTTGTTGGCCTTAATGAGCTTCATTATCTCTTGCAATCTCAACATTCACTTGAATATCTTGAGATTGTTAATTCAAATCACATAGAACTCAAAATCTCTAAAACTTTCAAAGTTGGTCACCATCCTAGTCAACATCTCCATGGCTCTCTCAAAGTTAGTCACCATCCCAGTCAACATCTCCATCAGCTGTCCCTGGTTGATGGGTTCCTGCACAGGTCTGCGTCTCAAAACTGACGTCTCTGCCAAACTCTCCAGTCCGTCTTGAACCACTGGTCCCTCCTTTGCTGGAGGAACCCTAGCCGCACCAACATCGCCGTTGCCACGGCCTCCCCCATTCGAACAAGTGTTGTATCTCGACATCGCCTGTTTCATAAAGATACTGAAGGTTAGACACCTTAACAAGCCAAAATCCAAAATAGTACATATCTCAAACAGACTATCTCAATCGATGCATACTAGGCATATCACACAAACCTAGAATTTCTACGCACTATCCAAGAACCCGGTTCCATCTACCCTATCACACAAGGGATGAACGTAATCTCTAGTTGTCATCTCATCCATCTCTAATCCATACACAATCCGAAAGTTGAACTGTGCTCTGATACCAACTGTAACGCCTAGTCTTGTTACGGGCGCATTATCTCCGAAATATCTCAAAATGTCATGAAAGACGGATATCGTATATAAAAAAAAAAAAATTGAAATGGGGTAAATACCTCCCGCTCAACAAATTACGAGTCCAAAACTAGGAAACATAACGAACAACAAATGTAAACTAATCAAAAGTGGCTATACAGTCATCCAACAAACATGTAATAATGAGTCCATACAACTAAGATTTCTCAATTTAAAACATAACATGAACATAAACCTCTATTCACTACTACTCCTCTCTAGGTACTTGCTCAAAGGCCCATCTGGTCCCTCCGCGATCGAAGTACCTGAAAGGTAAAGGGTGAGCAAACTAGCCCAGTCAAGGGATAAAACATATCACATATTAGCAACATAGTTATATATCACAAATGTAAAGGGGCAGTGAACATCACAAGTGAATAAATATCCATGTCTACAGTACTCAATCACTCTATAAATCGATGGTTCCACTAACCAATCCAAGATATCATCTCCATAACTCTCAATGGTCCTCCAACAACTCCAGTCCCCCTACTGATACAATCGAGAGACCATACAATATACAATTACCTCAACTGCCAGAATGCAACGGGGATACCCGCATGTCTTATAGGGGTCTCGACCGCTGGAGCATAACGGGAAAGCCAATCTCAAGGGTAGGCACCTCGACCACGGAATGCAACGGGGAGACCTGCATCCCCTATGGGGGGGCTTGACCGCCGGATCGTTACGGGGAAGTCCTCCCCGCAACCAACTCATCACATGATCTCACAAACATGTATAACAACGAGGATTCTTATACAACCAACTCAGAATCAACAACATAGTTCATCATGCGAGTCAAGAGTATACAATGAATTACTTAATCACGCATATCTATACACAACACGATTTCATTAATATTTAGCGAAACACTCCAAACATCATCAACAATTTTCAAGTAACATACTCAATTATTAGATTGTCTAATTAAAATTCTTCACGATGCATATAAATAACAGAAGTACACCCGAGCGGACCCACTGCCACATACTTATTTCAACAGTTTTCTTTTACCTAGTGGCTAAATAAATAGAGGCTTACACTCAAGTCACACCATGTCCAAAAATAACGGTTTGAATATATGCAAATGCAAGCTAAAATAGTGGTAAGTCCCCTCACTATGTGTGTGTAGTCGAAAGTCCAAAGTGAGTAAGCAGCTTAAAGGGTCGAAGGGAGCTCAATCTGTTGAAACAAGGAGGAACGAATGAGTAATTAAGATAAAACAGGTTAAAAAGAGATTGGAGATAAAACGGGCCTAAAACTGGGTCGGGCCCAAAATGGGTCGAACTGAGCTGGGCTTGAAAACGGGCCAGGGAAACGGGTCGGGCCTGCCAAAAGTGGGTTGGCCCAAATCGGGGCGGGTTGATACAAGATCGAGCTAGGCCGGACCCAAACTAGTCCATTGGGCCTTGGTTGGGTAGGATCAAGTCTGAGCCTAGCTGGGCCAAACTGAGCTTGGGTCGAGTTAACTCAGGGGCCTAAGTTGAGTCCACTCTGAGACTTGAGCCAACTTAGTTGCCCAACTGAGTTGGAAAAGGGAAAAAAAAAGAATTTAGGGAAAACCCGGGAAAATTGGGGAAACGGTGGAAATCAGAGAAAAAAGGTGGAAAAATCAAGGGAGAATGTGGAAAAGAAGAGGGAAAAACGAGAGAGAAAGAGAGAGGGTAAAGAGAGAATAAGAGGGTATCGAGCAGGAAGAAGAGGGATGGAACATATCTGACGAAAGTCCAAAATCCTGGACGGTGACGGTGTTTGGGGAAAACTGCGGTGGGAGGCGACGGTCGGGTGAAGGAACAGAAAGGGAAGAAGAGGAAGAATAATAGCGAGAGGAGGAGAAGAAGATGCAGAGAGAGGGAAAATACCTAAAAATGGGGAAGGAGGGAGGGATCGTGCGAGAAGAGGGATGCAGGAGGGTTGCGGCAGCTACTGCCTCTTAGGGTTTGGAGATGAGAGGACGAGAAGGGTGAGCGGCTGCACTGTAGAATTTAGCTACAGTGCGGCGGAAATTTAAGGGTGGCGAGTTAGGGAAATTTTATGGTTTTTTTTTTTTAATTTCTTTTCAAAAGAGTAGAAAAAGGGAGTTGAAAATCCGAAAGATCTCGAGTGCTGAGAGTCGAGCAACCAAACGTGTGACTTTAAAAAAAAAATATGACAAATAAGCAATAATTATAAAATTACCAAATATCCTTCGAGTTCCCGAACTCGAAAACAGGCAAGCAGAGCCCACCACGGCGTCCACACTCTCCTCACTGCTACCATGGTCCCGAAAACAACTAGGAGATCCGAAAATCTCTCTGAAAATTAGAAAAAAATCAAAACGGGTCATTACACTTGTTTTGCAATGTAATATGTCTATTTCTTTGTGTTATGCAATAATGAATATATGTGTTCTTAAGTAGTTAAATCCTTTTATGTATTCATAAATGTAAGATGGGCAATTAGTATTTACTCTTGTAAATAATCTTTCTATGTGCTTTATAGTTATATTTTTGGGGCAATGTTTATCAACATGAAAATTGTATCATACATCCTTTGTGATTGCCTTTGTTCTCCTCCCCACTTCTATATTGTTTATTGGTAAAATCCCTTTGTTTAAGGGGAGATAACTGAATTCAAGGAATTCAGGGGGAGTAAGTAATTTTGATGATGTCAAAGGGGAGAGAAATGTGGATTTCCAATGTAAAATTGTGGTTGACATTAATGAATGAATGAATGGAGTTTCTATTTGATAAATCTTATTGTTTATTTGTCTACAATTGCTCTTGAATATGTCTATATTTAAAATGTATGCATGTATACAGGGAGAGATTTAGTTTAAATCTCATTTCATGTATGCTTAAACTTAGGGGGAGTAATTATTTATCATTATTTGTTTGTGATTTTACGTAATAGTTTGTCATCATAAAAAAAAGGGAGATTGTTAGCCCAAAGGTTTTTACCCAAGGGTATAAGAGTAATTTTGATGATAATAAAGTATTGACGTACGATAATGATGTTTATATTGATATAAAATTATAAGACAGATTTCAAACATGCTCTAAGCCCAAAGTCTATAGAGCATACTCATAATGAAGCAGCCAGGTATTCTCAAAGAAGCCAAGAGCCAAGCAAGCATGTGTACTTTTGATTTTTGAGTCTCTTGTATGAAATCAAGTTGTATTTTAATTTCTTTGAGATGTAACATATGTAAGTCTAGTGGTATAGTGTCAGTGTGCCATCTATGTCCAAACCTTGCCTCTGGAAGATCATCAAAGTGATATCAATAGAATACTAGAAGCAGTGAAGTTGGAAGGCATTGCATAAAAAAAAGAAGTCAAATTAGCCGTTTGTTTGAAAGTCAAAATAGCCTTTGAGAAAATAAAAAGTCAAAATAGTCATTGGAAAGTCAAACTAGCCGTTGGGACTTATTTTTCTATAAATTGAGAGCTCTTTTGAAGGGCAAATTTAAGGAAACAAGGCTCAAACTTTTTCATACCAAAACCAAGTATCCTAACATCTCTAAGAGCTTCACTAAGTCATTGTAAGATCATCATAGCTATTTTAATCCCTCTCTAAATCACATTTGAATCATTCATAGGCAAATCAATTCAGCATCTAAAGTTTACATTGAATGTGATTAGAAATCTCTCTAAAGTAAGTTTACACCTATAGGAAAAACTCTTCATTTCCTTAGAAACCTCTTCTCTCACTCTTGGTTGTGCTTCATTGGAAGATCTACACTTCATCAAAGAGTCAAACAAGGAGAAGAACTTCAAGAACGTTCCACGGCCACTTTGACATCAAGCGGCAAGCATTCTTGGTAACATCGAATTTACTTCTTTCAATCATTGAAATCATTGTAAAGGGTTGGTGTAACCCTAGTAAAATCCAAGAAAAGCGTTTTCTTGGTGTTTGTATTTAACGGTTCTATCTACACCATTGAAGTAGATCAAAGGTTGTAATATGTTTCTTCTCCATTTGTGAAAGGGAAGGTTAGTGGAATCCTCAAGTGGTGTACTTGAGACGTGATGTAGGTAAGATTGTCGAACCACGTAAAAATCTATGTTAGATTTTCCATCTCTTCTCTTCTCCTGTCTTTACGTTGTGCATTTGTTGTATCTCCTATCTCTTGCACATCTTGCTTGTGTGGACTTGTTGTTGCATGCTATATTTATTAGACAAGTAAACTTGCACGCTAATCTAATTGGAGATTAATTGGCTTAATTTGTAAAAATCAATCATTAATTGACCAATATCTTAAAGAAATTTTAAATTTCACATAAGTCTTATTCACCTCCCCTCTAGGACTATTATAGACATTGACTTAGCTTGAGTAACACATTCATATTGGAGTAGCAGAAAGTGTGTTGAAAATGGATGAGAATCACTCCTCAACTACATGGTAGTTTAAAGTCAAATTCAAGTTTTTTCTAGAGAGTGATTTTTAACAAAGAGGTCCTTAAAAAATACAAATGTTTCAAATCAGACAACTAAAATGGGACGAAGGGAGTACGTCGGAATTAACTAATCTTCCACTAGGTTGTAACAATGTTTTAAAAATCAGCCCATGAAACAAACTCTCCCAGTGATAGGTTGAGTTAATTAAAGTTCAACCGAGTTCAACTGTAATCAAACCCAATCAAACTTGTGTCATGAATATTATATTATGAATAATATTAAATTATTAATTGATGAGTTAAAATAAAATTTTAAGGAAAAAATATAAAATAAAATAAAATATGACATTTACTAGTAATCAAGTTATTAAAAATTGAATTTTAGGTTCAAATTTTAATCTACTCATGCTATCATATCTAATTTTAATTCAATATTATTTTTTATGAATCACCTTAAAATAATTAAAAAAATACACCAAATGTAGTCATATATCTAATAGCTAAATAGACTGAAAGTCAATTAGCTTTTGTGACTTTTTTAAAAACATTATACTTTAAAATTTAGCTTGCATCGCTCCGTTAGGCTTATATTCATTCATTTATGAGAAGGTCGACAAGTCTTAAGCCAGGTTTAAATTGAAAAATAAACCTACTGAAATATCAAAATTATAAACTATATAATCTATTACAATCTCATAATAATATTATTAAATTATAAATGAACAATAAATAGGAATGTAAATAATTTTTTATTTGAATCACCCATTTCATAAATTTACATCAAATGAAAAACTTTAAAAATGAATTGAATTTTTCCATTTAACAAATCTAGATAACCACATTTTCTGTAATAGAATAAATAAAATTGTGAGAAAATATTAAAGTAAAAAAATTAAACCCATTAATTGCTTTAATGAGTTTCTTTAACAAATGTGCTCACGCCTGCGGGAACCCTACATCGTAATCTTCTCATATCTCATTCGGCCATTCCCCTCTTTTCTCTTTATTAGCAAAATCCTAGCCGCCAACTCTGTTTTGATGAAAGGAATGCAGGAAGAGAGAAGAGAAGAGCCGCCCTCTGTTTTCAGGAAAGGAAGCAGGAAGAGAGAAGAGTCGTTTCCTTGCAGAAGAGAAGAGGAGCCATTCTTTTTTTTTACTTTTAAAACGGTTTTAAGTTTTAACTGGTGACGGTTTTTATTACTGAAATTGGGTAGAACCGCAAGTCGTAAGTGTTTATAACAATGGTATCATAACTGGAGCTTCGGCCAAATCATCTTTGAAGAAGAATCAGTTAAACCGGGTTCAATCATGGTCAAATTCAGTAAACTCTACCTTAAATATAATATTATAAATATTATTAGATTATTAATTAATATTTTTTATATAAATAAAGCTCTCATAAAAAGGTTTTTTTTTTCAAATTACACTCAATTATGTGTTGTAAAAAGTTAAAAATTGACCATTTTTTTTAAAACAATATGATTTTCAATTTTTAATAACCACTAGTTATTACGTTATAAAGTATAAAACATTTCAATATATATATGTAGGCTAATATTTTCTAAATATATAAGTAGTCTATTATACATCATCATTGATTGAATCTTATAAATTCATTTTAGCTTTCAAATCCATTCTAATTAACAATGTAATTAGTTATTATTATTTTTTTTAAATCAAATCAAGAAAGCTACTTACCATAACATTCTAAGTTTTTAACTCCAAAATAAAATTTATTATAATGATTATATTTTCTTTCATTTGAGAAAAAAAATTTATTTTCATTAATAATAATTAGATAAAATTATGAGCTATAGATAATTATGTTACATTGGTATAATAAAAATAAAGAAGACCTTTTAATAATAATGATAATGGTAAAAATATTAGATGGTAAATATAATATTAAATTATTGTAATAAGGTAAATAAAAGAAAACACTATAATTTTTATTTTCAGCATAAGTAAATATTGTATTTAAAATAAAATTTATTACTTTCCCTTTAAATAATTTTTTGATAAAATATTAGAGTAGACATGCAAGCGTTTTTTTTTCTTTTAATCTTTTCTCTATATTTTCTTTTTTCTCTTTCCATTCTTTCTCTATGCCGTTTCATTTATTCTCTTGTAGGGAGGGTAGAGTAGCAGGCGCCCGCGTTTTCTTAAAAAATATTCTCTAACTTTCCATTTTTTTCCAAAACTGCAGCTCACGGCTCACGATTGGATTAAAAAACCAATTTAAACCGTGGACTGAAACGGTTTTTTACTGCTTAAATTATCAGAAGGTTTTTTAATCATATCGGACCGAGAAGATGATGGTCGTGGTTGAACCTGTGATCTGAACACGGTTCAATCCAGATCTGATAACACTAGTTTATAAGGTTTTTTAAATGAAATGGTTTTTCTAAGAGTTGAATTGTAAGATTGCCGGTCACTTCGGTCTAGTTGAGTTTGAAAATATTGAGTTGTAAATAATGTAACAAATACCTTTAATATTTTCAAATTTATTATATTTTTATCGATAAAATACCAATCGACGTTAATATTCAGAAATTTATTGACAGTGTAGTAAATTCTCCATAAAATTATGCTAAATGATAATATCACAATAATATTTTGATAAATGTTCAATAAAATATGAATAAATTTCTTATTAATATTTTATTTTATTAATATTTTTATTTATTTTATTTTTATTATTTTTTAAATATTATATTTTCCGTAAAATTTTTCTACATTATCAAATTGTTGTTAATATCCCAAAAACAATATCTCTCACAATGGTTTTAACTTGTACGCCTATAGGTTGAAAATGGATTTTTAAAAATAAAATAAATTCGGATATATCTGAGCATCTGGAATATGAATTGGTCGTTGAGAGGACAAGTGAGAAACTCACAACCACCTAGTTGACTAAAGTGCTAAACCAAGCGGTGTTTGGGGCTGCGTTTGGATGGGGGTAATTTTTATAGGAGTTATACTTGACTAGAGGTCACTTTTGAGTAGGAGTTATCCTTATCTTGTTTGGTAATTCTAGTGGTAACGTAAGAACTTATCCTAAAGATAAAAAATATTATTTGGTACCTATTAAGAGGGGTAACATGATATATTAACAATTTTATAAGAAATTTTTTAAAATATAATTATTAAATAATATTCATTAAGTAAATCTAATATTATCTAATTCTTATAGATTCTTTTTTATAATTATAATTTAAAATGAACACTTGCATTCTAACCGTAAAAAAAAAAAAAATAGATATTATTATTTTAAATCTCAATAAATGAATAAAAAAAATATCAACATATCTTTTTATAAAAAAAAATATAATTTGTTCTTTGAAATATATAATATAATAAACTATTATAATAGTTTAATAAATCACAATAAATATAAAATTAATATTAAAAATTATCACAGGCTGAACTCCTTAAAAATAGGACATTTTGACAAATATGTTTAATAAAATTTTATTTTTATTTTTATATTATATAGATTTAATAAAAATTATTAATTCTCATAAAATTGTTAATAAGTCAAGTTATCCCTGCTCACAGATACCCCTATTTAAGGATAACTCCTGTAAAAATTATCCCTCATCAAAATGCATCATGTTGAAAATGTTGACACATTTTTAAAATAAACTTCTAACAGAATAAATTGTTAATTACTCTGAAAGAAATTAAACCTCAAACTCTTTCGAAGATTCGAGACTCTATCGAAATTTCGACAAAATCACCCCTTAAAAATAAAATATTTTGACAAATATGTTTCAGAAAATTTTATTTTTATTTTTATATTATATAGATTTAATAAAATTATTAATTCTCATAAAATTGTTAATATATCAGTTTACCCCTACTTACAGTTGCCCTACTCAAGGGTAACCCCTGTAAAAATTTACCTCTCACCCAAATGCATTAGGTTGAAAATTTTATTTTTATTTTTATATTATATAGATTTAATAAAATTATTAATTCTTATAAAATTGTTAATATGTCAGTTTACCCCTACTTATAGTTACCCTTACTCAAGGGTAACCCCTGTAAAAAATTATCCCTCACTCAAATGCATCACGTTGAAAATTTTATTTTTATTTTTATATTATATAGATTTAATAAAATTATTAATTTTCATAAAATTGTTAATATGTCAGTTTACCCCTACTTACAACTATCCCTACTCAAAGGTAACTCCTGTAAAAATTTACCCTTCATCCAAATACATCACATTGAAAATGTTGACACATTTTTAAAATAAACTTCTAACAGAATAAATTGTTAATTACTCTAAAAGAGATTACCATAAACCTCAAACTCTTTCGGAGTTTCGAGACCCTATCGAAATTTCGATAGAATCACCTCTTAAAAATAGGACATTTTGATAAATATGTTTCAAACAAATTTATTTTTATTTTTATATTTTATGGGTTAAATAAAATTATTAATTATTTTAAAATTGTTAATATGTCAGGTTTCCCCTACTTAAGGGTAACCTGGGATAACCCCTGTAAAAATTTACCCCTCATCCAAATGCATCATGTTGGAAATCTATATAATTTAAAAAATAATTTGCTAATTATTTGAAATCTAATAATTTTTTAATTATATAATTTTAAAAAATAATTTGCTAATTATTTGAAATCTATTAATTTTTTAATTATATAATATATAATTGAAAAATAGAGGAAGGCATAGGATAAATAGGAGCAAGATTTCCTTAAACAATAAAAAATCACTATTATTATTTTAAATTTCAATAGATAAATAAAAAATTTTATATATCTTTTCATAAAAAAATATAATTTATTGTTTGGTGATATGAAGTTTATCAAATGGAAATAATAGAGTGCTTTTAAAATAAAAAATAAAACTCATCAAAATAAATAAATAAAAAATTAAAAAAAATCTTATGAATCATCAAAATGGGGGGTAAAAAAAGATATTCAAGAGTAAATACCCCAATTCCCATTGGGTATTCAAAATTATAATAAGAGGGGTAAAAATTTAACCACCCTTACTACCAAACGACGGTAACAAGCGTACCCCATCCAAACGCAAATTGCGTGTTTGACAAAGCGCAGGAACCGCCGGAAATGAAAGGAGCGATGCCGTCTGTGCAAGTCTAACGATGGAATCTGGAGTTTGGAAATTCGTGGAAACACGACAACTGTTTTAGATCTTTCTTTCATCTCTCGCCGTTTATCCACTTTGCACCGCTCGCTCATCTCCCAGCCTAGGTGCGCCGATATTTCTTCTTAATCTCTCTTTTTTGCTCTCTCGCTCTCCATTTTTTTTTTCTCCCTTTGATCAAGAGCAGTCATCTCTCTCTTTATAAGGTTTTTTTTTTTGTTTTGCTTCCTCTTTTTCGCTCTTTGGCAATGGCAGAGGTGATTTCAGTGGCGAGTTTCGAAGGGACGGAAAATTGCTTTGTTATAGACCTTTCTCGAATCAATTGGGATTCCAAAGATCTCTCTGGTATTCAGCATCAAAAGGTACTACCTCAGTTACAAATTTCGGATTTATTGAAATATAAAATTTTAGCTAAACTTCTGCACTTGGATACATGCTTCGTTATGGATGATTTTTTTAGAAAAAAATTATCAGTCAATATTTCTTGGATTTCTGCCAAAATTTTGGTCATATATTTTTTAATTTTAGTCAAATTTAGGAAATTTTGGTAAATTTCAGTGTATTAACGGGAACTCTTCCCCTGATTGACTTTTAATAACGCTATTTTCCATTATTGTCAACTTCCCTAACCACGGGATTGTAAATTGATAATTGATTGATTCTTTTCTCTTTAGGAGGCCTGTAATTTCTATATATTTGGATTTCAATGAGAAAGGCATTGAGCCATTTTCCCCAGAATTCTACACAGTGAAATCTGGGAACAATTTCTACTCTGTTTTTTATTTTTTTCTCTCAAGTTGACAGTAGAGGAATCTCCATTTTTGACCTCTGTATGGCATCTCGGATAGTCTTCATTTGACATTAATTTCATCTCCAGCAGTCTTCATTTCAACTTCAGGCTCCATTTCAGGTCGAGGCTGTTTTTTTCTCTGGTATATCTCTCTCAGTCCACTCCAAAACCATTTCTCTTATGGATGTATATTGGGCTTGTGCATCAATTAAGTTCTAATTTTTTTAAATAAAATTAGTTTCACTTAATCCAGTTTGTGGTCCCTGGGCACATATAACATTTAAGGTTTCTTTACCTAATATGGTTTTGAGTTCTTTTAATTTAATCAGTAACCCTATTCCTATAGCTAGATAGAAAAAAAATTAGAACCATCTCCATGATCCCTACATGTTCTTCCACTTAGTCTCTTGTAAATATTCTATTGTAATCATCCTCCTTTCATATTGTCAGCCAACTTGATGCTCCTCCTTGTTCAAGTGGTAATTTCCTAGATGTCAAATATAACTTTTGGGTTACTTTCTTGGGCTGTATTCTTTGTGAGGGGTTTCTCTCTAATCAATAAATTTGGTAATCTTAAAAATAAAAGAAGAAGATGTCTGGATTTAGAATGTGCAAAGTACATGATTTGCATCTGAGTGTAGTTATTTTACTTATTCTCTGTCATCTGATTTTCTTTATAGTTCATTTTTTCATCAGTCTTGGTTGAGAAGAGGTATTTGAACTTTAGAACCCTGTGATAGTTTGTTTCATTTAATAAAATTTCTCCAATTTAGAGGAAGTCATATTTTGTCTCTCTTTCAGAATGGCTATGAATGAAATGTCTTTTGGAATTGAAAGCAGCTCCTGCACCAAATTGGGCAAAGATTCTTATGGTGCAGTTGTTCTTGGAGGAACTTTTGATCGTTTGCACGACGGTCATCGGAGACTTTTGAAGGTCCATATTCATTTAGTATTTTTCATAAATTTCTTTTATCTTGTCATTACCCTTATTTGAATGGAATTGATTTTTTCCCTTTATTTTATTTCCTCTAGAAATTCGGATTTGAGAATCTAAAATTGTTTTTTAATTTTTGGTTGCTCATTTGTTCAGCAGGCATCCGCAGAGTTGGCTAGAGATCGGATTGTAGTTGGTGTTTGTAGTGGGCCAATGCTAGCAAAGAAAGAAGTAAGAATTCTTTTCATTTTATATTGAAGAACTATAAATTTGTTAGGTTTCCATGCTCATTTGGAGAGTGATATATTTTGGTTAATAATCTGATCTTCCTGCAGTTACCACATCTAATTGAGCCTGTTGAAATTAGGATGAAGGCTATTGAGGACTACATCAAGGTAAGAATTGAAAATGCTTTCTGTCGTCTATTTCTGTCACGCCCCGCCTTCCAACGCCTAGACGTGCATGATCTGACTGTACAAAATTAAATCACCTGCTGCCCTAAACGGGTCTTACTTTCAAAATCTGTGGCTAAATTCAAACAAACGTAATTACATTCACAAGCCACCAAAAAATTCCTCACGTCTACAGCTTGCTTGAAGACATAACATCTCATTTGAGCTTCTAAAAAACTTAAAGGGATAAATATCACTCACATAAAGATTTCTAAACTCACATTCCCATAACAATCAAATTAAAACGTTCTCAAAATTAATCCATACTTGAATTTATTATCCAAGTTTTCACAAATAAAAATAAAACAAATAAACAACTTTCTCAATGTCTCAAAATAAATAAACGACTCTCTTATAACCTAAATAATAAATTATGCAACTAAGCGTTTCTATGAATTCTGCATCGACTCCTCGCCTTCTAAGCTCAATTCTGATTATCGTCCAGACCCAAGTCCAAGGGATTGCCTGCAATGTAAGGGATGAGCTCCATGCCCAGCGAAGAAAACAATAACACAAACATAGCATATGATATTCCTACTTCCTCAATGATATTTCAAATAAGCAAGCATAACAATTTATTACATGCTCATGCCTTTGCAATATATAATGCTCAATGCCAAATGCCATATTCCAACCCATTATTACATCTACTGATATTTGGTGGCCTTCCCGACGAATCGAGGATAACACAACATTGCCTTAATGGCCTTCCCACATAAAGTGAGGATAACACAACCTACCACCAAATAACAGCCCTCATGACTTGTCACGGATATCGCATCTCATCTACCATAATGGTTTTCCCACATAAAGTGAGGCTAACAATACTACCACCGTCGTGGTCTTCGTGACAATCATGGATCGCACCCTCATACCCAATGCTATGAATATGAGAATGCTATGCTCAATGCCGACAAACATGCTTAAATATTCATAACATGCTTATGAAATCATAAATCTCAATCTAAGCAGATTATAACATCATACGAAATATCTCATTTGTCATAGCATGCATAAACCTTGAAATAAACATAACACTAGTCCATGCATCACAATATTTGAATTATATATACCAACATTCAACCATGTCCAATCAAGGTTAATAATCAGACAATAACATACAAATAACCATCAATTTACGAATATAACTCATTGGATCTTTCAACAATATTAATGGTTAGACTCCACAATCCGGGCGGACTGAGTCTCCTCACGGCCAATAAAATGTTTAGCCAAATCTCCCTTACATTACTGTGAGTGAACATCGGATCTTAACCATTATTAACATACACCCAGTCTATTCTAGATCCAACAGTTATATTCTAGTCACACAACAAAATACAATATTCCATTGCCTAAACACATAAGAATATAAGGAATCATGTTTCAAAGTATGTAGTGAATTGTTTCCCTCACCTAGAAGTTTATGAAGTGCAAAACGATGTACCCAAATGCTTTCCAAGAGATATCAACCTTGAGAACCAAAGTTTGCTGCGAATATGATTTAAAGATTTCACGTGTTATTAAAATGAGGATTATTTATTTTCTTCGGCAATTTACATTAAGGTGAAGTATGTTGCTGCCTCAACTTTAGTCCATGGGTTATCTAAAGGTCTATGGTTAAGGGTAAAGGTTGAGTCCATACACTGCATGGACGAGCCATGCTTAAGCCAACTTGGTACTAACAAGACAATGGAAACTTTCCCTTAAACAATAAGTAACTGCCCTTTTTAGTTACTAAAATAATTTTACTTGAAATAGAATAAGTAAAAATAACAATAGTTACAATAAACTATTTAGTAGTTTGGCTTAATAGAATGTCCCACATATGAAAAGGTTGGAGTTTAGGGAATGCCTAACTGAAAACTTAAGGTTTAGTTATTGAATCATACCTTTAAACCTTGTAAAATAGAATAATAACACTACTACCGTTAATGATAATAATAATAATTTTCCACATCATGGCTTTCTTTTCTCAAAACCAGTTTGAATAAAATCATAAACCAACGAATTTATATTTATCTTTATAATTTAAATAACCGTAACAAGATGCTACAGTATTGAGAAAAGAAAAGAAGTTTGTAAAACTGAATGAGGATGGGATAAAGTTTGGACATCACATAAAACATTTACCTTTGGAATAAGTAAGGAAAACATGTAGTAGATCTGATTTTGGCTTGGTTTTAAAGGATAGAAATGTATTTAACAGATTTTGAAGTGCATGATTTTAACAAAAAAAAAGGTTTCAAACCAGAACTAATTCAAATAAACCAAACATGTGGCAGTTGTGAGGTAACCACTGCATCTCGAAACTTACAATTACAAATCAGTAAAACAATATACAAAAATGCTCTAGTTATCAAGAATCTATTTAAAATCTGTAAACTCAATAGGGAGTAAAGAAAAAAATCTGGTAAAGGTGCTGGCAGCAGCTTTGTGAAATAAAGATTGGTTTGGTACTGTTCACAGATGAAGGATGGGGCAGATTCTGCAAACTCTGAAATCAGTCCACATTTAGTTATTTTGGGGAAAAAACAACTGGGCAGCTACTGTTCACGGATGAAGGATGGGGCAGATTCTGCAACCTCTGAAATCAGTCCTATAAACGAGCATCAAATACTACCTAACTCGAAAAAGGTGACTGGCTGGTTGGACAAAAACCAGAGAGGGTAGGACAGAGGTTCCCATAGCAGCAGTAAAATTTGAGAAATAAAAGAGAACCTAAAGAATATATGGAAATCTTCGAAGAGAGAGGAACTTACCAAAAAGAAAGGGAAGAAATCAGAGACTCAACTGGCTGCTGTAGATACTCCTACAGGTGGCTCCTTCGTCGACTTTGAGAGGGGCGAAGAAGATGTCGATCGGAAGAGGAAGAGACACAAGGGTCCTGTGCTCGTCGTTTCGAAAGGGTAAAGGAAAAGAAGGCTTCGCATGGTCTTTTAAAGGGAGGAGAGTCCTATTGGTAAAGGATTCCCATCGGTGAAAGGATTTTGGACAGTTTCCATTTAGGTAGGGATTTGAGTCCCAAACGAACAAGGAAGAAGAAGAGTCCAATCTGATTAAGGAATCCCATCGGTGAAAGGATTTTGGACAGTTTCCATTTAAGTAGGGATTTGAGTCCCAAACGAATAAGGAAGAAGAAGAGTCCAATCTGAAAAAGGAATCCCATTGGTGAAAGGATTTTGGATAGTTTCCATTTAAGTGGGGATTTGAGTCCCAAACGAACAAGGAAGAAGAAGAGTCCAATCTGAATAAGGAATCCCATCGGTGAAAGGATTTTGAACAATTAAATTCGACCAGGGAAGGTGGGTCCCTTTAAATTATTGATTTTAATAAATTGTCCTTTATTTCTCTTTTATTAATTTTGTCAATCATCGATTAAACTCTGGACACTTAAAATTGGAACTTATTTATTGATTTCACATTCTTAATTGAATATTTCCAATTGAGATTCTAACTTAGGGGAATTAAAATCTAAGTTGATAATTTATTTCCCATTCCCTTTATTTAATTCGAAGGGGATAAATTTGTAAATTCTTATTGGGGAGAAAGTGTGAAATCAGGGTCTAATATTAAATCCCTAAATTCAATTGTGTTTTTCCCAAATAAAATTATCGAATTAAATTAAAAAATTAATTTAAACTACAATCATTTTCTAAATTAATTTTACCCGTCACAACTGACCCGTTACCGTGGGTCGGGTCATTACAATTTCATGATTTTATGCCTATACAATCTAACTTTCAATAAAGATTTCATTCTGGACTATTACCTCCCAAAGTGGTTTGCATTGTTCTTTTTGGTTCTTTTTGTCACTTGTATCAATGGACTGTAAAAATATTTCAGTTGTTAAGGGCTGTGGGTAACTGCATCGTACTTCGTACGTAGAATCAGAGTCTGTCGAGAATAATGATGATTACAACATGTTCTCAGGGCATGTTTCTATGTAAGTGAAATCTGTGGGAACTTTTAACGTGGTGATTTAAAATTCCAAGGAGATACATTTTTGGATTTTATTATCCATGATTTTCATTTGTTCATGTTTGGTCTGTGTGCAGTTTTCCTAATGAAAATCATTTATGTAATTTGAATCTCAACATTGTGACGAAAGTCATAATAAATAGAAGCTCCCTTTTTATATCTATTGCATTTGTATTAATTATGTCTGTATACTCATTCAAATGTTTAAGAGTACTCACCATTAATTATCCAAAGCATGTATTAGATAATGAACGGTCCAGATAATGAAGATCTTTTCTTCGAATGCGTCAATCATAATTTCTTTTCAAAGATAGAAATTCCCCATTCTGAACATCCGTTTTTTGCCAAGTTCTAAGATAAGATTATTGCATTTGTCACATTTCAATTTGGCAGACAATAGTTTCAAATCATTAGGTTTGGAATTGTAGGACCTTGTATAGGTATTCTTTTGTACATATTTCATGAACTCATTTTGTATCTCTGTTAGGTTATGGAGTTCATAACTTTCACCAGAAAAGAATGTAAGTAAACATTTTTACTAGAACTCTGTAATCTTAACATTTAATTCACAATATCACCATAGTTTTAAAACTAGAAAACTCGACTAGATTCGATTTTCTGTTGGGTCGAGTCAACTCGAAGACTTGGACTAGTTTTGGCCGAGTGAAAACAAGAATAATAAAATAATATTATTTGAATACACTTTATATATTAAATTTATTAAAAATCATGAAAATCAGTTGAAGAAACAGGAAAAGAAAAAGAAAAAATAAAGAAGAAAGTAAAAGAAAGAAAAGGAAAGAAAAAATAAAAACTCAAAAGAAAGAAAAAAATAAAAAAGGGGAAAAGATAAGAAAAGATGATAAATAAGAGGTGAGAAAATAAAATAAAGTGAATAATAAATAAACAAAGAGAAAAGGAAAAAATAATGAAAAAAAATTAAAACGTATATACTAATTAAAATTTTAATGTCCTAAAAATGAAAAAAATACTGAGAATGAAGGAAAGAATAAAAAAATAGTGGAACTAGAAAAATGGGTAACAAAATTCATTAACCTCAATGTGGTTGCATATCATTCCCGTTCTCTTCCCTCCTCTCCTTAGCCCCTCTCATCCCTCTCTTGCCCCCTTCTCTTTGGAAATGAGCCAAGGTAGGGTTTTATCCCACCTTTTATAAGTGTTGCGAGTTTTTCATATATACTCTTATGAAAACTAAAAATTACTTCTGTGTTCCGCAGGACTCATAAACGAGTTTGGTGACTTGACTCGTCTGAGTAACTCAGCGAGTCTTCCGAGTCACCCAAAAACTTGATGGCTGGCCGTGTTTTAGATGAGTTACTTGTTTTTTCAAACGAGTCTAGTTGATTCAGCCGACTCAGCCGAGTTGAAAATGAGTTTTAACCTACGATATGTACCAATGGGACCATTGTTACATGCATATTTAATGAACCTATTAAGGCAAAGAGGCGCGCGGGGGGGGGGAGCAAAGACTAGGTGATTCTCTCTTGCTTTTCATATCTACAATGGTGGCTGAGGCTTTGAGTAGACAGATGATAAAAGGTAGGGGTCTAGCCATTGTTAAAGGTCCAGATCTTGTACAAGGCAGGCCAAAAATATCGAACTTTCAATTTCTTGATGATAACCTTCTCTTTTGTGCGGATTATGGGGAAGAACTGTTTGGTGTTAAAGCAATGTTGATGTGTTTCAAGCTGGTCTCCAGATTGAAAGTTAACTTGGGTAAGAGTTGTGTCATGGGAGTAGATTTGGAGGAGGTGGTTAGGGCTTTGGTCGAGGGAATGGAATGTGGTGTAGGTAAGATTCCATTCACATATTTAGGTCCTCTAGTGGGGGCTACTGCTAGGTCAAAGTGTGTAGTGCTGTATCATTGAAAGAGTTGAAAGGAAATTTAATTCTTGGAGTAGGAAATATTTGTAATTTGGAGGTAGAGTTGAACTTCGGCTATTTTACTCATAAGGTTTGCATCTTCGAGTTGTATGCGTGTTAGATAAGCAGTTGCCATGGAAAACAGTTGCCAAATCTAGTTATAAGTTTTAATGTGGAGAAGTAGAACGCTAAAACCTATCCCCAGATAGATGGAAAAAATGACTTAGATGATGATGTTTCTTGGTTTGTTTCACTTGGACAATTTATTTTAATATCTACAAATTATAAAGATTTCATTCACATGGAGGGTTCTCTTGTACATAGACGCATCTGTATGTTACATATATATGTTTATATAACTGATGTTAGTATTTTTTATTCCCTTTTGGACATGATTGTAGTCCATTAAACCAGGATTGAAAGTGCATTTGGAGCCCATTACGGATCCCTATGGCCCATCGATTGTCGATGATAAGTTGGATGCTATTATTGTCAGGTATTTTTTTAATATTTATCATCATAGTTTTTGTTGTTCAATACATAACTTCCAAATTTTGAGTAATTCCCAAGGCTCTGTCATTTAACCTTTAGTATTTTTGGCCATTCCATTGATGTATTTTTTTTATTAGTAATGTAAATGTTCTATAAGAGAAGGAAGATGCATAATATACTTATCCTGTGCAGTAGACATATCTGGTGTGTACAAAATTTTACTTTAACTTGCAAGTGCACGAATCTATTGAAGTATAGAAATACAAGAATGAGGTCGAACCCACAGGAACTTGTGTATGAAAAATCGGAAAAACTAATTAAAAGTCATTAATTAAATCTGAAACTAGTTAAACCAAAGAGTGATGAATAGTTGGTGATAATGATCAAATTACACTAGACTTGCAAAATGTAAATGAAATAAATAAAGACAAAACTTAAACAACATAAATAAAAACAGAATTTAATCGGTCGAGAGAAATTACTAGGGTTTTGGATTCCACCATCATTAAATCCATAATTTTCTAATCACCTATTTATTAATTCCCAATTTTAGAGTAACAATCTAGAACTCAACCTACTGTGTTCTCAAGATTTGATCGTGTAATCTTACAAATCTTTTCAAATATAGATTTTCCTTCACTTAAATGTGTAAAATCCTAAGCATCTAATGTGTTCAATTTTAAAGAAAAACAATAGATCAAAGAAAATTACATTTAATATTTAAAATGCTAAGCCTTTATTAATCAAATAATATTATTAACAACCAAAAATACATGATATTAGTGGTGAAAATAATTTATATTTGATAATCATGTGAAGCCAAAATCATAAACATTTAAATACATACCAATGGGAATTAATAAACACATAATAGAAAACTATTTCATTAATGAAGCTTCCTCCTCAACCTTAGTTAGAAGTTTAGAAATACATCATCAAAAGATTAAAACAAAAGAGTCGGAGAAATAAAACCTGATAAATCATTGGAACTTTGGAGCCCTCCTTGCCTTAGATGCTCTCTTCTAATTCTTCTCCCCTTTCATTTGGTCTCAAAGCATTCCTTATATAGGTTTCTTTTGAGTTTACAAAAACCAAGAGAAAAAAAAAAAGACTCAACTCGGCCAACAATGGCCACACGATTGCTTTGGGCATTCCAAGACTTGACTTGGTCAAAAGACTTCATGCATGGATGGAGCATTGACACCTCTAGCTTAGAGATTCAAGAAGATAAACTTGGTGATGTGGAGGTAGCCTTGGTGGATTAAAACATTGCCATGTCATACTTGTTTTCTCAATGAGATAACAAGCTCAATATTTAATGAAATTTGCTTTGCATGGGATGATGTTTGGTTGATGCAACATCTTGTAGAAGGTGATTCAGCTGGTTATTGAGATGCTTCCTGTAACATGTGAAGGGTTGATTTGCTGTCCCTTTTTCCTCTTGTTGGTGTTTTTTGTAGATTAATTAGAAAATGCAGTACACCAACCTAAAAACACAAAAATGCACAAGTTAGAAAAAATTAAATAAACTGAGATACTATCAATAATAATTTTAGATATAAAATATATTACAATAATAATACAAAATAAATAAAATTCAAGAACTAACTAATTCAAAATTAAAGGGTAAAATTATCATTTTCCTATGTTTATCAATATCCTATGCAACCGACATATTCAACTATGCTCGTCCATGTTCTTTAACCAGTTCTGCAGCAGCTTAAATCTCAAAACCAACAAAAGATCATTTTTATCAACCACCCCATCATGCTATGGCAAACAATAGAAAAGGAGATAGCTGGTATGGATGAAGACCAATCAATATCTTTCAAAAGCACTGTCAGTATCTATGATCTCTTCATACTCTTGGATACCCACTTGATTGTATCATCTGATTTGCCTTCCGTTATCAGGTTTCCATGGAAAGAGGGGAAATTACTTCTAAATCTTCTCAAATCATGAGCACCTCAAACTCATTGGACTCCCTTTAACCTATCAGGCCTGAGAAGGTAGCCAAACCTAACCTTCATGATCAAGAAAACATTACTGCTTCTTGCTGGCCTTGGTTTTCATCTTGCCAGCCCTCCTGTGATAGATTTCAAAGTTCTTTTTTCCATTATCCCAAATCTCAGTAAGATTGAAAACAAGAAGAGGCCAAGGGAATGTAGTGACCATGTGAGTGTAAAAAGAACCTACTATCAAAAGTAATTTAAGGAATATAAGGATATAATCATTAAGTGGAGGAAAGCAAAGGTAAACTACATTATTGCACTTTCATCTTTTTATCAAAGATCATTTTTATCAACTCTATTTTTAGCTGAAAATTCTGTCCAGTAAGACAATGGACAAAGTACTCCACCTGGATTTAACACAAGGTTATCAAAATGAAGGTACATAAAATCCATTTGAAGTCTTCCCTACTCTAGCTGGCTATTACCAACCTCAGTATTTCTAAAGATTTGCATTGGTACAATTTCTAAGTAGTTTCTTGTTAGACACCACTGGATCATTGAAGAGAGATGATCTTGGGAACAAGTGAAGGTATTCAAACTAAAGTCTTCCTTCCTAGTAACCCTTTTTGCCACCCTTACATCAGCCTCACAAAAAGCTTCTCCATTTCCAAGTATTTCCTATTCAAGATTCTCAAACTTCTTTCCTTCTAAATTGTCTAGAAAACAACAAACGGCCTTACTTTCTGATTTATCCTCCAGTCTTGAAAAGGGCTGGAGCCCGATTGCACTATTGACTCTGTCACAATCCATGACATATTGAACTAACCAAGTAAGTTGTTTCATTGATCATCAAACAAAAAGGTGGGAATCAGATCTCAAAGAAAAGGAAACCCATATCCCACTAAAATTTCCCTACAAGTAACCCACAAAATCCTCAAGATGATACACTCTTGCTTTGGATCAAAATCTGCCACTGCATTAGCAGAATGTCTCGTGCTGAAAAGAGATGTCTTTACCCCTACAGAGTAGGGATATATCTTTAGCAATAAGGAAGTGGTCTTTCCTCTTACCAGAAGCTTGGGCAATGGAATTAGTTAAATCTTCCTCCATAATGAGGCCCCACACCTCAATACCCTTACTAACCCATAGAATAAGTGCCTTTCTTATGACTAGGAGTTTTGCCTCACTGAAATCCTTGATGGCAATAGGCTAAGAGGAAACATTACCATATTATCTAGATGGTCATGTACATTACCTGCATTCCCCCTAGTTGTTCCATCAACATTAAATTTGGATGCCTTTCCAAGAGCTTCCCACTTTTTCTTTTGACTCTTTTTTCTCCTCATAGTCTTAAACACTTTGATTAACTCTTAGTAAAGTCAATGCCTTCCCATCTATTTGGGGTCTACTTTTTGAGTTCCACTTCTCCACATGGCTTTATCATAAACCATACAACCTGTCACTTCACAATCTATCGTGTCTTTCTTTATCCCTTGCCTTCACGTTTTCATGGTCTACCCTCTTTCTTGTACTTGCAACTTTTAACCTCTCAACTCCATGTATTGGGGCTGCCTCTGTCTTTAACTAACATGACTAAACTGCATGAAGCCAAATTCTCTCAAGTTCTCATCTATTGTGGTAATTCTTAAACAATCCTTAATATGGTCATTTCTAACTCTATCCTTCAAAGTTAATCCGCGTATCCAACGTAGCATACACATTGCCATGAATTTAACTTGCCAATGTGTTTTTTCTTCAATGCCCAACACTCGGCTCTATAGAGCATTGTGGATCTAATAACTGTTTTATAAAACTGTTCCTTTAACCAATTTGAGATTCTTTTATCACAATAAAACTCCGCTAGCTTGTCTACATTTTGCTAATCATGCTCCCATGATCTCATCCTATTAATTGTTTAAAGTTCAATCCTCCTAAGGATTTTACCATTGAGCCCAAATATCTAAACTTATCATGGTGTGCCATTAAGTCATCTCCAAATTTAATTGGATTTCTCTCTCTATCTTCTGTTCACTAAATTTGCACTCAATGTAGTCCGTTTTAGTTCTACTAATTTTAACTCTTTACAAGTCATGAGCCATCAAAAGTGCCTTGGCTTCTTTAGAAACTAATCGAATTGACTTTTCTTTAAATTCAAAGATCCTTAAATTCCCGTCTTTAGTGATCACAAATTAACAACAGGGATCAATTACCACACTATTTTTGTCCTCCCTTTAAAAGCTTTATAATACCAACTAGCCAAAACATCTAAATTACCCATCCCCTAGAACATCCCATTAGATCTAAAGAAGTTATCCTATTGTTTCTTTGCAAAAGCACATTGACAAAAACACAAAAAATGATCCATAGTTTGCAAACCAGGTCGGTCGTGCTGAAGGTAAAAATGTAAAAAGAGAGGAAAATAATGAAGAGCAAGGATGAAAGCTGAGAGAAATTATTCTCTATATTGTATTTTTGTGTCAAGGAAGGAGAGTACAACTGTATAAATAGAATACATGGAGCCAATCAAGGTGGCTAAAAAAGTAAAGAATCAATTTACATCATCAAATCAATGACTAATCTAATTACAACTAACGATATAATCATGGTCAACTTTCCAGGTCTTATGGGTTGTGATTAGAGGTTGTAGGATTCCATCATTGGTTGTTCTTTGTGGTCGTGTGGTGCTACTGTCATCTTGTGGCTTGTGTGGAAAAAGTGGATTTTGAGGATACGAGTCCAAACTAAAGTCAACTAAGAGGATCTTTGAAGAGGCCAAGAATCTCATGATGTTTTGGCTAATGAGTTATAAGAAATGCAAAGGTTTTGTCTATGATAAATTCTTAAAGGGATGGTCGAATGTTTGAGGGGAGGTAATGGGAGAAGTAAGTTGATGTTATGATCCTGGATGGAGGATGCTTCAAATTTAATGTGGATGGTGTAGCTAGAGTCAATGCCAGGACTAACAGTGATAGGGGGTGTGTTACAGGACCATCTTGGAAATGTGTTAACTTTTTTTGCTGAGCTCATAGCCTCTAGAGATTCTAATCAGGCCAAGGTTTGGGTAAACCTCATTGTGGAGGGTGATTCGACAAATGCCATTGTATGGGCTTTTGGAAGGAGGAAACCTCCTTTGATGCTTATTGCTATTCCAATGGATATTTTATCTCTTTGTAAAGCTAAGTTCATTTCTTTCAGGCAGGTTAGAAGGTCAGCCAATAGGTGGCACCCTTCTTATCCAAACTGGGGGATTGTGCTGTGGGTTTTGTGGGACATTTGTTATTTTTTGTCATATTATATTCTGACTTTTGGTTTTTCTTTTGGATATTGATTCTTGTCTTTTTGTAGAGGATCAATATAGATCCCTTATATTGTACCTTTTTCTCTTTAATGAATACAATTTGTATCTTTCAAAAAAAAAAAAAAATAATCACCCCCTCTGTAGGGGAGCATCTAAAACCCTATGCCATAAAGATGTTGGCTTTCTATCGTACCTCCATGAACACTTACAGAGCAAGGCCTCATTTCGAACCCTAAATTTTACCAATCATAAATCACCTTGTTATTTTGATTTAGCTACCTTTCCCCAATTGACTCTTTGACTTTTCCTTTTGCCCCCTACCCATTCTTTAGTAAATCCGTTTGAAGCTTCTCCAGCCTATTTGCAATGTTCATAGGCATCTTGAAAAAGACTAGAATAGGTTGGTAAATTAGAGAGGCTAGCCTTGATTAAGGTCAATCTTTCCCCTAACGATAAGTGATTCTTCTTCCCACTAGCTGACCTTTTTTCAGACGTCTCCACCATTGGGTCCTATATCTTCTTTGATCTTGGGTTGATACCTATCGACAATCCTAGATAGACCAATAAAAGCTTCTCAGTCTTACACCTCAATTGGTTGGCTAGGTCTTCTAGGAAAACTTCACACCAAAACCCACGTTCACACCCTTCATAGTCTAATTTTGTCTTGAAACCAACACAAAGCATCTAAGGACCACTTTACTATGTGCAACTCTTCATCCCTAGCATCACAAAAGAGTTGTTTTCCATCGGCAAATTGGAGGTGAGAGATGTTTAGTCCCTCATTGCCAACCTCAAAACCTTTAATGATCCCCATCTCCTTTGCCTTTAAAATCAATCCACTCAAATCTTTTGGCACAATGGTAAATAAGACCGACAATAAAGGATTCCCTTGCCAAATTCTTTTGGATGCAATAATGAGAGGAGTGGGGAACCATTGATCAGCATTGATATGAGACTCCAAAGATACATTCCTTCATCCATTTGTTTCAATGCAACCCAAAGATCATTCTCCACTCTATATGATCATACGTTTTCTCAATGTCTATTTTAAATGAGTCTTTTCTTACCTAATTTCTTCTTAATGTGAATCATCTCATTCACAATAAACACCTATGTAAAATCTACCTCTCCACAAAAGCCCCTGTGTATCAATAATTATAGATGTTAAAGCCTTCCTAAGTCTCCTTGCTAAAACCTTAGCCAACAACTTATCGATGCATCCCAACAAGCTAATCAGTCTAAAATGTGTCCTCTTTTCGGAAGTAGGGCAACAAAAATAGCTTTCACTTCTTTATTTATTATGCCTCTCCACTGGAGCTCCCTAAACATTTTCAAAAAATTAGACCAATCACCTCCCAACTAGATTTGATGAATTTAAAATTAAAACATCTAGTTGCAGTGCCTTATATTGTTCGGGTACTATCCAGAATTTCCAAAATCCTTCTGTTTCCAAACTTCCTTTCCAGCCATCCTGGCATATTTGTGGGGATTCTATCAAAATGTAAACCATCTAAGTAGTGGTCTATCTTCTAACTATACAATAATTCCATTAATGATTTGACTCCAATGAGCAAGAATGATATGAGACAAAATTTCAAGATATATATATTGAGGGGAATTGGTGGGGCTGGACTATTTCTTTGGCTCATGATGGGGGCACTAACATTTTGCAATAGTAATCAAAGGCGTGTCAAGGTGTGTCCCTAGGATCCAGGCCTTTGCTTAGAGTCTCACATCTTGGTTGAGACTTATTTAGTTTTGATTATTATGAGTTGTTATGATACTCCATTGATTTCTTGAAATGGTAATTATGAATTTTACTTGGAATGAAAAGAGAAGGGGGAGTTTGAAGCACACCAAAAAGATGAGCTGTACTACAAACCCCCAAGAAAACAAGCAGGGGCTACAATATATATCCCTAGCGGGAATTTCCAAATCAAGGATAATTTTGACAATCCCATGAAGAAAAAATCCATGCACAAACACACTTATTGACCTTGCATAGCATAGCAAAGACAGCTTAAAAAAGATAAGAGAAAGAAGAACCCACACACATCTGTCATGAATCTGCAATTAGTCAGAAGATGTTCAAACTTTTTTGTGTGTTGAAGGTACAGAGGGCAGCCCTATGTGATAATACACTCAAGAGTTCAATTAAAACATATGGTAGGGCTTTAAAAGACCAAACATTCGACTATGACACTTCATCCTTGCTCCATAGTTATAAAGATTTCGCCAAGATGAACCTAATGAATATAGAACCCATACTTGATAATCTTTTCTAGATTCTGCAATTAAAACAATAATACCCTATCAAAACATTTAGCTTATTTTTTATAGTTTTACTCTAATGATGTTCTAGCTAACATGCATTAGTGTTACTTACTGAGATGAGTGCGCACCACCACTCAAACCCTTGACTTCACCTTGGATTAATAATACACCAATCATGAAGGCACTGGGGAGTGGTAATAGCTGGTAATACTCAATTAGGAACTCCAATAATGTATATAGACAAACATTTGGAAGTATCCTGTCCTTATATTTGGTTGTTCTTGGATGAATAGCAATTTATTTTGTTATTATTGGTATCGTAAAGATGCAATTTTTTTTTTGTGAGCAAGTGGCTTTACTGATACTGTTATCATGGAAATCTGGATACCCAGCAAAGAAACTTTACGAGGTGGACTGTCGGTTAACAAACGGAGAGCTGAGAAAGGTCTGCCACAATTGAAGGTCTAAAAATTGTTTTTACCTTTTAGAGCTAAAGGTTGCGTATATTATCTGTCTTTACCATATCCTTGGTCTTGGTTAAATTCTTATTTGCTGATGAAGGAATATCCATGTTACATGGATTTAGAAACTATGCTAATAGGTGGTGCTTGAAAAGTTGACCACATCAAAAACCCTTAGTATTGTGATTTCATCACAAATATTTGTGGTGGCTGAAACAAGTAGGGCATAAATCATAATATGTGGTGAATTTAACATACCGCATAGAGGACGGTTCCCTGTAAGGAGCTACACATTTGCATTTTACAAGCATCTCATTTAAGTTGATCATGGAGATACATTAGCTGCATGGAATCCTGTGATCTAGTCAATATGAGTGTAATAATCACTTAATGTAGTTGCTCAGCTATGTTCTGGTAAACTTATTCATTTTATTTAAGTAAAAAGAGTAGTGTTGCATGTTGTAAATAATGTTTTTCATATGTCTTAATTCAAGGGTTGACAAAAGGATGTCATTAGGTGTAATTGATTGTTCTTTCCTTTTTTACAACCTTAATTTGCTCCTTGTAATTTATATATACATGTCTACTCTTTTTCTTCATTACAAGAAATACATACAGAGGATTAATTTCTCTCAAGCTTTCATCCCTTCTCTTCATTTATTTTCTTCTCTTTCTACATTTTTATCTTCAACATGGTATTAGAGCAACCCTTTTTGGAAATTGATAATTTTGCCTGTGAAAGTTGCCAGTATGGAAAGAAGCATCGGCCCACCTTTTCCTCGGTCTTCCAATCATTCCTCTTCCACTTGTTCTCTCCAAACAGATATACGCTTTAGCTCTCTCTCTCTCTCTCTCTTTTCCATCCATTCTCTACTTAGTTGGCTACCTTTAGCTTTTTTTCCTCACTCCCCACCTTTCATTTTATTCCTCTCCTTCCAGAAACTCAAAGCTAGGCTCAAGGCCACCATCTTCTTTCAAGCAATCACTATACGAACTCATCCATGCAAGAAGGATTTATTTATATTAAATCATGATTATATTTTTTTTTTGTGCGTGTGTATGTCTTCATGTATATATATGAAGTCACAGTTGACCTGGGGTGTATGGTCTACTTAGACCTAGTTGGACAAAATTGGAGCCTTAAATGGTTTGGTGAATGGTCCAGTTTTTAAAACATTGCACTCGGGCACATATACACATATAGCGCGGACCCCTTGAGACCAAGGTCTCATGGAATTCCATCCAAGCAATTTGGTGGGCCTCACCTGGGTCCACATGGATGGGGGGGTGTGAAGTGTCTTGATTGGTATATGGTGCTTATAAAATTTCATCATAATTTGATTGCTGAAGCATTGTTTTTTAAGGTCTTTAAAATTTTAACTTTATCCGATGGCAGGATTTCTTAGGATTAGATAAATAGGCTTCAAAAGTTAGATTGGTGTGAATGGGTATGTGTGCAATTCACCCGAGTGTACGTGGGTTTGACGAAAAGAGGAGGGTGGTGTTGGGGTTTTTTTTTTTTTTTTGGGGGGGGGGGGTGGGGGGGGGGGGGGGGGGGGGGGGGGGGGGGGTGGGGTTGGAAAGGTTTACATGAATGTGTCAATCGAATTGTTCTCAAGGAAAAATGTTATGCACAATGTATATATTGAAATTTCCTAAAGTATTAGAATTGATCTAGTCAATATGAGTATAGTAATCACTTAGTGTAGTTGCTCAGGTATATGTTACTAAACTTATTCCTTTTATTTAATTAAAAAGAGTAGTGTTGCTTGTTGTAAATAATGTTTTTCACATGTCTTAATTCAAGGGTTGACAAGAAGATGTCTTTAGGTGTAATTGATTTGTAATTAATTATTCTTTTCTTTTTTACAACTTTGATTGGCTCCTTGTAACTTTTTCTTCATTACAAGAAATACATACATAGAATTAATTTCTCCCGAGCTTTTGTCCCTTTTCTTCATTTATTTTCTTCTCTTTCTACATTTTTTATCTTCAACATGGTATCAGAGCAGCCCTTTTTGAAAATTGATAGTTTTACCTGTGAAAGTTGCAAGTATGGAAAGCAACATCGACCCACCTTTTCTCGGTCTTCCAATCATTCCTCTTTTACTTATTTTCTCTGAACAAAAATATGCTTTAGATCTTCTTCATGATGCTAGATATTCTGGATGCAAGCTTGCAGATACCTCACTTGATGTTAATTCAAAAAGTTTTGCATCCGATGGGACTCTTCTTCCTGATCCCTGCTTTTATCAGCAGTTGGTAGGGAAGCTTATTTATCTTACCACCATCTTGCATAACTTTAGGATGTTTAAGTCTAAGGAGAAGCCTCCACCTATTATTTTCGAAGAAACATAGGATCTATTGATCTTTTGGCATCTTGGATGCAACGAATTCAATGGTTTTAGTAATGATGATTTTGTCAACGGTTGTGATGAGTGTTTGAAGGGCAAGCCTCGGAAGAAAAAGGTAGTAGAAAAAAGGAAACCACCATTAGAAGGATGCTTTAAATTCAATGTGGATGGAGCAATATGAGGGAAATTGGGACTTGCAGGTATAGGGGGAGTACTACATAATCATCAGGGCATTGTGTTATTTTGTTTTCATGGAACCGGTTGTCATTGGGGACTCTAATGAAGCCAAAATCCTAGCAATTAGGAGAGCACTTACCTCGTGGGTGTTGGAGGATCATGTGGGGAACAACTTTATTGTGGAAGATGACTCAGCTAATGCCATTGCCTAGGCTTCTAGGAAAGGGGAACTTTCATGGAAGCTTATTTGATTGTAAGGGATATTTTTTATCTTTGTAAGGACCTTTCCATCTCTTTCAGGAAGGTTAAAATGGTCAGCAAATGGAGTTGCAGACTTCTTATCCAAAGTGAGGATGGGCCATATTAAGGGTTTCAATGGATCATTTCTAAAGTTGCGGTTACACTTATACTTTTGTGTTTTGGGTTTGGGGCCTTACATGGTTGTTGATTCTTGCCTTTTTGTAGAGGATCTGTGTATACCTTTTATACTATACCTTGTGTATATTGTATCTTGTGTTTTCTATAAATACACTAGTGAAATTTTCAAAAACAAAAAAAAGAGGGTAGGAATGCAACTCACAGGGTAGGTAAGGCTTTGAGGGGGTAAAGGGTTCAAATGGGGTCTAAGTGGGCCCCACTCGGGCCTCCAAAAATGTTGTCTCCCAAGTGAACCTGGGTATAACAATTCTCCCCTGGGAATGAGCTTACACCAACTTTAAAACGACCAATCAGTGTCACCTGGGCCAACATGGATGGGTGAATTTGAAAGCCCTTGGCTTGTATATGATGTCTATTTGAGAAACCATGCTTTAAGACCCTCAAAATTTCATATTTATTTAACGGTGAAACTTCATTGGGTTAGAGTAATAGGCTTGAAAAATCAACTTGGTGTCAAATTGGGTATAATTGCAATTCATGGTGGATAGGTGGGTGTGAGGGTGGGAATGGATGGATTCATTGGATACACCATGGGCCCAAGAATCCAAGCTTTCCACCAAACTTCATTCAAACTCGTTTGCAAGTGGTCCTTGTTTATATATATATCATTTTCCAGCATAATGTTCTGCCTAGACTTCTATGCATGTCATGTGTTCTGATTGTAGCATCCACTTACGCAAAGAGCAATTTTGAAAAAAAAAAGGTGTTGTAGCACAAAAGTGTTCTCTCTCTCTCTCTCTCTCTCTCTCTCTCTCTCCACACCTTTCGTTTTATTCCTCTCCTTCCAAAAACTCAAAGCCAGGTTCAAGGCACCATCTTCTTTCAAGTAATCACTATACGAACTCATACATGCAAGAAGGATTTATTTATATTAAAATCATGATAATATATATATTTTTTGTGCGTGTGTATGTCTTCATGTAGATATATGAAGTCACTGTTGACCTGGGGTGTATGGTCTAGTTGGACCAAATTGGAGCCTTAAATGGTTTGATGAATGGTCCAGTTTTTAAAACATTGCACCCAGACACATATAGTGTGGACCTCTTGAGACCAAGGTCTCATGGAATTCCATCCAAGCAATTTGGTGGGCCTCACCTGGGTCCACATGGATGGGTGGGTGTGAAGGGTCTTGATTGGTATATGGTGCTTATAAATTTCCATCTTGATTTGATTGCTGAAGCATTTTTTTTTAAGGTCTTTAAAATTTTAACTTTATCTAATGGCAAGATTTCTTAGGATTAGATAAATAAGCTTTAAAATTTAGATTGCTGTCAAATTGGGTATGTGTGCAATTCACCCGGGTGTACGTGGGTTTGACGGCAAGAGGGTGGTGGTGGTGGGGGGAAGGGATGGAAAAGTTTACATGAAGGTCTCATTGGAATTGTTCTTAGAGGAAAATTGTTATGCACAATGTATATATTGAAATTTCCTTAAGTAATATATGAGTATATTCCAACAGATGTTGTAAAAGATCAATAATAAACTAAAAAGCCCCTAACAACTCAAGTGAAAAAACCTATCAAAACAAAAGTTCCATACTTAAAAATTCCAAATAGCCATAAAATTTTATCATCCATAGAATTTCTAAACCAATATGGATCAATCCTTTTGTGATGTTGTACAAATTGCGTGATGCAAATCGCCTATTGTCAAAAGTTAGCTAGAGTGGAAGATAAATTAGCTTCTTAGGAAAAGGCCTACTTGTCCTTTGGTGGTAGAGTTACCCATATAAAACCCACAACAACCTCCCAACTTATTATTTCCCTCTTCAAAATTTCGATTAAGGTATCCAAAGTGCTTGAAAAGATCCAAAAGACTTCCTTTAGGATGGAAAAAGGAATAAGAAGAAACTCCATTTGGCAAGTTGGAAGGATATTAATCCTCCTATTGAGCACAAAAGTTTTAGTGTGGGAAATATTGTGGAAAGAAATTACCCCCTCTTAGCAAGGTAGTGGTGGAGATTATAAAAGAGGAACTAGGGAAGGTATTTCAAAGATGGGTATTTTGGGACATAAGAAGGGAGACGAATATTGGAGAATTCATGGAGTTGGTGGTAGGTGATGGGTCAAAGATTAATTTTTGGGAAGATAGATTGATTGGGGAGAAGTCGAGGAATCTTTTGATAGATTTTATGCTCTATCCAATCAGAACAATATGACCTTGAGTGTTGTTGAGAAGGTGGGTGACAAGGTGGTTTCAACTTTGGCTTTTAGAAGAAATCTCATGGATCATGAGATTGGCTAACTGGTTAAACTTCTCAACCTGATTGAGGAAGCGGTACATAGACTGGAAGATTCTAATCAGACAATGTGATTGATGAAAGCAAGTGGAATCTTTTTGAACCAAGCTTCTCTTGTTTCTTTACTTTCAATGCCATTTGGAAATCCTTATCACCTTATGAAGTCTAGAGTTTTTGTTGGATGGCTTTTCTTAACAAGATCTTGACAACTGATAACCTCAAAGCCAAGACCTCCTCCACTCCTAATGTTTGCTTCTCATGTTGAAGTGAGGAATCAATCACCTTTTCCTTTATTGCCCTTTGTATCCCGAATTTGGCATTTTTTCCTAAACCTTTTTGACATCCGCTGGGTTACAGTTTTTTCCATTTCAGGACCTAATTTTAGGTTGAGGTTCAGGGCCATTCACAGAGAGAAGGCAAGCTCTATGGGAAATGGTACTTTTGGACGTTGTTTGGTTCTTTTGGCTAGAGCATGACAGGAGAATGTTCGAGGATAAAGTGCAGCAGAGTGTGTGGGTGATCTATCTAATCAAGTCAAACTTGGTTCAGTGGCCTGTGGCTCTACGAACTTCAATCACTTGTCAAGTTGAATACTACAATAGAAGCTGGGCATCATTAAATTAAATTACATGTCTTGTGGTATCATTTGTGTAGTTTTTACGATTATTAGCCTTTGGCTCAATAGCCCTGATCTGGCCATTTTGTTCCTTTTCCAGATTGTACATCTTTCCATGGAATAAAATTTTAGTTTAAAAAAAAGACAAATTTTAAGGAAGATGTTACTTCTGATGACAGACCAATGGAATGTGGCATATGATCTTTGATAGGCAACCGGCAGTGGCACCTGCATGATTCCATAGGTTTCATTCACTGGTAACTGGTGGAAATAAAATCTGGATCACCTTTGGTTCATGGCATTCAATTCTAACTTATTCAAGTTTAGGCTTCATGTCGAAGTAATGGCATTAATGTACATGGGAGAGGACTGTAATAGATGGATTACTTCCAAAAGCTTTTAGTACCAGCACCATCGAGGATCTTAACGTCAATGCTAAGAATAAGGAATCCAGTCATTTGCAAAAATTCAGCATACACACAAGATGGTGCCCATGCTTCTCTAGATTTCTATAGCCCACGATCAATTTCTTGGAGTCTGAAGCTGAGCTGAGAAACATAATATACCTTGTACATGAATTATGACTTCTTGAATAATGTCCTAATTAGTATGTAATCATTGATATCCCTCACTGGTCCCATCTCCTTTAGAAGGACCTTATGGGATTATGAGGAGGATTCATTGAGCCTCGATCAGGCTCTTATGGGATGAAGACAAATGGATTTGGTCCGTGGATCCATTAGGATCCTTCTCTGTAAAATCAATTCTCAAAACAGCTTATGATGCAGGTCTGTCCACCGCTTGTTTGTAATATTGCCTGGAACAATAAAATACCCCCTAGGATCCAGATCTTTATGTGGGGTGGCTCTAAAAAAAATTGTTAAGGCATAATCTCAGGATAAAGGGTGTTCAACCAGAAGAAGTCCCGGAAGTGTGTCCACTATGTGAGGAATGGGAAGAGACAGTGGATCACTTGCTGTGTAAATGCTGCTTCACATAGGTTGTATTGTGCTGCTTCCTAACTTTATTCGGTTGCACGTAGACCCTGGGGAGTGATGTGGTGGAGTTGATCTCAGGGTCAATGGGAGGTCCTTTTAGGGGTAGATATAGGGTGGTATGGAGGTTGGTTCCATTTGCGGTTCGTGGGCAATTTCGAAAGAGTGGAATGGGCATAGGAAGGGTGTATGAGGGCGATTGGGAAAGATTGGAAATCTAAGACTGAGTGGATAGCACCACCTCAGGGCTTTGTGCAAGTTTAACGTGGATGGGGCAGTAAAAAGTAAGCTTGGGCTGGCAGGTATTTTTTTGAATGGTGATTCATGACGAGAGGGGTAGGATGTTATTAGCATTTTTGAAGCCTTTAGGGATAATGGAGTCAAATGAGGTGAAATTGAGAGCAATCAGGAGAGCCCTCCAGATTTAGTCTAGGTTTGGGAATGGTAATCTTATTGTCGAAAGTGATTTGAATAATGCCATCTCCTTGGCTAATAATATAAAGGCCCCATGGAAGTTGATAAACATTGTGAGGGGCATTAGGAGGTTGAGTAGGATGGAAGAATCTCCTTTACACACATTCCTCGGTCAGCGAACAACGTTATGAACTTTCTAGCGAAGGTGGGAGTACACAAATGAAGACCTACAATGGAGATACTCAGATTGCGATACTACTTGGGGTGTATGAGGGGATGGGGGTTCTTATTGTATCTTATGATGGGTGTGGAGTTGTGTATATATAGCTTTGTATTCTGTTTTTTAGTTTTTTTTGAGGGAGCCTTGTATAACTCCAATACTTGGCTCCATCGAATTTGTATTCTTTACATGAAGTAATGAAATTCTTTGTCACAATTTCAAAAAAAGAAGAATGTCCAGCCTAGATGCAACCTTAACCTGAATATTCACTTTTTTAATCTACCCATATCTGCCATATTACTGGGAGAGCTAGCACTTGGCTGTAAAAGCAGATGTATGCATTGTTTAGATGATACTAAGCTTCATTTTCTCAAATGATCCCATTGAACAATGCACAACCACCTTTCACATCACCTGTCTTCAAATCCAGACTCTGTAAGGCACAACCAACAAGATACTACTCAGGTTCTTGATTTTAACAGCAAGAAAAGGAAAAACAATCTCTCAAACAACTTTAGTTGCAAGGAATATCATAATCTTCCATGAAAGACAGTCCCACTTTTTTTTTTTTTTTTTTAGAGCAGTAACAAGATGAATAATTTATTAATAAAAGAAAGATATTACAAATACATGAGGGGTCTAACTATCTAAGTGGCTTAAACCCAAAACAGAAAAGAACAAAAACAAACATGTAGTCCTGAAGTCCACAACAAAATACAATCATAACTCAACCCTCCCCCAAAGGTTTTAAATAGAAACTTCCCTAAGTGCTGAGTGGATCCCCATCTTTGCAAAGAAATCTGCAACCCCGTTGACTGATCATTTGATCTGCGCGAAGGAAACATCATGACCTAAACATAACACCTTAATCTCCTTGACTATTGTGATCAATTTCTAAGGAGGTTTTTTCTTCTCCTTTGCCCCATTTGATCGCATTTGCTTAATCCCTCTTTATGATTAATTTGCCCTGTCCACTGGAGGTCCATAGGGTCAAAGCTCTTCTAATGGCTAAGAGTTTGGCATCATTATAATCTCTCACACCCACCGTCTGAGAAGACTAAGAACAAAGTGCCGCATGAGTTACGTAAAACCCCTCTGATCCCAGCCGGCCTGGTTTACCTCTAGCTACCCTGTCTACGTTAAATTAAATGTACCTAGTGGTTGTGGGGTTCAAATCTCATGAGTTTTGGTTCTTCTAGGTTTGCCCCTCTTCAATCTTCCTAGGAAGTAAGAAAGTCCGACATTTTATATCCCTAAAAGTCCTCACAGGCCAAAAGCCATGCACACAGACTCCGTACCATCCAGTTAAAATGGTATATTTGGGCATATTATCTCTACATGCTTGCTCCTTGACATTGGATTTCTAGGCTTCCTCAGGATCTACAGTACTGATTTCAGGACCCAGTTTCATCAGTTCTCCATATAAATTCATAACCTTGCAGGGGGGATATAAATCTGTTACTTCAGGAGTTCAGACTATATATCAATGAAACCCTGAACCATGGTGTCTAAAAAAACTGGTAGAATGCATTTATCATTTCCAATAAAATTTTCCACCTTAATTTCTTTCTTGAAGCCTAGGTTATAAATGGCCTCACAAGAAGTTTGCCAATATGGTTATAAAGTGATTCCACCATAAATGTGATGCCACTAATTTTTGAAAAGATCTCTAGTGAGGAAGATAACTCGTTCTCTCTATGAGGGAGAGTGACGTTTAAAATTGATAAGAGAATAAAATGGGGACCACATTTGTGGGTGGTTGCTGCGTAACATGGTTACAAAGTGGGTGAAGTTGCAACCTCTCCCCCTAAAATTTCTTGCCTCATCATGTGGGCCATGAAGAAACAAAGTCATTGCTTTATTAGCTTGTAAAGTCAAAAATTTAAAGAACAAAAAAAAAATGCAATGATGGGATAATCTGAAGTGGTGAAACTTCATTTCCTCTAAACGGCTTTTACAGGCTTTCTCACAAAGGAAGCTCATCGTTCATTCTTCCTAGAATTTTTCATTTTAAAATAAATCCTTTTTTTTTTCTAATGGCAGGCAAAATCATGAACCATTTTTTCTGAAGAAACACAAAATGTTGAATATACTCATTTACCTTTTCTATTGCTGTTGATTGATTGCCTGGTGCCTGAAATAAAACTGGAGAAGCATCTCTTGCATACTGTCGAAAGCTAGAAAGTTTCCACTCCCATTGTTTGCTATCATTGCTGGAGTGCGGAATCAGTTGTTCATTTGTCCCTCCATTGTCCTTTTTGTTGCACCCCATTTGGTCTGATTTCCTATTCTTGTTTCCATTTGTCGGTTACTACCCTCATTTCAGGCTCTCATTTTTGGGGATCAGGAAAGGAAGGCCAAATTGGTTGAAAATAGTCCCTTTCACCGTTGCATGGTTTGTTTGGTTGCAGCACAATAGGAGTATCTTCGAGTCCACAGCATCTTTCAAGGAAATGGTGGCCATAGGATTAAGTCCAGCATCATTCAATAGGCATTCGCTTCTGATTCATTTAGTGGGTTTTCTGTTAGAATGTTTATCTAGAATTTATGCTCTATATTCTCTTTTTGATTTATCCTTCGTACTTTTCTTGCTTTGGACCAATTTCTCGTTGGGCCGAAGTGCTTTTATACTCTGTTTCTACTAGTATACCATGTGTGCCACGTTGAGAAGTCCTTGAATCATCTACAGAATAGGGAGTTGAGCTAGGACTTAACAAAAAATCATTGGGTGTGTTTGTGTCTTTAGTCGAATACAGAATCTTGGTACGTCCTTTTAATATGGATTGCAACTTTGTAAGAATGCAGTTCATGTCCTAACATTCATGCATGTATCTATCTTGTAGGTTGAAGTGATTGATATTCTACCAGAAAGTAACACGGGGGGAAAGTTGAGTTCAAGTACCTTAAGGAGACTTGAGGCTGAGAAATCCCAAAATTGGCACAATAAGGTGCAATCTAATCAAAATAAGCAAAATCAAATGGCTGGCAGTTCATGTGCGGTTGAAGAACTTCAGGTTCATGATACTGCAACCAGCACTATGGATGACATGAAGTGATATCATGACCATGAAGAAAGAGTCTCATGCAAATGCATATCAACCATGGTTTGTTTCCACACGGTGAAGCAGCAGAAAGCAATTCAGACAATGACATGATTAGCTTTTGAGGTAAGACAGACCAGTCATTTTTATTATTATTCTTTTTTGGGCGGAGGCGCAAAAATCCTATGTGCTTTGAACAAATGCTTTTGTTCCTGTTCTGTACCCTCCAGCAATGTTAAAATTTCAGATATCCCTTGAAACTCTCTCTCATGCGCACCCACCTAAGTGTTTGAATATAGTTTCACTATAGTATTGATTCAGTAGAGAATGTACGAAGGTAGATCCAGGTGGGGAACTCTTGCATGAGTTTGTGAGGTTGCAACTTTGAATAAATATTTTGATATGTTGTCTTCTGATGGATCATCTCTTAATGCAAAGTATGTTTATCTTTTTGATCGACCAAGGTGTCCAGGCCTCATCGAGACATGTGTAAGCCTCCTTACCCATACACACCGTGTAACTTTACGGGAAGGGGCCCTTTAGGGTGGAGTGGGAATCGAACTCAAGACTTCCGTTTCCTGAGGCAGATTTCTGACTATCACTCCAATCCCTTTGGATTGATTGCTAAGAATTTTCTTGTAGCTGTCAATTTGGATTCCTTAGAAGTTAGAACAGCCAATGGGACTGATGGGAAGTATTTTTTTCTGAAAAAAAGAAGATAAAATTAAAACCTAGTGGGGTCAAAAAGAAAGTTGGTCTCCGAAATAATTAGCCAAAATCCACATGAGTTCTTAGAATTGAAATGCAGGATTTAAATCCACATGGGAAAAATGATCAGGTACAGGAGATTAGGTCTTAAGAGTCTCATCCACCACCCATTATTAAAAGACTTCATGTTTAGGAATTTCAAAATTTACGAAATGGGTGATGATGTAAAACTTGACTATTATCACGATAAGTCTTCTACACCTTCCCATTTCTCCCCAAATAGATGGGCAATGGCTGGTTATTGATGACAGTGATGATAATTATGATTGTTGACTCGGTTAATACAGGGATATCGTTTCTCTATTTCATACAAAATTGAGATGATGGGTCAAGCATATGCCAAGTTTTACTTTGGGATATGAGGTGTTGAGGGATTTAACCAATTGAAGGGAGACAATGCAGTACGCTTTTTGCTCTTTATCTACATGTAAAGTGATAGTTCAGGGTAGCCGTTAAATGAATCTTTGGCTGTTTATTCATTGAATGGTTGTGATTTGTTTCTGGGCTGTTTATGCATTGAATGGTTGTGATATATTTCTATATTGACGGTAAAATAGAAAAAATATCACTCCTTTTGTTCCAATTTAGTTGTCTTATATGGACTTTAGAATTGTCCCAAAATAGTTGTCCTATTTAGCATAAAATGTGTTGAAAATGGATGAGATGAGATGGAGTGCTAGTTTTATATAGATAATTTTTAAAAAAATATAAATTTTCAAATGAGACAACTAAAATGGGACAGAGGGAGTATTTGATTTTTAATTTTTTTTAAAAACACATGTCATATTTTTATGAGGCCTTTAAGACTGTAAATCAGAACGAGCTGTGAGGGAAGCATTTCAGTAAAGTTTAAATCTCACAACAACAAGTGTTCTCGTTATGAAATAAGCTATCAATTTGGTATCCGAGAGTGTATTAGGCAGCTAATTTCTATCAATATAAATTTATTAAAATAAGTGATTTTCTTTCTATATTAAATAAAATGAAAAAAATAGTAAAAAATTATGCAATCTAATCACCCAACATTGTTCTGCCTGATCTCATTCGGTACAAGTAAAATATATAAATGAAGTTCCAAGCTCTCATAAAAAAGAGGCGGCACTGATCTCTGACGCTCTCTCCTCCGGCCAAGAGTCTAAATCTCGATATCGGTTGTATTGGCTGATATCTCGGAGTCCTCCCTACTCTCATGTCTTCTCTCCTCTTTTATATAGTCATTTTACTTTGAATTTTCACAATTCACAATTACAACATAAGTGTGTAGGGTGACTGATAAGATTAACAGTATCTAGAAAATCAACGACAGATTATAAATTTGTCTGAACGAAGCAAACTCATGTCACAGCACACTCTGCAGTGACTTCACTGTAGCACGTTTAAAATGTTTCTAAAAATGAATTTATGATATGTTTAGGTATTTACCATTTAAATGATATAAGCCTGTTGATCTATTTGTGAAAAATAAAAGCTCCATTCTAAATTTAGTTGATGCATCCATTTATTTGGTATTAATGAATGATTTTGTGTTAGGCTGCATTATAAGGATGGAAATTTGACCTGAAGCCTATTCAGAAATTGGGACAAAACTTAGTTGTAGAACCTAATGTAACTTTGGCGGCAATTGGGTTGTATGAATAAGGGGGTGAAACTTGGGTCGGGTTTTAACCCGACTGGCATAATCTTACTCGAAAAATCAAATGAATTGGATTTTACATTTTTTAAATTAAGGTTGGGTTAGGTTAAAGAAAAAAAAATCTAAATTAAATTTGGTACTGGTTAGATCAAGCTCTTTTAGAATTGACCTCACTCACTAAAAAAATTTAATGTAGCACTTGAATTAAGTCGGGTCAGCACTCGGGTTGAATCGGGTCAACAATTCGAGTTGGGTTGTGTTGAGCAATTCGGGTTGGTTAGTTTGCGTCTGGTGGGGTTCAATAATTTTTTATATGAGTTGGGTTAGGTTGAGTTTATTAAAACTTGATCCGATCCGTCCGAGTTTCAGACTTAAAGTTGTATTGAGTTGTACTAATTAAGATTAGAGTTGGGTTACGTTTGACTTGTGCAAGTCCCGAAGAGAGAGAGAGGCGAGAAAGAGAGTGAGAGAGGTCTTAAAGAGAAACCCTAAATTAAAAAATATATAATATATGATTCCGATGGGTTTTCAGACTGGACCAGCTTCACCAGCGGCCCATCTGATAATTATTGGATTTAAGGATTTTATCCGTAAGTGACAAACTGACTCTAGGATCTGATTCGTTTTCTTCATAATCAGGCTGGGACACATGACCAGTGGGCTAGATTCAGGTCTGTTGACACTTCTCTCTACAATCCAAATTGAAAATTTGGTGGGTTAGAATCAAGGGCTAGATTTGAATCCATCTGGAGTTGTATATATGCTATATCAAATAAGTTAATTAGTGAAGTTAGTTAGAGCTTATCTGTAAATTTGAGCATATTTGCCTCTGTATTTCTTTGTAATAAGGAGAGTAATACTTTTAAGATAAAATTTAGAAATGACTACATGCAAAGTATGTACTTGAGGTTACTTAATGTAATGAATTGATGGAAAGCATCAAACTATTGCTTTTACTAATCCTAATTAAAGCTATAAATGTGTTGAAACCCTGTTTAACCCGACCCAATATAGAAATTGTTTGGCTTGGTTTTAAGTTGAGTTGCTTGGATTGGGTTAGGATCGAGCTCAACTCAATGGGTTGCAACCCAGGTTGCCCTTTACATTGGTAGCAATTGTTTTTAATATGTGTATCGTCACCTCACATTGGAGGTGAAATTAATCCCATAAGTATGCGTAAATCTCCCAATCTACACACTGGTTAAATTGATGGGAGAGTAACTCCATAGAGACTAGTGTTATATCCGAACCATGTATACATAAAAAAATATTATTTTTTCAAAGATACTTCAAGTATATACCTATATTTATGTGATATTATACTTGTAACATATAATTTGTGAATTTCTCAGTTACCTTATCTCTTCTTAATTTTTTTATATTATATAAATGCATGTTTTAAACAATCTCCTTTTTCTCTTTTATATATATATTTAAAAATGTCATTTTCACATACTTTTAGAAAGATACTTCAAGAATATATCTATAGTTGACAATGGACATATAATATATGTATTATACTGGTAACATATAATCCACAAATTATTCAACTACTTTAACTCTCCTTTATTCTTTTTATATTATGTAATGCATCTTTATATATTTCTCTTTTCACAAGGTAACTGATGTGTTTCTAAACATTTACCTTTTATAAAAGAAGGTGATTTTTTTTTAGATTTTAATTGTGCAACTTCCTTGCCTAACATTTATTATAAATAAAACTTTTCTTTAAAAATTCCAAATTATTTTTCTTCTAAAAGTTTTGGTAATAACAAAATTAAGTCGAAAGTATATTTTTAAGTCCTTTGTTCAATTTAAAATATTTACAAAAATTATAAAAAAATATTTATGTTAACTTTATACAATAATTTAGCTGATTTTTTTGTCTCCAAATCTTTCATATAATGCCCCAATCAACAACCCAACCTTGGCGTGACTCGAGCTTATTTGCAGCTCTAGTACATTTTTAACTAGGGCCAAGTAATCTAGTTAGGGTCACGCCTTTTCTGTGCAAATCTACTTTTTGCGGTACTTTTAGGGCTGACTTGCCAAGTTTACCCACCCAAACAAATATTAAAGCCCTTATAAAGTAACTTTGTCGTCCAGTCCAGCACAATAGATGAGGACCCTTTTTTTCAGTAAATGTCTTATTTTTAGGAGTATAAGCCTAGAATAATATCAATAAATGACTGGACTGTGATTGGTTGGTATAGCGTAGTTACACTATCAAAAACGCTCTAAAACCCTAAGAATGGAAGTTTGAACTGTGAAACGCTTTTTCCATCAAATTCAATCAATTATACGTTTCAAACTTTGGAAATCTATTTCGATTTTTACAGTGGACATAACAAAATCACAATGCAAGCAATCTCGAAGGGTTGATGTGACAGTCAAAAACTCACTTCAAGAAGTGGGAGTCGTGTCTTCAATTTACGTTCAACTTCAAAGGAATTCAAAGGACTACTTTCCATTAAATTTTTCTGATGTGTATTGATTGGGAGGTTTAAACGCACTCCTGAACACCTTAATTACCCCAAAAATAAATGACAATAAGCATCACATACTCTCCAGTCATTGAGAAAGAGTTTTAGTTGATCCATTGGAGTTGATAATATCACAAAACCTTATAAACATCCATATGCATATGAATTACAAACAAAATATTAGAGAGAAGATCCAACTGCACCCCCTTCAACATTTCTACTAGTCATTCTATTTGCTCTGTTCTCATTCCACTTATTTCTTATTTCTATGAAGAAAGACAGACAGAGATAGATAGAGAGAACGCGCTCGACTCTTCATCGGATCCTTCAATCTACGACGGAATGGACATCGATATCGTATCAATCCGATGCATGGAGAGGGAAAGGAGAGGAGGCCCGTGGACATCTTACTGTAACTTGAGATACATCATCCGCCTGCATGAAAATTGCTTTGTGACTGAGTTACAGTGAAAATGAAAGCATACTGTAGAATGAAAGAGGAAGGAAGAATCATAATTTTATTCACAATTTATCTATAATTTTTATCTATATGGGTGTAGTTTAACTCTTTGTCTCTCGTTTTAGGAAGAGGGAGGTTGTAGGTTCGAGCCTCAATGATCTAACCTTAGTTTGCCGTAGGGGTAGTGAGTTCACCTATAGAGATTTATGCTGGATATCCACAGTTTCTCACACCTAAACTAAAAAAAAATCATAGTGTACGGAGTAGGTTCTAGGAAAATGAAAGGGAGAGAAAGTGATATTTAAGAAAGGTCACGGTAGATTGTGGGGGTGACTGAGAATATTAAAAAGTGCATAAATCAATGACAGATAGATGGAATATTGATGTTGATGATGATGCGGATGATGATTGATGATTGATGTAATGATGGAATATTATTCTTGTCATGGTGGTACAATGTAGAAAGGAATGGTCAATGTCGTACCTCCGGTCTTCCTCGGTGAGTTTGCCGTTGGACTTGCCGGAGTCGTTGGACTTGGAGGAGATGGGCTTGTAGTCAGGGAAGGGAACCTTACCAGACTCGATGCATTCGACGTCCTCCAACAATACCTCGTAGTGCTTCTTCACCTCCTCCACTGTCTTTCCACCAACCATGGATGCCACATTCTCCCATCGGTCCGGCGTGTCCCGGTCGAATATTGCTATTGCCCTTTCAAAGGCTTTGTTCTGCTTAGTAGTCCATGTAGATGAAGATGAAGAAGAGCTAAGAGATCGGGAAGCCATTTACTTGAACTAAATCAAACTAAAGCAGACCGGTGAAAACCCACAAAGAATAGGTAGCAGAGAAGTGAAAACAATCTGCTTTCATGGTAGAGAGTGGGCAGTCGAGCTCCAATATATAGATAGAGAGAGAGAGGGAGGAGGTGGGTCCAGTTAGAATTGAGAGGAGGTGGGTCCAGTTAGAATTGAAGGGCTTTATGCATGATGGATGGAATGAGGAGAGAGGGGGGAGAGGACAAAAGAAGGAAAGAAAAAGGAGTGTTTGCTTGCTATCTTTTGATCCTTTTTTGAGCCGTTATCCAATGTTATTTTTTTTACAGCAGAGATGTAAGAAAGAAACAGAGGAAGAGGGAAAGGCGTTACTATCGAAGGCGTTTCTTGTCTGTCTATCCATCAGAGACTCACAGTTCACAAACAAAACGCATATCTATACAAGTAACAGGCAGTCTGTATAGTCTGTATCAGTGTTGTCAGTCCACTCATGTGACTAGGCTGATGTTTGGCTTCAAAGGAAAGAAAGATCATCCACGACACCTGATTTATATTTTCAAAACCTTTCTTAAACTAATAATTTTATATTTTTAACTTTCAATAACCATCAAAATAGATGGTAGAGAAAAAATGTGGAACAAACAATGTCAATAACCCATGAATGCAATCTCTAAATGAGTGGGTTTGTATATTTTCAGTCAGCACAGGCTGGAAAAAAAATGAGTGGATTTGATATGAGTTGAGTTAGATTTATTAAAACCTAATTCGATTCACCTAAGTTTCAGTGTTAACCTCTCTTTTCCAAATTACGATTGATCTTTGAAAAAAAAAATTACAATGCAGGGTTGAAGTGCAATTTTCACTCTTATGTTTGCAATGTAGTCTACTTTTATTGTGTCCATGTCTAGTCACATGAAATTCTCCAGTTAGCCCGCTTAATAAAGTAAGGAAAAAATAAAATGAAGTGTGATGATGGGTTCAGCACACTCGTATGATTGTTTTGATTCAAAATAAAAAACAAAGCCTCCTTTTATAGGGAGGGGATTTCTAGATTCACATCACTTCAAAGAGAAAGGATTCAAGGTTTTCTTCTCTAAAATGATGGAAAAAGAACAAGAAAAAGAAACAGAGGGAAAAGTGGGATTTCTTTATTTATCCGTCTAATCGACGAGAAGTCATTCATTGACTGTTTTTCTTTACTATTGTTATAATTGTATATCCTCATTTTTATGTATAAGTTGGAATAGGTATTTATGTAATCCGACAAGAGTTTCACTATATTACTTATTTTGACTTTTGAGTCATTTCGCTGAACTCTTTATTTTAAGTAATTCGAAGGTTTTAGCGAACCGATTCGAAGGACAAAATAGACAATAAAGTAAAACTTGTGTCGGGTTACACAAATCTCTATGGGAGAATCGCTATCCTAATAATATTGTACTCTTTATTTTCAGTGGATACTCGTGTGGATTTACCTCATGATTCTTTATTCATATTTGATAGTTATTAGTGGATACACGGTTTGGAGATTTTTTTTTTCTTGATTTTTGATTGTTTATGTACTGTGATTATTATTCTTTCTCGTATTAATTCACATATTGACTAAGAGGCACTATTTTTCCAAAAAAGTGTTATTGGTGTCAAAGTTTAAAATCTAGAAGACATGAAATCATTAGATTTAGGGGGCATGTGAACTAATCTAGATGCAAGCATCACGAATAGAATGATTACCTTAATGACTTAAATTAAATGACTTTGAAAAACATGTTAGATAATGAGTGGAAGAAATTGAATAGAAATACCGTTGGACATATTTGACATCATCATGTATGGTGTGAGAATTTTGTGCATTCATTGCGGAAAAATTGAAAACATGTATGAAAGAAAATCGTTCAGAATGAAACCTTTTTAATTAGAAAAGTTGGAAGTTGTTATTCTAGGATGGAGTTCTATTATGGAGCATGTGAATAAAGTTCGTAGCATTGTGAACTAATTGTATTGGACGATAAGTTATAGACCCTACTAATTCTTTGAAAAACATCGATGGTATCTTTTTCGCAACTTTGTTTTAGATGATGTGGTTATCCTATATCAAGTTACATGTAGGGGGGAGAGACTCCAAGCATCATACGTGGAAGAAAGAAAAAAAAACAGTCACCAGTTGAAGGAGGAGGAGAACTCCACTGGGCATGAAAAGGTGCTGAGAGTGTCCCACATTTTCTAGTTCTTATGGGATATAAGTAACACTTTTCCTTCTTTAGCATGAAGCGTTTTGGGGTGAGTGTATGAGCACACATCCCAAAGAAAAATCGTGAGAACGCGTGTGTGGAGTTCAAAGATGACAATATCATGCTGGGTGGGACAGTGTCGTTACAAATGGTATCAGAGTTAATGATAACTATAATTACAAATGGGGGGATTGTGATAGTCCTCACCTTGTGGAGGAGGGGGGAATCTCCAAGCGTCATGCATGACAAAAAGAAGAAAAAACAATCGATAGTGGGAGGAGGAGAACTCCTTTGAACGTGAATGGCAGAGAGAGAACCACCAGTGAAGGCGTTGGGATTGTCCCACATCGTCTGAGAAGCTGTTCTGATCTTAAGATATAAGTAACACTTTTCTTTCTCTTAGCATGCGGCATTTTAGAGTGTGTATGGGTGCACATCCCAAAGAAAAACCGTGAGGACATGTTTATGGAGCCCAAAGCGAGTAATATCATGTTAGGTGAGGTAGGGTCCTTACAACAAGTGTTCTAATAAGTCATGAGCCTCATGAGGGAGAGAAGTAAAATAAATAGCCTCATGACTACAAGAAACTAAAAGGCTGATCAAAAACTATTTATATATTACCGCCATGGCATCAAGTGGTGATAGGTGTAATACCTTGTCATGCCCCGAACCCACATGTGGGCCCGGAACGCTACTTAATTTTTTTTTAAACAACATTAACCCATTAATCCTTTTGAGAAAGATCTCCCATACACATGTGAATCACACACGTGTTCTGACATTCTAGTCACCACTACTAAACCTAACTTAACTGTCATTACTCTGGCCAACACAACTAACCTACCATTGTCGATATATCGTAGGTTACGTCATATCGTCGAACACGTCTGGCTATATATCGCCCGTGTCGATGTATCATTCTAACAACAACAAGTGTTGTCTGTTCAGTTCGTCACAATTGACTTTCTATCCGGTATTACACTTAAACTACGTGAGAGTTGATATAAACATATATCAACATACTACTATAATATACATAAATAAGTCAGAACTTACAAACATAATCATATTTATTACAAACACATAAACACATTCAAAGCAGGCAAATAGTTTCCACATACGGAAAACCTTAGGAACTTCTAAGACTCGACTTTTAACGAGGCACCATTGGTCCCTCCAATCCGTCATCTGGTTCATATCCTACCTTATAAGGGACGTGAGTAACAACCCAGTGGGGAGAACTTACTATAAAATCCATTGGTTATAATGCAGCAATGAATAAGCAATGCATGCCTCAAAATTAGAAATGTATATGTTATTAACAAATCCCATTTTCACCCTACAATCATCTTCTAAGGTTTTTTTATTCAGGTTGTATGTATTGCTAATATTGGGGTCGGTCCCCAGCCGTGTCAACTGTTGGCGTGAGTTGTCAATTAGAAAGATTATAGGAATAGTCTTGACTTGTAAATCCCTTTATAAAAGGGTCAACCGTGATTCTAGTCCTAATTTTAGGATAGACAAAAATAGAATGTCTTGTGTATATATATATATCTGTCATTGTTTGTAAAGGAGATACAATCAAAATATACAGGAAAAAAGTTTTTTCCCATGACTTTTGACACGGTATCAGAGCCTAGGTTCGATCTCCTTTGATAGGAATCGAAGTTTTTTTTTTCCGTCTTTTCAGACGGAATTTATCCTACGTTTATTTTTTGGTACCCAATTTTTTTTTTCCCCTTCCCGTGTCAGGGAAGGCTTCCCGCTCAGCTTGGCAGTTCCCTGTTTCAGCCGTGTGTCTTCCGGTCGTATCCGTCGGCCATCTGCTGCTCTGACGCACCACGGCCGGCGCTTCTTTCGCTGTCGGAGATCTACCTGCACCGGATCTGTCCCGATTTGTTGTTGCCTTCCCCGACGCCGATCTGTGTTACACACAGCAGCAGCGTCTTCCTGCTCCGATCGGTCTCTCCGTTCTCGGCCTGGATCTGAGATTTTTTCTCCACCGCTCTGCTCTTCTTCGGCCGTGCTCTGTTTGCCGATTTGCTGCCTGCAATTCCGCTCCGATCTGCTGCCTGGGATCGAGATATACCTCGGATCTACAACTCTCACTCTCGGCCCGTGTGCTTGCCGATTTGTGCGCAGCCGGGCTACCTTGCCCTTCTCCTTCCCGGCACTGTTACCGCCCGCCATAGCCTTAGATCTGCCGTCGCTACCCCTTCTGGCGCTGCCCTTGCCTGCTTGCCCGCTGCCGCCGCTCCGCCGCCGTCCTCTGTCTTCCTGCAGATCTGTACCTACCAACTTCGGCCGTGTTTTCAGTCGGAGCATCATCTGAGCCGTCCGTCTGCACTGCTCTGTTGAAATCTTGTTTTCCGACCTACTGCTGCATCGCCTTTTCTTGAAGAGGCAGTGTTGCCGTGACACAGATCTACTCTGATCTGTCTGCACCCGCTCCATTTTTTCATCTTGCCGTTGCTCTCATGGCCGAACACGACAAGAACATTGACTCCACCGCCATTATCACGGAATTAACCACCAAAATGACTGAAGTCTTGAACAAAAATTCAGCCCCTACCCAGACCCATGATAGTGCTGCTGCTGCTCCGATTGGCATCAAATTGGACGGGCTCAATTACGCTCTTTGGTCCCAAGTTGTTGAGATGTACATCTCCGGCAAAGACAAGTTGGGACTCATTAACGGAGATATCGTCCAACCTCCACCGAACGATCCCTCCTTCCGCAAATGGCGCACAGACAACGCCATTGTCAAGGGATGGCTGATTAACTCCATGGACCCATCCCTCGTCGGCAGCTTCATTCGATTTCCGACTGCAAAACAAGTATGGGATTCCATTGCTACTACCTATTTTGACGGCAGCGATACATCTCAAGTGTATGACCTCCGGCGGCGTGTGTCCCGTCTGAAACAAGCAGGTGGTTCCCTTGAGAAATATTTCACTTCTCTCCAAAGGTTATGGCGCGAGATTGATTTTCATCGCCCAAACCCCATGGAATGTGTTGTTGATATTCAGCACTATAATGACATGCTTCAGGAAGACCGTGTGCATGCATTCTTGGATGGCCTGGATGATCGGCTTGATAACACTCGCAGTGACATACTACAGATGCGACCGTTCCCTTCCATTGAACTTGCGTATGTTCATGTTCGCCGGGAAGCTGTCCGGCAAGTTGTTATGATTACCGGTGGCCCCCTCCGATACTCTAGGAGCAGTTCTAGCCTCAAAAGGGTTCAAGACCGGCCAATCAACTCCATCTTCTTCCCGGTCTTTTTCTCTGGGCACTGGGAAGGCCGGCACCTTTGCCAAGCCCCTGGGAAGGCCGGCACCTTTGCCAAGCCCCGCTCCTCTTCCACTGATGGTACCAAGTGCTCTCACTGCAGTAATTTGAAACATACCCGTGAAAATTGCTTCAAACTCCACGGCTACCCTGACTGGTGGAATGACCTTCAGGCCCGCAAACGCCGAGATACTGCTGATGGCAGAGCAGGTCAGGTTGCAATTGCTGCAACCGAGTCCAGTCTCTCCCTCCCTCCCCATGTGGAGACCGTCCTAGGTGATTTACCAATCACAGAAACAGGTAACTTTGGTACTGCTCTTTGTAGTTCGTCTCGCAATGGTGATCGATGTTCTTGGATCCTTGACTCGGGTGCCACCGACCACATGACATTCGATGCCACTGATTTCTGCCAAACCTCTCCACTACGGCACACCTGCATTGCTAATGCCAATAGGGCCCTCTCTCCGGTTACAGGGGCTGGCACTGTGCAATTGTCACCTACTTTATCATTATCTCATACTTTGCATGTTCCCTCCCTTTCCCATAAGCTGCTCTCTGTGAGCCAAGTTACTGCTGCCCTGAACTGTGTTGTACTAATGTACTCTACCTTTTGTTTACTTCAGGATATTCTTACCAAGGAGATCATTGGGCGTGGTACTAAGAGGGGGGGGGGGGGGGGGGGGGGGGGGGGCTCTATTACATGGACGATCTCAGTATGGGCCGCGCACATCACATAAATCCTCCGGTTGACAGGCACAAGCGACAGATTTGGCTTTGGCATCGTCGGTTAGGACATCCGTCCTTTGGTTATCTGAAGTATTTGTTTCCGAGTTTATTTTCCAAGCTTTCGATATTGGACCTCAAATGTGAAACTTGTATTCTTGCTAAAAGCCATAGAGCTACTTATCCTTCAAGTATGAATAAAAGTACTGTTCCTTTTGCTTTAATTCACTCCGATGTGTGGGGTCCTTCCACAATCTCTGGTCACCGCTGGTTTATGATATTTGTAGATGATTGTACTCGAATGACTTGGCTCTATTTGCTGAAAAATAAAGATGAAGTACTGACTACATTTCATTCCTTCCACACTATGGTTCAAACTCAGTTTTCAGCTAAGATTCAGATTCTTCGATCAGATAATGGTGGTGAGTATGTGAACCACCAGTTTCATGCCTATTTTCAGCAATATGGTCTTATCCATGAAACCTCATGTCCACAAACTCCTCAGCAGAATGGTGTGGCTGAGAGAAAGAACCGTTATATCCTTGAAACTGCTCGGGCTATATTAATTGGCGCCCATGTGCCTAGTCGACATTGGATTGACGCCGTTGCTACGGCTGTGCATCTCCTCAATCGGATGCCTTCCAAAGTCTTGGCTTTCAAGTCTCCGTTACAGGCCCTATCGACGTATGTTCCATTACCTACGATGTTATTGCTCCACCTAAGATTTTTGGTTGTGTCGCTTTTGTCCACCTTCATAAGAACCAGCGCACGAAGCTTGATCCTTGCGCCATTCGATGTCTCTTCTTGGGATATGCCGTCCATCAAAAAGAGTATCGGTGCTTTGATCCGGCCTCCAACCGCACCTATGTGACTATGGATGTCACTTTTTTGGAGTCTGAGACGTTCTTCTCTTCCTCGTTACCCACTACTCCTCGTCAGGGGGAGATCAGGGATGATGAGCCGAAGTGGCTACACTTTGACTGGCCGAGATTTAATGACACCGACATCAACATTGAGGAACCCAATACAGAACTAAGTGTGTCTTCAGAAACGGAGAAAGGTTCCAGAGCAATATCTACATCACCTGAAGCTGAAATGGAAACCCCCTCCCACTCCTCAGTACCCGACGACCCATCTCCTGAAAATATCCCCGAGGTAAACTCTCGTACTATATCTTCAAACTCTAATGATATAGATATCCATGTTGGCTATACTTTACCTTTCAGGCATAATCGTGGCAAACCACCAAGTCGATATTCTCCAGATATTGGAGAGCGAAGCTCAAAATATCCAATTGCCAACTATGTGTCTAAAAAAAGACTCTCCGAACTACTCAAGACATTTGTGCATGAACTCTCCTCATGCCATGTTCCTACCAGTGTTTATGAAGCTCTGACAAATCCTAAGTGGACCCAGGCTGTGAAGGAAGAAATGGAGGCACTGCAGAAAAATGAAACATGGACTCTTGTTCCCTTACCCAAAGGAAAGAAGACGATGGGATGTAAATGGGTGTTCTCCATTAAACACAAAGCAGATGGTTCGATTGACCGATACAAATCAAGACTAGTAGCAAAAGGTTACAACCAGACATATGGTGTAGACTACTAAGAGACCTTCTCGCCAGTAGCAAAATTGAACTCGGTTAGAGTGTTGTTATCCCTTGCAGCAAACCGTGATTGGCCGCTGCACCAGTTTGATATAAAAAATGCCTTTCTCCATGGTGATCTGAAGGAGGAGGTCTAAATGAATGTTCCACCAGGCTACACAGCAACTTCTGAAGTTGAAGTGGTGTGCAAATTACAACAGGCATTGTATGGTTTGAAACAATCACCTAGAGCATGGCTTGGGCGATTTAGCTTGGTAATGAAGAAATATGGCTATCAACAAAGTAACTCAGATCATACACTATTCTTAAAGCATCAACAGGGCAAGGTCACGGCCTTAATAATCTATGTAGACGACATGATTATTACAGGAGATGATCCAGAAGAAATATCAAGGCTTCAAGAGCATTTGGCGACTGAATTTGAAATGAAGAATCTGGGAGGACTCAAATATTTTTTGGGAATTGTGGTTGCTAGATCAAGCCAATGTATATTCCTTTTCCAACGAAAATATATCCTAGACTTTCTATCAGAAGTGGGACTAATAGAATGCAAGCCTGCAGACACACCAATTGTCCAAAACCACAAACTGGGAATATATCCAGACCAAGTGCCGACAAACAAAGAAAGATACCAGAGATTAGTTGGAAAACTTATTTATCTCTCACACACTCGCCCAGACATTGCTTATGCAGTGAGTGTAGTAAGTCAATTCATGCACTGTCCGAGTGAGGATCACATGGATGCGGTACTCAGAATTCTTCACTACTTGAAGTCATCCCCAGGGAAAGGGCTTATGTTCTCGAAAAACAATCACCTCAAAGTTGAGGGATATATAGATGCAGATTGGGCAGGAAACATATCAGATCGAAAATCCACCTCAGGGTACTTCATGTTTGTTGGCGGAAACCTTGTGACATGGAGAAGTAAGAAACAGAATGTGGTAGCTTTGTCAAGTGCTGTAGCTGAGTTCCGTGGGATGGCTAAAGGTCTTTGTGAGCTTCTCTCTCTTAAAAGACTTTTAACAGAAATTGGTTTTGCCCCAAGTTGTGAGATAGACCTGTTCTGTGATAATAACGCTGCCATTGATATCTCACACAATCCTGTCCAATATGATCGGACCAAACACGTGGAGGTAGATCGACATTTCATCAAGCAAAATCTTGAGAACAAGACAATCAGATTTCCTTTTGTTAAGTCTGAAGACCAATTGGCAGATGTATTCACAAAAGCTGTATGCAGCAAGGATTTTTTCAACTCACTTAACAAGTTGGGCATGAGAGACTTGTATGCACCAACTTGAGGGGGAATGTTGGCGTGAGTTGTCAATTAGAAAGATTATAGGAATAGTCTTGAGTTGTAAATCCCTTTATAAAAGGGTCAACCGTGATTCTAGTCCTAATTTTAGGATAGACAAAAATAGAATGTCTTGTGTATATATATATCTGTCATTGTTTGTAAAGGAGATACAATTGAAATATACAGGAAAAAAGTTTTTTCCCATGACTTTTGACATCAACAACACTGGGGTTAGCCCCCATTTGAAGTTCCAAACAAAACTAACAGTAAATCCTCCACGAAAATAATGTATTAACTTGCAAGTGCATAAGGTCTCCACGACCCGGCTTCCTAACACATCCAACCCAATAGTTCAAGACAGCACTCGGCCAACATTAGTAGTTCTGGCCTAGTGGCCAATATCATTTTTTTCAAGGTTATTATCTTAACAGAATTAACCTAATATCATACTCATTCTGTGGAAATGCATGACAATGCAAAACCATGCATGACTCTCAGTGCCCTTTTTACATATGGACTTACCCCGAGAGAACCCAATGAGTTTTGATCTTATAACTTGAAATATTCATATTAGCAATCTTGCTATTAATAATAATCAATATTCAAACAAACATATAAAATTGGATTTAATAACACGAGTGCCTTCACCTAGTTTTTATCCAACAATTCCCAGACACTCCATCGGTCCATTCTGCGTTAGAGGCTAGAGGTCCTCGACTCTCCGACAACATTTGTAACGCCTACGTTCTACACAGTTAGAACATTTTACATTCCTTACATGTAGACAGTGTCAGGTCTCGTATTATAGACCTATATAGCCTTTTTCATCTTAAATGTCCATGGGTCCCATTTAAGTCTAGTGTTAGTGGGTTTGACATACAATATAGTATAGTATCGGTTTGAGTCTCATCACCTGGTTGAATTTTTCACATAAAATCTGTAAAATAGAGAAAAACGTATAAATTTTTTATTTATCAGTATATACACATAATAATTTTCTAATCCCGTGCTATTTTTCAGAAAACATGATATGTGTAATGAGTTACATAGGCTCTTTCTATTCCTTTACATTATGTTAGAAAGTTAGTTATCAGCCATCTAAAACATTACAACAAAATGAAAAATGTAAAGTACTCAGTGCCTTCTCTTTTATTGTCTTTTGGAAGGACCACGGAGACTTATTGTGAGAGGCCCAGAGAGTACAATACAGAAAGTAAATAAAAGTACTCAGTGCCCTATCCTCGTATTGGCTTCTAGAAGGACCATAGTGACGTATTGATAATTCAGTCTAGAAGGTACAATACATAAATTTAAACACACAAGGCGAAAAAATAAACACACAATAGTCAGCTGGGATTAATCTTTTTTTCGATTTTACATAGGGTTGAAAACTATATTTTGAACGAAAAATAATATAAATCTTGAGGGTGAAATTTAAATTGTAAGAAAAAACCTATTTTTTCTTCAATTTAGAAAATCTTATTTTTAAACCCCAATAGTAAGTCATTCTACTCCTAACTTGCTTTGGAGTTAATAACAGTAAGAATAGGATCATTTTGATACCTTGGGTGCAAAATTTCGTCTAAAATTGGTTAAGTTTGAAAACCCTCAAATGAACACGGAAAAACCCTCGAAGAAAAAGAAAGAAAGGAAAAGACGATGGAGAGAGAAGAATTTAAAAGAGTGTGTTTTTTTTTAGCTCTTCTCCAATATTCTTTCACTTCCATTCTTTAAATAGGGTACCACAACCGCCCTCGTGGCAAGCTACAAAGGTATCTTGTGCATTTTGATAAACATGCATTATATTTTTTATTATTTTATTAATATCCTTTTTTATCTTTTCCAAAGCTAGAGATTTGTAGCTTCAGGTAGGTTTAAAACTTATCTTCTTAAGATACCTTATAATATTTTATTATTATCCTCTTTTTACTAATTACTTCTACGTCCCATCTCTCATTTGGGTATTTCAGGATTCCACTAAGCTGATACAATTGGCCTACTAGGTCTGGTATTAAAAACTAAGTATGGTATTAAAATTTGGAGTGAAATTTATGTCAAAAACCCAGTATTTTTGCTAAAAAACACCGTTTTAACAAAATCTCCTAATTTTGAAAAATCTCATTGAAAAGATCCAACCTTATAGGTTGATAGAGTAAATTTATGTGATAAAAACATTCTAAAGTTTCAAAATGTTTCGAAATCAAAAACCACATTATCCAAGTAAAAGAATATTCAACGGCCTATATTTCATGGTTTAAAGTAAATATAAAAAACTCACTATTTTGGAGTGTAAAAAAATAAACAGCTTAGTTATAATACAGATTGAGTACTAACTCTCTCGTATATTTTTAGGACTTTCTCTACCCTATCAAATTGGGGTTTTACCACTTAAAAACTTAAGGTTAAAATAAATTAGCGAAACTATAATGAGTTTGGCATGTCATTGGGTCCGGAATTTAAAAATATTTACTAATCTAAAATTTGAAGTTCAAACTAAGTCAAATAACTAAGTTTCTATAGCAGCCAAGATTTAAGACTAAAATAATATTATTATTATATCATAAGTTGCCCTTATACCTTTGAAACTTAATTAAAGAGCTATCGGATTCGGATCGAGTCAAACTCAGATCCGTTAAAAAAATTATTTGATAATCTTTACGATTAGAGGAAAATAATTCATAATTAATGGCTAAAATTTATTTAATTAACCACAATTAATTATACTTAACCCCTAAATTGGATTGGGGTATTACATACCCCGTGCCTATGAAGAAAAAAAACACATTAGTAGTTGCATTGACAATTCTCTGGTATATAAGTGGTAACCTTCCTCTTTCTAGCATGAGGCCTTTTGGGAACAATACTGGGTTTGCTCGCCAAAATAAAGTCGTGCGGGTCCGTGTGTAGGCCTAAAGCGGACAATATTGCTAGCGGAACGGGTCGTTACAAATGATATCAGAGCATGGTTCAACTCTCTACCTGAAGGTGTGGGCTTGGTTGTTGTGTGTGCAGAGCCGGGGACAGCTCTGGCTTTAAGGGGGTAGATTGTAATACCCCATGCCTATGGAGAAAAAAAATGTCCCACATTGCTAGTTGCATTGGAAATTCTCTGGTATATACGTGGTAGCCTTCCTCCTTCTAGCATGAGGCCTTTTGGGAGCAACAGTGGGTTGACTCACTAATTGAAAGTCGTGTAGGCCGTGTGTGAGGCCCAAAGCGGACAATATCATATTAGCGGGACGGGTCGTTACAATAGGAGCACAATCTGGGTAGTGAGTTGGGTTTAAAGCTAAATCTTAGTTCGGTTATATTTAATTCTCGTCAATAGTTTTCAACTAAGCCCATATTTTATCTTCCTACAACCCATCCATAACTTAAGCCCATTTTTAATTTGGGTCAACCAATTCAAGTTAGGTTTAATTAGATCACAAGGCAACCCATATAATTAAATAGATAATTTGGTCTATCTATATAAATTTATATGCGTCAAGGGAAGAGAGACCCAAAAAAAGTTTTTAACGCTAAAATATAATTATGTAGAGAGTTATTTCTAAAAAATCATCAAATTATGATATAAAAATGACGATTATGTTTATATATTTATATTTATATATAATTTGGGTAATTTGGACAAGTCAAGTTATACAAAGCATGACCCTAATCCTTCGACTCGAACCAAATCATATTTAAATAAGTTTGGTTAGCTTGTCCATATTTTCGGAGCGGTCAATCGGATTCAGTTTGACTCTAGCCTGAGTTACACCCTTAGGTGTTGAAGTTGATGTACTCATTGTTGGTGAAGATATATAGTGTAGGATATTAAGTAGGTAATTAACAGAGGTGCATCTCTTTATGCTACTTTTAAGAAAGATTATTTTAAAACATAATACTTGGAGAATTTGGTGTTGTGAAGATGGGAATTGCAGTTAATCAAAGGTTACATGCATAGGTAATATATGTAGTAAAACCTATGGTTTGCACATTGATGTTGAAGAATGTGACACTTGTTCCTAGGGCTTCAACTAGGGTCGGATAGGTCGGATTCCTTAAAACCCAACTCAACTCGAGTTAATATATATGACATCCGACCCGACCCAAATTCTCAATACGAACTTCACAACCCAACTCGACCCAAATCAACCCGAATTCTGGCCCACCCCTCATTTTGAACCCTTTTTAGCCTAATTTTAACTGAGTCGGGTCTGGTTGGGCAGGGTCAGGTTGGGTTAACTTGTAAAATCCTCAACCCGACCCAACTCAAATTTCATGTGGGTTTTTATCTTCTCAACCCAACCCGACCTGACCCGCTGACCTGAAATTCTCAACCCGACCCACATGATTTCTCGGGTCGGGTCATGAGGGTCTGGTCAAAACCCGACCGAGAGCAGCCCTACTTGTTCCTAATCTTTAGCTTAATTTGATATCTGGATTTAAGATGGACTAAAATAGTTATAGAAACAACTTTGGCAATGGTGAATAGAAACTTTTAAAAGGATCTCTGCTGGTATTAAGATAAAATGAATGTTGTGGTATGGTTTTATACCGTAGAAGATGGCCTGAATATAAGACATACAAAGGGGTACGAGAATGGATTTATACAAGATTCAAACAAAGGTGTGCATGAATGGTTTGAATCAGGGGTACAAAATTCGGCCTGGCCGAGATATCGCCCATAAATCTCTATTCTCTTATTTATTTTTTAAATATCAGTATTTTTTATTATTTTATTTTTCTGAATTAAAAAATAAATAAATAAAACCCAAAAGGAAAGTGGGTTTTTTTTTTAAAAAAAATAAAATTGAAAACGTAAACATCGACTGATTTTTTGAATATCGGCCGATATTGGCTGATATCAGCCGAGATATTAACTCGGGCCCACTACCGTTTTGATTTTTTTTTTAAAAAAAAGTAGACCGATATGAATCATATCGGGCATATCGGCCAAGAAATAGTGTGTACGGCCGATACAATACGTATCGGCCGATATAATACGGTGCTAAAAAGTGACATATATATCGGCCGATACATTTCGTATCGGCCGATATCTTACGCATGGTTTGAATATTGTAGATGAGGGATCTTCATAAAAATTTTAGCTCAAGCAATTTGGCTAAATGAGAGAGAAGGGCATATAGATTATAATAATTAAAAAGCTTCACCCTATTATCAAGGGTACATACACCTAAATCCCCATGATCATTATTTATTTGGTGAGCATCATTGGGTTTATTTTCATAGATCATTACAAAGGAAGTTCAAACTGTTAAATTTTGTTTACTTTGATGTGTTTGATCAAAGGTTTAAATATCGGCCGATACTTATCGTATCGGCCGATATATACCGGTTTTTTGAAACCTTGAAATATCGGCCGATACGATAAGTATCGGCCGTACTGTTGGAATATCGGCCGATATGGGCGATAAACGGTCCCCAATATCGGCCCTAATATCGGCCGATATTCGAAAATATCGGTATATTAGATTTTTTTTCTTTTTTTTTTTTAAAAAAAAATACAATATCGGCCGATACGGGCGATATATCGGTCCGAATATCGGCCCAATATCACCCGATATTGTATTTATCGGGCTGGAAAGTATGGTTTTTTTTTTTTTAAAAAAATAATATCGGTAGTGGGACCCACCAAATATCGGCGATATTTAATCCAAAAAAAATCGGACAAAAAAAAAAAAACGGAAGAGAGAGAAATTTACCGGCCGGTATATCGGCCGATATGCATATCGGCCGATATTTGCATATCGGCCGATATACCGGTATTCCCGGTATTTTAACCCCTGTGTTTGATCCTATAAAAAAAAGTTATTTTTGAAAGAAATTGTACTTTTCACTATCATTGATAATTATTTTAGAAAAGTGTGCACCTATGCCATAAAAGCCAAATGTAAAGTATTTGAAACTTTTTAGTAGCTTATGCTATGGTAGAAAGGAAAACAAGAAGTTACTAGAGGCATCTTCATAGACAATCATGGGAGTATATTTCAAAGTTATTTGGGCTAAATATGACATGGAGCATTACAAGACAGTCTCCAATACCCTTTTTTTTTTTTTTGAATTTTTGTGTGAGAAATTCAGTGTAAAATCTCCACTGGTGATACCCACTGTCCTTAGAGCACACTAGATGAGACCATAGGGACTCGAACTTGACACCTCTCGCTTTCTAAAGGGGAGATTACTAGTTGAGTTGCACCTAACAAATAGTATTACTAAAACGATGAACATACTCAATCATTGAGAGAATAACAAACATGGTATGTTCAACTAAACTTTTTAAATCATTTTGAAGATAGGACATGTACAATACATTTATCTTATTAATAGGTCTCTGTTGGTTCCTTTGGAACAGGGTGGATCCAAAAATATTATGTTGGGTAGGGGGGCAGGGGTTGGGTTGGTAAAAGGGGCAAGGTAAACTTCACAATCACTAATGGGCTAGGCTTAAATTTGAGAAAACTTTGAATTTTGAATAGATTTGACCTAAAAGACTGACTCAACTTGTTCATAATAAGTACCCAATAACCCATTTATCCAAAAGTGGTGGATCTTTAGTCAGTCCATGTAATGATAGGAATCTAAAAAAAAAGGTCTTACAACATACCATTATTATTGCCTAATGGTCTAAATTCAATTTTATCTAGAGTAGGTGATTGAAATGAATACAAGTACATGGTGGGACTTCAGACAATAAATCTAAACCACTCTAAACCTCTTTAAATTTAAATCTAAACCACTCGATAGACATCTTTCTTTGTGGTTTTCTGCATTATATCGAAAAAGTATTGCTTTGGAAAAATTAGATTACTCAGATGAAATCCATCAAGGAGATCATTGAAGACCCAAAACTGATCAAGGGAATTCAGAGTCCAGAACTGTCAAACTGGAGATGGAGAATCCACATCCTAGCAGTAAAAGCTTGTCTTGCAAAGTTCGAAGCTTGGAGCATTAGTCTTACACATACTAGCAATAAAAAGGCCATGCATAATCTTAAGCAAATTCTAAATTGATCAAACCCTGGATTTTGTAAAATAGCTAATCACTTACAACAAAAAAAAGAAAAATTTTGTCTACTTAATTTATTTTAAGCCCTCAACTGAATATTTATATTTACCATAGTAGCTCATGTTGACACATTATTAAATAAGCCAACATACTAACTCTAGTACATCTACTAAATGAGTCATTATATTTAATTCAAACCAATTTTTAGCTACAGTTTAGCCTAGTTGACACCTCAAATCAATTCCTACATGGCTAATTTCAATGTGTTGGGTAATGACAGGAACATCAGTGCTTTTTATAATAAGGTGTATCGATCTTACCTTTTACACACTTATTATCATTTAAATAATTAAAAAAAACACCAATATTCCTTATTATCATAAACACCGACCTTATTTTTTTCATTTAAGATCTCATCCTCAATTCCCCAAGCAAGTGTTGTTACTTGTTACTTTCTCTTTCCTCCTTTAGGCTATGGGAACTGAATCAACCCCAAGATGGGGGCGAAAGTAGGCATCTTTTAACGATTACATGATTACTTTCTGCTGTTGGTAAAAGAGAGAGAGAGATTCATAGACAGACAAATCTGTGCACTTGCTGGCTGAGACTCTAAAAAGAGATGAGGTGAAGGGTGAGCTAAGCCATATATTCTTATTGCCATTGCCCACTATGTAATGTAATCAGAATTAGAATATAAATATAACATCAACTAGAGATCACCAGTGTTGTTACAGTTCCCAGTATTAGAACAGAGGAGGAACAGAGAAATGAAGAGAAAAGGTGCCATGTCTCCTACTTAAGAGCCAAATAACACAACAAAGAATCGGATTGGGTCAAGGTGAATTTTATTGCAAGTGGGTTCAAATCAATGTCACTCGAGAATCCGAATCCAAAAACAGCAAGGATGCATGAGAGCGATGGTAAGATTATCAATGCTGAATCCATCCTTCTTATCTCATATAACTGTTCGTGCATCAGAACATCATTCCAACATTTTCATACAATGTTTTTTTTTTCTTTTTTTAATGTTTCATTTACAATTTTCGTATAATACGGATCGGGATTACTTAAACTGCTAAATCGTTGACCGGCCGATATGGTCACTATTTGCGCCGTGCCGATGATCCTAATTCGCTATAAAAAATTTACGGGTAAGATTTTGATGTTAGACATCTATTTTATTTGAAGATGATTAAGTAAACCATAAATTTATTTAGAAGAAAACTCCCCATTTAAATTTGCTTTGTGAATAATAAAAATGAAGATTCTGCTCCTTTTCTAGTGGGATATGTTGGAAGTGTGGCCCCTTCACGAGAAGTGCAGAAGAAATAACTTGGATGTCTTGCTTGCTAAGTTTTGGTGCTCTGCATGACTTTTCTTAGGCGAAAGAGCTTTTATCTGATAGCTACATCCGTTACTATTATCACCGACTAACAAAAGATAGAGATGTACATACATTCACATGTAGTAAAAAAAATCATTAAAAAATTGCTAGGATCGTGATTTATTCATGACTTGGTTTGAAGTTAACAGATACGGGTAACCCCGGTAGGAATATAGGGGATGTGCATTATCACATGGAATTGAAGTAATTTTTTTGCAACATGAGTGCAAGTTGGAGTGAGAACCGATGGGTCACATTAGAGATGAATCTTGTAGCTGGTGTTGGAATAAAGGGCACCCTATCTCTCAAGAATCCATTGTTCCAAGTTGAAAAGGTCAGCCCTGAAAAGATGGTCTTATTCAATTCTATCGGATCAAGGAGGAGGACAACTTTGAGAGAATCTTGGGAACTAAAGGGGAAGAGGAAATCCAAACATTGAATATTTATGAGAGAGAAAGAGAGGGCGAAAGGGAGATGGGACATTAAAAGTGAGGATAAATGGCAATGATAAGGGAATCCAAGAGGGTCCCTTAAAGATTAAGATAGAAATTTTGTGAGAAAAGGATAGGCCTAGCTCATCTATACATTTGGGTCTAGCTGTGAGGGGTTATGGACTCACTTATCTTACCATCTTTTCACTACTATCCTTGTTTAAAGTTAGGGGGTTCAACTAGTGTTGGATTTTCGTGTTTTGGAATTTTCAAAAAACCCTTTTGTGTGAAGATGTGTGTGCCTTGGTGTTGAGGAAGATAAAATAGTCCCACATGGATAGTGAGAAAAACATGTCAACCCTTTGTAAGTCTTTCTTGTCGTCTTTCTCAAAAGATATTAAAAGTATCTATAGACTATGTGAAACTATATTCTCAACACACATGTACAGTGGCGGTAGGGCTGCAACTCAGGTAGGGTTTTGACCCTACTCTCATGATCCAACTCGAGAAATCATCCGGTCGGGATGAGAATTTCGAGTTAGCGGGTCGAGTCGGGTTGAGAAGACAAAAACTCTCATAGATGATCCAACTCGAGAAATCATCGGGTCGGGATGAGAATTTGGGGTTAGCGGGTCGGGTCGGGTTGAGAAGACAAAAACCCTCATAGAATTAGGATTAGGTTGAGTTGAGGATTTTACAAGTTAGCCAGACCTAACCCAACCCGACCCGGCTCTGATAAAATTAAGCTAAAATGGATTCAGAATGCGGGTCGGTTCAGAATCAGGTTGATTCGTGTAAGAATTCGGATCGGGTCAGGTCTAGAATTTCGGTTTGAGAATTTGGGGCGGGTCAGGTGAGATTCCATAAATATTAACTCGGATTGACCTGACCCAAGTTGCAGCCTTAAGTGGCGGCATGCGGGCCGTGCCAATCCTGATCCAGGTCCAATATCTCTATCCCTATCCATTTCCACACAGTGACTTGGAAAAAACAAGACAATTTATATCTTTATCCCTATCCATTTCCACCAGGTGATGTGGAAAAAACAAGGCTATTCATGCCACAATTATATTTTGAATTTCATGCCCAATGAAAATTGTGATAGGCGGTTCAAAACAAGCAAGGAGTTTTGGGATCATTTAGATGAGAAATTCAAGATCTAGGATCAAGCTCCAAAAAATATATTGCTGGCCAATATATTGATTTTAAAATGGAGAATTATAAGCCCATCAAGCTTATAAACTGCAAAAGTTGGCTGAAGAGGTGCTTATGGATGGAATGGTTATTGATGAAGCATTTCAAGTAGTGGTGATAATTGAGAAAGTGTCACGTTCTTGGAAGGAATATGAAGTTCCCTTAAACACAATAATATGACTCTTGATGATTTAAGTCCATCAAGCTTATGAGTTCTTTGGGCTTAATTCCTAAGATCCCTTGGGAGCAGGATGGGTGTTCAATCAAAGCTCCGTAGAAAGCCTTTTAAGCAACTTGTAAGGTGCTCTAATTTACTTTGATTTGATTCATAGTGATATTTGTGAGATTCAAAGCTTGGAATCTAAAGATGATATGGTATCACTTTTATAGTTGATCTTTCTAAATTTGCTAAAGTTTACTTATTTAAAGTAAAGTGAAGTGTTGGAGAAATTCATTATTTACAAAAATGAGGTTGAAAATCAATATGGAAAGAAGATAAAGGTTATAAGGTCAGCTGCAGGAGAAGAATATGGGTGTAGTTCAATTGGTTGGGTTGTTGTGGGTTCGAGTCCTCAAGGCCTAACCTTGGTGTGCTCTAGGGTTAGTGGGCTCACCCGTGAGGATTTTACGCTGGATATGATTTCCCACAAATAAATTCAAAAAAAAAATTGCCTATAATGAATTTGTGAAATTATTTGAAAATCATTGTTTAGTCCATGAAGTAATTGAACTCTACCACTCCAGCAAAATAGAGTAACCAAGAAGAAAAATAGAATTCATAGATGCTGAATTTTTTGAGAATTTCTTTCCTTTTAGACTCAACCAAGGGTGAATCTTCTAACTGCCAATTTAAAAGACTCTTTAGTGAAAGGGTAAGGAAAGGGACAAATTTTGGTCCTGACTTCCATACTTGGTGGAAAAGGAGCCCTCATAGTCTATAGATGCATCTTTTTGGAAAGAAGTCATTAGTAACGAGATTGAATCTATTGAAGGTTGTAAGCATTTGATAAATATAAAGAATGACAAGTGGCTAAAGGTTTAGCAAATAAGAAGGCATTGGATTCTTTGATACAATGATACCTATTCTCCTATGGAAAAAATCACAACCATTAGAATACTTATAGTTGGATTCTTTGATACAATGATACCTATTCTCCTATGGAAAAAATCACAACCATTAGAATACTTATAGCCATAGCTTCTGTAAAAAAATATATTATTCACCAAACGGATGTGAAGATTTTCTTTTTAAATGATGAATTAGAAAAAGAAATATACATGAAGCAACCTAAAGAATTCATTGTTAAAGGCTCAAAGGATAAAGTTTATAGGCTTGTAAAATCCCTATATGGGCTTAAAAAAGCACCTTTACGGTGGCATGAGAAATTTGATGATGTTGTTGATTAAGGAAAGAGAGCCCCTTATATATTTGGACCCCTTCTATCTTTCCTGTAATTTTTTTCCTCTTACGTTTTCTATGTAAATCTCTCGTGTTGTGATGTTTATGGATTGTTGTTCTACGTGAAATGTGTTTTTTCATATGTAATGCTTTCTAATGACTTCATTGTGAATGATTCTGACAAGTGCATATATAGCACCTCTTACGCAAATGGGTATGTTTATATGTCTATATGTTGATGATTTATTTATCATAGGCACTAATGATCATTTGGTGAGTGATGTAAAATGTTATTTTCCCTCTAATTTTAATATGAAAGACCTAGGAGAAGTGAATGTAATCCTAGGATAAAACTATTAAGAGATCGCAATTGGATTTGTTTATCTCAAACATATTACATAAAGAAGCTTCTTCAAAAGTTTAATATGTATGAATGTGTTTGATTACATAAAGAAGCTTCTTCCCTCTCCTTTAGTGTTGTTGGCGTGCTTTTCGTCGTTAGCGTTCTGCTCTTGGTGGAACTTACCAATGGCATCACCCTTGGCGTTGTTTGGTGGTGCCGAGCTCCTTGCTCTAAAGGAGGTTCTGCTGGGGTCAAGCAGAGTCGGACTTAGGTCGGAGGTAGAGGGCTCCTTCATCTTTGACATCGGCATTTTGCTGGGCTTCTCAGTGTCGTCTCAACTTTTAGTTGATGGTTGTTGGGACTCTTTGCGGTCGAGCTTCTCCCCTAATGGTTTTTCAGATTTGATGCGGCTTGCTTCTTTTGAGGCGTGGGTACTATCCTTCCCTGTTTCTTTTTATTCTCTCTATTTTGGTGAGCAGTCTTTGGGGGTTTTCTCTTTGCCTGGGCATTTGGTTGGGGTGTTATCTTCCCTTTTTATAATCTCTCTTCTCCTTTCGCTCTCTAGGCACATTTGCTCTCTGCTTTCGTTGCTTAGTTCTGCCTCTAAAATTGACTCTGGATCCCCTAGACCTTCTTTGGAGGGGCTCGAGTTTCGTACGATTAGTGGGGTATGGCTGGCTGGCTAGAGAGGGAGTTTACTGTGGAGGAAATTGTGGTAGCTTTAGACAGTTTGAATGAAGATAAGGCCCCTGGCCCCGACGGTTTTAATTTTGCTTTCTTTAAGACTTGCTGGGAGACAGTCGGCCCTGGTATTTTCAAGTTCGTTAAGGAGTTCTTCTCAGATGGGATAATCTATAAGGACTTGAAGAACTCATTTATCTCGTTAATTTCGAAACGGGAGGGACCGTCTGAATTATCCCATTTCCACCTGATTAGCCTCGTGGGGATCATTTATAAATTGTTAGCTAAGGTGCTAGCTAAGAGGCTAAAAAAGGAGTTACCCCAAGTCATTGATGATTCACAAGGAGCCTTTATTGAAAAAAGACAAATTTTGGACGGAATCTTGATTGCTAATGAATTGGTGCACTTGAGGAAAAAAGAGAGGAAACTAGGGTTATTGTTCAAAATAGACATAGAAAAGGCTTATGATTGTGTGGATTGGTTGTTTGTGAGATATCTGTCTGAGAGAATGGGTTTTGGTAGGAGGTGGCAAAAGTAGATGAAAGCATGTGTGGAGGGTTCGAGGTATTCAATTTTGGTTAATGGTTCTTCCACTCCACCAATTGAAGCCACTAGGGGTTTGAGACAGGGGGACTCTCTATCTCCTTTCATCTTCACGATGGTAGGGGAAAACCTGAATCGTTTGGTGTTGAAAGCTAAAGAAATGGGTATTGTGAGGAGGTTCGAAGTTAGCTCAGAAGGTCCGTCGATCACTCACTTGCAATTTACTGAGGATACCCTCTTCTTTTGTGATCATAGTAAATCAGAGGTCTTGCGTTTTCGTGCGATCTTGAGATGTTTCGAGTTCGTCTATGGACTTCGGATAAATCTAGGCAAAAGTACTCTTATTGGGCTTGACATGGATGACTTGGTGGTTAGAGATTGGGCTGATGAAGTCGGTTGTGGGATCAGAAAACTTCCTTTCTCGTACCTTGGGCTCCCGGTTGGGGGTAATCCTAGGGTAAAATGGCTTTGGTCCCCGATTTTAGAGAAAGTTGAGAGGCGATTAGCAGGCAGGGGTAAGAGGTATTTATCGTTGGGTGGAAGGGTAACTCTCTTCAAGTCTGTTTTGGTTAACATGCCAATGTACTTCTTGTCTCTTTTTTAAGATCCCTATAGGTGTGAGCAATGCGATGGAAAAACATTTTCAGCGATTTTTATGGGGTGACCAAGAGGGGAAGAAGAAAGTTCATTTGGTGGCCTGGTCCGAGATTACTAAACCTAAGTAGGTTTAGTCCCTATTAGAGTGAAGAACGAAGCTTGTTATGCAAGTGGGGATGGTGCTTTGGTTCAGAGAAAAACGCCTCATGGGTCCTGTTACAATCGGCTAAATATGGTAGAGCAAATGTAAATGGGTGGACTTTGGGAGAGGGTGTGTTGCAGTCTGGCTCCAGGGTACTCAAAGATTGGTGGAATGTGTGTGAAAGAAGGTCTGAGGTTGGAAGTTTATTTCAAAGGAATCTTTCCCTGTTGGTTGGTAAGGGGGACGAAACTTTTTTTCTAGGAAGATATTTGATTGGGGGATAAACCTTTAAAAGAGACCTTCCCTAGATTATACAGAGCATCCAAGATTAAGCAAGCTTTAGTTCAAGATATGATTAAGGTGGATAGGCATGGTACATCGTGAAGTTTTGATTTTAGGAGAAAACTTCGGGCTTTCGAGGTTGACTCCTTACATGACCTTAAGGCGAAACTGGGAGAGTTCAAGCTGGATGTGGAGAGTGGTGATGAATGGGTATGGACGGGGAATTCTTCTGGAGTCTTTTCGGTCAAATCTTTGTTTGACCTTACTACTCATTGTTTAGAGGGCTCTTTAGCTTCTCAGGCTATTATTTGGAACAATTTGGCCCCACCTAGAGTTCAGATGTTCACCTGGTGCACTACAAAGAGAAGGATCCTGACCAGATTGGAACTTAGTCGCAAAGGACTTTTAGGTTTTGATGGAAATTCTATCTGCCCCCTATGTCAATTGGCTGAAGAATCTTTAGACCACGTCTTGGTAATTTGTCCAGTGGCTTGGAGATTATGGAGCTGTTTCATTAACCTGTTGGGAGTTTCATGGGTCAGCCCTGGATCGTGGGAGGGGTTTCTAGAGTCTTGGACATTGGTTCGTCTGCAACTCCGGAAGAAGTTTGTGTGGAATACTATTCAAACTGTGGTCCTGTGGTCCATTTGGAGAGAGAGGAATTCTAGAATTTTCGAGGGAAGTAGTTTGGAATTCGGCGAGCTTTTTGAAAACGCCAAATGGAGATTATGCTCGTGGCTTTGTACTAATAAGGAATTTAAGGATTTCAAAGTTGGGGATTTGTGCTTGTCTTTGGATGGGTGTTTGTTCCTTCCCTCAAGAGGGGCAACCTCCGGTTGTTTGGGCCTCTCCCCCTACTGGATCGTGGAAGTTTAACGTTGATGGGGCTTCCAAAGGTAAACCTGGGCCGGCTGGAATTGGGGATGAGCTTAGGAATCATCATGGTTACACGTGTATCTCATTCTCGGAGTCTGTCGGGATCAAGGAGTCTAGTGAGACAAAACTTCTTAGTATTTGGAAGGCTTTATCCTTAGGGGTAGCTTTAAGGGGGGAGAAATTAATTATTGAAAGTGACTCTTCCAATGCTATCAAATGGGTCAAGAGTATGAAACGTCCCCCTTAGAGATTAATTACCTTAGTTAGGAAGATTAAGGAGTTAATGGACGGTTTGGAAGTATCTTTTTCTCAAATTAGTAGGTCAGCAAATGGAGTAGCAGATTTCCTTGCAAAAAATGGTGTCGACAGGGCTATTCGTGGCACCTTTGTTGCCCCAAGTGGTTAGCGGCTTCTTCCTCTAGGGATATTTGTTGGGTTGCAAACTTTTGCTAGTTTTTTTATTGTATTTATTTATTTACTTCGTTCCTTATGTTATTGTTTTCTTTTTCCGGGCGGGGGGCCTAATTTTCTTAGGCCACCACCTTCTTCTTTCCTTTATATTGTACTGTTATATTTTCCTTAATGATAGTCTATTCTCAACTGTTTCAAAAAAAAATGTGTTTGATTGTCAAATTAGATTAAACAGAGTAAGATGTTCTATCAATATGGTATTGTATTTTGAATACAATACGTTCGTTTTATATTTGATTGTACACGTAATTTCCTTGGTGAGTTGACTCCGTCCACTATCACATTGAAATTAATGCCAAATTTTTCATTTTTTTGAGAGTATTCGAGAGAATCGAGATTAATCCTTGGATTTTTATCATTGAGACCCTGATTCGAATTAAAATCTCAGATCTAAAACCCATCCATCCAAAAACCATAAAAACCCAAAAAAGATTTGCATGAGTTCTACACATGTGTTTAATAATATTTACTATCAACTCCGAACCGGGCAAGCTTATCTCCATTTAAATTTGCCTAACAACCACCTATGATACCAAGAAACATTTTCGATATGAAATGCTTGACCAACACCCATGGTCATAAGCTGTAGAAGATTTTTTTTTTCTTTTTTCTTCTTCTTCTTTATGACGTGCAGTCTCTGCAAAGCCTTTATTACCCACCAAAAGTCCAAAACACAGCATATATGTTTGTGGGCTTGGGCCCAACAAGATGGATCATTTCTCTGCAAAGCCTTTAATTGGCCTTTCTACAGTTGATTCTTATCTCTCCCCCATTTCCATTGGGGGGACTGATGTTTCCCATGTTGATCATGGAGTTGGCAAAATCCTGGAAGAAGGTAGAAGGGCTGCTGACATACTCATTCACATAATAATAGGTAGAACTTCCAGTGGTGAGCTCTTGATCTGAATGTAGGAGGCCTTTCTTCTTCAACAAGTTCCTGTAGTAGCAATTATCAAAATATGTTGGTGTTGCACGATCGAGACGAGACAGCTTGTTGTTTCTACCGACTCTAGGGCAAATTTGTTGTTTCTCATTTGCGAAGGTAGCATCTACGTTGGTGTCATTGTAGATTCGGTCTCGGAACGATGTGCACCTTGCATATCCAATGGTGTGACCTCCTGCAAATCATGATCAATTATATGGTTTAGTTTTACCAATCTGTTCATTTAGGCTTCGCAAGCGTGACTAATTTGGCGTAAGAGCTTTCGATCATAGATTCTAACTAAAATAGGCCGAATAAATTGCTTCGATGATGATGATGATCATGATACCGTACATATTGCAGAGATGAAAGGATGAATGTATTGAAATTTTGTGAGTGTAGAGAAGCAAAGTAAACTTGACCTGAAAGAGCGACCAAGTCTTTCACAGAGAGACCTTGTTTTGCAAAGCTTGATATAAGAGAGGTGAGATTTGAAGTGGGGGGAGGGATGTCAGTGTTGGCTGCGGTGAAGTTAGCAGTTGTGGAATCTCTTCTTCCTAAGAGAACTTGCCAATATGGCCCACCCAACTGAAAATCAAATTCATCTTCAACCCATTATTGATAATTGATGCAAAATAGAATAAAACAAATGTAATGACTTGATGAAGAAAATATCTAACAACAAAATGGTCTATACTTTCTCATTTACATTTCCACATACAATAACATCTATACCTTTGGTAAACTCCGAGGGGTTCGCCTGATGGTCAAGAACCCGTCTCAAGAAGTGGAGGTCTTCTGTTCGATTCATGCTCAACCCCAAGGGGCCACTCCTCATAGTTTTACTTAATATGTGTGGATTTAGCAGTTTTCACATGCCCCGAAGGACTGGATGGTTAAACTTTAACAATAAAACTCCTCCCTCAAAGGTGCAATCCATTAAAATGGTTCTTGCACTATTTCAAAATGATTAATACACTGTGGTAAGCAAGATCACTGGTCTGAATTCCCTTTGATTTGTAACAGGAAAGGAAATTGAAAAGGAAAATAAAGATATAGAGGCTGAGACTAGGCCTGGATTTGGTCCGTTGGCTTTATTAAGCAGGCCGGAGGAAGGGCTATTGGTGAAGCTCGACTTATGTAAATCCAACAATAATACCGGTTGGACTTGGGCTCATATAATTAGGCCCAATAGATGGGCTGAACCAATTTAAACTTCGATGAATACCAAATAACTAACACGACTCATTCTCACAAGGAAAAAGTTGGAACCTGAAAACCATTGAATGTTTTGTTTAAGTCTGGTGTAGTTGGGCCCTCTCTAGGGTAATCAGGTTACTCCAATCATTGAGCCAAGTAGATTAGGGCCATTCGTTTCTGTCCAGCCCAGATGCAGGAGCGATAATGGATTTAAAATTTTATATATATGAAATCACCTATAAATCTCGTAGACCAGATTAGCCTAAGAGCAGGGGTAAAAAATTCGGTATCGACCGATACAATATATTGACCAATATATCAGCCGATATTTTTCTCTGTCCTCTTTTTTTTTAGAAAAAAAGGCCGATATGGTACGGCCGAGATATCGGCCGATACGTATCGGACCCCTGCCTAAGAGACGTAACTTTAGATGATCAAGCCAATAGAGAATTGATAGAAATATCGGTATTTTTTATTATAAATTACACGTAAACCTATTTTTGTATAATTTAAATATATATTAGTTTGAATTAAAATTGAATAAAAGTAGAAGAAAAAGTGAGAAGCTTACGGCAACAACAGAATCACGAGCAGCAATAGCAAGAATATCAGCACATGAAACCACTCCAGGGCAAACATTCTCCACCGCAGCCTTCATGTTGTCCACTACATCGAAACCCCGGACTGAATTTGCATTTGGAGTTGCCGTCTTCTCTCCAGTGAACGTCGAACTGTCATCCAATAGTATTGATCCATCGCAACCCTAATTGTCAAACATACATACATACACCATTAAATTACTGCTAATAGATACACATGACAACTCACCTCAAGTGAGGAAGATCTATAATGATTTCACTTGGACTTGCAACCGCTGAATTCAATTAAAAATACCATTTGCTAAAGATGATGTCATGAGGCGAGATCTTAAGTTCGATTCACGCTTAATTCCTCCAGATCACTTTCTACGGTATTAGTCTCCATCAACTAAATCAATGTCTGTGAATTGGAAGGTTTACACATGCTCGTTAGATTAGTCTCATCTCTAATTTGGGATGGAGATACTCATGTTAAAAAAAAAAAGGTATTTTTGGTAAATTCTTTGGTTTTCTTTTGTTATTGCTGAAGAAAAATAAGAGTAAACTTTAGAAAACACTTTATGTTATTTTAAGCTAAAGTAATGTGACTTTTATAGTTTATAGTATGAGAATGCAAAAGTAGCATAGTAAAAAAGATTTATAGATCACACTTATTGGAACATTATATTTGTGGTCAACTGGCCCTAACCATTTTCTAATTAAGATTATAAACGTTCATAAAATTAAAATTTATAATGGTTATTTCTAACAATTGAATTCAAATAAATGAAAAATCAATAATTAAATGTTTAACCATTTTATTGTTTGAATTGGATGATTGTGAATAAATTTTGGTCTCAATTTTCAGTTCTAGAATTTCGAACAATTTTTTTATATACTTACTCTATCTCGATGGGTAAATTATTTTACTTGGAAATAAAAAGAATTTAAATCGATGAACGAATGAGTGAACCGATTCACTGAAAAATAAACTAATTTATACATATAAATCTTAGATAAAATAAGAAATTCACTAAAATACTCCCCTTAAAAGAATATTCTCATGTTAAAATCGACACCCATAAATAGAAGCTTGCTAATATTTCAAAGATGATTTCAATTACTCTAAGATGTCTGTAAAAAGTTGGTTTCGTTTGCTTTCGGACGTAGCACTAAAAGATCTACAATGCTGCTATTTATTGAGTTGTCTTGTCTATAAAATGAAAGTATCTTAATCATTTCAAGTACGTAAAGTTATTAAAAGTTTTTGTAACACCTTTGTATATAAAATTTTATAAATGATGACATCATAAATATCCGGTGCCAATGTGCTTGGACAATCTCTCTACTGTGAGCATACTTTATTCATCAAGTTACCCTGCATTTTTCTCAACAATAGTGATCACGGCTACTGCACAAAGTGTAGTTTGATCGACTAATAGCGGTTAGAAATAAATTAGAAGTCTCAAGTTTGATTTTTTTTTTAAATTTATCTAATACATGAGGACATTATGTAAGAACGAGTCTCACATTGAGAAAGGAGAAAAAGAGAGAGTTATATGAGATTGAGTCATTTTACCTATTAAACTAGTCTTTTGAATTGATTTAGATCTAACAAATAATATCAGAATTAGATTCTTCAAGCTACTGTATTTGAACTCATTGATCCCCTAATCAAACAAAATGGTTGACAATATTCTATGTGTCAGAGAGCCTCATTCAAAAGGAGATTGTGTTGGATATAAATGAGTCTTACATCCAGAGCCGACTCCACTCTTAAGCGAAAAAAGCTACACGTTAAGGTCCGAAGTATTAAAAGGCCTTTAATAAGTTACAATGTTATTTTTTAAATATTGTACATTTTCAAAATTTCTCAAATTAAATATCCAGACTAATTACGATAAACTGATAAAAATACTTTAAAACTTTAAGGTCTTTTAACACTCCCAAATACTTAAAATATAGTGTTTTACAAATAAGGGTATCCCTTGACTGTGCCGAAACATATTTGGGAGTGTCAAAAGACCTTAAAGTTTTAAAGTATTTTTATCAAGTTATCGTAATTAGTCCGAATATTCAATTTGAGAAATCTTGAAAATACACAGTGCTTAAAAAATAACGTTGCAGATTCATGCAGTAATGCACAGTACATTAGTTAAATAATAAAATATTCTTTAAAATTTTAAAGTTATTTTTTGAACAATTTGTATTTCTAAAATTTCTCAAATTGAATATCCGAACTAATTACGATAACCTGATAAAAATACTTTAAGACTTTAAGGTCTTTTGACACTCTCAAATGTGTTTTTGGCACATCCGAGGGATACTCTTATTTGTAAAATACTGTGTTTTAAGCATTTGGGAATGTCAAAAGACCTTAAAGTCTTAAAGTATTTTTATCAGGTTATCGTAATTAGTGTGGATATTTAATTTGAGAAATTTTAGAAAAATACTGTGCTTAAAAAATAACTTTAAAATTTTAAAAAAGATTTTATTATTCAAAACGCACTTTGTATTACTGTAGGGTATGCAATGGAATTTAGGCACAAATAATGATCCGAACAACGAAATAAAAATAATGATCCGAACAACGAAAAAATATTTTTATCTCACGTTCGGACCATGCTAACATGGAAGGACAACACGGTAATTTCCTTCAAAAAACTAAAAACAAGTGTCTGCAAAAAAAATACCTGTGTCTAAATAATTGCCCTATAATAATATGTTAAAATTTTAATTAAATACTGCTTATAATATAATAGTATATTAAATACGAAAGACGGTTCTATTTAAATTTTCCGCTTTAAGCCTTCGGTTGTGTCTAGCCGACCCTATATCTGTGAGAGGAAGAGAAAAAGAGAGAGTTATGCATCTTCAAGCCATGAACGTGAACAAACATAATGTGCAAAATATGCATGAAAATTTGTGGAGAAAGAAAGAGAAAAATAAAAAGCAAAACCTACATTGACAAAGCAGTCATGGAAATGCAAGCGAAGCAATGATGCTCCTATTCGAGTTTCGTTTCTCACTGCGGCGTCGACGACGGCCTTCACGGTCGGAAGTACGTTTGGACAGGATGATGAATAGTAATTTGTAGACAGTCCTTCCACCATTGTTATAGCACTTACAATGGCCGCAACGGCCACATACCACGCCTTGCATGAACCCATACTAACTGTCTGAATAGAGAAACAAAGATAGAACAAAGATTGGAGTCCAGTTCATGGCAATGAAAAACTAGAACTCTACTCACTTATATAATAATACTGAGGCACCGACAGTGGCAGAAGAGCTCGTGTGGCTATTGGGGCCACCACTCTTCTGTTTGTCTTGTAATCAGACACCACTGCCATGGAATGGACATCATTCAATAACATTCTTTTAAAAAATTTATCTGTGGGAAATTGTGTGATATGCCAGCAAAAGATTTTCACGGGTGGACATTTACTCTTAAGTTATACCAAGGTTAGACTATGGAGACTTGAACTCGTGACCTCCTGATTTTTTATACGGGAGGTAACCGGCTGAGCTACACCATATGAGTTCATTCAATCTATGGTTTAAATATCGGCCGATACGATAAGTATCGGCCGTACAGTTGGAATATCGGCCGATATGGGCGATAAACGGTCCCCAATATCGGCCGATATTTGAAAATATCGGTATATTAGATTTTTTTTCGTTTTTTTTTTAAAAAAAGAATACAATATCGGTCGATACGGGCGATATATCGGCCGATACGGGCGATATATCGGCTGCAATATCGCCCGATATACTATTTATCGGGCTGGAAAGAATGGTTTAAAAAAAAAAAAAAATTATCGGTAATAGGACCCACTGGATATCGGCGATATTTGGACCGTTTATTGGTCCAAAATATCGGCCGATAAGTCCCAATATCGGTCCGTAACGGTCCAGGTTATATTATTTAAAAATTAATATCGGCGATATTTTAAACGATTATCATTGAGATCTACTTAAAATGAATTCAAATTTTGATAGATAACTAATAGTCTAAAAAAAAAAAAACAATATGATATTATTTAGAGGTCTTCACTTATAAAATATTTTACCTTTTATTACCACTTCTTAAAAATTTTAAAAACATAATTTGAATTTTAAAATACTATTCAATTAATTTGACTCAATTTCAATTTATTAAAGTGTGTGAGGTGTATACATGGAAACATAAATACATGATGGCTAAAATCTTTTTGTCATTTTATTATCTTAGACTTATAAAATTTTATTATTATGATTGAATAAAGAACAACTATGATTAATCATAGACATGCTCATTCTCATAACATATTAACATTAGCATAAGTGGACTCTTATCATAGTTAATATTTCATTATGCCTAAAAATTATTCACGCATCAAATACATACAGAGACTCATTTATACATGACTTTCAAATGTTAGGAATGAAATTGAAATTATTGAATACAAAGTATGTATTTATAATTACCCAATAACATAGGCATTAATTCAAATTTTTAATATGTGTGGAGCTATGAGATAAGAAGTTTTATTTTTATTTTTATTATTAATTTTCCTAGATTGATTAATTATATAATAGGATCTACTTATTGATGAGACTTGAGAGGATTGATGGGACATTTTCATGTTTTTATAAGTTAAAATCATCTATTGTTAATTTTAATATAAAAAATAGATGAAACTTAAATAAATAATTTGAGTATGTATATGACCGATATTTAATGAAAAAATTATATTTTCAAGAAGCCCAAAATTTTCCGACATTACCCAAAAAAAATCGGACCAAAAAAAAAAAAAAAAAAAAACGGAAGAGAGAGAAATTTACCGGTTGGACCGGTATTTCAATCCCTGCATTCAATAATATTTAGTAAGAAAAATGATTTTTTTTTTTTCTTTGTAAGACTTAATATCCAAACGTCTCATTTGAATTTTTAAGCATTTCACCTGATTAATCTTTGAAGCATATGTAAATCTCTCAATCCATATATATAGATTACAAAACTAAGGGTAAAATGATCACTTCTACAAGTAAATGTCCTATATTATTTTATATATTTATTATTTAAATACGAAAGTTACTAAGTAAAATATTAATAAGTTTATTAAAAAGTACTTTTTCATTATATAATTTATTAAAAAATAATTAAATTAAATGAATTCAATCATCTATGTTAATTCTTTAATTATTTAAATTTTGTCATATTTAAAATATAATTTAATTAGTTTAATCAAACTAATTTTTATGATTTTTTTAATAAATTCATTCTCTCCTCATTTAATGTATACATGGGTCAAGAAAGATATAGACCTAACCTTTCTTTTGTTTAGATGGGCCTATTTTAGCTATTAGACTGCTGCTTTCATTATTGAATTTTCTTACGATGCATGGCCTTTGTTGGAGGGCTCACTCTTATGTCCTTTTGACATGACAGTCTTTGATTAGTTGGGGTGTAATTGATTACTTTTGTTTGATTGACACCTAATTTTCCTCCCTCTTTTATTGCTATATTTGTTATTTTTAACTTTTAAATGGACATGTCAATCATGGAAAAGCCCCGATACAGGCACCTGTGGAGAGAAACACATCCATATGCGATGTGGGAGTCTTAGTATTTCAGTAAGAAACAAAGTCGTACAGGTTTGAATGTGAGTTTAAAGGGGGTAATATTGTGTTAGAGAAATGAAATTTACAAAGTAAATTATTCATTCGAGTTGGATATGACTGAGTCCTGTGCTGCTAAAAGAAAAATCTAGTGCAGAACGACAACAAAGATATGAATTTGAAGTAGAAAATTTGAAGGGTCAGAAAACCGGACTAGGAATAGCCTGCAACAATTCCGAACAAGATGAAAATGTTAAGAAAGAAAATGAAGTACAAACCTTGGGACAGCTCTGAATCAATGCACTGTATGAAATCAGATAGCACAATATTCTTTTCAGACTTATGTCCAAAGTCTGAAGATTAAAATTGTAAGAGAAATTTTAACATTGATTAAAATATCCAAAATTGAACTTATCCCAAGTTGATCGAAGGAATAGTCAGATCTCATGAGTCGGGGAGAGAGATGATCAGATCTGATGCACCATAAGAGACAACAGTTTTCTCTCATGTGCGACACTCCTCTTTCACCTTCGGCCTCTTCTTCTCTCTTTCTCTCTCAGCTTGTTCTTTGTATTTTTGGCTCTCGTGATCCATGTCATAAATATCAACTGTATTTTAAAATTTATCATATTTTTATTGGCAAAATACTATTATCACGTTAATAATGCGTATTTATTAGCACGACAGTAAATTTTCAATAAATTTATGTTAAAAACACAATAAATAATAATATCATGATAATATTTCTATATATTTACAATAAATTTCTGATAAATTCCATATTAAGGTTTTTATTTTATCACTATTTTATTTGCATTATTTTTAAATATTATATTTTTTACGAGATGTTTTCATTAATATTTCCGTAAAACTCAAAAATTTAAAAATATCTCAATATCACTAATCACCATTAATATCTCGAAAATGATATTTAACTGTGCTCAAGACTCCCCGTGTGTACTCTTATCAAGCAAAGCAGCAACCCAAGCTAGAGTCTCTCGGTCTCTGTTTGAGACGATGTCTCTCTCACACACGCCCAAACCGGCATGTACACTGCTCTGTCTCACACGTCTCTTGAAGGACTCCTCAGGCAGTCAGGCTGCTGACCTGTAACAAACATCTTTGATATTTTATTTTTATCACAAAAATATTAGTAAAATAACTTTTACACATTAAAAATTTAAATTTATCACATCTATCGTTTTTAACTGTAAAATCTCGTTAAAACAAGTTTTTATTGCGAAAAACGGCAAATTTCCTTTAAAATCTTGAGATTTTACCTTTAAATTTCCATTAAAAATGCTTAGTACCAAATATATATTTTTTATTTCTGAAATATCATCTATATTTTCAAACTCTAGCCATATAATTTATTTTTTATATTTATTTTTATTATTTTTAAAATAATATATTTTTTGTGAGATTTTCCCATAAATTCCTGATAAAACCCTGAGAATTTGAAAATATCCTGCTATTAACGATCGCCGTTAATATCCCAAGAACGAGATTTGTGACAATGCTGCTAACTGGGTTTCCCAAACCAGCCAGAACTCTTCTCTTTTGTCTACATGATTATAGTTCAATTGATAATCTTCCGTCTCAGAAAGTCGGAGGTATTAGGTTCGAATCTCCATAGTTTTACTTAATGTGCTCTATGGGCAGTGAGTATCACCGTTGGAATTTTATACTTAGTTTTTCGTGATTTCCCATATGAAATTCCAAAAAAAAAACTTTCTTTTTCTTAAATGGGTCGGTGGTAATCTATAAATTTATCCAGTATATGAATAAGAAGACTTATGCATACTTCAAGAATTAGTCGAGATCAGAAAAAAAAAAAAAAAAATTTAAAGCACGACCAATATTTTGCTTTAAATATCCATCGAGTCTCAAAAGATAGATGCTTAAATTTAAAATTTGAAATGGCAGCTTATTTATTTTTTTCATTACAGACTTTTTTCTTCAAAAAGAAAATGACAAGACCAACTTCCTTTCTATCTCTTTTTAAGCAGAATTTATTTTTAATCCATTATTTAACAAAATTTAGCTATGAGTTAATCATTACAGCCGGATATTGATGGTGACATTAAAGTTGATAATAGAAACAAATGCGAAGCAATTATCTTTCACTTTGTATCTCTTACTATTTATAGATGACAAGTGCAACTCATCTTTTGGAGATTATTTATCCAATTAAATGTATATTGCATGATTAGATTAAAAATAATAAATGTCAATTACATGTTCAGGCTTTTTTTTTTTTTTTGAGTACTAATGAATCAATGTATATCTCTTTCGTTATAGTAATTTTTTTGTTATATATAATCGGATGATCGTATTTAAGTCGATACACATGTCCACAAGTAATCAAGAATTTTCATTTTAAGTTTAATTTCATGCAACTTTCATTCATCAAAGAATACTCATATAGAATCCATTTCTACTCTTCGTCTTTATTAATTATTCTAGAGCTGAAACTTAAATGGGTTGAATTGGATTTTAATAAACTCAATTCAATTTGTATGAAAATTTATTGAACCAAGCTCGACCTTACTAGAATAATTCAACCCAATCCGACCAAAGTTTCAGCCCTAATTGCTATTGTTTTATAACTTAGTGCACTTGGGTCAGGTTCGCTTACGTCGAGTCAGGTTGGATGGGGTTGATTTTAAATTTCTCAAACTAACTCGACTTAAATTTTATGCAGATTTTTTCTTTCCAACCCAACTCGATTCGAAATATACAAATACATAACTCAAACCCGCTGATTTTTCGAGTTAGATCAAACATGTCGAATTAAAATCCAACCTAAGTTTCACCCTTATATTATTCCCATGTCACATTTTGGATATTGCACAAGACTACTCAATATGGCATAGAAATATCAAGAGACTCAACTGGTTGCCTTCTCTTTCAAGAAGTATGAGGTTGTGTTTGAGCCCAAATGACCTAATCTTCGTGTGTCTTAAGAATAATAGGCTCACTCGTAAAAGTTTTATATTGGGTATATGTGATTTTCCACATCTAAATTAAAAAAAATAAAGATAATAATAATAATTATAAAAAAAGGGGTCATGAGGAAAACGAAAAGGGGAAGGAAAATGAAAATGAAAATGAAAAGAACGGCTCACCTTTTAACATGGTCTTTAAATATGTATGAAAAGTACCAACAATGCCTTTACTAGCTAGCAAATGGCAGTGATGCACAATGTCATGTTGATAATGACATTCTACCAACTTGCACTGAAAGCTCCCAACACCAAATTAGATATTAACGAAAATCAAAATTCTGGCTACCTGCGGCTCTCAACAGTTTATCAGGAATTGAATTAATTTTATTTTTCAATTTATTGTTAAGAATAAAAATAGGGTCTCCATTTATACATTTGGAAAATCATTTTCTACACATCTATTTTTAGGTAGAGGTGGTTAATTATCATTTTACCCCTACATTTTCATTCGTTCGAACAAATTCCCAGTTCATTTCGCCATTCGTTCGAACTAATGACACATGTCCCATTTAATTTGATATCTAATTTGATTCATTCGAACTAATCCCCTTTATAAATCCATTCGTTCGAACTAATGAAACGGGTGAATAGTAACACAGGTTACTGTTCACCCGTCTGATTCATTCGAATGAATTAATTTTTTTTAAAATTTCAAAGTTATTTTTTAAGCACTATGTATTTTCAAAATTTCTCAAATTTAATATCTAAACTAATTACGATAACCTGATGAAAATACTTTAAGACTTTAAGATCTTTTGACACTCCTAAATATTTAAAATACAGTATTTTATAAATAAAGGTATCCCTAGGGCGTTCCGAAAATACATTTAGGAGTGTCAAAAGACCTTAAAGTCTTAAAGTATATTTATCAAGTTATCGTAATTAGTCCGGATATTTAATTTGAGAAATTTTAGAAATACACAGTGCTTAAAAAATAACTTTGAAGTTTTAAAGGAGATTTTATTATTTAATACACGATGCACATTATTTTTTATGCACATTGTATTTTTAAAATTTCTCAAGTTAAATATTCGGACTAATTACGATAACCTAATAAATATACTTTAAGACTTTAAGGTCTTTTGACACTCTTAAATGTGTTTTCCGCACATCCTAGGGATACCATTATTTGTAAAATACTGTGTTTTAAATATTTAGGAGTGTCAAAAGACCTTAAAGTCTTAAAGTATATTTATCAGGTTATCGTAATTAGTCCGGATATTTAATTTGAGAAATTTTGGAAATACACAGTGCTTAAAAAATAACTTTGAAGTTTTAAAGGAGATTTTATTATTTAATACACAATGCACATTATTTTTTAAGCACATTGTATTTTCAAAATTTCTCAAATTAAATATCCGGACTAATTACGATAACCTGATAAATATACTTTAAGACTTTAAGTTCTTTTGACACTCCTAAATGTGTTTTCGGCACGCCCTAAGGATACTCTTATTTGTAAAATACTGTGTTTTAAATATTTAGGAGTGTCAAAAGACCTTTAAGTCTTAAAGTACTTTCATTATGTTATCGTAATTAGTCGGGATATTCAATTTGAGAAATTTTGAAAATACACAATGCTTAAAAAATAACTTTGAAATTTTAAAAAAAATTGATTCATTCGAATGAATCAGATTATAAAGGGGATTAGTTTGAACGAATCAAATTAGATGGGGCATGTGTCTATTAGTTCGAACGAATGGCGAAATGAATTGGGAATTCGTTCGAACGAATGGAAATACAGGGGTAAAATGGTAATTAGCCACCTCCACCCGAAAATGAATGTATAGAGAGAGATTTTCTGGGTGTGTAAATGGGGACCCTAAAAATATAATGAAAAAAATGTTTCAATTTATTGCGAGACAGTGTTCAATATTAATAAAAATTATATGTGCACAAATCAATTCCCCATTAACCAAATCGTTTCTAAAATAATTTATCTTAATAAATTAGAATTGATATTATAATTAAATTTTACAACTTGACTTTTATAAATTTATTGTCCATTTGACATGCATCTAACTTGAACTTGCAACATTTGTAATTTTAGGTAAAAACATGACAAGTGTTACACCGTGGCTGTTGGGGCCTGGGGTAAGGGAGGGTAATGGGGTAACATCCCATTATTCTTAGAGGGGTAAAGGTAAAAATTCAAATTTTTATCCCTTTTCCTCTCTTTTTTAAATTCCTTTGAAGCATAGGAGTTTTCAGAAAACCCTTTCTCCTCTTTATGCTCCATTTACACCTATAGAGAAAAAATATTTTAAAATATTTTTTAATTGATGAATATTTATATTTTATAAAATTTTATTTTTATTTTATATATATTATATATTTAATAAAAAATATTAATTCTTATAAAATTGTTGATATGTCATATTATTTTTGATAGTTACCAAAGAAGAATTTTTTTCTCTCAAGAATAAGTTTTAACTTTATCCCTATAATTATCAAATAAGATAAAGGTAACACTTATATAAAAATAACTCATGTTTAAAAATAACCCTGGTAACTCCTAAAAAATTTACCCTTCATCCAAACGCAGCCACATGTGTCTACTCTTGTTGTGTATGATTTTTTGTGCCTGCCTTTATCATTTTTTTTCTTTTTGTCCAATAATGAATTAGTGTAAGATTTAGTTCATCAAAATTATCACATAATTTATATCCGATTCAAGTTTAACTTCAAGGGACTACTCTCCGTAGCTTCTACCGGATATATGTAGACTGAGAGGTTTTGACATGTCTGAAAAAATTAGTCAAATAAGATATTTGAACACTTTTGATCGTACGAAAATATTATCACATAATTCTTTATAAATTTCATATTAAAGAATGATTTTATATCATAAAAGGTAATCCTTTTATAGTCCCACCAAAAAAATTATAGTGATCTTTATAAAGGAGGCACAACCATCTGACAAATGACACAATGGATATAAATCAGTGAATCAAGTGTCCAGTAAATGGGTCTCCTTAGTTGGGCTTCTTAGCCATTGATAGTCATAAGGTGGGACATGGCGAATGTGGACGGCAGTATATGATATTTTAGTGAAAGTTAGACCATTTAATATGATTTGACTAGCAATGGGTCTAAGTTAAGTAAATGCTTTTAATTTGCTGAGTCCCACTAATTTAAGATAGTGCATGTGAGTAAAGTCATTTGGATATACTTCCATTCAATTCTTGTATAATAGATCAAATTGGGTCAAATGTTGAGTAAATATATTGGATTGGTCAAATTAGAACTATCATAACTCCAACTATCTCCAAATGGATCACTATATATTTAATGGTAATCTCTTTCATTCTTATCAATTGATCCATATGACCCTACATTGTCCTACTTATTGATCTGTTTAAAGACATATAAACCTACAAAATATTCAGACAAAATCTAAAGTGGACTCATAAAGTATCTACCAAGTTTACAATGGACCCTCTAATTAAAAGGGTCAAGAGTAGCGACGGTTCTAATTAAAGTAATTGCCACATAATTTACCACTAATAACTGTTAATCTTTTACACCACTAAGCTTAATTTAGAACCTGGACAGTGGTAACCCTACATTGTCCTACTAATTGATATGTTTAAAGACATATAAACCTACAAAATATTCAGACAAAATCTAAAGTGGACTTATAAAGTATCTACCAAGTTTACAATGGACCCTCTAATTAAAAGGGTCAAGAGTAGCGATGGTTCTAATTAAAGTAATTGCCACATAATTTACCACTAATAACTGTTAATCTTTTACACCACTAAGCTTAATTTAGAACCTGGACAGTGGTAATACCTCTGGATACACTTCATCGTGGGTCACACAAGTGAAGTTGCATTGAGAAAATGGATTCGATCATGCCTGTGCAGGGCAATTTTTTTATAAAAAATTGATATTTATTTTTTATTGGGTCTCATAAATCATATCATTTAAATCATTTTTATCAAATTTATTTAATTATAAAAATATATTCTTTGGGGTGCATACGGCTAGGTAAGACTGATCCGTTCTTAGTCGCATTGCCTTAAAACAAATTGATGCAGTGTAAATATCTACAATTGATTTTGATTCCAGATTTTAAGCCGAATTACGGATTTCAAAATTGAAATCCAAAAATTAGATGTTCTCGGGTTTAACGCGAATGAGGAATTGGGAGTTCTGAACGTAGAATTTCAACGCATTTAAGTAAATGAGCAAGATCAATGTACGAGCAACTCTAATCCGGCTCGAACTCAACTTAAACTCAAAGGAACTCTCTAATAAATTTAATATAATTGCGGAGTTCTCACTTCAATTAGACAATGGAGATAAATGCAACGAATGAAATCTAAATCCATGATGCAATTAAAATTATCCCACTTAATCTAATTAAAAGCAATTCGATACAACAAATTAATTTCAGAAGATAAAGTAAACTTACAAAACATGGGATAAAACAAAGCTCTAAGCTTTGATAATGTCACGCCTCGACCCGACCAGTGGGCCCGGAACGCGACTGATTTTTTTTTTTTTTTGTCAAATATAAGGTAAGTACACTAAACCACAAGCACTCTGACTGGGCCGGATCAACAGTTAGGCCCAGCGGTTACACATCAGCCCATTAAGTGGACTCAAACATGTACCATATGCCTGCCTCCAAAAACAAAGTAATACAACACAATAATTATATCCACTCAATATATGATCAAACAGATATTAACATTGATTAATCAATCATAATATTGTCTCAAAAGGCAACAGAGCCGGTTACAAAGGTCAAATACAATTTAAGTACCACATCCGGTACTTAATACAAAAACAATGGTTCCAAGAACCAACAGAAAGAGATCAGGGCATTCCGCTCCGGGGGAATCCCAAAACACTGTTTTAGCTCAAACGCCCTAAGCCTGAAAGAGAGGGTCCTCCTCCTCGGGTTCGTCGCCTGAAAGGTGAGTGGTGTGAGCTAACTAGCCCAGTGAAGGATAATTAACAATGCACATTAAGCAAATAGTAAAACAGGTTAGCAACAGTTCAATATCACATGCTTGATAACAGTAAGCATAATTTCAAATAAGATAATAACACCATCAGACTATCAATCACTGCCATTATCCACCGTAACGCCTACCGACTATACTGAGACCAGTATTAAGTCCCGACACGGTCAAAATATCTCCTTGCAAGTACATCTCCGGCTCTTAAACGTAGCCGGTACTAACACCCTCGAGTCAGCAACTGACGACAGCATGGTCCGCCCATGGTCCAGTAGACATAAACCATCTCTCATATGGCCGATATTGGTTCAATAGCCCAGGTATGTGGAAGCAGTCTTACATACACATACGGTCAACACCGTAATATCAAATCATCACAGCACTCTTACCATAGTGCACCATGTATAGGCACATGAGTGGGTTCATCAAAACCGAAACCACTCATTGCTCAGAATAACACCTGTTTACAAAATCTGCAGAGTTAAGTTCCCTCACCGTGATCGTGTGGTTTCGCGGTCTCTGTCAAACACATACAAGTGCGCAATCAATATACATATCAGATACGAACATATACGTAGAATTTTGGAAATCATGCATTTTTCCCACAAAATATCCGGGTTTAATGGAAATGAGTCTCCTACTTGGTTTCTATCCCTTTTTAATTCATCCACAAGATAATAATATAATAAACATAAGGGGCTCAGTCCAAACTCATATTGTCTTCTGGGCATTGACCAGATTGACTTATTGAGTAAGGTCTAGATCCTCGGGTCACTTCTCGGTTGTCTTCTGGATATGGACCAGAGCTGACATTTTGAGTAGGCCTCGAGGTCACTCAGTGCCCGACTATAGTGTCGGCCTGAAAGTGAATCACTCAGTTCCCGACTAGTGTCGGACTGAAAGCGTATACAATAGTATTTAGACTATAAATAATAAGAGGAAAATGGGTTAGTACAATTTTAATTAACAGAGGGGGTATAAATTTCAACATTTAATCAAACACATCAAATAATCAGTAATCAAGATTAAAACAATAATTAAACAATATTTTATCATTTTCAAAAATGGGTTCCTCGGAACATATCTTCGGAACTAGGGTACAGTGGTTTCGGATCATCCGAACCACCTAAAACTGAGTCACTGGCCTCGGACCTTGAGGCGTGACTTCGGATCGTCCGAAGACTGGGTCTCGGACTGTCCGAAGTCCATCCGAACAGGAAGGACAGAAAACAGAGGTCTCGGTGGGTCTGCAAGTTTCGGAACGTCCGAAGACTGGGTTCGGACCTTCCGGGTTGGCTCGGTCCTTCCGAGCTGGGCTCGGTGCGTCCGAAAGAGGTTGGGCTCGCCTCGGCGGTCTGGGCTTCGGGTTGAAGCTCGGAACGTCCGAGGGTCACAGCTCGGACCGTCCGAAGGTTCGGACCGTCCGAAGATCGGCTCTCGGACCTTCCGAGAGTCGTCTTCTCCACTGTCTGCAACTGCAGACAGTGACGGCGGAAATACACCGAAATGCGATTCCAGAAAGGGAGGGCTTCCCGAATTCGGTTTTCACATCGGTCTGGTTTGATGGACTCCTCTGGGAGTCCTCTTTACACAGGGATTGGTTTGGAGCTCAAAAGCTCAAAGGGCCATCCGATTTTAAGGGTAGATCATCACGGGTACATGAAACCCATGGTTTTCCTTAAAATTTTAAATCGGTTTTTCTCCATCAAAACGGGGTCAATTTTTGATTTTCTGGATTCTAAATTGGTTAGAATTTAAAAATGAATACAATGGATACCTTGGTTCGGGATCTTGGGCTAAAAATCTGATTTTTGAAAAATCTTCCACTTAAGCTTCGGTTTGCAAAAACAGGCAACGGCAGAGGGATTCCGGTCGGGTTTTACAGAGAATATAACAGAGAGGGGGAAGAGAAATGCAATGGTTTGCTGGGAGTTTTGGATCGTTCACTGAACGTGAATTTATAGGAATTCACGGTGGGAGAGATGCCGGAAAAACGCTGCACAGCAACAGAGTTGAAGATGGGATGGCACAACCGTGGACCATCATGAAAGAGTGGCCGGCAATTCCGCTGTGCATGCAGCGATGGGACCTGACGCCGGGGATACATCATGACCGGAATTTGGGCCGAACGGCAGTGCACGCCGGCATGGAATTGGCAGGTTTTCCCTGCGGTTTGCAGATCAGCCCTTAGGAAATTTCTGGATTTGCAGAAAGGTCCTTATTTAAGAAAATTTGATTTTTAAAACTAAAAGCACTAATTTAAGACCCCAAAAACTTAATCCAACCTTACAGATGGGTTGGGTTTTTAAAACTTAGGTCACCATAAAAATTTCATGAATTATCTCCCATTAAAAACCCTTGATTTAAACAAAAATCATATTTTATCCATAATTGCTTAATTAAACTAATGTAAAAATAACTCATTTGTAAATCTTATTTTGAGATGAATGAAATATCTAGATCATTTTTAAAATGGTCTAACACACCGATACCGTTTTCAAAATTTAACTCCTTCCCGGAAATATTTTAAATAATTAAAACTCTCTTTCGGGCGATATTTAAATATCATTTTCTGAAAAATAAATTCATTTTAAACTTAGAATGCAAATCATTCAATAAGGAGAGTATTATCAATCAATGAAAATCATCAAATCACACCAATTATGAAAATTTTACACGACAAACGGTGAAATTACCAAAATACCCCTCCAGCTCGACGGGCTGGATCACTGAGCTCACGGGCTCGAATTGGGTCTCGCTTGGGCTTTCCTCAAAGCCCTGACTGAAAACCTTGAGATCAACTGGTCAAATACGATTAACGAAGTAAAATACTCCTAATCCGGGGCAGGGTATTACATCCTACCCTCCTAAAAGAAAATTTCGTCCCGAAATTTAGAACAAACCCTACCTTCTTGGTCTGTGAACAAGCCAGGGTACAGCTTCTGCATCGTCGATTCAGGTTCCCACGTCTCATGTTGCACGTCGTGATGTTGCCACAGCACTCGCACTAGAGGTATAGACTTCCTCCTGAGCTCTTGAGTCCGACGTTCTAGAATCTTGACAGGCGCTTCTTCAAACGTTAAATCCTCTGATACCTCAATACCTTCAAAACTGATCACATGCGACGGGTCAGGCTCGTACTTTCTCAACATAGACACGTGGAACGTACTATGCACTCTCTCCAAAGCCTGAGGAAGATCCAACTGATAGGCCACTTCACCTATCCTCTTCAAAATCTCAAAGGGTCCAACATATCGAGGTGATAGTTTTCCCTTGCGCCCGAACCGCTGCACTCCATGACGTGGTGCCACACGTAAAAAAACTCGGTCGCCAACTGCAAATTCTAAAGGTCGTCGCCTTTTGTCAGCATAACTCTTTTGTCTGCTCTGGGCTGTCTTGAGACGCTGTCTGATCACTTCAACTTGCTCTGACGTCTCACGTACTAGATCAGGTCCTAGTAGCGCTTTGTCTCCTACCTCTGTCCAACAAAGAGGTGACCTGCAAGGTCTGCCATACAGAGCCTCGTAAGGTGCCATCTGCACACTGGAGTGATAGCTGTTGTTGTAGACGAACTCGATCAAAGGCAAGTGATCTTCCCAACTTCCTTGCATATCCATCACACAAGCTCTTAGCATATCCTCTAAGGTTTGAATGGTTCTTTCTGACTGACCGTCCGTCTGAGGGTGAAAAGCAGTGCTGAAGCACAGCTTAGTCCCCAACTCTTCTTGCAATCCTTGCCAAAACCTTGATACGAATCTCGGGTCTCTATCAGATACAATGGATACAGGTATTCCATGCAATCTGACTATCTCCTTCAAATATAATCTGCTTAGAGTAGCCAAAGAATCCGTCTTCTTGATTGGTAGAAAGTGAGCTGACTTTGTCAATCGATCGACTATTACCCAAATAGCGTCGTTCTTTTTAGGAGACTTAGGAAAACCAGTTACAAAATCCATCGTGATATGCTCCCACTTCCATTCAGCCACTTCCAAAGGTTGCATCTTTCCGCCAGGTCGCTGATGTTCCGCCTTCACTTGTTGACAAGTTAGGCACTTGGATACAAAATCTGCTACTTCGCGCTTCATACCTTTCCACCAGAAGAGTCGCCGCAAGTCACGATACATCTTCGTACCACCGGGATGCACCGCAAAGCGAGATCGATGAAAATGATCAAGCACCTTTCTCCTGCACTCTTCCGACTTTGGCACAAACAGTCTATCTTTGAAAGTTAGACTTCCGTCCGCTTTGATCTTCCAATCCTCTAGAGTTGCTCCTCCTGAAAGCTGAGTTGCCAACTCCTTCGCTTCTGGGTCGCTTTGTTGTCCTTCCAACACCAATCCAACTACCTCGGGTTGCAGAACCAAACTATGGATTCTTGCTGACCCACTTCCTTCGATTAGCTCCAGATCGTACTCGGACAGAACTTCGAGCATCTTCCACTGTAAGGATGCCATCCTTGCCACGTTGCTGTGGGACTTCCGGCTCAAGGCATCGGCCACCACGTTGGCTTTCCCCGGGTGATAGGAGAGACTGAAGTCATAATCTCCCAAGTACTCCATCCACCTACGCTGCCTCATATTCAAGTCTTTCTGAGTGAAGATATACTTGAGACTATGGTGATCAGAAAACACATTGAACTTCTCACCATATAGGTAATGTCTCCACAATTTCAACGAGAATACAACAGCTGCCAACTCCAAATCATGAGTCGGGTAGTTCTGCTCATGTCCCTTCAATTGCCTGGAACCATAAGCTACTACCTTCCCTTCTTGCATCAGCACACAACCCAAACCAAACTTGGATGCGTCGCAATAAACATCGTAACCTCGTCCTTGCTCGGGTATTACCAACACTGGAGACGTCGTCAACTTCTCCTTCAGCTCCTGGAATGCTTTCTCACAAGCTTCGCTCCACTCGAACTTGACGTTCTTCCTTGTTAGCCGAGTCATCGGTACCGCGATCTGAGAGAAGTGTGGGATAAACTTTCGGTAATATCCTGCTAATCCCAGAAAGCTCCGGATCTCAAACACGCTCTTGGGACTCTCCCAAGTCTTCACGGTCTCTACCTTTGCTGGATCTACCGAGATTCCTCCTGGAGACACCACATGTCCCAGAAATTGCACTTGAGTCAACCAAAACTCACACTTGCTCAGCTTAGCAAACAGCTGATGCTCCCGAAGAGTCTGAAGAACAATCCGTAGATGACGCTCATGCTCCTCCTCTGATGACGAAAAGATCAAGATATCGTCGATGAAGACTATCACGAACTCTCGTAGATACGGTCGAAACACACGATTCATCAAGTCCATAAACATGGCTGGCGCGTTCGTTAAACCGAAAGGCATCACAACAAACTCGTACAAGCCATACTGCGTCCGAAAAGCAGTCTTTGGAATGTCCTCCTCTCGAATTCGCAACTGATGGTAACCCGATCTCAAATCGATCTTCGAAAAACACTTCGATCCCCTCAAAAGATCAAAGAGGTCGTCTATTCTAGGCAACGGATACTTATTTTTAATAGTTACCTGGTTAAGCCGCCGGTAATCTATACACATCCTCATCGATCCATCCTTCTTTTTCACAAAGAGAGCAGGTGCGCCCCACGGCGAGTTGCTCTGACGGATAAAACCAAGACTAAGAAGCTCTTCTACCTGCGTAGCTAGCTCTCTCTGCTCTGCCGGCGCCATCCGATACGGTGCCATGGAAATTGGAGATATTCCTGGCTGTAGGTCTATAACAAACTCTATCTCTCGGCGTGGAGGTAGCCCAGCCAACTGGTCAGGAAAAACATCCATAAACTCACACACCACCCGAGGAGCAACAGACTCTACACCACCTACATCTTCCCAACCCATGCTTGCCACCACACTACCGGGATACGCCCTAAGGCCAGAGAAAGTGACTCTCATCCTTTCATAGGGTACCAACTTATCCATAAACCTCTCACCGGTTAAGGAGACCCCACGAATTCTCCTCTGAGAGCAGTCTAACCAGACTTCGAAAACAGACAACCAATCCATACCAAGGATGATGTCAAAGTCCGTCATTTCCAGAACTAGAAAATCATGGGACAACTCCACTCCGCTAATCTTCAAGACACAAGATCTACACTCTTGGTTTGCCAAAGCCTTCTTACCCAAAGGTGAAACTACCATTAGCGGGTTAACTACTTCTACCGGTTTCAAACCCAATCTAACACAACAAGTTCTAGAGATAAAGGAATGTGAAGCACCGGTATCAAACAACACTCGAGCCAAAAGACTGAAAAGATTGAGGGTACCTTCCATCACCGTGTTCTCCATCTGTTCCTCCTTCTGAGTCCCTAAAGAGTAGACTCTCCCTTGAGGACGCCCTCGTCCTCTCCCCTGATCGTTCCGAGGTGGTCCGTTCCTCGGTGTCACTGAACCTCTGGAAGCCTGCTGAGAACTTCTGCCGACAGACGGTTGCGCCACAGAGAAGGAAACTCCGGCGCCTTGCGAAGGTGCCGCTTTACCAGAAAAAGGACAATCCTTGAACAGGTGCCCGGTCTGCTGGCAATGAAAGCAAGCTCTTTCTCCCTTGGATTGACAGAATCTAGAAGTATGCCCAGGCTGATTGCAGGTGTAGCACACGATTGGCCGAGAGTCAGACCGACTGGACTGGCCCACACTAGTCTGGCTCTTCTTGAAGAAAGGCCTCTTCTGCTGGTTGAACCTCGCCTTCTTGTTAGAAGAAGGTTTCTGAGAGTTGTCAGTGCTCCGGTTGATAGAGTCAACTGCTTCCACCTTCGAAGCTTGCCGCTGCAGGAAGGGTCTGAGTCCATTCTCGAAATGCTGGATTTTCTCCTCTTCATTGGCTGCAATCCACGGCACAAACTGCATCAAGTCGATGTAGCGCATGGCATACTGTGCCACTGTATCTGATCCTTGCTGAATGTTGAGGAACTCTCTCTTCCTCGCTTCTTTCACCGTCTTTGGAAAGTAACGGGCCAAAAAGGCTGCTGAAAATTCCTCCCAAGTCATCGGCTCGTGGTTACGAACCAAGCTCTTCGCTTCCCACCATTCGTAAGCGTTCCCTTCAAGCTGATAAGTCGCCAAGGTTACTCGCAAATCGTCGGCGATCGCTAGGGTATTAAGGATTCGGCTAATCTGGGTTAGCCAGTTCCTCGCAGCGCTGGGGTCCTCTGTTCCCGAAAAGCTAGTCGGGTTCAGACGCTTGAACTCCTTGAGAGCCGAGGTGGCCCTCTCCTCTGGCGTTTGGATTGGCGGACGTCGCATGTTTTCAGCTATTTGCTGAAATGCTTCAATCGCCGCTCTTATCGCCTCGTTAGGTAGATTACGGGGTGGAAGACCAGTCCTCCTCCCACGAAAGTTGGCTCGGTTTGCGTTGGGTCCTGACATCTGTTATTTACACTTGTAAACATCATTAACCAATTTTAAGATTTTTGTCAAAGTAGAAGACACAAGTTGCAACAATCTCATTAGAATTCATTTGAAACTTTAAGCACAAGTACAAGGGTTAATAGGGTATGAAAAACCCTTCAAAACAACAAAACTCAACCCTTTTTGAAACAACTCCCCGATGCCCCCCCCTAACAACATTGATCTAATTCCCTGAAAAAGATCCTCCCACACCACCAAAATAATAAAAGTTGTCCGGGCAGGTCTCAGACTTGTGCCCGTACACCCCACAAGTTAGACAAGGTATAATCCCTGGTCCTCCTACATAAGGACAATTGGTTCTGGCATTCCCATGTCCGCGGAGTCCGCAAACTGGGCAAATGACACTGTGTGGATAGGGGCAATAGATGAAGTTGTGCCCTGCCTGATTGCAGAGTTCACACATTTCATCTTGATACTCGTCCAATGGCGGAGTAGCCGGAACATACTCAGGTGAACCGTTCTCCCCCACTGACTCTTCAGGAATTGGGATATCTCCCTCTTCCTCCTCAGGTCCAGCTCCCACGTGGTATTCTGGGGAAGCTACTACTATCTCCTCCCCTGGTGCAACCTCATCAAAACTCGGCGCACCGGAGTCGTCATCCGAATCTATAACGATAGGATCGCTAGGTGTCCCCTGGAAATACTCTGTGTTGCCTGACATATCTGTATCACCAAACAAGAAAATGTCAAAACAACAGCAACACTAAGGCAAAAACAAGTCTAACTAGGTAGTAACCCATCACAGTCCTAGAGTTGAGCCTACGCTCTGATACCAAGCTGTCACGCCCCGACCCGACCAGTGGGCCCGGAACGCGACTGATTTTTTTTTTTTTTTGTCAAATATAAGGTAAGTACACTAAACCACAAGCACTCTGACTGGGCCGGATCAACAGTTAGGCCCAGCGGTTACACATCAGCCCATTAAGTGGACTCAAACATGTACCATATGCCTGCCTCCAAAAACAAAGTAATACAACACAATAATTATATCCACTCAATATATGATCAAACAGATATTAACATTGATTAATCAATCATAATATTGTCTCAAAAGGCAACAGAGCCGGTTACAAAGGTCAAATACAATTTAAGTACCACATCCGGTACTTAATACAAAAACAATGGTTCCAAGAACCAACAGAAAGAGATCAGGGCATTCCGCTCCGGGGGAATCCCAAAACACTGTTTTAGCTCAAACGCCCTAAGCCTGAAAGAGAGGGTCCTCCTCCTCGGGTTCGTCGCCTGAAAGGTGAGTGGTGTGAGCTAACTAGCCCAGTGAAGGATAATTAACAATGCACATTAAGCAAATAGTAAAACAGGTTAGCAACAGTTCAATATCACATGCTTGATAACAGTAAGCATAATTTCAAATAAGATAATAACACCATCAGACTATCAATCACTGCCATTATCCACCGTAACGCCTACCGACTATACTGAGACCAGTATTAAGTCCCGACACGGTCAAAATACATCCTTGCAAGTACATCTCCGGCTCTTAAACGTAGCCGGTACTAACACCCTCGAGTCAGCAACTGACGACAGCATGGTCCGCCCATGGTCCAGTAGACATAAACCATCTCTCATATGGCCGATATTGGTTCAATAGCCCAGGTATGTGGAAGCAGTCTTACATACACATACGGTCAACACCGTAATATCAAATCATCACAGCACTCTTACCATAGTGCACCATGTATAGGCACATGAGTGGGTTCATCAAAATCGAAACCACTCATTGCTCAGAATAACACCTGTTTACAAAATCTGCAGAGTTAAGTTCCCTCACCGTGATCGTGTGGTTTCGCGGTCTCTGTCAAACAACATACAAGTGCGCAATCAATATACATATCAGATACGTACATATACGTAGAATTTTGGAAATCATGCATTTTTCCCACAAAATATCCGGGTTTAATGGAAATGAGTCTCCTACTTGGTTTCTATCCCTTTTTAATTCATCCACAAGATAATAATATAATAAACATAAGGGGCTCAGTCCAAACTCATATTGTCTTCTGGGCATTGACCAGATTGACTTATTGAGTAAGGTCTAGATCCTCGGGTCACTTCTCGGTTGTCTTCTGGATATGGACCAGAGCTGACATTTTGAGTAGGCCTCGAGGTCACTCAGTGCCCGACTATAGTGTCGGCCTGAAAGTGAATCACTCAGTTCCCGACTAGTGTCGGACTGAAAGCGTATACAATAGTATTTAGACTATAAATAATAAGAGGAAAATGGGTTAGTACAATTTTAATTAACAGAGGGGGTATAAATTTCAACATTTAATCAAACACATCAAATAATCAGTAATCAAGATTAAAACAATAATTAAACAATATTTTATCATTTTCAAAAATGGGTTCCTCGGAACATATCTTCGGAACTAGGGTACAGTGGTTTCGGATCATCCGAACCACCTAAAACTGAGTCACTGGCCTCGGACCTTGAGGCGTGACTTCGGATCGTCCGAAGACTGGGTCTCGGACTGTCCGAAGTCCATCCGAACAGGAAGGACAGAAAACAGAGGTCTCGGTGGGTCTGCAAGTTTCGGAACGTCCGAAGACTGGGTTCGGACCTTCCGGGCTGGCTCGGTCCTTCCGAGCTGGGCTCGGTGCGTCCGAAAGAGGTTGGGCTCGCCTCGGCGGTCTGGGCTTCGGGTTGAAGCTCGGAACATCCGAGGGTCACAGCTCGGACCGTCCGAAGGTTCGGACCGTCCGAAGATCGGCTCTCGGACCTTCCGAGAGTCGTCTTCTCCACTGTCTGCAACTGCAGACAGTGACGGCGGAAATACACCGAAATGCGATTCCAGAAAGGGAGGGCTTCCCGAATTCGGTTTTCACATCGGTCTGGTTTGATGGACTCCTCTGGGAGTCCTCTTTACACAGGGATTGGTTTGGAGCTCAAAAGCTCAAAGGGCCATCCGATTTTAAGGGTAGATCATCACGGGTACATGAAACCCATGGTTTTCCTTAAAATTTTAAATCGGTTTTTCTCCATCAAAACGGGGTCAATTTTTGATTTTCTGGATTCTAAATTGGTTAGAATTTAAAAATGAATACAATGGATACCTTGGTTCGGGATCTTGGGCTAAAAATCTGATTTTTGAAAAATCTTCCACTTAAGCTTCGGTTTGCAAAAACAGGCAACGGCAGAGGGATTCCGGTCGGGTTTTACAGAGAATATAACAGAGAGGGAGAAGAGAAATGCAATGGTTTGCTGGGAGTTTTGGATCGTTCACTGAACGTGAATTTATAGGAATTCACGGTGGGAGAGATGCCGGAAAAACGCTGCACAGCAACAGAGTTGAAGATGGGATGGCACAACCGTGGACCATCATGAAAGAGTGGCCGGCAATTCCGCTGTGCATGCAGCGATGGGACCTGACGCCGGGGATACATCATGACCGGAATTTGGGCCGAACGGCAGTGCACGCCGGCATGGAATTGGCAGGTTTTCCCTGCGGTTTGCAGATCAGCCCTTAGGAAATTTCTGGATTTGCAGAAAGGTCCTTATTTAAGAAAATTTGATTTTTAAAACTAAAAGCACTAATTTAAGACCCCAAAAACTTAATCCAACCTTACAGATGGGTTGGGTTTTTAAAACTTAGGTCACCATAAAAATTTCATGAATTATCTCCCATTAAAAACCCTTGATTTAAACAAAAATCATATTTTATCCATAATTGCTTAATTAAACTAATGTAAAAATAACTCATTTGTAAATCTTATTTTGAGATGAAATGAAATATCTAGATCATTTTTAAAATGGTCTAACACCCGATACCGTTTTCAAAATTTAACTCCTTCCCGGAAATATTTTAAATAATTAAAACTCTCTTTCGGGCGATATTTAAATATCATTTTCTGAAAAATAAATTCATTTTAAACTTAGAATGCAAATCATTCAATAAGGAGAGTATTATCAATCAATGAAAATCATCAAATCACACCAATTATGAAAATTTTACACGACAAACGGTGAAATTACCAAAATACCCCTCCAGCTCGACGGGCTGGATCACTGAGCTCACGGGCTCGAATTGGGTCTCGCTTGGGCTTTCCTCAAAGCCCTGACTGAAAACCTTGAGATCAACTGGTCAAATACGATTAACGAAGTAAAATACTCCTAATCCGGGGCAGGGTATTACAGATAATTTCAAACATAAAATTCTAAATTACAACCTAGGCCAACACATTTAATTTATAAGCCTCATTTTAATAAAAAAATAAAATCAAAATACCAATTAACTTGGTCAAATGGGTGGAGCTCAGTCTATTCATTCCTCCTCTCTCACTTATCTCTTTCTTATCTTTCTTTTTGATTGCTGGGACGTCCCTGATTTAGTGGGCATTTCACTAGTTGGCTACAAGATACAACGTCGTCTGAGACTCTGCATCTGACTGGATTTGGATGGGTTGCAGCAATTAGAAACTATGCTCATCTTCCTGTTTGTTGTGCACAATTGATGTAATTAGTTTATCTAGACTTCCTTCTTATTCAATATCATTTATTAATAAAAATAAAAATTGTGAATGGTTATTTTATTTTAAGATTTTATATTTGTTTATTCTCTCACTTAATCATGAGTTGTTTTCCACATATTGCATCATCAATGCTTTCTCTTACTCTCTTACTCTTTCCGGTCTTAAATGCTAAAGTCTAATTTTGGAAGCCAATGGTGGAAGCAGAGGTTTAAATCTCGATATCGACCGATATCTCAACTGAGAAATTTTTCTTTTCTATTTTTTTTTTTAAAACCACCTTTGTCGGCAAATATTGGCAATATATATCGCCGATATATATTGAATAACTCAAATCTTAGCCGATACATATCGTATCGGCCAAGATATCAAAGTTTTAAAATCCAAGATATTTCGGCCAATACGATACGTATCAGAGATTTGTTTCCTTTGGTGGAAGAGGTACACCAAGAAGGAGCCAAGTATATGAAGAGAGAGATTGGCAAAAGCTACAACCAATATATTGTTTAAAGGCAGTTTCTCATTTGATACTTGCTTTGCATTAAGGATAATAAGCCAATTTAGACTTTTATATTTTCAGGTCTAATATGATATTTTTTATATTTTTTCACTTTTAGTTGATATTTGTTTTCAGTTTGTATTAAGGAGAGCTTTAGATCCAATATAGCCTAATTTTGCTTGGATTCTAGGGATTTACTAAGGGATAAGGCTCAAAACTACCTCTCTAACCTGTTTTATAAGTATGAAAGCTCACCAAGTGTGGTGTAGGTGAAAATTTTGATTATTAGGTTAAATTGGTAAATTTTAGGGTGCTTTAGTTTTTCTATCAAATAAATTTTGGTTTAAAAATGGATATTGGGCCAAATAGCAAAAAAAATATGTTAAAACATGGATATTGGGCCTAGTAGCACAGAAATTTAAGTTAAAAAAATGGGTGTTTGGCTGGTAGCATCAAAATTTTGGTAAAAATTGGATTTCAACGTAGTAGCATCAACTAGGAGGATTTACATGGGTCAAATGGATAATCAGACCATGAATGGGATTGTAGGTGGTCCATTTCGCTAGTTGGACGGGCCGGATTCAAATGGAAACGGATCCTATTTTGCTGGGCTGGGTGCTTGGGCAGATCCGGATCCCGACCCTGTTGGTCGGGCCAGGGGTAGAAAAATCGGCGGGGCCGATATCCCGGCCATTTTTTCATATCCTGCCCGTTTTTTTTTTTTAAAAAAAAAATCTAAAAAAATTACAGTAAATGCAGATAATTATGAGCTTAATGAATATGTAATTTTTTCATAAAATATCGGACATTTACATCTTCTAATATATTTTTGAAGTTACGATAGTGGGAAATTATATAATTAGTAATAAAATGGTGAAAATTACAAGGAAAAGGATATAAATGAGGGAAATTTGTAGAAATAATTTCATAATTTATTTTCTTAGTAAATGAGTGTTATTTTAAGTTATCCTTCGAATACATAGTGCTTAAAAAATAGCTTTAAAGTTTTAAAGAAGATATTAACAACATAAACAGTTATTTTTCAAGCACTGTGTATTTTCAAAATTTCTCAAATTGAATATCCGGACTAATTACGATAACTTGATAAAAATACTTTAAAACTTAAAGGTCTTTTAACACTCCCAAATGTATTTTCCACACCGTCAAGGGATACCCTTATTTGTAAAACACTGTATTTTAAGCATTTGGGAGTGTCAAAAGACCTTGAATTCTTAAAGTATTTTTATCAGGCTATCGTAATTAGTCCGCATATTTAATTTGAGAAATTTTAAAAATACACAGTGCTTAAAAAATAACTTTAAAATTTAAAAAATAAAAATTTTACTGTTTAAAATTTTTAAATCAATTTTACTGTATCATTCGAAGGATAACCCTTCGAACTGGAACTAAATTATCGTTAGAAGGTTTTTTAATAGGAGGGTAAAATAGTAATTTGTACATAAAATTTGAAAAGGGGTGTTCCCTGGTAGAAAAATGGGGTGTTTGAATAGGGCGTCTAAAAATATTAGATGGTAAATATAATATTAAATTATTACAATAGGATAAAAAAAATATATTATAATTTTTACTTTCAGCCTTAGTAAATATTGTATTTAAAATAAAATTTTATTACTTTTTTTTTAAAAATAATTTTTTGAAAAAATATTAGGTTATACGTGTGAGTTTTTAGTAAACTCACGTGAGTTACTCTTAAAAGGTACATGTTCACTGACAAAACCCTAATGCTCTTCTTTTCATACCCTTCTTCTCTTTCTCTCTCTGCTAAACCCTAACAGCCGCCGCTATCTGTATTTTTCTCATCAACGAAGAAGAAAAAGAAGAGAAAGGTAAACTGTGAATGGTGTAGCGATTTTTTTTCTTCAATCTTTTCTCCATATTTTATTTTTTCTCTTTCCATTCTTTTTAGTCCCATTTTTTTCCGATTTTTCTAACAAAAAAAAGTTTTTTTTTTTTTAAAAAAAACAGACAACCGAATTTTTAAAATTCGGCCGATACCATGACCGAATTATCGGTCAGAAATTCGATCATATCGGCCGAATTTTTTTTGTACGGCCGCTACGTATGATATAGTTCGGTGGCAAAAAAACCGATATAATTCGGCCGATACGCACAGTATCGGCCGAATTTTTGACCCCTGGGTCGGGCTGGATTGAGGTCTGTTTAAAGCCCTACATGCAAGCTATTCACTTGTTGGGATCCTTAATGGATCCACTTACACTCAAACTCAGATCGAACATCTTGCAAGAAAGAGCTTTCTCAACCCCTTTTCGAATCTGCTTACCCAATAGGAAATAGCCCTTAAAAGATAGTCTTATTCAACTCTATCCGATCTCTGAAGGGAGAACAACTTCCAGAGAAACTTGGGTGCTAAAGGAGGAGGAGAGAGAGAGAGAGAGAGAGAGAGAGAGAGAGATGGTGACATTAAAAGTGAGGATGTATGGTGCTTGCTAACCAATCACAATGGAATCCAAGAGCGTCTCCCTAAAGATTGAGATAGAAATTTCATGATATCGGATCTCTGCTTTTGGGTCTAATTGGATAGGAATATGGATCCACTTATCTTATCATGCTTTCACTGCTATCCTTGTTTAAAGTTAGGGGTTCAATCAGTCAAATGATTCAGCGACAAGGATGTTGCCCTTGAGTGACACCACTTCCTTGAATTCAACGACAGAACTAAACAGAGTAAGATGCCCAACTGGGTGCAAGTAGCCAATAGGGTTCGACGAATTCATTTTCGGGTCAGTGTATTTTTTGTTTTTTTTATTAAATGGGTATCCCCACCCCACATGGATCAGTTTTGGGTTGGTTTTTGTCAGACCCAGTTTCTATTTAGTGAGCCTGAACCTGGTCCAAACCTGATTGAACCAACTTGGTCAAGCTTGAGCCAGTGCAAGAACAGTAAATTTTAGCCCGAGTTCATTGCAAGCTTACTTCAAGCTCAGCTTTGTTTTAGTGCCCAGCCTGAATTATATGTATTGACTTCATAGTTAATACCTTCTCTTCAAGTAACAAATTACATACTCAAAGTGGGCTTTTGGACCTTCTTGGTATGGGTTTCGAAATTGGACATTTGTGTACCGGACTAGCCTAAAATGAGGTTAGGTCTTTTTGAGGTGGCTTGAGTTTTTTCCGGTCGTCGTCAACGGCGCCAAACAAGATTCTTCATTAAGTAATTACCATCAACTCAAAACAGGGCAAGCTGGTGTGAATAACCCTGCTCTATATAGACCTGTGAAGCCAAGAAACAAGAGAAGCAGATGAAATGAAGCAAAATGATACCAATGCAATACCAATCCTAATTTGATTCTATCATCATAATCACCAAGTTAAAAAGCAAATTATTAATGGTGGACCAAATTGTTCTAGCCATTCATTTTTGGGGCATCTCATAAGATTGCCATGATAATCAAATCAAGAGAGGTTGCTAAAATGTGCAGCCTCTGAAAATTCATTTTTATCCAACTATTTCTTTGCCCGCAGTGCAACTTAATTGATCTTTCTACAGTTGATTCTGATCTCTCCCTCACTTCCAGTGAGGGGACTGATGTTCCCCATCTTCACCATGGACTTGGCAAAATCCTTCAAGAAGCCAGAAGGTCTCCGAACATACTTTCTCACACGAAAAAGCGTCGAACTTCCAGTGGTGAGTGCTTGATCAGAATGTAGAAGACCCTTCTCATTCAGCAAGTTCCTGTAGTAGCAATTATCGAAATGTTTTGGTGTTGCAGCGTCGAGACGAGCAAGAGTGTTGTTTCTACCAACTCTAGGGCACTTTTTTCGCAGCTTCTTCGCGAAATCGGCATCGATGATGGTGTCATTGTAGATTCGATCTCGAAATGTCGTGCACCTTGCTAATCCAATGGTGTGAGAGCCTGCAAACCATGATCAATTATCATTTTATATCCATAAACATACATATAAACATACAAAAACAGTGAGGAAGCATTCATACAGATACTGAAGAAAGAATGTATACATAATGCAGACCCCTCTGAAACCTGGATCATATACTTGAGGTCCACAAATTTGATCAGTTGTACCTCACATGCATGTCATGTTTGCTTTATAATATTGTATAGGTTACAAATATTTGGGTGTAGGATGGGCCATTGGATATGGGAGAACTAGTTCAAATTCTACTATAGGTGATGAAATAAATTCATGCTTTTGAAAGCTGAATAATTGATTGAATGAACTGTTTCTTATAATGGTGTGACCTTGATAGGTTCAACAATTGGGTCAAACCATTTGTTGAACCATGATCTTAATTAGGGCCAAAACTCGGGTGGCCCAACCAACTCATGTCAAACGTATTGAACCCGACCCGAATTACTCAACCTGACCCAATTCAAATTTCTTACCCGACTCAACCCGAGTGTTGCGATCCGACCCAACTTGACCCAACCCAAGTTACAGCCCAAATCGCTATTGTTTTATAACTTGGTGCACATGGGTCAAGTCTGGCTAAGCAGGGTTTTTTTCTCCAACCCAACCCGATCTGAATTTCATGCGAGCTTATTTTCCCAACGCAAACCGACCCAAAATACAAATACATAACCCAAATCCACTAATTTCTCAGGTCAGGTCATGCGGGTCAGGGTAAAATCCGACCCAAGTTCGACCCCTAATCTTAATATAGTATCATAAATATGTGATAAATTGTTAAAATTAAAAATAAATAACAAAAATTATGAAAAAAACTGAAAACCACATTGTAGCCAATCAACCATAGTACTACAAAAGTAATGGTGGAAAATGAGGATTTCAGAGATAAAAGAAATAGAGAAAAATAGAACAAATAAGAACTTACAAGGTCGAATCGTCCGGTTCGGTTTGTTTTTAGAACACTAGAATAAATGAAATAATTATTTTATACTTAGTTACAAGAACATGATCGTATTAGAATCCAAAGTCTAGAGAAACAGAATAAACTTAACCTGAAAGTGAGACCAAGTCTTTGATAGAGAGGCCTTGATTTGCAAAGTTTGATATAAGAGTGGTGAGATTTGAAGAGGGAGCAGGGAGGTCAGTGTTGGCTGTGGTTATGTTAGCAGTAGTGGAATCTCTCCTTCCTAAGAGAACTTTCCATGATAGGCCACCCAACTGAAAATTCAAAACCATCATCGACCATTATGATAATTGATGCAAATTAATTAGAACAAAATTAATGACTCGACGAAGAAAATAAGTAAGTATTATTTTGTTTGTTTGCGTGTATGTGCATGTGTATGTGCATGTGTGTATATATGTGCGCGCTCGGTGAGCGGTGGAGATTGAATCCACTAAGCGAGTGGCTAGTATGGTTTTAAAAATTGGCCGAGTCTGAGTCATATTAACTGAGTTGAGAAGGATTTGGTCCCTCTTGAGGCGTGGTTTGTATATAACTCGGGAAATTCTGAGTCCAATTTGGCCAATACAACTCGAACTCGGTAGGGATCAAGTCTGAGACATTTAAGATCTTGATAGCTAGTAGAGCTGAAACTCGGGTCGGATTTCAATAAAACCAACCCAACTAATGTAATAAATTATTGAACCCGACCTGAATTTTTTATCCGAAATTACTCAACTTGATCCGACCTAAATTTCTGACCCGACTCAATCCGAGTGTTGTTTTATAACTTGGTGCACTAGGGTCGGGTCGGGTAAGGTTGCTTTTAAATTTCTTAACCTGACCCAACCCGAATTTCATCTTAGTTTATTTTTTCCCAACCCGACTCGACCCCAGATATAACAAAAGTATAATCCAAACCCATAGATGTCTTGGGTTGGGTTAACCCAACCCAACTTGCACCCCTAATAGCTAGTAAAAATGCTTTGAACTATTATTTTGAGTACCACTATAATACTATTGTTTCCATTGTTACAATCTTTTTCGGCACATGTTTTTACTGGATTGGTGGGGGATGGAAACGGGCCGACTTGGGCTGGGAATCTGGGATTTTAATCAGACAGGACGGCTGTTGCAGGCCCTATCCGTCAAGGGAATTGGGCCATGTGATGATTAGATAATTATGGACGTGCCCTAATCAAGCATGGCAGAGTGAACTGCTAATAATCCCTAGTAAAACTTAAGACTTGAAAAACACATTTAAATCGGTTGATTTAAACTTTGATTATGAAGCTTTAGTCATTAAAATCCTTGTTTAAAGTGCACACTGTTAAAATGGCTCTTGGACCTTATCAAAATGGTCAATGTACTAAGGAGTAAGGACTAAATGGGGTTGACACTGGGCCTGGATCTGGCCCACTGTCCATATCTTTATTCAATGGCAGGCCCATGGAATATTTCTAAGATTACTACTATTGGCTAGACCTGGGCTGGGATAATTTGGCCCATTAAATAACTTTATTAATGTTTGGAAATAACTTAAAAATATTAGTTAATATATGTCGCTTTTTTTAAATATTTACAAAGTGCTACATTGAAAGTGAACTACGATTAATATATTTATACTTTTCTTCTTCATCATCACTACCACATTATCTATATATTTTGTAATTTTATCTTAATTCATTTTAAGTAATTAAATCAATAACTTTTATACTTTTAAATTCTAATTTGTTAATTAAATAAAACTAATTTTATCAACTATAAATCAAGCGCAAAACTACAAAAGCTCCGGTTTTTTTGCCACCCGGGCACATTACCTCCATGTGTGGCTCACTCTATGGTAAATTCAAGTTGTTAGAATTTTTTTTTTTTTAAACTTAGATCAATCTTTTATAATAATATCCATTTGATGTTTCTTTGCTATTGGATTGATTAAGATAGATAAAAAAAATTATTCAATAATTTATTTTCAATCTTAAAAAATTAAGAGATAGAACCATTTAATTAGTCTTATTATTATTATTTTTATAATTAGATAGCTCTCTTGATAATTAATCTAACTATGAAAGGAGTTTGGATTAGTAAGTAGAAATTTGGTATATGAGTGTCTATTCATCATCTTTTAAACAACGAAAAGTATATCAGTAGATTCCACCTATTAAATTTATTGACAATCATATAGAATTTAAGTTGGGTGAATTTTTTAACTATCATACCGTTAAAAATCAAATTTTTGAAGATAGGTGAAAATTTGAAACCCCAATTCCTTCCATTGTTACCGGTATCCATAAAAATGTACGGGCAAATAAGTAATTATGCTGAAAGTTATACTAGGAAATGAATTTTGGATAAATTTCATACGGTATCCATAAAAATGTACGGGCAAATAAGTAATTATGCTGAAAGTTATACTAGGAAATGAATTTTGGATAAATTTCATACAATAAAATCAGAGTGGCACAGCAGAAGCGTGGTGGACCCATAACCCACAGGTCCAAAGATCAAAACCTTGTTCTGATAATTTGTATGTATCTTTTAACCATTTAATTTATATGAGAAAAGGGCTTCTCAGCTCACATTTTTTTTTTATAGATTAAAAAAAATTATTCATTTAATTTTATGAGAAAAAGCTTCTAAACTAACATTTTTTTTATTTATAGTTTCAAAAATAAGAGGCTGTGGATTTAAAATTTCGTCTATAACAAAATATTAGTGGTTTTTAAATTTTGAATTAAGATTCGATACTAACCAATTATAAAAAATATATTTACTGAATATTTTAAATATTAATTAAGAAAAGGATCTTAGCTCACATTTTTTATTTATAGTTTCAAAAAAGACATGAATCTAAGAAGCTGTGGATTTAAAATTTCGTCTATAACAAAATATTTGTACATTTTTTATCCATTTAATTATATGAGAAAAGGCTTCTCAGCTCACATTTTTTATTTATAGTTTCAAAAAAGAAATGAATCTAAGAGGCTATGGATTTAAAATTTCGTCTATAACAAAATATTAGTGGTTTTTAAATCTTGAATTAAGATTCCATACTTACCAATTATATTAAATAAAATATATTTACTGAATATGTTAAATATTAATTAAGAAAAAGGATCTTATTCATTTAATTTATGGTGCTCATATAAATAAACGAGTGAATTTAAAAACAAAAGTTAAACTCCAAAAACACTTAAAAAAATTTGTTCAACCTATCAGGCTGCCCATTAGGGATGTAAAGTTTCGTTACTAACAAATTATAAGTGGTTTGTAAAACAAGAATTTATATTTGATACTTAGCAATTATACTAAATAAACTATATTTGCTGAAAATATTTAAATGAGCCTAATGGGCCTAAAAAATATTACCATACATCACTTTATAAGAGAGAAAAAAATTTGTAGCACTAGTCAATATTTAAAAAAGCGACACATATTAATTAATATTTTAAATTATTTTCAAACATTAATAAAGTTTTTATTGTATTGAGACATGATTGATATTAGCTTTTTATTTCTTTTGAATTTATATGTTGGAAAATGCGGAAAATCCACCGTAAAATCAGAAAAACAGACGACTAATTGGATGAGGCTTTCTTCTCAAGCTCATATACAAGTATAGGCCGATAAGTTGTATTTAATCTTTGGATCACGTGTAAAAGCCTCCCTTTCCACGCACAATTTTCGTAATACTATTGTCACATAATTTCATGAATATTAGCTACATTTTTAATAATATTTTCAAATTTTATTTTAAATAAATATTATTATTTAGCTATTAAATTTCATTCACCTATGAGCCAGCCACCTACATAATAACTATGAGATCCAAATCTGCAATATTAACAGTTACGCGAGTTGTGACAGTATTCCCTGAAAATATTGCTCTAACATTTTCGCTGTGATTATATAAAATTTATATGATTAAATTTTATGCGTTATATTTTATATATTCCTAATATTTTAATTTAACTATTTCATTTGTACCCATATATCCTAAAAGTATACCACTAGAAAAGAACAAATTTTCAATCAAAATACAATGATTCTATTAGGCAGATCGATGTTATTAAATTAAAGTAGAAAATGTTTTATGGTAATTATAATTACTTCAGCTTACCATGCTTCTTTTCTTATATATCCTAACTGTTGGGGATACTGTGAATGAGTCCTACATTGGAATCTAGAGGGAGATTTAGAGATTTATAAAATACTTTGATCACTCCACCTAAAAGCTCAAGTCCTAACAAATAGTATCCAAATCACGTCTCAAGCTAGCTCATGTAGACTCAAGAGATTCTTCAGACGAACGGGATGGCTGGCGTCGCTCTCTCTGCCGTAAGGCCTCGTTCGAGGGGGAATTGTTGAGGCTGCTACGAACGAGTTTTACATTGAAAGTATAGAGGGAGATCTAGAGGTTTATAAAGGATTTGGTTGATTCCACCTAACAGGTTAGTTTTTGTTAGGTTAGTCTTTTGAGCTGAAAGCTCAACTCATAACATTAATATGATGTTGAAGGGGAATTCTTTTACTAAATTTGAATTGTATAGTATTTGAAAATAAGTTAGGGTTTAATACTTTTATAAAATCAAAGAAATAGTTGTTCATGTGATAAATTAATCACTCACCTAATTTAAATTAAAATAAAGTAGAAATTTGAAATAAGGTCCCTTATAAATGGCATGTTTCATTTGTTGAAACTAAATGAATAAATATATTTAAATGAAATTTATTTTTATAATAAATATATTGAAAAACTCTAATTTAATTTAATAAAATTATATACTCTAATAAATTATTAAGTATTATTAAAAAGACCTGTGAAAAGTATTCTCGATAAAAGAGACTACGAGTTCGCCGTTAAAGGAGATTTGAGTGTACGATTGAGAGGGTGATAGAATGGCCCACCTAGAAGCTCGTCCAATGAGTGGGGGGCCTCCTCTTGCAACTATGGTTAGTCATTATAGTAAGGCCCACCATCATCACTTACTTTTTTTTTTTTTAACCAAGTTGTTCACTCTTCTAGAGCACTTCATTATTTTTGGGTACATGTGTGAAAATTTTACAGGGAGTGAACCTTCTTGATAAGTAGGAAATAGGGATAAAACTTGGGTCAACTTTTAATTTGAACGGCATGGTGTGATTTGAGAAATCAAATAAGTTGGATTTTACATTTTAAAATTAGGTCAGATTAGATTGAAGAAGGGGTCCAAATCTCAACGGATACATCTCGAATCGAATCGGCCGTACAGGTTGCCGAGATCTCGCGTCCCAGAGTGTTTTTTACCCTTGGATAGAAAAAAAAAAAATCTAAGTTAAATTTGGGTTAGGTGGAGTAAAGGTATTTTAAAATTGACTTGACTTGACACGAATTGATTCGACCTAACTCGCTTAAAAAATTTAATATAACATTCGAGTTGAGTCATGCCAGCAATTCAGACAAGCATTCATATTGAGTCAGATCAACAATTCAGGTCAGGTTGGATAGAGCAATTGAGGTCAGCAATTTGAATCGGATCTAATTTAATAATTTTTTATATAGGTTGATTGGTTTATTAAAACCCAACCCAATCCTGTCGAGTTTCAGCACTAATAGGAATCGAATTCAGAAATCCCGCTCTCTGAAGTAAATTCCTTGCCATCACTAAAACCTCTTTGAGTTACCATCTTCACGTGCTTGTGAGAAGTGATTTGTTTGAAATTAGTTTACAAAAATTGATGTATATTTTAAATTATAATTTTAAAGTTAAAAATTTTAACATTAAGTTCTTCATTCAAAGATTGTGATTAAAAGTTTACATTAATTCTCTATAAATTTATTAGAAATATAATTTCTTTAATGGGGTGAAACTGAAAATAAACAGTGGAAGTGGAGGACGATAGAGAGGCTTACTACAACAACAGAGTCGCGAGCGGCTATAGCAAGAATATCAGCACATGAAACCACTCCCGGACACACCTTCTCCACCGCAACTTTTATGTCATCCACCACTTCGAAACCCCGGACGGAATTTGCATTCGGAGTGGCGGTTTTCTCTCCGGTGAATGTTGAACTATCATCCAATAGTAAAGATCCATCACAACCCTAATCATCAAACATACACCAATGATTAATTGGCAGCAGATATCACATCTCTGTTAAGAGAGAATTTTATTAAACTCCAACAGTAGTATATATTTTAAGAAAAACTTCACATATATAGACCTATATACAAGACTCATAGTTAAAATATTTCTTAATTAGAAACTTCTTTCCTAACAAGACTATTCAAGATTTTCATTAGAAGTAACTTGCTCTCGAGCATTGAGCAAACATAACAATCTTTTTTGTGTCCAAGGTGTCCAAGTCTATTTATAGACTACTCAAAGTATGTACAAGTCTCTCTACCTATATACATAGGAGAGACTTTTAGGGTAAAATGCAAATCAAATTCAAAACTCCCACTTCTTAAGACAGCTTCTTGACTATGACTTCAATTTGACAATTGATACTATTTTAAGAGAGAGATTTCATAAAATTATAATAATTTATATGCTTCGAAAACTCTTATGTATATATAGACACATCAAAGAATTATAAATAAACAGAAACTTTGATTAAATCTAAAAAGTTAAGCTAAGTTTACAAATTTATAATTTCTTTTCACTATCGTTTTTGTTTTTAGTCTGCTCATAATGGTAGATTTCAATAAGAGATAAGTGATTTACGAAAGCAGGTTTCTTTATCCATTTTTGGTCCAAATACCAATTTGAAGTTTCAAAAGAAGAATCTCACTAAATTGAAATTAAAGTTTGAAAGTTGGAATTTCAAAAATAAAAAATTCAAATAATTTTACTTGAACAAGTCAAAATCATATCTTACTCTTGGAAATTTATTTGTTTATTTTGAGTGAGAGAGTTTTCTTTATAGGAGTTGATTGAGATTCATCAATAATTTGTCATGTGTTCGATAAGACCCAATTTAAAGTGTGAGCTAACTTGCATCAGATGGAATAAAAAGCTTAATTTCACTCAGTCTATTAATTTTGGAGCTTTTGACGTATTGATCAAATATTTAAAATCTTTTCAATAAAACCAAGTGGAAATAGTTCTTGCTTCCTATTAAATTTGTGTCTATGAACTTTGAGATTAGATATGAATGTTGAACACATATTCAGCAGTTTATCTCAACAAATACATGGATCATGACCTGGTTTACTCAATCAATATATGACTGACATGTATGGAATTCACTAATCTTTTCAATATTTGATCAAATTGAGATGCTACAGAATATAATAACTTATACAGGGTTCACCTCTTAAATTTTTAATTTTCTGCTATATATATAATATATTTTTTTAATAAAGTGGCGGAAACATAAAAATATGCCCCCTCATAGAATTGATTTTTTTTTTGTAATTAAATAGATGAATAGAATTTCACTACCTTAACTTTACATCCAAGTGAATTTTTTGTTTAAAATTTTATAAGAAAACCTTGTGACATAAATGACATTCACGACTTTACCTTTTTGAGATAATCACTAAAATTTATTATCCCGTATAAAACCTCCATGGGTGAGCCCATGACCCATAGGATACACCAAGGTTAGGCTATGGAGGCTCGAATCCGCGCAATCTCCCACTTCCTGAGATGGGAGGCAACCAGTTGAGCTATACCCACGTACGTTCAAAAATTAAAATTTTAAAATACTGTAGTTTAAAATAGACAATAAAAATGCATGGCCTAATTGTATTAACCAAATGGAATCTAGATCTCATAAAATTTTGAGTTTTTAGGCAAATGGGGCCTCTTCCCCTCCTCATATCTACCTCTATTAATTAGATTTTGACTCATTTTAATTCAATCTGAATTACACAACTATTGATCGAATCTCATCAATTTTTCATTATTACATAAAATTAAATCTTTGGAATCTTAAAAGTCAGACAATAATTATCTATTTAAAATATTTTTTTATAGATACAATATTCAAGCAAAGATCATTCGAACTAAGTTATTAACATGGGCCTTAGTAGCATAAGTTATCATGATTGTATGTATTGGCATGCTTAAGTGTACGGGAGAAGAGTCGAACTCGAAATTTCTAATTTAATTCTAAAAGTTCTAGCAGAGTAATGATAAATATGATAATGATCGCCCGCATTAAGAATTGAAAGTCCATAAAAAATGTGTATATGCCAGCTATGAATGTGAACAAGCACATACAAATTGATAATAAATAAGAGATAAGTGATTTACGAAAGCAGGTTTCTTTATCCATTTTTGGTCGAAATACCAATTTGAAGTTTCAAAAGAAGAATCTCACTAAATTGAAATTAAAGTTTGAAAATTGGAATTTCAAAAATAAAAAATTCATATAATTTGACTTGAGCAAGTCAAAATCATATCTTACTCTTTGAAATTTACTCGTTTATTTTGAGTGAGACAAAGTATTCTTTATAGGAGTTGACTGAGATTCATCAATAATTTCTCACGTGCTCGATAGGACCCAATTTAAAGTGTGAGCTAACTTCCATCAGATAGAATAAAAAACTTAATTTTACCCACTCTATTAACTTTAGAGCTTTTGACGTATTGATCAAATATTTAAAATCTTTTCAATAAAACCAAGTGGACATGTTCTATGAAACTTCAATTGCTTCCTATTAAATTTGTGTCAATGAACTTTGAGATTAGATATGAATGTTGAACATATATGCAGCATTTTATCTCAACAAATACATGGATCATGACTTGGTTTACTCAATCAATGTATGACTGACATGCATGGCATTCACTAGTCATTTCAATATTTGATCAAATTGAGATGCTACAGAACATAATAACTTATACAGGGTTCACCTCTTAAATTTTTTTATTTTCTACTATATATATAATAGATTTTTTTAATAAAGTGGCGAAACATAAAAATATGCTCCATCGAATTGAATTTTTTTTTTTTTTAAGAAAACAGATGAATAGAATTTCACTACCTTAACTTTACATCCAAGTGAATTTTTTGTTTAAAATTTTATAAGAAAACCTTGTGACATAAATGACATTCACGACTTTACCTTTGAGATAATCACTAAAATTTATTATCTCGCGTAAAATCTCCATGAGTGAGCCTATTACTCATAGGGGCACACTAAGGTTAGGCCATGGAGGCTTGAACCCGCAATCTCTCACTTTCTGAAACGGAAGATAACCAGTTGAAATACACCCATGTGCGTAAAAAAATTAAAATTTTAAAATACAGTAGTTTAAAATAGACAATAAAAATGCATGGCCTAATTGTATTAACCAAATGGAATCTAGATCTCATAAAATTTTGAGTTTTTAGGCAAACGGGGCCTCTTCCCCTCCTCAAATCTACCTCTATTAATTAGATTTTGACTCATTTTAACTCAATCTGAATTACACAACTATTGATCGAATCTCATCAATTTTTCATTATTATATAAAATTAAATCTTTGAAATCTTAAAAATCAGACAATAATTATCTATTTATAATATTTTTTTATAGATACAATATTCAAGCAAAGATCATTCGAACTAAGTTATTAACATGGGCCTTGGTAGCATAAGTTATTATGATTGTATGTATTGGTATGTGTAAGTGTACGTGAGAAGAGTCGAACTCGAATCTTCTAATTTAAATTTAAAAGCTCTAACAGAATAATGGTAGAGGCAGAAAATCTGGATATCTATGAGTCGCGCCTTTATTTATAGATGAAGGAGAATATAAATATAAAAATTGAATTATATAAAAGAGGAAATATAATAATGACAATTGATAATTAGGAAAACTACTAACTAAAAAAATGTGAATATATTCTAATATCTGAATAGATTGTATGGTTTAGAAAAGGGCGTGTTCCACATGCGTCAAGGAAGAAGACACATTCTTTGAATCACTTGGTTCTAATTGATTACCTCATTATCCAACTCCGAATCCTCCCCTAGTCTCTCTTATTGGTACAGTCATGATTCTCAATTTTTAATATCGTGGCATTCATACATCCTCATATAAATCATGCAATTAATTTGAGATTTGCCTCTTGTCAATTTTTGAATCTTGTGTAATGTAGAAAAGCCTTAGCACTAGCGATGTGGAGATAAATTTAGAAGATTGTTACCTTCTTTTTTGAATTTACATGTGAGAAAGTTTAGGATACCCAGTGTAAAACTCTCACAGGTGAATTCACTATCCTTAGGGCACATCAAGATTAGACCATGGGAGTTTGATTCTACAACCTGCTACTTCTTGAGGCGGGAAGCAACTATTTGAACTACACCCATATGGGAAGAAGATTTTTACATTAATTAGGATGTCGTAATTTTTATAACAAGATACATTCGTGTATCTTTTCATCACTTAATAATGACAATTGAATAAAAAGAAAAATCTAATATTCCTTGCTGTAAAAAGTTCCGGTGTCTCACTCATTTCCCTTGCAATTAATAATAAGAAAGTAAGAAGAGATAAATGTTTCTTTTCTCAAATGCAATTCGAGTTAATTTATAGATAACAACTATTAAATTATCTAAAATGGTTCCATAAAATTATTATATTTCTTAATTTTAAAATTAAAATATCATTTTTAGATAAAAGAATGTTATTTATTATGTTCAGTCCTATAATGAAGAAGGATTAAATGACACATATTTATTAGGTTGAAATTTAAAAAAGAAAATAATATATCGTCAAGATCTTAGTGGTCCATCTTCTACCCACTTGAAATTAATATACTGAGATACATACAAATTAATTTTAATTTCAAAACTTAATTTCTAATCACTTGAGCTTAGTAATTAAAGTCATAAGGCATCTTTGTCTTGTTGATTTTTAAAAAGAATTCAATCCACTTATAGCTAGTCATGTATATTTTTAACTAAATGGTTCATTTTTTTTTAATAGTCTTAAACTAACAGACCCACACACTAGTACATATTTAAATGATGGACTTCGACTCTGATCTTAAAAAACCTGATGGGTTACATCATAAGTCAGACTTTTATATATATAAATGGACTCAATTTGTCTTCCAACATATATGATATTTTCAAATTTACTATATTTTTATCGATAAAATACCAATCACAGCTAATAGTTCGAGATTTATCAAATTGTGCTAAATTCTCTGCAGATTCTCATTAAAAGCGCATTAAATGGTAATATCACAATAAATTACCAGTAAATTATTTATTACTATTTTATTTTATTATATTTTTATTATTTTTAAAATATTATATTTTCACATGATTTTCTCATTAATTTCCTAAAAAAAATAAAAAAATATTTCAATATTACCGATCACTGTTAATATCTTCATATTCAAACTCTACCCGTAAATAACTATGCATAGCTTAGTTTGGGTTGGTTTCGTGACCCAATTACTGAGTTTGGTACCGATGATAAGGACATGGTGAAAGCAAGACCATCACGCCATGTTTGGTGGCGTAGACCTTATATCGAAGGGTTGCCATTTAGATATTCTACTTTTATTTTAAGAGATACCTCATTTCAAAATTTTGTGTTAAAATTACTGTTTTGCCCCTCAGTTTTTAAAAAAAGATAATTTCTCTACACAAAACTGAGGGATAAAATGATAATTTCGCATAAAATTTTAAAATGAAGTGTGTCTTAAAAGAAAAGTAGGGTGTTTAATGGCTACCCTCATTGAATTTGGACTTTTTGGGAATTGTACGATTGATTGAAATGTAACATTTTAGCGAATCCTATGTACATAGGATTATAAATTCTTATCTTGAATCGATATTTTGAAATTACTAACTCTTATAAAAATCTCATATTTATATTTAGCAATGATCTTATGTAAGCATTATATATCATTCTATAGTTCAAAAAATGTTGGATGATAAATAATAGTTTATTTTTAGATAATTACAAAAGTAATTTATTTTATATAGTATATTTGCACTATGATGCCAAATATACCATTAATAATTTATTTTAATAGGAATCTTTGACATGAAAACCAACGAACAAAACTTTTCTAAAATTTTACCGCGGTTTCTTAAACGTAAATTTTAAAAAAAAAATATTATTATTATTCTTTCCCTTGAATTAGAAGGATTTTTTTGTTATTTAGGATAAAGTAGGTGAAAAAGAAAAGTGAAAGGAATAAAATTGTATAAGGTATAAATTTTATATTTATGTTATTTTAATATCTTGAAGAAATTCAGTATTTTTTGTTAAAAATCACTTGTAATTTGATCCAGGTCATGTATATATAGAGAGATTATGCTCTTGAAATATAGTATAGTTTATTGTGTAAGTCATGGTTTTGGAAGTTGTCAAGTTGCAATCAACCACTAATTGATTTTCAAAAAATGAGTAAATAATTAAAATTAAAGGTTTCAAATTTGAGTCTCATACTCATCTGACACCACACCTGTGACTTATTGTTTTATATATATAATATTATTCTTATGATAATAAATGAGAAAAATTAGAACCCCTATTTGTCAATTTTTTAAATTTATCAAACGTTGATTTTTTTTATTTCTACTTTCTATTCAACTTTTTATAAACCATGTTGTCTATCGTTTAATAATTTATCTTGTCGTTTCTTACAACAGAGAATCTTTACTAAGCTTCCTTTCTTCTACTTATAATTATTTGTAACTTTTTTAATTATTTTTTATTTGCATGCATAGTAATATTCGTAATTTTTCATTAGATTTAATTTGACCATAAATTCCTTGGCCTTAGTCCAATGGGTAAAACCAAAGCTACTTTGGTGGACAGATTGTTTAAAATCTTCTCATATTCCAATAAATTCTAAGTCACCATTGACTTATAATATCACAAGATAATTATAATTTGAATTAGAAATATTAATTAATATTGAAATGTTATTTTAAAAAAAAATTGATAAATATCTGCTGATATTTCAGTCCATACTCTATACAAAGTTCATTTAAACTCTATACTGCAGGCATATAATTGACATACTAAATTATTTACATTAGTATATAAAAAATTGTTATATAATATTATAATCATGGTCGAAATGGAAATTTAAATTGGCAAGAAAGGACAGCTTATTTCTCTTTCATTAAATTCTCGCCTTTTTCTTCTTTAATAATTATTCTAAGGTTGAAAGTCAAAGAGTAGAATTGTGTTTTAATAAACTCAATTTAACCCTTATCAAAATTTATTCAACTCGACCAAATCAGATCGGAATTACTGATTCAAATTATTTTAATTCAATCTAGTCTGAATCAACTCGAGTGCTAGCCCAAACCCGACCCAACCTAAGTTTAAGCAGTAATTTTTTTATAACTTAGTGCACACCAGTCGAGTAGGATTACGTCGGATCAGATCGAGTTGATTTTAAGTTTCTCAATTCAAGTCGACTTGAATTTTATGTGAATTTTTTCTTCTCAACGCAATCAGACTCGAAATATTCAAATGCATAATCCAAACCCACTAATTTCTCGAATCAAGTCATGTGGATCCAAGTTAAAACCTGACCCAAATGTCACCCCTAAATTAGTCAAGATTACTCAATGTGGCATTAGAAATGTCAAGAGAGATAATAACAATAATAATAGTAATTATAATAATAATAATAGTAATAATAATAATAATAATAATAAAAGAAGAAAAGTCACGAGGAAAATGAAAACGAAAATGAAAAGTAGAGCTCACCCTTTAATTTAGTCTTCAAATATGTATGAACAAGTAGCCACAATGCCTTTAAGCATTGTATTAAGAGACTTCACACCATGTGCTAGAGTTGGAAACACGTCTAAATTGTCAATACCCGTTCTCATATGGTTTATGGACTTTATAGGATATGACATGGTTTGTGTAGAGCTTTACTTGTATAAAAATAGGTTTTTTTTTACTGTTTTGGACCCCAAAATAGTCAAGGAAAAAAAAAATGCAATTGAGTTGGTCATGTGCACGAAGCGGAACTCACACTCGAGCGCAAGGTGGTGGCCCCATTACAAACCAATATGTCGCCCCGACATATCGATTCTCAACAAACTGCTACATAACGACCGATCTGCACCATATCAACTTTTTCTTTTTCCTAAATAACAAATGAAAGAGATGCACCATTTTCTCATTTGTTATTTGCTTTGCATTAAGCATAATAACCCAATTTAAACTTTTACATTTTGAGGTCTAGTACGATATTTTTTACCTTTATTTGATACTTTGTTTTCAGTTTGTATTAAGGGAAGCTTTAAATCCAATATAGCCTAATTTTGCTTGGATTTGAGGGATGTACCAAGGGATAAGGTCCAAAACTACCTCTCTTATCTGTTGTACAGGTTTTGAAGCTCACCAAGTGTGGTGTAGGTGAAAAATTGGATTTTTAGGTTAAAATGGTAAATTTTGGGATTATAGATGAGTGCATTAGGTTTTCAATCAAATAAATCTAGATTTAACATAGATATTGGACCTGGTAGCAAAAAACGTTTAGGTTAAAACATGGATACTGGACCCGGTAGCACAGATTTAGGTTAAAAGGTGGATGCATGGCTGGTAGCATCAAAATTGCGGTAAATGTTGGATTTGGACTAAGTAGCATCAACTAGGACAGGGTTACAAATCTCGGTTGGTACTGTGCCTGTTGTAACCCTGTCCTGAAATCTAGGAGCTATTACATGAGTCAAATGGATAATCAAACCCTAAATGGGCTTGTGGATGGTCCAGTTCGCTAGTTGGATGGGTTGGATTCAAAGACGGCTGGGCTGGATTGAGGTCCCTTTACAGCCCTACATGCAAGCTATCCACTAGTTGGGATCCTTAATTGATCCACTTACACTGAAACTCAGATCGAACATCTTCCAAGAAAGTACTTTCTCAACCCCATTTCGAATCTGCTTACCCAATAGGAAAAGTTAGCCCTTAAAAGATGGTCTTATTCAACTCTATCGGATCTCTGAAGGGAGAACAACTTCCAGAGAAACTTGGGTGCTAAAGGAGGAGGAAAGAGAGAGAGAGAGAGAGAGAGAGGACAGGGGGAGATGGTGACATTAAAAGTGAGGATGTATGGTGCTTCCTAACCAATCACAATGGAATCCAAGAGCGTCTCCCTAAAGATTGAGAGAGAAATTTCATGATATCGGATCTCTGCTTTTGGGTCTAATTGGATAGGAATATGGATCCACTTATCTTATCATGCTTTCACTGCTATCCTTGTTTAAAGTTAGGGGTTCAATCAGTCAAATGATTCTGTTGAGGATTAGGGATTAATTAATGCAAACACAATCACACAGATCATACGACATAAGATTTAAGTGGTTTGGCTAGAACGCTTGGGTCCACGGAGCGAGATCAAATCTACTATGTCGAAAAACAAGTACAGAGGATTACAAGGTCTCTCCCTCTCAGATCTCTCTGTCTCTCACTCTCTCTAATCCCTCTCTGTGTCTTACACAGGAATCCAATAATATATAAGTCACCCTACTGGGCCTAAGCCCAATAGGCCCATAAGTGGGGCTGGCCCACAACAGATTCAGAGACAAGGATGTTGCCCTTGAGTGACACCACTTCCTTGAATTCAAAGACAGAACTAAACAGAGTAAGATGCCCAACTGGGTGCAAGTAGCCAATAGGGTTCGCCGAATTCATTTTTGGGTCTGTTTTTTTTGTTTTTTTGATTAAATGGGTATCCCCACCCCACATGGATCAGTTTTGGGTTGGTTTTTGTCAGACCCAATTTCTATTTAGTGAGCCTGAACCTGGTCCAAACCTGATTGAACCAACTTGGTCAAGCTTGAGCCAGTGCAAGAACAGTAAATTTTAGGCCAAGTTCATTGCAAGCTTACTTCAAGCTCAGCTTTGTTTTAGTGCCCAGCCTGAATTATATGTATTGACTTCATAGTTAATATCTTCTCTTCAAGTAACAAATTACATACTCAAATTGGGGTTTTGGACCTTCTTGGTATCGGTTTCGAAATTGGACATTTGTGTACTGGACGAGCCTAAAATCAGGTTAGGTCTTTTTGAGGTGGCTTGAGTTTTTTCCGGTCGTCGTCAACGGCGGCAAACAAGATTCTTCATTAAGTAATTACCATCAACTCAAAACAGGACAAGCTGGTGTGAATAACCCTGGTCTATATAGACCTGTGAAGCCAAGAAACAAGAGAAGCAGATGAAATGAAGCAAAATGATACCAATGCAATACCAATCCTAATTTGATTCTACATCATAATCACCAAGTTAAAAAGAAAATTATTAATGGTAGACCAAATTGTTCTAGCCATTCATTTTTGGGGCATCTCATAAGATTGCCATCATAATCAAATCAAGAGAGGTTGCTAAAATGTGCAGCCTCTGAAAATTCATTTTTATCCAACTATTTCTTTGCCCGCAGTGCAACTTAATTGATCTTTCTACAGTTGATTCTGATCTCTCCCTCACTTCCAGTGAGGGGACTGATGTTCCCCATCTTCACCATGGACTCGGCAAAATCCTTCAAGAAGGCAGAAGGTCTCCGAACATACTTTCTCACACGAAAAAGCGTCGAACTTCCAGTGGTGAGTGCTTGATCAGAATGTAGAAGACCCTTCTCATTCAGCAAGTTCCTGTAGTAGCAATTATCGAAATGTTTTGGTGTTGCAGCATCGAGACGAGCAAGAGTGTTGTTTCTACCAACTCTAGGGCACTTTTTTCGCAGCTTCTTCGCGAAGTCGGCATCGATGATGGTGTCATTGTAGATTCGATCTCGGAATGTCGTGCACCTTGCTAATCCAATGGTGTGACCTCCTGCAAACCATGATCAATTACCATCTTTTATATCATTTTATATCCATAAACATACATATATACATACAAAAACAGTGAGGAAGCATTCATACAGATACTGAAGAAAGTATTTATACATAATGCAGACCCTTGTGAAACCTGGATCATATACTTAAGGTCCACAAATTTGATCAGTTCTACCTCACATGCATCTCATGTTTGCTTTATAATATTGTGTACGTTACAAATATTTGGGTGCAGGATTGGCCATTGTCTATGGGAGAACTAGTTCAAATTCTACTATAGGTGATGAAATAAATTCATGCTTTTGAAAGCTGAATAATTGATTGAATGAACTGTTTCTTATAATGGTGTGACCTTAATAGGTTCAACAATTGGGTCAAACCATTTGTTGAACCATGATCTTAATTAGGGCTAAAACTCGGGCGGCCCAACCAACTCATGTCAAACGTATTGAACCCGACCCGAATGACTCAACATGACCCGATTCAAATTTCTTACCGGACTCAACCCGAGTGTTGCGACCCGACCCGACTGGACCCAACCCGAGTTACAGCCTAAATCGCTATTGTTTTATAATTTGGTGCACATGGGTCAAGTTTGATTAAGCATGGTTTTTTTTCCCAACCCAACCCGATCTGAATTTTATGAGAGTTTATTTTCCCAACGCAAGCCGACCCGAAATACAAATACATAACCCAAATCCACTAATTTCTCAAGTCAGGTCATGCGAGTCGGGATAAAACCCGACCCAAGTTCGACCCCTAATCTTAATATAGTATTATAAATACGTGATAAATTGTTAAAATTTAAAATAAATAACAAAAATTATGAAAAAGACTGAAAACCACATTGTAGCCAATCAACCATAGTACTACAAAAGTAATGGTGGAAAATGAGGATTCCGGAGATAAAAGAAATAGAGAAAAATAGAACAAATAAGAATTATTTTCGCGCCTTACCGGGTCGAATCGTCCGGTTCTATTTGTTTTTAGAACACTAGAATAAATGAAATAATTATTTCATACTTAGTTACAAGAACATGATCGTATTAGAATCCAAAGTCTAGAGAAGCAGAATAAACTTAACCTGAAAGTGAGACTAAGTCTTTGATAGAAAGGCCTTGATTTGCAAAGTTTGATATAAGAGTGGTGAGATTTGAAGAGGGAGCAGGGAGGTCGGCGTTGGCTGTGGTTATGTTAGCAGTAGTGGAATCTCTCCTTCCTAAGAGAACTTTCCATGATAGGCCACCCAACTGAAAATTCAAAACCATCATCAACCATTATGATAATTGATGCAAATTAAATAGAATAAAATTAATGACTCGATGAAGAAAATAAGTAAGTATTATTTTGTTTGTTTACGCGTATGTGCATGTGCATGTGTGTATATATGTGCGCGCTCGGTAAGCGGTGGAGATTGAATCCACTAAGCGAGTGGCTAGTATGGTTTTGAAAATTGGCCGAGTCTAAGTCATATTAACTGAGTTGAGACGGATTTGGTCCCTCTTAAGGCGTGGTTTGTATATAACTCGGGAAATTCTGAGTCCAATTTGGCCAATACAACTCGAACTCGGTAGGGATCAAGTTTGAGACATTTAAGATCTTGGTAGCTAGTAGAGCTGAAACTCGGGTCGGATTTCAATAAAACCAACCCAACTAATGTAAAAAATTATTGAACCCGACCTGAATTTTTTACCCGAAATTACTCAACTTGACCCAACCTAAATTTCTGACCCAACTCAACCCAAGTGTTGTTTTATAACTTGGTGCACTCAGGTTGGGTCGGGTAAGGTTGCTTTTAAATTTCTTAACCCGACCCACCCGACCCGAATTTCATCCGGGTTTATTTTTTCCCAACCCGACTCGACCCGAGATATAACAAAATATAATCCAAACCCATAGATGTCTTGGTCGGGTTAACCCAACCCAACTTGCACCCCTAATAGCTAGTAAAGATGCTTTGATCTTTTATTTTGAGTACTACTATAATACTATTGTTTCCATTGTTACAATTTTTTTCGGCACATGTTTTTACTGGATTGGTGGGGGATGGAAACGGGCCACTTGGGCTGGGAATCTGGGATTTTAATCAGACAGGACGGCTGTTGCAGGCCCTATCCGTCAAGGGATTTGGGCCATGTGATGATTAGATAATTATGGACGTGCCCTAATCAAGCATGGCAGAGTGAACTGCTAACAATCCCTAGTAAAACTTAAGACTCGAAAAACACATTTAAATCGGTTGATTTAAACTTTGATTATGAAGCTTTAGTCATTAAAATCCTTGTTTAAAGTGCACACTGTTAAAATGGCTCTTGGACCATATCAAAATGGTCAATGTACTAAGGAAGTAAGGAGTAAGGACTAAATGGGGTTGACACTGGGCCTGGATCTCGCCCACTGTCCATATCTTTATTCAATGGCAGGCCCATGGAATATTGCTAAGATTACTACTATTGGCTAGACCTGGGCTGGGATAATTTGGCCCATTAAATAACTTTATTAATGTTTGGAAATAACTTAAAATATTAGTTAATATATGTCGCTTTTTTAAATATTTACAAAGTGCTACATTGAAAGTGAACTACGATTAATATATTTATACTTTTCTTCTTCATCATCACTACCACATTATCTATATATTTTGTAATTTTATCTTAATTCATTTTAAGTAATTAAATCATAAATTTTTATACTTTTAAATTCTAATTTGGTAATTAAATAAAACTAATTTTATCAACTATAAATCAAGGGCAAAACTACAAAAGCTCCGGTTTTTTTTCCCACCCGGGCACATTACCTCCATGTGTGGCTCACTCTATGGTGAATTCAAGTTATTAGAATTTTTTATGTTTTTTAAACTTAGATCAATCTTTTATAATAATATCCATTTGATGTTTCTTTGCTATTGGATTGATTAAGATAGAAAAAAAAATTATTCAATAATTTATTTTCAATCTTAAAAAATTAAGAGATAGAACCATTTAATTAGTCTTATTATTATTATTTTTATAATTAGATAGCTCTCTTGATAATTTATCTAACTAAGAAATGAGTTTGGATCCGTTAGACCCTGTAACACAGAATCCACTCAAATTTGGATCTGGCCATGGGCCCATTAAGGGTCCGATTGTTATTATATCTCTACAATCCAATAAATTTCAGTTGATATTTATCAATACAACCCCACTTGTTCACTCTATACTTTTTTCTATTTTGTGTTATTTGGCGAGTTAATGGCCCGTTCTATATAATAAGTTTGACTTTGGACTTCAGTTAATGAAAATAATTTATAATTTGAAGATGCTAATGTTTAGTTGAAAATAACTTTTAAGAACCGTTGCCAGACATATTTAAGATTAGTTAACTCATGTAAAGATTTGTAATAGAAAAATGTGCATTAAATAGAAACAAACTGAAAGTAATAATAGAAAATAGATTTTGGATAAATATTATGCAATAAAATTAGAGTGGTGCAGCGGAAGCGTGGTGGGCCCATTACCCACAGGTCCGAGGATCGAAACCTTGCTCTGATAATTTGTATTTTTTTTAATTCATTTAATTTATATGCAAAAAGGCTTCTCAGCTCACATTTTTTTATTTATAGTTTAAAAAAAATTATCCATTTAATATATATGAGAAAAGGCTTCTCAGCTCACAGTTTTTATTTATAGTTTAAAAAAAAAATGAATCTAAGAAGAGGCTGTGGATTTAAAATTTCATCTATAACAAAATATTAGTGGTTTTTAAATCTTGAATTAAGTAAGATTCGATACTTACCAATTATATTAAATAAAATATATTTACTGAATATGTTAAATATTAATTAAGAAAAAGGATCTTATCCATTTAATTTATGGTGCTCATATAAATAGACGAGTGAATTTAAAAACAAAAGTTAAACTCCAAAAACAGTTAAAAATTTTTGTTCAACCTATCAGGCTGCCCATTAGGGATGTAAAGTTTCGTTACTAACAAATTATAAGTGGTTTGTAAAACAAGAATTTATATTTGATACTTAGCAATTATACTAAATATTTAAATGAGCCTAATTGGCCTCAAAAATATTACCATACATCACTTTATAAGAGAGAGAAAAAATTTGTAGCACTAGTCAATATTTAAAAAAGCAACACATATTAATTAATATTTTAAATTATTTTCAAACATTAATAAAGTTTTTATTCTATTGAGCTTTTTATTTTTTTGAATTTATATGTTGGAAACCGCAGAAAATCAGTATAAAATCAGAAAAAAAAAAAGACGGCTAATTGGATGAGGCTTTTTTCTCAAGTTCATATACAAGTATAGGTCTATAAGTTGTATTTAATCTTTGGGTCACGTGTAAAAGCCTCCCTTTCCACGCACAATCTTCGTAATGCTATTGTCACATAATTTCATGAATATTAGCTACATTTTTAATAATAATTTCAAATTTTATTTTAAATAAATATTATTATTTAGCTATTAAATTTCATTCATCTATGAGCCAGCCACCTACATAATATCTATGAGATCCAAATCTGCAATATTAACAGTCACGCGAGTTGTGAGAGTATTCCCTGAAAATATTGCTCTAACATTTTCGTTGTGATTATATAAAACTTATATGATTAAATTTTATGCGTTATATTTTATATATTCCTAATATTTTAATTTAACTATTTTATTTGTACCCATATATCCTAAAAGTATACCACTAGAAAAGAACAAATTTTCAATCAAAATACAATGATTCTATTAGGCAGATCGATGTTATTAAATTAAAGTAGAAAATGTTTTATAGTAATTATAATTACTTCAGCTTACCATGCTTCTTTTCTTATATAACCTAACTGTTGGGGATACTGTGAATGAGTTCTACATTGGAATCTAGAGGGAGATTTAGAGATTTATAAAATACTTTTGTCATTCCACCTAAAAGCTCAAGTCCTAACAAATAGTATCAAAATCAAGTCTCAAGCTACCTCATGTGTACTCAAGAGATCCCTCAGACGAACGGGATAGCTGGCGTCGCTCTCTCTGCCGTAAGGCCTCGTTCGAGGGGGAATTATTAAGGCTGCTGCGAACGAGTTTCACATTTAAAGTATAAAGGGAGATCTAGAGGTTTATAAAGGATTTGGTTGATTCCACCTAACAGGTTAGTCTTTTGAGCTGAAAGCTCAACTCGTAACATTAATATGATGTTGAAGGGGAATTCTTCTACTAAATTTGAATTGTATGGTATTTGATAATAAGTTAGGGTTTAATACTTTTATAAAATCAAAGAAATAGTTGTTCATGTGATAAATTAATCACTCACCTAATTTAAATTAAAATAAAGTAGAAATTTGAAATAAGGTCCCTTATAAATGGCATGTTTCATTTGTTGAAATTAAATGAATAAATATATTTAAATGAAATTTATTTTTATAATAAATATATTGAAAAACTCTAATTTAATTTAATAAAATTATATACTCTAATAAATTATTAAGTATTATTAAAAAGACCTATGAAAAGTATTCTCGATAAAAGAGACTACGAGCATGCCGTTAAAGGAGATTTGAGTGTACGATTGAGAGGGTGATAGAATGGCCCACCTAGAAGCTCGTCCAAATGCCGTTAATGTAAAAGGCCAATGAGTGTGGCCTCCTCTTGCAACTATGGTTACTCATTATAGTAAGGCCCACCATCATCACTTAACTCTTTTTTTTTTAACCAAGTTGTTCGCTCTTCTAGAGCACTTCATTATTTTTGGGTACATGTTGCGTGAAAATTTTACAGGAGTGAACCTTCTTGATAAGTAGGAAATAGGAATAAAACTTGGGTCAGCTTTTAATTTGAACGGCATGGTGTGATTTGAGAAATCAAATAAGTTGGATTTTACATTTTAAAATTAGGTCAGATTAGATTGAAGCAGGGGTCCAAATCTCAACGAATATATCTCGAATCGAATCGGCCGTACAGGTGAGATGTCGGCCGAGTTGCCGAGATCTCAGTCCCAGCATTTTTTTACCCTTGGATAGAAGAAAAAAACGTGAGTTAAATTTGGATTAGATGGAGTAAAGCTATTTTAAAATTGACTTGACTTGATTCGAATTGATCCGACCTAACTCGCTCAAAAAAATTTAATATAACATTCGAGTTGAGCGTGCCAGCAATTCGGACAAGCATTCATATTGAGTCAGATCAACAATTCAGGTCAGGTTGGATAGAGCAATTAAGGTCAGCAATTTGAATCGGATCGGATTTAATAATTTTTTATATAGGTTGATTGAGTTTATTAAAACCTGGCCCAACCCTGTCGAGTTTCAACCCTAATAGGAATCGAATTCAGAAATCCCGCTCTCTGAAGTAAATTCCTTGCCATCACTAAAACCTCTTTGGGATACCATCTTCACGTGCTTGTGAGAAGTGATTTGTTTGAAATTAGTTTACAAAAATTGATGTATATTTTAAATTATAATTTTAAAGTTAAAATTTTTAACATTAAGTTCTTCATTCAAAGATTGTGATTAAAAGTTTACATTAATTCTCTATAAATTAATTAGAAATATAATTTCTTTAATGGGGTGAGACTGAAAATAAACAGTGGAAGTGGAGGACGATAGAGAGGCTTACTACAACAACAGAGTCGCGAGCGGCTATAGCAAGAATATCAGCACATGAAACCACTCCCGGACACACCTTCTCTACCGCAGCTTTTATGTCGTCCACCACGTCAAAACCCCGGACGGAATTTGCATTCGGAGTGGCGGTTTTCTCTCCGGTGAATGTTGGATTATCATCCAATAGTAAGGATCCATCACAACCCTAATCATCAAACATACACCAATGATTAATTGGCAGCAGATATCACATCTATGTTAAGAGAGAATTTTATTAAACTCCAACAGTAGTATATATTTTAAGAAAAACTTCACATATATAGACCTATATACAAGACTCATAGTTAAAATATTTATTAATTAGAAACTTCTTTCCCACTATTCAAGATTTTCATTAGAAGTAACTTGCTCTCGAGCAGTAGGCAAACATGGCAATCTTTTTTGTGCCCAAGGTGTCCAAGTCTTTTTATAGACCATTCAAAGTATGTACAAGTCTCTATACCTATATACATAGAAGTGACTTTTAGAGTAAAATGCAAATCAAATTCAAAACTCTCGCTTCTTGAGACAGCTTCTTGACTATCACTTAAATTTGACAATTGATACTATTTTAAGAGAGAGATTTCATAAAATTATAATAATTTATATGCTTCGAAAACTCTTATGTATATATAGACACATCAAAGAATTATAAATAAACAGAAACTTTGATTAAATCTAAAAAGTTAAGCTAAGTTTACAAATTTATAATTTCTTTTCACTATCGTTTTTGTTTTTAGTCTGCTTATAATGGTAGATTTCAATAAGAGATAAGTGATTTACGAAAGCAGGTTTCTTTATCCATTTTTGGTCCAAATACCAATTTGAAGTTTCAAAAGAAGAATCTCACTAAATTGAAATTAAAGTTTGAAAAGTGGAATTTCAAAAATAAAAAATTCATATAATTTGACCTGAGCAAGTCAAAATCATATCTTACTCTTTGAAATTTACTCGTTTATTTTGAGTGAGACAAAGTATTCTTTATAGGAGTTGACTGAGATTCATCAATAATTTCTCACGTGCTCGATAAGACCCAATTTAAAGTGTGAGCTAACTTGCATCAGATGGAATAAAAAGCTTAATTTCACTCAGTCTATTAATTTTGGAGCTTTTGACGTATTGATCAAATATTTAAAATCTTTTCAATAAAACCAAGTAGACATAGTTCTTGCTTCCTATTAAATTTGTGTCTATGAACTTTGAGATTAGATATGAATGTTGAACACATATTCAGCATTTTATCTCAACAAATACATGGATCATGACCTGGTTTACTCAATCAATATATGACTGACATGTATGGAATTCACTAATCTTTTCAATATTTGATCAAATTGAGATGCTACAGAATATAATAACTTATACAGGGTTCACCTCTTAAATTTTTAATTTTCTGCTATATATATAATATATTTTTTTAATAAAGTGGCGGAAACATAAAAATATGCCCCCTCATAGAATTGATTTTTTTTTTGTAATTAAATAGATGAATAGAATTTCACTACCTTAACTTTACATCCAAGTGAATTTTTTGTTTAAAATTTTATAAGAAAACCTTGTGACATAAATGACATTCACGACTTTACCTTTTTGAGATAATCACTAAAATTTATTATCCCGTATAAAACCTCCATGGGTGAGCCCATGACCCATAGGATACATCAAGGTTAGGCTATGGAGGCTCGAATCCACGCAATCTCCCACTTCCTGAGATGGGAGGCAACCAGTTGAGCTATACCCACGTACGTTCAAAAATTAAAATTTTAAAATACTGTAGTTTAAAATAGACAATAAAAATGCATGGCCTAATTGTATTAACCAAATGGAATCTAGATCTCATAAAATTTTGAGTTTTTAGGCAAATGGGGCCTCTTCCCCTCCTCATATCTACCTCTATTAATTAGATTTTGACTCATTTTAATTCAATCTGAATTACACAACTATTGATCGAATCTCATCAATTTTTCATTATTACATAAAATTAAATCTTTGGAATCTTAAAAGTCAGACAATAATTATCTATTTAAAATATTTTTTTATAGATACAATATTCAAGCAAAGATCGTTCGAACTAAGTTATTAACATGGGCCTTAGTAGCATAAGTTATCATGATTGTATGTATTGGCATGCGTAAGTGTACGGGAGAAGAGTCGAACTCGAAACTTCTAATTTAATTCTAAAAGTTCTAGCAGAGTAATGATAAATATGATAATGATCGCCCGCATTAAGAATTGAAAGTCCATGAAAAATGTGTATATGCCAGCTATGAATGTGAACAAGCACATACAAATTGATAATCTTATGAGTGTGGATGAAATTTTGTGATAAATAAAAATGAAAACCAATGAGACCTACATTGACAAAACAATCATGGAAATGCAACCGAAGCAAGGAGGCAGCCATTCGAACTTCCTTCTTCACTGCCTCAACCACCACAGCCTCGATAGTCGGAAGCACCTTCGGACATGATGTCGAATAGTAATCCGGCGACAGACCTTCCACCATTGCCATAGCCCATATAATGGCCAGGACGGCGACACAGGACGACACATTGGGTGAAGCCATACTACCGTCGCCGATGAAGAAGAACCGAGTTTGGAATCACTTGAATCAGAAGAGAAATCACTGAACATATATGAACAACTCTAACTCAGCTCATCCATATATAGTATACAACACATTCAGGTAGAGAGCCACTGACAGTCTTTGAGTGGAATTGGACTATGTATTTTTATGGGCCACCATTGTTAACCCTGTAAAAGGTTCTCTTCTGTTTGTCTAGTAATACAACATTATTGAAATGGACCTCTTTTACTCGTGTGTCTACAGTTAATTTAGGTGGACCTCAGTAGTCTTTATCAATGTTTTAAAACACAGCCTGTATTGAAATTGATCGATAGACAAACTCAGTTAAACCCAGTTAAATCCGTGATATTAATATAATATTATAAATAATATTAAATTATTAATTAAAGTTATATTTCATAAAAATATTTTTTCTTCTCACAAATCCAATTGTAAATACTAAAAATTAATCATCTAAAAATCATATTCTCAAAAGAATCAAAATCATCATCTTCATTTTCTTCATTTAAAGAAATAAAGGATTTTTAAGGGTTAAGGGTCACCCGTATATTAGAAAAACTGGACTGACTTGTGGGTCGTATAGGGTTTTTAATCTAGAAGGATCTTAAAATGACCTGACCCATGTTTCAGCTAGGTCACGGTTGACCCGTAGGTCAATCCACGGGTGAGGTCGGGTTTGATAACACTGGTCTTTATTAAAAAAAATTAGCGTACATGTTCTTTAGTGTAAAATAATGCCATGTTTTATTTAACGAAGGAGAGACTTTGAGATTTTATTTATAGATGAAGGAGAATATAAATACAAAAATTGAATTAAATAAAAGAGGAAAATATAATAATAACAATTGTTAATTAGAAAAACTACTAACCACAAAAATGTGAATATATTCTAATATCTCGTGGGAGGGTTGCTTGAAGTCCTACACCCGTAAGAGGAAGCATCGGGAGGTTTGGCCCCCTCCATCGAATGGCTCTTTAAAATTTAATCTAGATGGTGCTTATAGGGATAAGCCTGGACCTGCTGGGATTTGAGGAGTTCTTAGAGATTCTTCGGGCCAAACTAGTGTCGTCTTTTCAGAATTTGTGAGATCTTTTGAATCGAATAAGGTGGAGCTTCTTAGTATTAGGAGAGCTTTGACCTTAAGTTTTTGTATGGAGGGAGATAGTATAGTGATTGAGAGTGACTCATCCAACGCCAAGCTAGTGGGGTGAAGCATCCCCTGTGGAGGCTTACCCCTTTGCCGAGGGAGATTAAGGTGTTGATGGCCGGAATGATAATGGGAGTGTCCTTTTCTCACATTAGTCGATCAGTCAATGGGGTGATGGATTTTTTCACTAAAAATTGCATTGATGGAGCTATTCGGGGCTCTTTCTATTTTTAGGGAGGATAACTATTCTTGTTGGATGGTATTGTATCTTATTAAGTTTTATATCTTCTTTCTGATCTATCTCTCTTAGGCTTTTTTATTTTCTTTACTGCTTTGTATTTGATACTTTTATTAATTGATATCTTCATTCTCACCGTTTAAAAAAAAGAATATATTCTAATATCTGAATAGATTGTATGGTTTAGAAACGGGCGTCTTCCACATGCGTCAAGGAAGAAGACACATTCTTTGAATCACTTGGTTCTAATTGATTACCTCGTTATCCAACTCCGAATCCTCCCCTGGTCCCCTCTTATTGGTACAGTTATAATTCTCAAATTTTAATATCGTGGGCATTCATACATCCACATATAAATCATGCAATTAATTTGAGATTTCCCTCTTCTCAATTTTTGAATCTTGTGTAATATAGAAAAGCCCTAGCACTAGCACATGTGGAGATAAATTTAGAAGATTGTTACTTTCTTTTTTGAATTTACGTGTAGGAAACTGCAGGACACCCCTAGAGCATACCAAAGTTAGGTCATGGGGACTCGATCCCACTTCCTAAGATGGGAAGCAACTATTTGAGCCGATATCGGTCATTTTTTTTTTTAAAAAAAAAAAAAGAGGAGAGAAAAATGGACTCAATTTGTCTTTCAAGATATATGAGTGATATTTTCAAATTTACTTTGTTTTTATTGGTAAAATACCAATCACCGCTAATAGTTCGAGATTTATCGAATTGTGCTAAATTCTCTGTAGATTCTCATTAAAAGCGTGTTAAATGATAATATCACAATAAATTGCTGGTAAATTATTTATTAATACTTTTTTTATTATATTTTTATTATTTTTAAAATATTATATTTTTCACAAGATTTTCTCGTTAATTTCCTAATAAAAATAAAAAAATTAAAAATATTCTAATATTACCGATCACCGTTAATATTCTTATGATAATAAATGATAAAAATTAGAACCCTCTATTTGTCATTTTTTAAAATTTATCAAACGTTGATTTTTTTTATTTCTACTTTCTATTCAACTTTTTATAAACCATGTTGTCTATCATTTAATAATTTATCTTGTCGTTTCTTACAACAGAGAATCTTTAATAAGCTTCCTTTCTTCTACTTATAATTATTTGTAACTTTTTTAATTATTTTTTACTTGCATGCATAGTAATATTCGTAATTTTTCATTAGATTTAATTTGACCATAAATTCCTTGGCCTTAGTCCAATGGGTAAAACGGAAGCTACTTTGGTGGACAGATTGTTTAAAATCTTCTCATATTCCATTAAATTCTAAGTCTCCATTGACTTATAATATCACAAGATAATTATAATTTGAATTAGAAATATTAGTTGATATTGAAATGTTATTTTAAAAAAAATTGATAAATATCTGCTGATATTTCAGTCCATGTTCTGTACAAAGTTCATTTAAACTTTATACTGCAGGCATATAATTGACATACTAAATTATTTACATTAGTATAAAAAAAATTGTTATATAATATTATAATCATTGTCGATATGGGAATTTAAATTGGCAAGAAAGGACAGCTTATTGCTCTTTCATTAAATTCTCTACATGACAAGGCCAACATCCTTTTTAACTATTTTCATCTTTTTCATATTTAATAATTATTCTAAGGTTGAAACTCAAAGAGTCGGACTGAGTTTTAAGAAACTCAATTTAACTCAGAGTCGGACTGAGTTTTAAGAAACTCAATTTAACCCTAACTCAACCAAATATGATTGGAATTACTGACTCAAATTATTTAACTCAATTCGAACTAAATTTTTTACCTGAATCAACTCGAGTGTTAATCTAAACCCGATTCCAACCTAAGTTTAAGCAGTAATTGTTTTATAACTTAGTGCACACCAGTAGAGTCGTATTACGTCGGATCAGATCAAGTTGATTTTAAATTTATCAACTTAATTTGACTTGAATTTCATGTGACTTTTTCTTCTCAACTCAATCAGGCTCGAAATATTCAAATACATAATCCAAACTCACTAATTTCTCGAATCAAGTCACGTGGGTCCAAGTTAAAACCCGACCCAAATGTCACCCCTAAATTAGTCACGATTACTCAATGTGGCATTAGAAATGTCAAGAGAGATAATAATAATAATAATAATAGTAATAATAATAATAATAATAGTAATTATAATAATGATAATAATAAAAGAAGAAAAATCACGAGGAAAATGAAAATGAAAAGTAGGCCTCACCCTTTAATTTAGGGCGCCCCATGCGTACACCCCTTTTTCTCTCAAAGAACACCCCTTTTCAAATTTTATGTAGAAATTACCGTTTTACCTTTCCATTAAAAATACTTGAAATGATTATTCAATGCAATTTTCAGATCCTTCGAACCATCAAATCGTTCGAAGGATTATAAAGATCCTTCGAATGATGTTACATTAAAATCTATTTAAAAATTTAAACAGTAAAATCTTTTTTTTTTTTAATTTTAAATTTTTTTTTAAGGACTGTGTATTTTTAAAATTTCTCAAATTAAATATCCGGACTAATTACGATAGCCTGATAAAAATACTTTAAGAATTCAAGGTCTTTTGACACTCCCAAATGCTTAAAACACAGTGTTTTACAAATAAAGATATTCCTTGGCTGTGTAGAAAATACATTTGGGAGTGTCAAAAGAACTTGAAGTCTTAAAGTATTTTTATCATGTTATCGTAATTAGTCCGGATATTCAATTTGAGAAATTTTGGAAATACAGAGTGCTTAAACAAAAATTTTAAAGTTTTAAAGGAGATATCGACAACATAGACAGTTATTTCTAAGCACTGTGTATTTTCAAAATTTCTCAAATTGAATATCCGGACTAATTACGATAACTTGATAAAAATACTTTAAAACTTTAAGGTCTTTTGACACTCCCAAATGTATTTTCTATACAGCCAAGGGATACCCTTATTTATAAAATACTGTATTTTAAGCATTAAGGAGTGTCAAAAGACCTTTAATTTTTAAAGTATTTTTATCAGGCTATCATAATTAGTTCAGATATTTAATTTAAGAAATTTTAAAAATACACATGGCTTAAAAAATAACTTTAAAATTAAAAAAAAAAGATTTTACTGTTTAAATTTTTAAATAGATTTTACTGTATCATCATTCCAAAATCTTTATTATAACCCTTCGAACGATTAGATGGTTCGAAGAATCTGAATCCTGAATAATCGTTCGTATTTTTATATTTTTAGTGAAAAGGTTAAAATGATAATTTTTATATAAAATTTGAAAAAGATTGTTCTCTAACCCAAAAAGGATGTGTCGAATGAGTCTTCAAATATGTATGAAAAAGTAGCTACAATGCCTTTACTCGCAAGCAAATGGCAACGATCACAATGTCATGTTGATAATGACATTCTGCCGAATTGCATTGAAAGCTCCCAACTCCAAATTAGTTCCTAATGAAAATCAACATTATGGCCACCTGCAACCTCAACAGTTTATCAGGAATTGATTTAATTTGATTTTTCAAATTTATTGTTAAGAATAAAAATATAATGAAAAATGTTTCAATTTATCGCGACACAGTGTTCGATATTAATAAAAATTACATGTGCACAAATCAATTCCCCATTCACCAAATCGTTTCTAAAATAATTTATCTTAATCAATTAGAATTGATATTATAATTAAATTTTACACCTTGACTTTTATAAATTTATTGTCCATTTGACATGCATCTAACTTGAACCTGCAACATTTGTAATTTTAGGTAAAAACATAACAATTGTGTTACAACGTGACTGCTGGATGGGGGATAAGGGAGGGTAACGGAGGTAACCTTCCGTTATTCTTTTTTGGTAATTGAGGGGTGAAGGTAGAAATTTAAATTTTTATCCCTTTTCTTCCTTTTTTGAAAATCCTTTGAAGCATGGGAGTTTTTAGAAAATCCTATAGCACTTATAGAGCAAAAATATTTTAAAATATTTTTTAATTGATAAATATTGTTTAATACTTTTGTTTCATGAAATTTTATTTTTATTGTTTATATATTATGAATTTAATAAAATTATTAATTCTTATAAAATTATTAATACGTCAGATTATTCCTGATAATTACCAAACAAGAATTTTTTTCTATTAAGAATAAGTTTTAACTTTATTCCTATAATTACCGAAAAAGATAAAGGTAACACCATCGTACGAGTAACCCATGTTCAAAGATAACATTGCTCAAGGATAACTCCTATAAAATTTCCCTCGTCCAAATGCAGCCCATGTGTCTACTCTTGTTGTGTATGATGTTTGTGCGTGCCTTTTATTATTTTTTTCCTTTTTATCCAACAATGAATTAGTGTAAGATTTAGTTTATCAAAATTATCACATAATTTATATTCGATTCAAGCTTAATTTCAAGGGACTACTCACCATAGCTTCTTAGCCATTGATATTCATAAGGTGGGACATGGCGAATGTGGACGGCAGTATATGATATTTTAGTGAAAGTTAGACCATTTAATATGATTTGACTAGCAATGGGTCTAAGTTAGGTAAATGCTTTTAATTTGCTGAGTCCCACTAATTTAAGATAGTGCATGTGAGTAAAGTCATTTGGATATACTTCCATTCAATTCTTGTATAATAGATCAAATTGGGTCAAATGTTGAGTAAATATATTGGATTGGTCAAATGGATCACTATATATTTAATGGTAGTCTCTTTCATTCTTATCAATTGATCCATGTGAGGCCCTACATTGTCCTACTAATTGATCTGTTTAAAGACATAAACCTACAAAATATTCAGACAAAATCTAAACTGGACTTATAAAGTATCCACCATGTTTACAATGGACCCTCTAATTAAAAGGGCCAACAGTCGCCATGGTTCTAATAAAAGTAATTGCTGCATATAATTTAATTAATCTTTTTTTTTTTTTGAATTTATGTGTAGAAAATCGTGAGATACCCAGCTTAAAATTTCTACAAGTGAACTTGTACCCTTAAATTAATCTTTATCGTGCCCTGGATAGACTTTATCGTGGGTCACACTAGTGAAGTTGCATTGAGAAAAAGGATTTGATCATGACTTTACTTTTTAGTGGGTCTCATAAATCATATTATTTAAATATTTTTTATCAAATTTATTTAATTATAAAAATATATTCTATGGATGGTGTTAAATATATGTTTTATAGTTGAATAGATTTGATGGAAATTATTCAAATGATATAGCTTGTAGGACCTACAAAAGAATAAGTGTGAAAAAAAAGGACATTGTGGCCCCAAACAAGTGCATACAATTGGGGCAAGACTAATCCGTTCGTAGTTGAAGACAAATTGATGGGGGGTATATTTCTACAATTGAATTTTGATTAGAGATTTTAGGCTGAACCACAGATTTCAAAACTGAAATCTGAAAATTGGGCGTTCTTGGGTTTAACCCGAATGGGGAATTGGGAGTTCTGAACATAGAATTTCAACGCATTTAATTAAATTAATAAGATCAATGCGCCTACAACTCTAATCTAGCTTGAGCTCGGCTTAAACTCGGAGCAACTCTCTAATGAATTTAATTTAATTGCAGAGTTCTCACTTTAATTAGATAATGGAGAAAAATGCAACGGACACGTTCTAAATCCGCAATGTAATTAAAATGGTCCCACTAAATCCAATTAAAAGCAATCAACACAACAAATTAATTTCAGAAGATAAATCAAACTCACCAAACATGAGAGAAAACAAAGCTCTAAGCTTTGATAATTTCAAATATAAAATTATGAATTAGAACCTAGGCCAACGCATTTAATTTATAGGCCTCATTTTAATAAGGAAATAAAATAAAAATAAATACCAATTAACTTGCTCAAACGGGTGGGGCCAAGTCTACACATTCCTCCCCTTGAATCTTGCACAATGCTCGTCTTCTACAGGCCAGGGGTCCAAAAACTGGTGGACCCGAGATCTCGCGATATCTTGTAGATATCGGGTATTTTTTTTCTTTCTCTATTTTTTTACAAATCTCGGCCGTATCGGCTGATATCAGTGAGATCTTGGTCATATCGGCCGAGATCTCGTCCGTACGGCCGATACATCTCATATTGCGATATCTAGGGCGTTTCTTTTACCCCTGCCACGTGCTGGGACTTGGCCTTCTGCCAACAACCACTTCTTTCGATCACAGTTCACACGGCTTTTACTACTGATTTCTCTACTTGAAATTAGCAGCAACTTAGACGTCTTGATCCATCCTATCTCTCTCAATCTTTTTCTTATCTTTCTTTCTTTCTTTTTGATTACTGGGTTTGGATTGATTGCAACAATTAGAAACTATCCTCATCTTCCTGTTTATTGTGCGCAATTGATGTAATTAGTTTATCTAGACTTCTTTCTTATTCAAAATATCATTTATTAATAAAAATAAAAATGGTGAATGGTTTGTAAATGCTAAAGTCTAATTTTGGAAGCCAATGGTGGAAGAGATGCACCAAGAAAGAGCCAAGTAGAGAAAGAGGGGCAGATTAACAAAAAAACTACAACCAATATGTTGTTTAAACGCATTTTCTCATTTGATATTTGCTTTGCATTAAGCATAATAACCCAATTTAAACTTTTACATTTTGAGGTCTAATACGATATTTTTTACCTTTATTTGATAATTTGTTTTCAGTTTGTATTAAGGGAAGCTTTAAATCCAATATAGCCTAATTTTGCTCGGATTTGAGGGATGTACTAAGGGATAAGGTCCAAAACTAGCTCTCTTATCTGTTGTACAAGTTTTGAAGCTCACCAAGTGTGGTGTTTGTGAAAAATTGGATTTTTAGGTTAAAATGGTAAATTTTGGGATTATAGATGAGTGCATTAGGTTTTCAATCAAATGAATTTAGATTTAAAATAGAAATTGGACCTGGTAGCAAAAAACGTTTAGGTTAAAACATGGGTACTGGACCTAGTAGCACAGATTTAGGTTAAAAGGTGGATGCATGGCTGGTAGCATCAACATTTCGGTAAAAGTTGGATTTGGACTAAGTACCATCAACTAGGGTAGGGTTACAAATCTCGGTTGATATTGAGCATATATCGGTCGATACACATTTATACGACTGATATTTATTCAAAAAAAATTCGGAGAGAGAGATATCGGCTGAAACGCCAATATCTCGGTAAAAGCGATTTTTGTAACTCAGAAATCTAGGAGCTATTACATGAGTCAAATGGATAATCAAACCCTAAATGGGCTTGTGGATGGTCCAGTTCGCTAGTTGGATGGGCTGGATTCAAAGACGGCTGGGCTGGATTGAGGCTTGTTTAAAGTCCTACATGCAAGCCATTCACTTGCTGGGATCCTTAATGGATCCACTTACACTCAAACTCAGATCGAACATCTTGCAAGAAAGAACTTTCTCAACCCCTTTTCGAATCTGCTTACCCAATAGGAAAAGTTAGCCCTTAAAAGATGGTGTCTTATTCAACTCTATCGGATCTCTGAAGGGAGAACAACTTCCAGAGAAACATGGGTGCTAAAGGAGGAGGAAAGAGAGAGAGAGAGGAGGGCAAAAGGGAGAAGGTGACATTAAAAGTGAGGATGTATGGTGCTTGCTAACCAATCACAATGGAATCCAAGAGCCTCTCCCTAAAGATTGAGATAAGAAATTTCGTGATATAAGATAGGACTGGATCATCTCTGCTTTTAGGTCTAATTGGATGGGAATATGGATCCACTTATCTTATCATGCTTTCACTGCTATCCTTGTTTAAAGTTAGGGGTTCAATCAGTCAAATGATTCAGAGACAAGGATGTTGCCCTTGAGTGACACCACTTCCTTGAATTCAAAGACAGAACTAAACGAGTAAGATGCCCAACTGGGTGCAAGTAGGCAATAGGGTTCGCCGAATTCATTTTTGGGTCAGTGTTTTTTTTGTTTTTTTGATTAAATGGGTATCCCCACCCCACATGGATCAGTTTTGGGTTGGTTTTTGTCAGACCCAATTTCTATTTAGTGAGCCTGAACCTGGTCCAAACCTGATTCAACCAACTTGGTCAAGCTTGAGCCAGTGCAAGAACAGTAAATTTTAGGCCAAGTTCATTGCAAGCTTACTTCAAGCTCAGCTTTGTTTTAGTGCCCAGCCTGAATTATATGTATTGACTTCATAGTTAATATCTTCTCTTCAAGTAACAAATTACATACTCAAATTGGGGTTTTGGACCTTCTTGGTATCGGTTTCGAAGTTGGACATTTGTGTACTGGACTAGCCTAAAATCAGGTTAGGTCTTTTTGAGGTGGCTTGAGTTTTTTCCGGTCGTCGTCAACGGCGCCAAACAAGATTCTTCATTAAGTAATTACCATCAACTCAAAACAGGACAAGCTGGTGTGAATAACCCTGGTCTATATAGACCTGTGAAGCCAAGAAACAAGAGAAGCAGATGAAATGAAGCAAAATGATACCAATGCAATACCAATCCTTATTTGATTCTATCATCATAATCACCAAGTTAAAAAGAAAATTATTAATGGTAGACCAAATTGTTCTAGCCATTCATTTTTGGGGCATCTCATAAGATTGCCATCATAATCAAATCAAGAGAGGTTGCTAAAATGTGCAGCCTCTGAAAATTCATTTTTATCCAACTATTTCTTTGCCCGCAATGCAACTTAATTGATCTTTCTACAGTTGATTCTGATCTCTCCCTCACTTCCAGTGAGGGGACTGATGTTCCCCATCTTCACCATGGACTTGGCAAAATCCTTCAAGAAGGCAGAAGGTCTCCGAACATACTTTCTCACATGAAAATGCGACGACCTTCCAGTGGTGAGTGCTTGATCAGAATGTAGAAGACCCTTCTCATTCAGCAAGTTCCTGTAGTAGCAATTATCGAAATGTTTTGGTGTTGCAGCGTCGAGACGAGCAAGAGTGTTGTTTCTACCAACTCTAGGGCACTTTTTTCGCAGCTTCTTCGCGAAGTTGGCATCGATGATGGTGTCATTGTAGATTCGATCTCGGAATGTCGTGCACCTTGCTAACCCAATGGTGTGACCTCCTGCAAACCATGATCAATTACCATCTTTTATATCATTTTATATCCATAAACGTATATATATAAACATACATATATACATACAAAAACAGTGAGGAAGCATTCATACAGATACTGAAGAAAGTATTTATACATAATGCAGACCTTGTGAAACCTGGATCATATACTTAAGGTTCACAAATTTGATCAGTTCTACCTCACATGCATCTCACGTTTGCTTTATAATAATGTGTAGGTTACAAATATTTGGGTGCAGGATTGGCCATTGTCTATGGGAGAACTAGTTCAAAGTCTATTATAGGTGATGAAATAAATTCATGCTTTTGAAAGCTGAATCATTGATTGAATGAACTGTTTCTTATAATGGTGTGACCTTAATAGGTTCAACAATTGGGTCAAACCATTTGTTGAACCATGATCTTAATTAGGGTTGAAACTTTGGCAGGTCAGGTCGGATTTTAATAAACCCAACTAACTCATATAAAAATTTATTGAACCCGACTCGAATTATTCAATTCGATCCGACCCAAATTTCTGACTTGACTCAACCCGCGTGTTGACACCCGACTTGACCCGATCCAAGTTTCAGCCCAAATTGCTATTGTTTTATAACTTGGTGCACTTGGATCAAGTCTAGTTAAGCGGGGGTTTTTTTTTCTCCAACCCAACTCGATCTGAATTTTATGTGAGTTTATTTTTCCAATGCAAGTTCACTCGAAATATACAAATACATAATCCAAATCCACTAATTTCTCAGGTCGGGTCATCGTGTCGGAGTAAAACTAGACCTGAGTTCCACCCTAATCTTAATATAGGGGTGGAACTCATTTTGGGTCATCGTGTCGAGCCTTACCAGGTCGAATTGTCTGTTTCAATTTGTTTTTAGAACACTAAAATAAATGAAATAATTATTTTATACTTGTTACAAGAACATGAATCCAAGTCTAGAGAAGCAAGATAAACTTAACCTGAAAGTGAGACCAAGTCTTTGATAGAGAGGCCTTGATTTGCAAAGTTTGATATGAGAGTGCTGAGATTTGAAAAGGGAGAAGGGAGGTCATTGTTGGCTGTGGTTATGTTAGCAGTAGTGGAATCTCTCCTTCCTAAGCGAACTTTCCATGATAGGCCACCCAACTGAAAATTCAAAACCATCATCGACCATTATGATAATTGATGCAAATTAATTAGAACAAAATTAATGACTAGATCAAGAAAATAACTAAGTATTATTTTGTTTGTTTACGCATATGTGCAAGTGTGTATGTATACTTCTGAATAAACTAACTAAAAAACTAGGTCTTATTTTCTTGAGCCAACTTATTATCCGAATCAATTTTTTATTTTGATTTTTGGTGTCATATAAGTAATTATGCGATACCGGCAAACATTTGAGTCTCTCCGGTTCAACTGGAATTAGAATTCTTGAATTTTATGTGAATTAAGATCTAGAAAAAGAAGTCTTCGAATCACTGACTCAAACCTATTTTCGAATCCTACTCAGCAGATATGGAGTTACTCATGGCAGAACGGACCGACCTAATCTTTCACAATAAGGTAATAGATGGGGTTGCTATGAAACAACTTATTAGTATGCGTTCAGTGAGTGGTGGAGATTGAATCCACTAAGCGAGTGGCTAGTATAGTTTTAAAAATTACCCGAGTCTGAGTCGTATACACTGAGTTGAGAAGGATTTGGTCCCTCCCGACATGCACGGTTTGTATATGACTTGGGAAATTCTGAATTCAATTTGGCCAATACAACTCGAACTCGGTAGGGATCAAGTCTTGAGACATTTAAGATCTTGATAGCCAGTAAAGATGCTTTGAACTATTAGTTTGAGTACTACTATTGTTTCCATTGTTACAATCTTTTCCGGCATATGTTTGTACTGGATTGGTGGGGCGGGTGGAAACGGGCTGAGTTGGGATGGGATTTTGATATATCGGCCCTACCCATCAAGAGATTTGGGCCATTTGATGATTATATAATTATGAACGTCCCCTAATCAAGCATGACACAGTGAACTCCTAATAATACCTAGTAAAACTTAAGACTCTGAAAATAACATTCAAATCAGTTGATTTAAACTTTGATTATGGAGATCTGGTCTTCAAAAACCTTGATTAAAATGCACACTGTTAAAATGGCTCTTGGACCATATCAAAATGGCCAGTGTACTAAGGATTAAAATGGGGTTGACACTGGGCCTGGATCTGGCCCACTGTCCTTAATTCAGTGGCAGGCCCATGGGACATTGCAAAGATTAAAGTGAATATGATAGTTCAATACTAATATTGGGTAGACCTGGGCTGGGATAATGGTAACATTTTTGTGGCCCATTAGGCTCATAATTCATAGTTTAAGTTTTTATGAAGACATAAGTAATATAATTTTATTATGTAAATGAAAATTGTGTAAAGTATTTCTATTAATATGTGACAATTATAGATTAATCAAGTCCATCATATTGTATTTAACATTGTAGACTTCATAGATTCAAAAGTCTCTTCTAACTATTCAGTTTAAATAAATAAATAAATAACTATTTATTTTAATGCATTTAAATCAAATGATTTAAAATAAATCTTAATTTCAAATTGAGACTGACAACTATTCACCTATTCTATATGATTCCATGCTTATCTATCTATAAATAGTTTCAAAATGTAAAATATGAGTGACATTGAAAGTGAACTACGATTAATATATTTATACTTTTCTTCTTCATCATCACTACCACATTATCTATATATTTTGTAATTTTATCTTAATTCATTTTAAGTAATTAAATCATAAAATTATATACTTTTAAATTAGAATTTGTTAATTAAATAAAACCAATTTTATCAACTATAAATCAAGGGCAAAACTACAAAAGCTCGGGTTTTTTTGCCACCCAGGCACATAACCTCCATTTAAGGCTGAAATCGGGTCACGTTTTTTAAAACCCGACCCAACCTGAGTCAATAAAATATGGAACCTGACCCAACCCAACCCGAATTCTAACTCGACTCAACCCGAATTCTTATCGACCCTCATTTTGAACCCATTTTAAACTAATTTTAGCAGGGTCGGGTCGGATTAAGTTGAAAATCCCTTAACTCAGCCCGACCCGAATTCCATACGAGTTTTTGCTTTCTCAACCCGGTGATTTCCCAGGTCAGGTCAAAACCCTACCTGAGTTTCACCCCCTACCTCCATGTGTGGCTCACTCTATGGTGAATTCAAGTCATTAGAATTATTATTTTTTCTTTTAAACTTAGATCAATCTTTTATAATATCCATTTGATGCTTCTTTGTTATTGGATTGATTACGATAGATAAAAAAATTACTCAATAATTTATTTTCAATCTTAAAAAATTAACAGATAGAACCATTTAATTAATCTTATTATTATTATTTTTACAATTAGATAGCTCTCTTGATAATTTATCTAACTAAGAAAGGAGTTTGGATCCGTTAGGCCCTGTAACACAAAATCTACTCAAATTTGGATCTGGCCATGGGCCCATTAAGGGTCCGATTGTTATTATATCTCTAAAATCCAATAAATATCAGGTGATATTTATCAATACAACCCCACTTGTTCACTCTATATTTTTTTTTTTTTCTATTTTGTGTTATTTAGCGAGTTAATGGGCCGTTCTATATAATAAGTTTGACTTTGGACTTGAGTTAATGAAAATAATTTATAATTTGAAGATGCTAATGTTTAGTAGAAAATGACTTTTAAGAAGAATTATTAGACATATTTTAGATTAGTTAACTCACGTAATGATTTGTAATAGACAAATGTGCATTAAATAGATAGATTTAAACTTTAAATGACTTAAATAGACAAATAATATAACTAGTTCTGCTTTAAAATAAGTAGAAATTTGGTAATGTGAGTGTCCATTGATCATCTTTTAAACAACAAAAAGTATATAAATATTTTTTCAGCACCTATTAATTTTCAAAAAAAATTGATACGTGTTATTTAAATTTATTGATGAGTTGGGTGAAATTTTTAACTATCCTACCGTTAAAAATCAATTTTTTGAAGATAAGTGAAAGTTATAATAGAAAATGAATTTTAGATAAATATTATACAACAAAATCAGAGTGGCGCAGTGGAAGCGTGGTGGGCCCATAACCCACAGGTCCGAGGATCGAAACCTTGCTCTAATAATTTGTATTTTTTTTTATCCATTTAATTTATATGCAAAAAGGCTTCTCAGCTCATATTTTTTTATTTATAGTTTAAAAAAAATTATCCATTTAATTTATATGAGAAAAGGCTTCTCGACTCACATTTTTTTATTTATAGTTTCAAAAAAGACATAAATTTAAGAGGCTGTGGATTTAAAATTTCATCTATAACAAAATATTAGTGGTTTTTAAATTTTGAATTAAGATTTGATACTTACCAATTATATTAAATAAAATATATTTACTAAATATGTCAAATATTAATTAAGAAAAGGATCTTAGCTCACATTTTTTATTTATAGTTTCAAAAATGACATGAATCTAAGAGGTTGTGGATTTAAAATTTCGTATACAAAATATTTACATTTTTTATCCATTTAATTTATATGAGAAAAGGCTTCTCAACTCACATTTTTTTATTCATAGTTTCAAAAAAGACATATGAATTTAAGAGGCTGTGGACTTAAAATTTCGTCTATAACAAGATATTAGTGGTTTTTAAATCTTGAATTAAGATTCGATACTTACCAATTATATTAAATAAAATATATTTACTGAATATGTTAAATATTAATTAAGAAAAAGGATCTTATCCATTTAATTTATGGTGCTCATATAAATAAACAAGTGAATTTAAAAACAAAAGTTAAACCCCAAAAGCACTTAATTTTTTTTCAACCTATCAGGCTGCCCACTGGGGATGTAAAGTTTCGTTACTCACAAATTATAAGTGGTTTGTAAAACAAAAATTTATATTTGATACTTAGCAATTATACTAAATAAACTATATTTATTGAAAATATTTAAATGAGCCTAATGGGCCTCAAAAATGTTACCATACATCGCTTTATAAGAGAGAAAAATTTGTATCACTAGTCAATATTTAAAAAAGCGACATATATTAATTAATATTTTAAATTATTTTCAAACATTAATAAAAAATTATTCTATTGAGACATGATTGATATTAATTTTTTATTTTTTTGAATTTATGTGTTAGAAACCGCAGAAAATCCAGCGTAAAATTAGAAAAAAAAAAAAAAAAAGATGACTAATTGGATGAGGCTATTTTCTCAAGCTCATATACAAGTATAGGCCGATAAGTTGTATTTAATATTTGGGTCACGTGTAAAAGCCTCCCTTTCCACTCACAATCTTCGTAATGCTATTGTCACATAATTTCATGAATATTAGCTACATTTTTAATAATATTTTCAAATTTTATTTTAAATAAATATTATTATTTAGCTATTAAATTTCATTCATCTATGAGCCAGCCACCTACATAATAACTATGAGATCCAAATCTGCAATATTAACAGTCACGCGAGTTGTGAGATTCCCTGAAAATATTGCTCTAACATTTTCGTTGTGATTATATAAAATTTATATGATTAAATTTTATGCGTTATATTTTATATATTCCTAATATTTTAATTGAACTATTTTATTTGTACCCATATATCCTAAAAGTTTCCCACTAGAAAAGAACAAATTTTCAATCAAAATATCTAATATTATATAATTAAGTTAGGAGTTCTCATTACTCACTTTTAATTCCCACAACACTTATGATTCTATTAAGCACATCGATGTTATTAAATTAAAGTAGAAATTGTTTTATAATTTACCATAATTCTTTTCTTATATGTCATAATTGATGGGGCTGCTGGGAACGAGTCCCACATTGGAATATAGAGGAAGATTTAAGAGTTTATAAAATACTTGAGTCACTCCACCCAACAGGCTAATCTTTTGGGTTCGAAATCCAGGTTCTAACAAGTGGTATCAAAATCACGTCTCAAATTACTTTGTGTCGGTTCAAGAGATACCCCAAGCGAACAGAATGGTCGGTGTCGCTCTCTCTACCAGAAGGCCTTGTTCGAGTGAGGATTCTTTTACTAAATTTGAATCGTGTGGTATTTGGTAATAACTTAGGGTTTAACACTTTTATAAAATCAAAGAAATAGTTGTTAATGTGATAAATTAATCAGTCACCTAATTTAAATTAAATTAAAGTAGAAATTTGAAGTAAGGTCCCTTATAAATGGTATGCTTCATTTGTTGAAATTGAATGAATAAATATATTTAAATGAAATTTATTTTTATAATAAATATATTGACAAACTCTAATTTAATTTAATAAAATTATATACTCTAATAAATTATTAAGTATTATTAAAAAGACCTATGAAAAGTATTCTCGATAAAAGAGACTACGAGGATGCGGTTAAAGGAGATTTGAGTGTACGATTGAGAAGGTGATAGAATGGCCCCCCAAGAAGCTCGTCCAAATGTCATTAATGTAAAAGGACAATGAGTGAGGCCTCCACTTGCATGAAGGAATCTTTCATTTCACTCTCTACTGAACTCTATGGATATAACTTAGGTCAGCTTTTAATCCGACGTGTATGATTTCACTTGAGAAATCAAATAAGTTAGGCTTTTACATTTTTAAAATTAAATTAGAAGAAAAAATAAATGAATTAAATTTGAGTTAGGTCTGGTCAAACTTTTTAAAATTGGCCTGACTTGACTTGAATTGACTCGATTTAATCCACTCAAAAAATTTAATACGACACTTGGGTTGTTAATTCAGACAAGCACTCGAGTTGAGTCTAATCAGCAATTTGGATCAGGTTGAATTGAGCAATTTAGGTCAGCAATTTGGGTTGGATCGAGTTTAATAATTTTTTATATGGGTTGATTGGATTTATTAAAAGCCGGCCTAATCTTATTGAGTTTCACCCCTAATAAGAATCGAACTCATAACTCCTACTTTCTGAAGTAAATTTCTAGCCATCACTCAAATCTCTTTGGGTTACCATCTTCACGTGCTTGTGAAAAGTGATTTGTTTGAAATTATCTTACAAAAATTAATGTATATTTTAAATTATAATTTTAAAGTTAAAATTTTTAACATTATTTTCTTCATTCAAAAATTGTGATTAAAAGTTTACATTTATTCTCTATAAATTAATTAGAAATATAATTTCTTTAATGGGGTGAGACTGAAAATAAAGAGTGGAAGTGGATGATGATAGAGAGGCTTACTATAACAACAGAGTCACGAGCGGCTATAGCAAGAATATCAGCACATGAAACCACTCCCGGACACACCTTCTCCACCGCAGCTTTTATGTCGTCCACCACTTCGAAACCCCGGACGGAATTTGCATTCGGAGTGGCGGTTTTCTCTCCGGTGAATGTTGAATTATCATCCAATAGTAAGGATCCATCACAACCCTAATCATCAAACATACACCAATGATTAATTGGCAGTAGATATCACATCTCTGTTGAGAGAGAATTTTATAAAACTCCAATAGTAGTATATATTTTAAGAAAAATTTCACATATATAGACCTATATACAAGAATCATAGTGAAAATGAAATTATAACTAAATTTAATATTTATTAATTAGAAACTTTTTTCCTAACAAGACTATTCAAGATTTTCATTGGAAGTAACTTGCTCACGAGCATTGAGCAAACATGACAATCTTTTTCTGTGATCAAGGTGTTCAGGTCTTTTTGTAGACCATTCAACTAATTTTCATGCATGTACAAGCCTCTCCATCTACATACATCCTTTAGAGTAAAGTATAACTCAAACTCAGGACTCCCGCTTCTTAACACAGATTCTTGATCATCACTCTAATTTGACAATTGATACTATTTTAAGAGAGATGATTTCATAAAATTATAATAATTTATATGCTTGAAAAACTCTCTTGTATATGTAGACACATCAAAGAATTATAAATAAACAGAAACTTTGATTAAATCTAAAAAGTTAAGTTAATTTTGCAAATTCTATGATGTCTTTTCACCAGCGGTTTTGTTTTTAGTCTGCTCAGAATGATAGGCTTCAGTAAAAGATAAGTGCTTCAGTAAAAGATAAGTGATTTAGGAATGCGTCTTTCTTTATCCATTGTTGGTCCAATACCCATTTAAAGTTTCAAAAGAAGAATATGATTAAAGTTGGAATTTCAAAATTAAAGTCTCAAATAATTTGACTAGAGCAAGTCAAATCATATCTCACTCCTTGAAATTTACTTGTTTACTTTGAATGAGAGAGAGCATTCTTTATAGGAGGTGACTGATTGAGATTCATCAATAATTTGTCACGTGTTTGATAGGATTCAATTTAGAGTATGAGCTAACCTGCAGATAGAATAAAAGGCTTAATTTCACTCATTCTATTAGCTCTAAAGTTTTTCACATTGATCAAATATTTGAAGTCTTTTCAATAAAGCCAAATATACATGTTCTATGAAACTTCAATTGCTTCCTATTAAATGTAGCCAAAATATATAGTACTCTAGATTTGTGTCAATGAACTTTGAGATTAGATATGAATGTTGAACATATATTCAGCATTTTATCTCAACAAATACATGGATCATTCAATGATTTCTAAATACAAGAATGCACATGTGCGTTGTGAAACTGTTGGATTCACCGTTGGATGGATTAAATGAATGGTATTTGACTAAAAAATCTATAAAATTTATCACACTTCTCTCATTTGATTCATTCAATACTGAAAACATCAGTGGCCATTCACTTTGGGAAATGGACTTCAAGGAGGAAAAGTCATGGGGAGGAGAATGGCCAAGGCAGTTCTTTGAAAACCCATAAGTCATACTATTAAAAATAATTATTAGATCTAATATAAATATGAAAATATATTTTGGAAAGTCAGAAAGATATGGAATGGCTGAGTCTCAAAACAGAATTTTCAACTTAAACTGATAATCAAAATCTGTGTCCAAGCTCAACTATTCATTGTTTTTTCTTTTCTTTCTTTTTTTTTTATCATAAAATAAGATATAATTTTAAAAGTAATTTTTTATAAATGAGTAGATCTAATGAATACGATTCAAATGATATAGTTTATAGCTACATCAATAATATAATTCGAGGAAAATTTTCAATCAGCAACCGCTTTTGTATAAAAATTGAATTAGTTTTTTAAAAAATAAAGTAGTTTCTAATTGAATTTTTATTTTCTAATATATATATATAATAGATTTTTTTTTTTTGTAAGAAAACAGATGAATAGCATTTCACTACCTTAACTTTACATCAAGTGAATTTTTTGTTTAAAATTTTATAAGAAAACCTTGTGACATAAATGACATTCACTACTTTACCTTTCTGAGATAATCACTAAAATTTATCAGTACAAAATTTTCTTTCAATTCTCATTTTTAACTTTTTATATATAGTAGGAGATTTACCATAATAGAAATTAATTTTTTTTTAATTTACATGATGGAAACCGTGGAATACCCAGTGTAAAACCTCCATGGGTGAGCCCATTACCCATAAGACACACAAATGTTAGGCCATGAAGGCTCGAAACCCACAACCTCCAGCTTCTTAAGATGGAAGACAACCAGTTGAGCTACACCTACATGAGTAAAAAAATTAAAATTTTAAAATACAGTAGTTTAAAATAGACAATAAAAATGCATGGCCTAATGGTATTAACCAAATGGAATCTAGATCTCATAAAATTTTCAGTTTTTAGGCAAATGGGACCTCTTCCCCTCCTCATATCTACCTCTAGTAATTAGATTTTGATTCATTTTAATTCAATCTGAATTACACAACTATTGATCGAATCTCATCAAATTTTCATTATTATATAAAATTAAATCTTTGAAATCTTAAAAATCAGACAATAATTATCTATTTAAAATATTTTTTTATAGATACAATATTCATGAAAATATGTATGTGCCAACCATGAATGTGAGTAAGCACATACAAATTGATAATCTTATGAGTGTGGATGAAATTTTCTGATAAATAAAAATGAAAACCAACGAAACCTACATTGACAAAACAATCATGGAAATGCAACCGAAGTAACGAGGCAGCCATTCGAACTTCCTTCTTCACTGCCTCAACCACCACAGCCTCGACAGTCGGAAGCACCTTCGGACATGATGTCGAATAGTAATCCCGCGACAGACCTTCCACCATTGTCATAGCCCATATAATGGCCACGACGGCGACACAGGACGACACATTGGGTGAAGCCATACTACCGTCGCCGATGAAGAAGAACCGAGATAGGAATCACTTGAATCAGAAGAGAATTCACCGAACAGAAATGAACAAGTCTAACTCAGTTCATCCATATATTATATACAACACATTCAGGTAGAGAGCCACCGACAGTCTTGAGTGGCATTAGACTGTATTTTTATGGGCCACCATTGTTAACCCTTTTACATGGTTCACTTCTGTTTGTCTAGTAATACAGCATTATTGAAATGGACCTCTTTTACTCGTGTGTCTACAGCTAATTTAGGTGGGCCTATTTCAATTTGAGTAGTCTTTATCAATGTTTTAAACCACAGCCTTTATTGAAAGAAACATTGGTAAGGTTCAACGGGATTGATCCATAATCAAATCCAGTCAAATTCGTATTATTAATATAATATTAAATTATTAACTAAAGTTATATTTCATAAAAATATTTTTTCTTCTCACAAATCTAATTGTAAATACTAAAAATTAATAATTCAAAAATCATATTCTCAAAAGAACCAAAATATTCATCTTCATTTTCTTCATTTAAAGAAACCAAGAATTTTTAAGGGTTGAAGGTCACGAGTTTATTAGAAAAATCGGGTTGACATGTGGGTCAAACAGAGTTTTTAAGGGTTTTTAATCTCGAAGGATCTTAAAATGACCCGACCCATATTTTAGTCGTGTCACAGTTGACCCCCAGGTCAACCCATGGGTCAGTCGGATTTGATAACATTGGTCTTTATTAAAAAAATTTAGCGTACATGTTCTTTAGTTAAAATAATGCTGTGTTTTATTTAATGAAGGAGAGACTTTGAGATTTTATTTATAGATAAAGAAGAATATAAATATAAAAGGGAATTAAATAAAAGAGGAAAATATAATAATAACAATTGATAATTAGAAAAACTACTAACTAAAAAAATGTAAATATATTCTAATATCTGAATAGATCGTCATCGTATGGTTTAGAAAAGGGCGTCTTCCACATGCGTCAAGGAAGAAGACACATTCTTTGAATCACTTGGTTCTAATTGATTACCTCGTTATCCAACTCCGAATCCTCCCCTTATTGGTACAGTTATGATTCTCAATTTTTAATAACGTGGCATTCATACATCCACATATAAATCATGCAATTAATTTGAGATTTCCCTCTTGTCAATTTTTGAATCTTGTGTAATATAGAAAAGCCCTAGCACTAGCACATGTGGAGATAAATTTAAAAGATTATTACCTTCTTTTTTGAATTTATACGTGAAAAATTGTAAGATACTCAATTTAAAATTCTCACAGCTGAGTCCAATATCCTTAAGGCATACCAAGATTAAGTCATAGAAACTAAAACCCGCAAGCTCCTATTTCTTGAAGCGGAAGAAATTATTTGAGATACACCCATGTGCAAAGAAAATTGTTACTTTAATTAGGATGTCGGAATTTTTATAACAAGATACATTCGTGTATCCTTTTATCACTTAATAGTGACAAGTGAATAAAAAGACTGATATGATATTCCTTGGTATAAAAAGTACCGATGTCTCAATCATTTTCCTTGCAATTAATAATAAGAAAGTAAGAACTAAGAAGAGATAGATGTTTCTTTTCTCAAATGCAATTCGAGTTAATTTATAGTTAAAAACTATTAAATTATCTAAAATGGGTCCATAAAATTATTATATTTCTTAATTTCAAAATTAAAATATCATTTTTAGATAAAAAAAATTGTTATTTATTATGTTCAGTCCTAGGATTAAATGAATACAAACTTTATTAGATTTAAATTTAAAAAAGAAAATAATATATCAACGGTCAAGATCTTAGTGGTCCATCTTCTACCCACTTGAAATTAATATACTTAGATACATGCAAATCAATTTTAATCTCAAAACTTAATTTCTAATCACTTGAAGTTAGTAATTAAAGTCATAAGGCGCCTTATCTTGCTGATTTTTAAAGACACCCAGTAACTTTTACTAGATTAAGTAAATAGAAATTGAATTTTGAGATCAAAATAAAATTCAGTCCACTTATAGCTCGTCATGTATATTTTTAACTAAATGTTTCATTTTTTTAATAGTCTTAAACTAACAGACTCACACACCAGTACATATTTAAATGATGGACTTCGACCCTGATCTTGAAAAATCTGATGGGTTACATCCTAAATTAGGCTTTTATATATATAAATGGGCTCTTTGTCATTCAACATATATCAGTGATATTTTTAAATTTACTATATTTTTATCAGCAAAATACCAATTGCCACTAATAGTTCAAGATTTATCGAATTGTGCTAAATTCTTTACAGATTCTTGTTAAAAACATGATAAATGGTAATATTACAATAAATTCTCAATAAATATTATAATTTTTCACTAGATTTTCTTGTTAATTTTTTAATAATTTTTTTAAAAAATATTTCAATATTACCCATCACTGATAATATCTTCATATTCAAACTCTACCCATAAATACCTATGCATAGCTTAGGTTGGGTTGGCTTCGTAACCCAATTACTGAATTTGGTACAGATGATAAGGACAGGGTGATAGCAAGCCAACTTTAGACTGCTCAAAAAAATATCAAGACCATCATGCCATGTTTGGTGGGCTAGACCCCTTTATTGAATTTGGACTTTTTTGGAATTGTATGATTGATTGAAATATAACATTTTAGCGAATCCTATGTGCATAGGATTATAAATTCTTATCTTGAATCGATATTTTGAAATTACTAACTCTTATAAAAATCTCATATTTATATTTAGCAATGATCTTATGTAAGCATTATATATCATTCTATAGTTCAAAAAATGTTAGATGATAAATAATATTTTATTTTTAGATAATTACAAAAGTAATTTATTTTATATTAGTATATTTGCACTAAAATGCTAAACATACCATTAATAATTTTTTTTAATAGGTCTCTTTGACATGAAAACCAACGAACAAAACTTTTACTAGCATGGAGGCCTTGTTCTTGTGTTTAACCCTAAGAGAATCCAAACCTGAAGTCCTTAACTTGATGGAACCCTTCATGCTAACGTGACCCTTGTTAGTCTATAATTCCAAGCCTTTTCTAACTTAATATTTTTATTAAGGCCAAGGCTGTCTATAAAAATAGTGTAAAATTATAATTTTACCTTTACGTGGTCGTTCGAATGATTTTAAGTGGAAAGGAAGAATCATAATTTCACACTATTTTTTTAAAAATGAATTTATAAAGAAAAAAATGTCAAGAATCTATATGAACGGCGATTTAATAATATCAGAATATCTTCAATTTTTAAGGTTTTATGAAGGATCTCAAGCCATACTAAATGATGAGAAGGAACCAGAGAAGAGTAGGGATGACAATGAGTTGAGACGTTGAGTTATATTGGACTTGTTATCGATAATAATAATATTTTATTTGACGTTATTGTTTATTATTAACTTGACTTGTAAAAGAAAATAGTATTCTTATGATAATAAATGAGAAAAATTAAGACCCTCTATTTGTCATTTTCTAAAATTTATCAAACGTTTTGATTTTTTTATTTCTACTTTCTATTCAAAATCATGTTGTCTAGCAGTATCATTTAATAATTTATCTTGTCGTTTCTTACAACAGAGAATCTTTAATAAGTTTCCTTTCTTCTACTTATAATTATTTGTAACTTTTTTAATTATTTTTTTACTTGCATGCATAGTAATATTTGTAATTCTTCATTAGATTTAATTTGACCATAAATTCCTTGGCCGTAGTCCAATGGGTAAAACCGAAGCTACTTTGGAGGACAGATTGTTTAAAATCTTCTCATATTCCAATAAATTCTAAGTCACCATTGACTTATAATATCACAAGATAATTATAATTTGAATTAGAAATATTAGTTGATATTGAAATGTTATTTTAAAAAAAAATTGATAAATATCTGCTGATATTTCAGTCCATATTCTATACAAACTTCATTTAAACTTTATACTGCAGGCATATAATTGACATACTAAATTATTTACATTAATGTCATGTTATTGTATACATTGATTGCAATCTAATATTCTAATATCAATATACATTGTCAACTTTCTAAATCATTGATGATGTGGTATGAATATGACCTTGTCTGTTTCTATTTTCCATTTTAGTGACAGCATCAACATCTAGTTGTTATGATTACTTGATAGCTAAGTTTTGTTAAATAATGGATTAAAAAAGATTTTGGATAAAAAAATAGTTAAAAAGGATGTTGGCCTTGTCGTGTAGAGAATTTAATGAAAGAGAAATTAGCTATCCTTTCTTGTCAATTTAAATTCCCATGTCGACCATGATTATAATATTATATAACAATTTTTTATATACTAATGTAAATAAATTAGTATGTCAATTATATGCCTGCAGATTGTTAAGACGTTACTGTTTTAATAATAAAGAATATTCATTATCTTATTATTATTTAGAACAAGATAAATGGAGAAAAGAATAAATTCAATATTTTATTTTGAAAAATACAAATAGTCTTATCTAGGGCGGAAACTGAAGCCGGTTGAGTCGAGTTTTAATAACCCAACCCATTTAAAAACATATTGAACCTGACCAAAATTACTTAAATAAACCCAATCCGAATTGCTCACCGACTCAAATCGAAAGTTGAACCGAATTGTTGGTCCTATTGATCTGCAAATTATAATGACCTGATCTGATATTTTTAGAGTCTTAGAGAGTTTTGTGGATTTTCGAGTTGTTTTTGGTGTTTTTGGTATAAGTGGAGAGTGTGTGGGCTCATGGTAGATTCTAGATTGTTTGATTTCGAGCTTGGAAGCTCGAAAGACATTTTGATAATTTCAATATTTAATTGTTTTTATCATTTAAATTATTTGAAAATAACATTTTGGTTACCATTTTAAAAATATTTTATAAAAGTGGTGCTTTTCTCTTTTTCTAAAAAAAAAAAAAAAAAGTTTCAAACCCTATCTAGATAATCTCTTTCTCACCCTCTCCTCTCCTCTGGGAAACCCTAGCCGACACCCCCCTCTCTTCCTTCTCATTTTCCTCTTCCCTTTCACTACGATTTCCTAACCCTAACCCTAAGCCCTTGTCACGTCCCAAACCCACATGTGAGCTCAGAATGCGACTTTTTTTTTTTTAAACAACATTAACTCATTAATCTTTTTGTAAAAAGATATCCCCTACACACGTGAATCACATGCATGTTTTGATATTCTAGCCATCACTCCTAAACTTAACTTAAACGATCCTTACTTTAGCCGACACAATTAACCTACCATTGTCGATATATCGCCGGTTACGTCATGTCGTCGAACACGCCTGGCGATATATCGCCCGTGTCGATGTATCGTTCTAGCAACAACAAGTGTTGTCTGTTCAGTTCGCCACAATTGACTTTCCATCCAGTCTTACACTTATACCCCGTGAGAGATGATATTAAAATATATCAACATACTACTGTAATATATTGTTGAGTATTGAAATATTACATTTTTACCCCTGATTATTGGATCAGTTAATCGTCAATTTTGTATATAATGATGCATTTAATGTAGTTTGTCAGTTTTGTAGTAAAAAATGGAAAGTTCAGGAAAATCAAGTTAAAACAATAGAAGATTGCAAGTTTAGAGCTTTAAAGAGAAGACCTAGAATTATTATAATTATTTTATGTCACTTTCCATGATTTTCATGTAAATTAATTATTCTAGATTCAGTTATGAGAGTCTATGATTAATTAATAATTTTTAGATTTAAAATGGCTGAATAATTATTTAATTTTAAAGGTTAAAAGCTGCAATCCAAGTGCCAAAGACTGAATTTCAAGTCATTGGGCCAAGATTCAGTTCAAGTGGGCCAAGTTATGCTCCACAAAGCTTCAAAGGGCCAAGCCACATGCAAGTCCATGCACATTTCACACTATGGGCCTAGCCAGTGTAAAAGCTCAGTCCACTAGGGCCCAAGCTTTCAAATCCAATTCAAATGGGCCTGAGTTGAGGTCTAGATCCAAATCCAAAGCCCAAGTTCAATAAACTCCATGGTCCATGTTTGAATTTATCCAATCCAACCAACTACTTATGTCCAAAACCCATAGCCCAACTTCACATCCACACCATTCAATTTCCATCTTAGATCTTAACATTACAACTCACACACCAAATTAAGTCAAACCTTAGATCCAACATCAAATCTAACCCATCCATTCATCTATCATTAGATCTAGGTCATTCATCATCGTCATGATCATCTTAACTTTAAATTAGTGTTCATTCATGCATTACCTATTAATCCTTGCATTCATTTCATGCTTTGATCATCTTAACCATTAGATATTAGGTAATCTAATCTCATTCACTCATTCATCTCTTACAAACCCTAGAGCCTCCACATGTATCCATCACATACACACATTACATTAGATTTAGGGCATGCATTTCGTCATCCATTTAAGATCCACCTATGCATCTAAACCCTCCATCAACCATCTACCCATTCCTATAATTATTTTATCCAAAATACCTTAGAGCCATTAGATCAAAACCCATTTAATCTAAGCCATCCATTCATAAACCTTAAGCTATGAACAACTTTTAGTTCAAGCTAGCCTCCATACGCATTTTACACATCATCATCCCCATGATTTTTGCAACCTAAAACCTCTCCATGCACTTAGACAAAAAACCATCTAGATACATTCCTACGATCTTAACACACCTCATCATCTCAATCACAACACCTCATACGATTTTCTCAATCTCAATCCAATCCATTCGAATTTCATACCTAGTCAACCCTCCATTTCATCTTCCTATCATCCATTCCTTCATTCATCTCATCTCTTAATCTCATCCATTCATTCATCATCTCATTGCACAAACCCTAAAACTACATAGCCAAATTCGAATTTTCCAGTGTAAATCTAAGTCCTAATTTCTCTCCTAATCTCCTATCTTCTCTCCACATTGACTTAACCACCAAGGAAAGCCACACCAAATTCGTGTGACTCTCCTTGTGCGACCCTAAAATCCAAGCTTAAATCCCCATCATCCATTCCCATTTAGATCCAATTCAGTCCTTTGATTTCCCACCTTAAACCTTGATTTAATCCAAATCATCCATCTCTTTTCAAAACCTATAAATAACTCATTACCCAAGGGTAAAATTTGAATATGACCTGGAATTAAAGAGGACTAAAGGCTGGAGCAAAAGACAAGAAGATAAGAGCACCATGCGAATTTACAAGTAAGTGTAGATTTTTATTTTTTATGTTGTCTTTCTTATATTTAATTTATAAAAACTTTCTTATATTTAATTTATAAAAGCCTTGTACTTTAATTCTTCTATTTAATAAAGTAAATCATTCATTTAGAACCCTGGAACATTCAACTTCTAAAATACTTTTATGATTACTTTATTTTTAATTTAAAGAACACAACTTTTATTTATTTGATTGGACATGAGCGTATGCAATAGTTAAGATCTTGATTCTAAGACTTAAATCATGATTACTAAGGTATTGATTAATTAAATTAAACAGTTATGAATCTTGTTTTATTAATCAATATGAATTGTATTTTAGATCCTTACGTGAATTTCAGATCTAGGTCTTTACTTTGTTTACACATCTTGGGTGATAAATGATCTGTTCCAAACAACCAACCTTTACATTACTGCACATTTAATTTCAGTCATTTATTTTCATACAATTTAATTTTCTGCCTTTTAATTATGTTAAATCTCATGTTTGTTGTGTAATAGTTTTTTTACCCCAAATCTTGTATAATCTAATATTTTAATTGTTTAATTCTTCCTTTAATTCTTTGACTCTTTTTCTCTTAAATCACTCTCTCTCAAAGATCCATTAATTAAAGTTAGGAAGATGTGTAAATAATTTTGTAACTTAAAATCCTAATCATGATTAAGGTTAAAACTTAATTCACCATATAAGAATAAGAAATCACATATGTTATTTGCTGATTTTCCAAGTTAGATACATGACTCATATAATGATTCAATTTCTTAAAAACAATTTATTTTTAGAGGACATTAATTTAAAATCATATACTTTGAGATTTTCCATTGGGTTCGACCTCGCTCTCACAATACTATACTATAAATGGTTCGTGCACTTGCGAGATTTACAAATTTAAAACCATCAACATATACATAAATAAGTAAGAGCTTACAAACATAGGTTCTTATGCTATATAAGACATATTTATTATAAACACATAAACACATTCAAAACAGGCAAATGATTTCACATGCGAAAAACCTTAGGACCTTCTAAGCCTCGACTTTCAACGAGACATCATTGGTCCCTCTACTCCATCATCTGGTTCATACTCTGCATTGTAATGGATGTGAGCAAGAGGCCAGTGGGGAGAACTCACCTTAAAAACAAATGGATATAATACAACAATTACTTAGCGGTGCATGCCTCAAAAATAGAAATGCATGTTATCATCATATCTCATTTTCACCCTAGGTTCATACTTTAAGGTATTTAATCAAGTTTGTGCGTATTGTTAATACTGGGGTCGATCCCCAACTGTGTCAATAACACAGGGGTCAGCCCCCATTTGAAGTTCAAAACAGAACTAACATTAAATCCTCCACGAAAATAATGTAGCAACTTTCAAGTGCATAAGGTCTCCACGACCCAGCTTACTAGCACACCCAACCCAGTGGTTCAAGATGGCGCTTGACCAACATCAGTAGTTACGGCCCAGTGGTCAATATCAAATTTTCAAAGTTATTATCTTTAACAGACTTAACCTAATATCATACTCTTTCTATACAAATGCATGACCATGCAAAACCATGTATGACTCTTAGTGCCCTTCTTACATAGGGACTTACCTTGAGAGAACCCAATGAATTTTGATCTTACCACTTGAAATATTCATGTCAGTAGTCTTGCAATCAATAATAATCAATATTCACACAAACATATAAAACTGGATTTAATAAGACGAGTATTTTCGCCCAGTTTTTACTCAACAATTTCCAGATACTCCATTGGTCCATTTTGCATTAGAGGCTATAAGTCCTCAACTCCCCGAAACCATTTTTAACGCCTACGTTCTACATATTTAGAACATTTTACATCCTTACTTGTAGGCGTATATAACATTTTAGGCCTATATAACATTTTTCATCTTAAATGTCCATGGGTCCCATTTCACTCAGGTGTTAGTGGGTTTAACATACAATACAATATAGTATCGGTTCGAGTCTCCTCACCTTCTCCGGTTGAATTTTTCAAAGAAAATCTGTAAGATAGAGTAAACGTATAAATTTTCTATTTATCAGCATATACATATAATAATTTTCCAAACCCCGTGCTATTTTCCAGAAAACATGATGTGTAATGAGTCACATATGCTCTTTCTACTCCGTTACATTATGTTAGAAAGTTAGTTGTCAGCCATCCAAAACAATACAAAAAAATGAAAAATGAAAATTACTCAGTGCATTCTCTCGTATTGCCTTCTGAAAAGACCATGGAGACGTAATGTGAGAGGCCCAGAGGGTACAGAGACAGTAAAGTAAATAAAAGTACTCAGTGCCCTATCCTCGTATTGCCTTTTAGAAGGACCACGGAATCATATTGAGAATTTGACACAGAGGGTACAGTACAGGAATTTAAATATATAAGACGGGAAAATAAACATACAATAGTCAGCTATGGTTAATCTTTTCTTCGATTTTACTTAGGGTTGAAAACTATATCTTAAACATAAAATAATATAAATCTTGATGGTGAAATTTAAATTTTTGAGGAAATCTATTTTTCTCTCCATTTAGAAAATCCCATTTTTAAACTCCAATACTAAGCCATTCTACTCCTAACTTAACTTTGAGAACAAGTAAAAAAAGAAGAAAAGAAACAAAGGAACGAAGGAGAGAGATAGAGTGGTTGAGAGAAAAAAAAGTAATTTTTTTTTTCATTTCTACCTTCCCTCCTTATCTGATTCCTCTATTTATAACCGTGGAGGTGGATTTTCCACCATACACGTCCAATGGCTACTTCTGTAGCCTGTAGATTGTAGATTTGATAGTTATCTTCTTAATATTTTTATAATATTTAATTATTAACTTCTTTTTACTAATTACTTCTACATCTCATCTCTCATTTGAGTATTCAAGATCCCAGTAAACTGGTATAATTGGTTCACTAGGTCAGGTATTAAAAACTAAGTATGGTATTAAAATTTGGAGTGAAATCTATGTAAAAATCCCAGTGTTTTTGATAAAAATCACTGTTTTAAAAAGATCTCCTAATTTTGAAGAATCACTTTGAAAAGATCTAACCTTATAGGTTGATAGAGTAAATTTGTCTGATAAAAACATTCTAAAGTTTCAAAGTGTTTCGAAATCAAAAACCACATTTTCCAAGTGAAAGAATATTCAACGGCCCATATTTCGTGGCTTAAAGTAAATATAAAAAACTCACTATTTTGGAGTGTAAATAAATAAACAACTTAGTTATAATACAAATTCAGTACTAACTATCTCTGTATATTTTTAGGACTTTCTCTACCCTATCAAATTGGGGTATTACCACTTAAAAACTTAGGGGTAAAATAAATTAGCGAAATTATAACGAGATTGACATGTCATTAGGTCCGGAATTTAAAAATGATTACTAATCTAAAATTTGAAGTTCAAACAAAGTCAAATGACTGAATTTCTATAGCAGCCAAGGTTTAAGCCTAAAATAATATTATTATTATATTCATAACTTGTCCATATACATTTGAAGCTTAATTAAAAGAGCTATCGGATTTGGATCGAGTCAAAATAAGATCTGTTGGAAAATTTATTTGATAATCTTCACGATTAGAGGAAAATAATTCATAATTAAGGGTTAAAAATTATTTAATTAATCACAATTAATTATAATTAACTCCTAAATTGGGTTAGGGTATTACATCCAACCCCCCTTAAATAAATTTCGCCCCGAAATTTAAATAGGAAAAATCGTATCTTTAATTAGCGAACAAACTTGGGTATAATTTCCTCATATTCGATTTTTGTTCCCAAGTGACGCGCTAAGTTCATTGGTGTTGCCATAACACCTGCACTAGTGGTATCGTTTTTCGCGGACCACCTGAGTCCTGGTATCTTTGATCTCAAGGGGTATTCTTCAAAAGATAGATCTTTAGAGATTTCGATGTCTTCCACGTTTAGCACAGGAGATGGGTCTGGTTCATACTTTCTGAGCATAGACACATAAAATGTATTGTGTACCTTTTCCAGGCTCGGAGGTAGTGCTATCTGGTAAGCAACTTCCCCGATTCTTTTCAAAATCTCGAAAGGTCCAACGTATCGTGGTGATAACTTTCCTTTACGTCCAAACCTTTGTATTCCATGATGTGGAGCTATACGTAGGAAAACAAATTCTCCGACTTCAAATTCCAATGGTCTCCGTCTTTTGTCAGCGTAGCTTTTCTAGCGGCTTTGAGATGTTGCTTTATGACTTCCACTTGTTCTGTCATTTCACGTACCATATCTGATCCTATCAGTGCTTTGTCTCCTACTTTTGTCAAACGCAGAGGTGATCTGCAAGGTCTACCGTACAAAGCCTCATATGGTGCCATTTGTATACTTGATTGATAGCTGTTGTTGTATACAAATTCAATTAAAGCTAGGTAATCTTCCCAACTTCCCTGCATGTCCATGACACATGCTCTCAATATGTCTCTAATGTCTGGATAGTTATCTCAGACTGACCATCTGTCTGAGGATGAAATGTTGTACTAAAATATAACCTGGTACCTAACTGCGTCTGTAGTCCCTACCAAAATCGAGAGACAAATCGGGTATCTCTATCTGACATGATGGAGACTGGCACTCCATATAGTCGGACTATCTCCCTGATATACAACTTACTTAGAGTAGTCAAAGTATCTTTCTTCCAGATAGGTAGAAAATGGGCTGACTTAGTCAGTCGGTCCACAATTATCCATATGGAGTCATTCTTCCCTGCTGACTTTGGAAATCCTGTTACAAAATCCATGGTAATGTGTTCCCACTTCAATTTGGCTACTTGAAGATGTTGCAATTTTCCACCAGGTCGTTAATGTTCAGCTTTGACTTGTTGGTGGGTTAAACATTTAGAAACAAAGTCTGTCATTTCCCTCTTCATTCCTCTCCACCAAAATTGTCGGTGTAGATCACGATACATCTTGGTATTACTAGGATGAACTGCAAACTTAGAGTGGTGGAAATGTCTAAAAACGTCCTATCTGCATCCTTCTAAATCTGGTACAAACAGTCGACCTTTGAAAGTTAAACGTTCGTCGGTTCTAACCTCCAATTTTCTAACTCTACTCCACTCGATAGTTGAGCTATCACTTCTTGTGCATCAACATCACTTTGTTGTCGTTCCAGTATTATTCCAACCATTTCGGGTTACAGCACTAGATTTTGAATCCATGTCGATTACCTACTTTCAACCAATTGTAAATCATAGTTAGATAGAATTTCTAATAATTTCCACCATAATGATGATACCTTTACAATGTCACTACGAGACTTACTGCTTAGGGCATCTGTTACCACATTAGGTTTTCTAGGATAGTAGGAGAGTTCAAAGTCATAATCTCCTAAATACTCCATCCATCTCCGTTGTCTCATATTTAAATATTTCTGAGTGAATAAATACTTGAGACTATGGTGATAAAAAAAGACATTGAACCGTTCACCATATAAGTAATGTTTCCAAAGTTTCAGGGCGAACACCATTATTGCTAGTTCTAAGTCATGAGTGGGGTAGTTTTGCTCGTGTCTTTTCAGCTGTCCAGACCCATAAGCAACTACTTTTCCTTCTTGCATTAAAACACACCTTAATCCCAATTTGGAAGCATCATAATAGACCTCATAACCACGTCCTTGTTCAGGAGGCAGCGCTGAGTGGCTGTAAAATGTCAGGCAGCGAACACCTTAAAAACAATGGCATAATAAATGCCAAAATAAGGCTGAAGCCATCACATTGATTAATCAAATCGGAAAGGCCAGCAAAATAAGGTTGAAGTCATAAAGGCCAACAAAGGTTGTAGCCATAAAAGGCCAACAAATAGGGCTGTAGCCGTAATGGCTAGCAAATAAAAAACTATAGCCGTAAAGGCCAGCAAATAAAATGTTGTATTCGTAAAGGCCTGTAAATAAAATGATGTAGTCATAAAGACCAGCAAATAGGGCTTTACCCATAAAAGGCCAGCAAATAATGATTGAAGTCATAAAGACCAGCAAATAATGGGGAAGAATCAGAGTCCTCCAATTAAAATGAGTTGATGAATTCCACAGCAAATGGACACGTGTCCAAAACATGCCGTCTCATATTTGAGAAATGACAAAAACAAGACGTGCTCGAACGAAAGGCAAGTGGCGTCCCTTTTTTCGGCTAAAGAGGCCGTCTCATATTGGAGAAACGACAAAATAAGAGGAGAAGGGCAATTTTCATCCCTTTCTTCAACTCTCAACAAAGTAGGAGGAGAATGGCAATTTGTGTCCCTTACTTCAGCTCTCCCCCTTTCTTCTTGGCATGGATCTCACAGATAGTGGCGAGAAGAAACAACAAAAATAGAAACGACGATGACATCAGCAATTTGGATCATTCCAATGACGGAGAAAATGAAGGTGGCAATAACAGCAACATGTTGTAGTAAGGATGATTGTTCTAGAAATTTTGCAACCCAAGAAGGAGGAAGCACTCCTTTTTGTTTCAGATCGGAAAGAATCAAATGCCTTTCCATAACTATGTTGAAAGGGTGCCATAGCTCAAACAATACAACCCCCAAGAGACTCAAACATGATTTGAGTCATCTTCTCTCTATTTGCTTTAGCGTTAAAAGGTGCTTCAGTTAGAATAACTGGATGCTCCTCAGGTGCAACGCGGAGCTTGTGATGCAAGATCTTCTCCTTTCATTATTATGAAGATCCCTTACAATCAACTCTAGTGTAGGAGGCTGCAGACGTTGGTCTAATAGTGGTGAAAACAAAACAACGGATCGGTAGGATCCCTTTTAATCCAAACGCGAGTAAACGCTCTAGGCGGAGCAAGCAGCGGCAACCAATAGATCTAAACAGATGTTGGAGTAGTCGGGCAATGGCAAAGCAGACCGTACAAAGGGATAGCAAGGTCTGGTAGCGTGGGCGATCAGTCGGGCTTTCCAACTGAGATCTGGACTGGTGCAACGAATAAAGGAAGCGCAGCAACTTTGCAATCGGCAGAGGTTCGGTCACTTAGATTATGATCTGAAAAACAATGAAGGGGCTCCTGGTGATAGAGGTGCAACAAAAACAAATCTTCACTTGAGAGAAACACCATGTTTCCTACGAGAAACGCCCTGGAAACTGATCTAGTGCACAAAAACGCAAATTCAACAAAGCTGACACATTAGGGATCTGCTGTGGGTCATGACTCTGGGATGAAGAAGAGGCTGAGATCTGGCAGTAGGGTGAGATGGGCAGATGATGATTCCAACGATCAGCAGAAAACTCAGATCTGGCTTCGAATGGCAAGAAACCCAGATCTGTAGTAGTCGTTGCTCTGGTAACTCGCCCAAAGATGGGTTGCAGCAGAAAACGAGAGGCAGCATAGGCCTAACGCCGTTCAACAAATAATGTCGACCACAAAGACAGACACGACAGATCCAAGAGCTCTGACTGCTAATAGGATTTTATGAGAGAATCCACCACAAGTCTAGGGATCGGTAGGAAAACAAGCAGGAGACTGGAGCCTGAGCGATGGATTGCAATAGAGTATGCACCGATCAACAACTTAGTGAACGCTGGAGTAGGAAAAAAAAAATTTTGGATAGCTAGCAGTAACAGCAAACATGACCGATCAAAAAACCTTGTGATCAAAGCATTTTTTTTTAACACGACTCAGGATCTAACGGATGCAACAACTTGGGATCTCAAATATCATATCAGAGAACAAAGAACCAACGCAGCAGAAACGGCTTTAGAAGTAACAACATAGATCTGAGATGTCCCGCCCTCCCTCCCTCTGCCGATTATCTCCTCCGGTAGGGGGAGAGAAGAAAACACTGTGTATGGAAGGCCCACTCAATAGGATCTACTTTTGGCTGATACCATGTAGAAAAAGAAGAAACTGTGTATTGTATTAAATCCCTATGCTATTACTTGTATTTTATAGCATTTAGCCGACCCTAGGGCCATCACACTCATACTCAAACACTTAACTAATTATAAATGAAATACACCTCTATAATTAGAGGTAAATCCAAACTAAGAATCCTAATAACACAATAATTCTATTAATATAAAAACTCTAAATATATTCCAACAACCTCTCATCTTAAAACCCTAATGTACCATCGCCACCACCATCCTTTTATCTCCTTTCCTCTTCTCCAAACCTTGGCTTGCACCGTGCCACCTCCCTCCCTTTCAAATCCAAACCATATTCTCTCACTCTTTCTTCTTCTTTTCTTTTCTTTTCTCCTCTTCCTCTTTTCTTTGCTCCAGCTTTTTGCTGGCTCGTGCCTCAGCCCAACTGCCCAGCTTGCCCAAATCCGATTTCGGCCCAGTTCCTCAGATCCAAGCTCATGTCCTCTCCTGGCCCAGCAAGCAGTCTGCCTAGCAAGCCTTGTTGAGCCCAGTAGTTCAAGCCCACCTTGATCCGAGCCCAACAGCTCGCCTTCGGCCCAGTCATCCGGCCAGCTCCGTTGGTCCCAGCCCAACCTCTCGACCCAAAAATTAGGCCCGAACTGTTTCAGGCTCGACCCAACCTGTTTCAGGCCCATTTTTGGACTGTTTTGGCCCATTTTGAGATCACTTTTAGAGCATTTCTAGCCCATTTTGGATCGTCCTTGGATCGTTTCTAGCTCGTTTCCGGCCAGATTTGTGGGATCGACCTAGTTTTATGAGACCGTCCCAATTTTGTAGACTCGCCCCAGCTTCTTAGGCCCAGTAGCGTGTGCGTCACTTCCTTCAATCCTTCGACCTGTTTTCATTGCTTGAATTTAAAAAAATACACACAGGTGAATGGACTTATCACTGTTTTAGCATCCATCTGCATCTTTTTAACCTTTAACCTTGGGCATATAGTAGCTTGAATGAGACACTTCGTTTATTAAGCCACTTGATAAGGGAACCATTGAATGAATCTGTGGCAAGGGATCCATTTGGGTGTACTCATGTTAACCATATGCGATTAATTGAGAAATCCTGATTGGACGAATGGATATTGAACATGATGCTTGAAATTTATTGATAACATGTTGTGTATTTATCTATAATATGTGAATGAATTTATAATGAGAATAAGACATGTGTTGGATGTCGAACATGATGCTTGAGACTCAATGATAACATGTTGTGTATTTATTTATAACATGTGAATGAATTTATGATAAGAATAAAACATGTATTGGATATCGAACATAATGCTTGAGACTCAATGATAACATGTTGAGTATTTATTTATAACATGTGAATGAATTTATGCTGAGAGCGAGATATGCGTCTGGATATTGGACATGATGCTTGGAACTTGTGGATAACATGATGGGTGTTTACTCATAATATGTGAATGAGATCATGTTGAGTATGTGGACTTGTGTTATAAGATCTTGTTATATGTTTATGTTGTTATACATGATCATGATATCATGTGCACCGCAACAGACAGCGCGCCGTTGGGTGTTAAGATGGATGAACTATTCACATGTGTATATATTTATGATGATGTGATGATGTTAGTTGCTGGGAGGACTTCCCCGTTACACTCTAGTGGTCAAAACCCCCATAGGGGATGCTGGTTTCACCCTTGCGCTCCGGCAGTTGAGGTACCTGCCCTAGAGTAGAGACACTATCTATATGTGTATATGTTTATGATGAGATGATGATTTGGTTGTTTGGAGGACTTCCCCGTTATGCTCCGGCGATCGAGACTCCATAGGGGATGCAGGTTTCCCCATTGCGTTCTAGCGGTTAAGGTGCCAGCCCTAGAGTTTGGATTCCCCGGCGTGGTCGAGGTGGATTTTCCGACACGGCTCGTGTGGTTGAGACAGTTGTGTATTGGTAGTCTCCTGATGGTACTGGTAGGGAGACCGGAGTTTGTTGGAGGGCCCAATGTGGGATATCGAGATATTGTCTCGGATTTTTGTATGGTGGATCATTAGTTGGTGGTATGGTTTGATTTCATATACATGAGTACCATTCTTATTATGGTTTCCTTGCCTTCCTGCATATGATTAGCTCACCTCTTACATTTTAGGCACCCCGATTGCGAAGGGGCCAGGTGGGCCCCTTGAGGAGGTACCCGAAGAGGAAGAACAATAGTTAAATATCCCATATTATGCTTATGCTTTAGTTTTGAGAGACTCTTGTTTGTATGGACTCATTATCACATGTTTTGTTTGGATGATTGTATAAATATATTGAATGGTCGGTGGTTGTTTGTTATACTTATAATGTTGGATTTAGCATTTATTAAATTGTTGAGCGGGAGTTAATTACCCTGTTTCAAAAAAAAATGTCCGATATCCGTTCCCTAGTTATGTTTTGAAACTTTTCGAGTTAACACGCCTGTAGCGGGACGGAGCTTTACACAAATAATCTATAGAAATGCAATCTCTTTCTACTCACTTGTGTTTTTTCCCTGATGTGAGATGTGTTCCCTTACCACTTGAGACGTGTTTACATTCCAATACCATTTGGCACTGGGGATGGGCAACGTACCTGCAGTTGTCGCGTGCCTGTAGTCGTAGATCGTTGTTTCTCAGATTTGGCTGGAAAAATGGGCCAGGTGTCGGTCGGGAATAGGGCCCGGGGCCCCATTTCATTCATTGGCTCCATGAATATCATGAAATTTGCTTTCTTTATTGTCTCATACACGTAACATATTCATTTCAAATGAAATAGAAACTTATTTTTTACTCCCACACATCTTTAGTTGTGCATAATATCTGAGATTCATTCAGGAGATGTAGCATTCGAAAACCACGAGAGAATTTATGCATTAGTATTATTCATATCAGCAACCATCTCTCCATACTTCTCATTTGATGCTGGCTGGAGGAGGTTGAACAGACCCATCAACAATCTGGCTGGCTGGAGAGGTTAAACAGAATTAGAGACTGTGGTTCTTTAATTCTACCAAACAAATACTGGAAATAACTTCAAATTTGACGTCACTGTTTCAGAATCACTCCACCTTTGTCAGATCAGTCTCCTTGACTGATGATGAAGGACAAACTTTCACAGCAAACAACAGTCGCAGAGCTCCAAAAGTCGACTCCAAGTGGCAGAGTCAAATAAGGATGAAGGCAGGGACACGCAACAACAAATAACAAGGCTCAGGTGTGGAGCCTTCCACTGTGGACCGAGACTAAGCAAAGGTAGAACACCATAAAAACTTTGCTGACTTTCTCATAAACCTTGATTTTGCTACGCTAAAAAAGAACCCTGAATAACGGAAATCGGTTCGTGTCACTTCCAAAGTAAGTCTTCTTTGCCCAAGTGTGAGCTGCAGACGACTCTCCAATGGTTCCATTCTTTCTAACTTTTGGGTCAACCCAAACCGAATGGGAAGAAGAGGTTCAGCCAACTGTCGGCTACGTCTAACAGGTATGTGACCCCCAAACAGAGGACATCTCCACTTTATTTGCTGAGCGGACCATCCATTGGGAATGGAACTTCTCACCGAAGAAGGCAGTAGGCGGGAAGCTACCACTTCTAGAATTCAAGCTTATCCTTGACTTTTCATTTTTTTTAGAGCGTATTGCTATTGAAATAATACAAATTGTTGGATGAAGTAACCGGAGTGACAAATGGTTATGGTTGTAGAAACCAGAGAAAGTTGTGTCGGTTACCTTTTGAATCAAAGTAGCAACAAGTCGAGTACTACGACTATAGGGGGAAGCAAAGGTTCGTAGACAGCTTCGCTTCCTCATCACTTCTTTCTGGCAACACTCTTCTGGCGACTAACTTCTCTTGTGGGTGGCTTGGTAAGCAAGCTACCTTGAGCAAAGGTCAAATTCCTATTAATAATAGGTCAAAATGGTGGGGAATGAGACACTCCCTACTTCAATGGAAGGGAGGGAATCACCATTTCACAACTGCCCCTCTACAACTATCTTTCGCCCAACATGATCACGAACTAAGACAGAGAGCTGTGTAGATAGGAGGACGAACAGAACAAACCACTTATCCTGATCAGAACGATTGATGAAAGAAAAAGAATGGCGGCCCCTTTCTCCCAGGGGACATCATCGAAGAACAATGTCGGGGACATGGATAGAACCCTCCGTTGGTTATGCCCTTTTAAGTTAAGGTTCTTCCATATTTAGATATGGAGATAGATCCAAATAGAGATCTATATCTTTCTATATCTTTCTATCGATAGATAGATCTATTGAGAAATGGATCGACGGACTATAAACAAGAGAGATCCCTAAATATTGATTTGAAAAAAGAGATGAATAGATAGAGCTGAGCCGATAGCCTCTCTCCGCTTACTTGTGATGGAGATGGCAATAATAATCCTCCTGAAACTCATTTGAATCAATTCAGAAAAGCAAAACTGATCGTCATTTTGCATTCATATTAATATCGTTGTGTGCGTAAACTCTCACTAATCAAGTAGAAGATTGTTCGATATGGGCTCTTTTCCAAGTGACTCATTTCTATCCAATTTATTGATGCAATGGTAGGATCCGGTGCAGGAAAAATAGGCGAAATCTAGAAAACATGGGTGGGTCAACGGTGGTGAAAAAAAATTAAATGGGTTCAATAGAATTGATAAATGGAATTTAATGGGTTTTGGATATTATCGGGTCAATGGGCCTCCCAACACTGACCTTCATTGATACTCGTAACCTTTCCTTTAACTACCAAATCATCCCTTTCCCTTTTCTTTCCATCTTTCATATCAATTATTGTGGACCCAATTGATTGATCCCAATTCTCAATTAAATCCTTAGTTGTGAGACCCGATTGACCTATTAATATCCAAAACCCATTAAAGTCCATTTATCAATTCCATTGAACCCATTTAATTTTTTCACCACCGTCGGCCGAAGCACCACCCTCATTGACCAGATTTCGCCAAACTTTTTCGGGCACCCGGTCCTACCATTGCGTCAAGCCTTTTTAAATTAACTAAAATATCAAATTTTAGCTACATACGAATCTTTTGACCATCTAGTATCTAAAACCATAAAAATAATAATTAATTTTGAAAATCAAATTCTAGAGATAATAATATATACCTCCCAATTTTTAAATTTTGAAAAAATTAGAGGTCTACAACTTATACCAACTTCAATTTTAAAAATAACAAATTAAATTCTATAAAATGTGTTAATTTCTATTAACCATTAAATACCAATTACAAAATTTATCAACTAAAGTGATCTTATATCAAAAACTAATTTTATGTTCTTTAGACATCAAATCATATTTAAAATAAAAAATAATTTTAAACTAATTAAAATAAGAAAAGTAGGTATTTAAGAAAGTCTTTAATTAATATTGGATTTTGGATTTCCATTCACTTGTTTATCAAGATTACTGATGATAAACATTTAAATGCTCATCAATTGCCTCCAGCAACTAGTCAAATGCTGTTGTGGCTTCCGAGAGACTGACAATCTTATTGCATCGGTAAGACCAACATTACTGCTTCTCTCTCATTTAAATTTTTTAATTAATTTTTTGATGAAAAATTTCAAGACTCCTATATTTTTTATTAAAACTCTGAATACACGTAATCTAATAAGTGATGAGCATTGACTGATTATGAGATTCGAACTTAAAACCTCTTGTCCTTGAGTTAAAGTACTATTTTTCTCAATTTTTTCTATATATATTTGAACATTAGAATATTTAGCAAATTTTATTTATTTTCATTTCTCACATCTAATTGTTTTCTTATTGTTGTTATGGTTAACAAATAACAAACTTATTTATTTCCTCTTTAATTGGAATGTTTCAGTTTCAAGCTTTTTTTTTTATATAAATTTTGATATTGTAGAATTTTTATTTTATTTCTTTTATTTTTTATATTTATTCTCCTTAATTATTGTAGAAGGGAGATGAATAGTGGATTTCTCTCTCTTTCCCTTCTCTTTTATCTCTCTCCTCTCACCATAAATACAATGGTGAAGAACTCTAATTCTAATCCTCTATAGACACCATAAATTCATGGGGCTGAAATTCAGGCAAATTGGACCGAGTTTTAATAAACTCAACCCAACCTAACCAATATAAAAAATTATTGAATTTGACATGACTTGACCCAAATTGCTAAGCCCAACTCGACCCGAATTGCTGAGCTGACTCAAATCTGAATTCCTGGCTGGACTAAACCCTAGTGCTATATTAATTTTTTTTTATTGGGTCAAGTTGAGTGAATTCCGGTCAGTTTTAAAAAAGTTTGACCCCAGTTTTAATAAACTCAATCCAACCTAGCCCATATAAAAAATTATTGAATTTGACATGACCTGACCCAAATTGCTAAGCCCAACTCGACCCGAATTGCTGAGCTGACTCAAATCCGAATTCCTGGTTGGACTCAGCCCGAGTGCTATATTAAATTTTTTGACTGGGTCAAGTTGAGTAAATTCGGGTCAATTTTAAAAAAGCTTGACCCGACCCGACACAACCAGAATTTAATTCAGATTATTTTGTCTTCAACCCAATCCAATCCTAATTTAAAAATGTAAAATCTAACCCACTTGATTTCTCGAATCGGATCATGCGTGTCAAGTTAAAACCCGACCCAAGTTTCACCCCTACTAATCAGCCTCACACATGGGCCAAGCCCAATAAGGTAGAGCAAATTCGAATTTAAAATTAAGAAATGGAACGAGTAAATTGTTACCGAAAGTAAGCATTTTCTCTGTTAAAAGGGCTCATATCTCAGTTAATAGAAGGCCAATTACCTTAAAACTCTATCTCATAATGCTAGAATTTTTAACAAAAATTGTTTTTTTTACTTTTTAAAAAATAATTTTAGAATGATGATATTATCTTTAAATTTAAGTAATAATTGTTAGAATTTAATATATTTCAATTTAAATAATTGTTTGATTATATGATTGGATCTCTATAATACCTTGAGTCATGACGATAAAGAACTGTAAGCCTGGATTTTTAGTATACACTTTGAGCCCCTTTTTGATTGATGAATTGGACACCAATATGAATTCGGATGCCTTTAATTAGCCACCCAAATTAAGTTATTTCCATTATATTCTACTGCGCTTAGAGCAATACTATTTTGCTGAGGTATATGTAGCATGGTGTATTGAGCTATCAAGCCATTATGTCCTCTAAATTCTAGCAAGTTCTATTTTATGTAGGGCTGAAATCGGGTTGGGTTGGATTTCTTAAAATTCAATTTGACCCGAGTCAATATTCTTAGAATTTGTTAATAGCAGATTATTTTTAAATTCTCAGATCTTTATTAGAATTTAATTGAGAAAATCTCATGGAAAATATAATATTTAAAAAATAATAAAGATCAAGAATGTGGCTGGAGTCTAAACATATAGATGATATTTTAAAAATAAAAAATGTATATTTGGCTCGAGCGTTTTTAATAGGAATTCAACAGTTAAATCTTGTGATTTTAACGCGAATTTACCGTTTCTTATGATAAAAACGCATTTTTAACGAAAATTTACAGTTAAAAAAGGCAAAAGCGATGAACTAGCTTTTTTAGAGTGCAAAAGTTTTTTTGCCAATATTTTCATGATAAAAATGAAAATATTAGCGATATTTATTACATTGGTAGAGTTCTACTTCGTTTGGCTTTCGTCTTGTAAGTAATCTATTCAATATATTACAAATATGAATATTGACACCTGAATCTATCTTAAAAGAAACTTATGTTATATTAGTTTAAAAACAAATAAAAGATTTGTTTATATTATCATACTTTAAAAAAGTTCTTTCTTTTCTATCTATCTTCATAACATGACATGTCTTTCATTTTTCAAAAACATTTTATTTTATTTAATTCCATTGTTCAAACATAATTGTTTTTTTTTTTTCATGTTGTTATCGTTAACAAACTTATTTATTTCTTTTTCTTTTTTTTATTGGGACCTCTCACATTCAACTTTTACTTTTTTAAATTTGGATTTTGTAGATTTTTTTTATTTATTTTTTGTATTTTTATTTATATTAAAAAAATTCTCTCCATGATTATTGGAGAGGGGAGATCTTTCATTTTCTCTGCTCTCTTCTATAATACAAAGAAAAGAAAAGAATGAAATTATCTTTAATTCTAGGCCACCTATACAGATACCCTTATTTTTTGCCAGCAGACACCGCATTTCGAATTCGTAGTGGAAATTACATTTATGCCCTTCATCGTGGAATCGACCGAATGAATCGGCAGTTCATTTTCATTTCGATTGATCGATCTTAGGCATATAGAATCGTGTGATTGAACAGACAGTTCATTTTAGCTTCATCCAATTGATCCTAACAGCATATTCAATCGATCGGATGATCCAGTGTGATCGTCCGATTGATTTTAACTGACAGGTCGAAATTCTGACAGTCGGCCTCTGCTGTGAAGATCGATGGCACGATCACATGAGATCATCCGATCGATTGAATACCCATATAAGTTCGATCGCACGATCTCAGGGGATCGTCCGATTGATTTTAACGGATAAGTCGAAATTTTGCAGTCGACCTCTGGTTTGAAAATCGATCGCACGATCTATTATATTCAATCGAACGATTGTATATAAGTGTAAGATCGATCGCACGATCACATAAATCGTGCGATCGATCTTACACTTATATATAATCGAAAGAATGAAATTTTCTCCCATTTCGCTCCTTCATGCGATTGAAAGACCGAAACTCCTTAAACCCTTTCTCTTCTCTTCTCCAAATCGTGCGATCTTGCCCTCTCCCCTCTTCCTCCTTCGATCGCACGAATCGATTTCGACCGCACGAATCTATTTCAAGCCCTTCTCTCTACCCTTCCTTCTCCTCCAAACTGATTCTCCTTTACACGCCCTTCTTTCACATGGCATCAGATCAAATCCAAGGGTCTACACCGAGAGGGAAGAAAGTGAAACCGTGGTTACAGCGAGAGGGAAGAGACCGAGAGTGGTGGAGACGGAGATGTTCGACCTCTACCATTTCACCTCTTTGGAAGCGGCAACATTGTATAAAGAGGATTTATACTTTTGGCCCCACATTTTTTGTAAAATCATTGACCTTACTTTTTTCCACCCTTTAGAATAAAAATTCATGAGTATATTGAGAAACTTGGTTGGGGCGACTTCTTCGCAATGAAAGAGGATTTTTATCCTAAATTAATGAAGGAATTTTATGCGAACATGTCCGAAAATAGGGCCAGACATTCAATAAAATCCAAAGTTAGAGGGACCGAAATTGTTATTTCAACTTCGGCACTGGACAAAATGTTTAAGTTTCCCAGTGCCACTATTGTGAAGTACGAAATAAATTCATGACCTACCGATGTTGTTGGATTCGTTTCCTTAGATGCCATTAAGCAAATATGTGAGCGGAGTGATATTGTCAAAGCAGATAAACCCTCTCTGATGGATCTAACCCTGGAAGCCTGAATCGTTTATTACATTATTACGAAAAATATTTTAACTAGAAAAGGACATAGTAACCAGGTGACCTATTTCGATAGTTTCCTCGTCAGGTGTATCATGAATGGCAAGCAAATTAACATCTCCTTCATCATCATAAAGCACATGGTAGCCTGCCCTAAGACGAGAAAATGTACTTTTTGCCTAACGAACATGAATACGAGCACTTCTAGGACACGAAGATGGGATTGGGACCGTAAAAACATTCTTATGTCCAACAATGACAGCTCAAGCCTGGAGTTCCAATCAGTCTCGCCTTACTGGCCCCACTCAGCCTCACCCGATTGGATTTGTTCCTCCTCGTTCATTGGCGATTGGTATAGATTTTGCCTCCACTTCTCGTCCATTTGGAGTTGTTCGTCCGGTGCGACCTACTGGCCCCATTGAGACTGCGATTGAGCGTCTTCCATTGGAACGACCTCAGTCTTTTCATACTGCACCAGCACCTCCTTCATCTGTACTTGCTCCTGTTCATGTTGATGCACCTCCTTCATCTGCACTTACTAATGTTGATGCACCTGCTTCTACATCTGCACCAGCTTCTGCCTCCGAGTCTCTGTTCTATTTGAAAATTTTGTAATTTTCATATTTTAATATTCATATGTAAATTTTGTAAATTTTCAATGAATATGGTGAATGTTTTGTTCGTATGTAAATTTTGTAAACAATTGAATGAACATGGTGACCTTAGAGTGGTCTATCACTAAACATGAGACCTTTGAGTGGTTTGTCTCTAAACATGGGACCTTAGAGTGGTCTTTCACTAAATATGGGACCTTAGTAGGTAGACTATCTCTTCTCTTCCCATGACGCCGATCATTAAATGCAGTCGGGTTTCTCTTTTGTCCTCGATGTAATTCTATTAAGTAATGACATATGATATTTGTTGGTTTGGAAGTGCAATCCATCAGAAAAACATTATGATAGCTCTTCGTAAGTATAATTGATAATAGATGTGTAAAGAAAAGATGAGATAAACGACCTTGATTCTCATAATTAAGAAATATTGGTAACCACCTTCTTGAAGATCTTCTAATAAGGCTTCAATTGAAGTACAACCTCTAAGTTGCTCTTTTCGAATCGAAGACAAAAAATTGTACAAATCAGTCGATGATACTCCAATCTCTAGATTTTCATTTCGAAAGGTCATTATAATTTGGCGGAGTGGTATATTGCTGTTATTCATTTCAATAACCATTCTTTTCTCTTCATCTGAAAATACATTATACTTAGATGAGCTAATAATACACTCGAGATATCATGATTGTGCTCCACATTTTTTATGGTCAACTTCCATGACCTATCAACAATTTGTCTCCCTTTCACTTCAAATGGACAATTAACAAGACGAGAGTATGCATTCTTCTTCCTCTCATCATCTTTCAAATTAACTGTGTTACAATATGTACCCCCTCTATAACAACCAAGAATAGTACTAGTTTTAAAGAAATTTTGAGAGTCTTAGGTTTCAGAAAGAGTTACATTTGATTCAGGATAGGAGATTGAGAGAGTAGCTACAGAGAGATACCTTCGAATCAATATAGGAGATTGAGAGAGTATCTTCAAATAGTGGAGTGGTTCATTTTGGAAAGGGGGTTTGGGGAAAAATAGCTTTGAAAGGAGTTTGAGAGAGAGGGGTTTGAGTGAGAGGGGTATAGAAAGAGCTTTGAGGGAGAAGATTTTGAAATGGGAGGGAGGGGGGGGTTGAGGGAGTAGGTTTGGAAAAGTGGAAGATAAGAACGAAAATGAAAATGGGAAAAGGGGGTGCGATTCCAACTTATTTTGAATTTCGCAGGTAAGATCGATCGCACGATTTCTGTGATCGTACGATTGATCTTACACTTATATACAATCGTTTGATTAAATATAATAGATCGTGCGATTGATCTTCAAACCAGATGTCGACTGTCAAAATTTCGACCTATCAGTTAAAATCAATCGGACGATCCTTTGAGATCGTGCGATCGAACTTATATGGGTACTCAATTGATCGGATGATCCCATGTGATCGTGCGATCGATCTTCACAGCAGAGGCCGACTGTCAGAATTTCGACCTCTCAGCTAAAATCAATCGGACGATCACATGGGATCATCTGATCGATTGAATACGCTGTTAGGATCAATCGGATGAAGGTAAAATGAACTGTCTGTTCAATCGCACGATTCTGTATGCCTAAGATCGATCGATCGAAGTGAAAATGAACTGCCGATTCGTTCGGTCGATTCCACACGGAAGGGCAGAAACGAAATTTCCACTATGAATTCAAAATGTGGTGTCTACTGACAGAAAATGGGAGTGTCTGTATGGGCGGCTTAATTCTAATCATCAAAAGACAACTCTTCCATGGACATTTATAGAGCTATGGGAGGCTAATAGGCATTGCTCATGGGCTAGACTTAACAAGTTGGGCTTAATTCAAATTTAAACTTAACAAATGCAACCTGCATTTTTTCGGGGCACACACGTCACAAGAGTTTTGGAATGTGGATTCATATTTCAGTAAATACAATAATAATTACTTTAAAATAAATTATCTCATAATGCAAGTATTTATAAAGAAAATCGATTAGTCTTTCTAAAAATAATTTTAAAGTGATGATATTATATTTAAATTTAAGTAATAATATTCTTTTCCACGGCATCTACAATCTTTTTGGTGAAATTTAAGTAATAATATTCTTTTCCACGGCATCTACAATCATTTTGGTGCTTTTACATGATGGAAGGGATAATCAAAGATAGTTTCTTTTTATGACATAGGTGTTTAGACCTCTTAGATCATCTGATTAGTTCTCAAATCATGTGTAAGCCTCCTTTAATCCTCCTTACCACACACCAGATAATTTTAGTGGAGGTGGTCCTTCGGGGTGGAGAGAGAGTCAAACTCAGAAGTCTTACTTCCTTGGGCAGATTCCTCGCTTGAGGTGGAGTGAGAATCGAATTCAGGACTCTCACTTTCTGAGATGGATTTTTGGACATCACTCCAACCCTTTTGGATTCGAAAAACCAAATATAGTTGTAAAATATTTATACAACAATGAAGCAATTATAATAGATCACTTGATACATGCTTGAAGGATGTAAGTGGTCGATATTAAGTGACATTTCACTTATGTTTATTTATTTATTCTAGTTATATTATTATTGTTAACTTCAAAATGTCCCAGCGGCATTAACCTAAGGCGTGCTGTGTGGGTGTGGGGTGTCTCCTCTAAAGGTTTTAGGAGAGTTAGGCATAAACCCACTTTGACAACTTGACAACAGACCCTTAGGGTGGGCTCAGGGTTTCCCCTAGGTTATTAAAAACAAATGTTGATTTTTAAGCCATTGGTTTTTGTGTTGTTTATTTCATAATGATAAAATTATTGAATTAGTGTGAAAATCCGTATAGTCATATAAGCTTCAAAAGTTTTTGGCCACATTACTCTAGCACAAACTGGTCAAATTTCTCTAGAGCAACTTGGCCAAATTGTAATTTTAATTTTATAATCTGATGCTTGGAATTTATTGTCTATATTTTAAATTAATGAAAAATACTCAAAACAAAGAAAAGAAAGAATCATTGATAAAAATATGATTTTAGAGAAGAAAGCTAAAACTAACGCAATTTTAGTATGTCGGGACCAATCCAATTTGAAAAAAAATCTCCAAACTATGTTAGTTGAGGAATTTTTTATATTAAAAAAAAAAAAAACCAAAATTTGATAAAATAAAATCAGATATTAAAAAAGAAAAAATTAATTTGAGAAGATGGATCTGGACGATACAATTTGAGAAAAAAAATTAGCCAAATGTCGAAACAAAAAATAAGACAAGCATTAAGATCGGAGAGAGAGTCATGAGAGGAGTTGAGAGATCATGAGATAGAAAATAGTCAACATTAAAATATAGGAAAAGAGGAATTTTTGTCCTACAATAAAAAAAAATGAAATTTGAAAAAATAAAACTAGATATTAAAAAAATAAATTTGAGAACAAAGACTTAGGTCTATGACAAGACAATTCAATTATAAAAAATTTGGTCAAATATCAGAATTAAAAATAGGACGAGTATCAAGTTCCGAAAGAGCATTGAGAGCAGAGAGTCCAGATATGAAGAGAAATAGAGAGGAAATACTTGTGAGAACTGAAAAATGGAAAAAATAGAAATTAATAAAAAATAGTAATCTTAAAATTAAATGAAAAGCAATAAAAAAGTAAAATAAGAATAAAAAAGAAAATAAAAAATCTCACTTCTCGGAAACACGGAAAACGGAGGATTAGTACTTTTGAATTTCGAATTTTGACTTAAAAAAACAACGGATTAAAAAGAAAACGGTAAAAAAACAACGGATTAAAGAAAACATTAAAAAAAAGTCCAAATTAAAAATCAGATCTTCCCCATTTGGCGCTCTCTCTGTCTCTCTCTCTCTGCTCTCGCTCTGTCATTTTCTCACTTCTGATTCACAATCCGACGTACTCAAAATCGCTCTCATTTTCTCACCTCTAATTCACAATCTGACGTACTCAAAATCTGACTACTTTTGGATTTCTCGCCAAACTAGCCATGGATTCTCCTCAATCAGCAATGGAATACTCCTTTAGGGGAGTTTCTAGAACTTCCAGACCTGATTTAAGTTTTTCAATGGCAATCATTCGGGTAAACTACATATCCGTGGCTCGGTTTATGCAGCATTCAGAAGGAAGAAAGCAATTCAGAGATATAACACGCTTTCAACGGTCAAAAACGTTCGTCTCCGGGCTCGATGATTTCTTCAATTTTGAAAAAATCGTTCAACGATTTGAATTCATGTTATCGAGCTTTCCCCTTCATCAAGTCCACTACGGCACTTTTGCAGTTAACACCCAAAAGAATCTTTCAAACCTCATGGTCATGGACTTGATCGATGATGGCATATTCTTGCATGAAACTGAAGTGAATTTGCTGGTGTATGATAAATATTATGGAGGGGAAGAGGCGATGGTTTCGTTTGAAGCCGATCTACAGAAAAGGATTGCCGAAGCAGCCCCGGCATCGATGTATGCAGTAGAAACCCTACAGAGAAGAGAGTTTCAATTCAAGTATTTTGAAGAATACAGATGCCTAATATGCCAGGAACGCTTCTCTCCGGGTAAAAAGATCGTAGAGATGCCTTGCTCAGGTAACTTTCATTCCCACTGCATCATTGGGTGGTTGACAGAAAGGCATGCTTGCCCAATTTGCTTTTTTGAGTTGCCAAAGCAACCTATGTTTTAAGTCTCTGCAAAATTCTGTACCATTTTTTTGTTCATTTTTTCAATTTATTTGACTTAAAAGGTTTTTTAAAAAGGGTTTTTAATCTCTGTAAAAATCTTTATCATTTTTTTTACAATTTATCAGATGTAAATGTTTTGAGTCTCTGTAAAATTCTGTACCATTTTTTCTCTTCTCTTTTCAATTTAATTGATGTAAAATTTATACCGTGTATCACATTTATGTACAGACTTTCAAAATAAAATGTTATGGAATTTCAATTATGTTCACATGTTCTAGTGACATTTTGCCTCCTGATCTACCAGCCCCTCCTCTATTCAACCTCATGCTTCACCCGTAGCAGATGAAGGCCTCATTGCCTTACAAAATTCAAATCCATTACCTACTTAACGACTGCATACATCACTTGCTCAAGTTCTTTAGAAAGCAATCTTTCCAAATCTGTTTCTAAACACCCAATGATCACACAATCTAAAGATATGATCCACAAACCTTGGGTTTTTCTCAGTACAAAGCACCCAATAGGTTGATTTAGCAGAGTTAACCCCCCAGTTGAACACTTGTATCTACATGCTTTACTAGTACAAATAGGGACCTGAATTGGAGAGCAGCCATAAGTGATGAATATAATACATAATACCTTTATTCAAATTGGGAACTAGAATTTGGTTCCACCAAATCCAAACATGAATCCTTTTGGGTGCAAATGGGTTTTCAAGGTTCAATGCAAGTTTAATGGTATGTTGGACTGTTACAAGGCACACTTGGTTGCCAAAGGGATACAATCAACAAGATGGTATTGGCTACAACAAACATTTAGTCCTGTAGTTGAGTCCACATTTGCAATTCACATGCTCTGACATCTTTAATAGTTAAGCTTAGATCTTTCACATGCTCTGTCACATCATTGGATCATTTGCCAATTGGATGTCAAAATAACTTTCTTCAAGGTCTTATACAAGAGGAGACTTGTAAGAAACAAAATGGTGACATTCTCATTATCCTTATATATTCTGACGATATCATTTTGACTACAAATTCTGAATATGCTTGTTTGAACTTCTTGTTACATGTACCTCCAATGTGCTTTATCCTACACAGGCTAAGTATATCTTTGACCTTCTTGCACAAACAAAAATGGTAGGATTCAAGCCTATATATATTCCAGCCATTTCAGGATCTAAGCTTTCTCAGCCCAAATATTGCATATTCTATTAATCACATTTGTCAATTTATGCACTCACCAACATCAAACCTTTGGACTACCATTAAACAGATGCTTTGCTATTTGATGAAATCTACTGTCGTCTTTTGGTAATTTTACCATCATTCTTGATGTAGAACAAGTGGCCGATAAATTCTTGAAGACGCTAGGCCCACATGCTTAATTCATTTTTTTTAATATTTTAATTTACTATTTTAATTCGTATGTAATCCTATTTGGGTTAAGTGTAGCTTTCCTATTTGATTTAGGAGTCCGAGACCCATCTCTCTTAGGATTTACTATTTTCGCATTATTTAAGAATTATTGTGTCACAAGGAAGCTAAGTTGGTAGGTTTCCTATTTGATTGAGGAGTTCTTTTCTATTTTGATTTCTTATTTTTTTCTTATAAATACAATGCATGTAAGAGAGGGATTTCACCCCTTTTGGAATAAATGAATTAATAAGAAATTATCTGGTTGTGTTGAGCTTCTCCTACATATTTCTGCCCGAGTTGCAGACGAACCCTTGCCCTGTTGCAAGACATCTTGGTGGCTGGCCAGATCTAGCATCTCCTTGGGCTTAATCCCAAGAAGACATCATCTCCTTATCTGGGCTTCATCCCAGAGTTCCGCCTTCACCTATTCCTCGTCGTTGCTTCCAGATTTTCCCTTCACTCGCAGCAGCAGCTTCGTCTTCTCTGGCTGTCTACATCCTTAATCCAGGTACTACAACCCTTTTCTTCATCTTCTTCTTCATTCTCTTCTTCTCCCCTTCGATCTCTCTTCCATTTGCTCCCACTTCCGCTGCTTCCCTCTTCTCTTCCGCTGCCCCCTTTCCTTATTCCTTTCCCTTTCTGTTCTTCCCCTTCTTCCATTCGTAATTCAGCCCTAAATTCACAAGTCTCACGTGCCACAAACAGTCCCTTTAAGTTAAATTCCTACACATGTGAAGCAACTCACGTGTGTGACTCTTTTCGAGTCGGGTTTTTGACTTAATTTGATTTTTATCCCCGCTTCCGCTACATTAAGTGGATCAGAGCCAAAGTTTCCTTTATCCAGTGACGATCTGAAAAAAAAAAAAAAAAGAGGAAAATTTCAGATGGCATCCAACAACAATCAATTTGTCACCACCGTTTAGCTCGATACATTTAAAGCTGAGATTAAAGCTGAGATGAAAGAATTGTTCACAGAATTTCGTGCAATCATGATTGCCGATTTCAGATACACCGGCAAGAATCAAAACGAAGAGCCACCACATCGAGAAGAGTGGGATGATGAGGACGTTGAGCAACTGCTTCTCAACTCCCACCCACCCAATCCCGATACACAGAATTCTGGCGCTTCTCGCCGCTCCTCTGACAACAATAACTATTGACCGAAGGTTGAACTTCCCTCCTTTAATGGCCTTCTCCACATTGAAGAATTTATGGAATGGGTCACCAAGGTTGAGTGTTTCTTTGAATACATGGGAGTCCCTGACGCAAAGCAAGTTCCATTGGTTGCTTTCAAACTCACTGGAAGTGCTTCTTCTTGGTGGGAGCAAACTCAACAAGACAGATCCAGATAAAATTTGGCTCCTGTTCGTACATGGTTTCGCATGAAGCAACTTTTGAAAAGTCGGTATCTGCCTCCTCATTATTCGCAGGTCTTATTCAACAAACTGCAGGATTGCTGCCAACGTACACGATCTGTTCAGGAATATGTTGATGATTTCTATCGCCTTCTCTCTCTTAATGATCTTCATGAGGCAGAAGAGCAAAGGATTGCATGCTTTCTACGTGGTTTGAGATGGGATCTTCCCAAAGCACTTGCTTCTCATAGTCACTTCGCTTTGACATCAGCTATTAGTGCTGCTTTAAACGTGGAAGAATTCACTGATACCTCTCCACCCAAGTACCAAGCCAATTCCCGCCCTAACTCATCCCGCCTCTCTTTCCCCTACAACCACTCCCAGAATCGCAATAATAACCACCAACCGGCATCTACCCACCTCCTCCCAACCCCAACTCCCAATACTCTAACCCTCAATCATCCAATAATTCCCGCCCCTACAATAATAACTGTCCACCACCCCAACGCTCCACCTACCTTTCACAAAGTCAGCCCGGTCAATCATCCTCATCCTCAAACCCTTATTCTCACCCAAACATGGACAGGTGTTTCAAGTGTGGCAAAGTTGGCCATCGATCACATGAGTGTCGCAGTTGTTTGGCATTGATTGACTCTGAGACACCTGAGCAAGATCCTATTGATCCTCATGATAATGAAATAGCGGATGACTATCAAGTTGATGATGATCCATACATTGGTGATCAAGGTGAAGAGCTTGTTTGCTCTCTTGTGGTTCGCCCGCTCTTATTTGCTCCGCATGTGTCGCATCAACCACAGCGCAAACACATCTTTCGCACTATATACACCGTCAAAAGCAAAATTTGTTCTCTTATTATAGACAGTGGTAGTTGCGATAATATGGTCTCTCAATTTTTGGTTGATAAGCTTCAACTTCCAGTTCAACCACACCCCAATCCATACTATGTTGGTTGGGTTGATGATACATGTCGCCACCAAGTCACTTCTCAATGTGAGGTTCCCTTCTCTATTGGTAAGGATCAAGATACAGTTCTATGTGACGTGCTTCGCATGAATGTCAGCCACTTGATACTTGGCCGGCCTTGGCAATTTGATGTTCACTCTTTACATGATGGCAATGCCAATACATATACCTTCATGCACAATGGCCAGAAAATTATTTTGGCTTCTCCTACACGTCCTCTCCAACAGTCACATGAGACACGGACATGCTTCATCTCCGATGACATTATCAAAGATTCCAGAGAAACATGCCATATTTATGCGCTTATGGTCTGTCCTGCCCCACAGGATACTCATGATGTTCCTCCCCAGATGCAACCCCTATTGGATGAGTTTTCCTGTCTTCTACTTACCGACACCTCGGATTCTCTGCCTCCTATGTGCAACATTCAGCATCATATTGATTTCATTCCTGGAGCCAGTCTTCCCAATATTGCACATTACAGGATGTGCCCCAAAGAACATGCCATTTTGCAGGAACAAGTTGAGAACCTTTTAACCAAAGGATTGATTCGCCCTAGCATGAGCCCTTGTGCAGTCCCAGCTTTACTTGTGCCCAAGAAAGACGGTTCATGGCATATGTGCATTGACAGTCAAGCAGTCAACAAAATTACCATCAGGTACCGTTTTCCTATTCCACGTTTAGATGACATGCTTGACATGCTTTCTGGTTCAGTTATCTTCTCCAAACTTGATCTTAAGAGTGGTTATCATCAAATCCGTATTCGGCCTGGTGACCAATGGAAAACCGCCTTTAAGACCAAAGATAGACTCTATGAATGGCTTGTTATGACTTTTGGTCTCTCCAATGCACCTAGTACTTTTATGAAACTGATGAATCAAGTCCTTCAGTCTTTCATTGGCAAGTTTGTTGTGGTGTATTTTGATGACATCCTCATCTACAGCCGCAATTCGGATATTCACATGTCCCACCTGCGGGAGGTTCTCAATGTTCTTAAAGCCAACACGTTGTACCTCAATCTTAAGAAGTGTCACTTGATGACTCCGAAGATTCTCTTTCTGGGCTATGTTGTTTCTGGGTCTGGTATTCATGTGGACAGTGCAAAAATTCAGGCAATCCGAGATTGGCCCATACCATGTTCTATACACGAAGTACGTAGTTTTCACGGCCTTGCTTCATTTTATCGGCATTTTATTCATAATTTCAGCTCCATTGCAGCCCCTATGATAGAGTGCCTCAATCATTCTCCGTTCGTCTGGACTGATGAAGCCGACAAGAGTTTTGCCCTTTTGAAAGAGAAGCTGACTACTTCCCCTGTGCCTCTTTACCCAACTTTGAGAAGCTATTTCAAGTTGATTGTGATGCTTCTATTATGGGTATTGGTGCTGTGCTATCTCAAGATGGTCGCCTGGTTGCATATTACAGTGAAAAGCTCTCAGATGCCCAACGAAAATGGACTACTTATGCTATGAAGCTCTATGCCGTTGTCCAATCCTTAACGTATTGGAGACCTTATCTCATTCAACGTGAGTTCGTACTATTTTCAGATCATCAAGCATTGTGAAGTTCATTCAAAGTAATTCTTCCTCCAATTGTTTGCATGCTCGTTGGATCACAATTATCAATGAATTTACATTCACTTTGAAACATAAATCGGGCCAACAAAACAAAGTTGCCAATGCACTAAGCCGTCGTTCTTCTTTACTTGTCACTGTGCGCAGTGAGATTGTGATATTTGATTATTTGAAAGAGCTTTATCCTGATGATTCCGATTTTGCTAAAATATGGGCAAAGTGTTCCACCAATCAAGGTGATACACATGATTTCTTGCTTTATGAAGGTTTCTTGTTTAAAGGGAATCGTCTCTGTATTCTCCAAGGTTCTCTTCGTGACCACATCATTCGCGAACTTCATGGCGGTGGCCTCGGTGGTCATATGGGTCGTGATAAGACCATCTCTCTTGTTGAAGACCGTTATTACTGGCCTTCTTTGAAACGTGATGTCAATTCCTATGTTCGTCGTTGTTTTATCTGTCAGTAAAGAAAAGGTTCTTCACAGAACACTGGATTATATACTCCTTTACCAGTGCCTGACGGCCCGTGGATTGATCTCTCTATGGACTTTGTCTTGGGTCTTCCCCGTACACAACGCGCCAATGATTCTGTTTTCGTGGTTGTTGATCGGTACTCCAAAATGGCACATTTCATACCTTGTAAGAAGACTATGGATGCAGTCCATATTGCCAATCTCTTCTTTCGGGAAGTCGTTCGCCTTCATGGTGTCCCTAAGTCCATCACTTCAGATTGTGATCCAAAGTTTCTTAGTCATTTTTGGCTAACTCTTTGGAAACGCCTTGACACATCTTTGAAGTTCAGTAGCACACTGCCCATTCGTAGACAGACGGCCAATCTGAAGTGGTGAACCGCACTCTTGGCAACCTTATTCAATGTCTTTCATGAGAAACCGCGCCAGTGGGATCTTGCACTGGGTCAAGTAGAGTTTGCCTACAATCCACAGGCCTTCCTCCGTTCAAGATTGTGTATTCTAAAGTGCCTAATCACACTTTAGACCTTGTGGCCTTACCTCCTCTGCCGGACTCCAATGTAGCTGCCACTGAGATGGTTGACTCAGTTACCGAACTTCATGACACAGTTAAAAAGCGCCTTGCTGACTCCAATGACAAATACAAAGCACATGCTGATAAGCATCGGCGTGCCCAATCTTTTGAAGAAGGTGACTTTGTTATGGTCTTCCTACGAAAGGAGCGTTTCCCCGTCGATACTTACAACAAGCTTAAGATGAAGAAGATTGGCCCCTTGCGTATTCTCAAGAAAATAAGTGACAATGCTTATGTCGTTGACCTCCCTGCGGATTTGCATCTCTCTCCTACTTTCAACGTGAAGGACATCTTTCCCTATTACGATGGAGATCCAGTACATCTGCCAGATATAAACTCGGGGTCGAGTTCTTTTCAAGAGAGGGGGAATGATGTAGAGCAAGTGGCCGATAATTCTTGAAGACATACTCACGTCGGGTCGGCAAGACGCTAGGCCCACATGCTTAATTCATTTCTTTTTAATATTTTAATTCGTATGTAATCCTATTTGGGTTAAGTGTAGCTTTCCTATTTGATTTAGGAGTCCGAGACACATCTCTCTTAGGATTTACTATTTTCGCATTATTTTAGAATTATTGTGTCATAAGGAAGCTAGCTAGGTCTGTAGCTTTCCTATTTGATTTAAGAGTCCTTTTCTATTTTGATTTCTTATTTTTTTTCTTATAAATACAATGCATGTAAGAGAGGGATTCACCCCTTTTGGAATATATGAATTAATAAGAAATTATCTGGTTGTGTTGAACTTCTCCTACCTATTTCTGCCCAAGTTGCAGACGAACCCTTGCCCCATTGCAAGACATCTTGGTGGCTGGCCAGATCCAGCATCTCCTTGGGCTTAATCCCAAGAAGACATCATCTCCTTATCTGGGCTTCATCCAGCAGCTATTCCTCGCCGTTGCTCCAGCGCAGCAGCAACTTCGTCTTCTCTGGCTGTCTACATCCTTAATCCAGGTACTACAACCCTTTTCTTCATCTTCTTCATTCTCTTCTCCCCTTCGATCTCTCTTCCCTTTGCTCCCACTTCCGCTGCTTCCCTCTTCTCTTCCGCTGCCCCCTTTCCTTATTCCTTTCCCTTTCTGTTCTTCCCCTTCTTCCATTCGTAATTCAGCCCTAAATTCACAAGTCTCACATGCCACAAACAGTCCCTTTAAGTTAAATTCCTGCACGTGTGAAGCAACTCACGTGTGTGTCTCTTTTCGAGTTGGGTTTTTGACTTAATTTGATTTTTTTCCCCGCTTCCGCTACATTAATTCTTCTTCTCAATCACTAACAGCATTTTTTGTCACTGTTTAGACTGGATATTGCTTCTATCTTGGTTACAATTTATTCTCTTGGACTTATAATAAGCAACACAGTGTTGTTTTTTTCGTATCCATATATTATTTCATGATCTAGGTTTCTTTCTGACTAAATCTCCTAGTCTATTGTGTGACAATCTTTGTGCAATTTATCTCATAGCTAATCTAGTATTTCATGCTCGCACTGAACATGTTGAAATTGACTCTCACTTTGTTTGGGAAAGTTGCATGAAAGGATCGTTTTGTGCAATATCATTCCACCATTGATCAAGTTGGTACCCTAATTACCAAAGGGCTTGTAGCAACTCACTTCCGCATGCCTCGTGAAAAGTTTATGTTCTTTGAAGGACCATAATCTTGAGGGGGTGTATTAGCAAGCAGTATTATAAAGAATCATGAGAGAGATTATCTCTTTCTGTTGCATCATTCAAATGCACTTCCTCTCAAAATTAGCATTGAAATCTATAAAATCCCTCTCAATGCAAAGATTGTATTGGAGAAGCTTCTTTGCTTACACACTCTAAATATGCCCTCATGAAGAGGGGGTGGGGGCGATTGAAAAACACCCACTGGGCTTAGTGGCTTACTATAGATTGATACCTACCAAAATTAGCTTAGGAAGAAAATCAAGAAACTATTGAACTCATATTCTAATGTGAATTACTCTCTCTGTCCCAAATTAATTGTCCTATATGGATTTTGAAATTGTCCCAAAATAGTTGTCTCATTTGTATTTGTGTAGTACAAAATATGTTGAAAATGGATGAGATCACATGAATGCTAGGCTTATATAGAGTGTTCCTTAAAAAATACAAATATTTCAAACGAGACTATTAAAATGGGACGGAGGGAGTATATTAAAAGAAATATAGTGTTTGCATGGACAACACCTCCACTAGGCACTTTAATTTTGATGAAGCCTTTCCTCTAGAAGCTCTAGTACCATTACAGGAGGTTAGTTAGAGATGCCTTTGTCTCTAAGATGGCTACTTCTGAAATCAGTGGATGGTTCCAATGCTAAATGAGATTGAGGTGAAAGCCTCATCATGGGGGTAGAATCAAGTCTCTGTCCATGTCCAAGGTTTTTACCTATAATCACCACAAAGTGGGGTCAGTGGGTTTCCACGTATTAAAAAAAAGAATTATAGTATTAAAGAAGAGGAGCAACAAGTAAATATGTCTAATATTTGGCTTTTGTCAGGATTTTTCTAGGGTAGAGAGCCATCTAAAATGCTCCATTTAAAATTTGAAACACCACAAATACTCTTAAAACTGGATTCTGCCAAGCAACCCACTGCTATCATTTCACTGAGTATTTGTAATGGCATAAGCAAGATCTACTCTTGCTTGGATGGATAGCACAGGTAGCACTCTATAACACACCTTTTGATGTGTGATCTGCACGGGAGAGATCTTGTTCTTTGGCTTCTCATACTTGTGCTCGAGTCATGAATCTGAAAGACCAACAATGAACTGTAAAGAAAGGGTACTCTCCTGCAATAGAATAACTTCATCAAGTGCAGGTTATTGTGGGCAGTCTTTTTGCTATTGATCACAACAATAGACTTGGCCAGAATACAATTCATTTTATATTTCCATTGTAAATTGCTAACTTCCTGTGATATTATTGAAGGAATTTCAGGCCTTGAGCACTGGAGAGATCTTTGGCTTCTCAGACTCATGCTTGAGTCATGAATCTGAAAGAGCAACTATGAACTGTAAAGAAAGGGTTCTCTCCTGCCATAGAATATCTTCATCAAGCAAAAGTCACAAGCAGGCAGTCTTTTTGCTATTGGTCATGACATTGATTATCTTCTGTGAGGACTTGCCCCAGAATACAATTCATTTTATACTAGCATCTAAATTGCTAACCTCCTAGAACATCCAAGGAATTTCAGGCCTTGTTGCTGTCTCAAGAAATGCACCTTGAGCACTACTATTCCGTTTTTCAGTGAACCTCTCCAGGAGCTTCTAATATAGCCAGCCACCATCCAAATTATGGCAAGAGAGTTAGTAGGCAACAGAGTGTGTCAAACCAGGTTCAACAGTTTTTCCCCTACTCAAACTTAGCAAGAGAGTAATACCTCTTCAACCTTTCAATGGCAAAGGGGTGGTGATGCAAAGTACAAAATATCAAATCTCAAATTCGTAAGTGCCATGAGCATTCAGCAAATATCTACGTCTCAAGAAAATCTCAAAATGAGTCATCTTATCCTCCACCCGTCATCATTGGAGTTCTTCACATCCTGCTTACAGTCTCCACTGTCTCAGCACCAAGAGACCCGCAATGGTACCCTGGTTCTGGAGCAATTCGTCATATTACAAATAATCTTCAGAGCTTATCTCTTCACTCTGATTATATCAGAAACCTGACAAGATTATTGTGGAAAATGGATTATGTTGGATATAACACAAACTAGTACTTATTTTCTTCATGCTTCTAATAATATCTATCAGTTGGATAATGTTTGGCATGCTCATATTTATAAAGATCTTCTTTCTGTCAGCACATTTTTTACCAAGGATAGTGATGTGACTTCTAAATTTCACTTACATGTGGGATGCCATTCGAGTAGAAATGGTCTCCATGTGATTGAGTTGCAAATCCAGAATAAAGCTTCTCCAATGGGAGTGTATCTTGGTGAAATGAAATGTATACACTTGGAAGGCCGCATCACTGCCTTGGGCAAACACCTTTAGAGACTATCATCAGTTCAGTTCTCTTCAAATGGACTGGAAGTCTTTAATAAGGCTTCAAAGTCCTTTTTTTTTCCTTTTATATTGTATTTTGTGAGTCTTGTCAAATGGGCGACTGTCACAAGCTTCCCTTCCAAGTTTCAACTGTCAAGTTTCATGTCTTCCCAACCATTACATGTGATTCAGACAGACTTATGGAATCCAGCACCAGTTTATTATACTAACGGAAGAAGTAATTATACTAGTTTTGTGAATGATCATAGCAGATATGTTTGGATTTTCCCTTTACATGTAAGTCATATGTTCTTTCAGTCTTTGTCCATTTTAAACACCTGGTAAAGTTGAAAATCATTTTGGATTGAAAATCAAAAGCATGTAATCTGATTGAGGGGGTGAGTTCACAAGGAAGGATTTTGACACACCATATTGGAGGCGAGACTGATCTTAGGAGTATGTGTAAACCTCTCAATTCATACACACTGGATAAGTCGATGAGGAGTGGCCTAGTGGGGTTTGAGCGTGAATGAAACTCAAAACCTCCCTTCATGAAGAGAGCTTCTAACCCATCAAGCTAACCCCCTATTACATCAAGAAAATAGGATGGAGGTGAATTATTAGAATAATGTCAAGGCTTCCAAAACATCCTATCCATAGCATGACTTACGGTTTTTTTTAGAGGGACAATAATTGATTAAATTATTCGTAAATGTAGTTGGTTTGTAGATTTGTTGAAATTAAAAAAAATATGTAAAACTTAAGAGAAATGTCATTTTGAGGGTTGATTTTGTCTCCTTTTCAACGAAGCCATCACGTTGGACTAAAGTGAGCTCTAATTAAGGTAAAGAGTTATGAACATTAAAGACATGTTTGTGTGAACAATTTTCTATCAAAATAAAAATAATTTTTCATATTGAAATTCTTTTCTATTGTTCCATCTAAACCTTTACCATGAAAAATAAATTCCACAACTTGGTCATTATCTTTTGTAACAACATGAACTCCTTTACGGAGAGATCAAAAGCAATTACCACAATTGTTGAGTTTCAAGGAATAGAACCTAATCAATGGACTGACTATAGCCCAACCCAACTCTGACTTGTGGCCAAATCTGCGACCCAATTGACCTACATATGACCTGATAATTAAGTGAAATTGACCATTTTAACTTATCATTGATACAATAAGAAAGTGTTGCCAATTTTGGTGAAAATTTTCGTCCCAGTTTGCTTTAAATGGAAGGTCCGACCTAATAAAATGTTCGGAGAGTTGAAATTTTTATGGCACCATATGATCACAGTAGCAGGCTTAAATGCCCTGCAGTGTACAATAAGCAGGGCTTGACAAGCCCAAGCCCACCCAAACGAAGTTCATTTCCTAATTGGGCTTTAACTTTGTAAGAAAACTTATATGTAGACTTAATAATTGTTTTTTATTTTTAATATTTAAAAATCATGGGGTCCTTTCACAATACAAGAATAAATGTTTAGGAAAAAGATTTTGGATAGCCCACTTAAACTAACATGGCATTATACAATGTCCACTCTATCCACATAGTAAAATTAAAAGGATGAGATAATTTTATTTGTGAAATAATCATTGCACACTTAAGCATAAACTCACTAAATGGGGTGGTGATGGGTCCATTTTGAGAAAAAGAAAATCTTTTTTTTGAAATATAGTCCATAAAAAACACTTTATTTGAATTAACTAAGCCATATTTTGGTATGCAATGAAGGGTTAAACATAGTCATAAGTCCAATATGACCTACTTATGAAGTGGGGAGAGGCAACTAACTATTAATTAGGCTCAAACTTCAATTCAACTTGATAAAATAGTATAGGACAACAAGGACCCAGGCCCAACCCAAATCAAACAGGTAAAGTTGCACATAGGGAACAAAACGACATGTCTCATCAAGCCCAAGAAGAACTTCTATGCCCGATAAGAGGGCTAGACGAAGCCCAAATAGATACATAACTTTTCATCTTGTTCATTTTATAATTGCCTGATTTTTTAACCATAGGATAATTTTTATTCTAGATTTCTACATATCGGACTTTTAAGCTTTCAACCCTGAGCATCTATAAACCCGAGTCAAATGGGCTTGAAGTCTGAGCCCAATTCTCAATTGGAGAAAAGAATGATGCTCAAAACCTCTTTTCTCTTACCTGCCAATATTCAATTGGAGCAAAGAATGATGCTCAAAACCGAGATCTCGGGCCGAGATATTTTCTCTCTCTTCAAAATATCTTTTTTCGGAAATCTCTTTGGTTTTTTTCTTGAAAAAAATTCATTTAAAAAACATAAATAGAGGCTTTTTTAAATAAATAAAAAATAAAAAAATATAAATATTAGCCAATATTTAGGCCGATATTCGTCCGATATGGACAAATATCAGCTGGGCCCACAACCGATATTTTTTTTTCCTCGCCGATACTGCGCGTATCAGCCGAGATATCTCGGTCCTCAAAAACCTACGTATCAACCGAGATTTATACCCCTACCTGCCATTTCAGGGTTTTGGACTTTAGACCTAATTCCCATTCCTGTTTCTTTAGAGTAGATAATCATGATCTTTTACTTGCTAGTTACAAAGGTGACAAGTATTATGCATATAATTAATTATATGCACCACCCTTCTAACAGAGTTTCAAACCCAATTCATCATATTAGTTTGTAGGGTCTTTTTCTTTTTCTTTTAGAAAAGAAAATAAGTGCTTTAAAATATTCAAAAGCTAGAATTTAAATGTTGCAAAATCGTTGTCACCAATTCTTTTCCCAATTGGCAACCCAACTCTACCCTAATCCTCCTGCAGGCTGGTCCATATTTAAAACCCTAAGAATTTCAATGTTTGTCTATTCGAGTTATCGTCAACCTATTTTTATGGGACACATGGATGCTAGATATTCATCTTGAGTTGCTCAACCCAATAAACCATCAAGATGATCTCTTTATGAGTACGAAGGCATTAGATAAAATTATATAAGTTGTATTTGCATAAGGGATAAATTTTATAGGGGTTACTTGGAGTTACTTTTGACTAGAGGTTACATTGGGTATTATGAATATCTCTTATTTGAAAAGAATTTTAAAAAGTGGGAGGGAAATGGTAAAAAGTTGATTTTTTACCTCTACCCTTTAGTTACCAAACAAATTAATGGACGGTTACCCCCTATTACCTCTCATCCAAATGTAGCATGTATGCATACAGTCCCTCACGCCACAAGCATCAACTTCCTACGGGACTCAAATCTGATACCTTTGATTCTTGACCTGAAGTATCTACCAGATAAACTACTTGTGTGGACTCACAAAACTTGATAGAACTTATTAACTCATTTAATTTAAAATCCTATTAAATTGAGTCAACTTAGATTTACTTGCTCAAATATTTTGAGATTTTTAAAGGAGAGCGACCCTCCCACGGGCATTTCGTGTTTAGCGACACGGGTTTTAGAGTATTCCCGATTTTACCCTTCACATGAACAGTAAAATTTCAATGGGCTGATTTTTACTATTCATGCTGATTTTTACTTTTAATCGACGAGCCGATTTGAAATTTCGGATAGTTGAATTGCACTGTTCATGAATTTCGGCGAGTCGATTTCAGGAACATTACACTATTCATGATTTTCGGCGAGCTGACTTATAATTTCGGAAAGCCGATTTCAGGAACATTGCACTGTTCCTGAATTTCGGCGAGCCGACTTATAATTTCAGAGAGCCGATTCAGGAAACATTGCACTGTTCATAAATTTCGGTGAGCCGACTTACAATTTCAGATAGTCAATTTCAGGAAACATTGCACTGTTCATAAATTTCGACGAGCCGATTTGTAATTTCGGAGAGCCGATTTCAGGAACATTGCATTGTTCATGAATTTCGGCAAGCCGACTTACAATTTCGGAGAGTCGATTTCAGGAAATATTTTACTGTTCATGAATTTCGGTGAGTCGACTTGCAATTTCGGAGAGCTGGTTTCAGGAAACATTGCACTGTTCATGAATTTTGGCGAGTCAACTTGTAGTTTTGGAGAACCGATTTCACAAAATATTGCACTGCTCATGAATTTCGGCGAGCCGACTTGCAATTTTGGAAAGCCGATTTCAGGAGAATTGCATTGTTCATGCATTCTTCTTTCAAATATAATAAGTGAAGGACAAATTTGGTATATGTTAAAATTTATATCTGTATACACAAAATACTCCTATAATGATCGCTCTCCATTTTTAAATTATAGGTCTTATTAGCCTCATGTAACTTGCAGTCTGATGCAGTCATACATTTTTAATTTTATTTATAAATAAGAATTGAAAAGTACAAAAGTAAACCACTCCGAGCCTGAGAAAAGGTGGATCACCCAAATTTCATAAAGTGAGATGATAATCACTGAAAAGTGTGCCTTTGCCCTATGTGACTGAGCCGACAATTCTAGTGGTCCAAGTAGAACCTCTGTAGCATATGATGCACCGTCAAATCATACAGTATTCCAAAACTGATGTCATTCATCCAGCCTTATGCAAACGTTTGAGGGACCACTGTAGACCATTGAAGGAGCACTGAAGCAAAGGTAGTACACCACTACCTTTGTTGCCTTTGCTCTTAAGATAATTTTTTTTTTTTTAAATTTACTAGAATATCCAGCTTAAAATTTTCACACGTGCGCCTATTAGCTTTAGAGCATACTAAACTTAGATCATTAGACCTCGAACCCATAACCTTTCCATTTCTTAAGACAAGTTTTAATTGACCAAAATTTCTACTCTTTCATGGTACATTGATTGGAAACATCTTTAGAGGTCACCCACTTTGTGGGGTTTTTAAAACCCATTAGGTGAACACTATCTATAGATATGAACTTCTGCTCAATGCAAAATGATAAGATGAGGGTCTTTCTTCACCCATTTACAATTGGGTCTAGGGCTAATCTTTTTTAATCTTTAATTTTGTTTCTATTGAATTAAAACTGTGATATAATATATATATTAAATAAAAAATTGGCTAAATACTAAAATATTATGTGTTCGATTAAAAAGTATACAACATGACAATAAATAATGTCCATATTATTGAGGGGCAAAATCACAATAAGTTCACACGTAAAGGTCCCATTAAGACTTATTTAATAATAAATCCTAACCATTTAAGATATATTCTTCTTACCCGTATGTGTGCATGTCAACTGGTTGTCTTCCGCCTTACAAAGTAGGAGGTTTTGAGTTCGAACACCCATAACCTTAACCTTGGTGTGTCCTAAACGTAATAGCTCACCTTTTGAGGTTTTTACGCTGTCTATCCTACGATTTCCCACACATAAATTAAAAAAAAAAAAGATATATTTTTCTTATTTAGATTTAAGTTTAGATTCAACTTTGATTGATGTTTATTTAATGTATCCTCACTATTAGATATAATAAGTAAGAAGAAGTCGCATTACATTCAACATATGAGAAATTATAAATAAAGTAGAACTCAGATCAAGACAAATCGAAGATAAACTCTAAATTCCTTTTAAAATAAAAATCTTTATCTTACAAATATTAAAATTTTCCATATACAAACTACAAGGTTTTTAACATGAATTCTCTAGAAATAGCAAGTCCTACACTCAACTAAAAATTGTGAGCTTACAATAGTAAAATAAGGAGAGGGATCGCCAATCACACCAACATTTCTCTTTTCCCAATTTGTAGTTATTTTTTGGATAAAATTTCTTTATTGTCTTTGCCAATATGGAAGTAAATGAGATTTACTTTAAAGTTTAAACCATCTCTTTATATATAGTTAAACTAAAGAGATGTGTAATATTTCAATCATTGTCACAAATATGATTACTAAGACATTGTCAATTGAAGATAGAGATATTTTTTATTTTGAGGTTTTTGTTGAAATAGTATAAAAGAAACTGTGGACGATAACATATTGCAATTTGTAAAAATAAAATGTAAAACATTTATCAAATAAATACATAAGAAAAATAACTTAAAATCGAAATGTTTATTATGTAGATGTCAAGTTTCACTATGTTAATTTTTTTTTTTTTTGAATTTACATGGGAGAAACTGTGAAAAGCCCAATGTAAAACTCCCACGAGTGATACCCACTGCCTTTAGGGTACATAGATAAAGCCACGGGAGTTCGAATTTGATACTTTCCGCTTCCTGAATGCAACAATCGTGGCATGACTAGGTGCTGAAAAAAATGTATTTTGGTTTAAATTCATGGCCTTTAACACTTTTTATACTTTATCAATATTGCAATATGTTGTGAAAACTTACAATATAAATAAATTTTTTACATATTAGGATATAGAAACAATATAGCCATTAATGATATTATCATGATATTTTTATTAGAAGATTCTCTATGTTATTGATATTTGTTACACTGATTCATGTTATTATCGTATATTTGTCGTCCTGAAGTGTTACTAGCACTCTACTTGAGATATCTTTGATGGAGAAACTGAGAGAAATAATATTAGATTTGCAAAATCTCATATGACTTTATTTATATAGAAATAGAAATTGCAACCATGTAATGAATGAATAGTTAAGATTCATTTAAACTCTCATTTAAATCTATCTTCTTCGTATATAGATAAAAGTATAAAAGTTTTATATTTTGTTAAGACGATGATTCCATGTTGAATGCCTAATTGATAGGATGTGAGATGAGTTTGGGACTAGTTCAAGTCAACACCTTAGAACTTAAAGAGAGGGGAGGGGTATTTCTTTGGATAGTGATGAAAAAATCATTTTGGCAAAAACGCATCATTTTATTGGTTTAAGATAAATTCAAGGTAATCTTGATACGTAAATACTCGAAGATGTAGCATTGAAGTATGGTTTGAAGTCGGGCTTTAGCAGAAATTTGTCAACCGGTTCTAAATGCATTTACACCACCTTTGCATGGTTGCTTTCGAGGAGATGCTGTGATATCCCCGCCCAAAGTCCCATATCAGTTGTGGACTTGGGTGGTAGGGGCTTTATTTGAGGAGGCAAATTCCTCCCCATCACAAGACCTTTTGGGGATGGCCTGGTGGGTCAGGGTCCAAAGTAAAGTCGTGCAGGCCTAAGTGGAGTCTAAAGAGAATAATATTGTGATGGAGAGGGTCGGGTCATCACAAGTGGTATCAGAGTACGGTTCAACACTTGGACTATGTGGGCTCTACTTGCGTAACATTGCATGCCAATATCAGTGTGATATGACAGAGCCAGGGATGACTCTAGTCTAAAGGGGGGTGGATTGTGATGTCCCCACCCAAAGTCCCACATCGATTGTGGACTTGAGTAGTAGGGGCTTTATTTGAGGAGGCAAACTCCTCCCAATCACAAGGCCTTTTGGGCCTGGCCTGATGGGTCAGGGTCAAAGCAAAGCCATGCGGGATCAAGTGGAGTCTAAAGCGGACAATATTATGATGGGTAGAGTCGCGTCGTCACAGATGCTTTTGTTTACTGGTGTGCATAAAATACGTCTTCGAAGAAGCAAGTTGTGAAGAATTCGAAGTTTAGTTTCAAGCCTTTAAACACTAGTTCATAGTTGTGACTTGGGCTGCAACTTAGGTCGGGCGAGTCGGATTTTTTAAAACCCAACCCGACCCGATTTGATATATATGAAACCCGACTCGACCTGACCCGACCCGAATTCTGACCCGACCCGCATTCTAAACCCATTTTAGCCTAATTTTAGCCGGATTGGGTTGGGTTGGGTTGGGTCAGGTTAACTTGTAAAATCCTCAACTCGGCCCGACCTAAATTTCATGCTGGTTTTTATCTTCTTAACCCGACCCGACCCGACCCGACACGAGTTGCAGCCCTAGTTGTGACGCCCCAAGCCCTCACCCACCTGGGCATGGGAAAGAGTCCCACATCTTCCGGGATGGGGATGTGGGGAGCAATTATAAGACGAGACTCGCTCTCTTCAAGCATGAGGCCTTTTGGGCTTGATCAAATGAGTTGGGCCCAAAGCAAAACCTTGAGGGTTGGGTATGTCACGCCCCGACCCTCTAGGCCCACTGACGTGAGTTTTTTTTTTTTTTTTTCTAACACAATATTGAGCTTTTGCGGAAATCATCTTATGGACTTTAACATCTCTTATGACTAAGTTTGGATCTAACATTTGGCAGCCTTCGAGCTAGCCATATCTAGCCGGTAAAAATCTCAGGCAAATGGAGGGGCCACCATGGGCCCGCTTAAAACCCAAAACCTCGACAGATTTCACCTTGACGCATAGTATGTGGATACACTACTAACTAACATGTAATCTGTAACTTAACCTCTTAGGAAAGTCCAAATAGAAAATGTCACACATAGTCTACATAACATTTATCATCAATTGATCCCATGAACATCAGAATTGCACATTAGAAACGAAGTACACTTCATTACATCCTACAATACTTCAAACGAACACCATAAAGGGTTTATTACATTACATGTTCATACGTACAATGTCTATTAAGTTAAACATAAAATCCCAACATTTGGGTAGATAGTTAAAGGGTCTCCACCCTAAACTACAGCTGATGATCCTCCTGTCCTTCATCCTTCTGGTTTCCTGTTTCGTAAGAGGTGTGAGTTTTACAAACTCAATGAAGAGAAAACAACAACAAGTTCTGGATAATAAGGCATATTATCAACATAATAGACATGTTATCAAATAACAGTTTATACACTCATAAATCATGTAAAATAATGTCAACACAGTTATCTACCATGAAATGTCATTCATTTCAAAAAGATACCCTCGTCAAATGACGTTTACGGTTCTCCCCTAACCGCGAGTAATACGTTTCCTACACCGCCGGTAAATTCATGCTCAGTGCTTCACATAGGCCGTATTTTAAATACACCTCGTACCAGTGCCCTCCACGAGGTAGGTACTTTTGATATGCACAGTACACAAATTAATATGCACATCAATACATGGATTTAAACATAGTTGTCAACTCATATAATATCTCTCACACATATAACCTCACTCAGCTAACATAGATTCCTAAGCCCTCCCGCATAGAATCATAATACCAATATCAGAAGTCAGTATATAATATGCTGAAAAACTAAACACATATTAAAAGCCCACCAACGGGTTATATTATAACACAAAGTGTTACCGTTATCTCCAATCGGGTACATTTACCCTATACTCATCATTTATTGTATAAATTGATTATCGTACAATACATCAGTTATAAACAAAAATGCATATTCCTATCGAAATCACTGTTGGATACCTGATCTATCATCAGATCACCCATATCACAATACCAAATAGTCTCTAAGAATAAGTGAGTTCCGTACTCCATTTTAGAATGGCTAGATTTCGACATCCCGAAACACTCTCAAGTTCACGTTTCATATGTAGAAACTCATAATCAGCTCCTTACATGTGAACAGTGTCGGTATCTCATTCTAATCTCATTACATCATTTCCGTCAATAAAGATGACCACGGATATTCACTTATTGCCATAGGGATAATGGTGGAAGAAACATTATATTGAATGCAACATGAAATGCAGTTTAGTAAACACATAATGTGGTTGAATCTCCTCACCTTCGGTCGGCGAGTGTTTTTCAGTAATCTATTTAAAATGGAAAATAGTATAAATACAACGTACAATAACACTATATAGACATAATTTATACTCCTAATCGTTTGGAATATCATGACAACACATTTTAGAGAGTTTTCTTGAAATTTTGTAAAAATTACGATTTTGCCCCCGAGCCTAATACGGCTAAAAATAAACCCCCAAGTGGTCTAAAACAAGTATTTTTAAGCTAAAATAACATAAATTTCATTTTTGAAACTTTCCTAAAAATTACGTTTTTACCTCCCGTATCCAAAATTACCAAAATGCCCTGGTCACTATTCACCGAAAATTACTGTTCATGGGGCACTATTCACCCGTAAATCACTGTTCACAAACACTATTCATCAATAAATTACTGTTCACAGATACAATTCACCCGTAAATTACTGTTCACTGAAAATTACTATTCATGGACACTATTCACCCGTTAATTACTGTTCACGGGGCACTGTTCACCCATAAATTACCAAATTACCAAAATGCCCTTTATGGCCTGCACAGTGCGCCAAAAATTACTATTCACGGACAGATTTTTCTATTTTTTCATATTTTCTTCTCTGATTTTTATAGAGAAAACCGTAAATCATTTTCTGATGAAATTAAATATCTATCTTCCTCTTAATGAGATCTACAAACTAAAAATATTAACTTAAAATAAACACTTACAGAAATCTTCTGAAGAATTTAAGACAACCACTTGAGCAATAGTAAACGTCTGAAAGTAGAGAGGAAAATGGAAAAACTGAGAAAAACTTCGTAAATTTGTGATTTTTAACTGAGACCGAATGCACCTATTTATAAGGGTTTAAAAATACTATTTGGATATCTGCTGATCAACCCTGAACGTTAAAAATGTCGGCAAAATCTCAGCCCTTAAGACTGTCGGCAGAAAGATAAGATGAAAAATTCTTATCTCAGGTAACAGTAAAAATCACTGTTACCTTACTCTTTTTCTGTTCGCGTGTATTAGACCTTAACTCGTGAAAAATTCGATACCGTAGGTGTGTTGAGAACACGGGGTTTACCTACGGTGGAACGTTCACTTTTTGTTTTGACAAAAAAAATAAGGTATTTTTCACAAAGTCAACATTTAATAAAATAGACGGCTTATAATCACCGTGATTTTGACACTTCGAAACTAGTGTTTAAAATACCCTTTTCGACATTCTAAATATGTCAAAGAGTTTGATAAAATACAGATCGAATGTGATCTGAGTTTGCTAATTTTCGGAATACGGGGTATCTTAAAAATTGGGACTTTTAGATAAAAGTATATGTAAAATACACGTTTCAAGGAATACTCGTGAAATTCTGAAAATACAACTGATTAGCGTACTCAAAAGCTTAATTTGTGTGTGAATTTTAAGGTCTAAATATATCAGAAGAGTGGTCTTTCACACTCAAGAGGTCTATAAAATACTATTCATGATTTTATATGTAAAACAAAAGACGTTTAAGTAATGTCTAAAATGCCCTCCGAATTTCGTCGGGCTAAATCATTAAGCAAATGACCTCTGATCGGGTCACATACTCCCTTTTCGGGAAGGTTTTTCCGTGCCCTATCATATTAACCGGTTACAAAGCTGAGTTAATAATTCTAAAAAATTGTTATTTCTAGTTTAAAGGGTCGGGTTATTACAGGGTCGGTCAGCAGAGTAATGAGCTGGACCGAGGGCCCAAAGAGGACAATATCATGCTCGGGGAGTCGGATTAGAGTTGTTAAAATGATTGTTGAGAATTTAACTAAGGTGTCAAATTCTATTTGGAAGTTCTTATCCCTAACTTTTTAGAGCATTTTCTAGCTCTTGCCCTACAGTAGCTGAAAACTTGGAAACAGAAGAGTACATCTCTCCATCAAGGTTATTTAAGATCAAAGGCTGAGATTAACAAGCATACTCATTGTAAGTCAATTATTCTTCTTCTTGGACTTTTTTTTTTTTTTTTTTAATTTTATAATTCATTTTTATAAAAGGTGACTCCACTTTAAACACATTTCACCGTCCATTATTTCAGTCCTTTGGAATTTTTACATAAGTTTCTTCTTTTCGTAAGGTCTACATTTATAAACGATGAATTTTAATTACTTCCAAAAGCTATCTGACTTTATTACTACAAAATATTTATAAGAAAGGTCATATTATGGTCACATGTATAAAACATACTTAAAATATGAGTTTGGTAACATAGTTGAAGTGTACATTAGAATGTGGTTTACTATAAACATGACTCAAATAATTTAAATAATTTTTCTACAAATAAAATATCAAGATAATAAACAATTGTCACATGGTTAATATAACTTAACCTCACATATGTTGGATTTGAATTAATAGTTTCAAGAAACTCATATTCTTTTTAAAAAATATTCTCCTTTTTCAAACATGTAAATCACGTGAAAATGTCAAAAAAAAGGGAAATAGGTGTTAACATTGATACAAATAACTTTAACAACTTGATAAATATTTTGATAAAATTTAAAATTTTCATCTTCCAATCATAGCTTCTGATAATGTTAAGGAAAATATTATTTTAATAAATATCTACAATATCTGCATATTCAATTACTATACTTCAAACTTTTAATATTATGTTTATATGGCCAATCATCCTAACATGGGCAAAATTTGTTAGGAGATATAGGATATAGTGAAATTCTCATTTTACTCTTACCGATTTACCGCTCATCAAGTACCGGTGAACCGATAACACGCCACTTTACATGTACAGTATATGTTCTGCATATCGGCTCACCGGTACTTGATGAGCGGTACACCGGTAGGGATAAAATGTGTCACGCCCCTACCCTCCGGGCTCACTGACGTTAGATTTTTTTTTTTTTTTTTAACACAATACTGAGCTTTTGCGGAAATCATTTTAATACATGAACTTAACATCTCATATGACCAAGTTTGGATCTGACATTTGGCAGCCTCGGACCCAACCATTCTTAGCAGGTAAAAATCCCAAGCAGATGGATGGGCAACCATGGGCACGGTTAAGACCCAAAACCTCGACAGATTCCACCTCGAAGCATATTATGTGGATACACTACTGACCAACATGTAGTTTATAACTTGACCTCTTAGGAAAGTCCAAATAGAAAATGTCACACATGATCTACTTAACATTTATCATCAATCAATCTCATCAACATCAGAATTGCACATCAGAAACGAAATATACTTTATTACATCCTATAGTGTTTCAAACGAACACCATAAAGGGTTTATTACATTGCATGTTCATACGTACAACGTCTACTATGCTAAACATAAGATCCCAACATTGGGTAGATAGGTAGAGGGTTTCCACCCTACACTACAGCTGAAGATCTTGCTGTCCCTCGTCCCCCGGGTTTCCTTTTTCGTAAGGGGTGTGAGCTTTACAAACTCAGTGAAGAGAAAACAACAAAAAGTTCTAGATAATAAAGCATATTATCAACATAATAAACATGTTATCAAACAACAGTTTAAACACTTAGAAATCATGTAGAATAATGTCAACATAGTTATCTACCATGAAATGTCCTTCATTTCTCAAAAAGATACCCCCGCCAAACAACGTCTACGACTCTTCCTTAGCCGCAAGTAATACGTTTCCTACACCGCCGGCAAATTCATGCTCAGTGCTTCACACAGCCCGTATTTTAATACACCTTGTACCAATGCCCTCCACGAGCTAGGTACTTCATACATTGGTGTGAGGTAATTTGATATGCACAGTACACCAATCAATATGCACATTAACATATGGATTTAAACATATTTGTCAACCCACATAATATCTCTCACACATATGATCATAATAACCTCACTCAGCTAATATATATTCCTAAGCCCTCCCATATGGAATCATAATACAAATATCAACAATCAATATTTAACTATACTATGCTGGAAAAACTAAACACAGATTAAAAACTCACCAACGGGTTATATTATAATACAAATAAGTATTATCGTTATCTCCAATCAGGTACGTCTACCCTATACTCATCATTTATCGCATAAATTAATTATCCTGTAATACACACAATTATACATAAAATGCATATTCTTATCGGAATCACGGTTTGATACCTGATTTATCATCAAATCACTAACATCACAATACCAAGTAGTCTTTAGGAATAAGTGGTTTCATACTCCGTTTTAGGATGGCTATATCTCGACACCCCGAAACACTCTCATGTTCACGTTTCATATGTAGAAACTCATAATCACCTCCTTACGTGGGAACAGTGTTGGTATCGCATTCTAATCCAATTTCATTATTTCTGTCAATAAAAATGACCACGGATATCCACTTATTGCCGTAAAGGTAATGGTGAAAGAAAAATTGTATTGAATGCAAAATGAGATGCATTTTAGTAAACACATAATGTGGTTGAATCTCCTCACCTTCGGTTGGCGAGTGTTTTTTAGTAATCTTTTTAAAACTTAAAACAGTGTAAATATAATGTATAATAACACTATATAGTCATAACATATATATCCTAAGTGTTTAGAATATCATTACAATACATTTATAGAATTTTTTTTTTTTGTAAAAATTACGATTTTATCCCTAAGCTTAATACGGACTAAAAATAAACCCACAAGTAGTCTAAAATAAGTATTTTTAAGTTTAAACAACATAAAATTCATTTTTGAAACCTTTCAAAAAAATTACGTTTTTTGTCCCAAAATATCCAGAATTACCAAAATGCCCCTGGGCACTATTCACAAAAATTACAAAAATGTCACTTGTATTGTTCACCAAAATTACAAAAATGCCACTCTAACAGAGTTCCACTTGTACAGTGTGCCGCATGAACAGTGCGCCTCAAAGTTACTGTTCATGGGCAGATTTTCTAATTTTTTGCATTTTCTTCTTCGATTTTTATAGAGCAAACCGTGAGGCATTTTTTGATGAAATTGAATATCTAGCTTCCTCTTAATAAGGTCTATAAACTAAAAATATTAAATCAAAATAAATATTTACAGAAATTCTCCGAAAAATTAAGACTGCAGTTATAGAGCAATAGTAAACACCAGCATAAAAGAAAATCTGAGGAAAAAAGTCTGTGAATTTGTGATTTTAAATGTAAATAGAGTGCACCTATTTATAGGGGTTTAAAAATCACTGTTTGAGATTGGCTGCGTGAACCCTGTCCCTTGGATATGTCGGCAGTATTTCAGCTGCTAATTACTGCCGGCAGATGAAAACCTTATCCTTCACCAACAGTAAAAATCACTGTTACCTAAACCTTTTTCTATTCGACTACATTAGATCCTAACTCGTGAAAATCCGATACCGCGGATGTGAACAAGGGGTTTACTTACGTTGGAACGTTCATTTTCTGTTTTGACACCGAAAATGGGGTATTTTGCATAAAGTCAATGTTTTAATAAAATAGATGACTTATAATCACCGTGATTTTGACACTTCGAAACAAGTGTTTAAAATACTCATTTCGACATTCTAAAAATGTCAAAGAGTTTGATAAAATGCAGATCGACTGTGATCTGAGTTTGCCAATTTCGGAATACAGGGTATCTTGAAAATCGGGGCTTTTAGTTGAAAGCATATGTAAAATACACGTTTCAAGGAATACTCGTGAAATTTCAGAAATACGACTGAGTAGCATACTCAAAAGCTGAATATGTGTGAATTTCAAGGTTTGAATATATCAAAAGAGTGGTCTTTCACACTCAAGAAGTTTACAAGACACTATTTATGATTTAGATATAATTCAAAAGACATTAAGTAATGTCCAAAATGTCCTCTGAACTTCGTCGAGGTAGATCACTAAGCAAACGAGCTCTGATCGAGTCACATAATACCTTTTCGGGAAGCTCTTTCTGTACTCTATCATATTAACAGGTCACAAAACCGAATTAATAGTTCTAAAAAATTTTCATTTTTCTAATTAAGGGTTGGGTTATTATAAAATGGGAATTTCACTCTATTCTGTATCTTCTAAATCATTTTACTCGTGTTAGGATGGGCGTCCTTTTTATATTTTTAGTTCTTTATCTTATCTGACATGAATTGTTTTAATAAAAAGTAATAGTTTGAATTATCATTTATGAATAATAATGAATTATTCAAAAAACTAGATATGTGACAACAAACAAATGATACTAATGGAAGGCATAGAGGATGTTTAGCTAAAGAATCCTTTGCTGCATTCCTTGAAACTACTCTTTATATGCACATTTCATTAAAAAGCTTATTTTTTAATAAACACAAGAAAATTAAAAAAAAAAAAAAAGGTTTGAAAAACCACTTTACTTTTATAGAAATTATCTCAATTGTTCAAAAACTTTTCAGCTTCAATGAAAAAACTAACATACTAGAGATTTCTTATCGAATCAATTATGCTATACTATGTAGATAATTTTAAAATAAAATATTTTGATTACTTTAACATTTTTGATACATTTTATATGATTAATATGGGTCACGTCATAGTTGTTAGATCCATTTTGAAACCCCATTCCAATTTTGCCTTTGTAATATAACGTACCGCCAAGACGGTTTAAAATTTCAAAAAGTTTTAAAAAATAATAAAATAAAAAATCAATAATAAAACTTATAAATATATTGAAATTAATTACTTTCGTCATTTTACACTAATATAAATAAATAAAGTATAAACTATCATGTTGAATTCTCATTTTATTTGAAATTAAAAGTCAAAGCATAAAACACATAGGCACAACGAGTCTATTTCAGGTTTTTCCTCAAATTCTTGTCTTACATATTAAAAATAAACCATATGAACTTAAAGCATACTTCATAAACTACAACTAGACCAAATTTTAGCTTACAATTCAATTTCTAATCACTTGATCTTAATAGTCAAAATCACTAGGTGTTTTAAATTAAAAATGAATGATGACTTTGACCACTGAGATGAAGTGCGATTATGTTGAATTTTAGGTCAGTTTTTTAATTGTATGGTTAGGATATTTATATCTGTATTTAAAAATTTAAAAATGACTTCTGTCAATTTTGACGGTTAGGATCAAATGGTTAGGATTTTCGATTTTAGTTGAAATTTAGTCCACACATCAAGCTTAATATAAACTTTCAATCTGTTTGGTTGTTTTTATTTTAAAGATTCGTGATTATTCTAAAAAATAAAATATACCTGACATACAACTTACATAGCGTTACTTAGTTTTCCACGTAAACCATTCAAATCAACATTCTCTAAAGAAACTTAATTAAATAAAAGTTCTCTTAACTTCTCTTAGAGACTTTAAATTCTCTTCATCCAAACACAATTTTTATTTTTTTTTTTACTTCAAATTTTTCTCATCCAAACTCAACTTCATCTATACAATCATAGAAATGAAAAAAGAAAAGGTAAGAGAAGATAAGATATGGTGGCAAACAAATATGATACCTTATCTCCCAAAAATGACTAGACATGGAAAAAAAAAAGGCTTTTCCAACGACCTTCTAGACCCTTCCAATATGCACCCTACTCATTGGCTTCTGCTCTTTTCATGCCAACTGGTGAATCCCCTTCAAAATCACCACAGCCACAAATTCCCACCCATTACTCCTCTTTCGATCACTCTTTTGACCTAAAAATGTCACCACAATATGACAAATTAAAAGAAAAATATGAGTATTGCAAAAGATTTCTGCATCTTATTTACTCATTTCTATCAAATATGTTGGTTTTAGCTGTCTTAAGGCAATTTGAAGAGTTAAAGTAAAATTAATTTACTTAATTGGTAGTAGTTGAGTAAGGAAATCAACCTACTTATCTCATTCGGGAAGACTAGTCATGATTCTTGCTTAACTTCCAACAATATATTAATCAATTAATTTTTTTTAATATCAACATAACATACATTATATAACAAATTGAATTTTTTTTTTTATAAAATAGACTTATGAAAGATATAATGCTGATAGGGGCTGAAACTTGGGTCCAATCAGGTCGAGTTTTAATAAATCCAACTCAACCCATATCAAAACTTATTGAACTTGACCTAAATTACCCAACTCGAATTTTTGACCTGACACAGTCCAAATGTTGTTTTATAACTTGATGCATTCGGGTTAACTCCGATTACGTCGGATTGGGTTGGATTGATTTTAAATTTATGAATCCAACTGGATCCAAATTTCATGCGATTTTTTTTCTCAACCTATTGATTTCTCGGGTCGAATCATGCGAGTCGAGTTCAAATCCGACTCAAGTTTCACTCCTTCGTATACATTATAAAACTAGAGATCGTGTTGTAAGAACAATTTCAATGAACATTAAGAATGAACAACCTAATAGAAATCAGATAATGATTTGACAAAGCCTAAATTTTGAATACTACCACCAGAATATACTAGAAGACTAAGTTCAATTGAACAAATTTGACAGTCATCATTTAGGGCGTGCTCAAAAGCCACTAATTATCAAACCATTCAATGTAGACCACTAAGACTTTGAAAGCATATACTTTTAAATACTTTACTAGTTGTATTTTCTCCTATCAGAGATAAAGGTAGGTTCATCCATGCATTGATCATAAGATGGACAATTCCAATATCATATGTTTAAGTCAACTAATATAAAAAGATTATACAAAAGACTTTAGTATTACGAGACATCACTTCCTCACTATTCATTTTTTAAATCTCATACTTCAAAGAGACACATTAAGTATTAATGAATCACTTTTATTCATTGTTTAAAAAGTCAAAATTTGAACTAAACTCAAAATCTTATCAAATTGAGTACTTTGCAACTTGATTCGGAAAAAATTGTAAAAGTATATTTGCCTTCTTCAATTCAAAATCTTATGAGTAGTATGAAGGAATGTTATCAAACCTGGCCCAACCCGCTGGTTAACCGTGGCTCGGCTAAAACACTGGTCAAGTCATTTAAAAATCCTTCTGGATTAAAAACTCTTTGCAGCCCGCAGGTCAACCAGGTTTATCTAATAAACCCATGAACTTAAAAGCCCTTAGTTTCTTTAAATGAAGATGAAGATCTTTGTTCTTTTGGGAATATGATTTTTTTATTATTAATTTTTGGTATTTACATTTGTATTTGTGAGAGAAAGAATACATATATATATATATATATATATATATATTTTTTTTTTTTTTTGAGCAGTCACGAAAAAAGATTCATTAAAAGAGAGATCTAAAAGGGATAGACCAAAAGAAAATAAGAGAAACAACATACATAAACCAAGAAGCAGAATTAAATCATAAAAACTCTCGCCCAATGGTTTTCAACTTCCAGTTTAGCGAAATAATCCGCCACTCCATTAGCTGTTCGTCCAACTTTAGCAAAATAAACATCCATCTCTCTTGCCAAAATTCTCACTTCCTTAACCACATCAGTCAGTCTCTAAGGTGGTCGCCTCAATCCTGATGCCCACTTGAAAGCATTAGCAGAATCCCCTTCTACAATCAATTTGCCTTGACCAAGAATCTTCTAAATAAGAAGAGCTTTCCTAATGCAAAGAATTTCAGCATCATTGAAGTTCTTTACTCCCACCGATTCAGTAAATAATAGAAGTTTCACCTCTATAATCTTAGTTAATAATTTAATATTATTTTTAATATTATATTAATAGCACGGGTCTGATCGGATTTGACTACGTGTCAACCTGGTTAAACCTTATTTAACGCACCTTTCCTTCAAAATGGATCATTTCACAGGCTGAATTTTAAAACATTGGTATGAAGTATTACGAACTCATCTAAATATTTATAAATTTTTAAACTATGCTTCTTCTAGTATTTATGTACACATGTTAAAAGAAAGAAAAGACAACAACTAAAAAGGAGATGAGAAGAGAATTTAGAAATGGACGATGAAATCATGATAATTGTGAAGGTCAAGAGAAGATAGACAATTAGAAAGATAAAAAAGGGCAGAGGTTGATTTGTGCAATTCAATGTCATTGCCCAAATATGTGGGGTCCATAATTGATGGGATGAAAATATGATATGATTGGAGCCTAGGAAACTATTCGCTTTGCACGTGATAGGTTGGCCAACTTGCTTAAATATAACTCTAAAGAATGGACAATGAAAAAAGGATTTCAGGATTCATATTAACAATGATTTAAGTCCGTCTATGGTCCATGCTTTTATTCAGTAAAAAAAATCCTTTAAATGGTCAATTATATTTTTCATTGTACTATTATTATCATTAATTGAGGTACTCCTTTTTTTTTTCTCTTTTTTTTTCAAAAAAATTTACATTTAATTTAAACTTCTGTTTTTGGGTTCGACTCCTTCCAGATTTACTGGATAAACGAAGTTTGCAGTTGATTTCGTGTATATATGAAATTAGTCTACTTCTAATATGAGATGAAGATACATATGTTATTGTGAAAAAAATTATACTCCATCCAGTCCAAATTAGTTGTTTTATATAGATTTTGAAATTATCCCAAAATAGTTGTCTCATTTATATTGGAGTAGTATAAAATATATTGAAAATAGATGAGATTACATGGATTGCTAGTCTTATATAAAGCGTTCTTTAAAAAATATAAATCTTTCAAATGAGACAATTAAAATGAAATGGAGGGAGTATTATCTTTGTTACTGTAAAATTAATATCCATATTTTTATTAATAGAATTCTAAATATAAGACAAATTTTAATGTTTACCACCAATAATTTTCTAATAAATGATAGAATATATTAACACTCATATTAGGATAGAAGTCTCTATTTAGTAGAGATTAAATTTAATTTAAATTTCAATTAATCTATCACTCCAACCCTTTGAATTATATACAATGTAGTTTTTGACACTAAAGTTTGTTTTTTTTATTATTGTTAATAAGAGAGATTGAGCTTACTATTTTAACCAATGTTTTAAAAACGGACCAGTGGAGCGACCTGTCTTGGAGGAAGGGTTGTTTAAATAAGGTTCAACCGAGTTGACCCGTAGTCAAACCCAGTCAAATTCGTACCATTAATATAATATAATAAATAATATTAAATTATTAACTAAGATTATATTTCATAAAAATATATTTTTCTCTCACAAACACAATTGTAAAAACTTTAATCAAATCAAACACACCATTTCTTAAACTTTCAGATTTTATCTTTTTAAATAATTTTAATCTCAAAATTTTTGTAATATTTAAAGTTATATAAATTTTAATTAAAAATATCTAATTATCTATACTTAATTTTTTGAACAACCTAAAACTCTATATTTATATAAGTAGCCACATATCAATATTTAAAAAAAAATATATAGTATAAAAGCAGTATTACATGCTCTTATTTTCTCGCCACTTTAGTCGCACATGACCACAACCAGAGATCCATCCACTACTGCTGTATTGCATGTTCTCATTTTGTCCCACATCGAAAAATCCAAAAAGAGAGGGTGCTGGTAAGGCTTATAAGAAAGTGAAAAACAGTACAAATCATTTCAGTGCTTGGTTTATAAATTGAAGTTCAAGTTTGCTCGGTCCTTCGGGGCTGGGTTAATGGGCCGGCCCTTAACGGCTGACAAGATATAAAATTAAAAAAAATTATTGATAATTTTTTTGAGTTTTTTTAAATTTTTCTAAGGGTCATGGGTTGAGGGTTGGGTTTGACCAGGTTTTTACGAGTTTTTTTGTTATGCGAGTTTTATCAATACCCGCCCATGATTGCGCCAATTATGCTGGTACAACCACGGGCTGGGCCGGGTTTAAAAAGACTGATTTTAACCTTAGTCATCATATAAACTAATAAAAATATACATTAATAATCTTTATTAAACACTATTTACACGTCACTTTCCTACGTTGTCATATTCTGCCATGTTTGTATCCTAACATGTTGTGCTATTTTTGCCTTCAGTTTAGGGAAAGTAGGAAGAACTACATCAAGTGGGGACAAGGGCTTCACACAGATTCTTATCCCACTCTTCCATGTGGTGGGTGCTACACTGCAGATACCTCCACTCTACACACTTGAAAGGTTCTCTAATTTGGATGCACTGCTCACTTTTACTTCAGTTTTTCTTTTTTCTTTTATCTTAGAAAGGTCTAAGCTACTTTGATATGAATTTATTATAGATGTTGACAAAATATCGTGACAAGACACCTCAGGGTGTCAATGGGTATCCATCCACCGATTGAAAATGACCTACCTCATAACTTTGGAGTCAACAGTTTATGTTTTGGAAAAATGTGTAAATTAAATATGAATAATTAATGAGATAAATACTAAAGATGATAATGATGATAATCTGAATATAAATAGGACACACATCCTAATACGAGTAGAATTTGTTAGAAGACATGGAATGGGGTAAAATTTCTGTTTTATCTCTACCGGTATACCACTCATCAAGTACCGGAAAAACGATATACAGAACATATACATGTGTATTATCGATTCACCGATACTTGATGAGCGGTATACCGGTAGAAGTAAAATAGGAATTTCATTCCATTCTGTGTCTCTAACAAATTTTGTTTGTATTAAGATGATTGATCATATAAATATATACAATTTCAACCTTAATACATATTTATGATAAGAATTTATAGTTCAACTAATAAGGACTCGTTGGTGCAGTTTGGAAGTTCTGGGTTCAAGTAGTGGACGTCACATAAATGGCCTAGACCAATGGAATAAATGGCCTAGAAGATTATGGTGATGGTGATGGTGATGATGAATTTTAATTCATATTTATATTGTTTTTACACAAAAAATTATATTTTCACAATAATTTTGTTAGAGAGCTAACTAAAACACCAAAAACTGCAAAACTAATAAAAAGTTAAACCATTTATTTTATCCCATGTTGTTTGGCCTTGAGTTGATACTGAACTCGACTATGCATATAGCAAGTTATTAATAAATCTCAACGAAATTATGCAATATTAAAAATATATCACTATTTTTAGGTTAAAAGACATGTCTAGTCTTGGTCGGGTGAAAGTGCTATAAGTAGGACCATGATGGGTCGAATTCTAAGCCACACTTTGATATTTGATAAGACTAATGAGATTAATCCTTGACCTGAGGCAACTTGGGTGGATTCTCTTTTTTTTTAAAAAAAAAAAAAATCAATAAATTCATTTACTAAAATAAAAAAGAGAAAAAAAGTTCATACAAAGAATAAGAGAGAATTGCTTATCTTCGTTTGACTGACTTATTATGAATAATAGGCAGAAGGTAACAAGGTCACTTCCTTCAATTGAATTAAAGAGAAATCACATTGCTTGATGGTTTGCTACTTCCATTGATTCATGTTATACCTTCCTTACTGAATTGAGAGAAAAATAATTGCAGAGAAAAACAAAGTTCATTCTTATTTCAAGAAGAATGAGGACCTCTAATCTCCCTAGAAAATAGAGTATAATCAACTTTGCTGTCTTCAAGTACCCAAGAATTCTAAAACTGAGGTGAATAAAGATCCAAAGGAGCTAAATCTTTGTAGTATACATTCTTCATGTTACTTCCTTTGGCACTTGCATGACAAACCACTACTTGTCTTGTTTATTTGCTTTGGTTGTATATGAATATCTCCCAATGGATCATCATCAGATATCACTACCAATTCTTCAATTGTTCATACAATGTTTTCTTTATAATATGAGTATATTCATCTTAGATTGAAAGTGAGTTTGGAGGAGTCGAACTCACTTGTTTCTTGTGTAATTTTATATTTTACTAGTGATAAGTTTGGTTGTCAAGACTCCCAACTTCCTTTCTTGTATTACGTGAGTTCGACAGGAGTCGAAATTACTTGTTTCTTGTGTAATTTTATATTTTATTAGTGATACGTTTGGCTCTCAAGAATCTCAACTTCCTTTTGTATACTATAGTACCTTTTTTTTTTTTTTGTAAAAGGAGTATCCCACCTCCTCCATATTGGAGGTGAGACTAATCCCACAATCATGTGTAAATCTTCTAATCCATACACACTAGTACCAGATAAGTTGAACGCAAATTGAACTTAAAACCTTGTTTCATTAGGCGAGCATTTTGACCATCGGACTAACCTGTTCATATTGAAAATACTTATCAACTCAAGTTGTACTACTTGTCAGTACTTGTTAGTTCTTGATGGATATGTATGAATTAGCACTTTCAGAAAATAATTAAAGAATAATGTCAGTAAGTGATTGAGTTCATAGTTTCGAACGAAAATTTTAAAGAAGCAAGATAATTGTGTCAATTTTTTTTTAATATTTTCTGCAAACACAGTAAAACATGTTGAATCATCTAACACAAATTCAATGGAATCAATTTACCCATCTATTATAATCTCCAAAATATGAAAACTGGACCATTCTAGGTGCAATCTAAGTTGGACCCTTTCACATCTCGTCTAGTATATTTTATTATTTGGCCCACTTGGACTTAGACCTGACTTAGCCGGTTTACATCCATAGCTGGCGTGACGACTACTCGTGAAAAAATGTGCCCGTGATTCATACAAGTTGTACTGAAACAGCAGTATATAGCTGAGACGTGAGTTAACGGTTTACTAAGCTTTGGGCAAGTCGGAATCGTAAGAGTCCTATTTGAAGTTTCTAATTTCATTATCACAATCATTAATTTCTTATCCTTGTGGCATCAATTACTTTAAAAAATATAAAAAAAACGTCATCTCTTTCTTTATTAATTTTTTTTTTTTGAGATATCTATAAAATGACAAAAATAAAATTATGTAAAATTTGATCTCATACCTATCATTTTAATTTTTTATGATATTATTTAAAAAAACTAAAGTGAATTCCACTAATTACATTAAAGATAATGTTATGATCCAATCCAAATTTAATCCAGCACAATATTGTTCCATTTAGATCCACACAAGACCACACGATTTTGCATTAGACCTTAGTTCAACTCCAAGTCCAAAATGCATTGTGATAAGTTGGGAGTGTACCCTCTCTTATATATCCTCTTCACAACTAGTTTCTGAGCGATATGAGATTTTTTCTACATCCACACGCATGACTAGCTGTTACTATCAGTCGAACCGACTTTGCCTTGTCGGTTAAACCGACAGTCGACCATTTCTCTTAATTTTTTTGGTCTACTAGGCTCGGCCGCCTGAGCCTCTGAACTAAGGCATCACAGATAAATCCAAACTTATTTAAAAAGTGACATTTGATAATCACTATACAGAAAAATAATACCTCTCATGCCCAATTTAAGAAATGATTGGTGGTAGGGATTAGGGAATTAGGGATGGAAATTGACAGAGAACTGTTCGGAACGCGGTTGAAACTATGATCACGTGAGTGCTGATACAGTATGTGGTCTCCACCGTTTGCCCGACCATAACGGGCAGTTAAAGGACGGTCTTCCTCTGAGTCTCCCACTGATGCGGGGCATACCCCACTGCCCGACCGCAATCGATTATGTGTACAACTCCAACAAATGGTCGGTTGAACGTTACAACATTCTAATAAATTGCAATTGTCCCTTGATTTGCAAATTTAATTTTAATTTTTTTTAATGACAAAAAATCTCAAAATCCTCTAGATGGATGCAAGTAGCTACATGCAAAATAAAGATATCAAGTTATTATAAGACTCGAATCTGAAACCTCTAATTCTTGAATTAAAATATTTATCAGTTAAATTACTTCATGTAGATAAATTTTATTTAGGTTTTCAATATTTTATATAGTGGTGAAACTCAGGTCGGATTTTGGTAAATGGCTCATTGGCCTCTCCCATTAATGGGTGAGTTCCTTTGCTATTCCAAATTCATCTCTAAATGTTACCTCTCATTGTGTACACACTACCGTGGACTCTCCGTCATTACTATCGTACCTTGTAGATTTTGGTAAATAGCTCACTGGCCTTTCTTATTAACATTATATATATAGAAGATACGAGCCCCTTTAGAGGGAAAAGAATCAATCAACAAATCAATTACAATCCCGTAATTGAAAAACTACCAAATGATGGGACAGACACGTATGAAAAGTCAACCTTAATAACAAACTATAAAAAAGTTAATAATCATACTTTTATAAAATATTTTTCATACTAATTACAACTATAAATAACAAAATAAATTTAACAATTCAACATAATAGGCTTCAAACGTTTTATGGGTTATTAAGAATTTAAACTTTGAATTTTTTTTTAAAGATAATCGAACCTTTCAATTGAAGATTATATTTACTACACTGATGTAGACAACCTCAACAGAGTTTTTTTAATAAGGGAAAAAAAAAAAAGGGAACATGGCAGATATAACTTCACATAGAATGGAAGGAATATATAGAAATGAGAACAGTGATTCCAAGTATAGTAGAAAAATAAATTCAGTAATTGATGATTATGTTCAATGGAGCCCATTTGTTTGTCATCTTTGATGGAAGTGGAAGCTACCCCTGTGAGAGAAATGTGGTGGATTAGGATAATGGCTTTTTATGTAATATTCCTCTTATTTATTTAGCATTTAAGGATGGATATCCTAACACGGAAAAACTTTTTTAGGAGGCACGGGCTTTTTGGATTTCCTATTTTGCCCCCCATCTATCTGCAGAAATCGGTTCACTTTCCAGTGAATCGGTTCACCTGTCCGATGCACTGATGAGTGAAGCGGTGAGTGAACCGATTCACTTGGAAATGGAAATGGTCTAAATCGGTGCACCGACTGGTGAACCGATTCACTGGAAAGTGAACCGATTTCTTCAGATGGATGGAGGGCAAAGTGGGAAGTTTACTAGAATCCGTGTCTCCTAAAAGAATTTGTCCGTGTTAGGATGGGCACCCTTAAATTAAACTTGGTATTATGGCAATTTATTTTATAAATGGATGGAGACAATGGGTTGGTTTTATAGACATTTCAGTGATTTAGTAATTAGTGCAGTACGTGGGGTTGGCAACAGTATTTATTTACTGGGGGGCTGACCAAAGCCGTCTCACTCTCATCAAATGACCCGACCCGACCCGACCCGACCCGACCTGAGTTTTAGCCGTACCGATAACTAAATCAACTGTTTTGTCTCTTTCTATTTTATTTGAGAAAAATATTTACTTACCCTAAAATAAATATCCTTTTATAGCTTGTGTTGATATAACACGTCATGTTATTGTTATCTTAACTAACTCTTGAAAGATTAATTAATTGTGAATTACCATGTGAGCATAAAGATATAAAAGGGTATGATTTTAAGGTAAGCATGGCATCTCCCTTTATCCAAATGCTTGTTTTCTTTTAGATCTATCTAAATTTCTAGATTGTGATTCCAAATACTGAGACCATCCATATTTATCGATCTCTTACATTAGAGTGCTACGTTGTGACTTTATATGTGCATGTATTTTTTTATCTTATGCACTCTATGACATCTACCATTCATCTACTTCAACTCTGTATTTTTTTATCTTATGCACTCTATGACATCTACCATTCATCTACTTCAACTCCTTTAGATTGCATCATTCAATCAATGGACTACCAAGATAAATACATTTGAAATCAAGTCTGTGTATTCATTTGAGTTTGAATTTACTTGAGTTGCATTTGGATGAAAGGTAGAGGGTGAACCCCATTTGGTAACCTTTATTTACCCTTTTGGTTACAAAGGAAAGAGATTAAAAATTCCAAATTTCTCTTCTCTAGCACAAATTTGAAAACTCTTTTACAGCAAAAGATAATCACTTTATCTCTCTCTTAGAGTAACTTAAATGCGTTTGGATCGAGGGTAAAGGGGTTATTACCCCATTATCCCCAATATCCCGGTTTGGTAATGGCAGGGTAGTGGGATTAATACCCTCTTCTCTCATTTTTTTTTTTCACCTTTTTTGAATACCCCTTCAATGAAAAGGGTATTCAATACCCACCCCCTTACACCCCTCATTATACACACAGTCAAAGTTCCTTTTATATCTTTTTCACCATAATAACAAACAAGATAAGTGAAACTCATGTTAAGAGAAAACCTCTCTTAAAAGGAAACCCCAGCATAAGAGAAGCTCCTACAAAATTTACCTCTCATCCAAACACAACCTCACCATAGAAAATTATGCACCCTTATCTTGAAAGGGTTTATAGTGGTAGATAGGGCTGCAACTCGGGTCGGGTTTTGGCCCGACCCGAGAAATCATGCTGGTTGGGTTACAATAGTCGGGCTATAAGGTCGGGTCGGGTTGAGAAGAGAAAAACCCGATTGAAATTCGGGTCGAGTTGGGTTGAGGGTTTTAAATTTCAACCCAACCCGACCCGACCCGACCCGAGAAGGTTTAACCCGAAAAGACCCGACCCGACCTGACCTGGATTTTATAACTTAATATAAAAACCCCCTCAAACCCTAACTTTCATGTCCAATTTTTAGCCTGTAGTTTTTCCATCCTCTCCTTCAACATCCGATTCTTCATCATTGTCTTCCTCTTCTTCGATTTTCTTCTTCAAGATTTCATCTTTTTCATCCAAAATCCCAGACCTCTGTTGCTGAATAGAGGCAAACGTCCGCTCGAGTGAGCCGCGGACAAAGTCCTCCATAGCGATTGCTTCACTTCGCCGCCCGCGCCTTGGCTTCCGAGGGATCGTCGTGGGCTTAAGGTTGGGATTGGCGTCGGGATTTTGGGTTGGATTGGAAGCTGCTGCGGCGACGGAGAATGAGAGGCGGAGGGGCTTAGGAGGAGGATTTGTTGAAGGGGAGAAGAAGGGATTATAGATGAGAATGGGGTTTTGGTTAGGCTTAGGGTTAGGGAAGAGAGAAAGGAAACTAGGGTTAGGTTTCAGGGTTTGGAGGAGACATTTCTCTCGCTTTTTCCTATTTCATAGTTCCCTCTCTTTGCAAATAACAGAGAAGGGCAGTACTGCATTTCCTCTATCCCATTTTTTTTTTTTAAAAAAAAACAGAACTAATCTCGGGTCGGGTTTAATGGGCTGCAACTCGGGTCGGGTCGGGTCGGGTGTCGGGTCAAGGGTATTACAATCTCGGGTCGGGTCGGGTTCACTAAATCGGGTTTTTGATTCGGGGTCGGGTCGGGTTGGGTTCAATGTGGTGTGAGTCGGGTTAGGGTTGGATTTATTAAAACCCGGCCCGCCCGACCCGAGTTGCAGCTCTAGTGGGAGAGAACAAAAAGAATTAACCTAAAATGGTGACTTGCACTTTACTTGGTGAACTTAAAATTTTTGTTTCTGCATCACATCTTAAATTTTTTTTTTTTTGTGGTAATAGAATTTAATTCATAAAAATAAAAGAAATAAATGACATAATTGAATTTTTTTTTTCCTTGCATCTCCCCGTCCAATCACACCTGCCCAAGATGTCAACCGCTTATATGGAATCTCCCTCGGTCAAATCTTTTTTTTTTTTTTTGTTTCACATGAGCCAAGCCCATGCAAATATAAACTCAAGCCAAGCCATAACTACGCTAAATGAAGATACTACCAAATAAGAGTAAATTACCACAGTAAAAGTACATGAACTTAGGTAAATTACGTACATGCCTTGCCTATTTATAGCTGTCACTGCAAGCTCACAACCCTGTAGTAATCGTTCTCTCAACCATCTCAGAAGATGGAAGGCAAAGGCTACACCCAAGATGGTTCTGTTGATCTCAGTGGCCGGCCGGTCGTCGCAGCCCGAACTGGAAAATGGAAAGCTTGTGCATTTCTCGTCGGTAATTTCAACCATCTTCTATATTCTTTCTCTGAGAAAGCATAGAAAGATAGGAAGAAATAAGTTTGGAAAATGATTACAGCTTTCCAAAATCATTCAAAAGTTCATACTTCTTTCCAAAGTCTTGGGTTCCTTATAAAACAACAGATTATTTGCTGGCCTTGGGCAATTCTTGAAAATTAGCTTGAAATACCCCATTCTTTTGCTTAATTTTGATAAAGTATAGCATGATTTTATTATCTCTTTACCAACTCAAATGAACGTGAACCTTATAAGTGGGAAGTAAAGGAGAAGATTATTCTTCTTTTTTTTTCAAGTTCTATATAATGTCAAAATCTTAATTTTTTTGCTACTGCAAGTGAGAAATCTGAATTAAGTAGTACTTGTTCTTGGCAATACTATTAAAGTAGTTTGGATCAGAGCAGCAGTGGAATTGATCTTACTTTTGCATGGTTATGGGGAATAATTTGCAGGGTATGAAGCATTTGAGAGGATGGCTTTCTATGGAATAGCTTCGAATTTAGTAGTGTATTTGACAACTCAACTTCATGAAGAGACAGTCTCATCTGTGAGAAACGTGAATAACTGGTCAGGATCGGTCTGGGTGACTCCCATCCTTGGTGCTTGCATCGCTGATTCTTACCTCGGTCGTTTTTGGACTTTTACCATTTCCTCCCTCATTTATGTCATGGTAAATTCCACCTCTCTCTCTCTTTCATCTCTCGGCACTGGTCAATACCATTTATATCTGTCAAATATCGGTCATTTTTACAAAAGAAATTGAATATCATTGTTTTCCACTACCATTATACTCCCTCCTCCTAATTTAATTATCTCATATACATTTTGGAAGAGTTAAAGAATGTTGGAGAGAAGTAAATAAGCCTTTTGACAGTTCTTCCTTAAAAAAATTAAATTTTTAAAATGAGAGAGGAAGTCTCAGCTAGAATGCCCAAAATTTTTTAAAAAATAAAAATGAGAGAGAATGATATCGGCTGATACCATATCTCAGCCGGCTAAAGATTTTAACCCCTGTTTCCAAAGGAGACTTCCAAAGGTGGCCAATATGTCATGCAGATATAAGAATGTATTTGGGTCTCTCTGTCTGCCCAAAATATGTTATGCAGACGGGTCAAGTCCAGTTGTCCAGACGTTTTTCTTCCCTGAGAAAAATCCTAGGAAACCAATGTTCAAAATTGCCAAATCTGAATGTTTATCAATTGGGTTCAAATTCAGGTGTTAATAGGCCATTAGTACATGAAAAAAAAAAAAAAATGCTAAAGCCAAATGTAAATACTTATTATAAATAGATAACGATAAATGATTTTAATAATGTATAAAAATAGGGTTTGCTAGGTGTAGTTCAATTGGTTGTCTCCCGCTTCAGGAAGAGGGAGGTTGCGGGTGTACAATCACCTGTGGAGGTTTTACACTGGGTATCCGGCGGTTTCTTTTACGTAAATTAAAAAAAAAATATTTACTGAATATCCTAAAACTTTTAATTATGTCGTGAGTCTTTCAAAACTTTTAATTATCTATTTTGTCACATTAAACACAAAGTATAGAAATAAATTGCAGAAATTTCTTTTTATTTTGGTAGATAAAAAAGTTTATCACATGTCACTTATTGTATTGTCATGGAGTCGTAGCATATGGTTAGGCTAGTGCAACCTTTCACATCACCCTGAAAGAAAGGAAGACCTGTTTACATTGGTGAGGCTCAAATAGGGTGGGTCCAGAGTCGTACATGGTCGGTTCTCTCTAGTCGGGTCATTTGGGCAAGTGGATAGAGATCCATAGCTGCCCTAATTCTGCACCAATCATTTTCATATCAACCCCTATGTCACTGTTAGATGCTTATTTGCCACGTGGACGGTGATGATTCCAAACAAAGAATGGCCCACCCAAACCATATAGATAATGATTAATGAACCCACATGGTTTAACCCTAATTTGTCGTTATAGAAAGTTAGGAAACATGAGGCCTTAGATACTTTTCCATGGAAATGGGCAATTTCCCTTTCTTTTATTATACAGTTGGATGGATGCATACGAGTCTTTAACTATTTGAAAATGACGTGAGTTATTGATTAAGTTAATCATATGATTTGGGTGATCGATCTTAATCATAATGAACCTTTAATGGGCATTTAGACCACCTTTAAATGTGGCCCTTAGTATCTCCACAGTAGACATGGAATCATTATCCCACTCTATATATGAAAACTTTTTTCTATCCATTTAGACCTAATAAATTAAATTAAATAGAAATTAAACTTTTGTGTATTTATGGAATTAGTCTTTAACTTAAATATAGATGCAGATATTTATGTCATTCAAAAATCGAGAGAAATTATTCATTGTGAATTAGTTCAAAAAATTTGATGTGGACTTTAAATCACTGTCTTTAAATGAGTAAAAAATTGTTATATTTTATTTTTAAATATGGTTAATATTTCAATTTAAGGAATGAAATTTAACGTATGAACTGATTCATAACATAATTTTTTAAAAAAAATAGGTTCCTAAAACAAGAAATAGACCAGCAATTGTCATTCATTGGTTTTTTTTACTGTGGCCCATTTTACCTTATCCTAATAAACAGAGTTGGTATAGTTCCAAAACTAGTTGCCTTTTCCTGTTAAATTATTTGCCGGTATGTTCATCCTTGGTAATTAATGAGTGAGAAGCAGATCCCGAAAGGTCAAATGAATAATTACAAAATAAATGGCTTCACCTAGTTATGGTACCACTTGTGGCTACTATTGTCAGTACTCTCTCTCTCTCTCTAGTCCAGTCACTCTCTCTTTGACCAACGTAGACAACTTAACATGACCAGAATATTCCATTCTCAAAAACAAAACATGAGAATCTTTTCTCCAATCCTGAATTTGTAGGGACGTATGGCATGAGAGCATGAAAGCTGTCATAATATGGACTATAGAGTAGGTGTCTTTATCTCATTGGAGGTGAGACTAATTCTATAATCATGATGTGTAAATTTTTCAATTCACATATACGGGTTAAGTTTATGGAGAGTCATCCATTGGAGTTGGATGTGAATCGAACTCAAAATCCCACTTTATTAGGTGGGTTTCTTGACCGTCAGGTGTGAATTTCACTGTGAAGTCAGTTTTACATAGATGATGCTAATTTAACGGCATTAACAACTCGTTGACTCTATCTCTTCTTAATTACGAAAATGTTACGTGAGACTCTAGATGCATGCAACCTCTCGCAAACCACTGACATTAGGTGACTATGGAACTCGAATATGAAATCTCTGGTTGTTGAACCAAAGTGTCTGTCGGTGGGAGATATATTTTTATTTCTAGAATCTACAATTTTTATTTTTGAAAATTGAGTATGTCGTATGTAATTATCATTATTATCATGAGTTTGTATAAGATTTTGAGTGAGAAAATTAAAATGAAGAAGAGAGAGATAATTTAGCCAAAAAAAGTTAAATGGAGAATTTTGAGGTACAAAGAAAAATGATCTCATACAATACACTTAAATATAATAATTAGGTCAGGTCCTGCCTAAATTTTGCATATAAATTTTAGAAGTATTGGATTTCTTTTATCTTATTTGGGCACTTGGGAGTTTAAAACCAAAATGTTGATTATTTTATCTCAATGTTATTTTAACTAATAAGACAAGAAATGATTTGGCTGTCAAAACAGGGCATGGTGCTATTGACCTTAGCTGTTTCAATCAAGTCCTTGAGACCCACTTGTCTAAATGGAGTCTGCAACAGGGCAACCTCATCACAAATTGCCTTCTTCTACTCCTCTCTGTACATCATAGCCATTGGTGCAGGTGGGACCAAGCCCAACATCTCAACATTTGGTGCAGATCAGTTTGATGATTTCAACCCCCAAGAGAAAGAGCTAAAGCTCTCCTTCTTTAACTGGTGGATGTTCAGCAGTTTCTTGGGTGCTTTATTTGCTACACTTGCCCTTGTATACGTCCAAGAGAACTTGGGTTGGGGACTTGGATATGGGATCCCTACAATAGGCCTTATTCTGTCTCTCATCATCTTCTATGTGGGGACACCACATTACAGACACAAAGTCAGAAAGAGCAACAACCCTGCAAGAAGTGTGGTTCAGGTCATAGTTTCTGCCTTGAGAAACAGAAACCTTGAGAACCCTACTGACCCATCTGCCCTTTATGAGATGAGCTCACAACATTACATGATGACTGGCAGAAGAAGGTTGTTACACACATCAGCTTTCAGGTATGCTCTGCTTCTTTCATGGGTTTATTATAGAAATAATCACATTAGAGATAATTTAAATATAATTTCAAAATATTTTACAAAATAAGAGAAACATGTTAAGATAGATTCGTAATGTAGAGAGTCCAAGTATATAGAATTTAGAGGTTACAAATCATATATACAAAGAAACCCTGAGGATTGGCTTGACAATCAATCAAGCACCTGTATGAGATGTGGGAGGTCTTGGATTTAAGTCACTCTTAAGACAAAAGGACCACTCTCCAAAGTGTTACCCGGAGTGTGTGGATAATGAGGTTGACACATGCCGAGATTTGGACACCTTGGTCTTCAAAAAAAAAATTCTTATATACAAAGAGGAGAGATAGAATACTAAAATATATGGAAGAGATGGATAAAAATAAACATAATAGATAGTAGTGTTTGATTTTATGGTCTTTAACCGGTTCAAATAAAAGAGTAGAATTCAAAAAATAAACCTTAAACAAATGAGATTTTGACGGGTGATGATAATCATAATTATTATTTCTTGAATACTTATAAAATCCCAGCTTTTAAGACATTAGTCTGAAAGAGAGAAAAATCTGGTAGTCCACTATAATGACTGGACGAACCATCATAATGGTAGACAACGTGGGGGATGGACCACACTTGAAAACCTTTCAGAATTATTGTTCCCAGCCTCATCTTCCTTGGGCCTTTTCTCACTTTTTTTTTTCTCGTGAGAAGGATTTTTTCATTCGCTTCCAAACAGTCAAATTATAGTTCATCCACCAATTGAAGATCAAGGATTTAACTTTACTTTGACTATTGTTGCTGTTATGATTACTTCATCTCAAAAAACTAGTTTATTAGGTGGAGTGACCCAAATTCTTTATAAATTCTTAGATTTCTCTATATTTTCATTGTGGAACTCGTTTGCAACCCCAACAATTCCCCCTTTGAATGAGACCAGCCATCCCATCCGTTTGGGGATCTCTTGAGTCAACATGAGGTAGTCTGAGACCTGACTCTGATACCACTTGTTAAGACCTGGGTATCTATTTCAAAAGACTAGTCCATTAGGTGGAGTGAGCTAAATCCTTTATAAATTTCTAGATCTCTCTCTACACTTTTAATGTGAGACTCGTTCGCAGCTTCAACAGTTGCCACTTGTGATCATAGTTTCAAAACTCATTCATGGTGACTTCAACTCAACAACTCTCCATCATGGCTTGAGTCATTCAAGGGACTTGATAAAAAAAAAAAATTGCAACCAACCCTATCTAGCTTTAGTGTTCAATGTGTGGGAATGTGGGACATGAAGGACCCAATAGAATGACTGAAAGAGCCTCAGATCTCAACGGATTGGAACTTGAGGTGTAGTCATTTCTGAGAAAACAAGTGAAAGAGATTTTAATTAAAAGAAAACTTGTAGTGGATTTTAGAGAATTGATTTGATATTTCTCTCTTGCTAACACCCATATATATATAGAGTAAAATTTTGAAATAGGGAAAGTAATCAATCAAATAAATTTACAATTCCGTGATTAGAGAAGCTAATAACTAAAGAAATATACACTTCTGGAAGATTACCGTAAACACCTTCAATTCAGTGACCACCAGCTTGAGGGCATCACTCTTAATTTCCAATTCTGCTATGAATGAAAAAAAAAAAACATGAAAGTGTTGTTCATCCATGCTGCTATGAATTGTCAAAAAACATGAAGCCTTAGCAGAATGAATAAGAAATTTGGCTGTTGAGAAGTAATGAATAATATCTCTCCTTCTCCATGGTTTTTTCCCTTTGAGATTTTCTACGTAAATCTTTGTCTTTTATCGTGATTGGTTTTTCCTCTACAATTAGGTGCCTCTAACAGTGTGGACTGGTTCAAACTCTATTAGGTTTCTTGACAAGGCAGCATTCAGAGAAGGAAATGCAGAGAACACAACACCATGCACAGTGACACAAGTTGAAGAGACTAAACTAGTAACTGGAATGATGTTGATATGGCTAGTAACCCTAATCCCCAGCACCATATGGGCACAAGTGAACACTCTGTTTGTGAAACAGGGGACCACACTGAATCGACACCTTGGGCATAACTTTCAGATCCCAGCAGCCTCACTTGGGAGTTTTGTTACTCTCTCAATGCTCCTATCCGTCCCCATGTACGACCGGTACTTCGTACCATTTATGCGACAAAGGACCGGAAATCCTCGAGGTATCACCTTACTGCAAAGGCTAGGAATTGGGTTTCTGTTTCAGCTTGTTGTCACCCTTGTTGCATACTTCGTTGAACTGAGAAGGATGCATGTTATCAAGGAACATGGAATTACAGGAGCAAAAGACATTGTCCCCATGAGTATTTTTTGGCTAATGCCTCAGTATATCCTATTAGGGGTGGGTGATGTCTTCAATGCCATTGGGTTATTAGAGTTTTTCTACGACCAATCACCTGAAGAAATGCAGAGCTTGGGCACCACCTTTTTCACCAGTGGAATTGGTGTGGGCAACTTCCTAAACAGCTTTCTAGTGACAATGGTGGATAAAATTAGTAGCAGAGGAGGGAGAAAGAGTTGGATAGGGAACAACCTAAATGATTCACACCTTGATTATTACTATGGGTTTCTTTTGGTTATCTGCATTACTAATTTAGCAATCTTCATTTGGGTAGCTTGCAAGTACAAGTACAAGAGGGAGATGAATGAAATTGTTGATGAGGTCAAGAAGGGTTGTGTTGAAATGGGAGGTAAGATTACAAGCACTTCTCTAACATTACAAGTATGAAATGACTCAATGTTTGTAACTCTTCTATTTGCTTTCTACAGTTTTATGATAGCTACTCTTGTGCTTTGTAGGCAAAGTGCCTCATTAGCTTCAACTCATGTCTTTCAATTCTACTTTAAAAAGTAATGGAAGGATTTCCTTTAGGAATGTGGATATACTACCCTTTCATCACCATTAACATCCATTTCATTCTCCTGCTCTACAATCTTCTACTCCATTCTTTCCTTCTTCTTCTCTTTAAAAAAAAAATAAAATAAAGCTGTTAAATATATGAGTAGAACTTATCTTTAAAAACTCTAAAACCCAAAGGTCAACTAGAAATGTGGGACTTTGCTAACACTTCCCCCCAGCACCAATGCTGGAAACACTCGGCTCTCTCCTTCTACGCATGGCTAGAGATACGAACCCAGCCCATCCCAATGGTACTCCTGCTCTGATACCATGTTAAACACATGAGTAGAATTCATCCTTAAAAACCGGCTTATAAGGAGAGAGAACCCATGTACTTATAAACCCCAAGACCAAAAGGTTCACCGACAATGTGGAATTTTACTAACCGACAAAGTATATTTTTTAAGAGGTTCAAGCTTTTTAAGATCCAATCCTTCGAAATAGTTCCAGCATGATCATCACCAGTTGCCATCGCCACTCTTGATTCTTTTTTCCGACAGCTGTCATTGTAGGCATGAACAAATTAAGTGGCTCTTGTTCATTACCATGATTTATGGAAATGCCTACCTTCACCCACCACTCCAACTTGGTTTGCTAGTGCTGCTGTGAGCACATGTGACAAAAAGCTAGATAGTGAGTGGGGAGGTGAGAGCTGCACCACAAGAGTAATGAAATGTAATTTTAAGAACTGCAATGTCTAGAAATATAGAGAGAGAAAGAAAATTTCTAGAAGTTGGGAGTGGCAAAATCAGTAGAAAGTAGAAGACATTGAGTGTCAAAGGCTAAACATATTCTGCCACGAGCAAAACACTATGGGTTTATATTGGTTGTCAATGCTATAGTTTAAAAACTAAAAAAAAAAAAATGGATGAGCCGGTCTTAATTGACTCAATTTGAAAGGATTTTGAGTTAAGACAAGTCAATGAGTTTTATAGAATTTTTCGAGTCGAGTTTAAAAACTTGTCCGAGTTACTTAATTCATTAAGATTTCAAATCCATTCCAAATTTCAAGTTTTTGAACTATGATCACTACCAAATGATGGTATTTATAAAATGGTGGTTCATGAGTTTGAATTCACTACTATTATCATCATCATCATTCAATGATTGTCCTGAAGTTAAAATTATGAGGTTGAGATCGCAATACCAAACTATATCAAGTTTTGCCTCATTGAATTTTATTAAATAGTCTTATGTCATATCAAATCGTGTAAGAGACTTGATCAATACACCAAAAGTCTACAAATATTAGAAAGTTTTATAAATTTCAAATTAAAAAGAAGTAGAAATTCTCTAATCTTTTTATTGGGGATTAAAAGAAAAAGTCAATAAACATCAGAACTTATACTAAAAAGAAGTTGAAAGTTTTCTGATATTTTTGTTGGGAAATTATTTAGTTATATGGGTTAAGTTTCTCCCATAGGATCTTGTCATAGTGGTTTAGATTTTTACAATTCAAATGGTAAAAGACTGAAATTTAGGAGAGAATTACCTTATCAAAAACAGCATTACTGAAAACCTCAGCCTCCTTTGGAAATATGATGAATCTGAGCAAACCTTATCAACTTTCTTTTCTCTTGGTCATTGTCTGTCCCACCATTTAAATGATGGAATGGGAAGCATGCATTAGCCCATCACTCCATTAGAGATAAGCACAGAGTTTTTGTAATTTTTGTTTAAGACACAGAATGTGCGCTTATCTTTATCAGAAGGAATCAATGCATCCAGATACATATTATTGATATTTTTTATTTTTTTATGACCGAAGGTATCCAGACGTCTCACCCGTTTAATCCTTCGGGGCATGTAAAAACCTTTCAATCAGCATGATCGAGTAAAGCTATGGAGAGTGATCCTTTGGAGTTGAACGTGATTGAAGACAAGACCCCATTTCTTGAAGCGGGTCATTGGCCGTCAGACTATATTATTGATAACATGGCACTCAATGCATTTGACCATGGCCCCCACAAATATACAGGATGTGACAATCCTAACCCTACCATTTATGTCCTTCCAACATATGTTGTATCAAGAGTTACATTAATGTTCCATATCCAATGTCAACAAGAATCTTAAAATTAGAGTTTCATTGTAACTTAATTTCACCAAAATTTAAACTATTTATTCTATATTCTTTTGAACGACTAATTATTCCAAAAGATTTAAAGAATAAATGACTATAATTTAATGAAATTAGACCATTTAGAGATATATACACGAGGCTAACTTAGCCCTAAGTCAAGTCACTCTAAAAAACAAACACATTGTGAGATAAAGACAATAATAAGATAACAAGAGAAAGAAATTGTCTCTTTTACTTCAATCTACATGAAATACTCACAGAAAACTCTCTTGAGTCCAACAAAATAAAATTGAATAATTCATTAAGATGCCCAAACATTACAACTTATATACAAAAACCTACTAAATCCACTTCAAACCTTAATCATAACAACTCTCAAATGGAGAAAAATTGCCAAGCAATCTTAATTCTCACATAAACTATTGATTTGATTTACTTGGTCACAAAGTCACTCACAAATTTCTAAAGAACTCAAAACACCTAAAAACAAAATTTACTGAGATAGAAAATTTTACTAAAAACAAATCATTTGACCCCAAAATGGTGGAGTTTGTGATCAAAATTATACTCTCTCCGTCCTAAAATACTTGTGACGCGTTTTGGAATTGTCCCAAATTACTTATTCGATTCGTTTATTTTCAGCTCCAAATCACAATCTACCGTGATGGGAAGAAGGCCTTCTTTTATAAGCTTTAACTTGCCCAAATAATAAAATACCAACATCTGAAAATAATATTTTATAAAACGATCTTTAAGAAAAAAAAATTGAAATGAGACAAGTATTTTAGAACGGAAGGAGTATAAAATGACAAACCTATTCGCCTGGTCATATTTATATTCTGATTGTATTTCATACAAGTAATTAGACAATGAAATCAAAAGTTATGACTAGAACTTAAGCCACACATCAAGACTTTTTAACCCACGTAGTAATCCAAAAAATCCAAAAAGTTGTCTCAACCCATCACACATTATATTGGCCAATTCAACATGTATGTGCTAAATTTAAAACATTTGATGACACCAGGGCTATGAAAAGGCCTAGATCCAACCAAGTCCAACTTGGGCCTGACATATTAGAATCAATGAATCAAAACCACCCGACATTCACGGGTCAAAGGGTCAATTGGTGCAACCCACTTGTTCTTCAGATGAGGCAGTCATCTTTTTCAAGGTTGTTTTCTTACTGGGTCAGCCCAACCCAACCCAATTACTGAATGGACCCTAACCTTGAATAGGAGATCTCACATTGATGGCTTAATTAACACAACAATTAAAGATTTGTTTGTTGAAAATGCATCCTAATGCAGGTGATCATATTTAAGTTGCAACTCAGATAGGCTAAATTAAACATTGAGTCAATTCAAGCTAGGACCCTCTTTGTACTTACAGAGCTGGAGCTCAAATAGGGCATAAATGTGCCTAAATTATTTGAGCTTGGGCTCAAGCCCTAAAAAGGAAATAAAGGCCTAAAAGGGCCTTCTACACTTAGGGCACGACAACTTACCTTCCTCCTCTCTGTTGCTAATGGGCCACTTTTGAAATGGCAAAAGCAAAAGCATATTTATAGCTTACTTACATTATATAGTCACAAGCACAGTTTAAAAACACTTGATTATAAAAAATTGAAAAAATAAATAAAATTTTCAAGTTTTAATTTAAAAATCGTCATCTAATTTGAACCACCTGTCAAGGAAACTTATAAAACAAAATTAACAAGTAGATGACTTTTTGTGTTTAAAAAATAAAGAATCAACATCTAACTTGATCCACCTTCAAGAACATTTGGAGAGCAAATCCTCTAAAACTTATTAAATAATTAAAATTTAAAAATATGCTAAAAATATCATTATATAGTTCAAGTTTCCTTTCAATGACACAATAGAATCTTTAAAAGTAATACTGTGTTACATCTAAAAGATCATTAAAAATCAATGATATAATTTAATCATATTTTGACATACCACAATAATTTATTTAATTCACTTTTATTATATTACTTAGATTGTTCATATGTTATGATCATGTAAATTGACACTTCACCTGTGTTGATTATTATTTTAGATTATTTACATATCTTGATTGGGTATTTAATTTTTTATTTGTCATGATTATTTATCTAGTTTCTTGATTTATCTACCTAATGACTTAAGATGAGTTCTCTATCTTGATTAAGTATTGAGACCATTCATTTATTTTAATAAGTCTTTCAAATAAGTCTTGATTTTGAAAAGATGACCCATTTAAAATTGCACAAATATAATTTGATGGCATTTGCATAAAAATATATTAGCACAATGGCAAAGTGGTAATTTGATAATGTTAGAAAGATTTCTATAAACTTCCACATGGGAAAAATGACTTTCATTTAATATCCACTTTCATTTTATAGACTTAGTTGTGATGCACAATTATGGCACATCCATTTTGAAGCTGTAGAATGTAAAACCATTTATTACTAACTACATGTGAAAAGAATCATTTTTTCCATTAAAAATATTATATTTTATTTTATACTTGAAAATAATAATAAGATTTTTAATTAAATGAAAATAATGTCTTCGTTCAAATATTGTTAGAAGTATTTATTTTTATGACAAATTTGATATTTCTACATCTATTATTTTATACTACAAGTTGTTATCTCACATGTTTTAACCCTAAAACATACTTTTATTTGAAGGATATACATAGGTCTTTTGAATTCTTATTATCTAAAACTTTTATTAGTATGTAAATCTTTCAATTTTTTTTTTTTTATAATATGGTTATCCACACCCTATATTAGAGGTGAGACTAATCTTACGAGCATATGTAAATCTCTTAATCCAGACACACTGGGTAAGTCGATGAGAAGTAAACCCATGAAGAGTGGCCCAGAAGAATTTGAGTATAAATCGAACGCAAGAAAAAATATTTTATTTTAACACTTCCAATGTGTGAAGTGGATAAAATTAGTAAACTATTGCAAAGAACAATATTAAAATATCGATCAGTTTTTATGAGCAATATTGCAAATTATGCCATTCACCAAGAAATGATCCATAATATTGAAATTTATAATGAGATCAATTAGAAATAAATTTATTTTTAAGTGATTTAATTAGATTTAAACATAGTAAAGGCTTCTTTCATGCATTATTTCTTATTATATATTTTAATTTTTTAGCTTTTATCAGAATGAATAGCTAAGCATGTGGATCCTTTTCAAATTCAATCAATCAAAATATATATTTATATTACCTTTCAAAAAAAAAAAATCTATATTATATTTTTATATATAAAAGAATTTCTAAATAATGTTAACACAAAATTTAATAAGCGAAGTTGGAAAAGAGTGCAAATGTGTGAGCATATGCATTTGGCCAGCTAACGATTGAAAATGAGTTACATAGCTAGATTTGACCACTGAGATATTCTAATGAGATATTATTAAATAGATTATTGATTTTATAAATTTAAATTTATTTAATATGTGATTATAGAGATATAAAGTATATAAAATTTACTACAATCTTAATATTTAGATTTTGATAAATCTATGCTATTGATTTTTAAAAGTTTAAAATAAAAAAAATATGATCATCAAATGAAGTTAATCTATTTATTGATATGTCATGGATAATTTGTGATTGAGAATGAGACCAGACTTGTCAAGCAGAGTTGGAATGGAAGAGAAAGGGTGAGACTAATGGAACAATTTAAAAGAGAGACTGAGAGAGTGTCAAAAGAATAGTGGGACAATATATTAATAAGATTTATTATTAAATTAATTATAAATTTCACAAATTTAAATTTATAAGATAAACCATTATATAAATATGAAATATATAAAATTTTATTATTAATTGACTATTCAAATCATATGATATCAGTATTTAAATTTTAATAAATATAAATATAAATTTTTTATTTTTAAAATTAAAAATAAAATCATTAATACGAAAATAAAACTTCTTACATTAACTATTGCAACGTACCAGACAAATGGGTCTTAAAAGTTATAAGTCTATTTTCCCTTTTCTTTTTCTTTTTCTTTTTTTTTATGGATTTTCTCCATTTTTCTCTATTTCTGGATTTTGGGTCTGTCCTGAAAATAGGGAGCATATCGAGACGATGAAGGGAAGCCCGTGGTGCTCAATGCGAACGAGATGCAGCTGTGAAGATCGCCGGAAGTGAATTCCTGTAAATTTTCTTCTTGCTTCATTTTAATTATTCTTTTGATTCTTCACTTTTCCCCTTTTCTTTTGTCTTGACTGATTTTTATTATTACATTGATGATTTAGGGAGCCATGTAATTAAGGTTTTAAATCGCTTGACATATCACTGTTCTCTCATTTTAACTTCAACTAGGTTGATCCCCATCCAACCCATCTTAACCAGTGGATTAAATGTACAATATAAGTATTTATCCCGTTTTTAACTTTGATTGTTAAAAACTGAGGGTTGGGTGATCTAGTGAGACTAATTATGGATATCCCGACGATCCACTTGATTCCACATCCATCCTGTTGCAGGCCTTCCCCTCTTTAAAGGTTCAGTCATTTGCTAGTCAGAGATGCTGGTCCCTGTTCCCGTAAAGACTATATGATTTTGTAGGAAATGAAGTGTTTTGGGTTGGGCTGATGGTCAAGAAGCCCGCCTCAAAAAATGGGGTCTTGAGTTTGACTCGTGTTCAATCCTGACGGACCACTTCCCGTAGTTGCTTACCAAGTGTGCGCGTGGAATTGAGAGATCTTTACATGCCCCAAGGATTAGTCAGATAAAGTCTCCTGAGATGCCTGACACTTGATCATCAAAAAACAAAAAGGTGAAAAATTATATGTTGTGAACTGGAGAACTTTCATCTAGTTCATATTTACACCAACTTTGTCTTTCGTACTCATTATTAGTTTTGGTTTCAGTTTGGGTCCATTCTGGAACGCACTTCCGTTGAAACAAACTCAAGCGATATGGATAGTTAAAAGTTTGTACCCTTTAACACCATATAAGAATGATTTGTTCAAATTGAATTTTGGCACACTTCTTATGCAAATGTAAATCTTTCAAAATCAACTCAATTCTCATCATCTAAAATAGTCTTATAAAAAGTTAGTTCTCTGGTTAACAATGAATAATGGATAATGTGTCCAAAATGGATACCTTTAGTGCATAAATTCTATTTGGAGCAGCATAACAATCCAAACTGTTCTACACACGACTCAACTCCCTGCATTAAATCTGATTGGAGCTGCCCCTGACTCATCTCCACTCATGGATCAAGTATGAAGCTCTAAATATGATCAATAATTTTACTTTGAAGTTAAAATTCCAAGGTTATAATGATATGGTAGGACCCTCTTTTGACAGCCGAACAAGTCACAATGACTATATCTTTACATCGTCCAGGCCATGTAAGGTTGCCCACCCTTTAACATTGTTTGTTAGAGAGCCCAAGCTTTACCACATTCCCATTTTTTAAATGTTGTCATCTTAGAAATTGAAATTTGATTCCTATATGTACCTGGTATGCTAGAACTCAAGTAAAATATAAAACAATGGGGTGGTTTTGTAGGGCTCACTTGGGCCAACACTAGTATAATTGTGAGCAAGGAGTAGTGAGGAAGTTGGAGTAACTATTTACGAATTTCCTCTAGAGAGATAAATCGGATAAGAAGAAAGTCACTTGGTTGCTTGGCCTGAAGTTACCTATCCCAAATCAAAGAGTGGCTTAGGGATTGTTCCCCTCAAGGCCAAGAATCAAGCTTTATTATAAAAATGGAGTTGGAGGTTTGGGAGGAAAAAGGAAGCTTCGTGGTCAAGGGCTGACTGTAAGGTGTGGCCTAGACGGTATTGCGGGGGTGGGCTTCGGGAGAAAATATGAAAAGTTAGATTCGTAGGTGGTTAAGGCGTGGTGGAGATTAGATAGAGGAGGAAGTCGGGTGGGTAGAATCTTTCGGGATAAATTAAGGCTGGTTAGGAAGAGGAGACAAAATCCTCTTTTAAACAGATTTATGGATTGGGGAAAGGTGTATGAAAGATGTCTATCTTGAACTATATGGAATAGCTAGAAATAAACAAGCATTTGTCCAAGACTGCTACAAAGTAGAAGAGGGCAATATATCTTGGCATGTCGACTTCAGAAGAAGTTTGAGGGTTTTTGAATACGGTAGTTCGAAGAGATGAAAACCTTATTAGGGGAGTTCCCTCTATCCATGGAGGATGATGAGCTATTATGGGTTGGTGACTCGTCAAGGGCCTTCTTAGTCAAGTCGATGATTGATTTGGCTCTTCATCAGCACAATGACGAGTCCCTCTACCTTGGTTAGCTTGTAGGGGTCTTGCTCCCCCAAGGTTACAGACTTTTGTGTGGTGTTCCTTGAAAAGGAAATTGTTTTGTAGAATGGTACTCAATAGGAGAGGATTAGTCAATTCGGATGATGATCTACATTGCATTCTAGGAGGAGGTAGATCACTTGTTTGTGGAATGCCTAGTCACGACAACTGTGGATAAGTTTTGCTAACTTGATGGGAGTATCATGGGTATTTGATAGGATAGGATTTGTGGGGGAGTTGTCGAATCCTAGTTTCTCCCGTACCTTGGTCCTAAGATAAAGGCCACCTGGAACACCATACCAGCAGGGATCTTATGGTCCATGTGGAAGGAGAGGAGTTCTCGGATTTTGGAGAACAATGAGTCATAGGAGAGTGAGATTTTTCAAAAAGCAAAATGGGGGCTTTGTACATGTCTTCTATCCGGGAAAGAGTTCAAGGGCTACAAAATGATGGACTTTTACAATTCTTGGGAGGGTTGTTTAAGCAGAGGTTTGAGAAAGGTCAAAACTCACACCTCTTGGTCTCCTCCTCAGCCGGGAGTTTACAAAATTTAATGTCGATGGAGCACCAAGGGGAAAATCGGGTCCGACAGGAATAGGTGGACCTCTTCGCGATTGCAATGGTAGAACATCCATAGTTTTTTCCGAGCCAGTTGGACGAAGAGATTTAAATGAGGTAGAACTTCTTAGTATAAGGAGAGCTTTGTCCATATGGGTTTCATTAAGGCAGGGGAAACTAATCATCGAAGGGGACTTGACAAGCGTGATCAAGTGGCTAAGGGATTAAAACGGTCCCTTTGGAAACTGATCACCATTGTAAGCGAGATAAGGGCATTGTGTTCCACTAGCAAAATTTCTTTTGCATTAGTCAAGATATTAGCAAATGGAGTGGCTGATTTTTTCGCAAAGAACGGGTGGACTCCATGATTGCAAGCGTTTTCTGTCTTGGAGCCCCTCCTCATATGTTGCGGGGAAAGATGGAGTTTTTTACTGTTTTGGAAATCTTGTTGGATGTATTTTTCTTTTTTGTCATCCCTTGATTTAAGCCTCTTTGAACCTAATGTTGTTGTTTCTATACCTTCATCTTTTCTATTAATATATTCATTCTTCGTTACCGCTAAAAAAAACTACCTGGACTGAAAAATATTCCACAGCCATTTAAATTTCCATGTCCAGGCATATATAAATTTCAATGTCCTCCTTAGAAGGTGTTGCATGATTTCACTAGATTTCTTGCATCCAAATGACAGCTAGCCTAGTTGGAATGAAAACATTTTAGGATTTTGGGGTATCTTTTAATAAGGTTTCTGTTTGACCGTTTCATTCCAGCAACATATCAGTAGCTTTTCATGATCTTTTGGTTTTCCTCATTTTGGGTATATGTAGAATACCCCAAATCCTTCTGTATTTCTGCTCCATGCATGTGCACATAATCCAACTGGGGTGGATCCTTCTGAGGAACAGTGGAAGAAATTTCTTACCAGTTCAAGGTGAATTACCTATTGTTTATGTAAACACTTTATCTTTTCTAGCTCGATATGCCTATTATATTTGAAATCCATGCACAGTTTTCATCCGTTTTTACTATTTTATTTTATTTTTCTTATGATGCTTGTATGTGATACGGACACTGAGAGGGATATGGGATTTGGCATGCAACCTGGTGTCTTGTTATTTAAGGGATGGATATGGAGGCTAGAATTTCTTCTATTAGCATTTAGAAATGATAATTTTGAGATAAATTTTGTTATTCGCATATCTTGTTTAGTTTCTCCATTTCATCTCGGAGCCTACTGTGCTATCAGTTTTAGTTGGCAGGTCCAGCGTTTTGCCATTTGAAATCACTTTCTTAAACCTAGAAGGTTGCCTTGATGGTCAAAACACTTTCCTCATGAAGCGAGGTCTTGAGTTTTATTCACGCTCACCATCTAGGCCACTCTCCATGGGATTACTTCCCATGGACTAAACCAGTGTACGGATTGGGAGGTTCACACGTGCTCGTGGGATTCGTATCACCTCCAATGGAGGATGGGCATACCCATGTCACAAAAAAAAATCACTTTCTTAATTAGGCTAGGAATCAGGCTGATGAAGAGTTCAGTTTGAGATGGTTTCAAATTCTACCTAGTCTTTGGTGCATCATGATCACTCTTTGGATGTCATTATACTCTATTTTTCTTGTCTGTTAGCCTCATATTGTTGCTTTCTTACTCCCAGTTATGATCAGTTGTTCAATAAACGGCATCCTATTCTTATGTTTCTAACTGATTCATACCATCAGTTCTTTCCGTGACTACATGACATGATAGTATGATACCAATCTAGTAGTAATCCAAGCAATATACAACTACAGTGTCTTGTCCTCTTTCTTTCCTTTTTAGATGAGTAAATCATCTTTTAATGACTGCTATAACATTTAAACAGATTAAAAATCAGTTCCTCTTCTTTGACATGGCTTATCAGGGTTTTGCTAGTGGCAACCTCAATAAAGATGCTTGAGCAATTCATATTTTTCTGGAGGATGACCATTTTGTTGGATGTGCTCAGTCATTTGCAAAGAACATGGGATTATATGGACAAAAGGTGGGATGTTTAAGGTTTGTAGCATCATATCTTATCAAGGAGCATTTGGTTTTAATAATGCAGTAATTCATATTCCTAGAAGAAGGAAATTGCAAGGGAATCTACATTTTTTTTTTCCTTTGGAAAGATGACAAAGAGAAGTTTCATTAAAAGAAGGAAATTGCAAGAGATTAAGCTTTGGGATCGAAGATGACTGCTAATCCCACAAACAATTATGGCTAGACATGATACATAATTACAAATCACAATGCTAGAAGAAGTCCACAAGTATATCCCCTCTTTAGAAATTCCATTCTTTGCTAAAAAAAATTGCATTCCTAATTATTGATCTTCTCACATACTTTAAGGTAAGTATGGCAATTTAGCCCAAAAATCCATAAGCAAAAGTGCTCAGCTTGAAAGAAATAGGACATGGCTCTTAATTTTGAGTCTGAATGTTAATCAGGTTGGTCTTAGTCATTAAAACGAAGCCTGTCTAAAAATTGGGCCAGGCTTGGGCATATATATGCTTAGGCCTTAACCCTTTTATTCTACTTCATATTGATTTCTTAGCCTCGCCATTTTTTTCATTTTTTTTCTTTTTATTTATCAATTTAAAGGAAGCTCACCACATATTAGAGTTGCCAAAATGATTCTAATTGAAGTAGGCCAACCTCTCTTTCTAATTTTTTTTTTTCTAGATTTGATTTTATTACAAAATATTTAAAAAAAAATTGGCTCTTTCTTTCTCTTTTTTCTATTTTCCCCATTTTAGTTCTCAACTTTTTTTTAATATTTCCTCTCCATTTTAAATCTAAGTTTCTGCATTTATGTTTTTTCTTAATAGAAAGTTTTCCCCTTTTTCAAATCTAAGCTTCCCCCCCTGTTTTAGATTTTAAAATTATGGGAATTTTTTCATTTCGAATACCATCCTTCTTGATTTTTCATTTTCAATTCTCTAGTAAATTTTGATCTCTACGATATTTCTATTTTTTTCTAAAATTCTATTATTATTTAAACTCTTCTTCATTGGTTTTATTTCTCTATGAAATTGTTTTATTTTTATTTTCAAAATACTGATTAACTCTTAGGTTTTTTCGTCAATATCAGACAACATACATTTCAAGGCCACATCGTGCTTGGGCTTGGGCTTGGGCTTGGGCTAGGGTTTCCCTCTTGTAAATCAAGCGCAAGCTGGCACAATATAAGCTGGGCTTGAGCTTGACCAGTTGCGATCCCTACTTTGAATGTCACATCAAAACCGCGAGGTATATATTCTATCTTGTTTTATCTTTGTTTTTGCTTCCGTAAAAGCAAAAAGAATGTGGAATTATTATTCCTAATGCAATAAATTAAACAATTAATTAAGATTCACAATTAAATGCTATAAAAAAAATTCATAAGTATACATGGAAATTAAATCCGATACCAATTTGATTTGACATTCATTAACCTCCTTAACTCAATTTGGATGTAGAATTGTAATTTAATTAAGAATTGAAATGAATGCAAAACATGAAATTAGATTCACCATGTAAAAAATAAAACCAACACTTAAAATTAAATTCAATTTAAACACAAACACGAGTAAAAGTTAAGAACAAAAACTAGAATTTACCTCACTGAAGAGACTAAACAAAGCTTCAAGCTTCCAATAAAGTCAAATCAAATTCTTGTCTTCAATCCTTGGCCTAAGGTTGTATTTATAGGCCTTATTTCTCTTTAAAAAAAACGAAATTAAAACAAGAAGGGAAAAAATTCACTCACGGATAAGTTAGCCGAGTTCATCTCTCTCTCTCTCGGATTTCTCTCTACCCTTTCTATTTGATTCTTCCCTATCTCTCTGCTTGGCTTTCCTTCTTTCTCTCGGTCTTCAGGTGCTAGTTCTTCTTTTTTCTGCTTTTGAGATTTGCATCCTGTGGGGTCCACATGGTGCTGACGTGGTATTTCAAGTTGGGCTATCAAGGCAGCCAACGGGCTTTGGGTCCAAAAGGTAAACGGGCCCAGGCCCAAAATTGATGCAAGTGTGTTTTGATTCGGGGGCAAGTGTGTCCAATGGGTCGTGTTTGAGGTCCCCTCTTTCTTCTATTAATCTGAGCATAAATTCGGAGAGCAAACTCATCAATTTCTTCTTTGATCGCATTATCGTCGGATTCGTCGAATTCGATGTCTGTATCATTCGCCCTTGTTGGAAGAAACTCATCCTCGAGTTTGATTGGTCTGCAAGGGAAATAGCATTTTGTACTTTTGGCTACCACTGTCTGTGTCGCTGCTTAGACTGGTACTGGAGGGATGGTATATAGGTATGGCTACCACCTCCAAATTCATCTCGAACCTTCTTTGTAGAAACATGTCTGCCTAACACAATATTAATCAAAATAATCTGACTTTATGATTTTCTTTTTATAAATTCAGCTCAACAAGGTCTACATATGGGTAAAAAATCTTCTCAATGTCCTCAACATGATGAATTGATGGAAATAGGGGTTCCACCAATTTTATTTGGTTCATAGTCGCTCCCAAATTTGGAATTGAAGGTTGAACGACTGCAACTAGATCTTCCTGCTCGTCTCTGACTGTAAATGTCGACATAGATGTGGTCAAACAGCCAACTAACCACACTTTCCCTCCTAAAGGACACTTGGCATCGAGTTGAAATCCTGCTTAGTGCAAACTCGGTCGTTTCTTTGATCAAGAACCTGTGTGCGTCGACTCAGTCCAGTCATTCTAGAATGGGTACAGCCTGCCTGGTCGAGTCCTGGTTGAAACTTAATTAACGCAGCTTGGGAAGTTGTTCAACTCGTGACATGCTCAATTAATCTTGATATGGATAAGTCGGTTGGTTTAAGTGGCATTTCCAACACTTAGTTGATTTACTTTTATTAACAATCCTACATGAAGCCCTTATGTGATTGCAATCTTATTCTTAATTTTGAATATGAATAGTGAATTTATGAATTGTAATGTCTGTTATATTATATTTTATGTATGTTTTTTATGAATAATGGATGTCAAAAATTGGGAATTGATTCTTGATTTTAGATTCTAATGAGTAAATTTTGCACTTGGGGTTTAAATTTGAAAGTTTGGATATTTTATTTTTTTAAATTTTGTTGGTTGATATTTTTTGATATTTTGGTGTATATTTTTTTTTTGAAAGATAACTTCATTAATTCCAAAAAGAATTACAAAACAAAAAGAAAAAACCGAGAAAGGCCTTCCGAAAACACATTACAAGAAATGAAAAATAACTTCAGAATCTAAACTTAGACTCTGGCGAGCTAATTCATCTGCAGCTGAATTAGCTGACCGATGAACCCAGGCGATCTTAAAACCAAATGAAGCCATGATAAATCGAATTCTTTCGATTTTGTCCAAATATCTCCATGGGCACAAAGAACCCAAAGCCCAACTCACAATAACTTGTGAATCACCCTCTATAACACACCCGTGTATTCCTTTCTCCTCCAATTCCAAAATACCGCGCCATAAAGCCATTAATTCTGCTTCGATAACTGTCCCATGAGGAATAGGCCCAGCATAAGAAAACACAGAAGACCCAGAGTCGGTACGGATAATCCCTCCATAACCAGCCAGACCAAGATCACGCATGCAGCTACCATCAAAATTCAGTTTGAGAAGCCCATCGGGAGGAGTACTCCAACCAACTTGATGAGAAGTCCCCAAATCACAAGAATAGGTGTCGACAAAAGCCCAATCTCTGCAAATGTTAGAAATAGAAACATCGTGGCGCCGGCTTGGCCCAACTAACCACCAAGCTGCCCGAAACTTAATTAAGTCCAGAAGAGAGAAATCCGAAAGAACCTTACCATGGAACACCCTGTTGTTGCGCGCCAACCAAATGGACCACACTATGCTCAACATAGTCACCTTCCATAGCCTGCGCCGAAATGAACTACCTGACACCAACATCTCTTCATTAAAAAGATCGGCCCACGAAAGAGGAAGGCAAAAGCTGATATCTAAGCTCTGGAAGAAATGCGTCCAAATCTAATAAGAGAGCTGACAATGAAGAAGAAGATGGTTAACCAACTCCGCATCCGATAGACACATAGGACAAGATTCACAATGATCATCTTGCGCTTACGCAAGTTGTCAATAGTCAAGATTTTCCCAAAACCAGCTAGCCATCCAAAAATCTTAACTTTAAAAGGAGAGGGACCCTCCCAAATTTTTGGGTGAACTGTAAGAATCTCGTTATCCAGAATCAGTTTCTTACAGAAAGACTTAACTGAGAATAAACCGTGGGCATCGATCTCCCAAAGACGTGTGTCCTTGCCAAAACCCTTCACAAAAACATTCCCTAAAAGAGACATTAGGGACATCCAATCTTCGAACATCCAATCCTCTAACTCCCGCTGAAACAAAGGGCTCCAGACTACCTTGTTATGAATAACCTCATAACACTCATTAACCGATGTAGTTCTATTTGAGGCGAGGGAAAATAACACCGGGAATGACTGGGCCAAAGAAGCCTCACCCAACCATTTGTCCGACCAGAAGAGGATGCCATCTCCTGTATAAACACGATATCGGATGAAGCGATCGAATGTTGTGGACACAGAGCAAACGCCTTTCCAAAAACCAGATGCATTCCCAGTAAAATTAGTGACCATCCAACTGGAGTTAAGCAAACTGTATTTCCTTCACATGATAACCTTCCAAAGACCTTCAGAAGAGTCGCCCATACGCCAAAGCCACTTTCCTAACAACGCTTCATTAAGCTGACGAAGCGGACGAATCCGAAGCCCACCGTTCACCACCGATTTACAAACCTGAGACCAGCTTGCCAAATGGAATTTTCACCTTTCCCTCTCTTCGTTCCACAAAAACTACCTTTGAATCCTTTCTAACTTGTCAACCATGCCATTGGACATTTGAAAATGCTCATACAATATACCGGAAGACTAGATAACACGGCCTTAATAAGAATGACCCTACCACCAATCGACAAATATTTCCCTTTCCAAGCCGCTAGCCTCATTTCCATCTTATCTATGAGCACGTCCCAACAGACCTTTTTTGGTTTACCATTGCAAAGGGGAACCCCCAGGTACTTGGCCGGGAATGAAGCAACTTTGCATCCCAAAACAGAAGCCAGCTCCACACACTGCCTATGATCAATATTCACACCCATTAGCTCGCTCTTGTCGAAATTGTTTTCAACCCTGAACACATCCGGAACCACAGAAGGACTGCATGAGCTGTTTTAATAACTTCCACATCAGCTTTAAGGAATAGAACCGTATCATCTGCATATTGTAAATGAGAAATCTCAATATCCGTATTCCTGATACGAAAACCTTCAATCCAACTGTGGGAAAAGACCCTCTCAAACATAAGGTGAAGCGCCTCTGCCACTATAACAAATAAATAAGGCGATAACGGATCTCCCTGACGGACACCTTTCTCCATTTTGAAGAAACCTTTGGGACTACCATTTATCAACACCGATAAATGAACCGAAGATAGACAAGACAAAATCCAGGTTACCCAACGATGACCAAAACCCATGCGATGCATGATATGAACCAAAAAAGACCAGTCAACATTGTCATAAGTTTTCTGAAAATCTAACTTGCACACTACCCCTGCTTCCTCGGACGCAGATTTAGAATCCAGACATTCATGAGCAACCACCACTGAATCAACTATCTGACGACCTTCCAAAAATGCACTTTGCACAGAGGAGATAACAGAGGGTAAAACCATCTTCAAACGATTAGCCAAAATCTTGGCTAAAATTTTGTAAGGACCACCTATCAAAGTAATAGGACGGAAATCATTCAAAGCCGCTACACCAGGCTTTTTGGGAATCAAAGTAATAAAACCGGCCCCCAGATCCTTAGAAATAATACCTCTCTCAAAAAATTCGGATAGAAAGTCCAAAACATCCTGCTTAACCACGTCCCAAAAATGCTTGAAGAATAATATCGGAAATCCATCAGGGCCTGGAGCTTTATCCTCACCCAACTGCCAAACTGCATCTTTCACTTCGGACTCATCAAAAGGACAATCCAACGACGAACGTTGCTCAGCAGATATTTCTTTAAAAGATAAAGAAGTAGGAAGAGGAGGATTTCTTTGTGAAGATGCAAAGAGCTTCTTGTAATACCGAACAATCTCCTCACAAATCTCGGAACGATCAACAATTCTCTCCCCGTCCACAAGTAAAGAATGAATATAATTTTTCCTCTTTCTAACACTAGCCATTTGATGGAAAAATCTAGTATTCTTATCACCCTCTTTTAACCATTTGATCCGAGAACGTTGCTTCCATTTAATCTCCTCCTGTAAAGCTTTCCTTTTTAGACTTACTTTGAGCACCTTTCTTCTAGATATTTGGTCCGGCGAAAGCAAGTCCGTTTCTTCAAATTGATTTAGGAGTTGCAACTCCTCTAACCATGATTGCTCCTCAACCTTCTCTTCCGCACACCTAGCCAAGGACCACGTCCTCAATTTTCCTCTTAGGAATTTTAACTTCTGCATTAAACAAAAGCCTTTCCAACCAATAGGAAACGACTCCCTCTACCAATTACGAACCAACTCCGAGAAGCCCTCCACCTGAAGCCAAGACAATTCAAATCTAAATGGAGTTGGACCCCAAGAATCCAAAGAATAATCCAAGATAATGGGAATATGATCAGAAACTATATTGGATGCAACATGTTGAGAAGAAAGATGAAAATAATCTACCCAACAAGAATCAATCAAGAATCTGTCAAGTCGAGCAAGACTTGGATTATTTTGCATATTCGACCACGTAAATGAGGCACCACCCAAAGGTAAATCAAAAAGCTCCAAATCGTCAATCCATCGACTAAAGTGATGCATTTGAGCAGAAATTCGATTGCTCCCTTTCCTCTCGGACATGCGACACACCACATTAAAGTCTCCTCCCACACACCAAGGCAGAAGGCCGTTACCAATTCCTCTCCCCAACTCAATCTCCTCCAGAAACTGCCCTCTCAACGCATCTTGATTCGGACCGTACACATTCGTGAAAAGGAAAGACTTCCCAGAAGAGATCTCTTCCAAAACTGCAAAAATAGAGAACTCTTTAACCTCAGTTACCACCAGCTTCAACTTAGCAGAATCCCAAAGAGTCCACAGACCACCAGAAGCCCCGTCAGAGGCTTTAGCTAACCACCCCAAGCTCCCTAAACTCCAAACAAATCGAATAAACCTCTCGTCTGTCTCAACACATTTCGTCTCCAAGAATAAAACATCAGGTTTTTGAAGAAAAACCGTTCGTTTTACCTGAATCCGCTTCTCCACCGCCCCCAATCCCCTAACATTCCAGGACATTACCTTCATCTAGACACCATCTAAGCACCCACTGAACCTACCACCACCATTGAGCGATCATAATTAATAAAGGATTGCAGCTTTCTTAACTCTCTCTCCCTCTTTCGAGTTCGTTTCTGCCGTTGTTCCATATCCTTGTCACTGCGTTCTGCCTCCAAAAATTCAGTCAAGATTTGCTTCAAATGCAAAGTCCTAGTTGGTGAAGAGATCCCAAGCAAAGTTCCAACTAACATCAACTTCTCCTCATCAAAAGAGTCAGTTCGCACAGCCAAAGCAACTGAGTCTTCCACTTCCGCATCTTTAGCCCAATTTTGAGGTCCCGGCAATCGGGCAAGCAATCCTTGGGATAAATCCTCGATATGAGAAGAAATAGCCTCCACCGAGGGCACTTGACCACCATTGTAGTCCCTGAGCGAAGAAGTCTCGGGGATATCAAACTGGACAAGCCTATGGCCCAAAGAAGAGCCCTCAACATCTGCCCGAGAATGGGCCAATGGAACTGGCCCGACCTCGACCCGAGAATGGGCCAAGGAGCTGGCCCGACCTCATCCCGTGAATGGCCCAAAGAAACAGGCCCGACCTCAGCCCGGCATTGAAGGGGAGTAACAAAAGCAGGGCTTAAGTTAAGTTCCTTCGAAATCCGGCCCAATGGAACCATCATTTGTTGCTGGGCCCGAGACGTAAACCTTGGATGCGAATGGGCCTTTCCCGGCTCCGAAAGAACTTCTTTAAAAGTCTTCGCATATAACCCAAGACTTTCACGCCTTATAATTGCCTCTTCCTGCGAAGAAGGATTCGAAGAGGACTCTTCCACCAGGGGTTGCGAAGCAGGAAACCCTAGTTTTTCACAGCAAATGAAAGTCGCTCCATGCGAAATATGCTCCAACGGCTTCGAAAATCTCGGATGTCCTTCCACCAATGGCTGCGGAGCTAAGGGAGTAAACTCTGCCGAGATTGATGACGGAAGGGAAGTCACGAAATCAGAGGCGGGATCAGAGGCAAGAACTTCGGGAACTTTCGCCGACTCAGGCAATTGACGAGAAGCCTCCTCCGACTGGATTTGTCGAAGAAGATCTCCCCCTCAGCCCCCCTCCACCACCTCTGCAAGCGGCACCTGACTGTGCAACCCAGGGGAATCGTACTGTGATACCAAATCTTCCATAGGTACGAAAGGCTTTGGCTCCACCTCAATCCACAAATCAAAACGAAGATCCTCCACTTCCAACCAGAGAATTTCCGGGATTGCTGTGTGAGCCAAATGCCTAATTTTGATCCGAGCAAAATCACGATCTCCATGTTCAGGCAGTGGCCATCGATTTCTTCCACTTTTCCCATCAACCCTCCCAATTTCCAAAGAACCTCCTTGCTCCAAGCATGCAGCGGAACTCCATGGATACGAACCCAATCCACCGTCAAAATTGGACCTGTCGATTCAGACCAGCCATCTATTCTTGCCAGTGGGCCGTCGACAAAATGAGATCCATCGAATCGAAATCTTTCCCTATCCTCCACGGAATTGAGGACTATCCAGAATAGAATGGGAGAAAGACGTCTTACCGCGACAAACGATTTGAAAGCCCACCCCTTCATCAGCCAGTCCTACACATCTTGAGGCGAAGAATGGGAATTCCGAGCGAGTCCAATCCAGGTACGATTCAAAACTGCTATATTCTTCTCAGATTCTGAAACTTGAATCACATAATTGTTTGGGTCAGACACCGTGCGAAGGAAGGGTTTTTTTTTATTTTTCTCTCCCAGATCTGTCAAGACCTTATTCTCAAAATTCTTCCTGACCAACGGCAAACGAACCGGGATGGTTCCTACTGACCGGCGATTTTCAGGACCAAAATGAGCCTTGTTCACCCGTAATTTTTTTCCTTCAAAGATCTTACCGTTCATCAACTTAATCGCATTACCCATCTCTTTTGCTGTTTTGAATCGCACAAAGGCAAAGTTTTACGTTTACCCGATCTACGATCAAAAGGAACAAAGCTATCAAAAACCACCCCTGGCACACCAAACTCACGAACCAAATCTCCCGATCCCCAGTCTGGGATGTTCCCGAATTCTATTGTAATTTATTTATTTTCTCAGAAAGAATGTATTTTGAATCTGTTTTACAAACTTTTCTTTACAATTATTATAGACTGGCACATGGACCTGCGTCTAAGACATTGGCCCATGGTTCTAAGTAATTATGACTCGTGGGTTCTTAATAAATAAATCTAAAATCTAAGTCATGGGATAAGTTGGAAACCAAATTTAACTTTATTTCATTATTATATCTAAATATCATGTTAACTGGTTTTATAATCTAATTGTTCATGTCAAATTGTCAAACTACACTACTCCAAGATAGTACAAATTAGTATGATATTTTATGTACAACTAATTTAGGGAGCCTTTACAGAGATCTGGCTTTTCTTTCCCTGCACACCCGATACCGATTTTAGGTGAAATGACTGTATTGCCCTTCCACTTTCAATTTCGTCGAAGCCACAGCCAAAATCCATTCTTTCGAACGAACAGAATATACACAAGAGAGGGAAAAAAATTGGTGGGCTCCACCATTGATCGACACCCATGGTCTTCCTTAGCCGTAGATAGGTGGGCCAGCGATCATGGTGGTGTCGATCTTAGAGTCAGAAGTGAAGGATCCACTTGGATCTAGCAAAAAATCCCAAATCATGGATTTTCGGACTCCCCAAACAGCAGCCGAAGAAACTGATCATAGGAGGGTCACACCATACTCCGATCAGAGATCTGATGGTACAGATGGATAGACCATCAAAAAACAGAATGTGTGTGGTAGGACCCACGGGCAGAAACCTTCTCCATCACTTGATCTAAGGCGGAGAAGAAGATCTGGGGGCACCAAATCTTCTTCTCCACCTTAGATCAAGTGATGGAGAAGGTTTCTGCCCGTGGGTCCCACCATACACATTCCGTTTTTTTATGGTCTATCCATCTGTACCATCAGATCTCTGATCGGAGTATGGTGGGACCATCCTATGGCCAGTTTCTTCCGCGGTTGTTTGGAGATTTCAAAACCCACTTTGTGTGTTTTTTTCTTAGATCCGAATCGATCATTCACTTCTCCACCTAGGATCGACACCACTATGATCACCCTTGGCCCACCTATCTATGGTTAAGGATGACCTTGGGTTTCGGTCAACGGTGGGGCCCACAATTTTTTTCCCTTCCCAGTCGGTTCGGTGGTATATCCTTCGAACGAATGGAAAACCATTCGTTCGGTGATTTGCAGAATCGAAAGTGGAAGGGCAAAATGGTCATTTCACCTAAAATTTTGGAATCGGGTGTGTAGGGAAAGAAAAGCCGGGTGTCTATAAGGGCTTCCCTAATTTAGTATCTTCTTTTCATATAGCAAACACATAAAAATGAAAAATCATATAAAAATGAGCTAAAAGATGGCCCAACACTCACATGTTAGGAACAACTTCTAAAACTAAAAATTCAATATCAAGATATCAAACATTCCTATATAAATCATTGATAGGACAATGGTTCTACATAGACCAAAATGTCAGACGATATTTATTAGCAAACCGAAGGCCTAAATTTTGGCCCACGCTGGTCCAGACCGATATAACTTAGGTTGATCTAGTTGAATCATTCATATATTAAAAAAAAAAATTTATGTTATCATTATGAGAAGTCGTATAATATATCATTTATTATTAAATCTTTAAAATATAATTAGGGTCAGCCTTTTGTTGGCCCAAAACATAGCCCAACACCATACAGGTTACTACCCTTTAGGGCTGAAACTCGGGTTGGGTCAGGTCGGGTTTTAATAAATCTAATTCAACTTATGTAAAAATTTATTGAACCCGACCTGACTCGAATTTCTGACTCAAGTCAACCCGAGTGTCGTTTTATAAATTGATGCACTCAGTTCGAGTTAGATTACGTCGGGTTGATTTTATTTTTTTTCAACCCAATCCGACTCGAATTTGTAACGCCCCGCCCTTTCCGAGATTCAGAGTCTAATTTTTTTTTTTTAAATAATAATATAATAACACCGGTAGAGGGCGGACGACGTCACAACGCGAGCTAAGTTCGGACTCCCAAAGTCCGACCCTTAACTGGCCACCCATGTGAACATGGACTAAACCCATGAATAACAAACCACACATGGAACTAATGAAGTCATGCGGAATAAACTCGACCAATTGCGGAATTAAACTGAATAGATAACAAGTACAAGTCTCCCATTAAAACTGCTTAAACCAAGCATCCAATATCAAACCATAAACAAACCATAGCAAAGTTACTAGTTATTACATGTCCATAAAATGTAATTCAAATAACTGTAAAATAGAAATTCCATTTATCATTCAAGCACTTAAGCTTGACTCCCCTCCTGGTCCTCGACCTTCTCTATCCCTTTTTCTTTTCCTGCATTATCCTCTAAGAATAGAATTAGGGCGTTAGATCAATGCGCCCAGTAGGTTTTCCGATCAAGGCTACCACATGGTTAGTATATAAAACATGCATATATCATAGTATATGACCAACAAAGCATCTAAAATCAATGCTATGTATGTAAGTGCAAATGTAATGAGTCCCACCCATCACAAGTATGCATAGCTATCACTTGACGGGATTCCCACGTCAAGGTAATCCAGAGTACTCCACATTTTCTCTGAATAGAACTCTCATGTCAAGGTAAGCCAGAGTACTCCACATTTCCTCTGTGTAGAACTCTCATGCCAAGGTAATCCAGAGTAGTACTCATTTCCTCTGGATAGGACTCTCATCATCAAGTTGTTCCATAATCATCACCCCATGCCATGCATGAGATGTCAATGTATATATATGTCATTTGTAAATATATCACATCATTCAAAACCCATTTTAAACATAAAACAATAACAATATAACCCATAAAAACCATGATAAAACCAATTGTAAAAGTGGTTACAAGTAGGTAGGAAACCTACTGAAACTTCGCTTAAGTGTCCGTTCCTTTTTAAGGTTCACCCCATCACGACTCGCACGCCGTTCAACTTCCGTTTCCTTGTTTATACAACAGCAAGTTAATACTTAATCTTCTTGATTTCTAATCAAGTTTAGATCCCATAAACCATCTTGTGGGGTTCGGTCATGCCCATGGCCGAACCTCACCCACTATAATTTGATCTCTATTTTTATTTAATCCTCATTAAAACATCTCATATTACAAACATACCTTGGTAGGGTTCGGCCATACAACCTGGCCGAACCTTATCACTTTGGTTTTGGACCCCTCTTTTCAAGTCCTTTGATCAATCCCTTCATATTTATCATTTGACTTGTATTTACGGTTTTGCCATTGGCCTAACCGATGCTTAATTTTGCTTCATAGTCAAAGCCCATATGACCAAACCACCTTAGTGGGGTTCGGCCATACTACTTGGCCGAACCTCACCATTTGATTTGGTCCTTCATTCACCATCTCCAATTACATTATAAATTAACCCTAAGTACACCAAATGATCATTAGTGGGATTCGGCCACACTACATGGCCGAACCTCACCATACTGATTTTGCCCCTTTTTCCATCATATGTAATGGCTGATTATTTACTTATCACTAAGTCCAAGGATAAGCATATATGATTCCTTAATCCAAAGCATACACCTATTTATAATTTCCACATGTTCTTAATTCTAAACACCCCTAAAATGACCCATGGGGTTCGGCCATACACATGGCCGAACCCAATGGTTCTCTTGATGTAATTCTCCCAACAATTATACATAGTTCATTCATTGTATCTTAGCCATGAAACAATAGGGTTCAGCCATTCCATAGCCGACCCTACACATTAATTTTTCATTCCAAATAAAACACTTGAAAACTCTCCACCATTGGTATGGTTTTTATTTCTCCAAAAACCATACCAAATTATCAAATACTTTCATGGGAGGTGGCCGAACCCTATGCCCATGATTTGGACCTTTTTAACTTACATCTTATGTCCATTAAAAGCATGTAAAAATCACCATAGTATTGCATGGTTTTTACCCTTCAAAAACCATCCAAATACCCAAATAACTTCATGGGGTTCGGCCATCCAAAGTGGCCGAACCCAATGATCCACTTTTATCATTTAAACCACCTTTACCCAAGGTTTAAACCCTTGATGCATTCGGCCATTCCATGGCCAAATCATGACATTCAAATCCATGATTTAAACCTTTTTAACAACTATTTTGCCTCATCAAAACATGTACCAATCTCCATGGTTTTGCATGGTTTTTAGCCTTCAAAACCATCAACCTAACCAAATTATTTCATGGGGTTCGGCCACTATGGTCCATGTTTTCCATCTTTTTAAACATCAATATTCATATTCTAAACCTTTGGTAGATTCGGCCATCCCATGGCCAAATCATGTTCCATTTAACCCATTTTATTAAACAAAATTCCATGGAAACACTTACCAATTTCCTTTGTTTCTCTTCTCTCCTTTTGATCCTTGCTTCCCTCCTTCTTGCTTCCTTAGTCTCTAGCCGATTATGAGCTTGAACAATGGTGAGAACACCAAGAGCCGGTTCGGCCAAAGAGATGGGTTTTGAGAGAGTGAGAAGAGATGGAATTCTAAGCTTTTCTTTGCAATGTGTAATTCGGCCAAATGGGGTGTGTTTCCATTTTGCCAATCAGTCCATAAAACCTCTCATTCACCCTCATAACTTTTGGTTTAACCAAGGAGTCACTTGGCACAACCAAGACATCCCTTGGCACTCCCATGCAACCTTATCCCATCTCATTTAAATCCATTTAAACCCATGCATGGAGATTACCATTACAAGGTCACCAACGTGTGGGACTTGTTTTGGGTTGTTTAAGATCAAGACAACTCTTCTTCTCCCCTTTGACTCACTTGAACTCAAGACCCCTTTGATTTCCAATTTAACTCATCCAACTCATTAGCTCAACTCACCACATTAAATGCCATTCATTTAATGCACTTGAGTCAACTCAACCATTTAATTCAAATCCAACTCACTTCAGTCCCAACTCAACCTGATTTAACTCATATTTGAGCTCACTTGAGGGTCCACACGGTCAACCATGGTCAACATGGTTAACTCGACCCATTGGGTCCCCATTTAGCCCATGGATCCAATTTGACGCCATGACCCATTTATGGGTGGTTTAGCCCTTTGCATGTGGTTTACACACTTGTATGAAGCCTACCCATTTACCATTCACCTCATTTCCAATCAATTTAGCTTAACCATAATAAAATTGAGCTTACCCAATGGTCAAATAAGTCCACCATTGTGTCCCAATTGGGTCCTTTGACCCAATTAGCCATTTTGACCCAATTTGATGTACACTACCCATTTACTAAAATTTGATCCTTATAATATGCTCATAGAATCTTAATTTGAACAATGGGCCCCATCATTTTCTCATTTACAATCACATCTATTAAATTTACCATTCCAGTGGCATTTTCGTAAATATTTATATCATTGAGAAATTGGGGTGTTACAGAATTTCATACAGATTTTTATTTTCCCAACCCTACCCTACCTGAAATATACAAATACATAATCCAAACCTACTGATTTCTCAGATTGAATCATGCGGATCAGGTTACCCTTAGTTTCACCCCTAATTACCCATTATGCATATAACAAGAAAAGTAAGTATGCATGAGATAAAAGATAAAAGGAGAAAAAAAAAATCACATGCTCTATGCCTCTTTCTCTTGCTAATTTTATCTAATACAAAATGGTAATGTGGTAAATTGAGTCATGTGATGAGCCTTCTCTTTTTCCTTTCTTAAACAAAAGAAAGAAAGGGCCTAAAAGAGGTCAATTGGATTCAAAATACACATACAAAGTAATTAGGTTGAATTGGGCCCTTGTAATGAGTGGGTGGTTTAAGGGTTGCTTGTGTTGTCGGGTGTTGGAGTGAGGGTTTGCCCTGTTTGGGCAAACACCACTCTAAAGAGCGATTTACCAAATTTTAAAAGGATTAAATGTATATCATTTATATTAAAATTAATTAATTACAATTTAATTCCAACTCTACATATAGAACTCTATAACATCAACTCTATATGTAGAAGATCAATAGAAAATTGATAGGAGTTATCATGATCAAAATTATCTTAGACTATGAAATTTTAAATATTATGAGTGGAATGATAATATTTAGGAATCCCACATAGTTTGGTGGAATTTGAAGAATGCTCAAAGATAAGTTTCTAAGAAACAATAAGTGGGATGATGATTTGAACCTAATAAGATGTGCAGTAAAAAGTCAAGTCTTATTAAAGAAATAGTTCAAGAGGATTTAAAATGTCAAGTCTAATCCGTTGTTTGATCACGTAAACTGTAAACTAGAGATGGTTTTAATAAGTAGAGTTGTAGTCACAAATCGCAAGCACAAAAAGAATAGATTTACCAATGAAAATGTGGATGGAAACTGTTGGTAAAAGTCTCACATCGCCAGTGGATTTTAGGGTTTAAGGGTTTATAAGCACATGAACACTCTCTCCTTTCGAGCCGATTTTTGAAGGTGAATTCTACTCATGTGTTTTAAAATAGCATCAGAGCAAGAGTACCACGAGGATGAGTATGGTTCATAATTCTAGCCTGCGTGGAGGGGGAGAGTTGAGCATCTCTAGCTTTGGTGCTGAAGGAGAGTGTTAGCAAAAGTCTCAGACCACCAGTGGACCTTTGGATCTGGGGGTTTATAACCACATGGGCACCCTCTCCTTCAAGCCGATTTTTAAGGATGAGTTTACTCATTTGTTTTAACACAACAGATTAAGAGAGAGATGATAGATAGTAGAGTGACTAACTTTATAGTTTCTAATAAAGTTAAATGAAGAAATAGAACTTGAAAATCAATCTTAGATAGATGAGATTTCCACAAATGATGATGATAATGATCTCTGTTTTAACCTAAATACGTAAAATAATTTAGTTACTTTTAGGTTTTTAATTAGGAAGCTAAAAATAACATGACTTTTCTCAACCAGATTAAAATCATAATCCAGTGTGCTTATCGACTATAACTCAACATTTATATATATGAGGAAAGTACTCTATTTCATTCTCAATTCTAAATTTTCTTTTTCCATTTTTTTCTTTTCAATTTCTTTTTTATCTAGTATATAAATATGTGTGGATCGGACTTGTTCCCTTGATTAGAAGCAAGTGTCATTTGGGTTGGTCACCGACTCTCCGTTTCAAATGAACGGTTTATATTGCCACGGCCAATTATGGCACTGTATCGGCCTGTATTGTTGATCCATATTATATTGGACTATTGGTAGATAAAGAGAGATACATTGCTGGCGAAACCATTGAAAAATTCTTGAAAATATAAAAAAAAATAGAAAAATAGAAAACTCATTTTCATTATATTTTTATTTAAAAAATAGACCTTTTCCTAAAGTATCAAATCTCGAAAAGCAAAACTTTCAATATGAATAAAGTATGTCATAATTTTAAAAAAAAAAAAAAAAACTAAAAGTTCTAAAGAAATACAAAACTAATTTTATGTTCTTTAGTATTTCATACAAACACGTATAGATTTAACCCGTAACTTAAAAAGATCTTCATATGAATCTAAATCGTTCATTCAATAAACTTTTGTGATTTGTCTGAATTTTCTTCTAATTTTTTTTTTTTTTATAAATTTAACAACTAAAAGTATAAAGAATTAAAAAAATCACAAAAAGAGATACATAAGAAATCTTACTTTAAATAGATCTCATGTAAAATGAGAGATGAATGCCTCGATCTCTTCTAAAAAATCTCTCAAAGGAAAAAAAAAAAAAACAATACCCACAACAAAATTCAGGAAAAATAAACCTTAGAGATGAGCTTTTCATAAATATTTATATTGTTTTTATACAAAGAAAATGAATCCTAATAATAATCTATTCTGTTAAACATCAATTGGAAAAACAAAATCCCAACCATCTAAAATACCTTAAGACAAGATAGACAATAACTTTTATATATGAAATTAAATAGGTAATTATATAAGTTTTTTATATCATTCAAATATCATATTTCACCCGAATAATAATCTATACCTATGGCTTGCAAGGACTGCATAAATTCGAAGCTTAACACAATGTTTTCGTATTCAGAGAGAGGTAGACGTCTTGAGTTTCTCCGTTATAAAAAAAAATTATTTCACCCAAAATTAAATGCACATATTCTAAAAATTATCTAAAAAGGTGTTTTACCATATGAGACTTGTCTCACATGACTACATCAGTTATGGTCAAAGAGCACCAAATTTATAATTTGTAAAATAAATTAATGTGACACTATGTCAAATAAATGCAAAGTCAATAACTAACGTGCCATGAATATCGACTATTTATTTTTATTTAAATATGTAGCTTGAGGTGTAGTTCAACTCAAAAAAGTATTGAATAGACTAAAGAGTGAAGGAAGAGCAGACAAATGTAGCTCCAATTTGTGAAGGGTATCATCTCATTCTTTCTTCAAATATCTTGTATCTCATCTCTAAACTGAAGAAGCCCAACATTCAATCCAAGATGCTCACAACCAGGTCAGATCTTCCCCAAGAATCCCTCCAAATCAAGCAAGATGATCAGTTCTTCAACAAGCTTCTGTCCAAGGAATGCTCAATGGCCAACACCTCTGCTAGGGTTTACTATGGAATTGCACCAGCTGCAATCCCATTCATGTGGGAATCTCAACCAGGCACACCCAAACACACCACCTCCACCACCTCAATCCCTCCTCTTACTCCACCACCTTCCTACCTTTACACCTCCAAGAAAATGATCTCCAACAAGTACTCAAAATCCAACCTTCTAAACACCTTATTCCCTCAGCTTACTTCGAGGAAGCCCCATGTTTCACCTTCATCGTCGTCATCATCATATTCAGCATCATCGTCGTCATCTCCATCAAAGTCTTCAAAGTCTCATAGGCGTAACCAGCTTGCGAGCCCTGGTTCATCATTTTCGTCAATGGGCGAAATCGATGACCCGGGTATCGGATCCCCAACTTCTACTCTGCGTTATGGCGTGACCCGGAGATCGAATTCTATGGTTACCATGAAGACTGCATTGCTATCAATCCTAGGGTGCGGATCCAGCCATGGTAATGCCTAAGGATTTCTATTTTGGTTTTCATCTATGTTGTGTTATGTGGAGATTATTAAATTTCATGTCAAATGGTGTATAATGTATGGTGTGTGTCTTATCTACAAAAAAAGAAAAAAAGAAAAGAATGAAAACCTGCTACTGTTGTCTTATTGATCTTAGAATACTACAGTTTCTGTAGTTTTAAATACAAATAATCTCTTTATGATTGACCTTCAAAAGCTTCATTGAACCTGCATTGGCCTCCTCCTACTTTATTACTATTTCATTCACTGATCATAATTTTAAAAGATGAATTATAAAAAAAATTAGTAGGTGAGATCTAAATTTTCAGTGTTCAAAATCATAATTATAATAATTAGATAAGACTCAATTTGTACCCACTCATTGTCTTTGCCATTTTTTATATATCATAATAAAAATGTGTCACTCATTTAAAATTTTGTAGGCAATCTCCTTCAATGGAGTTCTATTTTCTTTCACTAATAACAAGAGTACTCTACAGAGGTTAAGTTAGCCATTTTTTGAAGAAGGCTAACCATGCAAGTATGACTAAGTAGATGGAGGTGTTAGGAGAACCTTTCTGTTCAATTATTGGAGTTTTATAGATAGCTATAACAAATTAATGATTTATAGTAATAAAAAATTTAAAATTTAAAATCAAAATATTAAAATAATTATATACAAATTAAATTATTTGACATATAGGTAAGATGGAATGTTTAGGTCATCGCACTTGTACTTTGCCAATGGGTGAAGTTTCTTATTTATTTTTTTTCAAAAATTCATTCACATTTATAGGTATCAATTTTATTTACTCCGGCTGAACCAGTCAAAATGTTCTATTGCAGTTAGTCCAAAGGAACAATTTTTCTAAGGACCTATTGACTAATTTTTTAAGAAATTAAAATAATAAAAGTTTACTTGTTATCAATTCTTTTCATTAAATTTTTCTTTTTTTATGATCAAGGTGTCCAGACCTCTTAAATCCTCGAGCTTCTCGGTAATACACACCAAGTGACTCTACAGGGAGTGATTCTTTGAGATAAAGTGGGAATCGAAAATAGAACTCCCACTTCCTGACCATTACTCCAACCCTTTGAGTTTCCTTTCATTAAATAAAATCATTAAGCCTCCCTTTCATTAAATATTTAGCAAACTATAGGAAGATTCTTTCTTGTTAATGAATATGTAGACTCTAGGAAATTGTTAAATACTACAAGGAGAATGAAGGAAAATTCTCTTCATTACTAATATGTTTGGCATCACGTTGGTACTATTTTCATGTAAATAAATACACAAAGAAAGACCCACAGAGTTCAATTGGCTTCATCTCGCCTCAAGAAGTGGGAGGTTGCGGGTTCGAATCCCCACGGCCTAACTTTAGTTTCCCTAGGGGTAGTGGGCTCACCTATGGAAATTTTATACTAGGTATCATGCGGTTTTCCACATATTACTTAAAAAAAAATATACAAAGTATCAAAATAATACCCCAAACCAGCCTGTCAAAATTTTGTCCCATGAAATCAATGTTGGAAGCAACTCAAGAGGTGGGAACTCTTTATCTTCTTCCATTACATGAAGAAGAGGGAAACCAGCAAAAGTGGCAAAGGTTTAGTGATAAAAAGGTGTTGCTCTCAAATGGGAAAACTTTATTATTTGTCAGTGTGAGGGTCACATGGGCTGTAGAGAAACATGAGAGGTTACATTAAATGAAGGATGATTTGGAGTTTTGGTATTGACTGAAGATGGTGAGATTACAATACACGTTTTCAGTAATGAGAGAAGTATTATTAATGCAAAGGGGAAAGAGGGTTACATGTTCCATTCTAGTATTTAATTTGAACTAATTGGTGTTGGAATCTCTCTCTCTGTATCTGTAAAAGTAGTCCCATGTACATGGCACCCACAATGTCGGTCGACTTGCATGTGTGGTCACTTGTGACTTGGTGCGAAGGAAATGGTCTTCTGACTATTGCAACCAAATTTTCTTTTACTAATCAACAAAGGAAAACCCACTAATCAAGTAGTGAAGTGCACATGCAGGAGCTAGTAGGCCGATCCTTGACCAGAGGTTATTTGATTAGAGTCTATTTCGAGTTTGGGTCTATTTTATTTATTTATCGAATTTAGGAGACTTTTCTAATGAGATATATACCAAAACACATTCAACCTCTAGTAAGATTCATCAATGAGTTAAAATAAAATGTTTGATTTCACGTGTTTTGTCAAATTTAGAGTTTTTGTGTAAGATAAAATGTTTGATTTCACATGTTTTGTCAACTTTAGAGTTTTTGTATAAGATAAAATGTTTGATTTCGACCTATTCCTCTAGCACAATATTATCCGCTCTTGGCCCACAGGTAGGACCCACACGGCTTTGCATTGGTGAGCACTCTAAGGAATGCTCCCAAAAGGTATTGTGCCACACTACTTAAATATCACTGAAATTTCACTCCCATGCATGAGCTCGGATGCCTGAACACCCCCAGTGCCCAATCTGCTATTTTTTCTCCAAGGTAGGACGCTTCATGCTTAAGGTCCCCTTTGAAGCGGGGTATCACATTTTGACATATTGATCAGATCCCTAAAAATTAGCATTAGAGTAGGCCACATGTCTCATATTTGAATCCCGTTAAGTAGGGGTGAAGTTCGGGTCGGGTCATGAAAGTCGGGTCAACGGGTCGGATCGGGTTGAGAACATAGAAACGTGCATTGAATTCGGGTCAGTCCGGGTTGAAGGATTTTCAAGTTAACCCAACCCAACCCAGTTAAATTTAGGTTAAAATGGGTTCAAAATGCAGATCGGATTAGAATTTAGATTGATTCGGGTTATAATTCAAGTCGGGTTGGGTCAGATTCCATAGTTTAGTAACTCGAGTCGGGTTGGGTTTTAAAAGACCTTACTCAACCCCGCCCAATTTCAACCCTATCGATAAGTTAACCAGAGATAACAAGAGCAAGCTAGTGTTGGAGCATGACAATTGAAATGCAAAAACTATTGAGATTCATTAATGTTCATCAACTCTGAAGCTTTTGAAATACTAATCAGTTTTTACCAAGGAACCCATTATAATTTATATATATGAATTTGTATTTTAGATGGTGATGTTCATGGCCATAAATATGGTCCCCAAATTAGTAATTAATGGAGGCATAGGATATCTGCCCTTAACCAACATTGACAATGAGAAAACTTCATCATTTGTAGGGGCCCACGAATTTTATGTATAACAGTTTCACTTCCACAAAGGATCCATCTTTCAGGTGCTTTATACCATTTCATTAGACTGATTTTTTTTATATGGCCAAGCAAGATGAAAGGTGGATAGGAGATCGGACGATCCAGATTTACCCATCGTGGATCGTCTCCAGTTGTAATAAAGATGAATTTATCAAGTGATCCCACAAATTTATGTCATGTCATTCTCTGCAGCTCATGAGGTGGTTTCAAGACTTCAAGAGCTCAACAGTGTTACAATTCGAACATTACTTTATATTTTTTAATAGTAGGTAACTCAAACCTTACTCCTCATTTTTTGTCAGGACCATTTTATGCATGTCATATAAATTTTTTTAGATGGTTCTAAGATAATATTAAGAAAGAGATCCAGAAGCCCCATACACCCTTTAAATACAGGTCTACAGTGATAGAAACAACAAAAAGGACTTATGAAAGCCGAAGATACACTTTCTAGCCTCGTAAGATAGGTGTTGGAAGTCTGATAAAGAGGAGGCTCGAGCTGTACATTTGGCAAGGATTTGGTTGTTGACGCTTTGGAGACTTTTGACACAATTTTTGAAAATTCTGTTATTTTGCTCCCACCATAAACTCCAAAAGGTGGCGAAGAGGATAAGACGCCATAAAACCGAGAACTTGGGACATTAAAAACCTTCCACGCAAAGGGAAGCTGACCTAACTAAACAATGTCCTCAAAAGATGATCAATGTCTTCAGAAGCATGAAGGCACAACGGATAAGTACTAATTAAACACATGCCCCTCTTGCACAAATTGGCCTGAATAAGAATCTTCCTAAGCCCGATTGTCCACAGGAAACGGATGGCTCTAAGAGGAGCTTTAGAAGCCGAAATAGATGGGTCCACAACCAAAGTAAGTTCACACATGTTAATCCGCTCATAGAAAGACTTCATTGTGAAAGCTACATAAGAATCGGGTCACTAAAACAGGAAGTAATCATTCATGGCACGGATTCAGGCAGAAGTGAGATGGAGAAGAAGATGAGAGAAATCATCTTCCTCAAAATCCATTAGGTTCTGACGAGACCGAATGTCCCATACAACTTGCTCACCCATCACTGAGTAGAACCCGGAGACAAGACCAACAGGAAGGAGGGGGATGAGGAAAAGGGAGGGGAACCAAGTACCAAGGGAGGTAGAATCATGTCAAGGATCAATAAAAAATCTAATGCGGTCTCCTCAATCCAGTTTAAACCGAATGCCTTTCTTGAACTTTTCCACACAAACACAAATAGCTCACCTTTATCCAAAGCTCTACGTGGAGTAGGGTTGATGTCCCATTCGCAGTTACTGATCCAATACTTAGCAATGAGCAATAAATTTCAAGGAGCATCGCCGTCAATCCAATCTTCCACATCCACTTAGACAGAAAAGCAATATTGGCATCCTTGATGGAATAGATTCGAAGGCCTCTTGCCTTAGTGAAAAGACAAACTTGGTACCAACGAACAAGATGCTCATTTTTCCTCTCCTCCTGATCATTCCAAAGGAAGTCTTTCATGATTCTTTTGAGGGAAGAGATTAATTTCTAAGACACTTGAAGAGTGAAAGGAAAAAAAAACCTCCCAAAGCTAAGAGCAATGACTTCAACAAGGTGATCCAGCTTCCAAAAGATAAATATTTTTCCCTCCAAGAAACTAGTCGCTTACTGAATTTAGCAATGACGGGCTCTCACAAAGAGTGACCAGGCAAACTGATGTAAAGAGGAAGGTCCAACTAAGTGGAAGGCAGGGAGGCCGATTCACATCCCAAAAGATCTACGAAGGAAAAATAGTTAATTCTCTTCAAGATTAATGCCAAAAAAGTCACTCTTGTGATAATTGATTGACAAAAAAGAGAACAACTCAAACCACCCAAGTAAAGAGTTCAAGTTCTTTAAATAGAAAAAAATTAGAATTGGATTGCGTAGTTATAAGTATTTAACCTATTGTTATCATGTCAGTACCTAAAATGTAAAAAACTTCCTACAAAGTTCACTAAAATTCTTTAAAAAAAATTAGGATTCAATTCGGTGATTTAGAGAGATTTTAATCATTTCTTGACCCATCACTACCATAAAAACAAAAACAAGTTCTCATAAAAATTGAGAGAAGATTTAAGAATACAATTCAATCAAAATAACCTTTGATGTATGTCCACCAAATTAAACATTACATTTCAACAAAACAATTATATCGTTCGAATATAAAATTATAAATTACCATCAAACATTTTTTTTTTCAATTCTAGCAACTTTTTTACTATGGAAAGAGAAATGACTTGGTCTTAACGTATACACCTAGTGCGATCAAGGTAGTTCTTTCAAGATATGGGCACATGTCCTCTTTTGGGTCCCATAAGTCACATTATTTAAATCATTTATATCATATATATAAATATAGTAATATATTTATAAAAATAATATTTTAATTTCTGGATATGAAGATACAAAATGAATGAATGAGCCTCAAAGCAAATTGTTTTGACTTAAGGACCTTGAAATTTATGTCCAGGGCTCAATCATTCATTTTTTTTCAATTTTTTATACGCAATATGAAAATAATAAACAAAATTCTTATTGAAGTTATTTTATATTATTCTATAGGAACTTTGTTCATAAAAAATAATTTTTACAATTTAGCCTTTCACAAGTGTGATAAAAAATAGGTAACAAAAGGAAGAGGTCAGAAAATAATTTTCACTACTTATGAATTTCAAGATCTACAACCAAACCCATAGGCTATCTAGGGGCCAACTCAAACCAACCCATAAACCAAAATCAAACCCAACCACGACATGTGACTCAATCCATGATATATAGTCCAATCCATAGTCCAACCGATCCAACACATCATCCAACTAATCTAATCCATCAACTAAGACCAGCTTAATCCATCCTATGACCCGATCCATGACTTGACTTATGATCCATGGTCCAACCTAACCAAACATAGTACATATTTGAACTGTTACTTGACCTTCTCCCAATTCAACTCATATCGTATGCCTAAACACCCTAGCATATAAACTGACTTAACTCCATCTAGCTAATGAATTTCTAAATTAGATTGAAGTGAAATGTACCAAACCTATGGGTGAAACTTGGGTCAGGTTTTAACCCGACCCAAGAGATCAATGGGTTTGGGATTTGTATTTGTATATTTCAAGTCGAGTCTGGTTGAGAATATAAAAACCCACAAGAAATTCAGATCAAAATGGGTTGAGAAATTTAAAATCAACCCGATCCGACCCGACGTAACCCGACTCAACCTATGTACATCAAGTTATAAAACCACATTTAGGTTGACTTGGGTACGAAATTCGGATTGAGTTGGGTTGGATCGGGTCGGATTGAATAATTCGAGTCAGCAATTCAAGTCGGATCGAATCGAATTTAATAAATTTTGACATGAATTGAGTTGAATTTATTAAAACCCAACCTGACCCGACCCGAATTTTAGCCCTAACCAAAGCCCTTCTCCAATTCCCTCCTTGTTATATAATATTTAACATTTTAATCACTCTTCCCTTGTGAAAATAAGGCCCACAGTTTTGTGGGGCTCCACTGCATATAAACGACCCCCTCTTCTTTTTGAGTCCGGACCTCTGAAAGTGAACTTCCATCAAAAAGGTGAAGGACTCTTCACCAAAGAAAAAATACTATGTAGAAGTCCACTTTCAGAGGATCCAGATTCCTTCTTTTCCACCTTTTGTTCAACAGCCTGATGTGTTTCAATCATGATCAGAATAATGATCCATCCATTCTTCCACTCTCAACTCTCAACTTGCAACTAATCAATGAAAGGGACCAGATATTGCTTTTGATATGATATCCTATTCTGCGTCGTTTTTAGATATGTTTATACATAATGTGGCATCAGAACAACTGTCAATCACCACCAGAGTCAAGTGTGCCCTCTAAAATACCATCAACACCACCCTCCAAGGATCTTTTAAGCAAAATTGCCATTTTCACAGCTCCACTGTAAAGAGCCGCATTTTTACAAAACAGAAAGGCAATATGACGTCTTCATGCTGATGGAGAATGCAGAAAATTACTGTCTGTGGACACTCATTTACAGTGTACAAAGAGTATTCTAGAACCCCGACAAAGCCAAAAATTCGAGCTCATTAAATTATTTTGAACCTCAGCCTCATGAGAAATGAGTTTCTATAAAAAACTAATTTAATGTTCTATGAAAGGTATTAGCAGGATTTAGCTGAGAAAATTTAGCAGAGACGACAGAGAACAAAAAATGCTACTCAAGCATAACCAGCCTGGTTAAATTTCGAGTTTCACTGTTTGATGAGACACACTGATGGGAAGTATGAAGGATTGCATAGCAGTCAATTGTAATGAAGCGACCATCATCATTCTCATTAAAGAAGAGAAGAAACAGAGCAACTAGTTTCTGAAGCTCCCAAAATGGGGCTGCTTGCCCTTTGATAAGTGTAGGTTTTTGTGCAGTTCTCTATTATTTAAAAGACCAAAGAGACTGTACATCAGGGGTGGAAAACAAACCACCGATATGAGGTATAGCTAAGGTTGAATGCCCGTCATTGCCTTCCCCTTCAGGAACAGCCCAATCCCTTCTGCAACAAAGATATATATCCGTCAGAACTCACAAACCAACCAAATATGAATCATACCCCACTATGTTTAGTGGAAACTATACAGTCATCAGCCCAAAAGCATGGACACTTTCATTCAGGGAAAGCACTCAAACAGTTCAACCCCACTTTCAATGATCCACTCAGCTGACAAATCTCACCATAGACTGGCAAGTTGCTACAAACCAGCCTCCCACCACAGTCCCAGTCATTAAATAATTTGCTTGCAATTGGATTGTTAAGAAAAGAAACAACCAACTGGATAGAGTTTGTGGAAGAAATTCTTTTCTATTATTGCCTATCCATGGCCCATCAACCAATGGACACAACAATTTGAATCAACATATCTGTAGAGTGCTTGGCCTGAATGAAGGGACCTGTAATTTGGACTGAGTAATGCATAGTACGACTTTGAGTGGCAATTGAGCACTCCAGCAATATCAGCAGCAGAACTTCAGAACCAACACTAACGAAGGCAAGCATTTAAATGCACCATTTTCAGAAGAGAGTTCAAGCAGCAGTAACTCTCCAAAGAAAGCAACATGGAAAATGCAAGGAGATGTGAAGCATGGATTTAGATTGTTCAAAATTCATCATCTCAGTTATCACCATCTAAGCAATATCAATCAAGGATCAAATCAGCTTTCTGAGTTCTACTATTTAGATTTGAAGATTTGTTCAGAAATTTATGCAAAATGTTGATGAGAAGGATGACCTCTCCAGTAATTTTCAGAGATTTGCCAAGGGAGCCTACTAAGATGGCCAACATTTTCTCCATACATGCCATTTCAAAAATAAATAACCAAATATATGAAGGAGGTCTAAAAGATTTTCTTTTATTGGGAAATGCATTACTAGTAAGTATGTTGAGATCACATAGGATATTTATAAACAGGCAACAGCTAGTGTAAGGACAATATGTGGGAAGACGGGAAAGTTCCCAGGAGTTGGACTTCATAAAGATCAACTTTAAGTCAATATTTACTCTTCTTAGTAATGAATTACTAAATAGCTGATATATACGATACAATGTAGTAGAGTATGCTTCTTTTTTTGTTTTTGCAAATTGAGAAAAAAATCAATTGCAAGAAAAATTGGAATTAGCGAGGAAAGCCTCTGAAAAGAATGGGTTGCACATTAGTGGAGAAAGATGGAATATATGGAGTTTAATTTAGTGATAGAAAAAGGCATCAATTAAAATTGAAATGACTTGGTATCTCATTGTCATAAATTTAGATAGGTGAAATTCCCAAACCAAACAGAGGAATAGATCAAAATATAGCCAATAGGACAGGAGCATGGCCAACCCATCTATAGGCAAGCTAGGAGAGTGCTATGCAATAGAAGTCTCTCAAATAGATTAAAGAGGCCATTCTATAAAACAATCATCAGGCCAACAATGCTTTACAGAGTCGAGTATTGGACAGCTAAGGGAAAATAAGTATGACAGAGTAGTGATAACAAAAATGTGTCTTCTAAAATAGATGAGTGGAGTAACATTGAAAGAGTTAAGAATAAGCATGTTAGAGAAACCTTTAAAATAACCTCGACACTTCAGAACGTGAGGGAAACTCTTGAAAGGTAGTTTAGACCAAAGGTGCAAATATCGGCCGATACGATAAGTATCGGCCGTACTGTAGTATTATTGGCCGATATGGCCGACATTCGGTCCAAATATCGGCCGATATTCATAAATATCGATATTTAATTTTTTTTTTAAAACACCGATACGGTTTTACACGGTTCTTGTCGGTTTTTTGCGGTTTTTCGCGGTTCTTCACGGTTTTTAACGGTTCAAGGTTTACTGCTTCCACGGTTTTCGGCGGTTTTTTGCGGTTTTTAACGGTTTTGGCGGTTCTTCACGGTTTTTAACGGTTTAGGGTTTACTGCTTTCACGGTTTTTGGCGGTTTTTTGCGATTTTTTGCGGTTTTGTCACGGTTCATCACTGTTCATCACGGTTTTTGGCGGTTTTTTCATGGTTCCGATATCGGAGGAGAGAGAAAATGCCAATATCGGAAGAGAGAGAATTTTCTCGGCCGATATGCATATCGGCCGATATATCGGCCAGCCCGGTTTTTTAACCCCTAGTTTAGACACATAAATAGGAAACTAGAAATGGCCCTTGATAGGAAAGTTGGAGGGACACAATTAGGAGCAAGAAAGAGAGAGAGTCCTTGAAAAACTTAGCTTAAAAGGGTAAAGAAGGATATGATAGATGATAAGGTAATAGAGGGTATATTATTTTATAGATGGAATGGAAAAAATTGATGAAGGACCCTAGAGAGATGGGATTAGTGGCTATGACGACGACGATAAGGTTTCAATGCGTAATGAATGCTTCCACAAGGGTAGAATAGACATAATCAAGCTCAAGCCCATAATATCTAACATGCCAAAAATAGAAGTAAAAACTTTGGCTAAAAAAGCAAGACAAAAAAGTGTGCTCAAGCCCATAATACCTGACATGCCAAAAATAGAAGTAAAAACTTTGGCTAAAAAACCAAGACAAAAAAAATGTGTGTGAGAGAGAAAGAGACTGGCAAAAAAATAGCGAGTCGGGCTTCGAATGAAGGATTGCAATGAAAATTCCTTGGCTGGGAAAGGGAACTAGAACAAGGAATAAGTTTTCAAAGCCATACATAGCAGCAGCAGCATCAACTTCAAGCCATTGATCCCATCAATCTGAGGTTAGCAATTGTAGTTGGGTTTGACAAATTGTTTTCCATAAGCCAACTGCCTATCTAACACCCATAAGACTTGAACCCACAACCTTTAGGCTACAACAATGAGTCATTACCAGTTGCGCAACAAGTTCTTGTCATACAACATATTTGACAATGACCAAAACCAAACTAAAGGTGGAAATTCAAAGGCAGGTGTGGAGAACAGAGAAGTGGGGGCTAGAGAGAGAGAGATGACCTGTGAATATGTAGAGAATGCTACCATAGCCATGGATGAGAAGGAACAAAAACAAGATTTAGATTGGGGAAACAAGTTTGAAAACAGATGAAGTTGGGGCGTTGGTTTTTTTTTTAAACCCAACTATACCGCAATAATAAGTCTTTAACCAAGGTAAACCATTATTGTTTAGTTACCAGGCCAGGCTTCAAGCTTGAGCACGTACATACCTAAAACCAGCTTGATTACTCATCGAACTTCACTGTAATGACCAAGCCCAAGCCAACTTAACAATCAATCTTAAAGTTTGTGATCAACCCTCTTTGTTCCAAACCAGACTCTTAGACTTTCAAGGATTCAAGCCAAATTCCCATCCATATATATATATATACATAGTCTTATACAATGTAAGGGTAAATTCTTCTTTGACCCTTTCTTGATGAATTTTGATACTTGAGGAAAAAAAGATGACAATAATCACAATGATTACATTTTAGGTCAACCTATTCCATTGAACTAAAATAAATGAATATGAGGAAACTTCAGAAAAAATAAATAAATAAAATAACATGGTCCAGTTCTCAATGCATTAGAGAGAATGTAGGGTATTATATTTGAGTTCTTGCCATAGCAAGGGTGTGCTTGATCCTTCTAAAATTATTTATGTTTTTCTATTTCTCTAGATCAAATGCTATGCTTTAGAAATGGTGAAAAGCCATTTTTAGACTCTCAAAATCTCATCCCTTTCTGATTCCAGGTTCCATTGGGAACACTACAAAATTTAGACTTCTCTGTTGGATCATTTAAATGGATACAGGATCTGGCTTTAAATAGAAATTTACAAGATTTATTTGATTAATGTTATCTGGTGTTCTATTCCGTGCCTATGCATTATTGGTTTTATGCACAACAATTTTAAGCTATGTTGGATGTACTAGATAATGTTAAAATAGATTGGAATGCTAAAAGTACAAAATCTCACATTGCTGCATTCTATCTCCAACATTTTTTTTTTTTTTAATGATCGAAGGTGTCCAGGTGTCTCGCCGAACTAGTCCCTCGGGACATATGCACGCCTCCCTACACACACATGTCGGTTTAAAGCGGTGGGACCTTACTACGTACATATCCCACAGAGAGTACCCCAAAGGGGCTGGCCAAGAATCGACTCCAAGACCTGGCTGAGGCCACTGCCTTGACCGTCAGGCCAACACCCCTGGGATACTCCAACAAATATATAATATCAAATCAAAAATGACATATAGTCTTGGCAAGCTATATAAAATACCGAACATTTAAAACAGATGTACAATACATAGGGCTTCATTGCTTTGTAGTAGGCCTATGATGGGCTGCCAAGTAATTTAATCTAGCAAACATGGAAAAGGGAAGCTCCCTATCTTAATATAATAGTAGGATACTCACTGAAGGAGAGAAACAAAGGTTTTGTTGAACTGAGAAAACACAAAGTCCCCAATTGGACTAAGGCTTTACCAATGGTTCAGTATGACTGAATGAGCCCTTATTTATTTGCATTAGTTAAGGACCATTTAACATCAAAAATCCAATAATGAATTTCCCTAATACATGTTATTTGCAGAAGTGAAACCAAAATTAGCGGAACAAGAAATCTTTCTTTCTGGGGATACGGGGACCCAAAATAAATTAAATACTAAGTCAGAATTGAGGAAAAAGCTTTTGAGACAAAAAGTTTGCAGATTATTGGAACACAAGAATAAGTAGTTTGTGACTTTCGTACATTTAAAGCAGGAAGAATAACATGCTTTGAAAAATAAATTAGGAAGGATGGACTATGTAAAACTGAAAACAGCTTAAGAAGGATGGACCCAGTAAAACTGAGAACAACTTAACACCACATTCTGTAGATCACAATACCAAATTGCAACTAAACTTGTAGAATGTGCCATGGTGGTGGGCAACGGAATGGAGTATTGTATGATTGGTAACTTTCAAACCAAATAAAGTATCACTTCTATAAGATGGAAACTAGATCAATAATGTCTTAAGATACTAAAGCGAGATTTTCTCATGTTTGTTTACACAGCTTTTCCTATAATGTACATTCTCATGCCAATTCTTTATGGGAAAACCACCCAAAAAATTTCCCATTATGACCCATGAAGAAATGCTTTCCTCGGAAAATTTATGAAGTAGATCTTCAAGGGCTTGACCAAATAAATTTTTAACACTTTAATCATATCCATACCTGACTTGACCAATTTATTGAACGGGTTGACGTGGCTTGAATAAGTTTTAAAAAAATATAGGGTTTGGGTTAACCTGCGCTCAAGTTGGGCTCATTTATGGACTCAAAATGTCAAGACCAAATTATAATTTGGGTTGAGACAGGCCTAATATATGGAAGACCAAGGTTTGGCCCAAAACCCAAATTTGAGCAATGCTTTATCTAATTTTCTTTATTTAATATTTTGTACAATATAAAATTTGTAATATATAACTTATATTTTTATAAAATAATATAAAAAATTGCATTTTACGCCCAAATAAGCCCGAGCCTAGATAACCATGGACTGTACATTTCAGGCTTGAAAATATGCGCAAGTCCTACAAATAAACTTTAAACCAGCTCGACTTTGACTAATTCGATTAACCCAAGCTTGAGCCCGAGCTTGGGCAAACCCAAAATCCGGTTTGCCCAATCCACGTTGCAGCCCCAACTCGACTCATTTATCAACCAAAATTTCCTTACATAGGTAAGTGGCAAACAAATCATAAGAAATTTTTTTGATGAAAAACAAATTCATGCCAAACAACTTTCCCAGGAAAAATTTCTCATCAGAATCCACTTTCTCATTGGAACTCATTTTCCAGCAAAACCAACAAATGTGCCCTTAAGGAATTAAATCACAATAATGGGAATGGAGGGAAAAAACAAATAGATGATAAAGTAATGTTGCCATTCAAAAATAAAATAAAAGTATTGCTAGCAGAAATGATTGCATGCTGAGTGACAAGAAAAGAAGGGGTTTTGATTGAGGCACTCCCATTTTCAATAGGAGGCATTTATTGTATTTTTCACCATTTAAATGGCGACATGTGAAGAAAGACAAAGGATACCACTTATCTAAAAAAGAGATAACTATCCGAAAGATGGGATTAGAAATTAGGGAATTAGAGGAAACCTAAATATTTACAATAGTAGAGTACATGATACCATTTGAGATGGTTTCGGCACATACGAGGAAGACCAGAAACTACATACAACCAAATGGTTACAAGGTAAAATCAGATAGTGGTGGACCAATAAAGAGTTGGATGGATGCTGTAAGAAAGGACATGATAGATATTTTCAGAGGATTGAGTGAAAACATAAATCCTAAAATGTCATCCCTAGAGAGATGGGATAGGCTTTCATTACAACAAAGATGATGATAACCATGATGTGATGAGATATGGAATCAATCTCCAGTTGAAGTGGATTTAGGAACAAATGCGGCACCAGTAATGAGTGGATGTAAGCCAATTCTTAAACAGATGAGAATACTAGAAATACAATAGGACCAGCAACTCAAAGACCGCTTTGGGCACAAGTAAGAGTACGTTGAACTACAGCTACAAACCAATAGTGCAGCTCATATTTTGAAAGTATCCTCAGGTCCAGCAGGTATTTAAGACTCCAACTAGGCATAACCAAATATGAAGGCCAACCCTAGATTGATGGGATAAATGGCTTAGATGAAGATGATGAAACAGGCAAAACCGAAAGCAGATATGAAGCATCGAAATTTTTTAGGAGGAAAATTTTGGGGACAGTTAGCCGTTGAAGTTGATTCAAGTAAATGTCATTGTCTGGCATTCTAGATGTTGCAGTGAACCATGGAAGATGATACCATTGGCTTCTGAAATAAGAAATTATAAATAATCTTTACCAGTCAATCTTCACAAGAATGATCAGGGGTGCTGATAAGAAGCTCATCATACCAAGATATGTGTAGATAGGCAATGTCTTGATTCTCTCTTTTTAACTTGTCCTTTTTTTTAAATTTATTATATACTTGCACTGAAATTACCATTTCGAAGAATTTTTTACTGTTATTCCTCCCCCCTCCCTCCCTCCCTCTCCGCAACCGGGAAAAAAAAGAGGAACCATACAGTAAGTTTGAAAGAATGTATACAACAGATGGCACGTACAGGCTATTAAAACTGAAAGAATGTATACAACAGATGTCACTGTTTCAAAATAAATAATAAAAAAATGAACAAACAAAAAGTGAAAATAAACTGCAGTCCAGTCCTAAGAGACATGTCCTAAACAACTGGTAACAATAAAAACACAAACGAAAAAAAAAAAACAAATGATAAAAAAAATCAGGAAGTTTGCAGTTGCAGATATTTTTGGTTCAATCTTCTAGTAATTAACTTTTTGACTTGTTGATATTATAATTTTTTTGTTGCTCATTTTATTTGTTAGTAACTGCTAATTCTTGTGTTTATTTTCTGGAACCCTTTTGTTTAACATGGGTAAAGCATACATCTCTTCTTTTGCGTATATATGCAATTACTCAACAATGGGAAGAAACAACACTGGCAATGCATATCGGTCTTCATATATAATTGCAAAAGAACACTACAGGCAACTTTAAAGACGCAATAGTCAAAGGAAATAAAAACAAAGAGAAGATACCTCAAACGTTGGTTAAGTGGTGCTTACTTGGACCAAGAATTGGTAGCAGATGATTGGAACAAATGAATAGCTGCTGGTTTGCTTGGACTGTCACGAGTCACTTCATTTTGAGAGAGATCCTTCCGGGGGTTAGGAGGAAAAGGGTTCTCTGCATCACCTGATAATGGCTGAAAGAGAGTATTATGTAGCCAAATATCATTATCATTTGAACCAGTTCCAAGAGGACTATAACTCCCACCATTCTGGCAACCACTAACATGAATGTTCTGAGGAGAAGGCGTGCCATTAATGACTGATTTCTCCATTGCAAACTGGGATGGCATAGCCTCATTGCTTGACGGATGTAAAATCTCTTCCAAGTTAGTTTTGTTCTGTCCTAGGGGCAAAATCCAGCTAGCAGGCCCACCCAAACCTAGACCATCATGGCCAAGTGGTGTACCCCACATCTGCCATGTACCTTGTTCAACAGCACTATTTGATTCATTCAGGAGCGATGTATGCGCATCTCGTAACTTTGGAGTATACTGAGGTTGGCTAGAACTGACATGCCTTTCTTCAGAAACTCGTGACCTTGAGAAAGGGGACTCAATTGGAGCAGGCTTGCTGACATCTACAGAAGCAGACACATTCTTCAGAACATGAGAACTTTCAAGTCCTGCATTTGATATAAACCCAGCTCCCAGATCCAAAGAGAAGTTGTCAAGTGACTCTGATACTGGTCCAATCAATGATACTGGATCAGGTACATAACATGGATCTTCATAAAGCTCTGCCTCATCAGACATAAAATCATCTGCAGATCCTCCAACATGAGGCATAACAGATTCCCTTCCGGGAGGAGAAATTGCAACATTACTCATCGAACCACCATACAAGGATGCGATAGGGTGCAGCAATGGTATACCAAAATGGTCTTGTCTGTCTAAATGATAACCTGAGGATGACTGATCTGGCAGCTGTGGATTATGAGATTCCAATTGGTAATTCTGGCTCTGTTGATATATGGTATTACTTGCATCCAGAGATGGCAAAGTTGAAGAATGAGTAAATAGTTGCTGCCATGATTTCTTCTGGACAATGGGAAACGGTTGGAGATCTGATCCCACCTGGATGACAGCAATCAATTTATTCTTGCAAAATCTACATGGCATGTAATAACAAAAGTTTCTCCTAGTGATCCACAAATCATATGCATCATACATCATCATCAATTCATTTTTATTACGAACAAAACATGACATCACCACAACCATCAAAGCCACTTCCCATCTATCAGGGGTTTGCACAACAAATCCCTTTTCTAGGGGGCTACTGTCTAACTGATGCCTAGAAACTCAAACCTGCAACCTCAATGGTTGCAACAATGAGCACTTACCAACTGATGCCTAAAAGACTCAAACCAGCAACCTCAATGGTTGCAACAACAAGAACTTACCAACTATGCTACAGGCTCTTATCTTCATAGTTGCCAACTGTGCTAGCAGTCCACAAGACATACACATTATACAATAACTGCAAAATTTACTTGCATGAATATACAAGACAGTGGAACTAATATAAGTACTTCATCAGTTGATCAAACCACATAAGCATTAGAATCCCAGTTCTGAGCATGGCAGCCTTGTCTTCTCGGGCTATTAACCTAGGCGACTGATCAATAAATTGTCCTTTCGATTATTCATCATTTCAGTAAAGGGGATATGATAGAAAAATTCAATCCATTGATCAGTAACCAGGGTTAACAACTCAAGAAGAAAACACCAATGAAAGGTTCAGTCACCCCTTTCCACTACTTGTTTAAGTAAATAGTATTTTTTTATGACGAAGAACCCCAGACCCCCACCTCTCCCCGAGTACAAGGGTGTTCAGTAAAACTCCAGATGCATGCAGCCCCTTGCATGCAAAGCCACTATCGAATGACTACGGGACTTTAACCTGGGACCTTTCGTTCCTAAGCCTAAGTGTCTTCCAGTTGAGGAACATCATGCAGGTGTTTAAGCAAATAGAATTAGCACCACATTCCTGTAATGTACATAAATATATCCATGCAAAAGGACATCATAAACCAACACTCTCATACAAAAAAAGTACTTTTTTGAAATGTTTTATTAGTAAACAAAGTAGACTGGTCGTCTACAACACAATTTCAATTACATGTGCAATCACAGACCCATACGCTACATGGGAAGTTCCTTTCATTTGAACCAGGGCTATAAATTTAGCCAGTTAAAGTATTGAAGAACTCACTACTTATGTGGTTAAATACAAAAAGTTCAGAGTTTCAATCAAAAATAAGAAACGGAAAAGCACATCTACTCAAAACGCTTGTCAAGTACTTAGATCATTTTCCTACAAACCAGAAGCAATTTGCAAGGATCTGTCTTTAACAAAAATAAATAAATAAGATAAGAATAATGGAAGTTAGTATTGGATCACAACTTACAGGTCGATGGGAAGCAATCTGAGTGATTTTATTATCTCCATTAGCAGTTAATTTTCCAGATAAGTGTTCAGCAGAATGTACCCCTCTCCTATTTACAGAAGCTTGTAGCTCTACAGGACCAGCAGGTCTGTTCACTTTTGTACCAGCAGGAGCAGAATTTTGGGTACCCCTTCCAAAAAAACCAGCTCCATTGAAGGCTTTAGTTGAAGATAAGAAGGATCCCTTCATGCGATCAAAGTATCTGCTGCCACTGCCACTTACTCTATTAAAACTATTGATATTGCTTTTCATAGCATGGCCCTCAGAGATGGGGCTTCTTCCACTTTCTGCTGCAGTTCTTGAAGCATCTCGTTTTTCAATGTCACTTCTCTTGTCAAATTCACGCTTCCTTTCACTTACCCTGTTAGCCTTCTTCTCAAGCTCCTCCCCGTCAGAATTACTTTTGCTAGATCCCCTGTCCTTCTCCTTTCTCCTTTCATGACGCCGTCTTTCTGCATCTCTCCTATAGTCTCTTTCCCTATCAGGAGTTGAACCCTTGTCACGCTCCTTCTCAGCCTCCAATTTCTCATCCCTCAACTTCCTCCTTTCTTCCACCAATCTTGCAACCTCTTCCCTCTGCTTTCTCTCTTCCTCCTCTAAGAGTTCCTTTTCTATCCGAGCCTGTCTCTTCTCTTCAGCTTTCCTTCGAGCTCTCTCCCCTCGACTTTCAGGAAAATTAGCACCATTTTCACCTTTCTTAGATAACAGTCTTTTATTTTCTGGATCTAACAAATCAACATCCCGTGAAGATGTAACCCGGAAAATCTTTCTCCATAGCCACCGTACACTCAAGAAGAAAGATGAAAGCAGCTTACAAGCATATGGAACAAGACCCAAGTAAGATCTTTCAGCTGAATACCGGTCATCACCACTGAAAAACCCAGTCCCACTTTTCGTCCCATTCTTCCCCCAATGACTTGAGTTCGCCTCAAACGAAGGCCCCCAATTTCCATTCTCAGACCAATCCTGCCCACAAATCCACCCATTCTCTGACCATACCTTCCCATTCAAAATCTTCCCAATCCCTGAATTTGCAAGTCCAGAAACAGCAGAACCTCGTATGTCCAACACTGGTCTCTTTGAGATGTGCCCACAATACGAACACATGAACCGCCCACCCCCAGGGTTCTGATCGCGGTATGGCATGTGGCAGTTCCGGCAACGCCGCGTGGCAGTCTTCCTAAGCTTCTGCAACTCCATTGCTTCCAACCGCCTCCGCTCCCTCAATCGGGCATTCCTACGGACCCGCCACGCTGAGAGTTGTGGCATTAAGACCTCATACCAGAAGAGGGTGATTAGAAGCACCATAACACATGCCAAGCGAGGAGATGTGACTTCAAACTGGAAGCCTGGAGGAAGCAGCTGAGAGAGTGCCCAGAGCCCAATCAATGGAATTACCAACCAGGGAAGCATGGTCGCGACACGGCGAGACCACTTTTGCACGACACAGAGTATACACATTATCCCCCTGAACAATCTCTGAACCAAAACCCTAACCCGAATTGCAGCTCCAATTCCAATCCAGAAAAACCCTGACCTCAAGAAATTGACTCTACCAATCCTACCTTATCCTGCCTAAAACAAAGCTCCTAACACCTCCAACAAATCGACTAAATTAATTTTCCCGTATCCTGCCGTAGCCCTAGCCTACGTTCTGCTCTGGGTCAAATTCCGCTGCCATTTTTCATCAAATTTGAGAAGAATCAGTACTTATTCTAGAAACCCATCCCCAAAACAGGATTTTGAGCCTAGAATTCGGAAAAAATGAAGATTGCGGTTTCTCCCGGAGAAGGAATTGAATCCGCGCTGGCTGATTTTGTACAATGGAGGCAGAAATGTGGTGGAAAGCAATTAAAATTGAAGGGAATGGAGAAAGGATACTTACAGATTACAGATTCTTCTTTTCCGTGGCTGAGACAGACGATACCCTTACCCTAATTGAAAAGCCCCTGGTTTCTGGTCTTTGCGTGTTGGTGGCAGAGAAAGGGAAGAAAATGAGAAGAAAGAAGATAAGCCGTCGGCCTTTTATTATTGACCAGAGAGAAATAAAAAGAGAGAGAGAAGGGGTGTAGAAAATACAAGAAGGCGTACACCGTATGTATAGTAGACCGTATATCTTAACGTCTAAGTATACTCTCGTGAGCCACAACCGGGGGAGCTGGTGGTGGTGGCGGTGCACCCGTGGAGGCGATGGCCATTTAGCTCAAAATATCAGGGTTTGGAGAAAAACTCAACCCTAGTTTATCCCATTTTAATGCTATTTTTGTTGAATTATTCGTTTAAAATTTGCAAACAATTTATCATAGAATGTATGTTCACTGTTGAAAGATAAAAATAAATATAAATCTTTTCCATCCTATAAAAACTTTGATCATGTAAATTATTCTATTTTACTAATACGGACTAAGAGATGATTGTCTACTCATTAAAATAATTAAGAGTCTATTGAAAAGATTTATACTTGACTATATGACTAAAACAAATCATTTAAATGCAATAATCAAACTGCATCTTTTAAACTCTTTACATTTTGATTAATTTAAATTATTTTTTATTTTTTATTTTTTTTTAAATATAAATAAATTGATCCAATTAAAATTATTTTTATAAGACATCTCATTATTATGGGAACAAATACAAAAGTTTAAATTTTGATAATTTTATAGGGTCTTAAATAAATGCATTATTTCATGAGAACTATGGTTTGTGGCCCACAGTAGACATTGTGGATCCAATTACCCCTCGCACCCACCTACATCCCACGAAGTGCACTCTATTTAATTTGACAAGAATTTGGCTTTTAAAGGTTTTGATCTAATCCGATGAATTTTTACTATTAAAAAATGTAAAATATTGATAGTCTTAAAAAATATGACTTTTTTTATCTAAACAAGATGAAATTTTAAAAACACCATATACAATGTAAAACATTTCAAACTCACTCATCTATGTCAACTTAGGTGGCGCCCATTCGCCTTTCTCATAAAAGCCTCATGAAGGTGGTTCCTGAAACATCCTTATCATATTATTTATACAGTAAGAAACGTGTGTTTTGTACTTGTGATAGTTGAATTATATTTTGGAGTTTGGACTATTAAATGAGCATATATCGTGGCCAAAATGAGATAGAAATCTGATTTAATTTAGAGAATAATGTTAATCAAATCTAATCAGATCATAGTTCACAAAATAAAGGATGAAAGCCTTGGATCATAAGTGTAATGTTATGATTCAAAGTGTCACAAGTCTAAATTTTATTGCATTTAGTATGCCTTTAATCCTTGGAAATCAAATAGATATTAACTTCCTCTGTCGAATACTATTGAAAATGAAATTATAATCTTAAATATAAATAATATGAATAATACAAATGAATAATGAATAAATAACAATTTATCTCTAAAATGAGTTATCATATAGTCAACATGATATTAGCTTTAATTGTTTAGTTATGAGCAAAGTAAAATGTGGAGGTTTTTTAGAAAAAAAAAATAAACAATATACATTTATCATATTTTTATTTAATTCATAATAATTTACTAAACAATTTTGAGTTTACTTCAAATCATTAATCATGAGCAAAGAAAGAGAACCAAAAGTTAAATGAAACAAAAGAGTTAAAAAGTGACCCTATATTATTATTATTATTAGCATGTTGGTGCACTTGTACTTCTTTAACCTCTATAGCCCTATAATGTTCAATTGAACAAAGCAAATTTGAATTATTTTATCATTTCAATATATTTGGTGAATATATAGAGATAACATAGGTTTATATTTTATTTCTACATTTCTCACTAATCAGTATCAATTTGAGCAATGATACAAGGCACCTACTTATACCATTGATTAAAAACTCAAAAAAAAACTTGACCAAGTCAATCTGAATAACCCGACTCAACAATATTACGAGTCAAGTGAGTCGACAAGCTTTCTTTTCAAAATTTTCAAAATTTCTAAAAACTTGCCAAATTTCTCAAATTGATAATATTTTGAGTCAAGGCCATAGTCACTTTTCTTTTTCCTCTGCATCACCAGTCTCTATTACTTATGCATCTGTAATGCCCAGTCCAATGTATTAATTAATTATAATTAATTATGATTAATTAAATATTTTTTAGCCGTTAATTATGAATTATTTTTCTAACCGTGAAGATTATTAAATAAGTTTTCCAATGGATCTTAGTTTGACTCGATCCGAATCCGATAATTCTTTTAATTAAGTTTGAAAGGTATATGGGTAAGTATGAATATAATAATAATATTATTTTATGCTTAAACCTTAGCTGCTATAGAAAGTCAGTCATTTGACTTAGTTTGAACTTCAAATTTTAGATTATCCATTATTTTTAAATTTCGGACCTAATGACATGCAAATCTCGTTATAGTTTCGCTAATTTATTTTATCCCTAAGTTTTAAAGTAGTAAAACCCTAATTTGATAAGGTAGAGAAAGTTCTAAAAATATGCAAAAAGAGTCAGTACTCAATCTGTATCATAACTAAGCTGTTTATTTATTTACACTCTATAATAGTGAGTTTTTTATATTTACTTTAAGCCATAAAATATGGGCCGTTGAATATTCTTTTACTTGGAAAAGGTGATTTTTTACTTTAAAACACTTTGAAATTTTAGAATGTTTTTATCAGACAAATTTACTTTATCAACCTATAAGGTTGGATCTTTTCAAAGAGAATCTTCAAATTAGGAGATCTTGTTAAAACGATGATTTTTAGCAAAAACACTGGGTTTTTGACATAGATTTCACTCCAAATTTTAATACCATGCTTAGTTTTTAATACCTGACCTAGTGAACTAATTGTATCAGTTTAGTGAGACCTTGAAATACCCAGATGAGAGAAAAGACATACATGTAAATAGTAAAAAGAAGAAATTAATAATTATAAAAATTTCTAACAATCAACCTCCCATCTGCAAGCTACAGAAGTAGCCGTCGGACGTGTATGGTGAAAATCCACCCCCACTGGTATAAACTGAGGAAGAAGATAAGGAGGGAGGAAAAAAAGAACTTTACTACTTTCGGTCATTTTCTTCTGTTTTTTCATTTTCTTTTTTTCTTTCCTTCTTCTTTCGTTCGAGCATCAACTGAACCTTCGAGTTTTTTCGCATTCTTTCGAGGGTTTTAGAACTTAGTCAATCTTAGACGGAATTTTGCACCCAAGGTATCAAAACGATCTTATTCTTATTTTTAATAACTCCAGAGCAAGTTAGGAGTAGAATGGGTTAGTATTGGAGTTTAAAAATGGGATTTTATAAATGGGGGGAAAAATAGGTTTCCTCTTAAAATTTAAATTTCACCCTCAAGATTTGTATTATTTTACGTTCAAAATATAGTTTTCGACCCTAAGTAAAATCGGGGGAAAGATTAACCCCAGCTGACTAATGTGTGTTTATTTTCTCGCCTTTTGTGTTTAAATTCTTGTACTGTACCCTCTGGGCCAAATTCTCAATACCTCTTCATGGTCCTTCTAGAAGGCAATACGAGAATAGGGCACTGAATACTTTTATTTACTTTACTGTCTTTGTACCGTCTAGGCCTCTCACAATACGTCTTCATGGTCATTCTAGAAGGCAATACGAGAGAAGTCACTGCATGCTTTACATTTTTCATTTTGTTGTAATATTTTGGATTGATGACAACTAACTTTCTGACATAATGTAAAGGAGTAGAAAGAGCCTGGGTGACTCATTACACATATCATGTTTTTTGGAAAATAACACGAGGTTTGAAAAATTATTATATGTATATACTAATAAATAGAAAATTTATACGTTTTACTCTATCTTACAAATTTTCTGTGAAAAATTCAACAAGAGAAGGTGAAGAGACTCGAACCGATACTATACTGTATTGTATATTAAACCCACTAACACCAGACTAAAATGGGACACATGGACATTTAAGATGGAAAATGCTATATAGGTCTAGAATACGAGACTTGACACTGTCTAAATGTAAGGGATGTAAAATGTTCTAACTGTGTAGAATGTAAGCGTTAAAAATAGTGTTGGGGAGTCGAGGACTTGTAGCTTTTAACGCAGTATGGACTCATGGATTGTTTGAGAATTGTTAGGTAAAAACTGGACGAAGGCACTCGTGTTATTAAATCAAGTTTTATATGTTGTGTGAATATTGATTATTATTGATTGCAAGACTGCTTACTTGAATGTTTCAAGTGGTAAGATCAAAATCCATTGGGTTCTCTCGGGGTAAGTCCTTATGTAAGAAGGGCATTGAGAGTCATGCATGGTTTTGCATTGTCATGCATTTGCACAGAATGAGTATGATATTAGGTTAAGTATGTTAAAGATAATAACCTTGAAAAATTGATATTGGCCACCGGTACGTAACTACTGATGTTGGTCGAGCGCCGTCTTAAACCACTTGGTTGGATGTGCTAGTAAACCGGGTCGTGGAGATCTTATGCACTTACAAGTTGCTAAATTATTTCCGTGGATGAATTAATGTTAGTTCTGTTTGGAACTTCAAATGGGGGTTGACCTCGGTGTTGTTGATTCGGCTGAGGACCGACCCCGGTGTTAGCAATACACACAAATCTGATTAAATACCTTAGATTATGAACCTAGGGTGAAAATAAGATATGCTGATATCATGCATTTCTATTTCTGAGGCATGCAACCGCTTGGTCATTGTTGCTTTATATCCATTTATTTTATGGTGAGTTCTCCCATTGGGTTGTTGCTCACGTCCCTTAAAATGCAGGGTATGAACCAGATGATATATTGGAGGGACTAATGGTACTTCGTTGAAAGTCGAGACGTAGAAGTTCCTAAGGTTTTCCACATGTTGAAACCATTTGACTGCTTGAATGTGTTTAAATATGCCCTATATGGCATAAGAACCTATGTTTGTAAGAACTGATTTATTTATTTATATTACAGTAGTATGTTGATATGTTTTAATTGTAATACCCTGACCCAGATTAGGTGTGTTTTAGCTTAATAATCTTGTTTAACCGGTTAATCTTGAGGATTACAGTTAGGACTTCGAGGAAAGCCCAGTTGTAGCCCAATCCGAGCTCGTAAGTTCAGTGATCCAGCTCGTCCAGCTAGAGGGGCATTTTGGTAATTTACCGCTTCTAGTTATTATTTTATAAATTAGGTTGTTATGTGAATATTATTGATCGATAATGTTCTCCTTAATAAAGGATTTGCATTTCTGATTTTAAAATAATTTTATTTTCAGAAAATGGTATTTAAAATCCTCCCGTCAAAACCCCGAAAGGGAGTATTAATTATTTTAAGTGATTTTGAGAATGAGATAATTTTGAAAACTAGTATTTTATGTTAGACCATTTTAAGAATGGTCTAGTTATTCCTTTTCACTCCAAAATGAGATTTTTAAATTGTTTATTTTAACATTTGTTTATTTAAGCAAATAAGGTTAAAATATGATTTTTATTTAAATTAATGATTTCTAGTGAGAGATAAATTCCAAAATTTTTATGATGACCAAGGTTTTTAAAACCCAACTTATTTGTAAGGTTAGATTGAGTTTTTGAGTTTTTAAAATCCTACTTTCAGTTTAAAATTGGTTTTTTATTAAAACCGGGGTCTAAAATGCAAAATGGAAACTGTTGGAGGGCTGATCTGCAACCAAACAGAAAAGCCTTTCATTTACTGTTGCAAGCGTAAGCAGACGCTGCATGCAGTGGCTGCCCGGCCCAATTTTCTGGCCAATTTTCTATAAATTGGCCATCAGTTCAGCCTGATCAACTCCCACCAATTTCCTCGCTCCCTCTCAGTCTCTGCTGCACCGTGTTCCAGCCGATCACCCCTCTTTCCCCAGCCTCTGTCTTACTGTTTTGTCATCCGTAGCTTAGAAGGAGTATTTTTCAAAGACCGGATTCTTAGCCCAGGAACCTCAGTGAAGGTATCCATTGCATTCCCCTTTCAATTTCAGTAAGTTTTGAATCCAAAAAATTCGGTTTTGGCTCTGTTTTGAGTGTATAAAACCATTTCAAAATCTAAGGAAAGCCATGGGTTTCATGTACCCGTGAGGATTTACTTTTAAAATCCGGTGGCCCAGTGAGCTTCCAAGCTCCAAACCATTCCCTATGGAAAGAGGACTCCCAGAGGAGTCCATTGGACCTGCTAGGTGTGAAAACCGAATCCGGGAAATCCTCTGTTTCCGGATTCGTATTTCATACAGTGTCTGCCGTCACTGTCTGCTGCAGACAGTGGAGGAAGACGACTCTCGGACGGTCCGAGAGCCGATCTTCGGACGGTCCGAACATTCGGACGGTCCGAGAGCTAACCCTGGAACGTTCCGAGCTTCACCCGAAGCCCAGTTACGCCCGACGCAAGCCAGACCCCTTCGGACGAACCGAGCGGAGCTCGGAAGGACCGAACCCACTTGGACGTTCTGAACCCATACTTCGGATGTTTCAAGGACCCAGACCCACCGAAACTCGTTTTCGGATTTCTTTTCGGTTCGAATGGACTTCGAATGATCCGAAACCCGATCTTCGGACAATCCGAAGTCAGACCCATGTTCCGAGGTCAGTGAATAGATTAGGTGTGGTTCGGATGATCCGAAGCCACTGTACTTGGTTCCGAGGCATGTTCCGATGGATGCAGTTTTTAAGTGTTAAAATATTGTTTGATTGTCATTTGTTTGATTAATGATGTGTTATGATGATTAATACCCCTTGTTAATTAAAAATGTACTAACCCCTTTTCTCTTATTATTATAGTGTAAATACTATTGTATTAACTTCCAGGCTGACCCTATTGGTCGGGTACTGAGTGATCTCACTTCCAGCTCTGAAGAATTTCAAACAATTGAACCCGCCGACTTTCTCCGGAAATGCAGAACCAACTGAGGCTGAGAACTGGGTTAACCAAATTAGTCGAATCTTTGACACTCTAACCACAGTTGAAGACCTAAAGGTGACTCTCGCACCTATCAATTGGAAGGAGACGTCAATAAATGGTGGGAAGTCAGATATAATGCGAGAAATCGTGAACCCATGACTTGATAGGAGTTCTCTACAGCTTTCCTTGCTCACTATTATCCAAAGGTAGCAAGGGATGCTTAAGAGGAGATAATTCCTCGATCTGAAATAGGGCTCCGACACGGTAGCCCAATATACATCAAAGTTTCTAAACCTTTGTCAGTATGTTCCCTGAATCTTTGACAACGAGGAGGAGAAAATCCAGCATTATATTGAAGGACTTCGTCCTTTTTTTCAGCGGCAAGTGGCGGGAATGCAATTTGCCACTTTAGAAGATATGATTAATCGAGATTCTATGGTGGAAGCAGTTGACACCACTAACAGAAATGTAGATCGATCTCGCCAAGGAGATGCACAGAAACCACTTCTGCCTAATAAAAAAGAAGAAATTTAGTAAAAGTTCATTCACCAAGAGGGGACAAACATTTGTGGGTCAGAGCAGTAACACTGGACCCAAGCAAGTGATATGCTACACGTGTAATCAGCCGGGTCACATGGTGTGAAACAGTGTCCACAGAATAACGTTCCAGCAGCTGATAGCCGAGTGTGTTTCAGATGCAAACAAATGGGACATTTCATTAAATATTGTCCTTATCCTAACACCCGAAGCAACATGGTATGACCTTCCTAGAATGTTAAACCGATGCAGTTTCAAGTGTAGTCTACTCCACCACCTTCCAGAGGTTCAGTGGCGTATGGAAATGCGCCACAAAGGACTGGAGAAGCTAGAAATCAAGGACGCCCTCAGACGACTCGGGGGAGAGTCTACACCATGGGAACCCAGAAGGAAGAGCCGACAGAAAACGCTGTAATGGAAGGTACCATACATCTTTTTAGTTTCAAGGCACAAGTATTAGTAGATACCGGCTCTTCACATTCATTCATATCTAAATCACGTCGGGATAAATTGAATTTATCGTCAGTAGTTGCCACCAAACCTTTAATGTTAGTGTCACCGTTAGGAAAGAAAGTACGGGTTGATCAGATATGCGAATTCTGTGTTCTGAGAGTGGGTGATCTAGATATAGTATATAATTTCTTTTTAATATAAATGACAGATTTTGACATCATTCTAGGAATGAACTGGTTAACTGCATACCAGCTTTTGATAGATTGCCTACAAAGGAAGATTTACGAGATATCACCGATCAGAATCCGATTTATAGAGAACTTAGTACCATATGTGAACATCAGAGTTCAATTCTCTGGTTTGAAGGCATATCCTGGTAGAATTGTAGCTATCATGGGATGAGAGGATATAGAAGGTATAGAAGCCAGTTTACCTCAAGTGGTTTGTGAGTTTCTAGATAAACTCAGTGGTTTACCTCCACGCCAGGAGATAGATTTTGTAATTGACCTGCAGCTTGGAACATCTCCTAGATCCTTGACACCATATAGGATAACGCCAGCAGAACAAAAAGAGTTAGCAAAGCAAATAGATGAGCTTCTCCAACTTGGTTTCATTCGCTTGAGTAATTCACTTTGCGGCGCACCAACTCTCTTTGTGAAAAAGAAAGATGGGTCCTTGAGAATGTGTATAGATTGCGGTCATTGAACCAAGTAACCATAAAAAACAAGTACCCATTGCCTAGAATAGATGATTTATTTGACTTGTTGAGAGGAGCAAAGTGTTTCTCAAAAATTGACTTGAGGTCTGGATATCACCAACTTCAAGTTAGGGAGGAGGATATTCCCAAAACTGATTTTTGTACCCAATATGGCTTACATGAGTTTCTGGTTATATTTTTTGGAGTAACGAATGCACCAGCTACTTTCATGGATTTGGTAAACCGGATCTTCTGACCATATCTAAGAGAGTTTGTAATCATCTTCATCGATGATATTTTGATATATTCGTCGACTGAAGAGAAATATGAACAACATCTAAGTATCATTTTACAGATTTAACGGGATCACCAACTATATGCCAAACTCGGTAAATGTGAATTTTGGTTAAAACAAGTCCAATTTCTTTGACATGTGGTGTCGGTAGATAGAATTTCGATGGATCCTGCAAAAGTGGAGACATGTGGCATGATGATAGAGGTAATACATGGTAGACATGACATTGAGCATGGCATCTTCATATTCATGGGATGGGTATGGAGGTGTGAGCCGTGATCTTTCATTTAGACCATGACAGTGGTAGTGTATGGCCTCGCTTTTAGTGAGTAGTACTACGCATGTGGTAGGTTTGGATGGTTGAGCTATGAAAAGTCACGTATGCTGTTATTTGGTGGTGGTGTTAGCCTCGCATCGACGGGTAAGCCACTTCATGTGGTGTTGTATTAGCCTCGCTTCGGCGCGTAGGCTACGAAATACAGTAGGAGTTGTTGTGGATGAATGAGGCATTGAACATTATTGTGCATTATATGACATAAAGTATGGACATTAAATGCATTTTCAATTACTTATGCTTTTAATATTTCTTTAATTGTGATACATTCAGTATATTGGAGATATCATATTTTGAATATGTGCTATTGCATTCGTTCACTGGGCTTGGAGCTCACACCCCTTACATTGTAGGTAATCCTCTAGACTTAGGATTGGAAGAGACCACTGATGTTTAAAGGTTGTCAAAGATGAATATTTAATTTCTTAGAATAGTTGTGGATTCATGTGATTGGATCTATTTATTTGCTATTACGTATTTTGATAGATTGGATTGGTTGGTTTGAAATAGTTGAGAACTTTGAGAATATTGATTTTGTTTTATTTTATGGAATGGGATGTGAGTAGTGAGATTAGATTTGCTATTGATAATAGATGTTACTTATTTCATATTGTCGATGACATTATGATTTATGCGAGGTGTAAAAATTGGGCATGAATGATTTGATGGCTTTCTTTATTTCATTTATAATCTTTTAATATATATATATATATATATATATATATATATATATATATATATATATATATATATATACTCATTTCCTCAAGCCACAAATCTGTGATATAAGTCCTGCTAGTTGCGTTGTTGCGTTGGATCACGCCTGTACAGATTGTAGTTAAGCGGGCCACGACCCGTTTAAGCTGTAGAAAGGAGTGGGGCGTTACAAAAGTGATGTTGAGGCACAAGAAGTGATAGCTCAACTATCGAGTGGAGCAGAGCTAAAGATTGGAAGGTTAGAATTGACGGAGGTTTAAATTTCAATGGTCAACTATTCGTATCAGAGTTAGAAGGATAAAGAGAAGAAGTGTTTAGACATCTCCACTACTCTAAGGTTGCAGTTTATCTTGGTAGTACCAAGATGTATCGTGATCTACGCCGACCATTCTAGTGGAGTGGAATGAAGATGGAAGTGGTAGACTTTGTTTCTAAATGTTTAACCTGCCAATAAGTCAAAGCTGAACATCAACGACCTGGTGGAAAAATGTAACCTCTTCTAGTAGCCAAATGGAAGTGGGAACACATTACGATGGATTTTGTAACAGGATTTCCAAAATCAGTAAAGAAGAATGACTCCATATGGGTAATTGTGGACCGACAGACTAAGTTAGCCCATTTTCTACCTATCCGGAAGAAAGACTCTTGGACCACTCTGAGTAAGTTGTATATCAAGGAGATAGTCCGACTACATGGAGTGCCAGTCTCCATCGTGTTAGATAGAGATAACCAATTTGTCTCTCGATTTTGGCAGGGACTATAGACACAGTTAGGTATCAGGTTATGTTTTAGTACAACATTTCATTCTCAGACAGATGGTCAGTCCGAGAGAACTATCCAGACATTAGAAAACATTTTGAGAGCATGTGTCATGGACATACAGGGAAGTTGGGAAGATTACCTAGCTTTAATTGAATTTGTATATAATAACAGCTATCAATCAAGTATACAAATGACACCGTACGAGGCTTTATACGGTAGACCATGTACATCCTCTGTGTTGGATAGAAGTAGGAGACAAAGCACTGCTAGGACCAGATATGGTACGTGAAACGACAGAACAAGTGGAAGTTATAAAGCAACGTCTCAAAACCGGTCAGAGCCGACAGAAAAGTTAAGCTGATAAAAGACGGAGACCATTGGAATTCGAAGTCGGGGACTTTGTGTTCCTACGTGTAGCTCCACGTCATGGAATACAGTAATTTGGAAATATAGGAAAATTTTCACCACGATATAGACCTTTCGAGGTTTTGAAGAGAATTGGGGAAGTTGCTTACCAGATAGCACTACCTCCGAGCCTGGAAAAGGTACACAATACATTTCATGTGTCTATGCTCAAAAAGTATGAACCATACCCATCTCATGTGCTGAACGTGGAAGACATCGAAATCTCTAAAGATCTATCATTTGAAGAAATACCCCTTGAGATCCAAGATAATAGGACCCAGGTGTTCAGACGAAAAAGTATACCACTAGTGCAGGTGTTATGGCAACACCATGGAACTCAGCACGTCACTTGGGAACTAGAATCGACTATGAGGAAATTATACCCAAGTCTCTTCGCTAATTACAGGTACAACTTTTTCTATTTAAATTTCGGGACAAAATTTCTTTTAAGGGGGGTTGGGTGTAATACCCCAGCCCAATTTGTTGGTTATTATAATTAATTGTGATTAATTAAATAATTTTTAGCCGTTAATTATGAATTATTTTCCTCTAATCGTGAAGATTATCAAATAAGTTTTCTAACGGATCTGAGTTTGACTCGATTCGAATCCGATAGCTCTTTTAATTACGTTTCAAAGGTATATGAGCAAATTATGAATATAATAATAATATTATTTTAGGCTTAAACTTTAGCTACTATAAAAGCTCAGTCATTTGACTAAGTTTGAACTTTAAATTTTAGATTATGCATTATTTTTAAATTATGGACCTAATGACATGCCAATCTCATTATAGATTCGCTAATTTATTTTATCCCTAAGTTTTAAAGTGGTAAAACCCCAATTTGATAGGATAAAGTAAGTCTTAAAAATATTCGAAGAGAGCCAGTACTCAATCTGTATTATAACTAAGCTGTTTATTTCTTTACACTCTAAAATAGTGAGTTTTTGATATTTACTTTAAGCCATAAAATATGGGCCATTGAATATTCTTTTACTTGGAAAAGGTGGCTTTTTACTTCAAAATACTTTGAAACCTTAGAATATTTTTATCAGACAAATTTACTCTATCAACCTATAAGGTTGGATCTTTTCGAAGATAATCTTCAAAATTAGGAGATGTTGTTAAAACGATGATTTTTAGCAAAAACACTACGTTTTTTACATAGATTTCACTCCAAATTTTAATACCATACTTAGTTTTTAATATCTGACCTAATGAACTAATTCTATAAGTTTAATGGGACCCTGAAATACCCAGATGAGAGAAAGGACATATATGTAAATAGTAAAAAGAAGAAATTAATATAATATTATAAAAATCTTGAGAAGATAATAGTCAACCTACCATCTGCAGGCTACAGAAGTAGCCGTGGGATGTGTATAGTGGAAAATCCACCCCCATGGTTATAAATTGAGGAAGAAGATAAGTGTGATGACCTGACCCGGAGTAGCGGGTCAATCGAATTGGGTAAAACAAAAAAATAGCAAATAGGTCTCTTGATTATGTTGTGTGAAATTATGTGTTATTTTCTTTTATTTTTATTGTTTAAAGTAAAATAAATAAACACATAAAAAGCTAGAATTTAATTAATTTAGGTTCCCCAATGCACACACCTTTTTCCTTAATTATAAATTTATGAATTTACCCGTCTCGAGTTGAGATTAAATTAATAAAAATTTAAATTTTCAAATTAATTTTAAATTTGTAAAGTTAAGGATTCCAATTGGAATTGTATAATAAAAAAAATCCAAAAATTCATGAATTAATAAGATTTATTTAGCTGAGTTTTTAATTAAATTCAAATGATAAATTAAAATTTAATTTTTTTTGCAAATAAATAATTAAACTACTGGATCAATAATTAAGTTTAAATTTTAATAAAATTGAATATAATCAATAATCAATGAATTAATCAAATATAAACACCCAAACCTGTGTGGGCCCATGAGACCTACACCTTAAATGCTTTCTACTCCTTCCCTTAAAACTTTACACGGTGCCTTCCTCTTGCTTTCCTTTTCTTTTCTTCCCTTTTCCTTCTCCCCTCTCTAACGGTAGCTTCCAAATCTCTAAATGGAAATTTCCCCAAATTGGTTCCCTTTCCTTCTTCTCTCCTTCTCCAAAAACGGCATCTCCTATCTCCATTAAAATCCCTTTCCGTTTCTAAACTTTCCCCAAAATCAAGGTGCCGATCCTCCTCTATATAAACCATGCGATCCCACCTCACTACCTTCGTTTTCTTCCTCAATCTCGCTCTCCTTCAAACGAAGCCTTCCTTTCCTCTCTTCCCTCATTACTCAAGTTTTCCCGACGACGTCTCCACCAGATTTTTGCCCTTGCTGTCTGTCGCTACCTCAAAAGGTCGCCTCCTTGTCTACCCTCGTCGTTGATCCGGCCCAAGTTTACAACCCACATCTTTTACCAGGTACTTCCTCTGTTCTCTTCTCTCTCCTTTCATTCTCTAAGCTTCTTAGTACCCAACCCTTTCCCTACCATTTGTCCAGATCCTTGCTGCCTGCAATACTGCAAGCACCCCTCCGAACCAATCAATTTCAAATTAGTTCTTTTTTCTTTTTCTTTTTTCTTTCTTTCTTTTTTCTACTTTGATAACTGTATATATGTTTAGACCTTTTACTTATGTATCTAAGTTTTTAAAATAAATATAGGTTATATTTTTTTAATTTAATGGTTTAAATTTTCATAATGATAATTGTTCAAACTATCCTTGGGTCTTACTATCTTAAGGTTTTTATTATCTTATACTCCTTAACTATCTAAGGTATTAAATTACTCATCATTCATCATTATTTCCTTCCAACTACTATCTTTTCTAGATTTTTAGACTATTTATTCCTTGTTATTTATTTTAATTCTTGATTTAAAATGTTCAAAGGTTAAGACTTGAGATTTATTCATTAATGATTTAAAATTTCATCAACCAGTTGAACAAAGTGAATTTTTTATAAATTTTGATTTCATCTTAAACCTTTAATTCATTAAGATAACCCTTGTATTAGTTTGATTGTTAAGTAAAGTAAAGAATGACCTTAGACTCCTTTCTTACAGTTGACAACATCACCCATTTAAGATTTTCAAGCTTAACCGCTATTAGTTTAATTAAACCTTTACACCACACATTTGTCTACGGTAAACCCTTCTCTTGACCCTATTTATTATATATGTTGTGGGTATGAATTCTATAGGCTTCTAAACCATAAATTGCTAGTATCCCAAAGCCATCGACCCCTGGCTATTTTCAGCCAGCACACACCTTCGTCCAAACAATGAGTCTATGATCATTATTTCCTTTACTAAGTTATTTACGTGTTGGAGTTTCAGTTTGTTATACCCTTACAAAAATGAATAATAATAATAACAGTAATAATACATTGATATCATGGTAAGCCCCAATGACCAAGCTTTCTTGGTCTGCCACTAGTAATATTCATTTTATCTTTCATTAGTGGGTCAATCATGGCTAAGATTAAACTTAAAACTTTGTGTTGGATTATTGTTTGAAAATCAAAGTACCTCTAATTTTTGTAAAATTCTAAGTTTCAATAATCTATTCATTGGTTCAAATCTTAGTGATTTTTATCCACCTATCTTTTCTTCTTTTATTCAATATCAGACCACCAATGTGGACAAGGAACCTGTACAGATTTCTTCCTTTTGTTTGTCTTATTTTACTTTACTAATTAAGTTATTTAATAACTTAACTTGTAGATACTTATTCTTATGTAGTATCTATGGTTTTATCCCATCCATCTAACTGCCCTTTTCTATTATTTTGGCCATTCACCTATTATGTTCCCTTTACGAAGATAATTTCATTTTTCTATAGAGAATCTAATTCATTTACTATTGGTACTTTGAGTAAAAATATTAATAACTTAAAAGAGCAGTTACTCATTGCTTAAACAAGATTTTAATTGTCTTGTTAGCAACATATCTCACATTTATTTAATGTGAACTATTAGAGGGACTCAATAATTCATATGTTAATGGTACTTGGACCTTTAAATAAATGTGCAGCACTTTCAGGGCGTTCTATTAATTGATTTCAAGTAGGAATGCGCTTTGACTCATCACCTACACTCTGCGAACTTTTTAGGTGAGGGAAAATAATACTTTTTACCTTTACCGAGCATGAAAATTCTCTATGTTATTTGTATGATTGAAAAATAGAACAGAATATTGTATAGTATGTATTTGGAATGTAATATTGGATCTAGGAAATAGACTGAGTTATATTTTAGAATAGTGGTTGTAGTTCGGTGCTCACTCAAAGTAATATAAGGGATTTGGCTAAGTGTTCCAATGGCTGTGAGGGGACTCAGTTTGCCCGGATAAATGGAAATCAACTACTAGCCTTATTGGAAGATCCAATAATTATGTTCGAATTGGTTGAATGTTATGTTAATTATTATAATATGATAAATGATGTTCTTGAGGTTGATTTATAATATTGTTACCATAATGATAATGCTATAATATAATTTATTCCTTTGTACATGTGATATTAATGGAGTTAGTTTTGATGCTTACAATATGTACATGATGCTTATGTTAAATTGAGATTGTAATCGTGTTTGGAGTATGATGGCAATGATTTTATTCATGACATGTTAATATAATTAATAACATGTGGCATGATAATATAGATGATGCATAGTAGACATGGCATTGAGCATGACATCTTTATATTCATGGGATGGGTATGGAGGTGTTGGCCGTGATCTTTTATGATGACCATGACGGTGGTAGTTTCAGGCCTCGGTTTTAATGAGAAGTACCACACATGTGGTAGGTTTGGTTTTTAGGCCATGAAAGATCACGAAGACTGATATTTGGTGGTAGTTGTGTTATGTAAGCCCCATCTGATATGGGAAGTACCACTTTGTGGTAAGTTATAGGCCTCGCTTCTGCGGGACGGCCACCAAATACAGTGAGTATGTTATGGAGGAATGAGACATTGAACATTGAATTGAGCATTGTGCATTGCATGGCATAATGCATGTATATTAAAAGCATATTATTTAATTATGTTTTAAGTTCATATTTATAGAGAATAATGGTGATATTATGTTGGGTATGAATTATTGTATTCCTTCACTGGGCTTGGAGCTCACACCCCTTACATTGCAGGTAATCTCCTGGACTTAGGATTGGAATAGACAACTGATGTTTAAAGACTCAAGGATGAATATTTAATTTCTTAGTATAATCGTGGATTCGTGTGATTGAATTTACTTTATTTGATATTACGTATTTTGAAGATTGATTTGTTAGTTTGAAATAATTGAGAACTTTGAGGATATTGATTTTATTTTATTTTATGAAATGTGATGTGAGTAGTGAGATTAAATGTGATGTCGATGATAGTTGTTATTTATTTCATATTGTCGATGACATTATAATTTATGCAATGTGTAAATTGGACTTGAAAGATTTGATGTCATTCACAATCTTAAAAAAAATATATATATATATACTTATTTTCCCCTAGCCATAAATCTGTGATGTAAGGCCCATTAAATGCGTTATTGCATTGATTAATGCCCGTTTAATTTACAGTTAAGTGGGCCACGACCCGTTTAGGTTGTATAGATGGGCGGGGCATTACAATAAGGAGGGAGAGAAAAAAAAAAACTTTACTGCTTCCGGTCTTTTTCTTCTTCTTCTTCTTTCATTCAAGCAGCCGTCGAACTTTCGATTTTTTCCACGTTCTTTTGAGGGTTTTCAAACTTAGTCAATCTTAAATGAAATTTTGCACTTAAGGTATCAAAACGATCCTATTCTTATTTTTAATAACTCCAGAGCAAGTTAGGAATAGAATGACTTAGTATTGGAGTTTAAAAATGAGATTTTCTAAATGGAGGGAAAAATAGGTTTCCTCTTAAAATTTAAATTTCACCCTCAAAATTTTTCTATTATTTTATGTTCAAGATATAGTTTTCAACCATAAGTAAAATCGGGGAAAAAACTATCAGTTGACTATTGTGTGTTTATTTTCTTGCCTTGTGTGTTTAAATTCTTTTACTGTACCCACTGGGCCAAATTCTCAATACGTCTTTATGGTCCTTCCAGAAGGAAATACGAAGATAAGACACTGAATACTTTTATTTACTTTACTGTCTTTGCACCCTTTGGGCCTCTCATAATACGTCTTCATGGTCATTCCAGAAGGCAATACGAGAGAAGGCACGGAGTACTTTACATTTTTCATTTTATTGTAATGTTTTGGATGGCTGACAACTAACTTTCTAATATAATGTGAAGGAGTAAAAAGAGCTTAGGTGACTCATTACACATATCATGTTTTCTGAAAAATAAATGAGGTTTAAGAAATTATTATGTGTATATACTGATAAATAGAAAATTTATATGTTTTACTCTATCTTACAGATAATACAGCCGGAGAAGGTGAGGAGACTTGAACCGATACTATATTGTATTGTGTGTTAAACTCATTAACACCAGACCCATGACAATTTCAGATGGAAAAGGCTATATAGGTCTAGAATATGAGACCCTGACACTGTATACATGTAAGGGATGTAAAATGTTCTAATTATTTAGAACGTAGGCGTTAAAAATGGTGTCGGGGAGTCGAGGACTTATAGCCTCTAATCCAGTATGGACCCATGAAGAGTCTGTGAATTGTTGGGTAAAAACTGGACGAAGGGACTCAGGTTATTAAATCCAGTTTTATATGTTGTGTGGATATTGATTATTATTAATTGTAAGATTGCTACTTGAATGTTTCAAGTGGTCAGATCCCTATGTAAGAAGGGTACTGAGAGTCATGCATGGTTTTGCATTGTCATGCATTTGCACAGAATAAGTATGATATTAGGTTAAGTCTGTTAAAGATAATAACCTTGAAAAATTGATATTGGCCACCGACCCGTAACTACTGATGTTGGTCGAGCGCCGTCTTGAACCACTGGGTTGGATGTACTAGTAAGTAGGGTCGTGGAGACCTTATGCACTTGTAAGTTGCTATATTATTTTCGTGGAGGAATTAATGTTAGTTCTGTTTGGAACTTCAAATGGGGGCTGACCCCGGTGTTGTTGACATGGCTGGGGACTGACCCCGGTGTTAGCAATACGTACAAACCTGATTAAATACCTTAGGGTATGAACCTATGGTGAAAATGAGATATGCTGATAGTATTTATTTATATTTTTGAGGCATGCACCACTTAGTCATTATATCAATTTGTTTTATGGCGAGTTCTCCCCACTGGGCTATTGTTCACATCCCTTACAATACAGGGTATGAACCAGATGATGGATTGGAGGGACCAATGGTGCCTTGTTGAACGTTGAGACTTAGAAGTTCCTATGGTTTTCCACATGTGGAAACCATTTGCTGGCTTGAATGTGTTTAGGTGTTTGTAATAAATATGCCCTATATGACATAAGAACCTATGTTTGTAAGAACTGACTTATTTATGTATATTATAGTAGTATGTGGATATGTTTTAATATCATCTCTCACGTGGTTTTAGTATAAGACCAGATGGAAAGTCATTTGGGCTGAACTGAACAGATAACACTTGTTGTTGCTAGAACGATACATCGACACGGGCGATATATCTCCAAACGTGTTCGACGACATGACGTAACCGACGATATATCGACAATGGTAGGTTAGTTGTGTCAACCAGAATTAGGATGTCTAAGTTAAGATTAGAAGTGGTGACTAGAATGTCAAAGCACGCGTGTGATTCGCGTGTAGGGGAGATCTTTTACAAAAGGATTAATGGGTTAGTGTTGTTTAGAAAAAAGAAATTAAGTCGCGTTCTGGGCCCACATCTGGGTTCAGGACGTGACAGCATTGTTGTCAAAGAGCTCCAAAGATGTCCTCCTATTGATTTTGATAGTTCAACAAACTCTAGAGATGAGGCATGTATAAGAATATATCCAAGTATAAAGAAATGATCAAATGTGGGGCTCAGAAGGTTGAACTTGACATTGTTTTTATTTTTTAACTTTTATTTTTTTTTCTTGAAAATATAATTATAAATATTGAAATTAGACTTAATTATACTTACCACAAGTTAAATTTTAACTTAAAACTCAATTTCTAAACTGTCAAAATTACAAAGCAACTTCGAATTTTTTTCAAAGACATTAGTCAACTGTGATCGTTAAGATCAAGTGGTTAAAAATCAAGTTTTGGACTAAAATTTTATTTAGTGATAGATCATGAAATCTCCTTTTAATCTTTATAATTAGATTTTAAAATAAAGAGAAAAATTACAAAAGACTCATTTTAATTTATACAGTCACTCATCGCATATACACCATTTTTTAATGTATAAAAATTTGAAAAAAGACGCTTTATAATTCTCTAATATATATATATATAACCAATACACAAGAATTTTTCTGTGCTGTGAAGTAGCGAAATCCATTAATCAAAATTTCTTTTTTCAAAAATTCGGTTTGCATCCCCATTTCCTTTTTCTGATTTACATATCTATCCTTCCTTCTTCTTGCTCAGTTTCCTCATTTTGTAATCTATTACTCCAGCTTTCAAATTTGGCAACGGATTGAGAGTTCTTTTTCTTTTTATACTGGGATTTTGGGACCTTGATTTGAGCTTAGCTTTTTTTCATTCTGTTGTAGATTTTGCTCTATTTCTTGTTTCTTAAACATTTGTTTCGAAAGACGATTTTGGGAGTTACCCAATAAATCAGTGATCCAAAGAGATGATTTAGAGTAAATGTTCTTCTCTCATGGTGATCACAAGTATCCAAATCTATGTTGCTCATATCAAGTAATGAAAACTGGGGCTATGTGACTATATTTGGATGAGTAAATTTTCTAGGGGTTATTCGGAGTTACTCCTAATGAGAGATTACTTTAGGAAATATGAAAACTCTTGGACTGCGTTTGGATGAGAGGTCGAAATTCTGACAGTAGGCCTCTGTTGTGAAGATAGATTGCACAATCACTTTTGTTCAATCGATCAATTGAACACCCATATAAGTTCGATCGCACGATCTCAAAGGATCGTTTGATTGATTTTAACTGAGAAGTCGAAATTTTGACAGTCGACCTCTAGTTTGAAGATTGATCGCATGACCTATTATATTCAATCGAACGATTGTATATAAGTATAAGATCGATCGCACGATCACAGAAATCGTGTGACTGATTTTACATGCGAAACTCAAAATAAGTTGGAATCGCACCCCGTTTTCCCATTTCTATTTTCATTCCCATCTTCCACTTTTCTAAACCCTACTCCCTCAAATCTCCACATTTTGAAATCTTCTCCCTCAAAGTCCTTTCTACACTCCTATCTCTCAAACTCCTTTCCAAACTATTTTCCGTCAAACCCCAGACCCCTTTTCTAAAACGAATCACTCCACTATTTGAAGATACTCTCTCAATCTTTCATATTGATTCGAAGGTATCTTTCTGAAGCTACTCTCTCAATCTCCTATCCCGAATCAAAGGTAACTCTTTCTCAAGCCCAAGACTCTCAAAATTTCTTTGAAAATAGTACTATGGATTGTAAGGAAGTTTTATCCACATTTGTTGAAAATGATGAGATTGTTGCGAATGTGTTTGTTGAGAGGTGTTTTTCAAGTCGCGACGATTTAGTGAAGTATGTTATGGAGGTTTTTATTGCAAAATGATTTGTAACTACCATTAAGACGTCATATAATAAGCGCAATGTAATTATTTTTTGTTGCGATAGAGGGAGTACATATCATAGCACATTTAATTTGAAAGATAATGAGAGGAAATAGAAAGCATAATCTCGCCTTGTTAATTGTCCATTTGAAGTGAAAGGGAGACAAATTATTGATGGGTCATGGAAGTTGAATATAAAAAATGTGGAGTACAATCATGATCTCTTGAGCGTATTATTAGCTCATCCAAGTATAAGGTGTTTTTTCAGATGAAGATAAAAAAATGATCATTGAAATGAATAACAGTAATATACCACCCCACCAAATTATGACAATCTTTCGAAACGAAAATCAAGAGATTGAAGTATCATCGACTGATTTGTACAATTTTTTGTCTTCAATTTGAAAAGAACAACTTAGAGGTCATATTTCAATTGAAGCCTTTTTAGAAGATCTTCAAAAAGGTAGTTACCAATATTTTTCTTAACTATGACAGTCAAAGTCGTTTATCTCATTTTCTCTTTGTACATCTATTGACAGTTATACTTACGAAGAGCTATCATAATGTATTTCTGATAGATTTCACTTACAAAACCAACAAATATCATATGTCATTGCTTAATATCGTTGGTATCATAAGTTTTAACAAGAATTTCTACCCATGCTTTGCATTTATAAGGAATGAGAAATTTGAAAATTATGTATCGGCGTTACAGATGTTCGAAAATGTCTTAGGAGTCCATCATGATCGACAAGTTTTTTTGACCGATAAAGATTTGACGTTGAAGAATGCCATTGATTCAGAGTTCTCTAATGCTGTACATATATTGTGTATTTGGCACATCAATAAGAATATTCTTACTCATTATAAGCCTCTCTTCAAGAAAGTGAAAGAATGGAATGCATTTATGACCCAATGGAATGACTTGGTCGAGTCTCCATCCGAAGCAACATTTAATGGAGCGTTTGATGCATTCAAACAAGATTTTAGAGATTATTCGGAGGTAGTAAACTATATAATAAGGACATAGATCCCACATTAAAAACAATTCGTCAAGACATGGATCAGTTGAAGTTTACTTTTTTCAAAATTTAACTACTTTAAGGGTTGAAGGTGCACATTCTGTGTTGAAACATTATATAGCTAACTCCACTAGTGACCTATATATTGTCCGAAGGAAGATATCCCATGCCATTGAAAATTAGTTTCAAGACTTCAAGATTCAAATCGATGATGAAAAAATCCGGTTTGCTCTTACTGTTTCGATTCCTTTATTTGATAAGTGAACGACAAAGTATCACAATTTGCATTGTCTGAGGTTTACAAACAATATATTATGCTCAGAAACAAGTCATTTTCACCCAATTGTACACAAGAGTTTACAGCTTCTATGGGCTTACCTTGTGCTCACAGAATGTAATAAATGAAAAAGTTACATTTGGAATAGATCCATCCAGAATAGAGGGTCTATTTGATTTCATTTGACGAGTTGAACATTGAAATGAATCGACCTAGAGATGAATTAGATGTACACTGGGAAGACATTAAGAAAAAAATATGGAAATCTGTCTACATTTGATCAAGAGGGGCTCCTAGATCATCTCGAAGATCTTGCCAGTGATGAGATGCATATCAGTCAACCTATTATGCAGTATATCAGAGGACGTCATTTACGTTCAAAGAATTCAAAGGGTCAAACATCTATAAGACGAGATCCTTCTGCATTTGAGATTGTAGAGAATCAATTGAATGGAATGAAATGCAGGATATGCAAAAATATTGGTCATAATGCTAGAACCTGTCCAAATAGAAGTGTTGCACAGGCATCCTGCAGTGTAACTTTGAATATTTTGCCTCAACCGCTTGATTTTCATGAATCACAAAAAACTTGTTGTGCAAATTTTAAATTTATAACTCGCAAGCGCACGAACCATTTAGATAATATAGCGATTAAGTGCGAGGTCGAATCCATCGGAACTTAGGAAAATATATCCATGAAAATTATACCATTGAATTATGTATTTTAAGAACTTTGGAAAATATGGAGATAAATCATAAATATAGAATAATTTATCTAATCTATGAGTTTTAATCGTAATTTAGAAACATTCTAGATTTAAACATAGAATCTAACAATTTAACTAATTTTAATTAAAATGGTGGCATTAATATAAAAATATAAACAATCTCAATCTAATTTAAAATACAGAATTAAGATGGAATTAAATTATTTCCAACCTAGTTCATCAATTTCAAGGATTTGAGTTTTTATAAACAAAAGAAAACATAAATAACATCTAAATTACCTATATACATATTTACAATGGAACTGGATCAAAGAATCAAGGAGGCATTATCATCCAAATTTTAATAATAAAATAACGGCCTAGAACATGGAGCTCACGTAAAATTTCAATCTTATTCAAGTCTTTCATCAAATTAGTTCCCTAATTAATCTGAACCTTAGATCTAGATTAATCATGCAATTCTCCGATCTAAATATTTCATGTCCCGAAGAACCTTAGACCTAGAATAGTAATGTTAATCAAAGATCTAACTATTTCATATGTCCAAATTAACTACCAAGGGAGGAGTCAAGAACTAAAATGATTCAAACCATCATAATAAAAATCAAAATTTGGAAAACCATAATTCTAATAATCTCACCTTCTTTTATTAATTAAAACATGGAATTAAAAATTACAAATCAATGAAATTTTGGAACAAAGACATAAGAAAAATACAATGGAAATCAAAATCCACCAACCTTAGAACCCAATGTGGATTGAAAATCCCACAGTCTTTCTCCTCCTCTTCTTCCTCTCCTCTCCTTTTCTTCAATGCCCAAGTTCAGTTTTCTCAATGGGAGAGGGCTAGTATTTATAGATGAAAGGAGGTGGAATGAATGGATTGGATTCAAAGATTTAAATAAAGCAAGGGACACATGGAGGGCGGATTTGATTTGTGCTAAATATGGAATGACTTAAAAGAGGTAAGGAGCTAAATTTGTATAAGGAAAGTGGGTGTAGAATCCCGTTTTTTTACACGTGCACCATCTTGAAGCTCAGTTTTGACCCTTTTAACTTCTGAATCAGGAAAAGTCATAAACTACAAAGTTGTAGCTCTTGAAGTCTTCTTTCCAACGCAAAAAGAATCAAAGCAATCAGACATCGGAGTAGAAATTTATCACCAAAATACTGAACATGTATCAAACCTTCCTTATTTTTCTCCCTTCCTTATTTTCTCTCTTTCCTTAATCCACTTGCCAAATTCGAAAATCCTCTTATATTGACTTGTAAATTTCGAATTTCTTCTTGAGATAATGAAAATATTATTCACACATGTGGATTTCTTCATGGGCTTTTCTTAATAGGCTCAATAATTGGGCTTGAGATCCAAAATAACTCATAATGGGCCCAGGCTTTATATTTAAGTATTTTTTCTGTCATCCTCACTTTTAAACCTTCAAAACACAAAATTGTACTAATTAGATAAAATTAAATAAAATGAGATACTAACAATAATAAATTTAGGAATAAAATATGTATTTATTTTGCACTCATCAACAACCAACGAGTTTGTCTCAATTATCCCAAGTAAGTTACTTTTACTTAAGCTACATATTTACATTTTCATTCATATAAAATAAGGTGAAATATACTAACATATACTCCTTTTTCCACAGCTGGCTGGTTCTTATAACTTTTTAGTCGAATCGACATATAGCTCTGGTGATCTTAGAGATACTGGCGATTTCCAGCATTGGTAGAATCAGTGATGTGTGTTTAACATTTTCGCATGTATTCAGTTGAAAGAATGCATTTTAATTGCAAAAAGTTTTATTAATTTTCATTTCGATGTACTCAAGCATGTATTTAAGTAATAATTGTTATTTTGAATAAATCCATCATTGTTTATTGCAACCACATTTACTCTAGCATTTTTTGACAAACTTCCTCACTAAGTGGGAAAAACTATTCTTTAATCAGTTTTTTTTTGTAATAATGAGTGAGTAGAATTACATCGAGGACAAAAGAGAAACCCGACTGCATTTAATGATCGACGTCATGGGAAGAGAAGAGACAGTCTACCGTGTCGACTACATTTAATGATCGGCATCGTTTAGGAGGGAAGAGACAGTCTACCTACTAAGGTCCCATATTTAGTGACAGACTAATCTAAGGTCTCATGTTTAGAGACAAACCACTCTAAGGTCTCATGTTTAGTGATAGACCACTCTAAAGTTCCATGTATAGTGATAGACCACTCTAAGGTCCCATGTTTAGTGATAGACCACTCTAAGGTCACCATGTTCATTCAGTTGTTTACAAAATTTACATACAAACAAGACATACATCATCTTCATTCAAAATTTACAAAATAGGTCATAAAAAGAAACATTCACCATGTTCATTGAAAATTTACAAAATTTATATATGAATATCAAAATATGAAAATTACAAAATTTTCAAATAGAACAGCTACTCGGAGGCAGAAGTCGGTGTAGATGTAGAAGCATGTGCAGATGAAGGAGGTGCATCAACATGAACAGGAGCAGGCGCAGATAAAGGAGGTGCTTGTGTAGTATGAAAATATTGAAGTCGTTCCAATGGAAGATGCCCAGTCACACTCTCAGTAGGGCCAGAAGGTCGCACTGGATGAACAAGTCCAAAAGGACGAGAAGTGGAGGCAGAATCTGTACCAATTGCCAGTGAACGAGGAGGAACAAATCCAGTTGGGCGAGGCTGAGTGGGGCTAGTAGGGCGAGACTGATTGGAACACCAGGCTTGAGCTATTATCATTGGACTTAAGAATGTTCTTACGGCCCCAGTCCCATCTTCGTGTCCTAGAAGTGCTCGTATTCCTGTTCTTTGTGCTAAAAGTACAGACAGACAACCTCATTGTATCTATCACTTGATTCTGTAGATTAATCAACTTTCTGGTCGTCCTTCCTTCTAACTCAACAAATTTCTGATCAATTTTTTCATTGAGCCTTCCTTCCATCTCAGCAAATTTCATATCAATTTTTTCATTGAGCTGCGCAATGCTTTTAAGAATAAGCATAGTATTGACTCCAATATCAGTTTGCGGAGGAGTTGGTTCTTGAGGTGCCTCATCCTCAACTTCAGGTGCCTCACCCTCAACTTCAGGTGCCTAACGTCACGAGTATGTTCTGCTTTGGGAACTCAACGTGTATTGTCGAGTTTGAATTTCATTTTGCCCAAAGTAGACGCATCAAACGATTCGGTCTTCAAGGGTTAGATCCATAAGAGAGGACTTATCTTCTTTGACAATATTAATCCGCCCACACATTTGTTTCATGGCATCCAAGGGAACGAATCCAGCAATATTGGTAGGCCATGAATTTGTTTCATACTTCACAATAGTGGCACTGGGAAACTTAAACATTTTATCCAGTGTGGTAGTTGAAATGACAATTTCTCTTCCTCTAATTTTGGATTTTATGGAATGTCTTGCCCTTTTTTCGGACATGTTCTCATAAAATTCCTCACTAATTTAGGATAAAAATCATCTTTCATTGCGAAGTAGTCGCCCCAACCAAGTTTCTCAATATACTCATGAATTTTTATTTCAAAAGGTGGAAAAAAAGTAAGGTCAATGATTTTACCCAAAATTATAAGGCCGAGAGTACAAATCCTCTTTGTACAATGTTGCCGCTTCCAAAGAGGTGAAATGGTTTGGGTCGAACGTCTCCGTCTCCGTCTCTGTCTCCACCATTCTCGGTCTCTTCCTTCTCGATGTAGCCACGGTTTTCACTTTTTTCCCTCTCGGTGTAGACCCTTGGATTTGATCTGATGCCATGTGAAAGAAGGGGGTGTAAAGGAGAATCCATTAGAGGAGAAATAGGAAGGAAAATGGTTTGGAGGAGAAGGAAGGGTAGAGAGAAGGGTTTGAAATCGATTCGCGAGATCGAACGTGGAAGAGGGGAGAGGGCAAGATCGAACGAATGTGACAATTATGCATTTGATTTGGAGAAGAGAAAATGGTAGATCGAACGATTTAGAGAACAGAAGAGAATTTCGACCTTTCAGTTAAAATCAATCGGACGATCCTCTAAGATCGTGCGATCGAACTTATATGGGTATTCAATTGATCGATTGAACAAAAGTGATTGTGCGATCGATTTTCACAACAGAGGTCGACTGTCAGAATTTCGACCTCTCAGTTAAAATCAATCGGATGATCACATGGGTTCATCTGATTGATTGAATACGCTGTTAGGATCAATAGGACAAAGCTAAAATGAACTGTCTGTTCAATCGCACGATTCTATACGCCTAAGATCGATCGATCGAAGCGAAAAATGAACTGCCTGTTCGTTCAGTTGATTCCATGCAGAAGGGCAGAAACGTAATTTCCACTATGAATTCGAAATGCGGCGTCTGCTGGCAGAAAGTAGGGGTGTCTGTCGGCCATAATTTATAGTAATTAATGTTTAGGAAGCCTAATAGCTATGACTTTTATGATGGGATTGACCCATCATATGAGATAAAAGGATCAATATAGGAGGTAAAAGTTTACCGAATAAAAAATAATTTGAAGTGGAGAGCTGACCGTTATAATTGAATTTGAAATAATCATTAAAAAATGAATCTAGAATATTTTGAAATTTATAATCAATTGAAGATATTTGCAATAGATCTATTAAACTAGATAAAAATAAATTAATCATCTAACAAAATAACGGTTAATATAAATTTGATAAATACTTAAAACTATCATATAAATAAAATGTGCAAAGTTTTGTCTTCCTAATAATTCTCCTTAAAATATTATACTAATAATATTCAGTTTGGCCATAGATGGATTTCATCCGTAATGTTTTGCAGCCCATCCAAAAGGTGAGCAATCCTCCCACGGGATGTTTGTGTAATCAGACACGGATTTTAGTTTATTGCCAATTTTACCTTTTGCATGAACAGTAAATCAGCTCACTGACCCTTCGCATGAACAGTAAATCAGCTCACCGACCCTTCGCATGAACAGTAAATCAGCTCACTGACCCTTCACATGAACATTAAAATTAGCTCACCGATCCTTCATATGAACAGTAAACCGGCTCACTTACCAATATTGGAAAACAGAGTAAATCGGCTCGTTTTACTCTGTTTTCCAGTGTTAGTAAGTGAGCCGGTAAGTGATTTGGTCGTTGAGCCGATTTTTCTATTCATGCGAAAGGTAAAATTGGCAATACATTAAAACTTGTGCCTGGTTATACAAACCTCTCGTGGGAGGATTGCTACCCCATCCAAAAAGATGAGTGGAAGATACTTGAAGTGATGGCCAGGAGTTCACCTATAGAAGCGGGATTCCCACTCTACTCCAAAAGACCATTATCTGTAAAGTTATCATATGTGTGTAGGTAAGAAGGCTCTATTTCTCTTAATCAATTTAAGAATTCTAAACACAGGATTGGTGTAGTGCCTTTGTTGGTGGACTCATAAGATGTGAGATTGTGATAGTTCAAAAACTCAAAAAGTCAGACTCAACTCAAATCTTATTGAGTTTAGTAATGACTCAAAATTAGGGCCGGCTCAACCCTATGGGAAATAAGGCAACCGCCGTAGGCCCGGTCTGATAAAGGCCCAATTTGTTTGGATGAAATGAAATGTAGGAAAATAAAATTTTCCAAATGTTTAATTTTTAGTTCTTCCCTGTTGTATATGGTTTTGGAAATTGAACACTCAATTTATAAAGGAAAATAAATTCACACATTTACCACGTGACAGATGGTAACGTGTCAGTGTCACTGGTTCATCACAGGGCGAGGTGTTACAGTATGGTACCAAGTAAGCAAGGGGCATCCTCAGTTAACTTGGTATCAACTCCAAAAAGGTTTTATTTAGAATTTTTGTCTTACTCAACCTTAACTTGTGTTGAGCCAGTCCTGCTCAAAATTCTACGAATCAAATCAGACAACTCACTTTTGAGTTGAGTTCTTTAATCTATGGAGAGGGCTGATTGATTGAAGGATGAGGGGGCAGATGTGTGTAGAGAATAGAGACAAATGTCAATAAGCCCGTCAAGTGTTTATAACGAAGATCATTCAAATTATTCTTGGCACAAGTTTAGAAATAGTAAATTAACAGGAATTCAACAAGAAACCAACCTACTACAATTGGAGGATTAGTTGAAGTCAAGACATGAAATCGTAAACATGACCTCACCGCTCACCAACCAGACTCCTCTTTTGCCTCTGACTTCGTCGTCTGCAGCCAAACGTTCTTGAGCATATTTGTTTGGCTTCACATGAAACATTTGTGGGACTATTTGGACTTAGAAACGTGGTTTTGCAATGTGAGGAAAAGATTATTCATCAAAACCACACGTAATAATATTGTACGATACGTATTATATCAGCCATCAATACGATATATTTTAATCGTACATTTATAATATTGATCTGAGAATCATTTTTTTTTAAATTAAATATTGCCTATGGGGTCTACTGATATATCGCTGATATTTAGTCGAATTGGAGAGATATCGACCATATCGGTGGATATCATATATTTTTTAAATTTTTTTTTTTTTAAAAAAAAAGACTTGTTTTTCTATTTTTTTAATTCAGAAAAAATTAAAACAAAATTTCCAACTGATATTTGAAAAAAAAGAAGAGAGAATGATATCGGCCACGGGCAAAACAAAAGGGACCAAAATCACCTATTTTCTCTAATTTAGGGTAGAAATTTGGGTCGGGTTTTAACTTGACCCACATGACCCGACCCAACTCGAGAAATTAAATAGATTGGGTTTTATATTTTTAAATTTAGAGTCAGATTGGGTTGAAGAAAAAAATCCAAATTAAATTTGAATCAGGTCGGGTCAAGCTATTTTAAAATTGACGCGACTCGACCCATATTGACTAGACCCGACCCACTCAAAAAATTTAATATAGTATTCGGGTTGAGTCAGACAAGCAATTCGGTTCAACATTCGGGTTGAGAAATTAGAATCGGATCGAATTGAGTTAAATAATTTTTTATATGGATTGAATTGGGTCCGTTAAAACCAAGCCCAACTCGCCCGAGTTTCTGATAGTTCTAAAATCTCCTCCATAGAATCACACCGGTGTAGGAATTGCCAGGCAACTCTTCTGAATAATTTCGTGTAAACCAAACACAGCTATCGGATGAAAAACCATGGGCAAACTTGAAATTCAACTGGTGACTGGTCCAAGACAAGTCGATTTGACTGGATTTGGACCCAGACTAGGGGCCTTTGGTTCTGTCCTTGTTCTGATTTTTCGAGCCTGAGATGTCACTGCGCTGTGCTTGTCCTCTGTCCACTTGAAGCACTCTTTTGCTGATCCAAATATAAACCACTACAGTGTCTCAAATATAGATAATGAATTTTTTTGGGGTTAAACTGTTCTTACTGTCAGGCCCAAAATGATATCCAATATAGTGGTCCTATTCTTTTGAAGAAATATATAGACATTCACATGTGAAACAGCGGCAAAAACCAGTCATTATATAATTATACAAAATGAAGGGCAGAGGCCACCTGGACAGAAACAAAACCCTTTTGGCTAGTATCCTAATTTTCTTTTCAAAAGCAAAAAAAAAAAACTCTGGCCTTTCAGAGAAAGACTTGCAAAAGAACAGCCATCTGTTGCCTGAGAAAATGCATTCTGCTCTCCAAAATTCACAAGTAGCTCACTGGCTTTGAATGATCATGTTCAGACACCAAGGTTTATCAAATCCACGAGTCCAGCAAGATACCTGCACTCCCAAAATTCAGTAAATGTGAATTAGAAAATCTTCAGACCAAAATGAGTGCGACGAAGAAAATAGTAATAAATCAATCACTCATTAGTCCTACCAAAAGAACCTGATCCTTGATGATGGATATCGCATGATTCGGGAATCCAAAGTGTTTGATGAGTCCAAAGAATCAAAGATCTACTGATGGTACCGTACTTTATTCAATATACAGTTAAAATGAACGATGGAACAATCCATACCTGATTCAAAAATCACAAATATTGGATCGCTACAAGCCTAGGATGTTTGTTCAAAACCATGAGCCAATTTGATCTCAACATACTAACTCATAGCTCATCAAGTACAGACATTACTCTCACTTGGAGAACTCACATAGTGCAATTGATAAGTTATAAAATGGTGTTATTGAACAATAATCATTCCCGAAATGAGAAGAGGTACCTTCATGTGAGAAGCGCCCAAATTCCATTGCAGTTTCAAATGAGAAAAATTGTTTGGTCATGAATAGGATTGTATACATAAGATTTGTTGATCCAACAATTCATCTAATTAGCCCTCAGTAGGAGGATGATGCCTCAAAACCTACTTGATAGGAGCACCTTGTAATAAAGAAGCCTGAATATATGGTTATGTGAAAAAGAAGAAGAAAAAAAGAAAGAAATACAGCACTGATCAACATTCACTGAAAATAGGATAGAGATTTAATGATTTTCTAATCAAGGAAGCCTTGGGGCATATCCAATCCACAAGGCACCCGATCGATGAACATTGGGCCCCACTGGTACCAAACAAATGTTAGAAACAATGTTATCTTGGACTAATTTGTCCGATTGTAAAAGCCAGATGTAGAGAGAGAGAAAGAGGGACATACTATTTTAGCTGTCAAAGCTCTCAAATGTGTTCTTCCATAGAGACCTAAAATAATAATAATCGAAATCCTGCAGCCCATAAAATCATGTCAGGCAGGAGTTCAAACATTGGATAATCTGAGGGGTCCTAACTAGAGAGAGAGAGAGAGAGAGAGAGAGAGAATTGATGTAGGATGACCACAAACCAAATTGAATTTCTGAACCGTTGCTGAGTCTGCTTCATCATCCTCCTATGTACAAGATTATACAAATGAAGCAAATGTTCTCATCAGCCATTTCATTACAATTAAGATTAGTTCAGTTTTGACATAAAACCTCACATCGCTTTTATCATCCAAGCACAACTCTATGTTTCAGAATATATATAGTTATTAAAAAGAATTGCAGGCCAAAAATTGATGTTTAAACTCAAAACGTACTAAAAGAAAACTAGCAGTGGACACAGAAAACTAATCCATATTTAAGAAACATTTAAACTCTCTACGACTTTTGACATAATGGATCATGTAAACAAACATTGTGCTGGTAACACTGTCAATATCGTGATACAGACCATCTAATATGTTTATCGCCCATAACTTCAAACACATATATCCTGTTCACTTCGTATTATCAGATTCACGAGTAATGGATTCAATGCATTACTCTTTAATAGCCCAATTCTTCAAGATCAACAGTTTCATATTTAGTTTTCTGCATAATAATTTCATCATAAATTTATTGGCTTTTTGTAGCACTCGTTAGATGACTAATTTTAAGACTTGTACCAGATAAAGTGAAATAGCTACTTATCCATACAGTAAAAACAAAGCAAGGGAAAAAAGAAAAGCAGAAAAAATATCCACTTTTAAAGTTATTAGTGTACCAACTAAAAAGAATGTACTGAACAAGAATATTCAAGAAAAAATAACATGATGTTAAATTTTGAAGAAAAAGAGACAAAAATTTAAGGTTATACAACAACTGTTATCTTGAAAACAGAGAAACCATTGCTGATTAGAGATAGTTTTCACACTGAGTTTCCAAGTTCATTTGGAACCAAATAAAGAGGATTTGTGCATTTTGATCTTCAGCATGTCCATTCACTCGTCATCTTCATTGTCAAAACCATTTATTTCATCTATCTCGGTGGTACGTTCAAAGAGTTAAATGTATTATTATGTGGCACATATAGTTCAGTGTGTGAGATCATGATCAATGTGATTAAGGATGAGGGATGATCAATGAGTTTCCATCGTTGGAATATCTTAACCCTGTGATCATCAACCAGCAAGCTGACAACTTAGAAGAGAGCATGGAAAAAGTATTTGGATCCTCCCATACTAGATATTTTAGCTCGATCCCCAACCACAGTGATGTAGAACTGACCCCGAGACACAATATTGTCCGCTTTGACCCACTAGGAATCCACCAGGTTGGGCTCATGACTTTGTTATTCAGCACATGAAAATGCGTCATGCCTGGGGGAGAGGAAATCCACCTTATAGCCAAGACTTTAGACGCTTACTCTTCCAAAGTGGGGCTAATGCCCAACCCATAATCCACTAAGCGGGCAAGCGGGACTCTCACAGCCAAGGCGACCTGAAATCCACCAGGCCCCGCATCACACAGTAAGGCAATCGGATCATCATCTGGTTCAACAGAACATGGGACATACATGTATCCCCAACAAACTGTATAACTGCTGATGTTTGGGGCAATATGATTCCTCCAAATGAATACTAATCAGATAAAATAATTAAAATATGCAGAAGTCTAAACATATGTATGATTACTTGGTACATAACTAATTATTAAATTAAGGGCTTCTTATCACCTCATAGTAGTCATCCATCTCTTCTATCAAGATTTCTTCATAAGCTGAATTTATCCGTTTGGCTTGAAGAACAAAAGGGAGCCTCTCCTGTGTAATAAAAAATTATAATACAAGCAATAAGTTCCTCAACGAATAAAGTTGAAAAGAAAATTCTTTCTCAAATAGTTGTCAAGTCTAAACCTCATTTGACATATTTTTCCATTTCTCAAACCCTCTACGATCTATCTCAAACCAGTCCTCGAACGTATTAGTCTTTCTAAACTTTTCCCTACAGAGCAATACAAGAAACCATTACCTCCATGTTCTAACCTTATGAATTACATCGCATCATAATAAATTTTAATTTACTTTTCTACACACTAGCAGAAACAGAGCAAGAGACTAAAAGAACTAACTGCACTTCACTTCTCATGTTCCAGAGGTAAGATTGGAATTTGGCACTATTGTGAAAATCAGAGGTGTCCGTTTAAGTGAGATATCCATCTATTAATTTCATTTCAGCATTGAGTAATCTAGTACTTCAAAATTGGCCCAATTTAACTCAAATTCCCTTAAGTTCAAACCAGTTCATAACTTTATCATTGGAAAGCTGGCTTACCCAGACAGTAACAAGATAAACAACGTGTGCATACACACAGCATATAATGCTAGTCACATTTTTATTAGAAGATTCCTCTTCACTTACTCAATCTGAAGCAACAAACCCCTCAAACTAGTTGAAATCACATGCAGCAAAATCAATCACCAAAATAGTGGAAGGTAAATGTTTAAATCATTAGATAGAGATTTCCAAAATGAACCTTTTACTAATTCAGGACAATATCTCAAGTAGGTATGCTTTAAAACATTGCAAAAACTGTTTATAATTGAATTACACCAAACCAACTGTATAATGTATGTATGTGTAGGGAGAGAGATGAATGGACTGTACATGAAAATGCGAAAAGGAGATCTGGGTTGGTCGTGAAGGCTCGAATCTTCAATGCCCAAGTTCTCATCTGTGACTTTGGACTTCTTATAACTTCTTTTACCGTCGCATTCATGCATGTCCGAAAGCGCAATTGCAACAGTAACTCTGCAGAATTCACTGAAGAAGGGTTTGAAGAAAACAAAATCAAAAGGAGCATCAGAAGCAAGAAATTGAATTTGGGTTTTTGTTTTTTCAAAACAAACTTGAAGGAAAAACCAACAATAGATTATGGAAAAATAGTTGCAGAGGTTTTATAGGAATAAATGAATGAAATGGCTTTCTCCAGCATTAGAATTTAGAAGATTAGAGAAAATAGGAAGAAGAGAGAGCAATACCAGGTTTGGAAGGCACTTCCATCCAGACCTCTACGAATGGCATGGACCCTCTTTCGATTTCTCATTGTATTTGCTGTTGAAGCTGCAACTCACTCAAGCTCTGAACATTTCTTAGTTCTCCCCTCTCTCTCTCTCTCTCTCTCTCTCTCTCTTCTATTCCTCGCCACCTTTAAATTGCGCGGTAAAACTAAGGCAATTTTCATCTCGCGGTAAAAAAAAATGACAAAAACGAAATTAAATTGGGCGTTTTCCGCCCTTTTAAGTTCCCTTATTTCTCGACCTCATTTACTTATGTTAATTTCTCTTTTTTTTTTTTTCAGATATTGATATTTTATTATTTTGACAAGTAAAAATTTATAAAAATATATCATTTTCTCATCATATTAGAATGCAATTTAGAATTGAAAATAAATTAATCTAATTAGTAATTTGAGACAATTTCAAATAGGATAAGTATTCTAAGACGGAGAGAGTAATCATTTTAAAAAAAAAGGAATTTCTTTTCTTGATCTCATATAATATGCTTTTAGGATTGAAACTATATGCTTTTAGGATTGAAACTAGGTACGTCGAGTTGAGTTTCAGATTGTTCAAGTACAGTCTTAAATTACAATTAAATGACTCAATTTAATTTAAAGTAGTCAAAACCCAAGTTTGATGTTCGATTCAATTTAATTTGATTTATACCTCTATCTAAAATAGAATCATTTCTCCAAAAGTCAATAACATTGTAACATGTATTTACTTCAACATTTTGCATTTAACATTTTTTATTTAATTTAATAAGCAACATTTGTGGTATTAATCTTTAAGCATCCATAATCTTTGCATTTGGCTAGGGTATAAGTCAAGTTTAGTAAAACTTAATAAATCTCAAACCAATTAAAAAATAGTTAGGGTTAGGCAAAAGTTTTTGATCTTAGAGTTGGGTCAAGTCAGATCAAAAGAGAACCCATTCATAATTGATTAGTATTCACAGTAACAATATCAATTTTGGCGGTTCAAGTCTTGTAGGTACTAGATTGACAATTGACTTATATTGAATTTGTTAAATTTAATTTTGATTGTCAACTTTAAATACGTAAGATAAATGAATTTGATGATTATAATAATGTTAAGTCCATAGAGAAAAAACTTAGGACTCGAGACTAACCTAAGATATTGTCACATTTTATAATATATAATTATATGTAAACCAGTAGTTTAACTTGTACTTATAGCAAAGCTTACAAAAATATTTTTTCAAAAAATTATTATAAACTTAGTATAAAAATGAAAAATTCATTTGTATGTATAATAATAATAAAAATGTAAGACAACTCCTTTGAAATATGTCATCACTGCTAACAATTCTATCATTCGCTCAAGTTAGTCATCAACATTCAGCATTCTATTTTATAAAAGAAACATTTCTCAGTTGGTGGCCCTCACTTGTATGAATGTGATCTTAGTCCTCCAATATTTAATTGTTCCATTTTTCATATATGTTTATAGATAGAAATGCAATCTATATATTTCTAATGATTTTAATTTAATAATTCATATTTTATAACTTACAATTTATTATGTCTTTAAATTTGTTCAATTTGAACAAAATAATGAATAGCTCCAATAAACTCAATAAAAAGGGAAATTTTCTTTCAATGCAAAAATAATTATTATAATGTAAAAACAGGGTATGCAATTTTTTATATTCAAGAAAACAAGATTTTGAAATTATTACTAGTCGTTCTTTACAATGATGCACTGATTTTTAAAAATAATCTTTTAAAGTTGGAGTCAACTATTTTTAGACAACATTTCAACCAATAAATAACAATAAAATTGTTGTTAAATAAAAAAAAGATAAATATAAAATTTAAGTCCATAACTATGAATGAAGATTACCACACACGAGGTAGCTCAACTGAAAGGTACTTTGATTATGGATCAGAGGTTCTAGATTCGAGTCTTGCAGTCATCTGATGCCCATAGCTTATGAGAGCTGCATGCATCCAAAGTTTTACTCAATGCTCTCGTATTTAGATAAAAATGACGATATTAGATTTCTTGATCAGAAGAAGTAAGGTGCCGATGGAGAATTGTTGGCTGATGCAAAGAACATGATAATACTGTGTTTCAATTAAGTGTTTTGCAATGTAGTGAGTTTGACGGTGATCCCGTTTTTACATGGACTGGAATTGAAAAATTCTTAGATAATCCGATTCTTACAAATTGGTTAAAAATTATTAAACTAGGCTTTACCCAATAATGAAGAGGCAGCTACAGTGTAGCAGGGTTGAAGTCCAAAACCCAAATTAGTTGAATGCTGGGTGATAATATTGGCTGATAAAAAAAATAGGAGAGAACAATTTATTGGCTAAGATATCTGATATTGGCGGATATCTCGACCGATACCGAGATTTCTACCCCTTTTTGAATATATCCCAAAACTTGGAAAATGCATGGATATTACCCACCCATCAAATCCCAACAATTAAATCTAATAGTTCTTTTACTAAAGTATTCATACGTGTCACTTTAAACCTTCAAATCTACACACAAGAGGTAAATTTAATGGAGAGAGACCCTTTAGAATTTAGCATGAATCAAACACAACATCTTCGCTTCTTGAGTTGGGTGAGGCCAACCCCTCAATATTAGATCTAAAATTTTTGTTGACTCATCTGTTTAATACTTAAAGGTTGGTTTGGATGAGGAAAAGTAGGAGACTGCTGGTCCTTGACCTAGTTTAGTAAAAGTCAATATATGGAATGAGAAATTATAATTTTTTTCTAGATTTATCTTCCATTCAGAGACACATATTTTGACTTAGGAGGATAAATAGATAGAAAACCATCCGGTTTTTTTCTCTCCATTTATCTTCTTTAAGTCAAAATATATTTCTCCCAGAAAAGGAAAGAAATCATGATTTCCCTCCCTTTTTATCTCCACTTTGCTTTTCTGCCCCTTAATTTCTTTTCAAATATGAATACCAAACAAAATACAGTAATTTTTTTTTCTACAAGTGAAACTTGGGTCGGGTTTTAATCTGATCCGCATGATCCGATTGGAGAAATCAGTGGGTTTAGGTGATGTATTTGTATATTTCAGATCGGGCCGGGTTAGAAAATAAAAACCTGTATAAAATTTGGGTCGGGTTAGGTTGAGAGGTTGAGTAATTTAAAATCAATCCGACCCGAGCTGAGAGCACCAAATTATAAAACAACATTTGGATTGACTCACCCACATGGGTGTAGCTCAGCTTGTTACCTTCCACCTCAAAAAGCGGGAGGTCACGGGTTCGAACTCGCGTGGTCTAATCTTGGTGTATCTTAGGGGTAGATGTCCACCCGTGGGGATTTTATGCTGGGTATCCTGCGATTTCTCATACGTAAATTCAAAAAAAAAAAACATTTGGGTTGACTCGAGTTAGAAATTTGAGTCGAATCAGATTGAGTAATTTGGGTCAGCTATTCGAGTCAAGTCGAATCGAATTTAATAAATTTTGACATGAGTTAAATTGGATTTGTTAAAATCTGACTGTTTCAGCTTTAATCTTTTCACAAGATAATCTCTTAACTCAAGTGAATCTTCTGTCCAACAGAATTTATGGAGAAAGTTCTCGTTGTCCAGGCGTGGAGTATCTAGTTGTATTTTTAATCTCATGCCAAATGTTCCTGTCATGCACTTGGCTTTGGTATATATTTGGATCACATTTTTCTGCTCTTGACATAGAAGTGGTGTGACCAATTAGGGTTGTGTGTATATAACCGAGAAACCACATCTGTCAGTATTAGGACTTCTTTCTAAGCCCCATTTAACTATTCTTTCTTCTTTTTTATAAAAAAGAAAAAAAAGTTTTATAGATAGAGATGATGGTCCTTATAGAGATCATGACAGGGACTCTTCTCCATGTAGACATAGATGATTCTGCTACTGTGGCTGACTTGAAGATTTTGATTGCAACACAGGAGAAATTCGACGAAGATAGACTCATTCTTGTGCTCAAGGATGGCCCACTGATGGATGATGATCAGTGCCCGATAGCTAATTATGGCATTAGAGATGGGTCCCACATTTATCTGTTCTTCATTCCACCGGGAGATTGTCCCCCTGAGCTCTCAGAATCAGAAAACTGATGAAGATGTGATTGAAGGTCCACTATTGTGGGCCGTTGGTGTGGGTGGACGTGGATGGGTGGGTTGGTTTTGTATTTCCAAACCTTTACTTTCCTCTATTTGTTTTTTTAGTTTCTTTGTATTTGGAATAAATTAATGAATGAAGTCCGAAATGCCAGTCATAAAAGTAACTATCATGTCCACCTGTAAGGAAGATGTCTATTCTACGTTTCTACCGGTCATGATCTCTCTCCTAAGCTGCTAACTTAATACAATTCTGTCTCTCGATGTAGTAGAGTAGGGCTGTAAATGGACTTGGATCTGGCCTGCGGATCGTTCGGTTTGAACCGATTAATAAGGAAATAGGCTGGATCCTCAGGCCCGATAAACATACATTAGTTGGGAGAGTCCGATTGTTATCGAACGGGCTACAGACGGTCCGAAAGCCCTTCTGATCCAAATATGTCGAGGCAATTAGGGTTTTCTTTCCCTTTCTCTTTGTCCCTCACAACTGCTCTCTCAATTTCCTCGTCTCACACTCGCCGCTTTCTCTCTCAATCTTCCTCTCTTGCCTGGGTTCCTCTCGATTTTCTTTCTCAATCTCTCTCACGCTCTCCTTCTCTCACAACAGTAAGTTCCCTGGGTTTCTCTCTCTTTCTAAGTCTCTTTCTCTCTCTCAGTCTCTCTCTCTTTGGGTCTTTCTCTAGGTCTCTCTCTCTTGCTGGGTCTATATATATATCTTGGTCTCTTTCTAGGTCTCTCTCTCTACCGGTCACACACACTCTCTTTGGGTTTCTCTCTATGTCTCGGTCTCTCTCTCACTCTATTTCTCTCTTTGGGTCAACCAAGACTCACTCTCACCTTTCTCATTTTCTTTTCTTTTTTTCAAGGTTGAATCAAATGCACCATTGTCAGAAATCGCAGCCCGATTGTCATCCATTACACCTAAGTGTCAGATTGTAAGTTAATGCGGTTGATTACTGCTGAGATTTTAGTAGTAGTATGATAACTGAGTTGTTCTAACAGGCCCGGATGACTCAATATATATTCCATTTTTCTATATAAAATGTTAGTGTATCAAGTAGTGTCCCATTATATTTTTTGACATGCTATACTCCTAGAGAATCAAAGTATACCATTAAATGAAAATCCAAAAGGATCAATGACATTTCCAACTATGTCACTTATGTTGGGTTCATTCGCGCGGAATAAAACAATCAACAGAATAAAATCACAGCACACAATAAGAACATCGGTATTACGTGTTTCAGCCCAAACACGGCCTACGTCCACGGGGCGACTAAAATCTTCATTATATGAGAGAAAAAAGAATACACGTACGATAAATGGATTGACTCACTGAGTTTAAATCCTAAACCCAAATCTCGAGTCCCTTGCACACCCATCTCTTCTTACTACTCTCAAACCTAGAAGATTATACCATCTTTTGTCCCACTCTCCGGTGTGCTCCTCTACGTCACCTGTAAAATACTCGAGCACAACACCGGCCACTGTTTCTTGCGGCCACTCCACCTCCTACCACTACATGATGTGTTTCCTGTCACCCACACACCCCCTCTGATATAAGGCCATGTGTATATATAGATATCAGGACTGACCTAGGCAATGCCACTCCTAATGGGATCAGTCCTTCTTTCTCTTATGAGTTGTCGTGTTCCACACTGTTTTAACCAATACAGTCGGTTGCTTATCCCAAGCAAAACAAGTTCCAAACCACTTGTAGTCCTCCAAATACATGTGGAACTACATGTTGGTTTGGAATTGGTTCTGCATAGGATAAGCAACCAACTGTATTGGTTAAAACAGTGTGGAACACGACAGCTCATAAGAGAAAGAAAGACTGATCTCATTAGGAGTGAGATTGCCTAGATCGGTCCTGATATCTATATATACCACACGACCTTATATCAGAGGAAGGAAAAAATAAAGGAGGCGGGGAGGGGAGGGGGGGTGTTTTTGCAACAGAAACACATCATGTAGCCGTGGGAGGTGGAGTGGCTGCAAGAAAGAGTGGACGGCGTTGTGCACAGGTATTCTACAGGTGATGTAGGGGAGCACAGGAAGCACGTCAGAGAGCGGGACATAAGATGGTTTAATCTTCTGGGTTTGAGAGTGGTAAGAAGAGATGGGTGTATAAGGGACTCGGGATTTAGGTTTGGGTGTAACACCCCGATTCAACGGCACATATTATGAAGAGATGCTTATATATATATACTCAATAATCCATTCTCCATTCATAACATATAATATAATCATATCAGGTTACGCATTAGGTACATCTCACATCCCAATATCATAAATAAATAACATATTATTTATTGTATCAATTATTAAATGACTATAAGTCCATAAAATCCATAGATATTCAGGATGAATAGCAATTGTCCAGCTTCTCTATGACCCCCGAGATATCCTATAGCTCGACCTCAACTGTGAACCTGAAAGTGGAGAACATGAGCCCACTTGGCCCAGTAGGGGAACAACAAAATGTACGATATAAACAAATATGTAATAAAATATAACCATATTAGTCTCATAATATAACAACCTAATAACTTGCATTGTACGACAATTTCAGCACAAACAACACACATTGACCATAATATAAAACTTCACAGTATACCATCTCCCAACACATAACCAATATATTACATGCATGGCCAACATAACATCATGCATGATCCATAATAACCAATGTTTATATGTAACTAATAGCATATCTCATATTAATAACACCAATCCGAATACACACCAAGTCGAATATATTAAGTCTACGAAGAGTTTCCAATCAAATCATCACATTCACATACAATGATATTACATATAGTCTCGAATAATACAAGTTTATTTTTATCATTTAGCATGATTATTAACACTGCATCTCCATACTCCTTCAGTAACACCACAAATTACTATAGCACAATTATAATTAATAACATATCTAAAGTTCCCAGTTATAATTCATTGCATATTCATACGTAAGGTAACACACTAGGCAATTACCATTGTCACTATTCACCAAGTCCTATCAAAGAGAGTCGAGATAACTATTCTAATTAAGACACTCATATAAACTCATAAACCCGATATGATTTTCTATAGCAACATCAACCAATTCATTTGAAGTATTATCATAGGATATCAATGTGCTTAATACTAAATAAATTATTTACATAAATCATAGTTTAGTATGATTCGGTTCACCTACCTAAATACGATAATTTCAGAGTGTCCTATTCTCTTGAAGGAGTGTCAAACAACGATTAGAAAGCTGCGACAAAAGGATAAGTATACTAAAATGAAGTATTCAAGAATAAGAGGTGAAGATTGAAGAGATGGAGATCCTAAGAATTAATTAAGTCCATTTCTTAAAGCTCGGTTTAGTTTAATAAAAGGAATGTGAAGTAGAGACTGGAAAACCAAAGAGAAGAGCCCTATTTCCAAAGGGTATTCAAACATATAAGACAACAAGATAAATTCATTTCTAAGACTTTAATAAAGAGGACTGCAAGCACTTGCATTTCATGTTTTTTCTTAGAAACCATACATAAAACAATGACACATTCTTTTCAAGCTTTCTCCAAAAATCAAAACATAGGACAAAAGTAATTTTCTTCAACTTGAAAACATTGGATAAATCCATGAGAAGCTGTAAAAAGGAGAGTGTAAGATAAAGCCGAAGTGCTTGGGCCTCTAGAAAGAGAGAGTCATGATGAAGTCAATGGACATGGGAAGGATGTCTATGCTTGGAGTTTCAGAGTTCAAACTCAAGAAGATTGGGGGAGAAAATCTTCTCAACACTGAGTAGTGTTGTTGGCTAGGAAATCATTGGTGTATGAGGGGGAATGAATGATTATCTTGTTTAGTCCATGGATGTATATTAATGTTTTGGGACTAACTCCTCTAATGATTTGTCTAGTCTTGCTTGCTTGTGTGCTTGAATAGGAAACACATGTAAAAGAAGCAAGTTGAACAAGAATATGCAAAGACCATAGTGTTGTTGTCCATTTGAATATGTACATATGATGTAATATTTTTGTATTCAAATGTGTTGTAATAAAGGTGGGCTTATAATTGCATTAACTTCTAGGTTTTGTCATGAAACTGACAAAGGGGGAGATTGTTAGTGCTCCGGCCTTGCCGAGTCCCTGTTTGTCAATTCCGTGACTCGGGAAGAAGCACTTGCTAAGAAGCTTGAAGACCCAAGATAATCAAGAATGAAGATCATGCTCTACCAAGTTCAAAGCTCATCGTTATGACAATCACAAAAGCAGGTAATTGGCCATAGATGACCTTAAGTGGTACCCACACCTTAGAGAGGACTATTTATAGGCTTAGTTGAACAAATGGTAAATCGATAAAGAAGCCTAAGAGGTCTAGCCTTTAAACCTTTGAGGTGCCTAGCCTTGTCAGTGGTGTTATGTATTTGGGGTTTTACATACGATCACCACAAAGTAGGGTTGGCAGGTTTCCATGTAATTAAAAAAAACTTCTTTGCAATTTAACTGTAGTAATTTTTTTAAGAAAGTAGATTTTATAAAAAAAGGTTTCTTGAAGATGAGGTGAGAAATCATTTTCTTTTCTTTTTAGCGGTAATAAGTATAGATTTATAAAAAAACAAGAAAAATGATACATGATGGCATCGATGGACTTGAGAGATGAAGATCCAAAGATAATCAAACAGAAAGAAGAGGGAAAAAAGAGAATACAATCCACACTAAAAGCACAAGAAACCACCCCAAATTTGTTAGAAGACTAGCAATGCATATTGCAGAACACTAGGCTCATCAGAGAGAGATCATAAAGAAAATCAGCTCCCAAGAAAGCCATCCAACACCATGAAGATGAACATCAACCTCTCCTCTAATTCAGGCTACTGAGACCCCAAACAATAAGACCCCAAAAAAATTTGTTAGTGCCCCGGCTTGGCCGAGTCCCTGTTTTTCAATTCCATGACTCAGGAAGAAGCACTTGTTAAGAAGCTTGAATACTCAAGATTATCAAGAGTGAAGATCACGCTCCACCAGGTTCAAACTCATCGATATGACAATCACAAAAACAAGTAATTAACCATAGATGATCTTAGGTGGTACCAACACCTGAGAGATGATTATTCCTAGGCTTAGTTGCATATGTTGATAATGAATATAATAAAGCCTAGAGAGGATGCTGGACAATGAACTTGGAAATATGAATTATGTTCACTGACAACTCGACCAGTCGTACTCACCGTCCCCTTGGTGCAGACAAGATCAACCCATCATGGTCAAGGACAGGTCGGCCAGATTGACAGAGGTTCTGAATCAAAGAACTATCATTCTAGGTAAGCCTCTGACTGAGAGTCCCATATGCACCGACCCCTTGTGGTCGACGACTCGTCGGTAAAAGACTTTTGATTTCTGGACTATGAACTCAAATGGGCTCTCGAAGAAATAGACATATCGGTATATCAAGACTGATCGAGAGTAACAGGACCGACCTATCGGTAAAGGGCGATATGTCGTTCTGGGTAACAGGTTTCTAAAATAGAAACTACTGTCAGCATGTCTTTGACCTAGACCGAGCCTCTTGTATGGAACGACCTATCAGTGCCATAATTGTCAACCCATCGGTGACACCGACATGTCAACCGGGAAGTAATTATGCCGTTGGAGTGCATTTAATGCTCAACGGTCGGGTGGTTGAAAAGTAATAAATATGAACACCAACCCATTGGTGCCACCGACCTATCAGCCCTGGACAGTCAGAAAGACCGTTAAGACTCCTCTATAAATATGAGTATTGAGTAATCGTTTTACTATCTTCATTGAGCTGAAAAAAGTTATACACTCTAAAGGAACGATGAACACTCTTGTGAGAAACAGAGGAGGAAAGAAAAACCTTTATCAACCAATCTATTGATTGATGTTGTCAGTGAGGAAAAGATGAAGAAAAGAACTAATCTAGGAAACCTTTGGTTCAGGCAAGTTTCCTTATCACCCTCAGTTTATGATTATTATACGATGGCTATAAGGAGGAACGTCGGCACTCAGTGGGTGAAATCTTTAAGAAACACATATCAGTAAGAAAGAGTTTCAAGGCAAGTGTTTTTTGGTTTTATTTTATTTTAAAACCTTTGACCCAAAAGTAGATTAAGGGGGATTTGCTCCAGAACCACTATAAAAAACTCTAGAGCGTCGTCTCTCATACAGTGGTGGGTGAAATTCTCAGCCAATTGAGTGAGGTGGAATTCCTACTCTAATTGTGAGGGTGTAAGTTCTCACATAGTGAATTTGGAGTTAGCTCAAGGTTGAGCGAGTCCTAACAGTGGATGTAGGTTGGCAAACTCAACCACTTTATATCTTGTGTCTTTCTGTTTGTGGTGTTAGAGCTATTTTCTTATATTGATTGCTTAATCACATTTGCTAACACACACATACTTGATTATTGTATCCGTTGCACTTAAACTAAATAATCAAGTAAACTTAAAAAAGGACCAACAATTTTAGATTGACCTATTCAACCCCCCCTCTCTCTCTCTCTCTAGGGTCAATTGTGTTGTTCTAGCTCAAAAAGGAACTTTCAATTGGTATCAAAGCCTAGTGCTCGCTACAAGGATTTAACCATCAGAGTAAATCTAAGGCAAAACACCATGGGAGACAGTCATGCAATATCCAAACCTCCTTATTTCGATGGAACAAACTATGCCTCATAGAAGGCCAAAATGAGGAGTTTCTTTATGTACATCGACTCATCAGTATGGGATATTGTAAAGACTGGATGGGAGGAACCCATGGAAAAGAAAATTGTAGCAACCACCACAACCGTGTTGCTAACACCCAAACTTTTTTCCTCTTGAACCCCTGCTGAGAAAGCTGCTTAGACAGCAGATGAGAAAGTCATGAAAGCACTAAATTGTGTAGTTTCTGACAGTGAATACAGGCAGATCATGACCTGTAAAACTGCAAAGGATGCATGGGAAGTTCTAGAAAGAAAAGGTATCTCAATAGTCAAGAGGTCGAAACTTCAGAACCTCCAAAATCAGTTTGACACTGTCAAGATGAAGGAGGATGGAGTCTTCATGGACTTTTATTCCAAAGTTAGCGACATTGTAAATCAAATGTATGCTTTAGGGGAAGGAATACCTGAGGACAAAATATGTACCAAAATTGTCTGGAATCTTATAAAAAGATTCAAGCCCAAAGTTATGGCCATGGAGGACAATAAAAATGTGTCCCTAATGAATATAAATGATTTGGTTGGTTCATTACAAACCTATGAATTACATTTTGAACAACAAAAGGATAAATCAATTGCCTTGAAATCTTCCCTAAAGCAGAAGAAGATTAAAGAAAATTCATCAGATGGTGAACTCTTAAATGATGAAATGGTAATGTTTGCCAAGAACTTTTACAAAAAATTTGTAAAAAGAAATAACTTAAAAAGAATGGGTAAGGGTGAAATGAGTAAAAATTACCAAAGAACACAAGAAGAAAACAGAGAAAAAAGGGAAGGAGAGAGAGGTGGCTAAAGAGCCGACCTATTTCAATTGTGGGGGGAGAGGACACTTCATGAATGAATGTCCCTATAGACAAAATAAAGAAGGCTATAAATGTGGGTGTAACCCATGTTGAAAATGATGAGGCCCAACAAAAGATTGTTGTATCAAAATGTCTCATAGCCTTGATCATATATGATCAAGAAAATCCCATAATTAGAATAGAGGATGAAAGTGAAAAAGATTAAAATATTCAAGCTTCCTACAGTGCCCTGTTCCTTGAGAGTGAAAGGTTAGCCAAGAAACTAAACAAGGTTAAGAATGAAAACCTGAATCTCTCTAGACAAGTGGAAGACTTGAAAAATGAAATATCTCTCCTAATCTCTAAGATGGAACTATCCAATATTGAAAATACAAAACTTAGAGAGAGTAATAAAAGCTTTCAAGAAGAAATAAGTATATATTGTAAGGATGTCGAGAATTTGTGGCATCACAATAAACTTGAAGAAGATGTTAAAAGACTATCCTTGGAAATTAAAGAATTAAGACTTCATAAAGAAAAATTCCAAGATAGATTCACCCAAGGAGATGAAAGGCTTAAAAGACTCCTTGGTGCAGGTAGATAGTATGGTGATAGGTCTGGTCTTGGTGCCTCATCCACCAAAGAACCTATACATCATGGGTAAGTGCAATTTCTGCCATAAGAAGGGGCATTTCAAAAGAAATTGACATCAGTGGAAGAGATACTTGGAAAGGAAAGCATAAATGTATAATCAAGTAAAGCCTATGCTTAAAAGACATCCACCAACATATAACCTTAAAAGAAACCTAAGGAAGGTGAATAAGGCAAGACACTCTGTTAAAACAGATGAATCTTGTCTTAAAAGAGTTGATGAATCAAATGTTTGGTCATCAAAGGTACGATCGTAGGGGTGTATATGCAACACCAAATGCCTCAATCTTCGTACTGAGGAGATAGACCATTAATCATGTTTTGTTTTGGTTTAAAATTCACTTTCATTTCTTAGACCACTACAAATGGACTCATGAGATACCATGTGAGTTCACATAGTAGGAAAATGTTGTGACACGAAGAAAAAAATATTGGCTAACTACAAGTCTAAAATGTACTATTCCTGGCTATAGTATATATTTTACTTGGAAAGCCATATATTTCATTCAAATTTTGAATTGTATATGTTTTGGAATGTGAATTTTTTATTGTGTGCATATTTAATGATTTGATGAATTATGTTTGGCACACTTATGCTATGTTTGGCACATTTATGCATATTTGGCACATTTATGTATTAAAATGAATCTATGAATGCCATGCTTAGAATAAGACTTCATTAAGTTACACAAATCAAGGATGATTGTTCTACAATCTGAATCTCTCAGTGTAAAAGACATGTCGGTACTGTGCCAAATCGAACAGTGTTGAGACAGGAGAAATTGTCGAAAAGATCGACCTGTCGATAGAACCGACATGTCGGTAAGACAGAAAGTTTGAATTAAAAGGGGACCATTTCTGCGAAAGCGATAATCCATTTGAAATTGTCGTCCCCTCTCCCGCGAAGGCCTGGTGGTCCCTCCTTCTCATCCCATGCCCTAGACCATTCGATAGGATCTCTCAAGGCAATTTTCGTGTCGAAAACCATAAGGTTTTCGTTCCTCCAGTCCTCAGAAGACAGAAAATCATTGTTTCTATGATTCTTCTAAATCAGGTTAGGCTCAGTCTTCGTCTTCTAAATCACTGTTTTTATGAGTCACTGGTTGAGATTCTCCTCTAGGAAAATCCATGCTTAGAAAGATGTTAGCTCAGACACGCCTAAGATCTTAGTAGAATGAGGAGAATCCAGTCGTGCTGGTCGATGGGCCAAACGAACCAAAATGTCTACCTCTCGGTCGTGTCCGGGGTTGAGCTCTAAAAATCCTGAGCATGTTCAGGACCAACATGAAACCCAACTCGAGGTGGAAGAAGAACCCATCGTTGACAAAGGTGTCATCTTCATTGAAGAGAGACATGAAGAAAGGAGACAAGATGCAGAAGAAGGGATTGGTTTTCAAACTGACAATGAAAACCACGACAATATCCCTGATGACACCAGTTCTAAGGAAAGTCACAGTTCTAAGGAAGAAGAATTTCAGTATCCCCCTCAAGAGGATATAACTCTGGGCAAGAGAGTCTTCAGACTTGAAAGAAGAATAAACTATCTTGAAAGAAGTCTAGATAGTCTTGTGTTGACTATCCGGGATCTAATTTCTGCTATCTCCCGCTCTAACAGCGTTTCAGATTCTCCGTCTCCTCCTCCTCCAGCACCTCTTCAAGCTGGCTCTGCTTAGCATAATTTTTTCATGTCCTCTATTTTTCTGGAAAAACTATATGTTTGATGTTCTATCTAAGCATCCACAATGCCCCCTTAACAAAAACCATATGAACTGAATGCAAATTTTTGTTTTTATGAAATGATATGGTTTGGTTTAGTATGATGTGTGTATTGCTGTGTTTTGTATGCCCTTTATCTCTACGTCTGAAGTTAACATGGTCTTGTTAAATAGACTGACATGCAGGATTGAATGAGTTGGTTTTGTATTGGCATGTTAAGAAGATAGGGATCGGGGTAAGGAGGCACACATTCTTGGAGTTCTGGGGAGCAAAAAAAATGTGTTGATTAGCTGTTGTCACTAATCTTGACAGAGTATGGAGGAAGGTAAATTCAAGCTGAAAAAGAAGCTTGATGAAAAATAAACTTAGAGGTAGCTAAGCTTATGGGGAAGATGATCTACAGAAACCAGAAAATATAACTTACTCCATGAGGGAGATGAGTCACAGAAACTACAAAAGATAGCTTGGAGAATGGAAAAAGACTCTAGAGAAGCTAAGTAAATGAGCTTGTCCTATGGAAAAATCAGCTAAACTGGATTTTAGCTTGAGTAGGAGAAGCCTTGTTGCACAAGGAAGTACATTAAGCCGTGGGGAAGAACCATGAGTTGCAGAAGAACTTAGTTAATCACTAAGTACAAAAAACATAGAGGAAGTGCTGCTGATATCTACTAAACATTTCTCAATTGTATGACAAAATGGGGGAGAAATTAGTAGAAGCTGTAAGCATAAGGGAGTGTAAGATAAAACCAAAGCGCTTGGGCCTCTAGAAAAAGAGAGCCATGATGAAGCCAATGGACATGGGAAGGATGCCTATGCTTGGAGTTTGGGAGTTCAAACTCAAGAAGATCGGCGGAGAAAATCTTCTCAACACTGAGTAGTGTTGTTGGCTAGGGAATCATTAGTGTATGGGGGAGAATGAATGATTATCTTATTTAGTCCATGGATGCATATTAATGTTTTGGGATGAACTCCTCTAATGATTTGTTTAGTGTTGCTTGCTCATGTGCTTGAACAGGAAACACATGTAAAAGAAGCACGCTGAACAAGAATATGCAAAGATCGCAGTCTTGTTGTCCATTTGAATATGTACATATGATGTAATATTTTTGTATTCAAATGTGTTGTAATAAAGGTGAGCTTGTAATTGGGTTAGCTTTTAGGTTTTGTCATGAAATTGACAAAGTGGGAGATTTTTAGTGCGGCCTTGCCGACACCCTATTTATCAATTCCATGACTTGGGAAGAAACACTTGGTAAGAAGCTTGAAGACCCAAGATGATCAAGAATGAAGATCATGCTCTACCAAGTTCAAAGCTCATCGGTATGGCAATCACAAAAATAGGTAATTGGCCATAGATGATCTTAGGTGGTACCCACACCTTAGAGAGGACTATCTATAGGCTTATTTGAACAAATGGTAAATCCATAAAGAAGCCTAAGAGAGGATGCTAGACAGTGAACTTGGAAATATGAATTATGTTCACTGTCAGCTCGACTAGTCGTTCTCACCGACCCCTCGGTGGAGACAAGATCGATCCATCATGGTCAAGGACTGATCGGCCAGATTGATAGAAGTTCTGGATCAAAGAACTGTCATTCTAGGTAAGCCTCTGACCAAGAGTCTTATATGTACCGAACCCTCGGTGATGAACTTAAACGACCCCTCGTGGTCGACGACTCATTAGTATAAAACTTGTGAGCTCTGGACTATGAACTCATGAGGGCTCTTGATAAAACATACATCTCAGTATTTCAAGACCGATCGAGAGTAAAAGAACCGACCCTCGGTAAAGGACGACAAGTCGTTTTGTGTAACAGGTTTCTAGACTAGAAACTACTGTCAACATGTTTGTACCCCAGACCGAGCCTCTGGTATGGACCGACCAATCGGTGCCATGATTGTCGGCCCATCGCCGACATCAACCTCTCGACCGAGAAGTAATTATGCCGTTGGGAGTGCATTTAATGATCAACGGTCGGGTGGTTGAACTGTAATAAATACAAACACCGACCCATAGGTGTCACCGACCAGTCGGCCCTAGACAGTCAGAAAGACCGTTTAGACTTCTCTATAAATATGAGTGTTGAATAATTGTTTTACCATATTCCTTGAGCTAAGAAGAGTTATATACTCTAAGGAACGATCAACACTCTTGTGAGAAGAATTATAAACAACCAATCTATTGATTATGTTTGAAAGTGAGAAAGAGAAGAGGGAATAAAGATCATAAACAACCAATCTACTGATTGAATTTGCAAGTGAGAAAGATATAAAATAGGAAACATGAAACCAGTTTCCTTGTCACCCTGAGATTGTGATTGCTTTACGACGACTACACAGAGTAGTGTCGACACTCAGTGGGTGAGATCTTTAAGAAGCACACATCAGCGTGAAAGAGCTTCAAGGCAAGTGTTTTTTGGTTTTATTTTTTATTTTTAAAACATGTGACCCGAAAGTAGATTAAGGGGGATTTGTTCCGGAACCATTATAAAAAACTTTAGAGTGTCGTCTCTGACACAGTGGTGGGTGAAATTCCCAACCGATTGAGTGAGGTGGAATTCCTACTCTAATTGTGAGGGTTTAAATCTCCACATAGTGAATTTGAGGATAGCTCAAGGTTGAGTAAGTCCTAACAGTGGATGTAGGTTGGCAAACCCAACCATTTTATATCTTGTGTCCTTCTGTTTATGGTGTTAGAGTTATTTCTTGTGTTGATTGCTTAATCACATTTGTTAACACACACACACTTGATTTTTGTATCCGCTTCACTTAAATTAGTCAATCAAGTAAATTTAAAAAGGACTAACGATTTTAGATTGACCTATTCCTTCCTTCCCCCCCCCCCCCCCCCCCCCCCCCCTCTCTCATCTGGGTCAATTGTGTTGTTCTAGCTCCGAAGGGAACTTTCAAAGCCAACGTTCCCAATAGAGTCCCTCCGATGGATCTGCCTGACGGGCTTCTCCTTCCAATGGATTTCCTGAAAAATGGGGGATGAGCTCCATGCCCAGTGAAGGTAAAATAACCATACAAATAACGTGCATATAATAATAATAAACTAGGCATACAACAATAAATTAAAATGTTATTTTTTCAAAATGATTGTCATACTATAATGCAATTATGATGCATGTGTCCTTCTCCTATGCATCTCAATGAACGAATCAAATCAACGAATCATGCAAAGCTCAAGTTAGCTAAGCATAGCACATGTGCACATCTGGTCATAACCGTCACGCCCCGACCCGAAGGGTGGGCCCGGAATGCAACTGATTTTTTTTTTTTTTTGATAAGTAAACTAAAACCACAAGCATACGCAATCTAATTGGGCCAGATTAACAGTTGGGCCCAAGGGTCACACATGATCCCATCATGTGGACTCAAACATGTACCATATGCCTACCCCATAAAATAGACATTAACAACATCAACACAGAGCATAAGAAAATCAACCATTGATTTCAACATGCAAAACATTGTCTCAAATCACTAAAAAGGCAACATAACCTATTACATCAAATTAACACAAATTAAGTACCGCATCCGGTACTTAATAAAAGTCAACGGTTCAAAGAACCAACAGAAAAGGATCAGGGCATTCCCCTCCGGGGGAATCCCAAAACACTGCTTTAGCTTAATCGCCCTAAGCCTGAAAGAGAGGGTCCTCCTCCTTGGGTTCATCGCTTGAAAGGTGAGTGGTGTGAGCTAACTAGCCCAGTGAAGGAAATATAATAATGCAGTTTAAGTAAAGATATAACAGGTTAGCAACAGTTCAATAATATCACATGCTTGATAACAATAAGCATAATCTCAAGTAATATATCAACATCATCAAACACTGCCATCATCCACCGTAACGCCTGCCGACTACGCTGAGACCAGTATTAAGTCCCGATACGGTCAAAATACATCCTTGCAAGTACATCTCCGGCTCTAACTTAGCCGATACTGACATCCTCAAGTTAGCAACTGACGACAGCATGGTCCGCCCATGGTCCAGTAGACCTAAACCATCACTCATATGGCCGATATTGGTTCAATAGCCCACGTACGTGAAAGCAGTCTTACGTACTCATACGATCAACATCGTAATATCACAATCATCATCAGCACTCTTACCATAGTGCATCATGTATAGGCACATAAGTGGGTTCATCAAAACTGAAACCACTCATTGCTCAATACTCATCTCATAATAAAACCTGTTTACAAAATCTGTAGAGTTAAGTTCCCTCACCGTGATTTGTGGTTTACGCGGTCTCTGTTCAAACAACACACAAATGCACAATCAATATCCAGATCAAATACATACACACGAGTAGTATTTTGAAATCTCACATTTTTACAAAAATATTTGAGGTATATGGAATTGAGTCTCCTACTGGGTTTCTATCATTTTTAAATTATCATCATCAATAATATAATAATAAAATAAAAGGGGCTCAGTTCAAACTCATATTGTCTTCTGGGCATTGACCAGATTGACTTATTGAGTTAGGTCTAGATCTTCGGTCACTTCTCGGTTGTCTTCTGGATAGGACCAGATCTGACATTTTGAGTAGGCCTCGAGGTCACCCAGTGCCCGACTATATAGTGTCTGCTTGAAAGTGAATCACTCAGTGCCCTACCAATAGGGTCGGCCTGGAAGCGGATACAATAGTATTTACACTATAAGTAATAAGAGAAGAGAGTTAGTACAATTTTAATTAACAAAAAGGGGTACTAATCATCACATTACATAATCTAACAAAATAATTTTTTTTTTGAATAAAATAATAATATTTATTTATTCAATTTTTTATTCAATTTTTTATTCATTTTTTTTTCCGATGGGAACCAACATTAAAAATCACAAGCAACAATAATATCAAATAAAAATATATTTTTTTTTGAATAAAATAATAATATTTATTTATTCAATCATTTCATTAATTTTATATATATATATATATATTTTTTTATTTTTTTTTTCAAAGGGAACAACATTTCAAATTACAAGCAACAATAATATCAAATAAAAATATTTTTTTTCCTCTTTTTTTTTTTTCTTTCTTCTTCTTCCTCCCGTTCACTGTCTGGGAACAGGAAAAAAACGGATTTGAAAATGGGGGATTTTCTAGATTCGGTTTTTACATCTGACCGGTCCGATGGATTCTTTCGGGAGTCTTCTTTCCATAGGGAGAGATTTGGAGCTTTGAAGCTCAGTAAGCCATCCGATCTTAGCACCGGAAGCTCACTGATACGAGGAACCCTAGAATTTTCCCTAAACTTTGAAATCATTTTTCTCACTGAAAACAGAGCCAAATTCAAAATTTCTTGATTCAAAACCGATCGAAATTGAAAGGGGAATGCAGTGGTTACCTTGGATTGAATTCCTGGGCTGAAATCCTGATTTTTTTTGAAAAAAATTCCCAAAAGCTTACTGTTGAAAAAATCAGGGAAACAGAGACAGAGAGAAGAGAAGAAGTTTTGGGAGTTCAAACCGATTGAAGGAGGCCGGTTTATATAGGTTTTTGGCCGGAAAATCCGGTGTGCATGCGATGGGACGGGACGACGCTGGAAAATCGATCCGAGCAGGCCGCTGCACGCCGTTGACGCTGCTACAGTGAACCGCAGGTTTTTTTTTTTTTTTTTTCAACCCTCCATGTTCCATTTTTTGCAAAAAGAGCCCCATTTTGTCAAAAACTGGATTTTTAACTAAAAAAAAAAATTCAAAAGCTCAAAAATTTAATCCAACCTTACAGATAGGTTGGGTTTTAAAAATTTTAATCACCATAAAAATTTTGGAATTTAACTCTTACTAAAAACCATTTATTTAAATAAAAACCATAAATTTACACTATTTACTTAAATAAAGAATTGTTAAAATAAACAATTTAGAGACATCATTTTGAGATGAAATGAAATAGCTAGACCATTCTTAAAATGGTCTACCACCATAAAATACTAATTTCAAATTTTATTTCATTCTCAAAACCCTTTAAAATAATTAATACTCCCTTTTGGTGTTTTGACGGGCGGGATTTAAATACCATTTTATGAAAAATAAATTCATTTTAAAATTAAAAATACAAATCCTTTATTTAGGAGAACATTATTTACCAATATTATACACATCAACAATATTTATAAAAATATACACAACAAGTGGTAAATTACCAAAATGCCCCTCCAGCTGGCGAGCTGGATCACTGAGTTTTCGGGCTCAGATTGGGCCAAACCTGGGCTTTCCTCGAAGCCCTAACCAAAATCTCCGAGATTAATCGGTTAAACAGGATTAACAAGCTAAAACACGCCAAATCTGGGGCAGGGTATTACAATAACCCAACCAATCTGCACGACAAATGTCCACAGGGGAGTGCAACGAGTAACGACTCAAGAATTTCAATAAACTTTGCAGAACGAATGTCTCCAAAGGAGTGCAGGATTAACGACCCGAACCAACGATACAAATCACTCAGCCAAGTGGATGCTCATGCACGACGAATCAATAATATTTCATGCGTGGATGTCATGTTATGTATGCCATCAACATGATCACAAACCATTAACAAACTAACATATATTAATAATTTTGACGAACTCACGATAGATAACAAATATACATGTGTTAATAAATTCAATGAACACATGACGAATAACAAATACATTTGTCTATAATTTCAAAATACACATGGCATTCAACTAGGGCATTCACAAGATATTCATACCAACATTCAACATACAATCCAAACATTCAAATTGAATTTCAGAAACAAGATAGCAAAATAAACAGGATAGTTCAATAAACAAGATTAAGTTCCCTCACCTAAACTTTGCAATTTATCAAATTCAGATACACCACCAAATCCAAGTTTAGACAAGCTTCAGGTCCTCGAATTTACTGTTATCAATTCAAGTTTTGGACCATTATAATTTTATTTTATTTAACGCCTTTTTAAAACAAGAATTCCAACAAATAGACCCCATTGATTCTGTCCAACAAATCGAGTCGAAGGGGTACTAATCAAATACAAATTGTTTAAGGCTTAAAGAGGTCAAATAGAGCTGAATTTGACCTTTCTTACTGAATTTTCCGGTATCATCTCATGTTAAACCAAGGTCTCATATTTTTATAGTGGACAAATCTCTTAGAGAGAATTACGACAATATCTGATTCATCCCAAACAGACGTTCCTAGCCCGAGTTATGATCTAAATACTCGGACATGTACATTGCTCAATAGTTTGCAGTCCCATTCGATGTTTCTGTCTTACAGACCATATTCAACCCTCCAAATCGATGATTCCCCCTCTAAATTTTTTATTGGAGGTATATATCTTCATGGGATTCAGTTTAGGCACAAATTTTGCACCGTTACAATAATAAGAGACCGAGATATAAATTCCACAATCCAGTACTGTAAAACTATCTGTTTTCAGCAGTCTGTAATTAGGTCAGATTTGCAGACATGGTTTCGGGTATCAAACCTAATTAAAAAATCATCAAAATTTAATTGGAGATAGAAATTGTCATTCTGATCATAATAGGCACAAGTTTTAAGTCGTTTCGTCATCGGGGGTGAAAGTTCTTATTTATTTACTTAAACCCAATGATACTGCACCTCAGGTCTGAACCAGAATTTGGTCAGTGTTTCAGATCAGATTTGGGGCATCAAATCACTTTCTTTGCTTTCAAATTCGTAAAGAGACTAGATCTATGAAATTGGAATCCAAAAAAACAAATTTCGTTGAAAATTTCCATTGGATGCCCTAGTCATGGAATTTTTAGTGCAAGCTGCGCAGATTGGAACTGCAGTGTGGGTTTACCCGATTTTCCTTAAAACTCCAAACGAATTCCCCAATTTGTTAAAATCCTCCAATCAGTCCTCCTTTTTCCTTTTTTTTTTTTCTTTCTCTCATCTTCATGTTCGTATTCAATCAAGAAAAACCATGATCTCATCAAAGTTTGAGAGAGAAAACCATAGAGAAAAGAGATGGAAAACCAAGAAAAATTTTTGGTAAATCAAATTCTAAAAGATGGAAATCTACTTACTTGTTGGAGGAGATGAAAACCCAATAAAATCTGAAGGAGACCAAGAGAAAAAATATCCCCAATCCTATGCTCCAACGCTTCCAACGTTGAAGAGGAGAGAGAAAGCACAAAGAGAAGAAAAAACACAAAATTCGTGTTTTGCATAGCCTAATACGGTTCCCATTGTTTTAAATTAGAGAGTAGTCGGCCATGGAAATCAAAGTCCAACTTGGATTCCTTAATTATCTCCTTTCTCTAAATAAAAATACCTTTTTCTAATTTAATTTATGCCTCCAACGAATTCTCCTTCTCTCCCTCAATTCCAACGAGTTTAGATTTCTTGTTTTTTTTTTTTAAACTTCTTTCTTTAACCAGAAAAAATTTGTGTGGGACCATGGCCCACCTAGTTTCCAACTTGTATTAACAAAATTTCATTCATCCATTCCAAAATTAGTTGGGCTTTAACAAAATTAAATTTTTTTGTTTCTTAAAAAAAAATCATTTTCTCAAAATAAGTTTTAAATTCAATCTTTCCAAATATAAATAATTTGGGTCCTACAACGCTAATTTTATAAAGTTTCCAAAAGTGAATCCAAAATTAAAAATTTGAATAACAAAATTCAAATAAAATTCTTAACCATTGAGTGCCCCGATATCAGACCAAATTTGACATTTTCTAAATTTGGAAAGTTACCAAAAATAGACATCTGCTATTTTTGGAACCTTATTTCAAAATTTTATTTCCATCTCCAAACTTCAATTTAGACTACGATAAACACATAATGGGGTCTAGAGTTCAAAATTCTATTGTCTGACACACAAACAAACAATTTTAATAAAATAAGCGAAGACCTGATTAGGAACAACCCGATTTAACTCTAACTCGACTATGACCCACTAGTTTCGGTCGGGTCGGGTCGTTACATCTTGGACTTCACTGAAGAACGGCAGTTAGGTGGAGCAGTGATCTAGGTGGATCTTGATGCATACAGTACCGGAGAAGATGGGGAAAGATGAAGAAAAATTCATCCAAGGACGATCAGTCGACCCATCAGTCGACTAATACGTCGACTAAAGGCTGTATGAAGCCAAGAAATAACTCTCTGATAGTACCAGATAACTGGTACATTATCTACCAAGTCTGTGAATAGTACCAGTCGACTGGTACATCGTCTTGTACGTCAAGGCGGCAATTTTCAGCAATTCGGGCAGTTTTTGTTTCCAATTCGTGCATATGGCGGTTATTGGTAGTTCCTTGCCAGTTAAAACTAACCTAGAGGGAGTTGCAATCGACCTCAGAGGTGGGTTTAAAAAAGAGGAAGTTGTGGAAGACAAGGAGACCCCACTTTTCTATGGTGGAGTCACATCTGAGAAACAGAGAGGAGTTGATTCTCCCCCTCTCAAGGCTGCTTCAGGTTGCAGAGACAACAAAATGAGCAAGATGAGAAGGGTCTACTCTTTCCACGGTGGCCTGGAGTTCTTGGAAACAGATGCGGACTAGAGAGACCGCGTAGCCATGGTGGAGAGATTGGCACACTGATCGTGGAGACATATGTGGACCGGAGAGACCACGTATCCATGGTGGAGAGTTGGCGCACTGTGTTTGGGAGGAAATTCCCATCCGAGAAAAGATAGAGGAGAGGAGTGGATTCTCTCTCTCAAGTTTGAAGACTTCTTCAAGTTGCAGAGCCAGTGCTAGAGCCATTTCTGTAGAAGTTGGTCAACTACCCATGGATGTTTCCAGCAGTTGATGGAGAAGAAGACAATTGCCCACGGATGTTACCAGCAGTTGTAACAAAATCAATGTATTTTGTAATATTCTCTCCAAATTTCTTAGTGGAATTTTTTTGCCTAGATTGGCACGTGGAGATTTCCCTCATTCGAAATGTTTTACCACGTTAAAAAAAAAAAAACATATTGTCTCAGTCCCATTTTTACCATTTGTGTTTGTGTGTTGTCGGAAGAAGATCCAGATTCGGGTCCCCCTCGCTCATTCAAAGAAACGAGTAGGGGTGTTGATGTGTTTTACATTAATAAATCTCGCAAGCGCACGAACCATTTATAGTATAGCATTATGAGTGTGAGGTCAATCCCACAGAGAACAATTGTAACGAATATATATGTGTGAATTCAAATATATGACTATGAAAATTTATGTTTTTAAAGAATTTAGATCTTAAATTAATCTAGTCTTAGGAAATCATTCCTATTCTCATGAATGTAATTCCAAGTTAACAAATTTTAGTTTCAATAAATAGATCCAAAAATTAGAAGACTAGTTAAATATAATTTAAGATAAAGGATTAATGTAGAATTTATAGACAATCTCACACACAATATTAAGATAACAAAATTAACAATCCAATTAGATTAAGTCTCAATCTAGTTAACACATATGTTAGAGAGGTGGTTTAAATATAAGATAATTAAAATACATGACACAAGAATTAAATTGAAAACAGTTAGAACAATTAAAATACAACATACAGGTAAAAGAAATTGAAAAATAAAATAAAACAGACATTGAAAATAAATTAACAATAAAAGTAGATGACATAATGTAAAAGTGCATAATTGGAAGGGTGGTTATTGGAATAGATCCTTCATCACGTAAAATAAATAAATAATAGCAAAATCTAGGGCTGAAATTCACGTAAAAATCCATCATTCAATTCATGCTCATCCTTAAAATCAAGACTTATAAACTTTAATTTGAGAAATCGGGCCTTAGTAACTTAGATTCAACACTTACAACCTAAGTTCTAACTATTTCACGTCAAATTTACTTAAACAAAATTCATAAACTCAAAATCAATTCAAAACAATCATTAATGAAATCCAAAAATTGGATATTTCAGGATCCTACAGGAACATTTTACTTTTATTTAATGAAAGAATTAATACAAGCATTCATAAATTGAGTACAAGAAAGACAAAATGGAGAAGAAAATTTACAACTCTCACTTGTAAAATTCGAGTGGGGCTCCTGTCTTCTTGTCTCTTGGTCTTTTCTCTCCAACCTTGGTCCTCTTGTTGTCCAGATCAAATTCGAGTTTTACAATGGGTTGTTGGGGTATTTATAGGACACATGGACTGGATCGATGGTGGAGATTAAATCTTGTTTTAAGTTGGTAAATGGAGGGCTTGGATTAAATCTGACTTATGGTGAATGGATGGGATTAAAGATGGAAAATTTAGGGCTACTATAGGGGCATACACGAATTTGGTGGCTTGGGATCTAAGCTAGCTTGGTGGCTAAGCATAGAATGAGAGGAAAAAACAGGATTTGAGAGAGGAAATAGGACATGGGTTGTGCAATGCATGATTATGTATGGCTAAGATTAAAAGATAGGATGGATGAGATGCAATGATTGACATGGAATGGAGGATATGGAGAAATCGTGTGTGACATGGAATGGAGGATATGGAGAAATCGTGTGTGACATGGAATGTAGGTGGAAAAATCGAGTGAGATCTAATGGATAGTGCTAAAATCGTGTATGGCTTTATTTGGATTGGATTGGGAGACAATATAGGATCTAGGTGAGGTGTACATGAGGTGAATGGATTGGAGAGGAATTCTAGGAAGATCCATGCACATGGAGGGTTCTAGATTGGGATTTTCGTGTGATGCATAGGAGATATCTGCATGAGGTGCTAAAATATAGGGTTGTGCACTAGATCTAGGGTTTATGAATGAATGACTATGATTGATTGTCCTAAATATAATGCCTTTAATGGATGATGGATGATCTAAATGGATGGATGATAAGATGATGCATGGATGATCCTAATCCTAAGGTTAGTCTACATGATGGATGGTTTGGATGACCTAGATCTAATATGATGTATCTATGGTTTGGATTTGATAGGTGGCTCTAGGGTTTTCCTATGTTTTATGATATGAAATGAATGATGTGAATGAGATGCGTGAGATGAATGGTCTGGATTACATGATTTGGCTAATGGATGGTGTTGATGAGTAGATGGAAATGAATGGTTAAGATTGCATGGATGAAAATGGGGTTGTTGGATTTGGATATGGGCTCATGTGGATTTGGACTTAGAGTTTGCAAAATTCGAATATAACCTTGAAGCATTTGGATCTTGAGTTGGGCATAGACTTCTTGGACTGGAGTATGAACTTGGGCTTTCTGGATTTGGATTCACTTTGGCCTGGCCCATCTTGGAGAATGCGCATGGAGCATTTGGCCTGGGCCAGTGTCTGGCATTTGAAATAAAGCTTGGCCTATTTGCAGTGGATCTCTGGCCCATGAATCTTTATTTCAAACTCTTGGCCTTCTTTAATTGCAGACTTTCTTTCTTAGAATTAAATAATTATCGAACCACTTAAAAATCTAAATATTGAATTAATCCAGACTCTCGTGCTATGCCCATTTGATGGTTTGGCCCATTCAACTTTCAGCCTTTTCAAAAGAAATGATATGTCAAGAAAAAGATTTGGTAAGTTTGAAGTATTTGATTTATTTTAATTTAAAAATATGAAAAATTATGAAAAAGGGCCTAAAAATATAAATAGCAATGAGTTATATACAAGAATTTGATTTTCTCTTATCAGATTTACAATGAGGGCTGCAAATGGATGTAGATCCAGCCCGCTGTCTGGCCCACCAAGCCTGTTTATTTATCGGGTGAACAGGCTAACGGGCTAATGTACTGAACCGGGTCTGGATCCAAGAGCCCATCAGCTATATTGGATGGATTTGGGCAGATCCGCTAATAATGTCATTAAGAAGGTAAGTTGTCATATGATACTTTTCAAGTTATATTACACGACCTATGCATCCATAAATGAGTGGTTAGTATTAGCTTTGGGTGCCCATCCTACGGGAAAACTATGGGTTTTAGTGAACTTTTCATTTTACCTCCATCCATCCGTACGGAAAAATTAAAAAGAAATCAACATTCAGAAATCAGTTCACTTTCTACTGAATTGGTGCACCGACCAGATCACCTGAAAACGGGAATTTGAGGATAGTGATCCAGTCGGTGCACCGATTTCTTGAGACATGAAAGTGTCCAAATCGTTGCACCGGTTCACTGGAAAGTGATCCGGTTGGTGCACCGATTTCTGAATATCTGATTTTTAAAATTTTTAGTACGGAAGGATAGGGACAAAGTGGGAAGTCCGAAAAACTCGTGTCTCCTAAAAGATTGTTCCTGTGTTAGGATGGCCACCCTTAGCTTGTCCATATGCTTAAATGGCAAAACGTATTTTTTATAACACCTGTAGATTCACACTACTATAAATCAATTCAACCTGTTAGCAAACTTAGCATTTATATATATATATATATATATATACACAAGATCTATACTTCGTGTTTATTTTGTACATTGTAAAATGATGATATGACATATATAGACTAGCCTACATCAGGGAAATTAATTTCGGCCGATACGATATGCATCGGCCGAGATATCTTAGATTCTCGACTGATACTATATATATTCGCCGAGAGGATTAGTCAAATGCTCTAAGAGGCTTTGACACCTTGACTATAAAAAAAAAGTGATCTTTAACAACTTAACAACAACGACACGGCCACACCACCATCACCACCGGCATTGCCGACATGAGCCAGGAGTCACTGGGCCCAAAACTTAATACATCAGCAAGCCCATGTTTATCAAGGCAATAAGTGATCTTATTGGGCTTAATACAAGATGTTCAAAAAATCTGACAAACTACTGTTGCCTTCCGGCAAAGCCTTCGGGTGAATAAACTGATATACAACATATTGGCTGGTTTTTGGGCCTTTGGTCTGGATAATCATAAGCTAAGGTTATCGAGACCCTCGGTCCAAGCTAGCTTAGCATACCATCTGGGCCTTTCAGCCCATGCAAATCAGCTTATATACAAGAGATCAGCTGGTTTTTGGACTTTTGGTTTGGATGATTGTAATCCAAAATTGTTCACCCTGCCAAGCACCCGAGCCCATTAAAAGAAATTGAATAATTTCGCTTCAGTTTTTCAAACATTTTCCAAGTTTCAACTGAACCTAACTTGAAATCAAATAGATTTAAGAGTAACTTGGAAGGAGTTTTTGAAGATTTAAAACCTGACTGTAAAAATTTCAATGCATTGGGCCAGGCCTTTGGGCCAACTTGGTTTTCATATGCCGACAGGATGGGCTCATGCCTATGATTATGCCTGCAAACTAAATGCAACCCATGGTTTGAAGTTCTCAAAAATTTCAAATAAGTGCCTAAGTCAATTTAATTTGATTGGATTTTAAACCATTGGATTGGTGTTTTTTTTTTTTTGCCCCTTTTACTGGAAAAGAAAAACTGACCAAAGTTACTTGACTTGAAACTCACTCAAGTCTCTTAAGTTTCGGCTTGCTTGACACTCCAAAGAAGGTTGAAGGTTTGGCAATGTTTTCTACTGTAAACGAAACTATATATCCAAGCAAATTAACACATTGTATGCCGTCAAAGCAAATTTAAGGACCCTAAATCCCAAATAGGCCAATTAAATCATAAGTAAGGACCTTGTCTACGAATGGACAACAACGGGATAGAATGGGTTTGTTAGAAAACTATGACTTGATAACATTCTTGATATAAAATTCATTCTCAAAAGCTAACCATTTAGAGAATGGTGTCTCAAGTGTTATATAGAGTCGTTGGTTTTTCAAATTAACAGACGTGAGACTTTTTATCACTTTACACCCGCCCTCACTTGCATTGCACCTTATGACTGCACGCAGAATCTGCTCTAATATCATGTTAGAAAACTATGGCTTAGATAACATTCTTGAGGTATAACTCACTCTCAAAAGCTAGTCATCGGGAGAAGGGTGCCTCAAGTATTTTATGGAGTGATCGATTTCTCAAATTAACCGATTTGAGACTTTTTGTCACTTCAAGACGTTGAATTAATTTGGATATGACCAACCTCCAAGTTCACTCTTTCCATTTCATTCCATTCTCTTTTATTTCTTAATGCCATGTCATGTCCGATTTGACGTAACACTTAAACAAGTGCGCCGACTAAAGTGGTCACTGAGACCACTCTGTTTTGTTTAACACTTTATTACAAGAATAGGTTAATTCAAAATGTTTATACTTAGACTGGGGGCTATCAAGATTTAGCAATAAAAGAGAGTCCTGAATCAATAATATCTCCTCCAAATGGTGATACAAGTGAAAGTAGAAGAAACTAAGGGGTTTGATGAGAGAGCCAGTTGTATGGTTGTATGATACAGAGCTCTGCATTCATTTACAGCAATTGGTCATGAAATTCTTTGCAACTGGTCACTAACTTTGTGGTCTTTGCCAGAGTTAAAAGTGAAAGCCATGGAACTTGATATATCTCCCAAACTGCCTCAGAATTTCTACGCTAGTGATGGTGGCTCTTACAGTGTCTGGGATGTTCCAACCTTCTCTGAGGTAAAAATTGGTGCAGGAAAACTTATTTTGGCACCTCGGGGTCTAGCCCTTCTCCACTATGCCGATGCAGATAAGATTGGCTATGTTCTTCAAGGTCAGTCTCTCATTTGATTTGCATGTTACATTATTTTTTGGGCGTTGCAGATAGAAGTTCAACCTGTTGTTTCTCTTTCATGGATTGATGGGTTAAAGAATTAAAACTAAATGATTGACATAAGTGTTGGGGCTACGAAGAGTCCCACATTGAAAATGTAGAGGGAGATCTAAAGATTTATAAAGGGCTAGTCTTTTGGGATGGATACCGATTCCTAACAAGGAGTGTTAGAGACAGGTCTCAGGCTACCTCATGTGGACTCACGAAATTCTCCAACTAGATAGGATGGCTGGCCTTGTTCGAAGGGAGGTTTGTTAGGGCTGCAAATGAATCCCATATTGGAAGCGTAGAGGGATTTGTGTTGGGATTTGGCTCGATTTGGAGTCTTAGATGAAATAGAAGTTTCTATTTTCTTATTAGGACTCTTCTCTCCTTATCATACTTCTTCTATATTTGCTATTTTTGTTTTGGGATTGTTTTGTAAACACAGTAGGACTTCGGTTGGAAATTTCTATAAGATAGAGAGAGACCCCTCTCTCGTTGGCTCGGTGTGGTCCCTCTTGGGGGTACCACCAAGAGTTTGATTTTGGGTGTTGAGAGAGAGTTTTGTAAATAGAGAAAACCAGTGAGGAAGAGAGATTCAATTGTGGGTTTGATATTTGCATTTCCCGTTTGATATTAGTGGAACCTCTCTGATTGTTGTCCGTGAACGTAGGCTTCAGCCAAACCACATAAATCTTGTCTCTCGTGTGAATTGATTTCGTTTTTGGCTTCCACTAATTGATTGGAGATTAAATCTCAACAATATGGACAGATTTATAAAGGACTTATATCACTCCACCTAACAAACTAGTCTTTTGGAATGAATACCTAGTCCTAACAAGAAGGATTGCACTGGATAAGAAGAGTCCAATTGATTTCTTTGGTTATTTACTATTCCTACCTCTTATCTACAACTAATAATAGTGAATGGTGGAAAAAATATTGAACTTATCCTGAATGTCCTTTGATATGGTTAGAAAGTAATGACTGCATATAACACTTAAAGCACCCTTCTCTTAACGTTAGCTTTTGAGAGTGAATTCTATCTCAAGAATGTAATCATGTCATGATTTTCTAAGAGATATATTAAGAATATGTGACCGATCATTCCATCGATATCTTTTCTAACTCTGGGAAGACCCAAACAACTACGATTTGCCACATCAGTGCAAGAGTATATTTTTAAAGAGCATTCACCATTTTCAACCTAGAACTGTTCTTCATGTTTTGGTGATAAATCTGCCAATTCTTGTTTAATAGGTGAAGGAATAGCTGGATTTGTATTACCAAGACCAGAAGAGAAGGTGGTGAGGCTCAAGCAAGGGGATGCTGTTCCTCTACCTTTAATAGTGGCAGCATGGTGGTACAACAATGGGGACTGAGAATTGATTGTCGTTTTCTAGGGTGAAACTTCTGAGGCTTACATGCCCGGTCACTTCACCTACTCCTTTTTAACAGGGACTGATAATATCTTCCTCGGTTTCTCGACGGAGTTTCTTAGTCGAGCTTGGAATTCAGATGAAACAACGGTGAATAAGCTCTTGAAAAGCCAAACAGGGCAGGTAATTGTCAAGGTCAAGGAAGGGATAAACATTCCAGAGCCTTGCGAAGCAGATGCAGAAGGGCTGGTTTTTAACTTCAAATCCTCACAGTCCGACATCGACGTAAAGCGAGGTGGACGTTCCATCACCCTAACAAGCAGGAATTTCCCTGCCTACTTAAGTGAAACAGGGCTAGGTGCCAAATATGTGGAGCTTGATTCTAATGCAGTGTATTCCCCTGCCTACTTAAAGAATGCAGCAGTTCAGATGATTTTTGTTGTTAGAGGGAGCGGTCGTGTTGAAATCATGCGTATAGATGGTAGTTGGGTTTTAGAGACGAAGGTGGTGGCCCGCCATCTGTTCTTCGTACCTAAGTTCTTTTTTGTCTCCCAAATTGCTGATGAGGGAGGAATAGAATGGTTTTCTATCATCACTAATCCACAGTGAGTATCCTTTCCTAAATTGAATCAGAAGATAATTTCCACTCATTTAGCAGCACACAATATTCTTGTATATTATAACGGTTTTAGTAGTAGAAAATACTATAATAAATTCGGGTGTCGTCAGTGTTAGGACCGGACTTCCCATCCAAAATAGTAGTCTGATAGGTAGGTCATGTCAGATTCAATAAATTTTAACTGAGTTGGATTAAATTTATTAAAATCAGACCTGATCCGACCCAAGTTTCAATCCTAATAGTAGCTATTTAGAAGCATCATTTTTTGTGATAGCAAATTAATAATAATGCTTGTTTATGGTTGTTTTTATTCAGGCCAATCTTCAGTGACTTAATTGGGAAGACATCATTGTTGAATATATTATCTCCAGAGCTTCTAGAAGCAGCTTTCAATGTGACACCAGATGTAGTGAAGCATTTCAAGTTATAAGGCTAGTAAATTGTGAAGATGTCACTAGAAAAATCATGATGCTATTAATTACGGGAGTCTCGCAAATGAATCATGAGTGTTTTAGTCATTTTATCGAAATATGGTCTTTTATAATTGGTGGCATCTTAAATTCTCTATTACTAAGTACTAAGCTAGAGCACTACTAAACTACTTAAACAGCTTGTGTTGCTTATATGCCATGTAATTTTCCTTTTAATTTGTGTGTTGGGACTTGTTTCTTCTCATGTAATTTGTCGCACTTTAAATAAATGACCTCTCCTTTAGTATGAATTTCATGTGAGCCCTTAATTTAAATAATTAATTGATGATTTGATTATCTTATTTACAATAATGTATTCTCCTTTACCTATATTTATCATAAAGGTGAGACTTTTAAAGAGATTATAGTATTTGTCTTTTGTTAGTTATCTTGAAAGTTAAAATTTATAACTCTTTATATCTTTGAGTTTCAATATTTTGTAGATATTTTTTACAATTCCATTTATATAATTAACTTTACGTGTTTACTATAATTTAAACTAGTTAGGTCAGGTCAAAGATCACTTGGGTGTAGGCCTCTGTCGGTTCTAACTTTTGATGACCCAAGATTTTCTTGGATTGGATTGGATTAAGTCAAAAAAAAACTCAAGGACTGAGACTTCGATCCAAAATATTTTAATATAAAATATAATATATTGTATTTACTTATATAAATATTTATAATGCTAGTTATCTCTTCCATGAAATAATATAAAAAAATTTTATTTCTTTCATTTTGGATCTCTTCGTTTTCAATTGTGTGACATATTTAATTCTATTTTCATTTTCACCATTTATCATAGATTTTTCATTGTTTCCATTATTGGGGTCTTTTTTGCAATCTATTAAAAATGTAGGATTTGCCATATGGTTGAAAAGGAAAAAAAAAACACAAAACAAATAATAATAAAAGTTGGATTCATCTTGACATAAGGACCCCATATATAATTCAAGATAGACAAAGGTATGGGTTGAATATCCATGACTCATTCCTAAATGATTTGATCCAAATTAATCACATATATATATATATATATATATATATATATATATATATATATATATATATATATATTTGTTTAACTTATTTATTAAATAAGTTTTTTTTAATATGTGAAAACCCACCGACCCCACTTTGTGATGATCATAAATAAAACTTCAGATTCATGACACCATCTACAAAGAGCATGGATCGGGTTAGACAAGGGGTGCAAAATTCGGCCACCTCGAGATATCAGTCGATATCCAAATATCGGCTGATATCCCAGCAAAAAACGAAGCTGTTTTTTTTTTAAAAAAAAAAAAAATTGAAAACAAAAATATCGACCGAGATATCAACTTAAGCCCACCACCGTTTTGATTTTTTTAAAAAAAAGATGTTATTATGAATATTAGCTGATATCGGATAGATATATATATCGCCGATATATTATTCATATTGGCCGAGAAGTACTATATACAACCGATACAATACGTATTGACCGATATCTTAGACCCCTAGGTTAGACACCTCATGAATTTGAGAGCAAAATCTCCCATAGAAGATGAGAATACGGAATCTTGTATTATTGAAATATTACAACTTATTTGTATAGATAAATGTCCCATTTTGGAACTTGTGCTGCTATCAACACGTTGGGGGGTTATCCACTTCAAAAATGAACAAAAATTTGATCAAGAGAGCATTTAAGCCATTCAATTGAAAGCAATGGCTTTTAGCTTTAGAGATCGACATTGACAATTAGGATTTTTTTTTAGAGTTAAAGAAACTCTCTAATTTATTATAATTTTATAAAAAGTTCTTAATTTTTTATAAAAATTCTAGAAAACCCTTGTACCTTAGTTTGTTAATAGTAAACTGATTTTTTTTGGAGATTTTCTTAGATATACATCAAATGACTCAATTGGGATTAGAAAATAACTTTTTATAAATTAGTAACATATCAAAAATTGACTAAGCTAGATAATCAAAGTATTAGATTTTACGGCAAAATAAATCAATGATGGCAAACAATCTCAATTTCAATTCAATGGTGGAAGTAGTTCTGATTATAACTAAGGAGTATGTCCAGTACACATTTAATTAATGTTAAAAAAAAACAGCCTGTGTTTTTAATTTTTTTACCTTTTTACCACTGGTCAATGCATTCTAACATGTAAAATAACAAAAATACCCTTCTCAAAAGGAATAAAAAAAAAGAAATGAAAATTATAGCTAATTGTTTCTCATAAAATAAAAATATTTCTTAAAAAAAAAAAAAAAGAGGGATGAGCCTATGTAGGGGTGGCAATTAATCAGGTCAGGTTGGCTGTATGGTTAATAACATATTTTTTGTCTGACTCGACCTAACCCATTCCAACATTTTTAACTACTAATCCAACCCAAGTCAAATTTTATTTTATTCAATTAGATCTTACCCAAATTTATATAATTTTTTTAAAAATAGAAAAATGAGAAATTATTTTTAACATAAATAGAAAGATAAGGGCTTCCCTTTCATTTATTCACATTGAGATATGAAAAATTAAGACAATAGGCTAAGATTTTTTAACTTAGTGGAGTACTAGGGCTAAAATTAATGGGTAATAAATAAATAAATAATTTTAATATTAATTTTAATTAAATTTACTTAAATAATTTTAATTATTTAGTATTTAATTTGAGTTTTCTTATTTTCTAAAACTTTTCTTAGTCTAATACTTCATCTATTCCAATTTAGTTGTCTTATATGGATTTTAAAATTGTCCTAAAATAGTTGTCTTATTTATATTGGAGTAGCATAAAGTGTATTGAAAATTAATGAAATCATATAGAGTGCTAACGAGAGTTCTTGAAAAGAAACAAAAGTTTCAAATGAGACAATTAAAATAATACGAAGGAAGTATAACTGAAGGCTTGATTTGATATACAAAGAGTATGATTTTTTCGTACCACATTGCTTCAATAAATTTCATATAAGCTGACTAACAAGATTTATATTTAAATACAAGACTTAAAAAAAATATTTGATTAAATTTGATTAAACCATATTTTGTAATCCCTCAAACCTAATTATTTAAATTATTTAAATTTATAGATTTATTTTTCATGTAGAGGCTAAAGTGAATGTTAATGTTAGCGACTGAAGAAAAAAGAAATTCTCTGATGAGGATATGTACCTCGTGTTACATGTGAATTGGTTGCCTTAAAAAAGCTGACTTGTTCTGGTGATCGTAACAGTCGACCAGACATTGATTGCACAACAAATAAAAATCGGGGTGTGACACTGATCTCGTAACAATTGAAATTTATTGTCCATTTTACATTAGTTTAGAATTTTACGTGACTCAGTCTGAGTTGCACATATTTATTGCCTATTTATTTCCCTTCTTTCTTCTCTTTTCCTCACTCCTCAAACGAGCTATCTCTATTTTCTTTTCTCCTTCATCAGTAGATTCGCAGAGTTGCAGGTGAGAACTCTCTCTCTCATTGAAGTAATATTGTTTTAGATGGCTCTTTGATCTTGTTTTAGATGGGTCTTTGATCTGGGTATTCCACAGTTTCCTATTTAAATTAAAAAATAATAATTTAATTAAAATTAGGACTAACAACATCAAAGAGCCATCTAAAATTAGGAACTTATGCAGTGACTATGTGAAATTTTACCTCATATGAAATCATAATAGTTTAGTTGATCTAAACCAAAATAATGTTTAATGTTTAAGAGGTCGAAAATTGATCTTAAACTTATTTTGCAAACAACTTTCTTTTTAGGATATTCTTTATCTTCTTTTTTAGACTTTTTACATATTAATTGCATTAAGTGATGTTTAACTACTTATCTCAAAGGGGTTAGAGTGGGTAAAGAACCTGCTTCTAAAACAGGGCCATTTCTATCTCAAAGGGCCATTTCTCATCAAGTTATTTGATGTGTGGGTAGTGAGGCTTGCACATACCTCGAGAATTCATCGGGTGCTCTAAGAGGCTTTGACACCTTGACTATAAAAAATAAGTTATGCTTCACAACTTAAAACAACAACGGCACCACCACCACTGGCATTGCCAAGGAAGAGATTATGACTAAGGGGAATGTATGGGTTTTGCATAAGTCAGGAGTTACTTCTTGTAGAGTTATCTGATGTGTGGGTAAGGAGGCCCCACAAGTGAAAGTAGAAGAAACTAAGGGGTTTGATGAGAGAGCCAGTTATATGGTTGTATGATACAGAGCTCTGCATTCATTTACAGCAATTGGTCATGAAATTCTTTGCAACTGGTCACTAACTTTGTGGTCTTTACCAGAGTTAAAAGTGAAGGCCATGGAATTTGATCTATCTCCCAAACTTCCTCAGAATTTCTATGCTAGTGATGGTGGCTCTTATAGTGTCTGGGATGTTCCCACCTTCTATGAGGTAAAAGTTGGTGCAGGAAGACTTATTTTGGCACCTCGGGGTCTAGCCCTTCCCCACTATGCCGATGCAGCTAAGATTGGCTATGTTCTTCAAGGTCAGTCCCTGATTTGATTTGTACGGATACATTTTCTTTTGGAATGTTTCAGATATGAGTTCAATCTTTTGTTTCTCTTTCATGGATGGATGGGTTAAGAAATTAAAACTAAATATTGACAAAAGTGTTGGGGCAGCGAATGAGTCTCACATTAAAATTATAAAGGGAGATGTAGGAGTTTACAAAGGACTACTCTTTTGGGATAGATACTCATTCCTAACAAGTAGTATCAGACTACTTTATGTTGACTCAGGAAATCTCCTATGCAGACGGGATGGCTGGCCTCATTTGAAGGGGAGATTGTTGGAGTTGCAAATGAGTCCATATTGGAAGTGTAGTGGGAGATGTAAGAATTGATAAAGGACTTAGGTCACTCCACCGAACAAACTAGTCTTTTGGGATAGATACCCAATCCTAACAAGAAAGATTGCACTGGACATATAGAGTCCAATTGATTTCTTTGGTTGCTTATCATTCCTACCTCTTCTTCTACAGCTAAAAAAGTAAATGGTGGAAAAATATGAACTCATCCTAAATGTATATCATTTGATATTGTTAGAAAATCATGACTCCATATAACAATTAAAGCACTATTCTCTCAACGACCAACTTTTGAAATTGAATTATACTTTAAAAATATTATCATGTCATGATTTTCTAACATATATCTTAAGTAGATATGGTCTTTCCTCATGTTTATTCATGTTTAATAGGTGAAGCGATAGCTGGATTTGTATTACCAGGACCAAAGGAGAAGGTGGTGAGGCTCAAGAAAGGAGATGTTGTTCCCCTACGTTTAATAGTGGCCTCATGGTGGTACAACAATGGGGACTCTGAATTCATTGCCGTATTCTTGGGTGAAACTTCCAAGGCTTACATGCCCGGTCACTTCACCTACTCCTTTTTAACAGGGACTAATAATATCTTCCTCGGTTTCTCGACGGAGTTTCTTAGTCGAGCTTGGAATTCAGATGAAACAACGATGAATAAGCTCTTGAAAAGCCAAACAGGGCAGGTAATTGTCAAGGTCAAGGAAGGGATAAACATTCCAGAGCCTTGCGAAGCAGATGCAGAAGGGTTGGTTTTTAACTTCAAATCCTCACAGTCCGACATCGACGTAAAGCGAGGTGGACGTTCCATCACCCTAACAAGCAAGAATTTCCCTCTCTTAAGAGAAACTGGGCTAAGTGCCAAATATGTGGAGCTTGATTCTAATGCAGTGTGTTCCCCTGCCTACTTAAAGAATGCAGCAGTCCAGATGATTTATGTTGTTAGAGGGAGCAGTCGTGTCGAAATCGTGCGAGTAGATGGTCGTCGGGTTTTGGAGGCGAAGGTGGTGGCCGGCGATTTGTTCGTCGTGCCCAAGTTCTTTCTTGTCTCCCAAATTGCTGATGAGGAAGGAATGGAATGGTTTTCTGTCATCACTGATCCACAGTGAGTATCCTTTCCTATCTTGAATTAGAAGATAATTTTCACTCATTTAGCAGCCACACAATATTCTTGTATATTAAAAAGGTTTTAGTAGTAGAAAATACTATAATAAATTCGGGTGTGGAGAGAAATCTATTTCACATTATACAAATGAACAAAACAATAGAAAAGTTAACTCAAAAATGAGGTAGCAACCATCTCATCTAAATGGCATAGAAACTTACTACTGGTCAAAGAAATGAAGTGTAGATTTTTTTCAACTGTACTCAAGTGTACTGAATACTGTGAAACATTGAAAGTCTAGTATATCCCTTTTATTTCCATGTGAATGTATATATATAGTGGATATACAAAATAGACCACACACTTACAAACACTCAATTCATTGAACTATAGCTCAGGACTCTGCTCTGGGAGGACTCTAACTCGGGTGGACTTCTAATCCAAGAGGACTCTACTGCAAGAGGACTCTCACTCTAGAAGATTTCCAACCCAAGAAGTCTCTTCCTAGCTAACAAATACAAGTCCACAGTAGCTAGGGACGAAACTTGGGTCGGGCTTTAACCCAACCCACATGACCCGGCCTGAGGAATCAATGGGTTTGGATTATGTATTTGTATGCTTCGGATCGAGTTGGGTAGGGTTGGGAAAATAAAACCCGGTATAAATTCGAGTTAGGTTGGGCTGAGAAATTTAAAATCAACCCGACCTCACCCGAAGTAACCAGACTCAATCTGAGTGCACCAAGTAATAAAACAATAATCAGGTTGACTCTGGTTAGAAATTCGGGTCAGGTCGAATTGAGTAATTCGAGTAAAACATTCGAGTCGGCTCAAGTCGGATTCAATAAATTTTGAGATGAGTTGAATTAAGTTTGTTAAAATCCGACCTAACTCGATCAGTCCTAATAGTAGCTATTTAGAAACATCATTATTCGTGGTAGCAGATGAATAATAATGCTTGTTTATGTTTATGGTTGTTTTTTTTCAGGCCAATGTTCAATGACTTAATTGTATATTAAAAAGGTTTTAGTAGTAGAAAATACTATAATAAATTCGGGTGTCGTCAGTGTTAGGACTGGGCTTCCTGTCCAAAATAGTAGTCTGATAAGTAGGTCAGGTCAGATTCAATAAATTTTGACATGAGTTGAATTAAATTTGTTAAAATCCGACCTAACCCGACCCAAGTTTCAATCCTAATAGTAACTATTTAGAAGCATCATTTTTTTGGTGATAACAAATTTATAATAATTCTTGTTTATGGTTGTTTTTATTCAGGCCAATCTTCAGTGACTTAATTGGGAAGACATCATTGTTGAATATATTATCTCCAGAGCTTCTAGAAGCAGCTTTCAATGTGACACCAGATGTAGTGAAGCATTTCAAGTTAAAGGCTAGTAAATTGTGAAGATGTCACTAGAAAAATCATGATGCTATTAATTAGGGGAGGTCTCGCGAATGAATCATGAGTGTTTTAGTCATTTTATCGAAATATGGTCTTTTATAATTGGTGGCATCTTAAATTCTCTATTACTAAGTACCAAGCTAGAGCACTACTAAACTACTTAAACAGCTTGTGTTGCTTATATGCCATGTAATTTTCCTTTTAATTTGTGTGTTGGGACTTGTTTCTTCTCATGTAATTTGTCGCACTTTAAATAAATGACCTCTCCTTTAGTATGAATTTCATGTGAGCCCTTAATTTAAATAATTAATTGATGATTTGATTATCTTATATACAATAATGTATTCTCCTTTACCTATATTTATCATAAAGGTGAGACTTTTAAAGAGATCATAGTATTTGTCTTTTGGTAGTTATCTTGAACGTTAAAATTTATAACTCTTTATATCTTTGAGTATCAATATTTTGTAGATATTTTTTACAATTCCATTTATATAATTAACTTTACGTGTTTACTAAAATTTAAACTAGTTAGGTCAGGTCAAAGATCACTTGGGTGTAGGCCTCTGTCGGTTCTAACTTTTGATGACCCAAGATTTTCTTGGATTGGATTGGATTAAGTCAAAAAAAACTCAAGGACTGAGACTTCGATCCAAAATATTTTAATATAAAATATAATATATTGTATTTACTTATATAAATATTTATAATGCTAGTTATCTCTTCCATGAAATAATATAAAAATATTTTATTTCTTTCATTTTGGATCTCTTCGTTTTCAATTGTGTGACATATTTAATTTTATTTTCATTTTCACCATTTATCATAGATTTTTCATTGTTTCCATTATTGGGGTCTTTTTTGCAATCTATTAAAAATGTAGGATTTGCCATATGGTTGAAAAGGAAAAAAAAACACACAAAACAAATAATAATAAAAGTTGGATTCATCTTGACATAAGGACCCCATATATAATTCAAGATAGACAAAGGTATGGGTTGAATATCCATGACTCATTCCTAAATGATTTGATCCAAATTAATCACATATATATATATATATATATATATATATATTTGTTTAACTTATTTATTAAATAAGTTTTTTTTAATATGTGAAAACCCACCGACCCCACTTTGTGATGATCATAGATAAAACTTCAGATTCATGACACCATCTACAAAGAGCATGGATCAGGTTAGACAAGGGGTGCAAAATTCGGCCACCTCGAGATATCAGTCGATATCCAAATATCGGCCGATATCCCAGCAAAAAACGAAGCTGTTTTTTTTTAAAAAAAAAAAAAATTGAAAACAAAAATATCGACCGAGATATCAACTCAAACCCACCACCGTTTTGATTTTTTTTTAAAAAAGATGTTATTATGAATATTAGCTGATATCGGATAGATATATATATCGCCGATATATTATTCATATTGGCCGAGAAGTACTATATACAACCGATACAATACGTATTGACCGATATCTTAGACCCCTAGGTTAGACACCTCAAGAATTTGAGAGCAAAATCTCCCATAGAAGATGAGAATACGGAATCTTGTATTATTGAAATATTACAACTTATTTGTATAGATAAATGTCCCATTTTGGAACTTGTGCTGCTATCAACACGTTGGGGGGGTTATCCACTTCAAAAATGAACAACAATTTGATCAAGAGAGCATTTAAGCCATTCAATTGAAAGCAATGGCTTTTAGCTTTAGAGATCGACATTGACAATTAGGATTTTTTTTTAGAGTTAAAGAAACTCTCTAATTTATTATAATTTTATAAAAAGTTCTTAATTTTTTATAAAAATTCTAGAAAACCCTTGTACCTTAGTTTGTTAATAGTAAACTGATTTTTTTTGGAGATTTTCTTAGATATACATCAAATGACTCAATTGGGATTAGAAAATAACTTTTTATAAATTAGTAACATATCAAAAATTGACTAAGCTAGATAATCAAAGTATTAGATTTTACGGCAAAATAAATCAATGATGGCAAACAATCTCAATTTCAATTCAATGGTGGAAGTAGTTCTGATTATGACTAAGGAGTATGTCCAGTACACATTTAATTAATGTTAAAAAAAAAACAGCCTGTGTTTTTAATTTTTTTACCTTTTTACCACTGGTCAATGCATTCTAACATGTAAAATAACAAAAATACCCTTCTCAAAAGGAATAAAAAAAAAGAAAAGAAAATTATAGCTAATTGTTTCTCATAAAATAAAAATATTTCTTAAAAAAAAAAAAAGAGGGATGAGCCTATGTAGGGGTGGCAATTAATCAGGTCAGGTTGGCTGTATAGTTAATAACATATTTTTTGTCTGACTCGACCTAGCCCATTCCAACATTTTTAACTACTAATCCAACCCAAGTCAAATTTTATTTTATTCAATTAGATCTTACCCAAATTTATATAATTTTTTTAAAAATAGAAAAATGAGAAATTATTTTTAACATAAATAGAAAGATAAGGGCTTCCCTTTCATTTATTCACATTGAGATATGAAAAATTAAGACAATAGGCTAAGATTTTTTAACTTAGTGGAGTACTAGGGCTAAAATTAATGGGTAATAAATAAATAAATAAATAATAATTTTAATATTAATTTTAATTAAATTTACTTAAATAATTTTAATTATTTAGTATTTAATTTGAGTTTTCTTATTTTCTAAAACTTTTCTTAGTCTAATACTTCATCTATTCCAATTTAGTTGCCTTATATAGATTTTAAAATTGTCCTAAAATAGTTGTCCTATTTATATTGGAGTAGGTGTATTGAAAATTAATGAAATCATATAGAGTGCTAACGAGAGTTCTTGAAAAAATACAAAAGTTTCAAATGAGACAACTAAAATAATACGAAGGAAGTATAACTGAAGGCTTGATTTGATATACAAAGAGTATGATTTTTCGTACCACATTGCTTCAATAAATTTCATATAAGCTGACTAACAAGATTTATATTTAAATACAAGACTTAAAAAAAATATTTGATTAAATTTGATTAAACCATATTTTGTAATCCCTCAAACCTAATTATTTAAGTTATTTAAATTTATAGATTTATTTATAATGTAGAGGCTAAAGTGAATGTTAATGTTAGCGACTGAAGAAAAAAGAAATTCTCTGATGAGGATATGTACCTCGTGTTACATGTGAATTGGTTGCCTTAAAAAAGCTGACTTGTTCTGGTGATCGTAACAGTCGACCAGACATTGATTGCACAACAAATAAAAATCGGGGTGTGATACTGATCTCGTAACAATTGAAATTTATTGTCCATTTTACATTAGTTTAGAATTTTACGTGACTCAGTCTGAGTTGCACATATTTATTGCCTATTTATTTCCCTTCTTTCTTCTCTTTTCCTCACTCCTCAAACGAGCTATCTCTATTTTCTTTTCTCCTTCATCAGTAGATTCGCAGAGTTGCAGGTGAGAACTCTCTCTCTCTCTCATTGAAGTAATATTGTTTTAGATGGCTCTTTGATCTTGTTTTAGATGGGTCTTTGATCTGGGTATTCCACGGTTTCCTATTTAAATTAAAAAAAAAATAGTTTAATTAAAATTAGGACTAACAACATCAAAGAGCCATCTAAAATTAGGAACTTATGCAGTGACTATGTGAAATTTTACCTCATATGAAATCATAATAGTTTAGTTGATCTAAACCAAAATAATGTTTAATGTTTAAGAGGTCGAAAATTGATCTTAAACTTATTTTGCAAACAACTTTCTTTTTAGGATATTCTTTATCTTCTTTTTTAGACTTTTTACATATTAATTGCATTAAGTGATGTTTAACTACTTATCTCAAAGGGGTTAGAGTGGGTAAAGAACCTGCTTCTAAAACAGGGCCATTTCTATCTCAAAGGGCCATTTCTCATCAAGTTATTTGATGTGTGGGTAGTGAGGCTTGCACATACCTCGAGAATTCGTCGGATGCTCTAAGAGGCTTTGACACCTTGACTATAAAAAAAAAGTTATGCTTCACAACTTAAAACAACAACGGCACCACCACCACTGGCATTGCCAAGGAAGAGATTATGACTAAGGGGAATGTATGGGTTTTGCATAAGTCAGGAGTTACTTCTTGTAGAGTTATCTGATGTGTGGGTAAGGAGGCCCCACAAGTGAAAGTAGAAGAAACTAAGGGGTTTGATGAGAGAGCCAGTTATATGGTTGTATGATACAGAGCTCTGCATTCATTTACAGCAATTGGTCATGAAATTCTTTGCAACTGGTCACTAACTTTGTGGTCTTTACCAGAGTTAAAAGTGAAGGCCATGGAATTTGATCTATCTCCCAAACTTCCTCAGAATTTCTATGCTAGTGATGGTGGCTCTTATAGTGTCTGGGATGTTCCCACCTTCTATGAGGTAAAAGTTGGTGCAGGAAGACTTATTTTGGCACCTCGGGGTCTAGCCCTTCCCCACTATGCCGATGCAGCTAAGATTGGCTATGTTCTTCAAGGTCAGTCCCTGATTTGATTTGTACGGATACATTTTCTTTTGGAATGTTTCAGATATGAGTTCAATCTTTTGTTTCTCTTTCATGGATGGCTGGGTTAAGAAATTAAAACTAAATATTGACAAAAGTGTTGGAGCAGCGAATGAGTCTCACATTAAAATTATTAAAGGAGATGTAGGAGTTTAAAAAGGACTACTCTTTTGGGATAGATACTCATTCCTAACAAGTAGTATCAGACTATTTTATATTGACTTAGGAAATCTCCTGTGCAGACGGGATGGCTGGCCTCATTTGAAGGGGAGATTGTTGGGGTTGCGAATGAGTCCATATTGGAAGTGTAGTGGGAGATGTAAGCATTGATAAAGGACTTGGGTCACTCCACCTAACAAACTAGTATTTTGGGATAGATACCCAATCCTAACAAAATGTTAGCGTTACGCGCGGAAACAAGAAAAATCGAACGGAAATAAACACACACCATAACACAATATTTTAACGTGGTTCGGCCCACCTGGCCTACGTCCATTGAGCGACAGAATATTCACTATAAAAAAGAGAAAAATACATGTACAATAATGATGACTCCCTTGAGTCATGAGCCCAAACCCGAAGTCCCGAGCTCCTTTGTACACCCCTGTATATAACACATCAACGTCACCTCTCAGTTGATGTGAATCTCTCTCATATACAGAATAGTGAATCCAACTTCTGTGTTCCTCCCTCTACGCTTCCTGCGTCCTACGAGCAACTCCCGATATGCTTCTCAAACGTGAGCGTCTTCGATGATGGTATGTTCCACACACACACAAATCTCCACCTCTGCTTTGGCGAAAGGGCTTCGTCTCTCCAGCCGCACTCCTGCTGGCTGCCACTCACAGATCTGACAACCCAGATCTGCAGCGGTATTGCACTGTTGCTTACGCCCTTCTCCAGCCATCGAGCTGTCCTCCACGCATTATCAGATCTGTCGTTGATGGTGTGATCCCCCACACACCCCTTCTGCATGCGGCCATATGTGGCCCTCTTCACATGCGGCAAAAGGCCCAAGGCCAAAAGGCCTTCCTCAAGGATGTCCCTCTCTTCCTAGGATTCCACACACCTCTCCCGTGTGTTCAACCCTCATGTTTATATAACCATATACTAGCACCGAACCAAGCAATTTCCTAATGGGAATGGGAGTCCCACAATTGCCAAAGCTGCATCCCACGTTGGCTGATTCTATTCTAAATAGAATGTGACTTGTCTCCTGGTTATACAGTTAGGAAACCCAAGTCTGAATGGGACACCTCACCGTGTCCTATTCTCTTGCTGAAACAATCTTATAGAAAGGAAATTCCTCCAATCAGTGCTCATATTTAAAACAGTAATTGCCTTGTTCCAGTTTGACTGTAATTGCTATTCTTGTTAAAATAGCAATTTCCATTTTAAGTTCCCACGCCAACACACCTTGGATTTAGGAGAAAATCTTGGTCTTGATACAGTGGAATCAAGCCACCTATTCAACACAAAAAAGATTGCACTGGACATATAGAGTCCAATTGATTTCTTTGGTTACTTATCATTCCTACCTCTTCTTCTACAGCTAAAAAAGTAAATGGTGGAAAAATATGAACTCATCCTAAATGTATATCATTCGATATTGTTAGAAAATCATGACTCCATATAACAATTAAAGCACTATTCTCTCAACGACCAACTTTTGAAATTGAATTCTACTTTAAAAATATTATCATGTCATGATTTTCTAACATATATCTTAAGTAGATATGGTCTTTCCTCATGTTTATTCATGTTTAATAGGTGAAGCGATAGCTGGATTTGTATTACCAGGACCAAAGGAGAAGGTGGTGAGGCTCAAGAAAGGAGATGTTGTTCCCCTACGTTTAATAGTGGCCTCATGGTGGTACAACAATGGGGACTCTGAATTCATTGCCGTATTCTTGGGTGAAACTTCCAAGGCTTACATGCCCGGTCACTTCACCTACTCCTTTTTAACAGGGACTAATAATATCTTCCTCGGTTTCTCGACGGAGTTTCTTAGTCGAGCTTGGAATTCAGATGAAACAACGATGAATAAGCTCTTGAAAAGCCAAACAGGGCAGGTAATTGTCAAGGTCAAGGAAGGGATAAACATTCCAGAGCCTTGCGAAGCAGATGCAGAAGGGTTGGTTTTTAACTTCAAATCCTCACAGTCCGACATCGACGTAAAGCGAGGTGGACGTTCCATCACCCTAACAAGCAAGAATTTCCCTCTCTTAAGAGAAACTGGGCTAAGTGCCAAATATGTGGAGCTTGATTCTAATGCAGTGTGTTCCCCTGCCTACTTAAAGAATGCAGCAGTCCAGATGATTTATGTTGTTAGAGGGAGCAGTCGTGTCGAAATCGTGCGAGTAGATGGTCGTCGGGTTTTGGAGGCGAAGGTGGTGGCCGGATTTGTTCGTCGTGCCCAAGTTCTTTCTTGTCTCCCAAATTGCTGATGAGGAAGGAATGGAATGGTTTTCTGTCATCACTGATCCACAGTGAGTATCCTTTCCTATCTTGAATTAGAAGATAATTTTCACTCATTTAGCAGCCACACAATATTCTTGTATATTAAAAAGGTTTTAGTAGTAGAAAATACTATAATAAATTCGGGTGTGGAGAGAACTCTATTTCACATTATACAAATGAACAAAACAATAGAAAAGTTAACTCAAAAATGAGGTAGCAACCATCTCATCTAAATGGCATAGAAACTTACTATTGGTCAAAGAAATGAAGTGTAGATTTTTTTCAACTGTACTCAAGTGTACTGAATACTGTGAAACATTGAAAGTCTAGTATATCCCTTTTATTTCCTTGTGAATGTATATATATAGTGGATATACAAAATAGACCACACACTTACAAACACTCAATTCATTGAACTATAGCTCAGGACGACTCGGAGGACTCTAACTCGGGTGGACTTCTAATCCAAGAGGACTCTACTGCAAGAGGACTCTCACTCTAGAAGATTTCCAACCCAAGAAGTCTCTTCCTAGCTAACAAATACAAGTCCACAGTAGCTAGGGACGAAACTTGGGTCGGGCTTTAACCCAACCCACATGACCCGGCCTGAGGAATCAATGGGTTTGGATTATGTATTTGTATGCTTCGGATCGAGTTGGGTAGGGTTGGGAAAATAAAACCCGGTATAAATTCGAGTTAGGTTGGGCTGAGAAATTTAAAATCAACCCGACCTCACCCGAAGTAACCAGACTCAATCTGAGTGCACCAAGTAATAAAACAATAATCAGGTTGAATCTGGTTAGAAATTCGGGTCAGGTCGAATTGAGTAATTCGAGTAAAACATTCGAGTCGGCTCAAGTCGGATTCAATAAATTTTGAGATGAGTTGAATTAAGTTTGTTAAAATCCGACCTAACTCGATCAATCCTAATAGTAGCTATTTAGAAACATCATTATTCGTGGTAGCAGATGAATAATAATGCTTGTTTATGTTTATGGTTGTTTTTATTCAGGCCAATGTTCAATGACTTAATTGTATATTAAAAAGGTTTTAGTAGTAGAAAATACTATAATAAATTCGGGTGTCGTCAGTGTTAGGACTGGGCTTCCCGTCCAAAATAGTAGTCTGATAAGTAGGTCAGGTCGGATTCAATAAATTTTGACATGAATTGGATTAAATTTGTTAAAATCCGACCTAACCCGACCCAAGTTTCAATCCTAATAGTAACTATTTAGAAGCATCATTTTTTTGGTGATAACAAATTTATAATAATTCTTGTTTATGGTTGTTTTTATTCAGGCCAATCTTCAGTGACTTAATTGGGAAGACATCATTGTTGAATATATTATCTCCAGAGCTTCTAGAAGCAGCTTTCAATGTGACACCAGATGTAGTGAAGCATTTCAAGTTATAAGGCTAGTAAATTGTGAAGATGTCACTAGAAAAATCATGATGCTATTAATTAGGGGAGGTCTCGCGAATGAATCATGAGTGTTTTAGTCATTTTATCGAAATATGGTCTTTTATAATTGGTGGCATCTTAAATTCTCTATTACTAAGTACTAAGCTAGAGCACTACTAAACTACTTAAAGAGCTTGTGTTGCTTATATGCCATGTAATTTTCCTTTTAATTTGTGTGTTGGTACTTGTTTCTTCTCATGTAATTTGTTGCACTTTAAATAAATGACCTCTCCTTTAGTATGAATTTCATGTGAGCCCTTAATTTAAATAATTAATTGATGATTTGATTATCTTATTTACAATAATGTATTCTCCTTTACCTATATTTATCATAAAGGTGGGACTTTTAAAGAGATCATAGTATTTGTCTTTTGGTAGTTATCTTGAACGTTAAAATTTATAACTCTTTATATCTTTGAGTATCAATATTTTGTAGATATTTTTTACAATTCCATTTATATAATTAACTTTACGTGTTTACCAAAATTTAAACTAGTTAGGTCAGGTCAAAGATCACTTGGGTGTAGGCTCTGTCGGTTCTAACTTTTGATGACTCAAGATTTTCTTGAATTGGATTGGATTAAGTCAAAAAAAAACTCAAGGACTGAGACTTCGATCCAAAATATTTTAATATAAAATATAATATATTGTATTTACTTATATAAATATTTATAATGCTAGTTATCTCTTCCATGAAATAATATAAAAATATTTTATTTCTTTCATTTTGGATCTCTTCGTTTTCAATTGTGTGACATATTTAATTTTATTTTCATTTTTGTGATTTATTATAATTTTTTCTTTGATTCCATTGTTGGGGTTTTTTGCAATCTATTAAAAATGTAGGATTTGCCATGTTCTATTCTTGGATTTGTTTTGGTCGGTTCACAGAAGGTGAGTGTTCTAGATATCTTAGATTGGATCACGTTCACATTTGAAAATCTTGATTTCGGGGTGGGTTATCATCAACCCAACCTGATTCGACCCACCTTGCATCCCTAGACCTCACACGTTGAAAGAAAAAGAAAAAAAACAAAACAAATAATAATAAAAGTTGGATCATCCGTAGTCTGTAGTCTTCTTACAAAAATTCTAGAAGGAAAATCCTCATCTTGACATAAGGCCCCTATATGTAAGTTTAGTAGGGTTGAAACTCAAGTCGGTTTTAATAAATTCAATTCAATTCATGTCAAAATTTATCGAAGTTGACCCGATCTGACCTGAATTACTCAACTCATCCCAACTCGAATTTCTAACTCAAGTCAATCCGATTGTCGTTTTCTAACTTATTATACTCTGGTCGAGTCGAATTACGTCAGATTGATTTTAATTTTCTCAACCCAACCCGATCTGAAATTTATATGGGTTTTTATTTTTCCAACCCGACTCGGCCCAAAATATACAAATACATAACCCAAATGAGAAGGGTTTGGAAAGGGGGTTTGAGTTGGAAGGGTTTGGAAAAAGGTTTGAGTGAGAAGGGTTTCAAAGGAAGAAGATGAAACGAAAATATAAAGAGGGAAAATAGGGTTGAGATTCAAACTTATCCTCACTTTCTCAGTTTAGATCATCCGGACAATGCATAATTATGGTCCGGACGATCTTTTATATATATATATATATATATATATATATATATAGGATGATAGAATTTACACATGAATAATGGTCCGGACGATCTTTTATATATATATATATAGTTCGGACGACTGAATTTACGCATGGAGCATGGTTCGAATGATGTCATAGTCCGAACGAAGGAAAAATGTTCTTATCTCACATCCAGACCATGTTGAGATGGAAGGGCAAAATGGTAATTTTCATTATAATTTTGAAAATCCATGTATGTTGAAAGAAAAATCCCGTTTCTCAATGCCCACCCTTATTAAGAAGCAAAGAGAAGACTTGTGCAGGCGAATCATTGTATAAGCCCATGATAAACTCAGTCAGCAAATATGAAGTTTTATCAAATATAATAACAATTATAATATAAATATATTAATATAATAATAAGAACATGTCATTAGGACTTAGGAGTGTAGGCAGACTTGATCCAAAAATTAATTAGTTTAATTAGAAAAGGGAAAGAGGGCCAATTCTTCCAACAAAGAAGACAACTCCACTGAATAGTGCCTGCAAGTGCATGCCCAGTCTTCCCTCTTCAACTAAAACCAAACACTATTACCATAATCAAAGCCGCAGATAGTTTAGTAATGAATCACATTCAACAATTTTGTGTCTCCTGAGATCACAAATAATTGACATCCCAATCAAGACAAGCCAAATATTTAACCTTTCGAGCCGATCATCAGGTGGGCCTCATTATGATCAGGCCCATAACTGAAATCAGTGCTTTGAGCTGGTTACCAGTTTTCAGCCTCTTGAAAATCAATTTGGCTCGTCCCGGCTCGAACCGGAGTGACTCGCCCCGTTGGCCATTATTTTTTTAAAACAAAAATATGCTCTTTTCTATACTTTAAATAGTTAATAATCAAGATATTGTATAATATAAAATTATACATAATTAAATTCAATGGGATTGGAGTGATGGTCAAAAACCCACCTCTGAAAGTAGGACTTGAATTCAATTCCCACTCTCCCAAAGGGTCACTCCTTATAATTTTAACCGGTGTATGTGAAGGGGAAGATTACAGATGTTCTAAGAGACTTGAATACGTTGTTCTTAAAAAATATATATATAAATAATTATGATATAATTAAATAGCTATTTAATATTATATATAAATTTATGCCGATGTCCTAAAGTTGGCTGAGTGTCGCCACAATTGAAAATCCATCTCTTTTTTTTAAAAAAAAAAAAAAAAAGTCAATTTTAAAACATTGAAATGAAGTAGAACTTTTGTTTGATACTGCCCTATTATTTTGAATTTTACGAATTTTAATTTTCACATTATTTTTATGTCTAATAAAATAAAAAAATTAACTGAATTTTTTATGAGGATTGGGATTTGCAGTTTCCTAGATAGAGAGGCAGAAGCGTGAGGACCATCATTTTTCAGTGTCCCTCACAGATATGGATTTCAAATGGTAATACCCAGTAAGCGTTCACCAATTCCTCTTTTTGTCAGTCGTTGAATATAGTCACTGATTAGGCGAGGCGGCATAAGCAGTATTTTGGTTTTATTTAAGCTGCATCGTACACGTGGCATGTTTTCAACGACTTAATCAAATATGCCGTATTGCAATGTGGTAGTTGAGAATATATAATTGCTACGTATGTCAACACAAACTTTAAAATTTAAAATTTAAATTCATTTCAAAATGTGATGAAGCAATCCAAATGAGTTTTTATTTTTATTTTTAAACTACTTGTTCAATTTAAAATTTTATCAAATCATATCAATATTATAATTTCAAAATCGGAAAATGATTGATAAGATATTCACCCATACAGTGGATTGCACAGTATTAATGTGTGCATTTGGACGTGAGATTTATTAAACGAAGTGACGATGGGCTCATTGAAATGATATTTCTTTTAATGTGTTGTCAATGAAAAATTATCTTAATCAAATTGAAAAATATCTCTTTGAAATGATATTTCTTTTAATGTATTGTCAACAAAAAATTATCTTAATCAGATTGAACAAAGTATATTTTTGTAGGCTATAAAGTTTAGAGATTAAAAAAATAATTTAAAATAATTTAATTTTGATAGTTTTTAAAATATAGTTTGAACAATCAAATCAAATTAATCTTGAAAAAAAATCATTTCTAAGATAGCAATTACCACCCTATTTAGTAGGTCTCACACCTAGGTGCATATGACAATATTATACGCCCTAACTCTCATAAAAAAATTAATTATAAGAAAGACTTTAAGACTTAATTTAGTGATGGAATTAAAACTAATTTACTTGCTCAATGTGGGTCAAAACTTAGTTGAGACAAGCTTGACTATTTCTATCCAACTCGACAAATATTTTTTAAGAGATTACTTTAATTTTTTCTTAAATAATCAATGGCGTTAATAATTAGTAGACTTATAAAATAGATAATTATGATTTAATGAAATTAGATGCTGAAAAATTAATATATAATCTGCTTGGATGAGAGACATCGACTTGCATCAATTTCCCAAGAAAATTGTCTCCTAAACCAAGAGTGAGTATGTTACAAATGAGTGTCCTCTATGTCACATTATAACTTATTAACTTTTATGATTAAACTCACAAAATTCCAATAATTAAATGAAAAAGTATTCTCTTATCCATATATTTATCTATCAAATTTATTTAAATATATATAAAATTTAATAAAATCTACATATACATATCGGTCAATGCAATACATATATTATTATCCAAGATATCGTCTTGACTCAGCCTGACTTATAAATTTTTTAATTAGATTGAAGTAGATTGGGCTAAAATCTGAGCCACTCATACTTTTTATTACATGATATTACCATTTTGAAGTATAACGTAGATTGAATTAATTTTATAATATACATCTTTTATTCTTATAATTATTAATTATTATTATTTTCATTTAATATTAAGTAAATAAATTATACTCTATAGTCTATACCTTACCCACCGCATAACGCAAAAAGTTATTAATGCATCATTTTACCAACCATTTTATTACACCAAATAATAAAATTCATTAATATGAAAATATTTGTTTCGTTCACATTATCCACTTAATTTTCTAGATATTGTGTCCTAACCATGACTTCGTATGCTTTGGATTTTAAACCTTTTCAAAATCGGAAAAGGATCTCTCCTGTTGCAAATAATTTATTTTAGACCTAAATTTATCTCAGGCCGGTGTCCTCACGTCTCATCAATTTGATATGGGTTAGGTTGATCAATTGAATAATTTATTATATGATATAAAATAAAATTTATAGATAAATTTAGTACTTTTTAATTATGTATACTTTTTAAGTAATTAATAAAAACAAAAGAGCTTATGTCAATTATTATTTTAATTTATGAATCAACATTTTAATCAAGCATATTTTACATGTTTCTTATCAGTCGGTTAGAATTTTGGGCCCACCAGCCAGATAATCCAGGGTCAGCTCATTTTTATTGACGTACCCAGTCACCAACATGCTGCATTACAAAATCCCACGTTGAAAGCCGCAAAACCAACAGCCACCTCTCTTTCTTCTCTCTTCTTTCTCCTCTCTCTGAGAAATGGCGATTTTCTCTCCGCCGGGAAATTCCTCTTCGTCTCATCTCTCCCTCCTCCGATCTCTCTTCTCTCTTTCTCAAGAAATCTCCTCCTTCAAATCCCTTCAATACCCTCCTCAAAAGAGAAATTATTCCTCTGTCCTCAGAAAATCCTACCTCCTCTCTCTCCTCTTCCAAGACCTCCTCCAATCCCACACTCAAAACTCTTCTTTCTTTCCTCTCCCTCTCTCCGTTGCTCTCTGCCTCAAGGAGATCTCCCTCCTCCTCCACCGCTCCCGCACCATCCTCCACTCCTGCACGTTTGCTCCCCGCACGTCCCTCCTCCTCCTCTCACACGCGCTCTCCAACTCTTTCCACGAACTCATCCTTGACCTCTCCACCATCCTCAACATCCTCCCCATCTCCTCCCTCCGACTCTCCCAGGACTCAGCAGACCAGCTCCTGCTCCTCAAAAATCAATGTGCGAAATTCCGGCCCTTCGTCGATCCGATGGACGAGACCCTCCGGTCTGAAATCCTCTCCTTCCTTGACCAGATCGAGCGCGGGACCGCCCCCAACCTGGTCAGACTTGGCGCCTCCTTTCAAAAGCTCGGTTTCGAAGATTCCAGAAGCTGCGGGCAGGAGATCGAGCGCCTGGAGCACGAGATAGCCAACCATGTCGATGAAAAGTGGACGGCCAGGCTCGCAGATCTGATCGGGCTCGTGCGGTACGGCAAGTGCGTCCTCTTCGGTGCTTCGACACCGAGATCCAAGGTTCAGTTCAAAGATCTGCCGGCTGAGATCGATTGTCCGGCGGATTTCCGCTGCCCGATCTCGATGGATCTGATGCGCGATCCCGTCGTCGTTTCCAGTGGGCAGACGTATGATCGGGAGAGCATCAACCACTGGATCGATTCAGGCCACGCCACGTGTCCTAAATCGGGGCAGGCTCTGGTGCGGCTAGCTCTCATCCCGAACCGCGCGCTCAGGAACCAGATCAACGTCTGGTGCGCGGAGCGGAACATACCGTACGAAACCGAAGAAGAAAATGGCCGTTATAACGGCATTGCGGGGAACAAAGCAGCTTTGGAGGCGACGAGGATGACGGCGTCGTTGCTTGTGAAGAAGCTGGAAGGATCACCGTCAGCTGACGTGGCCAACCGAGTTCTTCATGAGCTTCGCGTCCTGGCCAAGCTAGGCTCAGACAACCGAGCCTGCATCGCTCAGGCTGGAGCCGTCCCCAGGCTGGTCGGGTTCTTAGTTTCTGAAGATCCGAACCTTCAAACTAATGCTGTTACAACGGTACTCAACCTCTCCATCCTCGAAGCCAATAAGAAACGGATCATGGACGCCGACCGCAGTTTTGACGGCATTGTCCACGTACTTATGCATGGTGCCACGTGGGAGGCGAAGGAGAACGCAGCTGCCACGGTGTTAAGTCTCTCAGCTGAACACTTGTACAGGGAGAGGTTTGCAAGTGATCAACGTGTCATACAAGGATTAGTGGAGTTAGTTAGAGTAGGCCCTGCCAGCTCGAAAAGAGATGCTCTGGCCGCAGTATTGCATTTGGCGGTAGATATGAAAGCAGTAAGGACAATGGTGGAGAGCGGACTGGTGGAAGCAGCGGTGGAGGCAATCGTAGACACTGCCGAGGAGGCGGTGGCAGTCCTAGAGGTGCTGGCGAAGAGGGGCGGAGCAGAGTCACTGGTGGCTGTTAAGGGGATGGTGGGGACCCTGGTTGGTGTAATGATGAACGGCTCAGATCGTGCTAAGGAGTGTTCTATAGCTGCGCTGGTAGCCGTCTGCCGGAGTGGAGGGGTTGGCGTCGTAGAGAAACTGGTGAGAATGCCGCGGGTCGAGAGGGTACTTCTGGAGTTGATGCAGAGCGGGACGGCGAGGGCAAGAATGAAGGCTGCCTCGCTCGGACGTATTTGTCGAAGATGGTTGATCGCCCAACAACTTGATCCAACGGTTAGATATACATCTCACAGAAGTTAATTATTTAATTCCCTTCAAATCATTTCTCTTACTTTATGTCGAAATGTAAATTTCCAATCGTTTGTATACTTGTGTAGTTGTGAGAAATGTAAAAATGTCTACACTTGTATATTTTTTCTTTCTAGGGTTCCTAAAGCATAAGAATGCCGATTCAAGGTTTTTGTCTTTTGGTTGTTGAGCACGGCTAGATTGATTTTCAAGTTTATAATTGGGTAAAAAAAAGTGAGTTGATTTTGAATTTTGAATTTAGAATATGGAAAAACAAAAGACTTTTTATGAATTGGTAAAAAATGTATAATTTTTTTATTACCAAGTAATCTTCGAAGAATGAGAGAAGTTTATCGATTGTATAATTCTACGGAAAGTGACTTTTTGAAGTAGATTGAAAATCAAAATCAAAACTCTCACTTTAATTCCTTTAGGTTGTAAAAATTGTATTATATGTTGTGCATCTTTTTGTATATTTCATAATCAAATTATAGTTGGAGACAATTGGATCTTAAACTCGAATGTAACATAATAATTGAATCAGCTTGTATATCTATGTTTAAAATTCTTAAATTCGAGGAGCTTGAAAATAGCGTTTGAATGAAGGTTAATTTTACAGAGGTCACCCTTAAGCTTAGGGTCACCCTTGTGGGGTATTAAAAAAATGTGATGAGAAGTGTGATTTTTTGAATTTTTATCCTCACTTGGGGTAATTTTTGAGTTAGCAAACAAGGGTAAGGACGAATGACTCGGGATCACCCCTTACCCCCATCCAAACACAGCCTTTAAATGATCTGAAAGTGGCTTTTTTTATTTAGTTTTATATTCATATTTATATTTCTATAAAAATTTAAAATAATTTATGGGCTTCAAAATTTAGAGAGCTCAGTGAATATTATTATCATCACAAGTCATTTATCCCATTATTTGTGATAGTCTTTCATAAAGAACTTAGCAAATATGAGTTTACTAAGTTATTTTTTTCATATTCATTCCTGTATAGGCTGATCTATTAACAAAGCTCGGTTTAAATAAAATATAAAAGTTCAAAGATGAAAAGATAATTCAAAGTCTTCAATATTTATGAACTTTAAGAGACGTTGTCTCAATAATTCAATCAAGTTGATGTTTCCTAGTCACATGTTTATACTTAGATGGTTTCAATGAACTTTTCACATGTGACTAAGGTGGGCTCTAGAAAAGTTAGAAAAATTTAACTTTAAAAAATGCCTTACAGCCCTCAAAATCACAAGAATTTAAAAGAGTTGACTCGACTGTTGAATTAGTCCCTTCTTTTAGTCTTATAGTCAAATTCAACCAATTTTAATGGACCCATTGGATCTTGAATATGGTGCATATATTTAAAGATAAAAATAATATTAAGCCCTCAAAATTTAGAGTATAATCAAAGAAATTCTTTCTTAGTATGTTAATCATACTTAGTGCTTTTAAATGAACAGACAAATTGGTTCAGTTGGGTCTAATGTGTAATATAAAAATTTAGGTAGAAAAGGTATAATATTATTTTTAAAACAAAAAATAAAAATTTAATTATCGAAATCTTGATAAAAACTAGTCTACTCGTAATTACTTTTATTTATAATAATAATGAGCCTCACATGTTTATTAATGGACTATAAATATTTTTTGTTAAAGAATAAGGCCAGTCCATGAGAATATTGTGTTCAAAGAGTATTTTTAATATGATGTATTTAACAAAAAATAAGTTCATTCAATTTGAAAAATTATGATTTTAAAGTCAGTTAAAAAATAGTTGGTAAATAGCCGTTTTTAGATTTTTAATACAAAGTGAAATCACTTTGAATGGGTACAAAAGTAGTACTATGCAATAAGAGGAAGATGTGATTTTGGGGCTGAAGTGAGTCCCAAATTGAGGATTCAAAATCCTGGACAATTTGGGACCATTTTATAGTATATTGAGTATAATAAATAAAAATATTTATTTGATACATTAACTACAAATCAGTTTAGATAATTAAACTTTAATCATTATTCTAATCTTATCAATAAAATATAAAGGAAGGGTATTTTTGTCATTTAATTAAATTCTAAAAGTATAATCTCACATAAAGAAACCATGGACTCATAGCGTTTCAGGCATCGCTTGTGACCCGATGCATAACTTTAGGTAAACTTATTTGAGAGAAGTCAACTAAAAATAAATTTGAATAAATCACTGAATAATAATTTAAAAGTCACAAGTATTTATGAGTTGACTTCATTGTTAATTTGAGCCCGGTTGCGTTCTTTCTTATCTAGTGAGACTAAATTATTGTTGAGTTGATTAACTCAACTCTGCCGTCTATAGGATGATAAGTTTGACACAGCCGCCCACATTTCTTTGCTTGAATTTGTCAATACAGCCAATGCATGCAATCCATGAATGTCAACCTCATAGGATATAAAAGAATACCCAAATATTTCTCAGCCTGCATCCCTTCAACTAAGTACCCCTACCTATAAAAAATCCAGAAGACGACTTGATCTTTGGTTATATTAAAGCCGCCAGTCCCAAGTTTTCTTAAAATACAGAAGAAGCATTTCAAAATCGGAGCTTGCATATTTCTTGAACAGGGGTAAAACTAACCCGATCCACATGACTCGATCTGAAAAATCAATGGCTTTAGATTATGTTTTTTAAGATCGGATTCAGTTGGGAAAAAATAAGCTAGATGAAATTTAGGTTGAATCGGGTTAAGAAATTTAAAAGCTATCTGACCCTAGAGCACCAAGTTATAAAATAGCACTCGGGTTTAGTCGGGTCAAAAATTCGGGTTGGGTCGGGTTGAGTAACTCGGGTAAGTAATTTGAGTTAGGTCGGGTAGGGCTCAATAATTTTTAACATGGGTTGGATTGGATTTATTAAAATCTGACCCGACCTTATCCGAGTTCCAACTCTAGTCTTGAAGATTAGTCGTGTTCTCTAAGAGACCTAGACACTTTAATCATAAAAAACAGTGAGTAGAAATAACTGAGGATAATAATAAGATCACTATGTCATTGGTAACTAGAAAATAGAAATTGCCCAATTAACCTTTCAAAAAACATCAAAAGTTTCAAAGTTGATAAAAGGTATAAAATCAAAACTATTTTTTTTTTCAAATAATCAATGAATCTCAACAGATTTGTATGCTTTTTACCCTAATATGGTATGAAGACCTTCGACTCAAAAGCTTATCCATTTATCTGGAAATTCAAAAGTGTTTATAGAGTAGAATATTAGAATTTAAGAAATTCCAATCAGGTGGATATATTCCTACCCAGAATAAAAGCACCTGCGCTTTTGTAATAGATGTGAAACTTGGGTCGGGTCTTAATGATCCGACCCGAGAAATAGATGGGTTTGGTTTATGTTTTTGTATTTTTCGCGTCGGATAAAAATAAACTCCCATGAAATTTGAGTTAGATTGAGAAATTTAAAATCAACCCCACTTGAACGAGTATACCAAGTTATAAAAAATTACTCGAGTTGAATCGAGTCAGAAATTTAGATCGAGTTAGATTGAGTAACTCACGTCAACAATTCGGATCGGGTTTCAAAAATTATTGAATTCGACCTGATCCAAGTTTCAACCCTATTTTCTAAGTAATGTTGTCCTAGATCTTATAGCTCTAAGTTTGTCATAATCTCAACCGTATAACATACTGCACTATAATCGAGGATACTGGATTTGTTCTCTTGTCTATTTCTCATTATCTAAGTGGTGAAAAAATACTAGCGTACGTTATTATCAAAGCACCAATGTTTCTCTCACTTTCCATAAAAAAATAAAGTTTACTTCTTATATTAAGTATTATATCCAGAGCCTATTCTCATCTCAAAGCACCCTCTCATCTTTGGTGTTGACCTATCTCTTTCTCCTCAGATGATGATGAAGCAAGAATAATTCATTCTTATTAAAGATTTCAGAAATCTTTCAAACTTCCAATCCCTAAGATCCACATCTCTTACTTCTCTTACTTGCATAACAGATTTGTACTTACCCTCTTTTTAAGGATCGAGATGATGATGTGAATTACAATATAAAATTTCAAATTCTATTCACCCAGTGCTTCAGAGCAACATCACCAAATGCCCTTTTATTACATCCACAACACCTAATTATACCAATAATTCATCTTGATGGAGATAGAGATGTCAGATTTTCCTTTTTTTAAAAAAAAAAATTAACTAAAAATTCAATTGCAAGATCATTATTCGAAGGTCACAATGGTTGACCTTTGATAAGATCTTTCTTAACTATTTATTCCTCAGATATATCATAGGAATAGGATCCTTCTATCCAGGTTATCTCTTCTGACGTATGTAGATTTGGAGGTTTACAAATACCCAAAAGATTAGTCAGACAGAATGGCTAATTATTTCTTCTGAATTAATCTAAGGTCTATCTAAGGCTGTAGCGTTACGTATCGCCGATCTGGTCTCCTCTCCTCTATTTTTTTTTAAATATTAAAAACTAAAAAAATGGAAAAATAAAAAAACTAAGGTGAGCATATTAAAAAAAAATCTAATGGTTATTTTTATGGATTATTAGACCCATGAAGGTCGAAGTTTCTAATAAAGTATGTCCTAAAAATTAGAAAAATGTCTTAACAATTTGGAAAATATTTAAGAATTTTATGAGGTAGGAAACCAATACGAGAAAAGACCTAATATGAAATTCATGTTTTCAAGTATTCCCAAGTGACATGTTTCTTCTATTACAATTAATAAATTTTTTATTGTAAAATTTTAATTCTTTCATAAAATGTTTGAATATTAGAAAATTTAGGTAAACACCCTAAAAATATACCAATCACATGAAAGACTCTTTATTTAATTGTAGAAACATATCATTTCATTTATTTTTTCCAAACAAGAAACTCGAAAATAGGAAGTATCTTAGAAAACTTGGCTTTTATAAAAAAAATTGAAAAAAAAAGGAAAAATATATAGACACCCTATAAAGTATATGAATTACATGAATGCATCTCCATTAGTCCCATAACCTTGAATATTATTTTATTAAATGCTTTTAAAAGGGAAACTCCTAATTTGATATTATCTTAGAGCCAAAAGTCGAATAAATTGATAGAGGAAAAATGTTTGGAATTGGAAAATACTATTAAAACTTGAACAACTTAATTTTAAACCTTTTTAAAATCACTCACAAAAAACATTCAATTCCAAAAATGATCGAAACATTTTTTTTTTAATTAAAAATAAGCATCGACATATATCAGCCGATACGTATCGACTGATTTATCAACCTATATTGTTGATACAGGCCACGTATGGACAATATATTATGTAATGGCTGATACAAATCAACAACTAAAAAACCGATATGTATTGGTCAATACTTGTAGCCTAAGGTTCATTTGATCATCAGTTTGTTAGACCAACCAACCATTGGTCAATCGGATCAATGTCTCCAAACTGCAAGATTTTGACCTGATTAGTAATTGATGAAGTTCATTGGTCAGCTCAATACCAAATTTGATATGTAAGATTGGGACCACAATTTAAATTCTTGAAATTTCTACTCGACTCAAACTCTTATTGAGTTGAGAAACTTGGACGACTTAACTTAAAAAGACTCAATAAAATTTATTGACTCACTTCACTCGATATTCTACCAAAGTTGAATAAACTGGACTGACTCGATCAAGTTTTATCGAGTTTTTAAATTATGAGTATTATATCAAGATATACATGTTAAAAATAGTGTCTTATGTTAATAATAAACTACAACCTACAAGACTTAGGGTCCAATTTTACATGGACTCTGATCCAATTTGGGTAACTGAACGCTCATTGACAATGCAACTTTACATTGTTTTTTTTTATAATTGGAAATGATATTCAAATAAAGATATGGAAAATTATTTAAAAATAATAATAAGCTGCAATTTTCATGATACAGAAGATTTTTTTTATTAAATCCATATAAAAAACTCTATGAAAATGAATTTACCCAAATCCACATGATCACATGTTCCTCAACCTTATCATCAATGGTCACAATTTAATAAGTATTCATTAGCTTTCTAAGAGCTTAGTTACAATTCATAGCCCGAGTGAATGAATTATCAGTTCTCTTACAATTAAGAGGTACCATAAAATCATTTGGAATCATCAAGCTCTTCTTCCTCACCAGAGAACAAATCCTTGCAAAGCTCTCCATAGAATCTACACACCAAATCATGGAAGACAGGACACTTCAAATTCTTCCAACAGTATAGCAACTCCTCCACATCCGTCAAGTCACTCACATTCCCTTCCTCAACTACCATCTCCACCAAATACTTCTCGAAACTCCGGCATGAGTCTTGGACAATGTCGTCGCCCCTTGTGCCTTCCCGTGGACTAATCGCTCGGCTGTTCTTCAAGTAAGCCGGTGTGATCGGTGAAGGGAAGAGAGCGCGCTCCTGACCCATCTCAGGCATGATCCTTAGCTCACCCACTCTGTCGTTCTCTTCCGTCTTCATCGACCACCACCGGTGAAATGGCAACCACCCACGGAAGCTTTTCTTCTTTTGGGTCTTCCCCGGGGCCGAAAGCCGGATTCTACGAAAGCGGAAAATGCCTATGTGGATGGGCCTTTTGAGTGTGAATTTAAGGCGATGGATGAGCTTCTTGCATGGCTTGAGAAGCTTGGCTTTTAAGGCAATGGAGGTTGGCATGTTTGCAATGATGGGGGAGTGAGTGATATTGAAGGGATTGGAAGAGAGAGGGTGGCTTTCTTTGTTTTGTTTCTTTTTCTACATCATTTGAGGGTAGGAAGCTTGATTGCTTGTGGGAGTTGGGAATGATTTGTGGATACTATTGTTTGTTTGGAGAGTGCATTTTAATGAAAGTAGAGAATCCGGATTGGGATAGAGATTAAGAGAAGCCTTGTTGGTATTGTTAACTTTGTTTTTGTTAGGAATGATGGGACTCTTCTATGTGGAATCTGATATGTTTGCATTGTATTCAAAGACAAGAGGAGAAAAAGAGGTGTTGTTGCGAGTGGCTTTCACGTAGCCAAGTTGCGACGTGGGTGGCAACAACCTTCTTTTTTACTCTTTCTCCATACTCAAAACACATATTATATCACAATATATAGTCTAAGTGGTCCAAGAAAAACTAGGGTTAGAAATTCAGGTCAAATCGAGTCAAGTCCGATGTGTCAAAATTTATTAAATCTGATTCGACTCGACTTGAATTGCTAACCCATATTACTCGACTCCATCTGATCTAAATTTTTGTTTTATAACTTAGTGCACTCGGATTGAGTTAGAGTGATTTTAAATATTTCAACTAAACTCGAGTCGAATTTCATACAGGTTTTTTTTTTTTAATCTGACCCCACTCAAAATAGAAATACATAATTTAAACCCACTGATTTCTCAAGTTGGATCATACAAGTCGGGTTAAAACCAGACTCAAGTTTCACCCCTAAGAAAAATTATAACCAGACTATGAGAGGGTCTTGCACTCTGTGATTACCATGTTAAATCAACAACATGCATCCGATTTTTTAAAATTTAAGTCTATTTGAATTGGATAGTCATATTCCTTGATTTGAAACTCCTAACAACCAATTTTGTAATTCAAACCCACTGATTTTTCAAGTTGAATCATACAAGTCGAGTTAAAACCCGACTCAAGTTTCACCCGTAAGAAAAATTATAATCAGACTCTGAGAGGGTCTTGCACGAGATGATGTTGAAATTACTATGTTAAATCGACAACATGTATCCGAATTTTTAAAATTTAAGTCTATTTGAATTTGATAGCCATATTCCTTGATTGGAAACTCCTAACAACCAATTTTATATTTACCAAAATTTTGAAAGTTAAGAATAAATGGTTACGACGATCATATGATAATTAAATTTTTATATTCAATATCTATGTAGTCATAAGCTATATACTTTGTAAGACTTGATGTATTTGATGGAGAGTCACATCAGAGATTACCAAGAAAAGTCACTCTAGTGTTATTGCAAGATTGTTATTTTGTTTTAATAATATAATAGGAAAACCTCTATCTAAATATTCTAATTTAAAATAGAACACCGGTTGGAAATAAAAAGCAAATATGGTTCACAGAGAAAAAAAAATAGAAATTTGCCACAATTCTTAGATAATATTATTAGTTTCAAATCATTTTAAAGATCTTACCACAAAATTTACTTTATTTCATTGCATCAACTTTTTGTGAAAACATCACATGATTTGATATTCAATTGTATCCATATCATATTCAATCAATATTTTAAAAACTTTTAGACCCTTTTATCTGTTCTTGTTCTCTTTTAATGAATTTATTTTGTGACGGCTCAAAATATATATATATATATACTTTAAAAGCTGACCTGTGATTCAAATCGTGTGAGTGGAAGGTTAGGTTCAATTAAGTTCACTTAAACACAGTCAACCCGTGCAATGAACATGATATTATAAATCATATTAAATTATAAATTATTAAATAGATATAAGATAAGATTTTATTTTAATAAAAATATTTTTTTCCCACAAACACGATTATAAATGCCCAAAAAAAATTAATAATCCCAAATTGGTGCTTGCTTTGTCTTCCCTGAAGGCTAAATCTAGCATGAATGCGTAGAAATTAAATCCTGCACTAATTCGATTCGACAATCATTGGACCTTCGAAGAACCAATTTGGTTACAGAATTATAATTTAATTAAGAATAAAAAATTGTAAGAAATGAAATTAAATCCACCTTGCAAAAATTAAAACCTGAATAATTAAATTTAATTCTAAAAATGCAAGTTCAAATTAAGTTCAAAGAACCAAAATGTGACTCACCTCACTGGGGAGACTAAAAAAAGCCTAAAGTTTCAAATAAACTCACTCAACTGGACCTGCTGGCTTAGTCTATTCTTAAATTTATAAGCCTTTATTTTCCAAGACGGAAATTAAAAAATAAGTACATAAATCTAACTCGGATTCCTGAGTCCGAGTCGAACTCGATCTTTCCTTTTTTTTTTCTTTCTCCTTCTCCCATTCTGTTCCCATTATTCTTCTCCATCTCGGTTTCTGATTTCGTTCTTCTTCTTCGTCTCTGTCTCCTTTTCGAATTTTCTCTTTCCTTTCTTCTTTTTTCTCTCTCCATCTTCTTCCTTCCTTTCTATTTTTATTCCTCCTTCTTCTGCCTCTCATTTTCTTCTCTCTCCATTTTCTTTCTTTTCATTTTTCTTCCCTTCATTCTCACTGTTCCATTCTTCTCTCTCCCTGCCATTCAGTTTCGAATGAAGAAGGAAACGAAGAAAGGAAAGAAAGCAAATCGATCGTTTCGACTGCGGGTCGAAATGGTTTTTTACGTGTTTTCCCTTCGAACGGTTTTCAAACCCATTGTACCATATGACTGAATACTATAGTAAATGCATTGGTAGAATCCCTCCAGATTTAGATTTTAAATTTATTTTTGCTTTATCTTATCTCCATTTTGAATTTCACATTATCTTGTTATTTGAATTTTCCTTATCTATTTGTATTAGACTTTGATTATAAATAAATGAACTTGGCTCTCTCCTTTGTGAGAGACACCAAGAACATTTTATTTCACATGGTACGAAGCCTAAATTCGATCCTCCTGAGCGAGCCTTCATCCATCATGATTCTTCTCTCCCTCTGCTGGAGGAGATAATCACCGGCAGAGGGAGGACACATCGTTCACTAATCCCTCCCATCACATCCCTGTACTAAAAAAAACCAAAACACCCATCTTGCAGTGCGGGCTATTGGGATTTTTAATCCCCAAAATCACAGCGAAAGCGAATCGAAATCGAAAACACACAATCAATCATAAGAGAGACAAGATTTACGTGGTTTGATGAGCACAGGAAAATGACTATTTTACCATTATATTTGGACTAGTTAGCCCTTGTTTTGTGTGTTTTAGGATATGTTTGATAAGATTTTGAAAATGTTATAATTTATAGGTAAATACAAGATATGAGAATTCAAATGGTGAATTTTGCAATTAATGGGCATAAGTTGATATTTTTGGAAAGTTGGAATTTTTAATAATTATTTTACTACAATTTTAGGGATTTTATTGTAAACTGATTAATTCAAATCCATTTATGAGAGTTTGAATTAATTTAGTCATTTTTAGAATTGAATGTAAATGGTAAAATTATTTATTAGATTTTTCATACTTTGAAAAGCCCAATTATTAAGCCCATTAAGAAAAGCCCATGAAGAAATCCACATATGTGAAATATATTTTAATCATCTCAAGATACATATGAGGAAATTCAAAATTTACAAGTCATTATGAGATGATTTTCAAATTTGCCGGAAAGAAATAAAATAAGAAGTGAATAAAAAAATGGAAGATTTGACACAGCTTCAGTATTTTGATTATAAATTTTTACTCCAATGTCCGATTGCTTTGATTCTTTTTTAGTCGGAAAGAAGAGTTTAAGGGTTACAACTTTATAGTTTACGATTTTTCGTGATTCAAACGTTAACTAGGTTACAATGGAGCTCAAAGGTAGTATATGTTTAAAAAATGGGATTTTACACCCACTTTACTTACACGAATTTTACTATTTTTTCCACCTCCTTGCCTCCTTTCAGTCGTTCCATATTTAGCACAAATCATATCAGTCCTCCAAGTGTCATTTACTTTATTTAAATCTTTAAATCTAAGCTATTCATTCCGCCTCCTTTCATTTATAAATACTCCCTTTCCCATTGAGAAAATTGAACTTGGGCAGAGAATTTCAAGGTTGGCTAAGCTTTGGAGAGGGATAGAAAAGGAGAAGAAAAGACTTTGACAATTTTGATTTTCACATTGGGTTCTTGAGGTTGGTGATTTTTATTTTCCATTGTATTTTCTTGTCTTTTTAAATTCCAAAATTCCAATTGTATTGTAATTTTTATTCCAATGCTTTAATCAATAAGAGAAAGTGAGAATTAGAATTATGGTTTTCCAATTGTTCTTTCATGTGTAATGAAAATTTCAATTTTATTTCCATTCTTTTCATGATTTTATGTTCTTTATTTTTCTAAGAAATTCACAGAAAGTGAAATTATTTTAAGATTGGTAAAACTTGACTTTTCCAGTCTAAGGCTCTTTTAAGAGTGAGATTATTTTAGATTCGGAATTACAAGTAGAAATTTACCTAAGCCTAAAACCTGAATTGAACTTTCTTAGTTAAATGGATTTCATATTTATAATTTTAATGAATGAGAGATTTGAATGCGTGTTAAATAATTTACGTGAGCTCCATGTTCAACACCGTTATTTTATTATTAAAATATGGATAACAATGCCTCCTTGAGTCTCCAATCCAATTCCACTGTAAATATGTACATATATTGTTTTCAATTTTTATTTTTATTTATAAAATTCAAACTCTTAAAATTGGTGAATTAGGTTGGTAAATTAATTAATTGAATCATAATTTTGTGCTCTAAGTTAATTTTTAAATTAATTCCACCATCTTAATTGAAATTAGATGAATTTTGTGTTTTCCATAAAAATTAAATCTCTTAAATGGTTAATTTCTAATTTTAGATGTTGTTCCTAGTTTTGGACTTGTTTTCTATTTTTAGAATGTTTTTAAATTAAAATTAGATTTCCTATATTAGAGAATTAATCCCATGTTTAAGATTTATTTATATGATCTTCTAAAATTCTTAAAATATATAATTCAGTTGTATGTTTTTCACGGATATATTTTTCTAAGTTCCGATGGGTTTAATCTCGCACTTTAAAGCTATAATATAAATGGTTCGTACACTTACGAGCTATAAATTTAAAATTTGCACAACATGGTTCGGCCTAAGCCTATATCCACCAAACGAAATCAAACTTTCACTAATCAAAGTGGAGTTACAAAGTATGTTCTCACCCACGGATTTCTCTCTCTCTATACAAATCTCTCTCTCAAACTCACGTATGGCATGCTCCAAACAATGGAGACCTCCCTTACTTATAGACAATAATAAAGAAAGATTCCTCAAACAAAAAATAGAAAGAGAAACAAAAAGAAAAGGAGAGCTAAGAAGAAAAGTCCCAAAATAAGATATTTCCAGATCTAAATCCGAAAATCCATTACTAAAATTGAGCCAAATCCTAACAATCTCCACATTGGTGAGATTTGCAGACGAATCATCTCTTATAACTCCTCCCTGGCAAGAAATCTCATTCCAAGCTAAACGAAGCGATCAAGTGATGTCAACTACAACCAAATGCGCCCGTAGGAGCCATGCACTCGAAGGTGCTCAAATCGGTCGAATGTTAATAAGTCCAAATTGTGCTTTGAACTTGACCCCTGAGTGCAACGAACATCTGTGTCAAATTTGTCTCTTCTCTGTTCAATGGTTGTTCCACTTGCAACTGTACTTCCCTGTAAGAAATACATGTTCTTCTGTCGACTACCCTTCATCACAACACGTGCACCTAAAGCAACTGTCAAAACTCCACCCGTCATAGTAATTGTGAAGCATTTTGCTTCCAATGCACCCAAAGAGATGGGATTCTTCTTTAAATCTCGCACATGTCTAACATCAAACAAAACTTTAACAGAACCATCATGCAATTTCAAACGAATGTTGCCTATCCCTTTTATTTTACATGCACTATTATTGCCCATAAACATGGAGCCACCATTCAACTCCTTAAAACTTGTGAACCAATTTCTGTTGAGACACACATGATAGACACATCTCGAATTATTGTGCAAATTTAAAATTTATAACTCGCAAGCGCACGAACCATTAAATAGTATAACGTTAAGAGTGAGAGGTCGATCCCACAAGGAAACAACAAAATATATGTAAAAACAAAATATATGAAATTGAAACGTTGTGATTTAAAAAAAAAAATCTAGATCTTTAAAAATAACCTAAATATGAAAATCAAATTCTAATTTTTACAAATATGACTTCAAATTAGTTGGATTCCAGTTTTAAGAAACTAATCTAAAACTTAGAGTATCATCATCTAAATCTAAAATCTAACCAATAAATCGAATTTAATTAAAGTAATGGCATTGATCTAGAATTTATAAATAATCTCAAACCAGTTTAAGAGAACAAAATTAAAATACAATTAAATCAATCTCAACCTATATCAAAAGAATTTGAGAAAATTTAATAAAAAAAGAAAAAGAAATTAGTGAATAAAAGAATAGAATGACAATTAAAATAAAATATTCACATAATTTACAATGGAATTGAGACAAGTAATTAGGGTGGCATATTATCCCACTTAAAGATAAAACCATGGCCTAAACTATGAAATCTTCAAGAATTATCAAGAAATTCCCAATTTAAGCCTTAGGTTTGGGCAGAAATTTATACTTGCCTTTCCAAATCTAAAAGAAGTTATTCTTAAAAAGAACCTTAGAATAGAAAGATCAAGTTCTACGGATCCTAAAAGGGGTTTTACTTTTCTTTGAAAGTTCTCAATAAAATTTCCAACATAACATTTATCAGAGAAATTAAAATCAAAATTCAAACTATCATTACACGATATTCAATAATTGGAAAATCATACATTTAAAATAAACTACCATAAATTTTATTCAAATAAATCGGAATATGGAATTACAATGCTTTTGGAGTTTTGCATCAAAGACAGAAAATACAATAACTTACAAATTAAATTCGACAATTCCTTTCTTCTCTAGTCTCTTCAGTGCTCCTTCAATCATTTCTCAAATTCAAATTTTACAATGTGTGAACCCCTTTATTTATAGTGCTCAAAAGAAACTGGATTAGGCAAGTTTTGAGAGAATACCTCCATCATTCTCTCTTTTAATTATCCAAATTTACTGTCTTTTCTAAGCCATAGTCGAATTTTGTAGATAAGACACCATAATTTTAGGGATTTTGGATTAATTTGGAAAGTATAGTGCAAATTCCCTTTTTCTACACATGCATGAACTTGAAGCTCAATTTTAACCCTATCAAGTTTCGAATCACGAAATTGAGTAAACTACAAAGTTGTAGCGCTTGAAGTATTTTTTCCAACACAACAAGAATGAATGCAATCGGATATCGGAGTGAAAAGTTATGGCCAAAATACTGAAACTGTATCAAAATATTCCTCTTTCCAAAATTCAATCTACTCAATCCAAATCCCATTTTTTCTCTCCTTCTTCCTTTTACAATCCTTCAAATGAAATTCACTGGTCCCACTTGGTCTTTCATGTGACACCCCGGAATATTAAAGATTATTAAAATTGAATTTATGTTAATTAATTGAGATTAATGGGAATTAATCAACTAATTAGAGAAAATAAGAGGAAGATTAATTGAGGAAATTAATCTATAAATTAATGTCGGGTATCACGATCGGAAAATCTAACGTATAAGATTTAATTAAGAATGATTGGGTGACGACGTGTCACGCCAAGTCAAAAAGGATCCGAATGGAATACTTTAAAGACACAAGGGCATAAGGGGAATGGAAAAGTCAAGATAAGTGTTTGACCAAGTCATACGGTGGAAGTGGAACTTCCACCGCGTGAATAGTGCCATGAATAGTAACCCATTCCATTTTTTGTGCGCACGGCTCTCTCATCTATCACTCCATCATGCGCACGGCAGTGTGGGCAGTTCCTTTTTCCCTCTCCTCTTCATATACGTACAATACTCCTCCCTCTTTTTCTTTACACTACAAAAAGTCTATCTCCCATATCTTCTACTAAAAACGCCCTGCGTACAATACTGCTCTCAAATGAAAATGGGACTGATTCGGGAATTGTTGGGTATTCGCCCCAATTCAGAAATCAAGTTCAAATCCTTGAAAATATTTATTAAATTGGGATTGTGAAAAGGGATTGGAAATGGTGAAGAAAAAAAATATCTTTTCTTATTGTTAATTATTGTTCTTGACATATTTAATAATTTCTTTTCTTAACATTTTATTATAAATAGGATATTAAAGATAATTGGGATTTCAATTAATATACTTTTGGGGAAAAATGCTAGTCCAACACCAATTGTGTTTTCCCCATCCCAAAAAGGAAACTATCATGCAGAATCAATAACAGAGGTTATTGTTAATTTTAAATTCTATCAATCAAGAGCCATCGGTTAGTTATATTGGTCAAGTGCTACCCATCTATTACCTGCAAGTTACCAGTCAGCACCACGGGCCTCAGAGAATAGTGCATTTCACAGTAGAGACCATGGTAAACAATGACACCCACACAGGAGATGTTAAATCCACGGTACAAACCAGTAATGCCATCGGATTTCAGGGTCTTCCTGTACACATTGACCAGGCCATTGAACTGCCTCCCACCCCCCTTCTTAGCAGCCTTAGAATCGTTGGCTAGACGAACGACGACCTAGTCGGAAGGAGAAAACTCAGACAGCAGGTAGATCTGATTTGAAACAGATCTGCCGGTGCTGTTGGAAGACCGTTTTGGAGGCACACAGTCCAAGTTGTGGTGGTTGTTGGTCGGCCGGCTATTCCTATCAGTCATTTATAGATCTGAGCTCTTTGAGTCTCCTAAACCATGTACTGCCCATTACCTGTTTGTGTTATTGTCTGAATGGAAATCCATGTGAGAAATCCTTGATACTACTATGGTCTCCTTCCTTCTATTGAATTTCCTATTGTGTTGCTTTACTTGAAGATGGATTATTATTTTCCTCTTGTGGGGTCTTACTCTTTGTTTTCTTTCGGTTGTATTCTGAACATTGTTGTTGGAAAGTAGTCCAAATGGCAGGAAGCTTAAATATGTTGAAAACACTTTTGACTACGACCATCATCTATACCAATCACAAGCAGTACTCTTAATACATGTTATCAGAATATAAATTCCATGTATTCTATCATTGGGTCTTGATAACTGTACTTCTTTTTATAGTGCCTATTGTGGGTCATATTGGTGTTATGATGAGGATTTAGCATCCATTTATTCTGAGAATGTTCTTAGAATTTATTAAAGGAGATGTCTGGATCAATGAGACTCGATACAGGATTGTTAGGCAGCTTGGGGAGGGTGGATTTGCGTATGTGTATCTGGTGAAAGAGATCAAAACTACATGTGAATTTGTTTAATAAAATATTGTCAAGAGACGGTAATCTTATCCCAGCTGTTTACAAAGAAATCAGTGAAAGCTTTCAGTGCTGGACCCACTGAACTAGGATATATTACAGTCATATGGAATTTTGTACAGGCATTATCTTCCCCCTTGGCAGGTATTTTAGTCCTTTGCTACGACTGTCCTACGGTTCTTGCAATGGGCAGCAAACAGTTTTGGTCTAGCCATTGTGATACCAGCACTGCCGTCCTTGATTATTGATAGCTATCTCGATGATGTGAGAGGGACAGGATTCAGGTTATTGAGTCTTGTAGGCTCAGTGGTTAGGATAGGAGGTGTTGTTCTAACAACAGTTGTGGCTGGGCAAGAGTTTTAGGGACACTTTCTATATCCTAACTTCCATTTCATTCAATATCGATCGCGTTTTAATTAGGTGGATCAGTTACTGAGACCTATACTTATAAGATTTTATTATGAGTTCCATAACAACACATAGACCCATAGTTTATTTTAAGACAGTTACATAGGTAATAAATAGGAGATAAAAACATGAGATTTAGAGTATAAGGTCATTGAATTAAATTAAGAATAATGATATCATGTGTTCTTATGTGACATGTATGGATAATGAACGAAAGACTGAAAGCAAACCCGGTAGCACCGAGCTAGTTGGTGGATTACCTTCATTTGTTGATCGGCTAGGATCAGGTAGGTTTTCCTACTTTCTTGATGTATCACATGACTCTTATGTATGTGGAGATTATATTTAATTTCAATGCATATTTTGAATGATTTATCGATGCATGAGCATGTAAGCATGCATCTGGTGGGGATGAGAATAGTTGAGATAATGGTTAGAGGATGTTAAACTCTAACATGAGGAATATGATATACCATAACTATTCAGTATGGCCGCGTCCATGAATATAGGAATTGGGCAATTAAGATGGGCTCAAAGCTCCTCGATGAGAGACCCGAAACCTACGCAGGATAGTATGGGTGATGGTATACCCCCGGTAACTCCGGTTAAATACTAGGAATTGGGTAGTAGCTCCCATCTGGTGCCCCAGGAAAGCTACGGACATAATGGCCAATGATTAGAATTGTTTGAATGGAAAGTGTGATAGAAGGAAATGCATGGGCATGAGAGGGGTTTGCATTGATTCATGTACCATGGCATTTGCATCATGCTGATTTAATGAGTTATCAAAAGTATGTTGATTATGAATTGATATATGAGATGAATATGATTTGATTTCAAATGCTTTATATATATTGATTATGAATTGATTTTGAAATATGGGGTGGGAATGTTTTCAACTGAATTATATGATATGAAGAACTGTATATGTTTTCCCTGATTTTATATATGTCATATTGATACCCCCTTTGAAGGGAAATCCTACTGGGCGTTGACTAAGCCCACAATATTCTATTCTTTTAGAAGTTAACACAGGAAAGGAGAAATGTGATGAGGCTGGACCAAGCGTCAGTCATGCATAGACGAGGATGGCGCAAGAGAGGATTACGCGAAGAGTTTACTTGTTAATATTAGTAGAGAATGAACATTTAAGTTGATTGAGTAACTTTGAGAAGTTTTAGTTAATGTAATGAACCTTTATTTGAGAAGTACATGTTATCAGGATTATTGTCAGGCTTTGCTTAGATTGAGAAAGATTAAATGATGAATTTAAATAGATGTACTTATTTTCCGCATTATTGTGAGTTAGTGTGTTGCTAAGAGTACGTGGAATCTTTCCATGCGCATACACTGGTTGGGCCAGTTAAGGGTCGAATATTCGGATTCGGACTTGACTCGCGTCGTGTCACTCTCCCCTTTCTTCAGGTTGTTAATTAAAAAAAAAAACACTCTGAAAATTAGGGAGAAAAGGGAGGGTCGCAACATTTCAGAGTTGGATCCCATACTTGGACTTTTATCTAGCCTTGAATTCTGGTGGGCTTTGGCTTATAGACTTCAGACTCGAACAATAGGTTCATTTGTGTGTTTCTAAATTTCTACCACCTTTACAATTTAACAGAGTTTAAAAAATATTATAATAATTCAAACTCTTATATCTGGATCTGAATTATAATAATTTATAATAATTCTAAAATCAAATTAGGTGGTAAAAATTACAAACTTTCTAAAAATAGAACTATGGCCCACTTTTCTGCATTTTAATTCATTTTTCTTGTATTATCACAAATACACTACAAAACTCAAAAACTCCATTAAACGCATCTAATATACACAAATCGAGGGCTAACTATTCCAAAATTAAATGGTAAAATAGTCATTTTTAGTGGTCAACACGAATCTAATAACCAATCATCACAATGAGATGTAAATGATGAACAAACCAGTAAAACTTCAACATCATTATCTTCAGCATGTATTACATTTGCATTCGAGACCACCTTATCCTTGTTTTTCAATATTGGACACTAAACTTTCCTGTCATGCTCCAACCCGAAGGGTGGGTCTGAAACATGACTGATTTTTTTTTTTAAAGGGTAAGCTAACACCAGCATTCTAGCTAGGTCGGATCAACAATTGGGCCCAAAGGTCACACATGATCCCAACATGTGAACTCAAACATATACCATAAGTCCCTCCCAAGAGACACAAACACAAACATCAATACACATAAATCCAAACACTGAATTATTATTTCAAAATCACATCAGAGTAACTACAGAAACGCAGTAGTTTTCAATACATAACATTCAAACAGACTAAGTACCACACCCGATACTTTATAAAGACAAATGGTCCAAGAACCAGAAAGCAAAGATAAGGGTATTCCCCTCAGTAGGAATCCCAAAACACCACCGCAGCTTATCCACCCTAAGCTTGAAATAAAGGATTCTCCTCGTCGGGTTCATCTCCTGAAAGGTGAGTGGGGTGAGTTAACTAACCCAGTGAAGGAAATATAACAGTGCAGTTTTAAAGTAAACAAAAGGTTAGCAATAATCAACAGTTGCAATAATATCTCATGCTTGATAATAAAATTCACAATATCAAGTAAAGTCTCATTATCATTTTCATCATTCCATCAGTCTTCCATTACTGCTATCATCCAACGTAACGCCTACCGACTACGCTGAGACCATTGTATTTAGTTCCGACACAGTCAAAATACATCATTACAAGTACATCTCCGGCTCTCCCATAGCCGATACTGACACCCTCAAGTCAGCAACTATCGACACCCGTAGTCTAGTAGACGTAAATCATCTCGCATATAGCCGATATTGGTTCAATAGTCAAGGGCACGTGGAAACAGTATTACACATTCCATATGATCAATATCATAGCATTTATCAGTAATATACGCACTCTTACCATAGTGCATCAAGTCTAGGCACATGAGTGGGTTCATCAATTTGAAACCACTCATTCCTCAAGATCCATATCAAATAAACCTGTTTACATTAAGCCGTAAAGTAAAATTCCCTCACCGTATATGTGTGGTTTCGCGGTCTCTGTTCAAAAAACAAACAAGTGCACAATCAATATACATAGCATTTATACACATACAAGAAGTATTTCGAAATCATACTTGTTTTCCCAAAAATATCCAAGGTATAGGGAGTTAAGTCTCCTACTTGGTTTCTATCATTTTTAAATTATAATAATCCACAAGATATAATTAATAAAAAGGGTGATCAGTCCAAAACTCATATTGCCTTCTGGGCATTGACCAGATTGACTTATTGAGTTAGGTCTAGATCCTCAGGTCACTTCTCGGTTGTCTTCTGGATAGGACCAAATCTGACATGTTGAGTAAGGCCTCGAGGTCACTCAGTGCCCGACAAATATAGCGTCGGCCTGAAAGTGAGATCACTTAATATCCGACCAATAGACTCGGCCTAGAAGTGAATACAGTAGTATATACACTATAATAATAAGAGAAGAGGGTCAATACATTTTTTTTTTCAATAATCCAACAATAATATTTATTTATTTATTTATTTATTTTCCATGGGTACTAACATCACAAGCATCAACATAATCCAACAATAATATTTTTTTTTCTTCCTTCAGTGTCTGCAACATCAGTCAGACAGTGAACGAGCTACACAGCAGGAAAAACGAATCCGGAAATAGTGGGTTTACCGGATTCGATTTTCATATCTAGCCAGTCCGATGGATTCCTCTGGGAGTCCTCTTTCCATAGGGAGAGGTTTGGAGCTTTAAAGCTCACTGGGCCAACCGATTTTAATACTGAAAGCTCACGGGTATAAGGAACCCATGGTTTTTCCTTCAACTTTGAAATGGTTTTTCTTGCTCAAAACTAAACCAAAAGCAGTTTTTCTTGATTCTAAACCACCTAAAATTTGAAAAGGAATACAGTGGTTACCCTCACTGGAGTTCCTGGGCTGAAAATCTAGACTTTGGAAAATCTTCCCTTCTTAAGCTACGGTGGAAAATAGGGAAGAACAGAGGCTAAGGGTTGGCTATTTTTTTTTTGTTTCCAGCTGAGAGCAGAGAGGCTGAGGAGGAAGATAGAAATTTTCTGGGACTTAAAACAGATGGAGGAGAACCTCTTTTATAGAGTTTTGGCGGGAGGAAGGGGCCTTCGGCCACTGCATGCAGCCGCATGCAGCGTCTGCTTACACTTGCAACAGTAACCTACTTAGGTGCAGATCAGCCCTCCAACAGTTTCCATTTTGTAAAAAGGCCCCTGGTTTGATAAAAATTTGAATTTTAACTAAAAGTATGATTTTAAAAACTCAAAATCTCAATCCAACATCACAGATAGGTTGGGTTTTGAAAACCTTAATCATCATAAAAAATTTGAAATTTAACTCTTACTAAAAATCATTGATTTAAATAAAAGCCATAATTTAACACTATTTACTTAATTAAACAAATGTTAAATAAAAAAATTTAGAACCTCATTTTGGGGTGTCAAAGAATAACTAAACCATTCTTAAAATGGTCTAACACAAAATACTAGTTTTGAATTTTATCTCATTTCCAAAATCATTTAAAATAATTATTTCTCCCTTTTGGGGTTTTGACGGGTGGTTTTAAATACCATTTTCTGAAAATAAAATTATTTTAAAATCATAAATACAATTCCTTGATTAAGGACAATCATATCATCCAATAATAATCACATAATAACATAATTTATAAAAATAATAATAATAAGAGGTAAATTACCAAAATGCCCCTCCATCTGGGCAAGCTGGATCACTGAGCTTTCGAGCTCGGATTGGGCCACACCTGGGCTTTCCTCAAATTCCTAACCGTAATATTCGAGATTAATCGGTTAAACAAAATTATTAAACTAAAACACGCCTAATCTGGGGCAGGGTATTACATCTCCAATTCCCTTTTTCATGACAAAAGGCACATTCATCCTTTGAAAGTTTTTTTTATCAGATGATAGTGATTTTCTCGTCTTAGAACGAGACTTACCAGATTTCCATTTTTCTATATCTACCAACCCTACTGACATTGAGTCATTATTGTCCTGTTTATCCTTCAAACGAATTTCATTATTCATCAATGCATTTGATACATCTTTATAAATAATCTCCTTTTTGGCATACCATAAGGTGATAATCAAATGCTTACAACTATCAGGCAATGAACTCAACAATATCACTGTATTGTCTTCATCTGAGATTTCAACATCTAAATTTTGCAAATTAGCCATAATCTTATTATATTCATTCAAATGCTCAATCATAGAAGTACCTGATTTATACCGGAACCGGAAGAGCTTCTTTTTCAAATAGAGACGATTTTCAACGCTTTTAGTCATGTACCTGTCTTCCAGTTTCTGTCACAATTCCTTTGCCGAGGTTTCTTTCCTAACAAAATATTTTTGATTTCTAACAAAACAAAGCTGTATGGTACTACAAGCCATACAATTGATTTTTTCCCATTCATTAGCATTCAAATTTGCAAGTTTACCTTTCAAGGCAATATCTAAATCCTATGAAATCAACAAATCCTTACTTTGCATTGCCATATGCCGAAGTTATTTGCCCCATTAAATTTTTCAATTTCAAATTTTGTATTCGGAGCCATGGGCCTTGGCACAGGATCAGTGGTCTTTGACGATGATCCTGATGCAGACATATTTTCTTTCAAAAAATAACCTCTAAAAGACAAAACAACTTCAAAAACTACCCAAAACACCTTCACAACAGTACTACAAACGGCTTCCAAAAATTTCAAAAATTTCAAATTTATTTTTGAAGGTGTACCTGAAAGTGTGGTCCCTCGGGAACACTGAAGACAGTGGTCTTGCAGGACACCGAATGCAAAGCTTTATGTACTCCTAAGGGACTACCCAAAATTGGTGATGCGGAATCACCCAGAGAATGTTGCCTCTAAGACTACCAAAACGTTGAGAAACAAGGAAAAAAGTTGATTTCTCCTTTTCTTTTACCTTCTTGTTTTCAATTGAGAAAGATAGAGAAAAGGTAAAGTAGCTTAACTTTACTTTTCTGAAGTCTTAGAGACTTATTTTCTTCTGCAACTAGAACTGAGACTTTTTCTACTTCTTCTAGCAGCAATGACGAGAGGATGTGATGTTGGGCGGTGGCAACGATGCAGTGGCAGCCCAAACGCGGCAGCCACGATCGGCGTTGATGGCATACGATGTCAATAAAACGCCCAAATCAGAACCCACAAAGCCCAAATCGAACAACCTAAGCTCTGCTACCATTTGTTGGGATTTTTAATCTCCCAAATCACAGCGGAAGCGAATCGAAATAAAAAACACAAAATCAAATCATAAGAGAGACAAGATTTGTGTGGTTCGGCCTAAGCCTACATCCACCAAATGAAATCAAAACTTTCACTAATCAAAGTATAGATTACAAAGTATTTTCTCACCCACGGATTTCTTTCTTCCTCTCTACAAATCTCTCTCTCAAACTCACGTATGGCATGCTCCCAACAATGGAGGCCTCCCTTACTTATAGACAATAATAAAGAAAGATTCCTCAAACAAAAAATAGAAAGAGAAACAAAGAGGAAAAGAGAGCAAAGAAAAAAAGTCCCAAAATAAGATGTTTCCAAATTTAAATCAGAAAATCCATTACTAAATCCGAGCCAAATCCTACCAAGGACACCACCACAACTGGTGCTGATTTTGTCGCCAATTCTTAGTGTTCTAGTGGAGCATGTTTTGAGTGTGTTTCCTCTTCATTCGATGGTGCGCAAGCCCATGATTTAGGGTGCTCCAGACCTCATCAACGCAGTCAATCAGTGTGCTGCCAATTCAACGAATCTTCGCAGCCAGTCAATGTGCTACAAGTTCATCCAATTATCGTAGCCAATCAGTGCACTGGCAATTCATCTTTGGCCAGAGACAGTGTGTCACTTTTCATTTGTCATTTTTGCTGTTTCCAAGCTTAGTGTTATTCCATACACACTACAGCTTACGGGAGCGTGATAGAATCCCTCCATATTTAGATTTTGAATTTAAGTTTGCTTTATCTTTATCTCAATTTTGAATTTCCCATTATCTTGTTATTTATATTTCCCTTATCTATATGTATTAGACTTTGATTGTAAATAAATAAATTGGGCTCTCCTTTGTGAGAGACCAAAAACATTTTATTTCACATGCATTGATTTGTAAGTTTTGAAAATACTTTAATATACATTCTTTTTTAGAAAAGTATGATAAGTTCATGTATTATACGTGTATAATACGTGTCTTGACTAAGTAGGGGTGGGCCTGTGTGGGCTAGATCCATTTCCATCAAGAGGCTCATGGAAAATAACCTCTCATTTAGAATTCTATGGGGATACAGTGATCAATCTCTTAGTGTCATGTTGTTGTTTTTAATTCTGCTTTGTTTTCATTGAACCTAGTCAAATTAAGTTTTCCATGACTGTTTATGTGTAAATAAGAGATTGTTTACGGGTGGCTCTCTCAGGAAAAACAAAAAGAGAAAGCGATAAAGCTAAAGTTCTAATTCAAAATTCAATTTCAAATGAATCCAGGCCTTTCCACCATGAGCCAATAGTTTGTTTACCACACTAATCTAACAATTATGAACTTCATTTGCACTTTTAAAATCTGATTTGATTGTCTATTAGAAGTCCTAATATATATGGTCCATGGTGGAGAATTGGAGATGGTCAACTTATAAGTGCTGTCAAGGGCTTAGCAATTGAGTATGGCAAGACCAAAAATTGGCCCAATTTGTTCAAAATCCCGGACCATCCCATTTTCATAGGCCTAGGATAGGAACAGCTTTACAATTGGCCAGACTGTCTTATATGGAAAACCCTTTTCTGAAATGGCTAAATTCCTACAATATCTTGTGTCCAGCGGGGGTAAAAAATTCGACTTTACCGAGATATCGGTATCTCGGCCGATAGCTCTCTCTCTTACTTTTTTTTTTTTTTAATCTTGGTGTGAATCTACCGATATTGGCGTGATCTCGGCCATATTAGCTGATATTCGTTAGTTCGACAGATACAATGCGTATCAACTGAAATATCTCTATGTTTAAAAACCTGAGATTTATACCTATCTATACCCATCCATTTACGGCCGGTACACTGTTAAGCCTTTCAGTTTTGGGCCTTCCCATCCATTTATGGGCGTAAAATAATATGGATTGAAGTCATTCATTTGTACATGGAGCTAAAAGTGGTGAATCAAGGCCTTAGAGCCATCGTATTTCCAGTCCGTTAGAAAGTTGCTGGGCTGAGCTTGGTTAACCTTCCCAAAGTGGGCTAAGCTGGGTCAACTTGTTAATGGATCGGCCTAATTATCAATTATTTGAAAAGAATGAGCTTCACACCATCAAATGTAAAAGCATGAGTGGTCCATTGTATTCACTATGGATTCCACAAATCCATGTTCAGATGAAAGTGCCATAAGATCTGATCTTAAGGAAAAAATGTTATATATAAAGCTGCTTTTGTAAAGCCACTTGCTGGCATATGTCTTTTTCTAAAATTCGAACTTAATGAAATTTTTTTTATTTTTTCTTCTTATAAAGAAGAATGACGAAAACTTTATGTAGATGTCATTTTTCTTGATAAATGTAAAGTGTAAAAAAAATATAGGTTTAAAACATTAAATTGAGCACTATTGTTGATCCAATCATAATTTTGTCACCTAAACAAAAAATATTTAAAATTCGAATAAAAAGAGTAGAAGAATAAAAAGAAGAAGAAGAGATAAAATGACAAAAATTATGGAGAAAAGTTTTAAAAAATGAAAGAAAAGAGAAAATAGTACGGGAGAACAAATACCTTTAGTTGAAGAAATCTAGACATGCCATTCAACTCATTATTTTCTTGTCTAACTTTCTTTTGTCCTATTAAAAACCGATGGTACAATTGAAAGCAAGTTTGATGAGCTAAAGATAAATCAAATTTTAGAACTATTTCAATTTTTAGTGATTTGATATTAATGGTCAAAATCACTAAACACCCTTAAACTTTTAAGAACACAGTCATGTTGGGAATTGGGTTGGCTCGATTTGAGCTAAGTACATTTAGAATCAGTGCACTTTCCAACTTAGAACTCCGAGTTAGAAAGTCTATCCTCTCTCCTTCTATTTAAACAGAGTAGGACTCTCGAGCTGTGAGTTTGTATACGTGGTTAGTGGGTAGACTTAACCTAGTCAAATACGTGGTTAGTGGGTAGACTTAAACTAAGTGGAACGGAGTTTTAATTGACAAGACCAAGACAAATTGAATACTTAATGACTATGTCTTCTTCATTGACCTAAGTAGATTGAGTCTTAGCCCTCATTGAATCACTTAATAGAATGAACTAAGTCTTTAAAGAAAACAGTCCATTGTTATTTATTAAAGCTTGAGACACGAGTTAATAAGCATTAATAAATTTTCAATGATAATTATAAGGTTATAGATGATGTAGGACTTTTGCCGTTTTTTTTTAGACTTGTTATTGGCTTCACTTTGGTGTTTCATTAATAATAATTTTTTAATAATTCTTATTTTTTATTAGATAAAGCTATAGAGATCCAAAAAAATTATAATATAAATTGAATTAAGTAAGTTAGGTGACATTCTCTACTTACCAAACCATTTAAGTAATTAAATTTAACAGTTGACCTAGTTTTCAGTTTATAAGAAAGGACTTGGGTCTATCCTTTATTCACTTAGTTAGCATGTAAGTGAATATAAAAAATATAAAAGAATATAATGATATTCGTTTCAATATAAAAATATTTATCCTTGTGTTACTTTTTAAATAAAAATGTTCAATCACTAATTTGGCATGTATAGATGGCTCACCAAATCTTTTGATAGGCTCGACTCAAAAAAGTAGGCTAGATCGAGTTGTTGTCTTTATTTGAAAGCTACTCCATGGCTCCATGATGCTTGTCGGTTTAATGCGTCGGTAAGGGTATATAAAATCGACCTCCCCTAAGCTATATACAATAGACCAAATTGGATCAACCTTAGCATTTAGAAATTGGGTGGCATGGGCTGACTTTTAGTTGGATTCTGTCCAATTTTTTATGGGTGGGTAGATACTTGGGGTTAAATTTTGGATATTTTGATGATTTTTTTTTTATTACATGTAGGAAATCGCAGAAAATACGGTGTAAAATTGCCGCGGGTGATATTTACTACTTTTAGAATATAACATGTGAGATCATGGGAGTTCGAGCCTGACATCTTCCACTTCTTGAGACGAGTGAGACCTTGAATATTTTGATGAATTAGGTTAAGAAATAAATTCTATTTGATGATTATAAAAATTATACAGATGAATAGATATCATCAAAACTATGGCACTGCTATAAATAGGATCAATTACATCATTTGATTTTGTAAGATAAGAAAAATTCAGCTTTTGAAATCTATCACTATCACTAAAAGAAGGTAATTTGTCAAGTCAGCTTCCTTCTCGACTTAATATATTTCGGAGCATTTAAGAATTTCTCATATATATAGAATTTGAGTTGATTTTAGTGGATTTGTGGTTGACACTTGAGAGATTTATAGTGCAAGTTGATTGGGCAAAGGGTGTGGCTTGGATTGCAGAATAAACTTAATATGTTGGTGGGGCATAATCAGTCATTAAAGTCTCAAAGGGTGATGTGGACCAAAGGGAGAGGTGGATGTGATTGGTTTTAATTGGGCCCCATAGTTTGATCGTATCTATGGATTGTCGAAAGGATTGGTCTTTGTTCATTGGATCTAAATTAGGGTAGCAAGGGTCAGGTTTGATTGGTAGCAACTAGGTCTAGCTTGAAAAAAAAATTGAACTCGAGAGAGGGTTGAACTTCAATAATTTAGACCGAAGAATAAGGTTCAACTTAAAATTGGATTGATCTTGAGATCTGCATTTTAAGGTCTTGATCCGATTAAAAAATTCAAATATAGACTCGACTCAAATTTAAATTTAAATTTAAAGAAAATCCTACGTATACAATATGTACTTTTATATTATATTTTTATCTTAAACAATTATTATGATATCTTCATTAAAATTTCTAACTTTTACTTCAAATAACTTTAAAATCTAAATGTTCAACTCCAAACTTAGTAATATATATTCACTCAAATCGATCATTCCCCATCAACATTTATAAATTGAACAAAAGGGATTAAATATAGGAAAACCTTTATACCTTTCACTATTATAGCAAGTTATTTGATTGTTATTATAACCCTCGCTACAAATATCGGCGGTATTTTCAAATTTATAGCGTTTTTATCGGTAAAATACCATTACCGCGTTAAAAACACGTTTTTATCTCCATGACGATAAATTTCGGGTAAATTCCAGACAAAATCGCGTTAAAAACGCGATAAACGTTAATAACGCGATAATATCCAATTAAATTGCCAGTAAATTCCCGATAAATTCTCTGTAAATTCCCTATACCATTTTTATTTCATTAATTTTTTTATTTTTTTTATTTTTTAAATATTATAATTTCCACCAGATTTTCCCTTTAAATTCCCGGTAAAAATCTGAGAATTTAAAAATATCCAGTTATTACCAATTGCCGTTAATATCCCGAGAACGGTATTTGTCACAATGATTATAACTGCTTTTTGAAAAATCAACCAATTATTTCTTGCCACATCTACATAAAAAATATAGCAGAGTATTAATTTTGAAGTAAGTGTAGCATCTCCTTTTTATATATATTACGTATAGGAAAGCTCTTGTCATGTCTATAAATGGCCCGTTAATGATATTTTATAATTTTGAAATTTTAAAGTCAATTTTTTTTTAAATTAAAAGAACTCTAACTATTAAAATTCTCTATTTCGTTCATCATTGAAATTTTAAAATTCAATTAATTCTAAAACTGTAATAATCCGACCCTTAATTAGAAAAATGACAAAAATTTTAGAACCGTTAACTCAGCTTTGTGATCAGTTAACATGATAGATTACAGAAAGATATTCCTGAAAAGGTATTATATGACCCAATCAGAGCTCGTTTGGTCATTGATCCAGCCCAACGAAGTTCGGAAGGTATTTTGGACATTACATAATATCTTTTGTTTTATATAAAAATCATGAATAGTGTCTTTTAAACTTCTTAAGTGTGAAAGACTACACTTCTAATATATTCAGACCTTGAAATTCATACATATATTAAGTTTTTGAGTACGCTATTCAGTGGTATTTCTGGAATTTAACGAGTATTCCTCGAAGCGTGTATTTTACACATACTTTTATCTAAAACTCCGATTTTTAAGATACCCTATATTTCAAAAATTGACAAATTCAGACCACAGTCGATCTATATTTTCTTAAACACGTTGGCATTTTTTGAATGTTAAAATGGGTATTTTAAACACCTGTTTTGAAGTGTCAAAAACACGGTAAATATAAGTCGTCTATTTTATTAAAAACAATGGTTTTGTGAAAAATACCTCATTTTCGGTGTGAAAATGAAAAGTGAATGTTTCACCATAGGTAAACCTCTTGTAAACCTCGTGTTCTCAATACATTTGCGGTGTCGGATTTTCACGAATTAGGGTCTAATATAGACGAACAAATGTAACGCCTCGACTTGGAGGTGGGCGGGCCCAGAACGCTACAATTTTTTTTTTTTACCTTAACAACTTCGAACTGGGCTTGAACAAACGTTAGGCCCAGAAATAAATGTCACATATGCTCTTTACATGTGGACTCAAACATATACTATATATTTATCCTTTTACAAGCATGCATCATACAACCAAATATTTTCATCATAAAAAGGGTAATCTCATTTATAGCAGAGTTACTAGCAGTAACACAGTGGTTCATACATGATTACAAAATAAGTAGCAGAAGAGATACTAAAACATGGTTCCAAGAACCAATAAACAAAATAAAGGAAATGCCCATTCATGGGATTCAAAGTAACTGAATCAGTTTATCCATCTTTAAGCTTGAAACGAAGGTTCCTCCTCCTCAAGTACATCTCCTGAAATATAAGTGGTGTGAGCTAACCAGTTCAGTGAAAATAACATAACAATGCAGTGTAATAATTATCAGGTATCAACATTTTTATTATAATATATTTGTCATGCCAAAATATCAATCATTCTCATATTACTGCTGACATCCAACGCAACACCTAAACACTATACTGACTATAAGCATTAAGTCTCGACACGGTCAAAATGTAGAATCTTGCAAGTACATCTCCGACACACTTGGACCGGTATTGATACACCTGGGCCACTAGATGCAAACCGACACAAGTGGGCCAGTGATCGACACACCTAGGTCGATAATAGTTCAGTAGTTAAGGGTACGTGGAAGCAGTATCAATATCATCATATCTCATAAGCATTTCATCATCATAATCACAATATATGATAAACATCATTAACATCGATAAGCATTTTTCACAATACTGCATCATGTTTAGGCATATAAGTGGGTTCATTCTTGAAAGCACTCATTCCACTAGATCTTCTTAACCTGATATATTCCTACTGTAATGTTAAGTCTCCTCATCGAAAGTGTGGGGTATTGAGATATCTGTCAAAACATGAAAGCAAAAATACAACGAATTATACAATCATCAATCAAACATAATATATATAATCATAGTGTTCCAAATCCTTTCATCCTATTTTCAGGAAAACTTCAAGGGTAATGGATATGAGTCTCTTAAATGGGTTACTATCCATTTTAGATTACAATATTCAACATTATAATAGAGTGCTCAGGCCACTGCTCGTATATCTAGTTAGGCCTACAGATACAAATATAGGGTGCCAGGGTCACTACTTGTATACCAAGTTAGGCCTAAAGATACAAATATAGGGTGCTCAGGCCATTACTTATATATTAAGTTAGGCCTACAGGTACACTCAGTGCCGGACCCTTTCTTTTTACCGAGCGGCGAAGTTAATCGCTCAGCAACTGATAGCTATCGGGCTGAGTCAGCTACAGATAGAGAGTATCGGCTTGAAAGTGAATACATATATATTTATATATATTATAATAAGACAAACAAGGGTTAGAATCACTTTTAATTGAGAATAAGGGTCTCTCGACAATCATTAACATAATAAAAATATAAGTCTCAAATTATTAATCTTAAACAAATTTCAAAAAAAATTGCACATACAAAAAGTATTAAAAAGAATAATTAATTTAAGTGGTCTAAAAGTAATTTAAGTTTCTAAGTTATTAAATTTAAACTTATTAACAAGACAAATTAGAATTTATCAATTTACTAATTTTAAACAAAACTAAGATATATATGTATATAAAGGTTTCATACTTTCTAAGATATATAAGAAAACCAACTTAACCATATCTTTCTTTAAAATTACTCAAAAAAAAATGTTTAAATAATTATCTTAACAATTTTAAAACATTTTTTCTTTAGAAATACCCAAATAATCCATTTGAAATTTATAAGTCAAAACTTTATCAATTAAAATAATAACTTAATTAACATACATTAAAAGATATTAAAAGCTTTATAGTAAAAAAAAAAATCAATCTCATTCTTAAATAATTAGAAACTTATTTTGAAAACAACTTCTAATAATACTTCTCATCATTTCATAAAATAAGAGAACTTCATTTTTTGTAAAAATACCAATTTCTAAATGATAAAATGTAACATTTCATTATTTTCATTTATTTTAGAATCATAAGAGAAATAAATAGTTGAAATATTAAAAATTACCTGTGATAAAAATCAAATTAGATGGCCACGGACTGTGTGTTTTTATGGCTTCAATCCACTCAATTGCACAGAAGTCTACTTGCGTTGGAGGGCTAAAGGTAAGAAGAAATGAGGTAAGGTTTCTGAAAAAAGAAGGGATAAGCTGCCAATGGCACGGAATCAGGAGGTTCTTCCTCAAGCTTCCCCATCACCTTCAACCTCAAAATCTTCCTTGCAGCAAATCGTGAGGATAAGATCCTAATGATAGCTGATGCTCTTGCTTCCAACATTGGAAACTAGATACCAGTTGACACCGATCCTGAGCTCATCTCATTGGCTCGCAACAAGCATGCTAATGCAAAAACCAATGCTACCTTTCCTCCTACCTCATCATCGGAAAACCAGCCTGGTTTTCCAGCTGGTGTTGGTGAGCTTGAAGTCATCTCAAATGACTCTACCCAGTAGTCCCTACATCAGTCACATCAGTTGCTACTGTTCCTAGCACCAGTCTATCTGGTAAAATCATGCAGACCCCAAAAGCCTCTGCCTCAAACCCACCACATAATAGCACCCCCACCCTGAGGTATAAGCCAAATTCAGGATCTGGGCTATCCAGCCAACCCAACCTAAAACCTCCAACTCCTGCCAATTTTGCAAACCCCACTCACAATGCCAGCTCACATCCCAATTCCCATGCTGACGGTTCCAGCCTTGCGTGTTTTGCAACCTCTGCTCCCACCAAGTCTAATCATACACCTACCCCACCTATCCTGGTCAACCCACCTGGTACCAGCCACGTCATTGAGTTTCCTTGCAACTCTGGTATGGCTGGTAACTCTTCTGCTTCAGCTGCTTCTTCAAAATAGGCATCCCTGTTTCAAAAAAAGAAAGAAATTTCTCTAAATTTGAACTTGGTGGAATCTGGTTCCCCTTCCCCCTTCACCACCACGTTTCCTACGGAAGATACGGTCGAAGGAGAAGAACTCTGCAAATCCTTCTTGGTTGGATATTTTATTGGGAGGAAACCTTATTATCCTCACGTCAAGGATGGACTTCTGAAGCAATGGAACTCCCCTCCTGGCCTGGTGATCTCTACTCTCAAAGACGGTTTTTTCCTCTTCAAATTTGGTGCTGAAGAGGACTGCCAGAGGATTCTTGAGAATGGACCTTACTTCATTCAGAGAAAGCCTCTGATGTTGAAGAGATGGGACCTCTCTTCAAGTCTGGAGAAGGAAGACCTCCAATCTATCCCTCTTTGGGTTAAATTACCTAACCTCAATGGTGCTTTCAGAAGCCCAAAAAATCTGAGCCTAATTGCCAGTCTTATTGGGAACCCCTCTTCATGGATTCGGCCACGGCGAAAGGTATCAATCTCGTACAAGCAAGGGTTTGTGTTGAAATCACACCCTCCACCCAACTGCTAATTGTTCTCACTCTCATCACTCATCGTGGAACCATCTACCAAAAGGTTGAATATGACTGGAAACCCAAATGTTGTGCTTCCTATAGATCTTTCAATCATTCAGCCACTGATTGTCCCAAACTGCCTAGAAACCAAACTGAATCATGGGTTGCAAAGCAGCCAGATATCCCTGTTGTTAAGGATCCTATTCATCCAAGGCCCCTACTTGGTGCTACTACTCCCAGCCTTAAGGGTAAAGACGTTGGCCCTCCTCCAGCCCTTAAACCTAAGAGAATAACTAATCATCATCGTCCTCCTGGTCCCCTGAAAATTCGGAACCGGCGTGACAAGCCTACTTTAGATCAATCTAACAGCTTCTCTGCCCTTGAGAATCTTGAAGGAGACCAACCACAAAACCCCATAGCCCAGATCCCATTGAGAAATTCATCTTCAGATGGTAATTTGTTGGATGAACACACCATTGATGATGAAAATTGCCTGCAAATGATTGATAATATCGTCGAAAATTTTGCTATGGTGAAGAAGAATGCTAGACAAGCTCACTCAGTGTTTGTAGGCACACAACCTTCATCACGATAGTCCTATCGTGGAATGTAAGGGTCTAAATAGACCCCTTATGCAGCAGGAAATAAAGGACACGATCCTCTCACCCAGCCCTAATATCTTCTGCGTTCTTGAAAGCAGAGTAAGAGAAAACAACATCCACTATCTGGCTAAACAAATTCCTCCCCCCCCCCCCCCCCCCCCCAGCTGGAGTTATGTTACCAACATTGCTCACTATTCTTCTGCAAGAATTTGGCTTGCTTGGCGGGGCGGACTGAACCTGAGCATCGAGGACTCCTCGGACCAGACCATCACCTCCATGGTTAAATCCCCATGTGATGCTCCCACCTTTTCCATTTGCTGTATTTATGGATCAAATGACCCCCAAACAAGGGTCTCACTATGGGACATAATCTGCCTGACCACCTCTTCTCTTAACCACCCCTGCATTTTTGTTGGGGATTTCAACTGTGTGCGTTTTGCTGATGAAAAAAAGGTGGAGCCCCTCCTAGCAACCACTCTATGGCAAGCTTCAATCAATGTATCGAGAAAGCCAGTCTTCTGGACCTCTCCATCCATGGTGCCTCTCACTCTTGGTCCAACTCCTCTTTTGGACATAGCAGAATTGAATCCAAATTGGATCGTATCCTGGTGAACCAAGATTTTATCACTTCCTTCAACTCCTGCTGCCATTAATTTGGCTCTGGCCTGTCTGACCACCGTGGTATTCAACTCAAAATCTTTGATCATAGCCGCTACGAAAGGACTCCTTTCAAATTTATCAACTCCTGGTGTAATGATAAAGATTTTTATGACCTGGTCAGATGTAATTGGCACACTTCTAAGATTAGTTCTCCCATGTTTTGCCTTGTTAGCAAACTGAAAAACCTGAAGTTGACTCTCAGGAGATGGCATAGGAGTAAACCAAGCTCAAAAGTTAGAATTGATTGGACAAGGGATTGCCCTTGATTTTACTCAAACTGCTTTCAACCAGGATAATTGTCTCTCTAACTTCAAAGCTATTCAAGATGTTAGGCTTCTTTTGGAGAATGCTCTTCAATGGGACCTCAATCTTCAACATCAAAAATCCAGAATCCTCAACCTGAATCTTAAGGACATGGGAAGTAGCTTCTACTATAAATCTATGAAAATCAGGCAGCACAGGAACAATATCAATTTCATCCATTGCGATGATGGCAGCATCACTGATGACCCCACTCAGATTGCCAAATCTTTTGTCCTCTACTTCACAAACCTGTTTGGTGGTAGATCGAACTCTTCTAGTTTGATCAACGGTGATCAGAGGTCTTTTGCTCCTGATAACAATGCCTCTAGTGCCTATGCCTCCAATGTCACTAGCTTTGGTATTGATAATTTATTCTCCATTCGTTTGCGGTTGGAAAATAACGACTCCATGGGTCTCACTGCTCCTATTTCTGAGGATGAGATTCACCATATGGTTTTCAACTCTAACCCTCTAAAGGCCCCTGGTCCAGATGGTTTCAACCTCTACTTATTTCAGAAATGCTAGAATATTGTTGGTGAGGATGTGATCTTAGCCATCAAGGATTTTTTCTCCTCTGCCAAGCTGCTAAAGTAAGTTAAAGCCTCTTTTCTTACCCTTATTCCCAAGTCTGAGGTTGCTGTCTCGCCTTCCCACTATAGGCCAATTGCACTTTCAAATGAGCTCTACAAAATGATATCTAGAATTATGGTGAACAGGTTGAAGCCTTTGCTCCCCAGACTTATCAGCTGCAATCAATCTGCGTTCATCACTGGACAGAATATTTCGGATAATATTTTGCTCAGTCACGACCTCCTTCGGGGGATTCACCTTGATATTGGTCCTCGGATGTGTATCAAAATTGACCTCCGGAAAGCTTTTGATAGTGTCAAGTGGGATTGTCTCTTCTCGATCTTGGGGGATATGAACTTCAATGATGATTGGATTTCTTGGATTAGGGAATGCATCACTCATCCGACTTTCTCTATGTTGATCAATGGAACTCCCCATGGGTTCTTCCAAAGCTCTAAAGGTCTGCGCCAAGGAGATCCCTTATCCCCAATGTTGTTCTGCATTGTGATGGAGAGCCTTACTTGTGGTATTGAGAAGTGTGTTCAAAATGGGACCATTTCTTGCCCCTTCCGTTATGGTAACACTACCATATCGCACCTCCTCTTTGCAGGTGACCTTATGATCTTTTGTGCTGCTGATGAGGTAACCGCCATCACCCTCCGATCGCTCCTGGATGACTTCTGTAGTTTCTCTGGTCTTTCTATCAACCTCGATAAGAGTCAGATTATCTACTTTGGCTCCACTTATTGTAAATCTGATATCAGTCACATCTTGGGGATGCCTGAAGCTACCCTTCCCATCATCTACCTTGGCCTCCCTTTGTTTTCCTCACGGATGCGTCTCTCCGACTGTTGCAAGCTAATGGCCGTGATCCATGCTAGGTTAGGGCATTGGAAAAACAAATGTCTGTCCTACACAGGCCGTCTTGAGCTTCTCAAATCTACAATCAACGGTATGCACATCTACTAGGCAAATACTTTTTTGCTCCCTGATGCTTGCATCCTGCAAATTGAGAGACATATGAGATCCTTTCTTTGGGGTAATCACTCTTCGCATTCTTTGCATACGGTGGCTTGGGAGAAGATCTGCATGCCAAAATCCAACGACGGGTTGGGGCTTAGGCGTATCAAGCACATTAACCTTGCCTGTTTAATGAAGCAAACTTGGGATATTGCCTCTGGTAAAGACAGTTTATGGATGAAATGGATTCATGAAAAATACATCAAAGGGAGAAATTACTGGGATTTGAAACCCAAACATAATGCATCTTGGGCTTGGAGATCTATCCTTGCTGCCAGAAAGTATGCAAAGACTCACATTGTCTTTGCAATTGGGGATGGTCGGAGTACTAGATTTTGGCTTGATCCATGGCTCAATCCCAGTATCTGTCATGCTGACCTGGTTAGTAATCGGCAAATCTACTCCATGGGCATAAATAGAAATTGCATGCTTAGCCAGTTCATTCGTAATGGTACATGGGTGCTCGCCTCTCCCATTGCTGGTCCTATTGCTGATGTTTGGCTTCAAATCCGCTGCTTCTCACTTCCTTTGGTTGTTGTGGCTAATCAAATAATTTGGACGACAGATTGTAAGGGGAGTTTTACCTCTGCCTCTGCTATTGCTGCCTCTTTTCATACTTCTGTGACCGTACCTTGGGCGGAGAATATATGATTTTCTGGGTGTATTAACAGAGACTCCTTTATTGCTTGGCTCCTTTTCAACTCTGGTTTGAAAACAAAGTCGAGGCTCATCGGATGCGGCATTCCTTGTGATTCCATTTGTATTTTGTGTGGGATTGATATTGAGAACTGTGCCCACCTGCTGAACTGCAGCTTTGTGTTATCTATTTGGGATTCAATCATGCTGAAATTTGGTCACCATCATCAATCTAGGAATATTTGGATTGATCATTCGATGCTTATTTCATCAACCAAGGGTCGACTGGAATGTCTGGCTGTAAAGCTTTCTCGGCCTGCGATCATTTGGCATATCTGGCACGAACGGAACCTTCGCATTTTCCAAAATAGCTACAGGAATATATTTTATCTATGTTTTTGTATTGTTCATGATATTAGAGACAGGATCTACTTCTTGCTCTCCAACGAGGACATCAGGAATTCCAGGGGCCATTTCCTTGCCCTATGGGACCTTCCTCCTGCTGCCCCTGTTTGTGACCGGATCAGATCCACTGGTGGTCTTCCTTCTCCTGCTACAAATGGTTCCTGCTGCCTTCTCCTGGACACCTTCACCAATAATAATATCACTTGTGTTGGCGCATGCTTCTCTGATCCCTCTTCCTCTAGCTTCCTCGAGTGGACTCCTAGATCGAATGACACTTGCATCAATCTCTTGATGGCCGGCCAACTTTGCTTGTTGTTGCTGTCCACCATGAATCTCAAGATTAACTGTATTCAGATTGGTAATTGTGATTTGATCCCTTTCATCTTGCACCATCGTCCTCCAAATTGGATGCTCATGAATCACTTATTGGCCTTCAATTCCATCGTAAGGGGTATGAATTGTCCGTCGATCACTCCGGCGGACCCTCATCTTACTTCCCGTCTTCGGAACTGGATAACTATCATGGCTCTGGTATCTTCACTAATTGGGAGCCACCGTGACATTTGACCTTTTGTCTCCCTCCTGTTGGTCTTTTCCTTTTCTCTTTTTTCTTTTCTTGGGTTCGGCTTCGGCTATCACCCATTTTGTTGCCTTTTTGGGCTTTTTACCTGGCCCGGGCTGTGGGCTTATTGTATTACTCTGGGCTACTTCTCTTGAATGAAAAATTTACTAACCATTACAAAAAAAAAAGGGACATACAGAGTTGTTTTTTTTTTCCTTGTAAACATACTATACATGAGGGGACTATTTATAGGTTCAAATGTATGCAACTAATAAAGAAAGGCCTACATGTTGGCGACAGCTCTTGCTAGTAATTTCAAGGTGTCAGTTAAAAAAGATATAATTAAATGATATTATAATATTTTTATTTCTAAAAACCTTATATTTATTTATTAGATATAAAAATGGTTTAAGTAAATTAATCCATCCAGTCTAAAATGTTGGGTCTTAAAAATCATAAATATTGTTGAAATTTAGAGAAAAATACAATTTCGAAATCGCTCGATCTAGGCGAAAATGACACGTAGGTAGATTTTTGTCAAAAATATTTAAATCTTATTTTGTAAATCCGTTAAACAAACTAATAGGTTAGAACATAGATTAAATACTGGTTAGTTTTTTAAAATGTTATGACTTCTATAATTATTTAAAATAATTATTTTCATAAATAGGGACCTTCCACGGTTACATTTATAAGTATTTCTGAAAATAAAAAATATAGACTAAAAGGTCCTATGAATTCATCGTCTAAAATCACTACCAATGCATAGTTTTTATAGCCCAATTATTTCAAACAACATATTTTAATAATAATCAATAATTAAATCACCTAATAATAATATTTATGATAAAATACTATTTTGCCCTTCCAACTTAAATAAGTTAGATCTGTAAGCTATCGAGCTCTAATTTGGCCGACTCTGGACATTTCACAAATCCCTCACTGTAATCTATGCTATCAACAGGGTAAATCATATTATTTAAGCCTAATTTTGGTCAGGGTATTACAATAGAAAAATGTGAAAAATTATTGTCAAGAAATTATTCTTTTAACCAGATGTGTATCTTCTCTATTGATCATCCGACCGTTTCTTTTTACCACTAACAGCACATACACCCTTACATGAGCTACCAACTGATCAAATGATCAGAGTGATTCCAGCAGTTTTCAATAGTATTTTTCAAAACACTATAAATAGGTGCACTCACTTTTTGTTTAAAATCATAAAAGATTTTCCCTTCTGTTTTGGTATTGACAGTTGCTCTATAACTGTTGTCTCGCTTTTTCGGAAGATTTCTATAAGTATTTATTTTGAGTTAATATTTTTATTTTGTAGACCTCATTAAGAAGAAACTAGATATTCAATTTCGCTGGAAAATGACTTACAATTTGCTCTATAAAAATTAGAGAAGAAAATATTTCAAAATAACCGATGTATTACACTGTTCATATTATGCACACAATCAATTAAATTTTCAAAAATTTTTGAATAGTGCCTAAGGGTATTTTTGTTATTTTATTGAAATGGTATTTTCGTAATTTTAACGAACAAAAAATAGATGGCATTTTCATAATTGTAGCGAACTTGGCGTTTTCATAATTTTCACAAACAGTACCAGTGGCATTTTCGTAAAATTATGTGAATAGTGCCCAGGGTAATTTTGGATAATTTTAGGACAAAAATGTAATTTTTGAAAAAGTTTAAAAAATGAATTTTATGTTGTTTTAACTTAAAAATAATTAGTTTAGACCACTTGTGGGTTTAACTTTAGTCCGTTTTGAGCTCAGTGGCAAAACTGTAATTTTTACAAAATCGAAAAAAAAACTCCATAAATGTGTTGTCATGATATTTCAAACATGTAGGAGTATATATTATAGCTATATAGTGTAATTATACATTGTATTTACACTGTTTTACGTTTTAAATGGATTACTGAAAAACACTCGCCAAACGAAAGTGAGGAGATTCAACCACACTATATGTTTATTAAAATACATATCATCTGCATTCAATATAATATTTCTTACACCATTAGCCCTATAGCAAAAAGTGGTTGTCCGCGGTAATTTTTATTGACGGAAAGAATGTGATCGGATTAGAATGCGATACCGACACTCACACGTAAGGAGGTGATTATGGGTTTCTACATATGAAACGTGAACATTAGAGTGTTTCGGGATGTCGAGATCTAGCCATCCTAAAACGGATCTAGCCAATCAGTTGTATTGTCGACGTTCCACTTGACAAAATCGACAAATATTGATCTATTATTGTTGTCGCAGTTGCCACATGCATCACAAACGTCGTCAAAGTTGCATTTCATCGACAATGACCCATATTTGTTCTCCTTTGATGTGAAGCCACTTTTCATTGTTGTTAAAGACGTCGTATATTATTTTTCTCCTACCATCATTCTACGTTCATCATAGATGTCAGGATCATATTCTTTGCGCGTTTGAACCGTCGAAGTTCAAGAAACGTCTCATCAAGTATCGACTATTTTCATATTGGATTCGAACTTGAGGACGAGTTCTTTTTCAACCAGGGGAGACTGATGTAGCACGAGTATCGACCTGAAAATCAGAATCTCGCCCGAATTGGAAACCCAGCCAAGAATTGAAGAGATCCGGAAAATTTCTAATTTTATTTATTTACATTGTCTTATTTGTTAGATTAGATTTATTAGGGATTATTTCTATTTTTATTATTCTATTTTCGTTTTATTTTGTTTGCTATTTTTAGACTTTAGGTTCTCTATAAAAACCTCATCAATGGTTGTAATTAGATAGATATTGAATGATGAATTGAAAATTTGGTTTTCCCGTGTCCCTTTTGTGGGTGGACTCCCACGTCTCTTTCCTTCTTCTATCTTCCTCTTTAGATTCAACTGTCGCCAGCGTTCGACAGTGTTCCCGGAGTTTTGATCTCCTCCCCTGCCTGCAAGCAGGAGGTTGAGCCTTTCCAGAACCCAAAACCGTCGGGACTACTTGCCGTCCATCGTGCTCCTCTGGTTTGGTTTCCGACGACCTAACACAGGTCTGGTTCCCTTCCGCCACTGCTAATCCAGCCCGTCACCTGCTGCCTAGCCAAATCCGTCCACGCCTCAGCCTCTCCATCGTCCCAGCCAGGTTCGCCCAAACAATACAAGTCAACTTTCTTCATTTCTATCTTTTCTCCCTACCTTTCCTTCACCATCGCCGTCCACAAGCTCCTACTTCCAGATGCCCAAACTTTTCATCGTTGATCACATTCTCTGTTCTCCAACACAAACCCATACCCCTTTCTTTTCTTTCTATCTTTATTCCCATATTATTTTATTCCACATTCATTAATGTCACAACGACCATCCGACATCTTTGACCAAACCAACTTTACCATCGTTGAACAAGCCTTAACTTCATCAATCTTTTACCATTTTTAATTATCAAACTGCCATTTGATTATCATTGACCCATTTAATCCATCTAAATATCATTGAATGCCCATTATTATTAACTTAGTCGAGTCATCACCCAAAATCCTCAAACCCGATCATACCCGCTACATCAATTGGTATCAGAGTCAGATCTCACCGATTCTCATCAGATGAGACTTTCTTCGACATTTTGAATAAAAAAAAATGTATGGCTTCTTATGATTCGAGCGAAGATGATGAGATTGAAGAATTTTTTATTCGACATGAGAAGTATAATCCTGTAACTCAAGAGTACCATATGGAGGTTGACTTCCCACCCTTCAGAGGTCAACTATACAATCAGGACTTCCTCGATTGGCTTTCGGAAGTCGAGCATTTTCTTAATTACTGGAAAATCGACGAGCGAAGAAAGTGAAGTTTGTGACGTTTCGATTCCTCAGTGAAGCATGTGCATGGTGGAAAAAGTTATACGCCACCCATAAGCGACGAGGCAAACTTCCTATCCAGTCACGACCACAGTTGAAAAGGTTGCTACGCGGTCGTTTCCTTTCTGCCCCTAATGAGCAAAAGTCTAAACAAATAAGCGACGTCGTAGTGTCTCTCGAACAGGAGACTATCCCGGATCTTGCATAGGTCCCAATCCTCTCACTTGAACCGCCAAACATAGACAATGTCCCGATATTGGTTGAATCAGAGTCGACATCTGGAATCGTACTTATTTCTAAAGAGAACTTCAGAACTTGCACCTACTCTCTCAGAATTTGTGCCTGCTACCTCAGGTTGTGTGCCATCTCATTCAAAGACCATCTCGATATGCATGCCATCTGCACCGAAAATCATGTCAGTTCTTCAAAAGACAATGTCCTCTCCACGGTTGCAACATGTGTCAACACCACTGCTAGTACCAGTGGTGGAGAGCCAATCAGTTGTATTGTCGGCGTTCCACTCGACGCAATCGACGAATATTGATCTATTTCTGCTGTCGCAGTTGCCACATACATCACAGACGTCGTCAAAGTTGCATTTCATCGACAATGACCTATATTTATTCTCCTTTGATGTGAAGCCACTTTTCATTGTTGTTAAAGACGTCGTGTATTATTTTTCTCCTACCATCATTCTATAATCTCGCATGCCTATGGAAATCACAAACATCAAGGTTCATCATAGATGTCAGGATCATATTCTTTGCGCGTTTGAACCGTCGAAGTTCAAGAAACGTCTCATCAAGTATCGACTATTTTCATATTGGATTCGAACTTGAGGACGAGTTCTTTTTCAACCAGGGGAGACTGATGTAGCACGAGTATCGACCTGAAAATCAGAATCTCGCCCGAATTGGAAACCCAGCCAAGAATTGAAGAGATCCGGAAAATTTCTAATTTTATTTATTTACATTGTCTTATTTGTTAGATTAGATTTATTAGGGATTATTTCTATTTTTATTATTCTATTTTCGTTTTATTTTTGTTGCTATTTTTAAACTTTGGGTTCTCTATAAAAACCCCATCAATGGTTGTAATTAGATAGATATTGAATGATGAATTGAAAATTGGGTTTTCCCGTGTCCCTTTTGTGGGTGGACTCCCACGTCTCTTTCCTTATTCTATCTTCCTCTTTAGATTCAACTGTCGCCGGCGTTCAACAGTGTTCCCGGAGTTTTGATCCCCACCCCTGCCTGCAAGCAGGAGGTTAAGCCTTTCCCAAACCCAAAACCGTCGGGACTACTTGCAGCCCGTCGTGCTCCTCTGGTTTGGTTTCCGACGACCCGACACAGGTCTGGTTCCCTTCCGCCACTGCTAATCCAGCCTGTCACCTGCTGCCTGGCCATATCCATCCACGCCTCAGCCTCTCCATCGTCCCAGCCAGGTTCGTCCAAACAGTGCAAGTTAGCTTTCTTCCTTTCTATCTTTCCTCCCTACCTTTCCTTCACCATCGCCGTCCACAAGCTCCTACTTCCAAATGCTCAAACCTTTCATCGTTGATCCCATTCTCTGTTCAGCAACAGAGACCCATACCCGTTTCTTTTCTTTCTATCTTTATTCCCACATTATTTTATTTTACATTCATTAATGTCACAATGACCATCTGACATATTTGACCAACCCAATTTTACCATCATTGAACAAGCGTTAACCCCATCAATCTTTTACCTTTTTTAATTACTAAACTGTCATTTGATTATCATTGACCTATTTAATCCATCTAAATATCATTGAATGCTCATTATTATTAACTTAGCTGAGTCATCACCCAAAATCCTCAAACCTGATCATACCCGCTGCATCATAATGTCATATGCAAATGGGTCCCAACAGTAGTTTATGTGGGGTAGGTAAGTAAGTACATGGTTTTATAATGATGGTTTTGTTAGTACATGGTTTTAAAATGGTGGTTTTGCTTGTCTGTGTAGTAAGTATTAACAATTTAGAGGTTTAGGGATCACGATTTATGGTGGTAGATTTGTGGGATGAGTTTGATTTCTACTTCAACACAAAGGGTCATTTCTCATAGAGTTATCAGTATGTGCAAGTTCTCTAAGAGATTTGGATACCTGTGGTATTTGAGTGAGAAATTATTTATTAAGAAATAATTGTATTGTAAATTGGATAGGCTTGTTTTAAGGTTAATTTGAATGAGAATATTAATTAGTTTAAAAGATTTGAGGGAATAATTCAACAACCCTAACCGCTACCATACTCCGAACTCCGAAGTCCATAAAGGCGCCGAGGACGGGTGGAAATGCTGAGGTGGAACTAATCTGTTTACACGGCTGCTTTTTACCCAAGTGCCGCTTTAGCCTTTAGTGGACCCCATCTCTTTATAAAGAGAGGGCCCATCACTTTCTCTACTACTATTTCTTTTCTTTTCTTTTCTTTTCTTTTGCCTTTGAAGAATGGTGGGGCCCTTATCTTTTACTCCTGCCTCAGCCCTTTCATATAGCAATACAATCCCATACATGTGGGTCCCATGTGGGGCCCACCGTGAAGTGGACCACAATTCGACATTCCATGTGGGCCGAAACATTTATACTAAAATTCTTCAGCAATAAGAAGTTTGCAAGAAGAAGTGAATTTGATCAAATATCAATAATTTCTGGACCAGATCGACATTAATTTTAATCTTCCATTTTAGACCGACAAACATAGTGTTGTGTAATTTTCCAATTTAAGTATTTAAAAAGTGTTCAAACATTTGACACTAGTGCTTATTTCTAAATAACCAAACCTTGCACTCTCTCCTTTTGCATCGAATTGTCCGCCGCTCTAACTTTTTGATTCCCTTTTTTATAAATTTATATTATCCATCATTTGATTAATTTTTTTAATATTAAGGAAAAAACTTAAAGTCCATTGTATCAAATGTGAAAGGATAATATGCACATTTATATATGGGTCCATCAAATAGAATGGCGAGGGGTCTGTTACGGAGGACTTTTATTAAATATATAGATCATTAAATATCATTTTGATTGAATCAATGAAATTATAGTTTCAAGTTTAACTTTTTATTTTAATGAATATTTTGCTGAAAATATTTCAAAAGCTGTGAATTTAGGTCAATTCGCCTACAAATTTTGAAATTAGATCAAAGTGTTTGGTACCTCTAGTCAATTTTTTTCTTTTAATCAAATTACTCATGTTACATTTTTAGAATCATAAGACACAAATGACATTGCAGGGTCTCCAAAATAAGAATCTAGTTTTACCGGTGCACATATACCCACGGGTAAAATTAGCACGCTGTTTGGATGATCGTAGTTCCATTTGCATAGTTGTGCTTGATTCTAAAAAGGTAGCATAGGTAATTTAGTTAAAAAAAAGTTTGACCATATGTACGAGATACTTTTATCTAATTTTAAAATTTGTAGATGTACTGATGAAAAATTACAATTTTTAACGTATTTTCATCAAAATATCTCTTATTTTGAAATAAATTTTACTACTTTAAAAAATATAATTTGATTGATCCGATCATCTCCTCTCTTGTGGGCCCCACTGATGGGGGATGCCCCACTGTAGAATGATTACCATCCATGTTGGGGTTCACCTTCTTCAGTTGTACAAGCCAATTCTATTGGCACCCGCCTGTATGCATGCATGCTCCAGATAAGGAAATCTTCAGTTTACTGCGGATTTTGCTCCTTTGAATTTGCTTGCCTCCTTTTCTCTCTCTCTCTCTCTCTCTCTCTTCTTTAAAATACACAATACCCAGACTCCATTCTTCTTCATATCAATGACAAGTAAGATTCTCTCCCTATTTATCTCCGAACACCTTCAATTTCAAGAACATCAATAGACTAGAAAAAGGGCGAAAGTGAGAGAGACAGACAGACAGAGAGGAGAAGCTTCATCAACATGGGTAATTACAGATTTAGGCTATCTGACATGATGCCCAATGCCTGGTTTTACAAGCTCAAGGACATGGCAAAAACCAGACGTCATTCCATCCCTCACCCCACCAACACCACCAAAAAGCTCCAGCCAACAAGAACAACAGCATGTGCTACTGCTACACCTCTTTCCCACCATAGACACTCTTACTACTACTCTTCAGACCATCCAAACAGAGACAAATACCACACTTCCCCCACCAACCTTAAAGCCTCAGACACCCCTTTTCCTGACCCACCAAGGAAATCCAAGAAAAAAGCCAAAAGAAGGAGCTCCAGATCTTCCTCTAAGCTCATCTCCTCCTCTGTCTCTGCTGGCTGCAGCTGCCGCACCTCCTTCGACTCTGTATGGAAGCCAGACGCCTCCTCTTTGGCCTCCTTCGACAGCCCGCCGCTCCTTCCCAATGCCGGTCTAGACCCAACTTCAGCCCCCGCCATTGTGGACGCGCTCGATAGCATGTCATCTTGGTCAAGCTCTTGTAGCTGCAGGGTCAGCTCCTCTGCTACTGATATAATCATCGACGTCGATAGCAAGAACTCATTCCAGCGGAGTAAATTCGATGAATTCGATTCACTTTTAGAGCTTGAGCTCCCTCCCGTTCTGACAAAGCCAGCAAAACTCAAGCAAGAGACAGAAACCATGCAATTCACAGAAAGGTTTATTGAATTGAAGGAGAGAAATGGTAGCGGGTCAGTCTGTGTTAAGGTCTTGAAGGAGGGAAGCTCAAAGACTCTCAAAGAAGATAAGAGTCCTGCTAGAAGATTTTCCTCCCCTGCTTTCCATGGACTGAAAATGCGTGCCAATTCACCCAGGCTGGCCAGCAAGAAGATTCAGGCGTACAATCGCAAGTCGACGTCGATGACGGCAACCCAAAGAGCGCGGCGGAAGAGCGTGTCGGATAGCTTCGCGGTCGTGAAGTCGTCGCTGGATCCACAGAGAGATTTTAGAGAATCCATGGTGGAAATGATCCTCGAAAACAACATCCGAGCATCCAAGGATTTGGAGGATCTTCTGGCTTGCTATCTGTCCTTGAATTCAAACGAGTACCATGATCTGATTGTCAAGGTGTTCGAACAGATCTGGTTCGATCTCACCGACATTCAATTGTAAGAAAAAAAAATGACCCAAATTTGAATTGTATGATCTTCTCTATGAATAAGGTTGGCATCATGATATTGGGAATTTAGAATTCTAGACATTTTTTAACTGCTAACTCTGAATCTTTTTGGTTCTTTTATTGATTTTCCTCCCAATTCAAACCCAAAACACATACAAGAAACAGAGGACTCTTCTCTTTTAAGCTCTCTCTACATTCAAATTCAAGCATGCACTGTGTTTATAAATTTCAGAGATAAATAATCTGCTAAAATCAAGACATGGGTATGTTTGGAAGAGAATTCACATCATTTCTAGTTTGATATCTAACCTAATTTTCTTGTAAATCTTCACAAAATCTTCTGCTTGGTAATTCATGTTCATTGTGAATTTGGGATTTAAAAAAAATATATCAAAAAGTTAATTACTGTGTATCAATTATTCAATTTTAATATTAATTTTATAGGAGGTCTTTCACCTTAATGTCTTTTCACTTTAAAAGAAGAAGTTACCTATGATAGAGATGTGAATCCTTTAAGGTGACTCCAGTCAGACAACTCTCCGCATTTTATGTTATCTATGTTGAGACTGACATAACCCAAAGATTATCATCACATGGTATATTGTAATATTTTACAAGGGACTCTTCATGGATTGACATTTACATTTTTTTTTAATAATTTTCTTCCCTCACATTTTCATTGCTCTTCCATTTTTCTTTTTAATTTTTTGGTTGAATAAAAAAGTATTGTGTTTTAACCCAAAGTTTGAAAACTTGAAAATCATATTCGACTCAAAATTTTGTAAGTTAAGTAATTCAGATGAGTTTTTTAACTCGACTCAAATAAAATCTTAATTTTAAAATTTTAAATTATGCTTTTCATATCTGGCTACCTTTTTATCTGCAGACAATCAAATTTTCTTTTCTTTTCTTTTTAGAAGAAAAGTAGGAAAAGAAAGTTTAAATAGCAGAGAGCACGTAGAAAACGTGTTCTCCTGTGGTCAGAAATATTAAAATCGATTACTCCTTCAATGAATCGAGTGCCTAAGAAACAACTGACCAAAATTCGAAGGTTGTATTAAAATGGGAACGTGCAATTCCTTCGTTCATTCAGTACCAAATTGGAAAGATTTTCTAGATTCGTTTTGCATTAGCCATTTATCTCTCTCTCTCTGTAATAGCACCAACACTTGGCAGCTTCTTATCAAACTTTTTTTTTAAACATCTGATTAATATTTCATTTTTTAAACATCTGATTAATATTTGAAATATGTACAAACTTTTTTATTCACACATATTAAGATATTATTTGGATAAAGGGTAAATTTAATGAATTACTTTTAATCAAGAATTACCTTTGACCGAGAGTTATCATTTGTTGTAAAAGGGTTTTCAAATATGAAATTAGAGGTGTAAAATCTAGACTTTTTTACTGCATTTGGATATGGCGTTATATGGGGTAATGGAGGGTTAGAAACCAAGAGAGAGGTAAAAAATCAACTTTTTACCTCTCCTCATCAACTTTTGAAAATCATTTTCAAATGAGGGGTTTCCATATTACTTGGGGTAACCCCTGACCAAGGGTTATCCCAAGTAACCTCTCCAAAATTGACCTCCCATCCAAACACAACGTTTATTACTATTTGGACTGTCTTTAGATGGAGGATACCCCCATTACTCTTGTTTGATAAATAAGGGATATTCATAATACCCCTACCCTTCCACTTTTAAAAACTCTTTCCAAGCAAGGGGTATTCATAATACCCAAGGTAACCTCTAGTCAAGGGTAGCCCTGGGTAAACGAGGGTTACCCCCTAGTACTCGTGAAAGAAATGCAGCATAAGTATTCTTATCTACATATACTGGATAATTCTATTGAGAGTTATTTTTTGAAATGGTGTGGGAATTAAATTCATAACTCTCGTGAGAAAAGTATGTAGCACTAAAAAAATTGAATTGATAATAAGAGAAATAAATAAATAAAAACAGTAATTTATTAAATGAAGTAATAAACCTATCTTTTTATACTTTTAAGCTCAAAATGTCACAGTGAATTTTAAAATTTGTAAAATAACAAAGATAATTTTTTACGGCTGCTTGCGTTCGAGAACTCACAAAATTTCACTTGTAATAAAAGAAATTCTTCAAAGGAAGGGCTCTCGAGAAATTAATTTATTACAAGCTAGGCCTCATATGTATTGGAATTTGATATAAGTGAAACTATAGTTAATGGAATTGATGTAAGCTTAGTTTCTTCTAAATTCATAATATTTTAAAAAAAAATTAAATCCACTTATAAAATTTCTTCGAATTCTTCTCAAAGGATGTCTACATCACCCTTCGTTAACAGGTCAATTTTCAATTTTCAGGCCGATTTCAGAGGGATTTTGGAGTTTGGACCAATGGGCATGTTTGCTTTTTTGACTTTATGTTTCAAGCTCATTATTAGAAGATGAGTTCTTTTAAGTCTAACATCTCCAAGGTGGGTCCCATCATCAGATGAGATATCTTCATCACTGGTAGGTGGGCCACAAATGTGTGATCCGACAATTGAAAACACTAAGAGCTCCAGCTGCCTATTAAACATTGTCCACTATATTACAAGAATAAAACTCTGGAAGGGTATTTGCCAATCTATTATCATAAATGCTTGAACTATCGAGAGTTGGTTTGGCTGTTAAAATTCACATTTGTTTGCGAAAAGTTGAGATCGAGTCTCCATTAATACAAAAAAATGTCACTCTACTCAGCGTATACATATTAAGAGAATTACACATGAGATTAATCAGATGAAATAATTGAATACTTTGATCTTAAAAACATCATCATGTTTGAGATTTTTTTAATCTTCTAAAAGATGGAGATTTCTAAATGCTCATCTTCCAAAGCAAAATAGATAATCATCTATGCAGTGTAGTTGAAAAAAATTACAAAAACTTAGATGTGACATTCAAATTAATTGGACCCAATTAGTCGTGTTAAACCAGTTAAAAAGTTACACTAACTTCACTTAGATGGAATTGGAAAACAAGCCCAAATTACTTAAATGTGATTGACTTTTAGTTAAATGAAATTCTGAGTTTAAAATCTTAGATACATCCAAGATAAAATCTCTCTTTTAAGGAACAATTATCAAGGGTCTGATCAGTGAGCATAAAAGAGGAAAAAAGGTATTTTTATGGAAAGGAAAAGGGTGTATTTTAGAATCCAAAGCTCTTTCCCATTTACCTTTCTAAAGTAATGTTTTAAAATTGAATAAAAAGGTAAACCATTTGTTGTCAAAATTTGGTTTAATTAGGTTTAGCCACTATTGTCAAACCACTTTAAATCGTTTTTGAGTCGTGAGACAATATAACATTATAAATTTATAATAATGGATGTAATTCAATTAGTTGACTCCTATTTCAGGAAGTGGGAGGTTGCAGATTTGAGTCCCATCCCTTAATTTTGGTGTGCCCTAGGGATAGTGGCCTCACCAGTAAGGGTTTTACGCTGAGTATCCCACGATTTCTCACACGTAAATTCAAAAAAAAAAATTATAATAACGTAATGTATTGTTGTATTTAAAAATAAATTATAATTTTTTTTGAAAAATTGAAACTCAGATTGCAACCATGACAGTAGAATGAAAAGCAATGAACAAATGACAATTCTAGTGGCAAACAAGAAGAGAAAAATAATATAAATGAAAGTTGAAAGTTGTAAGTCTTTGATAAGACTAAACCGTCATTAGAATCGGATTGTTTTATTGACTTGTTCAGGTCAATCAAGTTGTAGAATTCGATTTGGGTTTCAAAACATTGATCTAAAGGAAATTGATTTGAACATAGTACTTTTAGTAATATAAGACAGTGTCTTCATTTTATTTTTTCTATTTTTTTTATGACTAAAGGTGTCCATGCATCTCACTAGAAGAATTTATCCATTAATTCTTTGAAGTATGTGTGCATCTCCTTACACACATGTACCAGATTCAAATAATGAAGAGTGTAAATCAAACTTAAGACTTCTCTTCGTGACATGAGCTTCTTGATTGGAAGACCAACTCCCTCTTCATTCATTTTATTCGTTCTGGTATGAGAATTAATTGACAATATTTTCACTTTTCTTTTTAATTTTTAATTTATTATAAAAAAATACATTAAAAAAGTATGAATGCTCAAATCAATTTTTACATCTATATGATATAGAATAAGTAAACACCTCCCAACAACAAAACAATGAGACCTCAAATTTCAAAACTGAATCTCCCATGCCAAGATTTGCTGACAAATGCTGGAACAGTGAATGAAGCTTTGGGAAGTTTCGAAACTTCAAGTGCAGAACCTAACAAATTCAACAAAGAAATGTCAAAATACTCAAATCATTGACAATAGCAGAAGCAGAAGAAGAAGAAGTTGAGGACTTTCACAGTAAAAAAGTCTTTGTTTTATTTATTTTTTTCTCTGAAGAACAGTTGTGACAATATAAAAACCAAAAGTCACTTTTTCTTGGGACAGTGAAGAGAAGAATCTGAGGAAAAGTAAAAGCAGCTTTGAGACAGAAGAAGATAGAATGCGCAGTTGCAGAGAAGAGAGAGAAAAGTAATGAAGAAAAATTAGGGTTAGATATAGAAAGTAGAAACTCTCATTCCAAGAATTACAAGACATTGTACTGTGACAACCTTTAATTTGAATTTTGTCATATGAATATGAGGATGACATATCTATAAGATGGCTAGATTGGTAGATTTTATAAATTATATCATTTGAATTTATTTATTTTATTTCATATTTAACAATTTATTTTTATGATTTTATTTGAGAAAAATAAAATATACTTTTATATTTAAATAAATCTAATGAAAATAGTTCAAATGAAATGATCTCTCGAATCCAAGAAAGGATATGATAGAATTACTTCACCTTTAGGAAAGAGAGAGACGTGATTTATTTTGATCAATGAATTACAATTATATAATAAGATGAACAAATAGAGTAAATTTTTAGTAGTCTCCTATTTGACTCTAAGTTTTTTTTATTTCTCTTATAGTAGTTGTCATGAGACATTCTTACAAACTTTAATTGTGGAGTTACAGTGAACCTAATGAATCAATTCTCCCCTTACATCCATCGACCTCCATAAATTGTACCTTTATCCAATTTGACACTAATATAAGTCTATTTTATAATATATTATTTTAACCGGATGAATTTGCATAGCCAGATAAAATTAAAATCATGAGAGCCCACCCATGATCATAAGTTGGATGGAAATGAAAGATTTATGTTTACGTACAATCTATATAAAAATCGACTTGCTTTAATGATTCTAGCTATAGTTTCGAAGGACTTGAAACTTAATTTTAAATAGAATTCAATTCTTTTAAGCTTGATCTCATGAGTGGAGTAATCAAGTTAATCATAAGTTTACTCCACATAGAGCTCACCTCGTGGGAGTAGTTTACGACATGTGCAGTTGATTATTTTTCTATATGTATACTCCTCGATATTTTTTGTGCCTGAGCACATGGGGTCATGTAGGACCCAGATTATGTTGAATTCAGTCCATTAAAATTATATTTTTAACTTTGATCCTAACAGTATATAATCCTAATTGGATGCATTATCACTGTTTGAATTAACCATGATGGGTGAATATATGTCTCCCATTTCAATCTTAAAAGATCAAGGATTAAAATGATTTAATGGATCTCATTTTTTATAACATAATAACCTTGGGGATAACCTATTCATCCGTATAATTTAGGGTAAGATATATTTTTTGACACGGTTCGTCAAAACACACAAGTTTTTTAGACAAAAGGATAAAATATTTGAAAATTTATCTTAAAAAAAGAGGATAATACCAATGTGATGTAAATGACATAGACACTTATTATTCCTCCAAATAATATGAAAATCCGTCATTTGAAAAGAATTTTTATAAGTTAAGGGAAGAGAGAAAACCCCTCCCCTTTGTTTACTAAATAGCCTCCCATTACCCGTTATTCCATCCAAACGCAGCCACAGTATATAGAAGCTAGTCATACTTTAATGGCTGAGTTTTTCTTAGGCCTCTGTGAAATCGAGCATAATGTTGATGCCTGTATGATCTTCTAGTATTAAATTGAGATTATAATTAAAATTCTCTTAATTCACTTCTAAAAAAAATTCAAATTCTTCCTTACCTACCTACCTACTTGTGCTGTAGTTTTGTGAAATGTGGGCGATTCCCTCAACTTAAGTATAGTAAAAGATTGAAAAAATTGCTCACAAAAAGAAAAAAAATTGAAAAACTTCTAAATAAAGTAAGTGAACAAATATGACCTACACAAATTGAAATAAAATAAAAATAGATTTCTTTCATATGGGTCTTGTACCTATTTCCCAATTAACAATTAAATGAATTAATGCAATAGTGGAGTTTATTATCCCCACTGCAACCTAATCCAATTTCCTAATATAATATAATCAAAGCATGACGAGCTTTTTAATGTATTGTTTCAATTGAAATGGGAAGTGGAGCCTATGAAACAATAGGGAGTAGCCCATACTATTGACAATGTGAGGCCTATGGTGAATAGAGTACATTAAAACAAAAACACTTTTGTCACTTTTTCTATTAAATAGATTTCTCATTGAATAGAATTTAAACTCTATATAGATAAATATAGGGTCCCCATTTACACACTTGGATTTTCTGCCTCTACACACCTGTTTTCGGGTGGAGGTGGCTAATTACCATTTTGCCCCTGCGTTTCCATTCGTTCGAACGAATTTCCAATTCATTTCGCCATTCGTTCGAACGAATGGACCCATACCCCATCCAATTTTGATTCGTTCGAATGAATCTCCCTTATAATCCTATTCGTTCGAACGAATGTTACGGGTGAACAGTAATGCGGGTTACTGTTCACCCGTCTTCGAATGAATGAAACGGGTGAACAGTAACGCAGGTTACTGTTCACCCGTCTGATTCTTGAATGAATCAGACTGATTCTTTCGAATGAATCAGACTGATTCTTTCGAATGAATCAGTTTTTTTTTTAAATTTCAAAATTATTTTTTAAGCACTGTTTATTTCCAAAATTTCTCAAATTTAATATCCGGACTATTACGATAACTTGATAAAAATACTTTAAGACTTCAAGGTCTTTTGATACTCCTAAATATGTTTTCGGCACCCCCTAAGGATACCCTTATTTGTAAAATACTGTGTTTTAAATATTTAGGAGTGTCAAAAGACCTTAAAGTCTTAAAGTATTTTTGTCAGATTATATTAATTAGTCCGGATATTTAATTTGAGAAATTTTAAAAATACACAGTGCTTAAAAAATAACTTTGAAATTAAAAAAAAAAAAAACGATTCATTAGAAAGAATCGGTCTGATTCATTCAAGAATCAGATGGGTGAACAGTAACCCGCGTTACTGTTCACCCGTTTCATTCATTCGAAGACGGGTGAACAATAACACGGGTGAACAGTAACTCGCGTTACTGTTCACCCGTAACATTCGTTCGAACGAATAGGATTATAAGGGGGATTCGTTCGAACGAATCAAAATTGGATGGGTATGTCACGCCCCGACCCGACCGATGGGCTCGGAAAGCGACTTATTTTTTTTTTTTTGAAAGATAAGTTAAACTACCAGCATTCTTATTGGGCCAGATCAACAGTTGGGCCCAGAAGTCACACATGACCTCGTCATGTGGACTCAAACATGTACCATATGCCTACCCCATAAATAACAACATCAACATACATCGTAATCAAAATCAACCATTGATTCATATAAACTAAAACATTGTCTCAATCATTACAAAGGCAACATAGCCTAGTACATCAAATTAACATGAATTAAGTACCGCATCCGGTACTTAATAACAAAATCAACGGTTCCAAGAACCAACAGGGAAAGATCAGGACATTCCCCTCCGGGGGAATCCCAAAGCACTGCTTCAGCTTATCCAACCTAAGCCTGATAAAGAGGGTCCTCCTCCTCGGGTTCATTGCCTGAAAGGTGAGTGGTGTGAGCTAACCAGCCTAGTGAAGGATAATTAACAATGCACATTAAGTAAAATATAAAACAGGTTAGCAACAGTTCAATAGCACATGTTTGATAACAACAAGCATAATTTCAGATAATATATCAACATCATTAAACCACTGCCATTATCCACTTAACGCCTGCCGACTACACTTAGACCAGTATTAAGTCCCGACACGGTCGAAATACATCATTGCAAGTACATCTCCGGCTCTAACTTAGCCGATACTGACACCCTCAAGTCAGCAACTGACGACAGCATGGTCCCCCCATGGTCCAGTAGACATAAACCATCTCTCATATGGCCGATATTGGTTCAATAGCCTAGGTACGTGGAAGCAGTCTTACATACACATACGATCAACATCGTAATATCATAATCATCACAACACTCTTACCATAGTGCATTGTATAGGCACATGAGTGGGTCCATCAAAATCGAAACCACTCATTGCTCAATACTCATCTCATCATAACACCTGTTTACAGAATCTGCAGAGTTAAGTTCCCTCACCGTTTTGTGTGATTTACGCGGTCTCTGTCAAACACACAAGTGCTCAATCAATATACATAACAAATACGTACTTATATGTAGTATTACGAAATCATACATTTTCCCACAAAAATATCCAGGGTTCATGGAAATGAGTCTCCTACTTGGTTTCTATCCTTTTTAAATCATCCACAAGATAATAATATAATAAAAAGGTGCTCAGTCCAAAACTCGTATTGTCTTCTGGACATTGACCAGATTGACTTATTGAGTTAGGTCTAGATCCTCGGGTCACTTCTCGGTTGTCTTCTGGATAGGACCAGAGCTGACATTTTGAGTAGGCCTCGAGGTCACTCAGTGCCCGACTATAGTGTCGGCCTGAAAGTGAATCACTCAGTTCTCGACCAATAGGGTCGGACAGGAAGCGTATACAATAGTATTTACACTATAAATAATAAGAGAAAGAGGTTAGTACATTTTTAATTAACAAGGGGGGTATAAATCATCACAAATAATCAAACACATTAACTGATAATCAAGATTAGACAAAATCAAAGAATCAAATAATATTTTATCATTTAAAAACTGTGTTCGTCGGAACATCACCTCGGAACAGGTATAGTGGCTTCGGACTATCCGAACCACTCTAAACTATGTCACTGGTCTCGGAACTTGGGGCCTGACTTCAGATCGTCCGAATACTGGTTCTCGGACTTTCCGAAGTCCATCGGAACCAAAAAATCAGAAAACAGTGGGTCTGCAAAGCTCGGAACGTCCGAAGACAGGGTTCAGAACGTCCGAGAGGGTCGGTCCTTCCGAGCTGGGCTCGGTCTGTCCGAAAGGGGTTTGGCTCACCTCGGGCGTTCTGGGCTTCGGGTGGAGCTCTGAACGTCCGAAGGTTCAGTCCTTCCGAACTCGGTTCGGTGTGTCCGAAGGGTCAGGTTCGCCTCGGGCGTAACTGGGCTTCGGGTGAAGCTCGGAACGTCCGAGGGTCAGACCGTCCGAGGGTTCGGACCTTCCGAAGAACGGCTCTCAGACCTTCCGAGAGTCGTCTTCTACTGCAGACAGTGACGATGGATACACAGTAAAATGCGATTCTAGAAAGGGAGGGCTTCCCGGATTCAGTTTTCACATCTGTCTGGTCTGATGGACTCCTCTGGGAGTCCTCTTCCTACAGGGATTGGTTTGGAGCTCAGAAGCTCAAAGGGCCAACCGATTTTAAGGGTAGATCCTCACGGGTACATAAAACCCATGATTTTCCTTAGAACTTTAAACTAGTTTTCTGATTGAAAACAGGGTCAAAAACTGATTTTCTGGATTCCAAACTGATTGAAATTTCAAAAGGAAAACATTGGATACCTCGGTTTCGATTTGTGGACTGTAAATCTGATTTTTTGAAAAATCTTCCACTTAACGGTTTGCAAATAGTCGGCCGATTTAACAGAGAGCAGAGGGAGAGAAGAAATGCTGGGAATTCAAACCGACGAAGGGGCCTGAATTTATAGATTTCTGGCCGGAAATCGGGGGATGGGACGGCACACCGGGATATCTCATCATTGCCGGAAATCCGGCCGAACCCAGCATGCGTTTGTATGCCGTGTGAAAGAATTTTCTGCTGATGCAGATCAGCCCTCTCACAACTTCCATATTACAGATAAGTCCTTACTTTTAAGAAAAAAATTGATTTTTGAACTAAGAGTACTAATTTAAAAGACTTAAAAACTCGATCCAACCTTACAGATGGGTTGGGTTTTGAAAATCTAGGTCACCATAAAAATTTCAGAGTCTAAATCATAATAAAAATCATTTATTTAAATAAAAACCATAATTTCTCAATATTTACTTAAATAAAGAATTGTTAAAATAAACAATTTAAAGACCTCATTTTGAAGTGAAATGAAATATCTAGATCATTCTTAAAATGGTCTATCACCAGATACTCTTTTCAAAATTTATCTCCTTTCCGAAATTATTTAAAATAATTAAGACTCCCTTTCGGGGTTTTGACGGGCGATATTTAAATACCATTTTCTGAAAATTAAATCATTTTAAAATAATAAATGCAAATCCTTCATTAAGGAGAGTATTATCAATCAATAACAATCACCAAATCGCACAATTTAAGAAAATATACACAATAAACGGCAAATTACCAAAATGCCCCTCCAGCTCAACGGGCTGGATCTCTGAGCTCACGAGCTCGGATCGGGCCACACTTGGGCTTTCCTTAAAGCCTTGACCGAAAACCTCGAGATCAACCGGTTAAACACGATTAACGAGTTAAAACACGCATAATCTGGAGCAGGGTATTAAAGGGTATGTGTCCATTCGTTCGAACGAATGGTGAAATAAACTGGGAATTCGTTCGAACGAATGGAAACGCAGGGGCAAAATGGTAATTAGCCACCTCCACCCGAAAATGGGTGTGTAGAGGTAGAAAATCCGGGTTTGTAAAGAGGGACCCTAAATATAATGTAAAAAGAAATATATAGAGTTTTACTTTCATCTTATCATTCTGATTTTTAACTTTTTAAAATTAATTTTATAACTTGAACTATTAATTGATGGTAAAACTTTTAGCATTTTATATCTATATAATTACATATAAAATATACTCAATTATATATGGTATAGTTCAAGTGGTAATCTCATGGTGTACCTTAAGGGTGGGGGGTATCATCCATAGGGATTTTCTGTAGTTTCCCACATGTAAATTAAAAAAAAAAAAAAAGAACTTATGATTTATTGAATGAATTTTTTTATTAAAAGTCTAACTCAGTGTGAAATATCTCAGGTGGCCATCCTAATACAAGTAAAGTATTTTAGAAGACACTTATTTTTATGGATTTTTCACTTTACCCTTCACCCCTTTAATACGAAACCATTTAAAAAAAAAGAAATGTTAGTGAACCGGTCGGTACACCAGTCAATGAGCCGATTTGCTGTTATATATAAAATAATAGTCTAACTTAAATAAAATGAAAGTGTTCCGATGATTAAGCTGATTTTTTACATTTTTTCCTTTTTTTTAATGCTTTCGGTAGAACAGGATAAAAATAAAATGTGAAGTTCGAAAAAATACGGGTCTCCTAAAATAATTTATCCATGGCCACCCAATATCTTCCTCATAGTTCTTACTCGTCCTAATAATTGATGGCTTTCAGTCAGAGAATCAGAAAGCACTACACCATGGACAATGATTTTGTCACTTAAGGCAGTAGAAATTTAAACTTGGGCCATCTTCCGTCTGCAGAAGCCGTCCAATGTTCAGGCGTTCCTAATGGGACCTATGACTTCGACGATTCAGGGAGGCGTATTTATGGACACGCTAAACGGTAGCAAACGCACATTAAAGTTCAAGATATGGGTCGTCGGCAAATGTGGTCAAGCATTTCGGCCATGGTTTTAAAGGATGGTATGGGTTACACACTGTTCACATTTGGTGATAGCAAACGGATGGAGTCTATGTTTCTCGGCCGATGTGTTAATATCTCGACCGCATCATATCGATCAATATCATAATATCGACCAATACGTGAGTACTTTTTGTTAAAAAAAAAAGAGAATTTTATCGACTGAGATATCAGCTGATACCAAGATTTCAACTTTTACCAACCTATTACAATTGAGTCCATACCATTATGAATGTCCCTCGAAACTTGAGGAATAAGAGAATTGAGATGTATAAAATGTTTATAACTTATAAATTAATATAAGTAGGAGAAAAAAATTGATAATATATCATGACTGATGAAGAAAAAAAAGGAAAAAATACCTTTAGCTACATGATATGTATTATCAGTAGATGATATATTTGCATTAAAGATACAAAAGAAACGAAAATACATGAGATATTTGTAACAACTAAAGGTATTAAAAATTGTTGCCACGTAGAGTAACGACCGTTATGTAATGGAAATTTGAGCATCACTATGCAACGGCCGTTACATTACAAAGCGTGTGACGTGGGCCCTTCGGCACGAAGATGCAAGTGCAAAATGCGTGTGAGGGGACAAAATCTGAATTTTTTCAGATCGTCCGCGCAGTGTGCACGTACAGTCCGATTTCACATCTTTTTCTTTTGATTTTTTTTTCATTTATGTGCGTCCACACCATTCAAATATATATATATATATATATATATATACACATGTAATGAACCTTCACTACGAACACCAAAAGTCTACCGATCTTTTCATCTCAATCTCTCCTCCTTATTTTCTTCCCAAGTTCATTTCTTTGAATTTGATCCTAAAAAAATACACCATTCTTGGTTCATTTTCGATGATCCGAGCCGTTGATGTTTGAGTTTGTTGCTAGACCTACAATTAATAAAAGTATTTTTCTCAGAATTTTAAAGGAAGCTCATATTTCAAGAAAGTATTTATTGAAATTTTGATATGAGATGCACTTTTAATGTTTATTAATTTAAAAAATGATTTCATTGTGAAAATAAAATATGGTTTTAGTCATCCAGCCCTTATCGGATCTTCTGGATGCTCTACCGGGATAGTCAACCCGTTTCTGCTCGTCTCTAATATATCGTCTGGGCCACATCCGTATGATTGACCGGATCATCCGGTATCACTACCGGATCATCCGGACACTGCATAAAACTCAGGTTCTCTCTTTCTGAGTTGCCTACTCACTCTCTCGAGGTGATTTGGTTTTAAAAGGGGAGTCCACTTGCACTCCCACACTCGTATGCCAAACCCCAAATCCTCGAAAATCAATTTTATTTAAAATTCGGTCACTACATTGGTCTTCAAAAGTAAATCAATTAGGCAGGTGATACATACACTCAACTTTTCGGCCTCTGTATAACTCATTTTAAAAAATTGGGTAAAAATACTATTTTACCTTTCCAACTTTTATCATCAGAACGAACTGTCAGTTTATTTTACTTTCGCTCGGATGATAAGATCATCCGAAGGAACATTTCAGTGCAAAATAGATTCCTTCGAACGATAGAAGTTATAGCTTTCCATTCGTTCGAAGGATCATTGGGATCTTTCGAACGATCTTCTCTATGTAGATTGTGAAGTGACATTTTCAAACGAGGTCGTTTCTCGACCGATTTTTAAAAACAATGTATCAAAATTCATGTATTCTGAATTTTATGAACTCCGGAATCGATTTAAAGTAAAAAGAGTATAATTTTGGATTTAAAAAATTGTATCCAAAGAATTAAAAAAAAATAACCTTCCCTCTTAATTATTTGAGTACGATTTTTGAAACTCAAAACTATACCATTTTCACTTAAAATCAGTCTCAGAATTTATAAAATTCAGAATAGATGAATTTTGATACATTGTTTAGAAATTGGTTGAGAAATCGATTTTTTTGAAAATCCAAACTAAACACACAAAGGTGACCGTCGGCAAGGAGGCGATTTTATATGACTTCAATATTTTCGCTCAAAAAAGGTAAATTAGTTTGGCAAATGAAAGTGGGAATGTTTTAGTTCTTATAGAAATAACTTAATATTTACCGACCTTAGAACATTATTATAAAGTTGAATGTAATATGTGTAATTTTTACATGTAGAATTATTTGTTAGTGGGGAACATTGATATGATTGTATCTTTATGATAGCAGACAGTCTTTAAATCATCTACTCAAAGTTGGCATTCTCCATAATATTGAGTGTCACATGAAAATTTTGAGGTAATTAATTATGTGAATTTCTTGCATAAATTTAAAAATAAGTATATTAATATGTGTTCTACTCTGATAATATATTGAAAAAACTTAAAATTACAAGAAATCATAAGTATGAGAGAAACCCTTGTAATTATTGATTTAAAATGGTTTTAATGAAACCTGGCAAAGTTGATATTATTATAAATATATTGCCTACCAAGGCAACCCTTTCATTCATATATAAAGGCAAAGATGTAGAGCAACACTCATTTATGATAAACTCAAGCTCTTTTGTGTTAATTATTTGATTATTGACATGATTTTATTCCATTTGTGCATAAACATGTATCAACATCATAAAAAATAATTATTATAAACCTAACTTGAGATAATAGCATCTTCTATTATTGCTACAACTATTCAAAAAGGTGGTCCATTGTCCTTCATGTTTAACTCAATTTATGGACGCAATTTCAAGTGGTCCACCTTGATGTCAACTTACAATTTACAAATTCAAATTAATGTTTTAAAAATCGAATCGTGGATTATTATATTTTTTTAAAGAAGGTTTGGTTTGATATGGTTCAAGTAGGTTTAATCATAGTCAAACTCGGTCAAACATGTTACATCAACATAATTTCCTATAATAGTATTAACTAACAAATAGATAAATAAATTGATAATAAATTAGCTAAAAATATAATAATATACTACTCGTAATAAGTATAAACTATAAGATATAAGATACAAAAAACATATAATAAGGAAATGTAGTATTCAATTTTTCATAAAAATGTCTTGTTTACTCTAATTATATTTATAGATAATAGAATAGTCCAACAATCTATTATAATAAGTTAAAAATCTTTTTGGGGTTATTGAGTGTTACTGTACCAACCCTTATGAACCGTGGATTAAGGGTTTTTGAGGGTTTGAGCTTTGAAAAGATTTTCAAGATGCCCAACTACATTTATAAGAAATTGACGCAGAACCGAAGCCAACCATTTAGAATGGTGGGGTTTTAAAACATTGATTCAAATTGAGTTTGAAGATTCACCTATTCTACAATCTTCAACTTAGTTACATATGTAGAAGCAATTTTTTATAAAAGGTTTAAAGTTTATAGGCCTATGATCAAGGGTAAGACTGTTTCCCATTTACTTTGAATTGTAACTCACATTATTTTGATGAGGTCATCATAATTATCATAGATCAGAAAGAAGAGAAATTAATTAAAGACATGAGCTAATTAAATGATGAGATTGTAGAAATAAGACCTTATGACATATAAAATTTGGTGCTAAAAGGCATTCACTAAAGGCTCATTTTGAGCACAGAACCTTAAAATAATTGTCTCATGAGTTGGGGTAATTGACCAAACCCTTAACTACACATTTTGGATTTGATTTTGTCCAATGAAAAGGCTCAAATTTGGAGAAAACAGAGTTGTTGAGCAAAATGAAGAGGCCCTTAAGTTTCGCACCAAAGGTAAAGTATAATATGTTGAATGAAACTTCTGCTTCAGAGTCGTAGAAGAAGTTGGTAAAATATACATGTCAAAATCACTCAGAAATTAGTTGTTCCTGAAAAACCAATTGTACCAATTGCATATCGAAGAAGGAACAAATATCATGGATCATCTCAATATTTTCAATTAAATTATTATTCAAAAGCGTTGAGGAGAAAATTGAAGAGGAGGACAAGGTTTGGTTTCTCTTCCATCCACCTTTGATACACTGATGACTATACTATTGGTTGAAAAAGACACTCTCAAGGTTGATGAGGTGACAACAGTTCTGTTGGAGACTGAGACATTTAGAAAGCCAGAAAGACATCCCATGTAGAAGGGATGGTGGCTAAGGTTGAATCCAGTCAGCAATGTAGAAGAGGAATAGACAGAGATACTGGAAACAGGAGGTGGTCACGCTCGAAATCAAATGTGATTAGTGGATGTCAAATGTTACTACCGCCATAAGGAATGGCACTTGAAGAGGAACTACAATCAAAGAAAGCGCGATTGGGAGGAAAACAATAAAATGGGCAAGTCTCAAAATTCCAATCAAGCAGCAATCATATAGAATGTTTCAGATGAAGACAGTGATATGTTTGCAATCACCACATGTACAGATCATCTGGTTGACAGATGAATTTTAGATTCTTGATGTTCTTATCATATGTTTTCTCATAGAGAATGGTTTGATACTTATAAACACTGTAATGGAGGAACAATCCTAATGGATAATGATGAGGCTTGCAAAACTATTGGTATTGGAACAATTAAAATCAGAATGTTTAATGATATGGTGACAATACTGGGTGATGTGCGAAATGTCCCTGATCTAAAAAAGAATATAATTTCCTTGGGTAAACTTGATTCAAATAGGTTCACCTTCATGATAATGGATGGGACTCTAAAAGTTGTTAAAGGAGTCATGGTTGTCATAAAGGGAATAGACAAGGAAATTTATACACACTATATAATACCCTGACCCAGATTAACCATATTTTAGCTTAATAAATCTTGCTTAGACCGGTTAATCTCGAAGATTACGGTTAGGGCTTTGTGACAAGCCCAGGTGTGGCCCAATCTGAGCTCAGTAATCCAGCTCGTCTAGCTGAAGGGGCAAAATGGTAATTTTACCGCTTATTGTTATTATTTTATTTATTGTGTTATTATGTGATTATTATTGGATGATATTATTGTTCTTAGTCAAGGATTTCTATTTCTGATTTTAAAATAGTTTTATTTTCAGAAAATAGTATTTAAAACCGCCCTTCAAAACCCCGAAAGGGAGAAATATATATTTTTAAATGGTTTTGGAAATGAGATAATTTTTGAAACAAGAGTGGTATGTTAGACCATTTTATTATGGTCTAGTTTATTCTTTCAAACCCCAAAAATGAGGACTTAAAATCATTTTATTTAACACAAGTTAAATTAAGTAAATAGTGTTAAATTGTGAATTTTATTCAAATCTATGGGTTTTAGTAAGTTTTAAATCTCCAAATTTTTATGACGATTAGAGTTTTTAAAACCCAACTTATCTGTTAGGTTGGATTAAAATTTTTGAGCCTCAAAAGTGTTGTTTTAGTTAAAAATCGAGTTTTTATCATATTAAGGCCTTTTTTGCAAAATCGAGAATTGTGGAGGATTTATTTGCAACCAACAGTAACAGCTTGCTTGTTATTATTTCGGACGTCCTCACCACTGCATGCAGCTCCCACCCGGTCGTCGCCCATTGCCCAGATTTTCTATAAAACACCTCTGAGAACAGCTGGGTTCACTCCCACATTTCTCATCTTCTTTCTCAGTCTCCCAGCTGCTCTAAAAACCAACAATCTTCCTATCTAGTTTCTCTGTTCTTCCCAGTTCTTTTCAACCGTAGCTTAGAAAGGAAATGTTTCAAAGATCGAATTTTTTTGCCCAGGAACTCAAGTTAAGGTAACCACTATGTTCCCCTTTAAATTTCAATCGGTTTAGAATCAAGAAAAACCAAATTTGGCCAAGTTTTGAGTGTGTAAAACTAGTTTGAAGTTTAGGAAAAATCTTGAGATTTCTTGTACCTGTGAGGTTTTGGTATTAAAATCTAATGGCCTGTTAACTTTTAAAACTCCAAACCACTCCCTATGGAAAGAGGACTCACTGAGGAGTCTATTTGACCGGTTGGATGTGAAAATCTAATCCAGGAAACCCACTGTTTCGGGATTCGTATTTCATGGATCTTTTCCCGTTACTGTCTGTTGTTGCAGACAGAGGTGGAAGACGACTCTCGGAAGGTCCAAGAGTCTAGCTTCGGACGGTCCGAGGGTAGCACCCTTCGAACGATTTGAATGTAACTCCTCGGACATTCCAAGCTTCAACCCGAAGCCCCGAAGAGTCTGAGCGAGCTTTTGTCAGCCGGATGTTCCGAGTCATGTTCGAAAGGACCTAACCCCTCTCGGACGATCCGAGCCTTGCTCTGATGATCCGAGACACACAGATCCACCGAGACCAATTTTTCAGATTTTTTCGGTTCGGAAGGACCTTCGGATGATCCGAGACCCGATATTCGGACGATCCAAAGTCATACCCAAGGTCCGAAGTCAGTGACTAGCTTAGGCAGTGGTTCGGATGATTCGAAGCCACAGTACCTGGTTCCGAGGCTGGTTCCGAGGGACCTAGTTTTTTAATGTAAACTCTTGACTGTTTGATGATTCATGTGATGTTTATGTCTTTGATAAATTAAAAATGTACTAACCATCTTCTTTTAATACTATAGTGTATATACTATTATATACACTTCTAGGCCGACTCTATTCATCAGGCACTGAGTGACTTCACCTCCAGGCCGACTCTATTGGTCGGGCACTGAGTGACTTCACTTCTAGGCCGACTCTATATTTGTCAAGCACTGAGTGACCTCGAGGCCTTACTCAACATGTCAAATCTGGTCCTATCCAAAAGACAATCGAAAAGTGACCTTAATATCTAGACCCAACTGAATAAGTCAATCTTGTCATTCCTAGAAGATAATATGAGTTTTGAACTGAACACATTATCATACTATATTGTGGATTATTGTAACTTAAAATGGTTAGAAACCAAGTAGGAGACTCAATTCCATTTACCTTAGAGATTTTTGGAAAAACAAGTATGGTTTTGAAATACTACTTGTATGTATACAGTGAATGTTATGTATGCTGATCTATTATTGATTGTGCACTTGTTTGCTTGTTTGAATAGAGACCGCGATACCACACATTTTCGGTGACGGAACTTAACTTGCAATAGGTGTAATCAGGTTTTTATGGGATGGATCTTGAGTAATGAGTAGATTCAAGTTTGATGAACCCACTCATGTGCCTAGAAATGATGCACTGTTGTAAAAAGTGCCTATGGTAATTGTGAATGCTATGATGTTAATCATATGGGATATGTAATACTGCTTCCACGTGCCCTTCACTATTGAACCAATATTGGCCATGTGTGTGAGATGGTTTACGTTTACTAGACCATGGGTGTCGACAGTTGCTGACTTGAGGAGTGTCACTATCGGCCATGTGAGGCCGAAAATGTAATTGTAAGGATGTATTTTGATCGTGTCGGATTTAATACAATGGTCTCAATGTAGTATGTAGGAGTTACGTTGGATGACAGTAGTAATGGAAAAGATTATGAGAACGGAAATGATGATGAGATTATACTCGAATTTATTGTCAAACATGAGATATTATATTGCAACTGTTGATTATTTACTAATCTGATGTTTACTTAAACTGCACTGTTATATTTCCTTCACTGGGTTAGTTAGCTCACCCCACTCACCTTTCAGGAGATGAACCCGAGGAGGAGAACCCTCTGTTTGAAGCTTAGGGTGGATAAGCTGCGACGTTGCTTTAGGATTCCCACTGAGGGGAATTCCCTTATCTTTGCCTTTTGGCTCTTGGAACCATTTGCTTATGTAAAGTATCGAGTGTGGTATTTAGTTTATTTAAATGTGATGTATTAAACTACCATGTATCTGTAGTTACTCTGATGATGTTTCAATGATAATTTGATGGTTGGAATTATGTGTGTTTATGTTGGTATCTCTTTGAGTAGACTTATGGTATATGTTTGAGTCCATATGTTGAAATCATGTGTGACTTTTGGGCCTAACCGTTGATCCGGCCCAGTTAGAATTCTTGAGTGTAGTGTTAGTTTCAAAAAAAAAAAAAATCGGTCGCGTTCCGAGCCCACCTTTTGGGTCGGGGAGTGACACACTAGTAGCAAGTACAGTTATAGGCAAAAACATAAGGTATTACACACGACGACGTGCCAGGAACTCCAACTACAAGTCGTGGATACATATAGCAGCGATCAAAGAGAGGAGCACAAACAGTTGGACTAGATATACGGTTGCAATCTCTGACGAACAAGGACACAATATCAAGAGAGAGACTGTAACACCCCGGATTTTCAATTAATTATTTTATATGAAATTACCCATTTTAATTATGAATTTTAGATTGGATTTGTATATGGATAAAGAATTGGGCCATGACCCAATTAGGACCCAATTGATTGTGAAATTAGTTTTATTAAAATTTAAATGGGTAGGATTAAATTGGTGGTGAATCATATCCAAATTTGAGTAAAGGATCTTATGGCCGAATTTTGAATGTGAAATCCCTAGATTAGGCGCATGAAAAATATGTGGGATTGTAAATCCACAAATGATATTCTAGAATATTTGGAGAGGGATTTTCTTAATCAAATTGGATTTGCATATCTTAAGAAAATATTCAAAAATCAAATGAGATTAAGCATGGCCGAATTTTGGAAACTAATATCTATAATTATGCGCATGGATTAATAGCCAAGGAAATTATCTAATTAGATAGAGATATAATTAAAAGAAGGTCTTAAATTGAGCAAGGGAGATCGGTAAGTCATTAAACAAAGCAAGGCCACACGGTATTGCCATCTAAGGCAAGGTAAGTCGGCCATGGTTAAATAAGGAAGGTTTGACATATATCCAGTATTTTGGTTATAACTTTTCACTCCGATATCCGATGGCTTTGATTCTTTTTGCGTTAGAAAGAAGACTTCAAGGGATAAAACTTTATAGTTTACCAGTTTTTCTGATTCGGAAGTTAACATGGTCGAAACTGAGATACAATATCGTATACGTGCAAAACAAAACGGGAAACACAAAGGGCGCACGGCTAAGGGGTGCTCATCTTAAGAAATTTCTAATATGGGACTAAGGAAAACTAATAAAAGGAGAGGCAAGGAGGGGGTGCAAGATTTTTACAACCCCATTATCAAGTTTTATTCTTCTCTCTCCCTCTCTCAATTCATCATTCTCTTTCACGCCAAAAGTAAGAGAAGAAAGGGCAGCAACAAGAAGGAGTTCTTGTTTGGAGAAAAGCAGGGGGAAAAGAAAAGAAAATTGGAACAAGAAGAAACCAGCAAGGGTTGTCCGACTAGTAAGAAGAAAAGATTAAGAGCAAAGAAAAGGATCGGAAGAAATAACAGAAGGAGTCGCGGGAACCGGTTAGTTGTTTGATTTATATTTTGTTTAAAAGATATGCTTATTTTTTTAATGGAAATACATGGGTTAGATATGGTTTATTTTATTGGGTTATTAATAATGGAAAACCAAGGAAGCATGAATCATAGGGTTCGGCCACAATGTATGGCCGAACCCCATGTAAGAAGATAGGTTTAATGTATGATTTTTGTAAGCCAATGTATGATCGGTTTTGGATTTACTTGGTGATGGATTAAATGAAAGGATTTTGGAGATGCTTAATGGAAGGTCTTCGGCTATATTTATGGGTTCAAAACTGTGAAAGGATACTGATTTAATGTATGGATTTAAATGATGGAAAACCTTAGACGGATAGGTGTGTTTAATTGGATTTAAAAGATGAGATATTGGAACCATAGGTTTCGCCCATAGTGCATGGCCGAACCCCATGGATGAGGATTCATAAATTAGAAAGCATACTAATTTTGGAAAGGAGTTCTAATCTTAGAAAGTTTCCATTTATGGAAAGTTAGAATCTATATATGGAAACCTTCCATTTATGGAAGAAGTTGTTAAATATGGTACAACCATCTAATTTTGGAAGGTGTTTCCAAATATGGAAAGTTATGCACCGTAGGGTTCGGCCAAGGTATATGGTCGAACCCTATGGACCAAGTTAACTTAGAGATTGGTATAAATGGCAATAATGTAAATTGGTTTCAAACATGAAGATTATGGATCTATGTTTAGGGATTTTAAAAGGGATTTTGAAGGATGAATTCCATGGAAAGAATAATGTTTTATTTTAAATAGATTTGTGTTGATGCTTTCTTAGATGCTTGAAAACTATGGAGGGTTATGATGTTTGAATTCATTTAAAAGAGAACCATAAGAACCATAGGGTTCAGCCATGGTGTATGGCCGAACCCCATGGAGTGGTTATGCTATTTTGAATGTTTGTTAATTATTTTTGGAAGGTGGAGTTCTAATTTAGAAAGATCTAAGAATAGAAAGAAGGGATTGTTTTTGGTAGATGGATTTGGAATGGAGAATAAAATAAGAAATTATCTAATTTTAGAATTGGTTGCTAAAATTGGAAAGCATACAATTATGGAAGGTGTCTGCTTAATAAGGAAAGCTTCTAAATATGGAAGGAGTTGCTAAATTGGAAAGCACTCCAATTATGGAAAGGAGTAGGCTATTTATGGAAACCTTCCATTTATGGAAGGAGGTTGATAATTTTAGTAAGTTTAAATATAGAAATCTTCTAATAATAGAAGGGGAGATTAATAAGGGGAAGTTCTATTTTTGGAAGGTAAAATCTAAATTGGGAAACCTTCCAATTATGGAAAGGTGGAGTTTAATTTGGAAACTATACACCATAGGATTCGGCCAAGGTATGGCCGAATCCCATGGTCCAAATTAAGGGATTAAATGGCATTTTAATTCATGTTAAGGGCTGATTGATGAATCGAGTTATGAACCAATTTTTGGGTTCAGGTGTCAAGGATTAAAGGATTATATATGAATTATTTTATCCATTATTATGGAACTTAAGCCTTATGGAAATAAGGAGGTAAAATGACTATGGATAAGTATAGTGGCAATTTTGAAATTATGAGGAAATATTGGATATAGGGTTCGGCCATGGTGTATGGCCGAACCTCATGAAGTATTTAATGGACTTGGGGTTTTAAGTCATGTTTGTTTTATGAATCAATATATGGGAATTATTTGGTGGACTTGGGATTTTTATGTTACGGTTATGAACTTGTAAATGGGCCATGTTTGGGTCTATGTATGAATTAAATAAATGGTTTACCAAACCAAGGGATGAAGGGTGAAAAGAATGGAAAGATAGATATAATCGCATAAATAAGTAATTAAATGAATAAATTCTACGGAGTGGTAAGATTGTAAATACTTGCTAAAAATAGAAGTTTAGCAATGAATGGCATTTTAGTAATCATATGAATTAATGGATCAATGTTTTGGGACCTAAAACTTAGGTGACGAGACCAATGGCAATTTGGTAAATAAAGGATAAAAAATGAGGAATGGTGTATGGACTTAAAGTATTGTGAATCAAGTGAGACTTGGTTTTGATTTATTATTATATATAAGGTAACGGGATCTCGCAAGCGGTGCGCAATCAGTGATCGACTCTTGGACGAAAACGTAAGGACTCGTGAGCGGTCTTAGGTAGGATTCCACCTCCTTGAAACCATGGAATATGTACTTGTTTTTATCTTATGTTTTGATGAAAATGTGTTTCAAAGGATTTGATTTATTATTGAATTTCAAATGCTACGTTTATCTTGATTTAAATAGCATGGATTGATTATGTTCCAAAGGTGATTTTACATGCTAGATTTTAATTGTATAAAGAGCATGTATTGGATATGTTTTTCAAATGATGATTTTTCAATGCTATATTTATGTTACAAAATAGCATGTGTTTCATTTGCATCTCATGCATGGCATGGGGTGAAGGATTTATAACCGGAGGGGTCACACTCCGTCGGGGCGTCCGAAAAACCTATGTGCAACACCTTGATGTGATTTCCATCAAGAAGATTTCCGGAGGGTCCACACTCTGTCGGGGCGACCGAAAGACCTATGTGGTAGGCACATTTATGTACAGGTGATGGGTGTGACTCATTGCATAATTGTCATCATTGCATGGCATGGATTTATATGGTTTTGATATCACTAAGTTACATGATATGTTTTGTACTAACCATGTGTTAACCCTAATTGGAATACCTACTGGGCGCATTGTACTAACGCCCTAGTTCTACCCTTTATTGGATGATGCAGGAAATGAGGAAAACGCTAAACGCAGAAAGGGACAAGCATAGGAGCTTGGAACGCTTTTAGTTTTATATTGTGTTTAAGATACTCCGGGATTTATATTGAGAGTATCCAGATTTTCAGAATGTAATAACTTAGATGAAATGTTATGGTTTGATGTTTTATTTGGATAATGATGATTGTGATTTTTATTGACTAAGTACTTTGCTATCAATGGAATGGAAATAGGTTCTATTATGATTCCACAAATTGATGTTATGATTCCGCAAGTTGTGATTTTTATTCCGTATGTTGATATTGCTATGTGTGAACCATTTTAGTGGACTGAGTCCATGCACACATATGGTTGGCCAGTTAGGGGAAAAAGCAAGTGAAAAAGGGCGGGGCGTTACAGAGACGAGACAGAGTATGAATCCAAGAAAGAAGCAAGAGACGAACGAAGAGGAGCAAATGAGATTTAGTTGCAGGTTGCAGGTAGCAACGAAGTATCGTACAAGTCTCTCTAAGCCCAGGTTTTTGTTTTGGGTTTCAAACTAAAGGGTTTCTTCTTCTATATAATATTCTCTTATCTCTCTTAATAAAATACATGCTCCATAAACGTAGACAGGATTTTGTCGAACCACGTAAATCTTAACGTCTGATTTTTACTATGTGTTTGATTTAATTATCGTACTGTGATTTATTCAACATATATTTTCCTAACAATATGCTTGATGGATGAAACAAATTGTGTAAGAAGTTCTTTGGAGGTAACCCTTTCACAAATGAATTGAAAATCACTTTTCACGTTTTTGTACAAGTATGTAACACAGACTTGGCAGTCAAATAAATGGAACTAACATTATCACAAAATAAGATGGATACTTGGAAGACAATCACCTAACTTTCTCAAAAGAGTTTGAATCTAATAGACTTCAGTAGCAACATTTGTAAAGCCCTTACATTTGGAGCGGCACTAGATTGGGCAACTATATCTTCTTTAACAATCTCCATCTTGGTTTCTAGCTCAATCTCCACCAAACTAAGCATATATGGTAAGAGATGGAGACCATGGTGAGATAATGCAAAATATATTTGGCAATTGTCCATTAAGTGGTCGAAATTAGGGGTAAAAATATCAACCTGGCCGATATATCGGCCAATATGTAAATATCAGCGGTACCGATATATCGACCGATATTTGACAGATATTTTTCTCTCTCCTATCATTTTTTTTCCAAAAAACTTATATAAAATCAAGAAAATTATGGGGATCATGGATATATAATTTTTTAATTAAATATCGGTCATTGACATATTTAAATATTATTTTTAAGTTACAAACTCGAGAATTTCAAATGTTTTTAAAAAATGATGAAAAATTACAAAAAATTGTGGAATTTTTTTATGGAAATATGTAAATATATTTCAAATTAATACATCTCAATTAATAATAATTAATGTAAATATGTAAATTTCCTCTTAATACATCTTCAGATTTGGTATTTTGTCTTCTAATTTATTTTATTGCCTTCCACTTGCACTTGCGTATAAGTGACTGTGTGTGTAATTGATTCAATATGTGTTAGTATAATTGATTGATACGTTGAAAACTCATGCTGATTTCAGACTGATTTCCAAGGGTACAAAAAGAAAACCCAAGCTGGGTGTCCATCGTTAATGGGTCTGATTTGCAGACTCAGTAGTAGGGTATTTCAATGCAAATTTAGAGGAATCATTGACCAAATTATTTGCTGTAAGCACGGATTTATCTGGGGCAGATTTAGGCTACCTAAATCCAGCAGGAGATTGCGATTAACAACTATTAAAATCAACGTGTAAACGTAAAAGGATTTGAGTCTGTTATTTTGATTTGTTTACAAAAGGAAAGAATGCATATCAACGACTGAGATTTTAGATCCAAGATCAGCCCAGGATTTTATACAAATAAAAGATATCGAGTGCTTTTATTTTATTGTTAAATTAAAAAATGATAAAACAAAACTCCTTTTTTTGAAAATTAAAAAAATCAGAAAATTACATATATCGGGCGATATAATACCCGATATATCACCGATATATATTTTGCACAGCAGATATACATCAGCCTTCAAAAACCGATATATATCAACCGTCGGATAATGCATGAACCAACAAGCTTGATTGAAAAAAAAAAAAATGATCTTTGACACCCCTCATCTTAATTCATTCTAATTAATCAAGAATGTACGTAGTTTGGGTGAGAAGAAGAAAATCATGATGTCAAGAAACTTCTATACCCAAAAATAATGTAATGGGTCAAGACCCATGGAAAATTCCTTGGCGAGTGTGAGCATGAAATGATCAATGTGATCCACATATCGCCCATTAAAATTAAGTCATCACAGAATTGAATGTTTAAGAATAATCCCATGATCCTACCAAATAAATAAAAGAATCTATGTTGAACTCTTGGAAGCCTGTATCAAGGAGATATGAACAAATCATTTTTCACATCCATTTACCTAATCAGCCAAGCATATGAAACCACAAAAGAAAGAAGCACCAAGCAGTGATGGGTTTAAGTACAAGGCCAAAGCCCTCATCATAATTCAAGCCTTTCTGTTGTTTCTATTCTTTTGCAGAGCTTTGTGTTGATATGTGATTGATCTAATTTTTTTTTTTCCACCAAGGTGCTTTGAGAGGAAACGGCTTTCCTATCACATACAAACAATAATATCAAAAAGAAAACAAAAATAAGAAAATCAATTCAAAAAATCAAACCACAGCGTTGAGAGCTTGCTTCCACTTCGCAAACATGCCAAAATGGAGAGGTTTTAGGGGTTTTTTCGTTGGAACAGATTTGGGAGAGATTAGGACACGTTTTTGGAGAGGAATTGTAGGGGAGAAGGTTGACTTGGGTCTTGGGTCTTGGGTATGAGTTTGGACTAAATGGGGCATCGATTTGGGTCATTGGAGGTGGGTTTATGGTCATTCACTGGATGAGGCCCAAATATCAACTCCATATGATCCAAAGGCAACAAAATGATGGGCTAATTAAGCGGGGTCCAATTAGAGTGCCTGCGATCGCATCAATCCAAATAGTCCAATCAAATATGTTCAATCAAGTCAAGGTCCATGATGCTTGCATCACCTCTCTATGCATACAGACCGAATAATATTATGGGGAGTGGCCATTTTATCTTAACCGCTAAGCCAATCTTCACAAATTTGCTTTTGGACAACTTTACATTTAACAAAACTTAAATTTATCAATACAACTTGTCAAAGATGAGATCACTTTTCATTTCAAGTTGTGGGCAAATTCTCGTATATGTTTTATTTATCTTTTCTTTTTCACATCACAAGCTCAAAATAACAAAACTTATACAATCAAAATGTATTATTTAGACTATAAGTGTTGGAACTTGAGACATAATAATGAATAGATAGTGTTTGACTTACTGTCCTCATAATTGATAACATGTTTACAAAATGTGGTATCCTATAATTATAGCTCTAATCTCAAAGTAAGTTTAATTAACTAAAGTATTGTGCTTTCCTTGAAACTTCAATGGTGAATAGAATAGACATCATAGGCATTGCGGTGGGCACACGTGTGACTCATAGTTTAAAAACATATGAAAATCAATAATTAGTTTCAATAATTAGTGTTGAGTAGAGTGAGTATTGAGTTACATCAAGCATATAAAATTAAATTGAAAAGCTTACTTATCTAAACCTCTCAACTCAAGCAGGTTTTCTGCTGCCGTAGAGCTCAATTTTGATGAGAATTAGATTCTTGAGCATTTAAATAAGACTAAAAGAAAAAAACTAAAAAGACAGTGATTTTCGTGTAGGAAATTGTAGGATACCCAGTGTAAAATCTCAATGGTGAGTCCACTACCCATAGGGCACACTAAGGTTAAACTATACGAGTTCGAACCTACAACCTCTCGCTTCCTAAGGCGAGAGGCAACTAGTTAAGCTACTAAGTATCTAGTTATCTACCACACGTGGTATTCCATTGTTTTTTCATGGTTGTATATCAAGTTGACCCAATTAAGTGAATTCATGCCATGATTATAAATAAATAAAAATTCTAATTGAATCAATCTAGAAGGATTAACAACTCAATGACTTACCAAGGCATTTTGTGTCTCTCTGTGTGTGGAGAGAGAAAAAGTAGGAGAGAGATTTGGTTTTTGGGAGAGATGACTTTATTTCTACAGAGTCATTCGAAAACTTTTTAATTTATTTGAAATCAGTGAAACTTATCTAATTGTTGTCTGTGGATATAGGCCTCCACTGAATCAGATAAAATTGTTATATTCTTTGTGTAAATGCTTGTTTTTGATGTTTAATCGCTTCTATTACAATTGAATTTTTGAGATTTTAGCGCAACATATATATATGTGACACGTAGGCTTAATGAGACCCAAAAAAAATAAAAACTTTTGATATGTTAAATTGACGGTTGGGATAAAATACACCTTTAATCTTTAAAAGATGGAAGAATATAATTTTTTTATTCAATTATACATTACTTTTGTAGATTTAAAACTTATAATTTGAGTAACTTAATTAAAATGATTTTTTTATAGACTTCGTATTAGTATCCAGTAAATCAATTAAGTGGGACCTCCATTTTTGAATGATGTAAAGAGGATTCTTGGATGTATATACGGATGATTACGATCATTTATTTTTGTTGTAAGGTGTCGCCCAGTGAAGACAAAAAAAATGAAAAACTAAAGGGTTGGGATAAGGAGGTGTCGGAAAGGAGACTGGAAATTGTCGGCGAAGCGTCCAAGACGAAATTGCGGCCAACAGTGGGCGGAGATTCCGGCTCTCTTTCTCTCTCTCTCTCTCTCTCTATTCAGTACTCCGTCCTCTGCACTTCACAATTTTTTTTATAAGTAGTTTAAAAAATATATTTCAGTTTTTTTTAAATTAAAATAAAATAATATATGTCTATATTTAGTCATTCATTTTTGTGGTTTTATATAAAATAATAAAATATATTTCTATACTAAAAAAATTTAAAAGATATGATTTGTGGAATCTTATAAAGAATAGCTGTGAAGATTCTCAAAATATATATATTCTAACCATGCCCAGATGTATACAAATTAGGGGTCAGGGCAGGACATAATCCATTATCTCTTGCACCACGTTGTTGTGACCTATTCAGTGAAGGATAGAGTGACAAGTATCCGTAGAAGTTATACTAATTAGTCATTTTTATTAAGTTGGTCCAAGTGATTAACCAATTCAGAATTTTTAACCAATTTTACAAAATTCTTAATCACATAAAAACAAGAACTAATTTTAATCTTTGATTAAACACAGTAAAGCGTAATAACAAATATCAGAGTATGCAAATATTTAATCAACAAGCATGCAATACAAGATTAATCACAACAATAAGAGATTTATAGTAATTCGATTTTAATGACCTACGTCCACTCTTTATACTCTCCTAAACTTAGAATATCTAGAAAATTCTCACTAAGAGCAAGAAATGACTTGCACACTTAGCCCCACAAGCACATTATTGGGTGTTCTTTAAATAAAATATATTTAAAGTGCTATCAATGTCTAAATCTTGAACATTTCCAACGATCTTCAAATTTATTTTGAAATAAAAAACAAAAGGAACATTGTTAAGAAAGGCTCCACCGAATTTGCATGTGCTTTTCCATGAATCTTTGCTTTTCACCCATTGGTTGCTTTAATTAAACTCCAAACTTAGCAACTTTTGAAATCTAATGAAATTTTGAGAATTAGGAAGGTTCCTTTGGCAAGAATGGGTTTGGGAATGTAGGTGGGATGGGCCAAAAGGATTTGCACATGGGTAGGGTTGGCTAATGTAGGGTAGTTGGGTAATTAGATATTTGTATAATTATATAGATAATTTAATTGAATATTAGGTAGGCTAATTCAATAATTTGGAAGTTCTAAAATCCTGTGAATTAATCCAGTCAATTTAAAAGGATTATTGGTTGGAGTCCAATGATCATTGCCTCTGTCGAATCTGTCTTAATAAGTTGATGCAATTTCTTCAACTCAGTCCAAATCCACTGAATATAATTTTCGACTTAGATGTTCGCATCATATATTATAATAAAAATCATAAATATTCCTATGTACCATATTAAAATGTGTTACTGTGAGGACAAAGGGTGTACTATTATTTTCTTTTCAAGGGTCTGTGGTCGTGAGTTTCAACACTAGACGATCAAGATTCCAACATAGTCAACTATTTTAGTGATGGACATGTGAACGACTCACGCTTCTTTGTCTTATGTAATGTGAAAAAGACAGGATCAGCATAGAAGATTTTATGGAAAAGACCAAACAAATTCTAAAGAGCAGATGAGATAGATACATGCACAATTCAGTAAATGCAATGCATGTTCATATGTTATACGGAAAGTTCTAAAAATTGTTAAGTTTTCTTATAATTTAAAAAATCATTATGCAACACCTATGAAAATCTCAAAACTGGTCTTCGACGATTAGTTAATGTCCAAATGGGTGAAGTTCAACTGGTTAATCTCTTGTCTAAAAAAGTAGGAGGTGTTAAGTTCGAGTACTAATGGTCTACTCTAATGTTCTAAGAGCAGGGTATCACGCAGGTTTTACGCTGAGTTTTCTATTCTCATACAATAATAAAAAAGTATTTCATGATAATTAGTATAATAAAAAATGAGGAATGAGTCTAAGCTCAGAGGTTTTTAAATATTTTCAAAAAAATTAGAGGGCATTTTATAATTTCCACTGTGGGATATTGGTCATCCATCTTATGATTTTTTTTTCCCAAGATGATGTCGCCCAATCAAGCTCTCACATGGGACCTATTAGAGTTGAAATCATACTCTCTCCTTCTCACACATATTATCTTAAACTTATTTAAGTTATCTATCATGGATTGAAATTCCATTAAATTCAAACGCGATTTTGATTGTGGATCTTTAGATAATCTAAAGTCATGACTTTTTAAATTCAAAAGATCTAACTTTTAAGAAAAGCGACATTGTGAAAATGCCTTTAAAACCCACCTATCCTCATGCATTGAACTCCACGTCTCTAGCCATTGTGGGGCCGAGGGAAAACATTTACCCAAATGAAAGTGATTCTTGGTTATTACCATGTGTCGACATTATACTTAGAATTTGACTTGATCTTACATGTGAACAGTTTGTATAAATATGTATTTAAAATAATTAGGGCTGATATGACTAGTAGTAATTGATTTTCAACAAAATAGAGTAAGGATCCGAAAGCCCAAAGCCCCATATGGGCCTTTTGTTTTTTTTCTAGTACCCGACTTGAGTTCAAAAAATTAGGGCCATGTAGACGCAGTCTAAGTTTGGACCCTATATTTGTAATTCAGGTCCAGGTCGGCTCGACACAATCTTCCCTATTTGCAATCTTAATGGAAAGTCGAGAGATTACAAGTGGCAATCACAAAGATGAGAGGTAGACTATTAAAAATGTGGAGTCAAGTGAAGCAATAAAGAAAAATATGATATTTCAGTAGAGTGACTAATTATATAGTTTATAATAGAGTCAAGTGAAGAAGTAAAATGTAACGGTCCAACCTCCAACATGATATTGCCCGTTTACATAAAACTTGAAAAATCTGGAGCTAGGTAGATGGAATTGTTGTAAATGATGGTGGTGTTTATGTAAACCTTGTACTGTAGATTCTGTAGTTAGTAAGGCCGATATATCCAAAATACAGATCCGATACACCTCAAGTTTGGAATTCGATATTGACAGACCTTAACACTATGGGTTAATTTCCATCGGGCCGTATTTTTGGGTCTTTGACCTGTGATGGTATTGGGGTCCATAAAATCATAACCCCTCACAAGACCCAACCCATTATGTATGGATGTATTCACATCCATTTACAGATCTAAATAAAAGGGTCTCCTTAGGCTGGTCCAAACGAGGTGTAAGTCAAACCATGCTAAAATGGGCTGCACTGGAGCTGTAGTTTTAGCCCAGATGTGGGTCGAAGATTTGGTCTAGGCCGGTTTATGATCAAACTCATCAAAGAATTTAGAAAAGACCTAAGCAGTAGGGCCTTGGCATTATTTCAGACGACTTATAGATTTATAGCGTAAGTTTTAGGCCAAATACTAAATGGGCCAGAATTTGCAATGGCTAGATGTGTTAAACCCCGACTCGAAAGGTGGGCTAGGAACGAGACTAAATTTTTTTTTTTTTGAAACTGAACTCAAGAATTCTAACTAGGTCAGATCAACGGTTAGGCCCAAAGGTCATAAATGATCCCAACATGTGGACTCAAACACATACCATAAGTCTACTAGAAACATCAACACATAATTCCAACAATGAATTATTATTATAACATCATCAGAGTAACTACGGAACATATGATAGTTCAATATATGAAGTGCAAACAAACTAAGTACCACACACGGTACTTTACATAAGTAAAAGGTTCAAGGAACCAAAAAGAAAAGATAAGGGAATTCCCCTCAGGCTAGTCCAAACGAGATCTAAGTCAAACCATCAAAGAATTTAGAAAAGACCAAAGCAGTAGGGCCTTGGCGTTATTTCAGACGACTTATAGATTTATAGCGTAAGTTTTAGGCCAAATACTAAATGGGCCAGAATTTGCATTGGCTAGATGTGTCACGCCCCGACCCGAAAGGTGGGTCCGGAACGAGGCTGATTTTTTTTTTTTTTGAAACTGAACTCAAGAATTCTAATTAGGCCAAATCAACGGTTAGGCCCAAAGGTCATATATGATCTCAACATGTGGACTCAAACACATACCATAAGTCTACCACAAACATCAACACATAATTCCAACAATGAATTATTATTATAACATCATCAGAGTAACTACGGAACATATGATAGTTCAATATATGAAATGCAAACAAACTAAGTACCACACACGGTACTTTACATAAGTAAAAGGTTCAAGGAACCAAAAAGAAAAGATAAGGGAATTCCCCTCAGTGGGAATCCCAAGGCAACGCTGCAGCTTATCCATCTTAAGCTTTATATGGAGGATTCTCCTCCTCGGGCACATCTCCTGAAAGGTGAGTGGGGTGAGCTAACTAGCTCAGTGAAGGAAATATAACAATGCAGTCTAATGAAATATCAGGTTAGTAAATATCAACATTTGTAATATAATATCTCATGCTTGATAATAAATTCTCAATATCAAGTATAATCTCATCGTCATTTCCATAACTGTTGTCATCCAACGTAACGCCTACATACTACGCTGAGACCATCGTATTAAGTCCCGACACGATCAAAATACATCCTTGCACATCTTCGGCCCTCACATGGCCGATACTTACACTCCTCAAGTCAGCAATTGTCGACACCCCTGGTCCAATAGACGTAAATCATCTCACACACATCGCCGATATTGGTTCAATAGTCAAGGGCACGTGGAAGAAGTATTACATAAATCATATGATCAACATTATAGCATTTATAATCATCATAAGCACTTTTTACAACAGTGCATCATGTCTAGGCAAATGGGTTGGTTCATCAAACTTGAAACCACTCATTGCTCAAGATCCATCTTATAAAAAACCTGATTACACCTAATACAAAGTTAAGTTCCCTCACCGAATGTGTGGTATCGCGGACTCTTTTCAACAAGCAAACAAGTGCACAATCATTAATAGGTCAACATACCTAGCATTCAAATATATACATACAAGTAGTTCTTCAAAACCATACTGTTTTCCTAAAAATCTCCAAAGTAAATGGAATTGAGTCTCCTACTTGGTTTCTAACCATTTTAAGTTACAATAATCCACAATATAGTAATAGTAAGGTGCTCAGTCAAAACTTATATTGTCTTTTGGGCATGGTCAGATTAACTTATTGAGTTAGCTCTAGATACTCAGGTCATTTCTCGGTTGTCTTCTGGATAGGACCAGATTTTGTTAAAATGAGACAAATATGTTCTCTCAATGTAAATGGGTTAAAGAGAGAGACCCTGATTCACTGTATAAATAGAAAAGATGTATTACAAATAAAGAAAGAATCTAATTACAATATTGTAAATGGAGAAAGTATCCATTATAGGAATGTAACAGCTCATTCGACACTCCCCCTCAAGTTGGAGCATATATGTCGTCTATGCCCAACTTGCTAAGTGAGCTGTGAAAAATTCTGCCTGTAACTGCTTTGGTGAGGACATCTGCAAGTTGATCTTCAGATTTAACGAATGGTACCTCAATGACCTTCGCCTCGAGTTTCTCCTTAATGAAATGTCTATCAATTTCAACATACTTGGTTCTATCATGTTGCACTGGATTATGTGCGATGTCTATTGCGGCCTTGTTATCACAATGCAGTTGCATGGCACGTTGGGGTTTGAATCCCAATTCACCCAACAAATCCTTTATCCAGAGTAGCTCACATACTCCGTGCGCCATACCCCTATATTCTGCTTCAGCACTTGATCTTGAGACCACTTTCTACTTCTTACTTCGCCAAGAGACCAGATTGCCTCCCACAAAGGTAAAGTATCCAGATGTAGATCGCCTATCAGTAACAGAACCAGCCCAGTCTGCATCAGTGTAACCCTCAACATCTAGATGACCATGTCGTGAGAACATCAAACCTTTTCCAGGAGCAGACTTCAAGTATCTCAGAATTCGGGTTACAGCCTCCATGTGGACTTCACTTGGTGCATGCTGAACTGACTCACCACACTTACTGCATATGCTATGTCAGGTCTGGTGTGAGATAGGTAGATTAACTTACCCACAAAGCGTTGATATCTTTCTTTGTTCGTGGGAACTTGATCAGGATATTCACCAAGCTGGTGATTCAACTCCATTGGAGTATCTGCTGGTTTGTTGGCTAACATTCCAGTTTCAGTCAAGATGTCAAGAATATATTTCCATTGTGATAGAAATATTCCTTGTTTTGAGCGAGCCACTTCAATGCCTAAGAAATACTTCAGAGCACCAAGATTTTTCATTTCAAACTGACTTTCCAAATGGCGCTGTAATGCTGCCTTTTCCTCTAGGTCATTCCCTATAACTACCATGTCATCAACATACACAATAAGGGCAGTGACCTTACCTTTCTTATGTTTCAGGAAAAGAGTATGATCTGAATTACTTTGCTTATAGCCGAAATTCTTCATTGATTTGCTGAACCTTCCAAACCATGCTCTGGGTGATTGCTTCAACCCGTAAAGAGATTTTCTCATCTTACACACCATGTTACTCTGACTGAGCCTCATCTTACATCCTGGAAGGGGGTCCATATAAACTTCTTCTTCTAGATCTCCATGTAGGAAGGCATTTTTTACATCAAACTGGTGTAATGGCCAGTCCAGGTTTGCTGCAAGGGAAAGAAGCACTCGAATTGTGTTGATCTTGGCTACAGGAGCAAAGGTTTCCCCATAGTCAATTCCATAAGTTTGAGTGTAGCTTTTTGCCACTAATCTTGCTTTGTATCTTTCAATAGTGCCATCTGCCTTGAATTTTACTGTATATATCCATCTGCAACCTACTGTTTTCTTCCCTTTAGGAAGAGTAGTCATCTCCCATGTGGAATTTTTCTGGAGGGCCTCCATTTCTTCATTCATTGCTTGAGTCCACTTAGGATGATTTAGAGCTTCCTGCACATTACTTGGAATAGATACAGTGGATAATTGACATACAAATGATACACACGACGGAGACAACCCATGTAGAGACACATGATTAGCAATAGGGTATTTAACATTTGCTTTAAGGTCAGGTTCATATTGTTGTCTAGGGATACCTCTAGTTGTACGAGGGGGTAACTGATAACCTGTATTGCCTATATGACTTGACTCAGGTAAAATGACTGAGTTTGAGGGTTCAGGTACCTGTGGAGGATCTGCAGGACGATCTTCAGAACCTGATTGGATGAGAGGTGGTGGTACTGTAGCAGTTTGATTCCAGTGGAGAATGTGGAATTGTCGCCGTGAACAGTGACAAGTTGTGTGGTTGTATTGGATCCACTAGCAGCACCCTTCGAGTCACCCTCAGTTGCCATCGGATATGCAGTTGGTTGGGCCGAGCTTGCGAACTGGGCCTACTGATGGGCCTCTATCAAACTGGGCCTGCTGATGGGCCTCTGTCAAACTGGGCCTGCTGCTGGTTGGGCCGAGCTTGCGAACTGGGCCTGCTGCTGGTTGGGCCGAGCTTGCGAACTGGGCTTGCTGCTCTGTTCCTCCGGCCCTGATATGCAGCCGATCGATATCACTGTACCGAAACTCGAACCCAGACCAACTGGGATCAAAGGAACGCTGAAGGCCACACAACCACCGAGTGTCGGTTGGTTCTCTGCTGGCTGCCACACGCCGGTGTGCAGAAGTGAGAAAGGCAAGCTGTGTGCGACAACTGGCCGGTGCTGGAGACGAGGGAAAAACGGATCTGGGTCGCGGTCGGGAAACCCCTTTTGCTTGGGAAGTTCAGCCGACGAGTCGGGCAGATCAGAAACTGAGAAGAGCGGAGATGCGATCTGGGCAGCGGCAACAAATCCTAGAAGATCTGGACAGACACGGCGGCGGAAAAAACACTGTATGGCCGACGAGCAGAGAGAGGCTGCTGGGCGGATTGGGGCTTCAAGAACGATGCAGATCTGGCAGAGAGGTATTCAGAAATCAGATCTGAAGGTCTGGGTGCAGAAGACGTCGGTGAGAGGCTGGGCGAACAACAGATTGGTCCTGCAGGGCTCAAATCTGAGATGATCCGAGACAGAGTGAAGGAGCGGAAGACGAGTTACAGAGGCGGTGGGGATTCAGATCTGTCGCCGGTGTCTGAGTGTTTCCGGCTGAATCTCCACGGCGGGAATGATGGATGTGAATGGGGGCTGCGCTGGGCGGAAACGTGCAATGGTGAAGAGCAGATCTGTCGCCGGCGCCGGTCCTGGGCAGATATTGGTTTAGATCGGAAAAAAAATAGAAACAGCAACCGTGTTTTTTTTTTTTTTTTGTTTTGTTTGCTGATGTACAGAATAAAAAAAAAAATTGATGGGGATCGAATTAGGCTCTTGATGCCATGTTAAAAGGAGACAAATATGTTCTCTCAATGTAAATGGGTTAAAGAGAGAGACCCTGATTCACTGTATAAATAGAAAAGATGTATTACAAATAAATAAAGAATCTAATTACAATATTGTAAATGGAGAAAGTATCCATTATAGGAATGTAACAGCTCATTCGACAGATTTGACCTGTTGAGTAAGGCCTCGAGGTCACTCAATGCCCGACAGATATAGCGTCGGCCTGTAAGTGAAGTCACTCAGTGCCCGACAAATAGAGTCGGCCTAGAAGTGAATATAATAGTATATATACTATAGTATTAAGAGGAGAGGGTTAATACAATTTTTAAATTATTAAGGGGTATAAACATCACATTAAAACTTAAGTCTAACACATGCATCAATAATGAAACGAGATTTTATATTCAAAAACTGGGTTCCTCGGAACATAAATCGGAACCAGGTACTGTGGCTTCGGATCATCTGAACCACTGTATAGAACTAGTCACAGACTTCGGAACTTGGGTCTGTCTTCGGACCGTCCGAAGATTAGGTCTCGGATCATCTGAAGGTCCTTCGGAACCGAAAAATCAGAAAAACAGGTCTCGGTGGTTCTGTGTGTCTCGGATCATGCCGAGAGAGGCTCGGATCGTCCAAGAGGGGTTCGGTCCTTCCGAACACAGCTCGAAACATCCTGAGCAGGGGCAAGCGAGTGGCTTGCCTCGGACTCTTCGGGATTTCGAAATGAAGCTCGGAACGTCCGAAAGTCACTCTCGGACCGTCCAAAGGTGGTTACCCTCGGACCGTCCGAAGCACAAATCTCGGACCGTCCGAGAGTCGTCTTCCTCCACTGTCTGCAACAGCAGACAATGATGCCGAACAGGGAGTGAAATACGAATCCAAAAACAGTGGGTTTCGTGGATTCGGTTTTCACATCCAACCGGTCAGATGGACTCCTCAGTGAGTCCTCTTTCCATAGGGAGTGATTTAGAGCTTCAAAACTAAATAGGTCATCGGATTTAAACATGAAAACCACACTGATAAAAGAAAAAATCAAGTTTTTCCTTAAACTTCAAATCCATTTTACTCACTCAAAACTTGGCCAAATTCGTTTTTTCTTGATTCTAAACCAGTTAAAATTCAAAGAGGAACACAGTGGTTACCTTCACTCGAGTTCATGGGTTGAAAATCCAACTTTTGAAAAACTTTCCTCTAAGCTTACGGCAAAGAAAAACTGGAAAAAAAACAGAGGCAAGGGAGAGATCTGCTGGAAATTCAGAGAGCAGTTGGGACTGAGAAAGAGATGGAAATCTGAGGGAGTAAACCCAGCTGATGGAGAGGCATTTTATAGAATGCCTGATCAATCCAGGGTGGCCAGCCGGAGGCTGCATGCCGCTGCTGCCTACGTCCCCAACAGTAACGGTACTGTTTGGGTGACTGGTTGCAGATCAGTCCTCCACAAAAATCCAGTTTTGCAAATAGGCCCCCAATTTTAATAAAATCCGATTTTCAACTTAAAACATGATTTTAAAAGCTCAAAAATTTTAATCCAACTTGACAGATAAGTTGGGTTTTTTAAAAACTTTAATCACCATAAAAATTTGGAGATTTAAAACTCACCAAAAACCATAGATTTAAATAAAAATCATAATTTAATACTATTTACTTAATTTAACTTGTGTTAAATAAAACGATTTAAAATCTTCATTTTTGGGGTTTGAACAAATAAACTAGACCATATTAAAATGGTCTAACATACTATACTTGTTTCAAAAAAATTCTCATTTCCAAAACCATTTAAAATATTTATTTATCTCTTTCGGGGTTTTGACGGGTAATTTTAAATACTATTTTCTGAAAATAAAATTATTTTAAAATCAGAAATAGGAATCCTTGATTAAGGAGAATAATATCATTCAATAATAATCACATAATAACACAATTAATAAAATAACAACGGTAAGTGGTAAATTACCATTTTGCCCTTCCAGTTGGACGAGCTGGATCACTGAGCTTTCGAGCTCAGATTGAGCCACACCTAGGTTTTTCTCAAAGCCCTAACCGTAATCTTCAGATTAATCGGTCTAAGAAGGATTTATTAAACTAAGTCCGCCTAATTTGGGTCAGGGTATCATAAGATGACCCATGTACACAACATCTCTAACAAGTTTCGTTTTTTTATGACCAAGGTGTCCAAGCCTCTTAGAGTAAAAGACTAATTTTTGGAGCATGTGCAATCATTCCTACCCATACACAACTCGTAACTCTACGGAGAGTGACCATTTAGAGTGAAGCGGGAATCAAACTTAAGACTCCTGCTTTCTAAAGCGGGTTCTTTCCAACAACTTGTCCATTGTAAGCCAGAGTTCCTCTCTGTAGCATTTTGGCTCATCTAAGGTTAGACAATTCACAAAATTGGTTAAGCCCATGACAGCCACTGTAAATTTGTAAAAATTATATTGTTAGAATTATCAATTAATATAGAAAGTTTATACTAATCTCAATTCTCAAGTGCCCTAGGTATTGATTGAACAGTTTAAATTTGACAATGTACACTGATTGCCCTAAGCAGGCGTTTAAAAAATATTATCGGCCGATATTTTTCTCTCTCCTCATTTTTTTTAAAAAACAGTCGATATCGGCCGATATTCGGCTCTCCAAAACCGTTTCATATCGGCCGATACGATATGTATCGGCCGATATTTGTACCCCTAGCCCTAAGTAATTTCAACTGTTCAATCAATGCCCACGATATTTTAAAATATTATTTGATTTGATTCATTTTTCCTATATTGAGAACTCTTGGTTTTTTTTTTTTTAGATTTGCATGTGGAAAACTTAGACTAAGTCCTAGTAAAATCCGCACGATGACTATAACTCGAACCCACTTAACATATTTTACAATAAAATACAATAAAAATTTGTTATTTAATTTACTCTTGCACTAACATAAACTTTTTAATCAATAATTCAATTCATTTTAATTAATTCTTGGTCTAGTCGGGCTGGGAGTTATTACTTCCTTGTATTCTTCCTACTTATGCATTTATTGGATAATACTTTTTTAATCATACTGCATTTTAAATTTAAATACACATCATCTATACATTGCTGAGCTTATCAGGATAGAACTCTTTGCTCATAGAATTATATTCGTTCAAAATTATAATAAAAGAAGAAAGAGAATAATGTATTAACAAAATATTAGATCATAATATTAAATTAAATTTTATATTTAATACATAAAAGGATCACTTAAAGAAAAAAAAAAGATATCAGGCTTTGAAGGTTCAACAAACTCAAGCATGGCTACTGAATATAAAAATGTTATCTTGTTATCTTTTACAATCTCAAACATGTCATACCAAATTATGTTGGCGGCAAATTTGTCTTACATACTAACTTTGCTAACAATATGTCAAAATTTATCAGTTTCTATCTTCCCACCTATAAATAGAAATATTTAAGATCAAAATAAAATTAAAAAAGAAAAAGAGATAGAAAAAGTAACAAAATATAAGGATGCTAGAAAGAAAATAAAAAAGTAGAAATGACAAAAAGTATAAAGTAAGAAAATTAGAGGAAAGAGTTTGAATAAAAAAATAACCTTTAGTTGAAAAAAATCTACTCATCCATAAAAAATGATCCTTTTAAATAAAAACTTAGACTCTACACTTAGTGATTTTAATTATTAAGATGAAGTCGTTAAAAATGACTTTAGATCTAAAATTTGACCCACTTATAACTTATTAAATTTGTTTTCAATCCGCACAGTTCGTTTTTTATATGGTGTTTAAAAGAACAAAAAATATTGAAAATGGACTAAATACAATCCATCATTTCTTTGTATGCATGGCATTTAGTGATTTTGACCATTAAGATCAAATAATTAAAAAATAGGTTTAAGAATAAAGTTTGGTCCATTTGTATATCATCAAGTCTAATTTCAACCCATATGGTTGTCCCTTTATATGGTATTTATACATTAAAAAAACAATATAGAATGGAAATGGGACTCGTGTAGCCCATCATTTCTCTGTACACATAGTACATACGTCAATTCGAATAGTTAGGTTTTGACTATTAAGATCAAATAACTAAGACAACACATAGAGACACCCGAAAATCCTGCTCCAATACACCCGATTTCAAAATTTTAAGTGAAATGACCATTTTGCTCTTCCACTTAGACTTCCGCCGCACAACACAAAATCAGCCGAAGGGTTTCAAAATTTGGTGGTATCCTTCGAACGAATGGAAACCCTTCGACTGATTTAGTGTGGTGCGGCGGAAGTGGTTTCGATCAATGGTGGTGCCCACGGTTTTTTTGTTTTACTTCCCAGTTGGTTCGGTGGTATCTTTTGAACGAATGGAAATACTTCGACTGATTTCGTGAGGTGCGACAGAAGTGAAAGTGAAAGGGGCAAAACAGTCATTTCATTCAAAATTTTGAAATCGGATGTATTGGGGCAGAATTTTCAAGTGTTTATATGTGCTGCCACAACTAAAATTTAAGTTTAGAGTTGAAATTTGGTCTACTTTTACCACAAGAAATATACTTTCAATTCATACAATTAATTTTTATACGGTGTTCACAACAATTAAAAGGGAGATAAAAATATGGACTCAGTGTGATAGTTCCTTTTTAAATAAATAAATAAGTTAGTAATATCTCATAGGCAATCATTCCCTTCTTAAGTATTAATGTTTCTGTAGTTGAAACTACGAGTTGCTTGGCACTAAATTTAAATTTGACATTTCACCCAATTTATTATTGTTGACTTCTATTTCTTTTTACTAACTCTCATTAATGAAACAACAGATCTTACGTTATTAGATTTGTGGCCCCCATAAATCTAATTAGGTATCTGCTACATCAGGACCCTGTAGCCTTGTCCCTTTCTTCCAATGTAGCAGACACTGTGACATAATTGGGGTGTAAAGGTTCAAAGAAACTATTAATTTAACAATCTTTTGTAGTTCATGGTTTGTAATTTTCCTATATCCAAGTTAAGGTAAATTTTCTAAGCATGCAGCTTAATGTGGAGTAAGTCCGTGATTAATTTAAATTATTGAATATATTATTTTAGACTTTTAGATTCCAATTTGACCAAAAAAAAAAAATCTCATCTCATTTATTATACTGTTAAATGAACTTTTAACGGTATAAATATTTATTTAATGATTTACATTCAATACTTAAAAATAAAAATTAGAATTATTTAATGAACTCTATTTTAAACAGTCTCATAGTTTTGGAGATTTCACAGTCACCTAATATGGTGGCATGTTAAAGGGACCAGTCTCATTCTCATAAATAAATTTTACCGATTTTTAATTAATTGTTTTTTTTTTTTGAATTTACGTTTCAAATCAGAGGATAGTAAATAATAGGTTTATACTAAAACATAAATATTAATAATATTAGTAAATAGTGACTTGGACAAGTCACTCTTCTTGCTTGTTGAATCATGATTGATGAATGTGTCACCTATATCAAATCAGCTCAAGTCCCTTTCTATTTAAATAGAAAAAAAATCATCTCTATCTTTTTAATGAATGATGAATTTTAAAATAATTAATAAATATAAAATAAAATAGAATATAAAATACACTTTAATCTTACAATCATAAATAAACTTCCCATGAAACTCATCTTGCATGAGAGAAAAAATTTTAACTGACCAAACTAAATAATTATAGATAAGTTTTGCATGACACTATAAAATACGCTATAACATGTGGTTGAAGTTGATTTGAACATGTAAATGGTCAATATTTAATAAAAAAATTACATATCATGAAATTTATAGTTTTTTTTTAATTTTTTTCAAAAAAATCATATGAGAGAGAATAAATTTGCCGATATATCGTTCGGGCCCAATGCGACCGTGGATTAATGGCAATGGTTGGGTAATGGACTTGTGCCTAATCTTTCAGCTGAAAATGTGATAGTTGGGGACATGATCTCACGTGATATGATTGGTGGGCCAGAAGGCTATATAGCACTTAGGGCAACCGGTGTGGTGGCCATATGGCCACCTTATTTGGACGGTATGGGGCAGGCTATTTGTGGGGCCCACACCATTTTTTGTTAAATGGCGGGCTACAGATAACATACATGTAGCCAGCCATTTCTCTCTCTTTCCTCTATATATATATATATATATAACTTGTATATAGTTTTTGATTTTTTGATTTTCTCTTTTTATTTATTTATTTGATTATTTTGGATTTTTTTTTTGTTTTTGGGTATAATTTGTATAATAGGGTAAATAATTATTTTTTCCTTTACTTTATTAAAAAATAAAAAATAACTCTTTACCTTTTGATTTTTTTTCCTTTACATTTGTAAACAAAATATATGCGAAACAAAAAATTAAAATTATTCTGTACAAAAAATTAAAATTATAGCTATTGAGAAACAAAAATATTAAAAATAAGATTTTATTCATCTCAAACAATATGAAAAATTACATTCTAAAAATATTCTCTTTAAACTTCTTCATTACCAAATTTATTCCACAAATGTTCCATGAGATCTCTCCTGATATGTAATGTATTTTTATTTATACTAGAGTATGTAATGTCTTTTTAATTTATTTATTTCCAGCATCACAAATATGTATGTCTTTTTAATTTATTTAATTTCTTGTGAGTGAATATGTGTGTTTTTTAATTTTTTTAATTACTTGTGAGAAAATATATATGTTTTGTTAATTTATTTAATTACTTGTGAAAAAATATGTAATGTCTTTATATTTATTTTCTTTTAAATTTGTTAAAAAAATGTACATAAAAAAATAATAATAAAATATTAAAAATTAGCAATTCTAGTTAACACTATATCGTGTCACGAGTCTGGCTAAAATTTATAGCCAGCCAAGTCATCAAAAAATATATTATTTAATTATATAACTGACTAATTTTAGTGACATAGCCGGCCCTTAAATCCAATCTCTCACTTCATTGCTCCCCAATGGTTGACAAAGATGACAAGAAAGATTGGAATTTCCAAGACTCTTAACCTCACGTAAGTCTTGTTTCTATTTAAATTTTAGTAATATATTTATTTATTAAATATGATGTTTTAGAGAATGTTCACATTATGAAAAAAATTATTTAAATTTTTTTAATTTGTTTAATTTAAACTAATAAAATCAATAATTACCGAGAATTCCATTTAAACCATTTGATTGATTGCTACAAGATGTTCACCTGTTCACTGGATTTCACTGTATTTTCACGTGCATCTAAGTGTGAAGTCTAGTAAATGAAGTGGTGACAGTTTGTTAGAATAGTTTTTCGTTTGACATGTGGCCTACTAAAAATTGTATTGATCGAATTGATCATACCATATTTTTAAAGTTTTTAAAATTTTATTATTTTAAATAATTTTTAATCTAATAAATTCTATAGTCTTTACGAACAATGTGTAATCAATCTGATCAAAGCCATTTTTGGCAGACAATGTATAGAAGGAAAGAGTATTTTAACAAGTCCATCACCACCTTTTTTGATAGACCTATCTTTAAATTTTTTTTTTTTTTGAATTTACATATGAAAAACTGTAGAAAACCCAACGTAAAACCCTCACGACACGAGTGATATCTACTGTCCTTATAATACATCAAATGAGATTATAGGAGTTCAAACTTAATATATCTTATTTTATAAAAAATAAAATTACCAATTGAGTTACACCACGAGCCGTTAAATGGACAATGATACTAGGTAAAATTGTTTGTCTAAATTGAGAACACTTTCCACTTTTACACTATCAAAATGTACTATGGGGGCACAAATGAGCGAAGTAACAACTTTGACAAGTCACTCGTGTGGCTTGTCTAATCATGATTCATGAATGTGCCACCTTATATCAAATCAGCTCAAGTCCCTTCCTATTACAACTGTAAAAATATCTCTATCTTTTTAAAGAATAATAGATTTAAAAATAATTAATGAATATAAAACAAAATAACATATAGATTGAATAGACTTTAAAATTTTAAAATTAGTATAAATTAGTTTTACATGAAGCTCTCACGGCAAAAATATGGTACAGAGTTTGGTAGAATCGTTATATATTTTTGAATAAAAGTGAAAAGATAAGCTCTTGCATTTATTTTTCTTAATTAGAAAGAGATTTATCTTTAAATTCCTGCTTTCAATTTTTCCCCACTTTTTTACTTTAAGATGATTTATTTATAAGGCTAAATTTATGATGTGATGGTGGATTAATGGTAGTGGTGGGTCCCACAACTTGTACCTATGTTCAAGCTGAAACTGTGATACCCGGGGGCATGATCTCACGTGATATCATTGTTGGGCCACAAGTCTACAAAGCACTTAAACCCAAATCTCTCACTTATATGCTTTCCAATCATTGAGAAAGATGATAAGGTCGAGGGAATATCCAACACTCTTGATTCTATTAAATTTTAATAATATATTTATCATTAAATATAATATTTTAGTGATTTTATGAAGTAACGAAAAGTCGTACATCAATTAATTTGTAAAACCAATGATTTTACATAACATTTAAAGTACCATTCTCATAATGGCTAGCTTTTGAGAGTGAGTTGTACTTAAAAAATGTTATCATGTCTTGATTTTTTTTTTAACATGGTATCAGAATAAGTTGTGGAGTCGCATGGTGCAACTGCACATGAGGACAGATATAAAATAACAAAGTGTCTCAAACTGGTTACTTTATGAAACCAATGACTCTATATAATACTTGAGGTACATTTCTGTCAATTGCTAGTTTTTTAAAGTGAGTTCTATCTCAAGAATGTTATGATGTTATTGTTTTCTAATAGATTATCCACATTATAACATAAAAATAATTTTTATTTATTTTTTCATTTAATTTAAACAATTATAGAGAATTTCATTTCAACCATTTATTTGACAGTGTAAATTCAATGAATTTACTTGTGTAATAGAATGAATTCTTTTAAATTTTTGTACTAATAACTATTATTGATTTTTAATACTAATTCACCGAGAGAGGAACTGATGGGTGGGATGAGCAGGTCCCACATACGATCTGCTTGGCCTGTTTTGTATTTTATTTTTAACTAGTTGATTATGAATTTAAATAATAATAATAATAATGTTATCGTTGCTCCTGTGCAGGGCCGTTTTAACCGTAAGGTGAGTGAGGTGATCGCCTTAGGCCCCCACTCGCGTTAGGCCCCCATTCGTCTTACCACATAAAACCCTAAAAATGTTACCCTTTCCTTTCTCAATCTCACTTCTTCTCTCCTCTTTGGCTCTCTCACTACTAGTCCACGCCACTGCTCTCTATCTCTCTCGACGATACGCCACTGCTCTCTATCTCTCTCTATCTAACGTCCAAACATGCGTCGGTTCTAAAGGGTGGTCTTCTCTATACCAGGCACTGTCTTTTTCTTTACTTGTTTCCGCTTTCTCAGGTGAAATTCATGAGCTAAAGCACGAGCTCTTCCTTCTACTTCTGTCGTTTGCCGATTTCCAGTTTTCTTCATGAAAGAGGGGAAAGCTGTGTTGACCGGTTTTTCTAGACTAAGATCTGAATAAATGATTGCATGAGTAAAATCTGGTGGATTCTGGAGGAGGAACTCTAAGACTTTATTTTCTTTTGTCTTATTTATAGAAAAAGGTTTTTTTTCCCATTTCTTTCTTATTTATCTTTTTGGATCGGTACGGTGAGCTGTGAGGAGAGTAGGGAAGACCTTAAAGATCTTACTTGGTGAAGCAAAGAAAAAAATATTCTCTCTATGTCTTCTGTTTTCAGAGATTTGAGAAGTTAGATGTCTAGAGATTACTTTAATTAAATTTGGTGAATCAGCTCAAAGTTTATGATTTGTTGCTTAGATTTGATAAAATTAGTGCTTAGATTTGACAAAATGGGTATATGATTTCATATCCTCCCTTAGACGACTAATTCCTAACCCTGCAAATTTACTTTGAAATTTTAAGTTCTTCTCTATACTTTCTTTTCTCTTGAATATGGACATGTCTCCGTACAACCGACCCTTTCCAAGATGTTTCTCCATTTTGTTTGCTTACAACCAATCACCACCTATGTAGATTTAGGCATTTAATTCTGAGATCTTGATTATTATTATCAATGTTAGATAAGTTGGAATAGGAGCTTCTCAAAAGCAAAGTTCCAATGGTTTAAGGGAAAAGGACCTTAGTTTTTGAGCTTGGGTATTCTACTTATTTAATATCCTTTTCTTAATTCATTTTTTTCCTTCCTTTTGATTTTTTCATATGTTTGCCCTAATCTTCATGTTCAATTACAGCTCAATTTTTTCCTCGATCATAAGATTTGCATCTTCTTTAATAAGAGGCTACTTTTGCATTTTTACTTTACTAGCTTAAGTGGAGTACATAATATTTTGATGTCATTTTGAAAAAATATTCTTGCTGTGACTTAGCAAGTGATTATGAAGAGAAATGTAGGGAAATAAATTTTCTAAATCTCCAAATTTTAGGGGAGACTCTATCGAAATTTCGGTAGAAATTCTAAATAATAGTAGTACTTAGAAATCTATTTCTCCCTCGATGTGTGTGGTCATAAGATTTGAATTTTAAAGGAGAATCCCACGCTTTCGTCACGTAACAGATTGTGACGTGTTGGTGTCATCATCGGTTCGTCGTGGGATAGGGCGTTATTATATATAATTAAAATTTTAATTAAATATTATTTATAATAATATCTTAAATATCAAGAAGACCCCGTTTAAAAATTTTACCTTAAGCTCCCATTTGTGTTAAGACGGCTGAAAGTAAAGAGCTATGAGTTGTCACTAATATCCTATTATCTGTTCTAGATTTTGTTTAGTATCTCGTGAAAGAAAGATTTAATCCGTGACTAATCAACATGCTCTATTTCTCTATCTCCCTTATTGATCAATAATGAGGAAAAACAATGTTTCAATATTCTTCGTAGATTATTGTCTATATGGAATTCCACTTCTTTCAGAAATTAATTGAGTACTCTAAGAGGCTTCAATGCTTTGGTCTTTGAGAAAATTTGAATATAAAATAAAGAGAGAGAATAAAGGCTGCCATTACAAGAAAAAAATATTAAAAGTGAATTTGTGTAAAAAAATCATTTTTGGAAGTGTTAAAAGTTATTTAGATATTTGAGTTCTATTTTCTAAAAATACTGAAAAGTTGTTTGGATATAATCTTGTGAAAATTTACATGTAAAAAATAAGGTAACGATAGAAACATTTTCTAATTTTTTTATAATTAATTAGACGGCATATTTTTTACCATAAAAATGAGGGGGTTTTGACATTTTCAAAAAGATAGTGTTTTTTTTTTTAAAAATTTCCCCAAAATCAAAGAAAAATGTTGCAAAATAGATATAGAATCTTTTAAAAAGTGAGGATATCAAATCTTTAAATTTACTATATGCAAATTTTAAAAGGCGTGACTTACAGACACCCGACTTTTCTGTCTCTATACACCTGATTCTGGATTTTCGTGATAAATTACCATTATACCTCCATATTTTTACTCATTCGAACGAACTGCCAGTTCATTTCGGCATTCATTCGAACGAATGCGAAATGTAATTTTAGTTATTTCGAAGGAATGGGCTGAACAGTGTTCCGTGTTACTGTTTAGCCCATTTGTTCGAATGAACGGATGGTTCATTCGAATCATACTACAGTACGTGTATTATTTAAATAATAAAATTTCCTATAAAACTTTAAAGTTATTTTTTAAGCACTGTATATTTTCAAAATTTCTCAAATTGAATATCCGGATTGATTACGATAACATGATAAAAATAATTTAAGACTTCAAGGTCTTTTGACACTCCCAAATGCTTAAAACGCAGTATTTTACAAATAAGGGTATCCCTCGGCTGTGCCAAAAACACATTTGAGAGTATCAAAAGACCTCAAAGTCTTAAAGTATTTTTATCAGGTTACCGTAGTTAGTCTGGATATTCAATTTGAGAAATTTTCAAAATACACAGTGCTTAAAAAATAACTTTAAAGTTTTAAAGGAGATTTTATTATTTAACTAATGCACTATGCATTTCTGTAGCATCGGCAACATAGACCGTTATTTTTTAAAGCACTATGTATTTTCAAAATTTCTCAAATTAAATATTCGGACTAATTACGATAACCTGATAAAAATACTTTAAGACTTTAAGATCTTTTGACACTCCCAAATGTGTTATCGGCATAGCCTAGGGATACCCTTATTTGTAAAACACTGTGTTTTAAGCATTTGGGAGTGTCAAAAAACTTTGAAGTCTTAAATTATTTTTATCAGGTTATCGTAATTAGTCCAGATATTCAATTTGAGAAATTTTGAAAATACACAATGCTAAAAAAATAACTTTAAAGTTTTAAAGGAAATTTTATTAATTTAAATAATGCACATACTGTAACATCATTCGAATGAACCATCTGTTCATTCAAACGGATGGGTTGAACAGTAACGCGAAACACTGTTCAGTTCATTCGTTCGAATGAACTAAATTTACACTTTGGAATTCATTCATCTGATACATTCATTCGAATGAACCAACCCGTTCATTTGAATGAATGAACACTGTTCAGCCCATTCATTCGAATGAACTAAAATTACACTTTGGTATTCATTCGAATGAATAATTCATTCGAATGAATGCCGAAATGAACTCGCAGTTCATTCGAATGAGTAAAAATGTAGGGGTATAATGGTAATTTGCCACGAAAATCCAAAATCAGGTGCGTAGAGGGAAAAAATTCGGGTGTCTGTAAGTCGCGCCATTTTAAAATCACTAAAGATTATAGTTTGTCATATTTTATTTTTGAATTCATGTGTGGGAAATAGTGGGATAACCAGCGTAAAACCCCCATGTGTGAGTTCACTATCCCTAGGACACACCAAGGTTAGACCATGAGAACTCGAACCTGCAACATCCCACTTTCTAAGGCAGAAGGCAACCTCTTGAGTTACACCCAGGGATTTAAAATTCGGTATCGGCCGATATATTTTTCTCTCTCTTTTTTTTTTTTTCAAAAATGACCAATATCATCCGATATGATGCGGACATATCGGCCGATACAAATATATTTGTACCCCAAAAGGGGTCAAAATATTGCCCTTAGCGATATATCAATATCGACGATACCGATATATCGGCCGATATTTCGGCGATATTTTTCTTTCTCGTCCAAATCTTAATTTTTTTTAGAAAATAAATAAAATTATGGGCTTTATGGATCTATAATTTTTTCATTAAATATCGGCCGTTTACATATTCAAATATTATTTTCATCGTTTTAAAAAAATGGCCATTAATATCTATTAAAAAATGAAAATCACCATTAAATTTTCATAAAAAAAATGAAACGTCACAACCATAAATTTTCATCAAATTTGATTAAGCCACCATTAATTTTTCATTTTTTTTTAAAGAAATTATCATTATTTCCATCAAAAAACGAAAAGACAATTAAATTTGCATAAAAAAACGAAAAGACACAATTAAATTCATTAAAAAACGAAAAATGACAATAAATGTTCATCGATTTTGATTTAACCGTTATTTATTTTTCATTTTTTTTGAAAAGTCACCATTAATTTTCATAAAAAACAAAAAAACACAATTAAATTCATCAAAAAAGGAAAAATGACAATAAATGTTCATCGATTTTGATTTAGAAATTATTAGTTTTTCATTGTTTTTTGAAAAGTCACCATTAATTTTCATAAAAAACGAAAAGACACAATTAAATTCATCAAAAAAACGAAAATGACAATTAAATTTCTATCAAAAACAAGAATTCAAAATAAATTTTCATCGATTTTGATTAAACCATCATTAATTTTTCCATCATTTTCTAAATAGTCACCATTAATTTTTATTAAAAAACGAAAAGTCATCATAACGTTTTTTTTTTTAAAGAAAAAAAAGGAAAAAAAATTTAAAAACCGGTTTTAATACAAATCGGACGATATTGAGACCGATATTTTGGGCCGTTTATCGGTTATATTGGTCGATAAACTTTTCGTACGGCCGATACAAGATATATCGGCCGATATTATTCGATCTTAAAAAACCGATATATATCAGATATTTTCACCCCTGCCCCAACCTACATCCATGTTCAAGCTCAAAATCAAACTTTTAGAATTGGTCTCGTGCTTTTACTACATGGGGATGACTTGACCCATTTTTTATTTTGGTATGCTATTTTGGACTTAAAATTAAGCTCACCAAGCCTGGATGAGCCTAACAACTTCTCAGATTTTCTAATGCAAGCTTGAGGATGGGCCTGACCCAAAAGAGTCGACTAAATTTTGAACAAGAGTAGGTTAGTTATCAGGTTGAGCTAACCAAGAGTCAACTAAATGACTCAATTTAAACTTATAGTATATATATATAGACAAAATGGATAAATATAAAAGTACTAAAAGAAAGTTATAACCAATAAAACACCAAAATGAAGAATTAGATGGTTGTGAAACATCTAATTCCATTATCAAAATAAATATAACCATAACTTGACTGTCTTTCATCCACCATTTCATAACCATCATTCAAGATTATTAACTTCAACTCACTCGAGTCTTAACTTCTAATAACTATCAACTAATTATTTTATTTGAAGACATAATCTATTTAATAAAGTGATTCAATTATAGTTTGATTTAGTAAGTTTGGCCCAACTAAGTCTGCTAACTTTGCCTAGTCAAATTAAAAATGCAACATCTAATTTGACTCTATCCAATAACTAGGTAAATGACTAGGTGGGATCAACTCTATGAGTCAACCAAGAACTGATCTTAATTATTTCAAATTTCAATTCCTCGGTAAGTCCTTACTCTGAACATATTCCACGGATAGTGGTCCTTCATTAAAATTACCAAAGATTGAATTCAAGAACTCAGTCTTGAAGTCTTGTGTCTCAATCACTAAACCAAATCCTTGGGGTTTCAATTCCTCTAAGTTTGATCTTATCCAAGAACCAGGTATATAACTAGGTTGAGTCAACTGGATGAGTCAGTAGAAACTCGACCTAGTTTAAAAACTATGATCCATTTGAATCCAAATGGACCAACAAAGTAATCTTTCCAAACCAGAATGGTCTATCCACCCATATCTGAATAGATCACTAAATGCTCTACCAGGTATGTTGTCACCAAGTAATCCTTGCATTCCAACATTGTGCCACCAATTGTATCAATCAAACACATGTAGCCCACAAATGTTTCCCACAAAATCCAGATGGACCATTAAAGGAGCCACCTATATTTCCAATGGAACCACCAAATAAAGGTGTCAATTTACTAAATCACTAATCATGATGAATATTTATGAATAAAATTGATTGTGACACAAGCATCACCATTTTTTAATGAAAAGAAAGGATAAACTTTTAAAAATTTGGTCGAAAATAATAAAGAAAGACATGACAGATAATAAAAGAATAAAGAACATAGTTATTAATAGAATAGAATAGAAGAGAACCAATAAGTCAAGAAAAAAAGAATGACTGAGATTAAATTAAAGATCTTGGATTCGACTCTTTTCAAGTTTAAAGACCTACATTGCAGTCAACAGTCGACTCAATCAATTCTCTAAAAAAATTCCTTAAAAAAAGACAGTTGATCCCATTTTGCATGGTACCAAACACTATTTTTTTCCTTAGAAAATATGTATTCCATGAATGAAAATCCATTCAAGCAAACAATGCCTTATATGAGAAATAGGGAGTTGTTGACAGGTCTAGAACATAGTAGGGAATTCAGATTAACACCCATTTTACTTTCTAATTTTCCAAATACAACCCCATATTTCGATTATTCTATATATAAAGGCATTACTGCATTTCAAAGGTACCATATAGGTTCTATAGAGAATTACTAATACACACCAAGTTATACAAACAATATTTACATTTTTAAGTGACTTCATGCATAGTCTCTAAAAATGTCTGTCACTTAACCTTCACCACAAACATTGAATTTGTAGAGATTAAGAGAGTTTAAGAAAACTTTCTGTAAATTATTTCTTCTTGCCATCTCGGCGAGCTCTCGAACAGCTACCTTTGAACAATGGCGATTTGCTTGGAAGCTCGCAAGGTGCCTGAAATCCGATGTTCTCAACAGCTCCAACCGTCTTGAACAGTCGCCGCTTGTTCACTTCTTCGACAAGCGATCTGTGTAACATTTGACTCCTCACGTCGACCATCGAACGGTTCCTTGTCAAGCAACGGTTATCAATGGCCCTATGACCAACATGACCCTGACCATGTGGAGAATGTGGTGAACTGCATTGGTTGCAACACTTTGATTTAGGAGAATGACCACCCCTGTTCTCCTCAGGGCAAAATCTAGATGACTTGTGGCTCTTCATGAAGGGATCACATTGCCTTCTAGGGCTCAAATCATGGTCGTATTCGCCGCCAAAGTTGTAATTCATATTTGAATATTTTTCCGAGCGTAGCGAGCTCTGAGAGCTTGTGTCGTCGTCGAGATACTCATCTACATTTGCCACACATTGGTTGGATGAGTAAGTGATTCAAAAACCATGTTGATTAAAAAAAAAGAAAAGATTAGATTTCCTAATTCACATTCATTTTTATTTAGTAACATAAACAATTGTCATTAGGCTTAATCAACAATGGCATGTGGAATTATGGAATGACAGTGAACATGATGTCAACTAAGAATGAAAATGAGGATAAAAATGATTAGAGATGTTTTTCTTTTTTCATTCTAATATTCCTAATCTTGGATGATAAAGAAGACAGTAGTTCTTGTGCTTACATACCTTGAATCCAATCTGTTTGGCAAGCCAAATCATTGCCGCATCGGTCGTGGGATCCATGTGAGACCAAGCCAAAAAAGGAAGCTTGGGAGGAAGAAGACGACGAGTAGCAAGTATGGTGGAAACCATCATCTTCAACTTCATCTTGGTAGCTCAACTCATTGTGTTCTTGGCTTCTTGATGTGCCCCACTCTTTCCAGTGTGGCACCAATGCTGAAATCTCCTTATCAATCACCTCTGCAATCTCAAATGGATCACGACCTGTTATCTCCAGCTCCTTGACCATCTCAGTTGCCACATCAATGGGTGTGTCGCTTATGGTGTCGAAAGGGAAGTATATGTTCCTAACAGTACCTGAAATATGTAATTTAACATAACAATAATTTAGCATGATTTGTCTTAGTTAATTTTCGGGCAAATTCCTTAAGTATAAAGCTTAAGAAAGAAGACCCAATCTAACTCTTTTGTCTTGACAAATGATCAAGCACTTCCATCAGCCTAACATTAAGAGATATCATGTCATGTTAGAAAAGATTTTTCTAATTCGAACCACAACACTGTTGGAGCAAACAATGTTCATTTCCAACTTAAGCAGTAGGAATCAGGAATTGTCACCATGTTAAAACATTTACATGTTGATTTTTAACAGGTAGATTTGGTTCAAACTAGAATAAACAAATAATTTCCCAGTGCCCTTCTTGATGCCAATTAAAATGTCAATTGTTTTCATTTCTATTGCGACAGTACTACCCTGGTATGGCTCTCTGTTTATTAGGCATTTGTTATGTTGCACAGACACTTCAATTTAGGTAATGTGTCTGTGTCGGACACGTGTCCGTGTGAGACACTTTATTTTTATGTGTAAAATCAGAGTCCTTGTCATATCAATGGTGTATCCCTGCCATGTCTGGGTATCAAAGTGTATTTGGCATCAGAGAAAGTTTGGTGATGGAAAGCAGAATCCCTACCGACTACAACTAGGGTGGGGCAAGACAAGCACTGGATCAGTTCAAGCCCAGGACCTTGCTTGACTTGGTTCGATTTGATCCACCTTGAGTCCAGCCCAGTTTTACTTTATAGGCCTCAAGCATGACTGAAGAAATTTGAATTTTATGACTAGTATTGTGTATTCTTTGGAACAATATAATAATAGAAGAAATTAACTATTCCTGTTGATCGATTGTTCTAGATCATAGGTACAAACACGGGCGGAGCCAGAAACTCTTTCCTGATGTCTGGGTGGGTGGGAGCTGAATGGAAAAATGTGAACTTTTCCAAGGGGGTTGACAGAGTTCAAGATGACAAGGCTAGACATTCAACATATTTTAGGCAAATGGCTTCGGCCAATAGTTTGTAAGAGAAGTTAAGCATCTTAAGAGGTAGAGCAAGTCTCTTACATGGGTGGCTAAGATTGTCTAATGAATATGATTCTATTCTTGTGGACCATCTGAGGTAGGATTCACTACATAAATAAACAGTTTGGCTCACCATCTTTATCAGCAATCTGTACTTTGAGGAAGATGGTATCATCTTCAGGATTCATCTTTCCAGTGATGGTCATGTCAGTGCTACTGTTCATTGCACCTGGTTGATAAACATTCAGCACTGGTCCATATGCCTGCCTATCTGGTGAAGCATTACTACATATCATTTTTCCATGACCAAAACACTTGAGCACAGGCACAGACTCCTCCTCGTCTGATGCAAGGAATGGATCGAGTAGGAGATCCTTAGCCGGCATCCTTGTTGAAGCATTTTCTAAACATTTTCCAATGAATCTCTGGACTTCCGGGTCACGAATTCTGTAGAATGCATCTGGCAATTTTCCCTAGACATTAAAAAGTGCACTGTCGGTCAAATTCCAATTAGCAGAAGTTTGGAGATCACAGCTGAATGTCCAAGCTTACCGATGTCACTTTCTTGTATATTTGTGCTGGATTTGAACACTCACTATAAGGGTACTCTGAAGTAAGCATCTCCAGTAAACACATGCCAAAGGAGTAAACGTCGACAAGCTCATTATATTCTTCTTCATAGAGCTCTGGTGCCATAAACTCTGGAGTGCCTGCAGTTTTAAGTTAAAATGAAAAGTAGAACTTATTTTGAAGAATGTGTATGATTATAAATTATTCACATTGCAAAATCAAATAATCAATGGTTAGATAAAGAGTTGATGGTGTTTGAAAAACATTACTCTGTTCATACTTATCTATATTCAAGTACAATACTTAAACATGGATGAGTTAACTGAAAAATGCAACAGTAGGAATGAAGAAGAGGAAGAACAGAAACTTTCCCCTGAAAAAAATTCTTATCTTCCAAAAAAGAAAGTAGAGTGTATCATAAATGATCATGATTCAGAAGAATAGGAAGTTGAATTTTGAGTTAAAAACATCACAGAAATGTGCACACACACACACACACATGAGAGAGAGTCATTGCCTATCACACTGTGGGCAGCTTGGGACCCTCGAAGGATTGCAGCTAACCCTAGATCGCCGATCTTGACTTGCCCGAGATGTCCATTGACAAAGATGTTGTCACACTTGAGATCTCTATGAATCACTGGTGGATCATGACCATGCAAGTAAACAAGGCCGTGAAGTATTTGGCGTGCCCAATTCTTCACAGCTCGAATGTCTACCCACTTGTATCGAAGCCGGTACCTGAATTCAGTACCTTCGTTAAGCTATATCATTCTTAATTTCTCTCATCACATGGGTAAGCACCAACATGCTCATGTTACTCTTAATAATAAAAAAGTTTGAACCAAGGACTTCAATTCACTTAAGGCTATTGCTACTGGTGAAACTTAGTTTATGGTAATCATATAAGCACATTTACCAATCAAAATTCGGTATTTTCAGCGTATAATTATAACATAAACACCATCTGACCACATTCACAAGGTGGTGATTAATGGCCCAGGCTAATTGTAAGCATTGTTCATTCAATATAGGAGTAGCCCTAAGTGAACCTTCACTGATAACAATAGTGGTGTGAGTCACATATGCATTGAATTCTAAGTAAAAATGAAGTTGAGACATGAGAAAGTACTCTCTCAAGGTGCCAGAAGTGAACATTTCAGTGATGAAGTTGAATGTTCTCTTTTCGACGTCGATCCAAGAGGCATAGAACCGGATGATTGAATCATGATTAAGGGTACTGAGGAGATGAACTTCAGAGTATAATCTCTGCAACTCCTCTGGTGATCGGAAAACGTCGTTCAGTTTTGCTTGGTTCCATGCTACTTCCATTCCTAGCAGCTCATCAAAAGCCTTGTAGCTGATTGCTTGTTAAGGAAGATTTACATGAAATTGTGAATGTAACTTGAGTAGGAAATCATCTACAGAAATGAAAACAGAACATCCACTTAACACATAACCACATTTTCAAAATTGTTTTGAAGGATACACTGTCTTTGTCGCGCCTTTTCCAAGAACTTCTGTGAACTGCAAATGAATGTTTTCAACAATGTTAGCACGATCCTAAGAAATGAACATAGTTGTTCTTTCATAGGTAAGGAACTCTTTCCAATTCATAACTTTCAACATTTTAAATTTCAATTTTCTCTGTTGTGTTGGAACATACACCAAAAATATTATCAACAAATTCATTGTAGACGCTATCAAATGGGCTAGGGGTGTGAGGCGTCTTCCCTGGAGGCTTATCACCCTAGTAAGGGTAATTAAGGGTCTTTCTATGGGCTTGGAGGTCTCCTTCAATCATATCAGCCGGACAGCAAATGGCGTTGCGGACTTCTTTGATAAAAATGGTGTTGAAGGGCTGTTTTTGGGTGTCTTTCATCTTCCAGGAGGATGATTGTTTTATTGTAATTCTTCTCTTTTTCTTTTGTTGCTCGCCTTTGTGCCTAATCCTTTTGGCTTGTCTTTTTTCTTTTGTTGTTTTTAATCTTCTATTTAATGAAATTTCATCTTTACCATTCAAAAAAAAAAAACAAATTCATTGTAGACATTGATTTTGGAGAAAAAGGATAGAAAAATATATTTTAAAACAAAAAACATCTGTACTTGTTTGGTTTCCAATTCTTGAGTAGCCAAACAATTCATTCAACCGAATCACCCTCAGTGTCTCCTGCAATATACTCTACAGTTGCAATTGGATCCTTAGCCATTTTGACTGCATTTCGGGTTGCTCTTAGTGTTGAGTTAAAACCCTTCTTAAGTTGGATTCAAATTAGTTAAAATGATTCCAGCTTTGGGGCTTTCAAAAATATACCTCGACTCTAATCTCTTGATTTTTAATAGGCTCCATATTTAAGTATAAACTTTTCCGATCAACTCGGTCTCCATAGTTCATATAGGCCCCACAAAAAAATTGCATAGCATTACCCCGCACTCTCTGTGTCAAGGGATCATACATTTTTCTGTATAAATTATAAATCATATCCACACCAAATCTTCATTATAATTCAATTTTAATTTTAATATCTATGTAATATTTTATAGGACAAACTGGCCAGACCAATTTAAAATATAGTTGTTGATATTTTTTAGGGAAATGATTTGTGCACCTCCCATTTATCCATGGTGCTCTCGTTTACTTGTTTTTTCCAATTTTGCCCCCCACCTAAAAAATGATGGAAATGGAGAAAAGGTGGGTGGAGGGCAAAATTGGAAAAAAAAATTGTAGAAGTGCACTATAGGTAAAATGGGGGGTACACAATCACTTCCCATTTTTTATTATAAAAAGGAAGCTTCATTTAACTCTTTGTATAATTGATTTGAGCAAATAAATAGACAATTGATGGGTCACTCCGCTTTTGTCTATCTATTTTATTTAATTTAAATCAAGTGGTTACACATATTTAATGATAGTAATTGTTTAAATTCTCACATTAATAACAATTTATTAAGACTATTGAATTTGAATTTATTAATTCATTTAATAATATTTATTCACAATAATCACATGATTGGTCAACCTAGAACAGTCTTCCATACGGAATAAGCAATGAAAATAGAAAAAAAAAATGTGATACGGAACAAGATAAAGTTATACTGTTTGATAAAGAGGGGGTATTTTGGTAAAAATTTGAAGGAGATGTTTCTAATGATTTATTTTTTTTTAAAAATAGTAAGTGCTCGTCATTATGTAAAAAATATTGCGTCCTCCTTGTAAATTAAGGAAGGTGATAAAAGAGCAGAAAAAGAGACCCTTGCAAGAGTTCTCCATTTAGGAACCGAGATCGCAGAGTTCGGAAGATGGAGTTTATGGAACAAGAGGGATTCAGAACATCAATTTTGACTATTTTGAGTTATTTTCATTAATTTTTTAAATTTTGATTTTAAGATAATCTCAAATTTTGAATTTTTTTTAAATAATTTAATGAAATAATATCCATTGCTTATGGAATTCAATGGAGATATATTAATGTCATTTACATAATTTGTAACGGTGTTTGTGTGATTTTTCAAGATTTTTTTGAAAATTTCATAAAAGTGGTGATTTCTAATATAGTTCCCATTTTCGAATTTCTTATAAAAAGTTAATGAAATAATATACAAATGTCTTTACAATTAAGTAAAAACCATTAATGTGATTGGTAGAGTTTTTCATATCTAAATAAATTATAATAGAATATACATGTCAATAAAAGATACTTGAGAACATGAAGTTCATATTATATGTTTCCTCGTTTTAGTTTTCTTCTTTATAAAATTTTTATTCATTTCCACAGTTTTAGGACGCATTGTAATTTCAAGTTTCAATGTCTAAAACTCCATAAAAATACCATTATTTAAAAAAAAAATTATGATCACTTTAGGTTTTTCATTTTTTCCTATTTTTCTATATTTTTTCTAAATTTTTTTTTTAAAAAGAGAGACAGAGAGAGAGAATGCATATTGATGATTTATCGAACCTCTTATCCATGGCACACAAATTTCCACCAATATTCTTGTCTTTCTTTCTGCTTGTGCAACTCTAGTAACTCTTTTTCTCTTAATATATTAACCATTAAAAATAAAATAGCTTTGTAAGTCAACCAAAAATCATGCTCCTAAATTAGTAAAAATTAGGAGATTTTTGAGAAACACGACAAGTATTTTTTTATAATTTTGTGTACTTTTCTTGAATTATAGTTAAAAGCTATCTACATATTTTTACTGAGAATTTTTTAAAAAAAAATTCAAGATAAGTTGAAATAAACAGAATAGTAACAATTCCAACTTCATATTGATGAAATAGACCATCATAACACGGGAATACTTTTTTAATAGACACGGATTTTTCAGATTTCCTACTTTGTCCCATCCGTAGAAATCCGCTCACTTTTTCATTGAATTGATTTATGTGTAAAATGATCCGGTCGGTGCATTGATTTCTAAGTGATCCGGTCGGTGTAAACCGATTCAGTGGAAAGTGAACCGATTCAGTGGAAAGTGAACTGATTTTTATGAATGGACGAGGGGCAAAATGAGAAGTTCACTAAAAATATGTGCCTCACAAAAGATAATGCTCGTGTTAAAAATCTGTGCCTCAGAAGAGATAACGCTCGTGTTAGAATGCTTGTGCAATGGAGTTTTCACAACAACACATATTCAGTAGTGCATTTCTCCAAGAAATCTGTTATTATTAATTAAAAAATTGTAAGGATATTCTTAAAAGATAAGTTTACTAGTGTTAATTGACATAATTGACATTCTATATTTGTATTTTCCATTATTATCGGCTTTCCTGTATATTGCTAATTGGTTGATTCTCTCCTCTTTTAAATACATGCAATTTCTATATATTTCAAAGCTAACCATTTTATATAAGTTTTTAGAATTAGAATAGATGCTCGAGTTTCACTTCTTCAGAAATTATTTTATATATGAGATTTGTAAGTGGTTTCGTGTATTTGTAGAATTATTTGTGATGGACTTAAAATAAGAAAAATAATAATAGTAGTTATTATCAAGTAAAATAAATGGAGTAAGGGAAGATGAAGAAGCAAGGAGATTAGAAGGTAGAGTTTGGAGCGAACTTACACGTCCATAGCGGCCCGTCGGATCGGTTTCGACGTAGCCACAGTCTCCTTTGGCAGCTGCGTCGACGCGCTGCCGGACCCTTCCTTCAAACATGTCCGGCGGCGGCGGCGGCGGCGGCGAGACGAACGAAAAGAAAACCAAACTGGAATAATTATGGAGATAGTAAATATAACTGTCCTTAATATGGATGAGGTTAGAAGAAGAACGGTAATGGAGGAGGAGGAGGAGGTGAATTGTCCGGCGAACTGTCCGGCGAAGGGCGTAACGGGGTGTTAGATCCGAGGCTTTCCTTCATGGTTTTCGTAGGAGAAGACGCCGAAGAGGAGCCAGAAGAGCCTGGAGTAGTCGATCCTGAGCATGATCCAAGCCATCTTGACAACCAGCCGTGTGAAGTCGAAATCCTTGGCATACATTGATGTAACAAGAGAGGAGAGACGTGGGATTTTTATTCTCTTTTTCGAAGGGGAACTTTCTGGGGAATGTTTTGGTACCCTTTGTAAAAAAAGGGTATCTTTGCTTTATTGCAGGAGAATGAGGGGTAAATAGGAAACAGAGCGCCCTTTTTTTCAAAAATTACTGAAACTGTTTTGTGGTTTGGATGGTGGTGGGACACCTGAATTTGAAGAATCTGTGGCTACGCTTTGATGGTACCATTTGTGGATTGTGGGCTCTTCTGATCTAATTCTGATTTCCAAGTTCCAACTTTGTATGTCTGTGATTTAGAAAGAGAGCGATTCCAATTAGCAAAGGAGAGAGAGTGGAGATGAGGAGAAGACGTGGGGAGGGGGAGAAGGTGTAAATAGGAGGGAAAGTGGGAGAAGGCAGCTGTGGATGGGCCCCACACAAATGGGAATGGGATGGGGTCAATCACGTCGAACGTAACGGCGTTATAACGGGGGAGGAATCTTACACACAGAGAGAGAGAGAGAGAGAGAGAGAGTAGGCTTTGGCTATGAAGTTGGCTCCATTCGACTTGGGCTAAGCCAATACACTAACTTCTTTCATCAATCCTAAACAAGATTAGGTGGGATTTTTAAAGAAATCCTGAGCAACTTTATGGATAACTTTTACCCGGGCTAATTGTGTGGTCCATACTAATGGGAGTTTGAATTTACACTTTCTTCTTTTTATGATTTTTTATCATTTTTGAATTATATTCATATCCAATAAATTTATTTTAAATTGACTTCGCGGTTAGATTAATAACTCATTCAAACTAATCTATTTAGACGGATGATTTTTAGTCCTTTGAAGAACATACCTTTCTAAATTTAATGGACCTAATTTCTTTACGAGAAACATCATTCTGAACAAGATTATGTGGAATTTTCAAAAAAATTCTGAACATGTTTATGTAAAACTTTCACCCGAGTTAACTGTGTGGTCTATAGTAATGGAAGTTTGAATTTACACTTTCTTCTTTGTATACTCATTTTACCACTTTAAATTATATTTATATCCAATAAATTTGTTTTGAATTGATTTCGTTGTTGAATTAAAAATCCATCAAAACTAACCTATTTTGGAGGATGATTTTTAGACCTTCCAAGATCATTCCTTTTTAAATGTAATGGACTTAATTTTTTTATGAGAAGCATCATTTTGAAAATCTCTTTTGAACCTATCAATCTCCATGTAGTGGACTGATGAGGGCATTAGAGATGAATATATGCATGAATTAACAATGAGATTTTATGTAGTTTTTTTTTTATCGAAGAAGCCCATTAAAGCAACGAATTGGGCCTAAAACACTTAAATAAGTTGCCTCTTGGATAAAGATAAAGATTTGGCCCATAATTTCTCAATTTAGACTCAATTTGGTCAAGGTAAGGGCTCCAAATGGTCAAAGATAAGGATTTACTATGGAAATTGTAGGGTGCCCATATAGAGACTGCAGAAATCTGCCAGCAAATACCGAATTCTGAAATTTCATTAGAAATTACCATTCTGCCCTTTCCACACGAAATCGTACGATCGATTCTGCAGTGCATTTTGCTTCGATCGATCAATCGTGCGATTGATTCACGATTCACGTGAATATGAGCGAAACAGTTTCCTGAAGAAATCGATCGATCGATCATGCGATTGATTCACGAATACGAGCGAAACAATTCCCTGAAGAAATCGATCGATTAACTGATCGATGGATTGTTTAAAAATTGTACTACAGTAACTACATTATTTAAATAAAAAAATTCCATTAAAACTTTAAAGTTATTTTTTAATCATTTTGTATTTTCAAAATTTCTCAAATTGAATATCCGGACAAATTACGATAACCTGATAAAAATACTTTGAGACTAAAAGGTCTTTTGACACTCCTAAATGATTAAAACAGAGTGTTTCACAAATAAGGGTATCCATAGGCTGTGTCGAAAATACATTTGGGAGTGTCAAAAGACCTTAAAGTCTTAAAGTATTTTTATCATATTATCATAATTAGTTCGAATATTCAATTTGAGAAATTTTGAAAATACACCGTGCTTAAAAAATAACGTTAAAGTTTTATATTTCCTTTTAAAACTTTAAAGTTATTTTTTAATCACAATGTATTTTCAAAATTTCTCAAATTAAATATCCGAACTAATTACGATAAAATAATAAAAATACTTTAAGACTTAAAGGTCTTTTGACACTCCAAAATGATTAAAACAAGGTGTTTTACAAATAAGGGTATCCCTAGGCTACGCCGAAAACATATCTGAGAGTGTCAAAATACCTTAAAGTCTTAAAGTATTTTTATCATGTTATCCTAATTAGTCCAGATATTTAATTTGAAAAAATTTGAAAATACATAATACTTAAAAAATAACGTTAAAGTTTTATATTTTCTTCTAAAACTATAAATAAAGGGTTTTCATGACCAAAGGTATAAATCCCACTTCAATGAATTCTCTTTGCTTTTAACAATTAAGTTCTAATTTTTGTTCTTGTTCTTTGATTTCTAGCTTTATGTTGCTTGAATTTAATTAATTTAATTGTTCATGTAATTTAGTTTTTACCATTGTGTCAATTCACATAGTTTTAGATTTCTAATGAGATTTGGGCCTTCAATCTTTTTTTTTGGAGAGCAATTAGATTGTATATTTTCTTTTCCAATTGGAATTCGATTTTCTCAAACTTTAAGTGAATTTTCCATTTGCAATTAAATTGAAGAAATTGAGAATTTTTTTTAAAAATTCTTAGTTAATTTTATGTTTGAGTTTCTCAATTAAATTTGAGTCAATTTTAAATTTGTTCTTCATCTAATCTTGCACAAGAATAGATCTAATACCAAGAATTTATCAAACTCGACCTAGGCCATCATCATGAACTCTATCCTCATGGGTCCCACAAAGCCCAAAGGTCAATTTTGCTCATCTACAACATCAAACAAGTAAATGTAATTATCCTTTATGAGTTAGAGTGTTAGACTAAACAATAGAATCAATTTTAAGAAAATATTTTAAGACAAGGTTATAAGAGATTAATAGTCTATAGTATTTTAAATTTTAAATTTTAAATTTTAAAATTGCAAATCTAAATTAACTGAATAAAGATGAAATTCTACTCAGAACTTATTTGCATAATTTTCCTAAACATCCCATTAAAATGTATACCTAATTGAAAAAACAAATAGTAGATAATATCTCCAATAAATTATTTAAATTATTATTTTTAGCCCTTTCCTTTTATTTTTCCTCATCATATTTATTCTATGTGGTCCCTATGGTGCATTGAACGTAGTAGTCATTAGAAATTTTTAGTATCGCATGTAGAATTTTTACGTTTTAGTGTCCACTTGTCCACTTGACGTGTGATTTTTTTTCCTTAAGAGTCATATTCATCAATATTTTCAGAGTATTTTGGTCATTTTATTCATTTTTTTTGAAAAAAAAAAAGGAAATTGAGATTTTTGTAAACAATGGATGAAGTGGTCACGTCGATTTAAGAATTGATATTTTTTTTTTTATGACGAAGGTATGCAGGCCTCTTGTAGCATCTTACTAATCCTCGAAATATATATGCAAACTTCCCTACCGACACACTAGATAATTCTACGGAGAATAACCGGAGTGAGAGAAATATATTAAAATAGTAATTTCTACTTAAGTCCATTATTTGGATTAATTGTAAAAACCTTAAACTGTTGTTATAGAGATTTTATTTTTGATATTTGACAATGGATGGTGAGTACGTTTCCTATCAAGAAAATACAATACTAATGTCTCAAAGTCAAAGATTTGATAGTATACCTTATAAGAAATCGTCTAAAGCATAGACTTTTTATGAAAATGACTAATTTGTAGTTAGATATCTTTTTTTTTTTTTTTTTGAAGTAATACAAATGGTAACGTGGATGGATTTTAAGTGAAGACCTAGCACTATCTAGAATTTATAGTTTTATTAGATTAATTAAAAAGACTAAATCTATAAAAAATGAGAATGATTATTTTATTTTTTTGAAGTATGAAGGTGTCGAAGTGTGTGAAAATCCCTCAATCTACACACTAGATAAGCCTAAAAAAAGTAACCCTTCATTGAAATTAATAGGATTAAATCTAACTACTCAATCCTTAAGTCTTATATCTCAACAACAATTATTAAATAGAGGGAATATCACATGACTCTACAACAGTAATTGTTTCACTTTATTCACTTTTGTCAAATGTCATTCACACGTGGCACAATAATGATTATTATCATCAATTGTTATTGGCTTACGCGCACTATATAGAGACTTCATTTTTCTACCTCAACACATCCGATTTCAAAAAATTTAGTGAAATTACCATTTGATCCCTTCGTGTTTTATTCATCCAAACGAACTGTCAATTCATTTTCAGTTCATTCGGATAAGTATTCATTCGTTCAAATGAACAGCTTGGTTCATTCGAATGAATAAGTCAAATTTTGGGAAGCATTGACATATATATGTTCATTCGTTTGAAGAAATAAAAATTACATTAAGGTGTTCGTTCAGATGAATATATTTATTCGAACGAACGAAAAATGAACTGAAAATTCGTTCGAATGAATTTATACGTGGGGGTAGAATGGTAACTTCACTCAAAAATTAGAAAATGGAAGAGTAAAGGCAGATTTTCTGGATATCTGTATGGCTCCCCTTATCTTATCTATTTAGAGTCTGCTTTTTAAATTAGATTCTTCTACTATCTCTTTATATAAAGCATAACCTTTATAAGTTAAGGATGTACATGGATATTTGAAAATCTGAAAGTTTAAAACATTTGATCAAAATAAACAGACTTAGATACAAATTTCATATCTATTTAAAATATTTGAATTCGAATCCAAATCCAACTCTAATATCTATTTGTATTGAGATGTGGATTTAGATCTCATTATTTCTAAATCTGCTAATCCGAATGGCAAATAATGTAAATAAAATATTTAATATTAATATACACTAAAACTTTACCTTTATGTGTCTTTATCATACCACCCATCAAATTTAGAATTAAGAGATCCCATTACAATTGACATATAGAATACATCATTTGAAATATAATTTTTATTATCTATTTTGAAGTTTTTTATCCTTCCTTTTACAACTTTTTCTTTATTTTATGCATTAGAGTGGTTTTTTAAGATAATTCTTTGGGTTTTTTTTCTCCTAATTTTCATTAATTATATGTTATGTTTTATGGGATTTGAGCTCTTTCTTAGTACAAATTGGAATTGACAATTTAATTAGTTTTATTTTTCCTTTCTTCAGGAAAATTTTTTATTTTTTTGGATATCAAAAAATTAAATCTAAATTCAACAATATGAAGCAGATGCATATACGAAGCTTACATCTAAAAACCCAACATGTATCTGAATCTAAATTTGAATTCCACAATATTAATCAGATATAAATACAAATCTTACCTATATCGGATCTAAATTCAACCCATTTATGAGGTTTGAAAAGATATTATTCAAGAAAAAATTTGGCAATAAGTATATTACACGTGTGAGCGATCTAATTCTCAATTACTTTCAAATGATGGAGAAATACATTAATTATGAACTTAACAACATCTTTATAATTAACTCAGAAATTAGAGACATTACCAAAGAACACTAGGAAAAATGGATATCCACACTCCCATACAAAGATAGAATCCAAATAAAGTGTACAAAATTCAAACTATATCATAATAGGTATTAGTGTACCCACAAATATAATGAAAAATAAATAACCATGATAAACAAATCTAAAACTATTAAAATAAATAAATAAAATGTATTGATGGTGTCTAATTCTGATTTTCGCAGACTACACTACATAGTGGTCTTTCTGTATAGAGAGTGACTTGAACTCAATCTTCTTTAAACGAATGTATACTTAGCCGGTTTCTCTCTGGACCGTTGTACTCCTTTAGCTGCTCCTGATGGACCGATGGACAAAGTCAGGAATTAATGAACAAAAAACCTTTATGCATCTCAAACGAGTTCTTAACCATCATTTATCACATGTTGTTAATAATCAATCTATTAAAAATATTTTTAAATTTAATTATGAATATCAATATGAGATTATGGAATAAATCAATTCGATGATATTTGATGATGACAATAATGTGTTAAAATGTTATGTAAAGTTGATTTGATGTTTTTGTCAACTCATGAGATGATGTATTTAGTGCCAAATACAGCCAATGATGATGTTAAGCTTCACCTGCTCCTCTAAATGAATCGACAAAATAAAAAAGAAGAAAAAATATCCTGGCCCACCCAAAATTTAAAATAATTTAAATTTTATAGTTGCACATCAATTTTTTGGATGTATTCCTTATGTCGGGGACTGGAATAGACAACAGTATGTGAACTTTCATTTTCATTGATAATTTTAATTTTTACAATTTTAGACCATAAAATTTTATTCTTATAAACTTGTCATAGTTTATTCTTATGAAATTAGAATGATTAAATAGAATGTTCCCTATTTTGCTACACAGTATCGGCCAAATGCTGGTTTATTTAATTTTAAAAAAAAAAGTTTCGACCTATTTCGATTTACTTTCATCATTTTTAATGTAAAAGCGTTTAAAACCAAGTTATTCAATTTTTTAGTTATTTTCATCAATTTTTTTTTTTTTGAATTTCGTCTCTAAGATAACATCAAATCTGGGATTTTTCTTGAAATAATATTTAGTGTTTATTGAATTCAATGAAGATGTTAATGTAATTCATTAATGTAATTCATATAGTTTGAAGGGGGTATTTGTGTCATTTTCTAAGATTTTTCTAAAAATATGATAAAAGCTGGATTTTCTAAGATACTTTCCAGTTTTTATTTCTTGTTGAAAAAAATGAATGAAATGAAATACAAATATTTCTATAATTAAATGAAGAACTCTTAATGTGATTTATATAATTTTTAGAGTGTTTGTATAATTTTTTCTCATATTTTGACATTTTTACGAAACTCAAAAATTCTTACAATAAAAAATTGTATATTGTAATTGAAGATAATGTCTCTAGGAGATACTTAAGAACATGAATTTTATATTAGGAGCTTTCTCATATTGGTTTTCTTCTTTATAAAATTTTTAGAGATTTTCCAAAGTTTTAGAGTTCTTTTCAAAATTTTAGGACATAATTTATTTACATCTAAATTTTGACTTACAAGGACCTAAAACTCTATAAAATTACCCTTTTTTTTTAAAAAAAAAAATACTCACCATAGGTTTTTCATTTTCTATTTTTATCTTCTTTTTCTATTTTTTTTAAAAAAAAGTAGAGGAGAATAAAACTGTATCGGTAATTTATCATGGATACGGTATGCATCGGCAATTTGGGCCCGTCCAAGTAGACTCTACAATGTACATCTAAAAATATCTGAAAACAAAAACCAATTGAACAATAAGGAACTACGTTCAAGAGTCTTTTCGTAAAATGTATTTTAAAATAAAAAAAAAAATACTTCATTGAATTAAATCTTAAAAATAAAGGCCTCAGATAAAACCCTTATTTAATTCCCTTCTCATTTATCCTTAAGAAATAAGACGGCATTCATCAACTTCCAACTAACGTAGGAATTGACATTCATGTAAAATAAGTAGAGAAATTATCCATTGTAAAAGGATTCATAAAACTTGATGTGAATCCTTAACTATGACCGCCAAACAAGAAAAAAAAAATAGAATTTTGACTTTTTAAATTGAGTTCATAATTTCATCTAAATATTGAGATTGAAAGTTTACGCTAATTAATTGTGAACCAGCGAATAATTTCTCGAAGTAACCACAAGAAGTTGAGTCAAGTGGAGCCAAATGCGCCACAACCATGGGAAGCCAAGCTCACGCTAACGCGATCGCTACTCACTGCACAGATACATTCACAGTCAAGCCAACATCGGCTAATATGACTCAGCTATTCTGACCTCAGTTTTGGGAATAAATAACAAGGAATGTGGCCACCTAAGGGAGGGCCTTTATTATTATTATTATTTTTTATTTTTTATTTTTATTTTTATTTTTATTTCTCTGTCTCTATCTTCAGATGTATAATTAGTATGGAGTTGACAATTAAAACCTAATCTAGCATTTTGTGTTCAGTATTCATTTGAAAAAGTCCCTCCACTTATTTTATTCTTTTCCCTCTCCCTTTTTAATTTTTCTTAGGTGTAGGTCCCACTCCATTGGATGACATATTCCAATTTGTCTGCATTTTAGATTTTTATTTTCAAGTTGACCTGACTTGTCATTTTCCTATTGGCCCACTTGACCTGTTTATTGAATTCGTGTGCCTATTGCCACCTTGTATACTATGGTGGGTTACACTCAGTGCTCATATAGCATTTAAAATGTGTGCCATCGTGCACGCATGTCAAACTGCAATGCAATTTTTAATACGTGGAAATGAGTTCAAATTTTTAATTATGGAGGTTTAGTGTGATAATTCATCAAAGTTTCATCACATATTGAATAGGGGTGCAACTTTTAACTTAACACAAATGATTCGACTCGAGAAATTAAGTAGATTTACATTTTTAAAATTAGAATTAGGTTGAGATGAAGAAAAAAAATCTGAATTAAATTCAAGTAAAGAGATTAGTTGCTTCGAAAGCCTATGTTGACTGATTTAATATGAGATCGGTTAAAAAATACCTCATTTGTATGGATCTAGTTCAACTGGTTGCCTCTCGCTTCAGGAAGCGGGAGGTTGCGAGTTCGAGCTCTCATGGTCTAACCTTGGTGTGCCCTAGGGGTAGTGGACTCACTCATGGAGGATTTATGCTAGGTATCCCGTGATTTCCCACACGTAAATTCAAAAAAATATATTAATATTTTAAAAAAAACTTTCAAAATTTGAATCATCATAAGAATGTTTAATCCAACTTAGGAGGGACTTTAGTTTAGGAGTGAGGTCAGGTTGGTGTGGTTAACTGAAGATGGTCAAATTAGTGATAGAAGGTTCAAAGATTAGGTGGGTCCAAATGGGAACCATTTGGAGAAGTATATATTTTATTATATCACATGCTGATGCTCAAGCAGTCATTTAAGATTTTAGAAAATTATTAGTACATGTATTATGATGTACATTAGTAAATCGATTCATAATTTGATATTGTGCAACAATAAATAAAAACAAGGTAAAAATTTAGAGAAGTATATAAATTAAAAAAAAAAATCCCCTAAATACCATGTTTTAGGTATTATATCATCAAATAAAACCCAAATTAATTGGAAAGAACTTTGATTGGATAATAAAACTTATGTTTTTAAAGTCTCAAAATTTTAATTTTATTTAATAGTGAAAATGAATCAAAATTTACGAGCTTAGATTAAAAAAAAATTTGAACTGTGGTCAAATTGAGTGCAAATCTAATTCATGAAAGTAGGTAGATGTGAGGGAGAATGGGTGTCATTGGTGGGCCCCACAAAACTAAGAATACATGGTGGGGTATCTTATTTGAGGTATATCTATGTGGAGCTCATTTGAGTTTTTATAAGTTCATTGATTGAAAAGGACTTCACTTGAGTAAGATACCTATAATTCACTTTGATAGGATATGTAAAGCTATAATTTTTTAACTCTCAAAAATCTGAATTATCCAATAGTATAGATCTCATTTACTTTATGAGAATAGATCAACGGTCTATCTTGGCCAAATTATGTAAGAATCCTATTCAAAGAGGGCAAGTGGGTATGAGGCAGGAAGGGGTGTAATTGGAATCAAAGAGGATCTCACGAGACCGCACCAATGAAATTTTCCTGATAGATGGAGTTCCCTATTCTTATATAACTCTCTCTTTTTTTCTCCCCCTATCGATGTGGGACTCGTTTTTACTCAAGAAAGACCTCAGCTTTTCCTACTTATAGACATAACCTTGATGCATCTAATCACCAAGGAGTGAATGAATAAGAAAATTATTAAGTGAATTAGAGGTGGGCAAAAGTTCAACTCCATCACATCATCATGACAAAAAAAATATATATAGGATTTCAAAATTTGATCATATAAATCTTAGATAAATGTATTTAAAAAAAAAAAATCAATTATGTACAAAAGGTAGATTTGTGCCAATTTGAGATACTTATAAAAGGTCGTGTTAGAAGATTCCTCAAATAGAGATGTAAAAGGAGGTTTTGTGAGCAATTCACCCTTTGAGAGAGACAAATAAGTACACATAGAAAATACTCATTTTGGTGGTAGGATTTGAATGGATTTGTTGATCATATTATGAAGTAGCAGAAGAATATTCTCTCTTTCCAGCCAATTGCAAGGAGCCAAGTGGCAACCTCTTCGTTATTTCTTGCTGCATAATGAATCTCTACTGTTTACAAAGTATAAAATACTCTTTCTGTCCCAACTTAGGTGTCCTATATGAATTTTTAAATTGTCCTAAAATAGTTGTCTCATTTATATTGGAGTAGTATAAAGTGTGTTGAAAATGGATGAGATCACATGGAGTGCTAATCTCATATAAAAAGTTTCTTAAAAAATAGAAATATTTCAAATGAGACAACTAAAATGGGACGGAGGGAGTATAAGTCTTCACCTACTAAAAAGGGATTCCAACACTTGCTTTCTTTTCTAAGTGTATGAGAATTAGTGAGAGAGTTTTGGCATTAAATCTGCACAGGTAGTTCAGTTGGTGTAAACTTTTTAGGATTAAATTAGAAGTCTTGGATTTAACTCTTCTCAGAGTTATTTGATACAAGAAACTTGCAAGTGGTTTCATGTATTCGTAAAATTAGTCTTATCTTCAATATGAGGTAGGAATACTTGAGTTATAAAAAAAAATCAGACTAAAAGATTGTTATAATCAATATATGCTACTTTGAATTCCTATGATCTATCTCAGTTGAATGAAAATTGGTTGTTTTTACCATCATTTGTCTCTTTTCTTCTCTACATGAATTAACCCATGCATTTGAAATATGGTGAAGCCACTTTTTTTAATTGGGAAGCCACTAAGGTGTAAAAAAAGGATTCAAGTGCTCAACTCCTTTGATGATTGATACTTTGTTTTTTCTTTCCTCCTTTTATTGGTTTTCATTGCTCACTTTATCAGCACTTCTCTAGTCTTTTCAAATTTTTAGCTTTATTTATCACCCACTCACTTTCCAAAATACCAACTTATGAGGCCTAGTTGAGTATGAATGGTTTGGATTAATCGTTAAAAGGGGTCATATTTTTTTTTTGAACGGTAAAGATGAAGATTTCATTAAAAGAAGAGAAAGAAGGCCTATGAGAGTTAGGCCCAAAAGCAAACAAAACAAAACACAAAAAGAGAAAAAACAACAACAATTATCCTCTAGGGAGATGGAAGATACTCAAAATCAACCCTTTAACAACATTTTTAGTATAGAAATCCACAACACCATTCGTCGACCGACTGACACAAGTGAAGGAGACCTCCAGACCCGCGATAAGACCCTTAATCTTCCTTATAAGGGTGATAAGCCTCCAAGGAGGACGCTTCACACCCCTATCCCATTTAATAGCGTTGAAGGAATTACTTTCAATTGCTAAGTTAAAAGGGTCATACTTACAGGCTTCTTTGAGGTCTTTTCTAGAGAATAGGCATTTTTTTTTTTTTAATTTCATATATATAGGATCAATGAGATTTTGTCTTCAAATAAAAAAATTGAGGACTTTTATGAGGGGTCTAATAGTGCATGTAGATTGATTGAAAACGTCTTTGTTTGAATAGGATGGCTCTAAAAAATACTTGGTTTGGATGAATAGAGCCATTTTTTAAGATTTCAAAAATTCGATTTGTATATAATGATAGAAAATTACGTGCTTAGATCAATGGGCTGTATAAGTTAGATTAAGAGCAAATTGCGTAAGAATCCAATTTAAGTGTGAGAAAGAAATACGATTGAAGTGACAGTGGATCTTATCCGCTTTGAGAAGTGGAGAATAACAATTGTATTTGTTTGAAAGATAAGATCAGTGGCATTGAAAGCTGGCGCACTTTGGATTTGAATTAAATCCCAACATGTGAACCATGCACAAGGGTTGAAGATCTGCCCAATCATTTCTAATTTCAGTTGTCAAATGATTCTAAATCATTCAGTGTGCATTTGTGCTCCCATCCAATGCAGAGCTGGGAAGGAAAAGGTTGGTGCTCCTAATTCAACATGAAAAATCATACAAATAATATTCAGTTATTCATGCATTGAATCACTTCCATATATTGTTTGGTTATCGTTAGAGGATGGAGAGATTAGTTACTACTAGAGTGAAAAAGTCTCTCAATATTAGAGAGAGTTCTGGATTAAGTTCTCGAACTCAAGAGACGAAGACCCACTTATACAAAAAACCCTCATAACTCGACATCTCCTATTTTCTAGGTATTTGCATCTACTCAACTGCAAACATGTTAGAAAATCATATTTGATAATATTCTTAAAGTAAAAGTTACTTTCAAAAGCTATCCATTAAGAAAAGGGTGTCTTAAGTGATATAAAGAGTCATTGGTTTCACAAATAATCGATGTGAGACTTTTTATCACTTCACACCCACCCTCATGTGCAACTGAGCCCTGAGGCTTTACGGGGAACCTGCTTTGATAACATGTTAAAAAACCATGACTTGATAACATTATTTAAGTAGAAATCACTCTTAAAAGCTATTTATTAAGAGAATGATACCTTAAGTATTATATAAAATCATTGGTTTTACAAATTAATTGATGTGAGACTTTTTATCACTTTACACCCGCCTTCATGTCCAATTGTACCCTACAAGTGCACTTGAAAACTACAGAGAACACGTATTGATTTCTTGGAAATTGAACATTTTAATCTTTAAACATTCATAGTTGCCAAACACAATAATGAATTCGCTGCATCTAGATGCAAATTTATTTGTCCCCACAACTACTGTAGCTGTCATTGTGGCCAAAAAAATGAGAAATATCAACCTATATTTGAATCTCAATTGAATGGATATTCAGGACCACTAAATCTGTGAGTGGATTCACTGTCTCTAGAGGTGATGAATCTGTTCATGCCAACAATTACAGCAATTGTCTTCACTTTAGTAAGCTTCATATAAAAAGGAAGCCCTTTTTCCAGTACAAAGAATTTCCACATTTTTTTTGAGCAACCAATCAATCAGATGCCAACTTATTTTATCAAGGAGTCTATGTCTCCTAAATTACTTGATTAATCTTCGGAGGATGTTCAACCCTCTCTACCCATATAAGTTACTGAGTAACTCTATGAGAGTGACCCTTTGAAATAAACTGAGAATCCAACTCAAGACTTGTATTTTTAAAGCGAATTCTTGATCATCACTCAAAAACTCTTTGGGTTCAATCAGATACTACGTTGTGTATCTCTTCTAGACGTGGATGAGTATTTGGAACTTGGAAGCTTCAAACGTTGTCGGTCTCCTTTTGGATTTGATACAAGGAACCCTTGGGCTTCATTTTTAGGTCACAAAAAATCCAATATAATATAAGAACAATAGTATCATCAATGACGATAATATTTGATAATATTATTGATGACTGTCATTACGTATTGATGTGCCGACTGAAAATACTTGGGTGGCAATTATTCTTCCTATTTTTATTTTATTTTTCTCTTTTCTTAGTTTCATGTGGCTATTTTTCTTCTGCCAATAAGAAAAGCTGTTAGTTGGCTATTTGTCTTAAAAAAAGACTTAGTAGAAACAGCGTGTCGTCTGTGCATAAAATTGTTGTATAACTATCATATATTCATATTATTTCTAAAGAAGACGTGTACCGTTTTGCAGTTTGCAAAGGATTATTAAACTAGTAACATCTTGATCAATGTATGTCATATCTAAGTCACTGCTTAAAACTAGTCAAGTATTAGGCATCCCAACCTCCAAAATCGGCTGATATGGTCGAGATATCAACTGAATATCGGCTTATTTCTTCTTTTTTCTTTGAAAAAAATAAATATCGTTCGTGGGCTCGGCCGATATCTAAACCGATATTTTTATATTTTTATTTTAAAAAAAAACAGAATTTTTTATTTTTTTAAATAATTTTTTTTCAAAAAAAAACTCACTGAGATTTTTTTAAAAAATTGAGGAGAGAGAAAAAATCTCGGCCGACCGAGATCTCGCCAATACGGAAAATCGCCCTAGATCTCAGTCTCGACGATATTTGGACCCCTGGTTCAGCCCCATGAACTGGGCGCACTCGGCCTGTAGGCCTAAATGGGACCTTCAGGCCGAACGGCAAATGCTTCAACGGGTGGTTGATGACATTCGATACAAATGGTCTGGCCTGAGGATTGACTTCTTGACGGTGTGGATTCGGGTGATTGTATTGGGCCCACTAATGAAGTGGGCAGGGCTCATAAGCTCCAGCCCATGTGGGCCATGCACAGCCCTACAAATGATATACATCTTTTAAGTATCTAATGTTTGAAGATGATAAGCCCCGCCTTTGACGACACTGTTATATATATCAAAATGCAAAAACATCTCTTTTCGACAATTTATAGGGATATTGGTGTTTTAAATAATAAAGAACACTGATTTATATTTACACCACTTAGATGATGACAAGCCGGCAAAAGAACTCGTTATAAAAAATATTGGTATCCTTATCTATTTCCTTTCTTTTCCTTTCCTTTTTTCTTTTAAATAATATGGATGTGTTCCGCGCGAGTTTTTATCCTATCTTATTCCTCTTCAATGTTCGTTGCATAGCATAGAGAGAATTTTTTCAAGTAATCCATAATTTCTAATGAAAATCAGAAAAAATATATCAAGATTTTCAAAATGAATTATGATCTTTTACAGTTATTTCAGTATTTAAAAAAAAAAATACTGATATTTTCAAATTAGATGAATAAAATCAGTTGTATAAAAATGACAACCTAAGCTTAGGCTTCTATCGTGAAGTCCCAAATTCACTTAAAATAAGTAGTGAGTCATTGACTACTGTTTTGATCACAAATTTTTATGACGAGGGGGAACTTCGATCACAGTCCTATTAAACCCCCTCTTCCGATGACGTTCCATAACTCTATAGGATAGCCACCGGATTACACAATAATTACTCAAATTCATGTCATCCCACTTTTTGAGGCAGAATATTACCAATTGAACTACCCCACGTGGAATAAAAATACTGACAATAGTTTTGATCACAACATGACATAAAGAATTTAAAAAAATATATATACTTGGGCTTAGACATTGGCAAAACATTTATATTCTAAACAATTTCAAATCCCAAAGTGTAAATATTTTATTATATATCTGAGGTCATTATCACGTGTGCCATTTGCACACCTTTGTTATGGTGTGCGACATGCTGTGGTATAGTCATGTGGGACTGGATGATCTATCAAGACATATAGTCAATTAGTACAAGTTATGTCTCGGTTAAAAATTTGGAATTTGAATTCAATTTAAAATTTTATAGAATTAAGTAATTCAGTTGAATTTTTTTTTCGACTAAGAAAATTTTGATAAACTTCTTTGACTTAGATGGATTTTTTTGAGTTTTCATAGAGAGCTAAAAACAATGCAAATTGACTGAATTCTCCTCAATGTTTTTTTTTTCTATTTTGTATACAATAATAATAATTTTCAAAACTGTCTGTTATATGCTTATTTTTATACCTAGCAAATAAATAGTTGCTCATAAATAAAATTTGTCAAATCTAATTTTAAATGTCTATTGTTGATTCAAAAATCAAATAGATGACATTAATGACTTTAATGATAATGATAAAAGATAAACAACGAACAGTAGTCTAACATTAGGGTATTACCTCAGTTATGAATTTCAACTAAAATCCAAAATACCAGTCAAAATTTATCGGTCGAAATATCGATGTAAATATGAAAATTTTGGAAATTCTAGCTAATATTTGAAATTTTCAGCCAAATTTTTTTTTTACCATGGCGACACTGAAAAGTTAATGTCTACTGAGATTTGTAAATGAGGGCATTACCCATCACATTGGATGTCACTCTAGGGTTTTGTAATTAGGATGGCATTGAGCATGGCCTTTGAGTAGGTCCCATTTAACAAATAGGACTCACAATAGTATAATGATGAGATTGAGAAGTAGGACCCACAAAATAGTTCCACACGTGTAATCTGGGCCATCCAGCCTTTGTGAGCTGGGCCTATTCTTTAAATCTTTTATTGGATATTTGGATGACTTGGTTCCTTCCTATTGGGAGCACTACTCATTTGCATACTGACTTGTTTCCTGAAGTTTGATTCTCAAATTGTGACAGGATATGGAAATTGGTGTGAGTAGAATTAAATATGTGGACTATAGTTCCATCTAATGGGCCCATATTCCATCCATGTAAGTACGAACCGTTGACATTTGCAAATAATGGAGCCCTTTAAAAATGTTCCATGGGTTGGGTCCAATTACATTCTCTCCTTTCTAATATTCCATTTCAAGGGAATATTTTTTATCATCATTAAACTGTTGGATACTGATACCCTCAACATTCATATATTAATTTTTTAATATATAATTCTATAAATTAGTTTACAACTTTACATCAAAGCCTGGTGCAAATTGTTCAATGGTCCCACTTAAACTCACATGGAACATTGGATTTGAACGATCTTGACTCCCGTATGTTATCTATAAAATTTCATCTTGATTAAATAAATAAAAAAAGACATATTTTTAAGAACTTCAAATTTTCATATTTATCTAATTGTAAAAACTCATCGGATTTTACAGTGGGTATCTCACGGTTTCCCATATGGGTGTAGTTCAATTGTTTGCCTCCCACCTCAGGAAGCGAGAGGTCGCGGTTTCGGACCCCATGGCCTAACCTTGGTGTGCCCTAAGGGTAGTGGGCTCACCCGTAGGAATTTTACGTTAAATATCCCACGGTTTCCCACATGTAAATTCGAAAGAAAAAAAAACTCATCAGGTTAGATCTATGGACTTTAAAAGTCAATTTGGTGTAAAATTTGATATGGATGTAATTAAGGGAGTAGGTGCGTGTGAGTGGAAAATGGATCAACTTATCCACTCTGAATCGCATAATCCAAAATTTACACCAAAGTTATTCAAACTAATTTATGGGTGAATACTGTTATATATATCAAATTTGATATTCTAGACATATATAGTTTTTGTATTATTTATATACATGAATTTATAGATTTTAATATATTCTTTTATATCTGTTTCTTCAACTTAAAAATATGGACGTGCATGACAAATATCGATGTTTTTTCTATTTAAATATCCCTTACAAAAATTTATCAAACTATAAAGTTCATTATTGTTGCATAGATGTCCAACATATGAAGGATCCAAACTGTTAAATAATATCTACGAACATGTTGAATATGTTTAGACGAATTTATCTTGTAACTTAATAAGTAAAACTTACTTGACTAGAAAGTATATGAACTTAATCAAGGCGGCCTTCTCATTTGATTCAACCAAAGTTTAGTTCATTAGTTTGACGAACGTGGATATAAAACTAAACAAATATCGATAATCAGTTTATATCATTTCTTTCATGATCAAGATATCGAGGTTTTTTATAGCACATCATTAATCTGCGGAGCAAGTGCAAGAGTAATTCTACAGAGAATGACCCTTGAGTGGAGTGAGAATCGAACTTAGAACTTCGTCACTCGTGAAACTGGTTTATGATCATAACTCCAACCCGTTTGGATTAAACAGTTTGTATCATTCAAAATTAGACATTTTAGTTCCACCAATTATCATCTTTACCATTAAATAGGGGTATGGGTTCATTCTTAGAAAAAATTAAAAAGAAAAAAAAAAATCTCCCACCACCTACAAGTGAACAGTGCATTGCAGGTGGTGAGGGCCTACCCCTCTCTCCCAAGTCAAGACTCCATCTTTGGACAAGTGCAAGTTGTGCATAGCAGCACATAGTATTAGTATTGTCCAATCTCTCATATTGAGGAAATGTGAGTTTCAAGTGAGTTGCACCCTTTATGAACCTTTCATCAACTGGGTTCACAGTAGATGGACATTGTGGGAATGTTGTATGGTTCGAATGGAGACCCAAACTTATCAATCATCACATCTTAGGTCCAAAGATCTTTATTTGGACCTAACCTTGGTGTAATCTTAGGTCCAAAGATCATCACTTCAGAAAGCAGGAGGTCGCGGGTTCGAACCCCCATGGCCTAACCTTGTTGTGCCCTAGGGGTAGTGGGCTCATCCATGGGAGTTTGATGCTTGGTATCCCGCGGTTTCCCACATGTAAATTAAAAAAAAAAAAAAATCTTTATTTTGCTATAAGAGGGCCAGTTTGGAAATTTTAGACTACATTAGGGTTTGTGAGTGATAGACAAAGCTTGGGCCAGGCTTGTAATTGCCCGAGCTCAGAGATTGTAAGAACTCACAGAAATACTCAAAGAATTGTCTTTCTTTTTATACTCTCTGTGTTGTTTTACTCTTGTTGTACCCTTTCTCTAACTCGTTGAATTGGAATTTGGTATTCTGTCTTATATCTTGTTTCCTTTATTCTATTGCATGTTTTTTCCTTGAATGTACTCAGTAGACATAGAACATCATGGGCCTATAACCCTTTTTACTTTAAAAAATGTTGGCAAACAAGTCTGAAACAAGTTAAAAATATATATTTGATTGATTTTCTTTTTTGACACAACACATCTACGTTAAAAAATTCTTTGATGCGGCCCTCAATCAATAAATGAATGAAGAGTCATAAGGAGATGATGGGACTCTTAATGAAGATTTGAATGAAGCAGACGAAATTGCACTTCAGTATCATTCAAGAATCGAAAGTGGGAAGAGAGGGCCGAAAGAGCTATCTAATGGACCCACTTGCACTCGATTTGGGGTTCATATTCGTGTGTTATGGGTCAAGGCCTGTTATGACATGTAATGGGCTCAAAAGCCCACTTTTAAAGATCCATTTGTTGTATGAAAGAATTTTGGACGAATTATACTTCATTTCCTACATGGCACCACATCATCATCCAACTTGGCATGGAATCTTCACAATTCGCAACCTTGGGCATGTGGAGGTTGTGAGGACCACATGGAGAAAGTTTTGAATCTTGACGAGGAATGGCGTGTAAATGGATGAGGGAGAGAGATTTTAGAAGCTCTCTAATCAAGGAAGTATCAAGAATAAATGGCCAAGATCGCATGCTCCTAGCACCCAAATTCGCCCAAACACAATCAAGAATTCTTTGTATTTTCTTATTTTTCTTAAATCAAAATTCAAGGCCCTATGACAATGGTGAGGAACATCAAGAGCTTATATTTAGGTTTGGAAGTGTCCTTTCAGCAGTTCAAGCAAACAGTCAATAGCATCGCAGATTTCTACGTGAAGCTGAGTATAGATGCCATATACAATGGTGTTTACCATCTACGATTTTTTGGGCTATGGCCTCTGAATGTTCCTTGGGGCCTTTCACAGGTTATATATAGGGTCTTTTGTCACGTCCCAAACTAAGTAATGTTTCAAAATTCGGAACGTGACATTTTTGTATATGATAGTGGCTTTGGGTCTACGTCTCTTAGACCCTCTCATTGTATTTATAATATCTCTTATTCTTTTAATATATTATATCCAATTACCTTTCAACAATAATAATAATTCCACATGGACGGTGCATTAAGATAGCAATGGAATAAACCAAAGCATATCCTAGGCGTGTGGATCATTTAGGTTTAGCAACATTATTTTTCCACCTTTTTTGTTGCAAATTTGACCATGAAGGCATGGTCTTGGCCATTGTCCAATACACACAATTTGAATTTGGGAGTGAAGTTTCTTCCAAGCAAGTGGCTTGAAGATGACAGATATCTTCACAAAAAAGATTTGATTCCTGAAATTTTTTAAATTCTAGGCAATTTAATGTCATAAGCAAAGAGTTAGAAGTGAGAGAGAAAGTATTATGAATCATTGTTGACTGGACGCATACATATAATATGGACAGGCCTGATAGGGCACTTTGTCAAATGATTTTTGTTTAAAATATGATTAATTTTTTTTTATTATATCCAAACTTTTCATAATGAAGATTAGATTTGATGTAATTTGGAAAAAAAAATAATCAATAGTTTGAGAAGATTTTTATGTAAATAGATCTAATTAGGATTAGCATGATCTTAGTGGCTCTAAGTCAATGTAATTCCTATATGTACTCATTTATTTACTCTCTTTTTTTTTTTTTCGTGTTTGGCCAAGTTAACTATCCACCAATGGTAATGAGTTCTCTCTCAATAAGTTACCCATCATTCCAACACCTTGTACTCCACTTGAATAATGCATATGTTCTAAGATCTATTGAGTCAACTATGAATTTCACAAGTCAAAGTTTATAAAAAAACATCTATGAAAATCTCCTAAGAACTAATTTTAGATGAAAATTGTTTTATATATAGTCATTATCCAAATCTAATATCTTTTTCTTTTCTTTTTTTAAATCACTTGTTAGCATTTGATTCTTCCAAAATCTAAACTCGACGTAATTTTCTTTTTCAAATAAAAATAAAAAACAACTTATACAATCTTATTCTTACAAAGATGCAACATATTTGATCAAATCTTGAGCTTTCCACCTAAAGACAAAAATATTTAAGATTAGAATTAAAAAGAAAAAAAGAAAGAAGAAATATAGTGCTACATGGAAGAAATCAGGAAGGAAAAATTGTAGAAAAAGTATAAGAACAAAAGTAAACAAATAAGAAGGAAGAGTTTGAACCAAAAAAGGTAGTCTTTAGTTGAAAAAAATCTACCTATTTCATCTAACTAATGATTTTTTTTTTTTAACATTAAAAAAGGGCATTTTTTTCATTTGTCTTATTAGAAATTTAATCATACAGTTGATAAGCTACGAGTTGACCAAATTTCATACCAAAATCAATTTTTTGTTACTTGATCTTTAGTCAAAATCAATATACAACTTTAAAAGTAAAAAAAAAAAAAAAATTGGTGATTTCGACTGTTAAAATCCTCTTCAGAAAAACTTCAAACGAGTTTTACCAACCCATACCCACAAGGGTGATGTTATGCTAGCTTTTTACTTCAGACATGAAAATGATGGTTAATGACTCAATTTTTTTATTTCTACAAAAGCTTAGCAACTCCAACTATCATTTATGGAAATCCTTGTGAAGGTATATCTAGAATGGAATGAATTTTTTTAAAAAAAAGAAAAAAAAAACTAGCAAGCCAAAAGCTACGAGATGATCACTTAGTATCTTAATTTTTTTAAGGATGTTTGATAATTCAACTATTTAAGATCAAGTATTAAAAATTGATTTTGAGATTAAAATTATTAAGTCCATCTCTATTTCTTCAAGTCTACTTTCAATGTTTATGATTATTTTTTATATAATTCTTATAAAATGAATTTTATAAAATATGACATCATTTTTTACCTATATGCATATATTAATTCATGGATGAAGAAAAATCCAGATTTCCAGTAGTAGAGTGGATGGTTGTAGAAAATTGCCAAAAGTGGAACCCACTCGTCGGTGTGGAACCATTTCTAGAAAAAAATCCACGATTCTATCAATTAACGGTCGTGATCGATCCTGATATACTACCGTTAGCTTCTCCCTTTCCCGTATCCGTTCTCTCTCGGGGCTCTCTCTCTCAAAATTCCTTTCCCGCGAACTTTCGCCTCTCTGGAAAATGCAAATTCCTCATTTGAAATCGTTCTCTCCTCTACCTCTCTTCTTCCCTTCCAATCCTCTCTTCCAAAACCCTATCCCTATTACAAATGGCCCTCCTCCATCTCTCTCTTCCCACATCCCTTCCCATGCTCTAACCCTAGATTCCACCTTTGACACTAACCACAGCACAGATAATGTCAAGAAGAAGAAGATTCTCGAACGTGGAATTGAATTCGATGCTGGGGAATCCTTCTTTCGCACAGAAAGTGCCACTGGCCGAGACCTCGCCGTCCTATCTGCGGCCCTCTACAGGCAATCCACAGGCCGCCTCCGCGTCCTTGATGCCATGTGTGGATGTGGTGTCCGATCCCTCCGATACCTAAGCCAGGCTGGAGCTGACTTTGTCTGGGCCAATGATGCCAACAATAGCTGCCGAGGCACCATCCTCTCGAACCTGTCGGATGAAGTTAGGATTTCGGAGGGTGGTATCAGAAGATGGGTTGTGACACATTCAGATGCGAATAGGGTTTTAACGGAGTGTTATCTCCATCATGACTTCTTTGATCTTGTGGATGTGGATTCGTTCGGGAGTGATTCTGCATTTCTGAGGTCAGCTGTTGCTGCGCTAAAAATTGGGGGTTTGCTCTATGTCACTTCCACGGATGGGTTCACCTCAGGCGGGCACCGACCTCAGCAGTAAGTGGTTTTTCTAACTTTATATGTGCACAAGTTTTCTCCTTCTATGGGACTCACAGGAAAGGAATCAAATTATTTGCCGGGTGGGATGTGTAAAGGATCTTCTGATGAACTGAGGAGCTAAATCTTATCATATGCCGATCACTCTAACACCTGATTCATAGACTCTAAGTTTCACATCACTAATGAAATGATTTTAATCTAACAGTGAGTCTAGATGAGTGACAAGTTGTTATGCATGACAATTCACTTGGGTAAGGGTCTGTGTCATGAAAATCAAGCAATAATTTGACTTGATTCAAACAATATATAATAAATGTATAATATTTAGTATGCAATAAAATACATATACATCCATGCGTACTAAATTACAGATGCACAAACATACAATCCCAAGAAAGGCCCTCCCATGAATGCTCAATTTTTCAGGTGGGTCTCACCTATGGTCAATTAAACTTCCCTGGATACAAAATGCTACCTAATGCTAATGGCCCTAATTTGACACCCATCCAATCCATAGCTTCCTTTGAACTAAAATTCGTGTGATATGAACCATTAGCTTCTGGAACATAGAATCAGGAGCTGGCGCGATTCAATTAGGATGAGGTTTTGAAGCAGAACAGTTGCAGAATATGCAAAACCCAAGAGATTAAAATCTCATCTGACTTAGACAATTTTCTAGAACTTGTACATAGAGGCATTGTGCATGAAGAATGTAGAGTTTTTCGTAATATTCCAGAGTTCCCTAGAATGAGAAGAGCCTAGAATGTTTCTGGAAGATTCTAGGAGTTTAGAGATTTTTAGAAGTTTCCAGGGTTAGGCTAGAATTTTCTTGGACGATTGGATGATCGCCAAGTGGTACAATCTTAGCCATTGATTCCAAACTCTTGTAGTATAAATAGGGGAATGGTCCTCATTTGCAAATCACTCCTCAAGAGTCGTACATTTCCTTAGATCTATACAATTTTCCTTTCCAAGCAAGAGTTCTTGTACCTTATGTTTGCTTGTGAGTGTGAGTTTGAGTGAATTGGCCTTTGGCATTGAGTGACTCTGAGCAAAGCTGACTTGTTCAACAATCACGGGTGTTGTTCAAGTGCTACACGAGTTCAACTCTAAGTCCGTGACATACGATTGGGGATGTGGGGGTTTGCTCCTTGTGATGATGGAGGGATGGAGAAAAGAGAGACAAATGGATGAGTCTTGGTCTTTGTTTTTGGATTTTTCTCAATGTTGAAAACCAGCCCACTCTTGAAAATTAATTGCAATTTTGATGTGTGTTGTTGGATGTGCTCTCTCTCTCTCTCTCTCTCTCTCTCTCTCTCTCTCTCTCTCTCTATATATATATATATATATATATATATAGAGAGAGAGAGAGAGAGTAGCCTGTCTTTGCCTTTGCCTTGTTGTTTAGGAAGGTAAGTCTGTCTGTTGGGTTAGTGTTAGATGCCTTCCTTCCCAGCCAAAAAACGTGAGCAGAACAACCGTCATAGGGCGATATGGCTTTTTGGCCTACTCTTGTAGGGTAAGTCAGTCTAACGCTAATGAGACTAGAAAACATACTTCCTTTCCTTCCTTAAAGACATTACTTGACTCAACTAGACTAGACTACACTAGACAACATTGGACTTGAAAGAGAGCTTAAGATCTCATCTTAATTGGATAAGACTCTCAAAATTTTACATTTATCTAATGGTGAAAATTCATTGGGTTAGATAAATAGGCTTTAGAAGTCAAATTGGTGTCAAATTAGGTAATGGTACAATTCACAGGGGATAGGGCAAATGGATCCATTTGATCCACTATGGGCCACACAATCCAAAGTTTGCATCAAAGTCTATGCAAACTATGTATGTATGAATGTATGTATGTATCACAAGGGTCACTTGTGAACGAGTTTGCATGAAAGTTTGGTGGAAGCTTTGGATTGTGCCCAACATGGACCCAGTGGATCCATTCCCTCCCTCCCCCCATCCCACGCCCACCTATCCCCCATGAATAACACGCATACCAATTTGACACCAATCTAGTTTTTAAAGCCCATTGATCTAACCCTATGAGTATCCACCGTTAAATAAATGTGAACTTTTGAGGGACTTAAAAATATGATTTCTCTTATTCAATCAAGTTGAAATTTTATGTGCACCATATACAAGTCAAGGCCTTCCAAACCCACCCATCTATATAGGCCAAAGTGTGGCCATTGGAGAGTTTGCAAGGGAACACTACTATATATACACACACCTAAATACCTCACTTTATCCCTGTCAAAGAGTCACTCTTAAATCTGTATATTATGATCGTAAGGGTTTATCTTATATATATAAATAAACTTGATGCTACTCCGATATACTCCCCCTCAATAAGGCAATAAAAGATTTATAAGTGAGGAGATCATGTTTGTTTATTTAAATTAAAAAAGGAAGAACATTATTGGTGTACTCTAACTGTATATTGTATCCTTAATTTTCTAATTTGCCGCTGGGATCTGTTCTCTTTGCTGTACCATTTGATTAAAATGATCAAGACAACCTGTACTACAGTTAGCAAGTTCTTGTTGCAACTAAAAAGATTGCACGTGCTAGTCACATTACCATCTTAGAAAAGGAAAAAAAGAAGAAAAAAATCATCTTTCAAGTGATCCTCATAGGACTATATAGAAAGCAAGTTCTGCCATGGCCTTTTGCTCAAATGAATTACTATCTGCTCCATTCTTTGACTTATGTATCATATTTAATCAATTGTTGGCACTTCATTGATGCTTCGTATCTTGACCTGCATGATTTTTTTCTACCTGTAGTTCTTTAGCTTCTTATGGAGCATATGTTCGACCTATGCCATTTTCAAATGAGATTGGTTTGCGGATGCTTATAGGTGGAGTTCTACGCGAAGCTGCTGCCTTGGGCTTCAAGATTTCACCTCTTTTCTCATATTATTCATACCATGGACCTGTTTTTAGGGTCATGCTCCATGTGAGCCGTGGAAAGCTTTCTGAAAACAGGTGATTCTATAAGAACAGATTGTAATTGGTGATTTTTCTAGATAACACAGTGCTTCTTGTTCTCTACAGCCATTATCGCTTCATCAGTTACTGTAATCAATGTGGAAATTCTCAATCGTTCTCTTGGGGTGAACTGGGGCAGATTAGTTGCCCATGTGACAACGGAGAGGTCCATCTTTGTCTTTATGTTAAGAATTTATAATGTTGTTATAATGTTTGCAAACAGTTTTTGTTTTAACTTGAGAAATATGTGCAATTCCAGATATTATTTTCTATTCTTTCAGAACATTGTTTCAGACTTTTTTTTTTTAAATGAAGTTCTCTTTGATCGCTGTAGGTTTCTAGATCACTGGCTGTATCAGGCCCCCTTTGGACTGGACCTCTTCATGATGGTGATCATATTACTGAAATGTTAAAACTAGCTGAAGAATGGGGATGGACATCTGGAGACGGCGAAGGCCAAGATTTAGAAAAGCTTTTAAAACAGTTGATTGATGAAAGTGACCCTAAACTGCCATTTGGATACATCAAACTAGATGAGGTTTAGGTGCTATTTTATTTTGTCATCTTAGTCCCTTCATCTTATCGGAAGCATCTTCTTCTTTTTTACCTGTAGTTAGTTTGAATTTCCATTATTTTTTAATAACAATATTAAATCAGACTGTCTTTCCTTGGTATTCCAGGTGGCCAAGCGTGCAAAAATAAACTCTCCTCCCCTTAGGACCATGATCAGCACCTTGCGTGATGTATGTTCTATCAGTCCCCTTTTCCTTCTAAGAATATAAAAACACAACCATAACTTAGATTCCTGTCACAATTCCTTCCATCTTAATTTTAGAAATTACATTATTTTTAATTTAAATGATAATTATATTGAACTATCCTAATGTCATAGATCTCTCCAGAAAGGGCGAAAATAAGGGAAAAAAAAACAACTATCCACTTATCATGAGTATGGCACATGCTTCACATGTGCTTCCATGAAATTATGAAATAGCATCAAGAGAGATCACACCTGTTTTATTAAATTGAACAATATACTAAAATTGAACTATACACTTTATAGTCTATACACAAAAGATATAAATTATAAAAATGATACCATAACTTGACGTTTAAATTTGTATGTGTTTTTCAATTATAATTTATATATATAGTTATTGTATTTCTCTTGGTTAATATATTCTTTGTACTGTAGCTTGGTTGTTTCCGAAACTAATTGTCTCGATTGAGAATGTGCCGATTGTCCTTATTTCAGTTTAATTGAGTTCTTTGGGCTCTCTTTCCGCCCTCTATGTGGTCATAATTCTCTCTTTCCTATGGTACCAGGAAGGGTACACTGTCAGCAGGTCACATATTGCTTCAAATGCGATCAAAACAAATTGTCCCATGACTGTCTGCATGCAAATTGCAAGGAGACTCCAACAATGCTGAGTGTGCATCAAATGCAGAAGCTACAGTGAGGAACTGCCCATAGCAGGTGTTCTTTCTCATGTTAACTTAAAGTAAATCATGCTCCATAGGTAAGTTTTGACACCAACTCCTCTGGTTTCAGGCCCTACAGTTTGCTTCATTTGTCTTTTTCAGAAACTAATTGAAATGATGAGGCCCCTCTAATCCTTTTTATATTTTGAGAGAAGATAATATAGAGGTCCCTCTTACAATGGAACATGGTAGTGAAAATTTTGCAACAATAAAAGAACTTTTTAAATTATTATCTTACTACCCACTTTACCTTCTTTTTTTAAAGAATCACATGATCTTGTTAAATGTATGATAATTTAGCTTTTCTCTCAGGTTTCGCTTTGAGCTTGTTAAATGTGTAATGTTGCTAATTCTTACCACTCCCTTGCAGATTTGATCTCACAATTTTTGGTAGATATTAGACTGGTGATATACACTGGGAACACAAGTATGGTTCATAAAAAGACGGTGGCCATGCAGGTGATCCGAGATTGGGATCACATTTTAAGTGCTCATTTTATATTCCAGCCTATGGAACCTCCTATCAAGAAAAAATATATCACAGTACTTCTGTTGGGTCCTGGCTGTGGTGCCGAAGGGTGTGCTGAATTTGAATGAGACTCTACCCAAAACCCCTTTCATTGTTGTTGATGTTGTTACTACTACAAAGTAAGAATCTATTGTCATGTTGAAGACCCTTCAAATATGCTTTTATTTTTGCTCACTGTTTGACAAATTTGTAAGAATTCTATTATGGATTCTCACCAATAAAGGCAACATGAAGTTCTGCCCTACTTCTCCAGAACTAGATCCATGTATATTTTGGAACAATTTTTCTATTTGGAAAACTTTCATATAAACAAAACCGTACGAAGATTTAATTTTTTGACTGGGGATTGTTCATAGGCCTGCAGGTATTTACAGAAAACATGTTGTACCAAGTTCTTATGATAATCATAATGTTGGGAACAAGTTCTGTTTGGGGACTCTTCATATAACTACAATTGTATAGATCTGATTTCTGTCAATACAGATCACGATGAGACACTGCAAAAAATAACGACCACACTAACATCTAACTTCGACTATTTCGGACTGCTTGGTAGCCAGCAAGTATACAGGGATTATTAAATCTCTCTCTATTTTTTCTCTTTACCATGGACTGCCACTCAGAAATTATCTTTGGAACAGGTTCATGAGTAATTGTGAACTTCCATGCTGAACCATCAAGTGCAATGGATGGGTAGATTGATCAGATAGGAGGAATAAGGGCTTTTCAACTGTGACCCCAAATGGTGTTTATTGTACAGAATGAAACAAACTTGTTGTACAGAATGAAAGAAAGCCCCTCTCTTTCTTTCCTCATTTTCCATCTTTTGCTCTCATCTTGCTTCCATGCTCAGATCCAACGCCTCTAGTTATGCAGCTGGTGGCACAGATGCCGGTTTATTGCCACTGCTGGATCCATTGCCCTTCAGTTTTTGCATCTGGTTAGGGATGAAACTCGGGCGGGTCGGGCTGAGTTTTAATAGACCCAACTCAACCCAATTCATGTCAAAACTTATTGAGCCCGATCCAATCTGACCCAAATTACTCAACCCGACTCAATTCGAGTTTCAGCCCTAATCGCTATTGTTATAAATTCAACGTGGATGACCCAACTAGGGGCAAACTGGGACCAACGGGAATTGGAGGTGCGCTTCATGATGATGGGGGTAAAGTATTGGTAGCTTTCTCCGAATCAGTAGAGTCTATGGAGTCAAATGAGACTGAATTGAGGGCAATTAGGAGAGCACTTCAGGTCTGGTCTGGATTTAGAGGCGGTAACCTCATTATCGAAGGTGACGCAACCAATGTTATCTTTTGGACTGGTAATAGGAAATTCTCCCCATGGAGGTTGGTTTGTATTGCTAGGGACATTTGGAGCATGTGCAATATGGGTAATATCACTTTCACTCATACGCCTTCTTCAGCGAATTGTATTGCAGACTTCTTTGTGAAATCTGGTGTTGATCTTCAAATACCGGCTGTAGAATTTTTTCCCTCCACAAACCTTGGGAGTTCAGGGTTGTGCTAGAGGTGGTTACTTGTATTTTTATTTTGTTTCTTGTTTTCTCTAGTTTCTCTTCCTTGCTTCTTCCGTGTTACTCTGAATATATATCTCCTATACTCAACTCTTTCTTATGTACTCCTATTTTAATTTAATGGGATTTAACCGTTAATGTTTCAAAAAAAAAAGATTATTGGTGACTCGAGTTTATTTACTTCATCTTTATTAAATTATTTCCTCCAAAAAAAAAAAAAAATTGCATGGGACATTCTTTTGGATCATGTGTGATTCTCTATTTAGCAATTCAGTCAGCCGTCTAATTGCTTGTGAAAATAAAAATCAGATTGAGATAGTTTTTCTTGTTCTATGACTAAATCTAAAGTCTAAACTGATCCATATAAATTTCAGAAAAAAATGGAAAAAGCAAAATTAGGAGATAATTGACATACTTAGACACCATTATCGATGGATCATTGTCCTAAAAACATCGGTCTATTAATCTTTAGTGTTTGAACAATGCCCAAAAATTTGAAGAAAATAGGTTTTTGGTTTCATATCTTTTGGCTTCTTTTTTTCTCCTTAATATGGCTAGGTCCAATGTACCTTATCATTTCTATTAATTGAGAAGAAATAATTCAAGTGCAGAGATCTGACTATAATAAGATTTGTTTTATCATTTTCATCATCCATTTCAATCTATTCAATATTCTAATTTTCAATTTAACCAATGGATGGTAGAGATATAGGATTGATATTATCGTGGTCAAATCTCTTGCACCTAATCATTTCCGTTAGTATGATCAAGAGCAAAAAATCTAATCATAATAGATTTGCGTTTGAACTTTGTCCCAGCCCATTGGATCAGCGTGTGCTCATTTTTATTAGCCTATATATATATATATATATATTGAAAATAGATTTGATAAGTTCTAAATGAACCAAATTTCAAATTAAAATTCAATTTCTAATTACTTTAGTGGTTGAAATTATTAGACATCTTCGATTAAGTGATTTTAACAATGATTTTGACGACTAAAATCAAATAATAAAAGTTAAAATATATTTCATTTTTATCTCATCACATCTGTTATCAATCCAAACAAACAAGAGTTTTAATGGGATCAAATGAGTACTCAATAAACTTTATACTGAAAACCAATAGACTTGGGCTTTAAACTTAAAAGGCCTCACATTGGACCAGACAGATCTAGAGGAAAGCTCAAATCAAACAAGGTCAAACTTTATATCTTTACCTTTCATTTCAAAATGCACCATAATAATCCTACATCTTAACCAACTATTTCAAATTTTAACCATCTTAACCACAATAAAATTGAATCTTAAACTTGAATATAGTCAAGTCTCTTGCACTTGATCATTTCCCTTGACGAGAAATGATTAAAAAATGCATAAACGAGTACCGTTCTCAAAATATTATCCAACTATTGATAATATCAAGATTTTCAAATTTTAAAATATTAACCAAAATATTATTGAAAAAGTATCATGAAAATTATAATACGCGAAAGAATAACAATAGATAATAATAAATATGAAAATAAAATAAATCTTAAAATTAATATAATCATTAATAAACTTATACTAGAAGTATAAATATACCATAAAAATTAAATTATTTTGATAATATCTATAACGTGATAAACAATTATCACCCGAACATAAAATATCAAATACATTACAATCATCAAAGTTGAAAAAATTTAGACAGAATTACCGATAGTTAAAGACTAAAAATTAAAACACTGTTAAACCATCACATTACAATACTATCAGATTTTCACAGATCTAACAGGATAAATGGTAAAATTGTAATATTAATAGAAAAATGATATTTTTATAACATGGGTATCTCCAACCCACATTGGAGGTAAGACTAATCCCACAAGACATGCACAGATCAAGAGTCGAAATATCAGCTGATACATATCGTATTGGCCGATATATATCGATTTCAGAGTGCTTCATATCGACCGATATTCACAATATCAGCCGATGTATCAGCCATATTATATCGGCTAATATCAAAATATCGGCCGATATTTAAAAAAAAGAGAAGGAAAGAGAAAAATATCAGCCGATATATCGGGCGTTACCGATTTTTGTACCCCTGGAACAGACATCTCAATCCACACACCGAATAAATCAATGGGGAGTAGCATTAGAGTTGAACGTGAATCAAACTTAAGACCCCACTTCATGAGCGACCGTCAGGCTAACCCCTTCAGGTTATACCATCCATACAAATTACAGTATCATACTTTGGCATCAGGCACGTCAGGTACTGCATCTTTTAGTAAGTTGATCCTTTTGTAAAACCATGACAAACCATATATACAAAAGGTAGAGAAACTACCTTTGCCTGTTGCTTCTTGGTATTTTCGACCCAAATGAACAATGGCGGCGGGCAAAAGAGTGATCATTGTTGTCCAAGTAATATCCCGGTAAATACCTGTGGAACTAAGTGACTTTTCTTTTATTAAATGGTTTTACCAGCGACCAAACAAGACCAATGCATTTCAATCACATGCTAACATAAGAAAATCCTGACGCAATTTTAATTCATTTTCCAATTAAAACGTTATGGGTAGTGTCAAATTCCATCAAGACCTAAAAAAAAAAGACAGAAGTAGCAGACAACAAAATGCAATAATGGCAATCTAATGTCTTCAAAATTTAAGCTCACACCAAGCTAAACATCACTGGCGAACGGGATTTGCCACTCCGGCAGGGCGTGGTGCTTGCCCAGGCTTTGGCATATCATCCTGCACAGAACACAAAGTTAAAGGTAAATATTATTTCAGTGAAACATACCAACATTACCAAGCAGGCTACCCCATTAGAAATATCATTATTTTAACCAAGAGATTTCAGAATAGGAATACTGCTGGTGGAATTTTTATCAGATAGCAAAGCCAGTAATTCAATATGATGCAGCAGATCAGCATATATACCACGATATTCAAGAGGACAAGGAACGATCAGTTAGCAATCAAATTGATCCAATCTACATAACAATGTTTCAACCAGTAAAAATCTTAACATTAATGAATCCAGACAGCTACATCTTGATTAGTTAAAAACCATTAACATCTGCAGGTTTCCCAAAGGGCCTGTTTGACAGGTTCTCTCATGTAACAGGGAAATCCCCTTTCTTGCTCTTTTTTTCCCTTATAAATGACTAATGGAGCAACAAAGTTTGATGTACATCCAACCATCTACAGTGAAAAAATAGAATTAAAAATGTTCAAAAAATAAAGGTGTTACATAACTCAATGACAAATGAGTTTACATCTTAAATTAACTAAAATCTAATTGCAGAACTAGAATAATGAAAGTCACGAAGTACAAAGATCTGAGTATACTAAGTCTAGCTTCTTGACCTTTATGTGGCCCTTTAGATTGAAGAAAGCTCTTGTCTGCTTGCCCATGATGCAGTCCTCACAACTGTCTAGCCGGGAGAACAAAGTCTGTAGAATAAGGGCTTTCTTCTAAAGAATCTGCAGCCCTCTCTCCCTCAAATGTGCAAGTCTCCGGTGCCATAGAGAGAAAGCAGTCTCTCTCTGCACTGCGTGGATCTAGCCAGTGCAAACCGTGCTGGTCACAACACACAGGTGATCTCGGATCACCCCTCGTGCCATGGTAAGCGACCCTTTGCTGATCTTACATTGGTCTCCGTCAAATGTACTGATGTATCCCTCTATGCCGAGTACCCTCGCAGAAATGAGATTCAGCCTGATGTCTGGCACATGTCTGACATCCTTCAAACTAATCTCACAGCCATGACTAGTCTTCATAATAATGTTCCCAACTCCAGTGATAGAGGAATATGCAGAGTTGCCCATCCGAACTGTTCCAAACTCTCCGAATGTATATGTAGAGAAGAAGCTCCTGTGACGAGTATAATGATAAGTGGCATCAATGTCAATGACTCACTCAGATGAGGAGGGGGTAATGGAAAGACTCCCCCCCCCCCCCCCCCTCTCTCTCTCTCTCTCACACTAGTGGTCACTATGACAAGAGTACGTTGCTCCTAAGATGTTTGCAGCCATAGTGTCTGAAGATTCTGCCTTTTGTTCCTGATATTGCACAGTCTAATTATTTACTCTCTTCCACACCCTGCATTGATTCTTAAAATGCCCTGCTCTGCCATAATGAAAACACTTCTTGTTGTCTCTGCCTCTGCTCTAAGATCTGTTACCTCCACCTGGTCTGCTCTTGGTTCTATGGTCCTGGCAACCATGATTTTTATGTCTTTTACCCCGATCATGTTACACATGTTCCAGAAGAAGATGCGATGTCCTTTTATTTCCGTCTCACCTCTTCATTCATCAATGACTCTGACTCTCTCTAAGGATGTCTGGCCACCGGGTGCAGAGTTACTCAAAGTAATCACCAGTCTCAAAAGAATCTGGTAGTGTCCCCATGAGAAGAATAGCCAAAATCTCATCTGCAAAGATGATCTTCACGTTAGCCAGCTGGTTCACCATACCCTGAAAGTTGCTGAGGTGTTCTGACATTGACATGTTCTCATTGTAAATCAGTCTCTTGGTAACGGAGGCTTTGTTCACTGGCGCCTTGCTCTCATACATTGTAGACAGTTTGGTCTACAGTACATCTGCATTCTTTTCTTCTGAGATATGGTGAAGTATGGTGTCATCAACATACTCCCTCATCAGGCTCTCAGCCTTCAAATGCTTGTATTCCCATTCTTTCGGCTTTTCCTTCATATCATCAGGTATAGATAAATCTCTTAAGATTGGATGATATAAATCATGCTTAATCAGGAGATCTTGCATCCGGGTCTTCCATAGGAGATTATTGCTCGGTACCAATTTAATGACGGTAGAATTACGAGAACTGGATGCCATTCTTGCACTGACCTCTGTCTAGTTTGTTGGTGCACAAATACGAAAGCAATTAATCAATAGTTTAATTGTGTAGCCCTGCACAAACCTAGAGATCTACTGTTGGCATCTAACCGATTACCCCCGAACCCCTCAACGCGTGGGTGGTTCAATCATTCAAACACATGGCAAAATAATGTGTAAAAATAGATGACAGTTATGAAAGACAAGAGAAAAGAAAACTCAGCTGGTCTTTCATAACTGTCATCTATTTTTACATATTATTTTGCCATGTGTTTGAATGATTGAACCACCGACGCGTTGAGGGGTTCGGGGGTAATCGGTTAGATGCCAGTAGTAGATCTCTAAGTTTGTGCAGGGCTACAAAATTAAACTGTTGATTAATTGCTTCCGTATTTGCGCACCAACAAACTAGACAGAGGTCAGTGCAAGAATGGCATCCAGTTCTCGTAATTCTACCGTCACTAAATTGGTACCGAGCAATAATCTCCTATGGAAGACCCGGATGCAAGATCTCCTGATTAAGCATGATTTATATCATCCAATCTTAGGAGATGTATCTATACCTGATGATATGAAGGAAAAGCCGAAAGAATGGGAATACAAGCATATGAAGGCTGTGAGCCTGATGAGGGAGTATGTTGATGACACCATACTTCACCATATCTCAGAAGAAAAGAATGCAGATGTACTGTAGACCAAACTGTCTACAATGTATAAGAGCAAGGCGCCAGTGAACAAAGCCTCCGTTATCAAGAGACTGATATACAATAAGAACATGTCAATGTCAGAACACCTCAGCAACTTTCAGGGTATGGTGAACCAGTTGGTTAGTGCGAGGATCATCTTTGCAGATGAGATTTTGGCTATTCTTCTCATGGGGACACTACCAGATTCTTTTGAGACTGGTGATTACTTTGAGTAACTCTGCGCCCGGTGGCCAGACATCCTTAGAGAGAGTCAAAAGAGTCATTGATGAATGAAGAGGTGAGACGGAAATAAAAGGGCATCGCATCTTCTTCTTCTGAAACATGTGTAACATGATAGGGGCAGAAGACATAAAAATCATGGTCGTCAGGACCATAGAAGCAAGAGCAGACCAGGTGGAGGTAACAGATCTCAGAGCAGAGGCAGAGACAACAGGAAGTGTTTTCATTGTGGCAGAGCAGGGCACTTTAAGAATCAATGCAGGGTGTGGAAGAGAGTAAATAATCAGACTGTGCAATATCAGGAACAAAAACCAGAATCTTCAGACACCACAACTGCAACATCTTAGGAGCAGCATGCTCTTGTCATAGTGACCACTAGTGAGGGGGAGAGTCTTTCCATTTCCCCCTCCTCATCTGCGTGAGTCATTGACACTGGTGCCACTTATCATTATACGCCACACAGGAGCTTCTTCTCTACATATACATCCGAAGAGTTTGGAACAGTTCGGATGGGCAACTCTACATGTTCTCCTATCACTGGAGTTGGGAACATTATTATGAAGACTAATCATGGTTGTTAGATTAGTTTGAAGGATGTGAGACATGTGCCAGACATCAAATTGAACCTTATTTTTGCGCGGGTACTCGGCACAAAGGGATACATCAGTACATTCGGCGGAGACCGATGTAAGATCAACAAAAGGTCGCTTACTATGGCACGAGGGGTGATCAGAGATCACTTGTATGTTCTGACCGGCACAGTTTGCACCGGCCAGATCCACGCAGTGCAGAGAGAGACTGCTTTCCCTCTATGGCACCGGAGACTTGCACATCTGAATGAGAGAGGGCTGCAGATTCTTCAGAGGAAAGCTCTTATTCCACGGATTGAATGCACCCGGCTAGACAGTTGCGAGCATTGCATCATACGCAAACAAACAAGAGTTTCCTTCAATCTAAAAGGCCACATAAAGGTCAAGAAGCTAGACCTAGTATACTCAGATGTTTGTGGGCCGATAGAGGTGGAATCATTGGGCAACAACAAATACTTCGTTACCATCATCGATGATTCTACGAGAAAGAGCTGGATTTACTTCATGAGATCCAAAGATCAGGCTTTCTCATTCTTCCGTGAGTTTGTTGCCTCTGTGGAGAGAGAGACGGGTAGAAAACTGAAATGTCTGAGGACCGACAATGGAGGAGAGTACACATCGGGAGAGTTTAAAGAATTCTGTAAGAAGAACGGTATTCGACATGAGTTGACAGTGCCAGGAACTCCCCAGCATAACAGTGTAGCCGTGCGCTACAACTGCACCATTGTTGAGCGAATGCGTTGCATAGTTCACAACGCAAATCTACCCAAGAGATTTTGGAGCGAAGCAGCAAGGACAACAATATACCTCATTAATCGCTCACCATCAGCTCCCCTGAATGGTGAAGTGGCAGAGTGTTTGTGGACAGGCAAAAAAGTTACCTACAAGCATCTCAGAGTTTTTAGCTGCGTTTGCTATGCACACATCCCTAATATGTCGAGAAAGAAATTGGATGTAAAATCGACATTGTGTGCATTTATTGGTTACGGTGATCCAGATTTCAGATACAGACTATGGGATCCAGCTCAGCAGAAAATGTCCAGGAGTCGAGACGTGGTATTCCATGAAGATGAGTTCTTCAATGAGAACAATAAACCCATATACTCAAGTGACCTAGATCAAGGTCACGTCTCCACTCCGGACACACCTCAGTCAACAGCAACTCCTCTTTCACCTGCACCGCCAGTCAGTCAATCAGTCAGACGACAGTGGGTTAGAAGTTCCTTCTAGCAGTCACAGTGACAGTGTCAGTGGGCTAGCAGATACGTCTACAGATGAGACAGTTGATGAGCCAATACATGATACAGTTGAGGACACAGTGGAGGATGATCAAGACAGAGATAGACAGTCGAGCGAGGGGGAGCAGCCCCCCAGTACTTCTACATCAGAGGATGTTATACCTCCGAAAAGGTATGTTAGAGAGCACAACCCATCCAGGAGATACCCGAGTTCCGATTATGTGTTGATGCCCAGTGAGGGGGAGCCTGAGAGTTGCTCAGAGGTTATAGACGATAAAACAGAATTCACTGGGGGAAAGCTATGGTAGAAGAGATGATGTCTCTTAAGAAGAACAACACATGAGTTGATTGATCTACCAGTTGGCAGAAAGGCCCTACAGAACAAATGGGTCTTTCGGGTGAAAAATGATGGAGACAAAATCCTGAAGTATAAAGCCCGCTTAGTGGTGAAGGGCTTTGGACAAAAAAAAAAGAGTGGATTTCGACGAGATATTCTCACCAGTGGTGAAGATGAGCTCCATGTGAGTTATGTTGGCCTTAGCCGTGAGTCTATATCTTGAGATTTAACAGATGGACGTGAAGACTGCATTTCTTCACGGTGACCTAAACGTAAAGATCTACATGAAACAACTCAAGGAGTTTGAGTTGAAGGGCAAGGAGAACCTTGTTTGCCAACTCAAGAAGAGCTTGTACGGATTAAAACAGGCACCGCGGCAATAGTACAAGAAGTTCCATTCTTTCATGACAGAAAAATGATACAAACATAGTTCATGTGACTCGTGTTTATTATCAGGAATTCAAAGGTGATCAGTTCATCATCCTATTATTATATGTGGACGACACGTTGATATTTGGAAAGAGTTCTGAATTGATCAAGTTATTGAAGGCAGACCTGTCAAAGGCGTTTGGCATAAAAGATCTTGGCCCTGCAAGACAGATTTTGGGTATGGAGATTGACAAAGATAGAAAGAAAAAGAAGATTATCCTGTCTCAAGAAAAATACACTGAGAAGATCTTAGAGCGATTCGGTATGAGGCATTGCAACTCCGTTAGCACTCTCGCCGCTCACTTCAAGCTGAGTAAGGAATGTTGTCCTTCATCAGAGATAGATAAAGACAAGATGAGTCAGATTCCATATCAGTCGGCAGTTGGTAGTTTCATGTACGCGATGGTTTGCACGAGACCAGATATTCTACATGCAGTTGGATTGGTGAGCAAATTTATGTCAGACCCAGGACATGATCATTGGGAGGCAGTGAGATGGATCTTTAGATACTTGCGAGGAACATCGAGTATGGGCATCATGTTTGGTGGAGACCCTTTGATTACCGGCTACACAGATGCAAATATGGCTGGTGACCCTGATGGTCGCAAGTCCACTTCTGGTTATATTTTCACATTTGCTAGAGGAGCCCTCAGTTGACAATCCAAGTTATAGAAGTGTGTAGCACTTTCTACGGCAAAGGCAGAATACATTGCTGCTACAGAAGTTGGGAAAGAGATGGTTTGGCAAAAGGGATTACTTCGGAAAATAGGCATCAAACAGGAGGACTACACAGTGTATTGTTACAGTCAGAGCGCCATCGACTTGAGTAAGAATGTCATGTATCACTCAAGAACCAAGCACATTGATTTGAGAGCAGTTATTGATGAGAAATAGATCAGTGTAAAAAAGATTCACACAGACCACAATTCAGCAAACATGTTCACCAAAGTTCTTCCAAAGAACAAGTTTGAGTTCTACGTAGGGGCATCTGGCCTCTACAGGAGATGACATCCATGTCAGAGTGTTCTCGTCCTCCTAAGGCTGGAGGGGGAGATTGTTGTGGGCCAGCCCCACTTATGGGCCTATTGGGCTTAGGCCCAGTAGGGTGACTTAAGCCCTAGCTTAAGTTTCTCTTCTTCTATATATTATTGTAATCATGTGTTAAACATAGAGAAAGAGATTAGAGAGAGAGTGAGAGACAGGGAAGATCTGAGAGGCAGATAACTTGTAATCCCCTTTACATATTTCTCTACATAGTAGATTTGATCTCGCTCGTGGACGTAGGCATTCTAGCCGAACCACGTAAATCTTGTATCGTGTGATTTGATGTGATTGTGTTATTTGCATTTAATTAATCCCTAATCCCACCAGTGGTTTATCAGATAGCAAAGCCAGTAATTCAATATGATGCAGCACATCAACATATATACCATGATATTCAAAAGGGCAAGGAACGATCAATTAGCAATCAAATTGATCCAATCTACATAACAATGTTTCAACCAGTAAAAATCTTAACATTAATGAATCCTGACAGCTACATTTTGATTAGTTAAAAACTATTAACATCTACAGGTTTCCCAAAGGGCCCGAAAATTTTGACAGGTTCTCTCATGTAACAGAGAAATCCCCTTTCTTGCTCTTTTTTTCCCTTATAAATGACTAATGGAGCAACAAAGTTTGATGTACATCCAACAATCTACAGTGAAAAGAATAGAATTAAAAATGTTTAAAAAATAAAGGTGTTACATAACACAATGACAAATGATAAAATGAGTTTACATCTTAAATTAACTACAATCTAAATGCAGAACTAGAACAATGAAAGCTTGAAAGTCACGAAGTACGAAAGTCAATAGGCATGTTCATAACGATATCAGTCAACCACATAACAAACATAGCCTTCTCATTGTCATAACTATATAGCAAGAAATAACCAATGTTCTTAAGACCGTACTCAACGTCCATCCATCTAGGTTTAGCTTTGAATCCTACACTTAGGAGTCAAGTTGGCTATAGGTAAATAACATATTTTCTGTCTAACCTTACCCAGATTTTATTTTATTCAACCTGACCCAACCAACCATAACTTACATAAATTTTTAAATTAGAAGAATGAGAGAAAATTATTTTAATAGAAAATGAAAGACAAGAACTCCATTCTCATGTGAGCATATAAATTGAGGCCATAGAATATGATTTTTTAACTTGATGGGGTACATGGGCTTAAATTAATAGATAAAAAATAAATTCTTTAATTATTAATTTCAATTCAATTCAAGTTGAATTTGGGTCGGGTTCAGGTTTGGAACCCCTCTACCGAACCTGACCCGAATTTATTTTGGGTCAAGTCAGGTCGACTTAATTTTTTTTAAGAAATGCATGACCTAAACCCGGTTTTTTCCAAGTCGGGTCGGGTGGGTTCACGGGTTGGGTCAAAAATTACATCCCCCACCTACATTTTAAATTTGCCCTATCTATGTTGTACAAACTCTTAAAAATGTGTGATACACTCGTATCATGAACTGGCAGTCATTCTTCATGGACGCTTTTAGTACTTTTTGACATTGGTTTGCAAGGCAACTTAAATATTACCACACCTTTCTACTCTCTTTTTTCCTTTTTCTTTTTATGTTTATGAATGATAACACCTTTCTCCTCTTAAAACCTAAGGAGAATATCGATATGCTTATCACTAAATTGTTTAAAGTAAAATTAACACATTATTTTCAATTAATACTATTTTTTAACCTTATTTGCATTTAAAATATATTTAGATCTAAATTTATTTAAATGTAGTAACATGTCCCTATCTCCTATTTTTTCAGTTTGATGAGCTAAACACATCACACCATGCCAAACTCTCAACACTTGCACCCATACCCACACAACTTAGTTTCCTATCAAAGAACAAATCCTCCATCACTACTACATTCCATATTGCCCTTTACCCCCTTGATGCATGATCTTTTAAAAGGTAAACCCCTTTAGCCCCAACCCTTATAGTTCCTAAATATTTTTTATTTAAGCTTTTTCTAACTGCCTATGAATGTCCAAACCTTCTTACATGAACCTTCCCTCATCTTCTTATCTATTGAGCTATTTTTAACGGGCCTTTTTTTTGAAAGTTCATCTTGAAGGTTCACTTCATGCAAACATTTTCACTCTATCATTTAATGTAGCCACACTCATCCAGCTGAGCATACACATCTGTGTTGCTTGCACCTTTCGAACAGCACTTTATAAAAGCATTTTCAGACTAATAGTCATCTTAGAGAATCCCCTTATAAAGCTAACTAGTATTTTCTTATAGCATAGAATCCCAACAGCTTGCATATATTATTCCCACCCCACACCCATCCAATTGGCTAACATCCAAATCCTCCATTTATCTCTATGAGTGAACCTAAGTATCTAAATTTAACACAAATGTCATATTAGATCATCATAAATTTTGATTGGGTTCCTTCATATCCAAAAATTCACTAAAGTTGCACTTCATGTATTTTGTCTATGTTATGCTAATCTTCAAACTCATCTCCAAATGTTTTCACCATAGTTGCAACATAATGTTCAATTGGCTTATTTTCTTACAAAGCATGTTATCCTCATCCTTGACTAAAAGAACCTATTTATGATCTACTACACCCATTCAGGTAAGCTGCTAGGTGTTCCTTTCTATCATCAAAATATGTTGACTATGGCCAAATCGAAGGTTGTTGCAAAATCAGTTCTCCCATTTCATTCCATTCTCCATAACCATTTGTCTATATGTCTATATCTATGTTTCATTTCCCACATCCATTCAAGTCACCTCAAATCATTATATGTTCTATAGTAGGTATATCATGTGCTAATTCATCCATTGCATTCCAAAGATTCTTTGGTATATGCACCCTTGGTCCAGATGCATATAATTCTTAAGGTCTATTTATCTAGTATTTATGGCCCATCATTCTCTCTTTACTTCTTCTCTTTTCTCTCTAAAGTCTCTATCATCTACTATGCCCACCCTATTCCTAAAGTTACTTTTTCATATGTGAAAAGTAAAACCCCTCTCCCAAGTCTCTAACCTTGTACCTCTTTCCACTTCAATTACCATAAGCATGCTATGTCTATCTTCCTTCTCTTTATGACATCCATCAACTCTAGAAAGGCCCCTCTCTCCTTCTTAAGTATGGAAAACTATCTTTCAAGATTTTAAAAATGGGGAAAGTGAGATTAGGGCATTCAACACAATGACAGCAAGAGTGAAAGTGAGGAAAAGACAGCCAGCATGCAAGAATGCAACAATGAGGAAGGAGCATCCGAGCAAGGAACAACCGAACCTACAACAAGGACCCCTCCTCTCTAAGGAAATCTTCTTCTCCTTCATTTTGTTTCCTTTTTCTAAATTTAATCACTTCTTTTTCTCCTTACATTCTTTAATAATTTACATTTTTCTAATTCCACACTTTTGACATAAACCCCTACTTGCATTCTTCTTCTTTTTTTGTATTCCCAATTATATTATTATTTTGTTTGTGGTTTACGGTTCTAAATTTTAATGCTTCAAAAGAGAATATAGCAGGGCCCCATTCAGGGTATCAATGGCAGTGGCAGTAAAAAAAAGGATTTCAAATGCAGGACTTCTATTTAGAATGGAGAGCCATAATATGTTTTATATGTTAAAGTCAAATGGTGCATATAACGACCCGACCTGAATATAGGGCTTAGGGCTTGACTCAGTATGATATTGTTCGCTTTGGGCCTCGCACACAAGCTCGAACCTGCACGGTTTTGTTCCGGGGCCCTGGCCCACATGGCCAAGGCCCAAAAGGCCTCACGTGGTATCAGAGTACGCAGCGCAATATTGCCTCTCTGGATTCCACCCCCTCAAGGTTTTGTTTCCACTACCCACACAAGGCTGGAAGGCCTCACCTGGCATCAGAGTACGCAGCGCGATATTGTCCTCTTTGGGTTCACCCCTCAAGGTTTTGTTTCCACTACCCATCCACTGGGCTGGAAGGCCTCACACTTGAATCAACATGGGGTAGCCACTTATAACCCCTCCTCTCTCAATCTTCCCAACCAATGTGGGACTTTTCACTTTTCCCACATCAGGTTGGGATGGGTATCACAGTGCATACTTGTTATTATAGATTTTCTACATTTAAAAAAAAATCCACAAGTTCAAGATTTTCATAAAATTTGTTACACTGTTTTCAAAAGAAGAGATTGAAACGCCTAAACATTTTTTTCCAAGGAACATTGAAATGGCTTCCAAAATTAAATTGATAACTATGGTTTTAAAAGAAAAGGAACTATGTCCAAAAGGGCAACGATATGCATAAGAACAAAGGATGCAACACAGACCAAATTCATTCATTTTGTTCTTTTTCTTTTGGTTAGTGATGTGACTCAAACCCACGAACATATAACCTTTTATATAGATGAAACAAATACCATTCTGTCGCTTAACAATGTCATCGATTTATTAATATATGTTTCAAAACAAACCAGATGCAGCAACATGCATCACAAGATTAGATGTTTCAAAATTGGAAAGCACGTGTTCTTTTGAATGCTGGCACAACTAGGGTCTTTGGGGTTTCCAGCACCTTCTAACTGTGATAGACTATATCATAGATAATCATCTAAAGTAAATAATTAAACAACAAAAACTAGATCACTTAAAAAATCATACCCTGCGTCTAAACCGCTGTGGTGGCTCACGGTTCCTCCTAGCAGTGCGAGATCGAACCCTAACCACATGTGAATGGATTGCACAAGAAACACAATACTGCGTCTTTGCATACAGCTTGGGAAGTGTATAACCTAACAAACCCAATTTGCATTAGAGTAAAAAGAAAGAAAAATCTTGGAAAGTGCAACATTTAAAGGCTTAGTTTGAGAGCTGTTACATACCATCATAAACACAAGCTTCCTGAACATCCCTAACAGCAGCTTGCTCAACAATGTTCCTCACAAGAAACCTCTTGATCGCCTTGTCCTTGAACAGATTAAAAGAGCATGGATTTAGGACTTCCAACAACTTTTCATAAGAAAAAAATGATTCCAAGCTTAAACTATAAAAGAATCCAAAGATGGACTAAAGAAAAAAAAATAGAAAGAGGAAAAGTGAATAAGCAATGGTTGCAATTAAAAATATATATAAAAAAAAACTATGGGATGAAATATCCCCTTCTGTGTTTTCTGACTGATGACAATAAAACATCTACCCATCGCATAAAACAAGAAACAGAAGAAACAAAAGAGAGGTATATTTGACATGTGTCATCTTTATGCATCAAAATGCAGCAACATCAGAAGAGAAGAAACCCCAGTCAAACAAACAGGATTTCAACTCTCGGTGTAAAAAGCAAGCCTTTGGAAAACAGCTCCTACTATTTCAGAGGGAAATGAAGGAAAATCACTGCATCAAATATCTGCTATGAATTACATTTAGGAGTAGCAATTTGGCGTGAAAGCCGAGAGGCCTCAAGATCTCAGCATGTTTATATATATGGCGAGAATCTAGCCCAAAAGCCCTGCCCTTTTACATTGATAAATATACCTTCCTGAGTATAAACAGAAGGAATTTTAAAGAAAATAAAAGCATCAGGATCTCATTTACTATTTTAAGGCTTCTTTTCTTCTGAGGAAGCTCAATCCAACATTTTTGGCTTACAAAGTTGAAGAAGCCAAAATCAAACAGTGTTCAACAGAAAAATCAAAACCATGGACAGACCTACGGCTTCTAACTTCAATTTTTTTTTTTTTTTGGCAAAGAAGAGTCATCACCTAAGATCAGGCGACGTTTGCATTGCTTTTAAAAGAATGCCAAAAAATAGGCAGATTTTTTAAAGAGAAGAGGAGATACAGAGTGAGATAGATACCTTGGGGCAGCATTTGCCACAGTTGGAGCAGCGAATGAATTTAACGTGCCCGCGGCCGTGCTTGTTCCGACCCCCATTCCTACGCTTGAACGTCTGCAGCAAAAGCATACAGACAATCAATCAATCAATCAAAATGCAGCAAATTTTTTTTTTTAAAAAAAAAAAGTAAGAAATTCGTAGGGTTTTATTTTCTCTCACCATTGGAGCTCGATTGGGGTTTTCTGCTCAGAAACCCTAAAGCCCTCTCTCTCTCTCTGTCCAGCAGTAAGGGCTTTCTTCCTAGGGTTTCAAAGGCGGCAACGAAGGCTTGTGAAAATTTATAGTAGGGTTTTCGCTTGGCAGCTCTACAGAACTGTAGCTAGCGGGACATATTTTGTGTACCCGTCCGGTGGACCCGACCCGAAAGAGTTTGAATTTTGTGCTACCGTTGAGATTTTTCTTTAATAATTTTATATGAGACATATTTGAAGTTAATCAATTATATTAAATAAATATATTTTAGATTTCGAAAACATAAAATTTTGCATATCTAGTCTAATACATGCCTAAAATCATATGAAAACAATTTAACCTAACCTAGCTAATAAATTTCCAGATTAAATCAAAGCAGATAAGGCCATGATTTGCACCAACGATACTCCTTATTATATAAATATGAACATTTCAAATAAAATATAAGTTCTTTTAAAACTATAAAAGATTAAATTGACAAGAATATTAGTGCTTTTGATAATAAATAATACTAAGACTTGTCCTTTGTATCCACATTTAGATTTGTAAGTTTCCTAAAGTAGGAACATGAGATTTCTTATTGAGCTTCTTAGTGATTCTGAGTAAATCTAGTTAATAAATAGACAATCATATTAACTGGGACTATCCATTTAATTGATTGGGTTGCCCAGAGTGCAGTGAGTCCATTTAATATGTTTAAACCCTATATGAACCAAATATTAAGTAAATAAAATTAAGTAAGGTAAATATATTTAAGTTTTGTCAGGTCAAATAGACTATGAATTGAACCATTTATCCAATTGAAGATATAGGTTGTAAAATGTTATTCCATACAATTCTAACTATTATTAAGTATCTGTGGTAGGTTAAGACTACAATTTTGAATTTTCATTTATCTTTATTTGTTAACCTTTTATTTATTTGATTACCTTATTGTATAGTCTATATATTAACAACACAATTCTTTAATTTACAATTTGTGTTATTAATTTTATGTGTGAAGCACATTTAAACACTAGTCAATAACTAAAAAAAAGATGTATAAAAAGTAGCTAGAACATAAAAGAATTTAATACTAGTATACTACATTTCGCTCACCCTTATCATGCCAAAACCTAAAATATATATAAAAAAAAAATCATGAAAATAAATAAATAAAATTAAAAATAATTTTATGAATCATTCTAATGAATTTTAAAGTTAATGACGCATATATTGACCCAGTTAGACTACTACGGAGATAGGGACTGATTGGAAGTTTCATTTTTCTCCATTTAACCATTGTAATTTTGTTATTTTAGAGTATAAAAAATTAACATTTGTAAATTATTGATTTTTACAACCCAATACCATGATTTAGACAGTTATAATGTTATGTCTATTAAAAAATTCATAAAGGCATCAGTAGAAGTTATTATTACTCTATTTCAAAATATAACTCATTTGTGGGCATTATTGAAACCTAACGACCAAAGGTTTAAAATTCAGTATCGGTCGATATTTTTCTCTCTTAATTTTTTTTTTTTTTTTTAAAAAAGTATTAACATCGGCCGATATCGGATCTATATCGGATATCAGCCGATATCTCGACCCCTGCAAACGACTATCAATCTTCAATCTTCATACTGCTTGACGTACTAGATGGTCTGATACTTGAGTTAAAAATGCCCGGTTTCTGGGTTCTGATAGCACTACAGAAAACTAAAACTTAAAAAAGATTACAAAACCATCAACAAGAACAACAAGATATGTGTAGTGATTGATGGCTGGTTGACCATGTGGTCTGCTATTGATCAATCTGAGCTTTCAAATAATTTCTCAATTTATCACGTATGGATGGATTAGCCCATTAGTTCCAAATGCAGTTTTCCTACAGCATAAATGGGTAACAGAAAAGAAGCACACCTGTGTAATCCAGTAAAAATGATTTCAACATTCCCAGTCTTTGAAGTGTAATCTCAATCCACCTCAAAAGGTTTAAAATTTAAAACCCCACAACGGACACTAATGTGTATATCTATTAATTTGGAACATAAGAATCTGCTATATGCAATTTAGCTAAAACATAGTAAAAAATGTAATTTAGGTAACCCAAAGGAGTAGGAGTGATGGCCAGGAACCTGCCTCAGAAAGCAGAAATCCTGAGTTCGATTTCCACTCTACTCCAAAGGGCCACTCGGCATAGAGATACCCCGGTGTATGTGGATAGGGAAGATTGCACATGCCCCGAAGATCAGTCAAGTGCTGCTCTAAGAGGCCTGGACACCTTGGTCATCCAAAAAAAAACGTAATTTAGGCTTATATATCAAAAATTCTACAAGATCCCAAATATAGATCGACTCAGATTAGTGTGTAATAAATCAAGTACAAGTTACCCCTAGAGGGATCAAAGCATTGAGTTCGAAATCACTGCATTTCAGGTAAACCCATCAACATCTATGGCCAACCTGATGATAGGGCTGCCATGGGATGATCATACAAATTAGAGATGGAACTTAATTTTTAAAGACATTTAACTCCAATTAGATTTCAAGTTCAGTTTTTCAGCTATAACGAGGTAATACTCAGAAAAACTCAATCGAGTGAGTTTAGTTGTATTTCAAGTTGAGAAAATACTTGACAAATTCCATGTAAAGCTTCATGGTTTATGCCTCTATGCAATGCCATTAAGCACTCTCTGAATGCACACATAAGAAAATCAAGGTGAACTTTTGAAGTTAAGATATCTCTGCAAAACTAGAACATTTAAGAACCAGAAATTATTCAAAAGCCTTCACTGCTACTGAAATGTTCATGGAGAAATACATGTGAGAACAACCACACGTCCTCCCTCAAACTCGATAATTTAATTCCTTCACTGGTCAAAGATACCTGGTGAAGTAAATTAAGCCGACTCCTTCTCATACATTTCACCGGCATATTTCCAGTTAATGACCTTCCAAATGTTCTTCAAATAGTCAGGCCTCACATTTTTGTACTGCAACATAAAAGGCAGGTTAAGTTTTTGTTTTGCCCAAAAAAAAAAACAAGATTGCAAAGTCAACTGTAGTAGAAAGAGTAGCAATTCTGCAATAGTAGCAATATCAGCATCATAATCAAGGCCATTTTTACCGGTAGCAGTTTATTCAAGAGGAAACACAGGCTCATAGTTACATCGAACTCTTCGATGGTATGTTTTCAGGCAGATATACATGCTCTGGTACAAATCATTTATAGTATACACTTAAGCAGAAAAGCAACCTGACTGACATCTATAACAAACTAATTATTGCCAAACACAGATGTATCGATTTAACAAACAGCAACAATATAGCACCTTGTACCTAACTGAAGATATATGTACACGTAAAGAAACACCTTGTACCTAACTGAAGATAAATGTACAAGTAAAGAAGTTAGAAGGTTTTTTACCAAGAGATGGATTCTCTCTCTCTCTCTCTCTCTCTCTCTCTCTCTCTCTCTCTGTGAAAAGGGAGGAACGATTCATGAAATTGAATATAAATGCTCTCTCTCTCTCTGTGAAAAGGAAGGGAGGATTCATGAAATTGAACATAAATGCTCTCAATGGGTCACACCATTAAACTCATTGTTTAGTGGAAGATTCTTTAAATTTTTTTTTATCTTCTAGCATATATGGGTGGAAGAAGTCAAAACTGCCTTGAGGGACAACCTTTCGTAATGAAAGAGATAAAAAACTCTAGTTGACAATGGGTGTGGAATGTACACAAATCCCAAAAGAGGTGATCGATGTAGCCGACTCTCTTGCAAAGTAATGCATTGGCAGGGATGATCTATTTGTTCAAATAAGTCGTTTTTAATAATAAAATTCCATACACTCTATGGAGCAGTTATCTTGTATAAAATACCTGCACAGCCCTTTATTGTAATGCAATTTCATTATCTTCCAAGAAATGGGTAAGAAAACAAAAAAGTGCTCGATACCTTAAGCCAATGTATATTGATTCATCAAGTCTATACATATTGCGGTCCTTGTATTGATATGAATCTTTGTTAAGAAACAAAAATGTCTTCAAAATCTTAAGCCTTTTTGAGTGCCAAATCCCCTGATTTAAATTTGTTCTGAGGAAGCCATGATCAGCAATCATCTAAGACAGACAAAAACATGTACTCGCTTGGACCATTCTAAGACAAGATTCTCATCCAAATCTTCCCATAGTTTTTTTTTTTAAAGGTAATTGTATTATTCACAAAAGAGGGGAAAAATACAACCAGAAGACCAAACAACTGGGCAAAAAACAGCCCGCCACCCCAAAAAACCTTTATGGGAAAAGTCACCCCCCAAGATATTAAATGATTTTATCTACAACTTCAGAAAGCCTAGACAAACCCTGGTGCGCCATTTCGCCTGCAGCTAAATTTGCAGCTCTTGGGACCCAGGAGACCATAAAGCCAAAAGATGAGATGGAGTGATAAATCCTTTCAACTTTATCCAGATAGATCCATGGGCAGAGGAAACCCAAGGCCCATCCGACCACAACCTTAGAGTCCCCTTCTAAAATATCCCCTATGACCCCTAACTCTACCATCTCCAATGATAACTCTCCATCATGCATGAAGTTCCGCTTCAACACTGATCCATTTAGAAGAGGACCAACAAAAGAAATCCTAGTCTCTCCAAACTCATTTCTAATGATCCCACCATAGCCTGCTAGACCACGGTCTAAAATTGGGCAGCAGATGTTGAAATGTCAAATCATCTTTCGGTGTAGTGGACTGTCTGTGAAGGACAGGTGTCTTTAGATTTGGGAAAAGATAAACGATGAACAAATCAGATGTTGCCAACACTTTGAATAGTAAAACAAGTGGTCGACAAAATCAATCTTCACTTTTGACTTTTGTTGTTGAAACGTCAAAACAATTGTCAGGAAGAAATTTCGTGGCAGCTTCAAACTAACATGTTTGTCATAAGAGTAGACAACCTTTTTGATGAAATACGGTATAAATACAGAAAGTAGTATTTATACGTATTTACTTCTTGTTTTTTATCGTGATGAATGGATTTGACTTCTTCACAGGCGAGACGTTGTCAGCTTCATCTTCAATTTGAATTTGGTCTTCTGTCTTCGGCAACTGTTGGAGTGCGGCAAATTGATTTTCAGTCAAAAGATTTTTAGCTTTTGTTGAAAATGATTCGCCAGATGTCTCAGGAGATCTTCCAAACTGAGGTAGAACTTCTTTCATCCAATCATCTTTTAGTTTGAGGAGGTCAGCAGCAGCCACCAATGATTCTTTTGATATGTTATGAGAAAGGGCAGAAAAAGAGGGAGATGCTTCAGCCTTTTCAGAAAAAGGGGAGACAGATGTTGCAGGCGTTTCAAGTTTTGAAGATACATCAAGTGCCGCAAGAAAGCTAGCACTTGATCTTACCACAGGATTGGCATTTGTTTCATTTGTTGGACAAATTTCAGCTCCATAAGCTATAATGTTATCAAAATTAATTTTTTCCCAATTTCTAATTTCAATTTTTCTTGATAACACAGGAGGAGCTAAATCCATTCGTTTTTCAAAAACCCATATGCAAATCCATGGGATATTGAATTGGGCATAAAACATAACGGTTAACCAGTCTTCAGTAGCAAATGTTATTTTTTCAAGCAAATTCTTGTTTTCAACTCTCATAATAGAAGCATATTTTCATCTAATTTGTCAATTTTTATGCGAATAAACCAGGAGTGTAAAAAGGAATTATTTTGAAAAAATAAAACGTTTTCCCAAGCTGTCATGTAATCCCAGTAGTTGAATGTCAAATCGTGAAATTCGGGTTTTGAAATTGTCATGTGTTCATGTAAAGGAGCACTCCATTTTTCTTCAGAAATTATGTTTAAAATCTTGATTTTTGAATATCCGATTTCACAGTTGGTAGGGAAATATCATTCAAAATGGCTTTTGTTTAGATCTTTACAAAAATGATCAAATGCACAGCTTTGGGTTTCAATCAGTATTGCGAGATGGAAGTTATAAGGTTTAGATGTTTTGACATAATTGTTGGGTGCAAAACAGTATGGAATTATGTCATTTACGGATGTTGACTCAGAATGGCAAGTGTCAGGGAGAGTGTAGACCAATTGGTTGTATCTGTTAAAAATTGTTTGAAGTTCAGATGTCGGACCTGGTCTGGATATGGGAGCAGATGTTGGAGAAGGAACAAATTGGGTCGAGGATGGAGATCCCCAAAGGGCATGTTTTTCGTAGATGTTGGGTCTGACGGGCCTGGGCCTTGGAGACAAAGGAACACTAGGACAGATTTCAAAAGGGCCTTGATTCATTATGTTTTGCAGTTGTTGGGTTCTTTGAAAGGGTGAAGCCAGTCGAAGGGCTCTAGGCCTCTGATAAGGTTGCATTTTTCAAAGGAATGTTTTCAGAATGAAGTATGTGAAAAATGCTGCCAAAAGAAAGCAGAGACAATTTTCAAAAACAGAATAAATTTCTTCAAAAACTTCTAGAGCTTCTTCGAGGTTATCTGCAAGAATTCTCTAGATAAGAAATCAGCAAGATAATTATTTGTTCCATTAATGAATTTAATTTCAAAATAAAAAACACAAAGGATGGCTTGCCATCTAGCAAATATTTGTTTATTTGTTAAATTTTTTACATCCTTTTCGATTATTTCTTTAGCAGGTTTACAGTCAATTCTTAATAAGAATTTCTTATTAAGAAGGTCAAGTTGGAATTTCTGAATACTCAGCACAATGGCTAGTATTTCTTTTTTGATTGTTGAATAATTACTTTGAGAAGGATACCATGTTCCTGAAGTACATCTAACAATTTCTTCTTTATCATCTTCTTATTGTAATAGGACACCGCCGTATCTTAAATCAGAAGCATATGTTTGAACTATTTTAAAAGCATCAGGATTTGCTAGATTTAAGCAGGGTAGACTTTTAATCTTTTGTTTGATTCTTTGAATAGCTTCAGCATGGGAGTTATTCCAAGCAGGAGGATTTTTCTTTAATCTTTGTTGTAAAATTTCTATATTTAGCAAGATCTTTATAGAAATTTGAAACATAATTCAAACATCCTAAAAATCTTTCTAATTGTTTAATGTCTTTTATTTCATCTGGAAATTTATCACCAAATTCGATAACTCTATTGATTGGTTGAACAATATTATTTTTAATATTAAAGCCGACGAAATTGATTTCTGTTTGAAATAATTTCATCTTCCGTTGGCTTAATACTAAACCATTTTTTATTATAATCATTTTAAATATATCAAGATGTTTCCAATGTTGATTTATTGAGTCAAAATAAATCAATATATCATCAATGTAAACAAGAGAGAAAGAACTAAAATGATTAAAAATATCTTTCATGATTCTTTGGAATTCAGATGGTACAACTTTTAGACCAAAGGGCATAACATTCCATTCGTAGTGTCCAGAGAGTACTACGAAGCCAACTTTATATTTATCTTGTTCAGTTATCTGTATTTGCCAAAATCCAGATTTTAGATCTTTGATAAGCAGGTTGATTAACACCAGCTTTTTGATAATCTGTTTTTTCCGAAAATGGTTGTCTATTAAAATATGTATTATAACACCAGCTTTTTGATAATCTGTTTTTTCCGAAAATGGTTGTCTATTAAAATATGTATTATAAATTGGAGGAGGTTGATCATACTTTTCTGGTTCTTTTTGTTTACTAGTACCAATGTTTATCTCAACAGATCCATCAGGATGTTGAACAAAACTACTAGCTTTAGTTTCTATTCTACGAATAGGAGGACAAAATTCTTCTAATTTCCAATTTTCTATTATCTTAATTTGATCAGGTGTTGGTCTATGGGGAATTAGACCTTTATTTCTAAAATCAGTTTGGAATAGTGTTGGCTCGTTTTTTATAAGATTACTGTAGGCTATGTTTGATCTCATGGACTTCATAGCTTTATAGTAAACCCTATACATTATTCCAATGTTTTCTGTTCCTGGATCCATATCAAATCCTTCAGTTTTAACAATCAATTGTACAGCTTTGTGAATTGACTTGTTAAAGGAATTGTTATATCTGGCATACAATTAAAAAATATTGGACCATCAGCAAAATTTGATGTTACAAGACCATACAAAGACATTTCAAAATTATGGTGTCTTGCATCCCACAAAAAAGCTAAACAGGGAATGTTTAAGCCTTTTCTAGTCATGGGTTTAATTGCTATTTGTACTAATTCAATATGTAGATAATTGTATCTCATTCGTAATCTGTTAAATTTTCTTGATCATTTAAGAGGAAGAGATAAGCTTCATCTTGTGAAGATAATGTTCTTTCAACTGTTTGAACCATATAATCAAATTGATCTTCAAATGTTCATAAATAAATTTGTTCAGAAGGAATATTTGGAATAGCCCATCTTTCGATGGATTGTTCCACATCTTTAAAGTTAATTTCTTCAAAAAATTTTAGATCCATTGTTATTATTTGATTTACTACATATGTTCTAGGTTCAGGATTAAATTCAGAATTTAACATAGTAGATGGAAAACTATCATTAGCAGTTTGAAAACTGGCAGATGTTGAAGCAGAAGTAGAAGAGTTAGTTTCCTTTCTTTGTTCCTTTAAAAACTTTTTTAAAACTTTCTTCATTATTTCCTATTCAAAGATGTAAAGCTAAATAGTTGTTTTGCAGAGTTATCGGTCAATGAACCAAACAATACAGAGATATTAATACAGGACAACAGAAAAATGAGATTTTAAAGGTCCCTATGGGGCACATCATTTTTCAATAAGGAGGACCATCCAACTGCCTCATTTGCAAACGCTTATGTGCCCCCGCTCTTCCCTTCAACAACAACACACACTCACTCTTTACGACAAGTTGTCTTTGACAGAAGCATCTTAATCATGGAAAAATGGCTATATCCTAAAGGATTGGCTTGAACGCTAAATGATCTTCTTGGTCCCAATACAGGTGAGAAGCCTGGACACCTTGGTCATAAAAAAAAAAATGTTCTTCTTGATGAAGGTCATTCATCTCACACAAAAAAAGAAGGCAATCATTCAAAAGAAGGAAGGAAAAAATAATGAGGCACTTTTATCTACATAAGTGAAACTCTAGCTAGTCCCACCCAAACTTGACCCATGAGTCAAAATAGGGCTTCTAGAATTGAAGTAACCCCTCTAGATACTGGAAAAGGCCATCACTACATAAGCATTGATTGAGATTAAATATAAATCAATAGTTCCCCTTTTAATAATATAAAGGAAGTGACAGCCCAACTTAGTTGAACCCAAAGACACCATTTCCTGTTGAAGCCCATGCTAGTAAGGACGAATGGAGGAAGTTCCAATTAACCATATCGTAGACTTTTTCAATATCCAACTTGCAAATGATACATTTTTTCTTAGCCTTGTGATGAGAGTCAATGCACTCGTGAGCCGTAAGCACAACATCCAAGATCTGTCTCTCATCCACCCCAGCAAACTGAAAAGGCGAGATGAGCGAAGGAAGATGTGGCTTCAACCTGTTAGCTAAGAGCTTTGATAGAATCTTGTAGGGACTACCAAGAAGACTAATAGGCTTGAAATCTTTAAGTGAAGAAGCACCATCCTTCTTTCGAATAAGAACCAAGAAAGTAGCGGCAAGCTCTTTAGGGATACAACCTCTCTCATGGAATTCTTGTATGAAAGCAATGAGGTCATCTTTCACAAGATCCCAAAAAGACTTGACGAAGGCAATTGGGAAACCATTTGGCCCAGGAGCTCTGTTGTCACCCAATTCCCAAACAGCAGAATTAATCTCTTCTTCAGAGAAAGGCCTTTCTATGAAGGAAGCATCATGTGGAGACACGACTTTGAAGGGAAGGCCAGCAATGGGTAGTCTCCCCCAGGGGTTGGTGGAGTACAGGTCCTCAAAGTAGTCAATGATTGAGGAGGTGATGGATTCTTTGTCTGAAATGATGGTATCTTCAATAGTGATGGATTCTTTGACTGAAATGATGGTAACTTCAATAGTGATGGATTTGATGCGATTAACTCATCTATGAGCAGAAGCTACAACATGAAAGAATTTGGTGTTTCTATCACATCTTTGACCCACTTTTCCCTAGACCTTTGCCTCCATTTTATCTCATTTTGGACACTCATGGTGCGGTATTGGTCTTGAAGGTCAAGGCGAAGTAGGTGGTCGTATTTAGAGAGGTTGCTAGCCTGTTCACTGATATCAATCTGGTTGATGCCATGGAGAATGGAAGCAAGTGATTCACGCAAAGAACCGAAACAAGAATGACTCCAATTCTTCAGTTTAACTTACAAAAGTTTGAGCTTCTGGGCGAGGATGAAACTCTTTCTGCCAGTAACAATAAAATCAGCCCAAGAAGTAGCTACTAACTCTTTGAAGCCAGTTTCCTTCAACCAACAGAACTCAAACCGAAAAGGAGGGCCCCAAGATTCCTCGAAGGAGTCGAGAACCAGTGACCAATGATCAGATAAGGGTTCAAGGAATATTGATACATGTGAGGCGGCGAAACATGATGTTAAACCATATAATGTAACTTGTAAGCACCTTTGAGTAATATGCAGAAAACATATGCATCTCTCTCTCTCTCTCTCTCTCTCTCTCTCTCTCTTCTCTCTCCCCCCCCAAAAAAAAAGGAGGGAGAGACGAAACAAAAGGAAAAAAGGAATGAACACCCACACACCACACATAAAAGTTACGTATTGTATCCATGTCTTCACTAGTTTTATCCCTACTGGCAGTAATACATATATATAGTCCAATAAGGATGCATGTAGACTGATATATTTTAACATGTCCACATCCATGTCAATCAAGTTCTCGTTCATATGATACTAGCATGCCATTTCTAAATTTTTCAAGTTTGTATCAATATATTAGCATTTATTTTGATTTGGATCAAATAAAAGGAATTTTTATTTTTAGAGGATTAAAAAGTTTCTGCTTTACAATTAGATCTGTTTTTCAATGGCTAGTGCTAAACTCTGACAACAAATGGATGGAAAGCGGCTGATGATGATTAAGATCAGATTTGTTTGAACCACCTAATTGATTTATGAATTGGTTTTGATTTAGAAAACAGCAATTAGCATATTTACAATCTGACAATGTTAGAAATCTCCGTTAACCTACTGACCCATTTAGTAAAAGATAATGCATCCATAGATACTTTATCTATAGAGGTTTCTTTCAACCCACCCAATGGTACTTTAAACACTATTTTCCCACAGATTATCAACATATGTCAACATATGAGCCAGTTTGCATCATGACTATAACATCAATGTGTTCTTTTCATATTTTGTTCAATGAAAACTAGACACAAAACTATATCATTCACAATATATGTATATATAGGACAATTGGATTGAAGCTAACAATTCAATGTTAAGAACATGTCAAGCCTCTAAATTTACCTGCAAATAGTATGCATGCTCCCACACATCTATTCCCAGCAAAGGAACCAAATTTGACCCTTTAGTTACCAGTGGATCCTGTCACAAGCTTTAAGTCAGTCACACCATTTGTTTTTTCCTTGAAGAAGAGCAATTTGCATAATAACGAAAATACCCAACAACATCAATTGCAGATAATTGATTACATCATTGTAGTCACACAGTGAGCTAGGACATGGCAGACAAAATAAAGACAAAGAATGCAGAACAAGGCTTGATACAAAGTGTAGCATTGAATTTAATGAAGACATTACTTCTTTAAGATGTATTTGCAACAATGCAGCTAAAGCTACAACATTTTATCATACTGTGTAGTTTTGTTCATTAGCAAGAAGCATCATGCATTTCAAACTCATAATGGGAATTTGGTTGTTGCTGCTGATGATGATGATGATCACTCTAACTCATAGTCCAAACACTCAAAACTGAGACTCGACTCAGATATTGATCTAGTCAAGTTCATTGGTCGAATCAGAGCCAACTCTGACCGAAGCTAAGCTGTCTGAGTTCTCTAAGCTAAATACATTCTAAGCCAGTTCTGATAGGAGCCTATCTGACCAATCAATGTTGTTGGCCAAATATCCTTAGCTCCAATGCATCAGATTTCATTCAATCACCTAAATTAGGGGTGTTCACGGGCAGAGATTGGGCCGGGCTTCACTAAAAAAGCCCGAACCCAATTATTTTTTGTAATAGCCCATGTCAACAAAATGATTATGGGAATAAGAGGATATATGAATCATACGATTTTACAATTATCGATTCACGATTCACACCCCTAGACCAATTTCGATACGATTCGAGTTTGATAGCATTGGATAAAATTGGAGAATGCCATACACTTAGAGCATTGAAAATATTTGTAAAATTCCATGCTCACAAGGTGTGTTATAATATATTTGAGTGAATGTTGCCTTGTGCACATTCCAATGCATAGTTGGGTAAGGTTATGGTTTAACCTCTTTATACCTATGTGTGATTGATGTGAATATATTGTATCAGATACATATGTATGAGTTTCCCAAGTTCCCTATGTTTAAATGTTTACTATAATTGAGAATTCATAGATTTGTGATGTGTTAAAGTATAATAGAATATATGATAAATCAAGATTGCCCAAGATGTGTAATGTAGGGCCTTGATAACTTCTCATACTTGTGTATGGTTATGAGTAATGTATGTATCAAATGAATTCTCATGATTTTGATTGGAATTCTTAGATGTGTAACTCATATAATAAACATGATGAAGCTTAGATTATATGATGATGTGTATATCACTAGTGAGTACATATGTTGATAATGGTTGTGGTGGATCGACCTAACCATGTGTAGAACGAATTTTCATGATTTGAAGAGGAACTTGGTAAAGGGTTAGACTAAATGATATGGGTAAGTTAAGGTCAAGTATCTTAGAACCCAAGGGGGTTAACTTGTGCTACAATGGGGATGGGCTAGCATGATTGAGAATGCATGGAATGCAATATAAATGCTAAGAATGCGTTGTTTGATTTTCTCAAAGTAAAAGTAGGACCACTCCCCATTGTCAACCCAAATGTGAAAATGATGAACTACGGTTGATCTGCTCCACTATGTGGTACGTAGGCAACTGAGAGCATTGTGCCTCAGCTCAATCAAATGATGTAAGATGTTGAGCAAATGTGAAGGGTAGAAAGGGATTGGTGGGATATACCTTCCCTAATATAGACCCTAATGCTAGATGTTGGATCCCTCGAAGGCGGCCCAAAGAGGTTATGATGCCTTGGGAGTCCCGATATAATGAGACATATATATTTGTTACTCGAATAAAGCCTAGAGTGGTTAGAGAATTGTGAAAATTCTTAAAATGGATAGATGAGGATTTTGGCACTAAGATATATGTGACTAGGTCACTTGATTATATTGAGACGTGGTATGGGTATGTCCCTCACGTGATGATTATATTGAGACGTGGTATGGGTGTGTCCCTCACGTAATATTGATGATTGAGACGTGGTATGGGTGCGTCCCTCAAGTAATATTGATTATATTGAGGCGTGATATAGGTGCGTCACTCACGTGATATTGATAACGATATGCCTCAGTCCGTTGAAAAAAGAAACTGTCCAATCAGTAGATCATTGTGTCTCACATTTGTATAGGTAAAAGGATGAGATAAATATATAAATTCCCTGAGTAAGGCCTAGAGTAGCCGTGAGAACGTGGGAGCCTCGATATGAACATACGGAGACTGTGGCATTGAGATGTATATGTGGCTTGGTCACTTAATATTGAGTCGTGGTATGGGTACGTCCCTCACGTGATTATGATAGTTGACTAACCATTCCAAAGAGGTATTCGGGACGGTGGGGTCGGCTACGAAGACTTGGTCCCGTAGGGTTGCTGTCAAAGAGTAGGTCCCTCACATACTACGCGCTGGAGGGCACTCTCACGGCTATTTAGCACACTTGATGTGCGTTGATGCGAAGAGCTAGATACTATTTTACCCCATGGGGGTGGTGCTAGCTTCGTTAGACGCGGTCCGACCGCCTTAGAGCTTGACGGAATCACCCTTGAGGTGAAGGGATGAAGGGCGAGGTATACTTGATCACGCGAGTCGTGGGTCTCCCGCTTAGTAAGTCATGGGCCCTAAGTCTTGCTAGGGGTCATGGTATATTTATGATATGATATGATGATTTGATATTGTTGCTATAGTCACGTAGTGATTCATTCGAGTGTTGTTCCTACGGATAGAAGATCTCATGGTAGATGATGTGCCCCTGGATTGGTTATGCCCATGGATGGATTATACCTATGGAGGGATTATATTCATTGGTGGTTATTCCCCATGGATAGATGATACTCACTGATAGAGTGTTACCAGGGATGGATGTGTATACTCATGGATGATGGTTCACACAGTGGTGCTTGGATGTTGGTCTTAGGGTAGACCTGTTGGTCTCATGGTAGACGTATTGGTCTTATGTTAGACATGTTGGTCCCATGGTAGACGTATTGGTACTATGGTGGACATGTTGGTCCCATAGTAGATGTATTGGTCTTATGTTAGACATGTTAGTCCCGTGGTAGACGTATTGGCATTATGGTAGACATGTTAGTCCCGTGGTAGACGTATTGGCATTATGGTAGACATGTTGGTCCCATAGTAGACGTATTGGTCTTATGATAGACATGTTGATCCTATGATAGACGTATTGGTTCTACGAATGTATGAGTTATACCCATGGATGGATTACACCCATGGAGTGATTGTATTCATGGATGGTTATTACTCATGGATAGATGATACTCACTAATGGAGAGTTACCAGGGATGGATGATGAATCCCATGAATGTTGTTCCCATGGTAGACATTGGATTCATGCCTAGATATTGATTATATGGTGGGCATATTGACCCCATGATAAATATAGTGGTCCCATGGTAGACATATTGGACTCATGGTGGACGTAACGGTTCTTTGGATAGATATTATTTTCCCATGGAGGGCTTTTAGACCATGGATGAGTATTGTATACCGTGGATAGACATTCCCACGGAGGGCATTGATTCCATAGAGGATTGGACCCATATTTAGAATATTATCCCGAGGAAGGATGTATTTATGTTCGGGTATAGGTCTCATGGTTGAGGTTTATCCCATGTGTGACATTGGCCCCATGGTTGACGGTATTCCCATGGTTGGTGTAGACCCGTGATTGGCTAGACCCGTGATAGATGAGATCTATTCTATTGATGAGGCACACGATAGGGTAATTAAAATGTCTTGATGTAACATCATGAATAGCACGGGGTTAGTACCATGAAATAAATGAATTGAGAACTAAGCAGGATCTGATCTCTATTGGAGTACGTAGGCAGCTGATAATCAGTTCGATCAAATCAAGTGTCCAATAAGTCCTGGGATCCGTACGAATCTCGCAACACGTGTGGGTGTCACGTGTTTGGACTATGAGTTGTGTATGCTTAAAAAAAAAAAATATATATATATTGTTGTTTCTCACGTGTCCGTTGGGTCGGGCCGTGACATTTTTGTCAAAGCCCGAGCATGTCCAATTAAAGCCCATTTATTTTACATCTGGTACAGTTTTTTAATTTTTTTAAAAAAATTATTATGTAAATTGAAAATATAACTGTACAAATTGAAAGTATACTTAAACATCTACTATCAGTTAAAATTTCAGTCCTAAATTCAATTTCTAGCCACTTGATAGTTAAAGTTGGCAAACTTCCTTGAAAATATGATGCCTAGTGATTTTGATCGTTAAGATCGTGTGGGTAGAAATTGATTTTTGAAATGAAATTTTAACATATTTTCATTTTTTAAGTCTTCAAATAATCAATATGATTAGATTTTCAATTTTTAAAACAAAAAATATGTAAAAAAATAAAGGGGTTTAAAATCCCGACGGGCTTTAATAGAAGCTCGAGACCAGCCCGTCGGACAAAAACCTTCGTCCAAGCCCGTTTATTTAGGTTGGATTCAAGGTGGGTTAGAATAAATAAACACCCTTAACCTAAATGCATTTAGAATCAAATGGGCTCCTATCTTGAACTGATCTTCCATTTTTTTCCCTCAAGACTTTCAAGCAAATTGTTACATACAAATCTCCTAAAAAAGGCTTCTCTCCCTACAAGATGCACTTCATATTGGGGCCAAAACTACAACACCAATGAAGGTGGGACTGGGTGCAAGAACTGTTCAGGACATGTACAGTGCCATATTAGGGAAATGGTTTCTTGGCAATGGAAAGCATAGCTATTAAAATTAGGAGTATTCATTTGTCCAAACCTGACTCGAGCTTGGCCCAAACCCGACGTAAATAAGTGGGCTTAGACAAATATATCTGTACAAAGGGCTGGGCACACACACACACAAGAGACAAGAGTCCAACAATGAGGCTAGAGTTCCTCACTTCTGGACTTCCTCTTTCAAGGCCTACAGTCTCTCGTTTCTGTAGTAGAAACCACCCCTCTTCCACTCCTCTTCGTTGGTGCTTCTCCCTCTGATTTGGTAACTCCTCTTCCAGGTTCCATACTTCCATCTTCACGATTCGACGTCGGCGACCCTTCTTCCATCTCGATTCGACAACCTCTCTGACTCTCCCTCTTCCATCTCAATTCGACGACCCCTCTTCCGTCTTCTCGATTTGGTGATGATATCTCTCTCATGAGATTTTTGAAAAAAAATTACATAAATGGTGAAAATTACTGAATTTAAAAAAAATAAAAAATTAATTTGCAAAATAGTCACGCTTAATCGGACAGGCATAGGTTTTTTTTAGTGAAGCCCAACCCGAAAATCCCTAATTATGGCACTTCAGACATAAATAGGTGGAGTTTGGGGGAGAAAGTGGACAAGTCGGGATCAGAGACTCTTAAAGCTTGGTGGAGGGCATGTCAGGTAGGACAGACGTTGGAAAGCTATTTAAGGATAGACTTCGGTTGTTAGTGGGAAGGGGTGATCACACCTTCTTTTGGGACGATTTGTGGCTGGGAGATAGACCCTTGAGAGAGTGGTTCCCTCGACTGTTTAGAGCAGTTCAAAATAAACGGGCCTTGGTACAAGATGTTTATCACGTGGGAGATCAAGAATTTTCTTCGCATCTAGATTTTAGAAGAAATCTTAGGACGTTTGAGGTCGATAATTTGAAGAAACTTAGAGCTCAACTAGAGGAATTTTCGTTGGACCTTGAAGTAGAAGATGAGCTGGTGTGGACGAGAGATCCGTCCGGAATTTTTTCGGTTAAGTCCATGATCGAGGTGGCAAACCAGGATGTCAATGGCTCATTAATTCCTCAGTCCCTAATTTGGAAGAGCCTTGCTCTACCGAGAGTTCAGTTGTTTGTGTGGTGTAGTGTGAAGAAAAAATTCTAACCAGGATAGACTTTAGGAGAAGAGGTGTGTTGAGCCCAGATGGAGACACTAGTTGTCCCCTTTGTGGGACGCTTGAAACTTTAAATCATCTCCTAGTCACTTGCCCTATGACTTAAAAGCTTTGGAGTTGTTTCTTGAATCTTATTGGAGTATCTTGTGTATGCTCTATCTCTTGAGAGGGTTTGGTAGGGCCTTGGTTACTCCATAATCTTAATTCCAGGAGGAGGCCAGCTTGGATCACGATTCTAGCCGTGGTTTTGTGGACTATCTGAAAGGAGAGGAATTCCAGGATCTTTGAGGGTAAGGCTTTGGATTCTAACGAGCTTTTTCAAAAAGCGAAATGGAGATTGTGTGTTTGGCTCTATTCAAACAAGGAGTTTAGAGATTTGAAAGCCATGGATCTCTTTCTGTCTTGGGAGGGTTGCATGACATCTAGATCTCGGAGTCAGAAGAAACGAGTTGATTGGTCTCCCCCTCCAAGTGGAACTTCGAAATTCAATGTGGATGGAGCCTCAAGGGACCGGGATTGGGGACGTCCTTAGGGATCATTCAAGCGCCACACGAGTTGTCTTTACAGAATCAATAGGGATTAAGGACTCTAATGAGGTGGAACTTCTTAGTATTAGGAGAGCACTGACCTTAGGTGTGAGATTTGGGGGAGAAAAATTAGAGATTGAAAATGACTCGTCCAACGCTATCAAATGGGCCAATGGAGTGAAGCGTCCTCCCTGGAGGTTAATTACTTTAGTTAGAGATATTAAGGCGTTGGTTTCGAGCCTGGAGGTGTCCTTTATGCATATCAGTCGTACAACCAACGGAGTGGCAAACTTCTCCACGAAGAATGGCGTTGGTGGCTCGATTGGTGGCACTTTCCAACTACCTGGAGGATAGATTACATTGTCTCATTGGGGAGCTATTGTTATAGTTGCTTTTGCTTTTGTTTTTGTTTCATTTTTTGTTGTCTTTTATTTTTTCTTCTTTTGGGCCTATTTCTCTTAGGCCTTGTGTATTTTGTCTTGTATTTGTTCTGTTTTAATAAAAGTATTTCTTTGTTACCGCTCAAAAAAAAAAAAAAAAAATTAAAATCCCTACTATTTGTAGTTTGAAATCTCAAAATATGATACAATACAATTTTTTATAGACAACCTAATAATTTTTTAGTAAATTTTTAGAAGTTATACATTAGCTTTAGTAAAATTTGATTTCTCTTTTATGAAGAAAGGTAATTTTCAAAATGTTGGTCTTATATGTTATACATGATCACATGCAATTACTAGTTCATGTACATGAGTTTCTTTTCGAATCTTGAACAATATTTACATTAAATAATAATCAAGTTGTACACATGATACTATCATCACTTATTTGTTATTTTACCAATAATGGTTTGAATAAAAATGCATAGATTGTGAAAATCTCCTTTTTTACCCTTTCTGAAAATCCATAAAAAAAAAAAAAAACCTTACAATTTAAGACTCATTACAACTTCATTGCTAGAACAAGTTACAATACATTTTCGATTTTCAAAACATTGATGGAGAGAAGGAATTTGTAAAAAAATTGCTATCTGAAAACAAAAAATTAGAAGAAAATTCCCATATGACGCCTGGACACATTGGTCATCAAAAAAAAAAATAGAAGGACCAGGTTTGTGAATCAAACAGGCTACACCTAGGTTGCAGGGTTGAACGTATACATGCAATGAGAACAAAAGTTGTAATAGGCAGATCAAAACTGGCAGTTTAGGCAGGTGATATAACTGAATTTTGGCAAACATAGATTGATGATGGTCCACTGGACAGAAGGTTCCCTTCTCTGTTCAATGTAACTTTAAAGAAACAAACAAGGTTACAGATTTTGATGCAGTCTTGACAACTCTGTGGTGTGGACTCTTTCAGAAAAAATCTCTCAGATGTTGAAACGGTGGAGCTACTCTCTTTATTGTCCCTCCTACGGTCCATCTTTATGCCCAGTGTAGGTGAAGATTAAAATTTAAAGCACATAAAACAGAGGAACTTTTTCTCAATTCATTTTTCAGATGCCAAAAAGGAAGGTGGTAATATTCCTACAATTCCCCTGTTTTATGGAAGATGAGGAGACCTTCAAGGATCTTGAGCCTCTGGTCAGGAAGCAAGAGCATAAAGTATCCTTACCTTGAATTCTGAAGAGCAGGGACTTTTTCCTTACATAAAAATAAATAAATAACAAACACACACACCGAGGACCAGGGATTGTTTAAAAGTAAACAGGAGAAGTTTGTGGCATAGGACCAATGAGGTTGTTGATCAACTTTTCATTTTTGTTCTTTTACATCCTCAGAAATTCTTGAATCTTTTTGGTCTCAAGTGGATAATGCCAAATTCTGTTTTGAAGCTAATCAATGCTTGGCTTATCGGCTTTTGTAATATCAGAACATTTACATTACGACATTTGTCCCTTCTGTCATCTTAAGGACCATTGCAATGAAAAATAATAATCTACAGTTTTTGACATTATCTTATCAAACCATCAGGTGGCAGAAATAGCAAGTTAAGGTCACAAACTAGGCTCCGGTATTCAAAAAATTCAGTGAGATGTTTGTTCTCACTTCAGAAAAGCTTTGGGCAGATTCATGTTTTCTCATACTATGAGAGTAGGGGTGTTCATTTATTTGAACCCGGCCCGAGCCTGATCTGAACCTGACGTAAATAAGCAGGCTTGGACAAATATATATGTCCGACGGGCTGGGCTCGGGCTTTAGTTTGAAGCCTATTGAGGCCAGGTGGGCTTTTTGGCCCATTTGTTTAATATATAGGGTTCCTCGTTTTGACTTTCGCCCCTTTTCCACTCTCATACAGTGGCGACCCTTGCCCCTATTCCATTGCACGCGATTCAACCTCTCTCGCTTCCGTCTTCCATTTTCCACCTCTCTTCCACTTTCTCCTCTTCGCCGGTCCTCCTCCCTCTGATCCCCTCTTCATCTTCTTGTCCATCATCCCTCTTCATCTTCTTGTCCATCATGGTGCTCTCTCTCTCTCTCTCTCTCTCTCTCTCTCTCTCTCTCTCTCTCTCTCTCTCTCTCTCTCTCTCATTTTTTGAAAAATAATTAGATTAATGGTGACAATTACTGAATTTAAAAAAAAAAAAGATTGCAAAATAATCAAACTTAATGGGATGAGCTCGGGCTTGGGCTTTTCTAGTGAAGCATGGCCCGTGTACACACCTAAGAGAGAGAGAGAAAGATCATGTTACTATTGGTGTTGTTTTCCCACTCACGATTTCCGAGAGATCATGTTACTGTGGGTGTTGTCTTCTCACTCATGATCTCCATGTAAATGGGCTAAATACCACATTTGGCTTTTTGGGGAATATGTCCTAACATGTTACCAATAAATAACAAAAGAACAGAAAGATCATGTTATAAGTGCTATATAGTCTTCCAACTCATGATTTTCCATGCAAATGGACTAAATCTAAATACCACATTCTTTCTTGGCATGATATTAAACTCAAAACCATTGACTGACTAAAACAGATATATACCTGATTTGCAGTGGTTTCAACTACAAGTTTCTTCAGCTCTTTATCCAGACCTAACCACTGGAAAGATTGAAGGCAATAAAACAGGAGAAATCAGAAAATAGAAGAATTCAATTACACCTGGATAACCTAATAAAGAATGAAACTAGACAGGTACAAATTTTTCCAGTACAAAAATCAGAAATCAAGAAGCTGTTAGACGTACCACCCAACCAGAACCCTGCAAAGCAGCACCCTCTGCATTGACCTTTTGCACCAGAGATTCGAAAGAGCCAAAATGCATGTCAATAGCCCAGCCGAGGGCACCCTTCGGAGTTTCACCTCCTCCTTCCTGTCAGAAATTCAGTGGGAAATCATACATGGTTCCGGACAGAAGCATGCTAGTATTTTATTTTCTTTTATTTTTTATTTCATTTTCTGAAATGGTGCTACTATTCATATATACTGAAGGAAATGAAAACAGTGAATCGCCTCCACCCCGACAAAGAAGGAAATTTGGCACATCAAAATTGTAACTGGGAATAACCGGGAAAAAAGGGAAAAACAGATTCACCCACATCCAAACAGGATGTCATCAACTTACACGAACGGGAGCGAGGTTCTTCCAGAAGATGGAGTGGTTGATATGACCTGCAACAAGAAGAAGAAGAAGAATCCATTATCAAGTCCCCAAATACTATGCATAAATTGAGAAATGGGAGAGTTTAAACTGGAAATTCTCTTCTTCTTCTTTTTTTCGATTTTAAACTGGAGATTCTAAATTTAGAATATGAGGAGAAAATTAATTCAGAAAAAAACATTGGTGACTTTTACTATAATCTAAGGGAATGGTTGTCGCCAAAAGGGATGAACTATAGAGATTAGATTGGTTCCGAATTGCATCTTATATAGGGTTACCTTTTATTATATATCAAATGCGCCTAATTTCTTTTTAAATTATATAAGAAAAAAAAGTCGAAGAAAAATGAGAGCCTTTTAAGGACATCACCTCATTGATGGATTTGAGATTGTCAATTGATGGAATAATATGATGGTAAGCAGCAGAAAGGATTGATCTGACAAATGGGGAAAAAAGAGATACTGTAGAGAGAGAGAGAGAGAGAGACCTCCACCGTTGAATTTGATGGCGGACTGCAGACGGACGGCGGAGGCGGTATCGCCTTTAGAGATGGCTTCATGGAGCTGCTCGAGGGCCTTGTTGTAGTTGGTGATGTAGGCCTGATGGTGCTTCTGGTGGTGGAGCTGCATTATTTCACCACTGATTGCAGGCTCCAGTGCGCCATAGTCGTAGGGTAGGTCGGGCAGAGAGAAGGTCTGCAGCCCCCTCGCCTGACCCAACACTGACCCTAATCCTACAACTTTCTTCTTGCTCACAACTGATCGAAGCGCCATGGCTGCTGCTGGTTGGTGTGAAAGAGGACTTCAGAAGAAAAGGAGAAAAGCAACGAGAGGAGGGGCGCCCGCAGCACTCAACTCTGTGTGCCGGCCAGCTTTACGTGGTTGACAGTGGTATTAGGTAAACGAGAGGAGGGGCGCCCGCACCACTCAACTCTGTGTGCCGGCCAGCTTGACGTGCACGTGGTTGACAGTCGTATTAGGTAAAAAAAAACATTTTAACATGGGAAATATGTTTGGCATAGACCAAAATATAGAAAGACCATCCTAAATAAAGGGTTCGTAGAATACCAGCTCGCCTCCATTTGGGAAATCCAAATACATGCATGGAAGTAGTAACATATACAAAGAAAAGATAGATAATCCTAATCAAAAACGAAAAAGATAGATAATCCTAATGCCACCGTATATATAAAAAAATTACTAATAGAAATCCAAATATAATTAGGAGATTTACTTCAACTCATTCAAAGGATCATCATTATTGTACCCTAGAATCTCATCTATTTGGAATCAATTTTACTAGTTTTTCTCCTCTAGTTGACCTTATCGTACATTATACCATCAATAATTCCACAAGCTAATATATCTTTCTTTATTCCTTTCATTCACGCCTTCACAGTTGGCCTCTCTTCCTTGTGCCTACAATATGAAGTCTCTCAACTATATGCACATGGGTTGTATTTAATCTTCTATTAACATGATCAAATTAATTATAGCGAGTTTTTCTCAGTTTGTTATTGATCGGACCTATTTTAAACTAATGCATTATTTTTAACTCTTATCTTTAGAGTCAATCCACTTATCCAACGTATCATACAAATTTTCATAATCCTATGTATATCTATTTATCTTTTCCTCATTGTTCAATACTTTACTTAGAGCACTGCAAATCTAATATCTATTTTATAAATTTTTCTTTTAGGTGAAGATGGTGTAATACCCTGCCCCGGATTAGACGTGTTTTAGCTTAATTTCCGTGTTTAATCGGTTGATCTCGAAGTTTTCGGTCAGGGCTTTGAGGAAAGCCCAAGCGAGGCCCAATCCGAGCCCGGGAGCTCAGTGATCCAGCCCGTCGAGCCGGAGGGGTATTTTGGAAATTTTACCGTTTGTTGTGTAAATTTTCATGATTAGTGTGATTTGGTGATCTTCATTGATTGATAATACTCTTCTTATTGAATGATTTGCATTCTAAGTTTAAAATGAATTTATTTTTCAGAAAATGATATTTAAATATCGCCCGAAAGAGAGTTTTAATTATTTAAAATATTTTCGGGAAGGAGTTAAATTTTGAAAACGGTATCGGGTGTTAGACCATTTTAAGAATGAACTAGATATTTCATTTCATCTGAAAATAAGATTTACAAATTAGTTATTTTTACGTTTGATTAATTAAGTAATTATGAGAAAAATATGATTTTTGTTTAAATCAAGGGTTTTTATTGAGAGATAAAATCTAAAATTTTTATGGTGACCTAAGTTTTAAAAACCCAACCCATCTGTAAGGTTGGATCTGATTTTGGAGTTTTAAATTTATTGTTTGTAGTTTAAAAATCAGTTTTTATGAAAAATAGGACCTTTCTGCAAAATCGAGAATTACCAGGGACTGATCTGCAAAGGCAGAGCAGCCTGCACACGCCACTCAGCGTGCACTGGCCGCTCGGCCCTTTTCTCGGCGGTGATCATCACCTTCCACCGTCCCGTCCCATCGGATTCAGCCGATTTTCCGGCCAGGAGCCTATAAATTCAAGCCCCCTTCGTCTGTTTCAACTCCCAGCAGCTCTTCTCTTGCTATCCCTCGCTGTAAAATCCGGCCGAAAACCCCTTGCCCGTTGCCTGATTTTCAAACCGAAGCTTAAGTGGAAGATTTTCCAAAAATCCAAATTTCAACCCAGGAATCGAAACCAAGGTATCCATTGCATTCCTTTTGAAATTCTAACCGATTTAGAATCAAACAAAACCAAAATTGACCCTGTTTTGATTAAGAAAAACCGATTTTAAGTTTTAAGGAAAACCATGGATTTCATGTACCCGTGATGATCTACCCTTAAAATCGGATGGCCCTTTGAGCTTTTGAGCTCCAAACCAATCCCTGTGTAAAGAGGACTCCCAAAGGAGTCCATCAAACCAGACCGATGTGAAAAACGAATCCGGGAAGCCCTCCCTTTCTGGAATCGTATTTCAGTGTATTTCCGCCGTCACTGTCTGCAGTTGCAGACAGTGGAGAAGACGACTCTCGGAAGATCCGAGAGCCGTTCTTCGGAAGGTCCGAACCTTCGGACGGTCTGACTCTCGGACGTTCCGAGCTTCACCCTGAAGCCCAGCACGCCCGAGGCGAACCTGACCCTTCGGAAGGACCGAGCCCAGCTCGGAAGGACCGACCCTCTCGGAAGGTCCGAGACCCAGTCTTCGGACGTTCCGAGCCTTGCAGACCCACCGAGACTTCTGTTTTTCTGTTTTCCTATTTCGGATGGACTTCGTAAGGTCCGAGACCTAGTCTTCGGACGATCCGAAGTCAGGCCCCAAGTTCCGAGGCCAGAGACCCAGTTTGGAGTGGTTCGGATGATCCGAAGCTACTGTACCCTTGTTCCGAAGTGATGTTCCGAGGAACCCGTTTTTGAAAATGATAAAATATTGTTTAATTACTGTTTTAATCTTGATTATTGATTATTGATGTGTTTTATTAATTGTTGTGATTTATACCCTCTGTTAATTAAAATTGTACTAACCCATTTTTCCTCTTAATATTTATAGTGTAAATACTATTGTATACGCTTTCAGTCCGACACTAGTCGGGAACTAAGTGATTCACTTTCAGGCCGACACTATAGTCGGGCACTAAGTGACCTCGAGGCCTACTCAAAATGTCAGCTCTGGTCCATATCCAGAAGACAACCGAGAAGTGACCCGAGGATCTAGACCTTACTCAATAAGTCAATCTGGTCAATGCCCAGAAGACAATATGAGTTTGGACTGAGCCCTTTATGTTTATTATATTATTATCTTGTGGATAATTTAAAAAGGATAGAAACCAAGTAGGAGACTCACTTCCATTAAACCTGAATATTTTGTGGGAAAACGTGTGATTTCCAAAATACTACGTATGTGTACGTATTTGTTATGTATATTGATTGAGCACTTGTATGTTGTTTGACAGAGACCGCGTAGACCACACAAAACGGTGAGGGAACTTAACTCTGCAGATTTTGTAAACAGGTGTTACTTTTAGCAATGAGTGGTTTCGGTTTTGATGAACCCACTCAGGTGCCTATACAATGCACTATGGTAAGAGTGCTGTGATGATTTGATATTACGGTGTTGACCGTATGTGTATATAAGACTGCTTCCACGTACCTGGGCTATTGAACCAATATCGGCCATATGAGAGATGGTTTATGTCTACTGGACCATGGGCGGACCATGCTGTCGTCAGTTGCTGACTTGAGGGTGTCAGTATCGGCTAAGTTTAAGAGCCGGAGATGTACTTGCAAGGATGTATTTTGACCGTGTCGGGACTTAATACTGGTCTCAGTGTAGTCGGCAGGCGTTACGGTGGATAATGACAGTGATTGATAGTCTGATGATATTATTATCTTATTTGAAATTATGCTTACTGTTATCAAGCATGTGATATTGAACTGTTGCTAACCTGTTTTACTATTTACTTAATGTGCATTGTTAATTATCCTTCATTGGGCTAGTTAGCTCACACCACTCACCTTTCAGGCGATGAACCCGAGGAGGAGGACCCTCTCTTTCAGGCTTAGGGCGTTTAAGCTGAAGCAGTGCCTCGGGATTCCCCCGGAGGGGAATGCCCTGATCTTTCTGTTGGTTCTTGGAACCGTTGTTTTTGTATTAAGTACCGGATGTGGTACTTAATTTATGTTGTAATCGGCTATGTTGCCATCTGAGACAATGTTATGATTGATTAATCAATGATGTTTGATTTTGATTATGTTATGTGTTGATGTTGTTTATGTCTTGGTTTTTGGAGGCAGGCATATGGTACATGTTTGAGTTCACTTAACGGGCTGATGTGTAACCACTGGGCCTAACTGTTGATCCGGCCCAGTAAGAGTGCTTGTGGTTTAGTTTACTTATCTTTCAAAAAAAAATCAGTCGCGTTCCGGGCCCACTGGTCGGGTCGGAGCGTGACAGATGGACTCTTTATTACATAGAATTTCATTAGCTTGTTTACATTTAACCTACCTTACTCCAATTTTATTAGTTATATCCAAATTAAAACCTCCTTTATTTTTTAAAGGTGAGTGAGTGAATTTTTAACTAATTTTTAATAAAATATACCATGTTAAAAAATGATTTAGTTTATTCTCATATAACTTTTATTTGAGAAATTATGTTCTAATAGTAATTTATACTAAAAAGTATCATATGCTCTTGATATAAATTCTCTTTGGTAAGGACAAAATTGTCGGCATATCATTTCTTGAGCATAAAAATGACTTGATTGGAAGTCAAAGGGGTTGGAGTGATGGATAGGAACCTGTCTCCCACTCCACCTCAAAGGATCACTCCTCTAAAATTATCTGATGTATGTAGGTAAAAAGACTTAAACATGTCCCAAAGATTAATTGGGCTCTAAGAGGCCTGGACGTCTTGGTTAAAAAAATTGACTTGATTGGGTGGTAATAACCCCAAGGGGTTGGCTCAATGGTCTGGACACGAGACCTCAAATCCTGGCAGCATTAATGAAGGACTACTTCCTGTTAGGTGGGTTATTCAGTATTCTCTATCGGAGAATTCAGTATGTGCAGGGAGGTGTGCGCCTCGAGTACCTTACTGAGTTACACTTTGAGATGACTCCAAAAATGGTAAAGATAATCGAGAACTGTACATTCATCTTTACTAGCTGATGTGTGATTGGATATTTTTTTTCTTTTCTTATTGAAACTCTCAACTGAGGTTTGTCATATTAACAACAAATTTTTCATTTTTCAGCACCTCTCTTTTGGTATGAAAACATTAAAGGTCTAATATATAGACACAGGAGAATCTTAATCGCTCATTTAGAAAATTTCAAATTTCATCAAATGAGTAATTGAGATGCAAAATCATGCATATATCACAATTCAAACCATCTATTTGATGTCAAACATTTCCACAGCTTGATTGTTTAAGCAATGTGATTTAGTGTTACTGCTATGATCATAGTTGCACAATGATTTTAGTGAATTAGATCGAATTGAGCATGTGTAGATGAAGGCCACTCTTTCCAAAGGCCACTGATCTTATGAATATAATCATCCAATCAAAGTGATTTTTTAGCTCATTAATTCTACTGCAAGACTGACTCAAGAAGTTCATGTTCCAACTTAATTTTCTTTGATAATCTATTAAAATTTCTTACCATCAATGGAAAGATTAAAATTCTCAAACATGTGATAATGCTTCAGAGATGTTGACTGTAGAAAAATGTATACACTGAAGCAGCAAGTCGATTGAATGGCTTCTGCAGTTGAAGCCATCGATCGCTCTGCTGATGTGCTCACCAGCCATCCCCTCTTATCACATTTCTCATTCAGCAGTGAAGAGATCCAAAAGACAACAGTCACGCGCCATCTCGAACGTCATCATGTAGAAAAGAACAATAGGGAAAGAGTCAGATTCATCGCTCACATCTAGTTGCATTGAACTGGTTTGCATTGTACTATACTACCATGTTAATCTGTAGGATTAGAACTGTAGAAATGTCAAGAGCATAGCCTCTATTATGTCTTCTTCTTATTTTTTGAAATGATAAGAAATATATTTATTACCATGTTTCTGCAATTCCCATTCAGAAATGAGATGAACTTTTTCCCCTCCAAGATACCAAAAACAATGCCGATGATTCAGGAATTATTATCCTACATGAATGAATATAATATCATATTATCATCTCAGCCCGGAGTCCAGAGCTGGCAGGAACTCCCGGTACAACAATCTAAAAATAAACAAGAAAAGATGTCTAGAATTATCAAGATCTCTCTTGACAGATTCAAACTATAGGTTGCTGATGCATAACAAAAAATAGCTGGTTGGAATTGAGAGCCGCGATGTGAGAGTCAATGTTCAGTCATCAAATAACTAAGCTCTGCAACAGGAATTGTAACCTTTTTCAGCTTTCCTAGCTAGCTTTCTTAGTAAAGTTTTCTCAATCCTGATATGAAACCTTGCCATTTGTGGAGTTGATTCATACAGCTGCTTCTGTTGTAGACACTGTCATTGACAAGATTCCTGCAACAATGGTTTTCTCGAGCATCTATGGTTAATAAGCACAAACAGATTTCATGCATGGAGATCCTTATTTGATGTCCATACAGGAGCTTTTTGGACGATACCATCACCAATGACGGCTGATCCATTTTCAACGCTTAAAAGAGGATCAGACTCACTCTCCTTTGCCTGGAACAGTTTAAATGACACATGGATAAGCATAAATGAATGCTTCGGATGCAACCATTCATAAATATAATAAATCAAAATGTCCACAGAAAGCATCAACAATGTAACAAGCATGATATAGCTATATATTTTTTTGAAATATGGTATATATTCAAAGTCATAATCCGCTGCCAATCATCTTGTGCTGAAGTTATGCAATCCTTAATGGAGGATCTGCTAAAATCATGACTACTTTCTGCCCAAGTTTTAAGCTCCTTAATTGGTAAGTCGCTAAAATAACAAACTCTTTCCACAATTCATGCAGTGAACTGATTAGGTTGACTCACATCTGACAGGCTTGTATGGCCAAACATGTTATACAAGCAAGTACTACTGTCTGGAGGTCAATGTGCAGTTTAGGAGCAGGTCCTCAGGCTCAATCAATTGGTCAAACACCTTTAGAATGGATAGAAGTTTAAACTAGTCCATGATGGTGCATAAGGAGCATGATGGAGACATCAGGACATGGGTCACCTTGTTGTCCATTTTCTTTCTATAGAGCATAAAGGTTGTTTTGTTCCTTGATCCTTTGACATACCAGATGACCTCTTGCCATGAATCAGGTTGGATATTTCAAAATCAATATTCTCGTTAACATTACATTGCTCAATACCACTTCATGGGCACTTTGGAAAGAATGCAATAGAAAAACCTTCAAGGATAAGTACAGCGTCACAGAGACGACGCAAGATATAAATAATTGGGTTTCTTCATGGGCATTGTTCTGAAAAGAATTGTTGCAATGTTAAGGCTATTTTAGTAAGGATTTTGGGTTTCAACTGAGGATCTATGATCCTTCACCTCATGTTCATATCTTATGCTCGAGCCCTGAATTTATGAACAACCCAACAACTTGTGAATCAGACCATTTCTCTACTGGGGAAGGCCATGCCGTAAAAATGTCAACTGTCTGAATTTGGAAAGGACCCTTGATGGAAGCCTCCAAATTGTCAAAAAGGAAAGTTTACTGCAACAAGGAATGAATGATGCAACACTAGTTAAGAAGAAATTACTACTTGGCAAATTGTCAGATGTGTTTTTTTTTTTCCGTGTTTTTTAGCCTAGATATAGGGTTCTCGAGAACTGGGTTACACTTGGTTTTGGTGTCACCCATTGATGTGGACTTCATTTTATTAAAATACCCTCCATCTCGGTAAATTTGGGGCCCACTGTTGATCATTTTTTATTTCTAATATGCTGTTACAGCTTCGTTTCTTTTTGGCATATATTCTCCATCTTTGATCTACAATGGCTGACAATATGTACAGAGGATTTTGGGGGATGCCTTTTGTCTTTTTCAACAGAATCCCTTAAGGTTACCAATGAGCTCTTTAATGAAACCATTTATTTGGCTTGGTCTGAAGCAGCAAAGATGTATATGGGGGATAAACAGAAAATGAAATTCATAGATGGATCTTCCACAGCACTTGATGTCAAAGATACAAAATATAAGGAGCGGAAAGCAAATGAATATCAAGTTCAATCATGGCTCATCCACTCCATGGAACCTCATAATGGTTGCAGTGTGCATTTTCTTCCTACTGCCAAAGCCATTTGGGATGATGTTCACTGCACTTATTTCGATGATAACAATGCTGCTTGGGTTTATCAGTTGTCCAAAGATGCCTCTCGTCTTAGTCGGGGGAGTTTTCAGTTGATCATTTCTTTTGATAACCAAAGGTGTCCAGGCGTCTCACCCGACTAATCCTTCAGGGAACGTGAAGACCTTCCAATCCGCACACACTGGTTTCTCTCGGGGGAGTGACCCTTTAGGGTTGAGCGTGAATCACAAGACCTCCACTTCCTGAGGCAGGTTCTTGACCATCAGGCCAACCCCTCGTGATTGTTTTCAGTTGTTCATTATTATACACAATTTCAAGCTATATGGCAAGAGTTAGATTACACTGATTCTATCAAACTCAAATGTGATGACAACATTGTGACTGTCATAAAATGGATTGAAAGGAGACAAATTTATGATATTCATGGAGGCCTAAATTATAATTTTGAACCCATCCAAGCTCAGATTATTGGCACCACACCATTACCACTAATTAATTGCATGATGAGAAGCGGCACACTATCATGCCCATTCAACCTGCAAGTGAGAAATCTGCACTATTGTTGATAAATGTTGGAAGCCAACTAGTAAACCCCCTATATGGGAGGAAAGAAAGCCTTAAAGCAAGCTCATCACACTTGGTCTTCACCTCCTGATTTAATCGACAGTGTTGACTCTGATGATATGGTGCAAGTCTCTCTTTCCAAGTATCAAGTTTTTTACAAGAATGAATGCAATGATAGGCTACATCACTTTCTGGTTCCTCTGTCTCTCTAGCCCAATCAGTAACCAGTCTTCTGCGAATAAGGTTTTCTCCGGTAACCCTTGGATTATTGATTCAAGGACCATCAATAACATGACAGGTATGACAGATCTTTTAACCCAATTAAAACCTGCATCCTCTGGCAGTGTTAAACTTGCAAATGGGACTCTTACTACTATTTGTGATAATAGTACCATTCTCTGATCTTCTCTTCATTAATCTTCCATACTTCATGTCCCCCATTTACCTGCAAATTTATTGTCTATTAGTTCTCTCACAAAATCTAGTGAATTGTCCTGTAACACTTTTTCCTTCTCATTGCATTTTCTAGGATCCGACTATGAGGAAGACAATGGGTGGTGGTCGTGAAGAACGGGACATTTATCGTTTCAATCCTGTTATTGCTTCCACTACAGCTGCATCTTTTGGTCCCATCTAAAGTCTTGCTTATGGAATTGGGGCACCCTTCGAATAAAGTCATGCTATCCTTTTTTCCTAGTTTACAATTAGATTCTTTTGTTTGTGAAAGTTGTCAAATTAGGAAACGAAAGAGGGAAGCAGATCATCTAATGCAGAAGCAGCCTGCAACTAGACAGGAAGAAATAAAATTGTCTGCAACTTGGCAGAGAGGAGGAAAAAAAATAAAAGATAGGGAAAAGGCTAAGCCTTGAAGTAATTTTATTAATTCATCGTGTCTCCTCTCTCCCATACAATACATGTATTTATAATAAACAATCCAAACGAAAATAGAAAAGGACTTCAAGACTAAATAGGAAAGCCACCGACCTAGCTTCCTTCTAAAACAAGAATTCTCTTTAATATTCTAAAACGAAAATAATAAATCCTAATCTACTCAAACTTGCTAATTAAGAATTAAATAAATAAAAAAGTAAATAAAAATAAATAGAAGTGGATCCTTGGGAATCTTCCGTGTCCTACATAAGTCCCCCGGTCTTGAAAAGAATTCGTCCTCAAGTTGAAATCAGCAAAAGTAGAAGGCACCAAATAGAGATAAAGACCAAATCCGAAGATGTGAATGATGAAGCTTTGAACTGCACAATCTTCAAGGTACGGACGATGAGAGCTTTCCTTTTGTGGGACGATGAAGCCAAGGACAGTAAACGGGCTCAGGCAAGGACGAACCAAACTGATGGCGAAGGGGTCATCATATGGCACTGTAGTAATCACACGGTCCTGAAGGTTGGTAGAACAAGGCACCAATGAGAGGATATGAGGTGAGCATGATACGGTACGGGGAACCATAGAGGAAGTCTTGGTATCCGTAATGGGAGCAGGTTTGGGTAATGGAGATGGTGGGGAAATTTGCGGTGGTGGTGGAGGGACAATATGTGTCGATTGCATCGGCTGTGGTGCCAGCAACACAACTGGCTCATTCTCCAAGATAGGAACCATCGGTGAAGGCACGACTTCTTGAGAAGCAGACATTAACTCTGACTCCGGGGCAACATGCACGAACTTCGATGGTGACACTGGAGTAGTTGGCACGCATCTCAATGGAGTATGCACGCATTTCGAGTTTTTTTTCATTGTCGTCATGTCTCTGTATTTTCTACCGTGCAATATATCTCAAAAGTCTAGTATAAAATCTTAAAAGTCAGATCGCATGCCAGAGATAACTTCGGAGATAACTGCTTTGAACTCAGATTGGCTAAGTAATTGATCACCATTGTTGTTGGATGTTATTGGGTCGATGTGATGCGGGCGATCCGATTGACGTGTCACAAAGTCCAAGACACGACGGTTGGAATGGGGAAAAAGTTTAATGGATGGCTGAGGTGGGACCCATGAGTAAGACATGGATTTAACTTTGGTCAAAGTGGACACATGCTGGTCCAAGACACGACGGTTGGAATGGGGAAAAGGTTTAAAGGATAGGTGAGGTGGGACCCACGAGTAAGACATGAATTTAACTTTGGTCCAAGTGGACACATGCTGGCCAGGGGGTTATTAGGGTTGGACAAAGTGTATGAGGGGTAGATGGCGTAAATTAAATGGGACTGTAGGTACATAGTGGGGAGGAGTCAAAAGGGACTTTTGACTAAATTGTATGTAATGGCAATGGAAGGTCTATAGTTGAGAACACGTGGGTGGGGTTTAAGTTAGGAAAAGGGTGGTAGGTGAAAAAGGGTTAAAAGACGTGTCATGGGCACCGACTGAGTCACGGGACAAATTGTCACGTTGGTTTAAGGACATTAGGGTAAGGCGCGGGCAAGGAGGTGAAAAGGGATAGAAAGGAAGAGGGGAAATAGAAACGAAAAAAAAAAAAAGGAAGAAGACAGCGGTGGCGGAAGCAAAGGAATAGGGGAAAGGAGAAGGGTTATCTGGGCTCAAGTGGAAGGCGGAAAAGGAAAGATGAGGGTTAGAGAGCAGCAAGCAGGTGTGCGAGTGGAGGAAAGGCTGAGTGTGGAAGGTAGAAGCGATGGGAAGGTTGTGCTGAAGAGAGTTATGGTGAAGAGGTTCTGCTCAGTCAGAGGCCAGGTGTTCTCTTCTTGTAGGAAACAAAGTGTGAAGAACCTGGGGAGAGGTTTGTCAGGTCAATTTGGGGGGCTGGTAGCATAGGTTGGGTTGGTAAGGCCTCTAAAGGGGCTTCAGGTGGTTTGTGGACTGTTTAGGATGCATCTAAGATGAGGTTGGTATCTGTTCAGATTAATGTTTTTTCTATAATGACGGTGTTGGAGGAGATTTCAGCTAAAAGGTCTTTTCTGTTCACAAATGTTTATGGGCCGAATAATGATGCCAGTGGAGACCGATTTTTGAAGGAGGTAGGGACTCTATTCTACCCTAGTGTGTGGGAGGGGATTTCAATGTTGTCCGGACAATGTTGGAGTGGAAAGGGTGTAGTAGAATTTCTTCTCAGATGCAACAATTCAATAGCTGGATTCATGAGTTGGAACTGATTGACTTGCCATTGGATGGTGCATCCTTTACATGGTCTAATATGCAAGATAATCCGAGTCTTGCCTGTTTGAACAAATTCTTGATTGATTCTAGGTGGGAGGACTGTTTTCATCATACTTCGCAGCGTGTGGTTCCCAATCCAGTCTCTGATCATACTCCCATTATTCTTGACTCTTTTTGGATTCTTGGGGTCCTACCCCTTTCCGTTTTGAGTTGGCCTGGCTAAAGGTCGACAGGTTTAAGGAGTTCGTAGAAAATTGGTGGAGGGAGGCTAGGCCTATGTGTTGGAAGGGCTATTGCTTGCTGTAGAAATTGAAATTTGTTAAAAGGGAAGCTGGAAATGTGGGCCCTAGCTCGGAGAGAGGAAGAAATTGTTGAGGAAAACGAATGGGTGGATGAGTTACAAATTCTCCATCAGCAGGAGGAGGTTTGATGCAGGATAACGGATATGATAACTCTAAATGCCTAATGTGGTTATGAAAAGATTAAAAGGGATGAAAATAATGCACCCTAAATCTAAAATGGGCTGAAATTAATCAGTCAAATAATAATGACAATTGAATAACATAAAATTGACACAAATAATCACGCAAGTCCTGGCAATCTAATTTAAATAATTATATAAATTTACCAAACTAAATTAAGGAAGGGTAGTGATAACAGGAAGTGAAACAGATGGAATTGGGACGTGTTGGATGATCTGGGACGGATCTGAGATGGATCGGGACAGATCTGGGACGATAAAAGGGGATCTAATGGCTGGCAGTAACAACGGGAAGAAGAAAACAAAGAGAAAAAAAGGGACAAGAGAGAGATGGAAGAAGATAGAATAGTACCTGGAAAAGGGTTGAAGATTTCTCACCTTCGGGCTTCTCGCCATATCACGGGCTTCTCACCAACAGGTTCGCTGATTTCTCACCAACACATCATGCGCATAGAACAAAGTTTCCAAAGCAAATTTCGTTTTTCTTCATTGATCGAATTTCTAATGAGGGTTACATCCTATATTTATACTCATTACATGGGAAAAAGACTAAAATACCCCTATTACATAAAAATGCCCAAAATACCCTCAAATAAACACAAAATACCCTCAAATAACACCAGAATTATCAATCTAAATAATGGAATAAAAAATACAATAATGCTAAATAAAACTAATTTCTAATTAAAAAAACTGGTTGTGGTGCTCCGCATCAAGGTTAGTCTGCTTTCTCAGGATCAGTTGTTGAGAAGGAAGGAAGTTAAAACAAATTTTGAAAAGAAAGCTTTGATGGAAGAGAATAAATGGAAGCAACGTTCTCGCATACGGTGGTTGAAAGGGGGGGATAAAAATACAAAGTTTTTTCATCTTAAGGCTGACGCTAGAAGAAGAAAGAATTACATCCATTCTCTTCAAGTTGACGGGGAAAGAGTCGAATCTAGGACAAATATTTGTGAGGAGATTGTTCATTATTTCAAGCGTCTTTACGAGGCCACAAAAAGGGATTTCCCAATCCCTACCTTGCTTCCGTTCAAAGAGTTTAGTGAAGATTAAAGGATTTCTTTAGAGTGTCCTTTTGAAGAATCAGAGGTAAAAGAAGTTGTTTGGCAATTAGGTGAAGATAAAGCTCCAGGTACGGATGGATTTCCCATTATGTTCTTTAAGTTTTTTTTTTTTGGAGCTGGTCAAGCCGGAAGTTTTTGTCTCGGAGTTCTTTAAGAGAGGCATTATCTCTAAAGACTTGGAGGCTGGTTTTATAACTTTGGTACCGAAAAAGCAAGGAGCATCTACTTTAAATGACTTTCGTCCTATCTCTTTGCTTGGTAGCCCTTATAAGATTTTGACTAAAATTCTGGCTAATCGGATGAAGATGGTTCTTCCCAATCTTATTTCTCCTTCACAAAGTGATTTCCTGGAAGGTAGACAGATAGTGAATTCGGTTGTGGTGGCTCATGAATGTCTGGACTCTAGATTCTTGTCAGGGGAAACAGGTGTGGTGTGTGAATTGGACTTTCAAAAATCTTATGATAATGTGGACTGGTCCTTCCTAGATTATGTGTTGCAAAGAATGGGTTTTGGTGATTGTTGGCGGAGTTGGATGCACTCAAGTTTATCGTCGCCACATATATCTATGTTGGTGAATAGGAGTCCTAAAGGGTTTTTCAGGATGGAGAAAGGAGTACGCCAGGGTGATCCTCTTTCTCCTTACCTCTATATTGTTGTGGTGGAGGCTCTTCATCTTATGCTCCATACAATTTCTTCACAGGGTTGGATTCATGGTTTCCATATTACGAACTCTGATATTGAGAATTTGAGATTTCAAATTTACAATATGCCGATGATACTGTTCTTTTCCTTAAGGCGGATAAGGAGGTTTTCAAGACGGTCCATACAGTGCTTGGATGGTTTCAGAATTGTTCAAGGTTGAAAATCAACTTTGATAAAAGTGAATTGATGGGAGTGAATGTTGAGTATAGCAAGTGTATGGAGTTGGCATCATTGTTGGGATGTAAGGTTGCTTCTTTCCCTTCGATGTATCTTGGGGTTCCTCTTTGTAAGGGTAAACCTCGGAAGGCGTGTTGGGATAAGATTGTTGAAAAAATGGAGAGGAGGTTTCACTTGGAAAGGTAAGCACATGTCAATTGGTGATAGAATCATTTTTCTTAAGGCGGTTTTATCTAGCCTTCCCATCTACTTTCTTAGTGTTTTTAAATGTGCGGTAGCGGTGGCGGATAAGCTAGAAAGAATTCAGAGACAATTCCTATTGAATGATGATGATAGAGAAAAACGAAAATTTCATTTGGTCAGTTGGTCTAAGGTTTGTAAATCTAAGGACGAAGGTGGTCTGGGAATTCGTCAGGTTAATGCTGCTTTGCTGGGGAAGCGGTTATGGCGGTTGGGGGACTCTTCAGGAGGTTTATAGAGGGACATTATTTGTAGGTTGCATGGTTGTGGGTGGCAGATAGTAAATGCTAATAAGAGGGACTCTAGGTTTTGGAAGAGTGTTGTTTCCATTGTTGGGGCTTTTGATTCGTCATATTCGGTACCATGCCTACTCAGGTGAAGAAATTTTATTTTGGAAGGACAAATGGTTAGGTGATGCTCCATTAGATCAACAATTCCCAGTGCTCTTCTCCCTTGCTGCAAACAAAGATGTTACGGTTAAGGAGTCTTATGAAATCATTCAGAATAAGGTAATTTGAGGCCCACAATTTCGTAGACAATTGGAGGATTGGATGGTGGATCGTTGGGTGTCTGATGCAGGACAACTAATAGGGTGACCCTAAATGTCTAATGTGGTCCCTAAAAATGAAAAAGGGATGAAAATAATGCACCTAAAACTAATATGGGCTGAGATTAAAATTCAATTAATAAATGAAACTAATGAATATAAAAATTTACCACAATTAATCGTGTAAATCCTAAGAATTTAATCAAGGGCTGGCCATGGGTATGAAAGGATTAATAGGTTCACAACTTGGCACGTGGGAAAGGAGAGAAGAATGGATGGGATACTGTTTGACTAATAAGGGCTAAAGAAGAAATCAATTGAAAAGGTTGGAAACCAGCGAAGAGGAAGAGGAGCAAAAGGGAAAGACGAAGAATAGGAGGCGGAAATCCAGGGAAGGGGTTTGGAAATTACGGCAAGATAAGAGGGAGAAGAAGATGAAGGAAGAGGAAGAGAGATAGAAGATAAATGAAGAGTACCTGAAGAAGAAGTATGGTCTCACACCAAGCCTCACGCAAAGGAATCACTCCCAATCTGAAAATCGCACCTTGCAAAGGGATTTTGGAAATTCTCACCCTTTATTTCATTCAATTATATCTTTCCAAAAACGGGATTACATAGGTATTTATAATAATCTCAAAGCAAGCAAATAGTAATACCTAAAATTAGAAACCTCTAAATACTCTCAAAATGAAAACAACTCACTAAAAATAGTAAATCCTAATTTCTAATTACAATTAAATCGAAAATAGAAATAAACAATAAAAAGAAACTCTAAATTCAAAGGTAAATCTGCTGCTCCACATTAGTGTCTCTAATGACCTTATTGGAAGGTGTTTTTGTGGTGGGCAACGGGAAGGATCGGAGAATTTGGAAATTAGATTCTCATGGAATTTTTTCGGTTAAGTCTTTTTGTAAAATCTTATTGAGGGTAGGTGAAGCTCCTTTTGTTCACCCTAAACTTTGGGAGGGGGTTGCTCCTTTTAAGGTGAAGCCGTGAAGGTGTTTGGTTGGCTCGCAAGGTTGAGAATTTTTTTTAATATTGATAACTTGAGATTGAGAAAAATGCTTATTGTTAATGCAAGTCCTTTGTGCTTATTAGATGCGGAATCGGTGAATCACTTGCTTCTTCATTGTAGTTTCTCTAATAGCATTTCTTTCAGCTACTAGCTATTGCATTGTCTTCCTCGAACTTGGTGTGAGGAGTTTAACGAAGAGGTGGTGATGTCAGGGAGAGGATGAGGGATTTGAGGGCCATGATCATGAAATCAGAGCCCGCTAAACTGGAGACGAGCAAGTTGGTCATGAACGTAGAGGGCTATCTCTTCACGGGAGGCAGAAGGGTGGGGTGAGGAAGGACGACGGCCCCGGCAGGGTTGGGGTTGAGGAGAATGCCATAGTGGAGGAGGAGATCGAGAACGCGTAGGTGGAGGGAAAGGGCGGAGGCAGCCATAATGGGATTGGTCTGCATGTTAGTCGGGCATGCGTACCCTCTCCATGTGGAAGGGGAGTCAGGGACGGAGAAGGGTGGTTGAAAGTTTCTAAGAATGGGAATGGAGACGGTACATGCGGTTGGGCGTGAGATGGGAGGATCTGGGTTGAAACAGGTGATGGGATAGATGCACGGCGTTGGATCTAGGGCCGAGGACAAGAGTATGGATGTGAAGGGAGTGGCTAGCGTTCACACAGCGAGCACAGGGTATTTAGGCGAGGCAAGAGCAGGCGTTGGTGGTCACGGCTAAAGACTGTCAAGGCAGCATATGTAGCTCCTGGATACCTGGGTTGGTGGATGGACAAACGATAGCAGATGGAGAGGCTGAAACGGATCTGGGTCTAGGACTGGCTGGTTCTGGAAGCGGAGGTAGCATACGCTGATTCTGGAAGGGGAGGCAAGCATGGAGGATCTACAGTCGTCCCTCTGCCGGTTTTGTACTCCGGCAAAGGAGATGGGGAGCGCGAGATTTTTCGCTGCGGCACGAAATGACCAAATTATCACAGCCTACCTGATTCGAATGTAACACTTTCTCAATCTCAAATAGGCACTTGCCTCAACTTCATTTTATAATGATCTCCGACAGAGTGGTCCAAAGTGGACAAAGTTGAGCATGCCACATGCTAAAGTCCAATCATCATAAGAAAGTAGTAGTCTTTCATTTCCAATGAATGGTCCAATGAATCATTATCAAGGCGCAATTCAAGGGGATGTTTAGCATTTTCCTTTGAAAAACATGTTTAATAAATCCTAAACAAACAGGACCCTAGTAAAACACATGTATGGTCAAAATCCAATGGCATTGAGCTTGGAGCCTTTTAATCAAGAAATAAAGGAATCATCTCGATTTGACAAAATAAGCTGGTTGTTAACTCATTTGGAGTAAAATGATCCAGGGAAGATGTTTTCCCTCTATCCTAGCTAGCCAATTTTCTCCATCCTATATTCCTACATATGGGATTCAACCATTTTTTCTTAAAAATGCAATACAACCAAAAAACTATTAAGTAGAGTTCACCTGGTTCAACTGTACAGATGCTTCACTAGCCTTTTGCTGGCTCTCAAGACTGCAGTAGTAAGAGTACAGGATCATTCCAACTAAAGCTACCAAGATGCCAGAAATATTCCTCCAGCTAAATGGATCGTGAAGCAAAATGTATCCAAAAGCCAAGACCAGGCATGTTTTCAGATGCCCCAGGACTTGATAGGTAACAGGTGATGTCTTTCCAATTACAAGAAATGTACTGAAGTTTACAGAAACTGAGATTAGACAAGATAGCACAATGAAAACCTGCATTGAAAATTATTTTCCTATCAGAATTTTGAAACAGAGGTCATTATAATACTATGGGAGAAAAACTAGTACATTCTTTTGTTGCTTACCAGTACTTGAGGTGTGTACTTGAAAGCAAAGACATTCTGATTTGTCAAAAGCCCATCAAGAAATGGACCAATGATGAAAAGCGTCAACGCTTGATAGGGACAAGATTGATACAATAGTTGAGTCGAGGAGACCTTAAATCTCTTTTGGATAGTGTTTGTCATCTGAGAACCAATTAAGATCTTAACCAAGAAACACCAAAGCTCAATCTTTTCGAATGCTAGAAATGATGTGTATGGTGACAAGCAGTTTAATATATCATATAAGAACTTATTTTGAATTGTTAAGATACTCAAATTTGAAAAAAATTTAAACAGAAAGGAAAATAAACCAACATTTGGAGTGATCAAGGAATATACACCCTAAGTTGGAGAAATATGTTCACTGCTGAATTAGCATACTATGACATCTTAGCTGGAAGACATTTTAGCTACAAGCGCATTTGAAACAAAAAAATTCAGAGTGCCACCTCAAAACTTGAGGACAAAAGCATAATAAGTTACTAACAATTGACAACATAGATAAGAAAACCCTAATGTCACAAACTTCAACAAAATAGTACAGTTTGTAGATGTTATTCTAGAACCTTTTCAATGAATTTTTTTTTTAAGCTAATGACAAGGGTTTTTTTAATAGATCCAGCAAAATATCATCAAAATGCTCACAGAAAGTCGATAAAAATCACCCAAGTTCTTCTAAAATCACCTTCTACCAAACTCTTTTCCCTCCCCCGGTGATAAAGTTATTGAAGCCAACCATATATAATGCCTCCAGCCACCATGGTGCATTGATGTATAGCAAGAATGGAAAGATAAAAGGGACTAATAAACATGGAAATATAAATGGAACAAAGACATCAGAAACCTCAAGGCTTTGTACCATATTGAAGGAGAGACAAGTTTGAGAGTGCCAATACATGATCTCTATTCATAGGATCGCTCTTATCATTGGGAAACTTTTTTGCATAAGATTAAGAGAATTAAATTTGCAGGGAACTGACCAAAACAGCCTTACGAACACCTTAGAAGCATCTCTAAAACCAACTAAAATAAGTCATTTAACAACCCCTCAGGCCCTCACTGGTGCAGAGTTTGGCATCTAAACATTCAGAACCTATGCAGTAATGGCATCTTCAAGGTTAAGCCATTCAACAAAAGCTTTGTCCACATTATACTTATGAGCACATTCCTTTTAATGAAAATGAGGATATACAGAAGGGATCTAATGTTTGGTGTTCCTCATCATTAATTTAATGGGCTTCATGAGGGAATCACAGATGATGTCCTAGATGTTATACTCCAGTCATTTTCCCTTTCACCTTTTACCGTATCATTAGCAATATTCAGTTTTTTTACATCCATTGATAGAAGCGTTCAAGATATTGGCAGTGAAGGCTGTATCAGCCAGGCCAAAAAAACTAGTTTAATGCAGCAAGGCCATCTCATAGTGGATGCTTTTGAGTTTTAAACAATAAAACAAGACTGAAAACAGGTGGTGAGCAAGAACTACAAACAATTCAAACATATTCAAAGTGGATACAATTTGAGCAATGCAAGTTGTAACAACTGCAAGTAGAGATAAGACAGAACCCAGAACATTAAGCTGCAAGTCTGTCACAGTTGCAATGCCCACCCCCAGAAGAAGGATAGTAAGTGTGAACTGGATACTCTTACTGCAAATAGAAGAAAGAGACCATTAGCTGAACAAAATCAGTCATATCATAAACACCACAGAAAAAATTGACAGATGAATATAAATTATAACTGCACTAATGGACCATTAGGAGACTGCAATACAACCAGTTAAGTAGAAATCAGTATCTACTAGGGAAAGGTGCAAATACGAGTCTACGATGGTTGTCTATTACAACAATGAAAGCTGAGAGTTCCTCGACAAGGTAAATTTGCAGTGTTGTCATGATGAATACCTGAACTTCTTCCTGAAGAAAAGTGTCTCCAAAAGGACAGTACAGGGGATGATAGCCAGCTTTGTCATCTGCAAACCAACATCAATGGTATCCATACATGAGCAACTGATCTCACATTCTCTGTTTGTGTGTTTTGGGTGGAGATTTAGAGTTCAGCAGGATAGCATTAATGAAATTAACATCTGGTAACTACTTTTTCAGCAGAAACATCAATGGATATCTATAACAGTAACAATCGAGATTTTTTTTCTTAGATGATCGTCTCCCGACACATAGCATGCATAGCCATTCAAAAATAAATGCCAGAAGTTAACTAAAGTACCCAAAATTTTCTTCTCCTGACAGACTTTGAGATTAATCCTTTTCCTAAGACAATGGTCTGCACATGTATCTTGATGAGATTCTCTTTTCTAATCACATTATACTTATGCATAAGAGAGATAATCTTCATGAATCACAGAACTCCTGAAACTCTCCAAGCATCTGTTTCATCAAAGCATGTTTCTCTAGCACAATAAAATGCAGTCTCTGAATGGTTCAATTGGAACATAAACTAGTACTATCAAACAAATGCATAAAAGATAATCTTTCAAAAAAAAAAAAAGAGTATGGGCAAAGTATAAACTGGTGAATAAATATTTTGGGGGCATGTGATTAACACTCCAAATTAAAAAATGATATCAGGAAATGAAATATGTAGCACAGGATTGCACAGAAAGGTTTACCTGGTAGAAACCAACAGAGTTGAAACCAAGACTAAGATTCAAAAGTCCAATAGAAATCCCATTAAGGACGCCAAAACCCATTACAGTTCTTGCATCAAAAGGTTTGTGTTCGAATAATTTCATCCATAGTGCAACATGAAGAGAGCAGAAAGTGACAAGAAGATGCCAGCTTGTCAGTGTTGTGGCTGCATAAGAGAGTTCAGATGGATCTTAGTAAAGATCAAGAAAGCACATTGTCTAAAAAAAATGGCTCCTAAGACAGATGCAATGGAACCTGAGAACTTCAAAAGTAACACCCAATTGGCCAATTCCCTTTAATGAAAGTGGTAATTTATGATTCAATATCTTGTCTCTACTTGGTCCACCCTAAACTAATCCTATTCACAATATCGTCATCAAGTTCTCCATTTTTTATGTAGTTGAAGGAAGACAATGGAACATCCGAATTGTGGACGTATGTGGTTTTGAATTTTGACTAAATCTCTCAAGTCTCAATTCTAAGAACCACTAAAGTTGCACTCAATACATTCTATCTTGTTTGATAATTCTCAAGTCATTGGATCAAATGCCTTTTTCCAAAATTTTGTTGGTGAGTAAGACTAAATTGTGGCATGTTATGTGATACTTAACTCACTAGTATATATTTTGATGTTCATTCTATAGTATTATTGATTTAAATACACCTCAATCAATCAATTATATATCTAATGAGCCTTTTACCAACGTGATATGCCTTTATGATGAACTGTGTATCATTTTATGTAATTTGAACTGAAGGCAAAATCGACTTTTCCATTGATTGCTTATGGTGATTCATCAAGTCCTGTCAGTTAAGCATCCCACATATCTCCCTGTCCTTAGAAAATGGTTAATCTGCTGGAGGAAATCCACAGCCTTCAAGAGGAGGGAGAAATGAGGTTCAGTCATATACTCTGGGACACAAATGGTAACGAAGATAGCTTAAGAAAAAGAGGCATAGTAGGCCTACATTTAGAGAAAATAATATATAAATTTGTCAAATTCAATTGTTAGTGCCAACCCCAGATAATGTTGTGGGACCCGACTTAACTCGGGATCCATCTCAGGATAGAAAGTGTCCAAGTTCACTGTATTTTATATAGTCAACTTGTAATTAGTTGTAATTAGATTCAAATGACTTTTCCTTTTTTGCCAACATGATTGGCTCCCTTTCATCTATTTAATCATGTACAAAGCTACATGTTGAAACACAGTGAATACAATTTAGAAAAGAGAAGAATTCTTCTCCTTCAATTTTTTCGCTATCTCTTCTCTTCTTTTTCCTTATTTTCATTCTATTATTCAACATGGTATCTCGGGATCCATCTCAGATAAATGGCTTAAATGTCATTGATGATGATGGAGAGGTGGAGGCCAATAGTTGTGGGCCTCATATGAGGCATGTTTGGGTCTTTGGAGCCATTTGATTCCTGCTGTATCAAATGTTTTCCTTTGTGTTTTCCCCCACTTCAACAAAAAATCTACTACCATTCAACCCAAAAAAAGGATCAACTTTGAACCCCATGGTCATGACCATTGCGTTATAAGATTTTTTGAAACAGTAACCACTGTGTTATAGCTTAATGGAGATATAAATACAGAATTGCAATCCAAACTTGATGTGTGATTTATCTCTCAACACCCACCCCGCCCAATCTCACCCCCCTCCCCCCCCCTCCGCTCCCATCCCATCAAAAAAATAAAAAAAAGGACGATGATGTGGGTGTATCATGATGATAGATGGGATTACTAGCTGATGATGATGATGACGGGTGTATCATGATGCTCAACAAGGAGTATATCAAGATGATGGAACGTGATAAGTGGATCATTCAGGATCCCATACGTGGAGAGGAAGCCATGTCCAACTAATGGTCACATGACAAAACATAATGGCCCATATGCTTTTTGAGTGGCAAAATTGGAGTTTATTATCATCTCTATAAATTGCCATATTTAATGCTTAAAGAGAGAGTGCTAAAGGTTGTTTAACATTAGATTGGTGCTAGTTTCAGTCCCACCCAAGTCAAATAGTTCAACCTGATAGAATTGATTTTGCACAACACACCAAACACCCATAGGATAGATGGGTTATATTTATAATTCATCATAAGGAAGTTATTACAGTTATAAGGAAAATGAGGTGTACAGCCTAAACTCAAAAATTTTATTATTTATCATTTTATTTCATTCGAACCGTTTAGTTTGGCCGTGTTGTAACGGAGACACGAATGATATACTGATATACATATCCACATAGATATGTACTATAGTGACAGTGACACGGATTACTAACTTAATCTTATCGATACACCCCCTCGAGCTGATGGGCTTGCAAGCACATAAAGCCCGTCTTGTAGAAGTTGAAATCGAGTTGAAGAAAACATTGGCCAATGGATCAAAAATAATCTGAAGAAGATGTCATATTCAAAAGAAAGGGAAAAAGAAAATAAATGAGGGCCGCAAGTCTCACTGAGAGCAAAAGAGAAAGATAGGCAGTCACATTTTAGTATGCAATTTTTTAAGACGAATTGCACGAGAGACGGTCAAATTTCGGCTTTAATAATAATCAAGCTATGCAAGTGTGCATGCGAGGAACTTCTCTAGGAAAGAGATAGAATAAGCAGGAGATAAAAATAAGTCACTCCTGATTCTAAATCAGGGGGGTCCAAAACAAATTAAGTGGGATCTTCTTTAAGGTCTCGAGAGAAGGAAAAGTAGACGACAAACAAGAAGAAGACAGTATTTGAGGCCAGTTTTGTTAAGAAAAAGTAAAAGAAAAAAGAAAAACTCGAAACAACAATTGACAGAGGGTTTCTATTGCCATAGTTAAAAGGCAAAAAGAAAGAGAGTTGAAGTGAGTTAAATTCTCTAGATATCAAACAAAAAGTCAAAGAAAAAGAAGAAAAGTAGAAGACTGGAAATGAAAGGGATAGCAAACAAGAGTACGACTATTGGGATAGGTAGAGGAAGAGATGTCTTCTTGGGCGTTGTAATCGTCCATAATGTAGAGAGATTTGTGGAGAGAGTCCATATAGTGAAGGGTGTTTTCCACATCTCCGTCCGAACTATAGGAGAACTCATACTTGACAGTAGGTAACTTCACACTCATCTTTGCTGTCTTTCATCCCGTGACTCTCTCTTTATCGATTGTTCCAAACCCTTTATCACTGTCTTGGTGGGTTAGAGTGGAGGGTGATTTGGTTAGTTCTCCCAAATAGAGAACTGGGTTTTCGCTTAGAGATATCGCTTAACAAAACCAGAGAAAAGAGATAAGAGGAAGACAGAGAGAGCGAAAAAGAAAGAAGTGAATTGAAAAGAGAGGAACTGGAAGATGAAGAGGAAGGATCCTCAGGCGCTCCTATACCATGATAGAATTGATATTGCATAACACACCAAACACCCATACGGATGGGTTATTTTTATAACTCATCATAAGGAAGCTTGTACAGTTGTAATGTAGAATCAAATGTAAATGGTTGCTTTAACTAAATCTAACTAAATCCCAAATAAACAATCTTATCAATACTACCCACCCACTGGAAATGACTGAGGACACCAAATAGTCGAGCAATAATATTCTAAAATACCGATTTCCATCAAAATGTTATTGAAAGAAATTCGATCATAAAGTTTCGCATTTATTAGAAAAACACTTCGGGAACCAAATCATGGGTTAGGAGAAAAAAAGAAGCAAAAATACAAAATTCAGAGTCAACTACAAATCCAATTAAGTCAAGTAAACCTGCCCTGCCAACATTTCTGATTTTTTTCGCAAAACTCACCTACTTGCTCGGCTCAAAAACCAAACAATCCAACCGAATTGAATCGACTGGTTCAACATTACATTATTATATGAAGTGGATCGAGTGCTAACCAAAGGTGAAGTGGAGAGAGCTTATGAGAGCCTTATTGCAGATGACTATAGAAACAGAGGATACCACCGACAGAGTCAGCGCTCCGATTGTCCCAAGCTGAAACCGCTCGCTTTCACTCATCTTCTCCGCCTCTTAAACCACTCCTATTACACCTAGATCTAGAATTTTCTCCAATGAAGTAAATGCCTTCCCCCGCTTCCGCTTCCGTCTCCTCCTTCTCCTTCTTTGTAGGAAATGGAAGATGAAGAGAGCAGGTTGAGAGGGAGAGATCTGACGAGAGCAGTAGAAAATGCGTCAGAGCTTTTATCTTTATAGTTTATAGACATACGCCCATAAGGTATTAATTTTTTAAAGCCGGCTAATATGGTATTTTTCTCAATGTGAAAGCTCCGAAACCGTAGCATACACCACAGGAGCACCAGGTTCACCTTGGCTCCTATGCGGAATGCTTGAAAACTTATCTGTCGTGGGTTGTTAGTCAGATGATTTCTTGTCATCATTTAATAAGAATATTTGCTAAATTTGAAAGATAAAAAGTACACACATTAATTTATATAAATTAATTCACGATGAATGATTTTTTTGAAAAATATGTTCCACTGTAAGTTGGTCTATTTTAATTGATTTATTATGAATTGAATAATTGCTTTTAAATGTTTACAGTTGAATAAAAAATAAATTTTATTTATTGTAAATTTTTCTAGCTTTTTATATTACAATTAAAGTGTAATAAGTCATCCCGATCCAACACAATATTATCTGCTTTGGTCAAAAAATGCACAGCTTTGCATTGGGCTAAGGCTCATTCTCAAGACCAAAACTCGTTGTGCTTAAGTCAGGGGTCAAAAATCGACCTCGCCAAGATTTAGGCCGAGGTTTTTTCTCTCTCTTCTAATTTTTTTTTTTTAAATCTCGGTGGCTTTTTAAAAAAATATATATTTAAAAAAATATAAAAAGGTTTTTTAATATATATATATATATATATATATATCGGCCGAGATATCAACTTGGCCCACAACCGTTATTCTTATTTTTTTTAAAAAAAAGAAAGAAATCGGTTGTAACAGCCGAGATATCTCGGTCACTGAAAATCCAAGATTTATAACCCTGGCTTAAGTGGAAGGGTGCTCCCTCTTATAAACTCCTGAAATTTCTGGCTCTTGGACAATATGGGACAAATTTTCACACGCCCAACTCTCTCTGTACTCTCCAGCAGTGCTAAGCCTAGATGCTTGGGCCTGAGCGCCACAATCCACCCCACTTAGGCCCAGAGCTGTCTTCGGCTAGGTTACAATATATGGGCCCACACAAGGAGAAGGTTGAACATTCATCTGATACCATTTGTAATGGCCCATCCTGACTCAACACAATATTATTTACTTTGGGCCCAAAAATACCATTACGACTTTGCATTGGGCCCTTGCTCACTCCCTGACCCAAAACACATTATGCTTAAGTGGAGGGTCACTCCCTCTCATGAACTCCTAAAATTTTTGGCTCTCGGCAACGTGAGAATTTCCAAATTCCCACACCCACAACACGCCCAACTCTCTCTCTATGCACTCTTTAGCAGCGTTGGGTCTGGGCGTCACAAAAAGTTATTTATTAAAATTAATTATTGGCACACTCTTTGTTTTAATATAGATCTTTTCAAATGTTTCATCCTCATCATTTAAAGTCACATAAAAAAATCAATTATTTAATTTATAAATTTATAAAAAATAATCTTTAAAGAGATATGTTTGCCATAATTGTCAAGTCTACTAAAATTATTTAGCTTGGTAAATTAAAATTTAACTCCGGCCCTATCAAGTGACTAGACATGTGATCAAGTTGGGTCAATTTCACAAGTTGACTAGAAATTTGGCTTAGCCAATTTAAAACTCGGTTTTGCATATTTTGACTCTACCTAGTGATGGAGGCACATAGTAAACAAATCAATTTGTCGAGTTGAAACTAAGAACTGGGCCCAATATGAAAACAATGGATTACACATCTATAAAAACTATCCTCATTATAAAAATAAAAGTTTTAACAATAAATTATGAAGATAATTTTATTTAAAAATATAAGATATAAAATGGTTGAAATGGAAACATAGAAAAATAGAATGATTCATATTAAATACCTTAAATTAAAAAATTAGATTCTACTAATATTCTATATTTTCAATTTTGCAATCTTCATTCACTTGTTTGAGAGCCGTGGGAGGACCTTTTTTTTCTTTAATTTCATGAAAATAAAGTTAAAATAAAAATAAAAAGGGAGATAAATCAATTTATGGAGGATGACTTATCAAATGTTTAGAGACACAAAATAACGTACTTAGATAATCCACAATTAAGACCAAACTATAATTGTTCATTTAATATTATATTATCATCTTTTTATGGATTTAAATGTCCTTCCAAGACAAGATAATTTCATTTTTGCCACTTGGCTTATTCACATTTGGCCTGCTCAACTCTTTAATGCCTATGAAATGTGGGATAATGGAATCATTTGATTACTTTTAACACTTTGGTTTGATGAACACTTAAGGAAATGAAACATGGTAAAAAAATAAAGTCTAAAACCATATATAATATAAATAGGAATGTTTATTTGTCTCTATTTTATCCGCAATCGATTTGAACCTGATTTAAATAAATATGTTTGAATAAGATTTTTATCCCTAACTTTGTGTTTTTACTTAAAAGCCATCGAGACCCATCGGGCTTTTTAGCCTCATTTATTATATATTATATACATATATCACAAAGCCATATCAGGTATTTTTTTATTTTATAAATTAAAAATATAACATACAAAATTAAATCAAATTTAAAGATCAAAGTTCATCTCAAAAGTCAATTTTCAGTCACTCGATCTTAATGATCAAAATCACTATACATCAAATCTTTTCCATGACGTCTACAAACTTTGACTATTGAGATTAAGTGACTAGAAATTAAATTTTAAATTAAAATTCTACCTACTAGTGAATTTTTAAGTATAATTTTAATATATATAATTATATTTTCAATTTACAATATAAAAACAGTGTCGGTTTAACGTAATTTAAACAACCCAATCAAGCTTTAGCTTTAAACATCCGACAAGCTTTAGACATACTCGATTTTTTTTTTTAGAAGGCCTAGCCTGAACCCGACATATGAAAAAAAAAACCCGCAATTCTTTATGAAATTCAAGCTTCATGTTATATGAATTGGAAAATAAATAGTCTATGAAAAATCATTATATTTATAGTTTCAATAGCAAATTTTAATCACTAATTTATTTTACAATATTCATATTTCTATTTATTTTTATCAATATTTAAAATTCAAATTTTAAACTCACGAGTTGAAGAGAAAGAAAGGAAAACTAAAACAAAAAGGTGAAAGAAAATGAGAAAAAAAGAAGTAAAAGTAAATACCATTTTTTTTCTTCTTTTAATTAAATATCAAATATGAGACGAAGTCTTAAATTTGATTCCCGTTTAATTCCTTTAGACCACTTTTTATGGGATTACATTCAATTTTACACATACTCAGAAGATTAGTCTCACATCTAATATAGGATGAGAATACTCTTATTGAAAAAATAAAATATAGAACTCATCTAAATACAATTATAATTATAGTTTTTCTTTTAGTAGCAATTGAGTCTTATTTATTAATTTCAAAAGAGTAGTCTGCAGTGTGTCCTCATTTTTCTAAATGAAATCTTCTTTCTTCTTTTATAAATTTTATTTTTATAAAATTGACTTTTCTATAAATGAGTAGAAGTGGATGCATTTCGATGTTTGGCTGTGCCTATTTTTTTTTTTCTTTTCACACCTTAAGGGCTTGTCAAATACTAAAATGATCGTTCTCATGCGAGAAATTGAAGGCTCTTTTATCGTGAAAATTTCCGCACCTCTGCTCCTTCCAAAGTGTGAGTACTGCTCCTCTCCTCACCTCTCCTCGTCGCTTCTTTCTAGTTTCCGGCCATTTTCGCTGCCGTTCTCAGTTTGCCCGTATTTCTCTGCTATCAGTCTACCGTTTGGTGTCTCATATCTCCATTTTGCAGGTCTCTCTCTCTCTGAAATCTACTTTTTACATAAAATATCTGAAAATCCTTTTTTTTTTTTAAGATTTTATTTTTGACGATTTCTTTGTCGGGATTTTGGAGTTCAAATTTGGGTTTTGATTTGTTAGCTAATTTGCCAATGCGTCTGAACTTGATCTAAGAAAGACGAAGTAACGCCTTAGTTGGGAGTTTGAAGATTGAAATCCAAAACACCATGTGAAGGATTGTTAGAAGATGAGAGGGGCGATAATCACTGAATATTTTCTGAATGTCTTATTCCACTGAATGACTATATATCTATACACTGTTGGGTTTGGCTCAAAAGGCCAACATTAAGTTGGGCCCAATAGGCTCAAGACTTCTTGTAAGCCCACATATATAAAGGCTATTTTCTCTCTTGGTTTTCTCTAAGCTAGGGGTTTTTTCTTATCTTCCATGGTTTGATTGTGATTTGTGTGTCTTTGCATTCATTTTTTATAACAATAGAGTACATCAAGATATTCCTTTCCTAATTGAGAGATATCTCTAAATCTATCACAATCAATCTCAATCTTAATAATATTCTAATATATCTTAACACCCTTCTCAAACTCTAAGTAGATTCCACGTGAGTTTGAACTTATTTAACTTGAGGATTCTACGCTTGAATGATGCCATTTGATGGAGCGGAAGTAGATAACGGTTTCGATGTGTTAGAGAAGCCAAGAACAGAACCAACGTGCCACATGCGTAGAACAAACTGTGGATTAATATAAGCAGACAAAGATCGACATTCTGACGTAGGAGATCAATAAATCCAGATGATCTTAACGGCTGAAACCACGACCAATCATAGAAGTAGACATATCTAGAGAAAATGAAATTTGGAGATAGAAACAAACAGATCCACATAATAAATGAACTTAATCATGGCCACTACCATAAAATCCATTAGACAAACGACCCAAACTGGGCCACAACAGAGACATAATGGCACTGGCAATGGAGAGCGAAGACGATGGCAGTATTAGAGGATGGTGGTTATGAAAACGGCGATGATGACAATGGTGATGATGATGAACACCCAAATCAATAGTAGGGGCAACAAGAAACATATCCTAACATATTACAGTCTGGTGTGCCGTACCAGAGCAAAGGATTGGAGGTTGGATTAACGTGTGTTGCGATGGTAACATGACTGAGAGCAGAGGGGAAGGAATTAAAAATTTGATTGCAGCATGACCAATGCATAGATTGACGGTGAAGATTCAGAATCAAATTCAAATCTAGTTCTGCTGGATGGAGACGAAAGTTGCAGGTCGAGGTGAGGACATGTGGTGATACAAAGTTGGTGCAACGAAGATAGTGGATGGTGGTTGCTGACGATGTTGAGATCTGGTCAAAGGATAGAAGCAAGGATAGAAAATTGAGACAACGAAAATGGGAGGGAAGGAGTTGCGTGAATGGTGCACCAATGGAGAGAACGAGAACAAGGACCCGACGCAAGTAGGAGAGGACAGATGTTGAGAATAGAGAGTCAGAGCAACTGGGCGAGGGTGATGACATAGAAGTTGAGGGCTGATGCGATTAGGTGCAGTGGATTTGGACGGAGAAGAAGGGCAACGCGGGCCATGTGTGTCATTCTCCGAATGCCGTGGCACGCATATGGTGCGAGGCTTGGCCCAATGGACTCGTCTTCGAGCGCTGCATCAACAGTGGACGGAGTGAGAGATCCTTACAGTAGCAAGGTGGGTTTGGAATGACTGGGAAAAGCAGAGGCGGAAACATCAAGTAGGAGAAGATGGACGTCAAGGGCGGCAACAGAGGCATTGACGATCGGTTCTGAGTACATCTGAGAAACAAAGGCGCAAACGGTGATGAGGACCTGGGCGGAGGTGGGTGGATCTGGGGCTGGATAGTAGAACAAAGAAGCTGCAATGGTTGAAAACTGAGAGAACACAGGATACAAATTAGAAAGCGAGGCACAAGAGCGTGTTGACTCATGAATCCGATAGGGAGCAAAGCTCTCTCGATCGCTAATCGGCTAATACCATGTTAGAACATGAGAAGGACAATAATATCACTGAATATTTCCTCTGTCTCTTATTCTACTGAATGATAAATTGATAACCATATATACAAAGTACATCAAGATATTCCTTTCCTAATTGAGAGATATTCCTAAATCTATTACAATCAATCATAATCTTAATAATATCCTAACATGTCTTAACAAGGTTCCCTTATTTCAAACTTCTGTGAACCTAACGAAGCTACCATCCACTCCCTTTGTCTCTCTCTCCATTCAAAGTGTTGGTCCTATGAATCTTGGCAATTTGGTATCTTTTGGGTTTGGGTGCTGTTTGATTTGAAATATAATGAATAGCAATGAGTTGTCACCATCTCTAAATGCCTATTGGGTGTTTGTGGAAATGTGTGAGGAAATAATATTAATGCTTTTGATTGAGAGTGCAATTAAAGATAAATTGTTATTCACTGTGATCCTTTTGTTGGGGTTCTTATATTGTGTTTAAGTGGTATTTAAGTAAAATCAAACTGAAAACTGGATGGGATGGAAACTCTTTCTACTATGAGTACTCATTAGGATTTTGGTATATGCATACTATTTTTTATAGACTTTACTCTTGGTTTGTGTCCTACCCCTTATGATTCTTTTTTCTCCTGATTATCTCTTCCTTTTCTATTCTTCGTAATACTTTCAAAACAATATTTGTGGACAAGCCTGATTGAGCCTTTAGTCTATTTCTTTTTCTGACTTCTTCTTAGACCAATTGATGACTAAATTGTTTAATGTTTTAGGTATAAAGTTGAAATTTATAGCATTTGTAGTGTTGATGTCTTTCTTTCTGTCAGCATAAATATCAGGTCTTTGCCCTTAGAAAGAATATAACCCCCAACATTGGTGTTGTTTGATTATCTGGGAATCACATATGTTACCTTTGCACATAAATTGAAGTTTTGAACAACTGGAGGTGGATAGAAGCACTTAGGAGTCACAAGGCACCATAATATTAGCTAATTTGGCCTTTACAAGTGCAAATTTTCAAGACAATGCACTCCAACTGTTCAGAATTCTTTGTCCCCTCATTATCAAGAAATTCAATGAGCCCATTATGGAAGAAAAGAGAGGTTTATCTTGTCAACAATAGGTTAAAAAATAGAGCCACCATTTGTATTATTCAATTTTTGTAACCACTCACCAAAACTATATTGAACAACGTTGAGCTGTTAGAGGCAACCTTGTCGGCCAAAACTTTAACTACAAAATCACCAAAGGCATTAGGTAATGACATTATTGTACCAAGAAGTTCAAGAGTAGGAGAACAACACCTACAAAGTGTGAGAAGACCAAGAACTGCCACAATTTCTTTTCTTGGGTCTAAGAAACCTGAGCACAAATCCAAGAACTATAAATACCAAACACACTCATAGTTGGGTATTATTCCTGGCGTATGGTTTTATGTTGTTCTTTAGTTTTTGGTGCTTTTTTTTTTGAAAAGTTTTTGGTCTACTCTTTTTTGAATGAATAAAACTGGAATCTTTCAAAAGAGAGAAAAAAAATCTTGGTATTTAGTTTTAAAGTAGCTTGCCAGACCTAATGTCATTTAGAAATGGAGATAATCTTGATATTGAGGCCAATATCTAAGTGCTTGATTGGAATCATCACAGAATGTCTAACTTCTTGCCTATCTAATGCCCCTCAATAGATTTATATGATTCACAAAATCCATTATCATCAATCTTATATTTCTAATATCCAGATATTCTCCATTTTAAATGCTTTGAGTTTCTAATGAGACGCTGACAGGCATGCATGCACTTTGTGATTGCATTTGGCCTTTCTTCCATATATGATGTGAAGCTTTTGCACAAGTGATTCAATTTATTTCTTAGTGGCATATTTTGATTACATCTCTTTGCGTATTAGAAAAAAATTATGCATCAAATTATGAGAATATCACAATTTCGATAGCTTTTGGCAGAGTCTATGCTCTTTTCTTGTGCAATTTGTCCCAAGGTTTTGTTGGTTTGTTGCTACTTTGCTTCAAAAGTTTGGTTTTTCATTTGTTATCTTTGGTATTATCTCTGCTTGTTATTTAAATTTTGAGATACAATTTATAATGTAGGCATCATGTTTAGTACTTTATGAACATATCTTATTATGATGTTGTGAATGCATGTTAGGAAGCATGCTTAATATTTTAGATCATTCTTCTTTTCTTTGTTGAAAGTATTTACTTATCTACTGAAATATTGTTCCATGAAATGTTGCTTTCACAAATTTTCCAAAATTGGTTATTGTTATGGGTGGCCCTCCTCTGAAAAGGGTATGAATGCCTCAAACAAAGTGAGTGGTTATTCTTATCAAGGATACATGCTAGATATAAGTATACATTTGTGTAGATTATGAATGTTGGTTTGATGTCATTCACATCTACAAAATTTATTATAATTCATTGTTGTTTGTTTGAATGTGTAGGATGGAAAAAATTAGAGGTAGGAAGTCATCCAAGTCAATGCCACCAAAATCTAGCGAGAAGTAAAAAAGAAAAAAGCAGCAAAAGGGGATGAAATAAGCACAGATTGAGATGCTCAATTTACATATCACCTATGAGAATAGATGAAATCTGGAGTGCACATCATAGACAAATAATAATTTGGTGTTGCCATATATAGATTTAATGCCTTATTTGAGTACATGATGGAATTGATGAATTTAATTACATTTGTATGTTTATAATTGATGACAGAGTTCCATAATGAATGTGATAGTGTGTATGTATGTTGGAATGAAGATAGAGTGTATCTGAGATGTATAATATTAAGGTTGTTTGATGGGCCCTTGTTCTAAATTTGTCCATGTAGAATGAAGATAGAGTTTATGTGAATTATATCAATGTATATTATAAGGTTGTTTGGTGGTCCTTGATCTAAATTTGTGTATATAGAACTTGAATTTTGTAATGAGTTAATTTTAGTGTTTAGTGGGGCCCACCTACTCTATATTTGTGCGGAGTTGAGTTGAATGGGTTGCACTAGCATGTGCTGTATTTGATTTTAGGTGATCCTTTATATGTCCATATTTAATTGTGTCACTGTGTGCATGGGCTCCTGATGCAGCACATGCATGAGTATGTGAATCCACAAGAGCCACCGACAAATTTGTCGGGAAATCCAATCCCGGTTTCGAAGCTACCGAATGATAAAAGAGGAAGTTACCGTTTCTTTTAGGATACTATTTCTATTTCTTTTAGGATAGTATTTCTATTTCTTTTAGGATACTATTTCTTTTATTTTCATTTTTTATTTTTATTGCTATTTTTAGTTTTGGGTTTTTATAAAAACCCCTCTCTAGCATTGTAATAGATAGATTGATTAATAAAATTGAGTATTTATCTCTGCTCCTCCTCTGCAAATCTCGTCTCTTCTTCATCTTTCTTCTATTTCTTCTCCTTCTCTCTCACACGTGTTCTGCCCTTGCTGGCCCTCCAGATCCACTCTCTGTATTGCCGTCTGCAACGCCATTCCCATCTTGCTTGTTCGCCTCCACGACCCTTGCCCCCTGTTCCTGCAGCACCCAACCTTCACTGCCTTGTTTCCACCACTCATCCCTTCTCACCAAGCCGCCCCTTGCACTGATCCCAGATCTACAACCCTTCACCTTCACCCTTCTTCTCTTCTTCCAGCACCACTGCCATTCTTTCTTCTGCCTCTTTCTGCCACATGCCCAATCATCCAGACAGCCTCTGCTACACTTCATTCATTCATGCACCCTTTCACCTTAGCTTGTTCTTTTCTAATCCCAATCATCTGACGCACCTAAAACTCACTTCTATTCCTTTCCATCTTTTATTTCATTATTAATACCACCGTCTCAACTTATTTCTTATCCCCTCATTTAATCCATTTATTTTCCATTTAATCTATTAAAACCCTTTAATCCCATCCATTTATCTCCTTTAACCCGAGTTACCCATTCATACTTCAAACCCGATCCTACCTGCTGCGTCAGCTCCACATCATTATAAGTATTTGATGAGGCCCACCTATATTATATTTGTGACGGTTTGAGTTCCAAGTTAGATTATTTATTTTTATACTTTTTATAGTTTATAAACACTTGTAAGTTGTTTGGTGGGGTCCACTCAGACTATACTTGTGATGTTTGTAGGATCCACTTTGATGTGGAGCATTTCAGAGCTTTGATTTATCATTTTTTTTTTTTAGTATTTATTTGAGTTGATGTATTTTTTTTTACTTTATTTGAGGGTACTTTAGTCGTTCTTGTAATTAGGGGTAATTTGGTCATTTTGTTGTTTTAGTCTTTATAAATACTTTGTAAACCCTTATTATGGTTAATTGATTAGGGGTTAATAAAAGTGTTGAGTTCTGCAAACTCTGCCTCCTGCTAAAGGATTTATTGGTGAGAGAAGCCCCGGACGGTGAGAAGCCCTCCAAATCTGGCTCGGAAGGTGAGAAGCCCTCCAAGATTTGGTAACTCTATCTTTTCTATCTCTCTTTCTTCCCTTTCTTCTTCCTCCAACCACAACCCCTAATCTAGCCTCCTAGAACCTTATCCTTGTCTGCCGCTACCCCCTAAAACCCATCCCTTGTTGCCGTTCCCTCCCAAAACCATACCCTTGCTGTCGCATTACCTTGCAGAACCCTTTCACCTTGCCGTGGCCATCCGAACCAAAACCCTCCCCCCCCCTCCTCTTCCTTTCTGCTGTCGCTACCTCTCGTGGACCCTCCAGGCTTTGTCGCCAGTTCCCCTTGGCCTCTCTGGCCTTGACGAATCACCCCATAAGCCTTCTAGTTTTGCCGTCAACCGCTCTAAACCCTCTTACCTGTGTTGCTTTAACCCCCCTTAGGCCCTACAGTCTTACCGTAATCCTTGGGCCCCATCTGTGTTTTACTGCACTTCCATATAAGCCTTTGCCTTTCTCGCTTGCCATCACCCCATTTATCTATTAATTAATCCATTAGATTCCAAGGATACCTGGTGTGATTATTTGTGATAAATTTATATTAATTAATTACAAGTATTAAGTGGAATTTAATTTCAACCTATTTTAGGTTAGGTCATATTAGATTCATTCCTCAATTTTGCTTGCATTAGACATTTAGAGTTACCCAATCCTCTATCCTGCATCACACTTTCTCCATATTTGTGATGAATTAAGTTTGAGCATGTCATTCACTTATTATCATCAATATCATCCATTTCAAACCATGCACATGTGGGCCCCACACTTTTATGGGTGTTTAGTGAGGCTCACTCTTATTTTTGTGATGGAATATACTAGAATAGTTATAGTTAATTTATTTGAGTTTTACTAATTATTTTGTATCACCTTTTTCAGATGTTCAAACAAACAAAAAAAATGATTTCATGGGAAAAAGGTTTTTATCTCAATTTCCTATTAAATATTTTTCTTTTGAAATTGTTCTTTTCTTTTCTCATGAGAAAATGGAAAATAGGAAAGCAATTTTATATGAATTGGGTCCCTTCCCTTGAGCAGATGGAGCAGGATCACAAAACCGCTACTTCAGCAACATTGACGGCATGATGTAGAATTGTTGCTAGCTAGTAGCTTTAACCCGGATTATGCTCTGGTTGAGGTCAGCTCACTTCAGTTTAAGAAATTCTCTTTCAAAGTCTCACATCTCCATATGGATTCTTTCTCTGAAACAATCAACACATGCCCATGTTCTATATCCAAATCAAGAGCAGCTCCTTTCTCTGTTATACAAACACCGAAGTCTACTCCAATCAAGGCAAGTCCACTGCCAACTGATCACAAGTGGTTCATGTTGCTATTTGATTGACAAAACTGGCATGATGATCTGGAACACATTACTTAGGGAATACTCATTGGGAAACTTCCCTGAAGATGCCCTTCAACTCTACCAACAGCTGCAAGGGAACTGCAGCAGTTCTGTCCCCACTGATAGCTTCACCTTCTCGTTCCTACTCAAGGCCTGTGCAAATCTTTTGGAGCCTATGAAAGGAATTCAAATCCATGGTCATACTATCAAAGTGGGTTTTGAATTCCATGTCTATGTACAAAACAGCTTTAATTAACATGTATTCTGTATGTAGGTTCCTGTCTGAAGCTAGAAGAGTATTTGATCATATGTTTCTGAGAAACTTGGTCACTTGGAATGTCATGATCACTGGTCTAACGAGATGGGGCGAGGTAAATCTCGCAAGCCCCCTTTTTGAGAAAATGCCATGCCGAACTGTAATTACTTGGACAGGGATGATTGATGGGTACACCCGCATCAACCAGCCTGTGGAAGCTCTCTCTCTTCTGATCCAAATGATGACGGAAGGCATAAACCCGACAGCAATAACAATTCTAAGCATTCTTCCTGCCATTTCCAATATGCAGAATCTCAATGTGGGCAAATCTATCCATGGCCTGATTAAAAAGAACCATTTCAGTACATCTGATATCCGTGTCAACAATGCTCTTATTGACATGTATGCGAAGTGCGGATGTATAGAGAACTCATTTGGAGTTTTCTATGAGATATCTGAAACAAGGAACTTGGTGTCATGGACATCAATGATTTCTGCACTTGCATTGCATGGTATGTCCAGAGAGGCTGTCAATCAGTTCAAGGAGATGAAAGAGCTGGGTTTGAAGCCAAACAGCATAACTTTTCTTAGTGTGCTAAATGCTTGTAGCCATGGAGGAATGGTTGAAGAAGGATTGCATTTCTTTTCAGATATGGTCAACAAGTATGGGATTGCACCTGAGATCAAACACTATGGTTGTATTATTGACATGTTGGGGCGGTCTGGAAGGTTAGAGGAAGCTGAGAAGTTGTTAATTGAGAGATGCCGATGAAAGAAAATGTGATTGTTTGGAGGACTTTGTTGGGGGCTTGTAGTTTTCATGGGAATACAGAGATGGGTGAGAGAGTGATGGCAAAAATATTGGAGATGGAGAAGGAATATGGTGGGGACTATGTGCTTTACTATAATATCCTCGCAGGTGCTGGTAGATATGATGATGCTGAGAGGGTGAGAAGGTGTATGGACGAGCGGAATGTTCTGAAAATTCCTGGCTTCAGCTTGATTGATGGACGGAAGAGTTGAAATTGAGATTTACTCCATGCATATTGCTCTCCATGTACACACTTTCTTGAGAATGATTCACAAGAGGTATTCATTTGCTCCTTTTTTTGTCTGAGCAATTAAAAAATGTGTTTTCTGTTTACAATCTTTCAATGTCTACAATTGGGTGTTTTAGATTTGTCCAGCTTCACCTGATCTACAAATCTTCAACGAATTAAGATGGCCCCTCCATCCTAGTGCCCGGCCAAAATTATGCGACTCAGTTGCAAAGGTGCGTTATCAGGCTGGTGTTGGATTTAGAACTCCCCTGATATGCAATGGTTTCTTATCGTTCTGAAACCTAAACTCGATTAAAACTATATATTTTCAAACATAGCAACATATTTAGAGGTTTTATGTATGTTAAACACACTAAAAGTTGAAAGTGGAGACTTTTGCACTTCAAATTTCTTTTTGAACATTTTTATTTGTTGAAAGGATTTTCAGTGGTTTGGACCATCATATCCGCTGTTGCATAAAGCGTTTTGTGAAAATGGGTTTGACCAGATCCGCATGTGATGCAAGCATCGAACCCAATGAACTTGACAATGACCCGATCGAAGACAAACATACCTGATTGGACGAAATTGATGAATTTGCTCTTCAAACTTATGCTTGGGTAAATGGAGGGAAGCAAGGTCCCAAACAATCCTTTGGACCCACTTGTGTCCGGATGAGCCCATTTGCATCAGTTTTGGGCCTGGTTCGTTTGGGACACTTTTGGAACTCAAAAGCCCATAAACCCAACCCCAATTATTGCCAATGCAATGGACGTACAAAATTTACATCAGCAGCTGAGTCACCTAATTAAGAAGGAAGGCGGGAAACCCATTCAGCCAGGCCTGATATGCAGGCCCAGCAGGCAATTTACATCTTTTTATTTTCTTTCTTCCTTTTTTTTTTAGTTAGAATAACTCTATAAATTGAGGAACAATAAAGCATTGTAACACAGAAAAGTGAGTTGAATTTAGTTTGAAACTTTAAGCTTTGTTTTAGAGTCTCTCTAGAGAGGTGAGTTCTAATTTGGCTCCTAATTTAAGAGTTAGTTTTGGTTTTTGCATGGTGAATTGAATGTTCATGTCTTGCATTTTTCCAATTGCTTAATTGAATTCTCTTCCACAATTAAATTGGATTAAGAAGGTTCATTGAATTTCAATTCGAATTAATGTTGGATTTAAGTTCCATGCATGCATACGAATATTTAAATTGCATTTAATTGTAGATCTCAATTAATTGTTCAAATCATTGCATTCACAATAATAAAACCGCGTTCGTTTTGCTTCGATTGAATACTAAATTATCCTGATAAAATTAGTGCCATCTTTCATATTATTGACAGCAGTGGATAGATTTTTTTTTGAAAATGGGTGACATTTAATGCCTCCCTTTTAAAAAATAATCTAAAAATAATATTCCCAGCCCATAAGGGCCGACCCGTGTATCCCAGCCAAAGGGGTTGAGAAGGGGTCGGTAGTTGAGAGGATTTGAGACCTTTCCTGAGAAGAACATGATTTTCTCCACTTTTGCTAGGATAATACCAACTTCTCTATAAGGAGAAAATTGACATAGCACCAACTTCTCTAAGAGGAGAAAGTTGACATAAGTTCTCCTATGTCTAGAGAATCTCCTTCTTTAAGTTCTACAAACTTGTCTATTTCTAAATCGTGATGTGGACCTGAGAAGTTGATAAGATGCCATAAGTTCCCCTATGTCTATTTTTATATTGTCATTGTATTTTTTACCTTGGGGTCTCTCTTGTTTTTTTTTTTTCAAACATGTAAAAGTTTACTTAGGAACAAATGTTATGGCTGGTGAAAATCATATACATAGAAAATGATTTTCACTCTCGGACTAATTTCTATTGTTTTATGTTAATGACGGGGAGATAGACGCGTGCCGCAGTCATGCATTCGAGCAAGAGCCTTTCTTCGCTATGTAAATGGAGGGTCGGAATTGGGTTACACGGTTTTCTTTTAATTTTTGAAGAAGATAAAGTCTTAAAAATTCAGGAAACAATTTTACAAGTAATTGATTTTAAAATCTATGGATCAATAATTGAACCTATTACCCTAACTTAAGCTATGACCCACCATCAAAAGCAAGTAATGATCCATGATGTAATTCATAACATGACCAAACCCATGAACAATGGTTCTCATGAACTAAGGACAACTAGACTGAACTTATGATTCGTTTTGACCCCATCCAATCTATAATCTATAGGTTAGCTTAACCTTGAAAAAAAATTCTCATTTAACGAAAGAAGAGAGAAGGGTCTCGATTTTATATTATTTGTTTGTACGACTGAAAAATGACAAACAACCGCGAGCTGGAATTGAGCTTAGATTGATGAAAGAACAAAACCTAGAACCCCAAGAAACCCCGCAAAGACCAGAGATCTCTGCGTTTTATTAGAAAATCTTTCCAAAGAACTACTTATTTCATGAAACAATAATTCAAAATGAGATTTACTCAAGTGCTCATGAGAGTATATACTCCCTCTTATATTAGAGAAGGTGAGGGTCTCAAAATTTTCCCCCAATTCTTACTCTTTCACACATCTTACCATCTTGTGAATTTGCTAAGAAGACTCTTGGAAACATCCATCTGAATGAACTTCATCAGTGTATTTGACATACTTATTTTCAAATTGTTTATACTTTTGGACTCTAAGATCAAAGGTTTAAGATGATCAAATGAGTCCCAAAAATAGCAAGCAAGACCTGAGAGTGATTTCATATACATAAGCAGGGCATCTGAGTGAAGCCTTCAAGTGGTTTGACTCCACCCTCTAGCATGGGTCGTAGCAACAAGCTCTCCTCTTTCGAAAACTCATTATGTTAAGTGCTAGATTTCCTCTCCTAATTAGGAGAATTGCTTTTGAAGCTCTTTTCTTTTGTTTTCAATTGTTTTTTGGTAACATGGGTATCTCCCTCACACATTAAAGGTAAGACTAATCCCACAAGTACGAGTAAACCTCTTAATCCACACATTGGTAAGTCGATGAAGAATAATCTCATTGAAAATGACCCAGAGCAGTTTCAGCGTGAATCAAACCAAAGGCTTCTTTCATTGAGGAGAGCTTCTTGATCGTCAAGCCAACCCCTCTTCTAAAATTTTATGTTCATTGATTGGGATTCAGGGTTACTGACCTTAATAGTTCTCCCAAGTTAGACAAAGCCAAGTTTTGGCTCGATGATGCTATGGTAGTGAGAGTTTAGCCAAGCCTAGTCTATTGACTAATCTCACAGTATTATGTACTTCATCTTGGGTGATTGAATCTCTGGGAAGTAATTTTTGGGTTGGGGAAACCCTTGCTCGTGATTCTGTCCCCAAGAGAATGTAAAGGTTTTGTCCTTGAAATTGGTCCTAAACTGCATTTAATGGACCACAAATTCAGAGAAAATACAAGGGCATATCACTAAGTAGATTTATATATTAATATATAATTGTTCCCACGTGATATTGTCTTCCCCTTTTATATCACAAACAGAGGGGATAATTAAAAATAAAACTCTACCCAAAGTAGAAAGCGAGACATCTCCTAAATATAAATTTTAGGGCTCACGTGACCATAAAAATAATTTTTTCTGAAGTTTCACCTCCATTTGATTATCCTATTTATTGATTTTTAAAATTTTTAAAATCAACATTTCATACTCATCAAAATTTAAGGGCCGAGATTATGTGACTTGAATCATCAATTGATAATAAAATTTTATAATTTTATATCTATTAATCATCGCCCATCAAATGAACTTAAATTTGTAAAACCCATGATCCATTTAATAACATGTTTCATCAATATATCTCGTACTCATAATTAAATCACAAGATTCCCAAACATCTTCATTCACATGTAGACTAAACTTACAAACTTTTTGATACTGACTGCCCTAATATCCAATCAAAGGCATTTTTGAAGTACAGAGTAGGTAAGGTAAACAATCTCACGAGCTCCATGGCTCCTAGCGGGTGTTGATTCACCCACCACAGCAAGGGCCAAAGCTCCCTCTCCTACACTTGTAAAAATTAAAATATGTAATACAAGTGTATCTACTCTTTACCTCTAGTAATTGAGATAAATGACTTAAATAATGACGATAATACCATAAATTAACTGCATCTACTCTCTAATATCTATAGCTGTATTTCATCTAGAACTGGCCACCTTCAAACGTCTGCCCGAACTGCCACCCTGCCGATGCGACGTTGTAGCTAGTGATCGTCCGGCCATCGCTTGTGGTCACTTGGAAGGAGAGACTCTGGCCGTTGAGATAGGAGTTGCTCTGCCAATTCTGGCCCCAATTTCTTGACATGGGTTGCCACCCTGTCCTGGACCCCTTGATGGACACTGAATGAACGTCTCCTGCCCCACCCACGTTGGTTATCAGAACCAAGTTGAAGTAGGAGTGACCATTGATGGTGAATCTTATTCCTCCTTTCTTCAAACAGGGGACCCTGCCAAGTTCACAGCACACTTTTATCAGTTCTTGTTGAATCAATCCTCTTTAAATTTGTTGATTGATATTCTGCCTTGTTTGCTTGTCTTTAGTCAAGTTTGTGGGCCATCAATTGAAATTTCTACAACCATTTAGTCTAAGTTCCTATTTCTTACTAAAAGGTTACAGATAAGGAGAATTGTAAGGGGAAAATCTATATAGTTCATGTATAATTTTTTTTTAAATAGCAGGGGTATCCCCATCTCATATGAAGGTGGGATTGGGATTAATCTTACATGTATGTGTAAACCTCCTAATCCAAGCACATTGATTACTCTACACCCGTTTATATTGTGAGCGTGAATCAAACTCAAAACCTTATTTCATGAAATGGGCATAGATTAGAAGATATAAAATAATTCTCACCTTCGAAAGGCAACGGGGACAATCCCGGCTCGGTATTGGGCAATTTGTAGGAAGGCTGGCTCTGCAAGGTCAAAATGTTGGAGTGGAGGATTGCACCATCCTCCATTGTCATTAGAAAGTGCAAAGTTAGGAGGACAGAAGTTGGTGGCGGTGACGACGATGGAGCCGGGCTGGCACCACCTCGGGTCGTCGTTGCATTTCATCTCGTAGCACGACCCGCAGCTCAAGCCATTGTTGAAGAGTGCAGTGCTAAGTGCTGCAGTATTAGTCCCATAGCCTTGGCTGTACAAGTTGCCATATCCACAAGCACCTCCTGCATTCATAATCCATCACCCATTTATCAGTACAATGTGAACCTCTAAAGGGCCCTTTTGATTTTGAGAATGGAATACAAATGAAATGAGTTAGGACTTAAACTAGGTTCAAATTCATCCAACTCATTCCATTTCATTGTCGCTTATTTAAAAAACTAAATAGGAAGAAGGGGAATCGTTCTAATCAAAATTCAAAACACACCCATTGTCCCCGATGCATCCCCGCCGCCGTAGAATGTCGCATGGCCGCCCTGCCACCCAGAGTCACCGTAAGCAACACCATTGTAAGAGATGGTCAAGAGAAATAAACAAAGAGAAGCAGCACCAAACAATCCTTGAATGGCCATTGCAGAGAGGGAGGAGAGGGTAAGAAAGAGTTTGGTTTGGATGGGCTTAGCCTATGGTTGAACACCAAGGGGAGGGGGTGTGTGCTCTTATATAGGACACTTTGTGGGGCCTACCCTAACTGGGGATGACCTTATTTTCTATGTGAATAGAGACAAGACAGGCGGTTCTCACGTTTGTGAAGGCCAAAGCATTTGAAAATAGGAAGAGATTGAAGTAATTATAAAAAAATGAATGGCACATGCAAAGTGATCCAAATGGGCCCCGCCTCACATGCAGCTTTCAACGGTTTCCCTCTTCACATTCATGGCCTCACTGACCATTGTCCTTTGAAAGTAGGTTAGTTCCTCTGTGAGGAGGAGTTATAAGGTCACAATCCATTGTTCTAGAATCAGCCAATAAATGTAAATTTTTATTTACTACTGTATTGCATCTTCCACCCTATTTTCCTCACCGACTTATGCTTATCTATTTGATTAACATTCATTAATCTATCTAAATTAATTAACATAAGTAAAAACATTTGACTATTCTATTCAATTTAATTTCATTCTAATTTGAAAATACTTCCATTCGCCCGAAGATATCTCATTTTTACGTATACTCATTCATTTCTTTATCTTTGGTTTCAACTTCAGACCAAAAGCATTTACATCGCATTTAGATAGGAGGTAAAATTTGCAGGAGTTTTCCTTGTGCAGGTGCTTTCTTTGAATATGGGCTTTTGATATCTTATTTGGTAATTACAGTAGAAAATGTATAAAGCTGCGTTTGTTTCACAAGTAATAGAGAGTAATGGGGGATAACTCTTGTTTACCACAATTTGATAACCAAAAGATAAAAATAAAAAGTCTAGATTTTATCCCTCTTTGAAAACTCTTTTTCAGCAAAAGATATTCATAAAGATAACTTTAATCATATGATTTTTAGATTTGTATTGAAAAAGAGAAACTTGAAATTTTCTCGCTCATTAGTTTTGTTACTAAATCCAAATAATTGAGGTTATCCTCATTTTCACCCCTTTATCGCTCTTACAAATACACCCTTGATATTATCCTATTTTATAGGTGAGCCTTCCCACCTACCCTCTCTTTGGTAAGAAATGGATCCCACGTGAATGACGTAAAGAGTTCTCGTGTGAAAATTGCCATTAGAAATGAGTCACTGACATCTAAAATGAATGGAGCCTTGACATTATGAACCGAAATTGATAAAAAAAAATTATTTTTTATTTTTTTAATACATCACCATCGAATCTTTTGTTAAGGGTCTGGAATTGGTTGTAAAGCCATACCAAACTGCTAAAGTTAAAATTTATATCAATTGGGAAAAGCCAATGGTACTTCACTAATTGATCACTTGAATATTTATAAAGATTATGAGTTTACATTCAAAATAAATAAATAAATAAATAAAATTTGTTTTATTGGAAATAAAATTTGTTTTATTGGAAATAAAACCCAGAATCATTAAAATTAATTATCATAAACTCTATTATTAATTATCAGACAGTAAAATTTGGTACTTCATAAATTGAAATTTCTAGAGAGATTATGTAATGAGGTTTATTAAAAGTCGAAAGGTTATACATATGCAGATGGGATGTGTAAAAAAAGAAAAAGACCAGTTCAATGAATAAGATTTATATCTTATATGATTATTTTAGCTTTGTAATCAATATTTTTAAAATTATTATAACTCATTAATATTTCATGATCTCTCACATAAAGTTATAATGATTAAATAATTTTTTTCTGAAATCATATATCTATAAAATTTTCAATTTGTCCCATCTATTTTCAATGGAGAAATTGTATATTTAATTTATTATGAACTATTCAATAGAGAAACTGTATATTTATCATTGACTAAGTTTATAAAGTCTCAATAGATGATCTAACTTAAGAGAATATTCTTTATCTAATCATCATAATTTTATAACATATATTGTAAAAAAATTAATAATTTATAATAATTAAAATAAAAAAATTTAAATTTAAATAATTAAATAGATTCAAATTTTATCATTTTCTCTCCAATTTATTTAGAAATATATAACATACTTCAAATTTTAATAAAGTTCACGAATCTACCTAGTACTTGTAGAATTGAATAAATAGTCATATTTTTAAAAATTTATGTGTGAAAAACTACAAAAATCGAGTGTAAAACTTTCACAAATAATATCCACGGTCGCTAAAATACACCATATTAAACTATGGAAATTCGAACCTAATACCTCCGAGTTCCGCATAAGGTTAACTGGTATACCCTAAATATTGCCATATTGCCACTATAATTTCTGCCGATATCCTTTTTCTCTATTTTTCAAAAGTTTCCACGACTCACGGGATTTTGTTAGAGAAATCGTATAAAAAGTCCATAACGTGTCCAACTCGTACTGGTTTAAAAATGATGTGGGGCCCACATGTGGAAAGGATAACCTGGGGATGACGTGGACGTTTGGAACGTTAAGTAGGTGATTCGGTGCTGTGGCCCACCCTCAAAGGTCCAAGCACGTGAATGGGAACAGACAAGTAGAAAAAAACCATAGACCCAGATTTCAAAGTGAGAATTTGATTCAGTAAAATTCTTTCCAGGACATTTGATTTGACCATGGTGATGATGGTCGATTTAAAATACTTTATAATAAAATATTTATTCTATAAAATTTTAACTTTTCTCTTAAATTTACGTGTAAAAATTTGTAAAAAATTCACATGTAAAAAATCAGCTTAAAATAAAATTTAAGAAGTGACACCTCTCACTTCTTAAGATAAATCATTATCAGTTGTGTTACACTTATATAAATAATAAAATTTAATTCATTTCATACAATTATAAAAAAATATAAAAGAAAATTTCTTTTGTACACAAGACACCGGTGAAGAGATCCATGATGACCCTTATTCGTATCACTTCCTAATAGAAGAGAAGTAGAGGTGCATGGCTCCAGTATGAAATTAATAAATATTCCCTCATCGATTCTTTTAATAAAAAATATATTTAAACTATACTTATTACATCTAAGTATCTAACATTTAATAAATATTTTAATAAACTTTCACTTTCATTAATTTTTTAAGGTGCTGTATAAAAGTTCACTTCTAAAAAATTTAGATTCATGAAAATAGTCAGATATAGAATAGAAATAATTCATTAATATTAATTGATTAAAGAAATTACCTGGAGACACAATCTAAGAAATGTCATGTGGAAGCACCTTGACCTATAAAACATAGGTTGTTGGAAAGATCTTTACTTAAGAAAAATTATCTTGATTGGATTTGTAAAGCCATATTGTTTCTAAATAGACTTAATTTTATTCAATTATAGAAATTCATAGTATTAGGTCAATAAACTTTTTAAATTAATTTGAAGTCAAATTAGTTGTGGATATATTCATAAAGGGTAGATAGGTCCGATGGAGGAATGGGTATGATTGGAGTTATTATAGATTCTATTTAGTTAGTGCTCACAATTATAAATTAAAAATATCTTTAAATTAAAGGCTTTTAATTATTGATAAGGTAAAAGGAATCAACACAAAAAATAACATAAATAAATGCCATTGAGTGTAAGGATCTAACAGAGCTAACAATATTTATTTAATCAATGAATTCACCAAATAAAAATTAACTTCTTATATATTATTTTATTTATTAGTAAATGTTCAAGTCAACATTAGTATGAATCACTCCAAATGGGGTCCACTTGTCTCCCATATTTTTTTTATCTCCTTTCATACGTGAATGCAACCAAGAATACTTCAGGCATGCCATGGAACAGGGTTCTGAAGAATTGATTATATTCTTAGTGTATACGACAAGGCCGTATAAAATACATTTGAATAAAAAGTTTAAAAATAACATGTGGAGAAGCATCATAATTCTTAATTGATGTTTGGCTTCACCTGAAATATTGTGATTCCCTATTTATACACATTGAGTAATTCTATTGAAATAGTCCTTTGGGTGTAATTTATGTTTTTTGATATATGCCGTAAACTTCGTTATCGAGTTGGGCCATGAAAATTCAATATTTATTAATTTTTGTCAAAAAAATTATTTTTACAAAAAATAAATGAGATGTTGTTTCACCAAGTAAGGAAAATCTGTCTCTTTTTCTCGTTAAAGACCTTATTTTATAGAAGAAAAGAAAAGACTCTCATTTTTTTATTAAAAAAAATTTAATAAAATTAAATGAAGATGCCCTAGTGTGATGAATATAGTTTGTAGGGTGTTTGTATGATTTTCAATTTTTTTTTTTTAATTTTTTTTTATGAAATTCGAGTTTTCTAGTAAAATTCCCATTTTGATATATTTATGCAAACATTCATGCAATAAGATAAAGAACTCTGAATGTGATTGATATTTTTCATAGGATTTTTGTGTGATTTTTTTCTTAGTTTTTAACATTTTGATGAAATTCATTTTTTTTTTTAAATTATGAATTATAATAGAAGATACATGTCATTATTCTGAGATAGTAGAAACTATGAATATTAGTTTTTTATTTTCTACAGTTTTTTGATATTTTTCAATTATTTAGGATAAACTTTATCCATTAATGAAATTTTAACTCTTAATAGTCTAATACTCTATGAACAATGACATTTTCTAATTAAAATATGCTCAAAATAAATTTGAACTTAAGTCTTACCATCTTAAATAAACTTTTGAAATTAATTCTTTTTAATTCTACAATTTTATGTCCTCTTATTAAATGAGTTAATTTAAATGTATAAATTAAAAATGACATTAAGTTTTTAAATATCTTAACATTGTTTTAGCTAGACTAACAACCTCTCCAACATTTGACATTCCATATATAAAATTAAGTCTTCAAGCAAATCAAATGTTCGTCTACAGACAAAAATGGCTACTCTCCTTATTTTGTCGAGTAGTGATTTTTACACCTTCATTTTCTGTCATGGTGCACATTTTTAAAATGAATTTTTAAATTTATCTTTGCTTTTAGAAAAAACAGAAAATAAAAAAGAGAAGGAAAGTATGGACAAATTTGAAAATTTCTTTCAAAGAGATACACCGGAAAAGAAAATGTGGGTAGATAAGTTGCTGGGAGAGGACGAATTAATCAGGTAAAATAAGTGAATATTTTAATCTTAAAAAAATTATTTATCAATCTCAGGGACCTAGACCACTAATAAAGGGGTCCATATCTACGTTCGGATGTGTGCACACCCTAGACCACTAAATTATTATTACTATTTTTAATTATAACCTTGTAAATTATTCATTCCTATTGGATTAACCACTCCCTAAAAATCAGACCAATCACATATTTATAAGCATCAGATCAGCAGTCACCTACAGTCATGGTTGGACCCTACTAAATTGAGAATTTTTTGTTTTTTGACAGTGAAGATAGCTGTATCTTTAAATATTTTCTGCATGAAAGTATAAATGTGCCACAATAACTGTGGATATGACCCTTTTGTTACCAACCATTCTTTAATGACTAAATATGTTCAAATTATTCACTAGCATTAATGGTTACCATTATTCTGATTTATACCTGGAGAAGATCAGAACCATTTATATCTTCACCCCTGCAAATAAAGTGTCCATTGCTGGGTCTTGAATTATACCCTGTAGATGTGCAAAGAAATTAAAAATAAAAATAGTCAATATTCATCCATTGTAATCCTTATAGAGTTGAGATCCAGGGTCAACTCAGTTAAATTCAATTTTCACACTGTTTTCTTTCATGATGGGTCCACTGAGATATTCCTTAGAGAAGTTTTATATTTTTATTTTGAAATGTTTTATAAGTTTTTTACCTTCATATAAATATGAAATAAGTTTTATTTTTTTAAAGTTGGATTTACAGCAAGACTAGTCATCTAAATTTGTTAAACTACAAACAACTATTTTAGCCTTTGTGGTTAATTTTCCTCTGTCCTTGATTATAAATAAATAGCCTACGTCAAAAAAAAAAAAAAAAAACAATTGTTTTAACAAATAAATGAGAGAGATTTTAAGGTTATATTATCATATTAATCCAAGATACCAAATCATGAATTTTATGTCGGTGACAAATGAATCAATGCTATTAGCCAATGTTTTAAAATTCAGCCCGTAGAGTGATGCGTCTTGAAAGAAGAGTTGGTTAAATAAGGTTCAACCGGGTTGACCCATAGTCAAACCAGTCAAACCCGTGCTATTAATATAATATTATAAATAGTATTAAATTATTAACTAAAGTTATATTTCATAAAAATAATTTTTTTCTCACAAATCCAATTGTAAATACTAAAAATTAATAATCCAAAAATCATATTTTCAAAAGAAGCAAAATCTTCATCTTCAATTTCTTCATTTAAAGAAACCAAGGATTTTCAAGGATCACAGGTTTATTAGAAAAATCAGATTGACCAGCGGGCCGTAGAGGGTTTTTAATCCAAAAGGGTCTTAAAATGACCCGACCCATGTTTCAGGCGGGTCACGATTGACCCACAGGTTGGGTCGGGTTTGATAACATTGCTATTAGCTATAAATTTGAAACTTTTAGCTTTTTTTTTTTTAAAATCTTATTAGCTCTTGCAATGACAACTAGAGAATTTCCTATTGGGTTACATTTTTTGAGTCTGACAGATCAATGTTCTAAAATTTATAAATTTCATTTAAGGGTAAACATGACTACCAGTAAGAGAGTTTGGGTGGTATTAAGAAATGTTTAGTTGTGAATTCTCTCTTTTAAGATTAAAAAGAAGAATAAAATCTAAGTTATGTTTATAACAATGGAAGAGCACATCTAATATCTAGACTACTTTCTCAAGAAGTCAAACAAATACTTGAGGAATTTGAATGTCCTGATTAAGTGTTTCTTAAGAGAGCAAGTTTACCACAAGATCAAGTTGAAGCCTAGAGCTAAACTAGAAAGTATAGGGCATCTAGGCACTTATTTTCTAAGGAGCATTAGGACTTAATTGCAATACAAGCACATAACACTCTTCTAAGGGGATCACAATGTGTAGACTTTGTAGGTCTATAACAACCCTACCATGCTTAGCAATATATTTCATACTTTAGCCTCAAGCCCGCTCTTATGATTTCACACTAGGACGTGTGTCTATATACATCCTCTAGAAGACTTGATGCTGAGAGAATGAAAGATGTTACTTATATCTCAAGATCAAGACTGTCTCTTAGACGATGTGGGACTCTCTGAAGTTACCCCCTCCTCTAGTGCCTCACTGACGATTTAATCTCCTTGTATTCAAGCACATGGAGTTGTCGCTCTCCTCCATCTTGTGCAGGTCATCACAAAGTTAATTTGAATTGGTTAGTAAAACCTGGTTGGACTAGTTTATCATATATGATGGTATAGTTTTTTTTTTTTTTCTATATCTATTGTCAAAATTGGTTTGAAGGTATATTTTTTGTGTCTACTATTTTATTTAATTTTCCTATTTTTACACTATAATTTTTATAATTTTAACTTTAATTAGAAGAAAGTCAAAATTATTGGAACCAATACACCTAAAAAGAAAATTAGGTTCATTGATTAAACTAATAATATAAGTTGCTCTATCAAGAATAATTTAACCAAGTAGTTAAACTATTAATAAGTCTCCACATACAGAAAAACCAGTTGTATGAGTTGTAAGAGAATATACAAAATGGAGATTAGGAATCACTAAAATGGTTGATAGGTTCTCGCCAATCTTTTTATTGCAAATTCAATTAATGTGCAACGACTATGCCCCATTCAATATAGTATTGTTTGATTCATGCTTTACACACACAAACTCACAGTTTTACATTGAGATGTACACTTATACATACTCCAAAAGGCTTCTCCTATGTGATTTTTCACTCTCTACCACACATGACACTTGGAGTTTCCCACTTTCCTCCATTAGGTGCGGGCCATCACAATCCCCTCACCTAGGACTAGAGTCATCTTTAACTCTGACACCATTTGTAACGACTTTACTCCACCCAACATGATATTGTCAGCTTTAATCTCAAGACACATATTTTAACGATTTTGCATTGAGATGTGCACCCATACACACACTTCAAAAGACCTCATGCTGAGAGAAGGAAGAGCCTATTTATATCTAGAATCTAGAATTGCTTGTTAGGCGACGTGGGATTCACTGAGGTTTCCCACCTTCCCTGAGCGCCCACGGGCGAAATTATCTCTCTTTCATTCACGCACAATGGATTTCTCCTCCTTCTTCCACTGGCGATTTCTCTCTTTGCCATGCACGCAGGTTGGAATTTCCCATCCTCTTCCACTCGTGCGGGCAATCACATAATGCATATGCTAAGTAGACAATTGATTTATAGATTTTTTTTTTATCAAATTTAATTTTAAATACCAACTTTATATAGATGAATAAATGAATAAGATAATTAAATTGAATATGAGAAAATGTACATTTTCTTTTTAGTCATGAGAAAATCAATAATTTGTAATTAAATCAAAATGGCATTTCCTTCACCTTCCACATTTAAATTGTAGAAGTTTCCACAAAGCAGATGTACGCATTAGTGAATGAATAATAATAAAGATCATACATACCACATAAATGTAGGGCCCATTAGAGGAAATAACCATGTCAATTGTATCATGGGCCCACCCACTGACATGGACCAAGAGAAATTACTTGTATTCGTTGAATAGTTTTCAGGTACAATTTCAACATTGACAATGAAAGACATTTTCATAATTGTGACAGGTACCGGAAATAGTATCATGTACTCCCTTATTTGTATTTGCTATTAAATTTTATTTACTGTGATAAATTATATATACATTTATGCACCATTATAGTTTCCTGAACATGTTAGTAACAGCAAATCAGAAGTCATCAATGGCCCAAAGTGTTCTATAAATACTAAGATCTCTTTGTTTCTTTCTCAATATCTCACCACACAATACTGATGGGCAGTTGTACCAACTGAGGATTTTGCATTAATAGTTAAATTGCAACATTATGAAATATAATCAATAAATAAAGTCTCTCTACTTGAAGTTCAAACAGAGTATTAAGTTTTTCTTTTTAATACTAAGGTCTAAAGTATTCAACGTCTCATCCTAATTAATTTTTGGAGTATTTGTAAACTTCTCAATATATATATGTCAGGTACAAAACAATTGAGAGTTATTCTTTTTGCAAATAAGGACGGATTTTGACTACCAAGTGAACTCCAAAGGGTTAAACTAAGTATCAAGTCGAGATATTTAAATTACTCTAAATAAAAATTTCAAAACATTTGGACAAATTTTAACTCAAAATCTTGTTTTACAGTTTAGCCACTAAGCTAGCTTGAGTCAACTCCAAACCAATCAAAACTTGTCATTCATGGTTAACTAATATATCATGTTTAAATAAAGTTTTTTATTTTTATAAGTATAAGAGAAATCTTTAGCATAAAAGGTTATTCGTCATTTTTTTTTATCTCAAAATGAAGAGTACTGAAACTCTTCTCTCCTTCTCTAAAAAAATATTTTGATAGAAGTGGTGGAATTGAAAAATTTAACAAGTCAAAGGATTTTTGCGAGATACCATTTTTTTTAAAAACGAAAAGAAGAGCTTTGACGAAATAAGATACATTAGTTAGGATCTTGGTGAATGTAACGATCATGTCCTACCTAGTATGATATTATCCACTTCAGACATCACACGCTTTTATAATTTTGTATTGAAATGTGCATCCATACACACTCCAAAATGCAGTATGTTAGAAAAAGATATGTGTTACTTAAATTCTTAGTACAATGATAGCTCCCAAGGGATGCAGGATTGCTTGCCCACCTCATCAGCATTTGACTTGCAAATTTCTCTCTCTTGCACAGCGGAGTTCTTCTCTTCCTTCCATCGGCGGAGTTCTTCTCTTCTTTCCATTGGCGATCACTATGTTCGGGAGCTTCCATCTTCGACCACTATTTCCATCTTGTATTAAGGGAACTGAGTACATCATCTAGAGTAGGCCATCAAGGTGAAACCTACCAATAAAAAAAAGGGAATGGTATGTGAATTTAAATACTGAACTTGTTATGTTAGAGGATTGCTCCACTCCATCTAAATGATGAGGAGACCATCATACGTTTTAGAGTCAATTCCATCAAATTATTTTAATCTTTGATTTTTTAAATTTAAAATCAAATCATTAAATAAATTTTATATGTTTAAGATTCAACCCAATTGTGAAAATTCTCTCTAAGTTAGATTTAAATCAAATAGAAAAACAATATGTATAGGAGTAGTTTAAATTCATCATTCTAGAGGGGTGGAAAATTTCGACAAGTGAACTTGATCTGACTTGAAAAAATAGAGGGGTTCTGAATCCAAATCTGATACGACCTGAATGAAAAAAAATAATATTTAAGTAATTTATTTATTTTTTACTCATTAATTTTAAATCTTGTATCCTACTCAAGTTTAAAAGTTCTAAATTATTGCTTCAAATTTTCTATAGCTCAATGGCCCCATATGAAAGGAAAGTCTTCTTATCTTCCATTTTCTATTAAAATAAATTTCTTCTCATTTTTCATTTTTTTTTTCAGTTCCCAAGCCCCAGCGTGACATGGGGGTCTTGTGGTTTTTTTAAAATAGATATATAAATAGGATATTTTTTCTTAATATTTCTCAATTCTTTTTGATTTTACACACAATCTTCTTATTTATTAAATTAAAATACATATTGTACACATTGTAAAAATCAACTTCAACGAATATGTATATAATACAATGATACGAACTAAGACAAATAAACTATTGATGACTTGATTTCAATCTAAGAACAACACTTAGTCCCTAATGTATGATTGCCACAATTACATCTCTGTCAATCCAATTGTCCATGATTGAATGATTGAATTACATATATGGCTTAATCCTTTGTGTTAATATAAAAAAACCAAGATTGAGTCATCATCAGCAGTAACCTCGGCACCAAATTATTTCTACACGTCACGTTGCCGACAAGTAACATGCAAAAACCCCACCGAGACGTGTCGAAAGCGCCTTTGTTCGAGAAATTATTAGAAAATTTTTGGCCTGCCTTATCTTAATTGAAATATATAGATTAATTTAATCAACTTTTAATGACTCGCGTGCGGTGGATTAATTTTTTTATTATCTGTGTGATATTGCATTGATTAATCTGGGTAAAGCAGGTGAGAAACTTCTTCAACTTGACTTCTTCTTCTTGGTTTTGAAAAATTAATGAGGGTGTTGACGATTAGAAATAAGAGAATCTAAAGAAAGAAGATTTGAAATGGAAGTTGGTCTGGTCCACCATGTTAGAGGCACATGCACGTACCGAGCATTGCGGTCCTGAATTGATGCATCCTTTTCATGGATTTTGGAAGGATTTGAGAAGCCAATTTCAAATCTTTGGCACAGAGGATAGTAGTTGGGATTTGGGTGTTCGGGAAAATGACAAAACAAGATGATTTGGTGATTTTTCTTTCTTTTCTACTTGTAAAAAAGAAAATTCATGGATTCAAACATGAGAGATGAGACATCCTCTGCTGCTTTTCAATGGGATCTTTCTGCTGTCAAATATTTCTTGTCTTGTCTGGGGAACCCTTTCTGTGGTAACTGGTAAGTCTCAACTTTGGCTCTTTGAAAGGAATATTTGAACCCAAAGTTAGAATAATAAAATAAATTCCCTCAAACTGCTTCTCTGTGTAGTCTTGTGATGATCGATTGTTCTTTCTAATTTTAGTCCAAATGGTCAGATCGAAAGACATAGTTAGTGATTAGGTATAAAGTTCGTGATTCAGACACGTAGCACTCAGTGTGAAGTGAAAAAAAGTTTCGTATTGATTAATTTTAGAGTTGCAATTTGGATCGGGTTTTGGCTTGATCCACATGACCCGACCTGAGAAATCATGCAGTTGGGTTAAGAATTTCGAGTCATCGGGTTGGGTTGGGTTGAGGAGATAAAAACCTGCATGAAATTCAGATTGGATCAGGTTGAAAATTTTACAAGTTAATCCGACTCTATCCAATCCCACCTGACATGGCTAAAATTAGATTAAAATGGGTTCAAAATGCGGGTTGGGTCAGAATTCGGGTTGATTCGGATTAGAATTCGGGTCTGGTCGGGTTGAGAATTCGGATTGGGTTGGGTCGGGTCGGGTTCCATATATATTAATTCAGATCGGATTGGGTTTTAAGGAACTCGACCCGCACGACCTGAGTTGTAACACCCCGGATTTTCCTAAGATTATAAATATATTGGATTGATCCATTTGGATTGCGATTTAATGGAATTTTGAAATTAAAAGTTGAAATGGGTCAATTACACAATTATGACCCAAATAGGTTAATTACCCAATTATAACCCAAATGGGTCAATTACCCAATTATGACCCAATGGGTCATGGGTGAGCTGAATTTTAAGTAATTGGGTGAGTTTAAATAAATTAGTTGAATTGGATAATTAATGCATTAAAGTTTACCTCATCAAGTGAGGTGGCATGTACGTGATGTGGCATTGCCAAGTGGCATACAAGTCATCACATGAGAGCTAACTAAGCATGAATGCCACATCATCAAGTGACATGGCCAAGTGGGATCCCAAGTGCCATGTGTCATGGTCGACCATGTCATGGTTGACTTGGTCAACCACAAATAAGTCCAATCGAATTAAGGTGTTGTTAAGTTGAATTGGATTGAGTTGGAAAGTGAATTCAAGTTTTGAATTTGAGATTAAATTACTTGAGTTGAGTGGGGAAGTGAGTTAAAATGAATTAAGGTGAGTTGAGTTGAGAAGATGAAACGTTTCATCTCACGGGGCATGAAGCCAAGAGATGCATTGGTTTAAGCCAAGAGTCTCCTTGGTTAAACCGAGGGTCTCATTGGTTAAACAAAACCATTACGAGAGGAAGTGAGAGAGTTTGGGTTGATTACAAAGAGACACAGACCCAAGGGGCACATCACACCCCTTGGCCAACTCTTCTCTTGCACACAAGAGATTTCCATCTCTTCTCTTCTCTCTCTCTTCCACATTTTCATCTCTATACTTGGTAGAACTATTGAATAACAAAGGAAGAAGAAGGATTAATGAACGAAAATGACAGATCTTAAAGAAAAGAAGGAGACGGGAAAATAAGGTATGTTGAAGCTTAGTAACATAGAAATAAGTTTAAGGAAACCATAGCTTGGCCATGGAGTGGCCGAATTTATGGGTTCCATATTTAATTGGTTGGGATGGATGACAAATTTATTATAAGGCCATGGAGTTGGAAATCCATCCAAGGGATGATTATGGGATTGAAACAAAGGAACACATGCCATGATAATAATATGATTAAATAGAATAAGGTGGGGACTGATTTTAATGTTTAATTTAGTGAATCTTAGGACTGATTTTATGATTTCAAATCAGTGAATCTTAGGATTGATTTTAAGGTTTTAATTCAGTGAGTCTTACGACTGATTTTGGATCAGTTTTAGAATAAGGTGGGAACTGATTTTAAGGTTTAATTCAGTGAATCTTATGACTGATTTTGGATCAATTTTAGGACCAGTTAATGGCTGATTTTTGGGACTGATTTTCAGTATTTAAATGGTTGAATTCGTGGACTATTTTGGCTAGTAAAATCTACCACAGTTGGGACAAATTTCCAGTCTTTAAATGGTTGAATTCGGGTACTGTTTTGGCTAGTAAAATTTGCCACAGTTGGGACTGATTTCTAGTATTTAAATGGTTGAATTCGGGGACTATTTTGGATAGTAAAATCTGCCACAGTTGGGACTGATTTCCAGTCTTTAAATGGTTGAATTGAGGGATGTTGTTGAACATGAATACACTGAAGAGGAAATGGGACAATAGGATTCGACCATGTTGTATGGCCAAACTCCATTGAGGATCTTAAACGGGTTAAGAACAAGAAATCCATAAATGCGTTGGGAAACAAATATGGAACTTAGATGGAGATAGGGCTGATGAAATTGAGATGAAAAATCAAACTAATATATATGTGTGAACTTGATAAGATAAAGAGGTTCGCAAAAGGATTGTAATTCGTCTCACATGACCGTTGACGTTACCCTTGCAAGATAGTATATCGTACATTGGTAGGATTCCTACCTTATTGAGACACTATGGATTTTATATGATACTGGTTTTATTCAAACTATGAGGTTTATTTTGAGTATGACAAATGATATATGTTTATGAACTTGTTTTCAATGATATTATGTAAATTGATATGAAATGGCATTCTCGCATTCATATTCTCATGCATGCATGGGAGGGAATATATGGGACAATAAGCTAAGTCATGAGCTATCCGGACATGACTTTGGGCTTAAGACTAGCTTGTATGAAGCTATGTGAACTATTGATATGTTGGCCTTATCCAAAATTGCTAGAAATGGGTACGGTGTAAATTGGGCTAAAGAGCTTCTGGGTAAACAGTCTAAAAACCCTGTGCAGAGGGAGGAGTCCACACTCCATCGGTAATTCCGATTAACATATGTGGGGAGATATAACAGTGACTTGGTGGTGCCGTTATAAAACACTGCGGACGTAAATGACCAAGGGAACACATTGATATGACTTTATTTATCAAGGAAACTATTGATATGATTTGTGTTGTGTTTGGATGTGGAAATTGGGTGAGCGATTATGGGCATATGACACCCATGACATGACACATACATTAGCATGATTTTGATATGAGTATCATCCGATGTTTTTAGTACTATGAGATGTTTTACAGTTTTGATATGATGTACTTATCTTGATTTTTATACTATTCCTATGTGTACTATAACCCTACTTGGAATTCCTATTAGGCGTGTTGACTAACGCCCTACTTCTATTGTCACGCCCCGACCCTCTGGGCCCACTGACGTGAGATTTTTTTTTTTTAACACAATATTAAGTATTTGCGGAAATCATCTTATGGCATTTAACATTTCTTATGATTAAGTTTGGATCTAACATTTGGCAGCCTCAGACCCAGCCATATCTAGCAGGTAAAAATGCCATGCAGATGGAGGGGCCACCATGGACCCGCTTAAAACCCAAAACCTCGACAGATTTCACCTTGATGCATAATATGTGGATATACTACTAACCAATATGTAATCTATAACTTAACCTCTTAGGAAAGTTCAAATAGAAAATGTCACACATGATCTACCTAACATTTATCATCAATCGATCAGAATTGCACATCAGAATTGCACATCAGAAACGAAGTGCACTTTATTACATCCTACAGTGTTTTAAATGAACACCATAAAGGGTTTATTACATTTCATGTTCATACGTACAATGTCTACTAAATTAAACATAAAATCCCAACATTTAGGTAGATAGCTAAAGGGCTCCACCCTAAACTACAGCTGAAGATTCTCCTATCCTTCGTCCTCCGGGTTTCCTGTTTCGTAAGGGGTGTGAGTTTTACAAGCTTAATGAAGAGAAAACAACAACAAGTTCTGGATAACAAAGCATATTATCAAAATAATAGACATATTATAAAACAACAGTTTATACACTCAAAAATCATGTAGAATAATGTCAACACAGCTATCTACCATGAAACGTCCTTCATTTCTCAAAAAGATACTCCCGCCAAATGACGTCTACGGTTCTCCCCTAACCGCGAGTAATACGTTTCCTACACTGCCAGTAAATTCATGTTCAGTGCTTCATACAGCCTGTATTTTAAATATACCTCGTACCAGTGCTCTCCACGAGCTAGGTACTTTATACATTGGTATGAGGTAATTTGATATGCACAATATACCAATCAATATGCACATCAATATATGGATTTAAACATAATTGTCAACTTACATAATATCTCTCACACATATGATCATAATAATCTCACTCAGCTAACATAGATTTCTAAGCCCTCCCGCATGGAATCATAATACAAATATCAGCAATCAGTATATAATATGCTGAAAAACTAAACATAGATTAAAAGCCCACCAACGGGTTACATTATGACACACATAAGTGTTACCGTTCTCTCCAACCGGGTACGTCTACCCTATACTCATCATTTATTGCATACACTAATTATCCTGCAATACATCAATTATGCACAAAATGCATATTCCTATCGGAATCACTGTTGGATACCTGATCTATCATCAGATCACCCATATCATAATACCAAGTAGTCTATAGGAATAAGTGAGTTCCGTACTCCGTTTTAGGATGGTTAGATCTCGACATCCCAAAAAACTCTCAAGTTCACGTTTCATATGTAGAAACTTATAATCACCTCCTTACGTGTGAACAGTGTCGGTATCGTATTCTAATCCCATTACATCCTTCCCGTCAATAAAGATGACCACGGATATCCACTTATTGCCATAGGGCTAGTCGTGAAAGAAACATTGTATTGAATGCAAAATGAGATACATTTTAGTAAACACATAGTGTGATTGAATCTCCCCACCTTCGGTTAGGGAGTGTTTTTCAATAATCTGTTTAAAACGGAAAACAGTATAAATACAACGTATAATAACACTATATAGCCATACTTTATATTCCTAAACGTTTGGAATATCATGACAATACATTTAGAGAGTTTTCTTAAAATTTTGTAAAAATTACGATTTTGCCCTTGAGCCTAATACGGGCTAAAAATAAACCCCAAGTGGTCTAAAACAAATATTTTTAAGCTAAAATAACATAAAATTTATTTTTTAAATTTTTTCAAAAATTACGTTTTTGCCCTCCGAAAATATCTAAGATTATCAAAATGCCCCTCGGCACTATTCACCAAAAAATACTGTTCACGGGCAATGTTCACCGAAAATTACTGTTCACAGGGCACTGTTCATCCGAATTACCAAATTACCAACATGCCCTTTAGGGCTTGCACAGTGCGCCACAAATCACTATTCACGGATAGATTTTTCCATTTTTTTTGTATTTTTTCTCTGATTTTTATAGAGCAAATCGTAAGTCATTTTTTGATGAAATTAAATACCTAGTTTCCTCTTAATGAGGTCTAGAAACTAAAAATATTAACTCAAAATAAACACTTAAAAAAATCTTCTAAAAAAATTAAGACAACCACTTGGGGCAACAATAAACGTCTGGCAGCAGAGAAAAATGAAAAAACTGAGAAAACTGTTTATGAATTTGTGATTTTTAACTGAAATGGAATGCACCTATTTATAGTGTTTTGAAAAACACTATTGAAAACTGCTGGATCAACCCTGAGCCTTTAAAAGTGTCGGCAAAATCTCAGCATTTTAATACTGTCGGTAGAAGATACAGATGAAAAAATCTTATCTTCTTTAACAGTAAAAAATACTGTTACTTTACCCTTTTTCTATTCGTCTATATGAGACCTTAACTCGTGAAATCCGACACCACAGGTGTGTTGAGAACACGGGGTTTACCTACGATGGAACGTTTACTTTTTGGTTTGACACCAAAAATAGAGTATTTTTCACAAAGTCAATGTTTTAATAAAATGGACGGCTTATAATCACCGTGATTTTGATAATTCAAAACAAATGTTTAAAATACTTATTTCGACATTCTAAATATCTCAAAAAGTTTGATAAAATACAGATCGAATGTAATATGAGTTTGCTAATTTTTGAAATACGGGATATCTTAAAAATATGGGCTTTTAGATAAAAACATATGTAAAATACACGTTTCGAGGAATACTCGTGAAATTCTGAAAATACCACTGAGTAGCGTACTCAAAAGCTTGATATGTGTGTGAATTTCAAGGTCTGAATATATCAGAAGAGTGGTCTTTCACACTCAAGAGGTCTATAAGACACTATTCATGATTTTATATGTAAAACAAAAGACATTTAAGTAATGTCTAAAATGCCCTCCGAATTTCGTCGGGCTGAATCACTAAGCAAACGAGATCTGATCGGGTCACATAATTCCTTTTTAGGAAGTTCTTTCCGTACCCTATCATATTAACCGGTCAAAAAGGTGAGTTAATAATTATAAAAATTTATTATTTTTCTAATTTAAAGGGTCGGATTATTATCTATCCTATAGATGATGGAAAAGGGAATGATAATGACATGAGACATGAAGGGAGTCAAGCGTAAGAGCTTGGGAGATTGAAGTTTAAATTACTAGTTTTGTTTTCAACAATGTATTTGGAGACTTGCTGTAATACCCCATCCCAATTTAAGAATAAATTATGATTAATTATGATTAATTAATTATTATTTTTATCCGTTAATTATGAATTATTTTCGTCTAATCGTAAAGAGTATCAAATAAGTTCTTAAATGGATCTGAGTTTGATTCGATCCGAATCCGATAACTCTTTTAATTAAATTCCAAAGGTATATGGGTGAGTTATAGCTCAACTATCGAGTGGAGCAGGGTTAGAAGATTGGAAGGTTAGAACCGACGGAGGTTTAACTTTCAAAGGACGATTGTTTGTCCCATAGTCAGAAGGATGCAGAAAGGAAGTGCTTAGACATTTCCACCACTCTAAGTTTGCCGTTCATCCTTGTAGTACCAAGATGTATCGCGATTTACGCCGACAATTCTGGTGGAAAGGAATGAAGAGGGAAGTGGCCGACTTTGTTTCTAAATGCTTAACCTGTAAACAAGTCAAAGCTGAACATCAACGACCTGGTGGAAAAATGCAACCTTTTCCAGTAGCCAAATGGAAGTGGGAACATATTACCATGGATTTTGTGATAGGATTTCCAAAATCAGAAAGGAAGAATGATTCCATATGGGTAATTGTGGACCGACTGACTAAGTCAGCCCATTTTCTACCTATCCGGAAGAAAGACACTTTGACCACTCTGAGTAAGTTGTATATCAAGGAGATAGTCCGACTACATGGAGTTCCAGTCTCCATCGTGTCAGATAGAGATACCCGATTTGTTTCTCGATTTTGGCAGGGATTACAGACGCAGTTAGGCACCAGGTTATGTTTTAGTACAGCATTTCATCGTCAGACAAATTGTCAGTCTGAGAGGACTATCCAAACATTAGAGGACATGTTGAGAGCATGTGTCATGGACATGCAAGGAAGTTGGGAAGATCATTTAGCTTTAATTGAATTTATATATAACAACAGCTATTAGTCAAGTATACAAATGGCACCGTACGAGGTTTTATACGGTAGACCCTGTAGATCACCTCTGTGTTGGACAGAAGTAGGAGACAAAGCTTTGTTAGGACCAGATATGGTACGTGAAACGACAGAACAAGTGGAAGTCATAAAGCAACGTCTCAAAACCCCTCAGAGCCGACAAAAAAGTTACGCTGATAAAAGACGGAGACCATTAGAATTTGAAGTCGGAGACTTTGTGTTCCTACGTGTAGCTCCACGTCATGGAATACAGAGATTTGGACGTAGAGGAAAGTTGTCACCACGATACGTTGGACCTTTCGAAGTTTTGAAGAGAATCGGAGAAGTTGCTTACCAGATAGCACTACCTCCAAGCCTAGAAAAGGTACACAATACATTTCATGTATCTATGCTCAGAAAATACGGACCAGATCCATCTCAAGTGTTGAACGTGGAAGACATTGAAATCGCTGAAGATCTAACTTTTGAAGAAATACCCCTTGAGATCTAAGATACCAGGACTCAGGTGCTTCGACGAAAAAAACTATACAACTAGTGCAGGTGTTATAGCAACACCAAGAAACTCAGCACGTCACTTGGGAACCAGAATCGATTATGAGGAAATTATACCCGAATCTCTTTGCTAATTGAAGGTACGACTTTTTCTATTTAAATTTCGAAACGAAATTTCTTTAAGGGGGGTGGGATCTAATACCCCATCCCAATTTAAGAATTAATTATGATTAATTATGATTAATTAAATATTTTTTTTATCCGTTAATTATGAATTATTTTCCTCTAATCGTAAAGAGTATCTAATAAGTTCTTCAACGGATCTGAGTTTGATTCGATCCGAATCCGATAACTCTTTTAATTAAATTCCAAAGGTATATGGCTGAGTTATGAATATAATAATAATATTATTTTAGGTTTAAACCTTAGCTGCTGTATAAACTCAGTCATTTGACTTAATTTGAACTTCAAATTTTAGATTATATATTATTTTTAAATTCTGGACCTAATGACATGCCAATCTCGTTATAATTTCGCTAATTTATTTTACCCCTAAGTTTTAAGGTGGTAAAACCCCAATTTGACAGGGTAGAGGAAGTCCTAAAAATATATAGAGAGAGTCAGTACTCAATCTGTATTATAACTAAGTTGTTTATTTCTTTAAACTCTAAAATAGTTAGTTTTTGATATTTAGTTTAAGTAATGAAATATGGACCGTTGAATATTCTTTCACTTAGAAAATGTGGTTTTTTGACTTCAAAACCCTTTGAAACTTTAGAATGTTTTTATCAGACAAATTTACTCTATCAAACTGTAAGGTTGGATACTTTCAAAAAGAATCTTGAACATTATGAGATTTTATTAAAACGATGACTTTTAGCAAAAACACTGAGTTTTTGAGATAGATTTCACCCCAAATTTTAATACCATGCTCAGTTTTTAATACTTGACTTACTGAACCAATTATATCAATTTAGTGAGACCCTGAAATATCCCGATAAGAGAAAGGACATAGATGTAAATAGTAAAAAGAATAAACTAATATTATATTATAAAATAATATCAGAAAACAGAGGAAAGAGAGGTTTTAAAGCTACAGTCGTAGCTTGTAGTCGTACTGGAAGATTATAACACCGCCAATTGCCTATGCGGTTGGTGGCAGTTGTAATAATAATATTAAAATATATAATAATAAATTCATAGTTATTAAAAAACCTATAAAGCTAATGAATCGCTTCGGCAACCTATATGATTAAAAAAATCCATACAATTGCCTATAAATAGGTGTAATCGGCGAGAAAACCAGAAAGTAAAGGAAAAAAAAAAAAACTCTTCTGCCGTTTTGCTCCCTCTCCCTCTTTCAAAAACAGCAAGCCCTCTCTCTCATATTTTCTTTTCTTTCCTCTTCTTTCTCTTGCTTTGGCCATACCAGCAGCAGCCGAACGTTTGGGTTTCCCGTATTCTTTTAAGGGTTTTCAAATTTAGTCAATCTTACACAGAATTTTGCACCCAAGGTATCGAAATAATTCTATTCTTATTTTTATTAATTCCATAGTAAATTAGGAGTAAAATAGCTTAATATTGGGGTTTAAAAAAAATGAGATTTTTTTTAAATGGAGGAAAAATAGATTTCCTCTTAAAATTTAAATTTTACCCTCAAGATTCGTATTATTTTACGTTCAAAATATAATTTTTGACCCTAAGTAAAATCGGGGAAAAGATTAACCCCAGCTGACTATTGTGTGTTTATTTTTCCTCCTTGTGTGTTTAAATTCCTGTACTGTACCCTCTGGGCCACATTCTCAATACGTCTCCATGGTCCTTCTTCCAGAAGACAATACGAGGATAGGGCACTGAGTACTTTTATTTACTTTACTGTCTCTATACCCTCTAGGCAACATTCTCAATACGCCTCCATGGTTCTTCTTCCAGAAGACAATACGAGGATAGGGCACTGAGTACTTTTATTTACTTTACTGTCTCTGTACCCTCTGGGCCACATTCTCAATACGTCTCCATGGTCCTTCTTCCAGAAGACAATATGAGGATAGGGCACTGAGTACTTTTATTTACTTTACTGTCTCTGTACCCTCTGGGCCTCTCACAATACGTCTCCATGGTCCTTTCTCCAGAAGATAATACGAGAGAAGGCACTGACTACTTTACATTTTTCATTTTATTGTAATGTTTTGAATGGCTGAAAACTAACTTTCTGACATAATTTAAACGAGTAGAAAGAGCCTAGGTGACTCATTACACATATCATGTTTTCTGGAAAAATAGCACGGGGTTTGGAAAATTATTATGTGTATATACTGACAAATAGAAAATTTATACATTCTACTCTATTTTACAGATTTTCTTTGAAAAACTCAACCGGAGAAGGTGAGGAGACTCGAACCAACATGTGTATTGTGTTATATGTTAAACCCACTAACACCAGACTGAAATGGGATCCATGGTCAATTAAAGATGGAAAAGGCTATATAGGTCCAGAATACGAGACCTGACACTGCATACATGTAAGGGATGTAAATGTTCTAACTGTTTAGAACGTAGGCGTTAAAATGGTGTCAGGGAGTCGATGACTTGTAGTCTCTAACCCAGTATGGACCCATGGAGTGTCTGAGAATTGTCGGGTAAAAACTGGGTGAAGGCATTCGTGTTATTAAATCTAGTTTTATATGTTGTATGATATTGATTATTTTATTGATCTCTTGTATTAGTATTGATACACCAAATGATAAGGCTAAAATATGGTGGTTCTCTCAGAATAAGTGCCTGTGTAAGGATGGCACTGGAAATCATGCATTATCATGCATTTGACATTTGCATGTGATAATTATGTTCATAAGTTAAATCTGTGGAAGATAATAACTTTATAAAGTTTGATATTTGCCGTTGGGCTATAATTGCTGAGATTAGCCGAACACCGTTTGCGAACCGTTGGGTTGGACGTGTTAGTAGGCTGTGGTCGACCGCCATCAGCCGTTGGTGTTGGATGGGCTAGTAGACCGGGTCGTGGAGACCTTATGCACTTGCAAGTTGCTATATTATTTCCGTGGAGGAATTAATATTAGTTCTGGTTGGAGCTCTAAATGGGGGCTGACCCCGGTGTTGTAACATGGCTGGGGACCGACCCCGGTGTTAACAATACAATCTGAATAAAAACCTTAGAAGACGATTTTAGGGTGAAAATGGGATATGCTAATAACATGCCTTTCTATGACATGCATTGCTTATGCATTGTGGCATTAAAATCATTGGATTTTATGGTGAGTTCTCTCCACTGGGCTGTTGCTCACGTCCCTTACAATGCAGGATCTGAACCAGAGGAAGGATTAGAGGGACTAGTGGTGCCTCGTTGAAAGTCGGAACTTAGAAGTTCCTAAGGTTTTCCGCACGTGGAAACCATTTGCTTGCTTAAATATGTTTGAGTATTTGTAATAAATATGCCTCATGTGGCATAAGAAACTTATGTCTGTAAGTTTTAATGTCGTATACCTTTTATCCACTATGTTTTCGTGCGTAACGCTGATGAGATAAATGAAAATATTCGTTGTGTGATATGGGTTTGTATATGGGGACATATGGTATATGTTTGAGTTCATGTGTAAAAGCAGGTGTGACATTTTCTAGGATCGGGTTTTGGTAAACTTGAAGATCCAGTCCAGTTATGACGTTGGGTGATTAGAGTTTATTATTTAAAAAAAAAAAAATTTAGTCGCGTTTCGGGCCCACATCTGGGTTCGGGGTGTGACATTTGCATTTTGGTTTGTAATAATTTAAACTATTTTGGGACACCTTAGACTTATTTGCTATGGTTTGATACTGTTAAGTTTTTATTGAAGATATATATAGTGATTGATTTTCCTTGCCTATTGATGACACGAATATGAATATTATCTTATTCATATAGATTATTCCGCAAGTATTCAGAAAAGTGTGTGAAATGTTTAAGTAGATTTAGTCCACGCACACGTAATGGTGGCCAGTTAAGGGTCGGGTTTTGGAAACTCGGGCTTGACTCGAGTTGTGACAAGCTGCTCTCTCTCACTCATTTATAAAAAAAAAAAAATACTATGATTTGTGACAAGTGAAAAAGGGCAGGGCGTTACACGAGTTGCAACCCTAATTAATTTGTAAAACTAATGACTCTATATAATACTTGAGATACCATTTTCTCAATAGATAACTTTTGAAAGTGAGTTTTACCTTAAAAATGTTATTATGTCATGGTATTAGAGGAGGTTCCGCGTGCAACCATAGATTACAAATGCACATAAGGGCGGGTGTAAAGTGACAAACAATCTCACATTAGTTAATTTATGAAACAATGAAACGTGAAGTGACAAAAAGTCCCACATTGGTTAATCAATCATAGGATGCAGCTCTACATGAGAGCATGCGTGAAGTGACAAAAAATCTCACATTGGTTAATTTGTGAAACAATGAAATGTGAAGTGGTAAAAAGTTACACATTGATTAATTTGTGAAGGAATGAAAGAATATTATTATGTCATGATTTTCTAACAATTAGATTTAGATGTTGAATGAGTTCTAAATAGAATTTTCTTTTCTTATTTGTCAAAAAATGATAGAAAGACTGACATTATTTATATTAAGTGACATGGAACATATCTTTTTTTCTACTTGTCATCATCTAATTTGTGATAAAGTACACACATGTCACTGATTATCACTAATGTTTCTGTCATTTCCATATTTTATTTTTAGAAATCTTAATTAATAGATTTTAAAAATCTGCATCCCATCAGATATATTGTCTTGTATCGACCTATTGAGGCCTCCTCTTTTTCCTTTATTTTTTTCTTTTTTAAAATTGAAACAAGAGTAAATTATTGGATATGGTTGGTTCGATTTGGAGATTTTCTAATAATAAATATTTCTATTCTTATCTTTTTTCTACTTTTTCTTTCTATTTCATCGGTAGACTCTTGTATAAGATAAGAGAGGGACTTTCGTAGGCTGTGTGGGTGGCCTTTTGGGCACCACTGAGAGTCTTGAAAGTGAAGAGAATAAATCTGAGAGAGAGATTTGAGAAAAAAAATGTAATTTGTATCACCTGAGGTGTTGGCTGTGGACGTAGGCTCTTGGCTGAACCACGTAAATTCATTTATCTCTTTTTGTTTGAGGTATGTTTGGTTTGATTTTTTCTGTTGTTGACAGAAGATTAAATCCCGACATAAGTATATACTAAATTTCTATTTTTTTTTATTTAATAAATATGTAAATTTAGGCCATAAAACTGATAATTTTTAAGTTTTCCTAGCCTCAAAATGAATTTATAGGGGTGGATAAGCTCTAAAAAGGGTTTAGATTCCAAAAACTTATAACAGGTTTTAAAAGCTATACAGTTTAGAGTCCATTTGAAATTCAGTCAGTCCTCTTTACATACAAAAAGGGTGTACTATAATGCCACCCATTTATTAACCATGCAAAGCATGCCTGTACCATTGGTTGGTTGAACCATGCCTGTGACAATTGAAAATTGGTCTTTGAAATATCTCTGTACAATAATTTCCTTGGAAAAGTTATGAAAATGCAAAATGATTTCTCTGTTGTGAAAATTGTTTTCCATTATTATGTTTGAACCTTTTTTAAGAGATTATTTTTATAATTTGATCATGTTCTACAATTTTTTAAGAAAAGTAAAATTTAAAGGGAAGGTGTAAAAAAATAATTTTCAAGATATGTAGATTTCAAAACCAATTCAATTTATGGACTAACCATGTGCTATGGACCATCCTAAGCATGACTATGACAAGTGAACCAATCCATGACCCAATGATTCAATCAATTACCTGATCTATGACTCAATCAACTCGATCCATGACCCATAATCAACCTAACCCTACTTATGATTTGATCCACATGTTTTGTCTTGACTACCTAATTAAACACAATAATCTACGATGACTTGACCAATGATCCAGCCAAATCATTTCCCCTGCCTAAACACCTCACAAACCCATTTTCTGATTTGACTCTTTAGATTGAAGTGGGTTAGGCAAAACTTGACCTAAACTTGTTATTACACATTATTAATAAGTAAAATTAACTCTAGGTGTTCATTATTTTTGTTTTTGTCATTATTGTTGAGAATTTAAGTGGGATGGAGTTATAATGTATAGCTCACTTAATTGACAATAAAAAAGAATATTGTTGAAAATATTATACTTATCATCGAGTTGTGTCTTTTATACTCTTTGTTGATGTGACAAGTGATTTAATTAGTATCTTTACTAATTGTTGAAAAACTAATCAAATTGATGCTTAAATCAGAAAAATTCTTTGTTCTTAATTGGTTCACAATTATTTGTTATGAACTTTTAACGATAATTCTTACATTACATTCATCATTAACTAAATTTTAAAAGTAAAATATGAATTCTCTAACTCTTTTTTTTTGAATTTACGTGTGGGAAACTTCAGAAAATAAAACTCCAATGAGTGATATCCACTGTCATTAGGGCACATCAAGTGAAGTGAGAGGTTACAAGTTGAACTATACCCATATTATGAGCAATTATTACAGGAAGAGCAGAATGGTAAAACATCAATTTTGTTGAACTAATTCATTCATAATCGATATTTTTTATCTAAACCATGACTTTTTCAAATCAATAAACCATATGAATCTTGATTTTCAATCTTGGTAATTCAAACAAGCACCAAGAGCAAAACAACCAGAAAGAATTGGAATGATGCTACTCCTTTTTGGATGAGAAATTATTCGTCATAAATTATACTAATACCTTTTGTATGGCAATAAATATTTATATTATTTTTCTCCTTTCCATTTGTGAACTTGTCCTTAATATTTAACTCTCTAAGATTTTTGAGTGTTGGAAATTTGGAATGGTGCATAATACAAACACTTATACACATAGGTCATGTAAAACATTCGCCACTTCATATCTAACTACATAACAAACATGAGAAGAAAGTTTTAATGGATTGAAAAGGAGAGTTAAAATACTTTATAGTGAATGTTAGATCATTCAACTTCTTAATCATCCATTTCTTTCATTAAAAGCATATTTGTCATTTTCTTTAATAAGGAATTGCTTTAAAAGAATGGAGAGATTTTACTAGGTGTATTCTTTGGTTGAGTTCGGGCCGGGTTTCACTAAAAAAAGCCTGAGTCAGACCGAAGCTCGAGCTCGACCGATTAAGCCTGATTATTTTGCATTTGGTTACATTTTTTTAAAATAATTGTTATGTAAATTAAAAATATAACTGTACAAATCGACACTATACTTAAACATATACCATTAATTACAATTTTAGTCTAAATTTCAATTTCTAACTAATTGATCTCAATAGTTAAAGTTGGTAAACGTCTTTGAAAAGATGATGCCGGGTGACTTTGACCGTTAAAATCGAGTTGGTATAAATTGATTTTTTAAATGAGATTTTAACATATTTTTGTTTTTAAGTTTTTTTTTTTTCAATTTGTACGATTATATTTTCAATTTATAAAATAAAAAAATGTAAAATAATAAACGGGCCTAAAAGCCCGGCATAACTGATGGGCTTTAAAATAAAGCCCGAACTACAGCCCGTCGAACAAAAATATTTGTCCGAAGCCATTTATTTAGGTTGGGCTTGGCAGGGTATGGACAAATAAATACCCTTAGATTTTACGGAAGGATAGGAGGATCTATGAGGCTGGAACTTGCATGGTCTGAGCTTGTATTATCATTAAAGGGCCCAAGTCTAAGCACATTCTTGCTTTTGCCCACATTTGGTCAAATTTGAACTCAACCCAATTTTTATTTGTAGGGCCAACGTATATATAAGCTTATTCAGGTCCAAGCTTTTCAAAACCCAATGTAGGTTTATTTTTATTAATTTATAAAATATAAATTATATATTACATATATTTTATATTTATATATTTTTAGGCCGCGGTTGGACTTTATTTCATTAGGCCATAAGATGGTTCGAGTTTAAATTTAGACATGATATTTTAAGCTAAAAAAATAAGCTCATGTCTAAATCAACCCAATTGTTTTTTTTTTAATGAAATTCATGCAGAATAATGTTGAACCTACCTCTAAGGATGCTAGGTAAATTATATAAGCTCATCTTCATAGATTGAAGAATGCTACACTCTAAGTCTCTAACCCAAGCGGACTTAGTTCATTTGCTTGCGTCCCGTTTTAGAAGGTGGAACGTGATGTTTTTGAATTCCCATAAACTAATCTGGTGTGCTCTTAGGGTAAAAGGTATCAATAGTGGGAGTTTTACTTTGAGTATCTCACGATTTCTCACACGTAAATTAAAAAAAAAAGAATTAAATATAAAAAAACGATTTCTCACACGTAAATTAAAAAAAAAAATCAAATATAAAAAAACAAGCCATCAACTTCTTAAATTATGGCATGATATAAGTCACCATTTCCTTACCTCCCTTATCAATATTGTCTAGCCAATTTGAGAAAGCTTCCTTCCTTAGAAACTACTCTCTCTTTCTCTCTCACATGCCATTGATTATTTGATTTAGAGTGTTAAGTTAAATCAAATTTTAATATAATTTTGTGCAATTTTTGTAATTTGATTTCGTTAATCATTACTTTCTACTAGAAAATAGAATTTATATATTTTATTTTCTATTCTTATCAATAAATAACAAAGGGCTTCCACACTGATTCATCGATGAAATTATTTTAATTTATTGGTGGAGAAATATTTTTTTTAAAAGATTACAAATTTATAACAAAAATAAAATACATAGAGTGTAAATTTAATGGAGTAAAAGAAAAATCAATCTGATTCATTTGAAAATGATTTAGTATTGCATTGTGATAAATTTTGATACTTGAGATTAATAGTTTAATCAAGCATCTCCGTTTACACACCCAGTTTTTCTTCCTCTACGCACCCGTTTTCGGGTGCGGGTGGCTAATTACTATTTTGCCCCCTTGTTTTCATTCGTTTGAACGAATTCCTAGATTATTTCGGCATTCGTTCGAACGAATGAACACATACTCCATTCAATTTTGATTCATTCGAACGAATCTCCTTTATGAAATCAATTCGTTCGAATGAATTGGATGAACGCGTTACTGTTCATCCGTTCATTTCAATAAATCGATTTTTTTTTTTAAATTTTAAAGTTATTTTTTAAGCATTATATATTTCCAAAATTTCTTAAATTAAATATCTGAACTAATTACAATAATCTGATAAAAATAGTTTAAGACTTTAAGGTCTTTTGACACTCATAAATATTTAAAACACAGTATTTTACAAATAAGGGTATCCCTAGGGTGTGCCAAAAACACATTTAGGAGTATCAAAAGACCTTCAAGTGTTAAAATATATTTATCAGGTTATCGTAATTAGTCCAGATATTCAATTTGAGAAATTTTAAAAATACACGGTACTTAAAAAATAATGTGCATAGTGTATTAAATAATAAAATCTCCTTTAAAACTTTAAAGTTATTTTTTAAGTACTGTATATTTCTAAAATTTCTCAAATTGAATATCCGGGCTAATTACGATAACCTGATAAAAATACTTTAAGACTTCAAGGTCTTTTGACACTCCTAAATGTGTTTTCGGCACACCCTAAGGATACCCTTATTTGTAAAATACTGTGTTTTAAATATTTAGGAGTGTCAAAAGACCTTAAAGTCTTAAAGTATTTTTATCAGATTATCGTAATTAGTCCGGATATTTAATTTGAGAAATTTTGGAAATAAATAGTGCTTAAAAAATAACTTTAAACTTTAAAATTTAAAAAAAAAATCGATTTATTCAAATGAACGGGTGAACAGTAACGCGTTCATCCGATTCATTCGAACGAATTGATTTCATAAAGGAGATTCGTTCGAATGAATCAAAATTGAATGGGGTATGTGTCCATTTGTTCGAACGAATGCCGAAATGAACTGGAAATTCGTTCGAACGAATGGAAATACGGGGGTAAAATAGTAATTAGACACCAGCACCCGAAACTGGGTGTCTAGAGACAAAAAAAACCGAGTGTGTAAACGGAGACCCTTAATCAAATGTAAGAAATGCTCTAGATATAACCAAAAGTATGAGAATGGGTTAGGCAAGCTATAGATTAGCTACTGGTCTGTTATATGATAAAAGACGCATTATTTGAATGGAGAATTTTATAATATTATTAATGACTCAACGAAGAAGCAGATAAAGTTAGGAAATATGCATTCTAAAATAGAGAAATGATTTTAGTAGAACTTTAAAAATAATCTTAATAGAGGATAAATTGAGAAAAAAAATTCTTTTAAGGTGGTTTAGTCTTGTTGGTTGAAGACTAGAGTGGACTTTAGAACATAGAGTTAGTTGAGACCTTTTAAATCTATGATAGGACTACTTAAAATGTAGAGAGGAGATAAAAAAGACATTACCGACTGATAAGGAATACAATATATATAATTTATGATAAAGTCAAATGAAAAAAATAGAAGTCATTAGATTGATAAAACAATTTACGAAGATAATTTCTTCTTTAATAAAATAGAGAATGTTTTCAAATATTCTATTCTCTTGAAGATATTTGTAGCATTATAAGTAGAATAGTGACTTGTGATCTATTGAATGCTCAACTTAGACTAATAAGATATCAATCAGAATTCAAAATGTTGAACATCATTAGTTAGATTACTGAACTAGGGGCTAGTCTAGTAGGACTGAGCTAAAAGGCTCATGCGTTTTGATGGGTCATGTCAGATTGTTAGATTATAGATTTTATTTGATGATCATAAAAATTGCATTAAATAAAGAAATTATCTTGAAAACTATTATACTGTAAAAAATGGGACTCATGAATTATTAATTCATGTTAGCTCTTATTTTTCAAAGTAATAAATAGTAATCATCTTAATCTTTGATCTCAATTTTCAAAACTATACAAAAAAATTTGTCAAGATCACTTAGTTTCTCTTAATCTAAGAGTCGGTACTATTAACTTGCAAAAATTAATCTAAGAATCAAAATCACTTGATCCATGATTCAAAACTATGGACCTATAAAACTAAATTATTGACCAATATTTCTGAAATAATAAAATATCTGTGTGAATATATTAATTGAGTTGGTATTTGAATTTGATGGTAGAAAATGTTCCAATCTGAAAGAGTTGGAATGATGTCCAGAAATCCATCTTAAAAGATAGGAGTCTTGAAGTTCAATTCCTACTCCATTTTAAAAAAACACACTCTACAGAGTATAGGTTTACCAGTGTGTGTGGTAGGTTTACCAGTGTGTGTGGGTATTGTTGGTTTTTGCCTCAAAAGGCCTTTATTGGATCTGGGTTATCTGTACCCAGTATGTGTAACTTAAGTCGACCTATATATATTCTCTTTCTTTAAGGGTTTCAGTGAACTGCAATATTCTTAGGGGATTAAGAGGGAGAGGAGAAGAACAACAGAGAGGATGGAGAGACTAAGAGGAAGCAATGAAAATTAATGGTGGGTGTAACCAGTTTTGCCAAACCACCTTTATGTGTGTGTTCTTTCTTTTTACTTGTGTGATTTGTGATTTAGTTTGTGTAGTTTGTTTTACATTATGTACTGGATGTATGTGATGGATAGAAAAGTTTGCATATATTCTGAAAATTAATTGAGTACTAAAAATATCTTCAACACGTTAGATTATAAAGAATCAGAAAAAAAGATAAAAATGAAAAGGTCCGTTTCAGAGAACTTAATAGAGATAAGAGGTGACCTAGAAAGGCACGTGGATTTTATCCAGAAGTGTTGTTGGTGAGGGGGCTAATCACAGTGTCCTTCACAAGGGAAGAATGGGCTAGTAGCCACATGGGGTTGAAGGTCCCTACTTCACAACACTGAAAGGGACCCCAACAACTTGTATGGTTGGTTCCTTACTTTTAATAGCTAGTAGCATTAAATAGAGGCCAATGAACAGTAACCTCACCCTATTTTCATGTTAGCCTGTTTGGGTGAAACCCCCATGTGGTTAGTGGGCCACTCATCATGCTAGGTGGGTAACATGTTAGACATGCTGATTCTTATTTTCTTTTCACTTGATTGGAAGGTGAGGGTTCTGTTCCCCTATTTCTGTTTGTTTCTGCAGCCATGTGGGAAATAGAATGCATTGGTTGAAACATCCCTTTCTAGGCTAGCAAATCTTGCATCTTGCAGATTTCTTGTCACATGAGGCAACTGTTGGGTAAGTCGTATAGAAATTATATAATAAAATAGAATATAACAATTTAAATAATATAGGTTAAGAATCTAAAATTTAATAAAATAGATTTTTGAGGTATCCTCTGAAAACATTGAAAGATTCTAGTATTTTAATAATATCCTATTTTTTTTATACCCATCCTAACATGGGCATTATCTTTTAGGAGGTATGGATTTTTCGGATTTTCTACTTTGTCCTTAAAGAAATCGGTTCACTTTCCAGTGAATTGGTTCACCTGTCCGGTGCACTGATAAGTGAACCCATTCACTTAAAAATGGAAAGAGTCCAGTTCAGTACATTGATGAGTGAACCAATTCAGTGGAAAGTGAATTGATTTCTGAGGATGGACGGAGGATAAAATGGGAAGTTCACTAAAATCTGTGCCTCCTAAAAAATAATGTCCGTGTTAGAATGGACACCTTTTTTTTTAAATTTATATGTAGAAACTACAAGAAATTCAGTGTAAGATCTACATGGGTGATACCTATTGTTCTTAAAGTACACTAGATGAAACTATGGGAGTTCGAACCTATCACCTCCCACTTCTTGAGACGGGATCGTATTTGATCTTACTCTACAAAATAAATATAATGAGATGTTAATAATTTGCATAACAGAGCTAACCCCATTTGTGGCTGCATTGTTTAAGTATGACATTTATTTTGCTACTACTTTAAAAGTAGAAGGCTAGTGATTTAAGTTAACTTCATTAGGATTAGGTGCCATATCTATTTCATCTTACTCAGTGATTATGTTATTGGGTAGACTATTAAGTGCATCAATAACGTTTAAGAACTTTGATGCTAAAATCAATGAGGGATAAAGAGCAGAAAGATGTGAACTTGCTATCAAAATACATTTTAAATTTTAAATGAGTTGAGTCTCTTTGATCAATATTTATGTGGGTATAATTTATATTATATTCCATTTCTATTTATCACAAGTAAATGACCATAGCAAATAAAATAGAAAAAATAATTAAAACTAGCATTTTTTTTCTGTCACGCCCCGAACCCAGATGTGGGCCCAGAACGCGACTAATTTTTTTTTTTTAAAACAATAAACTCTAATCACCCAACGTCATAACTGGGCTGGATCTTCAAGTTTACCAAAACCCGATCCTAGAAAATGTCACACGTGCTTTTCACACATGAACTCAAACATATACCATATGTCCTCATATACAAACCCATATCACATAATGAATATTTTTATTTGTCTCATCAGCGTTACGCTCGAAAACATAGTGGATATAATGTATACGACATTAAAACTTACAAACATGAGTTTCTTATGCTACATAAGGCATATTTATAATAAAAACACACAAAATAGCCAAAGGTACACTTAGTTTCCACGTGCGAAAAACCACAGACAATTCCCAAGTTCCGACTCCTAACGAGGCACCATTGGTTCCTCCAGCCCATACCCTGCATTGTAAGGGACGTGAGCTACTAGCCCAGTGAGGAAAGCTCACCATAAAATCCAACATACAATATTCATGGAATAAATAACAATGCATGTTCCATAAATGAAACGCAGTTAATCCACTTAACTCATTTTCACCATAACATCCAACATATTATATGAAACAATAAATAATGCATGTCTCATGAAAGCAATGCGGTTAATCCACTTAACCCAATTTCACCCTAGGATCGCTTTCTAAAGTGTTTTATCAATTTTGTACCGAGGTCAGCCCCCATTTAGCAACTTACAAGTACATAAGGTCTCCGCTACTCGGTCTACTAGCCCATTCAACACCAACGGTTGATGGCGGTCGACCACAGCCTACTAACACGTCCAACCCAACGGTTCGCAAACGGCGTTCGGTCTAACATCACAAGGTCTCCATGACCCGGTCTACTAGCCCATCCAACACCAACGGTTGAATGCGATCGACCATAACCTACTAACACGTCCAACCCATTGGTTCGCAAGCGGTGTTCGGCTAATCTCAGCAATTATAACTCAATGGCCAATGTTCAACTTTACAAAGTTATTATCTTCCATAGATTTAACTTATGAACATAATTATCACATGCAAATGTCAAATGCATGATAATGCATGATTTCCAGTGCCCTCCTTACACAGGGACTTATTCTGAGAGAACCACCATATTTCAGCCTTACCATTTGGTGTATCAAATACCAGTACAAGAAATCAATAAAATAATCAATATCACATAACATATAAAACTGGATTTAATAACACGAATGCCTTCACCCAGTTTTTCCCCGACAATTCCCAAACACTCCATGGGTCCATACTGCGTTAGAGACTATAAGTCCTCGACTCCCCGACACCATTTTAACGCATACGTTCTAAAAAGTTAGAACATTTACATCCTTTACATGTAGGCAGTGTCAGGTCTCGTATTCTGGACCTATATAGCCTTTTCCATCTTTAATTGACCATGGGTCCCATTTCAGTCTGGTGTTAGTGTGTTTAACATATAACACAATACGAGTGTTGGTTCGAGTCTCCTCACCTTCTCCGGTTGAGTTTTTCACAGAAAATCTGTAAGATAAAGTAAAATGTATAAATTTTCTATTTGTCAGTATATACGCATGATAATTTTCCAAACCCCGTGCTATTTTTCCAGAAAACATGATATGTGTAGTGAGTCACCTAGGCTCTTTCTACTCCTTTAACTTATGTCAGAAAGTTAGTTGTCAGCCATCCAAAACATTACAATAAAATGAAAAATGTAAAGTACTCAGTGCCTTCTCTCGTATTGTCTTCTGGAGAAAGGACCATGGAGACGTATTGTGAGAGGCCCAGAGGGTACAGAGACAGTAAAGTAAATAAAAGTACTCAGTGCCCTATCCTCGTATTGTCTTCTGGAGAAAGGACCATGGAGACGTATTGAAAATGTGGCCCAGAGGGTACAGTACAGGAATTTAAACACACAAGGCGGAAAAATGAACACACAATAGTCAGCTGGGGTTAATCTTTTCTCCGATTTTAGTTAGGATCAAAAATTATATTTTGAACTTAAAATAATACGAATCTTGAGGGTAAAATTTAAATTTTAAGAGGAAATCTATTTTTCCTCCATTTTAAAAAATATCATTTCTTTGAACTCCAATACTAAGCTATTTTACTCCTAATTTGCTATGAAGTTAATAAAAATAAAAATAGAATTATTTTGATACCTTGGGTGCAAAATTCTGTGTAAGATTGACTAAATTTGAAAACCCTTAAAAGAATACGGGAAACTCGAACGTTCGGCTGCTGCTGGTATGGCCAAAGCAAGACAAAGAAGAGGAAAATAGGAGAGAGGGTGCTTGCTGTTTTTGAAAGAGGGAGAGGGAGCAAAACGGCAGAAACTTTGAGGAGTTTTTTTTTTCTTTACGTTTTGGCTTCCTCACCAATTACTCCTATTTATAGGCAACCGTATGCATTTTTTTTAATCATACAGGTTGCCTAAGCTATTCGTAGGTTTATAAGTTTTCAATAACTCTGCATTTATTGTTATATATTTTATAATTACTATTACAACTGCCACCAACCGCATAGGCAATTGGCGGTGTTGTAATCTTCCAACACAGCTACAAGCTACATCTGTAGCTTTAAAACTCATCTTTCATCTGTTTCTGATATTATTTTATAATATAATATTAGTTTATTCTTTTTACTATTTACATCTATGTCCTTCCTTTTATCGGGGTATTTCAGGGTCTCACTAAATTGATACAATTGGTTCAGTAGGTTAGGTATTAAAAACTGAGCATGGTATTAAAATTTGGAGTGAAATCTATCTCAAAAATCCAGTGTTTTCGCTAAAAATCACCGTTTTAACAAAATCTCCTAATTTTCAAGATTCTTTTTGAAAGTATCCAACATTATAGTTTGATAGAGTAAATTTGTCTGATAAAAATATTCTAAAGTTTTAACGTGTTTTGAAGTCAAAAACCACATTTTCTAAATGAAAGAATATTCAACGGCCCATATTTCATGGCTTAAAATAAATATAAAAAACTAACTATTTTAGAGTGTAAAGAAATAAACAACTTAGTTATAATACAGATTGAGTACTGACTCTCTCTATATATTTTTAGGACTTCCTCTACCCTGTCGAATTGGAGTTTTACCACTTTAAAACTTAGGGGTAAAATAAATTAGCGAAATTATAACGAGATTGGCATGTCATTAGGTCCAGAATTTAAAAATAATACATAATCTAAAATTTGAAGTTCAAACTAAGTCAAATGACTGAGTTTATACAGCAGTTAAAGTTTTAGCCTAAAATAATATTATTATTATATTCGTAACTCACCCATATATCTTTGAAACTTAATTAAAAGAGTTATCGGATTCAAATCGAGTCAAACTCAGATCCGTTGAAGAACTTATTTGATAGTCTTTACGATTAGAGGAAAATAATTCATAATTAGCGGATAAAAAGATTATTTAATTAATCCTAATTAATCATAATTAACTCCTAAATTGGGCTGGGGTATTACATTTTCTTATTAAGGTGTCCAGACCTCTTAGAATAGTAGATTAATTTTGAAAATATGTGCAAGTCTCTCTACTCACACTCACTCTGAATAAATCTTTGGAGAGTGAGCCATAAAATAAAAAAATAATTTTATTAAAATAATATTAAAAAAATTCTTTTATAAAAAGTTGCAAGAAATAAATACAACATTGAAGCTTTCTTGTGTACTTATTATTTTTTATGTGCCCTACCAAACATGTAAAATTAATGCTTTTAATTAAAAGGCAAGTGTTGTTGAAGTGAATGGATGGTTAAAATTGAACAAGACAGGCCTAATGACATGGAATGCGTGGTTCTAAATTCTCATCTCGGCACATCTTACTTTGTTGACTTGAATGGCCATCAAGCAGAGATAATTGAAACAGCAGATGGGGCCCACCTGTACCTGCTGTGTCCATACCACTGTAGTGTAGGCTGCTACTCGTTTTCTCACTTTCTTTTATGCATGTATATTATAAATAGAAAAATGTAATATATTTTTATCAAATAAAAAAAATTTACACATCAAAAACTGCAGAATACTGAGTGTAATCATAGGTGAGCCTACTACCTGTAGGGAATACCAAAGTTAGACTATGAGAGTGCAAACCTGCAACCTCCTATTTTTTGAGGTAGAAGACAACCAGTTGAACTACACCCATGTGTTAACTTACTTTTTTCTTTTTAGTTCATTACTACTTTATTTTTAATATTTTTTATTATAATTTATATTTTATTGTTTTAATTAAGTTTTTCTATTTAAAAATTTTAAACTTGTCATGGCATTTTTAAATAGTACATTGAAACAACTAGACGCATCAAAGTTTTTTATTTATTTCAATTCATTATTTGGCACAAGTTCCTATATTTTTAATAATGACATGATAAGAGATAATCAAATCCTTTCATATCATTAAATCTAATTCAAAATATATATTTTATTTTTGTAACAAAGTTTCTCTATTTTTCTAATGCTAATATAATAGAGATAATTCAAATCTTTTAAAACTTGTTAAATTTTAATTTTTTCAAGAAATTGCATGGACACAAAGGTGAGCAATTTTAGAGAAGATGGAGGGGTGCTAGGATTTTATGAGTAAAACAACACGAAAAAAGTTTCACAGTAATGGGATTCTATTGGATGGAACGGTACTTTTCCAATCCCCTTCAATCACGTTGTTGAATATTTTTTTTTCTTTTTTTTAAAAGTGTCCAACCGCACTCAACTAATCTTGAAAAAACCTCTATCAAACTAAAACCCCCTATCCAACAAACACGATTTTCCACGCCGTTGAATATTGACAGAGAATTTCAAGTACTAGCCGTCTTGCTCTAAGTAAAGACACGTCATGATAATAAAAGGTTGAGGTCGGTGTAGACCTCACAAAATCAGAGCTGATGACTCCATCTAAATAGATCCGATTTGATAAATGACACAACCTTATAAAACCTACTTAATAGATGATCTGTCCTAACCTAACCTAAACCAATTAGACCCAACACAAAGTCAAATATAAATGATTGAGTGCCCAGCACGAGTCGAAGAAATCAATCAATTGATCCTGAAAACATTTGAAAGTAAAATCAGCATAATAAATTGATTACACAATGAAGCGATCGATTCTGTTTATTTATCTTACAGTTAATATATTATTTAAATAATAAATTACTTTTTTATAAATTTTAAAATTATTTTTTAAATAATGTATATATTCAAAAATTTTCAAATTTAATATCGGGATTAATTATGATAACCTGATAAAAATACTTTAAAACTTTAAGGTCTTTTGACACTCTCAAATACTTAAAACAGAGTGATTTACAAATAAGGATAACCCGTGCCGAAAACATATTTAGGAGTGTCAAAAGACCTTAAAGTCTTAAAGTATTTTTATCAAGTTATTGTAATTAGTCCGGATATTTAATTTGAGAAATTTTGAAAATACACAGTGCTTAAAAAATAATGTTAAAGTTTTAGATGTGTTTTCGGCACACTCTAAGGATACCCTTATTTGTAAATCATTATGTTTTAAGCATTTAGGAGTGTCAAAAGACCTTAAAGTCTTAAAGTATTTTTATCAGATTATTGTAATTAGTCTAGATATTCAATTTGAGAAATTTTGAAAATACACCGTGCTTAAAAAATAATGTTAAAATTTTAAAGGAAAGATAAAACTTTAACGTTATTTTTTAAGCACTGTGTATTTTCAAAATTTCTCAAATTGAATATCCGGACTAATTACGATAACCTGATAAAAATACTTTAAGACTTCAAGGTCTTTTGACACTCCTAAATGTGTTTTCGGCACACCCTAGAGATACCCTTATTTGTAAAACACTCTGTTTTAAGCATTTGGGAGTGTCAAAAGACCTTGAAGTTTTAAAGTATTTTTATCAGGTTATCGTAATTAGTCCGGATATTAAATTTGAGAAATTTTAAAAATACACATTGCTTAAAAAATAACTTTAAAGTTTTAAAGGAAATTTTATTATTTAAATAATATATTAACTGTAGGATACATTAACAGAATCGATCGCTTCATCGTGCGATCGATTTGTTACGCTGTTTTTGCTTTTGCTCGTTCCCAAGATCAATCGATCGATTTTTCAATCGATTGATTTCTTCAGCTCGTGCTTCAATCGATCGATTTCTTCAGATCAATTCTGCGCGGAAGGATAGAATGGTAATTTTCACCTAAAATCTAAATTTCGGTGTCTGCTGACAGAAAACGTCGGTGTCTATATGGGCACCCTAAATAATTTCTGTCCAACAAACACGATTATTCCTACAATTAGGGTATCGAACTATCGATGATATCGGGCAAATATTGGCCTGTTTTTAAAAATATAATTCAAAATCTGATGTGGGCCCAATTGATATCGTGTTAATATCATAGATTCTTTTTTCAGATTTTTTTAAAAAAAATAAAAGAGCTTGTTTTCATTTCTTAATTAAAGTTAAATAAATAAATAATTCCAGGCGATATTTAAAAAAGAAGAAGTGAGAGAATGATGTTTGCCGACCGATATCTAAAATATCGGCTGATATCATTCCAAACTGAGATTTAAATCTCTGATCTCATTAGAACAATCTCTATAGAAATATAGATAAATGGATAAAATCGACTCAAACCCAACTAGACCGAACCTGATATAGACTTAAATTGATTTAGCCCCTTTAACAAAACCCAAAATGGAATCAAATTGAATAAGATTCAAAACAAACCTGACCCGACCCGACTTGAACTGTTGCCAGGGCTAAGTAGGTGTCCCGTGTCCCAAAAGAAAAAAAGGGTGCCCCAAAAGTGGTCCACACTGAATATCCAACTCGATAGTACCCAAAAGATGATGGCATCATCACCTTTGTCAAAGTTCAAATCGAAGCTGAAGGAATTATATTCATTGAAGCCCCTTTCATTATCATTATCATCTCGTCACTGAACTCTAGTCTTGATAGAAACATATAACGGACGGCTGTCATGTAACAATACCATTGGTGTCTCTTATATTATATGTGTAGGATAGATTTTAGCATGAGGTTCAAACTCAAGGAAGAAATCCCACTTACACATACGAGGTGATTGAACTAATTGATTAACTTTGATCTACAAAGCTTCATTTAGTTACCGTGTGCTAAAGCCTACTCGAAAAGTATCCATTGCTCTAGGACCAGATTTCAATGCATATTAACATGGCTTGCTAATCTTGAGAGCACACAGGTGTATATTTGTATAAAAGTAGGGGTGAAACTTGCATTGGGTTTTAACCCAACCCGTATAACTTGATCCGAAAAATTAATAGATTTGGGTTACGGTTGAGTCAGGTTGGGAAAAAACCAACATGAAATTCAGGTTAGATTGGATTGAGAAATTTATAATCAACTCGACGTAATCCGATTCAATACGAGTGCACCAATTTATAAAACAGTAACAATTAGGACTAAAACTCGAGTTAGGTTGAATCGGGTCAAGTTGAATCGTGTTGGGTTAACACTTGGGTTGAATCGGGTAAAAAATGTGAATCGGATTGGATTGACTAATTCAGGTCAAGTGGGGCCGGGTTTAATAAGTTTTAACATAAGTTATATTGGATTGGATTCATAAAAACGTAGCCATGCTCTCCTGAGTTTTAGCCCTATATAAAAGAGTCAACTATCTTATTAACACAATGAATGAATCATATTTTGAAGTAGAGGTGTTGGGTTGGACAAGGAGGAGCCCATGCAAATGTCTGACCCATGAAGATAATATGTGCCTTAAAAATATATCCTAGTCCAATTCTATGACTCAATTGATTTGTACAGTTACTAATATATTGAGTTGAGCCTAGGTCAAAATTAGTGACCCGTTCACAACCCTAGTTGAGATGCATCATCCAGTTGTGCTTTCACAACAACCAGTGTCTAAAAAGTTCTTGTTTAATCTAAAAGCTTCACTGTTTTTCCATAGCTGCAAAAAAAAAATCCTAAATCTTTTGTAATTTATTGAAAAAAATGCCATCTTTATCCAAATTCATTCCGTTTGATATGAGATGGTTTGAATTTTGCATTGTGGAGGTCTGCTATCCTCAATTTATACCACATTGTAAAAAGCCCTCAGGCGATTCATCCACTCCGGTGAGCCGTCCGATGACCTTCCCAAGCCCTTTCATAGGAACCTTCATCACATTGCATTAGTTTTGGATCAACAGACACACGTCTCTCATGAGAGCAATTTTTTTTTCCCTTTTGTTGTTTTATTTGTTTTTTAAGTCATGAGGGGATTCTTTCAAACCAAACAGGGGTGAAACTGGTCTCGGATTTCAACCTAACCTAAGAAATAAGTGAGTTGAGTTTTGCACGTTTAAAATTAAGGTCGGATTGGGTTGAAAAAAAATCCAAATTAAAATCAGATCAAGTTGGATCAAGCTTTTTTTAAATTGACCCACTCAATAAATTTATATATCTTTTGAATTGAGTTGGGTCAACAATTTGGATCGGGTCAGATAAAATCAAGTTCAATACTTCTTCATATGGGTTAAGTTGAGTTTATTAAAATTTGGCCTGACCCACCTCAATTTCAGGCCTAAAAACCAATGGAGAGTCAATCTTAAGACTCATGACTAAATTCATCACATACCGTATATCTTTATTCTTGTTCACATTTCAATCATCGTTTTATTCAGAACCGCTATACCATATATATAATGCGAGCATCATCTCGATTACTTCCCTAACCAAAAATCATATTATCTATCATTCACAATTATCTCAATACTCGACTAGTTTGCTTACCCTTGGTTCATCTTATGTCAACAATCACAAGAATCATTATCAAGATTCATCATCAAAAGATAATTTTGGAATACGTTTGAAGTTGGAGGATTTTATTGAGATACGAAGGGAAACAAACTTATGCAGAAAATATAATTAAAGAATACTAAAATGCAAAATATCAGTAATAAAATATAAATAATAAGCAATTAAATTGTAAGATATAAGATTTCTCCCCTAAAACCGAGCCAATGGGTGTCACTTGGACCCACATGGATGGATAGGTTAGGACTCACTTAGGAGATCCCTTTGTTCTTGATGTTTTGATTTGGGGGGATGGGCCACATCTAAATCAATGAAGCAAAAGGTCATTTTTTTTAACTGTCCGATCAAAGCAACAGTGAATACTCATACAGTTGGTGTAATTTTACAAGCTATGAGGAACGTCACGATTCAATTGGACTAACCATCACATAGCTAACAAGTCCTATGCAACATAAAGAATTACTGATAAAAATGGAAATTATTGGTCACCAAATGTAAATGAAAAATGAAGAATGTAAAGCATAGAATTGCAAAAGAATGTCAAGCAGCACTGATGTCTAAAAATACCAAGGCATCAGAAAACTGAAAAACATAATTAATCTGAACCTGTGCAAGATGACCTACTGATCCTTCAAGGAGGAGCACGTTCATGAGATTCCAATCAACGATGGTTGAAGATTTGACATCTGTGGAAAAAATCACCATTGTTCATTATAAAACAATGGATCTGAGTTGAAATAGCATCATATAATTTATTAAATGGCTAGAATTGTCTACAGAGGTCAGCTTCGAGAGGCATTACCTGGTCATGTCACCATATCCCACTGATGTTAAATCTTGCTTCTCGCATCCAGGTGCTTTAACCAAATTGAGTATAGAAAGAAAAAAACAAAAACTGAAGTTATTAACTCTTTTGGTAACAATGGTTGGCTAAATCTTTTTTTTTTTTGTTCTAATATTTTACTTTTTCCTCATTGTGAACAAGGCATCTGATTTGCCTACTGATTTTTCATGAGCAACTTCATTCAATTGCATTTGATGGTACGCCAGTGGATTCCACATTCAATTAACAGAGGCTCGGATAGAACTCAAGTGACTTCTTCAAGGACACAACATCTTCAACATGCTTCCCAAACTTCGCCTCTATCTCACCCACTTTCATGTCAGTGTTACAGCCCCAAACATGAATGGCAAGTTGACGACACTTTGGAGATGGTGGCCTCAAATATGTGTTGTACCAGTCAATTACGTCACTTTTCTGAATGTGTCTGAGCTCCTCTGCTTCCAGCTTTGACATATCAAATAAATACCTGGTATAGAAAAATCAATCAATTAATCTATCTCATGTGCACCCATGATGTGGAAAACATGCTAAACATACAATCTAAAGAATAGGTCTCGGCTTAATAATAGTAATAATAACAAAAATAACAGCAGTAGTAATAACAAAAATAAGGTCGAATGCACAGAATGAATCAGCATAACTATGACCATGCACTATCATTGCAAATCTGTCACAAATTCTTGGTCAAAACCAGATCCAGCAAGACCAACTTCATGCCGTTGTCATAATAAGTTTTCATGCCATCTTCAATGATGGCACTGTGCATATAATGAGCATTTCCCGTTTTAATGTTTCAGCAGGTTATCAATGAAGAGGAACTTTTTATGGCAAAGTTTTCGTTAATTGCAAACTTTTTTCTGGGGCCATCTAGATCTGATTTCCACCCATTACCACTCCTCAACACACTTACCATCTACCTAAGATCAGTTTGTGAGTATCATAATCCACAGACAAACTTTTCCACATCCCTCCATTTATTACCATCATCATCATCATTATAGCCACTGATCCCATTAAGGTACAACTTTGAGAGCACTACTCATAGTTGCCTACTCCACTTTTCTAGCTGTTTCATTTTGTTTCCTGATTGAACATTTTGACATTTTGTCTACTTCAGTGGATTGTTTTGATAGGAATTGAAAGAAAATATAAGTACACACATGACTTTTAACTGTAAAAAGCATTTCACAAAGTATTCTTATTTAAAAGGCATTTCACATGATTTTACTCTCTAAGCAATATGGCAAGGCATTTATAACATTAATTCCCATAACTAAGATACAAATAAAAGCATAAATGGGTGTTCTTTTTTTTTTTTTCACTCAATTATTTTAATTTATTTTATTTTTTGGAGATGGAAACATGGTTCAAACACATAAACTACGTGGTTGCAACAAAAAACACTTAACAACAGTGACCTTCTTTGATATATTAAAAATATAAATACATAAGTTAAATTAAAAAAATGTTTATCATGAAAATTAGGTGAAACTTGGCCAAAGCAAATGGCTGAAATGGACTAAAATGATGCCAAAATAGATGAAATCATGTAAAAAAGGGATTAGAATATTCTGATACATGTTATTCTTCTAGTTTTTGTTTTGTATAGTTGTTTCAGACAAAATGGAATGGAATTGACAACTATGTTTCTTCAACTTCTCCACTCAACCCTAAAATTTATTCATCATCATCAACACCAAAATCCCATCTACTTGAGGTCGGTCTTTGGAGTTCTACTTCTCCATTTGACCCAAAATTTTATTTTATTTATTTAAAATATCCACCATAAGTAAATAATCCATTATGTTATTGTCCCCGGAATCCATGCTTCAAAGGGCCTTCCTCTTACTCTCTTTGTAGCCCTTTCACAACCCTCCCTTTAAAGGGGGTGACCTAATGTGAGACCCACATTTCCAACAGAATCTTCGGTAATAAAATTCTCCTGTTAACGATATTTCCTATGTCATTTTTTATTTGAAAATTTTCCTATGCCACTTTAGAAACAGAGAATGTGTTCCTTCAGGATATTCTACTAAAAAAATTAATTAAAGTATTTGGAATAAGGACCAAATTAGGGCTGTTCATGGGCTCAAACCTGGCCTGAACTTGTTATACAAATGGGCCTGAACATGTGTATTTGATTGAGGGGCCAAGCATGGCTCAAGGTTTTTGAGCTTATTTAATAAATGGGCAGACTTGGGTTATTATGTAAAACCCCTCACTGTTTGGCTTGTTTTGCATTGGATCTTGGACCTATGAATGGGGAGAGTATTGATACAAAGAAAAAAGGAAGTGACATATACAAAAGGAGAAGTGATTTGGACTTAAATATAGACAAATCTTGTTTGTTAATAATCTCAGATGAATCAGTTGAATATTGATTTACATAACTGATCAAACACTACTAGAAAACAATTTTTTTGTTTAGAAACAAAAAGTTCCGCAATTCATGCTCCCGTTGGACCAACAAAAGAATCAACTAAAGAGGATGGCATGATTCCCATCATGAATTTGTTGCATCTCTTAGGGCACGTTTGTTTGCATAGATTTTCATTGGAAAATGAGACTTTACCATGATTGTTTGCACAAATTTTCCTAGGAATCTGGATTCTCAAGGTCAATTTTTGGGAAAGAGGTAACTTTTTCTCATCATGATCCATGGAGAATGTTTTCTTGGGAAATTTATGAAGCATAGTTTTAGAGATTTAACCAAATGAATCTTAAATACCTGGATCATTCATATAACTAACTAGACCTGTTTTTTAATCGAGTTAACACAACCCAAATTAGCTCAACTGAGGTGGCTCAACTTGACCCATTTATTATATTTAACCCAACCTGACTACGATTAAATGGGTTGATCCAACCCAATTGATTTACGAAATGAACTATAACCTAAGAAGCACCAATACGGGTATACGTATCGGATATGACACGTATCCGATACGAGGATACGGCAAATTTTGAAAAACTAGGATACAGGTGCGGCGGGATACGCCGAATTAAAAAATTATTTTATATATATATATATATCAACAAGAAATAGGGACTAGTCACGATTTATACATTTTTATTAATTTTAACTTCTATTTCCATCTTTTATTTTTTTATTCTTAGACATAAAAATTACTATCGATTAAGCACATGCATAACATAAGTTAGTCTAAATTTTTTGATGTGATAACTACTGTTCACAACCTCTCCTCTTAATACAATAGTATAAAATTAAAATATTAGATGATAGGGAAACTTTTGTCTTTCAAGAGACTAAAAACTATTGGTTGATAATTTGATATTTTACTTAAACTTTATCTTTCAAGAGAATAAAGCTATTGGTTGATAATTTTTTTTTTTTTCCTTTTTTCTCCCGTGTCCCGTCTCCCGTGTCATGTGTCCCACCGTGTCCTGCCGTATCCGTATTTAAAAAATATTTTATTTAATTGGATACGTATTCGAGCTGTATCCGACCGTATCCGTGTCAGAAACGTACCCGATACGAATACTCGAATGGTTACGGAGTATCTGTGCTTCATCGACTATAACCCAATTTTAGTAGATGACCAATCTTAAATGTGTCAATTCAACCCAACCTAACTTGTACCTAACTTGGCCAGCTAATTAAGTGGGTTGACTCAACCCAAACAAACAAGAATGGGTTGATCCAACCTTGAACCAGATTAGGGGTGCAACTTGGGCAGGTTGGTCATGGTTTTGGCTAACTCGAGCATGGGCCTAAGTTGTAATTAAGAGGCCAAAATCTGGACCTGATTTGTTCAAACTCGAGTCTAGAACAATTTGTATTTGTAAGCCCGAGTCCAATTACAAACCTGAAATGCAAATGAGGCTTATTCAGATAACTTTTTGGCCCCAAAATGGATTTGTATGTGTTCTTTTTTTAAATATAATTAAAAAATATAAATATAAAATAATATTATATCATATAAATTTTATATTTGTAAATGTTTAATAAAATAAAAACAGGTTTTAAAAAGTTAGGCAAAAATTTAAGCTTTTCGACCAAACTCAGCCTGTCTTGCACTAGGCCCAACTTGCACCTAGTTCAATCCAAAATAGAAACTTTGTTGTTTTTCATGTTGGCTAAGGTTAGGTCCAACCTAAGTAGCATACCAAACTTCAATAATTTATTAAGCAACTTAACCCGGCCAAGCTGAAAAGAGTTTACTTAAGCTTCTGCCCATTTATTAAATCATTGGCCTAATCCCACTGTCACCTAATCTAAATCATTTATAAAAAGTGAATTTACCCACTCAATTTGAACCATTCATTAAACAGGTTGGCCAAACATAATAATCAATGTTGTCAAACTTAAATTGTATCGTGAATCGTAAATCGTAGAATCGTGAGATTCATAACGTTTTTTATAAAATTATTATTTATACAATAATTACATATAACATGACATAGAATAATAATAAATAATTACTATAATTTGATACTACAATTATTATAACTATTTTTCATAGTAAGATATAATTACTATAAGTACATATAAAATGACATATAATAATAAGACATAATTAATATAATTTGATTCTATAATTATTATCCATAATAAAATTATTATTTATACTATTAAGTACTGATAATTTGATATTTGTAATAAATAAAGGGCTATTTTGAGAGAAAAATAAACATATGAAAAACAAGAGAAAAAATATTTAATTAAAAAGAGAAATAATAAAGAAAGATGGGAGAACATCACTCAAAAAATGAAATAAAAAAGAAAATAAAAAAAAGTCATGAAAGAATACCACGTGAAATACGAAACTTAAAGGTCTTTTAAGAAAATACGAAACTTAAACACTTAAAAGCAAATGAAAGTCACGTGAACTAAGTGAATAACTTGCTGCCGCACGTGAAATACGAAACGAAAAGGGACAAACCCTAAGTATACATGCAGCACTTAAACACGAAGAACAAGAGGAAAGCAATGACAACCCTAACAATCCCAAAGATGCAACACCTAAAGAGGAGAAACAAGAAGAAAAAGAGGAGAAAGGATGATAGAAAGGGCTGCGGCAATGAAAACTGTACGTCTTCTTTGCTTTTTTCTTCTCTTTCTCACCTTTTCTTTTTCATTTTTTCCTCTTCTTTCACCTCTTTCTCTCTTCAGATGAATCGCACGAGTTTCCGATTCAAGGGGGTGACTCGTACGATTTTCTTCCTCTTCCGATTTCCATTGCGATTTGACTCATTGGAGAACGCGATTCGAACTGTGAATCAAGTGATTTTAACAACATTGATAATAATCTTAAATGGGTCAATCCAACCCATAGTTATGATATTTTATTTATTAAATGAGTTAGCTTGACTTAGATACCTGATGAAAGTTAAATGGGTTGACCCACTTGGCCCATTACTAAATGGTAAACCCAACCCAATACCTACCACTCTTGAGCCATTTATTAAATGGGTTTTTCCAACCAACTCAACCTTTTTTTTTTGAGGTCCAGAGGTGTCCAGGCGTCGCACCCGACTAATCCTCCAGGGTGTGTGAAACCCCCATATCCGCACACACCGGATAAATCGATAGGACCTTAATCTATACATATTCCATGGGAAGTGGCCCTTCATTGGAGCTCCCATGGTTTGAACCCAAGACCTCCCTCTAGAGATCTTGCTCCCAAACCAATTGGGACAACCCCTTGGGGTTAACCAACTCAACCTATTTATCATCTTCCTTAAGTAGGTTAGTAAGAAACAAACACAAGGATTTTTTTTAGGAAAACTTTCTAATAGGATTCCATTTTCCCATCGACATTCACTTTTGTAGTAAACCAACAAATATGTCCTTAGTGAATGCACCTAAACTTGTGAAGTTTGATTCATCTCACTATTTAATAACTCAATCAAATCTTGTAAAATAAAATTACACTTGGGCATAGGTGAAGTTGCTAATTTTTCTAACAATCCCCCCCACCCCCACCCACCCCAACCCCACCCCCCCCCCCCCCCCCCCCCCCCCCCACCCCAACCCCCCATTGAGTACTAGAAGAAAAGCACCTATACCTAACATGATTAGGTGAAAACCCAAAACTATTCTAGTTTTATTTCTATCATATAACACATAAATGAAGATACTAATATTTTTTTTTCCTTTCGAGGTCTGGAGGTGTCCAGGCATCGCACCCGACTAGTCTCCCGGGGTGTGTGAAAACCCCCCTATCCTCACACACTGAGTAATTCAATGGGACTTAATTTATACATATACCCATCGTAAGTGGCCCTTCATTGGGACTCCCAAGGTTTGAACCCAAGACCTCCCTCTAGAGATCTTGCTTCCAAACCAACTGAGATAATCCCTTGGGGTTATGAAGATACTAATATTTTGGTAGCATTTTAAGTAACTCCTCAACCTAGAGTTCCACCAAAGCATGATGGAGTTGTGGTAGCTATTGAGTCTTCTAGCAGTACATGAACAACAGTATGGATTGACGAACTTACCAGCCTCGATCATTGCAAAAGGACATTCAGATTCCCATAGGCAACACCCATGGGCAACAAAGCCCACACTTACACTCTCAGACCCTACCCTGTGAATTGGATCCATATCCAACTTGAACTCTTTCTGAGTTGATCTGACTATTGGATTGAAACCATTCAAAACTGCCCCCATTTTTACCGTTGATTTTGGGATCCTTTAAAATCATGGCTTTTAAAATTCAATGGACTTGTTTTCACGAGTAGCATCATTTGGAAAATACTTTTCAGATGGACCCCACCCCATATATATATATATATATATATATATATATATATATATATATATATATATATTATAATAATAATTACATATACTATTATTTTATTTATTCAGCTTCATATGTACAACGTAATCTCCTCCACTCAAACAAAACTCGTTGAAAATAGAAATTGGGCCTTAATGTGGGCTTTTGCACTTGGCCAATTTTGCATTTAAATTGACCTTATAGTAACCTTTAGACGAACTTTGTCCAAGTATGTCAATCTACAAACGGGCTCCAATGTGTGGGCTCCGACTTTTCATCTATCAAATTAGGTGGTCTATGCTTTTAGCTAAAGAAAGCCTGATCGGTTGAGCAGGCTCGGGCATTGAGAATACAAATGGGCTCCAGCTTGAGCAAAAGGAAGCTCAATACAAAACAAACCAATGAAGAGTAGGGATAGTCAAACACTGGTAAAAGATATTGAGATGCATTTTTCTTCACTATAGGTAGCATGGTCATCAGAATACAAACCAACTACAGAATATATGAAAAAGCAATGCGGAAGAGAGAGAGAGAGAGAGAGAGAGAGAGAGAGAGAGATACCTCTTATCCACTATTTGATTCCAATGGTGATTAGTTTCATAAGTAAGTGATGGATCCTTCTCCAATTTCTTCTCAATCAACCCATTTCGATAATTTTCAAACGATTCATCATCAATTCCATCCTATAACAGACATTTGCAAAGATACAGCCTCATGACTAAACAAAGAAAGCAAGCACAATAAATAACACCAAGAATAATTTCAATTCTAGAGGTTAACTTCTTGAAAATGAAAACAGAAAAATAAATAAAATAGCAAATTTCAAGATGTTGGGCTAACTATTAGAGTCCAGATAGCGTCTCACTTCTAGCTTGACCTCAGCTTTCAAGCATAAAAATTAAGGGAGCTAATGAAGGGCCCTTATACCGCCTATGTTACCACTTTCATTTAGGGTCTAGATCAAATATCATCTTCCTTTAAATGGTTAGTAAGACCTATTCAAAAGTATATTTACCAAGGCTCAGTTGAAGGTATTTTCATTTATCTCTCGGTTGTTTTGGTAGCAGAAGTTCTTTTTCTTTTTGGGCAGTAAAAGTTCTGTTTTCAACTCTCTAGTTGAATGCTGTTAATGATCAGAATCATGAACTTGTGATGCTTTTGGGAGCAAGGGTTAGTCATGATTCCAACTTCTAATGAATGCACTTCTTTGGAATGAGATTCCATGGCGCAACAGGTGTCCAGTGAGCATCACTTCCAGTTAATGAAAAACAATTCCTTACAGACCTTTAAAACACCATTCCTTTGGAAGACTGATCAAACAATTTAGCATATCCAAATGTTCTCAATTTGATAACCAATTAATTCGAAGTTCTTTTCAGAATGGGAACATTGCTGGTAGAGACATCAAAAAATTATTAACGATGTATGTAAGATCCAGTCAGAAAATCCTTAGCATCTTAACGATATTGAAAAAAGGAACTGTCCAATAAGAGAACTGTCCAAATGGCCATTCTGGTTCAAATTCCAAACTGATGGGGCCATAGTTCCATAAACTCAAAATCAGGTTTTCCCAGCCCCAGCCAAACCCATGGAAAGGAAGACCCATGTGCATCCCACACTTGAACCCAATACTGATGTCCATGTCCACATCTATGTTATGTAGACAACTACATTTCAATCTGTCATGTCTAAGACCATGAAAAGGTCCAAACACTGAATTGAGAGTAGCGACAAGAGACAACTGTAAAACCTGCCAAATCTTATATTCAATCACGCTTTAGCTGGCAACTGACAAGGATTATCTGTTGAAGTGGTTCATTCAGGTTGTACACTGTCTTCCACACAAAACAGATCAAGATTGTATGACCATTTTAAAAAATGACATTTGAAAGATTTAATGACTAAAAAAATAGTTAGCAGGCCTCAGAAGAGGGCACAAACACATGTTTCAACTTGAAAATAGCGAGCCTGGCCCTCTTAATAAGAGGTATTATCTTTTAGGCATTAACATGGAATTTAGGATTCTTGCATATGTGCTGGACCTACTGAAGCTGTCAAAGCACAAGGCAGACCAAGGCACCAAGGGGTCTTGGAGGCCAACGCACAAGGAACATGTCTAAGCATGAGCTTAGTTTTACTAGGCGCATCTATTAGATACTTTAAAATGTGTACATTGATGGATTTGTGTCCATATTGCATCAATATTAACAAAATACAATTAACATCATGAAAGAAACAAAATATATTGGCAACTAAGCTTTGAAGCACATTATGTAAGCATGTAACATATACATGCATAAGTATACTATTGATTAATTAGAAATCTTTATTAAGTATGAGTATCAATGCTTCATCTTAGCTATAAAATTTACTAGCTATTACAATAAAATCTTAAAAAAAAGATAGGGCTTATTATAGATAAAGAACTAGGTGAAGGCCTAGGTGCAAAATGCACCAAGCAAGGTGTAAATTTTTTTTTTGGAAACGGAGACAAAAATATTTCATTAATTAAAAGTGTGATACAAGAACATAGAGGGCTGTGTACAAGAGGTTTGTACATGTCCCTCCAAAGAGAAAATACAAAAGCAAGACAGATATAAACAAGAAAGGTACTATATTGGTTACAACAGTGATTCCAAACCCCTTACAACCCAAGAGATCCTGAAGGACATGGTTTGGGGGGAGATAACCCACAAACCCTGACTCCCTGTGGAGGCTGTAGAGGAAGCAAGGTGTAAAACGGTTTGTAGCCTAAGCGATAAGGCACAATTAAGAACACAATTTTTAGTACCAAGCTATTTAGATTTTAGAAATTGGAATATATTCAGGCCACGGCCCAACTCAGGAGCCTAAAAGTGAACATAGCCCATTTAGGAACAATTCACTCAAATTGTGTTAAATATTAATCAGACAATAACATGTAAGACAATTGGTAAGGGGTCAATGTCACAGTGTAAAGGTCGTGGGTTCAAGTCCAATGGGCATTACAACCTTAGGCAGAAAATCAAAATGATGCTCAGAAATTAGGAACGTACCAGTAATTGTTGCAAACCATTTACAAACTGGTCGATTCTCCCATGCAAGTAACATGGGTCATACTTTGACGACTGAACACGAAAGCAAAACCCTAGTACACGATACGTCATACGTGGACCACATTCAACAACATAACCAAGCTGCTCTTTTGTCCTACATTACAGAGAAAAAAAAAATAAATTGAAAAAAGATACCTTTGTCATAATGCCATTTCTGTTATGTGAATAATTCTGTCATTAGTTGAAGTAAGCATCAAGTCCTGGCAAAGGACATTTTGCCACCTCCAGAACTTGCAAATGCATGAATCAGGCAAGTCAATTTCCAATATAGTGATATAACTTGGCCAAGTCATAGAGTAATTCATGTGACTCAGGCATCTTAACTATAATATTTACTATCTATTTAAAAAACTTAAGAAATAGGCTTCTTATACTTTAAAAAAAAAAAAAAGTTCTAAAAGAACGAGGTGAAGGCCTAGGCACAAAAAGAGCTGGGTGAGGCACAAATAAGCTATAGTTTAAGGGCTTAAGCACAATTAAAGCACGTTTTTTACTACTAAGGTAGAGAGTGAGAACTTAGCTATTTTTGTGAGGAAATACAAGAGAAGTAAGAGAAGAGATGAAAAAGGATTTTGGGTCACTCAAATGCTCTCACTTGGAAAGTGTCTTTCCTTTATAATGACGAGGAATACAACCAACTTCCCAACTTTAACGGATAAAATATAACTCCAAATTTTAAAATAGAAGTAGCAGATGATGATAAGAACTCTTAGTTACAATGGTACCAACTTACTGAGTTACACTTGCAACATTGATGTTTCTTAGGAACTCCTAAAATGGTGCTCTCTGCAAGGGTACATGAAATGATACTCTCAAAGTCAGTCAGGTGATGGATTGGAAAGGAGCTCTAGGGATCTTCATGGAAATTTTGGAAAATGATGCTTGGTCTTTCCTCCTAAAGACCAAGACCCATAGATGTTGCAGAGAGAATCTAGGCCTCTAAAAGAACAAAATACCAAAAGGTTAGAATTTAGGTCATAACTAGTAGGTACCTACCAACCTTCACATAGAAGTTAGTGATTTGAGGTGGGCCTCTTGCCCGGCATTACTGTTTTTTGTTGGTCTGAGAGCATTTGGATATTGGGCACAAGTAGATTTAATTTTGGCATTCATAGTCTTGGTTGCTTCTTTTCTCATTTTGTTGGATTTGTGCCCATAAATTCTTTATCTTCTAATGAAATGGTTTACCATTTCTAAAAACATATATTTGTAATTTCTCTAGAATAAAAGGAATTCTAATTAAGCTGTAACTTTTTCATATAAACATTTATATTCCATTTAATTATTTTTAAATATATTAAATATCTAATGCCATAAAAGAACTCTTCCTATATGACTTATATATTGTTAAGAGCTGCAATAAAAATTGTAGAAGAATCACCAATTTTACTCCATGAGTTGCTAAGTTGACTCCAGCCCGAGTCAAGTCTAAGTAGGAAACCAATGCAACAAAAAACCCAATTCACAAAGAGAGAGTGGATCCCAGCATTAACCTAAATAGGTGAGGGTCTGAATTTCAATATTTTTGGATAAAATTATGGTTACGTGTTCCATTTTGAGTTAGAGATGCTGTTGAAATTTAATGTCATCATTAGATTCAATGATCACAATGATGATGATGACAACAATAACAAAGAACATAACAATATCCAGCCACAGAGATTTCCTATTTCTACACTGCCCCAAATGATTGTAGAGTTGGCCAACAACATTCTACACATGTATGCCAACTTCATTAGCATCTAGTGCAGATTCCATTGCACTACGAAACAAGATACACCATTAAGAACCAGGAATAACACAACATAATATCAATAATGAAATGGTCACTTTTAAAACACAATTTTTAAACACGTAGCATGTATGGACCATAGTTTCCAAACCAGGACTAGGACTCGATCAATTACTGGGTTGGGTCAACCAAGTGACCTTGTTCAATTTTATACAATTATTTTTATTGAATCTAATATAAGATTTATCTAACAAAAATATTAAAAAAATGAAAAATTATATAGTTAATAAATCACCAAAATGAAAACATTATCATAAATAATTATGAAGCTTGTAACTTTAATTATCAGAATAAGTATAACCTTGGTCTTATATTATCCATAATTTCATAATAATCACTCAAAATTATTAACGTCCATTCAGACAATTCTTAAATTTTAACAAAAAACAACTTATTTTTTTATTTAAAGGCCTAACTAGGGGTGGCAATGGTTCAGGTCGGGTCAGGTTCGAGTCGAGTTGGCTATAGGTAATAACATATTTTTTGTCTGATCCGACCCAGTTTTTAACCACTAACCCAACCCGAAATAAGTTTGGATCAGGTTGGGTAGAGGTCCCGAACCCAACCTAAATCCACCCCAAATTGAATTAAAATTAATACTCCCTCCGTCCCATTTTAGTTGTCTCATTTGAAATATTTGTATTTTTTAAAGAACTCTCTATATAAGGATAGCACTCATGTGATCTCATCCATTTTCAACACATTTCATACTACTCAAATACAAATGAGACAACTATTTTGGGACAATTCCAAAATCCATATAGGACAACTAATTTGGGACAGAGGGAGTATTAAATAATTTATTTATTTTCTACCTATTAATTTAAACCCATGTACAGAAATCCTTACATTACCTTAGTTGATCAAAAAATGGTTCTTCCACAATATCATCAAACAGATCTGCTGTGGCTCTCAATTTGGACCAATTCACCCCTGTGTCCTGTTCAATTTGATAATAAAGCTGAACCAAAAGTTCAAACAAAGGAAAAAGAAATTAATATGATATAATAATGCCTTTATCGTGTATCAGTATGGATCTGAAAAGTGAGCAGTTTGGGACAAATGTCTATGCATCGAGGCTCAGATTAGGACAAGCAACAATATACACACAGTGGGTGTTCTAACATGTGCAAAAGCACACATGCACATGCAAGCATACCAGCCACACACACAACACATGGATGTGCATAGACTCAAAAATGGCAAGTGTGTGATACAATAATGCCCAAGAACACACAAACCAACACAAACTTACACGCAAACCAACCCACACCCCACCTCCACCCCCAACATCTACACACACATAGAGACTCCCGACAACACACATGCATCCACCACCACCCAATACCACAGAAGCACCCATGCAGAGATAGATACCCACCCACAAAATGACATGTTTTGCACAACATGCACTTGCAAACACACAAAGACACACACACACACGTCCATCTAGATATACAAGCAATATTCTAAAAAAACGAAGTTGTTTCTAGGCATGAAATAGTACCGTAAATCATAATTTCTCTATTATTTTCTCGGAAAGGAAAATATTTGAAAGCAATTAAACATTAAAAATATTGTAAGCCAAACATTTTTCATTTAGACCACACCACCTATATACATGACAAATAAAATAATAGTAGTATCATTTGTAAAACTTAATTTTTCATGTATGAAATATTGCTCATGAGATACAAAATGCAACATAGCCCAAAAAGGTATATGGACCCTCTAAATACAATAATATTGGGCTTTGAATAGGGAACTCATAAATATGGCTATAATTTGCACAGGTTGGGTCAGGTTTTAGACTTTCTCAAGCTTGGGCCCAAATTGTAATTAAAGGGCCTAAGCCCAAGCACAGGCTAAGTTTACCCAAATTAGTCAAACCCAAGCCTGCACTCAAATTGTATTTGTAGGCCCAAGCTCAACTTCAAGCCAAAAATGTATATGTGATGTGGAGCATCTACTCTTCCATGCTATTTCCGTGCATTTTTTTAGTTGTTTTTATTTATTTATTATTTAAGGGTAGTTTAGGTATGTAATGTTTTTTATGGTAAGGGCAATTTGGGCATGTGTTTGCAGAAACACTATAAATATACCCATGTAAGAATCATACGGGATTGATGAATGAATAAATTAAGGAAATTTTCGTCCATTGCTTGCTTTCGGCGCATGGTGTTTTGGTGAGAAGCCAAGGAAAGGGTACGAAGCCTTCTCCTCCTATCCAGGTACTTCTATTTTCTCTCTTTTTCTATCTCTCTCTCTTCTTCTCTCTATTTTCATTTTCCTTTTTTTTGCCGTGAATCCCAACCCCTATCTCTGCCGTTACACCTTCTCTCGCCCAAACTGTTTCCACCACCCCTCTTGGACCCTCTAGCCGTCGCCCCCACCCCATACCTTCCCCTTACCTGTCGCCATCTCCAAAACTACCAAGATCCTGTCCTCCATCCTGCTGCCGCCCCCTTTCTAGGCCCAGATTTGCTGCCGCCACCCCCTTTGGGATTCTCTTAGTCTTCAGCCAGCCCATATAGGCCTCTCTCTGCGGCCAGAAGTCCTTTTAGACCCTTCCTTAGCCCCATACAGCCACCACTACCCTTCCTAAACTACCATACAGTCATTGCCCATCCTCCTTTATCACTAAACCCCATTTTCCCATCCCTGATACTCCCTTATCCTGCTGCCTCCACTTTGTTTTGGTCTCACCTTGATACCAAACAGCCAGAATTAATCCCATTTTGGTTATAGATTTACATATTTGTGGGAATTAACAAGTCCCTTTGTTTTGAGGGATCCCGCCACGTTTGGTAATCGAGCCTGCACTATGATATAGTTGTTTACATTGAATTTCTGAGAACTACGTGATTGTTTGTAGCTTGTTTATATGATTTAATTACAAAACATTAATTTAGATCTTAATCTCAGCCTTCATATAGTTGGTTCATGTTATTTGATCATATTCCCTTACATTAGACATTTAGGGTCTCCTCTAGTAGTGTCCAGCATCAATATGAGGGGTATATCTAGGCTTGAGCTTGTTTGGCCTAAAATGGAATTTCTTTTGTATTATCCATGGGATTAGGCTCACCTCTAATATGGGGTGGGGATACCTCTAATATTTAAATAAATAAATTATGTTACATAAATTATATATATTACTATTTAACTAAAGAAAATTAGATTTTATAAAATGTTGCTCAAATATTGGCTTGCGAACCAAATTCGGGTCTTCTAGTACTAGGTCCCAAAAGCGAGCCAGATTTTTGGGTCCAAAATGAAACAAGCTTGAGCCAGAGTCCACCCTAACCCGAATTTTTCAAGTCTCTAGATATGAGCTTGGGCTAAGCGCGGCCCAAGGTTGCACTCCTACTTTTCAAATGCAATAAAGGAGACACTTGTATTTACCACCACTTAAATGATGAAGTGTTCAAAAAGAAAAAGTGAGTGCCCACTTTAATGAAGAATGTGTCCAAACCAATACCCTATCCAAAGCTTATTAGATTAATGTTTTGGAATTGACTTGGTTCATAAAGGAGAAATCAGATTTTAGTTGAACTCACATAAAAATGTGTAATGAAAAAAATTGCAAGGTATTTAAAAGTCAGGATTCAAGCATAGAATTTCAATTGCTTTATAAAGAAGTGTACCAAAATGTAAAATTCAAATCATATATAGTAAGATTACAACTACACAGTATAACATGTTACTTTACCTAGAATAATATAAAACATTTCTCTTGACACATGGCACGTGGTGGGCCAATGACCCCTACCACGACCAAAATTTAGGGCCAAAGGTCAATCCTAGCCATCCAATTCACATACACCAAAATCAACAGTGAAATTGCCACTAATTTAAAAGCATTTGGACCTTTTGTTCCCAATTTTTCTCTCTAGAGTAATCAATAGTTCAAAATTCAATATGGTGGGAATCATTGGCCAACTAGATACCTTGTTTTCCCCACCCAAATGTATATACAGCAGCATACAGTCTAGAATACTATTTTCCAACATTTCTACCCCATATCCATACCACTAATCCAAGGAAAAACAGAAAGTGAACAGTATTCCAACTTAATAAAATTTGTGAATTCTGCACCACCCCAAAAGCTATAGGAAAAAAAATCAATTCACCAAAAATCTTTAAAATCGCAATTTGTTGAATATTTCTAATCAATCCTGAGAGAGATACCAAAGCCTTGAGGGGGAAAAGATAGAAACAATCTCCCTATCTGATTACCTCAATCACAGAATTCACTTCGAGCTTGTTCTTTACGCATACATTCCTAACAAGACTGGAACCAGGTGGAAGACACAGCACACGCTCCTGATGCGTCAGTTCCAAAGGAAGTGGTTGTACAGATAGAATAGATTTGAAGGTGTTTGATATACTGATTGCCTCGTCTTCTGATAGATTACCATGGCAAAGACCCTCAATATGCAGCTGTTGATTAGAAAGAGTAATTCCCAACTTAAATTTTTTTGTAAGCAGCAAAATAGGATTTTTAAGGGAAGAAAAGCTATTCAAATATATAAACAGATGTATGATTTGTTTTTTCGTTCAGACAATGAACAAATAGCCAGCTAGAGCATACTAGACAATTGCAGCTATGATCATAGTGTACCTGATCTACTCAAAGGCATACCATCTGGAATATGTGAAAATCATAACTCAATAACAGACAACTCCCAATGCTCACCATAGAAGCAAGTCTCATGGACTATCTTAGTGCTTTGACTATCTTAGTGCTTTTTAACATTGTTTCCTAAGATAACTAAAATACTATAACATCTTTCCCCTCCTAAAACTTTAATTAAAATATTGATATATTTGTCGCCTAAATATTAAGAGAAAAACTAGTATATTATTTTCTATTGGTGTCATTGTCTACCTTATTTTCATTTAAAATAAACATATTTAATTTTATTTAAATATGATGCAGTGTCCCCGTATCCTCCTTTTTGGAGGTCGCTATGTCTGATACTTTGTACAAATGTCAGGCACCCACACTCGTACCCGTATCCATGCAACTTAGCCTCCTTCATACCCATCCCCATTGGATAAGAGAAAACAGCATTAAACTGCCTTCCAGGTCCCCTACAATATAGAAACACCTGGAACTTCCACTGGTGTCAAGTTCACATGACCATATATCAGAGTTAAATGATAACGTGCATCCAGTAATTACCACTTCTATCCCACTCCAAGTTTTCCAGATAAAGAGACAACTAAATTTCTTACCTCTTGATGCCCCTGTTGAAGGAGCAAAAATCAATTGCCATAGTGATTTATGCCATAAAAAATAGAGAGAAAAAAACATTTCCACACACACATACATATATACATATACATATATACATATACCTATATATATACACATCCACAAACAAGTCTGTAAAGTTTGGTGCAAAATTTGGTTTGTGGGGCCCACAATGGATCCATTTCACCCTCACACCCACATACCCTCCATGAATTGCACCTATATCCAATTTGATACTAATCTGACTTTTAAAGCCCATTGGTCTAACTTGATGAATTTCCACAGTAAAATAAAGTTAAAATTTGCAAGTGATCCTTATACATATAAGTAGTCATAAAGAGTTAAAGGTACCATTTTCCATAACATCCGACCACTACAGGAGAAAGGACCCACATACCAGTGAAAATAAAGAGGTACAAAAAATGAGCCAAATTAGGCAAGATGGAGCACAATAAAAATAAAATCCATATCTTTGTGAATAAGAATTAAGTGGTAAGAATGTAGTAGTCTCACAAACATTATGATGTGGGATCAGCCTGCAATGAGGTAGAATGAAAAAGAATCGTCTGCAACTTAGGCAGAATAGAGAAGATAGAGAGAGGAAGATAAAATAGCAAATTTGCTTCAATTCATATTATTCGAAAGACGTATCTCCTCTCTTACATCCATGCTATTTATAAGAAAAACAAACAACCGAAAATAGAACATGACTCTAAGTTTGGAAGGCCACGAAAGTGGTTTCCAACCCTACTACAACTACTAAACATAACTTGAAATCCAAAATAAACTAGGAAAGCCACCGACCTGGATTCCTAAAACAAGGACTCTACTAAATACGAAAATAATAAAATACTAAACAGTCCCCTGGTCTTGAAAAGAACTCGTCCTCGAGTTGAAATCAACAAAATCATCACATGGCACCAACCAGAGATGAAGACCAAGTCCGAAGATGCGAATGATAAAGTTATAACTGCACAACTTGCATCGTATGGACGATGAGAGCTTTCCTTCTGTGGGACGACGAAACCAGTAAAAGCATATGTGCTCAATCAAGGGCGAAGCAACGTTGTCAAGAAGGGATCTTCAAACTGCACTGGGGAGATAACACGGTCCGGATGGTTTGTTGGACAAGGCACCAATGAGAGGATAGGAGGTGAGCAGGATAATGTACAAATAACCATAGAGGAATTCCTGGTATCCGTATTAGGACCAAGTTTGGGTAATGGAGATGGGTGGGTAATTTGCGGTGGTGGTGGGGGAGGTGGTGGAGGTGTTGGTATTGGAGATGGTGGTGGATCGGCACTCGTCAATTGCATCGATTGTGACGCCAGCAACACAACTGGTTATGTCTCCAACAGAGGCAATGGCTGTGGGGTCACGACTTTTGGAGAAGCAGGCATTAACTCTGAGTCTGACTTTGGAGCAGCATGCACGAACTCTGAGGATGATTTTGGAGTTGAATATGGTTCAAAAATCAGTAGTTGTAGGAACATCAATTACCTCAGGTCATTCTAACTCATGTTATGTTCTTATAGTCATTCGTACCGCATCTCTCAAAGTGAAGATGTCATGGAAGACGATGCAGTCATAGATCGCACGATGGAGTCCTCCAAGGAATTTGGAGATTTGTTGAGACTCAATCTCAGCGTGTCTCACGGAGAGATAGTAGAACTCAACTGCATAATCTCGAACAGTCAGATCTCTTTGCCAACAATTTTGGTATTGCTCGAACATAAATTGCTTATAGTAGACAGAAAGGAAATGATTACGTAACAACTTTTTCATCCATGTCCATGAGTTAATATGAGGTTGGTTGTAATACCTGCGGTTGATTTGCAACTCTGTCCACCATGCCCTTTGTCCTCCTACCTTTTTTCCCTCAATTTTTTTTGTGCCATTGACCATAAAAAGACGGGACATAATCCTTGTCGTCGTCGCTTGAGTAGGCACAATAGGAAGTCATAGTGATACCACTTGTTGTAGCAGAAGCATTGTGGACTTAAAGTGCCTAGTCAAACTTGGTCAACATGAGTCAATCTGGTCAAAGATGGGGGGTCCCACGGTGTAAGTTATGACTTTGGTCAAAGGGGTGTAGGTATGAATGGAAAACGCAAGTCTGGTGATTAAAAGAAAAGATGAGGGGAGGAATGCAAGAAGGAAAAAGATGGTATATGGGTAAAAAGTAAAAAGATAAAGGGTATTTAGGGAAGATGAAGGTGATGCTTATGAGGGCAACCAATGAAGAGAGAGGGACAGGTTTCAAAAGGTGTGGAGAACCGATAGGGCTTGTGGGTTTTTTTGGCTAATGGCTTTGCTTTTGAATAGAACAAGGTGGAAAATAGGTGGATGGGTATGGGGAAGCTAACGAGGTGCATTACTGGTGGATGAAAATTACAGGAGACAATGCATTAATTGTCTTGGGAAGTGGGATTGGCTTTAGAGGGAAACGTATGGTGTGGTTGGTTTGTGTTTGCAATGGAATAAAATAAAGTGGGTAGGTAGGTTTTTGAGTGAAAAGAAAAGAAAGAAGATGGGACGGATGTTATATAGTAGAGGGAGGTTGGTGGAGAATGGGTTTAAAAGATGGGAATAAATAAAAGAAAAAAAATATGGGGCGGTAAACTTTTAGGTAGTGGCGAAACTAGGTTGGTGGAAGAGACGATTCTGCGAAAAGGGTAAATGATGGGGTACCTGAATCTATGGAAGAAGGCAACATGGAAGGTGGAAGGAAGATGAATAGGTGCAGGCGGAAGCTGAAAGGAATGGACCGGCAATGTAGATGAGGAGAGGAGAGGAGAGGAAAGGAGAATTGTGGTTGGGACAGAAACGACGATGGGCTGGGGGCCTAGGATCGAGTACAGAGGCGAAAGGAAGGTATGGCAAGTTTGTTTTCTCCTCCTCTTTTTTTTGGTTGTTTTTGGTGAAGGGAGGAGGATGGGGATTGGGATGGTAGATGGGAGGATGGGCGGCGAAGGTAGATCTTACCTGGGATAATGCCCAGATTTGGCGATTGCAGAAAGATGGTGGGGATCGAGACTACGATCGTCCCTGAGAATGCAGGGACTTGTCTCCAAATAGGGTCGTCTCTGTATAACAACAGAGATACAGAGAACCTTGGCTCTGAACCAATTGATGCGGAATACGCCTGCAACTAGGCAGGAAGAAAGATAAAAGGAGAAGATAGAAAAGGTTATGCCTTGATTAATTTCATTCAGTATCCCTTTTCTTTTCCATCCCCTTCGCTGCCGCAACACCATTTTACCCCATTCGTGCCCTAAGTTAGTTCCAAACAGTAGCCCTAAGTTATATTCCCACGTGCCCATTACTTATTTTATCCCTTTTCCCCTTTATTCCAATCCCATCCGTTTGCAATTCCTCTAAACCAAGCCCTTATTTCCAACCCTACTACAACTACTAAACATAACTTGTACTCTTAAATAAACTAGGAAAGTTACTAACCTGGCTTCCTAAAACGACTCTACTAAATACGAAAATAATAAAATACTAAAAATGAGATTAAGGTCTGCGTGTCCTACATCACACTATCAAGAGCAGAATTATATGATTGCTTTACTGATTTTTCTCCAGCCAGAAACGCACATATAGGACTTATTGTCTGGCATTTTGATGGTAAGCTGTTCGTTTATTTGCATATATCAAAAATACATAAAAAGAATGTTCATTTATTTTCCATTATCACGGGAAAGGCCATGCCCTACTATCCTCAACCCAAAATGCCACCTAAATGTTGACATACAGATAGCAGTTACAGCTAATTGTCATGGTTTATATCATAGTACAGGAAAAATCTTCTCTACTGGTTATCAACAGAGAACTTATAATACCAGAGAACAGGTCCATATGCACGATTGGGGTTGCAAAAGCAGGAAATCAGTCATCAAATATGTCCACATATCAAGCATCAAATATGATACATCAGAAGAACTAGTTCACAGCTTCCTAAAACGATACGAGATTGACGCACCTGGGAAAGAAGAATGGGTATAAATGCCTCCAAATCAGAAACAGACGAGTTGGAGAGGCAAGACAACTTCTCGTCAACATCCCAAAAGTTCTCACGCAGGACTTGCAACCTTAAGTATGACGAATGATTTAAGGGCTTCATGTTGGTGTTTCTGAAGGATCTCTCCATATCCTCCTTAATTACCTGTTAGATTCCAGCTCTTTGAGATTCAGAAGGAAGTAAAAATAATAAAATAAGCCACATACTCATTTTTTTTTTAAATAAAAACAAAAACATTATGGATGCTAATGGATATGAGATCTTAAACAACATCAGTTGTATCACCAGCGGAACCATGAACATAATTCCACTCATGCAAATCTGCAAATCCAAACTTGGGATGCCAATGATGAGAGGAACTTCAACAAACACCAACTGTTTTTCAAGGATTTCTCCCCAAAGAATTCAAGCATTTCGTTCAAGAAATAGATCTTCGAAGAACTTCAAAATAAGTATTCTCCAAGGATATAATCTCCAAAGAATTTAAAGTTTGTTTCATGTTTATAATGTCCAAGTATACTTAGGAGTTTTTTATGGAATGCTCCATGAATTCCACATTAATCCCAAGGAGAACTTCAAGAGATTCTCCTGAAGATATGACCCCAAGCAGAGACCCAAAATCATCAAGAATCCAGAAACCTAGACCAAAAAAAACCAAAAGCCCAAGCGCCCCCTTCCTTCTCCCAAAATCCCCACCAAAAAAGGGGTGGTGTTTTCCAGAAAACGCTATGAAATATCCCCTTAGATAAGGGAGGAAGAACCACCAAACCATGTGGAGTTGGCTGAATCATACATGCAGTAAGATAGCTTCCTCCATTTTGACTTTTTCCCTCTTCTTTTCTTATTGTTTTCTTGATATTTTCCCTTTGCTTCTCAACACCTTTACATGGATGTCCTCTTCCTTTGTCCCAGTGTACCTTAAATCTTCTCATGTCAACAGCAACAGAGTCAGTTGTGTCAACTCGACTCGAGTGAGCCAGTTAAGTCCTAAAACGATATAATGAATCAACCCATTTTAATTTGATTCATATGTGAACTTGACCTGAACTTGATTATGTCCAAGTTGGCACAACCAACCAAACTCAGACTCAGCTTGGACCCGGCCAACTTTTAAAACCTTGACTCAGTCTGATTCGGTGGTTGATAAAAAGCATTCATCCATATAAACAAAAATGATGGCGCTTTTATAAACTGTTTGGAGCAAAATATCCGTCACAGGAGGTGAAGTCAGAGTCAAATGTTTGGGATCTTTTTTTGAATTGTTTAATTGATAATCAACCATATGATACAACTTACAACCGACAGTACACAATCACTCTTTTTAAATTGGACTTGTCTAGGCATACATGAGCTCTTTTCTTATGGCAGTATTTTGGCATTGCCAGTTTCTCCTCCAAAAAGTCAAATGGCTTGGTCCTAGTTGTATACTTATTGAAGATGAAACACTATGAAAGTGTGTAAAAAAATGGTAGGGTAGATGGAAATGTGTAACATAAAAAGCTAACCTCATGTACATGGAAAATTGCTAGGATGATGCTGACAATGATGATGACAACCAAGGACCGATTTAGAAAGGACTAGGTGGACCATGGCCACCCCAAATTTACATATTTGGTTTTGGCTCCTCCAAAAAAATTCAAAACTTTCTACATAGCCCCATGAAGTGAAATAGAATGAGAGAACTGTACAGCTTCCTAAGATCTTAGATACATTCCACAGAAGTCAACAGTCACTTTCTATCTTTGCCCAACCCACATCTCTATCTAATTACATTACAAAATGAAGAAACAAAAAAAAAGGGAGAAAAATAATGATAAAGATAAATAGAAGGGAGGGAGGGGATAAAGAAACTACTGTTTAAGTTGAGTCTTTCCTATTTCATGAATTATAAATCATCATTTTGATTATAACTCATTATAGATATTAAATGGTGATCGATGAATTAGTATCTTTCACATATCAAGTAATGCCATGTGATAAATAAATGGATAAATGAATGATGTGTCACATATGATTCGCATAACACATTTTTAATAAAATAATTGTTTGTTAAATTGTGAACTTTCAACGGCAACATGGAAGATGATCTTTTAGAAAATAATTTAATTATAAATATTGAAACAAAAATTGGGAAAAGATTTAGTACCATTGTTGTTAAAACCTTATGATACACGATTTGTATCTTACGATTCGTATCTATAAACAAATCTTACGATTCTAATAAATAATAAAATTATAGGGTTATTTGGAATGTGAAAGCATAAATCCTTTTATTTTAATAGTTTCTAAGGCTTAAGTCATCGAGCATTTAAGACCTTTGGAATTTTTAGGGGCTTTTTAGTTTATTGTTGATTTTTCACAGTATACTTAGATTATATAGTGGTCTTATACTTTTGGCAGCTGGAACATTGAAATTTGAGGTCCAATGAATTAATTATATAATATTCACTTGATATTAAAAAAAGTTCGAAAATTATTCACATTATTACCTTTTAGATATATTTTACATTACTTCGTATATTACATATTTTTTAGGGAAACGGTTTAAAATACACAATTTCCGGTTAAAGATGATAATGATTTAACAATATGATTCAATTTTCACAAAATTGTTTAGTACTGTAACAATAATGATGATTTTGATTGAAAGATTGTTAAGTGAAACTTTAATGAAATTTTTATTTTTATATTAAAATTTGTTCTTAGTTTATGAATTAACTTGGGTTAAGTAGACAAGCTACTGAAAATAAATTTTAAATTAACTTAATCAATATTTTGCACTAAACCCATTCAAAATTCAATTTAGGCTTGATAGGGACGTTCACGGACTGAGTTCTAGCTGATCTATGCTTTATGGCAATCAGAGCCTCTTTTACAGATACAGAAACTTGAGCCCACTCAAAGCCTGACGGGTTTTGCATGCTAAAGCCAAAACCTAGCCATTTTGAAAAGTACTAAGCCCGAGCCCACCCATTTGAGACATTAAAAATCCAACTACAGTAAAACCTCTGTAATGTAATATGGTTGGGACCATAGTACATATATTAGATTATAAAGGTTATTAAATTAGAGAGTCTGACAGTATTTCTTTCTAAAAATCTCTTTAAAACTCTCACCTATCATTAAAATGTTATTTCGGCTTCTCTTCATAAAAACAAATCACTCCATTCACTCCTATATAGTTCTTGTTCATTGAGAACAGAGTGTCTGCTCCGTCCCAAAGAATGAGGAAGCATATCCAGAAGTCTATCTTAGATTACTTGTCTGGAGTTTTGATGATGTAGTTTGCGAGGTCCTTAGTCAGTTTTACAGTAATTTTGTATTCTGAATGTATAGAATATTACTTTACAAAATGGTTGGGGTAATACATTTTTTTATTTTGAATGTATTGAGTACTGAGTTAAAGAAATTTATTACATTTTATATGGGCTCGAGGTTGGGACTACCTGTCGATACTATTTTAGATAGGTTATAACTTTATAGAGTATTAAATTATAGAGAGTTTACTGTATTCAAATTAAAAATAGACATGGTGAGTTATAAATGGACTACATTTGAACTTAAAACTCAATTTTCAACCACTTGATCTTAGTGGTCAAAGTCACCCAATGTCCTTGCCTTATTTATTTTAAAGAACACCTGACAACTTTGACCACTAAGATCAAGTGGCTAGAAATTTTTTAGCTCAAATTTGATCAAATTGCAGTCATCATGTCTACTTTCAATCTCAATGACCATGTTTCAATTAATTTCAATTATTTAAAAAAAAATGAGAAAATGAACCAAGTTTACACATAAAATGACTAAACGGTCCAAAAAGCCCGATGGGCTTTCACGAGCTTCTTGAGAAAGCCCAAGCCGAACAGTTTATATAAACGGGCTCAAGAATTCAGCCCAAGCCCGGCCTAACGAGCAAGCATATGTGTTCAAACCCTTTTGTTTATGACGGGTTCAAAAGGGTTTCGAGCTAGGTTCAGACTAAGGAACAACCCAAACCAACTAGAAACCCTAAAAGTTACCTTAGCTCATACAACATAAAATTCTTGATTATGCCACTGACGACAATGACCTATTACAGAAACACCACTACTTCGCAAATAATCTGAGCTTGGCTTCAATTCTACACCTTAGGTTTACATGGTGAGATCTATAGAAAACTCAAACTTGAATCCCAAGGTGGCCTACCATGGGGTGGCTCCCACCCTATGACATGACCAATGGATTGATGGGTTCAGAATTATGCAAACCAAAAATTGTTCAAAGTGGGTCCCATTGATGGCACTTGATTTTGAGGTTTTAAAGTTGAGCCATAAGTATCTATAAATTTCAACATTTGACCAATGCAAGTGAAGAGCCAGCAAGCTGAGGATGGATCTAATTAATTAAGGGCAAAATAGCGCGAAAGGGTTAGTTTGAATATTAGGTGGCGCCAACATAAGAAAACACGCTTTGGTAGAAGAGATTGTTGCAAATGTAGTTCATGTGTTTGTGTGGGGACAATTCTCACAAATACCTCTTAACACGGAATGCCCTTACGTATTTCTCAAAAATAGGGCACACCTCTGACCAGTTCAATCCCTCCATACACCCTTACACCTTGTAAATTATCAAGTGCTTTGATTTGACACCACTCTGAACAATAACCACAATTAGATTAAAATCTATCGCAAAACATTTGTTAGACTGCAATATTTAATGACCATGATACCAAAGGTTAGGGTGTTTATGTCGAGGTGAAATTTCACCACTAAAGTCATGAAACATTTCAAAAACGTCTTATCCTACCTCATTATTTGAATCCATCAAAAAGTGACCCCACAAAGAGCACACTTTTAGAGAAGGGCATCTAGGTGGGGTCTGTAGCACCACTCATGTATCTCTGTGTATGGTTCTTATTACAATGAGGTTGAATCTCCTAGAATTATTCCTTATGTATGAAAAAAGAAAACAGTATAGAGTAAGACGCTCTCATACTAGGATTAGGACAAACCTCATAATTACAGGTAAAACGGCAAAGAGGGCTGCAGTTTTAACACAACATGGAGAGAGGGACACAGAAAAGAAGCTGAATACAGCAGAATTTAGTTGTTCTGCCTCAGTGCTAAAAAAGGCATCTAATGTACCTGATAGCATATTAAATACCTCCCATGTGGATGGGGCTCACAGTCACACCCTCAAACTTCATCTAACCTATGATGCCCAGACACTTCAAAGTAGGCAACATTTCCACATAGTGACATATTTATGATGCTTCATATTTATGTGCAAAATCTGTGTCCTTCAATATCCATGTTGTGTCCCTGCCATATCCATGCTGTGTTTTGGAACCATAGCATCTAACATAGTTCCTAAACTTTAAAAGTAACAATTACATACCTTAAAGCGATCAGCAGTAGGTAAAAAGGATTTGGACACAGTCAAAATTTTAACCAAAAGATTTTGGAGCTTGTCATTGAAACCATAGATCTTAAGCTCAAGTTTATCTCCAATAATAGATAAGGATGTCTCTAGCTTGGCCACACCAGCCTGCAAGTAAGAGAGTTAAACTTCATGGGTTATGAGCTTAAGGATGAAAAAGGCATTTTCCCAGTAAAGTAAGTGTTCTCCTAGCAAAAGTTTTGGGAAAGAACGAAAATTTATATTAAATAAAAATCATGGCAAAAGAAAGTAAAAAAACTACAAATTCTATATTGAAGGTCATAAATTCAAATAACAGAGGAAAAAGCAGTTCAAAGCAGACAACATACCAAATGCCCAGAAGTTCAGATCAGTGTAGAAAAACAATTGGAAAAAAAAAATTGCAAATTAGAGGGCCATTAGGCTAAATAACATCATACCCACTAGATTTCAAGCATTGATTGCCAATGGTGAAACAGCCATGGGACTGGGTTTTAAAGGCGACTCACAAAACAACACCGATTGATTAAGGAATCACTCAAAAGGGATGGCAGTATGGCACAACTTGGTAATTGCTATATCCATATCCATGTATAGGATCATGATAGGTGTGCAACCGATTGATTAAGGAATCAATCAAAAAGAATAGCACAACTTGGTAATTGCTATATCCATTTCTCTGTATAGGATCGTGATAGGTCTGCAAGTTGTGCAACCCTCCCTCTCACTCTCTTTCTCTCTCACTTCCTGCACACACAACTTTAGTTTGTTAGGTATCATCCAACAGTCACAATACCAAGTCTCACTTTTCATATGGCTCGCTCAAAAGGGATGGCACAACTTGGTGATTGCTATATCCGGTATCTATGTATGGGATCATGACAGGTGTAGAAGTTGCACAACATCTCCCTCCCTCCCTCTCACTTCCTGTACACACATTTGGTTTGCTAGGTATTATCCAACAGTCATAATTCAATGTCTCACTTTTCATATGGCTTGTACATTGTTGGGGCAACTTCTTTCTTTGTTGTCCCTTATTTCTTATTTTATTTAAATATACTGGATGTGACTGCCAGTTAAGAAGTATGGCTCTAGGTAAAGAAGTCTACATGATGGCACCCTTTCCGGGAAAGAGAACAATAAACTCTAATTAACACAAGATACTATTTCTAAAACCAATAAGAAGCAAAAGCCATTGAATCGTTTTAGCCCTGGCTAAGATTATCTTTGATAAGATAAGTAACACTAAGAGAGCATACATCAACGTTCGATCTATGAAACCCAGGTGTCCAGTTTGAAAAAGAAAACAAACGGTAAAAATGAAAATGACCCAGCATAGGGGATTTCTGAGCACTGAGAAGTTCTTAAAGTACAATGTAATGTATGCCTACACATCCTAGTGGTACAAAAATAAGGGCATTTAGATTATCTGATCACCAACAGTAAGTTTCATGCAATCTTTTAAACATTAGATCTAATTATGAAATCAACAATCAATAAGTATTAATGATTTCGATTGATTTCCTTAGATTCAATAACTAATAAAGTTTAACATTTTGGTTTCTTTGTGAAAGATTGATGCAAATGCCTCACATTTTATAATGGGCTGGTGGATCCATCAAATACTAAACCCCCTAATTTTCGAAGTTGAAGCACCGTAGTCTTCGAGCAAACGAGAGGTGTAATATACATGATTTGACTGCATCTCTTGAACTATTTGATAGTTGTGAAGAGTAGAGACATTGCAGAGAGTTGTTTTTGCAATCTCACAGAAGCATTTCACATGACAGGGAATGGGCTTGAGTTGAGTTGATGTTATCCAGTGAACAGAAATCATGCAAACAGGACGACTCACACCTAATCATGATAACATGTGTGTATATATATTTATGTATGTATAAAGTAATGATCTAAAGAAACCCACCTAGATGGATGTTGGTCACAGTAGGTGGATTGAACAAAACTTCAGCCCCACTCCATCATGGTCACAAATGTATGAGTTCAAAATTTAATGATTTTATGGGGCTCAATAAAATGAAACTTCTTGGCTTGAAAAGTCAGCAATGTATAAAAGGTGGATAGGTTCTAATTTAGGATATATACATAGAAGAGGAATCAATTAAGATTGACAATGAATTGGTTGCATGGTGAGAAAAATTCAGATACTTAGCTGAAACTATCAAACCCAATGACATAATAGATATGGATATAGTAATTGGAGTACAGTGAGCAAAGTGTAGATACGCTAGGATGTACTACGTGATAAAAAAGTGTTGTGTAGATTAAAGGGAGATTCTATATGATGACCATTAGACTGGCACTGCTTTATGGAGTCGAGTGTTGGGTAATTAAGAAGAAACAAGTACACAGGATAATGGTTAAGGAAATGTGGATTCTAAGAAGGATAAGTAGAGTAATATTAAAAGATAAAATTAGAAATGAACACATCATAGAAACATTAAAAGTAGCTCCAATAGATGGAAAAAATGAGTCATTAAAAAAAATGAGAGAATCATTAAAATTATATGTTTTTTAAGGCACTCAAAATTTTACACTTATCTAAAGGTGGCAATTCATCGGATTAGACCCAATGGGCCTTAAAAGTCAAATTAGTGTCAAATTGGGTACGAGTGCAATTCACAAGGGTAGGTGGGTGTGAGGCAAGAATTAGATCCATTTGGTCTCTTATGGGACCCTAAAACCAAAGTTCTCATGGAAGGCTCATGAGAACAGTTCTTAGGTGATTCTTGTTCTATATATATATATATATTTGATGACCGAAGGTGTCCAGGTGTCTCGTACAACTAGTCCTTCGGGGCATGTGCACGCCTCCCTACACACACATGCCGGGTTCAAGAGGTGAGACCGTACTCTGTACATATCTTACGGACAGTGGCCCTTCATTGGAGTCAGCAGGGATTGAACCTAAGACCTCAATCCTGAAGTCCTATGTCTCAACCACAAGGCCAACCCCTTAGGATTCCTTGTTTTAGATAGATAGATATATATATATATATATATAAGCAAAACTGGTCAAGGCTCATTATTATAGCCTAGAGGTTGTGAGATCCAAGTCCAATGGGTGTAAGATAGGCAGTCTGCCCATGGAAAGAATTTGTCAAATCCAAATATGAAGGCCTACCCTAGATTCATGGGATAAACAACTTAGATGAGTGATCTAAATGATATGAACACCTACCATTGGTCCATGAAATGGGGTGTAGCTTTTTTCAACTATAACCAAGTATACTCAATACTAATTCTCACAACTTGACCAAGGGCTGATTAGGTTTCCCTGTAATAGCAGCTACTGGGGCATACTTTACGCACCTAGGGTGACTTACGAATTGGCTCAACTCATACAAAAGTAGCACCCTCATATGCATACAATGTAGTGAATGTGAACCATTGTTGAGCATATGAATGTGAACCATTGTTGACCATGGACCTCCATCAACCAATTAAGGTCCATCGGCCAATGCTTATGGGCCTAGGTTGATGATTGTAGGATCAAACTGAAGTGCATCAACTTCATGGTGTTCATGCTCTCCTATAAACAGGACGAACTCGTCACCAGATTGACCTTGTACAGAAAAATAATTGTTAGCAGTGAACTTGACCAATGCTCCACTTTCCTCTGCACATAGGGGCCCATATGATAAATATGGCCCAAGTATTTCAATGAGTGAAATTAGCAACACCCATATAGTTTATAAACACAAGCATTTCAATACAAAATAGAAAACCCATTCTCCAGGTGTTTGTACATTTATAATTATGCACAGATGTCAACAAAAGAAGTAATAGAGGTTTCATGGATAATTTCAAAGTTTACCTGATATAAAATCTCATTCAGCTCATCTTTAAGCAGATTAACAAACAATTCTGTCAAAATGCAGTTCCTTACACTGCTGTAACCATCCTTCACAGTTATCAAGAAGTATGCATTTGCACGGGGCACTTTAAATACCCAGTCAGGCTTGTACCATAACTTAACCAGTGGTTGATTGTCTATGCATCGTGGAAGATCGCATGGATTCTTTAATATGTTTGCGTTGCGGATTGAAAAATCACATGGAATGAACTCATTCTTCGAAGGCAAATTGAGGGATGGGTCAATTACTGGAGGATTCTTCCACATATCCAGATAAGGTAGTGAAATATCTTCTTCGATATAACGGGATCCAAACCATGATTCATATTGAACATCTGAAATGGAAAAGGAGTAAACGATGAATACAACCAATTAAAAAATATATAAAACAAAATTAACCCCTCCCCCTCACTTGTGGAAACAGAGTTGCTGTAGTTTTGGCTTCACTAAAGTTGCGCCCACACCCCCAACATATAATTTCTTTATGTTGAGGATGCCAGCACAGGTCCAAGAAGGGCCTGCACATCTCACCACTCTTCTGTGTGACAGAGGACCAAGATCTCCCATTCAAGATTCACAGCACCAAGGCAAGTGCCATTTATTTGGTTTGTGATTCTCTTTTATAATAAAATGCACCTTTTCCCTAGAACATAGAGTTCACTTGTAAGAGATAACATTGTTGTAGAACTTCACCTGGTGCTGGGTGAGAAAAATATAATACTATGACTTGCAAGGAATGAAATTACCTTTTGACAGGCTATCAAAAGACTTCGACATTATGTCAACCCTCATGTTTTCTGGAGTAAAGAAGCTCAAAACATGTTCTATCAATTTATCATCCCATACTTTGAAAGCATAATCACCATAAATAATGTGCTCCTCTGAATAGAAATGCAAGTTTTCTGTGACAAAAAGATCCAGTAAGCTAGAAAGGAAAAAAAAATTAAAAAAGGAGGATTGATAGAAGTGTAGAACACAAAGACGAGCCTGAACATGCAGGTCGAACAATCCGTATGTGCATGTACTGCACGAAAAATCTAATAAAATTATAGAGGGAGAGAGGATTAAAGATAAGGATCTGTAGAACTCAATAACTATCAAAGCATGCTTGATGACAACAGAGACAATGTCCACATGCAAGTCTTTGCATACCTTCCAACCTTTCATGCAAACTTTTATAGAAAGGCAAAGTAAATGAAGGAGATACTTGGACTCAAACGTGTAAATATGCACACACTCACATCCACACACATATATATGCACGGTGGCACATGTATCCTCGTATGAGACACTTCAACAGTTCAAACATTCAAATTAAATGCAGTAGATTCAAAAGTCGAGATCATGAGACCACCATCTTCATCATATCAAACCCTTTATCCCACATATTTGGGATAGGCACCCAAGATGCCTGGACACTCGCATATGCTCAACATCTAATGTCCGATACTAGTACATACGTTGGATACCCAGATATTGGTAGGATAATATGTAAAATATGCTTTACTAGTTTTACTATGTTTTGCCATAAGACATTGTGTAGTAGACACTTAGAAAATAGTTGTAACAATGAGCATGATGCGGAGCACCACAGCCAGTTTCTTTATTTAGACATTAGTTTTATTTTTTTATTCCATTATTCAGTTTGGTAATTTTGGTGTTATTTGAGGGTATTTTGTGTTTATTTAAGGGTATTTTGGGCATTTTATGTAACAGGGGTAGTTTAGTCTTTTTCCATGTAATGAGTATAAATACAAGATGTAACCCTCGTTAAGGAAGATCAATGAAGAAAAACAAAATTTTCTTGGGAAACTTTGTTCCATGCACATGATGTGTTGGTGAGAAATCAACGAACCTATTGGTGAGAAGTCCGGGATTGGACGAGAAGGCCGAAGGTAAGAAATCTTCAAACTCCGAAGGTGAGAAATCTTCAACCCTCTTTCAGGTACTATTCTATCTTCTTCCATCTCTCTTTTCCCTTTCTTCTCTTTGTTTTCTTCTTCCCGTTGTTACCGCCAGCCATTAGACCCCCCTCTTACCAACCCAGATCTGTCCCAAGTCTGTCCCAGAACCATCCCGATCCGTCCCAGAGCCATCTTGACCTGTCCCAGATCATCCAAAACACATCCCAGATCCGTCCGTTTCACTTCCTGCCACCACTACCCTTCCTTAATTTGGTTTGGTAAATTTATATAATTATTTACATTAGATTGCCAGGACTTGCATGATTATTTGTGTCAAATTTATGTTATTCAATTGCCATTATTAATTGACTGGTTAATTTCAGGCCATTTTAGATTTAGGGTGTATTATTTTCATCCCTTTTAATATTTAATAACCACATTAGGCATTTAGGCTTACCCTATCCTTTGTCCTGCATCAAATTTGGTATTATAGCAAGATTAGGGTGTTTCCTTAAACATCCACGATCTTAGGTTGCATCGTATTTTTTTGTGAAAAAAAAAAATCATCATTACATCATTCTTTTCATTCATTGCATTTGGAGTTAGGTCACAACATATAGTTTGAGTCCATCCCTAAAGTTGAGAGTCGAAAGGATTTTTAGTGTGTTTTCATGTGCATGACTACTAGGAGCCGGGTTAGTTACCAAAGGGATTCTAAATCCCTAAAGATATGTCAGAAGAACAACCCCCAGCTTGCTTCAATCAGGCCTTCGGTCAATAGACTGCCCAGTTGATTGAAATCCAAAAGTCATATGAGGCTTCACACACTGATCTAGTTGCCATAAATATCGGACTTTGAGAACCTATGCAAGAGAAAGAAGTTTAAGCTCAGCCCTGTACAGCCCAAGACCACCACATTAAGGCCAATTGTAGTAGAAAAGAGAGACATACAAAGTGTTCACACAACGGCCCCATCCAAGTCTCTATTCAACATCACTGCGAAAGAATTCGAGAAAGAGACTAGCGATGCCTCAACTATGTTTTCCCTCGTGTCTAGCGAGACCTCTCCCGAGGTTAGTAATGAGTTGCCTAAGGTCGTAGCTCCAGTCATCCAGGAATTCCATGATGTCCCATCTGATTTGCCGGATGAATTACCTCCCATGAGGGACACTCAACATGTCATTGATCTTGCCTCTGGGGCGACCTTAATAAACCTGCCTCCAACATTGAAAACCTCCAATAGGTCATCTGAGTCCGTGCATTTATCTGCACCGCACATTCACGATTTGCACGCTGAAATTAACAGTCAAATTAATATAAGTGATGAACAATATAAGTTTGTTATAGATACTCATTGCAGGTCCAATGAATTTGATGTAGATGCTCATGTGGAGGACCTCACCCTGTCAAGGTCCAACACCTTCACCCCCAAGCCCCACCACATCAGCAGGACCCTGACCCACATATTGGCCTTCCTGATCCATCCCATGACCCATGGTATGCACCTATCCAGCCCACTGAGCCTATACCTTCCTTGCCACCCAAGAGAGAAAAGATAGAATTTATCTTGGTCGAGAAAGTTGTTTTCACAGCTACCGGAGAACAACAGTTACATCCTGTGACGTGGAAGCGAGAAAGATGTTTTCACAGCTACCGGAGGACATCAGTTACATCCTATGACGTGGAAGCCCATGCACATGATAGATGTCATTTGGTTGCCTAAGTGTGAGCTACAGCGACTTGCTCCGGATTTACTGGTCTTGTCTCATCATAGGTGCATTCTACACACATATTGTCGTTGCCGCTATCCAGAGTTGATCACGACATCAGTGTCGAATTTCGAATATACCAACGATGGCGGAGGAGAGTCGATTCAACGTTCCTATTGTGGTCCGATGATCTTCTGCTTGGATGACACCTGAAAGCCTCACATGCGTGTGATTATACATTGAAGACCCCACATTGGGAAGACGCGCGCGTGGGTAGATGTTTGTCTTTTCATCTGCTTGAACTTGAAGTCGAGTTCTCTTTCAGATGGGGAGATTAATGCAGAGCACCACAGCTAGTTTCTTTATTTAGACATTAGTTTTATTAAGCATTAGTGTATTTTTTTCATTCCATTGTTTAGATTGGTAATTTTGGTGTTATTTGAGGGGTTTTTGTGTTTATTTAAGGGTACTTTTGGGCATTCTTATGTAATAGGGGTATTTTAGTCTTTTTTCCATGTAATGAGTATAAATATAGGATGTTACCCTCATTAGGGATTAGATCAACGAAGAAAAACGAAATTTCAAACCCCGAAGGTGAGAAATCTTCAACCCTCTTCCAAGTACTATTCTATCTTCTTCCATCTCTCTTTTCCCTTTCTTCTCTTTGTTTTCTTCTTCCCATTGTTACCGCCAGACATTAGACCCCCCTCTTACCAACCCAGATATGTCCTAGCTCTGTCTCAGATCTCTCCCAGAACCATCTTGGATCTATCCCAAATTTGTCCCAAAACTATCCTGGATCTGTCCTAGATCTATCTCAGAACCATCTCAGATCCGTCCCAGAGCCGTCCCAGATCTGTTCCAGATCCGTCCCACAATCGTCTCGACCCGTCCCAGATCATCCAAAACACGTCCCAGATTCGTTTGTTTCACTTCCTACTACCACAACCCTTCCTTAATTTGGTTTGGTAAATTTATATAGTTATTCACATTAGATTGTCAGGACTTCTGTGATTATTTGTGTCAAATTTATGTTATTCAATTGCCATAATTAATTGACGGATTAATTTCAGCCCATTTTAAATTTAGGGTGCATTATTTTCATCCCTTTTAATCTTTTCATAACCACATTAGGCATTTAGGGTTACCCTATCCTTTGCCTTGCATCAGAGCACTACTAATTGTGCTACAAGATCCTTCCAGATCAACTTAAAAAATAAAAAATAAGAAGGATAGTTATACCGATCTAACATACAATGATGGATTAATTATGCGACACAAGGTTTGTTGGACTTGATATGATGGACCCATTGGAGTCGTCATCCAGCAGTTTGGATCAAAGAGGAAGTGGTGTAAGGACTGAACTTTTAATAATTATTATATTCATCAGTTATTTTGTTTATTATTTAAAAGAACTAAATGGAGTCCAATTTAGAGTATAATTGTCTTTTGAAGCTGTTCCGTGGTTCATAAAAAGGGAGTATGTGGAGTTACAATTTAGCGTGAATTAACAAATTATCTATGTTATTTCTCTCTTAGGTAAGTGGATTCACATCGTCGTCGTCATTGTCAAGACCACTATTTTGGTATAATCAATATTGCTTGACCATTCCACATGTGCATGGCACATGCATGCACATAAACATGCACACGCACACATGAACATGTGCACAAATGCATTCACATGCACATGTACACACAGCCTATCTTGGAGGACTAGGCCCACCTTCTAACATGTTAGATTGGGGGTGTTAATGAAATATAGTGGTTTAGGGGATTGCCAAAGTTGGGGCCCAACAGAGCACCTAGCCCTTGATCTACATGCCCTATAATTAAAATAGTTCTAAAGGAATTAATTTAATGAACAAGCAGTCCAAAGTTCAAGAGTTCTATAAAGTAGTAGGAGTAATGACATGGGAGTTAGCCTTAAGAAGAGAGCAGGATAACCTAGAGGAACTGAAGACCATGTTAGATGAGTTCCTATTGCTAGAGAGGAGGAGGATGAGCATATTTGGACAGGGGACTCCTCAAGTGCCTTTAAAGTTGAAATAGTAGTGGACTTGGCCATGCAAGAACCAATTAGCAGACCCAAGAGCTCGCTCTTGAGTTGGTTAGGATCAGCTCCGCCAAGTGTCCAAGCCTTCATATGGTTTGCTCTTAAGAAGAAAATACTTTCTAGAATGGAACTAAATAGGAGGGACATTCTGAGTTCTAGTGAGGATTTGACTTGCACGCTCTGCGGTAGTCAGGAGGTCATTGACCACTTGTTTGCGAATTGTCATGTGGTTGGATGTTTATGGAATAGTTTTGCCCAGCTCATGGGTGTCTCATGGGTTTTCAATAAGTCACTCGAAAGGATAATGAATAGTTGGGAATTTTTTAATCTAGGCTCCAAGATGAAGGTAGCTTGGAATACCATTTCTGCAACTATTTTATGGTCGGTGTGGAAAACAAATTTTTTGAAGAGAGTGAGACCTTCCAAAAGGCAAAATGGAGATAGGATCTGGCTCTTGTCTTGCAAGGACTTCAAGAGTTTCGAAGCATTGTTATAAAAATTGAACCGGCCCGTGGTTGAACCACCGGTTCAACCATAACCGGCTCAATCACGGGCCTGTTTTTTAAAAAACCTTAACAAACATTAAACCGCCAATTCACGAGTTTGACCGGTTGTTTCAAAAAACCCACAAACTGCGAACCATAAAAATATTTTAAATTAAAAAAAAATACAAAAAATACAAAAAAAAATTGGCCTTTAAAAAAATTAATTTAACATTTGCCCCATTGGGCCAGCCCCAAAAAGGCCGGCCCTTTTGTCCCAGCCACCAAGGCCGAGAAGGGCAAGAATCTAATCATACTCCCCCCGCTTTTATAGCCGCATCCCTCTCATCCTATTTTGTATTTTTCGATGTGGGATTTTGGGAATGGGAGGGGAGAAGGACTACCTTGCTATGGTCATTCATGACTTCAAACTTCAGACTTTTTTTCTTTCTTTCTTTCTTTTGAGAGCATAAAGGCTTTTGGAATTGGATGGTTAACAGTTAACGATCTCTCACAGCTCCTTTTATACATATTTCATTATTTCTTAAACAATGCTATGTGGCAATATAAGTATAGCCTTTCTAAATAATTTAAAATGACAAAAAAATTAATTACTTTATAAATATAGAGTTTTTGGTGCTCCATAAAATTAAAAATAGATATTTTTAATTAAATTATTTTTTATAAATTTCATATAATTTTAAATGCCACAAAAATTTAGAACCAAATTATTTAAAGAGATTAAAATTTGAAAGTTTAAGAAATAGCGTATTTGATTTCATTAAGGTATTTTTGTTGATTCATATTAAAAAATAATCTTTTGAGTTAAATTTTATTTCAACTCAACAATTAAACTTTAATTAATAATTCAATATAATTTATGATATCTATATTAATTGCACGAGTTTGACCGTGGTTGAACTCAGTTGAACCTTATTCAACATTCTATTTAGACGTTTCGTTACACGGGTCGATTTTTAAAACATTGTTTCAAAGTGACGGACCTATACAACTCATAGGAAGGATGTTCGAGTGTTAGACCAAGAAAAGAAAGGACTAGAGTGAAATGGTCTCCCCCTCTGCCAAGTACTCTGAAATTCAATGTGGATGGGGGAGCAAGAGCTAAGCTAGGACCAACAACAATAGGTGGGGTTCTTCGGAGGGGATTTTAAATTTGCTTTTCTCAGAATTTGTAAGTGTGAAGACTCAAACGAAGCGGAATTGTTAGAGGTTAGGAAGGCTGGCTCTGGCATTGTGGACTCCCATGGGTCACTGGCGACTCACTATTGAGGGGGATTCGGCGAATGCGAATAAAGGGGTAAAGGGTCTTAAGCGGCTCCATGGAAACTAATACCACTTGTTAGGGAAATTAAGGAGTTGTGTCTAGGTCATGAAATCTCGTTTCAGCATGCACGGAGATCAGCCAATGGCGTTGTGAATTCTTTGCAAAGCTCGGAGCGAAATCACATTTGGAGGGCATTTATCCTCTAAATTGAGCGCAATAAGGAGTTTTTTTTTTGGGATCCCTTGGAGGAGATGTTTCTTGTATAGTTTGATTTTCGATTTTAGACCCTGGTGTGTTTTTCTTTTCTCTCTCTGGGTTCAAGTCTCTTAGAACCCTTTCATATACTTTTGTTTTTGCTTTACTGCTCAAAAAAAATTAATTTAGTGCAATCCAAGATACATAACATGATAGTTAGGTTGGTGTGTGGAGGGGACACCATAGGGAGAAAATAGGTGGGACTTAAATTGCATGTCATAGACCAAGGGTTGCACTAACATACACTGAAGTCTGAGCCTTTGTTTATTGTGAACTATGCCTAACCAAAATACCAACACAACCCTTGTTTAACCCACAGGAAGAGAGGGGGAGGGGGGTGTTATAAATAAGACCAAGCCTGCCTGTTTAAAGCTTGTCAGTATGGTCTTTATGGGCGTGAAACATGCTTGGGAAATTTTGAAGAAAATTTAGGAACCAAAGATGGGCCACTTAAAGGTTCTAAACTTTGATTGACAAGAGGCTATGGACACACTGATTATGGTTGCACAAATTAAAGTCTGTGTTGGAGATGGTTAGGATTTTTGTCTTTAGGAAAATTTGATTTTGCAAGACTCCTTAAAAATCATAGGCTTTTCTTCACCAACATTCAACTCTATATAACATGGCAACTCTAACTACTACTTTATATGAAGACCCCTTTAATACATGGCACTCTTAGTCTTTTATTATAAACAGTCCACTAGCATGCTTACATTTATCTCACCTACACCTATTCTATTAGCCATATCCAAATCAAACCCTCCATTTGGTTCTAAAGTCAGTTGCTCCAAAGTCCCAACTATCATGTTTTCCCACAATTAGATACTGATCCATTAAAAAGTTCATTCTCTTTACTCTTTTTTTTTTTTTTTGGATAACATGGGTATCTCCACCCCACATTGAAGGTGAGACTAATCCCGCAGATACACTAGACCACCAGCAAGCCTAGTATATTGGGTAAGCCAGGAAGGAGTCGAACCCACGACCTCTAGTCTAATCCTAGAAGCTTAGACTAACTAAGCTACCCATGCAGCTTTCATTCTCTTTACTGAATAGTTCCACAAAACTTACACAATATACTATGTTTTTATCCTACTAACTTCTTTACCATTAGCTTCAAACACTTTTCCTCATAATTCCAATTAACTACTATATCAACACTTCTATCCCTAATTAGCATTATATAGTTTGCAAATGGCATACATTAGGAACTTTCATATTGAAAATTTAAGTTTTGTCCATAATCAAACAAGGGCTTGGTGTGAAACTTAGGTGAAGCTCAACAATGCAAGGCTAAATCTAAAAATAAAACAAAAGTTTAATTGATTATATAAAAGCAATACTTGAAACCTCATATTCACCAATATTTTTGCCAATAGTTTCTTGGTGAGTTTTTGGTGACCGGATAATCTCATTAAATATGTAAAAGCCGCCATTAAGACACTAGAATGGAACTCTAAGCCAAGTTATAGACATTAGAGATGGATAGTTGAGGAAGAATTTTGCCTTGTAACAAACTTTGAGCTATAACATTTTGAAAATAGGCCCTTCTTACCATTCATTCATTAAATCTTGGATTGGCTTTTTCTTTTTCTTCTTGCTCTATGTAATTCTCTCATGACACTTGGTTTCGTGCTTTGGACTCAGTTACTTTAGAGTGCAAAAAGGCCTGTTTGGATTTAATGACCTTCCTACAGCCTAGCATGACATCAACAATTGAATGGCAGTCAGCGGTCTAGTAATGCATGACAAAGACACACTGGAAAGACATTATGGGTGGGCTAACCCATGCATTCTAAATATGGATTATGGTCCTAGCTAAAAAAAAATTGATCAAAATACAATTCAACCGGGCTAGGCTTGACCTTGAAGCAACCCAACCCACCAGAATTGTATCGTGTTTGTTTCTACCTAACCATAGATCCATAAAAACTATAAAAAAGACAAATCCTAGTTATTTGGATTATTGGGTTGGGTGAAAGTTGCTTTCATATAGACTTTGGTAAAATGGTTTGAGCAAAATAGGCCACACTATCAAAACCATGCATTCACCATCATCATCAAAGGCCAAAATCTCATCAATCTGGTCAGCTTTTTGAGTCATACATCTCCATTTGACCCTATTACAAACCATACCATCAGTCACCCCATTATCTGTCATGACTTTTTAATCCCTTCCTTCCATGTTTTAAGTGGTCTACTTCTCCTCCTTGTGCCTGCAATTTGTAACCTTTCTACTCTACATATCGGGTTTGTCTCTTGGCTTCTACTTACATGGCCAAACCTACCTACCAGGCTGCACCAAAACAATCAATCCAACCGAATAAATCTCTCAATCTCCATCAAACCAACTGAAAAAAAAAAAAAAAAAGGGGGACTGTCAAGAAAAATCTAGCAGAATCAAGCCCATGCTGCATGTGAACTGCGACACCCACAAAAAAAATCTGAAGATAAGAATTCTCTCTTCCAAGTACCCAACACAAACTAAATTTCAGATCAAAATGAGAAGTATACCATTTGAGTATGCATTCAAATATACAAACTACAAATAAACATAAAGTTCAGCAATTTATTGACCCTATTACGACGGCCTAAACAGAGAGAACCTGAAAAGAAAAGAAAAAGAACAAAAAGAAAGAACCTGCAAGTTCTGCTGCATAATCATCTTGTGGTTGCTCCTCCACAAATCTAAATTCCATATCTCCAATATCTTGAAGTTCCTTAAATATCCAGGCTTGTGGGCCAGCTTTATGCATTAACTTAAGGTATTGATAGACAACACCAATAACCTCGTAAACCTGCAAAGGTAAAAAGAAGCACCCAGAAAAAAAAACAGTAGTAAGAAATCTAGATGACACTGTTTGTATAATCAAAGTAAAACGTGAGTAAGAAGATAAAGAGGAAAATGCAAGTAAAAACCAAATAGGTGAAAAATACGCAAGAGAGAGAGAGCGAGCTTATTAATCAAAATTGAGGACTTTAAAGTAAATAAGAGAACATGCATGGTAAGAAGAACAACAGAAAGAGGGAACTCATAAATTTGCTGCTGCTAACAACAACAGCAACAGCCTCATCAACAGCAGCAGCATAACCATCATCAACAGCAGCAGCAGCAGCAGAAAATTAATGACTTATTTTCATATCATGTTTGGGGTATCATACAAGTAAAGTCGGGTTATATTGGAATCTCTTCCCAGTTGTCTATGCATGGTCTTACTTCTGAAGTTGGGGTTCATCTCTTAATGCTACTACATGGAGAATATAGAGGGTCAGAAGCAACAGAATTTAGGGTCAAATTAATGAGTTTCCACAATGTTGCTCTTGATACTGAATTGTATAAATTGGTTGTTGGGAGGAGGGGTTCCAACAAATTCAGTTGCATTTTGAACACTAATTCTTTCCAGCCTAGAGGGAGTGCATTGACTTGGGTTCAATACTATGGCCTTTGTAGTCGTTTCCACTGATGGTGTTTATTCGTCTTTAGAAGTTTGTGACATTTTTTTCTCCATGTCGCATGCATTCTTGTGCTCCATTTCTGATAAATTCATAGTTGTCACTTTAAAATGTTCAAAAGAAAAATCCAACTAAATCTCGCCGTCTTGACAATTCAAATCAGGATTCAATCAACTCTTTATAGGGCTCACATTTGCATTCAGGTAACATTTTAAATAATAATAATAATAATATAGTTATAATTAATTAAAATGATAAACATAAATCCAAAGATGTGTTTATGTCTCACGCATGGAAGGATGCGAAGTGGACTACAAAGATCCAAAAAGGCTAATATTTCTTAAGAATTGAAAAAAAAAAAGGCTGAATAAAACTTTAGTACTAAGCCTAGAAAGAGAAAAACCAATGAAAGTAGCCCTCATAAGAAACCAAATCACCATCAAACAAGGTGAGCTGTGTTCCCTTGCAAGGGGCAATCACACCCACAGAATACCATCCCCAAGTTGTGTTCTCTATAGATGGGCAAATTCTCCTCCCCGGTTTTTTTTTAATGATGATCATCAAGTTCTCCACCCTGATCTTACCAAACAAGATGACGTCAAAAGCAGAGGCAGTAAAAGTTGGGTGTAACCACCTACAGGAAAACCCTTGTTTCCAGTTCCCTAGGGAACCCCTTGTTTTAAGTTATTCAGACACACTTGGTGATCTCTATAAAACAAGGTGATGTGAAGCACCACACGAGTTTCCATATTTAGCAAGTTCCTATATTTAGATTTAGGATTTCCAACTTTTCATGATTGTATTTTTTCTTTCATTTATTTGTTTAGTCCAATAGTTGGTTTTGTTTGGGGAATTTAGTGATTTTACATATAATTAGGGTTTTCTAATCATTGGGGGTAATTTGGTATTTGTTTATTTAAGGGTATTTTGGTCTTTTTCATGTTTTTAAGTTATTATATATGTGATGTAACCCCTCCATACGGGATTGACACTTAATGATGAATGAAATTGAAGTTTTCTTCGGCTGCTTGTGCGATGAAAGTAATTTGAGAGTGATTCCTTTGGCGTTAGGCCCTTTTGGCGTGAAACCTAGCCCGTGAGGCTACCATCCTTCCATCTCCAGGTATTACCCATCCTCTTCTATCTCTTCTCTTCTCCTCTCTCTTCCTTTTCTCTTTGTTTCTTTTCTTTTCTTCCAAGAACAAAAAGCCCTTGAGCCATTGCCGTCACCTTTCCTAGCCATGCCATCTATGGTCCCAGATCAGTCCCATATCCATCCTGGATCCGTCACATATCCATTCCAAAACCATCCCAGATCAGTCCCAGAATCGTCTTATTGTTGTCCCAGATCTATCCCAGAACAGTCCTTGTTTACCATCCAGAACTCATCCTAGACCATCCTGACCCATCCTAAATCCGTCCATACCCATCCTAGGCCCGTCCAAACTCACCACTACCCTTCCTTAACTTGGTTTAGTAAGTTATATAATTGTTTACATTAGATTTTCAAGAATCTCTTTAATTATTTGTGGTAAATTGTATATTTATTAATTGCTGATATTAATTTGAATTTAATTTCAGTCCATATTAGTTTTAAGTGCATTAATTTCATCCCTCCTAATATTTAGGGAACCTAATTTAAGTATTTAGGTTACCCTATCCCCTGTCCTGCACCACAAGGTGAATGGTGATGAAATCAAATGGGTCTTAATAAAAGTGGATGAGATTAAAGAATTCTGTGAAATATAACATTTTCATCATCATCATCATCATCATCAAAACTATTTATCTAATAACATTTTTGTGAACCAAAAAAAATGACAAAAGGTTTGAATTTGTGATCATAAGATTGGTGTGAAGAATAAATCCATTGAATGGTGGATCATGCCAAACAAATTAATGTTAATTTAGTGAAACCAGCAACAACTTTGCAAATGTGAGAAGCTAATTCTTTTCTAGGGCATGAAATGGGTGGGTGTTGATTGGTTTTGCAGCATTACACTGCTTAGATCATCTTCTTTCTATTATCTGACAAGTTAAGGGACTACTTGGTATAGATACTACAGTCCTCTAATCAAGTCCTCTATTTAATCACTCGGTAAGTCCTTACACACATATTTTATAAGATCTTTCAACAGTCCATCCCCAAGGCATTATGTTTCTCTCTACATCCATTACATGAAAGGATGTGCAATGCATTTTGTAAAGAGAGATCAACCTAGATGAGTGGTTTGTTTTCTTAATAAATAAAAGGAGAGACTTGCTCTTCCATCCCAGAGTTGAGACTTGAGCTCCTCGTCAAATCAATGTTTTTAAAGTCACTTCGAGGTTGAAACATGATAAAAGGATTAAACTAGTTACTTGAACAAATGATGAGCAACATGTCTACTCATTCGAAGTATTAATCATTTTGACTGAACCAGGGTAAAAGGAATGAAGTTATACTTGTTACTTGGTTGATTGACGACTAACTGGTCTACTCATTTAAGAGTATTGTTGGGTCAATTTTGGCTAATTAATAGAGAAACAAGTCCATCAATCTATGTACAAATCACGTTGACCTTGAAGCACGATAAAAGTGAACTTGTATCCAGTTACTTATTGTGACAAGGAAGTCCATGATGGCAACTGGGTCTATCAAAGATCTCAGAAGTGACATCACTCAATCGTCGAGACGTTATGGTTGGAAGATGACCATCAAATCTAGTTGCACCTGATCATGTTGGTCCCTCCGTGGATCTGTGCATAGATTTGTGATTAGATTGCTAGAAAAACATGATTTGACCGTCCATTTCATCATATCGGGTTTTGAGAGTTGTTTTGTCTGTCAGATCGTGGTAGGCGTGATCTAAGTCGTTTGGACGGATCGAACCGATCTGAGTCTTCATCATCATTATTTGAACAAATGATCAGCAACATGTCTACTCATTAGAAGTATTAATCATTTTGACTGAAGTAGGGTAAAAGGAATGAAGCTATACTTGTTATTTGGTTGATTGACGACTAACTGGTCTACTCATTTAAGAGTATTGTTGGGTCAATTTTGGCTAATTAATAGAGAAACAAGTCCATCAATCCATGTACAAATCATGTTGACCTTGAAGCACGATAAAAGTGAACTTGTATCCAGTTACTTATTGTGACAAGGAAGTCCATGATGGCAACTGGGTCTATCAAAGATCTCAGAAGTGACATCACTCAGTCGTCGAGACGTTATGGTTGGAAGATGACCATCAAATCTAGTTGCACCTGATCATGTTGGTCCCTCTGTGGATCTGTGCATAGATTTGTGATTAGATTGCTAGAAAAACATGATTTGACCGTCCATTTCATCATATCGGGTTTTGAGAGTTGTTTTGTCTGTCAGATCGTGGTAGGCGTGATCTAAGTCGTTTGGACGGATTGAACCGATCTGAGTCTTCATCATCATTATTTGAGTTTAGTAGTTGATTTAGAAAGTTTATTTTATTATTTTACTTATTTTATTTGACTATAAAACCTTATGGGATGTAATAAGTTATTTCGGACAGCTTGTATTGTTCGCACGTGGCGCACATGAGTGGTGCCTCTAGGGTTTCTTTGGGTTTCTTATAAATACTTGTAAGCACCCATCATTTACAACACAGAATACAATTTTTTTTAGCGGTAACACAGAATACAATTGAAGGAATTTTCTGCATAGTGGTGTGGTTCCACTCTTTCTTTGGTGCGACTCCAAGGAAGCAAGGTGTTTTCTATCAGTTTTTCTCCTTCTATTCTCTTCCTCTTCTTCTCTTTTCCTCTCCTTCTCTTTCTTCTCCAATTTTTCCCCAATTTTCTCGCATTTCCAGAACTCTAAACAACCCAAAAAAACCTAAACAAACCTGAATCAGGGCCAACCAAGGCCAGAACCTCAAACCACAGCCACCAGCCGCCAGAATCAATCCGCAGTATGACCGTACATAGGTCCGTGCAACCATATGGACAGGGTTTTCTGCTCATTTTCATCCCTTTGGCTTCCTGTTCTGATTCCCCAACCTACTGTGAACTGTTTATGCACAGAAAACCCCAAACAGCCTATACTTTTAGACATTTCGGTTTGGAATCAGGTTCCCTTCCAAATCGTACAAATTTCCTTTTGAAGGGATTTTCTGGATGTGCTGGTTCTGATTTTAAGAGATCCAAAAGGCATCAATTTCATTTGTGATTACTTCTATGGTTTAGTGTGCTAATATTCTGCAGATTCCTTTTGATCTCTTGTCTTTGTGATGGTTATGTGCTTGGATCTTGCATTAAATACTGATTTGCAGATTGGCTTCTTAAATCAGCATTCTAATTACAGTTTGCAAGCATATAGTAGTAGATATCATTCAGATTTCTTATTTTCCTTCATTACACTCTTAGACCTAGGATTTTGAATGTCCCAGCCTAATTTTAGGGCACACTGCACTTCCGTCCTGCATCACATTGTTTCGTTGACTGACAGGCAACTGGTCTAACCATTACTCATTACTAGTTATTTAGCTGACCGACAAGAAACAGCTCTACTCATTTTACTGCATCTTTTTCTTTTTGAAAGGTAAATCTGACCACAGTTTTGGGTTGTCAAACCTATGCTCGGGGAATTGTTTTCATGAGAAGGACAGAAATTTTGGTTTGCTGACAAGTAACTGGTCTATTCATTTGATGAATTTTTTGGGGTTGGTTTGGGCTGACTACAAAGAAAACAAATCCGTTCATCCATTTATCTATCTAAAATATATATCTAAAGCCTATAACCCTCAAGGTTGCTGTCAATCTAAAACCCACAACCTTCAAGGTTGGTATCAATCTAGAACCCACAGCCTTCAATTGATCTAACCCCCTGACAAGCAACACTTTTTTTCTTTTTGAAAGGTAAATTTTAAAGCATTTTTGGGTTGCCAAACCTATGCTCTTGGAATTCTTTTGACTTTGAACATGATAGCAGAAGTAAAATTGTCACTTGTTATTTGGATTACTGACAAGCAACTGGTCTATTCATTTGTACGAATTTTTTTTGGGGTTGCTTTGAGATGACTAGAAAGGAAACAAATCCATTCATCCATCCATCTATCTAGAATATGTCTAAAGCTCACAAACCTCAAGGTTGCTATCAAACTAAAACTCACAACCTTCAATTGGTTACTTGATACTAGTTTTTAGCTTTTTTTGAAATGGTTCATTTATTAATAGATAAAAAGGCACGTGCATATACGGATAGAAAAAGAAGATAAAAAATACCAAACACCACAAACTGAAAAGGAAACTGGGCACGGAGGAAATCAACAGCCTGGTCACAACACAAACCACTATGAGATCAAGCAATTTCTCTACTCATTTTACTGCATTCTTTTTGAAAGGTAAGTTTTTACCGCATTCTTTGGTTGTCAAACCTAGGTTCTGAGACTTGTTTTGACTTTGAACGTGATGGGAGTGATATTTTCACTTGTTATTTGATTTAAAAAAAAAGCAACTGGTCTATTCATTTGATGATTTTTTTAGGGTTGCTTTGGGCTGGCCTAGAAAGGAAATAAATCCCTTCATCCATCTAAAAATATATTCAAAGCCCACAACCCTTAAGGTTTTCATCAATCTAAAACTACAACCTTCAAGGTTGTTGTGGGGTTGGGGTTGGGGTTGGGGTTGGGGTGTTGGGTGGGGGCACACTATCTATCTATCTAAAACCCAAAACATTTTAAGGTTGCTTGCTATCCATCTAGGACCCACAAATTTAAAGCCACCATTAGATATCTTTTTTTTCTTTTCGGGGTCAAACCACTATCTATCCATCTAAACCCCACAACCTTTAAGGTCTCTATGTATGTATCTGAACCGACAAAAGGTTGCCATCTATATGTCTATCTAGAACCACTAACTTTAATGTTTCTATACTCTTATGTTTCTTTTCTTTTCTTTTTTTGTGAGTGGTAAGCTATACTCTATGTTTCTAAAACCCTCTAAAAATATATACCTAACGCCCCATCTTAACCCATAACTTTTAGGGTTCTACAAAACACTCGACCTTTAAGGTTGCACAATAAGCACTTAGAAGTTGTTCTATGAGCTCTTGTCAACACAGATTTGGTCCTCTTTTAAAAAAAAAATGACAAAGAAAAAAGGCAAGGTCTTAAAGATTAACCATTGGTTATTTACTGTCCTTTTTCAGAGCTATTGTCAACAAAGATACATACTGAACATTGGACTTTTACTTTCTTTAAGTTTTCTGCAATGGGTAGGATGTGAATCTAACCAATTAATAGATCAGATTTGAAAGCACAGAAGTCCTATTTGGGATGATATTTCTTGCCATCATTTCAACAGAAAGTTACTTTCTGCTTATAATCTGATTAAAAATTCACAATTTGGAAGCCAGGCAGTATTAAAGGTTCTATTCTTCAAATATTCAACCTTCATCTAGTGAAGATGGGACTTGGTTCTATCACTTTTGTTCACAGGAAAGGGCTAAGAATGTCATATAGGAAGAACTCAAGAGGCATAGGCCATTAATCAATGTTGAACATCAAGTTCAAAGTAGGAATTACTTCAGCCTGCGAGTACATAGTATCGTGTATAAACTTTCCTCAAAAGAACAACTATGTGTAATAAGAACCAAGAAAATGAAAGAATGGCAAAACAATCCAACAATTAAATCAATGGAATTTTGGCATCATCGAGATAAGCATACATTGTCTAAGCCAGACTCAGTGAGGTATATAGACATGTCAAAGATGTATGCTATAGAAGATCGATGACTTCCTTCATCACCAACGCCAGCAGACAATGAAGTAGCCCATCCTTTAGCTTTGAGAAAGAAAAGCAAGCTTCCTTTGCCCTCTGCAAGTGAAATTCATGCTTAGACTGCTATCATCAGAAAATCATAAAATGCTTAAACAGTCATAAATTCCTAAAAAAGCAAGATGCAAGGATAAAATTAGTTTAGAAAAATACGACTTTAAAGCCAGGTAAAAAAATATCCCAGTTTCATGAACTTGGCATGAGCTCATTACCTGCTTGTTGCTTTAAAACAAAAGTTGAAAATTTAGGCAACAACTAGCTTACCATGCCCCAAAATGTGTGCTATGTAGTCTTCTGGCTTCTTCAGATACTCTTTACTGAGACATGGCAGTGTCCATGTCAAGCTGAGAATGTTTACATCTTTAACAGCCTCTAACCTGTAAAGTTTACCAGTCTGCCAAATAGGTAAACATTTTTGAAATTCTGCTTTTAAATGATGACCTCCTTTGACATCACTGAACAGCTCCACCACCCAATCTTCAAGAACATCTAGAGGTTCTGCAATATTAAAGAAATCCATGCTTAAAATAATTACAGTAGTAATACTCCTCTTTGGCCCAAATCCAAATCATCAACACCACCCACCTATAATCATAATGAACCAAGATGGAACTAAGACCAACCAAAACTGGGTTAATTTTTAGGCCCATGGCATTGGCATGCTGGTTTAATTTCTGATTTGGTATGTAAATGTGACATAGCAATACACACACACATGTAGGAATTATCTAAAATCCCTATCTATTTTTAATTATATTCTTTTTTATATGAGCAAAATCAAGTAAGGACAAAGTAGTCCATTATCTATATTAATATAGTAAGGGCAAAATAGTTCATTTCTTTTCACAGACCATAAACTATTTAAACATTTTATTTACTTATTACAAGAGACACACAATAAGATCCTTCAGCTCTCTCTCTCTTTTTCACGGTATGTTTCTTTCAGTATTTTTCAATAGAGATCATGGGAAGGAAGCCATATCTGCCCCATTACAGTGCACATCTAATCCCCATTCCGTGTCCGTACATGCATGTGGGGCATGCAGATATGTCCATGAATCTCAGGCTATCGCAGGTTTTAGGACTTCCTAAATTATATTGACAAGTTCTCATTCATTTTACTATTTTGAGAAGGTTTGAGCAACTCTTCTAGGTTGGGGACAGCTTCACTCTACCCAGGCATAAGCCTGGCAGCACCTAAGAGCAAGAGAGAGTATGCCAATTGCCTCTCACCTAGATTGCAATGGGAGATGTGGGAATTCCAGAAAGAGGGGTGGGGGCGTGGCGGGGGTGGGTTGGGTTTATTTTGTTCACAGAATGGGAAAAAAAAAACCAAAAAGCTAACCCATTCATTTAACAGGCTAAAAAATAAGTTTGAGCCCAGGCCATCAATCACATTTACATGTTCAAGCCTGTTCAGTAAGGGCATGCTCAGACCCATGACCAGCCTCACCTTTTTTTTTTTTTCTTTTGAGGTCCGGAAGTGTCCAAGCATCGCACCCTACTAGTCCCCCGGGGTGTGTGAAAACCCCCCAATCCGCACACACCGCGTAAGTCTGCGGAAAGTGGCTCTTCATTGGAGTCACCAGGGATTGAACCCAAGACCTCAATCCTGAAGTCTTGTGTCTCAACCACCAGGTCAACCCCTTAGGGTTTGACCAACCTTACTTTTAGACTAAAGTACTAGCTGAAAACGATTCCATGCCTTTTCTGTCAGTAGTAAGAGATAGGCAAAGCTTGATGATTGGCCCAAAAGTAGGCTAAAGACAATTTCTTGAATGAGAAATAAAGAGGCAAGGCTCTACCCATTTATACCTCTAGTCCTCCAATTACCTTAATACAATGATATTCTGTGCTAGACTTGCAACATAGAAATTGTAGAAAGCAAACATTACCTCCTCCAATGACCACTAGTTTCATCATTCCACCATGATAATTTTCTTCATACAACCGGAGAATTTGTTCCCGCAAATTAACACCCTTTTCCATAGCATCATGCAGACTCTTCTTGTTCCCTTTGATGCAGAGTAAAGGAATGCATCATTTGATGACAGAAACAAAAACAATAGAATGAAACATCACAAGTAAAATGATGGCCATATTTATACCCCAAAAGAATCTGTTAAAAGGATGTCCCACAGCAGATGTGTGACACTGAAGTTGTTGAAGGCGACAAGCATCACTTTGCAATACCTGGTTGAATTCTACATTTGGTTTTGTTTCATTAAACATAGAAGTAAGCAGTTTGAAATCAAATAGCAGAAGATTAATGTAATGCATAGATACATATATATATATATATATACATATATACATATATATATATATATGTATGTATGTGTATATGTGTACGTATGTACATATGTAATGTATATATACAAGCTCTCCATATTAACAAAGTAAAATAATAACAAATGAACATTGTATTACCTGAATCTACAGCCAATACCTCACGTTCCATTGCTTCAGCCTTAATTAATGGTGAAACAAAAAATTGAGAAAACCTGCAAACAAATTAGTCAACTAGATTTTTCGATTTCTTTAAATGATTAGCTTGAATTTTGAAAATTTAACGAGATATATTGCATGCCGTCGTTCTGAATAGATAAAACATCCTCACAAGTTTCAATTATATATTGATAATAGTTAGATACAAGGTCACCAAATAAAATCCAAGTAAACAAAAATCTAGAACCAATTTAAAAAGGACCAGTGGACAGTGCCAAAACAAACAAGTTCTGTTAGCGCCTAGGCCCGTCCGAGTCACCCATATTGTCAATTACATGACTCACTTGGACCTTGCCTTGGAAGAATATGAAGATGACGGAAGATCTACTGTGCACTAAAGACTCTGCACCAAATTTGTTATTAGCACACAGGTAAGTGAACCTTAGTAGACATTAGGCTAAGCCCAAAATAACTTAGAAGTCAATGGTTAATAAACTAGAAAATTAGAAAATGGTTGACTTCCAGCCTCGAGGCCTCAAGCAGTTTGTCGAGGCCTCAAAGACTGTCTTTAGCTGAGTGAAAATTGTGACAGTTGTAATTCAGCGTGGGACCACAAGAAGTGTCCTTTGACCGAGTATCTTACAAGATTTGGTTAGATAAATCTGAAAAGAGGGAAAGGCTTTCTTTGATTTCGAAAAATCCTAAATTGGGATTTTTATGGGAACAAGGAATATCTACAAGGGTCCTCTTTTAGAGTGAAAATCCATTTGCCACCTCACACGGTTGAACAAATCTTTTGGAGCCTAGCACCGTGGATGGCTATCCTTTACCTGTTTGGAAAGGCTCCTCAATTTATCTAAAGATAAACTTATGTGTGATTGACAATCACGTGCAAATACGAAAAGTCTAAGAAAACCGTTGATTTGAAAGATTTGGAAAAATATGAGGCTTTCGGTGATCTCAAAAGATTATTAAAAATCATGGTGTCATCTCATGATTCGTTGGTGAAATAATTTGATTGTCTATCACGAATAGGTGGCGTGGTAGATAAGTTGGTCATTGACTTAATATCTTACAAGAGACGTTTGAATTAACAAAAAGTTTGTGTGCTATATTTCCTTAAACAACCTCGAGGCGTCGAAGGAAATCTAGAGGCCTCGTGACGTGACTGTTGTATAACAGTCTGTCTTATTTAATCTCGGTTGGCTTAATTAAAAAGTGCATGCTGAATACTTGAAAAAGAATAACTGAGACCAGAGAGATTTCGAGCCTCTTGTTACACCTTCTTCATCATCCTTTAACTAGGATATGTTTGGGTAATCAATACCTGATGTCGATGAAGTTGAGGGTGTTCACCTAGGACCAGAAAATCAGTCATATTGATGTCCTAATACCCGTATACCGTTGTGCCAATAACCAACTCTAATGGACCTGACTGAATGATGAAGCACAGAGACATCGAGTAAAGAAGAACACACATTCTGAAAATTGGATAAGGCCCAAGGCAGGTGTTCCTCCTTCGCTTTTATTTTATATCATTGTAAGGTGGATTAGAACATTGCGTTCGAACCACCCAAAAAAAATAGGCGTCGAGGATTAGACCATTTGAGTCGAACCTCTATAAAAAACTAAGTTGTAATATTTGGGTGTGAGGCCCATTCATAGTATAATTAGGATGACCCTAGAGATGGGAAGTCTAACAATGGACATAGGTTAATTGAAAACGAACCACTATAAAATCTCTGTGCATATATGTGGTTGATGTTTTTAAGTTGAATGGTTTGATTGATTATTCAGTCACATGCACACACATGTAGGTTTGGCCATAATTCATTAACTGGGCTTAATTCAAAAGTGATTCACTTCGTATCTCATACATTTAAGTAAAGGATTTTTTAAAAAGGAATTGAATTTAGAAATCCGACCTATGCACCCTCCTCTAGGTTGTGCATTACTCTAGTAACGGAATTTCAGATTCGCTCAACAACTCCTACACTAAGACATTTAATAGTGGTAATTGTACGCACATGAATTGGTACTCAAGTTTTAATTTGAGCACTCCAAAGTAGGGTCCACCTATGCCCATATGGATGGGTGATTTCAAAGTTAGTTGCATGTATATGGTGTCTTTAAAAATTAATCTTAATCAGATACGTGAAGCCATGTTTTTAAGGGCCCAAAAATCCAATTTTATCTAATGATGAGAATTGATTATGTTAGATCAATAGGTTGTAAAACTAGAATTGGGGTCAAAGATACAGGTCCAATTTACGAGGAGCGAGTGGGTGTGTGGAGGCAGGTCTATTAAACGCATGGGCTAAAATGTCCACGTGCTTTGCTAGTTGTGTCAAAGGGTGGGCCCCATCTTATGATAAAAAATATATGTATTATATGTGGATGGATAGATTATCGTGGAGGCTATCAAACTATCAAAATGGGACCCATAGAATCATCCTAGCCCTTAATTTTTTAAGATTAAAGATAGACTATTAGATAAATATTTTTATCTATCATGACCAATCCAATGGTGAGGATGCAACAAATGAACATTACAAAAGGTTGGTTTAAGTTTAAAAGAGAAATTAATAATCTCAATGGTTTGGATTCACCATAAACTGAACCCCACATGGGGCCCTTGTGCCCAAGCTCAAAAAAAGGCATAGGCATTTTGTAGTTTTCCTTAGGTACACCCAGGTGTAACAGAAAAAGCTACACTACATTTCTTGGACCAAAAGTAGGTGTCCATATCATTTAAATCACATGGGAGCTAACACCTTTTCCAAAGTAACTTTTCAACTATTTTGTCATTTTGTGTGACGAGTTTTATCAACACCCCATCCCACATCACACAAAAGGACAAAACAGTTGAAAGTTACTTTAGCAAAGATGTTAGCACCCATGTCATCAAAATGACATGGATACCTACCATTGGTCCAAGAAATAGGGTGTAGTTTTTTTTTCTACTACACCCATGTGTACCCAATACTAGCCTTATATAAACATAAATATATAGGGAAGTTCTCCCTTTTGAATCTCCCCTCAAAAGCATCACCCCTTTTGAATCTCCCCTTCTATCTTTCCAAAAAAAAAAAAAAAGAATCTCCCCTTCAGCGCGAAAGTAAGAAATTCGATCCTATGCAATGCAACAGTTAGGCCTTTTACTCCAAACTCGATCTTGTGTGTTGAATCAAAGCTTTGACAGTGTTTTGCTAGTGTAGTCTTATTTTCCCTTTTTTTTTCTGCTTGGATTTGATCCTATGCAATGCAACAGTTGGGCCTTTTACTCCAAACTCGATCTTGTGTGTTGAATCAAAGCTTTGACAGTGTTTTGCTAGTGTAGTCTTATTTTCCCTTTTTTTTTCTGCTTGGATTTGATCCTATGCAATGCAACAGTTGGGCCTTTTACTCCAAACTCGATCTTGTGTGTTGAATCAAAGCTTTGACAGTGTTTTGCCATTGTAGTCTTATTTTCCCTTTTTTTTTCCTTCTTGGTTTTCTCATCATCTACTTCAATGTCTTCAAGCCTTAGTTTCCAATCCCAACCTATTGATTACATTTCTTACCAAGGCAACACCGACCGACTCCCATCACCACTACTGCCTTCACCTCTATTAATATTCATGAATCACAACTCTCCAACAGTACAAAATTCCACTATTCTTCTTACCTTCTATAGCAACCCCACCTACGACATCAACGTTGATGATGGCAATGACTTCTCATAAAACAATATTCAGCACAAAGTCATTGCTGATATCAAGCTTTTCTCCTCTTTTAGCACCAATTTTGGGCTCCTTTACATTTCTGATTTCTGGAACAGCTTTTGCCATGTTCGTTTCAATTCTCTTCTCACTATCATAAAGTTTGAGACCTTCAACCATCGCAATGATGAATGACAATCTGGGCAGGAAGTTGCTACTCCTTGAGAATAACAAGCATGATTCAAAAGATGCTGTGGTAGGGATTGGTGAAGTTTAGGGAACTTCTGAAAAGTCATCAACCCAGGTGGGGTAGCGGAAAACAGAGTCTTAGGAGTGGGGGAGGTGATTTTTTAATAAGTAATTGGGGAAACAGGATACAAATTTCTGTGGGACAATGCGAATTTAGAAAAAAGTAAGTCAAACGACAAATCGATTTCCTAAAGTATGTAAAGAATGAATACAAACTACTTTCGCATTTTCATATAGAGGAGAGTTTCGCAGGGGAGAACTTCCCTATATAAGTAGGTTCACCTACACATTATAATGCATGGGAACCCTGTGGGGCCCACGCGCCATATCATGGGGATAGGTTATTTTGAAAGATATTTTCAAGAATCACCTTACCTGTAAAAATTTTGAAGTCATAATTTTCAAGGGTCCTAAAATCAACCATTAGGATGTGGCAATTTTGGATGGATTTCAATTTAATGGTGAGATCAACTCCAAAAGAACTAATTCATGGGGGGTAGATGCCACTTAGGGCCAAAAAAAGAAAACAAAATTGCCGTTCATACACACCAGCATGTACGTGAAATTTTTTAACATGCATACAGTACAGATCCCCAAAACCAAGTTCTCATGGAATTCCGTGCACACAATAGGTGGGTTTGAAACATCTTGGCTTTTACATGGTGCATATAAAATTTCATCTTGATCAGATAAATGAAGTGATGTTTTTTAAGGCCATCAAAATTTTAACTTTATCAGATAATGGAAATCCATCAGGCTAGATCAATAGGCTTTAAATGTCAAATTGGTGTCAAAATGGGAACGGATGCAATTCACAAGGGCTAGGTGAGTGTGAGGGGGAGAATGGATTCATTGGGCCCAATTTGAGCCCCACAAACCAAACTTTGCATGAAGTTTCAAAGAATTGGTCTCGGGAAAATTTTACATACATACATAGAACAGAGAGAGAGCCAGAGATTCTTAGGAACATTTGGATGTGCATACATCCCTCTTGCTTATTGGTAAGTGATATCATATTGTTATCAAACAATGGTTTCTCCTATTGGTTCCAGGAAAGAATAAAGAGGAATACAAACAACATCCATAAAGCTAATGAAAATATGGACTCTCTCATAACTTCTTAGAAACAGATAACTGTTTGCTGCAGATTCAGAGTTGCTTCTCTAAATTTTGATCACTAAGTGGTCTAAAACATAATGAATTCCCGGATTTCCTAAATCAAATCAGCAAGGATCCAAGGATAGGAGGCTTCTTACAACACCACAAAATAGCAGTTTCAGAATCTCCTTTGATGATCACCTTAGATAAAGCCATAAATTCACGTTTGCATCCCCAGTCCGTGACGCTCCCTTCTCATTTCACCATCCCATGAAAATATCATCAAAATAGGTGGCCCCAAAAAGGCTTTCCTCACTGGATCAGCCCTGACATTATATAATACGAACCTTTTTTCCTACTGACATTTTCATTATTAGGCTGAGTTTTCTATAAACCATTATAATATAATTCTAAAACAGTTTTATGTCTTGGATGGACTCGATAGTATCTTAGGTATGCTAATGTCATTATACCCAATAATTTGCATCAGATTTAGATGCCAATATGTGCCTCTGTTCATGTCTAATAGTATAGAACTATGAAACATCAATATAGGTAAGCAATTTGATGCAGAATCGCTCCTGAAAAAAAAGAGTTAATAAGCATTTAGTATTTACCTTTTCAAGGCGCCCTTCAGAAATTCACGATTGACTTCAAAGTGGTAACATGTGTACTCAGTTTCTGTGTATGCATTTGATGAACCACCATGCTTGGACAAGTAACTATCATACTAAAAGACAAGTGTAAAATAGAGTGGCCAGAGGCCAAATCAAATTCTTAGTATATTTAATGAATTCGAAGCCTCACTAATTTTTAAGATCTAAGTAAGTCAATTTAAAGCTTGAATAACTTCTTAAGCAAAGAGTGAGCTTTTTTTTAGCAGAAACAAATGAGAAATATATTAGTAGAAAGAGAATGTACAATAGGGTGTCTACAAGGATTAAACCCCAAAAATACAAGTGTCAATATACAAGAAAGAAAAAACCATAGAACAAAAATACAATAAGAAAGTCCAAAGAAACATTATGCAAAGAGTGAGCTTATATTCACAAAAATGTAATATTAAGAATGAACGAATAGTTGTGTTTCTTTTTTTTAATAATGATACAGCTGGAAGGATCCCAAGTGAAAAATGGTTCAAACTTATTGCAGATAAGATGATTATTGGCTATCAATTCTATTATGCATATGCAGCTGAGAAGAAATCAGAAAACATTTTTTTTTTGGAAAGAAATCGGAAAACATTAGATATAGCTTGAATATTATGGCAGAAATGACTTTTCTTGGAGGCAGAAAGGGGAAGAAGTGAGGAACATGTGGCATGACAGACAGTTATTCATTCCCTCGTGGATTTGCAGTGCATTGACATGGGTAGAATCACAGGAACAATATAAAAGGTACCATTTGATGGCTATTTTCTATTAAAAAAAAATCACAAGATGAGGAAAATACTGAGGGACAGCAAATACCAAAGAGTCATTATTAGAAACTAGAACAGCTAAATAGGGATACAGATTTCAATTCAAATTAATGCAGTCTATTCAAATGCAAATACCAAAGAGTGATTTAAATAAGTGAATTGTGAGTAGACGGACCTCATTCTCATCAGGAAATTTAGCACTCCCCATGAAAAGCATGTGTTCTACAAAACATGAGGGTTGTAAGTAAATGTTGGATATTAAAAGTCCCAAATGCTCGTACACATATATTCAGTTCTAACAGAAAATGAGTACCCAAGCAACCAGTTCAGGGCTGATGGCTAATTGAAACATTTTCACCTTCTGCAAAAATTGCAAGGTCTACTTCATCACAAAGCTCAATATTTTGATCCTGCAAGGTCTATTGCTATTTGCAAATTGATTCATATCTAAGCTGTAAATTTCAGCATTGTCACATCTTGCATCATTCAATGCTGCATCTTTCGAGATTTCTTTCTTTGGTGTTTTCAAATATTATAAAATGAATCATTTGCAGTATTAAGCAAGTATACAGAAGAGGTAAATTAATCATTTATACATGGAGCATAAGCTTTGAACTTGCAATGGAACAGGACATGTGGCACAAATTAACAAACAGTGGATTCCTCTGCAGTTTTTTAAGGAAACTTGCACTTTTTTTCTTCTTAAATTATTTTAAATAGCTTCTTTTAAGAAATTTATGTGATTCCACAGCCTTGCCTGTGGAAATGACACCCCGTACGAATACAGTCATTCATATATCAGGACAATTATGGCAGACGGGTTTAGAACTGGAATTGAGCATTTACTTGTAGAGACCTACTCCAAGTATTTAGGTACATCTGTGAAAAAACAGAAACAAAAAAAGGATGTTGAAAACAGCAAGATACTATTCCCTCTGTCCCAAATTAGTTGTCTTATATGGATTTTGAAATTGTCCCAAAATAGTTGTCTCATTTATATTAGAGTAGCATAAAATGTGTTGAAAATTAATAAGATCACATGGAGTGCTAGCTTTATATAGAGAGTTCCTTAAAAAATACAAATGTTTCAAATCAGACAACTAAAATGCCCCCCTCCCCCCGGTCTTTTCTCTTGAAAATTGATACCAACACTTTATAGTTCCAACAATGTATAGCATATAGTGTTGTGACAATAGAATCTACATTTTTCAAGCCAAGCAACATACAGATAGGTCAATCTTTCAGCGATCCCGATAAGTCATCTGGCAAGACCCACTATGCATGAGAAAGATGGCAGTAGAAAAATCATAGCCAGTTAATAACCCACTTGCAAATGGCTATTTAATTTACAGGTCATTATTAAACTAAATTCTAAAAATTTAAAAAAAAAAAAAAAACAGTTGATCAGTGGGTTTTTTCAATGGTACTCTGTTCCATTGCCAATCTACTGTGGATCCCACTAGACTAAGACCTCGATCACCGAAAAAGATAGGTCATCTCCAAGGAACAATTGGCTGAGATAGATTATTAATTCTCTAGACAATACATCAATATTTCTTCAATAATAGCCACACTCCGAGAGAGAGAGAGAGAGAGAGAAAGAACAACAACAGGCGAGTTAGAATCATGGCTTTAAGGGAATCCAACACTGACATTCATAAAGCATTCATGGAAAAAGGCTAATTTGAACCAAGGCTTTAAGGGAATTCCACACAGGCATTCATAAAGCATTCATGAAAATGTTTTTCCAGTGCAAATAAAAAGAATCCTCAAAAGTCTCTTGTCCAAAATACCATCACCAGGTTTCCATTTCTATCATATTGTCAGACAGGATTATCGCATAATAAGAACTGTTGTTGCAGTTGGTCAAAGAAAGAAATAAACACAGCAAATGGAACTACTTAAATACCTAAAAAATGAGCAAGGCCCTGTGCCTCGAAAGGGTCAGAAAAGCTTCCTATGCCCACACACATTGCTGCAGCTGCCTGAATAAAAATAGAAGATAATCAGAAAATAAAATATTTCCTGAAATGAAGACTTAGTATTCCATTTCCGAACAAATGAAAGTAGAATGGGAGCCTTTCAAAATATATATTAAAAAAAAGGAAAGAAAAAGAAAAAAGAAAGTATAATGGAAGGGTAGAATAAACTACAAGAACACAGCCAAACTTCACAGCATGTACTTAAATGGAAATAAAAATGAAAATATTTAAAAGCAACAACCTAAGGGAGTCGCTAAGCTTAAATAACTTGAACTCAGAAGTTGATTTTCAAAAACATGAAGGTTTAAGGTTGAGGGAAAAAAATAAGAGAAAAGATAAAGGAATTAGAAGAGGAAAGGAAGAGAAAGAATAATCTGGTACTCATACACTAAAACCAGCTTCACTAAAAAATGAAAATAGTACTCTAATGCTAGTATGCTACACACAAATTTATGATGACAACTCTGTGAAAAGAGGGACATCTTTTAAAACATGAGCGGGATTCAATTTACATATTAGTTTATTTAAAACTCTTCTTTCCAAGAGCACAGTTACTTTGAACTTGGAATGCTAAATATCGTACTAGAGCAGTAATGTCGTGCATTTCTCAATCAAAAACAAAATCCTACAAGGAATAGAAGGATCTATCCATTATACAAAACTTGCAGATTCCAAAAATATTATTTTCCTCTTTTTGTAAATAAAAAGATAACATCAGTAGTAAAAGCATAAGTATCATAACCCAAGATTCTGCTTCATATACATAAAACTTTAAATTATGTGCATGCAGAAGCATGAAATGTATACGAGAATTGGAAAACAACAAGCGCAGGCATTAAGCGGGGAAGGGAGTATCCTAGTAACTACAGTTCGAACAGAATTCAACAGAAAAACTTATCCTACCCACCCAAGTTTATTGGCTTTTTATTTTCGGAATGTAGTTTACTGCATACTCGGAGTACTGCTGCTAAAATAACATATAATACAATCAAAATCGAAGACATGAATTTCGAAGAAGAAATAGTTTAAAAGTGCGACCTTTTTAGTGGGCAAGACACCTTCCTTCTTTTTCTCGTGTTCTTCCTCTTCTTCATCACCCTCTTCTTCTTCCTCCTCTTCCTCTTCCTCTTCCTCTTCCTCTTCATCATCATTTTCGTCTTCTCCTCCTTCATCAGACTCTTCTTCGTCAGATTCACCTACGTCATCGTCTTGTTTTCCATTTTCGAGAGGTGCAGAGGAATCAAGAGAAGGGGGGTTTTGGGGGAAGATTTCTGGGTCGTGGACGAGAAGGGCAGTGAGACCGTTGGGAAGATGAAGGATTCGGTAGAGACGACGGTCCGTGGGCGCTTTTATCACGATCTCGTCCGAAGAAGAACGACCCAACGCCATTTTCTTCTTCTTTCCTCTCCTCTGAAAGAAAAAATAACTTCTGCTCTCTTCTCCTTCCTTTCGTCTCCCTCTCCTCCGTCTGTATCTTCTGCGTCTGTCCCAGCAATGGCTTGCAAAAGTTTTCTTTTTCCTTTTAGCACCTTTTTTTTTTGCTGTTAGGCATTTAAAAATGAGAGAAATGCTAGCAAAATGAAAACCCTAACTTAACTTTTTTTTTTTTTAAATCTACAAGAAGCATTGGAATATAAACAAAAATTAAAATAAAACGTAGTGAGTATGTACTGTGAGACTAAAAGTGCAATTTGGGTAAGGCTCAACTCATGCGTAATTTAAGTTCAATTCAAGTTAAAAGAAAATTTCAATTAAAATCTTAATAATTATAAAATCTTATTGAGAAAACATGTTATGTCTTCTCTATGGTGTCATGTGCTTATATAATTAAAGAAAAATACAATTACTACTGCAAATCAAGCATTAATCCATGAGATTTTATTCAAAAGTCTTACTCTTTTAATAATGATGTGTTCTATATTTATAGAGAATTAGTCCATGAGATTTTCTACCATTTTATTAATTTCCCTCGCTTTTATATTGTTTAAAGAAAGATTCATGTTAACCTATTTATTAACTCTTCCTCCTCTTTCCAAAAATAAGAAAAAAGGGCTTTCTAAATTGTTAGTCATTTTTAATTATAAAAAATAGAGTATAAAATATAAGACTTCTCTCTCTTCTTTCAAGGTGGAAAGGCCTTCTACAAGAACCCTTCTATCAAAATGAATTCTTTTTATATGGGAGATTAATTTTTTAATGAGAATCAGAGGGATGACTTCAAGTTCTTGTTAAATGACATGAACTAAAGGCATTAAGAATTCGGCTCGCCGTTCCACCCATATTGATACACCGGTATCGGTTGCGATGGGCCGATAGGTTTCCCTCTCCTCCAAATTTTTTATTTAAAATAAAAATCAAAAATCAAAAATATTATGTGCTTCATGAATATGTAATTGTATTATTATTTCGCGGTCATTTAGATATTCAAATGTGGTTTTGATGCTATGAAATTGAGATTTCCAAATGTTTTAGTCAAAATTATGGAAAAGTTCCAAAAAATATAGAAAATGGAAAAAATCTAGTAATTTTCTGGTAATTTAATGATATAGTTAATAATTAGTTTTTTTTTAAATGCTAATCATACTAACAAAAAACACCAATGGTGCAAGTACAAGAAAGAAAGCAACAGGAAAGCCCTACAATCCAATTGGACATAGCTCATATCAAAAAAACAAAGTAGAAAAAAAAAAAAACTCAAATCTGATGAATCTGGACCAACATAAGTTGATCTAGGAAGAGGCCCAATATGATGAGGTCAGAGGTTGGGCATAGGAGAGGTGTCACATGGAGGGAGCAGAAAGAATGGACGCTGCATTTGTCGAGGAGCCACACGAAAATTGAAACGAGCAATGATTAATTATTAGTTAACAACTAAATTATACATAATTCAGTCGAATATTCAATGAAATTGTTCTATGCACCATGCTCCATGTTTATCTTTCTAATTTATGCATTGTTATCTCTACTTTCTTCACTATGCTTTATGCACCATTTTTTGTACACATTACCCTTTGCTCTTTGCCTTTTGCTACATATACTATGATCTCTACTCTGTGTATCATGCTCTTTGACTAGTTTTTACTCTTTGCACACTATCATCTAATCTTTACTCTATACACATTCCTCTTTGTTCTTGCTCTTTGCTTTATGCTCATTTCATTTTGCTTTTTGTAAATTTTCTCTTTGCTTTTTGCACTCTAATCTTTCCTCTCAAGACTCTGCTCTTTACTCTTTGTACACTACTTTACTCTATGCTCCTTGCACTATGCTCCTTGCTCTATGCACTATGTTTTTTTCTTTGAACACTACAATTCACTTTGCTCTATGCATCATTCTTTTTCTCTTTGAACACTACTTTTCACTTTGCTCTACGCACCATGATTTTTTCTCTTTGAACACTGCTCTTCAATCTACTCTATGCACCATTCTATCTGCACTATGATTTATGCTTTCTACTCTCTAGTATTTGTACTTTTGTTATTTGACCTATGCTCTTTGCACTCTTTTCTCTACCCTCTACTTTATGCACCATGCTATTTGTTCTTTAGACTATGCTCTCTACCGTATGATCTCTACAATTTAATCTCTACTTTCTGCTCAATGCATCATGTTCTCTGCTCTCTACACAACGCTTTATGTACCATGCTCTTTGCACTCTGCCCTCTGCTCTCTATATTCTACTCTATGCGCCATGATCTCCTCTCTGCTCTATACTCTTTCTACCCTGCTCTTTGTTCTCTCTTTTCTTCAGTTTACTCTTTCCTCTTTGCACGCTGCTCTCTACTTTATGTTTATTGCACTTTGCTCTCTGCACCATGCGCACTCTATACAAAGTCTGGTGTGAAATGTGAATCCAATTCTTCAAGCATTTAGGAAAGAAAATCTTGTTTATATGCATTGTCAAGTTATAAACCTTGATTACCCAAGCTATAATATTTAGGTCTTTTGACACCATTGGTTCAAGCTACACCCATAACTCTACATTATTGTCATCATCTTTGATGCCTTTCCAAGTTCATATTACCACTATCATATTACCATCACCCTTATTCGCTCAAACCTAATCTGTCACTTCCGTTTCACACCCTATCATCCATCCATCAAATTGCCAATCCACTCTTAACAAAGCCCACTCTACCATATTATGCCTATGTTGTGACCCAATCATACCATGAAAGGGGCAATTTGAAGAGGCAAAAAAGCTATTAGGCCCATTAAGTGTTGAGACGAGAGGCCCAAGTCCATATACCAAAATCCGGAGTCTATTTTCACCTTAGTTGGGTTTGTAGATCTCACTTTACTATGCCTAAAAACTCCTACTAATCTAAAGTGACAAATTTTAATCTCCCTCTTCTTTATCCCTCAAGGAATGCAAGTAGGGCTGCAACTCGTTTCTGGTTTTAGCCCGACCTGTATGACCCGACCTGAGAAATCATGCTGGTCGGGTCGAGAATTTCGGGTCAGCAGGTCGGGTCGGACTGAGAAGATAAAAACCCGTATGAAATTTAGGTCGGATCGAATTGATGATTTTATAAGTTAACTCGATCCAACACAACCAGAACTGACTCGGCTAAAATTAGTCTAAAATAGGTTCAAAATGCTAGTCGGGTCAAAATTCGGGTTAGAATTCAAGTCGGGTCGGGTTGTGAGATTCAGGTTAAGAATCCGGGTCAAGTCAGGTCGGATTCCATATATATCAACTCGGGTCGGGTTGGATTTTAAAGAACCCTACCTGTCCGACCCAAGTTGCAACCCTAAATGCAAGGCAATAATCATTAGGCGCCCATGACTTTTTTTTTCTTTTTCTTTTTTCATATTTATCTCCAATAAATATTTGTAATGATGTGATTGGATAGATGAGGCAATAGGCAAAGCTGGAATAAAATGTACTAAAATTAGCTAGAATTGTAACACTTTAGATGAGTTATAGGGTGAGATGCTCATTCCTTATCGGGCTTCTCTTTCTTTTCTTTTTTTCTCTGCTATTATATGTATAAATAAAGGTTTTTGCTTTTGAGTCTATTTTTTCTTTTGGACCTTCGTAGTTGTTTATCCCAAAGGTCCAAATATCGATCGATACATATCGTATCGGCCGATATATATCGGTTTTTTTAAACCGAGTAATATCGGCCGATATGGCCGATATTCGGTCCGAAATATCGGTCACAATATCGGCCGATATTCATAAATATCGTTTTTTAAATTTTTTTTTTTTAAACACCGATACAATTTTTCGTGGTTTTTACAAGGTTTTTCGCCGTTTTCTACAGTTTTCCGCGGTTCAGGGTTTACTGTTCTCAGGAGTGTTCACGGTTTTTTGCGGTTTTTGCGGTTTTGTCACGGTTCATCATGGTTTTTTGTGGTTTTTTCACGATTCCGATATCGGAGGAAAGAGAAAATGCCGATATCGGTATGAGAGATAAAATTATCGGCCGAAATATCGTCCGTATTGCATATCGGCCGATATTTACATATCTGCCGATATATCGGCCGAGCAGATTTTTGAACCCCCGGTTTATCCTTGTATAATTTCTTATTGAATTTGTTAGAAGATTTCAAGAATTCAAATTTATTTCAAATTGAGTATTTTAATTCCTAGTCAGAGAATTGCATTCAATTTTGTCTTAAGTGAGATTCAATTTCTTTCTGGTGAGAAAAAGTAATTTTCTATCAAGAATAAGATTTCTTTTAAATTAGAGCTCAATCTGTATAATGTTTATTTTGAATTCAGAATTTTCTTAGATCTAAGAACAAAACAGAATCTGTGATTCTAAAGTTCTAAGCAAATTGAACCTAAAAAGCTGATGTCTTTAGGAGTAAAAATTATTTTCTTTTTTTTTCTTAAGTTTAATCAATATTATGTTTAAATGGGTTTCACTAAACTAGCTTGTAAGTGAACGAATAGGCCTTAAACTTTAGCTTCTAGGTTTCACGAAGGAGCAAAATTGAACATTTTCGCAAAGGCCCATTGGGCTTTTAATTGTTCATGCTAAAAATAAATGGGCCCATCTTGGCAGAAAGGAGGCTAGTCCCAAACATGGGCCACGCCATTTGCTCTAACTCCTCTTTACACAAATTATTAGTTCCTTTAATTGAGGGGTGGTTTCATTAGTATCAAATAAAATTGTATCCTTGAATTGATTATCCAACTAAAATTAGTTGGACTGATCACTCTTAGAAAAAGAAATCAATTAAATTTGATCATTTCTACGAAAGTGAAGATTATAATAACTTGATTAGACACGTCTTGCTAATGGTACAAATGCTGATGGGATCCTACTAAAATAACAAAATATTTTACCTTTGCCTTATGTCTTTAAGCCAATTTTTTTCTTTACATGTAGAGTATATGATAGGTTACTAGGTCCCATTATATCAAACAGATGAGTGTGTAGTATTTGAAAGAAACAATTTAAGATGAAAAGTGATTTTTAGTTATTCGTTTGAAAAACATTCAAATTAATAGTTATCTCACACCATTAATAGATTTTGGCCCTAAATTTAATGACTAAAAATAGATTTTGGCCCTAAATTTAAATTTAGAAGTACCGGTGGCTGTAATAGCTTAAGAGAGAAAGTGGATTTCATGAGAATTTATTTTTTAATATTATTTTACGGTGAATTAGTGTGAGCTAAAATTTCAAGGCTACAATCAGAAGATGCCAATTTTTCTACAATTAAAGGTTCGGCACATGATTTAGAAAATGATGATTTGAATTCTCTGAAGGTTAGGGGTTATTCTGAAGAAGACGGTAGATCAATCTTAGATATTGACAAAAAGTTGGAAATCAATTTTGTTAATAGTGATCAAGTTATCTCTGACTTACAAGAAGATATAGACAAATCATTAACTTCTTCAACTTCTAAAAGGAAAAGAACTATTAGTCCCATTCCTTATAACCAACAAGTTAGACTATGAGAGAAGTTGAGATTTCGAAGAGTTTCCAAATGATGACTCTTCTTTCGAAATCTTGATATTTTTCTCGGAGTTTCAGTTGCCTGAGTAATAGGAGAGGTTGTTCTTCTTCTTTGTGGTGCTTGGACGGCGTCCCACGAGTCAGTTTTTCTTTTTGATTTTCATTCAGGTACATTTGGAGTTGTTGAGCTATCTGCCCAGAGATGGTTTCTTGTTCTTTTGTGATGTATCTAGTTTTAGTGGAGTTTTTATTTCCTTTTTCTATTCTCCTCTTTGATTTCTCTGTGTCTTAGTCTTTTAGATCCATAGATGCCTTCTCTTATATTATTCTTCTTTCTCTTAATATATTTATTCTTTGTATCAGTCAAAAAAAATAAAAAATAGTGTAAGCTTTCAATCTCCATCTTTATATTAAAATATTGAAAAAATTCATACTTTTACTCAGACTGAAATTGAAAGTTCACGTCATAACAGATAATTTTTAGATTCCATTCTATAATAAAAAATGAAAAAAATGAACAGATTATCATCAACACTATAATACTATCTAAATTGAGATCTCTTAAATGATCGCGAATAAATATTTTTACCTATAGTAAAAAATTATTCATGTCAAATCATGACATATATGTGGAAAAAGCTTGCCCACACTTTGTTTGTACATCCTTTAATAATTTTTATAAGGGGAGACACAAGTTTATGAAAAGCTTGTTGCTCTTTTCTTTATTTTCATGTGGAGTCTAATCACTCCCATTACAACTTCCCAAAACACAAATTATTTTTTTCCCTCAAGAAGAACCTAATAATCATCATTTTTTTTGGTAAGTCCTTTCTTAATTGCATCCTCATTAATAATGATCCCTAGACGTCCATGTGTCGATAAAATAATAATAATAATAATAATAATGATCCCTCTCTAGAATTTCTATTGATGCTTGTTTCCATTTTTATGCCATGTTGTCATCAAATTAAAAAAATTATCTACTTTGTTTTCACTCCCCTATCCCCTATCCATCATGCAAATTCAAGAAACTATTTACAATTTAACACCATAAAAAAAAATTAAGATAGTAATTGGGATCAGATTGGACGTCGACTTTCAAATTTCATACCAAACTGATTTCTTTTTCTAATTTTATGGATCTAATTTTTAACAGTCTCTTTTTATCGATTGGAAAAATCCTTCATTCAGGGATCTGTGGGAGATATGTTAATAACATTCATATAGTTTTTAGAGTATATGAATGATTTTTTAATATTTTTTTGAAAATTGACAAAAATCGAGATTTCTAAGATATTTTCCCCTTTTGAGTTTCCTATCAAAAAGATTGAATGAAATGAGATATAAATGTTTCTACAATTAAATGAAAAACAAATGTCTTTGTCTAAATTCTTTCGATGTTTTGACATTTTAATAAAACTCAAAAAAATTACAATAATTTTTTTAAATTGTAATATAAGGTAAGTGTGATCAGAAGATACTTGAGAACATGAAATTCATATTAAGTATTTGTTCGTGTTTTTTTTTTAGGGTTTAAGGTTGGAAATCTGCAGGATGACCAACTTAAAACTCCTACGAGTGAACCCACTTCCCTTAGGATACACCAAGGTTAAACGGGGGTTAAACCCGTAACCTCGTACTTCTTGAGACAGGAGGCAACTAGTTGAGCACTTCATTTTAAAATTTTAAAATATTTTTAGAAAAAGAAAAAATTATATAGAATTTAGATTTTTAAATTATTAGATATTTGATAATTAGCTTTCCAATTAGGTGATGTAAAACTTGCATAATGGCTCTCTATACGACAATTTTTTCCAACTCTAATTATCGTCAGACCACGTTGTAACTGGTGGATGCTCACACGAGATACACATTTTTAATTAAATGTTATTCGACAATATTACAAATTTGATTGATTAAATCAATCAAAATTTTAAATGAACTTCAATTGCAAAGCATTGAAGTCTACCGACATGTTGTTAGTCACATCAATAATTTTATTATAAATTAGTTGAACTAAACTATATACTATACAAAATAAATGAATTTATATTTAATTGAACAAATTAATTTAACTTATTTAAACTAATGAATATGAATTACTTATTTAGTTTAATTCAATAAATTAGTGAATCATAAAAAATAATAATTTTCTTAAAAAATATCAAATTACAAATTATAAAGGGTGGCCATTCTAAAACGGAATGAGTCTTTTACTAGACACGAGTTTTAGTGAAATTTTTATTTTATCCCCTCTGTCCATATGAAAAATTTTAAAAAATCAAACGTTCATAAATCGATTCACTTTTTAGTGAATCGAAAGTTCACTTTCCAGTATATCAATGCACTAGATCGGTGCACTACATCAGTTCATTGGAAAATGAAAATTTGAGTAAAGTAATTCAATCAGTGTACTGATTATTTAAAATGTAAAAATATTCAAATCAGTGTACCAATTTCTAAATATCTTATTTTTTAATTTTTTTATAAAAATGAAAAATTCATTAAAATTTATTACTAATAAAAAACTCGTTCGGTGCTAAATGTGAAGATAAAGTAGAAAAAGTAAGTAATTATGGTCCAACCTAAATAGTTACGGTAGTCAAGCAAGTACTAAATGTGACTGATGCAAGGCTATGAGGCAGCAGGCAGAGGTTTGTACGTGCGAGAGAGTTATTGGTCAGCAACCAGCGGTAAATAGCACGGTTAGATAGTGGTGCACGTGGCAAAATGATAGCGGTAAAGTACTGTCAGATCCACAGTGAAATTCGGCCCAAAGATGTGAAGCGCGTTCAGATGAGACCCATTGACTTAAGATGGTACTTCTGTAACTATTCCTCTTCAATGCTATGATTTCATTTCAGTAGGTTATTTTTTTCACTTTTACGTAATTTAAAAAAAATTACATGTTATTTAATCGAGATATCTGAAATGTATAGTTGATAACGTGTCTACAGCGGATTGGAGTATTATAATTGGTATCAGATAACAATTGATATCTCTTTTTAATTTTTTTTTAACAAATATCTTTAATCTATTTGCTCTAATTCAATTGGTTATCTTCAACTTCAAAAATAGGAGGTGTGAGTTCCTATGATTTAATTTTGGTATGTCCTAAAAGAATAGTAGATTCATCTGTGAAAATTTTACTAGGATTATATTTGAGTTTGTCACACATAAATTTAAAAAATATCGATATTTTAAAAAATAAATAAATAAATAAAATAGTTATTTTTTAAAAAAAATTAAAAAAATTAAATACCGACCTGACTCATGACAGATATCTAATTTTATTTTTAAAAAAATGATTTTAGTGGATTTTGGTCGATATTTATTGTCTGACATCTGTTTTCTTATCTTGCTGGACACCTAAACCATCCAACATGCAACACCTGTCCCAGTGAAAATTCAATGGACGATTGATCATCAGTCAAAAATCAAAGGGAGTAAGCAGCAATTTCTCTTCCCTAATTTAAAATCCAACTACCAAAATTGTTTCCCTCTCTCTTTTTCACTCTATTTAAGCCCATTCCATCCCCTCAATGTTCACAACAACAAAGAAAATCAAATCAGAACCTTGTGTGACTTCAGAGTTAGAGAGAAGTGATGGCTGGTTTTAGGGTTTCAATCGTTGTTGTTTGTTTGATGTTCTCTTCTATTCTGCTGTCTTCTCTTCAAGCAGAGGCAGCAATCAGTTGTGGGACGGTTGTGAGCAGTCTCACACCATGCCTGACTTATCTGAAATCTGGTGGTTCTGTGCCCACAACTTGCTGTTCTGGTGTGAAGTCCCTCAATGCAGCAGCTAAGACCACCCCTGATCGGCAAACCGCCTGCAACTGCATGAAAAACGCTGCTGCCGGAATTACAGGCCTGAAATTGGAGCTTGCCGGCTCTCTCCCAACCAAATGTGGTGTTAACATTCCTTACAAGATCAGTCCTTCCACTGACTGCTCAAAGTAATTTTTCATTTCTCATCATCTTCCTTTCTTCTAATTTTTTCTTTTCTAAAAAATTGGTCATTAATCACTGAACAGTGGATATCAAAGTTCAGTCCATCACATTACGGTCACAGTCGGAAGGACATATCTACCTTTGAAGAAGCATAAAGACCAATAATTATCTATAAAATTCTATTTTCCATAATTCCAATTTTTAATTGAGGAGTTTGACCTTATAGTCAAAAAGCTCTTTTACAAAAGGAGATTTGTGGTTCGATTCACATTCAAATCTCTCTTATTACTTTTCATGGAGTTACTCTTCATTGATTTGTCAGTATGTTTAATTTACGAAGTTTACACATGTTGTAGGATTAATCTCACTCAAATATAGAGAATCTGAAGTGGGGATACCTATGTTAAAAAAAAATGTTAATATCTTTTTCATTTTATCACAATAAATTTAATGTTAATAAAAATATTGATGCCTCAATCAATTCTCTTCTTAACTTGATTTTCTCTTGCACTGGGACTGTGTTTTGAATTTTTAAATTTGCACATTAAGTTGATGCTTTAATTTACTACTTATTATTTAAAATATTATATACAGAACTTTTTGTTTAGATTTTTTTTTAACTTTATGATTGTTTTGCAGGGTGAATTGAACTACTCTCTACGGGCTTTGGAGTTCAGCAAATTAGAATAAAATGGGTCTCGCTTTGAGGATGTTGTACTAAGTCCTTTATTAGTCTTTTGTGTTTATGTGGTCCTTTAAGGATGTTGTACTTTTATGCTTCCTTTAATGGCTATTATCATATAATTTGCACTATGGACTCTCTCTCTCTTTATCTGTGTTCTAGGCAATAAATCCACTGATACCGAAATATCAGTCTGTCGGTCAATATCTCAATATATCTGATATTGATCGATCTCTCTCTTAGGTTTTTTAGACAAATATTAAAATGTGTATGGATTGATATTGGTCAAATTTCGATTATATTAACTGATATTTTACCAGTATAATCGATACAATATGTATCATCCAAGATTTGTAACTCTGATTCTAGTTCAGACCTATGTTTGGGCCCAAGCTCAGATAAGAGTATTTGTTATATTTGAGCCAAGCCCAGATAGGTTGATGAGTGCTATCTTATTTTGCCCCATATAAAATAAAAAATCATGATTTACATCATCTCATGTGCCATTTAGGAAAGACACTTTGTCTAAATTAATTTTCAAATATTTTAGCAATTTACGCGACTAAAATGGCAAAGCAATTTACGCGACTAAAATGGCTAATTCAGACTTAGATTTGTCTAGAATCATGCTAAGCTAACAGGTTATTATAGTAAAAATTATGTTTTTGATAGTTGGTATGTAATGCATCAGTGAGTCAAATCATGTTAAAAATATAATCAACTGGGTTTGAGTGATAGTCATCACAAAGAAGTGGAAGTTGTGAGTTCGATAATCCATAATGAAATTACTACTCTGAGTAATCTGATTGTATAGGTAAGTGAAATTTGCATATGCTCAATTTTATTTCAAAGAATTGCTATAATTTATAATGAGATTACTACTCTCTGAGTAATCTGATTGCTTGCATTTATTTGATGATAAGTTGAGTGTTTTATGAGGTCTGAACAATTTGATAAAAAAACAAAAATATTGTTATAAAGTATATTAATGTGAAAACTTGAGATAGAAATGAGTTCATTGGACCCGAATTCATGGAAAACTCATTTCATCTTTCAATTTGATGAATGTAAAATTAGTGATTAATAATATCTTTTCATCTGGAGAGAGGTCTTGGGTTCAAATAATTGGAGTTCCAATGAAGAGTTACTTTTTATAGGAATATGTACCGAGAAAAGTTCCAACGATTTGTCTAGATCTTAAGATTGAAATTAAAGACTCGGTAAAAGATCTAATATGATATAAGTCCGTCACAGGAACTTTGTTTTAAATAATTTATTATTTTTACAGACGAAGTAATCTTACCTCAATAAATTCAATTAGAGATGGTCAATATCAAGTTTCAAAAATAAAATTTTATTTTATTTTTTATATTCATTTGATTTAAATAAACAGCTGATGGTTAATAAAAAAACTCTTTTTCAACTGTTTATTTTTCTTTGTTTAAATTTAATATTTTTTTTTATGTTTTATAAGACTAGTTTTTTTTTTTTATAATTTCTCATATAAATAATAATTATTTTAAAATATTTAATGTTAATAAATCCCATCTCATTACAAAATATTTTCTAATTTATATCAGCATAGTCTGTACTTAAAAGTACTTTACTTTTGAAAGTTTCTTAAAATAAGTAGAATTTTTTTGCCCATTATTTTAAACCTCTCAAGAAGTTATATGTTTGACATAAGACATGTAATATATTCCTAAATTTCGTTCGTATTAAATATCTAATTGTAGAGTATATTTAATCAAATAATTAAAATTAAAATGATTTTCAGCTATCTAATAACATGTATTTAAATCTCTTACTTAAAATGATTTTTTTTGTAAATCTCTTACTTAAGCATTTCCCTATCACTTAATATATTGATTAAGTTTTTAAAGATAATGGGATGCTATTTTTTAAATAATTAAAATACTTTTAAATTTAAAAAAATATTTATAGAAAATTTGTATTAATTAATATTTAAAAGAAAATTACTTTTTATATTTTAAAAATATTATCTTAATAATAAAAAAACAATAGTGTTACAATTAATAACCTTTTCAATAAAAGGATGGTTCCGAATGCCCCCAAACCATTGTCTGCTCTACACTCTCCCTAGTTCCTACATACTTTTTTTTGTCCTCAAAGCCCTCACGTTTATCCTTAGGACATACCAGATGAGACCACAGAACTCGAACCTGACATCTTCCACTCTGTGAAGTGAAAAATTACTAGTTAAACTATACCTATTTAGATTATATCTTGCTCTTTCCAACGTTACTTGTCCCAAAGATAGAAGTACAAAAAATCCCATTAAAAACCTATCTCCGGAAGCAGAGACCACTTCTTTCCAAACAAAATAATCAATGTACAATGAAAGAAATATTATTTACCCACAGACCTATCTAAGAAAATAAACTTTGTTGACTAACTGATGAAGTTGGTAGGTTTTTTGCCCTTTTAGGCTTTGACACGCAGATGATGAAGTTGAGTTGAGCTTAACGCTTATTTAAACCGTCCATATGAAATAGTGCTTTAGATTCGAGATCCTTAGATCTAGATCAAGCATTTCAAAATGAAGTCGTAGATATTCAACTCTTACCCTCACTCTAGAAGGAAAAGATAGTTCTAAATTTGACAGGACAAATTCATTAAAGAAATTAGGTATTACAAGAATTCAATTGAATTAGGAATTGAGAATTCAAAATTTAAGTTCTAATACACTTAATTTTGTCAAATTAAATGTAATTAAGAAATTAAATATACATCAATTTTAATCTAGGTCAAATTCATATTGAAGAACCTCTAATGAATCAATTTGAATGTGGAATTAAAATATAATCAAGCAATTGAAACATAAAAAAATGAATTCAAACACAAATCCAAACTAAGATTGAAAGAAACCCAATAGGAGACTCACCAAACTTAAGAGGCCCAACAAGCAAATTTTGCTTAAAACTTCACTCAAATTCAACTATGTACGATGTCTGTAATACCCGGTGCCTATGGAGAAAAAAAAAGTTCTACATTGCTAGTTGCATTGAAAAATCTCTGGTATATAAGTGGTAGCCTTCCTCCTACTATCACAAGGTCTTTTGGGAGCAACAGTGGGTTGGCTCGCCAAAACAAAGCCGTGTGGGCCCTTGTGTGGGCCCAAAGCGGACAATATTGTATTAGCGGGATGAGTCGATACAAATGGTATCAGAGAATGGTTCAACTCTCTGCCTGAGGGTGTTGGCTTGGTTGTTGTATGTGCAGAGGTAGGGATGGCTCTGGCTTTAAGGGGGTAAATTGCAATACCCCGTGCCTATGGAGAAAAAAAGAAGTCCCATATTGCTAGTTGCATTGGAAATTGTCTGATATAAAAGTTGTAGCCTTCCTCCTTCTAGCAAAAGGCCTTTTGGGAGCAACAGTAGGTTGGCTCGCCAAAACAAAGCCATGCGGGTCTGTGTGTGGGCCCAAAACAGATAATATTGTGCTAGCGGGACGAGTCCTTACAATGTCTGGCCCAAACAATGAATTTATAGACCTTATTCAGCACAAAAAAAAAAAAACAATAAATGAAAAAACATCTAACTCAAGATCTGCTGGGCCTTATGGAAGGAAAGGAATGCTAGACTTTTCGTATGATCTTTTTCAAAAAGCAAAATAGAGATGGTTTGTTTAGTTATTGGCGGATTCCAACTTTAAAGGGCTTAAAATCAATGATCTTATGGTATCATGAAAGGGTTGTATGGTGGACCAACATCAAAAAGTAAGTAAGATGGAGTTGTGGAAGCCACCTCAATTGGATTCTTGGAAGTTTAATGTAGACAGTGCATCTAACGGAAAACCAGAGTTTGCAGGTATCGGTGGAGTACTCAGAAACCATAAGGGAGAGACTACTATAATGTTCAATGAGTCAGTGGGAATAAAGTATTCATATGAAGCATAAATTCTTAGTATTAAGAGAGTTCTCACAATTTGGAAAGAGTTTGAAGAAGGTTACTTGATTATTGAACGGGATTCGGCAAATGCATTCAAATGGACCTCAGGTTTTAACCGACCACCTTGGAAACTGACTAATGCGGTCAGGGAGGTGAGAGAGTTGGCCAGAGAGATCGAAGTATCTTTTGCTCAAGTTGGGCGCTCAGCTAATGGAGTGACAGATAACTTCGCTAAGTTGGGAGTTGACAACCATTGGCCGGGTGTGTTCTTTCTTTGATGTTTTAGTTATTTCCTTTTATTTTTCCTTTTTCTTCTACTCCTCTTCCATGGTCTAATGCTTTTAGACCATTTCTTTGTATTTATACTATGGTCTTTTTTTTTTCTAAATGAATTTTCCTTTTGACTGCTCAAAAAAAAAAAAAAAAAGATCTGCTGGGCCTGATTCCAGATCTGGCTGAACTGGGCCCGGTTCCTTCTTAAGTTTAATTACATAATTAAAAGACATTGAAAAGGAAAAAAAAACCTATCATCTACTATAGGATCAACCTGAGATTGGACTATAAAAATCCAGGCCCATTATCTGCTCATATTGCTTGCTGCTTTTTTACTAAATCTTTAATTGGTGAAACCCATTTACATGTATGATATTTATGATTCATACAAAATTATGAATTCGAAACATGAGTTACATTGATTACATGATGGTGAAAATTGATTTTTTTTTCTCTTTTTTCTCATATTAAAAATTCCTTCTTTTCCTTTTTGTGTGAAAAAATTGAAATATTACTGTTTCAGTCTCCATTTGATTTTTAAAATTTTTGGTGTTTTAATATGATGATGATATAATTTTTAAATTGGTGTTTTAATATTGGAAATTCTATTTGAAGAGAATAAATTTGATATCTCATCTCAAATGTGAGGTCATCGAAAATTTGAAATATAAAATTTAAGTTCGAAACTCCAACTTGCCCGTTTTGGAATTTTTTTATGTCAACAAATGGGAATTGATTAGTGCACTAACACTTTTACTTTTGATGCATAAAAAATGAGTAAAATATCCATTTTGTCAAAACAAATGGGAAGAGAGAAAGAAAAAGGGACAAAGTAGGTATTTTACTCATTTTTAGTGCACCAAGACAAAAGTATTGGTGCACCAATCACTTTCCCAACAAATAGAGAGCCCTCTGCTTACTAAATAGTAATTGAAATAAGAGAAAATTCTCTGTACTTTCTTCGAGCTCAACTTTTTTCTCTTTAAAATCTGATTGAACTTGGAATGGGTTGGTCGGAAGGTCAAAAAGTTCCTCTTATAAAGAGAGATCTTGAGTTCGATTCATATTCAAATCCTTCTGAGTCACTCTTAACAGTGTTACTCCTCACCGACTTAATAAATATGTGTGCAGATTAGGAAGTTAAGGGGATTCATTTTTTTTCTCTGATTCAAATGATTTTAGGAAAATCTTATACCATTTGTTATTATATTAGTGTTTCTTCTATATTTTCTGATATTCTTTCTAATTGTTTTGAAGGGATAGGAGATATTTACGATCAGAACCGCCATTATCACTGTCTCCAAGGCCATGGAAGTGATGAACCTTTGGAAAATCCTTGTGTTGGCCTTGTGTTGCTGCCCTTGTCTTCTGATTTCCTCCGTCACTGCTATTATTGTGAGATGAATCTCCGTGGCTTGCTACCCTTTTCTACAATGCTGTGGACAACAACTGCATGCTTTGATTTCATCTGCAATTTCTTTCCTTCTTCGGCTTACTTGTTTGATAGAGATCACTCTTCTAACTCAGAGCGGATTTGTCTGACAGTTAAGAGGCTCCGCTCATGAAGAGAGATCATGGGTTAGATTCGCGGTTAAATCCCTTTAGGTCACTTCTCATAAGTTTACTCCTTGCCGACTTACCAGTATAAATAGATTAGGAGATTTACACATGTTCGTGAAATTAATCTCACCTCTAATATTAAGTAAAAAAGATAAATGCAGATCCACTGGCTTTTGAATGTATATGGAGGTTTGGTTTTCACATCTTGTATTTGGTTGCACTCCATGTCTTTAAATCTACAATGCTACTTTAGAACAATGTTAAGTATGTGATTGATACCTAAAAAATCTTTAAAAGATTAAGTCTTTTATCCTACTTCATATTAGTTGGCAAAACTTAGAAGCCCGTACTCCTTTAGACTAAACTTCAACACGCATGTGATGAATCATGTTAGGGATTAGGGATTAATTAAAAAGAAACACACAATCACACAAACAACACAAGATTTAAGTGGTTCGACTAGAACACCTAAATCTACGGAGTGAACATCCCACATCACCCTAAGTGATAATGTAAAATATTTAAAATTTAGACTATATGAAAATTCAACACTTTTATTCTTAGTGCACTAAAAATGAGTAAAATACCTATTTTGTCAAAACAAATGGGAAGAGAGAAAGAAAAAGGGGCAAAATAGGTATTTTGCTAATTCTTAGTGCACCAAAGATAAAAGTATTGGTGCACCAATCACTTCTCCAACAAATAGAGAGCCCTCTGCTTACTAAATAGTAATTGAAATAAGGAGAAAATTCTTTTTACTTTTTTCGAGCTCAACTTTTTTCTCTTTAAAATCTGATTGAATTTGGAATGGGTTGGTCGGACGGTCAAAAAGTTCCTCTCATAAAGAGAAATCTTGAGTTCGATTCATATTCAAATCATTCTGAGTCACTCTTAATAGTATTACTCCTCATCGACTTAACGAGTATGTGTGTGGATTAGGAGGTTAAGGGGATTCATTTTTTTTTCTCGGATTCAAATGATTTTAGGAAAATCTTATACCATTTGATACTATATTAGTGTTTCTTCTATATTTTCTGATATTCTTTCTAATTGTTTTGAAGGGATAGGAGATATTTACCATCAGAGCCGCCATTATCACCGTCTCCAAGGCCATGGAAGTGATGAACCTTGGGAAAATCCTTGTGCTGGCCTTGTGTTGCTGCCCTTGTCTTTTGATTTCCTCCGTCACTGCTATTACTGTGAGATTAATCTCCGTGGCTTGGTACCCTTTTCTACAATGCTTTGGACAACAACTGCATGCTTTGATTTCATCTGCAATTTCTTTCCTTCTCCAGCTTACTTGTTTGATAGAGATCATTCTTTTAACTCGGAGCCTTATCTGACAGTCAAGAAGCTCTCCTCATGAAAAGAGATCATGGTTTAGATTCACGCTCAAATCTTTTTAGGTCACTTCTCATAAGTTTACTCTTCTCCGACTTACCAATACATGTGGATTAGGAGATTTACATATGTTCGTGAAATTAATCTCACCTCCAATATTAAGCAGAAATATAAGTGCAGATCCACAGGCTTTTGAATGTTTATGGAGGTTTGGTTTTCACATCTTGCATTTGGTTGCACTCCATGTCTTTAAATCTACAATACTACTTTAGAACAATGTTAAGTATGTGATTGATCCGTTAAAAATCTTTAAAAGATTAAGTCTTTTATCCTATTTCATATTAGTCGGCAAAACTTAGAAGCCTATACTCTTTTAGACTAAACTTCAACACGCATGTGATGAATCATTTATAAATCTCAACATAAATTTCAGATCTAAGAAATTTTAAATAAGTAGCTCATGCCTATTTTGTTTCAAAGAAAAAGTATTTGTTTTTTAAACGAAGAATTTTTCCTAAAAAAGAGTACATCTATTGCTCGTGAGAGGTATTAGGGATATATTTTGATATTAAATATATTTAGGATTTAATAAATATTGCTCTTCTCTATTCAGAGATTTCCTCTTTATTTACTTTCTTCATCTGTATTCAATTCTCTATAAATAAGATTGAAGGGTCACTATTTGATTAAGGGAGACACCAAATCCTGGGTATGTAATTCTACGTGGTACTGAGCTAAACTTCGATCTAATTTTTTTTCTCACCCTATCTTTTCTAAAGTGAGCCTTCTTAGATAAGAATTCTCCTCTCCTTCTGCCGGGGGAGATACACCACCGGCAGAGGGAGGATCTGTCCCGTTTTTGAAATCAGATTTCTTTTTCTCCCAGTACTATGAGCAATTTCTTTGGTCTTCCCTTTTACGTTGATATACACTATACAGTAAAACAGGAAAAAAAAAAGGTCCCCTCTCCCGTCCCTGCACAAGACTACCTAAATATATCCCTATTAGAGGGTAGTGAATTAAAAATCTCTGAAATAGATAGGAAAAACATGTTAGCTAAAAGAAGATAAGAAGAATTCATATACTTATTATCTAACTACTCATTGAGAAACTCTCTTAAATATGTAGACACAGATAAAATAATTGTACACAAACCTAAACTCTAAACTAATTTGATGGACCACAAATTTTTAATCATTCTTAACATCTAATATATTTTCTCAAAATAATTTCAACCTTTTGTGCTAAAAAATATAAGTTGGTTTAACCCTGAGGGACAGGTCCAGCCCTGGCTATAGACGGAGTAGGCCGTCGCCTAAGGTCTTCAAAAAATAGGTCAAAAAAATTATAAAATAAAAAAGGGATACTGATTGTAGTAGAGCCTATCTTAAGAATTTACCTAGGGCCCTTGAGATTTCACGTCATCTCAAGATTAGCACTGCTGAGGGATTAATTTGATGGTTAAGAATCCGCGTCAGGATGTGAGAGTGTTGTATTCGGTTCCGCTAAATCCTAAAAGAACCACTTTCCATACTTACCCGATGTGTATAAATTGAAAAATTCTCACATGTATCAAAAATTAAAAAATTAATTGGATAAGACGCCTAAATACCTTGAAGGAAAACGAAAGTTTGATTTTCACCAAACTTCAAACCTTGAGAAAGTTGTAGTGTTGAAGGTAGCTTATATACTCTACCCCGGCTACTGCAGCGTCGCTGTAGAAGCCCTTGAGGGAGAGTGCATGTCAGATGCTTTCCAAGAAAAAATAATTTCTTGTATTCATTGAAGCCTTCAGTCTTCTTCCACCAACTTATATAGACAGACCAATCCCAACATGTTCAGTGGCGGATAAGGAATTTGTTCTTCCATTTTATTTGGATATCTACTTTCTCAATTTGAGATGCTTTCTAAAAATAAATCTTTTGGTATCAATAAAAAATATTGTACCAATTTATATTATTGAGTTCATGTATTAACTTTATTTTTTAAAATTCTTCACTTTGCCCACATAGTGTATTTCAACTGGTAGTTCTGTCTCAAGAAGCGGGAGGTACGCGGTTCAAGCCGCCATGACCTTATATGTGTATCCTAAGGACAATGGGCATTACTCGTGGAGGTTTTACACTGGATTTCCTACAGTTTTCCACACGTATATTAAAAAAAAATAAAATTTGTCACTTTCTTTCTATTTTATAAAAAAGTATATTTCGATCAACTCAAAATTGATTATATCATCTTTTCTATCTTTTTAATGTATTTATGTTTTTAATGGTCTCCCTCTCCTTTAATTTCTTCTTATTATAGTGTTTCAATATTTAAACATGGGCTGTTTTTTTTCTCCAAGATATATGAAATATTGGTCTTAAAACAATTTTTCTTCATTTTCTTATTTCTTGAACAATTTACAAAGTATTTCTAATATAACAATTCTTAGAAGACGACCTCTTTTTTCTTTTTTTGAATTTACGTGTAGAAAATCATGAGAAACTAAATGTAAAATTCCGACAAATGAAACTCACTGCCCTTAGCGCACACCAAGTGAGGCTATGTGAGTTCGAACTCACACTTCCTACTTGTTAAGATAGAAGATTACCAGTTGAACTCGTGTCACATTTGCTCTTTCCTTTGCCGAAAAAGAAAGACTCGTTAAATTGGTGTCAATGATTCAAAGAAAATCTAAGACACATTAGGCCATGTGGACTGACTGCTTCAGCTAAGATTGGCTTGATTTGTCATGAACAATCAATAACTTGAGTAAATATATGAAATAAATGATTCTAACTTATTGTATCATGAATTTAAAAAGGTTAGTATATATTTTACTTGATTGACTCAATTAAATCAACTTGACTCGCATTAATTAAAAAAAATATGTTCTTCTATAGATGTGTATCGCATTCATTAATTTTGAAACTTTCATATCCAACTGGTTGACTTGAATACTTGACCCTTATCCAAGTTTAGAGGGTTTTACCCTGTTGGGAGAATAAAGTCTACAAAGAACCTTAAGATAGTGAATTGAAAATCAAATTGACATTCGATATTTGACATTTGAAAGAGAAAGGAGAGAGAGCTCTTCTTATCTTTTGCTTGCTTTTCTTATCCATTTGTTCAATGATTCATGTCTCCATGTGTTTCAAGGAACCTCTAATGAGCCCTACAATCAAAATTTCAATGTGGGAATTTGACTTATCAATGACAAAAAATTTGAAATGTTAATCCTATTGAATATATTAGAATTAGGATTTTATTTTGGGTTAATCTCTATTAAGAGATGTATTTGAGTTAAGATTAGATTAGAAGTGTAATAGTCCTAAGGTCGGCTAGAGGCTATATATAGTTGTGTAATACTTCTTATCGAATGCAGTTTTCCAATTCTAACATGGTATCAGTCAAACCACGATCTTAGCCAGAGAGCCAACCCGATCGAGAGTTCCTCTTCTCTCCCTCTGCCCGAGGAATCTTGTTGGCAGAGGGAGGGTACATGTAAATTGTGTTCTTCCTTTGCTGATTTGTGAATGGTGATCCTTCGTTGCACAACCTTGCTGTCCTCTCAGATCTATCTTTTGCAGCCACCAACCACTGTTTGCCATCTTCTTAGCCCACCGTCCGTGCCGCATCCACACACTCAGCACCACCTCTGCATCTTAGATACTAGTCGACTTTCCCCTACCCTTCCCTTGAAGTCTCACTCCAACGCACTGCTTTCGTTTGCTGTTGTTCAGGCCCTTTCATTTATCCCTCGTCCCCTGCATCTCTGGTAGAAATCAGATCGGATTGCCATCCCTCTATTCGTCTGACTGCCCAGATTTGCTTGGTTTGGCCGAGATCTGCACTAGCCACCTATTGTTTGTGCTTCTCATCTCCTGCATCCCAGTTCCGTTCGCACCCAGATCTGTGTAGATCTCGACCCATCGATCTCAGTTTTGCTTCTTCTCAGGCAAGTTTGCTGTCCTCCATCGCCATTGCAACCAGATTTGTTCTCAGATCTTGCTTTGATTGCTGCTATCTACAACCCATCTTTGCTCTGCTCGCAGCCAGCGCCCCTGATTCAGATCTTCATCACCAACTGCAGTCGGCATCCTTTCTTCCCTGTGCTCAAATCTGTTCCCTGCTGGTACACCAGATTTGCCTAGTTCCAGCAGCAGAAGAAACAGTCATGGCCTCCCTCTTCGTTGGATCTCAGCTTTCAGTCACAGCACAACCTAGTCTGCACGGATCTACCAGAGATTCTTGTTGCTCACCACTCTGCTTGCCTCCCTTGCCTGTCCCCGACGCCTAACATCACCAGGCGTTCGTTCGGTCTTTGCTGAGAGCCTGATGTTCGTTTGATGCTGATCTACAATACGTTTGTTCGTTTGATGTTGCCTTATATTGACTGCTTTTGTCACTTTGTTTCTCCTAGTATCTGTTTGCTTCCACTCCAAAAAGAAAAATGAGTTCAGTTTATGAGAATGCCCTTGGTTTTTTCTTTTGTTTCTCTTAGTCTCATTCCTCTTCTCCGATCTCGATTGATCTTGATTTGCTTCATCTCATTCGATTGATTTGCATTTGTTTCCCTCTTGTCTTCCTCTTGTATCTGGACTTTGACCCAGCCCCTTTGTAGTCAAGTTTTGCATATTTTTTTGTGGCAGATTTGATTTCGTTGTACCCTTTGCAGCCGTTTGGCACTTTGTCTCCTCCGTTTGCAGCCACATATTGGAGGATTTGGTTTCTTGATTTGATTTCTTGTTTTCTCTAGATTTTGTAGCATTCTCGCACTTTAGCCTTTTGTTGGCTTTGGAATTAGCATTTGAAGTGGCATTAGTATTGGCAGCATTGGCATTGGCAATCGTGTTTGGACAGTAAGTGGAAGGAGGGAGAGTTGGAGTATGTTCAGCATCGGTTCTATAACTTGCAACACACGTGGAACATTGGTTCAGTTTTGGTTGGCTTCGTCGGCACATCTTCACATTAATTTGCTTCTGCTCAACTAGATGCCGTCAGTCGACACTTGATTTATCTGGTTATTAGTTTTTTATTTGTTCAATAATTGTAAACTCAAAGTGATGAACCACTTGAGTTTAAGAGGGAATGTTGAATATATTAGAATTAGGATTCTCGTTTGGGTTAATCTCTATTAAGAGATGTATTTGAGTTAAGATTAGATTAGAAGTGTAATAGCCCTGGGGTCGGTTAGAGGCTATATATAGTTGTGTAATACTTCTTATTGAATACAGTTTTCATTTTCTAACAAATCCTAATCAAAAGCTAATTTAGATTTCACTTAATTTGGATTCAACTCTGATTTGAAAATTTTAATGAATTTCTTTTGTAAATCAATTGACTTGGTTTAGAGTCAATCTCAAATCAATGGTTCTTCATATTTGAAATAATGTTTTATATATTTTTTTTAATGCTTTACACCTAAATGAATTTAGATCTTTTGAAGCATCACTTCTAAATACAAATTCAGTTAACCCGAAAGGGTTAGAGTGATGGTCAAGAATTTGTCTGAAGAAGTGAAATTCTATTTCCTCTCCACTTAAAAGGGCTACTCCCCGTAGAGTCACCGGATGTATATGAGTAGGGAGATGAGTCGGGTACTCTAAATGGTCTAAACACCTCAATCATAAAAAATAGAGTATCCAATTAAAATCAACATATTAGCTTCTCGTTTGTCTTTGTCTTCTGATTACATCTATCTGATTTTTTTTAACAGGTAGTAATTTGAAACGTCGTACTCAGCATATAAAAATGATATCTTGAGGATATTGGACATTGTTATTAATGGAGACTTGCTTAGATAATTATTTAATTATACATATTTTAAAGTCGTAAAATTTTGAAAATAATTCATATAAGCAAATTGTGTTCTCTAGAGAAGGTATAAAAAAAAAAATACAATAATTCCATAACTATTCTAGGGCAGGAGATTGTTCAAAATGAAGTTCATTAAATCATTTTCAATATCGACTTTTAAAACGTTTACGAACTGTATTATATAATTCTTTTCTTAATCTAATTAAATTTATAATTATCTTAACTACCCCCAAACTCAAGGAAGTCCACTTGAATTTAAACTTAATGAAATGAATAAACCAACAATTGAATTTTGCAATTTTTTAGAGTACAAGTGGATCGACAGTGTGGATGTGATAGAGAGGAGAGTACCCCAAGACCAATGTGTGAAACTGATGATCCAACGACACAGAAATAAAATGAGGTAAAAATTGACATTCTAACACAGACATTGAACAACTTGAATGATTTTAATGGTTGAAATCACTACGCACATGACAAAGAGTAGTAGAAAGATAGCATGGACGATAATATGACAAACGACATCTGAAAAGGATAACAAATAGACAGCTTAAAACATGATATAAAATGACCTAATCTTGCTCATGAACAGAAAGACTGTCAATGGGCTTGCCTAAGTGGGTGGGGTAGTAGGTGGGCTTGGGTATTAAGAACTAGGGCAAAGTTATTTTAGACAATGATTCATAAGAAGAAAATATGGGTTGGCAAACGATGAAGCTGGTTGGTGAGAGACACTTCATTATCATAGATGAATCAGTCTAAAGGATCATTGATTCATTGTCAATCTATTATATATATAAGTATAAAATAGGAAATGACAAAAGAGTCTCATATCGGTTAATTTGAGAAACCAATGACTCTATAGAACACTTAAGACACCTTTCTCTCAATAGCTAGTTTTTTAGAGTGAGTTCTACCTCAAGAATGTTATTAAGTTATGATTTTCTAACATGGTATCAGCATAGATCCCACGTGCAACTGCTACACGTAAGGGAAAATGAGCAGCTACACGTGAAGCCATATCACGTAATTCGAGAAATCAATGACTCAATATGATACTTGATGCACTATTCTTTCAATGAATAGCTTTTGAGAGTGATTTCTACTTTAAAAATATTATCAACTCATGATTTTCTAATAATAATAATATGATTTGATAAACCTCATCAACCTTATCGTATATAATCCTTATCTTAATCTTCAAAACACCTTATCCATTTTCACATTTTCTTGAGCAATTTTCTTCAAGTTATTAGGATTCTAATCTGTTATTATTATTTCATAAGATGGTAATATATATACACAGAAAACCCTAAGTAAAGGGCAAGAAAAGACTAATCTACCCTTATACAAAATAATCTAATACCATTTAACACCCGCGCTCAAACTCACGATGGTATAGAGTTAAGCATCGAGAGTTTGCTAAGAAGAAATTTAAAGCGTGCAATGGGATGGGACTTTGTGAAGAAGTCAACCAGTTGTAATGCAAAGGGGATAAAGGGAAGATAAATCGTGCCAAACTGAAGATGATAGCGTACGAAGTGGCAATCCAACTCAATATGCTTGGTGCGCTCATGAAAGATCGAATTATGTGCTATTTAAATAACACTTTTATTATCACAATATATGGGCGTGGGAGCAGATAGAGAGACACCCATATCTGTAAGTAACCAACGAAGCCAAACAATCTTAGCTGTGGCAGAGACCATTGTCCGATACTCTGCTTCAGTAGATGAACAAGTAACAACATCCTGCTTTTTACTTCGCCATGAAATAAGAGAATCACTAAGAAAAAGACAGAAGCCAGTAGTAGATTTGCGATAAGAAGGATCACCTGCCAACCCGCATCAGAAAAGGCATGTAAATGCAAAGTAGACTCGGAAGGAAATAGTAAACTCTGATACAAAGTGCCACGAAGATATCGCAAAATGCAAACAACTGCTGTCCAATGAATAGTGGTCGGTGAAGAGACAAATTAACTCACAATATGAACAACATATGCAATGTCAGGACGTGTAATAGTCAGATAAATCAAACTTCCCACTATAGTGCGATACAACGTAGAATCGGCCAAAGGCACACCATCAGATGAAGTGTAATGAACATTGAGCTCTAGAGGTGTCTCAACTGGTCTAGTGTCAGTAATCCGAGCTCTGCGAAGAACAACTACAACATACTTAGATTGAGAGAGAAGATAGCCTTTGGGAGATGATGCAACTTCTATCCCAAGAAAGTATCGCAATGCCCCCAAGTCTTTCATGTCAAAGTGGCTCTGTAACTGTAATTTCAATTGGGCAATGCCATCAAGATCATCACCGGTCAAGATTACGTCATCAACATACAAAAGGAGGAGAATACGACCAGCAGAGGTGGAACGCACAAAAAGAGCTGAGTCATGAGCACTGGAGTGAAAACCAAGAGAATCAATCATTGTAGAGAACTTATCAAACCAAGTACGAGGTGCCTGTTTGAGACTATATAACACTTTCAAAGCTTGCAAACTTCGCCATGATGATGAGCAACACCTGGAGAAGGAACCATGTAAATTTCTTCAGAGAGGTCACCATTCAGAAAGACATTTTTAACATCCATCTGCGACAAATGCCATTGATAAACAGAAACAACTACGAGTAAAGTGCGAACAGAGGTCATTTTAGCAATATGAGCAAAAGTCTCCTCATAGTCAATACCGTATTCCTGAGGAAAACCTTAGCAACTAATCGGGCCTTATATCGCTCAACTGACCCATCAGACTTGGTCTTAATCTTGTATACCCATTTGCAACTAATGGCCCGTTTGTCCTGAGGAAGATCAACCAACTCCCATATACCTGTTTTGTGCAATGCAGAAAGTTCTTCATCCATAGCCTGTTGCCAGAGATGATCACAACTAGCCTCCTTATAGGAGGTTGGTTCATAGAGAGTATGAATGTAAGTGAGAAACGAAGAAAATGAAGAAGAATAATATGAATAACCAAAATCATCAAAGGAATAACCAAAACGAGTAGGAGGCTTACGGAGTCGTGAAGGATAACGTGAAGTAGCAAGATCCACATCAGCAGAGGTCGAAGGAGAGGCAGCAGTAGGAGAGGGAGGATTAATATATGTAGAGGACGAATCTTCAACAGGAGTAAAGTAGTTAGGCAATGCATGTATATTAGTATACACAGAAACATCATCAATATCAGAGAAAGGGTCAATATATACTAGATCGGATGTAGTAAAAGTGCGAGAATTGGAAGGAATAGAAAAGAAAGGAATATGCTCAAGAAACATAACATGACGTGAGACATACAACTTCTGTGCACTGGGGTCATAACAACGATATCCCTTTTGACCCTCACCATAACCAAGAAAAACACACATGGTAGACCGGGCAGCTAATTTTGTGCGCTCACATTTAGGACGAAGCACAAAACAAGTACAACAAAAAACTTTCAATGAGAAATAATCTGGAAGTTTATCATATAAATGTTCAAACGGAGATTTGCCAGAAGTGAGAGCAGAAGGAATGTGGTTAATCATATGAGTTGCAGTGAGAACCGCTTCTCCTCAAAATAGGCTAAGAACACTAGCAGAGAGTAACATAGATCGAGCAGTTTCATTAATGTGCCTATGTTTTCTCTCCGTAATCCCATTTTGCTCAGGAGTGTCAGTGCAAGAGGACTGATGGACAGTTCCATCCGAGGCAAGTAAATCTGAAAAATTGCTAGAGGTGTATTCACTGCCCAAATCACCACGAAAGCATTTAATAGTAGCGGAAAACTGAGTACGAATAAGGCCCCGAAAAGTTTGAAAAATCATAAAGAATTTAGAACGACGTTTCATTAAATAAATCCAACAAAAATAAGAATAATCATCAATAAAAGATACATAATATCGAGACCTCTCTTTTGTAGCAATAGGGGTTGGTCTCCAAAAATCATAATGAATTAAATCAAAAGGAGCAAGGGAAATTGTTGAACTTTTATTAAAAGTTAAGGCATAAAACTTTGCTAGTTTACAGCCACTGCAATCAGAAATATCAAAACTAGGTAAATTACCTAAAACACCAGTAGAAGCTAAATACTTTAAAAGGGAACTAGAAACATGTCAAAGCCTAGAGTGCCATAGATAAAACGTAGATGAGGTGGAACTCAAACGAAAAAATGACAAATCTACTGAAGAGGTAGCTATATCAGGAACACGGAGCTGCTCTAACACATATAATCTTCTTTCTCTACAGCCAGTCCCAATCAGCCTCTTGGAATGAGGATTCTACACAAAGCACGAAGTGGGAGAAAAATTAACAAGATATCCAGAATCACATAATTGACTTATAGAAATCAAGTTCAAAGTGAGATGATGTATGCAATAAACGTCAGACAGATGCAAAGGGGAGGACATGATAGAACCCACTTCTGCCATTGACAATGAAGTACCATTGGTAGTTAACATAGAAACAGATGAGGAAGAAGGATATAAAGAAGTAAACAGAGAAATATCGTGAGTCATGTGATGAGTAGCTCCTGAGTCAAAAACCCAGGTGGAAGGAGATATACCTGAAGAAGCTGAATGAGGCAAACCTATGGAAGGAGAAACAGTAGAAAATGCATTAGGCTGCTGAGTAGATAGAAATTTCTACAGTTGCTGAGCAAGTGTGGATAGGGAAGTAGTCAGAGACAATGAAGGAATCGAAGATGATGCCTCATGCCTAGATGGAACAACAGTTGTTTTACGATGTTGTTTGGGTACGGACACTTGTTGTTGTTCCTGTCGTTTAAATAACGCCGGCATTGGGCCTTCCAGTAGCCCTTTTGTTTATAATAGCTGCAATCATCAATAACAATTTTTCCATCTTGGCGCTGTCGAGACTGAGAGATAGAAAAGACTTCGATTGCACAGCAAAAATGGTTTGACTAGGCATAGAGAGAAGACCATTGCTAGCATGTGTCTTTAAGTGAACTTCTTTTGCGAAGAGTTTGTGAACGACATAATCAACCGAGGGAAGGAGACTACGATGAGGAATAGATCCATGAAGAGCTTCAAAGTCATCACGGAGAGCTGACAAGAATTGAACAAGTCTCATTTCTTCCCTATAAGTACAGTAAAGTGCAATAGAACTAAGTCCTGCAGGTTCAGTTAATGCAAGTTGATCCCAAAAGGCAATCATAAGTGAGTAGAATTGCTGGATACTCATACCCCCTGCCTAACCACGCGAAGATCAGTCTCTATTTGGTAGCGCTTAGCGAAATTAAATTGCTTATATACCGTTTCCAAGTATTCCAAATATCTTTGGTTGTAGAAAACTTTGCAAGTTGCACACCAATGGAGAGCTCAACTGAGTTTTTGATCTAAGTAATAATCTTTGAATTATTGGTAGTCCAAGAAACCAATAATTGTGCATAATCTGTCACCGTTGTGTTTGTAGGAATGACAAGGTTTCCAGAAACATAGCCCCACATATTCTTGCCAATCAAAAAATTCTGCATGACTTAAACCCAATCAGTATAGTTACTATCACTCAATTTGACATTGATAGCCTGAAAGGAATCATTACGTCCACCAACCATTGGGATCTGGTTTTAAAGACTAGGCTTAGTTTGAATGGTAAGACAAGGCCTAATTTGCTGGGCAAATCTGGTAGACTGGCACAAGCTTGTTGAGAGGAGGAAAATTGTTTTGTATTGTAGCAAAACACTGTACCTAGAAGACTGTGCAAGAACGCGAGCAAAAATACTGTGCAAGAACTATAGCAAATACTGTGCTGAACTGTAGCGAATGCTGTGTGGGTGTAGCAAACTGTGCAGAATTGTAACTAATACTGTACGGTACTGTAGCGAATACTGTGCGACTGTAGCAAGCTGTGCAGAAATGTAACTAATACTGTGCTGTACTATAACCAAAACTGTGCGGTATTGTGAGCAAAACTTTGCAGAACAAATAACTGCAAGATGGTTCAGCGGAACTAGATCTGGGGGAATGGAGTGGCACCGGAAGTCTATGCGGTCGTTGAGAACATGGAGAATCAGATCTGATTTCAAGCAAGGTCAGTATTTGGCTGTTCTTCAGGGATCGGGGTTGCGAACTTAGATCTGGGAACTCAGATGAGAATGCAAGTGGGTTTGCATAGAGATATTTTTGTCTCGAGCGAAAGCAGTTGTGAAGAACCAACAAAAAGTTGCAGAAAAGATGGCTAAACAAAGGTGAGATCGGATGAAGATGGCAGCGGGTGGCGAGCAAGGAAACTCGGACAGGGAGGATTGGAAAGTCTTAATCCCCAAATCTCAGATCGTGGGAAATGCTTGGCCGTGAAAAATGAAGAGATGATCAGCAAGAAGAAGCGGCGGATCTGCAAGAGTGCACGGCGAATCGGTATGCAAAACTTGATGCTCATGATACCATATTAGGATTTTAATATGTTATTATCATTTCATAAGATGGTAATATATAACACAAAAAACCCTAAGTAAAGGACAAGAAAAGACTAATCTACCCTTATACGAAATAATCTAATACCATTTAATACAAGTAACTTATTATCTCAAGTTAAATTCAACAATAGTTCTATAATTAACCTATGCACCCTTGATGGAGAAAAATGACATGGCATGGAAAGAGAGAAATAAACATGATAGAAATTATTTTTCATATTTTTAAAAGAAGAAATATTAGAAAAAAATATTACAAAAGACGGAAAACAAAGTTGAGAGTGAAAGAAATGTCGATGAAAACGTATGTGGAATTTCTCATGTCTCATGATTTGCAAAGGCTACAACCCTACTCTCCCATCCTTGAGTCATCGTGGGAATAATCACACAAAAGCAAGTGAACAATGAAGCTGGGAATATCTGTGTGCTGCGAACAACAAGAGTAGAGAGTAATAAGTCCAGTCAAGGCTCGCAAAAATATCTGGAGAGTCCTCGGTATCAAGACCAAAAAATGATGAGAATCTGGTGGAAAAAATACTACCAACTGCTGGAAAAAAATTCCACTACACTACCTTCCCTGTTGCTTAATCTGCCAACAACTAGTTTGATGCCCAGGAAAATATGCACATTGTTACTGAAAAAATTCGTAATTGGAGTTACAAAAATTCAAAAATTGTGTTCTGCATGTCGCTGGAAAGAAGACTAATAGATCTACCAACTGTAAAAAATTTGGAATTTTCTGAACTGAATGATTTGTTAAATAATTGCTGCGACATAGTGTAATTTCAGATATTGCAGTAACAAATTATGCTCTTTCTGGATCTGCGTATTGTTATGAAAATTCATAATCGGTGCTATAGACCTCGCATTCAAGCGTTCCTTCTATTTCCAAAAAGTAGACAAAGAGATCTAGCTACGCTATAAATTTCAGAATTTTTAGAGCAGGTTTGATAACTCAAGTAATGTCTGCAATTCATATCTTGATCCAAATCTGTTGTCTGTATGGCAGCTCTGTAACCGTCCGAACAACAATAACTTAAGCTAGGAAACTTGGATTGAAGTAAATAAGATATTTCTAGAATCCTCACAGAGAGATATATCTGTTATAAAACATTCAAAATGAAGAAGATAGATGTCCAAGGGGCTGGTGCCAAAGATAAAATGAGGAGCTGGAGGCCATCAGTGCATGAGGGGATGAACTAGACAATCTGATAGGATAAAGAACAACTTCACAACAGCCCTGAAACAAATTAGCACATGTTTGTAAGTCACAAATAACAAATCCCTATAGAAAGAATGTGAAGCTAACAACTTGAAAACCAACAAAAGTCTGAGCTTTTATAGTGAAAAAGTTTGGAAGAAAAAAACACAAAGAGAAAGTGAGAACAAATGAGAAGAATATTTCTCTTCTTGTGCAACTTTGTTTAAATTTTCTTTAAATGACACAAGAGTGTAATTAGCAAGTGAATCAACTAAAACTATTTGACATGTACGATTCCAAAATCATGTTGATATAAATTATTGTTCAAAATTATGTAAATGTATACTGGTATTAAGTTCAATAAAGAACATTAGAAAATTTTAAATCTCAGTCCAGTATTTTCTCATCATTTCAATGGTGGATTTTATTTCTTAAAATGCTATTGATAAAAAAAAAAACTCTTTCCTAGACTACTTTGACATGGGTTTTCATCACTCTTGGTTAAATAAAATCATAAGAGGTCTCTAATTCTTTCCAATTTTAAGGTGTAGAAAGAATGTTTAATTGCATTGAGGTTCCTCATAACAAGATCATGATTCTTACTGCTTTATTCCCTTCTTAAGGCTAGAACCTAGCTCATATCTTTGTACAAGAATCAAACAGTTGGACGACATGATCTTTTCCAATAGGCTGGGGTCCAAGTTTATCCTTAAAATCAACTCCATATCTTGGGTAAATTTTTAGAGGCAATGATAAATTAATGTCCTATAGCTACATTATATTTTATAAATAATTTTCATTAAATTTTTTATACTCATACATAGGACATCATTTTTTTAAGAGACATTATTTTTATTAAATAACTAAAAATTCTTTAACATCAATATCCATTCAAAAGATGAAAGTAAGATAAAAGAGTTCTTTAAATTAAAATTAAAAGGCATTTCATAATTTAATAATGTATGGTGCCTCATAAAAAATTGTATCCAATAAAAAATAATCCTTTATTTATCTAATATTGGTCATCTATCCTAAGTAAAATGTAGTACATGCAATATTTCATGAGGAAAACAAATATGCGCCATTTATTGAAGGCCATTGTTATTTAAGGTAGTCGGAAGATTGTAGTAGATTCATAGGTAGTTCAGTTGGTCTAAGCTAATAAGATTAGATTAGAGGTTTAGAGTTCGACTCCTTCTAAACTTATTTGATACACAAGGTTTGCAAGTGGTTTCGTGTATCTATAATATTAGTATCACTTCCCATATGGGGTGGGGATACCCATGCTATAAAAAAAATACATTTAGTAGATTTGTATGTTTGTTATGAACTTCTAATATCAAAATTTCGAGGTTATGGTTTTTTTTTTAACTGGTTATTTCTATTTCAATTGTTCATATGAAGTAGTATTCAATGGTGACCAAATTCTAGAACTCAATTGAAGAATGCACCAAACATCCTTCACTCATGGTTTTAAAATTAACATAAAATTAATAGTGGCTTTTCGGGGTGGAGTGCGAATCAAACTCAATAATATCCGATACTCAGTGGATCATCATACTCACAATGAGATGATAATGAAGGATCTCTTATCAAATGTTGCTTAGTTTTGAAGATTTGGTGACCAAAACTGAAGCATATTAATCTCTGTAAGGAGAATAGAGGAGATTCAACTGGCCAACAAGAGGAATTTATTCTTTTATCTTATCTTTCTATCCAACAATAAATGAAGATTTTGGGGTACCCACATTGATGCATGTTTGTATTTGTAAATCTATATAAGAAGTTGACTTGCTGTGATCTTAGTGTTCAAGGCGTAGATAGAAATGAAGGATGCAAAAGCTAGAGTCCACAACTCTCAACCAAGGCTTCTGGCATTCGCTCTCCCTCAAGGGCTTCAACAGCTACCCATGAATCTGGTGGATGTTGGAGTCCTTAAGTGGAGAGTCTATGCAATTTGTCTCGTTTTGTTTTTTTTATTACAGTGAGTTGATACTTACATTTGAATTTAACAAGATTTTTCTACGAACTGACTTGCCTTATTTTCACTTAATTCATGTATTTGGCATTCATTATCATGGTTTGAAAACTTAAGTTTGGACTAGATTGAAATAACTCCGGTGAGTTCTTGAACTTGACTCAAAAAAACTTGATAAAATTCATTTACTCATGTGACTTGACATCCTATCGAGACGAGTCAAATCGGATCCACTCGCTCGAGTTATTTTGAGCTTTTAAACTATGTGCACCATTCATGCAATTTTATAGTTCAAGTGCAGGGTTTTCTTTCTCTCTCTCTCTCTCTCATTCTCATTCATTTTCTAAACTAGTAAAAGTGGACTTGGTAAAATTTGATCTAACTATTATTCGAACTGTATCCGAGCATTTTAAATGTGTGCAGTTTAAAATTTTGCGACTCGAACCTGAAATAGACTCGAGGCGTCTAAGCCATTTAATAAATAAGTAAGTAATGAGTTTAGAGTTGTTGACTCAAATCCAAATCGACTCAACTCGACTGACCCGTTGTCAGGTCTACCTTGAACTAGACCGAATAAAATTTGATCCGACCTGATTATCTGAATTGAGCCCGAGCATTTTAAATGAGTATGAGGTTTCCAACTCATCACTTAACAATTGAGATACGTGAATTAAACATTTGCCAAAACTCTACCATTCCAAAGGACATGCTAAAACAATGATATTAGTAGTTTGTACTACAATTTGCCCAACATTCTTTATGTTTGGTAAGTAGAGTTTATTTCCCTTTAAGTGTTTAATACAAAGTTCTTGCTTTTACTTTGTGGAACTAATTAGCCCAAACACATGCCACACATGTTTAGACATTTAATTTCGAAGTAAATATTATATACCAAGAGAAAGATTTTTTCCTAATTCTATTAATTTTGAATTTCTAATTCAAAATATTTATCACTTATTCTATTAGTGACGAGCCATAGAAATTGCACTAATCAAAGCAACTAAAAGAATTATAGAATGAGTTCAAATGGAAGATTAAAATCACTTGCTAAATAAGAAGTTGTGCAGGAACTACAAAATAGGATATAGATGGAATATATAAACCACTGGTTGAACAATTGCAACAATAATTCAGTTGAACCAATTCTTGTACGATATAAAAAAAATAAAGATTAGACTCATCTCGATTCACACAAGAACTTTGACTAAACAGTAGAAAAGCCACTCAACGTTAGATAAGTCAACTCGTTACTTCTCACCTCAAGAAGCGAGAAGTCTCTAGTTTGAGTCCTAGAGGTATAATCTGGAGACGTCTTTTGTAGGTGTGGGGTGCTCTATTGAAGAGTTTAGAGGGACCCTTGCCTCCTAATTCCCCTCAATTAAAAATAAAATAAAATAGAAAAATCAATTGTGATCCACAAAACTCAACAGAATATCAAGTTAATAGACACGAGTGACCACTCTACCTCAAACTCAGTTAAAAAAATACTCGATTATGCTCGAGTCAAGTAAGACTTCCAAGTTTTAATTCTATGATTTTAACTAAGTTTTTAATACTTTGTCAAATAGGGTTACAAGAGGAATGGGATGGCCACATCATAGGATGGGTCTAGCTGAATCATAAGGCCCGCTTGGTATACATCGCATCTGATGTTCAATTCGTAATATAAACAAAATATGGGCCCATAGTCATAAACTTTAGAAAAAGAAGATCCACCTATTATATGGTCAATCTTATTAGTTTATGCTGATGTGGTGTTAAAAATCAATATTTTGTTCAAAGTTCCTATATCTTTTGTTTTTTTTTTACTTCACAATAAAAAAATATTGAAAAAAAGTGCAACTCAAAGTTTCCACACATTTTTTTTTTGAATTTACTTGTAAAAAACTGTGGAAAACTCAGAGTAAAACCCCCACGGGTAATATCTACTGCCCCTAGAGTACACCAGGTTAGGCTATGAGAACTCAAAACTTGACAACTCACACTTCGTGAAACGAGAGGTTAATCAGTTGAGCTACACCATGTAGACAAAGTTTCCATACATTTATCCTTCAAAATTAAAAAGTTGTTCTACATGCATAAATTTTTGATATGAACTATGCATGGTATTATTAAAAAAAAAACAATCAAAGCCAAAAACCATTCATTATTCATTGATAGAACACGATTTCATCTGGCTTTTGATGCCATGTTCGCAATAATCAATACAAAAAAATTTAAAAATGGCATTTTCACATGCCAAAAAATAATCAATATTCAAAGGTCAACTTGAATTAGAATATATTATTTATTAAAATAGAATATGTTATATGTTCTTTTGTAAAATACCCTCATAAGCATGTTTTCTTTTTGTGAATTTCACGACTTAGGGCATTTTGATCTCTCTCAAATCCTAATTAATCCCATCTAAGATAAAGATTATTTCCCCATACAAAGCCTCCCATTTGATGGCTCTTTGAATTCCATCATGTGACATCTCAATCTCTTCAAATCAGACTTCTGTAGAGGCTTTAACATGAATTCTTTGGCTCCTTGTTCTAAACACCTGAATCAATTACAATCACAATTCTTGGATTAATATAAACAAAAAGAAAATAAAAATTTTGAAAAAAATAAACTTCAGAAGACAAAGATTGTTGTAGATTACTTGTTGATCCTCGTAGGGTTATTCTCCGATGACATTACCACGACCGGGATCTCTTTCATGGTTGATGATTCCTATTTTTATGCTAAATTAAATTAGTAGTGGTAGCCACAACAATAATAACAACAACACATTATAGATAATTAGATTGTATTATTTAAAAAAAATTATATGTTAAATGGGTTATATGGCTCAAGGATCTGATCTGGACTCAACTCGACTCAACCAGATCTTGGTATGAATGATAGAATTGGATCTACCCAAGGTCTCAATTGGAATGTATTAGGTCTAGATCAAACTGTTTTCGGAAATGATGATGATGATAATAATAATGGTGATGTTTATGAAATTAAACATTCATCAAGAGGACACCATCATATTACCTTAATTCTCTTTAGCAATTCAAATCCTGTCATTTCGGGCATGCAGTAGTCTGTGATTATCAAGTTAATCTTCAAATCCTGTATAGACTTTTGCAGTTGATGGATGAGAGATTTATTCACTTACATTGGAAGAAAAACAAGGAAATAATCATCTAATTAAAAGTAAAGAGAAGTTCATTAAAAAAATTGAAATAAACAAGACCAAAAACAAACACTTGCCAAGCCCAAATATTCCAGTGCTCTTGGTCCACTCTCCACTGTAGTAACTGCAGAGAAGATTAGATTATGTTAAGTATGCAGCTAATTAGTCCAGATTATATTAATAATGCCATTATTAAGCTCTACTGCTTAGAAATCTATATCATTCATCTCTGTGGAACCTCCATTGACAATTAGTAAATGGCATCCATCGCGATTACTACCTCGCAATGATTTGTTTTTGACCGTTCATTTACGAGCCGAGTTTGGAATGGATCTATCTGCTTGGAGGAAGGGAGGGACCCAATGGATGAATGGTTTAGATCAGAAGCAGCTGGGTCTCAGTTGAAAAACATCAAATTAGAATCGGCTTTTTGAGTATCTCATTCTGAAAAGGAGAAAAAATGGGAAGGTGGAGAAAGAATGCACTTACCTTTATATGCAGAGCTCTGGAGCAATTTCTCTATGAATTTCCTATCAATGATACTGTCATCAACAGCTAGAACATGAAGTTCGTCACCGTCGTTGGATCGATTTGAAGCCGAAGAAGAACCCATATCAAATCTCAGGCCAAAACCCAGTAAAAATTGGGAATTTGAAATGAGAGATGAGGCAAGAAATGCAAGAACATGCCGAGGGAAGCAGCTAAGAGAATGGGAAATGTGGAAAGCATGGTAGTTATAAAGAAGGAGAATGGAATAATGGAATAAGAGAAGAATCGTAATAATATCGGATCACAGATATTTCGTGATCCAAACCTGGGCAAGATCTCCTCTGTAATATTCGCACGAGATATGTCAAAATACTCAAAATCCCGTTCCCTACTGATACACTACTTGTTAGCAATAGTTGTAGTCGGTGGATCTTTTACAACCTAACATTTGCCCTGATTATTAATTTAATATTTTCTTTGTCTCACTTTAGTTGTCTCATTTGAAATATTTATTTTTTTTAAGAAATTCTCTATATAAGGCTAACACTCATGTGATCTCATCTATTTTCAACATATTTTATACTAGTCAAATAAAAATGAGACAACTATTTTGAGAAAATTTCAAAATCCATATAGGACTACTAATTTAGAAAAGAGGGAGTATTTTTTTAATATGGTGGAAACCTGTTGACCTATTTCATGATAATTATAGGTAAAATTTCAAATTCATTACATCACTCATAAGCACCATAGATCATGTTAAACATTCCAAGGTTTGAAGGTAAAACTCCCACACAAGACAAATAAAGAGATGATATTAATCTAACATTTGAATTGAATATGGGAATGGGATGGGTTGCCTGTCCATGATGAAAATGCAGATAAAATACACGGAAGCCCAACCCGTTTAAGAATCCGGCTTATCATTAAGGCTTGGATCCAGCCCATTGGCTTGAAAGCAGGGCCGTGGAGAAACAATATGCAATCTTCTTCTTATTTTCTTATTTTGGGTCAACCGGTGCCCAACCATTTTGGTTCATGTCATAGAACTGGTTTGAATTGTGGAATGGGTCAAAGCTGGTTAAAAATTAGAAATTTGGCTAACCCACAATTTAATTTTGAGAGACTCGTGTAGAATTTGATTTTTTGAATTTGGTAGCATTTCTCGTGAACAAGTTTGTACAGAGTTTGGTGCAATCTCTTACTTATGCACACCTAAGTCTACATAGATGGATGTGTTTGAAAGACGTTAGCTGCTGGATGGTTTCAATAGAATTTCATCTTGAGAGGGTAAGAGAAGTCATATTTTCTAATACCCTTAAAATTTAACTTTATTTAAAAGAAAAATTCATCAGATTAGATCAATGTGCTTTGATAGTCGAATTAGTGTCTAATTGTTTACAGGTACAATTCACATGGGTGGAATAGATCAATTGGGTCTGTTGTGGGCCCCACAATCCAATATCTGAATCAATCCGAATCAATCTAAGTGCAAACTTGTTAAAATTAAGTATATACAGAACTGTTAAAATTATCAGGTCAAAAAAGAAGAAAACACCAACTTGGGCTCATTAGTGGGCCCTAAAAACAACCGAAGAGTATAAATTTCAGTTGATACAGTGCATATCGGTCGAACTAGTGAATATCGGTCGATATGGCCGAGATCTCACTCATATGAGTATGCACAGTGAAATTTAAAAAAACAATTAAGAGAGAGATTACGAAATCATACCCACGCCGATATCTCGAAAATTCCAAATTTTTTACCCTTCAAACAACCCAAAATCCGAAATTAATTCGAGTGGGGGCCACGGTTCAATGCTACAGTTTAGATGTGATTTTGGTTAGGGTAGGTGACTGACCGAGTATTGAGATAATCTTTCTAGGACTTAGAAAGATCCTAGCCAGCTCTTCTTTCAACAGTCTAGAGTCTAGACAGACAGTTTAATTTAGAAAAGTAATATGGGTTGGCTACCATCTTCTAACTTGAAACATCTTGTGCATTATCCCACCATACACATGGGGCCCAATCAGATCAAAAGTTCAGAAGGTGGGGCCCAATCAGATCAACAGTTCAGAACAACAATCCATTGCTCTCAGTTGATTGAAACTTGTAATTAGGAGCTTGTGCATGAGAGGTGAAGTCAGAGATGAAGTCATTCTGTTGACATGCACACCAGTATAGTTTTCTTATTATTATTAATCTACTTGCTATGTTATATTATTTTATTTTATCATACCTGGATTATTATTATTATTTTAAATAATATTGACCAGTTTACTTCTGTCTTATCTTTAGTATAAATTTCTAATATTTTTCAATAAAGAATGATCTTTATCGATACATTTCTCTCTCCTCTATTTTTTATTTTTTCTTAAAAATTGAAAAATTTATAAAAAAAATCCAAACGATTTATTTTTTCATGAGAAGTATCATTTAGAAAATATCTTTTGAATAAACCAAACACAACCCCTTGGATATCAACCCAGTGGGTCTCACATGCCCACTTGTGTAATTTATATATATATATATATATATATATATATATATATATATATATATATATATATATATATATATATATATATATATATATATATATATGTATATATAAAATTTATATATATATATTATGAAAGATCTTGGCTTCTCTAAAAAGGTTTATAAAATTTCAATTTGATTCGATAAGAAAAATTATGTTTTAAAAGTCTCAAAATTTTACATTTACCTTATGGTAGAAATTAATCGAGTTAGATCTCGAGGCATTTTAGTTTCAATCGGGTTCAGCCCCGGTCAAAGCCGGTGAAAGCCGGTCAAGTAATAATATAATATAAATATTACATATAACATTAAATAAGACACCTTTTACCAATAAAATTAATATAAATATTAAAAATAATATTCAAATTTTGAGTAATATACCAAAACGGTGAAAGATATGTGATAGAAATAATAATAAACATTTATATTTCAAATATATACATTTTTTAAATTAATTTTTTATTTTTTGAAGGGGAAAAGTTTTTAAAAAAATAAATAAAAATTCAAATTTTGTGTGCCGTAGTTTGCAGCTCACGGTTTATGGTTTAAAACCGTAGAAAATTGCGGTTCTGACTGGTTTTCAGCGGTTTTGACCCATAACTAGTTTTCGGTCAGGACCGAACCACAGTCACCGCGGTTTGGTCTGGTTCTAATAACATTGGGTGCAATTCATGGAGGGTAAATGAGTGTGAGAGGGAGAATGTATATGGGCAACACAATTCAAAGGTTGCACCAAAGTTCATCCAAACTTTGTGCATTGTGTTAATCCAAAGGGGTTGGAGTGATGGCTAGGAACTCGTCTTAAGAAGCGGGAGCCCTGAGTTCAATTCTCACTTCACTCTAAAGGACCACTTCTTATAGAGTAACTTGGCGTAAATAATATAAAAGAAATGAACAAACTTAAAGGCCGACGAGCCTCAATGAGCTTTAAATAAACACCCAAGCATGGCCCGTTGAATAATAATCTTGTTCAAACTCATTTAGTTAAGTTGAGCTCAATCTTAGGTATAGAGAAATGAACACCCCCAATGTAATCACAATCTTAATTTCTTAACATGATCGGGTCTTTCTGTTTCTTCAATAGGTTACTGTGAGTGTCTTCAGTTAATGCAGCTTCATGTTTCTAAAAATATCCATAATTTAATCATGAATATTTCTCATCTCAGATTAGCAGACGAAAAGGAAAAATAGTCAAACCATGTAAGATCCTTAAATTTTGCCTATTCTTTTGGTGCCTATTATTGCAAATGTTTTCCATTTGCTTCTCACTTCCTAAATACCAATTGCAAATGTTTTACATGTGTTTCTCACTTCCTAAATACCTAATGGCTCATTTAAAAATAGAAATGGAGAATTAGTCTTACCATTAGATACATCATCATCGTCATCATTAAATGTCATTTTCTTGTCAATCTTGACACAGCAAACAGTGATACATCTAAACTTTTGTTCCAAATCACAGAAGGGTTGATTTTCCAGAGTTATTTATTAATCATTGATTTAACTCTCCTTATATTTCAACCATGAAATTAAAGACAATGTACTTTTAATAAGGGCAATTGTCTTTGGATTGGAGAAATTCTATAACAAGAGTAATTCCTACTTCAGCAACTTATTAACTTTTAACATGTTTATCTATAATTTGAAGGAGGTGAGTGATGGTCTGGAGCCCGTGTCAGGAAGCAGGAGTCTTTAGTTTGATTCCTTTCTACTCCGAAGGACCACTATTGTAGATTTACCTGATGTGTGGGTAGGGAGGTTTGCACTTGTCACGAGGTCTAATTGGATGCTCTAAGAGGCCTAGACACCCTAGTCATAAAAAAAAAATTGCCTATATATATTTTATTAATAGATAATACTGATCCAACATAAGAAAAACTAAATCTAAGTTTCACATCTCTTCATCCGGTACAATAAGAGATGTCACCGGTTGACAATAATTGAAAAGGCCAATCAGCATTTGCTTTTTGTCAATACACATCCTTTCTTATTTTTCAAATCCTAATGGTTTAGTTTAAAATGTTGAATGCAAAAATAATGACGTGTTATAATGTAATTAGGATTCTAGTTTGATTTTATCTCTATTAAGAGATCTGTTTAGATTAGAAGTGTAATAGCCCTAGGGTCGGCTATATATAGTTGTGTAATACTCTTTAATGAATACAATGTTTCTCTTTTCTAACATGGTATCAGAGCCTAAATTCGTTCCTATTGAGTGAGCTTTCTCTTCCTTCACCTCTTCTTCTCTCCCTCTGTCCGCAGAGATACATCGGCAGAGGGGGAGGGGGAGGGACATCCCATCGCTAAGATATGAAACAGACAAAAAAAGTGTGCTTATTGGTCGACAGAGAATTTGTCACGCCATGACCCGACCGATGGGCCCGTAACGCGACTGATTTTTTTTTTTTGAAGATAAACAGAACCACAAGCATTCTTACTGGGCCGGATCAACAGTTAGGCCCAGCGGTTACACATTAGCCCGTCAAGTGGACTCAAACATGTACCATATGCTTTCCAAAGACCAAGATACAACAACATCAATACATAACATGCTCAAATCAAAACCAACATTGATTAATACAACGCAAAATAAAATCACTCATTGATTCATCATTCAAAAGCATTGTCTCCAAAGGCAACATAGCCTATTACATCAAATGGACATAAATTAAGTACCACATCCGGTACAAAAAAAAGGACAATGGTTCCAAGAACCAACAGGGAAAGATCAGGGTATTCCTCTTCGGGGGAATCCCAGAACACTGCTTTAGCTTAATTGCCCTAAGCCTGAAAGAGAGGGTCCTCCTCCTCGGGTTTATCGCCTGAAAGGTGAGTGGTGTGAGCTAACTAGCCCAGTGAAGGATAATTAACAATGCAAATTAAGTAAATACAAAACAGGTTAGTAACAGTTCAATATCACATGCTTGATAACAATAAGCATAATCTCAAAATAATATGTCAACATCATTAAACCACTGCCATTGTCCACCGTAATGCCTACCAACTACACTGAGACCAGTATTAAGTCCCGACACGGTCAAAATATATCCTTTCAAGTACATCTCCGGCTCTGACTTAGCCGATACTGACACCCTCAGGTCAGCAACTGACGACAACATGGTCCGCCCATGGTCCAGTAGACATAAACCATCTCTCATATGGCCGATATTGGTTCAATAGTCCAGGTGCGTGGAAGCAGTCTTACATACACATACGATCAACATCGTAACATCATAATCATCGCAGCATTCTTACCATAGTGCATCATGTATAGGCACATGAGTGGGTTCATCAAAAGCCGAAACCACTCATTGCTCAATATTCATCATAACACCTGTTTACAAAATCTGCAGAGTTAAGTTCCCTCACCGTTATGTGTGGTTTATGCGGTCTCTGTTCAAACAACACACAAGTGCACAATCAATATACAGATCAAATACATACACACGAGTAGTATTTTGAAATCTCATGTTTTCCCACAAAATATCCGAGGTATATGGAATTGAGTCTCCTACTTGGTTTCTATCCTTTTTAAATCATCCACAAGATAATAATATAATAATAAAAGGGGCTCAGTCGAAACTCATATTGTCTTCTAGGCATTGACCAAATTGACTTATTGAGTGGGGTCTAGATCCTCGGGTCACTTCTCGGTTGTCTTCTGGATAGGACCAGAGCTGACATTTTGAGTAGGCCTCGAGGTCACCCATTGCCCAACTATAGTGTTGTCCTGAAAGTGAATCACTCAGTTCCCGACTATAATGTCGGACTGAAAGCGGATACAATAGTATTTACACTATAAATAGTAAGAGAAAGGGGTTAGTACAGTTTTATTTAACAAGGGGGTATAAATCATCACATCACATCATATAATCTAACAAAATAATAATTTTTTTTTGAATAAAATAATAATATTTAATTATTTAATTATTTATTCATTTTTTTTTCTTCAATGGGAACTAACATTTAAAATCATAAGCAACTATAATCTCAAATAAAAATTTTTTTTTTTTAAATAAAATAATAACATTTAATTATTTAATTATTTATTCATTTTATTTTCTTCAATGGGAACCAACATTTCAAAACATAAGCAACTATAATCTCAAATAAAAAATATTTTTTTTTTGAATAAAATAATAATATTTAATTATTTAATTATTTATTCATTTTTTTTTCTTTTAATGGGAACCAACATTTCAAAACATGAGCAACCATAATATCAAATAAAAATAATTTTTTTTTTTATAAAATAATAATATTTTTTTTTTCTTCTTCTTCTTCCCCGTTCATTGTTTGCAACAGACAGTGAACGGCCGGTGAACAGTAAAACCGAAAATGGAAAATGGGGGATTTTCGGGACTCGATTTTTACATCTGACCGGTCCGATGGATTCCTCCGGGAGTCCTCTTTCCATAGGGAGAGGTTTGGAGCTTTAAAACTCAGTAAGCCATCCGATCTTAACACCGGAAGCTCACTGATACGAGGAACCCTAAAATTTTTCCTAAATTTTGAAATCATTTTTCTCACTGAAATCAGAGCCAAATTCAATTTTTTTTTTATTCAAAACCGATCGAAATTGAAAGGGGAATGCAGTGGTTACCTTGGATTGAGTTTCTGGGCTGAAATCCGGATTTGTGAAAAAAAAATTCCTCTAAGTTACTGTTACAAAAACAGGGTCGGCCGGTGCTGAGTTTCTGCAAGAGAGAGAAGGGAGAAGAGAAGAAGGTTTTGTGGGAGTTAAAACCGATGGCTAAGGGCGGTTTTTATAGATTTTCAGCCGGAAAATCTGGGATGGGACGGGACGACGGATCGCCGGAAATCCGGCCGAGCAGCAGCACGCCCGCACGGCGCTGACCCTGCTACAGTAACCGCAGGTTTTCTGTTGTTTGCAAATCAGCCCTCCAATATTTTTCAAATTGCAGAAAAGCCCCTAGTTTTAATAAAAACCTGATTTTTAACTAAAAGTAATAATTTAAAAACTCAAAAATCTGATCCAACCTTACAGATAGGTTGGGTTTTAAAAATCTTAATCACCATAAAAATTTTGGAATTTAACTCTTATTAAAAACCATTTATTTAAATAAAAACCATAAATTTACACTATTTACTTAAATAAAGAATTGTTAAAATAAAAAATTTAGAAACAACATTTTCAGATGAAATGAAATAACTAGACCATTCTTAAAATGGTCTTCCACCAGTTACCTTTTTCTGAATTTATCTTGTTCCCGAAATTATTTAAAATAATTAAAACTCCTTTTCGAGGTTTAGACGGACGATATTTAAATATCATTTTCAGAAAATAATTTTATTTTAAAATTAGAAATGTAAATCCTTCATTAAGGAGAACATTATTCACAAATAATATTCACAAAATCACACAATTTATAAAATATACATAACAACTAGTAAATTACCAAAATGCCCCTCCAGCTCGACGAGCTAAAGCATTGAGTTTTCGGGCTCAGATTGGGCCAAACTTGGGCTTTCCTCAAAGCCCTAACCAAAATCTCCGAGATTAATCGGTTAAACAAACTTAACGAGTTAAAACACGTCTAATCTGGGGCAGGGTATTACAGAATTTGTTGACCATGCCCTCTTCATTGATTGTGTTGCCTCCGGCTTCTTGTACTGTTCTTGCCTCTCTATGGCAAAGAAGATGAACAACAATGAGATGGTCTTTGAATGTTGATTTGCTGAAGACGTCTTCTCTCTCACTTGCATCAGATCTGCAGATTTTAACCAAGCAACATCTTCACGATCACCAAGCAGGGAGCTTCTTGGCTCTGCAATCACCTCTGCTAGCTGTGCATCTTCTTCCGCCTAGCCGATTACAAATCTGCCTTTTTTGGCCATCGTCCTCTGCAACCCGACAGACCTAGATCTGCTCTTAACAGCTCTTTGCTCAGATCTGAAATGCCTGGGTGCTTTCAGATCTATAGCAACCCATCATCCTTGCATCTGCCCTCTTTGCCCTCACCAGATCTGAATCTGGACCAGCATCGAATCTGCGAGTTATGTACGAGTTATGATGGGAGCCCCGATTACCGTCGCCACCGGCGATGAAATCCATAACTGGTTCTTCAGATCTATCGCAGCCTCTCCCTTTAGGCGTGTCTCCACCGCCACTACGCTTCTTCTTCTCTCCCTCTGCTGGAGGAGATACATCCGTAGAGGGAGGGAGGGAGAGACACTGTTCACGCAGTGCCAAGTTCTCAGATCTGTATGTATTTTCAATCTGTTTGGTTCAGATCTGGGACGCTGATCTATGCACGTCAAACAGATCTGGTGTTTGCCGATCACGGCCCAAGCCAGATCTGCAGATCCAGTAGATCTGCTCCTCCATTCAACTAGCGTTTGTCGTCCAACAATCAGATCTACATGCTGCCACCGCGTTATCTACTCCTCTCGCTTGCTGCCTCGCTTGTAGCACTTTTTTCTGGAACCTTCTTGTTCCATCAGGTGTTGGTTGCAGCCCTATTGGTCATGTCCTCTGCAAACAGAGGAGGAAACCCAGCACTGCTACATGTTTTCTTCAATATGCTGGCCCTGGTTCCTCTGGGTTCTGAATTGGAGAGAATCATGAGATCTGTTCGCTTGTTGCATGTGATGCTTCTGTTGGCTACAGGCAACGCTGTTTTTCATCTTCTCATTGCGTTATTGGTGGCACATAATCCCATACACCCTTATCCGTATCTCATGAACGAGTGTGCTATTGGCTTCTCAGAAATCATATTTTCTATGATTGTAATGGAGACAAGTCTGAGTGGAGTTCAATCCAGAAGTGTATTTGGACTTTTCAGTGTACCAGCAAAATGGTATGCTTGGATCTTATTGATACTATTCCAGAAACTAATAGCAACGGTTTTTGAAAAGACCCAAGCAGAAGTTGCTCTTGCTGCTGCAGATAGAGATCTTTTTTGTGTTTTTTCAGATCTGATTCTCAGGGCCCACTCGGATCTGTCCAGATCTAGTCCCTCACGCAACCCAAATCTTCGGGCCTTTTTTTTTTTCCTTTCTCTAATCTGCCTTCGCCGCGAGCCTCAGTTGCTGCCAGATCTCAGTGATTTCAGTGGGTTCGAGGAACTACTTTTTTAAGGGATTATCAGCTCCAGAATTCACCAACACAGGTCTTTTATCCACGGATGTTTCACAGCGCTGCATATAAAGGTTTCATTTGTACACCAAATGAGGTTCCATCATCAAGTCCTTTGGTCACTCATGCAATCAAAAGTTTGCAAAAGCATTTCTCCAACATCAACATCAGAAGGAACCACATTGTGCACCCTCTACATCCGTGGCTGCTACGTAGCTTACATGAAAAGTAGCTGTCATATGCAAGCAATTTTCCTTCAGCCTCAGCTTAGGCGATTCTCTGATTGGAATTTTTTTTACTGTTCCCTCGCCACGATCGGTGAGATCTGTGTCAAGAAGAAATGGGGAGAGTTGAAGAAAGGAGCACAAGAAAGGGACATAAATTGCCCTTCTCCTCCTACTCAGCTGCCTTTCGAGCAGCCTTATTTTGCTATTCATCCACTGAGACGGCCTCTTTATTCGAAGAAAGGGACACAACTTGCCCTTCGTTCGAGCACGCCTTGTTTTGTAGTTTCTCGAAAATGAGACGTTATCTTTTAGATACATATCTATTTGTTGTGGAATTCATCCACTCATTTTATTTGGAGGACTCTGATTCGTCCCCAACCATTTGCTGGCCTTTCATGGCTAAAGCCCCATTTGCTGGCTTTTCAGGGTTACAGCCTCATTTGCTGGCCTTTCATGGGTACAGCGTCATTTGCTGGCCTTTGATGGCTACAGCCCCATTTGTTGGCCTTTTATGGCTTCAGCCCTCATTTGCTGGCCTTTCAAGGCTTCAGCCCTCATTTGCTGGCCTTTCATGGCTTCAGCCCTCATTTGCTGACCTTTCATGGTTACAGCCTCATTTGCTGGCCTTTTAAGGCTTCAGCCCTCATTTGCTGGCCTTTCATGGTTACAGCCCCATTTGCTGGCCTTTCATGGCTTCAGCCCGCATTTGCTGGCCTTTATGGCTACAACTATTATTCGCTGGCCTTTCCGATCTGATTGATCGATGTAATGGTTTCAGCTCCTTGTTTTTCAGGCTATTCGTCACTTGCATTTATCGGATATTGCGATCATTGTTTTGTCGAACAATTGTCTTGCGGCTACTACCATCGTCCGAACCTCTTTCTCTATTTCAGGCGGCCATTGGTGTTCGCCGCATGACATTTTGCAGCTAGTCAACGCTGCCTCTTCAACAACTTTTGTAGCCAATCAGTTTGTTGCTTCTTCAACAATCTTTATGGCCAGTCAGTTCCCACTTTTGCAGTTCACCTGTCGATTCTTCATGTTCCAAGCTTCACGTTCATCCACGCTTCAGCTTGCGGGGACGTGTTGAAATATATTTAGATTTCCCTAATTATAATGTAATTAGGATTCTAGTTTGATTTTATCTCTATTAAGAGATCTGTTTAGATTAGAAGTGTAATAGCCCTAGGGTCGGCTAAGGCTATATATAGTTGTGTAATACTCTTTAATGAATACAATTTTTCTCTTTTCTAACAGATCTCATCAGTGCAGCTAGGGGTAGAAGACATGAGGGCTAGGTGGGGTTTTGTTAAACCCAAGCCCTAGCGAGATCTTACAGAAGTGAGTCAAAACCAGGCTGGAGCTTGAATTTTAGATGGGACAAGCCCGCTCAAGGCCAAGCCTAGTGATAACATCAAAGCCAGGCCTTAATTTGGGCTTGGTGGTTCTTGATTCAGGTTCGTCCTGGTCAAGCCCTAGGGCCTTTACTTTTACTTTTATGATTGAGTTAAAAGCCTTACAGCTGTAAAAGCTGTTAATCTCCATAGGAGGCCAAGTTTTGAGTCATTAGCATAGATCTAATCTATATTAAACACAAAATAGGAGTATGGAATTGCTAATAAAATCACACTATAATAATTGCTAAATGACAGGGATAAGATTCTATATTTGATGAAGCATGGGCTGGGTGTTGGTAATAACAACATTTAATGAGTGAATCACACTGCACAAATTGCTGATTGATGGGTCATGGGAGTATGCTTTGTCAAGTATTTGGGTTTGTTAAGCTTGGCCCTAGACCCAAACCAGGGGTCGAAAAATCAGCCTTGTCAAGATTTCGGCTGATGTTTCATATCGGCCGAGTTCTCGGTTCGGCCAAGATAACGGTCGAGATTTTTTCTCTCTTCAATTTTTAAAAAAAAAAATCTTTGCAGCTTCTTTTTTTTTTTGAAAAAATTCATTTAAAAAAATAAAAAAGTTGTTTATATATATAAATCGGCCGATATTCGTCCGATATGGGCAAATATCGGCCAAGACATTGGCCGGGCCCACAACCAATATTCGGCCAAGATCTCGGCCGAATTATTTTATCTCTGCCCGAGATATCTCGGTCGAATTATTTTATCTCTGCCCGAGATATCTCGGTCGATACGCATGGTATCGGCTGAGATTTATACCCTTGACCCAAACTCAACCCAACCCAATGGGGCTTAACTTGGATCCAGGATCTACTGTCTTTCGAGTTTGGATTCAATTGGACCAAGATTTTATTCGTTGGGCCTAAAATTAATTCTTGGACTTCAAATATGCGTATTGAAAAGGGCCCAATCTGTTAAAAAAAGTGTTTGTTTATGTAAGGAGATTATAGTTATTTTCCAACCAGTCTTGGTTTGCTAACATTTAACAATGTGATTCCTAGGTCAGGACCTAATATGTTGGTCCATCATCCAAATCCAGCCTCAAGTGGACTGGTCTGAGCCACTTAAACATATGATTTCAAAGTATCTGGATGGTGTTTTCATAAAAAATTAGGGCTCATTGGATTTTCAAAGCCATGATTTTCAACTGTCCAAAATCAACAATAAAAAATGGAGTAAAGAATGGGTTGGCCTAATGGTCAAGAAGCACGTCTCATGAAGCAGGGTCTTGGGTTCAATTCACTCTCAACTCCAATGGGCCACTACCCGTAGAGTTAACTAGTATGTGCGGATTGGGTGGTTTAAACATGCCTGTGGGATTAGTCTCACTCCCAATGTGGAGTGGGGATACCTATGCTATCCAAAAAAAATGGAGTAATTTTACATGAATTTCAATCAATTGGTGAATCAATTTAGAATGAATTCAAATTCGGTAGGGATCTAATTCATGAGATGGGTAGGGTGTGAGAGACATATAGGATGTACATGGGACTCAGGTGGGCCCCACTTGGGGCTCCAAAGGTTTTGTCTCTCAAAAATCTTGTGTTTGTGTATAAAGGTAGATGGATAATAGATAGAGAGAGACAGCCCTTGGATGCAAGCAAGAATAAAGTGTCAAGAATGTGGGCTTTTATAACTTTGTGGGCTTTTGCTTCTTCTTCAATCCTCAGTCATTCCATTAAAAGAGAACTACTTTCCCATTATATTTCAATGGAAGAAGGCATTAGCATGTGCTAATTTCCATTAGATATGTTTCTTTCTTTGTTAATTATTTATGGAAAATTAGATTGAATTAAAGAAGAATAATTGTTTAAGATGTAGAGGACTTTACAGCAGGCTCACCTTTGAATTGAGTGAGTAGCTGGGTGGGTTGTGAGGGACCACAGTCCAAAGCTTGGAAACTCAGCTACCGACTCAACTCGATTATCCTAATTCAATAAATAACTTGCAAAGTCTAAGGTTATTATTATTCACTATTGAGGAATGATCCGTTGGGCTTCATACAATGAGATTTTATTTACATATTTGTTTTATATATCCCACCTTAGTAACATAGGAATGGATTCTTTAGAAAACAATATCCACGGCTATGAAGTTCACTTTAAAAAATACTATCTAACATCATGACTGAATCGACAGTAAATCTCTGATGATCAGTAACTGGAAGTATTGAGTTCAATTCTCAGTCCACCCCAAAGAGTCACTTCCCATAGAGTTATCCTGTGTGTGAGTAGGGAGGTTTACACATGCCTCAAGGATTAATTAAGTGCTTTAAGAGGTCTGTTCTTATCCTTTACTTAGAACTGATCCGATCTAATGTGATTAATCTAATCTACTATAACTAATTAGTTTCTAAATAATAAGAATTTGAAATCCAAATTCAATATAACTATATAGTTATCTCTTTACTAATCTATATAGTTCTATAGTGATATTAATTAATCATTGTTTATAGTCTTAATGGACTCTATTATTAATTAGATTAATATTAATTATGAATAGGTAAGATCCCGACAGTTTCCCAACTTCCTGTGCACTATTTCTATTATGTGATCAAGGAATAAAGACTCCTACTCTTTTTTTAAAAAAAAATGTCGGGTCACCGATCTATTATGTTGGGGGAACTTCCAACTTTGATCATAAAAAAAAAGTGTAATCCAACCATCATGAAAATTCTCATAGAGATCCTATTTTAATAGATCATCATAGATAATTTTCCGGTCCTTATCCCTCCCATTCTCAACCATGGGCAATATAAGTGAAGAAATTTAGAGTTGTAGTCCATGTTAATAACTGGGCGTGTTGCTCTCAAACCCATCAATGAATATATAAAAGATCAGACTGGTAGAATTTCAGTCTTCTTTCTTCACTATGTCAGGTACAGAAGCCTTGCATGCAGGATTTGGAGATGAAAAGAGCTCACTCTTCGATCAGTTCGAACGGCTCTCCTTTGAAATCCAACTCAACCAAGCTATTCTGGGAAGTAGCTATTCTGAACCAAATGTGCCCCGCTTCCATGTCCCGCCACCCCCGCCAGTGTTGGCCTTCGGCGCCGGCCAACATCGGCGGTCAAGATTGTCCAAGGCCTTGAAGAAGTTGATAAAACCCATCTTTAGAAAGAAAAGCAAAGAAGAGAAAGCCCAGATGGAAATGGATTGCAAACATGTAGGGCGTTTGGCAGATCTGCTTGCACTTGATCTTTAAGGTGATTTATTTTTTCATTGTCCTCAGTTTTATTTTAGGAGCAGCAGTTGAAGATGAAGGAATCTCAATCAGTATTCACACAATTCCAATGATTTTGTATTCTTCATAATATCTACTGTTCTACATCTCTCTCTTGTTAAAAATTTTATATTTTTTTATTTGAATGTGGGGTGGGATGTTCGACTTCTTAGAGCACCCGACTGATTCTAAGAACATGTGGGGGTGAAGTGGGTATTGAAGTAAAGACTCCCACTTCTTGAGACGGATTGTTGTCCATCAATCTAACCCGTTGGGTTAGATGAAATGAGATACTTAAGAGTAATTAAAAAAAAATTGTTATTTTAGTTCAAAATCTAAAATGTCTTGTCACTCCATTTTCAGCACTGGATCAAAATTAGTACACAAGGTGATGCTTTAAAATTTTGGCTCAAGCAGATTGAAGGTAAAAAATCAACCATGACAAACAAGTAGCAAGAATTATATAAGGTCTTGAGGTCTAACTTGTTTGTCCTTGAAAGAAATATGGGTTATGGATTGCTGAAATAATCAACAAAGAAACTAAATGAAATTAATAAGTGTTTGCTTTGGAAAAAAATATATTTTATGATTAAGGTGTTCAATTCTCTTAGATTAATCGACTAATTTTTGAGGTATGTGTAAATCTTTCTACCGACATTTATGATAACTCTATGGAAAATGACCTATTTGAAGTGGAATTAGAATCGAACTCATGCTCTCATTCTGAAGACGAGTTCTTGACCATCACTGTAAGTAATGTATATTAGTCAATGACTTAATATAATTTTTCACACTATCCGAACTCAATGACACCAAACAGTGGTCAGATCCTGCACAACATCACCACACAATAGGACCAAATTAAAGCCAAGTGGCACTTCCACATCGGACTCCTTGTTTGTGATCGATCCCATTTTGATTTGTCAATTTTCTTAATTAAAAGAGAATTTCATACATTTTTATATAATACTAGTAACAAATTATCTTTGTAACAGATTAAAAATCACATTTTCTTCTTGTGTTCTTACGAAGATCTTATGAACCTTAGTAACTCTTTCTTGGCTGCGTGGGATATGTCGCCTCCAACTCCTGCTCCTCCGAAGCCTCCTGATCCTCCTCGCGATGTGATCCTTGACCATGGTTATCTTCTCATTGCGGATTTTGTTACCCCTGATGGTACCTTCCTGGGTGCACTATTTGAGAGTAGAAATTCCAACCTGGCTGGCGACACTAGCCTCCCTACTATTGGCCCTATTTCGACATCAACAATCTTGACCTTTGCTCAGAGAATCCTGCTATCTCTCCACAACCTGGGGCACTCTTTCAGCTGTCTGTATCTTTACGAGGAATCGTTGATCAGCAATTCGAAAGTTCATAACTGGGCTACTCATGGCTATGTTTGTGCTATCAGGGCTATCTTGAAACTCTTTGGTCCTGATGGCCCAAAGATGGTTTGTTTTGGTGATATTTTGTTTAACAACCTAATGAATCGTGTCAATGATGGAGCCTTCGAAATTTTTTCTGAAGTCTCAATATAATTGGTGGGATCCCCTGGGTCCTCTATTTTTTTGTCTTGGTCTCTACGGGGCTTATTTTTTGGCCTCTTTTTGTTTGGCCGCATTTGCTTGGCCTGGGCTGTGGGATTTTGTTCATTTCTTTTGTACATATCTTTGGTCTTTCTCTTTGAATGAATTCTTACCCATTATTAAAAAAAAAAAAAAAAAGAGATAAATATAAATCAATCTTATCTTTAGTAGAGATAATCTTAACTACATCAACAATCTTGACCTTTGCTCAGAGAATCCTACTCTCTCCACAACCTAGGGTACTCTTTCAGCTGTCTGTATCTTCGCGAGGAATCGCTGATCAGCAATTCGAAAGTTCATAACTGGGCCACTCATGGCTATGTTTGTGCCATCAGGGCTATCTTGAAACTCTTTGGTCCTGATAGCCCAAAGATGGTTTGTTTTGGTGATATTTTGTTTAACCACCTAATGAATCGTGTAAATGCTGGAGACTTCGGAATTTTTTTTGAAGTCTCAATATAATTGGTGGGATCCCCTGAGTCCTCTATTTTTTTGTCTTGGCCTCTACAGGGCTTATTTTTTGGCCTCTTTTTGTTTGGCCGCATTTGTTTGGCCTAGGCTGTGGGATTTTGTTCATTTCTTTATACATATCTCTGGTCTTTCTCTTTGAATGAATTCTTACCCATTATTCAAAAAAAAAAAAATAGATAAATATAAATCAATCTTATCTTTAGTAGAGATAATCTTAATCTTAACTTCATAGGCGGCAGCAGTACTTTTCACTCCTTATACCTTCTGTAGTAAATACTGACGGTATTTTAATTTTTACTGTAAAAATATGGAGAAAATATAATTCATCATTAATACTGATGTTTTAGCATTTTCTTATTAGTATAACCAAAATTAAATATTATCATTATAATATTGTGAAAATCTAATATCGTGTTAATAAAGACACCTTTTTAAAAAAAAAAATTATAAGTTATAATGATCCACACTTCAGTTTAGTTTTTTATACCTTCGATGATAATATCTATTAATGAACTTATATGGTATTGGATGATATTATATAGTTTTAATTTTTTAATAAAATATAAATTATATTTTGATTTGTTAGATAGTAATAAATTAATTTATTTCTTATAGTATATTTGTGCGTCAATTTTTAAAGTAAAAAACTACATAATCGGGTGGGGGATCTATGGTTAGATGTAAAAAAAAAACATTTATAGTACAGAGGTAATCAATTCATGTTGCCAACTTCTTAGTTTTAGAAGTATCTAATTAATTATTTTTAAAAAAAAATCGTAATTATCAAAACGTTTTATTAAAATTGATAGTGTATAAGGCCCAAATTCTGCTAGGTTGGGATGTTGCAGCCTAGGGGCTCATTGTTTGGAGCCCACTTGAATGCCTAAGGCCTTATTAGTTAGGTGTAGCTGGTTGATCATCTGGTTTGTCAAATATCTCGTCCAATTCTCTATTGAGAAAGGCCTCTTATAGCAGATCCATTTGGATAAAAAAAATCATGTCACTAATTTTTAAAAAGTTTTAAATTGAGAACTGAGTCTCAATTTAACTTTTTATTTTTATTTATGATAAAGGTTTTCAAGCCTCTTAAAATACTTGACTAATTTTCGGGAAATGTGCAAGCATCTTTACTCACATACACCAGAGTAGTTCTACGAGAAGTGACCCTTAATCTAGGCACCCCATTTAGACACTCAGAAAATTTGTCACCAGACACCCGATTTCAAATTTTTGATTGAAATTATCATTTTGCCCTCATGCATTTTATCATTAGAATGATTCTTTAGTTTATTTTTCGATTCCTTCGTACGATCGACTATACATTGCTTAAAAAATAACTTTTTAAATAATAAAATCTCCTTTAAAACTTTAAAGTTATTTTTTAAGCATTGTGTATTTCCAAAATTTCTTAAATTAAATATCTATACTAATTACGATAACATGATAAAAATACTTTAAAACTTCAAGGTCTTTTGACATTCCAAATGTGTTTTCGACACAGCCGAAAGATACCCTTATTTGTAAAATACTTTATTTTAAATATTTGAGAGTGTCAAAAAACCTTTAGTTTTTAAAGTATTTTTATTAGACTATCGTAATTAGTCTGGATATTCAATTTGAGAAACTTTAGAAATACATAGTGCTTAAAAAATAACTTTAAAATTTTAAAGAAGATTTTAGTGTTTAAAATCTTAAATGACATTTCACTTATAAGGATCATTATCATTATGATCCTTGGAACAACTAATGATCAAAGGAACGAAAAATGAACTGAAGAATAGCTCAAATGATAAAATGTGGAAAGGTAAAATGGTAATTTTATCTAAAATTTTGAATTTTCCGGATATCTGAATGGGCCGCCTTAATCTATTTAACAGGAGAAGTTTGTACTGATTTGGAGTGTCGTCAGTGAATAGGCTTATATTGGATTTTTTAATTCATTTTTAGTCCAATCTGCTATCGATATTGGCATGTTTCAAAGCATGTCAAATTTATATAATAATTGATCTAGATTCAAATCGGTGTTGTGTGGCCAGTTGACTCATCCAAATGTTACCGCGAGAGATGTAAATGCATCCAATTCAATTTGAATGAGTAGAATCTCCATTTAGATCCGTGTCTTGACAAAATTTAATTTGACCAGATTACCGATGCAGTCTAAAAGGTCTGATCTAAACTCGTTTATAAATGAGTGGACTTGACCCAAATCTAATTATAATTTGGTGACCCAATTAACTCAACTATTTTTCTATCTATGTAAAACACATTGAACCATATGAGGTTTACACCTATTTTAGGAGAAGTTTTAGTGTGTGTTTCATTAAACAAAATTCTCAGTAAATGAGTAAACTCAATGAGAACTGAGCCCAATATAAAAAAGAACCGATTTAACATGTTTAACGAGCCTCGAAATAGATCGGAACTGATTTAATCTATATCTCTAACATTTAAAATTGATTCTTAATCTACTTTCTTGAAAATGGCTATTCAGATAATAATCATTAAATTAATAAATATAGAGAAGCTCAATAGGTCAAATCTTGCATATGAGGACAAAAGATAGGTACATCGTACTCTAAAATCGAATTCATTCTATTTTAAAACTTAATCATAATTGACAGATGATAAAAAGTATAGATGAGTATCTTAGCCAAAAAATCACATGAGTGGGATACCTAAATTACGACTCAAAATACTTGGGCCGGGCCGGATCCTGTTGTATTGGGCCAGACTGTTGACAGTCTGATAAGCTTATCGGGCCAGACTGAATCTTGCCAGTCCTGGACAGATCCAGGTCCATTTACAGCCTTTGTTGAGATCCATTTAAGTGTTGAACGTCATTTTTGTTGATTTGAAAAAAAGCTACAAATCTTATTGGTTTAGAAAATAAATTGCAATGGAATTATTAAATACAGTATTATCCTTTAACTTTGTGCTTGAAGTTTATTCATCATTATCATTATCATCATCAACTACATCTCATCGGAATTGGTTTTATAAGTTCTTCCTCTCTAATTAATTCTTCCATATCTCCGAAGGTCACCCTATCTTCTTTGTACTTTCAAAATCCATAACCTCTCCCTTCCATGCATGAAATTTATTATAATGACAAAAATTTTACTTCTACATTGCTTCAAGCTGTGACAAACCGAATTAACTTGAGCATGTTTTAAAAATGTTAGGTCATACTCAAAAAGTATTTTAAATTGTTAAATCCAAGAGAGTCCATTTGAAAAATAGAACGCTTTCAAATGAAAAATAAATAATAGAATGCCACCAAAGTGGGACAAGGGAAAGTATGCTGGAATTCTGTAGAAATTATTTGTGTGCCTACACTGAATTTAGTCCTGCTCTTTTCTTATTGTAGTAATTTTGTCAAATTTGAATTCTAAGAAATTAAATTTGAGGATGCTAATCCCACTTAGATATGGAAAGAAAATTAATGAAGTTCAGAATTCCATGATGCGGAAGAATTTACAATTATAAAATTCGTAGAAATTGTAAGGAAACCTAGTGTAAAACTTTCACAAGTGATATCCACTGTCCTTAGGGCATACTAGGTGAGGCTATGAGGGCTCGAACCTGGCACCTCTCACTTACTGAGACGGGAGATTATCAGTTGAGCTACACCATGTGAACTTAAAATAGAATATTAAAGAAAAACTAAAAAAAAAACTACGAAATTAAAGAAAAATGTAGAAGGGGCAGAAATCTAACACTTAAAAACCTTAAAATTACCTCATTCATATCCGCATAAGGTATGTTGTTATTTGATTTTGAGATTATTAGATCAATTAGCACACTAGAAGAGGGATGTCCAAGACGCTGATGCCATAGTGATGGTGAGGAGCAAGAGGCGAGGAATGCTTGTTTGGAGGAAACAGGTGGCTTAATGGGGTAGAGGCCTGCTTCACATCGGCCCTAAAATAAAGTAGCACCATTACGTAAGTCACGAATTGTAAAATCCCATGGATAGAAATGGAAACTAACAGAGTTATCACGAGTAAACTGAGCAACAGAGAGCAAATTTTTATGCATGTGAGGAACATGAAGCACAGAAGAAAGATGAAAAGTCGAAGACCCAGATGATAAAGACAAAGTACCAGTGTGCGCAATAGGGAGAGAGTCACCATTACCCCCATAGTCAGACTTAGAGCGCAAGGAATGGGCATCACCAGTCATATGATGGGTGGCGCCAGTGTCAGGGTACCAGTTGGGGTCAGACGGTTGTGCAAGCTGCATCCCGGCAAAAGCAGACGGAAGGTCCTCATCAGTGCGAAAGCCCTGGCGTTGAAGTTGATAGCAGGAGGCAGCCGTATGTCCAATCTTGAAACACAGTTGACACTGCATAGGGGAGGAAGGTTGATGACCAAGAATGCCAGGAGAAGCATTAGTTTGTCCTCGACTGTGATTTCCACGACCTCCTCGACCATTTGGATTGAAGTGAGAATCAGATCGACCTCCACAACGACCACGTCCACTGCGAGAAAAGTTCCCACGCCCACGAGAGGAGAAAAACACAGTGGAGTGGACTCCGGCAGAGCTATCTTGTGGAGCACTCAAAGCAAGAGTGGCAAGCTGTGACTCAAAGAGAAGCAGGCGAGTGCGAAGATCGGTGAAGACCGGAAGAGGTGGAGTGTTGAGGATGGCAGTATACAGAATGAAGTAGTCGGGTCCAAGTTCCCGAAGCACCGATGTAACAAGATCGTCGTTTGAGACGGGCTGATGAATAGCGGCAAGGACATGAGCAAGGGATTTTGAATTCTGCAAATATTCGGAGACAGTCTTGGTGCCTTTTGACAGAGACAACACTTGAATCTGCAAATGAGTCTCGTTGGCAAGAAATCGTTGCGAGAAGTTACGTTGGAGGCAGTTCTAAATCTCACGTGAGGTGGATAGGCCAACAACCTGAGCAAGTACTAGCTCGGAGAGAGTGGAAATGAGAATGCCCACTAGATTTTGATCCATCTCGACCCAAGTGGTGTAGGCAGGATTGGGAACAATTTTGGTGGGGTCAATAGAGGGAAGAGAGGGAGGGGGACATGGGTATGTGCCATCAATGAAGCTCAAAAACTGTTGACCAATGAGAAACGGTTTGAGTTCAGTCTGCCAAAGAAGGTAGTTAGTCTCAGTGAGTTTGATGGAGATAAGACTGGAGAAGTTGGGAATGGTAATGGGACCCATTGTAGAAGATGAAGTTGATGCAAATGTAGTCATTGAAAAACTATGCCGCTGTTTTTTTTTTAACAAACAAGCCCTAAAAGGGGCAAACCGAACAATCCGGCAAATCCGGCGAAAACGCAATTGCCGGAGATCAGAGTGAGTGGCAGGGCTCAGCGGCAAGCGACTGAGCAGATCAGGGGAGAGCAGTCAGCGCGGGATGCGGAGGGCGGCGCACGCAGAGGCTAGCAGACGCTCGGAATGGAGCACAGAGCAGAGAGAAGAGGGCTGTGGCCAGAGATGGTTCGATAGAACAAAGCTCAAGCGATCGGAGGGATCGCGCCAAAGGAAGTAGCCGCGGAGAAGAGTGCAGGACGGCGGCGAAGGTGCAGTCATCAAACGAGATCTGGATGTCAGATCTGGGTTGCTGCCAGAAGGGAACGACCGGAGTGACAGGTTGCACAGAGAAGAGGAATGGCAAACAAACAGTTGTGTCGGGAGAGCCGGTCTTGCCGAGATCACAGGCGAAAGGAGCAGAGTAGATCTGTCGTGTGAGCCGAGCACAGGGAGGCAGACTCTGCGAAATCTGCCATGCTAGGGAGAAAGAGCGGAGGCGAAAAGTAGACCGGAGAAGAGGAAGATCAAGGCCGGCAGTGTAGAGATCGGATCGGAGATGGCGGGCGGCACTGAAAAAGAAGGGTCGATCAGGCAGTGAGCGGCGTCTGTAAAGAGGACAAATCCGAAAAGGAAAGGGCTGCAGGAAAGCAGTTGCAGGTGGATTTGAAACAGGGGGCCACCGGAAACAGTGGTAAGCGGGATCGACGGACAGCTCCGGCGGGATGTAGTGGCAACGGCTGGAAGAAAGCGGCAGTGATGTGGGCTGCTACGGGAAATGAAGAAAGGGGGTAGGGAAGGAGATGGAAATAATTTGAGAAAGAGAGGGAAATAAATAGGTCAGAGGACGGTCTGGTTCTGTACCATGTAAAATAACTACTTATTGTCTATTCCATTAACATTAGTATTTATAGTGTTACAGCCTCTCTAATGGAGACAATAATCTATTACAAGAATCAACTATAATCCCTTGATTAGGGAGAGGAAATATTCCAAAGAGGAAGGTCAACCGTTTGGGTTGGCATGTCTCCCCTTTACCCTATGGGTCGAAGTTTTTTCTACTGCAGTTCACATTATTAATCGCCTACCGACCGCACTCTTGCAATGGTCTTCACCATTTCAAACACTCTTTGGCACTACACCCAACTATGTGTCTTTTCACACTTTTGGATGTGCATGCTATCCCTATCTTGGTGATTATACTACTAACAAGTTTCAACCTCGATCAGTTGAATGTGTTTTTCTTGGTTACAGTTCTCGGCACAAGGGCTACCGATGTCTGCATCCTTATACTGGCAGAGTTTACATCTCAATGCATGTCTTGTTCAATGAAGTTGTTTTTCCTTATGCATTACCCACAGACAAGTCTTCACCTGCCTCCGACAGGGTCTTCATTCCGGTTCTCTCCACGTCCTCAACATCTGCAGCTGCTCAGTCTTCTATGCCTGCTCCTCCTTCTGCACCGGACTTGCCATCATCTCAGCCAGCGCTGGAGTTACCATCTGCTCTACCGCCATCTCCACCGTCAGCGTTGGAGTCACCTACCACTCTGGCCAATGCTCATCCCATGGTCACACGTGCAAAGGATGGTATCTCCAAGTCCAAAAAGCGGGCTGACTTCGCCAGTCGACATCCTATTCCACAGGCCTTCGCCTCTCTGGTTTCTTCAGATTCAGAGCCCACCTGCTACTCTTAGGTTGTCCGTTCTGCAGAATGACATCACGTTATGACTGATGCATTCAGTGCCCTCCTCCGGCAACACACTTGGTCCCTTGTTCCACCACCTTCTCATGCTAACACTGTCGGCTGCAAATGAGTGTTTAAGATTAAATGCCGCTCTGATGGTACTACTGAGCGCTACAAAGCACGTCTTGTTGCCAAAGGCTTTCATCAGCAGCCTGGTATTGACTATGATGAGACATTCAACCCTGTCGTCAAGCCTGTTACTATAAGTCTTGTTCTCAGCCTAGCCATCACGTATGCTTGGCTTATGCATCAGCTGGATGTTAAGAATGCCTTCCTTCATGGCAATCTCAACGAGGAGGTCTATATGAGTCAGCCACCTGGTTTTATTGATCCTGGCCGCCCTACTCATATCTGCAAGCTCCACAAGGCTATATATGGCTTGAAACAAGCCCGGCGTGCTTGGTTCCAACGATTCAGCACCTTCCTCCTCTCCTATGGTTTTCTTCAAAGCAAGGGTGACAGCTCCATGTTTATTTTTCAATGAGACTCTCACCTTATGATCCTTCTGCTATATGTTGACGATATTGTTCTCACTGGCAACGATTCATCACTCCTTCAATCCTTCACTCGTTGCCTTAGCACTGAATTCGAGATTAAGGATCTTGGTACTCTTCATTACTTTTTGGGTTTTAAGTGACTCCTCTCTCTCAGGGATTACATTTGTCCCAAAACAAGTATACACTTGATCTACTTCATCGATGAAATCTTTATGAATGTAAACCTTGCTCTACACTTGTCGCGGCCAAGAAACAGTTATCTTCCACTGATGGTGATTTGATTTTTGATCCTACTGAGTATCGTTAACTCATGGGTACTTTGCAATATCTCACACTCACTCGTCTCGACATTACTTATTCAGTTCATTTAGCATCGCAGTTCATGAGTCAGCCTCGCACGTCGCATCTTGAGGCTGTTAAACGAATCCTGCGATACCTAAAGGGTTCCCTTGGTCGTGGTTTGATTTTCACACGTGCACAACAGCCCCTACGACTTCTTGCCTCCTTTGATGCTGACTGGGCTGGTTGTCCTGACAGTCATCGTTCCACCCGTGGTGTGCTAAGAAACAACCAACTGTTTCTCGCTCTAGTGCGGAAGCTGAATATCGAGCTCTTGCCTATGCTTGTGCTGACACCGTCTGGATTCGTCACCTCTTACGAGAGCTTCAATTTCCTCTCTCTTCTCCGACACTGCTTCTTTGTGACAATCTCAGTGCCACTTATATGGCCGCGAATCCAGTCTTCCATGCACGGACCAAATATATTGAATTGGATTATGTTCGAGAATGTGTTGTTGCCGGCTTTCATCACATCCAATTTGTGCCCTCCAAAGATCAACTTGGTGACATCTTTACTAAGGGCCTTCCCAAGCAGCGGTTTTCTGTACTTAGTTCCAAACTCGTCTACTGACTACCGTCAAGTTTGCGGGGGGAGTACTAGCACACATGCCAACCCAAACGGTTGACCTTCCTCTTTGGAATATTTCCTCTCCCTAATCAAAGGATTGTAATTGATTCTTTTAATAGATTATTGCCTCCATAAGAGAGATCTGTAACACTATAAATACTAGCGTTAATGGAATAGACATTAAGCAGTTATTCTATAAGATCTATTTGTAAAGTCATCATGATTAAGCCTATCGATAAAATCTAACAAAATGATGTCCCATTTTTCTTAAAATATAATTTGTCAATTTATAAAAAAAAATAGACAACATAAAAAAAGTGAAATGATCACCTGTACACTATTATGTGCGCAATGCTATCTATATACCTAGGCATGTATCTACCAAATGGGGTGGTGATACATTCATTGTAAAAGTCTCTGCTTGAATATGTGGTCCAAAAAAATCACTTAGATTGACGCAAACAATCAAATTTTTTAAACTCTCAAAGATTTAATCAAGTTTTGTTTAATCTTTAAAATTAACAGCCTTAAAAGATAAAGTTTGATTAAAATAGTGATATATCACTGATTTATTCAGTGAATCTTATGCCTACGTGTGTGGGTGATCATCCTTAAGAAATAAATGAGATCAAAACTACCCTAAACCACGAAAAGAGCTAATATTTTGTTGTTTATATATTTTTTCAAAGAAAATTCCATGAAAAAAAAAATTATGTTTGAGTTTTGTTCATGTTATCGAAAGGGTATTATAATATCTAGCCTCATGTTAATTGTAAAAACTTAACATTTTGATTATTTGTATCAAAATCTTTAGTTCATTGAAGAGGTGCGTGTTTCTAAACTTGCATGAAAAATAAAGATTTCATAGAAAAGTACTTCAGAAAAATATAGGGTTGGAATTGTCGTTCCATGTCATGCAATTCTCTTAGTTTGTGTTTGGATATCAAATTCTATTAATTTCTGTTTATTTTTCATGTCAAAAAAGTTTTAATTGTTTATTTGTAAAATTTAAGAAAAATGGTTGAAAATGTTATCTTGGGAATGAATCAGGTTCGAATTAAATCTAGTCAACCTTTATCCACTCTTGAACCTATTCTCCTATTAGGTGCAACTCGAACAGGTCAGCTTGGGTTTTGGGTTTTGTAGAATCTGAGTATGAATTGTAATTAGAGAGTCTAAGTTTGAGTCGAGCCCATGTTAACCTGACCCCAAACTAGATTACGTTTGTAGAATCCAAGCCTAATTTCAAGTCCAAAAGGTATAAATTATATTAATTATTCTACTAAAATATAAATTATATATTTTATAAAATATTAATTAATAAAAACTATATTTTACAATTATAGCTCAAATATAGACTTTCAAGCCAAATTCGACTTTCATGTACTAGGTTTAGCCCATTCGAAATTTTAATTCAGACATTACAATTTTAGGCCAAGTCAACCCTAACCCAATTATTATTATTATTATTATTTTACAGTGACTCAAAAGAAATAAACCTATCAATCCAATTCAAAAACATTTACCAATTTATGAAGGGTTGGAAGACCCTTTTTTTCACATTACGTTGAACCATAATTTCCTATGGGAGATTATAGGAAAATAAAATGTGCATTTTTATAAATGTTCATGAGAAATGGATTCTTTGAAAAAAAAAAAAAAGGAAAAATGGAAAATGTTACATTTATTATAGTGTTGGAAAAGAACACTCGTATCGAATTCCGAATGCCAAACACGTCACTGGTGTTTATCTAAGATAAAGCCCCACATCACATGTTAAACCAAGAAAAGAAAAGCATCTTAATCAGCATCTTTCTTTTTTGTTTCCCATTAATATTTTATCACTTTTATACAAGCTTAATCTTCGTATTAACTCTGAATTGGAGAGAGTTTCAGTAAGATGTATGATCCTTTTGTGTAGAAGAAGAGTCTTAAAGTGAAACAAAGAAAGAAAAGAAATGTTCAATGTCTTGTAGGGAGAAAGGTCCCCAAACAGAATCAAGAAAGATTAAAAACAAAAGAAATCAAGAAGAGTCTTCAGTGTATGATGGTCATCATGTCTGAAGAAATTAGGGCTTTCATCTATGATTACAATTTATAAATGATCAATTATGATAAATAAATGAAAGTATTTCACTGTTCATGTTATAATCTTAAATAAGTGAAATTATCATATTCACATTGGTATGATGTGCGTATTGTTTCGTACGTCTAAGGCCCACTAAATGGAGCATTGATGGGATTTTTGAAAATGTTTTCTTTTGAATATGTAGTCAATAAAAAATCGATACGATCAAATAAATCAAATCATATCTTTTAAGCTCTTTAAATTTTGATCTGTTTAAATTATTCTTAATTTATAAACTTTGCAGCATTGAAAAATATAATTTGATTGTTTTAAAAAACCTTTTTCAATATACTCATTACCACTTCATTCAATAGGCCATATATAGAAGTGCATGAAACAATACGGCACAAACCAAAGTGAGTGATTTGTTAGGATTGAATATCCAACCCAAAATACTAACCCATTAAGTGGAGTAACTTAAGTCCAATATAAGTCTTTTAGATCTCTCTCTTCACAAACGATTTAGGACTCATTCGATTGCCCAATAATCCCCCCTTGAACAACGCTTTCCAGTGGATAGAATGTTGTTGGCCATCCATCCAATTAAGGGACCCCCTGAGTCCATATACAATATCTTGGAACCTAGCTCTGATACCACTATTATCACTGAGTACCCAACCAAAAGACTAGTCTATTAGGTGGAGTGACTCAAGTCCAATATAAATCTTTTTATATCTCCCTCTTCACAACTAATGTGAGACTGATTCAGCTGCACAACTTGATTGTCATTACAAATAAATTAATTGTCAATAATGACTATTTCTACTAAGATGTAAATGATAATTGCTGCGTACCGTGACTTAATTTTCTTCTTGCATGACTGAGAGAGTAACCTAAGTCTCCATGGAGTTCTCAGTTAAGAAGTTGAACCATAATGAGTTTGATTTTTAGTCATGGATTTCATCAGTTTTTAATTTTAATGTGTGTCAACTCTTCACCAAAGAAGAACCCTACGTTGTGCTCATGAAACCCTACCTTGAACTTTTAATTTCACTTTATCTAATTTGAATTCATTTTAAATTTATTTTGAAAATAATTAGATGTTAACGTTTAAGTTTGTGCTTGTATTTTTATGTTTTAATTAAGTTTATCTGTTGGATCAAATTGCTTCAAATCATTTTAAATTGAAATGTTAGTAAAATACATAATATATTTGAACATAAATTACTAAAACTATAAAATTTCAACTATGATATCATAATAGAGAACAATGAAAAATTACAATTTTTTTGTAAAAGAGAAAACGAGAAAAAATAAACTAAATAATAATTATGATAGTTTTTAGACAAAGCAAATTATTTGAAAAATTATACCATTTAAAAAACTTACTTACATTCAACCAAATCAAAATTGAGAGTTTAGTTCGACTTTTTAAAATAAGGTCCTACTTGGTCCCACTTGTGCACAAACTCTAGAGTTTCCTTGTTCAACAATTCTTCTCTTTAAAATACTAAGACTTGGTAAGAACACTAGTATTATTTATAATAAGGGATACCAATAAATCTTTTTATCACTTAGATGAAAACGAGTAAACAAAATGACAAGCTCAATTTCTCTTTTTTTCTTTTAGCGGTCATAAAAAAAATTCATTAAAAGAGAAGGGAAGATACAAGTATAAAGGGAAGAGTCTAAAAGGGATAGACCCAAAGAAGAAAAAAAACACGAATAAGAAGACCGAAACGTGTGAAAAATATGAAAAAAAAGGCGCCTAGTGTTTTTTTTTTATTAATTTCGTTAAAACACTCAAATGCACCTCCTAAAAGTCGGTCCCAACTCTCAAGTTTTTGTTTCCATTAATAAGGAGAAAAAGGTCCAGGAATGAAATCATAGAGGTGGAATATGAAATCTCAAATAAAATTGTGGGCTCACTAAGCTCATCTTATAAAATGAATGGCTAAATTCTCAATTTGCCTGGATGGCTTAGTTGGTTTAAATAATAACAGTAATCTAAATAATATATCGAGTGCCTAATTTTATTTAAAAAGAAAAAAATAAAAAGATTCAATCTATAGTCTATAGTACAAATAATTTTATCGAAAGATTTTTCAAATCTTTTTTTTTTTTAATATGGTATCCCCATCTTACATTGAAGGTGAGACTAATCCCACAAGCATATGTAAATCTCCCAATTCACACACTAGTAAAATCGATGGAGAGTAATCCCATAAAAAGTGGCCTAGAGAGATTAAGCGTGATTTCTCAAACCTTTTAATACAAAAGATGAATTTCAATTCAAAATAAGTTTATCAGTTAAAATTTAAGAGAAGTGATAGGGACACTATTTTTTTTTTAGTAACAGAAGACTTTGGATTTGTATTTTTGTCTACATGTTGCCATCTTAAATAGTAGAAAAGTACACAGATGTCTTTATAAAAAACACTAATCTCATCACTTCTCTAAATTATTTTCACCATCAAATTAACCTCTCCAAATCACATTTAAGAGCTAACCTAGAAAGTTGGTGGGCTCCACCAAGATTTTCATGCTTTTGTTTCTGCATGATTTATGTCCCACCGGCAAAATTAACAGGCTGTTTCTCCAATAATTATCTAACTAATAAATTAATAGTATGACCAAACAGTCAAAACCATCAGTTGGGTATTCAACTATTTGATTCATTCATATATTTGTCTGCTTTAATATCCTTCTCTTTAACTCAATCTTTTAAAAGTTGGATTGACCACTTTTTTGTTGGGCCTAGCAATTTATTTATGGCTTGATTTCATCAAGCATTACAGAGTTTTTTTCCTTGGCAATGGAAGAAAGAGCAAAATCTAAATGGGGAGATGAGTATAGCTCATTATTCGACAAATTTGAACGGGCCTCTTTTGAGGACAGACTCAACCAAGCCCTATTGGGGAGGAGCCTTTCAGCGCCGAATGACACTCGACTCGCTCCGCTACCACTGCTGCCACCACCACCACGGGCACAATTGTTCTTACCCATGGAGCAGCGGCGTCGCTCTAAGTTGTCCAAGGCCTTGAAGAAGCTGCTGAAACCATTTCTCATTCTAAAGCACCGGAGATCTGAAGCCTCAGATGCAGAGGCCCTCAGGCCCAAGTGGTCATTCAGCCGGTCTTGTCGGGCTTAATTTTGATAACGGTGTATTGACTATGATTGTTTAAATTACCATGTTTTTACTGTCTTATGTTTCATATTTTTTTCTTATTTTATACTCATCAGTTACAAATGTCTTCAGTTGAGAAGAGCATAGAAAGCCAACCCAAAATACGGTCAAGACATTCGATTTAAGAAGCGGGTTCTTGAGTTCAATTCACACTCAACCTTTTCGAACCAGTCTTCATAATTTTCGGTGTATGTAGAATTGGAAAGATTGCATATACCCCAAGAATTAGTCTGGTAAAATTCCTCACAGTTGAGACTTAAGACACCTAAACACCTTATCATATATATATATATATTTATAGATGAAAAATGCTTGTGTTGAATATTCATTTATAATCTCTCTCTCTCTCTCTTCTCTTATAATATTGAATATTTGAGAGGAAAAAACATTTCATCTATTTGGCAAAAGATTTGATTAAATAATTCTATTTTTCTTTCAACCACAATTATTAAACTCAGTATATGTGTTCGTTGGATAATGATCCATACACCATCAAATTTAGTCAGCGTACACTAAATTTTTCATAAATTCCATTTACCCTCAACTTTATTACTTTTTCCACATTTTTCCAGACCTTCTCATAATGAAGTTGAGGGTAAAATATAATTTTTGAAATTTTACTAATTTTGATGGTATATGTATCACTACGTGCGTTCAATTGGTCAATATATTTCATTTAAAAAAAAAAACAACCAAGTTGGGGGTCGACTAAATATTAATTGAGTTTCTCTCATAGTTTTTTTTTTTCTTGGACTTGGTAATTCTAATAGATGATAGTCCTTAATTAGTTGGATTTTTTTGAACAATTAATTCGTTAAGAGAAAATAGATCGACCTATCTTTCTTATCTTGGTAATATGGTAAAAATTGTTTGTTCTTGGACTTGGTAATTCTAATAGATGATAGCCATTAATTACTTGGATTTTTTAAAATAATTAATTCGTTAAGAGAATATAGATCGACATACAATTAAGTGGACAGTTGAGTCTATGAATAGTTGGCATGTTTTATTCAAAGAGGCATTTATAAAAATAAGTTTCTACCATTAAAATATAATTACTTTAAAGAATTACAATTCAAGAAGTCAACAAATAAACATATAAAAAAGAGAAAAATATGAATATAAATCAAGTCATTTAGACGAATCGAGTTATGCAAAGTTTTTTATCCGGGCTAAACCTATATTTTAAATGGATTAATTTAATCCATGTATTTTGAACCAAACCAGTTGAGTTTGAATTAATTCTAATCCAAATTTCATTTTCGTCGCACACATGCAAAATATATAATATTAATATGATTTTTATATTAACACATATCTTAAAAATTAATCGAGTGAGATATCTCGTATGATTCTCGGGATTTTTGGAATTGGACCTCCCACTGTCAATGTTGCAAACTGCATTGGGAATTCTCCATCTGCTCTGATTCTTAGACCGGTTTAGATGGCAACTAGTTGATGTCAATGAAATTTACTTGAAAATATGCGCAATTACCCAACTGTGAAGATTCCCATTTAAACTTGCAATTCACAAGGCTAAGCGAGTCCGAGGATCCAGCTTGTATGCTTATTTATCGGGTTGAGTCAGACGGTCTGCGGGCCTGATCCAGATCCATTTACACCCTTAACTTTACACATTTGCTATTAGTTTTTTTACCAAAACACTATATTAGAAAAGAACCTCATATTTTATTATGACCGAGGAAAAAAAATATCGGAAAACTAAGATCTTGGCCATATCGGATATTGGCTGGGATCTCTCGCTCTCTTTTTTTTTTTCTTAAAAAAAAATATCAGATTAATCGTAATTTTTTTAATATTTTCTTAAAAATAAAAGTAAAGGATCCTACCACCAACTAAATTTTATAGGAGTATACACATGCTTTTATTTCACTGGTTGAAGTCCTTAAAATGTGATTCATTGAGATCTTTTTGTGACACCATCTTAGATTGTGAAATTGGATTGGTTGAAATGTCAAGAGATCACCATGTGGGACCATAAAAATCATCATGATAATAAAGTTTTATGCTTGTATAATCAGTTGGGCTCAAGAAAAAATGTGGCCTCACAAAATATGAGGCCCACAAAAAATGTTGAATATTGGATACACAAAAAATCAGTTTGATTAAATCAATTAAGACATATTTTAAAGTCTTCAAATGTTCATCACCTTTAGTTATTTTTAATCTATAATTATTATGCGATTTAAAATTTGGGTCCCACCAAAAATACCTTGATTAAAAAATGTATAGTTTGAAAGTGATGTCCACAAAGAGTTATTTCAATTGGATTAATAAGTTATGTTTTTTAAACTTTAAATTTTATTTTTTTATGGTAATTAAATTCTTCAGTTAAAAAGCATCTGAACATATTACCTTGAGAAATAGGAGAACTTAAAATATGAGTTCTCTCTCACTAGAACTTCAAAGGAGGAGGTTCCGAGTTTCATATTCTAAAATAGAACTGAAATCAGATCAGGTCGGGTTTCTTAAAACTCAATCTGATTTGAGTCAATATTTATGGACCTGACTCGACCCGAAATTCTCAATTCGACCCGACCTAAATTCTAATCCGATTTGACCCAAGTTCTAACCCGACCTGACTTGAATTCTGAATCCATTTTAGCCTAATTTCAGTAGGGTTAGATAGAATCGGGTCGGGTCGGATTACCTTAAAAACTCTTCAACCTGATTCGAACCGAATTCCATATGAATTTTTTCTTCTCAATCTGACTCGTATGACTCGACCCACATGATATCTCGGATCTGGTTGACCTGCCCCGAGTTTCACCCCTACTCTAAAAGAATCTCTCAAACTCAGTAGATAAATATGTTTTGACCTTGGCATACAAGTAAGATGCAATTGATAACGAAGATCAAAAAATAAGATGAAATTGTCTGAGCTAATCACATAATAACATTATTCAATAAAATAAAAGCTTGTTCAATTAAATATATATGTATAACTGTACATATACATAGCTAGGTATATGATAGAAATTCATGCATTTTCAATATTTTTATTGAATTAGACAACTTATATACTTTTATTTGTCGAATAACTATCTTCTGTGGAGCTTTATTTTTATATTGTTTCTTCTTTTTATACTCATTATTATCTTATTATTTATATTAATGTTGAATCTGAATTCATTACGAGATACATTCATTACTAAATTAAGTTCAAAACTTCAAATCATATAGATGATTATAATTATATAGTTTTTAAAATTATATTTAAAATATTTATACTTTGAACTACATTTTAATATTTCAAATCACATTCATTATAAAAATTTTAATTCAATAATATAAAAATTAATTATCTAGTTTATATACTTTTCAAGGTGTAAAAAAGTGATGCTACGAGCGTAGAAAGATAAAAAAGCTCTTAGTGCCCTGCCCACCAATTTTTGGGTCGCGCCAGACGAGTAGAATAAAAGCCCGACCCGCGTTGCTTCGTTTGGACCAAAATATCCTCCATTCTTCTCTCCTCTCCTCTCTTCTCCCACGAACTCAAGCCACCCATACCTATCTCTCTCTCCCCCTCTCTCTCTCTCATGCCTTCTTTTCTTTCCCCATCTCTTCTCTTGTCTTCTCCACCTCCCTTCTCTCCCTCCTTCCCTCAATGCCCCGTTCATTCTATCCTCCATGAGTCCTCTTCGAACACACTGCAAAATCGGGTCAAGGAGAAAAAGAAGAAGATTGAGAGTTTCTTCATCCCTTCCAAATCCCTACAAGGTAAGCCCATCATCCCTCTTTCAGTACTTACTTTCCCCAGTAGGAATTCCAACAAACACACCACAACTACAGGAGCTACACCAGCTCAGAATCACATCTTTGACAAAAACACCAGCCAAAAGGAAGCAGCTCCTGATTTGGTAAAAGGTGATGGAAAGTTTACTAGAAACCAAGATGCACAAGTTATTGAATTCTTCTGGGAAAATGGAAGGTTACCGACAGGAGAGGAAGTGAAGAATCTCACTCCTAAGGAAAGCGGAAGAAAACCGACTAAAGATGGAGAAGAGATAGTTGAAATTTTCAAGAAAAGAGGCCGATACTCTGCCCAAGAAGTAGATGATCTCAACCTTGCAGGAAATGAAAGAAGGCCCGATAAAAAACAACTTGGAGTTGTCAATGATGTTGAGGAAAATGATAAACTGCTTGCCCAAGAAGGTGAAAATCTTAATTTTTGGGGAAATGGAAGAACACCCACGAAGGAACAAAGTGGATTTCTAAATAATGCTGATGAAAATGGTAGCCAATTTTCCCAAGTAAATGATCACAAACTTAATGGAAAGGAAAGAATAGCCGCGAAACATGGATTGAAATACACAGATTCTTTCAAGAGTAATGGTATTATTCCTTCACCTTCTCTAGGGGAGATGCAGAATGTTAACATTAAGAGAAATAGAAGGATACCCATTAAAGATCAAACAGAAATTATTCATTCTTTCAGGAAAAAAGGTCAACTACACACAAAAACAGTAGAAAGCTCGTCTTCTACTGAGAGAAATGGCAGAATTTGTGCTCCTGATACTGTTGATAGACAAGGGGGTATGCCCACCAAAAAAGGAGTGGAATCTGTTGATTCTGTTGAAGAAATTAGTGCGTTTCCTATCATTGAACAACAAGGAATTTCAGGCTCTATTGAGAAAAATAGAAGATTGCGTCTTCTCAATATCATGGAAAGAATCCAAGGATTACCTGCAGGAAACGAAGTAGATATTCTCCAATTGTTTAGGAATGATGGTGAAATTCCTACTATATTTGATGTCAACAGTCTTCTGATTTCTCTAATTAAAGCTGACAAACATGAATATGCGGTGAATTTATTCAGTGAACTATCAATATATGGAGTATCACCTGATGCTAGGACCTTTTCGATCATGATTCAGTGTTACTGTAACAAAAAGGATCCAGATGAGGCCAAACGGATGCTCGATGAAATGATTGAGAATGGGTTTGTCCCTAATGTCATAACATTCACAATTCTGATCAATTGTTTCTGCAAGAGGGGGGGATGGCAGAGGGCCTTGGAGGTTTTCAAGATCATGCGTTATTCTGGGTGTGAACCCACAATCCAGTCTTACAATTGCCTAATCAATGGTTTGTGTTTTGTGGGTCGTGTAGAGGAAGCATATAAACTATTGATGAAAATAAAGAAATCTTCAAAGAAGCCTGATATCTACACATTTACTGCAGTCATGGATGGTTTCTGCAAGGTAGGTCGTTCAGATGAGGGAATGGAATTGCTTGAAGAAGCTATGGAGATGGGTTTGAAGCCAACAGTGGTTACATTCAATACTCTCTTCAATGGCTATTGCAAAGAAGGTAGGCCGTTGGAAGGGATCAATCTTTTGAGACAAATGGAAGAGAGCAACTGTCAACCTGATTTCATTAGTTACGGCACTTTGTTACATGGGTTGTTAAAATGGAATGAATTTTCTGCTGCATTACAGATTTATAAGGAGATGATGAGGGTTGGTTTCAAAGCTGATGGGCGAATGATGAATGCACTTCTTAGAGGGCTTTGCCGGAAGTCTACAACTGATCGAAGTTTGTTGAAGGATGTTGAAGAGCTATTTGAGAATATTAAAGAAATGGGCTGTGGTCCTACGCCATCTTCTTACTGTTTGATGATTCAAGCACTTTCCGTTGGAGGACAGGCAGACAGGGCATTCACTAATTTTAGGGAAATGATTGGAATTGGTTATGCTCCAAGAACAACATATGATGCTCTTATTCGAGCACTTTGCAGTGAGGGTAGAACTAATGATGCATGGTTTGTTTTGGTTTGGATGACCAATACTAGGACATTTACATGTAGAATTCTGTATAACTTGGTGTTTGATGAGTTCGATCAACAAGAAAGGGTATTGGATGCATCTAAGGTGCATGCATTGGCTTTGAAGCGAGGTATTAATATCCATAAAAAAACCACCTGAAGATCTTGGGAAGCTTCCTAAAATGGAACTAGAAGACTAATTTGGCAATCAACAAGCATTGGTGATTGTACATCCATTCAAGAAAATGGAGGATTGACCTTGGGATTTCAGTAAATATCACATTGAAGCATCTGTAATGTCCATCTTCTTGAAGCAAATAAACTCCTGAGGCCCCAGTTGATGGACTTCTTTTATTGTACCAATGGGAGACTGAATTTTCATGTCTCTCTTTTCATAACAGCTGCAGGATTTTGGATGTCTGTCTTATGTAAAAGAAGCTTGATACACAACACAATGCATCTCTTTTAACCTGAAAAGAAAGCTGGACACAAGTTCTTTGAACGAGGAGGGACACAAAATGCTGTAAATTCAAGGGCCCAATTGCCACATTTTGAGGCGGCAAAAACTCATACTTTGCTTTTGGCTTCAACAATCTGGGTTTTATTAAGGTATGATGGTGTAACATTATGGTACCTCTCTACCTTCATTGCTTTTGAAAACCAATGTAGATACATGGGACACCTAAAGTAAAGCATATAATTCACAACTTGTACAGTTGTGACATACATTAGATTACGTGAGATAATCCACTGAAAGATTTTCTTTTTCCAATTTCTTTTTCCCCCTTTTGACATGGAATGTAGTTTTATCATTTGATTGACTTCAATCATATGTTATGTTGAAGACATTGAACACATCAGTCATTGTTGTATCAGCTGACTGTTAAAGCTTCAATTTGATTATAAGGTTATCTAATGACATTTGCAGAATTTATTATATTTTGTAGTTTAACTTAAAAACATGTTTTTTTTTTTTTTTCTAAATTCATTTTTGGGACATGGAAATGTGAGGGTTTTAGGTTGATTGACTACAATCATGTGTTATATTTGAAATATCAAGAATCTGTCTGTTTCTTGATCAGTTCATGGTCATCATGGTTAGAACCATTTTAATCCCATTAGTTGGGGTTGAGATTCGTAACTAGATTTGACATATTTTTTGTGTGGTTTGACTGCTTCCTGCGCCTATATGACACGAAACTCACAACCTTGTGCTTGCACGGATACCTTGCTTCCACGGATACCCGAACCCACCCCCAAGCCATGTCTATTAGATAAGTTGGGAAGGAGTTGAACCCAATACCTCTAGTCAAATCCTAGACCAACTAAGCTACCTGTGCGGATTTGTGCCTACACTCATTTCATGCCATTTAAATCAAATATATCTTTTGTGGCTGACAGAGCGTGTTTCTGGCAGAACTATATTACTAGGCTTTGATTTTAAAAAAATTATTGGAAGATGAGGCATTTTTGCTCTTGCTTTAACTCAATCAGAATGGACAATTTGTTTTTGTGAAAAATTTAGAGAACTGACTACTGCAAGACTGAAAGAGCCTCATTGGTGTATTGCATTAGTGGATTAAGTCGTAAGGTTTCGAACTTTAGCTTCTATTGCCTGCTTAACAAAGCCCTTCTCAAGTCCAAGTTGTGCTTTGAATCTTTTAAAATTGCTAGGCCTACTACAAATTTGTGATACTCACTGTTACTGATAGTGATTACAATTTTCAGTTAGATTTAACTGTGCACCTGAATCCCTACCGTTTGAGTTATAATTTCATTTTATTAAAGATGATTTCCAGATTGGGTATCAACTTGGAGTAATGCTCAAGTAACAAGTGTCTGTCCTTGAGAATCAATCGACCAGGTGCACTTTTTAGGACCTCAGAAATTCAGATGAGATCGTTCTCGTTCTTCTTACTTTTGTTTATTCCCCCTTTTTTTCTGTTCATATTTTCTCCCCTTGTTGTAGAGCCTTTTGTTTTCCCCCAACATTTTCCCTTTCCTTTTAACCATGTAAGAGGTAATTAGTAATGAGCCCTAGCACACTAGAGCATCGGGTACTATGCAAAAAAATTTGTTAGGTCCATATGGGGCCGTGGTAATAGGTTGGTTGGAAAAGTCTATAAAACTATAGGGCATACAAAAGTCACCACAGTTGGGTAACTGAAGCCATACTTTGAAGTCTGCAAAATGTTGGATCATTTTAGATATTTTTTTAAGGGAAATGATTTTTGCACCGTGAGTAATTTCTCACGATGCTTCGATTTTAAAAATTTTCTGTTTTACCCTTTTCCTCAAAGACTTCTCTCTCATCGATGGCAACTGCATATTCTTCTTCCTCCTTTCACTCTAGATCGGAGCTCGCCATCTAAGTCCATCGCCTCTCTTCCTTGCTTTTGCATTCCTAGTCTCATTTTCCCCTATCCTGTTTTGCTTGTTTTCCTCAACCAACCAACCCTCGGCGCTTGTCACTCGTTTCTGTTTATCTTGATCGAGGTTCTGTTCGTCTTCAATCATATCACCCACACCATTGTTCATTTGGTTCTCCCCTTTCATTGTTCGATTCGATTGCTTCATCGTAAAATTAGTTGCTTCTCTCACTGAATCTGCAATGTGATTGCTGCCCTCCCTACATCTTTGATAATTTCGGCTTCCCCTTGTCCAACTTTGGTTCTGGTCTAGATACCGACACAACCATTGGTCAAACACTCTATCCCTATTTCAAGTACTCCATTGCACCTATGAACCCTCACTCCACAACACCTGTCTGTGACTGTGCATCAGTTCACCACTGCCTTGATCCCAACCTATCCACCTGGGTGGAACATGCCTGAAGTTTCGATGCCTGGTGTTGCTGGAGGCATGTTTTTTGTTCCATATAATATGGGCAGCACGCCATTGTGAGAATCACAACCTACCCAATACGACTCCTGACCAGCAGAGGACGATGCTGGGAGAAAGCTTGTACCCACTTATGGATCAGCTGGAACATGCTATGGCAACCAAAGTAACAGGCATGCTTCTGGAGATGGATCAGACTGAAGTTGGAGAAGGGGATTGATACAGCGAAAGGAGGAAGAAGAATAAACAGTTTCTATCGTGGAGAGACAATTGTGAGATGATAGGGGTAAAACAGGAAATTTTTAAAATCAGTGCAAAAATCAATTCCTTTCAAAAATAAAATCAACTTGGACTAGGGTTTGATTAAGCAGCAATCCAACTGATAGGAGAGGGATGGGTGTGAGGGGAGGATGGGTTCATGGGGTATCATTAACCCATACTGCTCTGCTAAGGGAATCATTTGTGAAGAGGTAGCTACTATATTTTTTTGCCTTTTTTTTGTTTTAATTTGCATGTGGGAATCTGCGTAAAACCCCCACGATGATACTCACTGCCTTTAGGACACATCATGTGGGGCCATGGGGGCTCGAACCTGGCACCACCTGCTTCTTGATGCGGGAGATTACTAGTTGAACTACAGTTACTATATTTTTTTTATCTTTTTTGACATGAAGACGATTTTAAATTGAACGACAAAGCTTCGGTAAGATCATACTTGTGTTAACCTTTCAAGAAAAGATCATACTTGTATTCCTGTGATTTTCTTTCCTCATTAGCTGATTGAAATATCATTCCATATTCATATGTTAAAGAATACATGTCTCTAGTCTCTGTTCTGTACATGTATCATCTGATAGCTGCAGGAGGCAAAATCTTGTTAAAGTCATTAGTGCCTTAATTTTTTTCCTTTTTTTTTGAAAGGTACAAATGCCTAATATTTAGATCCATTAATGTATAAATGAGCTATCTATGCTTCTATTTGTTGAATAGAGGAGTTTTTCTTGGCTTAACCAAAGGCAAGTCCACCGTGTGAACCCAACACAAACTTACACCTTAATACAGGTATAGCTGGGGATGTCTCAGATGTTGGTTAAATCAGAGTAAACCCTTATCTGACCCAACAAGTCTAAACTCAAATCATGTTGAAACAAAGAAGTGGGACTACAAAATAAAGCTTATTTGTATAGCTCAACTGGTTATTTATCGAAGTTTTTTAGTCCATTAAGCAACTGTATCAGTAGGGCCTGCCTTTCAGTGATATCTGGGATTGTTAAATGCCACCTCCCTGTCCCGACAAAGATGAACCCAGCTAGACCTGCCTTTCAGTGATATCTGGGATTGTTAAATGCCACCTCCCTGTCCCGACAAAGATGAACCCAGCTAGATCATCGTAATTGTTAAGACATTTCTTTGTCTCAATATTTTCAATAGACAGAGCTCAGAATAGGGTTCATAAAAATTCCTTTTCAACTTTAACCTAAAAACAACAACAAAATGCTGCTCGGTGGAGTAATTTATCAGCTTGTTGAGGAAGATGTACTCATGCTGAGTTTGGCAACAATCGTGATTTTCTTCAATAGAGAAAACAGAGGATTGAAGTTGAGGGTGAAGATCTTAAAGCTACCAAATTCTCGAGTGGATAATAGATTTTCAATGAAAATGAATCTCCACTACTTATCAAGGAAAATGAGATCTGCGGTATGATGTGTAAATTTATCAGCTACATGAGGTTTTCAACCTTAAGCCTTAGTAGTTCAACCCATTAATCTTGGAAAATCCTTTTAGTTAACAAACATGCCCTTGGATTGCATTTGGTTGTATCGCATGTGTGAACGAAGGCAATGTTTTAAAACCCCACTTTTTTAAACGGTTGAAGTCAGTTCAACCTTGATTTTTATTAAATGTGGTTAAGTTATCTTGAAAAAAAATTAAAGTTTAAATCTTCAAAAACCCTTAATGACTCACGGTTCAAAAGGGTTGGTATGGTTGACCCTCAATAACTCTTAAAAGTGTTTCGAACTTATTATGTTGGATTTATGGACTATTCTATTATTTATAATATAATTAGTGTGAACAAAACATTTTTATGAAAATGTGATTATTACATTTTTTAGATTTTGCATTTTGCATTTGATATTTAATACATATTAGCATATCCCAAGGGGTTCGCCTGACGGTCAAGACGCCCGCCTCAAAAAGTGGGATGTTGAGTTCGATTCATTCTCAATTCCAACGAGCCACTCCGCGTAGTTGCGAATCCGGTGTGTGTGGAATTGGAAGGGCTGCATATGCCTCAATGACTAGTCGGGTAAAATCCCTTATGGGTGAGACATGAACACCTTGGTCATAAAAAACAAAAAAATATATTAATGTATTATTATATTTTTAACTAATTGATCTATTAATTAATTAATCTCATTATAGAATGTTATGCTGATGTGATGTGTTTAATTGAGTTTGACAACAGTTAAAAGTCTGGTTGAACTCCATGAAACCCAACCTTACACTAAAAAAGGTTTGATCCATGAGTTGGCTTTAAAAATATTGTTGAGAAGCTGGGTTGGCACTGGGAGTGAAGCAGGTGGGAAATGTATTTCCTTATTTTTCTGGCCCAAATCAAGAAATGAGAGAAGTGATCTAAACTTTTTCAGCGAGCATCTTATGCACAGTACAAATAGGCTAGAAAGATTCATGGCTTAGTGAATGAATTTAGAAGTAATGAATGGGCCATTGATGACACGACTTTCTTTTATTCTTATTTTGATTAGTAACAGTAAAATTTATTGTATCAAAAAATATTTAAAATAACTCTACAGTCCAGTCAGAGGTTGGATTATAGGCCAGCTATCAAAATCAAATACAAGGGGTTGGTTTGATGTCCAAAAACCCACCTCAAAACGTGTGAGTCTTGTGTTCGATTTACGTTCTAACTTCAGAAGGCCAGTCCCTGTAGAACTTATCTAGTGTGTGTCGATTAGGAGGTTTAAACATGCTTCGAAGATTAATCGAGTAAAACATCGAGACACCTTGATTAAAAATAATAATACAAGTGCATCCATATAACAAATTGAAATACTCATATTATAAAATAAAAAAATGTTCTATGAAAAGACTGTTCAACCTTTATGAAATCTTCGACCCGAAATTCAATGAAAAAGCCATGCACTAAAGCCCACTGAATGATATAAGACTTTCATCTTCATGATCACACAGCTGCGCTGGATAATGCTTTTATCTTAGAAGATCCTTTTGTTGCACTCTTGCCAAACAAACTAAAAATGGCCAAAGGTACTAATTTCAACAAGATTTTTCGTCTCCAACTTAAAATTGAGAGCCTTGAATAAAGAAAGGACAGGAAAGGGCAATAAAAAATTGCTTAAAAATGGGACCAAATTAAGAAAGATATGATCCATCAATTTCTTATTCCCCTAACAAAGGTAATAGATATTTGGGATAGCAAAATTCTTGGCTTTGACAGTATCTAGAATGAGGATCATAGTGCCCAAGTTTTCCAAATGGTTTTGAAGTGGGTGAAACAGGTGATTCCTCCAAGCTTTCCCCAAATACTTTGATATTTTCACCCCGTCCAAACAGGTTCTAAAACCATTTTTGCCATTTAAATAAGGCCAAGTTGACTCTCCAATTAGGGTGGCAAAGATTGCTAAAATCGATAGTGGTGTTAATTACATCTGACCTTAGGGTCTCTAAATCATAGCCATTTGTACAAATTCATAAGACATGTTTATCTTTATGAGTTTTCACAAAAAAGGGAAGGAAAGTATTTTCTTTGATGAGAACTCTTAAGATAAGAAAATTTATTTTTTCATATATATTAAAATGGACGCTTTCATTGAAAATATTATCTTTTAGCAAACATAGAAAAATAAATAGTAAGTTTCAAAATCAATTTACTTTTTAAAAAACTATCTAAATTTTTGAAGAAAGCACATTTTCATTGAAAATTCTACTTTCAATGAAAACACAAACATAAGGCTAAATATATTGAGATGAGAAAAACATAACTGCACCAAATCATTATCAAAAATAAATATATCGAAGGCAGGTGGAATACGAGAAATTTATTTTGTGAATAGCTTTTGTTTAACAATATGTTTACACTATTTTTATCTATCATGCTCACTACTATTCTATATTTCTATGAATTTGATCCACGCCCAATTTCATCACATTTTGAGATATTATCATGGTTGGATTGAACTCAACTCATATGAATGATTAAAACCTTGTAGTCTTTAAAATCACAACTAGAATTGTTTGTTCTAAGTTGAATTTTGAGAGAGAGATCCATGTAAGTGTAGATTTTTCAAACCAATTTATTCTCATAATTTAAAATAAACTCCATAAAAAGTAAACTATCTAGCTTCCAATGGATAATTTCTCCCAAATATACTGGAAGTGAGCAAACAAGTTCAGAAAATAAAGGGGTGGGTTGGGTGGGGTCCAACCCCTTTAGCAGAACCATCAACTCCACTCATTCAAGTTTGGTTCTTAAAACAATGACCAAAATGCAAGGGAGGGAATGTTTATTACCAAATAAACTCAAGTTGGTTTTGACTTAAATGAGACCAGCTACTCATCTATTTATTTTTTTTTATGACGGAGGGAAACCATGAGGCAAAGCCCCCCCTCCTAAATCCCTCGGGGGTCCCACACAGGACTCTCCCAGTTTAGGGGAGACCCACACCTACATAGGACTCTCCCAATCTACGCCGCTTGGCCGAGTAATTTATTCGGCTTGTTGAGGAAGATGTACTCATGCTGAGTTTGGCAACAATCGTGATTTTCTTCAAGAGAGAAAACAGAGGGTTGAAGTCGAGGGTGAAGATCCTAAAGCTACCAAATTCTCGAATGGAGAATAGATTTTCAATGAAAATGAAAAGGATTTTTTATGAACCCTATTCTGAGTTCTGCCTATTGAAATGGTTGAGACAAATAAATGTCTAACAATTACGATGATCTAGCTGGGTTCATCTTTGTCGGGAAAGGGAGGTGGCATTTAACAATCCCAGATAACACTGAAAGGCAGGCCCTACTGATACAGTTGCTTGATGGATTAAGTATATGATTGTTCGGCCAAACAATGCATATTTCTTATTACCAATGACAATGGTTTTTCTCATCACTTTTCAATAAACATATTTTAAGAGAGAAAGAGAGACAGAGAGAGATGAAAAAACCTGTAAAATTGGAAATGTATCCTTGATTAAAAAACATATATGTGACTCATACATAGATTGGAAAATTTTCAAAAAAAAAAGGAAAATTTTAACAACAGGAGAGCACTAGACAACTATTTAGCCGCGGTTCATGTACTGGCCAGTTCTTGTATCCACTATTATTTCATCACCGATGTTAATAAACAATGGAACATTTACAACAGCACCTGTGTCCAGGGTTGCAGGCTTTGTTCCTCCTATGATCAAAATGCATTTCAAACAGAATACCATATGGCAAATGACAACAATGACAATGATGATTACATGCTATTGACAATGTTTACCAACAGTCAGAAAAAGAAAGCAGCAATTGACACTGAGTTACTACTTCCTTTTCTCCAAACAAGACGATTCGAAAATAATAATTTTTCACTACAAACTAGCATACTAAGTTTCAGTGAAGCATGGAAAATATTGTACCTTGGAAAATAATAGTAACTGATATACAAAAAGTCAAAGAGAAACCAGAAAAAAGCAATATACTTTTCCCATCCAAAGAAAAAAGGTTTATCCACTCTCTCTGCAGCAGTTTCATCAGCCATACCTAGGTTACAACTTGGGCAGGCCAGATTGGGCTGAGTCAAATCGTGTTAGGGTTCATATTGTAGTTACAAAGCTCAGGCCATGCTGGTTCCAAATGGCCCCTAATTACTTGAAATAGGGTTGGATTAAGGGCCCAAACAGGCGTTCAGGCCCTTAGTCAATTTATCCTTTTTCCTCTCTCACCCTTCCCACAACCATCCGCATATACTACTAATTCCCATTTTTTTAATGGCAAAAGCTTTCTTACACACGAGCAAATGAGTACTTTCATGTTATGTTTAGTGATACGGTTGAGAAGTCGATTTGAGAGAATTTTTGTTAAGGATTAGGGTTGAGTCTAGGATTGTGAATGGTTAGAATATTAAATGATTTAATTTTTTTTAAAGGTTCAAATGATTTAAATCAAATGTAGGTTTTAACCAAGTTATTGTGTGTATATATATATATATATATATATAGGTTTTAACCGAGGTAGGTCCCACACTTGATCAGGGTTGAGTCTAGGATCGTGAATGGCCATGTGGGACCTACCTCGGCCCCAATCACACCTTTCCTCCCTCACCCACCATACACCCATGAATTGGATCCTTATCCAAGTTTACCCCAATTTAAGTTAAATGGACCATTGATCTAACACCATAAAGTTTACATCATTAGACAAAACTGAATATTTGACACCTTAAAATCATTCAATTTTTTTTTCTGACACCTTAAAAACCATGGCTTCAACACATCCACATGGGCAATAAAGTGCCTCAGGCACTGTAGGGCCTATATAGGTGGGGTCCAATGCACAGCAATGTGTGCATTTAAAAAGTATTTTCAGGATGATGATTCCCATAAAAAAATCAAGTCGATTGGATTTTGAAAAGCCATGAGTTTCAAGGGTCTAAAATTCAACGGTCAAATGGATTTTTATTCTTGTGGTGGGATCAACTTGGAATGGCAGTTAAACATAGAGAGAGTGAGCATGTGGATGTGTGCATGTGTTTGTGCATGCGCACGTGTGTCGCCGTTGGTTATGGGGCCTACTAGATGCATCTTAATCGCTAGGGAGTGGATGAATAGAAGAAAGATCAATGGGTGAATTAGGAGAGGCCAAAAGTTCACCCCATCCCTATCATCCTGGCCACAAAAATAAGAGTCCAAAATTTAATGGCTTTATAGGATTTAGATAATGCAATTTTTGGCTTAAAAATTCAACTATGCATAAAAGGTGGATGGGTATCAATTTGGGATGTGTACTACGTCATGGGGTAGGTGAATGTGAATGGTTTGGATCATTTATTAGAGGGCCCCACAAAGGTCTCTGTAAGGTTTCGGTTAGAGGTGGTCTTTCCCAGACGTTTTCATATATATATATATATATATATATATATATAAAAGCCCCTTGACTAGGCTCAAGTTTAAAGCTTAAGCTTTTGGGTTGGCCTTAATATACAAGGCCAAATATCAAACCTATTTCAAATTGTGCTTGTTTCTAGCCCAAAATTAGGCCCATGTCCATGTTGTGCCCAAGCTTGATTCTGTTGGTATATGGCTCGAATGCATGTAGATTTTTTCTCCTGAAAATCAAGAGTGACAGCAACACAAGGTATTCTACTCACACGGCAATTGGAATATGACAATTGTGACGTGTGGGAAGAGGAACAATAGAAAGGGCTGGCACAGTTATGGAGGAGAAAAACAAGGTGCAGCCAGCGTGTGTTCGGAAATTTTTTGCACTGGGTATCTCTTTACACGGCAAGCGAGAGAGAAACAAAATATTAAAGGGACTTATGCGCATACATGTAAGGTTGCCGCATGGCTCTTTGGCCAAACACCATTGGGAGACTCCACAATACAATTTTGCATGAGCATGGTGTAGTGCGGGCATGCGAGGAGGCTTGAGACATAGGAAGCCTTTGGGTGTGTGGTGCGTGTTGTACACATGACATATGCATGGTGGTGACTAGACTGTTGGGGAAATTAGACCCAACCCACACCATCATTAAATCACAGATCAAACAAGCACATACACAAGAGGAACACATGGTTTACGTGGCTCGGCAATACTGCCTACGTGCACGGGAGAGTGTAGATTTTATCCATAGAAAAGGAATACAAGATACAAGATTTACACTCATTCAGGAACGCCTGACCCAAATCTCTCAGTATCTTCCCTCATGACTCTCTCTATCTTCCTCACTACATCTCTCTCCTCTCAACTCTCACCATTAGAACTTCCTCTTGGATCCCCTCCTGAGACCCCCACTGGGATGGTCTCTTCAGGCTCAGACCAAAGAAACCCTAAGCCAAAGATAACTTATATAGTGTAGTTTACAACAGATTGGGCCCATTGGGCCTGGGCCAATCAGACAATTCAGGTCAAAAGGGCTTTGAGCCATAAATTCAACAAACTCCATCTTAGCGAAAAACCCGACACCATGAAGATTGTTGCCCTGAGTTTATGACACCTCTACCTGTTGTGAAGAACCTCCAGTTCCTCATCTTCTGCAAGAAGCCCATCCCCACGCCCTGGGATGATCCACCAGTCAAAGACTGATCAGCCCAACCGGGCTCCAGCTCGAGCATTGCCGCCCAAGCTTCGTGTGTTTCCTCTGCAACTCCGCATCTTATGTAAGATGCGCATCCCATACCTTGGGATGATCATCCAGTCTTGAGTAAGACTGTTTAGCCCAATCGCGGTCCACCTCAAGCATTGCCGCCCAAGTCCCTTGCACCGCCATTGACCACTCCCGACTCCTCCAAAACCAAATCCACACCGGTCACTGCGTAGATCTCTCCGCCACGACTGCATAGGAGAAGAAGTTCCGAGTCCAAATGACTCCAGAATCTGCAACTCATTCCTGACCGTTGATTTTTCCTACTGAAGGAGTATCTAAACTTGTGGTCTCTCGTGATCACCCAAAACAGTGGTCTTGCGGATCACCATACAAGCAATAATATGGTCCTGTGTGACTACCCAAATCCATAGTCTCTCAGGTGCACCTGAAATGGTGGTCCTCTGTGCCACAAAAACTTTTTTTTTCACTCGTTTTTCCCAAATGGAGTGGAAACGCTCGATGGTTTCTCTCTTTCTTTCACACAGCTTCTTCTCCTCTCGTGAATGCACACCAGATCTGCCAATTCTACTGCTTGGCCCTTCCCCTTGCCGACGCTCGTAGATGGCCGCACCTCTCTGCTCTGACAATGCCGTTCCATATCTTTCTACTTAGATCTGCACAATTGCTCCGGCGATCTCCTCTCTCGAACCAGTGTCTACACGGCCCCAAATCTACTCGAGCCCCTCTGTCTCAGCTTGGTGCTCTCACGCTGACTCCTTTTCCAGATCTGACCTCTGGATCCTACGTGCCCACAAATCTGCATAGTGGGTCCTGTGCGGCTTCTCTCTTTGCGATGGCTTTCTAGTTTGAAGCAGAAACCCCTCTTCGCGAACTCCTTGCTGCCGCCTTGCCGTCACAACAGCCCCAACTCCATCGCTGCCACCTGCTCTCAGATCAGGCTATACATCTGCTCGCATGCAGTTCCATCGACACTCTTTCTGGCGCTCCTTCTCAGATTACTGCCGATCTAATCCCTTCCAGGAGCTGCACTGCAGTCGGTGTCCTCCTCAGTCACCGCACACATCTGGTGTCTGCTCTTGCTTCTCCTCTGCAAGGCCCTCTTTCGCCAACGCCGATCTCTCGCGATGGTTTCCTCTCCAAGACACCACCTCCTTCTCAAATTTGTTGATTCAGTGCAGTTCCAGATCTGCTCTCAGATCTCTCTGCATGTCGAGTTGTCCTCTGGTCGTCTGTTGCTCCCTTTGCAGCTTATGTGCTTGCTGCCTCTTCTCTTTGGCTGCTTCTTGCTCCCTGCACGTCTGCAGCGGCCGCAACCACCCTGCTCAACCAGTGCGGCTCATCTGCGCATCTCTACTTGTGAGCCTCCTCCTGAGCTCCACTGGCAGCCATCACTTTCTGCTACGCAGCAATTCTTCTTTTGATTTGTGATTTTTCTGGTCTAAATCCGTACCTTCAGCTCTAATACCAGTTGTTGGGGAAATTAGACCCAACCCACACCATCATTCAATCACAGATCAAACAAGAACACACACAAGAGGAACACAAGATTTATGTGGTTCGGCAATACCGCCTACGTCCACGGGAGAGTGTAGATTTTATCCATAGGGAAGGAATACAAGATACAAGATTTACACTCACTCAGGAACCCCTGAGCCAAATCTCTCAGTATCTTCCCTCATCCCTCTCTCTATCTTCCTCACTACATCTATCTCTCCTCACATCTCACCATTAGAGCTTCCTCCTGGATCCCCTCCTGAGATCCCTAATGGGATGGCCTCCTCAGGCTTAGTCCAAAGAAACCCTAAGACAAAGAGAACTTATTAGTGTAGCTTACAACAGATTGGGCCCATTTGGCCTGGGCCCATCAGACAACTCAGGCCCAAAAGGGCTTTGAGCCATAAATCCAACACGGACATGTGCTTATGGGTCTAGGCTTCAAGACCAAGAGGCTTAGGTGCGTGAGGAGCATAGAAAGGACGCCAGAGAGCGGGACAGAAGATGGATTCTTTCTTTTGGATTTGAGAGTGTTAAGAAGAGAGGGGTGTACAAGGGACTCGGGTATTTGAGTTTGGGACTTAAACTCAAGAGAGTCATTCATATTATACAGGTATTATCTCTTTTCTCTCATAGTGAAGATATCAGTCGCTCCGTGGATGTAGATGTCCTTATTTGATTTTATATTTATTATGTTGTGGTTGATTTATACTGCATATATTATTCCTAACCGATTATTTGAGTTGGATTAGGCTATCATAGGTTGTGTCAAACCCAACTTGCATCCTTGGCTACTACATTAGCAATCCAACCTAAAAAAAGGGTGCAATATGAACTTTTGAGGCAATAGTAACAGTTTCACAAATATACTTGTTTCATATTCTGTTACCATCCAACTATTTTATCAGCCATAGCATGATATCAATTACATGTGAACACATGCTAGGATGATGTCCTCAAAATGTATCAAAATTTCCATGCCTTCATGGTGTTGTATTCTTCCCCATAACCCTAACTCTACATTACTTTAAAATCAGCTATTACCATTTTAGTGCTAAAACAAAGAAAGCATGATGCAGCAAAGCTACAAGTGAACACAAAAAAGAACAACTATATCCATGCCTTCGAGGTGGACCTACGTCCATGGGAGATGGGTTCAACTAACTAAATTCAAGAATAGGATTACAATAAATTTGAGGTTTCTTCTATGTCCCTTGCACCTCTCTCAATAAAAAAAATGCATCCCTAGAAATCCGTTAGACATTAATAACCGGTGCATGACTGAGGTGAATTACCAAAGTACCCTAGTGCCCTATAGGTCAGAGATTATGCCCTCAAACCCCAAACAAGGGGGTAGCCCCCTTGAGACCCCTAGCCAAAGGGTGCCTTTGTTGACAAGACCCCCAATATGGGTCCTATGTCGAATATGCCCTAGATCACCACATAATACAAGACATCTTCACAAAAGAGAGCGAGGTTGTAATGCATGCTTTATTGCCCAAGAATCCATTTCATTTGAATTTTAAATTCCAATTACGTCTAAAAAAGAAGCCTTTACCTACCATTATCATCTCCAATATACCTCCAATGCCACCTTTCCTGGTTTACTTCTATTCCATACCATCAATTTTAACTTTCAAACTCTCACTGATAGAGGCTTCCATCTTTCCAAAATTGGTTGATGTGCTCTCCCACACTCCAAAATCTTTTTCCATTGAATTGAAAATTCTGAAATTCTTAAGTCACTAAACTCCTTCTCGAATAGACCTATAAAATAGTAGGCACAATTACCAACTCCAACACCTCTTCCCACTTTAATCTTAAAAAAATCAATCTCCGCAAGATTGCTCCCCTTTGTGAGAAAAGACTAGTGTCCATGCTTATAAATTATTCACTACAACTTCTCGAAAGCCAATATTACAATGAACCAATAAACAATGCAAAATATTCCTTGTGAAATAGCAATGTACCACCAAGTAATCGAACTGTTTTTACTCTTAAATGCAAAGTGATGCAATTCTAGGTTGAAAGACCTTAAAATCACAAAGAATGCTTGGCATTAGCTCTAAGGGAAAATCCAAATCCAAGATAGATCACTAAAGAAATTAGAATGAAAACATTGAAGAGACTCCAATTCAACAAAGAGAAGAATCGTTTTTCTCACAACGGAAAGAAGTTCAAATCTCACTTAGGAAAAACTGAATGTAAAATTCACAAACCGGGAATTTAAAACACTCATTGAAGAACATTGAAATCTCAGAACTCTCACAAATTCAACAAGGATTTCATAGACAAAGAAAACCTGACAAGTTCGAAGAAAACTCAACTATGAATTACTATAGGTGCCAAGACTTATTTATACATGAAAGATTGCAAAACTCATCAAAGAGGACAATCCAAACATCCTTGGGCATCCAAAACATGTATGACAAGTTTATATAGCATCAATTCATCTTTATCTACCCACATCACCTCTAATGCTCTCTACCAATAGATACAGAACACATAAGCCTTGAAATAAGGAATAAAACTAAGAAAATCCTTAAAAAATCCCACACAATTGGCGCCAGTTCATGTTTCCATCTTGGAGAGCTTGGATCTAGAATCTAGGTGTGAACACAAGCTTCAATTGAAGGCTCCTTCCCCTCTGGTGGATCTAACTTGATAAGCATGTGGAATTTTTGACACTTGTCATACAAGGTTTTATGGGCCTACTAAAATGAGATCCACCAACCCAATTATGAGAACATATGCTTGGACTTTTAGTATACGGGCCTAGGCCTTTCATTTTAGAATTTTAGGCCCAACAGATCTTCGAATTATGCTATTTTTGGAGTTATCTTTCATAAAATCATAATGCAATATTTGATAATATGCTCCTCTAAATCGTTTCGAATATGCACTGGATCACATAGCAGGCGCATGACCATTTTTTTTTTTCAAACCCTCTATTAGTTTTGCCAATGTCACTTATTAGGATTTTCCCAGATACCATGGTCATCATTAACATCAAATAGGAGCTGACTTTTTGAGTTCCGCTTTTCCACTCAACCCTATTAAGAATCACGTTTTTCAACACTCCATATTCTACCATCTTATTCTTTCCAAAGGAAAAAAAAAGAAGAGAATCTACAATATCATGTCTTATGACCTTAACCCACTTCTTTAACTGCCTCCTCCTCCCAGTACATTATACTTGTAATCCTTCAACTCCTTGTACTAGAATTCTTTCTGATTTCTATAGATGCAGCCTTACCATTTTCATCAATACTGCCTAATTTTCTTTTATTAGAGCAACTTTTAGGCTTTCTCCGATGCATTTATTTCTAATTCTATCTTCTTATTATTCTTTTTTTTTTATTGCACCATATATCATTTTAACAAATGCATTTTTATTACCATGACGTTCAACTCCCGATAACGTTGCAAGTCTAATAGTCATATTATAAAATGCCTTCCTGGTTGACATGGAACTTGTCTATAAAATAACACTCCACTAGCTTGTGTACATTGAGCAGAATCTGCACATTTCCTATTAGCCATGTCCAAGTTAAATCACCCAGACTGTTCTACAAATACAACTTAATGTTGAAATTTCTCACTATTAGGAGTTAAGAGTCATTTTCAATTTTAATCAATTCATCCTCCCTACTTTACCATTATTTCTCAACCAAGAGAAAAAAAAGAGAGCAAAAAATGGCTTCATCCTCCATACTTGTTGTAAAGATGTCTTGTATTTTGTGGTGATCCAAGCCATATTGGATATAGGACCCCAATAATGTATTGTACCAGGTATTGCATATAAAATGTATCCTTGACGGATTTTTAGGGTTATGGTATTCATTTTGTATTCAAAGAGGCATGAGGAAAAGAGCACTTTGTAACCCTATTATCGAAAATAGTGAAATTTCTCCCATCTCATTATGGAGATGGGTTCATTGTTGAACCACATAAATGTTGTTGAATTTCCGTATGATTGATTGTGTGTTTGTTGCATCATGGTTTCTTTGTTTACAGTAAAATAGTATCATAGTGTAGGTTGTTTGGGGTTTACAATAGCAATGAAGGGTTCAAGCTTGAAGTAGTTAAATGAAAGAAACAATTTCACACTTTGGTAGATAAGGGTGAAAGATCTCTTGATTCAGGAAGGACTGTTCAAGGCCTTGTACAAGAAATCTGCAAAGCTTTACGACAATGGTATTACATGAGGATCTGACAAGCCAGCTCATAGCTGCTCTGGACTGTCCCCTGAACCAAGTGAAGCGACTGCCAATGAGTGGGAAGTCGGTCAATGCATTCCTTGTGTACCCCAATGTTTGGGACGGTGTGGGAGAGAAAAGCGCCAGGATGGGGCACTAAAAAAGTCCCACATTACCAGTTGGAAGTTGGAGTGCCATGGTATATAAGTTGAGACTTCTCCTCCTTCTAGTAAAAGGCCTTTTGGGAGCAACAGTAGATTGGGTCGCCAATGCAAAGCCGTGCGAGCCCATATGTGCCGGCCCAAAGCGGACAATATTGTGCTAACGGGACGGGTCACTATAAATGGTATCAGAGCATAGTTCTACTCTCGGATTGTGTGGGCTATACTTGTGTGACATTGCCTGCCTGTGTGTGTGGACCCTCTGTCAATGTGACAGACAAAGCCAAGGACGACTCTGGTCTAAGGGGGTGGATTTTAACACCCAGTGGGGATGTGGAAGTCCCACATCACCCAACGCTGGGAAGTGTCAAGTGGATATTAAGAGGGGGCAACCCTCACCTATCACAAGGCCTTTTGGGAGCAACAGTGGGTTGACTCGCCAATGCAAAGTCTTGCGGGCCCATGTGTGTGGGTCCAAAGCAGACAATATTGTGCTAACGGGACGAGTCATTACATTCCTTACTATGGAGTCAGAAGAAGCCTCCATCCCCCTTGTATACCTTCTTCACCCTTCCTCTCCAATGGCTATCGGACTACATTGGAGTCTCCGCCCAAACACCACAAAATGGAGCTTCAATTTGGATATCGTCTAGCTCCAACCAGAAATTATCTTGATCCCCTTCAGCATTTGAACCGTAGACATTTGAGAGGCAAATATCCACTCCTCATTCACAAGAAGACCCTTGACTGAAATGGATCTGGAGTCCATCCTTCTTATTGAAACTTTGAAGAAAGAGGGATTCCACAAGGTGAGCAAACCCCCGGATTGACCTTCAGATGGTTTGCTAAAACTGTCACAATCAAGCAAAGCTGGTGCCATGTCTTTTCTTTTGGTTTCTTGGAGGAACAACATATCAATCTTATTCTTTTTTATTAAATGCAGAATGGCTCCTTGTTTATCCTGGAGTCCTAGACCTCTGACATTACATGTGAGGAGTTTCATTGAGTGGCTCTGATATCATTTGTAACGATCCATCCCTCCAGCACAATATTGTTTGCTCTGGGCCCACAGGAGCCCACACGACCACTTAGGCGCTCAAAAGGCCTTGAGCTAGAAGGAAGAGAGGCATCCACATATACCTCACAGCAATTCAACCTCACTGGCGGTATGGAACCTTTCAACATCCAACCTGGCTATTTTTTCTCTCCTACACACGCCTACAACACAGGTTTATTACAATCTACCCCCCTTAGAACCAGAGTTGTCCCCGACTCTGTTCATAAACACACCCACAACCGAAAGTTGAACCGTGTCCTGATACCATTTGTAACGTCCGTCCCTCCAGCACAATATTGTCCGCTTTGGGACCACATGCCAGCTCAACGGCTTTGCATTGGTGAGTCAACCCAAGGTTTGCTCCCAAAAGGCCTTATGCTAGAAGGAGGAGAAGTCCCATCTTATATCCCACGCCCAACTCACCTCAACTGGCGATATGGGACCTTTCACGCCTTCACTGGCGACTTTCAAGGAGCCCATCAACGCCGACACAACTCATGGATATCACATGATCCAAGCCTTCCTAGTATGACAAAACAAGTTTGGCTTCCATCGTCTAAGGATTCAAAATTACCCAATTTAAAGGAAGTTTGATGGAGTTGCAAAACTTCAACCTCAGTTTTCATGTCCAGCAGAAAGCATTTCTCGCCAATTTGGCTTATTTGAGGATCGAAAAAGCCTTTCCCAGTCAAGAGTTGGAGAATTGCTGACAGAGAAAAGGCACTCACAGGAGAGATCACGATAGCCTTAGAAAGCCAATCCTCAATCTGTATCTCATCCTCAGTGGGCATCATCATATCGATTTCCTTTCTTTCCAGCAATGTGAATGTCCTATCACCATTGGAAGTTGCTTCCTTTGCCCAAGGAGAGTTTTGAACCACATTGACCCATCGTCAAACCCCTAAAGTGAATTTGTCGTTCCCCCGAGCAGAGCTTCTTTGCTTGACTTCAGGGACAAGATTTTTGGGATGATCACTTGCTCTAATGGGATGCCTTGGGTTTTCTCCCCTTTGAAAGTAGGCTAGATTCACCTGCAGACACCGACCTTCCAAAGTTTGGACATTGAGTTCCCCGATCACTCTTTCCGTTTGAGCACCACTGCCCATCCTCACAAAACCGAAAGTTCTGCCTGCTGCATCTTTTTCTTCGGAATGAAAGTATCTTGTTGGGAGTGGCTCGAATTGATCCATATTAGAGTCCATGTCCAATTGGGTCACAGTGAAAGACTCCAATGCATATATGGTTTGAAGACAAGTTTCCTAATTACTTGGGACTGTTTGCATGAGGTTGAGATTGACATGAAGAAGTCACGATGGAAATTCCAAAGGAGGTAGGACATTGAATGCTTTGTTGGTTCTTGCATGCTGATAGTACATGGCAGCCAGCCATTGGATGTGGTAGTGGCTGGCAAGGAATAGGAAGTTGCTAATGTGGATTTTAGCAAGAGAATAGGACACAGTGGTGTGTTCTATTTAGGGTGGGTTTCCTTATTGGAGAAGTGCATACTACACGGAAGTTGCAATTAAGGCAAGTTGCTAAATCTGCAACAAGGGACCGACTGACTATTACAGTATAAAGGCAGCCATGCGGCTGAAACAGGGTGAGACACGAATCTGAGTAGTCGTGCTCAGAGAGAGAGAATAAATCCCATCAAGCCCCATCGTGGAAGCTGCCAGACAGAGGAGGTGCTACCTGTGCTTACAGCCAGATCTGAGAGAGGAACTATACACAGCAGAGGAGTAGCTTGTAGCAGGAGGCTCAAGCACATACAGTTATGAGAGGCAGCAAAGAACTTCTTAATACAAGATCATCTGCAGGAGGCAGTAGATTATTGATAGGGGTTGGTTCAAGATTGCAGTCTGACATTCTCGGGTTTTGTGGATTAAACTCGGGTGATTATATTCTGTAATTGTATTCTCTTATTTTTCTCTTTCTCTCTTAATAAAGGATTTTCACGCTCCGTGGACGTAGGCCGAAGGTGGGGCGAACCACGTAAAATCGTCGGTGTTTATTTGTGCTTGTTTTGTTCCGATATTTTGGTGTGTTTATTATTTTCGCTAATAAACGCTAACATCTTGCACAGTCCCCCATTGCCTGAAGAAGCCCCGCAACCAGGTTCGAGTAGTGAAATCCGGCAAGTTAGTGACCAACAAGGTAATAGAGGCACGCTCCAGACTTCCTCCGTATCTCCTCCCCTTGGGTTGCTACTGTCCTGCCCCATCCGCTTCCTCCTTTCACCCCTGCTAGCCTTACCGATCGCTGACCGTCTCCAGGTAAGTCTGCTCTCCTTTCTATACTCTCTCTCAAACTCCCTCTGACCCACAACCTAACATTCATTGTTGTCTCTTCCATACACCATACACTATACACTATACACTATTCTTACATTGGTTTTCCCTTTCATACATGTCCTAGTTAATCTTCCTAGTTACCTTAGGCCAAGAAGATGTTTCAAATTGAAAAGGCACTAAATATTCTCAAAGAGCATTTTAGTCTACCTTTTGAGCTAGACCACAGTTTCTTGAAAAAAGATTTGACCATGAGCTCACCTAAGGAGTTCTTTTTCCAAATCCTCAAATTTGTTATCATACTTGCATAAAAAATATCATTAAGTAAATTAAAATACTAACTTGACTTGAACCTTGACAAGCTCCTAGAGACTATATATAACCAACATTAAAAAAAAAAATCATAACATCACTCACAAATGCCCCTTTATTTAGCACAACCTTGTATAACTTTGAAAGAGACTATTCTAACAAAGAATCCCACCCAATCAACCTCCAACACCTAAATTGTATCCTAACTCAACAAGAAACCTCATCCCCTTTGAAAAGAAAATCTAAATCTTCCCCTAACACAACTAAAACACGCATCCTTTATAGTTGAAAGGGACAAGCACTCATGCTTTCAAGTAGCCAATTCCTTCTTAACCTTCCTACTACAAGGTCCCACAAGACCTTATGAGCATGGATTTGCACCAAGTAGCATGGTCTTTTTTTAAAAACAACTTAAACAAAAATATTATTAATGAATAAAACTGGGTAGAAAAGAAGTACATTCAAATGGTATAAGAGCCTTATACTAGTAGAAACCTTGAGATCATTACATTCACAACCCCAAACGTCGAGTAACCCCATTAACAAGAGGACAACTGCAAGAACTATCTACTCTTGTTTTGGCCAAAAATTCAGCTACTCCCTTAGCGAATCTCATGACATGACTGAAAGACACTTCCACTTGTGAGCATAGGTCCCAAATCTCTCTTACCACCAGGATCAACCTCCATGCATCTCTTCCTTCCACTAGCTCATTGATTGCATTCACCAATTCCCCTTCAATTACTAGCTGATATGTCCCATGCTGCACGAAAAGAAGCAAGGCTTTCTAATGCAGGAGCATACCCTGCACCAAATTCCTACTCCCTAACAATTCTGCTCACTCAAATCCCTAATACTTGAGGTTCCCAAAAATAAAATAATATTCCCCTCGACTTCCCTTACCACTCCCCAAATAATGACCGGTCCCAGTTTGCCCCTTGCCACCCCATCCACATTAAACTCGAAACTACCCTTTGGTGGGGGAAAGAAATCTACCCATAGCTTCCTCTCCCTTCTACCCTCACCAAGTGGCAAACTCAAATATTAAATATGTAACATTGTAATCTTAGACTCCATTAGTGACGCCAAAACGTCTATTTGTTCCACAAATATGCATGCACACAACATCATACTCTTACCTGTGTTTACCTTGAGACCCAAGGTCACAACATGGCAATATGTTTCAATCTCATTACTTATCTAAAGCATACTTAAAAATCAATATTGCCGTCATCATCAACAGCCATTATGCCATTCAGGAAAAAAAAAAAATTGTATGCAAATTCAAGGTAAGTAATCTCCAACCCACCTTCCCTTGCTCAAATCCAAACTTCTGTTCTATTGGTGAATAAGAAGGGAGATAATGGCTCTCTTCCTTCAGATCTTTCAATGCATCAAATAATTGAGTTGGAGAACCATTAACACCAAAATGATGCCAGGGAAATCGATTCTTTCACCAACCATCACAATTTGTCCCAAAAACCCATTCTTTCCAACAAATAATCCACAAACTTCCAATCCACATGGTCATAAGCTTTTGCTTGTCACTTTCAAATGGAACACTAGGTTACTTAATAACTTCTGCAGAATGTAATGCTTATTAATCATTAGCTACAAGCACACCATTCAAAATCTGTCTCCCTTGCACAAAAGCTCTTTGAACCTCTAGCCAAAGAGATACTGTGTAAATGCTGCCAACTAGCCTAATGGAACTGACATGAGCAAGACTATCATGAACCTCCCTTATCGGGATTCAATGCAACACACTTGGTATTCATTTTCTTTCCAAGCCTCCCTCTTTTGAACTCTCCGCGTAATTATAAAATCCACTTTTAAGAAATGCCATCCTTTCTTAACAAATGTAAAATTAAAGCCATACAGCTTCCATGATTTATCTCCCTCCACATCATTTCAAACTTAAAAGTACTTCCTCTTCTTTTGTAGTCCTTAACCAAACCATGCTGCCTTTTCCTCTAGTATCTTCTTTAACTCTAGCCCATCCAATAATAAGAATAGTGTTAACATTTTCTTCTCCAAATACAAGAGCATTATGTGATTGTTGATCATAAATTATCTGTAGCCTTGTCATAAAGGATGATATAGGAATATCTATGGGGAACAGCAAATACCTAAACCTCCAAATTCATGGTCTGCAAATACATGGAATCACTCAAATGGAGTAATAGCAATTGGATGCCTTGATGTTTCTTCTCCATTTTGCCATTGTGGGCCTCGTTGACCTTTTCTTATGTGGTACTCTTGAGTTCCACTCAGTAAACTCTCCATTACTATCTTCAAAAATTATAACAACAACAACATAGATAGATGTTCGCATATCCATGATACTGAGTCACAACATTCATCAGAAGAATGAAATAGATGGAATCACAACAAACCAACTTATAGTTAGGGTCTGAGGAAAGCATATACACCCCCCACCCAAACCCAAAAAACAAAAAAATAAAGAAAAGATCAAGTTTTAAATTCATGGAAAAGAAAACAGCTATTATGAAAATGATTGATATTGCTGAAAATTAATTAAGTAAAAAAAATGTTTCAACAATAATGATAGTAAAATTACAAGATGCTAATAGCTATTTCATCATTATTCTCACTTGACTCAAATGATTAAATGCCATTATTCTATTATGTGCTCAAAAAATTATTTTACTACATTTCTTTTAATTATGCATGTAGGTTTTGAAAAATGGTAAACAACAATACCTTGTGCAGTGTCACCTCTTAGACCAGGATCCACATCAACCACAGTCAGTTTAACAGTGATGGGAAGTTCAAAATCAATAACCTACAGCAGTGTCATTTCTTCATGTTAACTTTAAGTAAATCAAAATATTGAAGCAGTATTTATGTATTGCATATAAATGATGAATTCTATGCAGAGAAAATAAGAGAGGAAAATTGAGAGAGAATCAGTTTTGAATGTTGTGTCCTTAAGGAACAGAGGCACCTGTATTTATAAAAGAAATGACAAATTAGGACATGATTGTCTCCCTTGATTAGGGAATTACAACAAGAAAATCTCCAAGTTAACTCTCTACAAACGGAAAAAGTCAAGCTAGTAGATGTCCAGCATACCTAGCATGTCACAAATGAATTTCAACTGGGCTCAAGGGACAAGTTTTATGACCATATCAACTAATCGAGCTCTAGACCTAACATCTGAAGTAATGACCTCTCGAGTAACAATCTTTTCTCAAATAAAGTAATAATCAACTTCAATGTGCTTGGTCTACTCGTGAAGCATAGTGTTGGAGGTAATGCGAATAGTAGCTTGATGGTCACAACTAGGAACCATAGATCATGTGGAGGAAATCCCCGTTCAACCATAAAATATTTAGCTACAGTAACTCGCAAGTAGTATTGACCATGAAATGATACTCGACTTCAGCACTAGATCACTCAAACCACATATTGCCTTTTGCTTCTCCAACTAACTAAACTGTGACCAACATGTACAATAGGTAGACCATTTATCATCTAGCAATCCTCCCCAATTAGCATTAGAGAAGCCATGGATATGCAGATGACCATGTAAAGAATATCGAATGCTTTGAGCTCTTGAACTGGTGCAAGATACATAACACAGCATGGAGGTGAGAGGAACAAGGAGTACACATATTTTTACTAACAAGGCTTATGGCATGAGAAATTTCTAGACTAGTAATTGCAAGATAAAAAAGCTCATGCACAATCTTTTAATGCTAGTGGAAAATTGTTGGAGGAAATTCACCCCGGTGGGCTAGAAACGATATTGTTTGCTGCGGAAACTTAAAGGTAAGCTTCGGGTGTGGAAAAGAGAAGAGGGAGTCCACGGTTCACGAAGTAGTCTCCCTTCGGGAAGAGCTTCAGCATATCATCAGGCTAGAAGGGGATCGGTCTCTTTTTGTTTTATGTCCAAGGTGTCTAGGCCTGCTAGAGCACTCGACTAATCCTCGGGTCATGTGCAAGCCTCCCTACCCACACACAGCAGGTAAATCTACGGGGAATGGCCTTTTGAGGTGGAGTGGGAATCGGACCAAGAGGAGGGGTCTCTACCGAGTGATCTATCTGTTCGTAGGAAGGAAATCAAAGAAATCCTCAAAAAGAAGGCGATGCATGAAAAAAATAAAGATCGAGAGTTGGGTGGATAAAGGGCACAAGAACACTAATTTCTAGAAGGTAGGCTAACCCTCATTAAGTTAGTCTTGGAAAACATTCCCTTATATTACCATGTCCATTTACGAGATGCCTAAGGGGGTCATAAAGAGGAGAGCAGCTATTTAGGAATTTCTTTCGGGAGATGAGGAAATGAGAAGAGTACATTTAGTTGCTTGGTTAAAGGTGAGACCAAGCCAAAATCTATCGAGGTTTTAAGGATCGTACCTCTGGAGGCTAGAAATCAAGCATTGTTATGCAAATGGAGTTGAAGATTTTGCCAGGAGAAAGATGCACTAAGGAGAAAGGTCTTGGTCGCAGGATATGGGGTTGAAGACAGGTGAATGGGGCCTGGGGTAAAACGTAGAAAAGTTCGGATCACTGCTAATAAAGGCTTGGTGGAGACTAGGACGGGGAAAGGGGAGGATTGGTGCTTTCAAACGAAAATTAAGACTTCTTGTAGGGAAAGGAGACATAACACCTTTCTAGACAGACCTATGGGTTGGCGATAAACGTCTTAAAGAGGTTTATCCCAGACTTTCCAGGATAGATAGGAATAGAAATGCCAAATTACAGGGCTACTATAAGGAGGAAGAGGGTTGTATATCTTGGAAGTTTCATTTTAGAAGAAATTTGACAACATTTGAACCAGAACGCTTAGAAGAGTTGAAGACTATGTTAGGGGAGTTTCCAATATTTAGGGAGGAAGGGGACGAATTAATTTGGATGGGAGCAATGTTGTCAAACTTGAATCATATCGTGAATCGGTATAGGAGTGTGAACCGTGAATCGTGAATCGTAAACCGTAGAATCGTAAGATTCATAAAAAAATTTACTTTTTCTCTATAATTATTATTTATACTACAATTACATATAAAATGACATAGAATAATAAGATGTTTTGTTCAATTCATCATAATATATAAGTAAATATGCAAAGACAAGAGTATATGACAAAAATATACCAATGCAAAATTAAATCAAAATGTATTAGAAGTTAAGTTTTTACATTCTAAAATTCAAATCACCATAATTCATAAAATCTTATTATCTAAAATTTCAAAACAAAATGGTTGCCCGGTTGCACTCTAGTACAAAACTGTATTTTTATATTATAATCAATACAAATATATCTATATATATTATATAATACAGTATTATAATACACATTACAAAATACTGAAATATATGATATTACTGAAATTTATACAGTATAAAGTTATAGTATGACATTCCCAGTTAATAAATATGTTACAGTATTACAGTATATAGCAGCCAGCTATGAATATGTTACAGTCCCAGTTAATGAAAAAGGTCCTCGTCAGAGGACCTATAACAAACTTAATTCCATCGAGGGAAGGCAAGGGAAGGCTGTAGAATAAAAAAAAAATGTATGGCTGCAAACTTGCAATGACGAAAAGAAACTGGGGGTATAAAATATCTTACAGGTCCTGTGGCGAGGACCTATAAGCCTAACTTTATATTTCATATTTCCATCACAAACTATACATTTGCCATTTGCGAATGTAAATTAAAAAAATATGGAAGAAGCAGCGAAGATGCAGAGGACAAAGAAGCGAAGATGAAGAAGAAGAAGATAAGAAGAGAGAGGAAGGAGGAAGAAGGAAAAGATAATAAGAGAAAAAGAAAAACGGAATCGCATACCTGGAAGGAAGGCTTGCAGTTTCTGCTCGCAGCGAAGGAAGGTTTGCAGAAGATGTTTTGTTGCAGACTTTCGCAGCGATGGATGCAAGGAAGATGGGTTTTTTTCCAAAGGCGACAGGTGAAGGCAAGAGTATTTATCGATAAAAGAGTTCTAATAAAGGAGGTGTTCTTTTAATAGTTGGCTTTCCATTTTCCAAAATCAACTCAAGCACGTCTTTCCCTCTTCTTTCCTTCTTCCATTTTGCATCGCATGATACAGAGATTCATACAGTTCAAATCATACATTTCACAATTGAACCAAAAATCACACGTTTTTTGATCTATTTCGTTTTTTTATGTATGTCAACTCGCTGCACCTGGATTTCGTGTAGAATTGTATGAGTCGACTCGGGACTCATACTATTTTGACAACATTGGACGGGAGACTCTTCAGCTGTTTTTTTAGTCAAGGCAGTGGTAGACTCAGCCCTACAACAATCAAATGGTGAGACCAATCCATCGTTCTCAGCGTGGTTAGGCTTGGCTCCCCCAAGGGTTCAAACATTTGTATAGTGTGCCCTGAAGGGGGGGATTCTCTTTAGAGTGGCACTTGACCGTAGGGGTATGCTTAGATCTGATGACAACCTACGTTGCTCACTATGTGGTTTTGAGGAAAAGGACACCAACCACTTGTTTGCAGGGTTCCCAATGGTGAGGCACCTTTGGTCTGGTTTTGTTAATCTAATGGGCATTTTCATGGGTGTTTGACAGAGCTTGTGGAGTTATCGTTGATTCATGGGTAACCTCGAATCTCGAGCACAAAAGGAAGGCAGCCTGGAACACAATTCTAGAGGTAGTATTATGGTTTGTCTAAAAGGAGAGACTCCAGGATTTTCGAGAACAAAGTGTGTGAGGTGAATGACATTTTCCAAAAGGCTAAATGGAGACTGTGCTTGGCTCTTTGCATGAAAAGAATTTAAGGGATACAAAATGTCAGACTTCAATAATTCCTGGGAGGTTGTATGAGTGAAGGGCCAATAAGAATAGAATAGGCGCAGCAAGGGGCAAACCGGGGCCGACAGGAATAGGGGAGTTCTTAGGGATGCAGTTGGTCATCTTTGGTCTTTTATGAGTTTGGTGGGTAGAAGAGATTCAAACGAGGCCGAACTACTAACTATTAGGAGAAATTTGACCTTATGGGTCCCCATAAGACAGAGGAACTAAATTATCAAAGGGGATTCGCAAAATACAAGGCCTGAAGTGATGTAAGGTGTTGTGGGGCCCACTTCAGGACAGAGTTGACCCGAATCATCTGTTTTTGGAAAGACATTTTATTCGTTGTATGATTGATTGTAAATAATCATTTTTTTATTCTTTTCCTTTTTAAGTCACCATGATTGGCTCCCCTTTTCTTATTTATACATGTACTTCTTTCAGTTTATACACAATCAATACAAGATGCATAGAATTTCTTCTCCACTCTCCATTTTCTCTTCAGTCTATTTTTCTATATGGCATCAGAGTAAAGCGTTCAGCTGGCATAGGAGTCATAACAAGGCGACGCCTATCATCCCTAAGTAATGCAAAGTAGACCTCATCCAGAAAGGGGAGAGGTTGTTGCCGAAGCAATTGGGCCCGTGTAGGCTCAAATTTGGAGTTAAGGCCAACTAATAACGAAAAAAATTGTTGTTGTTCAATATACTTGTGAAACTTCAGAGTATCTGCAGCATCCTTAAAGGTAATGGATTGAACTTGATCCAGCTCCAACCAACAAGACTGTAGCTGTGAATAGTACTGGATAAATGACAACTCCCCATGTCTTAGAGTAGCAGTAGTCTGAGATAACTCATAAATACAGGGGAAGTTATCCCCATCAAAATATTGAGTCTTCACTGTGTCCCAGACATCTTTAGTAGTGGGAAGAGTATAGGCCAGGCGCCGGACATGAGCCTCCATGGAGTGAAGAAGCCAGGACTGGACCAGGGAGTTATTCGCGGTCCAATTGGAATTTATAGAATTAGGCATAACCAGTTCTATTGCAGTACCATTGATATAAGAGGACAAGTTCTTTGCGGTCAAGAACATCTTGGCAGAATGAGACCATTCAAAGTAGTTGGTTTCATTGAGTAACACCGTCGTGATCCGGCCAATCTATGGAGAGACAGAAGAAGCCACATTTGGAATAGAATAGGCGGAGAAGATGTAGGAGAGGATGCCATGATGCTGTTATAGTATCCAAATCAGATAATGGACAAAAGCACAGACCGAAGCCCAAGTTGCTGCAGCAGATCTGAGAAGAAAAGGCGTACGTGGACCCCACAAGGCACAAACCAATAAAAAAAGTCTCATAGAGCAATGGGGAGGGAGGGGTGATTGCAGTGGAGGTGGTGTGAAGGAGATTCACACCAAAAAACAGCAGATCTGGTAAAAAAACCAAAAACTCTAGGTACAAGCACCCCCAGCTGTAGTGAAGAAATCCTGCTGAAGTGGGTCCCACCATTGACCGTAGACCAAGGTCAACTGTAGGCGAAGAGAGGTGGCCCAGGGGCGACCACGTTAGTGTTGATCTAGGTTGCAAAAGGTCAGTATTCGTGTGGATCGAAGGAAAAAACACAGAAAACTGAGTTCTCTACGTCCCAGGCAGCAACGGCAAAGGCTGGACAGTGGAGGGTCCCACACAATCCAAATAGCAGATCCAGCGGCACAGATGGATAGACCCCTAAAAATGGTAGGGGTTTATGAGGTTACCATTGGCAAGGGCCTAGCCGGAGAGGAGATGTACGGCCGAGAAAGCAAACAGACCCTGTGGAAGAGGAATCCGCAGGAAGGCTTGAAAACTGCTATTAAATTGGGAATGAAGGCCCGAGACTGAGGAAGGGAGAATAGAGGATAAGTCCACTACAGATGTCCACAGAGATCAGGGCCGAATATGACGCCAGAATCCAACGATGAACAGGAACGCCGATGATGAATAGTAAAGTGGAAAAAAATCTCCTTAAAAAGGTCAGAAGATCGTTTTACTCGATACCAAGTAGAAAAATAGTCTGAAGAAAAGATGAGAATGGAGAAGAAATTCTTTGTATCTTGTATTGATTGTGTATAAACTCAAAGAAGTACATGTATTGGCTTAAAAAGGAAAAGAATAAGGGAATGATTATTTATAATCAATCATACAACTAATAAAATGTCTTTCCCAAAGAAGACGATTCAAATCAACTCTGTCCTAAAGTGGGTCCCACAACACCTTACATGTTCTGAAGTGGGTCCAACAATAGCAACCACCATGGAAACAGATCACGATCGTCAGGAAGATATGGGCATCGTGTTCGGGACATGAGATCTTTTTTGAGCTAGTCAAGAGATCAATTAACGGAATGGTAGACTTCTTCGCGAAGAACGGAGCGGACTCGATGCACGAGGGTGTCTTCTTCCTATGATTGTTTTGGGATAGGGGGGACTATTGACTTTGAGAAGAGAGCTTTTTGTATTTTATTTTGTTGGAATATCTTATGTCTATGTTTTTTCTCTTTTTTTTTTGGGTATAAGACTCTTAGAGCCTAACCATGTATATGTAACGTTTTCTCACTACTAATAAATTTCTCTGCTTGTTAGAGGTAAAAAAAACAGATCACACGCACGCATAGAGAGCAGTTTGGGGCCAAGGTGGTTCCCGAATGCCGTTACACCAAGAAAGTTTCATGGGGTGACCACCATAGCTTGAACTTACAATGCCAAGTGCAACCAGTCACAAGGTCGCACCATGCATTATTTCATTTTTTTTAAGTTCATTTTTATATAAAATGATGCGAGAGCGATGCTCAATGGCAAACGATCCGGCGAGATCGGAGATAACCAGCCTGCAGCCTGGGCAGGAAGAAGAAGAAAGATAAAAGAGAAAGGAAAAGATAAAAAGAGGCTATGCCTTCAATAATTTTCATTCAATATCATCGTGTGTTCGATTCTCTCAACCCATTACATGGCTTTATATATATTAAAAAAAAAAAAAGAATGAAGGAAATCTAGACTTAACCCACACGGGATTAGAATCCCACACAAACTAAGAAACTTCCTGATTAATCCAAAACGAAAATAACAACTTGCTAATTAAAAAAATTAAATAAATACGTAAATGAAAATAAATAGAAGTGGAGTCCTCGTAGTATTAGTGCCTTTGTGTGTCCTACATCAGTCCTCCAGTCTTGAAAAGAACTCGTCCTCGAGTTGAAATCAGCAAAATCACAAGGCACCAAACAAAGATGAAGACCCAGGCCGTAGAGGCGAATGACGAAGCTTGTAATTCCACAACTTGCAACGCACGGATGATGAGAGCTTTCCTTCTGTGGGATGAAGAAGCCAAGGACTGCAAACGGGCTCAAGCATGGACGAACCAAGCTGATCGCACTGGAGTGACCACACGGTCCTAAGGGTCTGTCGGATGCGGCTCCAAAGAGAGGATAGGAGGCGGGCAGGATAATGTACGAATAACCACAGATGAATTCTTGGTATTCATATTAGGTGCAGTTGTAGGTATGGGAGATGGTTTGGTAATTACCGCTGGTGGTGGTGGTGGTTTGATACTCGTCAATTGCATCGACTGAGGCGTCGGCAACACAACTTGCTCGTTCTCCAACACGGGCACTGTCTGTGGGGTCACGACTTCTGGAGGAGCAGGCATGAACTCTGAGTCTGACTCCGGGGCAGCAGGCACAAACTCCGATTTTTCGTTCACTTCCATCGTGTCTATCTCTTTTGTCATGCAATATTTCTTTTATTTTTTGCACAAAATCTTGAAAGCCAGAGAAAATTTCTTTTACCTCAGCTCTAGTAATATACTTATGACCACTATGGGTCGCATTGAGTCCACTTGATGCCGCGAGTTGAATCGGTACAGGGTTTGAACATAACTGGGTGACTCAGACGAATGGGAATAGAAAGGAACGGAGTGGTAGTTATAGGGCTCACTAAATCGGTTAAATGGAATGATGGGATTAAATGAAGAGGAGTAGTAGGACTGAGTAAATGGTGCAATGGATGCGTGAGGTGGGACTCAAGGGTAAGACATGGAGATAGGATTGGTCAAAGTGGGCACATAGCTGGTCAAAGGGCTCTAACAATGGTCAACAGGTGAAGGTGGGGCTACGAATTGGAAAGGGATTAGGCAAGTAGAAGGTGTTTAGGCTTGGTCAAAAGGTACGAAGGGCCATGGGCTCGGTCAAGGCAAATGGTCACTGTTGAATGGATGTAGGGATCTCACAAAGAATGGGCCATTAGGGGGCAAATAAAGAAAAGCAGAAATAAGAGGCACGTGGCTTATAAGTTAGGTTTCAATTGAAATAGAAAAAGAAAAGGGGAAACACGAATGAAACCAAACAAAGGGTTTTGTTTAGGCAGGAGAAAAACGAGAGAGGGAAGTGATGGAAGTAGCAGAAAAGAAGGGGAAAACAGAAGGAGTTTTGCAGGAAGAAGATGGAAAACAGTACCTAGACTAGGGGCGGAAGAATTGCAGCAGGACAGAGGGGCAATAGAGGCAGAAGGAAGAAAAAGAGATGCAGGCAAAAGCAGCGGAACTGTCTGTGTGCGATGGAAGGCGTGGGAGCGTTGGGCGTTGGGTAACAGAGGCGGAAGCTGGAGGAGGAGGGTTGAAGACGATGCATCAGGGGATTCAACGGAGTTGTTTAGACCAACCCCCAACCCTTTTTTTAAAAAAAAAAAAAAAAGAACCGAGACCAAGATCGTCCCTGATAATGCAAGGACCTGTCTCCGAACAGGGTCGTCTCTGTATAACAGAGATATAGAGAACATTGCTCTGAACCAATTTATGCGGGAGCGATGCTCAATGCAAACGATCCGGCGAGATTGGAGATAACCAACCTGCAACTTGGGCAGGAAGAAGATGAAAGATAAAAGAGAAAGGAAAAGAAAAAAAGAAAGGGGTTATGCCTTCCAATAATTTTCATTCAATATCATTGTGTGTTCTATTCTCTCAACCCATTACATGGCTTTATATGTATATAAAAAAAAAAGGAACTCTAGACTTAACCTACACGGGATTAGAATCCCACACAAACTAAGAAACTCCCTGATTAATCCAAAACGAAAATAACAACTTGCTAATTAAAAAAAATAAATAAATAAGTAAATAAAAATAAATAAAAGTGGAGTCCATGTAGGATTAGTGCCTTCGTGTGTCCTACATCATAAAAAATTTACCCATATAGATTGAAAATAGACTTGATGATCTAAACCAAATAAAAACTTCAACCTAAATCTCAATTTCTTAACAGACAAAATTACCATGTGTCCTTGACTTTTTCAAGGACATCCACTTTGACCAGTAAAATCAATTGACTAGGAATTGAGTTTTAAGCTGAAATTTTAATCATTTGTAGCTCATCAAGTCTACTTTCAATCTTTACAGTTAGATTTTTTATGTAATAAATGAAATTTAAAAGAAAAAAAAAAAGGAAGCAATGCGAGAGGTGACCTTGTGACCAGTCAAACCTGATTACTCACTTATATATAACAAGTATCCCCTAAGAACTAGTTCTCATGAGACTTTTGTGACAACGGCCAAAGAGAGCCACCTAAGCTGACATAGATGAGTGGTTTCAAAGGCCTTGGCTTGCATATAGTTGATATAAAATTTCATCTTGATTGGATAAGAAAAACCAAGTTTTTAAGGCCCTGAATAGTTTCACATTTAACTAACGGTGGAAATTCATCAAGTTAGATCAATTGGCTTTAAAAGGTAAATTGGGTATGGGTGCATTACGCAAGGGTGGGTGGGTGGGTGTGAGGGGAGACTTGGATCCATTAAGTCTAGTGTGGATGCCACAAATCAAAGTTCTCATGTATGTATGTATGTATATACATACATATATATACACACACATAAATACATATATGTGTGTGTGTGTGTGTGCCCTGTTGCAAACTAGTTTGCAGTAAAGTTTGGTGCGAACGACCCAATGGTCCCAATTGAACAGAGATGGATGGTGAGTTTGAAAGACCTTAGCTTGTATATGTGCCTATAAAATTTAATCTTGATTGGATAAGAGAAACCATGTTTCCTAAGACCCTCAAAATTCCACATTTATCTAACGATAGAAACTCAACGGGTTAGATCAGTGAGCTTTAAAAGTCAAATTGGTATCAAATTTGCCATAAATGCAATTCAAGGGGGTTAGGTGAGTGTAAGGGGGAGAATGGATCAATTTGATCCCCTATAGGCCCCAAAATCCAAAGTTTGCACCAAAGTTCATGCAAAATAGTTTGCGGGGTATATATAACAATTCTCCCCTAGGAACAATCTCATTAGATTTTATGCAAACTTTGGTTTTTGGGGCGCACAATAAACCTAATAGATCTAATCTCCCCCCTCACACCCACCTACTCCACATGAATGGTATCTATATACAGTTTGACACCAATTTGACTTTTAAGACCCATCGATCTAACTTGATAAGTTTCCATCATTAGATGAATGTGAAATTTTAATAACCTTTTTTTAACGGTAACAATAGAGAAATATATTAAAGAAAAATTCAATACAAGAGTATGCAGGGGTCTAAAAGATGTAGACACGTGAAAACAAGAAAAACAAAGGTAAAATACAAGTATAAATCTAAAAACCAGAACAAACAAAAGAGTTCCCATCCTATGCAATCGAATCTCCCATTGATTTCCTAAATGTGAAAGACGCCAGAGACAGAACCCTCAACTCCGTTCTTAGATATCCTCCACCCTATTGTTGAACGACTGATCTGGACAAAGGATACCTCAAGTCCCATGACGAGAGCAGTGATCTCCCTAAACATGGTAATAAGTATCTAGGGGGGTCGCTTCAAACATTTCGCCCATTTGATGCCATTTGCCAAATCTCCCTTGATAACTAGTTTTCCACCCCAAAACCTGCCCAAATGTTCAATGCTTTCTTGGCGCTGAGAAGTTCAGCCTCATTTGAATCTCTAGTCCCTACTGATTCTGTGAATACCAAAGATGTATGGCCACTATGATTTCGAAGGAAAAAATTTTAACGGCCTTTAAAAACATGGCTTCTCTTATACAATCAAGATGATATTTTATACGCACAACATACAAGTCAAGGCCTCTCAAATCCACTCACCCATGTGGACCCAAGTAGCATCCATTGGCCGTTTGCACCAAACTTGGTAAAAACTCATTCTTAGAGGAGACCTCTCTCTCATATATATATATATATATATATATATATATATGAGAGCGAGAGAGAGAGGACAAAAGATAATTTGAAAAACAACATTCGCAATTGTGTCCCACTATCATTGATGATGAAATTAACAAAAACAAGATCTGCCGTAAGGAAGAACTTTTGTAGTTTAAAGCACTCCCCTGACAATGCTCTACATACAATGATGAATTCCTTGTAGAGGAATAAAATAAGAGAAGAAATTGAGAGAGAATTGGTTCTAAATATTGTGTCCTCAAGGAAGAGAGACACCTATATTTATAGAAGAATGATACAAATTATTGTATGAATGCTTCCCTTGATTAAGGGATTACAACAAGAAAATCTGATGGTCAAGGCTCCATACATTAACAATATATTGTGATACACTAGAAGCAACAAAATTGTACATTATACATTATATCATAAATGCATTTAATTAGTAGAAGTATACAATTCCCAAGTGTATCATGATTACTTAGCTATGTCAGAGACGCATGAAAAACCAAGCATTAGTTACCCAAGCCATTCATATGAGACCATCTTTCTCTCCCTTGCCATTATTGTTCTCTGAGCTGTGGATTCAAAGAGGGTTTAGTTGGCCTTCTATTGAGTTTTTGTGTTCAATATGGTTGAAGTTCTGCCTTAAGCTAGAGGGCTGCCCTAGCACTTGGGTTTACGCATTATTCTGAAACAATGGCTGCAACTCCACTCATTTTTTAGGAATTAGGGATCTCTTTTTCTTTAATAAAGATGAAATAATGTAGAATCGTCTTACTTGTGAATAAAAGTATTTATTATTGAATATTAATAGAAAAGAAGAAAGAGTGCTCTTCTTCCAACTAAAAGAATTATATCATTGACCATAAGTAGAGCTCTTTCCATATTTCCAGATGTATCTAGAAAGAGAGAAAAAGATCCTTTCCAGTTGCATTAGACGCAAAATGGTGAGCAGGGTCGAGGAATCTGATATTACTGATTCAAATATTAATCTTTCCATGCCACAAGTGATCAGGTTATCAACGTAAAGGAGCAAAACTGAGACTACCGTATTCGATTTGTGGGCCCATTGTTGATGATCTATACTATATCACTAGTGTTTGATTTGTGGAATGAAAGCTTTCCCATCCCTTGCATGCGAAAATGTACTTCACATACATGTGGGCCCATTATCAATGATCTCAATTATTGAATCTCTAGTGTTCGATTTGTGGCATGAAAGCATCCTCCCATACATGTGGCATGATCATTAGGAATCATTGTTATTGTTGGGGCCCACATGTACGGGAAGTACATTTTCTTGAGGCTCAAGGCATGATGATTTCTCTTACCACAATTATTAAAGAGGATAGCATCCACAATTCAACATAATAATGTGCACAGTGAATTATGAGAAATGAAAAATACCCGTCCATTCCAAAATATCAGGTTGCAGTCCATGCCTTCTTTGAGCCATTTTTTCTTATCACCCACATCTTCCTCATTGAGACGGCTTTCTTCATATGAAGACTGTAACATACAAAGAATTTCAACGTTAATAAGTTCCTTTAGTCTCTGCTCATCTGTTCCTGAATTGCAACCAGTTTCATTAGTTGGAAGAATAGAAGTTTATTTGCACGAACGGCAAGGTGAATTTTAAGACTATTCATGGGTCAGATTTGGGCCTGAGAATGAATCTTGGATGGGCTTGGCCTAACATCATGCCCAACTGGTTATACACAGAATAACATAGAAAAGCTGTCATACACCAAAAAGTACCTTCACTACCTATTATCATTTTAGGAGCCACTACCCACCACATTTCCAAAAAATAAAGCATACACAAGGAAGCCGCAACAAAAAAACTCGCCACGAGCATAGTTGAACCAAGAATGCTGAACAGAACAACACAAGCCATATGACACAAACAGGAAATTACATTAACAATTACAATGACGCAAAAAAGACTGGGTAGTATAGACATTGGGAGAAGCTATCAAAGCAAAATACAAGGATAAAGATAAAGGGAGGACACTAGGTAGTATACACATTGGGTAGATTATTATAAAATTTGGAAGACATTCCTAAACAAGTCTCTGGAAACATTATCGGGAAAATTTTAAAAAGGGGAAAAGGCTCATTGTTGGAAATAGAACCAAAATTAATTTTTGGAAAATGTCTGGATAGGGGATCAATAGGGTTCTTCACATCAAAGGCCAAGGCCCACAACTCATTGGACTTTCCTAGGCTAAAGTCCAAGCCCACCTATTTGGCTAAATGAAAAGCGCAAGCCTACTAATTGAAGCCCAATTTGTAGATTAACATACTTGGACAATGTGAGTCCAAAGCCCACTTTGAGACCCAGTTTCACATTCAATTGAACAACGTATAAAGTCCACATTAAAGCCTACTTTCAAATTTCAATGTGATGATTTTGTTTGAGTAAAGGAGGGGAACACATTACATATATGTGGCCTGATATAATAATAATTAATTTTATTACTATATGTTTATAACTTTATATAAATATATAGTTGGCTAAACAGGCTTCCATGGGCTTTACTTAAAAGTCCGAGCCTACTCATTTATTAATCAGACTGAAAAATGAACCCAAGCCCAACCCATCAGTCAAATACCCATATTCAAATCCATTTGCTTACACCAGGTGTGGGCTAGGCTTAGGGCCAAGGTTGAGCACATGAACACCACCAAGGATCAAGGTTTAATGGTCATTTCTCCTAGGTTGTACCACATCTCTAACCAAAGTGGTGCTCCAATTAAAGTTTTTTTTTTTCTTTTGAAATGTAAACTCCAATTAAAGATTTTGTTGAGTAGTTGTTGTTGGAGGAGGTAGTGGTCAGGTGGAGGGCGAGTTTCAGGTAGAAAAAATGTCATGGATTTTGAGATTTCTCCTTGTGAGGAGTTACTTTCTACAAATTAATGGCCTTGCCCTAGAAGCAAGCATTGAGGATTTGAGCAACCAAGGTATCTAATAGGATTTTTTCTTGCAAATCTTATCTACTCTGTTCTTTTAACCTCATCCATTTCTTCTTATCCCCAAAATTGTCTACTGGTCATCCCTCACCCCATCCAAAGTGAAAGATTTTGGTCGGATGGCCTCTTTGAACAAAATCTTCACTTTCGGCAACCTTAAATCTTGAAACTTTGTGCTACCCAACATTTATTCTCTATTGGAATAATGAGGAAGCCACTGATCACCTTTTTCTACATTGTCTTCCCCATGCTTTGGGTGCCTCCCTATTTGCCTTTTTGGGGCCATTCCATAAGAAGGGTCTAGACTTGGGGTCTAGACTTGTACCCTTGACCATTGCTCGATTTCCTTGGAATGAGCACAACAAGATGATATTTGAAGCCAAAGCTTCCTCAAGGACAAGTCTCATTGAGTGTATCAAGTCAAGATCATTCAGTGGGTGCAGGTTTGCAGTATTTTTAGACATTCAGTGGACCAATTTAATGGTCCGAGGATTTCTCAATGTGCATTCTATAGTGGCTTTTAAATGGCCTTCTCTCTTTTGGGTTGACTTTTCAATCTCATTGCCTCTGTAGCTGATCTCTCCCTTATACATTCTTCTTTATTTCTTTCAATAAAATCTTTCACTGTCTCTCAGAGAAAAGCACACTCACAAGAAAAATCTTCTTTTTTTATTCTTTACTATATCAAAAAGTCGTGATTCATCCACCAGACTGACTGGAAAGGTATCCAAAAATGAATAATTCACATATGAAGTGAAAAGAAAATAAACATACCAGGTCCATGAACACATATTGAGAACCATCTTTGTAAGTGTATTGCTTTGTTTCCTTTACTACATCTGTCTCAGCTAGCTGGGGCAAAAAATGAATGGCAGTCAGAAATATAGTAATTTCAAACACACATACAGCACATATGAAAAATTCCACTATGAGGAATACATTAATAGACAAATTATATGATAAATGACCCAAGCATGGAGGAGCTTCCTCTGATCTTTGAATGTACAAGCTGAGCCCATGGTTCAGTAATCAATAGAACTAGTAAGCATCAGAATAGATAGTCTATGAACCAGAGCCTTCAGACCACCTGACCTCTTAAAAACAGTTATAGAGGACAAACATAGTCTATAGCCAATCAAAAAAAGAAGGCAGAATGTTGATGGCTACTTTCCCCCTGCCCACCACCCACGTCCCTCTCTCTTCATTCAAATCAGATAACAGTCCTGATCACCATGCCATGGGCTACTATACGCTGCACAAAGCACACATGAGGACTGGATCATATAATACCTCTACATGGATCAATTATGCTTTCTGAACCAATTGTTATCTTCACAAACACTTAGAAAAGATAAAAATATTATGCATAATACTACAATGGCAATAGCAGTGTATAATACAGACAAATATCATGGAAAATATATGAGAGACAGATATAATAGGACAAAAATCAAGACAGCTAGATTGTACTTGCAAAACAAGAATAAATAACTGATATATTTCCTTTGCAATAGCTCTCCCAACTCAAATTCACCTGGATGAAGTGACTAAAATATTTGCTGAAATTTTTCAACAGAAGACAAATGACATAAACTTCAGCATTCTGTATAAAAAGTTTTAACAGCATTTGTAAAATGATTTCCATTTTTTTTCAAAAATGGTAACTTCATTAAAAACAAAAGGCACAACAAGCGCAAAAATACAAAGCAACAGCAATAAACAAGGAACAACAAAAAGCACCCCAACTAACAAGAGAAGCACAAGAGAAAACCCCCACAAAAAAAAAAAAAACACAAAAAGATACTGCAGCTCAATACATTCCTTCCAGGCATGCGAAATGTTAGAAAAGGAGAACAACCGGAACTCTGGAAGAGACGAAGCCCAAGCTGCACACTTTGCCTTGACGCAAAAGCGAACCTCCTCCGTTGACTAACTAAGATTCCTGAAGACTTTGTTGTTCCTTTCCCACCACTAGTTCCATATTGTTGCAAAGAGAGCCAGACGCAAAAGAGAGGAGAATTTGAAACTCCCAATAAACCACATCCAAGCAACTGAGCGGCATCACCCACTTCACCTCAAACAGATTGAAGTAGCATGCCAAACCAACGAAGAGAAAAAGCAATGATTGAGTAATTAAACCAAAATCGAAAGGGGGTCTTGGGATTGTTCCTTTACAAGGAATGAGGCCTTACTGCGTAAATGGGGTTGGAGGTTCGGTAGAGAGAAGGAACCTTTGTGGGTCAGAGTCCTGACACCTAAATATGGGACGAAAAATGATAATGGGTGGTTCTTGGGCAAAAGCGCGGAAACTCAAGCTCAGAGATACTTAGAGCGTGGGGGTGTGCCAGGGTAGAACAATGATTGGGACTTTGTTTAAGGATAAACTTTGTACTCAGTTTTGGAGGGATCTATAGATAGGGGATAGGCCTTTAAGACAGGTTTCCAAGGTTGTACAGAGCAACTAGGAATAAATACGCTTTGGTTCAAGACGTTTATCAAGCAGAGGGTCAGAATGTTTCTTGATATTTGGACTTCAGAAGAGATCTTAGGTCCTTTGAGATTGAAAATTTGGATGACTTAAAAGGTCAGCTGAGCGAGTTTCCTATAGATCTAGGGGAGGAGGATGAGTTGGTGTAATCAGACGACTCTTCAGGGCTCTTTTCTGTTACGTCATTGATTGTTTTGGTCCAACAGAACTCAGATGGCTCATCGTCTCTCTCAGGACAAGTTTGGAAAAACCTAGCTCCTCCTAGGGTCCAAACTTTCGTTTTGTTTGGGGTGAAAAGGAAAATTCTCACTACAATGGATTTTAGGAGAAGAGGTTTGTTGAGGTTAGAGGAAGACCTTTGCTGCCCGCTCTGTGGGTTCGCAGATAAATCTTCAAAAAATCGAAAGGTCTTAAATACCCATCAACTCAAGCCTTAAAAACTATTAAAACAAATTGTTTCATGCTTTCACACTTCTAATAACTCCATAATTCAATTATTTATACGAATCGTAAGATTTGTTAAGAGATACGAATCGTTCCTCTTATCATATCGTCTGAATCGTGTATCGTAAGATGTTAACAACAAATAACACAACAGGGATGCTTCAAGTTCAATGTGGACGGGGCAGCTAGGGAAAAACTGGGACCGGCAGGAATTGGCGGCATCCTACGCGATCATAATGGGGAGCCTTTAGTTGTATTCCTAGAGTCGATCGATAGAAGAGAGCCGAATGAGGCAGAACCGCTTAGCATTAGGAAAGCCTAAACTATTTGGAACTCCTTAGGGTTGGGCAAATTGGTCATCGAAAGTGACTCGGCAAATACAATCAAATGAATATTCGGAGTGAAAAAAAACCACGTAGAAGTTGGCAACAATAGTTAGGGAGATAAAGGCTCTACTTAAGGGTCGGGAAATCTCGTTCATCAAAGTTAGCAGATCGGACAATGGTGTTGCAGACTTCTTTGTAAAGCTGGGAGTAGATTCAACAAGTCAGGGCATTTATCACCTGTGATATATAGGGATAGTACCTTTGGGATGGGAATCTTCTCTTGTTATTTTGATTTTGTTTTTGGACATATGAGATCATTGGTTTGGTGACTTTATATTTTCTTTTCCTTTCCTTGGGTTCATTCCTCCTGAACCCATGTTTCCTCTTTTATTTCTATGTACCCCTCTTCTCTTAATTAATGAATTTTCTTGCTACTGCTCAAAAAAAAAAAAAAAGATATTCTAAACCTTGGGCTGTGGTAGGGTTATCTAAACCATATGGGAGGGGGAATTGTTTCTCCCCTTGGCTCAGGAATAGCATAGATGTCCCCATCTGAGCCAATGAGCTGACCAGCTCCAAAAAGGTCCCAATAAATGCGTGAACAAAAATTATGCACAGTACCATTTCCAGGATCTGCAGGTACGTATCATGTTTATTTTCACAACTTAGTAACTAACAGTACCCAGATCAGTTAAAGCAAAGTTAATCAGACATGCAAACAGCACATAAAATTAGTGTTTAAGATCCAAACGAAAATATGGGTTCACAGTTTGAACTAAATATTACCGCACTTCCAGCTCGAAAAGTTTTCTCAACTATGTTGCCCGTTATATAGTTTCGCATTTTGGTCCTCACAAAGGCTGCTCCTTTTCCCGGTTTCACATGAAGAAACTCTACATATTGCCACAGAAGGGATTACATAGCTTTAATTCAGGATCACATAAGGAATTAATTATTGTAACAAGTTTTTAATCGAGGATCATATCAGTCAAATAGTTTTTAACGAACTCTACATAATGCGACAAAACAAAACAAAAATTATATAATTTTAATTCAGGATCATGTCAGGAATAAATAGTCTCTAGATCCTACATCCACGTCTAGCATTTTGCAATTTCACAAAATAGATTCAGTATGCAGTAGGCACCATAAAAGAAATTAAAAAAAAAAAACAGTAATAACCATAAATTCTGTGAAACCAACATATATATATTATGGAAACCAAAAAAACAGATCCAGGAATCACCATAAAAAGTTCGGCCATTTAATGGAATTTGAATGATTAGACTCATTAAAAGAAATAATAACAACGAGCTCTATTTTTCATTTAAAATTTTCAGCTCAATCAGGAAAAAAATGTACCATTTATTCAGTGGTATGGAACCTATTTAGCCACACCAGTGCACCCAAGGAATAGTATTGGATGTCCAAGGGCAATTAGGCATCCAAAAATCAAAGTAGTCGATTTTGTCATGCCTTCAATGAAGACGAGATAGAACAGGGCCAACAACCATATGGGTCTTCGGGTGTTGTAAATTATGAATGTAAATATGTATGTTTGGAAAGGAGATGTACATGTAGCACAGAGGTGTAACATAAATGGTAGGTTGACCTTCCTTTTTCATGTATTTTGTGTCTATTTAAAGAAACACTTGTATCACCTTGGGGACAAGAAATAAAGTAAGGATTCTCGTTTTCCTCCATTAATTTTTTCTCCACTTTCCTCATCTCCTTGTTTCCTTTTTCATATTTTCTTTTTTTCTTTTTTTGAGCAGTAAACCCTTTTTCATATTTTCTAAACAACATGATATTAGCTAAGTACAATTTCTGAATTTTTCCGGCTTCTACTGCAACATAGTGCAGCTCCAATTGAAGCAATTTCATCCCTCTAATAGTTCTGCAGTTACTGCTCAGACAGGTAATGTATCATCTTCTTTCAATGCCTTTTCAGAAAGTTCCTGGATTATAGATTCGGGAGATACGGATCAGCTGGCAAGTACATCAAACCTTTCTTCATCCCTGGCAAGTACATCAAACCTTTCTTCATCCCTTAACTCACATCTCTCATGGACATGTTAAGCTTGCCAGTGGCTCCTTTACCAACATCAAGGGTAAAAGGTCCATTTCCTTGTCAGCTCATCTCGCTTTGTCTTCTATCGTACATGTTCCTTCATTGTCTTGCAATTTGTTATCTGTTAGTGCCCTCACAAAATCATTAAATTGTTCTACGACTTTTTATCCTTCACACTGTGTTCCAAGATTCGGTTACAAGGAAGATGATTGGTGGTGGTTGTAAAGATCGGGGCTTATACAACTCTGATTCTCAATTTGGTTCAACACGAGTGACTATGCTTCTTCATCTAAAGAAACCTGACAACAATTGGTCATCCCCCTAATAAATGTTGAAGCATCTTATTCCTTCTGTAGATGTGAATAATCTTGTGTGTGAACCTTGTCAAAATGCAAAGCATCATATACGACCCCCTTCTTTTCATAATAATAATTCCTCTCTTTTCTCTTTAATACATTCTGATGTCTAGATGTCTCCTTCCGTCAATCATAATGGTTTTCATTACTTTGTTACTTTTATTAATCATTCTTGTATGACTTGGGTATATATAAGGAAACACAAATCAGAAGTTGTGATCACTTTCGTAGTTTTCACCAAGAGTTAAAACTCAATTTGCTTGTAATATTCAACTAGTACGTAGTGATATTGGTGGTGACTACTTGTCTAGACCTTTTTCCACAGTATCTTCAAGATCATGGCATTGAATAGTAGACAACGCATCCCAATACCCCTCAGCAGAATGGTATAGCTGAAAAAAAGAATCGTCAACTTCTTGAAGTAGCCAGTTCTTTACTGTTTATTACAAATGTACTTAGTCATATTGGTATGTCTATTTTAACTGCATGTTATTTAATCAATCGCATGCCCTTTCGTGTATTGCATAATACATCCCTTGTTGACATACTTGCACATCATAAGCATGTTTTTGTCATTCTTTTACATGTTTTTGGTTGCCTTCGCGTTGTTCATCTATTTTCTGCTGACAAACTTTCCAAACACCATCAAATGTGTTCTCTTAGGCTAGGCCTCTTCCCAAAGGGATATAAATGTTTTGATCCAATCACTAGGAATTTGTATGTATCTATGGACGTCAGATCCATTGATCATCAACCTTCTTTTTCATCCTCATCTTATGCATCTCAAATCATTACCTCCAATAGTTGTGCCTATATTTCATGATGAGGATCCTCCTTCAGTGCACCCACCTCATCTTCTACTATCTTGATATTGGTATCTATGTTGATGATATTATGCTTACAAGAAACAATGACAAAGTTATTCAAACCTTAAAAGATCAAAGCATCTACTTATCTCTAAGGAAGTATATCCTTGATCCTTTTCATGAAACTGGATACCTTGGTGCAAACCTATTGATACTCCCTTTGATCAAACTTTTAAGTTCCATACAGTTAATGGACAGTTATTGGATGATCCAAGTGATTATCAGAAATTAGTAGAACAACTCATTTATCTAAAAATAACAAGACCTAACATATCTCATGACATTGGCGTTATTAGTCAATTTATGCACACACCACAAGATACACATTTAAAGACATTTTTCCTATTTTTTTATACAAAAAAGAGTTCTAGGCATGGCATTTTCTATTCTAATCATAGTCATCTTCGCCTTCGAGGATATTCAAATGCAAATTGTGTTGGTTTTCAAGATGATCGACAATTAACGGCTATTGTATTTTTCTTGCAGACTGATTGGTTTCCTAGAGATCTAAAAAGTTGAATGTGGTTGTGCACTCTAGTGAAGAGGCAGAACATCAAGGAATGGAGAATACTATATGTGAATTACTTTGTTTGAAAGTTGAAACAACTTTTGCTTGAGCTTGGCTTTTCCCATTTTGATCCCTTGATAATGTTTTTCAAGTTATAATCCATATCACATCAAATCCTATATTTCATGAGCGAACTAATAACAATGAGGTTGATTGCCATTTCATTTGAGATCATGTGGCTTCCAATAGAACACAATGCAATATGTCAAGTTTAAGGATCTACTTGTTCATATGATCACCAAAGTTGTTTCTTGCTTGCGACTTCAAGATGTGATAGACAAGCTAGGCTTGATTGACATCCCTACTCTAGCTCTTAGTTGTCAATTCCTTTCCATTCCAGCTGGAACGGACAAAACGTTTCAGATCCGACCAAAAAGGGGAATGAAGCGGGTTTAGTTCTAGAACTGGGCTTCATTCGGCCGTACCAGTTTTGCTCTACAAATTTAATATTTAAAAAAAAAAAATTATATATGAATATAAAATCCAACCATCCAACTAAGCAATAGACTTTATGAACTACAAATAAATAAAATTTGAGCAAAAAAATCAATTTGTAGCCACTTGATCTTAGCATTGAAAGTCATCAAGCGTCCATAATTCAAGGACGTCTAGTGACTTTGACCACTAAGATCAAGTGGCTACAAATTGAATTTGTATATGAAATTTAATCCAAATTGTAGCTCCAAGTATATTTTCAACTCATATGGTATATTTTTAATGTATGTGACGAAAATTGGAGAGAAAAATGAAATGGACCCAATGTGCCTATGCTTTTGAGCAAAACCTTTGATTTTCAATCCAATGAATTCAAGTTTATTTCTTAGGTATCTCCTGGATTTTTTATTTTTTTTGCCTAGTTCAATATCTATTTGATTCTCTTTTTTCATTTTTTTCTTTTTAGTTGTAACGAAAAGTGAATATATTAATAGAGAAGAGAATGATAAAAATGCAAAGTATAGGATCTAAGAGACTTAAACCCGAAAAGCTGAGAACAAGAAAAGACAATACATCCAACAAAATGTCCAAAAAAACATAAAAACAAATGCTCCCCGCACCATGTCAGGGGCTCAAAGATAAAAAACACTTGTAGTCATGGTTTCCACCCTGTTCTTTGCAAAGAAATATGTCACTCCATTAGATCTTTTAACTAGTGCAAAAGAAATCTCACGACCCAAACACAACGCCCTTTATTTTGAGGGGTAACGAGAAAAAATTTCATTAATAAGAAAAAGAAAGTACAAAATCAAGAAAAAACATAAAAGGGTTTAGGAGATGTAAAGCCTAAGAAAAAGTAACAGGATAATTAGTACACTCAACATATGATAGCATATATCCCGAAAAAATGACTCCAAAAGTACAAAACTGAACCAACCCAACCCATGAACACAACACAGGCTGAATCATAGATAGAAGATGCTATGAAGTTGTGAATCAATTTTGTATTCGCAAAAAAATCTGCTACTTTGTTGGCTGATCTGCTGACTTGTGAGAAAGATATCTCTCGAGCAATGAGTAGAGCATTTATCTCCCTAACAACTGTTGTTAATCTCCAGGGGAGGTTTTTCACTCTCGTTACACATTCAACTACATTTCGTAACATGGCTTGATGTATCTTTTGTTTATATCAGTCATACAGCTAATGGTGTGGCAGATTACTTTGCTAAGCTGGGAGTTGATAATAGCTTCTCAAGAGTTTTCTTACTTTGATACTTGAGGAGCCCGTTTAGTTGCTTTTTGGTTTGAGGAGTTGCGGGTTATCGGATACTTTATTTGTATTTGTGTTTGTTTCTTTATGTTTTCTTTTGTTCTCTTTTCATTTTTTGTTTTCTTTCAGCTCTCTCTCTTTTAGACCTTCTCTAGCCTTTGTACTCTTTATTTTTATTTTTTTGAAATATTAACGATTAAATTTCATTAAAATAAGAAAAGAATACATAAGAAGAATCTGAGTATAGGAGATATATACTCAGAAAGGAAAAGAACAAGAAACAGAAAGAACAAGAGAAACAAGAAATAAAAGAAAAAATACATTAAAGAATCCACCCCACACTGGGTCCAATAGGAGACCATATTCCTCTAACTCCCAAGGCTAGAGAGAAGAAAAAACTTCCAAAGCCGGAGACCTTATAAATGAACACCAGCTTTCGCAAAAAAATCTGCTACACAATTTACTGAACAAAGTGTATGAGTAAAAGTGATGCCACCCAGTCTGCACAGCCTCCAAATGTCCATAGCAATACAAACCAACCTCCACGGGAGGGATTTCCTATTACTAGCCCAGGAGATGGCATTAGTTGAGTCACTTTCAATAATGAGGTTATCGTTCCTAAACCTAGACCAAACATGAAGTGCCCTCCTAATTGCTCTCAGTTCAGCCTCATTTGATTCCATTTACCCTACTGATTCAGAAAAAGCTGCCAACATTTTACCCATATCATCATGAAGCACTCCACCAATTCCAACTGGCCTGGGTTTACCCGTTGCTGCTCCATCAACATTGAATTTACATGAACCTGGTGGAGGCGCTTCCCACTTAACTAAGCGCTTTCTAACTCTACCTATCATTGTTACTACTTAAAAAAAACTACATTTGGCGAGTCACTTTCAATAAGCAGTTTTTCCTAGCCCTAGGAAAGTACATGTAGTCAAAGGTCTCCTAATACTAAGAAGCTCCGCTTCATTTGATTCTTTCCGCCCAACCGGTTCTTAGAAGACAACTGATGAGTTTTCGGTGTGATCCTGCAAGACCCCACCAATTCCTGCCAGCCCCGGTTTTCCCTAGTTGCCCCGTCTACATTGAATTTAAAAGTGTCTTGCTACGGGGGCAACCAGGTGCTCACCTTTTTAGTCCTTCTCAAACCTCCCGACAAAGAACCCTCCCATGATTAATAAAAATTCATAATTTTTAGCCCCTTGAAGTCCTTCCAAGATAAGAGCCAAATACAAAGCCTCCACTTGGCCTTTTGAAAGATTATCCCCCTTACAACTGTGATCAACTTCCAAGGGAGTCGTTTCAACCCCTTAGCCCCACTTGATTATGTTTGCTCGAGTCCCCTTTAATGATTAGTTTCCCCTGCTCGGATGAAATCCACAAGATCAAAGTTCTCCTAATACTAGGAAGTTCTGCCTCATTTGAATATCTTTATCCTACGGACTCAAGAAAAACTATGGACATTATACCGCTGCAATTATGCAAAGCTCCACCTATTCCTCCTGGATCCAATTTTCCCCTCACTGCCCCATCAACGTTAAATTTAAAAACGCCCGACTAAGATGGAGACCAAGAGATGTGGGTTTTAACCTTCCTCAGGCACCTGCTTAAACAACCCTCCCAAGAGCTATAAAAATCCATTATTTTGTAACTTTTGAACTCTTTCCTAGATAGAGACCACATACAAAACCTCCACTTGGCTTTTTGAAAGATCTCGCTCTCCTCTGACTCCTTATTCTCAAAAATCCTAGAATTCCTCTCCTCCCACACAGACCATAAGATCCCCAATAGAATGATGTTGCAGGCGGCCTTCATCTAGGTTTGAGACGGGAGAGAAACCAAGACCCTATGACTCCCCCACATGTCCTGTCAAAAACCTATGATACTCCCATCAAATTTGCAAAATTTGTCCACAATTCTCTAGTCAATTGGCACTCCATAAACAAGTGATCTACATCCTCCTCCACAGACGGCCAAGAATGCAGTATAGCTCGTCATCCGAATTGAGTAATACTCTCCTATTGAGTGTTATTCTAGAGAGTATCTTCCCCTTTAGAGTTCACAGAAGTTTGAACCCTTAGGGGAGCTAGACTCCTCAAGGCTAAAGCACGCTAAAGAGGCCTCATCATTGTGTTGATGAAGAGCCAAATCAACTATCGTCTTCACTGAAAAGGCACTGACGAGTCCCTTATCGAGATTAGCTCGTCCTCCTCCACGAATAGAAGGAACTTCCCTAACAAGGCTTTCATCTCTTTGATACTCTCGTATTCAAAACACTCAAGCTTCTTCTAAAATCGAGCTGCCAAGATGCATGGCTCTTTTCTACTTTGTAGCAATCCTGAACTAAGATTATATGTTCTTAGTTATCCTATAAAACCTAGGATAGACATCTTTTATAGACCTTTCCTGTAACACCCCGCCCTTTTCACTCTAAATTTTCAGAGTTTATTTTTTTTTTTAAAATAATAATAATCAATAAGTGATCGGGGCGGAATGTCACGACGCGAGTTAAGTTCGGATCTCTAAATCCGACCCTTAACTGGCCAAGCCCATGTGCGTATGAACTAAGTCCATAAAACTGATCCGCACATGGTATATATATAACTTGCGGAATTAACTTAGTCTAAATCTAACTGAGGTTATAATAGAACCTATGACTAATCCAATTTTCCATTCTTAGATAGCAAAGTACATAACTTATTTTCCAAAATTACTAATCAATCTTAACTATTCGTTTAATAAAATCATCCAACATAAAACAAACCATAGCATCTATCTTAACTACTATTACAAGCAACATAACTAATTACCAAATTACATTGTTCAAATATATCAAATATCAAGTCCATAAATAGTCCATTTCATAATCCATTCCATTCATTCAAACCGCCCAAGTTTCCGTACTTGGTCCTCTTCTCGATTCACGTTCTTCCCTTTCCTGCATCATCCACTAAGGGTATAGATAGGGCGTTAGATCAACGCGCCCAGTAGTGTTTCGAATAGGGCTACCACATGGTTAGTCAAAAACATGCAAATAATATAATGATAGCACATGTGTAACAAATTCAATAAAACATGCTATGTATGAAATGAACATGTAATGAGTCCCACCCATCACCATTCAACATAGCCATCACTTTCGGGATTCTCATCGTCAAGGTAACCACAGTGGTCTTTCGGACGCCCCGACGGAGTGGGCCTCCGGATTCCTCCTGATGGGATTCTCATCATCAGGGTACCCACAGTGGTCTTTCGGACGCCCCGACGAGTGTGGCCTCCGGATACAACACCATCATCCCATGCCATGATGAGATGTCTATGCAAACATGCCATTTGTAAAATAACATTTGATTCAAATAACTTATTCAAATACCATAAAACAGCAAATAAGTTATGTGGTTACAACAAGGTAGGAAACCTACAATAGTTTACGTTGTTCGACCTTCCTTTGGACCGTCTTTCGATCACGACTTTGTACACGTTCTAGAAATCCGAATACCCTATGTACATGGCAGCAAGTTATCATTTGACCATATGATTATAATTTGATTTAAATCCCAAAAATCCACTTTGTGGGGTTCGCCATACCCCATGGCCGAACCTCACCCATTTAAACTTTGATAAAATCTTTTATTTACTTAATACCATCTAAGTATCCCAAACTTTTCAATGACACTTGGTAGGGTTCGGCCATACTACATGGCCGAATCTTACCACCTTAGGTTTTGCTCATTAAGTCCATTCTTTGATCATTTCATCTTTTCATCCTTATTTATAATGCCATTATACTATCCTTTGCCTAATTTTTCCTTAGACAACAAAGTCCTTACATGACAATTGGTGGGGTTCGGCCACATTACATGGCCGAGCCTCACCCTAAAGATTTTAAATCCTATTTTCCATCATCACCTTAATACTAAATCCATAATTGATGTGATTTCCATCTTTTGAAAGCCAAACCAAACAACCAAATACTTACATGGGGTTCGGCCATCCAAGGTGGCCGAACCCTATGTCCATGTTTTGGTCTTCTAAAACATGTTTTTTGGTGTTATTTAAACATACAAATCAATATAATTGCTGCCATTATACTCTTAAACACCATCTAAATCAGTTCATCTACTTGTCCAAATGACCATATTATTTCATGAAATTCAGCATCAAAATGGCCGATCCAAATGATCCATTTCATCAGTTTTGAACCACTGTTTTAAACCATGCTAACTTCAGTCCTTTGTCATACAGATCCATGCTTTTAACCCTTCCAAAACATGTATTTGAATCTTAAATAATAACCCAAAAACAGTCCACATACTTCATGGTTTATATGTTTCAATACATCAAAACCATACCATTATTTGCATGGGGTTCGGCCCTCCATGGTGGGCCGAACCCTATGACCTTTGGTTTTGAATTTCTTATCATTCATCTTTGTCCAAAACAAACTTCCTTATTTATGTTTTAACCTTTTAAAAACACACACTTAAAATCATCTAAAAACAGTCCCAAATTTGTATGGTTTTAATTTCCAAAAACCATCTAAATAAATCCATTATTTCATGGGGTTTGGCCATCCAATGGCCGAACCCTATGGTCCATCTTTTTATCTCATTCATGTACTTCCAACCACTATTTAAACCTTTGTTAGATTCAGCCATCCAATGGCCGGATCATGATTTAAAAATTGTTCATCGAAAAACCTACCTTTTCCGCGACTCCTCCGATTGATCTTCCCTCCGGCTTGTTCCTGTTCTTTCTTAGCCTCTCCTTCTTCTTGATTCCTTGATGATCAGGGACTGATTTAAACAACCAGCTGTTGTTCTTGTAGAAAACGGCAAAGAGAGAAAGAGATAGAATTTTTGACTTTGAATGGAATACCTTGAGGCCAACACTTTTGCTCAAGATTGCTTTGTCTTGGTGAAACAAATCATCAAGGACTGATTTCATATCACTAACCAGCTGCTGTTCTTGGTCTTAGAAAGATGATAACAGCCCAAGGGAGATAGAGAGATAGAGAGAGTAAAAATGAAAATCCTTTGCTTGACCAAAAACAGCCCAAGGTTAAACTTGTGTAACTCCCTCTCCTCAATCAAGGTTCTTTATGTTACTTGGGGGTTTCATCTATGAAATGAAACACCCCAAGCAACCAACGTCCCTTGTGGTTGGACTAGTGTAACCCCCCCTTTTCTTAGGTTCTCACATGGGAGTTTCATATTGAAATGTAACTCCATGTGCTGCACCATTCTCTATTGTTTGCCTCTATGTTTTGGCCTATGTAACTGCCACCATTCCTATGTGTAACTCCACAAACAGCAGCTCCATTCAGCCCTCATCAACGTCCCATGTGGGAGTTCTATCATGGGAATAAAACTCCCCTCCTCCAAGTGTGAACACTTTGTAACTCCCATTGGTTTAGTATCTAATTTGAATTTGGAATGCCATAATCTATTGTGTGTAACTCCTCCAATAAGCTACCCATTTTATTCTCCAACCTTGGAGTTACATGCATGAACCATCAATCCATGCATTGGCTGTCTTTTGGAGACCCAAGCAAGGCATAAACCCTATATACCATCTCCAATGTGCATAATGATTTGAAAACTCAACTCTCCCATGTAACTCCATGTAACGTCATTTCCATTCTTAACTTGGGTGGGAGTTACATGCATATAAGTTTCCATGCAGCCAACATTCTTAGTGTTTGAATTTGAAAACTACAAACCTTCACTCATTTAAAATACATATTCATCCAACTCATTTACTCAACTCACCCAACCTAACACATTTAATTTAACTTAACTAATAAATTCAACTCAACTAAACCCATCATTCATTTCAATTCAAACCAAACTCAAGCAATTAATAAACTTAAATTAACTAAGCTTGAACTCAATCCATGGTAATCATGCCATTCACGACCCATTGGGTCCCATCTAGCCATTTGACCCATTATCAAAATTTGACCCAAATATGATTCTTGACCCGTTTAAATTCATCTTATCCATTATTTGTTTTGTAAACAAACTACCATCCTTTGGGTCTTGATTGAGCCATTGACCCATTTAAATTCAAATCAATTTTTATCACAATGGCAATTCCGTAAATATGAATATTTTCATATAAAATGATAACTTTGAATTCCAGGTTACAATACAATACTCTTTTTATAATTTTCGTCCCGAAAATCGAACGAAGTAGGATTTCAAAGTAAATCATACAAACAATTCAGGGTGAGATGTTCTCATCTCCGATTCCAAACTCCCAAGTGGCTTCCTCAACACCATGTCCCCACACCACCTTGACGAACTGAATCGCTCGGTTACGCAACACCCTTTGCTCACTCTCCAATATTCTGACGGCTTCTCGACATAAGTGACATCGCTTTGCACATCTATATCTTGCACATCCAAAACATGAGACGGATCAGGGTTGTACTTCCTCAGCATCGACACATGGAACACATCATGTAGAGACGCCAATTGCGAAGGAAGTGCCAACTGATAGGCTACATCTCCCATCCTTCTGATAATTGAAAACGGTCCCACATATCTTGGCGACAATTTTCCTTTCTTCCCAATCTCATGTGCCCTTTTCGTGGCGAGACCTTCAAGAATATCATGTCTCCCACTTCAAATTCGAGAAACCTCCTCCTCTTATCAGCATAGCTCTTTTGCCGACTCTGTGCGGTCAACAAATGTTGACGTATCAATTGGATCTGTGCAGTAGTTCTGCAACCATCTCGGGTCCTATCAGTGCATGTTCACCAACCTCAGTCCAGCACACTGGTGACCTGCATGGTCTACCATACAAAGCTTCGAATGGTGCCATCTGGAGGCTTGCCTGGTAGCTATTGTTATAAGAAAATTCCACCAATGGCAAATGATCCTCCCATCCACCTTTGAAGTCTAGCATGCACGCCCTCAACATGTCCTCCAGCGTTTGTATTGTTCTTTCCGATTGTCCATCGGTCTGTGGATGGAATGCTGTGCTAATAAGTAGATCGGTTCCCATGGCCGACTGCATGCTCTGCCATACCCTGCCGGTGAATCGGCCATCTCTATCAGACACTATAGTCTGTGGAATACCATGTAATCTGATGATGTCTTTGATATATCTCCGACCCAATGTCTCTGATGAATCTGTCATCTTGATAGGAATAAAATGCGCGGACTTGGTCAATCGATCTACCACAACCCATATAGCGTCATTGCCTTTCGAGGACCTCGGCAACCCGTCACAAAGTCCATGGAAATGTGCTCCCATTTCCATTCCGGCACTGCTAAGGGTTTGAGTAACCCTGGTGGCTTCTGATGTTCTGTCTTAACCTGCTGACAAGTTAAACAATGAGCCACGAACTCTGCAACATCCTTCTTGAGTCCATGCCACCAATAATGTCTTTTAAGTCATGATACATTTTTGTGCTACCCGGATGAATGGACAACTGCTCTGATGTGCCTCTATCAATAATTCTTTTCTTTAGCTTCTTGGCACATAAATTCTACCCCGGAACATAGACCCTGTCTGGTCGTAATTCCCAATCGTACAACCTCGCCATTAGACATCTTGGCCCATGTCTCTGCCATTTCCGGATCTGTTCGTTGTTCCTGTTCAATCTTTGTAACCATGTTGGATCGTATGATCAAATTGTACATACTCCCATGGTTTGTGATGTATAGATTAAACTCACGAATGGAATTCAACATCTCCCATTCAGTCCTGATCAAACATGCCACTGATGCATGAGACATGCGGCTGAGAGCATCCGCCACTTTGTTGGCCTTTCCGGATGATATCGGAGCGCAAATTCATAGTCCGCCAGATATTCCATCCATCTGCGCTGCCTCAGGTTGAGCTTTTCTGATCAAATAAATACTTCAAGCTCTTGTGATCTGAAAATACTTCAAACTTCTCCCCATATAGATAGTGTCTCCAGCTTTTGAGAGCAAAGACCACCGCAGCTAATTCCAGATCATGTGTGGGGTAGAGGCGTTCATGTATCTTTAGTTGTCTTGAACCATATGCCACCACCCGATCACGTTGCATGAGTGAACATCCCAGTCCTCTCCTGATGCATCACATTGTACTTCATAACCTTTGCCCTTTCCGGCAAAACTAGAATAGGAGCAGTTGTAAGTCTCTCCTTCAGCTCCTCAAATCTCTGATTGGACAGCTCTGACCATTCATATTTGACTCCTTTCTGCGTGAGTCGAGTCAATGGGGATGCAATTTTGGAGAAGTCCATGATAAACTTCCTATAATATCCAGCCAAACCCAGAAAACTACGGATTTCAGTGACATCTTTGGTGCTTTCCACTCGCTTACTGCTGCCACCTTAGCGGATCAACGGCTATACCATCTGCTGTTATAACATGCCCTAAGAATTTGACCTCAGGTAGCCAAAATTCACATTTGCTTGCTTTGGCATACAACTGGTTCTGTCTCAAAGTGTTCAATACTATTCGAAGATGCTCAGCATGATCTTCCTGACTCTTGGAATAGATCAGGATATCATCGATGAACACTATAACAAACAAACCGATCCAAATATGGACGGAATATTCTGTTCATTAAGTCCATAAACACAGCCGGGGCGTTGGTAAGCCCAAATGGCATGACTACAAATTCAAATAGTCCATACCGTGTTCTGAAAGCTGTTTTCTCGATGTCTTCCTCCTTGACCCGGATTTGATGATAACCGGACATCAGATCAATCTTGGAAAAATGACTGGATCCCCTCAACTGATCGAATAAATCATCGATCCTGGGTAGGGGATACTTGTTCCGGACAGTTAGCTGATTCAACTTCCGGTAGTCCACACACATTCTGAGTGAACCATCCCTTTTTCACGAATAACACTGGAGTTCCCCATGATGATGTGCTGTTCCGAATGCAACCCAGTCTGAGCAACTCATCAAGTTGCTTCTTCAACTCGGACATTTCTGCTGGTGCCATCCGATAATGGTGTAGAGACACTGGTGAAGTACCAGATACAACTTGATCTCAAAATTGAGCTCCCTCATAGGTGGTAAACCAGGGAGTTCTTTTGGAAAGACATCAGTAAATTCTTTCACAATTGCTGGAAGTTCAGTGACTGGTGCTTTGTTGATAACAATATTGTTCAACACCAAATGATGCAACCCTTCCTGCAGTCTGCTTTGCTTGTCGGCACGAACTATATATTGTTTTCCCTCGGGTGACCAAAATGTCACTCTTCGGCGATAACAATCAATATTGGCTTCATAACCAGCCAACCAGTCCATGCCGAATATAATATCGTACTCAGTCATGTCGAGTACCAGATAATTGAACTCAAATCTGAGTCCAGCGAGTTCTGTATTTATGGCCGTGCATATGAGTCCCAAAGACGTGTCTCCGACAGGGGATACTACTGTGAGTGTGGTGGACAGCTTTTGAACTAGTGTTCCAGTAGCAGTTATAAAGGATGCAGATATAAAAGAGTGCGATGCTCCAGAATCAAACAATGCATAAGCATAAGAACTATTGACAACGGCCATACCTTGAATCACAGAATGATCCACATCCTCAGGAGGTTCCAGAGCAAATAGTCGTCCAGATCCGGTAGGATTAGGCGCCCGACCCGCCTGATTATAAGTTCTGCCTCCTCGGGAGTTAGCTGGCCTAGCTGGTGGACGGAAAGATCCTCTGGAATATGAGAGCCTATTGAGCTTTGGACAGTCTCTCTTGAAGTGACCCGGCTGATTACAAGTGGAAACAGTTGTTCACCCCTTTGAATGACTGGGTGACTGATGCAGATGGGGGAGGGCTGGTTGGGACGAAAGCTCCCGCGGACCCAGTAGATGGTGAGGGTCTACTGAAGTTCGGGCGGAACCTTTTGTTGGACTGGAACCCACCCCTCCCACTTGGAGTTCGGCGGTTGTCAAACCGCACCATTGTATTCAACTCTGTTCTGCTATTGTGGCCTTGCTGACCACCTCAGCCAATGTGGTGCACTTAAATATGGTCACTTTGGCCCTGATGTTTGGCCGTAGACCCCTCTCAAACTTTCTTGCCTTGCGAAGTTCTGTGTCCACCATATAGAATGCATAAATGGATAAACTGAGAAATTCACGGTGATATTCTGCCACCGTCATAGAGCCCTGTACCAAGGACAGAAAAAGTTCCGTCTGTCGCTCCTTCTCCTCCTCCGGAAAGTAGTGTTCCAGAAAGGTTGCTGAAAACTCATTCCATGTCATGGCCGTCCTCTCCCTGACTGGTATGAGTGCCTCTGCTTCTCCACCACCTCCCACCATTTACCGGCATCTTCTATCAATTGTGAAGTAGCCAGTAGAATCCTGTCAGCATGACTCGAGATCTTAAGTAATTTTAAGATCTGAGTGATCTTCTTCAGCCAATGCTCGGCTCGATAGCCCTTCCTTCCTTTGAAGTAGGGAGGACGCTGTTGTTGAAATTCCGTGCCATACTCCGGTCACTGGCATCCCTGGAACTTTCACTCCCATTCATATGTTGCTGGAGTACAGAGGTTACCACTGCTTGGACTAAGTCCTGAAGCTCAGGTGGCACATGTGGTATATGTACACCACTGTTCCTTCTCCCTCCTTCCGAGATGAGTATTCCGCTCCTTCCTTTCTCCCGAGAATGATGAGACTCTTCTGAATGGTGTGACTTTTCAGAGTGATGTGACCTTTCAGAATGATGTGACTCTTCCTCTGGTGGAGATCTTTCCCTTCCTTCTTCATACTGAACGAGTGGTTTCTCTTTTTCTTTCCCTTTCTTGCTTGTAGGATCTTCCTTTTTGGTGCCATTCCTAAGTCATGAAAATATAATTGACTTAGTTTCTTCATACAGTTTGTGTTTTCACTACTTTGGGGAGATTTCCAAATAAGCAATCTTGATTTTCTTTTGTTTTTTTGGGGAAGTTTCTAAATCCCTATTTGTTTGTTTTCTTTCTCAATTTGGGGAATATTGGGGATGTATATCCTATTTTGCTACGTTTGATATATCAATTATAATACTGTACTTTTGCTATCTTTCACTGTTGTTCTCAGATTAATTTGTTCAGTCTGAGTCTACGAAGTAAATTAATCCGGCCCCCAGTCAGCGGACTGAAGAGTCGGTCAGTTGGATTCTTATCCGTCAGTGAGACATGAAACCGTTTAATTACTTCGGAAGATTCAACTTCCCGTTTCGCTCTGATACCAACTGTAACACCCGCCCTTTTCACTCTAAATTTTCAGAGTTTATTTTTTTTTTTAAAATAAATCAATAAGTGATCGGGGCGGAATGTCACGACGCGAGTTAAGTTCGGATCTCTAAATCCGACCCTTAACTGGCCAAGCCATGTGCGTATGAACTAAGTCCATAAAAACTGATCCGCACATGGTATATATATAACTTGCGGAATTAACTTAGTCTAAATCTAACTGAGGTTATATAGAACCTATGACTAATCCAATTTTCCATTCTTAGATAGCAAAGTACATAACTTATTTTCCAAATTACTAATCAATCTTAATTCGTTTAATAAAATCATCCAACATAAAACAAACCATAGCATCTATCTTAACTACTTATTACAAGCCAACATAACTAATTACCAAATTACATTGTTCAAATATATCAAATATCAAGTCCATAAAATAGTCCATTCATAATCCATTCCATTCATTCAAACCGCCCAAGTTTCCGTACTTGGTCCTCTTCTCGATTCACGTTCTTCCCTTTCCCTGCATCATCCACTAAGGGTATAGATAGGGCGTTAGATCAACGCGCCCAGTAGTGTTTCCGAATAGGGCTACCACATGGTTAGTCAAAAACATGCAAATAATATAATGATAGCACATGTGTAACAAATTCAATAAAAACATGCTATGTATGAAATGAACATGTAATGAGTCCCACCCATCACCATTCAACATAGCCATCACTTGACGGGATTCTCATCGTCAAGGTAACCCACAGTGGTCTTTCGGACGCCCCGACGGAGTGTGGCCTCCGGATTCCTCCTGATGGGATTCTCATCATCAGGGTACCCCACAGTGGTCTTTCGGACGCCCCGACGGAGTGTGGCCTCCGGATACAACACCATCATCCCATGCCATGCATGAGATGTCTATGCAACATGCCATTTGTAAATATAACATTTGATTCAAATAACTTATTCAAATACCATAAAACAGCAAATAAGTTATGTGGTTACAACAAGGTAGGAAACCTACAATAGTTTACGTTGTTCGACCCTTCCTTTGGACCGTCTTTCGATCACGACTTTGTACACCGTTCTAGAAATCCGAATACCCTATGTACATGGCAGCAAGTTAATCATTTGACCATATGATTATAATTTGATTTAAATCCCAAAAATCCACTTTGTGGGGTTCGGCCATACCCCATGGCCGAACCTCACCCATTTAAACTTTGATAAATCTTTTATTTACTTAATACCATCTAAGTATCCCAAACTTTTCAAATGACACTTGGTAGGGTTCGGCCATACTACATGGCCGAATCTTACCACCTTAGGTTTTGGCTCATAAGTCCATTCTTTTGATCATTTCATCTTTTCATCCTTATTTACCATAATGCCATTATACTATCCTTTGCCTAATTTTTCCTTAGACAACAAAGTCCATTACATGACAATTGGTGGGGTTCGGCCACATTACATGGCCGAGCCTCACCTAAAGATTTTAATCCTATTTTCCATCATCACCTTAATACTAAATCCATAATTGATGTGATTTCCATCTTTTTGAAAGCCAAACCAAACAACCAAATACTTACATGGGGTTCGGCCATCCAAGGTGGCCGAACCCTATGTCCATGTTTTGGTCTTCTAAAACATGTTTTTGGTGTTATTTAAACATACAAAATCAATATAATATTGCTGCCATTATACCTCTTAAACACCATCTAAATCAGTTCATCTACTTGTCCCAAATGACCATATTATTTCATGAAATTCAGCCATCCAAAATGGCCGATCCAAATGATCCATTTCATCAGTTTTGAACCACTGTTTTAAACCATGCTAACTTCAGTCCTTTGTCATACAGATCCATGCTTTTAACCCTTTCCAAAACATGTATTTGAATCTTAAATAATAACCCAAAACAGTCCACATACTTCATGGTTTATATGTTTCAAATACATCAAAACCATACCATTATTTGCATGGGGTTCGGCCCTCCATGGTGGCCGAACCCTATGACCTTTGGTTTTGAATTTCTTAATCATTCATCTTTGTCCAAAACAAACTTCCTTATTTATGTTTTAACCTTTTTAAAACACACACTTAAAATCATCTAAAAACAGTCCCAAATTTGTATGGTTTTAATTTCCAAAAACCATCTAAATAAATCCATTATTTCCATGGGGTTTGGCCATCCAATGGGCCGAACCCTATGGTCCATCTTTTTATCTCATTCATGTACTTCCAACCACTATTTAACCTTTGTTAGATTCAGCCATCCAATGGCCGGATCATGATTTAAAAATTGTTCATCGAAAAACCTACCTTTTCCGCGACTCCTCCGATTGATCTTCCCTCCGGCTTGTTCCTTGTTCTTTCTTAGCCTCTCCTTCTTCTTGATTCCTTGATGATCAGGGACTGATTTAAACAACCAGCTGTTGTTCTTGGTAGAAAACGGCAAAGAGAGAAAGAGATAGAATTTTTGACTTTGAATGGAATACCTTGAGGCCAACACTTTTGCTCAAGATATGCTTTTGTCTTGGTGAAACAAATCAATCAAGGACTGATTTCATATCACTAACCAGCTGCTGTTCTTGGTCTTAGAAAGATGATAACAGCCCAAGGGAGATAGAGAGATAGAGAGAGTAAAAATGAAAATCCTTTGCTTGACCAAAAACAGCCCAAGGTTAAACCTTGTGTAACTCCCTCTCCTCAATCAAGATTCTTTATGTTACTTGGGGGTTTCATCTATGAAATGAAACACCCCAAGCAACCAACGTCCCTTGTGGTTGGACTAGTGTAACCCCCCCTTTTCTTAGGTTCTCACATGGGAGTTTCATATTGAAATGTAACTCCCATGTGCTGCACCATTCTCTATTGTTTGCCTCTATGTTTTGGCCTATGTAACTGCCACCATTCCTATGTGTAACTCCACAAACAGCTCCATTCAGCCCTCATCAACGTCCCATGTGGGAGTTCTATCATGGGAATAAAACTCCCCTCCTCCAAGTGTGAACACACTTTGTAACTCCCATTGGTTTAGTATCTAATTTGAATTTGGAATGCCATAATCTATTGTGTGTAACTCCTCCAATAAGCTACCCATTTTATTCTCCAACCTTGGAGTTACATGCATGAACCATCAATCCATGCATTGGCTGTCTTTTGGAGACCCAAGCAAGGCATAAACCCTATACCATCTCCAATGTGCATAATGATTTGAAAAACTCAACTCTCACCCATGTAACTCCATGTAACGTCATTTCCATTCTTAACTTGGGTGGGAGTTACATGCATATAAGTTTCCCATGCAGCCAACAATTCTTAGTGTTTGAATTTGAAACAACCTACAAACCTTCACTCATTTAAAATACATATTCATCCAACTCATTTACTCAACTCACCCAACCTAACACATTCATTTAATTTAACTTAACTAATAAATTCAACTCAACTAAACCATCATTCATTTCAATTCAAACCAAACTCAAGCAATTAATAAACTTAAATTAACTAAGCTTGAACTCAATCCATGGTTAATCATGCCATTCACGACCCATTGGGTCCCATCTAGCCATTTTGACCCATTTATCAAAATTTGACCCAAATATGATTCTTGACCCGTTTAAATTCATCTTATCCATTTATTTGTTTTGTAAACAAACTACCATCCTTTGGGTCTTGATTGAGCCATTGACCCATTTAAATTCAAATCAATTTTATCACAATGGCAATTCCGTAAATATGAATATTTCATATAAAATGATAACTTTGAATTCCAGGGTGTTACAATACAATACTCTTTTTTATAATTTTCGTCCCGAAAATCGAACGAAGTAGGATTTCAAAGTAAATCATACAAACAATTCAGGGTGAGATGTTCTCATCTCCGATTCCAACTCCCAAGTGGCTTCCTCAACACCATGTCGATCCCACACCACCTTGACGAACTGAATCGCTCGGTTACGCAACACCCTTTGCTCACTCTCCAATATTCTGACCGGCTTCTCGACATAAGTGACATCGCTTTGCACATCTATATCTTGCACATCCAAAACATGAGACGGATCAGGGTTGTACTTCCTCAGCATCGACACATGGAACACATCATGTAGAGACGCCAATTGCGAAGGAAGTGCCAACTGATAGGCTACATCTCCCATCCTTCTGATAATTGAAAACGGTCCCACATATCTTGGCGACAATTTTCCTTTCTTCCCAAATCTCATGTGCCCTTTTCGTGGCGAGACCTTCAAGATATCATGTCTCCCACTTCAAATTCGAGAAACTCCTCCTCTTATCAGCATAGCTCTTTTGCCGACTCTGTGCGGTCAACAAATGTTGACGTATCAATTGGATCTGTGCAGTAGTTTCTGCAACCATCTCGGGTCCTATCAGTGCATGTTCACCAACCTCAGTCCAGCACACTGGTGACCTGCATGGTCTACCATACAAAGCTTCGAATGGTGCCATCTGGAGGCTTGCCTGGTAGCTATTGTTATAAGAAAATTCCACTAATGGCAAATGATCCTCCCATCCACCTTTGAAGTCTAGCATGCACGCCCTCAACATGTCCTCCAGCGTTTGTATTGTTCTTTCGATTGTCCATCGGTCTGTGGATGGAATGCTGTGCTAATAAGTAGATCGGTTCCCATGGCCGACTGCATGCTCTGCCATACCCTGCCGGTGAATCGGCCATCTCTATCAGACACTATAGTCTGTGGAATACCATGTAATCTGATGATGTCTTTGATATATCTCCGACCCAATGTCTCTGATGAATCTGTCATCTTGATAGGAATAAAATGCGCGGACTTGGTCAATCGATCTACCACAACCCATATAGCGTCATTGCCTTTCGAGGACCTCGGCAACCCCGTCACAAAGTCCATGGAAATGTGCTCCCATTTCCATTCCGGCACTGCTAAGGGTTTGAGTAACCCTGGTGGCTTCTGATGTTCTGTCTTAACCTGCTGACAAGTTAAACAATGAGCCACGAACTCTGCAACATCCTTCTTGAGTCCATGCCACCAATAATGTCTTTTTAAGTCATGATACATTTTTGTGCTACCCGGATGAATGGACAACTTGCTCTGATGTGCCTCTATCAATAATTCTTTTCTTTAGCTTCTTGGCACATAAATTCTACCCCGGAACATAAGACCCTGTCCTGGTCGTAATTCCCAATCCGGTACAACCTCGCCATTAGACATCTTGGCCCATGTCTCTGCCATTTCCGGATCTGTTCGTTGTTCCTGTTCAATCTTTGTAACCATGTTGGATCGTATGATCAAAATTGTACATACTCCCATGGTTGTGATGTATAGATTAAACTCACGAATGGAATTCAACATCTCCCATTCAGTCCTGATCAAACATGCCACTGATGCATGAGACATGCGGCTGAGAGCATCCGCCACTTTGTTGGCCTTTCCCGGATGATATCGGAGCGCAAATTCATAGTCCGCCAGATATTCCATCCATCTGCGCTGCCTCAGGTTGAGCTCTTTCTGATCAAATAAATACTTCAAGCTCTTGTGATCTGAAAATACTTCAAACTTCTCCCCATATAGATAGTGTCTCCAGCTTTTGAGAGCAAAGACCACCGCAGCTAATTCCAGATCATGTGTGGGGTAGAGGCGTTCATGTATCTTTAGTTGTCTTGAACCATATGCCACCACCCGATCACGTTGCATGAGTGAACATCCCAGTCCCTCCTGATGCATCACATTGTACTTCATAACCTTTGCCCCTTTCCGGCAAAACTAGAATAGGAGCAGTTGTAAGTCTCTCCTTCAGCTCCTCAAATCTCTGATTGGACAGCTCTGACCATTCATATTTGACTCCTTTCTGCGTGAGTCGAGTCAATGGGGATGCAATTTTGGAGAAGTCCATGATAAACTTCCTATAATATCCAGCCAAACCCAGAAAACTACGGATTTCAGTGACATTCTTTGGTGCTTTCCACTCGCTTACTGCTGCCACCTTAGCCGGATCAACGGCTATACCATCTGCTGTTATAACATGCCCTAAGAATTTGACCTCAGGTAGCCAAAATTCACATTTGCTTGCTTTGGCATACAACTGGTTCTGTCTCAAAGTGTTCAATACTATTCGAAGATGCTCAGCATGATCTTCCTGACTCTTGGAATAGATCAGGATATCATCGATGAACACTATAACAAACCGATCCAAATATGGACGGAATATTCTGTTCATTAAGTCCATAAACACAGCCGGGGCGTTGGTAAGCCCAAATGGCATGACTACAAATTCAAATAGTCCATACCGTGTTCTGAAAGCTGTTTTCTCGATGTCTTCCTCCTTGACCCGGATTTGATGATAACCGGACATCAGATCAATCTTGGAAAAATGACTGGATCCCCTCAACTGATCGAATAAATCATCGATCCTGGGTAGGGGATACTTGTTCCGGACAGTTAGCTGATTCAACTTCCGGTAGTCCACACACATTCTGAGTGAACCATCCTTCTTTTTCACGAATAACACTGGAGTTCCCCATGATGATGTGCTGTTCCGAATGCAACCCAGTCTGAGCAACTCATCAAGTTGCTTCTTCAACTCGGACATTTCTGCTGGTGCCATCCGATAATGGTGTAGAGACACTGGTGAAGTACCAGGATACAACTTGATCTCAAAATTGAGCTCCCTCATAGGTGGTAAACCAGGGAGTTCTTTTGGAAAGACATCAGTAAATTCTTTCACAATTGCTGGAAGTTCAGTGACTGGTGCTTTGTTGATAACAATATTGTTCAACACCAAATGATGCAACCCTTCCTGCAGTCTGCTTTGCTTGTCGGCACGAACTATATATTGTTTTCCCTCGGGTGACCAAAATGTCACTCTTCGGCGATAACAATCAATATTGGCTTCATAACCAGCCAACCAGTCCATGCCGAATATAATATCGTACTCAGTCATGTCGAGTACCAGATAATTGAACTCAAATCTGAGTCCAGCGAGTTCTGTATTTATGGCCGTGCATATGAGTCCCAAAGACGTGTCTCCGACAGGGGATACTACTGTGAGTGTGGTGGACAGCTTTTGAACTAGTGTTCCAGTAGCAGTTATAAAGGATGCAGATATAAAAGAGTGCGATGCTCCAGAATCAAACAATGCATAAGCATAAGAACTATTGACAACGGCCATACCTTGAATCACAGAATGATCCACATCCTCAGGAGGTTCCAGAGCAAATAGTCGTCCAGATCCGGTAGGATTAGGCGCCCGACCCGCCTGATTATAAGTTCTGCCTCCTCGGGAGTTAGCTGGCCTAGCTGGTGGACGGAAAGATCCTCTGGAATATGAGAGCCTATTGAGCTTTGGACAGTCTCTCTTGAAGTGACCGGCTGATTACAGTGGAAACAGTTGTTCACCCTTTGAATGACTGGGTGACTGATGCAGATGGGGAGGGCTGGTTGGGACGAAAGCTCCCCGCGGACCCAGTAGATGGTGAGGGTCTACTGAAGTTCGGGCGGAACCTTTTGTTGGACTGGAACCCACCCCTCCCACTTGGAGTTCGGCGGTTGTCAAACCGCACCATTGTATTCAACTCCTGTTCTGCTATTGTGGCCTTGCTGACCACCTCAGCCAATGTGGTGCACTTAAATATGGTCACTTTGGCCCTGATGTTTGGCCGTAGACCCCTCTCAAACTTTCTTGCCTTGCGAAGTTCTGTGTCCACCATATAGAATGCATAAATGGATAAACTGAGAAATTCACGGTGATATTCTGCCACCGTCATAGAGCCCTGTACCAAGGACAGAAAAGTTCCGTCTGTCGCTCCTTCTCCTCCTCCGGAAAGTAGTGTTCCAGAAAGGTTGCTGAAAACTCATTCCATGTCATGGCCGTCCTCTCCCTGACTGGTATGAGTGCCCTCTGCTTCTCCACCACCTCCCACCATTTACCGGCATCTTCTATCAATTGTGAAGTAGCCAGTAGAATCCTGTCAGCATGACTCGAGATCTTAAGTAATTTTAAGATCTGAGTGATCTTCTTCAGCCAATGCTCGGCTCCGATAGCCCCTTCCTTCCCTTTGAAGTAGGGAGGACGCTGTTGTTGAAATTCTCGTGCCATACTCCGGTCACTGGCATCCCTGGAACTTTCACTCCCATTCATATGTTGCTGGAGTACAGAGGTTACCACTGGACTAAGTCCTGAAGCTCAGGTGGCACATGTGGTATATGTACACCACTGTTCCCTTCTCCCTCCTTCCGAGATGAGTATTCCCGCTCCTTCCTTTCTCCCCGAGAATGATGAGACTCTTCTGAATGGTGTGACTTTTCAGAGTGATGTGACCTTTCAGAATGATGTGACTCTTCCTCTGGTGGAGATCTTTCCCTTCCTTCTTCATACTGAACGAGTGGTTTCTCTTTTTCTTTCCCTTTCTTGCTTTGTAGGATCTTCCTTTTTGGTGCCATTTCCTAAGTCATGAAAATATAATTGACTTAGTTTCTTCATACAGTTTGTGTTTTCACTACTTTGGGGAGATTTCCAAATAAGCAATCTTGATTTTCTTTTGTTTTTTTGGGGAAGTTTCTAAATCCCTATTTGTTTGTTTTCTTTCTCAATTTGGGGAATATTGGGGAATGTATATCCTATTTTGCTACGTTTGATATATCAATTATAATACTGTACTTTTGCTATCTTTCACTGTTGTTCTCAGATTAATTTGTTCAGTCTGAGTCTACGAAGTAAATTAATCCGGCCCCCAGTCAGCGGACTCTGAAGAGTCGGTCAGTTGGGATTCTTATCCGTCAGTGAGACATGAAACCGTCTTAATCTTACTTCGGAAGATTCAACTTCCCGTTTCGCTCTGATACCAACTGTAACACCCCGCCCTTTTCACTCTAAATTTTCAGAGTTTATTTTTTTTTTTAAAATAATAATAATCAATAAGTGATCGGGGCGGAATGTCACGACGCGAGTTAAGTTCGGATCTCTAAATCCGACCCTTAACTGGCCAAGCCCATGTGCGTATGAACTAAGTCCATAAAACTGATCCGCACATGGTATATATATAACTTGCGGAATTAACTTAGTCTAAATCTAACTGAGGTTATAATAGAACCTATGACTAATCCAATTTTCCATTCTTAGATAGCAAAGTACATAACTTATTTTCCAAAATTACTAATCAATCTTAACTATTCGTTTAATAAAATCATCCAACATAAAACAAACCATAGCATCTATCTTAACTACTTATTACAAGCCAACATAACTAATTACCAAATTACATTGTTCAAATATATCAAATATCAAGTCCATAAAATAGTCCATTCATAATCCATTCCATTCATTCAAACCGCCCAAGTTTCCGTACTTGGTCCTCTTCTCGATTCACGTTCTTCCCTTTCCCTGCATCATCCACTAAGGGTATAGATAGGGCGTTAGATCAACGCGCCCAGTAGTGTTTCCGAATAGGGCTACCACATGGTTAGTCAAAAACATGCAAATAATATAATGATAGCACATGTGTAACAAATTCAATAAAAACATGCTATGTATGAAATGAACATGTAATGAGTCCCACCCATCACCATTCAACATAGCCATCACTTGACGGGATTCTCATCGTCAAGGTAACCCACAGTGGTCTTTCGGACGCCCCGACGGAGTGTGGCCTCCGGATTCCTCCTGATGGGATTCTCATCATCAGGGTACCCCACAGTGGTCTTTCGGACGCCCCGACGGAGTGTGGCCTCCGGATACAACACCATCATCCCATGCCATGCATGAGATGTCTATGCAAACATGCCATTTGTAAATATAACATTTGATTCAAATAACTTATTCAAATACCATAAAACAGCAAATAAGTTATGTGGTTACAACAAGGTAGGAAACCTACAATAGTTTACGTTGTTCGACCCTTCCTTTGGACCGTCTTTCGATCACGACTTTGTACACCGTTCTAGAAATCCGAATACCCTATGTACATGGCAGCAAGTTAATCATTTGACCATATGATTATAATTTGATTTAAATCCCAAAAATCCACTTTGTGGGGTTCGGCCATACCCCATGGCCGAACCTCACCCATTTAAACTTTGATAAATCTTTTATTTACTTAATACCATCTAAGTATCCCAAACTTTTCAAATGACACTTGGTAGGGTTCGGCCATACTACATGGCCGAATCTTACCACCTTAGGTTTTGGCTCATAAGTCCATTCTTTTGATCATTTCATCTTTTCATCCTTATTTACCATAATGCCATTATACTATCCTTTGCCTAATTTTTCCTTAGACAACAAAGTCCATTACATGACAATTGGTGGGGTTCGGCCACATTACATGGCCGAGCCTCACCCTAAAGATTTTAATCCTATTTTCCATCATCACCTTAATACTAAATCCATAATTGATGTGATTTCCATCTTTTTGAAAGCCAAACCAAACAACCAAATACTTACATGGGGTTCGGCCATCCAAGGTGGCCGAACCCTATGTCCATGTTTTGGTCTTCTAAAACATGTTTTTGGTGTTATTTAAACATACAAAATCAATATAATATTGCTGCCATTATACCTCTTAACACCATCTAAATCAGTTCATCTACTTGTCCCAAATGACCATATTATTTCATGAAATTCAGCCATCCAAAATGGCCGATCCAAATGATCCATTTCATCAGTTTTGAACCACTGTTTTAAACCATGCTAACTTCAGTCCTTTGTCATACAGATCCATGCTTTTAACCCTTTCCAAAACATGTATTTGAATCTTAAATAATAACCCAAAACAGTCCACATACTTCATGGTTTATATGTTTCAAATACATCAAAACCATACCATTATTTGCATGGGGTTCGGCCCTCCATGGTGGCCGAACCCTATGACCTTTGGTTTTGAATTTCTTAATCATTCATCTTTGTCCAAAACAAACTTCCTTATTTATGTTTTAACCTTTTAAAACACACACTTAAAATCATCTAAAAACAGTCCCAAATTTGTATGGTTTTAATTTCCAAAAACCATCTAAATAAATCCATTATTTCCATGGGGTTTGGCCATCCAATGGGCCGAACCCTATGGTCCATCTTTTTATCTCATTCATGTACTTCCAACCACTATTTAACCTTTGTTAGATTCAGCCATCCAATGGCCGGATCATGATTTAAAAATTGTTCATCGAAAAACCTACCTTTTCCGCGACTCCTCCGATTGATCTTCCCTCCGGCTTGTTCCTTGTTCTTTCTTAGCCTCTCCTTCTTCTTGATTCCTTGATGATCAGGGACTGATTTAAACAACCAGCTGTTGTTCTTGGTAGAAAACGGCAAAGAGAGAAAGAGATAGAATTTTTGACTTTGAATGGAATACCTTGAGGCCAACACTTTTGCTCAAGATATGCTTTTGTCTTGGTGAAACAAATCAATCAAGGACTGATTTCATATCACTAACCAGCTGCTGTTCTTGGTCTTAGAAAGATGATAACAGCCCAAGGGAGATAGAGAGATAGAGAGAGTAAAAATGAAAATCCTTTGCTTGACCAAAAACAGCCCAAGGTTAAACCTTGTGTAACTCCCTCTCCTCAATCAAGGTTCTTTATGTTACTTGGGGTTTCATCTATGAAATGAAACACCCCAAGCAACCAACGTCCCTTGTGGTTGGACTAGTGTAACCCCCCCTTTTCTTAGGTTCTCACATGGGAGTTTCATATTGAAATGTAACTCCCATGTGCTGCACCATTCTATTGTTTGCCTCTATGTTTTGGCCTATGTAACTGCCACCATTCCTATGTGTAACTCCACAAACAGCAGCTCCATTCAGCCCTCATCAACGTCCCATGTGGGAGTTCTATCATGGGAATAAAACTCCCCTCCTCCAAGTGTGAACACACTTTGTAACTCCCATTGGTTTAGTATCTAATTTGAATTTGGAATGCCATAATCTATTGTGTGTAACTCCTCCAATAAGCTACCCATTTTATTCTCCAACCTTGGAGTTACATGCATGAACCATCAATCCATGCATTGGCTGTCTTTTGGACCCAAGCAAGGCATAAACCTATACCATCTCCAATGTGCATAATGATTTGAAAACTCAACTCTCACCCATGTAACTCCATGTAACGTCATTTCCATTCTTAACTTGGGTGGGAGTTACATGCATATAAGTTTCCCATGCAGCCAACAATTCTTAGTGTTTGAATTTGAAACAACCTACAAACCTTCACTCATTTAAAATACATATTCATCCAACTCATTTACTCAACTCACCCAACCTAACACATTCATTTAATTTAACTTAACTAATAAATTCAACTCAACTAAACCCATCATTCATTTCAATTCAAACCAAACTCAAGCAATTAATAAACTTAAATTAACTAAGCTTGAACTCAATCCATGGTTAATCATGCCATTCACGACCCATTGGGTCCCATCTAGCCATTTTGACCCATTTATCAAAATTTGACCCAAATATGATTCTTGACCCGTTTAAATTCATCTTATCCATTTATTTGTTTTGTAAACAAACTACCATCCTTTGGGTCTTGATTGAGCCATTGACCCATTTAAATTCAAATCAATTTTATCACAATGGCAATTCCGTAAATATGAATATTTTCATATAAAATGATAACTTTGAAATTCCAGGGTGTTACATTTCCCCGATCCACAAGTTTGTCCAAGAGAGGGTTATGTCTCCTCTTCCTACAAGAAGCATTTTCTCTAAAGATGTTTCCGACCCGACTTCTTCCCCTGCCTAATCCCCACCATGTCTTACCTGTGAACCTAACTTTTCCACATTTTCTCCCAAAGCCCACCCACCGATGCCTTCTAATCCATATCTCACAGTCAACACTCTTGACCATAGGGCTTCCTTTTCTCTTCCAAACCTCCAGCTCCATTTACATAATAAAACTTGATTCCTAACCTCCAGGGGAGTGATCCCTAAGCCTCCCTTTGGTTTGGGCTTGACCACTTCTGGCCAAGCGACCAAGTGCACCTTCCTTTTGTCCTTGTTATCACCCCAAGGAAATTCCTAAATAGCTGCTCCAATTTTCCCACTACTCCCTTAGGCATCTCAATAATGGACATGTAGTACGTAGGAAGATTTGTCAGGACGGATTTGATAAAGGTTAGCCTGCCTCCTAAAGATAAGTACTTCTTACCCCATCAGGCCAATCTCTTTTCCACCTTTTCCACCACCGGAGCCCAGAACTTGTTCAATTTTGGATTCTCACCCACTGGGAGTCCTAGATAGGTAAAAGGCAGCTTTCCCATTCCGCAACTTATCTCGTCCACTAAACTCCTAAGTAAATCGTCCTCCACACCAATCCCGATTAGAGTGCTTTTACCTAAGTTAACTCTTAGCTCTGAAACCAATTCGAAGCACCTAAGGATCACTTTGTAGCCTCGAACTTCATCTTTATTAGGTTCACAGAAGAACAAGGTATCATCCGCGAACTGAAGGTGCATAACCACTGGCCCCTGCCTAGTCACTTCGAAACTTGTGACAAAACCCAAGTCCTTAGCTTTTTCCACCAATTTGTTCAAGCCTTCGGCTACTAGTGTGAAAATGAGGGGAGAAAGTGGGTCTCCCTACCTAAGTCCTTTAGTGGCTGCTATCAATTGGGTTGGAGATCTGCTCACCAACATAGAATAAGTGGTGTCCTCAAAGCAGGGTCTCATCCATTTCTTCCACCGTTGCATGAAACCCATCCTATCAAATAGATAACCCATAAAAGCCCAATCGATGTAGTCGTAAGCTTTTTCCATATCAATTTCGAAGAGGAGCCCCAGTTTCCTATCCTTTAGCCGCATATGAACCAATTCATTTGCAATAAGGACTTCCACCAAGGATCTATCTATCCTCCACAAAGGCCCCCTGTGATTCTCCGATAATCTTGGCTAGGTCCTTTTTCAGTCTCTCCACCAAAACCTTATTTATCACTTTATACAACCTATTAGACTAGTGGATCTATAGTGTGAAAGTTTTGACGGTCCTTCCCTTTTCGGAATGAGAGTTATAAAGGAGTTTTTCAAGCCCTTATTTATAATGCCACTATTATGGAACTCCCTAAAGACTTTGAAAAAGTTTGGACCTAATGTCTCCCAACAAGTGTTGATAAATCTAAAATTGAACCTTTCACCCCCCTCAAGACTATCCAGAGCCACCCTAAACACCTCTGAGGTGAAATCCCTCTCAAACCAACCCACTTCCCCTCACTAACCCTCCTAAATTGAATCTCGTCCATCACCAGTTGGGTAGTCATTCTCTCATTCAAAGAGGTAGAACTAAGTCTAGAAAAAGGAGAACTATGACCATTGGGTACCAAGAAAGAGGGAAGCCTAAGAGAGGGATAAAAAATGAAACAGTAGACAAAGGATGAAGAGCAAGCCACCTGTAAAAGACATGGCATAAAGAATGCAAGGAGGAGCTCAAGAAAGAGAGTAACGGGTCAGAAGATCCACGTGAAGGAAGTCAATCCATCTGAGGTGATAAGGAGCAAAAGATAGATCCATGTGAGGAGATATTCGCAGTGCCAAGAAAAGGAAAACTGGAGGTCAAGGAGAAAAACAAGCTTAAAATCCTGATTTTGAAGATCAGCGAAGACTGGAGATCTATAGGTGCATCAACCGCTTGTGGGGAAAAGATAGAAGATGACAACTACCCATCACAAGAGGAGGTGGGTACTGACCAAAAAGGAAGATCACCAAAGAGGGTCTTCGATCATAGTTTGTCGCCTGAAAAACAACACTAAATAACAAACCGCATGGTCTGCGAGAAAAGGAGTAAAAGAATAAAGGATATCGAGTACCCAGAGGGGAAGAAGGCGATGGCAGATCCAACCTTGGTGGAGGTGGTGGGTGGGGTGCGGGGTGGGGAGGGTGGCGGGCGCGGGGCTTCGTGTACAATTGGTGGAGGAATTGGTTGTGACATTTGACCTGAGTTTGACTGAAAGACGACTGAGAAGTGTCTCCTCACTACTTCTTAATTGCTTCCTTATCCACCACTCTCCTACCTTCCACTACGATGGATTTTAAGCCATTTCGTGCTCTTCTTCTTACATTAGCGGCTCTATGGAAGAATTTAGTATTTTTATCGCCCCTCCTTTTGCTACAAAGCTCTAGATTTCTGTCGACATTCCACTTCTTCCAGACGTAGGCAGTCCCAAAAGAGAGCTTTACAACTCCTTTTAGAAGCTAGTTCCTCCTCTTCTAAGTCCCTTTCCTCCTCCAATCTCCCTTTCCTCAGCCAATCTATTCCACCCTTCAAGTTCCCATAAAGTAGCCTCCTTTATGTCCACAATTGGGGCCCCATTAGATTTAACCCATTCTTTGATCTTTGATTTTAGTAGGATGAGTTTCCTTGACAATACGAAAATGGCCCAGCCATGAATAGAAAATCCCTCCCACCACTCCCTAATCAGGTCCACAAACTTAGGGTCATCCAGCCAAGCGTTGCTGAAACGGAAAGGCTTTGGACCCCAGTCTATCTCATCTAATGTAGAACAGCCTACAACTAGGCAGGGGGCGGAAGACTTGTAACTGAGATAAGCTTGGGATAACGCCCAAGGCAGCGACAGCAGGGTATCTCCTCTGGGATTAAGCCAAGAATCAGCGATGGCCGGAACAAAACCAGCAATGAAGGTAAGGTCTGCAACTCGGCAGAGATGATTGAGGAAAATAAGATAATAAATCTATATTAATTCATACATTCCAAAGAGGTGAGTCCCTCTCTTACATGCATTGTATTTATAAGAAAAAAATAAGAAATCAAAATAGAAAAGGACTCCTAAATCAAAATAGAAAAGGACTCCTAAATCAAATAGGAAAAGGACTCCTAAATCAAATAGAAAAGGACTCCTAAATCAAATAAGAAACTAACTAAAATTGAACTGCTAAGATCTCAAACGAAAATAACAAATCCTACTTGCTAATTAAGAAATAAATAAAAATAAATAGAAGTGAAATCTGTGTGCTACATCTTCCGTGTCCTATATCAGTCCCCCAGTCTTGAAAAGAACTCGTCCTCGAGTGGAAATCAGCAAAAGCACACGGCACCAAACAAAGATGAAGACCAAGTCCGAAGATGCGAATGATGAAGCTTTGAACTGCACAATCTTCAAGGCACAGACGACGAGAACATTCTTTCTATAGGGCGAAAAATTGAAGGACCGCAAACGGGCGCAAGCATGGACAAACCAAGCTGATGACGAAAGGGTCGTCATATGGCACTGGAGTGATCACACAGTCCTGATGATCTGTCGGATGGAGGACAAGAGGCTGACATGATAAGGGAAGAATAATCATAGATGAAGTCCTGGTATCCGTAATGGGATCAGGTTTGAGTAATGGAGATGGGTGAGAAATTTGCGGTGGTGGTGGAGGTGTAGGTAGAGGTGGTGGCGGTTGATCGACACTCGTCGGTTGTATCGACGGTGGTGCCGGCAACACAACTCGCTCTGTCTCCAACACGGGCATAGGTTGTGGGGTCACGACTGCATGAGGAGGATGCATGAATTCTGAGTCTGACTCGGGGGCGGCATGCACGAACGCTGATGATGTCTTTGGAGTGGTCGGCACACATCTCGAGGAAGCAGGCACGTATTTCGAAGTTTTATTCACCTTCATCAGGGCTCTGTATTTTCGGCCGAACAAAAGTTCTCTAAATTCTTGGAAAAAGTCGTGAAAGTCAGAGCGCAACTCAGAGCGCATCTCAGAGATAAACTCGGATTTAAAGTCATTGAACTCAGATTGGAGGAGAAATTGAGCACCATGTTTGTTGGATGCTAACGGGGCTACATGATGCTGGGAATGAGATCGGGGTGTCACATAATCCAAGACATGACGGTTGGAGTGGGGAAAAGGTTTAATGGATGGGTGAGGTGGACACATAGCTTGTCAAATAGTCAAACTTGGTCAACTGGTCATTTGGTTTTTTTTTTTTTTTTTGTGTGTTTTTCTTGTCTGTGGGAAAAGGGGTGGAGCATGGGGATTGGGATGGTAGATTCGTACCTGGGATAATGCCCAGATTTGGCGAAGATGGCCGATCGAGACTACGATCGTCCCTGATAACGCAGGAACCTGTCTCGGAACAAGAACGTCTCTATATAACAGAGATACAGAGAAACTTGGCTCTGAACCAATTAATGTAGAACAGCCTGCAACTAGGCAGGAAAACATAGATAAAGGAAAAATAGGAAAAGGCTATGCCTTAGATAATCTCATTGAATATTCATTGTGTGTTTATCTCCCATATGGGTACATGTATTTATAAGAAAAAAAATAAGAAATCAAAATAGAAAAGGACTCCTAAATCAAAATAGAAAAGGACTCCTAAATCAAATAGGAAAAGACTCATAAATCAAATAGAAAAGGACTCCTAAATCAAAATAGAAAAGGACTCCTAAATCAAATAGGAAAGGACTCCTAAATCAAATAGAAAAGTAACTAAAGTTGGACTGCTAAGATCCCAAATAACAAATCCTACTTGCTAATTAAGAAATAAATAAATAAATAAATAAAAATAAATAGAAGTGAAATCTGTGTGCTGCATCTTCCGTGTCCTACATCATCATCCATATCTACTATCACCGGGCAATGATCTGAGATTGGGGTGAATAGTTTAATCTGGCTTCTATTTAAGTAGTGAGAATCCCACTCAGATGATATTAAAAATCTATCCAACCTACTCATTGCCAATCTCGAGTGGCCATTTGACCAAGTGAAACGTCCCCCAATGAGAGGGCAGTCGATTAAGCTATTCCTCTCAATGAATTCTAAGAAATCCTCCATTCCCCTTGTGTCTCCCCCTCATCCTTTCCTTTCTGATGGGTATCTCACTACATTGAAATCACTGTCAATGCACCAAAGGCTAGAACTCCATACCCTAATGTCTTCCAACTCCGACCAAAAATTGCTTCTATCACTGTCCAAATTTGGCCCATAGATGTTGGTAAGGCATATTTCCACTCCCTCATTCAGCACCTCTCCCTTAACTGATATTGACCTTGAGTCCATCGTTCTAGTTGAGACATTCAAGAGGGAAGAATTCCAAAGAGTTATCAACCCCTTTGATAATCCCTTGGAAGATTTGTAGAAGAAATCATATTCAATTTTGTCCTAGATCTCACTTATTAGAATAGATGAAATTTCCTCCTTTTTCAATTCTTGGATGAACAAGATGTCAATCTTGTGCATCCTGGTGATGCGTTGTATTGCTCCCCTTTTCTCCTGGAGTCCAAGACCCTGACATTTCATGTGAGGATCTTCATTGATAACTGGTTCAATCCCTTTTTCTTCTCTCAAGCCGATTTTTCCTGTTGTAATGGATTTTAAAAAATCTATTCCTTCCCATTAGCAAAGTTGCAGTAGCACTCCTCTTGGACTCTGGACGAAGAGGGAAGATGTTTTGTCCCTCTCCTCCACCCATCTGAGAGTTGTCTCAGGCTCATTTTCGTTGCTGAAGTGAATCCCCACGGCTGTCCCTATTTTCAAAATCCCCTCCCCGTCTTCCTTGGAATACCCATGTTTCCTCAAAGCTTCCAAGCCTTCTCCATGTGTTGAATATGTGTTGATTCCATTGTCATCTACAGGAACACCCTCGACGTAGAATAATTAGCCCAGATGCAAGCAATCATCCTTGTTGATGTGAGGAGAATCATTGTTGTCGCAGCCATCCGACTCATCAGGAGTTGTTAAAGGTTGCCTAATGTCGTTGTCCCCTCCAATGTCGTCCTTCAGGCTGTCCCTTCCTCTCCTTCTGCTCTACCTTGGTTGGGAACTGAGGCAGCTCCCAGTTGGTTCAAAACGCATGGAGAACTGGACTCAAGATTCTTCGAGCCTGGGCCTTTCACGGCTGATTCAGGCCAAAGTCCTGCTACCTTTGGGTTGGGCCAGGACGTTGAAGCCAGCATGACTCGTACATCTATTGTGCTAGATCATAAACAGACTTGTATCTGGGTGGAAGGCACATCAGCAAATCCAACAATGAGGCTCTTAGTAACTTCCTCGTACATGTTGATTGACTTAGGGTTTCCTTATTAGTGAAAAGAATTTGAATTCCTTGCCCCCATTTCTTGCAGTCCCTGACCCTAATCGCAGACGATGGTTCCTCTTCCCCATTCTCGGAGGGCCAACCTTCTTTTGCCACGTCGCCCGTGGCAGTTGTCCTCTCAGATTCAGCTGATCGTGCATGTGTGCCACGTGGATCATTGAGCAATGGTCGACCCATCTCTTTCCCCATGAGAGAGGTTGGTTTTCCGACGACAATTCGAGTGCCAAGCTGCCCTGTTGAGGAGCCTAGATTTCCTAGATTTCATTCAGCAATTTCAAAGAGTTCTCCATTGAGAGGGAAGGAAACTATTGATGGTATCTGGTCATGGATACCAACTTTCATCAAAAGATTGAGTGAGGAGAACACCTCTTTGTTCAAATTCCTATCATCCACCTTTAGAAGTTTTCTGAGCCTGTTGCCTAAGGCGTGAATCAGATTCTCGGTCCAACCTTGGATGGGGTAGCCAAGACAATGGAGAAGCGCCCTTCTGGTGTGCTGGAAAAGTTTGGAGACCAACGCCCAAGGATTCAATATCTCCCAAAGTCTGAATTTGATTTCAAAAGCCTTGTGACCTCCTCCTCCTTCAATATAACCATAAAACAGTTTTCTCCTATAAGACAGATATGAGGATCAAAGAAACCTTCCCCGATTAGGAATTGATGTATTTCGGCTTGAGAAGACCAACCTATCAAAGAGATCACCAAAGCTTTGGATAACCACTCCTTGATCTATGTCTCCTCGTCTTGGTCTATCATCACGTCAATGAAAAGTTTTCCTGGGATTGAGCAGCTCTTTTCTGGATAGGATCACCGTCCCCCTATTTTTGAGGACTCCCCTACCACATCAACCCATTTTTGTTGCCAGCCAATAATCTTCTCCTTACCTTTCAAAGTCAAAGTGCTCGTGCCATTGGCGAATGTGTATAATTTTTTGTAGTGTTGTGGATTAGTGTACATAATTGAGAGTTTACTTTCTTTATGTGTTCTTTTTTCCCTTTTTGTTGTATAGCAACCTTAATTTAAAAGGTATTAAGATCTATTGTGAAGACATCTTAGTAAAAATACTATGTCACAATTTCTCCATTCTTTCTTTCTTCTTTCAAAATCTTATCAGGTACTAACATATAATATTTGAAGACAAAATATAAAAGAATTTAGGTTATGGTTAGGGTGTAAGGAAAAGTAGAGAGAGAGGGAGAGGGAGATGAAGATGAAAACAAGGAATAAATCGAGGATATAGACAAGTTTGATGATCAAATTAACAATAACAATGATGATCATGCTGATGATGATGATTGCAAAGGATCTATGGAATGGAAATCATATTTTTGCTTGTTTGAGATAAACTATTTTGATTGGATTGGTGGTGGATGGATCTTATGATAAAACACTTTTAACCTTTTCTTTTTTATTGATGATATAATCACTAGAATGAAGGCCTGTTTATGATTTTGAATTTTTATTACTTGATTCTATACCTTAGGCTTTTATTATTAACTTTTTTATATTATTTTTTGAATGGTTAATTAGCTTTTTATATTATGCAATTGTGCATTTACATGAGATGCATTTTCTTTGTAACACATTGTTTAGTTAACAGTGAGTTTTAAGTAATGCATCTGTTTTCATTGGGAGAACTTTCTATGGGACGAAGGGGATGAGAAAAAAATCATTTAATGAAATGGGAAGTGGTGAAAAAACCTAAACTTAATGGGTGTTTGGGTATTACAGGGTTGGTGGACACAAATCATGCTTTACTTTGTAAATGTCCTTGGAGATTTGCTCTTGAGGAAGGAGCACTATGGAGGAGAGTTCTATGTATTGGATACCGGTAGAAGGGTTGGTTGGTTGGGAGTTAGGTAATAAAGCAGAAAAAGGTGATTCTTCAGTGGTAAAAGCTTTTTGCAAGTTAAGTAATGGGGTGGGTAAAATAAGGGTAGTGTTTAAGTAGTGTTTAAGAAGGTGATTCGGTTGTTGGTATGTAGGGGCAATAGAATTCTATTTTGGAAGGATTGTTGGCTTGATGATAGGACCTTGGAAAGTGTTTTTCCTAGATTACTTAGGATGCTTGTGAGTAAAAGGGCACAAGTCAATGATTATTATAGTGTTAAAGAAGGTAGGACTAAATGATCTGTGGTTTTTAGCCAGGGTCTACGGGATTTTGAACAAGTGGATTACAAGAATCTGAAAAGTCTCTTGGTGATGCTCATATTTCTGTGGTGAATGAGGATCGGAGGATTTGGGGTGGTGATTCTTCGGGGGTTTTTTATCTGTAAAATCAATTTGGCGATCATGGGGAGTTTGGAGTTGAGTTTTGAACATCTTAACAATCTTGTGTGGAATAGTCTAGAACCCCCATGCATGCAAGCGTTTTCATGGGTAGTAGTCAAAAAGAAAATGTAGTCGGGTGTAATTTAAAGGATAGAAATATTTTACCTAATGGAGCATCATTATTATGTGTTTTTTGCGGAGTGGAGGAGTTGGAGGACCATTTATTATGCAATTATTCGTTCTCTCGAAGAATTTGGCACTATTGTTTAAGGATAATGGGTTGTGATTGGGTCTTTAGCAATGACATCGTGAAGGGTTTTATTGGAATGGGGTGGGGTCCATTTAAAGGCAAAAAGGGTGTATCTTGGAATATAGTTCCCGCAGTAATTTTATGGTCCATCAGGAACCAAAGGAAATAAAGGGTGTTAGGAAATAAGTCGCTGGGAGTAAAGAAGGACAGAAGGTTATCGAAGGAGAAGTGGAGATGGGCATCTTGATTGTCGTTGTGTGAAGATTTTGAAGGGTTTTTCAATATCGATCTTCTTTTCTCTTGGGAAGGTTGTTTATTTCGTAGGTCTAAGAGGAAAAGGATTGTCCCCACAGAGACTTGGGATAAGCCAAAAGATGGGTTCTTTAAACTCAATGTGGATGGAGCTGCTAGAGGTAAGCGAGGTCCAGCTAGTATTGGAGGGGTAGTACATGATTGTAGAGATGGTGTGCTTCTTCTCGGAGTCGGTAGGTTTTACAGAGTTGAATGAGAGAAAATTTCTTGGGATCAGAAAAGCACTAACACTATGGTGTGATTTGGGGTTGGATAAGTTGATTATTGAGGAGGACTCTATAAACGTTGTTGCTTGGGCTTATGAGAAGAAGAATCCTCCTTGGTGGTTGATTCATATTGAAAGACACATTAGGAGACATTCTAGTGGGAGATGAACCTTATGTTGAGTGGTTGTGAGTCTTCTATGTGTGTAGGGTGTATGGGGTGTGGTTGTTGTTTGTACCTTTGTGAGTCCTGCTTTTGTATTTTATTGTCCCCGTGTTTGGGTGTGTAGAAGATGCTGGTGGAGGTGAGTTTTGGATGCTTTTGTTTCCGTATAAGTCTTTTATACGGATCTTGTCTTGTATTTTTTACTTTTATTATAAATTTTATGGTCTCCACATTCAAAAAAGAAATGGTTGTAAACAATTGCATTATAACTATATTGGTCTAAAAGATATACACATACAAAATATACACATGTTTAAAAATATAAAAACAAAAGTTCACCCAAAATGAAAAAGCATGCAGTGAGAAGTTCACCTTGTGCTTAGGCTCTAGGACCTCTTTGTGCCTTGCTTGCTTTGATGCCACCTGATATGGCAAATGGCATCACCATTTAATGCCATTTCGATCACCAAATTCCATCATTCTTAAGTCAAATTGCTTGTTTCTGTAAGACTTCCATTTTTAGTAAATTCATTTTGAGGTATTTTTTGAGTTCTTTAAAAGTTTAGGAGTGTCTTGGTGGCTCAGCAAGAAATTTTACTACGTCAATTAAGATTATTTTGAAGTTTCTACTAGTTTTAGAAAGTCAGTTGTAATTAGGGTTTCAAGTAGATTTTCTAAATATTTGCCTATATATTGTTGTTTTTGGATGAGTTTTTTTTTTTTTTGAAAGGAAACAAGCTAATAGATTGTTCGATCTGATTACATTCAGTTTAAAGCTATTCTCTATTATTCATTGCATATTCAAGGGCTTTAGGGCATGCCTGTGTGTTTCCACAATGAAAAAATGAAGAGAAAAACTAACTTTCCTATCTACCACCCATAGGAAAGGTATTTCCTTGAATATGACTCCTTAGGTAGGAAATACACTTTTGCACAAGTATCTATGCACATTTTCATTGGAAATCTCATTTTCTAGAAAAAAAAATGGGAAAATAAAAAGTGAGCTAGAAAACCACTTTGTTTTTTGTTAAAACTACCTCGATTTTGTGCAAAAGTCTATAATCATTGAAATGCTACTTTCAATGAAAAACACAAATATACCCTTAGGAGAGATAGTGCTCTTTCTCTTGTTATCTTCGTGTTTTACTTCATCTAAAAAGTCCAGTGCAAGTGGCTTCGAAAAACATCAAGTTTCTAAATTCTAATCATCATTTTTTTCCCATTAACCCCACTCATGAGACATCCCATTTGTGATTCAAATTAGGCCATCCTTGCTATTTAGATTAGGTGGACAGAAATTGCTAAAAATAAATATTCAAACAACACAAGTCAACTAGGTGTGAGACAAACATCAACACATGGAAAAACGCACACCCACCAACAGCAACAACATCAAAATTCCCATACCTACAACCTTCCAAGGTGCACCATCAACTTCAATATTTGAACCCACCCTAATGTCATTGCTTGTAAATGCAACTATTTCTGCAAAAAAAAAAAAAGAAGGAGACAAAAAAATAAATAAAAAATGGAAGAAACAGATATCCAAATTCTACATCTTTGTTAACATTAAGCCATATAGTCCACTTGCAACAACCAAGTTTCCCCCCGAGACAAATCACCATTGAACCTACTGCAACTACTTTTTCACAATAGAAGTCAAAAATTCACTTCTAATTTTAATCTTGGATATGGAGAAAGCCTAAGATCACAAAAAGTGGAGTTTCGTGGACTTCCTATTTTATTGGATGGGGTTTGGAACCAAGTGGAGACATTGGATGAGGGTATGTGTTCAGGGCTCATCCTACTCTATACTAGTAAATGGGTCACCGATTGAACCAATTTGTGCAACAAGGGTCTAAGGCAGGGAGACACACTTTCCCCATTTCTATTTACCGTGGTTGTTGAAGCCTTAAGCCGACTCCTGCTAAAAGCTAAGAATTTGGGCTTAATTAGGGGTCTAGAGGTCTGCACATGCAACTTGATGCGGAGCAGATTTCTATATTTAGACAGTTTCCGTATTTAGCAAGTTTCCATATTTAAATTTAGGATTTCCAGCTTTTCATGATTGTATTTTTTTCTTTGATTTATTTGTTTAGTCCATTAGTTGGGTTAGTGCTGTCTTATTTGGGAAAATTTAGTGATTATACATATAATTAAGGTTTTCTAGTCATTGGAGTAGTTTGGTCTTTGTTTATTTGAAGGTATTCTGGTTTTTTCATATTTTTAAGTCATTATATATGTGATGTAACCCCTCCATACAGGATTGACAAATAATCAATGAAAAAAACAACTTTTGCTTTGTGCAAATTTGCCTCCGTCGCAGGAAGCATGGTGAGAAGCCAAGGAACCCTCGTGAGAAACTAGGAAAAGAGAGAAGCAGGCCCGGCCCTGCCTATAGGCGAAGTAGGCCATAGCCTAGGGCCTCCAAAGATCCATAAGTCATAACCCGTTAAAGACCTGGGCGCTTGGGCCCAAAACTCGAATCCGTGTAAATCACTGTGTCCCGCGTGCGGAACGTTGTTCAGCGTCCCGTTCTGCGCGTCCATGCAGAACGCGGTTCCTCGCGTCCGTGCATCTTCCCTTCCAGTATTTCTATAGTTGTGCGTCTTCCATTCCGCATTTCCGCATCCGTTCGTATTCTATTAGGCTGTTCCGCTTTTTGAAATGCTCAAAATTTACACCTAGCTCATTTCTTTAGGCCTTTTCATTTTTGAAACCCGAAAATACTAATCAAATAAAATCTCCAAGTGATTATTTCAGCAGCCTCTCCTCTCCTTGCTCTCTCAGTCTCTCTCACTGCGCTCTCTCTTGCTCTCCTCTGACCTCTCTCTCCATGTTCTCTCTCGCCGCTCCTCTCTATGTTCTCTCTCGCCTTCAACTTGCTCAGTTGCAGACTTCAGATTTGCAGATACTTTTTTCATCGATCCCGTCATCTTGAATTCCTAATGGGTGTTTGAAGTGTAGATCTGATATTCCTTTGAATCATCAATGACTTGTTGTTATTTATAATATGATTTATTTCTTATTTTTCTGTTATGTGCTACTTTCATAGCCCTGTAACTGCGATCGAATCACTACAAATAGCAAAATAGACAATAGTTGTGTTATAAATTTTAAATAATAATTTGTTATAAATTTGATTTTTATATTTTATTTGGATATTTCACACTTTATAAAAAAATATGATTTTTTTTTTTTGTAAGTGTATATAAGGGCAAAAGGCTCCATTTTAAGAGTTCGCATAGGCCTCTGAAATCTCAAGGCCGGCCCTGGAGAGAAGCCACGGGAAAATGTGAGAATCATCTTCTAAGATTCAGATTTTTATCTATCTCTCTTTTTCCCTTTCTTTTCTCTTTGTTGCCTTCTCAAACCCAGTCGACTGTTGTCCCAGAACAGTCCCTGCTTACCATCCAGAACTCATCATAGACCAACCAGATTCATCCTGACCTCTCCCAGATCCCATCCAGACTCGTCCCAAGTCCCATACAGACATCCTACTGCAGTTCCAAGCCCTTTTTTTACCCTTCTTTAACCCATACAGCCCCTCATCTGCCACCTCTTGTCCATACAGTCCCTAAACTGCTGTTGTCCCATTTTCCTTAGCCTTTCTTAACCCTCCTTAACATTTGTCTTGTGTTTCCATCACTATCTTAGCCTTTCCACCCTTTCCCAAGCCTTTTGTTCACTTCTGCTACCCCTAATAACCCTTACACTGCTGCCATATTTTGTTTTTACCATCTTATTACCAAACAACCCAAATCAGTCCCGTTTGGTGATAGATCTACACACATGCAAGATCTGATAAACCTCTTTGTATTGAGGGCCTTCTATTCTGAGTTGTAATTAGATTTGGATTGAGATATAATTATTTACATTGAATTCCTTGAGTCTCTTAATTATTTGTGGTGGATTTTATTACTCTGAATTGCAATTATTAATTTAGATTTTAATTTTAGCCAATTTTAGATTTAGGGTGCATTATTTTCATCCTCTTTTTAGGGAACCACATTAGGCATTTAGGGTTACCTTACCCCTTGTCCTGCGTCACAACTTAATTATAACCCATTTCCAATTCGCAGATGACACCCATCTATTTTCTGAGGCATCCAGAGAAAATTATTCGGAGCAAAAGTGGTTCTCAGATGTTTTGAATTGGTGTCTGGTTTGAAGATAAACATCGGAAAAAAAATATATAATTGGTATTGGTGTGGAGAGTGAGTTGGAGGAGGCCTTGGCCAGGGAGATGGGGTGTGGAATCGGCAAGATATTGTTTTCATACTTGGGCCTATCGATTGGTGGCAACCCTAGGTCTATATCTTCCTGGAATTTTGTCATTGAAAGGATAGAGAAAAGGCTGAACACCTGGATCAGATAATCTCTCTCTATGGGAGGAAGGTTGACTTTAATTCAGTTTGTCTTAGCTAATATTCCCACATACTTCATGTCCTTATTTGAGATGCCCAAGGGAGTTGCTAGGATTCTGGAAACATGATAGGGAAGGTCGTAACAGAATGGTCAGAGGGGATTTTCGTAGGAAGGAGAAGGGTGGTTGGAGACTGATCCTTGCGGCAATCATTTGGGCAATTTGGAAGGAGAGGAATAATAGAATTTTTTTTAGGGCAAGACAAGGTAGGCACAAGAGGTTTTTGAAAAGGCTAAATGGAACCTTGTCTATTGGTTAGCTATATGTAAGGAATTCAATGGTTGCGTCCCTAAGGATTTTTACCTGTCACGAGGAGGGTGTATGAAAGGGGGTAAAAAGTTAGGAAATCTAGCACAAAATGGGTGAAGCCTAAAGAAGGCCTCTATATGTTTAATGTCGATGGCGCAGCCAGGGGCAAACCTGGTCCAACAGGGATAGAAAAGGTCCTTCATGATGACATGGGTATGATGCTTTTGATCTTCTCAGAATCAGTAGGGGTAATGGAGTCCAATATGGCGGAACTAAGGGTAATTAAGCGAGTGATTCATTGGGCTAGTCTTGGGAATGGCAACCTCATTATCGAAGGCAATTCTACTAATGTGGTAGCTTGGACTAGTGGAAGGAATAACACTCCATGGAAATTGACCAACACTGTTAGGAACAAGGAGATTGTGTAGGAATGGAACTACCCATTTCGTGCATGTCACCCGCTCAGCGAACAATGTTGTTGATTTCCTATCCAGAGTTGGAGTACAAATATCGCAACCAGCAGTGGAAGTATTCTCCCTTTAGTTTTCAAAGGGAGTAGGGTTTTGATGGTTTGCTCGTCTGGAGCATTCCTCCTCGGTCCATGTCCTACAGATTCACTTGGGTTGTATGGGAATAGGGTTTATTCTTGTCATGAACATAGTATCTATCTCTTATTTCTACTTGCACTCTTTTTGTATTTTCTCTCTTGAGTGTCATGTATAATTCTCTTATACACAGTCCCTTGCGCTCTTGCATCTTACCATTTAATTAATGAAATATTTTTTGTCTCCGTTTCAAAAAAAATTAATTCCTTTAACTAGTTCTCACATGTTCTGTCACCCATTCTTGAATCTTTTCTACATTTATGATGGATTAAACAAGAAAAGGAAAAACTAAATATTGAAATGTTGATTACAACAGCACTGCCTCTTAAAGTTACATTATGCAGTTTTGTAAGATAATTTGCTATCAAATCCCTCTGTATGGACAAAATTAGATTTTTCTTTATTTGAAAATGGGACATTTACAGTTGTTAAGGTCTCAATTTACATTACAGTTAAAAAAAAAGTGCCTCCCTTTAGAATGTACGGAATGGAGAAGTATTTTAGTTGAAATATAATCATCCTACAACTAAAAACAGAAATGGGTTTAAACATTTTTTTTTTCAAAAACTAGCCATTTGCCATGAAGGCATTTACACGTCCATGCACCCGAAACAGCTTCTATTTTCTTAAGAGAATGTGCAAATTCAACGCTCTATGTTTGTATGCACGGAAAGAGAAGTACTTTCATAGGGGGGAAACATTTTTCAGTTAACAATAGAAATAGTTTAATTTGTTGTTAAAAGATGGTTATTTTCATTGAAGTATTTTTCTCTCTGTGATCATCCAAATGTAGGAAACACGTTCAATACTAATCAGAACACCCGCATTTTGTCGTATAAGCACCCTTCCAAATGTAGGAAAATTCAAGTTTTCGTTTCCTATCCAAATGGACCAAAAAGGAAAACCCAGAAGGAAAATGTTCGGAAATAAGTAACAAAGACTCAGAAAAACTTACTTGGGAGTTTGAAACGTACTGGCATTTTGGTAAATAACCGTAGTGGTAGAAGAGGGATGGTGGAAGAAAAGGAAAGAGGTGCTTTTGGTGGCACTTTCGTCAATATCCTCGTTGTCCACCTTGAGGGGATGGTGGTGGAATGGAGAGCGAGACTTTGAGAAGAAAGACCAGACATCGCTCTTGCTTCAGACACACTGAAAAATCCGCCAAATCCTTCTCAGAAGACCAAACCGGATTGATAGGCGATGAAGGGATAGGAAAAGAGTTTAAAAAATAAGGGAGTCCCAGGCATTCGTTTGCCATTTTCCTTCAATTTTTTTTAAAAAGTCAAGTCATTCTATCTTTTTTTCTAAAAATACTTTAATTATATATTATATAACATAAATATACAATATATATTATGCTTGTATCATATAATTTAAAAATTACTCAACTACTTCATGTTATATAACATATTTGACATGATTATATGAAATACATACATTATATTATATAATATACATATTCTTTTCTTTTTAATATAAATACATACTTAAATATTTTATAAAATAATTGATAGAGGTCCATTCAGAAAAAATAAAAAGGTGAAATATTTTATAAATATTTTATTAATCGTTTCTCTGAATTAAAGTATATTATAAACAAAGATTTCTTTTTAAATAATTTTCTTTTATTTTTCTTCTAATTTTTTATAAAAACAAATTAAATTAAAAATATAGCTTTAACTCTTTCCTTTAATTTAAAATACTTTATTAAAATTATGTAAAGCATACAAATATATTAAATTTATATAATAATTTAGCCAAATATTTGGTCTCCTAATTTTTCAACTAGAATATATTATACCTATATGCTTCCGTTCTTGACTTTTTGACATATCTATGACTAAATTTTTAATTAATTTTTCAAGAAAAAATCAAATTATATACAAAGAGTTTGCTTTTGTATTTTTGTCGTACATCGAATTCCTAACTATAATCTCGGATAGGACTAGAGGAGTAGAGTCACATTTCTTACCCAACTAATTAATTTAACCGAAATTAGAATTTAATTTTTTTTAGAATAATTAAAGATATATAATCATTTGAAATTATTAAATAAATGAGTTGAGTTTAAAGTGAGAGTTTAAAATAATTTAACTAAAACTCTAATTTAAAGTATCTTTGAAAAAAAATCTAATTTACCTTACTAAAAAATTTAGCTTATATTTCAAAAAAAAAACTCCAATTTAATTTGATTCAATATTTTCTAAAATAATCAATTCATCAGAACCAGACTTGAACTCAAATAGATAGGCCATAGCAAATGCTTGTGCCAAGAAGATCATTGTTTCAACTCATACGGAGTAGTTCAACTGGCATTCACTTTGGCTTACGAACCAGATATCTCAGGTTCGAGCCCCGTAGTCATCCGATGCCCATGGCATGTAGAGAGTTGTGTGTATATATAAAATTGAAATTAGTTTTTAGAAACTAAACTAAGAATTGATATCTTTTTCAATTTTAGTCAACTAAGTGTCTCGTCAAGGTGTTTTCTTGGACTCTTAGTTCTATAAAATCACAATAGAGCATGTATAAGATGACAGACTAAAACAATCACAATAGAAGACAAAGATTTAAGTGAAAACCCAAATAAAAAAACCACGGAAAAGAGAGAGATTTTATTATTATGTATCCACAAAAATTACAATAGCAGTATTTATAAAATTACAAGTCATCAGAGTTTTAACTCAATAAAGACTCAAGCCCGTTAGGACTCTCTCTTCTCAATCAACATAATCTTTTCTTGAAACCTATTTAGACAATGTTTGCACTACATATTACAAAATACTCTCGCCTCACGAAGCGGGAGGTTCTAGATTTGAGCCCCTGTAGCCTAATCTTAGTGTGCTTTAGAGATAGTGGGCTCATCTGTGCATGTTTTAGTAGAACTACATTTGAATTTTCCCACACATTAATCCAAAAAGAAAAAGAAAAAAGAACACTCCATTTTATCAGCTCATTGTAATCTAAGTTTATGTAAAATTGAGTCACAACTAAGATTAAAGGGATTTCCGTATGCAAGGATTTTTCTTAAGTAGGAGTTTCCCGTCCCGAGGGATTCATATGATCTTGTTTGGTAATTATGAAAAAAAGATGTGAGAAGAAAATAACATTTTCTATGAAAAAAATATTTTTGTAGGATTAATTAAATAAGTAATTTTATAATTTTTATAATTTGTAGGTAACTTTTGTTATAAAATGCGTTAAATGCTACAATGTTCCCTTTTATTCCTCTCTCTTATGTTGTTGAAGGTCAATTAAGAAGTTCAACCTCTCCTCCTAATGTCTTCAATCCACATACTACCTTCTTACAATTAATTGCGGTTGCATCTGGCTTTAATATGATAACCACGATGTGTCTTACTATGTGACAGTGAAACAAAGGTGAGTCTTATTATTTATATTTTATAAATTTTTCAAATTTTCAATGCAATATCTGATGACAACTCAAGTTGCTTGGGGAAGTTCCCATGAGAGCAAGGGTGGAATTGCTAAAGATGGCATTAGTAGAACGAATCCAAGGTACAACTTCTATTGAGATTATAGAGCTTTTTTTTTTTTAAGAGAATCTATATTTACCCATAAATTATACCTAAGCTCTTGTGGCAAATCAAAATTGAATAGTTTTTCAAGAGTTAGATAATATATCAATCAAATGACTTGCTACATTAGCAAAGTGTATAAAATGGATTAATTTAAAGATAAGTTTAATATTTTCCTTTTTACCATTCAATTAAACTTAAAAAGAAACTTAGAGATTCATAATTCTCAAATGTGACTCCACCATGCTTATCATAATTCTCAAGAGTTTAACAAAGAGGTTCCTATTGCAGAGTATATATTTTGTTGATTGCCCAAGAGCTTAACAAAGAGGTTCCTATTGCAGAGTATATATTTTGTTGATTGCCCAAGGCTTTTGGGTTGGAATAGAAAGTGGTCCTTGGGTAATTTTGCTTATTTTGCTAATTTTGTCCCTTGTAATGTCCTTGATTAGTAGTTGTCTTTAAAGTCGTTGGATCATGTGTCTTTTTTTAATGGTTTTACCTATTTCTGTGTTTCGGTTGTTGTTATAAATAGCAACTCATCTTTGTATTGTTGCCTATGATTTTGGATCTAAAATATCGTAATTTTTAGGAGTTAAGAATTCAAGGGTCAAAGCAAGGCTAGCGTTTCAAATACCTTGTTTATAAAGGGCAATACAAGAGTTCATGAGAGCTGTAGTGTTTGGGGTGAGAGGAAGGGAGGTGGAGAATTTCATTTTCCTTTTCATTCTCTTATTTTAATATTATTTTTATGAGTAAATGGAGCTCACTAAAGGCAAAAGTTCTCCACCTCTAGGAGAACATGGTATTCTACACCTTTTCCAGGAGATCGTCATCATCTCTCTCTAAGGAGAACTTGGGCAACAAGTGTTGTAGTACCCCGCCCCAGAGGGGGGCCTTGCTGAAAGAATAGTGCGTCAGAAGAGAGAGAAAATCGCCAGATGCACCAATAAGCATGTTTAATAGTCCCACATCGCATAGGGGGCATAAGTTCTCTGTGTATATAGAGGTTGGCTCTCTTCCATCTAGCACAAGGCCTTTTGAGGGTTTCTCTGGCGTGGGTCCACAGATGCAAACTTGTGCAGGCCCAAAGTGGACAATATTATGCTAGAAGGTCGGGGCAGGTCATTACATGTGCAACCCATCATGTTGGTTGCATATCTCTCTCTTTAATATTTTTTGAAATATAATAAAAATGACAAATGGAATTGAAAGCTCACTTAATGAACTATTAGTAGACCAAGTCATCTTCATCATCATCATTATAGCAATTAATCCCATACATTTAGAGTCAACTTTTTGAGTTTTTTTCTTTCACTCTATCTTATAAAAAAAATCACACCCTCTAATAACCCTACCCTCTTTCAGATAATTTTTTTTACCCCTTCCATCAACATTTTTAAAGCTCAGCTCTCTATCTCATCCCATCTACTTGCAAGCTTTTAATTTTTCTAATAGGGGTTGTTTCTAGTCTCCTATGTATAATACCCAAACTATCTCAAGTGGCTTTCTCTCAACTTCTCATCTATTGAGGCAACTCAAAATATTTCTCTAATGCTTTCGTTCTTAATTTGATATTTTCATGTAACTCTACTCATCCATCTCAGAATTCATATTTCTGTTACCATTACCATGTGAACTTATTTTTCTTTCATTACACAACATTTAACTCTATAAAACATTGTTGACCTAACTGTTGTTCTATACAACCTTTCCTTTAATTTACAAGGTACTCTATCATCACAAAACAGTTCCCTAAGTTGCCTTTATTTAGCCCATCCTGTTGGCTAAATCTAAATCTATTCCTCTGTTTGGTTCGATGGTTGCACACAAATATCTAAATTTATCACAATGTAATACCAAGTCATTCTCTATTTTGATTAGTTCCTCTTTGATCTATAACACTAAAGTTAGACTCTACTAAAATCACTCCATTTAATTACAATCTATATTTGTAGACCGAATCTTAATCGAAAATTCAAAATTTAGCCACTTGAATTTAGTTGTCAAAATTACCAAGAATTCTTTTTTTTCTAAAGACACATGGTGATTTTAACCATTAAGGTCAAGTGGCTAATATTCGAGTTTGGGGTTGAAATTTGATCTGCATATATCTCATCAAATGAACATTTGATATCGCTAGTTGGTTTTTCTTTGAACTAACAATTTTAAAAAATAGAAGTACTGAGGTATAATTTATGTGGCCTTATGATTAGGTTCTTCTAAGTAATTAAGAACTCCACTTAACTAGCATCAAATAAAGGTGACTAAAAACCAAGATCAGATTAAAGGAGTTTTTCAAAAGGACTTTTAAGGGTAGAGGTTCTCCTAATTTCTCCTATCCCAAGAGAATCTCCTACTTTAAATTCTCCTCATCCGAACTTAGCTTGAAATTTCACTACTAAGGGTACAATAATATTGACTTATATGTGTATATACATACATTGAAATTGATCATCAAGGGATTGGAACATATGGTTTTTCTATTTAAGTAAGTCTTGTAGGGCTTGCTTGGAGCCAAATTTGAACACCTCTTTCTCCTCACTTTACATACCTCCATGAATTAGATGTTTATCCAATTTAATGTCATCTCTAAAAGATCTCACTTTTTAGTTGAAAACCCACCCGAATTTGGATTTAAAAATACAAACTTATCCAATCTTTAAGCCTTAAAAAACATGGATTCAATGGTCAAACAAAAATGATTGGTAAGTTTCTTATTCAAGCGGAGAGCTTTCCTACTAGTGGATCTCATTGGCCTAGATAAGCCCCATAAAAAGTTCGAAAAAAGTTAAGACAGAAAATCTGTGCAATATGAACTGTTGGGGGTTCTCATTGCTCTGTCTCTCATGTTGGTGCGGGGGCCAGCATAAGATCAATTTGTGTGCACCCTTATCTCACTCTACACCCATTACCCACTTGTGAACTGGATTTCTACGACATATGATCACATATTCTAGTTGCAGCACCATTGGACAAAACATTACCAGAATTTTACCTTTATTTATATTTCATTTTTAGGCCTTCAGAATTATAGAATCATTCATTCAAACAAATTTTTGGTAGACACCATATTCAAGCACATATCTTTCTAACCAACCTATCCTCATAATCATAGCTGGGTCTTCCATGAGTTCCTACAATGAGAGCTCCTCAATAGATGTGTGGTCGAACACTCCCATCTATATGATAGTGGATGGGTAAGATTTTTCCTTTGAACAAGACCTTTTGATATAGACACTGAAATTTTAACTACTACAGGGCAGTGGTCTTTTCTATCCCATTCGACAAAGCTACAATGGTTGAATGGGGGAGTTTCAAAAAATCCTCCTATATAGCTTTCCACACATTCAATCCAAGTGAGGTCAAGTGTATATAAAGTGACTTAACCTTTCTGGAGAAAATGGCTATTCAACCTGACCAGATGCTATTTGCAAAATGAGAAAGGCAAAGTGGTTTATTATTCAAAAGAGCCCTACGAAATGAAATTTGCAGGGAAACTTCTTTTCATCCACTATCATATATACCTTATCATGCAAATTTTAGACCATTGTACAATTTCTACATCAAAATGACAAGAACTTTAGTACTTTCTTAAAACGGTCACTCATGAAAGACGATGCATATTTTTTCACTTTCAAACTTCAAATACTTCCATGTAACAATCAGAAGAACTTTAGTAACGGACACTTCAGATACAAATGACAGAAATTATAATTTATGATTAAAATACAGGTACATCAATTAACTAATGAGCAAAAAAAAATCAGTGGTATGTTTGGAAAATTTGGACCATGAGAGGAGAAAATGGAATTGATGTTGAAAGTCAAAAGCAGGATACATTCTCTGTAGTCATGGAGAAATTGCATGTGGAGTATATGGATGCAGCAGCAGCCCTGACAAGGGCCTCAGCTTTCTTTGATCTGTAAGGACAATAGAAGAACTGTTTTAGCACTTGTCATAGCAGAAGCAGACTATAGTCAAAGTGATGAGAGTATCTCCATCTTTGAAAAACTTGATTAGTATTCAAGTAAACACATATCAAATATCCCTTGAAACCATACTACCCATTATGGTACTTGTATGCAAGAACACAGGTCACTAGATATGGTCCACTGTCACTCTGTCAGCATGACCCACAAACAGATAAGTTGGGCCACAGTAGAATGTCAAATATAGTGGCCATTGGTTTCTTTTCTTTTCTTGGTTTAACTAAATATCAATCTTGTAGTAATCTTTTGAGACTCTGGATGAGTGGGCCAGCCTAAATTTTGGGCCAGGAGTGTTCTTGCCAGTTGCTATACAAGACCTGAATTGTGATGGATCCCTTGCATGTGTTTAGATCAATGCGTGCTTCAAGGTTAAAAAGAAGAACCTTTAACCAGGCATTGGCAGACGAGACTTATTGTTTCTCTTACCATTTATAGAAGGAAGAAAGAAAGAAACAAATGTTTGTGTTTCTCACATTCTAATCCAGGGGAGCTATAGTTAGCTGACAAGATCGTTTCAATTCCGATACATTTGGGGGCAATCATTAGGCCTTCTTGAGTTACAAGAATCGTAGGCTCAATTCTTCCAATCTATGAGATGTAACCTTTGATTTTTGGGTCTTTTAGATCAGCATCTGGATCATACAATGGGCCTTACATATATAGGATGGGTAACATTAACAAAGTTGCATAGAGTTTGCTAGGCATGCAAAGAATCAAGAATCACATTCTATCATATTGTACAAAATGCAGACTTGTTAATAGTAAAAGATGAATTTTGCTAGGCCTGCTTGATAAACATTACTCTCACTTAATTCTTAGCACAACCCTTGCACAACATTTGACCATTACACCTGGGCAATTTTCCAAAATTTTATTCCAGTCCATTCCTCCTGAAATTCTATAATAGGAACTGATTTTGGCAAATGGTTACTCTCACATTCTATCATATTGTACAGGTGCATGTTGGGTTAGATAGAACTAGATTTGCTTGGACGCAACCTAAGAATAGCTAGGGTTGGGTCAAAGATCACCACGTTTTGGGTTGGATTGGTTCCAAGTTTTGAAGAACCGAGATTTTTTGGGTTGGGTTGGGTTAAGGAGGAAAAAAATCTGAGACAAGATCCAACCCGAATTATTTTTATATAAAACTGTAAAGACATCTTATAAATCCTACTTGTTTCTCGCTTATAATACATACATATACATATATACATATATATACATATATACATATATACATACATATACATATATACATACATACACATATATACATATATACATACATATATATACATATATACACATATATACATATATACATACACATATATACATATATACATACATATATATATGTGTATGTATATATGTATATATGTGTATATATGTATATACGCACACATTTTATTTCTTCCATGTTGAACCTTTCTATTTTCAAATCTCATTTACTAAATTTGGGTCCTTTTGTGACTCTTTTTATTTCTTCCATTATGAGGTCTATAGTTCTTTATATTGCCTCCATTGTTTTGAGGTTTTTTAGAATGGGTGTGCTCTCAGGTGTTTGGTTAATTTCTTGGTTTGAGTTGGTTTCTAAAAGGCAGGTATTTTGGTATTTTGGGTCAAGTCAGTTCTAGATTTAAAAATATTAGTTCAGCGTGGGTTACCATAAACCCAATATGAGCAACTTGCAATCATAATCCTGTTGTAGGATATGGTGTATCACATTTTACACATGTTAGTTGACGTTTAAATTTTGTTAGATATCCATGTACTCTTTATATAGAGGTATCCTCATTTTTGAGAAAAAAACAAAAAAAATACAAACTCAAGAGAATGATTTCTCTCAATCTTCTTTCATTGTTTTCTCTTATTTTCTCCTTGTTTTCATTCTAACATGGTATCAATCAGAAATTGGTCCTGCTAATCTTTTCAGGCAACGATTTCATCTCATCCCTGGGTTTTCTTCTTGTCCATGCTCCTGTACATCTCATCCCAGGCTAGGATTTCACTGCTACAGTCGCCCCGTTGTTCTTTCAATCCCATTGGATTGCTCTTGGTTTTGTGATTCGTGGGGCCCACTTTTATCAAATTTTGCAGACGTCGTGCAATTACTGACCAGTCACTATAGAAGAACCCTTTTTTTTCTCCTTACATATGGTATTCTCTAGCCCTACTTCTCCTAGAGAAGATGTTATCAAGTGTCTCGACAGGAATTTGATTCCTTGTAGCAAGACAAAATGAAACTTAAGAGCATTATATCCTTTGGTTATGCCCAAACTTCTGTTCCTCAATCAGATACTATCTCATATGCTTTTTAGACCTCATCCGACAGTCTCTGGATTATTAATTCTGGGGTTATAGATTACATGTCAGGCATGTTTCATCTTTTTTCTTCTCTTAATTCTCTTTCTCTTGGATATGTTAAACTTGTTGATGGAACCCTTACCTCCATCAATGGTAGAGGGACCATTCCTATATCTTTTAGTCTTGATGTATCTTCCGTTCTTCATGTTCCCCTATCGTCTAATAATCTTTTATCTGTTGGTTCACTTACTAAGGTCTTTAATTGTTCTATGACTTTTTCCCTTCTCATTGTGTTATTCAGGATTTGGTCACAAAAAAGGCGATTGTGGGTGGTCTTGAAGAAAAAAGTCTGCATTTCTTTGATCCACAATTTGGCTCAAAACATGATGCTTGTTCTACTAGTCATTAGGATATTTGGCTTTGTCATTGTCGGCTTGGTCATCCATCCAATACAATGTTAAAGCATTTGCAACTTTCTTTGAAATTGATAATTTTGTCTGTGAAAGTTGCCAGTATGGAAAGCATCATCGACCCACACTTTTTCTTAGTCTTCCAATTATTCATGTTTTCCTTTTCTCTCCTTAATACATTATGATATTTGGATGTCACCGATTGTTTTTTCGACTGGATTTCATTATTTTGATAGATTCATTGATGATTACTCTTGAGTGACTTGGGTTTATTTAATGAAACATAAATTTGAAGTCTTTGATCATTTTCGCACTTGTCATAAATGAATTACTACTCCAATTTGATTGTTGCCTTAAAACCTTGCGAAGTAATAATGGGGGAGAAAATATGTCTCTCTTTTTCACATTATCATCAGGAACATAGGACTAAATCTCAAATTTCCTGCCCTCATACAACTCAGCAGAACAGAGTTGCTGAAGGGAAGAATCTTCATCTTCTTGAGGTAGCTCGATCTTTGTTAGTTGCAATGAATGTCCCTAAGTCATATTGGCATGATTCCATTCTTACTGCTTGTTATTTTATAAATTGCATGCCCACAAGAGTCTTACATAACAAAGCACATATTGATGTTATTTCTACCTATCGATCTGTATCTATACTTCCGTTGCGTGTTTTGGATGTACTTGTTTTGTTCATGACTTTTTTGCTGACAAGTTTGCAAAAAAAATCTGTGAAATGTGTGTTTTTGAGATACTCTTCCGCTCAAAAGGGATATAAATGTTTCTATCCAATATAGAAATATTTATTTCAATGGATTTTTTTTTTATATACTCCATATTTTTAACCATCCAATCATAAGTTTTCTTTTTCTCCTCATGTTCTTCCTACTTTTATAGATACAATTGACACATCTTCTGATCTGTGTACCTCTAAGCCTCTCATTGTTTATCCCAGGAAAAAAGACATGCTTCATGCTTCACCTACTACCACCCAATCATCTTTGGACGATCTTGATCCATCACCTAAGAATTCTGATCTTCTCATCGTTTTGAGGAAAGGTAAACGTGCATGTACTAAACATCCGATAAATCAAAATTTTCCTATAATACTGTTTCTCCATCATATCGCAATTTCCTTTCCAAAATAGATACCCCTTCCATTCCTAAGAGGATTAATAGTTCTCTTCAAGATTCTTCCTGGAAGGCTGCTAGGATTCCCTTGAAAAAAAAAATCAGATTTGGGAGAGGGTATCCCTGCCGTAGGGTAAGACTCCGATAGGGTCTTTGGTCTCAAACACAATCTAGGCGGATCCCGTTGTTCGATATAAAGCTCGCCTAGTGGCTAAAGGCTTCACTCAGACTTATGGAATTGATTATTAGGGTACATTCTCTCATGTTGCAAAGATCACCTCTTTATGAGTTATTATCTCTATTGCTACTACTCAGGAGTGGACTCTCCATCAATTAGATCTCAAGAATGTGTTTCTTCATGGTGACCTGAAAGAAGAAGTTTACATGCTACCACCTCCGAGCTTTATTAGACAAGGGGAGAAAGGAAAGGTATGCCGGCTTAAAAAAACAATATATGATCTTAAAACATCTCCTTGAGCATGGTTTGATAAATTTAGCACAACCTTGTTAAATTATGATTTTGCACAATGTTAATTAGATCATTCCGTTTTTGTGTAACATACTAAAGACGTTGTTAAACTTCTTGTGGTTTGTGTGGATCATATAGCCTTAACAGGGAATAATTAGTCCCCTATCGGTGCTTTGAAAGCCTATGTGCAAAAGTCTTTTGATATTAAGGATATTGGCTTACTTCGTTATTTCTAATTGAAGTTTCTTGATCATCTAAAGGACTTGTTTTTTCCCAACGAAAATATGTTTTAGATCTTCTTCATGATGACGGGATTTTCTGGATACAAGCTTGCAGATACACCACTTGATGTTAATTAAAAAAATCTCTGCATCCGATGGGACTCTTCTTCCTGATCCTCGCTTTTATTAGCAGTTGGTAGGCAAGCTCATTTTTCTTACCATCACCCAACCTTACTTGGCTTATGTTGTTAGTGTGGTCAATCAATTATTCATGCTCCTATAGATGATCACGTTCATGCAATCTTTTGCAATTTACGCGTTATCTTAAGGCCAACCCAGGTCATGGATTCCTTTATAGGAATCAATCTACGTTTAATATTCCGGGTCCTCTGACGCTGACTGGGCTAGTGTTCCTAATGATTGACGATCTACCTCGGGCTATTGTATTCTTTTAGAATCTCATTCGGTTTCTTGGCGAAGTAAGAAACTAACTGTTGTCACTCATTCGAGTGCATAAGCATAATACAGGGCCATGTCCAACACAACATGTGAATTACTTTAGTTCAAACAATTTATTGATGTTGGCTTTCTATCACCAGAAGCACTTATCATGTTCAGTGACAATCAAGTTGCAATCAATAATGCTTCCAATACAGTTTTCCATGAACTTACAATGCATATAAAGATTGATTGTCATTTTTTTTCAACATCATTTATCCTCTGGGAATATTGTCACTCCATATTTTAAGTCCAAGAATCAATTAGCCGACATGATGACGAAAGCCATCTGTCGCTCTTAACAAGATGATGTTTTCAGCAAGTTGGGCTTGATTGATATCTTTGTACCAGCTTGAGGGTGAGTGTTGTAGGATATGGCGTATCACATGTTACACATATTTGTTGACTTTTAGATATTGTTAGATATATCATTGATTGTAAATGATTGTAACAGATTTTTCTTTCCTTTTTCCTCTCCTTGATTGACTCCTTGTACTCTTTATATACATGTATCTCTGCTTTGTTAGAAAAAAAACAAGAAATACAAATTCAAGAGAATGATTTCTCTCAAGCTTCTTTCAAATTTTTCTCTTCTTTTCTCCTTGTTTTCATTCTAACAAATCCTTGATGCACCAGGCCATAGACCCATTCAGGCATGTGCTTAGAGTATAAAGGTGCAAGTGAGACCCAGCAAGAGTCAAAAGATAATCTTGTCAGGTTACAAAAACAGCAGCAACAATGATGATGGTGGTAAAAAAAGATCACTAACATTAAAAAAAAAAAAATGATGGAAGACGAAAAATGGCAGGATAGCTCCACAGAACAATCTCTCCTCAATTCAACACAGAAATCTGTACCTGAAGTCCTTTTCTAATGCACCTGGATGCTGGAGAGCATCCATGTCCATAATGTTCATGCATTGCAGTCCCTGCTCACAATGTAATTGCATTTGATTCACTTGTTTCAACCAATTTTCCTGAAAATGCCAGAACTGGAATTAGGAATCTTGTAGGATAAAGTCAAAGCTGGTGCAACCTTTTAAACCAGCATTTTTAGAGAATAGAAACGACAAGAAAGTCACAAGATGCAGAAAATTCTAGATTCAGGAAGACAAATCAATAAGGAAAACAAGAAGGAGACTTTCTGCAAGTGATGGCATCTTTATGGAACGTTTTTATGTGCCCCAATCACAATATGTTTGAATAATTTGACAGAATGGAATTTTGTCCATTCTGCTTAGCATTCGGGTGGGATAGAAATGGGAAAAGGATCTCACATAACACACAAAAAACAGGTTAATGCTTTTCTAACTTTATGCTCCAAATCAGTATCAGTGACATCCATTGATTATGATTCAAAAACTTAGGGAAGCAGTACCTGACCAATGCAATTTTGAATTTCCATGGCAGCCCCACCCAGAAAAAATTCAAACTGCTATTTTGGGGTGTACTAGTCATAAACTACAGTGTTAAGAATTAAATGAGAATGTATGATACTGAAATAATTAAACATTGTTCCTGTCAGACTCACAAGTTGTTTTCCCTCTTCAGAGAGTGCTTTATCCATTTGATTGAAAATGGATCTCCATCTTGTCATATGCATATCAGGAGTTGCATTGATGGAACATGCAGAACCAGAGGATTGGCTGACAAATGGGTCATGCTGTCGGTTTAATATTAACTCTTTTGACACTAGTGAAGGCAATTCTCTCTGAATCACACTTCGTACTCTCTTCTTACTACGCTTTAATGCTGCGCATGAAACGGAAGACAAAATGAGAACATTATATATGAAACATTCTGTTAATCTTGTCTCCCTATGTACTGTAATAAAAAATTAAAAATAGTAAACTGTTACCAGCAAGGCGTCCTTTGATGTCCTGTTGAATAAGTTCCAACCATCTAGAAGCAACGGTTGCCCCTGAAATAATAGAAAGAATTAGTATAAGTTGTTCTCTCCTACTTCATAAGCAACTATAAGAAGTTTCTATAATATAATCGGGAATTGTTGGACAGTGAACATCATCTGGTGATCAAAACTGTTGGTTAGATGGGTCTGTTGTGAATAGAAGACTTCTGACAATCCTCCAAATTGAAAGATTTACTAGAAAAAGGCAAGCATACCAAGAAACACACTTTTTACTCTCAAATTTCCACCAGTAGGCATCTTACAAAAGTTATGAATAGAGAAACGGACCATTTTTAGTAGGAAAGGTTTCGTAAGACTAGGACCATCAAACCATTTCTCATCTAAGCTTGTATGGGTCATGAACTCATAGTTTCATGTATAGGTTTAATTCTTTGTTCCCTCTCACATTTCGAGTTTTTATCCAGTATCTTCTTACTCCACTCGACAATCACTAATGCCATTAAAAAGATAAGGGCCTATTTGCATTTGACAAACATAGAGTAATTCATTAGAAACAAGTGACAGTACTATAAAAGGTGGACAAACCTGTGCTTGGGGCAGACCTATGGGAATAGAGGATTCATCAGATCAATAGATCAGATGACACAGGCCACAAATACAGACCTGTAATTCCATATATAAAATTAGCCATCATATATGTTCACTTTTTTGTTGGTTTTTCTTTCAACAGCTCCTTACTCTACAGTCAAGTCCACCTACAAGTTGTAATAAAAAAAATAATCTGTTTATATTCTTCCCCAGTTCACCTGGAGAAATGAAATATATAGGTGATGGTTCCATAATTAATAACATGGTTATGTGAAGATGATTCAAATCCAAGAATATAATATTCATTGGTAGTTGACAGTGCATCTCACAAGTTACAGGTTTTCTGACCGTATATTCTTTGTCATTATGTATCGATGTGTGAATGTTCTGGTTGATATTCATATTTCGTGGTCGTGTAGTTTGAAAAGTGAACATCTGCAAGCCTTTTCCACTGGCTAATATGTATTGAACCCATAAATTTGCTGCTAAGGCAAGAGTTATTTCCTTTGCTCACTCCCTCTGCATATTGATGTAGTGCTATATTCTTAAAACCACAGTGGGACAAACTCAAACAGCCATGAAACAACTAGGTTAGGAAGTCCGTGGTGAGCAACAATGCTAACCTTTTATAGCTAGTGAATTAATGTTATCTTGGTTTGCTAATAGCTCTTCAATTGATGTACAGCTGCCATTATCTGAGACACTGGTTGCAGCTGACAAGAATCTTAATGGAAGTGTATTGACCTCATGTTCTAATGTAAATTGTGAAGCAATTGAAGATTCATAGAATATCCTTCTCTCTGCTACATCAAATTCACCACCTCCCTTCTGCTCAGAGCATGAATGAGTAGACAGATTATTCAATGATGTCACAACTCCTGTCTCTCTGGTTTCTGCTATTATGTTTGAAGGTTCACCAGCTACTAAATCATGCATCTCTTTGGGACAGTTTATCATATCATTAACTTCGTTGCTCCCTCTTCTCATTTGGATTTGGTTCCCAGATCTGCTTTGACAATGCTTATCTAGCTTTTCAGACCTCACCAACGCCTCAATTATGGATTGAACCTGTCTACTATTTCTTACATGGTTTATGATCCCAGGATTCAGTCCAGTAAGCAGTCCACTCGGAGCTGCAATTTTTTTGAACCTATCAACCTGCTCTTTCTTTGCAAGCTCAATCTTTTTCTTCTGTAGATCATTCTTTTTCTTCCTTGATTGGCCCTGTTTCTTTGGTCTGGGTATGCCTCCATGTGAAGATGAAAGGAAACCATTTTGTTTCATTGCTTTCCACATTTTCAATGGTTCATTATCCTCCAAGGGGCCAGTGGAGCTACCACACTCTGAAGGTTGTCTCAATTTCACATGATCCAAGCTTTTGTAAGGATAAAATGGGTCTTGTTCTACTCCATTAGAAACGTAATCTTCATTAAGATCTAGTCTGAAGTCTGATGGTACACTGACATTGAGGTCAAGGCCTTTCTCCAGTTTCTTGGATGCAGATGGGTAGCCGCTGACATTAGTGACATAAACAGATAAGGTGTCAGATCTTGAGTTGTTACAAAGACTCTGACCGCTCTCAACATGACCACAAGCATCTAATTGAGTCAAATTACTCTGGTCTGTTGTTCCTTCTGGGAGCCTATCTGAAGGCATGCATGCAGAAGCTTCTGCAGTTTGTGCAGTAGCTTCTTTTGTACCAACACGAGCATGAACTACAAGTTCTTTATTTGGAGATTCTGAATGAGTGGCTTTGATCTCTGCAATAGAGAATAATCAGTTAGAAGTAAGAGAATGGTTCAGGTGTAACATAAACAAATACATATAACTCAAAAGAGAAGAGAAAAAAGAAAGATGAAATGAGTTAGGCCATGCTCAACAAAGTGGGATAAAAATCTTGCATTAGAAGAAGAAACCTGCATTATGAGAGACTTTTATCACCATACTCCATGGAGGCTTATTTCCTAATTAAGAAGAATTAAAAGTTTTTGGAGCAGTGAAGAACTTTGTGGTAATATTTTTCAAGAAGAGCCCCAGTCAACTTCTTTAACAGTTATAAAGACAAATCAAGTGAAGTTAATGGGACACCTAATTTCCCAGGGGAAAATGGACACTTATTACTTACCTAGAAACTAAGGTTGAACTCAGCTGAAGGATAAAATTTTCTACCTTACTGCAAAATTGTAATACCTATGCTGAATTTGAAATATTTTGCTTTGGCGTTTGGACAACTACTGGTAATACCAATTGAAACATAATCTTTTAAATGATATTGCTAACCCTTCATTCAAAGAAATGGTTAGGCATCCCTCATTATGAGGAGGATGGGTGTGTTCCAAGTTTGTGCTCCACAGATGATGCTCTCCCATAACAGTTGAGCTGGCCAACGTAACATATTGCTATACTATGTTTTTTCAAATGAACCCTGAAGGCCATCGGAAAGTGCAAAAGGAAGAAATATATCATGAAAAGATGCATGCACAAGAAAGGGGAGCAGCGAACGAGTCCCACATGCCACATTGGTTCTAAAAGGGGAGATCTAGGGACTTGTATGGGACTTGGGTCACTCTACCTATCAGGCTAGCCTCTTGGGATGGATACTCAATCTTAACAAGTGGTATCCGAGCCATATCCACAAGCCAACGCATGTGGACTCAGGGGATCCCCTAGCCGGATAGGATGGCTGGCAATGTTCTATCTCCTGAAGAGCCTCGTTCGATGGGGGGATTCTTGGAGCAGCGAACGAGTCCCACATTGGTTGTGAAGGGGGAGATCTAGGGACTTATATGAGACTTGGGTCACTCTACCTACCTATCAGCCTAGCCTTTTGGGATGGATATCCAATCCTAACACAGATTTCACCCTTAACTTGTTCTAGGTAGAGTTCATAGATGTGAACAATGGGTCTCACGTTTAATGAATGGAGAAGGGACATGTGAAAGAAATTGCTAATACTAGACAAGGGTATGTTTCAAAACTATCCTAATTTATTTCAGATAATATCATCGACAAAAAACACACATGCATAAGAGAGAGAGAGAGAGAGAGAGAGAGAGAGAGAGAGAGAGAGAGAGAGAGAGAGAGAGAGAGAGAGAGAGAGAGAATAGGCAGCATCAAACACTGAATTCGTAATCACTTGATGGTGGGTTCAAAGAAATTACCCTTGGAGCAGAGAGCCGAATATAGATTCTGAATCTTAATCCGCTTACTTGTGGATTCTGATCCAGTGTTCAGCTCTAAACCACTTCTCTTCTCCAGTACCGTCTAATGTATAAAGCAGAGAAAAAAAAGGGGGAAATGGAAACAGGAGAAAATCAGCACCACCATCATCTAAACTAAGAAAAAAAGAGTTCTCTGGAAAGATCTGAAAATGGAAGAAGCAAACACAAACCTTTGAAGGAGACAGAGAACTTCTTTTTGAGATAGATGGATCTAAAAGAGATCCGGAATCCAACCATTCCATCGCACTCAACAACTTGGAATCAGAGATCTCGATATAGATTAGGAGCGTGCGAAGCTACTCTTAAAAGTTGAAATCCGAAAGAGTTCCAATTCAAAGTTGGAATTTGTTTGGGGAATTGTTGGTCCAATCACTGGGGTGTCAGCTATTTTCTTGTTCTTTTACGGATGAGAGAGAGAGAGATTATATAGCAGAGTTGGATATTATTTGAATGTGGAAAAGCGCGGATGACTCTCTTTCTCCCTCTCTCGCTCTCGAGTCACGCAGTCCAGTCACAACCAACGGTTGCTTCTGTTTTCAAATTCAAAAGGAGACAATGGCATAGTAAATAACAGAGAGCACGTGTAGATGGGCAACAGTAACGTGGGTGATTGGGGCTGGAATACTGGTATGGACTCTCCCTCGTGGCCTTTTTTTTAGGTCCTAAGGTGTCTAGGGTTTAGGCTCTAAAGTGTCCATGCCTGGCACTCAACTAGTCTCTTAGAGTGTATGAAAATCTTTCAATCTACCAACACTGTATAAGTTTCGAAAGAGAGTGGCCCTTCATTGGATTCACTGGGTATTGAACTCAAAATCTCAATCTTAAAATTTTGTGTTTCAACCACTGAGACTGCGTTTGGATGAGTGGTAAATTTTAGAGAGGTTACCTTAAGTAAGGGTCACCTTTGAGTGGAGGTGACCATTGAACCCAAAATCTTAATCCTAAAATTTTGTGTTTCAACCACTAAGGCTGCGTTTGGATGAGGGGTAAATTTTAGAGGGGTTACCTCAAGTTAGGGTCACATTTGAGTAGGGGTGACCTTTGAATTGGGATTACCCTTATCTTTTTTGGTAAGCTTACCCTAAGTGTAAAAAATTTGTTTGGTAATTACAAGCAAGTGTAACCTAATATATTAATATTTTTTAATTTTTTATAAAATATAATTATTAAATAATATTCATGAAGTAAATTCTAATAATATAACTTATAATAATTTTATCTATTTTTTATAAATTATTTTTCATAATTCTTGCATTCTAACATTAAAAAAATAAATAAAGATTTTTTTTATATTATTCTTTTAAATCCCAATAAATGAATAAAAATATCAACATATCTCTTCATAAAAAATATAATTTATATTTTATTTATATTATATGAATTTTAAAAAAATATTAATTCTCATAAATTTGATAATATATCAAGTTACCCCTGCTTACAGTTACCCCTACTCAAGGGTAATCTCAGGTAACCCCTACAAAATTTACCCCTCATTCAAATGCATCACGTTGAAAATATTGACAAATTTTTAAAATAAAGATAATTACCCCAAAAGAGATTACCATGAACCTCAAACTCTTTCGGAGTTTCGAGACCCTTTCAAAATTTAGACATAATCACTCCTTAAAAATATGACATTTTGACAATTATGTTTCATAAAATTTTAAATTTATTTTTTATATTATATGAATTTAATAAAAATTAATAATTCTTATAAAATTGTTATGTCATATTACCCTTGCTTACAGTTACCCCTACTCAAGGGTAACCTCGGGTAACCCCTATAAACCAAATGCATCATGTTGAAAATGTTGACACATTTTTAACTTCTCAAGGGTAATCTCAGGTAACCCCTACAAAATTTACCCCTCATTCAAATGCATCACGTTGAAAATATTGACAAATTTTTAAAATAAAGCTAATTACCCCAAAAGAGATTACCATGAATCTCAAACTCTTTTGGAGTTTTGAGACCTTATAGAAATTTCGACAGAATCACCCCTTAAAAATAGGATATTTTGACAATTATGTTTCATAAAATTTTATTTTTATTATTTATATTAGACATATTTAATAAAAAATATTAATTCTCATAAAATTGTTAATATGTCAGTTTACTCCTACTTATAGTTACCCCTACTCAAGGGTAACCCCTGTAAAATTTACCCCTCATCCAAATGCATCATGTTGAAAATGTTGACACATTTTTAAAATAAATTTCAAACAAAATTAAATTGCTAATTACTTAAAATATATTATTTTTTTAATTATATAATACATATTTTTTGAAAGATATTAAATTTATAATATAAAATTGACAAAGAGAGAAAGGCAAAGGGTGTTGAGGGGTAGGGTATTGTGAATACCCCAACCTCCAAAGGGATTTAAAAAATAGGATCAGAGAGGTAAATTTTCAATTTTTTACGCTCACCCCCTTATTATCAAACGAGGATAAATAGGGTAACGGGGGTTACCCCCTCTTACCCTCCATCCAAACGCAGCCTAGGCCAACTCCTTGGGATTCTGCCTCATAACCTTTTTTACCGGGAGGAGTTATATTGAGTAAAAAATTGATAAAAAATAATAATTTTTATGTCATAAAATTTTCACAGAAATTTTCTATTTGAAGATACAAATACAACAATATGGATTAAATCTTTTAAATTAACCAAATTTAATTTTTAATAAATTTCTTCAATTTTTTGATAAAAATAGAGCAATTTCTTCCAACTATTTAAATCATCTTGAATTTTTAGTCTATTTTAAACAAATTTCTTATATTTTAAATATTAATGTGGTAAAGATAAGTTAAATATTTCAAATTCATCGAATCAAATCATAATTTTTTTTATCTATTAGATTTTTACTCCCTTAATACAAGTGTGATTTGATTTTTACTCCCTTAATACAAGAAATTTTAAATCGATATATAGAAATTGAAATGATAGTCAATCTTAATCAATCATTCTATTTATTTGCACTCAAATGAATTAAAATTTACAACAAGAATAACTTCTGTATTTAACATAAATAGAATTTCTAATTTAATTTAATAGAAACAAATGAAATCACACATGTCATTCTACTGCATTTAACAATATTAGTAGATGTCCTCAAATGAAATATAATATATTATCTTAATAACCCCTTTCAATGGGGCAACGTGGCCCATACTCTCATTTGTCCTTTTGTAGAGCTCCGGGGGATGGGTTCCAAAGGTGGACTTAAAAGATATTTTCAAGATAATGATTGTAACACCCTGACCCGGAGGTGAACCCGGAATGCTATTAATTTTTTTTTTTCCTTTATAATTCCTAACTGGGCTGGATCAATAGTTAGGCCCAGAAATAAATGTTACACATGCTCTTTACATGTGACCTCAAACATGTACCATCTACCTACTTAAAAGCACATATCATATAAACAAATATTTCCATAAATAACATATCTTTTATTCTCATCAGAGTTACTAACGGTCACATAGTTGTTTATACAAGCTTTAACAAAAATAAGTACCACATGAGGTACTTTACACATAACATGATTCAAAGGAACCAAAAGTCAAACAAGAATGAAATTCCCTTCCGGGGAAAATCATCAGAAACCGCAACAGCTTAACCCTTATAAGTTTGATATAGAGGTTCCTCCTCCTCGGGTACATCTCTTGAAATGTGAATTGTGTGAGCTAAGCAAGCCAGTGAAAAAACATAATAATGCAGTGTAATGAAATATCAAGTAGCCAAAATCAATATAATCCCATAAAAGGTTTATCCTGCCAAAGGTTCCAAAATAATTCCATAACTGCTGACATCCACCGTAACACCTAGACACTACACGGACTATAAGCATTAAGTCCATACACGGTCAAATACAAATCTTAAAGGTTCATCTCCGACATACCTGGGCCAATACTGACACACTTAGGCCCCCAACTGACACACCTGGGCCAGTAGACACAAACCGACACACCTGGGCCGGTAATCGACACACCTGGGCCGATAATAGATCAGTAGTTAAGGGTATGTGGAAGCAGTATCAATATCATTATAGCTCATAAGCATTTCATCATTATAATCAAAATATACGATAAACATCATTAATATCAATAAACAATTTTCACAATAGTGCATCATGTCTAGGCATATAAGTGGGTTCATTAAGTCTGATCATTAAAACCACTCATTGCACTAGATCCTCTTAACCTAATTTACTTATACTGTAATTGTTAAGTTTTCTCATCGAAAATGTGGGTATCGAAGTATTTGTCAAATACACAAACAGATTAACAATAAAAAATCAAACAGTATGCATAGATACAATAAAAACACTTATAGTATTTTAAATCTTTCTATCCTATTTTAAGGAAAAACTTCAGGGGAAATGGATCTGAGACTCCTATATGGGTTACTATCCATTTTAAATTACAAAAATCAGAAGTATAATAAGATGCTCAGGCCACTTCTCATATTGTCTTTTGGAAATGACCATATAGACGTATTGAGTTAGGCCTAGAGATATAAGATGCTCAGTCTTATAGCGAGTTTGGCCTAGATGTCACTCAGTGCTCGAACTCTTCCTTTCTACTGAGTACCGAGCTGCGAAATTAATCGCTCAGCTACTGATAGTTATCGGGTTGAGTCAGCCACAGATAGAGAGTATCGACCTCGAAGTGAATACATAATATATATGTATATAGAATAATATCAAATAAGAGGGGTTAGTATCACTTTTAATTTTTAAATGGATATAAACATCACGTTAAAATCTAAGATCTAAATCATGAAATCCTAATTTAAACTAAGTTTCAAAATCAAAACTGGGTTCCTCGGAACCCGATGCTATGGCTTCGGAACTTCCGAGCCACTGCCTAAATCTGAGTTTACAGAACTTTCGGAACATGGGTTCTGTCCTTTAGAACTTTCGAAGATCAGGTCTTGGAACGTTTGAGCCTGCTTCTGAACAGAAAAATAGAAAACAGAAAATCAGTGGGTCTGTATGTCTCGGAACCTTCCGAGGTATGCTCGGAACTTTCGAACAGTTCAGAACGCCTCAAAGGTGTCGGAACATCCCGGTCTGAACAACAAAGGTAGAAAGAACATTTGGCCTTTGGACAATTTGGAACCCGGAACAGAATTCGGAACTTCTGAAATGTTACCTTTGGAGTTTCCAAAGGCCAACTCTCGGAACTTTTGAGAGTCGTCCTCTGTCACCAACAACAGAGCAATGACGGAAAACGACTGTATGAAATACGAATTCAGAAACAGGGGGTTTTCTGGTTTCGTTTTTCACAATCTTCAGGTCGGATGGACTCATTAGCGAGTCCTCTTTACTTTATGATGAAATTGGACCTTTTATACTTATAAAAAACACTAGATTTTAAGAGGAAAAACAGTGAAACACTTGAAAATTCAAGTTTTCCTTTAAACTTCAAATTCATTTTTGACACTCAAATCTTAACCAAATTTACTTCTCTTTGATCCTAAACTGGCTAGAATTTGAAAACGAACACAATGGTTACTTTCGTTTTCGCTCCTGGGTAGAAATTCAGTAACTTGAAAAATCTTCCACTTCAAAACTTAAGGTAAATTTTTTGAAACAGAGGAGGGTAGTTTCTTTTCTAATGGTGGGTGATTGCAGGTGGGGATGGTGACTGGATTTATAGCCATGGCTAGGTAGGGTAATAGACTCTCCAACAAGACGAAGGGAAGGACACCTCATCTATAAGCTACGTCCATAGCTTACATGAGTCGAGGCTGAAGCAGCAACTTCCGGCCATGAAGGTGGTCTAATCATTTGAAAAATTTGCAATTTAGTCCTCCTATAGTTTTTGCAAATAAGTCTATTCTTATCTTATTTCAATTTTTAATTAATCACATGATTTATTTAACTTAATTAATTTAATCCAACTTAACAAAAATGTTGGGTTTTGTAAACTCTACTCATCACAAATTTTTGGAGATTTATATTTTATCAAAATCTATTGATTTAAATAAAATTCACATTTTGTCACTATTTACTTAATTCAATTTGTATTTATTAAAAGGGTTTAAAACTTTTATTTTCAAAATTTGAAAACATAAAACAATGAGTTATAATAAAGTCTAAAACACATATTTTTCTTAAAATTTTCTCATTTCCAAAATTGTTTAAGAATAATTATTTCTTCACTTTCGGGATCTTTTCGGGTAAATTTTTTTTAATAACATTTTTCTGAAAATAATATAATAATATACTTATAAATTTTTGAATTTAAAACCCTTAATTAAGGGAATCAATATTACTCAACAATAATCAAATAATTAGGTAAATAGTAAAATAACGTCGATAAATGGTAAATTACTATTTTTCCCTTCCAATTAGATGAGTTGAATCATCGAGCTTTCAGGCTCTTATTAGGCCAAACTTGGACTTTTCGTAAAGCCCTAACCGTAATTTTTTTTTATTAAAAGGTTAAAATATGATTTATCATATTGATTTAGCCTAATCTGGGTCAGAGTATTAAAATAATATTTATTAAAAGTCGAAGGCTCATTTAATTTAAAAGATATGATTTTTAAAGATTACGAAATTAATCATCAAATTTAAGTAAATTTTGGATAGATTTTTAATTTAATAATGAGATTAAGTATAAATTAGTTTAAATTTGATATGGATACAATTCACATGATGGGTCTAAGATAGAGAATCTTATTTCAAATCTCAATAGACTCTAGATGAGAGCTCAAGTGGAGATATCATCCATGGACAATGTCACCAAGTTTAAAATTATTCACTATCTTAATTACATTAACATAAATTATTCTATTAATATATGAGAAGTGGTTGTTAACTATATTTTTAGAGAGTGGAATTTAATACAGTCGATTTTGCTTGTGTTGGTTGCACTGATGTAATCCTTCGGTCGAACTGATGACGGCTGGTTATGCTAATAAAACCTGTTGGTCGGACCGTTATTTCCTAGTTTCACGTGATCACCTCTTAGGTTTTTTGTGCTCTCCTTCCTCTTTCCTTGTGCAAGGACCAGATAGCAAATGGAAGGTTTCCACTTTCCACTTTCTGTGTTTTCCTATTCCTCGCAATGCCAATTCAAGTGGAGTCCATTTGATATGGCGATCTTGAGTGGGGCCCTCTCTTTCCTCCATTGATCCGGGCATAGATTTGGAGTGTCATTTCATCGATAAGCTCCAATTGAGTTGGTTCATTTTCAATTAAATTCGAATGAGACTCGATGCCTGTTTTGGATATAAAATTAATCAGACATTTTGGGACATGGAGATAAGGGTCGCCAACAAAACATGATTGTTAAAAACCAATTAACAATTATTTTCTAAGAAACCAATTAAGATTTCTCTGCTCACAGCTTGCATGGAATTTTGTGTGCTGTTTTTTGTTGACTATCCACTAATCTCATTGTCAATGATCTTCTTGTTGCTGGTCACCAGGCATGACAAAGAGGTCTCGAAAATCAATTTTGTTGAATGATTGTTAGTGTTGACACCCCATTGATTGGATTAAATGGTGTTCACGATCAAAGGTAGGGATCATTCGACCAGGGATGTGTGATTCAAGGTGTGTTGGCATGTGGGGCTCACTTATTTTGTATAGATGGTCTGTGTTGGTCAATTGCGATTGAATTTGTCTCATTAAAATAGAATTTTGGAGCCTTAGAAAATCATGACTTACATTTTTGAGCTAGAACGAACTTTACAAAACTCGTCATTGAGAGAAATGTGCCTTTAGTGTTATATAGAGACATTTAACGTTCAACTTTTTTGTCACTTCACACCTCCCCTCTCACGTGCAGTTGTCCTCATGTGCAACTTCATCCTACGTAAACATGCAAAATTTGCTCTGATACCATGTTATAAAACCTTGACTTGATAATATTCTCAAGGTAGAACTAATTCTCAAAAGCTAGCTATTGAGAGAAGGGTGCAAATTATATAGTCAATGGTTTCACAAGTTAACCAATGTGGAATTTTTTGTCACTTCATACCTACCCTCATATCCCTGACTGCACGTAGAAAATTCAGATGGGAAACCATTTCATCAACATAACTGGAATTAAAATAACAACATACATAAATAGGAGAAATTCTTGTGTATAGAAGGTACAACATCAACATGTACTTTTGCTGATTGAGATCAAATTCATATTAGTAATTTAAAACTTTATAGAGAGCTTTGTTTAATCCCCAAAGTGACTTTATCCGTTAGACGAGAGACCTATTTGAGCACTCTTTTATTAACTTATGTCCTATTTAGTTTCATAAATAGAGAGAATAAATTAAAAATAAAATTATGTGAGAGGATTGGAATTCCACGATTTTACATTACATGCATCTGTATTATATACACGTTACAATCTGAATAGGGAAGACAACCCTAAACCCTTTACAATCCTAAAGAGCGCAGTCTCCTAAACACTTCACAATCTTAAACTGTTTAGGAAAGCATAGTCATCCATGAGAAAAGCATAGTCATCCATGAGAAAGCATAGTTATCTTTGAGATACCTTGCCCTTAATATTATGAAAAATGAACTCAAGTCTATCTCCACTTTGAATTCATTCCCTTCATTTTATTTTATTCTTACCATCTTAAACTTATAGACCATATGAAGCTGCCATGGATGAGTTAGTAGATCCCAAGGCAAAAACCATTCATCCAGTTGGGCCCAAATTGAATGGTTAAACTTCAAAATAAATAAATAAATTCGACAATCATTTCTCTGTTCTGTGTCCACAAACAACAGAGGACGGCAGTGAATAGTCCCATAGTTGGGATTTTCATACCATAGACTGCTGAGTACAACCCTCTCAAATGAACAGGAACACACTTAGATTGTGATTTTGAAGAAATTTTCTGCAGAAAATGTGCGTCAAAACAACAAAAAAACCACAGCAAAATCTTTTCCCCGTTACACTCATCGTAGGATTAAATGTCTCTATCAGTAATATTGTGGTCTTAAAACTTATTGGAATAAATCATTCAAAGTATGTTAGAAAATCACGTCATAATAACATTTTTAAAGTAGAATTCACCATCAAAACCTAACCAGTGACAGAAGAGTGCCTCAAGTGTTATATAAAATCATTGGTTTATCAAATTAACCGATGTGGGGCTTTTTGTCGGTTTTCAACCTCATTCACGCAACTGCACTTGGAAACTTCACACACCCTGCTCTGATATCATGGATACCATGTTAGAAAACCATGATATAATAACATTCTTGAAATAAAACTCACTCTGAAAACTTAATCATAGAGAGGAGAGTACTTTAAGTATTATATGAAGTTATTAGTTTATCAAATTAATTGATATGAGACTTTTATTACTTTTATAAAATATATATCTATTTATTGACCCTTTATACTTTGCCCATACGGCACGCACGTCTTTCTCAATAAATAGTTTCTAATCACACCCCTGCTAAGATAAGAATTTCACAAACAATCCTGCTCTGTTTTGTTTTGTAATCGTAGAAACAAAATGTGATGTGACAATGTTAAATAATTGGAATGTCCGGCCGAATATCTGTCTCTTGCAAGGCCGGTGGAATAATAGAAATTTTGTCCGGCCTGCAACTTCCATGAGAAGCCAACCAAAATGTCAAACTCATCCAAAGCCATTCTTTTAACATTATTTGATATAATACTAATATACCTTCTTCAGCTCTAGGGCCTCTTATTAGACAAATTACATATACACCATCCTCTCACACTTCACCTTCTCCTATTGGATTATGGTTTAGAAAATATACCATGGATTTAAGATGGGAGAGTAAGTAAGTCTTTAAATGAAATTCCCAAAATTCGATTGTAGTATCAAGTTCTGATAGATGAGATCAATAACTTTAATGACAACGATGATGATTATTTTGATATCTGACCTATTTTGACTGCATTCCAAGTAGATGTGCTAAATGTATGAGCCGAGATGATAAATCCAATCTAAAAATTTCTACTTCCCTTCAATACAAATGAGGATTTGGGCTGTGTAGATGAGTCAATCAAGTATGATTCCATGACTCAATGGTCCATGCTTTTGAGGCCCACATATTCAAAATACCAATTTCTTTAGGCTCCGGATGTGCCCAGACAGCCCTAAAATCACTTCTCATTCCCCTTTATCTAATTTACAATCCTATAGATTTGGGTCAGGGTTTAGGCCCCATGAAACATTGGTTGTAAGATTGTATGTGCCCATTTAGGCAAAGCAAGTACATGTATAAGAGTGGAGTACTAAGTAGTTAATTCAAAATTCAAGGGGCAAATGTTGATTCCTTTCTTGGACTTATACACTTGTCTTGTTCTTGAATCTTCTCTCTCAAAAGATATTGTTTCCTTGGCCTTAGACCGGCCTAGCACATTGGCCTTTTTATTAGAATTCAGCCCTCCTCTTCATTGACAACTAATCTACTACCATTGCTCTCTCTCCCTCAAAAATTTCTTGATTGTGCCTTTGAACAATGGGCGATAAGGGGAAATTGGTAAAAGCAAGACAAGAGCTTGAAGATCTCTATTTGGGAGTACCAGATGAATCGGTAAATCTCACATTTAGTGATTTTGTGGGTGTACAACAAAATGGAGTAGCAGAAAGGAAAATAACTACTATAGGGACAATTCATGAGAACCCTAGCATAGGTATGAAGGAGGGGTCGACTTTGGGAAAATCTCCAAGCATTGATTTTGTCAAGGGAATGCAAGCAACAACTAGAAACCATCATATCATTGAAGGGGGCCATGCTAGTCCTAACAATTCCAAAAGGAATAAGGGACTGAGGAATCCATTGGAGAGTAGCTTTATGTATGATGATGTTAGCGTTATGAGCACAATTTCGAATAGTACATACGAAGAAAGAGGGAGAAGGAGGCCAGGAATTCCTCACACGAATATTTGCACCATATGTAGTATTTATATATACATTTTTCGACATCGGTGTTTGGTAAGACTCCAAAATCCTCATTTCTCATTTTTCACTTTATTCTTAAAAATTACCAATTGAAAAGAAACGTTCTTCGAATATTTTGTCCCATCTATATGAAGATTGTTAGGTTTAACTTTAGACATTATATAGTCAACGCCAATAGCCTTGAGTTCCTTAATCATCCATTTAGGACATAATTAGCCATCACCATCCAATCTAGATAGTTTCTATAATCCAACCCATAATGCATCCATTGTATAAGAATGCCTTTGCTTTCATCATATTCCTATGAAGCAGTAACTAGTTTTGAAGGTTCTCTTAAAGGGGGGACTAAAAATATTAAGATGGGATATTATTAGACGTCTATCCTCACACGGACAAAATTTATTAGGAGACAGGGGATAAAGTGAAATTCTCATTTTATCCTACCAGTGTACCGCTCATCAAGTACCAGTGTACCGATAACACGCCGCTCTATATGTATATGGTATGTTTCAGTACACTGATGCTATGAGAAGTACACCGGTAGAGATAAAATAAGAATTTCACTCTATCCCATGTCTCCTAACAGATTTTACTCGTGTTAAGATGCTGACCGATATTATTGGGTACTTCAACCTTTGAATTTATACAACCCTAAACATTCTAAAAAGAAATTGGTTGCAGGTATGTGGAAGAGTGTACTGTAGGCAGTGTGTGGCCATTGGTATGGGAGAAATGACTGAAGGAAGAAAGTGCATTGAATGCTTGGGAAGAAGATTTAGCCAAAGGTAAATACAATTTCTCCTTTTCCTCTTCATTTATTAGTCCATGCAATTAACTACTATTACTACTATTAATATTTCTTTATTTGACTTTGCCTATAATACTAATTAGGGAAAAATATATCGGCCGATATGTATTGTATCGGCCGTATACAACGTTTCTCGGCCAATATATATATATCGGTCCGATATCGGCCGATATTCATAATATCGGTCTTTTTAAAAAAAAAAAAAAATCAAAACGGTGGTGGGCCCGAGTTGATATCTCGGCCGATATTTTCATTTTATTTAAAAAAAAACTAGCTTCATTTTGGGTTATTTATTTATTTTTAATTCAGGAAAAAAATAAAAAAAATACCTATATTTAAAAAAAAACAATAAAAGAGGAGAGAGAAATTTATTGGCTGAGATATCGGCCGATATGTGGCCGAATTTTTCACCCTTGATACTAACCATATGATTGGATGTAAGATGATGAGACAAGTCAAAACCCTTGATCAAGCACTAACTCTACAACTTTGGTATACAAAAAATGACCATTGTTGCAATCATCATATCGTCGTTAAAGTCAAAATCCCATTTATTTAAATTTAATTTTTCCAAATATCATCATTGGAATTATTCGATTTAAATATGTATTTGATGTGATATTTGAATGCCTTCTAATTTATGGTGGTGGTGGTTCATTGAAGTTAGAATAGTTGATTCATACCAAACAATGAGAAATGAGGTCAACATTTTGAATTTCTAAGTATCTTACTGGGTTCTGCTAGCCTGATATGTATCAGGTGAAATTGTACCATTAAGAATTCTGGCCAACGCCTAGAAATTCCACCCAACTTTGATGGGTATTGATTGAAATTTGAAATTTTGATCAAAACTTTCTGCAATTTTCCAAGCTGTAAACTCAAATGAGAGATTCTAGCTTCAATTACTTCTTTCAAATAAAAAAAAAGAAGTATTGAGATATTAGCTGCACATGAAAACTTTTTCTTTCTCGATTTACATGAACCCAATCAGTGCCTGCAAAAAAGTAGAGATTCACCTGTTTGATAATTGAATCCTCTCAAGAAAATTTTCTCTTTTATCTCTTGTTTAATTATCCTATAATCATGGAAAATTATGACATGATAATATACTTAAGATAGTATTCACTCTCAAAAGCTAACTGTTGAGAGAAGAGTGCCTCAAATATTGCACCTGCCCTCACATGCAGCCGTAGGGTCCAGCTATCCTCACGTGCAGGTAGACGGTAGACGTTATGACTGCATACAGAACCTGCTCTGATACCATGATGAAAAATCATGACATGATAATATTCTTAAGGTAGAACTCACTCTAAAAAAAAAAATAGTCTTTGAGAGAATGATGCGTTAAGTGTTTTATAGAATCATTGATTTTTCGAATTAATCGAAGTGCAACTTTTTGTCTGTTCACATATAACAACCTACAAACCATTGATACGAACATTCTCTGGCTTTAGACAAAAAATTCTTGCCTTGGTGTTGAATGATGAGATCAAGGGTAGAAATATCGGCGGCCAATATGATACGGTTTTAAAACCACATTATATCAGCCGTTTTTCAAAAATAAAAAAGGAGAGAAAATAAATTCGGCCGAATTATAATTTTATACCCATGGATGAGATTGTTCAAATCACCTTTGAAATCGCCTGAAAAATTACACATGATCCAAGTGCACCGTACAATATCCTTTGTGAATGCAGAATCTTGGAGCTTGTCCTTTCACTGTTGTCAATGATCTTTCATTACATTATTCGGCTTGGTGAAGTCGGTGAAATATATTAAATGTTTCATGGAATTTGGTTGAATCCATCGTCCGCAAAATTTTCTAACCATTAATTTTTTTTTTTTGGCCTTATGGATGCAGACTAGGTTTTCTTTTTAGTCATAAATCTTGGGTCCCGCTTAAGCCCATGGGCCTTAATGATCAACCCATCAATTAGTTAGTAAATTCGATGGTTTGACGATGTTTAATAGCCCACCCTTGACAAATCTTGTACAGATTTCTGTCGAAGCCAAGCTCAAATGCTCAATATCCTGTCAATTTAATACACACGTGGAATAAACGATGACAAATGGGCCAAATCACAAATGGTCCATACTGGCACGTCAAGGCCTGATCACAGAATGTTTTCGGCTGGATATTGTGACAGGCTTGATAGTAAGGCCTGCTTAGGGTTGAATTGCTTGGACTTGTGTAGTTTTTCTAAAGGGAGCAAGCCTTTCTCCATCTGACTAATTTAACAAAAATGGGCTAAAAAGTTTACAAATGGCTTAACCGTGGTCTTGACTTTTAAGTCTGTAAACTGGATTCGCCTTGGGTTTGGCCCATTTACAACATGGCAAGTTGGACCTCTGTAACTTTTTTCAGTAGTTTGTCATGTGGGCTGAGGAGAGGTGTTGTGAATGGCCAGGTACATACAGAGGGCAGGAGAGACAAGCTGTTGCATGCGGATGCCGAGCAGGGTGAAGCAACAAGAACTTAAATGGGCCGAGAAGGGGCCCAGGGGGAGCGGCGACAGGCGATATGGGAGGAGTGGAGTCGTGTCGCAGTCCAGAAGTCCAGTTATGCCAAGAACACCCAGAAGCCCAGTTATGCCAAGAACGCCCACAAGGGCCCATGCTGTCAGCAGCCCCCCATCTTTTGTCATGAGCTCAACCTTCTCCCCTACCCATCCACTTCCTTTCTAATACTCAAGGGGAGTTCAGCTTTGGATCTATCTATATGAATCAATTTTATCATATTAATAAATATGCTCATGTCTTATTTATTTTTATTATGCATTATAACTTTGATTCATTTAATTTAGTATTTTTCTTGCTGACTCCACATATATGTAATAATAGTTTTGATAATGATGATAATTTAATGTTTTTTTTCTTTTTTTTTCACAAGGCAAGATGAGAAAAAAAAATGCTTTGTATGAGCTAACAGATGGGCTTTTTGGAGAATCATGTGTTGTATGTCATGTGAAGTTTTTTTTTTTTTCGTAAAAAAGAAAAAGGACTAATACTGATGTTTATATTATTCTTAAACACATAAAAACATAATTTACCATGGGTTTTTAAAATTACTAGAATAATTTTTACAATTTTTTCTTTTAGATCGTAACATAATTTAACCCACAATTTTTTGCAATGTGATTGTATATAAAGCTTGCCATTTTTTTGGGTATAAATATGCATTAATTTTATAAAAAATGAAATGCGTTTTCCCAGCGGAATAAATCTTAGCAGATATATATTGTATCGGCCGATATCTAAGTTCGGCCAATATATCTCCGATATCGATTGATATCTTAGATTTTAATTGAAAAAAAAATTAAGCCGATACCAAGATTTGAACCCCTGGATCTTCCTAATGGACTTCTAGAAATATATACCCAAAAATAAAATTTAATCATTGTATAAATTTGGAAAGGGTATAACCAAGACAGCTGAAAAGAGTGGAGTTTTTAAAGAAGGAAGGTGAGGAATATGGAAATCAACTCCATCTAGTTAGGGATTAGGATTACAATTCCAATCATCGGCTGATGTATATCACCGGTATGTTTTATTGGTGTTGATATGGTCTCACTATCTCTTTTATAAATTTTAAGTATTTTAAAAAATAAAAATAATTAAAAAATAAGAAAAAAAATGAAAAACCGAATTTGATCATATTATAATTAAATAATACAATTTTCAGAGAGTATTTAGACCCTCGGAGCCAAAATTTTGGTAGAACTGAAAATGTTTTTAGTAATTGAAAAGAGAAATATTTTAAAATATTTGTCCAAAGTCAACAAGTTGGGACGGCCGAGTTGGTCTAAGGCGCCAGATTAAGGTTCTGGTCCGAAAGGGCGTGGGTTCAAATCCCACTCTCAACAACAATTATATTTTTTGGTCTTAATAAAATAAATAACATGCTTTTAGATAAATTATGTAGAAAATAATAAATACAATACTATACATAATTTAAGTTTATTAAATCTTTTTAGCCTATGATTTTAAGTCTTTTGTCTTATAATTTTAAATTTTAAAAATTTGATCACTATAAATTGTTAATTTTTAATAATCGATCTTAAGAAGGTACAATGATTAGATTGAAAGAATTACATCATTCATGAAGTGCACTATCCATCCCTCTCTACCATGTTGGGAACTGCCCTAAAGAAATTACACACATTTACTGTTGTAACTTGTAACTACAGGAGTGAGATTTGGCACTCATGGCTAAGACTTTGAAATTGGAATTGTTTCGCAAATTGTTACATGCATCAAATCGTATTAATAGTAAATTTATCATAAATAGTAAGATATTTAATTATTTTGAAAAAAGTACAGGATTCAAATAACTTTTGAATACATTGAAATTGTAATTGTCAGATTTTGCCAACTAAAGAAATGATGCAAACATAACAGTGCTCCATTTGGTTCATCTTTAATGAGAAATTAACTAAAATGGCAAGGGTAATCAATGCCTGATTTGAGCCCATCTAGACCAAGATGATCTGAAAGAGAGGTGGGGCTTGTTTTGTTTTTAAGTATTAGGAGAATGTAATAGAACAAACTGCATGAATATGAACCTCACCCAAGCCTAAGGGCCCATTTGGTTTTAGAAATAAATGAAAATAGAATAAGCATGAATGAAATAAATTTAGACCTGGCCCAAATTTAAATACATCTAACTCATTCCATTCTATTTTGATTTGTTCACTGATAATGTATGAACCCTTACTTAAAAGAAAGAAAAATGATTGTGCCTTTGGTCCAAAGAATAGGATGTCTAGATTCATTTTTGATCAAATGCTCCTCTCTAATGTTAAGTCATTTCCATTTCATGGGATGTTTGCAAGTGTTATCATTACTATGTGAAATATTTTGTTGATTGTAATTTGATCCTTGATCAATGCTGTTAATAACCATCATCAACCCTGCAGCTGAATCTCCTGTGGAATGGTGGTAGAAACAAGTGATTAACTTATGAAGAGAGAGAAGACTTTACAAAGAAACAATGAATCCATTCTCATATAGGCTTAGGCTTACACTCTTCTTTTATCTACAAACCGCCATCCTCTCCTTTATATCTTCAAGAGGGATTTTAGGGTAAAAGCGACATCTTCTATATCATGTCAAATCATAAATTGGAAAGAAAAAGGAAGAAATGAAAATTAATATCAACAAGAAAAATCCTTCAACTACAACCCTTCACAACGTTGCAATTGTTGTTTTTCTTTTGTCATGTGTTTGATTCTCTTCCAAATAGATCATAGAAGAACATGATCTAGGAGGGAGACTGGTAGGTATTGAGGCATCAATCCTTGTGGGTGAAAGTGGCTGATGATGGTGAATTCTTGTGGGCGAAACTGATGGCCGGATTTTAGATGGTGGTGAAGGTGAAAAATTTGACCTTGGTGTTGGCACAGCGATCCCATCGAAACTTGGGGACCTTAACATCTGCTCACCAGCAATTGTTGAGGGCTCTTGGAGTGGGAAACGACAAGAGTACTTAATGTCTTGAATATTCTTTAGAGATTCAACAATCGTCCTCATTGTGGGTCTTTCAGAGGGATCCTTTTGAAGGCATTTAAGAGCAATGTCAGCCACAGTACGAACTGCTTTGGCAGGAAATCGGCCTTTTAGCCGGGGGTCCATGATTAAGGTTAGTCGGCAATCATCAAGTAGAAAAGGTTTGCTCCATTTGACCAGATTCCTCTCTTCTTTGGGGTGATGGCAGTCAAGATTCTTCCGGCCAGTGAGGAGTTCAAGAAGAACAATGCCAAAGCTCCATACATTGCTCTTGGGTGTTAGTAATCCTTTTTCGAGAGTCTCCACTGAAAGGTTTGTAGCTACCTAAGAGAGGCAGAAAAGACAATTAACACAACAAATGAAAGGCATAAATAACCATAAAGAGTAGAAAATTGGTCCTGTGATTCAAACATTTTGGATTTGGGCAAGATCCAGCCTTGGTTCACATGGCGCCAATAAACACAAGCCCAGCCCAAAGGTCAAGCTACTTAGTATGTCAGGATAAAAAATGACTACAAAGAACAAGGCATTACAAAATGGATTAACCAGTTATCTACGTTCCATCATTGTGCCCAATGAAGAAGCACATAGGAGGTTTTTATGTTTTAGGATTCCAGCTAAAAAACATTTTCAAGTTCAGATCTAAAATACTTCCCACAAAATGGGAAAAGATCTGGGAAGCAGTTGACATTCTGTAAAGGCATTTCTAGCACAGCTCATCCTAAAGGTTTTTCTTTTCATTTTTTTTTAATGCTCATTGTAAAAGAAAAATTGACATGATAATCACAAACAGAAAACCACAGCTTGGTCAAAATTTATGATTTCCAACACTCATGAAAAATTCATCATCAACATCAAATGGCAAAATCCTATCTCGGCTTTTTGAGTTCTATTTCTCCATTTCAAACAGACATGAAAAATTGTCCAATGCAAATTCAAATTCAACTAATCTTTCAAAAAAAGAAAAAAAAAATCAATTCAACTTTATAATAACTTGACTGCAGATATAAAGAACTTACTGTGGGAGAATTTGTTATCTCTGCATCTGGATTGTAGCTAACACATCCATATCCTGAAAGCTTTGCACTGAAATCTTTGTCTATCTGTATATTTGCAGTTGAGAACTCGTTGTACATAGCCTGCATATAAAGCAAATATCACATAATTAGAGAGCTAGTAAGATACACTGTAGCTTTGTATGTGCAAGAATTGTTGACATTAACCAAGTCCATCGAAAAATTTTAGGTCTCCAACTGCCACAAACAAATCAACAATAGGGTGGGCCTCCCCTCTTGGCAACTAGAATTTTAATCTGATAACCCATTATACCATTATCTGCTGTTAGATGATCCTAGAATTACCATTTATAGGGCTACTCATCCAATGGTAACACAAAACAAGGGCATAATTAAAACACGATGATGGGGAAAATTTGCAGAATCGCCCACATTAGAGCTCCATTGTGAGCACTCAGCTCACCAGAAGGTGGGCCAGACATATAAAGTTACAATTATGTGCAACTGGATAAGTAGATGTCTCCAATTACCTGAAAAGGACCTTCCTCATGCAGAAAAGCAAGACCTTGAGCTGCACAGAGAGCAACTTTCATCCGAGTACCCCAGTCAATAGGAGGGCCATCAGATCGACTGTACAACAGATGGTCTAAGCTTCCATGGAAAAGCCTCTCATAGACCAACATCCGTTGTTCAGAGCCCTCACGTGCATAAAAACCAAGTAATTTACATAACTGGGGATGCTGCAACTTTGCAAGTGTGTTGATCTCATTCATGAATTCCTTCAACCCCTGCAGAACATAACAGCCACCTCAAACCTCTCATAAATAAAACCTAAAACAATTACTTAATGAACATGTAAGTAAAGAACTTCAAAGTAACACAATTAGAGCTACTAATTTTGCAAGTGCATAGACAAGGTGCAACAATTTCGACACACAGGAGACGGTATGTAACCTCAAGTATGACATAATGCAATTTTAGTACAAGTGCAATGAATTGCATGGTCATGCAGCATAAAAAAGGTAAGGGCACATTTCAATACAACCAAAGTCACTCATAGATCAGATGATGCAGCGTACTGATGCTCTCATTCCAGAAATGTAACCATGGTTTGTTGATCAACAGCATGGGTCTAGTGGCCCAAAGGCACATGGAGGGTTACAAATAATTTCACAGATCAGATCTTTCAAAAAAATAAAATTCACATATCAGATGATCATAGGTCTTAAATGAGTGGCCAACATATTAAAAAATAAATAAATAACGGATGGATTTGATTTTGCAAATTGAGAGAATGTTGGGCCATTGTCCACAGACCACAGGATGGCCCACCAAAAGCCATGGATCTGGAGGACCAAACCATGGGAAGTGAACATTCAAAATTATCCACTTGCTGCAGTATAACACACTCTACACCTCCACCAACAACTTTTGGCAACAACAGAATTGGGGAAACTGCATGTCATGACATGGGAACATTTGAGTCATGTGAATAACAGAATACTTCAATACTAAAGTAAAACCCAACACCTGGAAGAACTTAGAAGTACCAAAAGATAATCCAGGTATCAATGGAAGAGACTTGTCTATACATGGATCTACAAGTTTCTTTCGTCAATCTCTAGTAAACTTCAAAGGCATCTCTTCTCTCCTCTACCCCTCCCACCTCCCCCCACCCTACCCACACACCCCAAATAAGTTAGAAAAAAAACCTATAGTGTACATTAAGTTATTCAGGAACAGTTCAACTAATCAACCTAATAAAATTAGGGATGCATATGTGCCAAGCATCACAAGATAGCCATTTCCACCAAATTTCACAATATTGAAAATTTTTAGCCTCTAAGATGAATATATAAGCAGCTGAATATTTCAGTATCATTTGGTACAAAATCCTGACCCATCATTTTTTTTTTTGGCATATTGATGGACACAATCATGACAATATTATAACTGAAAGATTGCAACAGTGACTAAATAACCCTAATCCTAAAGAGCTAGCACAAATACATATGGTAAACAAAGAGGATAGGAACAATCTGTCACCTGAGTGGAAGGAAGAAGGCGAGTAACAGTGGCTTCAAGCTTCCTGGAACCTGATGTATCATCTCCAAAGGATGCTTTGTATGCTGTTGAAGAAAGACTTTCTGACATGCATCGATCTGGTGAGAAATTCTGGCAAGCATTTGCAATCTCTTCATAGGAGAAATTTCTGAGGCCCCCCAATGGAGGCAGTGGCAATGGGCCAGAAGGAAAAATAGGGCCACTAGCAATGGATGACTTGAAGCTTCCCATATTCCTCAAAACACCACTGCTCTGAGGTGATGGAAGGGGGAGAGGTTGTGGGCTTGGAGACGGCCGATCCTTTACCAATCCGTTTCGACCCTTGGATTCTTCTTGTTCATCACATTCCATGTTGGCAAGGGCATCACGATCGGTCACATCCAGGCTTGAAGGAGCAGATAATGCTCGAGTTCTACAACTAGTAATGTGGTTTACAGGCTGGACAGGTTTGGTTCTAGTTCTGAAGCTTGGAGGGGCAGATTGGAGAGAGCGGTTGTGACTTTTCGGTTCAGGAAGCACAGTGGCAGCACTACAATGAGGCTTCAAAGATTTGATGCTAATAGGCTGCTCAGATTTCTTCTTCTTGCTTCTCAAGACTGTGAAGCAACCCATCTTTAATTGCAGTTCAATTCCTAGTTAGCCTTTGTTTAATTTTGCAATGATCTAATATATTCCTGTAGGAAGAGAACAAAATAGGTTACTAGATGCCCAATTGCAAACTGATGATATCATGGAAGTTTCGTAATTTTTTGTATGTTTTGTATATCTATATTACATGGACTCTTTATAATGTATGAATGCACTTGTGTCAGACATCCACACCTATGTTGAGCTCTTCATGGATGCTTCTAGTACTTTTTAACATTGTTTCCAAGATGACTAAAATATTACAACACCTCTCTCTTCTTGAAACTTAATTAAGATATTGATATGTTTGTCACTTGATTGCTTAGAGTAAAAGTAGTAGATTATTTCTGTGTTATTTTCACACACAAAATAAATTTAAATTGATAGCACCAAGTCACAGAATCCTTTTTTAGCCTAGTTTGACACCTCATACCCATGTCAAACGCTCACACTCATTCCAATGCAACTGTGTGTGTATGTGTGTGTGTGTGTGTGTGTGTGAGAGAGAGAGAGAGAGAGAGAGAGAGAGAGAGACAGGCCCAAATTTCTGCATAGTATAAAGATAACAAAAGAAGTCACCAGAGCTTAAAGGACCTAAAAAAAATCAAGCCCTAACTAAAGTTCTAATTTTCATAAAAAAAAAGGTCCAGAAAACCAAGAAGGCTTAAAAGATGTCTTTGCTTCAAGCAGATCTAAACGATGACTCTAAATTTCAAGAGACGGCAAAGACATCACACAAACTATCAAATATGAAAATAATTAAAAATCACAAGAATCTTTAAGGCATTTAAAACCATTCAACATCACAACATCAAAAAAAGCAGTTTCTTGAATTCAAGCACTTCCTTCAGATCCTTTAAAAGAAACTGCAATAAAAAGTAACATAGAGAATAATAAAATGATAAACACCCGTCCAAATTGATGTAGCAAAGGGTCTTACCCAAGATCACAACTTCTAAATTCAGAAAATATATGATTCCATAAAAAAAAAAGAGAAAAAGGAAATTTGAAAAAAAAAAAAACCAAGAATCCAGGTTCAACGAAATGAGGAAATAGAAGACAGACTGTAGAAAAAATGAGGAAATAGAAAATCAATTAACAAACTATGTAAGAAAAAATATCAAATTCCTAGAAAGTGTAAAATCAAGGATCTGTTTCAATAAATGAAAAAAAAAAAAAGAAGAAGGAAAAACAAGAAGGAAGGAGCTCCAATGCTCTTAATTAGATTCCGTTTTAGGATGTATTCCTGTTCCGATATCCATAAATTGGGCCAAACAATAATCAAAAACAAATTTTCTATGGAAAGAGCTTTCCTTCCATGCGTCCAAATATAGAAGTGGGAGGAAAACATTCTTATTCTCAAACAGGAATCCAAATTTCTATCAAAGCTCAATTACCATCAAATTACTCAAAAAATTCTATTTCCCAAACCAAGACTCCGAATTCCACCAATTTCATCAACTTCCATCAAAATCCTATAAAAGAAGATAATGGGATTAAGATGAATCCAATCTAAAGAACAGAGAGGGAAAAAACCACTCTAATCCCCAAAGAATTTCATTTAAAAAAGAAAAAAGAAAAATGAAAATTGAGTCTATCAAGTTACGCACAAAACTCTACTTTCAACAAATTACCCAAAATAAATTTCAATGTCTCTTCAAAAAATGGCAAAAAGCCCAAATTAAAATTATCATATCACTCAAAACAAGGCTCAGATTCCATCAATACCCAAAAACTCTCGAATTCCATCTATTTTCTATCTAAAAATTCCCAAACAAGAATTCATAACAGAAAACGCAATAATGCAAATTCAATTCATCAAACGACCCACAAAAAAACCCCATTCACAACATATTAAAGAAAAAAAAAATCAATTTCCTTAAAATAGAAAAAAATTAAAACCTCACCTTCTACCATATTACACAAAAGGAAAAGGCTCATATTCTATCTGTTTCCATCTCAAAATTTCAAGGCGAGAAGCCAAATATCCGTCAAATTACCCAAATAAAAGCCCAATTTCCATCAAAGTCCCTAAAACTAATTCAATTTTCATCAAATTAGCCAAAAAAAGCTCAATACCCATCAAATTATCCCTCCAAAATACCTAAATCCCCTCTATTTTCCATGTCACATCTTCAAACAAGAACCAAAATTTCTATTTAATTATCTAAAAATGGCACAACTCCCACCGATCCAAAAAATATATTTGAATCTCATCTCTTTTCCATCACTCCCAAACAAAATCCCAAATTCTCCATCGAATTACCCAAAAAACAAAAAATACAATCGTTTCCCAAAACAAGACTCTAAATTCCACCAATTCCCTCAAATTTTTATCTCCAAATTACAAAAAGGAAAGAGATAGAAAGACTGAAATGAAACCAACCTGAAGATGAGAGAATGAATCGCGGTGGCTCCAAATCTGTTCCAATCAACCTGAAATTTCTGCTTTGAAATCATCAACTATCAAAGATACAAAAACTAAAAGAGATCCAAAATTCTAATTTGGATCCACGACAGTATGGAAGTTTGAATGTATTTACAGATAGAAGAAGAAACTGGGAAAAACCTTAAATCGGAGAAAGTAAGAATAAAAAGGAAAGAGAGAGCAGAGCAGAGCAAGCAGCAGTGGTCAAAGCCAATTAATGCAGAAGATCTCGCCCAACCGGGCCCTAAAAAGGGCAAAAACCGTTTTTTATTCCATTTCTGACCAACGCACCTCTCGGTTTCAAAATATTTACGCAAATACCCTTTTATTGCAGATAACGTCTTCCTCGTAACTATTATCATTACGTAAATACTCTGTCAAATTAGTTATATTATATAATTTAAAAATTATTTTAAAATAGTTATCTCATTTATATTAAAATAGTATAAAATGTGTTGAAAATAGATAAAATCACATAGAATACTAGCTTTATATTGAGTTTCTTAAAAAATACAAATATTTCAAATAAGATAATTAAAATAAAATGGATAGAATATTAAAATAACTTGATTTTATAAGACAAATTATAACAAAATAATTATTGAGTAATAAGATTTGTCATTCATTATCAATTAATGAAGTGTTCTAAAACAAGTTCAAATTGTCTAAGAATTTTTCCTTTTTAAGAAGTTGTACTTGGTAGGACATTTTAAAGAGTATTTTTTTTAATAACAGACAATATATTAGTGAAATAATGAACAAATAAATTAAAAAAGTTTTAAGATGTTACTCAATTTTACTATAAAATGATGATAGTGATTCTTCAACCATTAACCATGATGGGTCTACAATCATGAATTTATATTGGATAGTTGTCTATATTTGAATTGGCCGAATTTTCTTAGATGGAATCGTTCAGAATATACTTTACAAATCACCTGACATTTTCTATGTTTAGATACAAGAATCTTATCTATGACCTATTTGATAATAGATTTAAAATGTCGAAATAACGTCTTTTTTTAAGAACTAACGCAAGATATTAACGCAAGATATTATACATTAGATGCATCTTTCTTATTGAATTGAGAATAATAAATAAAAGTATTTATCTCATCATTTTATTCTAATCTTAAGAACATAATAAATAGAATAATTTTTTTTTGAATGTAAGATTAGATAATTCATTCAAAAAAGAGCCCAAAAATACAAAGACAAGCCCATAGCCCGGGCCAGGCAAAGATATCAAAAAAAAAAAAAAAAAAATGGATGTTAGCCAAGCAAAATGCCCCACATCAATGAAACAAAACAATGTACAGAGGACTGCACAAAGAACAAATGCCCAAACTCAGGCAGTCAGTCCCACTACTGCTACCTGTTGCTAGGAGAGCAGAAAACCTTCTAGCAGTGCTCTTCTTGCAACAAGCGATCTTAACATAACCGGGGCAAAATCTAGAGAGTAGAGAATCGATAGCTCTAATGTGTATGGAAGATAACCATTGACAAGCGCTGGAGTAATTGAAGGAACCGACAATCACACCTGGCATCAAAAGGTGATGCAAAGGAAGGTTCAATCTGAGCAGAAGAAGCAAGATCCTTTGGATGAAGATCAGCATGAACACAGAAGCATCCATGAGAGGCAAAGGAGTGCAATGAAAACCAGCTTTTCCAGTGGCACCACTCGAGTAATTAACACCATAATAGCTCCTACCACTAGTGCTGAATTCTGCAATTTTCAGGGAGCAATTGCTCGTACCCAGCAAAACAATTATGTCCGGAGGCTCAGGTGGAACAGGTAGAGCAGGCGGCAGGTTCCAAGAGGCGGGTTTTGGCCGGACCCGCATGATCCGACCCGAGAAATCATGTGGGTCGGGTCAAGAATTTCAAGCCAGCGGGTCGGGTCGGGTTGAGAAGATAAAAATCCGCATGAAATTCGAATCAGGCCAGATTGATGATTTTACATTTTAACTTGACCCGATCCAATCCGGCAAAAATTAGACTAAAATGGGTTCAGAATGAGAGTTGGGTCAGAATTCGGATTGATTCGGGTTAGAATTCGGGTTGGGTTGGGTTCTAAAGTTCGGGTTGAACATTTGGATTGGGTCGAGTCGGGCTTCGTATATATCAATTTGGATCGAGTTGAGTTTTAAAGAACCCGACCCGTCTGACCCAAGTTGCGGCCTTACGGCAAACTCATTGTTCATGCATTGCCCATCTGAGTTGCAGTAGAGGAATAATTGACTCTATTTTAACCAACTTAATTGTCCTCATGATTGTCTATTTCACCGTTTATTTTTCAATCACTTTATACTTTATATCGACGGACATCAACAATTAAAGCTTGAACATCATATAGACCCTCTCAACTTTAATGCTTAAGTTTGATAAATCTAATATTTTAAGCATTTAAGTGTAAGGGCTCCATGTAAGGCCCATTTAAAAATAGATCAAATGTGTTTAAATGATTGCTTTTTTTTTATAGAGTTATATCCACCCCTAAATTTATATTCAATTATGCATTATCATTATTGAATTTTACATTAGTAAAAAATTATTTAAGAAATTTTTAATGTAAAATAAATAAATTTAAAAATAATTTTGACAGTTTAATAAGTATTTAACATATTCAACTATCTGACCTTTTATTCTTAATTGAGTTCCATACTCCTTACTATAATTCAAAAACTCAAAACTGATATTCCTCTAAAAATCTTAAATTGAGTAATTCAGATGTATTTTTTAAAAATTGAAAAATAACTTGATAAGATTCGTTGACTCACTTGAGTTAAAATTCGATCGAGTAAACTTGAACTAGTTTTTTTGAAAATTTAAATTATGCCTATGACACTCTCCATTAGAACAATCTCTTCAACCAGTGAAATTCTTCTTAAAAAAAATAAAAATATGTAGAGGTAAAAATTGGGAAGCGAGTGGAGTGGCGTTTCCGTAAATACGTGAAAGAAAAGGATGATATTTGGTCCTTCGTGGCTTGTGCCTTGTTTGAAGTGCAATCTGGTCAAAGATGGAAACTGGTTTTTCATTTTTAAAAAGTAGTTTAAGTGTAGTCAAAGGAAGGGATTATGATGCAGGCTTTGACCAAATCGAGTCCGTTGGATCAGCGTGTGAACAAAGAAATCGGCGGTCAAGTCTGAAATTCAAACCTCCAGGAGGGACCCACCTGACACCAACGTTTTTGAAAAGAGGCGGGTGGTAAAATGACGCGGAGAAGGAGATCTGAGGAGTTTGTTTTTTCCATTAAAGATGGAAAATCATCTGTGCACCCTCTATTTTATTCATGGTGAACTTTTTTAATTATTTTTTTTAATTTTGTCCATCACTTAAAAAATAATAGAAATAGAGAAAAGGTGGATAGAAGGTAAAATTGAAAAAAAAATTTTAAAAAGTGCACCATAAATAAAATGAAAAGTGCACAAATCACTTCCCTTTATTTACTCTTTTTTGGAAGTTAGGATCTTTTAGTCTTTTAATTAATCTCTTTTTTTAAATTTTATTATCCATGGTTTTTGCCTTTTGGGTCACTTTTCAAGGGCTAATGTCATTGGCTCTTAAAAGTAAGGTAAGAAATATATTAAATTTTCTATTGTTATTTTAATTTAAAATTTTAGAATGAATTTTTTTATTTTTGATTAAATATATAAAATGTGACAGTGTAAATATTATTCAACAGATATTTTAAAAGATTTTTTTGATAATTTAAAAATATGGTATCATTATCATATGTTAGTATCTCATTTATTTTGAGTGAGCATTGTGATTTTTTTTTTTTTTTCAATTTTCTATGTTAAATTATGCCATCAATGACTCTACAATTTAAAATTTTCTATTATTATTTTAGTTATAATTTTGTAATGAAAGCTTTAATTTTTTAAATGAATATATAGAAATTGATAATAAATATTATTAAATAGATGTTTTGGGCCCACACACAGGCCTGCACGACTTTGGTTTGGCGAGCCAACCCACTATTACTCCCAAAAGGCCTTCTGTTAGAAGGATGAGGACTACCACTTATATACCAGAGAGAATTTCCAATGCAACTAGCAATGTGAGACTTTTTGGACGGAGTATTACAATCTAACCCTTAAAGTCAGAGTCGTCCCCGGCTCTGCTCATATAACAACCAAGCCCACACCCTTAGGCAGAGAGTTGAGCCATTTTCTGTAATGACCCGTCCCGCTAGCACAATATTGTCCGTTTTGGGCCCACACACAGGTCCGCATGACTTTGTTTTGGCGAGCCAACCCACTGTTGCTCTCAAAAGACCTTGTGCTAGAAGGAGGAGGGCTACCACTTATATACTAGGGAATTTCCAATGCAACTAGAAATGAGACTTTGGGGCGGGGTATCAAGTTAGCATTGTGAATTTTTCTTGTGCAATTTTCTTTATCATAAATTATACCATCAACAACTCAACACGGCTAACATGTCACTTTTTATCCCTCCCCTTCATATTTTCAAAGGTTGACTTCTCCTCATAGTGCCTTCGATCTGTAGCCTTTCAACTCTATATATTGGAGTTGTGTTTAGTCTTCTACTAATATGATCAAACTACCTCAAACGAGTTTCTTCCAACTTGTTATCTATCGAAGTTATCTTTAAATTATCCATAATGCATTTTTTTATAACTCTATCTTTTAAGGTTAATTCACTTATTAAACATAACATACTCATCTTTGTTGTTCTAACATTGTTCATTGGTCTTTTTTATTGCCAAACACTTTGCTCCGTATAGTACTATAGGTCTAATAACTATTACATAAAATCACATTTTTAAGCGAAGGGAGATTCTGTTATGGCATAAGACCATGCTAGTTTGTGATAAGGCCATCAATCAAAAGAAAATGAGAGAGAAGATACCTTCATTTTTTACTGTGGCAACTGTAGGGTGAAACTAACTAGTTTGAGCTTTCCAATAGTGGGTTTAGTGCATGTGGACCCCACACATGGCATGGGGTCTACTCAAGTGCTTATTGGACGCCACTTGGAGGAGGGATGTGCTGCTATGTAAAGAGGAAATTTGAATAAAGCAAGTAGGAGGTGGAAGTTTTCTAAAATTTAGCCAATTTGGCTAAATTCGTTGGCAAAAAATGGATAGAAAATTTGTAGGCATAATTGGGATATCAAACGATATCGAATTTTGATGAAATTAGATTTGTTGGAAAGATTATTTAATGACATTTTCAACAAGTTCAAATTTGCACAATTCTGATTTGCATAGTGCAGATTATGACTAGTTTTGTAAGAATGTGTCAAACTCTAACTGTGACCGACTTCTCTCCTACCTCTACTCTTCCTCTCATGGCCCACCACAAACCCTATTTTTCCTCTCCATTTGCATGTGGAGTGGTTCTCCAAGTGAACTTGGACTCTCAATTTCCATGGTACTCTCACAAATGGCGCATGATCAAGCAAGGTCCTCATTGGCCGATCCACCTCACCATCCTACAGGGCTTCCCCCCATTGGTTGGTTTTGTCTCTCCCATTGGCACATGAATTCTTCACCAACAGAGGTTGGACTCTTCCGATCAACCCTCTCTCTCCTTAGGCGCATGATGGACGACTTATGGAAGGATTGGACATGTCGCTTAGCTTAGATGTCTTATTGGATGTATTTTTATTTTTTAATGTCATTAGTTGGGTGATGCAAGCTAGGATAGTCTTAATTGGGTTTGCACACCCAACTCCTAGGCTGCGTTTGGATGAAGGGTAATTTTACAGGGGTTACCCCTCACCTGGGGTCACCCTTGAATACCCCAAGCTTCAATGGGGTATTAAAAAAAGGCGATAAGTGGCAGGATTTTTTGAATTTTTACCCTCACTTGGGGTAATTTTTGGGTTACCAAACAAGGATGAGAGAGAGAGAGAGAGAGAGAGAGGGGGGGGGGGGGGGGGTTGACCCTGAACGTAGTGCTAGAGTTTCTCTTTAGCCACGCCAACTAGGGTTAGTTTATAGTTGGGTTAGATCAGTACTCACATATCTACAAAAGGAGGTCGTGGGTGGTCACTTAGGGCATCGAATTTTGGGTTATGTAATTTGAGTTTTAAGTCAAGTTTTGGAAGATCCAAGAGTGGACTTCAAATATCCTGTAAGTTATTTTCTTATTCTAGTTTTCTTAACTAATTGAATTAAATTTTTGATTGCATTTTTTATTTTAATTTCAACACCTCAATTAAGTCAGTTGAATCATTTATTTGGGAATTGCAATTTATTTAATTTGATTCATTTGAACTTAGAACTAGGTTTTATTAGAAACTAGTTTCACTATTGACTGCTTGTAGTACGTCTTTTGTAAGAGAACCTTTTTTATTCTTCTTGGAGTGAAGTTTCAATTTGGTCCGAAATCCACTTCAAACGAAGTTCTTTTGCCTACATTTTTCCCACCCCTCTCCTATCATATTTGTTATATCTAAGTCTAAACCTCTTTCAAATTCTACAATAGACCCGAAACTAAATTGTTTCATATTTTTAGCAAGTTACCTTAACTGTCATCTAATCCAATAAAGTTAGCATTGTGAATTTTTCTTGTGCAATTTTCTTTATCATAAATTATACCATCAACCACTCAACAATCTAACATGTCACTTTTTATCGCTCTCCTTCATATTTTCGAAGGTCAATCCCTCTTCATAGTGCCTTCGGTCTGTAGACTTTTAACTCTATATATTGGAGTTGTGTTTAGTATTCTACTAATATGATCAAACCACCTCAAACGAGTTTATTTCAACTTGTCACTATCAGATTTATCTTTAAATTATCTATAATGCATTTGTTTATAACTCTATCTTTTAAGGTTAATTCACTCATCAAATGTAACATACTTATCCCTGTTGTTCTAACCTTGTTTATTGGTCTTTTTTATTGTAAATCATTCTACTCTGTATAGAATTGAACGTCTAATAACTATTTCATAAAATCACATTTTTAGGCGAAGGGAGACTCTTTTATGGCACAAGACCCTTCTAGTTTGTGATGAGGCCATCAATCGAAAGAAAATGAGAGAGAAGATATCTTCATTTTTTACTGTGGCAAGTGTAGGGTGAATCTAAATAGTTTGAGCTTTCCAGTTCCCCACACATGGTATGGGGTCTACTCAAGTGCTTATTGAACCCCACTTGGAGGAGGGATGCGCTGCCATGTAAAGAGGAAATTTGAATAAAGCAAGGAGGAAGTGCAAGTTTCCTAGAATTTAGCCAATTTGGCTAAATTCGTTGGCAAAAACTGGATAAAAAATTTGTAGGCATTATTAGGATATCAAACGATATCGGATTTTGATGAAATTAGATTTGTTAGAAAGATTATTTAATGACATTTTCAACAAGTCTAAATTTGCACAATTCTGATTTGCATAGTGCAAGTTATGACAATTTTTGTAATAATGTGTCAAACTCTAACTGTGACCGACTTCTCTCCTACCTCTACTCTTCCTCTCATGGCCCACCACAAGTCCTATTTTCCTCTCCATTGGCATGTGGAGTGGTTCTCCATGTGAGCTTTGACTCTCAATTTCCATGGTACTCTCGCAAATGGCGCATGATCAAGCAAGTTTCTCATTGGCCAATCCCCCTCACCATCCTACATGGCTTCCCCTCATTGGTTGGTTTTCTCTCTCCAATTGGTGCATGAAGTCCTCATCAATAGAGCTTGGACTCTTCTAAACCCTCTCTCCTTAGATGCATGATGGAAGACTTATGGAAGGATTGAACATGTCACATAGCTTAGATGTCCTTTTCTTATTGGATGCATTTTATTTTTTATATCATTAGTTGGGTGATCCAAGCTAGGATAGATTCTTAATTGGGTTTGCATGCCCAACTCCTAGGGTTTCTCCTTGGCCACGCCAACTAGGGTTAGTTTATGGTTGAGTTAAATCAGTACTCACATATCTGCATAAGGAGGCCGTGGGTGGTCACTTAGGGCATCGAATTTTGGGTTATGTAATTTGAGTTTTAAGTCAAGTTTTGGAAGATCCAAGAGTGGACTTCTAATATCCTCTAAGTTATTTTTTTTATTCTAGCTTTCTTAACTAATTGACTTAAATTTTTGTTTGCATTTTTCATTTTAATTTCAAAACCTCAATTAAGCCAGTTGAATCGTTTATTTGGGAATTGCAATTTATTTAATTTGATTCAATTGAATTTAGAATTAGTTTTTATTAGAAACTAGTTTCACCATTGACTGCTTGTAGTCAGTCTTTGGTAAGGGAACCTTTTTTATTCTTTTTGGAGTGAAGTTTCAATTTGGTCTGAGATCCACTTCAAACGAAGTTCGTTTGGTCTGTTATTGCCTGTGTGGACCAAGGACGGTTCTTAACACTACCTTGAGCTACATAAGTTTGCCTACATTTTTTCCATCCCTCTCCTATCCTATTTGTTATATCTCAGTCGAAACCTCCTTAAAATTTCACTATAGAGCCAAAACTAAATTGTTTCATATTTTTAGCAAGTTACTTTAATTATCATCTACTCCAATAAAGTTACATTCCAGATTTTTGTTTTAGTTTTACATTTTTTTTTAAACCATTTGACTTCAACATTTTCTTTCACAAATCTATCCTTGTTGTTGTTTCATCTTACTAATTAATATTATATCATTACAAAAGGCATTCACCATGACACATAATCATGGATTTATGATGTTAACTCGTCCATGATTAACGCAAACAAGTATAGAATTAAAGTGAATCTTTGATGGAGTCCTACTCCAATAGGAAACTCCATTGTTGTACCACAAACGATATTAACATTAGTAGTTGTACCCTTTTACATATCTTAAATAATCTCAACATAATCATTCAGATGTATTTATTCTTAGAGTTCTTCAAATTAGATTCCTTGGTACTCTATCATAGGCATTTTCTAGCCAAATAAAAATCATATAAAGGTTTTTTCTCTTCTCTCTAAATTTCTTTATAAGATGTCTTTAAATAAAAATAACTTTTGTTGTTAACTTACCTGGACATAAATCCAAATTGATTTTTAGATACATTTGAATATCATTTTTGATTTTTTCAAAATTAAAACTTATTTCTTAAATTATGAATGATCGTTCAACAATGAGCCTAATTTATGATAAAATTACATTGTTAAAATTGTCATTTTCTTCTCTTAAATTCAGATAATTTTTTTCCAATCCATTTGATGCATCCTAACTTACCTAGGAAACTGGTTCGAACCTAGCCCACCTCGGCCCAGCCAGGCACAGACCTGGTCCAGCCCACTTCTGGCAAGCCCAACTCTTTGCCTTGACTCATTTTCAGGGCCCTTTTTCGACCTGGCCTGTATTCACTGTGTGGGGACTTATCACTGTTTTACCATGCATTCACATCTATTTAACCTTTAACCTTGGAAATGGAGTGACTTCAATGTGGCCATTCGTTTATTAAGCCACTCGGTAAGGGAACTGTTGAATGAATCTCTGGCAAGGGATCCATTCGGGTGCACTCATGTCAACTATATGCGATTAAATTGTAAAATTTTGATCGAACGAATGAATATTGAACATGATGCCTGAAACTTAATGATAACTTGTGGTGTATTTAACTATAACATGTGAATGAATTTACATTAAGATATGTGTTGGACGTCAAACTTGATGCTTGGGACTTAATGATATCTTGTTGTATGTTTATTTATAATATCTGAATGAGATCATGATGAGTATGGGGATTTGTGATTTGAGATCTTGTTATATGCTTATGTTGCTTTACATGATCATGACATCATGTGCATGCATTTGAGGAATTGTTTACATGTGTATATGTTTATGATGACGTGATGATTTTGGTTATTGGGATGACTTCCCCGTAGGAGATGCAGGTTTCCACGTTGTGTTCTGGCTGTTGAGGTGCCTGCCCTGAGATTTGCTTTCCCGTTATGTTCCGGCGATGAGACTGTAACGCCCCACTCCTTTCTACAGTTTAAACGGGTCGTGGCCCGCTTAACTGCAGGCTAAACGGGCGTGATCCAACGCATCACACAACTAACGGGTCTTATATATATATATATACTTATTCCACCAGCCACGAATCTGTGATGTAAGACCCGTTAGTTGTGTGATGCGTTGGATCACGCCCGTTTAGCCTGCAGTTAAGCGGGCCACGACCCGTTTAAACTGTAGAAAGGAGCGGGGCGTTACAGTCTCAATCGCTAAACGGGCGTGATCCAACGCATCACACAACTAACGGGTCTTACATCACAGATTCGTGGCTGGTGGAATAAGTATATATATATAAGATTATAATTGAAATAAACAAAGCCATCAAATCCTTCATGCTCAACTACACATTGCACAAATTTTAATGTCATTGACAATATAAAAAAAATAACATCTATTATCAACATCAAATCTAATCTCACTACTCACATCACATTCCATAAAATAAAATGAAAATCAATATCCTCAAAGTTCTCAATTATTTCAAGCTAACCAAACCAATCTCTCAAAATACGTAATATCCAATAAAATAAATCCAGTCACATGAATCCACAGCTATACTAAGAAATTAAATATTCATTCTTGACAGTCTATAAACATCAGTGGTCTCCTCCAATCTTAAGTTCAGAGGATTACCTGCAATGTAAGGGGTGTGAACTCCAAGCCCAGTAAAGGAATACAATAGCACATATCCAAAATATGATATCTCCATTATACTCAATGTATCACAATTAAAAGAATAAAAAACATAAATAATTGAATATGCATTTAATGTCCATGCTTTATGCCATGTAATGCATAATGCTCAATACCTCATTCATCCACGACAACTCCTACTGTATTTGGTAGCCTACCCGCCGAAGTGAATCTATCACAACACCACATGAAGTGGCCTACCGGCCGAAGCGAGGCTAACATCATCACCAAATAACAGTCCACGTGACTTTTCATGGCTCGACAATCCAAGCCTACCACATGCGTGGTAGTACTCACTAAAAATGAGGCCATACACTACCACCGTCGTGGTCTAAATGAAAGATCACGGCTCACACCTTCCATACCCATCCCATGAATATGATGATGCCATGCTCAATGTCATGTCTACCATGCATTATCTCTATCATCATGCCACATGTTATGTATCATATTAACATGCCATGAATTTCATCATTCACACTATACTCCAAGTAGGATTATATGATCTCAAATTAACATAAATATCATGTACACGTTTTAAAACATCAAAATCAATCTCAACAATATCACACATGCATAATAATAATTCATATCACAATATTATTATTATAACAACACAATATCATAAATCCATCTTAATAACATAAAAAATAACTCTATAACAGACAATAAAACATCCATCCAATTTGAACATAAGTATTGGACCTTTCAACAAGTTTAGTGGCTAACTTCCAACTATCCGGGCAGACTGAGTCCCTCACGGCCATTAGAACATTTAGCCTATCCCCTTACACTACTGTGAGTAAGCACCGGATTACAACCACTATTCCTACATATACCCAGTTTATATTTCATAGGTCCAATATTACATTCCAAAATACAATACATCATGCAATATTTTTCATTGTTCAAACACATAAACCAAAAATAGAGAATATCATGTACAACCAAAGTATAGTGTATTGTTTTCCCTCACCTATAAGTTTGGTGATGCGTACAAAGTGAGAATTCCAAATATCCTGACAACGTCGTTTAAGTCTTAAATCCTGGATTGCTGTGAAATAATGTTTTAAAGATTCTAAGTACCATTAATATATGAGTTATTGAGTCTCTCTATAAATTCACATTAAATAAATGTTAGGTGTGTTGCTATCCCAACTATAGTCTATTGTTGTCCTCAGGTCGAAGGTGACAGGTGAAGGTTGAATCCACACACTACATGACCAAACCATGCCTAAACCAACTTGGTACTATTAGGACAATGAAAACCTTACAAATAAAATAGTAAGAATAACAGTGATACTAATATAAAATAATTTTGTAGAATTTGAAAAGACCAACATACTTTAAAATCTATTTTGCTTTCTCCCAATATCTATGTACATATCGATTTGCTGATCCAAATAACCATCACAATTAAAGAGATAAAAAGATAATAAAAGAATTGACTTAGGTGGATAAAATCACAAATAGGGAAAACTTCGAAAAATTGAAAACAAAGATAGCCACCTACTGCTTGCCTAAAGTTTAAAGTCAAGAATCCATTCAATAAAGCAAGTTAAAACAAAGGGATTGAAACCTAGTAAAATAATGTGTGAATGAAAATACTAAAATCCTGACTTAAATAAAAACAAATACATTTTTCTTTTAAACAATAAAAGCAATAAAATAAGTAAATGAATTAGATTCTCTATAGAAAAAAAAATGAAATTATCTTCCTAAAGGGACGGTGATAGGCGAATGACCAAAACACTAGAAAAGGGCAATTATATGGACGGGATAAAACCATAGATACTATATAAGAATAAGTACCTACAAGTTAAAGTTATTAAAAAACTTAATAGTAAAATAAAACAAGACAAGCAAAAGGAAGAAATCTGTACAGGCTCCTTGTCCATGTTAATGGTCTATGATTTTAAATAAGAGAAGAAAAGATAGGTAGATAAAAATCACTAAGATTTGAATTAACGAATAGATTATTGAAACTTAGAATTTCACAAAAATTAAAGGTCTTATTGTCTAGGGGAAAAACATGGCAGTACCTTGATTTTCAAACAGTAATCCAACACTAAGTTTTAAGTTTAATCTTAGCCATGATTGACCCACTAATGAAAGATACTATGAATATTACTAGTGGCAGACCAAGAAAGCTTGGTCATTGGGGCTTACCATGATATCTATATAATATTATTATTATTCGTTTTGTAATGGTTTAACAACCATCACTTCAACATGTAAATAGGTGAGCGAAGGAAATAACAATCATGAATTTACTGTTTGGGCAAAGGTATGTTGGCTAAAACGATTGGAATATTGTTTGCTAGAGCGGCACTGCAACTGAGAGGAATCAGGGATGAATCAACTGAATGTTGGAGGCGATGGGCTGCAACAAGAGGTGTTTGGAGATCGAACTAAGGAGAAGGGTTCGGCTGCCATCATGTCGATTTATATACAAATCAGGTCGGTTGGTTATTCCATTCCGAGAAGGGATTCGGATTTGCAGAGCTAAAGGCGGAAAACCTTATGTGTTGTTTCCGTTTTTGAAGAAGGGAAAGAAGAGGAAGGAAGGTTGAATTTGGGGAAAATTCCCACTAGGGTACGACAGTGAAGGAGTGGAATGAAGGGGAGTTCCACCGAAATAGGGATTTGGGTTTCCATCGAGAGGATGAGGGAATATGGGATAAGTGAGCATAAAGGAAGTCTTTTACCGTTAATGGGATTCACGGGTGTGGGTCTCCAAGGGACCCACATGGCTGGGTAATTCCCTTATTAACACAACATATGTGTATAATAAATATACACCTAATTAAATAATTTTTAATGTGAGAATTTTGATAAAGCTAATTTCTTTTGTAAAATCAACCAAGGGGTGTGGGTACCATGGCCCACCCAAAATTATAAATTTCCAAATTTTAATTGAATAATCTAATTGAAAGAAATTAAAACCTAATTTGCTAATCAAATTTCTCCATTCACTTAATTTCAACTCGAAGGGGACAAATTTGAAAATTCTAATTGAAGGAAAAATGTGTGTGCATTGGGAACCTAAATTAATTAAATTTTTACGTTTTGTATGTGTTTATTTATTTTTATTTTAAACAATTTGAAGTAAAATAAAATAACACACGATTTCACACAAACATAATCAAGAGATCTATTTACTATTTTAGTTTTACCCGATTCGATTGACCCGCTACTCCAGGTCGGGTCATCACAGAGACCCCCATAGGAGATGTTGGTTTTCCCGTTGCATTCCGGCAGTTGTGTATTGTATGGTCTCCTGTTTGTATCGGTAGGGAGACCGGAGTTGTTAGAGGACCATTGTGAGTTGTGGAGGTGATACCTCAGACTGGTTAGTGGGACCATTGGTTAGTGGTACAGTGGATTACTCATGTATGTATTCATCTAATCTATTAAGATGTTAATTACATTTCACAGTTGTGATATATAATTATGTTGCTAACATGTGATATGCTTTATCCCTTCACTGAGCTGGTTAACTCACCCCTTACCTTTCAAGTACCCCGAACACCAAGGGGCCAGGTGGGCCCCTTGAGCAGGCGCCTGGGGAGGAGCATTAGTAGTAGATATTTGCTAATCATACTTATTCTTAGTTGAGATACTTTGTTTGTATGAATTCTATTTGTATGTTGTTTGTTTAGATAACTGTATAACCATATTCGAACAATCTATGGTTGCTTATTATGTTTCCTAATATTATGGGCTTGTGATTTGTCGAGCAGGAGGTAGTTACCCCTTTTTTTAAAAAAAAATACCTGATATTTGTCCTTTTTGTGATATTTCGGAGATAACGCGGCCGTAGCAGGATGGGGTGTTATAGTCGGGGACAACTCTGATCTTAAAGGGGGTGGATTATAATATCCCACCCACATGGGGGTGTGGGAAAAGTCCCACATCACCCATGAGGTGGGTGATGGGGGTGTTTATTTGAGGGGGCAGTCCCTCAAACCAACACGAGGCCTTTTCGGCCTGGCCTAATGGCCCGGGCATAAAGCAAAATTGTGCGGGCTCAAGTGGGGCCCATAGCAAACAATATCACACTTTAACATCTATTTTTACATTGTGAGGGAGCCTCATCTTCTAACTTTTGAAATTTTTTTCAATTGTATAAAAGCATTGTAATACCTTGACTCAAATTAGTGGCTAATCCTTTGATCATTAACCTTTAATTGTTTATTGTGATCCGTTAATCATGAAAATTACGGAGTGAGCTTTGCATAGTGTCCAAGTTTGACTCGATCTGAGTTCGAAAGCGTGTTGATCGAGCTCGATAAAGAGTGGTATCAGAGCTATGGGTCATGAGTGGTATCAGAGCCATTGTCGATCAAAACCAACATGTAGAGAGCCAATCTAAAGGCCTGTTGATCCGACTAGAAAAAGAGTGGTATCGGAGACCACTAGCGATGGGTTGCCCATCTCTGAAAATGTTCGTGAAGGTTAGTGAAGATTGAACTTGGGTTCAGTGTGTTGGATCACACGTGTTATCCACATAAACATGTGTGACATTTTCTATAAGTTTTGATGAGATCGATAAAGGCCCATAGACTTGTGGTGTTTGGATTAGTTAAAAAAAAAAAACTAGTCGCATTCCAAGTCCACATTCGAATTCGGAGTGTGACAAACATGCTCTTCATGTGAATAAGAAAAGCGTCATTTTGTCAAAGACATATCACATATTTGCTTTTAGAAAAAAATTCCCGTTTCTCACTGCTACTCTTGAAGGTACTACAAAACACAAAAGGTGAATTATTTAACCATAGTGTTTAATAAGGGTAATTTAAAATTTCAATGTTAAACTCTCTAAAATTGGTAATAAGTAGAATGACTTTACAACATTAAATCGAAATTTTGTTGAGTTCCAAATAGATCTAGTTAAGCTACTCGTCTTGCTGACCTTCTATGTTTGTATCTAGTAAGGGTATTTTAATGTATGGGCATCATTTACTTAAATTACAATGTTGGTGCATGTAAGCATCATAAATAAAGATAAAGAGACTAAATTCTACCATTGACTTTAAATTCTATTGTTTGGTATATGTAAACATCATAAATAAAGACGAGAGACTACATCTTTAAAGCAACATGTAGGGCTTTGGAGGCTTGTGCCTCTAGTCTATCATTCTCAATATCACTATTTCATCATTTATTTATTTTAAATGTTAGTTTTTTTTTTTTAAGCTCAACTAAGAGTTCTATTCATCAATTCTTACTCTACTACATCATTTTTATTAATTTCTCACTTTTTTAACGATATCTTTGTTCTTTTTAGGGCTGCAACTCGGGTTGGATTTTGGCCTGACTTGCATGACCTGATCCAAGAAATCATGCGGATTGGGTCGAGAATTTTGAGTCAGGGGGTCGGGTGGGATTGAGAAGATAAAAACCCCGCATTAAAATTCGGGTCGGGTTGGGTTGAGAATTTTATAAGTTACCCCACACAACCCGACCCGACCCGACTAAAATTAGTCTAAAATGGGTTCAATATGCGGCTCGGGTCCGAATTCGGGTTGATTAGGGTCCGAATTCGGGTTGGGCCGAGTTGTGAGATTTGGGTTGAGACTTCGGGTAGGAGCAGGTCGGGTTCTATATATATCAACTAGGGTCGGGTTGGGTTTTAAAGAGCTCGACCCGAGTTGCAGCCCTAGTTCTTTTTATGGAACGATTGTCGATCGTCTCTTCGTTCTCAAACTATCTCAAACTCAAATGCCAATCTAAAGGGATTGAAGTGATAGTCAAGTACTCGCTTTAGAAAACGAGAGTTTTAAGTTCGATTCCCACTCTACCTTAAAGGACACTTCCTATAGAGTTATCTTGTATGTGCGGGTAGGAGAGACTTACACATGCCTCTAAGATAAGTCGGATACTCTAAGAAATCTGACACCTTGATCATAAAAAAACCTAATTTTGTTGATGTAATTTGTTAGAAACTTTGCACTACTATAAACTAGATACAAAGACAAATATTATTTAGATCTACCTTTCGATTTGTACTTTCTACAAATGGTCGGTTGGCAAAAGTTTTTAAATTTGGTCTATGAGACAGCACACTTGACTAATAGGTATCGGTTAATACGGACTAATGCAACAATGTATTAACTTGTTAATTCTTTTAAGTTTTTCAAAAAGAAAAATGTTTGTATTGGATTGCATCAACATAGTGACCAATACAATGTCGATATAGGGTCGGGTCCATATTTTGTATCATACAGTTGTTCTTATAATTCACTGATATTTATACTTTATAGAATAACTTATTGACCTACTCAAGTTTAATATCGAGAGCCTAATAATCAGTAACTACATCAAAAACCATTGGCATTCAAGAAAATAAAATTAAAGAAAAATGTGATGAGAGCCCTCGTTGGAGGGGAGGAATCATCGGAGAACTTATTAGGCTTGAGTATCAAGCCGAAAATACTAACTTGATAGGTGGACTGACCCAAGTTTCTTATAAGTCTCTAGATCTCCCATTTCATAACTAATGTGGAACTTGTTCAGTACTCCAACCGAGGGATAGTGAGCCATCCCGTCCAACTAGGAGTTCCCCTGAGCTCACATCCATTAGCTTAGGTATCTGACTCTGATACCACTTGTTATGACTGGGTATCCATCCCAAAAGATAGTCTCATACGTGGAGTAACCTAAGTTTCCTTAAATCTCCCTCTTTACAACCAATGTGAGACTCGTTCGCTGCCCCAACAGGACTTTCAAACCATGATAGCAATGTTAGCAATGGGCCAAGTTAGACATTATGTTGTCTTCAAATAAACCTTCAGACACTCTTCAGAAATAACATGCGCTTGGTCCAAATAAAATAAATATTGTGTTTTGGTATCAACTCATTGTTGTTCAAACAACTTTATGCAGGCCAAGCTGCATGTAAATCTTTAAATCCGGAGTTTTACTCCGAATTAAGGATTTCGATGAAGAAATCTAGTGTTCTCAGACTCAAATACGATTTGAACTCGACGAACTGCTCTTGAAATTAAGTTCAGTCTAACTCAGAGAACCTTCATAAGATTTAACTTAGATTGTGGAATCCAATTTTAATTAAAATATTGGAAAATACACTAACTGAAATCAAATTAAAAAATGTAAAATAATTCCAAATAATCTAATTAAAATTAATTCAACACAAATTAAAATCAAAAGACGACTTCGGAAGAAGATAGATAAAGAATCAAAAGACATGTATCGACTCACCTACCTCCAAAGAAGATGGATAAAGAAAAGCGTCCTACTTTATCTTAATCTCAATAATAAATTCAAAGTCGGTTTACATATGAGGCCAACACATTAATATACAGGCCTTATTCAATTAATTAAAAAAGAAACAAAATAACTAAATAATAAAATACCAAATAATCCTTCAATCTTCTCTTTCTTTACTGGCCACGATTCAATCTTCAGCCATTTTCCTTTCCTCTAATTCCTTTTTTTTTCAGTCGATCCCGACAGAGGAGAGACGCCTAAAATCCTGAACACGGTTGACAATCCATATTTTCCTTCTATCTTTTCTCTCTCTGATTTGCACAGCAAGCCTTCCTTTTTTCATTCATTGTAATATTTTCTTTCCATTCATTTCTTAATCTTCTTCATTCTAATTTCTTTTCTTACTTGATTTATTTCTTCCTTAGTTTCTTGTTGAAATTATCTCCAAAATCTGCCAGCACCCACTTGCTGATTTACATAAGATTTGAGTGGGTTTTCACCCACTAATTTCTTGTTGATTTTTCGTTGGTGGAATTTCTTTTGATTTTGGGCTTCCTGTTGAAAACGGCTGGGAGTTCACCTTGTGGGGTCCACATGGATGTGGTTCTACTGTTGACATGGCATTTGAGATGGGCCCCTCTCTTCCCACCATCGGTCCGCCAACACATTTGAAGACCCATCTCATCAATCTGATCCAATTTAACCGGGTCATCTTTGCTCGAGCCATTTTCGTCGGATTTATTGAGCCTAATGCTTGCGATCACAGTTTGTATACAAACTTTTAACATCTACATATTTTCCACCAATTGCAATTGGATTGAAGTCTTATTGGATTTCAATGGTAGTTTCGCTTTATGGAAAGAGAAAAAAAAAAGAAGAAGAGATAATGAGATTTATTTTTTTCTATTATCAAAGTATTCAAATTTTTTAGAGCACTTGACTAATCTTCAGAACATGTGTAAGTTTTTCTACCCACACAGACTGAATAATGAGATGTATCTTTAATTGGCAATCACCAACTTAAGAAATTTTCAAGTAAAACCTAGATGGCCCATCTAAGAAGCACTGATACAGGTACATGTATCGGATACGATACATATTCGATATGAGGATAGGACAAATTTTGAAAAACTAGGATACAGGTGCGACGGAATACACCGAATTAAAAAATTATATATCTATATATATATATATATATCAACAATAAATAGGGATTAGTCAAGATTTATATATTTTTATTAAATTTAACTTCTATTTCCATCTTCTACTTTTTTATTCTTAAACATAAAAATTACCACCGATTAAGCACATATATAACATAAGTAAGTCTAAATTTTTTGATGTGATAACTACTGTTCTCAACCTTCCCTTTTGATGCAAAAGTCTAAAATTAAAATATCAGATGATAAGGAAACTTTCTATTTCAAGAGACTAAAAGTTATTGGTTGATAATTTGATATTTTACTTAAACTTTCAAGAGACTAAAGATATTTTTTTCCCCTTTTCTCCTGTGCTGCTGTATCCTGTGTCGTGCCCCACCTCCCGTGTCCCATGTCCCTCCGTGTCTGCTGTCGTATCCGTGACGTATCCGTATTTAAAAAATGCTTAATTAAATTGGATACCTATCCGACACATATCCAATCCATATCCGACTGTATCCGTGTCGAAAACGTATCCGACATAGATACTCAAATGATTTTGGAGTATTCGTGCTTTACAGTGGCCCATGTATACATGTGTATCCTTTAAAGTTTGTAAGCATAGGTTTTTACTCCACATGGGTATGAAAACTTCAATTACATCTTTACAAGGTTTGCGTTGGATGTCTTGTACTGGAAGAGATTGTGCCAGTAGTGAGTTTAAGCCTTATGTTTTCTTTTTTCTCTCTGTTTTTCCAGTGAAAAGAATACTCTTATGTTGCACTTTATGAGTGTACGCCCTCATCTTGAAGCATGTTAAATGTCAGTGTCTTTGCCATTCTCTCTCTTTTTTCTTTTTTTCTTTTGTGGTTTAGATTGAACCAATCAATTATATGAGTAATCTTCCACAATAATTGGAATTAAAGCCAAGGTTGGAATTGTTTATACACAAGATCAATGTTTAGAGTTCATGTCATGCACATATCAGATTTAGTGGGATTGCATTCCACCAAATTTGAGATCCAAAATTCAAAGGTTCAAATTACCCATCAAAGAAATTGAAGATTAGACCAAAATTGAAGCACGATAGATGGTCATAATAGAACATAAGTCTTGTTCATATTCAGAAGTATGTGAGTCTAAGGATGATACTCGATGGAAAACAACCATGTAAGATGAGATGGAGGATTTGCAGAAGAATAAATCTTGGTGTTGATATATGATTTTCTGAGCAAACTTCAAGAGAAAATGCCAAGAAGACCATGTCCTATACTAGAGAAGAGAGGCCAAAAAGGGGATGCAATCCATAGAGGCTGTACAGAACCAGATAAAGAAGATTGAAATGGATAACTAGGGAAAAAAACCATCCAAACCCCACTACCTCTGTCAAATCCTTATTAACTCTAAACGACGCATACATGAATCCAAAAGGGTTCTCTAAGTATGCCATGTTTAGTAAGTACAATCTGTGAAGTTCGATAATGAAGAAAAGGGGGCCAACCATGTCAACAATATGTATCAAATGACGTGGGATTTGTTAGCATAGTTCCACATCGTCTGAGTACTCTTGGGATGTGAAGTGTATAAATACACGAGCACTCTTTCTTTGGTAACCGATTTTTAGGGGTGAGTTCTACTAATGGGTTTTAACATGGTATCAAAGCGAGTGTACCATATTGATGGATTGAGTTCGTGTCTCCAGCTCTGCGTGGAGGGGGAGAATCTAGTATCTTCATCCCTGGCTCTCAGGAGGAGTGTTAGCATAGTCCCACATCGCCTGTATACCTTCAGGATGTATAGTGCAGGGATTTAAAAAACGCCTAAACCGATATATCGGGCGATATGTAAATATCGGCCGATATGCATATCGGCCGATAATTTTCTCTCTCCTCCGATGTTAGCATTTCTCTCTCCTCCGATATCAGAACCGTGAAAAATCACAAAAAACCACAAAAAACCATGAGAACCCGTGAAAGCCATAAACCCTGAACCGTTAAAAACCGCGGAAAACCGTTAAAAACCACAAAAAACTGTGGAAAACCGTGTAAAAATCGTGAAAAACCGTATCGGTGTTTTATATAAAAAAAAAAATTTAAATACCATATTTCGGACCGAATATCGGCCATATCGGCTGATAATATTTATGTACGGCCGATATCGTTCGGTATTAAAATACCGATACATATCGGCCGATACAATATATATCGGCCGATATTTCAACCTTTGGTACAGTGTATAAACATATGGACACCCTCTCCTTGATAGTCAGTTTTTAAAGGTGAGTTCTACTCATAGGTTTTAACGGGATTTGATAGAATTTGCTTATTGGTCCCTTGGGTTCTCCCATTTTGACTTTTCTCTCTACGGTTCTTATTCATAGTTCCATGTGGAGTAGAGTTTAGAGGTGACTTGGATTCTCTATTTAACATTATAATTTTAAATTTTTTTTTTTTTTACGAAGGTGTCCAGGTTTTTTAGAGTACTCGACTAATTCTCGAGACATGCGCAAGCCTTCCCACCTCAAGTAACTCTATAGAGAGTGGCCATGTAGAAAAAAGAATAATATGTGTATTGTGTTGAATACCTAACCTATTACATGTATTTATAGCCTCTAGCAGACCCTAGGGCTATCACAATCAGACTCAAACACTTAACTAATTATAAATCAAATACATCTCTTAATTAGAGGTAAATTCAAACTAGGAATCCTAATAACATAATTATTCTATTAATATTAAACTCTAAATATATTCCAATACGCCCCCGTAAGCTGAAGCGTGAATGAATGCAAAACTTGGAACGTGAATAAACGGCAGATGAACTGCAAAAGTGGCACATCGACTGGCCACTGAAATTTGTTGAAGCAACACACTGATTGGCTGCAAAACTTGTTGAAATGGTAGCATTGATTGGTTGCAAATATGATAGGCGGTGAACACCGATGGCTGTCTGTGATAGAGAAAGAGGCTCGGACTACAGCAGTGGCTGCATGACAATTGTCCGGCAAACAATGACTGCAATATGCGACAAATGCAGGCGACGAATGGCCTGAAAAACAAGGGGCTGAAGCCATCACATCGATCAATCAGGTCGGAAAGGCCAACAAACAATGGCTGCAGGCATAAAGGCCAGCAAATAATGGCTGAAGTCATAAAAACCAACAAGTAAAAGGCTGTAGCCATAAAAGGCCAGCAATTAATAGCTGAAGTCATAAAGACTAACAAATAAAAGGCTGTAGCCATAAAAGCCAGCAAACAATGGCTGAAGTCATAGAGACCAGCAAATAAGGTTGTAGTCATAAAAGGCTATCAAAGGCTGTAGCCATAAAAGGCCAGCAAATAAATGCTATAGCCATGAAGGCCAGCAAATAAAGGTTGAAAGGCGAGCAAAAGCGGGGACGAATCAGAGTCCTCTAAATAAATAAGTGGATGAATTCCACAGCTGGACAGGTGTCCAAAAAGATCGTTTCATATTGAAGAAACGACAAAAACAAGGCGTGCTCGAACGAGGGGCAAGTTGCGTCCCTTTCTTCAGCTTCAACAAAGTAGGAGGAGAAGGGCAATTTGTGTCCCTTTCTTCAGCTCTTCTCCTTTCTTCTTGGCACATAACTCGTAGATTGTGGCAAGAAGAAAAAGCAAAATACGAGGTTTGAATTGTGATTGGTGAACGATGATCGAGAGACAACAAATCGCCAGTAGCAATAAGAAGGCCTGGCGTTCTGGTCTACATGGTAGCAATGGTGCAACAACACTGATGGGCTTCAAGCGCTGAAGAGATGTGGATGGCACAAATCAGCAAATAAATGTTCGAATTGACCAAAAAATGAGCAGTCTTCTCGCTCCCCCTATCTTCTGTTCACTAAAAACCTGGTCCAGTTTTCGTTCAAATTTGTAAGATGCGTTGTTCCCGAGCGGCGTCGGGAAAGATAGAGACCGTCGGCAGATCTGGCTACGAGATCGGGATCATCCAACCATGAGCTATTCAATTTTATCCACCCCGAAATAAGTGGTGAATGTAGCTGGCAATCTTTGTATGCAGTCCAAACTCAAATTATCAACAAATCACCATCCAACTTCAAATAGCTATTTGTTAATCGGGATTTGATTTCATGCCCAAATATCCAAAACCCCAATTCTAATCTTGCAACTTTAACAAGTGGAAAAAAGTTTCACTCAGAATCACAGATACATACATAAGTCTTGCCACAGCTCAAAGCATCTAGAATATTAATCACTGTCTCATCAAAGTGAACCTCAATGTTTGAACCCAAACAAATACTGCTGGAAGACTCCCCTATGAAACAGTATCCTCTGAATGTAGAAAAAGAATAATATGTGTATTGTGTTGAATATCTAATCTATTACATGTATTTATAGTCTCTAGTCGATCTTAGGGCTATCACAATCAGAATCAAACACTTAACTAATTATAAATCAAATGCACCTCTTAATTAGAGGTAAATTCAAACTAGAAATCCTAATAACATAATTATTCTATTAATATTAAAACTCTAAATATATTCCAATGGGCCCTTTTGGTGAATTCAAAATTTTCGCTTCCCAAGATGAGTTTGTGATCATCACTCCAACCCCTTTAGGTTCACTACAACTAATTATCTAAAAAACATTTTATTAAATTTTTTTTGAAAGCATTCCATTTGAGGATGATGCGTGCTGTAGTGTTTTAATTGATTATTTTAAATACTAATACCAACGCGAGTCCTAGCTTGATATTTAAATAGTAGATAAATTGATATTGTGATTTTCAGTTTATTTTAAAAGATTAAAATTTTAGACATCTCATTCAATATTTTAGTCTAAATCATCCATAATATTATTATCTATGCAGGTAGAATATAGTCTATTTATTAATATAACATTATTGTAATAACAGTCCAATAATTTGACGAATATTAGCCGAAATTTGAGATGTTGACTCTAGGGCCATTGTTCATAAATCTAGACCATTGATCATATAGCCCCATCTATATTGGAACATGCCCTAGCAATCCACCATAGTTTTTTCTTTTCTTTTTTTTTCTTGCGTGTTTTATTGACTCTTTTGCTATGTCTTGGCTTTTGAATGTGGACTCTTGGCCTAAGTATTTTGTTCTGTTCTTCATCTTGTTGTCTACATTGTGCTGTATTTGACTGTGACTAAACAATTTAGAGTGGGTCCCCCATTGGCAATGGAATGGGTCTTGCAAAGAATTTGCTATCTTGGCAAATGCAGCCAATTTTATGTCCTAATCTTACCATCTATATGTGGGCCCTTGATTTTTCAAGGTATGTTGCAGCCGATACACAATGTAGCAATCGCATTTTTTACACGTGAGTAGAGCCACATCTAAAATACCATTTAACGAATGAATAAATTTAATAAAGATAATATACATGCATAAACTATACATTAATAAATAATCTTATTTGGATTTTCGAACCAGATTCTGGTATGGGCTTTATTTATAGTAACAGTCGTTGTTAGTTAGATTCTATCTCAAATTGGACCCATTTACAATTTTACCTTTAATCACACGTTGATGAAGCTAACTATTCCGAGGTTTGCTCATCCAAAATTTAGGAGCTTTAACCGATCCCTTTCTTCACGAGGATCGTAGCTTAGTCCAGAGATTTTAATATCCGTTAAATATTTATATATCGGCCAATATTTGAGATATCGGCCAATATCTGATATCAACCAATATCTTAAATTTAAATTAAAAAAAAAAATTAGAACCGAATCTTAACCGATACCGAGATTTGAAACCCTGACTTACTCTATCAAATATAGACATAGCTCCATGAGCCTTGATAATATTATTAATTAATTTTATGATAAGTATTAAGTGTTCCGAATAGTTTGATTTTTCCTCTACGACAATAAAGATCTAAAAGATCCATCACATTAATCTCCGTTTCAAAGATTGGTAATGTTTTGTGGAGCTCTCGTGTCAATAACTTTAGACAAATATCCAACACGTTAGTTTAATGATGGTTTAGTTGAATCTTTATAATGAGTTAAGAAAAAAAAGTAATATAGTTCTCTCTATCTCCACTCACCCCTCCCACCATCACTACGAATGTCACAAATATCGGTGATATTTTCAACTTTATCACGTTTTTATCTGTAAAATAATATTACCGCATTAGTAATGGGTATTTATCAGCACGGTGTTAAGTTCTTGATAAAATCGCATTAAAAACGAGATAAATGATAATATCACGATAATATTTTGATAAGTTCCTAGTAAACTCCTGATAAATTCTTTATTAAGATTTTTATTTTAGTAATATATTTATTTATTATATTTTTATTATTTTTAAATATTATATTTTCTATGAGATTTTTCCATTAATTTCTCTGTAAAAATTCAAGAATTTAAAAATATCTCAATATTTTCGATCATCGTTAATAACCCGAGAACAATAAAAGAAAATTCGTACTCCGTCTTTTAGCTCAGACTTTAACCTTAAAAAGCACAATATACTGCAGATTTGGACTATTAGATAATTCAAAATAGATTGGCCTGAATCGTGAAAAGCTCAGTCCAAACACGGCCCATAAACAGACCTGCACAAATATAATTTAATGAGATTATCTTAAATATTTATTAGCACAGTAGTAGAATTATAAAATGATGTAAGTTTTAAATTGAGCAAACTAATAATGATGATATCTGTGAACACTTCAAATCATGAATCATGATGATATAGAAACTATATCGTCATTATAGTTTATCTTCTAAAGTGTACATCCAGTGTATGACAGGATATTTCTTTTGAAAACAGCAATTGAAATATAAGGTTGACTTCAATAAAAGTTTTTTTTCCGTCTGAAATTCGAGTTGAGTAAGGTCAGATTTTAATAAATTCAACTTAATCAATATCAAACATTTATTGAATCTGATTAGACCCGAATTGCTAATCCAAGTCTACCCTAGTGATATTTTATAACTTGGTGCACGCAGGTCAAGTCGAGTTAATTCTAAAATTTTCAACCCAAATTTCATACGAATTTTTATTTTCTTAATCTAATCTAACCCGAAATATACAAATACATAACCCAAACCCATTGATTTCTTGGGTCGGGTAACCCGACCTAAGTTTCACCCCTCGATTTTATCAAGAGGGGATGGAGTGATGGTAAGGAACCTGCAGCGCAAGTCCTGAGTTCGATTCCGCTCTACTTTAAAGGATCACTACCTGTAGGAGTATTGGGTATATGGATAGAAAAACTTACACATGCTTCGAGGATTAATCGAATGCTCAAAGAAACCTGAACACTTTGGTCATAAAAAAATAAAGTTTTCAGAGTAAATGAATCCTTTAATTACTATTTATACATTAATAGGGAATGAACCATAAGAGGATAAAGGGAATTCCTAGATAATTTATCTGCTGATGAAATGAGAATGGCTGAATGAATCATACAAATTATTTGAGTTTGATCAAGAAAGAAAATTGCCCTGCATTTTGCCATATGCTATGGGCCCCAAATGTAGGCTAATTTATTCACCAAGAAGTGTGCTGAAGGGACAAAGGAGAGCAATGTCTTGGGGTCCTTAGGATTCCTAAGCTGCCCACAGAGGAAGAGAATACACTGTTAATTCTTAATAATGAGAAAAATTAAGACAAATCTGTGAAGGTTAATACTCTGTTAATTCTTTAAGCCAAGATTCATACCAGATTAAAAAGGGCTTGGAAAGCAAGCAGAAGGTTCGCGGGCCATGACGATGTGGGGCCCACTTTGATTGCATGCTTGTTCCTTCTCATCCATTCTATCTCATCTAACTGGGACCCGGAATAAGTGTTGAGATCAGTGAATAAAATGAAATATATATATCAGAATAAAATATAGTATTAAAAATAAAACTCTTCTATACATGTATATCTGCATAAAATATAATATTAACACTGAATACAGAAATTTATACATAGTTCAGTTAGTCTGAACTTTCTAAAGGTCTTGATTTTGACTCCTTGCTAACATGATACACATACTTGCAATAAATTTCGTGTATGTATGGGATTTCGTCTCATCTCTTATGTGAAATTATCTTTGTTATCCAAATAAATAAATAATATTAAAATTATTTTTATTTGAGCTCCATCGATGGAACCTAAAACTTCTTCTAGAGTATTTTCACTGTTAGGCATCTCAACCGAATAAGATTTTATCAAACTAATTTTTGGCATATATGACAATCTCACAATATCTCACATACCGAGTAAACAAGTACGAAAAACGGTCCATTAAAATGGAATCTGAATCAAACTTAAGACCCACTTTATACATTCACCACCTTTTACATATGTGAAAAGGGTTGTTGAAAAATGTTATCACCTGCTTTGAAGTCTTTAAAAAACATTAAAAGGAAAAGAAAAAACCCTAATAGTTTTAGGTAGTCATCTCATTCAACCACTATTTATTGAAATTTTTAGCTGTCCACAAGCAGTTGAATACTTGAATACGTGGGATTGAATTCCACATTCAAAAAAGAGGGGAAGAGTCATACACTGACAGTCGCTAAAGCCCTGGTTTAGAACATTGAAGACCTCATGGCTAAGAATCATCCACACTTTTAACATCTCTCTCTCATACAAAAAATTTCCTGTTATTATCAGCCTCAAAAAATATAATATAATATTTAAATATGACCTATAGTGAATTTGTAATTTTTATCATTATTTTTTAGATTTACATATGAAAAACTATGGGATATCCAATGTAAGACATCTGCGGGTGAGCCCACTATTCCTAAGACATACAAATGTTAAACTATGAGAGGCTCGAACCCACATCCTCCTGCTTCGTGAGATGTGAGGCAATCAATTGAGCTACATCATATATTGACATTATTCATATGGATTCTACAAAAGTCATTGTTCATTATTTTCAAATGTATAATAAAACCTTTATCGTAAATGAAATATTAGAGTTAAAATTAAACTTACTGAAAATTTATATAATTACAATTAACTAGAAATATAAAAATCAAGTTACTCATATTCTTTAAGCTCTCTGTAGCCTATTAAGATCGCCAACTGTTCAAGAAAATATATGAGATTAAAAGAATTTGTGTAAAAGTTGTCTAACTTGAGCCTATCTCAGTCTATTACTTTTTTTTCTTCTTCCATCACTGACACTAGGGTTTCATAATGGAGTTCTTTGTTCACCAAGGAACATATAATAGTCAATTGATAACAGGAGGAGGTGCTAAAAATAATGATATGTCAATTTTGTAGGAAAAATTGGTATGTTTTTGCATAATAATCTTTTATAGAATTTGATTATTTAGTGTAAATTTTTTTTTGAATGATTTATTAATTGAATTATTTGCTATTGCTAGGTGTGTGAAGCTATTACTCAATCCAATATAATTGTGTACAACAATAACAATTGCAATAATGATGATGATAGAACAAGTTAGATACGTTATATAGTTTATTCAATTAAATTTTATTTAAAGAATATATATTTTGTAATAAGAAGTGTAATTGTGTGGGTTTTGGCTTGACACTTCTCAACAAATGACATTGATGAGATTGAGTGATGAGTAAGATCGTATATCATAGATATACTACAATTGGTTAGGTTGGGTCATAAGTCATGAGTCAAGTTAGAATGTGTTTAAATTGGGCTAGGTTGATTGTGGTTCAAGTTGGTTGAGTCACAAATTGGGTCATGGATTGGATTATGAATCTACTCAAATGTTGTGGTTATGTTGGACCTTGAATTGTGAGCTAGATTCGGCCACAATTAGTTCTTGAGATGAGCCATAAGACTAGAAATCCACAAATCATAAAATTTTAAAATGGAAAATAATGTGTTTTCATAATTTTTCTTAAAAAAATTAGAATTTCTCACTTGTCTGCACAAATTTTCAAAGAATTAAAAGTTCTATTTTCTTTTAAGTAAAACAAACATTTTTTTTCTATAAATAACAAGAAAGAAATGTTTTTCATAGAAAATCCACCTCTACATACTTGACCTAATCAACTGTAGACATTGTGACCTTACAAGTTCATTTAAGTTGGGACTTCGAACGAGTCTCGTATTAGAAGTATAGAGAGAGATCTAAATATTTAAAAATGACTTGGTATCATAGTCATATTCCCAAGCCAATGCATGTGAACTAAAAGGATCCCCTAGGTGAACAAGATGATTGGTGACGTTCTATCGACTGGAGAGTCTCATTCTAGGGGAGGATTTTTGGGGCAACAAACAAATCTCATTCTTTAGTAACTCCACCTAATGGACTAGCCTTTTGAGATAATACTCATCCAACAATTTAACACTATGAATTTAACAAAAGACTCAAGTCAATCAGAATTATATCTTTACACCGGTAACAGAATTCTTGTTACTTCAGATTGTCTTATGGAAGAAAGATCTGTTGAAGATAATGTTTATTATCTCTTTTGCAAAGGGCTTCATTATTATTCCCCTGATAAAAGGAAAACCAAAGATTGGTATCTCAATATTTTACATTAGACGAAAAGTGTCCTTATCTTCCACAATAAGAATGCAAATGGTATCATCACTTACTCAAAGTTCACTATTCTCAAAATCCTTACTGAGGAAGATTGGGATGGTCCCTTGTTCATGACAAAATCAGTCCAATTATACAATTCGACTGAGTTCTTTAATTATTGGGACTATATTGATGCCTGGAAATTTACTTTGATGTGGCAAAATCCACAGTATAATCATTTCTGGTTCATCAGATTCAAAGAAGAAAGTCCTGATATCACTCCTATTCATCGTAATTTCCCATCCTGGTTTCTCTTCACTTGGTGGTCATATTTTGGTGCTTCTCAGAAAATCCTTCCTGATAATTTTCGTTATTTATTTATTAAGTTTTCTCAAGTTGAAGAAAAGGTTCCATCTGAAGCATTTAATGTTCTTCGCTTCTTTGCTAAATTTCATATCCCTTATATTTTCCAATGGAAGTTTGAAGTAAAAAAGGACTTATAATGGTGGTCAAAAATTGAAAATGATACTTATGAGAGAATTCTAAATCAAATATCTCCTGTTAAAGAAGAAATTTCTCTTCCTGAAGAAAAGACTTTTGAGAATGAAATGCTCATAGCTGATCTCTTGGCCAAAAAGATTGCCAAAGAAATTGCTCGAGAAAAGTCTCCTGAGCCTATGAACATGTCTGTTAACTCCGTCAATTTTGAAGAAAAGATCAAGCAAATTTTGGAAGAATATCTCCCAAAGAAAAATGTTGGTGATCATGATTGGGATAGTAATCATGATCCAGAAGAAAATCCTGATGATGAAGTTGTGCCCCTTGAAGATCTCCATCCGATGGGACCCTGACTCTCATGTTAATCCCGATGGCTCAGTTACAGATTATCTTCGTGGTGGAAAGTTTTGGTATTTTTCAGCAAAAGACAAATGAAAAGAAAAAGAAGTCGAAAAGGAATCTCGGTTAGCCGAATTATTTCGTAAAAATTCTGCTAAAGCAAAAGAATTAATGAAAAAGAAGATTTGAAGATTTGAGATGATTCTTGTCATTATAAATCCTGTGAATATTGGAATTTCTCACTTCTGTCTTCACAAATTTTCAAAGAATTAAAAGTTCTATTTTCTTTTAAGTAAAACAAACATTTTTTTCTATAAAGAACAAGAAAGAAATGTTTTTCATAGAAAATCCACCTCTACATACTTGACCTAATCAATCGTAGACATTGTGACCTTACAAGTTTATTTAAGTTGGGACTGCGAAAAAGTCTCATATTAGAAGTATAGAGAGAGATCTAAATATTTAAAAATGACTTGGTATCAGAGTCATATTTCCAAGCCAATGCATGCGAACTAAAAGGATCCCTTAGGTGAACAAGATGATTAGTGACGTTCTATCGACTGGAGAGTCTCATTCTACGAGAAGATTTTTGGGGCAACAAACAAATCTCATTCTTTAGTAACTCCACCTAATGGACTAGCCTTTTGAGATAATACTCATCCAACAATTTAACACTATGAATCTTAAATAAGTTAGACTAATTTGGCCCATTTACTAAAAAGATTGAACCAACTTGATTAAGTGAATCAATTAATATGACCCATTCTTTGAACAAGTGACCCAACCCAACTCACAATTAACTTGACCTACCTATTAAAAGGATTTATCCAATCTAGTTCAACTTATTTAGTAGATAAGTTGGTCAGTTCAAATAGCCCATTTATAAAATTAAGTTGATATAATCCAACTTAATCTATTTATTAAATAAATTAAACCAACTTAAATAATTTTAAATTTGTTAATCTAAACAATAGCAATAACCCAACTTAATTATAAATCAAATTATTGGTTAACCGATTCAAAGTATGGGACCAAACTTTATTTTCAATTCTGCACCCATCTAGATTAGGTGGCCCCTCTATGTATACCACGCCACAATCATGCAGTCAACGTAATAATATCTTGTCACATAAATTAGAAAAACTCTCAAAGGTTTCCTCATCTAGAGTTCTAAATACAGCCGCAAAGTTTAAAACTTATGAAAATCTCATTTACACATCAGCAGTGGTTCTATCATTTTGTCCAAACTACATTGGCGGCTTGGGACCACCAAATTAAGAATCTAATTTACAATCTTTGAAAATTGATTTTTTCTGAGTTTTAAATTTAATATTTTTTTTATGTCGTCTTCGAATAGATAGAATTAGAGACTTTAGTGTGTTGGACACAAATCCACAAGTAAGAGTTCTGAGTTCAAATCTCATTTCATTCAAAAAGCCCATTCTTATAGTTTACCTTGTGTTAGGATAGCTTCCACACCCCAAGAACTAGTCGGGCACTGTACACCTCGGTCATTTAAAAAAAAATAAGAAAGTATTACTTCTCCTTGGTGAATATGAATTTAGACTCGAACTCATAATTTTAATCTTAGACTGAATCTCTAAGTTGTAAGAGACTGAGTTTGAGTCTGACTTGGATGTAGGGGTGAAACTCGGGTCGGGTTTTGGCCCGAGCCCGCATGACCCAACCCAAAAGTTATGCGGGTCGGATAGGGTTGAGAAGTCAGAAACCCGTATTGAATTTGGGTCGGGTTGGGTTGATAGATTTTTAAGTTAGCCCGACCCGATCCAATCAAACACGACCTGATTGGTAAAAAGTAGGCTAAAATATATTCAAAATGAGGGTCGGGTCGGGTTTCGAGTTGAGTCGGGTTATAATTCAGGTCACGTCGGATCGGGTCAAGACGTCCGGATCAAAAATTCAGGTCGGGTTGCGTTGGAATTCATATATTTGTAATTTGGACTGAATTGGATTTTAAAAAATTCGACCCGACCTGGCCCAATTTCAGCTCTACTTGAATGATTTTATTAATTTCTCCCGAAGACTAACTGAGAATATCTAAAATTAGCTTAAAAAACCCAAAAATCTCAGACAGGTCCTGAACAGACTTGATGTATCAGTCATGGTTGACTTAACCAAGACTTTCCATTTTCACCATCCACAAAATCATAAATTGGATAAATACCTCTCTAGTTCCAAAAAAAATAGGGAATGGACAATTGTCAAGCATCTATTGAGTTTCTTCTCCCCACTTAATAAAAAATCTAAGTGAAGGATTTGTTGGTGACGCTCACAGAACATCTTTTCATGTAAAACCAAACAAAATCAATTCAATGAGGATCGATTTTTTTCTTTCTTTTTTAAACTTTGGAATTAATACAACTCCACTAATCATGTAATTTGGAGAATGCTTGCAAGAACCTTGCTTGGTTGGCAGGCTTGGAACTATTAGTTGGAAGTTGATAATTATGTAAGCAATATAATTCCAAAATAACACTGCAATAGTGAATTGGGTCCTCCTAAATTTTTTCATAATTCTCATTCTACAATTTCAATTCTACAAAATATGAAAGCTGTTGAGTTTTGAAGATTCTATTGCGTTTAGATGAAAGGTAAATTTTAGAGGGGTTTTCCTTATGCAGGGTTTCCCTTTTGCAGGGGTTTTCCTTAGGCAGGATTTCCCTCATGTAGAGATTTTTCTTGAACATGAGTTTTCCTTTGAAAAATGTATAAAACGAAAAATAACTTAATTTAAGAGAGATGTAAAGTGATTACCTCTTCGGTGAAATAGATTTTAGATTTGTACCAAGAAGGGGAAACTTGGAATTTTCTTGCCTCTTTCTTTGTTATCAAACGGGGTATACGAGTGTTATCCTCGTTTCCACCGAAGACTTTTAAGGTTACCACCTATCTTCCTTTTTTTTTTTTTAAATTAAATGTGGATTGTTAACAGTTCCAACAAATTTATTGCTTACAGGAAAGAACCCATCAATAGATCAAAGGGACTGACGAAGAAGAATAATCACCTAATCTGGAGAGAAAAAATTGGTACCTAGTGCTATTCACTCAGTCAAGAGTTGTACAAAGGATGGAAATCTCTTTCTGAAATGGATCTGTGAGCCTGACACATTCAACAGGCTGCAATATCTATCAGCATGAAGAACAATTCAACAGGATGGAAATCTCTTTTCTGGAATGAAGAACATTTATTGATCAAATGTTGAAATCTTTGTAGTATCTTAATGATGAAGAGCCTCAAGAAAGTCCAGTTCAACATCCTATGGCTTACAAAAAGACAAGTTCAATAGACGACTTCGTTAAAACTTCAAAGTTTACACGACGAATTGTTGATGGAAACGCCAAGACTTGGAGAACAGACCTGGATCCAAATTTACACATATTCGGGAAAAGGGTGATTTAGTGAGAAAGTGCTTTGGTTTCAAGATGATTGATTGAGAAGGGGGCATGGGTTTCAAGAACCCAATTTGCCTTTTATTGTCTATGGATGTTCTTCCAAGTAATAGGATAAACCCAGTAAAGTATGCAGTAGTAGATAATTTCTTTACTTCTTTCATTTTTGGTATATTCGGATGGAGGATAAAGAGATGTCAGTATAGTAAATGTAGCTCCATGATATCAGAGGTCTATAATAATGTGTTTCCATGATATCAAATCCCTTGCAGTAAAGACACTGGGTTCGAGTCCTAGTGGCCCATACTCAGGAGTGTGGGTGTGATGGCACTCCCCCTCAGGAGTTTTTGTAACACCCTGGATTTTCAATTCATGAACATATATGAAAATTGTCCATTTAATTTGTGAATTAATGGAGATAGACCTTAGATGGGTAAGGTGTTGGGTCAATTGCCCAATTAAGACCCAACGGATTATGGATAAGGTTCAATTAAAATAAATGGGTAAGATTTATTTAATTGGGTCAAGATTGTCAATTGGTCAAATGCCCAATTGGGACCCAATGGGTCATGTTTGACTTGGTCGACCACCAAGTGAGTTCAAGTTTAATTAAATTGTGGCTGAATTAAATTGGAAATGGAATCAAGTAATTGAGTTGATTTTAAGTGAGTTGAATTAAAGATATGAGTTGAGTTAAAGAGATGAGTTAAATGAGAAGTTAATGGGACTTTCATTTTAAGTGAGTGGAGTGGGAAGATGGAGAGTTGCATCTCATAAGACCAAACCCAAGAGTACACACGTTGGGGGAGGTGGGAATTTCATATCATAGGATGAAACTCCAAAGGGATCATTAATGAGGAGGTGAAGGGTTTTTGTTGTTACACAAGGAGAACCGAGAGCACACGTTGGGGAGATGGAGGGTTTCCATCTCATGAGGGAAACCCAAGGGGCACACGGTTGGAATTTCATCCATAGGATGAAACCCGGAAAGGAAGTATTAATGAGGCAGGTGAAGAGTTGTAGTGGTTACAAAGAGGCATTAACCAAAAGACACCACCCTTGGCCGACCACTCTCATTGAACAAGACAAGACTTGGTTTTCATCTCACTCTCTCCCTCTCACTCAAAGCCCTCTTTCAAAAGACAAAGGAGAAAGGACTTAGAGTTTTCTATCTCAAGCTCCTCTCCCTCTCTCAAACCTACACTCTTTGGCCGAACCCTCTCCTTGGGTTTTCATCTCAAGACCTCTCAAGCTCACTCTCGGAAAAAGATCAAGGAGGAAGAAGAGGCTAAAGAGGGAGAAGATCGGAGGAGCAAGAAGGAGTGAAAGAAACCGGAGGACTCGCGGAATCGGTAAGTACTTGATAAGATTTTATAAGTAAGAAAAGATGGTCAAGGAACATGGTTCGGCCATTGCATGACCGAACCCTATTTGTGTTTTGGCTAAAGGACCTTATGCATGTCCCATGTAGGAAATGGTGAATGATCAAGGATCATGGTTTGGCCCTTGCATGGCCAAACCCTAAGTTATATGTATGAGAACCATCAAGGACAACAAAAAGGGGTGGATGAGGTTCGGCCATGATGTATGGCCGAACCCCATCAAAGAATTAAATCTTGGAGATAGAAATGATGAACCATAGGGTTCGGCTATGTTGTATGGCCGAACCCCATGGAAAGGTGTTAGTGATTTAAAAGGTTTTAAAGGAGGAAAATAATGGAGCAATGTTATTGATTTTTAAATGGTCTCAAATGTTGAAAATGGTGAAGAACCATGGACCATGGGTTCAGCCATGGTGTATGGCCGAACCCCATGGAGAGATATTGATGGATTTAAATGTTTGGACCATGAAAATGATGGGGGACTGTTGGTAATTTTAATAGGTTTTAAATATGGTTAATGATGATCTAAAAAGATGAACCTAAGTGTATGATTAAACCCCCCATGGAGGGACTTGGGTTATGGATCTAGTGTTGGGAATGATTTAAGAAAGAGGAGGAAAAATGACGTCATGGTTCGGCCATGATGTATGGACGAACCCCATGAACCATTTTAATGGGTCATTTATGGGTCTATGCATGTTTAAATGAATGGATTATCAAATCAAGGAATGGAGGGATTTGTTAGGGATTTATGTCATGATTAATGAATCGTTTATGGATCTATGTTTATGGATCAGTTATGGACCTAAGTATGTATAGATAAAAGGATTGATTAGCTATGGAAAGAATAATGGCTAAGATGGAAAAATGGTGAAAATGATGGACCATGGGTTCGGCCATGGTGTATGGCCGAACCCCATGAAGAAGGTTTTGTGGACTTAGGTTTTACTAATGCTAAATGACTAACTCATGTATGATTGGTTAATGAATCAAAAGAGGGACCTAAACCAAGTGAGTGAGGTTCGGCCATGTTGTATGGCCGAACCCCACTAAGGCATGTTTATGGACTTAAACATGGGTGGAAATAAAAAGGGATCATTGTTTTAATTTATTGATATGTAATAAGGTAACGGGACCTCACAAGCGGTGTACGATCGGTGAGTGGTATTCGGACAAAAACGCAAGGACACATTAGTTGGTCATTGGTAGGATTCCTACCTCATTGAAAACCATGGATTATGTATTTGTGAATGTTTTACATGAATTATTTTGGTATCAAATGATATGCCTTAATGATGGGATTTTAATGCTATGATTTTTATTATTACATAGCATGTGTTCACTTGCATCTCATGCATGGCATAAGAGGGATGAAATGTAACCGGAGACCCTCGCTCCGTCGGGGCGTCCGTAAGGTATTCGTGAGGGTACCTTGATGTGTATTATCCATCAAGAGGTTACCGGAGACCCACGCTCCGTCGAGGCATCCGTAAGGCATTCGTGAGGGTATGATGTATGATTGATTTGTAACTGGAGACCCATGCTCCCTCGGGGCGTCCGTAAGACATTCGTGAGGGTATGATGTATGATTGATTTGTAACCGAAGATCCACGCTCCGTCGGGGCGTCAGTAAGGCATTCATGGGGGATACCTTGATGAGGAGTTTTCCATCAAGAGGATGTATGTAATTGTGTTATGGCTGATGGGTGGGACTCATTGGATATAACACTCATGGCATGGCATTCTTTTACATGGTTTTGATATTATGTTATCTATGTGATATTTATACTAACCCATGTGTTGACCCTACTTGGAATACCTACTGGGTGCGTTGTTTAACGCCCTACTTCTACCCTAGTTGATGACACAGGAAATGGACGAGACGATGGACATGATCAAAACCAAGCTTAGGAGCTTGGATGATTTAGTTTCGTGTTATTTAAGTTAGTCATGAACAATGTAATTTGAGTAGCTAGCATTGGGACTGTAATAACTTAGATTATTTGCTATGGTTTGGAATGTTAATTTTGGATATTTTAACTTAAGATAGTTATTATTAAGTGATGGACATCCTTGCTATCTAATATGGAATAAAATTATGATTCTATTATATTTCTGCATCTACGATTTATTCCGCATGTTTAACTTGAGTACGTGTGAACCGTTTTAGTGGACTTGGTCCACGCACACGTATGGTTGGCCAATTAAGGGTCGAGCTTTGGAAGCTCTGATTTAGCTCGCGTCGTGACGTCCCCGCTCTCTCTCACTCTTTTATTCAAAAAAAAAAAATAGACTCTGATTTTCGGCGAGTGAAAAAGGGCGGGGCGTTACAGTTGGTATCAGAGCGAAACCGGAAGAATGAATGTTTCGAAGTAAGATTAAAAGGGTAGCATGTCTCACTGACAGATAAGAATCCTAACTAACCGACTCTTCGGAGTCCGCTGCACGGAGGCCAGATTAATTTACTTCGTTAGACTCAGACTGAAACATTCAATCTGAGAACAACACTTGACCAAAAAGAAATGATAGCAAGGGAATGATAGTCACTATAAATTGGATTTATCAAACATAGCAAATTAGGAGATATTTCCCCGATATCTCCAAATTGAGAAACAAACACTTGATACTTAGGAAGTTTCCCAAAAAACAAAGAAATACAAAGAGTACTTATTTGGCAATTTCTCCAAAAATGTGAAAAACACAAACTTTACGAAGAAACTAAGTCAACGATGTTTTTAATGACTTAGGAAAATGCCTCCGAGAAGAAGAACCAGATAAAACCCGCATGGGGATGAAGAAGTGCACCAAAAGGAGGAATAAAATAGCGTGAACATACATGTGGTGCCTCTCGAACTACAAAACTTGGTCCAAGTAGTGGTCACTTCTGTTCTTCAACAGCACATGAACGGAAATGGGACCACCAGCGAAGCCAATGACAGGAGGATGGTCAGGGATTTCCAGCAGAAGCGCCCTCCTTATTTTAAAGGGAAAGAAGGGCCTGTTGGAGTAGAAAACTGGTTTGAAGAAAATTACTCAGATCCTGACCAACCTAAAGATCTCGAGTCATGAAGATAAGATATTGCTGGCTACATCACAACTGATTGATGATGCCGGTAAATGGTGGGAGGTGATAGAACGACAGCGAGCACTCATTCCGGAAAGGGAAATGACTGCAATGACATGGGAGCAGTTCTAAACTACGTTTTTGGACCACTACTTCCCTGAGGAGGAGAAGGAGCTCCACACCCAAGCGTTCCTATCTTTGGTACAAGGCACCATGACGGTGGCGGAGTACCATCAGGAGTTCCTCAGTCTGTCCTGTTATGCCCTATATATGGTGGATACGGAGTACCGAAGGGCTCGCAAGTTTGAGCAGGGCCTTCGACCGAGCATTAGGGCCAAAGTGACCATCTTCAAGGCACCTATACTGGCAGAGGTGGTCAGCAGGGCCACTTTAGCAGAGCAAGAGATGGCCGAGACAGTGCGGTTTGTGGACAACCGCCGAGCTCAGAGTGGGGGAGGTACATTTCGTCCCAACAAGAGGTTTCAACCTAACTTTGGGAGACCCTCACCTTCCACTGGGTCAACAGGGGGCTTTCGTCCCAACCAGCCCTCCCCATCAGAATCAGTCTCTTAGGTTCCCCGAATTGTGGGCAACTATTTCCATTGTGACCAGCCCCGTCATTTCAAGAAGGATTGCCCACAGCTTAGCAGACTCTCACACTCCAGGCGTTCCTTCCGCCCTCCAGCCAGACCAGCTCATTCACGAGGAACCAGGGCATACAACCAGGCGGGATGGGCGTTTAACCCTACAGGATCTGGACGGTTGTATACCTTAGCTCCTCCAGCAGCAGTGGATCACTCCGTGATTCAAGGTATGGTAGTAGTCAGTAGTTCCTATGCCTTTGTATTATTTGATTAAGGAGCATCCCACTCCTTTGTATCTGCTGCATTCATATCTGCTACTTGCAAATTAGTACAAAAACTGTCCACATCACTCACTATTGTATCCCCCGTCGGAGACACATCATTGGGTCTTATATGCACAGCAGTGAACACTGAGCTCGTTGGATTCAGATTTGAGTTCAACTATCTGGTACTCGATATGACTGAGTACGATATCATCTTTGGCATGGACTAATTGGCTAGCTTTCGGGCAAACATTGATTGCCATCTTCGCAGGGTGAAATTTTGGTCACCCGAGGGAAAGCAATATGTAGTACATGCTGACAAATAGAGTACCCCTATAAGAAAAAGATTGCATGAAGGGTTGAACCGCCTGGTATTGAACAATATCAGATTAAACAAGGCACCGGTGGCTGAACTCCCAGCGATAGTGAAAGACTACGCAGATGTATTCCCAACAGAACTCTCTGGCTTGCCACCCATGAAGGAGATTAATTTTGAGATCAAGCTGTACCCTAGCACTGCTCCAGTGTCATTGCCACATTACCGGATGGCACTAGCTGAGATGTCCGAGCTAAATAAGCAAATTGATGAACTGCTTAGACTGGGATGCATCCGGAATAGTTCATCGTCTTGGGGAGCCCCGGTGTGTGTGGATTACCGAAAATTGAACCAGCTAACTGTCAGGAGCAAGTATCCTCTGCCCAGGATCGATGATCTATTCGATCAACTTAGGGGTTCCAGCCACTTCTTAAAGATTGATCTGATGTCCGGCTACCATCAAATCCGAGTTAGGGATGAAGACATAGAGAAGACAGCCTTCAGGACGCGGTATGGATTATATGAGTATGTAGTCATGCCTTTTAGACTCACCAATGCACCCGCTATGTTCATGGATCTAATGAACAGGATCTTCCGTCCTTACTTGGACCAGTTTGTGATTGTATTTATTGATGACATCCTGATCTATTCCAAAAGTCAAGAAGAACATGCTGAGCACCTGTAGATAGTCCTGGACACCTTGAGGAAGAACCAGCTATATGCCAAAGCAAGCAAATGTGAATTTTGGCTATTTGAGGTCAACTTTTTGGGGCATGTTATATGAGCAGAAGTTATAGCTGTGGACCAGGCTAAGGTGGCGGCAGTGAAAGAATGGAAAGCACCGAAGAATGTGACCAAGATCCGTAGCTTCCTGGGATTGGCTGGTTTCTATAAGAAATTTACCATGAACTTCTCCAATATTACATCTCCACTTACTCGACTCACTCAGAAAGGAGTCAAGTTTGAATGGTCGGATGTATGCAACCAGAGATTTGAGGAACTGAAAGAGAGACTCACAACTGCTCCTATCCTGATTTTGCCGGAAAGAGACAAGGGCTATGAGGTATATTACGATGCTTCAAGAGAGGGACTTGGGTGTGCTCTCAGTCAAAGTCATCGTGTGGTGGCTTATGGCTCAAGACAGTTGAAAATTCATGAACGCCTCTATCCCGCGCATGATCTGGAACTAGCCGCAGTGGTCTTCACTCTAAAAAGCTGGAGACATTATCTTTATGGCGAGAAGTTTGAAGTGTTTTTCAGATCATAAGAGCTTGAAATACTTGTTTGATCAGAAAGAACTCAATATGAGGTAGCACAGATGGATGAAATATCTGCAAGATTATGAGTTCGCGCTTCGATATAATCCTGGCAAAGCGAACAAAGTGTCGGATGCCCTTAGCCGCATATCACATGCATCAGTGGCCAGTTTGATCAGGAAAGAATGGGAGATGCTGAATACCATTCGAGAGTTCAATCTAATATATCAACAACCATGGGAGTATGTATAATCTGATCATACGGTCCAACATGGTCTCCAAGATTGAACAAGAGCAACGAACAGATCCAGAAATGGAGGAGATATGGGCTAAGATGTCTACTGGTGTGGTCATACCGGAATGGGAATTACGACCGGGACAGGGTCTTGTATTCCGAGGTAGGACATATGTGCCTAAGAGCTGCAGAAGAGAGTTGTTGATCGAGGCACACCAAACCAAACTCTCCATTCATCCGAGCAACACCAAGATGTATCATGACCTGAAGAGACAATATTGGTGGCATGGACTCAAGAGGGATGTGGCAGAGTTTGTTGCCCACTGCTTAACTTGTCAGCAGGTTAAGACGGAACATCAGAAGCCACCAGGGTTACTCAAACCCTTACCAGTGCCGGAATGGAAATGGGAACACCATGGATTTTGTGACAGGGTTGCCAAGGTCCTCAAAGGGCAACGATGCGATATGAGTCGTGGTAGATCGATTGACCAAGTCTACACACTTTCTTCCCATCAAGATGACAGATTCATCTGAGACTTTGGGTCGACGGTATATCAGGGATATCATCAGACTACATGGTATTCCCCGGAGTATTGTGTCCGACAGAGATGGCCGATTCACCGGCAGAGTGTGTCAGAGCATGCAGTTGGCTATGGGGACAGATCTATTGACTAGCACAACATTCCATCCACAAACTGATGGATAGTCGGAGAGGACGATACAGACATTGGAAAATATGCTGAGAGCATGTATGCTAGACTTCAAGGGTGGATGGGATGATCACTTGCCGCTGGTGGAGTTCTCTTACAACAACAGTTACCAGGCAAGCCTCCAGATGGCTCCATTCGAGGCCTTATATGGTAGACCATGTAAATCACCCGCGTGTTGGACAAAGGCCGATGAGACTGCACTTATTGGACCCGAGTTAGTTACAGAAACTACAGCGCAGATTCAGTTGATACGGTAGCACCTACTCGTTGCATAGAGTCGTCAGAAGAGCTATGCTGACAAGAGGAGGACGTTCCTGGAGTTTGAGGTGGGAGACTTAGTGTTCTTGAAAGTCTCGCCACGAAAGGGACACATGAAATTTAGGGGAAACTGTCGCCTAGATTTGTGGGGCCGTTTCCAATCTTGAAGAGGGTGGAGGAGGTAGCTTACCAATTGGCACTTCCTCCACGGTTGTCATCTTTGCACGATGCATTCTATATATCTATGTTGAGGAAGTACAATCCTGATCCCTCACATGTACTGAATGTACAAGACATAGAGGTGCAAAGCGACGTGACATACATCGAAAAGCCTATCAGAGTGGTGGAGATAGAACAAAGGGTGTTACGGAACCGAGCGATTCAGTTCGTCAAGGTGGTATGAGATCGACATGGTAATGAGGAAGCCACTTGAGAACTTGAATCTGAAATGAGAATAGCTCACCCTGAGCTATTTATATAATTTGTTTAAAACCCTACTTCGCTCGATTTTCGGGACAAAAATTTTCAAAAAAGGGTTGTATTGTAACTCCCCGGATTTTCAATTCATGAACATATATGAAAATTGTCCATTTAATTTGTGAATTAATGGAGATAGACCTTAAATGGGTAAGGTGTTGGGTCAATTGCCCAATTAAAACACAACGGATTATGGGATAAGGTTCAATTAAAATAAATGGGTAAGATTTATTTAATTGGGTCAAGGTTGTCAATTGGTCAAATGCCCAATTGGGACCCAATGGGTCATGGTTGACTTGGTCGACCACCAAGTGAGTTCAAGTTTAATTAAATTGTGGCTGAATTAAATTGGAAATGGAATCAAGTAATTGAGTTGATTTTAAGTGAGTTGAATTAAAGATATGAGTTGAGTTAAAGAGATGAGTTGAATGGGAAGTTAATGGGACTTTCATTTTAAGTGAGTGGAGTGGGAAGATGGAGAGTTGCATCTCATAAGACCAAACCCAAGAGTACACACGTTGGGGGAGGTGGGAGTTTCATCTCATGGGATGAAACTCCAAAGGGATCATTAATGAGGAGGTGAAGGGTTTTTTTTTGTTACACAAGGAGAACCGAGAGCACACATTGGGGAGATGGAGGGTTTCCATCTCATGAGGGAAACCCAAGGGGCATACAGTTGGAGTTTCATCTCATAGGATGAAACCCTGAAAGGAAGTATTAATGAGGGAGGTGAAGAGCTGTAGTGGTTATAAAGAGGCATTAACCAAAAGACACCACCCTTGGCCGACCACTCTCATTGAACAAGACAAGACTTGGTTTTCATCTCACTCTCTCCCTCTCACTCAAAGCCCTCTTTCAAAAGACAAAGGAGAAAGGTCTTAGAGTTTTCTATCTCAAGCTCCTCTCCCTCTCTCAAACCTACACTCTTTGGCCAAACCCTCTCTTTGGGTTTTCATCTCAAGACCTCTCAAGCTCACTCTCGGCCAAAGATCAAGGAGGAAGAAGAGGCTAAAGAGGGAGAAGATCGGAGGAGCAAGGAGTGAAAGAACCGGAGGAGTCGCGGAATCGGTAAGTACTTGATAAGATTTTATAAGTAAGAAAAGATGATCAAGGAACATGGTTCGGCCATTGCATGGCCGAACCCTATTCTTGTTTTGGCTAAAGGACCTTATGCATGTCCCATGTAGGAAATGGTGAATGATCAAGGATCATGGTTTGGCCCTTGCATGGCCAAACCCTAAGTTATATGTATGAGAGCCATCAAGGACAACAAAAAGGGGTGGATGAGGTTCAACCATGATGTATGGCCGAACCCCATCAAAGAATTAAATCTTGGAGGTATGATTTTTAAAATAGAAATGATGAACCATAGGGTTAGGCCATGTTGTATGGCCGAACCCCATGGAAAGGTGTTAGTGATTTAAAAGGTTTTAAAAGAGGGAAATAATGGAGCAATGTTATTGATTTTAAATGGTCTCAAATGTTGAAAATGGTGAAGAACCATGGACCATGGGTTCGGCCATGGTGTATGGCCGAACCCCATGGAGAGATATTGATGGACTTAGATGTTTGGACCATGAAAATGATGGGGGAATGTTGGTAATTTTAATAGGTTTTAAATATGGTTAATGATGACCATGAAAAAGTATGATTAAGCCCCCCATGGAGGGACTTGGGTTATGGATCTAGTGTTGGGAATGATTTAAGAAAGAGAAGGAAAAATGACATCATGGTTCGGCCATACATCATGGCCGAACCCCATGAACCATTTTAATGGGTCATTTATGGGTCTATGCATGTTTAAATGAATGGATTATCAAATCAAGGAATGGAGGGATTTGTTAGGGATTTATGTCATGATTAATGAATCGTTTATGGATCTATGTTTATGGATCAATTATGGACCTAAGTATGTATAGATAAAAGGATTGATTAGCTATGGAAAGAATAATGGCTAAGATGGAAAAATGGTGAAAATGATGGACCATGGGTTCGGCCATGGTGTATGGCCGAACCCCATGGAGAAGGTTTTGTGGACTTAGGTTTTACTAATGCTAAATGACTAACTCATGTATGATTGGTTAATGAATCAAAAGAGGGACCTAAACCAAGTGAGTGAGGTTCGGCCATGTTGTATGGCCGAACCCCACTAAGGCATGTTTATGGACTTAAACATGGGTGGAAATAAAAAGGGATCATTGTTTTAATTTATTGATATGTAATAAGGTAACGGGACCTCACAAGCGGTGTACGATCGGTGAGTGGTATTCGGACAAAAACGCAAGGACACATTAGTTGGTCATTGGTAGGATTCCTACCTCATTGAAAACCATGGATTATGTATTTGTGAATGTTTTACATGAATTATTTTGGTATCAAATGATATGCCTTAATGATGGGATTTTAATGCTATGATTTTTATTATTACATAGCATGTGTTCACTTGCATCTCATGCATGGCATAAGAGGGATGAAATGTAACCGGAGACCCTCGCTCCGTCGGGGCGTCCGTAAGGCATTCGTGAGGGTGCCTTGATGTGTATTATCCATCAAGAGGTTACCGGAGACCCACGCTCCGTCGAGGCATCCGTAAGGCATTCGTGAGGGTATGATGTATGATTGATTTGTAATCGGAGACCCACGCTCCGTCGAGGCGTCCGCAAGGCATTCGTGAGGGTATGATGTATGATTGATTTGTAACTGGAGATCCACACTCCGTTGGGGCGTCCGTAAGACATTCGTTGGGGATACCTTGATGAGGAGTTTTCCATCAAGAGGATGTATGTGATTGTGTTATGGCTGATGGGTGGGACTCATTGAATATGACACCCATGGCATGACATTGTTTTACATGGTTTTGATATTATGTTATCTATGTGATATTTATACTAACCCATGTGTTGACCCTACTTGGAATACTTACTGGGCGCGTTGTTTAACACCCTACTTCTAGCCTAGTTGATGACACAGGAAATAGACGAGACGATGGACGTGATCGGAACCAAGCTTAGGTGCTTGGATGATTTAGTTTCGTGTTATTTAAGTTATTCATGAACAATGTAATTTGAGTAGCTAGCATTGAGACTGTAATAACTTAGATTATTTGCTATGGTTTGGAATGTTAATTTTGGATATTTTAACTTAAGATAATTATTATTAAGTGTTGGACATCCTTGTTATCTAATATGGAATAGAATTATGATTCTATTATATGTCCGCATCTACGATTTATTCCCTATGTTTAACTTGAGTACGTGTGAACCGTTTTAGTGGACTTGGTCCACGCACACGTATGGTTGGCCAGTTAAGGGTCGGCTTTGGAAGCTTGGACTTAACTCGTGTCGTGACGTCCCCGCGCTCTCTCACTCTTTTATTCAAAAAAATAAATATATATATATATATATATATATTTTGATTTTCGGCGAGTGAAAAAGTGTGAGGCGTTACAGTTTTAGGAGGGTTACGGTCGAGGTGTAAGTTGGGGTGGATCAGAGGTTTCTCCTGGGTCTTCAAAAAAAAAAAGACACTGATTGGTGACATGTGCAAAAACTTCATATACACAACTTCGGTTGAACCGACCGCACTCCCCGAATGCAAGAGGGATATCTAGGATGAAGGAAATCATTTTGATTCACATTAAGTTGCAAGGGAAATTAAATTCAGCCAAAATCCCATCCACAAGGAAAATTAAATTGACTCAAGCTTAGCCAAATCACTACTTACTGCCTTTGTCTAAAGAAAAGTAGATTTACTAAGTTTTGGCTGATCATTCCACAACTACTGCTGCTTAGTAGAAACTAGAAACAACAAAAGAGCCATTTTTGTATTTCTATACCATTGGTATTTCAAGCAAGTTGGATTGGTTGTATTCTTGTAAGACCCACCTTTTGGAAATACATAGTTGACCAGAAAAAATCTAATTTAGGAAAGTTGACTCAGAATATGTCGTTAGCTGTGAAAATTATTGTAATTGCTTATTCATTCATTTATTTCCGTTTTGGCCACCATGAATGGCTTCCTTTGTATTATATATACATGTAACCTCTAGACATTCAATACAATATACAAACAGAGAATTCTTCTCCATATTTTCTTTTCTCCTTCTCCTAATATTATTCTACAGGTATTTGTGCCTTACTAAGAATTAAGCTACCCAGTAGACACTCCTTAGTGCCCTGTTATCTGAAGAACTTATACTCTATACCCATTTCTTACAAACATCTCCGTGGGCTATTAGCATGATTTAACATGAAACTGATATTATGATTACTAAATTTATGCTCAAGCCTTTCATATGGAATTGTTTCAACTGATATTATGTTTACTAAATTTAGTTGAAACACCTCAATTTGATTGTGTAGAATCCCCCCCTCTCCTCTCAGGGGTCCTAGTGCAAAGTGGTATTTTCATTCAAAACAAGAAGTAATAGCAGTAAGGGTGTTTAAAAAGAAGCCCATTGCAACCCATTCCACATAAAGACTTGTTATTGTTTGCTTATAATGAATTCAGAAAGCAAAAAAAGACAATCTCAGGTAGATGACAAAGGATTTGATGATGATGAGCGGTTAGATAGAGCTATAATTTGGATATTTTAATCAGATAATTGGAGATGGCTTGAACATTGATCAGGAAAGTTGTGAAAGAGAAAAATTATTAATATGGAAGAAAATTATACTAAAAAGTTATTGATTAGGGCATTTTATTATGACAAACTTATAATACTAGGTCAAAAATCAGTAAGTATCTTAAAGGCCTGTGCAATTTGAATTTGATTCTGACAGGAATAAGGCATGTACCTACTGCTCAGAAGACAGGTGAAGGCTTCAAATGCAACCTAAGAGATCAAAAGAAACTTAAAAATGGGTGGGAATCTTAGATGTTAAATGTCTTTATCAAGTTCTCTTCCTAAGAGTTGTAAATGGCAGATGGCAACTGTCCTATTTTAATCAACTTAGGTTTTCTGCTGAATTTCCTCCAAGTCAATTATACAGCTCTAAATCTCTTCTAAAAGTTCTACCGTGAAAAGGACCTTGAAGTAAGTTTAGAATGGTAAAAGATATATTAGTTTCCAATTGTAGGTGTTTCACCCAGGGATCCAAATCTTGACTGAGATATCTCGGGTTTTGGACGCCTGAGATATCTCGACCGATACAATACATCTCAGCCAAGATTTGGGCAAAGAGAGAGAGAGAGCGAAAGCGAGAGAGAGAGAGAGAGAGAGAGAGAGAGAGAGAGAGAGAGAAATACTGGCCGATATCAGTCGATATTCGTGGGCCCGAGATCTCGGCCAAGACGCCGAGATCTCAGTCCCGGTGTTTCTTTTACCCCTGGTTTCACCTTAAAGTGCCTCTATTGAAGGCCCCTTGAAATGGGGAAATACATTTCTCAAGAGATATTTTATGGGTCTTATAGGATGGTAGTAGTTCTCTACGATGGACCCAACAACATATCAAGGTTAGGCATTTGTGTCAACAATTATTCATAGCATATCTACTGGAAAGGGTAAGTTGATTTATAGACTTACAATAATGTGCAGAAGGGGCAGCAATGTTGATATTAGGAATGCAACTAATTTACTCCTCTCTACAAATAAAGAAAACCTTGAAAGCATAACCTGATAACAACAGGCCAATCAGCATCTCCAAATGACCAAAAAAAAAAAAGCAAAATAAAGAAAACAGTAAACCAGTTGTATATCCTTTATTGTTAAATTAGTGGTTTATTCTTGGTTCATTTAATCAAACATTGTTTCTTGCATTCATTTCATGGTTTATACTGAAAATGTTGCAAAATGAGGCATTTTATGTATTCATTTTTTTATCCCATCCTTTGCATTCCTCTCGAACAATGACAAAATAAACTTAGAAGGTAATAGATGACATTTAAAAGGTAATAGATTCATAGAATGACATAACTCTCTCTCTCTCTACACATCTATATATATATACATACATGACTTCAGCTAACCCTAGATGGATGGAAAATGGGTACAATAATGATCCCTTGCACTCTACATGATGAGGTCACCAAGTTGCTCTACGTGAATGCTATATGGGCTACCACCAGTGATGGTGATGAATTTGTTGGAAAGATCTAAAGATCAATCCATCCATGACGTTAAAAGCCATATATGAGCTCCTACAAGTTTAGAGATTAAAATTCATGGTCGGATCAATCTAGTCAAGATGATTTTTGGTAGATTGTGAGTTCAAAACTTAAATCTTTCCAAAAAAATTCATCACTGTCAGCATCATTGAGACCCTCCAATGATCAATCCTTACCATCCATCTATAGTGGGGTGGGTGCTATTGTATCTTGCTTCCTTGGGTTCATTACTCCTGAACTTAGGGAACCTTCTTCTTTCCTGTCTACATATTTTTCTTTTTAATGAAGTTTAGTAACCTTTCAAAATAAATCCATAGTCACCTACCCCTCATGAATTGTTATATATCCCAAATTGGGACACCGCCGCGCCCCCCCCCCCCCCCCCCCCCCCCCCCCCCCCCCCCCCCCCCCCCCCCCCCCCCCCCCCCCCCCCCCCCCCCCCCCCCCCCCCACCTTGCTTACATAGTTGAATTTTGAAGCAAAAATTTGCAGTAATCTAAGGCCTATAAAGTGATTAAATTTTGAACTCCTATATGTTTGACCATGATGATGAGATGGGATTAAACTTTTGTGAACTCCTAATTCACTCACTCCCAAGTAGCACATCTAGGTAGGCCACATAATTTAAAAAAGATCATATCTTTACTTTGTGAAATACAGAGTGGTCTCTCTTAATCATTACCCTATATATGTAAGGGTATCTTCCATTTACAGCTTTTCTTGTTATGTCTGCCAAACCTAGTTCCTAGATTTTTAGATGTTTATCAAAGGCATAATTATGCCTACATTTATACTTAAGACTCGTTTGGGTCATACTATTCATCCAAATAAGTGGCAAGGGAGCAAGTGAGAATCAACTTTAAGCTGCAGGTATTATGAGTAGTGGAAGATCTTGAATCTTGGAATTTTTAGGCCCTGTTGCAGGTTTACAAATATTTACATGCTCCAAAATAAAATGGAAAATGATAAACAATTTCAAAATTTTCATGGTTGCTTAAGCTATGGTGAAAAGTTCATGACACAGTAGAGAATTGAAGCTCCTCTTCAAAAAAAAACCTAAAGAGAAAAGGCTGAAAAATTATTTAGAAGACAATATAAAATTCTCTCCAAACTAAGAATGCCTCAAGGGAAAAACATTCATGATTCTTGAAACAAATGCTTCTACTACCATTTGGAATGCAATCCTTAGGACACCATATGGTTCAGAAGAACCTTGTGCCTATGAGAGTGGAACTTTTAAAAATGCAAAACAAGCTATCACAATTTAATGAAAACAACATGTGACAGTTAAAATAGTATAACTAAATTTGAGTTTTACCTAGCACCTAAAGAATTTCTTGTTAGAATAGATGACAAGAACTTGTTTTCATTTATAAAGAATAAGCTTGACAAATGTATGTAAGAAAGAAGAGTATTCATTGCATTGGAAGCAATTCTTTGCTAAATTCCAATTCCAGGTTGAACATATCCTCGGAAAAAAAAAATCAACTTGCCAAATACTCCAAGTAAAAAACATTGATACCGATGTTAAAGAAAAAAAAAAAAAAAAGAATTCCTTAAAAAAGATTTACTAAAGATCTTCAAGTAAACATTGAGAACCAACTCCTAATGACAGACTTTGAGTAACTAACAAAAGGAACCTCTTCAATGACTAGTTAGCAACACTACACAAAAGACTGGAAAAAAATAATCAAAAGAGCATATAAAAGAAATATTGCAGAAGATTTCCTTCAAGAGTTCGTCAAAGCCTATGATGATGCGGAGCAAGAACTTTTGATTGTCGAAGCTTTCTTGGAGGTTTTTTACTGCTAATACAAAGTTTACACTCATGTGAAGGGGACCAGACCCAAGTGAGCCAATTAGAGGGTAATTCTTGGCCTGATATAATGATTTTATGCTGAGGTGGTCAAAACCTGCCTTAGGATTTTGGAAGTTTAATATTGATGGGGAAGTGAGGGGAAACCTGGGTCGCCAAGGATAGGAGGAGTGATTCATGATGACGAGGGCAGGATTGTACTTCTTGTAAGATTTAATCTCACTTTAGTTGTCCCGTGGACTAAAAAAATAAGGACTCATATTCAATTATATGCATGTAACGGTTGGAAGAGAAAGGGTTGGGTCAGTTACCACTTTGATGGGTTGTGGTATTAAAGAATACTAACTGCTCAAAGGTCCTCTCTCTCCCCATGAAAAGTTTCTCTCTGCAGTTCAAGAATACCATCAGCTTAAGAAATCCATAGCATTGAGACTAAGGAAGGGAAAGAGAGAGAAATCTAAAGGGCACCATCTTCTCTCCATTTGCATTGTAATTTCAGGAATGACCAAAGGATACACAGTGATATTGGACTGATAGAGGAGTCTCTTAATCAAGCGATGGATTCGGATATGTGTTTTGTTTATGATGTTTAATTCCACCTAATGTTATGTTTATTGCAAAACATCATTTGATTCAGTTCTTCTGGAATAATGACAATGGATTGAAATCATGTTTTGGATTGGAATATTAAGATGTAAATCTGATAATGAACTTGATGGGTTTTTTTTTTATTCCCAAATCTTCAATCCTTATTAAGAAATTATCTATCAATTGTTATCAGAGCCATTAGGTTCATTGAATCACTTGGTGTATTTTATGATAAAAAATTCTGCAAATGAAAGTAGGGATTATTATGCCCAAATTCAATTTCCTATTATGAAAACCCCATCAATTGGTATCCTGTGGTATGTAGTATGGGATTGAAACTTATGTTAGGATTTGGGGTATTATGAAGTAAATCTTAGAATAAAAGTAAGGAGATTTTCATGCCTAAATTCAATTGATGAGGAAATTCGGATTAAGGGAAAACCAGCCCAGATTTACACTTTAAGTTAGAGGGGAGGAAGAGATTACTGTAGCAGTAGAAAGCAAAGAGAGAGCTGTAAACTCTCTACAAGATTTCTGCAGTGATCTCTCTCTCTCTCTCTCTCTCTATCTCTTGTTTGCTACCTTGCAAGCTATTAGAATTTTAGTGTTTTTTTTTTCCTTAGCTGGGTCCTCTTCACTCTGTTTTCCCTTTCCATGTAAATCTTAGAAGAAACAGAGAGCCGATAATCAAGCTATATCGGTCGAACTGAAATTTTGAGATTTGTCGGTCGAACCGACACCCAACTGTAAAATATTTTTCAATATATTCATCATGTGTAGAATATCCAATACATGTTTCAGTATGATAGACCATTATGGGAGAGTGGTCAACCGATTAAATATCAGTCTTATGTTTGTTGACTGACACTGTATGAAATTGATTTATTATGCTGAATTAATCAATTTTGAAACACATGAAGGATACTTATGATGTCTTATATATTCAATGAAGTGATAGAAATATAAGATTATGTGTTTCATATGAAAGTTTTTTTATGAATTGAATGTGAATCTTGTAAGATTCAATTAAGGAGTGAGGTCATTTTTCTTGACTTGAATTCACATAAAGATACGATTCGGTAATCACCAAAGTGGCCCAATTGGAATGGGTCGAGTATGGAGTATAACCAAGGTTTAGTACTCTTCCCAAGTATTGAATAATAATGACTTTACAAATCGCGATCCCAAATCACAGAGATATTAAGTTGGCCCAAAGGTGCACCGTTCCGAGTGGTTAACGGATTGAGATAGGATAATTGAAGGGTATTCGTGGTTGGTATTCATTAGGACACCCAAAGGTGACGGTGATATTTGATAACTTGTATTTTGTTGGGTAGTCCTGTCGGTGATTGGGAAACACCATGATGATTAAAATGGTATGCCAATAGATTACCCAAAGGTAGATCACCAGCAACACTATTTGCTAAAGTTATTTTAAACGGTGTGTCATAAGATTACCCAAAGGTAGATCCGATAACATTGTTTACTAAAGTTATTGTTTGTGTGTTTCTACTTAGGTTTAACCCATAGCATTAAAGAGTGATCATGTATTATGTATTTGCATCTATCTTACCTGTTACGCTTCACGTACAAGCTTTGTTTGTTTCCATATTGAATGAGATGAATTTCTAAGAATGGAAAGAACAAGTAGAGTTTCACCAAAGTGTACTCAATCTTGATGAAGTAATTCTTTTGGATGAGCCTACTATAACTGATGAAAGTAGTGCTCAAGAGAAAATATCCCATGAAGTGTGGGTTAAGTCTAACAAACTTAGCTTTATGTTTATGCGCAAGACGATAGCGAACAACATTAAGTCAACACTATCCAAAACAGATAATGTTTAGGATTTCATCCAAAAAAAAAATGTAGGAAAATAAGTTCAAATCGGTTGATAAGTCCTTGGCCGGGACACTTATGGCAAGACTTACCACAATGAAATTTGATGGGAGTCGAGGAATGTATGAACATGTGATGGAAATGACGTATATCGCTGCTCAATTAAAGAACCTTGAATTGAGTCTAGATGATTTCTTTCTTGTCCAATATATTTTGTATTATCTACCTCCTCAGTACAGGCCATTTCAAAGCAATTATAATACTAAGAAAGATAAATGGCAAATCAATGACTTGACAAACATGTTGATTCAAGAGGAGACTAGACTTAAGTAAATTGGACATCACTCACTTTATCTAATGAGTCAAGGGCCCAATAAGAAAGGAAAGAAGCCCAAGAAATTTAAGAAAGTGTGATCGAAATAACGAGTTCTCAGGCTAATGACAAAGGGAAAGGTGGTGTGAGATGTCATTTCTGTAGAAAGCAAGGGTACTTTCAGAAAGACTATCATAAGAAAAGAGCTTGGTTCGAAAAGAAAAGTATTCGTTATATTTTGAATCCAATCTCACTGAAGTTTACTCTAATACTTGGTGGCTTGATTGTAGGGCTACAACTCATATTTCTAATACAATGTATCCCTGCATCATAATGTTGATATATCTATTGCACGATAAATCCCAATCAGTTTTCCGTAGAGGCATTTATCACTGAGGTAGAAAGGCAATTAGATAGGAATGTGAAAATTATAAGATTTGATAAGGGTGATGAATATTATGGCAGGTATGATGAAACGGGTCAACACTCGAGGCCTTTTTGCTAGATTACTAGAAAGTCGTGGTATTATAGCACAATGCACAATGCCTGGTACGCCTCAGCAGAATTGTGTTGCTAAAAGTCGGATCCCTACACTTATGGATATGGTTAGGAACATGCTATGTAATAGGAATGTACCTATTATGTTGTGGATGTATAAGAACCGCAATGTACATATTAAACAAGGTTCCTAGTAAGTTAGTTCCTAAGACACCTTTTGAACTTTGGATAGGAAGGAAACCCAGTTTAAGACACCTACATGTATGGGGTTGTCTTGCGGAAGCAAGGATATATAATCCACATGAAAGAAAGCTTGATGAGAGGACAATCAGTGGTTACTTCATCGGTTACCTTGAGAAGTCCAAAGGGTATAGATTTTATTGTCCAAACCATGGACTGAGGATTGTAGATACAGGGATGCAAGATTCATTGAAAATGGTGAGGTTAGTGGGAGTGATGTGACAAGAAGTGTAAATGTATAAGAAGTGAGGGTACAAGTCTCCATACCCGTAACTTCGAAGAGTGTTGTCATTGTTCCTAATGTTATTGAACAACATAATGAAACTATCACCACTGATGAACCGATTGTAGAACAAGCATAAGAAATAGTCTTAAGAAGGTCTCAAAGACAAAGAAGAAATGTTATGTCGAATGATTATGTGATTTACATATAAGAATCGGATTATGATTTAGGGATTGTTAAGGATCCGGTCACTTATGAAGAAGCCATAGAATGTGAGAATTCTTATAAATGGTTAGATGCCATGAAAGATGAGTTAGAATCCATGAACTAGAATGAAGTCTGGGATTTTGTAGAATTGCTCCATGGATACAAGAAAGTAGGATGTAAATGAGTCTTTAAGACTAAACGAGGCTCAAAGGGCAATATCGAATGGTATAAAGCCAGACTTGTGGCCAAGGGGTTCACTCAGAAGGATGGTTGATTATAAAGAGACACTCTCTCCTATATCCAGGAATGACTCTTTCAGAATAGTTATGGCTTTGGTGGTTCATTATGATTTGGAGTTACACTAAATAGGTGTTAAAACCACATTTTTGAATGGTAATGTAGATGAGGATGTGTATATGGATCAACCTAAAGGTTTCTCCATAGAGGGAAAGGAACACATGGCATGCAAACTTAAGAAATCAATTTATAGTCTTAAGCAAGCCTCCCCACAATGGTCTCTTAAGTTCAATGATACTGCTACTTCCTTCGATTTTAAGGAAAAAACCGTTGATTGGTGTATATACCTGAAGGTTAGTGGACGCAAATATATCTTATTGATATTGTATGCTAATGACATTTTGCTCACCACTAATGGTCATTGTTCCTCTCAAGATGTCCCTATATAAAAGAAGGAGACAAATTCAGTCTAATGCAATGCCCTAAAAATGCACTTGAAAGAAAACAAATGAATGGAATCCTTTATGCTTCTGTTGTAGGCAGACTTCTATCAGACCAAACATTAGCTTTGCCGTCGGTATGCTGGACAGATATAAAAAATAATCCTAGAATAGATCATTAGAAAGATACAAAGAAAGTTAGGAGATATTTACAGGGTACTAAGGATTACATGATCACATTTAGGAGGTCCAACAATCTCGAGGTCATTGGCTACTCGGATTCAAATTTTGTTTGATGCGTTGATAGTAGAAAGTCAATGTTTGGTTATTTGTTCCTTATGGCTAGCTGAACAATCTCATGAAAAAGTGTCAAACAGACTATCACCGCATCATCAACTATGCAAGAAGAATTTGTGGCATGCTATAGGGCCACTGTTCAAGGAATGTGGTTGCGGAACTTTATCTCAGGACTTGGAATTGTTGACAATATTGTCAGACCGCTGAGAATTTATTATAGTAACTCCGCAGCATTTTTCTTCTCAAAGAACGACAAGTATTCTAATGGATCAAAACACATGAAATTGAAATACTTTGTCGTAAAAGAAGAGGTTAAAAAACAGACGGTGTCTATTGAACATATCAGCACTCAGTTTATGATAGTAGATCCATTGGCAAAAGAGTTACCTATAAAGACCTTTAAAGAACATGCTAATAGAATGGGTCTTGAACGTAACTCATCATGATGTATTTGATGTTATTGATGTATTTTGGACTGCTTTTGTGTTTTTATATGTGATATTTGACACTTGAGTACTTATGATAGCGTTTCTAATATTTTATTCCTGTTTATTATATTTTATTTGTATACATTATATGTGATTGCTTATCACTGATAGGAATAGTCTTTGTATTAAGATACTTATATGGACCATTATAAAATTTCTCACTTAAGGGTTATGCTGAATGGGTCACTTATGTTGTAGTGATGGAAGGGACCATGTCGGACAAGATGATGTGCAACCGCTATTGCTCGCATTTGTGGGTTGTTTAGTATTAACATTATGATGATAACCATATTATGATTATTTAAATATGGATTATCCACGTGCCTTATGTTAACCTTGTTTTTTAAGTTCGATAATGATGATGATGTGGGCCAAGTGGGAAAATGTAAGATTTAATCTGACCTTATGTGTCCCACACATTGTGGACTTGAAAAATAAGGACTCATATTCAATTATATGCATGTAACGGTTGGAAGAGAAAGGGTTGGGTCAGTTACCACTTTGATGGGTTGTGGTATTAAAGAATACTAACTGCTCAAAGGTCCTCTCTCTCCCCATGAAAAGTTTCTCTCTGCAGTTCAAGAATACCATCAAGCTTAAGAAATCCATAGCATTGAGACTAAAGAAGGGAAAGAGTGAGAAATCTAAAGGGCACCATCTTCTCTCCATTTGCATTGTAATTTCAGGAAGGACCAAAGGATACACAGTGATATTGGACTGATAGAGGAGTCTCTTAATCAAGTGATGGATTCGGGTATGTGTTTTGTTTATGATGTTTAATTCCACCTAATGTTATATTTATTGCAAAGCATCATTTGATTTAGTTCTTGTGGAATAATGACAGTGGATTGAAATCATGTTTTGGATTGGAATATTAAGATGTAAATCTGATAATGAACTTGATGGTTTTTTTTTTTATTCCCAAATCTTCAATCCTTATTAAGGAAATTATCTATCACTTCTTTCTCTGAACCTCTAGGACTAATGGAGTCAAATGAGGTACTAATGCCATTACTTGGGCTAGTAATAGGAAGGACCCTCCTTGGAGACTGGTAGACATTGTAAAACACATTAGGAGACTGATTTGTCACGGAGGGATCACATTCACACATGTAGCTCGTTCTACAAACAGTGGGAGCAGTTCACATATGCTCCCCTTACTATATTGTCTTGTACCTTTCATGTTTCCTCATATAACCCTCTAATATGAGGCAGATTCTATTTTGTACTCCTTATTCTTAATAGGGCAAATTGGAAATGTGTTAGATCAAAAAAGTTAACCAAAAAAAAATGACTATATAATGACAACGATCTATACTAACAACAATGGTGATGAAGTTTATACTAAAATGCAGTTACTAATGTGAGTACATCACTACATGAGAACAATATTTTTAAAGTAAAAATAAAAACATCACATAATTACGAGAGCCCACTCACTTGCACAAGAAGATATAAACACCAAAAAGAAACAACTTGGTTCCATGCTTTCCATATATTGTATGAAATATGGCCTTGATATTTCAAATAACCCAAAGAAAATCCAATATAGGAAGCCACTGATGCAACTAGAACATGAGCTTTCTTGGTTATGAAGCTTTTGAATAATAAAAAGAGGTAGAAAAGTGTTGTAACTGCATGGACAGTAATTCCATGGTAATTCCTTATAGAGACTGAGTTAGATAAAAGCCCAAGATTTCCTATTATTCCCGCCATCGATTCCTGTGAATAATTGCAGTAGTGTCACCATATGTTTATAATAAAATAAGCATGTAAATGGTTTTAAAAATTGAATACATACACAATTTGAAATTTGAAATTGAATAACTGCATGTTGGATTATATATTTACAACTTTAGAAAAATAGAAAAGAAGAATCATGCTAGAAAGGAAACTCCCAAATCTCCATTTTTCAAGGGAACACACTTCAATCGTGCAAATACTTGTAGACACATAATAAATTAACATAAAACACACATCACAATAGCCCCAGGTTGCTACTTTTTTCTCTTTTTTTTTGAATTTACATGTGGGAAACTGCGGGATACCCAGTGTAAAACCCCCATGGGTGAGCCCACTACCCCTAGGGCACACCAAGGTTAGGCCATGGGGGCTCGAACCCACAACCTCCGCTTCCTGAGGCAAGAGGCAACTAGTTGAGCTACACCCATGTCGGTTAAAACAAGAAAAAACATGTTGAGCTCAACCGGTTGCTACTTATTTGATGATGATAATGCAAGGAAAACCAAGAAACCTAAAACATCATAAACCATTTTCCTATTGAAATAATAGATTGAAAGTTTAGAAAGAGAAAAGGGAAAATGTACACCACCCTTTGAGAAGGTTCCAAAACAATTTGGCAAACCTTGCAAAAGTATTAAATGTATACTTGAATTTCATTGGTTTTAAAGAAAGCCTATGATAGGGTTACAAAACAATTTATCAAACATTGCAGAAGTATCAAATATATACTAAAATTGTAGAAAACATGTATAAAGGTGCAAGATTAATTGAAAGAGCAATGGATGGAGAGAGAACAAAGTTCTTAGTTGAAGAGCAGGACACATTTCACCAATGTGATCCTCTTTGGCTATGTAAAATTTAATGTTCCCAAAATCTATGATAAAATTCTTTATGTACGTTGTTTGTAGATCATATAATGCTAATTAGTGAAATAATATTTAAAGAAATCTAGAAAGGAGATTTTTGTTGTTCTCATTAAAAATATTAGAGTCTCCCTCATTTTTTTCATGAAGAATTCACAAATAGAAGGAAAATTTTAATCAACCAAACCTAAATCAGCTCAAGTAGTGGGAGATACTTGAGTTTGAAGAAAGAAATTGGTAAAGGTAGTAGAAATTAAAAATTAAAAATAACCCATATAAATAGGTTATTTGATGTGAGAGTTTTCCCACACGTTGTTGTTGGGTGTTACAATCCACCCCCCTTGAGACCATAGCCATCCCCGGCTCTGTCACATCACACAGACAGAGGGTCCACATAAGCAACAACATACACGTAGAGAGCCCACACATGCATAGAGTTGAACCGTTCTCTGATACCATTTGTGACGACCCAACCCTCAACATGATATTCTCAGGTTTGGGCCCCACCTGGAGCCACATTGTAATGGCTTAAGTCAATAAAATGGTTATGAGAATAAGAGGATATCTGAATCGTACGATTTTACGATTTTCAATTCACGATTCACACCCATAGACCGATTTCGATTCGAGTTCAATAACATTGGTAAAATTGGAGAATGTCATACACTTGGAGCATTGGGAATATTTGTAAAATTCCATGCTCACAAGGTGTGTGATAATATGTTTAAGTGAATGTTGTTTTGTGCACATTCCAATGCATAGTTGTATAAGGTTATGGTTTGACCTCCTTATGTGCCTATGTGTAATTGATGTGAATATATATTATAACAAATACATATGTATGAGCTTCCCAAGTTTCCTATGATTAGATGTTTACTATAATTGAGAATGCATAGATTTATGATGTGTTAAAGTATGATAGAATGCATGATAAATCAAGATTTCCCAAGATGTGTAATGTAAGGCCTTGATAACTTCCCATACTTGTGTATGGTTATGAGTAATGTATGTATCAAATGAATTCTCATGACTGTGATTGGAATTCTTAGATGGGTAACTCATATAATAAGCATGATGAATGTGTTTTAATGCCATGCTTGGATTATGTGATGATGTGTACATCACTAGTGAATTTCCATGATTTGAAGAGGAACTTGATAAAGGGTTAGACTACGTGATATGGGTGAGTTAAGGTCAATTATCTTAGAACCCAAGGGGGTTAACTTGTGCTACAATGGGGATGGACTAGCATGATTGAGAATGCATGGAATGCAATGTAAATGCTAAGAAAGGCTTGTTTGATTTCCCCAAAGTAAAAGTAGGACCACTCCCCAATGTCAACCTAAATGTGAAAATGAAAAACTACGGTTGATCTGATCCACTATGTGGTACGTAGGCAACTGAGAGCATTGTGCCTCAGGTCGATCAAAAGATCCATTTATATTTAGGATGATGTAAGATGTTGAGCAAATGTGAAGAGTATAAAGGGATTGGTGGGATATACATTCCCTAATATAGACCCTAATGTTAGATGTTGGATCCCTCGAAGGCGGCCTTAAGAGGTTATGATGCCTTGGGAGTCCCGATATGATGAGACATACATGTTTGTTCTCGAGTAAAGCTTAAAGTGGCTAGAGAACTGTGAAAATTCTTAAGATGGACATATGACTTTGGCACTGAGATGTACTTGACTAGGTCACTTGATTATATTGAGACGTGGTATGGGTATGTCCCTCACGTGATGATTATTTTAAGACGTGGTATGGGTGTGTTCCTCACGTGATATTGATGATTGAGACGTGGTATGGGTGCGTCCCTCACGTGATATTGATTATATTGAGGCATGGTATGGGTGTGTCCCTCACGTGATATTGATAACGCTATACTTCATTCCGTTGAAAAGGAAGTTGTCCGATCAGTAGATCATTGTTTCTCACCTTTGTATAGGTAAAATAATGAGATAAGTATATAGATTCGATGAGTAAGGCTTAGAGTAGCCATGAGACAGTGGGAGCCTCGATATGAACATACGGAGACTGTGACATTGAGATATGTATGTGACTTGGTCACTTGATATTGAGACGTGGTATCGGTACGTCCCTCACGTGATTATGATGTTTGACTGACTGTTCCAGAGAGGTATTCGAGACGGTGAAGGTCGGCTACGGAGACTTGGTTCTGTAAGGTTGCCATTGAGGAGTAGGTCCCTCACATGCTACGCGCTGGAGGGCACTCTCACGACTATTTAGCACACTTGATGTGCGTTGATACGCAAAGCTAGATACTATTTTACCCTATGGGGGGTGGTGCTAGCTTCGTTAGATGCAGTCCGACCGCCTTAGAGCTTGGCTGAATCACCCTTGAGGGGAAGGGATGCAGGGCGAGGTAGACTTGATCACGCTAGTCGTGGGTCTCCCGCTTAGTAAGTCATGGGCCCTAACTCTTGCTAGGGGCCGTGGTATATTTATGATATGATATGATGATTTGATATTGTTGTCACAGTCACGTAATGATTCATTCGAGTGTTGTTCCTACGGATCGAAGATCTCATGGTAGATGATGTACCCCTGGATTAGTTATACCCATAGATGGATTATACCCATGGAGGGATTATATTCATGGATGGTTATTACCCATGGATAGAGTGTTACCAGGGATGGATGTGTATACCCATGGATGACGGTTCCCATGGTGGTGCTTGGATGTTGGTCTTAGGGTAGACATGTTGGTCCCATGGTAGACGTATTGGTCTTATGTTAGACATGTTGGTCCCATGGTAGACGTATTGGTATTATGATGGACATGTTGGTCCCATGGTAGACGTATTGGTATTATGGTGGACATGTTGGTCCCATAGTAGACGTATTGGTCTTATGTTAGACCTGTTGGTCCTATGATAGACATATTGGTTCTACAAATGTATGAGTTATGCCCATGGATGGATTATACCCCTGGAGTGATTATATTCATGGATAATTGTTACCCATGGGTAGATGATACTCACTGATGGAGAGTTACCAGGGATGGATGATGAATCCCATGGATCTTGTTCCCATGATAGACATATTGGATTCATGCCTAGATATTAATTATACGGTGGGCATATTGACCCCATGATATAAAGTGATCCCATGGTAGACGTATTGGTCTCATGGTAGACGTGACGGTTCTATGGATAGATATTATTTTCCCATGGAGGGCTTTGTGACCATGGATGAGTATGGTATACTGTGGATAGATATTCCCACGGAGGGGCATTGATTTCATAGAGGATTGGACTCATATTTAGAGTATTGTCCCCGATGAGGGATGTATTTATGTTCGGGTATAGGTCCCATGGTTGAGGTTTATCCCATGTGTGACATTGACCTCATGGTTGACGGTGTTCCCATGGTTGGTATAGACCCGTGATTAGCTAGACCCCGTGATAGATGAGATCTATTCTATTGATTAGGCCCGCGATAGGGTAATTAGAATGTCTTGATGTGACATCATGAATAGCACAGGGTTAGTGCCATGAAATAAATGAATTGAGAACTACGCAGGATCTGATCTCCATTGGAGTACGTAGGCAGCTGATAATTCAGTTCGATCAAATCAAGGGTCAAGTCCTGTGACCGTAGGAATCTCTCAACACGTGTAGGTGTCACGTGTTTGGACTATGAGTTGTGTATGCTTCAAAAAAAAAATATTATTGTTTCTCACGTGTCCGTTGGGTCGGGCCGTGACACACGTGGTTTTGTTTCTGGATCTGGCCCATTTGGCTAGGCCCAAAAGGCCTCATGTAGAAATGAGGGGGTTGCCCTATTAATAAACACCCACTCACACCCATCAACTAGGCGATGTGGGACTTTTCCCACACGCCCAGCTGTTGCTGGGTGTTACACAGGCCCATAGGGACTAACTACCCTAGTGGACTCACCAGCACAACCTCACACCAAGGGGCCACTTGTGCCGCAAGGGGGGTTGGGTGAAAAAAAAAAAGTCACACATTGCCCAGCAGGTGCAAGGCTTGGGTGCTTATATGAGGGGTCGTGTCCCTCACCTAGTGTGACTCATTTTAAAGTCGTGAGCCCACACTGTGGTGTGCCCAAAAGGCCTTGTGGGGGTGGGGGGGCGGGAGGGGTAAGGGGACCCGGATTGCTTGGCAAAGCGGACAATATCACACATGTGGGGCGTGAGTGGGGGCCCACGGTCTTAACACGTAGCGTGTGGGAGGAGTGTTTCCTTTTCAAAAAAAAAAAATTTACCCATGACAGGTTCACCCAAATTGAGTTTGAGATGTTTTTATTAGTGCCTGTTGCAGGGCGTTACAAGTTGGACCCATCCCGCTAGCACAATTTTGTTCGTTTTGGGGCCCATACACCCTCACGGCTTTGCATTGGGCCCAAGTGTCACCCTAGAGTCCAAAACGTGTTGTGCCAGATGGGAGGAGTGTGATGCCCCGGGTGGTAGGGGCTTTATTTGAGAAGGCAAGCCCCTCCCCATCACAAGGCCTTTTGGGCCTGGCTTGGTGGACTAGGGCCCAAAACAAAGCCGTGCGGGCCCAGGTGGGGTCCAAAGCAGACAATATTGTGATGGGTAAGGTCGGGTCGTCACAAATGGTATCAGAGCAAGGTTCAACGCTCGGACTGTGTGGGCTCTACTTGCGTGATGTTGCCTGCTTGTGTGTGTGTACCCCTTGTTAGTGTGACGTGTCAGAGCCGGGGACGACTCTGGTCTTAAGGGGGTGGACTGTGATACCACCACCCAAAGTCCCACATCGGTTGTGGAGGGGCTTTATTTGAGGAGGCAAGCCCCTCCCCATCATAAGGCCTTTTGGGCCTGGCTTGGTGGGCCAGGGCCCAAAGTAAAGCTGTGCGGGCCCAAGTGATGTCCAAAGCGGACAAAATATTGTGATGTATAGGGTCGGGTTGTCACAAGGAGTGTGTTAGCTTATAAACTCCTCTCCACTCCTTCACTTCATATCCTGGGCGGTATGGGACCTTCTGCCCTCCTCACTGACTCAAATCTCTCTATGGCCACTCTCTCTCTTACACCACTCCTTCATTCCTTATCCTGGGTGGTATGGGTCGTCACTAACACATATCTACATTTTTTAGCTTTAGTCAACCTGGAAAATCTTCAAAACCAATAATTCATTAAAAAAAACAACTGAGAATGAGCAATTCGGATCAAAAAATCGGGTCGGGTTGATTCATCCTACAAGAAATCGGTTCAAGTCAGGTCAATTCGAATCGAGTTGGATTTATTTTAAATTTTTGAGCTCAACCCGACCCAAATTCCATGTGGTTTTTTTTCCAACCCGACCCGTCCATAAATTTACAAATACATAACCCAGCCTACTGATTTCTTAAGTCCAGTCATGCAGGTCGAGTTAAAACCTAGCCAAGTTTCACCCCTAGTTTTGTCCATGCAACACTCGGACAATACCCATTTAATATGCTCATGTCAACCTTGCTTTACACTCTCTTGAAGCGAAGACCAAGTTATCCATACAAGACAAAATAAACCAACACAAGGACTTTTGCTTAGGAAAAACTTCTATCCCAGTGGTTTTTTTTCCAACCCGACCCGTCCATAAATTTACAAATACATAACCCAGCCTACTGATTTCTTAAGTCCAGTCATGCAGGTCGAGTTAAAACCTAGCCAAGTTTCACCCCTAGTTTTGTCCATGCAACACTCGGACAATACCCATTTAATATGCTCATGTCAACCTTGCTTTACACTCTCTTGAAGCGAAGACCAAGTTATCCATACAAGACAAAATAAACCAACACAAGGACTTTTGCTTAGGAAAAACTTCTATCCTCTCATTCCTATAAACCTCTCTCTCAAGTAGTCCTTCCATTGCATTTAGTACTGCCTATATGCTGAGGCACCATATCTAGTAGTCATACCTTCCACAAGAATGTGCTCCACATCACTATCAAATGAAGCCATCACATCATTGCTAGTGCTCTTTTTGATATGTCTCGTGTTTGATCTTCTGCACCTTCAATTGATAAAGTAGTACAGGCATCATCACTTTCTCTGCAACCTTCAACTTCAAGGATGCATTTTCTCATTGGCCCATTTCTCCATATGTTTGGTGATTTTCTTACCTCCACAATTTTGACCCACTCTTCTGCACCTTCAATTGATAAAGTAGTACAGGCATCATCACTTTCTCTGCAACCTTCAACTTCAAAGGATGCAGTTTCTCATTGGCCCATTTCTCCATATGTTTGGTGATTTTCTTACCTCCACAATTTTGACCCACTCTTGCCAATCTTGACCCAAAACTAGTGTTGACATCTGAAATTGTCTTACATGGTATGGGTCCCCGCATGTCCAAATTGACCCTTTTCCAGTAAAAGCTAATGAAGATCTAATAAGATCCATGAAGGGGGGACATATAGACTTTATATGGTTCGATCAATGGAAATATGTACCGATAGTATTAAGATGCCTCAAGACATGATCAATGACACATGTAAAGTCTTGGAGTTGTTATGTAAGATGGATCATTGATCTGACATGCAGATCTAAAGATACAATATAGGACCCATTTATAATGATCATATGAATTTTGTATGATATAAATGCATACATATTATGAGTGATGGCTATGTAGCGGTCTTTCCTGAAAACCTTAAAAAAGGGAGGCGGGTTGGAAACTTGATGACTTTTTCAACTCAAATTGATTTTGGATCATGTTTCTCCACAAAAGTTCGAGAAAGATTGGAAAATTTGGCTGAGTTACTTGACTCATTTGGATTTTTATTGCAATACAGACCACTGCATAAATTAGCGTTATTTCAACAGAGACCTACCATATAAAGAGTACAAGACCTTATCTGGATAGATAAACTTGCATCTAAATTCATCATGACAGATATTACTTAACCATAGCAATAGATAACCTCAATCTTATTTCACAGTCATTCCATAAATGTCCTACTAATTTCAATCAAGGAGTTTCTGGGTTTTTATAAACCATGGCGATAGATGTTACTCACCTCACAAAGAAGGCTGTCACTTCTCTTCATCACAAACACAGTTTGCGGGTGCTGGATATTCGATCTCTCCTTGTTGACACTGATTTTATTCCCAATTCGCCGTGCATGAATTTTTTTGAGAAACCGCAGGAATTTCCATTTTGAGCCACTCCTCTGGCGGCTTTCTACTAGACACCCAGTCTCCGACACCATTTTCAGGAAAAATTGGCGAATCTTAACGCGAAGGGAAAGTCGGGTGCCATTGGTTTTCCATGCTTTGAACTTAAAATTGAAGTTCTTGGCCTTGGTGTGAACGGAAATTCTCCATGTCTGATGCTCTGATGCTTGCATTTAGACTAAAAATCAGCGAAGGAAGAAAGGGAAAGAAAGGCAGAAATAAGTGAAGCTATGAACAATTTGTCCAATTTCGCTGTCTGTCAGACTCTTGACCGCAGAGATGTGTCTTGTGTTGTATTCCATTTAACTAACCGTTGGGGTTTTACAGTTATAAAAAAGATAAAAACTAGCCGTTGAGGCCTCCAAATTTGAAATTTGAGCAGGCAACGTCTAGTGTGTGCTTTTTTGAAGGAAATTGAAAGAAAGGAACCCGACGTGGTTAACCTAAGCTGGAGGTGTCAACCCTAGCTTAGCGTACCCTAAAATAAGTGGGTATCACTTGCCTAAATTTTAGGCTAAGTTTTCTACGATTTACTACACCACGTAAATTCAAAAAATACCATCCACTTTTTGTAAATACACAATTATATACGGATAGAAGATATATGATGATCCATATTCATCTACTTACTATATTCTTCTATTTTTTTCCTTTATACATCAATGACTAGTTTTTATTAGATTTGAAAGGTTAAGATCTCATGATTAAGATAATCCATTAATTACAAAAATTTAATATTGAGCTAATAGAAAAATCATTTCTCTTTTGAAGGGAGAATTCCAATATATCTTTCCATATAATACTGAAAATAAAAAATAAAAACTCAGTGCATCTCCCAATTTGCCCTCCCACGCTCCAAAAATTCAAGTAGGAATTAAATTAGTATTTTAATATTAAGGGTTTAACACATAGGGGAGTCTTTCTTGAATCAGACGAAAACCTTTATTTATAAACACAATGTCCTGCAAAACTCACCACAAACATATTAAAAAGGAATTATTTTAAGCTCTTCGATATTTAATATTTTTAATTCCTAACTTATTCGAAAGATCTGTATGAATTTAAGGCCTAAATTGATCATCTAAAGGTTGTTTTCAAAAAAAAAAGGTAATGGGTCTATTAAAATTCTATGTATGAACATGTGGCAAAAAAATCAATTTGATTAAACTAATAATTTTAGGTTATTTGACTTTCTAGAAATTTTGATGTTTAAAAAATATTTTTATAATCTTTATTTCTTTTCTCTATGGGACTACTTTGATGCAATATGATAGATTTATTGGCAAGGATTTTGCATAAATATGAGACCACCAATAATCTTCTTATTTAGATCACTAATGCAATCTCTTTTAAGCTCCTTGATTTTTATGATTTTAAATTATTTCTTATCTCCCAAACTTTTAATTATTTTAAAATATGACTTGATTTTTCTATTAATCTGATTTTATAAGTACAACTTTGAAGCATACATCCTCACCTTTCTCAGAGTACGAGAGCATTGGGTAAAAATTTCAAATGCACGCAATCCTTTGCAAGCCATGTGATAGTTGAATCAGGACTTTTCAGAGTCATTTAGACATCTTTATAAGTTCAAAATTGTATCTTTAATGCACATTGTATCTTCTTTTATCCGGCGAAAAGAGGTGTCTGATAAGGGGTCCAAATATCAGTCGATAATAATCGTATCGGCCGAGATGCCGATATCTCGGCCTTATCATATCGGCCGATAGCACAATATCGGCCAATATAAGTCGTTTTTGTAAAAAAAAAAAAAAAGAGGAGAGAGAAAAATATCGACAGATAACCATATATTGGCTGATATCGAATTTTAAACTCCTGGATAAAACCGTTGGGAGTTGGCCTACTTGTCATGGGTCAATCACCCCAACCCAGGAACCAGTTAAAAAGAAGTGGCAAGAGGAAGAATAAAAACAAGAAATAAAAGAGGCTTCATGTACAAATACTTATGTACTAGGTGTCTAGGATATTGTAGAAAATTCTAGACTCATGAGGATTATAAAAAAGTTTGGAGACTTCTAAAGTAATCTAGAGCAAAAGGTAAAAAAATCAGATCTTATATATCGCATCGGTCGATACATATTGGATTTTATTACTCGACATGATATGTAATGACCCGACCCGATATTTCAAAGTTTTGGGGTCTTGGTAGCAGTGGGGAAAATGTAGGCCCCGCGTTGGGTCCTGGGTTGCCCGACTTTGAGTTCAGACACTCGAAGGGCACTTTAGTAATTTTGAATCATTAAATATTTTATCATGTAAAAAGTTTGAAAATCACACATTATCGTCCCCCGATTTGAGTTTTTTTTTTTATATTTTTTATTTTTAAATTTAAACCTATCTTAAAAATCCTCCCTCTCCCAAAACCCTAAACTACACCCCCCTTCCGCGCGGCACTGTAGCAGCTCGCTACAGTGCCGGCTCACCCTCTCTTCCCCCCCTTTGTTTCATCTCTTTCCCTCTTCCATCAAACCCTAACCCTATTTCTGCCGCCGCCGCCGCCGTCCTCATCTCCTTCCCTCTCCGATTTCTCTCTTCTCCTGATCCAAACCCCCTCTTTGCAGCGCCGTTCTCCTTGCTCTTTCCCTCTGAAACCCTAAATCCCTCCCAACCTAGCTTCGGCCGCCGTTGCTGACCCTCTTCTCTCTTCTCCAGATTCGTCGGATTCCATCTTCCCCGCCGTCGTCGGAGTTCGGATTTGCTTGCCCCGACCGCCGAATCCTCCTCCGGTGCTACCGGGTACTCGAGTTCCTCCTCTCTTCTCCTTGATCTTCTTCCTTCTCTTTCCCTCTCTCTGGTTTCCTTCCTTTTCCCTTCTTTTCCCCCTCTTTCCCTCAGTTTCCCGATTTTTTTCCAACTGGGTTACTGAGCCGACTCGGTCGAGTCACAGAGTTGACTCGGCCGAGTTCGGTTTCAGGCAGAGCCAACCCAGTCCGACTCGGCCCAGACCTGACTCGGCCAGTTCGGACCAGCTTTGGGTCCGGCCCCAATCTGGTCTGGCCCAGCTTTGAGTCCGGTCCAGCTCTGTTCGGCACCGCCCAATTTCGGGCCCGACCCAGTTTAGGGCCCGTTTGCACTCCAGGTTTTGTTTGGCCCTTTTTGCCCGATTGCTTATTCCTTTGCTCTTTTTTTCAACAGATTGAGCTCCTTTCAACCGAGCGTACTGTCTTTCTCGCTTTGGATTTTGAGGCACACACAGGTGAAGGAACTTATCACCGCTTTTAGCATGCATCTATGCATATTATTACTCTATTAGATATGTGGGTACAAAATGCGGCGAATGGGGTCCCCCGGTATTATAAGCCACTCGACAAGGGAACTGTTGATACCATTATATGGCGAGGGTCTCATCCGGATGTATTTGTGCCCATTGCTCATGGTTAGGCCTACCGTTAGTGGTCTTCAGACAAGTTTATGGGTGAGGCGTCGTCTGGATTAGAGAACGAGGTGCCCTAGAGTCTTGGTCGGGACCAGTGGTGAGGCAGTCATGGAATCTCCAGGGAAGCCATTGGGTTGGGTGTTGGTTGACCCTAGGAAGACTTGGAGGACATGGTTGTTACGCTACCAGAGTACGTGGCGGATGAGACGTCCCCAGTGGTCTAATGGGTTGAGTGGTTCGCCCGTGTGGAGACCAGAGGATGGGATGTTGACTTGTGATCCTCAAATGACTGAGTAGGTTGAGGAGGTACTCGCCTAGGTCGAGGGACAGAGCGGTAAGGGACAGCTCCCGCTAGCATAGTTTATGATCCCTAGATGACCGAGTAGGCTGAGGAGGTGCTCGCCTAGGTCGAGGGACTATGCGGTGAGAGACGGCTCCCGCTGGAATAGTTTGTGATTCCCCAGATGACCGGGTAGGCTGACGAGGTGCTCGCCTAGGTCGAGGGACGATGCGGTGAGGGACAGCTCCCGCTAGCATAGTTTGTGATTCCCCAAATGACCGGGTAGGCTGAGGAGGTGCTCGCCTGGGTCAAGGGACGGAGTGGTGAGGGACAACTCCCGCTGGCATAGTTTGTGATCCCTAGATGACCGAGTAGGCTGAGGAGGTGCTCACTTAGGTCGAGGAACAGAGCGGTGAGGGACAGCTCCCGCTGGCATAGTTTGTGATCCCTAGATGACCGAGTAGGCTGAGGAGGTGCTCACCTAAGTCGAGGGATGATGCTGTGAGGGACAGCTCCCGCTGGTATGGTTTGTGATTCCCCAAATGACCGAGTAGGCTGAGGATGTGCTTGCCCGCTCATTAGTCGAGGGATCGTCCGATGTGATGTGATGAGATATTTCAGGCTAGGACACCTGTAGGGTGGGGACAGCCTGTGATGTGCTGTGATGAGATATTCCAGGCTAGGACACCTGTAGGGTGAGAGCAACCTGCGATGTGATGTGTTAAGATATTCCAGGTTAGGACATTTGTATGGTAGGGACAGCCTGTGGTGTGATGTGATAGTGTGTTTACCCGTGGTTATGACTTTGGGGTCCATTGTTGAGACTTGTGTTGTGGGTGTTGACTCACCAGGAATTTATAGGTGTCTAACGAGTGAGTTCGGCCGACTCACTCGGTAGAATACCTATAGAATTCTGTGAGAGGTGGATACACCAGTCATGTGGAGACCAGCATATGGGGTCTGAGATTATAGGTTTGACTATCGAGACTCTGGTGCTTGGTTGATAAAACCATAGATGAGTCTGGTTGCCAGTTCGTTGAGGACTGGTGAGGTGGTTACTCCCGTGTGGTAATCAATTTGGGACTCTAGTGAGTCCGACTCTTGGGTTGGTCGTGGTATGCGTGCGGGTTGTCATGAGAGGGTCATAGGTCTAGTTGAGAACTAGAGACCCCGATCTGACAGAGAATCAGTCTGCGCACCCGTGGATGGGTGGACTGTTGCGGTTGGGTACATAAGGGAGTTGCATTGCATTGGTTAGAGGATGTTCTAGAGACCCGGCTGACGTGGGCCCTGTGCTAGGGGTAGGGCATACATTTGTATGGTTATGCATGTAGACATCTTAGACATTGTTGTGTTCATGTGATTATATGCCGTGTATGCTTGGTGACATATGGTGCGTGTGTTACTCTCACTGGGCATGTAGAGTTCACGTCTTGCCTCACAGGTACTTCATAGAGGAAGGGCCGGCGGGACCCTTAATCGAACATTGGGCGTAGAGTTGCAGCTTTGTACTTGTCTTGGTTTCATTTAGTATTTGAAGACCTGTTAATGTGTTTGAGATATATGTACTTTTTACTGAGCCGGATGAATGTAATAATGAGTTGAAGCTATAATTTGAAATTATAATTGATGCTTACGGTTTTTGGTTTAGTGGTGGATTACTATGGTTAGTGTGGGTTGCGGGAGCGGTGTCTCCCATTGGAAAAAAAAAATATCTGAAATTGTATTGGATTGGTTTTAGGAGTTTGTATCAGTTTTAACGTGCCCGTAGCGGGACTGGTCGTTACATGATATGTATCAGTCGATACGATATGCATCGACTGTACAGTTTTATTTTCGAACATTTCGGCCTATATTTTGGCCATTATATCAGCCTGAATATCGGCCGATATGCTTTAAAATTGATGGAAAGAATTTTAAACATAAAAAAACGATGTCTTGGGTGAAAATATATTAGAAAAAAAAAAGGTTTTAATATCGGTGAAAATATTTTAAAAAAAAAGAACTGAAAAAAAAGTGTTCTGATATTTTCATGTTCATTATTTTTTATTTTTTAAAAATAAAAATTCAAAAACAAAAATGATTTTTCTGTGGCTTTTGATTGGTTGTAATGAAATGCAACAATGTAATTAAAAAATATTAATTGGCAGTAATGAGATAAAACGATGCAATTAAGAGAAATTTGAGGATATTTTCCATATAATTAAAAGATATTTTAGAAGTGATTTTATCGATGTTGTAATTATACTTTCGAGAGAATTTAGTAATTCAACTTCTGAGATATGCAATATTTAGCGGTATTGAGAAGTGAATTAGGAGAGATGCAATCTCTCAATTATGCTTTAATATGGGCGAAATTTTAGTTTTGCTTTTGACTTATCATAGTTTGGTGGAAACACACGATCCTTATTGAGATAAAATCATGCCAGCATTAAAATTTGGTCATTACTTACGAGTATGGTAAACTCGTCCCTAATTTGCTGTAGTAATCTCCAATTCTACATTAACCTTCATTTATTGCAAAAATCGTCTCTATATAAACCGTACCCAATTTGTACATATCTACATTAATATCCAATTCTATGTGCTTGTATCAAATAAGTATGGGGAATTGTGACTTGTCATAAGTTTAAGCTATTGTATATGATCATGACATCATATGTATGTATTGGAGGGATTGTTCATATGTATATATGTTTATGATTATGTGATGAGTTTGATTGTTGGGAGGACTTCCCTATTACGCTCCGGCGGTCGAGACCCCCATAAGAGATGCGGGTTTCCCCGTTGCGTTTCGGCGGTCGAGGTGCTTGTCCCTTGAGATTGGCTTCCTCATTATGCTCCAGCGGTTGAGACCCCCAAAGGGGATGCGGGTTTCCCCGTTGCATTCCGGCTGTTGAGGCGGTTGTGTATGGTATGATCTCCCGGTTGGATGGGTTGGGAGACTGGAGTTGTTGGAGGACCATGTAAGTTATGGAGGCGATGCCCGAGACTGGTGATATGCATTATCTCTTTACTGGACTGGTTGTATTGTGTAGTCTCCCGATGACATTAGTAGGGAGACCGGAGTTTGCTAGAGGACCCAGTGTGGGTTACCGAGATGATGTCTCCGATCTAATCGGTGGATTACTAATTGATGATGTTGATTTTTACGTGCTCTTAAGCACCTTTATTATCATGATGTTCTCACATTCATGCATATGATTTATTTATTGCTAACACGTGATATACTTTCTCCCTTCACTGGGCTGGTTAGCTCACCCCTTACTTTTCAAGTACCCCGATTACGGAGGGGCCAGATGCCCCTTGAGCAGACACCCGAAGAGTAGTAGTTGAAGTTGGATATTTTATATTTATGTTCATGCCTTAATTTAAGAGGCTTTTGTTCCATATGGACATACTACCGTATGTTGTTCATTATAATTATATTTATGTTCATAACTGGATGATTGTATAATTGTATTTGAATAGTCTATGGTTGTTCGTTATGTTTAATAGTATAATGAGTTTTGTTCATCCGGGTTGTTAAGCGGGGGGCAGTGGCCCCTTTTAAAAAAAAAAATGCCCGGTATCTTATTTTTCGGTAGCGTTTTGAGATGTTTCGGAGATAACGCACCCGTAGCGGGACGGGGTGTTACACACCCGATTTTTCTTTCTCTACACACTCGATTTTCAGTTTTTTTGTGGCAAATTACCATTTTGCCCTTTCATTTTTTTTTTTATCCGAACAAATTGACAGTCATTTTGCGTTCGTTCGGACGTTCGATTAGAACGTCCGAACGAATGGGCTGTGGAGTGGGTTTTTCAAAAGAGGCCATTTTTCGACCAGGTATCAAAATTCATCTATTCTGAATTTTTATGAACTCCGGAATTGATTTTAAGTGAAAAGGGTATAGTTTTCGACTTCAAAAATCGTATCCAAATAATTAAAGAAAAATAGCCTTCCCTCTTAATTCTTTGGATACAATTTTTTAAGCCCAAAACTTTACTCTTTCACTTAAAATTAGTCTCGGAGTTCATAAAACTCAGAGTAGATGAATTTTGATACATTGTCTGTAGAAAAAGGTTGAGAAACCGGCTCGTTTGAAAACTCAAGGCCAAACACGCAAATGTTACAGTTGGCAGGGAGGTCGTTTCTCGACCGATTCTTACAAACAATGTATCAAAATTCATATACTCTGAATTTTATTAACTTTGAGACTGATTTTAAGTGAAAATGAATAGTTTTGGGCTTCTAAAATCGTACCCAAATAATTAAGAGGGAATGTCATTTTTCCTTAATTCTTTGGGTACAATTTTTGAAGCCCAAAACTATACCCTTTTCACTTAAAATCAGTCTCGGAGTTCATAAAATTAAGAGTATGTGAATTTTGATACCTTGTTTGTAAAAATCGGTTGAAAAACGACCTCTTTTGAAAATCCCTCTCCACAACCTCATTCGTTCAAACAATTCCATTTAAAATGGAATTATTTGTTCTGACGTTCTGATCGTACGAACAAATGAACTGTATGTTCGTTGGGACAAAAAAAATGGAAACGCAAAATGGTAATTTTACCCGATTTTTTTGAAATCGGATATATAGAGAAAGAAAAGTCGAGTGTCTTTATGGCTACCCATAAGTTGGTCAATGATAGTATTTATAGTAAAGTCTTTTATGATAATATGTATTTATAGTGATACGTATTTATAATAAATTCTTGTAAAAATTCATACAATTGATAAAAATAAATTCATATAGAAATAATTGAGAAATTATTGGGCCAATCATTTGGAATTAGAAAATGAATTTGAGACATTAGTTGTGTAAAGGAAACATGAATGTATAGATGTATATTAATTAATGAATTAATGTATCATTCTGAGTAGTTATGCTCATTTACGATGGAACACAATAAATTCACTTTGTTTTTTCAACGCAATAAAAAATAAAATAAGTATTCTCATTTTAATTTTTTTATAATTATTTAAAAATATTTGAAATTCTTGAGTTATTAACTTAAAAATAATATTTGATCATGTAAATCACCGATGTTTAATGAAAAAAATACATATTCATGAAACTCATAATTTTCTTAATTTGTTCCCAAAACTCCGATTAATATCATTATAAACATCAAGAAGATAGACACCCTTTCTATGTGATATCATGTTGCTTGTGATCTTTTTGAAGGGATCTGCTACTTGGTCATGGCTGCCCAATCTATTCTCGATTATTCCATTGTCACATAGAAATCGAACATCAATGGCTGTACCCATGAGGCAATTCATGAAGGAAATGTATTCCATGAAAGTGATGAAACAGGGGTAGAAGACACCAGAGTGCTCCAACACGACAAGGTTCAATGAAACAGGGATGGCGTTGTGTTCAACAGTAAAAGTGGGGATTTCCATAACTGAATTTTCCTTTTGAAATCTTATGCAAGAAGGTATCTGCAATGCCATTCTTGATCTTAATTCCTGCAAGTTGGAGTGCAGATGCAGAGTGGGTCATTTTGACGTCGCCGCCGTTGTCTAACACCATCTCCATAGAAGTGGAGCAGAGACTAGCGTGAAGTAAATGGAGTAGGTGACGATGAGAGAAAAGCCAGCTGAGCTTTTGATAATTGGGCTGAAAGAAATTGAAGAAAGCAAGAGCCAATTGTGGAAGAGAAGGATTGTAGAGATTCATGAGATCAAATAGATGTTGGAGAATGACAAAATGGAATTTGATTTTCCAGCTTGAGCAAGTCAATAGCTATTTCTTACGCTTCTGAACTTAATAAGAGATCGTAAGCATCTTCATTGTATGCCTTGAGAAATAGCTCAATGATGAAGCAACCATCTAGTACCATCATCTCCACAAAAGAATTGTTGTTCAATGTTCTCGGAGTAAACTGAACGGGCTATTGGCTCGTCACGAACCCCTCCAAGCAGCCCTCTCTAGTGCGATCAACGATGTCATTTAGATACCTCATTTTGTGCTTCTCCATATCTTTCAGGTGAGTGCCTCTTTTATCATAGTGAAATGGGCCAATTGAGATGAATTGAGGGGTGTAGGCTCTCTCGTCGAGTTGCCGGAGGCAGTTGGGGACTCTCCGAATGAAGAATCCGATAGGAGTAGGCACTAATTGTTCCAATGCTTGACGTCTATTATCAAGGAGTCATTGTTTGAATGACTGCACCCGCTTTGGATCTAAAAAGGGCTTCTTCTCCGGATTTGGCCCGTCGTGATTGCCATCTGATCGGCTTCCACCACCCACCAAAACAGCAGCTCCGGTCGGCTGTGCTTGGCTGATCAAATGCTTCTATGGGTACCTCTGCAGCATCTCCCCCTCCGTTTTGATCGTCGGCCTTTTCTGCCGTCTCCATTCAGCAGTAGAATCTACTCTCACACTGGCGGCAACCTATTCAAATAAAGAATGTTTCCCCCCTAAGAGGATTTGGATCAAAGAAGAATTAGAAAGGAACAAATGAACGTAAAAAGAATGGGGAGTGGTGGTGGCCCCACTAAGTATAAGTTATATTTCTATTTAAAAATCATAAAAGGACTCCTCTGCTCTCTGAAGCTGCCCACCTGGCCCTGCCTGCTATAATCTGGCACCTCTGGCATGAGAGGAATGCTAGAATTTTCAGGAATCCCATTAGCAACGCCCAGAGGGTTTGCTGTAACATTGTCACTGATATTAGGCTGAGGCTCTTTTTCGTGTTATTGAATGATGATGCTCGGAATTTAAGGAGTGAGTTTGCTGCTTTATGGAATCTACCCCTTGCTGGATCTGGCTTTTTGGAACCACCTGACCTGCGTACTCATTCTGTTATTGCTACTTGCTTCCTGATCATGTCTCAATTCAAACACCTGTGATCTGATCACCTTGGAGCAAAATACTGCTATAACACTGGAGCTGGTGGTTTTTTTTCCACTCCCTTGCTCCTCTCGAATAGCACTTTATCGTTGCTTCTTTTCATCCGGCGCACTTTATTATTCCTGGATAGGATGGACTACCCTCTTCATCAAATTATGGTACCTGATGCAATTGCGAGATATCTCAATCAGTCCAACAATCATCTCTGGTCACATTCTAGCCACATTAGAGCCTCCAAATTCCTTCTCTCTAAATTTAATTCTGGGAATGTGATGGTTGTTTGCAGCAAGAAGGACTTGGTTAGGGAATTCCCTACTCTTGATTGCTGGTAACAATACTGGTATATTCTCTTTTGTGGATAACACCGATTAACTCTTGATTTTTGTGTTTGTGTCTGGGCCTGGATGCGGGCTTCCTTTGTGCTATTGCTTGCACCTTTTTGTTTTCTTGTATGGTGTTGAGCTTTTCTTTTGATTAGTCTGTCCATATTGCTTCTTGTTTGGCTCGGGCTGTAGGTCTTTTGTATCATTTTGGGCTCCTCTTGAATGAATAACTAACCTCTCATTCAAAAAAAATCATAAGATCAATTATTTAATTTTTAATTTCTTATCAATTGTTATACGTTAAAATTAAGAATAAGAAAAAGCAATAAATGAATTAATTTAATGTATTCGATCATATGGCTAAAATTGCTTTATATATTTAAGTTTTTGAACATCTCTGTAAGTATCAACTTTAGTGGGCCCCATTAATATTCAATGTTGTAGATTTGTGAGCTGTTCTTTAGGTCTTGGTTCTTTCAAATATTGTTAACACCAAAATGAGTTTAATGGGAGAAAATGGTAAGGATGGTTCATATATTTGGATTTTTTGTAATTAAGACTTTATTATAAAAAAAAATGCTTTTATGGGTGAAATTGCATGCAACCCAATGTGAACTCACGGTTTTATGTTTAATAATTTGAATTCAAATTAATGGACTCCCTGATTCAGTTGTGTTAGATAGACCGGGCACATCTTTTTAAAATTGGCTTGACTTGACCTATCCTACCCTACATTTTAAATGAACATGTATAAGTTCGATTTTTCATATTCCATAATACATTTGCCTTAATTCACTTCTCTACTTTCTCGAGTCACTCTGTTATGATCCTTGGGTCTTCTCTCCATTTATGGCGACAGTGATCCTTGAGTCTTCCCTCACTTGACTGGCTACAGTGATCCCTCTCCTATGACTAGAGACGGCGATCCCTCTCTTTGCGACCATCGACCAACGACGGTGATCCTTTCTTTTTGACCCTTTGTGGCCAGCGATTGCGATTTGATGATGGCTAAGAGAGGGTTTAACACCTACTTAAACCATCAATGTGAAAATAAGGTTTTATACTCGAGATCCTCATCCCTGAATCAAGGATTTTGAAATTAAACCCTAAATATCCAACTTTCACCTTCACTCTGAAAGGAAGAGATAGTTCTAATTTCGACGGGACAAAATTCACAAAAGAAATTAGGGATACTAAGAATTCAATTGCAATGAACAATTGGGAATTCAAATGTTAAGTTTTGACGCACTCAATTGAACTGAACTAAAATGCAAGTAAAAAATTAAATACACATGAATTCTAATCCGACTTGAATTCGGATTGAAAGTTGAAGAATCTTCCAATAAATCGATTTGAATATGGAATTAAAATTTAATCAATTAATTGAAACATGCAAGACATGAACAAATTAAATTCACCATACAAACATTCAACACATAGGTTAAAGTTTAATTCAAACACAAACTGAAATATGATCCAGAAGAAACTCAATTAAGAGACTCAACAAGCAAACAATGCTTAGAATTCAACTCAAAATTTCTGTGTGTCTTCATAAAGCGTGGTTAAACACTGAATTTATAAGCCTTAATTTGACTAGAAGTGGAAGAAAATCAATTAGATCCAATAGTGCCTGCTAGCCTATTGGGCCTGCTGTCTTTACTTAATTATTGGATATAAAAGAAAAATACAGAAAAACACCTGCTGAGATTGTCTGTATCTGGGTTAAATTTTAACTACCGAATCGATTTGTTACCTTGAAAAAACACATAACTAAAATCAGTCCAAAATCTGTGTTCCAAAAACCCAGGCCCAGTAGAGAGTAGACCTAACTTGCACGTTCCTGCTTCTTAGCCAAGAAAGTCCAGATTTCTTTCTGAGTTTAGAGGCCCAACAATCATTCCAAGTTTTGGGTTTCTGATTTGAAGGGCCCATCACGGGTGCTGGCTCAGTTGGCATTCAGTGGAGTTCACAGGAAAATACACATATCTGACATGGATTTTCGAGTTGGGTCTATCGGGGTGTCAAACGGGTTTAATTTCTCGGGTTTTTGGGCCCAAAATGCCTCCCAAACGAGCCAGGCCCAATTAGCTTAAATGGGCCATGTTCGCGTACAATGGATCCATTAAGATCATCTGGGGACCCTCTCTTCCCCATTTTTGTTTAATGGGCTTTTGTCAATTTCACCCAATTTGATTTGGCTTCGGATGGCCACATCATTTCCTCTGGTTGAAAGAAACTCGTCCTCGAGCTTAATTGGTCTACAAGGAAGATATTGTATCATGCTTTCGGCCAGTACTTCTGTCGTTGTCTCTTTGATTGATATTGGAGAGATTGTAAGTGAATATGATTACCACCTCCAAATTCATCTCGAACCTTCTTAATGGAAACTCCTCTGTCAAACTAAAGGTTAGTCAAAATAATTGAACTATATATTTTTCTTTGTACAAACTCTATCCAAATAGGTTTTTAATATGGTTTGAACAAATTCTCATTATCCTTAACATGATATATTGATGGAAATAGAGCTTCTACCACTCCTTCAGCCGCTTTCAAATCTCGAATTTAAGTCATTAGGATTAATTTTTCTTTTAATTTAGGTCTGATCTTTTGCAAAGTTTCTTTGATACATGCTCATCATTGGAATGATCAAAATAGGTAAAAAAATTATCCAATAAATTTTTTTAATCTTAAGAATTAAGGAGAAATGATTCAACCGGTCTATTTTTTATACCAAAATAGCTTTCACGATAATCTATCCAGTCATTTTTTCCCTTTCCTCTAACTTGAGAAGTTGAGAGATCAAAGCCCCTGCATTTGTGAGACCTGCCCTTCTTATATAGTTCTAAAATTATTAACAGATTTGTCTATGGTGTCCCCCATTTTAGATGATTATCTCAGTACCAGATTATCAAAGCCCATGAACAATTTATTATCCCTTCGGCGATTGAGTTCACATGAGAAATATTTCTTGATTGATTTTTTAATTTTAAAACAGTTTTGTTTCTTAATTTATTGTTTGATTTTAAACCTTTTTCTTTTGAATGAACACCTAATAATTTGATAAGGAAGAGAATTTCTTTATAATCATTCTTCTTATCCAATTGTTCATTTTTTTTATCTCTAATGTCATCATTTTCATCATTATCATATAGCCGTTTATCCCAACAAATTAGAGTTGATTTTTAATTTGAACTTGACAAACTTGTTACCATTGATTGATTTTTAATATGATGTTCATAAGATTTGAACTCACAATATCTAGACTGCAAGAATGTACTTTTTTATATCTCTAATATATTGCATTAATTTGCTCCATTTCATGAGACATTGCATTAATTTGCTCCATTTCATGAGACATTAAGGCGAAACTCAATAATATTTTTTTATCCTCTCTCTTTATCTAATATACCATCTTCATCACATCATTGAGTATACAATTTAAGTATACAATTACATCTTAGTTAGAACTATAAACGGGTGGAGTATGCCAACTTTTAGGCTCGCCTAGCCTAAACTCGAGCCCCATGTGTACCTTGAAGTGTTTGAGTCTGGGCTTGGGCCTCGGCGAGGATTGATCCGATTTAGTCAAATCTCAAATCCAACTCTACTTATATATCTATCGAGACCTTTTGTACTGGGACTCTCTAATCAGACATGCCATCTAATGGGTCTTGGGCCCATATAGTTAGATGTGATATAGCGTGGCCATCCTAACACGGGCGTTATCTTTTATGAGGCACGGATTTTAGTGAACTTCCAATTTTGCCCCCTCATCTATCCGTAAAAATCGGCTCACTTTCCAGTGAATCGGTTCACTTATCGGTGCACTGGACATGTGCATTGACAGGATCACTTGGAAATCGGTGTACCGATTTCTTGAGAGTCCAAATCGGTGCACTGAATGGATCATTTTACACATAAATTGGTCCACTCATCGGTGCACCGATTTCTTGAGAGTCTAAATCGGTACACCGAACAAATCATTTTACAAATAAATCGGTTCATTTTTTAGTGAATCAAGTGAAACGATTCACTGAAAAAGTAAACGGATTTCTGCAGATAGGGGCAAAGTGGGAAATCTGAAAAACTAGTGTCTACAAAAAGAGTATTCCCGTATTAGGATGACCACCTGTGATCTAAAGAAGACATATGAGTAGATTGTGAAGTTTCACTTCATCTCTTATTTTAAATTTTTAAAAATCAATGACCTTATACTCATCAAAATTTAAAGATGAAAATTATATGACTTGAATCATCAATTGACAGTAAAACTTAATATACTTCATATTCATATAATCACTTATCAAATAAACTCATTTAAATGAGATTCATCGATTATTTGATCGCATGTCTGTCATTATTGTAACTCTATTCACAAGTGGTCGAGAATAACCCGCACAATCAAAACTAATAGTAGTAGGACAGACGGTGACAACTGTCAGGTCAGGCAAGTGGGTTTTTTTTAAAAAAATATATAATAATAATAATAATAATAATAATCTCTTCATAAATTTTGTAAAATGAGGGAGCTCTCCGTCCTTGCCAAGAAAATTGTTTCTTGATCCATTATAAGATAACCCTCCATGATTAATTGGGAATTCCTTTCAGAAAAATAAATCATTAAATATGCTGTTTATAATTTCTCATATTTTGCAGATGGCTGACAAAGACGAAAGGGTGGAAATTTAACACATAATACACTACAGAGCTATGGATTCGAGACCGAACATAAGAGAAATTCATTATAAGGAAAAAAAAAAAAAGACTTTATTTAACAGAGAATTTAGGAAAAGCGATGATGGTCTGTATGAAAGTGAGTAGCAGGAGTATGAAAGCTGCAACGAGTGATATGATCGTCCATGGATTGTTCAAGTGATTTCGCATTAAGGCCGCTCGCCATCTCGGCCATCGCCGCCCACAATACTCATTGATATCTTTGAAAACATCAACGAGATGGTGATCACTATCGAGTAATGTATCGTGCGCAATCTTATTGAAGAGATTGGCTACTTCATCCTTGGTACACAACCAGTTGTCGACGATTCCATTTTCACTGAGAATTCCAACGTCCTCAGCAGAGTCGATGAGACAATCCATGAAGCAGGCGTACGGAGTGAAGCAACACCTACAATAGATAGAGCACTCTTCGAAAGCGATAATGTTACGGAACAGCATATTCGTTCTATCTTCTATCGTCAAAGAAGGAATTTCGATCACTCCATCACGAAATTTTATATCCAGAAAGCTACCGGCCTTCCGTTTCTGAAATTTGATTCCTGCCTTCTGAAGTTCAGATGCAGAAGGGATCATTTTCACTCTATACTTCGGTAGCTTCTCTTCAGTGAGAGGAGAGACGATATAAGAGTGCACTAAATGGAGAAGATGATGGATTTCCACATTCTTGGAAATTTTGGCGGCATCATCATTCGGCAAAAAGTAAAGGATGAACTTGAGGGCCAATATAGGAAGAGGAGGGCCGGAAAGATTCATAAGATCAAACAGATGTTGCAGAATGAAGAAGGGTATCTGATTTTCCAACATTACTAAGTCATCCCACACCTTAGATAGCAACCATGGAAACATCACAATAGGTTCATCTTTACAGTTTTGTCTCACAAACTTTCTGTAAAAGAGCTCAATAAGGAAGACACCATCGAGTACCATCATTTGCGCAAAAGAATCGCTGTCGAGCTCAATTTCCTCAGAATAACAAATTCTGGCTCTCTTCTCCAATGTCTTTGCAGCCATCAATAGAGTCTCCAAGAAATCCCTTCCATGGCGATTCAGTACTGCATCTAGATACATCCATTTATGCTCCTCCATCGCTCGCAGCCTTTCTTCGCGTCGGTGAAATGGGCCAATTGAGATTACTTGAGGGGTGTAGGCAGTCATGTTGTGTCGACGAATGCCGTGAGGAACTCTATAGATGGAGCAAATAGGGCGAGTGGATGTTGCTTTTAGTTTTCTGGGTTTGACTCGACTCCTTCGGTCGATGGATTTCACCCAATCTGGATTTAGATCCACGAAGGCAATATTAACCGGAAAGGCAGCCGTTTTGCAACTGCCATTTGATCTGAATCTTTCCTCCGGGGACGGAGAAGAAACTTCATATCCTTCTATTGCCACTGCTAAATCCTTTCTTTCCATTACGAGTTTACAACTGAACCAACTTCCTCTCTTACCGTCTGATGCAAGTTCTCCAATATTTTAGAGGTGGGAAGTCTCACAGTGTTACGCTTCCAACCGCAATTGGCACTGAGTCACTCATCAAAATATTATATAAAGTAAGCAAATTCAAAGATGCTACGGTCATTTCATATCCACACTAAGTGTTAAAAAAATTAATTAAATAATAAATTCACTCCTACACTAAGACCATATGTAGTGGTGGCACACCAATTTGAATGGTGCCGCAAACACTGGAAAATCCTAAACGATGATGGGATGGGACCCATTTCCTACACTCGGATGGTGTCATTGTCATTGAGTGTGGATGAGTTTAGGTCGAGTGGATCAGATTTGGGTCAAGTTAATTATAAATAATAATATTTTTTTAATTTAAATGTTATAGGTAATTAATAAAGTTTATATGATAGTAAAATTTATGAGTTGTATTTTTGTCTTTTCTATTTAATTTTTATAACAATTTTAATCTTTTAGAAAAATATGTGATGAGATTGAATGTGAACTAAATTTTACCTAAAAATTTGAATTATAGCAACTTAATCTTATAAATCAAAATCACTAGGGCTGCATTTAGATTAGGGGTAGAGGGATGAAACCATTTGATAGCAAACTCGACCCTCGACTTGACTTGCGTCGTACACTCGCCTCCCTCCGTGGAAATCTTTACCTATTTAACTCTAATTTTACTCTCGAGAGGGAGAGGTGTTATAGTTGGTATCAGAGTGTCGGAAAGCAAAATAAGGGAACTCCCTAAGTTAAATACAAACAGAAAGATTAGAAATTTCCCCAATCACACCTTGAGCAATGATATGCAGTGATGTTTATTCGTCGATATGGTACTATGTTAGGATGAGAACTCTTATAAGTTATCTGGTGAATGAAATTTTAATGTTTGTTTCTTGGCATAGGAAAATGCGTACACGAGGAGGACGCACCGGAGTTAGGTGCCCTCGACAAAACATAGGACGTGTCGACGAGAACAGTGTCAACGTCCCTCCTGTGACACCTGAGGTCCAAGGTTTTCTGCAAAACTTGGTGAATACTATGATGCAAGCTACACAGAGTGGAACCGATGTGACTCTCGCCACTGATTCTCAAAAACAGGCCATGGTGAGGGATTTTCAACAACAACGTCACGCAGATTCTGGAATTATTGCAAATCACTCGAGATCAGGATAAAATCCTCCTGGCTACGTCACAACTCATCAGCAATGCAGACCAAGGAAAGGAAAGCAAGGCCGGACCAAGTGGCAATCAGGCGTGAGCGAGATAAACGATAGGAGAAAGCATAGATAGTCTAGGTCAGTTTATTTTGATTTAGTTGGAGACAATATAGTTTATAAGGAAGTTTATTTGAGGATGTAATAACTTAATTATTATGTGTTCGGATACTTATGTTTGGCTTATGGAGAATACTTTATTTTTGCTTGAGATACAAGTATGTTATGATCACGATTCTATTTTTCCGCTGTTTATTCTAGAATGTTATAAATGTTATCATGGATTACGATCCATGCACGTGTTAGGTTGGGCAATCAAGGGCCGAGTTTCCAGAATCGGACTTGACTCGCGTCGTGACACTCACCTTCCTCCGTAAAAATCTTTACCTATTTCACTCTGATCTTGCTCTCGGGAGGGAAGGATGTTACATTCACGGTAAGAGATAATTCCTTTACCAGATAAATTTATTTTCTCTAAAATTTGGTAGATATCTCGAATTTAAATTGCAATTTCAACTCCCTTAGTTGTATTTATTAAAAAATAGAAGCATGATCATATAAAACATTAAAGGTTGGATTCACAAAACCTTTCTCACTGATTGATATCGTTGAATACATAGACAACATAGAACTTGTTCCCAGTGATGTTATGTTGCTGGTGATCTCTCGTTCATTGATTCCCATCCTATTCTTGATTGTTCCATTTTCAGTTTTCACAGAGAATCTAACATCTCTAGCAGAGTAGCAGAGAGGTTCATTAAGGCAGTCTATCCTCTGAAATAAGAGGGAAAAACTATTCTTCATTAACCGTGTTGGAGATCTCTTCTGTGTTATGTAATTTTGATGAAAAATACAGAGAATTACATACTTTGCAAACATGACATTTTTTCTTCTTTTTTTTTCAGGTACAGTGGAGAGAGAAGCAATCACTAACATAATATAGAAGCAATCACTAGCACACAATACTTCAAATTTACGATTGAAGATCTAACACATAACATACGAGATTTTAAAATGAGTTTTAGGTCTGGATGAAAGTGAGTAGTCATACAATTGCCAAATCCTACTTCTTTACACGTAGCTGGACACACGGGATGAAGAAGGACTGGGATGAGCATGAAAACGAAATCAGGGACCAATTGCGCTTAAAGCGCGCTTTCAAAATTTGCCATCCATTCCCACAACACTGATCTATATTGTTCACAACATTGACAAGATAGAACCTGTTTCTATCGAAGTTTAGGATTCTGCAAATGTTTTTGAAGAGTTCCGCTACTTTTTCATTGCTGCCCAATTCATTCTCAATTATTCCATTTTCACAGAGAAATTTGACATCTGCCGCAGAGCCAATGAGGCAATTCATGAAGTCAATGTATTCTGTGATATAAGTGTAGAAATGGGAGTGTTCCATCGCAACTAAGTTAAACAATACAGGAACAATATTCTCATCTACACAGAAGGTGGGGATTTCAATCACAACCTTCTCTTTCTGAAAGCCTATTCTTAGGAAGGTATCTGCAGTGCCCTTCTTAATCTTAAGTCCTCCACGTAGCAGTTCAGAAGCGGAGTGGGTCATTTTGACACGATCCTTCGTGGACACCATTTCCATGGGAAGTGGCGGTTGGAGACTAGCATGCAGCAAATGGAGTAGATGGGCATGAAAGAAGAACCGACATTGTTTTTGATAATTCGGCTGAAAGAAATTGAAGAAAGAAAGAGCCATTTGTTGGAGAGAGGGGGTGTAGACATCCATAAGATCATATAAATGTTGGAGAATGACTAATGGAATCTGGTTTTCTACTTTGAGCAAGTCTATAGCGAGTCCTTCACGCTGCGATTTCAGAATTAAGACAGGATCATTTTTACGTTTGTATGCTCTCAGAAAGAGCTCAATGATGAAACAGCCATCGAGCACCATCATCTCCACAAAAGAATTGCTGTCGAGGTCGATTTTCTCAGAGTAATATGAACGGGCTACTCCTTCGAGTAGCTTAATTCCCGTCGTAAGCCGTTCCAAGCAGTCCTCTCCCATGCGAGCGAGGATCTCTTGAAGATACCTCCTTTTGTGCTTCTCCATGGCTTTCAGGTGATTGCCTCTTTTGTCATAGTGAAATGGGCCAATTGAGATGAGTTGAGGCGTGAATGCCTTCTCGTCAAGTTGACGGAGACTGTCGGGGACTCTGATGATGTAGAATTTAGAAGGGGTAAGCTCTGATTCTTCTTCACACAGTCTTCGCTTGAATGACTGCACCCACTTTGAATCTAAAAACGCTTTCTTATCTGGAATTTGGGCGTCGAGTGAGCCATTTGATTTAATTCCATCGTCCCCAAGAGCTACTTCAGTCTGCTGGTCTCTGCTGATCTCGTCCTCGGATCCCTTTATGGCCACCTCTTCTGCGTCTCTTAATTGATTCTTGGGCTTTTCTGCCGTCTCCATTCAACTGAATCAACTCTCCAAATGCAAACAACAGAAGTGAATGGGATAAGGATTAGAATTTAGAAATGGTGCTCCCGTTCAATTTTCAGCCTGGACTTTCCTTCCCAGGATTTTATTTCTTTCCCCTTTTGATTAAACCAGCCAATAAATATAAAGATGTTGTCTAATAATTATAAAATTAAAAGTATTAAAATCATTTGATGGATTTGGACCAACCATTGAAGAATATGTATCAGTCCATCATTTTTGCCATCTCAGAAGGTAAGGGCACCTCTGAAAGTATATTGGACCTAAATTTTAGATATGAGAATAATTTGAACATCACAATGTTTTTTTTTTATAAAGAACATGATTTACATAGTGAAAATCTAAAAAATAGTGTCATCTTTATCATAAATCATTCAAGAAAAATAATAAATACCAACAAGTTAAGTTGGATTATTTAGATATCTAAATGTATGCTTAGTGGTTGATAAGAAACACCATTTTTGGTAAAGATTATTTATCTCTGTCTCTCTCTACTGATGTAACCCAATTATATAAGAGGAACAGATAATATAAAAGTAATTATTTATTCTGATCAAATTCACTGTTGACTTTTAATAACCATCTTTAAATGAATAAAAAGTTGTTAAATTTTATATTTTAAATTTATTCAATAATTTAATTTGAAAACTTATATAATTTGTTGTTAACTATTTTTTACCCTTCCAAACTCAATTATGCTTGGTAGGATTTGTAGGCCTCCGATAATTATAGAAATGAAATCATATATACATGTTTATGAAATTAAATGAAAAGTCATTAGTTTGATTAATATAGTCTTGAGGGTGTTTGTGTAATTTTTTTTAATTTTTTAATTTTTTCTTGAAATTAAGATTTTTTATAAAAAAAAGTTCATGAATTATATAGAAGATACATGTCATTATGGGACACTAGAGAACATACATTTCATATTAAGTCTTTCTAATATTAGTTTTCTAGTTTCTAATTTTTTTTGACATTTTTAAATTGTTTAAAATATATTTTATTCTTGTCAAAAAATTGACTTGGGTGATTTGTCTGCTTATGTGGCTATAATGTGTCATGTGATGTGGCATTTGAGACCAGATTTTTGCTGACATGGCACATGATATGGCGATGAAAACGTGTTGTGGGGGAGGATGACATGGCAGGTGAGTGCACATTGTGTAGCATGCAGAGTAGTCATTCAACTGTGAATTGACTCCCATTTCAGTTCGAGTCATACAGGAAATGCCCCGCAAAATGTTATTCTTCGTCTTTCCGGGTTTGGGTAGGTTCGAATCGAGTCGGGTCAAGTGAGTGAGTTTTGTTCGGATCAAGTCGGATGAAGTTTGATAGTCTATGGCCGTATCGGGATCTTCTGGGTTTTTGGTTATGTTTTGGGTTTTCGGTTCCTTTAGTGTATGACTGAAATTCGAGTCGAGTAATGTTGGGTTTCAATAAACTTAATTTAGCATATGTTAAAATTTATTGAATTCAATCTTATGATATTGGATTTCAATAAACTTAATCTAGCCCATGTTAAAATTTATTGAATTTGATCTGATTCTGTCTAAATGATTGATCCGAATTATTCAATCTGATATGACTCAAATTTATAACTCGAGTCAACTCCAGTATTGGTTTATAACTTGGTTCACTGAGGTCGAGTCAAGTTAATTTGATTTTAAAATTTTCAATCCAACTCGACTCATATTTTATATGGATTTTTATTTTCTCAACCTAACCCGACCCAAAATATACAAATACATAACCCGAACTCATTGACTTCTCAGGTCAAATCATGCAAACCGGGTTAAAACCCATTGAAATGTAATTTAAAATAAATTCTATATTTAAATAAAGTAATATATATTTTAAACAATACATTAATAACCTATTTCACACGTAAAAATAGCATTCCATGAAGCGTGAGAGAATACACACAGCCATGAGACTTGTGCATGTGGTCACGTGAACGAGGGAACCCCATCATGCAAATATGGGTGCATTTAAACGAGCGGCAAATTTTACAGGAGTACTTGATATTACCCTTGACCAAGGATTACTCTTTATATTATAAATACTCCTTATTTAAAAAGAATTTTCAAAAGGTAAAAAGAAAAAAAATTAATTTTTTACTCTTACCCATTCATTACCAACTAAAGGTAAAGCGACGTTACCTTTGTTACCTCCACTACCCCATCCGAACGCAGATGGGGGTAAGAGGGGGTAACCCCCCATTACCTCTTGTTACCCTCGTTTGGTAAGAAGGGGATGAGGGTAAAAATTTGAAAATTTACCTCTCTCATCTCATTTTTTAATACCCCTTTGGAAGTTGGGGTATTCACAATACCCTACCCCTCAATACCCCTTGCCTTTCTCTCTTTATCAATTATATATTATAAAATTTATTTTTTAAAAAAAAATATATATATGTATATATATCAAGTAATTAGCAATTTAATTTTATTTGAAATTTATTTTAAAAATGTGTTAACATTTTCAACATGATACATTTGGATGAGGGGTAAATTTTAAGGGGGTTACCCTTGAGTAGGGGTAAATTGACATATTAAGAATTTTATGAGAATTAATATTTTTTATTAAATCTATCTAATATAAATAATAAATAATAAAAATTAATTTTTATGAAACATAATTGTCAAAATATCCTATTTTTAAGGGCTTATTTTGTCAAAATTTCGATAAGATCTCGAAACTCCAAAAAGTTTGAGGTTCATCGTAATCTCTTTCGAAGTAATTAACAATTTATTCTCTTGGAAGTTTATTTTAAAAATGTCTCAACATTTTCAACATAATGCATTTAGATGAGGGGTAAATTTTACAAAGGTTACCCGGGGTTACCCTTGAGTAGGGGTAACTGTAAGCAAGGGTAATCTCACATAACAATTTTATAAAAATTAATATTTTTTATTAAATTCATAGAATATAAAAAATAAAAATAAAATTGTATAAAACAAAATTGTCAAAATGTCCTATTTTTAAAGAGTGATTCTGTCCAAATTTCGAAATGGTCTCGAAATTCTGAAAGAGGTTGAGGTTCATGGTAATCTCTCTTGGGGTAATTAGTAATTTATTTTGTTAAATGTTCATTTTAAAAATTTGTCAATATTTTCAACGTGATGCATTTGGATGAGGGGTAAATTTTGCAGGGGTTACCCGAGGTTACCTTTGAGTAGGGATAACTGTAAGCAGGGGTAACCTGACATATTAACAATTTTATGAGAATTAATATTTTTATTAAATTCATATAATATAAAAATAAAAATTATAATTATTTATGAAGAGATATGTTGACATTTTTTATTCATTTATTGGGATTTTGTAACGCCCGCCCCCTTTTACTAAGTCGAAAAACAAAGTATATTTTTTTTTTGAAATAAAGAGTGACAAGAGAGCGGGACGTCACGACGCGAGCTAAGTCCTACCTTCTAAAGCTCGGCCCTTAACTGGCCAACCCTACGTGTGCGTGGAACTAAGTCCACGAGAATAAGTTAAGCTTGCGGAATGTAAACTTAAATGCGGAATTATAATAGAGTCTATCCTACCAATTATTAGATAGCAAGGAATTACATCACTTAATTAATAAATACCTTAACTTAGAATGTCCAAAAGTAAAGTCCAAACCATAGCAAGTAATCTAAATTATTACAGTCTAACAAACTAGTTACTCAAATTACCTTTCCAAACTAAAACTTAAGTAAATAAAACTAGCTCCTACAAGCTCCTAGACTTGGCTCCAATCACGTCCATCGCCTTATCAATTTCCTGTGTTATCATCTAAGGTGGAAGTAGGGCGTTAGACAACGCGCCCATTAGTATAAATAAAATACATAGATATAAGTATACCAAAATCATGCAAGTAAATGCCATGCCATGGGTGTCATATTGTTACAAAATCACACGCACAAGATTGTTGTAATTGTTATGAGCTGTATAAGATATTTAGGATTCCTGTAATTGTGTTAGGATTTATTTCTTTCTTAGATTAATTATTCTACTCCTAAACTTTAGGAGAAGGGTTTCTGTACATTTGCTATTTATGCCATCCAATTGTAAGAGAAACAATTAATTGAATTAAGAGATTTGTACTCCTCAACCTCTTGTTCTCTGCTTGCCATTGTTTTTATCTCATATGCCAAGAGTCCCACCCATCATCCATATCATCATCACATAGCATCCCTCTTGATGAAGAACGCACATCAAAGTACCCCCACAAATGCCTTACGAACGCCCTGACGGAGTGTGGATCTCCGGTTACAAATCAATCATACATAATGTCCCTCTTGATGGAAAACCCTTATTAAGGTATCATAAACTCATAGTATCCCTCTTGATGGATAAAACACATCAAGGTATCCTCCACAAATGCCTTACGGACGCCCCGACGGAGTGTGGATCTTCGGTTACAAATCAATCATATATAATGTCCTTCTTGATGGAAAACCCTCATCAAGGTATCACAAACTCATAGTATCATTCTTGATGGATAAAACACATCAAGGTATCCTCCACAAATGCCTTACGGACGCCCTGACGGAGTGTGGATCTCCGGTTACATTTCAAATATACATTCCTTGGAATCAGTGTGGATTCCACCCCACGGTTGCTTTATCGAAAATCCGAATGGAGCGTAGACTCCTTTCTATTGATCCCTCCCATGCCATGCATGAGATGCAAGTGCAAACATGCTATGAAATATTATAAACCATAGCATTAAAATCCTATCATTAAGACATACTATTTGATACCAAAATAATTCAAGTAAAACATTGATATACACATAATCTATGGCTTTTGATGAGGTAGGAATCCTATGCCTTTGATCTTAATTGGGTCCATGACCCGATTAAATCCATTCCTTACCCATTTACCCTAATGCTCAATCCATCTTGATCCATTGGGTCCCAATTGGGCATTTGACCCAATTGACCACTTTGACCCAATTAAATAAAATCAAGCCTATCCAGGGTTTTCAATGAGGTAGGAATCCTGCCAACGTCTAAATACCGGGTCCTTGGGTTTTCTGTTCAAAGGTCGATCACCGATCGCGCACCGCTGGTGAGATCCTGTTACCTTATTACACATCAACAAATCAAACCAAATTTCCATTTGATTTCCAACTATGTTTAAGTCCATAACATGCCTTAGTGGGGTTCCGCCATACAACATGGCCGAACCTCACCCACTTGGTTTTTGGGTTCCTTTTTAATTCTTAGATCATTTTAATCATGTGGGTCCAAGATCAGCCATCCTTTGATTTATTACACATAAGTTCATCATTTACCATTAATAAAACCCTAAATCCCCAAAAACATTCTCCATGGGATTCGGCCATACACCATGGCCGAACCCATGGTCTTTCATTTTAACCATTTTGACATCTTTGCCATTATTTCCTTTCATAGCTGGTCACCTAATTCATTCACCCATAACTTAGGTCCAAAACATAGATCTATAGCTAAACATTACATGCATGGATCCACAAATGATCCATAACCATAGATCAATAAATGATCATGACATAACTCCTTAACAAATGCTTCCATTCCTTAGCTTAATAATCTATTCATTTAAACATGCATGCATAGATCCATAATGTCCATAAAATGGATCATGGGGTTCGGCCATACAACATGGCCGAACCCATGATGTTCATTTTCATGGTCTAATACCTCTTAAGTCCATCAACATCCCTCCATGGGGTTCGGCCATACACCATGGCCGAACCCATGGTCCATGGTTCTCCACCCTTTACAACATTTGAGACCATTTACATTGTTAATATTCTTCCATCATTCTCACCCTTAAAAACCCTTTAAACATTTTTTAACATAGATCCATTTAAAACCTTTAAAATTACCAACATGCATCTATGATTTTCATCCTTTAAACTCATTACAAATCACCAAAGTCCTTCCATGGGATTCGGCCATATAACATGGCCGAACCCTATGGTTCATCACTTACCCTTTAAAAAACATATACTTATGATTATATCCCTTGATGGGGTTCGGCCATACATCATGGCCAAACCTCATCCAAATCCTTTTTAGTTCTCATGATCCATATACATAGAAATCTAGGATTTGGCCATGCAAAGGCCAAACCATGATCTTAGATCATATACCTTATCTTAGACATGCATAGGGTCCTTTCCATATATCCATAACAATTAGGGTTCGGCCATGCAATGGCCGAACCATGATCCTTAACCCTTTTAGCTATGCATGCATACATAAACCATATATACATAGTGTCCTTAATATTCCATCATTTACATAGCCTATCTTACCCATTAGAGTTTGTCCATTTTCTATCTCATTTCTTGGATGGATTTTAAATCCATGGCCCATAATATTTTGGCCAACTCTCCAATTCAAAATGAAATGTTCCCTTAACCTCTTTCCAATTAATAAAATCTTGTTGAGTACTACTTACCGATTCCGCGAATTCGCCTGTTCTTTCATTCCTTCTTGCTCTTGTCTTTCCTTAGTATTTCTCCTTCCTTAGCCTCTTCTTCCTTTCTTCTTGATCTTTGGCCTTAAGAGGGAGAGGGTCTAAGATGGAACCCCCCAAGAAGATGGTTCGGCCTTGGTGAATGTTTGAGAGAGGGAGAGGAGGAGAGAATGGATGAAACTCCAAGTCTTGTTCAATGAGAGTGGTCGGCCAAACTTGAAAGAGGGAGAGTGAGATGAGATCCAAATTTCTCTAAGTCTTTTTTCTTCTTTCTCTTAAAGGAGGGTCGGCCTTGAGGGAGAGAGGGAGATGAGATGGAAAGAGATCAAAAGCCATCTTTCCCATCTTGTATAGGGTTTGTTTGGGTTAGACTCCACCCTCATCAATGTGGAGTCTTCCCCATGGGCTCTTTGACCAAACAAGAGGGTGCATGCCCTCCACATGGCACACACCACTCTCCTCCCACGGTTTTGGTTTGGGTGGTTTCCATGAGATGGAACCACCACCTCTCTTTTGCCCAATGCATGGTCTTGCATGTCCTCATTTTAAGCTTCTTGTCTTGCATACCACTCCCATGTCCAACTGTTTTGGTTTAGGTTTCCTTGGGTGATTTGGTGGTTTCCATGAGATGAAACCACCACATCTCTTTTGCCCAATGCATGGTCTCCACCTAAGCTCTTGGTCTAGCCAAGGGGGTGCATGCCTTCCACATGGCACATACCACCCCTTATGCCCAACGATTTTGGTTTGCTTTCCTTGGGTGGTTTGGTGGTTTCCATGAGATGAAACCACCACCTTTCCTTTGGCCAATGTAGGCCCTCCACCTAAGCATCCTTTTGTAGCCAAGGGGGTGCATGCCCTCCACATGGCACACACCACCCCCCAACGGTTTTGATGGAGTGGTTTCCATGAGATGAAACCACCCACTTGACTCACTCCATCTTTGGTCTTTTAGGTGACTTACTCCCCATTTGACTCACTCCATGTAATGTAACTCATTTCTCAACTCAATCATTTGAATTTATATCTAACTTAGGTCATTACAATTAAATAATTTAATTCCACTTACTACATTTGACTCACTTTAATTCATTTATAAAATCACCCATGGTTGACCAAGTCAACATGGTGGTCGGCCCCACTAGTGTCTTGGTCCACACACCACCTCACTTGATGAAGTGCAGTTGGGTCCCATTTGACTATGCCACTTGGATTTCCACTCCTACACTTGCCAATGAGATTAACTCCATGCCTTTGAGTACAATTAGGTCCATGACCCAATTAAATCCATTTCTTACCCATTCACCCTAATGCTCAATGCATCTTGACCCATTGGGTCCCAATTGGGCATTTGACCGAATTGACCATCATTGACCCAATTAATTGGAAATAATCCAATCCATGGTCCATTGACCCATACTTGAGCCATTGCCCCAACTTTGATCCATCTAACATCCACTCCATCTATAATTCTTAATTTTTCACAATTAAATCAAATAATAGCCAATATATTTCTTGATTTAAAAATCTGAGCTATTACAGATTTAAAATAATAATATAAAAAAAATTCTTTATTTATTTTTTTAATGTTAGGATGCAAGTATTCATTTTAAATTATAATTATGAAAAATAATTTATAAAAATAGATAATATTATTATAAGTTATATTATTAGAATTTACTTCATGAATATTATTTAATAATTATATTTTATAAAAAAATTTAAAAAATATTATTATATCAGGTTACCCTTGCTTGTACTTACCAAGCAAGATTTTTTACCCTTATAGAAAGCTTTTACTTTACTATTATAATTACCAAATAAGATAAAGATAATCTCAATTCAAAAATCACCTCTACTCGCAAGTGATCCCTATCCACTTAACTCCTTTAAAATTTACCCCTCAACCAAACGCAGCCGATGTTCCTACGCCAAGCATGAAAGGCATGTCCACTTTAACTTTTCATATAAATATAAGCAAAAGAGGGGTTAAGAGTCATATTGAAAAAGTAAAAGTGAAAAAAATGGGGTCAAGAGTCATATTGAAAAAGTAAAAGTGGAAAAAATATTTTTTTCATCCTGCATGCACGACAGGTGGGCCCAGGCTTATTTGAGTGGAGTTAAACAGTAATATTCGATTCATTAAAAATATTTTAAAATAATATTTTTCATAAGAAAAATAGATCTATTAAATTTTAAAAATTTTACAGAATTAAAAATAAATAATAAAAATATAGTTAGTTTTGTAGTAATTTAAATTCAATGGTGATATTAATTTAAAATAAATATAAATTGGATAAACATCTAATTTATAAGATAGAATAGAGTCTGAAGGTAATACGAGATTTTGGCAAGTAGAGCCCATGTGGATTTGATATTCTATAACATTATTTATATTTTTTAATTAAATTTTTATAAAAAGTAAAGTGACTTTTTAAGAAATAAAAATGATTAAAGGAGCGATCAACCTATTTTTTCTTTGATCTATATTATTTTATAATGAAAAAGACAGAAAAAATTATATTGACTTAAATGAAAAGGCGAAAGACATGAATTGATAAGATGATGATATGAATAATGACTAAATAATTAATAAGTTGTTTGGCACTCAATAATTGAATGTCACATCTACTTGAGAAGTTCAGGTGAGTTTGAAGCTGAACTCAGTGAACCCAATGACCACTATAAATATCGTCCAAAATTAATTTTTTTTATTTTTTAAAAGAATTAACTTTTATTATATCAACTATCTCAATTCAAATTAATAATAAATAAGTAAAATAACTAAAGTTTTCAAAATATAACTGAAATTTTGATAGAAATGTGACAAGTATCAACATATACAATTTTTGCTAAAAACATACTGGTTTTCTTATATTTATTTAAGCCCCACTTAAATTGAAATATTTAGCCGAAATTGAAAATTGTAAGATATTTCGCAATTTAATCTAGCCCATGTCAAAAAATTTTGAATCTGATTCGATCCGGTCTAAATGACTGACCCAAATTACTCAATCTTATCCGACCCGAATTTGTAACTCGAGTCAACTCGAGTGTTGTTTTATAATTTAGTGTACTTAGGTCGAGTTAGATTAATTTGATTTTAAATTTCTAAACCCAACTCGACCCATATTTTATAGGGGTTTTTATTTTTCCAACCCAACCCAAAATATACAAATACATAACCCAAACTCATTGATTTCTCAGGTCAAGTCATGCAAGCCGGGTTAAAACCCATTGAAATGTAATTTAAAAAAACAATATTTAAATAAAGTAGTATATGTTTTAAAATAATATATTAATCAACTATTTTGTAACGACCCTGACCCGAATCCAACCCGCACAATACTGTCTGATCGGGGCGCACACTGGCTCACATGACTTTTCTTTGGGCCTGGTCCAACTCACTAGCCCAAAACGCGTTGTGTTGGGTTAAGGGTATGCTCACTCATATATACCCTTAATATTCTTGCTCTTGGGCGATGTGGGACTTTTCTCCACATCCACACACCTAACTAGCAGTCTGTCGTTGGTCGGATTGACACTGGCTCAATTTATCATTTTTCCACCCTTTAAGCTCGGCCTTCTGGGCCTCTGGGCTGGGGCCATCATAATCCACCACACTTAAGCCTAAAGCCGCCCTCAACTTGATTCGGCCGCTTGGGCTCCTAGGCTGGGGCCACATTCCACCCCAATTAGGCCTAGAGCCATCAAAGTCTTGGCTCGATTACAACTCAGTCGGCTGCCTGTGCCTTCAAACTGTCCTGGGCTTAGCTCGACTCAACACAAGGGAGGGGCAAGGGACTCATACAAGTAGAGAGTTTGAATCTTGGGCTATGATTCCATTTGTAACGACCCTGACCCGAATCCGACCTGCACAATACTATCTGCTCTTAGCCCACACTAGCTTGCACGGTTTTACTTTGGACTTGGCCCAACTCACAGGCCCAAAATGTGTTGTGTTGGGTTAGGGCTGTGCTTCCTCATATATACCCCTTCATATTCTTGCTCCTGGGCGATATGAGACTTTTCCCACATCCACACACCCAACTAGCAGTCCGCCGTGGCTCAATTTCTCATTTTTTTAGCCCTCTTGGCTCGGTCTTCTGGGCCTCTCACATCTTTCACACGTGAAAATAGCATTCCATGAAGCGTGAAAGAGTAAACACTGCCATGAGGCTTGTGGCATGTGGTCACGTAGACGAGGGAACCCCATCATGACATGGGCTATGTTTGGACAAGGGGTAAATTTTGAAGGGGTTACCTGTGATTACCATTGACCAGAGATTACCCAGGACATTAGGAATACTCTTTAATATGGTTCGGATTTAGGTAAGAGGCAAGGTAGCCGGGTTTGGGGTGTGAAGATGGCAACAGATCAACAACAAGAAGAGGTTGCAAAGTCTTATGCAGCAGGGGTAACTGGTCGCCTAAAAGGAAAACCTGGGGTTCTTGTGTTTCCCAATGAAGATTTTGACATGGAATATTAGAGGTCTTGGGCTCCAGGAGAAGAGGGGTGCCATGCGAAGGTTTATTAGAAAGAATAGAGTGGATATTCTATTGTTTCAAGAAACCAAATGAGAAGAGAATACGAACTCCTTATTGAAGGAAATTTGAGGAGTATGAGACAATGACATTTTTTGTAAACCAGCTGTGGGCCAATCAGGTGGTTTGCTTATCATTTGGAACCTGCTTGTCATTTCGGTATCATCTAGACGATCACTCAATTTGTATCAAAGGTACATTAGTAGCGGAAAGGCTGGAAATTAGTATCACAAATGTCTACGGACCAAATGCAGAGACTGATAGAGATAATTTCTGGACAGAACTTGTAGACATTAGAAGTTGGGCCACAAATAGATGGTGCTTGGGAGATGACTTAACATAGTTAGATTTCCATAGGAGAGGAAGGGAGGGAGGGGTTTCACTATGGCTATTGATGTTTTCTCTAAGTTTATTGAAAGTTGTGAGTTAATTGATCTTCCCCTCATTGGGGATCGATTTACTTGGTCTAGTGGGCAATCAAGATCCGCGATGAGCAGACTAGACAGATTCCTTACTTCAATTGATTTGGGGTCTCTCTTCACTTCTGCTAGTCAGTCGAAACTTTCCTGCCCAATCTCTGACCATAGCCTAGTATTGTTCGATTCAAAAGAGATTGATTGAGGTCCAAAACCATTTCGGTTCAGTAATGCTTGGTTAAAGGATATAGAATTTGTGGGGCTTATAAAGGCGTGGTGGGACAGTTTCGATATCCAAGGGTGGGCAGGTTATGTTCTCTCCAAAAAGCTTCAGATGTTGAAAATCAAAATCAAAGATTGGGTTGCTTCATCTGGGGGCCCTATGAATGAAAAAAAAGAAGTGGCTATCAGAGATATCGAAAATTGGAATAGATTGGAGGAAGATCGTGATCTCGTCGAGGTGGAAATGATCTCCAAGAGAAAATCTAAGGCCATCTTTTGGGATTGTTTGCGTTTGGAGGAAGTGGACTGGAGGCAGAAATCGTGTGCTCTGTGGTTAAAGGAGGGATAAAAACACACAAATTTTTCATTCTTGTGCCAATGCCAGAAGGGCCTCAAATAGTATCAGAACAGTGGTGGTGGATGGGCGGCGCGTTTATGATAAGATTGGCATCAGGGGAGCTATGACCCGTTTCTTTTCTGCTATTTTTAAGCCTGCTCTTGTTCCTTCTCCTCTCTCCCCGAGTAGTCTGATTCAGCATCCTCTGCTCCCCACTCCACATCCTTCATCCTCTCTGGTGAGCCCAAGTATTGCCCATTCCTTGTCTTCTTTCGTTGATTCAAATTTCTTTATTGGAAGACCTTGTGGTTTGTTGGTTTCGTGTTCCTCACAGGATTGGATTGGTTCTTTCGGTGATCTGGAGTATTCTATTTCTTTTGAGCTTCTTTATCGTCAGGACTCCATCAGGCTAGATTGTGCTGTGATCTACCATTCTTTGGGCTCGCCTTCTGTTGTCGCCATTTCTGTAGCATTCATTGAATCTTCTGCAGTGGCTCTTTCAGGAAGTGGCACATCTGTCACCTTACTTTCTTCTCCTTCGGAGGTCTGCGGTAGGAGCATCTTCGATATCCGCCAGTTTCAAAGATTCTCTTTATCGTCTCTCGAGTTTGTTGATGTCTGCCTGGCGTTTCAGAGGAGGGTCTCTTCTTCCCTTATCTTGGCGGCGATTGGTGTGCATACTATTGTATCTGAGGCCCAGGTACTTTCTATCCTTTACTCCCCTCTTCTCCCTAACTTTGGTCCTTCCCTGTTGGGGGCAGTTTCTCTGCCTTGGTCTAACTTTTGGCTTGTGTCTGCCCCTCCTTTTGTACCTAATCCCTATCCGCCCTTTAGATTTCATGGTTTTCCTTTCGTTGATCTTAGTTCAATTTCCAGTATTGACCCGAGGTGCCCCCGTCCTACTATGGATTGGATTGAGTTTTCTAGGATTTCTGGAGAGTGGACGAGTTGGCTGGGGAGGGAGTTCTCGATTGAGGAAATCAGGGGGGCTCTGGTTAACTTAGAAGGAGATAAGGAGCCTGGTCCCGACGGTTTTAATTTTGCCTTTTTTAATGCTTGGGGTATTGTTGGCCCAGACATCTTTAGGTTCTTCAAAGAATTTTATCGAGATGACATTATCAATAAAGGACTTAAGAACTCTTTTATCACCCTCATTCCAAAACAGGAGGGTCCTTCTGATCTATCTCATTTTCGTCCAATTAGTCTCGTGGGTAGCATTTATAAACTGTTAGCTAAGGTGTTAGCAGATATGTTGAAAAGGGTTTTACCAGAGGTGATTGGCGACTCACAAGGGGCTTTCATCGATAAGAGACAGATTTTGGATGGGGTCTTGATTGCTAACGAATTGGTTCACATAAGGAGAAAGGAGAAGAAACCGGGATTACTCTTTAAAATTGATATGGAAAAGGCATATGACTGCGTGGATTGGTCGTTCGTTGGATATTTGTTCGGTAGAATGGGCTTTGGAAACAGATGGAGGAGATGGATGAAGGCTTGCGTGGAGGATACCAGGTACTCGGTTTTAGTGAATGGCTCACCAACACCTCCAATAGATGCAAGTAGAGGTCTAAGACAAGGGGATCCGCTTTCTCCATTCATATTCACAATGGTGGGAGAAAGCCTCAATAGGCTTGTGGAGAAGGCTAAGGAAGCAGGAATTGTTAGGGGCTTTGAGGTTTACCCAAATGGGCTGGTCGTTACACATCAATGTGCTGATGATACCTTGTTTTTCTGTGATGCTAGCAGGAGGGAACTGTTAGGTTTTTGTGGTGTTTTGAGCTGGTATCTGGTCTACGCATCAACTTGGGCAAGAGTAGTCTTATTGGAGTTAAGAGTAAAGAATTGGGCTTATGATCTTGGCTGCGGGTTTGTTAAACTCCCCTTCTCTTATCTTGGTCTTCCTGTTGGAGGGAATCCAAAGATCAAAGAGCTTTTGGACACCTGTGGTGGAAATGATAGAAAAAAGATTAGCTGGGTGGGGCAGGAAGTACTTTTCTTTGGGGGGTAGGTTGACTTTAATCAAGTCGGTTCTCACCAACCTCCCTACATACTTCATGTCCCTTTTTGAAATGCTAAAGGGTGTGGCTAATCAAATTGAGAAGAAATTTAGAAGGTTTCTTTGGGGCGATAGGGAGGAGAAAAGAAAGGTTCATTTAGTGGCCTGGTCTAATGTCACTAAGCCCAAAGAGAAAGGTGGCCTAGGAATAGTTCCCCTCCAAGTTAAGAATGAAGCCCTTTTATACAAATGGGACTGGAGGTTTGGAGTTGAAAAGCAAGCGCTTTAGGTTTGGATTTTATCGGTAAAGTATGGAGTGTCGTATGTAAATGGGTGGAGTTTGGGGGAAGAAGTAGGAAAATTGGGCTCAGGGACTCTTAAAACTTGGTAGAGGGTGAGCCAAGGTAGGATGGAATTGGGTTCCTTATTCAAGGAAAATTTACGTATTTTGGTGGGTAAGGGCAATTAAACCTTTTTGGGAAAGACTTATGGCTGGGAGATAGACCTTTAAAGGAGAGGTATCCAAGACTCTTTAGAGCTGCTAGAAATGGCCAAGCACTTGTTCAAGAGGTTTACTGCGTTGACGGATCTGGTGTATCTTGGCACTTTGAGTTTAGGAAAGATCTTAGATCATTTGAGCTCAATAGCTTGAATGATCTGAAGGATCAATTGAAGGAATTTCTAGTAGATCTTGAGACAGAGGATGAAATAGTTTGGATAGGAGTTTCCTCTGGGATATTTTCAGTTAATGCTTTGATCGACTTGATGACACAAAACTCAGTCAACACTCTATCATGTCAGAAGTTAATCTGGATGAGTCCTACACCCCCTAGAGTTCAAACTTTTCTCTGGTGTGGAGCAAAAAAGAAAATACTGACCAAGATGGATCTTAGAAGAAGGGAATTGTTGAGGCCAGATGAGGACCCTTGGTGCCCTTTGTGTGGGACAGTTGGAGAAAATATTGATCATCTCTTCATCACCTGTCGCACCGCTAGGTACCTTTGGTGTTACTTTTTGAATTTGATGGGAGTTTCTTGGGTCTGCCCTGACAATTGGTTTAGTCTGACCAAATCTTGGTTTATCCCTAATCTCAACATCAAGAGAAAACTGACTTGGATCACGATTCCAGCGGTGGTTGCGTGGACTATATGGAAGGAAAGAAACTCCAGAATTTTTGAAGGAAAAACTTCGGAAATTAGTGAACTCTGCCAAAAAGCGAATTGGAGATTGTGTGTCTGGCTCTTATCCCATAAGTCTTTCAATGCTTTTAGGGCTATTGATCTCCATATGTCTTGGGAGGGTTGCATGTTAGCTAGTTGTCGTAGACGGAAAGAGCAAATGATTTGGGCTCCTCCACCAAATGGGACCTTGAAATTTAATGTGGACAGCTAGGGGCAAACCTGGACCAGCTGGGATTGGGGGTGTCCTTAGGGATCATCAGGGTCATTCTCGTGTTGTCTTTTCTGAATCTGTTTGAGTTAAAGATTCCAATGAGGTAGAACTTCTTAGTATCAGGAGAGCCTTAATTTTAGGGACGGGTATTTGGGGAGGAAAACTAGTGGTTGAAAGCGATTCAACAAATACTATTAGGTGGGCCAGGGGATTGAAATGGCCTCCATAGAGGTTAGTTACTATTGTTAGGGAGATTTGGGAGTTGATCTCGAGCATGGAGGTTTCCTTTATGCATATCAGTAAGACTGCAAATTGAGTGGCTGACTTCTTTGCAAAGAATGGTGTTGACGGCGTATTTCATCTTCCATGAGATTAATGCTTTTGCCCTTTTTGAGTTTGTTGTTGTTTATTTTCTTTGTTGATTTTCCAGTTGTTTTGAGTTTTTGCATTTTTGTTTTTTATTGTTGTATCTTTATTTTTTGTTCTTTTAGCTATCTTTGCTTCTTTTTGGCGTAACTCTCTTAAGCCTTTTGTATTGATTTCTATATTTTTCTTCCTATTAATATAGTTCAGTGTTATCGTTAAAAAAAAAAATGAAAAAGAAAAAAAAAATTACTCTTGCTCATTAATTACTAAATTGTGGTAAAGAGAGGCTGCCCTACGTTACCTCCACTACCCCCATCCGAACCAGCCATTATATTCCCACTTGAAAATGAAAGGCATGTCCACTTTAACTTTTTATATAAATATAAGCAAAAGTGGGGTAAAGAGTCATATTGAAAAAGTGGGAAAAATAAAATAAAATTGATCCATGCATGCGCATAGGTGGGCCCAGGCCCATTTGGCTGGAGTTAAACAGTAAAGTTCGATTCATAAAAATATTTTAAAATAATATTTTTCATAACAAGAATAGATCTATTAAATTTTAAAAATTATATTTTTTACAGAATTAAAAATCAATAATAAAATATAGTTAGTTTTGCATTAATTGTAATTCAATGGTGATATTAATTTAAAATAAATTTAAATTGGATAAAGATCTAATTTATAAGATAGAATAGAGTATGAAGGTAATACGAGATTTTGAGGTGCAAGTAGAACCCATGTGGATTTGATATTCTATAACATTATTTATATTTTTTAATAAAAAGAAAAGTGACTTTTTTAAGAAAGAAAGATGATTAAACGAGAGGGACAGGTCCAAATCAACTTTTTTTTTCTTTAATCTATATTATTTTATAATGAAAAAGACAGAAAAAACGAAATCACATTTTTGACTTAAATGAAAAAGTGGAAGATCTGAATTGATTAATGATAATGATATGCATAATGACTAATTAATTAATAAGTTGTTGGGTAGTGAATTAGGGTAGCGATCCTCCCACGAGTATTTTATATAATCCGACACGGGTTTTAATATATTGCCAATTTTATCTTTCGCATAAACAATAAAATCGAACCCTTCACATTAATAGTAAAATTTCGATGAGTCGATTTACTATTTATGGGAATTTTGGCAAGCCGATTTACTGTTCATGCAAACGGTAAAATTGATAATACACTAAAACCCGTATCTGATTAGATAAACCTCCCATAGGAGGATCACTACCCTTATATTATTACACAAACTTTTTCATATTCATGTGAAAAGGAGACGATACTCCAAGAGAGCAAACTGCGTGTAAGCTGAGCTCAGTGAACCCAATGACACTCATTATAAATATTGGCCAAATTTTTTTTTTTGTTTTTAAAAGAATTAAATTTTATTATATCAACTATCTCAACAGATACAGTTTTTCTAAAAAATCATTTTTTTATTTTTATTTTTAAGCCCCTACGTAATTTGAAATATTTGGCCGAAATCGAAATTTATAACTGATTCAGTAGAAACATGTGTATAGAAAATAAGATATTTCTCTCTTCTTTCATAAAATAAGAACTTCTTTTTAAAAACAAAAAGAATACGACATTTTTTCTTTTATTCAAAGAAATTCATTTTCCATAAAAGTTTTCTTCCTCTTTTTCTCATTAAATATTTTAAAAATATCTTAATAAGAAATAGATTTTAAAGTGTAAATAATAAAGACATCAAGTTTCAAACGGCTCATTTGAATGGAGTTAAATAGTGAAGTTCGATTCATTAAAAATATTTTTAAAATAATACATTTCATGAGTAGAACAAATCTATTAAATTTTAAGATTATAATTTTTATAATTTGGAAAAATAATAGCATGGCTTTCGTCAGCTCGTGCTGCAAGGTGTTGGATAAATAATTTTGTATTGATTTCAATTTATCTGTGAGATTAATTTAAGATGGATTTAAATTGGATAAAAATCTAAAATAGAGTTAGAAGTGACATGAGATTATGAGGTACAAGTAGAACTCGTGTAAGTAAGATATTATATGACAGGGCTAGAAATTTTCGTATCAATCAATATTTGGATATTATTAAGGTTTTAAAAATCGATATTTACACCCTTGTTATATAATATATTTTTATTTTTTAATTAAAAAATTTAAAGGGAAAATAAAGTGACTTTTTAAAAAAGGAAGAATAATCAAGGAGAGGGACAGGTCCAAACCAACTTTTTTTATCTATAATTATTTTATATAAAAAAACAGAAAAACGATATCACATTTGTCACTTTAGTGAAAAAGGAAAAGACACGAATTGACAGTGACAATTATAATAATTAAAAAAGTTGTTAGACACTAAATAATTGAATAAGTCACTGGTGTAAGCTGAACCAGTGAACCCACTTGGAACTCATTTACAAATATTAGTTGAATTTTTATTTTTTTAAAGGAATCAAATTTGATCATATCAAGTTGATATTATCAACTATCTCAATTGAAATTAATAAATAAATAAACTAAAGTTTTCAAAATATGACTGAAATTTTGATAGAAATGTGACAAGTATCAGTAGATACAGTTTTTCTAAAAAGAATTACTGATATTTTTTATATTTATTTTTAGGCCCCTATTTAAATTGAAATCTTTGGCCGAAGTAGATTTGTAACTGACTCAGTACAGAACCAGCGATATAAAGAATTTTAGCAATCTGAAACAGAGAGAGAAAGCCCATATAACGCATTTGAAAGAAAGCCCAGCTGAAAAATAGAATGGAGGCCCAAATGAAACATGGAACGTAAACACAGCTGAAACACTGAATGGCATGTAATGGACAATTCGATCAATTTTTATAGTCAATTAAGTGTTACAAGTTTATTTCTTCTCTGGCCAGTCAGTACGTCAGTTTTTTATATTCATCTCCAATTTTGACAATTTTCAAACTTCGCGTTCCTTTCCATACACACTTCAGTTTGCAGGGGTGTTTTAGAATCTAATCAAATATATATTTAGATATAGTTAGATAGTCCATAATATTGTTTTTCTCCATTTAGGGCTTTCCCCATTTAATTGATTTTGCTTTCCTTATTTGTAATCTCTTTTCTCTATATAATAAAGTCTAGAGTCTCTCATTCATTAAGGACACGCCATGCCATAATATTCTACTCTCTTCTTTCGTAAAATAAAGATTTGTCGCTAAGAACAAAAATAACGAGACATTTTTCTTTATACAATGGAATTCATTTCCCATAAAGTTTTTCTTTCACCTTTTTCATTAAATTTTTAAAAAATATCTTAAAAGGAAATGGATTTTGATGCAAATAACAAAAGCATCACGTTTCAATAGCTCGACACGATGTTTGATTTCACAACCTTTGCTTGATGAAATCTGCCAAATTTTATGGTAGGTTTGAAAATCCAGTTAATGGAATGGAGCCTTTGCTAAAAAAACCGAGTGGACCTGTAGAAAGGTTAGCTCCTTACAAGGTACAAACAACATGTTAATATGAACATTTTAGTAAGCCAAACTTTGGACCTAAGTGGGTAAACAATATCATTCATTTTGATTGTATATCATGGTCAAATTAAACACAACAATTTATACATATAAAAAATACAAATCTTACAAAACATGATATCAAAAAATAAGTTTTTTTAATCTATGGGTAGTGATAAAAGAAATTTTCAATTTTGCCCTTTTAGAAAAAAAAGGAGAAAAAAAAGAGAGGGAATGAAGAAAGTAAGGGAAAAATTAATTTTTTTTTTTTTTAAATTTGATGCACCATGAGAAAAATTCACAGATGCAAAAATCACTGTCCTAATTCATATGTAGAGTTAAATTATAGCTATATGTATGCAGATATCTATAAGATAATATTATATAACAGATTTTTATCTAAAGTGTAAATATTGGCTATCTTGTAACTAATAAAAGAAAAAGTATTTTAGAATATTAGATATTTAAAAAAAATTAAATTCATTAAAACTTGAGAGCCTAAAAAATATGATTGCTAATATTATACGAGTGACTTTTATAGGATTCCATGTCCATGTTAAAACCTTTCGATAGACCATCTAATAAAAATTATGAGAGAGAACTTCATGTAGGATGTAAATTAAAAAGGTTTATAAATAAATAAATTATTTTTTAAAAAAAAAAAAACCCTCTCTTCCAATGACCTATAGTTATAAAACCAGCTCAATGCAAATTAAGTAAAAAGATCAACAAGCCCCAGCCTTGGAGTGAAAACTCACCATCGGACTAAACGACCAAAAATTTAAAGATGTCATTAAGATGTGGAGAAAATCAGGTATTCTGTCTGTATATACAGTAAAAGAACAGAGGGGGAAGGGTCTTTACAACTCTCATCTTCTGGAGAATCCACTGCTACTCATCGGCAGGGGGGAAAAAAATCACCATTGCAGAGCAGAAGCCCAATATTGCAAGAAATGGTAGACATTTGACACCTGAATGAGAATGAAATCTAAAACCCACATTTTACCAAGATTAGTGGCAACTAACAAGCACAGCTAATGCTGGGGTAGTGTTGGTCTCTTCTCTAACAAATCGTAGTGAAGAACAAAGTTATCCTGCAATCAACAGTATAAGACCCGTTAAACATTGCCATAATTATCAGAAAGAACAGAGTGGGGCAGAATAACACTCTGCACTTCCTAAACACTAAATTGTCAGGAAAAGATGAGGCATGGAAGTCTATGCAAAACCTTGCGAACAATCTCCCATGTGTTGGGATCAAAACAGTGGTAGGATCCCCTCTCATATGTGTTTGTCGTAAGAAGAGGCTCCACGTTTGCGACCCTTATGTTCTTTTCCAAATCAACCACAACTTCATGTGTTTCTCTAAATAAAACACATCAAATGAAGCATGTACCCATCTCTATTTTCAGAAATTTTAAAGCTTTAAAATGTTCTAATTTCAATACTAGAAAACTAATTGTGACTGATATATAACTTAAAAAATGGCTTGCAACCACTAGTGTATTTTTTCCAAGAATTCTAAGTTATTTTTTTCCCTTTTCTTTTTTTGGGGGGCTTTTCCCTTCTCTTTGAAGCGTACACGTCTCCCCTTCCTACTCAACCCCATTCCCCCCGGTCCACATCACCATCATCATCATCATCATCCAGTACTCCCATCTAATCTAGAGTTGACTTATGAGTTCTTTTTCAATTAACCTAATCATGAATCATACCATTAGTCACTTCATGTCCTTTTTAGAACTAAAATAGAAAAAGGTCATGAACATCAGTAATGTATATATATTTTCATTCTTTTGGATTATAATATGGTACATATTGCAGTCTACTCTAGAGCGAGATGATAGAAACTGAAGAATGTTGTAACTGTTGGCTCAATGGCCCTTCTCATTATACAGTGTATATATAGATGTACAGGTCTAAGTATGGAAGCCCTTAATCAGGGAACTTGACAAATATAGAATAAGATGGTAGGTGAAACCTTCTCTCTAATACTCCCCCGCAAACTCGACGGTGGTAAAACGATGAGGTTGGAACTAAGTTTGGAGAAGTGCGGCGACGATAACCCCTTGGTGAAGATATCCGCGAGTTGATCCTCAGAGCAGACAAACTGAATCCGATGAGTGCCAGTGGTGACACGTTCGCAGAGGAAATGATAATCAAGCTCAATGTGTTTAGTCCGAGCATGAAACACAGGATTAGCAGCCATATACGTGGCACTGAGATTATCGCAAAAAAATGACAGTCGGAGAAGAGAGAGGAAATCCAAGCTCTCGAAAAAGATGTTGAATCCAGGCAGTATTCGCACAGGTATAGGCAAGGGCCCTATATTCAGCTTCAGCATTGGACCGAGAGACTGTGGGTTGCTTCTTGGCAGATCAAGAAATTAAATTGAGACCCAAGAAGATACAGTAACCGGTAGTAGAGCGTCGACTATCAGGACAACCAGCCCAATCAACATCAGGGTTCGCAATGAGGCGGAAAGGTTGTGTCACACGCTTGAGATGTAGCCCATGTCCCAAAGAGCCTTTGAGATAACGGAAAATGCGCTTGACAGCATCAAAATGAGAGGTTCGGGGCTAGCTCATGAACTGAGAGACAATATGCACCGCATAAGCAACATCGGGCATGGTGAGTGTGAGATAGAGAAAAGCACCAGCAATCTGACGATACGGAGAGGGCTCTGTCAGTAGATCACCGGTGGTAGAAGATAACTAAGTCTTGGCAGCAACAGGCGTGGAGCAAGGCTTACAGTCAAGCATTTGGCTGCAACGAAGAAGATCAAGGGTATATTTGGTTTGAGACAAATGTAACTCGTTAGAATGCTCAGTCACCTCAAAGCCGAAGAAGTAATGCAGAGCGCCAAGATCCTTGATTTCAAATTCAGTACCCAGGCTACGAGTGAAAGACTGAAGAAACGACGAAGAATTGCCAGTCAATACGATGTCATCAACATGAAGAAGAAGAACCATAACACCTTTGTCATGTCGATATGTGAACATAGAGCTATCAGCTTTACTTTGAACAAAACCATGAGAGAGAATGAAGGAGCTGAACCGTTGAAACCACGCTCTAGGTGCTTGTTTCAAACCATAAATAGCTTTGTGTAATTTGCAGACATGATGAGGACGATTAGAATTGACGAAGCCAGGAGGTTGAGTCATATAAACTTCTTCTATAAGATGGCCATGAAGAAAGGCATTATTGACGTCCAGTTGGTGAATGTGCCAATCAGTAGTAACAGCAAGACTGAGAACAATGCGAATAGTAGTGGGCTTGACAACAGGACTGAATGTCTCATCATAATCGATACCAGCCTGCTGATGAAAGCCTTTAGCAACAAGTCGGGCTTTGTAACGCTCAATGCTACCATCACAACGTCTTTTGATCTTGAAGACCCACTTACAACAGACATGGTTGACATTTGGCGGCTGCGGATCAAGAGACCAAGTTCGTTGCCGGAGAAGAGCATTGAATTCATCATTCATTGCTTGACGCCAATCCGCAGAACGAACAGCTTGAGTATAGCTAGTGGACTCAAAGTCTTAAGGAAGTAGGGACCATAGAAGCAAGTGCATGAGGTAGTGGATGCCGTGTAGAAAAATTGGCCCACTGTTTGGGGTTGGAGATGTCGGCTTTTGCGCGAGTCACCATAAGATGATCATTAGCCGGTGGTGGTGGAGCAGTAGCTGGAGATGAGGTGACAGTAGAAGGCGTGGCTGGTCTTGGGAGTGAAGGCGGTGACACGACAGGTGGTGAAGCAGATGGCACCAGAGGAGAAGTCAATGCTACTGTCGGAGAGGTAGGAAGGATTGTCGTGTCCTGTGAGATGGAGCTAACAGGAAGGAAGACCATATCAGAAGAGGGAGAATCTGTATGTCGCACGGTAGCCGTGGCGTAGGGAAAGACAACTTCATCGAATAACACATGTCTGGAGATGTAGACTCTGCCTGTAGAAGAGTTCAGACACTTGTAGCCCTTGTGATGATCACTGTAACCAAGAAATACACACTCAACCCATTGATGTTGGAGTTTGTTAATAGTATAATCACCCAAGTAAGGGTAACAGGCACATCCAAACGTGCGTAGAGTCAGATAAGCAGGGCTGGTGCCATAAAGCCTCTAGTAGGGGGAGGACCATTGAAGAAGGGGTGTGGGCAGTCGATTGACTAGATAGACAGCAGCTAACAGTGCCTCAACCGAGAGATGATGAGGGAGATGAGAGGCAAGGAGGAGGGTGCGGCCCATTTCGGAGAGGTGACGATGTCTGCATTCAGCAAGACCATTTTGCTGTGGAGTGTGCAGACATAACAGACGGTGAATGATCCCTTTTTGTGCACAGAGGTTGTGAAAGGAGAGATTATCATACTCCTTACCACCATCACTTTGAAAAAATTTAATTGAAGTAGAAAAGTGAATTTCTATCATCCAGACTTGCTCAAATACTGCGCCAGAACCAGCCCTTGACCCCGACCCCGACCTTCGATACTTCCACTGCACAGATCGACATCAAGCTGAATGGTGCTAACTATGGTCTATGGTCCCAAGTCGTTGAGATGTATATCTCTTGTAAAGACAATTTGTGTTACATTAATGGCGATTTTCCACAACCCTTGGAGGCAGATCCGACTTTTTGAAAATGGCAAACAGAGAATTCGATTGTGAAAGGGTGGTTGATCAACTCTATGGAGTGGAGTTTAATCAGCAACTTCATTCGATTTTAAACTGTAAAAGCAGTATGGGACGCCATTGCCACGACATACTTTGATGGGACTAATACATCTCGGGTCTATGATCTAAAAAGGGGAGTCACTCGAATGAGGCAAGATGGTGATCAATTGAGACATACTACAACAGACTTCAAGGTTTGTGGAGAGAGATTGATTTTCGCCTCCCGGAACTCGATGGAGTATGAAACAGATATTCACCATTTTAATTTGATTATTCAGGAAGATAGAGTTTATATCTTCCTTGATGGATTAGATAAACATCTCGACAAAATTCGGAGCGATGTGTTCCAAATGAAGCCATTTCCTACGGTGGAACAGGCATATGGGTATGTTCGACGAGAGGATACCAGACAGGCTGTGATGATGACAGGGACTGTAATACCTACTGGTGCTGGTATGGCCTCTAGGAGAGAAACCCGGTCAGGTCAGCAGTTCTCATACCAGATGCCACCAGTACCTCATGTCGGACAGAGTGCAGACTATAGCCGACCAGACCACTGGGCATCTGTACAACATGCTAACAAGACTGGGCCACCCATTCTGGGTCTTAAATCCAAATTTCAGTCGGACAGTGGGGGTTACACACACTGTGGCAATCCCAAACACGCTTGTGATGTTTGTTTTAAACTACATGGATATCCAAAATGGTGGAATGAACTCAAGGCCCGAAAGCAACGTGGAGCTGCTACCAATAAGGGTTCAGGTCGGGTTGCTTTGGTCACTGCTGCACCTCAGTTATCTTTTATCTCACAGGTAGAATCCTCAAGTGTTTCGCCCCTTGGTGATGAGTCTACTACTCTAAGCGATTCAGGTAACTGTGGTTATGCTTTATTTATCTCTAATCAGAGGGATTACAATGGATGGATAATTGATTTAGGAGCAACTGATCACATGACGTTTGATTCTAATGACTTTATTAGTACGACTCATCCGAAACAAACTAATATTGCCAACGCTAATAGGATTACATATCCAGTTACAGGAGCTGGCACTGTCGCCCTCTCACCCTCTCTGTCATTATCAAACACTTTACTTGTTCCTTCTCTCTGAAATAAATTGAAGTCTGTGGGACAAGCCACTGAGGAATTAGATTGTTGTACACTAATCTACCCTGGTTTTTCTTTTCTTCAGGATATTCTCACCTAGGAGATAATTGGTCGTGGTACTAAAAGAGGGGGGTTGTATTATGTGGATGACCTCAACACTAGCAGAGCTAATAGTATGCAACATTCATTGGACGTCAAGCAGAGGCATATTTGGTTATGGCATCGTTGTTTAGGATACCCCTCATTCAGCTGTTTGAAACATTTGTTACCTGATTTGTTTTCAAATTTACAAGACTTGGAGTTTAAATGTGACTCGTGCATTTTAGCCAAGAGTCACCATGTGTCTTATCCTTTAAGCTTAAATAAAAGTATCACTCCTTTTACATTAATCCATTCTGATGTTTGGGGACCCTCTCCCATCTCTACATCTTCTGGCATTCGTTGGTTTGTAACTTTTGTAGATGATTGTACGCGTATGACCAGGCTTTACCTGATGAAACATAAACATGAGGTGTTTAAAATCTTTTAGATTTTTCATACAATGATCCAGACTCAATTTTCAGCTAAACGGAGAATAATCCGCTCGGACAACGGTGGAGAATATGTTAACCAAGAATTTCGGTGCTATTTTCAGACTCACGACAATCTCCATGAGACTACTTGTCTCCAGACACCTCAACAGAATGGTATTGCCGAACGAAAGAACAGACATATTTTGGAAATGACTCGGGCTCTCCTTATTGGAGCCCATGTCCCTCGACGTTATTGGGACAATGCAGTTGTTACAGCTGTATATTTGCTTAACCGTATGCCTTCTAAAGTCTTGAAGTTTCAGACTCCACTCCAAGTCCTCTCACAGCATGGCCCGCTGCCCTCAGTTTTGAAGCTTACTCCACATATCTTTGAATGTGTCGCCTTTGTTCATCTCCATAAAAATCAACGTACTAAGCTTGATCCATGTGCTATTCGCGATATTTTTTTTTTTTTGTATGCCACACATCAGAAAGGGTACCGTTGCTACCATCCTTCAACCAGATGCACTTATGTTACTATAGATGTCACTTTCCTGGAGTCTGAAACATTCTTTCATGCCCCGATAACCAATTCCCCTCTTCAGGGGGAAATACCGGGTGAAGAACAAAATTGGACAGGAGGTGACAACATGGACATTAGATCGGTACATGAGGAAGACAGGCCGACTGACAACCAACCCGGTGTACATGAGGAAGAACCGGCTGTGATTCTTGGAAATGAACCTGAAGAACCCCCTCTTTCTCCAGTATCAGACGATCAATCCCTTGAGAATATCCCTGAGGTAAGCTCTCTTACTACTTCACCTGTCAGTATACATGATACCTCTGTTGGTTATCAATTACCTCGCAGGCATAATCGTGGAAACCACCGGATCGGTATTCTCCAGAGTATAAGGTGAAGAAATCAAAATATCCGATCGCAAATCACGTATCATCTCAGAGATTATCAAGGTCTCTCAAGCCATTTGTACACCAGTTGTCCTCTATTCATGTTCTCAGCGGAGTACAGGAAGCTGTAACAAATCCAAAGTGAACCCGGGCAATAAAAGAAGAAATGGAGGCGCTACAGAAAAATCAGACATGGGATCTTGTTCCGCTGCCAAAAGGGAAGAAGACAGTAGGATGCAAATGGATCTTCTCTATTAAACACAAAGCAGACAGATCTATTGAAAGATACAAGGCAAGACTGGTGGCGAAGGGGTATACACAGACTTATAGTATTGACTATCAGGAAATTTCCCTCCAATAGCAAAACTAAATACTGTCAGGGTACTACTATCCCTTGCAGCCAATCTAGATTGGTCGTTACATCAGTTTGACGTAAAAAATGCCTTTCTCCATGGTGAACTAAAGGAGGAAGTATACATGGACATTCCACCAGGATATACTATACACTCACAGTTTGGGGTTGTGTGTAAATTGCATAAAGTATTGTATGGCTTGAAGCAATCACCCCGTACCTGGTTTGGACGGTTTAGTTTGGCTATGAGAAATTATGGGTTTAAGCAGAGCAATTCCGATCACACTTTGTTCCTGAAGCACCAAAGTGGAAAGGTAACAGCACTGATAATTTTTGTTGATGATATGATAATTACATGAGATGATATGGAAGAGATTTCTCGACTCCAGGAGTATTTGGCGACTGAATTTGAAATGAAAGATCTTGGAGGACTCAAGTATTTCTTGGGTATTGAGGTAGCTCGATCAAAGGAAGACATATTTCTATCCCAAAGAAAATATGTGTTGGACTTACTTTCTGAAATAGAAATGCTTGATTGTAAGCCTGCTGACACTCCAATTGTTCAAAATCATCATCTGGGTGAGTATCCTACTAATAAAGAGAGATATCAAAGGTTAGTTGGAAAACTAATTTACACGACCGGATATTGCTTATGTTGTTAGCAAAGTAAGCCAATTTATGCACTACCCTAGTGAGGATCACATGAATGTCGTTGTTCGAATTCTTCGATATTTGAAGTCGGCACCGGGAAAGGGACTTCTATTCTTAAAGAATAATCATTTAGATATCAGTGGTTACACAGATGCAGATTGGGCAGGAAGTATTACGGACAGGAGATCCACCTCAAGTTATTTTACCTTTGTGGAAGGTAACCTAGTCACATGGAGAAGTAAGAAACATAAGGTAGTAGCACTGTCTAGTGCAGAAGCTGAATTTCGAAGAATGACCAAAGGCCTCTGTGAACTCCTTTGGCTAAAGAAGTTCCTTACAGAAATGGGTTATGCACCTAACTCTGCAATGAGTTTGCTCTATGACAACAACGCGGCCATAGATATTGCTCATAATCCACTTCAACATGACCGCACAAAACATGTTGAAGTGGATAGACATTTCATCAAGCAGAATTTCGAGGCCAATATTGTTCAATTTCCATTTGTTAAATCTGAAGGCCAACTGGCGGACATGCTAACCAAGGCAATTTGTAGTAAAGTATTCTACAACTCACTCGACAAGTTGGGCATTGGTGACATCTATGCACCAACTTGAGGGGGAGTGTTGACATGAGTTGTCAATTAGGAATTAAATACAGTAATTGTAGGGACAATTACCGATTGTATAGCATAAGTTATTGTATAACTGATGTGAATTGCCTATAATAGCTCCCTTGTATCAGCTATATAAGGTGACCCTTGTACAAGCTTATTGTAAGGAAATATACAAGATTGATATTTTAACAAGGCCTATTTTTGGATGGATGCCTACCAAAAATCAACTTGAGTGAATCATCCAAAGCACCACCTTTTTAACAGATCAACTAAATACCATGTTTAAGGTCACAAAGATCTGACTGATGATCTAAATAACATGCTTTAATCCAACAGTGAATATTACCCAAAATAGGGTCAAATCAGCTAGCTCATCAATCATCAGAAAATAGTGGGTGCGACAGAGAAAGAAGTGTCAGTTGAAGTCTCACAAAACGATTGCAATTGGATCCCATTTAAAAAAGTCTCAATGGATAGCTTTTTTCAACTAGATGGTGTAATTATTTATTTAAAAAAAAAAAAAAAAGATGAACTGGGTAGTTTAGTCTTTAATATGGAAGCCAAAACTCACAGGATAATGCTGGGACTGCGTCATAGATATAGCATTATCGTGAAGTTGTTCTTTCTGATGCATATCCATCGTGAAATCAGTATTACCTCCTGTACAAGAATTGTATCTAGGATCACAATAAAAATAATCGAAGAGAATATAGATGGCAGTGGAAGTCAATAATTTAAAAAGTTATTTGTCATGAGATGCACAAAAACACATGCACAAAAAAAGATGCATGAATATCACAAGTACCAGTGGTGGAAATATTATCAGGTAGAACCCAAATACAACAAATCAAAACACATCTGAAATCAAGTATTTGAAGTTCCATCAAACCAAGTTTCTCTGGAACTGGCCCCTCAACTAGTTTGGTGTAATAAACTGTAAATGGTTCAAAACCATGATAAAAAGCTAATATTGGCAGTCGCATCAGTTCTAAATGTGGTCAAACCAGTACTTCTCATTTTTCAATTTACATTTTCTTTAATTTCACTTTCAATGTTATGGTACAATCATTTACTAGAAAAAGTTAATACAGAAAAACAAAAGAAACTACAAATAAATCATCATACAATGAACTATCATTGAAGAATTTGAGCTAACATTGTATTAATAGTTTAAACAAGGGAGGGGGAGGGGGGGCTACAGTTCATTATTCTTGGCCATTTACTTGATAGCCACATGCTAATGGAAAATGGCCAAAAATCTACACAAGTTAGAAGAACCAGGTAATCGACCTTGTTATACATTATTTTCTCAGTTTCAGATTTTACCTTAGTTTTTTTGTCAATCACAATGTGAAGAAAATTTTCACAACACACCTCTTCAATTTCACTGGTTAAAGGTCTCAAGATTTCTTATTTAGAGTTTACATGGATTGAACTGCAAATCCAATGCACAGAAAGGGAACATAACATATTGTTAAATAATTTATTCCTCACTGAAGAGCTTGTGGGTTGAAAGCACCAAAAACGAGCCTTTATACAGCACGCTGTAAGTTTTTTTTAATATATAGTGGGTGGATAAATGAAACCACCAGCAAGCGTCATGTATCAAGCAACTCAATGGAGAGTCGAACCTGAGACCTATAGTCTATTCCTAAAAGCTTAAGCCAACTTAGCTACACTCGTGCGGGTTTACAGCAAGCTGTAAGTTCAACTGAGCTTGCAAATTTAATATGACTCGGGCTTCCTTCTAGCACTCCATGTAAGCTCAACCAGAAGAGTAGAATACATATAGCAACCATCAAGCCAGATACTGTGAAGTCTAAAATCCAGAAGACTAAAATTTGAATGTGCACAGGTAGACATGTCAAAATCTAAACAGGTACAAGGTGTCCAATTTGGGAAATCTAAGCATGCAACTCATGGATTTGGCAAACAATTTAATAAATTCAGATATCTATTCTAAAATAAAACTAACAGGTCAAAAGAACAAGAATAAAAATTCATGTACATAAAAAATAAACATTTTAATATTTTAGTTAGATTTTAAAAAACAAAAAGATTGGATAATATTCTATCACCATGCAAAACAAAGTAAAGCTAGCACTTAAGCAATTTGCGAATCTAACACAGAGACATTGCCAAATCTATGTAACAGAGGCAAACGCAAAGACCTGGTCGAGATTTAGAACAGGACATACATGCAGGGTTCCTCATGAAACCAAGAGAGCTTCAAAGATTTAGACTCAAATGCTCATCTGTAAGTTACTGTAAAGCAGCAACGATTCTCGGGATGGCACTGGTCAAGTTAAACAGTTAATCTGCTCTGATTCAGCCACTTTGGGCTACTTTGCCATTGACTTTAACGATGGGATGGGTACAGTTCTATAGCTGCCAACCCAAGTTGGGTTTAAGGTGGGTCAGAGTTTGGGTTTTGGCCACTCCATCATGACTCAACTAGTATACATCATCAGTGGTTACACATACACATGTTATGCATTTCTCATATTTTTTTTATTCTACCATAAATGGTCATTGGGATTTTCATATGTTAGATTTGGTCTGACTATAGATCCATGTCATAACTGACCCCCATGCAGCACAAACCCAACCTACCATGAAGCAGACCTGTTACCAGGGTAGGGCAAGTAAAGAGTTGAAATTATGATGTTTCAGAGCTCACAAAGGTATAGCTTAGTTGGCTTGAGTTTTTAGAAATAGACTAGAGGTCTTAGAGTTAACCCTCCTTGGAATAACCTAATACATGAGGCTTGCAGACAGTTCTGTGTATCCATGGGATTAGTCCCACCTCCAATATAGGGTAGGGATACCTATGATATTATAAAAAAAAAAGGACAAAATGCTGGAGCAGTTAGTTTGGATTCACTTGGACATGAACCATGCAATCCCAAAGCATTTTCCATTTGTTGATTCATGACATTTTCATATAATGATCATGTCCGTGGTAAATCAGGGCAAATTGGGCCAGTGGTAGACATTTTCATTTCATGCTAATCAATATTGCAATTAATACTGTATAATAACAAATTTACCAGCGAGTAATCAGGTATGGATCTAATTGGGCCAGATCAGAACAGATTTAATAGCCAGATCCACGGATATAGATTACACCAGGATCTGATTAGTTAAAGCTAGCATGGAACCAACAATTGCATGCATATCTAATTATTTTCTGTGAGATTCATTATGTAACCAATAGTCCGTTGACCACTATAATAACACTAGTTTTATACTGAAGGGTGAAGGCACAACAGTTTCACACAGTAGGGGGGTAGGGGGATCGGGTGTGGGAGGGGAGAGGCAAATCTTACTAGAAGCTATGTAGCACATGCCATTAGTAAGTATAAAAGAGGTCGGCCAGTGTTGATTATTAGTTTATGGGGATATGAGGCTCATAACGAATTCAGTTACTGAGTTCCTTATTCCATGCATGTGAGGTGCATGGTCTCATAAACCAACGGATTGAAACATAAGCCCCAGAATAGATGGATAGTGCCAAAATGATCATATATTTCCATGGAAAAGAAGAAAATACTTTTAATAGACATAACTGAAATTTAAAGGTTTTAGACAAAAGGTTTGCTTTCGATCTCACTATTAATTTTGGGTCACATCTTTCCAAAAAAAAAAATTGGGTCACAGTTTTACTCCGTTCCAATCAACAATGTATAGGGTGTCCATCAAATTGTTATAACCTTCCAATTTAGGGCATTTGGGAATTGGAATCATTAGGGGTTACAAGGAGTATAGTCGAAGGGGAATCTAAGGTGGTCGTGGGTGAGCTTGCAGTTCTCAATGTCCGTGGATCTTCTTAGATAAAATTGAGCAGATTCAGCATACGATTTCCGTCCACAATTTTTAGATTGCCCAGACTCATCGGTCAACAAACTCTGCTGCAGATGATATGGCTCGACAAGGGGTGTATTTACCTATGGAAATAGTAAACAAGTTTTTGTAATATGGGGGGTTATGTATACTATTTAGTTTGGAGGGCTACATTTGGGCCTCCATTTCTCTTGTTTTTCTTTCTTTTTCATTAATGAAATTACCTTTCAAAAAAAAAAGTTTGACACAAGGTTCGTGTCTAGCATTGTTGGAAAAGCTCTTTAATTTTGGAACAATACTCGTTGCCTGCATGGCCTTCACGTTCAACTTCAAGTCCTTAGGCTGGCTCAAGTCTCGGTTAAGTGAAAGCCACCAAAAGCTCTTTAATTTTGGAAATGACCCTCCATTCTCAGAGGGTAACATTCATCTATAAACAATGCTCATGTAATCAGTTTCATCAAAATGAGGTGCAAATATATGGATGTGTGTAATCCCAAGGGATTGGCCTAGTGGTTGAGACACAAGACCTCAGGATTAAGGTATTGGGTTCAATCCCTATTAACTCCAATGAAGGGTCACTCCCTGCAGACTTATCTGGTATGTGTGAATTGGGGGTTTTCACACACTCCATGGAACTAGTCGGGTGCGACGCCTGGACACATCCGGACCTCTATATATATATCCATTGGATTTGTATTCAATAAATCAATGCTAAATATACACCAAAAGTGAAAGTGAGAAATCTTCATCAACGCTAGGTTCATTATATTCAATCATAGGTACATTCATTTCCTTATCAGGATATGTAATAACTCGACTCTTAATTAGAAAAGTGACAAATTTGTAAAACAATTAAGTCGGCTTTGTGACCGGTTAATATGATAGAGTACAAAAAAAGCTTCTCAAAAAGGTATTATATGACCCTATCAGAGCTCGTTTGCTTAGTGATCCAGCCCGACGAAGTTCGGAGGGCATTTTGGACATTTCTTAATGTCTTTTGTTTTACATATAAATTCATGAATAGTGTCTTATAAACTTCTTGAGTGTGAAAGACCACTCTTCTGATATATTCAGACCTTGAAATTCACACACATATTAAGCTTTTGAGTACGCTACTCAGTAGTATTTCTGCAATTTTACAAGTATTCCTCGAAACGTGTATTTTACACATACTTTTATCTAAAAGCCCTAATTTTCAAAATACCGCGTATTATGAAAATTAGCAAACTTAGATCACAGTTGATCTGCATTTTATCAAACTCTTTGACATTTTTAGAATGTGGAAATGAGTATTTTAAATACTTGTTTCAAAGTATCAAAATTACGGTAATTATAAGCCGTCCATTTTATTAAAACATTGACTTTGTGACAAATACCCCATTTTCGGTGTCAAAACGAAAAGTGAACGTTCCACCGTAGGTAAACCCCCTGTTCTCGACACACCTGCGGTATCGATTTTCACAAGTTAGGGTCTAATATGGTCAAACAGAAAAAGGGTAAGGTAAAAGTAATTTTTATTGTTATAAAAGATAAGATTTTCATCTGATTTCATCTTGCTAACCAACCGTTTTAATTCTACCGACAGATCCAAGGAGCAAGGTTTACACACCCAATCTCCCATAGTGATTTTTTAAACCCTATAAATAGGTGCACTCCTTTTACATTTAAAATCACAAATTCACAAAGTTTTTCTCAGATTTTTTTTTTTGTGGTGTTTATTATTGCTTATAACAGCTATCTTAAATTTTTCGAAAAATTTCTGTACGTATTTATTTTGAGTTAATATTTTTAATTTGTACACCTCATTAAGAGCAAGCCAGATATTCAATTTCATCAGAAAATGCCTTACAGTTTACTCTATAAAAATCGGAGAAGAAAATACAAAAAATTGGAAAATCTACCAATGAACAGTAACTTGCGGGCCACTGATCATGCGGCTTATTGTTCAAGTTCTAAAATTTCATAATGGCATTTTCGTAATTTTTATGAATAGTACTCGATTGCATTTTCGTAATTTTATGAATAGTACCTGAATGGCATTTTCGTAATTTTTATGAATAGTACCCGAATGTCATTTTCAAAATTTTGGTGAACAGTACCAGTAGCATTTTCGTAATTTTTGTGAATATTGTCCAGGGGCATTTTGGTAATTCTGAATATTTTTTGGGGACAAAAACGTAATTTTTGGAAAAGTTTCAAAAATGAATTTTATGTTGTTTTAGCTTAAAAGTACTTATTTTAGACCACTTGTGGGTTTATTTTTAGTCTGTATTAAGCTCAGGGGCAAAATCATAATTTTAACAAAATTGAAAAGAAAACTATATAAATGTATTATCATAATATTCTAAACACTTAGGATTATATATTATGGGTATATAGCGTTACTATACGTTGTATTTACAATGTTTTACGTTTTAAACAGATTACTGAAAACACTCGTCAAACAGAAGGTGAGGAGATTCAACCACACTATGTCTTTATTAAAGTGCATCTCATTTGCATTCAATACAATGTTTCTTTCACCATTAGTTCTACAGCAATAAGTGGATATCTGTAGTCATTTTTATTGACGAAAAGGATGTGATTGGATTAGAATACGATACGGACACTATTCACACGTAAGGAGGTGATTATGAATTTATACATATGAAACTGTGAATATGAGAGAGTTTCGGGATATCGAGATCCAACATCCTAAAACGGAGTACAGAACTCACTTATTCCTAAAGACTACTTGGTATTATGATGTTGGTGATCTGATGATAGATCATGTATCCAACCGTGATTTCGATAGGAACATGCATTTTGTGTATAACTGTGTGTCTTGCAGGATAACTAATCTATACGATAAATGATGAGTATAGGGTAGACGTACCCGATTTGGAGAAAACGGTAACACTTATTTGTGTTATAATATAACTCATTCGGGGGCTTTTAATTTATGTTTAGTTTTTCCAGCATAGTATAGTTAAATATTGATTACTGATATTTGTATTATGATTCCATGTGGGAGGGCTTAAAAATCTATGTTAGCTAAATAAGGTTATTATGATCATATGTATGAGAGATATTATATGAGTTGACAATTATGTTTAAATCCATGTGTTAATGTGCATATTGATTGGTATACTGTGCATATCAAATTACCTCACACCAATGTATGAAGTACCTACCTTGTGGAGGGCATTAGTACGAGGTGTATTTATAATACCCTGAACCGAAATAAGCTTAAATAATATGATTTAACATTTTAATCACTTAAATTACAATATGGGATTTGTGAAAAGTCGAGTTTTGGCCCAGTCAGAGCTCGATAGCTCATTGATCCAACCATTTTAAGTTAGAAGGGCAAAATGGTAATTTACTATTAACAGTGTATATTTATTGTTTGAATAATTATTTGTTTATTATTATTTGAGTGATATTAATTTATTTATTAAGGATTTAGATTCTGAAATTTATAAATATCTTTATTTCATTAAACTATTATTAAAAATTATCCGAAAAAAGTCCCGAAAACTAGAAAACGGTTATATTAAAATAATTTTAGAAGTTAGAAAATTCTAAAAAAATACCTAGTGTTTAATCTTGATCTAAAAATTAAGGTTTTAAACCCTTTAAATAAATACAACTTAATTTAACGGAATAGTGTTAAAAGTAATTTATTTAAATCTATTAAGTTTAATGGGTTATAACTTTCCAAACTTATATGGTATTTAAACATTTTAAAAACTCAACATTTTGGATCAGATATATTAAATTGAATAAATCTTTTTTTAGTTAAATATTAATGAGAAAATGAAATAAGAATATAACTCTAATAAAATAATATTATGAATAGTAAAAACTATGTAGCTACAGTAACATGATAAAACTTGCATGTTGTAACCGACTAAAGTAAGTAAAATATATATATATATATATATATATATATATATATATATATATATATATATATATATATATTATATTGAGTTGTCTTTCACTTAGGTAGCCTACAGTGCAAACTTATGCCTTACGTAGCCTACACGGAAAATCCAAAGAGGGTTTTCCTGTACGTTCATCACAGAATATTTATAGGTCCCAATATACCCAATGCCAGATAGCTGTTAAGAAGCACAAGCTAGAAAATACAATATGTGCTCCGGCCACGCCTTCGTAACTCCAAATACCCGGATTCGTTATAGTTCCTCCTGTGATACTCCAACCACCCTATGAATTGGTTATTCTACTTTGTTTCATAGGTAGCTACGTGGCTGCTCTTACAGCCATATAGCCCTTTTGGTTTTTCCTATATAAGGGGAAGATGAGAAGAAGTTTTTATTAAAGCCTTACTTCATTTTCATCTTATTACTTTTTCAACTTCTCTCTCAAGAGACCACTGTCCCCACCTTCCTTTCTATCTAAATTCTATTTTTCACCATCAAAGCAAAGGTATTGTCCCTTTCATCCTTTCCTTTTCAGAAACCTTAACCTCATTTCTTCTTACCTTTGGCCCTCCAGCGCCAGTAGACTTCTGTGCAGTTGACTGGATTGAAACCATTAAAACATACTACCCGTGGCTATCTAATTTGTTTCTATCAAAGGTAATTTTTAATATTTCAATTATTTAGTTCTCTTATTTTATGAAATAATGAGAGATATTATTAGAAGTTGTTTTGAAAATCAGTTTCTAATTATTTAAGAATGAGATTAATTCTTTTTTTTTATAAAGTTTTTAATATCTTCTAATGTATATTCATTAAGTTATTATTTTAATTAATGAAGTTTTGACTTATAAATTTCAAATGGATTATTTAAAATTTTTAAGATAATGATTTAAACATTTTTTTTTAAATATTAAGAAAAGATATAGTTAAGTTGGTTTTCTTATATATATATATATATATATATATATATATATATATATATATATATATATATATATATATCTTAGTTTTGTTTAAAATTAGTAAATTAACAAATTCTAATTTAGTCTTGTTAATTTAAATTTAATAACCAAGAGACTTAAATTACTTTTAAATCACTTAAATTAATTATTCAGCTTAATACTTTTTATAGGTATAATTTTTTAAATTTGTTTAAAATTAATAATTTGAGACTTTTATTTTGATTATATTAATGATTGTCTAGAGACCCTTATTCTCAATTAAAAGTGATAGTAACCCTAGTTTGTCCTATTATAATATATATGAATATATATATATATGTATTCACTTGAAGGCCGATACTCTCTATCTGTGGCTGACTCAGTCCGATAGCTATCAGTAGCTGAGCGATTAACTTTGTCTTTCGGTAGAAAAGAAGGGATTGGGCACTGAATATACCTCTATGCCTAACTCACTATATCAGTAGTAGCCTAAGCACCCTATATTTGTATCTCTAGGCCTAACTTGTTATATAAGTAGTGGCATGAGCACCCTATATTTTAATCTTTAGGCCTAACTTGCTATACGAGTAGTGGCCTGAGCATTCTATTATATTGTTGATTATTATAATCTGAAATGAATAATAACTCATTTTAGGAGACTCATATCCATTGCCCTTTAAGTTTTTCGAAAAATAGGATAAAAGGATTTGTAACACTATGATTATGTGTATTATGTTTGATTGATGATTGTATAATTCGTTATATTCTTCTTTTCATTTTTGACAAATATCTCTATACCCCACACATACGGTGAGGAGACTTAATATTACATTAGGAGTATATCAGGTTAAGAGGATCTAATGCAATGAGTGGTTTCAAGAATTAACCCACTTATATGCCTATACATAATACACTATTGTGAAAAGTACTTATTGATGTTAATGATGTTTATCATATATTGTGATTATGATGATGAAATGCTTATGAGATATGATGATATTGATACTGCTTCCACGTACCCTTAATTACTGAACTATTATCGACCCAAGAGTGTCGATCACCGGCCCAGGTGTGTCGGTTTCCGTCTACTGGCCCAGGTGTGTCAGTACCGGTCCAAGTATGTTGGAGATGTACTTGAAAGATTCTGAATTGTCACTGTGTCAGGACTTAATGCTTATAGTCAGTATAGTATCTAGGTGTTGCGTTGGATATCAGCAATAATATGAGAATGATTGATATTTTGGCATGACAAATATATCATGATGAAAATGTTGATTTTGGCTAATCTGATAATTATTACACTGCATTGTTATGTTCTTTTTACCAGGTTGGTTAGCTCACACCACTCACATTTTAGGAGATGTACCCGATGAGGAGGAACCTCCATTTCAAGCTTAAGAATGGATAAGCTATTGCAGTTTCTTGGAGTCTTATGAATAGAATTTTCATTTATTTTGTCTGTTGGTTCTTGGAACCATGTTTTGTAGAGTATCTCTTGTGGTACCTATTTTGTAATCATATATGAACCACTATGTTACTGGTAGTAAATCTGTTATAAATGAGATTACCTTTTTTATGATGGAAATATTTGTTTGTATGATGCATGCTTGTAAAATGGTAGACATATGGTATATTTTTGAGTCCACATGTAAAGAACATGTGTGACATTTATTTTTGAGCCTAACGTTTGTTCAAGCCCAATTTGAAGTTGTTAAGGTAAAAACAAAAAATTAGCAGCATTCTGGGTCCACCTCCGGGTCGGGGCGTTACAGTACTAAAATACGGGTTGTGTAAAGCAATGAGCATGAATTTGCCGGCGGTGTAGGAAACGTATTACTCGCGGCTAGGGAAGAGCCATAGACGTCATTTGACGGGGGTATTTTTTTGAGAAAGGAAGGATATTTCATGGTAGATAACTGTGTGGACATTATTCTAAATGATTTCTGAGTATATAAACTGTTGTTTGATAACATGTTTATTATGTTGATAATATGTTTTATTATCTATAACTTTCTGTTGTTTTATCTTCACTGAGTTTGTAAAGCCCACACCCCTTACGAAATAGGAAATCCGGAGGACGAAGGACAGGAGGATCTTCAGCTGTATTGTAGGGTAGAAACCATTTAGCTATCTACCCAATATTGGAATCTTATGTTTAATTTAATAGACGTTGTACCTATGAGCATACAATGTAATAAACTCCTTATGGTGTTTGTTTGAAACACTGTACGATGTAATAAAGTCTAATTTGTTTCTGATGTGCAATTCTGATGTTGATGGGATTGATTGATGATAAAGGTTAGGTAGATCATGTGTGACATTTTCTATTTAGACTTTCCTAAGAGGTCAAGTTATAGATTACATGTTGGTTAGTAGTGTATCCACATATTATGCGTCGAGGTAGAATCTGTCGACGTTTTGGGTCTTAAGTGGGCCCAAGGTGGCCCCTCCATCTGCCTGAGATTTTTACCGGCTAAGTATGGTTGGGTCCGAAGCTGCCAAATGTCAGATCCAAACTTGGTCATATGAGATTTTAAGTCCATGTATTAAAATGATTTCCGCAAAGGCTCAGTATTGTATTAGAAGAAAAAAAAATCTCACGTCAGTGGACCTGGAGGGTCGGTACGTAACAAGATAATCAATAGCTAATTCAATCATGGTCTTCTTTTCTTTCTAAGGAAAATCAGTGCTATATCTGCACTTTAAATGCCTTCAATAAATTGTTATCCACAGTAGGTCGCCATATCTAGTCATAACAAGCACATTTTTTGTCAGGGTATGCTGGAAAATCTTCATTTTGGATGCTGAATTCTTGGTTTTGTTGGACGATAGAATTGACACCAACACCACCTTGCTTTCGTAATGACCCTGCTATTTAATGGAAAATTGATAAAAAAAAGTAGGAATATATCTTTCTGCAAGGTAGGAATTCAAGGAAAGCATGGAAAACATAAAAGTTAACTCTAGTAACTACCCAATTGTCCTTGAGGTCCTCCAGCAGAACTTGGTCAACCAGTCAACTGAGGGAAATCATTCATATCAAAAGGAGAATTGTCATTAGAGTTCACATCATTGAACATTCTTATGGAATTCAATTGATTATTCCCTGCTTGAACTTGACCATGAGATAACGGACCTCCACTAGAATAAGTATTCCCAAGCATAGATATCACCTGTGGTCCTGTAAAAGTAAAAGTTCATTAGCCACTGGATCATTGAGGGCTCTCTCTCACACACAAAGATCCAGATAAAGCAATATAACTAAAGGAGATTGGCGGTACTTGAAGTAGAAAAATGTGCATTTAATTATCAATTTCACAGATGGATTTTTACGCATAGTAACATAATATCGTAATTGATGGTAAACAAGCCTCAAATTCACAACCCAAAAAGGGGAGTTCATAAACCCAAGAAAGGTGTTTTCTTGATTATCGTGATCATCCTGTATAAGTTTTTAAGCTTGTAAAGAGTTTGGGCCAATGATGGTCAGATTTACTCATGTCTAGATCTAGTTTCTTTTGTATTTGCAAGGCCTAGGCCCAATTCAACCCAAGTTATGCATTCACGCAGAACTTTCAGGGCCCCGTTTCCCTCCATCGGTTCGATCATGAATTTGGAGAGTCAATTCCTCAATTTTGTCCAATTAGGACATCATCGGGTCTGTCGGTTCCGATGCCCACATCACTTCCAATTGTGCAGTTCTTAGTGTCCCTCTCTTTGGCGGTTTGCTTTCTTCCTGGGGGGGGGGGGGCGGGGTTCTTTTATTTTCTAGAGCTAGTTTAGGTGTTTTCTGTTCTTGTCTCAATTTTGGCATTTTGTAAGCTTTTTTGTTGTAATATACTTGTTTTTTCTTTAAAAATATTATCATTTTTTAATGGTAATTATATTAAAAGAAAAGGAGGCACCAGAATGCGAATACAGAAACAAAAGATACTAGAAAAAGATTAAAAAAAACCCACAGCCCCGAAACACCCACGAGAAGCATCAAATAAATAAATATATATATTCTTTATGGATATTGAGGTTGTAGTTTTTACTTTTTACAAATGAATTTTTTTTAACTTTGCATATACCTTTTATTTTCAATTCTATAGATGGTTTTTTTATATTTAAGAACATGCCTTTGGATTGAGTACCAACCTTCGAGAACACCTCTATATGGAATTTAACTAGCATATATGGAAAGACGTTAGGTTGAAAAAGTCTTTACTTGGATATAGTGACACCTTCACAAGTGGGGAGTTGCTTAATAACAACCCATCACGTATTACATGTGCAGAATATGCATGCATTTGGAAATGAATTTTTTTGACAAAAAAATCGGGTGGAGAGAGAAAAATAGTGGCGGATAACATTCTTTTCCAAGATATAAACCCCTAATCTAGAGTTCTTTAGAGTAGTGAAAAATTTTCTAGAGTTGTGTAGAAGTGTGTAGAAGAGGATAGAGTCTTTTAGAACATTGCGTAAGTGTGTAGAAGTCTAAGAGTTTGTGTGGAATGTTCTAAAAGCTTATAGAAGTTGCAGAGTCTAGAAAGGGTCTAGAATGGTGTGGAGTACGTAAGAAATCTCTTCGATATTTTGGAAGCAACCATTAGATTGTTGCCACAGGGCACAACCTTGTCCACAATTGGACATGGCCTCAACTATAAATAGAGATGGGGAGTTCATTTGCTCTCAAGCCAGGCAAAGTAATCTAGCATTGAGTGTGAGATTGTAGCCCTTGAGTGTTTCCTTATACTTCCTTTGAGTTTAATACAAGTTCAAGTTTGTATTGACAAGTATTGGTGTTCCAACTATTTTCCATCATTCTGTTCAAGTGTGTGCTTGGTTTGGTTTCATAATCTCGGTCCAAAGAGTGACCAAATTAGTTGTGAGGATCTCGCTTGACGAACGATTGATCGAGTGAGTGTCGCATAGGCTGAATCAAGAAATGATTCACTAACCTCGTGACATACCGGTCACATGTAAGTCAAGGATTATTCTCGGATTGAGAGGCTTTTACATGTTTCAAAAGATTAATCACATGAGATATTTAGACACCTTCAATCATTAAAAAAGAGGTGTCGGACAAGAATTTTTTATTTTATTTTTTATAACTTTCATTTAAAATATTTTATAATTTCTTTAATAAACTTGTAAGAAAATGGGCTTCATCACAATATATTGAGCCATACAAAAGAATTTCAAATTTTGAGATTTAAGAGCTCTGAAGGAGTCAAGTGCAAGAAGTTTGGATAATACTTACCAATGAATTTATAAGATATTTTAATAGAAATTCAAAAAAAAAAATCCTAGGTTTCTAAAATTGATCAAAATATTAAAATGGACAAAAAGTTCATCCACTCGACTAAAATTCTACCAATTTCAACATTTAAGAAATACCAAAATGCCTAGAGCGACTTTAAAATTGAACAGCTTTTTATCAAAATTCTAATCTTAGATCTAATAAGGTGGGTTAAATCCCTAAATGTAAGTTTTCAAATCTAATAAATGAATGATGGACGCACTCTTTCTTTTCTATTCTCAAAGTCAACGATAATTATCCGTGCACTATTAGTTTTCACCATGGTATACCACCTTTAAAAGGAAAAGTTCATTTTGCCCTCTTTTTTCTTAATGATGGTTAGTAATTTCATTCAAAGAGAGGGGAAGCCCAAAAATATACACTTTTGCCCTCTCTTTTTGAGAGAGGGAAGAGAGAGAAAAAAAAAAAAAGAAACGGTAAAATGATTTTTTCCTTTTAAATGTGCACAGATCATTACCCTTTTCTACCTCAACCTTTTTTATTCTTAAATCATTTTCCAAAAGAAAAAAATCACTAATGTCATCTTCTTCTTCTTTTTTTTTGAGCAGTTAAGAGAAATTTCATTAAAAGAAAAAGATACAAGAGAAGAGAGAAGAAAATACAAAAAAAAAAAAAGCATAAGAGATACAAAGAAAAGAGAAAAAACAAAAGCACAACCAAAAGAGCCAAACACCCAATAAGCCCCAATAAGAGTGCCCCATATAGACACCCGATTCTTCTGCCTCTACACACCCTATTTAAAAAAAAAAAAAATTGGTGAAATTACCATTCTACCCCTCCGTGTCCAATTCATCTGAACGAACTGACAGTTCATTTTTCAGTTCGTTCGGATGAATGTACTCATCCGAACGAACAAATCAGTGTAATTTCAGTTCGTTCGGATGAGCGTTCAATCGTTCGAATGAACAGTTTTAGTTCATTCGAATGAATAAGTCGAATTTTGTGAAGGATTAGTATATATATGTTCATTCATTCGAATGAACAATTTGGTTCATTCGTTCGAATGAACAATTTGGTTCATTCGAACAAATGAAAACTCATTCGAAGGAACGAAAATTATAATAACGTGTTCATTCAGATGAGTATATTCATTCGAACAAACTGAGAATGAACTAAAAATTCGTTCGAATGAATTTATACGCAGGGGCAGAATGGTAATTTCGCACAAAAATTCGAAAATGGTGTGTAGAGGTAGATTTTTCGGGTGTCTGTTTGGCTCTTCCAATAAGCAATACAAGTACAAAAGTCATCAACAACTATCCTTCTGATAAATGAAAAATGCCCTGAATAGCTCCATCAACATCATTTTTTGAGAAAAATCTGCAACACTATTGACTAAGCTGCTAATGTGCAAGAATGATACCTCTTCTTTACACCCTTTTTCACTTTCTTCTCATTTTTCATTCCTCAACTTTCATTCCTCAACTTAGTTAGTAGCTTTAAAAAAAAAATCTAAAATGAGCAACTTTAAGGAGGCTAAATTGATAATTTTTCATGGGTGGAGCTATACATTATTGAGTGAGGTAGATAGAGTACTTAATAGATAATATAAGTTAAGAGAAACTATTCAATTTAATCATCAGAAATTTGTGAAATAGGCTACGAAAAATTTACAACTCATGACAATTAAATTTTGAGATATGAGTAATTTTTTAATTATAATCATTTCATATTAATTAACTAAATCAATATCTTATTAGAAAATTAATAGAAATTATTTTCCTTTTTTTACTAATTTTAAATTGTTTCAAAATTTCTTGCAAAGTTATTAAAATCTTGATTTTACGATTTGAAAACTATATTTTAATGTGTAAATGATCGTTAAATAATGATACAATTACATAAAAATAACGCTTAAGATATTTTTAAATTATTTAAAAAGAAAATAAAATAAAAAATCAGAGAAGAAAGAAAGCTTATCGATGATTTATCACGCATATGCAGCATTGGGCCAATACTTGCGCAACTTTATTTCCACACGTGTAGGATACAGTGGGCCTTCAAAATGATTGATACACTGAGCGGGTCAAAGTTTGAAGTTAACTTTTTATGCAATTATACAAATCTGTCAAGGGAAATGTGTGAAAAATAATAAAATAATAAATAAGAAAATCGATGGCCCTACTCATAAATAAGAAAATTAGGAAGGGTCACTCTAAAGTTTTATATCCTTTATTCCATTAATTACATGGTGAAGTTCAACTGGCTACCTCCATCTTAAAAATAAGAGGTTGTGGATTTGAGTCTCCATAACCTAACCATAGTGTGCCTTAGGAGAAGTTGGCTCATCCGTGGAGATTTTACGCTGGGTATCCCGTGTTTTCCTACATGTAAATTAAAAAAAAAAATCCTTTACTCCATAACACTAGATAATTTGGTATCTTCTATTAGCGATGCCATATGAATAAATCTTAGTGTGATTTGGTTATTTCAAATATAATGTAATTGCTAAAGATTGGCTGGCCATTTAGACACGCTCTTTTCTGTTAGGAGACGTCGTTTTTCCAAAAATTGTATGAAATTACCATTTTACCCTTCCATTTTAGATCGTCTAAATGAACATCTCATTCGGACAATCAGACCGTCTGGACGAACACTTCAATGTAAAATTCATTCGTCGGACTTTGAGATTGTCCAAACGAACATTTCAGTGTAAAATGCGTTGGTCCGAACGATATTATCTGTGGATTGTGGAGATGGATTTTCAAACGATGTCATTTCTTGACCGATTTTTATAAATAAGGTATCAAAATTCATCTAGTCTGAATTTTATGAACTCCAGAACTGATTTTAAGTGAAAAAAAGGTATTAATTTTGGACTTAAAAAATCGTACTCAAAGAAGAATTAAGAAGGAAAACAATTTTTCCTTAATTCTTTGGATACGATTTTTGAAGTCCAAAACTATACCCTTTTTACTTAAAAAATCATTTCCAGAGTTCATAAAACTCAGAGTAGATAAATTTTTATACCTTTTTCGTAGAAATCGGTCGAGAAACTGACTCGTTTAAAAATCTCTCTCCACAACCCACAAACTTCATACAAGAGAAAAAAAACTGCCTGAATGAACGCATTTTACGTTGAAAGGTTTGTTCAGACGATCTAAGAGTCCGAATGAATGCATTTTACATTTAAATGTTTGTTCTGACCGTCTAAAATAAAAGGGTAAAATGATAATTTCATATTATTTTGAAAAAATAGTGACTGCTACTAGAAAACAGCAGTCTTTTAATAATCAGCGATATTTAATCTTATTTTTATTTGAAATACTTTATCATTTTAAATATAATATAATAGACCACGTCTCACTTTGTCCCTTACGTCGAAATTAAACCAGAGCAAAGCCTGTACTACCACTGCCAAATGATTACAGCCCCACGTTATTTTAAGCATGAGCAATTCAAACCTAACTTTGAATATACCCACTTTTTCATTCGAAATAACGAACGTGCCATCTAATTGTGGCTGGACAGTGGACCCCATCACAGGTCACTTATCCCTTGATTACTCTTTTATGCTCGATACTTTGTAAGCATAATAAAATATTAATTGTATTTATTTTAATTTTATTTTAAGTTACATTCTTAGAGTAGAAATTTAAATTGTTTATTAGTTTTTTATACATATTTGTTTATGTTTATCTTTAAATTTTATAAAACTATTAAACTCATCTTTAGATATTTCAAATGAGAGAGTTGTGATAAATTAAATTAGAGACTAAGGGTGACTGTCACTCATAGGTGACGTTGCCCAAGAAAAACTAATTTATATATTTAATATTAAAAATGGAAAAAATATATAATAACCCAAATATAAAAGATTATAGTTGAATCTAGTGATCAAAGATAAGACAACTTAAAAAAAAAAAAATTAATCCACTGATTTGCTTAAGATATCCTCTTTATCAAAAACAGGGTTCACTCACTTGATTACCGACTTGCTGGTAAATGTTCTTGTATATAGTTGGCTCACTTTTTTATAATGCAAGTCCTTATATTTATATTTCTATTTTTTAAAGATTAAATGGACAATCTTTATAAATAAAAAATTAGTCATAAAAATAAACCAAAGGCAAATCCAAGAGGTTGGTCTAGTGGATAAGACAATATTTTAGAATTGAGGTCATGAATTCAATCCCTAGTGATTCTAATGAAGGGTCACTTGCTGGAGATTTATCCAGTGTGTGGAGGTTTTTACATAATCCGGAGGACTAATTAGGCGCAACACTAGGACACCTCTAAACCTTGAAAAAAAACCAAAAGCACTTGTAATTAAAAGAAAAAAAATGTCAATTTATTTTAATGTTTTCAATCATTCATCTAACAACATCAAGTCACACACATAACATTAAGCAACAGTTAACGGAATAAAAATAGGAAAGTGACTTGGCCACATGTATTTTTATTGACATTGAGCATGACAATAAATTAACATTTTTGCAATTTTTTATAATAAAAACTTAATTTATCGCAATACAATATACATGCCTAATAAAAGTGCCATACTTAAATCAATTCTATAAAGATAACAAGTTATCAAATGAGAAATGATAAAAACATCGGTGTTTTTTCATACAAAACGACACTAGAATTTGTCTTTTTTTTTTTTTTCTTCTTGTAAACATTCAAATAAAGGAAAAAAAACACTAGTAATTATTTTAACTGTTATTGTCCTCCTAGTCCTCAATCGGACCATAAAAATAAATTGTTAAGTTCAAATATAAAAGGTTAATGAGATAAATGATTTAAATAAGGACGATATAAATGACTATCAATGTTTTAATGAAGTAAATGAAGTGGTAGGTCTCTGTTTTCCTATTAGAGAATCGTTTGTACTTTGTACAAGAGTGACAAAACAGTAAAACTTCCATTCAAACCAAAGAAAGTAAGGTGGCTCACAAGCTCTCCACGTCCCAAGCCCTACCTACCACCAACATTAAGGGGTAGTTGCACTTGCACGCACCTCTCCTCATCAATCAATCAAATAAATGGCCTTCCTCTCTCAATCTCCCTTTACATCTCTTCTTCTTCCTTCCTGCTCCCTCCTCCTTCCTCAGTGAGACAAACGGGGGATCAACTCATCTTCTGCTTCTAACCAGTAAGACACTTAGACTTACACCTCTCTCTCTCTCTCTCTCTCTCTCTCTCTCTCTCACTCTCTCTCTCTGTTCATGTTTCAATACTCACCAATGTATATCTGTTATCTGATTCTTGCTTACAATGGATTAATGTGAGTTGTTATACAGGAGAATGTTTTTTTTTCTGGTGTGAATGGATGGCCTTCTATTAAGTTGGAGTTAAAAAAATTAGAACAGAGGTAGATCGAGTGGCTCTGTACCATTTAGAACTTGACATTTTGCCTCTGATATGAGTATAAATAGATTTTACAAGCCTCACAGAGGAGGAAAGAATCAATCAAAATCCAATTATAATCCCTTGAGTGGGGAAGAGAATAATTACAGAATAACATGAATCGAAAAGTCAATCGGGAGAAGACTTTCCGTTAATAGTATTCGATAAGAACTTTTTGAACACTGAGTATGATGTGATAAGAACTAAGGTAAGAGTTGGGAAAAGCTCCCAATTAGTTGTATCTGTCAATTCTCATTGGAGCTGTCAACGGGCCTGGATTGGGCCTGCCCAAGTCAGTCCCCAGTCCCAAACTGACAAAGGTCTGGATCTGTCTGGCCTCATAAGCTGAGGATCCATCTAAGAAAGATCAAAACCCATCAAGTGTTACATGTTAGATGGATACCATGGTGGTTGGGCCTGATAGTTATGGCTGGGCCCAAATCTTGACCATCTGGGTTTACTGGGTCTGGTATGTTAGGTAATGGGCCCAATTGTGAGGGAGGTTAGTTTTTGACCTGGTTTTGTTCCCAATTTCCCCATTGTCTGTCCTATGTGAGTGTGCGCACTTTAGACGTGTACAGGCATGTAATTTGTGAGCCATTTAATGGACTAATATGGGCCAGTTTGGTTATTGTTCTTCGTCTTCTTTTTAAGGATCAAGATGTACATACTTCTTAGAGCACCGACTAATTTTCAAAGCATGTTCAAGCATCTCTACCCACGTACATTGAGTAACTCTGAGGGGAGTGGCTTTTTTGAGTGGATTGAAAAATAAACTCAGGATTTTCGCTTCTTGAAGTGAGTTCCTAACTATCACTGGTCACTCCAATACCTTCGGGTTGGGCCAATTTGGTTATCATTCTTTGCAGGATTGCCGATAAGTTAATTCTAATCTCTTGTATCTTAAACATATAAAACCGGTTTACCTCACAAATACCTATAACTATTGCTTGTGTTTGCAACATTTTCCATGCTTCTCTATGAATAATTAAAGAATGTTCAGATGATGTGTGTTGCACGTTAGATTCTTCCTTCTTGCTATTAAAAATTCAGGCATTAAATTTGTCCTTTTACCGTCCAAATGATTAAAAAAACGTTTTTTCGTTTATTTTAAAATTACTGGTATTCCAATTCTTAATCTATTTAATAAATTAGAAACCTAGAGCTTCAAGTTAAAAAGGCAGGCAGTTGGAGCCAAGCCCAACTCAGCTTGATTTGAACTTGGGTCTAAAAATGAAATTGAGCTCGGGCTTACACTACATAGGGTCCAGTTTACAAAAAGATAGACCTAACAATAGATCGGGTCGAGTCGGGTTTAAGATTAGATCAAGTTATATTTGTTTTTAGTCTTATTTAAATAGGTTTAGCTGATTAGGGTTCTCCATTTATTTGACTAACAGATTTTTTCTAGAGACTCAACCAAACCTGCTATTAAACAGGTTTAGACGTTATATAGTTATACATTTGGACTTGTTGCATAAAGATGTAAGCAATAGTCGGATTAGTTGAGTCTACCCATTTGTAAACTGGTTAACATCAAGTTTACCCATAGAGTCTATCCATTAATAAAATGAGTCGGATTGAATCGAGTGAGATTTTATTAGGTCAATCTATCCATTAATTAAATGGGTCCCATTGAATCGAATCAGATTTTATTAGGTCTACAACAAGAGTTAATAATTGATAATATCAATCATTAGTGTTCTTACTGATTGTGGCTGATATGTCAGAAACTTATGGATGCAGTGGGTACTGAAATGATTATGGTAGACGAAGTTCCATTTCCTCCACAAGTCACTGTTTCTAAACCATTGACTCTACTTGGCCACGGTACGTCCTTGTTTCATCTTTTTTTGCATCGTTCTTGACACTAATTTATATAATTAAAATTATATATATATATATATATGTTTTTTTTTTGATATATTAGTCTTCATAATATTCATACTATTTTTTATACTACTAATATATTGTTCACAAAGTGAGTTCTGATATTAGTATATGAAAAGTCCTTTAAATTTAAAAAGATATTTAAATATTGATTGTGAGAATTCTAAGAGGTCTGGAAATCTTGAACTTTGAAAGAAAAAAAAGGGACTTCTCATAGAGTCATACTGAATAATATTGTTCTAACATTTTACTGATTTTTCTTTGGATTTTAAATTAAAAATAAATGAACATTTAATTTGTGCAAGCACCAAATAACTTCAAAAGTGATTCTTTTTACATCTTTTTAGAGATTTTAGAAAATCATGAAAAGTTCACAGATGTAGAAAAAAGGTTATAAAGTTGGGGCACTGAATGAGTTCACTGTAAGCGTTCATGCAGGTATTACGGACATTGAGATACATTTTCTGCAGATAAAATTCACTGCAATTGGAGTATATTTGGAACCAGAGATAGTGGGTCACTTGCAGCAGTGGAAAGGCAAAAAGGGCAATGAGCTCGTTGAAGATGATCTCTTCTTTGAGGCTTTGGTTTCAGGTAACTAATTATTAACCTTATGGATCTTCATCCACATCCATACGTGCGTTTCATCTTTGTCATCTTTCTTTTTTCTCGAATTAATGTCTTGTGTAGACTGATTTCTACCATCTGTAAAGCAGTGTTTGTAAACCTGGTTTGAACCGACCGGTTATGTAGTCGACTATTTGTCGTTCTCCTGCTGATGGAAGATGAAGATTATAGAAAATAAGATTGTTTTCTCTTCTTCTATTGAACAAATCGTTTTCTCTTCTTATGTTGAGAAGAGTTGTTTATTAAGAATACAAAATGGGTCTTTTCCTATTCTTTCTAGAAATCTATTTCCCATAGAGTGCATTAGAAAAATTAATGAGGAAAAGAGGGATTTCTCATTAGGTGAGACAATGTTGTATTCATTATCAACATGACATAAAGATTTTGATGTGAACAACAAAAACATTATGTTTCAACGCATCTCAGACGATAGATAACGAACGTAAATATAATTTTTTTCTACAAAATTGAATTCTCCATGAAAATAGACAAACAACCTCTAAATGTTTTACTCAATCAACTTTCGTTTGGTAGATGGTCATGACCTAACATAAATATAAACAACCTCTGCAAAATGTTAAATTTTTTGTAATTGTCATCATCATACTAATCTCATATGTCTGGAGTGAGATTTTTGAGATTTACTTCTCTACTTTATCATATCAAAAGTCATATCATGTGTGGCCAAAACCTTGCCCCTTATATTGAGATTCCAACTACAATAGGTCATCTCATATTATCAGAACCAACTTATGTATTATTTGAAAACCTTGTAGGCCCTAGAGGTGGGTCATCAAATCCTTTCAAAACCATTGGAAGATCTAAGTGACCAGTCTTGATGAGTTTCATTGTCATTGTTGTTGTCAAGCCCATTTGTTTCATCTATATGAGGTTGGCGCTCATAATTGGATTTAACAAATTTTGTTTTATTGACTACCTATTTGGTACCATATAACTTGAACCCACAACCTTTAACATTGTTACAATGAATTTATCTACGATTCAGGCTCTTGTCCTGTTTGATTGTGCAATCTGATCGCTTTTACTCTTCCAAATTTTAAATATTTTCTGAGCAGTTTTCCTTGTCTTTGTCAGTGGATGGCTAGCCAATTTAACCGGCTTAATTGCAATCAGAGGGCAAAATGGTTTCTCATTCTCGTCAGTTTTGAAAACATTGATATGTATTAGCAAGAGCCAAAGCAAAGCTGAAAGTAAGCCTTTGAGGCCTGGTCCTCCCTTGGACAAAAAGTTTAGATCTTGGCCAAGGCTAACATGGGAGATCTGAAGGCCTATAATATTGATGGGCATCCAAGTAACATGACTGATATGACTTAATGTTTGCTGAAGAAGCTTATATAGCTGTTTATAACTTTATTGTAACATGATTCAGGCCCCAGCTTAATCACTATTAGATACAATCCATAACCAGATCAAGGGTTAATAAAAAGATCAGCCCAAATCCAGCATGCGGCATGGATGGGCTGCATCAATTGTGATTCTTGTCTTTGTTATCATCATCATTGAAAACTATTTTCCTACCTATATAAAATCGGTATTTAAATTCTACTTTTTGCACTCAATCTTATAAATGATCTTGTTTACCATCGTTTTAGAATCTAAAAGGACTAGGTACTTTTTTGTGATTGTTTGGTGTGCTTACAGTAAGGGTATCCCATCAAGTCAAATAGTTAAGTGTGCTCAAATTCTTTATTATACTCGGCTTCATTGGTGGGGTTCATTGCTAACAATATTTGCCATCAAAGCCTAGGTCTCAGCCTGTACTGATCCCACCCATGATTTCTGAACAGACCTTTGTGAATATCATGTGTACATCCATGATGGTACCATTTTGAATTTTTGACAATTTTTTTAGGTAGGGCAACATTTTTGAATTTTTAATGTTGATATCGTTTTCAAAATTTTTGGTCTAAAATTCTGCATGAATGTTTGATTCGTGATCTGCATATGAATGTGAATTTGAGCTCACATCTGGAGCTCAGGTGATTTGAATTTCAATCTTAATATGTGGCAAAACCTGAATTGTAGTTATTTCACACCTTTCATCCTGCTTTTTGACATCTCAAACGTAAACAAACTGGTATTTTTATGATGCTGATGTTGCTATTCTTATTCTTACATTAAAAAGATGGATATCTTGATCCACATCTAGATTCAAAATTGTAATGGACACAAATATGGACTATAGAACTAATGAAAAGAGAATTTTGTATCCAAATCTTTTTTTTTTTTTTTTTGTGCGGATAAAGGATCTAAGTATCCTATTCTGTAGTAAGATTCCTCTTTTATAAATGGATAATCATATAGTATACAAAAAAAAACTATTTATTTGAGTATATTCTTTAGGTTATAAGATAACTGGAAGTCCATCAACATCCCTCTATGTTGGTGAGAAGAAAATGATTTTACTTTTATAAATTTGTTCTTTAATGCTCACTATTTAGGCATTTATTTATTTGCAGCACCTGGGGAAAAACTCTTAAGAGTTGTTGTGATAAAGGAGATAAAAGGTTCTCAATATGGTGTGCAGTTGGAGAGTGCTGTGAGGGATCGCTTGGCAGCCATTGATAAATATGAAGAAGAAGAGGAAGAGGCTTTGGAGAAAGTCGTTGAGTTTTTTCAATCTAAGTACTTCAAAAAGAACTCTATCATCACCTTTCATTTTCCAGCAGCATCTCGCACATTAGAGGTGAGAACACTTATCTAATTTTATTAGTTTATTATATAGTTTTAATATGATTTGTTATTTATGTCCATCATTATTTAAAAATGGGTATTTATCACCATCTAACAGTTTTAGTTGTAGGCATACCCCTAGATGGATGTAATTGGCCCATAGTTCAAAAGTTGGTCAATAAGTTGTGTATTGGCTGATGTCCATCAATGGTTTTTCAAGGAACTGCGAGTCTGCCTATACAACAATATCATCATGTTTTTGGGGCCCTTGATGACATTAGATGAAAAGAGAAGACAACATGAATCCTTTTAAGAAATGTGTTTGCTGAGTGAGGCCAAGTTATTCCCATCTCAGCTGTTGCAAATTGTATGTCCAATGTGTATTGGAAAAATCATGTGTTGTGAATTTTGGAACCCTGGACTACCTGGAAACATGTAACTTTCTATGGATATAGTAATTGGAAAACACATTTTCTTTTATGATAGCAACTTCTTTTCACTTAGATTCATTTTAATTGAGTATTTTATATTTGACACAATTTGATCCTCACCTATTTGTTGCGTCTATATCCTATCATGACAATTATGAATTATAATATCTGTTCCTTCAATAATTTCATTATATTCAAAAGTTGTGACTCTATTAAACATCTCAAGGCAAATATTACTTCTGCATTCCATTAGATAAATGCTATGATTTTTGAAACTGTGTGGGTGATCAAACCCTTTATGTCACAGATATAACAGAAAAGGGAAAGGAAAAAAAAAAAAAAAACTGTTCAATATAGTTAAAATGTGTGGTCCAGTAAGTCAAAAACATTGGCTTAACCAAATTTCTCTGTTTTTTTATCAGCTTATGGTCATAACTTGTTTTGTAAAGATCAGGGCTCTTGTTCTTTGAACTGTTTCAAGCTACCCAGTCATGCCATTTTTGGACCACTGCGCTTCAGTTATGTAGGAGAAGACCTATTTTATGATAGGTGTTCACTACCTTTATGACCTCTTAGTGAAAAGAGTTTCTACTACCTTTTTGTCAAAAAAAATTGCTACAATATGGAAACCAAATACAGGTAGAATACTAAAATGTTCTCCCAAACACAATGTCGGTTTGGACCATAGTGCTATCCACTATGTAACAAGTTAGCCGTGCTGTTGTAGACTCTAAACCTCCTTTTAAGACCATAGATATGGCACTTGGCCAGCACCACTAATTGTAGCAAAATTTATTTGATTTGTTGAATAAACGGTGCAGATTGGGTTCACAGCAGAAGGAAAAGATGAGGTGAAATTCAAAGTGGAAAATGAGAACATTGTAGAAATGATCCAAAAATGGTACTTGGGTGGAAACAGGGCAGTCTCTTCTACAACTGTGGCATCATTGGCCAGTGGTTTGGAAGCTTTACTATCTACCCATGGTGAGACTCTTGGACTTGTTTAAGCATCCAATTAAACCTTTTAAGATTCTTAGATCCTTGAATTTTTGAATTTTTATTGTGTGTATGTATATAATGTGTTGTTCCAATTATATGCACAATACCGTGGATGTGGTTCAGACTACCTGTAAGTACCATGGACTTGAACTGGGTGGAAATCTAGCCTGAGTGCCTGACCGCCTGAAAAGTTTACCACTATCATCATTTTTGTCATTATCACCACCACCACCACCATCATCATCATTATTTTTTTTCATTAAACTCTAATAGTGTTATCATTGCAGTTATTATTAATGTCAATTGATTATGGTGCAGGAGGTTCTGAAATAGTTATGGTGGATGAAGTTCCTTTTCCTTCACAAGTAACTGTCTCTAAACCATTGACTCTGCTTGGCCATGGTATGTGCTTGTTTTATTTCTCACTGTTTTATTATGTTCATATCAGATCCAATGCTACCCATATAGGAAAACAGTTTTGTTGTACTTCTTAAATGACATTTAGATTACTTTGTAATAATTTACAATTTAATCTAAAATAATACGAAACAGCATTTTAAGGAGTAAGAACCAAAATAATGGTATTATTATCCATTGTAAAGATTTTCCATCAGTGATTTTTACTTTGATGAGGAATGAGATTGTTCATGATGGCCACTTGGTTTCTACCTTAATTAATTTTATCAAATGATTCAGTCCATGAGATTCCATTTTTTTCCCTTTTTACAAGGAGGAGAGATTCCAATGTTAATCACTTGTTTATTGTTAGATATTAGACAATTACGTTAGAATAGATGGAAGCCATTTGCCATAGAAGTGAACTGTTGATCAACCTATCTAGACTGGTTTAGATAAGTCCAAACTGTTTCATGAGAAATTTTGTAGTGGCTTGGTCAGCCTAAACTGATTTTGTACTGATGAAATGAAAGGAGAAAAAAAATTGAATACTCTATTGTGATAGAACTTGTCATACAAGCCAACAGTTAATTGTCATTTACCCAACCAGATATTTTCTTGTGAGGGTGCGTAAGAAGGGACTAGTAAAAACCTCTTTCACCATGGTTTTTTTCCCCAAAAGCTTATGGGCATACCCATCCTGTGGTCTGATTTGAATGCAGGGCACTAGACGCAACCTCCCATTAGACCCAATGCTACCTGAGCTCCACCTGACATACATCAAGTGCAGGTTAGGCCTGGTCATGTTTTGTCAGGTCAGGTCAGGTTGAGGGCCATGAAAGCCTAACTCAAGCTCAGGCACAGTTAAGAAATTTCAGGCTCGAGGCAGAACAATTCCTACCAAGCGTAGAGTTCACATTAGGTAATTTATTTTCATCTTGTGCCCAACTCAAGTGCAGCACTAACCAAAAAGTTCGGGGGGAGGGGGGGGAACGGCTCTAGGTTTCTCTTAATGAAACCATCCATCCACTCAGCTTTTTTGTCTCACCTGTATCACTAGTTTACTATGTGTTGAGATTTAGAAATCCTGAAAAATTCATTGATGTTGAAAATGTTGTTGAAAGAAAAGGTTGTACTGTCGTGTGTGAAAGACGTTGCAATTTGTGTGGTGCAGGTATTACGGATATTGAGATACATTTTCTGCAGATAAAGTTCACTGCAATTGGAGTATATTTGGAGCCAGAAACAGTGGGGCACTTACACAACAGTGGAAAGGCAAAAAGGGAAATGAGCTTGTTGATGATGATCTCTTCTTTGAGGCTTTGATTTCAGGTAAGTGTTAACCTCATGGATACCAGCATACACATCACACATGTTTATTTCATCTCTATTATCTCAATTTTTGTAATTATTAGGTATTTGTGTAGGTTGTATTTTCTATCATAGTGTTTTGAAAACCCAACGAAACCAGCAGATGGTAGCCAGTTCAAACACCAACCAGTGGCCTAATTGGTTTGATCTGAAGTTCGAAACTTGGACTTGACTCGAAATCTTGTCGAGTCAAGTTACTCGGCCAAGTTTTTGGACTCGATACGGAAAAACTCGTTGACGGGAAATTATATCAACTAAGTCAAATCAGACAAACTCACCCGAGTTTTTGAACTATGGTTTGATCAGAAACAGAACAGGACAGATAGTCAAGCTGATCAAATACTGATGGACCCACCAAAAGATTCATAACTGATTGTTTGGACCAGTTTGACTACATAATTCGACCATTTTTGTTTTTCCATGTATTTGGAATAAGTTTCTCTAGTTGATCTAATGAGATCAGCTGATTGAATCAGCTTGATCAAACTGCTTGGAAAAATCGTTTGACCTGCTGTTAGGAACTTTGGATTTAGATTTTAGAAACATGGATATAGAGTTTGGGTTGCAATTTATTTGTTAGCAAGGACAATGGTGGGTTGCAATTTATTTGTTAGGAAGGACAAAAGTGGGCTTCTAAAGAAGGCCTTTCCAAGGCTCCAGGCCTGGCCTGCCAAAGAGTGAAGAAGTTGCGCCTGGGTCAAATGAGAGATTGGCATGCTTCTGTTCACCAGCGAAGTAAACAGATAATTTCGCAACAGCAAGAGTATAGATAAAAACACAAAGCAACACAGAAGCCATCTAGGAAACATGGCATATTTTGGGTTCACTGCCTGGTCTAAATTCTTGAAAGTGTTATTTCATGGATATCAGAATCAGCATATGATTTTCTGGCTTTGGAATTAACAAATATGCATGAGTAATGGGCTGCTTTTTATAGATGAGTACTGTAGATTTTATAAATTATGGTGCAGTTGTCACCACCAATTTGCTGCGTCGTAAGGAAATTTGTGCATCTTAGAACCAGTAATCAATGCCAAAGGCTTTAGTTGGGAAAACTAATGTAACCATATGCGTTTATTTTAATTTTTATTGTAAACTTAAAACTACGCATTTATTTCCAGCACCTGTGGAGAAATTCCTAAGAGTTGTGGTGATAAAGGAGATCAAAGGTGCTCAATATGGTGTGCAACTGGAGAGTGCTGTGAGGGATCGCTTGGCAGCCATTGATAAATATGAAGAAGAAGAAGAAGAGGCTTTAGAAAAAGTCGTCGAGTTTTTCCAATCCAAATACTTCAAGAAGAATTCTATCATCACCTTCCTTTTTCCAGCAACATCTCACACAGCAGAGGTAAGAACCTTTTGGCTAGTTTATTAGTATATTGTTTTATTTTATGCAATAAACTTATTAGTTATCATCATGGTTGCTTAGAGAACTGCTGCTATTGTTGCCCAACAGTTTTGGCTCTGACATAGTCATCAAATCAATTTGATGAGTGTAATTGGGCTAACATTTTAACTCCCTAACTCTCGTTGTTATTAGAAAACTCATTTCCCCTATCAAATGTCTTCATTCATACATCTACACAAATTTTACAAAATTAAGTATTTCACATATTTGATTCTTGCTTTATATCTTGCATCTATTTGCTTGTCCTGACTCGAACTACATGGAGGAGTCTGTCCTGAACTGATGTCCATGTCTAAACATCCAATAACGATTCAGTATTTGGTGTAGCATGTGCATGCCCTCAGTATGCCATTTTAAATGAAAGGAAACTGTAGATTTATCCAAATACTGAAGTTTATTTTCTAATAGAGGTACTAGCCTCTGCTATAAGGCTCTAAGAATGGAAAGTTGAATGAAATTTCTAGCTTAATAAGATAAGTTTCATGTTCAACTAACCATTTTCAAGGCCTTAAATTAGATGGCTATAAACTCTAGTTGGGGATAAGGTTTGGTGTATTGAATGGATATGTAGGTTGTTTCTCACTTGAGCTTACAAGCCTACAACTAAGCGACATTGGATGTTCTGAAGATGCATCAAGGACCATGTACACATACTACTGGATCCTCCCTAAAATATTTGAAAGAATTACTGGACTTTGTTCTTTCCAATTGACTAGTCCACTGTTTCTACTATAATTAACCATTCACGAACTAGACAAGGTAAACAGTTAAAAGCAAAGAAGTAAAAATTAACTGATATAACCAGTCGAAACTTGGTGGCTGCACTAGTTACTGGTTTTGACAAATTGGTTTAACTGGTGTACCCAATTTTTATTGCTTTAGCCAATTTTCAATATGCACCTGATCTATAAAACACCAGATTGGATTAGGCTCCATTTTGTTTGAATTGATTCAAACTGGACGAAAAGTCAAAACCAGTTGAACAGTCAAACATGACTGTTCAATGGCTTGAATAATCTGATTTTGTAATTGAGATCTTTTAGTAGTGCTGATCGATACCTAGTCCTAGGCTCAAAACTATAACAAAGCATACTGAATGAGCCAGTTCCTGTCAACCTTACTAGTTCACTGCAATTTTTAAAACATCATGGTGGACAAACAGTGTTAGCATGATGAGAAGACCCAACTTGATTTTTAGACCAGATGATCTACCACGAGTCCTACTACATGCATGGTTTAAATACAACAAACATGTTTGCATCTGCATTTGTAGTTGCACTGTTCTTAGTTTCTAGTGAACCAATGGGATCGTCTTACTGGTTGTTTTGCAACAATTTCATCCATGGTTATGATAATTGGGTCACGATTACATCGACATTTGGTTGATTGTGCAGATTGGCTTTACAACAGAAGGAAAAGAAGAGGTGAAACTCAAAGTGGAAAATGAGAATGTGGTTGAAATGATCAAGAAGTGGTACTTGGGTGGGAGCAGGGCAGTGTCTCCTACAACTGTCTCATCCTTGGCGAGTGGCTTGGGAGCTTTACTATCTAAATGAAATGGCTTAACACCTCTGGTTTTTGTCTATCTAGCTTAGGCAGGATCTTTGTATTCTGCTGTTTTAATTTTTTTTTTTCTTTTCATGTTTTTGCCTAAATAAGTTCCAATATGAAGAGCTTTCATGCTAGGGTTTTGCATGTTTTGATAACAAGGGTTTGTGGCCATGAAGAAATTTGTGTATGAATATGTTCTAATGACAATCCTTGCTAGGTTTGGGTTTTACATTTCAGAACTATTATCAAATGTTCTCATTTGAATGTGTTGTGACTTGTGATAATTACCAAAGTTAACCTAATTTGAGGTGATCTCATTGTTCAGCCCACCGAGGTTTGGATTTAAAAATTATTTTGAATGATCCAAACTTCCATAACAAATATAAAAAAGTATACATCATTACATAATTAAAACTTTGGATAAATTTTTGATCCATTGAAAAAGATCTAAATGTTTGCATGTGATTGATAATTTTTATTAATCATTCAAGACATATTTTTTAAACTTTTCAAGATAAAAAATGAATATAAGACTCTCAAAAGCATGTGTATTGGTTATATTGATGGATCCATCGCAGCTCCCTAAACTATAAAATATAAATGTGTTTTTAAAAAATAATTATAATGGTTAGATCATCGAAGTCTTATTTTTTAAGTTTTTCAAATGAAACCGATACACCTATAATTGAATGATTTATAATATTTTAAATTTCAGTGTTTAAATCAGTCATATGATATGACTATGATGATCTGATAATTTTGAAATTTGACTCATCCTCTATTCATGTCATTTTATATACATCTAACTCTAAAATATGTTATTTATTCCATTAATCATTAGCCATACAAATATCTTCATTTTGATCATAGCCGTTCATGAACCCATTTGAAAGATCTAAGGATGAATATAATGTTAAAACATCACTTTGAAAGACTGGTTTGAAGTCACATTTTTAAGTTTTAAAAATTATTTTTTTATCAATGTTTTGTACTTTATTTTATGGTTCACTTTTGGGTATGTTAGAAAGGATAAAATATGAATATAAGACTAAGAAAACTCACCATGATTGGACTATTGAAGTTATATTTTTCAACTCTTCAAATTTTGAATTATTTTTTAATTTTTAATTTCTGTTCCCTACTTATAACCCACTATTGTATAATATGATGATTCTTTGGAAAGGTCAAATCATGAATGCTACACTAAAAATAAGTTCTCTTAAAAAGATGATAAAGCTATAATTTTTAACTTTTCAAACTTTTAATAATGACTAATATTTATAAATCCCATTAAAAATTGTTTCACTGATAAATTTAATAGTGCCATTGATTAAATAATCAAAATATATTAATAAATAAGTATTTACCCCATAAATAAAATATTCTCATTGACCTAACCTCATCATTGTACAGTGGAGCCTAGTGCCACAATATCATTAGTGGCTGGTTTTGATGGCTTGATTCTAATTTTCAAGTCCGGATTCTCTGAAAGTGAACTTCACATGAGCGAAGAACGTCATCTGTAATTGGTGGAGATAACTCTCTCTCTTCTATTCTATTTGACACGACAAATGAGAGTGTCATTTCCTCTGATAGGAGAGGATGCTCTATGAAAGTAGACTTCCAAAGGATTCAAATTCCTTATTTTCTTTCACTTTGAGACCCTTAAGACATTCCATCCTCAAATCATTCATGAGGTATGAGAAAAGAATGAAGGTACAAAGGCTGCACCACAAGGTCCACAAAGATGCCTTTAGCAACCAGAATAAAATGCCTACAAATAATGTGAGAGCACAGCTTCAGTGGTCTAACTATACCAAATTGAATTTACTCATCCGTTGGATGCTTTGATGGGCTCCACACTTGATGGGGGAATTGCAATGCCCACACAGGTCTCACTGTTGGAGTAGCGAACGAGTTTCACATTGGTTGTAAAGGGGTAGATTTAGGGAGCTATAAAATACTTGGGTCACTCCACCTAGTAGATTAGTCTTTTGGGCTGGATACCCAGTCTTAACACTGACAATCCTAATATCCATGTCAACAGACTTTGTTTCATTAATTTTACACTAATCATTCTACCTATACGTAACACAAAAGATAGACTTCTTAAGATTATAAATTTTTACTTTTGTTTTAATGGTATAAATAAGTCTTTTATATTGATATCTTGAATCTCTCATGCAGATTTATAAAGATTAAGTCAAAGGTTTCAAATAGATTTACAACGACTTATTTAAAAGCACGCACATGTAGAACACGTTTAACCACTACTGCTTGTGAAATCAAACTCAAGGTCGAAAACTAATTTTGTAAGTAATTTAGGTTAAACAAATTGATTGAACAATGATTACCACCAACGAATCTGTTGGGAGTGGGTACACAACCCAAAAGACTAGCCTAATAAGTGGTGTGAACCAAGTCCCTTATAAGTCCCTACATCTCCCTCTTCACAACCGATGTAGGACTCGTTCACTGCCCAACAATCCCCCCTCCTCCAATGAGGCTCTTCGGTGGATAGAACGTCGCCGGTCATCCCGTCCGGTTAGGGGATCCCTGAATCCAAATGCATTAACTTGGAGATATGACTCTGATACTACTTATTAGGAATGGGTATCTAGTCCAAAAAACTAGCCTGATAGGTAGAGTGACGCAAGTCCCTTTTAATCTCTAGATCTCCCCCTTCACAACCAACGTGGAACTCGTTCGCTGGCCAACAAAATCATGTATCACTTTTAAATAAATATCCTCCATAATTCTCCTCAAAAATATTCTCCACGCAATCCTATTAGTTTATAGGCAGGGAAATACTATGGTAGGCAAGTCACACACATTAGTACTGGTCCTACAAGTGCATGAGATTTCTCCCCTTTTTCCCAACAAGTGAAGTGAGAATTTCTTTCATGTGGGGCTACACCTACATCATAAAGGAAAAGAAGGGGTGAAAACAAAAGAGTTGAACAGAAAAGAAGAGAGCTGATATTCGATTCTCTGTCATAATGTTTCCTAGTGCTCTCTGCCTCTATATATGCTCATCAAATCATCAAACTGTATTTGAAGGCTTATGAAGTGGAAACAGGAAAAAGGCATGAAAAGTAATGAAATGAGCCAAAGAAAACAAGGGGCTCATGAACATAGCTACTTCTTACCTTTTCAAACGCTCCATGTGACTGCATTCAATTGGAGAAAAAAGACTGAGAACTGTTTGAAAGTGAACCAATGTAAATGCTAAGCTAGTTAACAATTCTAGCTAAGATTGAGTTAGGGAATTAAATGAATGAGTCAAGCAAAATAACATCCCTGCTCAGTAAAGCTATGTAGGAGTGTAAACATTTAATTTGGATTTGCTCAATAAACATTTAAGCCAAGCTCAAGCTAACACTGCTCAGTCATTTACACCCCCCATAAACAATCCTAGTTGAATCTTGCAATTACTACCAAAACCTGATGTGGGTTTTAAAAATTCATGAGAATTAAATTGACTCAGCTGAGTTTACACCCCCCAATAAACAATCCTAAGCACAATTAATTGAAGACATCAAGTATGACATGCATAAAAATTAAAGACAATTTTGATTCATTAGATATCCTCCATGATGACCTTAGCCATGTAATTGTTCAGTTAGCCATAATTGAGTGTGATGGACATAATGGTGCCAAAGATTTGCATTCTCAACTTCAAAAGCTACCCAAATTGATCGAAAATCAGCCTAAGTTTATGTCATATGCGTCTGATGCTTCAAATTCACCAAAATAAGCTCCAATTGACCTTTTTAAAAACCCAAATCCAAGCAATTAAGGTCTTACATGAATTTTCTCTCACATGCATGTAGGAAGGTCGCAAATTTGGAAAGGTTGGGAATTTAGAAGGTTGGGTTTTAGTAACATGTAAGTATGGTTACGATTGATCTTTGGAAAAGAGGTGGAATAGATGGTTTAGATGGATGGCAATTCTTGTAATTTTATTTTATTCTTTTGAATTTTTGTATATAAATGAAGGCCATTGGCCATTGTACAAACACACAAAAATTAATTCAAGTTTTGCTTTGTTCTTCTAGTTTGGGTTCTAGTTCTAATTTCTAGAATTAATTTTTGTTCAAGCATTAGATGAATTTAATTTCTAGTTCTTGGAATTCAATTCTAAAATTCATATTTTCTTTAGTGAATTTTACAGTGTCAATTATGTCTTAGGAAGTCATAAGTCTTGTCTTTTTATTCCTGTGAGAATTGGAGGTTTTGGCTTATCCTCTTTAAGCCTGTTTGCTGTCAATCAGGGTGGGTTGTCTAGAGGCGTATTACATCGACATTGGTTTAAGGATCTTTCGAGACGTCGTGGTTTTTTTAGTCTAGATTCTCTAAGAATTATGACAAATTACCGAGCCATATCTTGAGGAATTCTTCAATTTGAAGGTTGAGGCATAGGTAGGTTTTACATCCGACCCTACCCTTTATCAATATTGTTGTCGAAACCAATCATAACCGACTTAATTGGATTTCAGAGTTTCCCCTTTTCAATTATTGATCAAAATTACAATTATAATCTTATTTTTCTTTAATAATTATATCATAATTAGATTCCAAATAATTTATAAAATAGATGCCTATCAACCATTTGAATGCCGACATGTGCATTTTTTTCTATTTTTCTTTCTTACTATAATTGGCAACAGTAGTAGGAGCTGATGTTTAAAACCATAGTTTTCCATTTAGATAGAGAATTAATACCATGATTTCTAGAAATGGATTAGTTTATCGTACAAACTATAGAGGCTCCTCAAGTGAATGAAACCCTTCTTCCCCTATTCCATTTGAGAAATCCAGATATGGCCTTGAGTGAACAAAGGGGACCAGCCAAGGTCTTAGGTATTTAATATGGTAAACCTGCATTGGATGGACCATGGTTATAAAGTTAAAAAATATACATAACAAGAATGCAGAAATGGTGCATATACAGTGTGCCAATGATTCCGACCATAGTTTCAAAACTCGAAAAATATTTTCTTAAGTTGGTCCGAGTTGATTCGACTAGATAGGATTTCAAGTGAACAAGTTTTATGAAGTTTTCTAAGTTCAATAAAAAAATTTACCAAGTTATTCAACTCGATAAAATCCGAATCCAATTAAATTTTAAATTTTTGAACTATAATTAGAATTCAAAGTTGAATTTTATAATGATGATAGATCATGAATATATAACCTTTTTATTACTCATATTTCTATCACTTTGGGTAGACCCGACTCCATTCATCAAAACAAGCTTGACATTGCATACTTTCCCATTGACCATCTTACTTATCAATCAGTCTATAAACAGAGGAATGATATGATATGAGGTTGACTAATTTTTTTAACTTTATAATATATTTTCAATCAATTCAATAATGAATTAACAGTCTTATACATGATGATAACATTCAAGACCATCAGTTAATCTGAAGGAAATGTGGAGATTTAATGGAGTTTTTTTTACGATGATCACAGAGAAAAAGAAAGGAATAATAAATCTAATAATTGACAACATAGAGCACTTAAATATTACCCATGGAAATTTTACGTTGGATTTTCCGCGGTTTCCCACACGTAAATTGAAAAAAGGTATAATTGAATTTTGAGTTAATAAATATGAAAATAACTAGAAATAGAGGAACAACACATGCATATTAGAACGATAATAATGAAGATTTCACAACAAAGACACTTTCTTTACGGTGAGAATATTAACAATCACACGCTGATTTCCAGCAGTGAAATCAGAGATCTCCAGCAGAGAAATTGACTGAACAAAATTAGAGATTTTTAGCAGAGAAATCTCTAATTTCCCTCTATGATGATTTGATTGTAACATATTATGTAAAGAATATTATCTTGATTCATACATGGATTTTCAGATGAAATAATATAAATATACCATAGGTCTCCAAAGTAAAAAAAAGTGGAGAACCATTCATTCATTCTTATGTTTTCTATTTCTTTCCTCGGCTTAACTTTGAAGTAAACTATTAAATAAAAGCAAAGAAATAAATAACACATGAAGCTATGAAAATAAATACTTCTATGCTACTTTTCTTCTCACTCACTCAAATGTGAGATTCAAAGTTGAAATAAAATGGCAATTCTACTTTCCCTTTTTCTCCCATTTCCATGTTTTACTTCACCTCTTACAACCTACAAGGGTTCAAATATTAGAATCCAATGAAAGAAAAAAAGAAAAGGAAAGGAAAAAAAATTAATTATTTAGTATACAAAAATAAAATTCAAATGAAAGGGTATCTACCAAATTTCCAACCTCAGCTTGTGTCATCAGAAATTGCCACCACCCCGACTTGCCGTGTGGACCCAGTTGCCGGTTACTGTGCTCCGGCCTCCACGTCAGCAGAATCCGTCACTGGCTTCTCCAGCAAGGAGTGGCGGCAGGTGGGGCACGATGAATGTGACATGAGCCATGTATCGATGCACCTCACATGGAAACCATGGCTGCACTTAGGTAGGACACGCACCTTCTCACCATCCATGAATTCCCCCAGGCAGATGGGGCAGTCAGTGGCCGGAATGCTAGCCTCCGCTCCATACACCACCACAGGAATCTGGCGTAGAGTGCGCTTCTTCAGGCCGGTGGCGGCTAGGCGGGCAGCCTCCTCATGCGGGTTCTCAAAGGCAAACCGCCTTCCGCACCGCAGCGCACATCGGATGATCGAATTCAGCCCGAGTGCGCAGATGAGTGCACAAAGCAGAGCAGCAAGGATGATCACCATGTTGGTGTCGAAGTTGGCGTCGTTGCTGTAGGCAGCAGCTCCTCCATGTGGCCTACTTCCATTGACCAACGGTAGCTCTTTCGGGTCAGTACCGAGTAGTCGGCGATGCGGTGTTCCCCTTGCTAGTGTGTGGAGAGATTTCATTTCGCAGAATTCACCCTTGAACTTGATAATTCGCACCGAAGAGATTAATTATGCTGTGCCCATCTGCCCAATCTAATGCTCTGTTAACACCCATTAATAACAGGACTAATGTTGAAAATTAAAAAACAATTGAACGACACTTGAATGAAGGTAGTATGAGGAGGTACCTGTTCTTTTAGGTTCTCCAACGGCTACTTTTCATGGGTCTTCTTCAAGGTTTGGTTGAGTACTTGAGTGAGCCAAGGATACAGCTGTGAAGTATCGAAAGCAGCAAATAAAGAGGCAGAAGAGCTTGTGTTTCTCTTTATGGGTTCTTCATCTCTTTTGGTTTGGCCAGTAATGTTACAAGGATTCCTGTTAGACAAGGACCCAAACAGGGCATCTTCTTAGTAATTAGAGGATAAGGAAGAAAAGGGGTCCTGAAGAAGGGGGTCGTTTTCAGAATCAGGGACTGTCGGTGCTGGATTCCCCCTCTTGATCGCCGCTGAAGATTGGAGGACAGTGGATGACATGGATTTTGATTCAAGAATCTGACAAGATTGGCCACCTTGATCAATTAAATTGTTGTAAATAGCGGCCCGAGTCGTCGATAATTGATAATATCCTTTAATACAATAATCATCATCACCATAATCATGTAATCAGTAGGGGCATCTTCTCTTCTCCTGCAAACTGTAAAGGGGCAGTTTGAAGGGCCCTTATCTTTCAATGGTGGCTGGAGGAGTTAGGCTCTTATCTTTCAATGGTGGCTCTGGAGGAGTTGGGGACAGTGGGAGGGGGATTTAGGATACAAATCAGAAGAGACTACAGAAAGGAATGTAGAGGGGATTTTGTTTTTGTTTTTGGTTTGGTTTTGGTTTCTTTCACTTTCTTTTTCATTAGGTGACATGACACGGAGGAAATACCTTCCCAAAGAAAAACAAAGGCAGCAAAGGGTGCAAATGAAATTGTATTATAGCACCTGATCCCACCAACTAATCATGATTAATATTTAAAAATGCTTATTCTGAGCACTAAATCCCACCCCACCTCAGCTTCCAACCAGCAACATGAAGCTGTCATACTTTGCAAAATGTCGGCAAAGAGTGCTTAAATCACAGTTAAAAACTCAAAATAATTTGAGTGAGTCAGTTCAAATTGACTTGATTTAATAAACTTTCAAGTTCAGTCATTGAGTTTTTCTATTTTCTTTTTCTTTCTTTTTTTTCTAATTTTAAGTCGAGTTAAAAATAGGGTATCCATTCAATCATAGTGGACATTACACTTATTAAAGTTTTCTAATCTAGTCTTAAAAAGGATAATGAGATGATGCATTTAACGCACTAGTTAGGGATGTTTCTTCTTTTTTACAATGATTTGATGAGGGAGGCTTACAATTTTGGGGATGTTGTACTGTGACCACCAATTTATGATGACATCTGAGGGAATCAGTGGCACTAAACGTGTGTGGCAAGGCTATTTACTTAGTGACCCAAAAGGCATTATGGGTCACATCCATGGATTGTGGGTTAGGGTTTTTGTTTGGCTTACATTTCATTCAACACCACCAAACTTCCCCAATCTACTGGGTGGGTTTGAACTTTTGAAGAAGTTTCATGGTCATGTGGCTCAAAGTTTTGATTTAGATTCGATCAGGTCAGAAGATTTGAGGGACGATCTACATAAGTTTGCATAACTTTATCATTCGTAGAAATTTTTAATTAAAAAGTTAAACTTTCTTTTATTTAACTTCAAAGAGTTGGCATGTTGGTCAAGAAGTCTATCTCATTAAGCGGAGTCTTTAGTTTGATTCACGTTCAACTCTCACACACCACTTCTGGTAGATTTAACCGGTGTTTGTTGATTGAGAGATTTACACATGCATGTCCATTTAATTATATGGGTGGAGATACTCATTTTATCCAAAATAAATTCTTTTATTTAAAATTAATTTTTTGAATTATATCTCTTCATTTAATTATATTATAGATTATATTGACAATTACTCTATTATCTAATATATTTTTTTCTTTATCTCATCTCTTTACATTTTCGAAAGACTCAATACTTTCATTACACGATGAATAAATCCTTGAATCATGTAAAGATAAAGAAGAAGAATTTTTATTTGGTCTATTGAGTTTTGATAAATTATCTGCTGCGAATCAATAATTAATTTTTCGCACTATTTTTATTTCTAATACTCATTATTATTTTATAAATTTGATTAATATATAGTTTAAACTCATCTCTAAATCTAGTTATAGATGGTTAGAATTTTATAGCCTGTAATACTTGAAATGGTATTTTTAAATTGAATTTTATTACACTTCAAACACAAAGGAATATCTATCAAATCAACTCATTTTCACCCTCCAATGTAAACCTTGTATAAAAATTAGTCATCTACCTCACAAGAAACAAGTTGACAATCAATAAATTTTTTTTCCAATTGTCAGCTGGGTCGGGGTTATAATTTAACCCCACCAAATTCTAAATAATGATGACCAATGATATTCATAATAATAACAATAATATTAGTAATTACATTAATAAAAGTTAAATACATTATATAGCTAGTTCAAGTTATGTTTTTCTTAAAATTGGTGATATTATGTAATAAGGAGTGCAATTAGTTTAAGTTTAGGTCTTAACCCATCTCAATCCATTCTAGAAATTCATAAACTAAGTCAGGTTAGTTTGTTTCATGAGTCTAGAGATGGTTAGGCATGTGATATGGGTTTGGTTCAGTTATGGTCAAATAATAGATGATAGATATTGTGTTTGTTTGGTTTGACCAAGGGTCATGGCTTGATGGGTTAGGTTGGTCAAATCATGGATAGGGTCCCTGACCGGGTCACAAGTTGTGTCATGAATTGGTTGGAGCTTAGGCTATAGTTAACCCATGAGTTGGGTTGAATACTTGAACATTCAAGGGCCCAGAATTCGGTATCAGCTGATACGATATATCGACTATATCATTATCGGCCGATACCTCTCTTCTTCTTTTTTTTTAAAAAAAAATAGCCGATATGATACGGTCGAGATATCGGGCGATATGCGGTTTCAAAATCGTATGATATCGGCCGATACGATACGTATCGGCTGATATTTGGACCCCTGCTTGAATGTCTTAAAATTCACAAGGAAATTACTTTCAACTATTCCTAAAAAATCATTTTCTATTCACATAGGTGTAGCTCAACTAGTAGTCTACTTCTCAGAAAGTGAGAGGTGCCAGGTTCGAGCTCCCATGGCCTCACATGGTGTGCCCTAAGGGCAGTGGGTATCACCTGTGGGAGTTTTACGTTAGATTTTCCACAATTTCCCACACATAAATTTAAAAAAAAAAAATTATTTTCCACAATTTTGGTGAAAAATAATTATGATGTGAAAAGTATTTTTTTACAAAAAAGTTGTATCAAATACAGAAAAATAATTTCAACATGTGAATAATTTTTCATTTTCACACAAAAAAAAAATCATACAAACATACCCTAAGTGAATTTAGTCAATAAAATAACTACTCTTATTCTTTTATATTTCTATTAATTTATACGAAAGACAGACCAACAATGAACTGATTTTGGCAAACCATAGATTGCCATTTCGGCCCATCTCCAAAACACCGACCACTGTGTCCGGGGTAACTCGGTATCTCAGATATCGACCAACATCTCTCTCTCCTAATTTTTTTTTTTAAATCTCGGTGTGTATCAGCCGATATTGACGAGATCTCGACCATATCTGCCGAGATTTATACCCCTGCACCATGTACAAGTTTTCTTCATGGCCTGTTTATTTTAAAACCCAAATCCCACCCATTATTGGCCCCTATTATTTTAAAAAGCGAGTGCTATCGGCAAACACACAAGATATTGATTAGGAAAGATAGTTAAGTTAATCAAAAAATTATAATTAGATTAAAGGTCTTGAGTTCGATTCCTTTTTAGGCTTATCCAATATATAAAGTTTGCATATGGTTTTGTATACTCGTTGAATTAGTCTTACTTTCAATGTTAGAATAAAGACACTCATCTTATTCGTAGAAATAAAAAAATTGATTAGTACATTGGCAATAAATATTGAAAAATATAATATTTAAGAGACTTGACCCTAGAATTAAATCCATCGTTTTCACAATTTATTAGTAAATTTTAAAATATAAAGCACTTTCTAGTAAAGACTACTTATGTCAAACCTGACTTAGTTGAGATTAAATCTTCTGTACTTTATTCTCTTTAATTAGATCTTTTAGCTTAACTGTCCACCAGAAGATTTGTAGAGTGTTGGGCCTAATTTGTCCAATTATAAATAAAAGCATGAGCTTGATCCTAGGCCTGGGTTGCCTCAAATAGGTCAAATCCAAGCCTACCTAAGCTTTCACATGTAATGCTTAGCCTAATTTTAAACCCAAATTAAATACTCAGCCTTATCTGGGCTCGTTGAACCCAAGATGGGGCTATTTTGGATTTATATTATTAAAACTTATAAAAACAAAAACCATATAATATTAGGATTAGGTTTATATTTATACATAACATTAATTATATAAATGTGAGCCTCAGGTTAGTTTCAAGCTTTCATTTCAGTAGGCTTACACTATTTTATATAACCCAAAAATCAGTTCGATCGAGTCAGTCTTGAGGTAAAAAATATATTGCATTGATACGAGGCATCGATACATCTGTATTGGCATAATGCATCGGCTGTTACAAGTCAATTCGCATCCATCTGAACCCCGGCTTTAACGCATGGATTCATTGTGGCCAGGATTTTCCCACAACATTGCGACCGATAATATGATAGTAGGTCTGAACCTGAATTTTCTTGAGTTTCCATGAGAGCTCAAGTCGGGGCAGGGCTGAGTGCAACCCACCTATAAAATGTTAAACTCTTTACCATCAATTGAATATAAGAATATCCTTGTATTAGTCTTGGGGTTTTTCTATCTTCTAACACTAATTCCCCTATATACACAATATTAAAAGGCCAGTGATCCTCACATGGGTATTTTGTGTATATAGACACCGCTTTTACCGTGATGCCAATTTGCCCTCCACCTGCCATACCAAAAAAAAAAAAAAAATGTCAAAATTCATGAATAGTGCAAATTGGTTTGCCGAAATTGAAAGTTGACTCTTCAAAATTCATGAACAGTGCAATTCGGCTCTCCGAAATTTCAAATCGGCTTGCCAAAATTCATGAACAGTGCAATTCGACTCTCCGGAATTTCAAATTGGCTCGTCGAAATTCACATGAACAGTAAATATTAGAATATTGAAATTTTACTGTTTATGCGAAAGGTAAAATCAGAAATACACTAAAACCCGTGTCGCTAAACACAAAATACCCGTAGAAGGATTGTTGACCTTGTCAAAATACAAAATTAAGATCCTACTGGGTCTACTAATATGAGCTCTATTATGCGCACTCTGACTCAGTGTGAGTCTGTAATTTAAGACCAAGGATCCAAGGGTTCAGAACAAGTCCTCTTTAAGTGAGTAATTTGTATGGTGATGCAGTCTAGTTTTGGCTCACCGTTTTGGAGTGGTCTTGATCCCATTAAGGAACAATCAATTCATCGTTTTGGAGTTCATTTTTTAAAGAGCGATATAGAAGGGTGAAGGGTAAAATGAAAATTCCACATAAAAATTTCAAATCCTATATCACATAAAAGAAAAATCCAGTGTGAGATTGGCACCCATTATAAATTGTTGATATGCATAGTGTAGAAAAAGTTTCATTTAAACTTTTTTTATCTATTTGTTTTAAGTAAATAGATCAACAATTGAGAGGGATTTCCACTTCTGCCATCTATTTTATTTAGTTTAAACCTTATGTCTATACATTTTTAACAAAACTATTTTCTTTTAAATTCTAATATTTATAACTATTTCTTTGATTTTGTAGGGTCAGTGGACTTCATTTCACTGTCATGTCATTTAGCAATGGCTAACTTTTGCACTCTTTTGTGATTTTTTTAATTAATTTGATAGGTCTGTTAGGCGAATTTATCCATCAACGTGACATTTTAAAAATTATCTCAATTAGACTGTTAATTTTTTTTCTTTTGAAGATTTTTTTTTTTTAACTCTATATCCTATTTAAGATTCACTTGAACCTATGTGATGCGGCCATTGAATCTATTCAAGATCCAGTTGAAGATGGCAGGGCCCAATTTGATCAAGTGGAAGAAATTGCACTCAAATTCCTAAAGAGGATTGATGAAGGAAAGAGAGGCCTTGTAAGGTTTTCAATGGGCCTAGTTTCACTCCCTTAGTCCATTCTAAGCCCAAATGATCAAGTTACGCGTTGGAGCCTGCATTGAAGTGTATTGGGCCTTCAAAGCCCACTTAGAAGGCCCATTTGCTGCATGACCAAATTTCCATATAACCATCCACATCATTACCTAGGTGGATGCCACATGGATGCCAACATGGCATGGAATCTTGGATTGGGACCACTAGGATGGATTCGAAAACTTCAAGAATAGAATGGATCCTCTCCTTTGGGCATGAGCATGGATAGGGAGCTGATTTGGAGGACTCCAAATCATGCAACAATCCAAGATGGACGGTTGGGATTGCATGCTCCATGACTAGCCAATTTCGCCCAAGCCCAATGAGGATTATGATGTCATTCTTTTTTCATTTTTTCTTATATGATGTAATAATTTTAATGTAGACATCGAACCCAATGAGTTTGGCAATGACCTGATCAAGACCCAATTGGACGAGATCAATGAATTACCTCCCTGAATTTATACTAGGATTAATGGAATGAATTACCTCCCCGAATTTATACTAGGATTAATGGAGGGAAGCAGGATGCAGACTTAACCCATTAGACCCAATTGTACCCTAATATGGGCCCATTTGCACCAATTCGGGTCCGGACCCATTTTTTAAGTTCTTAAAATTTGGTGACTTTTTATTTGAACTTAAAAAATGGGTCCTTTTTATTTTCTGATTATTAAACTTTTGCACCAAACGGCAATGACTTTGTCCCCATATAATAGATCCATTGAGAAATTCTATACATGAATACAATGTTTCCATTGATCACTTGCTTGGATCAACAAAGCCATTTTTAAAAGTATTTTGAATTATTTTTTAATTTTGAAACCTTTGCATCCTACGTGAAGCTCACTTTTGAAAGTTATTTTCTTAATTATGCAAAAAAATCACCTTAATTTGATTAATAAAGCTATAAAGCTATGTTTTTAAACTTTTAGAAGGAATCATAATGTGTGTTGTGATAATTAATGAATGCAATCTTTTGATGTAATCTACAATTGAAGAAGTTTATTATAATGAAATTTGTCGAAAGATATTATATTCAATGGATCAATAAAGTCATGTTAAGTTTTCTTAATTTTGATTATTTAACTTCATTTTAATTGATAAACTTTTGCAGCATATCTAGAGTGTAATTTGCCTATATAATGGTACTAGTTTTAAAACTCTTTAAATTTTAAATTGTTATTTCTTTTTATAAACAAATACTTTTTAATGTGGCCCACAATATCATCTTTACTAAATCCATCTCCTTGAACTCCAATTACATACTCATTTTAATATATCCAATATTAAATCAACAATTATTATCCCATGTATTAATATATTAAAAAAAGTTCAGTCATTCTAATACAGATAAAATTTGTTAGGAGACGCGTGATAGAGTGAAATTCTCATTTTACTTGTACCGATGTACCGCTCATTAAATATCAGTGTACCGATAACACACCGCTCTTCATATATATATATATATATATATATATGTATATGTTTTGTACATCGGTATACTGAATACCAATGTTTTAAAACCAGGCCTGTAGAACGACCCTTCCTGTGGAGAAAGGATAGGTTAAATAAGGTTCAACCGAATTGACCCGTAGTCAAACCCGGTCAAACCCGTATCATTAATATAATATTATAAATAATATTAAATTATTAACTAAGATTTAATTAATGAATTCAAATAAAATTTTATGTAAATAATTATTTTATCAATATAATATTTTGTCAATATATATTTTAGTAGTTGAGAGCAATATCTTAAAAACCAACCCATCTACCAAACCATTTCATGGGAAAGTTGGGTTAAATAAACTCACTCAAACCTGTACAAGTCAATATAATATGATAAATAATATTAAACTATTAAATATTAAATAAGATAATAAGATATAAATAACTATAAAGAATAAAAAATAAAATACAATACACATAATAAAAGACAAGATTATATTTTCATAAAAAATATTTTTTTTCCCCATAAACAATTATAAATACCAAAAATTAATAATCCAACGTCTATCTTCCAATATCATCCTAAACAAAAATATTTTATAATCTATGATCTCATACGTCTAATATTTAAATCCAAATTTATTTTTTATTTACATTTAATATTTTCTCAAAAATTGTAATCTGACCACAATAATTTTAACCCAACATTATTTTTTAATGAATCCTCTTAAAAATACAGAAAGAAAAGAAAGAAAATACACTAGTCATATATATTTAACGGCTAAATAGAGTGAAAGAAAATTGATATTTGTGACTTTTTGTGAAAATATCATGCTTTAAAATTTAACCTCGGCCGTTTGATTCATTTATGACGAGTTCGACGTGTCTCAAGCCACGTTTGAATTGAAAAATAAATCGACTCAAATATCAAAATTGTACACTATATAATCTTTTAAATCTCATAATAATATTATAAAATTATAAATGGATAATAAATTGAAATATAAATATTTTTTTATTTGAATCACTCGTTTCATAAATTTAAATGAAATGAATAACCTTAAGATGAATTTAATTTTTCTTTTTTTGAAGTCTTTAAAATTAAAAAAGGATGCTACAGACACCATGTGCTTACGTGAGTTGAAACTTAATAGGGAAGTGCTGACGTGCTTCGCTTAAACAAACCCTAAAATCGTCAGCCACGTGAAGATGGGAGAAGAGGAACCCATCAACGAAACTGTGAAAGAGAAATTGATGAACGACCTTCGAGTCTCCGATCATTGACCGCACGGATGAAGATGGGAAGATCGTTTAACGGAGAAGTAGTAGTGAGAATGTGAGATTTTTTTTTCGTTTTTTGTTTTTATTTCCTTCTTCTTTTTTCTTCCCTGATTTTCCTCTTTTTTTTCTCCTCTCTTTTCACTTTTATCCGAAATCGGCAATCCAATCCCATTCCAGCAGTTTTTTTTTTTTATACATTTAAAAAACGGGTTTTACTTCTAACGGGTCACGAATTTATTACAACTTGAACCCAGGGGTCAAAAATTCGGCCGATAGTGTGCATATCGGCCGAATTAATTCGGATTTTCGACCACCGATCTATATCGACCGATACGTATAGTATCGCCCGTACAAAAAAAATTCGGTCGATATGACCGATTTACCGATAATTCGTGTTTGTTATTTTTTTTTTAAAAGCCCTTTTTTTCAGAAATATGGGACGAGAAAGAATGAAAAGAAATAAAAGAAAATATGAAAAAAAGATTGAAATTGCTACACCTTTCAGAGCTTTCGTTCTTCATCTTTTTCTTCTTCGGTGATGGGAAAAATACAGAACAGCTGCGGCGGCTAGGGTTTAACAGAGAGAGTGAAAGAGAAAGAAGGGTAAAATTTGAGCATTAGGGTTTGTGGAACCCTCTTTTAACATGAACTCACGAGAGCTTCTTAAAGGGCTCACGTGGAAGCAATTGTGAATATTTTTTGTTATTTTAAATATAATATTTATTTATGTTGAAAGTTATTTATTTTATTGTAATAATTTAATATTATATTTACCATCTAATATTTTTACCATTGTTATTATTATTAGAAAGTATTCTTTATTTTTATTATATCAATTTAACATAATTAACTATATCTCATAATTTTATCTAATAATTTTATTTATCTAATTATTATTAATGAAAAATAAAATCTATTTTCTCAAATGAAAAAAATATTATAGTATTATGTATAACATTTATGTGGTTATCAGTTCAAGTGATTAGGATCACTTTAGTTTCATTTCCTAATATTTTTTCTATATTATTATGTAATTTTCAATCATTTTATTTTTATTTTTTATTTTTATAATTCATAACTTAAAATAACACTCATTGACTAAGAAAATAAATTATGAAATTATTTCTACAAATTTTTCTCATTTATATCCTTTTTCTTATAATTTTCACCATTTTATTACTAATTATATAATTTCTCGCTATCGTAACTTCAAAAATATATTAGAAGATATAAATGTCCGATACTTTAGGAAAAAATTATATATTCAATAAGTCCATAATTATGTGTATTTACTGTAATTTTTTTGGATTTTTTTTTTTAAAAAAAAACAGACAGGAGAGAGAAAAAGTTCGGCCGATATATCAATCGAACCGATATATCGGTCGATATGAAAAATCGGATGGGATCTCCACTCGGCCGATTTTTCTACCCCTGGTTGAACCACGGGTGATAGCAGGTTTTTAAGGGTCTTTAATCCTAACGAGTTTTATCATGTCACGAGCCAACCGTCGATTCGACCACGGATCGAGTCGGGTTTAACAACACCGTCGAATATCGATACTTTTGAAGAGCGATACACAGTATAGATAAAATGATAATTTCACTCTATCCTTTATCCTAATACAGTCGGAATAGATGTCTTTTAACAAAATTATAATTGTTTAGATCATAGATTCACAACTGAATTACGTGCTATTACATGTTATTTAGATTCTCAGTTATAATATTAATGCCATGTGACAATTAGGGAAGAAAACACTTTCTCTCAATCTTTTTTCAAAGAAAAACCATTGTTTAATTTTTTTTAATATATATTTCAAATTTTTAAATATTAGAAATCGAATTGAACTGAGATTCTTCTAATTTGTGTTTCTCCGGGAGAATCTCCTGTCTTAATCTCTCCAATTCCAAAGACGCTTCCTCCGATGGTCACGGACGGAAGTTTGGAGACTCCACGACCGACAAACTGTTCGCCGCTGTCTTTTCTCTCGAGGCGCCAACACTTCCATTCTGTACTCTTGTTTTGTTCTTCTTCTTCTGCCTTGACCGTGTTTGTCTTCCACTCTCTATTTCTCCTTCTTTGCCCGCCATCGCTACTGCAAAGCCCTCTCTTCGTTCACCCTTCTCAATCGTCACAATCAGTTGTTGCTTTTGCTCCTGCAAAACCCTAGCACAATACTCGCGCCCTAAACGAAATCCCCCTTTTAGCTCCCTTCCTGATAAAATACCCAATGAAATTCCTGTCTTGTTTTTCGCTCCTAACCTCGTGACTAGCGCTTTGGAATATTGGGGCTTGGTTGCTGCTGCTTCTTTTCTGTTTGGTGCTTTTTTTTTACGAAGGTGCATGGAAAAAAGAAGCCCCAGAATTTTATTTTCCGCTTGGATGCATGAAAAGGCAAGTACTATCTTAGAAAATAACTATTTTTACTTCAATTGTAAATGGATTGAATCGACCTTAGTTGAGAAATTTTTCTTTTCCAAGGAAAACACATCCTGTTCCGTTTGAAATCTGGGAAGCAAGCATTTTTTTTAAACTAAAAATACGAATGGGTTTACCATTCTGGTTAACTTTCATTCCAAAGCACATCTCGTTCTGTTTGGAATCGTGGAAAGAGAAGTACTTTAATTTTTTTTTTCAGGAAATCACATCCTTCCCTTGGAATTATGGAAAGGGAAGCACTTCATTCGAAAATAACTATTTTTGATATACGAGTACTAATATTTTTAGTCATTTAAAAAAAAAAAAATTAGAAGTGGTTCCTTTCCGGGAAGCCAATGCCTTTTCAGTTGGAATCTTTGAAATGGAAGTGCTTTCTTGGAAAGTAACCGTTTGAACTACAAATGCTAATGGGTGAAACAGTAATTGTTGAAAAAATGGTTATTTTTCAGGAAAGCGTATCCCATCCCATTTGGAAACATTTAATATAGAGCACCTCCTTGGAAAATGACAATTTTATAGTTGCAAATACAAATTCTTTAACCATTTTTTAAAAATGGTTCTTTTCCAGGTGAGTACTTTCGATTTCAAAGTTCAAACATCCAAGTCAAAATTTGATGAGAAAATTGTGTTCTTACATAAACCTGATTGTTTAGATGGGCGCGAATGGACACTGATGCAAACTAGTTTGCTGCATGCAGTGCTTACACCGTAATGTTTTGATAGAGTGCTAGGAGGTGATCTTGAGTGTCAGGTTTCAAAATGGGTGCACTTGCTCCTTTAACTGCTTGGATTCCGGAAGATGATCTCTTACTGAAGAATGCGGTCGAGGTAATGCTGACTAGGTCTTTGTCTGTCCAAATACTTTCAATATTCTCCCTAGTCTTTGATTTCCTCTAGCCCACACCCGCCCCCCCCCCCCCAACATCAAATAGCTCATGCTTCATATCTGTTCTGGGGAGTGTTTGAGCTTTGAGGATTAGTGTTGGTTTGATGTGCCAAGGTTCTCTTGACTTGAAGCTGTTTGTTGAAAGGTAACTGTTGAATCAATGTGAATTACTTGGGTTTCTTGCAGCTTCTTATTATGAGAAATGATCAAGCACAATGTTTTGTATGGTAGTGTTATAGAATTGGTTAATTCATGGCAACTTTGCCACTAAAATTCATATGGGTTGTATTACAAATCTTTTTGAAGATAGTGGTCAATGAAAAATTGCTATTGTTGTGAAAATCAACAGTTGAAATGGAGTAGCTGATTGGGCTGTCATTGAGGACAGTTCAGTTCTAACAAGTTGAAAATGGTGCTGTGTTCTTGATCAGATGTATGTATCTTCTAGTTGAGGTGATCCCATGTTGCTGCATATGTTCAGTAAGATTCTTCTTAATCTTGATGTTGAACCCATCCGATGGTCCATCCAAACAAGTTTGGATGTGGTTGGTTGTTTTTTGTCACGCATATCTTAGATTTAATCAAGGTGAACCATCAACCTTCTGATTTTTTATCTCTCATGCAAAGATTTTCTCTCAATCTCAAAGCTGAAAATGTTTGATGATGTCCTACCCACTAAACAAGTGATTTTATTAAGTGGTTATCAAACTTGCAATGCTTTATGGAGCAGAGCATTGGGCAATGAGGAAGCGACAAATAGACAAAGTTAGGGTAATGGAAATGCACATTTTAATGTTATTTTGGATGAGTGGAATACTTTTTAAAATTAGGATTAGAAATGACTATGTTAGGTAGCTTAATAGATAACAAGACCTGAGAAACTTGTTTAAGGTGGTTTGATCATGTCACTAGAAGATCCAATACAACTCTAGTTTGTAGAGATGAGGAGATTACAAATCAAAGGTATAAGGATGAGAGGAAGACCACTAAAAATTGTGGAGGGATGGGACAAACAGAAGCATGATATATTGTGGAATGACAAATGTTGTAATTTATGATAGGTCAAAAGGAAAAACAGAATTCGAAAAGCCGGTCCTAGATAAATGGTAACGTTAATTGATGATGACAGTTAAGCTTGCTTCTTTTAGTTTTTCATTTGTTCTCTAATTGAAGGTGCTTAGTTGGGTGACTTGGGTTAGGACAAAATGGCTTAAAAGTGAAAAGTGCTAGTTGCACAAAACTTGAAAAGACAATCGCAGATAAATGAATATTAATTGATGATGTTGGTGAACCTTGCTTTTTTTCATCTTACTCTTTGTTCTCCATAATAGAAGGCACACAATTGGGCTACTTGAGTTGGGGCAAAATGGCTAAAAGTGAAAACTACCAGTTGACAGTTCATACCACTCTCAGTGTTACATCAACGTGCGTTTCTTTTTTTGAAACGGTAACTGAGATAATACTAAATAAAAGCATTAGAGGTGCAAAAGAAATTGTACAATGTGACGAAGAGGAGAAGAACACCCCTTAGCCCCTTACACCCAAAAAGCCCAAGCAACGAAAAAGTGGAAGCCCAAAACACTAAACTATCATGGATACATGTTGGAAGTCCTCAATAGAAGACGTCCAGAATCCGGTTGGAAATATACTGCGGATTTTCAACACGGTTTCTAAAAACTCTATTATTGCGCTCCCATCAAATGCACCATACTGTGGCAAAAAGGGAAAGGCACCACAGCACTGAGAACTTAGAGGAAAATTAGAGCGCTTCCATCAGAAAGAAAGCTGAACTATCGAAGAGGGTATAGACCACTGGATACCGAAACATTCCAAGATAGTGCTCCAAACAGTGGTTGAGAAGGAGCAATGAATGAGGAGATGATCTATGTCTTTAGAAGCCTGGAAACATAAAGGGCAAACGCTTATCAAGACTCTTCCCCTCCTGCGCAAATTTTCTTGTGTTAGAATTGTCCTCAAACTAGCGGTCCAAAGGAAACTGATGGCTCGAGGTGGGGCTTTAGACGACCAGATGGAAGGATCCACGTTCGAGTAGAGTCATGGTTACTAATCCACTCGTAAAAAGACTTTACCGAAAATGCACTAGACGAACTAGGCCACCAAAGCAAGGAGTCATTCTTTGAGTCACGAATCTGAGCAAGATTGAGATGTAACAAAAGTTGTGTAAGAATATCTGCTCGTCGATAGAAGAGAATATCCCACACAATTTGGTCGCCCACGAAAGAGTAGTAATCTGAGATGGTACCATCGGGTGAGGGGGACATGTGGTAGATGGAGCGGATTAGGGAAGCTAGTAAGGCGGAGTTACTTCAAAAGAGTAATTCGGACACCAAAAGATATATATTTACCTCGCCATGAGGCAAGACGCTTTCTAAACTTGCTGATGATAGGCTCCCACAAAGAGTAGCCATGGGGACCAATACAAAGATGGAGACCTAAGTAAGTTGAGGGTAAAGAAGCTGCTTCACATTGTAGAATAATAGAATAAAGAAAAGTGAATGTGGAGAATAGAGAAGAATTCTTTGTATATTGTGTTGTATTGAATGTCTAGAGGTTACACATATATATAGTACAAAGGGAGCCATTCATGGTGGCCAAAAAAGGAAATAAATCAAATGAATAAGCAACTACACTAATTGCACATCTAACGACATGTTTTGGCTCAACTTTCCTAAACTAGAAATATTTTGGTCAACTATGTCGAGAAGGTGGGTCCCACACGGTCTAATGTTTGAAGTGGGTCCCACAACACTCCTCTTCAAGCTGGTTCGAAGATGTCTTGTAAACGTAGCTAACCACTCCAGTGAGCTGAGTTCGAGGAACAACCTTTGTCAACATATCCGCAAGTTGATCTTTAGAATGCAGATAAGGAGTGAAAAGACGGCCTTAAGAAATATGTTGATGAAGGAAGTTATAATCAACTTCTATGTGCTTAGTTCTCTTATGAAAGATTGGATTGGAAGCGATGTTGATGGTTGCCTGATTGTCAGAAAACATAATAAGGGATCGGCAGGAGCAAAGCCCAATTCAGTAAGGAACCGTCGGAATCATAACAATTCAGATGCATTATTAGCCATGGCACGAGATTCGGCCGGCCTCAACACTAAATCGAGCAACAGTGGACTACTTCTTGCTTTGCCAGGCAACTAAATGTGAGTCAAAGAAAACACAATATACAGATAATTCTTCTCCGTTCTTCACATTGTCCACGTTCACTTGATTGTTTTGTATCATATCATGCTGTTTCACCCTCCTATCACAGCTTTCCCACAACACACGTCTCAACATGGCTGCCAAACTAGATTAGCTCGCCACCTTCGAGGTTTATGCCAAATATCTCACTCTTCATGTAGTTGATGTGAAGAGAGGTGGAAAGCTCAAACCTTCTGAGTATGTCTTTGATTTCTTATTGATTCTACTTCAGCTTTGCAAAAAATTATGATGTCACTTGTCAACGTGGGTTTCACAGTCTCATTTGCTGGTTCATATGATCATTGGGCTGACTTGTTTTTAGAACACTGACCTGGCAAGCATTTGTATTGGATTATTGACTCTTATCAAATAACTATAAGATGGGCTGAAGAGGCTATGGTGATGCGAGGTTTAATTTCATTTTATTTTACTCACCATCTTATTATTTTTTGGAAAGATTTTTATTGATTGGGCAGAAGCAAAACACAAAAAAATACAGCCAAAGAATATGGCCATGCCCATAACAGAAACAGAAACAGGGCCATCAAGGAAGGTAAAAAAGCAAATACCAGGCCACAGGCCATAGAGTTACATATTATGCTTATGTCACAGGTTTAGTTTCTTATCATGTATGCTCTCTTTGCATTGTCATTCTTTCCTATTATTGTTGAGTACCTCTGCAGCAAAGAATTTCTGGGTTGAAGCTTTACAACCACATGTCAATTTAGTGAAGTTCGTTGCTGGGGGTATCCACTACATATGTCAAATCATTCCTTCTTCTGGGTAAAGGAATAGAAACTACATGTGGTTTAAGGTCCTATAATAGGTTCAGCTGAGAATGTAACCTGTATACTGCACTTTGGTTGAAGTATATGTTATAGAATTTTATGGGCGAGAAATCTTGCCTCCAAGGTAGTTAAAGTTATTTTGATGTTTTGGTGGTAAGTGTAGAATAAGACATTAATAATAAGATATGGTGTGTCTTCCTTAATCAATGAGAGGCCGTATCATTTATATTTATAGAGAAAAGGGAATACAAATATGGAAGATAAACTAAAAGAGGAAAACCCTAAAATTGGTAAGTACAATATTGGTAAACACCAATTAAGGAAAAAACTAAATTATAAAATACAATAATAGTAACTGATAAATTAAAGAAACTGCTAAATATATCTCAACACCCCCCCCCAAGCTCAAGTGGGTCCCACTTGAGGTTGAACATATTGAATTTGACGATCCAATGATGATGCCATCTGATTGGAGTGAAAGTAAATCAACAAGAATCTCAAAAAACAGAGCTTAGTCGAAGCCTGGAACCAGTTGACGTCCCGCAGCAGCATGTACTGGAACAAATACTGGAGAAAGAACAGTGGAAACTCAGTGTTGGAAACAGCAAGACTGCGACTCTACCGTATAGATGTATAGGTCCCCAATGAACGGTAGGGAAAATGAGGGATCTCGCTGGCTGAAAATATTCCGGTGGTCGGATCTAATGTCGGAAAGTGCTAGCTGCAAAGGGAAGAACTGCTGGTAGGCATAAAAATCCGCTACAGAAGTCCGCCATATAGAGAAACTAATCGAAAGAAGCAGCCAAAGTCCGGTGAGGAACATTAGCATGGGCAGGAACAGTAAAACGGAGAAAAACGTAAACCTCCATTCAATAAGACTATAGAATAGGTCTCAAAGGGTTCCATTGGCATTCAAACTCAAAATTGCATCATACAGATGTGATGTAGGGCCAAAAAGATGGTAGTTGTGGGATTATAGGTTCAAATCTGAAGAAAGACTATAGATTTAAGGGATCAAACAAAGATGCCCCTATGAACCACCCACAAAATGCAGGGAAAAAAAAATCTCTGAAAGGAGAGGTCTACGGGCTGGAGAATTAGATCTGGGAGGCAAATGGTGGATTGTTCGGCAAACAAAAGGAAGGGAATAAGGATTTTATTTATTCATACAAGGATCTGGGAGAAAAACGGCAACAATGGATCCTACGCTATGGAGCAAAATCCACACAGATGCAAGATAGAGGGAGGGTCGAGACAATAGTGAAGCAACAGTGAAATCAGAGGCTTGCAGATGCAGATATAGGTCCAAAACAGACCGAAGCCTGAAGGTTCTGCAGTAGATCTGAGAAGAAGACAACCAAAAGTGGACCCCACGAAGCACAAACCGAGGAGAAAGCTTTGTAGATGCAATATAGAGGTAGGGGCGACGGGTGGTACAAACCCCAAGTGCAGAAGGTTCGTTGCAACTCAGATCGGGCGCAGCAGATCAGGCTTAGAAGCCGGTGGCGGAGAAGAAAACGAACCAGATCTGCAAGCAATTGCAGGAGGCAGCAAGCAGCGGAGCAAGGTAAAGGCGGCGCAGTGATAGGCAGCGATGCACCAGTGAAGAAGAGATCTGAGAGTAGAACGGTTCCCGTCAGAGAAGAAGAGGTGGCGGCTTGTAAAATTTGGGTTGTAGAAGCAGATTCAGAACAAACAGCAAGATTTGGCAGCAAAACAAAGGAAAGTAGGGATCTTCTCAGTCGGGCTGCTGGGCAGAAACTGTGGGCTGAGTTCTGCTAATAGAAACTGTGGAGAAGACAGATCTGAAAGACAAAATCGAAAAAGGCGCTGCAAACCAGATCTGAAGAAAACAGATCTAAAAGTTTCCTGCAGGGTTCTGCGGCGGATGCAGATCTCACCGGAGAAGAGGCAGAGGACGGCCACCAATCAGTTGCACAAACCGTTGGACAGTCGAATGGACGCTGCACACGAGGGCCAGGCAACCAAGCGACGATCTGCTCTACTGCTCGCTCATATGCTTTTCATCTTCCACTGCTGAACCATGGGAAAAGAACCACCGTGAGAGATCTGAGAGGGCACCCCTTTGCTGGTTGGTTTGGACAAAGGAAGAAGCAAGAATCGATCAACCGCTTAGGAAACAATCTCCAATAGAAGACTTGTCTTCCCAAGTCCTTGTTTAATTCTCAGAACGAGTAAAAGAAGAGAGCGGCCTAGCAATCAAGCACCAATCAGATTTGATTGGAAGATTAGATCCAAATCTGATTGGGCAGCACATCAGAGATAGTTACCAAACGGTGGGGAAAAAAAACAACAGGCCCCTAACAGTGATCTGCAACAAGAACCAGATCTAGTTAGATGCAGATCTGCAAAATGAACCAGATCTATAAGGTTCTACAAGACAAACGGATCTGTTCGGTGAGGAAGATGTTTGGCACAATAGAAGAGGGATCTGCAAAAGGCTGGCTTGACCCAAGAACTGTATTAAAAAGAACCGTTGCTGCAGACAGGCAGCAGGAGCAAGGGGGCTAACAGCAGTCCAGCGGTGGCAGCAACAAGAAGCGGTAGCAATCAATGGAAGCAAGGGGAAAGGGCGACCCAGATCTCTTCAGATCTGGGATTGTGCAAATCTGAAACGAGAAGGGGCTCTGCTTTTGTAACCTGCATCAACTGACGAGAGAGGACTCCTCATGTTCAAATCAGGTTGTTGCCTTCTCAGATCAGATCTGGGTGAGTCCTAACAGCAAGCGGCGATGCCAAGTTTGGAAGCCATTTGAAGGGAACAGTGCCTGAAGTGTTGCTGGCGCCTTCAGACAAAAACAAACAGCAAACATGAGTTCAAGTGTTGATCGGGATCCATCCCTCTGCCGAGTATCTCTTCCGGCAGAGGGAGAGAAGAAAAGCGTGCTTTAAGACACACTCAGGAATGAAATTTGGTTGATACCGTGTAGAATAAGACACTAATAATAAGATATGGTGTGTCTTCCTTAATCAAGGAGAGACCCTATCATTTATATTTATAGAGAAAAGGGAAAAAATGGAAGATAAACTAAAAGAGGAAAACCCTAAAGTTGGTAAATACAATATTGGTAAGCACCAATTAAGGAAAAAACTAAATTAGAAAATATAATAATAGTAACTGATAAATTAAAGAAATTGCTAAATATATCTCAACAGTAAGTGCAAGAGCATTTGCCAGTACTTAGTTTCATGACATAGGTTACGTAAATAAGGATGACTCACTCTGCATTTTGGTTCTAGGATTAATGTGTTATTGATTCAAATAGGTTGGAGATCCTAGCAATTAAGGAAAAACTGAAGATACTAAAATCAAGGTTTCATGTTCATGTTGTGGTTGGTGAAGCATTAGAGAATGCTATAGGTCTGTAGCTTGTGCCTTTCAAGGCAAGGGGAAAAAGAAAAAAAGATTGCTATGGCTTTGGATAGTGAAAGGGCCATGGACTGACAATTTCTCCTGTATTGTAAATTCAATTAAGTACTAGGGAAAAGATTTCATGTGATAAGAGAGCCCCACAACGCTTAGAGGGTCGGTTTATAAAACAATTATTTTACTTGGAATGCTCTATGGAGTAGAGTATTAGGCAATGAAGGAATGACAAATGGACAAAGTTAGGGTCATGGAGACTCGTACGTTACGTTGGATGAGCAGATTAATGTTGAAGGATAAAGTTAAAAATGACTATATTAGGGATAGTTTAAAAATTTCCCTAATAGATGACACATTTAGAGAAACTCTTTTGGGGTGGTTTGCTCTTGCTAGTAGACGATCAGAGACAACCTTCATACATAGAGTTGCGAGGTTACACGTTGCAGGTACAAGGAGGAGGGGTAGACAAGTGAAATTGTGGAGGGAAGGGATATGATTGTGTAGTGGTAAATTGTATGGTTTATAATAGGGCCAATTGGAGAAGTAGATGAAAAGCCGATCCCAGATAGACATGATTATGGCTTTGATGAAGATGATGCCTAGGGAAAAGATTCTAGGGCTTGTCTTCTTGTCCCAGGTGAGGTTAATAATGGCACCAATGCCACCCCATTGTAGATCTCTATGAGAAACGGCTGTCAAAATTTAATTTCACTTGACCATTAAGGGGAGGGATCCAATGAGAGACAATGTTTGAGTTGTGGGAAGCCAATAAACAAGAAGACTTAGAAGATAAGTCATGATGAAAAATGTTTGCATTCTTGAGAACCCAAGAGATTGTTTATTGAATGGAGGAAGATTTATTGTTGAATGCTCGATTATTTCAGTCTTTCCAAATCATCCACAAGACAACCACAAGCTTGAGCTTCTAGGCTAATCGATGCTTGGGGTTTCTGGAACCAAAACCCCACATGTTGATAGGATCATTGAAACTAAGTGGCATAATCCATTTAATGCTAAAAAACTTGAAAAATTAGAACTAGATCGGATGGATGAACTCGCAATGGATGAAGAGGTGGTTGACTGTTTTTGCTTTGTTGAGACAGAGGTAGCATGTGTTCACCAGAATTGGTTCCACTACTCAAGCAGTCAATGGTCAAGATTAATGTAGCGGAAGCGGGGAAGAAATCAAAATAAGTCAATCCCAACGAATTATCGGGTCACACACGTGAGTTGGTTCGCACATGCGAGACTTAACTTAGGGGGACTATTGCCGGCACGTGAGAAGCAAGGAAATTGGGGCTGAAATAGGGTAACATACGAATGGGTAAGTGGAAAGGAAAAGAAAACGAAAGGGAGGCAGCGGAAAAAGAGATAGCGGTGGAAACTGGCAGTGGAAATCTTGAAGAGGGAGAAGAAGTGAAGTGGAAGGAGATGAAGAGACTGGAAGAAGTAGTACAGTGCGTATGGTACCTGATCGACCAAGACTAAGGCAGTGCAGAGGGGAAAATCTTAGATCTGATAGCACGGCTTGGAGGTGGAAGCTCTGGGATGAAGCCCCAAGTCAGAGAAGGGTTTCCTCTCTTGGGATTAAGCCTAAGATCTGAAAAGATGGAGAAGTCGAGTGGAACTGAACCACCAAGGGAAGAATCGTCTGCAACCAAGGCAGCAAAGGGATAACCTGTGCTCAAAGGCAAGGGTTAAACAAATCTTATTCTTATTTCATAATTTCGAAAAGAGGTAAGTCCCTCTCTTACATGTATTGTATTTATAAGAAATAACAAGAAATCAAAATAGAAAAGGACTCCTAAATCAAATAGGAAAGCCATTGACCTAGCTTCCTTGTGACACAAGAATTCTAAATTAAAAATAATGCGAAAATAGAAAATCCTAAGAGGGATGGGTCTCCCGTGTCCTACATCAAAGATCCTATAAAACCCAGCTGTCCAAATGAAAGCTGATATTCTCTGGGGAGCTGGATAGTTCTAGAAAGCTAGATTAAGGGCCAGAACAAAACCATTAGAAACTTTCAAAAAGAAAGATTTGACTAAGACAAGTCCAAAACTATCAGCTATATTCTTTAAAATGGGAAATTGTTGTTTGGTTACATCAGTGCGTTGTGCATTGTGTATGCTTGAACTCAAATTAAGAGTGGACCCTATGAAGCTCGGATACTCCGAAACCATTCAAGTATCCGTTTTAGATACGTTTTCGACCAGATACGGCTCGGATACGTATCTAATTAAATAAAACATTTTTTTAAATATGGATACGTCACGGATACTGCAGCAGACACAGGACACGGTAGGCGGGACACGGCACGGGAGACGACAGCATGGGAGAAAAGGGGAATATATATATATACTCTAATATTGTAAATATTTTTTAAACATATTATATATATCTTTTCATAATACTAAATTGCTAATAGTCTAATCTTTATATATATATATATAATTTTTTTTTTAAGCATATTATATATATATATATATATTATTCATTATAAATATAAAAATATAATTTTCTAATAATTTTTATCTCATAGTAGAATTTATGATATTTTTTTGTAAATGTTTGAATTTATTTTGTTGATATAATAATAATAATAATAATTTTTTAATTCGGAATATCTTGCCGCACCCGTATCCTAGTTTTTCAAAATTTGCCGTATCCTCGTATCGGATACATGTCGTATCCGATACGCGTACCCGTATCGGTGCATCTTAGAGTGGACCCAATCTAGGCTGTGTTGCAAAAAAAATTATTGGATTTTTTAATACTTAATATCTATCATTTTCAGAACATATCATTTCAAAAAAGGGGTAGAAAAATTCCTTGCCAAACGGTGAGTAGCATGTGATGGATAATAGTCCTTTAGGCTGCTATCATTCTTGTACAGTTGTGGGTGATTTCTGTTTCACATTTGATCTGTAATGTGAAGGGCAGCAGAGGACTTCATTGGTATGGGGTCCTGGGATTTTATGTTCCTTGATTTGGCTTCATGTTTTCTTCTCTTTGGCTTTTTTATGCTCTCTAGTCTGTCATCTCCTTCCCTTATGGAAAGAGTAAGAGACTACTGATTTTTTTTTTAATCTAAGACTAGGTCTAAGTGATTTTTTTTTGAAACATTAACGACAAATTCTCATTAAAATAAAAGAAATTATAAGAGTAGGGATTCTAGTATAGGATATATATACTCAAATTCAACAAGGAAAAGAGACATAAACAGAAATAGAAGATACAACGTGTGGTCCACCCAAAAACAATAATCAAATGATCACCCAGTCCCCAAGATTCAAGACTATTGAGATGAGTAAAATTCCAAAGATGGTCTTTGTAGATGAACACTGGCTTTCACCAAGAAGTCTGCTACACAATTTGTTGATCAAGGTGAATGAGTGAAAGAGACGCCACCTCGCCTGCACAGCCGCCAAATGTCCCTAGCAATACTGATCAATTTCCATGGGGGGAATTTTTTATTATTAGCCCAAGGGTTGGCATTGGTTGAGTCACCTTCGATAATGAGGTTACCACTCTTAAACCCAGACCAAATCTGAAGTGCTCTCCTAATTGCTTTCAATTCAGCCTTATTAGATTCCATCAGACCAATTGATTCGGAAAAAGTAATCAGGTCTAAGTGGTTGAAGTAAAAAACACTTACCTTTGCTTATTATCACCTTATGTTTCTATTGTGTATAAATGGGCTTGTAAGATTGTGTTTCCCAGCAACCATGCTTGAGCGCAGTGACTGAAAATCACTTCTTGTGTGAACATTGTTGAGTGCCATGAAATTACAGAATAGCATTTTCATTTTTCTTTTTTCAAATTTTCAAATTTTTATCTTGTTTATAATCAATTTGCTTTGTATGATAGGCATTTATTGTATTTATTTCTCTTAACAGTTTATCATTTAGATTTGTACCACAGGCATCCATCATTGTCCATTATTGCCTATTGACTCTCTTATTCTTTCAATCCTCTCTCTCACATGTTTATGAGTCAGGGTTGTCTACTGAAGTCCGTGTACTTTCTTGACATCTTTTATTTGACAGGCTGGTGCATCCTTAGAGTCACTTGCCAAAGGAGCAGTGCGTTTCTCTCGCCGATATACCATTCGAGAACTGCAGGATAGGTGGTACTCGCTTCTCTATGATTCAGATATTTCAACAGAAGCTTCTGCTCGCATTTTGGAACTTGAGCTTTCTGTCTCAAGTCTTCCAAAATCCGATAAACCTTGTACTTCCAGAGGTAAACAATGGACATCTGGGAAAAGAAAAGTGGATAGTGTTCGCAGCCATTACTATGCCCTGCGAAAGAGAATTTGCAATGAACCATGCAACTCCGTTGATTTAGATTTTCTTGTTCCACCCAGTGCTCATATTTGCACTGGGAATGACGGCTATCAAGAGCATTTGAAACTTAACACTGATCATTCAGTGGGAAACTGCTTGCTAGGAGCTTCTATATCAAGTGGATATGGACTTCAAGATGGAGGCTTTGATATTGTGCATCATGGCTTTCCACAAATGGTTAGGATGGAGGCAGCGGTTGGTAATGGTGTTGATATTGCTGCTCACACATTTCACAATGGGCATGTGGAGCCACTTGTGCATGATGGTGGAGTGTTGCCTCAGGAATGCTTATATGGATTTTCAGAAAATGTTTCCCCAGTCACAGTTGACAAGTCAGTGGGGAAGAACATTGATGGCAATTCTTTTGAGCATGATAACTTACCTAAAGATGTGCCGGAGATCCTTGGAGAGAATGTTACTGTCTTCCAAAGCTGCTCTGGTGTTCAAGAAATGGAACAACCACAAACATTGCCACCAAGCAACTTATTTGAAACGGATGATGTAGAGGCAAAGCCCCTGTCTACTTTTGACTCCTTGAAAAATAACGAAGGAAGTGATTGTTCTGGTTTTGGAGGAAATCAGAACTTTGGTTCACCAGTTTCAGACTGTGGTGCTTCATTTCATCAGTTAGGATATTCATCGCCACTGCCTAGTCTTCCCATTTGGAGAGCAATTGAGGACATTACACCACCAGTCATGCAAATCGAAGCGAGCTTTGAGCAGAAACACCACAATGTAAGAGCTAATTCAGTGCTTTCTTCTGTGGGTGTTAAGAAAATAAATCCACTGGGCTATGATGCTGTCCACTCAGAGCCAAAGTTGAATGATGGAATTTCTGGTGATGGATTGAATGGTTCTACTACAATCTCTGAAGGTGATTTAATGGAACTTTCAAATTCTCTTTTGAACTTCACGAATGAGGAAGAGCTCCTTTATATGGATGTGGATGATAAAGATTTGATAGATAGATCCTGCTTTGATGGTCTGAACTCACTTTTGTTAAGTTCTCCTAATGATGTTCATCAGGATGACATATCCAACTCATGTGAGACCAAAACATCAACAGATTTGGACACACGTCTTGTGATTCCTGATGGAGCATGTTCTGGAGAATTAGATGATATTCATGATCCACGAGATACTAGTCATGGTGATGGGCAAAGTGCTTGTGAGTTAGAGGTCAATGTGCCAGCTACTTCCACACAAAGTTGCCATGTAGATGAAGGGTTAATGTTCTGTGCACTAAACACAGAAGACCCTGAAATCCCATGCAATGATGATTTTTTATCACCTATGGATGTGCTTCCCTCATTTGTTTCTGCTGCAATGCGGAAGTACAAGGATGCTCCTAGCTCATTTCCACCCTCAAATAAAGAACTGTTTGATAGACGAAAAGCTAGTGAACATGAATCCGGCCCGATTAAGGGAGAACATGGACATCCTTCACAGCCCACTATGGCATCTATGACAGTAGGATCTTTGCCATTGCCTGTAGTTGATATAAAGAATCCAAGTGATGGTAATGGTGGGAAATATGAGTTGCTTGAGAACAATTCCTCTGTGGCAGTGTCTAGGCGTGCAGCTGAGCAGACAAGTACATGCATGGCAGTGCCCGTGACTACACACAGTGTCCCAGCTATTGCATTGAATGAAGATATTGTAGCAGTTGAAGCGGGACAACTAGATAATTTTGGGAATTCCAACTCATTGCTAGAGAGGCCTATTCAAGGATCTGATCATCCTAAAAATTCTTCTCAAAATGTTGTTAAGAGTTGCAAACTGGAATTAGATGGATCCATTACACTAGAGAAACATGGGTCAGCACATGCTGAATTGCATAATGGCTTAACAGGATATCCTGAACCATCAGCAAACTTCTCAATTTCAGATCAAGAAGATTTACTATATGAAAGTGATGAAGATGTGCCTTATTTTTCAGATATTGAAGCAATGGTACTTGCTATTCTTTTTGTTTGTGTCATTCGTTACTTATATGAAGAAATGATCACACATCCAAGTGTATGATATTTCCACCACATATTTTATGAATATTCTTTTAGCCAAGGAATTAAATAGTTATCAGGAAACTCATTACCCTCACAATTACTGGCTTTTGTAATTTTATAGCAAAGTCTTGCAAAATGACACTTTTTCTTGCTCATATCACATGTTATTTTCTGCATCCATTTCTCAGCCTAGAAACATGATATTACACACAACTTTATGTGGTCATTTATCCTTTTAGTTAACTTAAATGGCAGTTGATGGCTCTTTTTTAGGTTCCCATATTGTGCATTCTGGTTATTTTCATTTTCTCTGTTGTTTGCTTACAGATACTTGATATGGACTTGGGTCCGTCTGATCAGGAATCATATTTCACGAGAGAAGGTACTATATAGCTCATTGTGGCTTAATATAAGGAGGATTATACTTTTGTTTATTGCTTCATTTTTATTTATTTTTTATATTGTTTATACACATATTATAGTCAATAAAGAAATACTTATCTAGAGGAAGCCATTCCATATAGAATGCAGAATGCTTGTGCACAAATTGATAAATTTCAAAAAAATTAATATTATTTTTTATTGGTGTATTTCTTTGTAATTTTCTTATATCATACTAAATCATACTTCCCTATCTTTCAAATAGGGTGGTTGAGTATTTCTGACTCCCAAATGATGGAATGCTTATTTCTTTTGATGTGTTCAATAATGGTTACTTATTTCATGGATTTCATTGGGAGGTTTATTGGAACACGATGTTTTCTTTCTAAGATAAAATTGCTTCAAAGCATATTGACCCCAATATATGTATCAATGTCCAAGGCACCGACATAATTAGCAATTTAACATTTGAGATCTTGGAGATGTGATACTTTCCCCCCCTCATTCTGAGAAATGACATTTTAATTAATATGCAAAAGAAAGAATGACTCATAAATGTCGTAACTAGAATGCTGACTTTGGTTGGCACATCTGAATCTCTCTTGAACGTTTGCTTCAGGTGGAGCCAGGGAACGTTGTGGTAGTCCGACAACATTTCCCTCTTCATGGGAAATTTGCTGGAATGGAAGTTGGGGCAAATGGTGAGGGAGTTCGGGGTTGTAGGTGTAGTATACAATTGCTATTTGATGCGAGAAAATATAATGGGAGGTCTATGAAAGTCAACTTAGAAAAATCTGGTCTAGAAGTGTGGAAAGATGGGGGAGCAAAGGTCTAAAGTAGTTTAGAATACAACCCAAAAATTGAAGAAGGTTAGTTTGATTGGGGATTCTTGTAAGTACTTTAGAATAATCAAACGAAGTTATTGTACAAGTGGTGAAAAAGGGTGGGAAGCAAAACCTTAAGATACGGGACTACAGAAGCTAAGACAAAACAGGTGAGAAATTTTGGCTTAAACTTTCACAGGTGTTGGTTGTAAGGCAAACACATTGGAGAAAATCATTAAGGATTGGTTTCACCTTGGATGGTGCTTTGACTTTTGAGTATCAGTAAGAAGATTGTCTTATCTGTGCTTTTGGATTGTCGCAGCCTTTGTTGAGGACGTGAAATGAATTTGTAACAATGGCTGGGATTTCAAACAAGGTTATTTGGCATGAATAGACCAATGTATGGAAATTCTAGGGCTAGTAATAGTAACAAAATGGGTGCAACTGCATGGGATTCCTCTACATTAATGGGGGAAGGAGACAACCAATCTTCTAAAAGAGATGTTGGGGAAGGAAGATAAAGCCGACCCTAGATAGATGGGATTTTGGCTGCTGCTGCTGTTGCTGCTGATGATGCTTGTCCAGATGCAATGACACTCATCTCTCTCTGGTTGGAAGATAGATATCATTCAGTTTAATCCTGGCAAGTCCGACTCTTTATTTTATATACATGCTTAAATGTCTAGTTGTAGTGTTTAAAAAAACTGAGAATTTGTTGCAACTTGTTATGGAATGATAAACCAGAAAAAAGGAGATATCATTTCAGTTCTTTGGACCAAGTCTGTGAACCTAAGAGGAGAGTTGTTTGGGAATTCGAACACTGGGATCATGAATCAAGCCTTGTTGGGGAAGTGGCTGTGGAGAGTGGGTGAAGAATGTGGCTGTCCCTAGTGCCAAATTTTAATCAAGAATTATGTGCTTCATGTCCATGTTTGACATCCAATCTTCAGCTAGCAAACAGTGAAGTTTCTGGAGAGGTGTTTGCAGCATTTCCTCTATGTTTAATACTGGGATCAGGTATCGTGTTCATAACTGAATGGACTTTATCTTCCTAACATGACGTGGCTGGTAAATTTATTTTACGAGGCCAAATTTCTTAGATTGTATATATAGCCCAGGAGGAGAATGTTTTGACAGGTTCCTTTTTCAATGGTAGAATTCTTAGATTGTATAGGTGCTTTATTTTAGTACTAGTCTGCAAGATTGGGAAGAAGGGGACTTGGCCAATTTGCTGTTGGAGTTGCAAGGGTTTTTTGTCTTTGGGGAAGGCCTGGATAAAAGAATTTGGCAGTATGACATGGTTAATTCTCGGTGAAGGTTCTCACCTCTCATTGAAGAGAAATTAATTTCCCAAGGTCAATCCTAAGATGTGGAAGGAACAAGCCCCACCTCATGCTAAGAGTGTTCTACTGGATAGTAGGTATGAACAAAATCCTGATGATAGGCCACTTGATAAGCAGAAACTAGTCACTTGTTGGTTTGTTTTGTGTTTTACTTGTGTCCCATATTGCTTCCCCTATGTTCTGGGAGCATTATTGCCTTTTTTTTTTAATGTTATCCGAGCTTTTTTGGTGCGTTTCTTATGCCCTTTATTGATTCAATTGGTTAATGACAACGATGGCATTGGAGTGCAGTCTATTAAGCAAGTTAACTTTGCTCTCGCCTCTAAGTGGTTGTGGCGGTTAGGCTCCGAGGGCAATTCCCCTTGGAAAACTATTCTTATCTAGAAATACAGGCTGGGAATCCTTTGATGGGCCGTCAATCCTTTTCCTCGCAGAGCATCAGGAATGGGGAGAGCTATTGCTGCTTGTGTTGATAAGTTCAAAGATGGGATCAGATTTAAGGTGGGGCGCGGTAATAAAGTTAAGTTCTGGACTGATCCCTGGTGTATGAATACCCCTTTGGCATCCCGATTTCCTTCCCTCTACCACTATCCCAGATTCAGCATGGAGTCATTGCTGATTTCTACTCCATTTGTAGTGAGTAGGTTGTTTGGGACCTCGCCATTAGGTGCAATCTTTCTGATTTAGAGACTGGTGACTTTTCTGAGCTCCTGCATGCCATTTCTTCCTACCGGATCCAAAGCTCTTCTGACGATTGTTGGAGTGGTGGCTGGACCCGACTGGGTGCTTCTCTATCAAGTCCTCCTTCAATTGGAACAATCGGACAATTCATCCAGCTATTGTCAACCTTGCTTTGTGGACCTCCAAAGCGCTGCCTCGTGCAATTTGTTTTCTTTGAACAACCTGCATGGGGAAAATTTTGACCTAAGACAACTTGCGCAAAAGAGTAAGAGTCATTGTCAGTTCTTGCCTCTTTTGCCTTCAGGCCTCGGAGGAAACTAACCACCACCTTATTCATTGCCCCTTCTCCTATTATGTATGGAATTCTGTTTTGGATAAGTTTGGTGTGCTTTGGGTTATGTCTTCTACGGTTGCAGAGTTATCTTATGCTTGGGATATTGTTTCGGTCTCCCCAAAATGTTCCTTATTGTGGTGCTTATCTCTATTTGGCAATGTTTGGAGCTTTTGGTGGGGACATAACAATAGAATCTTTAACGATTGTGCCAAGTCGAGCTTATGCAATATCAAGAATAATTCTTAGCAAGTGTGCCTCTTGGGCTTCCTCTATTGCCGAATTCAGGAATATATCGATGAATGACCTTTTACGAGTTTGGAAAGAATGTATTGACTTAGCTTAAGCTCTCCTTTAGTGTTTTGCCCAGTGTTGTTAGTGCTTTTTGAGGTTGTATTAGGTTTGTGGGTTGTTTTGCTTATTTCTTTTATTTCCTTCGTCTTCTGTATTTGCACCTCTGGTGCCTCTTTTTTTATTAATAGTCACCATTCAAAAAAATGACGACGACAACAAAAACAGCAGCAACAACAACAACAACAAAAGACAAACAAATAAACTTCAGAGGGACTCATGCATATAGACCTTTCGACCGAGCTATCAGAATCAACTTCTGCCATGGGTAAGACAACATTGCACGCCAATGTGCGCTCACTAACTGGACAACTCAACTGATTTTCTTGGGAAACACTATCCAATTCTAGTTCAAGTTCCTGAATTTCAGAGGTGAATGGTTCTAGAAAAGTAGATACAACCACGGGCTCCACATTTTCAGCTTCTGTAGGTTCTTTGTTAGACACTGTTAGATTAACAGTCTCTGAATCAACAATGACAGTTGGAAGTCCTATGCTTTTCTGTAAAGCCTTTGAGATTGGAAAAATTCCCACCTTTGATAATCGTGAAGGCATTTCTTCTTTTAGCTTCTCTGCTATGATATTAGCAGGTTTAACGGACATGTTAGATAAAACATCTAATGCCTCCACGACTTTCGGCTTTGATGAGGTGTTCTTGGGCTGGATAGGAGTGAGTTTGATCTTCTTACCCTTGTATTGAAAACAACACGTGTTCGAGCGACTGAACATTGTCACATCACGATCATATAACCAAGGGTGGCCCAAGATGATGTGTCCCACATCCATCGGTAACACATCACACCACACGGTGTCCTGATATGAGAGGAACTGGATGGGTACAGGACACGTCAGAGTGACCGATGGCTCTGATAGCAATTTGATGCAGGATAGGGGATATGGTAACCCTAAATGCCTAATGCAATTTTGAGATGACTAAATTGATGAACCCTAAATCTAATATGGACTGAAATTAAGAATTAAATTAGTAATGGCAATAAAGCAATATAAAATTCATCACAAATAATCACACAAATCCTTAGAATCAAATGTAGGGAATTATACCACTTACTAGACCCAATTGCAACTCAAGATGGGGACCTTTCAAAATTACGGGTTCGTCGGGATTCATGGGGTGTAGGCCTATCGCCAGAATAGGGTAGGGAATCAACAAAGGTAAGGTTTCTGGGTTTAGGGGTAGGTTAGATAATACAAAGGGGTTCAAGATTTAGGTGTTAAGGGTTTTAAGGAAAGGGTCAAGGATGGATCGGTGGGGCCCAAAGGGATTTGATACAGGACTGTTTGGGTTTCTGAAGGTATTGGTGAAGAAAGAAAGCCAGAAAAGGCTAATGGTGAGTGTAGAGAGGCTGTTTGAGAGAGAGGTAAGGGCTGTAGAGGAGTTCTCAGAGAGACGAAGGCTGTGGAATGGGTTTTGGTTAGGGATGAAACAGTAGAGGGGATTTTAATGGGAGACGAAAGTAAGGGAAGGGGTTTGGAGGGGGAAGGGGAGGAAGGAAGGAGGGAAGAAAAGGAGGAAAAAGAGAGAGAGAGTGGTTGTGGGGGGGGGGGGGGGGGGGGGGGGGGGGGGGGGGGGGGGGGGGGGGGGGGGGGGGGTGGGGGGGGGGGGGATGATTGATGAAAACCCAAGAAGGGGCTGGGATAACTGGCGAAACTCAGGGAGGGCTAACGAATCAAGGAAATGGATGTGGGGCAGAGGCGATGGCTAGGGAAGGCTTCAATGGCTGGTGGAAGTAAGCAGAGGGTTTGGGGTTGTAGTTTAAGGAGGGACGAAGGCTAGAAAGGGGGTATTGGAGGGGGGACGAAACTCAGGGAGTGGGTTTTAGGTTGAGGCGAAGGTTGTGGGGGCTATTTGGAGGGTCAAGGGTAGAAGGTTAGGGAAGGGGCGGAAGCAAGAGAAAGGAAATGGGAGGGCGAAGAAGAGAAAACGAAGAAGTAAAAAGGAAAGAGAAGAGAAGAGAAAGAGAAAGAGAAGGGGAAGGAGGAAGAGGAAGTGGTACCTGTACTGGTATGACTTCTCACTCCTCCCTATCTCGCCATCGCTTCTCACGTAGTCAGCGGGGTTGCTTCCTTCTCCACTTCGATCCTTTTCTTTCTTTTCTTCTAATAGTCGATTCCCCTGGAAGAGGGTTATAAAAACCCTATATACATTAAGTGGTGGTTGGGCCTAGCTTGGCTAGGCTTGGCTTGAGATGGGGGCCCAGCCCAGCTGGGCTGCTCTGCATCACCTATTTATTAAATGGGTTAACCTTACCATGCTCAACCCATTTATTAAGATTTTTTTTTAATGTTGGTCAATGACGAACAAATATGGAAAAAATTTAGATTGTAAAGCCAGTTCCTATCTATGACCGATATTTTACGTGCTTGGAAAGAATGTATTGATCTTGCTTAAGCTAATAGTGCTTTTTATTGTGGCCTGACTGTTGGCTTCTTTTTTGGGAGGTTTTTTTCATGTTATTGTTGCTTGTTGTTTCTTTTTTACTTTTCCCTTATGTGCTTGCACATTTGATGCCTCTTTATCTATTGATATATGGATCTTTTAAAAAAAAACTAATTCCTATCAAGTCATTTTTCTAAATTTATTTTCCATCAAAATCCGTTTTGTCATTGAAATTCATTTTCTCAGGAACCCAATGAACATGCTATAAGCTTTAGTTTAGGCCTCTTTGGTTGCTTGTGTTTTCTTCATAGCCCATTTATCTATTATAGTTGGCTGGTCTGTATTCTTTCTATAACTCAATAAAATTGTTACAATTTTTTTTTTTTTTTTTTAAAAAGATGTAAAAGGAAGATGCTATGATGGAATAATAGGGAAATCCAGAAGAAATAAGGCACTCCAACCTTGAGCACCAATTTAGAAGAGGTTGAAGGAGTTCTCGTTTTTGTACTAATTGTTTTTTCCTTTTCTTTCCTTGTTTGGGTCTAATTCTTTTGGATTTTTTCTTTCTTTTTGAATCTGTACTCTCTTATTTTTAATAAATTTTCTTGGTTACCAAGTCACCAATTTAGAAAAGGAGGTTTATTCCAACCTCCTAACAAAGAATAATCAGGAAATTTGTTTGTGCATATAGCCTTCCAGTTTCACACAACTGACAGTTACCTTTTTAATAGCGGTTTTAAGCTTGATTTTATCATATTTTCTTATTATGCATGTTTTTTTTTTTTTCATTTTGCTCTAATATTTTCACATAACTAATATTTCATGCTTTGTACATATCAATGGCTGCAAAGATGAACACCCTATTGAATTCCTGTTTATGTGGATCTTGTAGCGTATTGTTTGGTGATTTGACTAAATTTTCTCTATGTTTCTATTGTTCAGTGTCGCGGTATCAATATGAGGATACTAAGAAGGCAATTGTGAGGTTGGAACAAGGTGCTCATTCTTATATGCAGAGAGCTATTGCATCTCATGGAGCTTTTGCAGTTTTCTATGGACGCCATCTGAAGCATTACATTAAGAAAGCTGAGGTACCGTTAATAAATTGACATCAGAAGTTTCTTTTAGTTCCAGTTTCATATATTATTGATTATGGATATCAATTTATTGGATTTAATGAGGGAAGTAATGATCTATGTTACATAGACTCTTCAAGATGTTTGACGCACCCATGTCGTACACTTGCACCCATGTTGGACACTTGACCAGTTCTTACATGGACTCTTGTAGTAATTCTTACCTTCATTTTCCAAGTTGATATTTCTCTTGAAATCTAATTAAGATATTGATATGTTTATCACTTGTTTAGAGTGAAATTAGTATATTATTTTCTATAAATGGTATTTTTGCACCTTACTTTCATTTAAAATAAATTTAGATTATTTAAATATGGTATCATGTATCTGTGTCCATTTTTTTTTTGCCGAGTCCCACACCTACCACTGTGTCAGATGTTGTGGGACCCCATATAGGACCATTCCATGTATGAATAATCAGCAATAAATGAAACAAAATAACGAAAACAAGTGCGGGAAACAGAAGGAGATTACCAAACATCAAAGTGTATAATAGAAAATAATGTAGATGCACGTTTATTGATAGAAGGAGGAAAACAAGTTCTAGTATGCTTTCTATATTGGCAATGTTCATACTCAAAATGATGAAAAGATAAAGAAGAAACAAGGTTTTTCGACATAGAGTCAGAGGGGTGTCCTAACCAGCAATGCCAAAGCCACATATCGGTCGAGGAGGTCGAGCATCTGTAGAATTTATTGTAATTGATGTAATCAAGCATTCTTTTATTTCCTTCTGTTTTTAGCCACCATGATTGGCTCCTTTTTTCTTATTTATTCATGTATTCTCTTACAATTGATTCATTCAATACAATATATTCAAAAGAGAGAAATTTCTCTCCTCCAATATTTTTTTCTCTTTTCATTATTATTTTCTTTTTCCATTATTATTATTGTACATCGGACTCCAACACTTGCACCCATACCTATGCTATGATTTTATCAATTTAATGGATTCAATGAAGGTTGTATTGGTTTACTTGATGTATTGCCCTTTTTCTGTGTACTGATCTCTTTGTCTAGACATTTAATAATGACTCCATTGACTTGTATGTATTTTATTATGTTGCCTTTATTTGGTTGTAATATGTCCAATGAAGTTGCCGTTGTTAATCATGAAGTAAGCTTGAATGCCACACTAACATGGATAATTGTAGCATGTATGTATTGACATGTAGTTGTGACAGATAGAGATGGGACTAACTGAAGATGCTCTAATTGCAATGAGAAATTAGACTAACCAAGAGCATTTGAAAGCATAGTTACATTGACCTTGGAAAGAAGGATATGGTCCTGAGGATCTAAACCACACAAATTTTGATAGAAATTCTTAAAAAAATGAAAACCACCCAGGAACCACAGTCACTTTTTCGTCAACTCATTTTTTCACATTCATGATTCATAGGCTCTTCTTTCCCACATCAACTCCATCTTTATTCCTAAAAGAACTTTGTAAATTTCTTTTCTTACCGTCTCCATAAAAAAAAAAAGGAAATGCGTGTCTTCTTTGTCTTAGACTTTTAATCCAAGGGAACCTTTAAATTTTTTTTAAATTAAAACCCAAGACACCAGTGGAACCCAAACCGTGTAACTCACTAACTCTTATGTACCCTATCAGAAAAACTGGCCATATCTTTGTCTAGAATTATGAGTATTTCACAACTTGGTCCTGATGGAAGGTAATTAAATAACCATAAATGACCGACTTGTCAAATTAATGTTTGAGGAGTGACCTTCAAACATATTATATTTAATTTCTTCTATAAAATGCAACTAAGTGCCTCATTACATGAAGCAGGGTTCTTGCCTTCTCCTTCCCCCTTTTATACATAGCTTGTCTTATGAGAGAACTGTAATATTCCCTCATGGTTTGAAGTAACTTATCTTTGAGTTCTAGGTTATCTTCAGTGCTGTGCACATTTCCTTTCCCTGATATGGTTTTCCAGCCCTTGCTATCAATGTGTGTCTCTTTTTATTATTAGTTTGCATCAATTTGTTAATGTAGTCTAACTTATCTTTGAGAAGATCGAGCAACCTCAATGTCAATAAAGTAATGAAGAAGCCCTGGATCTTTAATATCAAATGTGCAGCGAAGATACTGTTTGAAGGTAGTAATGACAACATCATTGTTACCTGTAAGGACAATATCATCAACATAGACTACCAAAATCATCAGAACAAAATAGCTTGTATATAAAGACAGAATGATCGGATTGCAGCAAGTAAAGTCATATGGTATCAATGCACTGTTAAATTTTTCAAACCAAGCCCGTGGAGACTGCTTGAGGCCATAGAGAACCTTCGTGAGTCTGCACGCAGAATTGGGCTCCCCCTGCTTGACAAACCCTGGAGGAGGAAGCATGTACACTTATTCCACAAGATCACCATGGAGAAAAGTATTCTTCACATCTAACTGGTGAAGGGACCAGACATAAGTGGTGGCAAGGGAGAGCAATATGTGCACAGAAGTAATCTTGGTGACAAGTGAAAAAGTGTCCTAGTAGTCCACCTCATATATTTGCGTGAAGCTTTTGACAACTAGGCGTGTCTTATATATGACAATAGATCCATCTGGATTATGTTTCAAAGCAAAGATCCACTTGCACCCAACGAGAGTCTTCCTTGGAGGCAGAGGGACCCTGTCCCAAGTATTGTTCTTCTCAAGTGCAGCTAATTCCTCATCCATGGCGACTTTCCAAGAGGGATGTTTCAATGTAGTATCAATCTTCTTTGGAATCTTCATTGTGTGTCCAAGGCTGTGAGAAAACTGTGATAGGAAGGAGAAACATCATGATAAGACACAAAGCACTCAATGGAATGATCGGTACAAGCACACTTACCTTTTCGAAGTGCAATGGGAGGATCAGGGTCAGTGGTTGAATGATCTGTACCATTGGCAAATGACTGAGTTGGGTCAGCTGCAGTTGAATACGTGGGCTGCTTGTAGTGATACGTCAAAAGGGGCTTGGAAGGTCTAGAAGGACTAATATTTGCAGGAAGAAGAGGAAGAACAATCTAAAGAGGAGGAGGAGAGAGAGAGAGAGAGGAGGAGAGGGAGAGGAAAAGAGGAGAGGGGGAGGGGGGGGGAAGCAGTTGTGTCTTGATAAAAGTAAGGAACTCTTTGAAAAAGGTGACATCCATGGATATATATATGTCCTCCCAGTGAAGGGATCAAGGCACTTGTACCCTTTATGGAAGGTAGAGTATTCCAAATCTCACAGCCCAAGGAGAGAGTTTCAGTAGAAAATTGATGAACAAAATAGACGCAACCAAAGACATGTAATAATAAGGTAACAGGAAGTGAAGACAGTTTTTGGTCAATAGGACTTCGGGACATGCATAATAGAAAGATGTGAATAGGCTATTGTGGGACCCGACTTAAGTCGGGACCCATCTCTGGACAGACAGTGTCCAAGTTCAATGTATTTATATAGTCAACTTGTAATTAATGTTTTCCGTTTTTGCCAACATGATTGGCTCCCTTTTTTCTATTTAATCATGTACAAAGCTGTAGGGTAAAACACAGTGAATACATTTTAAGAGAAGAGAAGAATTCTTCTCCTTCAATCTTTTCTCCATCAATTTTCTTCTTTTTCCTTACTTTTATTCGATTATTCAACACGATCGACCTCAAGGAGGTGATGATTTTCCCGTTCAGCTACACCATTTGTTGAGGTGTAGGACAAGAAAGTTAAGACTCTATACCATGGTCTTGCAAAAATTAGAGAGGCATTCAAGAGTTGGAGGAGCTAGGAGTTCGTGGGAGTTTGATTGAAGGAGATTCTAAGGTTGTAAGGTGGGTGCTGGGGTCTCAATTCTTGTTCCTATTTCTAGACAAAGTCAAGCACATTCAGCAAGTAATGGCTATCAGTGGTTTCAAGATAGCTTGGGCGCCTAGATCAGCTAACTCGGCTGCAGATGAAATGGCCCATCAGGGGTTGCGGTTGTCCACGGAAATTGTAACCAAGTTTTAGTCTTGTTGGGAGATATTTCTATGTATCTTTTGGTGGGCTTTTTTAGCCAGTTTTTTTTTTTTTAAAACTTCTTTAATAGTTAATAATGTTAACTTTCAAAAAAGAATTCTCCTCCATTGTCACTATGCAAAATTTGGATTTTACAAGAAAATTGGGTTTGAACCCAGTGGTAAAAGGTGCGAAAGTGATCAAAGACCTCCGACATATGTTTCGTCATATATATCCATGCCATACGAGAATAATCATCAATAAATGTGACAAAATGACGAAAACTAGTGCAGGAAACAGAAGGAGATTGCCAAACATCAGAATGTATGAGGTTGAAGTATGTTTATAGAAAGATGGTGGAAATTCAGGTCTAATGTTTTCCATATTGGCAATGTTCACAATAAAATTTAGGGAAAGACAAAAATGGAATAAGTTGCTTCAAAATAGAATCAGATGGATACCCTAGGCGACAATGCTAAAACCATACATCGTCCGAGGAGGAGGTCGAACAAGCTTCAGAAGATTTGCCAGCACGCGGGTCTAGTAAGTATAAGCCGTCAGCTTCACGACCCTCACCAATTATCTGCTTCGTGGATGGATCCTAGAAGACACGATGAGAAAGTGACTGAGCAATTCAATTATTTAGTAAGAGTACCATATGAAACTGGAGAAAGGGAAGAGAAGCGGTTAGACATACCAACCGTATGGTGAGTGGCTCCATAATCAATAATCCAATAATGGGTTTAGGCATGGTGGGCGAGGGGCTTAGTACCTGATTGCGAGGAGATAACAGTAGACTTGGAGGATTGAAGACACTTCAGTCGTTACAGTAATAAGTGAAATTCTTGTCTAGTCACTGGGGCACTATTAGTAGCCACATTAGAGGAAGGAGCCACATGAGGGGTAGTGGAGAGATGAGCTTGCTTTGGTCAACTTTGAAGCTTGTAGCATGAAGCAACAGAATGGTTAGTCATCTTGCAGTAGGTGCAAAAACGGGTACCTTCGTCCTTTGTTTAATGAGAGAAGTAGTAGAAGAATTCATATAGCAATAAAACAAATAACAGAACTCGGTACAACAGTGGTGAAGAAGCCAACAACAGTGGATAAAATCCAATAGAAACCCGGATGAGCAGTTTTAAGTCACTAAGAGGGAAGAACACAATTTTAAGTGGGTCCAAGCCAAAATAGGCCACTGCCGAGTACCATAGGAACAAATCTATGAAGTACAATGGCAAAAAGTAGGCCTCACCAGTGTTGTGGGTGAAGCACCTGGGTGGAATCCAAAGATCAAGCAGGGGCGACTTCAGACAGTGGATGGAAGGCATGCCACGGGGAAAACACTAGTAAATCTGGTAGAAAAGTCCCAAAAGCTGGAGTTTGGGGCGTCTTGGCAGCAGTGATGAAAAACAGAAAAATGGGCCCCACCGTTGACCGAAACACTAGGTCAACTTTGGGTGTAGGGAGATGGTCCAAGGGCGACTATGGTGGGGTAGAACCCATTTGCAAAAGGGCAGTATCCACCAAGGTTGTCGAAATCGTGCGATTCATGATTCGAATCGCACGATTCGTATCGAATCGGAGGTTCTTACGGTACGAATCGGTATAATATCGAAATTAATTAAAAAAATTGCGTTTTTTTCCATAATCGTGAATCTTGCGATTCGAATCACACGAATCGCAGTATCGTGCGATTCGAACTGCGAAGCAGTGGAAGAGGCAAAGATTCGGATTTAGGGGAAGAAGAAAAAGAAGAAGAAACGAAGAGAGGAAGGCATGAATAGTTTTGAAAAGCATACCTCGTTCGATTCAGTTTAAGAGAGGAAGAAATAGTGTACCTGAGCAGCTTCTGCGTCCTTTTTCCTCCTCTTTCTCCCTTCTTCTGCTTCCGTCTCTTCCATCTCCCATTCTCTTCCTTACCCTTGCTTCCGTCTCTTCCTTGCCGATACCCTAACTTTCCCTTTCAGTTACAACTTAACCTTTACCTTTTTAATCGTGCCATCCTCCCTTTTAATTTTGCACAAGCCGAGGTCATTTTTGACACTTTCGTCTCTCTTCTTTAGGTCGCACTGTATTTTCATATTTTTTAATTTGTTGCTATCGTTATTAATTAAAAATATCTTTTATTTTTTTTAAATTTTTTGTATAGTTATATTTATTTAAAAAAAAAAAAAATTCTAATTATTTTAAAAAAATTATCTGATAGATGTTATTTAGAGTTATTTACAATTTTAAATGCTATTGAATTATTATCTACTACACTAATCAGATTTCAATTAACAGTTATTATTTAAAATAGTAAACTTACTATTTTGATATAATTATTATTAAAATAGTACACATCTCAATTAAATAGTTATTATTTAAAATAGTACACTAATTATTTTAATATAATTATTATTTAAAATATACACATCTCAATTAAACAATTATTATTTAAAATAATACACTAACTATTTTAATATAATTATTATTTAAAATAGTACACATCTCAATTAGACAGTTATTATTTAAAATAGTACACTAACTATAATAATATATTTTCCATTATCTAGTAAGATATTTTAAGATATCTGGTGTCCCTCTTTCCATAACTCTATGTAACCAATCATTATTAATTTTCATAATTTTCATTATCTGGTCAAATATTTTAATTTGTGTCTACCTGTATAATAAGAATTGTTTGAAATTGTACTAGATACTTTTAAAAAATATGTCTGCTATAATAAATTGAACATTTTTTAAAAGCTATATAATATCAAATTTTCATGCCAACTAAACTCATATATTATGTGGAATTGAATAATGTATCTTATTATTCTATGTCATTTATATGTAATTATAGTATAAATAATAAAAAAAAAAACATTGTGAATCTTACGATTCAACGATTTACGATTCACGGTTCACTCCCCTAGACCGATTCACGATACTATCCGATTTTGACAACCTTGGTATCCACGTTGATCTAAGGAAAAAAATCCCAAAAAATGGGTTTTTTTTTCTGGACCGGAACAGGTACAATAGGATCGGTGGAAACCTAGATCTAGGGAAGGCAAAGTGGCAAATCCACGTTATAGGTGGACAAGCCTTCCAAAAACGACAGTGAAATTGAGGGGTTCCGCCAGCAGAAAATGCTTCGGTGGCTGGATCGGAAGTCGGAAAGTGCAGGTTGCAAAAGTGAAACGCAGGCAGGCCCAGAAAATATGAAAATAATAAGATCTGAGTAAAAACATTGCAGAAGACGCAGGGTAGAATTGGGGATCTGCTACAAAAGTCCGCCGGAAAGAGAAATTGATCCAAAGTGGATGCCCAAGTGAGGCGACGAACAGTGACACCGGCGAGGAATAGTAAAACGGAAGGAAAATTCTCCTAAGGCATCCAAAAATCGTTTTGGCTGATACCATGTAGAAAATGATAGTAAGAAAAAAGAAAAAAAGGGAAAGAGAAATTGAGGAGAGGAATTCTTTCTCATTGTTGTATTGAATGTGTCTCTAAAATTGTAGAGGTTACATTAATAAATAATACAAAGGGAGCCATTCACGGTGGCAAAGAAGGAAAAAAAAATTAACGGATGATCAATTGCAATATAAATTAGACAACTGACTAAGTTGACTTTCCAAAATAAAGTGATTTTGGACAATTCTGTCAAGAAATGTGTCCCATTGCCTGAAGTGGTCCCACGACACAATTTTGGCTATCTCATGTATTTTGATAAAGGGGGGCCAAAATGTTCTTTCACCATTCCTCAAGCATTCTTTTTTAAATCAAGATTTGGTTAAATAATATAGTTAATCAACAAGTCCTGTTTCTTTTAACAAAATCCATATTTAACGTTAAGGATAAATTTGGTCCATTATTTTCTTTTTCTTTTTTCTATTTAATGCTAATATATCATCTATTTTTCAATCATTCCTTTATTGGCTTCTACTTTTGTATCAATGTCACTTTTATATTTTGTATCAGATAGAGCTCTAAAATGCCTTCCCATCTTTTATTTTGCTATCCTTCACAAAGATTGAAACATTTTCATCTAAGCACGGATACTCCGAAACCATTCAAGTATCCGTGTCGAGTACGTTTCCGACACGGACACGGCTCGGATAAGTATCTAATTAAATAAAACATTTTTTAAATACGGATACGTCACGGAGACGGCAGCAGACACGTCGGGACACGGGAAGCGGAACACGGCACGAGATACGGCAGCAAGGGAGAAAAGGGGAAAAAATATATATCTTTTCAGTATTATTTTTTTAACCTCAATAATCATTCACATTATATACTGTAATATTGTAAATATTTTTTAAACATATTATATATATCTTTTCATAATACTAAATTGTTAATAGTCTAATCTTTATAATATATATCTTTTGTAATCTTTACTAATATATATCTTTTGTAATACTAATATATATCTATATTGTATTCATTATAAATAGAAAAATATAATTTTCTAATAATTTTTATCTCATAGTAGAATATATGATATTCTTTGTAAATGTCTGAATTTATTTTGTTGATATATATGATAATAATAATAATAATAATATTTTTTTAATTCGGCGTATCCCGTCGCACCCGTATCCTAGTTTTTCAAAATTTGCCGTATCCCCATATCGGATACGTGTCGTATCCGATACTCGTACCCGTATCGGTGCTTCTGAGGACACGACACTATATTCATACTGATATTTTAGTTAAGTTTTAAGAGGGGAATAGTTGTGTAGTATTTTAGTTATCTTGGAAAACAATGTTAAAAAGCACTAGAAGATTTCATTAAGAATGATTATGAGTGTCTAATAGGGGTGCGAATGTCTATAATTGTCAGACATGAGTGTATCACATCTTGAAATGTTTGCAATATAGCTTAGCACCATTTTGAATGTCAAAACCTAATATTTACCTTAATCACATTTCTTTTGGTACCTGGTACTTGTAATTTAGAATGTTTCCTTGATGCTTTTTCGCCTTTCCTTTTGGTTTATTGTTGTTGTCATCATCATTATTATTATGTTTGGAGGAAGGGGGAAAGAATTTTCTCCACTACCTCCCCTTTTTCTGTGCCAATGTAGCACAACCTTTAGCAAATGAATTAATGAAATTTGGAGTTTCTTATTCTAATATTATCATCACAACAGTACAGTTTTTTTTTGAAAGATGGAACAGTACAGTTGTTCTATGTTCTTTTTGGATCTCTCTCTCTCTCTCTCTCTCTATATATATATATATATATATATATATAGTTAGTTAGTTAGTTTGTTTGTTTGTTTGTTTGTTTTGCTAGTATCATCTAAAGATTATAACCCTTGGATTCATTTTTTTTGAACAGTGACGGAATTTTATTGAAAATAAATAGAAAAAGAGGACAAAATGAAGAAAAAAAGAAAAACTATCTATTGGATACTATTACCTAACAGGGGCAAAGCCCCTAAAACTAACCCTTAGTTCTCCCTCCTTTTCTGAGTTTCTTTTTAGATCCACATCCTTTTGAAAGCCATTGAAACATAGCTTCAACATTCTCCCTTCTTAATATTTCTCCTTGTGGTCCCTTTAGAATTAAACGATTCAATTAGATCATTTAATCGATTGCCTTCCATCATCGGCCTATGTCTCTCAGTATGCTTAAATACCACCGATTTCTCCTTGTCTTGGACCCTAACTGATCAAACATATAGTTGGACCCATGGATTCATTTGATTCACCAAGTTGGACTCAACTAAAGATTTTTTCCCCACTGTATCATCTTTATGTTATCATTATGTTCTTGTTCTTTTTATTACATTGGAAATTTGTCCATGTAGGTGTCACTTGGGAGAGCAACAGAAGATGTGCATGTTGACATTGACTTGGGAAGAGAAGGACGTGCTAATAAAATATCTCGGCGACAGGTAATATGGTTTTGGAACTATGTCTTAATCATTAAGTAAACATATAGTTGTATATTCTAATGATAAACTCTAGGTGGTTTTGTGTTACTTTTCTCTGTGGTTTTATGGTTTCAAAATTTCTCGGTATTGTCTCGGTATTTTTTTACTTTTGATAAAGGGTAGTGTGTTATAGTGGATGCTACATTATGCAATACTCTGGGTCCTTTTAGTAGAAAAATGGTAGAATTTTCAAATGACTTGTGCGCATGTCACATTCTTCATGACAAATTCCTTGACAATCTTTGCTTTTAGAACCTGAACTCTGGGTACTGATATGTAGGACTTCCTTCTATGTGGCTGTGGGCATCTTGGGTCATCCTTTGATTGTTTTTTGGTTGTTCTAATAGTCTTATGTCTGTAATCTGTTTTCTTTTTTCTTTTCACTGATGTTACTTCTAGTTTATGTTTCTATCATAGGTAATCTTTGTTCTACCTCTTGATCCATTCATTTTATCCGATATAAAATATGAGACATTTAGATAATTTTAGTTGATGAAGACAACTACTTTTTCTTCTCCATCTTACTGCTACCACCAACCACTACTAATCCCCACTTGTACATATGCTGAGAATAGAACTCAATTTTTTTTAATTGTTTGAACAAAAAACCCTTTGTCTTTAAACAAGGCACTCATGTGTGCACACAAACACACAAAAACACCTTGTAATTACGATGTGGATGGATATTTATTAACAAAATGGATGCTGATCTGAGGTGAAAGAGGTAAACATTTATTGTTATTATTATTTTGAAATGGTGACTATAAATAATTTATTTATCCAAAAAAAAAGAAGAAGTATAAAGTTGTTCAATGTCATCCACATACAAGAGAAAACAAAGCAAACTAAAACATCTCATAATAAAATCAAAAGAAGTGCAGAAAATGATCAACTCTTTCAACTCCTGCTTTAGCTTAAAAGTCTAAAATACCATCTTCTGATCTCTTGTCATGCTTGAATGTGATGTCCCTCCTTAACCATCTCTTTCCGATTTCCTTGAAGATAGAGATCATCTTTCATGGGTTTCTTTTTTACCTTTAACTCGAGTTATGCCATTTACAATCTCTTCTTTGACCCCGATGGGAGCCAAAAAGATCAGCTTTGTTACTCCCCCCTCCTCATGTAGTTTAGTCCTACTACCCCTGCCGGAGCTACATTAAATAACCTATGGCTTCCATTCCTTAACAATTCTAATTTCCTTGGAACGTTAACCCCACCCCAACCCCAACACCCCTCCCCCGTCCCTCTCTCACTCCCTCCCTCTCAAGTCCCAACACCTCATATTTGAACTGGAGATCCCCGCAAACTCCTTACCAACTACTACCAACTGACTAAACACCCTCAATTTCACCTTTTCAAAAAACTTCCTCTTGTGAGTTTTGGCCACCTTAAAATATCGTAGTATTTCTTTCCTTCCATATAAACCATAAGATCAACCTTGAGATAACATCCCACGCCTCTTTCCCTACATTAAAAGGACCCCCTTCCCAAGCCTCCAACGCTCCTATTAAAAGTATTATGAAAAGTAAAAAAAGATACTCGTCAACTCTAACACTCAAAGTCACATCCTCCTAGTGAACAGGCAGGCATTTACAAAATAAACGATCTATCCTCTCCACTATCACATAGAACACAACTAACCACTCTTTCTATACGAATAATTCCTTCTCTCCTTAAATTACATTTAGTTAGTTCCTTACCCTTGAATCACCACCCAACTAAAAACTTGAACTGCTAGCGGTGCCTTTCCTTTCCAAGCATGTCTTGCTAATGGATCCAGCCCATTTTCTCTCCTAACTACCTTAATACAAGACTTCATCCGAAACAACCCGAAAGAATTGCGTACCCCTACCCTATTGTCTTCCTCCTCTGAGCACCCTATTACACCTTCCAGGTTTGTAGCAAAATTTCTCATTCCACAATCTGAGGCTCCCTAACTGCCTTTCTCAATGCAACAACCCATATTATTGATCCCTATGCACCTCAAAACAATGACCTATCGTAACTCTTCCATCTCTTAAAATCCTATAAATTCTCAAGAAAGCTTCTTTCAACATTCTTTCTCCCACCCATGTGGACTCCTAGAAGAAACCTTTTGCTAATACCCACTAAAAACCTAAGGCGTTCCTTATAAACCTTACCTACTCCTTGTGTGCTTAAACTTGCTTTATATGTTGCCTTGACCACCCTTGATGCCTCCTTTTCAACTTTTTTAATAAGAACACAATCCCCAATCCCCTAGACCCCATGGAGAGCTACTGACAGTCTTCTTCACAAAGAGTTAACCTCCTGACTAAATCTCGACAACCTTCTGCATAGGAGAGATTGATTTTTTAAGTCAAATTGGCAAGCCGTAATCCCGGCATTTTCCTCCCCCCCCCCCCCCCCCCCCCCCCCCTCTTCCTTCTTTCCCAAACAAAATTCCTTTGAATCTTATTCAAATTCTTTGCCACCCTTTTGGGCACTTAAAAAGGACCTTTTTTTAGCCCAGAACAATAAAAATATATTAAAAAAGAAGAATACAAGGAAAATAGTTAAAAGATCGACATGACAGGACTATACACAAGCATGTAAAAGAAATAAGCCAAAAAAAAAAAATAAAAGAAATACCTAAGATACAAAACAAAACCATGAACCCCATAAATCCAATTACAAACACTTAACAAAGGCCTCACGTCTCTCAAATCTAGCTTTGCCAAAAAGTCTACCACACTATTAGCAGACCTTTTATTTGCCTAAAGTGAACTACTCTCTCTCTCTCTCTCTCTCTCTCTCTCTCTCTCTCTACACCCCTTCCTAATGCCCCTAACTATATGAACCAATCTCCAAGGGGTCTTTCCCTACCGCTTGCCCAAGCTAAACCATTTATAGAGTCCCCTTCAATAATTATGTTACCTGAACCATAGCCTCACCATAGTAGAAGAGCCCTCTTGATTCCCATGAGTTGTGCCTCATAAATTTGAATTCTTGATCTCCACTGATTGGGAAGAATAAGAAATATCCTGTCTATCATTAGGAAGCCACCCCCCCCAGTACTAGCTGGCCCTAGTTTGCCCTTAGCTGCTCTGTTTACATTAAACTTGAAAATTTTGAGTTGTGATTTAACCCATACCGCCTCCTTTAATGCTCCTCCCCCTCCCCAACTCAACACCCCAATACACACCTTTTCCCTCATACACCCATCCCATGAATCAATGAAATTAAACATGGAACATGCCTCAAAATCTTTTTACAACATTAACCAACATGCTAGTCCTTCAAGAACCCATCCCATGAACAAATGAAATCAGAGATTGGACATCCCTCAGAATCATTGCACAACATTAACCAATATGCTATCTCGCTCCTCTAGTACCTTCCCCTACTACCACAAACTTCCCCCTAAAAAAATCATTGATTCCCCTCCTTCCATGCCGACACAAAAAAAAAGGGTATGAGACTTATTGCCACTTTCGTTTTCTTTTAAAAGGACCCTTGCACCACTCCTTCATCAACCTCTCAATAATGCCATTAAAAACCCACGCACAACCCATTAAAAAGAAGTCCCAATTTTTTTATTTTTTTTGATGACCGAGGGTGTTAAAGTGTCTCGCCTGACTAGTCCTTCGAGGTATGTGCACGCCTCTCTACACACGCGTGCCAGGTTCAAGCGGTGGGACCTGTACATATCCCACGGAGAGTGACCCTTCATTGGAGTTACTAGGGATTGAATCCAAGACCACATAAGGTCCCAAATCGTATGGGAGAATTGACACTTGCACAAAAAATGGTCTATAGAGTCCTGTCTAAACTACATAAGGTGTATTTCAAAGAATCCCCAACTGGTAGGGTCTTACCCCTCTTCAAATTACTCTGAAGCATTTCTTACCCATTATTTCAGCCTTGGAAAAATCTGTACACATGGAGGAGCCAAGCTATTACAAACTAAAGAACATTGGGGTCTGGCTGCTGAACCCAATGCACAAACTACTTTAATATTGCTCTGATTAAGAATAGTCCCGACGAGTCACCATTCCAGTTTCTTTGGTCCTCATCTTTGACAATGATGAACGAATCAAATAAAATGTTCTCATAATCTCCCAATCCCCTTCTAAACACAACTAAGCACTCCACTCTCCCTCCTCTCACCTTATAGTACTTGGTGACCATAGCGTTTTTATTCTCAGTTGCCCTAAAAAACGTGGAAAACATCCTTAAGCAATCTCTCTCCAACCATTAATCACTCTATGTCATTGCCTTGCCCACCAAAAATCTAATGCCATTGTCAAACACCCCCCTCACCCTTCCTCCACTACTACTAAACCTACAAAATGCCCTAGCCACTGCTCAACCCTCCCTTTCTGCTTTTCTATTTTGCAACCTCCTAGACCCTCAACTCCATATCTAGCATTCAAAATTTTCCTTCATAGAGTGTCCTCCCTGTCAAATCTTCGAGGCCACTTAGATAACAAGGCATGATTCCTATCCTCTAATCTAGCAATGCCTAAACCCCTTTCCTCCTCGGGTTTCATCACCTCCCTCCAACTTACTAAACGAATCTTCTTCTTTCGCCTTTGACATCCCAAAGGAAATTTCTCTGTTATTTCTCCAATTTCTTGACGACCCCTTCAGCATCTCAAATGGGGACATACAATATGCTGGAAGATTTACCTAGATTGACTTGAGGGTCAAGCTGCCTCCCAATGATAAATTCCTTACTCTAGGTGGACATATAATAAATGGATATGTTGGATAGTGCTGCTTCAATTAAAGTTGATCTCCTTCCCAAAGATAAACCTTTATCTTTGCTCCTTCCCCTTTTAATTCCCAGATAATTAGGAGTGTTGAAAGGGCATACGCACAAAAGCACCTTGTAACTCTGATGTGGGTGGGTGTTTATGAACAGAATGGGTGGGTATTTATTAACAAAATGTATGCTGATTTGAGGGGAAAGAAGTAAACCTATATCTTTGTTCCTTCCCTTCTAATTCCTGGATGATTAGCATGTGCACATGCAAGCGATGTTGTTGGGTTTCTATTAGCAAGTAGATGCTGATCTGAGGGTACTGCAATTTTGATTTGTATTGATTAAGAAAATGGTTGCTGGTCTGAGGATAACTGTGATGTGGATGGGTGTTTATTAACAAAATGGATTCTGATTTGAGGGGAAAGAGGTAAACCTTTATCTTTGTTTCTTTCCCTTTAACTCCCATATGATGTTCAGGGCACTAGAATATGGGAATTTCCGGTGCATCCAAATGGCTGAACCTTTCTGGCATTGCTATTCATCTAATTCCTGGATGATTTGGAATTTGGCGGGTATATGTTCCACTAAAATATGGAAATTGTGGTGTATCCAAGTGTGTTACACATGTGGCGTTGTTATTTGTTGATTATTTCTTTCATGAATGGACCAAATTCACCAGAACATTTTTCCCATTCTAAATAAGAAAGACATTTTTACACACTGACTATCATCTATTACATTTTCCAAAAAATCATCTATTGCCATTTGATGAGACCCTTCCATGTACAGGCAATTATAAAGATGGAAGATGATGGATCTTTCTATTTAAAGAACCTTGGCAAGTGTTCCATCGTAGTTAACAGCAAGGAGGTAGCTACTGGCCAGCATTTTAATCTTACTTCAAGTTGTTTGATTGAGGTATGGCTTTTTCTCCTCTAATTTTATGGACTTCCGATAGAAAGCTACCCTCTAATTTCTTTTGAAAAAGTAACAAGTAAATTCTTTGTAACATCACAGAAAGTGATGGTATAAGAGATATATACTGATTCTTACGCCCTTAAAAAAAGTGGAGGAACAAGCTACTTTCAATGAGGAGAAAAAGGAAGAATGTCTATCCACTTGTTTTTGCCATGAAATCCATAACTGCATTGGCCAGCCTTCTTACATAAAGAAATTTTCTTATGTCTAGAAAGGTTGTCTAATATCCCTCATGTTCTCCCATACCTTTACATAGGCTTCTTACTCCCTGATGCCCATGCAATATCATTGACAAAGTCCCCTCAACAATCAATCTCCCCCCATTATGCTTCCTCACTCTTTAGTTCTCTGTCTCTATTAAGAAAGTGAAAGGTTATATGTCATGGGGCCAATATCTCTCCTTTGATGACACTTGACCTTCATTGGAGATCATTTTATTTATTGCTCTATGGCATGCCTTTTTGTTTTGGATTCAGAGATAAACTAAAGAGTATGGCATGCTTCTGTCAGTGTCTTTATCTATGATTTCTCTTGTTGAACGTTGATGGATGAGAATGATCTGAGAAACTCTCATTAGTTTCATAAAGTTGAGTAGCTCTTGCCTAGACTAGGTGATGAACAAAGTCATAGACTTGAACTCTTACATTGTAGAGTGGAAGAGAGAATGTTGCAACATGTGACACCTAAGTGAAATGATATTTGCCTCTTTTTTGTAATGAACTGCTACTGTAATAAGAGAGTTTGGCCTCTTCTTTTATGTTAATGATCTCAAATACTGATGCTATAATGTGATGTCTTATCTAGTGATCATCCTTGATTACATAGTAAAGTAGGAGGTTCAATTGAAGGATTTCTCTTCTTTAGAATCAGATAAAGTGATATAAACCCTTGCAAGAAAAGGTAGGTAAGAATGTTACAGGTTTGTAGCTCTTGGTAAGTGGTTTTGGTGGAAAGTTAATAGGTCTGCCCTCTTCTTTTCTTCCTTTTTTTTTTTTTTTTGTTAAACCCTGAAAGAAGAAGGTTTGAAATTTTTATAATTTTCTCCTATTCTGAAACCGCATCTAGTATAGATTATAATGAGGAGGTCAAAGCTCTCTTAAGAGGGTGTTGCCAGGATAAAGGTTATTTTTATGTATTTTGGAAGGCGACCCTGTAACACTGGTGAAATGGACTTCAGGCACTTCAGATTTTTTGTTTTAGAAAAGGGTTACTATTTATCAAATAAAGAACACAGCCACAAGAGCAGCAGTGGCAAAGGTCTGCAGACTAGAAACAGAAACAGGAAAAATACCTGCCCTTGGACGAAGGACAATCAAGCAAATTACATCGCAAAGAAGAAAATGTTATCCTGTACCCATGATTAAACCCTCTTTAGCTAAGGAATCTTCCCTTTGATTAGCAGATCTGTGGATATGAGAAATGTGGAAGTGTTTCTGCTTAATTACTTTCCTGATAAATTCCACCTTATCCAAAAGACACCAAGGACTGATCGCACCTTTGGCCCATTGGATCACAGAGGAGTCCCCTTCAACGATATCGCCAGCAGAAACTCTCTGGTTCTGCTCCTTAATCCTCAGCCACGGTGCATATAACTCCACTTCATTCATGAAACAACCATCTATGGTTCCAGAATACTGAAAATATTTCCGGATACTCTGAATTTCTTATACACCACCAAAACCAGCAACATTCATTCCAAATTGGAACTGTCATCAAAATTAAGCTTGAATCTACCTGGAGGAGTAACTCAATCCAGCTGTTGCCCAAGATTTGGGGCTACAGGTGGGCCACTTTTAGCCCACATCCTTTCTATGTCTGAAATGTCGATTCTAGTAAAACCTGGTGCCTGCTCCTGTGTCCGTATCTGGGCATCATAGGCTTGTTTCAGTGTGATTTTTTACCTGTATTTTTTTATTTACTCCCAAGTCTTATGCTACATGTTTCCATGTACACGGGCATCACTTCTCAAAAAGAAGGTTTCAGACCTCATTTCTGGATTTGACATCCAACATACAATTCCAAATTATCCATTTCAAAAGAACTAAATAAGTAACCCCAAGGGGTTGGCCTAGTTGTTGAGACACAAGACTTCAGGATTGAGGTTTTTGATTCAATCCCTGGTAACTCCAATAAAGGGCCACTCTTCATGGGATATGTATAGATTAAGGTCCCACCGCTAGAACCCGGCATGTGTGTGTAAGGAGGTATGCACATGTCCTAAAGGATTAGTTAGGCGAGACACCTGGACACCTTCGGTAATAAAAAAAAAAAACTAGTAAATAAGTATAATAAGAACTATTTATATGCCATGGCCAATATCTATTCTGCATGTTATATGATATTTTTGACAGTTTCTTCTTGGGCTTGCAAAAGATGCTGGAGGAAAATTCCTTGGTAAACATCATTTCAAAAAATAAATTCCTTGGTCAGCATGTTTCTTCATAGGGTGCCAATATGCTGGAGGCAAATTGGATGGTTCTAATTTTTCAATCAACAGGCTAGCTAATAGATGGTCTAGAAAGAACACATCAACAGTCCATATAGGCTAAAAGTTGCATATAGAGCATTTTCCTATCTCAATTTGTTTTTGGGTCCTAGTGTATTCATTTCTTGGTGCATAAGATCAAGAGCTCAGATAGTCAGTGTAGGAATTGATCCACTTTTGCATGTGCTATTGGATTGGTGGCATGCTCAAGGTTTAAAAATTTGGCCTAGTCTGAGTTGACTCGAACATCAAGTCAGTTCCACATGGGATTCACACCTTAATGATAGGACTAGGTCATTTCAGTTGCAACTTGGGCTACTCGGGTGATTGGTACTGACATCAACGGAGTCAACTTGGTCTGACTTGGCCAGCAAAGATAGCATGAAGAATAAATGAGTGGTTCATGGTCACTTATGCATGCATACTTGTTCATTTCTAGAAGCAGAAGCTGATGTGCATTTACTCGTGCGTAGAAAAGGTCCGGCAGACGTCTTTCAAAAAAAAAGGTCGTGCAGATAATAGTAGTTAATGAATTGATTCAAAATTCAACACGTGCCTAGGTCTGCTAATGTTAGTGCTGATTCTTTGGCTGAAGAGGCAATTGGTATGAAAAGTGTAATGTGAAAGCAAATGTTAGTTTTTCTATACAAATTTTCTAGGTGTTGGGCAAATAAGGAAAGATGGCATCATTTGAATGACTTGGTTCTTGCACATGCATAGAACACTGGCATGTTACTTTGAAAGATGATTCAATTCGCCTCTTACACTTTGTATGAATGCTTGTTGTGTTTCTTCAACATTATACACTGTTATCTGTGTGAAACCATTAGTTTTTATTGTAAGCTGATAGGATTCAAATCTCTATATCTGCATATAAAGCTGACCACAAAGTTTTTTATAAGTATTATGCAGTGCTAAACTAAAGCTGTTTTATTTTGATGTATCTTTTGGTATCTAGGCTGCTAATGTTGTAGCTAGGTCTCTCTCATACCTGGACCCTAAATTCATGTTCACATTTTGGGATGTTTTTCTTGTTAATATTGAATAAATAGGTTTTTTTTTTTTAAATGGTATATACTTGCGTGCAGATCAGGGGCATGAGATTCATGTTTGAGATGAACCAGAAAATTTTGGGAAAGTGCACCACACATGTAGTGAAAACAAATAGCATGAAAGAAAGAAACACAAAATCTGAATTTCTATCCAGTGAAATTCAGCAAGTTTGACTCTCGTGGTCTTGGGAAGCTCATATGCCTAGGTACGGTAACCACATCAATTTTTTTTCAATCTCTTGTGTGAATTCACCCTTCCCCTTTAAGGTGTTGGGAGGGAAGTCTGCTCCTAATGCATGAATATGGATCTCAAGTGTATGATAGTCTTGTATTTCTTTGTCAGCATCCAATTCTAAGTGTACAGACTCCCTTTAATCTAAATTAGATGAATTTTAAAATCAGTGATTGCAAAATGGTTTCTAACTTACAATTTGAACATCAACAGAGATCAAGCTATTAATAGAAGGGATCAGGATTTCAAATCTTGGGCTGGGGTTAATATGGTATTATATAGGTTGATAACAGCCAGGACATGACTATCTACCAAATATTTTTTGAAAATTTCTTCAAAAAATCTGAAAATTTTGAAGTAGGGTGCTTATAGACTTGAGAACAGAAATTCTGTTTATGCAGAAGTCTCCCCTCTGCTATGGCTCCAATGTGGAGAAGATACGAAGGGATTGTAGTGATGTGTAGCATAAAATTTCTAACTAGAATTTTATTTATGAACATCTACTGTGACTTTGGGATCATTGACTATGAAATTATATTTCAAAAATAAATTATTTTTAAAGTAAACATGTTAATATATCAATATTTATCATATTTTAATATATTATATGAATGGAAATTTCTCTTTCATTTGGTTCGATCCAGCTCCTCAAATATGTTATATGTATTGCATTAAAATGCCAAAAGTATATTATCCTGTTCAAATGAGCATGATCTTGGTCAGGGGTGCAAAATTCGGTATTGGCCGATATTATTATTCTCTCTCCTCTTTTTTTTAAAAAAAACGGCCGATATGATATCGGCTGATATTTGCACCCCTGATCTTGGTTTTTTGAAATGTCATTGTGCATGATCTTGTTAAAATAAGTTTAGATGCTTTAGATTTATGAGCTTAAAAAATGGCTTCATTGCTCAAACCAAAGTAATTCTTTATGTTCTCAAATTTAAGAATAATCCTTTAAGCAAATCTACTACAATCACCATAGATGGGCTCGGGCTCCAAATAGGATAACTTTGGTGAAAGAATTTGAATGAAATGTTTTAACACTCAAAATTATAAATATAATAGCTTAAACAAAAAAAGACTTGTCGAAGTTTTTAATGCTAAAAGTGTTCAAAATATTTTTTAATCAATTGTAAATAAATTGCATCTGAACAATTTTTTAGGGTTTTCAGAGAACTTGACTCATACATTTAAACAACTTTTGATCATTTCCAAGAATTAACTTTTTGATAAGAATTGCTGTAAATCTCTCTTTGTTTTAAGAAGAAATTCATGCATTGCATTTTGATTGAATTTACTAAGGCAGACAAAACACAGTTTCCGGTAATGTCAGTTGTTGCAATCACTTTTTGTTTTCTCTATTGTGGACTTCTCATGGTTTTTGTTGTTATCAATATTTTTCTTTTCATATTGAAAGAAAATTATTAGTCTGTCAGCTTATCAGTAAGGCTGCAACACTGACTGAATGGGGTGCTGGCAATGCAACATTTCATGTGAAATTTACATTTTGGAGACACTTAAAAGTCTTTTTTATAACAAGAGATACAGAATGTGTCTCTATGTTTACTTCTCATAATTTCTGCAGTCTTTAAAAAAGAAAAGATACATTGGTGTTTCTTATTATAAAAAATACAGTGTCCCTATTTCAATAATTATTTATGTACTCTTTGACAGATTTAGAAGTGAGATAGGACCTCTTATGTTTGTCTAAGATGCTTGATTGATACTGCTGACTTGAATGATATATGATGCATAATTGAAACTTTGCGAAAATTTTGAGATATATTTAGATGATTTAGATTTTGATATATTTAGTTAGATCTCTCATGTGATGTGTCTCAATTCTCAATGCTTGAATCGTACCGAGTTCCTGCTTCTCAGGTTGGTTATCAGAAAGCCAATTCGTTTGGTAGACCTCACCTCACCTTACATTGAATTATTTGTTTATTTAGTATAAATTAAAACATTGGAGAGAATAAAGTTTGTTTTTCTTTTTAGAATTGTGATGTTTTTTGTATAGGGCATGCTTGTATGTTTGCACTCATTAGAAAGTGGAGGAAAATCAACTTTCCTACTCTCCTTCACAGAAAAGTGGTTTCCTTGAGAATGATCTTTTAGATGGGAAAATCTTTTTTTTTTTTTTTTTAAAGTTACATGTGGAAAACTGTGGGATACCTAGTGTATATCCTCCTTTGGTAAGCCCACTATCCTTAAGGCACACAAAGGTTAGGCCATGGGGCCTCGAACCCGTAACCTCTCACTTTACGAGGCGGGAGACAACCAGTTGAGCTACACCCATGTGGGTAAAATCTGTTCTTTTCTTTTGTATTAGTTTTGATTTTTATTGAAAATTCTAATTTTTAGTAAACATCATAAAATAGAAAGGTGGGTTGGAAAATCATTTTATTTTTTGTAAGAACATTTTTTTGTGTAGGAGCTAATTTTCATTGAAAAATCTATTTAGGATGGAAAACACAAACATGCCCTTGAGTGAATCATCATATCCCAATTCGCGTTACACCAGAAAGTCACCAACCAAAACCAACCCAGGGTGGTAAGGGTGGCGTAGGAAGGTCTTCCCACTTGTTATAGCTATAGTTATTTACTTGGGGGAGGCCTCAGCTCAGCAAGTTAAAAGAAAAATTCTCCTCTCTCTAAGGGAGATAGATGTCTTTTTATTTATTTTTTTCAAGAAAAAAAATCCCACTTAAAATGCATCGGAAAATTCTTTTTATGTTCATTTCATTCATAACGGTAGCTTATTGTGTTTCTTTGGCCACATTTATAACATGAGAATGAGATGTGTTATGTTTTCTTTGGCCCAAAATTTGTTTTTGTGCAAGAGACAAGTTCTAAATCCAGAGGTTCAAATCCCATTGCCACCTGATATACAAGGGGTTGTGTGCATTCGAAGTTTTATTTGATGCACTCAAAGAGGTGGGGGTTTTGGAATGGTCATAAAAAGAAAAGCAAGCTCTAAGCACATTGTTTGATGGTACTCATCAATCTCTAATACAGGAAATGCCTAGATTAGGGGTTTTAATATCGTATCGTATCGTCCGATATTTTGCTTAATCAGGCGATATTTGACATATATCGTCTGATATCGGTGTTTTTAATTTTAAAAAAATAAGAGATTTTGTGGCGGATACTGATATTTTAACCCCTGATATAGAATAAAAAAATTATTATTATTTCTCCAGTATGTGTCTTTTTTCTAAGGATATATTGGATATCTTTTGTGGGTTTATAGTTATTATATCAAGGGTGTTTGGAGGATTTATAATGATTAATTTGAGGGCACCAGGCTACTTGCAGAGTATCTTCTTTCACTAGTTAAATCATAAGGGAGAAAAGAGAGTTCAAATCAAATTAGCAAGCGCATAATTATTTTATGGTCAAAATAGCACATGGGAGAGGCATCCTTTGAAAGGAACATCTTCTCCCCTCCCCTAAGTATTGAGTTTGTCACGCCTCGATCTGAAAAGTGAGTCTAGAACGTCACTGATTTTTTTTTTTTTTAAACTAAATTCAAGAATTCTAACTGGACTGGATCAACAGTTAGGTCTAAAGGTCACAAATGATCTCAACATGTGGACTCAATACATATCATAAGTCTATCCAAACTACAAACACAAGCACATAATTCCATCAACAAATTATTATTACAACACAATCAGAGTAGCTACGGAACACATAGCAGTTTAATACATGATATCAATGCAAACTAAATATTACAAACGGTACTTTACATAAATAAATGGTTCAAGGAACCAAAAGATAAAGATAGCAGAATTTCTCTCAGTAGGTATTCCAAGGTAACGCAGCAGTTTATCGATTGTAAGTTTCATACCGAGGGTTCTCCTCTTCGGACACATCTCCTGAAATGTGAGTGATGTGAGCTAACTAACTCAGTGAAGAAAATATAACAATGCAGTCTAATGAAAAATCATATTAGTTAAATAATCAACATTTGTAATATGATATCTCATGCTTGTCAAAATAATCTCAAAATCAATTCATTACTGCTGCCAAAATACATCATTACAAGTACATCTTCAGCCCTCACATGGTCGATACTGATACTCCTCAAGTCAGCAACTGTCGACACAACTGGTCCAGCAGACGTAAATCATCTCACACATGGCCGATATTAGTTCAATGGTCAATGATACATGGAAGCAGTATTATATATCTCATATGATCAACATCATAAACATTTACAATTATCATAAGCACTTCTTACAACAGTGCATCATGTTCGGGCACATGAGTGTGTTTATCAAATTTGAAACCACTCATTGCTCAAGATTTATCTCATTAAATCTGATTACACCTACGGTAAAGTTAAGTCTCCTCACTGAAATTGTGTGGTATCGTAGTTTTTGTTCAACATGCAAAACATGTATAATCAATAATAGGTCAACATACACAGCATTCAAATAAATATATACGAGTAGTATCTCAAACTCATACTGTTTTTTCAAAAATTTTAAAGGTAAATGGAATTGAGTATCATACTTAGTTTCTAAACATTTTAAGTTATAATAATCCACAATATATAATAATAAGATGCTCAGACCAAATCTCATATTTTCTCCTAGGCATGACCAGATTGACGTATTAAGTTAGGTCTAAATACTCAGGTCACTTCTCGTATTGTCTTTTAAATAGAACCAGATTAACATGTTGAGTAAGGCCTCGAGGTCACTTAGTGCCCAACAGATATAGCGTCGGCCTAGAAGTTAAGTCACTCAATGCCTGATAAATAGTGTCGGCCTGGAAGTGAATATAATAGTAATACACTATAATAATAAGAGAAGAATGGTTAGTACAAATTTTAAATTATCAAATGGGTACAAACATTATATTTAAAACTTAGCATCTAAAAATGCATCATCAATCAATTAAGATTTTATATTAAAAAACTGAGTTCTTCGGAACATGTTTTGGAACCAGGTATTGTGGCTTTGGATCATCTGAACCACGGCTTAAAACTAGTCCACAGACTTCGGAACTTGGGTCTGTCTTCGGACTGTCCGAAGGTCAAGTCTCGGATCGTCCGAAGGTCCTTCCGAACCGAAAAATAGAAAATAGATCTCAGTGGGTCTCGGTGTGTATCGGATCATGCCGATGGAAGTTCGAATCATCCGAGAGGGGTTCGGTCATTCTGAAAAGGCTCGGAATGTTCGGAGCAGAAGCGGGCAACAGTTAACCTCTAGCCACTTCGGAACTTCGAGCGGAAGCACGAAATGTCCGAAGGATCACTTTCGGACCGTCCGAAGGGGGTCAGCTCGGATCGTCAGAAGCACAACTTTCGGACTGTCTGAGAGTCGTCTTCTTTCTCTGTCTGCAACAGCAGACAGTAACGGGCAACAACACCATGAAATACGAATCCAAAAACAGGGGTTTTCTGGATTCGATTTTCACATTCAACCGGTCAGATAGACTCCTTAGTGAATGCTCTTACCTTAGGGAGTAGTTTGAAGTTTTAACATTGATTAAACCGTTGGATTTTAACACCAAAGTCAAACTGACACAAGAAATCCATGGTTTTTCCTTAAACTTGAAATTCATTTTACTCACTCAAAACTCAGTCAAATTTACTTCCACTTGATTCTAAATAATTTAAAATTTAAAAAAGAATACAGTAGTTACCTTCACTTTAGTTCATGGGTTGAAAATCCAAGCTTTTGAAAATTCCTCCTCTTTAAGCTACGGTCAACGAAAGTTTGGTTGCAAATAAGCCCCCCTCTGAAATTTTTGGTTTTTTGCAAATAGGTCTATTTTTTATAAAAATCAATTTTTAATTAAAAATAATACTTTTAAAGTTTAATAAATTTAATTCAACGTTACAAAAATGTTGGGTTTTAAAAACTCTAATTACCATAAAAATTTGAAGATTTAAAATTCACTAAAAACCATAGATTTAAATAAAATGCATAATTTAACATTATTTACTTAATTTAACTTGTGTTAAACTAAATAAATTAAAATCTTCATTTTTTGAGTTTGAAAGGATAAAGTAGACCGTACTAAAATGGTCTAACATAATATGCTTGTCTCAAAAAAGTTTTCATTTTCAAAACCATTTAAAAATATTTATTTCTCCCTTTCGGGTTTTGACGGGTAGTTTTAAATATCATTTTCTGAAAATAAAATAATTCTGAAATCAGAAATAGGAATCTTTGATTAAGAAAAATAATATCATCCAATAATAATCACATAATGACACAAATAATAAAATAATATCAATAAATGGTAAAGTACCATTTTACTTTTCCAGTTAGACGAGCTGGATTCCTGAGCTTTCAAACTCAGATTGGACTATACCTGGGCTTTTCATAAAGTCCTAACCGTAATCTTCGAGACTAACCGGTATAAGAAGGATTTATTAAACTAATTACGCTTAATTCGGGTCAGGGTATTAAAAGGTTTCTATTTCTTTTATTTCTTTCTTTTTATCTGACTTGTCAAAAATAATTTTAGAAAATAAAAAACCAATATTTAATGTTTCCTTGTATTTTATAGTAATGTGTATCTTCTATTACAACTCATATATTTTTTACCGTAAAAATTTTGAATCTTGTGAAAAATAGAAATATTAAAAAAATCGCATATACCGCTTAAAATTATATAAATCACATTATTATATTTCATTTAATTTCATAAATATTTGTATATTATTTCATTAAAAAAATTCACAAGAAATTTCAAAATGAGAATTATTTTAGAAAACTTGGCTTTTATTATTAAAAAAATTGATAAATCAAATAGATACATCAAAAACTACATCTGTCACATTAAAATTTCTGCCTTCAATTTCATGTATTCAATTTTATTTAGTTAATTATTTTTACAAAATAATTTAAAATGAAGATTATCGTAGCGCAAAAATCTAAAAAAATTAATAAAAATAACTCAAAATAGTCAAATTTTGAAAGAAAACAGTTTAGAATTTATTTGAAGAAATTGCTTCCAAATCTTTTTAAAATCTCATTTAACATAAGATTGAACTCAAAAAATGGTTGAAATGGTATTTTTTTTAAAAAAAAAGTTGAGAATGATCGATATTATGCCATATTGGTTGTATGTGCTGATACGTTATTATCCAATTATTAGTCCATTAAAAGAGGCATGTAAATTTACACCTATATCAAAATTAATCAATCTCCTACTTATCAATATTTAAAGCTATGCAATGAAATCAAAGTGATAAATCTAATGACAAACAAAAGAATGACGTTTGTATAATGTTATATTCAGTGATTTGTATTTATTTATGATGATGACATTACATTTTTTTTTCCCCTTTTGTTAAAAGGTTAAAAACTACAATGTAAGCTTCCTTTCTCAGCCAACTTCCTTGCAGTTCAACTGCAGTACTTTTTGTAAGAAAAGAAGTCATATACATTCGATTTCAGTTTTAGGATGCTTATTTATCATTTTGCTCTTTAGTTTTTTAAAAAACCGCCATTTGACCGCAATGTCCGAACGAACAGTTAGTACGAACCTTCTTGTACTCAAACAATCGTTTCTGAACGATCAGTAACTTCTTGTACTTAGTAAGATTTTCACATCTTTTCACACTAACGTCTGCCATCTCAAATAAGGCTCTCCATTTAGACACTGCAAGTTCCTGTCAGCAAACACCGATTTTCGATTTTTCGTTGGAAATTATGATTCTGCCCCTTCTGCTCGAAATAGATCGCACGATTCTGTAACGCTATTTCGCGTCAATCGATCGATCTGAGGCGTATACGATCGATCGATCGAGCCGACAGTTTATTTTCGAATCGATCGATTGATCATAACACAAGATTCAATCGATCACACGGTTCCATGGGATCATGCGATCGATTTTAACTGAGACGTCGACATTTTGACAGTCGACCTCTCCTTTCAAGATCGATTGCACGATTCCAGTGATCAATCGATCGATTGTGACCAATTCAAAGATCGATCGCACGATCACATAGAATCGTGCGATCGATTTTAACTGAGAGGTCGACAGTTTGACAGTCGACCTCTCCTATCAAGATCGATCGCACGATTATATAGGATTGATCGATCAATTGTCTGTTTAGGGTAAGATCGATCGATCACATAGAATCGTGCAATCGATCTTATCTGAGAGGTCGACTGTCAGACAGTCGAACTCTCCTATCAAGATCGATCGCGCGATTATATGGGATCGATCGATTAATTGTCTGTTTAGGGCAAGATCGATCGATCGATCACATAGAATCGTGCGATCGATCTTACACGCGAAACTGAGTATAAGTTCAATCGCGCCGCTCTTCCCTTTTATTCTTCTTTTCCATCTTGCCCCTTTCGAAACCCTACTCCCTCAATCCCGATTTCAAAATCATCTCCTTCAAAACCTCCCCGATTTTGAAATCTTCTCCCTCAAAACCCAAAATACACCCCTCTCATTCAAACCCCTCTCTCTTAAAATCCTTTCCAAACTATTTTCCCTCAAACCTCAAACTCCCTTTCCAAAACGAACAACTCCACTATTTGAACATACTCTCTCAAATCTCATATATTGATTCGAAGGTATCTCTTATAAGCTACTCTCTTAATCTCCGAATCAGAATCAATGGTAACTCTTTCTCAAACCCAAGACTCTCAAAATTTCTCATTACACAGTAGTATGGATTGTGAGGGAGTTTTATCCACATTTGTTGAAAATGATGAGATTGTTGAGAATGATATTGTTGACAATGAGTTTGTTGAGAGGTGTTTTTCAAGTCGTGACGATTTAGTGAAGCATGTTAAGGAGGTTTCCATTGCGCAAGGATTTGTAGCTACCATTAAGAGGTCATGCAATAAAAGCAATGTAATTATTCTTGGTTGCGATAGAGGGGGTACATATCGTAGCACAGTTAATTTGGAAGATGATGAGAGGAAGAAGAAAGCATATTCTCACCTTGTTGATTATTTATTTGAAGTGAGAGGGAAACAAATTGTTGATGGGTCATGAAAGTTGACTATAAAATATGTGGAGTACAATCATAATCTCACGAGCGTATTAGTAGGTCATTCTAGTACAAGGTGTTTTTCAGATGAAGAGAAGAGAATGATCATTGAAATACATAATAGCAATGTACAACTCCGGCAAATTATGACGACCATTCGAAACGAGAATCTAGAGATTGGAGTATCAACTGCTGATTTGTACAATTTTTTGTCTTCGGTTCGAAAAGAGCAACTTAGAGGTAGTACTTCATTTGAAGCCTTATTAGAAGATCTTCAAGAAAGTGGTTATCAATATTTTCTCAACTATGACAGTCAAGGTCATTTATCTTATCTTTTCTTTGCACATCCATTGTCACTTATACTTACGAAGAAATATAATAATGTATTTCTCATGCATTGCACTTACAAAACCAACAGATATCATATGCCATTGCTTAATATTATTGGTGTCACAAGTTTCAATAAGAATTTCTACTCATGCTTTGCATTTATGAGGAATGAAAAATTTGAAGATTACATATGGGCGTTACAGATATTCAAGAAGGTATTAGGAGTCGATCATGATCGACAAGTTTTTTTTATCGATAGAGATTTGGCGTTGAAAAATGTCATTGATTCAGAGTTCCCTAATGCTGTACATATATTGTATATTTAGCACATCAACAAAAATATTCTTGCTCATTGTAAGCCCCTCTTCAAAAAAGTGGAAGAATGGAATGCATTTATGACCCAATGGAATGACTTGGTTGAGTCTCCATCCGAAGTTGCATTTAATGAAACGTTTGAGGTATTGAAACAAGATTTTCGCGATTATTCGGATGCAGTGAATTATATTAGAAGGACATGGATCCCACATAAGAAGCAATTCGTCAAGGCATTGATCGGTTAGACTTTACATTTTCAAAATGTAGCAACATTAAGGGTTGAAGGCACACATTCAGTGTTAAAACGATATATAGTTAACTCCACTAGCGATCTATATGTTATCCGAAGGAAGATATCCTAGGCAATTGAAAATCAGTTTCAAGACTTCAAGATTCAAACGGAGGATGAAAAAATCAGGTTTGTTCTTACTGTTTCGATTCTTTTCTTTGATGAAGTGAACGACAGAGTATCGCAATTTGCATTGTCTGAGGTTTACAAGCAATATGTTATGCTCATAAACAGGTCAGTTTTACCCAATTGTACACATGAGTTTACAGTTTGCATGAGCTTACCTTGTGTTCACAGAATTGATTTGATTTCATTTGACGACTTGAACCTTTAAATGAATCGACTTGTGGATGAATTAGATGTTCACTGGGAAGGCATTAAGAAAAAAATATTGAAACATGTCTACATTTGATCAAGAGGAGTTCCGAGATCATATTCAAGATCTTGCCAGTGATGAGATGCATATCAGCCAACCTATTATGCAGTACAGCAGAGGACGTAATTCAGGTTCAAAGAATTCAAAGGGTTAAACATCTACAAGACGAGATCCTTTTACATTTGAAATTGTAGAGAATCCATTGACTGGAAAAAGATGTGGGTTATGCAAAAATATTAGTCAAATGAAGAGAATATGTCCGAATAGATATACTGCACAGGCATCCTGCAATGTAGATTTAAATGTTTTACTTCAACCTCATGATTATTACCTTGAATCGCAAGCAACGAGTTTGTCTCAATTATCCGAAATAAGTTTTTTTTACATAAGATACATATTTACATTTCATTCATATAGAATAAGGTAAAAAATACTAATACGTACTCTTTTTTCCACAGCCGACTGGTTCTTATGCATTCTATGACGATTCGATATATACCTCTGGTGATCTTAGAGATCTTGGCGAATTACAGCGTTGGTAGAATCAGTAATGGATGTCTATTATTTTTTCATATATTCAGTTGCCAGAATGTATTTCATTTCCAAAAAGTTGTATTAATTTTAATTCCGATGTACTGAAGTATGTATTCAAGCAACAATTGTTATTTTAAATTCAGCATTGGGTGGTTTGTTACGAAATACGGAATCCTTGCGTGGGGCTTTCACTAAATATGAGACCTTAGAGTGGTTTGTCGCTAAACATGGGACCTTTGAGTGGTTTGTCCCTAAATATAGGACCTTAGAGTGGATTGTCGCTAAACATGGCACCTTTGATTGGTCAGTCAACAAACTTCCTCACTAATGGTTAAAGTTCTTCTTTAACCAGGCCATCTGATTTCTAAGGTCCCAATACTTGTTGACTGATGACTCAAAGGTGTCATGTTTAGCGACAGTCCACTCTAAGGTCCCATATTAGGGACAAACCACCACTCAAAGGTGCCATGTTTAGTGGCAATCCATGAAACCCATATTTAGTGTCAGACCACTCAAGGGCCTCATATTTAGTGACAGACCATTCAATGCTCCCATATTTACTGACAGACAAAGGGTCCCATGTTCATTCAGTTGTTTACAAATAAACCATTCACCATTTTTGTCCGAATAGACAAAATAGTTCATAAAAAAAAATCATTCACTATGTTCATTCGAGATTGACAAACGATGTCATAAAAAGAAAACATTCACTATATTCATTCAAATTTTACAACATTTACATATGAATATCAAAATTTCAAAATTACAAAAATTTCAAATACAACGGCTATTCGGAGACAGGAGCTGGGGCAGATGTAGAAGCAGGTGCAGATGCAGTATCAGGAGGTATTGGTGCCGATGAAGGAGATGCTAGTGCAGATGAAGGATGTGCTGGTGCCAATGGATGATGCCCAGTCACACTCTGCTTGGGGCCAGTCGAACGCACCTGAAGAGTGGGGCCTGTAGGGTGGGGCTTGTCTGACGAGGATGAATGGGGCCAGACGGAAGAGGCTGAATGGGGCCACTCGGACAAGGCTGTGGGATGTTAGTCGGGCGAGTCTCACTCGTGTCAATGGACGAAGAGGCTCTCCCCCATGATTGATTTATCATCTTCTCAACTATCATACATGTGACGGTCCCGGATGACGAATCGCGTCCAAGTTGTGTATTTACTCCTTCTTTTTACAATAAAATAACATAGTTTCTCAATACATCTACCACTTGATTCTCCAAATTATTCAGCCTTCTCATCGTCATTTCGACCAACTCACCATTTTTTTTTATCAATTTTGGCATTCATCATCCCTTCCATCTCAACCAATTTATCGTCAACCATTCCCTCAAGTCTTCCAATCAGTCTTCCTTCCATCTCACCTAGTTTTTCATCAACCATTCCTTCATGCCTGGCCATAAGCCTTCCTTCAATCTCGGCAAATTTCGCATCAATTTTTTCATTCAGTTTTTCTATGCTGTCAAGAATTAACATGGTACTGACTTCTGTATCATGTGCCTCTGCTTCCCTAACTTCAGACGCCTCTGTCCCCCCAACTTCAGGTATGTCACCCTCCTCCTCCGGTGCCTCAAACTTAATAGGATCATGTTCTACTTTGGGAACCTAACGTGTATTGTCGAGTTTGAATCCCATCTTGCCCAAATTAGACGCATCGAATATATTGGTTTCTTCATAGCTATTTTTTCTTCAGGGGGGAGGATAATTCCTTCTTGTCGAAACAAGTAAAACAGAAATAAACCATATGGAAGGCTACATTTTCTAATCTTACGAGATGCAACCATGTGCTTTATTATGATGAAGGATATATCAATTTGCTTGCCATTCAAAATGCACCATATTAGGAAACTATTAAAATACGGCACCTGATTACTAAACCCTTTTCTAGGTAAAATATTCTTCCTAATAATGTAATATACAATTCGGGCTTCTAGAGTTAGCTCTATAAACCCGAGCTTATCTCCTTTGGCACCATTACTTCGCCCGCACAATTGGGTCATAGCCTCTGAGGGAACAAATCCGATAACATCAGTGGGCCATGAATTTGGTTCATACTTCGAAATAGTGGCACTGGGAAACTGAAACATTCTGTTCAGTGCCGAAGTTGAAATTTCAATTTCTGTCCCCCTAACTTTGGATTTTATGAAGTGTCTCGCCCGGTCTTCCGACATATTTGCATAAAATTCATTCACCAATTTTGGGTAAAAATCTTCTCTTATTCCCAAAAAACTCCCCATCCAAGTCTTTGAATATACTCATGGATTCTTAATTCAAATGCAAAAAAAAGCTTAGGTCAATGATTTTACTATAAATCATCGGCCGAGAGTACAAACCCTCTCGGTAGAATGTGGCGGCTTCTAAAGAGTTGAAGTAGTTCGGGTCGAAGGTCTCCGTCTCCGTAGGTGGTGTCTCCGTCAATTTCGTTTTCTTCCCTCTAGATGAAGCCGACACCTTCGTCTTTCTCCCTCTCGATGTAGACCCTTTGGATGCCATGTGAGACAAGAAGAAGAAATCGGAGAAGACGAAGAGAAAGGGTATCTGGAGAGGAGAGGGCAAAATCGATTGGTTGGAAGAGGGGAGAGGGAAGATCGATCGATCGATTTCGAGAATCGTAAGGTCGATTTGGTGAAGAGGAAAGAGTCGATCGATCGATTGGAGAAGACGAAGAGAAAGGGTTTACGTTTCGAGGGTTTCAATCGCAGGGAAAAAGGGGGAAAGATCGATCGGTTTTATATATAAGTTTGTGATCGATCGGCACGATCACAGAAATCAATCGATCGATCTTGCCCTAAACAGACAATCGATCGATCGATCTCATATAATCGTGCGATCGATTTTGATAGGAGGAGAGGTCGATTGTCAAACTGTCGACCTCTCAGATAAGATCGATCGCACGATTCTATGTGATCGATCGATCGATCTTGCCCTATACAGACAATCGATCGATCGATCCCATATAATCGTGCGATCGATCTTGATAGGAGAGGTCGACTGTCAAACTGTCGACCTCTCAGTTAAAATCGATCGCACGATTCTATGTGATCGTGCGATCGATTTTTGAATGGTTCACAATCGATCGATTGATCACTGGGATCGTACGATTGATCTTGAGAGGAGAGGTCGACTATCAAAATGTCGACCTTTCAGTTAAAATTGATCACACGATCCCATGGAACCGTGTGATCAATTGAATCTCGTGTTATGATTAATCGATCGATTTGAAAATGAACTGTCGGCTCGATCGATCGATCGTATACGCTTCAGATTGATCAATCGACGTGAAATGGCGTTGCAGAATTGTGCGATCGATTTCGAGCGAAAGGGGCAGAATCGTAATTTCCAGCGAAAAACCGAAAATCGGTGTCTGCTGGCAGGAACTTGCGGTGTCTAAATGGGGAGCCCTCAAATAATCGCTCACTACAAACCCACTCTATTCAAACCAAATCTTGGAAATTACCTCATTTCTTAAGGAAATACATAAGATCTTCACAGCTTTTCACACTAGCTTTTGCAAGTGATCTTTTCAGAAAAGTCAAAGATGATATTCTAAATATCAGTTGAAAACATATACCTACATACAATCATGACACTTGAACACCAGAAATATCTCCACTTTCAAATGAGATGACAGATCGAGAAATTATTCAAATTCCTATATGATTTCACATATTGGTCCTCCAAATCAGTATCTAGTTTCACATTTTGGTCTTCCAAATCAGTATTCAAGTTCGAATCACTCACTGCAAATCTCACTCCATTCAAATCATATCTTGGAAATTATACCTCTTTTCTTAAGGAAATATTATGATCGTCTTCCTCATGGGAATCAGCGACATTCCCTTGTCTGGACTCTAGTCCTTTAAGTAAACTATCAGAGGCAGCAATGCACGAACGAGTATAAGTTTTTTTTTTGTTTAGGAAGGGGCACTGTCCGAACGAACTAATTAAAAAACTGATGGACAAGATGGTAATTTCACTCAAATTTTTGAAATCGGGTGTCTGCTGGGAGAAAGCCCAGGTGTCTATATGGCCACCCTAGATTTTATAAAAAAAGGTTTCTTGAAGATGAGGTGAGAAATCTTTTTCTTTGAAATTATTTTTTATGTTAGTTTATAAACCCAAACACGTTGATGAGAAATCGCTGGTAAAAAAAAACAATTTGGGCCAAGTCAACACATGCCACTTTGGGTTCGGATGGAAATGGATTAAAGTTGGGTCGGATTTGGATTCAATTCTGGTTGGGTTAGATTTTGAGTTGGGTTATAGCTAGACCCGAATTTAAGTAGGGCATTAAATTTTGTGCTTGCACTTGGCCTCAAGCCTTGACTCGATTAGACCTAGGCTTCATATTTTTTGGTCGGGCCATTGACATGCGTCGGGACCGACCCAAGTTGCACTCTTAGTCACGGAGGGTTAACTTTTTATGGTTAGGTTTTTATCATTTCTCTAAATTTTTTATAAAAATCTAACAATTTATAAGATTTAAATTTAATCTATAATAAATAAGTTAAAATTAAGCAATTCCATTTATGATAACAAGCATGAGATGAATGAAATATATATTTTAGAATTTAGAAATTAATTGGTTATTTAATTTGGAGTTATGATTGTGCAGTATCTTAAGAGAGATTTAATGCAATTTTAAGAAAATAAGCCATGCATTGTGTAACCATGTTAATTTTGTAAATAATTTTGCAAGTGGACTCTAATAATAATTAGTAGTGCAACTTGAGTTGGGCTTATTTTGTGTTTATGTGAATTTTTTTTAAAACATTTAAGTTTGGGTTAGCCCAGCTCGGGTCAGACTTAAATTTGGCCCTAAATTGTCGCTCTATATAGAAATCGGGTTAGGCCATGCCTACTATATGCAAGCTTGAGTTTGGTTTGAAAGTCAAATTTGATTAATATTGATAAAATTTAATTTTTAAATTAATTTTGTGTGAATATAAAATTATAATATAACTTATATTTTAATAGTATACTACAAAATTACAAATGGTTTTCATTTTAAGCCCAAAATAAACTCAAAACCAAATAAGTTTGCATACATATATATATATATATATATATATATATATATATATATATATATATATATATTCTACTATTCTAGACTTGAATTGGACTTGAGTCTTACAAATATAATTTTAGATTTGACTAATTTAGGTTAACTTAAAAAGTTCAAGCTTGAGTCGTTTAATTGCAATTGAAGTTTGTGCTTGACCAAACTCAAAGTTTAGTCCGGCAGAATCAAGATGAAATGCTATTAATAACGATTTTTTAGCAATAACAAGATTATTATAGAACTTATCTAATTGCAAAAAAGAGATTCATTGAATCATCTTTACTTTTACCTTTTTAAGATTAAAATAAATTATTGTATATTTTTTTATTATAATAAATTCAACAATAAGCATATATTAAATAAAAATTAAATAAATAAAACTTTTTTGCATGGCGAAAAAAATGGCATGGCATTGTCAAATTCTGGTTTTAAACTATGGATGTAGCTCAACTGGTGATCTTTTATCTAACAAAGTGGGAGGGTGCCAGGTTCGAGCCCCATTGCCTCACCTAGTGTGACTTAAAGGTAGGGGTGAAACTCGGGTCGGATTTTAGCCCGAACCCACATGACCCGATAAATAAATCATGCGCGACGGGTTATGAAAGTTAGGTTAGCGGGTCGGGTCAAGTTGAGAAGTCAAAAATCCACATTGAATTCGGATCGGGTTGAGTTGAGAGATTTTTAAGTTAACTTGACTTGACCCGATCAAATCCGACCCGATCCAGTAAAAAGTAGGATACAGTAGGTTCAAAATTCGAGCCAAGTCGGCTCAAGATGTCCAGGTCAAAAGTTCAGATCGGATCGGATTTTATATATTAGTAACTCAGCCCGAGTTGAGTTTTAAAAAACCCAACCCGACTCGACCCGATTTCAGTCCTACTTAAAGGTAGCGGGTATCATCCATGGAAATTTTATGTTGATTTCCTTCTATTGTCCACACACAAATTAAAAAAATAAAATATGGAACATGATTTTTTTGGGTCTCAATATCAAAGAATTTCAGTCCCTCTCGATATTAAATTATAATTTGTTAATGAGTGACGTCAATTAAGATTTGGATCAGGCTAATATGGGCAGGCCCCACTCAAATAGAATGCGACCCACCGATCTTCCACCCTTCAACTGAAAAAGAAAAAGAAAAAAAAGGGAGGGGACAGAATGGAGAAGAAATGAAGAATCCATTTCTTCCCCATCTCATTTCTGCACCTCCTCCAAAAGAAAACTTTCTATTCTCTCTCTCTCTCTCTCTCTCTCTCTGATCTCATTCTTCCCTTTAAAAAAAAATGCTTCCAAAATCTTAAAACCATGTCTTTCCCTTAACCCCAGTTCCCCAATCCCCTCAAGAAAGAGAAGAGTATAGGTTATAGAAATAAAAAGGAAGAGAGAGAGAGTGAGAGAGAAGGTGGGAATGAATATAGGTATATAGAGAGAGAGTGAGTGAAGGAATACAAATGTCAGATCCAACACAAGCTCCTCCACCTCTTCTTCCAACATCGTCCACACCAACACCTCCACCAATGTATGGAAATCCCGCCACCACCACCACCACCACCACCCCCGTCCAGGCGACCCACCACCGGCGGTCCAAATCTGAGTTTGCCTTTCCATCAATCTCCGATGATCTCGATCTGGGTAACGATCCATTTTCATCGGCAGCACCCGAGGGAAGTTTTGAAGAGATGGGATCGGAAGAAGATATCTTCTGCAGATACATGGACATGGACAAGATTGGATCTAGAATGGAAGATTCTCAGAGCAGCGGGGAGAGAATTGATCCAAGGGGTAATGATGGGACGCAGATGAAGGTAGAGGACAGCGATAAAATTGCCAGCAGGCCTCGGCATCGACACAGTAACTCCGTTGATGGATCGATGATGGTGTCGTCGGAGTCTAAAAGGGGAGAGGGTGTTTTTGGGGAGGTCATTGAGGCCAAAAAGGCCATGGCGGCTGATAAGCTCGCTGAGCTCGCTGCTATTGATCCCAAGCGTGCCAAGAGGTGGGTTTTCGTGTTTTTAAGACATTCTAAATTTCATTTCTCTTCCTGATTAAATTGGGTTGTTTTATTACTGAAATGGTGAATGTGGATGGTCTTTTTTTGTTTTTGTTTTAAATTGCATTGGAACATTGTGGTGAGTTTATCTGGATTTGAAATGGATTATTTTTTTTTTGTTTGTTTTTTTTTTTTGTTTGTTTTGAAATGGTGGATTTAGATGTTGAGGGAAATCTTGTTTTGTTTTCCTTTTAAGTTGAATTGGGTTATTTTGGTGTGTCTTCTCTATTTTTGTTTTTTCTGATTTAAGAAGTTGGTTCGGTTACTGAAATAGGGGGTCTGAATATTACGGGGCCTTGTTTTTTTCTTTTTCTGTTTTTCCTATATTTATTTGAATTTTGTTGTTTCTTTATTGAAATAGAGGACTTGGATTGTTTTTGACTTTTTTCGTTTCAATTTTATTGGGGTTGTGGAAATGTTGGGTTTTGTTGTTGTGGGAAGTGATCTTTTTTTTTTTTTTTTGACAAATGATGTTATGGTTCCATGAAGTTGAGTTAATCTGCGATTCATTTTCAAAAGTTTGATGGACGGTGGATTAACTCATCCTCATGGAAACTCCCATGAGGATGACAGCATAAGGATCATTTCACTTTGCCCTGACAGTGGTTACAAAATGCATCCACCCCCTTTCAGTGCAGGCTTTGACAATTCTGAAAGGAAAGAACATAACATAAATCTTAGTTAAATTTAGTTAAACTAATTTCAATACGAAGTTACCTGAATGCTCTTACTACCAATTACTAGAGAACTAAATAGAAGATAATACCAATAAAATAACTAAACTTTGACATGTTGTAAATGGAAACGCAGAGTTCTTCTTTTGGGGTGAGGTGATACAATTGACTTGTGAATGATGTCAAGGCCTGTGGTGTGGCAACAATGAATGGACAGGGTTGTTTTGATCATTTTGTTGTTAATCGTTAGTGATTAATGCAATTCATGAATGCCTGTTTATCATTGTAGAATAATACATTTGTGACATGATCTCACTTAATATAGATTTTGTGATCCGTGCGACTAGATGATTGCTATGCTAGGTATTGGTGAATTTGATATTAATATCTAATGCAGTTATCAGTTTATGTTACTGGCCATTTTGTTCTCAATCTCATAATTTTTGTTTTTTTTACGTGATATTTTCTTTGAAGAGTTTTTGGTGTTGTTGATTGTTCATGAAGATCTTCAAGCTGCACTTATTTTGACATTCATATTGTCGCTTGGAAACATGGAATTTATTCATTTGAACATCTTCCTTGAACCTGGTAGTTATATTTATCTTTGGATGATGTAAAATTATTTCAAAATTTAGTGGAGTCATTTTGGATATTGTTTATTGCAGGATTATTGCAAATCGTCAGTCTGCTGCTCGCTCAAAGGAGAGGAAGGCCCGTTATATATTAGAACTCGAGCGAAAAGTTCAGACCCTTCAAACTGAAGCTACAACTCTTTCTGCACAGCTCACACTATTTCAGGTTTGTATTGATAAAATTCTCATCTACATGTATTTTTGACCCTGTTCTCTTCTTTGTTTGGGTACTGTTTAGATTTCACATGTACTTGCATGGAACCCTGTTGGCAAATGACTTGTATCATTAATTCAACGTCTGAGATTTTATTTGGAGATTTAACTGGTTGGGTTGAGTTTCGGTTTATGTGGCCCACATAGAAAACCATTTTTCAGGCTTGGAGTTGAAATCATTTTGAAGCCGAATGGGTAACATATACACAGCCTGGGCCAAAACTTATGTAATATGAGTACAATTGAACTCAAACTTGAGATAGGTTGAGGTATAGGGATGTACATCAAATGGCTTACTTAATCTGTTCAATAAATCAAATCCTATGGTATTTTTAATGCCATAGATATGCACTAATGATGATATTTGGTTGTGGTATTTCCATGGGTTAAATTGGTTGGTATGGACCTTACTCAAGCCAAAACTTGGCTGATTTTATTAGTTGACCTAATAATTAAATGCCTCAAATTCCTGGTCCATGCCAGTTATTTTGTCAGAACCTTTGGTTAATCAGGTAGAGGTCCATCTCTCTGTCTGTGTCTTTGTCTCTCTCTCTCTCTCTCTCTCACACACACACACACACACACACACACAACCCCAAAAAGAAAATAGAAGAAAGAATGAAAATAAACTAATTTCATTTTCTTGTATCCCATGCAGCTTTATCTTTATTAATACATTTGATTGATTATATGATTTCTTCTGTTGATTTTCTCATATTTGGAAGATGTAAAATGCTTGTATAGATGCCACCTATGGGCACTGGGAACATGACTTGCACCTGCAACCATTGTAATTGTCATTGTGAGCACCTCCTGTGCTATGGGCAGTACTTCTGGGTAGGAATGTAAATGGATACTTAATTTTTTTTTTGGAAACAGTAAATGGAAACCAAAAGGGATGAACAATCTGATATGATGATATTAATGGATTTGGATGCATGTTTTAGGTCCATTTAAAATTTTGGATCTGAATCTGCATGTGATTTTCACATTTAAAATTTTAAATGGTTTTCAGATGCAGACTTGGATTGTGCTAGATCTGAATCCCCTAACCCCATACCTGTTAACCTGCATAGCTTAGATGTACATAACATAACATAAATCATCATCCTTGTTATTCCTTTTGAAAAGAAAATAGATCATTATTATGAAATCATCGGAGCCATTTATCCCATTTATCTGGGGTTGGCACCCATAATTGGTTTGAGCAAATTTTTTCTTTCGATCCATTGTCTATTTCACCTATAGGGCTAGGATCCACAATCTTGTAGTTGCATCAATGAGCAATTACCAATTACGCCATGGGTTCTTTTATCCTGTGGCAGATTAATGTGTTGCAGCCATTTGGATCTAGCTCTTGAATGGCAGATTTTGATGCAAATTTCCTTGAAGCTGACCTAAATTAGACCAATATTGATGCAGGACAACTAATAGTGTAACGCGAAATGCCTAATTTGGTTCCCTAAAATTAAAAGGGGATGAAAATAATGCACTTAAAACTAATATGAGCTGAAATTAAATTTCAATTAATAAATGCAACTAATTAATATAAAAGTTTATCACACATAATCATGCAAATATCCTTGAAGTCTAATGTAAATAATTACATGAAGATTAAATAAAAGGATGGAATGGTTATTTGATTTTAGATGGAATGGCCTAAGATTTAAATGGATTGGACATAAGACAACTAAAAGGAGGGGACACGAATGGAGTTTTAAAGAAAGGGAGGTGTGAATGGAAATAAAGAAGGGGTTCAACGAAAATAGGCTTAGGGCTTCAATGTGATGAGGGGAAACAGAGAGGAGGGATGCAGCAAGGCCACAGAGGATTCAGGAAGGTGGCGGCGAAGGGGAAAGGGTACGACAACCAAGGAAAGTCCAGGAAAGGGTTGGAGCTAGCGAAAGGGAAGGTTATGGAAGGGCTTCAGAAGGGAAGAAAAAAAGAGAAAGGTGAAGGGGAGGAGAGAGATGAGAGATAGAAGAGATGATACTCGCACTTGGATGGAAGAAGATATGGTGGCCTCATGCCATAGCCTCACGCTAAGGAATCACTCCCACAATCTGAAAATCGCACCTTGCACAGGTATTTTGCGAAAATTTCAATCTTTATTTCATCAATCGTCTTCTATAATGCTTACAAGAGAGGACTTTTATAAGAGATACCCTCTTAAATAAAGAAACTCCTAAAAATAGCTTAAAATGAAAATAAACTCACTGAAAATAGAAAATCTTAATTTCTAATTACTAAAAAACCCTATCTAAAAATAGAATACGAAAATAGCAAGAATCTGAAAATGGAAGGTGCTGACATGCACCGCATCAATCTCCCCATCTGAAAAAAACTCGACCTCGAGTTCGAACAAATGAGAAGACACAAATCGTCCCACGCACGCATCTCCCTAAGGTAGGGTCTTCAAATGCAAACACGCACACGTGAAATGTCATCCAATGGAGTCATCATCAAGCCACAATGTTGCTGAAGTGGCTTTCTTCCGTCGTCGCTGGGATGCTTGGACATTTGAACTATCACTGGGGTCAACACACTCTAAATGAGAAGAAAACGCCTCTGGAGATAAAAAGCTGTGGTATCTCTCCAGAAGAGTTAGATCCTGTCGCTGAAGTTCATCTGCTGTCAACAATGTGAATTCTGTCTTCGACTGGCGTGTGGGAACACTTTCTCATTCAGTATAAACTCTACCTTCTCTCTCTTGGGTGATAGGGAAGGCTTTGTAGGTTTAGGCTAAGGATTAAGAAATGGGCTAAATAGGACAGTATGTGGGTCATGATGAGGCTCATATGAGGTGAGGTGGAGCGGTAAAGTTGCCGGGCCATGGAATGGTGTAGGGTATGATAGGAAATGCACACTGGGTCCAATTTGCCTCAAGATTCCTTGTGGGAATCGTTCAGGCCTCATGTGGATTGTCATAGAATTACCCACATCGACATCCTGGAATTTACAATAAGAATCTGCAACAAGCTCATATTGTTCATTGCATGTATTAATTTCACTTTTAATTTGAGCATGCAATGTATGTGTATGTGGTGCAAATGCAGATGCAGACTCAGACAACTTGGGTGATACTGGAACTGGACTAGGGTTTATGAAATGGGGATGATATGGGAACACACCTAACCAACCAAAGGGGATATTCGTCGAAACCGTCAATGCCCTCATCACATTCAGGATGTTCGCCTACATATAACAATTCATTCTCAACGTCTTCGTCAGTCTTTACATTGGACTGTTTTTCCAACAGAAGGGTTCTTTCCTTATTCCGATTCTTGGTAGGACATTCGTGAGTGAAATGCCCATAACCATGACAGTTGTAGCATTTGGTTCCTTATTTGGAAGAACTCTCACCAGAAGTTCCTTTAACACTTACATCTTTGTTTTGGAATGGAGCATTGGTGGCTGGCTTGGCTTGACTCACCGTGTTTTGTAGAGCTCCTGGCGGAGCGAGCTCGAGTTGACACCACGGAGGTCTGACTGCCTTAGAGGATGCAGTTTCAAGTAGTCCTCATATTCATATACAGCTTGATATGCTTCATCCACGGTAACAACATGACGCAAAATGAGCTAACGCTGGAGCTCGAAACAAAGACCTAATCTGAACCTAGAGAGAGTTTGACTGGGGTCCTTCTCGATTTCGCATCGCATGAAATACTCGTCAAACTTAGTGATATACTCACTAACAGTTTGACTTCCTTGGTGTAAGGAGTTCCACTGATCAAGGAGTTTGTCCCAATACCTGTGGGGGACATATTTTTCCTTCAAAACTTCTTTCATCTCATCCCACGACAAGTTTAAGGGGTCATCTTCTGCTCTCCTCATCTTCTGTTCCACAGTGGTCCAGAAGAGCCTAGCTGGTCCTACCAATTTCATCTTGGTGAAACGGATCTTACAGACTTCAGACATCTCATGCCACTCAAAGTAGTGGTCCATGTCCAACAACCAATCTATAAAAACCTTAGGATCTAGTTGTCCGTCATAGCAGGGGGTTTCTACGTGGATATTCTTTAAGGCACCCTCATCGTCCTCGATAGGTTCCCGTGGTCTATGTGGCTATTGGAATCTACCATGACGAATACCACGGCCTCGATGGTTTCTATTCCTAAGATTCTTATCATGGTCATTATCCGATTCACCCTCAAAGGTCATAGGGGTTTCTAAAACTGCAACTCTTGTTGTAAGGGTGGCAACATCAGTTCTAGTATCATCTAGGGTCTTTTGCATTTCGTTCATCTGGTTGAGCCAAGCTGGGGGTTATTCTCCTGACATATTTTTAGATGGCTCAGAGTCTAGTTGGTAACTAACCCCACTTCTAGTGGTCATGCACCGAAACACACTAAATGATGTGACTTAATTCTAAATGCAATGAATGAGAGAAACAAGGTGATGCAAAATTTTTTTTTTTAATTTTTTTTTATTAATTAATTAATATCTTTTTTTTAAATGCGACCTAAGATTTGGAAAATTAGGAAACTCTCCTAACCTAGGCTACTGATACCAAATTTGATGAAGGACAACTAATAGGGTAACCTGAAATGCCTAATTTGGTTCCCTAAAATTAAAAGGGGATGATGCACCTAAAACTAATATGAGCTGAAATTAAATTTCAATTAATAAATGCAACTAATTAATATAAAAATTTACCACACATAATCATGCGAATATCCTTGAAGTCTAATGTAAATAATAACATGAAGATTAAATAAAAGGATGTAATGGTTTTTTGATTTTCGATGGAATGGCCTAAAATTTAAATGGACGGGAGATAAGACAACTAGAAGGAGGGGACATGAATGGAATTTTAAAGAAAGGGAGGTGTGAATGGAAATAAAGAAGGGGTTCAACGAAAATAGGCTTAGGCTTCAATGCAATGAGGGGAAACAGAGAGGAGGGATGCGGCAAGGCCACAGAGGATTCAGGAAGGTGACGGTGAAGGGGAAAGGGTACGACAACCAAGGGAAGTCTAGGAAAGGGTTGTAGGTAGCGAAAGGGAAGTTATGGAAGGGGTTCGAAAGAGAAGAAAAAAAGAGAGGTGAAGGGGAGGAGAGAGATGAGAGATAGAAGAGATGATACTCACACCTGGATGGAAGAAGATATGGTGGCTTCACACCAAAGCCTCACGCCGTAGCCTCATGCTAAGGAATCAATCCAACAATCTGAAAATTACACCTTGCACAGGTGTTTTGCGAAAGTCTCAATCTTTATTTCATCAATCGTCTTCTATAATGCACGGAAAATAAAAAATCTTAATTTCTAATTACTAAATAACCCTATCTAAAAATAGAATACGAAAATAGCAAGAATCTGAAAATGAAAGGTGCTGAGATGCACCGCATCAAATATCCAGCATGAATGGGACTAATTTACATCCTTATTAGAAAGCTAGGCTTGATGTTAAAAAATGTTATATTGAAAAAAATTGATCAACAAACTCGTGAAACAAAATTTTCAAAAAAAAAAACTTGTGAAACAGATTCCGGCCATGTGTTTAGAATTGATTTTGAAAGCCCGTCCATGCATTTGGTGACACTTGTACTTCTAAATGGGCTAGATTTGTCTATAAGCATGCATTCAATAATGTCAAAAATATTACACAATTGTTTGTGCTGTCAGGATGTGGAAATTCATGCTAGTAAATTTAAAACCAAACAACTTCAATGGTCTTATTTGACTAATCCTAAACACTGGTGATGAGCTCTCTGACATAGTAGATCAATCATCATCAACCATCTATTTGGGGTAGGCTCTCCATAATTGGGTTTAACAAATTTATTTTGTGTGGTGTATTAGAAGGATCAACTTCTCCTTTCTCGAGAGGATAAAAACCGTAGACCTAACCCCTGCAAAACCCTTCTCACCCTCCACCTCTCCCTCTGCCGGAGCAAATCCGGCAGAGGGAGGACTGTAAATCCTTAGCCGCCCCGCTTCCACCTCCCTCGCTACCATTTCTCTCTTTCTCCTTTGTCAGATTGTTTCCATGACTCTCCGACAGTGACTCCTTGTGCTTGCCACGGTTCTGTCCAAATCTGCCTCTGCCCCGCCTTCTGCGGCTCCGAACTGCATTCCTGCCGTCGGCCAGGCGTCTTATGAAATTCCGTTACTAGAAGTATGCACGACTTAGAGGGGGGTGAATAGGTCGGTTTTCAATTTTAGTTCCCTTTTAAATAATTTATCAAATTTAACAATATGTGCAGCGGAATAAACGTGTGTGCAAGTGATAAACAAATGAATCAAACCATTAAAGCAAACCACACATGCACAACGATATATAGTGGTTCGGTTCACCTGAAGCCATATCCACTATTGGACTCACCCTCTCTAGGGCTATCCCAAATCCACTATGTATGGGAGTCACACCCAAACACTACAACCTAGTTTTGAAAGGTTCGACCGCCCTGGTCTAATCCTTGTGACCTATTTTTTAAGGTAGTTCAATCACACTAATCTAATCCACCGTACAATGATAAAAAAGATAAACAAAGAACACTTGCCTTGGGCCTTAACAATTCTTCAAAATGTGTGTTCTTCTTGTTGATATCTCCGCACCTCTTCCTTCAAATCTGGTCTATTATTCAATGAGCTTTGGCACAGCGGAACATGGATTCTAGGACAATGATTTTACTGATTTTTGGGTCCTAGTAAATCAGCCTCATCTTCTTCATAATTTAAGCATCGAATACTTTTTCATGTCCTTGCAAAGGATGATGAAGAAGAGAGAAGATAAGAGAAAGATCTTTGGCTGCTGTTGGGATTTTCCAATAAGGTTCTGTGTGTGTCTGTTATTATTTCATTCAGCTCCCTGATATATATAAGACTGTTTGTTTTTTGTAGCCAGTTAAGCCCACGAGGCCTCGAGGATTCCAATGAGGCCTCTTGGCGGTATATGGTAAGACAACACAGAATCTGCATAAGTTGTTCTGTTTGTTAAACAGTGAATGTCCAGCTAGTTAGGATGACACCTGTGCATGATTGATCCTTCATTTATTTCAGTCATCAATCAAGGATTTACTTCAAGAGAGATTGATGATTGTAAATCAATTTTAATCACAATGAGGAGCCTTTCCAATTTAGTCACAAACAGCCAGCTCCCCAACGATGAGGCTTCAATAGATTTATTCAAATCTGTATGAGGTGGCAAATTTGAGTTTCTTTGTTATTTCTTATTTCCATAAAACCTTCCAATCAAGGATCTTTTAGAAATCAGAAAACCCCTTAGAGATTTATTTAATTAAATCTGTAAGATACTTAGTCAAGTGACACAAGCTCAAGCTGAATTACAGTTGTCCCAATTTTGACTCAGCAAAAGACTGTCTGCGAGGCCTCGACAGACTGCACTAGGCCTCGAGGCTGAAAGTCAATTATATTCTAATTTTCCAGTTTATAAACAGTTGACTTCTAAGGTATTTGACTTAGCCTAAGGTATCCTAAGGTTCACTTACCTATGTGCCAATAACATGTTCGGTATAGATTCTTCAATGCATAGTAGATCTTCTCATTCTTCCAAGGCAAGGTTCAACTGAGTCACGTAATTGACAATATGGGTGACTCGGACGAGCCAGGGCACTTACACCTCTATTTTGCCTTTTGGAGAAACCTCAAAAACACCTGCAATTTAGATCTCATAACAATGCAATGTGCATCCACTGATGGACCTAGTGATGGGGACGTCATGCATGAATTTGAGGGCAAAATTGAAGCCTTTGATGATCCCCATGATGACCTTAGCTATGCTATCGCTCAATTAGCCTTAATTGAGTATGATAAATTCCTTGGCGCCAAAGACCTACTTCCCCAACCTCAAAATCCACTCCATTTGACCCAAAATCAACCTAAGATCAAGACATATGGCTCCAATGGTCCAAATCCACTTAAATGACCCCCAATTGACCTTTTTTGCTACCCAAATGCAACCTTTTTTCCTTTTCCACGAATTTTGTCTCTCACATGCATGGAGGAATCTTGGAAAAGAGGAAAGGATCAAATTTTTAGCAAGCCATGAGGATTTGGAAAGGGTGTGGCATGGAGACCTTATCCAAGCATGGAAAAGTCGGCCATTGTGAAGTTTGGAATGGATGGTGTTTGGTATGTGCCCAGCAATCCAGTGCTGGTTTTGTTTGGGGGGGGGAGAGGGGACGGATTTGCCAGTGTTACCCTTAGGCTTGTAGGGTTTAACCACTCTAGTGGACTGATTGCCACGACCTCATAGAAGGACCACTTGTACCGCCTGGTGATTGGGTGAAAAAGTCTCACATTAGTTAGGAGGTACAAGGTTGGGGTGCTTATTTGAAGGGACCGCCTCCCTTACATACAATAACGCGTTTTAAAGTCATGAGCCTGCATTGCAATGTGCCCAAGACCCAGCGGGGGTGGCGGGTACCATGTGTTGGTTGGCAAAGAGAACTGTATTGCTGTGTAAGGCGGGGCCCATGGTCCTAACAAGTCGTATCAGAGCGGGTAGCAAGTTCGAGGTTCAGGAACCCATCGTGGTTGTTGGGGGTGTTTTTTTTTTTTTGGGGGGGGGGTGTTATTGTTGGGTATGGGCCCAACAATCCAGCGCTAGTTTTGGAGGGGGACCCCGCCAGTGTTACCCTTAGGCCTGTAGGGTTTAACCACCCTAGTGGACTGAACGCCACGACCTCATAGAAGGACCACTTGTACCGCCTGACGATTGGGTGAAAAAGTCCCACATCGGTTAGGAGGTACAAGATTTGGGTGCTTATTTGAAGGGGTCGCCTCCTTTACATACAACACCGCGTTTTAAAGTCGTGAGCCCGCATTGCAATGTGCCCAGGCGGGGGTGGCGGGGACCATGTGTTGGTTGGCAAAGCAAATAGTATTGTTGTGTGTAAAGGGGGGCCCACGGTCCTAACAGATGGCTTAGATGTAATCTTATATTAAGTGGGTGGAATCGATGGTAGAGATGGATAACATTCTTGTAAATATTTTTGGCACCTTTGTGTATAGATAGGACCCTTGGGGTTCATTGTAAAGGATCCAAGTTGAGTGAAAGTCAAAGCCTTTGGGCGAAATTCCCTCCCCCTCTATCTCTCACTCTATCTCTCTAGTGTGAGCTTGGGTTTGAGTGTTCTGGGTCTTTTAGTTTTCTTCTAAGTTTTGATTCTTAGTTCAAAGAAGAGTCTTGGTCTAATTCGAGTTCACCTTGGACGAATTTGATCTTGATCTCCAATTGGATTGTAAGAACTCAATTCTAGTGTTCTAGAAACCTTATTTTCTTAGGTGATTTTGCATGGTGTCAACTTCATCTAAGGAAGTCGATACCTTATCTCTTTATTCCAATGAGAATTGGAGGTTTTGGTTCATCTCCTTGAAGCTTTATTTACCGTAAACCCAGGTAGGTGATCAAGGAGTGCTACACGTCGAAGTTGGACCGAGGATCTCCCTAGATGATTCGATTCTTTGGGTCTGGGGTTCTCTCGGGGTTCTGCCGAATTCTCAAGCTAGTTCTCGAAGATTTCTTATTTCAGAAGGTGGAGACATAGGTAGGCTTTACACCCGACCCTACCCTTCATCACCCTGTAATTTTGGAGTTTAGGGAAACCATAAAGCACTTTTTTTTTTTGAATCACTAGCTATCCAGTGTGGGCCCACTTATGATATAGTCTACATAATTCAACATTGTGATGAATATGATCAACATCAAAGCTTTTTTCCTATTGACTATTTTCATCAACTTTTTCACTCAACCATGTTAATTATCATGTTCTATGTCGTCCCATATTTCACCATGTCTTGTCTTGCCACCTCAGTTTCATACCACCATAGGCAATGACCAATTTGTGCCACTACAATGTACTTCCTTGTCTATGAATGCCAATGTTTAGTAGGAGAATAATCTCGCAAATTAAAGCAATTTGTTTTCTGATCTTTGATTTTCTTACCTTCCATTTAAGTTGAATATTTAATGTTATATATACAGTAGATGCATCAATGGATACGATTAAAAAGATTTTCCCAAAAATTCAGCTTGGTTTAGGCAGATTTTCGTCGAATTAAAACCAAAGCTGGCTTGAAAGTTTGATTTCTCCTTGAATTGAATTTTAATTTAATTGGTGTTTTTTTAATGATATTTATTTAATTGGTGTATTGTGGATGGGGGTGCTTGAAAAGATTCCTGATGGGGATATCCTCGTTATAATGCTGTTAAACCATTGAAAAGATTCCAGATTGGGATATGTATAGAAGAAAATCCAATAAACCCCAAAAATGGGGTCTAGGCCACTTCATTCTTATACTGAACAATGGATCCCACCTATGATAAATTCTAACCCTCAGAAACACCTGATCCACCATGAATTGTCATATATCCCGATTTGGCATTCGTTGGACTAATAAGAAGCGTTGAATTTGGACATGGTCCTTCAAAAACCATTAAAGCTTGGGCTGTTAAATCATAGCTTAAGGTCACTAAATGAGGGTGACTTTTTGCATAGATAAATCCATGTAATAGCTTTTCTATCTCTATCCTCCTCCATGACTGGCTCATACCTAGGTAGGTTTTATTACTGGGGCATATTGTATTGCTCTATTCTAGTGCAAGAGCATGTTGCTAAATCGGTAAATGCTCAGTTTTAGGTAGTATTGATGTAAGATAGTGAGTCAACTTATGGAAAAAGTAATTGTCAAATCCAATTAAAAGTGCCAACTCTAGATGGATGGGATAAATGCTTTGACAATGGTGATGATGTTATATGTCAATGAAAATGGTGGCTGAATTTTATTAAGAAGTTTTAGGTTTTTGGTTAAGTAAACTATTGTATGGTTATAATCTTGTAGAAGGTTTGTGCCATCCATGTTGAGGCCCTTAGGTGAAGGTTGGATCACTATGGGTCCTACCTCTACTGAATGAAAAATAAGACATTAATCTTTCTAGGAAGTCCTTGAATGAAATGATGGAATTAGTTCGTACATTCACATATTCATCATCTCTGACTTTAACTGATAACTTGCCGATTTTCCTTCTTTTCTCTAGAGAGACACAACTGGTCTGACTACTGAGAACACAGAGCTTAAGCTACGTTTACAAACAATGGAGCAACAAGCACAGCTGCGTGATGGTGAGCATGCTTTGTTTTAGTAGATTTAGCTTTATATTTTGTTTGTTCCTTCATTCAACTTTGCATGTTTTCTCTGACTCTGTGTATGTAGTTTACATGGTTTAAGTTGTTACCATGTTGTCGGTTATGATATTTAATGGTCTTATATTTCTGAAGACTTTCATTTTTATCATTATATTTCCATGGATTTCCACAAATTTCAGCTCAAAGGTGGCATTGTACGATATCCAGTTTACTCACATGTTGACTTTGTCGATGAGAATATCATCATGGCAAAGTTTGCAAGCTCATTTTTTTGTTTGTTTAGGCTTCTGCAGGGATGGCTCATTTAAATCTGATCTGAGTTTAACCCTTTTACATCCCTTGGCATGAGGCAAGGTTTAAAAAAAATTGGACTTGGTATTGGACTCAGTGGGTGAGTCAACTTGTTATCAATCTGACTCAATTGATGGTATTGGACTCAGTGGGTGAGTCAACTTGTTATCAATCTGACTCAATTGAGTCCTACAAAGTAAGATCTTAAGGGCAAAAATTCCTAGAATATTACCAAAAAAGAAAAAAAAAATTGCAAAACATAAGTTGAAGGACTCAACTTGTTTTATGCATAAAAATATAATTTTATATGTTTTCAAATATTCTTTTTTCTACCCTTCTCTCAACTCAGCCCTTCGAGGCCCTAGCTCTTTCCCCCACCTTTTCCTTCAGTCTAAAAAAGTGATTAACAAACAAGTTTTTATAGAGATTTGCAAAAATGACTTTTGACGATTGGTTTAAATAGGACAAGCAAGTTGTGTGATGGTGCATTTATCCGATGTAAATAAAATAAGATCATTGAGATATTACAAATATGAAATATCAAGCTCTTAACTCCATTTAGTGTGCCTGTGTGCGTGTGCACGCATGCCTACGAACACCGAACTCTTAACTCCAGCTAGTGTGTTTGTGGGTGCGCGCGTACAAGTGTGTGCATGTGTGAACATGGGATTGACTGATTGAGTGGGTTTAAAAGATCTATCCTGTGTCTGTACATTTTGTGTCCATGTATGATTATGGGGTTGGGTGGGTTTGAAAGATTTACGGCTTTATATAGTAATAATGAAAATCATCTTCATTTGATGACTCTAGCTATGGTTTTAAAGGACCTGAAATAAACGTAGATAGGGTGCAATTTTATGAAGTTGCATGCATGGTTAGATGTTCCAGCCAAATTAAGCTTATTGTTCACTTTCTATTGTCTTTCTGGATTTACTTGAGTTTGGGTCTTTGATGCTTCCCTTGGGAGCACTCAGTTAGAATAAGTAATTTTGCGATCCTGTAAGTTTTCTGTTATAATATACTGCTGCATTTGATTCTGGATGCATACTGAGGATTCTTTCATCATTTTACCTTCCACAGCTCTGAATGATGCTTTGAAGCAAGAAGTAGAGCGGCTTAAAATAGCAACAGGGGAGATGTTGAGCCCCAGTGATTCATTCAATTTGGGCAGACACCAAATGCCCTATAATCCATCATTTTTTTCGCTTCCCCCTCAACCGAACTTCCAATCATCACAGCTCCACCCATCTCAATCAAACATCTCCCATCATCAACTGCTTGCACATTCTCATGCTCTTTCAGAGATGATGCAGCAGGACCCAATTGGCCGACTACAGGGGCTTGACATTAGCCGTGGCTCACAGCTTGTGAAATCTGAAGGCCCTTCATTGTCTGCTACTGAGAGCGGCAGCACATTCTAACCCAGTGACTAGACATCTGTTAGATTGTTCATATTGCCTGACATCTATGAACTTCTTGTTCATGTTCTCCATTTTTTATTCTATTGGTTCTTTCATGAAGTGTTATTATCCTTTTGGGTTCAAGCTCCAAGTTTCTTTTGCAAATTCCTTTGGGTTCTTTTCTTGTCCTTTTTTGTCATTGTGTTCAATTGATTTTTGTGTAAGTTGCTGTAATGCTTGTTGGCAATGGAAGGGAGGTTTCAAGAGAGCATCTTCCCAACTGGAGTCTTTTTCATTAATTGTGTATGTTGGCTTTGATGTCCTCGGGGTGATTAGTAACATCTTCTGGTCTCCATTTACTGATTTAGTTTATTGTCTCTGACTGACTAATTCTGGACTTTGTCATTTTAGTGTTGTATTCTTGTACTCTATTGAAGCATCAATTGTACTTCAATCCATTTGGCTATTGTTATTATCACCATCATTGTTATTTTCTCGAGCGGTCTGGAATTGACAACCCTGAGATTCATTTTTATTTTCTCGAGCCGTAATGGACATGACACCATGTGGGATCCATACTTCAGTTATCTAAGCCATTGTTTGTGGGCAGAACTTGATGGTGTATGCACCAAGCATTGCAGATGGAAGCATCCTCTACACAGAAGCCCAGTAAGGAAGGCCTACAAAGTGGCAGCTTCTTCAACCTGGGAGATTTTTGTTAGATCTGCCTATATCACAGATATCTGGATCACCAAGTCATAGCGTCCCTTCATGTACAAAATTGGGAAACTCAGCAAACTTCACCGTAGCTGGTGCTAAGAGCTCAGACTCAGATATGCTTTTTATTTGTAGTGTATGCAGAGACAGAGACAACGACAATGATTGTATAATTGTGACTCTAGGACTTTGAATGGCCTTTGAAGTCTGGGGTACCAATGACGTGCGAGAAACAAGCTTGTTCCAACTGATGAGTGTGAACAGAACTACTTATATATTAGCGATATATATTGGTTTCGATATTATTTAATATTGTTTTAAGATTTTTGTTTTAAAAAAAGATATGGGTCCAGAAAATTAAAAAAATATATTGGATGAACTTTATTTGCCACATTTAATACGGATGAAATTTTCAAAATTGTTTTTTTCAAAAAATTTGATGACTTCAGATTTCAAAAATGATAACAATTATCACCAAAAAATTGGGTGACTTTTAAAATTTCAAAATGATAATAAATTATCATGATGGAAATTTTTTTTTAAAAAAATTGGGTGACTTTTAAAATTTCAAAATGATAATAAATTATCATGATGGAAATTTTATTAGCTACATTTAATATGGATTAAATTTTCAAAATCATTTTTTTTCAAAAATTAGGTGACTTATCAAATTTCAAAAATGATAATATGCTTTGAAGTGTGCAGCGTGGCCTTTTTATCAACATATTTCATTTTGTCACATGATTTCGTCTCTCAAGATCCCCATTGCTTATCTAGAACTACTGCATAAACACAAGTGTTTGATACGTGATGATTGGTCCGTTGAAAAGGTCTTATGAATATGTGATCCATCAAAACTCACACTAATTAAATCAAATAAGAGATATTTTTAAAGGTGGTAAAGTTTAAAGAGAAAAATTAAACTGATCAAATTTTGAGGAGTTTGAAAAATATGACTTGATTATTCAACCGAAGTGATTTACGACGAAATATATATTGAGAAAAATACCTTTTTAATGAATTCTTCATCATCTAGAGTAAATACGGCTCAATGATCGTCTTTTTTATTGGATAGGCCCACCTCAGACTGAAGATATTAACCCTTTGATCATCAATCTTAGAATTAGACATCCAAAGACGACCATTTGTGGCAGACCTTTGCTTCTTCCTCTTCGCCAAGTGAACTCAGAAATGGAAAAAAAAATAAACCCCACAGCCCTAAATTTCTATTCAATTTCACTTTGAGAAGTAGAAGAAAATGGTGTGATAATCAAGTCCATAGATATCTAATAAATAGGATTCATATGATTTCAACTAAGAAAACAGAGTAACACATTTTACCTCAATAGTTTTATTGTATTCCAAGTATTGTACTATCACAAGCTACAGCACTATAAATCATAAATGCAAGGACACTGTGTATCTCAGTCCATGCTTATTTGACTACTGAATTTGATATTGTAATTGCTAATGAAATTCTCTCCGTCTTCTCCAATCACCAGTGCACCCTACAAATAGTTCAAATAAATAAATAAATAAGGTGGGAGAAATATAATTTAATCAAGAAGAATATGAATTATGATGGTCATTCGGCTTTTAACAGCCGTACAGCCTTCATATCGGCCGATATGGCAGAATATATTGTCGAATCATATCGGTATTCAAAAAAAGAAAAAGAATCAAAATGGTGATTAGTCTGGGATGTAAATATCATCCGATATTTATATTTTCAATTTTTTTTTTCAAAAAACAGTTTCTTTTTTGGTTGTTTTATATTTTTTTAATTCAGAAAAAAATAAAATAATAAAATAATACCAATATTTATGAAAAAAATAAAAAAAGGAGAGAGAATCATATCGGCCGATAATTCGGCAGGGGCGTTTTTTGCACCCGTGGTGATAAGCTTTGGTGAATTGAGGCCAACTTGCTCAAGATTGGTGAGATTGGATTTTCTGAGGCTTACCTGGTTCACTTTTCATTAAACTAAATTTTGTTGAAGAGAAAAAGAAAAGATGACGATAGAAGGAAACAGCAGATGATAATGGCATCTGTCGTCATCATTACATTATTATTATTTAAAATAAAATTTAAGATAAATAAGAATAATAATGATGATGTTTAATAATTTTTGTATACGCATTTGTGTTTTGACAATGTGAGTTAATGATTTTAGAACAGTAAAAGTGAAGTGAAAATAATAATTTAGAAAGTGAAGGGGTCAAATTGTTTTAAAAAAAAAGTGTTAGGGTTGGCACTATTTCCCATTGGTTACTCCATTTTAATCTCATGGAGTTGCTTTGAAGGTGAAGATTCTCAGTTTATGAAATAGGATCTTGAAATCTATTCACGTTTAATTTCAACGACCTATTTTCTATACACTTGACTTTTATCGATCTCTATAAATTAAGAGGTTTACGTATGACCGTATCTTACTTTCAATATCAAAATCATGTTTTACACGTACTTTTCTTCCTCGAGATCGGAGAGAGAGGATTTTCTGAGGCTATCCTAGCTCACTTTTCATTAAACTATATTTTATTGAAGAGAAAAAGAACAGATGACAATAAAAGGAAACAGAGTGTCTATCATCATCGTCACATTATCATTATTTAAAATAAAATTTAAGATAAATGGTAATAATGATGGTGGTGTTGTTTATAAACGCATTTTTGCATTGACAATGACACAAAGTGGTTTTAGAACAGTAAAAGTGAAGTAAAATAATAATTTAGAAGATGAAGGGATCGAAATAAAAATAAAAAATAAAAATATGAGGTGTTAGGGCTGATATTATTCGTCATTGGTTACTACATTTTAATCTCAAGAGGTTGGTGTGACTACATTTTAATCTCAAAGTGAAGATGTCCATTTCATAAAGTAGAATTTTGAATTTGATTTACATTTAATTTCAAGGAGCTACTTCCGATAGATTTAATCGATTTATATGAATTGAGAAGTTTATATATTTCTGTAAAATTAGTCTTATTTTTAATTTTTAATGTGGAATGAAGATACGATGTTATAAAAAAGAAAAAGAGTGTTAGATTAAGCAAACGAGGATAAAGTGGCATACTTGGAACAGTCGAGAGTGGGAGAAAGCTTGGCAGGCAAAGAAACTCCACATTTCACAGGAATACTATCGACAAGGTCCCATTGGAGACCAGGAATTGCCGCTGCCATCTGCTGTGCGCAGGAGCAAGCAGTTTGAAGGTCCTCGTTGGCCTGGACAGCAGCAACGAGCTGCCTCAGTCCGGCACAGCATCCGGACGGCACGGTTCCACCTTCTCGGACATAGTTCACACAAGGTGTGAGATCAAGAACTACTTCCAGGCATGAGATAGCGGCCTCGGTGTCCCTACCAGCCATCATCACCATCATCACCATCATGTATACCATTGCAAGGCACCTCATCTTTCCAAAAACTCCACTCGTCATATTGCGTTCTCCTTTTTACTGTCTTGGTTACACCCAAGTCTCTACTCTACTCTTCTCTTCTCTTCTCTTCTCTTCAACATGGTAGAGCCTTTCAAATATATAAGCATATAGTGATGGAGAGAGAGAGAGAGAGAGAGAGAGAGAGAGATGATTGATGAAGATGGAGGAAGAGCGAAGTTCCCTTACGTGCACATTTAGAATTCAATCCGCAGCCGTGTTTGCATTTGCTATTCCAAGTTTAGTACCAGTCAAATGAAATGCTTTTTTTTTTTCTTGTTTTAAAAGAAAAGGGTTTAATTCTAGAACTTTTTTTTTATAAATAGATATTTTTTTGAATGGTTAATATATTAATAAAAGGGAGGTACTAGAGGTGCAAAAAACAAAAGCCGAGACAAACACTGAAACAACAATAAAGAGGAAATTAAAATAAGTCAACACAATCTTTCCAAGTAGGTAAGATGTCGCTCACAGGGATATTTTTGAATCCTGAAATAGAGAAAGTCCAAGGGGTACTCTTGGTAAAAACTCTTCTCAAAACCACATCGCTCGAATTAGTGCTATCCTTAAAGATTCTGTTGTTACGTTCCATAAGCTCCACACTACAGCAAAGAGAGATTTGCCACAGAGATGAGCATTTTGGGGAAACCGACACAATATCCCAAGCATAAGAAAGCTTGGCCATAGTAGAAAGCATAACTCAAAAAACGACAAATTTATTCAACATAGAATTCTAAACTGCATAAGAAAAAGGATAGTAGAGAAGAAAGTAATTTGTCTTTTCAGAAGCTTAAAGATAGATGAGATAATCACTGACAATGATTCTTCTAATTCTGCGCAAGTTGTCTTGGATCACGAAATAAATATTATAATTTGTTGAATGGCATTTTTCCTTCAAATTTTAATATCTCAATTAGAGGTCTAAAAAAAGAATTAAAGCTCCTTTTTATTATTAAAAGATTTAACTCTATGAACATTCATCCATTTAGAAATGGCAAGAGAATTTTCTTCACCCTCACCCATTGAAATTATCACTTGTTCTTTATTAACAGTAAGTCTTCTCTTGACATTGCCACCTAACTTTTTTGTAAGTGTATATTTCTTTCCTTGTCACCTTCCCAGTAAGTCTTCTCTTGACATTGCCACCCAACTTTTTTGTAAGTGTATATTTCTTTCCTTGTCACCTTCCCTAATCATGGGATTGTAGATAGATTGACTGATTGATTATTTTCTTTTTCAGGGAATTGTACTCTTATTTATTTGAGTGTAAATGATAGAGATACATCAAGTCATTTTCTAAATTCTTTATGGTACAAAGTGCCCTAAGTAAATTCTTTCGCCCAGTGAAATTATTACTTGTTCTCCATTTCAATACAAAGAGAAATTACCAATGTTGTTAAACATGGCCCGACCCACAGGTTGACCCGTGGTTCAACCGTAATCGGATACTTAGCGGTCTGGTCGATTTAAAACCCGTATGGGTTTAAAACCCATAAAAACCCACTTCAACCCGTGGATCAACCCGGTTTTTTACATTAACCCATGACCCGTTTTTAACTAAAACCCATTTTAAAAATAAAAAAATTTAACCCTGGTTTATCAACACACGTTTGGATAGAACAAATGGAGAAGAAGAAAGAAAGAAAATGTAGAAGAAGAAGAGCTTGAAGAGGAGGGCCAAGAGTGAGGGACTCCACAGAGGGCGGCAGTGCACAAGGCCAGGGTTAGGTTTTTCGAGTGAGGTTGCAAGGAGAGGAAGAAAAGAGAAGAGAAGGAGAGATAATCGGCTACCAAAGAATGGGGAGGCGGTGGTGGCTCAAAGCTGCTAGCGTTTGGGGATGCTACAGCAAATGTGAGAGAGGGAGAGAAAGAAGAGAGATTAAATATGAGGAGCCTATTTAATAGAAATTAAAATAAAAAAAGAAAAAAATTAATAGAAAATATTATGTGTTAAAAAAAATAAAATATACTAATTTTATATCTAACTTAATTTTTATTTTTATACTTTATTATTTTTCTAAAATTAGGTTTTATAAATTTTCTAAAAGAAAATTTATAAAATATAAAAATAACAACTTAATAGAAATCAAGTTATATGTCAGTAAAATGTTTCCAAGTAAAATAAATAATTTTTATAATAATTTTTTTTTTGAATGATTGAAATTTTATATGATTAAAATGTATATTAACAGAATATGATATTTTTGTATTAATAATATGATAATAATTTTGAACAACTACAAACATTGTTTTAAGAATTGGTATTATTTTTTTTTAGTAATTATTTGTACAAATTTCTAATAAGAATATTTTTTATAAAATATAACCTTAGTTAATAATTTAATATTATTTATAATATTATATTAATGGCACGGATTTGACCGGGTTTGACTATGGGTCAACCCAGTTGAACCTTATTTAACCCACCCTTCCTCCGAGACGGGTCACCCTATGGGCCGGGTTTTAAAACATTGGAAATTACTAAGTTTTACAGTGTTAGGGATTAGGGAAGTCTTCAAATTTAATTATGAGTTATTTGAGTGATATTATATTTTGCAACTTAGTAATGATAAGACATATTATGATGTGTTTCTAACTCAATCCATTGACTTAACCTAAATTCGATTTGGAGAAACATAATTTGAATTATATTATAATCTATTATTAAATAGACTAATCCAATCTGAATGCATTTAATAAATGAGTGGATTAATAAATAAATTAATTAATAACTAAATTTTGACCCATTCAACCTCTAATTTTCTTTTATTAATAGTTTGATTTAACAATAGGTAAGCTAATCAATGTGAGTGAAAGAGAAATTAAATAATTTAATTAGTATGGGAAAATAGAAATTAATGGTGATTTTATCGAAAATTCACAGTAATGTCGATAAATCTTGGGATATTAACGGTGATTGATATTTTACCGATAAAAACGTGATAAACTTGAAAATATCAAAGATATTTATGAAATTGGTTAAAACTATGCGTGGGACAATAAATTTGAATGTGGGCCTACATCCTTGGACGAACATAATTGTGACCAAATATATACTATTAGTAGATTACATCATTGTATCGGTCCACGTACATGTGCTAATTGAAGAGGGTCCAATTTGGAGACTTCCGTTCTTTTATATCTTAGACTTTTCAAAAAGGAAGGCTAATTGTTCATTGTATCATTCATGATAAACCCAAAAAAGAGTAGATATTTTATTTTATTTTTATTTTCAAGAGAAAATAGCTATCATTTTTAAGTATTGTTTTTTTATTATGAGAAGTTTGTATACTAAAATTTCGAGTAGTTTTTATTTTAAAGAGTAAATAATTGCCAATTTTAAATATTGTTTTTTTTTTATAGTGAGAAGTTTATATATTAAAATTTTGAGTAATTTAAAAAAAAAAATTGTATTGGAGGTGAGACTTAATTCTATAGATATATGAAATCACTAACAAATCCCATGTGTTAGGTTAATTTAAAAAGAGTAGAATTCAAAACTTTTAATCTAATACTAAAAGCTTAAACGAACTTAATTATTTATATAGAGTATAGACTTAAACTGAAAGGATACACGAGATCTAAATTGAAGAGATCACTCTCAAGAAACACATCCATCCAAATATTATAACTTTAAATATAGTAAAAAAAAAAGAGTTATTAAATTTTATAGATTTAGAATCTCAAAGTTAGAATGAGTGACTTGTTTTGCATCCATATCATACTTGACACTTAACCTATTTATATTTTATTTAAACTTTTTTTTTTGAATTTATTTGTGGGAAACCGTGAAAAATATATTCTAATTAAAAAAACCCAATCTATTTTGAATTCAGATCAGCCAATCTAAATTGAGTAATTTGGCTTATGGTTCAAACCATGAATCAAATAGAGAAATTGAAGGGAACACTATTTGTCCTATCATTCAATTACAAATTTACAACTATGAAAGGGAGAACACTTATCAGAATCGATTGAGAGATTAAAATTTTTTCTTTACAAAATATGTTACTTAATTTACGTTTATTCTACAAGAGTCATAAAAAAAGATATATCATTATATATATATATATATATATATATATATATATATATTACTTTTTAAAATTTATATGCACAATTTTGGGAATTGAACGGTTTTTGAAAGAGTTCCGGGAATTGCGGCGATGATTCGGTGGAATATTTTCCTCTGTTATGATTATGATTAGGGGATAATGTTCCCGTATTGACATTATTCTGTAATTAAGTTTATTTTTCTAGGCAATGTTTTAAAAATTAATTTGTGGATTAAACTATCTTAAGAAAAGGTTGAATTAAGTAGGATTTAATTTCAAACTCAATCTAACGCATGATATGAATATGATATCATAAATAAATATTAATTAATTAATAAGTTAAAAAATTAATATATAAATAATTAAAAAATTAAAAAACTAAATAAAGACAAATAAATATTAAAGTTAATAATCACATTTTGATAAAAATATCTTGTTCATATTAATTACAATTACAAATAATAAGTTACTCCAACAGTAAGTTCTAATTCTTTTGCAGATTGTAAAGGATCAAGTAGCCCAATCTTTCAAACTGTGGATCATCAAGATTTTTTGTGAATTTGAATTTTCAAGAGATTTTAAAGATAACATTACTCCATTTAGTAAAGTTCAAGATTGAACTTAACTTCAACCGCCAAGATGGGCAGGGTTTCAAAGCATTGTTTTTTTTAAGACCACGGTATCCAAATCTCTTAGAGCATTTGACTAATTTTGGGACGTGTTCAAACTTTTTTATTTATACACACCGAATAACACTATAAGAAGTGACATTTTTATGTTGAAAATGACTTGAACTTTAGACCTTTCACATCTCTGACTGATTCTTGACCGCCAAGCCAACCCTCATAGATTGTTTAAATCATTAATTATAGATCTATATGTTAAATTTTAGATTACACATAACAACATTAGAGAACAATTTATCCTATGCCACATTTTTCAACTGGTGATATTATATATAAATCAAATTCTATTTTTTTTACATATATTTTTTAGACTAATTTGGTAAGGTCTTTCAAGAATACCCTAAATAGTAAAATCCACTGTCGTACTCTCCGTTGTATAAAGTTGACATTTTCCAAATTACAAGACTGAGAAAATGACACTCTAATCCTCAGTCTAATGGATGGCTGAAAACTCAATTTTCTTTCTCTGTCTTTGATTCTCTTCTTCCTTCAGTCCAGCAATCTCCATTGATCTTGACTGCCATGAATATCTAAACTAGGGTATCATTTTTTGAAGTTCATCTTTGTTGAGTTGAATGCCCAATACTTTCAAAACTATAAGACAAACATTAACCTTGTCCTTTGTTTCACCAAGTTGGAAAATCAAACTTGAAATCATGCAAATACAAGACAAGGATAACAGCTACTTAAGAAATACAGAACAAAAACAAGGACTTAGAAGAGAGAGAGACGTCTATGCTTTTGCAAAGACTCAAAAATATTAGAGGAAGATGAGGGGAAACAACGAGATACTCCAGGCCTATTTCATGATAACCAACGACTGTAAAGAGGGTTTTACTGCCTTACAAACTATTAACGGAAAGTGTTGACTGTATTCAGTGTCCCTTATTCAAGAAATTGTAATTGATTAGTACACAATACTATAAATATAGGATGCAATGAGAAAGGCATTAAGCCATTGTTTTCTCAATTTAGTGGTAATGGCTTAACATGAATATGAAAAAAATTACAGTGCAAAATCTATTAGTACTAATCTATTTTAAAAATAAATAAATAAAGAAATTTTCACTGATATCTTAATGTCTGCTTTTCATACAGAGCTAGTTAAAGTTCTTAACATGGGTAAAACCGTAAAAGCATTGCAATCTTACTAAATTAAGGGTGGCATTTAGACACCTTACTTTTCTTCTAGGAGACATCATTTTTTAAAATTTTGAGTGAAATTACTATTTTGCTCTTTATATTTTAAAAAATCTTTTATTGTCTAAATGCATATTAGAAGGACAAATGGTAATTTGATCTTAAATTTCGAAAAAAGGATTTCTTCTAGCTGAAGTTAATGATGCATTGGATCTCCTATGAAATCCTGGCTCTGCCCCTCCTTTTATCTATATTAGTAGGAAGCATGACATTTATTTTCTCTACATACTAGTTATCTCTTTTTGGTTCAGTCTGGAGCTCATTGATTGGGCTAAGATTTTGACACTGAGTTTGAAGTTCCTCTCTTCCTCATGAAAACCTGGTATCCAATTATCTTCAGTAAAACTGAAATTTTGCTGTTTTGCCAATACTCCAAGCTTATGTCTCCCTTGATGATTTCTCTACACTGATGATGTCTCTCAACTTTGAATCTTTGTTTATTTGAGTTGATCAAGTATTTTTCTTGGAATTACATCTTTTCAAAGACCCATTCTCTTCATTTATAAGCTCCATGGTTGATTCGCCGGAGAAGTCTAATTACGAGTCTTAAGGGGGCAACTTTAGAACAGGCAAAAATCAATTTGACTCGAGGTGACCTTTTGATAAATGATTTGAATAGATAACCCGATCCTAACTGAATCCGTTTGTAAATGAATAGATTTGAACCAAATCCAAAAATAAATGGGTAGACCTGACTCGCATGATTATTGTTATGCACATGTAACCATACGAGGTTTACACCCATTTAAGAGCGAGTCTAAATTTGTGTCTCACTTGAAAAATCTCTTCAACTAGATAAACCGGCCTGAATTGGCTAGGCTATACCCATTTAACAATATTAAAAAATAGACCCAGACTCAAAGAAATCCAAATGGAATAAGACCTTAACCAAACCCAACTTCACCTGATCCAATCCATTGCCTGGGTGAATCCCCAAAACTCCTAGCCTTTTTGGTATAGTAGTCCAGGCAATGGCGCTTACTTTTTATTTTTATTTTTTTTCAATCCCCTCATGCAATTTTAAATTCCTTTCCCATTCCTCAACTTGATCTAGGGTTTTCTGGAGGAGTCTCTCTTCCCATAAAGATGGTTTAGACCCATGTTAGCAACTGTATTTATCAGAACGGTTTTCCTTTCTATTTTGATAATAGTCTTGATTTCCAATCCAAATCTGTCTCTTTTATATAAAATGAAAAATAAAGAATTCACTTTCATCAGTGATGCAGAGGGTAGGAAACGGGTTCAAGTTATGGATGAGTAGCTCAGAGAAACAAATAAAAGAATGGGCCTAAATGGGATCTAATGGCTAATAAATGAGGTTAATGAAGTTGGGTGGTATTAATTTAATAGGATTGAATGGATAAATTGTAAATGGAAAGAAAATAATAATGAAGAAGTTGGGTTTTGGGATAAGGACGATGGTCGGCCAATGAAAGATCAAAGGTGTGGCTAATGTGGTTTGATAATTAAATAAAGGTGCAATGGGAGCATAGGTATTCAATGTTCAAGGAGCATTAATGGAAAGAAATCAAAAAGAAAGGAATGGACGAACGACAAGGAGAAAGGGCTGACTGTGAATGGGCTTTGGGCAAGGGTACGACAGGAGTGTTGCAGAGGATGGGTTTCGAACAGGGTATGGGTTTGAGTGAAGAGAAGAGGAATAAGAGGAAAGTGGAAGAAGAAAGGCGGTGGAAGATGGTTTGGGGAAAACTCAAATAATGGTGAGGCCGCCGGATCTGAAGCAGCAGACCGGACAACGGGACAGCAGCGTCAGATCTGGGATGTGTGTCTCTTCACGAGCAGCAGAGTGGAAGAAACTTCAAAGGGTGCTTTCGAACACCGTCGATAACAGGAAACCTTCGGAGGAAAAGAAGACCGGTCGAACACCATCGACTGATAAGATCTCTCGAGTCCACGAGGAAGAAGAAGAGAAAGCCGAAATCCATAAAGAAGAAGATATCCAGGGAAAATTCCAAATGAATTCATATTCAATAATCTTGAATCTTTTACATCCCAAGCATGGGTTTTATATACATTCAAGCAAATAAAAAATAGAAAAAGAAATCAAACGAAAAATAAGAAAGAAAGAAAGAAGTGGAAATTGAAAGAAGAAGATCTAGAGCATCGTTGGTGTAGAAAGAACGAAGGAAAGTGCAGTGAGTGTTGTCTCTGTTTTAAACAGATGTACATTGATTTTCTTTTCCTTCAATTTCCAGTGCTATTTTGTTTTCACACGGTGGGCCTTGAGTCCCACGTGTGTGCTACATCAAATAGAAATAATGCAATTAAGCTTAGATTAGTCGCCCTCATTTAACTTGATTCAATTTAATGGATAGACCTGAATCAAATCCAAAAATAAATGGGTAAACCTGGTTGACATGATTACTGTTATGCACATGTAATGGTACGATGTTTACACCCATTTATAGGCCAGTATTGATTTGTGTTTCACTAGAAAAATCAAAGGTAAATCAGTAAACCCAACCCATATCCAATTCGAAACCGACCCAAATTGGCTACACCCATTTAACAAAATCCAGACCCGAACTCAAAGAAATCCAAACCAAATAAGATCCGACCCAAACCCAACTTGACCCGATCCAATCCATTGCCTAGGTGAATCCCCAAAACTCCTTGCCTTTTAGGTGTGGTCGTCCAGGCAATTGCGCTTACAATTTTTTTTTTTCAATCCCCTCTGCAAATTTAAATTCCTTTCCCATTCCCCAACTTGATTTAGGGTTTTCTGGAGTCTCTTCCCATAAAGATGGTTTAGACCCATCTCAGCAACTACATTTATCAGAATGGTTTTCCTTTCTATTTTGATAATAGTCTTGATTTCCAATCCAAATCTGTCTGTTTTTTATAAAATGAAAATAAAGAATTCGCTTTCACTAGAAATAGTGCAATTAATCTTAGATCAGACACCCTCAATTTTAACTTGATTCAAGTTAATTTCCAACCCAAGTAACCTAAGCTTAGAAGTCAACTCAAATGCATTTTGTGTATCCATTTCCACTCAGCTTATTCAATTCCACAATAGTGCTACATTGGGTTGTCTACGATCATCACCCAAATGTTTGAAGATCCGAACCATTCGGGTCTCTATGGTGCAAATGTTTGAAGATCCTGTCAATGATATCCATGAAAGATGAAAAGTTATCAAAATAAAAGTTGTCCACCAGTGACATCATAGGTAGAACAGTTTGCATACAAGCTTATTTAATACAACTAGAAGAGTTTGAAAATGCTGAGGGAGATCCTCTTTCTCCACCGATTACCAATGAATCCTGCAAATAGTAAGTAGAATTGAATAGAGTGAGTGAAATATAATCAAGAGGTGTGAAAGGCAAGAGACATCGATAAGAGGTTGGTTAGGTTACTTGGTACAGTCAGTGGAGGGGTCGATCTTAAAGGGCACGGAAATTCCACATTTCTCCGGGGCACTGCTCACAAGGGGCAACTGAATGCCGGGAGCTGAGGCAACTTGCTTAATGCAGGTACAAGCAGTTTGAAGGTCAGCATCACTGGCTTTGGCTTCATCTAGGAGATTCCGCATGCCGGCACAACACGAGAATGGAATGGGTCCGCCGCCGCGAGCTTAATTCAGGCAAGGTGCTAGATCTTGGACTACTTGGCCGCAGGTGAGGCTCGCCTCAGTGATCATCATCAGCATCTGTAACAGCATTGCGAGGCACAGGAAGAACTTGCCGAATGCTCTGATGATGGCCATGACTGTTGCTCGCTAACTTGCTGCTGCTCTAATCAAAACTAGTTCAATTCAAGTTTGGCCTTGTTTGCTGAAATGTGTAGCAGGGCTTGAATTTATATGTATAGTATGAGATGGAGATTGGATAAGATTGGCAACTTCTGTAACAGCCAAGCATGAAATGTAACAGCCATGCATGCACTCAGTCCCCTCCAGCCCGTGTGCTGCTGCCCAGTCTCTACTTTTGGTAGCAAGCTCAAAAATGGTCTTGGTGGAAAGTTGTGGGGCCCAGTGCATGTTGGCACTACTTTTAAATGGATTAATTTCTCGTAAGCATGAATCTTTGCTGTAAAAGAGAGTGGGCTTACCCGGATAACACAATGGAATGGGCCTCCAATCCAATGAACTTCATTCTGGCTTATTTCAACCAGGGTCGAATTCTCGGCTAACTGTGCGTATCGGCCGAGATATTTTAGGATATCCACTATTGAGATATCTCGGACAATACGCATAGTATCGGCCAGAAATAAAAAAAAAAAAAAAATCGATCGATATGGCTGAGATCTCGACCGAATATCAACCGTTTTTTATTTTTTATTTAAAAAATACAAATATCGGCATGGGTCAGATGAATATTGGCTGATATATATATATATATATATATATATATATATATATATATATATATATATATATATATTTTTTTTTTAAATAGTCTTTTTATTTTTTTTAAATGACTTTTTTTTAAAAAAAAGCCATCAGATTTTCAAAAAAAAATTTGAGGAGAGAGAAAAATCTCCGACCTACCCAATTTTCGACCCCTGAATTCAACTCAATGAAAATATTGATTTAATTCTCCATTCTGGGCTCTTTCATTCGTCTGAGTACAAAACTATTTATAAGAAATGTGCCAAACTAACTCTAGTCTAATTAAACTCAACGAGTCAAGCTAACTAACCTAATCATCCAATCAAAATAAATTCAAAATAACCTAAACCTATCCTATCTCACCCACACATTACTTGGCTGAAAGCAAACACTTCCACGTATCTACACAACTCAATCTCCATTTGAATTCAAACGAGTTTGAGTTTGATTCGTTTGTAGAGAGAAACCCTGTGGTTCAAAAAGGCCATAATTTTCAGCCTTTCATAAACATTTTCAATAACTCTTCCAGTCACTTCTTTGGGGCTGGGCTATCCGATCACGGGGGTATTTCTTTACACTTAGTTGATTGGGATTTTCATGGAAAACCTCCATTCAGGTTCATCAACAACTGGTGTAGAGATTCCGAGTTCTTCATGTTAGATTGTATTACCTTCCTCTCATTGAGTATAAGGGTAGTTTAGTACTTTTCTTATCCTTTAGTTAGGGTTTTCCATGCGTATATAACTCTATCTTATGCAATGACAATTAAGGTTTATTGGATTCTAATATGGTATCAAGAGCTTAAGGTTTTTCTTGGGATAGAGGCGGCCATCAGAGAAGCCCGCAATTCCTCGCTTTGTTTTTCGATCGGATCTTCATAGCAGCACTTTTCGATTTGGGTTTTCGATTTCGATTTTCGTATCTCTTCTTGCATCGCCTGACCTATTGTCCTCGCCGCCGACTGCCTTTTGCTGCCTCTTCTCTTTGCTCGCCGATAGTTTTTGGCCTCATGCCTGGCAGATTTGCAGTCTTCACTCCTCCACCTTGCGAAATCGAGATCTGCATGCCCATCTCGCCCAAATCAGATTTTTTATTTCGGCCAACTCAGATCATTGCTTGCAGCAGAAATCTCGCCCAAAATCAGATCTTTTCGCCCAAATCAGATCTTTGCTCGCCGAAGCAACTCATCCTGGCGATCTTGCTGTTCTCGATCTGACTGCCGTCCGTCCTCGTTGCCTTCCCAACGGTGTCTTTGTTCTCTGTTTGCCGGACTGTTGTCCCTTGCTGCTGTCGCCAGTGATCGAATGCCATCTGGACGGCTGCTCTCGCTTCTGCCTCCTCCTGCCGTGTCTCCTATTTGCCACTTGCAGTGCCTCCGATCTCTCGCCTATTGCCTTCCTCTGCTTCCGATTTGAGATCCCAGCTGACTGGATCTCGCCTTCTTTGCACGGCCGACTTTGCATCGCCTCTGACCTGCATCCAGCTCATTTTCGATTCGCCATTGCCGTGCCTCCGATCTGCACGGTCCGATTTGTGACCCATTTGTTCGTCACTTCCGCGAGACTTCCTTGCTGCGCGCTGGTTTGTCCACTTTGGACTGCTCGAGGTCCTTGATCCGCTTGCTTGTATTTCTTTCTTGACATCACTGATTTTCTGTCGTAATGGCGGGTGAACGTGATGATTCTCTTCAAGCTATCAGCGTCAAATTGAATGATAGTAACTATACTTATTGGGCTTATGTCATGCAGAATTTTTTGATTGGTAAGAATATGTGGGGCTATGTTTTTGGAACCCTTGTCATTCCTACAGACAAAAAGGCGACAGATTATGCACAATCATTGGTTTCTTGGACCACCAATAATTCAAAATTTTTTACTTGGATCAATAACTCAGTTGAACTCTCCATTGGTATGCAACTTGCCAAGTTTTCTACAGCCCAAGAAATTTGGGATCACTTGGAACGGTTATATAAGCAGTCTAATTTCGCTAAGCGCTACCAAATCAATGACGATCTTCGCGTGGCTAGGCAGGGGGATGTGAGTATTCAGCAATTCTACTCACTTATGACTGCCTTTTGGGATCAGCTTGCCCTAACTGAACCTGCAGGACTTAGTTCCATTGCACTTTATTGTACTTATAGGGAAGAAGGGAGACTTGTTCAATTCTTGTCCGCTCTCCGTGATGACTTTGAAGCTCTCTGTGGATCTATTCTTCATTGCAGTCCCCTTCCCTCGGTTGATTCTGTTGTTCACGAATTCTTAGCAGAAGAAGTTCGCTTCAAGACCCATTCAAGCAATGGTCTTCTCTCTATGCCTACTCAGACTATTTTTGCTGTGCAATCCAAGCCTTTTTCTACCTCTCAGTCTCGACAGCGCCAAGGTGGGGAAATTGCTCTTGATGATTGCAGCTATTGTAAACAAAAGGGCCACTGGAAGGCCCAATGTCCGGTGTTACTTAAACGACAGCAACAACAAGTGTCCGTACCCAGACAACATCGCACAACAACTGTTGTTCCCTCTAGGCATGAGGCATCATCTTCGACTCCATCTCGGCATGAGGCATCATCTTCGACTACGTCTCTGTCCACTCTTGCTGAGCAATTGCAGAAATTTCTTTCTACTCAGCAGCCTAATGCATTTTATACTGTCTCTCCCTCTATAGGTTTGCCTCCTTCCGCTTCTTCAGGTATATCACCTTCCACCTGGGTTTTTGACTCAGGCGCTACTCATCACATGACTCATGATATTTCTCTGTTTACTTCTTTATCTCCTTCTTCCTCATCTGCTTCTGTGTTAACTGTCAATGGTGCCTCCTTGCCATTGGCAGGAGTGGGTTCTATCATATCCTCCCCTTTGCATCTGTCTGATGTTTATTGCATACCTCATCTCACCTTGAACTTGATTTCTATAAGTCAATTATGTGATTCTGGATATCTTGTTAATTTTTCTCCCACTTTTTGCTTTGTGCAGGATCCTCATTCCAAGAGGCTGATTGGGACCGGCCGTAGAGAAGGAGGATTATATGTGTTAAAGCAGCTTCGTGTTCCTGATGTCGCTGCCTCTTCAGTAGATTTGTCCTCTTTTCATTTGAGTTCCACCTCATCTACATTTTATTTATGGCATTCTAGGCTTGGACATGTTTCTAGTTCCCGTTTAAAGTATTTAGCTTCCACTGGTGTTTTAGGCAATTTACATAGTTTTGATATTTCTGAGTGCAGTGGCTGTAAACTGGCAAAGTTTTCTGCCTTACCTTTTAATAAAAGTTCATCTCTTTCTCTTGCTCATTTTGATTTAATTCATTCTGATGTTTGGGGACCAGCCCCTATTGCTAAAAAAGGGGGATCTCGATATTATGTAACGTTTATTGATGATTATTCTCGATTTTGTTGGATTTACTTGATGAAACGTCGTTCTAAATTCTTTACGATTTTTCAAACTTTCCGGGCCCTTATTCGTACTTAGTTTTCTGCTACTATTAAATGCTTTCGCTGTGATTTGGGTGGTGAATACACCTCTGGCAAATTTTCAGATTTACTTGCCTTGGATGGGATTGTTCATCAGTCCTCTTGCACTGACACTCTTCAGTAGAATGGGGCCACGGAGAGAAAACATAGGCACATTATTGAAACTGCTCGATCTATGTTACTCTCTGCTAGTGTTCCTAGCCTTTTTTGGGGAGACGCGGTTCTCACCGCCACTCATGTGATTAACCGCATTCCTTCTACTCTCACTTCTGGCAAATCTCCATTTGAATGTTTATATGATAAACTTCCAGATTATTTCTCATTGAAAGTTTTTTGTTGTACTTGTTTTGTGCTTCGTCCTACATGTGAGCGCACAAAATTATCTGCCAAGTCTGCCATGTGTGTTTTTCTTGGTTATGGTGAGGGTCAAAAGGGATATCGTTGTTATGACCCCCAGTACACAGCGATTGTATGTCTCACGTCATGTTGTGTTTCTTGAGCATATTCCTTTCTTTTCTATTCCTTCCAATTCTCGCATTTTTACTACATCCGATCTAGTCTATGTTGACCCTTTCTCTTATATTGATGATGTATTTGTGTCTACTCCTGTACCTACTTTGCCTAACTATGTTACTCCTGTTGAAGAATCGTCATCTACAGATATTAATCCTCCATCTCCTACTGCTACGTCTCCTTCGCCCTCTGCTGATGTGGATCTTGCTACTTCACGTTATCCTCCACGAGTTCGTAAGCCTCTTACTCGCTTTGGTTATTCATTTGATGATTTTGGTTATTCTTGTTATTCTTCTTCCTTTTCTTCGGTTCTCACTTCCATTCATACTCTCTCTGAACCCACCTCCTACAAGGAGGCTAGTTGTGATCCTCTTTGGCAACAGGCTATGGATGAAGAACTTTCTACATTGCACAAAACAAGTACATGGGAGATGGTTGCTCTTCCTCAGGACAAACGGGCCATTGGTTGCAAATGGGTCTAAAAGATTAAGACCAAATCTGATGGGTCAATTGAGCGATATAAGGCCCGATTGGTTGCTAAGGGTTTTGCTCAGGAATATGGTATTGACTATGAGGAGACTTTTGCTCCTATTGCTACAATGACATCTGTTCGCACTTTACTCACAGTTGCTTCTGTTCATCAATGGCATTTGCCGCAGTTGGATGTTAAAAATGCATTTCTAAATGGTGACCACTCTGAAGAAGTCTACATGGTTCCTCCTCCTGGTGTTGCTCATCATCAAGGGGATGTTTGTCTGCTTCGAAAGGCATTATATGGTCTCAAACAGGAACCTCGTGCTTGGTTTGATAAGTTCTCTACAGTGATTGATTCTCTTGGTTTTCACTCCAGTACTCATGACTCCGCTCTCTTTGTGCGTTCCACCTCTGCTGGTCGTATTCTCCTCCTTTTGTACGTTGATGACATGATCTTGACCGGTGATGAGCTTGATGGTATTGCCCAGTTGAAACTACAGTTACAAAGCCATTTTGATATGAAAGACTTGGGGGCATTGCGATACTTTCTTGGGATCGAAGTTGTATCATCTCCCAAAGGCTATCTTCTCTCTCAATCCAAGTATGCTGCAGATGTTCTTCGCAGAGCTCGGATTACTGTCACTAGACCAGTTGAGACACCTCTAGAGCTCAATGTTCATTACACTTCCTCTGATGGTGTGCCTTTGGCAGATTCTTCGCTGTATCGCACTATACTGGGAAGTTTGGTTTATCTCACCATTACACGTCCTGACATTGCATATGCTGTTCATATTGTGAGTCAGTTTGTCTCTTCACTGACCACTATTCATTGGGCAGCCGTTGTTTGTATTTTGCGGTATCTTCGTGGCACTTTATATCAGAGTTTACTTCTTTCTTTTGGGTCTACCTTGGAGCTACGCGTTTTTTCTGATGCTGGTTGGGCAGGTGATCCTTCTGATCGCAAATCTACTACTGGATTCTATGTGTTCCTTGGTGACTCTCTCATTTCCTGGAAAAGTAAAAAGCAAGATGTTGTTGCTCGTTCATCTACTGAAGCAGCGTATCGTACAATGGCCTCTACCACAGCTGAGATCGTTTGGCTTTGTTGGTTACTTACAGATATGGGTGTCTCTCTCTCTGCTCCCACATCCATGTATTGTGATAATAAGAGTGCTATTCAAATAACACATAATTCAGTGTTTCATGAGCGTACTAAGCATATTGAGTTGGACTGCCACTTCGTGTGCCATCATCTTCAGCTTGGTACGATTTCACTTCCCTTTGTTCCCTCTGCATTGCAACTTGCTGACTTCTTCACAAAGTCTCATACCATTGCGCGCTTTCAATTTCTTCTTAGCAGACTCTCGATGCTTAACTCTGTACCATCATGAGTTTGAGGGCGGGTGTTAAATTGTATTACCTTCTTATTGAGTATAAGGGTAGTTTAGTATTTTTCTTATCCTTTAGTTTGTATATATAACTCTATCTTATGCAATGACAATTAAGGTTTATTGGATTCTAATACTTCAGACTTGTTACTGACAGTTGGAATAGTCCTGTTTCTGGTACCCCAATGTTCTTCTTGGTTACCAAGCTCTGTAGGCTAAAACGTGCTCTGATTGATTGGCAACGCTCCAGACCTAAATTATCTTCTCAAACTTGCTGATGCTAGAAACAATCTTGAGTGGGCTCAGAACCAATTTGAAACTTGAAGCGATCCTGGACTGTGAACTAAGCTTATTGCATCAAAAATCAAGAATGCTGAATCTCAACTTGAGGGATATTGGAAGTAGCTTCTTCTACAATTCCATTAAGGTCCGCCAGCACCAAAATAACATCCACTCTGTTCGTCGGGATGATGACGCTTATTGTACTGATGATAAAGAGATTGGTGACACTTTTGTCAACTATTACACTTTTCTCTTTGATGGCCATCCGATCCAGTCTGCTAGCTCTATTGGTAACCACTCGTCGACTCCTTTTAGAAGCGATCTCTCCTTTCTTGGTTGCAGATTTAACATCGTTAGATCTCTCAGCCAGACCAACTCCGAGGCCCTTTCTATGCCTATTTGCAGAGAAGAGATCGATTCGATCATCTGCAGAGTTAATAAGAGGAAATCCTTTCGTCCCGATGGTTTTAATGGTTTTTTCTTTAAAGTTTGCTGGAATGTTATCGGGAATGATGTCTTTTCTGTCATTTCGGATTTCTTTGTTTCCTCAAAACTTCTCAAGCAAGTTAAAGCATCTTTCATTACGCTTATTCCGAAGTCTGCTGATGCCGATCACCCTGATCTTGTCAGGCCCATTGCTCTGTCGAATGAGATTTATAAATCTATTTCCAGAGACCTTGTTAATCGATTGAAGCCTGTCATGCCCATTCTCATCAGCCTTCACCAAGCTGCCTTCATCCCTGGTCGTGACATTTCTTCCAGTAATATGGTTTGCCATGACCTGATTCATGACATCCACCTTTCTGATGGGCCACCGCGTCTGCGCATAAAGATTGATCTTCGCAAAGCTTTTGATAGCGTCTGTTGGGACTGTCTTCCACATCCTCCAGAAAATGAACTTCAGTTCTAAATAGATTGGCTGGATTATAGAGTGTGTTCAATCTCCATCTTTCTCTGTTCTCATCAACGGCACCCCTAGGGGTTTTTTTTAGCAGCTCAAAGGGTCTTCGGCAAGGTGATCCTCTGTCACCTTTTCTCTTTTCCATTGTCATGGAAAGTTTTTCTTGTGCTCTAGAGAAAGCAATCTAAACAAGCAGATCATTTGTCCATTCTTTTACGGGGGCACTTCCATATCTCATCTTTTATTCGCCGACAATTTGATGCTCAGCTGATGTTGGCTTGATCACTGCAATCAGTGATGGGATAATTTTCTTAATAAGGATTGAAGATTTGGGAATAAAATTATCAAGTTCATTATCAGATTTACATCTTAATATTAACCAATTCAAAATATGATTTCAATCCATTGTCATTATTCCACAAGAACTGAATCAAATGATGTTTTGCAATAAACATAACATTAGGCGGAATTAAACATCATAAACAAAACACATACCCGAATCCATCACTTGATTAAGAGACTCCTCTATCAATCCAATATCACTGTGTATCCTTTGATCTTTCCTAAAATTACAATGCAAATGGAGAGAAGATGGTGCCCTTTAGATTTCACTCTCTTTCCCTTCCTTAGTCTCAATGCTATGGATTTCTTAAGCTGATGGTATTCTTGAACTGCAGAGAGAAATTTTTTTCATGGGGAGCGAGAGGACCTTAGAGTAGTTAGTATTCTTTAATACCACAACCCATCGAAATGGTAAGTGACCCAACCCTTTCTCTTCCAACCATTACATGCATATAATTGAATATGAGTCCCTACTTTTTAAGTCCACAATGTGTGGGACACATAAGGTGAATTAAATCTTACAATCAGAACCTTGCTTGATGATTTCGCTATCTTCTCCGGGCTCTCCATCAACCATTCTAAAAGCCAAGTCATCTTTTTTGGGTCTACCAACTCCAAAGATGATATTCTTTCGTTGCTTGGGATGGTCGAAGCTAAGCTCCCAATTACCTACTTGGGCCTTCTTCTGTTCTCTTCTAGACTGCATGTTTCTGACTGTGCTGGGTTGATCTCTAGTGTTCATCAAAAGCTTGGCTCATGGAGGGCCTCCTCGTTATCCTTCGCAGGGAGGTTGGAGCTCATCAAGTCCACCATTTGCAACCTTCATCTCTACTGGGCAAATGTTTTTTTGCTGCCAAAAACCTGTCTGGCAGAAATTGAGAAGGCAATGGTAGCTTTCTTTGGGGCTCTCACGATGGTAGGAAAATGCACAGTGTGTCCTGGAATTCTATATGCAGTCCTAAGTCGAAAGGTGGGCTTGGTCTTAATGAGATGATTCACTCCAACAGTGCTTGCCTGATCAAGCAGATTTGGGCTATCACTTCTAAAGCTGACAATCTTTGGATCAAATGGGTCCACAATAAATATTTGAAAGGTAGGAATTTTTGGATGGCTCGCTTGAGGAGGAATTCTTCTTGGGTTTGGAAGTCCATTCTTTCTGTCAAGGATAGGGCGAAGCCATTCTTCTTCCATTCTATTGGTGATGGTCGAAATACTCTCTTCTGGTTCGACCCCTATATAAGGCCTGGATTTATCATCTTCGATCACTTTGGTTGTAGACCCATTTTAAGTTTGGGTCTGGGTACCAACATCACTGTGTCAAATTTTATCAACTGTGGCAATTGGCAACTGTCTCCTTCTTCGGACGCTTGTTGCCATCTGGGACCTTGTTTCCCAAATCTTCCTGCCTGCTCACCCCATTGATGATGTTATTCTCTGGACAGCAAATGACAAAGGGTCTTTATCCCTCTCCTCTGCTATTGGTGTGCAGGTTATTGCTCGTCCTGACCCCAATTGGATTGACCTTGTTTGATTCCCTGGTTGTGTCGTCAGACACTCTATTTTCGCTTGGAAATTGTTTAACAATGGCCTAAAAACTACTGATTTGCTCATAAGATTTGGCTACAACTACCAAATATCCTGTATTCTTTGTTCTGGCAGCAGTGGTTATAATGAGCATTTCTTTCATTGTAGTTTCATTCTTTCCATCTAGAATTTGTTATGTGCCAAATTCAATTTTGTTTGCTTTGACCCGAATATTGTTGTCCAAGCTTCTCAGCTCGTTAGTGTAAGTTTAAATCCTATTGAGAAGTTTGCGGCTTGCCTTCTCCTTCCGGCGACTGTCTGGCACTGCTGGCCTGACAGAAACTTTCGTATTTTCAGAAGTACATACAGTAATCCTAGTAAGCTCTTCTTCCGAATTTCTTCGGATGTCCATAGTTGAATTATTTTCCTTTTTTGCAACAGAGACCTTGCTAAACTGGACAGTTCTTTTGCCGCTATTTGGGACCTGCCACCTTCTTTACCCATCCCTCCTAAGCCCCCAGATTTGATTATTGGCCCTTCTGTCTACCACGTTTCCTTGACTTTCGCAATATTACTGGTTCAAGGGCTTTCTCACTTAGGTGCTCGTCTTTATGATGAGACCTCTCATATTATGGGAATGTGCATCTTCCCATCTTTGTCTTTAAGTGGTTCTCAATCTAAGTTGATATCCATCCAGCTGGTTTTGGCCTGTTGTCTTCGCCTTCATCTGTCTATTGGCAGAATCCTTCTGCCTGATCATGAATCATTACATGCTTCATCAAATCCTGTTTTTTGCAACTGGCGTCTAAGAATTCATGCTCAGGCTATCCACCTACTGTCGAAGAGCCTTCAAGTTAAGCATTTGGATTTGACTAGGAATACCGATCTTTCTTGTCAAAGACTTCTTTCTTGGGCAAATACTCTTAACACTCGCATTTTGTTTATTTTGTGTACTGGAGTGTTTAATACAAATTTATAGATTTGTTTCTTTTGTGGGTTGTGTTTCTCCCATGTTATATTTTGCCTTCCCGGGTAGTGGGTTTATTTGTTTATTTGCACATTTCTTATTGGGTGCCTCTGTAATTTTTTAGAGAATGTTTTTTCCCTCGTTGAATGATACTTACCCTTCGTTAAAAAAACAAAAGGCCATAATTTGGGTTTTGTAGCTCGAAATTTGCCAAAGTAGGGTTCTTTGGAAAGGTCTTTGAATAAGCTTTCCAATAGTCCAAATTTCATTCAAATCAAACATCGTTTGATCCCTCAAAATCGATATGTAAGTCACTACTATGTTTCAGTCAATTAGATTCAATCTAGCTTTGCTATATTTGTGCCAAGTATTGTCCACACAGGTCGAGAGTGAAATCGTGCTCTGATACTAACTGTGACGACCCGACTAGACTCAATTCAAAAATGATATTGTCCTCTTTGAGCCATAGACTCTCAAGGCTTTACTTTGGCCTTGCCCACGTGGCTATGCCCCAAAAAAGCCTCATCAATGGGAAGGTTTCCTCTCTCTTAAAGTCCAATTCAACTAAGTGGGCCAAGCTCTCCAACAACCCAAGACCGAGTGGACAACTGAATTCAGTTGCAGATTTAAACCCCCAATTTTAACAACGCTTCTAACTCACGTTTGCACAATTAGTTTCAACAGTTTCTGGGCTTAAATGCACTGAGTTAAGTTTTTTTCCTTGATGAGTTTTTGACGTCTATAAACAGTAAGCGGGAATGCCAAAAGGCTAAATACATTCAAGAGAATATCCTGAATAGTGCTAAGTGCTAACATGCACTAGGCCCCACAACTTTCCACCAAGACCATTTTTGAGCTTGCTACCAAAATTAGAGACTGGGCAGCAGCACACGGGCCGGAGGGGACTGAATGCATGCATGGCTGTTACATTGCATGCATGGCTGTTACTGAAGTTGCCAATCTTATCCAATCTCCATCTCATACTATATATATATATACAAGCCCTGCTACACATTTACGCAAACAAGGCCAAACTTGTATTGAACTAGTGTTTAGAGCAGCAGCAAGTTAGCGAGCAAGAGTCATGGCCGCCGCCATCAGAGCATTCAGCAAGTTCTTCCTATGCCTCGCAATGCTGTTACAGATGCTGATGATGGTCACTGAGGCGAGCCTCACCTGCGGCCAAGTAGCCCAAGATCTAGCGCCTTGCCTGAATTACGCTCGCGGCGGCGGACCCATTCCATTCGCGTGTTGTGCCGGCATGCGGAATCTCCTAGATGAAGCCAAAGCCAGTGATGCTGACCTTCAAACTGCTTGTACCTGCATCAAGCAAGTTGCCTCAGCTCCCGGCGTTCAGTTGCCCCTTGTGAGCAGTGCCCCGGAGAAATGCGGAATTTCCGTGCCCTTTAAGATCGACCCCTCCACTGACTGTACCAAGTAACCTAACCAACCTCTTGTCAATGTCTCTTGCCTTTCACACCTCTTGATTATATTTCACTCACTCTATTCAATTCTACTTACTATTTGCAGGATTCATTGGTCCTAGGAGGAGAAAGAGGAGCTCCCTCAGCATTTTCAAACTGTTCTAGTTGTATTAAATAAGCTTGTATTCAAACATTTGGGTGATGATCGTTGACTCAACCCAATGTAGCACTATTGTGGAATTGAATAAGCTGAGTGGGAATGGATTCACAAAAATGCATTTGAGTTGACTACTAAGCTTAGGTTACTTGGGTTGGAAATTAAATTGAATCAAGTTAAAATTGAGGGTGTCTGATCTAAGATTAATTGCACTATTTCTAATGAAAGCGAATTCTTTATTTTCATTTTATAAAAAACAGACAGATATGGATTGGAAATCAAGACTATTATCAAAATAAAAAGGAAAACCATTCTGATAAATGTAGTTGCTAAGATGGGTCTAAACCATCTTTATGGGAAGAGAGACTCCTCCAGAAAACCCTAAATCAAGTTGAGGAATGGGAAAGGAATTTAAATTTGCAGAGGGGATTGGAAAAAAAATAGTAAGCGCAATTGCCTGGACTACCATACCTAAAGGGCAAGGAGTTTTGGGGATTCACCTAGGCAATGGATTGGATCGGGTCAAGTTGGGTTTGGGTCGGATCTTATTTGGTTTGGATGTCTTTGAGTTCGGGGGCTTTTTTCGGATTTTGTTAAATGGGTGTAACCAATTTGGGTCGGTTTCAAATTGGATATGGGTTAGGTTTACTGATTTACCTAGTTGAGCAGATTTTTCTAGTAAAACGCAAATCAAAACTGGCCTATAAATAGGTGTAAACCTCCTACCATTACATGTGCATAACAATAATCATGTCAATCAGGTTTATCCATTTATTTTTGGATTTGATTCGGGTCTATCCATTAAATTGAATCAAGTTAAATGAGGGCGACTAATCTAAGCTTAATTGCACTATTTCTAATTGATGTAGCACACACGTGGGATTCAAGGCCCACCGTGTGAAAACAAGATAGCACTGGAAATGGAAGGAAAAGAAAATCAATGTACATCTGTTTAAAACAGAGAAAACACTTATTGCACTTTCCTTCGTTCTTTCTGCACCAACGATGCTCTAGATCTTCTTCTTTCAATTTCCACTTCTTTCTTTCTTTCTTATTTTTCGTTTGATTTCTTTTTCTATTTTTTATTGCTTGAATGTATATAAAACTTCTTTCTTTCTTTCTTATTTTTCGTTTGATTTCTTTTTCTATTTTTTATTGCTTGAATGTATATAAAACCCATGCTTGGGATGTAAAAGATTCAAGATTATTGAATATGAATTCATTTGGAATTTTCCCTGGATATCTTCTTCTATATGGATTTTGGCTTTCTCTTCTTCTTCCTCGTGGACTCGAGAGATCTTATCAGTCGATGGTGTTCGACCGGTCTTCTTTTCCTCCGAAGGTTTCCTCTTATCGACGGTATTCGAAAGCACCCTTTGAAGTTTCTTCCACTCTGCTGCTCGCGCAGAGACACACATCCCAGATCTGACGCTGCTGTCCCGTTGTCCGGTCTGCTGCTTCAGATCCGGCGTCCTCACCATTATTTGAGTTTTCCCCAAACCATCTTCCACCGCCCTTCTTCTTCCACCGCCTTTCTTCTTCCACTTTCCTCTTACTCCTCTTCTCTTCACTCAAACCCATACCCTGTTCGAAACCCATCCTCTGCAACACTCCCGTCGTACCCTTGCCCAAAGCCCATTCACAGTCAGCCCTTTCTCCTTGTCGTTCGTCCATTCCTTTCTTTTTGATTTCTTTCCATTAATGCTCCTTGAACATTGAATACCTATGCTCCCATTGCACCTTTGTTTAATTATCAAACCACATTAGCCACACCTTTGATCTTTCATTGGCCGACCATCGTCCTTATCCCAAAACCCAACTTCTTCATTATTATTTTCTTTCCATTTACAATTTATCCATTCAATCCTATTAAATTAATACCACCCAACTTCATTAACCTCATTTATTAGCCATTAGATCCCATTTAGGCCCATTCTTTTATTTGTTTCTCTGAGCTACTCATCTATAACTTGAACCCGTTTCCTACCCGCTGCATCACTGATGAAAGTGAATTCTTTATTTTTCATTTTATATAAAACAGACAGATTTGGATTGGAAATCAAGACTATTATCAAAATAGAAAGGAAAACCGTTCTGATAAATGCAGTTGCTAACATGGGTCTAAACCATCTTTATGGGAAGAGAGACTCCTCCAGAAAACCCTAGATCAAGTTGAGGAATGGGAAAGGAATTTAAAATTGCATGAGGGGATTGAAAAAAAATAAAAAAATAGTAAGTGCCATTGCCTGGACTACCATACCAAAAAGGCAAGGAGTTATGGGGATTCACCCAAGCAATGGATTGGATCAGGGGAAGTTGGGTTTAGTTCAGATGATTTCTTTGAGTCCGGGTCTATCTTTGAATATTGTTAAATGGGTATAGCCTAGCCAATTCAGGCCGGTTTATCTAGTTGGAGAGATTTTTCTAGCGAGACACAAACTTAGACTGCCTCTTAAATCGGTGTAAACCTCGTATGCTTACATGTGCATAACAATAATTATGCCAGTCAGGTCTACCCATTTATTTTTGGATTTGGTTCAAATCTATTCATTTACAAACGGATTCAGTTAGGATCGGGTTTTTTATTCAAATCATTTATCAAAAGGTCACCTCGAGTCGAATTGATTTTTGCCAGTTCTAAAGTTGCCCCCTTAAGACTCGTAATTAGACTTCTCCGACGAATCAACCATGGAGCTTATAAATGAAGAGAATGGGTCTTTGAAAAGATGTAATTCCAAGAAAAATACTTGATCAACTCAAATAAACAAAGATTCAAAGTTGAGAGACATCATCAGTGTAGAGAAATCATCAAGGGAGACATAAGCTTGGAGTATTGGCAAAACAGCAAAATTTCAGTTTTACTGGAGATAATTGGATACCAGGTTTTCATGAGGAAGAGAGGAACTTCAAACTCAGTGTCAAAATCTTAGCCCAATCAATGAGCTCCAGAGTCCAGACTGAACCAAAAAGAGATAACTAGAATGTAGAGAAAATAAATGTCATGCTTCCTACTAATATAGATAAAAGGAGGGGCAGAGCCAGGATTTTATAGGAGATCCAATGCATCATTAACTTCAGCTAGAAGAAATCCTTGTTTCGAAATTTAAGATCAAATTACCATTTGTCCTTTTAATATGCATTTAGACAATAAAAGATTTTTTAAAATATAAAGAGCAAAATAGTAATTTCACAGTCAGATCAATCCCTTCAGATTTAAATATAGTAACAAATGGCACATAGTGCCAACCCTAACACTTCAATTTTTTTTTTTAATTTCGATCCCTTCATCTTCTAATTATTACTTTTACTTCACTTTTACTGTTTTAAAATCATTTTGTGCCATTGTCAAAGCAAAAACGCGTACATCACCATCATTATTACCATTTATCTTCATTTTTATTTTAAATAATGATAATGTGATGGTGATGTTGATGACAGATGCCACTGTCATCTGCTGTTTCCTTCTATTGTCATCTTTTTTTTTTTCTCTTCAATAAAATTTAGTTTAATGAAAAGTGGGCTAGGATAGCCTCATAAAATCCGCTCTCTCCAATCTTTCAGGAAAAAAACGTAAGAGCGTGATTTCGACATTGGAAATAAAATTAATTTAACGGACATGTGTAAATCTCTCAATCTAATATAAATCAGTTAAGGTTAAATCTAAAGAGAATGAACCGTTGAAATTAAACGTGAATCAATCTCAAGACCCCATTTCATAAAGCGAGCATCTTCACCTTCAGATCAACTCCTTGAAATTAAAATGTAGTAACCACCGGTGAATAGTACCCACCCTAACACTTTTTTTTTTTTTTTAATTCCAGTCTCTTCATTTTCTAAATTATTATTTTCACTTCACTTTTACAGTTCTAAAATCATTAACTGAGATTCTCAAAACACAAATACGTATATAGAAATTATTAAACATCATCGTCATTATTCTCATTTATTTTAAATTTTATTTTAAACAACGATAATGTGATGATGACGACAGATGCCACTATCATCTGTTGTTTGCTTCTATTGTCATCTTTTCTTTTTATCTTCAATAAAATTTAGTTTAATGAAAAGTGGGCCACGTAAGCCTCAGAAAATACAATCTCACCAATCTTGAGCAAGTGGGCCTGGATTCACTAAAGCTTATCACCATCAGACCCATGGATTGCTTGTCCTCTTCTTTATGATTAAATTATATTTCTCCCACCTTATTTATTTATTTATTTGAACTATTTGCAGGGTTCACTGGTGAATGGAGAAGACAGAGGATTTCATTAGCAATTAGAATATCAAATTCAGTAGTCAAATAAGCATGGACTGAGACACACAGTGTCCTTGCATTTATGATTTATAGTGTTGTAGCTTATGACAGTACAATACTTGGAATACAATAAAACTATTGAGCTAAAATGTGTTGCTATGTTTTCTTAGTTGAAATCATATGAATCCTGATTATTAGATATCTATGGACTTGATTATCACAGCTTTTTCTTCTATTTTTCAATGTGAAATTGAATAGAAATTTAGGGTTGTGGGGTTTATTTTTTTTTCTATTTCTGAGTTCACTCGACGAAGAGGAAGAAGCAAAGGTCTGCCACAAATGGTCATCTTTGGATGTCTAATTCTAAGATCGATGATCAAAGGGTTAATTTTCTTAATATATGTTTCGTCAGAAATCACTTTAATTGAATCAATCAAGTCATATTTTTTAAACTCTTCAAAATTTGATTAGTTTAATTTTTCTCTTTAAACTTTACCACCTTTAAAAATATCTCTTATTTGATTTAATCAGTGTGAGTTTTGATGGGTCACATATTCATAAGACCTTTTCAATGGACTGATCATCAGGTACCAAGCACTTGTCTGTGTAATAGTTCTAGATAAGCGATGGGGATCTTGAAACACGAAATCATGTGACAAAATGAAATATGTTGATAAAAAGGCCACGCTCCACACTTCGAAGCATATCATCATTTTTTAAATTTGACAAGTCACCTAATTTTTAAAAAAAAGAATCAAATTTGGTGGTAATTATTACCATTTTTGAAATTTGAAGTCACCTAATTTTTGAAAAAAATGATTTTGAAAATTTAATACATATTAAATGTAGCTAATAAAATTTCCATCGAACTGGGTGATAATTTATAATTATTTTTAAAATTTAAAAGTCACCTAATTTTTTTTTTAAAAAAAATGAATTTGGTGATAATTATTATCATTTTTGAAATCTGAAGTTACCAAATGTTTTAAAAACAATTTTGAAAATTTCATCCTTATTAAATGTGGCAAATAAAGTTCATCCAATATATATATATATATATATATATATATATATATATTAATTTTTTGGACCCATATCTTTTTTTTAAAAAAAAATCCCAAAACAATATTAAATAATATCGAAACCGATATATATTGCCAATACATCAGTTGTTTTGTTCACAGTCATCAATTGCAACAAGCTTGTTTCACATTCGCATGTCATTGGTACCCCAGACTTCAAAGACCATTCAAAATCTTAGGCTGCGTTTGGATGAGGGGTAAATTTTAGAGGGGTCACCCTGAGTAGGGGTCACTCTTGAGTGGGGATGACCCTTAAACTGAGATTACTCTTATCTTGTTTGGTAATTGCAGTGTTAAAGTAAAAGCTTACTTTAGAGGTAAAAAATCTTATTTGGTAACTATAAACAAAGGTAACCTGATATATTGATATTTTTTGAAAAATTTTATAAAATATAATTATTAAATAATATTCATAAACTAATCCTAATAATATAACTTATAAAAATATTATCCATTTTTTATAAATTATTTTTCATAATTATAATTTAAAATGAACATTTGCATTCTAGCATTAAAATAAATAAATAAAGATTTTTTATATATTATTATTTTAAATCCCAATAAATGAATAAAAAATATCAACATATCTCTTCAAAAAAATTTATAATTTTTATTTTTTATATTATATGAGTTAAATAAAAATATTAATTCTCATAAAATTTTCTCATAAAATTGTTAATATGTCATGTTACCCCTTCTTATAGTTACCCCTACTCAAGGGTAACTCTAAGTAACCCCCGTAAAATTTACCCTCATCCAAATGCATCACATTGAAAATATTGACACAATTTTAAAATAAACTTCTAACAAAATAAATTGCTAATTATCCCAAAAGATATTACCATAAACCTCAAACTTTTTCGGAGTTTCGAAACCCTATCGAAATTTGGACAGAATAATCCCTTGAAAATAAGACATTTTGACAATTATGTTTCATAAAATTTTATTTTTATTTTTTATATTATATAAATTTAATAAAAATTATTAATTATTATAAAGTTATTAATATGTCAAATTACCCCTAGTCAAGAGTAACCCCCGTAAAATTTACCCCTCATCCAAAGGCATCATGTTGACACATTTTTAAAGAGATTACCACGAACTTAAAACTTTTTCAGAGTTTCGAGACCCTATCTAAATTTCGACAGAATCACCCATTAAAATTCAAAAAAAATTAATTTTTAATTTTTATATTATATAGATTTAATAAAAATGATTAATTCTTATAAAATTGTTAATATGTTAGTGATGTGAATTTTAAATTACTCGCAAGCGTACGAACCGATTTATAGTATAGAGTATGAGTGCGAGGTCGTACCCAAGGGAAATCTACAAAATATATGCACGAAATAAAAAAAAATCGCACTATTTAAAAATGATGTGATTTAAGGAAAATAATTTTCTAAAACATTTAGTTATAATCTTAATTTAAAATAATGAATAGTTTTGATGGATTTTTGAGAAAAAGAAAAATAAATCAAAAATAAATGTTTTACATAATATACAATGGAATCGGGTCAAACATCGACGCGGCATATTATCCAATTTAAAAATAATAAAATCACGGCCTAGACTATGAAATGTTCTAGAGTTATAAAATATAATTCAAATTTATTTTCTATTAAAATTCTAATTAGAATTTTTTTATGTCATCCTTTAAATCAGATTTTTTTTTTAATTCAAGCCTTAGGCTTGAGCAGGTTTTATACTTATGTTTCCCCAAATCTAAAACAACTGTTCTTGATAAGAACCTTAGATTGGAAAGACGGCAGGTCCCACTGATCCTAATAGGGGTTCTACTTTCCTTGAAAAAAATTCTAAAATAATGTCTTACATAATGTTCATAAAAAGAATCAAAAATATAATACAAATCATCACTATTAAATATTTTAATAACTGGGACCACCATAAATCTAAATTACTGCCACGAATTTTTATTAATAAATTGGAAATGAAATACAATTCTTTTGGAAATTGACATAAAAATAAAAATAAAAAAAATAAAATAACTTATAAGAATTTTTTTTTTTTTTTTCTTCTGTCTTCTGGTCGTCCAATTTCAGTCCCTTTGATGTCTAGCCCGGTTCAACCTTCAACGGACCCGAAGCCTTGAATTTATAGGAGAGAAGGGATAAGATAAGGGGTCTTTCAAACTCAGTCGGGATAAGAGACCCGTTCAAATTTAAACTCAGCCGGGATAAGAGACCCGTTCAAATTTAAACTCAGTCGGGATAAGCCCTTTTCTTTTTATCTCAATGAACAAAACCCATCATGGGCTACTCTATCTTTCCTTCTTATCTTCTTTTTGAACTCTCCTTGAAACCCAGCTGCTTATCTTATTTTTCTATTTAAATTTTTGAAAACCAAGCTCCCAACGACAGATGATTCTTATCCATTTTCTTTCTCACGATCGGTTAATTCCCAGCTCAATCGGTTCAGCTACCTTTTTCCCTTATCCTCATCTCTCTGCTTATCTTATCCTTCATCCTCTCTTTTTTTTTTTTTTTTTCAAATTTGAAACCAGCTGCTGCATGGCAGCTGGTTTACGGCTCAGCTGCCTTATCTTTATCCATCTTCAAAGAACCCATCTACACGGCATCTGCATTTCGATTCCTTCTGTTTATCCCAGCTAAACATCAAATTCTTTTTTATCCTCTGATCTTCCTTTCTCAGTTTCAATCGGCTAATCTTATCCTTATCTTATATTCCTTCTTTCACTGATCTAAAATCAATCTTATCAGCAGCTAATTCTTTCCTAGTTGCTTAGTTAACAGCTGCTGCACGGCAGTTCTGCTGTTCATCGTCATCTCTTCTCTCTCCTGCTTCGATCATCCCTGGCTGCTGTTCTTCCCTCTCTGCTGCAGATTCATCATCGGCAGATCTGGCTTTCTTTTACCAATCTCTTTTTCTCTGCACTACACGGTTCACTGCCGCTGCTGCTCTGCGTGGCTGCTGCTCGGGCTGAACAGATGTGGTCTCAGCTGACTGCTGTGTCACGGTGCTGGCTACAGCTGCTGTGTCTGTTGGTTGCAGCTCTTGTTGCTCTGCCTCTGCTGCAATCTTCTCTTCTTTCGGCTCTGCTCAGATTGCCAGCTTTGCATGGCTGCCCTTCTTTCTCTTTTCTGATGCCGATCTCAACTGCTGCTGTCTGTTTGGTTCAGCCGGCCGTCTCTGCATACAGTGTTGGCTGTCGTTTGGGCGGAACCTTGCTGCTGCCGCTGCTTCAGCTCTGCCTCTGCTCTCTTCAGGTGGCTGTGTGGCTGCTGCTCTGCTGCTTCAGCCGGCTGCCTCTGTTCGGACCGGCTGCTATTCACCTCAGCTGGCTGCTGTTCAGCAGGCTGTTCTCTTCAGCGGGCTGTTTCAGCGATTCCGACATTGGACGCTGGCTGCCCTCTGCTTGGACTGCAGCTGTTCCATCTCTTCTATCTGCTGTTACTCGGCTGCTGCTGTATCTCTGCTCATACTGCTCCACCATCGGCCCAGCTTTCTCAGTTTCTGCTCGGACTGGCTGCCGCTGCCTCCACCGCTGGCTGCTGCTGTACTTCTTCCTTTCCTCTGCTCTGTTCATGCCTTCAGCTGCCTGTTGTTCATGTTGGCAGCAGCTCGGGTGGAACAGATCTGGTCACGGCCGAGTGGCAGCTGCTGTCTTCTGTATGCATCCTCGGCTGCTGCCTTCAGCTGGCTGCCGTTCATGTTGGCAGCAGCTTGTCTCTGTTTGCTGCATCGGCTACTCTCTGCAGTGGTCCCAGCTGCCGTTTTTCCCTTTTTTCGGCTCTGCTGCTGGTGTCTTCCCCTGTGTACCGCCGCTGGTTGCTGCCGCCTCTGCCTTATGTTTCAGTCGGCTGTTGCTTTGTATCAGTCGGTTGCCTTTCTCAACTCGGGCGCTGTTGTCCACCGTTAGAAACAGGCCCAGAGGACCCGGCCATGCTGCCTTCTGATGACTCCTGTAAACAGAGAAGGGGAAAAAAAATAGAAAAGAAAAGAAAAGAAGAAAAATGGAAATAGTTTCTTTCGGACTTTTCCTTCAGTGCCGGGCACCCGATCGACAGTAAATGAGACCCTGACTTTTAACTCAAAATTTGGATAATAAAATTTAAATATTAATCTGAGTGTAGAAGATTGGTTCTGAAACCCCCACTGGTTTAACTAACTTGACCTGACCCTTCTGAAGGTAACGTCGACCGTATTTTTGACTTTTTATCATTTTTATTTTTATTTTCTTTTCTTTTTTTTTATATTTTTCAAAATAAATTATAAAACTAAAAACAATCCTAAATATATCTAATATTTATAAAATAAGGACTAATTAATCTAATATTAAAGGGTAAAATTGTAATTTTACGGTGTTCATCAAATACCCCCAAACTTAGATTTTGCTAGTCCTCGAGCAAAACTAAAAACTAAAAACTAAAAATGGAAAATTAAAAATCCTAAATGACACAACTTTCGCTGGCTCTCTCGATTGCATTTAGCGTATGCAACAAGCCTTTAAACCCCTAGGTTACCCCTAGTGGACGAGTTATAGTCTCGTGAGGGTTTCCAGTGATGATACTCACAAACATCAATTTTTTTTTTTTTTTTTCAGCAAAAACACACAGCCAAAAATCTAAACATCATACGACTCTAAAATTCATTTTACAAGACTTATACTCGGAGTGTTGTGTGTGATAGCCATTATTAAGATAGTCTTCTTTTTCCAAATTGACACGAATTTTATAACCAACATTGGAAAATACGCTTTGACTTCAAACCTCACCAGATATATGTCTCAGAAAGATTAACGCTCAAAGGTGGGTTTATTTTCTCTCAAGGTATATGTGAGCGGAGTTTATGTTTTCAAATCAAAATTCTCACATATGTTTTAAACAAAGACGGCATATATGAAGAAAATAATTGATCTCATGATTAGATGCCACTTTCCTAAGAACGTTGAGTCAAACACCCTTATTTTTTTTCTCCTCTATTCTCTACATGAAATATCTTATTTAGACTTAGGATCAATAGGACTTTCTAATAGGACGAAACGAGGCTTAGGACTGGGTCATATCAAAGAAGGGATAAAAGACTCTAAAAATTAACATTTTCATAAGAAAAGGTTAGAGGTCTTCATAATATGAGAGGGATATTTTTCCTCTAATATTTTTTTTTTCACTTTTTTTTTTCCTAAATAACATCCCATTTTAACGTATGGATGTTTTTTTTTTTTTTTTCAGCAATATTTTTTCAGCAATTTTTTTTAAGAAACATCCTTCTTTAATGTGTGGATGTTCTCATCTTGCTTTCTCTTTTATTTTCATTTTTCAGTGAATTTTATCCCAAAATCTTTCCTAACCTTTTCTCATATGATAATAGGTAATGGATATAAAATTTTGGCTCAAACTCCATATCCGGAGTTAGGTATGAAAGATCTGGCTAGTCAATAAAAGAGGCTATATTAGACTCAAATAGGGAACTATCAAGATGGAATGACCAAAATAGGTGGGTTTGAAGGCTCAAACGGTCCAAAAATGGCCTATATCCTATCCTAAGCTTTATAAGATGATTTCTTTGTTTTGAATAAATTCAGAAAAATTTCAGATGTAATAACTCAAATTTAATGGCGTTCTTAGTAATATGACCAAAACAATGATAATGAGATCACTCAACGACTCGATACGCTTATCAAAGAAATAAGAATTTACTTATAACCCTCAGAAGGACAGAATGACTCTATAACTCACTGGGTTTAAGTCTCCACTAGTATTCCTCTGGTGATTATTCGACTCATGAAAATTTTTCTTTTTCAGACTAACATTAATATGACTGTGTACATGGACTTCCGAGCATAAATCCTATAAAAATCTTTCCGGAAGAGTATGATATAAAGATTTTTATTTTCGTATTAATGCTAAAAAATTATTCTATGACTCTTTTTACGTCAGACTGTCAGGACGCATGATTTTCTTAGACCTCAATTGACATTCTTTTTAAGTACCAAGGTGTCTCAGCTTTTGCCTACTCTACCCTTAAAAGATTAAGTCTGTCTCTCTCTGCCTAAGAAAATTTTGACTCGTTTAACGTCAGATTGTCAAGACGTTTATATTCCCCTAAGCGAAAATCAACAGTTCTTTGGACACCAAGGAGTCTCAGTCTTTCCGGACTTACTCTACCTTTGACTAGGTCCAAATAAATTTGTCTATTTTCACTAATAGGTCTATGTTTTGCTGCTATCACATAACGAACTCCTTGTTCAGATATTTTTCCATTACAATTCACACGTCCACATTTGTGACAAATTCCTAGCCTCTTAGCTTTCCTCTTTGCAGCCAGAGTGCTTCGACCACAAAGAGGTCTGGGTTGCTCCTCTTGGATTTCCAGCTTCCTCACCCTCATAGCTAAGGAAACGATTTTTCTACACAAGTCTGGGGGAACTTGTGTTCTAGACAGACACAAAGCGAAGACAAAAACTCGACCGTCTACGTGCATGACTCCTATCCAGTTCTTTAACGTCTGCTGGTCACAAAGACAAAACAGATGATTTTTTTTTTTTTTTAAATCTAAAATGGTAAATGACCTCAGTACCCCCAAACTTAAATTGAACATTGTCCTCAATGTTCTTTAATTGACACTGGCCAGGTGAAAAAAGAGAAATTTTTTAGAAAATGAACAATCGGGTTTGGACATACTTAGGAATGCATGAGGTGCAAAATGGACCAAAATAAAAAAAAATCCTACACTGACTCAATGAAAACCTAAACTAGACTCTGAAGATGTAGACTGACTCAGACATAGACAGATGGATATGTGGGTTAGGGTAATGGAAATGATGAAGATGGGTAGGTGGGTGAATGGGTATGGATTCTCAAATCAGTCCTGATATACTGGATCAGCTAACTCAACCGCGGTCTCTTCTTCAGGAGTGGGGAACGATAAAAATGGCTTTAATCGTTGCCCATTAACTTTGAACACACGACCACTCGTAGGATGCCTGATCTGCACTGCCCCATATGTGAATACGGATGAAACAATAAATGGACCTATCCATTTGGACCTTAACTTTTCAGGAAAAAGATGCATCCTTGACTCGTACAACAAGACCTTCTGACCAATTGTAAATTTTTTTTTCAAAATGTGTTTGTCATGAAACACTTTCATTCGGTCTTTGTACTTTTTAGCCGTGTCATAGGCTTCATTTCGTAATTCCTCCAGCTCAACAAGCTGAAGTTTCCGATGTTTTCCAGCAGAGTCTAGAGCAAAATTGAAATTTTTGATTGCCCAATATAGACTTTGTGCTCTAACTCGACCGGAAGATGACATGCCTTACGATAAACCAGACGGTAGGGTGACATTCCTATAGGTGTTTTGAAAGCTGTACGGTACGCCCATAGTGCATCAATGAGTCTGGAAGACCAATCTTTCCGATTTGGATTGATTGTCTTCTCGAGAATACGCTTAATCTCTCTATTCGAAATTTCCACTTGGCCACTAGTTTGTGGGTGATAAGGAGTAGCCACTTTATGCGTCACCCCATAAGATTTTAACAAATTAGCAAATGGACGATTGCAAAAGTGTTTACCCCCATCACTAACGATGGTTCGTGGAATTCCAAATTTAGAGAAAACATTTTCTTTAATGAAGCAAAGGACAACCTTGTGGTCATTGGTTTTGCACGCCACCGCTTCGACCCATTTTGACACATAGTCGACCCCTACAAGGATGTATTGATGGCCAAAAGAATTAGGAAATGGTCCCATGAAATAGATGCCCCAAACATCAAAAAGCTCAATGGTTAAGATGGGGTTTAAAGGCATCATATTTCTACGGGAGATACTTCCCAATCTTGGACACCTATTATAAGAGACACAGAAAGTGTGGGTGTCTCGAAACATGGAGGGCAAATAAAATCCACACTACAAAATTTTTGCAGTTGTCTTTCTTGTGCTAAAATGCCCTCCACAAGCCTGGTCATGGCAGAAACTTATGACACGACTTTGCTCTTCTTCTGGGACACACCGACGAATGATTTGGTCCGCACAGTGTTTAAACAGATAAGGGTCATCCCAATAAAACTTTTGACCTGGACCAGAAACTTAGACCTATCTTGCTTAGTCCAATGCGGGGGCATTTGACTAGTAACAAGAAAGTTCACAATATCGGCAAACCATGGTACTTGGAACACTGACATGAGTTGCTCATCAGGGAAGGACTCAGTGATAGGACGGGTCTCATCAGTGAATTCAGTTATCAATCTAGATAAGTGGTCTGCTACTACATTCTCGGAACCTTCTTGTCCCGGATTTCCATATCAACTCTTGTAGTAGCAATATCCATCGGATCAGGCGAGACTTAGCATCTTTCTTAGAAAGGAGATACTTAAGTGCTGCATGATCAGAATAGATAATGACTTTCGAACCCACTAAGTAGGATCGAAACTTATCTAATGCAAAAACGACAGCTAACAACTCTTTTTCCGTGGTAGAATAATGGAGTTGAGCGTCATTGAGAGTTTTGCTGGCATAGTAGATAACATGAGGCAACCGATTTAACTTTTGTCCTAAAACGGCTCCGACTGCATAATCGGAGGCATCGCACATAATTTCGAAGGGGACAGACCAAACAGGTGGTTGTATTATCGGAGCGGAGGTCAGAGCGATTTTCAATTTTTCAAAGGCTTTAATGCACTCATCATCAAAATTGAAATTAACATCCTTGGCCAAGAGTTTACAGAGAGGTTTTGAAACTTTACTGAAATCTTTTATAAACTTTCTGTAAAAACCAGCATGACCTAAGAATGACCTGATCTCTCTAACGGTTTGGGGTCTTGGTAAATTAGAGATCAGGTTGACCTTTGCCTTGTCCACTTCGATACCCTTTTCAGAAATAATGTGCCCTAGTACTATGCCGTTTTTCACCATAAAGTGACATTTTTCCCAATTTAATACCAGATTCTTTTCTTTGCACCTGATTAGCACAAGGCTTAGATGGTGCAGGCACTGGTCAAAAGTGGACCCAAACACAAAGAAGTCATCCATAAACACTTCTAGGAAACGTTCGACCGTATCGGAGAAAATACTGATCATGCACCGTTGGAAAGTGGCTGGTGCATTGCACAATCCGAATGGCATACGACGATATGCGAACGTACCGAATGGATATGTGAAGGTGGTCTTCTCCTGATCCTCAGGAGCAACGTAGATCTGGTTATAGCCGGAATAACCATCAAGGAAACAATAAAATGCATGACCGGCTAACCGTTCAAGCATCTGATCGATGAACGGAAGAGGAAAATGGTCCTTTCTAGTGACAGTGTTTAGCTTACGGTAGTCAATGCAAACTCTCCAACCCGTTTGGATGCGGGTTGGCACCAACTCATTATCCTGATTTTTGACTACCGTAACACCCGATTTCTTAGGTACAACCTGTATCGGACTCACCCATTTACTATCGGAGATCGAGTAGATAATACCCGTCTCGAGAAGTTTTAAAATCTCAGCTCGTACCACATCCTGCATTGCCGGATTTAACCGTCTCTGTGGTTCTCTGGACGTCTTGGAATTTTCTTCCAAGTGAATTTTTATGCATGACCACAGATGGGGCTAATTCCTTTGAGATCGGCAATGGACTATAGCTTCACGGTGATCTCTTAAAATAGCAAGGAGTTTTAGACTCCTGCTCAGAAGTTAAATCGGAAGCTATGATAACAGGTAACGTTTCTGATGGTCCAAGATAAGAATATTTCAATGTCTCAGGAAGTGGCTTGAGCTCTAATTTTGGTGGCTTCTCGATAGAGGGGGTCAGTACAGATTGACTAATAGGGAGAGGTTCAAATTTGGAGAACCTTCGCACATATGGAGATGCATCAAATATTTCGTTCACTTCTTGTTTACCATCTTCATTGAAGTCTGTGCCAAAAGTGGACAGAGTCTTCTCAAATGGGTCATCACAAATGAAGTGAAGGAAAGACTCTTGGACAGAACTCTGGATCATGTTAACCTCGCACGGATCGTCTGTGCAAAGGTTGTCGACTAGGCCAAACACATTGGGTTCTGTTGTCAGATCTCCAAATGACAACTTAAGCATACCATTTTGGCAATTAATAACAGCTTTCACGGTGGCCAAAAATGGTCGTCCTAAAATAACCGGAATGTGCTCACTTTCATTTTGAACTGGTTGTGTATCCAGCACAACAAAATCGACCGGAAAGTAGAATTTGTCTACTTTCACCAGAACGTCTTCTATCACACCCCTTGGAATTTTTACAGAGCGGTCAGCTAACTGTAGTGTGATAGGAGTGGGCTTAAGCTCTCCCAGCCCCAACTGCTCATAAACGGAATATGGCAGTAGGCTAACACTAGCTCCCAAATCTAATAAGGCCCTTTCAACTTCATATGTGCCAATGGTGCATTCAATGGTTGGGCACCCAGGGTCCTTATGTTTAATTGGGAACGGATGTTGGAGGAGAGCACTTGCATTTTCTGCTAGAAATGCCTTTACGGGAACATTAGTTTTCCGTTTTGCCGTACAGAGGTCTTTAAGAAACTTAGCGTATGAGGGTATCTGATTTATGGCATCTGGTAGAGGAATATTGATATTGACATTTTTGAAGACCTCTAATATGTCACCATAAGGTACCCCTTGCTTAGTGATGAGCCTCTGAGGGTACGGAGCCTTAGGTACGTAAGTTTTTCTAGCAGATGGATCCGGTTCGTTTTGGACTGGGGATGAACTAGATGGGTCATCCTGATGCTTGGAATGACCAGTGGCCTGGTCTTCCGGTTGCGTAGGTAATTTTACTTTATTATCTACCTGTCTCCCGGATCTCAAGGCAATAATGGAGTTAGCATCTTCTGGATTAGACGATGAAACTTCATGTTGGCCCTTGGGGTTTGGGATAGGCTGACTTGGAAATTTACCTTTCTCCGTATCTCCTATTACGGTGGCTAATTGCCCAAGCTGTGTCTCAAGCTTGTGCATAGCCTGTTGGGTAGACTGCATGAACTGTTGCAACGTATCCTCGAGAGAGGGCTTACGTTGTTGAGATGGACCGGATTGATAAGACTGATTTGACTGGGCTGGATTGGATTGATAAGACTGATTTGACTGGGCTGGATGATTTTGAGATGGATAGAATGGTTGATTCTGATATGGTGGACCTTGATATTGAGGGGGTCCTTGATATTGAGGGGGTCCTTGACCTACAGGAGGTTGGTTCTGGCGCCAAGAAAAATTGGGATGATTTTGCCAATTAGGATTATACGTGGCAGAGAAAGGGGTTCCCTGCTGTCTCCCGAAATTATTGAGTGCGTTGGCCTGTTCGGTTGAGCACTCAGTGTTAGGTCCAAATGAAGGACAGTTTTGGGCAGTGTGTCCTAAGTTAGAACACATTGCGCAAACTTCTACATTCAATCCTACTGTTGGGTTCATCGCCTGGGTCATCGCTAACGTATCGATTTTCTTTGTTAAGTTTGCGATTGCAAGCTTAACATCAAAGTCGGTACTAACTTCGTATAAACCTCCTCTTTTTGAGGTTTGGGCTGAATTATCTCTTTTGGAGAAGTCCCATCGCTGAGAACTTTCTGCCAAGGTTTCTAAGAAATTCCATCCATTGGTTGCAGTTAGCATTAAAAATTCCCCACCCTTCATAGACTCGACCATTGTGCGGTTTGAGATGGTTAAACCATCATAAAAAAATTGCACGAGTCTTCCCGTTTCAAAACCGTGGTGGGGACATTTATTCAAACGTATCTTTGAATCTTTCCCATGATTCATAGAATTGTTCACCCTCTTTCTGATTAAAATTTGAATTTCTTTTTGAGGGCGTTAGTTTTATATACAGGGAAAAATTTATTCAAAAATTTGTTGGCTAACAGATCCCAAGTTGTGATGGAATTTGGAGGTAGAGAATTTAGCCAAGATTTCGCTTTTTCTTTAAGAGAAAAAGGAAATAAACGAAATCTGATGGATTCATCAGAGATGCCTTGAAGTCTGATGGTGGCGCAGATTTCTAAAAATTCTTTGATGTGTACGTAAGGGTCCTCATGATCAAGTCCATGGAATGCCGGTAGAAGATGTAATAGGCCTGGTTTGAGTTCAAAGGCTGCATTAGTTGGTGGGACAACTATGCTTGATGGTGTATTAGGAGTGACTGCTGAAAAATAATCTTGGAGGGTTCTCTCTTCGATTCTTTCTTCGGCCATTTTGGGTGATGGTGGTGGTGATGGAGTTGGACTGTCTATAACTGAGCTAGACTGAGCTCCTGACACAAAGATCGGTAAATCGACAGAAGACCTGACTCGAACTAAACGGTTGTGTGAATCACGATGCCAATATTTCATACACAATCAAGCTCATTCATGTTCATCCAAATTCACACAAGAAGAATGCCTAAATCTAAATTTGAATTGCAATAATGCAATCAAAATTTTTTATTGGGACCCTGAGGATTATTTCTAGACTGCTCCTACTTTTCTTTCTAAATAATCTAAGTCTCCGGTGAGAGCTTAACCACAATCATGGCCAGGTAAGTTCCCAGGTAAGTGGAGGAGCACACGGCATCTTCTTAAGTTTCCAACTTATCCTTAGGCTCTTTTACACCTTGGTGACAGAACTAATCCTAGACACCATGATTGAAGATAAAATATTCATCGGTTACAAAAATTAATTTAGATTAAAAAGGTTCCTATTGAGCATGAAACCCTAAATTCTAGCCTAATGGTTCCTTAATTAATTTTATTAGAGAAGTGCATGAACCAATTTTACTAGTCTTATTTTTCTAAGTATTGTGAAAATGCGATATAAATTACCATACAACATTCAAATCAATATACAAACATTAATAAAACAATCTAAACTAATTCATGAATACTAACAACCTAAATGCATGGACAGATTAAATGCAAATAAAAAAAATAACATCCTAAATAAATCTATATGAATGCATGAGAAAAAATAAAATAAAAAAAATAAAAAACTCACCTTAGCCTTTTATGCGTATTTTCAGCATTTTTTTTGTTTTTGTTTAAGTGCGCATTTTTTAGCTTTGCGGAAGATTTAGCCTTTTGTGCATATCCCCATCGATTTTTAAGCGCAGCGTAAAAACAAAAATTCCTGCAAAACAGACAATAAAAAGTTTTGGTGAAGATTCTAATTCAAAAATAAATAAATAAATAAATGAATAAGTTGGATGAAATTCTAAATTAAGACATATCTGCAGTATTAGATTTATTTTCAAAAATCACATAATTTAATAGCACACATTTTTATTTCGAGATTTCCCCGGCAACGGCGCCAAAAACTTGATGTGAATTTTAAATTACTCGCAAGCGTACGAACCGATTTATAGTATAGAGTATGAGTGCGAGGTCGTACCCAAGGGAAATCTACAAAATATATGCACGAAATAAAAAAAATCGCACTATTTAAAAATGATGTGATTTAAGGAAAATAATTTTCTAAAACATTTAGTTATAATCTTAATTTAAAATAATGAATAGTTTTGATGGATTTTTGAGAAAAAGAAAAATAAATCAAAAATAAATGTTTTACATAATATACAATGGAATCGGGTCAAACATCGACGCGGCATATTATCTAATTTAAAAATAATAAAATCACGGCCTAGACTATGAAATGTTCTGGAGTTATAAAATATAATTCAAATTTATTTTCGATTAAAATTCTAATTAGAATTTTTTTATGTCATCCTTTAAATCAGATTTTTTTTTAATTCAAGCCTTATGCTTGAGCAGGTTTTATACTTGTGTTTCCCCAAATCTAAAACATCTGTTCTTGATAAGAACCTTAGATTGGAAAGACGGCAAGTCCCACTGATCCTAATAGGGGTTCTACTTTCCTTGAAAAAAATTCTAAAATAATGTCTTACATAATGTTCATAAAAAGAATCAAAAATAGAATACAAATCATCACTATTAAATATTTTAATAACTGGGACCACCATAAATCTAAATTACTGTCATGAATTTTTATTAATAAATTGGAAATGAAATACAATTCTTTTGGAAATTGACATAAAAAAAAAAAAAAAAACTTACAAGAAATTATTATTTTTTTTTTTCTTCTGTCTTCTGGTCGTCCAATTTCAGTCCCTTTGATGTCTAGCCCGGTTCAACCTTCAACGGATCCGAAGCCTTGAATTTATAGGAGAGAAGGGATAAGATAAGGGGTCTTTCAAACTCAGTCGGGATAAGAGACCCCGTTCAAATTTAAACTCAGCCGGGATAAGAGACCCGTTCAAATTTAAACTCAGCCGGGATAAGCCCTTTTCTTTTTATCTCAATGAACAGAACCCATCATGGGCTACTCTATCTTTCCTTCTTATCTTCTTTTTGAACTCTCCTTGAAACCCAGCTGCTTATCTTATTTTTCTATTTAAATTTTGAAAACCAAGCTCCCAACGACAGATGATTCTTATCCATTTTCTTTCTCACGATCGGTTAATTCCCAGCTCAATCGGTTCAGCTACCTTTTTCCCTTATCCTCATCTCTCTGCTTATCTTATCCTTCATCCTCTTTTTTTTTTTTTTTTTTCAAATTTGAAACCAGCTGCTGCATGGCAGCTGGTTTACGGCTCAGCTGCCTTATCTCTATCCATCTTCAAAGAACCCATCTACACGGCATCTGCATTTCGATTCCTTCTGTTTATCCCAGCTAAACATCAAATTCTTTTTTATCCTCTGATCTTCCTTTCTCAGTTTCAATCGGCTAATCTTATCCTTATCTTATATTCCTTCTTTCACTGATCTGAAATCAATCTTATCAGCAGCTAATTCTTTCCTAGTTGCTTAGTTAACAGCTGCTGCACGGCAGTTCTGTTGTTCATCGTCATCTCTTCTCTCTCCTGCTTCGATCATCTCTGGCTCCTGTTCTTCCCTCTCTGCTGCAGATTCATCATCGGCAGATCTGGCTTTCTTTTACCAATCTCTTTTTCTCTGCACTACACGGTTCACTGCCGCTGCTGCTCTGCGTGGCTGCTGCTCGGGCTGAACAGATGTCGTCTCAGCTGACTGTTGTGTCACGGTGCTGGCTACAGCTGCTGTGTCTGTTGGTTGCAGCTCTTGTTGCTCTGCCTCTGCTGCAATCTTCTCTTCTTTCGGCTCTGCTCAGATTGCCAGCTTTGCATGGCTGCCCTTCTTTCTCTTTTCTGATGCCGATCTCAACTGTTGCTGTCTGTTTGGTTCAGCCGGCCGTCTCTGCATACAGTGCTGGCTGTCGTTTGGGCGGAACCTTGCTGCTGCCGTTCAGCTGCCGCTTGCTTCAGCTCTGCCTCTGCTGTGTGGCTGCTGCTCTGCTGCTTCAACCGGCTGCCTCTGTTCGGACCGGCTGCTATTCACCTCAGCTGGCTGCTGTTCAGCAGGCTGTTCTCTTCAGCGGGCTGCTTCAGCGATTCCGACATTGGATGCTGGCTGCCCTCTGCTTGCACTGCAGCTGTTCCATCTCTTCTATCTGCTGTTACTCGGCTGCTGCTGTTACTCTGCTCATACTGCTCCACCATCGGCCCAGCTTTCTCAGTTTCTGCTCGGACTGGCTGCCGCTGCCTCCACCGCTGGCTGCTGCTGTACTTCTTCCTTTCCTCTGCTCTGTTCATGCCTTTAGCTGCCTGTTGTTCATGTTGGCAGCAGCTCGGGTGGAACAGATCTGGTCACGGCCGAGTGGCAGCTGCTGTCTTCTGTATGCATCCTCGGCTGCTGCCTTCAGCTGGCTGCCGTTCATGTTGGCAGCAGCTTGTCTCTGTTTGCTGCATCGGCTACTCTCTGCAGTGGTCCCAGCTGCCGTTTTTCCCTTTTTTCGGCTCTGCTGCTGGTGTCTTCCCCTGTGTGCCGCCGCTGGTTGCTGCCGCCTCTGCCTTCTGTTTCAGTAGGCTGCTGCTTTGTATCAGCCGGCTGCCTTTCTCAACTCGGGCGCTGTTGTCCACCGTTAGAAACAGGCCCAGAGGACCCGGTCATGCTGCCTTCTGATGACTCCTGTAAACAGAGAAGGGAAAAAAAAATAGAAAAGAAAAGAAAAGAAGAAAAATGGAAATAGTTTCTTTCGAACTTTTCCTTCAGTGCCGGGCACCCGATCGACAGTAAATGAGACCCTGACTTTAACTCAAAATTTGGATAATAAAATTTAAATATTAATCTGAGTGTAGAAGATTGGTTCTGAAAACCCCACTGGTTTAACTAACTTGACCTGACCCTTCTGAAGGTAACGTCGACCGTATTTTTGACTTTTTATTTTTTTTTTATTTTTTTTCTTTTTTTTTTTTATATTTTTCAAAATAAATTATAAAACTAAAAACAATCCTAAATATATCTAATATTTATAAAATAAGGACTAATTAATCTAATATTAAAGGGTAAAATTGTAATTTTACGGTGTTCATCAGTTAGATTACCCCTACTTACAATTACCCCTACTCAAAGGTAACCCCCACAAAATTTACCCCTCATCCAAATGCATCATGTTGAAAATGTTAACACATTTTTAAAATAAACTTAAAATAAATTGTTAATTACTGCGGAAGAGATTATCATGAACCTCAAACTCTTTTGGAGTTTCAAGACCTTATCGAAATTTCTTCAAAATCACCCCTTAAAAATAGGATATTTTGACAATTATATTTCATAAAATTTTATTTATATTAGATAGATTTAATAAAAAAATATTAATTCTCATAAAATTATTAATATGTCAGTTTACCCCTACTTACAGATACCACTACTCAAGGGTAACCCCCGTAAAATTTATTCCTCATCCAAATGCATCATATTAAAAATGTTGACACATTTTTAAAATAAATTTCAAACAGAATTAAATTGCTGATTACTTGAAATATATTACTTTTTTAGTTATATAATATATATTTTTTTTAAAAATTTTAATTTTATAATATATAATTGATAAAGAGAGGAAGGCAAGGGGTATTGCGGGGTAGGGTGTTGTGAATACCCCAACTTCCAAAGAGGTATTCAAAAATGGGATCAGAGAAGTAAATATTCAAATTTTTACCCTCACCCCCTTGTTAGCAAAATAGGGTAACAAGGGGTAACTGGGGTTACCCCCTCTTACCCCCGTTTGGTAACAAGGGGGGAGGGGTAAAAATTTAAAATTTTACTCCTCTTGTCTCCCTTTTCAATACCCCATGGGGCAAGGGGTATTCAAGAATGAATACCCCTCCTTACCCCTCCTTTTGCTCATGAATTTTTTTTTTTTTACATTTTATTTATTTATTTATTTTGGTGAGTACTTGGCTTTTATTTTTTTTAAAAGCAATCCATTATTTTCATTTGATAAATTTCATATCAGCAAACAACAAATTATATTTTTTTATGAAGAGATATGAATTTTTTTTTTATTCATTTATTAAAATTTAAAATAATAATAGTGGTTTTTTATTTATTTTTTATTTTTTAAGAAAACCTTTCCCCTATTTATCCCGTGCCTTCATCTATTTTTTAATTATATATTATATAATTTTATGAAACGTATTTGTCAAAATGTTCTATTTTTAAGTGGTGATTCTGTCGAAATTTCGACAGGATCTCAAAACTCTGAAAATTTTAACATTTATGATAATCTCTTTTAGGGTAATTAATGATTTATTCTATTAAAAGATTATTTTAAAAATGTGTCAACATTTTCAACGTGATGCATTTGGATGAGGGGTAAATTTTTACAGGGGTTACCCTTGAGTAGGGGTAAACTGACATATTAACAATTTTATGAGAATTAATAATTTTATTAAATCTATATAATATAAAAATAAAATTTCTGCAACATTTTCAACGTGATGCATTTGGGTGAGGAGTAAATTTTTACAGGGGTTACCCTTGAGCAGGGGTAATTGTACGTAGGGGTAAACTGACATATTAACAATTTTATGAGAATTAATAATTTTATTACATCTATATAATATAAAAATAAAATTTCTGCAACATTTTCAACGTGATGCATTTGGGTGAGGGGTAAATTTTTACAGGGGTTACCCTTGAGCAGGGGTAATTGTATGTAGGGGTAAACTGACATATTAACAATTTTATGAGAATTAATAATTTTATTAAATCTATATAATATAAAAAAAAAAATTCTGTAACATTTTCAACGTGATGCATTTGGGTGAGGGCTAAATTTTTATACGGGTTACCCTTGAATATGGGTAAACTGACATATTAACAATTTTATGAGAATTAATTTTTTATTAAATTTATAAAATAATAATTAATTTTTTATGAAAAGATATGTTGATTTTTTTTATATTTATTGGGATTTAAAATAGTAATATCAAAAATCTTTATTTATTTTTAATATAAGAATACAAGTGTTCATTTTAAATTATAATTGTGAAAAATAATTTATAAAAATTAGATAATATTATTATAAGTTATATTATTATAATTTACTTCATAAATATTATTTAATAATTATGTTTTATAAAAAAAATAAAAAAATATTAATATATAAGGTTACCCTTGCTTGTATTTGCCAAATAAGATTTTTTACCCTTAGGGTAAGGTTTTACTTTACCGTTGCAATTATTAAATAAGATAAGGATAATCCCACTTCAAGGGTCACCCCTACTTAGAGATAACCCTATAAAAATTACCCCCGATCCAAACGCAGCCCTAGAGTCACAATTATACAATCATGGTCGCTGTCTCCGTCTCTGCATACTACAAATAAAAAGCATATCTGAGTCTGAGCTCTTAGCACCAGCTAAGGTAAAGTTTGCTGAGTTTCCCAATTTTGTACATGTAGGGGAGCTATGACTTGGTGATCCAGATTGTCAATCAGATATCTGTGATATAGGCAGATCTAACAAAAATCTCCCAGCTTGAAGAAGCTGCCACTTTGTAGGCCTTCCTTACTGGGCTTCTGTGTAGGGGATGCTTCCATCTGCAATGGTTAGTGCATTCACCATCAAGCTCTGCCCACAAGCAATGGCTTGGATAACTGAAGTATGGATCCCACATGGCATCGTGTCCATTACGGCTCAAGAAATTAAAAATGACGCTCAGGGTTGTCAATTCCAGAACGCTCGAGAAACTAACAATGATGGTGATAATAACAATAGCAAATGAATTGAAGTACAATTGATGCTTCAATAGAGTAGAAGAATACAACACTAAAATGACAAGTCCAGAATTAGTCAGTCAGAGACGATAAACTAAATCAGTAAATGGAGACCAGAAGATGTTACTAATCACCCCAAGGACATCAAAGCCAACATACACAATTAATGAAGAAGACTCCAGTTGGGAAGATGCTCTCTTGAAAGCTCCCTTCCATTGTCAACAAGCATTACAGCAACTCACACAAAAAATCAATTGAACACAATGACAAAAAAGGACAAGAAAAGAACCCAAAGGAATTTAGTAAGATTGCTATGCTTTTAAGTTTTACCCCTGTTAAGAACTTTAACTAGCTCTGAATGAAAAGCAGACATTAAGATATCAGTGAAAATTTCTTTATTTATTTATTTTTAAAATGGATTAGTACTAATAGATTTTGCACTGTAATTTTTTTCATATTCATGTTCTAGATTATGACAAGCCATTACCACTAAATGGTTGTCTTTTTATTTATTTTTTTTGTTTGTAAGGCAGTAAATCCTCTAATATTTTTTAGTCTTTGCAAAAGCATAGACGTCTCTCTTTCTCTCTTCTAAGTCCTTGTTTTTGTTCTGTATTTCTTAAGTTGCTTTTATCCTTGTCTTGTATTTGCATGATTTGAAGTTTGATTTTCCAACTTGGTGAAAAAAAGGACAAGCTTAATGCTTGTCTTGTTAAGGTACGTGTATTTTTGAAAGTATTGGGCATTCAACTCAACAAAGATGAACTTCAAAAAATGATACCCTAATTTAGATATTCATGGCAGTCAAGATCAATGGAGATTGCTGGACTGAAGGAAGAAGAGAATCAAAGACAGAGAAAGAAAATTGAGTTTTCAGCCATCCATTAGCCTGAGGACTATAGTGTCATTTTCTCAGTCTTGCAATTTGGAAAATGTCAACTTTATACAACGGAGAGTACGACACTATTTAAATTGTACTTCTATTAATATATATTGAAATGATAACTATTTAAATTAAATATAATTTAATTTTTGAAAGACCTTACCAAATTAGTCTAAAGTAAATAAAAAGATAGAATTTGATGTATATATAATAGCACCAGTTGAAAAATGTGGCATAAGATAAATTATCATCGAATGTTGTGCTGTGTACTATAAAAGCTTAATATATAGATCTATAAGTAATATTTTAAAATAATCCGTGAAGGTTGGCTTGACGGTCAAGAACCCGACTAAGATGTGGGAGGTCTTATGTTGAAGTCTCTTGTCACATAAAAGGGTCACTTCCCATAGTATTCATCGGTGTGTATGGATAGAGTAGTTTTAACGTGTCCCATGAATTAGTCAAATGCTATAAAAAGTTTAGATATCGCGGTCTTAAAAAAAAACTTCAAAAAAAAAGAGGCAATTCCCATAGTGTTACTTGGTGTGTATAGATAAGGAAGTTTGAACATGTCCCAAAGTCAAATACTCTAAAAGGCTCAAATATTGGTCTTAAAAAAAAAAAAGAATTCTTTACAACCTTGTCCATCTTGGAAGTTAATCTTTATAATCGTAATCAATATGAACAAGATATTTTTATCAAAATGTGATTATTAACTTTAATATTTATTTGTCTTTATTTAGTATTTTAATTTTTTAATTATTTATATATTAATTATTTAACTTATTAATTAATTAATATTTATTTATGATATCATATTAATATCATGCGTTAGATTGAGTTTGAAATTAAATCCTATTCAATTCAACCTTTTCTTAAGATAGTTTAATCCACAAATTAATTTTTAAAACATTGCCTAAAAATATAAACTTAATTACAGAATAATGTCAATACTGGAACATTATCCCCTAATCATAATCATAACAGAGGAAAATATTCCTCCAAATCATCGCCGCAATTCCCGGAACTCTTTCTAAAACAGTTCAATTCCCAAAATTGTGCATATAAATTTTAAAAAGTAATATAATATAATATATATATATTATCTTCAACCAACTCTAAATTAACAGAATAAATAATTTAGATAATAATGATATATCTTTTTTTTATGACTCTTATTTGTAGAATAAAAGTAAATTTGGTAACATATTTTATAAAGAAAAAAATTTTAATCTCTCAATCGATTCTGATAATTGGTCTCTCTTTCATAGTTGTAAATTTGTAATTGAATGATAAGACAAATAGTGTTCCCTTCAAATTCTCTATTTGATTCATGGTTTGAACCATAAGCCAAATTACTCAATTTAGATTGGATGATCTGAACTCAAAATAGATTGGGTTTTTTTAATTAGAATATATTATTCTGCAGTTTCCCACAAATAAATTATATTTAAAGTTATAATATTTGGATGGATGTGTTTCTTGAGAGTGATCTCTTCAATTTAGATCTCATGTATCCTTTCAGTTTAGTCTATACTCTATATAAATAATTAAGTTCATTTAAGCTTTTAATATTAGATTAAAAGTCTTGAATTCTACTCTTTTTAAATTAACCTAACACATGGTATTTGTTAGTGATTTCATTTATCTATAGAATTAAGTCTCACCTCTAATACAAAGTTTTTTTTTTTAAATTACTCAAAATTTTAATATATAAACATCTCACTATAAAAAAACAATATTTAAAAATGGCAATTATTTACTCTTTAAAATAAAAACTACTCAAAATTTTAGTATACAAACTTCTCATAATAAAAAAACAATATTTAAAAATGATAGCTATTTTCTCTTGAAAATAAAAATAAAATAAAATATCTACTCTTTTTTGGATTTATCATGAATGATACAATGAACAATTAGCCCTCCTTTTTGAAAAGTCTAAGATAGAAAAGAACGGAAGTCTCCAAATTGGACCCTCTTCAATTAGCACATGTACGTGGACCGATACAATGATGTAATCTACTAATAGTATATATTTGGTCACAATTATGTTCTTCCAAGGGTGTAGGCCTCACATTCAAATTTATTGTTCCACGCATAGTTTTAACCAATTTCAAAAATATCTGTTACATTCTCAAATTTATCACATTTTTATCGGTAAAATATCAATCGCCATTAATATCCCAAAATTTATCGACACTGCTGTGATTCTCGATAAAATCGCCATTAATATCTATTTTCCCATACTAATTAAATTATTTAATTTCTCTTTCATTCACATTGATTAGCTTACCTATTGTTAAATTAAACTATTAATAAAAGAAAATTAGAGGTTGAATGGGTCAAATTTTAGTTATTAATTTATTTATTTATTAATCCACTCATTTATTAAATGCATTCAGATTGGATTAGTTTATTTAATAATAGATTATAATATAATTCAAACTATGTTTCTCCAAATCGAATTTAGGTTAAGTCGATGGATTGAGTTAGAGACACATCATAATATGTTTTATCATTACTAAGTTGCAAAATATAATATCACTCAAATAACTCATAATTAAATTTAAACACTTCCCTAATCCCTAACACCCTAAAACTTAGTAATTTCTCTTCATACTAAAATGAGAACAAGTAATAATTTCACTGGGTGAGAGAGTTTACTCTGGGTTAGAACCATGAAGAATTTAAAAAAATGACTTGACGTGTCCCTATCATTTACACTCAAATAAATATAAGAGTACAATTTCCATAAAAGGAAAATAATCAATCATTCAATCTATCTACAATCCCATGATTAATAAATATAGACTTATAAAACAGTTAGGTAGCAATGAGTCAATCAAGAGAAGACTTACTGTTAATAAAGAACAAGTGATAATTTCAATGGGTGGGGGTGAAGAGAAAATCCTCTCTTGCCATTTCTATATGGATGAATGGTCATAGAGTTAATAATAAAAAAGTGCTTTAATTCTTTTTTTATACCTCTTATTGAGATATTAAAATTTGGAAAAAAAAAATATGTCATTAAATAAATAGTGGCCATTTAAACACTCTACTTTTCTGCTAGGATACACTCTTTTTTGAAATTTAGGATTTTTGCTCTTTTGATTTTGAAAATTTTTTCATTATCTGAATGCATATCGGAAGGGCAAATGGGGATTTTCACACTAAATTTCAAAACAGAATGTCTAACCATTAAAAAAAAATATCTATTTAAAAAAAAAAAACAGTTCTAGAATTAAACTCTTTTTCAAACACGGCTGCGGGTTGAATTCTAAATGTGCACGTAAGAGAACTTGGCTCTTCCCCCATCATCATCAATCATCTCTCTCTCTCTCTCTCCATCGCTATATGCTTATATATATGAAAGGCTCTACCATGTTGAAGAGAAGAGTAGAGTAGAGACTTGGGTGTAACCAAGACAGCAGAAAGGAGAAGGAAATATGACCAGTGGAGTGTTGGGAAAGATGAGGTGCCTTGCAATGGTATACATGATGTTGATGATGGTGATGATGGCTGGTAGGGGCACCGAGGCCGCTATCTCATGCCTGGAAGTGGTTCTTGATCTCACACCTTGTGTGAACTATGTCCGAGAAGGTGGAACCGTGCCGTCCGGATGCTGTGCCGGACTGCGGCAGCTCGTTGCTGCTGTCCAGGCCAACGAGGACCTTCAAACTGCTTGTTCCTGCGCACAGCAGATGGCAGCGGCAATTCCAGGTCTCCAATGGGACCTTGTCGACAGTATTCCTGTGAAATGTGGAGTTTCTTTGCCTTGCAAGCTTTCTCCCACTCTCGACTGTTCCAAGTATGCCACTTTATCCTCGTTTGCTTAATCTAACACTTTTTTTTTTCTTTTTTATAACATTGGTATCCACCTTACATTAAAAAGTAAGACTAATTTTTATAAACCTCTTGATTCATACAAATCGGTTAAGTCTACCGAAAGTAACCCGTTGAAATTAATTGTGAATCGAATTCAAAATTTCACATCATGAAGCGAACATCTTCACCGTCTTGCCAACTCCTTAAAATTTAAATGTAGCTGTAACACTTCATTATTATTTTTATTTTTTCGATCCCTTCATCTTCTAAATTATTATTTTTAGTTCACTTTTACTGTTCTAAAATCATTTTGTGTTATTGTCAAAGCAAAAATGAGTATATAAACAACTATCACCATCATTATTATTATTTATCTTGAATTTTATTTTAAATAATGATAATGTGATGATGATGACAGATGCTACTATCATATATTGTTTCCTTCTATTGTCATCTTTTCTTTTTCTCTTCAATAAAATTTAGTTTAATGAAAAGTGGGCTAGGAAAGCCTCAGAAAATCCGATCTCTCCAATCTTGAGGCAAAAAAATACAGTCTGATTTCGACATTGGAAATGAGACTAATTCTAAAGATATACGTAAACCTCTAAATCTATACAAACCGGTAAAAGTTTAGTCTAAAGAGAGTAGCTGTTGAGATTAATTGTGAATCGATCTCAAGACCCTGCTTCATGAAACTAGCATCTTCACCTTCAGACCAATCTCTTGAGGTTAAACCAATGATGAATAGTGCCATCCTAACACTTTTTTTTTTTTTTTTAATTTCGACCCCTTCACATTCTAAATTATTATTTTCACTTCACTTTTACTGTTCTAAAATCATTGACTCACATTGTCAAAAACACTATATAAAAATTATTAAACGTCATCGTCATTATTATCATTTATCTTGAATTTTATTTTAAATAATAATAATGTGACGATGATGACGTCTGCCTTTTTCCTTCTATCTGTCATCTTCTTTTTCTCTTCAATAAAATTTAGTTTAATGAAAAGTGAACCAGGTTAGCCTCAGAAAATCCAATCTCGCCAATCTTCCGCAAGTAGGCCTGAATTCACCAAAGCTTATCATCATCATATTCTTCTTGATTAAATTATATTTCTCCCACCTTATTTATTTATTTATTTGAACTATTTGCAGGGTTCACTGGTGAATGGAGAAGACAGAGAGGATTTCATTAGCAATTAGAATATCAAATTCAGTAGTCAAATAAGCATTGACTGTGATACACAGTGTCCTTGCATTTATGATTTATAGTGTTGTAGCTTGTGATAGTACAATACTTGGAATACAATAAAACTATTGAGCTAAAATGTGTTGCTCTGTTTTCTTAGTTGAAATCATATGAATCCTGATTATTAGATATCTATGGACTTGATTATCACAGCTTTTTCTTCTATTTTTCAATGTGAAATTGAATAGAAATTTAGGGTTGTGGGGTTTATTTTTTTTCTATTTCTGAGTTCACTCGACGAAGAGGAAGAAGAAAAGGTCTGCCACAAATGGTCATCTTTGGATGTCTAATTCTAAGATCGATGATCAAAGGGTTAATTTTCTTAATATATGTTTCGTCAGAAATCACTTAGTTGAATCAATCAAGTCATATTTTTTAAACTCTTCAAAATTTGATTAGTTTAATTTTTCTCTTTAAACTTTACCACCTTTAAAAATATCTCTTATTTGATTTAATTAGTGTGAGTTTTGATGGGTCACATATTCATAAGACCTTTTCAATAGATTAATCATCAGTATCAAACACCTGTGTATGTAATAGTTCTAGATAAGCAAAGGGGATCTTGAGACACGAAATCATGTGACAAAATGAAATATGTTGATAAAAAGGCCACGCTGCACACTTCAAAGCATATTATCATTTTTGAAATTTGATAAGTCACCTAATTTTTGAAAAAAATGATTTTGAAAATATATTATATGTAGCTAATAAAATTTCCATCGATTTGAGTGATAATTTATTATCATTTTGAAATTTTAAAAGTCACCCAATTTTTTTTTAAAAAATTGAATTTGGTGATAATTATTATCATTTTTGAAATCTGAAGTCACCAAAATTTTTGAAACAAAAAAATTTGAAAATTTCATCCGTATTAAATGTGGCAAAGAAAGTTCATCCAATATATTTTTTCATTTTTCGGGACCCATATCTTTTTTAAAAAAAAATCTTAAAATAATATTAAATAATATCCAAACCGATATATATCGCCAGTTCTGTTCACACTCATCTCATCATTCGGAACAAGCTCGTTTCACAGTCGCACGTCGTTGGTACCCAGACTTCAAAGGCCACTCAAAGTCCTAGAGTCACAATCATACAATCATTGTCGCTGTCTGTCTCTGCATACACTACAAATAAAAAGCATATCTGAGTCTGAGCTCTTAGCACCAGCTACGTTGAAGTTTGCTGAGTTTCCCAATTTTGTACATGTAGGGAAGCTATGACTTGGTGATCCAGATATCTGTGATATAGGCAGATCTAACAAAAATCTCCCAGGTTGAAGAAGCTGCCACATTGCAGGCCTTCCTTACTGGCCTTCTGTGTAGAGGATGCTTCCATCTGCAATGCTTAGTGCATACACCATCAAGTTCTGCCCACAAGCAATGGCTTAGATAACTGAAGTATGGATCCCACATGGCGTCGTGTCCATTACGGCTCGAGAAAATAAAAATGACGTTCAGGGTTGTCAATTCCAGAGCGCTCGAGAAAATAACAATGATGGTGATAATAACAATAGCAAATGGATTGAAGTACAGTTGATGCTTCAATAGAGTAGAAGAATACAACACTAAAATGACAAGTCCAGAATTTGTCAGTCAGACGATAAACTAAATCAGTAAATGGAGACCAGAAGATGTTACTAATCACCCCAAGGACATCAAAGCCAACATACACAATTAATGAAAAAGACTCCAGTTGGGAAGATGCTCTCTTGAACCCTCCCTTCCATTGCCAACAAGCATTACAGCAACTCACACAAAAAATTCAATTGAACACAATGACAAAAAAGGACAAGAAAAGAACCCAAAGGAATTTGCAAAAGAAATTTGGAGCTTGAACCCAAAAGGATAATAACACTTCATGAAAGAACCAATAGAATAAAAAATGGAGATTATGAACAAGAAGTTCATAGATGTCAGGCAATATGAACAATCTAACAGATGTCTAGTCACTGGGTTAGAATGTGCTGCTGCTCTCAGTAGCAGACAATGAAGGGCCTTCAGATTTCACAAGCTGTGAGCCACGGCTAATGTCAAGCCCCTGTAGTCGGCCAATTGGGTCCTGCTGCATCATCTCTGAAAGAGCATGAGAATGTGCAAGCAGATAATGATGGGAGATGTTTGATTGAGATGGGTGGAGCTGTGATGATTGGAAGTTCGGTTGAGGGGGGAGCCAAAAAAATGATGGATTATAGGGCATTTGGTGTATGCCCAAATTGAATGAATCACTGGGGCTCAACATCTCCCCTGTTGCTATTTTAAGCCGCTCTACTTCTTGCTTCAAAGCATCATTCAGAGCTGTGGAAGGTAAACTGATGAAAGAATCCTCAGTATGCATCCAGAATGTCGTTCAACTTATGTTTTGCAATTTTTTTTTTCTTTTTTGGTAATATTGTAGGAATTTTTGCCCTTAAGATCTTACTTTGCAGGACTCAATTGAGTCAGATTGATAACACCAATTAAATAACGAGGATATCCCCATCAGGAATCTTTTCAAGCACCCCCATCCATAATAACACCAATTAAATAAATATCATTAAAAAAACACCAATTAAATTTAAATTCAATTCAGGGAGAAATCAAACTTTCAAGCCAGCTTTGGTTTTAATTCGACGAAAATCTGCCTAAAAATCAAGCTGACTTTTTGGGAAAATCTTTTTAATCGTATCCATTAATGCATCTATTGTATATATAACATTAAATATTCAACTTAAATGGAAGGTAAGAAAATCAAAGATCAGAAAACAAATTGCTTTAATTTGTGACATTATTCTCCTACTAAACATTGGCATTCATAGACTGGGAAGTACATTGTATTGGCACAAATTGGTCATTGCCTATGGTGGTATGAAACTGAGGTGGCAAGACAAGACATGGTGAAATATGGGACGACGTAGAACATGATAATTAACATGGTTGAGTGAAAAAGTTGATGAAAATAGTCAATAGGAAAAAGGCTTTGATGTTGATCATATTCATGGCAATGTTGAATTATGTAGACTATATCATAAATGGGCCCACACTGGATAGCTAGTGATTCAAAAAAAAAAAAAAAAAGTGCTTTATGGTTTCCCTAAACTCCAAAATTACAGGGTGATGAAGGGTAGGGTCGGATGTAAAGTCTACCTATGCCTCCACCTTCTGAAATAAGAAACCTTCGAGAACCAGCTCGAGAATTAGGCAGAACCCCGAGAGAACCCCAGACCCAAAGAATCGAATCGTCTAGGGAGATCCTTGGTCCAACTTCGACGTGTAGTGCTCCTTGATCACCTACCTCAGTTTAAGGCAAACAAGGGTTCAAGGATATGAACCAAAACCTCCAATTCTCACTGGAATAAAGAGATAAGGTATCGGCTTCCTTAGATAAAGTTGACACCATGCAAAATCACCTAAGAAAATAAGGTTTCTAGAACACTAGAATTGAGTTCTTACAATCCAATTGGAGATCAAGATCAAATTCATCCAAGGTGAACTCGAATTAGATCAAGACTCTTCTTTGAACTAACTTAGAAGAAAACTAGAAGACCCAAAACACTCAAACCCAACCTCACACCAGAGAGAGAGAGGGGGAGGGAATTTCGCCCAAAGGCTTTGACTTTCACTCAACTTGGATCCTTTACAATGAACCCCAAGGGTCCTATCTATACACAAAGGTGCAAAAAAGAGTGTTATCCATCTCTACCATTGATTCCACCCACTTAATACAAGATTACGTCTAAGCCATCTGTTAGGACCGTGGGCCCCCCTGTACACACAACAATACTATTTACTTTGCCAACCAACACATGGTCCCCAGCCACCCCCGCAGGGTCTTGGGCACATCACAATGCGAGCTCACGACTTTAAAACTCGTTGTTATATGTAAGGGAGGCGACCCCTTCAAATAAGCACCCAAACCTTGTACCTCCTAACCGATGTAGGACTTTTTCACTCAATCGCCAGGTTGTACAAGTGGTCCTTCTATGAGGTCGTGGCGGTCACCCTACAGGCCTAAGGTTCCCAAACCTCGAACATGCTCTGATACCACTTGTTAGGACCATGGGCCCCACCTTACACACATCAATACAGTTCTCTTTGCCAACCAACACATGGTTCCCGCCATCCCGGCAGGGTCTTGGGCACATCTCAATGCGGGCTCACGACTTTAAAACACATTGTTGTATGTAAGGGAGGCGACCCTTCAAATAAGCACCCAAACCTTGTACCTCCTAACCGATGTGAGACTTTTTCACCCAATCACCAGGTGGTACAAGTGGTCCTTCTATGAGGTCGTGGCGGTCAGTCCACTATGAGGTCGTGTCAACTTGGATCCTTTACAATGAACCCCAAGGGTCCTACAATAAAAGGTAAAAATTATAAACTACCATACCCCACCCATAACAATACTATTTACCCCCCCCACACAAAATTGCCAACCAACACATGGTTCCCAACCACTCCCGCAGGGTCTTGGGCATATAGCAATGCTAGCTCACAACTTTAAAACGCGTTGTTGTATGTAAGGGAGACAACCCTTTCAAATAAGCACCCAAACCTTATACCTCCTAACCAATGTGGGACCTTTTCACCCAATCGCCAGGTGATACAAGTGGTCCTTCGATGAGGTCGTGGCGGTCAGTCCACTAGGGTGGTTAAACCCTACAGGCCTAAGGGTGACACTTACGGGGTCCCCCCCCAAACTAGGGCTGGATTGCTGGGCCCATACCCAACAATCCTCTCCCCCCCGCACCACCCCCCCCCCCCCCCCCCCCCCGCCCCGCAACCACGGTGGGTTCCCGAACCTCGAACCCTCTCTGATACCACTTGTTAGGACCGTGGGCCCCGTCTTACACACACATCAATACAGTTCTCTTTACCAACCAACACATGGTCCCCGCCATCCCCGCAGGGTCTTGGGTACATCGCAATGCAGGCTCACGATTTTAAAAAGCGTTGGTGTATGTAAGAGAGGCGACCCTTCAAATAAGCACACAAACCTTGTACCCCCTAACCAATGTGAGACTTTTTCACTCAATCACCAGGCGGTATAAGTGGTCCTTCTATAAGGTCATGGCGGTTAGTCCACTAGGGTGGTTAAACCCTACAAGCCTAAGGGTAACACTGGCGGGTTCCCCCCTCCAAACCAGCACTGGATTGCTTGATACCAAACACCATCCATTCCAAACTTCCAAGAACACAATGGCCGACTTTTCCATGCTTGGATTAAGGTCTTCATGCCACACCCTTCCAAATCCTCATGGCTTGCTAAAAATTTGATCCTTTCCTCTTTTCCAAGATACCTCCATGCATGTGAGAGACAAAATTCGTGGAAAAAGGAAAAAAGGTTGCATTTGGGTAGCAAAAAAGTTCAATTGGGGGTCACTTAAGTGGATTTGGACCATTGGAGCCATATGTCTTGATCTTAGGATGGTTTTGGGTCAAATGGAGTGGCTTTTGAGGTTGGGGGAAGCAGGTCTTTGCACCAAGGAATTTATCATACTCAATTAAGGCTAATTGAGCGATAGCATAGCTAAGGTCATCATGGGGATCATCAAAGGCTTCAATTTTGCTCTCAAATTCATGCATGACATCCCCATCACTAGGTCCATCAGTGGATGCACATTGCATTGTTTTGAGATCTAAATTGCATGTGTTTTCGAGGTTTCTCCAAAAGGCAAAATGGAAGTTGTGTGCTCGGCTAATAGCTAGTAAAGAGTTTAAGAGGCATAGAGTGACCGACTTTTGTAGGTTGTGGGAAGGTTGCATGAGTGGTTTACCTAAAAAGGCTAGTAGTAGTATTGTTTGCTTTCCTCCCGTTTGGTGTGTTCAAGTTCAATGTAAATGGGAATGCTAAGGGTAAACCAAAGCCAGTAAAAATAGGAGGGGTTTTGTGTGATTCGATCAGTTTCTCATCCCTAGTTTTTTCTAAGTCGGTAGGAGTTAGACACACAAATGTGGTAGAGCTCTTAGGGATTAGGAAAGACTTGTCTCTGTGGGTGAATTTTGATCAGGGGAAACTAATAATTAAGGGGGATTCAGCGAACGTGATTAAATGGGCCAGGGGCTGTAAGTATCCACCTTGGAAACTAATTTCAGTAGCTAGGGGGATTAGGGCATTGTCTTGGGCCGTGAGGTATCTTTTACACTTGTCAAGAGGTTAGCAAATGAAGTGACAAACTTCTTAGCAAAGAGCCTGGTAGATAAGGAACATGAGGGCATCTTTTTTCTTTAATTTGAGGAAGTGGAATTGGTGGCATTTTCTATTTTGTTTTGAATTATGCTTTGTATTTCCAAGGAACTAGGATTACATTTTGTAAATTTTTGCACTTACAACGTCTTTTCTGGGCCTAGGTGTAATGACCCGACCCGAATGTAGGGCTTAGGGCTTGACCCAGTAAGACATTGTCGGCTTTGGGCCTCGCACATAACTCAAACCCACACGGTTTTGCATTTAGGCCTTGGCCCACGTGGCCCGGCCCAAAACGTCTCTTACATGGTCAAGGGGGTTTGGCCACTTAAATCCCCTTCAAATCTCATCCTCCCAACCGATGTGGGACTTTTTCACTTTTCCCACATCAGGTTGGGGGGGTGGGTATCACAAACACCCTCCCTAAAGCCTCGAGCCCGGCTCGACTCCGGTCTAGCCCGACAACTGCAGGGAAAGAGGAAAGGCCACACAGTCCTAGTGTTGAACTCGGTTCTGATACCATATTTGTAACGACCCAATCCGAATATAGGGCTTAGGGCTTGACCCAGTAAGATATTGTCCGCTTTGGGCCTCGCACACAGCTCAAACCAGCACGGTTTTGCATTTGGGCCGAGGCCCACGTGGCCCGGCCCAAAACGCGTCTTACATGGTCAAGGGGGCTTGGCCACTTAAATCCCCTTCAAATCTCATCCTCCCAACCGATGTGGGACTTTTTCATTTTTCCCACATCAGGTTGGGGGGGTGAGTATCACACTAGGTCTCTTATATCCGCCATTTGTACTTGGATTTTTCCTTATTTATATAATTATTTCTATTATCTCTCAAATATATATATATATATATATATATATATTTGATACCAATTTGGTGAAAATTGCTTATTTTGGAAGTTATGTCTTGTATTTGAGTCCCATGGGTGCCACATAGGCAGTCGACCTACAAAATAAATTTGTTTTTTTTAATGGTTCAATATATTAATAGATAAAAAAGAACATAGAGGTGTAAATACAACACAGGAACAAGTAGTCCAGCCCATAATGGACTCGACATAGAATGGGAAAAAAAAAAAAAACAATAATGGGCAGGATCTTAAAAAAAAAATCTGGCAACGAGACCACATCACACCTTGGTACAATGGTCGACGACAATAGCAGATGCTTTCAGGCATCCACACCCAACTGTGCGAATGAGAAACTTTCAACTACATGTGGCCGACAGGCTGAGACACAGAAGCACGCTTCCAACAATCGAGAAATCGATAGAATCCATCCGAACATTGCCGGTGGAGTGGTCGCCCTCTGAAGGATTTTCCGGTTACTAGCGAGAGAGACCACAGCCAAAAGGTCAGATTCCACATCACGACAACGGCCAAATCCGCTGAGAGAGCGCAGAAACTGGTCACTCTAACAGACGATGGGGATCTGAGGGAGATCAGATGAGGATCAGACCAGAGCTGGAGATAAGAATGCACGAACAGACGATGGGCTTGGGAAGAGCCTGGACGAGTTGCTAACGAGATCTGGACGGGGCAAGTCGCAGGCGAACGATGACTTGCAGCAAAAGGACAGGCTCTAGATAGCAAGATCTAGAAAGGATCGGAGCTCAGACGAGAAACTAGACAGGGCAAGATAGGATCTGGACAACAACGATAGGGAGAGGCTGAGGAGGTACTGGACTGTGAAAAGACGACAGCAGGTTCGATTGCAGACGATGACTGAGGCTGTGGCAGGGTCGCTGACTCGCAGCAGGCAGATGGAAAAGTAGCTCGTTTGGCGAGCTCAAGCGCCAAAACAGGTGGTTCGAAGTTTGAGCAGGCACAAAACTTATTGTGCAAATTTTAAATTTCTCCAGCAACGTCGCCAAAAACTTATTGTGTAAATTTTAAATTTATAACTTCCAAGCGCATGAACCATTAGATAGTATAGCAATTGAGTGCGAGGTCGAACCCATCGGAACTTAGGAAAATATATCCATGAATAATATACCATTGAATTACGTAATTTAAGAAATATAGAAAACATAGAGAAAAATCATAAATATAGAGTTATTTATCTAATCCATGAATTTTAGTTTTAATTTAGAAACATTCTAAACCTAAACATCGAATCTAAAAATTTTAATAATTTTAATTAAGATGGGGGATTTAATCTAAAAATATAAATAATCTTAATCTAACTTAGAAAACAAAATTAAGATACAATTATTTAATTACCCAACTTAGTTCTTCAATTTTTCAAGAGTTTGAATTTTATAAAATAAAGAAAAAAATAAAAATAAAACATATACACATATTTACAGTGGAATTTGGATTGAAGATTAAGGAGGCATTATTTTTAATGTTTTAAAAATAAAATCAAAACCTAGAACGTGGAACTTACATTTATTAATAGTTATTGATTCAAAATTTTCATTCATAATTAATTTAATTAAGAAAAACATGAGTTTCATTAATCAATAAATAATCAAAATAAACCTTGGGCTTAGAGAGAATTCAACATAAAATTTCAAATCTAAATTCTTCACCTACTCTTAAAAAGAGCCTTAGAATGGAAAATTCAAGTTCTCAGCTTTCCAAAAAATTGGATGTTTAAAATGAAAATTCTAAGATTAAATCAAAACATGTATTCATAAAGAGATTAAAAATCAAATCAAATTATCACAATCAACAAATATTAAGTGGAAAACTATAAATCTAAAAAACTTGTCTTAATTTTATTAATAAACAAAGAATTAAAATTATAAAACCATGGAATTTTTGGATTAAGAAATTACAATGAGAAGTTAAAACACCAACCTGAAACCCATTGTGGAATTTGAATTACATACTATCTTTCCTTCTCTTTGTCTTCCTTTCCTTCCTCCTTATGCTCCAAAAATCAGCAGCTCAAGTTCAATTTTCTCAATGGGAGAGGGATAGTATTTATAGATGAAAGGAGGTGGAATGAATAGCTTGGATTTAAATATTTAAATAAAGCAAGTGACACTTGGAGAGCTGATATGGTTTGTGCTAAACTTAGAATGGCTTAAAGGAGGAAATGAAGTGGAAAAAATAGTAAAATTCGTTTAAGGAAAATGGGTACAAAATCCCATTTTTTACACATGTATCACCTTACATCCACGTTTTAACCTAGTTAAGGTCCGAATCAGGAAAAGTCGTAAACTACAAAGTTGTAACTCTTGAAATCTTCTTTCCAACTCAAAAAGAATCAAAGCAATCGAAAATTGGAGTGAAACTTTATGGCCAAAATTATGAATATGTATCAAACCTTCCTTCTTTTTCTCCCCTTCTTATTTTTTTTCTTTTTCCATAATCCACTTGCCAAATTCGAAAATCCTCTTATATTGACTTCTAAATTTTGAATTTCCTCATATGTATCTTGAGATCATGAAAATAGACTTCACACATGTGGATTTCTTCATTGACTTTTCTTAATAGACTCAATAATTGGACTTTTCAAAGTATGGAAAATCTAATAAATAATTTTAGTACTTACAATCAATTCTAAAAATGACTAAATTAAACAAAATTCTCATAAATGGATTTGAATTACTTAGTTTTTAATAAAACTCTTAAAATTGAAGTAAAATAATTATTAAAAATTTCAACTCTCCAAAAATATCAACTTATGCTCAAAAAGTACACAATTCACCGTTTAAATTCTCATATCTTTTATTTCTCTATAAATCCTGCAAAACGTCCAAAATCTCATTAATCATATCCAAAAACATACAAAACAATGGGCTAACTATTCCAAATACAATGGTAAAATAGCCATTTTCCTGTGCTCATCACCTTGAAAAAAGGCATTATTGACATCGAGCTGATGAATAAGCCAATGTTTGACAGAGACAATAGAAAGAAGAGCACGAACTGCGATCAGCTTAGCAACAGGGGTCAAAGTGTCATAATAATAATTGAGCCCTTCAACCTGAGTGAATCCCTTCGCGACCAAGTGAGCCTTATAACGCTCAATAGAACCATCTGAACAATACTTGATTTTGTACACTCATTTGCAGTCAATGGGTTTCTTGTTGGCAGGAAGATACGCCAGGCGCCAGGTGTGATTCTTTTCAAGCACTTCAATTTCTTTTCCATCGCGTCCCTCTAGTGTAGAGACTTAACAGCCTGAGAGAATGTACGGGGCTCATCTGTAGAACAAATAGTGGAAAAAAACGGCTCTATGTGCAATAAAAAAGTTAGAAGTATAAAGCTAATGCAAAAGTGGGTAAGACGAACCTGCCAACTCGGAAGCCGAAAGGAGAGAGTAGACGCTCATGAGTGGCAGTAGAGCAATGATAATCAACTAGATGATGTACGGGGCTCATCTGTAGAACAAATAGTGGAAAGAAAGGCTCTATGTGTAACAGAAAAAGTTAGAAGTATGAAGATAACGGGAAAGTGGGTAAGATGAACCTGTCAACTCGGAAGCAGAAGGAGAGTGTGGACGCTCATAAGTGACAGTAGAATAATGATAATCAACTAGATGAGGCGGTGGGCGCCGAATGCGACTAGGTCTAGCGGCTGGTGTCAGAGCAGAAGGAGAGGAGAAGGAATGTAGAGGGTCTTTGGGCTAGCTTGGATCAAGAGAAGTAGCTGAAGTAAATTGAGGGATTTCATTATGTATTTTCCTTCTCCTGCTGCTAATTCTCCACCACCCGTGCCCTAAGTGGCAGAAAACACTGTAGCACACTGTGTAAAATGTTGTGGCATACTGTAGAGCACAGTAAAACTCTGTAGTAACATGCTGTAGCACGCTGTGTGATAGCGACGGTACTGTTGAATACTGTAGAGATGTAAAAGAACTGTAGCAAGCAGTGTATAACAATAGTTGTGCCAGAAAAAAAAAGGGCAAGTTGTCCCTTGGAGATACTAGATAAAGCAACAACCAATTAATGGCACTGGTGATGCAGAGAGGTGTCGTTGGTATGCTTGGAATACGATGTGCGCCGGAAAAATAGGGATCTGAGCGGTATCAGATCTGAAAATGGCCGTGATTGCAAAATGGGTTTCTTGTAGAAGCAGTGATGGACTGCAAGCAGAGATCTTGAGCCTTAAGCAAGCTGAAGATGTATAAGATGACCTGTTCAGAGATAATGAATTTGCGCCGACGAGAGATATTTGCATCAAGGAGCGGCTGAGCGGTGCTGGATCCGCAGTTAAGTAGAAGGGTATTTTGTGTCTTCGAGAATGGGACAGCCAAGCGGCAACCTGCAGTAACAGAGGCAACATGTGGCAAACGGCGGGAAGAAAATGCAGCAGCAGGAAGTAGCAGATCTACAAATCTGGGCGTGCGCTCGGGGCCAGATTGATTGCCTGAAAAATTGGGACTGAAGAGATGCAGTCTTCGGGCGAGCAACAACAAAGGGAGAAACTGCCCTCTTTCTAGCTCCAATATTCGTCGGCGACAAATGGTCGTCGGAGGAGAGACAGTTCAGAGTCTGCTCAGGGAGAAACGTGAGAAGAAGATTAGCAGATCTGAACTCGAAGTGCAGAGATGGCGCTCAGTTGATATCTGGAAACCAGAGAAGCAGGCGAACAGAGGTGCCGCCGATGAACAACAAGAAGGATCCCGTTTCTCGATTCACAGACGGGAAAAATTGGAGTAGAAAGTAAGGATCTTTTATGGCTTTGATACCATGTGAAATTAGAGATGGATTTGAATTGTCTTCCTCTCTTTCATGAGAAAAGAACCAAATGGATGTTGTATTCATATAGAAAAATATTACAGAAGATAGAAATTGAAAGAACATACATAAAAGGAATGAATAAATGAAAAGGAAACTACATAATGAAATCCCTCAATTTACTCCCACAATTAGCGATGCTAATTAGAGATAAAGTCAACTCTAATAGAGGTTAACTTAGTTATGTGAGAAAGGGAATCCCTCTGAGACCTTCTTAGGAATTGTTGTTACTCTGCAAATGTGATCTACACTTTTTTTAAAAATCTGATTTTCTACGATTTTCTACATTTAAATTTTAAAAAAAAAAAAAAAAATTCTGATTTTCAACAATTTTCTCTTCATTATTTCTCCTGACATAATCATCACGTTTTATAAACTATTTAAACAATTAAATTTTGGAGGATAAAATAAATAAATATAGTGCACACCTTTTGGAAGACAATCTGACGCTTTCATAGAATGATCGGATTCAATGGAGGAAACAACCGTAACTTAAGATTTGAAATATTTTATATTGTAATTAAAATTTATTTTAAATTCCTGCAATATGTACAAAATCACAAGTCTAGAGTCTAATGGATAGAGAATTTGGAAATTCCTTCAATCACAAACATTTTTGTGACATATTAACTTTATTTAAAATTGCATAGGCTACAGAAGAGGGCAAAATACATAAATAAAAAAAAATATTGGTTCTAAAAAGTAAAAACAACTCATATTGAAGAAAAAGAAGTCTTAAGATTTGTAAGTTGCTAAAGATATGACTACATTAAAAGTTGGATCTGCGTTTAATTGTTCCAAAGTAAATTTGGAACATCACATCTTTCTCTCACTTGTTACTTTTACTTCTTTCTATCACATCTTTAAAATTCGGTATCGACCGGTATTTTTCTCTCTCTTAATTTCTTTCATTTTTTTAAAAAAAAATATTTATAGCACTGATATATATCGGATATCAATATCGTAACGGCCGATGTCTTGACCCCTACTTTCTATAGCCTTTGATTATCAAATAAACAATTTCAACTGCAAATTCAATTAGTGCCATCCTCAAAATGTGTTCAACATTTTTGTTCCTGAGACATTTTTGGATATTACTTCCCCCTCCTTGTGTCAGTAGCGTCTCAAGACTCATGCTTGTATTATTGCTGACCACGTCAATCACTTGAAGATTAAACACATGTACATTGTTATGAAGAATGACTTCATTTTTTTAGTCTTAAAGCTTGGACTAATAGATTGAGCACTCCATTTTGTCTAATTTTGGTATGGGAATCTTTGGTGACTTATAGACTTTCTCTTGCTCCCTTGGGGGCTCTTTTTGCTTTGTGGCCAGGCCCGGGCCATGGGTTTTTCTTCTTTTTCTCTTTGATCAGCACTTGAGCTCATTTTTGTATGTTTTTCGGGGTTTTTCCCTGGTTTTGAATGAATCTTACTCAATAGCTCAAAAAAAAAAAAAGAATGTGTTCAACACTTCAACTACTTTGAATTTCTAGATATTAAAATTTTTCAAATTTTTTTTTTTTGAATGAAGGGTTAGAATTTCACTCAAACAACCCGACAACATCAAGGCCCAAGACAAAAAGAGCAACACCGAGCATCCCACTAACACAATCGAGGAAGATATAACCTTCAGGTGAGTACGAAAGCTCCAATGACAAACCCGGGAATAACTTAAATCCTAAACTCTAAACCCTAAATCTTAAACTTTAAAAAAATAGACAATATTTAATAATATCGACCGATTTATTAACCATATCGGTCGAGATTTTCATCATGACTTCAACATTAATGTAGCTTACTTACCCATCACATACCATCTACTTTTTATATTTTAATTAAAATAAAATAATTAACATGATCAAATTCACTATTAATGAATTTTACAATACTACATGAAAAAAAATTACAAAACGCTTGAGTATTTTTGCTTCCACCCATATGTGGTCCATTTTATGATGAGTCTCTAAATTTGGATTTAACCTTTTGTAATGTCCATCATCATTGAATCATTCACTGTAATGGTTTATTTTCAGTATTGAAAAATCATGTGATAAAATAATTTAATGGTTCCAATGTTTTACAACAGATAGTTCTAATAATAATTTATCTATCCATACGGACTCCACCCGCTAACACACGCTGCCAAGACACCAGGGGTCGAAATCTTGACCGATACGCAGAGACAGAAAAGTTCGGCCGAATGTTGGCCGATTTTATTTTTTATTTAAAAAAAAAAATCGGCGTTGGCCCAGTCGATATCTCGGCCGATATTCGTCCGATACGGGCAAATATCGGCTTATATTTATTTATTTTATTGTTTTTTTTTAAAACAGTCTTTTTAAATTTGTTTAAATGATTTTTTTCAAAAAAAGAAAAAAAGAAAGCCACCGAGATTTTCAAAAAAAAAATGAGGATCTCGGCGAGATCTCTGCCGAATTTTCGACCCCTGCAAGACACCTAACGCTTCACTGCTTCAGGTGAGGTATACAGTAGACCTATCCAGACCATTGTCACAAATATTGTTCTCGGGATATTAACGGCAATTGGTAATATAGGGATATTTTCAAAATCTCAGGTTTTTATTGAGTTAATAACGGGAAAATCTTATGGGAAATAAAATGTTTAAAAATAATAAAAATATAATAAATGAATATATTAATAAAATAAAAATTTTAATAAAATTTTACCAGTAATTTACAGAGATATTATCGTGATATTACCATTTATCGTGTTTTTCACACGATTTTATCGAAAATTTATCGTCGTGCCGATAAATATGCGTTATTAACACTTTAATGGTATTTTGCAGATAGAAACCTAGTAAATTTGAAAATACCAACGATATTTATGACATGGATCCAGACTTCAAAATTCTAACCTCAATGTTATCTTAGGAGAAGAATTACATGCCAAAGATAAATGCATATATATAATGATAATTCAGAAGAACCAAACATTCAATACGACTGCACATATGGGCCTAACAAGCAAGGGCAGGGCCTAAGGCCCACTTAACATCATATCCTTATACCATTGTTGTTGTATTCATTATATATTAATCTTAGAATTTGTATTCATAAAGATCTTGTAATTGAGCCTTGAGTCTCCCAATCTTGACAAACCTAGACATGGCCTTTCTGCCCTAGATAGACTGCACCTGATCCTGCCATGCAAATCATACAATATTGTCGAAGGTGATAATATTGATATAAAAATAATGTCAAAAATATGAAAAATTGAAAATTGTGTAAATAAAACAAACATTATCCACATTCTGTAAATACAATGTATTATCTCCATTAAATTTCCCTGACATCCAATATGCCTTCATTCAATTTTTCTTTTAAAAAAAGATTAAAATTGAGATTATCTTAAAGCTAAAATTCCAAAAAAAAATGAAGAAAAGCTAAAAATTAAAATATCCACACGTACAATGATATGTACATAACTCAAGTGATTAGTTCTAAGTGCATAAAAATCTTATTTTCTATTATTATTTAACAAAATCCTTTTAAAAAAAATCCTAATTTCGTGTAATTCTTGAAAAATATTAGACCAAGTTGTCTATACCTTAATATCATTATCTCTACAAAACTCCTTAATCTTCTACTAGACTTTAATTTAAAATTTCTACAGAAAAATCAAAAATAAAAGTTATCTTAAGAGTAACAAATACAATCGAAACAAAAATAAATGAGGTGTAATATGAGTTCAGAATTTTTTGATCTCTCTCAAGAGATTAAAGAAGACATAGAATGAGAGCCAAGATTTTACCCATGATATGTATCTATCAAATCGCATTGGTTGGGCTTAATCCAATACATATAAATCAATAGATGCATAACATATTAGTTGATAATTTGATCTTAGTTGCATAATTCTTCTAAAGTTTAGAAATATAATCTATATAGGTGTAACTCAATTAGTTGCCTCCCATTTCAGGAAGTGGGAAGTTGCGGGTTTGAGCCTCTATATCCTAACTTTGTTGTGCCCTAGGGATAGTTGGCTCACCCGTGGGGGTTTTACGCTGGGTATCCTGCAGTTTCCCACACGTAAATTAAAAAAAAATAAAAAGAGTTTAGAAATATATAATTATTAGAAGTTGAGAACTTATAAATTTTACAAGATATTTTTCAACTGCCTCAGCATTTCTACAAAATTATGACCTTAATCATGTAAGATTTTGTTTCTAAAACCATGGACCACATGGCATGTGGGACCCGCTATGATGTGGGATAAATTTTAAATCGACTCATAACATGATATTTTGAAAAATTTAATACTATCATAATTGAAGAGGATATGAACAATCTCTAATAGGAGTAGTTTTGTACGAAGTGAAGATTCTTAGTTTATAATTATGGAAGTGAATAGATTCTCTCTCTTGTAGAGAACTTTCACATCATTCCAGTGTTTGGTGATAGTGAGAGGAGGATAAAGAAAATCTCTCCATCAAAGGTCTCTGGTAAGGAGATCCCATCAAATACTTGATGGTTAAAACTACAAACTTAGATATGAGATTTAGTTTTGTAATTCTTAAATAGGTATGACTTTAATTTGCTAATTTCTTTTGTAAAAGAATAAAAAAGTTTTACAATCAAAGACGGCTGTATTTGGATGGGAGTAAATTTTGTAGGAGTTATCCGGGGTAATTCAAGTAATATGAAAACCTCTCACTTGAAAATGGTTTTTTAAAGTTGAGAGAAAGAGATAAAAAGTTAATTTTTTACCTCTCTCCCTTAATTACCTTTTACCCCTATCTAGATGCAGCCGAAATGTTAGTGTTTATGATGGTAGATGCAACTAAAAGAAACATCTCCGATAAGAGAGCAAAAACATTTTTCTTAAATTTGATTTTTCATGAAGAAGATAAATTTGTTTCTTTTGAAAATTTTGAAAAATAAATTATAAAACAATTTGATTGGTTGCAGCTTTGTACTAAGATGATTAAACAAGGTTCAACCATTTTTTTCCTCTTTTGACTATTTTGATCGTTTTTTATACCCAAGTACGATTCACAAACTAAACTAGACAAGATTCAGTTCCAATTTGAACCAGGCAAATATTGGCTGGTCTGGTTAGGGTTTGAAGATGATATAGGTTTGTTATTCTCCGACAGCATTTCCTATCAAATAGATTACAAAGGAGTGTTAAATATGTAAAGTTTTATTACTAATTAATCATTCTATCCATGTAATCTCGGTCTTTTAAATTTTAATAAATAAAGTTCATTTTTTTAAGACCAAGGTATCTAGGTGTCTCACCTGACGAATCTTTGAGACATATTTATACCTCTCAATCTGCACATGTCAGATACACAACTATGGAGAGTGACCCTTTTTTTATTGAGAGGGCTTAATCCCAAAACTTCACACAGACAACGATGGGAATTGACCATCAAACTAACGGGTTAAAAAAAGTACAAAATTAAGAGATACGATAATCTTTTCCTGATGACTAAGGTGTCCAGACCTCTTATAATGACCGACTAATCCTCAGGACATGTACAACCCTCCATACCCACACACACATTAGGTAATTCTATGGGAAGTGGCTCTTTTACACATAAAATAGGTAACTCTATGGAGAGTACTTCTTTAAAGTGAAATAAGAATTAAATTCAAGACTCCCACTTTCTAGAGCGGATTCTATCACTTCAATCTCTTAGATTTTAGAGATATGAGCATCAAATAGAAGTAAAATGTACTATTCTGTTTATATGATAGAAAACTAAAATAAGACATAAAATCTATTTAAAAGTAATACCCAGTAAACTATCCAGTCTCGATAGAGAAAGTGGATAGAATTTTTGCTTTTAAATACCACAAACAATTGATAACAAAAGGCAAACAAATAAGAAAAGAATTAGTAAGAGAAAAGGGTTTACTAATTGCAACGGGGGTTTCTTCTGATGGAGATGTTGCGGGGAAGAGCAACACCACATTTTGTTGGAAGAGATTGCATGCGGTCTAATCTTAAGCCTTGTATTCCGGCCGCTTGCTGTGTAAGGCATCTGCACACCTGTGATATATTAGGAGGTGTATTGGCCATGTTTTTCAGGCTCCTCACACCGTTACAGCAATTTCCGGCCGGTGAGCTTCCTCCTCCTCCCTTGAGGTAGCTCTCACAAGGTCTAATGGCAGCTTGCACCTGGCTGCAGGTAATGGCTCCTTCCACCACCACCATTTCCGATTGTGGATAACCAAACACCACAAATGCAAGTATAAACCAAGCAAGTTTGCCTACTCTAGACCAACCCATCATCATCACACAACTTCCCATTCCCATTCCTCTCTATCAAATTCCTTGTATTGTTCACCTGACCATTATTGAGCTCTTATTGAAGAGAGAGAGAGAGAGAGAGAAAGAATTAATGTGGTGGTTCATTATGGGGTCACCAAAGAGAATATGAGAAACAAATCTTCTTTGTTTTTTTCCTAAAAGAAAAACAAGAAAATAATTAGAGGGTTGGGCAATCACCGACAGAGCATTGGGTTGAAAGCTGTAGTAGAAAAAACATAAGGAAATTGTAAATGATGAAGGATCAGAATTGAAGAGCTAGAGTGACATTGAGCTGTATTTATAAATGATTTGAATTTTCCACGACTTATGGTGAAAGACCTTTTCCGGTGTATTTGGATAAGTGTAGATATTTATACAACACGACCTGACTTGATCCGAATTCTCGATTCGAACATCATATCTGATCCAATCCTAAATCTAACCGGAATCAACTCAAATTCTGATCCGACTCGCATTTTGAACCCATTTTAGCCTAATTTTAGCCGGACCGACTTGGGTTAACTTGTAAATCATCAACCCAATCCAACCCAAATTCCATTTGAATTTTTATCTTCTCAACCTGACCTGACCTGCTGAATAAAAATTCTCAACTCAACCCGCATGATTTCTTGGGTCGAGTCATGCGGGTCACGTCAAAACCCAACCCAAGTTGCAACCCTAGATAAGAGGTTTTCTTTGAACATGAGTTTCTCTTGAACTTAGGTTTCTCATTATCTTTTAACAGTGTTTTGAAAATTGGACCGACCCACGGCTGAATCAGATCCGGTGCTAATCACATTGTTAGTCATCGAAAGAAGGGTGTCTCAAGTGTTATATAGAGTTATTAGTCTCTCAAATTAATCGACGTGGGACTTTTAGAGTGTCTTTAAATCAAGAAGAGACCCTAATATTTTATTTATAGAGAAAATTGAATACAAATAAATCAAGTGAAATAAATAAATGAGGAAAAGTAGAAAATAGCAGAATACATGTTCAGTAACTACTAATTAAGAGAAATCTAACTATGTCGTAACATCTAAATAGATTCTAACACATCTGTGAATGGTTGACCTGTGAAAAAATTCATTGAAAATCGATGATAAATTTATGACGTCAGAAAATGAATTTTTAGACCAAATAAATATCTCATTCAAATTATTTTTTTCAAGAAAAATGTGGTTATCTTATATTTTCTTACGCCGTGAAACAAACATTATATGAAATAAATTGAGTTTAATATGAATTCCAATTTAAAAGCTAAGTTGTGAGTTCTATTTGTGATAAATTTGTTAAAAAAAATATTTTAATAGATAATTCATTTAAAACTATTTTAATTTAAATCATAAAAGTACAATATAATTTACCTGGCCCGAGTTGTGGATTCTGCTTTTTGTATTTATTTTTTTTTGGGTTTTTCTCCCTCTTTTTGAATGAAATTTACTAACCTTAAATTAAAAAAAATTATATTTTTAAACTGTTTAAAAAAATCATTTTAAATAAAAATAATATAAAATACCTAATCTCTTCAACCCCCTCATTGTGTCGTTGAACCTAGCGCCTAGGCTCACTTTTATATTGGAAAGCTCAATACATTTATACATTTGAGATATTTTAGTTCAATTGTAACCTTAAGTAAGTGAATGGGTTATTTGAAAAATGATATACATATTAAGTGGTAAACTTTCATCTCCATCAAACACTTAATTTATGATTTTAGATCTTAAAATTTTGTTTGTCATCAATCATTATTATTATGATTTTCTCTCAATTAAAGATTAATACAAGTGTCAGATTCGAATTCCTATAATCTCATTTGATGTGCTGGGTAATGGGTATCATTCATGAGAATTTTACGTTAGTTTACTAGTGATATCTCACACATAAATTTAAAAAAAATTATAAATAATAATTTATATAGATAAAACGTATTGTCAATGATATAAAAAAAATATCTGAGACCACAATTTTTTCTTGGCTATAAATCGTGAACATGTCAAGTCAGTCCCTCATTTAAATCACCACATGCTCTAATAATGACAACATACTGATAACAAAAAAACAAGGGCAAGTGGTGGAGTTAGATTCATTTAGAAGGTATGTTTTGAATATACTTTTTTTATAAAAATTAGATTTATTAAATTGTAAAATATTTAATTTTATAAAAATAAAAAACAACAGTAAAAGAGAAGATAATTTTGTGTATTAGATTTTAATTTAACTGTAAATCTAATTTATGAGATATAATAGTGTATGAGGAAATAAGACTGACATAAGTGTCACAGAAGTCTAAAATTGACATCACATATGAACCCACGTAAATCAGGTTTCTAATGATTTTAATTTATCCAAGCCAATAATATAACTCTACTTTGATATTCGATTTGTTGAAATATATTTTGATACCATAGTTTTAAATTATATAAAAAAAAATATTAAAAACAGAAAATATTAACTCACATGGTGTAGCTCAACTCGTTGCCTCCTATCTCGGGAAGCGGAAAGTTATAGGTTCGAGACTCCTACGGCCTAACCTTGGTGTGCGTAGGGGTAGTGGCTCACCCATGGGGATATTACACTGAGTATCCCACGGTTTCCCACACAGAAGTTGAAAAAAATATATGTATATTTAATTTTTTATTATATGCTATTTTTTTTATCAATACCGGCTTTAATCCACTGGCTAATCTTTGGGAGACGTATAAGCCTCTCTAGTGTGTGTACACACTGGGTAACCGTAGAGGGACGATAACTCGGGTCGGGTTTTGACCGACCCGCATGACCCGACCTGAAAAATCATGCAAGTCGGGTCGAGAATTCCGGGTCAGCTGGTCGAGTTGGGTTGAGAAGATAAAAATTCGCATGAAATTCGGATCGAGTCGGGTTGAAGATTTTACAAGTTAACCCGATCTGACTCGATTCAACTTGACCCGACCCAGTTAAAATAGGTTCAGAATGAGGGTCGGGTCAAATTCGGGTTGGAATTCGGTTCGGATTGGATTGTGAAGTTCGGGTTGAGAATTTGGGTCGGGTCGGATCGAGTTTCATATATATCAACTCAGGTCGAATTGGGTTTTAAGGAACCTGACCCGCCCAACCTAAGTTGCAGCCCTATGTAGAGGAACTAGCACTTTGTTGTGTGAATCAAAATCAAGATCCCACTTCCTGAACCGAGTTGTTAGTCACCAATCCAATCTTTTTGAGTTTATTATATTCTACTAAATAACATAGTTGATCCCCAAGTACTTATAAGCAGGAAATAAAAAACCGGCCAATATGGCCTATGTCATTCAAAAACAATATTTTGACCTTGACTTGTGAGACAATTATAATAGAAAATCATATTAAATAGGATTTGTAAAGAAAATTTATCAACTCTACTAAATTAAATAAGGCTATACTATTAAAGAGATAATTATCTCGGTTTCCCACACATAAATTTTAAAAAAAAATTATACATATTTAATGCAATTATTTTTTAAAAAATTATATAATATTAGTAATTATTTATTGATTTGAAGGGTTTCTTAGACATACTTTTTTATATGTGGTTTAAAGCCGAGTCACAGGATCGTCACAATATGATAGAAAATTTAATTGCATTGCTATATATTTTTACACATACAAAATTGTGTCGGTGGACGAGGTAGGGGTGGGGGGCGTTTGGCATGATGAAATTACAGGGAAATCCAGAGAAATGATCAGAATTTACTGAAAATAAAGAAAATAATTTGTGTTCCTGTTTAGTTTATGTTGTTGGGCTGGTTTTATGGAAATGGGCTGACGTGTATTTCATTTTTCATAGGCGTTTGCATCTCAAAAAAAAAAGGGAATCATGGTTTATTTATTTTTATTAGTGTTTGATTTAAATTCAAATTTAATTGTTTTTGAGATTAGAATTATTTTCATCTAAAAAAATAATTAAATTATTAAATTCGCATAAAAAAAAAAACTAAGGTTCGGTTTTTATATTCTCCCACAAACTAAGGTTGATTTCTTAGCATTAATTTGTCAATTAAATAGTTATGTGATAATATATCGACCGATATCTCGTTATCAGCCGATATATCAGTCGATACTTTTCTCTCTTAATTTTTTTTCTTTTTTTAAAAAATGTATTAATATCGGCCGATATCGATGATACATATTGGCCGATATCGACGATATATATCACCGATATATATATCAGATATCAGCCGATATTTCGACCCCTTCTTGGGAGCATAGGTAATAATATTAGATAAAATGAAGGCCGATATATATCAGCTGATAATATATGTATCAGCCGTAACAGTATAATATCTCTAATATATCTGCTATCATATCGCTTCAAATATCAGTCAATATTGATAATATCAACCAAATAACAATATTTTAAAAAAAGATTGAAATATAGATTGGTGCCCTCACCATATAACGGCGATATATTGGCTGACATCTCGTTTGTAATATTGGCCATATCTTATAATATCGGCACCAAAATTCGAAGTACAAACTTTTGAAATTCAAAAATCAAATTAAAGGCATTGTACGGCCTGCTCCTCATACCCATGGTAGGCCAGATGAGGGCAGGGGTTTAAAAATTGATATCGGCCGATACGATATGTCGACCGATATATTGTTATCGGCCGATATTTTTCTCTTTCTTCCTTTTTTTTTAAATATCGGCTGATATAATACGGCCGATATCAAGGCCGATATTGTGAATATCGGCCGATACGATACATATCGGCCGATATTCACATATCCAAAACCGATATATATCGGCCGATACGATACGTATCGGCCGATATTTCAACCCCTAGATGAGGGATCAAAATATTGGTAAAAGGAGATTTCGGCAGATATGGCCGAGGTAAAAGGAAATCTCAGCCGATATTGGATCGAATATCAACCGAGATCTCTCTCTCCTCTTTTTTCTTTTGAAAAATATTGTGATTTTTTTATATTTTAATTGTTTTGAATTAAAAAGAAAATAAAAAATGAAAGGAGGCTCAGTTTTGAAATAAAAAATTGATATCGGATGATATTGGACTAGACCCACCACTGAAACAACTTTTTTTAAAAAAATCAATGGTATTTAATAAAATCGGCCAACATCAGCCGATATATATATCGCCAATATATCGGCGATATCAGCCTATTTTATCAAAGTACAACCGATACTAACTGTATCCGCTGAGATACCTCCGTCTATAAAACCCAAGATTTTCATCTCTCGGCCACATGCAATATTTTAATCATTTTTTTGAAAAAAAAAAAAACGAGAGGAGACCAGTTAAATTTTTTTTGTTAGTACCCAACAGCTCTCTCTCTCTCATTTTCACACACTTTGATCCTCCCATCAATCGACCGATCTTACTCTCTCTCTCTTCCCAAACTCAATTTCTTTTTCATTTCTTGTAATATTTTAGCTCTTAAAAAATTGGCTTTTCCCTAATTTTTGGTGATCCAGACCGTTTAAAGCTTTGTTCTTTGCTACATCTACAATTATTGTAACTTTTTTTCCAGATTAAATATTTTACCCATCATATCTAAAGGTATTTTGTTTGAATGTTATACTTTAGAATTTAGATGCACTTAATGTAATTTTTAATCTGAATTTATAATGCTTTTTGATTATTCTGACGGGTTTAATTCAGTTCTAAAATTGATCTTAGAAGTTATTATACTGTCTAAATTTTTCATTTTCATGCATTTTTATATTTTATTATATTTTTTTATCAGAATCTAACTTACATTTGTTAAAAATATTTAAAAATGATTAATCTTAAAAAAAAAGTGAAATATTTTTCTTAATTATTACTTGTTGTCACCCTTGCTACTCTCTGTTACCAGTATCAGATAGCAGCGGATGAGAAGTATCCACAAGACGCATATGCAAGGTTTCTTTTTAACATCTCCGTTCGAACGACCTCCTTATTGATGCTACATTGCTTGTATTTTATACAAGTTTTATTACATTTAATATCAAATTAAAATGGATTATATATATATATATAGTGGCTATCGGTTCAATAACTAACTCAATAAATTAGCACAACATTTCTATAAATTCTTATAATTTTTCTACAATTTTTTGTAATTTTCTGTCATTTTTTTAATTAATTTTGAAATTTTATATTTCATAACTTAAAAGTAACACTCATTAACTAAGTCAATAAATTTTCAAAATATTTTTACAATTTTGTTTTTTGTTTTGTAATTTTTCATTATTTTATTAATAATATTTGAAATCCTCGACTTCGTAACTTCAAAATTACATGTAAATGACCTATATGTAATAAAAAAAATTACAAATCTTAAGCTTGGGCTTGGGCTTGGGCTTGGGCTGGGCTTAAGTTGTGCTCTGCTCGAGCTCGATGAGCAAGTGAAAAGCCTAAAAATAATCAGTCTGAGCTCGGGCTTCAATGCCAACACATACCTGAGCCCAGGCTTGGCCTGAATAATAAACAGGCTTTCATTTTTTGGCCTGAAAACTTTCACTAAAGCCCACCTTTTCTCTGCCTTAGTTCTTCGGCAGTTTGGGCCAAATTCCCTTCCCTAGTTGTGAGGTAATCCAGGGAAAAACAATCACCCTTGAAAGATAACAATCACAAATGAAATGACAGTGGACTATATGTTTAGTTCTTTATTGAAATAATAGATCAGATACGATTCATATATCACTTATAATATTTGCATACGAAGGAGTTCAATAGTTTATGTGAAATTCCTATCTCTTGAAAGGTACCTTTGAGGAATTATGCTAATGTGATGGATTTCTTGTCGAGATTGACCGCTGGATTATAGACAACAAGTTGGGCCAGCCTATTATGGGATAATAAATGATTTGACTTTCCGTTAACTATCAGTTTTTGAGCTTTTTGCATATTCGTCAGTAAGGCTAGCCTTGAGATCCCCTAAAATTTCAAGGGCCCTAAGTGGAGTGAGATTTCAGGGATCCTTTGTGACTGGTATATTAAGGAGTTTAAGTGTGTGGGAGCCCTTTCTGTCTGGGGGCCCTAGGCGGCGGCCAACGCTGACTATGCTCAAGGCCAGCCCTATTCATCAGGCATCTAATATTTCTATCCGTCAACCAAGCTTTAGTCAGGATTCAACCAACTCAATAAGGATGCACAAGCTCATTCGAAAGTGATTCAGAAAGAAGATCCAAATCTAGTGGGCTAAGCTAAAATCTGTAAAGAAGTGATTGACAGATTCTGCATCTTGGTAGACATAAGCTGCAACCGTTAACCATGAGCGATCTGCTACTTAAATGATTCATTGTCGAAATCTTGTTTACTCCAGTCACCAAACAGAATGCCCTTCCTTCCGGCGGAACTCGCCATTTCCGAATTCTTTGATTAACTTCTCCGGTTACGTGCTACGCTCTAAGTGATTTATGTTAAAGAGTTTTTTTGGTTCAAAAGGCATTTATTGGGCTAAACTGTATTTATGTAAGGCCCAGGCCCAGTGGGCCTAGTATGTGTAATTTAATCCTGAGTATTTATTTTCTCTCTCTCTAGGGTTTTCTTTGGCTGAGTGATTTCTCTGCGTGTGAAAAGAGAGGACAGAAATAGAGAGGAGAAAGAGAGACTGTGAAGAAGAGGGAAGGAAAAGGGTTGGGTAATCCTTATAACCTGTGCGGCACTTTCTTCATAATGGAATCTTAATGCACGTCTTATGTACGTAGGCGTTTTTGCTGAACCACGTAATCTCTCTTATTCTTGTGTGTGATTTACATGAATTTAATTTTTTAATTCCCAATAATTTATAAATGACTTCAACGAAGATGTTCGATGAATGTTATGACCTCAAAGCCTTTCATCATCCCCTTCTCTGTCACTGAGAACTGTATATAAATAACCCATCAACAATAGAATATGTTTAAAATCTCTTTGTTCCTTAGGCAAATCCTACTTTCCATGAACCTTTTTCTGGGTACAAATCAACCCATGTTAGTTACAAATTTCTGGGTACAAATCCAACCCATTGAAGGGCCTAGTTCGAGTTTGGGACACCTTGGGCCCAACATGTACCTCATCCACTCACAGAAACAATGTTAATGGGTCAGATTCGGGTTGTATCTGAAGTTTTCTATACCCAGTGTTAGGTTGTATACTTTATTGGGCCTGGATTTGGCTGATCCATTTCGGTTTGCTTCTTCTCTGACCAGTTCGATTTGACACATCCAAGCTTAATTTTAAGCCTTACGAATGACCAAAGGCCCTTTTCACTTTAAAACATTATATATTCGTCTCTCTTTATTATTGTTTAACCAGGGTAGGCTTTCGGTTAATACTCGTGTGCAGGATCATTACTGGGCCAAGGCCTGGATATTATTAGCTTTCCATTCTGCATTTCTGTAGGGCCTGACTGATGTCTTACCCACATCAGTGTCCAGTAGTTGAATTTATCGAACCGTATCATTCAGGAAATCATGTGACCAGATTATGCAAATGGACTGAGTTCAATTTCGATCCAGATTATTTCACCCACAGTTCTTCAGCCTATACTCTTTTCGTGTTATCGACTGAATGAGGTCATTGCGTATTCGTCATCGGCGACAACGTCCTTATTACCTTGACCCAAATGAATGGAGATTTAGATTCATGTGGACATTATTCAGATTGAAATGTTCGACGGTGGATCAGCCGATCAGGCCCAACGAAATTGATTTCATAGGCATGGAAAAAAGTGATCTCAAATCTCAGTGCGAAATCATTCATAAGCCCTAGAAATTTAGTGGAAGGCCCATTGAATTTTTTTTTCCTATTTTGCTATTGAATCTAGTTGTGAAATTTATATGAGTGGAAGTTCAATGGCCAACTTATATAGTTAAGGATTTTCTACCCCACAAAATAGTGTTCCACCATCTAAGAAGGTCTTGTCACTTGTAGCCTCCCGCTAACTCCTCCCATGGCCTAACCTTGATGTGCCTTAAGAGTAGTGGGTTCATCCGTGGAGATTTTAGTAGGACTGTGTCTGAATTTCCCATAAGTTAATTAAAAAAAAAGATAAAGATCTAATAATTGAAGATAATGTCTTTGAAGATAGTCCACTCTTAGAAGATTCACAACAAGAGCATTCAACACTTGATACTCACATAGAAAATCCAATAGTCGACGATCATGTATACATGTGGCAATTAATGTTGACTCATATCTTTTGCCTACAAAACAAAGTTATCACATCCAAATTATGTCTCCTACTTCATATCATTCAGCTCCAATTGATTTTATTTTTTGAGATGGGGAAAACCATTCAATTATTGGTCGAAAGACAATGCCCCAAGATTGTTGACATTAAAAGCATTTTTTATTTATTAACGTATTGGAAATTCAGACATATTCCTACTAAAATCTCTACGGATGAGCCTATTATCTTACCCCTAAGGCACACTAAAGTTGAGTCATGGAGGTTCGAATCCACAACTTCTGATTCCTACGATAAGAGGCAACCAGTTAAATTACACCCATTTAAATCATTTTAAACATATTTGAAGCATATGGAGATTACAAGAAGATAATACAACTTTGTTGAGCAACGTAAGGAATCGAGCGTCACTATTTTTACGCATAGTCACTGGACATTTAGAACTTGAGGGCGACATCTTTTCAAGGGGAGGGAAATGATGTAGGACAAGTTATGAATGACTATAAAGGGTGTTCAAGGGCTGTGTTTTTGGCTTGGCTATGCTGTATGTAAGCCCAACCCTTTTCATATATAGAAGCCCAAGCCCGCCAAAAGCCCATTGAGTTTCACGGGCTGTGTTTTGGCTTGGCCAATTTAGACTAAAGAACAACCCTAACGATTCAAGCTGTCTTATTTTAAATAGGTTGTCAATTTTGTATTTTCTTCACTTTTCTTTATGACAATATTAAAACGTCAACATGCTTAAAATAAGGACTACAATTGCAGCTGATTGGTTTATGATTCTTTTCTTGAGTATGAAGTTAGGTTTTGAAGTTCTTTTAAGGCCTATATATTTATGTGGTTGTATGTAAAGTTATCGAGTGATAAATTTAGTAAAAAAATTATTCAAAAGTCCTCTGTTTCTATTGATTCTTTCTTTCTTTTTTAATTTCTCGGAGGAAGACTATGATGACCTGACCCCTAAATCATTTGAACCCCAGATCGTTGACGAGTTAACCGAGTAAAAAGGGGGCTTAAGGAGTGTGTGTGTGTGTCTCATTGGTGGGACAACTATTTAAGGACTTCTTCGGCGAAGTCCAAGGTGGGGGTGTAATGACCTGAAACCCAAATCGAGAGAAGTTGTAGGGAGTGTGTGGGCCTCTTGATAGGACACCTTGTGTGAAGCCCAATTTAGCTTATTCGAAGTAAGGGTTCAAAATTCGGTGGGGTTGAGATCTCGGTCTATATCTCGGTTCCACAATATCGGCCGATATTACTCTTTCTCTCTCTCTTTTTTGGGCCAAATCTCTGTCGAGATTGAGATGGTGAGATGTTGATCATATCGACCGAAATCTCATCTATACCGTTGATACATCTCATATCGGCCGAATTTTGGACCCCTGATTCCAAGTAGACAAGATGAGGTATAGGGGAAAAAGAAAAGAGAGCTAGGGACTGTCGGTGCGACTGATGGCATGGATTGGATCGACCAAACCCCATCTGTCGGCCTGTCATAAAGTAAGTCATTTTTCGACGGATCGACCATATAGTACGTGCTACGGCTCCACTGCCATAGATACATACGTCTATCATTCTTGTACCACGTGTTTAATGTGCGCTAATCCCTCACAGATGCAGGAACTGTGTCAAGGCAGGGCCCCCTTCAGCAAAGGAGAAGACTATACTAGAAGATCCAGTCTTCCTTTTGTCGTTTGTATTTATTTAAGGGTAAATGGACTATGGTGTAAATTGTTGGTCTATGTTTATGTAGACTTTCTAAACTTAGTAAAGAAGGGAGGTGTGGGAATGTGTATATTACTTAAAAAAGAAAAAAACTTTCTCTAGTCACATGTATCGGGTTTGGGTTCGGGTCGTGGCAAAAATGGTATACTTTCTCCTATTTTTCTAGTTTTCTTGGGTTGGAAACTTTACCCACATTTCTCTTTTAAGTGACAGTTCAAAACTTTTACCTCTTTAACAAGACACACTACTGTATCCTCTTTTCAGAGTTTTCCTTTATTAATAACTACTTTTATGCTAATGATTTGAAGTTTTCATACACTAAATTTTGATAATAAAACATGTTAATTTAGTTTGTATTTTTTTAATATTAAAAATGTGTAAAAAATAAAAAGAAAAACAAAAGTGATATCTTTTTTCTTTTAGCGATAAGAATGAGAACTTTCATTAAGAAAAGGGAAAATAAGAGGAAAATACAAAAAAGAAAAATTTAAAGCCTAAGAGGTATAGGCCAAGAAGGAGAAAAAAAAAAGCAGAGACACATCACAACGAGAACATCTAATCTCCACAAAAATGAAAAACACCATGGATCGGCCCTCCGACGCTATTTTTTGCAAAAAAATCTGCCATATATGATATCTCTTATTGTTTAAATTAGCAATATCTTAATCAATAGCCCTGATTTTTAAAAAAAAAAATTACGTGTGGGAAACCGTGGGATACCCAGCGTAAAACTCCCACGGGTGGACTCTTACTCCTAAGACACACTAAAGTTATGGCAGGGGGGCTTAACCAATGACCTCCCACTTCCTGAACAAAAAGATAACTAGTTGAGCTACACCCACGTAGTTTTATTAAAATTGTGAATACTTGATTGGTGATTTTATTTAAGAAATAGAAGTAAAACGATGGATTAAAATTGTGAATACCATCATTGATAGGTGATGAAACTTATTTTCCTCAATAGATTAAACAAATATTTCTAGACTTGATGCGATCGAAGACTAAACTGTCTTTCCTCTCATTTTGTGGAGGGATGCTCTTATCAATGATTGAGAATTATAATTTATAAACTCAGAAAAATCATACAAGTCCAAGTCCATTAAAAGTTTAAGTCAGCTGAATTAGTAAAATTTAATGAATTCTGGAAATTATAAAAAAATATCAAATTATTCATTTAATTAAATTTAAAATTGAATTTAAGTTTTTTAATTTTTTGATAAACTAAGTATCGAATTTCATGCAAGCTGAAAACCATAGTCACAAATATTGTTCTCGCCTCTCGGAATATTAACGGCGATTGTTAATATCTGCATATTTTCAAATTTTTGGATTTTTACCAAAAGATTAATGGGAAAATCTCGCAAAAAAAATAATATTATAAAAATAATACAAATAAATTTAATTAAAATATTAATAAAATAAAAATCCTAATGTAGAATTTATCGAGAATATATCGAGATATTACCGTTTATCATATTTTCAACACGAATTTATCAAAAATTTACTACCGTGCCAATAAATATACATTATTAACAAAATAATAATATTTTACCAACAAAAACATAATAAATTTAAAAATACCATCCATATTTAGTACTCAGAAGAGGGCTGAAAAACATTGAAGTTCCTTAATTTCGTTGCTGTGCAGGAGTACCAAAAGCCACAACCAATCCTTGTTAAGAGCCAGGTACAGACCCGTTGGAGAGAGTCGGTTCCCAAAGTCCAATCAAGGACCGACATAATAAAATTTTCAAGTGGTACACCCATCTGATCATAACAATAGATTTTCGTAAGAAGAGGTCCATTCAATCATATTCACACATCTATTCTCCTTGTTTCTAACTATTAGTTTTATTATTTTTAATAAATTTAACCAATCACTCACCATTTTCCACGACAAATGAATAAATGAGGTTGACAACAACATAGTAAATTATGATTAGATATCCAACATCAGCCAATGAGTATTAAATATAGCTGATTTGGTCATGTGAATTGTTTATATACGGTTAATATGATAAATATTTACTTTTAGTAAAAAATATTTTTAAGCCAATACAGTCATGTATCACTGATATATCATTAGTAGTCATTATCAGAGGTGAAAATCCCACTATCGGATGCTAAAGTTCTCTTTCTTACCTTTTTTTTTTCAAAAATCATCAATATCAATCAATATCGATGATATATATCGGATGATATCGGCCAAAATTATCACCCCTACTCATTATATTAAATCCGATTGGATTTTGACTCCTTAACAGAAAGTTTTGACATCCAGTCATTTCTTGTGTTCCATTTCAGAAAAAAATGGCATACATTTAAAAAAAGAAGAAGCAAAACTATAATAAATTCTGAAGACAATAATAAAAAATTATAAAATATATAAATTGATTATTTTCATCATTATGCACTATTCTACGTAAATAGAAATATAAATTATCATTAAGTAATTATTTATGTTTATAATCTCAATTGTAATAGTATAATTATCAAATACTAATTCAAAAATGTTTGAATTTTATTCAAATAATAATCAAATACAAATTGAATTAGAGAAAAATTCAAAAACAATACTTAAGAAATAAACATGAATTCTCATTTCATTCAAAATTAAAAGTAAAAACTTAAAACCCATAGGCACATTGGATCCATTTCATTTTTTTTATTAAAATTTCATAATATACATTAAAAATAAAGTATAGTAATTTGAAACATAATTCACGATAGACCAATTTCAACCTAAAATTCAATTTCTAACAAATTCGTCTTAATAGTCAAAATCATCAGGATTTCTTCAATTAAAGACGCATGTTGACTTTGACTCATAAGATCAAGTGAATTTAAACTAAAGTTTAGGATTAAACTTTTTTGTAACTATAACAAATGAAGTATATCTTTCAGTTGTACCATTGAATTTATATATATATATATATATATATATATATATATATATATATATTTAATTTTAAAAAAAAAATAAAAATAAATCTAATAGAGCCAAAATGGGTAGAGCCAAATGGGCCATTATGTGATAATAAGAAAAATAATTGCAAATTATTGTATATTTTATCATATTGTAGTGAACTTTAATCAGAATTTATTCTAAATAAATATGTTTAGAGCAATATTTATATTTGGCATTTCGACATATTAATGTAGAAATTGTATCATATAACCTAGTGCTATATTGATATTGTACTCAACTTAATTTTTTTAAAGATAATCAGATGAAATATATTAAAAAGAGATAAAAAAAAATATAATAGATGGATTTAAGAGACAGACTCAAAACAACTATAATATACAAAGTCACTCAACGTAATTAGAATTTTATATCAGCTGATTAAATAAATAAATTTTAATGAGTTTTACGAAATTATTAAAAAATATATCTAGTCACTTAATGCCATTACATTTTAAATCGAATCTAAGTTTTTAAGTTATTTTTTGGGGGACGGTGGAGAGGTTGTTCTTAATTTAGTTGTGCAGGAGTACCGAAAGCCAAAGTCTATCCTAATCTTGACGGACAGCCCACTTCAACAAAGTCGGCTGCCCATCTCAACAAACAAATAAATTTTCATTAAATATAAAATCAACTCTCCGTATTTGCACATTTATTATCTTGTTCTCGGAAAGTTAGTTTTGAAGTTATTTAAGGGATAATGACACGTGCAATATAAGTTTTTACTATAGTGTACTATTTTTAAAAGGAAAAAATTATTTTACCTTCTCTTTTTTAAAAAAAGAAGAGAGAGAATAAGAAAAGTAATCGCAAAATAGTATTTTCCTTTTAAAAGTAGAGAGCTTTAATATAAGATGACCATTTAAACACCCGAATTTTCTGTTAGGAGACACTCTTTTTTTGAAATTTAAAGTGAAATTAACATTTTGTTCTTCTGATTTTGAAAAATCTTTAATCATCCAAACGCACATCGGAAGAACAAATTATAATTTCACCCTAAATTTCAAAAAAAGGTACCTCCTAGCAGAAAATTCGGGTGTCTAAAGGACTACCCATAATTTTTTATAAAACAGAACAAAGAAGGTTTGAATCTCGAAACTTCCACTATGAGTCAATTTCGAAATGGATCTGACAACTACGATAGTATGGTATATTTATCTCCAACACTAAATATTCTCATGTATGGTAGGTATTTAGGCCCATAAACAATTATAGGGATATTTTGATATCTAAGTAATTTCTTTAATTAAAAGTAAACATTTTATGTAAAAGTAATCAAATTTTATCATATGATGAATCTCATTTAATAAGTTACATAAATTATAAAGTAAGATTCAATTCTTAACCTTGGTGAGTGATCTTATCACTTGAACATAAGTTGCCTAATATAGTTGCCATGAATCTAAATACATGGTGTAAGTGCTATTCTTTATTCTAGCATTTACCTTGATATTGTGTTAGAATAAGAAAGTCCCATAAATCTAAAACTTGTATTTTGTTTTCCATTAAAATTTGAGTAATATATAGGTAGGGCTGCAATTCGGGTCGAACGGGCTGGGTTTTTTAAAACCCAACTCGACCCGAGTTGATATATATGGAACCCGACCCGACTCAACTCAAATTCTCAACCCGAACTCTAGAACCCGACCCGACCTGAATTCTAACTCGAATCAACCTGAATTTTGACCCGACCTGCATTATTAACCCATTTTAGCCTAATTTTAGTCGGGTCAGATCAGATCGGGTCGGGTCGGATTAACTTATAAAATCCTCAACCCGATCCGACCCGAATTTCATGCGGATTTTTATCTTTTCAACTCGACCCGAACCGCTGGACTGAAATTCTTGACCCAACCTTCATGATTTCTTGAGTCAGGTAACGCGGGTCGGGCCAAAATCTGACCCGAGTTGCAGCCCTATATATAGGATGTATCATAGTGAATTCAAAGTTGAAACACCTCTCTTCGTATAAGAATAATCTAGAAAGATATTTAGGCTACTTTTTATAATGTTATTCAGTTTATATAAGTAAAGAACTTACATATAATCTGAGGATTAGTCCGGTACTCTAAGAGACCTGAACACTTTGATCATCAAAAACAATCTAGAAAGATACTTACACCACTTGATTTGGAAATAGTTCGAACCTTATCAGTAATCTTTCATATGCTAACATAAACATTTCCTCCCCACCTCCAACATGGGAATTAAACAATCTAATGATAAGAGCAACTTAGTAGAATTGCATTGTGGAGTGTGCCAATTCAAGAAAAAAACAAAACATATGCTTACATGACCCATGGTTAAGATTCTTGGGCGGGTCGGGTTGAGTTTTGAACGTATACCTGAACTCAAGCCCAAATTGCAAATTAAGGACCAAAGCTCGAGCCCAAGTTAACCTGAATTAGTAGAACCTGCGCCCAACACAAATTTGTATATGTAGGGCACGAGATACATAGGAATGTGCATTTAAGCTATGTTAATGTTCGATAGGATGGTAAATGAGACAATTAACAATAAATTCTTCATTTTTGCAGTGGTTTCTTGTATCATAGATTAGTCTCACTTCTAATGTGGAGTATACATATCTCATATTATTAAAAGATTAGTTGCCTCATATTACTTATCATTTTGTATTTTTAAGAATAAAATTTGAAATTTATTTTGTTAATTTGAATTTTTTAAGTCTTACGTTGAAATTGGTAGTGAATTTGGAGTGGAGGTGGGATTTATAGACATCTCATTTCTTGCATGGATCAAGAGAATGAAATTTAAAAATAAAATATTATATAAAGCATGTAACAATAATAATAGAATTTTTTTTTTTTTAATCTATGTGTGAGAAATTGTGAGATACAGTGCCTAAAACTTCTACAAGTGAGTTCATTACCTTTAGATGCACCAAAATTAAATCATAAGGACTCAAACCTACAACTTCTAGAGAATAAAGTGACCAATTTCATTAACTGTTACAAGTATGCAATTTTACCTTTTCTTTGCATCTTTCTTTCATCTGGCTGATTGATGGAATGGATGGAGAGACGTTACTTTCTCTTCCTTCCTCTAAATTCCTTTGCCGTCATTATGTTTTTATTTTAAGCAGTCAGTACTCTATTGTGACGACATATTCTTAGTACTATACAATATAAAAACATTTCAACTAGGAGGGGTAAATTTTATAGAAATTACCTGGGGTTATCCATGAGTGAGGGTTATCTATGATTAGGAGTTACCCTTATACAGGAGTTGTCCTTATCTTATTTGGTAATTATAGGAATAAAGACATAAAGTTAAAACTTACTATGATAGAAAAAATTTTATTTAATAAATGTAAATAGAGGTAACCTAACATATTGATAATTTTATAAGATTTAATATTTTTTTATTAAATCTATATAATATAAAAAATAAAAATAAAATTTAATAAAACATAATTATTAAATAATATTTATCAGAAATGTGCGAAAATTGAAGAAGTGAGGAATTTTTTTTAAAAAAATCTAGATTTCAGGCCATCTCCAAATCCAATGAACATTATTTTTTTATGGAAGTATTTTTCATGAGGAGGTAGGGGGAAGAATTCGTCCAAAAATAGCTAAAATTTGAAAAGGGAATTTTAAGATATGATTTAGTAAATTCGAAAGATTTGATTTTTTTCTTATCATAGTAGAATTAATAAATAAAAAGTTATTATAAAAAGATTAATAAATAAAGAGATTAATAAATAAAGAGATTTTAAGATTGAATTTGGCCACCCTTAAATATATAAAATTTGTGCAAAAAATGACATCATTATCACCATCATCAATGTAGTTTAAATCCCATCTATTTAGGGTTGACTTTACGGGTTCTACCTTTCCATTTGATCCTATAATAAATTGAAAAAGCAAAAGTGAAAAGATTTTATGATAAATTTGTTGAGTTTGAAGAATTTGAGGCATAATTTTATATTAGAATTTAAAAGTAGAAGAAAATGTAAAAAAATTTAAAGTGGAGAAAGAATTATTCAATACCAATAATTTTATCAATGTATAAATGTAATTGAGCACAAGGCACTAATCAACTAGCAAGAAACCAAGTAACCCCAACGGGTTATCACGAGCAAGATTTCTAGAGAGATGCTCTGGGTTCAAACCATGGAAGCTCCAATGAAAGACCACTTCTTATGAGAATATGTATAGAGTAAGAACTCATTGAGTTATCCAGTGTGTGCGAATAGGGGGTTTTTACACACCTCGAAAGATTAATCGAGTGAGACGTTTGGACACTTCCGAATTTAAAAAAAAAACCTAGCAAGAAACCAAATGGACCTGAACTGGACTCATAAATTTAAATGCGGTTTTTAACTTTATTTGATGAAACATTTAATTGTGATATACGGGCCAACAATACCTTTTTGATAGAAAAATTGTTTTCTCCACCATTCTCTCTTGGACAAAAACTCTATCAAGACTTGAGACTTGAAACTATCCATTAGGTATTAGGCCTTGTATGAGTGAGGGGTATGTATGGAAGAGAAAATCGCTATCGAAGGTGTTGGAAAGGTCTTAGACCGTCCATGAGAGTTGAAATGCTATAGTATATATAAGATGGGAAGTCTCTTTCTCTACCAAAAGGTTTTTTGGAGTGTGTATATGAGTGCACGCTCTGCCGTGAGGATCCATTTACACTCAAATCGGATAATATTATACTAATGTGACATATCGTAATATAAGTAGAATATGTATGAAGTTTCATTCTCATCCAACGATTATTCTATTTTTAAATTTTTTAAAATTAATGATTTATACTTATCAAAAAATTTATAAAAATATTTAAAAATCTACTAACAATAGCAAAGAACAAACAAGAAGAATACAATTATATCTAGAGTGAAAATTGAAAAGAAGAAAAAAAATTAACCCACTTAAATAAAAAAGATTTTCTTATAATATAGATATCTATATTCTATATTAGAAGTGAGACTAATTCTACTAGTATATGTAAATCTCCTAATTCATATACACTAATATGTCGATGATAAAGAATAACTTCATAGAAAGTGATTAAAAAAAATTAAGTATAAATCCAACACAAAATCTAAAATTTTTAAATGAGTATTCACATCCCATATTTAAAGTGTAATTAATTTTACGAGTATATATATAGATACTGTACGTTAAATAACTCTTAGTGAAAGTAGTCTAGAAGGATTTAAATGTCTCCCTTCGCAAAAGACAAAAGAAAAAACTTTTTGACTGTCACATCTACACCTCTAATTTTTTATAAGAATAAATATTCCAAAATAATGGTAGCGGATTCTTCCAATGCCTAATTCAATGTATCTAAACCATTTATCTCGAAAAAGCAATCTGTAAAAGTCGGACCCACAACGACTGTATGAAAGAAAATCAGAGCACGTGCCCAATAAGTGTTGGGGGCTTAAAAGTGTTACCATATCTCCTTCTATTATTATTACCTTTCCACGTCCGTTTTATCCTCCAAATTGCCCCATAAATTTTATTTATATCCATCTCAACAAAAGTAAAGCACAATTAAATACCCAGTGGCCCCATTAGTCATAATTAAATACATTAATGATTTTTTAAAAGATTAGAAAGCAATTGAAAGGAAATTCTTTATAATATAAATTAAAATAAATAATTTGAAACCATAAATAAGTTACACAGTAGAGATGGAGGCTCTATGTAAAAGATTATCTATTATTATAGGTTTGATGGATTTTTATTAATGAAATGACACTAATCATGAGATTGAGCTTGATAAAATTACACTTTTGTGCTGTGTTGACCGATCAACTCTACACTAAGTGTGGACTTAAGAGGGCTAGGGCTCAACAACCCTTTCTGTCATTCATCAATAGGGCATCAATGTGGATCACTTATGTGGAACTGCACGCTAGCTTATGGGAGCACGTTTAGACACCGGATCTTTTGTCACGCGACACAGTTTTTAAATTTTTAAGGTAAATTACCTTTTGCCGCTCTCGTGTTTTTTTCCCTTCTGACAATTTTTCTGACGATTTTTCAGCTCATTTTTTATTTCCTGTTGAATCATTCGAAAGATGATAACGAATCCTTCAAACGAATCTGCTGATATGCTACAGTCAGTTTTTTTTTTAATTTTAAATAGTAAATATTTTTTTATTTTAAAGTTATTTTTTAAATACTATGTATTTTTAAAATTTCTTAAATTAAATATCTGAATTAATTACGATAGACTGGTAAAAATACTTTAAGAATTTAAGGTCGTTTGACACTCTCATAGGCTTAAAACATAGTGTTTTATAAATAAGGGTATCCCTATGCTATACTGAAAACACATTTAGGAGTGTCAAAAGATCTTAAAGTGTTAAAGTATTTTTATCAGGTTATCGTAATTAGTTCAGATATTTAATTTGAGAAATTTTAGAAATATAGAGTGCTTAAAAAATAACTTTAAAGATTTAAAGGAAATTTGGCTATTTAAAAAGTTATTTTTAAACACTGTGTATTTCCAAAATTTTTGAAATTGAATATCCGGACTAATTACAATAACCTGATAAAAATACTTTAAAACTTTAAGGTCTTTTGACACTCCTAAATGTGTTTTCGGCACAGCCTAGGGATACCATTATTTGTAAAATACTATGTTTTAAGTATTTGGGAGTGTCAAACGACCTTAAATTCTTAAAGTATTTTTATCACTCTATCGTAATTAGTCCGGATATTCAATTTGAGAAATTTTGAAAATACATAGTGCTTAAAAAATAACTTTTAAATAATAAAATTTCCTTTATTAAATATCCAGACTAATTACGATAACCTAATAAAAATACTTTAAGACTTTAAGGACTTTTGACACTCCTAAATGTGTTTTCGGCACAGCCTAAGGATACCCTTATTTGTAAAACACTATGTTTTAAGCATTTGAGAGGGTCAAACGACTTTAAATTTTTAAATTATTTTTATCAGTCTATCGTAATTAGTCCAGATATTCAATTTGAGAAATTTTGAAAATACACAGTGCTTAAAAAAATAATTTAATTTTTTTTTTAAATTACTGTTTAAAAATTAAGAAAAACTGATTGCAGCATATCCGCAAAATTTGTTCGAAGGATCGTTAAGATCCTTCCAATGATTCAACTGCAGTCGAAATGTGCTCCCTAGCTTATATATAAACTAGATAAATATATAAGTTACACATCTTTTAATATAATTTATAATTTCTTATCATTCAATAAATATGTAAAATTTAAAAAAGATATAATCTCATTTATCTTTATTAAAATAGTTTACATGACTTGGGCGATAAAAGTTGAGAAAGGTGTACAATTAGAATGAAATAAGAGTGTAGGAAGACGTAAGTCCAAAAAAATACTATTGAGGTTCTTTAACGAAACTTCTTATGAAATAAATCTTGAGTCCAACATATGTGAGTATAATATAGAGAAGTTTTACCCCTATTTAATTATATTATTTTTTAATTTTAAATTTTTAACAATAAACGAATTATATTCATTAAAATCTAAAAATTGAGATTATATAATTTGAATTATCAATTAATAATAAAACTTTACTTATCTATAATTTGAATTATCAATTAATAATTTGAATTTTTCACAATTATGATATGTGGGGCTCGTTTTGTATCCTCTCTTCGGTTCGTGGGTTTTTTTTTCCTATGTTTGCTTATTAAGGTTTTTTTCTTTCTCTGGCCCGGCTGTGGATTTGCTTATTGTAATTTTTTGGGCTTTGTCCCTCTTTTTGAATAAATACTGATCATCCATTAAAAAAAATTATTCAAAATATTATTTAATAATATTCTCACTATTCTAGCTCAAATAAACCCCCAATAGTGTAAAAAGAAGAGAGAAAATGGCAACTTTGTCTTACGAAAGCATCTATACGTCAAGTGACCACGAAAGCAAAAATTTTCATCATCCTTGTTCACATTTCCAGCTTTCTTCCTTTAAATTTCCTTGCATTTCCTATGCCTTTCTTGGCAATATCCTCTCTCTCTCTCTCTCTACCTCTCTCTCGTACAATAATCAATTCATTTGAATCAACCCACCAAGAAACTTCCACAAGATTAGTAGAAAAAGGAAGGAAAGGAGTGACAAAGAGAAGAGAAAATGGAATCTGCCCCTTCACAGTTGCCCTTGAATCTGCAACTGGCGATCAAGGAGCTTACCAACGGCCTGGATCTAACCATCCGGCTCCGGAATCTCCTGTCAGAAGGTGGTGGGTCTGAATCGGAAAATTCCCTGGCGGCGGAGATCTTCCACTCTTTCGTGGAAGCTCATTCTTTACTGAAAAATTCCGGCGAGGCCCATAACGGTTGCCGGAATTTGATGGATACCCAACAACCTTCTCCGTATTCTGATGATCGGCAATTCAAGGATTCCGGTGGGAGAGCGAAGGCACAGGCCTCCAAAGGCGTCACAATTCATCGGAGAGGATGCAAGAGAAGGTGATGTCATGTTTTTCTTCTGTCATTTTGATGCCACATCAGGGCAATTAAGCATGGGTTTTCTAAATTCTTTTAGAACTCTAATAAAAAAATTCATTGCATGAAGTAATTTTGATCAAATTCATTAATTTTTTCCAAATTTTCAAGCTGTGATTGATACTCAAAACTGAAATTGTAAGTCCCATAAAAAGAAGAATAGTGGAGACATGTGATCTTTCTTTAATGGCAAAAAACCCCTATCTTTGGTGTAGAATTTACCAAATCAAACTTGAATGTTGTTGATACTGCAGAAGAACAAAAGAATTGTCATTTAAGGAGAGCATGGAACTTTCTAAATATATATTATCTTAAAACTATCCATTTTTACCATCTGATATTTACAACATTTGGAAGTAGTACATAAAATTTCTTATTATTTTAAATATTTTACTAACAAACATTTGAATTTTTTTTTTTGACAGAAGAACTTCTGAGGCATTCACAACATTCTCTTCCACACCATTTGAGGATGGATATGTGTGGAGAAAATATGGACAAAAGGAAATCTTTGGTGCCCAACAGCCAAGGTCTGTCTGTCTGTCTCTCTCTCTCTGTCTTCATTTCTTTTACAAGCAGCGAGGGAAATTAACATATTTTTAACTTCTAATTCTAACATAAATATTTAATCAAGTTTTGTTTTCCTGTTGAATTTAAGGCTATAAAAGGCATGTGAATCTTTGTCCTTGTTTCAGCATATTTATTATGACGTACTGAATACTGACATATCAATATTTCATGTGAACTTACTTTTTAAGATAAAAAAAAAATCAAAATTACATTACTTTTCTGATGTTCTTTCCATGATTATTTCTTCTTTTACTGCTGTGCAACAACATGACCAATGTAATAAATACCGCCGGTATTTTCGTTTTTACCGCGAAAATATCGGAAAAATAACGTTACCGCGTTAAAAACGTGATTTTATCGCCTATACCGTTTTTATCGGAAATTTACCGTTAAAAACGCGTTTTTAACGCGAGAAACGGTAAAATCGCGTTAAAAACGCGTTTTTACCGTTTAAATTTTTCTTCCGTACACGGCTGTCCCATATACATATACACGCTGCGCTTCACGCGCGCTATCCACACACGCCGCTGGAAATGAAAGGAGAAGCATCGATAAAATTTAATTATTTAAATAATAAAATTTATTTTAAAACTTTAAAGTTATTTTTTAAGCAGTGTGTACTTTGAAAATTTCTCAAATTAAATATCCGGACTAATTACGATAACCTGATAAAAATACTTTTAGACTTCAAGGTCTTTTGACACTCCTAAATATTTAAAACACAGTACTTTATAAATAAGGGTATCTCTAGGGCGTGCCAAAAACACATTTAGGAGTATTAAAAGACCTTAAAGTCTTAAAGTATTTTTATCAAATTATCGTAATTAGCTCGGATATTCAATTTGAGAAATTTTGGAAATACACAGTGCCTAAAAAATAACTTTAAAGTTTTAAAGGAGATTATTATTTAATACACTATGCACATTGTTTTTTAAGCACTGTGTATTCTAAAATTTCTCAAATTGAATATCCATATTAATTACGATAACGTGATAAAAATACTTTGAAACTTTAAGGTCTTTTGACACTCCTAAATGTGTTTTCGGCACACCCTAGGGATACCTTTATTTGTAAAATACTGTGTTTTAAATATTTAAGAGTTTCAAAAGACCTTAAAGTCTTAAAGTATTTTTATCGGATTATCGTAATTAGTCCGGATATTTAATTTGAGAAATTTTCAAAGTACACACTGCTAAAAATATAACTTTAAAGTTTTAAAATAAATTTTATTATTTAAATAATTAAATTTATTTCAGTTTGTAAATTTGAAAATCCCTTTATTTGATTTAAATTATCTCATAATGCAAACTTCAGAAAAACTCCCTTTATTATATTAATTTTTAATTATTATTTTAAATATTTATATTTTCCGCGAGATTTTCCCGTTAAATTCCCATTAAAAATCCGAGAATTTAAAAATATCCCGTTATTAACAGTTGCCGTTAATATCCCGAGAACGGTATTTGTCACTATGAACATGACTATGTAGCCGTTTTCACTGCCAGTGATGAAACATTCAAAAAATCTCTCTACACATCCATTAAAAAATCTCTCTACACGTCCATTTTCAAATTTTTTTAGTGAAGTTATCATTCTACCCCCTCAAGATAAATTGCTGTCACGAATCTGCCCTCTATTTGCAAGATGATTAGTGATTTGGGATAAAAAAAAAATAAGATGAATTTCCACCCCATTTTGAATTTAAAATTAAGTAAATCCATTTTGTTTGTGATTGACAGATGCTACTTCAGGTGCACCCACAAAACTAGCCAAGGCTGCCTGGCAACCAAACATGTCCAAAGAAGTGAAACAGACCCTTCAGTATATCTGATCACTTACAATGGGCAACACACATGCAGAGATGTACTTAAGCCTCCCCAACTTGTCTTGGATTCAAATTCTACAGGGTCATGTGTGCTCAATTTCGAATCGACCAGTTTGAAGAGACTTGATCATCCATTTATCTCCACCAATCCCTCTGTCAAAACAGAGAGCATTGAAGAGATTCAAAGCAATCTTATGCAGACTAATTCGGCGGGGGCCGAATATCTCATGCCATTTGATGATATCACCTTCGATTCATACATGCCGGAGACAAACTTAACAATGACAGTATCTGAAACAGGCGACGGCGGGTCCAGTGTGTACTCCTCCACCAGTTCTCACACCTTCGGCATGGATCTGATGAACACAGATGAATTTGACGACGTATTTGACTTCAATGAACTAGGGTTCATCTGAGCTTGGTGTAAAAAGTGGAGAATCTCTCCTCCTTTATTTTCTTTTTCTGGGTCCTAGAGTATAGTATTAACAGACCCAGGTCCGTTTGGAATGACCGAATCATCATCCATAACTGCTTGTTATGTAGCCCGTCTATTTGTTTAATTTTCATGTTGTGAAATTGGGTCAAATAGTTCAATGCCTTTCTCATTGAAACTAGTTTATATAGAAAATACAGGCATCCTGATGAGGAAAGAATAAATCAACAATCAAATTACAATTCTGTGATGAGGAAAACTAATAACAATGGAAACTACAATTATTATGGAAAGTCGACCGTTTCTATTAATACTTTCTCACAAATTCGGCTGTGAAGAAGTGGTGTTTTGGTAGACCTTTGGTGAAAATGTAAGATAGCTGATCCTAGAAAGACACGAAATGAATCTCATGAAAGTTTGCACATTCTTATATAAAATGATAATTAAGTTGAATGTGTTCAGTTCTATCATAAAACACGGAATTCACAGTTCTTTCTCCTTGGCCGCTTTTTGGGTGAAAGTGATTGCAAGAAGTGGTTCACCTTAAAATGCAAAGCATGTTTGTGGGGTCCACTGGAGAGATGGAGAGAGAGAGAGAGTATTCAAGCAATCCATTCTCTACCTCACAAGAGAAGTGGGCAGAGACATGGATAGATCCCATTAAATATGAGGCAGGTATCTGTGAAGCAATGTCAATCCTGAGAACCCTTAAAATTTGATGGGTTCTAAACAAAACTGATAAAAGAGGTCCTACTGCAAATACCTTAAAATCTAAAAAGGCCCTAATGCAAAATTATTTTTTAGACTTATTTTGGGGGGCCCTTAGAAGGCACCCCTGCCACCTAATGTCAGGGCCGGCCTGCTGTGAAGTCTGGACTCCACGGGGATTTTCAAAACCTGAGACACATATTTCAGCCCCTTTTTTTCATAAGCAATAAAAGATGTCCTTGTTAAGATCTTCGCAGTAGCTCCAAATGAATGAATGAGTTCCCCTTTACGACAAAATTTCGTCTTCCTTGTAAGGTGAAGGCAATTTCCATGATATTGATAGGAGTTTACTTGGGAATGTTCCATACTCTTTCCACACAGGGCATCCTTATCTCCTTATCCACACACATGGAATTTATCATCAAATTCATGAAAGAAGTCTCACCTCATGTTCTTCCGGCAACATTTTCATCCGAGGAATTTAAAAAGACAATTATAAAACAACAGTTTTACTGAGCAATTGCTTTTATATTTTACTTGAGGAAATATGGAATATTAATATTTTTTTTTATTTTGGCAAAAAACGATTAGAATATTGTCTTGTCCAGTGAAAAAATCTTCTCTTTTTCTAATTAAAACTTTTGATTTCTCCCTTAAGAAATTGATTTCTTAGAAGATATGGAAAATATCTCATCTTATGTGGTCTTAGCAAAGAGCCCTTATTTCATGCAAGTAAGATATTAAGGGAGATTCATCACAACATTGACTTTTCATATTTGTATATTTCTGTATTTGTTAGGATCCCTGATTATAGGATTGTATTTGATTGTTGATTGATCCTTTCCTCTTTGAGAGATTTGTAAATACTATATATATGGGTTTTACTGAAAACTGCTATATTTCATTGTTTCTAAAATTCTACATGGTATCAGAGCCAAAGTTTGAGTTCCGCTCATTTTTTCTTATCTAAAACCATTTTTTCCTTCCTTTAATCTACAGTGTCAGCCTGATCTCTTCACAACCTTGTCCCACGCGATCCACATTTTTTCCAAAATTCTACAAAACAGAAAAGTCTCATTTTCTTTTATTTTCAATTTTAACACTCATACAAATTTGTGATGCAAATGCATCAAGCGATCTTTCACATTCTAATGTACAACAAGGGATGGAGTAACTCTAAATGTCTAATGCAAGTAAATTGAGGAATTAATCTAATATGACCTAACCTAAAATGGGCTAAAATTAAATTCCAATTAATACTTACAATTAATTAATATAGGGAGCGAGTGGCAACAAGGGATGGGTTTTAGGGTGTAGCGACAATCAAGAAGTGGAAATTTAGGGTGACGACAAATAGGGATAAGGTTCTAGGGCTAGATTAGGGGGTTGTGGTTAAGGAAGAAGAAAGGGAGGAAAGAGAGAGAGAAAAGATAGGGTTTAATCATCTTGGAGGGCTTCTTGCCTTCTGAGGTAGATTTGGAGCGCTTTTCACCATCCGAGGCTTCTCGCCAATGAATCCTTTAGTAGGCGGCAGAGTTTGCAGAACTCAACACTTTCATTAATTCATATTCCATTTCCCTAGTGACGGTTTATACAACAAAATGACCAAAATACCCCTAATTACAAGAATGACTAAAATACTCTCAAATAAACTAACAAAAATTACATCAAGTAAAATAAATACTAAAAAAAATGAGAAATCAAATCTCCGAAATGCTCTACATCGCATTCATTTTGCGAGTGTGTTCATATTGCAATTTAGTTGTTCCAAAATGAGTCCAGACTCTAAGAAGAACATCAAACAACCACTTTAAACACAGGTCGTGGACTTGATGGGTATGAAGTTTGAGTTCTACAGGTGGACCCTTTCTCTTTTTTTTCAGAGAGATAGGTAAAATATCATTAATAAAAAAAGAGATACAAGAGTTTGAGTGGTCACACATAAGAGAGTTATATTTGACCACAGAAGAAAAGTACAAAAGGTATAAAGAGAAACTAACTACAATGAATATGCAAAAAAAAAGGAAAAAAATCCTGAAGCCCATAAGAGAGTTATATATGACCTAAGAAGAAAAGTACAAAAGGTGTAAAAGCCCCAGCCTAGAAGGCCAAGCCGAATAGGGCCAGATATTGAGAAATTGGGCCAGTGTCGGTCCAACCGACGGGCCATAGCAAGTTGGGCTTGTGCGTGTGGAAAAAGTCTCACATCGCCCAGGAGTAAAGTTTGAAGGGGGTATATAAGAGGGAGCTCACCCGTAACCTAGCACAATGTGTTTTGGGCCTGTGAGTGAGGCGAGCCCAATGTAAAGTCGTGTGGGCCTGTGTGGGCCCAAAGCGGACAATATTGTGTTGGTTAGATTCAGGCCAAGTTGTTACAATTTGTATCATAGCTAAAGGTTCAAACCCTCTGCTTGTATGGATACCTTGCCCCTCCCCTATATGTGTACGGCTGTAGTCGAGCCGAGCCCAGGACAGCTCTGGGCCTAAGTGGGGTGGATTGAGGCCCGACCCAGGAGCCCAGGTGGTCGAACTGAGCTGAGGGAAGCTATGGACTTAAGTGGGGTAGATTGTAAAGGCTCCAGCCTAGAAGCCCAAAAGGCCAAGCCCAATATGGCTAGAAATTGAGAAATTGGGCCAGTGCCGGTCTGATCGACGGGCTATAGCTAGCTGGGCCCGTGGGTGTGGAAAAAGTCTCACATTGCACAGGAGCAAAGTTTGAAAGGGGTATATAAGAGGGAGCTCACCCCTAACCAACATAACGCGTTTTGGACCTGTGAGTGAGGTCGGGCCCAATATAAAGTCGTACGGGCCTGTGTAGGCCTAGAGCGGACAGTATTGTGTGGGTCGGGTTATTACAAAAGGTAATGATATTTTGTTGATAAAAATGTAGTAAATTTGAAAATATCATTGATATTTGTGATCATTGGAGTGTTAGTAGAAAACACGATGTAAAATACTGGTGAAATTTATAGATTTAGACATAGTTTTTCTCATAGAAGAAGAGTAAGCATGGTATCAGGGGTCCAAAAAATGCCCCGGCCAAATTATCGGCCGATATTTTTCCCTTTCCTACGATATTTTTCAAAAATTGTATTTTGGTCCGAAAATTTTATGGTAATTTCAGAAAATTTGGGGCTTCTTGAATATGTAATTTTCATTAAATATCGGTCATTTACCTATTCAAATTTATTTATTTAAGTTTCAAATACAATTAGTATTAAAATTAGCAATAATATGAAGAGAAATGATAAAAAAAAAATTAAAAATTATGAAAAATTATGTTAGAAATTTTTGATAAATTTAGTGATTAGTATTGTGATTTTTTAAATTTTATTCATAATTTTATAAGCCACCTAAATTTGAATGAGGTCATTAACAAAAATAATTTAAATGGAAAGTGTTGAAAAACACACCAACTACGTCAATATACATAAAAGAAACATCAAATACATAAAAAGAACACCAAATACATCAAAGCTTCACCAAATTTTCTAAAAAAAAGAGTAATATCACTATGGATCAAGCTCTTCATATGGATAACCGGGCATGTGGAAATAAAATCTGGCATATTTCTCTTCCGGAAGCCACTCGTCAGTAGACATATACTCGGATGTTGACGATGGATAGTGATGCTTTCAACTATCGGAGGAGGGTTGTGACTGATGATCTGAAATGGACATGGACTGCATATTACTTGACAATGAGTCTGTGTCCATGTGCCCATATCTCGATTGACCCAAATATCATGTGGGCATATAATCAAATGATACATATCCTTCACTCTGACTTGGCATGTTTGGTCCACCATAAGGAGGTATATGTTGTCTATCCTCCTCTCGGTGATGGACTTGACTCATGTCGGGATAATAACTTGGTGAATTTTCAGGCTCAACATCCAAAACAATATTTTGATGACCAAAATTGTACCCATCATCTGACCCATTACCCTCATCTATAGATGAATCAGAACTGGCCGACCCATAATTACGCCTGCTAGGTTGGCTGCTCGGAACGACACATTCATTTCCTCTGATTGACCTCCTCCTCTGTGAAGAGCTAGATTCTCCGGCTGTCCCAATAGGCCGCTCACTAACAGAATGATGACGTGGTGTCATCCTTGTACTTGTTTGACGTTCCATGCCCCCAATTGTAGGGCGTGACACACTAACTGAATGGCGGCGACCGTCATTTTTCTCCTCTTTCTCGGAATCCTGCAGTTCTCCCAACTTTGAACTTTGGTCTAAAAATGATATATCTAGATCATCAAATACAAGTTCTTCTTCCTCATCGATCCATTCACTCAATGGATCATTATAACTGAATAGAGACTCGGGGTCGATAGGAAAGAAAAAATCTTCTGCATCTGTCCGCTCCAACTCGGGGTACCTCATTAAATTCCTTGCCCTCAGTCGCTGATTGTAGTGTAGGTACACCAAATCATTCAGTCTTTGAGACGACAACCTGTTTCGAGGCTAACTATGGACATATTTAAATGTGAACCAATTACACTCACAGTTGGTTGCAGTGCATGTCTGGCTCAGCAGCTTACTTCCTCAATACAGGTGAGTTGTTTCCAAAATATGTTCACCACTGTGTAGCACTCATCGTCGCCGTCTCTTTCAACCTAACGTCAGCGACTTCATCCGCAAATGACTCCAAGCGGTTCTCATAATTGTGTAACTTCAAAAAAAGAGAAACACAATTAGTATTATCGGAAAATGAAAAACTTTCAAATCATCAAAAATGACATATCATAATGAACGAAAGTAATATATCGCTGAAACATGCCGCCGGTTCACCACCCTATCTTCAACGTCCGTCTTACGCAGTTACGAATTGAGTAGTTCGATAGTTCTAAACCCAATTCATTAGGTTTCTTTGAAAATATATTCAAATAATATGTTGCTAAGTGAAATACGATGCAATTAACATAAATATAAGATTTGTACAATAATAAGATATAAACACAAATAACAAATGAAAAACTAACCTGCAACGAACTGTGGGTTCGAGATGAAAAACTGATTAATTCTCTCATTGAAGATTTGCATGAATTGATTCGGAGGATTAATATTCGCAACTTCAGTTTTAACCTTTATGATGCATTCAAAGACATATGGGAGCGTCGGCTTCTTGTCTCCGTCTTCAAATCGGAGTGCTGTGACTATGGGAGCACAGATGTTGATGGAAGATACGATACTGTCCCAAAACACTTTAGATATAAATAGATGTGTAATGTTCTGGTAATATCTTACGTATTCTTCGTTCCTCATGTCGAATGCATTCGCAAAGGACCTGCTACGCACCATCTTCATCAATTATGTCTTACTTCTTAAGAAGCTCTGCATAGTAAGGAATACTGTGGCGAAACGTGTTACTGCAGATCGCAGTAGTTCACGACGCTTCGTATACTTCCTCATAACCTTTAAGATTTTAATATGATTGTATATAAATGTGGTGACTTTCTTATTCCAACCAATTAAGTTCCCAAATTCCCTCACATTAGCAAAGTCTTTAAGTATCAAGTATATGCAGTGGGCCGCACGGGGGGTTCATAAGATCTACGGGTATGTGTTCCCGATCTTTTTCCCTCCTGACTTATAGCCCGGTTCATTGTCCGTTACAATTTGGACAACATTCTCGGGTCTAACTTCTTCACAGATACACAACATCATGCTACAAAGAAAATCTCCATCGTTTGTTCTTTCCGATGTGTCGCATGATTTATGAAACACTGTGCCACATTGATTATAAATTAGGAAGTTAATGATACTCCGGTTACCGTCACTCTTCCAGCCATCCGACATAATGGTTACTCCCATATCCTCGAATCCGTTGTATTTCACGCGGGATGAATGTTGAATAAATCTCACATGGCTTTGGGATGGTGATAGAAGGTCCAGCAACTGCGGATGCATAGCACATGGCTTTAAAATATGGATTCTCAATGTCCCTCGGTGGCAGGTGGGTATCAGAGAAATACTTAGTCGCTGCCGTTCCAAGGAAATGTTTTGCCGACTGTCTGTCTTATTGATTTATTTTACCTTCTTTCAAAGAAGTTGGCCTGTCCCATATTGGATCACCAGTACCAATTGTCTCCGAATTCACACCGTAGCGTTCAACTGTTTCTCGTTGTCCTCCTTTGAATGAATTTTTAATCGAACTCCATCGGCCCATAATTCTAGATTTTTGTCTAGATGATCCACTTGCAGTCCCTGTGTAAATGTTTTGCCGATAAATAAGCTGCGCTTGTGTCGGTGTGCATTTACAACTTGCTACGTTCTCCGTCTTCCCATCTATATGTTCAATCAAACGGGAAATTCCTCCTGATAACATTTTCTCACAGAAGTTGCACTTAACTCGGTTATTACTATGTCGTTCACCAAACGACCATGCTGGATCTTCTTTGTTTGGTGTCATTACTGTTTAAGAAATGCACAAAATTATAAAAAATAGTCACATTTACATATTTTTTGGTGATTTATCACATGAAAATTGGTATTTAATTGATAAATTAAAGAAAATAGCCTCATCTGATGTGAAACTGAATTTTTTAAGTCCACAAACCCTATACACTGAGAGAGTTGTTTTAAAAAAACTCATATTTTTTTGATACATTTACATATTTTTTGGCAATTTATCACATGAAAATGGGGTTTAAATGATAAAATGAAAAGATAGCTGATCTGATGTGAACTGAAATATTTTTCAGTCCACAAACCCTATACACAGAGGGTGGGTTTAAAAAAATCATATTTTTTTGATGCATTTACATATATTTTTGGCAATTTATCACATGAAAATGGGGGTTTAAATGATAAAATAGAAAGATAGCCTCATCTGACGTGAATTGAAATATTTTTCAGTCCACAAACCCTAAACACTTAGAGGGTTGGTTTAAAAAAAAAATCATATTTTCTTGATACATTTACATATTTTTTGGCGATTTTTCACATGAAAAATGGGGGTTTAAATGATAAATTAAAAACATAACCTCATCTGACGGGAAACTGAAATATTTTTCAGTCTACAAACCCTATACACTGAGAGGATTGGTTTAAAAAAAATTCATATTTTTTTGATACATTTACATATTTTTTGGCAATTTATCACATGAAAATGGGGGTTTAAATGATAAAATGAAAAGATAGCCTCATCTGATGTGAAACTGAAATCTTTTCAGTCCACAAACCCTATACACTGAGAGGGTTGGTTTAAAAAAATTACAAACTTTTCGGTACATTTACATATTTTTTTGCCATTTATCACATGAAAATGGGGGTGTTTAAATGATAAAATGAAAAGATAGCCTCGTCTGATGTGAAACTGAATTTTTTTTCAGTCCATAAACCCTATACACTGATAGGGTTGGTTTAAAAAAATTATAAACTTTTTAGGTACATTTACATATTTTTTGGCCATTTATCACATGAAAATGGGGGTTTAAATGATACAATAAAATGATAGCCTCATCTGATGTGAAGCTGAAACTTTTCAGTACACAAACCCTATACACTTAGAGGGTTGGTTTAAAAAAATTATAAACTTTTTCGGTACATTTACATATTTTTTGGCCATTTATCACATGAAAATGGGGGTTTAAATGATAAAATGAAAATATATCCTCCTCTGATGTGAAAATGAATTTTTTTTTAGTCCACAAACCCTATACACTGAGAGGGTTGGTTTAAAAAAATTACAAAATTTTTCGGTACACTTACATATTTTTTGGTCATTTATCACACGAAAATGGGGGTTTAAATGATAAAATGAAAAGATAGCCTCATCTAATGTGAAATTGAAATTTTTTCCAGTCACAAACCCTATACACTGAGAGGGTTGGTTTAAAAAAATTACAAACTTTTTCGGTACATTTACATATTTTTTGGCCATTTATCACATGAAATCAGGGTTTTTGTTTAAAAATTTAAAATAAATAATCACATTGCATGAAATTTATAGATTTTCACAGAACCTTCTTTCTAAAATCAGAGGGGTAGTTTATAAAAAAAGTCAGCAATTTTTTCCAATAATTACTATTTCTTATACTGTTTTGTACATATAGGGGCCATTTTACTTTAGAAAATAAAAAAGAAATGCAAAAAAAACATTAATCTGCATGAAAAAATAACATACAGTCATAATAACTTCTATGCTAAATGTTTAAGCATAAATAAATCACTCAATCACTAACAGTAAATAATGATCCATATTTCTAAAATAACAAGATATTACAAGAAATGCATTAAATATTAAAGTACACATTAAAACCATAAAACATTTAGATGAAAAGGCTTAAAAAAAATGGATTAAAAACTTACAATAAATGAAGATCTATCTATCAAATATGCTTTGAACAGATTGGATCTTCCAAAATCAGCCAATTATAAACTCTTTTCTAAAGAAATGGGATGAAGGAATGTGAAATGGAGATGGACTTAGAAAAAAAAACACATCTGGATGAGTGGGTTTGGAAAAGATTGAGTCTGTGAATGAAGAATTGTATGAGGTCTTGTAATAATAGAGGGGTTTGGCTGGGTTGGATTTTCGAATTTTCAAAAAAATATTAAAAAAAATTCAGCGTGGGAAACAGGAGGAATCACACCAGCTGTTGGAAAAAGATTGAGCTTGCCAAAGTTAGGCGATATTTTGACCGATATTTCGTGTGATATATCATCCGGTATTCCATCATAATATCGCCGATAATTTGTGGGCCCCACAATCGATTTTTTTTTTTTTAAACCAATGTTTCAATACCGAGAAACATGATATCGACCGATTTCGTGTACCGATAAATGGAGCGATATATCGGCCGATATTGCAACATAATATCGCCGATATCGTGTGAGGCTCACAACCGATATTAGATTTTTTTTTTTAAACCACTGTTTCCAAACCGATAAACATGATATTGGGCAATATGTGAACCGATATATAGTTCGTATCGGCCAATATCGTTATTCTTTCTTTTTTTTCAATAAAAAAAGAACAAAAATTTAAAAACCGATTTTAATACATCTCGGCCAATATGATGACCGATATTAAGAGCGTTATATTGGTCATATCGGCCGAGAAATTTTCCGTAGGCCTATGCAATACGTATCGGCCGCTATTTTCACCCCTGGTATGGTGCTAAGCTTACACAATTGATTAGATCAGATAGCCCTTTGAACAACCAACCCAACTCAACACATCCAATTATAATCAACAACTTAGAACCATGACTGAGCAGCTTAAGGTATTGGTTTGCTAAATCATTGTATTATGGGTTTGAATCCCATGTCGTCTAGCACAGAAGTGGAACTAGAAAGAACCTAGTGGACCTCCACACAATTGGATTTTAGTTGAAACTATAAATATAATGTTTGATTTCATTAGATCCTCTTTAGATGCCATTTTTTTTCCCTTTTTTATGTGGATGGGGAGAGAGGGATTCAATTTGCTTTCATGGAAGCATTGACCATTGATCCCAAATGCAACAGCAAGTGCAAGAATGGTAGGTTTGATTTGATAAAAACAAAAGAAATGTATATGTCAAGAAAGAAAACTTGTACTAAAGTGAAATCATTCACATCTTCTAGAGGAAGAAGATTCAAACAAAGTATAGATAGAGATAAATTGTGGTCCAAAGGGCAGAAAAGTACCCCACAGGCCACAGGTAAGGGAAAACATGTGGGGTAGGCAAATGGGTTTGAGGGCTTGAAGCCATGAAGGAATCAACTTTTTCTAAATATTAGGGCCCTCCCCTTTATTAGACAGCTGATGGATTAGTGGAATGGAAGGATTAGCAAAAATATAAGTCGACATCTAACAAGGTAAAGATATTGTCATATTTTATAGATAGCAATATAAAAAAATTAAATATATTAATTTATATTATCAGTATAGATATTGAAGGGATACCTCCCTTAATTTATACAAAGAGACATGTTCACTACTTCATTAGAGTTTAAAATAATAAAAGATGTCTTTATTAAATTTCAGTACAATTGATAATTACCGTTTTAATATGGGCTATGTTTGGATGAGGGGTAGAGGAGTGAAAGAAGGGTTACTCTCGTTTACCCCCGTTTGGTAGAGTAAGAAAATTCCAAGTTTCCCCTCTCCAATACAAACTTGAAAACTCCTTCACCGCAAGAGATAATCACTTTACCAAGCAAGAAAAGGTAAACCATATTCAAAGGAAACTCCTACAAAATATACATCTTATCCAAACACAACCGTAGTATTTTTATCATTTGACTATAAAGTATTAGAGAATATTTCCTTATAAAAGAGAATTGATTTAGACACAATATTTTTATTGATATTGGACACATCTACTATTTATTCTTCATCTTATAAATGATAAATTGAAAATTTGATTGGGTAAAATAAAAATATTATCAATTTTATAACAATAAAATTAACTATAAAATGGAGATGAAATCCTATGTTAGTAAGATTACTATGCCCAAATCAATTTCTTATAAAAAAAAAAGTAAGTATCAGTATCAATCTTCAATTAACGTATATAAATTAGGGGTGCAAAATTCGGTATCGACTGATACGATATATCATTATCGGCTGATATTATTTTCTCTCTTCATTTTTTTTTTTTTAAAATGGTCGATATCTGCCTATATGATATCGACCATTTTTATATATTGATATCGACCATTTTTTTAGAAATAATAGTTGATAATTTTATATATTGATATAAATATATATTGACGTTTTCGTAATTAAATTTTTGGGGTTCAACCAAAGTACATGATTTTAGTAATTATCAACATTCTAAAAAGCTTTGGATGATTCATTTGTTAAGGTCTTTATACTTTGATAGGAAGGTTAGAGAAAGGTCATAGACTGGTATCCTGGTATCCATGGTCGACCTTATCCTTACTTTGCTGTGACAAACAATTTTTTTTAATTAAAAGGGCATTTACCATCAACATTGATGAATGTCTTCCTTCCTTAATTAAACTTAAAGATTCCATAAGCACAAGAAAAGATAGCTTAATTAATTAAAAAAATAGATTTGTCATAATTAGCAAGCAATTGGTAATCAATTATTAACATAATCAGAACAATCAGCCTTCAACTTTACTGAAAGAGGTGTAGTCATGTGAATCACGCCTGGATAAAGCTACTATGTCAATCATTTCTTTGTCCTCTGACAAATCTTTTCTCAAAAAAAGTTTCTTCAATGGGTGATGAAAGATTGGAGTCAATTGGTTTAACTCGTTTTAGATTCTCTGCATTTTCTTTTATTTGAGAAGGTATCTTATTTAGCATCTCTTTCAATAATAGAGGTGAAATTTGGACCAGGATTTAATCCAACCCGCATGATTCGACTTGGAAATCAGTGGGTTGGGTTATGTATTTGTAAATTTAGGATCGGATTGGAATGGAAAAAAAATCTGTATAAAATTTAGATTGGACTAGACTCAAAAAATTTAAATTAACCCACCCGATCCGACTTGACTCAATCTAACCTGAATTTGAAGAAATATATAAAACTTGTTGGTGATTTTTTTCTCTCTCTAAATTTGGACTAAAAAATGGGTTGCCTTATCGAGCCAGTAACTCGGTTCTAGTTGGGTCAACAATTCGGGTTGAGTCGGATCAACAACTCAGGTCAAGTTGAGTTATACTCAATAATTTTAATATCAGTAGAATTTAGATTATTAAAGCTCCGACCGAATTTCAACCATACCAAATAAGATAAACAAGAGAAGTGGTGCATGTCTAAGATGGCTTAAAACTAAAAAGGAAGAAAAAAATAGAAGTGTAGGTGTGAGTAGACTCAATTTAATTATATTTTACTCAATTAAATAAAAAGTTTACAGAAAAGAAGGGAGAGACACCATTTTGTAATTTTTTTAGTCACCAATAATGAATAGTATGATCTAATAGAATTAAAGCCACAACAAATTACTTATGTAAATTGTCTCAATCAGCTTAACTGAAGTACTTATTTTCCAATACCACTTAATTGGAAAGTTCATACAATCAAATCTAAAAAATTGTTCTAATTCCAAAATCTGTCTTTGTGGTATTTGCAACTTATCAACTCTTATCTTTTTCATTAGAAAAAGAAAGAAGGATAATGACCATTGATCCTTGGATGAAGAACAAAGGAGAAAAATGTGCTTTCAATTTCCACACTTCTGTCTCCTTTAGGTTGAATAGCTATCAATTTCAAATTTCCAATCACATGATGATGACAATACAATAAAAAGAGAACAAAATTTCTAAGTTGAGTTTTGATTAAACTCTAATGAGAAATCGTAGGAAGTTTAAAGTAAAACCTTCACCGGTAATATCTACTTAGAGCACACCAGGTAAGATCATGGGACTCGAACTTGATACCTCTCATTTTCTGAAGAGAGAGATTACCAGTTAAACTACGCTCATGTGTGCACATATTTCTTGTGAGTGAAAAAATCCAATCACCACCATGGATGTTGCCTGTGCTGCCAGGGCCAAATTGTAATGTGGGTGATCATTAAATAAGATTTATTGAGTTGCATCTGCATTTTGTACAATTTTCCTCTAAATTTTTAATAGTAATAGTTTATTACAGTTGTATTTAAATTATAAGGAATCTTCATAAAAAATAATAATTTCAATGATAGCTAAGATGTTGAAAATTTAATATACGCCACAATTTATACCTTATGTAAAAATGAAAAATAAGATAGAATGATAGATACGTTATGTTTTCACTTTAATGAGACAAGAAGGATCAGATAAGATTTTGGCTGTTGCTACTCTTGTTGACTTTTCTTCAATAATCTTAAGCGTCTTCCACTTTATGCTGTTATTGATTCTTTAAATGAAAATAAAGTGGAGGGAAGAAACCTACAAATCTAATTTTCTAGTAAGAAATTAACGTATGCTGCCAAAAGTCGAATGTGAAAGCTGGATACAAATCTAGTAAGAAGTCAACATCGGCTGACATGCTGATGCGAATCTTTTAGTGGGATGGTTCGAGCGATCTTTCTCTAGATAGATTTTGAAGAGGGATTTTTAAATAGAGTTGTTTTTCGATTGATTTTTATAAATAATATATTAAAATTTATCTATTCTAAATTTTATGAATTTTAGGATTAATTTTAAGTGAAAAAAATATAGTTTTGAGTTTAAAAATTATATCCATAGAATTAAGGCAAAATGGCATTCCCTCTTAATTCTTTGGATACGATTTTTGAAGTTTAAAACTATACCCTTTTCACTTAAAATCAGTCTTTGAGTTCATAAAATGTAGAATAGATGAATTTTGATAAATGTTGAAAAACTGACTCTTATCCGAGCCAAATGTGGAAAGGTGACAATTGGCAAGAAGGTAGTTTCTCAACCTATTTTTACAAACAAGGTATCAAATTTCATCTATTCTGAATTTTATGAACTCCGAAAATGATTTTAAGTGAAAATGGTATAATAACAAGGATAGGACACCAATGAATATGAATTTATTTTATTTTTAATCGATTTATCCAAACAAACTTCTAATCTAATCATTCTTTTAATTTTCCTTCAATCAAATTTTAGGGTGCAACTTGGGCCAGTCCTAACTTAGCTTATATGAAAAAATTTGAAAAAAAATCAATTCAGGTTGACTCAAGCTCAGTCTAGGCTCATTAGGCTCAAAATAAAAGATCCATTTTTAAATTTGAGCAAGATCTAGTTCAATAAAGTTCGAATTTAACCCAAAAGCTCGAATTTGAGACATAATTTATATATAATATTTTTTAATTAATATTGTATACAAATTTATTTAAGATCCAAAAGGCGTGAGCTATACTACAATTGCATGTCTTCGAGTTAAGCGGTCTAGATGCAAGTTTTAACAAATCATGTCAACCCCGGCCTAGTCTTGAGCTCAAGCCCTTAAATTACACATTGGGCTAAGGTTCAGGGTCACCCAAAACCCAACTTAGCTTGTTAAATCTGGCACTGGGTCGGGTCAGGTCGGGTTCAGGTCGGTTCTTATTCAATTCCGATCTATTCGGGTTTAGGTCTAATTTCGCGACTTATTAAAAGGGTCAAGTCAAATCAAATCTGCTTCGAGTTCAGGTCAAATCAGGTTCAGACTGGATTTACCCATTTACTTGGCTATGGAACTTTTCTAGCGAGACATACATCAAGGTTACCTCTTAAATGAGTGTAGACCTCAACAGTTACTTACACGTGGTAATAATCAGGTTAGTCGGGTATAACCATTTATTTTCGGATTCAGGTTGGGTCTACACCTATTTGTAGATGAGTTTGGATGGGGTTGGGTTATCTATTATACGGGTCTGGTTGGTTCCGAGTCGGGTCAGATTTTACCATGTCAATTTATCAATGAATATGGTTGTGTATGGATGAGAAGAATTTAAAGTAAATACAAGAACTTCTGCCCATCTTCACTTTACTTGTATATTTTTTCATGAATGAGTGAAAAATCACTATTTGTAAGCTCTATAAGAATTGAGTAAAGTAGGTTGAACTTCTTACAAAACAAATCTCTCCACTTTCACTGTTCAAGCAAAGCCAATGTGTTTACCATGATTGAATGTGAATTCACAATTTACAAGTCTTCGTATGTGGACCCCAATATGCATAAGCTCTCTATTAATGGATCCACAAATACACATTACATTTGTTTGCATGTGTTGACCCGAAAAGGCAGACTCCTTTATTAGTGAGCCCCTCCACTAACTGGTCTTCCATTGTGGTCAAAGTTTGAAAAGAGATCCAGGAATATTGACTGAAAATGTTGAATTCCAAAGGTCTTAAAAATAATCTTGAATTCCTGCAATTTCTAGGAATCTACAGAAACCAGAAAATCTAGAATTCCATTTCTCATATTCTAATTAAAATAAAAGCTGTATATATTTTCTTAGTCATAAAATCTCTACTAAAAACGGTTTCCATATAAGTGTAGCTCAATTAGTAATCTCCCACCTCATGAAGTAGAAGGTGCCAAGTTCGAGCTCCTATGACTTCACCTGGTTTCCCCTAAGGACAGTGGATATCACCAGTAGGACTTTTACCTGAATTTTCCATGATTTTCCATACATAAATTCAAGAAAAAAAAAAATTTGGCTCCACTGAGGAGTAGGCCCAATGCAGCCCTGAATCAAATTAGAAGTCAAACAGGTTAGATGAACTCCACGTTGAACAATCAAGTAAACATGGGCCGAACCTGGCCTGGCCTGTCACAAATGAATTGCTTCAACATCAATATTTGTTGGGCGGGCCAGGCTCAGATAAATTTTTAGCCCATTTAGTTAGTGGGTGGGCTTGGCCTGTTGGAAAATTAGTGAAGCCTGTTGGGATTTTTTGTTAGCGTAGCCACATGTATATGTTTATAGAAACATACATATAATTGCATGTATCATTTCATTTTTCTTGTATTAGTTAAATTCTAATATCCTAATTAAGTACAACCACTTAATGATAATCGTGATCCATGATTAAATTGAAAATCAGACCTCAAGCCGAGGCCCACATATTTTAACATGTGGTCTGTGTTGGGCCGAGCCCGAATTAGAAGCCCAATGATGTCTACCATAAAAATATACAATACAGATTTAAAGACTTGATGAATGCTCTAATCATACTTGGTCTCACATGGCAACATCAATTTTATGTTGAATTTTCTCAACACCAAGGCTTTGATACTCCATTGACTCCGGCTCATCTTCTGTGAAACCGTTGCCGGTGAAATCGAGTTGGTATAGCACCCATACCATTGCCAGTGAAGACAGTAACATAGGCACTGGACCTAACATCCACAAAATGAGGGGAACTGTGACTAAGAGCACTCGATTTCCGGCAGTGGCTAACACGTACCCACGTTCGATCACTGAATATACTTGTCGCGGTGATAAATCATCGGAGACATGGATAAGAAAACTTGCATCAGTTAAGCATCCAACGGCCATGGAGCTGAATAAGAAGCTTAGCAATAGGAATAGAGATGCGGTGGCGTATTTGAGAATCAGAGTCGACTCAGCCAATGAACCCAAGGCCGAGTTATGAACTTGTTGGCTGGCATTGTATGCATTGTTGGTTTGAGCTGCCAGTGAAGAATTCAGGATTGCAGCTAAGGAAGAAACTGGTATAATGGTCATCATGGAGTTTCTCATGCTCTGGGCGCTTAACATGCCATTTTTCTCATTATTCTGCAAAGTATCTCCCATCTTAGTTAAAACAAATCATATGATATGTGGATGAATTCAATTCCTCTAAAGAATTATCATAGTTTTTTCTTCTAATTCGATCGAAAGAAATAAAACATGTGGCATATGTGTGAAACACTATTTAACTAAACTAAAAAACATCCACAAATTCTTCAATTACCACACTTCAGCCTAGGGGTAGAAATCACAGTATCAGCCGAGCCCCTATTTTTCTTTTTATAAAACCCACCAATATCAGCGATATATATCAGATATCGGCCAATATATAAAGGCTTTTAAAACTAATATTTACACTCCTGCTTCAGCCCATACGAGAATTCCACTTTTTAGTCATCCTTTGAAGACATGAAATGGATGATTACGCACATTAAAATAAAAGGATTTTGACAGGTACAAATGGACAACAAAGAGAGTTTCATGAACTAATCACAACCAATTGCCAAAATCTTCCTGAGTGCTTTACTAGGTAGATACCCAGTAAAAAAATCTGAATTGAATTATGGGCCTCTTGATTGTATTGGAAAGCCGATGTTCGTCGGTACAAGCATAAAAAATGGGCCAAGATGGATCCATTAACTAATTATTAGATCGGTCGCTTCGAATTTTTTTCAGTTTGAGATATCTGGGCCTTATAGGCCCACCTTTACTCATTAGGCAGATAGAGCGATAAAGTCCAGGAATAACCCATTGAATATTGGGCCAGATGGTGGGGTTCAAAGCCCAGCCCATGTCAAACCAGAGATTTGTTCTCGGTACAATGTTTGTATCAATATTATATGGGTACTCATCCTAACCATTGTGACAAATACCGTTCTCGGGATATTAACGGCAATTGGTAATAATGGATATTTTTAAATTCTTGGATTTTTACCGGGAATTTAACGGGAAAATCTTGCAGAAATTATAATAAAAAAATTAATGAAATAAAAATGGTATAGGGAATTTACCAGGAATTTATAGGGAATTTACCGGCAATTTACCGAGATATTATCTCGTTATTAACGTTTATTGTGTTTTTAACGCGATTTTATCGGGAATTTATAGGAAATTTATCGTTGTGGTGATAAAAACGCGTTTTTAACGAAGTAATGGTATTTTGCCAATAAAAATGCGGTAAATTTGAAAATACTGCCGATATTTGTGACAAGGATCATAATAGAGGATTGGTGCTCCCTCAAATGGGCGCTATACACGTCACACGGAGAAAAATTCTGTCAAATGTATAAACAAGTTTGAGTCATAGTGACTCGGGTCATTTATCAAAATGAGTCGGTTAAAGAGGTCAGATCAAATTTTGTCAAACTACTCACTACACTTGAAATCCTATCAAATTGAGTCAACTTAGACTGCCTAAGTTGAGTTTTTACGAATCTTTAAACTATTATATAATACATACTCTTCTTTTCATACCATCAGTTTATTATTTCTTAGAACGAATTTTTATAGTGATTTTTTGCTTAAAACATATTAAATTATCTACTTAATTACATGAGTCGACCCGTAATCCAATTTAACCTGACTCAAATTAGTGGACCTCATATTTTATAAATGAATTGATTATAGACAGGCTGCAGAAGGTAGAATATGTGTAGACTGAAAAAAAAAATAGTGATTTAAATTAAATATAATTAAATAAAGATTGAACTCTCACTCCAATATACTTGCCTATATTGTAGGCCTAATCGATATATTTGGCTCATATTATTAGTGTATTTATTGCTAGTTTAATAAATCATTTCATACTTTTATTATTTTAAGTTAAATTCATGTGAGTGTCATTTTCATTGGACCAAACGTGATTCCTCGAAAATAATTTGCAGCATTAAATGAACGGTCAAAAAAAAAAGATAGAGAGTGCTGCTTAGTGGAGTAGAAGGAGAAATTCTGTTTTCTTAATTTTTTTTTTAATAAAACACAGAATCTGAATTTGAAAAATAATGGTGTTAATGCGTTGCTAATCCTTATAGAAAGAATGGTTAAGTGGGAAATGACTTTGTTCTTCTTTTTTTCTTTTCGCTTTTAGTCATTTATAAAAGGAAATATTGTTTTTATTACGAACGAAAACCATTCTCGTTCTATCCAAAATGACCTAGCAAACAAATCTGAATCAGACTCGTGCCTAATTTCAAACTCATTCCAAAATAAACTCAATGTATATTAAATCCAATTTCTATAAACTATTAGAATATTTATTCAATTAGATTTCTAGTACAGAGTATGTATAAATATAAATCTTTCTAACAAACTCATCATTATTTTCAAAGTGGATCGTATAAAAATTTGTCATCTGAATTCGAATATAACAATTTCAATAGATGATTTCTCAAAACATATATATTCGATATTTGACCCAATCATATTGTATTGATAACTCAGCAATTCAAGAAAAATGGATTGATATTTTAATAAGATGCCAAGCCTCAAACTCACAAAAGAAAATGAAAGAAGATCAATTACCCTCACCTCTACTGCATTAAGAAACCATTTTCTTCTTCCTATAGATTCAAGTGTAAAGGTTGCAACAAAAGGATGGTTGTTCTTCAAATTGTACCATAGAAAGAAATGGTAGCATGTGGTGAGACAAATGCTAAAGGGTACCAAGATGATGTCCAAAGAGTGCTTGCTCCATTCCATCTTCAAGTAAATGAAGAAGTGTGTTTTGTTTTCAAAATGGATCTATTTAAATAGTAGCATAGTTGCAATCTTCTTTTCTTTTTCTTTTTTTATAACTAGTGTTGGAAGGTTTTAGGGAAAAAAAAATTAAAAATTTCATGAAAATGGTCCTTGGTTTTCTGGGGTGGAAATGGGTGGTGGACATGAAGAGGATTAGTGTTTTAATTAATATAAAGTTCTTCATAAAAAATCCAAATTTAGGACTTATTGGGCTAGCCACTAGTAGCATTCACATTGCACACCACCACCACCACCCTCATGTCCATTAAAATTGTTTTCAAATAACATCACATTGTCTTGTGATTGTTAATATTATCATTACAATGCAATGCCAAATAAGTCTATGAAGATTATTTATGGTCTAGAATCATTAATTTTGTATGTTAAAAGAGATGGGTCTTGATTGATAATAATCAAAATCTGACATAGTATGGAGTTTAAGCCTATGGCAAGTCATGAAATATAAGGCCTTTATCTGCCTGAAGGGATTTTACTAAAATCATTTTAGCTACTCATAAGCACTAGGGCTGTAATTCGGGTCGGGCAGGTTGGGTTCCTTAAAATCCGATCTGACCCGACCCGAATTATCAATCCGAACTTCATAACCCGACTTGACTCGAATTCTAACCCAAATCAATCCGAATTCTGACCCGACCCGCATTTTGAATCCATTTTAGCCGGGTCAGGTCGGGTTGAGTCAAGTTGGGTCGGGTCGGATTAACTTTTAAAATTCTCAACCCAACCCGACCCATTGACCCGAAATTCTCGACCCGACCCGCATGATTTCTCAGGTTGGGTCAAAATCCGACCTGAGTCGCAGCCCTAATAAACATCAAATAATATTGTTGTCTTCAAATTTAAATTTAATAAATGGAGACCATTATCCATGGAAAAAGATTTTTGTTTCTAATCTTTTCTCCCTTTAGATAGGTTTAGACCCTTTTGTTTGTGGGAAAGCATTTAGGTCACAATGTTAAAAGTCATTATTTACTGGAAGGGCTCTACTATATATAGTCACTTACTGAAACAAGACTAAAACATAAGTATAAACGGCACCATTGGCCTTGTTAGAGTCACGGGTAAAAAAGATCACAACTTTGCGGGAAAATTCTGGCTGCAATGTATCGGCCACAATGCATCGGTGCATTGCTGCCAGGGTCTGAACAGATGACAGACAGGTGACGAACGGATGAGAACAGTTGTCGCACGGGTATATCAGCCTGTAACGGCCGATGCATTCTGTTACGTAGATATAGGCATATTGATGCCTTATATCGGTGCAACACATTCTTTTACCTCCATGTTAGATCAAAGTTATAATCTTCTGAATTATCAGTCTTACAACAAAAATCATTATGAATGTTTAGTTATTATTATGCCATCTAAAGTTATGAAATATAAAAGATAAAGAGTCAATTTTTTTTAGAAATCATTCATTTCTAGTTAGAAATGACGAATTTAACGAGTTGATAAATTTTTGAAGCATATATAAATTATTTTAAAGATTGAAAAAACTAATTTTGTATTACGTGGACAATTCGAAATACTTAGGTTTGTTAGTCAGAGCAGCTGATCTCATGATTGCATTCACTCAATCAATTTACAAACAGAATTAGAGTGACATATAACTATTAAAAATTTCCACAATCTGGTCTGTCGAGGACATTTAATAATAATTAGGATATAAACAATTCAAATTTAAAGTTTTACATGTTTTAAAATTCCATGCACACTTCAACACAAACCATTAGAATTCGCACCAGTATTTTAAAAATGAGGCTTCCTTCATTATGGGGTTTGTCATGCTTGGACTTGTAGAAGATACATTATTTAATTTATTATTATTGATATAAAGATGGATTCTTGGCAGACCCTCACTAAATTAAAGCAAATAAACTAAAGGTAGAAAATAGTCTATGGAGTTTGACAAAGCTAACTGCCATGTCAACCTGCATTTGGTGATGATAGTGAGGGGAAGGATTTTCTTTTTTTTTTTTTTCCTTTTTACTTTAATGATAGAAAATTACTTGTCTCCAGCGACGTCTTCACCCTTAGGCCAGAAAGGCGGACGCCTTAGGCCCCGGATAAAGAAGGCCCTCTTGCAGCGGTGGGCTCTAATAGTGGGCTCTAATAGTGCATTAACAGCGCATTAGTTACAAAAAAAAAACTATATAATTCATATAGTGTTGAATAATAAAATTTCCTTAAAATTATTTTTTAAGCCCTGTGTATTTCTAAAATTTCTCAAATTGAATATCCGAACTAATTACGATAGGCTAATAAAAATACTTTAAGACTTAAAGGTCTTTTGATACTCCCAAATGCTTAAAACACAATGTTTTACAAATATGAGTATCTCTCAGCTGTGCCGAAAACACACTTCTGGAGGTCCAAACAACAAACTGTAAAACCGTTTAACTCCAAATTCAAAGCTGAACAAATATGTGAAATTTGAAAACTTAGATCTTTCAAATGATTGATTACCAAAAATAGGTGATCTTTTCCCATCCCAAATTCCGTCCCTTCTTCAAAATAAAATAAAAATCCAGTTAAACAATCATTTGAAAGATATAAGTTTTCAAATTTCACATATTTATTTAGTTTTGAATTTGGAGTTCAACGGTTTTTACAGTTAGTCATTTGGACTTCCGAAAGTGTATTTTCAGCACAGCCGAGGGATACTCTTTATTTGTAAAACACTGTATTTTAAATATTTGAGAGTGTCAAAAGACCTTAAAGTCTTAAAGTATTTTTATTAGGTTACCGTAATTAGTCCGGATATTCAATTTGAAAATTTTTAGAAATACACAGTACTTAAAAAATAATTTTAAAGTTTTAAAGGAGATTTTATTATTCAAAACTATAAGAATTATATAGTTTTTTTTAACTAATGCACTATGCATTACTGTGGCATCTGTAGACTGTCCGGACGAATGAAATTTATGCATAAATAATGGTCCGAACGATCGAAAAATGTTCTTAACTCACGTCCGGACGGTGGAGAAGCATAAGGGCAAAATGATAATTTCTAGTAAAAATTTGAAAACCCATGTGTGCTAAAGAAAAATCCCGTGTCTAAATAATTATCCTTATTCAAATTATATAGAAAAGAAGAAGAAGATAAAAGCAGTAAAGAGAACACATTTCTCACTCTCTGTTTGCACTTCAGCCTACTCAGTATTCTTATCTTTTAAAGTGTTCTTATTTTATTTTAATTTCTGAATATGCTAATTTCATTGGGATGAATATGTTAATTTCACTCGGATGGATAAATTTTTCAATCTTATGTATTATTGGCCTCTTGATCTTTTTAAGTTAAAAAAATTATTGTCTAGAATAATTTATTTTATAATATATAATTAAAATTTTAATTAAATATTATTTATAATAATATGTTAAATACCGAGAAGGCCTATTTAAATTTTTTGTCTTAGGCCTCAATTTGTTTCTAGACGGCCCTGCTTGTCTCTAATAACTTTTCTTACCAGGGAACGATGGTAAACAATTTGGAGGGATTGATTTGATGGTAAAAATCTATTCTTTTTTATGTCGAGTTTTGGATAACTTGATTTAAAAAAAAAACAGGGAATGATTGTATACTTTTCTTCAGCAAAATCTCTTGAGTCCACATTCAGAGGTAAAACTTGGGTTGAGTTCTAACTCGACCCGTGTTACCTGATTCAAAAAATTAAGTGGATTGGGTTTTACATTTTTAAAGGGTCGGATTAAGTCGAAGAAAAAAAATCAAAATAAATTTGGGCCGGGTGGGTCAAGATTATTTAAAATTGACCTGACCCGGCCCGAATTGACCCAACCTGAACCACTCAAAAAATTTAATATAGCACTCGAGTTGAGTTGGGCCAGCAATTCGGTTTAGTAACCAGGTTGAGTTGGTCAACAATTCGGGTCGGGTTGAGTTGGTCAGCAATTCGAGTCGGATTGGGTTGATCAGTTCAGGTTGGAGTGGGTTGGATCAAGTTCAATAATCTTTGGTATGGGTTAGATTGAGTTTATTAAAATCTGGTCCGACTTCTGAATTTCAGCACTAATGTTCAGATAAAAATATTGGGTGAAATCTACAATTTCAGCCGATAATTTCATATATTGAGGGAGGGCAAAGTGGTGATTTGAAATACTGTAATTTATTGAATTCTATTGGAAAGTTTTTAAAACTTGTATTAATTTTTGGACTTTTTTTTAAGAAATAGAAAGTACTGTTCTAAAAATGGACGAAATATAATGGCAATTTTTTGCTGCCCTAATGACCAAATTATGAAATTTGATCAATATTTAAACATATTGACGTAGGCTCATATTTCGTGGTTAGAAGGATTAAACATGACCCTGTAAGACATCTCTAAATCGTTCATCAAATGAACGGTTCAGATTGTTCAATGAATTTTGAGAGGAAGATTAGAGTAGCTCTAGAAAAACTAATCAAAGCTCCCTATGGAGAAATACTCGGATCTAGGTCTCAACAAATTCAAACTCCACTTGCAGCAATAAATCACAATTTGTGAAAATAATGTAGTGTCTCCCTTGTTAATTAAGGAAAGTACAAATATAGAAGGGGAATCAAATAAAAAAGAAAAATACAATAATAGCAAGTGGTAGTTAGGGAAACTGCTAATTAATTAAGAGAAAAGCTAAATATATCCTAAATCCATATCGGTTATTTTTAACACCTCTTACTCAAAATGACAAATAATCAAGAGCAATTCTTCTACACACAAATAATTTCAACCTATAAGAGCAATTTGTGAGGTGGATAAAGAGATTTGATTTGCACATGCCAGGATAAGTCAGGTGCCCTAAAAGGTTTGGACACCTTGATCTTTAAAAAAAAATTAAGAGTAATTCGAAGTGCCTCTGTTTTTTTTTAATGACCAAGGTGTGCAGGTGTCTCACTTGAAGAAGACATTTTAACATGACTAATCCTTAGGGTAGGGCTGCAACTCGGGTCGGGTTTTGGCCCGACCTGCATGACCCGACCCGAGAAATCATGCGGGTTGGGTTACAATAGTCGGGTTATAGGGTCGGGTCGGGTTGAGATTTGAAAAACCCGATCGAATTTTGGGTCAGGTTGGGCTGAGGGTTTTAAATTTCAACCCGATCCCAGAAAACCTGACCCGAAAAAACCCAACCCGACCCGACCCGACCCGAATTTTATAACTTACTATAAAATCCCTCCTAACCCCTCAAACCCTAACTTCCATTTTCCAACAGAGAAGTGCTTGTGCTTCTCTTAAAGAAACCCTAAATCGTCACTACGCCGCGGCCGCCGCCGTGGGGGAGATGGGAGAAGAGGAACCCATCAAAGAAACTGTGAAAGAGAAATTGATGAACGGCCTTCGAGTCTCCGATCATTGGCCGCACGGATGAAGATGGGAAGATCGTTCAACGGAGATGTGAGGTTTTTTTTTTTTGTTTTTGGTTTTTATTTCTTACTTCTTTTTTCTTCCCTGATTTTCTTCTTTTTCTCTCTTTTCACTTTTATCCCAAATCGGCAATCCAATCCCATTCCAGCATTTTTATATATATATATATATATATATATATATATATATTTAAAAAACGGGTTTTACTTCCAACGGGTCACGGGTTTATTACTCAAACCGGGTTGAAGCACGTTTGACAGCGGATTTTTAAGGGTTTTTAACCCTAACGAGTTTTATCATGACCCGACCATACAGCCGGTCACGGGCCAACCGCCAGTTCGACCACGAGTCGGATCGGGTTTGACAACACTGCTCTATCCCATTTAAAATTTTACTGGAAAAAGTTTCCTCTATCCCATTTTTTTTTTTTTAAAAAAAAAAACAAACGAATTATCATCTAAACTAATTTGGGGTCGGGTTCAATGGGCTGCAACTCGGGTCGGGTCTGGAGTCGGGTTAAGAGTATTACAATCTCGGGTCGGGTCGGGTTCACTAAATCGGATTTTTAATTCGAGTCGGGTCGGGTCGGGTTGGGTTCAATGTAGTGTGAGTCGGGTTAGGGTTGGGTTTATTAAAACCCGACCCGCCCGATCCGAGGTGCAGCCCTACCTTAGGGTATATGACGACCTCCCAAGTTCACCAAGTAAGCAACTACGGCGAGTGACCAGTTAAAGTTGAGCGTGAATTGAACTCAGAATCCGAGGATTAGACCAACCCCTTGGGCTTAAAGAATGTATATGCACATCACCAAGAATTCAAAAAATGTAGCTTTATTTCTGCTGTTTCCTCTCATTGCCTCTTCTCATTAGGTGTCCTTGTCTTTCATCCTATATTAACATAGAATTAAAACTTTAAATGTTACGACCATATTCGAGTCAAGCTTAACTCTCTCTCTCAGAGGACCAAATTGAGCCCTGAATATGATTAAAATAGACAGGCCAGTTCACCTCTTCATTTAAGGAAATGGCATCCTGAATATTTTAATATCGCCACAAATGACAAAACTTTAAAAATCACCAAAAATGAGTCACAATATTTTCTTTAGATCTTAACAAATATCATGCCGCAATTTATTTTTCACTTTCTCATATTTTCATATTATTGTTATTTTATTTTGCAATATCCTCCTAATCATTTTCTCGTTTTCAAAACAACGAGAAAAACCACAAAAAGTTGAAAATTTCCCATCATTCCTCAAAATAAATCATCAGAATTTGTTACAATGCCTACAAGTAAAACACAGCCCATCAAACATGTAAGAGGGAATTGAAGGAAATGTGGCTGCACTTACTAAGATTTTATCGACGTTAAACTCCATCATGGTGCTAAAAAGTGGTCTAGTTCGAGTTGTATCTGTTGCGTCAACTCGGATTCAGTCTCCCTAATGAAATGGACGTCGTGGCCAATTCTGAGTTCGAGTCTCAAACCGAGTGATATTTAAAACCTGAATCCAATTGATATTCAAAATCATCAGACAGCGATGGGACTGTAATATTGTCAAGCTCAGTTTTAACATTTGATCTGTGAAACCCTGTGGTGCATATCCCCCGATATTTCTGCCCCGGAACTCAATAATGAAGCATTGCAAAGGATGAACTCGAGGCAAACTATATATAGAAAAATGTGGTTCCTCTAAAACAAGGCAAATATACACATCAACTGGAATCTTGATCAGGCTTTGACTGAGATTGATTGGGCAGTTTTCCCAATATTTCAGGCTTCTCTAGCTATCTGAATATCTGAAGGCCAAAAAAATCGTTGTACAACTTTGAAAAGAAAACGAGGAAGCAATGCTACTACTATTATAAGTAAAATGGTGAGCCAATATGTTGCTGTAGTGGCCAAATGGTAAATTGCCCTGCCAAAGATAGAAATATCAGATACTTCAATTGTAAAAGATCAATTGCTGGTCAAGTATAATTCATAAAAAACCTATTTACCTTACAAAACCTCCATCAGTGCATTGACCTAGGCCATCCAACTAGTAGATTTATTTTTTTGAAGTCCAAGGTATCTAGGCCTCTTAGAGAGCCCTAACTAAGTCCTTGGGGCATGTGCGAACCTCCCTATCTACACACACCGGGTAAAACTAGGGGGAGTGACCCCTTAAAACTAGCAGATATAGTATATGAGCCTATAGTTTAAAATTTGTAGCAAGTAGAAGTTTATGACCATTTGATTAACATCACTGATTCTGGCATCCATGTTTTCTGTAGGGAGGGGCAGTCACCCAGACTTATTCACCAAGGGCACTGAAAGACAATGCCGGCGCCCATTTTTATAAAAACATGGATTCCGAAATGACAATTTTTTAAGGGAAGTACTGTATAGTACACACAAGTCTTGGACTTGGACACTAGTCTACCAATCTTCAGGACTATGATATCCCATGGGCAGATGGTTTTACCCGAGCAATGAAGATTGGTTAAACAAGTCTAAAGCAACAGGCCATAATAACATTTTAAGTTGAATGACAAACTCCAGTTGCTGCTGTTTTTGGCCATTAGCCTAGTCATGAAATGAACCATCAGCCAAGGGAGTCTTGATTGATCATCATAGGAAAGTTGAGGTTTATACATGATATAGCATAGCAAATGGTACTGAACCAAGATCAAGTAACAATCCAAAGTAATCATGAATTGTAAATGAGCACACTAACCAGTAATTGGGAAAGATGGGTATGGAATCCAATATCACCATACAAATATATGTGATGATGATCGACCCCCATGTTGAAACGTGAGTGATCAAGACCCAACATTGAATGTCCATCGCCAAATGAACATTCACAAGCACAACCACCGAGATTGTCCACAAACTGCCCAAACTCCAGATGTCAATTGTACTATTATTCCTGTAACTAAAAAGGGGAATATAAAAAAGAACCAGACTTTGCCAGTGTGTGTCGATCATCGCCATCCAGAAGACGTTAGAGTTGTAACTCTCTTGTCTATGCCCAGCTCCATAAAGTTTTGGGTACTGGAACAGTGTCTTGTGGCTCAAGTCCTTGTCCAGAATACCCACTATGATTGTAGGGACAGAGGTGTAGATAACAGAATAGAATACACTGCTCCAATCTGTCAAAGCAGAAGTTGTGGAAAATGCTGTACATAATATATACCTGCTAATGAAAAACATGTTAAAACACTATGCATGATGGTAAACAGCAAGATCACCATAGTTGTAGTTTAAAAGTGAGAATAGCATCAGCTACACATTCAAGATTTAAGAAAATTCATAGAATGACATCTCCCTGTGAACCAAACCATTCACTAGTAACATGCTTTACTGTGGAGCATTCAATTAGTTTAGCAAATTCTTAAGAAACAAATGCATGCCAAATGAATATATCCTGATTATACAGAGCATGTAAAAAGGGAAAAAACAAGCATAAGAACAGTGTGTAAAGAAGTAACAAAGTTCCCAATTGTAGAGGGGCTCATTGCTATATGCCCTTATTTCTTTGTTTTAGTTATGGACAACTTCATCGATGGAGCCTCTGGGAAAACCGGACCCGACAGGTATTGGGAGTGTGCTCAGAGATCACAATGGCCACACATCCTTGGTATTCATAGAGTCGGTAGGGACTAGAGACTCTAATGAAACTGAACTCTTTAGTATTAGGCGAGCTTTGACCATTTGGGTTGGCTTAGGTGGTGGAAAATTAGTCATTGAGGGAAATTCGGCAAATGTCATTAAATGGACGAAAGGTTTGAAGCGACCACCCTGGAGACTGATTACCACAGTTAGGGAGATCAGGGCACTTGTTAGGGGACTAGAGGTCTGTTTCGCCCATATCAAGCGTGAAGCTAAGGGGTAGTAGACTACTTTGCAAATAACGGTGTCGAGGTACCTATTTTTGGCGTCTTCCATATTTAATGTGGCCGCTTTTCGGATAATGCATGATGGAACTACTTGGCCTCTTGGAGTTCACTTGGAGATTTTGTTGTTTTGGTTTCTTTGTTTTCTTCTTTTCTTTTTCTTGTTTTTAGTTGGGTCTATACCTCTTAGACCTTTTTATTGTACTGAATTTCTTCTTTAATAATATTTTCTCTTCGTTACCACTCAAAAAAAAAAAGTTAAGACAACTTCATATAAGAAACCCACGATGATGAAGTACTAACTAGCAACTGAACAAAACTAAGAAGGACTTTTTTCCAAAAGTAAAAGTGAAAATGACTTGATAACAATTAGTGAGAGATTTTGATACTTTAGGTGCAACTATTGAACAAAATTGAGGGTCTAATATGGTTATATGATGAAGGCCGTTGGTTGAAACTATGAGATCTTCCAAAGGTCTTCAACAAAATTTGAAATTAGATCCGATTTCTTCAAACTGGATCAAGGAAAATTTGAAATTGGCTCAATGATGCAGATCTCAAAGCATACAAGGTGAAAGATTCTCTCCTACCAACAAAATATGTGAACTCAGGGATGAGTTCTTTTCAACCAGAAGAGAATGATGAGGATATCTTAGGCCCAATAAATTTGATGGTGAATATATGGGTTAGGGCCTAATCCAACATGTTTTGAGCTTCAAAAGCCCACATTTTAAGGTCCATTAGCAAGGGACAAGGAAGAGTGACGAGATGCGAAGAGAAGGATAGAGCTCCACAACAACAAGCCATCATCAATCTCATCTCAACAAGACCAATTAAGAAAAGGAACCCCCACCCAACTCCAAGTTGGGATCACTCCGAAATTGTCTACACTATGTTGGGAATATGATGACATTTTATTTTATTTTGATTTTCTTCTATGATGTAATAAAGCCACATGGCAACTCAGGATTGGATGATGTGTAATTCGAAAATAGGAAAATTAGAAGGCCATGTGCGAGCATTGTAAACACATCCAATTGAAGTTGAAGTTGAAGTTTCTCCTATGATTTGAGCAAGGTTACTCTAAATCCTTGTGGAAGTTTCTCCTATGCTTTAAGCAAGGTTACTCTAAGTCCTTGTGGAAGTTTCTCCTATGCGTTGAGCAACGTTACTCTAAGTCCTTGTCTTCCTTTGAATTTCTAGTATAGAATTAATTTTATTTTATGCATATGGGCTTCGAATTTTCCAAGCAAATTTAATTTTGAAATTTTATTGCATTCAGCTATAGTATAATTTGAATTTAATTCATACAATTCAATTCTAGAATTCACTAAATTTTAATTTTATTAAGAAGATTTGCATGGTGTCGTATTTTCTTAGTGAGATTTGAGCTTTATACAATTTTTTCTTTTGAGTAAAATTGGGTTTGGTAACCATAAAAGCTATGGGTTTTTTCTCCTAATCAGAGCCATTGCAACTTTGGTGAAATTTTTGAATTCTTGGAAATCCGAGGATTTTCTCTTGGTTGAAATTGGAAATTGCCTTCTTTCCATTTTATTAAGCCAATTTCAAATTTTCCTTGATTTGGTTTGAAGAAATTGAATCTAAAAACAAATTTTGTTGAAGGCCTTTGGAAGATTTTCACAGTTTTGACCATAGAATGGGCACAAGGTGGGCTAAGTGTATGCATAGTTTTCCAACTGCGCCAACTTCCTATTTGACTTGCCAAACAAACCTGATGCGGAGCACCACACGAGTTTCCATATTTAGCAAGTTTATATATTTAGATTTAGGATTTTTAGCTTTTCATAATTTGTATTTTTTCTTTCATTTATTTGTTTAGTCAAATAATTGGTTTTGTTTGGGAAAATTTAGTGATTTTACATGTAATTAGGGCTTTCTAATCATTGGGGGTAGTTTGGTATTTGTTTATTTGAGGGTATTTTGGTTTCTTTCATGTTTTTAAGTCATTATATATGATGTAACCCCCTCCATACGGGATTGACACTTAATCAATGAAAAGAACAACTTTTGCTTTATGCAAACTTGCCTCCATTACAGGAAGCATATAAGAAGCCAAAGAAGCCTCGTGAGAAATTAGGGAAGGCGAGAAGCCATGGGAAAAGGTGAGAATCATCTTCCAAGATCCAGGTTTTTATCTCTCTCTCTCTTTTTCCCTTTCTTCTCTTTGCTACCCTCTCAAATCCAGCCAAACTGCTGTCCCAGAATCATCCTATTGCTGTCCCAAAACCGTCCTATAGTTGTCCCAGAAAAATCCTTATTTACCGTTTCAACTTGTCCCAGATGCCATCCAGACTCGTCCCGATCTGTCTCAGATCCTATCCAGACTCGTCCCAAGCCCTTCCTAAGTTCCTTACAGCCCTCTTACTGCAGCCACAAGTCCTCTTGGACCCTTCCTTAGCCCCATACAGCCACCTCTACCTGTCCTAAACTACCCTACAACCATTACCTATCCTCTTTTATCATTAAATCCCTTTGTTTCATCCCTGAAACTCCCATACCCTGCTACCTCCACTCTGTTTTTGACATCACCTTGATTCTAAACAATCCGAATTAGTTTCTTTTTGTGATTGATCTACTCATTTGTGGATTTAGTTAAACCCCTCCTTTGTTTTGAAGGCCTTCTACTTTGAGTTGTGACTTGGTTTGGAATGTTACATAATTCTTCACATTAAATTGAATATTGGCAATAAATTTATATTGTTTATTGCAATTATTAATTTTGAGTTTTAAGTTCAGCTTCATAAATATGATTCATATTGATTTCTTGTTACATTGTAATTGCATTTAGGCATTTAGGATTACCCTATCCATTGTCCTGCATTAAAACCTGACCCAAATATATGCTTAGTCAATTGGATGGGGTTAAACTGAGAGGAACCAAGTTCTGAACTAAATAGACCAAGTTCACTATTGACTCACCAAGTCAACCAACTCAATCATATACCTAGTCACTGGGTAAAGTAAAACTGAGGGGAAATTGAGTTTTGATCTAACTAGTGTAAGTCACTAGTAGACTTGATGCAGATGACTTAGTTGAGCCAACTTAAAAAAACCAAAGTTGTGTTTCAATCATTTTATTGAATAGACTTAGTCTTCAAATAAAATAAGTAAATCTTATTTAATAGAACTCAAGATTTATGTTAGTGAAAGCTAACAATTTTGAGTAACGACATAAAATTATGAATGATATTCGAAATGGTTATATTTATTTTGGTAATCTTGTTAGAGGGTTTACAATTATCCTTGAACAATGACGTAATGTTGGTGTTTTCTTAATTATATTTTACTAGTTTTTTTTATATTTTGTTAGATAAATCTATACAGCTTCAATAAAAATTATTTCTATAAATTTGAACCGAGCCACCTAGCTAACTCTGTGAGTCACTTGGTTGACCTAACCCAGTAATTGACCAAGTCTTGGTCAAAAATAAAAAAATCTAAAAAATTGACCTGTCCCACCTAGTTGACCCACACAGTCTCCTAGTTTATTGACCCAAGAAATGGCCGAGTCGGTCCTAGTGCTAGTTTGAAAACTGTGTAAACAAATTAGGACTCATATGGCCAAATCCCCCATAGTGTCTTATTTGCAGTGCCCTTAAGTGGGGATGGGTTAATTGGAAAGGTCTTTCCTTGAATAGGATCATCATCATCATCAATATCAGAGCCACTAATCACATCTATCTCGGGCCAATAAAAGAAAATTTTGTCCCTCATGACAACCTTCCCTTAGGTGAAAATAGTTATGCATACATTTCATGTCAAATCAGATTTTTTATTTGTGCATTAGGTCTTTTAGAGAATCCCTTTTTTAGAAAGATTACCCTTTTTTTAAAGGGAGACAATGAATGATTACATTAATTAAGAAAATTACAAGACAATATCAACCTTGTAAAAGATAGCTATACAAGGCCAGTACATAACCAAAACACAACTACACCACAAAAGTAAAGGCTAAGCTCGTAAAGCATCATATAACCCAACAGAGACCATGAATGATTTCATTAATTAAGAAAATTACAAGACAATACCCACCTTGTAAAAGAGAGCTATACAAGGCCAGTACATAACCAAAACACAACCACACCACAAAAGTAAAGGATAACCTCATAAAGCATCATCTAACCCCTAAACCTTACAACCCAATCCCCAATCACAAGCTCAAGATGAGAACACCAATGATGACCGTTGCAGCTCCACTCCAACCTTAGCTAGAAAATCTACAACACTATTTGTTGATTGTGCAATATGGGAGAAACTGATTTCTCCATACCAGGTCAATTTCCTAATCAGTGTTGTCAAAATCGTACGAGTCATGAGTCAACTCGTACGATTTGTATCGACTTGGAAGCCTAGCGATTCCAATCGCAGAAAAAATTGGGTTTTAATCAAAATCGTGCGATTTGTGGGTTGACTCGCAAATCATACGAGTCAACCCCACAAATCTAGACTCTTACGATTCGAATGGAAGAAGGAAAGACGCATGCATAGAATTGGAAAGTCTGTTTTTGCATGCTTTTAAAAAGAAATACATGTTTTATTGGACCCTATTATCGATAAACCACAGATTTCAACCTCTTGAGACTCCAATCGCCCTCTGCCTCTACAATCACGATGCAACCATCGTCTCCCTTCTAGTCTTCTGGCCTTTGAGCGACACATCCTTCGAACCAACAAATTTGTTTTCCAGCTTCAATCCGAGGTATGTTATTTTTTTCCCTTTCTCTGTTTTCATGGCCTTTTTCTTCTTCTTCTTCATCGTTACTCTTCTTCTTCAGTTCTTCCATGCCGCCTTCTCCTTTTCATCTTCCTCTTTCTTCTTCTTCTTCTTCTTCTTCTTCTCTGTCTTCATTGTCCGCTCCTATTTCTTCAGTTTTATCGTGGTCTTTGCTCCTGGTTTTCGTTTTTTCATCTGTTTTTCCTTCGATTATTTCATTCTGCAATACCCATCACATTTACTTTAAAGTTAACTTCTCAGGTCCTCGGACGAAGACTAGGAAGATTTTTTTTCTTAAGTTTTGCCGCCAAATGTCCTCAGACAAGGATTGTTTCTGGGTGTTGCCGTCAACATGCCCTATTTTTGGGTCTTTTTTCTTGTTCTTATTAAGGGTTATTTAAAAAGTTACTAGTTTCTTACATTTTTTTTTTTTGTTCTTACTAGTTTTTTAGTGACAAACTAGTCTTCTTCTTTTTTTTTAATTCAATCTATTGTATCTATTTAAAAAAAAAAAAATAGTTCTATTTTTAAAAATAAATATTTGATGGATGTTATTAATGGTTATTTAAAATTTTAAATGTTGTTGATTTATTTGTTGATTTCTTAAATTTATTAGTACTTAATAGTTGTATTTAATTCTCATATTAATATATTTTTGTCTCTTTTTTTTTTGTGGATGATTACTTACGATGGATGATAAATGTCAAATTTATGGATGTAGCTTTAGAAATTTGTGTGGATTGTTAAAATGGCCCCGAGGTTAACGAAGTGGAAGGAAATGAGGGACAAGATGAAGCATGGAAGTTTTGTAGTAGAGTACAATCAGGCAACGATTTGCATGTGCAATACAACTTTTGTAATAGAAAAATGTATGGCGGTATTTATCGCATGAAACACCATTTAGGAAAAACCAAAAAAGATGTAGTGGCATGTGATAAACGTCCAAAGCAAGGTTGTCAAAATCGAATCGTATCGTGAATCGGTTTAGGGGTGTGAATCGCAAATCGTGAATCGGAAATCATAGAATCGTAAGATTCATAATATTTTTCCTAAAATTATTATATGAATTATAAATACATATAATATGAATACATGACATAAAATAATAAGATGATTTTTCAAATTTTTATAATATATAATGCAAAATACAATAAAAATACATTAGAAGTCAAGTTTTCACATTCCAAATTATCATAATTCATAAATTTTTATTATCCAAATTCTAAAAAAAATCTAATAAAAAAGAAATATATTAATATAAAATTAAAATATAAGTATTAAGTACTAATAAATTTAAAAAATCAACAACTAAATCAAAAGTATTTAAATAATTTTTATTAACATTTATCAAATAATTTTAAAAAATTAAAGTTTTTAAATTTTTAAATAGATACAAAAGATTGAAAATAAAAAATAAGAGAGATTTTTTAATTACAATAGAAAAATAATGATGAAAAATTAGAAATATAACAACATTGTCTCGAAAAAAAAATTATGCGAAATTGCGAAAAAATAGTCGAACTAAATAGGCCACATGGAAACTCCAATAAAAAGAGATCCTCTCGAATTAAATAGCCTTGCGGAAACTCCTACGTGCAAAGGGTTTCTTTTATAAACAGTAAACCCACGATTGTGGAAAGAGTAAAGTAGCAAACAACAGAGAATGCTTGAAGGAGGCGACAGAAGTAGTATGCAAAGATGAGGCGGTGATGGAAGGTGGAGTTTTTGTTGCTTTTCTTGTAAACTTGATAGAAAAAGATACCATGCAAAGAGTTTTTCTTGCTTTCCTTTCGAAAATTTCTTTATTTTTTCCAATAAAAATAAAAAATTAGGCGTCTTTTCCTCTTCCTCTCTTCTCCGGTATGTATCGAACGAGTCTACGATTCTACCGATTCGAATCTTGCGACTCGCGAGTCAATGAAAAAACGTACGTTTTTAAAGGATTTCGATACTTGATGCGACTTGAGTCGTAAGATCCCTCGATTTGATTTGAATTGCACGATTCAACTCACGAATCATGCGATTTCAACAACCTTGGTCCAAAGTCAATGACCCAAAAATGTCTTGAGTTGCTAGGGCACAAGTTGGACACAAAAAGGAGAAGAAAAGAGGCTGAAATGCAGGCTGGGAGACCGGATTATTACTTTGATGATCAGGAACCAATGGGAGATAGAGGAAAAAAGAATGGACCAATGGAAAATTTTGTTGTTAATGTGGATGATGACAAAAAACAAACAACTCTTAATAGAGTTGGAAAAAAAGAAGGTAAAACCAATGTTTGTCTTAATACTTGTCGTTTTTTCTATACAAATGTCCTCCCCTTCAATTTGATAAAAAGTCCATTTTTTCAACCCATGTGTGAATCAATTGCAAAATTTGAAATTGAGTTGAAACCTCCGTCATATCATGAGATAAGAAATCTCAAAATTGAAGAAAATGTGGAGAAAATGTTGGAAAAACATAAGAAAGAATGGGAAAAAAAAATGTGCACAATTATGACAGATAGTTGGACCGATGGAAAGATTCGGTCCATTACTAATTTTCTTGTCAATATAGTCCATGGGAAGTGTATTTTTGAGAAATGCTGACACATCTTCAATTTCCAAAAATACGGAGAACTTGGAAGACCTTATAAGATTCGGTTATATAAGAGGTAGGTGTTGAGAATGTGGTGCAAATTGTTACAAATAATGCAATACCATATGTAAAGGTTGGAAAAAAAAATTATGGAAAGAAGGAATAATTTATTTTGGGCTCCATATGCATCACATTGTATTGATCTTATGCTTGAAAATGTAAGGAAAAGAAAATTGGAGTCAACTACTATGTCACATGCAAAAGCAATTGCAAAGTTCATTTATGGCCATGGTTTGTTGCTAAACTTAATGAGACAATTCACGAAGAATCATGAGTTAGTTAGGCCAGCAATAACAAAATTTGCAACATGCTAACTTACATTGAAAAGCATACTGAAACGTAGAATTGGTCTACGGAGAATGTTTCGCTCGAAAAAATGGGATAGAATGCCTCTATCCAAGACTTTAGAGGGGGAAAAAGTACATGATTTGATTTTTGATAGTAGGTTTTGGACACGTATTCAATTTTGGGCCAAGGTTGGAATGCCTCGTATAAAATTGCTTCAGTTGGTTGATGAAGATGAGAAACCGGCAATGGGATACATATATGAGGGCATGGATCAAGCCAAGGAGAAGATTGCTACGCGATTAAACAATGATAAAAAGAGAAATACATGTCATACTGGGATTTATAAATGCTCGTTGGAATGAACAACTTCATCATCCACTGAATGCGACTGCATATTATTTGAATCATTCTTTCCACTACGAAAAATCCTTTTGTAAAAAAGGTTATATCAATGCCTTGATAAGTTGGCTATAGACATGAATGACAGGATTAAAATAGATGAACAATTGCTTGCATTCAGAATTGCAAAAGGATTCTTTGGTAGGATAAGATGGCCATAGCAACATGGAAAAGAAAACAATCAGGTATTTAGTATTTAGTTATTTAATATTTACTATCTAAGCTTTGAATTTGATTTTTGATTTATTATCTCATGTTTTACAGTCGTGGTGGGAAGATTATGGAGATGAAACTAAAGATTTGCAACCTGTTGCAATAAAGATTTTGAGTTTAACTTGCAACGCAATTGGGTGTGAGCGAAATTGATGTTTAAACAAGTATGTTTTATTTTAACTTTAAATCAATTAATGCAATTTTTTAACATTTATTTAAAAAGTGAAGATAGTAATGTTGTATGTTTTCTCTTAATGTTTTTGTTGATTCACTTGAAGAGGAGGAATAGGCTAGAGGCAAAAAGAATGAATGTCCTTCTATTTGTAAAATACAATTTACAATTACAAGTGAGACCGACTTTAACGGATTCAAAGGCAGATTATTATCTCATTTGCTTATCAAATGTGGAATCTGATGATGAATAGATCACTGAAAGAGAGGATCCAGATCTTTCACAAGACAATTCTTGGTTGGAAGTCGTTGAGATGTTCAATGAGAAATAGACTAATCCCAGAAAAGAACAGAATAAGTGCTTTAAAATCTTGAAGATTGTTCAACTCTGCAGAAAGACTACAGATTTAGGGGAACAAACAAAAATGCCCCTATGAACCACACAGAAAATGTGGGGGAAAAAAAAAATCTCTGAAAGGAGAGGTCTAAGGGCTGGAGAATCAGATCTGGTAGGCAAATAGTGGATTGTTCGACAAACAAAAGCAAGGGAGTGAGGATTTTATTTATTCATACAAGGATCAGAGAGAAAAAGAAAAAAAAAAAAACTGCAACAGTGGCAAAGAACGCCCAAATCACCGATGATTTGGGTGGCCGTAAATCTGAAGCACGATGGTGATAATGACAAAACAGGAGCAGCAAGATTGAATTTATGTTTTGGTTAATGGGTTCTGCAAAGAGAGTTGTACTCGACTGGTTGTACTTGTACAGATCTGTATGGGCAGTGTTGCAAACGAATAGATCGACAAGGCGACAGCAAGAGCAGATTCAGAACAAACAGCAAGAAATGGCAGCAAAACAAAGGAAAGCAAGGATCTTCTCAGTCGGGCTGCTGGGTAGAAACTGTGGGTTGAGTTCTGCTAGCAGAAACTGTGGAGAAGACAGATCTGAAAGACAAAAGTCGAAAAACGCGTTGCAAACCATATCTAAAAGTTTCCTGCAGGGTTTTACGGCAGATGCAGATCTCACCGGAGAACAGGTAGAGGACGGCCACCAATCAGTCGCACAAACCGTTGGACAGTCGAAAGGATGCTGCACACGAGGGCCAGGTGACCAAGCGACGATGTAAAAACAACTACAGATCTGCTCTGCTGCTCATGCATATGGATTTCATCTTCCACTGCTGAACCATGGGAAAAGAACCACCGTGAGAGATCTGAGAGGGCACCCCTCTGCTGTCTGGTTTGGACAAAGGAAGAAGCAAGAATCGATCAGCCGCTTAGGAAACAATCTCCAGTAGAAGACTTGTCTTCCCACGTCCTCGTTTAATTCTCAGAACGAGTAAAAGAAGAGAGCGGCCTAGCAATCAAGCACCAATCAGATTTGATTGGAAGATTAGATCCAGATCTGATCGGGTAGCACAACGGAGATAGTTACCAAACGGTGGGGAAAAAAAAAAGCAACAGGCCCCTAATAGTGATCTGCAACAAGAACCAGAACCAAATCCAGATCTGGTTAACAAGAACGGCAACAAGAACCAGATCCAGATCTGCAAAACGAACCAGATCTATTAGGTTCTGCAAGACAAACAGATCTGGTCGGTGAGGAAGATGTTTGGCGCAGCAAAAGAGAGATCTGCAAGAGGCTAGCTTGACCCAAGAACTGTATTAAAAACGGTAGAACCGTTGCTGCAAACAGGCAACAAGAATAAGGGGGCTGACAGCAGTCCAACGGTGGCAGCAACAAGAAGCGGCAGCAATCGGCGGAAGCAAGGGGGAAAGGGCAACCCAGATCTCTTCAGATCTGGGATCGTGCAAATCTGAAACGAGAAGAGGCTCTGCTTTTGTAACCTGCAACAACTGACGAGAGAGGACTCCTCTTGTTCAAATCAGGTTGTTGCCTTCTCAGATCAGATCTGGGTGAGTCCCAACAGCAAGCGGCGACGCAAAGTTTGGAAGTCGTTTGAAGGGAACAGTGCCTGAAGTGCTGCTGGCGCCTTCAGACAAAAGCAAACAGCAGACATGAGTTCAAGTGTCGATCGAGATCCCTCCCTCTACCTAGTATCTCCTCCGGCAGAGGGAGAGAAGAAAAGTGTGCTTTAAGGCACCCTCAGGAACGAAATTTGGTTGATACCATGTTGAATAAGACACTAATAATAAGATATGGTGTGTCTTCCTTAATCAAGGAGAGACCCTATCATTTATATTTATAGAGAAAAAGGAAATACAAATATGGAAGATAAACTAAAAGAGGAAAACCCTAGAGTTGGTAAATACAATATTAGTAAGCACCAATTAAGGAAAAGACTAAATTGGAAAATATAATAATAGTAACTGATAAATTAAATAAACTAATAAATATATCTCAACAATGCACCCTTCCCAAGATAAGTATAAGTCCTTCGGAACCAATCCAGAGACTCCTTACAAATCGATAGACATCCTATCAAATTCCATTTCACCTTCTCAAATACCTCTCCTATGGTGCCCCTTTTATCCTCAAAGATCCTCCCATTTGGTTATTTCCAAATAGCCCACGAGATCGCATATGGTAACAATCTCCAAGCCATCATAGATCTACCCCTAAAGGAAGGGAGGAAGGGGGGGGGAGGGGGGCGGCGGGGTCCCAACTGTAACGACCCTGACCCACACAATATTGTCCGCTCTGGACCCACACTGGCCCACACGGCTTTACTTAGGGCCTGGTCCAACTCACTGGCCCAAAACGCATTGTGTTGGGTAAGGGTGTGCTCCCTCATATATACCCCTTCAGATTTATTCTCCTGGGCGATGTGGGACTTTTCCCACATCCGTATGCCCATCCAGTTGTTCGTCGTCGATCGGACAGACACACGCCCAACTCACTGATTTTTCAGCCCTCTGGGCTCGGCCTTCTGCGTAGGGGCCATCACAATCCACCCCACTTAAGCCAGAGTCGCCCCCGCCTCAAATCGGCCACCTGGGCTCTTGGGTCGGGGCCTCATTCCACCCCACTTAGGCCCAGAGTCGTCCTACGCTCGACTCAATTACAACACAGTCGGTTGCCTGTGCTTTTGGGCCTTCCTGGGCTCAACTCGACTCAAACACAGGGGAGGGGCAAGGGACCCATACAGACAAAAGGTTTGAACCTTGAGCTCTGATACCATTTGTAACGACCATGACCCGACTCGACCCGACTCGACCCGCACAATATTGTCCGCTCTGGGCCCACACTAGCCCACATGGCTTTACTTTGGGCCTTGTCCAACTCACAGGCCCAAAACACGTTGTGCTAGGTAAAGGGTGTGCTCCCTCATATATACCCCTTCAAATTTATACTCCTAGGCGATGTGGGACTTTTCCCACATCCACACACCCATTTAGTTGTTGGCTGTCGGTCGGACCGACACAGGCCTAACTCACTCATTTTTCAGCCCTCTGGTGGATCTGGACCACCATAAGTTGGATCCTGAAGAGGCCCAACATAAGCAAAGTCAGGTTGTGCCCAGGAGAGAGGACAGGACTCTCGAAAGTGGAGCACGTGGAGTTCCACTTTCAGTCATGTGTGAACGGAGATGGAAAGACGCTTCATTTGTCAAGGAGCCACGTGAAGAACGAAACATGCACAGGTGCCAAAAAAAAGCCATTGATTGTAGCAGGTAGGTTGGCAGGTAACGGAAGAGATGGGGAGCAGTAGGAACTAGAGATACCCCGACGGTGGGTCAGATCCCCCTATTCTATTGGGTCAGATCCCCTTGTTCTATTGGGTAGCTTCGATTAATGGTGCGGTGGAAACATCAAAGAAGGAATCAAATGGTGGGTGGAAAGCCCAAATGAAGGGTCGACCAAAGGCGTCCAACCCACAAGTCAGCTCCACCATCTGTCGCGAGCTTGATGCAAATCTGCGACCCGGGAGAGAAGTATGTGGAGATCAGAGGTTTCAGGGACAGATCAAGGTTACAGGAACGATTGGATTTGTGTTGGTGATCAAGATGTGGAGGTTGGAGAAGGAAACAGGGACGGTGAAAAGGGTTGTGTTTGGTGATGGTGAGCTGGATCTGAGGGAAGTGGTGGGAGGAGAACGAAAGGCCACAGTACGAATGGGAACAAGGAGAGATGGAGAGGGAGAAAAGGAAAAAAAAAAGGTGATGGGAGATGAGGCAAAAGGCAGTGACAGGGTGAAGCAAGGACTGTGGACGAACCTGGGTAGCAAGCAATGGCTTGAGGACGGGAGAAGAGGGGTGGTGGTAAGAAGATGGGTTTTAGGTGATGGAAGCTCGGCAGGAGGTGGCTGTGATGGTGGAGATGCAGGGATTATGCAGCAGGGCAGCGGAGGCCGCAGCAAAGGCATTAGTAGAAGAGGAACAACAGGGACTCTGTCGATGGCCCATCGGTGAGGCAAGGAGCCTCAACAGAAAACAGGGAGGACCGAAATTGTGCAGTGACAGGGTGAATGGGTCGAGAGGCTAAGGATCTTAAGTCCTAGCTCCAGGAGAGGGAGAGGCGGAGGGCGTAATGGGTTTTGATTTTTGAAAGTTCTGGTGTGGAGAAGAAAGGGGGTGATGAAGTCGCCAAGGAAACCCTTTTTTAGATCTATCTTTCAATACAATAGTTATAAAAGATGGATTTTTTTATTGGGTAACTATGCCCTCTAGCCCGAGGTTTAAACTTTCTCACTATAGTACCTACATTGACTTCAGCTTTACTAATGAATGAATCAGTTATGTTAAAAAAAATTTGGTAACTAGCATTTTCTGCAGCATAAACAAGTTTAAAAATGGGATAAGATACTTAATAAGGCATGAGTTCCAGTAGCGTAAGTGTTTCCTCATAGGAATGGCTACAAATCTTATCACTGACTCTTCATGCTCTGTGAGTAGATATACATATATGTTGAGTTAAAGCTTGTACTTGTGTGCTCAAACACCTCGCCATTTTCTATTTTCTCTTGGATGACATAAAATTAACTTCCCACTGATGAATAATGAGCACCTATTTCACTTTATTAAATTAACGGCGAGATCTTGAATTTTCTCTAGCTCTTGGGAGGGTTTGGTGGGGTCTTGGTTCCTCCACAATTTTAATTCCAAGAGGAGGCTAGCCTGGATCACAATCCTATCCTCGGTTTTGTGGACTATCTAGAAGGAGAGAAATTTCAAGATCTTCGAGGGTAAGGCTTTGGATTCTAGCGAGCTCTTCCAAAAAACGAAATGGAGACTGCGTGTTACACTCTGTTCAAACAGGGAATTCAGAGATTTGAAATCCATGGATCTATTTCTATCTTGGGAGGGTTGCATGACATCTAGAACTCAGGGTCGGGAGAAACGAGTTGATTGGTCTTCCCCTCCTAGTGGAACTTTGAAATTCAATGTGGATGGGGCCTCAAGGGGTAAGCCTAACCCGGCTGGAATTGAGGCGTCTTTAGGGATCATTCGGGCGCCACTCGAGTTGTCTTTACAGAATCAATGGGGATTAAGGGCTCTAATGAGGCGGAACTTCTTAGTATTAGGAGAGCCTTGACCTTAGGTACGTAATTGGGGGGAGAAAAATTAGTGATTGAAAGTGATTCGTCCAACGCTATCAAATAGGCCAGGGGAGTGAAGCGTCCTCTCTAGAGGCTAATCACTTTAATTAGGAAGATTAAGGAGTTGGTTTCGAGCCTGGAGTGTCCTTCATGCATATCAGTCATACAGCCAATGGAGTGGCAGACTTCTTCGCGAAGAATGGCGTTGGTGGCTCAATCAATGGCACTTTCCAACTACTTGAAGGGTAGATTTTATTGTCTCGTTGGAGAGCTACTATTATAGTTGTTCTTGCTTTGTTTTTGTTTCGTTTCTGTTGTCTTTTTGCATAAGTTTTTCTCTGTTAGCGCTCAAAAAGAAAAATATAGATAAAAGAAGGATAACCTGCAAACTAGTTTGCATGTAAGTTTGATGCAAATTTTGGGTTGTCGGGCCTAGAATGAACCTAATGGATCTATTACCCACCACACTCACCTATCCTTTGTGAATAGAACATGTACCCAATTGGTACCAATTTGACGTTAAAAGCCTATTGATTTAACCCAAAGAAGTTTCACTGTTAAATAAATATGAAATTTTGAGGGCCTTAAAAATATGGCTTCTCTTATCCAATCAAGATGAAATTTTATATGCATCATATACAAGTTAAGGTCTTTCAAACCCACCCATCCATGTGGGCCCAAGTAGTGTCATCAAAGTTTGCACCAAGTAGGTGATAGCTACTAATATATAGACTAGCAATACAACCTTAAGGGCTTTATGTGTATCTGTCATTCTCCTTTTTGAACCTATTTGATTAATTGTGTATGTGAATTTGCACGGGTTTTATTATATTCTTTGTTTAATATTAATTTATCTCTTTAACAACTTATGTAAATCATGGATATAAGTTGCATGTCATTTTAGGATTCACCATACACATTTTACATTCTCACAAAGGCATCCATCTATCATTTAGATCTAGGGTTTCCAATAGTTTAGCTTGTCATACTTTAGATTTAGTATCAGAGTTTATCTACAGTCAGATTTGGTATTAGAGCTTGTCCTGCGTCAGATTTGGTATCTGAGTTGAATCGATCAAACCATAGGTTGTGTTAGGTTGTAGTTACCCAAGTTGGTTTCATCATTCATCTTTAGCAAGTGCATGCCTACACTTAGTAGTATCAAATACCATATAAAAAATCCTACCACCACCATGAGCCTAGACCCATTCGGTGAATTGCTAACATGAATAAAAGCCAAATTGGATACCCTAGAAACAAGTTCCATAGATTTTTCACAAAAGACCAATGCATGTCTAGGAGTGTTAGAAAATGCATTGCAAAATACGAAAAAATCAACTGAACCCACTTTTCCTAGAGAGTTTAAGGTGAGTGGTGTGAAGGGGCCAACTTCAGATGTTGAAAAGAAAATTTTACATTTTCTCAATAAAAAACAATTTGAGAAGGGCCAGAAAGAGCAGGAGATTGTTCACACTTTAAAGACAAAGAAGTTAAAGGGTCTCCACAAGAAACATCAAGAGAGACTCGAAGAGAGATCACTACTTTACTCTATGAGACTAGTGATGTAGCACCAGAGGAGCTTCCGAATGAGCTCCCTCCTAAATGATATGTTCAACCCACTAAGGATTTGGCCTCAAATTTATGTATCCCCAAACCTTCCGCATTATAGGATGAACCTTATTGAACATACCAAATTGAAGAGTCAGGTTGATGTCGTTGGTTGGGATCATATTCTCCGCATGGTTGAATTTGCTTGTAATAATGCAATTCATTGGTCTACAAGTTCCAATCGTTTTGAAGTAGTCACAGGTTAGTAGTCTAGGAAACCAATAGACCCTATACCTCTTTCACCTGCAAGTAGGCCTTCTAAGTCAGCTGAGTTATTTGCTAGGCATATCCATGATTTACATGCTGATATTAGAAGAAAATTTTCTATTAGCAATGAATATACAAATCTTCTACAGATGAGCACCACAGGTTTCAAGAGTTTCAAGAGGAAGATATGGTCATGATGTACATCAGGCCTAAGTGGTTCCCCAAACAGACCATAAAAGAATTGCAAGCCCTAAGTGCAATTCCTTTAAAAGCACTTAAGATCAATACCTACACCTATGTCTTGGACTTGCCTTCAGATTTAAGAATCAACCACATCTTCAATGTGGAAGATTTAGTACTTTACAAAGCACCACCTATTCCTCTAGGCCTAAATGCTTCCACCATCCCATCCTTCCAACACATCTCCACAAGACTATATTCCTTCTACATCTTTGCCCAACACCGTTTACCATCATTGTAATCCTTACCCAAGACAAAGGAAGAAGTGAGACATCTTGGATGAGCAGATTGTGTTTACCAGGATTCTGAGATATAGGAATTTCCTTGTGAAGAGCAAAGATCGACCCGAGATTGACTGTACGTGGATCATTGACGAAACATTGCAGAGACTCGACAAGGATATGTACGAGAGATACTAGAGAATCTCTTCACCGGAGGTGAAGTTTTCCAAGTCGGAGAGAATTGATGAAGACATCATGGGACGCCAACAAAAAAGGATGCATCAGAATCTAGACTTTTCCTCAAAATGGTTGGATGATGATTTTATGCTTGTTTCTAATGTCTGGCCATGGATAGAGACAAATCCAACCATGGATAGCCCAGATTCTACACTGATCTAGCAAGGGATTTGAGGATTTGGTTTGAGCCATCCATTTACATCATCTAAGTCGTTCATTTGTGAATTGGACCAATCTGACGGTTGATCAAGCACCTTCCAGGTATTTGTTTTCATTATAATTTATTAATAACATATTGTTTTAGTTTATATGGTTCCAAAATTATTATAGATTTGTACCATAATCATCCAATGTCAAGAAAGAGTGTACCTCAGCAGTTCAGCATTCTGTTAAGTTTTACAGGTAAGAGAAATAAGGGCACAAAAACATGGTTAGAATTAAAAGAGTAAAGTCGTTGGAACATTATCAGAAACAAACAGGAAACAAAAACGACAGACCACAGGTCTAAGGACAAAACCATATATACCAGAAGAGCATCAGTACGAAGACGGCATTTCGATAGAAGTTATACAAAACCAAATAGCCAATATGCTGATAGTTCCAATGACCATGCACTAGTAGTAGTCTCTTGAGAAGACGGAACTGTCCCATGGCAAAATCCGATGCCATCACTGCTTGCCGTCCTTCCTGACCACATATGCCGACACCAACATCCGCCATTTGAATCATTGAAACATCATTAGCCCCTGCCAAGAATGTACTCAGTGGACATAAAGCAAGAGAAGGTACCTTACTGTGACAGATTACATCCAATCAAAGACAGAAAATCATCTCTCCAGGATAGAGGAAAAGCAATTCAGGACAGGACAGTGACATCCAGCTGCAAGAGATATGCCAGTGGCAACCATTGCTTTATGAGGACCTGAATTTTAAATCGAGAAACTACATAGAAATAGACTGATGACAAGAAAAAAGTTCAGAAAAGAGGATGGAAATTCAAGATTTCAGACAGGAAGCAACTCGAAAGAAATGCTGATACCAGACTTCAAAAAGGAGATGCGCATTGATTAGTACATAGCATAAGTGAACAAAAAGATTAACTCACCATCACCAATGGCCAGTGTCATGTCACTTGTTCTACTTTTAATCAGATCAACAATCCCAGCTTTTTGCAGAGGAGCAACTCGACAGCACAGAACAACCCGACATGAAATAGCAAGATCAAAAAGCTGTAGATGACAGAAACCATATGATGAGACAATTTTAAACATGCATCCGTACTTCACCAGTAAAAGCAACTAAGGTTTAGCACGTTAAAAGCCAAACTAGTACACATTCAAAAGATACTGCCAATAGAGCAAGGATTTCACAAGGGAAAAAATAATTTCTCAAATAGTGATATGGCAATAAGGGAAAAATGATAATGTGCACCCAATCAAATAGTGATTCGTCATGTTTATCCCAAGTGAAGGGATTGGTGACTTCGTGTTTGGACTTCTTCTATGATAGTTGCCTTATATGGGACAACTTCCATTAAGTCTTGTCTAAGTTGTACTGCCATTTAAAACAAGAAGTCCAACCAGAAGTCCATATGCCTCCATGCATCCGTACTTCACCAGTAAAAGCAACTAAGGTTTAGCACGTTAAAAGCCAAACTAGTACACATTCAAAAGATACTGCCAATAGAGCAAGGATTTCACAAGGGAAAAACTAATTTCTCAAATAGTGATATGGCAATAAGGGAAAAATGATAATGTGCACCCAATCACAATGATGAGTATAAATTTTTCCTCAGGTGAGAAGGGCCATACCTCAGGTTCCAGGTCTTTCTCTAAAATGTAAACGAGACTATTCCCGTCAATTATGAGTGCCAATGGAGCAGTTGTCGTGCTTGCCACTTTCCCCACACACCGTCGTGGAATATCACCAGCACTTATAACATGATTTACAGTTTGTGATCCATTTTCAGAAAAAGACACGTTAGAAGAAGCTCTAGTGACATCAGGAATCTCAGGATGATCATCATCAATGTACTTTCTCCCTTTCAATGTTTTATTCCTGCATTTGGATGGTTTTATCCCATATTTGGCTTTAGCATCAGCCAGGAGATTTCGGCATTCATCCTCTGAATTACCATTGATAACAATCTGCTGCATATTCTGGGTAAGGAGTTTACATGAGTCCAATTGAAATAGCAGTCTCTTGCTTGTCTCCAGTAAGAACCCAGACCTTGATTCCTGCTTGCAGAGGGACTCTATGGTTTCTGGTACACCATCTTGCAATTTGTCCTCAATTCCAGTGGCACCGAGGACATTTAGATTACACTCAATAATAGCTGCAGTCTGCCGTAGCTTCACTGATCTCTCAGTCAAAGAAGTGCTTGCTTCTTCGTAGCTGCACTGCCACTCCTCCAGCTCAGCATCAGTAAGAACCCTGGCAGCAACAACAAGGGTTCGCAAGCCCTGTGATGAATATTCAGTCAAATGATTCAGTGTTGCCTGTCTTACATCATCAAATGCAGCAACTGTGTGGCCGTTATTTTCACTAACTTTTGCCAGAATACTAAACATGGAACTGTCAGCACCTTTTACTAAAACCTTGACTTCATTGTTGGGAACTCTAATAACAACAGATATTCTTTTGCGCACACTGTCGAACTCATGCAGACCCAGTAGCTCCAACCTGTATTGAATGTGAAATCAAAACTTTCATAACATCAACAAACATTTTTTAGGGAAAAAATGAACAAATATCAAGACAGTGAAATAGCGAAATTAATTACATAACAAAAAATATATATTTTTGTGACACGTTCCCACTTCATTTCAGAAGACAGCACAATTGTTTTATAAAACGTGACAGAATGGGTACATCCAGAATAGCCATAAATTTGAAATTAATGAACTCTACCTTAGTCTCTCACCATAGACATCAATCACAATATGACCAGATGTACGCTCGAGAAGAGTGCAGCCATAAGCGGAAGCTGCAGCAACTAAGGCTTGCTCATCAGGAGATTCACCCTGATAGTCAATGGCCTCCACATCTTCCTCTAATTCCCTGTTTATACAACTAGATGAAGACCAGGTCACTATTGGAATAACAGTGTAACAAGCTGCCAAAGTAAGGAAATACTCATGTGCAGCAATTCTTTCATATCCAGCAAATTCTTTTTGCAACAAGGCCACAAGATCAGCGTCAACATTGATTTCTGACTTAAGCTTCCATCTCCGCCTTTCTAACACTTCTGTGGCCACAAACAAAAAAAAAAAAACAAATATCGGTTAAGCACACACAGAAATCATGTGCAAGTCTTCACTCAATGCTGAACATAGAAATCATGTAGAAAGAACAAGCATACCAAAGTCTCCTTGATCAGATAGAAAATAGCGAAGAGATTATCCCAATTAAAAGAACTAGAAGAAAAATACAGGCAACTATTTCATTTAAGCATCAAGATAGCATAAGCATTCGGTAGGGCAATATTTGTTTTTTTTCCCTCTAAATGTGATAGCACTTAAGCAAATGAAAACCCTGAAAGAATTGCTAATCACAGCCCCTACATGGATCTAAAGCCAGTTATTGTTACTTGTTACTAGCCATAAAAAATTCTAAACAAAAGTGTGTTAAAAAGGTAACTACATAAAAACCAACCCAAGTTCCTAGCACTGATCAAAACGCAAGTAGAATCCATCCAAAATTTCTATAGAACCCACAAGCATTACTAAAAAATTCAGGATCACCCAGATTTTTTACCTTCATCACATAAGAAGCCACTTGCCAAGATCATCAGGCCTTTGCGTAGTCTTCAAACCACTCCATGGGCTTTCGCTGTTTTTCAGATCCAATCATTGGTGAGATGTGAAGCTACACCATGGATCACCATCTAAGTTTCTATTAAATGTAAGGCACCGAAGAAAGCACGCATGATGGCATCCTAGAAAGTGTGCCAAATAAAAAGTATGACATATAGTGATTTAGTACACATTCACACAATCTCATCACACCTACAAATCTATAATAAACTTGGCAAAGAAAAGGAGAAATTGCCATTACATCTCAACATTTCCAGTTGTGCCATGGTAAGACACCTCAATAACATACATCATCATCATGAAAGCCACTCATCTCATCTATCTAAGGTTAGCTTTCTAATTCTCTTCCATTTTGTCCTATCAAAGACCATATCCTCTATTGGCCTACAACCGTCCGTATCCTCCTTTACCCCCTTCCGATCAAGTTTTTAAAAGGCTTCCTCTCTTTTCTTGTTTCATTCAATTGCATCTTATCAATTTAACCAATAGAGACCATTTGTGATCTCCTTCATATGTCTAAACCACCTTAAGAGACTCTCTCTCATTTTCTCCTTCATAATATCTTTACTCATCCATCTTAGTAGGGCCACAACTCTAGTGAGCCAAGTTGGATTTTGGGTTTTCCCTAGCCTAGGCCCAAATTGCAATTAAAGGGCTCAAGGCCAAGCCCGAGCCCGAGCCCGGGTCAACCCGAATTAGTCAAACCCAAGCCTATCAATTGTACTTATAGAACCCAAGCCCAATTTCAAGCACAAATAATATATGTGGGATTATTCAGGCTCAAGTTTATTTGGGCCCACAGTGGAATTTTTTTATATTTTACTAAAATATATACAATAAATTACATAAACTTTATAATTTATATACAACATTAATTAAAGAAAATTAAATTTTATAAATTATGGCTAAAATTTGGTCTTTTGGGCCCAACTCAAGCTTTCATGTACTAGGCCCAAACCCAACCCAAATTCTAATTCGAGCCTCATAATTTAGGCCCATAAATTTTTTTGGGATTTTCATGTGGGCTCAGGTTAGGCCCCTCCCAAGTTACACCTCAACATCTTAGAATACACATTTTTGTTGTCATTGTTGTAAGATGTTGTAATCATGAGTACTTTTTTCCATAGTCCCTAGGATCACCATATTGGTTGACTACCCTTTATGGTGTTTTTCCTTTTTTTGTTGTATTTTCATGTCTATAAATGATCTACTTTCTTCTGCTGAAAATATAGAAAATACAACAACAATATCCATTTTCTCCTTCTCCTTTTCCCCCATTCCTTCATTTCCTCTCTTTTAGTCGACAACATGGTATGCAGAGCAATGTTTTAAAAACCGGTCCGTGAAGCAAACCATCTCGATGGAGGTCGGATTAAATAAGTTTCAACTGTGGTCAAACTCGGTCAAACCCGTGCTATGAATATTATATTATAAATAATATTAAATTATTAACTAGGTTTAATTGATGAGTTGAATTAAAATTTTAAAACTTGAAAAATAAAAAACTAGATGTTAAATTTTTTGAAATATAAAAAAAAATATTTTATAGATGAAAATTTATAAACAAAATTTGGGTGGACGAATCTAATTTTATTTTATTCTGATTAAGTCTCTTATACTTTATCATATATCTAGCAATTTAATTTAAATAATTTCTAAATAATCGGCTGGACTAGCCGTATAGTCCACAAAGTAATATTTGATGCTTTCTTTTTAAAAAAATTAATATTATTAAGTGATTTTTTGTATTAATTGTCACTGACCCTTTGAGGATAATGGTGTGGTATCAACCAATGTCACTTCATTTGAATTTGACATCCAATATATAAAGGAGAGTATGTTTTATATTTTCTTAAAAATAGGCTTCTTATGCTCTGCTTAAACAAGTTCCACCGATGGAAGGAGGGTTGGACTGCTGGCAAGTTACTCCCATTGCCCCAATCCCACATCAAACTTTGGAAAGGCGCCACTCCCATTGCCCCAATCCCACATCAAACTTTGGAAAGGGTAAGCCATCGCTGATGGCTATAAATGAGGGATGGTGAGAGTGAGGCCAGAACAGTTCTCAACCTCTTTGGGCTGGGATATGTGAGCGTCCATATTTGGGCTGGCTTATATGTGACCCATTAGGGCACATAATATTAAATTAAAACTTTTAAACAAGTTTTTTTGAATTTTTTTAAATTGATTTTTTTAATTTTTAAAAAGGATTTTAATGGGTTGCGGGTTATTTAAGAAAATCGTGTTGACCCGCGAGTCAGCACAGTTTTTTGCAGTTTTTTAGCTCGGCCGATTTTTCTACAAAACCGAACTGTAGTGAAGACGGTTGCCGCCCGATCCGGTTTTAACAACATTGATGAAAGCAAGGTTTTTGGTTCCCATCACTACTCATCGTGGGTAGGGCCCACCTACAAGATCACCACAAAATAACCACATCATTTGATTCACCTCCTTCCCTAGACTCTGGATTTCTGGATTTTTTGGAGCGATCAAAGGTCAGGAATTTTATTTTCTGTTTTTTTTAGAAAACCTACCGACAGTGGTGCACTCAATACCCTAGATCTAGCATATCCCTTCACATCTCTCCCTCAAACTTCACCACGCCAGTCAACCTTGACTGTCGGAGAGATACGTATGGTCGACTGCATGGACTGTTGACTTGTGGGGTCCATTTTTTCATTGTTTTGTTCGGCCACAGGGGCATCAAATCTGCAAGATTTTACTATTTTACCCTCACATCTGGCTTGATTTCTAGCATCAGGGCATGGTACCTCCTCCATCATAGTTGCCCTTGCCCCTTTTTTCTTTCTCACTGGCTGTTTCAAGGATTTTGATCAAGTGGGACCCACTTTTGGATAGTTTTCCTCTTTTTTTGTGGACAACATGGTATGCAGAGCAAGGTTTTTGGTTCCCATCACTATTCATCATGGGTGGGACCCACCTACAACATCACCCACCATTTGATTCACCTCCTTCCCCAGACTTTCAATTTCTGGACTTTTTGAAGCAAACAAAGGTCAGGAATTTTATGTTTTCTGTTTTAGACTCTGGATTTCTGGATTTTTTGAAGCAAAAAAGGTCAGGAATTTTATGTTTTCTGTTTTTCCACAAAACCTACCGACAGTGGTGAACTCAATACCCTGGATCTAGCACATCGTTTGGCATCTCTCCCTCAAGCTTCACCATGCCAGTCACCCTTGACTGTTGGAGAGATCTGCTGTATCTAATCATTTCTGAGCCATCTTTTGTGCTCGTTTCTTGCCAAAATTGGTATTGTTGTGCACTTTACCATTTGGATTTATTATCTATTTCACTTATTTTCCACTATTTGTCTTAGGACCTGTTTGGATCTAGATCTGCAGGTTCACCTATTCGACGTTGCATTCTCTAAGAGAACATTGGACCCCAAATGAAGCCCTTTTTTCCTAAAGTAAGGGGAATGACCATCAAGGAAAACACTTTTCACTTCTGTTGACCCTTGGCGAAGTTTCCAACCATCAACCAAGTGACAATTTGACGTGCTATATTGTGTTTAGAGTCCTAAAATCAGTCATCCACATCAACACCACCAAGTGATAAAAGGTCCAATAGATGTTTGCAGAAGAGAGAGAAAGAGGGAGAGAGGGAGGGGGAGGGGGAGGGAGGGAGAGAGAGAGAGAGAGAGAGAGAGAAAGAGAGAGAGAGCATACCTGCACGCTTATTTCCTGCATTGGATGATTGATCGAGATTTCATAATTCTTCCCATACACACTCGCTTTTCGAAATTCCATCTTGTTTTCAGTGAGTGTCCCGGTCTTATCAGAAAAGATGTACCATATCTGACCCAGATCCTCATTAATATTCAATGATCTGCATTGGAACCTTGAATCAGAACTACTGTCATACATCTGTACATCCTCAATCATACAGTATGATTGCCCCAACCTAACCAACTCCATGGTGATATACAAAGATATAGGTATCATGATCTGAAATACAATTACAGAACTCAAAAAAGAGAAAAAAGTCTCCATCGCAATCCCATGATACTTGTACTCCTTCCCATTATCTAGCCCATCTGTGAAATATGTCTTCCTGTAGTAAGGAAAAGTGTCAAGCCAATCCCCATGGCGATGGAGCCACAGTCCCATACCGAGAGCCACTATTGCACACATGACAAAGATAAAAACAGACAACCAAATGGTTTCCCAGTTCATGTAAGTTTCCAGTCTGCTTCTTTCAGGAGGGGTCACTGCACTGTTCAACATTGCTTTCGTTTCCTGACCAGCATATACAACAACGCCAACAAGCCAATCTGTATTCTTGAGTTGGCAGCCACGCAAAACAATATTCAATTGGCTAAGTGGAACCCTACGTCCATTGAATTCCATGTTGCCAGTAAATTCATAAATATTTCTATTGGGCTGTTCACACCTGATAACTCCTGAAATGGCCACTCCTTCAAATGTTGCTGATACTGTCTCCTGCCTAGCATATCTTGTCTTCAAGTTTGATTCGCCATCCAGGTTCATAGTCTGCATATATGCTATTCCATTTGGATCACTTGTCCCAAGCAAAACCATGTCACATGGCATTGTTTCATCAGCACATATTTTCACAACCTCACCAGCACGTATCTGTTTCCATTTCTTCATCATAAACCGACCAGATAGAAGCACTTGGGCTTCTCGATTGTTTTCTTTCCGATCAGATCTGTGTCTTCGCCAATCTTCATAGCCATCTTTAATTGCTGTGACAACAAGCACAAAGAGAAGTGGAACAAGAGAAACAGTTCTTCCAAAGACCGCAAGTGGTGGGAGCTGGTTCAGAGCAGCTATTGCCAAGAAATACAAGTATGCAACTCGATGGAATTGGATAAACAGATTTTTGGGCAGGAACGTGATCACTGTGTACTTACTGGTTCGGATCTCATTTCCTGTGAATTCATACTTGTCATTTGTTCTCCTTGGATCATTAATATAAATTATCCTCGGATTCTCTTCTGCAGATATTGCATCTTCAAATTGCACACACTTGTGGCACACTCACTGAGATTTATTTAACTTTTCCTGCTCCAAAGGAGCCCCAGAAATTTCAAACGTCGCGGTATTTTCCTGAAGCTCCATAGCACCCCAGGATACTAGTCATTTCCCTTCTTGCAGCGGGCATTCCAGCAGAAACTGTTGAAAGAACTGTGACTCAGCTGATTGAAATCTTCTTGCAGTCACTGTGGAATCAGAATCTACAGAAATCACCTGATCATTCGATATGGTGTCATCATCCTTTAAATCAACAGAGCGACTTAGAGCATCTTCAAAACTCAAAGAGGAACTAGACGCAGTGTGGCAGAGACAGCTAAATGAACCAAAATTTGGAGATGGTACTATAGATGAAGGATCTGACAACACAATCCATCTGGAGTTTAAATCCACATTTTAGATCATCAATACTAATTACTGAACATTATCATATTCTCATTCTTTAGAACATCCTTCATAATAATTATCTGCCATTGATTGTATGGTACAATAACAAAAACAGGAGACAACTTCCCCTTTCTACCTGCTCAAAGAACCACATTACAGGGAATAAGGATTGTTGATGTCAAAACCTCCACTTCTATGACCTTTCTTGCTTTTTCCTGCCCAAATGAAGTTGAATTGACTTAGAAATGTTATGAACCCATGTACATATAATGCAAAAATGCACACCAGGCCCATACAGACAAGGAAAACTGAAAACCTACAAATTTACCAAATTTCCCCTGTTCACTCACCATAAACTAACCATAGCTGCAGAGGTCAAGATCCAGAAGTAGAAAATTAAACAAATACAAGTGCAATCGGGAGTACCACATTTCAAAACTTCATTTAGTCTAGTGCCATGCCACCTCGCCTTTTCTCATATAAACCAGAAATAACAAGCTAGAGCTCAGGTTTAAATACCAAAAGTAGAGAAGTTGAACAAATCACCAGCCTCAAAGCAAATTAGCTAATCTGCCCCTTCAAATGGAGTTGAGGCAAAAACTCAATAATCTGCAGAAAAAGAAAAAAAGCCACAAATAAGATTTAAAAAAAAAAACCATTCCAATCAATCCAGCACTGAAAAACCAAATATGGTTGTGGGGGAAGAAGTCCAACAATTTCCGGAAAAAAAAAAAAAAAAAATCTCCGTATCCATTTTTTAATTTCCCAAAAAAATTCTTTCTTACAAATAATTTCTTACTCTCTTACAAAAAATCAAACTCCGCCAACACTAGGAAAGCCAGAAATTTCAGCAGAAAATGCATGCCCGTAAGATTTTCACATTCCACAGTCAATCTACAAATTAAATCCCTATCTGATTTAAAATCTCTTAAAAGGTAAAAATCAGGCATCAAGAAAAATACACAAGAACAAACACAAGGAGTATAAGGGGAAAAAACAAAACTTTACCAAGAAAACCCTACCTCTGCCAATGCAAACCAAAAGAAAAAAAACACATAAGGTCACTGCATTTGGCAGTAATTCACTCATTCAAGCACTAACCAGATCAAATTCATCGATCAAACACCAAATCCGCTCTCAGTCCCAGGAATTTGAGTCGAAAACCATAATATCGCCAATATTTGCGAAAATTCCACCGATACGAACGCTGTCTTCTCGAAAAGCACAGAGAGAACTCGATCAGGCGTCTTTTAATGCCCTGAATCGAAGAATGGCCGAAAAGTGTGGCATTTTCGCAGCGACCCGTTGCGCGCAGAAATGTGGTGGATCTAGTTCAGATTCTAAAGAGTGATTTGATAGAGATTGGATCTTTTGGTGGAAGATGAGAGCAAGCGTTTGGATCGGAGCGGTATTCTTTTGCAGGAGATGAGATGGAATGAGTACGAGCGAGGGAAAGAAGAGACGAAGGGAGAAGCACGAATCTGGCCGGTGTTGGATGGTGATGGCCGCTGACAGGGCAACCTTTTATAGCTTTTGTTCTTATTCCCATTATGCCTCTTACACCCGAACGGGAAATACAAAACGGAGTCAGATACGCTTGTCTATTGGCGCATGAGTTGCACGGAATTTTCTGTTCGAATTGCTTAAATGTAGGACACGTGGCCTTTTAAAAACAATAGTCCCACCCTCCTACCGTGTAGTGAGTAACGATATTAACGATGAAGAGCCGCCACGCCGACACTTAAATATGGGCTCATGAAATGGTATTCTTATCCACTTATATGAATTTCTTCTTTTAATATAAAACTTATAAAATAATTTTAACGGCTAATTGAGTCATATTTTAAAGTTAATAAATTTTAATTAAATTAAATTCATTTATTAATAAAAATATAGTTTAATTAATTCAATTGGAGATATTTTTGTAGTATATTTTAAAAAAATCTTTCAAACAAAGTCATCATCTTTTAAATTAATAGATTCACGCCTGAATGTTTAGGATAATATATTTCACATCAATGCCTTGGTGATCTTTCACACAGCGATTTCTAATCAGATGGGAAAATGAGGTCTCATGGATGCCCATGATCAAGGCTCTGATATTATAATTTTTTAAAAAAAATATTTTTTATTATAATATTTATTAAACTATCAAAAATAAGATTTATTGAATTAATTTATCATATAAGTTTTTACTCATGATGCTTATTTCAATGACAAAGACACATAAAATAGATATCAATTTTGATTGGATCTAAATCTAGAAGATTTAATAACCATCTCAAGACATCTATCATTAAATAAGCCCCACACAAGGCTTCTACATCTCGGTAGAAAAATACTAGTCTACGTTAGAATTAGCAAGAAAAGATAAGTTTTTATACAGTTTATTTATTAAAAGAAAAGAATGAATTAATTTGAAAGATATATAATTAAGAAGCATGTTAAGAATTAATTTGAATAAATCAATTAAGTATTAGAGACTTTATGTTTTTAATAACTTGTATTTTTTCAGCTTAGTTAAATGTGTTTGTATCTCTAAGTAGGTCTAAATTAAGTATAAATCCAATTTTTAAAAAAACAATGTAGATAAGCATAAATATGAATCTCACTACCCGATCTGGCCCTATCACAATATTGTCCGCTTTGCATATTATTTTGCTTTGGGCCAGGTCCAAAACGCTTCATAATAGGTGAAGGATGGGTGCCTCTAAAAATCTCTCTAAACCCATCAGCTTGACAATGTGAGACTTTTTTTAACACATGGATTTTTTTAACACACCAGCAGTGCTGGGTGTTACAATCCATTCCCTTTAAGACCAGAGTCGTCTCCAGTCATGTTATGTCACACTAACAGAGGATCCACACACACAAACAACATAACAACGACTCGACCCAAGCATTATTGTGCTTTCAACCAGGCTCAAAAGGCCTCATGATGGGTGAGGGATTGCCCCCTCTTATAATCTCTCTACACCCAACAACACTGGGCAACGTGGGACTTTTTCCCACACACCATCGGCAATGGGTGTTAGAGTGAGTCATAACTAAAATTAATTATCTAATCCACAATAAAGTAGCTTACATTGTAGAATATTTCCTACTATATGTTTCTTAATACATTTGTGAAGATTATTGTGCTAGTTAGACATTATGATAATCAATGGGCTTGTGTTAGTGGGTTGAGAAGCATTCAGAAGAAGTACATTTGACAAGGATGTCAAGTGTCACATTTTAAAATGTCAAAGATAGACAATTTCAACGTATTTGTCATAAAATTTGACAAATTTATTTATAAAACAACTCTCTAAAATTCGCCAGTGAAACAAGATAATGCTTAAGATAACTATGATACCAAAAACAACTCTATTAAAAGTTTATGAAATATTATAGTATAAAAATACTCTAAATTATTTGATGTAAATAGGCCCAAGTTGACCTATTTACATAAAAAACATTAAAACTCTAATATTTTTGCTACCCAATGCCTTTTACTTGAGTTAACAAACAATTTAGTAATTTGAAACGTGTATCAAGATTTATAAAGTTGAAGAAGAAATATCATATTTTTTTTAATTTCATTATTATTTAGTGAGCATTTTTGCTAGTAACATGAAATGATTTGAAAGTATTGTAGTATCAAGTTTAACAACGTTCATGAAATTTAAAATACTGACTCAACATATTTCTTCAATAACAACCAAATTTTATTTTTTTGTCGCAGTTAATCTCCATTCTTAATATTTGTTGCACCTACTCTAGGTTATAATATTGAAAGATTGAATAATTCTTTATCCAATATATCAATATTTTCAATATCTTGATAGACAATTAGCATATCTAAATATATATATTGATTATCATTCTAACTACAAACACAATGATCTACATTCATATGTTTATAATCAAGATGAATTCAAATTCCTGTAGTACTACTTTGCATTGTGACAAAATATCGGCGGTATTTTCAAATTTATCACGTTTTTATAGGCAAAATACCATTACCGCATTAAAAACACATTTTTATCGGCATGGCGATAAATTCCCAATAAAAATCATGCTTAAAACGCGATAAATGGTAATATCGCAAAAATATTCTTGTAAATTTCTTATTATTTTTTTATTTTATTAATATTTTTATTATTTTTAAATATTACAATTTCCAAGAGATTTTCCTATTAAATTTTCATTAAAAATCTAAGAATTTGAAAATATCTTAATATTATCAATTGTCGTTAATATCCCGATAACCATATTTTTTACAATGCTACTTTGGGCCTCTTTCAACCTATATAGGCTTTTTTTTTACCTTGCAAATGAAGTATTCTCTAGCCTTAGACCAAAACTATTTTTATATTTGACAATTAAAACTTTAAAATAAAGTTTGTTCCAAGACCCAAAACAGGTCAAATTGATGACAATTGCTCCTTTTCTTTGACCTAATTAATCTTTATTTTTATTTTCTTATCATTTCCATTATTTATTATCCTAAAGTTTTATATTTTTGCCAATTGAAAACACTATAAGTTTATAAATGTCATTTATGCAATTACATTTTTTTTAATAATTTTCAAGGTTCCCTATCTTAGAAAGCATAACATGCTTAAATAGAAGGTACCCTGAATTTTTTCAATTTAAAAATACAAAAGATACTTAAAAAATTAGATAAAATAGAAAATTTATTGAGAGTATATTTTTATTAAAAGCAAACTCTTTTATAAAATATTGTGTCCTCAAAACAAAAAATTTGATATAAATAAAATAAAATAGAAAATCATTATAATCAGAGTCTAGCAAATCTAACTCAAGGCAATTCATTCTAAAAAACAAGTTTTGCACTGACTACTTAAATGTGATATTTTGAAAGAAGATCTAATATTTTTATTAATCCCCGAAAGAATCTCTATTAATTTACAAAAATCTTAAAATATCAAATATTTATTATTATTTTTTTAATAATATATTTTTATCATGACTTAACATATGCTAAACAGATTTTGTGATATCCTAACCCATGAGCCAGAGGCCCGGCCCTAGATAGGCTGATCCAAGTGAAACTGGGCCCTGTCGGACGGGCAAGCAGAGCGGGTCGGTCGGATCCGACAGCCCAGCAATGGGTGGGAGTTGTGGAAAGTCCCATATCGGAAGTTGAGGAGTTTGAGAGGGGGTTTATAAGTAGCTTTGCTCCCTCAAACCAACAAGACGCGTTTTGGACCCAGACTTGGGCCGGGTCCGATCCAAAAACCGTGCGGGTTCGCGCGTGTCCACGTGTGTGCGCGTGTGGGCCCAAAGCGGACAATATCTTGTTGGCCGATCCCCAAGCCCTTTTTATAGGCCGGGCTGTTACAAATGGTATCAGAGCTCCTGGTTCTACACTCGGACTGTGTGGGCTTACTGCCTTCCACTGGGTTCATTGGGTCGAGCCGAGGGCGGCTCTGGGCTTTAGGGGGGTGGATTGTGATATCTTGACCCATGAGCCATAGGCCAGGCCCTAGATAGGCTGATCTAAGTGAAACTGGGCCCTGTCGGACGGGCCAGCAGAGTGGGTCGGTCGGATCCGACAGCCCAGCAGTGGGTGAGAGTTGTGGAAAGTCCCACATCGGAAGTTGAGGAGTTTGAGAGGGGGTTTATAAGTAGCCTTGCTTCCTCAAACCAACAAGATGCGTTTTGGACCCGAACTTGGGCCGGGTCCGATCCAAAAACCGTCCGGGCTCGCGCGTGTGGGCCCAAAGCGGACAATATCTTGTTGGCCGATCCCCAAGCCCTTTTTATGGGCCGAGCTGTTACAAATGGTATCAGAGCCCCTGGTTCTACACTCGGACTGTGTGGGCTTACTGCCTTCCACTGGGTTCATTGGGTCGAGCCGAGGGCGGCTCTGGGCTTTAGGGGGGTGGATTGTGATATCCTGACCCATGAGCCATAGGCCAAGCCCTAGATAGGTTGATCCAAGTGAAACTGGGCCCTGTCGAACGGGCTAGCAGAGTGGGTCGGTCGGATCCGACAGCCCAGCAGTGGATGGGAGTTGTGGAAAGTCCCACATCGGAAGTTGAGGAGTTTGAGAGGGGGTTTATAAGTAGCCTTGCTCCCTCAAACCAACAAGACGCGTTTTAGACCCGAACTTGGGCCGGGTCCGATCCAAAAACCGTGCGGGCTCCCGCGTGTCCACGTGTGTGAGCGTGTGGGCCCAAAGCGGACAATATCTTGTTGGCCAATCCCCAAGCCCTTTTTATGGGCCGGGCTGTTACAGATTTTAATCTAGTAGATTCAAACTTAGAAGTTGGGCATGATTTTGGACTCCATCCAAATGTTAAAAAAAACCTCTATCTCTGCTAAAATGTCATTTTTTTTTTTTTTTTAATTTATGTGTGGGAAATCATGGGATACCCAGCGTAAAACCCCCAGGGATGAGTCCACTGGCCATGAGGACTCGAATGAATAAGCCAATGGCCATCAAAATTGATAATTGAAGTTGAAAATCAAATGATTAGAGATATCAAATGCTTTTAATTTTTTTTTTTTAATATTTTGTCGAATCTAAAATCCTTATTTCATTTTGTATAATTTAATAGGACATTATACTCCAACTTTAAAAATTCTATATTGGCATCCATAAAGCATATATTAACTTGGGATAAAAAGGATATTTTTGAAAAATGTTCTAAAAGGATGAATTCTTTAGAATATCGAAGAGATAAAATAATTTTTAAAAAATAAATAAAAATGATTAAGATTTCTTCCAAAATATCTCTATTGAAATTTTTTTGTTGCTCTACAAAGTTCACAATAAGCTTAGTTGATCAAAATCTCTTGTCTTGTCCCCTCTCCACTTAGTCTTTTTATACACACGGTATATTTGATCAAATCTCTGGTATTAATTTTTTGTTAATTTTGTTTTCACGTAATTTTTCATTAGTTGTCTGTCGGTTCTACGTGACGCCCCATTAAAAGGGAAGTTGGTATAGGTTTGAATATTCATTTAAGGCTCAAAAGTATTTAGCTAAAGATATATCCTAGGCGATTCAGGGTGACTGCAAACTAGTCTTGTAATATAAGTGTAGAGGAGAGTTAAGAATTTATAAAAGATTTGAATCATTCTACCTATTAGATTCACTCGTTCTAATAAGTAGTATCATCTTAAACTATCTCTTATAGATTCTCAATAATTATCTTTTGAGAATAAGTAATACCTGAAGAACATTATTAATTTATCATGTCACGATTTTCTAACATAGATTATCTGCCAATCTAATGTTCGAAAAGTAGTAATAATACTAATCAATGGATAAATAATGATTATAACGGGAAGCTGGGGGAATTAGTCTCCCTCAACATAAAAAAGGGACACTCGCTATTGTTCTGTACTCGATGTGTGTGAATTGAAAGGTTTACACATGTCTTAAAAATTGGTCAGATGAGACGTCTAAATACCTTCACTTCAAAAAAAATTATAATTATTATAAAAGTACTTGAGTTTTTTTTTTTTTAATTATATTTATTAAATCAGTAGGGTAGTCAATGTAATTAGAGAAGGGAAGTATTAGGCAATTCATACCACTAACAAGGTTGAACATAAAATCAATATAGAGTTAAACTAGATTCTTCATGCGTACAAACCTTCAAAAATGATTGAGTTGTGTACGGTAGAATGTTAGAAGGAAAATCAACTTTTTTTTTTTTTATCTTCCTCAAGAAAGTGGTTTTCTTGAAAAATGATTGTTTAAATAGGAAAATTTACTTTTTACGTATGTATCAATCTACATTTTTTTTATTGAAAAACACATCTATTAACAAATATAAAAAAATAAAAAAGTGAATTAGAAAATCATTTTGCTTTTTATAAAATTACCTTAATTTTTATACAAAAGTAAATTTTCATTACACAAACATACCTTTATTAACAAATTGGGAAGAATTGGTCATAGACATGGCAATGGATCAGGTCAGATTTTACTTGGGTTGGATTTATTTGGGTTCGGTCTTGTTGGGTATAGTCAGTTTGATTTCCTTTTAAGTTCGGTTCGGAATGGATCAGATTCGGTTAGGGTCTACTCATATACTTAGTTAAAGAGAATTTTCTAATATGACACATATCAAAACTATCTCTTAAATTGGTGTAGACCTCATATAATTGCATGTGCTAGACAATAATGAAGTCTACTCATTTATTTTTGAGTTTAAGCCGTGTCAACCCATTTATAAGAGTATTTAATTGAAGTCGGATTATTTATTAAACAAATCAAATTGATTTGAATCATTTATCAAAATGGGTCACTTTGATTGCAAAAGATAAGAGTACATTATTCACTGAGCTAGTAAATGTAAAATTCTAATTTGAGAGATAATGAACCAGTTTTTTAAAGCTCATTTATAAATTAGTTCAAGAATTTACTTTCAAAGCAAAAACTAAAAATAATAAAAATAAAATATTTCTAACTTATTTAACTCATTAGCTAGCTCAACAGTCACATCGAGTTGAAACTTGTAACACAGCCTTAGAGAGGTTTCTACAAGATAACCCGAGTCCACCAAATCAGACTCAACGCGACTCGTTTTACGAAAACAGCAAGTTGTGCCCTAGTTAAAAAAAAATATAGGTGGTGCCCCATCTGATACCAACAATAAAATCCCTTTGCTCTCTCTCTCTCCCTCCCTCTGGGTTTTGATTAGACCCAATCCAGATTGCAGCTGCAGAATCCATGGAGAAAGAGCTTCTGGAGATCTTCGAAGCTGCGAAAAAAGCAGCAGATGCGGTGGTGTCAACGGACGGATCTTCTTCTTCCGGTGGACCTGACGAAGCGCGATGCGTCGATGCCTTGAAGCGTCTCAGGGATTTCCCTGTCACGATGCAGCTTCTTGTCTCCACGCAGGTCTCCCTTTTTTCATCCTCCCAACATCTTTGATTTCATCTTCGATCGGTGGTTTCTTTGGTATGTTTCTGGGATTTCTTGGAGATTCGGACTTTCATTCAGGATTTTGAGTCCTTTTGATTATGATAATGAATGGGGACCAAAAGATTTTGTGTTTGTTTCTAGTTCCCCTGGAATCTTTTTTTGCTTGTTTGAAAGAAAAATGCTTTCGTTGGAAAAAATCATTTTAACTGAAAAAATAGAAATAGATTTCGACAATAAAGATTGTGGGTTCGAGTCCAATTACAAGTGCCAACCCCTGATAGACGGGATAAGTGGCTTTGATGATGACCCAAAATTTGAAATGGGTTCAGCCACTTATCTTAAAAAATTATTTTCCAGGAAAGTGCATTGCTATCTGAATCCCAACAGTATCACGAATTTCAAGGAATTCTGTTTTCTTTAATGAGTGATCAGGATACTGCTGCTTGTTTAGAGAAAATAGTGCAACTAGTTGCATATAAAATTATCAATCTTGAAGTGGTGAGTATTTGGAAAATTTCAAAACCTGTTGTTGACCTTTGCATGAAAAATGTGTGGATACAGTGAATCCCAACTATCCAAATACTTGTGTTGGGTTACCTTTGCAGTTAGTTGTATTGAGATGTCTGGGCACTTCAATTGATCTATAATTATCAACCTTGACATTGCTATTCTGGAAAATCACAATTTATGTTGCATTAAGAATGTGCATTTGATGATTCCAACCATTTAAGTGCTTGTATTGGAGCATCTAATGCAACTAGTAACATGTAGTTACCTAGGCACTTCCAAAGTCTAATCAAATATCAATCTTGATACCGATATTTTGGACAATTTACAATCGGTTGTCTATTACATGAAAAATGTACTGATTGGATGGATCCAACCATCCAAATGTTTATATTGGAGCATCTGGTGCAATTAGTTGTATATGGATACCTAGGTACTCCTGTAGTCTAATCAGTTATTGATCTTGATATGGCTATTCTGTACGACTCATAATTCATTAGAAATTATATATATATTGCTCATTGGACATGATGGATGATGACAACCATCCAAATGCTTGCATTAGTTCATCTAGTGCCACTAGTTGTGTGTAAATACCTCAGCACTCCAATTTTCCAATCCGTCTTCACTCATGATGCAGTTATTCTGTACATCTAACAATCCATTGTCCGTTATGTGAAAAATGTGTGAGCTGATAACTAACCATCATAATGTTTGTTTTGATGCAACTGATGCAATTATTTGTATTAATAGATACCTCTTCACTCTGATGGAACTTCTATACAACTGACAACTCATTGGCATTGAGTAAAAAATTTGCCTATGGGATGATCTCTACCATCAAAACATTGGCCTTTTGTTAGGATTGTCCTGCAAACAATTGTTTTGGAGGCTTCAATACCACTAGTCGTGTTACCATTTCTTTAGAGAACAAATTCTAGAGAGTGAGAAAGAGAGACGGCTTTTCTCTGGTGGTCCCATGCTGAAAGATATGTCAAGAGAGATAAAACTACTTATGTATCTTTGTCTTTTTTCTTCTTTTTTTTATTATAAAGTCAGTTATCTTCGGTGGCCCCATGCTGAGCATGCAGGAGACAAAAGACACCTTACATTCTCATTGTCTTTAACTGGGATAATGATATCTTTTGTTTGTTGATGTGTTATGGTGGATTTGATTTTCTATCATTTTGATTGTATCCGAATTTTGAAAAGGAATTAGGAGATCGGATTCTTTAATTGGTTTTGCAATATAAGCTGCTTTGACTAGAGCATTTTGTAAAGTTGAATGGTGCTCACTGTTGTGACCCTAGTTTAATGTTGCATTTATTCAGGAAAAGAAAATAAAACTAATAGATATTTCTTTTTTTTAAGTCACATGCATATTTCTTTTTCTTTTTTTTTTAATGTCACATACATATTTCTTTTATGCAAGATATGGTGGTTTTTTTTTTTGAAGTAATTTCATTCTATCTAATGATTTGAATTTTCCCCAATGTAAGAAACAATTGGTTGATAATTTATGGTTCGTTATTTTTCATGGTCAGTGGGTGTTAAGTGTTTCTTTTAATGGTGTTATTTGTTCAATCTTTATATATCTTTTTTTAATTAATTTTTAACTACCTTTAGATGAAGAAGTGAATGATGCTATTAAGACAGCTTTTGACTTATTTTGGTTTACCTTCTTTTTATATTTGCAAGAATAAGAAGAGTGACGGTTTAGTTTTATCTGTAGATTATGGGAAGTGGAATAATTAAAAGATTTTATAATTATATTTTTTTTGGAAGTTGACTGATATTTAATAATATATCTTTTGAAAGGTGACTGAAATTTAATTAGAAAAAGCTGAAAATGCAATAGATACAAGGAGGCTTGAGATGAGGCTACTAGAGCACCCAAAAAATAACAAATCAGAACCCAAAAGCCCCTGGACAATAAGTACCCACTAGTAAGCTCCTAGTCAGAAGAGATCTAACTGCTGAATTGACTAGAGAACTTGCTGATAGCGTGATGCGCGTTGGCAGGTGCCTTCCTGAAGTGATAATATCTATGATCTCCTCAACTAGATCTGGTGATAAAATTATCTTTCTACAAGAAATGGGGGAAAAGAAGTTTACGAACCTTTTTTCCTTCTTTTTATGAAGTTTGGGCTTCATATTGTGGACTGTATTCTTGCATATCCTGGAGGCACATGCTGGAAATTACTTGTGACTAATAACTTTCTAGTACCTTGTTTCTTTATGACCGAGAGTAGTTTAATTAAAGTGAATACGATTTTAGTGGCCTGAAGTCTTAACTAAAGGTCCTTAATGTAAGGAACTTAATCCTCTAAGATTTGTTAAAAAGCCAATAACACTCAAACTGTACTTGACAAGCCTTTGAGTCAAGCAACTGTCCCTGAACAAGGAACTTGTCAGATTCTGTCAAATTACCTGACTTAATGGTTGTTTGAGTGGAGTCAAGTTTTCAGGTTTACAGACAATGGTTGTTTTAGAGGGTATTGCCTGCAACAGTTCTTACTTTTCTTTTCCTGCATTCATTTATCTTAGGCAACTACTGTGACAAAAAGTTGGATGGCTGGAGATTTTCATCTTCTTTGTGTGTGGGGTGGCACGGTAATTTGGAATAAGTTTTTAGGTCTAATGGGTTGTTCTTGGGTTCTAGGAAGTTCTTCGCCAAATGGGTTGGATAGCTGGAGATTTTGCCCTTTAGAGGGAGGAAAAGTTGGCTTGGGATGCCATACCATCAGCTATTTTGTGGACCCTGTGGAAGGAAAAAAATTCTAGGATCTTTGAGAATAAGGTGAATAGGTTGGAGGAAGGTTTTTGAAAGTGTTAGATGGAGATTATCACTTGGCTTGGGGGGAGTTTGAGGGGGAGTCCTAAGGAGAGGAAACTGACAGTTGACTAGTTCCCGCCCCCATAGGGTTCTTTAAAGTTTAATGTGCATGAGGCGGCCAGGGGTATACCCAACCCAGCTGGCATAGGAGGAGTGGTATACAATTCCAAGGGAGAGTTGATCTTTGTTTTTTTAGATTCTATGGTGGTGAGGGACTCGAACGAAGCAGATTTGTTAGGAATCAGGAAAGCTTTCCTTTTGTGGATGAGGTATGGAAGAGTTGAACTTATTATTGAAGGGGATTTGGTGAATGCAATCAGATGGGGCTGGCTGGAGGAAAGATTGATCCTAGTAGTAAGGGAAATTCGGGACTTGTGCTCAGGGATGGTCATGTCCTTTCACCATGTTAGGATGTCTGCTAATGGAGCGGTTGATTTCCCCGAGAAAGTGGGAGTTGAGAGAGAGGACTTTGTGGATTTATTTTTAAGATTTTATGCTCCTGTGATCTTGATCTTTCCTTTGTGTATAGGCTTTGGGTTTTTTTTTTTTTTCATTCTGTAAGCTTTAGTGTTGTGCCTCATTGGTATATGTCTCTTATATCAGAGTGCTATACCTCTCTTCTACCTTTATTTTGTACTAATATAAATTTCAGTTACTGCTTAAAAAAATACTCTTGGCAAAAAGCCATTACCAAAAAAAAGGTGACAGAAAAGTGATAAAATATTTTAACAAAATATTGTAAAATTAAACCCCAAGCGGTTGGCCTAGTGGTTGAGACACAAGACTTCAATCTCCGATAACTCCAATGAAGGGCCACTCCCCACAGACTTAACCCGGTGTGTGCAGATTGGACCTCAAAAAGAAATATTGTAAAATTAGTTACTTTTTGCGCTACTTCTTGTATCTGTTGGTCTGGCAAATATGATGTTATGGCATATGCCTCTTACTCTCTTTTTTCTTTTCCAAAGGATTGCAATATGTGAGACTTCTAGATGGTTAACGATTACAATCTTACAATTTTTTAGTGATTGTCTATTCTTGTTTGCTTGATAAATAAACTTCTTTGTTGCATCCATTTCGTGCTTTTTTTATATAAATATTTTTATTTCCAAAAATATTTTTAAATTTCAGGTTGGGAAACGCCTTCGTGTTCTCACCAAACATCCGAGGGAGAAGATCCGGGCTGTGGCTTCTGATTTGCTTGAGATCTGGAAGAACATAGTCGTTGAGGAGACGGCCAAAAACAACAAGAAAAGTAGCAGCTCTGAGAGCAAGCATCCTATGAAGGCTGAAAGTAAATCTGAGAGGGCAGAGCCTGTAAAGGTTGAAAAGGTGGACCGAAATGTCAAAGTTGAGAAGATTGGTCAGGGTGAAATGATAAACTCAAAACGGACGGTTTCAAGGTCAGAAAATGTCAAAGTTGAAAAGGTTAGTAAAGCTGAGACTGTCAAGGTTGAGAAGATTGGTGATAGTGAGTCGGTAAGGGTTGAAAAGATATACAAGGAAGAGAAGCAAGCTTCTGGAATTAGAAAACAATCATCAGTGCCTGTTGCCCCTCCTAAGTTGACTTCGATGATCAAATGTAATGATTCTTTGCGTGACAAACTTCGAGAGATTCTGGCAGAAGCCTTTTCCAAGGTTTCTAGTGAGACAGATGAAGATACAATAGATGAGGTAAATGCCTGTGATCCTATCCGGGTAGCTGTCTCTGTGGAGTCTGCAATGTTTGAAAAGTTAGGCCGTTCTAATGGTCCTCAGAAGTTCAAATATAGGTCCATAATGTTCAATCTCAAAGATGCAAACAACCCAGATTTGAGGAGAAAAGTTCTTCTTGGAGAAATCAAACCAGAGAGACTTATTAATATGACCCCTGAAGAGATGGCTAGTGATAAACGGAAACAAGAGAATAACCAGATCAAGGAGAAAGCTTTATTTGAATGTGAGCGTGCGGCGGCTCCAAAAGCAACAACAGATCAGTTTAAGTGTGGCCGGTGTGGGCAGCGGAAGACCACCTATTACCAGTTGCAGACGCGGAGTGCAGATGAGCCAATGACAACTTTTGTTACGTGTGTAAATTGCAACAATCATTGGAAGTTCTGTTGAGTGCCAACTATCTGCCATCATTTATAAGGAATGACCTTTAGATCAGCTAAACCTTTATGATTTCTGTCATTCACATCCATGTGTCTGAATGACAGATTAGTTACAAAGCTCATCCTTTCTTTGTGGACTTCGATTTTCATCCCTTGAAAATCTTCTCATGTATCCTCACCAGGGTTAATTTGTTTAGAGAGGGGGCTCAGTCATTTTCAATGTTTTTTTAGTTTATCATTCAAAACATTGCGTTATTCTATCAAAAAAGAGTTAAATTTAGTTGCTAATAGGTGTTATGCAAGATCTTCTAGATTTGTCATGAAAAAATGACTGTAACGTGCTTTAGAAATTTAGAAAGCTTCAGTGAACACGTTCTTCATTCTATTTTTTTTTTTTCAATAATATGATTACATGACTTGAATTCTCAATCTTTGTGGTTGCTGGACACTGAGAACTTAGACACTGTTGTATTGGTTTTGTGTCTTGAACATACATTTGTCGAAACAGCTATTCAAAAGGTTCCACTTATATTTCGTTGGATGAGTTTTAATTTTTTCGTCCTATTGGTAATGCAAAGGTGTAGAAACCATGGTGACTTGGAGCTTTTGCCTTTTTGTCAATGTGAGAACTCTATTGTAATTTCTGGCTTACTGTAGGCGTGCTTTTATTTCTTTCATTTATTTCCAGCTTTGAGCTTGAAGTTTCATTGGTTCTAGTTTGAGATATTAAAAATTATGTATGACAGCATTCTTATGTTGTGGGTTCATACCATTTGATTGTGGCCATCGCTACATTTTTGTTTATGCCATCTGATTAGAATAAGGCACTATAACACAGATGCAATAAGATTTTTGATGAATCTGAAATTTGTTAATCGGGTTCTATGTGATAATTGGACGGGAAAGGATTGAGTGGGATATTTCATTGGGAGTTACAGGAAGAGATTGCTGTCGAGGTCTAGATCTTCTGCCCCCGCACAATAGTCAAAATAGTGGAGGTGGCTCGTATGGAGGAGAAATTGCAATTCTTGCATAAGGTGAACATGCCCCTTATTTGTGGGAAGTCTTGGGATTAAACTCTCTTTAACACAAAAAGGGTCACTCTCCATTCTCTATATATCCAGCATGTGTATATTGGGAGGTTTATACATGTCCTAAAGACTTGACGGTTGAATATCTTGACCTTAAAAAAGAAGGTCAACAACTTTCGTGTCTTTATCTTCCCAAACCTCCCACCTCACTCATCTTCATCTTCTAATGGGACACTGTCATTTGGCAATTGTTTTGGGCAGAGATGCAAGCAGGTACCCCTGCTATAATTGCGATGAGAAATTTGCCCACGGCAGGTTGATTAGCCACAAGATGAGCCAAAGTTGGATTTTCCACAAATTTCTTCTCAAGCATTAGTGGGAATGTGACGCAGCGGGGATTGGGCTAAATAAGTTTGGGAAATGGTTTGGGAAAGTTAGATAAACAATTGGAGCTGAATGGGTTAAAAGGGGGAATGGGTCCCACGTTGGTGAATGGAAATAGGGAAAAGTGGGTTATATATGAAAGATGGGGGATATAACTGGGTTTGAAACAGGTAACAGATAGGGGGAAGTGGAGGAGGTAGAAGAAGATGGGTAAAGGGGATCAAACAGCAGGTGTACCTGGGGTTGAGAGATGGTGGGATGGCAGCAGCAGGAGTGGACTTCGATCGGGCGATGGCTCTGCTGAAGCTGCAGTGTTTGGGGTGGAACTGTAGCAGAGGAAGAAAACAGAAGAAGAGAGGAGATTTGCAGAGAAGGAAGAGAAGAGGAACAGAGATAAATTCTCAATTTTATTAATCAGTCTATCTATTAGAATGCTAGAGAGGGGTTTTTATAAAAACTCAAAACTAAAAATAGCAATAAAAATAAAAAACGAAAATAAAGAAATAGTATCTTAAAAGAAATAGGAATAGTATTTTAAAAGAAATAGAAATACTATCCTAAAAGAAATAGTATTCTAAAAGAAATAGAAATACTATCTTAAAAAAAATAGTATTCTAAAAGAAATAGAAATACTATCTTAAAAAAAATAGTATTCTAAAAGAAACGGCAACTTCCACTTTTATCACTCGGTAGCTTCGAGGCAGGATTGGATTTCCCGACAAATTTGTCGGTGGCTCTTGTGGATTCACACGCTCATGTGTGTGCTACATCAGAATACAATCTCTGAGGTCCATTTTGGTGACTTGGTTGATTTGATAATCATATGACTCCATTTTTTTTAACAAGGTGTTCAGGCTTCTTAGAGAATCTGACAAATCTTCGAGATATGTACAAATCTCCCTACCTACACATATTGGTAAATCTACGAGGAGTGGCCTTTTAATATGGTGAGGAAATCAAACTTAAGACTCTCACTTCCTGAAGTGGATTCTTGACCATCACTCCAACCATACAATCTCCATTTTGATTGATAGTAGCAGTAATCAATAGTTGATTCGTGCAAAAGTTCAAATCCATTTTTCACTTCTTCAGCCTCTTAGGTTTTGGTTCCTTCTTCTGCTCAGGATAGTTTTGGTTCCTTCTTCTGCTCAGGATAGTGTTTAGGTGTTAGTGTTAATGTTGATATCCACGGTTATCACTTTCAAATAGATGTGTGCCTACTTCCTATCAAGGGATCCTATGTAGTTCTAAGCATCCAATGGTTATTACAACTTAGGCCACATCCTATGTGATTGGAAATGTCTCACCATGGACTTCTCCATTATAGTAAAATAGTTCTATTTTAAGGGCCACTTCACGTGGTTTAACTCGATATGTGGATAGAGAGATTTGCACATGCTCCAAGAATTAGTCAAGTTCTCTAAAAGGTCTGGACACTTTGGTCTTAAAAAAATACAATTTCAATTTGTAGGACTTGCAATCGTTGCAGCTTGCCCCTTATGACTTCCAGCTATGGAAAGCCTCATATGTCAAGATATTCTTGGCATACTTTATGCAATTGGTAATTCCTACTCATACTTGTGTTACTAGTGAAAGGAAAGATGGTTCTTGGTGTTTTTGTGTGGATTACTGTTCCTTTAATCATAGTACATTCAAGGATTGCTTTCCCATTTCTGTCATTGATGAACTTTGGACAAGCTAAGTGGTATATAAATTATAATAGATCTATTCAAGGTTATCATGAACTATAATTTAATTACTTTTGTATAAGAATATAGTAAATGGCATCGATGTTAAATTCTATAAAATTTGGTATTTTGACTTCGTGTTCGTTTTCGCTGATTTATTTTTCATTTTTTTTCTATTTTAATATTTGGATTGCATTCACAGTAACACACCTCTAGAGATTCATTTAACATCTTAATATGAACATACTTGAACAATGTTTATAAGAAAGAAAAGAAAAGAAAAGAACTAAATAAAATGAACTATCCATCCACTTTTGAGAAGAAAAGAAGGAAAGAAATGAGCTTCCTCTTCCATTTAGAGGCTCGCTTCATATGGTATTGTGTCTATTTGCTATTGAAAATCTTGAGCAATGCGTGTTCTCAAGTTCCTTGAATTGTTCAAGTAACCGGAATTTAAGTCTACAAGTCCCACATTGATTTGTTGTTGTATTACTAGCACTGAGACCATCCCATTATAGAAGTCTGATGAAGCAAGAAAATCGCCGATGATACCGAGTTCTGGGTTCTCACACCATTGGAATAATCCTCCTAGTACTGTTGAGTTGCATTCATGTGTTCTTCCTACAATCATAAGATCATACTCATTGTTCAGACTTCTAATTGAATTGATCGTCTGTTGGCTAGCATTTACAATCACCTCTCTGTAGACCACGTGTTCGGTCTGTGCACCTTTCATCCTAAACATGGTTATCGACCGCTCGTCGAGCCGCCTCTGCCTCTCATTATCCTCATCATCTCTCTCTGCTAGGATCCTCACTAAGTCTATTCTCACATATGGGTGGCCTAACATGCGAAAGGCGTAAGATAGGGCTTCTCGATCATCAGCACCACCCAAAAAGATCACACAAATGCGGTACCAAGAATTGCATGCAAAGAAATGTTGATGCCCTCTGTCTACCAAAATCCCGACCGAGCAAGGGGCCTCATTGAGAATGTGTTCATTCAACTTACGCAAGGGACGGTCCTCTGCGAGACGACTCGAACCATTGATTGGTCGCTGCTTGTGGAAAGGGACAATGATCATGGATACCTTCTTATCCATTGCAAGCATGCATATATCTTGGTGCATGGTTATGTAAGGCGAGACAGATGTGAAACATTGCGCCGCGACGCAATCTCTTCTTTCCAGTTCATAGTTGTACAGCGCATTGTTGATCTGATTGATGTGGGGCATCATTGAAGAAGAAGATTTCCTTTGAGGGTTGTGTGAAATGAGCATTGGTACTGCACGGCCCACAAGTTCCACCAAATTAAGATTCAAGAACTTAACAGGGCTTTCCCTTCTTGCATTGGAAGCTTCAATCAAGTTGATCATGGTTGGGACATTTTCTTCAGTATGGATGCATGTCATTAAGCGCAGCTCTGCATTGAGCTTCAAGTGTTCGATTGTTCTTAGACCGTATGGTGTGTATAGCTTTGATTGACGACTAAATCTTTCTGCCAGTGGTGTTGCGATCGCTGTAACCATCAATGTCGATAGCACAAGAACAGTGTAAGATTGATCATCCATGATCTGCATATTGAAAATTGCAATTAGTTTTATTTTCTCTAATGATCTGACATTGTGTGTCCGAGATTTACTTCTCAACTTCTGCTCATTTAAAATAAGGCTTGGATGATGAAGAAGAAAGAAAATGCAGTAAAATTGATAGAATGGATGAATCTAAAGTTAGTACTTGGTAAAGAGTTCCTAAGATGTGAATTTAGAAACATGTAAAGAAACCTTTTAGCGAGACATTGTCAAGACTATTCCTTACATAGGTGTACACCTCATGTAGTTGGATGTATTGCATATAAATGTGGGAATAGTCTCGTCAGTCAGTATACCCATTTATAAACGGGTTCTGATTGAATTGAGTTAGATTATCTATAAAAGGGTCGGGATCAGGTTGGGTCATTTATTAAAATGGATTGGTTTGAGTCGGGTTGGATAACAAGATCAGTTTAGACTTTACGAGATCTAGTTGGGATGGGATGCAATAATGGTGGATCATGTTTTGGCCCAAATCCCCAAATTTTGCCCGAAACGCAACCACTCGGAGTTGCAGGTGTGGAAGAACATATAGATTGTGAGATTGACACACACCTGATAGTCATTCAAATGCACATACACTAATAACTCAACGAAGCCTCTAAAATTCATCATCAGTCCTAGTGAGAGTGAATCACTGAAGGGCATCTTCAAATAACGACAAGGGACAATGGTCCCAGCCAATTTAGCCAAGTGAGTGAAATTGATGACCAATTCCAGAGTCCCCCAAGATTTCCAATCTTGAATTGCGTACACATTTGTCTTCAGACCAATAGCTGCATAGACCATGGGCAAAAGAAACCACCGAACAATGGTCTCAGTCTTCTCCACAAGAGCTGCACCCAAAGGTGGCCCATCGGGCATGGCCAGCCCCAGAAGCAGAGCCCCATTCGTCATCGTCAAACCGGTTAAATCGCTGACAAATGCGACCACCAAAACCCCCAATAAGATGGAAATGATGTAGGCGCGGTGCACCGGTTCCCCTTCTGGCGTGCGCCTAATTATCCAAAACATCATTGGCCTAATAAAAAAGATTATGAAGATTACAAGTGCAATGCAGGAGGCCAAGTACATTAGGCCCTTGTGAGGATTAGCTGAGCCCTGCCTTAGAGCTCCAAATATAAACAACGCTGTCCATCCCCCCACATTGTTGTTGGTGGCTGCACTTATGGCAAGTCTCCCAAGCTTTGAGTTGAGGAGATTTAGGTCGCTGAGAATGGGATGTAGAGTAGGAAATGCCGTCAGCGACAAGCTTACGATGATCAACATCATAAACGAGACGTTCTCCATGCTATTGGCAACCAGTTTTGGTACGATGAAAATCGTTGACATCAATGTTATAGGAATGATCACTCCCACAATTGCAATTAGCCATGCCTTTCTTCCTGAATTCACTATCACCATTATATCTTGTCTCACCCCAATATGGAACATGTAGTACACAGCTCCAATTACTGCTCCAGTACTCAATGAATTAAAGCTTCTTCTTGGAAACACAGTTTCTGCAAATAGCTTATTGCTTGCTAATCCAGATGGACCAATCAATATGCCACCCTGCAATTAAAATTGGGAAACAAGTTACTTACATTTTCTTCTTTCCAAGTTTGTTCTTCTCAAAAAACAGAGAGATCATCTTATGTTTATCTTAAATGTGGAGAAAAGGGATTTTGATTGATCTGTAAAGAAGAAAAAGTGGGCTTACAATGACATCGGAAACTATGGAAGGTTGCCCAAGAGGCTTGAGAATGCACCGAACCATCATCGTTATGACATTGACCACAGCTACCTGAATCAATAAAGTAGGGACCGAGAAATCGAAAGGTGAATCTCCTTCGAACACACCTGCAGAGTTTATTCTTCTTGGATAGCACATGACAGGGGTTAATTTTGTGATCGCCGTCGTGGCGGCCATGCTTTCATTGGAGAACCTTGTAGCAGCCATGAAGAATGGAGAAAAAAAATGGAAAATTCAGAGAGACCTTTAGAATGAGAGAGAGAGAGAGAGAGAGAGGCAGAGAGAGAGAGAATGTGAAAAGTAAGTGTGAAAATGGTTAATATAGAGAGTAGGATAAGTGGAGGTGGATGGATGTGAGGAAAAGGAGGGAACTGTAGAAGTTGGATGAAGTGGGTAGTGTGAATTTGTATTGGTGGCGAGAATGGATTTAAATGGATAGGAAGCATGGTAGCCGTTGTGCTTTGTTGTGCGGTTGAAGGAACCCTACCCTTTGTAGCCGTTCTTGGTTAGCTACTGCCAATTGGATAAATACATTACATCCATAATTGAAGATCCCTCCAGTTGGATGCTTCACTTGATTCTCAACGATCCACTAGTGCACTTGTATCAAAGAATTCATGGTACTAATAAAAGAAAAAGAAAAAAATTGTTCATGTATAAAGATTTTTTTTTAAATCCATCTATAAACATTGTATTAAAAAAATACTAATATGTATTTTGACAAAAAAAATTTAAAAATATTTGAAAAAGAAATGAAAATGTTCAAATATAAAATATACCATGATGTATGGAGAAACCCTCTTTTGTAAACACTATCAAAGGAGGGACTTGTACAATACCTCTATATTTTTCATTCTAATTTCTCTTCTTTATAATAAAAAAGACATGTGACTATCATATCTCACGTGTGATAATTTCAATTGGCAAACATTTTAGTTCAAGAACTACTAACTAGAGGTCTCATGTTTAAATATCAAAGTTATTTGATGTCCATCATTTGTAGAGAGTTGCGTGCATTCGGAAAAAAAAGGTTGGAAGTCTCGAAATTTTGTGTCACTAAAAGGACATGTGACCATCAAGTGAACGGTTGTAATTTGCTTTAATGTTGGTTCCGAAAAAATAGAAAAACTTGTCCAAATTGATTAAAAGAATAGATTTTAAGATTGAGTTTGATGATTTAGAAGATCATAGAGAAAATTTGTGCAAAAAGTGACTAAAAGAAAAAATAAATTTTATGATTAAACATGTTGCGTTGGAAAAATTTGACCCATATTTCTATATTAGTATCAAAAAATAGAAAAAAATTCTGCACAAAATTCGTGACTCAGAAAAAATTATCTATTATCACGTTTTGGCAAATCATGCCTACTAACGATCAAAAAGTCTACTATCAGTGATATAAAATCAGTCTTCCTCTCCTTTTATCTATTCATTACCAAACCAAATTTAGAAAATCAGATTTCAATATTGAAGATTTTGATATTAAGATATTAAAAAGATACATTAGAGTGTTCTATTTAGTTGTCAAAAGATTGAGCGCCAGCGATCCTTCCACAGACACTTTGTATATACAGACACGGATTTTAGCAGGTGATGTCCATTTTGTCCTTCACCTACTGTATCGAAAAAGTTTTGAATGTCAGAATCGGCTCACCGATCGAATCCTTTACTAGTTTTTTGCGAGTCGATTTTACTGTTCACAGGTGATTCAGAGAGCCAATTTTACTGTTCATTAGTGATCAAGTGAGCCAGTTTTACTCTTGGAGAGCCGATTTCTGACATTTCTATTGTTTAACATTTTTGGTACGCCATGTGAAGGGCAAAATAGACATTACGGTAAAACCCGTGTCTGTATACACAAAGTACCCGTGGAAGGATTGGGAGGATTGCTCACCAAGATTGAGATATTGATTATTGCTAGAAAAAAAAAAGTTTCACAGTTTTTAAACTGAATATTTAAATTTAAGACAGAGATCTACTTATATAAGGCATTTGCAAAAGCTGAAAATTTATAATTTTTCTACTTATCTACTAATTCATTGCTGAAACGGTGGGTAGTGATACGAACACCATTAAAATTAGTCCGTGTACATCAAATGAAAAAATCCATTTTATCCTCAATTTTATTACAGGAAGATTTGAGAAAATGTGGAGTAAGTAATGAAGTTGCAGGTAAAATAATTTTTTTGAAAAAAATGTTTCATTTAATATACACTGACTAATTTGATAGTGTAGATATCATTACCCCATAAAAATTCTAATGTTTGAAAATTTAAAAATGTCACACACTAAACCAAAGATGAATTCCATAAATGACAAATCCTTCTATGTACCACATAAGAACCGGGGACACTTGACATATTTAATATTCATTCACTTAATTATATAAAAACACCCAACATTAGACGAGATCAAGGAAGACAATCCAAACCCAATACCCTAAATCCAAAATTAGTAAATAACCCATACCCAAATTCCAAAACAAAGACCATCACCCCATTTACTGAGTACAGAGAAAACAAGACACTTGAACCCCATTGACGAAATGGATATTGGGGCCATGGCCATCGATCTTCTTTCTTCCTACTTGACTTCTTTCATGGATACTCCACACTTGACCGTCACTTTAGCTTTAGCAGCAGTTGAAGGTGTTGAATCCACCCTTTTTTTAACAGAAGCAGAGTCTTTCACTTCATTTTCATTTGCAGAGTCTTTCTTAAGATTGACATTTTCCCCACAAGAGGGGGTCTCTGCAACAGCTGGAACCACCCTTCTTGCAGGACATGTACTCACACTGTAATTCTGGGAAGAGCAGCCATAGCAGCAATCCTCACTGTCCATATCTAGCAACTCAATAGAGGAAGAAGAAAGCTCAAAGATTTGCTCAAATGGAATCCTTGGTTTGGTTTTCTGAAAATTAAGCAGTATTTATAGAGAGAGTTGTGAAGATCCTCTCATATTCCTTCCTTGTACGTTTACTGTGTCTCTTCGAATTGCCAAAATCAGATTTTCTCTTGAATCCATTAGAGGCAAGTTGCCTGCTAAACAGTAAACGAATCGCTTTGGTTTCCTCCAACGACTGCATGTATTCCAATTTTCATCTTATTATTAGATCCATTGCCCTCTGGGGAGAGGACGTTGGAAACTGGAAAGGGTCTTTTGTTTTATCAAAGGGTCGTAAGAGTTTTTTTTTTTAAATTAAGTATCCCCACCGATATTGAAGTTAAAGACTAATTTCATGTGCACTAATAAACCTCTAAATTCACGTATGTCAGTTAAGTATGTTGGAATTGAGCATCAATCAAACTCAAATCATCATTTCATTTCATGAGACAGACATTTTTACTATTACATCAACGATCAACCCTTTTATTTAAACACCCAAAGAGTAGGTCACACCATCTTAGAAATATTCATTTAGGTCAGGTCTCGTACATTCATGCTTTATATTTTTGGACAAAAATGTTTTTCGTGTATTACAACTTAGGAGACCCATGGATGTCGTATTCAAAACTACGTGTACTAGCGCAATTCAACAAATCTTAGTAAATTTAGTAAAAATGAAAGAAATAAAATAAAATAAATAAAAATAAGTGTTCATCAAATTTGTGCCAGTTCAAATTAACTTATTATTTTCATAATAAATAATAATTTCTACTCCTATAGATGAGCCATTCATCCATTTCTTTTTTTGTTTTATCTTAATTAAAATATTATTAAAAATAAAAAAAAATTAAAAGAACTATTTGTTCATTTAAAAATATGATGTAAAATTGTAAGCATATTGGAATTTGAACTAATATAAAATGAGCAACAAATAATTTGATTCAACAGGAAACATTTGCGCTAACGCAACAAAAAAATAAAAATAAATAAAAATGAGCGAATCTTTACTAGTTACTACTCCAAATCATCATATTACTTTAAAAAAAAAAAACATTTCTATTCTTAACAATATTTATGAGTCACTCATTTATTTTTTTTGTTTTATCTTAAGCTGAACTGGTTGCCTCCCGTCTCAGGAAGCGGGATGTTGGGGGTTCGAGTCCGCATGGCTTAACCTTGGTGTGCCTTAGGGGTATTAGGCTCACCCGTGGGGCTTTTACGCTGGGTATCTCGTGGTTTCCCACACGGAAATTCAAAAAAAAAAATTAAAATTATTATAAAATTAAAATAGTATTATCTGATATTATATATATGTGCTAGCAAAGATATTTCGTGTTGCAATAGCGCAAAATATTTCGTGTTGGTCGTATCTTTTATTATTTCATGTTAACATGCTTACAATTTTACATCCATATTTTTAATTGAGCAGATAATACTATTTCCATTTTATGATAATATTTTAAGTAAGATAAAACAAAAAACAAAAAATGAGTAGTTCATCTATATTTTTAAGAATAGAAATGTTTTCTTAAAATAATATACTGATTTGAACCAGCACAATTTACTCAACACTCATTTTTATTTATATTATTTTTCTCTCTTATTTTCACTAAAATAACTAAAATTTGCTCTACTACGCTAGCGTAGATAGTTTGAGATGAGATTCTAATACAGGAAAGGGCATTTTAGTAAAAAAAAAAAAAAAAATTCAACATGGAGAGAATTCTCTAGTTTTGTACGAGATTTCTCTCCCAAAGGATACATTAATATTTTTGATGATGCTAATTTTTATTTCAGAATATTTAGATCATGTTTAATTTTTTACTAAACATGAAAAAATAATTAAATTTTATTATATTCCTCTCTAGAACTTTCTCTTTTTTATAGTAGAAGTACGTGATTAATTATCCTTTGAAAATTTAATTGATCCTATTAAATATGAGCTTTACCAAAATAAAATAAAAACATCTTAAAAAGATTTGTCAAGCCATATTTTTAATCTTTTTAAGTTGATCACTCTAGATTTTTTTTAATATCTACACTTGTGTAGTCTTTAAAAACATGAGGTGCCCAAAATAATCACCTTTGTCGAAAAAGCTATATCTAAATACGAGTCCAATCAAAGATAACATCAAATGGTTTATCAAGCCATATTTTTTAATACGTTAAATTTTGATCACTTTAAATTATTTTTTAAAAAGATCTTAAAAAATCACCTTGATAAATAAAAAGGTCATTAGTATAGCCCATAAAAGTCACCTCAATTTGAATAGTTATGCCATTACCTTTTAACCCCTTAAAATTTAATGATTTTAAATTATTTTTTCATAATAAACTTCTATTATAAGAATACTTTGAGCAGAAAGTTTATACTTTAATATAAGTCTACCAAGAATAATATCAATAGAATTAGTCAAATAAAAATAGGCTTCTAGATTTGCAAAAGTCCAATAATTCAAAGGTGTTTGTAGAATTATACACACAAATATTTGGTGTGTCTTCCTTAATTAAGGAGAGACCCTTCAATTTTATTTATAGAGAAAGATAAATACAAATCTGAAAACTATAAATGAGGAAATCCCTATATAAGAAAATACAATATTTTGTAAATTCTAAATATATTTAATTTCTAAATATATCCCTAATAAGTGCATGGAAGGAGACTGCTAAATGAGGTATTGCCCAATGAGGAGAACGGTGAAAAATGTCGCTGATTAGCCATATTAGACGCATCGAACTGGCATGCAGCACTTGGTTCGGCTGAAGAGGAACGAAGGTGCACAGGCGAAGGCTATAGTCAAGAGCCTGCTAGAAAGAAGACAATGATGCTGGCAATAAGATAAGATCCAGCAGCGAAAGGAGATCTGTAGGTCAAAGAGAACAGACCATTAATGTGGATTAGGCAGAGAGGAGTGTCGTCCAAGAGATTGCAGATCTGGTGGCTGCGAGGAAAAGGGCAGCTACAACAACACCGGCAAAGTAAAGAGCCGTCAGGCACAGAGGCAGGCGTTAGAGAGAAATACGCCAAAGGTGAGTGCCATAAAAGAAGCAGTGTTGACGAGAGTGAGAGAAAACGGCAGCAACATCGTCACTGTCACTGGGCCAGAGAAGAGAAGAACCGGCCTGAAGGAAGATAGGTTCTGGCGAGCAAGATCTGAAGGGTACAAATCGCCTGAGAAGAAGAGACACCCTTCCTGCAAGGTGCACCGGAGAAGAAGGGTCCGGCGTGTAGATCTGGACCACAATCCAGATTTGGTATACTGGGTGTTCGTAGACGATCGCAAGGGGCGTGCGCTGGAGAGGAGAAGAAGCACGTATGGAGCGCCAGAGTGTGTTCTGCAGTGGCAGAGAGAGGCACAGCGGAGTGAAGTGACTGGAGGAGACCGGCATCGTCAGAGAAGGAAGAGAGACAAACAAAGCCTTGTGCGCAAGGACAAAGGGATTGCCGGAGCCAAGCGTCTGAGTGCGCTTGTGTGTGGATCCAACACATGATCAAATCTGAAGAAGACAAATTTAGAAGAGATAGATCTGTGAGAGAGGGATGGTGAAACTTCTCAGGCGTAGAACTGCAGGAGATGAAGGAGCGAGTGCCAGAAGATGGCAAAAGGCGGATGACGGATTGGAAGCGCCAGCTGAGGCAGCCCAAGGCCTGTCGTGGGCCTGAGATCTGCTGTGAGTAAACCCGAAAAATTCGAGTTTTTATCTAGTCAATTCGATTTGACCCGCATAATTTCTCAGAACGAGTTATGCAAGTCCACCCAAAACCCGACCCAAGTCGGGGTCCTAATAACCATCATTGCTAGGTTGAAAGGAGGCACACAACCTATTTAGATAAACTACAAGAACACTCCAACTTTTTTAAATTGAGACAATTTTTTGTTGCCCATATACTCTCTCTTAAGAAGGTCTATATTTGAATATATGATCTATTATTTATTATATTAATTTGATCAATTAAATTATATCTCATAATCTATTTAGAATTTAGTCATTAAAAAATATTTCTATCTTTTAAATTTTCTAGCATTTAAAGATATATTTTGATGTCTTTGTCATCTTGCCTTCACTTTGTAGGATGACAATATGGCACATGTTGAAAGCTTTTTTTATTAAAAGTTTTAATTTGATATAATCTTTTCTGATTCAATTAAAATTTTTATAAGATGGACAACACTGAAATAAAGTAATAATTTTGTGAAATTTAAATTACTAAAACTTTCTCTTATTTAGACTTACAATCACACCCGAAATCATCATTATGGTCTAAGCCATTTAATCCATTAATTTGAGATTAACTTTTATATTTAGTTTAGAAAATTATTTTTTATGGACCGACTATCCTATCTAACGTTCATAAGACTACAAATAAAATGAAATGCATGATTAAATTCTAAATTTTAATTTATTTCAAATATTTTTATTATTTAAATGAGCTAACTTTTCTTTGCCTTGCATAAAGAAAATGGTCTTTCAATTTACTTTGTTTGTAGGAATTCTTACACGAATTCTTTTTATGTTAATTGTTAAGTTTTACTATTCTACACTCACTCTATGATTTTATGAATTATTATAAAAAATCATGAAATTTTTAATTTTTAATTTGAAGTTTGTAAACCATATTCCTTAATTAAGACTTTTATTGGGTGGTCATCCTAACACGGGAATACTCTTTTAAGAGACACAAGTTTTCCTCCCATCCGTCCGTACAGATTTTAATGGACTTTTAGAAATTGATTCACTGATTGGTGCACTGGATATATGCATCAACCGGATCAATTGGAAATGGAAATTTGAAGAAAGTGATCCAGTCGGCACCGATTTGAACTCTTTTATATTTCAAGAAATCGGTGCACTGATAGGTTTAGTTTCCTCAAATTTCTATTTTCAAGTGATTCAGATTCATTTCTTGCTTAAAATCCGTACGGACATATTAGGGCAAAGTGAGAATTTTACTAAAATTTGTATCTCCTAAAAAGGTAATCCGTGTTAGGATAGCCACCCCTTTATTTTTATAACTTAATTAATTTCCAGAAAATATTTCCATTAAATTCCATATTTAAAGATACAGTAGAATGGACTTATTAAATGGAAGAAGATGAGGATTGCACTGATGCGTTTGCGCGGGTGGACGCTTCACAATTTCACGTCAGCACCCGTCTTTTTCTTGAGTCATTTCGTCGGGTCCAACAAAAAAGGAAAGAGGCATCTCCTTCCTTTGCCATTTGAGCGTTTGAAAGTCTCATCTGCTCTCCAAGTTGGGTGAAGTTAACGAAAAGCTCAGATTTTTTACACGACACAGAAACAGAGGTGATCTTCTTCAAAATTCATCTCTGTTTTTCATTTTTTTTTTTTTTGCCCTTTTGGTATGGTTCTTTATATCTCCTATCTTTTGTGTGTTTGTGATTGGCACAGTGGAGTTTTTTTATAATAAAGGACATACTGGACTTGTCTTTTATCGTCATCTAAGCAGTGAAATGGTGTGTGTGCATGTGGAGAGAGATGAGATGAGATGATCAGGTGTTATCGATCACAAGGTTGCACCTGGTGCTTTTTTCCATTTTATTTTTAATTTTAATTTGTTAATAAAAATAACCATTCATATTGAAATTAGACTTGATAAACAAAAAGTGCACCAAATTTCAACCCCAAATTGAATTTTTAGCTGCTTGATCTCAATAGAATTCAAAGATTCTTAGTGATTTAGAGCTGAAATTTGGTTTACTTGTAGCTTATTAAGTTTATTTTTTATCAGTATGGTCGAATTTTTTATGTTTATTATGAAAGTTAAAAAAGGAAGTGGACTGGGGCAGCCCATGCTAACAATCACACTTAATTATGTGCAAGAGACTTGACTTGATTAGGTGCACGAGATTTGACCATAATACAATTGGTACCTACATATCCACCATCCATTGAAAAACACTATGAATATTTGAATTTTCAAGCCTCCTTATTTGATATCCATTTGATTGCTACCACGGTAGGATATTGGCAGTAAAACTTAGTGAGTATAATATCATGTGGCCCCTCTACCCATTCATATGATTACATAGACATCATTTTGATTCTTTCTCATATGAGAGAGAGAGAACCAATGGGGATGAGGCCTTTGATTGGTGAATACCACACAAAAAGTATAGTGTGTCATGTATGGAGAAATCCACAAAAGGGTAAAAATGAATTTGATATTGTTCATAGGCTCATCTTAATTGATCTTTATTCATAAAGTGGTGGTGGGCATTTATGTATTTAATGTTTGCCATTTTTAACTGAAATGTTGCTGTCATGGTAAACTAGGGATGACTAAGAATGAAGCATTAATTATACTTTGTAGAGTGAAACTAGCAACTCTCAACAGCCTTCATTTTCATGTTGTAGTGAATTTTTTCTCAGTATCCATGTTTATGTTTGGTCATTTTTTTTATTATTTGATTTTCCAAAAGGTGATGGAAGTGGCAATAAAAATATGCTGGATTTCAATATGATGGGTTTATATTCTATCAGTGTGCAAACACAACCTTAGGATACAGAGGTTTTAACAGACAAGTGGCAACAACGATGGAACTACCACCTTTATCACACTTCGTTTTTGTGCATGGAGCAATGCATGGGGCCTGGTGTTGGTACAAGATCCGTACGCATTTGGAGGCTCAAGGCTACAAAGTGTCATGTTTAGACCTTGCGAGTGCTGGAATTGATCGCTCTGACCCTGACACCATTTTTGAACTTGAGGAATATGACAAACCTCTCATTGAGTTCATGTTGAAGTTGCCTGAGAATGAAAAGGTATGGGTGGTATTTGCTTATTCCCACTTTTGGGGGTTGAAATGGAATTCCATTTGGTTTGCCTATTTACTCATTTGTTTGTTTTAACAACATGATAGCATTTACCTCCTTTGCAAAAATAGCCAACATGGCACTTATATCCATGATGAGACCTCTCTATCCCACTTACCCATTGTTATTTGGTAGGAGAGGTGGTCCTATGAAAACGAGTGCATCCTATCATGTATGGTAGCAGGGCTTAAACAAGCCAATCTGTCTCACAAACTATCTTGGCATGGTTTGATTTAGGGCTGCAACTCAGGTCGGGCAGGTCGGATTCCTTAAAACCCAACCCGACCCAACCTGAATGTCACAACCCGATCCAACCCGAATCAACCCGAATCCCGACTCGCATTATGAACGCATTTTAAACTAATTTTAGCCGTGTCGGGTCTGGTCGGGTCGGAGTAACTTATAAAGCCCTCAACCCGACCCGACCCGACCCGCATTTTGAACCCATTTTAGACTAATTTTAGCCGGGTCGGGTCGGGTCGGGTTGTGTCGGGTCGGGATAACTTATAAAATCCTCAACCCAATCCGACCCAAATTTCATGCGGGTTTTTATCTTCTCAATCTGACCCGATCCGCTGATCCGAAATTCTCAACCCGACCCGCATGATTTCTTTGGTCGGGTCATGCGGGTCGGGCCAAAACCCGACCCGAGTTGCAGCCCTAGTTTTATTAGGCTTGAGTTCAATCATTTATTGGAATAAATAAACCAAGCTGAATCTTGTCTTAATTTGGCTCGTCATAAAGGGTTGCAATTTATCCAAAAGCCCAAATAGCCTTGTAAAAAAAGTAGGTCTCTTAGAACCAGGATCCCATGGTGTAAATATAAATAATATGATACATATTTAATATGTTTCACTCATGCTTCGCATATATTTTACATGTTATAATGAATGTAAAATAAATAACTATATATATGTGTGTGTATACACAGGTGGTCAAAAAATGGGGTGTAGATTTTTTCTATTACACCCAGATTTATTGAATTGAACCCCTATTTGTGTATGCGTATACCTAGGATCACTTGGGCTTTTGGCCCACTGACGCAGGATAAAGGATATGGTAACCCTAAATGCCTAAATGTGGTCCCTAAAGATTAAAAGGGATGAAAATAATGCACTCTAAAATTGGCTGAAATTAAATACCAATTAATATATGCAATTAATTAATTTAGAAACTTGCCACAAAGAATCATGCAAATTCATGGAATCTAATATAAGTGATTATAAGACGATTCAAACCAAGTCACATCTGCAGTAAAGGTCCCTCAAAAAAAAGGGGTTTGTCAAATCCCATAAATATGTAGATCTATCATCAGAAATAGGAATTAAATTGACTGTTTGGCAAGGAGAAATTATAGGATAGCAGTAATATGAGATCTTAACGGTATGAGACAGCAAAATAGGGAATCTCATTGGATAGGACAATAGTAAACAGTCATATATGGGACTATTATGGGTTGAGACAGCAGTTTATGGGGCTGTTTGGGGTAGGGGAGGGCTGTAAGGGACTTAGAAAGGACTTGGGACAAGTCTAGATGGGATCTGGGATAGATTGGGACAAGTTCGAATGGGATCTGGGACCGGTCGGGACGGTAAAGAGGGATTTTTCTGGGATAGCAATAGGATGGTTCTGGGACAACAATAGGATGGTTTTGGGACAGCAGTTCGGCTGGGTTTGAGAGGGCAGCAAAGAGAGAAGAAAGGGAAAAAGAGAGATAAATAAAAACCTGGATCTTGGAAGAGGATTCTCACCTTTTGCCGTGGCTTCTCGCTTTCCCTAGTTTCTCACAAGGGTTCCTTGGCTTGTCACCATGCTTCCTGTGATGGAGGCAAGTTTGCACAAAGCAAAAGTTATTCTTTTCATTGATTAAGTGACCATCCCTTATGAAGGGGTTACATCATATATATAATGACTTAAAAACATGAAAAATACTCTCAAATAAACAAATACCAAACTACCCCCAATGATTAGAAAGCCCTAATTATATGTAAAATCACTAAATTTCCCCAAACAAAATCAACTAGTGGACTAAACAAATAAATGAAAGAAAAAAAATACAATTATGAAAAACTGGAAATCCTAAATCTAAATATAGAAACTTGCTAAATATAAAAACTCGTGTGTGCTCCGCATCACCCACCTTGGCCCCATTGACACCTTATCCTATCCCGTGAATTGGATCCCTACCCAATTTGAACCCATTCTGGGTTGATCTCACTGTTGGATTGAAATCTATTCAAAATTGTTCTCATTTTTACTGTTGATATTTTGAACCTTAAAAATCATGGCTTTTTTATCCAATGGGCTTAATTTTCTATAGGAAGCATAATTTGAATAATACCTTTCAAATGGACTCTCGCCCAACCCATGACCCTCACCCATGTGTGCCCCATAGAGCCACTGGGGCTGTGTCGGGCATGCACAATCGGCTGCACACCCCATAAAGTGCTCCCACTGTGAGAGCTCCATGTGGATCCCACCTATGATCAGGGGTTGAGTGGGTTTAAAAGATCTATGTCCTTATCTAATGCTTATAAAAATCAGTTTGACTCAACTATTCTAGTCATGGGTTTGAACTTGACAAAATTATGGTCCCATCTGCCGTTGATTTTTAGGTGCTTAGGTGCTTCTAAACTATGGCTAGAGTTACTCAATTAAGTTGATTTTTAATAAACATTGTATAAGCATAGATCTTTCAGTCCATCCCAACCCCATTATCAGGGGTGGCCTTCACATGGAGCTCTCGCCATGAGAGCACTTAACCAACCCTTTCACGTCTCCAACTATTCTCTTAGGAATGTGTAAATGAGGTAGTTGCTGATGAGTTGGTTCACTGGAAGAGAGTTCCTTATCACAAGTGGGTTGGTTTCATACCAAATTTTATAATATCACTGGTTGCTGCAGATGTTAATTATAACAGAAGGGGTTGACATTCTGGATCTAGATGGCCTAGAAGTTGGTTTGGAAAATTAGTTAGTAGGGCATGGAATTTATATGTTAGCTAAGTGTTAAAGTATATATATTAGGTGTTTAGGTGTTAAAGTATATATAATAAGTGTAATCATGTTTAGGTGTTGTTGGGTACAGTTATGGGATTAATCTCTGTGTTGTAAACATGTTTCAAAAAAAAATCTGTGTTGTAAATGATCTAGGATGTATTACTTTTGTGCCTTTGAGCTGTTAATGAATGTTGATATATTTGTATTGCCAAAAAAAAATTGATTAGTTGCTTGTTTTACTTCAGGTTATTGTTGTTGGACATAGTGCTGGAGGACTAAGTGTTACTCATTTGATTCAAGAATTTGGGAACAAAATCCATCTTGCCATATATGTTTGTGGATCAATGTTGCCGATGGGAGCCAATGTATGATTTTGTTTCAATTGCTAACTTTACTTTATATCATGTTAGATTAAAAATGTCTTAGGAGAAACTCTCCCTGGCCAGAGAGGAAGTAAATAGACATTGACATTTGTCCATTTTCAGTATGAGTTATTCTAGGAACAGACCCTACAGAGAAATCTCTTGGAGCAACCAACAGTGCTTAACAGTTATCACCTCCATTGACATTTGTCCATTTTTAATATGAGTTGTGCTAGAAACAAACTCTAAGAAGTAGGTGGGAGCAACACAATGGTTGCTTGACAGTTCTGATATAACTTATCATATTCATGGGGGTGTTTAAAAATTCAAGGGAGTAGTGAGTGTTGAAAATGGACGGTAAATGGAACTGTACATTGATTGCTTCCTAGGGTCTCTCCCCTGCACAGCTCCAGTAGGTTTGCCTGATCCTGGGCAAGCTTCTCCATGTTATTTTTAACTGGATTAGGTCTGAACTTAATTGTCATGTTGAGTTTGGTTTTGATAATGGTTAGCAATTTGGATTCCATGCATTTTAATAAAGGGGACAACACTGTCACCATTGAGTTGGTGAAAATTATATGAAAGGATAAAGGGTGGTATCCCCTTTATTTAAAAGAAAAAGGTGTGCAGATCACTAGCCTTCGAAAATAAAGCATGGGTTAACCCTATATCAATCTGATCTTCCCGCTTATGGCTTGATGATGAAATGAAGCTACATTATGTTTTGTTCATTCTAAAATTGTGACTGGTGGTCTCAGTTAAAAAAGAAGAAAAAGAAGAAGAAAAGAAAAGGAAGAGTGACTAGTGATAGGATTCATATACTGAATTCAATGTTTTGGATAATGCTAGGAATCAGTCTAGATGGGTAAACACTTTCTTTCCCCAATGGGAGCCCAAGCTTTTTGTCCTAGGTTGGTTTTGGACTTGAGATTAGCCTATTGCATAAGCAAGTTGTTTTTGTGTTATGTATGATCCAACATTCTTCCCACACCAATTACGAATTCATGGGTTCTTTCATGCTGATTGGACTAGTTCAGTAGATGATCTTCACTCTGCACAGGCTCTTGTCTGTATGTTCAGGGGAACCCTGTCACTTGAAGGGATAAGGATTAGTTTGTGGTTGCAAGATCTAGCATTGGAGTAGAACATTGAATGACGTGCTTCTAGTGAGCTTCTTTGGTTCAAGCAGTTCATGGCAAAGCTAGAATTTCCCCTTTATGAATCCATGTCCATGGGTTGTGGAAATCAACTTACAGGTTATACCCATAGTCCCACCATCCTTGTGTTTGACTCTACAACACTCCCTACTTCTACCTCACAACTTCCTACTACCTCCTCTTTGTTTTCAACTTCATCACATGAAAGTCTCCCTTGCAGAAAGGACAGGCCCAGTTGGTAATCCATCTTTTCGAAAGAGACTCTAAGAAGTTCCTTTTTCAAATCCCTAGATCCCTTGCCTTGGCTCATCAATAGCATTGTTATCTCCAGCCAGGCTTGATTTGGCTGCTGGCCCAGCAAGTGGGGAAACCATAGAAAGAAAAAAAGAGAAGCATAGTGAAAATAAAGAGGATTTCCCCTCAAAAAAATAAAAAGTAAAGAGGTCTTTGCATAAAATCAAGGTGATTGCTAGCAGATTATGAGCTTTTTTATTTTCTTTAATAATCTAAATTTTGGTTCAGTTAAGGATCTAATAATATTAATTTTGGAATGGGGAAAGGGACAAGAAGAAAGTTCACTTAATCATATGGAAGATGGTACTGATGGTTGAGGTGTGGGATCATCTCACGAAAAAATTGGGTACAGTTAGTCAAACGTTAGGTGGATACATGAGGATGAAAGGGATGCATTTTGAGAAGTGATTAAACCAAACTATGTTAATTTCTTCATAGATTTCAGAAAAGAATAGTTTTAAGTAAGTTATCATACATGATGACAGTGAGCCAGTGACATATCACCACATCCTGGATGTCTATTTGCTAAACTGTATTATTTATTTTTAACGGAATAAGTGTATTTAATTTACTCTTCTTTTTTGTTGTCCAATATCTTCATTGATAACTGATCTTGTACATTCCATCTTTTTTATTTGATTGAGGGATAGTTCTCTTAATAACTCTACTTTGGTTATGCAGTTGCATATGTATTCTACCTCCAGTTCCTAACAATTTTTATTGATTGTTCTAAGCAGAAGCGATTAACTGACAAGTTCGAATATGGGTATGGTTTGGGACCTGATGAGCCTCCAACGAGTGCTATTCTAAAGAAGGAAATTCAACATCAAATCTTATATCACCTTAGTCCAATGGAGGTAAATAAAGCTAATTAAATACATAAAGAGAAATGACGTGTTACTTTAAAACTAAGTCAAAATCAGCTCATATCCACCAATTTCTGTTGGGCTGGAGCCTAAACTGTAGTAGCGGTCAAATTTTTATTATTTTATATTCTGAAGTTTTATTGATTTCTGTAACACCCTGAAACCTAGTAAAACTGAAGCTTGGTTAATTTTTAACAATTCAACAAAATTTGGTTTGAAGTTAAGTAGTAATAATAAGAATAATATATTTATAAACCTACAGCCACCAAAAGTCACCCTAGCTAAGTCAAACCATGGAGTACACTGCCTTTACGTTTATATTATAAAATTGTAGAGTCCACCCCCCAAGAAAATGTTTTGTTTGATAGCTATCCTTGAGAGTTTTAAGTTGCAGCTTGACACATCGAAGCATGATAAATTCTGTCTCATATTTGAGAATTCTTTTTCCCAAAAAGATGCTATGAATTTAGCTTTTCCAATATGGTGTTCCAAACCATGCTTTAAAACCTTGGTTCATTTGGGTTTTGAAGGACTATTTTTGTTGTCTCTAGGGCCATGTACCTGTAAATGGAATAGCATAGCTAGGATGATGTTACTATCAATAGAATATCCGAGGATGTCTTCAAACCATGCTATTCTATTTATATTATACGGTGCAGGAGACTAAACAAATATAGTCCTTCAATACGAGGTATAAAAGACCTTGAATAAATTGATTTTTTATGATTATGATTTGGATAAACATGATGTTCAATGTTGGATGTGTATTACTTAAATCTTGTGTGACATTTGAGCTAGTCACAATTCGCACAGGGTTGCTTCAATATAATGGCTGCTTGTTACTTTTTTTCTTTTTAGGGTAAATGATAATTAACTAAACTAAAACTAAATTGAAATGGCAAAGAATGTTCTTATTTAAAAAAAAAAAATCTAATTATTTGGGTTGTGAGATTTACTTCTATCCAGAAACTTGTAAGACCTTTAAGACATGAATGAGAAACATATGCTTAGTCACCAATTTGGCCAGTCTATCCTCATCAATGATCAAAACTCTCTCTCATAGATGCACATCCAAATCTGTCCAGTCTTACAGTAGGTTCCACTCTAACATTCAAATTTGCGCCATTGGCAATACAAGGGTGATGCAGGACAAAAGTGAAATGTGCCATAAAATAAGGTTATGACATTAAGTTATAGTAAAAGATTAAGTTGTCAAAATTGGTTTTCTTGGCCTATACTTGGAATAGTACCTCAATACACCACTTCATGAAATTATATCAAAGATGATACGTATATATAGACGTATGTGTCAGATGTAAATTATAATGATGATGAGAGGATCACATTCATGTATTGTGCCTGAATCTCTCCTGCACTTTAACATCACATGTCATGGATACTGACCATGAGCAAGGCAAGCTTTACATTCATTTCAAAAATCTTATTTCAACAATCTCTTCCAAGAAAATAATTCTCTTTTGGTTTTTATTTTACGGTTTACAGAAAAATTCTCACAAAGAATGTGCAGCTATGATCCTAGTGAGCTAGAAATATTTATAACAGTTTCTTGTTGTGAGCTTCACTGGACAATTGGTCTAAATTATCTCACTGTCACTCCACATGTTTGGACATGGGCATGAACCAGGCATGCTATGGACTAACGACTTTTTATACATGAATATCTTAAAGTGTACACAATTTTTTATGTTCAAATGGATGAGTGTGGAGGGTTCTCACATTTTTCTTGAAGTATCCAGTCTCAATGTTTCAAATTTATTCCACTGATTATAGATAATTTTCTTTTCCACAGAAATTGTTATTAAATATGCCCTCAAGGCCTTAAAAGGAAGCCATTTTTCCCATAGCAATTGCCTGTTCTTGTTGTTAAATCTGCCCTCAAAGCCTTAAAAAGGAAAACCCTTATAAAAAAAGTGGCCTTAGATCTATATTGCATAGACACTTCAATTTAGGTAACGTGTCTGTGTTGGAGAACCATGTGTCATTGTCAAATACTTCATTTTTACGTATAAAATATGTGTCCTTGCCATACAATAGCATGTTCTTGCTGTAACCATGCTGTGCCCGGGCATCATAGTCTCGTGCCTTTGGCATTTAGTTGGAGAACAGGGAAATGATGTAATGAAGGGTTAGGATTTAGGCTGATGATTACCAAGTGGTCATGTTTTGTACAATATGTGTGCATCTCATTAAAAAAGAAAGGTCCGTCCAATTACAAATCTAATGGCCCTTTGTAGACCTTCACTCCTCTGTTAAGACTGTTTACATTCTAACCTCTTTGTTTGTAGGAAACTATCTTCTGCTACTATGTAAAATGTCAAAGGCACATTTGCTAATTTCCTTTGTCATATGTGGAACCAAAACAATGGAGCTTGTGTATGCTGTGAGGAAACCATTTTCCCCTACCAGGGTGAGTTCAGCAGTGAACTCTATTTTTTTCTTGCTGTGAGACTGGAGTTATAATAGAAGACATGTGCCTCCTTCAAACATGTGAGATCTCTACTCCAGTGAGAAAATTCTGTCAAAAAGAAAGATGCCTCTGGAACATGTAAAGGCCCATTGTTTTAGTGGAAATCTGTTCGAAGGGAAATACGCAAACGTGTCCTAAAGGTTGCCTAATGTCCACCCCGAAAAATAACTTTGGTTGGTGATCTTGTCCTCCATTTGGCTTAGGACTCGACTCTTGCATCAATGCTTCTGAAACCGTTCCCCCTTTTGGCAACAAGTAATGCAATGTTCAACCCTGGAGGTGACATGGACAAGGTGAAGCGGGTTTTCATAAAGACAATGCATGATCAAATGCTGAACCCTGAGATACAGGAGGAGATGATCAAGAAGTGGCCACCAAGTAAGGTGTTGAGCATAGAGAGTGATCATAGTCCATTCTTCTCAGCTCCAACACAGCTGGTCGACTTACTATTTCAAGCCATGGCTTAATGTTCTTTGTTTTCTTTTCTTATGTGAAACTTCAGTTGTTGGTGGAACAGGAATGATCAAGTAACTTTTAAGATGCTTAGTTGGATTGCTTTGATCTTGAACTCTAGGAAGTATTGGATGTTTCATATATGTATCCCCTTCTTTGTGGGCTGGTTGGAAAAAGCCCCAATGTTTTAAATACTGTACTTTGGTTTGTATCATTTTAAATCATTTGTGATTAGGACTTGTCTTGTAAATAGAAAACTGGTGCCCTTGGACAACAAAATGATACATTTGTAAGACCCACCGAGTTAATGTTTATACATGAGAATGGGTTTAATGTGTGTGGAGATCCTCATTAACAAGAATGGATAAAGGTTCATTTTCAATCAATCATTGTAGTCTTATGGTTTAATCTTTAAAAAAAAATGACATTTATTATTGTATTATCTCATGTGATAATCAGATAATGATTGAATTGGAGTAAAATATTCAACCTTCTCTTAACCATGTCCTGCATCACACAGGACTGATTGAACTTTTCCAAGTCAGCCTCATGAAAATGAATTTTAGGCACTTGAAAACCAGAGCCCAACTCACTCAAGTTGCATTGAGACCTCAACTCCATTCACTCATTAATATGCAACCACCCCAATATCAAATGTTAGAATCTTATCTATTTGGATAACTTTATACTACATGATGTCACATGTAACTTCACACTTTAACGTCTTTCTTTATCTCTTTTTTTCATGTTCTTAGTATTTAATCTGTTTTCATATCTGCAATCTTTAGCTTCTCAACCCTATGTACTAGGGTTTGTTTCTCGTCTTCTATTTACATGACTAAATTTCTTCATACAAATTTGGTTTGTTTCTGGTCTTCTATTTACATGACTAAACTACGTCATACAAATTTCTCTCAATTTGTCTTCTATTGAGGCTATTTCTAAACTTTCTCTAATATGTTCATTTCTGACGCTATCTTTTTTTTTAAACATTGACTGAATATCATTAAGAATAGAAAGGAAATACAGAAAGAACAAAGCTGAATCCGAGTATAAGAGATATATATTCAGAGCCAACAAAGCAAAGGAAAAACAAAGAAACAGAGAATAAAGAAAAATAAACTACAAACATCCTCCCAATAAAGATCCAAAAGAAGCCCCCAACCCCAAAAGTACAAATCTAGTGGGAAGTGAAGAACTCCAAAGATGGAGTATGAGAATCAACACCCGTTTTCGCCAAAAAATCTGCAACACAATTTGTTAATCGAGGGGTATGAGTAAAGGAAACACCTCCACACCTGCACATCCTCCATATGTCCCTAGTAACACCAATCAATCTCCATGGGGGGAGAATTCTATTATTAGCCCAAGCGATGACATTAGTAGAATCACCTTCAATAACAAGATTACCACTCTTAAACCCAAACCAAACCTGAAGTGTTCTCCTAATTGTCCACAATTCAGCCTCATTAGACTCCATCGACCCAACTGACTCAGAAAAGGCTGCCAACATTCTACCCCTATCATCATGTAATACCCCTCCAATTCCAGCTGGACCTGGTTTACCCCTCGCTGCCCCCATTGACATTGAACTTGCATGACCCTAGAGGGGGGACAGCCTACTTGACCACTTTCTTTTTGCTTTTACTAACACCTTTCATGCACTCCTCCCAAGACAAGTAAAAATCCTCAGGGTTTAGACCCCGAAACTCCTTACATACAGACAACCATCCAATTACTTACCATTTTGCCCTTTCAAACACCCCTATAGGATCCCCCTTCTTACCCTTAAATATCCTCGCATTACGTTCTTTCCAAACAGCCCACGAGATAGCGAACGGGATCATTTTCCAAGCCACCCTATACCTTCCTCTAAAGGGACCCCTCGACCAAGACTCAACTAGCTCCTCCACATCACCACTTAGAACCCACGGACGCCCAACCAAGCTCAAGAACGAATACCAAACTACCCATGTGAATCAGCATTTGCATAACAAGTGGTCAACAGTTTCCTCTTCAACCTCGCATAAAGGACACATAGTTGAAGCCTCAGGTGGAATAACACGCCTTCTATTAAGATTGTGTTTGACAAGGATCCTTTTTTTCAATGCCGTCCACATAAAGAATTGAATTCTAGGAGGGACTAAATTGTTCCAAGCCAAACTGCAAATGGGAGGTGAAGTCGAGTGTGAAGTATAAGCTGAGAGAAGAATTGATTTAATCGAAAAAGATCCTGACGGCTCCAAGGACCAAACCCATTTGTCCTCATCTTCGGTCCACAAATTGGTTGCACTTAGGATTCCAATCAAAGTTTGGTGGATACTTTCCTCGAAATCGCGCAAAGCCCTCCTAAAAGAGATTATCCATCGTGGAGTACCATTAACCTCGCTATAATAATCACTGATCAGAGCTTCCCGATTTTGAGCCACTCTAAAGAGTCTGGGGAAAACTTCCATTAAGGGCCTCTCCCCCACCCATGTATCTTGCCGGAATAATACCCTTCTACCATTACCCACCAACAACCTAATCCCCCTTCGAAACACTTCCCCGACCTTTCCTTATCCACTCCCAATCTTCATTAGGGCTTTCACAACCGACGACCCAACCCTAGCGGCTGAATCACCTAACCTCCAACCCCCAGGGTCGCTCACTCCATATCTCGTTATTAACACCTTCCTCCACAGGGCCTCTCTTTCCGATGCGAATCTCCACAACCATTTGCACAAAAGTACATGATTCCTATCCCTAATATTGTAGATTCCCAGTCCACCCTTCGCCTTCACATCTCTAGACTCCTCCCATTTTACTAAATGTATCTTCTTCGAGTTCTCACTCCTTTCCCACAGGAAATCTCTTTAGATTTTTTCTAGCCGTTTTGCCACCCCCTTCGGAATTTCGAACAACGAGAGGTAGTAAGTGGGGAGATTCACTAGACATGATTTAATGAGAGTCAACCTTCCACCCAATGAGAGATAAGACTTACTCCAAGCATTTAGCTTTTTTGATATCCTTTCTAGAACAGGTTCCCAAAACACTTTAGATCTCGGTTTCCCACCAACTGGCAGACCAAGATAAATAAATGAGATTTTACTGACACCACAACCAATCTCTCTGGCCAACCCTTTAAACTCCTCCTCCTCCACCTCCACCTCCACCTCCACCTCCAAGCCGATGATAACGTTTTTCCCTAAATTTATTCTCAGCTCCGATACCAATTCAAAACACCTAAGTATCGCTCTGATCCCAAAAAACTCCTCACTAGATGCTTCACAGAATAGTAGCGTATCATCCGCAAACTGTAGGTAACTGATTGATCTGCCACCTGGAGAGATTTCCAATCATTTAATGAAATTTGCTTGCTTGGCACGATTCATAAGGCCATTGAGAGCTTCAGCTACCATTGTGAAAATGAAGGGTAATAGAGGGTCCCCCTGACATAAGCCCCTTGAAGTCTTAATTGGTTCAGTAGGTGATCCATTCACTAAAATTGAATATGATGATTCACAGATACAAGCTCTCAACCAACCGCTCCATTTAGAGCCAAAACCCATTTTCCAAATTAGATAGTCAACAAATTCCCATCTGACATGATCATAGGCCTTTTCCATATCCAACTTTAAAAGCACGCACCTTAAATCATCTTTGCGTCTTGCGTGTATTACCTCATTTGCTATCAGTACCCCATCCAGAATCTGTCTTCCCCCTATAAAAGCCCCCTGTGTCTCGTCAATTAGCTCCCCAAGGACCGAACTAAGTCTCGCAGCTAAGACCTTGGCCAACAACTTGTACACACACCCAACTAGGCTGATAGGTCTATAATGAGATGGTTCTGAAGCCCCATCCTTTTTTGAGATTAGGGTTGTTGGCCTAAAAGTTAAATCTGTCTCCCCTGAGTCAGACTGAGTTGTCAATTCCGTGACTGTGTTCGAATCAGTCATGAGTTGTCAATTTGTGTGGCTTGTCGTGACCTTGTTCGGGTGTCAAGACCGTGCCTCTGGAAGACCTATATAGTCAAATCAAGTTTAAAGTGCCAGAAGACACGTCATTTGGAAGGTATTGCACCGAAATAGGAAGAACTTTATGAATGTCAACCAACACAGGTATTTAGACCCTAGGAATGACTTACAAGACCTAGAATTACCATTGGGACAAACCTTAGAATCCATAACTTGGATTTTGGTTGGACTAATTTGGATTTCTTAGGTTAGGCGAATTTTGTTCTATTTTTGGCAAGTTTTTTCTTCCATCAAATATTCCCAAGTATTAGTAAAAATTTAATGATTTGATGGAGCACTAAAAGAGCTTTTCAAAAAGTCTAAGAGCACCCAATTTGGAAATGTATAGCTCAAGTTATGAGCATTTCAATGAAAGGGTGTAAAACAGATCAAAACAGTTTTGTCATATACCCTCACTTTGAGATATTATTTGAGGTATCAAATGGACCTCAAATTGGACCAAATTTGGTGAGTGGATAGATCTCTCAGTGAGCTTTCCAACAAACCCAAGAACTCCCAAAACCAATTCGGGAACCCAAATTATGGTCGTTTTAGTGGAAGTGTACAAAACTGTTGAGGTTTCAGTCGGCTGAATCTATGTTTCAGTCAACTGAAAATGTTTCAGTCAACTGAAAATGTTTCAGTCGACTGAATCTTTATTTCAGTCGGCTGAATTATGCCCAGATGTTTCAACGGTCATTTCTGGACATTTCAGTCGACTGAAATCGCAACGAAAAATTTTTAATGGCTCTATTCTTGTGATTTTGACTTCCAATGGCCATATCTTTAAGAAGGCTTTAAATGTATGACCTTAGGGCATTCCAAAGGTTGATTCTTGATGAGCAAAACCCTCTCTAATATTCTCCAAGACTCTCAATCATTTCAAGAGCACTAAAACTCTATAGTTAGACTACCAAAGTTCTTGAACTCAATATCTCACACGCTCAAAGCTCTCATAGGCAAATCTTGAGCATCTTAGGCTCATTCTTAAGTGTGTATTTGAAAGAACCTTTAGGGATAGATTGTTATCATAGGAAAATCATTTATCTTCCCTAAACCTCTTATCCTAATATTTGGTTTGATATTCAACGGAGCATCTACTCATCACCAAGGAGCATAGTAAGGAGAAGGACATTCAAGAGCACGCCGAAGTTACTTCAAGCAACACGAGGCTAGTGTTCTTGGAATTTCTCAAAAACTATTCTTTCCATTATTTATTGAGAAAATTGTAAAGGGTTGGTGTAACCCTTGTGAAATCTCAAGAGAGATGTTCTCTTGTGTGTCATCGGTTAAATCTTCACCAGTGAAAAAGATCAAGTGTTGTAAAGGTTCGATCTCTACCCGTGAAAGAGCTCAATGGTTGTAATAGGTTTCTTCTCTACCCGTGAAGGAGAAAGTTAGTGGAATCCTCAAGTGGTGTACTTGACCCATGGATGTAGGTAAGGTTGCTGAACCACGTAAAAATCCTTATGTTAAGATTTTTCATTTCTTCTCACCTCCTCACTTTACTTTGTGCATTTGTGTTTATTTCTTATATTTCTAGTACACTCGTTTAGTGAAATTGTGTTTGTTGAGATTTTACTTCACATTCATTATTTATTATAAATCTCAATATTTTGAAAGATCAATTGGATTAATTAGTAAAGACCCAATTTTAATTGACCAAAGTTTTAAAGAAAATTAAAATTCCACAATTGTCCTATTCACCTCCCTCTAGGACAATCTAGCTTGACCAACAAGGGCCACCAAGCTATGTTTAAGACTCCTATTTAGCACCCCTCTCCTATGAAACTCCATAAAGAATTCTAGGAAATCCTTCCTAATGATATCCCAACAACTCCTAAGAAACCTAAAATTGAATCCATCCGGGCCCGGTGCCTTATACCCATCAACACTACGAAGAGCCTCCAGCACCTCCTCCTCCTCAAACTCTCACTCTAACCATATAACCTTCTTTGATTCAAGAGAACCAAAAAGAACCCCCTCCAGTAAAGGGTACCCAAACTCCTCCCACGCTTCCGACCTATCTCTCACGACATTATTAGAGATCATTTGGTGCGGTCTATGGTTCGAGTGGTAATCCCTACTCGAGGTGAAACAAACACAGGTCCCAACACTCGGGCTATGCCAGGTTCCCCCCAATGTGAGAAGATCATGAGAAGGAACTGAATGGAAAAATGCATAAGAATGGATAGCACCTGATCCGGGTAGAGACGCCACCGAGCTAAAATGATGGTTCAACAGATCCTCACCCACTGCTGAGAATAGTGGTCAAGGGGGAGGGCCCAGAAGGGAAGCTGAAACTTGCCACCCTTCCCCCCAAGAAGAAGGAGCTGTAGACGAAGAAAGAAACAGAAGATGCCGAGACCACGCGTCTGTATCCGCACCAGAGAAAAGAAGCCGAAGACGCCAAAAGCCATGCCTCTGAAAATATGCCAGCCAAGAAAGACCAGTCCCCAAGTACACTCCCGCCGATCCCCTAGCCTGCAAAGGATAAAACACAGGCCCCAACTCGGAAGAGCCAAGGATAGAAGAAACAAAACTGGAAGAAGAAGAAGGCAAATGAGATGGAAGAGAAGGAGCACCTGAAGGGGAAGAGGACCTGACAGCAGACACCAAAGGATGAAGCATAGCATGGGGGTGCGAATCAGGCAACGTCAAAGGCAATGAGGCAGGAGACTGAGCACTAAACGACTTGGATGGATTGTCTTCACCATTAGGTGCAAAGATGGATACAAAATGATTCCTGATAGCTGCCCTAATATCACATTTCCTATCCAGTCTTCTCCCATTCACAATAATAACCTTCAAGCATAGCTCTTGCTTTAGCCATACGGTGAAAGAATTTAGTAATCCTGTCTCCTTCTTTCAACCATGTAGCTCTGGACTTTTGCCTCCATTCCACTTCCTCCCTCCTTAAAAGCCCCCATTTTGACATGCATAAGTTTTCTCAATATACTCCTCCGATAAGTCTTTTTCTTCCTCCAAACTCTCTCATTCCTTTAATATCTCAGAAGAACACTCCCGCTCCTCATGCAAATCGCCCAGTTCCTTCTTGGACCACTCTTTGATCTTGGGTTTCAGCATTTTCAGCTTCTTTTGTAAACTGTAACGACCCGACCCGAACACATAGGGCTTAGGGCTTGACTCAATGTGATATTGTCCGTTTGGGCCTCGCACACAAGCTCGAACTCGCACGGTTTTACATTTGGGCCCGGGCCCACCTGGCCCGGCCCAAAAGGCCTCACCTGGTATCAGAGTACGCAGCTCATAACACACAACATGATATTGTCCTCTCTGGGGTCCACCCCCTCAAGGTTTTGTTTCCACTGCCCACTGGGTTGGAAGGCCTCACACTAAGTTACACATGGGTAGCTTTCTAATAAAGTCACTCCCTCCTTTCTCTGCCACCGATGTGGGACTTCAAGAAAGGGAGGGATAGGGTATCACAATCACCCCACCTAAAGTCTCGAGCCGTCCCCGGCTCGATCTAGTCCAGCTCAACAACTGCAGGGAAGGAGGAAAGCCCACACAGTCCGAGTGTTGAACTCGGTTCTGATACCATTTGTAACGACCCGACCCGAACACACAGGGCTTAGGGCTTGACTCAGTGTGATATTGTCCGCTTTGGGCCTCGCACACAAGCTCGAACCCGCACGATTTTGCATTTGGGCCCGGGCCCACCTGGCCTGGCCTAAAAGGCCTCACCTAGTATCAGAGTACGCAGCTCATAACACACAGCATGATATTGTCCTCTCTGGGGTCCACCCCCTCAAGGTTTTGTTTCCACTACCCACTGGGCTGGAAGGCCTCACACTAAGTTACACATAGGTAGCTTTCTAATAAACCCACTCCCTCCTTTCTCTGCCACCGATGTAGGACTTCAAGAAAGGGAGGGATAGGGTATCACAATCACCCCCCCTAAAGTCTCGAGCCGTCCCCGGCTCGATCTGGTCCAGCTCAACAACTGCAGTGAAGGAGGAAAGCCCACACAGTCCGAGTGTTGAACTCGGCTCTGATACCATTTGTAACGACCCGACCCGAACACACTGGGCTTAGGTCTTGACTCAGTGTAATATTGTCCGCTTTGGGCCTCGCACACAAGCTCGAACCCTCATGGTTTTGCATTTGGGCCCGGGCCCACCTGGCCTGGCCTAAAAGGCCTCACCTGGTATCAGGGTACGCAGCTCATAACACACAACATGATATTGTCCTCTCTGGGGGTCCACCCCCTCAAGGTTTTGTTCCCACTAAGTTACACACTAAGTTACACATGAGTAGCTTTCTAATAAACCCACTCCATCCTTTCTCTCCCACCGATGTGGGACTTCAAGAAAGGGAGGGATAGGGTATCACAATAAAGATGTAATGACCCGATCTGGGGTAACGGGTCAGTTATGACGGGTGAAATTAATTTAGAAAATTATTGTAGTTTAAATTGATTTGTAAGTTTAATTTGATAATTTTATTTGGAAAAACACAATTGAATTTAGAGATTTAATATTGGACTTCGATTTGACACTTTTTCCCCAATAAGAATTTACAAATTTATCTCCTTTGAATTAAATTAAGGGAATGGAAAATAAATTATCAACTTAGATTTTAATTCCCCTAAGTTAGAATTCCAATTGCAAATATTCAATTAAGAATGTGAAATCAATAAATAAGTTCCAATTTTAAGTGTCTATAATTTAATCAATGATTGACAAAATTAATAAAAGAGAAATAAAGGACAATTTATTAAAATCAATAATTTAAAGGGACCCACCTTCGCTGGTCGAATTTAATTGTCCAAAATCCTTTCACCGATGGGATTCCTTGTTCAGATTGGATTCTTCTTCTTCCTTGTTCGTTTGGGACTCAAATCCTTACCTAAATGGAAACTGTCTAAAATCCTTTCACCTATGGGATTACTTGTTCAAATTGGATTCTTCTTCTTCCTTATTCGTTTGGGACTCAAATCCCTACCTAAATGGAAACTGTCCAAAATCCTTTCACCAATGAGATTCCTTGTTCAGATTGGATTCTTCTTCTTCTTTGTTCATTTGGGACTCAAATCCCTACCTAAATGGAAACTATCCAAAATCCTTTCACCAATGGGATTCCTTTACCAATAGGACTCTCTTCCCTTTAAGAGACCTACGAACCCTTCCCCTCTTTTACCTTTTTCGACATAGCAACCAAATCTCAACGGAACCGCAGCGGGAGAAGGGAAAGAAAACCCCCAAATCTCTCTTGAGTTTTTATTCCTCCTCTCATCTTTGAAGACCAAGTTTCGATTCAAGCAGCAGAGTTCGGGACCACCGTGTGACCAACTTTTGTCGTCTTTGTTCCCAAATTACAGCAAGTAATAGGTATGTCCCTCTAATTTCCTCTATGTTCTTCTTCTCCCATAGGTTTCTTCTTCCTCTTCTCCCCTTTGTAAATTTCGAGCCAGCCAACCAGCCAATCCTTGTTGGATGGTGATGATTTTTCCCTTCTTCATTCAGCTGTAGGATCAAATAAATTGGTGACTCAGTTATACCCCAATACTTGATCCGTGAATAGTACCTGCCCAGTTTTCTTCCCCAAATAACTAAGTGTGGACTGATTTCAACCTCCGTAGAATCTGCCCTTAACCTCTCTGGCTCTTGCCCAAACCAGGCAGCCACCTGGTTCGATTTATGTATTTTGGCCATGCCTTCTCCTCCTAAAGTTTCTCTTATTTGTTTAAAATTAAGTAAGCAAGTTGGAAAAACTGTGAATTAAATAAATACCCAGATTTCTCCCATCTTCAATCAGTTTTACATATTATTTTATATAATATCTGCAGTATATGGTCATAGTTATTATTAAAAATATATAAATATGTATGGATATATATTTCTGGATTGAGCCAACTTAGTGGCTGCTCCTAAGTCTCTGTTTTCAGTTTAAAACCAGCAGATTCTGGACCCGGAAACAACAGAATAGTCTTGCAATCAGATCTGGTTAAGTTCTTAAACCGTTAGAAACCCTTTGCCTACACTGACTCAAGAATTGCTTGCAGTCTAAGCCTGCATAAGGTTAAGAACTCTTCTGAACTGGGCCAGCAAACCCAGTTCAGTTTTGTTACTGTTAAATGGGCCAGATCGGTGACTATCTCTAATATGTCTAACCCCTATTTTTGTTTTGAGTCACATGTATAAAACCGACAGTATGTGCACTCATATATGTATATTAAATCTACTAAACTACAACCTGAATTTATTAGCTGTATGTCTTTCTCAGCGATATAATTATCATTCTATATTTTTATAAGGGTTAAAGATATGATTTTTAGACTTTAATAATGACCCTTGTTTCAAAACATATATGGTTTTCACTTTAACATCATTATTACCCTTCTAATCGTTATGGTTTTATTTAGTTAAAGTATTTAGTATATTTTTAAAAGTTATGACTCCAACTATCTATTTACTTGTAGGATTTGATTAAAAGTATTAGTAATTTAAAGGAGAACCCATCCTTTTTACGAATAAGGTTTTATCGTCTTATTAACATTGAGTGAGATTAGGAATGGTATAGACTCAAGACCTTCACTTTAAGCCTGTGACCTTAGATTTACTTTAGAAGGGGCAGTAGGATATAGTCCTCCACTTTGTAAATAAAAGAAACTTAAAGAGATTAACAAACATCAGTTTTTAATGGCTTAGAACATTCAAATTAATTTGTAGCAACTTTGGAGTAAAGACTTGTCTATACAGCTTTGGATTTCTTGCTACACCATATACATTTTAGACGATTCTAGGTGAGGAAAACAATTCCCTACATGCCATGTATTCATATAATCTTCTATTTGTTGTTGTGTAATGAAAAATAATGCATTGTTTGTATGTTATGAATATAATTGTTGGATCTAGAAAAGACTGGATGCATGTTAATAATGGTTATAATCCGGTGCTCACTCAGAGTAATGTAAGGGAGATTTTGGCTAAATATTCTATTGGCCGTGAGGAGATCCAGTCCGCCCGTATTGTGAAATCTAACCATTAATGTATTAAAAGATCCAATGATTTTATATTCGTAGATTAATGAATAATTGTATGATATTGTTGAATTTCAATCTTGATGGTACATGTTTGAATGTTGGTCTATATGATTCAAATCATTATGATGCTTGAATTATTGCTATATTTATTTCAAGGTATATGCACGCTATAGTAAATGAGATATCAATTATGATACAATAATCTGCTTAGAATGGAAATCATGATTCTATAACTATGTCATGATTAATTAAGCATGTTGAAATGGCATTGAGCATAGCATGCTCATATTCATAGCATTGGGTATGAGGGTGCGATTCATGATTGTCACGAAGACCACGACGGTGGTAGTATTGTTAGCCTCAATTTAAGTGGGAAGACCATTATGGTAGATGAGATGTGATATCCGTGACAAGTCATGAGGTCTGTTATTTGGTGGTAGGTTGTGTTATCCTCACTTTATGTGGGAAGGCCATTAAGGTGATGTTGTGTTATCCTCGATTCGTCCGGAAGACCACCAAATATATCATTAATTGTAATAATGGATTGGAATATGGCATTTGACATTGAGCATTACATTTTGCAAAGGCATGGGCATGCAATAAATTGTTATTCTTGCTTATTTGAAATATCTTTGAGGAAGTAGGAATATCATACGCTATATTTGTATATTGTTTTCTTCACTGGGCTTGGAGCTCATCCCTTACATTGCAGGCAATCCCTTGGACTTGGGTCTGAACGATAATCACAAATAAGCTTAGAAGGCGAGGAGTCGATGAAAAATTCGTAGAAACGCTTAGTTAGTGAAGAATTTATTATTTAGATTATAAGTTGGTTGTTTATTTGATTTGAGACTTTGAGAAAGTTGTTTATTCTTTTATTTTTAATTTGTGGAAACTTGGATAATGAATTCAAGTATGGATTAATTTTGAGAACGCTTTAATGCGATTGTTATGGGAATGTGAGTAAGTGATGCGTTTAGGAATCCTTATGTGAGTGATATTTATCCCTTTGAGTTATTTGGGAAGGTCAAATGAGATGTTATGTCTTTGAGCAGGCTGTGGGCTTGAGGAATCTTGGTGGCTTGTGAATGTAATTATGTTTGTTTTGAATTTAGCCACAGATTTTTGATGTAAGACCCGTTTAGGGCAGCAGGTGATGTAATTTTGTACAATCGATCACGCCGGTCCAAGTGTTGAAAGCCGGGGCGTGACATAAACACACTCCAGTCCATCCCTCGACCTCAAATGAATTCCACCATTCGTTCATTTTTACCAGGAACTCCTTGTGATCTAGGCAAGCATTGTTGAACCGGAATGATCGAGAACCCCAGTCCTCCTCCTCCAAACTGAGAAGAATCGGCCAATGATCTGAAACTGGCCTTCTCAGTTTGATTGAAGGCCAACACCGAATAGTTCCTCCCAATCCACTTAATCTGTCTAATTTGCTCATAGAGGGAATTCTCGAACAATTTAACCAAGTAAACCTTCCACCTATCAATGGATAATCTACTAATTGACAAGAATTGATGCAATCCGAAAACTCCTCTGAATAGTTGTATCTCCCCGAACGACCCCTCCTTTCTGACTGATATCGAATTGCATTAAAGTCTCTTCCGACACACCATGGACCGGACCATCTGTTTTTCAGATTCTGAATTTCATCCCAAAACTGTAATATTTCCGACTCCGAATGTGGGCCATACACATTTGACACCATCACTTCAACATCCTCATCAACCAATTTCCCTTTAACAAAAATTGATCTATTGCCCATGATTGTTTCCAGTGCTTCAAACACCTTCGTCTTCCAAAGAATAAGAAGACCACCTGAGTTACCGACCGCTAGCTTAGAGCTCCAAGATATTATATCAGCACCCCAAATCTCTCTAATATCCTTACCAGTAATTAATTCCCTTTTTGTTTCCTAAATAAGAATCAAATCAGCCTGACATCATCTAAAAACACCCCTAATGGCTCTTTTTTTTAATCTGAACCCAAGATTTCTCACATTCCAAGATATTACTTTCATTGATCAACCTGTTTTCTACCCCGAGTCAAACCTTTCTTCTTGAATGTATAGACTTTTAGAAGGTTTGAGATGCCTCTTGAATCCTTCAAAATTTCCACCCTGACAGATTGCCTTGAGTCCAAAGATCTTCTATCTCTTTCATCTATCAATCTCAATGCCTGTTTAGTTGAACCCAAATCAAGAAATTTGATGCCCATCTTACTACCCGCATAGAGAATTTTCTTGGCGTCTTCTTTAGTACACCCCAGTCTGGATGCCAACACTGCAACACCTGCTCGATACACCTGTTTATTGTCCATAGGCAAACCCTTGGTCTCTGCATCTATTATTTCTGTTATTGGACTTTTCATGCTACACTTGATCACCTCATTCTCGGACAGAACGAGGATTTCCTCCTCTGCATCCGAATCAAACAAGAGTGACGACACTCCTTCTGATTTCTCGGCCTCAGAACTAGCCCCTTGCCCAGTGTTTGGCAAGGAAGAAGAGCGACTCAATCCCCCTCTACACTGTGTTGAACGCCAACCCTCCAACTCCAGTCCGTCTGAGTTGCAGCCCCCGACTTCAAGGTCTCCAGCCGGCGACTCCCCGATCCCGTCTGAATCCAACTTATTATTCTTTTCCAATCTTTTTTTTTTCCCCATTTTTTTATTTTCTCTTCGAAGGGATCGGCGATTCCACCTGAATGTAGTGAAGATCGTCTGCATCTTGAGAGCTGACTGAGACTCCATCTTCTTCCTCCCTTTCCATCGAAACCACTTTCTTCCTTTCCTTTTTTCGTTTCTTCCCTGAGGGCAATCCATCGCATTACACTGAATAAGTTTGGGATAACTTAGACATGTAGTCTTAGATGAGTCAACGAAAATTGAGTCTCCCATGGAATTGTTCATTGGGTTTATGTTCTGAACCCAACCCAAGTCTACAGTGTATCTCGAAAGTGGGTTTAAGTTAATACCCGCCGAGACTTCATAATTTGAGACCCACGTGTCACCCAAATCCGGAAGAGAAGCGACTTTCGGTTTGCCACATTGCCCCACCGAGAACTTGACACATGTGCCCTTGCACAGTACCTCGCAATTATCCTTCCCCTTATCTTCCGCTTCTTTCTCGTTGCAGTTGGCTAACGGGCGCAGAGGCTTGCTTTCCTCTTTCTCCTGCGCTGCTGCCCTCACATGGAACTCTCGTCCCTGATTCGCAGAGGGCTTCTTGCTTCAGACGCCAACCGATGAGAATCTCGAGGATTGCATGCGATGTCAGAGTGCTGGCTGTTCTTGGAAATCCATGACTCCTCCCGTCTCTCGATCGTCCGGCGATGTTCGTTGTCGGAAACTGAAGCATCAGGTATCAACCACAGCCATTCTGATCCCCTCCTTTCCTCCAGATCTTCATCCACCTAATCTTCAACATACGAGACCTCTCGAATCTGCACTTTGTGAGTCCCATCCGAGACCTTAACCACCACTTCCTCCGAAATGGATTTGCTATTATCCACTTCAATCAACAATATGAGAGCGGAAAGATCCTTTCTTTGAAGATTGTCTTTATCTATCTCAATAATCCTTCCCAGATGATTCCCAAAAACAGAAATGGATTTGTCATCCCAAGCCACCAGTGGAAAACCAAAACAATGGATCCATGTCCATCACACCGACGACAGGGAGTTCGAGTGCCAGACTCTAATGGATGAGAAGAACTTAGACCATTCTAAGTTCCCCGTCCATTCCAAGGCTTCTTCCAACGTCCATGCTGTGATCAAGTATTCGTCACTGCCTAGCCATCGGATAGCTGATCTGTTTATACCTCGACCTTCGCAGAAATGACGAACCTCAGTAGGACTGATATGCCGATCTACAGAAGCCATGACAGATCTACATAGCCACTCGTAGGCTTCGTCTAAGGTTTGTTTGTGCATATTGATGTTAATGGTAAGAGACCTTTCCTCCAATGGAGAAGAATCCTTTCCTGACGAACCAAGCACCTCCGCCCAAGTTCGAGCTCGCTCCATAGGTTCAGAAACCATCCCAACCAATGAAGGGACAGTCCTCTCCATTGTCTCATCCTCCTTTGCAGTACAGGTATTCTTTTGTCCTTCTCGTACCTCGCCTTCTGAGAAGCAATTTTCCTGCCTCCAACCCAACTTCCATTGGACCCCTGTATAGCCCTACTAGCTGCCTCTTCTCCCAGCATTCTCACGAATGCAAACTTCTGGCCCTTCAAATTTCTCTTCTCTGGGATGAAAACGTCAGCCACACGGCCCCACTTGTTGAAACAGGCCCAAATCCAGCTTCTGTCGATAGAATCTGGAAGATTCTCCACGAAGATGGTGACGATAGCTGCCCGTTGATGGAGTCTATGGCGCTTACTGACATCGTCCTACCAATCTGATGCATTTGACTGTTGATTCTCGCCCCATGCTATGCATTTGACTGTTGATTCTCGCCCCATGCTCGCCGGAGTCCGTTGCCAGAGTGACCTCTCTGCTCCCCTCCTCTCTGTCTCCACTCTATCATTTCTGACGCTATCATTTACCACATCTATAATAAAATCTAAATTAGATATCACAATGGCTTTCCATGCCACAATTTGAACATTGTCTTAATGATTTATTTAATAAACTCTAAATAATTTTGACGATGATGATGAGAAAATTATAAAAATATGAATTGTATTTAAAATTGCATGCACGTTATGGATGACGTTGAACAAGATGAATTTTATATTCATTTAAAAGATATTGTTTCAGCTATTTCTTCTAAAAAGAGTTCTCAAGATTGTGCTTTTTAATTTTTTTACATTAAAAATTTGTCTTTTTAATAAAATGAAATTTTGAATGGGATTTTGAGTCGAACAAGTCAACAAGTTTTATTGAGTTGAGTAAAAAAATTGCCCAAATTACTTAACCCTGTAAAATTTCGAGTGGAGTCTAAGTTTCATATTTTTAAACCATAACAGGGTGCAAACTTTCCTAAATTAAAAAGATAATTTAAGGTGAAAAATGCACGGTCACATCTCTTGTGTGTTCTTTGCACACGTCTTGCCAATCTCTAGTTTGTGCTCACGTGGGTTCCACTGATACGATAGATATAGATTGATTTGAAAAAAAATTGTTTTTAAACAAGGATAATTAAATATGTTCTTTATTAGATACAAAGTCAGGATATAAAATAAAAAAATAAAAAATAAAATAAAGTCAATAAATAAGAACTCGAAAAGCTTGCCTTCGTTAACACAATCATGGTGCCTTAAGAATGTCTCATGTTCATTATGTCTCATGTTCATTATGGACCAATCACGAGAGGTCAAAATAGGCTCTATATAAAAGTACAAAGTTTAAATATTAAAAAATAATTTATAATTATAAAAAATGAAGAGCTTAAAAAAAGTTATAATTTTATAATCTAATAAAAGTGATTAGTTAGCATTTGTTATCAAAATATCAAGCATCGACCTTTTAAACGGACCTACCATAAGGGCTAAAATAATATGCTTTGGAGTATCTCCACTTTATATTAGAAGCGAGGTAGACTCTTAATAAGCAATTCTTCAAATTTGAAGAGCTTAAAAAATAAAATTCTTTGAAATCAAAGAATATTTTGATAGATCTTGCATTCAAATGTTAACCTCTCACGAGGAACTATCACATAAGGTCAACAATCAACATGACCCAACATAAGATTGTAACAATTTAAGAATTTAAAAATAATTTAAAATTATTAAAGTTTGAGAGTTTAAAAAATATAAATTCATGAAATAACTCGAAACTTTTCATCAAACTGGGTGAGAGAAACTTCATTCAAGATTCTTGGCTTATCAATTTGATGGTGGTTTATATTAGATTGAACTTAGAATTTACCTTTTACTTTATAGAATTAAAATATTTGCAAATGTTTTTTTTTATTTTAAGGTTTTTTTTTTTTGAATTTACATTTAGAAAACCGCACGATTAAAAAAATGGAATATGATATGTGACATTTCCTTTGCCATTTGCTTTTGACAATTACACAAATTCTGGCAAATGAGAGGAAGCAACGATTAGACACAGAATGTGGAATAAAAAATCATTTGAATCATAAAAATATGAGGAGTTTAAAAGACACAACCTTATTATTTTACTTAAGATGATTTTTCTTGTAATTTCATATTCTTTCCCAAACATTGGGTCATGTCACGTCTACACAATTGGGTAATCAGATTCTTTTTTAGCAGAATTGGGTAATCAGATTTATCCATTTACCCAATTAAAAAAATATATAAAAGGCAAAACCCTCAAAGCCTAAAGCCCTAAAAAACTTGGAGAGAGAGAGATTTGAGATGCCATTTGGCCTCTGGATGGGCGTTGCATGCTTGCCCCAAGACGTCAATGGCTCCGATCGCCCAGTCGCCATCGCCACTCCTCACCCAAGTCATACTTTCACAATTTCTAACCTATGAGCGTTACCTTCGTGGTCAAGAATACACTTGAGATATAAAGAGGTTTTGAGTTCAAATCACACTCAATACAAAAGATCCAATTTTCATAATGTTTCTTAGTGTGTAGATAAAGAAGTTTGCATATATCTTAAAGATTAGTCAGATACTCAAAAGGCCTTAACACCTTTGTCTTCTCAATTTCTCTCACTGGGCTTTCGATCCCACCATTTTCATTATCTTCTCACTCTCAATTTCTTTGTTTCACTGTTCTCTCTTCTTTTTGCTCTCCCTTTTCTTTTCACCCATTTTTTATTGACCAAGTATCGAGGGCTATGAGAACACCCAACTAATTGTCCAAGTGTGTGCAAACCTCTCTACTCACACATGGGGGAAGTGACCTGAAAGGAGAATAGAACTCAAAACTCATACTTCCTTAGACGAGACAATCACTTCAACCCTTTTGAATTCCATTCACTTATTCTTTCTTCTCTTTTTTTTTTCTCATTTTCTCCCACTGTTTCCCCTCTTCCTGATTTGCAGATTCTTGTTTAAAAAAAAAAATCTAGAGCACTGTTCTAACATTCCACTAAATCTGCATTTCTTTTACATACGCGGTTGATCCATCTCCCCTTCAAAACCTTAAGAAACAATTTATTTCATAAAATTGCACCCCTCTTCTCACCCTCGACGCCTCCCCTTCTTATTCTCGTCCCCCTCAATATTACCTCCCTTCTTGCAGCCTGTCACAATGGATATGGATACACAAACATGTGACGAAATCTGGTCAGGAAAAAGATGAAATAATCGTCATCATCTTTCACGATTATTTCACAGATGAGCATGAGCATGAGCATGGGCATGAAAATGAGTATGAACAAAAATATTAAAAACTAGAAGAGTCTATAAATAACCCATTAAGCATCCATGAATTTATGAAGAATATATGCAATCACTTTCAATCTTGTTGAAATCAAAATTGAGCATACCGTACTAGTGCTATACATTGATTGGTATATGGGTTTGAATATTCAAGAAGCATCAAGACACTATCCTTAATGATTACATTTAGCATTTCATTATCACAAAAATTCAAGGCAATTTTGGTAGCTTTAGTTGAAAAACACCTATCAAAATTGATAGAAAAAACAACTCAAACATAAGATAACAAGTGAAAAATAGGCCCCAGATGGTCGCGCAATAAAACAAATGTCATGGAAAATGAGAGTTGAAAAAGAATCTTGTGGATGAATTGAACTAGAAAGATGAAACTCTTCCAGTCGGCACTTTTCTCTCTACCTCACCAACTCTTTGAGGCGGCCAAATTAGATGGGTGACCCTGCCTTGGATTAAAGGTAAAGGAATCTGCAATGAGATAATATATGTCAAATAAGGTTAAATTCAGAACATCAAACAAAGGAGAATTTAAATTAGCCAATCACCCAAAAACAAATTTGTGGGATATAATAAAACAAATACCAATATGAACACAATATTTGGAATTTGGATTGACTCTTAATGCTAGAGTTAGAAATGACTGCATTAAGGATAGTTTTAAAATAGCCTCAATACAAGATAAATTAAAATATACTTACTTAAAGTGATTTGGACATAAAATTAGAAGTCTAGAGATGGCCCCTATGCGTAGAATTGAAAGGTTACTAGTTGTCAGTACTACTAAGAGAAGGGTTAAAGCACTGAAAATATGAAGGGAAGAGAAAAAGAAAGACACGACTGATGATGGAGTGACTGAATGTATGGTGTATGATAGGATCAAATTGAGATGTAAAACTTTAAAAGCCAGACTCCGTATAAATATAACTTTGAATATGATGATGATGATGATTATTTCACCATCAAGCTATGTCCATCATTTCGTACATAAATGGGTGATCACTCCTAAAATCAGGTGAAATTTTATACTCACAAAAATGGCAAGGAAAAAAGGCTCAACCTAATTCTTAATATCTTTCACATCATAAAGTGGCACTGAAGTTCAATATGCAAGGTTCGACAGTTACCGTGTCAAAGACAGACCACAGATAAAGGTATAGACATGGAAATCAATACAGGGAATGGCTCATTGGTTGTAGAACTCTGCAATTAACAGAATCTGGGCCATGAAAACAGAGACCAGATCATATTGAAAGGGAGCACTTACACACACTCGGGAAATCTGCCTCTACATACCCCAATTCAGATTTTCGGGTGAAATTACGATTCTGCCCCCGTGTTTCCATTCATTCGAAGGAATGCCCAATTCATTTTGGCATTCATTCGAATGAATGGATTCATTCGAATGAATTCCCAGTTCATTTTGGATTCATTCGAATGAATGTGCTGAACAGTAACACGGAATACTGTTCAGCCCGATCATTCGAATGCCCAGTCATTCGAATCCGCTGAATGGATTCATTCGAATGAATGCCCAGTTCATCTTGGCATTCATTCGAATGAATGGGCTGAACATTATTCCGTGTTACTGTTCAGCTCATTCATTCTAATCATTCGCATACGAATCCGCTGAATGGACTCATTCGAATGACTGGGAATTCATTCGAATGAATGGGCTGAACAGTAACACGGAATACTGTTTAGCCTGATTATTCGATTCATTCGCATACACAGCATTCATTCGAATGAATCAGTTGATTCATTCGAATGAATGCCTTCATACGTGAATTCATTCGAATGAATCAGATGATTCATTCGAATGAACGCCTTCAAACGTGCATTCATTCGAATGAATCAGCTGATTCATTCAAATGAATGTATCAGAGACTGCCTCAGAATGACAGTCCCTCTGGTTCAGCTGATTCATTCGAATGAATCATCCCATTCATTCGAATGAATCAGCTGTTTGAAGGCATTCATTCGAATGAATGGGATGATTCATTCGAATGAATGCCTAGGAGACTGCCTGAGAATGACAGTCCAGGCATTCATTCGAATGAATAAGACCATTCATTCGAATGAATGCCTTCAAACAGCTGATTCATTCGAATGAATGGCCTGGACTGCCATTCTCAGGCAGTCTCTGATGCATTCATTCGAATGAATCAGACCATTCATTCGAATGAATTCACGTTTTCAAGCATTCATTCAAATGAATCAGACCATTCATTCGAATGAATGCACGTTTTCAAGCATTCATTAGAATGAATGGTCTGATTCATTCGAATGAATTCCTGGACTGCCATTGTCAGGCAGTCTCTGATGCATTCATTCGAATGAATAAACCTATTCATTCGAATGAATGCACGTTTTCAAGGCATCCATTCGAATGAATGGGCTTATTCATTCGAATGAATGGAACTTATATATAAATCGATCCACGAAATTCCACTCGTCTCATTCCATTCAAAAACCCTAAACCCTCGTTTCCCTCTCCCTCTCCCTTCTCCCTTGAACCCCTTTCTCAATCCCTTCTCTCTTAAAACTTAAATCCCATTTTCAACACCCTTTTATCACCTTTAAACCCCTTTTGCAAACACTGCTCCCTACAATCTCATTTTCAACCCCCTTTTCAACTCTCTTTTCAATCCCAAACCCTTGAACCCAATTTCAATCCCAAACCCTTATACTCCATTTTGAACCACCTTTTTCAAAGACTTAACCCTAAAACCCCATTTTCAACCCCCCTTTTTAATCCCAAAACATTGAACCCCTTTTAAATCCCAAATCCTTAAAATAAATCATTCCCATTTTCAACACACTCACTCTCTGAATCTCTTACCTTGGGTCGAAGTTATCTCTCTCAAGCTAATGTCTGGATCTCGTATCTCGAATTGAAGGTAAGTCATATCTCAGTTTTTTTCTAGAAATCATTATTATTAGTGTTTTAGAGGTAGGTTTAAATCCTCAAGTGGCATGGAGTTTGTTGAGGGATGTTTTGAAAGTCGTGAAGACCTTATAAATTATGTTAAGAATATAGCTCTTAAATAAGGATTTGTATGTACGATAAAGAGGTCATGTAAAAAGGAAAATAAATTAGTCCTTGGCTGCGATAGAGGAGGTAAATACCGCAGCACGGTTAACTTGGATGACGATGACAGAAAGAGGAAAGCATACTCTCGCCAATGTAATTGTCCTTTTAAAGTTAAAGGAAAACAGATTGTTGATGGGTCATGGAAGTTGACCATAAAGAGTTTGGAGCACAATCATGATATATCGGATGTATTATTAGGTCATCCAAGTACAAGATGTTTTTCAGATTCTGAGAAAAGAATGATCATTGAAATGAGGAGTAGCAATATACCAACACGACAAATTTTGACGACCCTTAGAAATCAAAATCCAGATATTGGAATATCAGCGGCTGATTTGTACAACTTTTGTTCTGCGCTTCGAAAAGAGCAACTAAGGGGTCGAACTACAATTGAAGCTTTGATAGAAGATCTTCAACAAGGTGGTTATCAATACTTTCTTGACTATGACAGTGATGGTCATTTATCTCATCTCTTTTTCGCACATCCGAAGTCAATTTTTCTTACCGACAGATATCATAATGTGTTTCTGATGGATTGCACGTACAAAACCAACAGATATCATATGTCATTGCTTCATATCGTTGGTGTGACAAGTTTCAATAAGAATTTCTGCTCATACTTTGCATTTCTAAGAAATGAGAAATTTGAAGATTATGTATGGGCATTACAAATGTTTAAAAAGGTCTTCGGAGTGCAGCATGATCGACAAGTTCTTTTGACTGATAGGGAATTAGCGTTAAAGAATGCCATTGATTTAGAGTTCCCTAATGCTGTACATATTTTGTGTTCCTGGCATATCAACAAGAATATTGTCGCTCGTTGAAAACCTTTGTTTAAGAAAATCGAAGACTGAAATGCATTTTTTACTGAATGGAATGGCCTGATTGAGTCCCCAACCGAAGAAGCATTCAATACAGCGTTTGAGGCATTCAAACAAAATTTTAGAGATGATTCGCAAGCAGTGAACTACTTAACAAGGACATGGATCCCACATAGAAAACAATTCGTCAAGGCATGGATCGGATGGAGTTTACATTTTAAGAATCGAGCTACTTCAAGAGTTGAGGGTGCACATGCTATTCTGAAAAGTTATATATCTACATCTACAGGTGATCTAGATGTTGTCAGAAGAAAGATAGCCCATGTCATTGAAAATCAATTTGAAGAGTTCAAGATTCAACTTGAGGATGAGAAGATTCGGTTTGCATGTGATGTGTCTATTCCTTTCTTTGATGAATTGAAGGGCAAAGTTTCTCATTTCGCAATAAATGAGGTTTACAACCAATATGATATGCTTATGAACCGATCATTTTCACCCATTTGTACGGAAGAGTTTACAGCTTCAATGGGCCTACCGTGTGCGCACAAAATGCAATGGATGGACAAATTACATTTGGATGACATACACCCACAATGGAGAATCGACTTAATCTCATTGACCGACTTGAGGATTGAAAGGAGGAGCCCTGGGGATGTATTAGATGTACACTTTGAAGGTATTAAAAACAAATATGGACATTTGTCTTCGTATGATCAAGAGATGCTCCTAAATCATTTTCAAAATCTTGTCATCCATGATAAGCCAGTCAGTCACCCTATTATGCAATATTCTAGAGGACGTCATCCAGGTTTAAGGAATTCATCACAGGGCCAAACATCTACACGTCGAGATCCTTCTGCATTTGAGATTGTAGAGAATCAACTAAATGGAAGGAGATGTGGGCTATGCAAAAATATTGGTCATACGAGGAGAACTTGTCCGAATAGGCCACCTTCTTCACAGGCATCTACGAGTGTAGATTTAAATGTTGATTATAGTGTAGGTGATTTCATTGAATCACAAACAGCGAGTTTTCCACAGGATAGTGGATCTTACAACTTTGGTGACGATTCAACATATAACTCTACAGAAATGACTGAAGTAAGTTCATTCCTTAAAGAGCTTATATGTAATTACAAATCGACATATAACTTTTCCATATGTTCTAATGTGATTTTTTTAAATGTTATGCAGTGGTCTGGTAATCTTAGAGATAATGACGATTTCTTGCAATGGTGGAATCAATGAAGTGAAGATAGGAGTGTGAATAGCTTAATTTTATAAGGCTAAAATTCAACTTTGTATAAGTGGGGGATGGGTTCCAATTTGTGATAGGATCAATTCATGGGAGTTTGATGAGTGTGGACAGTTTGGATTGATCATGACTTGTGCAAACATGCTATTATTACCTAAGAACTTGCTTCAGTAAATGGTAATGAAGCATACCAAGCTTTATTGCGCTTTCCAGGGTATGCATTCACTGGGTGCATTCTTATCAGCCTTCAACAAGTTCAGACAAGAATTTAAACAGCTACTAATCAACTTGTCATGACTAATTTTCTTTTATTGGTTATGTCATGACTAGTAATGCAGCTTCTACCAGTGACATAAGAATTTTCTATATATAGGAACCTAAAAGCAGCAGGGCAAGAATCCACTCGATTGGAATGTGTTCCCAGTTGATCTCGTATGAATACATTATCAGGAATTTAAGAAATTGACAACCACCCCATCTCAAAATCCTACCAAACAGGCACAAACCATATATCCAAAACTCCATGGCCTGCACTCAGTCTCTGTCACGGGTCATGTCAGTGGCCATTAGGCTTATCTGTTGAAAAAACTACCCTTAGCAGGCCCTCAGAAAGCAACTTCAGGCTTACATGACGACCAACGATTCTCAGTTTTGCTATTTAACCCTTCCTCTTCTCAATCTCTAAAGTCTTTAGCAGTTCAAAATGGCAGATAATTTAACTCCCTCCAACAACATGAGTACGTGACCAATTCTTTAATACCCTTGTCCTCAGATTCTTAAGCAAATACTAATATTGTCAAACCATGTTTCTATTATTTGGAGTCGCTAGCTTTTGGATCTCTACATTTCCACCCTACCAAAAGTCATATTATTTATTACTATGTTGCCTATCATGTCTTGTACCCTATCGATCGAAGTCTTCAAAGGCCTTCCACTCCTAGTGCCTCCAATTGTAACCCTACGATTCTTTGTACTAGGTTTTTTCTAATCATCTAAGTACATGCCCAAACCATACCATCTTAAACAACATTCACTCATCTTCTCATCAATTGGAAATAATGCAACTATTTCTAATTCTATCTTTTAATATTTACTCCACATCCATCTTAACGTATTAATCGACTTGGCACTTCTATCACACAAAATGCCCTCTAACTTGCCTACAATTAGTGCACCCTATACCCATCCTACTGGCTATCTAACCCATAGCTCATAGCTTGGATCGACAATTGCACCCCAAGTATCTATATTTATCAAAATATTACCAAACCATCATCAATTTTAACTAGTCTAATTATTACTATATCACTCTCTCTCTCTCTCTCTCTCTCTCTCTCTCTAAATCACCCTGAACATTTTTCTTAGCTACCCAAAAAAACCCATCTGAAGTCCTTGTGCATCCCAAAAATCCCCAGAGGTTACTAAATTTCCTCTTGAACAACTATCAAAATGAAACTTAATGAACAATGGTGGTAGCCTCCGAGTTGCAGCTTAGCACCTGTCTGGTCCCCTGTTGAAAAGGACTTCCATCCTCAATTTGAGCAGTCAAAGGAAAACCTTGACATAATTTGAAATTAAGGGTCCCAAGGCCAACTTAAAGGTAGGTCTCTGTCACTGCATACAGAGATGCATCTGGAAGCACAAATAATTTGGATTACAATAATTAAGTTGAAGCAATGTTAAATGTCCAATTCATGAATAACAACTCCCATTATTGACAGTAGAACCTAGGAACCATGGCAATAAGAGATAAGGTGATCAGATCAATGCAAAATTTGGCCTATTGAAGTCATGTCAAAATTCCCAATACACATCCACCCTACCCAATGATTTGCACCCTTTCTAGTGGGCCACACAAAGGATAGCACTTTTCATCTAGGCATGCTCTAGCATCACAGATGTATAGTGTAGCATATGTAAAACATCTATCTTTAGATCATAATGAGATTTAGGCATTTAACTCAATTCACAATGAGCAGGAGATAAATAATATAACATGTTCATTCAAAATATGAAATTTACATCTGTTTTACATGTCAATAATAAAAAAAAAAAAGTACATCAAACACAAATAATATCTGGATCAGAGGTAGAAGGTGAGGCAAGTGAAGCAGCAGGAGGTGCATCAGGAGGTACAGTAGGAAGTGCAGCAGGAGAAGCAGCAGGAGGTGCAGCAGGTGGTGCAGCAGGAGGTGCAGCAGGTGATGTAGCAGGAGGTGCAGCAGGTGGTGCAGCAAGAGGTGCAGCAGGTGGTGTAGCAGGAGGTGCTGGTGCAGCAGCAGGTGCAGGAGGTGCAACAGGAGGTGCAGGAGGTGCATGAACTGGAGGTACATATGAAATAACTGCAGTCTGACGAGGACGGGGGCGAGAAACTGCTGGTGCTCGACTCAGAACAGAACGGGAGCCAGTAGCAGCTGCAACTCCAATCGGACCAATACAAGGTCCAGAAGCTGCTGCTAATCCAATCTGACGAGCAGAGTGGCCAAAAGCTACTAATGCAGTCGGCCGGACCGGGGGGCCTGAAACTGCTCCAAATGGAAGACCAGGGGTGCTAGATCCTGCTCCTGAAACTGAAGCACCTGCTCCAGATGTAGGAGCATGGGTGTCAGATCCTGCTCCTGCAGCTGGAGCAGCTGATCGAGATGGACGAGCAGGAGTGTCAGATGCTGCTGCTGAAGATGAAGCTGCTGATCGAGATGGTCGACTAGGGCTGCCAGATGTTGCCCCTAAAGCTGAAGCTGCTGTTCCAAATGGACGAATAGGGACAAAAGCGGCTCCTTCATATTCTTTAGATACCCTTGCTCGTAAACTCCCATCTGCTTCTGCTGATAATGCTGCTGTTATCCCCCTCTCTTGTGCTATAAGCACTGTCAACCTCAAAGTATCTATAATCTGATTCTACATCACATCCAACCTTACAGAAACTTGATCATATCTCTGATCCATCTTCTCCTCCAAAGAAGAAATGCTATCAAGAATCTGTTGCGTGTTGATTCCAGTTGATCCTTCTTGAGGAAGAGTCCCTGCCTCGTGTGGCTCGCGTGCCTCATGCACCTCAGATGCCTCAGATGGCTCAGGTGGTGGTGGTGCCTGAAGTTGAAGTGCCTCGACAACTTTGGGTACCCATTTCTTACTCACTGTGTCGAGTTGGAATCCCATCTTCTTCAAAGTTGAATCATTGAAATAATCAAATCGGTCCAAAGAAACTTTATCATCGGGGAGAAGAGGGATTCTGCGTTCTTCAAAAAATGAACATAGAAACAGACCGTACGGAAGACTGCATCTTCTGGTCTTCCGGCAGGCGCGCATGTGACTAATGATGATATGGGAGAGGGAGATTTTTTTCCCATTCATGATGCACCAAATCAAGAAGACATCGAACCATGTCACAGTAGTATGCCCTTTTCTAGGGCAAACACAATTGACAACTATGTGGTGGATGATTCGTGCCTCTGATGTCAAATTCGTCAGGGGGGGGGGGGTATTCTTCTCAGTAATATCTGTCCTCCCACAGATTTCGTTAAGGGCTACCAAAACATCAAAGCCCTTAACATCAGTGGGCCATGTACGACTGTCGTACTTTCTAATCGCATCTTTGGGCAAACTGTATAGGACTTCTAACATATCCCGTGTAATGACAATTTCTTGCCCTCGGACAAATGTTTTAACAGAGTCATCGTCAATTCTTTCCACATTGGCATAAAATTCTTTAACGACCGTAGGATACATATCACTTTTTAATGCCAAAAATGACCCCTAACCTATTTTTTCAAATAAAGCTTCAACTTTAAAACCAAATTGTGTGAAATATGAGAGGTCCACGATTTTACCAAATATGAAGGACCGTGTGGAGAAATCCTCTCTGTACATGGTCGCCGCTTCCGAAGATACGAAATAGGTGGGGTCGAATGCGGTATCCTTCTTTTTTTTTCCCCTCCCCTTGTTGAGGTTGCTTTCCTTTTCGACGACGATGCCATGGGTTAAAGGGTGGATTTTTCAAAATAAAGGAAGAAATAGGGAGAATGGGGAGAATGGGGTGGGGTTTGGGAATGAAAGGGGGGTGTGATTCGAATGAAAGGGGTGTGATTCGAATGAATGGGGGAAGGGCTCGGGAAAGGGACTTCGAATGAGGGAAGGCCGAGCTTAGATTTGAGGAAAGGGAGAGCTGAGGATGAGAGAGACACGGCCGGAGCCGGTGCCGGAGTAGGAGAGTGAAAGGGGGAGGGAGAGCTTCGATCTAGGGTTTCGAAATGGACTCACGGCGAACGAGGGAAGGGGTTAGGGTTCTGTGTCGATCGAATGAATCGACGGTTCTTATATATTAAGTTCGCATTCATTCGAATGAATCAGACCATTCATTCGAATGAATGCTTGAAAACGTACATTCATTCGAATGAATACATCAGAGACTGCCTGAGAATGGCAGTCCAGGCCATTCATTCGAATGAATGGTCTGATTCATTCGAATGAATGCCTGGACTGTCATTCTCAGGCAGTCTCCCAGGCATTCATTTGAATGAATCATCCCATTCATTCGAATGAATTCCTTCAAACAGCTGATTCATTCGAATGAATGGGATGATTCATTCGAATGAATCAGTTGAACCAAAGGGACTGTCATTCTGAGGCAGCCTCTGATACATTCATTCGAATGAATCAGCTGATTCATTCGAATGAATGCACGTTTGAATGCGTTCATTCGAATGAATCATCTGATTCATTCAAATGAATTCACGTATGAAGGCATTCATTCAAATGAATGCTGTGTATGCGAATGAATCGAATGATCGGGCTGAACAATATTCCGTGTTACTGTTCAGCCCATTCATTCGAATGAATTCTCAGTCATTCGAATGAGTCCATTCAGCGGATTCGTATGCGAATGATTAGAATGAATGGGCTGAACAGTAACACGGAATACTGTTCAGCCCATTCATTCGAATGAATGCCAAGATGAACTGGGCATTCATTCGAATGAATCCATTCAGCGGATTCGAATGACTGGGCATTCGAATGATCGGGCTGAACAGTATTCCGTGTTACTGTTCAGCCCATTCATTCGAATGAATCCAAAATGAACTGGGAATTCATTCGAATGAATCCAAAATGAACTGGGAATTCATTCAAATGAATGCCAAAATGAACTGGGCATTCATTCGAATGAATGGAAACGCGGGGGCAGAATTCTAATTTCACCCCAAAATCCGAATTCAGGTGTGTAGAGGCAGATTTTCCGGGTGTGTGTAACTGCTCCCTATTGAAATCCCTAAAAACATTGCTGGGAGTTGAGAATTAATGAGCCTACAAAAATACAATACCATTTGAACCAGCTTCTGAAATATGGTTTATCTTATTATGTCAGTCCAAGCTTGGCAATGATAGATAGCATATTACATAACAATGCAACAAAAATAGTAATATACATATATTTAGTCCTTTAATGAGGCAATATTTTGTATCCCAGTTCCCTTCATACAATTATACACCACACCGGATATTATAATTGATTACATTGCCAACACAATGAAAACGACAAGGTCAATACCAAGTAATAAGTTTTTGCAGACATACAAATGATAAACAATGCAATAAATACAGATATTCTTTTTTTTTGAAAGGTAATAAATACAAATATTCTAAAAACTGGTATAAGCCATATCATGTAAAAAGTCTGCAGAATCAAAGATATGTAGGTATTAATAACATGACACCAGTAATAATTGTTGCAGTTTAGAGATATGATACCCAATCCAGTGCTCGACAGAAATGCAACCTAATTTGGTTGTAAAAAGATCCAACAACGAATTTTACAAAACAAAACGGGTTTCTCTTTTTTCATTAGGGAGAGAGAGGGAGGGGAGGGAGAGGAGCGGCGGGGAGGGTAGGGAGGGTATGGTAAGATGACTTCTTTCCACCTGGATCAAAGATTTGTGACAAGTCATTATAATCTGAATTTGCTAAATTTGTAGATTTTTCACCTTGAAAGTAGTAGGCAACAATTTCCCATGCTAAACAGTTGGTAGTATTAGGTTTATTAGTAAAATAACACACCCAATAAACGGAATAAAATCAAGCACAAGCAAAACACCGATGAATTTACATGCTTCAGCCCACCCTTGGCTTATGTCCATAGAGCGTGTAAATAGTTTATTAAGAGAGAAAAAATAATACACTGTTACACAAGAGAAAGCGCCTCCTACGATTCCTGACACGCAGCTTCTTCTCCCTATATGTCAGTTTCTAGATAGAACTGAGCCTAACCTCCTCTATTCTTAGTGGAACATATCTCTCAAACGGCATACAAGTCTTATCCTCTGTTCTTGCCAGTGATCCCTCTCTGCAACACTACCTCTGTGAGTAGCAACTGATGTTGTTGTTCTCTTCCTCTTTGGATACTCTACTGTAGCCAGACGCTCTCAGATCAACCCTTCTTGCTGGCAGCCTCTGTTAATCACAGACAGTGTCGAGCCCTCTACTCTCTAAGACAGCAACTCCTATATACAACAAACAGCCACTTCAAGCAGCAGAACTGCCCCTCACGATACTGCTTCTTTCTCAGTTCGTGTGCAGCCTCAACGCTGCTGTCTCCTCTCAGCACTCACGACGGCTTCACTATGCACCTCTGTGTTTTATCTCTTTCACACTGTCCTCTCAATTCGTGTGCCTCTGTATATATAGATGCCTCCATTCGTTGCCTATAGACAGCAGTTTCTATTCCTCTGGCTGTCCTATTTTCATACCATATCAACGACAGTAATTTCTATTCTTATAGTTGTTGTATTTGCAACTTGCAAATCCCATGTATATTCTAATTAGGAGTCCTACTTTCTTTGGGCTCCTATCCCACTAAAGCAATTGCCGTTATATGTATTTCCACGTTGGAGAGTCCTACTGTATTTGGAGATTGATCATGGGTTCCACCGTGGATTTGAGCCACAATCCCAACATGTAGAGCATCTTGGATCCAATTGAATGGTCAGTTGCTGCTTTTATTATACACAATTAGAATTGGTGGCTATTTCCGCGTCCACTTCAAGCCTACCCTTCAAGTTTCTCATTGATTAGATCTTCCTTCTTAGGATCTTGAATCATAGAAAATCTAGTGCCTAAAAAAATTCTGGCGGATGAAATAAAGAAGATGATCCAAAGGTTAAAACGACCCCCAATGGCCCCAACCTTTATCCAAAAAAGATAAGGGCCCCAAAGGTCCAATGCATCTTCATTCCTATAGCTAAGCCTATTAGAGATAAGCCTCCAGCACCTCCTTCCTTATCAGGAACCCGTGATTATCCTCACAGATAATCACGGGATAGGGAGCGTTTTGATTTGTGTATGATTGTTTCCTTTTGGGGTTTTCCCCTTTCTTGTATTACATATATATGGAGAAATACATGAAGTAAATAATAAGACGAATTACTTCAATATGGTATCAGTCGTCTAGGTCTTTCCGATTGTGGGTCTTCTTCCTCTTCCGTGCTTCTTTGTTCATCGGCAGAAATCCCGTTTTTAGATCTGTTTCTTGTTTTCTCGGTTGCAGAACGCCGCCGTAGCAGAGGTTCCAGATCGCAGATAGCCGCCTCCCCGCCGTCTCTCATCCCGCGGCGATATCGACTCCGTCGTGCTCACAGACACCCACTGGTTAACCGTGTGCCTGTCCTGCTCTGGCCTGCGTCCCTGTTCGTGGATCTGGCTCGCCTCTTCGATCTGACTTAGATCTGGTTGTCTCACCGATCTGCTCCTCTTTCGCCCATCTCCATTGAGCATCTCCTCCGACCGTCCTGCTGTCTCACTCTGGACCGTCGACCACGCCCTTGTGTTGCTTGGATTTTCTCCCGCGCCGAGACTCCTTCTGTCGGCAGCACCTTCCTTCTCTTAATTGGGCTTCCTCGGCTCCCAGCCTTGAGATCCATTCAGCTACAATTCTTCCTCGCGAAGGACCATGGCCTCTTTTGTCTCCCTGTCTACGAATTTACAGCATTTTATTACAGTGAAATTAACTCCCGAGAATTATTTGGTGTGGAAGTCTCAACTGACACCTTTTCTCCGCGGCTATAATGTTCTTGGTTATGTTGATGGCACTATTACTGCTCCAACCGAGACTCTGCCTGCTGATCCTAAGGCTACTACTTCTCCCTCTACAACGGTCAACCCTGACTTTCTGACTTGGCAGCAGAATGATCAGTTACTTCTAGGGTGTATTATCTCTACACTCACTGAACCTCTTCAAGCTCAGCTTGTTGGGGTCCCTACTGCTCGCGCCGCTTGGCTCCAACTAGAGCGGTCCTTTTCGTCTCAATCTCCGTCCCGCGCTATGCAGCTCCATCTGCAACTATTTCATATTCAGAAGGGCACCTCTTCTATGCTTCAGTATCTCACATCTGTCAAATCTCTTGCTGATAGTCTTGCGGCTGCCTCCCGTCCTGTTTCAGATGGTGATATTGTTTTACATACTGTCGGCGGCCTTGGGCTCGACTATGGCACGTTTGTTACGTCTATCACTACTCGGGCCGAACCGATCACATTCTCAGAATTACAAGGTCTTCTTTATAGTCAGGAGATTCGACTTGCTCATGAGACTGTGCCTCTTGATTTACAGTCTCCTACTGTGCACATCACCACTAAACATCACGCGCCACCTTCTCGACAGTATCAGCGAGGGCCTTCCTTCAATCCGCCTCCACGGTCTCGCGGGCGTGGTGGTCGTTCTAAGGGACGTTACGTCCAGTCTACCTCTTCCGCTACTCGTCATCTTTTGCCTTCTCCGGTTCAGTCTCCTCGACTTATTTGTCAGGTGTGCAACCGCATCAGCCACACTGTTTTGCAATGTCGTCAACGGTTTAATGATGCTTTCCAACCAGTGGACTCCACTGCCGCCTATACTGCTTCCGTCTCGCCACCTGTTGATAGCAGCTAGTTCCCTGACTCTGGCACCTCTCATCATGTTACCGGGGATCTTGGCAATCTATCTCTCCAGTCAGATTACTCCGGCTCCGATCAGTTGACAGTAGGCAATGGGGCAGGTTTGCGCATTCACCATACTGGTTCCTCTACTTTATTTTCTCATGATAGGTCTTTTCGCCTTGGTGATATTCTGCATGTTCCATCTATATCTCGCAATTTATTATCCGTCAATCAGTTTACCCGTGATAATAATGTCTTCTTTGAATTTCATCCTGACTATTTTTATATCAAGGATCGCACCACGGGGACAGTTCTCACTCAAGGACCGAGTAAGAAGGGCCTCTATCAACTCATGCTTCATTGCTCACCGATCACAGATTCGTCTCCTACAGCCTTCATTGGTGAACGTGCGTCTCTCGAGCGGTGGCATTCTCGCATGGGTCACCCCTCTAGCCGGATTGTCCGACAGATTATTTCCAAGGCAAAGTTACCAGTTTCTCTCAATAAAGGTCTGGAGGTGTGTGCTGCATGTCAATTCGGAAAAAGTCACAAGCTTCCTCTTTCGAGCTCACCTTCCACATCGTCCGGTCCCTTAGACCTTTTATTTTCAGATGTATGGGGACCAGCCCCTACTTGTTCTGTTGATGGACATAAATTTTATGTGGTTTTTGTTGATGACTATTCTAAGTTCAGTTGGATTTTTCCACTTGTTTTTAAGTCTGATGTGTTCACTGTTTTTATACGCTTTAAAAGCCTTGTGGAAAATTATTTTAATCGCAAAATAAAAGCAATTCAGACGGATTGGGGTGGTGAATATCAGAAATTAAGCCCGTATTTGTCACAGTGTGGGATTCTTCACAGGTTATCGTGTCCTTATACGCATGAGCAGAATGGGTCAGCTGAACGCAAACATAGGCATATTGTGGAGACTGGCCTCACCTTACTGGCTCATGCCAATGTTCCTCGATCCTTTTGGAACCATACCTTTGAGACAACAGTCTATCTGATCAATCGTCTTCCTACTCCGCTTCTACAACAGCGCTCTCCGTTGGAAGTTTTGTTTGGCCAACTGCCTGATTACTCATTCTTTCGAATCTTTGGGTGTGCCTGTTATCCGTACATGCGCCCTTATAATAAACACAAGATGGATCCTCGCTCTGTGCTATGTACTTTTTTGGGCTATAGTTCTCATCATCATGGTTACATGTGTTATAATCCTCATAGTAAGAAGATTGTTATTGCTCGCCATGTGGTTTTTGATGAAGGGTGTTTTCCTTTAGCCGGCTCTCCTCTGTCGCCAGCAACAACACACACGTCTGTGTCCCCTCCAGTCCCCCTTCCATTTGGCTCCATGCCTATCACCACTACCGTCCCATCTTCTGCTACGTCTGATGTCTCTACAGTTGTTCCCCTTGTGGAGTCCTCTCCAGTGCCTGCGACATCACCTGCATCTGTGCCTCTTTCTCCCTCTACTGATGCTGGGTCTTCGCTGGATCCCGTGCTAGTCACTAGCTCTGCCCAACCGTGCCGTGACTCTTCTCCTGGTGTTCTTCCTTCACGTATGACTGCTCCCACGTCCACCTCTACTCATCCTATGCAGACACGTGCCAAGTCGGGTATTGTTAAACGAAAAGTTTTTGCTACCACTAAAAGTGCTTTGTCTTCGGCCACTACTGATTTGATTCCGACTTGTGTCTCCACTGCTGTGAAGTTCCCTGTTTGGCATGCTGCTATGAGTACCGAATTAAATGCCCTCATCCAGCACGGTACTTGGCGCCTTGTTCATCCACAGTCCTCTATGAATGTTCTTGGATGCAAATGGGTCTTCACCATTAAACGTCATGATGATGGGTCCGTTGCTCGACATAAGGCGAGACTAGTCGCCAAAGGGTACAATCAACTTCCTGGCATTGACTATCATGACACATTTAGTCCTGTTGTTAAATTTACAACTTTACGCTTGGTCATTGCTCTTGCCGTTTCAAGTGGTTGGCCTCTCCGTCAACTTGATGTTAATAATGCTTTCCTTCATGGTCATCTTGATGAAGATGTTTATATGAGTCAACCCCCCGGTTTTGTGGATCCTGCTCATCCCACTCATGTGTGTAAACTGATGAAGTCTATCTATGGCCTTAAGCAGTCTCCGCGTGCATGGTTTCATCGCCTTAATGATTTCTTACTCAGTTTGGAGTTTATCAGTTCCAAGACCGATACTTCCTTATTCATCTACTCTCGCAACGATGTTCTTTTATATCTCTTGGTTTATGTGGATGATATTCTGATTACTGGCAACTCCTCTTCTCAGATTACAGATCTCATTTCCGCCCTTGGCCGAGAGTTTGCTCTCAAAGATCTTGGACATCTTCATCATTTTTTGGGCATTGAGGTCTGCACCACACAATCTGGGCTGCTTCTCACTCAACAACACTACGTTTGGGAATTACTCTCCCGGTCACATATGTGTGATTCCAAACCAATCAAGTCCCCTGTTGCCTCCTCATCTTCTTTGTCAAAACATGCTGGTGAGCCATTGGCGGATGTTACTCTCTATCGTAGTATTGTTGGCGGCTTACAGTATTTGACCCTCACACGTCCTGATTTGCGTTCGCTGTTAACAAGGCCTGTCAGTTTATGCATCAACCCACCTCTGACCATTGGGCTTTTGTTAAGCGCATCTTGCGGTATCTTAAAGCCACCATCTCCTATGGGTTGCAGTTTCATTGTTCTTCTCCATCCTATTTGTCGGCATTCTCTGATGCTGATTGGGCCGGTTGTCCCGACGATCGAAAGTCCACGGGTGGTTTTGCTATCTTTCTTGGCAACAATCTGATTTCCTGGAGCTCCAAGAAACAACAAACTATTGCTCGTTCTAGTACTGAAGCTGAATACAGGGCTATTGCTTCTGCTTCTGCCGAGCTTACGTGGTTACTTTCGCTTCTTGGGAAGTTACATTTTTCTCTTGCTGGATCTCCTACTCTTTGGTGTAACAACATTGGTGCCACTTATCTCACAGCCAATCCAGTCTTTCATGCCCGTACGAAACATGTCGAAATTGACTTTCATTTCGTTCGTGATATGGTTGCTCGCAAACAGTTGGTCGTTAAGATTATCTCAACCAAGGATCAATTGGCTAACATCTTCACCAAGGGTCTCTCGTCTCCTCGTTTTTTGTTCCTCCATGACAAGCTCAATCTCATTGATGGCGCTTTGAGCTTGAGGGGGGATATTAGAGATAAGCCTCCAGCACCTCCTTCCTTATCAGGAACCCGTGATTATCCTCACCGATAATCACGGGATAGGGAGCGTTTTGATTTGTGTATGATTGTTTCCTTTTGGGGTTTTCCCCTTTCTTGTATTACATATATATGGAGAAATACATGAAGTAAATAATAAGAGGAATTACTTCAATAAAGCCCTCATATAATGGCATTAGTTATTGAAAATCCAACATAAAAAATTTAAGATGGAACAGGCTGTTTGTAGGTGAGACAAGAATCGACCAAATAATGACCATGAAGTGTGGAGAAAGGCTTTTAAGATGTAAGTTTGACATTTTGGTAGTATAAAGATATTATTTCTGTGGTCAAGAGTAGGCAAGTGGGTTGATTAAAATTGAAAATGATTGAGCCACTTTCTAATAGATTTTGTCTTTTAGGGCAAGCCCAGAACTAAAAGGAGGATTTGAGCCAGATGTTATAAGTAGGCTAGTGAAGGTTAGGCAGAGTGGAGAATGCCAACAGAGTATGGTATGATTCTCACATACCACATCGCCTAAAGGGTCATTTCTATAGGATGACATTAGAATTGTAATGTCTTCTGCAGTTGAACATTGACAATGATGAAAAAGTATGAAGGAAAAATGAACAAGGCAGATACACTTACATTAAGACAGAAGTGCCGGGGAACAAGAATAATAGAAAGCTTTTTTTTTTAAAGTACGAAAATGGACTTATAATAGATGAAAGGAAAGTTCAATAGTTTTTTGCAAGAAGGTAAAGCACATGTTCCATATGCTTATCTCAATATGGAGACATGGATGTCTGGCATTAGAAGAAAAGATAGAATGGGGGAATGAGCTAATAAGATGAGATTCAATAGTTGCCTCAATAGAAGAAGAAAAGATGAAGGAATATAACTTAAGATGGTTCAGTTACGTACATAAGAAACCTCTAGCACAACTAGTAAGGCTGATGGTCGTAGCCTAGAGGTTTTGGCTTCAAGTCTCATTGGTATCGAATAGACAGTCGGCTAATGGAAATAAATTTCTAAATTCAAATATAAAGACTAATCCCAAATTGATAGGATAAATGACTTAAATGATGATGATGAATTATATACCTAAGAAATCATATATAGCCTTAGTACAAAGAACCAAAGTTATAATAAACTAGAAGGAGGGACCGATAGATATAAATGACATGCTAGAATTATGGAATAACAAAAGCATGCCATTTTATAGGGTTGAGTACAAAAGTACTAACTCAAAAGCTATCCATAATTCTAATTTATTTCTTGAAGATTGTTAATTCTAAACTGTAAAATCATTAATTTTTTTATGATAAAAATCATGTTAAAAAAAGAAGAACAAAACAGTGATAGGAAGCGGATAACACCTTTAATCTGTGATTCACAACGGGATCAATATCAATATGACTATCATCACTTGCATCTCCTGTCTCCTTCTCATGTTCCCTCTTAACATGCTTCTCATGATCCGACAATGCAACATTGAAGTCGAAAGATTCATTCCTCATGCTTGCCGCTCCCATCCTCAATTTTCAACACAAAGTATCTTGACGAATCAAGGACAGTCTCCACTGAATTCTCACGCTGTCCAGGGAGTACAAAGCAGGCAGCAAATAGCCAGGGCTGGCCTTCAGATTTCAGGGGCTTTAGGCGAGTTTTTAAGATGGAGCCTTTATATATTCACAAAAAATAAAATCATACAATTTTTTTTTACAATGTGTGAAACTAAATAAAATATCATAATCAAATTTATAACAAAGTATTATTTAAAATTTATTTTTATTTTGAGATGCAAAATTACTAATTAAATTACTATATTCAAATTTTTTTAACATTTATTTTTCAACAGATAAAATAGTTAATCCATTCAATCTTTCTTATGGTATTTTAGACCGAAGATAAGATTTTATCAGTTTTAACTTTGAAAAACTTATTTCTGCATAGATAACTGTAACTGGTATAATCAACATTATTATATAAGCAATTCATGTATTTGGAAAACAACAATTCATTCTTTTTTATATAATTTGGCAATTTATTCCTTTGGTACTACATCTTTTATCATATTCGAATGTGACACTAATGCAAATTCTCATTTGAAAAGAAGTTATTATTATTATTTTAATTTTTCAATTTTTCTGTATTTTTTAAAAAATTAAAAATTAAAAATTAAAAAATATCTTAATTATAATGATTTATACTTGTATATTACTTCTAATAAAATCTACATTTATCAAATGAATAAAGTTATGTTTTTTCATCTCTTCAAATTTTAAAAGCTTTAAATTATTTTAATTCAAAATTATCAACTCAATATAGATTTCTCTCTCTTTATTTAGATGAAAGATATATTTAAAAAAAAAAAATTATTAAACTCAATAAAATGAAGATTATAATAATAATTATTATGATTGCTACTATCATTATTTTAATTTTTTAAGAAACCTATGCTTTAAATTGAGTAGAAAAATTATCAATATATAAATTTTCAATTTTGAGTGTTCTAAATTCGAAATAGTTTAAAATAGTCAAATGATTTTAAATACTATTAATTCAAATTATTATTATTTTTCATTATTATTATTAAATAACTTAATAAAAATAAAAAAAATTATTATTATTAACGCAGCCCAGATTTGATCCCTTGTCTTGAATTTGTATAGGGATAATTCTAATCCATTGGACAAAAATGATTTCGTACTTTAATTCTATATTATTAACTATTTAACGTGCAGTAAAAGAGTTAAGGAATAGAGACCCTAAGCTACCACCTATTTCACCGATAGCCAGAGATCGCCTTGCAAATATCTCACCAGAGTTCGGATCCTCAAGGCGGTTTTCACAGCGGTCTTTGCACGATACAACAAGGAGGCGGCCCGACTAGATCTTGTCAGATTGCAGCCATTCACCGCATTTATACCCACCGCTCGTGCTCCGAGGGGGGATTTTGTAGACTGAAACTTCTCGGACAACCAAAAGGGTGTGCTCAAATCATCTTCCTCAAACGCCATGGTTTTATAGGAAAGTGCTATTCCAAAAAGAATAGAATTACAGGGAATCTGGGCTTCCCTTGAAATTTGGATAAATGGGTGGACCAAGGGAATGTGAAGCAATTTGAGATTAAAGCACTCAGGCAGAAATATAGATATCAAACTTTTGTGGGTTTGTAAGACATTAAACAGATGGATTGAACGGCAAGAAATTTAGGGTTTTCTTGAAATATGGAGACGTTGATAGTGGCGAATATGAAAATGGGTACGATGGATTTTGAAGTGACTGGAGATGAAGTGCTGGGAAATTTTCTGAATTTGTGAGATACGAGGACACAGATAATTTGTGACTTCACGAAATCTGGAGAAAATGGTCTTGAAAAATGCAGAGAAAATGAGGTAGAGAGGAAGAGAATTCAAGTGCAAGGCATGAAGGTAGATATTTTAGAACTATTTTCTTCTGTTTTTTTTTTTTCTGTGGGGTTTTAGAAGATTGAAACGATTAATGATTTACAAAAGGAAAGGAATATGAATCGGGATTTTGGTACTGATTTTTGACGCTAAGTGTTGCTATTATAGAATTTAAAAAGAAAAATTCAGAACAAGGACGGGCATTGAGATTGATTTAGAAGGTCTACTGTACAGAGGACCCAATAGAATTTAGAAGATTTGCAGAATAAGAAATGTTTCACCGCTCGAGTCGCCCCTGTGACCACGCTCGTGTAGGGCCGGCCAACTGTGATCTACCCGTTGAACACCATTTTTTTAGATTTTTAATCTTTGATGGTTTAAATTCAAGTTGGTACTATTTAAATTTGATTAGAGATTTGTTAAATTTGGGGAAATATTAAGGATTATATTGTTTGACTAAGATCAAACAAGTCTAATTTTTGAGGTTATTGGATAGGGCCGGTCTTAGCTATAGATGGAGTAGGCCGTCATCTAAGGCCTCTAAAAAATAGGTCCAAAAAATTAAAAAATAAAAGAGAGATATTAATTGCAGTAGGGGCCATCTTAAGAATTTGCTTAGAGAGGACATGTCAGGGTCGACACTGTTATTGGGTGTAAAACAAAATTAGAATAGCAGCCAGATATCTTTTGTGCATGTTAGTCGGACCCTCAAACGGACGGTGGACTTTTTTTACAAAAAGAAATGGTGTGGACAATTCGATTAGTAGCACATTCCAATTATCAAGATATTGATTTTTTATTGCTATATCAAATCCCATTTATTCTGTTTTAGTTTTGTTTATGTTCTTGTATTAGGCCTAAACCTCTTAAACCTTCTGGACTGTTTCATACATCTATACTCTTTGATTTTTTTAATAAAATTCTTTCTCTTACCCAAAAAAAAAAATTTGTTTTTAAGTCTTATTAAATAAATTCAAATAAACATAAATTTAATTCTTCAAACAAAGTATATAATTGAAATTCTATAGTGCCTATAAAGATTTTAAGATTATAATAAACATTGGTAGAACTAATAATATTATTTTAAATTAACATTTCATAACTATTCAACATAATAGTGAATTAGTGATAATCATTCAAATCAATACAAAATTAATTTGTCAATAATTACAAAAAAAGAGTTTAGCTAAAGTTCAACAATAGTTAGATACTTCACTAATCTATCAAAAATTTCAAAACTAATGAAACATAGAAACTCAGTCCTTTTACCTTATCTCATATTATATTTATCTAACTCCACATCTATGTCCTAAGATTAAGTCTCATTAAACTCATAACAGTCATTACTAAGTATCAACAATAGCCAGTTGTAATGGATTTCAATGTAGTATATTTGTTTGATGATATAGTAAGACAAATCACTATTTTTAGGTGAGAATATCTCTTAGAAAAGTGAGATGCTGAACGAAGATAGATGTGTTTGAAATTTTTATTATAATACTTCTTGATTTCAAAAGCTATAATTTTTAGAGATTTAAATATAATAATTAAAATGAGATCAATTTTGAAAAGATTTTAATTAAATAGAGATCTAATTTATGAAAAGGGCCGAGAGCAAAAGATATATAGTCATCACATTAAATAAAGCTACACAGGTCGTTCAGTCGGTATGTCCCACATCATCCGTGGACTTTGAGATTATAGAATAAATTATATATGTGTTTTAACACTTCTAATATCAAATTAATTTCCCAACTAAGAGAATAAATAGATACCTCTGTTTTCTCAAGCTTGATGAAGCAACTTAATAACTTTATAACTTCTGTAATTGGAATCTGGGCATTTGTGAGATGCCATTGAGCAATTAATGAGATTGAAATTCTAACCATCAAATATATTTTTGTTTTTAATTAAATAATTAATGTTACTTTATTATCATTGTTCTCGACTCTATTCGAGAGTTTTTTCAAAATATTTTTCTAAGTATAAATAGATTAATAAACTCGAAAGGGTTGGAGTGATGGATAAGAATTTGCTTTAGAAAGTAAGAGTCTTTACATCAAATTTCACTCTACTTCAAAAGGTCAACTTTTACATGGATTAGTCAAATGCTCTAATAAGTTCGACCACCTTAATCATCAATATAAATATATATTGATAAATCCGATATTTGAAATTTGTAAAGATGTATTACCACATTAATGTGCCTTATTATTCATAAATGTAGAAGGAGAGCTGTGAATTGCTCACTGATAGATATTGTTGGCCATACTCTATGTCATATAGTTAACAATACATAACAGAGCCAATGTGCCACACTTTTCTTCTTTAATGATGAGGAGTAAGAAAGTTCATAAATGAAAAACCTTCTAAAGAATAAGAAGAATAATATATTCAACAAGATTGAAAGTGACACAAGTGAATTGCTCTTTACTTATGTCCACTAAATTAAAAAAAAAATTTATTCATAAGAGATTTTTGTATGTAGTCTAACATGAATGTAGAATCATAAAGTAATAAATGTATAAAATATTAATAAAAATATATAAAGCAAGTATTTAAAAAAAAAAATAGAGAACATGAAGAAATTTTTTGACTAGTTTTCATACTTCACAATGAAAGAATTATATTAAAATGCTCAGTAGTTAGTCTCAACTCAAATATTTTAAAAGAATAAAGACATCATTCGTTTTAGCGGTTAACTAAAAAGGGTTGGAATAATGGCGAGGGACCTGCCTCAAGAATTGAGAGTCCTGAGTTTGATTTTCACTCCACCTCAAAGGGCTGCTCCAAGTAGAATTATTTGGTGTGTGTAAAAAAATTACCCCCAAAGGGCTAAAAATGGATCCATAAAGAAAATTCACCAATGAAATGTGAAGAAATCACTAAACTTATGGATATGAAAAAAATAGATCCTATAAATAAAAATGAAAATTGGAGAGGTTCTAAAAATAGTAGGAAGAAATAAGTTCAACAAGTAAAATCAGATTCAGAAAATGAAGATAAAGAAAAATCCTAAAAGGAAATTAGAAAACTTGTAAAAGAATGAGAACTGAAAAACAGAGATAGAGAGTCCAAAAATAAGGAAATTGAAAAAAATCCACTACAAAGAAAAACCATATTTGAATAAAAATAATGGAGTAAGAAGCTTTATTTTCAATAATTTTTCTACTGTCGCCAAATATTCTTCGCGGCCTTAGATCCAAGTGAATCCTACACTTCTGCACTTAGGATCGACACCACCATGGTCGACCCTTACCCACCTCTCTACGCCTAAGGAAGACCTTGGGTTTCGATCAACGGTGGGCCCCGTTGCCTGACTTTGCCTACCTTGCATCTTTACCGCACCGCCCATAACTCATGTTTTGGGACATTTTCAGCCAGATTTGCTGGCTCTGGGACTGTATCTCCATCAAACCAACACTACTGATGTCACCCCTGCCTTGGCTTCGATCTCAACGGTGGGCCCCCTCCTCTTCCTCTTCCATCTACTGCCTGAGAACGCCAGAAACCAGTAGTTTGTTCGATACATCGTTCGAATGAAAAAAAAAATATAAGAGAGCCGTTCGAATGGGACGGGTCTAGATGTTTTATAAGAATAACTTTTATAGATAGATTCTCAATAAACAATAAAATTATTTCTATTGTAAAGGTTAATATATCTCCGTTTATTACCAAATGATGTATAATTTAATTTGATTTTAAAGAGTTTTGTGACTCGGTTATGTCAGTGTAGTGTATTTTTTTTATTAAATTTATTGGGTTAAAATGTGGTCATCTTAAAAAAATATTCTTTTAAAGCACATTTTACAAAAAGTATAGTAACCCCCTTGAATTTTAGTTATTTAGGCAGAATAACTTATTCGAAATAGGGGTATTACAATCTATCCCCGCTTAAACTATACCTATACTCATTGATAGAGAGTCGAATTGTTCTTTGATACCATTTATAACTCCTCATTCCGCTAGCACAATATTATCTATTTTGGGCCCATAAGGGCCCACATAACTTTGCATTGGTGAGCCCATCCAAAGTTATTTCCAAAAATCATTTTGGTAGAAGGAGAGAGTATTTCTTGTATATAAAAACTCGAGCCTCCGACTCCAACTCCAAGGGGTTATCCTAGTTGGTTTGGGAGCAAGATCTCTAGAGGAAGATCTTGAATTCAAACCATTGAAGGGCCACTTCTCGTGGGAATATGCATATTTGGTGAAACTGAATTACTCTATAACAATGCTATCATAACCGGAAGGTCGGTTCAACCGGGGTCAAATCTGGTCAAACTCTACTTTGAATATAATATTATAAATATTATTAAATTATTAATTAATCTTTTTTCTATATAAATAAAGATCTTACCAAAAAGATTTTTTTTTTCAAATGACACTCAATTATGTGTTGTAAAAAATTGAAAATTGATCATTCTTTTTAAAACAATATGATTTTCAATTTTTAATAATCACTAGTTATTACATTGTAAAGTATAAAACATTTTAATATATACATGTAGACCAATATTTTCTAAACATATGAGTGATTTATTAGACATTAGCTTGAATCTTATAAATTCATTTTACCTTTCAAATTCATTCTAATTAACAATATAATTAGTTATTATTATTTTTTTAAAGCTAAATCAAGAAAGCTACTTACCATGGCATTCTAAGTTTTTAACTCCAAAATGAAATTTATTATAATGATGATGTTTTTTTATTTGAGAAAATAGATTTTATTTTTCAAAAATTATTAGCTATAGTTAATTATGTTACATTGATATAATAAAAAAAAGACTTTTTAATAATAATGACAATAGTAAAAATATTAGATAGTAAATATAATATTAAATTATTACAATAAGATAAATAAAAGAAAATATTATAATTTTTCCTTTCAGCATAAGTAAAATTGTATTTAAAATAAATTTTTATTACTTTCCCTTTAAAGGTAATTTTTTGAAATAATATTAGAGTACACATGTCAGCTCTTTCGGAAGCTCAAGTGAGTTCCTTTTCAAAAAAGGACGCGTATTCGCCTACGAACACTAATGCTCTTCTTTGAATAGCTTCTCTTTCCCTCTCTCCCTTCTCTTTCCCTCTCTCCATTGAACCCTAGCCGCCGCCGCTTTCTGTATTTTTCCCATCAACGAAGAAGAAAAAGAAGCAGAGAAGGGACAGGAAAGCAGGTATAGCGATTTTTTTTCTTCAATCTTTTCTCCATATTTTTTTTTTTCTCTTTCCATTCTTTCTCTCCGCCGTTTCATTTATTCTCTCATCCCATGTTTTTCTACTGAATTTTAATGTTTTGTAGGGAGGGTAGAGTCGCAGCCGCCGGTGTTTTCTTAAAAAAAAATTCTCTAAGTTTCCATTTTTTCCAAAATCGCGCCTCACGGTTCACGATTGGATTAAAAAACCGATTTAAACCGCGGCTTGAAACGGTTTTTTACGGCTTAATTTATCTTTTTTTTTTTTTGAGCAGTCATAAGAAGAAATTCATTATTAAAAAAGGGGGAAGATTTAAAACAAAGGGAGGGTCTGAAAGAATTAGACAAAGAGAGAGGGAAATAGAAGGGACAAGAACAATATAGAGGATCAAATAATAAATATGTCCGCCCAAATTTTGTCAACTCCCAATTTGGCGAAGTGGTTCGCCACACCATTTGCTGATCGCCCGACTTTAGCAAAAGATACTCCCATATCGGTTGCCAACATTCTCACCTCCCTGACAACAATGGTTAATCTTCAAGGTGGACGTCTCAATTCACTTGCCCATTTGAGTGAATTTGCCGAATCCCCTTCAACAATGAGATTGCCTTGACCAATATCTTTCCAGATTAAAAGGGCTTTCCTAATGCTGAGAATTTCTGCTTCATTTGAATCCTTGATATCCACGGACTCATTGAATATAATGACAGTCTCCACCTTATGATTTCTGAGAACTCCACAAATACTTGTTGGCCCTGGTTTCCCATAAGAAGAACATCTATATTAAACTTCCAAGTACCCTGTTGGGGAGGTTTCCAACTCACCAATTTTATCATCTTTTGATTCTGTGCCAACATACATCCTTCCCACGATAACATGAGATCATTGATTTTAAGCCCTCGAAAGTTGGGATCCGCCAATAACCATGTAAACCAAGTCCATTTTGCTTTCTGGAAGAGATCATTTTCAGAAGAATAAACACCTTCAAAGAGTCTTGAATTCCTTTCCTTCCAAAGAGACCAAAGAATCATGGCCGGTAAAAGACGCCAAGCACATTTCAATCCGGGTTTTAATCTCAATAGATGCCAAGAACCTAGAGATTGAGCACAAGTATTTGCAAAGACCCAAGGGATACCCAGAAAGTTAATACATTTTGTCCACAACCCTTTAGCAACATCACAATTCATAAAAATGTGATTGACATTCTCTAAAGAAGATTTACAAAGAATGCAGTTGAGATCGTCCTCATCCCTTAATAAGCCCCTTCTCTTTAGTTCTTTCTTCGTCAAAATCTTTTCCTTCAAGACACACCATAAAAATATTTGAATCCATGGTGGAGCAACGCTATCCAAAATTTGAATTCAACACCCTATTATCGCTGACAAGTTGATTTTGAGCTAGTTGTACAATTGCTCCCATGGAGAACAAACCAGAGGAGTCTCCTGATCAGATCATTTCATCAGAATCACTCGGCGAGAAAGGGAATTCCCCCAAAATATTCAAAAGATCTTAATTCTCTTCTAAGATTCAAATGCCAGGAAACCGACCCAATTGACCAAATCCTGAACCAACGCATTAGCATTCCTCGAAATTCTAAAAATTCTTGAAAAAAATGTCTTTAAGAGGTCTCTCTCCAATCCATAGATATTTCCAAAACAAAGTTCTATCTCCTTTTCCAACCAAGAATCTTAGGTTTTGTCTAAACAAGCTACCAAGGAGACCCATACTAGAGCCTAATTTCCACCAAGCTTTGATAACTGAGGATCCAAGATTTTCGACTCTTTCATTTAGAAACCATCCACCAACACCCTCCAGACCAAACCTTGCTGATAAGACCTTAACTCAAAGCGCCTCCTTCTCTCTACCAAACCTCCAGGCCCATTTGCATAGCAATGCTTGGTTTTTCAATTGCAAGGGCACGAGACCCAATCCTCCTTTCAGTTTAGGTTTTACCACTTCAGACCAAGCCACAAGGTGAACTTTCTTTTTAGACTCCTCATCTCCCCATAAAAACTTTCTGAAGAGTTGCTCGATTTTCCTCTCAATACCCCTAGGAAGTTGAAACAGGGATAGATAATAAGTTGGCAAATTTAGGAGAACCGCCTTTATGAGAGTGACCCTGCCGCCTAAAGATAGTACTTTCCTGCCCCAACCTATCAATCTTCTTTCCACTCTTTCAATAACCGGAGTCCAAAAGTGTTTCAGTCATGGGTTCCCACCGACCGGTAGACCAAGATAAGTGAACGAAAGTTTACCAATGCCGCAACCAATGCTATCAGCGAACTCCTTAATCCGATCCTCTTCCAAGCCAATACCAATGATAGAGCTCTTTCCAAGATTTATCCTTACTCCAGATACCAGGTCAAAACACCTGAGAATAGCTTTGAAACCCTAACATATTCAAACTTCCCCCAACTAAAGTGAAAATGAAGGGAGATAAAGAGTCTTCTTGTCTTAAGCCTCTATTAGCTTGAATTGGGGAGAGAGGGGAGCCATTCACCAGGATAGCATAAGACCTATCTTCAATGCAAATCCTCATCCATTTGGACCATAAGGATCCAAAGCCCAACCGTTTGAATAAATATCCCACAAATGACCAATCAACAAAGTCATAAGTTTTTTTGACACAGAACAAGACAAAAGGTGACCCTAAATGCCTAAATGCGATTTATGCAATAATAAGAAACTAAATGAGGCTGAAATTAAAATTAAAATTAATAGTAACAATTAGAATAATAAAATCTACCACAAATAATCAATAAAATTCAGAGGATTCAATGTAAGTAATAAAATCACAATCCAAACCATGTCATAGCTCAAAGTACAAGGCTCTCAAAACCAAAAGGATTATCAAATCACACAAACACATAAAACCAACATCAAATAAAGATTAAATCTGATTTTAACAGCAGTGTGGGAGGTTAATGAGGTGAAGAAAAGGCCCAGTTTTGTAGGACAGCAGTAAGAGAGAGGGGAAAACAGGTTGAAAAGGCTAAGATGGGGACCGGAAGAACAGGACAGGTGTAAAGGAGGTTAAGAAAGGCTATGGGAAAACATGACAGCTGTAGTTTAGGGCTGTATGGAGGTTGGGACAGGTGGTAAAGGCTGTATGAGGCTTGAAAAGGGTCCAAAGGTTTGAGGGCAGTTGTATGGTGGACTGTTATGGTTTGGATGAAGAGGTTTAAAACAGTGAAAGGGTTAAAGGAGGCTAAGATAAGGGGTTCAGCAGATCTGGATGGAGTTAAAGGGTATACGATGAGTAGGAGAAGAGAAGAAGAGAGAGAAGAAAAAGAGAAGAGGAAGAGGAAGAGGATCAAGTACCTGGAAGGGAAACAGCTTTACGCCAAACTCTCGGATTCGCTCCAAGATAATCACGGCAGAGGATTTGTAGAGAAATTCTCAATCTTGATTTTATTTCATTGTAAAAACTGTCTTTGCCCAAAGGGCTACAAAGCCTTATATAAAGAATCACTTACTTAAAATAAAATAAAGCAAAACTACAACACTACCCTTGCTTAAAATAAAACTAACTAAAACTGGAAATAGCAAGTAAAGAAAAAGGCAACCCTTGCTTAAAATAAATACACAAAAATAGAAAAACTGGAAATAGCAAGTAAGAAAAATAGCAGCAGCACAGCAGGATGATGCACCGCATCATTTTTCCAAATCAATTTTAAACAATATTCTAGGATTTCTGTCTTTTGGCCTCATGTGGACCAACTCATTGGCAATTAGAACCCCGTCAAGGATTTGTCTGTCTTCCACAAAAGCACCTTGTGTCTCGGCAATGATCTTCGGTAAAACTTTCTTCAACCTTTCAGCTAAAACTTTTGCTAGAAGCTTATAAACACTTCCCAATAGGCTAATAGGCCTGAATTGGGATAGGCTATCCCGACTCTCCCTCTTAGGAATGAGAGTGATAAAAGAATTCTTCAGATTTTTGTTGATGAAACCATGGTGATAGAACTCCTTGAAGAATCTGATAAAATCTGAATTCAAAGTTTCCCAGTAAGCCTTTGAAGAAGGAAAAGTTGAAACCATCAGGACCAGGTGCTTTGTCCCCCGCCAACCCATCCAAAGCTGTCTTGATTTCTTCTAAAGAAAATTCCTTTTCCAACCATAGTGCATTTTCATTACTGATTTGCTTAAAAAGAATGCCGTCTAGATTGGGTCGATGAGCATTAGAAGCACTCAGAGAAGCAAAAGAAAGCTTTATAAAAGTTTCAGAAGCAAGGGGTCTAAGGTCATCAAACCCAGGGGTCGGCAAGTGTAGAACATAGGGTGTATGAGAAGGGCCAACACCAAAGGAGAAGGGGAAAGGGTGAAGAGCACAAGGATTGGAGAGAATCGAGAGTATCCGATCGGTGTTGAACAAGGGTAATGAACCGCCTGACTCGATAAAGAGATGATGAGACGCCTGAAAATGGTTCAGCATTGCTTCCTTCGGATCCCACGAGTCAAACACCAATCTCAGATCAGGGTCCCCTAAATCCAAGTTGGAAAAGGGATGCAAAGAGAACAATGGCTGATAGAGGGCCCACGAGAAGATGAAAAAGACCGAGTGCTGCCCCACAGTAGATTGAAAGACCCGCAAGAAAGAAGAATCGAGATCAGCAAAACCTTGACCACCCAAAAGGAGACCACCCGCCATTCTAATGTCGAAAACTGGACAAAACACATCTGATGGAGAATTGTAAGCTCGGTCAGGAGAGTAAGCTTGAAAGAGCTCCATGCTTGTTGACAGGCCAATCTGGAAAACAGACCCATAGGACGGTGCAAAAAGGGATTAGAACAATAATAAAAAGAGGGAGGGGAGAGAGAACCCGACTTCTGCACCAAGGAGGAGACACCATCGGGGGGAGGGCTGAATGAGGAGTAGAAACAGAAGGAGACAACACCAACGGCAAAGGAGGAGATCTAAAGATAGCCTGAAAGTGATCATTAACAGCCTTTCTAATTCCATTCTTGTCTTCAATCCATCTACCATCAACCACAATCGATCTAATGGTATTCGCAACTTTCCTAATATTAGCACATCTGTGGAAAAATTTAGAATTCTTGTCCCCTTCCTTTAGCCATAACATCCTCGACCGTTGACGCCATTCTATCTCTTTCAATCTAATACAATCCCAATGTGAAGCTTTGCTAATTCATTTTGCTATCAGCTCTTTCTCTTCTAAGTCCCTTTCCTCCTCAAGATTGTTCCACTTTTCTAACTCCTTAAAAGTTGCCTCCTTTCTCTCACCAACCGGACCACCTTCAAAATTTACCCACTCCTTAATCTTTGCTTTGAGGAGAATAAGTTTCTTTGAAAGAACAAAACCTCCCCAACCCTGGACCTCAAAGTTATTCCACCATTCTTTCACTAGTTCAATGAATTTAGGATTCTCCAGCCCGATATTGCTAAAATGGAAGGGCTTGGGACCCCAGTCTATTTCTTCAGAATCTAAAATCATCGGGCAATGATCCGAAATAGGGTTAAATGATTTCACTTGACTAGTGCTTGGGAAAAGAAGATCCCAGTTTGACGACGTGAGGAACCTATCTAATCTGCTCATTGAACTTCTAGCTTGACCATTACTCCAAGTGAATCTCCCTCCAATCAATGGTAGGTCAGTTAGATCATTTCTAATTATGAACTCAGAGAAATCTTCCATACTTCTATTATAAGCATGACCCCCTTTCTGTTCTGATGGAAACCGCACAGTATTAAAATCACCACCCAAGCACCACACCGCTGGACTCCAGCTGTGAACCATATCCAGTTCACCCCAAAAATCCTCCCTTTCCCCATCTGCATTAGGACCGTAGGTGATGCGGAGCAGCAGATTTACCTTTGAATTTAGAGTTTCTTTTTATTGTTTATTTCTATTTTCGATTTAATTGTAATTAGAAATTAGGATTTCCTATTTTAAGTGAGTTTATTTTCGTTTTAGGCTATTTTTAGGAGTTTCTTTATTTAAGGAAGGTATCTCTTATAATAGCCCTTTCTTATAAGCATTATTATAGATGATTGAATGAAATAAAGAGTGAGATTTTCGCAAAATACCTTTGCAAGGTGTGATTTTTCAGATTGGGAGTGATTCCTTAGCGTAAGGCTACGGCGTGAGGCTTGGCGAGAAGCCCTACTTTTGCTTCAGGTACTTGTCTTTTATCTTCTTTCTCTCTCTCTCTCTCTCTTCTCCTTCTTTCTTTTCTTACCTTACTGCAACAAAACCCGGAATCCCATCTTCCATCGCCTCCCTTCTCCAACCAAGATCTGTCGCTAAGGCCCCCTTACCTTCCATCCTTACTGCCGTAACCCTCCCCTATCCCTTCTGCTCCACCCTTACTTGTCGCCTCTTCCTCTCAAGTCCACTAGCCTTTGCCGCAACACCTAAAGGCCCTCCCTTTGCTATCCGTTAACTCCATATCCTCCTTTCCTTACCCATCGTGCCTTCTTTTCGATTCCCTCATTTAAAGCACATGTTATTTAAATCATTATGTCTTTTCAATTAAAATCACATGTGTTCAGTTCATTCAAAGTTATTTCACTATTTTATTAAATCTTTTGTTTACATCAAATTATGGGGATGTCTTGCGTGATTATCTGTGATAAATTATATATTCATTAGTTGCATTTCTTAATTGAAATTTAATTTCAGCCCATATTAGATTTAGGGTGCATTATTTTTATCTCTTTTAATTTTTAAGGATTATATTAGGCATTTAGGGTCACCCTATTAGTTGTCCTGCATCAGTAGGCATTAGTAAAACAAGCTTCTATCCCTTCTTCAATCAGCATTCCTTTGACTGAAATGGACCTATCATTCGTCTAGCAGTGGCCTTGAAAACTGTCGGGTTCCAAATTGTAAGTAGACCCCCGGATGCTCCAGTCGAGGGCTTGAAAAACCAATCAGCTTCATGCAGGCCCCACAACTCCCGAATAAGGGATGAAGACAGATCCTCCTTTTTTGTTTCTTGTAACAAAAGAATATCAGTCTTAATTTTCTTTGCAAAACGCTTGATGGCACCACGTTTCTCCCGAATGCCAATACCTCTAACATTCCAGGATATGACCTTCATTGAGATACCTTACATACCCCTTCACTACTCCTAGAGCAGCTTTGCTTTTGCTCAAAAGCTTCGAACACAAATTTTTTACGTAACTTAAGACAAGAAGTTCTGCTCAAGAGTTTTTCCTTACCACTGAAGCATCTGTAGGGTCGAGAGGTACTGGTCGATGACTGATCCACCTCATCCAGGATACAAAGATGATGAAAAGTCTTCGGATGCTCACCAAAATTCACCCCCAAGGCTTGGCCAATTTTGATAATTTCTAACCCATCCGACTCCAAAAGCCCTTTATCTTTAAGATCCTTTAAATCTTTAATTCCTCTTGCATTTTCCTGGAAAACCATATCTGTTTCTCTTCTTTCCATATCAAATTTCCTTTCTTTGTTTCCCCCCCGTTACCACACTAGAACTTACAATCATCTCATCATTGAGCCGATGAGGATGATCTTCCAGAAATGCCTATTTAGTCACAAGACCCAGGATTTGATCTTCAATTACCTGGGATCCTACCATTGCTGCTTCTTGCTTTTGTGTTTCCATAATCTGTTGAGAAGGCTTGAGATGTTCCTCCGAAAAAGTCGAAGGTAGAAGATCGGGATCAGTAGATTGGGCCTCAAGATCAAGGACCTGTTCCTGGATAAAGGGTAGTGGGCTGGGCTAAGGATCAACAGGCCCCAGTTCAGACTTGTTTGGGCTTGAACTCGGAACTGGCCGAGGCTTTCCAGGCCCCAATTCAAGCTTGGCTGGACTTGGGCTCGAGTCGGAGGCCTGACTTGACTCCCAACCCGACAGGTAGGCCCGAGTTAAAGCTCTTTCCAGCCTTTTGATCTTCATTTCTTTTTCTCTGATAATTTGAATAAAGTTACCCGATTGGTGTACTCTAACACGTTTCTCCAAGCTAGCTCTCCCATTCTTTGACTTTCCTGCCGCCACTGTATTCCACTGTATTCCGCAGCCCATTTGTCTTTCCAATCTGCACACCTTCCATCTGGGGGACTGAGTGGTCTGCATGCATGACACCTGTTCTGGATCTCCTCGAGGGGCGGGAAGTTAGCCGCAGTCGAGAAACTCGCCGTGAGACCGACGACGGGAAAGAAAACTGATAAGATGAGGAATCAGGTTTGGTCACTGGAGGTTCAGTGGATTCAGCAACGAGGACCTGGTGCACCTTGCCCCCGAAGAGTAGAGAAACCTTTGGGGGTAGATGAGCGGCCACATCCAATTCCAAATGGAACCTCAGCATTGAACAATCCTCTCGGCTGAGATTTCTTGGATCTATGTCAACCACCTTACCGAGACGATTACCAAAAGCCTTTATTGCAGTTTTCGTCCAGCCTTGCAAAGGAAAGCCCCACCATTGCACCCAGACTCTTTTTGTGTGACAGATGGAATCTGGGGACCATCTTCCATAAACGCCAATGGACTCCAACTTGGGTTCAACTTTAAGAAATAAATCCACTGATTCTTTTGAGTCAAAGCCAACCAGAAAGAAATTGTCCCCGATTTGTCTGACGGAGTGGTTGTTGAAACCTTTTGGATAAGCTGGAGAGATATCTCAGCTGGGGATGATCTTCCAATCAGTGATACCATAACCGATTTAGACAGCCAGTCATTGATCTCTCTCTCTTCCTGTTGAGATATCATAATATTGAAGCTTGGTGAATCAAAAGTTGTAGTGTTCTTGGATTTGGCCTTAGATCCCCCAAGATTGAAGTTTTCCTTTTTTGAGTTGGTCACCACTTTGACCCATTCACGGTCATCAAAGGCCATATTGGCTTGCTGTGAATTGAAAGTTCTTGAGGAATGGACAGGTATTGACGGCGAAGGGTTTGGGATCCTTGCCGGCACAGATTTAGGCTCCGCTCCCCTTTGAAAAAGGTTGGGTTTACTTGTAGGCGTTTTCCAACCAAAAAATGGCCATTCAATTCGTGGCTTGCTCTCTCTGCTGCTGCTCCGTTAATCATTCTGACAAAGGCAAAGATGCGGCCTGCTGCGTCTCTTTTCTTCGGGATGAAGTTGTCCTCCACAGATCCCCACCTGGTGAAGATCTCACAGAGCCATCTTATGGAATTAGAGTCAGGTAGATTTCCGACGAACAGAGTGACAGATCTGATCTCCCCCTGCAACCGGACCTTCTTTTTTCTAGGTTGCTGCCATCCCCCTTCATCCACAGTCTACTTTCGCCCCTCCTGATGAACCTTTTGGTCACCGGAAGCTAAGGGGATTTCCACTCTCTCGCTCGCTCGCTCGCTCAATCTCTCGATTGCTCATTTACTGGCTTAATTTATCAGAAGGCTTTTTAATCAGATCGTCTTTAAACTGGAAGCAGAAAATTCAGCTAGGACCGAGTCATGAGTATTGTGTAATTTGGGCTAGGGTTTGTGGTAGAGGTATTAAGGCATGTTTGGAAAAACAAAATGGAAAGTGGATGATTCAGTGAATGCTTGAGAGAACTGATTGATCTGATTTTACGTGTAAAGTTTTTGTACGAGTGGGTTTTGGGGCCTTTCAAGTTTGGAACCTCACAACTATTATTATCATCATTGTAATGACGATGATGAGGAACATCCTCTATTGGAAGATGGGTGGAATTTTTTGAAATTTCAGCTGAAAAATTCAGCCAAAATTTCAGAGATTTAAGACGAAAACATTTTGAAATCTTTACGGCAATGGAAGAAGAAGAATAAAATGAGAACATGCTGCAGATGGAGGTAGAGGCAAATAAAACCACCAGTGTGCTGCAAAGGAAAGGGGAGGGAAACTGACTGAGGGAAACGATGTTTCCTTTGCTCTTCTAGGGGAATCCATTTTGGGCGGGAAGGGGGTTCAGAGGGGTAAAGTGGGCCCCGCTTTTCCTCTGCTAGGCAAATATCAAATAGGGGAATCATTTAAAAAAAAGGAAAAAACAAACAAACAGGGGATTAGAAGGGAAACCCCTGCTTTTCCTTTCATTCCACTCATCCAAACACAACCTTAGGATCACTTAAAATCCTAAAGGTTTGCCTTCTTTTACCTTTTTTTAATGCTGGTCCAATGAGGAGTTCATTGATAATTTAGTCATGCATCCCCAATTTTTTTTTTTTTTTTTAAAGAGTGATTTTATTGCTAGAAGGAAGATACAACAAAAAAGGCATGAAGGCCAAAGTTGGGGAAAATACATATAGGACTAGAACACGTTGAAAAATAAAATACCCCAACACCTCAAAGAAAATAAATTAGGCAAGACAAGAAGCAACATTTATCATATATTATAGATAGTCTGGTCACTCCTCTTTTGGTGAGAGAACCTGCAACATCATTGGCATCTCTTGGGGTTTGGACGTAGCTCACTGGAATAGTGGAAAAAAGATCTAAAATTTCTTCACTAATGCCCTCAATACTATGAGGATAAGAGGATTCATCAGCCTCCCATTTAACTACACATGATGAATCCCCTTCAATTATCAAAGGAAAAGTAGATCATGATATCACCAGCTTGAGCCCTTGAAGGAGAGCCTAGGCTTTGGCAACATGAGCAAAATTAATCCCATTGGGCTATAGAAAGCCACCATAGCAGTTCTTCAATTGTCTTAAATAAGGCCCTCAATACCAGTTGGGCCAATGGCACTAATCGCACATCCATTGAAATTCAGTTTATAATAACTGATTGGGAGAGGAGTCTACTGCAACGAACAAGAGGTAGAAGAGGGGGAGTCTTTAATCACTTCAGACTAGCATCTTATAATTTCATTAATCGGGTAGTGGAGAAAATATCAAGAAAGGAATCCTAGCTGGCGTACCTCCATTTGATTGCTTTTAGGATCCTCTCAGAATTGTGTGCCACACCTTTGAAACACCAGTTATTCCTTTCCAACCAGATCAACATGAAGTAGTGATGGGAATGGAGTTCCAAAGGATTCGTCCCTTAGCATCAAGCGACCCAAGTTGCTAGCTTTGAAGTAAATTCAACTACGACATGGGAAGGACCCAAGATAATTCAAACAAGGAGAATTGAAGGACACTAGAGGAATAAGTGATTTGACATTCTCCTTCTCACCAAGGCAAAAGAAATGATAGTTGGCAAATTGGAGTTTGTTACCTCTTCTTATCAACATATCCAAAGTCACCACCTTTCTTTTTGAAATGCACCCAGCAGAAAGTAATATATTTGAAGGTGCGGGGCATCTCCCTTATCTATTATGGGGGCTGATAGGATCTTCAGGACTGGTAAGCTTGAATAGAAGGATTGTACATAAACTTTCCTTTACTCTCTAGCATCCAAATGTAAAAATGTGGCCTTGATGGATTTAAGTAGCAACAAGTCAATTGTTAAAGAGAGAGAAATTGTCCTTACTCCCAATGGTAGGTATCTTTCAAAGTTATGACACCAAGAAATAGACTCCTGACAAACCTTGAAGCACTCTTTGACAACAGAGTTGTGATTCGACAAAATGTGGAACAAATAAGGAAAATAACATCTAAAGGAGTGTTTGCTAGCCATAAATCATGCCAGAAATCAATTCTCTTTTTCCGCCCTGATACTGAATGTTAGTGTAAATAGAATTGAGTCAATTAACCACCTGAAGCACCCAAAAGAAGGAGCATCTCTGAGATACATTGATTCTTCATCCATCACCACCCAAATGTTATTTCTTGATCAAAATGATCTTCCAGGAGCCTGATCTTTATTGTCCAACCTCCATACTTATTTGTCGATAAGCGCTAGATTCATGGATTTAAGACTTTTCACACCTAGGTCTCTAGACTTAACTGTTTTACACACTGTGTCTTAGCTTACCAAGTGATATTGCTTCTGCTCATGGAGACCTTTCCATAGAAAATCCCACAACAATGTTTCCAATATATGGATGATACCGGCTGGACACCTGAAGCACTCGTTTCCAAAAGGAGCTTCTCTGAGACGAAACATTGATTCTCCATCATCACCACCTACTTCTAGTTTCTCAATCAAAAGCCTGATCCACATTGCCCAACCTCCACACCTATTTGCTGATAAGTGCTAGATTCATGGATTTGCCAACTTGAGGCCAAGGATTGATAATGCTGTACACTCATCTTAGTAAGCAACTTGGCTTTCAAATGTGCGATGAGATTAGGGTTTTAGTCAATCGTTGTCCTCTGTCCTACCTCACTATTTTTAGCTTAAGTGCATCTTGAGAATTTGAACTTTGATGTAGATCATATACTGTAGCCCTTAGTTTCAATTGTTGGCTATGCTTTGATTATTGGTGGCTTGGAACAACTCAGGTTCTACATTTGTAAAAATAAGTTTGGCTTCTCTCTGTGGAAATTGTTTACTTTTGTGACTTGCTTGATCAAACCAATTTAAGTCTTCTTTTTGAAAGGTAATTCAGGCCCAATTCAAGAAGCTGTATTTTGGAATCTAATGTTATTTACTAGTGGGTATTCCTTTGCTTTGATGGTGGTGAGGAAGATTAGCTTCTAATGACATCCCATAATTGATCTTACAAACATGTTTTTTTTTTTTTTTTTTGAGTGGTAAAAAAGGAAAAAAAATGGGATCTTACAAACGTGTTTTTGATGTATGGATGGCATAATCTTTGTCCTTATTTTCATGTTAACTAGTAATTTGTAGTATTGGATTTACTTGAAGCCTTTATGCATTTTCTTTGATTCATCATTGATGACACTAAAAACAATTTTATTTCAGTGTTCATTAAACTAACTTCTCTCAGTGTATTGATTTTGACAGGTTGACATTTTGCTGCCATGTATCTTCAGTTTTACATAAATGAAAATGGCGATAAAGTTTACACCACCAAGGTATATTTACTTACTAAGATTTCCCCTCATTTACTTCAGGTGTTATTACTCATTATTTGGGCAAGATCGTTCATTGTTTGGAGGATTTGTAGTACTGAAGATTTTTATTTTTATTTGGTTTTGAATTATAGCAAATAGAAATGAACTATGTATCAAAGAGTTTGTTCAGATAATGGATCATTATGATATATATATATATAGGTAGCGATCCTCCCATGGGCATTTTGTGTAACCCGACACGGGTTTTATTGTATTGCTCATTTTGCCCTTCGAATCGGCTTGCCGAAACCTAAAAATCACTTACAGCAAAGGGTTCTCTTTTGGTCCTTTCTAGCAAAATCCTACTCAATTTTCTACTGTATCACTTGATGTGTACAAAATTTTACTTTAACTCGCAAGCACACGAATCTATTGAAGTATAGAAATGCAAGAACGAGGTCGAACCCACAAGAACTTGTGTAAGAAAATTGGAAAAACTAATTAAAAGTCATTAATTAAATCTTAATTTAGTTAAACCAAAGAGTGATGAATAGTTGGTGATAATGATCAAATTACACTAGACTTGCAAAATGTAAATGAAATAAATAAAGACGAGACTTAAACAACATAAATAAAAGTAGAATTTAAGCGGTCGAGAGAAATTACTAAGGTTTCAGATTCCACCATCATTAAATCTATAATTTTCTTATTATCTATTTATTAATTCCCACATTTAGAGTAACAATCTAGAACTCAATCTACTGCTTTCTCAAAGTTTGATCATGTAATCTCATAAATATATATTTTCAAATGTAGATTTTCCTTCGCTTAAATGTATAAAATTCTAAGCATCTAATGTATCCAATTTTAATTTAAAAGACAATGGATCAAAGAAATAATTCTAAGTATCCAATGTCTCTAAATAAATTGAAAAACAATAAATCAAAGAAAATCATATTTAATATTTGAAATACCAAGCCTTGATTAATCAAATATAATTATTAACAACCAAAAATACATGATATTAATGGTGGAAATAATTTATATTTGATAATCAATTGAAGCCAAAATCATAAACATTAAACACATATTAATGGGAATTAATAAACACATAAATTATTTCATTAACTAGGCTTCATCTTCAACCTTGGTACAAAAATTAGAAAGACATCGTGATGAAATTAAAGCAAAGGAAAAATAGAGAAATAGAACCCAATTTGATGAAGCCAAACTTCCTTCTTTACTTCCACTTTTCTTAGCCTTCTCCAATGTTTTTGTCAAGAGTCCTCAAACCCCTTTATATAGGTTTTTGAGTTTACATAAACCAAGAAATAAAATAAAATATTAACTCAAATTTGGCCAAGAAATGGCCACTTTCATCCCTTATTCAAAAGTCATTATCATCCCATTTGTGCATGGGTGAGAACTGCCCATGCAGGTGTTTGTATTTCGAATGCATATCTTGAGTTGGTGGAAAATATTCCCACCTTTACATGTCATGCTTGATGAGTTGCATACCCATCTTCCTAGCAGCTTTACATTTATGATGGCCCACCCAGCTACTTGTATTTTGGTAAAAAATCTAGCTTCATTCTGCTGATGCAATCCTTGGACTCTTTTTGCTCAAAAAACTATTGCACATTGGATGGGGTCCCACAAGCTTCATCTTATTGGTGTTTCCTGTAGATTAATTACAAAATGCACTACATCAACCTAAAAACACAAAAATACACAAGTTGGGAAAAAAAATTAAATGAACTGAGATACTATCAATAATAAGTTTAGATATAAAATATATTAGAATAATAATACAAAATAAATAAAATTTAAGAAGTAACTAATTCAAATTAAAGGGTAAAATTATCATTTTCCTGTGTTTATCATCACTCCATCTTTTTCCCATTGAAGAGAGATGTTTTCCTTTCTTAAAATGGACAAAGAAGAAAAAGAGTTTGGACTCTTGAGGTCCTCTTTCATCGTGAGACATCTTGGGCATTTTTGAAATGTCTCTCATCAAGAATTTTCTCAACCTTCACATCAATTTTTTCAGTTGCTCAATGCAGGCTGGTCCATTGGTCCTTCATGCGTGTAGAACTAAATTAGTAGTTGTAGATAAGACCAAGACTTTGACACAAACTGAACTAGAGGTGGATGACATACTTAGCTTTCTTATATTGCTTGATGGGCATGTGCTTAAACAACTTAATATTTTTTAGTAGAACGCTTATTAGATATAAGAAAAAGAAGTCACTTCCACTATGTTGAGTTTTTTTAATGTAAAATCCGCCCTGGTCTGGGTTACATATTTTTTATTTTTTAAAACATTGAAATAATGGAAACTATTTGTTTTAAAAATTTGGGTAGATATGTTTATTTGTGCCTAATTTTTGGTCCCAGACTTTTCTAGTAAAGGCTTATCATTTTGATTCTGTTTCTGGCCTTTTGGCATTCATGTTTATTCTAAATGCATTTTTATTGTGTTTAAGATCAAACCTAGATTATAGCTGAACCTTCTAATAGAATGCTAATTAGATGTATGATTAAAGAAAAATCTGAGGTCCCAGGTTCGAGTCCTGTAGACATCCGATGTCCATGGCTTGCGGAGAGGCTGCGTGCATCAAGAGTTTTACCTAATGCCTTCATTATGTTGAGTATTTTTAATGTAAAATCAGTCCTGGTCTCTCAAATGTTATTGGAAGTGGAAAGGATTTTAGAAATTTGGCTACATATTTATGTTGTGCATGTATGTAGTCATTTTTTTGGAGATGTATATGTAGTCTAATTTTTAGTCCCAGGCATATCATTATCATTCTGTTTCTGACCTTTTGTCATTCCTGTTTATTATAGATAAATTTTTTATCGTGTTTTTTAAGATCAAACCTAAATTAAAGCCGAACCTTTTGGGTACCACATTTGGCTTGCTAACTATTGTGTAAAGTTTTACGATAATCCTTGGTTTTTTATGAAACAACTGGTCGGTTTTATTATCCTTAATCTTGGTTTCATCCACTTGTCTAAATGGAGTGGAATGGCAGTGCAGATGCTCTAGCCAACATTGGAGATTTCTGTTCAGAGTTCGTGGTGGAATATCCTTCCCATTGTACTTTTTGCCTGTATTTTTATTGTTCTCCTTTATTTGATGGGCATTTTCGTGTTATTTAATTGTAGGTTGTTTTGAATAACTTGTCATTATGCAGTAGCCTAGGAAACATGGTGGTTTGCTCATTAATTATGCCTCTCCACTGAAGGAGTTCTAGAACATCTGAAGATCCAATCTTTTTAGTGCCTGGATGGAGTGCGTATGCCTGTGATTGTATTTGTTTTTGGGTGGTTTCATGGTTTCTTGGGTCCTTCATGTTATGGGGCTTTGATGGGTTCCTTTGTTTTGTGTGGTTTTGGTGGGTTTCACGAGCTGTGTTTGTTCTTGGTTTGGGGTTCCTTGTTTTCGGTGCACTCCTTGCATCCTTTCTGTATCAATAAAATTACAATTTGAGAAAAAAAATACTGGTTGGCTATGTGAGTTGAGGAAAGCTAGGATTGTTAGATTTCTGCATTATTTCACATTATTTTGTCCTTGGTTTTAGGCTGTTAAATGGATATCATAGACTTGTGGAAATCCCTCTTTTTGGATTTATTACTATTACCTTTTACACGCTTTAACATAAAAAGAAACTTACTATAGGACTTGAGGCCTTTTCTGCTATAAACTTTTGGAAGAACGTATAACTATATCCAGTTAATAAAAAGGAATAACTTAAGTTCAACTATGGAGGCAACTCTGCCAGGGTTCTCCTAGGTTAGCTGTTTACTCTGTAAATCAGAGGCGTACTAGTTCAATATTTTGAATTTTTTTATTTCAACTGCAAATCAGAGGCATGCTAGTTCTACATGTAGAAAACTTTTGTTGCAACTAAGCCAAGACAGGCTTAATAAAAGGCATTTATATGATATTATCGGTTCATATTGATCTGAACCTCTCTTCTTTGGCTTGCAGAAAGAATCGCCGCTTGGTTTAGCTACACAGTCTGCTCATCCAGGTAAGTACCAATTTACCACTGCAATTTCTGTTTTCATGAAAAACCATCTTTTTTAAATTGATTTTAAACAGACTTCGTGGTGCTTTGTTTTGAGTGTCCTTTGAGTACAGGCCCAACCCTTCTACACATACATATTAGCATAAAGATGCAGGTGTTCTTTATTTACTTTTTTTCGTTCCGTCTTCTGTGACAATTTTTTTTTTTTTCTTTCTTTTGGTTGCAGCCCGCTTCTCTCCAGACGACAAATATTCAAGGCAGAGAGTTCTTTTGAAGAAGCGGTTTGGATTGCTGCCGACCCAAAAGCCACCGCTCAAGTACTGAGGTTGCTGCTTCAAACTTCTCACAACTCTACCACATTAATGTCATGAGGTTAAGGGGAGACGGTATAGAAGTGTTTTGTGTTTGTTTGCAGCTTAAAACTAAATATGTCTTCAATTGGTAGATTAATGGAAGGTTAGGATAGTATGACAATGAAACACTCTATTCAAGTAGGAGCTATTTATCTTGAAATGGATTGTTTTATCAGATAACATGAGAAAATATGTTGATAATACTGCCCATTGTGGGGTGGTTCATTTGCCTGGGATACCTTGATGGGATATTTGCATTCTGTAAGCTGGCAATATTACAGTAGAGCAAAAAGTAGTTCGTGAAACATAAAAAATCTTGTGAAAATACCTAAGGCTTTACTGAGAATGCCATTTAAATGTGAACTGGGGCCAACACAGTTTGGAGGATCAAAGGCTGCTTTGTTATTAGGCAGGGGTCAAAAAAATGCTCCGACCGATATTTCAGCCGATATGCAAATATCGCATATCGGCCGCAATATTGGCCAATAAGTTTCTCTCTCCTCTGTTATCGGTGTTTCTCTCTCTTCTGGTACTCAAAACCGTGAAAAGTCGCAAAAAAATATGGAAAATCATATTGGAAGAATCGTGAAGAACCGCAAAAAATCGCAAAAAACTGTGAACAATTGTATCGGTTTTTTTAAAAATAAAAAAAAAAGAAATTTAAATATCGATATTTATGTATATCGGCCGATATGGTAACCGATATTATTGACCGAATATCGGTCATATCGGTCCATAATCGTTTTGTATGGCTGATACGTATCGTATTGGCCGATATCGTTCGGTGTTAAAAAATTGATACATATCGGCTGATACGACATGTATTGGTCGATATTTCGACCTCTGTTATTAAGAGTGTGGATGAAATTTCACCTATCATCAAATCATCCTAGCATTGTGGATTGATCTTATAATTTTTTTTACAAAGGTGTCTAGAGTCTCACATGTATTTAAACAGAAGATTTTAACTCAAGCTTTCCAATCCCAAACGTATTGGGTAAAATTGTTTTGTCCTTCCTAACAAATGAGTAGGAGGTAGTTGAAGCAATAAGTGCAGTAGGGCACCGTCAACAAAGTGGATTTAACATCACAACATGAAATTAAGTAGGAGGAAGTTGAAGCAATAAGTGCAGTAGGGCACCGTCAACAAAGTGAATTTAACATCAGAACATGAAATTAAGTTATGATGCAAATTATTGTTACTATGCGAGACCCTCCTTGAACAAGTTGCAGGGAAGATGTACATACTTGACAGTGCACACAACTGGCGTCTATTGCACGTCAAGGGCAGGAGAAAAATCACAAGAATCTTATTAAAAAAAGCAACACTGAAAAGACACTCATCACAAGATAACATCTTAGCGGTTGGAGGAAAAATCAACACTGAAAAGACACTCATTGAAAAAATCAAAAGAATGTTAGGGCAACCGGTATGATGGCCATATGGCTACCGTGTTTGGACCGTACGAGGCTTAGTATCTATGGGGTCCACACCATTTTTTTGTTAAATAACTGACTATAGATAACACATGTGTAGCCAGTCATTTCTTTCTTTATGTGTAGCCAGTCATTTCTTTCTTTCTCCTCTTATATATATATATATATATAACTTGTATATAGTTTTTTATTTTTTTTATTTTCTCTTTTGTTTTCTTTATTTGATTATTTTGGATTTTTTGTTTTGTTTTTGAGTATAATTTGTATATTAGGGTAAAAAATTATTTTTTTCTTTACTTTATTATTTTATTTTTTATACAAAAAATAAAAAATAACTTTTTACCTTTTGATTTTTTTTTTTTCAAACAAAATATATGAGAAACAAAAAATTAAAATTATTCTATACAAAAAATTAAAATTATAGCTATTGAGAAAAAAAAATTAAATTTTAAAATTATTTTTTAAGCACTGTGTATTTTCAAAATTTATCAAATTAAATATCCCGACTAATTACGATAGCCTGATAAAACTACTTTAAGAATTTAAGGTCTTTTCACACTTTTAAATGCTTAAAACACAGTGATTTACAAATAAGGGTATCCCTTAGCTGTGTGGAAAATATATTTGGGAGTATCAAAAGACCTTAAAGTTTAAAAATATTTTTATCAGGTTATCGTAATTAGTCCGGATATTCAATTTGAGAAATTTTAGAAATACACGGTGCTTAAAAAATAATTTTAAAGTTTTAAAGGAGATATCGACAGCATAAACAATTATTTTTTAAGCACTGTGTATTTCCAAAATTTATCAAATTGAATATCCGGACTAATTACGATAGCCTGATAAAAATACTTTAAGACTTCAAGGTTTTTTGACACTCCCAAATATATTTTCCACACAACCAAGGGATACACTTATTTGTAAAATACTGTGTTTTAAGCATTTGGGAGTGTTAAAAGACCTTAAATTCTTAAAGTATGTTTATCAGACTATCATAATTACTCCGGATATTTAATTTGAGAAATTTTGAAAATATATAGTGTTTAAAAAATAATTTTAAAATTTTAAAAAAAAATTGATGTTCAATTTTTTCCGCTTTACATTTGTAGACAAAATATATGAGGAACAAAAAATATGTATGTTTTGTTACTTGTCAAAAAATATGTAATATGTTTATATTTATTTTCTTTTAAATTTGTTAAAAAAATAATAATAAAATATTAAAAAGTAGTCATTCTATTTAACACTATATCGTATGATGAGGCTGGCTAAAAATTATCACCAGCATGTCATAAAAAAAATATTATTTAATTATATAACTGAGTACATTTAGTGATAACAGTGGCCACCCCATACCCAACTCATTGGAGAAAAAAACAATATTGAAAAGACACTTATTGAAAGATAACATCTTAGTAATTGGAGGGAGCGCCATTGTTCTCACACTCCTGAATAATTTTTTATTTAAGATCCAGGAAAAATTTTAGATCCACTTCGGCGCTCTCCAAAAATTCCTGAAAAGAGCCATTGCATTTATTCTCTCGAATATTTGGAAGAAGGGAGATTTCTTGTTATTGATATTTTTATTAACAAAATATACATATTTTTTGTTTACAATTGTAAAGGGGAAAAAATTGAACAGTATTTTTTTTAAAAAAATTTTAAAATTATTTTTTAAACACTATATATTTTTAAAATTTCTCAAATTGAATATCTGGACTAATTACGATAGTAATAAATGTTTTCTTAATACTGGAATAATTCCAGTCCAGTTACATATTTTCTTTTATTATTTCATAAAAAAATACTGTATCTTTTTATTACTATTACCTATACTGGAATAATTTTCTTAATATACGAAGACTATTATTATTTATTTATTTATTTTTAACTCACATGGTGCAGCTCCTCTGGTTGCTTCCCGCTTCAGGAAGTGAGAGGTTGTGGGTTCGTGCCCCCATTGCCTAATCTTGATGCGTCTTAGGGATAGTAGGCTCATCTGTGGAAGTTTTAGTAGGACTGTGTCTAAATTTTCCACACTTAAATTCAAAAAAAAATTAAAACTATTCAATTTTACTAATTCATTATACTGTTCATTTATATGCTTGCATCCCACCCGAAAGGGTGCTCCCGTATTTTGAAGTCGAAATAAAAAATAACTGGCCATTATGCCGTCCATATTCTAGTATAAAATAATGCATTCCCAACTTCAGCAACAACATTCAGTAAATTCAGCATTTCATCACTAATCATGGCTATGGTAGCAGAGATATCACTAATCTCCCACTCCCACCGTCTCTTCTCACTGTTGCTTCTCTGGGTTTATGTGTTGCTGTTGGTCTTCTCTGCATCACTAGACAATGATGAAGAAGCAAAAGCATTGCTCCAATGGAGAGACAGCCTTGAAAATCACTCTCTCCATTCATGGCCTCTTCACATCAACAAACAGTCTCCAACTCCATGCAACTGGACTGGGATCGCCTGCGATGATCAATTTAGTAGAGTGACAGGTATAAACCTCTTCAATTCTAGTCTGCAAGGCAAACTCCATAGTTTCAACTTCTCTTCCTTTCCACAACTTGTCCTCCTCAATCTCAGCACCAACTTTCTCCATGGTTCCATTCCCGCCCAAATTGGTAACCTCTCCACACTCTCCATCCTCGACCTCTCCTCAAATCAATTCTCAGGTGAGTTGCCTCTTTCACTTCTCAGGCAACAAAAGCTATCCCTTTTTTATATTTACCAGAACAAGATATCAGGCTCCATTCCACAAGAAATAGGAAATTTGGCAAATCTTGTTGATTTGGAAATGTCCAACAACTTTCTAAATGGCTCAATTCCTTCCACTTTAGGAAATCTAACCAAGCTTGTCACTTTGTACATCTTTAAAAATAACATTTCAGGTTCCATCCCACAAGAAATAGGAAATTTGACAAATCTCATTGATTTAAAAATCTCCAAAAACTTTGTAACTGGCTCAATCCCTTCCACTTTAGGAAACCTAACCAAGCTGACCACTTTGTACATCCAAAGAAATCACATTTCAGGCTTTATCCCAAAAGAAATAGGAAATTTGGCAAATCTAGTTAACTTAGTAATGTCCACCAATTTTCTAAGTGGGTCCATCCCACAAGAAATAGGAAATTTTTCCAATCTATTTGAAGTTGACATGTCTAACAACCTTCTGATAGGCCCTTTACCCGATCAAATATGTCGAGGAAGGTCACTTGCAATCTTTAATGCTTTTCACAACCATTTGACTGGTTCAATCCCAAGTAGCCTGAAGGGTTGTACAAGCTTAATTAGAGTTCGACTTCAAAACAACCATCTCACTGGTAACATATCCGAAGTTTTTGGATCTTATCCAAGCTTAAAATATATAGAAATGAGCTCCAATGAATTGTATGGTGAGCTGTCACCAAAATGGGGAGAATGTCGCAACTTAACATTACTAAAGTTTTCAAGCAATGAGATCAGTGGCCGGATTCCATCTGAATTTGGTAAGTTAAGTCAATTAGGTTATCTCGACCTTTCTTCAAATCGTCTAGTCGGTGAGACTCCAAAAGAGTTGGGAAGATTATCTTTATTATTCTTCCTAAATTTAAGTGACAATAAACTTTCTGGAAGTTTACAGCTAGAAGAATTTCGACAGTTGTCCAATCTAGAGGTCCTCGATTTATTTGGAAACAATTTCAATGGACAGATTCTGAGACAACTAGGGGGATGCTCCAAAATGTGGAACTTGAACCTAAGCAAAAACAAAATCAGTGGGAGAATTCCTTATGATATTGGCAATATGCTAGCACTTCAGAAATTAGATCTTAGTCAGAACTTATTCAATGGTGTTGCCCAGAAATTGACCCTAGAGGGGGGGTGAATTGGGTCAATGCAAACTTTTTGGGTTTTCTTTAATTTCACAATTTAAGAAAAAATAAGATGCAAACCAGTAGTAAATAAATGCCAAAATATAAAAGAGGAGATGAGAAGAGATGGAGAGATTGAACCCGAGATTTTTACGAGGTTCAGCGTTCTTGCCTACGTCCTCGCCTCAAGTACACCACTTGAGGATTGAATGCACTAAACTTCTCCTTCAAGGGTGGAGAAGAAACCTATTTCAATGCTTGAAGGTGAGGACACCCTTCTCCTTCACAAGGGTTACACCAACCCTTCTCAAACTTTATCTTTCAAGAAAATGTAGAAGGTTACAATGTAAGCTTAGGAGTAACTCTCAAATGTTTACAAATCTAGTTTTCTAAGAGTTGCTCAAAGAGTTGAACTGAAAATGGCTCAAGGTAAGATTGCAAGTGATGGGTTTTGAGCTAGAGTATGCTTGAGATTTGATTTCAATTGATTTCTCTTAATTTCAAGTGATTCAACCACCCATTTACTCATTGAAGCTTCGTTTTATAATTTTGTCATATTTAGAACCGTTGCCAAGCATTAAATGAAGCAAGGAGCCGTTGGGGAGAGCATTTAATGTTCAAAAATTATTACCGTTTCGCGATTCAGTCGACTGAAGTGAGTATTCAGTCGACTGAAAGTGCCCCGAGTTACAAACAGTTTATCTGTGAATAATTCAGTCGGCTGAATCTGAGAATTCAGTCGACTGAAAACTGCAAGTTATGAACATTTTGATTTTCAGTCGGCTGAACCATAATTTCAGTCGACTGAAATTTCTGTTTATGAACAACTAGCATTTCAGTCGACTGAAACATCAATTCAGTCGACTGAAAACACTCCCCAGTGAAAATACGGCATTTCAGTCGGCTGAAATATTGATTCAGTCGACTGAAATCTCGTCTCCCTATTGATCCATTGATTCAGTCGACTGAAACGTCAAGTTCAGTCGACTGAAATGACCTTAAAGATGTTTTGTGTAGTTTTGGCTCCATTTTGGTCATTTCAAACACATAGTCTTGGGGACTTAAGCATAAGATAAATCTTGGTTTTCCTATGGTCCACTAGAGGGTGACTTGAGCCATGGTGTTCAACAATTGAGTAACTTTACATTTTATTCTTAACACTCATGACCAACAACTAAAGACACAAGTTTGATCTTCAATCTTCAATCTTCAATACTTATATCATTTGCCATTTGAACTTCAGAGATTGATCTTCAATGATCTTGCCCTTCTTTCTTCTTTGTAAATGTGATACCTGTCTCATTGAGTAACATCATTTGAAATATTAAATATCACACTTTAATGGTTTGTGGTCATCAAAATACCCATATATCCTTGGGTTGAAACCTTGGGGTTAACAATGGTGATATACCATCACAATTTGGAAATTTGAAGATGTTGGAGGACCTTAATCTTTCACACAACATGCTCTCAGGTTCCATTCCCACTTCATTTGAAGAGATGGTCAGCTTGTCATCTATTGACTTGTCATACAACAATCTAGAGGGCCCTGTACCTAAAACCAAACCATTTCAACAGGACCCGTCAAATGCTTTTATCCATAACAAAGGCTTATGCGGGGGAGCCCAAGGTCTGCCGCCATGCACTGATTCTTTCACCAACAATGGTAATAGGAAAAGTGGCCAGAAAGTTGTATTGTGCATTGTTCTTCCTATCTCTGGGGCATTGATTGTTCTGTTCATATGCTTCATCATTTATTTCAATTTACACCATAAAGGAAGAAAAAGAAATGAGGTGAGAGAAATGAAAGTTGTAGACATGTTTTCAATATGGGATTTTGATGGAAGGATTTGTTATGAAGATATCATACAAGAAACAGAGAATTTTAATGAGAAATACTGCATCGGAACAGGGGGTTATGGAAGTGTCTATAGAGTAGAGCTGCAAACAGGTCAAGTGGTGGCTGTGAAAAAACTGCATCCATTGGAAGGTGAAAATTCAGTGGACGACAGAAGTTTTCAGAATGAGATCAAAGCACTCGCAGAAATTCGACATCGTAACATTGTGAAGTTGTATGGTTTTTGTACCCACCAAAGAAACATGTTTTTGATTTACAAGTATATGGAAAGGGGAAACTTGGCTGGAATATTGAGCAATGAAAGAGGGGCATTAGAATTAGATTGGCCTAAGAGATTTAAGGTTATTAAAGGTGTGGCCCATGCATTATCTTACATGCACCATGATTGCTCACCATCAATAGTTCATCGAGACATAACTTCCAACAATGTATTATTGGATTCAGAATGGAATGCTTGCATCTCAGATTTTGGGACTTGTAGGCTTTTAAAGCCTGATTCATCAAATTGGTCCTCATTTGCTGGCACTTGTGGATATGTTGCACCAGGTATGTTATACCGACAATGCCCTTTGCATTTTCTATTTATTTTATCAGCACATATTTATTTCATATGACTACAATTTATTAATATGAAATGTTATTAAGCCTTTAACATTTAACCATTTGTCATCTTCAAAAAGAAATGTTAAAACTAATGTTATTTTTTATGATTATCATGAGGTATTCTCATTTTACATTTGTACTAATAATGAGGTATGAATACAAACATTATTAATGAATTAAAGATGAATTTGTTGCAGAGGTTGCGTACTCAATGAAAGTGACTGAGAAATGCGACGTATATAGTTTCGGTGTCTTAACACTTGAAGTGTTAGTGGGAAAGCATCCAGGGGATCTCATCTCCAATTTATCATCTTCAAGTTGTGGAGAGATATTGATGAAAGATGTGTTAGACCAACGGCTCCCTCTTCCATCTTCTAACATAGTCAACGAAGTGACCTTAGCCATGGTCCTAGCACTTGCATGTTTAAACGTTGATCCACAAAAGCGTCCAACCATGAAACATGTGTCTCAACAGTTATCATCATCACAAAGCCATCACACTCTTGAATCATTCCACCAAATCAACTTGTTCCAATTAATGGATTATGAGAAGTAAAAGGAAACATCATGGAATAAAGCATGTCGATGTGACGTATGAGGTATGATGTTATTATCACATAATGTTTTTATTACATATGGTTTTGGTATTGAATAATGATGCTCCATGCCTAATCTATCTTGTCCTTTCTTGTTTATTAGTGAATGTCCCAAAATTTTCAATTATTCGTTGTCTTATTCTTTAGAAATATTTTAGATGTATATTTTTCAAGAATATCTCATAAAGAAGTAATTTAAGATAATGACTATATTGTTGAGTCTTCCTTTTTAATGTGATTATGGTTGACATTTTATAAAGAGGGAGAATTTCTTTCTATGTTAGCGCCAAAATCATTTGCCTTCTAAGTTTCTTCCCATGTTTCATGTGCTACATAACCCACCCACTTCCAAATCTTGTTGATTTCCTTTGACTTGGTCAATGATTTAGTCACACAAGATATTCAAGATTTGAATTCCGGCATAGTATGGATGTTAAGGGCCTAATAAGGTAATAAGGTAAGATAAGAATTAATATTATTTGAGCCTCTAAAAATTAAAGCCAAGAAGCCCATCAAATTAATATTTCTAAATTTCTTTCATAATATCCAATTTCTTACAAGCATAATATTTACTCGCCTTTTGGATTAACACACCTACATCAATCTCATCCGCCTCACCCTTGAGTTTTGACTCTTCATCTTCTTTCTTTTGCAATCATTGCTTTTGTTCTACGGTCAAGATTGTTTAAGATCTACATTGGATAATACATGAAGATATCCACTGTGGGAAGATGCTATTTGTCAACAAAATCGTGTAAATGACAATAATTTTTTTAGAATTAATTAAAAATGGAATCTATGTTTACATTGTTAAGAAAACATCTTTCACAGCCAAACCAAGTGGAGTTCCAAGTCTGCCCATCCGTGTTCAGCATCTTTCTTTATTTTTCTATACCCAGCTCATGGGCCTAGTAGTTTCCTGGGCCATAGTCGTATATTAGGCCCATTTGAGCTGATTTGTGGGCCTTGAAGTCCAGGCTTTGCCCTTTTGGGTTGTGCTTTATTTTTTATCTGTATAACTTTTATATTTAGCGTATCTAAGTGTGTCCATTTCGGTATCCATGCTCGTGTCTGGTCATAATTGGTTGCGGCTCGCTTCTCTCCAGATAAGGATGTATTGAAGGTAGAGAGTTCCTTCTGGAAAGTGGTATGGACTATGGATTGCTTCACATTGGAAGTATGATTGAATCCCCATACTAGGTCTTTATTTAAATTGGTTCAGATGTGCTTTGTGTTCCTTACATCTCATGTAAGTCTACAATGTACTTTAAAGCCTTTTCACTTGTGACTAAAGTACAAGTTTAGGCTGATGCAGCAATAAAATATACTAACGTAGGAGTGAGTTAATTCTTATTGATATTCATTGAGCCTAGTGTGGTCTACCATAGGGTGTGGGCTAACCTAACATGGAATAGGTTTAAAGGGATTATTTTTTTTATGAGCTTGGCTGCATATGTTGTTATGTGATATATTATGTTGATGATCCATATGTATGTTGTGGAGAGCTTAAGTTGAGATGTATAACATGATGCATGTTATGTATGTGATGATATGTATAACATGTGATTGTGATATGCCATGCGTTAAATTTGTTGTTTCTCACTCAGCATATTGAGCTTGTCATTGCAGGAACTCCCATGGAGACAGGTCTCGGTGAGACCCAAGAGCGGGTGTAGTTGACGACGCTGATGATTGTGGCAATAGCATTAGTTTTATTTTGACAAGCACTTTAATGATTTTGGACATGCTATGTTTGAATTTATAACACCAGATTTATCTAAGTTTATTTAAAATTTAGTTATGTTTAATTGAGATTTGGTTTGTAATAACTTTGAGATATTTATACTTTTAGAACTCCTCATATGTTTGATGAAAATGTTTACATATTTACTCTAGAGCTTTTTGGCAAAGTAGTCAGATTCTTTAACAATGATGAAATGCTTTTATATCAAAGAACTTGAGAAAACTTTGTGTATTAGTCATTCACAAGTATTGGGCTTATTCATTTATGGGATACATTAATGCGAAATTGCGAATAGAAGATTTCTTTTCTTGTTAAGAAGAGAGTAGTATGATAAATGAGCAAATAATTGATGAAACAAAAGAAATAATATTGAGAGACTCTTTAGAATGACACTTATTATGTGTATGGATTGGTGGGAACATTATGTTTACTTAGATCGAACCCATTACAAACCATTTTGATCTCACTACTTGATTTTTTTTTTTTAACATGTGATGGAGGAAGACAAGGTATTTATACAAACCACTAATAAAAATATTAAGCCATATTTTAAAACATAAAGAAAAAAATAATAGAATTCTAAACGAAGTATCCCAAAAAAACAAGGGTATTAGACTAGGCCTTTGATTTGTTCCGGGATCTTTCCTTCTAATACTTCATCACTTTCTTCAATATCTTCAAGTAAATTTCAACAGACACTGAACTCATACTTTAGACTTGGAAAATAATTAACTATTTAAAATGAGCATATGATTTATGAATTTGCCAAGTTGAGTCCGATGATCCAACTTGCCCTCCTCCAACCAATACCAGCAATCTTGGTGAGTTGTGTATAAATTATAGGCTTTAGGATAAAAAACAAAGACAAAAATGAACTTTAAGAAACAAATAAAATAACACAGTTTAGCTCCTATGGTCTCACCAGATGTGTCCTAAGGACAATGACTATCACCCTTGGGGTTTTTACGGTGGATTTCCTGCGGTTTCCCACATGTAAATTCAAAAAAAAATAATACAATATATAAATAGAGGTCTTTTGGCAAGATAGAGTTTTTCTTATTTTTTCTTATTTTATCTTATTTTTTGTAGGTAGGAGAGATTCAGGCATTCATCTAATATTATGTATGAGACCTATATTAAAGTAAGACTTTTCATGTACTTAGTATTTTTTCTTTCATCCTTTTTAGATAATTTATTTATTTTTTAAAACAGTTTCAGTGTAAATATTTTAAATCTGAAATTATATATTTAGGGGAAACCCTTGATTACATCAATACTTTTTTTTCTTTTGTGTTTTTTTCTTTTTCAACAACCACCACAAGACAAGAGTCTTCACCTTTCAAACGACAACCAGTGAATTTATCAATTAAAGCATCTAATTGATCTACCAAATTCTTGTCTACAATGGGAGGTCCATGCTTCAATTTATGGTTAAGCATGGACAAAAATACAGGGAAATAATCTAGATCTAAGAAAAATTCGACCCTAGATCATAAACCTTAGGATTTGATCCAAAAGTATTGGATCCACACGCCCTTTGCTTACTTAGATCCTAATCTACTAATTCCCTTTCAACCATTACTGACTACCCATGTGGCTTTATTACATAATAAAAATAATAAAAAATAAAAAATCCTTCGGAGATATGAAAAACTCTTGATTTGAATTTCTTCCAATTTTGTTACTTGCAAATTGTGGATCTAATCTTAGAAGAGAAAATTCTTGCCACTTGAATCGGGTCACATTTGATGGATTTTTTTTTTTTTTTTTGAAATGGTTCATATATTAATAGATAAAGAGGCACAAAAAATGTAGATACAAAAACAAGAAAAAAAAGCCTAATTAAAAAGAATCCACTCACAAGAAAACCGACCCCTTGGACACGGAAGAAAAAACACTAAGAACATACGATGGATTTGAAGGTCTGATCTAATATCCAAGCCTATGAGTCAATTATTTAAGGGTTTTGGACTTAAATTGATCCCTCAATAGTCTTCATTTTGCACCCTCGAATTTTTCATGCACCAAGAGTGCAATTTCCACTATGTCCTCCTCCAACATCCTTCCATTTTAAAATTTCTTCATGTTTTCATAATCCATAATCATGTCGATGTCCTCATTAGAATCCCATATGATAAATCAGATACACATACACACACTTACCTACAGGAAGTAGATTTACTTCATTTTAAGCTAGCGCTGAGACCATCTGCATAATCCTAAATTTCATACAAGCTTTAGAGTTTAGTGACTTTGTCCAATTCTCATAGGAAGCGGCCCCACTCCCTCTCTCCTAAATTTGCAATTGTAGTGCTCTTTGAATCACTCAGAGAGTTGTTTTTCCCATTGAACCTTGGTTATGGGATCTTCAATCACTAAGGTTGGATTCCTATCAATGGTGGGCTTCAGTTCTATCCCCCTCCCTCTCTTTGGAAGAAGTTTAGTTAATGGATTATCTGGATTCTCAATTGACTGAATTTAGTGTTAGGAATAATATGCAGAAATAAAATAGAGAACAATACGATAATAAAAATAATCAAGCACATCATAAATTGGACATCGAGATTTACGTAGTTCGACAAAATCTTGTCTACATTTATAAACCCACTGTGTTTCAATATATGAGAGAAGAGATAATACATGTACAATATAAATGACTCACTGAACTTAAATTTCAAGCAAAATTTTAAGTGACTCATATATCCCTCCTTACCCTCTCAAATCCAGAGCAATGAACCCATCTTCTTTCAAACTCGTGGTTGTTGCATTCTATGTCCATTTATAGAAGGCACCCCATTCAGACACTCGAAAAATCTGTTACTAGACACCTGTTTTCAAATTTTCAGATGAAATTACCATTTTGCCCTCCCGTATTTTATCATTCGAATGATTTTTCAATTCATTTTGTTGATGCTACAGTAATGCTGTGTTATTTAAATAATAAAATCTCCTTTAAAATTTTAAAGTTATTTTTTAAGCACTGTGTATTTTTAAATTTCTCAAATTGAATATTCGGACTAATTACAATAGCCTGATAAAAATACTTTAAGAATTCAAGGTCTTTTGACACTCCCAAATGCTTAGTGTTTTACAAATAAGGGTATCCCTCGGCTGTGCCGAGAACACATTTGGGAGTGTCAAAAGACCTTAAAGTTTTAAAGTATTTTTATCAGGTTATCGTAATTAGTCCGGATATTCAATTTGAGAAATTTTAGAAATACACAGTATTTAAAAAATAACTGTCTATATTGCTGCTAAAGTAATGCATAATGCATTAGTTAAAATAATAAAATCTCCTTTAAAACTTTAAAGTTATTTTTTAAGCATTATATATTTTCAAAATTTCTCAAATTGAATATCCAGACTAATTACGATAACCTGATAAAAATACTTTAAGACTTCAAAGTCTTTTGACACTTCCAAATGTGCTTTCGGCAAAGCTGAGGGATACCCTTATTTGTAAAGCACTGTGTTTTAAGCATTTGAGAGTGTCAAAAGATCTTAAAGTCTTAAAGTATTTTTATAAGGTTATCGTAATTAGTCCGGATATTCAATTTGAAAAATTTTGGAAATACAAAGTGCTTAAAAAATAAATTTAAAGTTTTAAAAAAAATTATTATTTAAATAATACATACTGTAGCATCAAGATTCGAATGACCTATCCATGGGGTGAACAGTATTTTGTATTACTGTTCAGCCCATTCGATTTGAACGAACTAAATTTATACTTGCCATTCGTTCGAATGAATCCAAAATGAACTGGGTAGTTTGTTTGAATGAGAAACATGTAGGAGTATAATGGTAATTTGCCACGAAAATTCAGAACCAGGTGTAGTTTTAATGGATTTCTATAAATGCTGTCAGACATAATTAAAAAGCTCAGTGTACAGTCATTGAATATCAGTGCACCAATTGATATCGTTCAATATGGAACTAACATGTTAACTTTTTATTTTAGTTCTATATAAAATGAGAAAGGGAGATACTTTACTTTAATAGATATTATATTTTTGATAAATGACATGTAATGGATCATTAGATATCATATTCAAATAATGATTTTTAAATATTTAAGATTCAAAATTTTAAATCAAAAGTGATAATTAGTCATTCAATCTAAATATATTGAAATTAATAATCATCCCACTGTTGATTTTGATGAATCTAAATTTAATAATTAAAAATATCTTCTATTTTTAATTTTTTATTAATATTTTAAAACTAAATCTCGAATATGATAGGACTCACTGACTTACATAATATATTTGATAAAATGACGTCCATCTTAATACGGTCAAAATTTGTTAGGAGATACGGGATGAAATGAAATTTCTATTTTATCCCTACCTGTGTACCACTCATAAAGTACCTGTGAACCGATATGCAAAATATATACATACAGAGTGGCATGTTATCGGTTCACTGGTAGGGGTAAAATGGGAATTTTACTTCATCACGTGTCTCCTAACAAATTTTACTCGTATTAAGATGGTTGACCTCGATAAAAACATAATTTTCTTTACTTTAGTAAAATAACAAAATTATGTTACTTTAGCATTTTCCAATCAAGTTAATACATATCAAGCATTTTTAAAATTTGAGAATGTGCTTGCGTTGTAAAAATATTTTATGAAAATAAAACATATCTACTTAAAATTTCTTATAATCCAAACATAATCATGTTGTTGAACTATACTTCTTTCTTAATTTCAAAACCCCTCACACACAGTCACACAAACACTTCCACACCAACCCAACCCACCCCACCCATGATATTGCTTTAGATGACATGGATACTTAGGAGTAGGGCTGAAATTTGAGTTCACTCAATTCAATTCATATCAAAATTTATTAAATCTGATTCAAATGACTGATCCAAGTTTACTCAACTCGACTCAATTCAAATTTTTGACTCGACTCAATTCGAGTGTTCTTTTATAACTTGATACACTCGTATCGGATGTAATTGATTTTAAATTTCTTCACTCGACGGATCAATCTTTTATTCAGGTTTTATTTCAAATTCGACTCAATAATTGATGACCCACTAATATATGAATAATTGAATAAGAGCCAAGCATCCGAAGAAGGGTGATGACCGACAGACATACTTGTTGCTACTTACTATTAACAGTGTTGCCTCACTACTTGTTGCAAGTATCCACAGTCGTGTGATTGATTTCTGAAACCAACGTTCGATCTCAGAAAATGGCTAGGACTTACATTGATGATGGAGATATAAGAGATGAATGCAGGGAATTAATGCATTCTCTTCCCAAAGAGGTTGGTCTCGTCGGCGATATCTATCGTTATCAGGGTTTCTGGTGCCCACCAAAAATCTTAAAAGGAGTATTGTCAAGCCAGAAACACTTCCAAGCTAGAGACACTGATCTCTTCCTGGCTTCTATACCCAAATCAGGCGCCACCTGGTTGAAGGCGCTCACCTTCGCAGTCGTCAACCGCCGCCGTTACAAGGACGAAGACCATCCTCTGCGCGCCGCCAACCCCCATGAACGTATCCCCTTCTTAGAGATTGATATCTACGGAAGCAACCAGATAGTTGATGTAACCAACATTCCCTCAATCCCTCCCCCAGGATCTTCTCAACACACGTTCCATATTCCTCACTGCCGAGATCGGTGATCGATTTCGGCTGTCGAGTTGTTTATATGTACCGAAACCCTAGAGATACTTTTGTCTCCATGTCTCATTTCTTCAATGTGTTACGAACGGAAGCTCAGGGACCCCTCAATGTAGAGGAGGCCGTGGAGAAGTTCTGCCGAGGGTTGTCCATGTATGGGCCCTACTGGGACCATGTCTTGGGATACTGGAGAGAGAGCAAACAGAGGCCAAGCAGTCTTGTTTTTGAAGTATGAGGAAATCAAACAAGAGCCTGCAATGAATTTGAAAAGGCTGGCCCAATTCATAGGTTTTCCCTTCACTCCGGCGATGAAATATCGAGGCTGTGTAGTTTCGAGAATTTGAGCAGTTTGGAGGTGAACAAGAAGGGGCAACCCACGAAATAGCTGCTGACAAGTTTTTCAGGCGGGGAGAAGTGGGAGATTATGTGAATCATCTCACTGATGCCATGATAGAACGAATAAATCTTATGGAAAAGTGTCATCTTGGAGATTCAGGTCTACTGATATAGAAACTCTGAATCACGATTGGCTGCATTTCCCCTTAGTCATCGAGGTTGTGAGTTTCTTCTGAATCCTGGACTAGTTAGTATCCGATAAAACATCTATTTCGAAATTCTAATTGTTTGTGTTTCGCTTACGTTACTTATAATTTAGTCTATCATTTTCTTTTAGAGTATGTAATTTAGTGTCACGTGTAAAAAGAATATATACTATTTACTCAAGTTTGGGTAACACCCATGCCCTTTCTGTAGCTGAGCATAATGGGAATCCAAACAACGTTTTCCGGATGCACCTTGAATATGGTAGGATATCTGCCTTTATATCAAAAGACTAGTATATTAGGTAGAGTGACTCAAATTTTCATAAACTTCTTGATCTCCCTCTACACTTTTAACGTGAGACTCGTTCACAGAATCCCCAACAATCTCCCCATCGAAAAAGGCCCTCTGGCAGAAAGAGCAATTACAGTTATCCCGTTCCCCTGAGAGATCTCCTGAGTTCATATGAGGTAGCTTGAGATCTGGATCTAATACAACTTCTTAGGATGTGGGCTTCCATCCCGAAAAACTAGCATATTAAATAGAGTGATCAAGTTCTTTATAAACATCTAGATCTCCCTCTACACTTTCAATGTGAGATATACTCGTTTGTAATAGCTCCAACAAAACCTCCAACAAACCAGTACTCAAGAATCGAGTACCTTATTTTCGATGACAGGTCCCTTATTCTTAAAATTACCCTCTTTTTTTTTCAAATGAATTTTTAAAACTACTTTTTCACACACTTACATCCCTTCCCATATTCCATGCTATGAAATCTGAACCCAATCCCAAATCTCCTCAAGAACAATAAAGTATGAGAACAGGAGAAATGACTCAGCTCTATAAAAAATAAAAAAAATAAACCATAAAAAAGATAAAGAAGAAAGCGTTAAGACCCAAATTTTCTAAATGCTACGAGTGAAGTTCCCTTTGCCTGTGGTCATTTGACTTGTAATAAGTTGCCATATCAATGATAACCGCCCAATTTTTAGTATCAAAATCTATCATTTTGAGCCACTATTTTTTTTCTTTTAACCATGCACTAATTTATTTGGATTTTTAACAAATAAATTTCTTTAATTTCCTATCCACATAATTTCTTTAATTTTGTTTTTATCATTATCATAAGTCATTTACCTCATTTACTTGAGTTGTCATTAATAATTAAATTTAGTAAATTATTTTTTCTGGGTTCATGGTCTATCTTATGCCACATGACTTCATCTCAAAAATTGCAATAATGTCAATCTCATCCGCTTCAGAAAAGCTCACCCTTGAGTTTTGACTCTTCTTTCATCTTCATCTTCTTTCTTTTGCAATCATTATTTTTGTTCTACGGTCGAGATTGTTTAAGACCTACATTGGATAATACATGAAGATATCCACCATGGGAAGTTGCTATTTGTCAACAAAATCGTGTGACTGACAATAATTTTATTAGAATTAAATAAAATGAAATCTATGTTTACATTGTTAAAAAAACATCTTTCACAGCCAAACCCACTGGAATTTCATGTCAGCCCATCCACATTCAACACCTTTCTTGATTTTTCTCATGGGCTTAGTAGTTGTATATGAGGAGACATCCATTTGAGCTGATTTGTGGGCCTTTTAAGTCCAGGCCTAGTCCTTTTGGGTTGCAGCTCGCTTCTCTCCAGAAAACATGTATTGAAGGTAGAGAGTTCCTTCTGGAAAGTGGTATGGACTATGGATTGCTTCCCACTTGAGATGTTTCAAACTGCTTAGCACGTTCACATTGGAAATGGTTCAGAAGTGCTTTGTGTTCCTTACATTTTAAATAAGTCTGCAACGTATTTTAAAGCCCTTTCACTTGTGACTAAAGCAAAAGTATAGGCTAATGTAGCAATGAAAAATACTAAAGTAGGAGCGAGTTATTCTTATTGACATTCATTGATGGCTCATCACGAGCTTAGTGTGGTCCATCATAGGGAGTGGGCTAACCTAGCCCGGAATATGTTTAAAGGGATTATTTTTTTTGATAAACTTGACCGCATATGTTGTTATGAGATATATTATGTTGATGATTTCATATGATTGTTGTGTAGAGCTCAAGTTGAGATGTATAACATGTAGTAGGTTATGCATGTGATTATATGTATAACATGTGATTGTGATGTGCTATGTGTTATATTTGTTGCTTATCACTGGACATGTTGAACTCACCCCTTACAATGCAGAACTACGTTAGAGACGGGTCTCGATGAGACCCAAGAGCAGGCATAGGTGACGAGGCTGATGATAGTGGCAATAGCATTAGTTTTATTTTAAGAAGCACTTTAATGATTTTAGACATGTTATATTTGAATTTATGAAACCAGTTTTATTTAAGTTTATTTGAAATTTGGTTATGGTTAATTGAGATTTGGTTTGTAATAACTTTGAGATATTTATACTTTTAGAACTCCTTATATGTTTGATGGAGATATTTACATAATGACTCTAGAGCTTTTGGCACAGTAGTCAGATTCTTTAACAATGTTAAAATGCTTTTATATCAAAGAACTTAGAGAAAACATGGTGTATTAGTCATTCACAAGTTTTGGGCGTGCTCATTTGCGGGATACATTAATGCAAATTAGAGGATTTCTTTTATACATCAATGACACTTAAGTTTGTGTATGGATCGAACCCATTACCAAAATGCTTCTCAATAAATATATACTTTCATTATGTTTCGTTAGATGGAAACCATTACCAAACACTTTGATCCCACTACTTGAATTTTTTGTGACATGTGATGAAGGACGACAAGGTCATTATGCCAACTACTAATAAAAATATTGAGGTATATTTCAAAATACGAAGAAAAACAATGGAGTTCTTTTCAAATTAACAAAAATAATAGAATTCTTTCAAAATATCCCAAAAAAAAAAAAAGACTATTCAACAGACTCTGAACTCAGTCATCTAATATCATTGTATGAGACCTATATTTTATTTTTTTTTAGCAGTCACTAGAAAATTCATTAAGAGAAGAGGAAGAGTACAAATAAAGAAGACGGTCTAGAAGTATTAGACCACAGAAAATAAAAAAGAAAAAGAAAAATACAACCGAGAAGACTAGAAAAGATACACGCCCTCCCAAAGGCTTTCCAACCCCATTTTGGCGAAATAATCCGCCACACCATTAGCCGATCGCCCAATTTTAACAAACGATACACCCAATTCGTTTGCTAGCTCTCGTACCTCCCTTACCACATTGGTTAATCTCCAAGGTGGGCGTCGCAAACCAGATGCCCATTTGAAAGCATTTGCTAAGTTCCCTTCAATTATTAGATTTTCATGGCCAAAGTGCATCCAAATTAGAAGAGCTCTTCTGATGCTAAGAATTTTAGCCTCATTTGAATCCTTAATACCCACTGATTCATTGAAGACGATGTATGATTCTCCCTTATGAGTATGAGACCTATATTGAACTAAGATTTTTCATGTACTTGTGATTTATTTATTTTAAATCTGAAATTATATATTTAGGAGAAACACTTGATTACATCAATACCCTTTTTTTCCTTTTTCACTAACAACCACAAGTGTTCACCTTTCAAACGACATGGTCAGTGAGACTCTAGTCTTCTTCAACGTTGTACCGTCAGAGATGATAAAAGTTTGAGGCCATGTGAGCTTCTTTCCTTCTTTCCAAAGGGAAGACTTTCTCTTATGTGAGAAGAAGTAGCTAGTCAAGAAGGGTGAAGAGCAACTTCCTTTCATTAAATAAATAAAGTGATACTTTTAAATTTCTTAAAAATTCAATGTTATCATGGGATGGAAAATTCATGGTGTCTGATCAATATCTACCGATTCTAAAAAAACCTTGATGATATAAGAGTTTAAAATTAATTAATCTCATTAAATATATAAAATCACTTGATTTAAATCAAATAAAATAGATGGTTGTCTAAAAATAAAAATATGGGATTTATTTTATTTTTTATTAACTTGTCACATGGTATAGAGTATAGACTCTAGAATCGTATTTCCATGTCTTCTAGGCTTTTCCTGCTTTTCTTCACTTGACAGGGTCTGACGAACCACTACTGAAAAATCAAACTTGAAAAATACGTCTCATACTATTTGTTTTAAGGTTGAGAATATAAATATTGATCAACATATATTATAGATAAATAATAATTTTGAAAAATAATTTTAAAAATTGAATATTGTTGTTTTTCACCGCCTATATATATTGTTTTTTTCAAAATGATGTTCATGTTTTTTAATTTTTTTTAATTCGTAAAAATTAAAAATAATTTTTTGGCCAAAATGTAGGGAAAGAAAAAAGATGAGAGAAAAATATATTACCGATATCATAAACTATTATACAATTTAAAAGAAAAAAGAAAATGATAAAAATCTACAAAGTTCACCCAACTTTTTACAAACTAATTTACTATGGTAAATTTTCTCTTATGGAATCCCTAAAAAAATTGTTATACAATTAGAAAGGGATAAAAGAGATTGGAAAAGTGAGAGATTTTTTTTAAAAATAAAACAGTAACTAAGAATATTTCATTCGAAAATAAAAATTAATTTTGTTAATTAATAATATCTAATTCAACCACCTTAAAATAAGAAAAATTTAAATTTGTCAGGTTGATGACAATTGTAAAGCAACTATTCCCTCCGTTCCATTTTAGTTGTTTCATTTAAAACATTTGTATTTTTTAAGGAACTCTTTATATAAAGCTAGCAATCTATGTGATCTCATCTATTTTCAATACACTTTATACTACTCTAATATGAATGGGACAACTATTTTGGGATAATCCCAAAATCTATATAAGACAACTAAATTGGGATAGTGGGAGTATGATATAAGGCTTCCTTCAGATTTCGCAGGTCAGATAAGAAAGGAGATGCCATTATAATAAACCATTTGTTTCAAAACACAATTATAAAGGATTTTTTTAACAAAAAATTCCCTAAAAAAGAAGATGATAAGAAAAGACAACCTACCTCAAATGATACCTGTTTTAAATGTGGAAAACCATTTTGTAATTTTAATGTTACTTTGACATGCCATTTTCTATAAAAGTGCAAAGTATAGAAAATGGCATAAATAAGAAAAGTTCAAATTAGGCTGGCCGAGTAATATAGGCTCCTCCACTTTTAAATATAAAAATATGAGATTTATTTTATTTTTATTAACTTATCACAGGTATAGAGTTGTATTTCCATCTCTTTTAGGTTTCTTCCTGCTCTTCTTCTCTTCTACTGAAAAATGAAACATATCACCCATGTGGACCTGACTGAATATGACATTCCACCACTCTTACATGATTGTGTATGTATTTTGCATCTTTTCCTCTTTACTTCTCCTACTTCTTGTGAAATTTTCTATAAGAAAATAGGGGCACTCTCATTTGTGGGTGTGGGTAGAGATTTGAGAATGTAAGTTGTATTTTGTAAAAACTTTTTGATTATAGTGGAATTTGATTTGTGTGTTGCCTGTGATTTAGATTTTGTTTGTCTGTCTTTGGTTGATTGATGATTAAATCCCAACATGTTGTTTGAGAATTCAATAAAAATACAATATAAGAGATGGTGAGAAGCAAAAAATAGTAATTAGCGAACAAACAATGTTGGATTTAAAAAAATAAGGTATTTTACTCTCTTTTTTTTGTCGTGGATGCTTCATGCTATTTTTGTTTGAGTTGGGATTTTAAAAAAATAAGGCATTTTACTTTTTTTTTCATCGTTGATGCTTCTAGCAATTTTTGTTTCAGATGCATTACAAATGCAACTCAAGAACATTATACATATACAACAAAACAAATTCACTATTCATGAGATCACTATTCATCAGATATCCTACTTCTTCCTATTTTTGTATGAGTTTTCTTGTTGAGAGGAAAATTAAGAAATGGCTGTGAATTTTGTGTTCTCTACGGTTGAATCAATTCTGGGGATGTTGCAATCACCAACTCTGGACGAATTACGAATGCTATGGGGAGTTGACGGGAAAATTTAAAGGCTATTATATACAGTGGATAGATTTGAAACTTTGTTCAGGGATGTAGAATAGACGCAAGTTACCAAGTAATCCTAGAATATTTCACTTAGGCACCTTAAAGATCTCGCCTACTGTGCCGAAGACGTGATAGAAGAGTACGCATTAGATTCATCGAGCCCAGAGGCAATGGATCAAGAAGAAATCAAGGTATGTAGATTATTTGATTTAATAATTAACTATGAAGTGGCTAAAGGCTTATCGATAAAATTCTTCAATTTCCTTAGGTCCTTACTGATTCTTGTGCTCAAGCTTTGGGAGTGTGGTTCCTTGCGCGGTTGAATCCTAGAATGAAGTGTATTTGGCGAACTTTACCAGCAATGATTTTGTGGACTTTGTGGAAGGAAAGGAATGTAAAACTCTTTGAAGGAGTGTCCACTTCAGATATGATATTATCAATTCATATTGATCTGAACCTCTCTACTCTGGCTTTCAGAAAAAATCACTGCTTGGTTTAGCTACACAGTCTGCTCATCCAGGTAAGTACCAATTTACCACTACATTTTCTATTTATATGAAAAACCATATTTTTTAAATTGATTTTGAACAGACCTTGTGGTGCTTTGTTTTGAGCGTCCTTTGAGTACATGCTCAACCCTTCTTTAGAACTTTTCTTTCATCTATCTACGTGAAATGATGCATTAGAAATTCAACTAAAGAAGAATATATATCCAAAAAAATCAAAGTCATTATACTTGAGAACTTGCTATTATGTGAGAAGAAGTAGCCAGTCAAGAAGGGTCAAGACCAACTTTCTTTCATTAAATAAATAAAGTGATATTTTTAAACTTTTTTTAAATTCAATGTTATAAATGGAAAATTCATGGTGTCTGGTCACTGTCTAATGATTCTTAAAAAAAAAACTTGATGATATAAGAGTTTAAAATTAATTAATCTCATTAAATATATATAATCACTTGATTTAAATCAAATAAAATAGATGGTTGTCTAAAAATAAAAAATATGGGATTTATTTTATTTTTTATTAACTTGTCAAATGGTATAAAGTATAGACTCTAGAGTCGTATTTCCATCTCTTTTAGGCTTCTTCCTGCTTTTCTTCACTTGACAAGGTTTGACGAACCACTACTAAAAAATCAAACTCGAAAAATTCGGCTCATACTATTTGTGTTAAGGTTGAGAATATAAATATTGATCGATATATATTATAGATAAATAATAATTTTGAAAAATAATTTAAAAAAATTGAATATTGTTATTTTTCACCACCTATATATATATATATATATATATTGTTTTTTTTAAATGATGTTTTCAGTTTTTTAATTTTTTTTAATTCGAAAAAATTAAAAATAATGTTTTGCCCAAAATGTAGGGGGAAAAAAAAAGATAAGAGAAAAATATATTACCGATATCATAAACAATTATACAATTTAAAAGAAAAAAGAAAATGATAACAATCTACGAAGTTTACCCAACTTTTTAGAAACTAATTCATTATGGTAAATTTTCTCTTATGGAAACCCTCAAAAAAATTGTTATAAATAGAAAGGGATAAAAGAGATTGGAAAAGTGAGAGAATTTTTTTTTAAATATTACATTAACTACGAATATTTCATTCAAAAAATAAAAAATAATTTTGTTAATTAATATTAACTAATTCAACCACTTTTTGCAAAAGGGATATTGTAAAAAAAAACTTGGGAATGCAAAAAAAAGAAAAGTTCAAATTTGGCAAGCTGAGTAATATAGGTTCGTCCACTTATATGAATAACCAAGTATCTCAGGTGGCAATCATAATGGGAGACACCTAATTTCTTTTGACTTTGGTAAATACATCAACTAATGGAGTACAGTTGTCAAACAACTATGATTTTGCTCGGTTAGTTGTCAGTTTCTTAAAACTAACCATTTGTCGAAAAGAAGCTTCCACAAAATTTCTTGTTAGACGAGCGTAGAGGGAGTCTCGTTTACTTCTCCTACTTCTTCTTGGAAAATTTTCTATAAGAAAATAGAAAATTTACTTTATTTCATCGTTGATACTTCAAAATCTATTATGTACGGTGGATAGAATTGGAACTCTGCTCAGGGACGCAGAAGAGACGCAGGTTACTGATGAATTGTTGAATATTTGGCTTAGGCACCTTAAAGATGTTGCCTACTGTGCAGAAAACATGATAGAGGAGTACGCATTAGATTCATCGAGCCCAGAAATCAAGGTATGTGAATTATTTGATTTAATAATCAATGTATATGGATTATTTGATTCAATCTTGAAAAGATTCAAAATTGCATGGATAGCAGGTAAACAAAATTTGAATTCTAACTAATCATCTTAGCTAGGTGACTTTAGATCTTTAAAATTTGACTGATATATATTGGTTTTTTTATGGCCTATCTTACAAAGATATGGAGATTAGCTGTAGAAGTTTCTCTTGAATTATAGTATTAAACATTTTTTATATCTTTATTATGATTGAAGAGTCAAAAATAAAATATTGTTTTATTGAATTAATAGTTGATTTGAACATGGAATCTTATTTTGTATAAAACAATATATTAATAGAAGTCTCATGTCAATATAGAGTTTTTCTTTTTATTTATTTTATTTTACTTGTTTGTAGCTTTAAAGCTATTGGGAAGATTCATGGCATTCATCTAATATTCTATATGAGATCTATATTAAAGTAAGATTTCTCATGTACTTGTTCATCCTTTTTAGTATTTATTTTGTAGAACAGTTTTAGTGTGAAAATTTTAAATCTGAAACTATATACTTAAAAGAACCTTTATTAAATCAATACTTTTCTTTTTTCTTTTTTTCTTTATTTATTGATTTTTCCAATACAACCATAGAGTCTTCACTTTCCAAACAACATGGGTCAGTGAGACTAGTCAAGAAGGGTGAAGACGAACTTCCTTTCATTAAATAAATAAAGTGATATTTTTTAATTTTTTAAAAATTCAATGTTATCATAAGATGGAAAATTCATGGTGTCCGATCAATGTCATAACTCAATGGAAGAGAACCCACAATTCCCTATTTAGTTTATAACCTCTGACAATTAAAATTTAGATTAAATGAGCAGACTTGGAGGAGTCAAGAGGAAAACGAAGTCCTTTTCTTTAAGAAAGTCCTTTCATTTAGTGTGTAGGATCATGATTCATGAATAGTCTCTGTCAATGGTAGAAAATAAGAAAGTCCTTTAATTAAAAAAATAAATAAGAAAGTCCTTTCATTTTGTGTGTGGGATCATGAATGGTCCCTATCAATAGTAGAAAATAATGAGGGACAATTCAAATTTGGCCGATACATATTTTAGCTGTTAATATGTGAAACGCCAATAATTACTAAATTATCAATTGAGCTGTGTAATATCGATCGATGCAGATTTTTTTTTCAAATTTTTTTCAAAAAATTGGTTTTGACCATTTTTTAATTTTTTTTACTAATATTTTACAATTTAGAAGGTTTTAAAAGCAACTTATTCAATTTTAGAGTTATTTTGAGTTATTATCATCAATTTTAACAAATTTGAATTATTTTCATCATTTTTTTTTTTAAGTTTCGACTATAAGATTATTTCAAATTTTTTCTTGTAAAGGACCAAAGCCATTGGCATCTCAATACGTCCACCGGGCCCACCATACAACGGGTTGAATTTTCGGGTAGACAGTGTTTTGAAATGGAATGGAGGTGTGATACACGTATGAGGCCAAAGTCCATACCCTCTCTGTGGAGGAGCTTTGATCATGTGCATTGAGACCTGACCAGTGCACAATGAATGGTTTTTGTCATGTTTTACCTGTTTTATACGAGATTCTAATCTCTCTCTCACATGTGGTTCTTGAGGTGATATGATTGTCCTTGGTATCTACCCCCGTCACCCACTATCACCCATGTGGACCTGACATGAATGTGACATTCCACCACCCATGCATGATTGTGTATGTATTTTGCATCTCTCAATGATTCAACTATTTATATTTTGTAGGATTCCCCTCTCCTGATTTCTCTTTGCTTCCCCGACTTCTTATTGGAAATTTCTATAATAAAAGAGGGAGACTCCCGTTTGTGGGTGTGGGTGACCCTTTTGGGCACCACACCCAAAAGGAAAAATGTGAGAGGGAGATTTGATAATGGATTTTGTATTTTGTAAACATCTTTTGATTATAGTAGAATTTGTTTTGTGTGTTGCCTGTAGATGTAGACTTCGGCCGAACCACATTAAATCGTTTGTCTTCTTCGTGTGGTTTGATTGTATGTGATTTAAAAAAAATAAGGCATTTTACTTTTTTTTCATTGTTGATGTGTCTGGCAATTTTTATTTGAGATGCATTACGAATGCAACTCAAGAACATTATATATATCCAACAAAACAAATTCACTATTCATGAGATCACTATTCATCAGATTTCCTACGTTTTCCTATTTTTGTTTGAGTTTTCTTATTGAGGAGAATTAATGAATGACTTTAAATTTTGTGTTCTCTACGGTTGAATCCATTATGGGATGTTACAATCACCAGCTCTGGACGAATTACAAATGCTATGGGGAGTTGATGGGGACATTTAAAGGCTATTATATAAGGTGGATAGAATTGGAACTCTGCTCAGGGATGCAGAATAGACGCAAGTTACCGATGAATCCTTGAATATTTGGCTTAGGCGCCTTAAAGATGTCGCCTATTGTGCCGAAGACGTGATAGAGGAGTACGCATTAGATTCATCGAGCCCATAAGCAATTGTCACGCCCCGAACCCAGATGTGGGCCCCGAACGCGACTAATTTTTTTTTTTTTTAAAACAATAAACTCTAATCACCCAACGTCATAACTGGGCTGGATCTTCAAGTTTACCAAAACCCGATCCTAGAAAATGTCACACGTGCTTTTCACACATGAACTCAAACATATACCATATGTCCCCATATACAACCCATATCACACCACGGATATTTTCATTTGTCTCATCAGCGTTACGCACGAAAACATAGTGGATATAATGTATACGACATTAAAACTTACAGACATAAGTTTCTTATGCCACATGAGGCATATTTATTACAAATACTCAAACATATTTAAGCAAGTATATGGTTTCCACGTGCGAAAAACCTTAGGAACTTCTAAGTTCCGACTTTCAACGAGGCACCACTGGTCCCTCCAATCCTTCCTCTGGTTCAGATCCTGCATTGTAAGGGACGTAAGCAACAGCCCAGTAGGGAGAACTCACCATAAAATCCAATGATTTTAATGCAACAATGCATAAGCAATGCATGTCATACAAAGGCATGTTATTAGTATATCTCATTTTCACCCTAGGATCGCCTTCTAAGGTTTTTATTCAAATTGTATTGTTAACACCGGGGTCGGTCCCCAGCCATGTTACAACACCGGGGTCAGCCCCCATTTAAAGTTCCAACCAAAACTAATATTAATTCCTCCACGGAAATAATATAGCAACTTGCAAGTGCATAAGGTCTCCACGACCCGGTCTACTAGCCCATCCAACACCAACGGCTGATGGCGGTCGACCATAACTTACTAACACGTCCAACCCAGTGGTTCGCAAACGGTGTTCGGCTAATCTCAGCAATTATAGCCCAACGGCAAATATCAAACTTTATAAAGTTATTATCTTCCACAGATTTAACTTATGAACATAATTATCACATGCAAATGTCAAATGCATGATAATGCATGATTTCCAGTGCCCTCCTTACACAGGGACTTATTCTGAGAGAACCACCATATTTCAGCCTTACCATTTGGTGTATCAAATACCAATACAAGAGATCAATAAAATAATCAATATCACACAACATATAAAACTGGATTTAATAACACGAATGCCTTCACCCAGTTTTTCCCCGACAATTCCCAGACACTCCATGGGTCCATACTGTGTTAGATACTACAAGTCCTCGACTCCCCGACACCATTGTAACGCCTACGTTCTAAACAGTTAGAACATTTACATCCCTTATATGTAGGCAGTGTCAGGTCTCGTATTCTGGACCTATATAGCCTTTTCCATCTTTAATTGACCATGGGTCCCATTTCAGTCTGGTGTTAGTGGGTTTAACATATAATACAATACAAGTGTTGGTTCGAGTCTCCTCACCTTCTCCGGTTGAGTTTTTCACAGAAAATCTGTAAGATAGAGTAGAATGTATAAATTTTCTATTTGTCAGTATATACACATAATAATTTTCCAAACCCCGTGCTATTTTTCCAGAAAACATGATATGTGTAGTGAGTCACCTAGGCTCTTTCTACTCCTTTAACTTATGTCAGAAAGTTAGTTGTCAGCCATCCAAAAACATTACAATAAAATGAAAAATGTAAAGTACTCAGTGCCTTCTCTCGTATTGTCTTCTGGAGAAAGGACCATGGAGACGTATTGTGAGAGGCCCAGAGGGTAAAGAGACAGTAAAGTAAATAAAAGTACTCAGTGCCCCATCCTCGTATTGTCTTCTGGAAGAAGGACTATGGAGACGTATTGAGAATGTGGCCCAGAGGGTACAGTAAAGGAATTTAAACACACAAGGCGGAAAAATAAACACACAATAGTCAGCTGGGGTTAATCTTTTCCCCGATTTTACTTAGGGTCAAAAATTATATTTTGAACGTAAAATAATACGAATCTTGAGGGTAAAATTTAAATTTTAAGAGGAAATCTATTTTTCCTCCATTTAAAAAAAATATCATTTCTTTGAACCCCAATACTAAGCTATTTTACTCCTAATTTGCTATGGAGTTAATAAAAATAAAAGATAGAATTATTTCGATACCTTGGGTGCAAAATTCTGTGTAAGACTGACTAAATTTGAAAACCCTTATACCAATTCAGAAAACCCGAACGTTCGGCTGCTGCTGGTATGGCCAAAGCAAGAGAAAGAAGAAGAAAGAAAAGAAAATAGGGAGAGAGAGGGCTTGCTGTTTTTGAAAGAGGGAGAGAGAGCAAAACGGCAGAAACTTTGAGGAGTGTTTTTTTTTTTTCTTTACGTTTTGGCTTCCTCGCCGATTACTCCTATTTATAAGCAACCGTATGCATTTTTTTAATCATACAGGTTGCCTAAGCTATTCGTAGGTTTCTAAGTTTTCAATAACTTGCATTTATTATTATATATTTTAATATTATTATTACAACTACCGCACAGTGACATAGGCAATTGGCGGTGTTGTATTCTTCCAGCACAACTAAAAGCTACATTCGTAGCTTTGAAACCTATCTTTCGTTTGGTTTCTGATATTATTTTATAATATAATATTAGTTTATTCTTTTTACTATTTACATCTATGTCCTTCTTTTTATCAAGGTATTTCAGGGTCTCACTAAATTGGTACAATTGGTTTAGTAGGTCAGGTATTAAAAACTGAGCATGGTATTAAAATTTGGAGTGAAATTTATCTCAAGAACCCAGTGTTTTCGCTAAAAATCACCGTTTTAACAAAATCTCCTAATCTTCAAGATTCTTTTTGAAAGTATCCAACCTTATAGTTTGATAAAGTAAATTTGTCTGATAAAAACATTCTAAAGTTTTAAGGTGTTTTGAAGTCAAAAACCACATTTTCTAAATGAAAGAATATTCAACGGCCCATATTTCATGGCTTAAAATAAATATCAAAAACTAACTATTTTAGAGTGTAAAGAAATAAACAGCTTAGTTATATACAGATTGAGTACTGACTCTCTCTATATATTTTTAGGACTTCCTCTACCCTATCGAATTAGGGTTTTACCACTTTAAAACTTAGGGGTAAAATAAATTAGCGAAATTATAACGAGATTGGCATGTCATTAGGTCCGGAATTTAAAAATAATGAATAATCTAAAATTTGAAATTCAAACTACGTCAAATGACTGAGTTTATACACAGCAGCTAAGGTTTAAACCTAAAATAATAATATTATTATATTCGTAACTCACTTATATATCTTTAAAACTTAATTAAAAGAGTTACAGGATTCGGATCAAGTCAAACTTAGATCCGTTGAAAAACTTATTTGATACACTTTACGATTAGAGGAAAATATTTCATAATTAACGGATAAAAATTATTTAATTAATCACGATTAATCATAATTAATTCCTAAATTGGGCTGGGGTATTACAGCAATGGATCAAGAAGAAATAAATGTATGTAGATTATTTAATTTTAATAATTAACTATGATGTGGCTAGAGGCTTAGAGTTAAAATTCTTCAATTTCCTGGGAATTCCTTGGGTCCTTACTAATTCTTGTGCTCAAACTTTAGGAGCGTGGTTCCTTGCACGGCTGAATCCTAGAATGAAGTGTGCTTGGCGAATTTTACCGGCAATGATTTTGTGGACTTTATGAAATGAAATGAATGCAAGACTGAGTGTCCACTTCCGATATGATATTATCAGTTCATATTGATCTGAACCTCTCTACTCAGGCTTGCAGAAAGAATCGCCGCTTGGTTTAGCTACACAGTCTGCGCATCCAGGTAAGTACCAATTTACCACTACATTTTCTGATTTTAGGAAAAACTATCTTTTTTTAAAATTGATTTTAAACAGACCTCATGGTGCTTTGTTTTGAGTTTCCTTTGAGTACAGGCTCAACCCTTCTACATACATATTAGAATTCAAACGCAGCTATAGGTTGTTTGAGAATTCAATAAAAATACAATATAAGTAATGGTGAGAAACAAAAACTAGTAATTAGAGAATGAAAATTGTTAGATTTAAAAAAATAAAGCATTCTACTTTTCTTTCATCGATCCACGTGAAATGATACATTAAAAATTTAACTAAAGAAGAATATATATCCAACAAAACCAAAGTTAGTATACATGAGATATCCTGCTTCTTGCTATTCTTGCCTGCGTTTTCTTGTTGAGAGGAGAGTTAAGGAATGACTGTGAATTTTGTATTCTCTACAGTTGAATCCATTCTGGGATGTTTCAATCGTTGGCTCTGGACGAATTACGAATGCTATGGGGAGTTGATATAGAAATTCAAAGATTATTACGCACGGTCGATAGAATTGGAATTCTCCTTAGGGATGCAGAAAAGACGCAGGTTACCGATAAATCCTTGAATATTTGGCTTAGGCACCTTAAAGATGTCGCCTACCGTGCCGAAGACACGATAAAAGAGTATGCATTAGATTCATCGAGCCTAGAGGCAATGGATTAAAAAGAAATCAAGGTATGCGGATTATTTGATTTAATAATTAATTGTGATGTGGCTAGAGGCTTATGGTTAAAATTCTTTATTTTTTTGGGAATTCCTTGGGTCCTTACTAATTCTTGTGCTCAATCTTTGGGAGTATGGCTCCTTGAGCGATTGAATCCTAGAATGAAGTGTGCTTGGCAAACTTTACTAGTAGCAATGTTATCGAAGCCGGACCGAACCCGTTCGATCAGAACCGCCATGGTTGTGGTTCGGTCACTGTTAAAAAAAAATGTTTTCAGTCAAAATCGTAGAAAACCGGTCAGAGTTGCTGTTTTATACGATTTTGCAGATAAAACCGCAAACTATGAACCGCGCGGCTCACAGATTTTTAATTTTTCTTTATTTTTTTTTTTAAATTCCCTTCAAAATATCAAAAATTAATATTAAAAAATGGATATATTTGAAATATAAAGGTTTTTTACCATTTCTATCCCATATCTTTCACCGTTTTGGTATATTACTCAAAGTTTGAATGTTATTTGTAATTTTTATATTAATGTCATTTGTAAAAGTTGTCTTACTTAATGTTATATGTAATATTTATATTATATTATTACTTGACCAACTTTGACTGCTGTTGAAACTGGTTGAACCCAAAATGCCTCGAACATGGTTCGTTAGACAATCCGGTTTTGATAACATTGACCGGTAGTGATTTTTTGGACTTTATGGAGTGTCCACTTCCAATGATGATCTTTTTCAAAAAGCTAAGTGGAGTTGGTTGGTTTGGTGGTTAGCGAATCATGTTTTCAAATGGCCTAAAATCAATGATCTCTTTTTATCCTGGGAGGGGTGCATGAAGATCCAAATAAGGATAGTAAAACAATTGGAGAAGTGGGAACCTCCTCATCAGGGTACCTTGAAGTTTAATATTGACAGAGCTTCTAGAGGGAAACTTGGTCCTGTAAAAATTTGTGGAGTATTGAGAAAGCACATGGGAGAAACTTCCATATCGTTTAATGAATTAGTGGGTATCATGGACTCAAATGAGGCTGAAATTCTTAGCATAAGAAAATCTTTAATCATTTGGAAGGATTACGATCAAAGAAAATTAATCATTGAAGGTGATTCTGCAAATGCATTCAAATGGGCAACGGGAAAGCGGCGCCGACCATGGAATTGATCGATGTGGTTAGAGAGGTGAGAAAGCTTGCTAAAGTGACGGAAGTGTCTTTTGCTAAAATTGGGTGCTCAGCCAGTAGTGTGGCGGATTTCTTCACCAAATTGGGAGTTGACAGTCCTTGTGAAGGTGTCTTATTTATTTGATTTCTCTCTATTTTGTTTCTCCATTTTTTATTTTTTTTGTTTTCTGTGGTTTAATTATTTTAGACCCTCTTTGTTGTTTTTTCTTGTTTCTTTTTGGGTTTTTTTTTTCTGTACTCTCTTCCTTCTTTAATGAATTTTTGGTTACTACTCCCTCAAAAAAAAAAATTCAAGGTATGCAAATTACTTTATTCGATCTTGAAAAGACTCAAAATTCAATATAATATTGGGAGTAGGATAAGGGAGATAGGGAAAGGATGGATGGAATTCTAAATGAGGGCACAAATTTGCAACTTCCTCAGGTTGCTCACAAGGGAAAATTTGGGACGGGAGAGAGGTTGCAGACACACTCTTACGTCAATAGAAGAAGAAATGATAAAAGCAAAATCATTGAAATGTTGTTAGCCAGTGGGAGTGGTGGAAGAACCTCTCTGTCATTCCAATTCTGGGCATGGGGGGAGTCGGGAAGACGACACTCGCTCAGTTAGTCTACAATGATGAGAAGGTGCTAATTATTTTCAAATCAAAATTTGGGTTTGTATGTCTGATGATTTTGATGTGAAGAGGATATTGAATACCATATAGAAACAATAACAATGAATAGTTCTGGCCTCACGTACATTGAACAATTGCAGACTCGTTTTCGACAATTAGTAGATGGGAAGAGATACTTGCTTGTATTAGATGATGAGTGGAATGAAGTCGGTGATTTGTGGGAAAAATTGAAGAAATTTTGAGATGTGGTGACAAAGGAAGTAAAATTGTTGTGACCACTCGTAGTCAAAACGTTGTAAAAGATACGGGCGCAACCAACTCATACTCATTGAATGAGTTACCGTATAATAATTGTTTGTCCTTGTTCGTAGAGTGAGCCTTTGGTGGGAGAGAAGATGCAGATCCAAACTTGATTGAAATTGGAAAAGAGATAGTGAAGAAGTGCAAAGGTGTGCCTCCAGCAGCCAAGACCTTGGGTGGTTTGATGTCTTGTAAATGGAAAGCAAGTGATCTGCCAATTTGAAAGGCTGTTAGAGATAACCAGATCTGAGAGTTGCGAGAAGATGATCCGAATGTTATTTTTCCAGCATTAAGGTTGAGCTACATTCATCTCTCAACACATCTAAAATGATGCTTTACCTATTGCTACATCTTCCCTAAAGTTTATAAATTTGAGAAGCAAACTCTAATCCAGCAATGGATAGCTGTAGGTTTCGTTCCATTGTCTGTGGGAGGTCAACTGGTAGAGAATATTTGCAATGGATATTTTAATGATTTATTATGGAGGTCATTCTTTCAGGATGTAGAAAGAGATGATTTGGGTGAGATCAAATATTGCAAAATGCACGGCCTTGTTCATGATCTTGCAACATCGGTTGCAAAACATGATTGTTTGATTTTTGGGCTTGTCGTGGACCAAAGTGCTCTTAACGGAATACGTTATGCATCATGGCTTTGTAACTTTGTTCACCTTGTCTTTTCAGAAGAGAAGGTTGGAAATTTATGTGCATTCTTGCATATCAATACAGATTTATTTTATGATCGTGATGTGTTTGACGAAGAGCTTGATCAATTGTTTTCAATTGCTAAGCGATTACGTATTCTAAGCTTGATACAGACTGCAAGGATATTTGGTGGCCTCCATGACTCAATAGGGAACTTGAGACATTTAAGGTTCCTCGATCTGTCCTCCATACTTTATCTTAATTCATTACACACATCTATCAACAGCCTCAAATTTTTTTAGTCATTGAAACTCAGAAACGTCGAAATACTCCCTGAAGACTTGAGCAATATGGTTAACCTCCGGCATCTTGACATTGGACAATGTATTTATTTGACTTGCATGCCCCCAAGATCTGAAAGTTGACTTCTCTTCAGACATTGCCCAGATTCATTGTGGGGCAAAGAGAGCGGATGCGGGATCGAAGAGCTACAGAACCTATAACCAATGTTATCAAAACCGGACCGTCTAACAAACCGTCTTCGAGGCATTTTGGGTTCAACCGGGTTCAGCCGCGGTGAAAGCCGGTCAAAGCCGGTCAAGTAGTAATATAATATAAATATTACATATAACATTAAGTAAGATACCTTTTACCAATAACATTAATATAAATATTAAAAATAACATTCAAATTCTGAGTAATATACCAAAACGATGAAAGATATGGGATAGAAATAGTAATAAACATTTATATTTCAAATATACATATTTTTTAATATTATTTTTTTATATTTTGAAGGGAAATAAAAAATTAAAAAAAAAATCAAATTTTGTGAGTCGCGGTTCGCGGCTCACGGTTTCTGGGCCAAAACCGTAGAAAACAGCGGTTCTGACTTTTTCTGTCTGGTTCTGATTAAGTTGCCTATAACAACTTCGGGGGAACAAAAGAGTATATAAACTTGAGAATGCAGGTGACTTTGATAATCCTAGTAAAGTGAAGCTCAAGGACAAGTCGTTGCTCCGGTCTGTGGGATTTTATTGGTCGGAGGATGAATTATGCAATGGTGAAGCTAATAGACTAGAGAATGTGGAGGATGTTCTGGAAGGTCTCCAACCACATGAAAACCTCAAAAGACTTTGGGTGATCAATTACAGTGGTGGCAGTTTTCCAAGCTCGCTGATGAATCCTTTGCTCCAATATTTGGTGGATATTTTGCTCTACAATTGCAAGGGGTGTGAGATTCTCCCTCCACTTGGACAATTACCTCACTTTAAAATTCTCATCATAGATAGAACGTGCAGGGTCAAGTGCCTAGATGGTATGGCAATGGAACAGTCAAAGGGTTCCATTGCTTGAAAACATTGGTTCTGAGGGACATGCCTAATTTGAAGGAATGGTAAAAAATAGATGGAATAGATTTGTTTCCTTGCCTGGAGAAATTGATAGTCCAAAAATGCAACACTTTGAAATGTCTGCCATGGCTTTCAAGAGTAACAAGTTTGGAGCTATATAGGTCAAACGTTGCAGTTGTTGGTTCGGTGGGAACCCTTACATCACTTTCTTTTCTTGGCATTGATCAATTTGAAGAGTTTGAGCCTCTACCAAATGGGGTGTTATTGCAAAATCACACAGCTCTACGAACCCTCCAAATTAACGGGTGTCCAAAGCTGAAGACTCTGTTAATACTACTGGGGAATCTTACAACTTTGAAATCACTATTGATTAATGATTGCAGTGACCTTGCAAGTTTGCAAGGGGAATTGCAAAATCTCATCTCTCTTGAATTTTTACAGTTACATAGATGCCACAGTTTTACTTCATTTCCAAGTGAGGAGTTGCAAGGCTTGACCTCTCTTTCGGAATTTCGGATTGAGAAATGTGATAATCTAACATCTCTCCTCCAAGACTTGCAATACCTCACGTCACTCAACAAGTTTACTATCAGGTCACTGCCAAAGTTGGTTTCTTTTCCACAAGGGCTGCAGCAGCATCATCTCACAAAGCTAGACATCTTGTGCATTGAAGAATGTGAAAGCTTGACTTCTTTACCGGAGTGGGTTGGAAATCTTGCATTACTACGAGAATTGAAAATCAAGAACTATCCTCACTTAGTTAATTGTTATGGTGACTCGCACATTCAATTTGTTACTGTCGAATGTGGTTATGCATATTATTTTTCACCTAAGTCTTGATAGATGGGAGGTGGATTGGACATCATGCTAGTCGCAATCTCTTCTTTCACACTGGTTGACGTTATTAAGGTATTTTTTACCATCTCTCCTAGTGATGTTTGATCATTGTTGTATGTCTCTGTTAGCTACCCCTCTTTTCAAAGTTGTTTATTATCGTTGTTCCAAAAATGAAATTATATGTTCACCATTCTGCTTATTAGTTTACTACTTTATTTGAACATAGATGGTAGCATGATATAGAGCACAGGTTGAGATGTCTCTCAATATTGGAAAATCGAATTTATCGTCCATATCGGCCGATATCATTCTCCCTCATCTGATTTATTTTTCAATTTTTAATTTTTTCAAAAAAATCCAAAAAAAAATTATAGAAAATGCAGAAAATTATGGGCTTATTGGGTGTGTATTTTTTTCATTAAGTATCAGTCATTTACATGTTCAAATGTTATTTTGAAGTTAAAACATTGGGATTTTCCAAAATTATTAATAAAATTAAAAAAAAATTGTAGAAAATGGAATGTGTGGCTCCTTATTTAGATCTTCAAATTACTGCTAAAATTAGTAGGTTTATGGAGTCTGATTGTCAAATATTTCAGTCTGATTGTCAAATATTTCAGCACATGGTTTTCCCGAAACCACTTTTGTTTCTCGTCCAAACCATAGTTTTTTCCCCAAAACCATTTTGGTTTCCCGCCCAAAACCAATTTCGGCCGATACTGGACGACATTGGCGGATATTGGACCGAGATATCGATCGGATAAGGTGATTTTCTTCTTCTTCTTTTTTTAAATCAAATTGCCGATGTTAAACATATCGGCCAATATGGTGGCCGAGATATCGGCCGATATTCCCAATTTTTAAACATTATGGCCGATACGATACATATCGAGTTCAAAAACCCAAGATGTATCGGTCGATATTTTCACCTTTGCACTTAAGTATGTGTATGGATTGGTGGGAACATTATGTTTAGTTAGATCGAACTCATTACCAACCATTTCGATCCCACTATTTAAATTTCCAATAACATGTGATGGGGGAAGAAAGAGGTCTTTAGGCAAACTACTGATAAAAATATTGACGCATATTTCAAAACATGAAGAAAAACAATGGAGTTCTTTTCAAATTAACAAACATAATAGAATTCTTTCGAAAATATCCTAAAAAACAAGGGTGTTAGACTAGGCCTTTGATTTGTTCCAGGATCTTTCCTTCAAATGCATTGTCACTTTCTTCAATATTACAAGTAAATTTCAATAGACACCGAACTCATACTTTAGACTTAGAAAACAATTAACCATTTAAAATTTGCAAATGATTTATGAATTTGCAAAGTTGAGTTAGATGATCCAACCAATACCAGCAGACTTGGTGAGTTATGTATAAATTCAGGCATTCATCTAATATTCTCTATGAGACTTATATTAAAGTAAAAAAAAATCATGTACTTGTGATTTTTTATTTCATCCTTATTAGATAATTCATTTATTTTGTAGAACAGTTTCAGTATAAATATTTTAAATCTGAAATTATATATATAGGAGAAACCCTTTTAAATCAATACCCTCCTCTTTTCTTTTTTTCTTTTTCAATAACCACCGCAAGAGTCTTCACCTTTAAAACGACATGGGCGAGTGAGACTAGTCTTCTTCAAAGCTGTACTGTCAGAGGCCAGGAGGGCTTCTTTCCAAAGGGAAGACTTTATCTTAGCCAGTCAAGAAGGGTTAAGACTTAAGAGTTAAAACCAACTTCCTTTCATTAAATAAAATAAAGTGATATTTTTGAAAAAAAATTTAAAATTCAATATTATCATAAGATGGAAAATTCATGGTGTCTGATCAATGTCTAACAATTCTACAAAATAAAATAAAAACTTGATGATATAAGAGTTTAAAATTAATTAAATATGTATAATCACTTGATTTAATTTAAAAAAAAAATTAGATGTTCGAAGTTGAACTCCCTATTAATCGCTCATGAAGAAAGAGATTTGAATAATACTTATTTTATATAATTGGTATATCTATGCATACCAATCTAATTTTATAGAATAAGTGGACTCAATAGAATGATGCCTACAATAAAAATTATAATTAACCTAACTATTTGTTTTACTTTAGTACGCAGCTTCATTTTAAAATGAAAAATTGTAAGTGTCTCTATTTAGGAAGACTATTTGTCAAAAAAAAATATTGTGTTCATTTCCTAAATTATATGCCCATGGAAAATTTCCTAAAATTTTATTTAGAATGTTTTTTTTTTAATCTTACTAAATTGATAATTCAAATTATTGTTAGAAATTAATGGAAAAATGAGAAAAAATTACATGTGCATGGAAAATGACATTTTCTCACTACATAATCATCTAAAACAGTAAATAAGTATTAATGAAAAAGAACACATCATTTTAATGAAGTTTTAGCATAGATTTCCTAAAAAATAAATTCAGATATAAATTTAAAAAATTACATGTGCATGTAAAGTTACATTTTAACACTATATTAACATCTCAAATAGTATTTTTAACATTAACATAGATATTAACATTGCCAATTTCAAATTTTAAGTCAAAGTTAAGTTGAATAAGAAATTATTTAACTTAACTTTTTTATTGTATTTTTAGTAATCTTTCTTGCAAAGGACCAAAGCAATTGGCATCACAGATATAAGAGAGCGCAATGTCTCGGTAAATTGAGCTCTCTTATATGGTTCATAGTTTCAAACACAATTGCAAATCACTTTCCGTCTGACTTATTATCATCTGTTGATTAACAACACAGCTTCTACAGAGTCAAGTTATCCCCTGGTTTCCTACATGTAAATTTAAAAAAAAAAATAACCAAAAAAGAATAATAAAATTGATGTAAGATATAATGCAATAATCATCACTATCAAAGTTATAAATCGATTTAATTTTTTTTCTTTATTTTATAAACAAATTCTCTTTTTTTTTCAACATAAAATAAATCAAGATTATTCAATGAGGAAAAACTGGCCCGTGAGGCACGGATAAGGTGAGATCAGATCAAGATTGAAGGGAATATCACCAACTTTCTAATTGGTGATATGGTGGAATATATTGGAAGATTGGGTTTGATATTCAAACATCACATTGGGCATTGGTGGCCAAAATACAACAGCTGTATGGAAGTGTGTCCTGACGTGTGCTACATGCAACCATTGTCACAAATATCGGTGGTATTTTCAAATTTACCGTGTTTTTATCGACAAAATACCATTATCGCGCTAAAAACGCATTTTTATCGCCACGATGATAAATTTCTAGTAAATTCCCAATAAAATTGCATTAAAACTGCAATAAAAGTTAATAACGCGATAATATCCCGGTAAATTGCCGGTAAATTCCCTATACCATTTTTATTTCATTAATTTTTTTATTTTTTAAATATTATAATTTCCACGAGATTTTCCCATAAATTTCCGGTAAAAATCTGAGAATTTAAGGATATTCTGTTATTACCATTTGCCGTTAATATTCCGGTATTTGTCACAATGCATGCAACTAGGGAACTTGCTTTACATAGGCAATGATGAGATGGCTTCACCACGTTGATGATATGCTTGAGCCATTCTTAGGTAAGGATAGCTGGCAGCAAACTTGTATGACTAGGTGGCTGGAATTAATACACTGTGACACACAAGAAAAACTGAGAAACAATGTGTAAGAAAGGGATGCTAGCTTTGTATCCGCTTGAGAATATAGCAAAGTTAGCAGTATTAAGAGAAGCGGAAGGCCAACTGTAAAATTGGGTCATGTCACGTCTACCCAATTGGGTAATCAGATTTACCCATTTATCAGATTAAAATAAAATATAACAGGCAAAACCCTAAAAGCCTAAAGCCTTAGCCACTCCTCACCCAAACAGGGGTACAAAAATTGCTTTTACCGAGATATGGGCATCTCGGCCGATATCTCAGTATCTTAGATCTCGACCGCGATCTCTCTCCTAATTTTTTTTTACAAATATCGGCCGTATAAATGTACATCTCTATGTGATTTCTAAGGGTGAAACTTGAATCCAACCCATATGACTCAACCCGAGAAATCAAGTGGGTTAGATTTTACATTTTTTAAATTAGAGTTTGCTTGAGTTGAAGAAAAAAAAACCGAATTAAATTCAAGTCAGATAGATGGAGCTTTTTTTTAAATTAACCTCATCCACATCGACCCGACCCAACCCACTCAAAAAAATTAATATAACACTCAGGTTTATTCGAGCCAGCAATTCAATTCAACACTCAAGTTGAGTCGAGTCAACAATTCGAGTCGGATTTCAGATTGGATTCAATATTTTTTTTATATGAATTGAGTTGAATCTATTAAAACCCAACCCGACCCACCCAATATCAGCCCTAGTGACTTTTTGATCCAACCATTTCCTTCTCACTATTCTCTCTTCCTTTTGCTCTCCATTGCCCTTTCACCCTTCTTTTTTATGTACATAACTAAAGTGTCCAGCCCTTAAGAGCATCCAACTAATTCTCAGAAGATATGCAAACATTTCCATCCACACACGTGTGACCCTTTGGAGTAAAGAGGAACTCATACTTCCTGAAATAGGTTACTACTACCCATCACTTCAACCCCTTCGAATTCCTTTCCTCCCGTTGTTTCTCTCTTTTTCTCATTAACTCTTTCCCACCGTTTCCCCTCTTCCTAGTTTGCAGATTCTTGTTTCAAAATAAAAAAAAAAAATCCAGAGCATCTGTTCTAACATTCCACTAAATCTGCATTTCTTTTACAAACGCGGTTGATCCATCTTCCCTTCAAAACCTTAAGAAACAATTTATTTTATAAAATTGCACCCCTCTTCTGACCCTCACCGCCTCCCCTTCTTATTCTCGTCCCCCTCAATATTACCTCCCTTCTTGCAGCCTGTCACAATAGATATGGATATACACATACATGTGACGAAATCTGGCCAGGAAAAAGATGAAATAATCGTCATCATCTTTCACGATTATTTCACAGATGAGCATGAACATGAACAAAAATATTAAAAACTAGAAGAGTCTATAAGGAACCCATTAAGCATCCATGAATTACTGAAGAATATATGCAGTCACTTTCAATGATTACATTGATTGGTATATGGGTTTGAATATTCAAGAAGCATCTAGATACTATCTTTAATGATTACATTTAGCATTTCATTATCACAAAAATTCAAGGCAATTTTGGTAGCTTCAGTTGAAAAACACCTATCAAAATTGATAGAAAAAACAACTCAAACATAAGATAACATGTGAAAAATAGACCGCAGATGGTTGCGCAATAAAACAAATGTCATGGAAAATGAGAGTTGAAAAAGAATCTTTTGGATGAATTGAACTAGAAAGATGAAACTCTTCCAGTCGGCACTTTTCTCTCTACCTCGCCAACTCTTTGAGGGGGCCAAATTAGATGGGTGACCCTGCCTTGGATTAAAGCTAAAGGAATCTGCAATGAGATAATAAATGTCAAATAAGGTTAAATTCAGAACATCAAACAAAGAAGAATTTAAATTAGCCTATCAACCAAAAAAACATTTGTGGGATATAATAAAACAAATACCAATATGAACACAATATTTGGAATTTGGATTAACTCTTAATGCTAGAGTTAGAAATGATTGCATTAAGGATAGTTTAAAAATAGCCTCAATAGAAGATAAATTAAAAGATACTTGCTTAAAGTGATTTGGACATAAGTCTAGAGACAGCCCCTGTGAGTAGAATTGAAAGGTTACTAGTTGTCACTACTAAGAGAAGGGTTAAACCATTGAAAATATGAAGGGAAGAGAAAAAGGAGGACACGACTGATGATGGAGTGACTGAACGTATGGTGTATGATAGGATCAAATTGAGATGTAAAACTCACCATCAAGCTATGTCCATCTTTTCGTACATAAATGGGTGATCACTCCTAAAATCAGGTAAAATTTTATACTCACAAAATGGCAAGGAAAAAAGGCTCAACCTAATTCTTAATATCTTTCACATCATAAAGTGGTACTGAAGTTCGCATTAAAATCCCTAAAAACATTGCTAGGAGTTGAGAATTAATGAGCCCATAAAAATACAATACCATTTGAACCAGCTTCTGAAATATGGTTCATCGTATTATATCAGTCCAAGCTTGGCAATGATGCATATTACATAACGATGCAACAAAAATAGTAATATACATATGTTTAGTCCTCTAATGAGGCAATATTTTGTATCCCAGTTCCCTTTATACAATTATACACCACACCGGATATTATCATCGATTACATTGCAGAATCAAAGATATGTAGGTATACCAAGTAATTGACAATACAACACAATTAAAACGACAAGGTTAATACCAAGTAATAAGTTTTTGCAGACATACAAATAATAAACAATGCAATAAATACAGATATTCTAAAAACTGGTATAAGCCATATCATGTAAAAAGTCTGCAGAATCAAAGATATGTAGGTATTAATAACATGACATCAGTAATAACTGTTGCAGTTTAGAGATATGATACCCAGTCCAGTGCTTGACAGAAATGCAAACTAATTTGGTTGTAAAAAGATCCAACAACGAATTTTACAAAACAAAATGAGTTTGACTCTTTTTTCATTAGGGAGAGAGAGGGAGGGAGAGGAGCGGAGGGGAGTGTAGGGAGGGAATGGTAAGATTACTTCTTTCCACCTGGATCAAAGATTTGTGACAAGTCATTATAATCTGAATTTGCTAAATTTGTAGATTCTTCACCTTGAAAGTAGTAGGTAACAGTTTCCCATGCTAAACAGTTCTAGTGTTAGGTTTATTAGTAAAATAACACACTCAATAAATGGAATAAAATCAAGCACAAGCAAAACACCAATGAATTTATATGGTTCGGCCCACCCTTGGCCTACGTCCATGGAGCGTGTAAATATTTTATTAAGAGAGAAAAATAATACACTGTTACACAAGAGATAAAATTTAGACTCAGATCAGGTGCCTCCGACGATTCCCGACACGCAACTTCTTCTCTCTATATGTCAGTTTCTAGATAGAACTGAGCCTAACCTCCTCTATTCTTAGTGGAACAGATCTCTCACACGGCATACGGATCTTCTCCTCTCTTCTTGCCAGTGATCCCTCTCTGCAACGCTACCTCTGTGAGCAGCAACTGATGTTGCTGTTCTCTTCCTCTTTGGACGCTCTGCTGTAGCCAGACGCTCTCAGATCAGCCCTTCTCGCTGGCAGCCTTTGTTAATCACAGACAGTGTCGAGCCCTCTACTCTCTAAGACAGCAACTCCTCCTTTTTATATACAGCAAACAGCCACTTCAAGCAGCAGAACTGCCCCTCACGAGACAGCTTCTTTCTCAGTTCATGTGCAGCCTCAACGCTGCTGTCTCCTCTCAGCACTCATGACGGCTTCACTATGCACCTCTGTGTTTTCTCTCTTTCACACTGTCCTCTCAATTCGTGTGTGTCTGTATATATAGATGCCTCCATTCGGTGCCTATAGACAGCAGTTTCTATTCCTCTGGCTGTCCTATTTTTATGCCATATCAACGACAGTAATTTCTATTCTTATAGTTGCTGTATTTGCAACTTGCAAATCCCATGGATATCCTAATTAGGAGTCCTACTTTCTTTGGGCTCCTATCCCACTAAAGCAATTGCCGTTATATGTATTTCCACGTTGGAGAGTCCTACTGTATTTGGAGATTAATCATGGGTTCCACCATGGATTTGAGCCACAATCCCAACATGTAGAGCATCTTGGATCCAATTAGATGGTCAGTTGCTGCTTTTATTATACACAATTAGAATTGGTGGCTATTTCCGCATCCACTTCAAGCCTACCCTTCAAGTTTCTCATTGATTAGATCTTCCTTCTTAGGATCGTGAATCATAGAAAATCTAATGCCTAAAAAAATTTTGGCGGATGAAATAAATAAGATGATCCAAAGGTTGAAACGACCCCCAATGGCCCCAACCTTTATCCAAAAAAGATAAGGGCCCCAGAGGGCCAATATCTTCATCCCTATAGCTAAGCCCTCATATAATGGCATTAGTTATTGAAAATCCAACATAAAAAATTTAAGATGGAACAGGCTGTTTGTAGGTGAGACAAGAATCGACCAAACAATGACCATGAAGTGTGGAGAAAACCTTTTAAGATGTAAGTTTGACATTTTGGTAGTATAAAGATATTATTTCTGTGGTCAAGAGTGGGCAAGTGGGTTGATTAAAATTGAAAATGATTGAGCCACTTTCTAATAGATTTTGTCATTTAGGGCAAGCCCGAACTAAAAGGAGGATTTGAGCCAGATGTTGTAAGTAGGCTAGTGAAGGTTAGGCATAGTGGAGAATGCCAACAGAGTATGGTATGATTCTCAGATACCACATCGCCTAAAGGGTCATTTCTATAGGATGACGTTAGAATTGTAATGTCTTTTGGAGTTGAACATTGACAATGATGAAAAAGTATGAAGGAAAAATGAACAAGGCAGGTATACTTACATTAAGACAGAAGTGCCGGGGAACAAGAATAATAGATAGTTTTTTTTTTTTTTTTAAAGTACGAAAATGGACTTATAATAGATGAAAGGAAAGTTCAATAGTTTTGTGCAAGAACGTAAAGCACATGTTCCATATGCTTATCTAAATATGGAGACATGGATGTCTGGCATTAGAAGAAAAGATAGAATGGGGAATGAGCTTATAAGATGAGATTCAATAGTTGCCTCAATAAAGAAGAAAAGATGAAGGAATATAATCTAAGATGGTTCAATTACATACCTAAGAAACCTCTAGCACAACTGGTTAGGGCTGATGGTCTCAGCCTAGAGGTTGTGGCTTCAAGTCTCATTGGCATCAAATAGACAGTCGGCCAATGGAAATAAATATCCAAATTCAAATATAAAGGTTAATCCCAAATTGATAAGATAAATGACTTAGATGATGATGTTGAATTATATACCTAGGAAATCATATATAGCCTTAGTATGAAGAACCAAAGTTATAATAAACTAGAAGGAGCAACCAATAGATATAAATGAGGTTGTAATAATTGACATGCTAGAATTATGGAATAACAAAAACATGCCATTTTATAGGGTTGAGTACAAAAGTACAACTCAAAAAGCTAAAAGTAGATGATCCAAAACACCAACTGTGGTTGTCGTCACGCTCAGGATCATTCAACCTAAAAATAAAACATGGAAACACCAAGGACACGCCATAGAAATGGCAAGGACACAGGTATTCGTAAAAATGAAGAGTCCAACACAACATTTTATAGAAACATTGCCTAGAGTCCATCACAAGTTCTGGTGGTGACGGTAATGGTTATGGTGGTGAATACTTCCAATCGTCACACCAATTGGTAAGTCAGAGAATTCACACTTCCAGAACAACTCTCAACAAGTGGAGCAAACAAATCAAATCAAATTGCCGAAAGTCAAAACCAAAAAAAAAAACTTAGAATGCTAACCCAACAAACCACATTCATTTCAGAGTAGCCAAATGCAAATGCAACCCAAACCAAATGCACTAAGGAATGAGGGAACATGTATTAAAGCACTTTAGGGCTGTTTGGTCTCAAATTTTAGCATCACTAGGACTGGCCTTTATGAATTTAGCACATAACTATGTTGATTTGAGCCCATTACGGTGCACAGTACACCCATGTTTACGACAGAACATATCTTTACACAAGCAGTGTACTTAAATCTGCAACCAAACAAGCCTTTCATGTCTATGTTTGGGATTGGAACACATCATGCCAAAGTTCCATAAGCATCTCCTTTTAGAGTCACTTACAGGGCCAAAAGATCTTGAATCCAAACTAGATGTTGCATTGTCACCCTCAACCCAGCAATGCCCCTGTGGTATTCTCAGTATCTCATGCGACTCAGGTACTCTGATCCAATCACCTGGCAAGGCAATTAATCTCTTCACAAGTGTCTCCTTGTGGTTAGCAGGGGACCTGCAAATCATTAGAATTTGGAGGGGAATGAGGATAGCTAAAATCATATATCAATTACCAAAATGTCTGGTCACAACATGAACATCTGCGCCGAACCATCCACATTCTCCCATCCTTGTGAGGGAAGGAGGATATAATGGTTCTTCCAATCTTTGGACCCACAACCTCTTATTGGAATTATAAGAATTCAACTAAAAGATGAGTAGAGGTTGGTCTTCTATCCATATAGAACATCACTATAAAAGACATGTGAACCACAAAGTTGATCAAAGGTGGTAAGCAGAACTACCGAAAGACTACCACATCTCCTTGAGAAAATTTGTACTTTGTCAGGCAAAATTTCTCCACCAAAACAAGGTCACCTGTGGCCAAACCATTGATCAGTGCTGCAAATAATGGTAATGACACCGAAGAAAAGCAAATGATTCCTCCCAAACATAACAACTAAATAAATCGAATATAGGTGGGCCCAGGTACCATAACTACTTAATACTGGAGCATAGAGATTGGGACACAGCTATATACCTAACAATTTCAATCTAACATGGATCTCATACTCATTCACATGTCATCAAACAAAAAAAAAAGGTGCCTTGAAGTATTAAAAAGGATCCAGTTAACATCCATTCCTAATAAAAGGATCGTGTTTATAAAGCATATTGGTTAAATGCAAGCTATCCACCCTTCACGTAAGCCAGTAAGTAAATGGGTTAAAAAATTCACCCATCAGTGATTTAGGGAAGCCCTTGACGCCTGGGTTGAATGTTGGATGCATGGAGAGGCCCCTCACAGGGACAATACTAGCATACCGGTCTGAGATCGTGACTCCAATTAGTGTTCCCGTTGTGCTGGCCTTGGTGAATGACCACAAAAAACTCAATGTTCCCATAAGTGAGTTTCCTCAGGAAGTGATGCATGTCAGAGGAAGAATGTGGTCATCTGTTCAAGAAATCATCAGTCGTCCATGAAGAAAAGTAAAAGTTAGGAATTTAGCTATTTACTAGCAACCTCTAGATCATGAAAATCCAGCTCCTTCTCTACTGGAAATAGGTAAAATGCACAAAACATGCAGTCACAAATGGAGAATTATCATATGAAATGCAATCATAATTCCTTTACAATCATGTTACTTTTTTTCTTCTTTTTTTAGCAGAGATGATGAATAGTTTCATTAAAAAAAAAATTACAAACATAACCTATGGCTCGTATATAAGAGGATTATACAAGGCAATAGGAGATCAAAATCCCTAACCCAAGCAACAGAAACAAGGAAATCCTACATTTCCAACCACTCACTCTCTCCCAAAATAGTCTCAAAGAAAAGACTCCACCACTGGAACAATCTTATGACTCCCACCTTCACCAAGAAGACAGTCACATTATAGCTAGCCTTCTCACATGAGTAAAGAGAATAACCCTATTCCTAAGTCCTAACTAAGTACCTAATCTCCCTCACAGTGTTAATATCATATTCCTTAACTGCTATAGTTTAAAGAAATGGTACAAAACAGAGTTTCTGGATGATGTCTTGTCAGATGTTGTCACTATAGATGCCTATCATTTTGTCAGGAAGGTCATGGCAAAGAAAAAGACGTGCTGCATATGAGGATATACAAATGTTTTATAGATTTTACGAATTGCAGTCAAGTTAAATTGATAACAACCTCGAGCTCATTTGATAATTGCTCGTTCTTAGAACCACAAGGTTACAGGCTAAGTCCTATGGGTGTCAAACAAGCAATCGGTTGGTGCAGCCGACTATCTAACCACATCTGCATCTACAAGTTATGAGACAATCAAGCATGAGCAGAAAATTCAAGTTACAGCCGAAGACCAGTCAGATGCAATTTTTTTATGGTGGTTGGACATCAAAAAAGACCAATGGAAACCTAATTCCATCAATTCCATCTATTGAGAATATTGGCCATTTAGTTGAGACTTATATGGATCCCCATTTGGGATGGTTTTGCAAAGAATTCTAATAGTCAGTCATTATTAGCTAATTTTGTTCTTGACAAGACTCAACGTACATCTACAAGAAGAGTCAATGCTCGATTCAGAGGTGGTGACCATATTCCCAAGCCATCTCTACCATATCAACCAAAGCAGCGATAGTTGAAAGCGCAGCATCTAATCTCCAGAGAAGACCAAGCAAACTCGAAGCCGAGTTCTTTCCAACCTAAGGGGGAATGATGAAGCCATTACCACCAACACCATTTGAATAGAGGGAGGAACAATTTGAAAAAGAGCCAAACCAATCTAATGAAGACAATGTTGCACTTGCACTTAAATCACAGCAAAATTTAGTGGTATAAAAATGGGCCCGAAATGACTTCCATTGGGGTAGGGCTGACACTCCGGTCCCGACCCGAATTGCAAAACCTGACCCGACTTAGAGCCATGAAGCTTGGCGCATCAGGTAGGCCGTGGAGGTCAGTGAAGAACCTGTCTCTCTATTTAAAAAAAAAAGATAATATAATACATGTAACATACAACCAAGGAAAAAGGGGAAAAGTGGGGAAGTGTGGAGGAAAGAAGGGAAGGAAAGTGTCGGAAAATCCATACTCATACTCTCTGAAGAAGAGTAGAGTTTCTTTCCTTTCCTTTGCTTCTGGCTTTTGGGTCCTAGTTTCAACATCATTGGTTCCAATTTCATTCATGGCTCTTACATGCACAAGCACTTGCATAGGCAAAGGCAAATGTAGAGACAGAAGCAATAGAAGATTAAACAAGACCATCCGTCGCACTTTAGATGCAGAAGTCCGAACATGCCCGTTAAAAACAATAAAATCCAAACCCGCCCATTTGTAACCCCTTTCTTTTAAACAAATAGAGACGATGGCAATGTCACCCACGGAGAGAACAAAGAGAGAAAGAGAGCGTTACGTGCCTAGATGAATCATACCAATCGTGGGCACGTGTTTAGCTATGGTTTAGCCAGATAGACAATTAGTTAATAAAACTGATGTAATGATGTAATCGTGTGTTTATCTTTGTTTAGCTGTATTTATTTTTTTACTTCAGTATGAATGGATATGATTATCTTATTGCCATTACAACCAATCTGTGTCACTAGGAGGTCTGGGATTACCTCGAATCAATCCCTATCTAATTGGTTATTTTCTTCTTCTTCTTCTCTATCCAGTTTTAATCTTTCTGAATTCTTGTACTAAACCGACACAACTACTCCAAAAATCAGTGGGTTCGCTGCAAGGTACTAGAGCAAGAATGGTAGAAGCAACCCGCAATGCCAAAAATGATGAAATGATGTGTGTGCTACGTGAAGCAATGGAGACTCAGGGTCGGCGAATGGACGATTTAGCATCTCGGCATGCTGCAGTCGACAATAGATTAGACACTATTTCACAGCTCTGCACCCCAGAGGTGGGAAACGCATTTTGTTCTCGCTCTTTTGGTCGTGGGCCACGCTCGGGAGGTTTCTCTGGAGCAGAGACAGACCATACACTCACAACCTGTATGGCACGATTAGAATTTCCTCGTTTCAATGGAACTGATCCGTCGGGTTGGATTTATAGAGCAGAGCAATACTTTGTACACCAGCAAACCCCAGTGTCACAGAAACTGTTGTTGGCATCCTTCCATCTTGAGGGAAAGGCGTTGCAGTGGTTTCGTTGGATGGAAAAGTCTAATGCCATCTCAAGTTGGGACGATTTTACAAGCAGCTTGCTCCTTGGATTTGGACCATCTCCATACGACGATGCTACTGCCTCACTCACCAAGCTTCACCAGATAGCTACCGTCGAAGATTATCAAACTTGCTTTGAGGAACTCGCCAATCGCACTGAAGGACTCACTGAGCCTTTTATGGTGAGTTGCTTTTTGAGTGGCTTAAAGAAAGATATTCGACTAAGTGTCCAAATGCTAAAACCTAGAACTCTCTCCGACGCAGTAGGGTTGGCTCGTCTCCAAGAGGAGAAGGTTAATGTCCGTAGGAGTCAATCTCGTTTTGGTACCATTCGATCGGGACAATCTACTCAATCAGTCCCATCTAAACCTCCCACACCGGTCATATAAAGACTTACTCCAATGGAGATGAAAGAACGCCGAGCAAAAGGATTATCCTACAACTTCGATGAGAAATTCGCTCCAGGGCATAAATGCAAAACTCAAAAGTTATTCCTCATGGAAGGCAGTTGGACGGCGTAGACAATGGAATATGAAGAAGGCGAGGGTTCTAATGAGCATAATGAAGATGTTACAGACCAAGTTACCCAACCTGAAATCTCATTACATGCGATGACAAAAGAACCATTCCCCCAAACCATGCAAGTTATGGGTCACTTGCATCAACTTGCTGTCATGATATTGATCGATTCAGGAAGCACCCATAACTTCCTGAGTCCCCAAATAGCCAATAAGGCACGTTTACTGGTTACAAGAGGAGCAAAGTTTGATGTTGTTGTCACCAATGGGGACAGAGTTCAATGTTCGGGTATGTGTATAGGAGTGCAACTAAGGGTACAAGGGGTCGACATCAAAGTTGATTTCTACGTGCTAGCCTTGGGTGGTTATGACATGGTGCTTGGGGCTCAATGGTTAAGGACCCTAGGCCCTATCACTTGGGATTTCGCTAGACTTACTATGAAGTTTAGGTTGAAGGACCGATCATATGTATGGCTAGGAAAAAAAGGGAAGGAACTGACATTTATCAAAGATGGGAAGATAAAGAATTTACGGCCTAGTCAGAACCCCAGTTACTTGTTGCAGATCTTTTCAATTACTCAAATGCAGGATGACAGCCAATCCTTTCAAATTCCCACACCACTTGAGACTTTACTTGACAAATATGCTGACATTTTCAAAGAACCGCACGGAATGCCACCCGTTTGTACTCACAATCATCATATTTCCCTCTTGCCAGATTCCAAGCCTGTAAGCGTTCGACCTTACAGATATCCATACTACCAGAAAACAGAAATAGAAAAACTTGTGGGAGAACTACTGCAAAGTAGGGTCATATGACCAAGCCAAAGTCCCTTCCTTCTCCAGTACTTCTTGTTCGAAAAAATGATGGGTCATGGAGGATGTGTATTGATTATAGAGCACTTAACCAGCAAACTGTCAAGGACAAATGTCCTATTCCTACCATTGTGGAACTCCTGGATGAACTACATGGAGCTCGGCTATTTTCCAAGTTAGATTTGAGGTCCGGATATCACCAAATCCGGGTTAAGTAGGAAGACATTCCTAAGACAGTCTTTCGGACACATGAGGGCCATAACGAATTTTTGGTGATGCCCTTTGGGTTAACAAATGCTGCAGCTACCTTCCAAAGCCTCATGAATGAGTTATTCCGACCGTACTTAAGAAGGTTCGTGTTGGTCTTCTTTGATGACATACTCGTCTATAGCCTCACATGGGCCGAACATTTAGAGCAATTGAAGATTGTCTTCGATATTCTACGGAAACATCAGCTCTTTGCCAAAAGAAGCAAATGCAAGTTTGGGTGTGCTACCATTGAATACCTTGGTCACGTCATCTCGCAGGACGGAATGGCTGCTGACCCGGAGAAAATCAAATGTATGATGGATTGGCCTCAACCGAATTATGTTCGCACTTTGCGAGGATTTCTCAGGCTAACAGGGTACTACTAGCGTTTATTAAAAATTACGGTATCATTGCCCGACCGCTCACTGACATGCTTAAGAAGAACTCTTTTAGGTGGACAGCAGAGTCCATTGCCTCATTTGAAGCACTGAAAATGGCGATGAGCCAACCTCCTGTATTGGCCCTACCTGATTTTCATCAAATATTCAATGTGGAGTGTGATGCTTCTAGAGTAGGAGTGGGTGTTGCCCTCACTCAACATGGTCGGCCTTTAGCTTATTGGGTCGAGCCTAAAAAGGGAAATCCATTTTCCTTTCTGCATATGAAAAGGAGCTCCTTGCATTGGTGCTAGCTATCAGGAAATGGAGGCCTTACCTATTGGGAAAGAGGTTCATAGTTAAAACAGATCAAAAGAATTTAAAGTTTCTTTTAGAGCAAAAGATCGGCACTCCCATGTAGCAACGATGGATTTCAAAACTATTTGGATATATTTTTTCCATAGAGTATCGAAACTAGAATTCCAATATTGTAGCGGATGCCTTGTCGCGTCAGGTAGGGGAGTCCCTGGCGGTATCGGTTCCAATGCCATCCTGGGTGGAGGAATTACAAAAGGAGCATTCAACTGATGATCATGTTTAGCGCCTTTTCAACCACTTAAAGGAAGGAAATTTGGACCCGACTCGGTATATAGATCAAGGGGGTATTCTATTCTACAAGGGACGATTTTATCTCTCACCTAATTCTTCCTTAAAAAAGAAGGTACTTTTTCAAATGCATGATAGTCCCATTGGAGATCACTCAGGGTTCCAAAAGACTTACCAGCGTGTGAAAAGAGATTTTTTTGGGATTGGCATGAAGAAGGATGCGCGGGGGTACATTAGGCAATGTGATTCTTGTCAAAGAAATGAGGCTGAAAACGTGAACCCAACAGGCTTATTACAACCATTGGAGATTCCATCTGTCCCATGGTCCTCTATTTCAATGGATTTTATGGAGGGTCTACCGAGCTCCCATGGTAAGAGTGCCATCATGGTGGTGGTGGATCGTCTATCCAAGTATGCACACTTTATGGCATTGTCACACCCATTTACTGCAGCAACAGTAGCAAGAGTTTTCACAGATCAAGTCTTCAAGTTACATGGGATGCCAGAGTCTATTGTTAGTGATAGAGACTCAGTCTTCTTAAGTATTTTTTGGACAGAATTCTTTAAGTTACAGGGAACAGTCCTTAACATGAGCTCCGCTTATCACCCGCAATCCGATGGACAGATGGAGGTTGTCAATAAGTGCGTGGAGCACTATTTATGGAGTTTCTATGGATTACAGCCTAAGGAATGGAACAAGTGGATTTCGTTGGCAGAATTTTGGTACAACACTAGCTCTCATTCTTCTTCAAAAATGACTATTTTTGAGGTAGTTTATGGCCACCCCCCACCAAGACTAATATCATATGTTAAAGGCACAACCAAGGTGGATTTTGTCGACCGAGAATTGAAGAGCAGAGAGATGATCCTACAGACGATAAAAAAGAATTTGGAGAAGGCACAGAAGCGTATGAAGTCCATGGCTGATAAGCGGCGTACCGAGCAGACATTTGAAATAGGAGATTGGGTACTCCTTCGGTTACAACCCTATAGACAACAATCTGTTAGCCTAAGAAAGAATATTAAGCTCGCCCCAAAATTCTTTGGCCCGTACAGAATCATTGCAAAAATTGGGGAGGTAGCTTACAAGCTGGAGTTACCCAACTCTTCTAAGATACACCCAGTTTTTCATGTCTCTTGTTTGAAGAAGAGGGTTGGTGATGGATCTATAGTGCAATCTGAACTTCCTGACACTAACAAGGAGGGCGACATTGTCATGGAGCCGGTAGTGGTATTGGATCGCAAGATGGTCCGGCAAGGAAGGAGTGCAGTCACTAAGATACTAGTTCAGTGGAGTGGCCTTGGTAGAGAAGATGCTACATGGGAATTCTATCACAAAATTGGGGATAGGTTTCCGACCTTCCTCTTCGAGGACGATGTCGGAGTCAAGGAGGGAGGAATGTTACGCGCCTAGATGAATCATACCAATCGTGGGCACGTATTTAGCTATGGTTTAGCCAGATAGACAGTTAGTAAATAAAACTGATATAATGATGTAATCGTGTGTTTATCTTTGTTTAGCTGTATTTAATTTTTCCTTCAGTATGAATGGATATGATTATCTTATTGCCATTACAACCAATCTGTGTCACTAGGAGGTCTGGGATTACCTCGAATCAATCCCTATCTAATTGGCTATTTTCTTCTTCTTCTCTATCCAGTTTTAATCTTTTTGAATTTTGTACTGAACCGACGCAACTTCTCCAAAAATCAGTGGGCTCGCTGCAGAGAGAGGCGATGGCAGATAATTGAAAAAGAGAGCGAGGGAGAGAGAGAAAAACAGAGAGAGATGAAGAAGATGGCGAAGGCTGTCGACCGTCAGAAAAAGAGAGAAAGAGAAGCACCTGATAATCTCTCACCGCTGTTTTCCTCGCTGCGATTCACTCTGCCGCCGCTTCCCTCGTCGCCGTTACCCTTAACACAAGGAAAAGGGCAAAGAAAAAGGGAAGATTTTACCGCATTTAAATTGAGTCCTCATTTTTCAATGTATTTCATATTTTAACTTCTAATTTATTCATAATGGGTGGCATTTAGACAATCAAATTTTCTTTTAACAGTCATCTCATTTTAAATTTTTATGAAAATTATCATTTTACTTTTTAATTTTTTGTAAAAAAAATTCCTCCACACAGAATGAAGGAGCAAAATGATAATTTCAAATAAAATTTTGAAATAGATTATCTCATAAAAGAAAAATCAGGTATCTAAATAACTATCATTTAAAATTGAATAAAATTATATTAAATTATAAATTAATTCATAATTTTAAAAAATTTATTTATATATAGTGTATTGATATATTTCCAATAAAGAGACATTATAAAAATTAATGTTTTAACACTAAAACATAATTATTCTAAAAAATTAATTTAAAAAAAATAATGATATAAAATGAGTGTTTTTGGTAATTCAGACAAGCCAGCATAACTCTAGACTAAAAAATTAAGTTTTTATTCAAATTAATGTATATTTAAATGAGTTGGATTAGTCTATTCATATTTTTAGATTATATCAAATAAATTCATATTAATTCTAATCGTATAGCTTAAAAGCAAAGCTCATGTATAAAATGTGGATAGGTTCATGAATTTGTCCCTTTATTACATTAATATTGACAAAAATAATTCAATAATAATAATATTTTGGCATCTTCTGAGCACATTATGTAAGCATATATAAATACACAACTTTATTGTTGAAAAATTAGAATTCTTTATCAAGTATTATTAACAATTGTTTCATCTAACTACTATATTTATTAGCTATTAACAAGACATTTAAAAAATAGGTTTATTATAAAAAAAAAATTAGGTAAAGGCATAGATGAAAGAAGCGCGAGACAAGACACAAAATGAGTCTTGAGCTTAAATGCGGAATTAAGCACAATTAAAACATGTTTTGACTATTGTGATAGAAACAAGTCTCAAACACTAAAACATAATCACCTAAAGAATTAAGCCTAAAAATTCATCAAATAAAGATATAAAATGACGAGTGCATGTTCATGTAGAAAATTTAATTACTATCAGCAGACTGGGCTAGCCTAAATTTAAAATTCAATTTATATTTATATGTAATATTAGAGAATTATATTTTATAAACTATGGCTACAATTCAGGTATTTGGGCCACATTCGGGCTCATATGTGACCCAAATTCTAATTTTGGCTTGATATTTTAGGGCCAAAAATGAGCTTCGCCTGAGCCCAAGTCAATCAAAACCTAAATTGTTTTTCACAGGGGCTAAGGTTAGGCCCAACTCAAGTTGCACTCTAGTTATTTTTTTTCTAAATATAGAATCAATCTAATATGATATTCATTTTCTACATCTTGATTGTTGGATTGAATATAATAAGTAAAAGGAAAATGCTAAATTTGTCTTAAAATTATACAATCTTATATTCTATACGTATGTGGCAGGTCGTTTGATTATTTTATTAACTAACTGTCAAAAGATCAACGAATTGTCAATTGTCACCTCAAATAAAGGTATGAAAGTGCATTATTTCATAGAAGCATTGCATCTTCTTAAATAAAAATATTTATCTAATAGTTTTATTTTAGTTTTAAAATTAAGAGTTAAGCTAATTTCGTGAGCTCCATTTTGGACAGTTTGGTCGTCTTATTATCTACGCAATTGTCTATTTTTTCTAACATAAAGTGAGTCCCATAGCAAGACATTATAAATTAAAGGAATCAAGACACTTCATCTTAAAAATCTAATTATTTTTTATCATTTTTACAAAAGTTTCCTCACCTCATCATCATTATCAATTTGTTCCCCTCAAAATTTCATGATTTTCTAGCCTAAGGAGGAACCCATCCAAGCAGCCTCCATATCAAATGCCTTTATACATCTTCATTTTATTAGTTTATATTACGTCAAAGCTTCTTCATCATTGACAACATTTGCCACGCTCCGACTCGAAAGGTGGCTCGGAATGTAACTGATTTTTTATTTTTTTTGAAACTAAACTCCACAATTCTAACTAGGCCGGATCAACGGTTAGGCTCAAAAGTCACACATGATCTCGACATATGGACTCAAACACATACCATAAGTGTATCCAAAAGAGACACAAACATAAACACATAATTCCAACAACGAATTATTATTACAACATCATCAGAGTAACTACGGAACACATACTAGTTCAATACATGAAGTGCAAACAAACTAAGTATCATACACGGTACTTTACATAAGCAAAAGGTTCAAGGAACCAAAAAGCAAAGATGATGGAATTCCCCTCAGTGGGAATCCCAAGGCAACGCAGCAGCTTATCCATCATAAGCTTCATACGTAGGGTTCTCCTCTTCGAGCACATCTCTCCTGAAAGGTGAGTGGTGTGAGCTAACTAACCCAGTGAAGGAAATATAACAATGAAGTCTAATGAAACATCAGGTTAATAAATAATCAACATTTGTAATATAATATCTCATGCTTAACAATAAATTCTCAAAATCAAGTATAATTTCATCATCATTTCTATAAATGTTGTCATTTAACGTAACGCCTACATATTACGCTGAGACCATCGTATTAAGTCCCGACACGGTCAAAATACATCCTTACAAGTACATCTCCTGCCCTCACATGGCCGATACTGACACTCCTCAAGTCAGCAATTGTCGACACCCCTGGTCTAGTAGACGTAAGCCATCTCACACATGTGGCCGATATTGGTTAAATAGTGAAGGGCACGAGGAAGCAGTATTACATATCTCATATGATCAACATCATAAACATTTATAAACATCACAAGCACTTCTTAAAACAGTACATCATGTCTAGGTACATGGGTGGGTTCATCCAGGGCCGTCCTTACCCTTTGGCAAGAAAGGCGATCGCCTTACGCCCCCGGACTAAGAAGGCCCCTCTCACCGTGGTTGGGCTCTCATCCAAGTCTCTCGCCATAGGGCTGAAGCTCGATGAAGTTATAAAGAAGGGTTCTTGTTTCTCTCTTTCAGACTCTCAATATCTCTTCAACCCCTCTCTCTTTGCTGATTATTGGAGCCCGACAATTATATCTTCACTCTCTTTCTCTGACTTTTTCAAGTTTTTGGTAAGGCCATTTTCTTTCCCATTCATTTCTTTATTATTTCTTAGTTTAAAATTTCGGTTATAATTGATAAACAGTTTGGATTAATGAATTTATGACATAAGATAGTTTTGAAAAATTCCTGTTAAAGTCGAAATGAAAATTCATTCTGAAACCTAGATCGGTCGAAATCCCTCTTCTTCTTCTTTCAGATTTTTGTAAATGATTCTCATATTAATCATTTTATCTCTTTTACTTCTTAATTTAATGTTAATATTAGTTTTAATTATAATCAGTTTTAATCTCAAAACTTGTTAAGATTATTTTCAAAAGAGGTTTAAAACATGAAAGTAGGTCCAAGAAACCCTTCTCTCTGTTATTCCTCCATCCCCATTTCGTTTCTCAGGTAGGTTTTCCTTAAATGTTTTGTTAAATTTGATATTGTAAATGGGATTGAAAAAAAAAAAAGGAAATGATTTGGGTTTGTTTTTCCACTGCCATTTTTCAGCTAATTGTTTGTAAATTATTCAGATTATATAAAAAAGAAGAAGAAGATAAGAGCAGTAGAGAAAACTCATCTCTCACTCTTTATCTGCACTTCAGCCCACTAAGTATACTGATCATTTAAAGTGTTCTTATTCTATTTTAATTGTTGAATATGCTAATTTCACTCGGATGGATAAATTTTTCAATGCTCTGTATTGTTGGCCTCCTGATCTTTTTAAGTTAAAAAAAAATTATTATCTAGAATAATTTATTTTATTATATATAATTAAATATTACTTATAATAATATGTTAAATATCAAGAAGGCCCATTTAGATTTTTTGCCTTAGGCCTCAATTTGTGTCTAAACGGCCCTGGGTTTATCAAACTTGAAACCACTTATTGCTCAAGATTTCTTCTCATTAAATCTGATTACACCTACTGCAAAGTTAACTTCCCTCACCAAAATTGTGTGGTATCGCGATCTCTGTTCAACAAGTAAATAAGTCTACAATCAATAATAGGTTAACACCTAGCATTCAAACATACAAGTAGTATTTTCAAAACCATACTGTTTTCCCAAAAAACTCCAAGGTAAATGGAATTGAGTCTCCTACTTGGTTTCTAACCATTTTAAGTTACAATGGTCCAGAATATATAATAATAGGGTGCTCAGTCCAAAACTCATATTGTCTTCTAGGCATGACCAGATTGACTTATTGAGTTAGGTTTAGATACTCAGGTCACTTCTCAGTTGTCTTCTAGATAGGACCAGATTTGACATGTTGAGTAAGGCCTCGAGGTCAGTCAGTGCCCGACAGATATAGCGTCGGCCTGAAAGTGAAGTCTCCCAATGCCCGACAAATAGAGTCGGCCTGGAAGTGAAGTCACTCAATGCCCGACAAATAGAGTCGGCCTGAAAGTGAATACAATAGTATTAAGAGAAGAGGGTTAGTATAACTTTTAAATCATTAATGGGGGTATAAACATCACATTAAACTTAGGTCTAACACATGCATCACCAATCAATCAAGATTTTACATTAAAAAACTGGATTCCTCAGAACATGCCTCGGAACCAAGTACTGTGGCTTCGGATCGTCCGAACCACTATCTAAAACTAGTCACATACTTCGGAACTTGGGTCTATCTTCGGACTGTCCAAAGATCAGTTCTCGGATCGTCTGAAGGTCCTTCCGAACAAAAAAACAGAGAAAATAGGTTTCAGTGGGTTTGTGTGTCTCGGATCATGCCGAGTGAAGCTCGGATCATCCAAGAGCGGTTCGGTCCTTCCGAACAGGACTTTGAACGTCCGGTAAAGAATGACTAGCATCGGACGCTTCGGGGCTTCGAATTGAAACTCGGACCGTCCGAAGGGGGTTACCCTCAGACCGTCCGAAGCACAACTCTTGAACCGTCCGAAGCACAACTCTCGGACCGTCCGAGAGTCGTCTTCCTCCTCTGTCTGCAACAGCAGACAGTAAAAGGCAGCAATACCATGAAATACGAATACAGAAACAGTGGGTTTTTTGGATTCGGTTTTCACGTCCAACCGATCAGATAGACTCCTCAGTGGTTTTTCTTTCCATAGGTTTAACACTTTAAAACTTAATAGGCCATCGGATTTTAATACCAAAATCACACTGACACAAGAAAATCAAGTTTTTCTTAAACTTCAAATCCATTTTACTCACTCAAAACTTGGCCAAATTCATTTTTTCTTGATTCTAAACCAACTAAAATTCAAAGAGGAACACAATGGTTACCTTCACTTGACCTCCTGGGTTGAAAATCCAGTCTTTTGAAAATTCCTCATTCTAAGCTATGGTTAAGAAAACTTGGAAAAACAAAGGCTGAGAGGGAGAGTTGGTTTGATTTCACAGAGCAGCTGGGAGAGAGATGGAAATGGGGAGTTAAACCAGCTGAAATGGCTGAGATTTATAGGGATCACTGGGCAATCGAAGGTGGCTAGCCGGAGGCTGCATGCCGCTGCTGCCTACGTCCCCAATAGTAACGGTACTGTTTGGGTGACTGGTTGCAGATCAGTCCTCTATAATTTCCGATTTTGCAAGAAGGGCCCTATTATAAATAAAAACTCGATTTTTAACTAAAAAAAATACTTTTAAAGCTGAATAATTTTAATCCAACTTGATAGATAAGCTGGGTTTTAAAAACTCTAATCACCATAAAAATTTGGAGATTTAAAACTCACTAAAAATCATAGATTTAAATAAAACTCATAATTTAACATTATTTACTTAATTTAACTTGTGTTAAATAAAATGATTTTAAATCCTCATTTTTGGGGTTTGAAATAATAAACTAGACCATACTAAAATGGTCTAATATATAATACTTGTTTCAAAAAAATTCCCATTTTCAAAACCATTTAAAAATATTTATTTCTCCCTTTCGGAGTTTTGACGGGCGGTTTTAAATACCATTTTCTAAAAATAAAATTATTTTAAAATCAGAAATAGGAATCATTGACTAAGAAAAATAATATCATTCAATAATAATCACCTAATGACATAATTAATAAAATAATAACAATAAGCGGTAAATTATCATTTTGCCCCTCCAGCTAGACGAGCTGAATCACTGAGCTTTCGAGCTCAGATTTGACCACACCTGGACTTCTCACTAAGCCCTAACTGTAATCTTCAAGATTAACCGGTCTAAGTAGGATTTATTAACTAAATTTGCCTAATTTAGGTCAAGGTATTACAACATTTACAATTTTTATTATTTTCTTAAAATATCTTAATGAATTTGTTCCTTTCTTTACACAACTTATATTGGTACATGAATTTAATAAGCAAAATATATTAAGGGTAATGATTTTCACATCAGCAACTTTAATAGTTGCACACCATAACAAAAAGAAATCTCATTATTACCCTTTTTCTTCTCCATTCGAAAACAAGTTACACTTTAAATAACAAATGGTAATAATGAGATTTCCTTTTGTTATGGTATGCAACCATCAAAGTTGTTGGTGTGAAAATCATTATCCTATATTAATTGAATAGTCTTTTGCTACCCTTAAAGTGACCTTTTCATACCATTTTCCAAATATAAATCTTGAAATTTCATTTATAATTTTCTATTTTTTTTTTCGAATTCAAAAGCATAACTCTCATTCTTAATTCTCTCAATTCATTTTTGTTTTATTTATACTCTTTTTTAAATGTTGTAAACTCATGGGAGCTTTATTACTAAATTCATTTTCTTGAAGCCTTTTATCGAGTTCTGATATATTATATAATTTTACTGGTTTTTCTTCATTCTTACTTATTTTAGATGATTTTAATATTTTTTCTATATGTGCCTTTTCAAATTCTTTTATATCATTAATTATTCTAACATTAATTTCCTATTAGTGGTTAAAACGTTAGGATGAAGTCCGAATAAGAGGTTTCTATGTGTATAGAAAGCTGCAATAGATGTGAAAGGTTTGTGGGTTTTCAACAATGTAATTTGACACCAATATAATTTACAATTAATAAATGTATAAATTTTATTATAATTTATGATTGAATCCTACGAATTAAAATATTTTCATAAACTTTGTACCAGAGGTCGAGATATTGGCCGATACGTTTATCATACGGGTTTTAAACACCGTATAATATCGGCCGATACGTATTGTATCGGCCAACAACCTTCATATCGACCGATATGGCCGATATATCGCCGAAATCATATCTGTCCAATATGATTAATATCGGTATTTAAAAAAAAAAAAATCAAAATGGTGATGGGCCTAGGTCAAAATATCGGCCGATATTCAAAATATCGACCGATATCAGCGAATATTTATATTTTCAATTTTTTTTTAAAAAACAATTTTTTTTCTGTTTTTTATATTTTTTAATTCAAAAAAAAATAATAATACCGATATTAATAAAAAACACAAAGAGAAGAGAGAATCATATCGGCCAGGCCATTTTTTGAACCCCTGCTTTGTTCAACCCCCTCCCTCTAGTTTTCAAAGTAGGGGGTATTGTGAAATACTGAAATTAGCTCTGAACTTTTTGGCTATTTTGAAAAAAAAAAAGCCTTATTCTTTTAGATATTATTAAAAAGTCCAAGACTGCGTTTGGACGAGGGATAACTATTGCAGGGTTGTATAACCAGAGGTATGTAATAAAGGGTGAGTAACCAATTATAAATACCCTTTGTTTCAAAATGATTTTGAAATATGAGATTGAAGAGGTAAAATTTAGACTTTTTACTCTTATCTTTTAGTTATCAAATAGGGATAAACGAGAGTTATCCCTATTATTCTCCATTACCCGTGAAACAAACGCAATCCAAAGCTTTTGAAAGGCCCATTTATGCTATGCCGTCAGAGAAATGGACGAAAACCGTCACCAAACAAACTAGACATTAAAAACATAATTAAATGAACATTCTACCCTTGTTTAAAGAAAACTTTAATTTTATTCCTCATTTATTCAAAGCTTTGGTTAAATTTTAAAAATCCTTACTTCTCCTTACCTCATTTTCTATTTATTGATTGTCCACGCAATGACTTTATATCAAGTGGTAAAACATAAAAAAAAAAATTAGAATATGATATTGAGCTGATCAAGAAAATCCTTTATCATATGATCAAGTTATTGAGCCTCCAATAGTCATAGTATCAAGTATCAGTCCGATATATATCATTATTTTGGCAGCTAATATATATCGTATCGATTTGCCATAATGCAAATTATAGACTTTTTTTCTAGCCAAATTGAAAATTTTGTTCAAGTAACTTGGTTTGATAAAATTTCAAATCAAGTGACTTAGTGAGTCAGTGGATTTTATCAAGTTTTTTCTATTTAAATTGAAGATTATATTCAAATTACTTGACTCGATAGAATTGTGATTTGAGTTCAAGTTTTGAATTTTATCATGACTGTAGTTATAAGTCTTGACGGGGAGAAAATTTTCAGTCTCAACTTGAAAGAAAAAATGGCCAAAATTTGAAAATATAACCAATATTTTTAAAAAATATATATTTTAGCTTAGACAAAAAAAAAAACAATCAATATTCTATATTTCGGCCGAACTTTGTAACTAAGATCTTGACCCATCATAAATACAACAGAGTCAAAAACTATCAAATGGAGTCCACTACTGGCCGACCATTTCTTAGATGAATAATCATCAAACATTATTAATTAAAAAAAAAAAGACTCTCCAATGTATCATAATGAATTTAAAAACAATAAAATCCCCAAAATTTTAACGTGAAATAAGTGGGGAAAAAATCCCAATGCATCCCAACAAGGCCATAAAAAATAGGGAAAAAATCATTTTCTTATAAACCCTACAATGGGACACACAATATTCATATTGAAGAAATAAACTAAAAAATTGATGCTACAACGAAATTTAGAAGAAAAATAGAAGCAAAAAGTGAAAAATACCTCTCTTAATCTTTCAAAAATGGTTTAATTAGCCATAAATTTAGGGTTTATTTCAAAATATCTCTTCAAAACAAATCTACAAAGAATTATATTGAATTTCTGCTTAAACATATGCCAATAGCTAGGGTCCTATAATAATCAATGTAATTGCTCTTTAAGTTGACACCCACATGAATCATCTTTAACTTTAGTTTGTATGAATACTATCAACATTTATTAAATATTTTTTCTATATCCACATGAATACTTTGATAACAACATTGTTTGCCCATTTTCATGCTTACTGTCAAGGGTTCAAAAAGTGGATCTATAGGGATCTTATTACACGTGTTTAAATTATGAGTTGTACATTTAATTTTATTTTTTATTTTTCACATGTCTATTGAGTTGAGGTGTGTCATGCTCTCTATCAAAATTATATTAAAAGAGCAACCATTTTATATTAATATTGTTGGTTTTTAAATCCAAATTAATGACGGATATGATAGTGTAAATAGCATTTAATCATTTCATATATTAAAAATAAATATTTTTTTAATATTGTATTTGTGAAGCTAAGTAATATGAATTAAATTGATACGTTAAAAATAAATTTGAAAGAGTTGGCTTGACGATGAATACACTAGTAATTTAGTTTTTAAATTTGATCTACATTCAATTCCCACTGAATTCTTTTTATAGAATTACTCTCTATCCACTCATGTATATAAATTTAAAAATTTATATATAATCGTGAGATTAATCTTACTTTGAATAGATGGCATCCACATTAAAAAAAAATAATAAATATAACCACGTGCTACTAAAACTAAAACTAAGAGCTAAATATGTTATTTTAGAAACTCGGTCAGGTCACAATGGTAAAATCACATGGATGAGCCTCCATAACTTTTTGTGGGCCACAAACCACGAGTCAAAGCATATTCCAATCCTGCTTCGAACCACCCAATCTTCTCACTGCGCACGTTACGTCTACGCGAGTCGGATACTCCACGTGTCCCGCGTTGAAACCAAGCCAAGATTAGGTTCCTCCCCATATAAGATGGAGGGCTGTTGCAGAAGAAGAGAGATCACCCCAACGCTCTCAGACCGATTTATATCGCTGCTGTGGCACTTTTCAAAGGTAAGATCTGCCATCTCTGTCTCTCGCTCTCGCGAGATCTGTGATACTCTGTATTTTTCTATTACCTTTTTCTGAAAATGCCTCCTTTCTTCCGTTTCTAGGGATTTGCTTTGATTCTTGCTCAGGATTTTATTAAACTTCTTTCTCTCTCTGTCTCAAAGGTTCTTACGCCTTTTTTCTTGAAAATTTCTTCCTTTTATGCCATTACGTGGAAATTTCTTTCTTTTTTTGCCTCTCATATCATATATATTTTTAAGTAAAACTTATGGTAACTGCCTCCAAAAATTGAGCATTTCTATGGTGGTTGAGGTAGTGATATTCTTGAGAGAGACTACCATCTAACCTGGGTTGGGTTGCACGAAATAATGGTCGATGTCCCCAATTTGGACCTCATGGCTTGTCAGGGTCCAAAAATCACACTCACTTCCTCTCACACCCGTTGATCTTGACTCAGTTTGAGCCCATTGTGAGTTAGATCTCACCGTGGGATTGAAAATTCATCCAAAGTTGATTCCATTTCGAATTTCTATCTTTAGACCTTTGAAAATCATGGCTTTTCAAATTCAATGGATTTGATTTTGTATGAGAAGTACCATCATGAGAATACCTTTCATATGCATCCATCCCCATATATAGAATCCCATCCTTGTGGGCCCCACGGTGCCTGGTGCACACTGTTGCCCGCCCATGTGAATGAGTTTTGGGTTGCACATGGTTGGGTGAAGGCTGTAGATGATGATACAGCTATAGAGATATTAAGGAAGACCCTCTTCTAACGTATTATCTTTTGGAGATGGGTCATGAAAAAAAAATCAGTGGGTTATAAAATTCAAAGTTTCAGCTCCTAAATCACAAGATTAGGATAATTTGGATGAAGCAAAGGTTAAACCAGACCCATCCATGGCATTCTCTACACATCCTATCAATATATATGTAGTGCAGTAAACAAATGTATGGGCAATCTTCCTACATAAAATATGTTTGTTAAATGCTATGTAAGGTGAAGTGGCAATTCTCATTGGGTGGAATCATTGGAGTGGGGAGCTAACAAAGGAGACTTCCCTATCCAATCATAATAGCCTTGTAAAGTAGGTCATGAAAAGTCAAATGGCTTTATTATAGTCTAAATTTCAAAGCAAAGTAATGAGGCTATGTTGATCAAATTAATGGTGCACCTACAATGTATATACTAAAAACAGTCCAGATAACCATTTTTGCACGATTCTTTTCCCCAGTTTTGGGTCAATCTTTTGTGTATTTTGTGATGTCATTGTCATCATCATCTAAGCTATTTATCCCATCAATCTGTGGTTGGCCTTCAATTTGGATTTGGCAAATTGTTTCCATGGGCCAATTGCCCATCTAACGCCCATGGGACTGGAACCTACAACTTTTAGGCTGTAATAATAAGTTTTCCTCCAACTTCCTTTTTGCCTTTATATTGTGATTATGTTTGATTTTTTGTTTTGTTTTAACCTTTAAGTTGAGAGTCATGCTTTCTTTAATGCTTCTCTAAATTTAGCGTTCCAATAGTGTTCTTCTGTGAGCATTTAAACTTGCCACATGGAATGATTTGACAACAAATGGTTGGATTTTCAATGTAATTCTTGTACACCAATTCTTGGCCATCCAATGTCTTGATTAAATTAGTTGAGGATGGGACTTGATCAAATTGTTATGACTTGATTTTTGTTTTAGGTTGATCCTAGTATGAATCCCAAAATTAAGCATGTAGGACTAATGCAATGACCCACAATCTAATGAGTTGACATTAACAAAAGTTACCAAGACAATCAAAATTATAAAATATTATGCTAATCATGTGCAAATAAGAAATTCCACGTAGGCAAAATTTGTAAAAGTCCAAAGCCACGTCACAACCCACAATATATACCTTAGAATTATCCGCTAAGGTCCATGGAATTTTGGCCTTCCACTAGCTTAGGAAATCTGCCCAATAACCAATACAAATTCTCTTAACCTCTTTTAAGGATTTTTGTTCTAAGAAAAAGGAAGGTAAACAAGTTTAGAGAATAAAATCTAGCATGAATAGTTAATGTGTCAAGAGTTTCGACAATCTGAAAAATTTTCAGCAACTAGTCATCTGATTTATTACATCAAGTAGGTCAAAGGAAAACAATGTATTTGATTGTCGAAGGTTGGGGTTGAAACCAATTTCACATGCAAACAATTACAAGAAGAAAAAAAGAAATACCTTTGGAGACAAAAACAGAAATAGGACTATGGCTGAATATTGCCCATCACAGTCATTGGCAAACTTGATCTCATCTGACACTGGAGATGTTTCAGAGCCGTAATGCTGTAGCTTTGAAATCTGACAAAGAACGGAAGGTGTTCCTAAAAAGTTTAAGCTCTATAGCTACGTGGAATATTCACCACTTGTTATCTTCATCGAATTCAAGTTTTGTTATTCAAACCCAAAAAACTGATGACAAGTTGAGTGTTGAATTTTTTTGATTTTCTAGACCAAAGAATGGAGAATCTAAGGTAGGGTAAGGTTTCTTGCTATGCAATGATAATCTCTCATATGGCTTAAGAAGTTTCTCATAATGCTTCTCTAGAGTTCCTTGAGGAAACTGAAGAAAAATGCCTCTTATATATGGAAGCTTGTCCACTAGGAAATTTAGTAGTGCCTTTCCACGGAGTATGCTTTTTGGTTTGAGGGTTGTTTCTTAGAAAAGAAAATAGCTTTGGGAAAAAACAGAAATAGAATGCGAATCACTCCCTAAGTGGCTTTACACCATTAATCCCTTCATATGAGGTCTCATTCCAACATGTTTCAAAAAGAAATTTCATTCATTCATTCATTGCCTCCTTTTTCTCTAATTACAATCCTATTTATAAAACACAGTTTTACAGAATTAATTGCAGTAAGTACTTATATACGGATTAGTAACTACCTACTTACATGTTTTACAGAATTATCTGCTGTCACTGTTGTTAATTGCCCAAGTGATCAACATTCTTTGCATCAACGACCACTGAGGGACCTCAGGTCCCACCACGAGCCCCACTTTGGTGATCATTTTCAATCTGCTATGCCATCCACAATGAGATGTGGGCCTTCTTCTTCCTCCGCCTTTGATAAACTTTGTACATGGGATGTCTACATCAACTCTCCCCGGTTGAAATGAATTCGTCACTGACGAATTATGACTGTGGATATTAGGGTTAATTTGCTGCAACTCACCCGTGATCCAAGTACAATTTGTCTTTAGTTGGTTCTTCCACTTGACAAGGTACTTTTGGTACCTGTCGTGTTTGGTGGAACCACTTGATCATCCAAGATATTTTCAATTTCTTCCTTGTAATGAGGTATGGGTAGGGAAGGAGGCAATGGTAGTGGGAGCTGGACAAGTGTGTCGTTAGGATTGTGAAATGTGCTAGTGGGAATAGTTGCTGGACTTCAAAAAGGCACAAGGTCGTCCACATTAAATGTTGGGCTAATGCTCATGTTTGGTGGAAGGTCTAAGTCATACACATTAGGACCAACACGCTTCAAAATTCTAAAGGGTCCAATATTACGGGCTTGTAACTTTTTTGCAACCCCATCCAGGAATTGTTTAGGCCTAACCCAAACTAGTACAAAATTGCCGATGTGAAATTCCTTAAAATTGCGACCGAGTCTACAAATAATTTATATTTTTCATTTTTCATGGTAATTCTCCGTTTAATCTCAGCATGCAATTAATGAATATTTCATGCAATACATTTGCATGACTCTGAAGGCCTATGTGTAGCTGCCATGGGAATGAGATTTAAGGGTGTCCTAGGCTTGTATCCATACACTACCTAAATGGATCCATGCCTATTGACATAATTATTATATGCAAACTCAGCTATAGGCAACACTGAATCCCACGACCTAATGTGATTAGCTACTAGACATTGCAACAAGTTTCTCGAGCTTCTATTAACGACCTCAGTTTGACCTTCTGTTTGTGGGTGGTATGCTGAGGAACATTGAAGCCTGATTCCCATCATATGCCATAGTATCTTCCAAAAGTAACTCATGAATTTTACATCCCTATCAGACACTATGGTGTCTCCACCTATACTTACTCCTGATGCGTCACACGCCACTTCAAAGACCTTTGAGAAATTAGGAAGGTGCATAACATGAGCTGCTGAGGAACATTGAAGCCTGATACCCATTATATGCCATAGTGTCTTCCAAAAGTAACTCATGAATTTGACATCCTTATCAGACACTATGGTGTCTCCACCTATACTTACTCCCGATGCGTCACACGCCACTTCAAAGACCTTTGAGAAATCAGGAAGGTGCATAACATGAGCTTCAATCACCTGGGGCTTTATCTCCTTGAACGCCATAGCTTTGGCATTGGTCCAACAAAACTCTCCCTTTTTAATGCAATCAGTGATGGGGACATGATGGAACTGAATCCACAGATAAATCGCTGATAGAATGTGGCTAACCCATGGAAGCTGCGAACCTCGTGAACACTTTTTTGGCTCAGGTGATTCAATGATGGCTTTAATTTTCTCGGGATCCGCTAACATACCATCCGACGATACAACAAACGCTAAGAAGATGACTTTATTAGACATGAAACAACATTTCTTAAGGTTTGCAAATATCTTCTCTCTCCTAAAAGCTTCAAAGGAAGTGGTTGAGGTGGTGTTCTTTGGAGTTGCTATAGATTAGGATGTCATCGAAGTATATACAACTAAGAACTTGCCGATAAACGGCTTCAACACTTGCATCATGATCCTTATAAAAGTGCTTGGGAATTTGATAACCCAAAAGACATGACTAACCACTCATATAATCCGTCCTTTGTTTTGAAGGTGGTTTTCCACTTGTCCTTGGGGTGAATGCGGACTTTGTGGTATCTATTCTCAAGATCAATCTTAGAGAATATTGTGCTCCCCACCATCATATCCAACATGTAGTCAAGCCTTGGAATATTAAACCGATATTTGATTGTAGTTTTATTGATCGCTTTGCTATCCACACACATTCTCCTTGATCCATCCTTTTTGGGAGTGAGGAGTGCAGGCACGGCACAAGGGCTTAGGCTTTCCCTAATGAACCCCTTTTGAAGAGGCTCGTCAACTTGCCTTTTCAACTCTGCATGCTTTGTAGGATTCATCCTATAGTGTGACAATTTTGGCAGAGTTGCTCCCGAAACTAGATCGATTGTGTGTTGAATATCATGCATGGTGGAAGCTCTTCTGGCAATTCTTCAAAAAAGATGTCTTGATACTTTCTCAATACCGGTTCCACATCTCGTGGATACTCAACAACAAACTCAGAGGAGGCTTCCTTTGTGACAAGGGCGAAAATGACAGCTTCATCTCTAGCCGCCGTCTCAAATTCTTTGGGGCTAATTATGTTATGGGCTTTTTTGGGATCTTTGCCGCTCTAGCCCTTAGTTGTGTCTCCCTTTTCCTGTTGTGGGTGCTTTTGGTGGGAGAGGGTTCAATTTAATCCCTTTACCTTTGTTATGAAGGAACACATATTCGATTGGCCGAATAGTGTTTTCCCATCTCATACAACTAGGGCCTACTCAAAATTATGTGACCTACATCCATAGGCACAACATCATACCATAGGGTGTCCTTATAAGAAGAAATCTGAACCAGGACTTGACACCATTGCGAGATCGGAATTGACGATGCATCAATCCACGCTACTTGATAGCGATGAGGATGGGCAACTGGTGATAATCCTAAGCAGGTAGCAGTACTGGATGAGACTACACTAGTGCAACTCCCGCTATCAATAATTTCTTGGAGTTCTTATCACCACATTTGGCATAGGGGGTAAAAGATGTAGTTTCTACGCCAGTCATCGTTCTCCTTTTGTAAGGCCAAGGCACACCGGACGACCATCACTCTCGTAACCTCACTCTCCTCAAGATAGTATGGGATTTCCCTAACATAGGCTAGGCTTTTCTCATTGCTTTCACATTCTTTATCACTAGCCCAGTGTTGGGCTCATGGACTTCCTCTTCCCACTCTCCTTGTTCTTCAATCAATAGATTTTTTGTGGGGTTTCTTCTTGGACACTGAAAGGCATAATGTCCAACACCTGACACTTGTAGCATTTTGTTTGGCCACTTTAAAGCTCTCACCAACCACTCTTTTGCCTTTGTCAACCGTAGCATTGGGTGGACCAATTGACTGACCCCTAGGTTGTTGACCCCCCAAAGTGGGTCTCACTCCCTAGGAAGTGATATGCAAATCAGAACCGCAGGAGGCAAAATGCCTAATAACTTGCGGTCTTAGGTAAGGCTCCAAGTCTTGCACCATCTGGTAGGCATCCCTCCAAGGTGTTCACATTGTGGGGAATCAACTCTTTTTCTCTGGACGGAGGCCCATTCTAAATCGAGAAAGGGTCACGAGAGGGTCCTCCCTTACATTGCATCTCATCATGTACTCATCAAACTTAGCAATGTAATTGGCGACTGACATGCTTCCCTGACGCAGCGATTCCCATTGTTTAGTAATCTCTCTCTATAGGATAAAGGGAGATACTTTTCTTTTAATTTCTCCTTCATTTCATCCCAATGAGCAATAGGGTCACTACCTGTTCTTTCAAGCTGGGGCTCCACATTGGTCCAATAGAGCTTGGCGTGGCCCACCAATTTCATCTTGGTGAACTTAACTCGACACTTTTCAGACATGTTATACCATTCAAAATAGTGGTCCATGTTAGTCAGCCAATAAGGCCTTCGGGTCAAGTCGATCATCATAGCTCAGAGCCTCAACTTTTATGGTTTTTGTGATTTGGAAGTCAAGATCACAAGGATCTTGAAAAACATGATGGATTTGTGGATCACGTCTTCCCCTACCACACATTTGGCCAACAACTCCACCTTGACCTTTACCCTCACCATCATCTCCCCTAGGATTATCTCGAAAGAGGGACAATCTAGTTCATCTAAACGGGTATTGGTGGCGGTAATCTGGTCCTCTATTTTGGTTTCCATGTTGGTTAGACGGGCATTAAGGTCTTCTAGAATCTTGGTAAACTGTGCGGTGTTCATGTTGGGTTGGTACTCTCGACCACTACGTGTAGACATGCACAATTCTAAAATGACCTAAGTAGTAATGATGAAAATCCTATTTCTTCATGCAAAACTAAAAATCCTAAGCTAAACCTAGGCATTGATACCAATACTGATGTAGGACTAATGCAATGGCCTACAATCTAATGAGTTGAGATTGACAAAAATTACCAATCAAAATTATAAAATATTATGCTAATCATGTGCAAATAAGAAATTCCACAAAGGCAAAATTTGTAATAGGCCAAAGCCACGTCACAGGCCCACAATGGAATTCTGGGAAGGTCCATGGAATTCTGGCTTTCCACTTGCTTAGGAAATCAGCCAAGTAACCTATGCAAATTCTCCTAACCTCTTTAAGGATTTTTGTTTTAAAGAAAAAGGAAGGTTTAAGACACAAATAGGTTTAGCGAATAAAATCTAGCATGAATAGTTGATGTGTCAAGAGTTTCGAGAATCTGAAAATTTTCCAGAAATTAGTAATCTGTTTTATTACATCAAGTAGGTTAAAGAAAAACAATGAATTTGATTGTCGAAGGTTGGGGTTGAAACCAATTTCACATGCAAACAACAACTACTAGGAAAAAAAAAAAGAGAAATACCTTTGGAGACAAAAACATAAATAGGACTGGCGGAATATTGCTCATCGCGGTCATTGGCAAACCTGACTCATCTGACATTGGAGATATTTTAGAGCCACAGTGCTGTAGCTTTTATATCTGTCAGAACGGAAGTGTTCTTGAGAAGTTGAAGCTTTGTAGTTGCTTGGAATATTCACCACTTGTGACCTTCAAACCCAAAGAACTGATGAGAAGAGAAGTTGAAGCTTTGTAGTTGCTTGGAATATTCACCACTTGTTACCTTCAAACCCAAAGAACTGATGAGAAGCTGAGAGTTGAATTTTTCGATTTTCTGGACCATGTAAATCTGGGCTAGACCATTGCACAAGGTCTTTTACCAATTTTAAAAACTTTTCAAATAAAATATTATCAAATAATTATTTTCTTTTACCAATTGTAAACACTTTTCAAATAGAATGCATCAGACTTTTGTGCAATGGAAAATATTAATGTTTGTGAGGGAGCAATAAACAATCCATCAAAACAAACACAACGATTTATAGTGGTTCAATTTATCTGAACCTACATCCACTCTTAGACTCACTCAACCTTGGGCTATCCTTAACTCACTATGATAGGGTAAACCAGTCTAACATTACACACCTAGATTTTGAAAGGTTCGACCGCCCTAGTCTAATCCTTGACTCCTATTTTTTTAGTGCTTCGTATACAAAGTCCTAATCCACTGTACAATGATAAATGAAATAAACAAAGAACACTTGCCTTGATTTACCTCTGATCTTGAGAATGTGTTCTTTAGTGATGCCTTTATTCTTTGATCTTCAATATTTGAGATGCTCTATTGTTTTTTTGAACCATTAACAATTTTGATTCCATAAATAAGAGGGTAGTACAAAAGAAGGACCCGAGTATGGGAGAACTATATTCAGAATCGAAAAGAGAATAGTAAACATAAATACAAGAGAAAACAAGAGAAAGATATAAGATACATCCAGAACCATCCCACACCAAATACAAATGGGACCCAAACCCCTAGCTTTCAAAGCTAGCCAAAGGAAAGATTTCCAAGGCCGGCGCTTGTAAGTGAACACCAACTTTTGCCAAGAAGTCTGCAATACAGTTTGCAGAGCGATGTATATGAGTGAAAGTGATACCACTCATACTGCACAATCTCCAAATGACCCCTGCAATACAAACCAACCTCCACGGGGGGAATTTCCTATTGCTAGCTCAAGAGATGGCATTAGTTGAGTCACTTTTGATAATGAGATTTTCCCTCCTAAAACTGATTTGCTCTCCTAATTGCTCTCAGTTCAGCCTCATTTGATTCCATTAACTCAACTGATTCGAAAAAAATTGCCATCATTCTACCCCTATCGTCATGAAGCACTCCACCAATTCCTGCTGGCCCTGGTTTACCTCTAGCTGCGCTGTCCACATTGAACTTACATGATCCAAGTGGAGGCGCAATCCACTTAACCAGACGTTTGCCAATTCTATCAGCCCCTTTCATACACCCCTCCCAAGATAAATAAAAATCTTCTGGTGTTAGACCCCGAAATTCCTTACACACAAACAACCAGCCAATCACCTGCCACTTTGCCCTCTCAAGCACATCTCTAGGACTCCTCTTATCCTCGAATATCCTCCCATTACGCTCTTTCCAAATTGTCCAAGACACTGCAAACGGAACCATATTCCAAGCTACTTTTTGTCTACCTCTAAAGGCCCCCCCCAAATCCATGCCACCAATAATTCCTCCACTACGTTACCAAAACCCACGAACATCCAAACAAACCCAAGAACAAATACCACACAATCCCGGTGAAGCGAAATTTGCATAACAAGTGGTCCACTGAGTCCTCTTCTAACCACACAATGTACAAACAGACAGAGCCTCATCTGGAAGAATGCCTCTTCTTCTAAGGTTAAGTCTCACAAGAATTCTCTTTTTCAAGGCCGACCACACAAAGAATTGGATTCTAGGGGGTATCTTGTTGTTCCAAGCCTAGTTGTAAATAGGAGGTGATAATGGATTTGCTGCGTAAGAAGATCTCAAGATTGATTTCATTGAGAAAGACCCCAGTGACTCCACAGACCATATCTATTTATCCTCATCCCCAATCTATAGTTTTGCATCACTTAGTAATCCTAACAAAGCTTGGTGAGTGACTTCCTCAAAGTCCCACAACGCCCTTCTAAAGGAAATTAACCACTGAGGTGAGCCATTGACTTCACTGTAATAATCACTGATTAGAACTTCATGGTTAAGTGCGACCCAAAAAAGTCTTGGAAATACTTCCATCAATGGACGCTCCCTCACCCAGATGTCTTTCCGCAACAACACTCTCAAACCATTACCAACCTGCAACATGATCCCCCTTTTAAGCATTTCCTCGATCCTTCGCTCCCCGTTCCCAATTTTCATTAGAGCTTTCACTACCGTCGAACTTTCCCTAGCAGCTCTACTACCCAATCTCCATTCCCAGGCTCTTCCACGCCATACCTTGCTATTAAGATCTTCCTCCAAAGAGTCTCGTTCTCTGAAGCGAATCTCCTTGACCATTTACTTAAAAGGGCATGATTCCTGTCTTTGATATTGAAAATCCCCACACCACCCTTTTCCTTTATGTCTCTAACCTCTTCCCATTTCACTAAGTGAATTTTCCTTGTGTTTTCCTTCCCTTCCCACATAAAGTCTCTTTGAATTTTCTCTAGCCTTTTTGCCACTCCTTTAGGTATTTCAAACAAAGAAAGATAATAGGTGGGGAGATTCACCAGACATGATTCAATTAGAGTCGAGCTTCCCCAATTGAGAGGTAAGATTTGCTTCAAGCATTCAGTTTTTTTGACATCCTTTCTAGGATAGGTTCCCAAAACACTTTTGATCTCGGATTCCCGCCAATTGGCAATCCAAGATATGTAAAAGGATCTTGCCGACACCGCATCCAAACTCCCTTGCCAACCGTTCAAGTTCCTCCACCTCAACCCCCAAACCTATGATGTAACTTTTTCCAAGGTTTATTCTCAACTCCGAAACAAGTTCAAAACACCTAAGGACTGTTCTTACTCCAAATAGTTCCTCACTAGATGCTTCACAAAATAATAAGGTATCATTTGCAAATTGAGATGCTCTAGTGTTTGCAAGGGTAGAAGAAGGTTGGTCTAGGGTAGGATAAGGATGCTACAGTAAGTCCCTAGAAAATTATCTCTAAATCACATCTAGAACAACTAACACAACTTAGGTATTCCATAGATGCTTGTGGATGTGATTTAGAAGACCTTAGAGAGATTCAATGGTGATTAGTAGGGGTTAGAACCTCTCTAGAGAGTCTAGAATGCTTAGCTTTAATATTATTACAATTAATTGGCTTTATTTTGCTTAAAAAATGAGCCGTATATATAGATTTACTGTTCATAACGGCTAGTCCTCGAGGGGCTTAGGAGCGTGCCTCAAGTGGCTCGAGCACTATTCATACAACGACTAATTTTTTGAATTTTTGCTATAGTACCTCGAGGGGCTCGGGCACTATTCATGCTACAGTGCAGTGAAATTTTAGGCCTCAGATCGAGGGGCTCGAGCCAGGGCACGAGGGGTTCGATCCTGACAGAGTTCAAATGTTCAAATTAAGCTCTTTAACTGGTTGTCCTTTAGCCTAGGGTGTTTGGGTTCCACCTAGAGTTCACTAGGTCATTTTACCTGCATGGTTGCCAAACACATGGAGAGATGCCCGCGGCATGCTGCCGGCCTCAATTGGATTCACCATCTTCATTCTTCCAATGCAAGGTCAGACATGGTCATGAAATTGACAATATATAGACTCGGTCAAACTGAGGCACTAACGGACCAAAGAATGGAGAATCTAAGGTAGGGTAAGGCTTCTTGCTAAGCAACGATAATCTCTCGTCTGACTTAAGAATTAGGGTAAGGCTTCTTGCTAAGCAACGATAATCTCTCATCTGACTTAAGAAGCTTCTCATAATACTTCTGTAGAGTTCTCTGAGGAAACTGAAGAAAAATGCCTCTTGTATATGGAAGCTTGTTCACTAGTAAAATCAGCAGTGGTTTTCCACAGAGTATGCTTTTTGGGTTGAGGATAAACCCACAGAGTATGCTTTTTGGGTTGAGGGTTTGTTTATCGTAAAAAAAATGGATGACCCAATAGCTTTGGAGAAAAAAATAGAAATAGAATGGGAATCCCTCCCTAAGTGGCTTCACACCATTAATCACTTCACAGGAGGTCTCATTCCAACTTGTTTCAGAAAAAAATTCATTCATTGCTTCCTCTTCTCTCTAACTAGTCCTATTTATAAAACACAGTAACTGCCTACAATTTTGTACCGGTAACTACTCACATTGTAGTTAACTACCCACAACTTTGTACCTTTAATTACCCACACTACAGTTAATTACCCACAACTTTGTATTTGTAACTACCCACATTGGAGTTTTACAGAATTGTATGCAGAATTAACTTCAATAACTACTTACATATTGATTCCGTAACTGCCTACTTACAACTTTTACAGAATTATTTGTTATCACTGTTGTTAATTGCCCAAGCGATCTATCTTCATTCTCTGCATTAGCAACCACATGCACCTCGGGTCCCACCATGGGCCCCACTCTGATGACAGTCTTCAATTTGCTATGCCATCAACTCATAGTGAGATGTGGGCTTTCTTCTTCTTCTTCCTCCACTTTGATAAACTTTGTACTTTGGGATGGCCACATCAATATGCATCGTTCATACTGAGACACTTATGTCAGACCATTGAATTAGTGCCCCACCCCCATCCCTACCCACCCCAACTAAAAGGAAAACTAATCAGGGGCAATGCATGATAATGAAATCCAACAAAACAGGGGTTATGTTTGAATGGGCAAAATTGCTTAGAAGGAATTTTAGTTAACCCTTGTCTGCTCCTAATCCATCTTCAATGGTTTTTTTAAAGATCTTGTGGTTTCTCATACCCATAAATACCTCGTAAGGGTGATAAGAAATGCACCTTGGTATTGTTGGGTTAAATTTGCAACTTGGATATACACTTTCTGAGTTCAGGTGTTCATGGTGTTATACTTACTAAATTCCACAAGCACGATAGTGGTGGCTTCCACTTTTTTTTGAAAGTTTTTTTTTTTGTATGAGAAATCAGTAGGCTCATGGCTACTTTTTTCAGGAACTTCCATCTTTTTCTTGGTTTCTTTGTTTCATTTTTGAGGGTACACCTCTCTTGATGGCTGCGGTTTTCTTTTCATCATTATTGCTACTATTTTTATTGTTGTTCTTTTCCCTTCTGGTAGTTAAGGAGCTTGTAAATGGGCCAAGTTGAAAGGGCCTACGTTCACGTCTATAGATTTAAGATGTAGGACAAGTATAAGGTAACCCTAAATGCCTAATTTGGTTCCTTAAATGCCTAAATGGTTGGGCGATGCTTCTTTGGCCCAGTCATTCCCGTTGTTGTTTTCCCTCGCTTCAAATAGAGATGCATCGGTTAATGAGTGTTATGAGGTTATTCATAACAAGGTAGTTTGGCGTCCTTGGTTTTGGCGGAAGTTAGAGGATTGGATGTTTGAAGATTGGATGGCCCTAATGTCTCTTTTAGGGAATGTTTTTGTGAAGGTTTTGGAAAGGACACGCGCCTTTGGGAGATCGATGCTCATGGTTTATTCTCAGTTAAGTCTTTTTGTAAGAACCTGATAATGGATAACGAGGTTCCTATAGTTCACCCAAAAATTTGGGAGGGGCCTTCTCTTTTTAAGGTTAAATCTTTGGATAGCTTGCTGGTTTGGAGAAAATCTTGACGATTGATAATCTGCGTATGTGCAAAATGCTCATTGTGAATGCTTACCCTATGTGTCTATTGGATGCGGAGTCGGTTAATCATCTTCTACTTCACTGTCAGTTTTCTCATTAGATTTGGATGCATTTCTTCTAGAGTTTAGACATCAGCTTTTGCCTTCCTCTTTCGTGGGCCGATCTTTTTAATGAAGAGGTGTTGGTGTCAAGTAGTTCCTTTCGGCGTAGGTTGTGGAAGGTGACTATGTTGAGCATTGTGTGGTCTATTTGGTTGGATCGCAACAATAGGGTGTTTCATGGTAAGGCTTACTTGGCTTTCTCTCTTCTGGATTTAATTAAGTTTCGGGCAGCTTGGTGGTTGGTCGGGCCAACTCGGCGTCAGGATGTTTCTATTTCAAATATATGTAGAGATTGGGCTTCTGTCGACTCCTATACTCATGATCTGGGGGCTTCTCATCAAGTTTGTTGGAGGAGTCCTTCCGACGGGCTTTTCAAACTGAATTTTGATGGTAGTTGCATGCATGATCTTGGTCTGGCTGGTTATGGAGGGATTGTTCGTGCCGACTTTGGGTCTTCTTTGTTTTCTTATACTGGGCCCATTCCTCATGGTTTAGTTATTGAGGCAGAATTAGTGGCTTTATGGCGTTGTATTTTGGAGTTGGAGGAGAAAGGGATCCATGGGTGTTTCATTGAGGGTGATTCACAAGTTATAGTGAGTTGGGCTTTGGATTCTATTTGTCCGTGGGGATTTTTGGACAAAATCGAAAGAATTCGGTATATTATTGATTCCTTTGATTTCAAGATCGTTTGGGTTCATCGTTTAGCTAATTCGGCTGCAGATGAGTTGGTTTGTCATGGGTTATGTTTAGATTCCAAATTTGTTTCTCATTTTTTGTAATGTGTTTTCGGGAGGCCTCTCTCGGTCTTTCTTTTTGTTTCTGTAATTCTTTTCGGAATTAATGAAGTTATCTTTAAAAAAAAATAATGAACCCTAAGACTAATGTAGGCTGAAAATAAATTCCAATTATTAAATGCAACTAATGAATATACAATTTATTACATATAATCACGCAAATCCTATGAATATAATGTGTTTAATACGAATAAATGGGTAAATGGTGGCCAAATGGAAGTCATGGTAATTTAAGGAGGGAAGGCTACAAGGCACGTGCATTATTAAATGAGGACTTAGGCATGGTCTACTGAAATAATGAAAGGAGAGGATACAAATGGAAATAAGAAGGGCTGCGAATGGCAAGGAATGGAGGGATGGAAACACGGAGGGTACTAAGAGGGGGTGGTGGAAAGGTGGATCTGGCTTGGGAAAGGGGAGGCAGAAGCAACGAGAGAGGGGCTATGGAAGAAAAGGATCGCACAAGGGTGGTATTAGGAAGGTGGTGAAAATGGGAAAGGGGCTTGTGGGAGCTGGTGACAAGAGCAGAGGGGTTTAGGACAACGGGCGAAAGTCTTGAATGGGTTTTGGTGAAAGCCAAGTGGTGGCGGAAGTCCAGGCAGGTGAAAAGGAGAGGTGAGAGGTACGGGAAAAAGGTTTTTTTCCTCAGATCTGGACAGAGATCGATTATTTCAAAAGGGTAGCAAAGAGAAGAATAGGAAAGAGAGAGAAGAAGAAAGAAGATAGAAGAAGTACATGTAAGGATGGAAAGATGGCCTCACGCCAACATTGGAATCACACCAGGGCCTCTTGCCATAGGAATCACACTGTCACGCGTACACAAGGTAGCATTCAACCAAATTTTTTTATTTCTATTCATTATTCCCAAAAACGGGATTACATAGAGTATTTATAATAATCTCAAAGCAAGAAAATAATACCACCTAAAATTGGAAACCTCTAAATACATTGAAACAAAAATAACTCACTCAAAATAGGAAATCCTAATTTCTAATTACAACCAATTCGAAAATAGAAATAAATAATAATAAAAAAAAAAATTAACAACTCCACATTCTGCTCTGCATTAATTTATCCTAATTTCTAATTGCTATTTTCCTTTTACTGGTTGTGTTGTATATGTTTAATGTAGCATGTTGACCCTTCCTAATCCCTGTCAGGTTTTTTGAATGTATGTTTCATAAAGCTGCAAATCGGTCGGTCATTAGCATCAACTTCTTTATTTTGTGTTTTATCAAAATAATTGTATAATCCATCTTTGGATTTTTATTGCTTTCACATTTTGCAAATGGATCATGTGATGTTGCAGCTAATATTAATCTTTTGGATCAATGACCATTCTTTTTGGAGTTCTGCTTATGGTTTCTCATGTTATACCTTTTGTGATACAGCTTCCAACAATTCTCTTCATGAATTCAAGAAGTATAGTGGCATCTGCTGTTTCCTGCAAACCGGGAAACAAGACCAGCTTTTTCTGGATTTTGGTTTGCCTCCTCCCTGGATTCTTGGGAGCTCCAGTTGTGTACGAGAACTTCCAGTTGCTGAAGGCTATTGTCAGGAATCCTTCTTCATCAATTTGTTACTCAAACTGTTTTGGAGTGACTCAGCTATAGCAGTGAGTCATAATTAATTTGTCTGTGACAGTTACCATCTATTAAATTCATAAAGATGGTATCTTCTCAAATATCTGGATTGACTGGGAATTCTACACGCAAGTTTGCCCATAAACAGTTGTTTGTGCATGTGGATCCCCCTGATGTTGTTCCTTCAGAGCATTTGGAGTTCGATTTTTCTGATGTATTTGGCCCCTCACCTGTTCAAGATGCTTCCGAAGTAAATCAGAATTTGTGGAGTTCTGGGCCTGTTTTGGATTCGACTGATGTAGTTTATGATGACCCAGTGGTTATACATAACCGATCACATTCACTGGTTGGGCCCACAAGTTATTTTAGCCAGTCCTTGCGACTGAGCAAGCTCACCTTACAGGAGACTGAGAATTCTTTGGAACTTGTAGAGTGTGTCACTGGAGAGAAGCTGGCAAAAGTCGAGGAAGCATCTATAAATGCTGCTGCTGATGGAACCCTAGATGTTGTTAACCCTCAGAAGAAACACGGTGTAGGACTGGAGGATTTTGAAATTATGAAGGTTGTGGGACAAGGTGCATTTGCTAAAGTGTTTCAAGTGAGGAAGAAAGGTACATCAGAAATATATGCAATGAAAGTCATGCGAAAGGATAAGATTATGGAGAAGAATCATGCTGAATACATGAAAGCTGAGAGGGATATTTTGACAAAAACCGATCATCCTTTTATTGTGCAGCTCAGATATTCTTTTCAGGTGATGATCTTAAATTATCAATTACATATTGCAAACTCTTGACACACAATTTTCAATTAAATTTTTTCAAAGTGTTGTTGCCAAACTAATCTGGACATAACTTAGCCTTTTTTAATTGTTTTTGTTTCTCTCATTTACCTTTGGAGGTGTGCAAAAAATTGATTTCTTTTGTCTTTTCCTCACTTACCACTATGACCTATATGGGGATTGAGAAATGTACAGATCAGTAAACTCTTTCCCTCTATTTTTTGACCAAGATGGAAAACTGCCATCAGGTCATAGAAATAAGCAACTTTTAATATGGATGATAAATGTACATCAAGAATCTGTTGGCCCTGGAATGCTCTTGTTTTTGAACTGGTAACTTTATTGAACCTACAATCTTTATGGTTTCTTTTGTGGCAAAACTTTCAATGATTAAACCTTTCCAAAAAGAAAAAAAAATTTCAGTGATAAATTGAATGTTGATGCATCTTAAACTTATGAATAGTTGAATGTGCATTGCTAAACTTCTAATAATGGTAAATGGTGTCTATCAAGCGTTTGTAATGCATAAGGAATATGCTCCGTAATCTAATACGTGGGATTGATGTTTGGAGGAATATTCATTTAGGCCACATTTATGTGATGATTTAAGTCCATGGATTCATAAACCTAAATGCTCAATGATATTTATTTTTATAGTTTGGTGCAGTGTAATGACAAGAAGAACCTTTAATGCAATTGGTAAACATTCATTATTGCAACCACAAGGCTGTGGGTTTGAGTGCTTATGGGTGTTAGATAGGCAGTCAACCTATAAAAAAAATGCCAAATTTAGTTTTGACTTGTGAGTACTGACCCAAATATATGGGGTATATGACTTTGGTCATCATGATGGTGATATTTGGTGCCTCACAGGTTTGAAATTCTTGGAGATCCAAATCCTTAGATATGTCATTCTACCTCTACTCCTAGGAGTTGGAAATCAAGATACAATATCCACATAATGTGTAACTGAGGTGCATATGCTCATTTAGGTCATGCAACATACCAAGTTCAAATTTTCCAAAAAAATCTTAGTACCAAATACCAATAGATATTCTCTCTCCTATATTCTTTTCTTAAAAAAAACTTTTTGTTGTGTTGAGAGAGTGATGAGCCCCCAGCTGCTCTCTCATGTCTTTCTTGATTCTCTTTCTCGTTCTCTCTTTTTTTATTCTTTTTGTCTCCTCTATTTTGCTTTCTACCAGTCCCCTAGTGCGACTAATCCTTTCTCTTTCTTTGTCAAATAACTTTCTTTTTCTCTCCATGTTTATTTTATTTTTCTCTCTTTGGTGGTCCTTTCCATCACTCTTTTTTTGGAATAATACTTGCCATCATTCTTTGTGGTGTCCTTTCTCTCTCCTTGTTGGTTCTCTTTACTGATCATTTTTCCTCTTTGTTGATCATCGCTTCATTTACTAATCCTCTCTCTCTCTCTCACACACACACTGTGTGTTGAGATCTCTATTCCCAAACCTTTGATTCAAAGCTGATGGTCTTTGCCTAGGAAAATCTTTTCGGAGTGATTGCCTGGAAAACCTTTGTGGTGTCCTCTCTCTCTCCTTCTTGGTTCTCTTTACTGATCTTTTTTCCTCTTTCTTGATCATCTCTTCATTTACTAATCCTCTCTCTCTCTCTCTCTCTCCCTCCCCCCACACACAATGTGTGTGTGCGTTGAGATCTCTATTCCCAAACTTTGATTCAAAACTGTTGGTCTTTGCCTAGGAAAATATTTTCGGAGTGAGATTGGTTCTCTTTATCCTCTTTAACTTTCGGATGTGGATTGCTTGCATAATCTATTAGTAGATGTGTCCCAAATCCATGCTCCATGATGCTTTAGTTGTTCACTTTCACTATACCAAGACTCGTAGCCAGGCCAACCCCATGAATCCACCAACCATGGCCACACGGACAATGAGTCTCGGTCTCCATGATGCTTTAGTGGTTTCTCTATCCTTGAATATTCACTTTGTCGTGTTGATTTTTACTTTGCAACTTGTGATCATCTTCATTAGTGGTTTCATTAGGAATCACTGTGCAATTACACATAATATGTGATCCTTAGATCATCTTTATTATTAAAAAAGACATTTTTCTTAGTTTGCTGCACCAAATATGGAGTTCCTTAGCCATGATAAAATGTGTTGGGGCACCAAAAATGGATTTTTTCAGAAAAGAAGATGTTGAATTCTTTCAGATAATATTTTTATAATTCAAAATCATTGAGGGTCAAAATTGCATGGATTTTGTGTCTACACAAACATGCCCTTAAAAGTAAAAGCTACTAATGACCACCTTTTAGCATTCCTTAGTTGCATGTTGACGAACTCAATTTATCAAATTCTTTTGAGTTTGTTTTGTTATTTATAAATTCAATGGGTCTCTCTCTTGCACACATGATGCATATGCTTGTGGGTTTGGATTTTTGTTTTTAACCTTTTTTTGTCCAATCCTAATTTGGAGACTGCTCTCGCTTAGTATTCCTTTTCTACAACTTTTGAGAATTTGATCGAGTTTGAGTGGGCGATGTGTTGTGTGGTTGATATTATGTTATTGGCATCATATTTCTGAGAATATTGGTGTTTCAGGTTTCACTTATTCCATTGGTGTTTTGGGTCCCCTTGCATGTGACTTTCCCTATTGACTCTTCAGTGTGCTGCTTGTTTGTTTCTTGATAGACATTTACCATCTCAGAACTCAACCCAACCCACTACTACCACACCCAACCCCCTCCCCCGCCTCCCTCCCTTACAAAAAAAAAGGAAAAGAAAATTAGGGATGGAAATTTCTCCCCAAAAGGGACGGTCAGAGATCAAACTTTGGCCGGATGCTAATCGAAGGCATAGGTTCAAGCCTGTTTTATCATTGGACTTGGGCTTGGGCTAAGGCTTATATGTGCTCAGACTTGGAAGCCCAATTTATAAAATAAAAACACTAAAAAGTATTGCCATGTTGCCTTCATGTTAGATGCCCAGTTCTAAGGTGCATTTCAGTTGTGTTTAGGCCCAAAACTAGCTTGCGGGCCTATTTTGTGCTCTGCTCCTAGTATAAGGTAGGCTCGCTTTAATTCGATGTAATTATTTTACAAATTTTTTCTACTAAGCCTTTTTTTAACTTTTCTGTAATAACCATTATAATTTCAAATTTGCATCAACATATCACACAATTGTTTATACATGTAATGTATATTCATTTGATGCTTTGAAAGGCCCATTGCCATACATTTTGATGCTTTTGATAAACAATATTATATTTTGTTAATATTAATGTGACAGAGATAAAATAGTGAAAATTCAAAATAATTAAATAAGTGGTCCTATAAAAATTAAGAACCTAGGTGTGAGCCTTGTACCTTAGGCTTTGGGACCCCATGATGCCTTGATAACTATGAAGATGCTGATACTAATTACTCCCAATCTTAGTTAAAAATCATAGGTTAAAAAATAAGAAAAATAAAAAGTGAAAAATAATGATTCACTTGGGCTTTTCATTGGGCTCAGGTTTTTCGTTGGGCCTGCTGGGTTGGTTATGGTCAGGCTTGTCAAAATCTTTTATTCTTTCAATCTCATGTTGGCTTGCGCTTGGTATTGGGCCTTTTGTGTTAATCTGTCTCAGCTTGGGCTTGACAAAGCACAGGCTTAGCCTGGCCCAGACCAATTTCCATCCATAAGAAAGTGGATAAAATTTAGGTAGAACAAACTTTGAACTTTTGGGTTTTAAATCACTGATTGTATTCTATGCTGCAGACGAAGTACAGGCTGTATCTTGTGCTGGATTTTGTAAATGGAGGGCACCTCTTTTTTCAACTTTATCATCATGGTCTTTTCAGGTACTCTTTGTGGTTTGGTATCAATACCTGTGAAAATCTCGAGACATAATGCTGTGTTATCTAATGATTGCAAATGCATGATTTTTTTCAGAGAGGATCTTGCACGTATATATGCTGCTGAGATTGTTTCTGCTGTTTCTCACCTTCATGCAAATGGAATAATGCATAGGGATCTCAAACCTGAGAATATCCTTCTTGATGCTGAAGGCCATGTAAGAGTCTCTCCCTGTCTCTCTCTCTCCCTCACTCTCTCTCCCTCTCTTTGTGATGCACAACAAAATGGTCAAAGCGTTTTTTTTTTTCATGTAACCACTTCAAAAATGTAAATGTTCAAAGTAGCATAACTTGACTCTACAATAGTTGTTGAGTCCCTTGATTATTTGCATGTAACTTTGGCCAGGCTATGCTAACTGATTTTGGACTGGCAAAGCAATTTGAGGAGAACTCTAGATCAAACTCTTTTTGTGGAACTGTGGAATACATGTCACCTGAAATTCTTCTTGGTAAGGGGCATGATAAAGCTGCTGATTGGTGGAGTGTAGGAATCCTGCTGTTTGAGATGCTTACTGGAAAGGTTAGTTTCTTGCCAGAATTCATTTGCTTGTGGGGTGTAGTAATTGGTTTTTATGAATTAATTATTCCTTAATCTATAAACTGTCTTTTTTACAATCAATGTTCCTTGTTGAGACAACATGCTACCCCCTCCCGGTCTGTGGTGTTTGCTTCTTGGGTTCTGAAATATGTCTGATGGTTGTACCCTTTCCCACCTAAGATACCGCCCAAAAAATTCAGGCCTGATAATCTCTTGCCAATATTTTTGGAAAATACTCTCTTGGGAGGTTTCAACTGTGTTTAATAAGAAAGTAAAATAATGTAAATTTAAGATGGATAATGTTAAAAGGTATATTTAAAATATGGCAGGCTATATAGACACCCAGATTTCCTGCCTCTACACACTCGTTTTTGAACTTTTGAGTGAAATTACCATTTTACCCCCGCGTTTTAACTCATCCTAACGAACTGCCAGTTCATTATCAGTTCATTCGGATGAATACAGTCATCCGAACGAATACCTCAGTGTATTTTTAGTTCATTCGAACGAATGGACATACCAGTGTTCATTCGTTCGAATGATCACTTAGGATCATTCGAATGAATTTAACAGAGGAACGTTTTTTTACAGTCGTTCTGATGCGGAGCCCCACACAGGTTTCCATATTTAATAAGTTTCTATATTTAGATTTAGGATTTCCAATTTTTCATAATTGTATTTTTTCTGTCATTTATTTGTTTAGTCCAGTAGTTGGTTTTGTTTGGAGAAATTTAGTGATTTTACATGTAATTAGGGCTTTCTAATCATTTGGGGTAGTTTGGTATTTGTTTATTTGAGGGTATTTTGGTCTTTTTTATATTTTTAAGCCATTATATATATGATGTAACCCCTCCATATGGGATTGACACTTAATGAGTGAAAAAAGCTTTTTAGTTTTCTCTGCAAAACTTGTCTCCTACGAAATGAATTGGTGAGAAGCCACAGAGGTAAGAAATCTCCAAGAACAAGAAGGTGAGAAGCCTTCCTCTATCTAGGTACTCTTTCTATCTCTTCTACCTCTCGTACCTCTCTCTTTGTTTCTTTTCTTTTCTTCCAAGAACAAAAAGCCCTTGAGCCATTACCGTCACCTTTCATAGCCATGCCATCTGCTGTCCCAGATCCGTCCCATATCCATCCCAGATGCGGCCCATATCCATCCCATAACCATCCCAGATCTGTCCCAGAATCATCCTATGATTGTCTCAGATTTGTCCCAGAACCGTCCTATTGCTGTCCCAGAGCTGTCTTAGAAAAATCATTTTTTACCATCCCGACCTGTCCCAGATCCCATCCAAGCTCGTCCCGATCTGTCATAGATCCCATCCAGACTTGTCCCAAGCCCTTCCCTATCCCAAACAGCCATATAAACTGCTGTCCCAACCCATAAGAATTCCATATATGATTGTTTACGGTTGTCCTATCCATTGAGATCCCCTATTTTGCTGTCCCATACTGTTAAGATCTCATATTACTGCTGTCCTACAATTTCTCCTTGCCAAACAACCAATTTAATTCCTATTTCTGATGATAGATCTACATATTTATGGGATTTGACTAACCTCTTTGTTTTGAGGGACCTTTACTGCAAATGTGACTTGGTTTGGATTGTCTTATAATCACTTGTATTAGATTCCAAGAATTTGCATGATTCTGTGGTAAATTTCTATATTAATTAATTGCATTATTTTCATCCTTTTAATCCACATTTAGGCATTTAGGGTTACCCTATCCCTTGTCCTGCATCACGTTCACTCAAATCAAATTCGTTCGAATGAACCAACCTGTTCATTCGAATAAATTTGTCTGATTAATGTTTTTTTACAGTCGTTCACTCGAATGTCATTCCTTCGAATGAACCAACCTGTTCATTCGAACGAATGCAAACGAATATAATCGATCCTCCACGAAATTCGACTCATTTCATTCCATTCAAATCCTGAAACGCTGTTTCCCTCCCCCTTTCCTTTCTTCCTTAAACCCCTTTCTCAATCCATTCTCCCTTAAACCCCCTTTTCAATCCCTTCTCCCTTAAACCCTATTTTCACCCCCTTTTCAATCCCTTCTCCCTTAAACCTTTCCTTTCAATCCCTTCTCCCTTAAACCTTTCTTTAAACACACTTTCCTAACCCGAATCCCTGTCTCCTTCCGTTCCACTCAATTTCTTATCTTGGTTCGAAGGTAACTCTCTTATCTCATTTTTTTTAGAATTCATTATTATTGTAGTGGTAGAGGTAGTTTTGAATCCTCAAGTGGCATGGAGTTTGTTGAGAGTTTTTTTTCAAGTCGTGAGAGGACCTTATAAAATATGTTAAGAATATTGTTTTTAAACAAGGATTTGTATCTACCATCAAGAGGTCATGTAATAAGGAAAAGAAATTAGTCTTTAGTTGTGATAAAGGAGTTAAATATCGCAGTACAGTTAGCTTGGAAGATGGTGAGAGGAAAATGAAAACATACTCTCTCCAATGCCATTGTCCATTTGAAGTGAAAGGAAAACAAATTGTTGATGGGTCATGGAGTTGACCATAAAATATTTGGAGCACAATCGTGATCTCTCGAATTTATTGTTACGTCATCCAAGTACAAGATGTTTTTCATATGATGAGAAAAAAATGATCATTGAAATGAGGAGTAGAAAAAAATGATCATTGAAATGAGGAGTAGAAATTTACCACCCTGTTATATTTTGACGACCCTTAAAAATGAAAATCCAGATATTGGAGTATCAATGACTGATTTGTACAACTTTTGTTCTTCGATTCGTAAAGAGTAACTAAGAGATCGAACTACAATTGAAGCTCTGATAGAAGATATTCAAGAAGGTGGTTATCAATATTTTCTTGACTATGACAGTGATTGTAATTTGTCCCATCTATTTTTTAAACATCCAAAGTCAATTTTAATTACCAAGAGTTACCATAATGTCTTTATGAAGGATTGCACGTACAAAACCAACAGATATCATATGCCATTGTTTCCTATAGTTGGTGTGACAAGTTTCAATAAGAATTTCTGCTCATGCTTTGTATTTATAAGAAATGAGAAATTTGAAGATTATGTATGGGCATTATAGATGTTTAAAAATGTCTTAGGAGTGCATCATGATCGACAAGTTCTTTTGACTTATAGGGAATTGGCGTTAAAGAATGTCATTGATTTGGAGTTCCCTAATGCTGTACATATATTGTGTTCTTGGCACATCAATAAGAAAATCGAAGAAAATCGAAGTCTGGAATGCATTTTTTACCGATGGAATAACCTAATTGAGTCCCCATCCGAAGGAGCATTCAATACAGCATTCGGGCATTCAAACAAAATTTCAGAGAGGATTCGCAGGCAGTGAACTATTTAACAAGGACGTAGATCCCACATAAAAAATAATTTGCCAAGGCATGGATCGGCTGGTGTTTACATTTTCAGAATCAAGCTATTTCAATTGTTGAAGGTGCACATTCTGTGTTGAAAAGTTATGTAGCTACATCTACTGGTGACCTAGAAGAAGTCTGAAAAAGTATAGCCCACGTCATTAAAAATCAATTTGAAGAGTTCAAGATTTAACTTGAGGATGTAAAAATTCTACTTGCTCATACATACTGTTTTTATTCCTTTCTTTGATGAGTTGAACGGCAAAGTATCCCAATTTGCATTGAATGTGGTTTACAACCAATATGCTATGCTTATAAACAGTTCATTTTCACCCATTTGTACAGGCCTACCGTGTGTGCACAAAATACAATGGATGGACAAGTTATATTTGGATCATATCCATCCACAATGGAGAATCGACTTGATTTCATTGGACGGCTTGAGTATTGAAAAGAATCGGCCTGGGGATGAATTAGATGTTCACTTTGAAGACATTAATAACAAATATGGACATTTGCCTTTGTATGATCAAGAGGTGCTCCGAAATCATCTTCAAAATCTTGCCATCCATGATAAGCCAATCAGTCACCCTATTATGCAATATTCTAGAGGACGTCATCCAGGTTCAAAAGAATTCATCAAAGGGCTAAACATCTACACGTCGAGATCATTCTTTATTGTTAATCTTTATTACCTTATTATGACTGTAGAAAATATATGAATATGCACTTACTTGGTCAAGTTGAGACAAACTCGTTGTTTGTGATTCATGAAAATGATCTACATTAGGCAAAACATTTAAATCTACATTCGAAGATGCCTGTGTAGTAATTCTATTCGGACAGGTTCTATAATTATGACCAGTATTTTTGCAAACCTTGCATCTTCTTCCATTCATTTGATTCTCTACAATCTCAAACGCAGAAGGATCTCGACGTGTAGATGTTTGGCCATTCTTTGAACCTGGATGACATCCTTTAGAACATTGCATAATAGGGTGACTGATTGACTTATCATGGATGTCAAGATTTTGAAGATGATTTCGGAGCACCCCTTGATCATACGAAACTAAATGTCTATATTTGTTCTTAATGACTTCAAAGTGAACATCTAATTCATCCCCAGGCCGATTCCTTTCAATATTCAAGTCATCCAATGAAATCAAGTCGATTCTCCATTGTTGATGGATATGATCCAAATGTAACTTGTCCATCCATTGCATTTTGTGTGCACACGGTAGGTCTATTGAAACTGTAAACTCTTATGTACAAATAGGTGAAAATGAACTGTTTATAAGCATAATATATTGGTTGTAAACCACATTTAATGTAAATTGGGATACTTTGCCGTTCAATTCATGAAAGAAAGGAATAGAAACAGTATGAGCAAACCGAATTTTTTCATCCTCAAGTTAAATCTTGAACTCTTCAAATTGATTTTCAATGATGTGGGCTATATTTTTTCAGACAACTTCTAAGTCACCAGTAGATGTAGCTATATAACTTTTCAACACAGAATGTGCACCTTCAACTCTTGAAGTAGCTCGATTCTGAAAATGTAAACACCAACCAATTCATGCCTTGGTGAATTGTTTTTTATGTGGGATCCACGTCCTTGTTAAATAGTTCACTGCCTGCGAATCCTCTTTGAAATTTTGTTTGAATGCCTCAAACGCTGTATTGAGTGCTCCTTCGGATGGGGACTCAATCAGGTCATTCCATTCGGTAAAAAATGCACTCCATACTTCGATTTTCTTAAAAAGAGGTTTACAACGAGCAACAATATTCTTATTGATGTGCCAAGAACACAATATATGTACAGCATTAGGGAACTCCAAATCAATGACATTCTTTAATGCCAATTCCCTATCAGTCAAAAGAATTTGTCAATCATGATGCACTCCTAAGACCATTTTAAACATCTGTAATGCCCATACATAATCTTCAAATTTCTTATTTCTTAGAAATACAAAGCATGAGCATAAATTCTTATTGAAACTTGTCACACCAATTATATGAAACAACGGCATATGATATCTGTTGGTTTTGTATATGCAATCCATCAGAAAGACATTATGCTACCCCTTGGTAAGTAAATTGACTTTGGATGTGCAAAAAATGGATGGGACAAATTACCATCACTGTGATAGTCAAGAAAGTATTGGTAACAACCTTCTTGAAGATCTTCTATTAGAGCTTCAATTGTAGTTTGACCCCTTAGTTTCTCTTTCCGAATCGAAGAACAAAAGTTGTACAAATCAGTCGCTGATACTCCAATATATGGATTTTCATTTCTAAGGGTCGTCAAAATTTGGCGGGGTCGTATATTGCTGCTACTCATTAAATGATCATTTTTTTCTCATCATCTGAAAAACATCTTGTACTTGGATGGCCTAATAATAAATTCGAGAGATCATGATTGTGTTCCAAAATTTTTATGGTCAACTTCTATGACCCATCAACAATTTGTTTTCCTTTCACTTCAAATGAACAATTGCATTGGGGAAAGTTTTTATGGTCAACTTCTATGATCCATCAACAATTTGTTTTCCTTTCACTTCAAATGGACAATTGCATTGGGGAAAGTATGCTTTCATTTTTCTCTCATCATCTTCCAAGCTAACCGTGCTGCGATATTTAACTCCTCTATCGCAACCAAGGATTAATTTCTTTTCCTTATTACATGACCTCTTGATGGTAGATACAAATCCTTGTTCAAGAGCAATATTCTTAACATATTTTATAAAATTCTCATGACTTGAAAAACATCTCAACAAACTCCATGCCACTTGAGGATTCAAAACTACCTGTAATACTACAATAATAATGATTTCTAGAAAAAATGAGATAAGAGAGAGTTAGTTACCTTCAATTCGAGATAAGAGATTCAGAGATTAGCTTGAGAGAGACACCTTCGAACCGATATAAGAGATTGAGAGAGTGGAACAGAAGGAGGCAGGGATTCGGGTTAGGAAAGTGTGTTTAAAGAAAGGTTTAAGGGAGAAGGGATTGAAAATGGGGTTTAAGGGAGAAGGGATTGAAAAGGGGGTTGAAAATGGAGTTTAAAGGAGAAGGGATTGAGAAAGGGGTTTAAGGGAGAGGGAGAGACAAACGCCGGTTAAGGGTTTGAATGGAATGAAATGAGTCGAATTTCGTGGAGGATCGATCATATACGTTCGCATTCGTCCGGAAAACTAGATTTTCCCAGGTTTTCACAATTTTTTTGGGATTATAGATCTCATGGACAATTTTTCTTCGAAGACAATAAAAAATTCTTGTTACTTTTAAATTATTTAGTTAACTTTTGAACTTTTGTATGCTTTACAAACATGTTGTGCCTACAAAAAATACCTTGAGTACAAAGGTTTATGATTTATATTTGGTCCATCGAGAACAATGTTGATAGAATAAATTAAATCATGTTTTTAAGCCTCCTTTGATCAATTTGAATTATTTTTTAACAATTAATTTTTTGTCTTTGAAATTTTATTTTAATATTTTCATTTGAATAAATAGTATCATTATTAACATAGACAAATTACGATTCACAATTTTAGTTTGAGTTTCTTTAAGAGAGCTTTGCCACAAATGAATTCATTATCATACTCTAGAAAGAAAGGCAACATTGGTTTTGGGTTGGGTTAATTCAAACTTGTAAATAACTTAATCTAGTTGGATTCATTAGTTGGTGGCATGGATCTTCCAGAGCCTTCGAAAGCCAAGCTGGATATGAGTTTTAGTATTCATAGGCAAGCCTGCTTGCCACAAGCAAACCCTTCCCCATCTAGTCGAGTGGCCTCAAATAGTTCTCTTCTCCCTCTTTCCTTTTAAACAATAATATTTTGATGTAAATTAGATATCATATAATTATCAAACAATAAGATTTTTCCTGAAAGTTTTTTTTCTAATTTGCTAAGTCTAGTTTAAAGTGAAAATTGTCACACGCACCATTAGTGTCCTTTCTTGTTGCTTGCAAGAAATGCTATTTTGTTAATTATGTATTACGTTCTTATTTGCCATTGCAGCCACCTTTCATTGGAGGTAACCGTGAGAAGATTCAGAAGAAAATAATAAAGGACAAGATTAAGCTGCCTGCATTTCTGTCGAGTGAAGCTCATTCTCTGCTGAAGGGGGTAATTTATGTTTCCCTTTTCCCCCTTGTTTCTCCATGTGTCTTGCATTCTTATTGAACATCCTTCCTTCTTGCAGCTACTACAGAAAGAAGCAAGCAAGCGGCTTGGCAGCGGACCAGATGGCAGTGAGGAGATAAAGCACCACAAATGGTTCAAGTCAATCATCTGGAGGAAACTGGTGGCCAGGGAAATCCAGCCGAGCTTCCGTCCAAATGTTGCTGGAAAGCACTGCATTGCCAACTTTGAGGAGAAATGGACCAATATGCCCGTGTCAGATTCTCCGATAGCCAGCCCAAGTGCAGGTGACTGCAATTTTGTGGGTTTTAGCTATGTGAGGCCTGCCTCTTATCTGAGACAGACTACTACTTTGCAGTAGAGCCATGAGATTGAGTACTGGTACTGGTTGCCATTGACAGAAAAGCTGCTACATATATATGGATGGCGAACCCATTTTACTTTTCAGTCGCGTTAAAACTCTGGTTATCATAGTTTCATGCATGGTGGATGCGATGCTAGGTTGCTATTGGGTTGTTACTACAACATAGTATTGTCACCTTATTTAAGATGCTGAAGTGGTGCATACTTTGTATTGGTTTCTTAAATAAATAATGTGTTCCTGTGAAGTGTGTAGCGATGGATGGATGATGTATAGATTTTACAAGGGGGTACATATCGGAATTCCAGAGTTTCCTTGCTACCAGAAAAGCCCTTAGAATGATAACCATGATGATCCGATGATGATGCCTGTATCAAACTATTAGGGTTTGTTTGTTTGCATAGATTTTTTTCTTTCTAAAGAAGTATAAATTTTTCAAAAAACTGGGATTTCCGTGACTATTTGTACAGGTTATTAAATTGGTTGGTTCTTGGTATTTTAGTTGTCAATTTTGTTTCCTTCCACATCTACATCAAACTATTAGGGTTTGTTTGTTTGCATAGATTTTTTTCTTTCTGAAGTGTAAATTTTTCAAAAACTGGGATTTACCATGATTATTTGTACAGGTTATTAAATTGGTTGATCCTTAGTATTTTAGTTGTCAATTTTGTTTTTAGGGTTCCATTTTGGTCCATTCTGGACCGCTCAGCCTGAACGGGCTTGGTCCAAGCAAAATGGGAGACACATGGGCTTTTATTAACAAGGAATGTCAATTTATTTTTTCACTACTTGTGTGATGAATAATAGATAAAAAGATCAGTTCAATATTTCCTAACATTGGTCTCTATTAATTTCATTGGCTGCCATTTTTGCATAGTTTGCTATTTGTCAATTTCAGCCTCATCAAGTTGTCTCATTGGCCATTCAGGAATGGCAAATGTACGTCGTTGTCCAGTGAAAAGTGAGAGAGACAGAGAGAGAGCATGGCCATTGACCATTCAAGGATGGGCAAAGAACTTTGTACTTCGTAGTCTTCTCTCTCACTCTCACTTCTATTCGCCATTTTCTTCTGTTTGGGAGCATGGAAAACTTCCTTTTTCTAACATTCCCTCAGCTCTCATCAATGGAGAAGCTGGAAAGAAAGCACCCAGTTTCCCTTTACACTGCACTCCATGTAGTTTTCTTCATCCATCTCTCTGCAGCAACAAACACTACATCGTCCATGACCGACAACCTTACCCCATCAATCCTTTTGAACAGTGGTGCATCTTCTAAGTTGCTGCAGGATATTTACCAACGCAGCTGGATCAGTGATGTTGGGTCCAATTATACTCTCTCTTTGCAGAACACCATGGCCTATACAGCCAATTCTCAAGCCTCCTCTGTTGAGCAGGTTCCTTACATGACTGCTCGAATCTTTCCCTCCCAATTCACCTACAACTTCTGGGTTGGTGCTGGCTGGAAATTCATCCGCCTCTACTTCTACCCCACGAATTACAGTAGTTTTGACGCCTTCAATGCATTCTTTTCAGTCGTAGCCGGTCGTTACACTCTACTTCACAACTTCAGCACCTTTATCACAGCAAAGTTCCTGAACGTTGATGATTTCACACGTGAATTCACCATCCACACAGCGGCTGGATTTTTGAACTTAACCTTTGTCCCTTCTCAGAATGTTCCCAATGCTTATGCCTTCGTGAATGGGATTGAGAGCACCTCCATTCCCTCCATCTTCATTGAACCGGGCAAACTTCTAAGCAACGATGGAGGTGAATTCCAGATCGAAAATAACACAGCACTTGAGACAGTTGTTCGATTGAACGTTGGTGGGAATTATGTCTCACCCGTTGAGGATCCTGGATTGAACGTTGGTGGGAATTATGTCTCACCCGTTGAGGATCCTGGCCTATTTCGAAAATGGTACGATGACTCACCGTACATATGTGGAGCAGGATCTGGTGTGTCATATGGAAAGGATCCAAACATAACAATCCAATACACTGATGTCCCAACCTATATCGCACCGCCAGACGTCTACTCAAGTGCTCGATCATTGGGTCCAAACCCTGATGTCAACAAGAACTACAACCTGACATGGATTCTGCCAATCGATGCCCACTTCTGGTACCTGGTAAGGCTCCACTTCTGTGAGATCCAAACCCCAATTTACAAGATAAATCAAAGGGCATTCTACATTTATATCAATAATCAGACCGCGGAAGACAAGGCTGACGTGATTGAATGGGGCAATCGCAATGGAGTTCCAGTGTATAAAGATTATTACATTTTTATGTTAGGTAAGGTATCATCGTCACAGGATTTGTGGGTTGAGCTTCATCCAAACTTGCACTTGGATGTCCCATCAGAATACTTTGATGCAATTTTGAATGGTCTGGAGATCTTTAAATTAAACGACAGTCAGGGGAACCTCGTTGATCTGAGAGGGTCCAATCGATCATCACCCTCAGGCAATACTCCAGTTATAGCAGGTGTTGTTGGATCTTTCATTATTCTTGTGCTCATCTGTCTTGCTTTTGCTCATATTCTCCATGGTCGGAGACAATGGAAGGATACTACCTTGACAGTGAGCAACACATCTCCAGTCCCTTCAAAGCTCTGCCGTCATTTCTCCTTTGAAGAGATAAAGGAGGCAACCAATGACTTCAGTGATGCATTTCTCCTTGGGGTTGGGGGATTTGGCAAGGTGTATAAGGGTATGATCGACGGAGGTGTGACCAAAGTTGCTATCAAGCGTGCAAACCCAGTCTCCCAACAAGGAGTACATGAGTTCCTGACAGAGATTGAGACGCTGTCACAGCTCCGCCATCGCCACCTTGTATCTCTGATTGGATACTGTGATGAGAATTGTGAGATGATTCTTGTCTTAGACTATTTGGCCAATGGAACACTCAGCAAGCACCTCTATGGGACTGAAAAGTCACCCCTCTCATGGAAGCAGAGGCTTGGGATCTGCATTGGTGCAGCTCGTGGCCTTCACTACCTCCACACTGATGCCAAGCAAACCATTATCCACCGTGACATCAAGACGGCCAACATCCTCTTAGATGAGAAATGGGTTGCCAAGGTTGCAGATTTTGGGCTGTCAAAGATTGTTCCTATAATGGAGAACTCGCATGTAAGCACCGCCGTCAAGGGCAGTTTTGGATACTTCGATCCAGAGTACTTCCGTTTGCGGCGATTGACCAAAAAATCCGATGTGTACTCATTGGGTGTTGTCCTGTTTGAGGTTCTCTGTGCACGGCCTGCTGTGGACACCTCAGTGCCGGTGGAGCAAATGGGCTTGGCTGGGTGGGCTCTTGATTGCAAGAGAAGAGGAGTGCTCAATGAGATCATTGATCCCTATCTAAAAGGGAGGATTGCACCAGAGTGTTTAACCAAGTTTGCAGAGACAGCAGAGAAGTGTTTGGCTGAGAAGGGGATTGACCGGCCGGCAATAGATTACTTGTTGTGGAGCCTTGAGGTTGCATTGCAGCTGCAACAGAGGGCAGTGCAGGAAGGTAAGAGTCTGTGACACTGAAAACTGCAATGTCCCATTCACCGTTGCTGCTCAAGTAGACGCGAAAGATTTAAATCCATCCACAAATCTTGAAGGGAATGTATCAGATTCAAAGAACATTGGGACGACTGCGAGCACGCAGACTCTGTTCTCAAAAATCTTGAACCCAAAGCAATGGTGAAATTGACGATCAAAATGATGAAAAGGACGTTATGAAATCTTTTAAGTCGATCTTCCACCATTCTGCATATTATCATCTTATCATCTACACCTGCGTTAAGAATGCTATGTCTGTAGGTGATGTAGGACAATCCGTGGCTGACTCGACGGGCCAAGAAAATCCGAAAGCCCGGCCGGTTTGAGCTTCTATTTTATTTTTATTTTGACAATGTGTATTATAAATACTCCATTAGTGTGTGTAATTAGATTATTGATTGATAATGATTGAAAATTGAGAGTTTTCTGACCCTTCTCTCCCCTACGCGTGATTCTCGTTTCTCCTCTCCCCTGTAGACTCCTCTTCTTCTTCTTCTTCCTCAGGTAGATTCCCATTCTCTCCCTCTCCGAGTTGATTCTGGTTCGTCTGCTTCCACAAGTCATCTCGCTGTAGACGTGGAAACCATACTTCCATCGTCTCTGCTGCTTCACCGCTGAGAACCTGTTGGTCCCGCCTCCTTGCTGTCGTTCACGATTGCATCCCTCCAAACAACCATCAGATCTGGGTGCCACTGCCCAGATCCACAGGTCCCCAGTTGATGCCTAACACCCCAACAACCTTCTTCAATGCTGCTTGAACCAGAGAAGGTCTGACCCTTAACATCAGCCAAACTCATCATCCCATCTTCGCCCAGGTCTCCCATCCAGCCTTCAACCCTCTAACCCAGGTTCGTTCGCCCATAGCCCAACCTTCCAGAACCCATCTTCATTCCACCACCCATCTCCTGCATTCTCATCACTTGCAAACACACCAGACCCATCCGCGTCCCTACCACTTCGATCAAGTCCATGTCTTTTCAATGTGGGGTCTTCAACGTGTAATCACACGTATGTGAGGTGTTCAGGTGTCATCCATGCTTCATCCAAGTGACATCATCAAACTACAATGAGAGCGTTGGAGCGACTTTCTTCCGTCACCGATGATATATTCTGAAGCCTGAACTAAGACCACGAGCAATTTTGGGTGACACCAACAACAAGATGTGATCAGAATGTACCTTTGATGATACAAGATAGATGCCACAGTCAACTATGGGTGGTGGTAGCGGCAAGATGTGAGAATGCTTTTCTGCTAAGACAAAACTCCGAAATCTTTTCCGTAAATTTAGAGCACGACGACGTAGCTCGCTCGCAGTCAACCAAATGATATTTGTCATGGGCTTTTTCTTCCACGTCACAAGATATTGCTGATATCCTTTTGCATATGTGGAAACTACTTCTTCGATCAAGATAAATTCTATTTTTTGTCTTTTGGATGGCAAAGAAGGTAAGGGAGGTATGATCGGTGAATACTGTATAGGTGCAAGCCAAGTGTTATGAAGTGGGTCTAGAAAGCTAGTAGGAGGGCCAATGTGATGTTCAGGATTGAATGCAGCTCTAAACTGTGAAGGTGGGCAAGATGATCCAGCTGTTGGGCTTTGAAAATGTGAAAGAAGTACAAGCTGAATGGGCTGGATATGTGCATAGCACGGGCCATTTAGTGGGCTGAACATCTGAGTGGGTTGGACGGGTTCAAGTTGTGGGTCAGGCTGTGGATTTGGCTATGGGTCAAGAAGGCCAATAGGATTAGGGTCATGCTGTTGTGGGGTGGGGCTTGGAGGTGAAGGTGTTGGAACTGGACATGGTGTGAGGTACTCTACATGATTATCCATATCAAATTCATTGGACTTGCAATGAATATCTGCAACAAACTGATATTTTTCACCGTTTATATTAATTTGACTTTTAATTTCAGTGTGTGAATCATGATTGTGTTGTGTAGATGCACGTACAGACTCAGACGGACTAGGTAACATTGACACTGGGATGAGATCTATTGACTGGGATGGAGTGAAAGCACACCTAACCAAAGCAAGAGGAGTTTTTCTGGTCTCCTCATCTTTTTCATCCCTGGGAGATTCTCCTATCAAAAGAGGAGAAGGTGTTGGAATTGGACATGGTGTGAGGTACTCTACATGATCATCCATATCAAATTCATTGGACTTGCAATGAATATCTGCAACAAACTGATATTTTTCACCGTTTATATTAATTTGACTTTTAATTTCAGTGTGTGAATCATGATTGTGTTGTGTAGATGCACGTACAGACTCAGACGGACTAGGTAACATTGACACTGGGATGAGATCTATTGACTGGGATGGAGTGAAAGCACACCTAACCAAAGCAAGAGGAGTTTTTTCTGGTCTCCTCATCTTTTTCATCCCTGGGAGATTCTCCTATCAAAAGAGGAGAAGGTGTTGGAATTGGACATGGTGTGAGGTACTCTACATGATCATCCATATCAAATTCATTGGACTTGCAATGAATATCTGCAACAAACTGATATTTTTCACCGTTTATATTAATTTGACTTTTAATTTCAGTGTGTGAATCATGATTGTGTGTTGTAGATGCACGTACAGACTCAGACGGACTAGGTAAATTGACACTGGGATGAGATCTATTGACTGGGATGGAGTGAAAGCACACCTAACCAAAGCAAGAGGAGTTTTTCTGGTCTCCTCATCTTTTTCATCCCTGGGAGATTCTCCTATCAAAAGAGGAGAAGGTGTTGGAATTGGACATGGTGTGAGGTACTTTACATGATCATCCATATCAAATTCATTGGACTTGCAATGAATATCTGCAACAAACTGATATTTTTCACCGTTTATATTAATTTGACTTTTAATTTCAGTGTGTGAATCATGATTGTGTTGTGTAGATGCACGTACAGACTCAGACGGACTAGGTAAAATTGACACTGGGATGAGATCTATTGACTGGGATGGAGTGAAAGCACACCTAACCAAAGCAAGAGGAGTTTTTCTGGTCTCCTCATCTTTTTCATCCCTGGGAGATTCTCCTATCAAAAGAGGAGAAGATGTTGGAACTGAACATTGTGTGAGGTACTCTACATGATCATCCATATCAAATTCATTGGACTTGCAATGAATATCTGCAACAAACTGATATTTTTCACCGTTTATATTAATTTGACTTTTAATTTCAGTGTGTGAATCATGATTGTGTTGTGTAGATGCATGTACAGACTCAGACGGACTAGGTAACATTGACACTGGGATGAGATCTATTGACTGGGATGGAGTGAAAGTACACCTAACCAAAGCAAGAGGAGTTTTTCTGGTCTCCTCATCTTTTTCATCCCTAGGGGATTCTCCTATCAAAAAAGGTATCTCCTGACTTCTAGTCTTGAGTCTCTGCCTGTATTTGAGAGGGACATATTTCTCCATTAACAACTCTTTCAATTGAGCGGTCTTTTCTTAACCTCCTAATTTTTTGTTCCACCGTCATGTAGAAAGTTCGGGTTTGTTCCACTAATTTGAATTTGGAGAAACGAACTCGTTGACTTTCTGACATGTCATGCCACTCAAAATAGCCTTCCATGTCTGATAGCCAATCAAGAAAAACTTTGGGATTTAGACGTCCATCAAAATCTCAGGACACGATAGGAACAATCTTCAAGACATATTCGTCATTTTTGGTAAATTCTTGAGGCTTATGAGGCTGACGGTACCCACCACGATCAACTCCTCGGAGTTCAGTCAACTGGTTGCTCTTGGGTTGTCCAGGAATGAATTTAGCATTTATGGATTCCTGTTTTTTTAGAAATTCAGTCGTCTGGGTAGTTAACTGAGTGAGGAACTTATTGAACCAAGTTGGGGATTGTTCTCCTAACATTTCACCGGATGGTTCAGACCCTTTCTGATAGGTAACTCCATTCCTAGTGGTCATGCATGGATATATGTACTAGTATTCCTCTAGACTCACTAATATAGGGATGAATTCTGACTATATGCTATGACCTAATTCTATATGCAATGAATGACAAAATTGATTTTTTTTTTAAAAATAAAGAATGCAATTTTTTTTTTAAAAAAAAAATAAGATGTAACCTAAGACCGTTGGTGTTTAAGGAAACAACCCAACCTTACTTAGGGTAATCCTAAATGCCTAATGTAAGCAAAACTGAGGAATAAATCTAATATGACCTAACCTAAAATGGGTTGAAATTAAATTCCAATTAATACCTGCAATTAATTAATATAAAATTTACCACAAAAAATCATGCAAATTCTTAGAATCTAATATAAGTGATTATAAGACAATTCAAACTAAGTCATAACTCAAAGTGGAAGGCTTTCAAAACAAAGGGGCTTAATTAAATCCACAAATAACTAGATCAATCACCAAAAAGAGACTAATTCAAATTGTCTAAAATCAAGGTGATGTCAAAACAAAGTGGAGGCAGCAGTATATGTGAGCATCAGAGATAGGAAAAGAGGATTTAGTGAGAAAAGAGGATGTGTAATGGTTGAATGGTAGTTTAGGACAGGTAGAGGTGGCTGTATGGGGCTAAGGAAGGGTCCAAGAGGACTTGTGGCTGCAGTAGAAGGGCTGTTAGGGACTGGAAATAAAGTTAAGTGCAATGTTATCAGAACCGGACCCTTTAACGAACCGTCTTCGAGGCATTTTGGGTTTAACCAGGTTTAGCCACTATAAAATAAATATTACATATAATATTAAATAAGACACCTTTTACCAATAATATTAATATAAATATTAAAAATAACATTTAAACTCTGAGTAATATACCAAAACGGTGAAAGATATGGGATAGAAATAGTCATAAACATTTATATTTCAAATATACACATTTTTTAATATTAATTTTTTATATTTTGAAGGGTATTTTTTTTTTTAAAAAAAATTCAAATTCCGTGGCTCACGGTTTCTGGGTCAAAACCGCAGAAAACCGTGGTTCTGACCGGTTTGTAATTTTGACCCAGGAATGGTTTTCGACCAGAATTGAACCGCAGTCACCGCGGTTCCTGTAGAATCTACCGCAATTTGGTTCAATTCTGATAACATTAGTTAAGAGGCTGGTGGTGGCAAATCTGGGTTCAAAATGGGTTAAGGAAATACATGACAGCAAGGAAAGAGTTATTTGGAGGTGGCAGCAAGGAGAAGGTGGCTTTAGGGGCGACAATAAAATAGGTGGTCATGGTGCGACACTAAGAAAGTGGGGTATGGGGTCATGGCTGTAGTATGAAAGAAAAAGACAAAGAAAAGAGAGAACAAAGAAAAAACAAGCACCTGGCTTCTTGACCAAATTCCGTGGATTGGCTCTACCAAGTCTGCACAAGCAATTGCAGAATTTTTCCAACATGTAAGCCACAAGGGCTTCATATAGTGTTTACAACAATAAATTCCCAAACTGCCCTTTCTTAAACTAGATCAAAGACAATGACTAAACTACCTTCAACTAAATAAAAAAATTAAAATGCTAGAATTAGAAACTAATCTTCCAATGACAATAAAATAAATAAATGAATACAATCATGATAAATAATAAAAAACTTAATGCTAAATGTGGAAACTGTCTAAATATAGAAATCTGCTCTGCATCAGTTAATTTAATTGATCTATGTATGGGCATTGTCAGAATGGAGATGCATTTTATACATTTTCTTTATTTTAGTAATCTTTCAACTGTTAAGTGGAATTTTAATGAAAATTATATCCTCGAGACAACACACTTGCACACACATGCTATTTTGTATAGCATTATAGAGTTTTTTATGTCACCAAATATTTATTTGACAAATTTATAATTGATTCAATTTATAAATTTGTAAAGGAATTTTGGCTGGCTATGCGTATCCGTCGATACATATCTCACCAGCCGTACAACAATTGTATTAGCTGATAATGCGGTCGATAGGTTTAGCCAATATCGTCTGATATGTATAGTATTAGGTGATATACATTTCTTTAATTTAAAAAAAATAGTTTCAACTTTTAACTATTTTTCGAGTTAAATCTTTCATTGGATGTGATTTTAAAAAGGTTTTAAAAGTAATTTCTTCAGGTTCGAAAATTTTTAAACATGTTTCCCTTAAAATTTGATCAGTTTGAGTTATTTTCATTTTTTTTTAAATTTCAACTTTAAGAGGATTTCAAAATAGGGGCTTTTTGAGAAAAGAATTTAATGAAATAATATTCACTCCTTATGAAATTCATTGGACAAGTGTTAAGTGTGATTGAAATACTTTGGAGGGAGTCTATGTGATAATGAAATAATATTCACTCCTTATGTCTCACTCTAGTGGCCATTTTAGCGGTACCTGTGGTGTGGGTTTTAACATCGCATGTTATGTTTCGAATAACATAATTAAATTTTACTGGGGATTTCAATAATTTTAAAGACTCTATTTTTGTGAGTTATATATACAAAGACAAAAGGGGTGGGAGAGAAAAACCATCTCTCCCAATGTTATTAAAATCGGACCGTGACACAAACCGTCTCGATGGAAGGTTGGGTTAAATAAGGTTCAATCGTGGTCAAACTCGTGCAATAAATATTATATTATAAATAATATTAAATTATCAATTAATATTTAATTGATGAGTTAGAAATAAAATTTTAAGCAAAAAATATTTTTTTGAAAAATCAAAAGATAAATTTTACTAGTAAAATCAAGTGACTAAAATTGAATTTTAATTTCAAATTTTGATTGACTCACTTCAAAAAAAATTGTATAAATTTTTTATTTTTATATACTAGCACGAGAGAGTGAGTTAAAACTTTACAATCCATTATATAATAGAATTATTTTCTAGTTTTAATATTTCTTATGAAATTCTCATATTTTATAATAATACGATAACATTACCTTTAAATTCATCAAATCTTATCCTCAAAACTTTTTTTAAATTTTTTTATACAAATTTTTTTATTATTAATATTAATATGAAAAGACAGATTAGATATTTTAAATTCAATTAATTAAATATTTAAATTTCTTATTCTTATTTAACTTTTTAACAAAATTTTTGTGTGAGTTAGAAATTCCTTAAGTGTTTCTTCTAATTTCTCTAAATTTTTAATAAGGCTCATGTGTTTGCTCACGTGTATCTGTAAAAAACCCTAAAAATATCCACAATACGAAGTGGAAAGTGGAAAGGGAAACCGCCATTGAAGACAAAGAAGGTAAGAAAGAAAAGAGATCAGAGAAGAGGTAAGTGTGATTTTTCCATCTTCTTCACCAAATCCTCTCTCTCACTGGCAAAATCACACTTCCCTATTCCTTCTCTTATTACCCAAAATTTGTATCCTTTCTAAATGGGGCTAAAGCGATGGAGTTAGGAGAAATCTGGGCTTTTTAACTGGGGGGCCTAAGGCGGTCGCCTAACTCGCTTTAGGGTTGAGCCGGCCCTGGCAGCGATGTAAAGAACCTGCTCGACAGAGGCGGCTTAAGAATTGGCTGTATAAGCCATGGTGTTATGCAAAAAGGAGCAACGCCGGCTCTGAAATCTCAGGGACTCTAAGCGCACTGCATTGGTGAGGGCCTTTGGCCATGCGAGAAGTGCAAGTGGAGGCCCTACAGCTCATTGATCACATTGAGGGTTCTAGACGGTGGCCTAGTTGGCCTAAAGCCAGGGCTGGCCTTGAGAAGGAGCATAATTGGACCCAATATCAGTGATCCAGCTCCGGTGGTATACCTCCTGCGACTGAGAAGATGCACCACAATTCAAAACGATTGGTGGCGGAAGGTTGTCGGTCATGGACGATGTAATGTTTGTTGCTGCAGAAAGATGGATGAAGAGAACTACATGGAGTGCGGTGTAAAGGGAAACTGGGTGCTTTCTTTCCAGCATCTCCATTGATGAAAGCAGAGGAAATGTGAGAAAAAAGGAAGCTTTCCATGCTCCCAAACCAGGCCCAACCCTGCCTATAGGCGAAATAGGCAGTCGCCTAGGGCCCCCAAATAGGCAGGGCCCCGAGTCCATTAAACTCCTCTAAGAGCCCATGATCAAAAGGCCCAAATCCACTTCACTTTCCACACGCGTGCACTCGCACGCCGCGAAAGAGAAGAAAGCGGAACGCGTTCTGCACTTTCGCGTCCCGTGTACGCGTCCGGCCCTCGCTCGCGTCCTGCTTCCGCGCCCGTGTACGCGTCCCGCACCCGCGTCCTGCTGCAACGCTAGCATCCTGCGGTCTCGCCCGCGTACACGTCCCGCGCCCGCGTCCTGCGCCCGCTCCCGTCCTGCAGCAACTATAAATAAACAGGGTTCCGGACCCACCAAGCAACACAGAAGCATGACATTCCCTCCGCAAGGGTATCAATAACCGCACTCGCCCCGGCGGCTCTATGATTTCCTTAGGTATTCTCCAGAACTGCCGCTTCTTTTTTTTCTCTCATTTTTGGTTTCGGCAATCACCATGAGCAGCATTTAGCACAATCCAAAAAGTTATTGGGCCCACCTGGGGTTTGCCAACTGCAAGCCATTGGGTAAGGATTGGAATGTATTCACATAGGTATTGATTCTAAGCTACTGTTTGAATAATCCAACTTTAATAGTATTTAGAGGACCATGGATCCTACAATGAATTCAATTCATGATTTTCATTCTGTAATGTGGGAGGATTCTCCATTTTATAACAAAACATTTTTTTTTAATTATATTTTCTACTTTAGAACATATCTTAACTCATATATCTTTTTCTATCATTTCAATTGTCATTACGATTTATTTGCTGAACTTATTAGTCCATGATACTGTAAGACTGTGCAAATTCAAACTTGCAAACTAGTTTAATAAGTGTCAAATTGGGTCATATGACAATTCACGAGAATAGGTGTGCTCGTGTTCATATTTGTCATAGGTAGGCCCCATTGTTTAATATTTAAACTAAATGATGAAGCAGGGGATTTGTAAGCAATGTCAAAACACTGAATTAGGAATGAGTGTGGTGGGAACCTGATCAACAAAAGTGGAGAAAATAAAATATAAAAAGAACAACAGGGATAGGGATTTCAATTCCTAGGTAAATTAGTCTTCCAAGCTTTGGTTTCAATTAGAGGAGAAGCCAACTGATTCTCATGCCAATAATTGAATCAATGTAAATAAGGGCAAAATGAAAATTTAATGAAAATGAAAGATGGAATACCAAAAGAAGTAAAAGAATCAATTGAAATGCTAAATTATATAAAAACAATGAATTGTTGTTATCTAAATGCATGTATTGCTTATAAAATAATATTGACTATACCAGTAACAGTTGCCTTTACAGAAAGAAGTTTTTCAAAGTTAAAATTGATAAAATCTTATCTTCGGTCTACAATGTCAAAGGAAAGATTAAATGGATTAGTTATCTTATTTATTGAAAAAGATATGTTAAAATAACTTAAATATAATAATTTAATTAGTAATTTTGCATCTCAAAACCCGAGAAGAATAAATTTTACATAATACTGTATTATAAATTTGATTATGATATTTTATTTTGGATGTTTTACACTTTGTTAAAAAAAGTACGGTTTTTTTTTTTTAAGTGTAAAGGGCCCCATCTTGAAAGTTAGCCTAGGGCCCCCAAAATCTCAGAGCCGGCTCTGTCCCAAACAGAAGAAAATGGGTAATAGAAGTGGGAGAGAGAGATTCTTGGAGGCAGAGGCATTGGAGGAGAAAGAGCACAAGAGAAACCAAGACTTCCACCTCTCCTAAACCAGTCCAAACTACAGAAGATTGTGACAAATATTTGTCTCTACTCACAAAGAGTAATTCATGCAATATTTTTATTTCCATTTTAATCTATTAATTTTTTTTATTCAACAACTTATTATGTCAATCTTCAGATCTTGTATGCATCACTCATATTAAAATACCATTAATTTTTTTTTATTTCAATCATTCTAATTTGATCTTTTAATGTACTTTATCTATTTCAAAACAAAATTGCTTCATGTGTGCTCCATCCACTAAACATATATTTTGAAAGTTGACTTGAATGAGCCATTTCAATTTAACATTTGAGTCATTCTTAATGTTCAGTTGAGTTATAAAATTACCATTAGAGAATACACTTAAATTTCTATTTTCTACTTAAAATTACAAATAAACAACTTTGGATAATGTATGGTGAGACCATCTATCAAAGGCTATTTACTTTTTTCTTTTTTTTTGAGCGGTAATAAAAAAGAGAATATTACAAAATAAAACAAGAGGTATTAAGAGAGATTGGCCAAAACCAAAAGGGAAAGCAAATACAATGCAAATACTCTAACTCCCACACTTTTACATTATCTATCTTTCAAATTCAGAACTCCCACTTCTTAAAACAAGCTTTTACCCATCCCTACAATCCATTTGGATTTACTTTACTCTATAAATTACAGTTATATTCAATTTAATTTCATTCTTAATATCTAGCCCACCATCAAATTTGATACATTTTTACTGTAAGATAAAGATATATTTTTAAGCCCTTGAAAGCATGGCTTTTTTAATTGATCAAAATGAGATTTTACAGATGAGGTGAATTACTTTATGTTAAATATAGAAAAAAATTCTATATTATTCTACATTCAAATAATACATTGGCATATCTAAATAATAAGGAATCACTTGAGCATCAAGCCTATTGTCGTTCTACAAAGTTCACTTTAGTTTTAAAACTCTCTTGTACTTTACTATATTTTATAAATTGCACTAATATTTAATTTGATCTCAGAATTATCAATCCACCATCAAATTTGATATATTTTTACTGTCAAATAAGATATATTTTTAAGCCCTTAAAAGCATGAATTTTTTATTTGATCAAATTGAGATTTTAAATATATAAAGTTTCAAGCTCTCTTCAAAGGTGAGCCCAAGTGAATTATGGTTCCCACCCTGGGTGCCTAAGGCTGCGTTTGGATTGGGGTAAAGGGGTGATGGGGGTAATCTTTCATTACCCTTGTTTCGTAATTGAGGAGGTCATCGGATAACAATCATTTTTATCCTTCTTTTCTCACTTTGGAATACTCTTACCTTTGGATGCACTGTCCTGAAAAATTATCCTCCATCTAAACGCACCCTAAGTTACAACTTGTGGAAAAATTGGAGTGTCGAATATCTTTTGTAGCATGCTATTTTAAGAAAAAAAACATCTAAATAACAGTTTCTCATTTAAGATTTAACATTGAGAGTATTCTTGAAAAGAGTTTGGGCTTCATATGATCATGTGACATAAAAAGACCATATAAATAGAGGTTGTCTAAAGTTTCAACTCTAATTGATCATTCTATTTCTTGATTTTAATTTTTTTTGAGTTGCATAACAATGTAATTAAGTTTGTATAACTAAAGATGGAAAGGTAAATTTAAAAGATAGCCTAGGGAAACTAACATATAATCTCTTTGATAAAAACTACGATTCTAATTAAATAATTAGCAGAATTCACAAGAAATTAATGTGGAAAAATTCAACCTCCCTCTACATATATATTTTCTTAGAGGAAAATCTCACTTTTTCGGTCTCACCAACGATTCGATTTAGTTCTTTTCAATGGATGAATCTTAAATTTCACTGAGAGTAGAATTTTATAAATGCAGTTTACTTAATAAGAAATTCTCACACTTAATAAATTAAAAATCTTTTACGATTTTTAATAAGAAATTCAATAAAGAATTGAATGAAAAATGGAAATCTCTTCTAATTTCGACAAAATTTCACCAATTTGTTTTATGAACATGTAAAATAAATTCACACCAAACAATTTCCGAAATTAATTCAACAACAATTTCAAAAAATAAAAAACAAATTTCACTCACTTAAGCATAAAAAATACCTTGAAAATAAATCACCAACCAACGCAATGCTATGTTGCATATTCTTGTTGATAAAGAAAAAAAAAACAGAAGAGAAAATTTATCCATGGTTGGCATTTAACTGAAGAAAACCCATTGCAATCTCTATGCAATAGTGGCAACCTTGTTATCTTCTCGACTGTCATTGTCGGCGCATGACTGGACATTTTCAAGCCTTATATAAAAAATAAAGGCCTGATCCATATGCCAACCTAGTGGGCCTTTCATTCAAACCAAAATTGAGTACAAAACACTCACCAAAGGGCTTCAGCCCAGTGGGCCTTTCGCTCTCGAAAGTCCTTCCTCTGTCATCTCAGTTTTCTGAACAAAGTGAGTCGAGTAGTGAGTCAAGCAGATGCAGCAACTCAGAAAGAGTCGGGAACGGTGCAAGTCGAGTGAAGTCGAAGGAACCTTGGAAAATTTGAGAAAATGAGCTGATTATTTTATTTTGTTTGTTTATTTATTGATTTGTTATTACTAAATTTATACAAATTAATTATTTATTTAACAAGTAGGATATTTGAGTTAATTAATTTTTATCATTAAATTTATATTATGTTGGAAATTAATTCACAAATCTTTAAATCAATTTAGGTTTTAGTTACGTTGTCAAAATAATTCACAAATCTTTAAATAAATTTTACGTCTAATTAAAAACTTTAAATCAATTTAAATTAAATTAAAAACATTAAATTATATTTTAAAATCAATTTAGATATAATTAATTTTTTTATATCTATTTAATTAAAAAATCTGATCATTACATAACCCTTACTCAATAAGCTTTCATTCCTCGCTCTCTTCTAATATTTCCCATTTTACCTTTCCCTCGCTCTCTTCAAACATTTTCTTCGTCTATCATTTGTCAATAGTTTTCTTCTTTAAATGGAATAATTCGATGGGTTGAAATCCAACAGGTCCGGTCCAACCCATTTAGTAAACAACTCAAAACAATCTAAGTAGAAGACCAAGATTCAATTGGTCGACCCAAATAAACCATTCTTTAACAACTTAACCGAATCTGACTCATATGAAAGTTGACCTTCTTATTATTATGTAAATGAGTTGATGTAACTTGTACGTGACCTAAATCTTTATTAAATGAGTTAACTTGATCCAAATACTTGATAAGCTTAAAAGAGTTGATCCAACATTTGATCCATTCATTAAATGATTAATCCAACCCAACCCAAGATGCACCTAGGTTAAACCATAAATAATTAGAATCTCCAAGACCCCAACTTTCAAATAACAATTAGAATTTAGAAGACTTCTATGAGAAGCCTACTAGAGTTTATGTGGATTAATTGTTTGAAAGTTCTTTACTTGTGTATGTATGAGTGTTACGGTGTACGACAAGGTAAAAATGATTGAATTAGTACAACCTTAAACAATTACATGAGAAGATAAGAAATGTTTGGAAGAGTTAAAAATGATTGAATTAGTACAACCTTAAACAAATACATGAGAAGATAAGAAAGAAGATGCAATTCAAGCTAGTTTGAGATATATTTAGATAAAAAAAAAACCATAAAAGAATGGAATTGTTATAATTAAAAGGTATTAGGAGAACAAACATCCTTTATTTTTCTTTCCACACAAAAGAGACTTTAATCTACAGCTAAGATGGATTTATAAAATCTTAAAAAAATGTGAGAAATAGAATTAGAGATTTTAGTTTGGATTTAATAAGATAAAATGATTTATCCCATTCATATTCAAATACTAGGGACAAGTCGTATAAACAATTAGCTAAATGAAGAAAAAAATATTTTAGGAATGAATTTTGTGAACTTGATGATTAGACTTAATTTTATAATATTAGTATCAAATAAATAGAAAAAAACTGAATAAAAAAGTATTTTAAGATTAAATTTGTGAATTAGAAGAATTAGATTGATTTTGTCCTAAATAGAATATATTTTTAAAATTGATACGATAAGTTGGAAAGCCATGACGTAACTTATTATTGCAACACTTGAGCTATAAGAAAGAAAAAACCATATTAAAAAGTCTCTAAGAATATAAAGGAAATTATAGGATTTGGAGCCTTGAGCCCAACATTCTTATTACATACTAATACTTTAATTCTGAAGTAATTTAGTTAATTTTCTTTGATTATTTGAACTGCATATACTTTTGGCATATTATTTTTTAGGAAAGTAGTAGGGGTGAAACTTGGATCGGGTTTTAATTCGATCCCACTCGAATCCAGTAAGTTATAAAACAGTAATTGGGTTAAGTCGGGTCAAATTAGGTTGAGTAACTAAGGTCGAATTGGATTCAATAATTTTTAACATAAGTTAAATTGAATTTATTGAAACCCAAACTTACCCTACCCAAATTTCAACGGCAAATAGTATTTATATTTTATATTAACAATAGAACAATAAATAGTAGTATCTCCAGAGTCAAATAAGAACTTCAACTGAAAAGAGTTCACCCCAGAGGATACAGAGCACCTTGGGACCGATATAAAGGTTTTATATGACTGGAGAAACTATAAAAATTAATTTTAAATATGAAAAAACAGTTCATCATGATATCATTACAAGCAACACAGTGAAGACTTGCTTTAAATGGAGAAATGTATACTTACCATGAGATGGGTCTTGGTTAAGTGAGCAAACAGAGGATTCCACACAATATATCAAAATAAATATATAATTAATATTTTTTTTATTTTTAATATATTTCATCTAAAAATATATGAACTAGTTCAATATTTAGAGTTCAATCTCTGATTACAAAGAAACTCCGAGAAGTTAGTCTAATGGTAAAAAAAATTCTTTAAGAAACAAAGATCTTATGTTAGATTCACACTCAACTTTAAATCATCTTTCTCCGTTAATTTTATGTTACGTGTAAATTAAGAGGTTTATATCTAAAGAATAAGTAATGTTAAACACTTGAAACACCTTCCATTATAAATAAAAAAAAAAACTTATTACGTGCTCAGACGATAATGAGGCACACGACAGACGACAGATACAAACAGGGACGCTTCTACTCTCTTTAATGCCTCTCACTTCCTTGTTGGCCATCTCCTCCCCTCTCAACACCGTATTTCTCTGTCAGTACAGGTATCTCTTTTTACCTTCTTTTCTATCACCCAGTTTCTTCTGTTTGGCAGCTTGGAAAACTCTCCTCTTTCTTACGTTTCCCCACCCCAAATCCTTATTTTAACGTCCGTTGTGTGTAACTGTGTATTTGCTTACTTGAATTACAGTGAGGTTCGTGAAATTCTCTTGTTTTTGTGGAAAGTGTAAGACCGGTTTTTCTTCCCTGCTATCTTTCCGTGATGCTGGTCCATTGCTGAGCCTCGTCGCATTTTGTGGTATGTGCAATCGATCTTCAGAAATTTCACTTTGTGAGAGAGAACCCTTCACTCACTGGACATTTGCTTTCAGGAGACCCGATGTGGATTTTATCATGCTTCTGCTGGAATTGGGTTTGTTGTTCTTCATCTCCAATCAATTTTCAGAAATTTCAGAGAGATAGAGATTGAAAGAGAGAGAGAGAGAGAGAGAGACTTATATTCTGATATTGACGATTTCTCTACTTCCTCTGTTTTTATCAATGAAGGAACCAAAAAGAAAGAACCTGGTTCATGTTTTTGCCCTACTCCATGTCTTTGTCTTTGTCCATCTATCCTGTGCAGCAACAAACACTACATCGTCGATAACAGACAATTTCCCCCCACCAATCCTTTTGAACTGTGGTGAATCTTCTCAGTCACCAGATAAATACCACCGCAACTGGGTTGGTGATGTTGGGTCAAAGTTCGGTTCCTCCTTGCAGAACAGCGAGGCCTACACAGCTAGTTCCCAAGCCTCCTCTGTTGATCAGGTTCCTTACATGACAGCTAGGATCTTTTCCTCCCAATTCAGCTACAATTTCCCTGTTGACGCTGGCTGGAAATTCATCCGCCTCTACTTCTACCCCTCAAATTACAGTATGTATGATGCCTCGAATGCATTCTTTTCCGTCACCGCTGGTCCCTATACTCTCCTACGCAATTTCAGCACATTTATCACGGCAAAGGCCCTGAAAGTTGATTATTTCATACGAGAGTTCACCATCAACACCACGGCTGGATTCTTGAACTTGACATTTGCTCCTTCTTCTAATGTTCCCAAAGCTTATGCTTTTGTGAATGGGATAGAGATCACTTCAATTCCCGCCATCTTTTCTAAACCTGGCAGCTTAATCCTCAATGGGCAGCTCATTCAGGATTACCAGATCAGTGATGACACAGCACTTCAGACAATTATCCGATTGAATGTCGGGGGGAATGAAATCTCACCCGTTGAAGATTCAGGCCTATCACGATCTTGGTCTGATGATTTACCTTACACACTTGGAGCAGCATCAGGTTTGGCGTATGAAAAGGATGCAAAGGTAACCATTAAATACACTGACGTTCCGACCTACATTGCACCACTGCAGGTCTATTCAACTGCGAGATCTATGGGACCAGACCCCAACATCAACGAAAATACAACCTGACATGGATTTTTCCTATCGATGCCAAATTCTACTACCTAATCAGGCTCCATTTCTGTGAGATCCAAACCCGATTTTACAAGCAAAATCAAAGGGTATTCTACATCTATATAAATAACCAGACCGCTGAACCAGAGGCTGATGTTATCTTTTGGGGAGAGAATAATGGGGTTCCAGTTTATAAGGATTACATTATTAAGGCAGATGGGCAATCCTTGCTGGATCTGTGGATTGCACTCCATCCAAATAAGGGATCAGGGTCAGAGTATTTTGATGCAATCTTGAATGGACTGGAGATCTTTAAATTGAACGACACTGAGGGGAACCTGGCAGGGCCTAATCCTACTATCACTCAAGAAGATGAGGTTGATCTGGGAAGGTCCAACCAATCATCACACAGATGGAATTTGAAGATCCGTGCACCAGTTATTGCAGGAGGTGTGGTCGGAGCTCTCGCTATTTTCGCTCTCATCTGTCTTGCTTTCGCTGTCTTACGCCGTCGCCAAATGCTGAGGAAGGACTCTACCACCAGCTCTGTTCCATCTGGGTGGCTTCCTATATCACTATACGGCAATTCCCAGACCACAGGCTCGGCCAAAACAGGCACCACAAGGAGCAGTACTTCATCACTACCTTCAAACCTTTGCCGCCACTTCTCCTTTGCAGAGATAAAGGAAGCAACCAATGACTTCAGTGAGGCTCTTCTCCTTGGGGTTGGTGGGTTTGGGAAGGTCTATAGGGGTGAAATCGACAGAGGTATAACCAAAGTGGCCATAAAGCGTGCAAACCCACTCTCCCAACAGGGAGTACATGAGTTCCAGACAGAGATTGAGATGCTCTCAAAGCTCCGCCATCGCCATCTTGTCTCGTTGATTGGATATTGTGAGGAGAATTGTGAGATGATCCTTGTCTATGACTATATGGCCCATGGAACACTCCGCGAGCACCTCTATAGGACTCCAAAGCCACCCCTCTCTTGGAAGCAGAGGCTGGAGATCTGCATTGGTGCATCCCGTGGTCTTCACTACCTTCACACCGGTGCAAAGCATACCATTATTCACCGTGATGTCAAGACAACCAACATCCTTTTAGATGAGAAATGGGTTGCAAAGGTTTCAGATTTCGGGTTGTCAAAGCTTGGCCCTACAACAGAGAATACACATGTAAGCACTGTTGTCAAGGGAAGTTTTGGATACCTGGATCCAGAGTACTTCCGTAGACAGCAATTGACAGAAAAATCCGATGTGTACTCATTTGGTGTTGTGCTGTTTGAGGTTCTCTGTGCCCGCCCTGCACTGAATACCTCATTGCCGAAGGAGCAGGTGGGCTTGGCGGATTGGGCTCTGCATTGCCAGAAGAAAGGAGTGCTCAGTCAAATCATTGATCCCTATCTGAATGGGAAGATTGCACCAGAGTGTTTGAGGAAATTTGCAGAGACTGCGGAGAATTGTTTGGCTGAGCAGGGGATTGACAGGCAAACAATGGCCGACGTGTTGTGGAACCTCGAGTTTGCGCTGCAGCTGCAGGAGAATGCAGAGAAGAGTGGTGTAGTCTTTGACACAGAGAGCTACAATGTCACATGCATCCCTTCTGATTCAGAAAAAATTTATTTCAATTCATCCACAAATTTTGAAGGGAATGTTTCAGACTACCTTGGGACAATAATGAGCATTGGCAAACAGAGTCTGGGAAGTGAGGATTCTTCTGGGCTTACACCGAGTGTTGTGTTTTCACAGATTAAGGATGCAAAGGGACGGTGAGACTAAGTTTCATAATGACAATCGACACGTTCCAGAATCTTAGTAGAGGATCTTCAACATTCTGCATTATCATATTATCATCCTCATAGGTACTTGGAATATTTTCTCTGAATTCTTATGTTGCAATTCCATCATATTTACACTCATTTCTCTTAAGACTTGAAAATGCAATTGTAGGTTTTATTATTGTGTCCATGTGCATTTTGGTAGGAATGAAACAACTGATATTATCTTCTCCATTAGAAATCTGGGAGCCATTTTTTTGGGATGCCTCTGTTCTATTCTATTCTCCATTGTTGTTGTTGTAGGTATACATATAATGTGCATGTTTTCCACTGTACTCATTTGAGCTGTTCATGGACATTTTTTTTTTTTTTTTAATTCATGGATCTGGTCCATTCATCAGGTCGGTCTCACTTTAGATTTGTGAGGAGCAATGCCCATGGTTTTCGGTTTTGAAGTTTGCGAGCAACCTGCCAAGAAATGGTTTAGATTTACTGAAATATGTCAGGTTAGAGTTGAAATTTTCTATCAGAAAAGTAAAATGGTTTCCTATGATCCAGTAGAAGTGTAGAAGAAAAGGACTGGACGTCAGCAAGAGTCGATCAAATTTTCTACAATACGGCGAGATCGATTTTCCTAGGGCGTGGGTGTGAGAGATTTTCTTTGGAGAACTTGCCGTATGCTTGCAAATATTACAGTACTTGCACAACTTCATCTTGACCCTTCCTTTTTTCTTTCTTGAGAAACCATGTTCTCTTCCACAAAACAATGTCAATTGTTGCAGAACTGCCAAACGTGCTTTTCATGTTTGATGGGTTGAATTATTTGTGATCCTCTGCCACATTGAGTTTGCAACAATGATTCTGTCATTTAAAATTCTGCATCACTTCTGATGGATCGATCATTTCAAGTTTTTATCAACCACCTATTCAATTATTTATTCTAATGAAATTCTGATTTTAATCCAAATCCTTTCATATTCTGATCATATCCCTACTTGTAACCATTTTCAATAGTTCTTTACAAATTCCTTAAGGGGTTGGCCTAGTGGTCTAGGCATTCCAATCCCGGCAGCTCCAATGAAAGGCTACTTCCCATGGGGTCATTTCACATTGAAGAATTCGGTGTGTGTGAAGAGAGGTGTGCACATGTCTTCATAATGAAAAATGTTTTGAATCTCGAATAAGTCGGTGCCCGAGTCGACACAAGTAGATCTTGAACAAGTACTCACAATCCTCCCTCAAGTCAACAGCTGCACATGTTGGCAACCACCGATGAGAGGATCATTCATTAACTCTGGCCTTCTGGAAAGGGTCCATGACTGCAAGATAAAAAATAGGTTATTTATTGATAATTAAAACTCAATGGAAAGAAGAAGCTTATCCATTGAATCTGACCTCCCCCTTGTGTGTTTGTCAGTGTCCATCTACATTCGAGGTACTGATTTTTGTACTGCCATTTTCTGTCATGATGTACCCTTTTTAAAGAAAATTTCAATTTTTTCCTTATTTTAGAACAAAACGAAAAGAAGAAAGTAAGGACTGTTGGGGATTAGGGATTATTTAATGCAAACACACAATCACACGAATCACACGACACAAGATTTACGTGGTTCGGCTAGAACGCCTACGTCCACGGAGCGAGATCAAATCTACTATGTGAGAAAACAAGTACAGAGGATTACAAGGTCTCTCCCTTTCAGATCTCTCTGTCTCTCACTCTCTCTCTAATCTCTCTTCTCTGTGTCTTACACAGGAATACAATAATATATAAGTCACCCTATTGGGCCTAAGCCCAATAGGCCCATTAGTGGGGCTGGCCCACAACAATCTCCCCCTCCAGCCCCAGGAGGAGGAGAACACTCTGACATGGATGTCATCTTTTGTAGAGGCCAGATGCCCCTACGCAGAACTCAAACTTGTTCTTTGAAAGAACTTTGGTGAATGCGTCTGCTGGATTGTGGTCTGTATGGATCTTCTTTACACTGATCTGTTTCTCTTCAATAGCTGCTCTCAACCAATGATATCTCAAATCAATGTGCTTGGTTCTTGAGTGATACATGGCATTCTTACTCAAGTCGATGGCGCTCTGACTGTCACAATACACTGTGTAGTCCTCCTGTTTGATTCCTATTTCCCGAAGAAATCCCTTTTGCCAAACCATCTCTTTCCCAGCTTCTGTAGCAGCAATGTACTCTGCCTCTGCCGTAGAAAGTGCTACACACTTCTGTAACTTGGATTGCCAACTGACGGCTCCTCCAGCAAATGTGAAAAGATAACCAGAAGTGGACTTGCGACCATCAAGGTCACCAGCCATATCTGCATCTGTGTAGCCTGTAATAAAAGGGTCTCCACCAAACATGATGCCCATACTCGATGTACCTCGTAGGTATCTGAAGATCCATCTCACTGCCTCCCAATGATCATGTCCTGGGTCTGACATAAATCTGCTCACCAATCCAACTGCATGTGCAATATCAGGTCTTGTGCAAACCATAGCGTACATGAGACTACCAACTACCGACTGATATGGAATCTGACTCATCTTGTCTTTCTCTGTCTCTGATGAAGGACAACATTCCTTACTTAGCTTGAAGTGAGCGGCGAGAGGAGTGCTAACGGAGTTGCAATCCCTCATGCCGAATCTCTCCAAGACCTTTTCAATGTATTTCTCTTGAGACAGGATAATCTTATTTTTCTTTCTATCTCTGTGAATCTCCATACCTAAAATCTGTCTAACAGGGCCAAGATCTTTCATGTCAAACGCCTTTGACAGGTCTGCCTTCAACAACTTGATCAATTCAGAACTCTTTCCAAATATCAACATGTCGTCCACATATAATAACAGGATGATGAACTGATCACCCTTGAACTCCTGATAATACACACATGAGTCACCTGAACTATGTTTGTATCCTTGTCCTGTCATGAAAGAGTGAAACTTCTTGTACCATTGCCGCGGTGCTTGTTTCAATCCGTACAAGCTCTTCTTGAGTCGGCAAACAAGATTCTCCTTGCCCTTCAACTCAAACCCCTCGGGTTGTTTCATGTAGATCTCTTCGTCTAGGTCACCGTGAAGAAATGCAGTCTTCACGTCCATCTGTTCAATCTCAAGATCTAGACTCGCGGCTAAGCCCAACATAACTCGTATGGAGCTCATCTTCACCACTGGTGAGAATATCTCATCAAAGTCCACTCCCTTCTTCTGTCCAAAGCCCTTCACCACTAAGCGGGCTTTATACTTTAGAACTTTTTCTCCATCCTTTTTCACCCGAAAGACCCATTTGTTCTGTAGGGCCTTCCTGCCAACTGGTAGATCAACCAACTCATATGTGTTGTTCTTCTTAAGAGACATCATCTCTTCTACCATAGCTTTCCCCCAGTGAATTCTGTTTTTGTCGCCTATAGCCTCTGAGTAACTCTCAGGCTCCCCCTCACTGGTCATCAACACATAATCAGAACTTGGGTATCTCCTGGATGGGTTATGCTCTCTAACAGATCTCCTAGGAGGTATAACATCCTCCGATGTAGAAGTACTGAGGGGATGCTCCCCCTCGCTCAACTGTCTATCTCTGTCCTGATCATCCTCCACTGTGTCCTCAGCTGTATCATGTACCGGCTCATTAACTGTCTCATCTGTAGACGTATCTGCTGGCCCACTGACACTGTCACTGTGACTGCTAGAAGGAACATCTGACCCACTGTCGTCTGACTGACTGACTGGCGGTGCAGGTGAAGGAGAAGGTGTTGCTGTTGTCTGAGATGTGTCAGGAGTAGAGATGGGACCTTGATTTAGGTCACTGGAATATGTGGGTTTATTGTTCTCATTGAAGAATTCATCTTCACGGAATACCACGTCTCGGCTCCTGAACATTTTCTGCTGAGCTGGATCCCACAGTCTGTATCCGAATTCTGGACCACCATAACCAATAAATGCACACAATGTGGACTTTACATCCAATTTCTTCCTTGACATATCAGGGATGTGTGCATAGCAAACGCAGCCAAAAACTCTGAGATGCTTGTAGGAAACTTTTCTGCCTGTCCACAAACATTCTGCCACTTCACCATTTAAGGGAGCTGATGGTGAGCGGTTGATGAGGTATACTGCTGTCCTCGCTGCTTCGCTCCAAAATCTCTTGGGTAGATTTGCGTTGTGAACTATGCAACGCATTCGCTCAACAATGGTGCGGTTGTAGCGCTCGGCTACACCATTATGCTGGGGAGTCCCTGGCACTGTCAACTCATGTCGAATGCCGTGCTTCTTGCAGAATTCTTTAAACTCTCCCGATGTGTACTCTCCACCATTATCGGTCCTCAGACATTTCAGTTTTCTACCCGTCCCTCTCTCCACAGAGGCAACAAACTCACGGAAGAATGAGAAAGTCTGATCTTTGGATCTCATGAAGTAAATCCAGCACTTTCTCGTAGAATCATCAATAAAGGTAACAAAGTACTTGTTCTTTCCCAATGACTCCACCTCTATCGGTCCACAAACGTCTGAGTATACTAGGTCTAGCTTCCTGGCCTTTATGTGGCCCTTTAGATTGAAGGAAGCTCTTGTTTGCTTGCCCATGATGCAATGCTCGCAACTGTCTAACCGGGTGCACTCAGTCCGTGGAATAAGGGCTTTCCTCTGAAGAATCTGCAGCCCTCTCTCACTCAAATGTGCAAGTCTCCGGTGCCATAGAGAGAAAGCAGTCTCTCTCTGCACTGCGTGAATCTGACCGGTGCAAACCGTGCCGGTCAAAACATACAGGTAATCTCTGATCACCCCTCGTGCCATGGTAAGCGACCCCTTGCTGATCCTACATCGGTCTCCGCCGAACGTACTGATGTATCCCTCTGTGCCGAGTACCCTCGCAGAAATGAGGTTCAATCTGATGTCTGGCACATGTCTCACATCCTTCAAACTAATCTCACAGCCATGACTAGTCTTCATAGTAATGTTCCCAACTCCAGTGATAGGGGAACATGCAGAGTTGCCCATCTGAACTGTTCCAAAATCTCCGGATGTATACGTGGAGAAGAAGCTCCTGTGAGACGTATAATGATAAGTGGCACCAGTGTCAATGACCCACTCAGATGAGGAGGGGGTAATGGACAGACTCTCCCCCTCACTGGTGGTCACTATGACAAGAGTACGCTGCTCCTGACATGTGGCAATCGTGGTGTCTGAAGAAGCTGGCTTTCGTGCCTGATACTGCACAGTCTGATTATTTTCTCTCTTCCACACCCTGCACTGATTCTTAAAGTGCCCGCTCTGCCACAGTGAAAACACTTTTTGCTGTCTCTGCCTCTGCTCTGAGATCTATGACCTCCACCGGGTCTGCTCTTGCTTCTATGGTCCTGTCGACCATGAGTTTTATGTCTTCTGCCCCTATCCTGTGACACATATGCTCCGGAAGAAGAAGTTACGATGCCCTTTTCTTTCCGTCTCATCTCTTCATTCATCAATGACTCCTTAACTGTCTCTAAGGATAGCTCGCCACCGGGTGCAGAGTTACTCAAAGCAATCACTAGAGTCTCAAAAGAATCTGGTAGTGTCGCCATGAGAAGAAGAGCCAAAATCTCATCTGCAAATATGATCTTCGCACTGGCCAACTGGTTCACCATGCCCTGATAGTTGCTGAGGTGTTCTGACATTGACATGTTCTCATTGTATGTCAGTTTCACCAGTCTCTTGATAACAGAGGCTTTGTTCACTGGCGCCTTGCTCTCATACATTGTAGACAATTTAGTCCACAGTTCATCTGCCTTCTTTTCTGCTGTGATATGGTGAAGAATGCTGTCATCGACATACTCCCTGATCAGGCTCACAGCCTTCAAATGCTTGTACTCCCATTCTTTGGGCTTTGTCTTCATATCTTCAGGCATAGATGCATCTCCTAAAAGGGATAATATAAGTCATGCTTAATCAGGAGATCTTGCATCCGGGTCTTCCATAGGAGATAATTGCCCGGTACCAATTTCATGACTGTAGAACTGGAACTGGATGCCATTCTGTCACTGTCCTCTGTTCTGTTTGTGCGCAAATGCGGAAGCAAATAACCAACAGTGTAAATTGGTAGCCCTGCACAAACCTAGGGTTCTACTACTAGCATCCAACCAAATACCCCCGAACTCCTCACCACGTGGGTGGTTCAATCATACACATAGCAGAATAATGTGTAAAAAAGTAAATGACAGTGATGAAAAATAAGAGGAAAAGAACTCAGCTGATCTCCTTTCTATAAACACCACTGCTTGGCGCTCACTGTCAACTCTTCAGAAACTAGATCCACACCGGTCACTGTGTAGATCACACTGCCACGATCGTACAGGCGAAGACGGATCTCAATTCCGAGTCCCGGTGACTCCGGAAACTGCAAAACAAATCTGGACCGTTGATTTCCCCGCTGCAGGAGTACCTGAATCTGTAGTCCCTCGGTGTACTGGAAATGGTAGTCTCGCGGGTGCACCTGAACTGGTGGTCCCGCGGGGTTACAGAAAAGGTGATGGTCCTGCGGACTACTGAAAATAAAAAACTCTTTTTTTTTTTTTTTTTTTTTCGATTCTCTGTTTCCCGACGCCACCTCCTTCTCAGATTTGACTGCTCCACCGGCCCTCTTCCTGGCACCTGCCGGGATTGTTGCCGGCGTTTCGGCCGATCGCTATGGTCTTTCTTCTCAGATCTGGCTGGTCGGAGATCTAGCTTGCTGCCGACTGCTCCTTCTCAGTCGTCTTCTTCTCCGATCGCCTCTGCTCAGCGCTTTTCAGATCTGGCGATACCACTTGCGGCTGCTGGCTGTTTTCTCAGAAAACGGAGAAACCCCTTTGTCGCTGGTTTTTTTTTTTTTTTGTTTCAATTTCAGATCTGAGATCAGATCTGATTTTCGGCTCGCCGCCGCTGCCAAGAAAAAAAAAAAAAAAACCCCAAAACTGGGTTTCTTTCTTCCGCCTGCTATTCCACAGGCTGCCACTCTCTGCTTTGCCGCAGGTCTCAGATCTGGCGGATCTTTGTCCGCCGGCTGCTCCTGCTTTCGAGGAGGAAGTCTGCCTTCTTCTTCCGCTGCAACACTTTTGAAAAAAACGGACGCTGGCTGGGGTTTTCTTCGATTTTTTTTTTTTTCCTTTTTGGAACTCAGATCTGGGTTGGTGTTCTTCAGATCTGAGCCGATGTTTCGCCGGCTTCTGCTCAACCGAGGAAACCCCTTTGTCGCTGCAATTCTCCGATTCAGATCGGTTCTGGATCTGGCTGCTGCCGATCTCGGTTGGCTACCAAAAAACGAGAGACCCTTGCTCTGTTCTCCCATGTTTCGCCGGCTGCTTGACCTGTGTGCCGGATTCCGAAAATCCTCTTCTTGCGGCGATGGGTCTCCTTGCACGGCTCTTTCTGTTTTTTTTTTTCTTCAAATCTGCCGTCCAACTGTATAAGCCCCTTTTCCGCCGACGCTGAGATAAAACCCCCTTTTCCGCCGACGCTGCTAACCACCGTCAGCCGACCTGCACTCAGCAGATCGATAAAAAAAAATTTCTTTCAGATCTGTGAACAGTCCGTTCACAGTAAAAAAAAATTTTAATCGATGAACAATATCGTCTTCAGCCGACACGGCTGATTTTCCGTCCGATGTTCTCCGACGGTCCGTGTGATTTTTACCGACTCCGATTCGACGGAACTTTGTCTGAATCCGATAACCTTCGGCTCTGATACCACTTGTTGGGGATTAGGGATTATTTAATGCAAACACACAATCATACGAATCACACGACACAAGATTTACGTGGTTCGGCTAGAACGCCTACGTCCACGGAGCGAGATCAAATCTACTATGTGAGAAAACAAGTACAGAGGATTACAAGGTCTCTCCCTTTCAGATCTCTCTGTCTCTCACTCTCTCTCTAATCTCTCTTCTCTGTGTCTTACACAGGAATACAATAATATATAAGTCACCCTATTGGGCCTAAGCCCAATAGGCCCATTAGTGGGGCTGGCCCACAACAAGGACAAAATTGAGATTTTCTTTTAAAAACTGTGAGAGGAAATAATGGTGCAAAAATAGCTATCATACTCTTATTCCTTTCAGATATGAAAAATCATCCATCATTTTCCCTAGTCTTTGGCAAAGAATCTTCAAAAATGGCTGTCACACGGGAACAGTGAGGATCTCGTGCTCTTTCACTCTGGTCAAGTCTCCCTTGCATACTTTACTACTTTTTATACCCACTTACCTTCTTTTTCAGAGAGACGTGAAGATAAGGCAATTCATTGTGACTCAGTGACGCCGATGTAAGACATATCAAAACTTGCTGTTTTTTAGATATTAAATATTAAAGTAAGGCACATGTTTTTTTATAAATATGTAATAAAAAAAAACATTAATGATATAAAATTTCAACCTCATCTTAAAAAATGGTTTTTTTTATGGACTATGTAAGAAAATAATAAAGATTTTAATTGTATAAAATTTCAACTTGCTCTAGTTGTATGTATCTCAATGTGCGAAAAGCACCTTTTTATATTTTTAGAAGTTATTTTTACGTGTGAAACTATAAAATGGATGATTTTAAGGTCTTCTTTTTATTAAAATTATTGTTTTCAGACTTGGTCATTCATTTTTGTCTTTACAAGATACAATTTTTTTTAAAAAAAAATATGTATTTAGATAGATATGATAAACCTAATTTAAATTATATAGATTGCGGCGATTGAGATCCTGTCACAGCTCCGCCATCGCCACCTTGTGTCTCTGATTGGATACTGTGATGAGAATTGTGAGATGATCCTTGTCTTAGACTATTTGGCCAATGGAACACTCAGCAAGCACCTCTATGGGACTGAAAAGTCAACCCTTTCATGGAAGCTGAGGCTTGGGATCTGCATTGGTGCAGCTCGTGGCCTTCACTACCTCCACACTGGTGCCAAGCAAACCATTATCCACCGTGACATCAAGACGGCCAACATCCTCTTAGATGAGAAATGGGTTGCCAAGGTTGCAGATTTTGGTCTGTCAAAGATTGTTCCTATAATGGAGAACTCGCATGTAAGCACCGCCGTCAAGGGCAGTTTTGGATACTTTGATCCAGAGTACTTCCGCTTGCAGCGATTGACCAAAAAATCCGATGTGTACTCATTGGGTGTTGTCCTGTTTGAGGTTCTCTGTGCAGGGCCTGCTGTGGACACCTCAGTGCCGGTGGAGCAAATGGGCTTGGCTGGGTGGACTCTTGATTGCAAGAGAGGAGTGCTCAATGAGATCATTGATCCCCATCTAAAAGGGAGGATTGCACCAGAGTGTTTAACCAAGTTTGCAGAGACAGCACAGAAATGTTTGGCTGAGAAGGGGATTGACCGGCCAGCACTAGATCACGTGTTGTGGAGCCTCGAGGTTGCATTGCACCTGCAACAGAGTGCAGTGGAGGAAGATAGAGTCTGTGACACTGAAAACTGCAATGTCCCATTCACCGTTGCTGCTCAAGTAGATGCGAAAGATTTAAATCCATCCACAAGACTTGAAGGGAATGTATCAGATTCAAAGAACATTGGGACGACTGCGAGCACGCATACTCTGTTCATCTAAAAATTCTTGAACCCAAAGCAATGGTGAAATTGACGATCAGAATGATGAAAAGGACGTTATGAAATCTTTTAAGTCGATCTTCCACCATTCTGCATATTATCATCTTATCATCTAGACCTGCGTAAAGAATGCTATGTAGGTGATGTAGGACAACCCGTGGCTGACTCGACCGGCCAAAAAAATCCAAAAGCTTTATTTTTATTTTAACATTGTGTATTATAAATGCTTCATTAGTGTGTAATTAGATTATTGATTGATAATGAATGAAAATTGAGAGTTTTCTCACCTTTCTCTCCCCCTAAGTGTCTCATTTCTCATCTCTCCCCTGTAGGGCTTCTCTTCTTCTTCCTTGGGTGGATTCCCATTCTCTCCTCTCCCTCTCCGGGTCGATTCCCGTTTGTCTGCTTCCACAAGTTGTCTCGGTGTAGACGTGGAAACCATACTTCCATCGTCTCTGCTGCTTCACCGCTAAGAACCTATCGGTCCTGCCTCCTTGTTGTCGTTCACGTTCGTATCCCTTCAAACAACCAGGGACTTGAGGAAGGTTGATGGCTAACGCCCCAACAACCTTCCTCAACGCTACTTGAACTAAAGAAGATCCGACCCTTCACATCAGCCAAACCCATCATCCCATCTTCGCCCAGGTCTCCTATCCAACCTTCAACCCTTTAACCCAGGTTCGTTCGCTCATAGCCCGACCTTCTAGAACCCATCTTCATTCCACCACCCATCTCCTGCATTCTCATCACCTGCAAACACACCAGACCCATCCACGTCCCTACCATTTCGATCAAGTCCCTGTCTTCCCAATGTGGGGTCTTCAATGTGTTTATCACACGCATGTGAGGTGTTCAGGTGTCATCCAAGCGTCATCATCAAACTACAATGATAGCATCGGAGCGACTTTCTTCCGTCGTCAATGATATATTCTGAAGCCTGAACTAAGACCACAAGCAAGTCTAGGTGACACCAACAACAAGATGTGACCAGAATGCACCTTTGATGATACAAGATGGATGCCACGGTCAACTATGCGTGGTGGTAGCAACAAGATGTGAGAATGCTTTTCCGCTAAGACAAAACTCCGAAATCTTTCTAGTAAATGCAGAACACGACAAGGTAGCTCGCTCGCAGTTAACCAAATGATATTTTTCATGGGTTTTTTCTTCCACGTCACAAGATATTCAGCAATATCCTTTTGCATCCGTGGAAACCACTTCTTCGACCAAGAAAAATTATATCTTTTCTCTCTCGGGTGACAAAGAAGGTAAGGGAGGTAGGATCGGTGAATACTGCATTGGTGGAGGCCAAGTCTTATGAAGTGGATCTGGAAAGCTAGTAAGAGGGCCAATGTGATGCTCAGGATTGAATGCAGCTCTAAATTGTGAAGGTGGGCTAGATGATGTAGTTGTTGGGCTTTGAAAAGGTGAAAGAAGTACAGCCTAAATGGGTTGGATATGTGCATAGCACGGGTCATTTAGTGGGCTGGATATCTGAGTGAGTTGGACGGGTTCAAGTTGTGGGTCAAAAAGGCCAATAGGATCAGGGTCATGCTGATATGGGGTGTGGCTTGGAGGTGAAGGTGTTGGAACTGGACATGATGTGAGGTACTCTACATGATCATCTACATCAAATTCATTGGACTTGTAATGAATATCTGCAACAAACTTATATTTTTCATCGCTTATATTAATTTGACTTTTAATTTCAGCATGTGAATCATGAATGTTTTGTGCAGATGCATGTACAGACTTAGACGGACTAAGTAACATTGACATTGGGATGGGATCTATTGACTGGGATGGAGTGAAAGCACACCTAACCAAAACAAGAGTTTTTCTCGTCTCCTCATGTTTTTCATCCCTAGGAGATTCTCTTATCAAAAGAGGTATCTCCTGACTTCTAGTCTTGAGTCTCTGCCTGTATTTGAGAGGGACATATTTCTCCGTTAACAACTCTTTCAATTGAGGGGTCTTTTCTTAACCTCCTAATTTTTTGTTCCATCGTCATCTAGAAAGTTCGGGCTTGTTCCATTAATTTGAATTTGGCGTAACGGACTCATAGACTTTCTGACATGTCATGTCACTCAAAGTAGCGTTCCATGTCCGATAGCCAATCAAGAAAAACTTTGGGATCTAGACGTCCATCAAAATCCCGAGGCACGATAGGAACAATTTTCAAGACACATTCGTCATTTTTTATAAATTCTTGAGGCTTATGAGCCTGACAATACCCACCACGATCAACTCCTCCGAGGTCAGTCAACTTGGAAGTCAACTGGTTGCTCTTAGATTGTCCAGGAATGAATTTAGCATTTATGGATTCGTGTCTCTTCAGAAGAAATTCAGTCGTCTGGGCAGTCAACTGAGTGAGGAACTTATTGAACCAACTTAGAGGTTGTTCTCCTGACATTTCGCCAGATGGTTCGGACTCTTCTGATAGGTAACTCCACTCCTAGTGGTCATGCAAGGATACATGCACTAGTATTCCTCTAGACTTACTAATATAGGGTTGGATTCTGACTATATGCTATGACCTAATCCTATATGCAATGAACGACAATTTTTTTTTTTTAAATAATAAAGATGCAATTTAAAAAAAAAAAAAAAAACAATAGGATGCGACCTAAGACTGTTAGTGTTTAAGGAAACAACCAAACCTTGCTACTAATACAAAATTTGACACAGGACAAGAGATAGTGTAACCCTAAATGCATAATGTAGGCAAAACTGAGGAATAAATCTAATATGATCTAATCTAAAATGGGCTGAAATTAAATTCCAATTAATATCTGTAATTAATTATATAAAATTTACCACAAATAATCATGCAAATTCTTTGAATCTAATATAAGTGATTATAAGACAATCCAAACCAAATCATAACTCAAAGTAGAAGGCCTTCAAAACAAAGGGGCTTAATTAAATCCACAAATAAGTAGATTAATCACCAAAAAGAGACTAATTCAGACTGTCTAGAACCAATGTGATGTCAAAACACAGCGAAGGCAGTAGGATATGGGAGCATCAGATATAGGAAAAGGGGATTTAGTGATAAAAGAGGATGTGTAATGGTTAAATGGTAGTTTAGGACAGGTAGAGGTGGCTGGTGGTGGCAGATTTGGGTTCAAAATGGGTTAAGGAAAGACACGACAGCAAGGAAAGAGTTATTTGGAGGTGAGAAAAAGGCTTTAGGGGCGAAAATGAAATAGGTGGTCAAGGGTGAGATTTAGAGAGGTACGGTAAGTGGGGTATGGGGGTCATGGCTGTAGTATGAAAGTAAAAGACAAAGAAAAGAGAGAGAACAGAGAGCCCAAATTCCATGGATTATCTCCACCGAGTGATTGCAAAATTTTTCCAAATTTCATTCTATTCCATCAGGTAAGCCACAAGGGCTTTATATAGTGTTTATAACAAGAAATCCCCAAACTGCCCTTTCTTAAACTAGATCAAAGACAATGACTAAACTACCCTCAACTAAATAAAAGATTTACAATGTTAGAATTAGAAACTAATCTTCCAATGACAATAAAATAAATAAATAAATATAATCATGACAAATAATAAGAAACCTAATGCTAAATGTGGAAACTGTGTAAATATAGAAATCTGATCCGCATCAGTAAATTTAATTGGTCTACGTATGGGCATTGTCAGAATGGAGATGCATTTTATACATTTTCTTTATTTTAGTAATCTTTACACTGTTAAGTTGAATTTTAATGAAAATTATATCCTCAAGACAACACACTGGCACACACATGCTATTTTGTATAACACTATAGAGTCTTTTATGTCACCAAATATTTATTTGACAAATTTATAATTGATTCAATTTATAAATTTGTAAAGGAATTTTGGCTGACTATGCTTATCAGTCGATATATATCTCACCAGTCGTACAACAATTGTATTGGCCGATAATGCGGCCGATAGGTTTAGCCAATATCGTCTGATATGTGTAGTATTAGGTGATACACATTTCTTTAATTTTTAAAAATAGTTTCAACTTTTAACTATTTTTCGAGTTAAATCTTTCATTGGATGAGATTTTAAAAAGGTTTTAAAAGTAATTTCTTCAGGTTTGAAAATTTCTAAACATGTTTCCCTTAAAATTTGACTATTTTGAGTTATTTTCATTTTTTTTTTTAAATTTCAACGTTAAGAGGATTTCAAAATAAGGTTATTTTGAGAAAATAATTTAATGAAATAATATTCAATCCTTATGAAGTTCATTGGACATGTGTTAAGTGTGATTGAAATACTTTGGAGGGAGTCTATATGATAATGAAATAATATTCACTCCATATGTCTCACTGAAGTCATAGGCTTGCCTCCTTTATCTCTTCAGAGGAGAAATAACGGCAGAGCTTTGAAGGGATTGGAGACGTGTTGCTCACTCTAGTGGCCATTTTAGTAGTACCTGTGGTGTGGGTTTTAAGGCAAGGCGGTAGTATCCTTCCATTGTTCCGACAATGTGAATTGGGAGGGAAAGATTTGAGTAGCCATGAAAGGAACCTGCTCGACAGAGGTGGCTTGAGAATTGGCTGTATAAGCCATGGTGTTATGCAAAGAAGGACCAGTGCCGGCTCTGAAATCTCAGGGACTCTAAGCGCACTGCATTGGTGGGGGCTTTAGACCATGAAAGAAGTGCAAGTGGAGGCCCGACAGTTCATTGGTCACATTGAGGGCTCTAGGCGGCAGTCTAGTTGGCCTAAAGCCAGAGCTGACCCTGTGAAGGAGCATAATTGGACCCAATATCACTGATCCAGCTCCGGTGGTATACCTCCTGCGACTGAGAAGATGCACCACAATTCAAAAGGATTGGTGGCGGAAGGTTTTCTGTCATGGACGATGTAGTGTTTGTTGCTGCAGAGAGATGGATGAAGAGAACTACATGGAGTGCGGTGTAAAGGGAAACTGGGTGCTTTCTTTCCAGCTTCTCCATTGATGAAAGCAGAGGGAATGTGAGAAAAAAGGAAGTTTTCCATACTCCCAAACAGAAGAAAATGGGTAATAGAAGTGAGAGAGAGAGAGAGATAGTTGGAGGCAGAGGCATTGGAGGAGAAAGAGCACAAGAGAAACCAAGACTTCCACCTCCCCTAAGCCAGTCCAAACTACAGAAGATTGTGACAAATATTTGTCTCTACTCACAAAGAGTAATTCATGCAGCATTTTTATTTATTTATTTGAATTTGTTTTTTAATTTTTATTTCCATTTTAATCCTTTTTTTTTTATTCAACAATTTATAATGTCAATCTTCAGAACTTGTATGCTTCACTCATCTTAAAATACCATTAATTTTTTTTTTTTTTTCAATCATTCTAATTTGATCTTTTAATGTACTTTATCTATTTCAAAACAAAATTGCTTCATGTGCTCCATTCACTAAACATATATTTTGAAAGTTGACTTAAATGAGCCATTTCAATTTAACATTTGACTCATTCTTAATGTTCAGTTGAGTTATAAAATTACCATTAGAGAATACACTTAAATTTCTATTTTCTACTCAAAATTACAAATAAACAACTTTGGATAATGTATGGTGAGACCATCTATCAAAGGCTAGTTACTTTTTTTTTTTTGAGCTGTAATAAAAAAGAGAATATTACAAAATAAAACAAGAGGCATAAGAGAGATTGGCCAAAACCAAAAGGAAAAGCAAATACAATGCAAATACTCTTAACTCCCACACTTTTACATTATCCATCTATCAAATTCAGAACTCCCGCTTCTTAAAACAAACTTTTAGCCATCCCTACAATCCATTTGGATTTACTTTACTCTATAAATTACAGTTATATTCAATTTAATTTCATTCTTAATATCTAGCCCACCATCAAATTTGATACATTTTTACTGTCAGATAAAGATATATTTCTAAGCCCTTGAAAGCATGGCTTTTTTAATTGATCAAAATGAGATTTTTACAGATGAGGTGAATTACTCTATGTTAAATATAGAAAAAACTTCTATATTATTCTACATTCAAATAATATATTGGCATATCTAAATAATAAGGAATCACTTGAGCATCAAGTCTATTGTGGTTCTACAAAGTTCACTTTAGTTTTAAAACTCTCTTGTACTTTACTATATTTTATAAATTGCACTAATATTTAATTTGATCTCAGAATTATCAATCCACCATCAAATTTGATGTATTTTTACTGTCAAATAAGGATATATTTTTAAGCCCTTAAAAGCATGAATTTTTTATTTGATCAAATTGAGATTTTAAATATATAAAGTTTCAAGCTCTCTTCAAAGGTGTGCCCAAGTGAATTATGGTTCCCACCCTGCACGGGTGCCCAAGGCTGGGTTTGGATTGGGGTAAAGGGGTGATGGGGGTAACCCTTCATTACCCTTGTTTAGTAAATGGGGAGGTCATCGGATAAGACTCATTTTTATCCCCCTTTTCTCACTTTGGAATACCCTTACCTTTGGATGCATTCTCCTAAAAAATTACCCTCCATCTAAATGCACTCTAAGTTACAACTTGCGGAAAAATTGGAGTGTCGAATATCTTTTGTAGCATGCTATTTTAAGGGGAAAAAAAACATCTAAATAACATTTTCTGATTTAAGATTTAACATCGAGAGTATTCTTGAAAAGAGTTTGGGCTTCACATGATCATGTGACATAAAAAGACCATATAAATAGAGGTTGTCTAAAGTTTCAACTCTAAGTGATCATTCTATTTCTTGATTTTAATTTTTTTTAGTTGCACAACAATGTAATTAAGTTTGTATAACTAAAGATGGAAAGGTAAATTTAAAAGATAGCCTAGGGAAAATAACATATAATCTCTTTGATAAAAACTACGATTCTAATTAAACAATTAGCAGGATTCACAAGGAGGAAAATCTCACTTTTTCAGTCTCACAAACGATTCGATTTAGTTCTTTTCAATGGATGAATCTTAAATTTCACTGAGAGTAGAATTTCATAAATGTAGTTTATTTAATAAGAAATTCTCACACTTAATAAATTAAAAATCTTTTACGATTTCTAATAAGAAATTCAATAAAAAATTGAATGAAAAATGGAAATCTCTTCTAATTTCTACAAAATTTCACCAATTTGTTTTATGAACATGTAAAATAAATTCACACCAAACGATTTCCGAAATTAATTCAACAACAATTTCAAAAAATAAAAAACAAATTTCACTTACTTAAGCAAAAAAAATACCTTGAAAATAAATCACCAACCAACGCAATGCTATTTTGCATATTCTTGTTTATAAAGAAAAAAAAAAAGAAAAATAAAAAAAGAGAAAATCTATCCATGGTTGGCACTTAACTGAAGAAAACCCATTGCAATCTCTATGCAATAGTGGCAACCTTGTTATCTTCTCGAATGTCATTGTCGGCCCATGAATGGACATTTTCAAGATCCATATACCAACCCAGTGGGCCTTTCATTCAAACCAAAATTGAGTACAAAACACTCACCAAAGGGCTTCAGCCCAGTGGGCCTTTCGCTCTCGAAAGTCGAAAGTCGTTCCCCTGTCATCTCAGTTTTCTGAACAAAGTGAGTCGAGTAGTGAGTCAAGCAGATGCAGCAACTCAGAAAGAGTCGGGAACGGTTCAAGTCGAGTGAAGTCGAAGGAACCTTGGAAAAATTAAGAAAATGAGCTGATTATTTTATTTTGTTTGTTTATTTATTGATTTGTTATTATTAAATTTATTCAAATTAATTATTTATTTAACAAGTAGGATATTTGAGTTAATTAATTATTATCATTAGATTTAAATTATAGGGTTGGAAATTAATTCACAAATCCTTAAATCAATTTAGGCTTTAGTTACGTTGTCAAAATAATTCACAAATCTTTAAATAAATTTTAGGTCTAATTAGAAACTTTAAATCAATTTAAATTAATTTAAAAACATTAAATTATATTTTAAAATCAATTTAGATATAATTAAAAAATTTATATCAATTTAATTAAAAAATCTGATCATTACATAATCCTTACTCAATAAGCTCTCATTCCTCACTCTTCTAACATTTCCCATTTTACCTTTCCCTCGCTCTCTTCTAACATTTTCTTCGTCTATCATTTGTCAATAGTTTTCTTCTTTAAATGGAATAATTCGATGGGTTGAGATCCAACGGGTCCAACCCATTTATTAAACAACTCAAAACGATCTAAGTAGAAGACCAAGATTCAATTGGTCGACCCAAATAAACCATTCTTTAAGAACTTAACCGAATCTGACTCATATGAAAGTTGACCAGCTTATTATTCCGTATATGAGTTGATCTAACTTGTACATGACCTAAATCTTTATTAAATGAGTTAACTTGATCCAAATACTTGATAAGCCTAAAAGAGTTGATCCAACATTTGATCCATTCATTAAATGATTAATCCAATCCAACCCAACATGCACCTAGGTTAAACCATAAATAATTAGAATCTCCAAGACCCTAACTCTCAAATAACAATTAGAATTTAGAAGACTTCTATGAGAAGCCTACTAGAGTCTATGTGGATTAATTGTTTGAAAGTTCTTTACTTGTGTACGTATGAGTGTTACGGTGTATGACAAGGTAAAAATGATTGAATTAGTACAACCTTAAACAATTACATGAGAAGATAAGAAAATGTTTGGAAGAGTTAAAAATGATTTGAGATATATTTAGATAAAATCAAAAACCATAAAAGATTCGAATTGTTATAATTAAAAGGTATTAGGAGAACAAACATCCTTTATTTATCCCATTCATATTCAAATACTAGGGACAAGTCGTATAAACAATTAGCTAAATGAAGAAAAAAATATTTTAGGAATGAATTTGGTGAACTTGATGAATTTGACTTTATCTTACAATTTTAGTATCAAATAAATAGAAAAAATGAATAAAAAATATTTAAGATAAAATTTGTGAATTAAAAGGATTAGATTGATTTTGTCCTACATAGAATATATTTTTAAAATTGATATGATCATTGTCACAAATCTCATTCTCGAGATATTAACGACAATTGTTAATAGCGGGATATTTTCAAATTCTTGGGTTTTTATCTGGAGTTTAACGGAAAAATCTTGCGGAAAATATATTATTTAAAAATGCAAGGATATATGATATCTTGGCCGTATCATATCGGCTGATATCAAAATATCGGCCGATATCTGCCATTTTTTTAAAAAAAAAAGAGGAAAGAGAATAATATAGGTCGATACCGAATTTTGAACCCTGAGCGTAACGACCGCTTCTGTAACGAACCGATTTTTTACCCATGGTTTGTATTAAGTGCCAGTGAATATTTAGAATTTATATTTTTTAAATATACATATAATATTACTATAATTTTATTATGCATGAGCATCCATCCAAAAACCCTATTTTTGGTGTGCCATTAGACTTTTGGACAGTATCCATGTATCCTTGCATTGATTGAAAAGACAATGCATTCATAATCAATTTGAGACCATAATAAATATGAGATTGGAGGTGGCAATTTTTTACTCGATGAAAGGATCTAACTCAACTCAACCTAAGAAAATTGACATTAATGTTTTCTAAAATAATTAAATTTGACTTATTTTAAAAATTTAAGTTTAATCCCATAAAGAAGTATAGAACCCCGCCTAATCTAAAACCATTTAAAAAATGAGGAGTGGCCCTTTGGGATTGAGTGTGAATCGAATACAGGACCCCCACTTTCTGAGACAGGTTCTTGATTGTTCAACCCCTCCACTTCTTTTTCATTTTCTATTAATTTTTTTTTAAATTTATCCATCCGTTTTTTTATAAATTATTATAAAGTCTAAGTTGCATTAGATTAAACCGAATTGAGTAGAACAAAATTTAGATCTAAACTAAGCTTAAAAATTTCAATCAATTTTTTTTTTAAAAAAAAACTTCTATATATATGATCAACCTAACTTAAATCTAATCTAAAATCCATTGTTGCTCTCACTATATACAAAGTCATTTTCCTTCACATGATACGTATCGACCGATATCTGATATATATCGCTGATATCAGTCGATATTACTAGATTTTTTAAAAAAAAAAATAAGAGAGAAAATTTCTGACCGATACTGAGATTTCGACCCCTATTCATGTCTTTAAGATTAAAGATTTTAGTATGTGGTGGAGAGTGTTATCCTAATCTATAATCAATCAGTTCTCAAAAATTGACCCCATCAATTTTGGTAGCCTGCTCAATAAATCTGCCCTTGGCATCAAGCAAGAGTCAAATCACCCACTGACCCAAGCATAAACCTAATCAAAGTGATGATTGAAATCATTTTCACAATTCTTATCTAATAATGCCATCTTAGAAACAATACAATAGGTCCAATTTTATGACCATTTCTATTTACTAATTCATTTTTGAGATTTACTTAAATAGATGTATGAAATTAATATTATAATATAAAAGTAAAATAAACTCATTAAATAAATTTTAAAATAATTTTAATAAATAAAAATAAGAGAACATTATCTAAGATGGTTTTCATACGGTTGGATCCATGGCAAGTAGTCCAAAGGAATTTGGTCCTGAATCAAACCCAATACGTCTCTTTACAAGGAGAGCTTTTTAACCGTACAAGTTACCTCAGTCCCGGATATATATTAGTAATTAGGTACGGAAAATCCTACTCAAACCATGACCACTGAAAAGTTGCTGCAAGTATGCAACGCTCAGGGGTTTTTGTTGATATTTTTGTGATAAAAATAAAAATATCGGAGATATTTGTTACATTGGATACGATAAATTGGAAAGCCAAACACTTGAGGTATAAGCAAAAACCATATTAAAAAGTCTCTAAGAATAGAAAGGAAATTATAGGATTTGGAGCCTTAAGCCCAACATTCTTATTACATACTAATACTTTAATTCTGAAGTAATTCTTTAATTTTTAAAAATAGTTTCAACTTTTAACTATTTTTCGAGTTAAATCTTTCATTGGATGAGATTTTAAAAAGGTTTTAAAAGTAATTTCTTCAGGTTTGAAAATTTCTAAACATGTTTCCATTAAAATTTGCCTATTTTGAGTTATTTTCATTTTTTTTTAAATTTCAATGTTAAGAGGATTTCAAAATAGGGTCTTTTTGAGAAAATAATTTAATGAAATAATATTCAATCCTTATGAAATTCATTGGACATGTGTTAAGTGTGATTGAAATACTTGAGGGAGTCTATATGATAATGAAATAATATTTACTCCTTATGTCTCACTGAAGTCATAGGCTTGCCTCCTTCATCTCTTCAAAGGAGAAATAACGGCAGAGCTTCGAAGGGATTGGAGACGTGTTGCTCACTCTAGTGGCCATTTTAGTAGTACCTGTGGTGTGGGTTTTAAGGCAAGGCGGTAGTATCCTTCCATTGTTCCGACAATGTGAATTAGGAAGGAAAGATTTGAGCAGCCATGAAAGGAACCTGCTCGACAGAGGCGGCTTGAGAATTGGCTGTATAAGCCATGGTGTTATGCAAAGAAGGAGCAGTGCCGGCCCTGAAATCTCAGGGACTCTAGGCGCACTGCATTGGTGGGGGGCTTAGGCTATGAGAGAAGTGCAAGTGGATGTCCTACAGGTCATTGGTGACATTGAGGGCTCTAGAGGGCGGCCTAGTTAGTTTAAAATCAGGGCCGACCCTGAGAAGGAGCATAATTGGACCCAATATCACTGATCCAGCTCCGGTGGTATACCTCCTGCGACTGAGAAGATGCACCACAATTCAAAAGGATTGGTGGCGGAAGGTTGTCGGTCATGGACGATGTAGTGTTTGTTGCTGCAGAGAGATGGATGAGAGAACTACATGGAGTGCAGTGTAAAGGGAAACTGGGTGCTTTCTTTCCAGCTTCTCCATTGATGAAAGCAGAGTGAATGTGAGAAAAAAAGGAGGTTTTCCATACTCCCAAACAGAAGAAAATGGCTAATAGAAGTGAGAGAGAGAGAGAGGGGGGCAGAGGCATTGGAGGAGAAAGAGCACAAGAGAAACCCAGACTTCCACCTCTCCTAAGCCAGTCCAAACTACAGAAGATTGTGACAAATATTTGTCTCTACTCACAAAGAGTAATTCATGCAGCATTTTTATTTATTTATTTGAATTTTTTTTTTAATTTTTATTTCCATTTTAATCTATTATTTTTATTTATTATTCAACAATTTATAATGTCAATCTTCAGATCTTGTATGCTTCACTCATCTTAAGATACCATAATTTTTTTTTTTTTTTTCAATCATTCTAATTTGATCTTTTAATGTACTTTATCTATTTCAAAACAAAATTGCTTCATGTGCTCCATTTACTAAACAAATATTTTGAAAGTTGACTTGAATGAGCCATTTCAATTTAACATTTAACTCATTCTTAATGTTCAGTTGAGTTATAAAATTACCATTAGAGAATACACTTAAATTTCTATTTTCTACTGAAGATTACAAATAAACAACTTTGGATAATGTATGGTGAGACCATCGAACAAAGGCTATTTACTTCTTCTTTTTTAAACGATAACAAAAAGAAAATATTAAAAAGACAATATTACAAAATAAAACAAGAGGCATAAGAGAGAGAGGCCAAAACCAAAATAATACAATGTAGACACTCTTTAACTCCTACACTTTTACATTATCTATCTTTCAAATTCAGAACTCCCGCTTCTTAAAACAAGTTCTTAACCATCACTACAATCCATTTGAATTTACTTTACTCTATTTTATAAATTGCACTTTACTCTATTTTATAAATTGCACTAATATTTAATTTGATCTCAGAATTATCAATTCACCATCAAATTTGATATATTTTTACTATCAAATAAGGATATATTTTTAAGTCCTTAAAAACATGAATTTTTTATTTGATCAAATTGAGATTTTAAATATATAAAGTTTCAAGCTCTCTTCAAAGTGAGCCCAAGTAAATTGTGGTTCCCACCTAAGTGAGCCCAAGTGAATTATGGTTCCCACTAAAGTGAGCCCAAGTGAATTATGGTTCCCACTTAAGTGAGCCCAAGTGAATTATATTTCCCACCCTGCACTGGTGCCTAAATTACAACTTGCGGAGTAACAATGCAACAGACAAAGATTGGAGTATCGTACATCTTTTGCAGCATGCTCTTTTAAAGAAAAGAAAAACATCTAAATAACATTTTCTCATTTAAGATTTAACATTGAGAAATACTCTTGAAAAGAGTTTGGACTTCACATGATCATGTGTGAGTGTGAGTACTACGGGTAGAAAAATCGGCCCAACCGAGATCTTGGCCTATAGTTTCTTGAGCGTTTTTATTTTATTTTTTTATATTTTGAAAAAATTACAGCAAATGCAGATAATTATATGTTCATTGAATATGTAAATTTTTCATAAAATATCGGGCATTTACAATTTCTAATATAATTTTAAAGTTACAATATCGTGAAATTAAATAATTTGTAATAAAATGGTGAAAAATTACAAAAAAAATAGATAAATGACGAAATATTGTAGAAGTAATTTTATAATTTATTTACTTAGTTAATGAGTGTTATTTTAAGTTATGAATTGTAGAAATAAAAATAAATAAATAGTAAAAAAATGGATTATTTTAAGTAATTTCATATTTTTTCATTTTTTTAAATGTTTGACAGATATGACTGTATCTCGATCAACATCAGGACCAAGATTTCGGCTGAGATCAGACTGAGATTTCGGCCGAGATTTGAGTAATATCGGCTGAGATTTGGGAAGTACGGTTAATACAATGCATATCGGCCGAGATTTAGCACCATGTGTGTGACATAAAAAGAAAATATATGTTATCTATCTTTTGATTTTAAACTTTTAAAAATTAATTACTTATATTTAAGATTTTCGTTGGTATCTAAGTATCTGTAAGACTTTTTGAGTGGCATAACAATGTACTTAAGTTTGTACAACTAAAGATGGAAAGGTAAATTTAAAAGGTAGCCTAGGGAAACTAACATATACTCTCTTTGATTAAAAAAAACTGCGGTTCTAATTAAATAATTAGCAGAATTCACAAGAAATTGATGTGGAAAAATTCAACCTGTACATATATATTTTCTTAGAGGAAAGTCTCACTTTTTCAGTCTCACCAACGATTCAATTTGGTTCTTTTCAATGGATGAATCTTAAATTTTACTCAGAGTAGAATTTTATATATGTACTTTACTTTTAGTAATAAAACTTGGGTCGGATTTTAATAAATTAAATCAAACTTACGTTAAAATTTATTGAACCCGACTCGATTTGACCCAATTGCTGATCTGAATTATTCAACCCGATTCGACCTAAATTTTTGACCCGAGTCAACCCAAGTGGTGTTTTATAACTTGATGCACACGGGTCAAGTCGGGTTCGTCGGGTCGAGTCGAGTGATTTTAAATTTCTCAATTCAATCTGACCCAAATTTCATACAGATTTTTATTTTTCCAACCCAACCCGACTCAAAATATACAAATACATAACCCAAACCCACTGATTTCTCGAGTCGAGTCATGCAGATCGCGTTAAAGTTCAACCCAAGTTGCACCCCTATTTACTTTGGTAAGAAATTCTCACACTTAACAAATTAAAAATCTTGAAAATCTTTTACGATTTCTAATAAGAAATCAATAAAAAATCGAATGAAAAATGGAAATCTCTTCTAATTTCGATAAAATTTCATCAATTTTTTTTATGAACATGTAAAATAAATTCACACAAACAATTTCCGAAATTAATTCAACAACAATTTCAAAAAAAAAAAAATCACTCACTTAAGCATAAAAATTACCTTGAAAATAAATCACCAACCAACTTAATGCTATTTTGCATATTCTTGTTGATAAAGAAAAAAAAAAAGAGCAAATCTATCCATGGTTGGCACTTAACTGAAGAAAACCCATTGCAATACTCAATACCGGCAACCTTCTTATCTTCTCGAATATCGGGGCCACATGAATGGACATTTCCAAGCCTTATATAAAAAATAAAGGCCTGATCCATATACCAACCCAGTGGACTTTTCGTTGAAACCTATTTGGGCTTCAGCCCACTGGGCCTTTCGCTCTTCACTACCTACATTTCCCATCGCATTGCATGACAATGTGTAAATTTCAATGCTTCATTGATGATCAGTTTTCTGAACAAAGCGACTCGAGAAGTGAGTCAAGAAGATGCAGCAACTCAGAAAGAGTCGGGAACGGTGCAAGTTGAGGCCGAGTCGAGTGAAGTCGAAGGAACCTGGGATAATTTGAGAAAAATGAGTTGATTATTTTATTTTGTTTGTTTATTTATTGATTTGTTATTATTAAATTTATTCAAATTAATTATTTATTTAACAAGTAGGATATTTGAGTTAATTAATTATTATCATTAGATTTAAATTATAGGGTTGGAAATTAATTCACAAATCCTTAAATCAATTTAGGTTTTAGTTACGTTGTCAAAATAATTCACAAATCTTTAAAAAAAAATTAGGTCTAATTAAAAAATTTAAATCAATTTAAATTAATTTAAAAACATTAAATTATATTTTAAAATCAATTTAGATATAATTAAAAAATTTATATCTATTTAATTAAAAAATCTGATCATTACATAATCCTTACTCAATAAGCTTTCATTCCCCACTCTCTTCTAACATTTCCCATTTTACCTTTCCCTCGCTCTCTTCTAACATTTTCTTCGTCTATCATTTGTCAATAGTTTTCTTCTTTAAATGGAATAATTCGATGGGTTGAGATCCAACAGGTCCGGTCCAACCCATTTAGTAAACAACTCAACTACTTAGTAGAAGATCAAGATTTAATTGGTCGACCCAAATAAATCATTCTTTAACAACTTAACCGAATCTGACTCATATGAAAGTTGACCTTCTTATTATTACGTAAATGAGTTGATCTAACTTGTACGTGACCTAAATCTTTATTAAATGAGTTAACTTGATCCAAATGCTTGATAAGCTTAAAAGAGTTGATCCAACATTTGATCCATTCATTAAATGATTAATCCAACCCAACCCAACATGCACCTAGGTTAAACCATAAATAATTAGAATCTCCAAGACCCTAACTCTCAAATAACAATTAGAATTTAGAAGACTTCTATGAGAAGCCTGCTAGAGTCTATGTGGATTAATTGTTTGAAAGTTCTTTTACTTGTGTATGTATGAGTGTTATGGTGTACGACAAGGTAAAAATGATTGAATTAGTACAACCTTAAACAATTACATGAGAAGATAAGAAAATGTTTGGAAGAGTTAAAAATGATTGAATTAGTACAACCTTAAACAATTACATGAGAAGATAAGAAAATGCTTGGAAGAGTTAAAAATGATTGAGATATATTTAGATAAAAAAAAAAACCATAAAAGAATCGAATTGTTATAATTAAAAGGCATTAGGAGAACAAACATCCTTTATTTTTCTTTACATACAAAAGAGACACTTTAATCTACAGCTAAGATGGATTTATGAAATCTTAAAAAAATGTGAGAAATAGAATTAGAGATTTTAGTTTGGATTTAATAAGATAAAATGATTTATCCCATTCATATTCAAATACTAGGGACAAGTCGTATAAACAATTACCTAAATGAAGAAAAAAATATTTTAGGAATGAATTTGGTGAACTTGATGAATTTGAGTTAATCTCATAATTTTAGTATCAAATAAATAGAAAAAATGAATAAAAAATATTTTAAAATAAAAGGTTTTTAATATTAAATTTGTGAATTAAAAGGATTAGATTGATTTTGTCCTAAATAGAATATATTTTTAAAATTGATACGATAAGTTGGAAGGCCAAACACTTGAGGTATAAGAAAAAACCATACTAAAAAGTCTCTAAGAATAGAAAGGAAATTATAGGATTTGGAGCCTTAAGCCCAACATTCTTATTACATACTAATACTTTAATTCTGAAGTAATTTAGTTAATTTTCTTTGATTATGTGAACTGCATATACTTTGTGGCATATTATTTTTTAGGAAAGTAGTAGGGGTGGGTGAAACTTGAATTGGGTTTTAATCCGATCTGATTCAAGTATACCAAGTTATAAAACAGTAATCGGATTGAGTATGGTCAAATTAGGTCAGGTTCAGTAATTCGAGTAAAGTTGGATTAAATAATTTTTAACATAAGTTGAATTGAATTTATTCAAACCTGTCCTGAACCGACCCGAATTTCAACGGAAAATAGTATTTATATTTTATATTAACAGTGGAACAATAAATAGTAGTATTTTCAGAGTCAAATAAGAACTTCAACCGAAAAGAGTTCACCTCAGAGGATACAGATCACCTTGGGACCGAAATAATAGTTTTATATGACTGGAGAAATTATAAAAATTACTTTTAAATAGATGAAAAAACAGTTCATCATGATATCATAACAAGCAGCACAGTGAAGACTTGCTTTAAATGGAGAAATGTATACTTACCATGAGATGGGTCTTGGTTAAGTGAGCAAACAGAGGATTTCACACAATATATCAAAATAAATATATAATTAATATTTTTTTATTTTTAATATATTTCATGTAAAAATATATGAACTAGTTCAATATTTAGAGTGCAATGTCTCATTACAAAGAAACTTTGAGAAGTTAGTCTAATGGTAAAAAATCTTCTTTAAAAAATAAGGATCTTATTCGATTCACACTCTAACTCTAAAAGATCTTTATCCATTAATTTTATGTTACATGTAAATTGAGAGGTTTATATCTAAAGAATTAGTAGGGTTAAACACTTGAAACACCTTCCACCTTCCATTATAAATTAAATAAAAAAACCTCAATAAGTGCTCAGACGATAATGATGCAGACGAATGACGACAGACGACAGATACAAACAGGGACGCTTCTACTTTCTCTTTAATGCCTCTCACTTCCTTGTTGGCCATCTCCTCCTCTCTCAACACCGTATTTCTCTGTCAGTACAGGTATCTCTTTTTACCTTCTTTTCTATCACCCATTTTCTTCTGCTTGGCAGCTTGGAAAACTCTCCTCTTTCTTACGTTTCCCCACCCCAAATCCTTATTTTAACGTCCGTTGTGTGTAACTGTGTATTTGCTTACTTGAATTACAGTGAGGTTCGTGAAATTCTCTTGTTTTTGTGGAAAGTGTAAGACCGGTTTTTCTTCCCTGCTATCTTTCCGTGATGCTGGTCCATTGCTGAGCCTCGTCGCATTTTGTGGTATGTGCAATCGATCTTCAGAAATTTCACTTTGTGAGAGAGAACCCTTCACTCACTGGACATTTGCTTTCAGGAGACCCGATGTGGATTTTATCATGCTTCTGCTGGAATTGGGTTTGTTGTTCTTCATCTCCAATCAATTTTCAGAAATTTCAGAGAGATAGAGATTGAAAGAGAGAGAGAGAGAGAGAGACTTATATTCTGATATTGACGATTTCTCTACTTCCTCTGTTTTTATCAATGAAGGAACCAAAAAGAAAGAACCTGGTTCATGTTTTTGCCCTACTCCATGTCTTTGTCTTTGTCCATCTATCCTGTGCAGCAACAAACACTACATCGTCGATAACAGACAATTTCCCCCCACCAATCCTTTTGAACTGTGGTGAATCTTCTCAGTCACCAGATAAATACCACCGCAACTGGGTTGGTGATGTTGGGTCAAAGTTCGGTTCCTCCTTGCAGAACAGCGAGGCCTACACAGCTAGTTCCCAAGCCTCCTCTGTTGATCAGGTTCCTTACATGACAGCTAGGATCTTTTCCTCCCAATTCAGCTACAATTTCCCTGTTGACGCTGGCTGGAAATTCATCCGCCTCTACTTCTACCCCTCAAATTACAGTATGTATGATGCCTCGAATGCATTCTTTTCCGTCACCGCTGGTCCCTATACTCTCCTACGCAATTTCAGCACATTTATCACGGCAAAGGCCCTGAAAGTTGATTATTTCATACGAGAGTTCACCATCAACACCACGGCTGGATTCTTGAACTTGACATTTGCTCCTTCTTCTAATGTTCCCAAAGCTTATGCTTTTGTGAATGGGATAGAGATCACTTCAATTCCCGCCATCTTTTCTAAACCTGGCAGCTTAATCCTCAATGGGCAGCTCATTCAGGATTACCAGATCAGTGATGACACAGCACTTCAGACAATTATCCGATTGAATGTCGGGGGGAATGAAATCTCACCCGTTGAAGATTCAGGCCTATCACGATCTTGGTCTGATGATTTACCTTACACACTTGCAGCAGCATCAGGTTTGGCGTATGAAAAGGATGCAAAGGTAACCATTAAATACACTGACGTTCCGACCTACATTGCACCACTGCAGGTCTATTCAACTGCGAGATCTATGGGACCAGACCCCAACATCAACGATAAATACAACCTGACATGGATTTTTCCTATCGATGCCAAATTCTACTACCTAATCAGGCTCCATTTCTGTGAGATCCAAACCCGATTTTACAAGCAAAATCAAAGGGTATTCTACATCTATATAAATAACCAGACCGCTGAACCAGAGGCTGATGTTATCTTTTGGGGAGAGAATAATGGGGTTCCAGTTTATAAGGATTACATTATTAAGGCAGATGGGCAATCCTTGCTGGATCTGTGGATTGCACTCCATCCAAATAAGGGATCAGGGTCAGAGTATTTTGATGCAATCTTGAATGGACTGGAGATCTTTAAATTGAGTGACACTGAGAGGAACCTGGCAGGGCCTAATCCTACTATCACTCAAGAAGATGAGGCTGATCTGGGAAGGTCCAACCAATCATCACACAGGAAGATCCGTGCACCAGTTATTGCAGGAGGTGCGGTTGGAGCTTTCGCTATTTTCGCTCTCATCTGTCTTGCTTTCGCTGTTTTACGCCGTCGCCAAATGCTGAGGAAGGGCTCTACCACCAGCGCTGGTCCATCTGGGTGGCTTCCTATATCACCATACAGCAATTCCCACACCACAGGCTCTGCCAAAACAAGCACCACAAGGAGCAGTACTTCATCACTACCTTCAAACCTTTGCCGCCACTTCTCCTTTGCAGAGATGAAGGAAGCAACCAATGGCTTCAGTGAGGCTCTTCTCCTTGGGGTTGGTGGGTTTGGGAAGGTCTATAGGGGTGAAATCGACAGAGGTATAACCAAAGTGGCCATAAAGCGTGCAAACCCACTCTCCCAACAGGGAGTACATGAGTTCCAGACCGAGATTGAGATGCTCTCAAAGCTCCGCCATCGCCACCTTGTCTCATTGATTGGATATTGTGAGGAGAATTGTGAGATGATCCTTGTCTATGACTATATGGCCCATGGAACACTCCGCGAGCACCTCTATAGGACTCCAAAGCCACCCCTCTCTTGGAAGCAGAGGCTGGAGATCTGCATTGGTGCATCCCGTGGTCTTCACTACCTTCACACCGGTGCAAAGCATACCATTATTCACCGTGATGTCAAGACAACCAACATCCTTTTAGATGAGAAATGGGTTGCAAAGGTTTCAGATTTCGGGTTGTCAAAGCTTGGCCCTACAACAGAGAATACACATGTAAGCACTGTTGTCAAGGGAAGTTTTGGATACCTGGATCCAGAGTACTTCCGTAGGCAGCAATTGACAGAAAAATCCGATGTGTACTCATTTGGTGTTGTGCTGTTTGAGGTTCTCTGTGCCCGCCCTGCACTGAATACCTCATTGCCGAAGGAGCAGGTGGGCTTGGCTGATTGGGCTCTGCATTGCCAGAAGAAAGGAGTGCTCAGTCAAATCATTGATCCCTATCTGAATGGGAAGATTGCACCAGAGTGTTTGTGGAAATTTGCAGAGACTGCGGAGAATTGTTTGGCTGAGCAGGGGATTGACAGGCCGTCAATGGCCGACGTGTTGTGGAACCTCGAGTTTGCGCTGCAGCTGCAGGAGAATGCAGAGAAGAGTGGTGTAGTCTTTGACACAGAGAGCTACAATGTCACATGCATCCCTTCTGATTCAGTAGGCAAAAATTATTTCAATTCATCCACAAATTTTGAAGGGAATGTTTCAGACTCTAAGAGCTTTGGGACAACAATGAGCATTGGCAAACAGAGTCTGGGAAGTGAGGATTCTTCTGGGCTTACACCGAGTGTTGTGTTTTCACAGATTAAGGATGCAAAGGGACGGTAAGACTGAGTTTCATAATGACAATCGACGCGTTCCAGAATCTCAGTAGAGGATCTTCAACATTCTGCATTATCATATTATCATCCTCATAGGTACTTGGAATATTTTCTCTGAATTCTTATGTTGCAATTCCATCATATTTACACTCATTTCTCTTAAGACTAGAAAATGCAATTGTAAGTTTTATTATTGTGTCCATTGTGCATTTTGGTAGGAATGAAACAACTGATATTATCTTCTCCATTAGAAATCTTGGAGCCATTTTTTTGGGATGCCTCTGTTCTATTATATTGTCCATTGTTGTTGTTGTAGGTATACATGTAATGTGCATATTTTCCACTGTACTCATTTGAGCTGTTTGGACAGTTTTTTTTTTTTTAATTCAAGGATCTGGTCCATTCATCAGGTCGGTCTCACTTTAGATTTGTGAGGAGCAATGCCCATGGTTTTCGGTTTTGAAGTTTTCGAGCAACCTGCCAAGAAATGGTTTAGATTTACTGAAATATGTCAGGTTAGAGTTGAAATTTTCTATCAGAAAAGTATAATGGTTTCCTATGATCCAGTAGAAGTGTAGAAGAAAAGGACTGGACGTCAGCAAGAGTCGATCAAATTTTCTACAATACAGCGAGATCAATTTTCCTAGGGCGTGGGTGTGAGAGATTTTCTTTGGAGAACTTGCTGTATGCTTGCAAATATTACAGTACTTGCACAACTTCATCTTGACCCTTCCTTTTTTCTTTCTTGAGAAACCATGTTCTCTTCCACAAAACAATGTCAATTGTTGCAGAACTGCCAAACGTTCTTTTCATGTTTGATGGGTTGAATTATTTGTGATCCTCTGCCACATTGAGTTTGCAACAATGATTCTGTCATTTAAAATTCTGCATCACTTCTGATGGATCGATCATTTCAAGTTTTTATCAACCACCTATTCAATTATTTATTCTAATGAAATTCGGATTTTAATCCAAAACCTTTCATATTCTGATCATATCCCTACTTGTAACCATTTTCAATAGTTCTTTACAAAATCCTTAAGGGGTTGGCCTAGTGGTCTAGGCATTTCAATCGTGGCAGCTCCAATGAAAGGCTACTTCCCATTGGGTCATTTCACATTGAAGAATTCGGTGTGTATGAAGAGAGGTGTGCACATGTCTTCATAATGAAAAATGTTTTGAAACTCGAATAAGTCGGAGCCCGAGTCGACACAAGTAGATCTTGAACAAGTACTCACAATCCTCCCTCAAGTCAACAGCTGCACATGTTGGCAACCACCGTTGAGAGTTGGATCATTCATTAACTCTGCCCTTCTGGAAAGGGTCCATGACTGCAAGATAAAAAATAGGTTATTTATTGATAATTAAAACACAATGGAAAGAAGAAGCTTGTCCATTGAATCTGACCTCCCCTTTCTGTGTTTGTTAGTATTCATCGGGTAGTGATTTTTGTACTACCCAGGGGTCGAAATATCGGCCGATACCTATAGTATCGGCCGATATGTATCGGTTTTTTAAGACCGAACAATATCGGCCGATACATATCGTCACTAATATCGGCCGAACAATTATTGGCCGATATTCGGTCCACAATATGAGTCACCATATCGGCCGATATGCATAAATATCAGTATTTAAAATTTATTTTATTTTAAAATAAAAATAAAAACCGATACGATTTTTCACAGTTTTTTGCGATTTTTCACGGTTTTGCACAGTTTTTTACGGTTTTGAATACCGGAAGAGAGAGAAATGTAAATATTGGAGGAGAGAGAAACTTATCGGCCGATATACATATCGGCCAATATGCACATATTGGCCAAAATATTGGTCGTGCCATTTTTTTGACCCCTCATCTACCATTTTCTGCCATGGTGTACCTTTTTAAAAGAAAATTTTAATTTTTTCCTTACTTTTAGAAAAGACGAAAAGAGAAAAGTAAAGAAAAAATTGAAATTTTCTTTTAAAAATTGCAAGAAAAAATAGTGGTATAAAAACCGCTATCTTATCCTGATTGTATATTCCTTTCAGATATGAAAAATCATCCGTCATTTTCCATAGTCTTTGGCAAAGAATCTTCAAAAATGGCAGTCACACGGGAACAGTAAGGGTCTCGTCCTCTTTCACTCTGGTCAAGTCTCCCTTGTACACTTTACTACTTTTTATACCCACTTTTTTAGAGAGACGTCAAGATAAGGCAATTCATTGTGACTCAGTGACGCCGATGTAAGACAAATCAAAACTTGCTGCTTTTTAAATATTAAATATTAAAGTAAAGCACATGGTTTTTTTATAAAATATCTAAGAAAAAAATAAAAAATAAAAAATTGATGAAAAATTTTTTATAGAAAATGATTTTTTTTGGATGATCTTGTGTATCATTGCTCAATCTGTGCCAAAGGCACCTTTTTATATTTTTATGATGTGAAACTATAAAATGGATGATTTTAAGGTCTTTTTTAATTAAAATTATTGTTTTCAGACTTAGTCATTCATTTTTTTTTTTTTTGTCTTTACATAAAAAAATATAAGACACATTTAAAAAAAAATGTATTTAGATAGATATGATAAACCTAATTTAAATTGTATAGATTGTAGGATCTCAAACAAGCCACGTGTCAACATTTTAAAAGATTGCCCTCGTTCAAAGGTGTATGCGAACGAGGGTAAGATTGAATCCTTACTCTCTATTTGATCATATTAGTCTTGTGATTTTAGACTTGAAAGTTTGATCGCTATGTAACATTGATTTTAAGACGATCAATTGAGGAGTTTCTCGAGACATCTCATCCATAAAGTCCTCTATCCATACGACTTAACATGTGGGGCCCATCACATGATAAATATGCAGTCTCTCCGTGAAAATGGACACCCACGTCTCCCTAGACATGCTCTTTAAATTAAAAAAAAAAAAAATAGGTCATCATCTCAAATACAAATTTTTGTTGAAATATAAATATTGGCCATTTTTCATCTAAACTCAAACCAAAATGTACGTTTTTCAAAAATAATAACCAATGGATCTCAAATATTGTCAATAATTTCAAATTTTGGTTAAAATGTTTTATCCAGGCAGTGATCGGAAAATTTCTCTCAACCAAAATTTGTAATTCAGGTCATGGTCCGACTGTCCGAGCTTGTTCAGTTCATGAGAGTAATGTATTAGATTTAACTAATATAATCTACATGCTCTGAACATGAGAGCCTCTTAATTTTTTTACCAACCCATTCAAGAATGTTTACAGTACTGTTTTGCACCATTTGATGGAAACATGGTTTTAAAAATTGACCAAGTGTAAGTCCTATTATTTTTACCCAATTAGACCAATTTTAAAACTTTGATTGAAAAGCATAAGTACTTCATTCAAGCATTCATGCGATGTTACGGGTTTGAGCCCTCATGGCCTAACCTTGGTGTACCTTAGCGAGTTCATCCGTGGAGGTTTTACGCTGGGTATCCTATGGTTTCCGCCACGTAAATTAAAAAAAAAAAACTCATTTTAGTAGAAAACTGTTATATATAGTCGTTATTCGAGTTCTAAATAGTACAAAATCCAAATTCCATGCAATTTTTTTTTTCTATTTTTCAAATGAAAACGAAAAACAAGTTATATAGATCTCATTTTTCATGAATACACAAGCTATAAAAATTTGTAGAAAAAATTGTAGATCTGAAATATCAACTTGAAGCACTGCTATTGGTCGAATCTTGATTTCTCACCTAAATCTATAAATATTTAAGATTCGAATCAAGAAGAGGAGGAGAAGAATATATATATATATATATATATATATATAAGAATGCATAGGAGAAAATAAAAGGGCAAAAATGAGAAGAAAATATGGATCATAAAAATAAGTGCTAAGAGCATCTTTCAATTGAAATCTACTCATGCCATCTAACTGACTCTTCTTTTTAATTTTTAATTAGCTTATTAAAAATCAACTGTACGGATTGAAAAGTAGACTCGATAAGCTAAAATTAGATCAGATGTATGCCATATATCAATTTTGAGCAACTTGATCTTAATCGTCAAAATGACCGGGTATCTTGGAATTTTGAATGGTTGATTGGTGATTTCAGTTATTAAGATTAAGTGACTAAAAATTAAGTTTGACACTAAAATTTAGTCCACTTGTATATCATTGAGTCTTCTTTTAATCTATACAATCAATTTTCATATAATATTTACAAAAAATTATAAAAAGATGAGAAATGGTACAGACATGGGGAGTACAATTGTCATGGATGTCTGAAGCCAAATAGTTTTCATATGTACTATGTATTCAATACAAACCACAGGAAACAAATAAAAAAGAAAGAATATGTATTATGCATTCAATAGTTTACCATCCATTTTTTTAATATATGGTGTAGCACAACTGGTCTCATGCTTCAGAAAATGGAAGGTGCCAAGTTCAAGTCTTTATGGTCTAATCTGATGTACCCTAAGAGCAAGTGGGTATCACCTGTGGGGTTTTTTTCTATTGGATTTTCTGTGATTTACTACACGTAAATTCAAAAAAAAAAAAAAGAGAAAGAAAAACTAAACAAATAATTTAAAAAAAAATAAAAATAAAACACACACACACACATTAAGCCCATTTATGGGTGAAACCTCCCTCTCCTTTTCATTTTTTTTATCTCATACTCCATTTATATATTCTCATGAGTAAAACACATGTAGATTAGTGGAGAGCCTCCACTTTAGGTTGTGCAATCTCCATCTAAAGCTCACACTCCCCAACAAAACTTTAGAGATGGACCCCTAATAGACTTTTGGGTAGTTGTAAAAAATATGATTGATACAACGCTGTCGGCCACAACTAAAATCAAGGTGGACATGTATGAGAGTCATGCATCGGTGCATTGCGGCCAATAATTAAATAGGTTTCAGACAGATGCGAACGGATGCGTATTGACCTATTGCGGCCAATACGTATCGGTTCTCCTATATGAACGTTGGCAAATCTATTTTTTCACCCTAGCTTTTGAGATTTAAAATCTTAATATAATAGAAAATAAATTTTATTCAGAAGAATAAATCAAATTTACCATTACACAGTTTCTCTAAAGGCCGACAGTATTATCATTTTATGTGTGTTTGGTAACTTCTAAATCTATCTCTTGTACTTTTATTTTTTAGTAATGAAATTTTATCTTATTATCGTCTAAAATATTGTAAAAAATCTACCATGGCCATCTAAGTTTAGTGAATATGTCTTGGTACTTCACTTTTGCACTTAATACTCTTGCTATTTCGGGCTGTGGCAATTCAATGTTTGGCCCACTAGTTGATAGCCATAAAGACTCCACTTGCTATTTAATATCCAAGGATTGATGACAAGAAAAGTTTTTTATAAAGGAAGAAAACAAAAGAAAAGAAGGCAGGGAGAGATTCAAAAGCATGAGCCCTTAACCAGTGACAAATCAGTCCCAACGCTATGCACTCACATGGGAGATAAGTTTAAAACCCTTTCCTTATACGTAGAATGGTCCACTCAATGAGGCGGTTTTTTTTTTTTTTAAATAAATCAAAGTATTTAAGCGTCTCATCTGATTAATCTTTGAGACATGTGTAAACTTTTCAATCTACACAAGTCGGATACAAAACTAAGGGGAATGAGCCTTTTTTGTGTTGAGGGCAACTTGATCCCAAGATCTCTCATTAAAAAATGATGAAAATTGACCATCAAACTAACCCTTCAGAGTTGATGACGTGTATTTGATAGGATGGCGACAGGTTTAATAGAGTCAAGTTTGAATTGAGTTTTCACGTGAGATTGATGAGTAGTTTCTTGTATCCGTATGATTAATCTTACATCCAATATAGAATAAGAATACTCGTGTTATCAAAAAAAGATTTGAATTTGAATTTGAATTTGAATAAGTTTAGATAGTAATGGACTTTGTGTGTAATTTTACCCAATACAATTTGAATCATTTTAATTATTAAGATGGTGAGACTCAATTAAATATTTTATTCAAATCAACCCTTTCTCGTATTCGATTGGGTCAAAATTGTCACAAGCATTGAGTGAGAGTTAGTGTTGATAATGACCATGTCAAAATTGTCAAAATTGCCCTCAGCTGCCTAATACCACTCTTCTCATCCTTTGTTCGACAATATGTTGAATAGACCCACAATGGTTTTTGGGCCAGGTCAAAATTAGAGGGATGCGTCCTTCTCAATAAAAATCTCATCTTTCAAATCTATTTGAGCCATTTTGATAGTAAAATACACTTTATTAAAATTAAAATTTGTAGATACTAATGAATTTTTACAGGTGTGTATGACTTGAGAAGATATTTATGGAATTCTAATTATATTAAGAGCATAATTGTGCTCAACAACTTTTGTTAAAATAAAAAATGATTTTCATTTTCATTATTTCATAAAACAAGTTATGAAAGAATTATTTATACAACTTAATCATTTTGTTCAAGATTCAAAAAGAGAAATTGGAAAGAACTCTTTAAAACTCGTCAATTTCAAGGCCTATGACTCAATAGGCAGACTAATCAGAGCCCAACTCGACCCATGACTCAAGGCCTAACCTGACACAATCTATGACCCCTTCGTAGCCCACCGCTCAATTCATGACCCAATCAATTCAATCTATCAGCCAACCAACTCAACTAGTGACCTATGGTAATCTTAACATGACCTATGATCTAATCTATCGAGTTTAACTCATGGGCCATGGTCCAATCTAACCAAACATATAATCTATGATCTATTTATTACTTGACCAGTGGCCAATGTCCCAAACCAACCCATATCTCATGTCTAAACAACCCACCCCAGCCCATAAACCTATCTCACCTAATCTAACTTATGAATTTCAGGTCAAATCAAAATTAAAACCTATTTCACTTCATATTGAACCCATATGGGTATAACTCACTGGTTGCGTCCTGCCTAGGATGTTGCAGGTTCGAGTCCCTATAACCTAATCTTAGTGTGCCATAGGGATAGTAGACTCACCTGTGGAGGTTTTACGCTGGGTATCCTTCGGTTTCCTACACGTAAATTAAAAAAAAATATTACATTTTTAAATAAAATATAAGTCAAATTAACTATATAATATGTGACTTTCATCATTGAGATCATTGATAAAAACATTATTTCACTTATACCCTGTTCAAGGTCAAACTCTACTATAGTTTGAACAGAGACATTCTCTTCTAGTTACCGCTTGTCAATTAATAGTCCCCGTCTGGTATGGAATCTTCATTTCCTAACTATTATATTGTCTGGGTTCGTCTACAACACATTAGCCGCCAAAAACTGTGTAGTTTGTTAAGTCGTCTATATCCTGAATTCTTTATGAGCCTCCGGAACCTTTAGTCCTCAAAGATGACACAGGCTACTAAACAAGTATTGTTTACAACACTGAGTGGTTGGTCTGGCGGCTGACGGCTGACGGCTAAGAATTCGCATTAAGAAGTGAGAGTTTTGTGTTTATTTATGTTTAATTTTAAAGGGTCACTCCTTGTAATTTTATTGAGTATGTGTATATTGAAAAGTTTTTACATGTCCAAAGAATCATTCGAAGAAGACCCTGAGACTTCAGTCTTTAAAAAAAACAAGCGATGTTTATATAAACAAGCAGGCCCAGTTAGAGACCCAGATTGGCAGCTGAAGCAATTCTTGAAATGCTTGAAAATTCCTTACATCAGCGATTTGAAGTTGCAGATGCCTTGATCTTTAATGCATAGTTCATTTCTGTTTGCAGAGCCGCACTGTCTCACACTCACAATCGAACAAGTAGCTTCTACCAATTACATTCCAAAGCCCTTTTGGTAATATATATATATAAAAGTGTCCAAACTTTTTAGAGCATCTGAGTAATCTTCCGAACATGTGTAAGCCTCCCTAACTATATACACTGGACAACTCTACAGGGAGTGGTCTTTTAGAATGAAATGAAATCGAACTCAGGACTCTCGCTTCTTGAAGCGGATTCTAACCATCATTTGAACTCCTTTGAATTCCCTTTTGAAATATTTAATTATCAAACCCTTTATTAAACAGGTGCCAGACCGATGCTTATTTATTGATAATTAAAACTCAATGGAAAGAAGAAGCTTATCCATTGTATCTGACCTCCCCCTTGTGTGTTTGTTAGTATCCAACTACATTCGAAGTACTGATTTTTGCACAGACATTTTTTGTCAGGATGTACCTTTTTTAAAGAAAATTTCAATTTTTTTTTTGAAAAGAAGAAATTAAGGACAAAATTGAAATTTTCTTTTAAAAAGGTACATCCTGACAAAAAATGTCTGTGCAAAAATCAGTACTTCGAATGTAGTTGGATACTAACAAACACACAAGGGGGAGGTCAGATACAATGGATAAGCTTCAAAATAATGGTGCAAAAATCGCTATCTTCCTCTTATTCCTTTCAGATATGAAAAATCATCCACCATTTTCCCTAGTCTTTGGCAAAGAATCTTCAAAAATGGCTGTCCCACGGGAACAGTAAGGATCTCGTCCTCTTTCACTGTCTGGTCAAGTCTCCCTTGTATGCTTTACTACTTTTTATACCCACTTACCTTCTTTTTTAGAGAGATGTCAAGATTAGGCAATTCATTGTGACTCAGTGACGCCGACGTCAGACAAATCAAAACTTGCTGTTTTTTTATATTAAATATTAAAGTAAAGCACATGTTTTTTTATAAAATAGAATTTTTTATGGATCATGTAAGAAAATAATAAAGATATTAATTGTATAAAATTTCAACTTGCTCTGGTTGTATGTATCTCAATGTGCCAAATGCACCTTTTTATATTTTTAAAAGTTATTTTTATGATGTGAAACTATAAAATGGATGATTTTAAGGTCTTTTTTAATTAAAATTATTGTTTTCAGACTTAGTCATTCATTTTTTTGTATTTATATAAAAAAATATAAGATACATTTAAAAAAAATGTATTTAGATAGATATTATAAACCTAATTTAAATTATATAGATTGTGGGATCTCAAACAAGCCACATGTCGACATTTTAAAAGATTGCCCTCATTCCAAGGTGTATGCGAACGAGGGCAAAATTGAATCCTTACTCTTTATCTGATCATATTAGTCTTGTGATTTTAAACTTAAAAGTTTGATTGCTATATAACATTGATTTTAAGATGATCAATTGAGGAGTTTCTCGAGACACCTCATCCATAAACTCCTCTATCCATAAGACTTAACACGCAGGGCCCATCACATGATAAATATGCAGTATCCATAAGACTTAACATGTGGGGCCCATCACATGATTAAATATGCAGTCTCTTCATGAAAACGGACACCATGTCTCCCTAGAGGTGCTCTTTAAAATAAAATAAAAATACGCCATCATCTCAATTACAAATTTCAGTCAAAATATAAATATTGACCATTTTTCATCTAAACTCAAATCAAAATGTATGGTTTTCAAAAATAATAACCAATGTTTCTCAAATATCGTCAATAATTTCATGAGAGTAATGTATTAGATTTAACTAATATAATCTACATGCTCTGAACATGAGAGCCTCTTAAAAATCTCGGATATCTGCCAATATCGGTCTCTCTCCTCCTTTTTGGTTTTTTTTTTTCCAAATATTGGCTGGGTTTTTTATTAAAAAATAAAAAACCAAGAAATGGCGTTAAAAAAGATTAAAAAAATCTAGACGGAAAAAACTTTTAAGATTGACGAATATGGACAAATATCGGTGCCGAAAAAATCAATATCCAATTTTTTTTAGAAAAAAAAACCCAATTTTGATACCGATTTTAATGATATTGGCCGATATCTGTCTGATATATATCGGCCTATATCATGATTGTACCGTCGATACGGTATTTCATTCCATGGTTTTAAAAATTGTCAAAGTCTAATTCCTATTATGAATTGGTTGTGTCTTATTATTTTACACGATTACAATTAGGACTCAACAAATACGACTTATACTGAGTCCCTCCCGAAGCTGAGACCGATATTTAAAACTTTGGATTGAAAAGCATAAGTACTTCATCCAAGCATCCATTGACTCCAATATGGATTCTACAAATCAATGTTGCCATTAAAGTATCATGAGAACTCATTTTAGTTGAAAATTGTTATATATAGAATCGTTATTTGAGTTCTACATTGTACAAAATCTAAATTGTATGTAATTTTTTTTTTTCCAAATAAAAATGAAAATAAGTTATATAGATCTCATTTTTCATGAATACAGAAGCTATCAAAATTTGTAGATCTAAAATATCAAATTGATGCACTGCTATTGTTCGAATTTTGATTTCTCACCTAAATCTATAAATATTTAAGATTCAAATAAAAAAGAGGAGAATATATATATATATATAAAAGAATGCATAGAAGAAAATAAAAGGGCAAAAATGACAAGAAAATATGGATCATAAAAATAAGTGGCTGAGAGCATCTTTCAATTGAAATCTACTCATGCCATCTAACTTACTCTTCTTTTTAATTTTTAATTATCTTATTAAAAATCAACTATACGGATTGAAAAGTAGACTTGATAAGCTAAGATTAGATCAAATGTAAGCAATATACGAAGAGCAACTTGATGTCAAAATGACGAGGTATCTTGGAATTTTAAATGGTTGATTGGTGATTTCAATTGTTAAAATTAAGTGACTAAAAATTAAGCTTGACACTAAAATTTAGTCCACTTGTATATCATCAAGTCTTCTTTTAATCTATAAAATTATTTTTCATTTAATATTTACAAAAAATTATAAAAGATGAGAAATGGTACAGACATGGGGAGACCAATTGTCATGGATGTCTAAGGCCAAATAGTTTTCATATGTACTATGCATTCAATACAAACCACAGGAAACAAATAAAAAAGAAAGAATATATTGTGCATTCAATATTTTACCATCTATTTCTTTAAGATATGATGTAGTTCAACTGGTTAACTTTCTGTCTCAGAAAATGGAAGGTGTCAAGTTCAAGTCTCTATGGTCTAATCTGATGTACCCTAAGGGCAAATGGATATTACCTGTTGGGATTTTACACTGGGTTTCCTATAATTTACCATATATAAATTCGAAAAAAGAAAAGAAGAGAAAGAAAAATTAAACAAATAATTTAAAATAAATAAATAAAACACACACATTAAGCCCATTTATGGGTGAAACCACCCTCTCCTTTTCATTTTTTTTTAACATACTCCATCATATATTCTTATGAGTAAAACTCTTGTAGATTAGTGAAGGGCCTCCACTTGTGCAATCTCCATCTAAAGTTCACACTCCCCAAAAACTTTAGAGATGGACCCACTAATATATGACTTTTGGGTACTTGTAAAAAATACGATTGCTGCATTGCTTTATGCCACAAGTAAAATCAAGACAGATGCGCATGGCAGTAATGTATCGGTGCATTGTGGCCAATAATTGAACAGGTGCCAGACACATGCGAACGGATGCATATTAATTTATTGCGGTTAATACATGATTTACCTATATGAACGTTGGCAAATCTATCTTTTCACCCTAGCTTTTTAGATTTAAAATCTTAATATAATAGAAAATAAATTTTATTCAGAAGAATAAATCAAATTTACCATTACACAGTTTCTCTAAAGGCCGACGGTATTATCATTTTAAGTGTGTGTTTGGTAACTTCTAAATCTATCTCTTGTACTTTTATTTTTTAGTAATGAAATTTTATCTTATTATCGTCTAAAAAATTGTAAAAATTCTACCATGGCCATCTAAGTTTAGTGAATATGTCTTGGTTACTTCACTTTTGCACTTAATACTCTTGCTATTTGGGGCTGTGGCAATTCAATGTTTGGCCCACTAGTTGACAGCCATAAAGACTCCACTTGCTATTTAATATCCAAGGATTGATGACAAGAAAAGTTTTTTATAAAGGAAGAAAACAAAAGAAAAGAAGGCAGGGAGAGATTCAAATGCATGAGCCCTTAATTAGTGACAAATCAGTCCCAACGCTATGCACTCACATGGGAGATAAGTTTAAAACCCTTTCCTTATATGTAGAATGGTACAATCAATGATGCGGTTTTTTTTTAAAAAAAAATCAAAGAATTTAAGTGTCTTATCTGATTAATCTTTGAGACATATGTAAATTTTTCAATCTACACAAGTCGGGTACAAAACTAAGGGGAGTGAGCCTTTTTTGTAGTAAAGGCAGCTTGATCCCAAGACCTCCCATAAAGAAGGATGAAAATTGACCATCAAACTAACCCTCAGAGTTGATGACGTGTATTTGATAGGGTGACAACGAATTTCATAGAGTCAGATTTGATTGAGTTTTCATGTGAGGTTTATGAGTAGTTTCGTGTATCCGTATGATTAGTCTTATATCCAATATAGAATGAGAATACTCATGTTATCAAAAAAACATTTGAATTTGAATTTGAATCAAGTTTAGATAGTAATGGTCTTTGTGTGTAATTTGATCCAATACAATTTGAATCATTTTAATTATTAAGATAGTGAGACTCAATTAAAATTTTATTTTACTCAAATCAACCCTTTCTCGTATTCGATTGGGTCAAAATTGTCACAAGCATTGAGTGAGAGTTAGTGCTGATAATGACCATGTCAAAATTGTCAAAATTGCCCTCAGCTGCCTATTACCACTCTTCTCATCCTTTGTTGGACAATATGTTGAATAGACCCACAATGGTTTTTGGGCCAGGGCAAAATTAGAGGGATGCGTCCTTCTCAATAAAAGAATCTCATCTTTCAAATCAATTTGAGCCATTTTGATAGTCAAATACACTTTATTAAAATTAAAATTTGTAGATACTAATGAATTTTTACAGGTGTGTATGACTTGAGAAGATATTTATGGAATTCTAATTATATTAAGAGCATAATTGTGCTCAACAACTTTTGTTAAAATAAAAAATGATTTTCATTTTCATTATTTCACAAAAAAAGTTATGAAAAAATAATTTATACAACTTAATCATTTTGTTCAAGATTCTAAAAAAGAAATTGGAAAGAACTCTTTAAAACTGGTCGATTTTAAAGCCTATGATCTAATAGGCAGACTAACCATAGCCCAACTCGACCCATGACTCAAGTCCTAACTCGACATATTCTATGACCCCTTTGTAGCCCACCACTCAATTCATAACCCAATCAATTCAAGCTATCAACCAACCAACTCAACTAGTGACCTATGGTAATCTTAACATGACCTATGATCTAATCTATCTAGTTTAATTCATGGGCCAAGGTCCAATCTAACCAAACATATAATCTATAATCTATTTATTACTTGACCAGTGGCCAATGTCCCAAACCAACCCATATCTCATGTCTAAACAACCCACCCCAGCCCATAAACCTATCTCACCGAATCTAACTTATGAATTTCAGGTCAAGTCAAAATTAAAACCAGTTTCACTTCATATTGAACCCATATGGGTATAGCTCACTGGTTACCTCCCACTTCAGAAAGTAGGAGGTTGGAGGTTCGAGTCTCCATGACCTAACCTTGGTGTACCCTAGGAGTAGTTGACTCACCTGTGGAGGTTTTACGCTGGGTATCTCGCAGTTTCCCATATGTAAATTCAAAAAAAAATATTACATTTTTAAATAAAATCTGAGTCAAATTGACTATATAATATGTGACTTTCATCATTGAGATCATTGATAAAAACATTATTTCACTTATACCCTGTTTAAGGTCAAACTCTACTATAGTTTGAACAGAGACATTCTCTTCTAGTTACCACTAGTCAATTAATAGTCCCCGTCTGGTATGGAATCTTCATTTCCTAACTAGTATATTGTTTGGGTTCGTCTGCAACACATTAGCCGCCAAAAACTGTGTAGTTCATTAAGTCGTCTATATCCTGAATTCTTAATGTTCCTCTGGAACCTTTATTCCTCAAAGATGACACAGGCTACTAAACAAGTATTGTTTATAACATAGAGTGGTTGGTGTGACGGCTAAGAATTCACATTAAGAAGTGGGGTTTTTTTGTTTATTTATGTTCAATTTTAAAGGGTTATTCCTTATAATTTTATCCGGTGTAAATAGATTGAGAGGTTTTTACATGCTCAAAGAATCATTCGAAGAGGACACCGAGACTTCAGTCGTTAAAAAAACAAGCAGGCCCAGTTAGAGACCTAGATTGGCAGCTGAAGCAATTCTTGAAATGCTTGAAAATTCATTACATCAGCGATTTGAAGTTGCAGATGCCTTGATCTTTAATGCATAGTTCATTTCTGTTTGCAGAGCCACATTGTCTCACACTCACAATCGAACAAGTAGCTTCTACCAATTACATTCCAAGGTCCTTTTGGTAATATATATATATATATATATATATATATATATATATATAGATGATTAAAGTGTCCAAACTTTTTACAGCATCTGAGTAATCTTTCGAAGCATGTGTAAACCTCCCTAACTATACACACCGGACAACTCTACAGGGAGTGGTCTTTTAGAGTGAAATGAAATCAAACTCAGGACACTCGCTTCTTGAAGCGGGTTCTAGCCATCATTTGAACTCCTTTGAATTTCCTTTTGGTATATTTAATTATCAAACCCTCAACTTTTCAAACAGAGACTCCTACTCTTCTACCTACATGTCATCTAAAATAACATACTTTTTTTTTTGAATTTATGTATGAGAAACTATGGGATACCCAGCGTAAAATTTCCACGGGTGAACCTCTGCCTCTAAAACACACTAAGATTAAACCATGAAAGCTCAAACCATTTCTACGTATCACCTCTTCATCTTTTCTTCTTACTAGTATCAAATGTTTTTGTGGGTCAAAGGATTTGATAACATCTCTTCATCCTCTGATTGTGTCGTGCACACGACCACCGAACAAAGAAGCAAGTTGGGAAATTTGGAATATGCCATGAAGAAGAAAGATGGTCTATCGTAGAAAGTAGACACCATGTAACTCTCACTCCCACCATTTTCTTTTCTTTTTTGCTAATTCTATTTCTTCCATTTCTTCTTGTAAAAATAAAATGACTTGTGTCTCTCGCAAAAGGAGAGATCACATCACTTATTTATAATTAAATCTAAAACATCTGGATAAGGGAAATTCAAATAAAAAGATGAGTGGAAATTCAAAATAGAAATAAAGATAAAGCAAAATTAAATCCAAAATATAGATCTAAATAGATTTTATCACGTCTCCACAAGCTGGTGTATGGAATAACACTAAGCTTGGAAACAGCATGAATTATAGAGAAAACGTGGCACACTGACTGGCCAGATGAAGTAATGAAGTAGCAGAAGATTTAGGGCTCTTCCCTCTGTCCAAAAAAAATGTTATCGGCAGAAAAAGAGAAGAAAGGACTCTAGCGGACTCAGGACCTAGGATCAGAGTCGAAAACGCAGAATCTTTAGGCTTAAGAATAAAAATAATGCTTGGTGTCTCTCAAAATCACATCATTTATTTATAATTAAATCTAATACATCTAAATAAGGAAAATTCAAATAACAAGATGAGGGAAAATTCAAAATAGAGATTAAAATAAAATTAAATTCAAAATCTAGATCTGTATAGATTCTATCACTTCTCTTTGAGGTCAATCTCTATGTTCGTATATTTTTTTTTCCTTGTTTAAACATTGTTTCCAAAGGATATTTGGGTACTATCAATTTAAATTGGCCAAGCTTTCTGCATTACCTTTTCTTAGTAGTGATTGATTTAGCATTGCACCATTTGGATGTTTGGGGACCGACTTTGGTTCCTTCCACGAGTGGTCATTAATATTATGTGATTTTCATTAATGATTATTTACATTACACATGGATTTATCTCCTTCATGCAAAATCTGATGTCTTTGCTATTTTTAGATAATTGTCTTTTATGATCCAAATGCAATTTTCAAAATCAATTAATTTTTTTTTTTTGGTTCCATTTCTGGTGGAAAATATTTATCTAACTCATTTTAATATCTAACTAAAGTATATTAAGATTGTTTGTCATCTTGTCTGCAGTTTTAGGGAGGTAGAGATGTGTGAGGTGAGGAAGGGGTGAAAATGGGCTTCAATGGGCCTAATTTAGCTATTTTTCATGGTACTTATTTTACCACTTAGGCCAAGGGATCCTCGTTAAATAAATCAACCTTATCTTCATTCTCATTGAAATCATTCTCTCTCACTGGAGACGTAGCTTACCTGGGCTTAATCTAGGTGTACAACTCGGGCGGGCTAAGTTCAGCCCTAAATTAATTTAGGCTAAGGCTTTTTCTTTGTACGTTTTCACTTCACCACAGGGGTAGAAAGTTCGGCCGAGATATCGACCGAGATTTTTTCTCTCTCCTCAATTTTTTTTTTTTTAAAATCTCGGTGGGGTTTTTTTTGGGAAAAAAATCATTTTAAAAAATGATGTTTTAAAAATATAATAAAAAATATAAATTTTGGCTGATATTCACCCATATCGGACAAATATCGACCGAGATATCAACAGGGTCCACAACCGATATTCGTTTTTTTTTTAAATAATAATAAATCGGCCGATATTCGGCTGAATTTTTTTTTTAACTAGCCGATACTTACCGTATCGGCGGAGATATCTCTGGCATCCAAAACCCGAGACATCTCGGCCAATACGATACGTATCGGCCGAATTTTATACCACTGCTTCACCAAGACTCAAGGCCAGCTCAACCCTACGAAACCACCAATCATGGCCATACGGACAATAAGTGTCGTTAATTTAGGCCAAGGCCTTGATTGCAGTTACAATGCTAAAGCTAAGGTCTAACTTATATGGGTCTAAATATTTGAACCAGGGGTAAAGATATCAGCCGATACTATAATATCCTGCTCCAGATTAGGCGTATGTTAGCTTAATAATTCTGGTTTAACCGGTTAATCTCAAAGATTATGGTTAGGGCTTTGAGGAAAGCCCAAGTGTGGCCCAATCCGAGCTCGTGAACTCAGTGATCCAGCTCGTCCAGCTGGAGGGGCATTTTGGTAATTTACTGCTTGTTATGTTTATTTTTATAAATTGTGTGATTTTGTGATTATTATTGATTGATAATATTCTCTTTAATAAAGGATTCGTATTTCTGATTTTAAAATGAATTTATTTTCAGAAAATAGTGTTTAAAATCCGCCCGTCAAAACTCCAAAAGGGAGTATTAATTATTTTAAAAGGTTTTGGAAATAAAATAAATTTTGAAACTAGTATTTTGTAATAGACCATTTTAAGTATGGTCTAGTTATTTCATTTCACCCCAAAATGAGATTTCCAAATTGATTATTTTTACAATTGTTTATTTAAGTAAATATTGATAAATCATGATTTTTATTTAAATCAAGGGTTTTTAGTAAGAGATAAATTCTAAACTTTTTATAGTGATTAAGGTTTTCAAAACCCAGCCCATCTGTAAGGTTGGATCAAGTTTTTGAATTTATAAAATCTTGTTTTTAGTTAAAAAACGGCTTTTATGTATATAGAGGGCCTTTTTGCAAAAATGGAAGTTTTCAAGGACTCATCTGCAACCAAAGTTACCGAACAGTGTAACCACTGTTCGGAACGTCAGCTGCCGCTGCATGCAGCCGTATGCAGTGGCCTACCGACCTCATTTTCTGGCGATTTCTCTATTTAAACAACTCATCTGATCAGCTTTCAACTCCCAGCAAAATCTGCATCTTCTTTCTCTACCTCTCATCTCTCTGTTCTCTGTTTCAAAAACCAGAAAACCCAGCCGTAGCCCTCTGTTTCTTCCCAGTTCAGTTGCCCGTACCTTAGAGAAGAAGCTTTTCCAAAGATCAGTTTTCTCAGCCCAGGAACCTCAGTGAAGGTATCCTTTGCATTCCCCTTCCTTTTCCAGTCAGTTTTGAATCAAACAAAATCGGATTTGGCCCTGTTTTCAGTGAGAAAAACCATTTCAAAATCTAAGGAAAAACCATGGGTTTTATGTGTAACACCCCATCCCGAAACGGGCGTGTTACTACCGATACTGAACCGAGATATCACACATTCCAAACTACCAACATACAATTTTTTTTTTTGACTAAACATCAATAACCATAATAGAAAAGAGATGCCATAAGTTCAGTTAACACAACAGTGCAATAGGTGGCTAGTACAGTCATCCACAACGATAAACAATATCCGAAATAAACACAAGGTTCTTTCTAATTAATAAAAGGAAGATAATTAAGCAATCCGAAAGCATCATCGCCTAAGCCTGGTCTTGGGACCCGCTGGATCCCGCATCCATCGAGCCACCTGAAAGGCAAGGGGGTGAGTACTTCATACTCAGCAAGGGAACACATACATATCACACAACGTATAGCACACGCTGCATATCTACCACTAAGGAATAACAAAAGTCCATGTACATGGTCCCCACACAACACGCACTCGACCCACCATACGGGCCATTCGGTAGGTACTCAATATGGCCCACGACCACCTTATCTAAACAACCTCAATCCCTTAACCAATGAGCAGACGAGCACATCCTCGGCCTATTCGGTCACCTAGGGATCGCAACTATACCGGCGGGAGCTGTCCCTCACCGCTCCGTCCCTCGACCCAGGCGAGCACCTCCTCAGCCCATTCGGTCACACAAGGATCACGATCCATGCCAGCGGGAGCTGCCCCTCACCGCTTCGTCCCTCGACCTAGGCGAGCACCTCCTCAGCCCATTCGGTCACACGAGGATCACGACCCATGCCAGCGGGAGCTGCCCCTCACCGCTTCGTCCCTCGACCTAGGCGAGCACCTCCTCAGCCTACTCGGTCACACGGGATCACAACTCATGCCAGCGGGAGCTGCCCCTCACCGCTTCGTCCCTCGACCTAGGCGAGCACCTCCTCAGCCTACTCGGTCACACGGGGATCACAACTCATTCATTCCACCTTTGGGTATCGGAACTAGAAAGGCTTCTAAGGTTACCTTGGGTGAACCAACCTTCAACCTGATGACCCATCAAGGATTGACACAACTACCTCCCCAACGGACCCATTGGGGACTTCCAGGCACCTTGTCCCCCAAGTCAGGTTACACCTCCCTCAAAGGTGTGTTTGGTGATCACAAGACAGACCGGCCATTTTATTCAAGCTAGGGGCACCTACCCATATACAATCACAAGGCAATACATTCCACCACGCATCCGTCGCGTGGCCCCACATAACCCTAGTGTTACTTAACGCCCAAGCCCCCCCGACATTCTACCCATCCGACAAATGCATGCACGATTAATAAAGGGGTATGTGCAGATACAAATTATATTAGACATGTTCTCAATGAAGCAACATCAAACCCTAGACAATCATGTATACCACAGTCTACCACATACTAGCATGTTGATATTTCATTATATTATCAATCAATCACATCCAAATTACTTAATCATGTACAACTGGTATAACATCAAGTTCATCTATCATCCTCACATCATTACCGGACACGGGTACGCAAAGTGGTCCCCTCACCGCATGCTTATCTGAACGGTTCCCTTGCCGAGCGGTAGGACTAAAATAGAAGGGGTCCCATTCTGCTCATTCCGCATCCACATAATTCGAAGATAAATGAATGCAGAAATGTGTATGCTAAAAAAGAATGTGTTAGTTCCCTCACCGGTGTGCGTTTGAAAATCAATCGTGAGAAGGCGGGTCCGTTGGTTTGAAGGGGCTCGATCTGAAGAGACAAGAGCACAGAATAAGTAAAGGAGATAAAACAGGCTAAACTAAGCTCGAATTGAAAATGGCCCGAAATGGGCCGGGTCAGAAATCGGGCCCGAAATGGGCCGGGCCTGAAACTGGGCCGGGCCCAAAGCTGAAACTGGGCCGAGCCCAAAACTGGACTGGGCCGAGCTGGACTGAGCCGGGCCAGGCCCAGCAGGGCCCACACTCGACTCAGCCGAATCAACTCGGCTGCCCAGCTGAGCTAACTCGGTTGCTCAGCCGGGTTGACTCGGCTGCCCAGCCGAATGGGGGAGAAGAAAGAGGAAGAAAAAATGCAGAAGGGAGAGGAAGAAGAGGAAAGAGGGAAAACCGGAGGGGGTTTGGGAAAGTCCATCGGAAAACCAGGTGAATCGGAGAAAAGGGGAGGGAAAGACCGGAAAATCGGTGAAAACCGAGGAAGGGAGAGGAACCGACGGAAAGGAAGAGGAAGGGAAGAAGATACCTCGTTCGGTCGGGCGGTGACGGTGGCTCCGAGACGCCGGTCGTCGGGGCAAAGGGAAAGAGGGCCGGAGGACGAGAGGAGAAGAACCAGGAGAGAGGGAAGACGGACGGCCGGGAGAGGGAAGGGGAGGGCTGCAGCGCCGCGGCACTGTAGCTGCGTGCTACAGTGCGCGGCGAAGGGGACATATAAGGGAGGGTTTAGGGTTTCTCTCCTTTTTTTTTTTTTTTTTTCTTTTTTTTTTTTTTTTTTCAGATTTCCCTTTATTATTATTATTATTATCATTTTATTTTATTTTATTTTTATTTTTCATGACAAGGTGTTAAATAGTTTAAATTACTAAAATGCCCCTTCGAGCTTCTGAGCTCGGGGTCGGGCGGGACGAGGCCTATAACAGGATTCATCCCATCCCCACTGCTACTGAGACCCTAAAATCCCGAAAAATCGGGTCGGGTCGCTACAACCTACCCCCCTTTAAGCAATTTCGTCCTCGAAATTACGCCAAAAGCCATACCTTGATCCTCGAAGAAACCCGGATATTTTTTCCGCATCGATGATTCCAGCTCCCAAGTAGCTGTCTCTCTCCCTCCACGCTTCCAAATCACCAGAACCTTAGGAATAGTCTTGCCACGAAGCACCTGCTCTATTCTATCCTTGATCTGCACAGGACCTTCGTCGAAACTGACATCCTCACTAAGGTCCACGTCATCCCAGTTAAGCACATGTGACGGGTCCGGCTGATACTTTCGAAGCATGGAAACATGGAAAACATTGTGCACCCTAGCGAGTTGCGGTGGAAGGGCAATCCTGTAAGCCACTTCCCCGACTCTCTCCAGCACCTCAAAGGGCCCAATAAACCGTGGTGACAGCTTTCCTTTCCGCCCGAACCTTTGAACTCCAGGGCGGGGTGAGACTCTGAGAAAAACATGATCGCCCACGGTAAACTCCAGTGGCCTCCTCCTGCGATCTGCATAACTCTTCTGTCGGCTCTGGGCAGTCAACAACCTCTGCCTGATGAGTTTGACTTGCTCTGTAGTCTCTCTAACCATCTCTGGTCCTGACAAGACAACCTCACTGGTCTCTGCCCAACACAAAGGCGATCTGCACGGTCGACCATACAATGCCTCATATGGTGCCATCTGAATGCTAGATTGGTAGCTGTTATTGTAGACGAACTCAACTAGGTGTAAGTGATCCTCCCAGCTACCCACATGATCCAAAACACAAGCACGGAGCATATCCTCTAAGATTTGGATGGTCCGCTCCGACTGGCCATCTGTCTGTGGATGAAAGGCTATGCTGAAGCATAACTGAGTACCCAGCTCTCTCTGTAGGCTCTGCCAAAATTGCGAGACAAACCTCGGGTCTCGATCCGAAACAATCGACACTGGCACTCCATGCAGTCTAACCACCTGCTCCATATACAACCGACTCAGTTTCTCCAAGGAATCAGTCGCCTTCATGCCAATAAAGTGGGCCGACTTGGTTAGTCTATCCACTATGACCCAAATGGTATCGTGCCCCTTGGGCGATCTTGTAATCCAGTCACAAAGTCCATGGTGATGTGCTCCCACTTCCATTCAGATATCTTAAGTGGTTGCTCTACACCAGCTGGTCTTTGGTGCTCAAACTTGACTTGCTGACACGTCAAACATCGAGCCACAAACTCAGCTACAGCCCTCTTCATGCCGACCCAATAATACTGTCGCCTCAGATCGTGGTACATCTTGGCACCTCCCGGGTGTACTGCAAATCTCGTATGGTGGAAGTGTCGCAAAACCTCCTCACGACACTGCTTTGGTACATACAACCGACCATTGAAGGTCACTGCACCGTCTGCCCTAACTGCACAACCATGTGGTCCGTCCCCGGCAGCCACTCGATCTCGATATCCCATTGAATCTGAGTCAGTCTGCTGGGCTTCCAAGACTAAGCCATCCAACCCGGATCGTACTACCATACTACACAAGGCCACTGCTCTGGCCTCACCAATCAAGCTGGCTAGTACTCCTCGAGACTTCCGGCTCAAAGCGTCTGCAACAACGTTCGCCTTGCCGGGGTGATAAGAAAGTTCGAAATCATAATCTCCCAAATACTCGATCCACCGACGTTGCCTCATGTTTAGCTCTTTCTGTGTGAACAAGTATTTGAGACTGTGGTGGTCTGAGAATACTTCGAACTTCTCTCCGTAGAGGTAATGTCTCCAGATTTTGAGTGCAAAGACCACTGCTGCCAATTCCAGGTCATGAGTGGGGTAGTTCTGCTCGTGAACCTTGAGCTGTCGAGAGCCATACGCCACAACACGACCCATCTGCATCAAGACGGAACCCAGACCATCTGCAGAAGCATCACAAAAGACTGCATAGCCCAAACCTCTCTCGGGTACGACCAACACTGGGGCGGTCGTCAGTCTCTTCTTCAGCTCCAAGAAAGCTGACTCACAAGCCTCAGTCCACTCATAAGGCTGGTCCTTACGAGTCAATCTTGTCATAGGGGCAGCTATCCTAGAAAAATCTTATATGAACCGCCGGTAATAGCCTGCCAGACCCAAGAAACTACGGATTTCGGTCACATTACGCGGTCTCGTCCAACTCATCACGGCCTCCACCTTGGCCTGGTCAACAGCCACCCCTTCCCCTGATACAACATGTCCCAAAAACTGTACCTCTGGCAACCAAAACTCGCACTTGCTGTATTTTGCAAACAACTTATTATCCCTCAAAATCTGTAGCACGGTCCTCAAGTGTCGCTCATGATCCTCCTCTGATGCTGAGTACACAAGGATATCATCAATAAATACTTCCACGAACCGATCAAGATAAGGCCAGAATATTCTGTTCATAAGGTCCATAAAAGTGGCTGGGGCATTGGTCACTCCAAAAGGCATCACAACAAATGCAAAGTGCCCAAACCGAGTACGGAATGCTGTTTTCTCTATGTCACAATCCCGCACCCTTACTTGATGGTAACCTGATCGGAGATCAATCTTCGAGAAACATCTAGATCCTCTCAACTGATCGAACAAATCATCGATCCTCGGCAGTGGATACTTGTTCTTTATGGTCACACGATTCAACTGTCGGTAATCTATGCACAGTCTCATACTCCCGTCCTTTTTCTTAGCGAACAAGGCTGGAGCACCCCATGGCGATGTACTAGGACGGATAAAACCAACCGACTGCAGCTCTGTCAGTTGCTTCCCTAACTCCAACATCTCGGCTGGTGCCATCCGATAGGGAGTGACAGAAATTGGGGCAGTGCCGGGGAGCAAGTCTATAACGAACTCCACCTCTCTACGTGGTGGTAACTCAGTGAGCTTTTCTGGAAAGACATCTGTGAACTCACATACCACACGGGGCATCTCAGCACCTGCTGGCCCCGAACCCTCCCAACTCAAACTGGCCACAAGTCCACCTAACTCATCTGCACTTGGACAAAAGGCAGTGTTCAACCGCTCAACAAAGGTTTCGCCTGAAACAGTACTACCTGAAACCCTCCTGCGATAGCAGTCAATGACGACCCGGTGGGAACACAACCAGTCCATTCCAAGGATAACATCAAACTCTGACATATCCATGATCCGCAGATCAAACTTAAGATGCAAGCCACCCATGGATAAAACACAGCCCCGACAAATCTGATCTACAACTACCTCACTACCCAGAGGAGATCTGATATGTAATGGTGTCTTAGCCTTTACCACTTTCAAACCAGAACTAAGAGCAAAATCTAAAGCAATATAAGAGTGCGAGGCACCCGAATCAAATAAAACACGAGCCAAGGAACCATGAAGAACCAACATACCCTGCATGACTGATGGCGGCAAGAACTCCTCTGGCTGTTGCATTAGGGCATACATCTTGCTCTGAGCTGACTGATTGGGCCTACCTCGGCCCCTGCCCTTCTGCGATGGCGCTGCCCTCGGTGCAGTAGGTCGAGTCGATGCCATCCGACCGTGTCCATCAGCGGGAACCATCGCCTGGGTGGGCGCCACCACAACACCTCGGCCACCCCTCTGGGGACAGTCCCGCGAGATATGTCCAGCCTCCCCACAAGTGTAGCAATGAATAGCCCTAGGCCGCTGTTGAAATTGAGGGCAGTTCCTCCGAATGTGACCGATCTGGCCGCAGTCAAAACACTTAACTGGCTCGGGCTGACCACCCACTACTGGCACCATCGAACCTGGATGTGGTCGCCCGGGAATAACCCCTCGGGTCTGATAAGGCGCTGGTCGCCTTTTCTTCCTGTCATGGCCTCTGCTCGGCTTATAAGTATTCACTGATGCTGGCTGGTAGACCGCGCCGCTGGATCTCATGATGGCGCCCTCTGCTATCAGTGCCCGCTGTACCACCTCTGCATAGGTAACGCACCTCAAAGGCATAACCATACACTGTAGAGCCGGGTGTAGGCCCTCCTCAAACTTGCGGGCCTTATCCTCTTCTTTCGCCACCAAATGTGGAGCATAGCGTGACAATTCCACAAAACGGGCATCATACTCCCGCACTGTAAAGTTACCCTGCTCCAGTTTAATGAACTCACTGATTTTTGTTTGCCTCACTACTGATGGAAAGAACCTGGCTAAGAAGAGCTCCTTGAACTTGTCCCAGTCAGCTCGCCCCAACTCTCGGAGGGGCTCCTCAAGCCACCAACTAGAAGCCTCCCCCTGAAGGTGATGTGTCGCTAGAGTGACTCTCAGATCGGACTCTACGATGCCCAATGAATCCAGTAGGCGGTCCATCTCACCCAACCACCTCTCAGCCTCCAAGGGGTTCGCACCCCCATGATATATAGACGGAAAATAGCGCTGAACTCTCTGAGCGCCACCATCTGTCTGGTTTCAAACTGTCCAACTGCACGTGGGGGATTAATGGGCTGGTCGACATGCTGAGCTATCAGATCTTCTTGCCTTTTCATATTCCTTTCATATGTCTCGATCATCCTCTCGTACCGGGCAAACATCGCCTCAGGGTCTCGGTGTCCTTGAGCAGGACCCTCAACTGGCACAGGGACCGCCGGAGGTTGTTCTACTGCTCCCTCAGGCACTACCACCGGTGTGTTCTCCACCTCAGCTTGTGGAGTCTCTAATACCTCTGTAATCTCAGGCATCCCATACTGCCCTGGACGGCCTGCCCCATTGGAACGAGTGCTTACCATCGCCTGTTCACAAATTAAGCACCGATCAGCCTTTAAGTCAAATAAGGAACTAAAACCAAACACAGCTCAAGCGTCAAGATTCAAACCATCCTACCAACACACAACAACAAAATCAGGGTGTCTAGTCCCCACCTCAAACTCGGTCTCATCTACCATACTTTGCGGGGGACGAACCTAGTCGTCAGTCATTAACAACTCTCAATTTAGCCCAACAGCACAGTCCGAGAGTGGAACCGCGCTCTGATACCAAATGTAACACCCCATCCCGAAACGGGCGTGTTACTACCGATACTGAACCGAGATATCACACATTCCAAACTACCAACATACAATTTTTTTTTTTGACTAAACATCAATAACCATAATAGAAAAGAGATGCCATAAGTTCAGTTAACACAACAGTGCAATAGGTGGCTAGTACAGTCACCCACAACGATAAACAATATCCGAAATAAACACAAGGTTCTTTCTAATTAATAAAAGGAAGATAATTAAGCAATCCGAAAGCATCATCGCCTAAGCCTGGTCTTGGGACCCGCTGGATCCCGCATCCATCGAGCCACCTGAAAGGCAAGGGGGTGAGTACTTCATACTCAGCAAGGGAACACATACATATAATCACACAACGTATAGCACACGCTGCATATCTACCACTAAGGAATAACAAAAGTCCATGTACATGGTCCCCACACAACACGTACTCGACCCACCATACGGGCCATTCGGTAGGTACTCAATATGGCCCACGACCACCTTATCTAAACAACCTCAATCCCTTAACCAATGAGCAGACGAGCACATCCTCGGCCTATTCGGTCACCTAGGGATCGCAACTATACCGGCGGGAGCTGTCCCTCACCGCTCCGTCCCTCGACCCAGGCGAGCACCTCCTCAGCCCATTCGGTCACACAAGGATCACGATCCATGCCAGCGGGAGCTGCCCCTCACCGCTTCGTCCCTCGACCTAGGCGAGCACCTCCTCAGCCCATTCGGTCACACGAGGATCACGACCCATGCCAGCGGGAGCTGCCCCTCACCGCTTCGTCCCTCGACCTAGGCGAGCACCTCCTCAGCCTACTCGGTCACACGGGGATCACAACTCATGCCAGCGGGAGCTGCCCCTCACCGCTTCGTCCCTCGACCTAGGCGAGCACCTCCTCAGCCTACTCGGTCACACGGGGATCACAACTCATTCATTCCACCTTTGGGTATCGGAACTAGAAGAGGCTTCTAAGGTTACCTTGGGTGAACCAACCTTCAACCTGATGACCCATCAAGGATTGACACAACTACCTCCCCAACGGACCCATTGGGGACTTCCAGGTACCTTGTCCCTCAAGTCAGGTTACACCTCCCTCAAAGGTGTGTTTGGTGATCACAAGACAGACCGGCCATTTTATTCAAGCTAGGGGCACGCCTACCCATATACAATCACAAGGCAATACACATTCCACCACGCATCCGTCGCGTGGCCCCACATAACCCTAGTGTTACTTAACGCCCAAGCCCCCCCGACATTCTACCCATCCGACAAATGCATGCACGATTAATAAAGGGGTATGTGCAGATACAAATTATATTAGACATGTTCTCAATGAAGCAACATCAAACCCTAGACAATCATGTATACCACAGTCTACCACATACTAGCATGTTGATATTTCATTATATTATCAATCAATCACATCCAAATTACTTAATCATGTACAACTGGTATAACATCAAGTTCATCTATCATCCTCACATCATTACCGGACACGGGTACGCAAAGTGGTCCCCTCACCGCATGCTTATCTGAACGGTTCCCTTGCCGAGCGGTAGGACTAAATAGAAGGGGTCCCATTCTGCGCATTCCGCATCCACATAATTCGAAGATAAATGAATGCAGAAATGTGTATGCTAAAAAGAATATGTTAGTTCCCTCACCGGTGTGCGTTTGAAAATCAATCGTGAGAAGGCGGGTCCGTTGGTTTGAAGGGGGCTCGATCTGAAGAGACAAGAGCACAGAATAAATAAAGGAGATAAAACAGGCTAAACTAAGCTCGAATTGAAAATGGGCCCGAAATGGGCCGGGTCAGAAATCGGGCCCGAAATGGGCCGGGCCTGAAACTGGGCCGGGCCCAAAGCTGAAACTGGGCCGAGCCCAAAACTGGACTGGGCCGAGCTGGACTGAGCCGGGCCAGGCCCAGCAGGGCCCACACTCGACTCAGTCGAATCAACTCGGCTGCCCAGCTGAGCTAACTCGGTTGCTCAGCCGGGTTGACTCGGCTGCCCAGCCGAATGGGGGAGAAGAAAGAGGAAGAAAAAATGCAGAAGGGAGAGGAAGAAGAGGAAAGAGGGAAAACCGGAGGGGGTTTGGGAAAGTCCATCGGAAAACCAGGTGAATCGGAGAAAAGGGGAGGGAAAGACCGGAAAATCAGTGAAAACCGAGGAAGGGAGAGGAACCGACGGAAAGGAAGAGGAAGGGAAGAAGATACCTCGTTCGGTCGGGCGGTGACGGTGGCTCCGAGACGCCGGTCGTCGGGGCAAAGGGAAAGAGGGCCGGAGGACGAGAGGAGAAGAACCAGGGAGAGAGGGAAGACGGACGGCCGGGAGAGGGAAGGGGAGGGCTGCAGCGGCGCCGCGGCACTGTAGCTGCGTGCTACAGTGCGCGGCGAAGGGGACATATAAGGGAGGGTTTAGGGTTTCTCTCCTTTTTTTTTTTTTTTTTTCTTTTTTTTTTTTTTTTTTCAGATTTCCCTTTATTATTATTATTATTATCATTTTATTTTATTTTATTTTTATTTTTCATGACAAGGTGTTAAATAGTTTAAATTACTAAAATGCCCCTTCGAGCTTCTGAGCTCGGGGTCGGGCGGGACGAGGCCTATAACAGGATTCATCCCATCCCCACTGCTACTGAGACCCTAAAATCCCGAAAAATCAGGTCGGGTCGCTACATTATGTACCCGTGAGCTTTCACTGATAAAATCTGATGGCCCAGTGAGCTTCAAAGCTCCAAACCATTCCCTATGGAAAGAGGACTCCTGACCGGTTGGATGTGAAAACCGAGTCCGGGAAGCCCTCCGTTTTCGGGATCGCATTTCACTGTCTAATTGTCGTCATTGTCTGCCGATGTAGACAGTGGAGGAAGACGACTCTCGGAAGGTCTGAGAGCCGATCTTCGGAATGACCGAACCTTCGGACGGTCCGACAGTTTGACCCTCCGACGTTCCGAGCTTCACCCAAAGCCCAGTTACGCCCGAGGCAGGCCAGGCCCCTTCGGACGTACCGAGCCGAGCTCAGAAGGACTGAACTTACTCGGACGTTCCGAACCCAGACTTAGGACGTTCCGAGGCATACAGACCCACCGAGACTTGTTTCTGATTTTAAAAGGTTCGGATGGATTTCGAATGATCTGAGACCCGATATTCGGACGATCCAAAGTCAAACCCATGTTCCGAGGTCAGTGACTAGTTTAGGTGTGGTTCGGATGATCCGAAGCCACTGTACTTAGTTCTGAGGCATGTTCCGAGGGACCCAATTTTTGAAATGTAAAAATGTTGTTGTTTGATTATTTTGGATGCATGTGTTGCGATGTGATGATTAGTACCCAATGTTAATCTAAAAATGTGTACTAACCCTCTTATCTTATTACTTATAGTGTAAATACTATTGTATTCACTTCCAGGCCGACCCTATTGGTAGAGCACTGAGTGATCTCACTTTCAGGCCGACGCTATATTTGTCGAGCACTGGGTAACCTCGAGGCCTAACTCAAAATGTCAGATCTGGTCCTATCCAGAAGACAACCGAGAAGTGACCCGAGGATGTAGACTTAACTCAATAAGTCAATCTGGTCAATGCCAAGAAGACAATATGAGTTTTGGACTGAGCCCCCTTTTCATTATATTATGATCTTGTGGATGATTATAACTTAAAAAGGATAGAAACTAAGTAGGAGACTCAATTACATGTACCTTGGATATTTCTGGGAAAAACGTATGATTTCCAAATACTACTTGTGTGTACGTATTTGTTATGTATATTGATTATGCACTTGTCTGTTTGTTTGAACAGAGACAGCGTAACCACACAATCACGGTGAGGGAACTTAACTTTACAGCTTGATGTAAACAGGTTTATTTGATACGAATATTGAGCCATGAGTGGTTTCAGATTTGATGCACTCACTCATGTGCCTAGCCTTGACGCACTATGGTAAGAGTGCTTATGATGCTGGTAAATGTTATAATCGGACGAAATGTGTAAGACTGCTTCCACATGCCTGGACTATTGAATCAATATCGGCCATATGGGAGATGGTTTACGTCTACTGATCAAGGGTGGTGACAGTTACTGAGGGTGTCGGTACCGGCCATGGGAGTGCCGGAGATATACTTGAAAGAATGTATTTTGACCGTGTCGGGACTTAATACTGTTGTTGTCAATATGGTGCCTAGAGGTTACGGTGGATAACAACAGTAATGGAAAAGTAGAAGAATGATGGAAATGATGATGAGACTTTACTTGATATTGTGAATTTTGTTTATCAAGTATGTGATATTATTACAACTATTGATTATTGTGCTAACCTGTTATTTACTTAAACTGCACTGTTATATTTCCTTCACTGGGCTAGTTAGCTCACCCTACTCACCTTTCAGGAGATGAACCCGATGAGGAGAACCCTCTGTTTGACGCTTAGCGTGGATAAGTTGCGGCGTTGCTTCAGGATTCCCATTGAGGGGAATACCCTTGTATTTGTGCTTTCTGGTTCTTAGAACCACCCTCTTTTGTAAAGTACCGAGTGTGGTACTTGGTATATGTTAATGTGTCGTACTAGGACTACTACGTTTCTGTAGTTACTCTGATATGTTTTGTAATGATAAATCAAAGTTGGATTTATGTGATTTTATGTTGTGTTGTCGTTGTGCTTTGTTGGTATCAGGCTTATAGTACATGTTTGAGTCCACATGTTGGGATCATGTGTGACCCTTGGGCCCAACTGTTGTTCCGGCCCAGTTAAAATGCTTGTGTTAGTTTAACTTTCAAAAAAAAAAAATCAGTCGCGTTCCGGGCCCACCCTTTGGGTTGGGGCGTGACAGATACGTATTGTATCGGTCGTACACAGTATTCCTCAGCCGACATATCGGTCCAAGATCGGCCGATATTCATAATATTGGTCTTTTTAAAATAAAAACAAAAAAACAAAACGGCGGTAGGCCCGAGTTGATATCTCGGCCGATATCGACCGATATTTTTGTTTTCAATTTTTTTTTTAAAAAAAAAAACCAGCTTTCTTTTGGGTTTTTTATTTATTTTTTAATTCAAAAAAAATAAAAAAAAATACCGATATTAAAACAAAAAACAAAAGAGGAGAGAGAAATTTATTGGCCCAGATATCGTATCGGCGCGGCCGAATTTTTCACCCATGATTTGAACTTTGAAGCCGTGCCGGGTTCTACATAATAAACAAGGGCCCATACAGGCCTCTAGATCTTCAAACACTTACTCAGTTTAGTTCTAAATGAATTACTACCACTATTCTACAACATAAGACTAGAAGTTGTTCGTTCTTTTTGTGCACAATTTGTTTTAAAAGATTTAACATTTGAGTCACAATCTTCCCATTATACAAAATTATCATTGTAGCCACTAATACCTTCGCATTTATCATAAAAATTAAATTTCAAAGTTTTTATTTAACTCTTAATTGGTCTATATATAAAAGTCGAATCTACTAAAATCCAAAATAAAACAACCTATAGGTTTCAAGTTCTACTCTTCATTAGTTCATTTTTTTTAAAAAAAATCCAAAATAGGGTCATGATTTTCTAGAGGATAGGAGAAAGAGAATTTTATGATGTCTAAGAATAAGATTTTATTTAACTATATATACTTTAATACAATATAATATAAAAATGTGCATCATATATATAAAAAAAAATCCTTAGGTTTAATTGGGGCTTGGATGTAACTTAGGCTTCCGAGTGAGTCATACCTAAGACTACAAGGCCCATGTTGACCCAAATTTAAAAATGGGTGTCATTTTGAGCCCAAAATTAGGCCCAATTAGACTTGTTTTCCAAAATTTTGGGTCAAGCTAGGTCAGTGCATGTTGGGCCTGATCCAAATTAGACCACCAGAGTTTTTTTTTAACTACCTCGTTTTCCCTTGGCCATTGGTTTCCAAATATTGCTAAGAAAAACCATTTGAAGAAAAGAGTTGAATGCAATTTTTAATTTGATCATTTAAGTTTGGCTAAGTTTTTTTGCATAGATTAATAAAGGATATTTTGTTTTGAGATCTCCTTTTAAAATTTTAGTTTCATTTAAATGAGAAGGAAACTTAGAATTATGATAATAATAATAATAAAATCAAATAATTTCACTTTTAATATATGTATAGGCCCTTCTTTCAATTGATTTCACTTTCAATTGCGTGCCCCATTTTCAGATGAGTGTAACTTACACACTCAAGGAATAGTTGGTAACTACGGTCCCACCTAAAGCCACAGGCCAAGAAGATTGGGAATTTTTTTTAAAAAAAATAATGGAGTTGATTATGTTATTTTACTTTAGATAAAATCGGGGTGAAACTTGGGCCGGGTTTTAACTTGACACACATGATTCGACTCAAGAAATCAGTGGGCTAGATTTTGTATTTGTAAATTTAAGGTCGAGTTGGATTGGAAAAGAAACTCACATTAAAATCGGGTCAAGCTGAGCTCAAAATTTTTAAATCAACTGATCATACCCAAGTTTTAGAAAATATAAAAAATTGGTGTTATTTTTTCCACATTTGGGCTAAAAATGGGTTGGACAATCAAACCAACAACTCAAGTCAAGTCGGGTTGAACAATTCGAACTAACAATTCCAGTTGGATCAAGTCAAGTTTAATATTTGATATGGGTTGAGATTTGTTTATTAAAATTTGGCCAAATCCACCGAGTTTCAGCGCTAGATAAAATAAGTTAAGAGAGAGATATCCATCGCATGAAAAAGAAAAGTGATTACTTTATATTTTATAAAGTGTTTTTTATAGGAAAAAAAATTATATGAAGCTCATTTTTTATTATAAGTTAGATACACTTGAACAAATTATATATTATATGAACTTTTATGAAAAATTAACTTTATTAAATGACTTTAATAGTGGAGATTGAATTTTTAACAAATTTATATTTTTTATATTTACTGATTTTCAAATTGTTCAAAATCATGAATAGAATTATTCAATTAAATTCATTTTTTGTATTATTATATAAATATAAAATCTTTAAATCCACCTAATTTCATAATTAATTACAAATGAACTTCATAGTTTGTAAGTTGAATACTGTCTGGTTACAAACTTACAATTTGCCACACGAATAGATATGTGATGACACTTATCCCACCAATAATGGGAATGAGAGATGATAATGGAGGGTCCCACGTATATTAGCCGCCGGACCCACTAGATAATGCCAATTGCCAAATCACAATGTCAAAACTCTGTGGAGACATGGATGTGTATGTTGTAAACAAGACACTTAATAAAAATAATTTTTTATTATTTATTTTGCTGAGTTTAATAAATATAAATATATGAATAATTTTTCTACGAAGTTTCAACTCATGATTTTATCTTTTAATTTTAAACCTTTTAAAAATCAATGGTTTATAATTGCCAAAATTTAAAAATCAAAATTATACGGCATAGTGATGATAAAATTTTATATACTCTATATTCATATTATTTATAAAAAAAATAATATAACTTATAATTGATTTAATAATATATTTCTTTAATGTGTCTCACTTAACTCACTCGTACGTCGTGAACAGCCCATCACCTGACGCAACTGTGACAGAGCTCCTTCGCCAACCCCTTCTTGTCACGGGACAATAGCAGCCGCCACTACAGTAGCCAAGCAACGCTCCCTTTGAAAGAAAATCTTAATAATTATGTGAAGACGAACACACCACTCTCGCTGGCCAATCTCAAATTAATGTAACGAGTGGTATGAATGTATGATCTATTTAATTATAAATATATATTTTTTATTTTTATATAAAACTATAAAAATTAATGAACACAAATTTCAAAATTATTTTTATGTTAAAATATTTTATTCTATATTTATCTATTAATTTTTATGGTTTTATGTTATGAATATAAAATAGAATAAATAGAATTACTTGAAGAGTTCAAAACAAATTGATTGATGAATCAAATTAACGTTCAAACTAAAATTGAAATCATAAAAAAAGTAAGAACGTCTGCTGAATGATGTTAGGTAATTCTTGATCATTATAATCAAGTAATTATAGTTAGAATTTAGCTAAAAATTAGTCTATTTATTTGTTTTTAAATCCATAATTTATTTTATTATTAAACTCTAAAAACATTAAAAAATATATATATATATAACTTAAATGACAAAATATACAAAATATCATCCTCTCATTATGTACGAGAACTTTAATTAATTGTGGCAATTTAGACACTCTATTTTCTTTTAAGAAGCAACTCATTTCAAAATTTTGTGTGAAAATTATAAATTTGCCCTTCATTTTTTTAAAAAAATAATCTCTCTATACAAAGTGACGAGCAAAATAATAATTTTGCATAATTTTTTTGAAATAGAGTCTCTTAAAAGAGGCTACCTTTAATTAATTTGTTGTATCCCTGCTTTGCAACCGCACTGTTCTCCAATTTGACCTTAAATTATAGAACAAAAGGGAATAAGTTGAAACTGAATAAATAGAATGATATTAAAAGATAATCAATGAAGTGTATAATTGAGTGAGATGTGTAAAAATATATATGGATAGAATGTGGTTATAATTTTATATTATCTATTCATTCTACTTTATCAATAAATCGTATAAAATCAATGGCTTAGATCTAATTTTAAAGATCAAGATCATAAGAGTTATTAAATGATAAAATATTAGTAATTTCACATCTCTTACAATATATTTAGACTGATTCTCCTTAACTCATTTTAAGTAGAATTTCTCTTAATCTATATAAGTGTATTTCAACTGATTGTCTTCCGTTTCAAAAAGTTAGAGATTGCGGTTCGAGTTCTTATAACCTAACCTTGGTATGTTATAAGAGTAGTGGGCTCATCCGTAGAGCTTTTACGCTGGGTATTCGACATATAAATTAAAAAAAAAAGGTAGAATTTCTTTAAAATAAATCACTAAATTCCAACATGAGTACAAAATCGGTTGATGCCGTTGCACATTTATTTTAAATATAAAAACACATTTTTAAATACATTTACTTTTATACGTCAAATCGTTAATGCGTAAGAATCAAGAAGCCTTTCCCTGGCTCTTTTTTTCTTTCTTTCTATTCTCATACAAAATTTCATAATAATAAGAATAATAATAAAAATAAAAATAAAAAGCAAAATACAACCGTCCACGAGATTCGGAAAATGTCATAAAAATACATCTTGACCGTCGATACAACAAGTGGGCCCACTCACAGAAGACGCTGTCAAAACGGCAACTCAGAATATTTAACATAACGTATTGATCATTTTACCCTTTGACGGCGTCAACGAAGAAGTCAAAAGGTTCAAAGTCGCCCAGTTCTTCCTCCAGCCAAAGAAAGTTCCTGCCAGAGCTAACGTCCGACGCCGTTAAAGTTAACGACCAGTCGACGTCAAATCCGCCAAACGCGTCCAGGCCTTCGTAGCGGAAGTCATCTAACGGCGTGAAACTGCTGTCGGGTAGAACAGAGGTAGGAGAGGACATTTTCGGGAATTCCTCTTTCCCAGACTTCTCAGGCATAACTGGGCCGGGGAATTCCGTGATCCCATCGTTTCGGGGCCGGCGACGTGCGCAGGATCTTCTCTTTACCACCCGGTGGAAGTTTCTGGGGGCGACAACATCTATCTCGTGCACGTGGCGTTTAATACGTTGTACGGTCTGCACCTCGTCGTCGCTAGACGAATCCGTGGCGTCTTCGTCAGTGAAGAAGATCCTGACGACCTTGGGCCGGATCTCAGCCGGAGATCCGATGGGATTCCGGAATTTAAAGGAAGTACTGCTTCTGGGTCTGTTTACAGTCCGACTCATTATGCAGAAAGAAACTGGAGAGACAGAGAGAGCGAGAGCGAGAGAGAGTGAGAGGTTCGAGTCTACTACTTAAAAGTGGAGAGACCTCACATTCAAAGGTGGAAGAGAGATTCTCGGAATGTAAAATCCTACTTACGTAAATGGGCGGGCAAGTAGACGAGTCAAGTTGGGACTGAGTTTCAGTAACTCAGATTCATATTTGCCGGAAACCGATATTAATAATAATATTATACTATTTTTCACTTAAAACGAAAAAAAAGGTATATATTATCCTTTATTAATAAAAACATCGTGTATTTATCAATCTCGAGCCCTAGGACTTAACTTTTGTATACCCTAAGGGTAATGAGCTCACTCGTGAGAGTTTTACGCTTGGTATCCTGCTGTTTTCCAAATGTAAATTCAATAAAAACAAAAAAATAAAATAAAATAATTTTTTTTTATAAACAGAAATTTTATTTAAAAAAATAGATACTAGAGAAAAATGATGGAAAAAAACTAAATTAATAAATTAACAGAAACTGTATTTTTGTGAAAGATAATTAGATTTGCCTGGGGTTTCTATTCTATTGAATTTTAAGTTAGCCGGTACATCTTATAATATTAAAGATATATAGCTCTAGAGTATTTCATAATTAAAAGGTAAGATTAAAGGATTTTACCCATACAAATATAGATTCATCAAGTCAATTAATTCTCACTTTCTAACATAAGCCTTAAAAAATTAGTTATTCGATTTACAATAAACCATTTAATATGAATAATTTCTCTATCTATCATAAATATAGGGTGCCCATCATAACACGGGAAAACTCTTTTAGCAGACACGGATTTTAATGAACTTCCCATTTTACTTCCATCCATCTGTACGGAATTTTTTTTAAAAAAAAAAATCAAACATTCAGAAATCAGTTCACTTTCCAGTAAATCGATGCACTAGACCGGTGCACCGATCGGATCATTGAAAAACAAAAATTTGAGGAAAATGATTTGGTCGATGCACCGATTTCTTGATATGTGAAAGAGTTCAAATCGGTGCACTGATTCACTAGAAAGTGATCCAGTCAGTGTATCGATTTCTGAATGTTTGATTTTTTAATTTTTTCGTACGAACAGATGGAGGCAAAGTGGAAAGTCTGGAAAACCCGTGTCTCCTAAAAGACTACCCTTATTAGAATGGACACCCTAAATATATTGGTTACATATCATTCTCCATAGTGTTATCCGGTGTATGTGGATATAGAAATTTACACATATTTCAAAAATTAGTCAGATACTCTAAAAGACTTGAATACCTTAGATCTTTATATATATTATTTACATTACTTATCATTTGGATGGGTAGATTATTGGATTTAAAGTATATTTTAAACTACATAAAAAATGAAAAGATGCTATGTTTGAAGTCAAATTGAAATCTTAAACCAAACTAAAGTCCAAATCCAAATTGATTTGTTTCAAGTTGAATGGTTGAGACTCTTGAATCTTTATATTCTTTTAATATATCTATTAAATTTAATGTACACTTCGGCCGAAAACATTTAATATCCTCAGACAGGCCTCAAGTGATGGTAGTAATGATGAATTCAAGTTGTTAAAATTATTATTTAATCTTTTAAATTTAATTTAGATATAATTAGTTAGTCTATTCATATAATTTTTAATTAAAAACATCATACTCATCATTTTTACCTTCGAATTAGAGCCTTAAATTATTGTTGGACGGCTGGATTCCACCAATTAATCATGATTCATAAAACGTAATCGGTACGTTTATACTCTTAATAGTTTTCCACACTTGCCAGGAAAGAAGAAAGAGAGTCAACAAGTCTTTCATGTCCTTTACCAGTGGAAGAAACACTCGCCTCTCAGACCAGATTCAAAGTCCTCACAGTGGATACCCCCAACAAAAGTCACACGTGAGGAGGAGATCTATTTATACAGATTTTTTTTTAAAAAAAACCCATTTTTTAAAATATATTAAATTTATAAAAATAAATTTAAAAAGTGTCTAAATTTTTTTTCAATATAATATGTAAATGACTACTTTAGATAAAGTCATACATCACAATTTTAAATGATTAAATCAATCAATCTTTTAATGATTCTAACTTTATTTTTTTATTTAGAACGTGTTATACAAGTTGAAATGATACAAGTGGTCAAATTATCATTACCGTCATCGTCATCGTCATATCCGGAATGAGTATAAATTTTGAATTCTATTTCTCCATTTATCTAACTTTTAATGTGGATGCGATTTGTAATCTCTTTATTTTGTATATCGTACACATCTTTGATCTTGTACAATAGATTAGCACAATCTTACTAAGTTTATATGAAATGGCCCAATTAAAATATTTATTGAACAAACTAAAAACAACTTGACTAAGTTCAAATAGATTGATCTATTCCAACTCATACTGATCCATTTTTATAACATGTGGATCCAACCTAAGTAATCTAAATTGGGTTGACTTGACTCATACCTAATATAACTGAGTTGTTAAATAAGTTGTTGATCAAATGCCAAATCATGCTTAAATTAAGTTAACTCAATTTTATTGATTTATTCAAGGATTGATCGTAGTTTATTCATATACAATCTAATCCATTTATTAAATGAGTTGATTCAATCTACTTCAACTTATTTATTAAATAAATTGAATCAATTCAAATAAGCTTAAATGATTCAATATACAGTCAATTGACCTAAATCAACTATTAAACAGGTTTCATGGATCTAAGTTCCCAACCAAACTAAAACAAGGTGATCTAACTTGACTCATTTATTAAAAAGTTTATCCAACACAACTCATATTAAATATCCACTTTAAACAATCCTAAAAAGATCAACCTAATGCATATCTAAACTAATTCATTTATTAAAGGGGGTGAGCCTGACCCAATTATTCAATCGCACTTAATTGTGTTAATCTAACCTCTCTCATTTTTACGTGATTCACTCAACTAAACTACGAAATAGAATGACTCGACTCAATGTAACACACTTACTCAACTTGTTGAGTTAGCTCAAATATCTTAAATAGATAAATCCTACCCATACTTGAAATCTCATTTACTAAACAAGTTTAGTTGACTTGACCCTTTGATCGATTTTAAATGGGTCGACCCATCTTATTCCTTTATTAAACAATCAAGTGGATGCCACCTATAAAATTATACTGCCAAACCAATGTAGGAGAGTATAGGTTTTTTTCACTAAAGGCCAAGTGGTGATTGAGCCTAAGCAGACATTGGGCCGGCACCTCTTGCCAAACCTAAGTCTAGCATTGACTTGAATATTGGTGGGTCTCACATATTATACAACCAATCAAATTGAAGCTTAGGTGCTTGAGGATTGATTGCAATGAATGAAGATAGGAGTTTAAAATTTGATAACGATCCATATTTTTTCCTCTCTTCTTTTTTTATAAAAACGACCAATATTGTCCGATATTGTGATATTAGACGAGATATCGACATATCGGTCGATATTTGGACCGCAGTGAAGGTGCTAGACACCCCAAATACTCATTCACATGATTCGTCCCTATAATGGCTCTATATATCAGCATAGGGAGAACACAAATAGACTCAAATTCTAAATCTAATCTTAAACCAAATACATTCTTTAATTATAGTTTAAGAGAAACTTAGAATTCTAATTCATACAAACTCTAATATATCCTAACATGATATACATGTCCAATTTCGTACCCCAATCAAATGAAGATTTAGGGTTTAAAATATGACATCGTGGAATATAAAGTGTATACAAATTATAATACTACGTCACATGATAATTTGATATAAATGTCCAACATATTGTATCATAATCATAATTTGAAAGCTCGAACCTCAAACTTAATTCAAAATCATATCAAGTTGAGAAACTCCAAACGAGTTCTTTTAACTTAGACTTAAAAAAATTCAATCAAATTTGTTAACTCACTTGACTCAAAATTCTATCTAATTTAATTAATTAAGACCGGCACACCTTAGTTTTGAAACTATAATAATGGCTATATTTAATGTCACAAGACACGTGCCATAAAAATATTGAGCAAATCTGACGTCATAAATTTACCTAGAGTTAAACAATCATCATAGTAAACATAAATTTCATTTTATATAATATTCAATAGGGAGCCGTTTCGAAATGAAACTGTTTTTCGACCGATTTCTACAAATAAGATATTAAAATTCATCTACTCTTAATTTTATGAACTCTGTGAATGATTTTAAGTGAAAATGGTATAGTTTTGGGATTCAAAATTCGTACTCAAATAATTAAAGAACTTTCCTCTTAATTCTTTGGGTACGATTTTTTAAGCCTAAAACTATACCATTTTCACTCATTCCCGAAGTTCATAAAATTCAGAATAGATGAATTTTGATACCTTATTTATAGAAATTGGTTTAGAAACAACGTCGTTTGAAAATCTCACTCCACAACTCATTTCCTTCGAACGAAGGAATTCTCACTTCATTCGAACGAATGAATTCTTTCCTCTTAATTCTTTAGGTATGATTTTTGAAGCCCAAAAATATATCCCTTTACACTTAAAATCAGTTTCGGAGTTCATAAAATTTAGAGTAGATGAACTTTAATAAATTGTTTGTAGAAATAGGTCAAGAAATGATTTCGTTTGAAAATTCCACTTCACAGCCTATTTCATTCGAACGAATTCAAAAATTTATTTAGTGAAAATCGTTTGAAGGATGAGGTATTTTTATGTGGAAGGGCAAAAGAGTAATTTCCATCAATTTTTGAAAAAAATGTGTGAAAGAAAAGATTTCTCAAATTTCTATATAGGTCCCCTGTTCACTTCACTGTGATCTTAACTTACACATGAATTGCACTAAGTGCAAATGGTAAAAACATCTGTTGCATGCATGGCAATACAGCGAAGGTGCACGCCTCTCCACATTCTCATACACTTTATTGCCCACCAGTTTCACCCCACAAGCCCATGTTCCCAATTTCCAAACGTCGGCCGCAAAACCTTGGTAGAGGAGGTTACCCACCTTCTCAAGCAGGGGTCGAAAATTCGGTTAGACCGAAATTTTGGATGAGATCTTTCTCTCTTCAATGGGTTTTTTTTTAAATCTTGATAGCTTTTTTTTTTGGAAAAAAAATCATTTTTAAAAAAAATAAAAAAGACTTTTTTTTAAATAAAAAATATAAATATAGGCTGATATTGGCCGATATTCATCCGATATGGGCAAATATCGGCTGAGATATCGGTCCGAATCCACAACCGGTATTTGTTTTTTATTTTTATTTTTTAAAGAAGAAATCGATCGACATTCGGCTAATTTTTTTTTTCTCTGACCGATACTTATCGTATCGGCCGAGATTTAAACCCCTGATTCTCACGTTCGAATGTGCGCCCAATGCTCCACATGCTACAAATACCTTTGTCACACAACCATTAAAGGGGAAAAGAGGAGGATAGTCCATTGGCTGCACTTGGATTATCACTTAATTCACTCGTAGCTGATGAGGCATCTCTTAACACTAGGGCTAAACTCTGGTGGATGAGGCCGCGTATTAGCAAACCTAATTCAAATCATATAAAAAAATATTAAATCTTATTTGATTCGTTCCGAGTTGCTGATCCGAATTGTTCTATTTGACCCAACCCAAGTTGCTGGCCCGACCTAACCCGAGATGCTAGCCTGATAAGCCAACCCGTTCTTAGCCAAAATATGGATAGAAAAAAATCAGCAACAGGTTTTTTATATTTGTTAAAACTTGAGTCAGATCGGGTCAATTCGTATATAATCGAGTTGATTTTAAATTTCTAAATCCAAGTTGAATTCTATGCGAGTTTTTTTTTCCAATCTCACCAACCCTAAATTTACAAATACATAATCCAATCCATCCACTGATTTCTCGAATCAGGTCATACGAATTTCACCTCCTACGTATCACCCTACTCGGGAGAAGCTCTTGATGACCGAAATTCTTTGCCCATCGAAAAAAATCTCGTAGGCTTTTGTATCGTTATAATTAGCAACATTTCATGGTCCTTTGGAGTTGATGAAAATTTATACCAAGAGTTGTAATTAAGTAAGATATGATAATATCATATATTAAAAAGCCAAAATCATGCTTACCATGGTATCGCCGGTCACCCTTTGGGCTTGATCTCCACATAATGTTTATTTTTGAATTCGCCACCGTATGATGACTAGTTCAGGCTTGACTTTGATATAATTGCTAATATGGGCCTAATTAACATGCGGTAGCCATGTGGTATCCACTACAGGTGCTATCAATCTAATACTCCCTCCGACCCAAAATACTTGCTCCATTTCAAAAAATATTTTTTTTAAAGATTTTTTTATAAATATTATTTTTCAAATGTTGATATTTTATTATTTTGACAAGTCAAAGTTTATAAAAGGAGGTCATCTTCTTATCGCGTTAGAATACGATTTGAAACTGAAAATAAACTAATCGAACAAGTAATTTGAGACAATTTCAAAATGTGTATAGGACAAATATTTTGAGACAGAGAAATTATCATTTTGACCGTCAGAGGAGAAGATGAAAGAGTGGTTATAAAGGTCATAGAAGTATTTTCTCTCATATTAAACTAAAGTCATCTCATTTGCATTTTCTATATTTTCAAAATAGTTTTCTTCTTCATATTCATTACCATGAATTGAATATATACCCAATTTAAACTCGTTTAGAGATGCGTTCACTGTTAAATTAAAACTAAGTCCTATTTAGACTACTTTAAAAATATACTTAGAATTAGAGAAGTAAACATATATTAAATTAATATAGTTTTTTATTATATTATTTTGATGAAGTATACACCTTATTTATGCTGGTATTTTCATCCAATTGATCTGGTTAGCAACAGCATTTCTTGACCATTAATACCAACATAAATAATCACCCATATAATTGAAGATATAGGTCTCACAATTTTTCCTATGATATTTCAAATTAAAAACGGACCATAACCAACAGAGTTAGGCCTGTAATCGGACCCTGCCCGGCCTGAATCCTAGAGTCCATCAGTGAGCCGGACTCTGGAGTCTGATAAGGACTCGCGGACAGGTCCGAAGAGTCCGATCAGGGGTAGAAAAATCGCCTGGGCCGATATCTCGGCCGCACTTTTTCTCTCTCCAGCCCATTTTTTTTAAAAAAAAATCCAAAAAAATTAGAGTAAATGCAGATAATTATAGGCTTATTAAATATGTAATTTTTTCATAAAATATCGGACATTTACATCTTCTAATATATTTTTGAAGTTACGATATCGAGAAATTATATAATTAGTAATAAAATGGTGAAAATTACAAGGAAAACCAAATAAATGAGGAAAATTTATAGAAATAATTTCATAATTTATTTTCTTAGTAAATGAGGAAAATTTTCTTTCATTTGAGAAAATAGATTTTATTTTTCATTAATAATGATTAGATAAATAAAAATATTAGATAAAATTATGAGTTATAGTTAATTATGTTAAATTGATATAATAAAAATAAAGAATACCTTTTAATAATAATGACAATGATAAAAATATTAGATGGTAAATATAATATTAAATTATTACATAAAAATATTATTTTCATATTAAAAATAACTTTTTGATCAAATATTAGAATACACATATGAGTTTTCACGTGCTCAGGTGAGTTTCTTTTCGTAAGGATGAAATTCTTCTTACAAGAATGCTCATATTTTAATGCCAAAAATATCCCTACTTCCCTTTCACTCTCTCTATCAAACCCTAGCCGCCGCTGTCGCTTTCTGTCTTGTTCCCATCAACGAAGAAGATCCCTCTCACCGGACCTCTCTTTTTTTTCCCTCTTTCCGTTCTCCTCTCTCTCGCACCTCTCTGGAAATCCGATCGAGAGTTCCATCGCCCGCAGCCTCTGCACTCAGATCGAGACTTCAGCCGATTCCCTCTTGTTGATTCCGGCCCTGTTTGGTCGATCTGAAAATCTAGGTCTCTTTCTCTCTCTCTCTGGTACTCTCTCTATCGGTCACACACACTCTCTGTGCTTGTTGTATTGTTTATTGAACCTACCTACGTACATGGGGTGCCTCTCCTTTCTTTCTTTTCTCTGCAAAATCTATAGGTTTTTCCATTTCCTGCATCAATTTCCTGAACTAGTACACTGTACATCTCTTCTTTTCCTACTATTTACTGCTAAATCTTGACGTTTTATAGTGACAGATTTGTCCTCTTTTTTCCTCATTTATTTTTCATTTCGTTGGATCTGTTTGTCTCTCATTCTTGTATGCATTTTTGTTCCTTTTGTTTCCTGTTTTTTAATTTACTTATTTATTCATTTACTGTTTATGTTGGTGGTTTGATTCTCATGATGGGGTGGTCGAACATGGAAGATGAGAAGTCGTGGGTCTAAACAGAGAGGTTGCAAGAGTTTGGACTCGGTAAGGATTTTGGTTTCTTTATTTTTTAATATATTATCTATTAAAAATCATTTTGATAAAATCAATCAAATTATATTTTTTTAAATCACAAATTTTGAAAAATAAAAATAATGTTAAACCCATCAAGTTTTGAAGAGTGAGATGATTGATTGTTATTTCTTATGAATCATATAGTAAAAAATATCTTTTTAATAAATTTATATCCATTTTATTGGAAGAATCTCATGCTTGTTTGAGAATATTTGTTACAATTTTTATGGAAAAATATAATATAGGTGTTTAAAATAAAATATAAAATTGAAAAATAGGTATTTGAAGGTAGAGAATCTCAAAATAGAGAAATATTCGTTCTCAATGAACTCATTATCCATATTTTATAATAGAAAAAATTGTCTTTAAGCAAACCTTTTATAGCAAAAGTATCATCTGGATATCCATTTGGAAAAAAATAATTTATTAAGTGCATACAGTAATATTAGAAAAAAATATCTCAAATTAGTTGGCTATTCACTGTGAACATGGACATTTGAGCCTCAAATTTCATATTAAATGATGATTGTAGACTAAAAACTTTAAATCTAACCTCTACCTTAATTTTTCTTTAAGCATAGAAGGCGTCTTAATTCAGCTTTTGCGTTTTTTTTTCAACATATTTCTGCATTTAGGTCTGTCTAATTATAAAATATCATAGGGTATTTGAACTGAAAGTAGGTGCGTCTTAACTCACCTTTCGCTTTTTTTTGTCAACATATTTCTGCATTTAGGTCTGTCTAATTATAAAGTATCATGGGGTATTTGAACTGAAAGTAGGTGCTGGAGGTCGGACAAAATTTTTCTTCTACCACGAAAATTGTAACAAATATTTTTGAAAAAGCATGAGATTATTTCAATAAAATAATTATAAATTTATTAAAAAGATATTTTTTACTATGTGATTAAAAAGAAATAACAATCAAACAATTCACTTTTCAAAATTTGATCGGTTTAAAATTAGTTTTATTTTTCAAAATTTATAATTTTAAAAAATATAATTTTATTGATTTAATCAAAATGATTTTTAGTACATAATATACTAAAAAATATGTTGGCAACACTGATTATGAGTCATAATTGAAGGACAGGCCTCGACGACAATTCTCACCGTACATCTGATTCGACAAATTAGAGAGGTTGGCCTGAAGAATTCTTTGAACCACTCTTCGTTTAGATCTTGTATGTATGTGCAGGAAAGTGTACATCAGGCCCGCAGGCCTTCCCCAAATAGATAAGATCTTAAGTCAGGTTTAATTTTTAAATTCTCACACCTTCTCTTATGTTATAAAGTTAATTTAATATTTTTTTATCAGCAATTGTATCGGCGCATTGTTAGTGTGTCCGACTCTCAATTCAAACATTCTGTGTTCGAATTTATTCTGTGTTCAATTTTTCAGTTTCTTATAAATTTTGGACGTAATTTTTACTTTAATTAAAATAACTTTATTTTTTATAATTTCTTATAAATTTAGACATAATTTTTCTTTAAATAAAATAACCTGGAGAGTATCCATGTTGTGAAACTTTTTACAATTTCTTATAAATTTAGATATAACTTTCTCTTTTTACAATTTCTTATAAATTTAAATATAACTTTTTTTTAACTAAAATAACTTGAAGAGTATTTAAAATCAACTTAAAAATGATTGATAAGACTTGTTAACTCGTTTGATTTGAATTCCTATCAAGTTTAGTCAACTCAGATTGATTTGGCCATTTTTTTTTTTTAAATTTTAAATCTATAATTTTAATAAAATGAATTAAATATCATGATAAAGAAACATTTATCATGTAGTTTTATTTTTTCTTTTAAAAATTATGAATTGAGGCGATTAATTGACTCTATTATAAGATTAAATTAATTATATAAAAGTTAAATTTTAACTAATAATTATTCTTTATCATTTTTTTCAGAAACTTTAATAGAAATGTGACCTAAAAAGTCTTTAAATGAGGAAACTTAGTGTTCACTATAATATAGATGGCTGAATGAAAATAAAATGAGTTTAAATTTGAATGACTATTTTGTATTTTATAGTTTATAATTTAGTGATAATTTTTTAATATAATTTTACTTTATAAGTTATTTTAAATGCATTATATAGTTTAGTATGTCAATTACTCTTTTTAAATAAAAAATCAACATGGATACACAAGTGAAAATTAAATTTGTCAAAAAAATATTGAATGGATTAACTAACGTATTTATTGAAAAAAATATGTTAAAATTTTTTGAATATAATAATTTAATTAGTAATTTTGCATCTCAAAATCTGAGAAAATAAATTTTAAATAATATTTTGTTATAAATTTGTTTATGATATTTTATTTATATGTTTCGAGGGGTATAAATTTCGACCGATACGGACAGTATCGACCGTACAAGTGAGAAACCGGCCGACACACATTTATACGGCCGAATTTGTCTCAAAAAAATTGAAGAGAGAAATATTGACCGAGATTCAAGATACCGATCGAGACGCCGTCTCAGATATCTTGGTAAAGGTAATTTTTGTAAAAAAATGTATAATTTTAATTTCTATTAGTGTATAAAAGGCCATCTTAAGGGTTTGTCTAGGGCCCCTGAAATCTAAGCGCCGACACTAGAGTGCATATGTACAGAAAGATTTAGTCGGGTAAAGTTCCCTAGAGGTGTGACACCGAGACACCCTTCCTTCATCAAATAAATATATATAATGTTCCAAATGAAACTCTATCAAAAACCAAAAATAAACTTTTTTCAACTTGGGTAAATTTGTCTCAAATAAAGAACAATGGTATGAGTAATCATTTCACCAAGAATTCCCGACAAGAAATCCCAGAAATGCTTCAAATAAGAGAAATAATTAAAGAAACATCCTATACTCGATAAAATTTATCAAATGCCCAACTAAAACTGCACCACTCATTTTAATTTGGCAGATCATTCCGATACGCCAACCATCCATTCAATTACAAGTTTCAAAAGTTTCTTTTATCTCAGCCATAAACAAACTGATAATAGTTTAAAAAAAAGGGGGAAATAAATCACGAATAATCTGAATTCGCCCCTGATTTGTGCTTTTATAAACTAAATTGTGAGAGCAAAATGACAATTCTCATTTTTACATCATCCCATGCCCTTCATAAGTTATTTTAAAATAACGGGTTTCTCCAACATAGAATTTTTTCATTTGAATAACATGGACATCTCCACCGTACAAAGAGGTCAGGGGTGAAAAAAAACGTCCTGGCCGAATTATTGGCAGATATGATTTCCCCTCTTATTCTTTTGTAAATATCGATATTATTTTATTATTTTATTTTTTCTGAATTAAAAAATATTGAAAACGAAAATATCTACTGATATTTCGATTCAGACCCATCACCATTTTGAAACTTTTTTTTTTTTAAACACCGATAAAAATCACATCGGCCGATATGTACCTCTAGGTCAGACTAATCTCATAAATACACAGCTAGCCACAATCACCGTATATCAGGTTACTCTAAAGAGGAGCCAAACTCAAACCTCTGGTCTATTCACAGAAGAAGCTCAAGCCAACGGAATACTTGTTCGATCTGACATTTTGCAATATAAAAAGTAGGGTGCTCCGCCAGATTGCCCACTGACAAACAACAATCCAAACATTGACAGGACACGAATGGAAGGAAAATATAAGCCCTGTCTCAGTCATGAAAACGTTAAAACCTCACAAGCTAAAGGGAGGGCTGTACACTACGCTCCCAAGACTAGCCACCAAAATTCAGTTCTAGATGAACATTATAAGAAAATTGGAATTCTGCAGGGGTTCATTTACTTGATTTCATGGCAGATGTCAAAAAATAAATCTCACACATCTAAAATGAAGAGCGAGACGGATGGCTGGATGACCCTTTATCTCCGTACCTCTGTCATAGTGGCCGAGCACTACATCTGATGTTTCATTTAGTATCATCTACTGGAGGAATTCGTTGATTCAGGCCAATCAGATATAGCCATCACACACTTGCAGTTTGCAGAAGACACAATTTTGTTCCTCCAGGCCGAAAAGGAGGACTTTCAAACAGTTCGAACAGTGCTTAAATGGTTCGAGATATGTTCTGGATTGAAATAAATTTTGATAAATGTGAATTGATGGGGGTGAACATGGAACGTAACCAATGTTTGGATATGGCTACAGAATTGGGTTGTAAAGTATCATCTTTCCCATCCACCTATCTTGGTCTACCTTTATGTAAAGGAACTCCGCGAAAGAGATGTTGGGATAATATAATTGAAAAAACAGAAAAAAGACTTTCGCAATGGAAAAGCAAATGGTTATCTCTGGGAAGTCGAATTATTCTAATAAAGGCAGTTCTCTCGAGTCTTTTAGTTTACTTTCTTAGTATGTTCAAGTGTCCTGTTTTGGTAATTGAAAAATTGAAAAGAATCCAACGATTCCTATGGAATGACAACAATGAGAGAAGAAAATTTCATTTGGTCAATTGAACACAAGTTTGTAAACATAAAAACAATGGTGGATTGGGAATTCGACCTCTTCGTCAATTCAATGAAGGGTTATTAGGGAAATGGCTTTGGCGTTTGGGTGAATCTTCTTCAAGCCTATGGAAAGATATCATTTGTCAAAAATATCAACTACAAAGAAAAGGTTGGAGAATACAACCTTCTCACAGAAGAGTTTCTGGCTTCTGGAAAGGGGTTAGCTCAGTAGCAACATCATTTGATAAACATATTAGATACAGAGCATATTCAGGTGAAGATATTTTGTTTTGGCGAGATAAATGGTTGGGTGAGACACTTTTGGCTTCCTTATACCCAACACCATTTGTCTTTGTAGAAAATAAGGAGGCTAAGATAAATGATTGTTTTGAGATAATTTATGATAAGATTATCTGGGGACCCACTTTTCCACGTCAACTAGAGAATTGGATGGTGGAAGACTGAATATCCCTCTTAAATCAACTGAAAGATATATTTGTAATGGACAGAGGACAAGATAAACGTATTTGGAAATTAGACCCTCATGGTACCATTTCAATAAAAACCTTTCGTAAGGATTTGTTACAGACAAGCGAGATCCCTACAATTCATCTGAAAGTTCGGACAAGGATCACTCCATTAAAAGTGAAGATGTTTGGAAGGATTGCAGGTTTGGAAAGAATCTTAACTATGGATAATCTACGTCAGTGGAAGATGATTATCATAAATGCATGCCCTCTTTCGAACGCTGAGACGGTCAATCATCTCCTCCTTCATTGTCCATTCTCAAAACAGATTTGGAACTATTTTTTGAACCTATCCAGAATTTACTTAAGCATGCCAAGGACATGGCCTCAAATTCTAAATGAAACAGTAGTGATGTCGGGAAGTTCCTTCTGCCGCAATCTTTGGGCTACATCAGTACTAAGCATTGGATGGTCTATTTGGTTGAAATGTAACAAGAGAATTTTTCAGGGCAAAGCTACTTCTATATCTTGTCTGCAAGATCTTATAAAAGTTCAGATAGCTTGGTGGATATCAAGCTCAAATAAATATTCGGGCTTCTCAATTACAGAACTATGTAGAAATTGGGCGTTATTTTGATTCCATTCATCCACCAAAATATTCAAAAATTCAAATTCCTTGGGATCCTCCTCCCATTGGAATTCTGAAACTCAATTTTGATGGCAGTTATCAACGCGAGACTGGTCTTGCTGGATATGGTGGGATTATTCGCAACAACTCTAGATCTTCAGTGCTTACATATGCTGGGACACTCCACAATGGATCCGTCATAGAAGTAGAATTATTAGCCTTATGGAGGGGTATTTTAGAATTGAATTCTTTGGGGGTTACTGAAAGAGCATAGTAGAAGGAGACTCCAAAGTAATAGTGGGGTGGGCAAGCGGTTATTAAGTTACAAATCTATATATGTTGATGGATAGTGGAGCCTATTCGAATGTTGAAACCCTACGAAGTGGACATGCCCTGATTGATGTTATAATTTAGTGAAGGTAAGTTGATCCACATCCATTTATTAAATCAAAGTGGCAGCTGCACACAAATAATTGATCCAATAACAAATAGAGGATTTTAAGCAAAGAAATATTGGAACTTGGGAAGAGCTTTCCGACAGGAATCACAAACATGTCATGAACAGGGTAACACAGACTACATGAAATCAATCATACATGAAGCAGAACATAATTACCTGAAAGAGTGCGTTTTTCCATCAAGTCTTTAGAAAATGGAAAATATCACAAAAGCATGGGACAAGATAGGTCCTTTTTTTTCCTTACCAACAGAAGCAGCTTTCCTATTTCTATTCCACTTTTTTCTTTTCTCATGACATTAACACAAACTGTACTGACCTACTATCCCATGGCATATTTCTGCGTCCAGCTCCTAGCAGTTGTCTCATACTTGTTCCTGTCAGTCTTGTACATGTGAGCAATCTCCGGCACAAGTGGGTCATCGGGATTTGGGTCCGTCAATAGAGAGCAAATTGAAAGCAGAACCTGATTCCATATGTATAATTGATGAACCAGTTAGGAAGGCCATCAATATGAATGCATTGTATAACAAAAATTAGAGATTCAACGCAATACAAACCCCCTACCATACCATGATGTCTTAAATACCTTCTCCTAGGCTCTCTCTCTCTCTCCTCTTTTTTTGAAAATCATCCACTTGTTTTCAACAAATAAGGAATTTTCTCTAAATTGTCAACCATAAATGTAATTCCACCACATGTTGGTTTTACAATATGACACCACACATGAGAAAGTAAAGATATAACATACCAATTTCCATAATCTAGGACAATGAAAACAAACAAGGGATGTACTGCATTTCCATGCAGCGTATGTGTGCTGTTTTTTAAGAACCCCTTTAGAGTTGAATGACAAAAACAGGCATTTACCACTAGACCTGGCAATGGATCAGGTAGTAGGGTCAGCTCTTACTTGGTACAGGTCTATTTGGTCCCGGATCTATTTAAACAAGTGTAATCGGTTCGGGTCAAGTTTACCCATTTAGTTAGTTCAAGAGACTTTTCTAACGAGAAACGTATCAAGACTACCCATTAAATGGGAGCACACCTGTACAGTTCCATGTGCATGGCAATAATCGGGTCTACCCATTTATTTTCAGGTTCGGATTAGATCTACCCATTTATAAATGGGTTCAGCTATTAAACGGGTCAGATCGATTCAGGCCATTTATCAAAACGGGTCAATTCCCATTGGGTCGGATCAATTTTTGCCAGGTCTATTTACCACCAATCATCTTTAAAATATATCATAGCCTGTACGAGTACAGGCCAGTTTACATATGGACAGGTGACACCCCATACTAAGTGTACATAGGCAGCAAATCTTACTTCTTTTTTTTGAAAGGTAATTGTATTAATTCTAAAAGGAAATACAAGAACGCAAAGGAAGGCCAAGAGAAGCCACCCAAACGAAATTACAAGAAATGAGAAATAACTTCAAAATCTAAATATAACCCCTGATGAGCCAATTCATCGGCATCCGAATTAGCTGACCGATGAGCCCAACCATACCCAGCTAGACCAATGTCACGCATGTAACTACCATCAAAGTTAAATTTAAGAAGCCCGCTTGCAAGAGAACTCCAACAAACTTGATGACTAGGCTCCAAATTATACATAGAGGAATCAACAGAAGCCCAATCTCTGCACATATCTGAAATGAAAACATCCTGAAACTTATTTGGCCCTGCCAACCACCAAGCTGTCCGAAACTTAATTAAACTCAGAAGAGACGTAAACGAACATTACTTACCACTAAACACCCTTTTGTTCTAAGCCAACCAAATAGACTACATAATACTCAACATAATCACATTCCAAAGACTTCTACGAAAGCAGTTGCCAAACACTACCACCTCTTCATTAAACAAATCACCCCGCGTAAGAGGAAAGTAAAAGCTAATGCCTAACAAATCTTACTTCTTTCTAGCCACATTTTTCAAAGGTAAAAAGATAACCACAACAATTTATTGCAATTTTTCAAAATGCTAGAAGATAATCACTTTTTAGCCACTTTGGAGAAGAATAATATAATACTGTGATGCCAAATATTTCATTTTTATGTAAAGAATCTATGTCCTTGCTGTATCATAGTTTCCTTCTTGTATTCATGACATGGTCAGAAATCAAAGATCCTAGAGCGAGCAAAAGCCCTCACCATTTAGAGGCCTCCACTTAGGCACTTGTCTACCTATCTTTTTTCTCCAAAAACATACTATCCTCCTATCTATTTCATAATTCAAAAACCACTATCATATTATCATTCCACTGAAGAATGAAATAAATAAATGGTAAAATCCTCACAAACTGGAGGTCCATTATGATATCTTGTCGGCTAAAAAAAATATGCACCAAAGATGCGAGTAGCAAAAGCCCTAAACAGAATGGAGACCGTTGTACTATCTATCAACCAAAACCAGTAAAGCGCCAAGATACAAATCGCAAAAGCACTTATTGTACAGTGGCCCTCTCTTGAAGACATCCACCCATAAATCAAAAATACCGACCAATGATGATCAATCCTTCATTGAGGCACCAAAGACGCACATGGAATGAGCCCTCGCTGTCCAAAAGTCTTCTCATGAAGGTAACCATCATATGTGAAAGAACATCTGTCCATTCAACTTTTTTTGTTTCTTTGATTAACACAATCATTTTCTATCATTGATCATTTATCTAATAGAGCATTATATCCTCAATGTATCCTCCAATACCCGCACTGAAACAACAGGCCTATGCATATGCACATCCATAGTCAGTATAAATGATGCACATGTAAACCATATTTATCAACATTTTTTTTTTTTGAAAGATAAATCTTATCACGTTGAAGGAATTTAGAGCAGCATACATTTTTCACCAATTTGTGGTTCTTCATGTTAGGGAGGTTTTTTCTTGAAAGTGCTGAAAGTTTCATCTTGTTTAATTTATGGACCCACCAGGCATTCCAGAAATTTGCATGCACAAATTTGAAAAGATTTGTAGTCCACAAATCATATCAACATCGAATTGAACATGAATATGAAAATGGTCACCATAGCTCAAAGTGTTAGATAGACTCCTTGGAGAACAATTCAGAAGTCACAAACTTTGACCACAATTTACAATTTGAAAGATTTCATAACTTCCAAAATTATAGGAGTGCACAAGCTCCTAGTTCCAGGTTCAATACTGATGGAGTAAACTCAACAGTCACCTTGTTTTTCAAAAAAAGTCGCAATTAGGTAATATTTTTTGAGACCTAATTCCATCAGAAAATAGCCATCACTTCTTCAAACCTATTGGGATCATTGATTGCTCATTGGCATACAAGAGGGTATCCCTTTTTTTTAACAAAAAATATATGGCATGTCAGGCTAAGATGGGTCTCAATTGACATGCATCAGTACATTACTAGAATTTTTGCAAAATCAAATGGCATTGAGACACCAATTTTTGCACCCCTACTTCGACATGACTTTTCTAGTGGGATCTACTAAGCAACATAGAAATCCCAAACGACACCAAGAATGGATAGGTTGGATCCTTTTAAGCTCCTCAACTAGTCAATTTTAGGTGTCCATATATATGTTAAAGGAACTTCAGAAATACCAAGTTGATCTCCAGAAACAATGCAACTATTCGAACCAATAAATGAGAGAGAGAGAGAGAGAGAGAGAGAGAGAGAGAGAGAGAGAGAGGCATCCTCTACAAACAAGAGATTGAACATGATCATTTATCCAGTAAAACATGAAAGTTGACAAAATTGATAAGGAGGAAATCAATTAAAAGAAAATCTAACCTTTGATATGGTCAATGCTGGGCTCCATTGCTCTTTAAGGATATCCAGACAAATGCTCCCGTTACTATTGATGTTTGGATGGAAGACCTTGGTCCTAAATGCAACCTAGAATACAGAAAAATGTGAACATAAAAATATCTTGATGATATGAAATCAAATCATGTGGAGTAACAGCATTCAGAGAAACCATCCAGGCATTTAAGGACTCCTCTCCTAACCATGCTTGGAGCATTTGGGTTGAAGCAGATAGATAGTTGGTCTTGAAAGTTTATTTTGCTGGTTAGGGGCATAAGCTAAAGGCATATCTTACAATGTCACAAGTTGAAGGCATTTACAAAATACCACCAAACTAAAAAAAAAAGGAAATAACTTTCCATCCAGCCAAGAAGGATCTAAAGTAACGAAAGGAAGAGACCAAATGAACCTTAGATACTCATCTTGTACCAATGGCAACACCATTAACCTTGAAAATTTTAAGGCGTTGATATGATATCAAACAGGTAGTGGGGAAAAGAAAAAAGAAAAATTCCATTTCGTGCAATATAAAGGAAAGTAAACCACAAAATGTATTACCTTAGGAGGTTTAAAAGGATAGTCTGGGGGAAAATGAATGGTGACAAGAAATACACCTCCTGCATATGGACTATCAGGGGGTCCCATAATTGTGGCTTGCCAGTGGAACATGTCTTCGGCCACAGGACCTGCAAAGAATAAAAATAATCTTCAAATTTAATACACTATAGGCAACAGAACATAACAATTCCAACAAATTTCATCCAGAATGCTGAGTTCAGGGAATTTACAAGAGAAAAAATACCTACTAGTTGACAATAAGCAAATAAAGAATTAACATTTATGGCAGGTCACTATATAAACTTAATATGTTTCTTGCGAAGGGAGGCCCAAAATAAATTTGATATGCCACCCACATGTTGCTGTTCTACATGTGAAAAGACCTAATTTAATGGCATCGAATCAAAATGCCAAGTGCCTGTAGTACAGTTGGTAACAGTAAGTCCTACGGGCATCAAATGGCAGTCAGCTCATAAAAAAAATTGCCAACAATTATGAGTGACGATAGACAGATGGGATAAATAACTCATGATGATGATGAATCAAAATGAGATTCAACACAATTCTACATACCACGATCAGCTATTATTTGGCAAATAGCTTAGCTAGGGAGAAGGGCAAAAGAGGTTAATGATACTAGCTTAAGGGATGCTTTAAGTGCTATGCCTTGATTGCCTTACTTGTATCCTTTAGCTGAGTTGATTATTTGTTGGGACCACCTAAAATTTCCTGTGTCATGTGGTTCTTATAATACATAAATAATTTTTTCACCATTTCAGAAAAGAATCCAAACTTCAGCACAATTGAAACAAAAAATAAAGTGGCTGGTGGTGATCACATAAGAATCTGAAGAAATAATGCAAAAGAATATATATGCAGTACAGCTGTTGTCAATTATTGTAGCTTCTCCACATTCTGGAAACCATAAAAACCAAACTGCCACTAGACATCATAAGATGATAACAATAAATAAATATTGCTAATAATGGCTGAATAAGAATGCAATGAATCAACATATTATACTTAGCAATACTCATATAAGTATATAACATCAAGATCGTCAAGACAATGTAACAAATGAATGTCATTCAAAAAAAAAATGTGATAAATGAAAATTTCAAATGAACAAAATAAATACTCATAGAGCCGTACCGGCACTGCATGACGTAGGAGGATCCTTCTGCAAGTCCTTGAGTTCCTTCAAGATACGTTTTGATGCCATGAGAAGCAGCTATAACACCAACAGAAACCACTAGTGTCAAAACCTTAAAACAGAACAGCACATCATGAAGACTGGACAAGACCAGTGTGTAAAGGAGTTATCTGAACTCCAAGAATCCTCACATCCCCAGGCAACACTGCCAAAATAATATCTTCCAGACACAAATGGAACCACATATTTCTAGGCATCTAACCTCCAAAACCAAAAGATGACAATGAAAACAACAACAACAATACAAATAATAAACTCGATGAACTTCTCGTGCCAAATTGAAAACTCATATTGATGTAGATAAAACCAAAAGCCCAAACACAAGTGGGAAAAAAAAAAACTCATCTTGGATTGAAAATCCTAAAGAAGAAATTCAATTCTTTTTTCTTTTCCTTTCATGTTCACTTATCAGAAAAGAAGAAGAAGAATGTTTTCCTCTTTCCAAATAGTCAATTTATATTTTAAGGAAACAAAACCCAGCCTTTTTTTTTTGAAAGGTATAACTAGATGAAATGCCCAACAAAAAACAAGATATTTAAGGATCAAAGCTTTCTCATATTTTTCTTTCGTTTTTCCTTACTAGAAATGAAGAGAGATGGGATCATGCTTCAAAGGCGATGGTGGTGATAATTTTGCAAGCAGTAAAAAAAAAAATATCCCGACCATGATTCTACGTAGATTTACAGGCAGTAAGCGAACACTGTATGCAAAACAAATCCGGGATTATTAGAACACAAATTCTGAAGCGTGAAACTGAAGCAGAATCACACAAACGAAATTCAAAAGTAAATCCAACTTCATCTGGTTCACCTCTACTGCAGTAACATTAGGATTTCAAGTTGCTTCATAAAAATGGGCATGTGGCATGTGTTGCACGGGGATGCTCATCCCATCAGATGAAAGGGAGGCTCTAGATCTCTAGAAGACCAAAATCCAATTCATTGACGTGATAGTAAATGGCAAAATGTCCCCATAAAAGATACCATAACACTTTGAAAACATCTTAATATAAAAAGATGAATATTGGAGGAACCAAGATCTCCACCAACAAATCAAAACAACACAATTAAAAACCAATCACGGAAATCTAACCTAGGTTCTGTTTAGTCACACAAAAAAAGGAAAGAACTTTCCTTGAAAGTAACGTTCTCCATAAAGAAAAGGACAAAATGGTTGGTTTCAAGAAGAAAAAAAATTATCCTTTAATGCATCGAATCAGTCTATAAAGGGACCTACAACAATTTTGTGATTAACATCCGAACCCAACAAATGCTTAGATTAATCCAAAACCAGAGCAATAGGCTCCGAGATCTAGCCAAAGAAAATATAGCCCATTGATTTTCAGACCCAATTACAATAAGAGATCTCCTAAAACTGATCTAAACCATAGAAATAGAAATGGGGTGAAAATCAAACGAACAAGAAACGAAATAGAGGGAAATCCATTTCTCGAAAGTAGCCATTTTTCAAACAAAAAGTTGGATTAAAAATGCTAATTTTCAGGAAAGTACTTTTCTTTCCATAAATCCAAACAGAGTAGAAAACAATCTAAGTCCAAATCGAACAAATGCCTAGATTAATCCAAAACCGGATCATTAGATTATCAGATCTGGCCAACGAAAACATAAACCATGGATTTTCAAACCCAATTACGACAACAGATCCCAAAATGAAATGAAACTAAAACCTAAAAAAGAGGGGGGGAAATCAAGCCAGTCTGAGAGAAGTTCTTTTTCCTCAAAAACAACTATTTTTTTTAAACTAAAAACAAATAAAAATGGTTATTTTCGAGAAAATCCTTCCCTCTCCATGCATCCATACAAAGCATAAAGAAACGAAAATCTAAATCAAGAAATGATTGGATTATTCCAAGACGGATCATTAGATCATGAGATCTATCCAAATAAAACACGATCTATGTGTTTCCTGACCTTCGGAGACGGATTGAAACACTACAAATGACGAAAACCGATCAAACGAACCTGAAATGGAAGCTAGGATTTGTTGGATCTTCTCTGCCTTTTTTTCTTAATATCACTAGATTAGATGAGAAAGAGGCGCGGCTTTTCCGATCCGATCAACACACCACGCACGCCTCCTCCTCCTGACAACGGCAACAGAGATCCTTCTCTTCTGACCCAAACAGTTTTTCAATGGAAGAGGGGAAGGGCATCTTTATAGCTAGAAATTGACCATTTTGCCCTTCATGTGGATTGCTTGGCTATTCATTGATTCTTCCAACTTTGGGGTATTTTTGGGAAATTGCTCTTTTGTTGAGGTGGGGCCCATCAAGTCAATGGAATTCAGATCACCGAACCGTGGGACCCACACGCTGTTTCTGAGTAACGCGGGTGTAGCTGTTGAACGAGGACTGGTCGTCTCTTTTCTTCCTTAATGATTGATGAGATGAATCATTAATTTCATCATTAAATTATTAATTAAAAATCAAGGATTCCTAATCCAGCTACGGTGGCTTTCTTTAAGTGCTTTTTTTTAATGTTTAGCACAAAATTAATCTACCATAATTGACAAAAGCACCTATTTTAGAAAGAGATTAGGAAGAATTCCGTGTGGTTTTCCCCCCCGCAGTAAAAGAGGAATCACTTTTTTCTCGAACTTTCATCTCTTTTCGTCAACTCAAGTCAAGACGAGTATTAATTTTTTAATATTGAATTAATAATAAAAATAATAAAATATTAAAAGAAGTTTGTACAAAATAAATATTTTATATAAATTTCATGCACCACCACTTCCCATAAAAATATTATGTATAAAATTTTAATATTTTTAAATAAACATAAATATTGTGCAATATTATTAATTGAAAATTTAGTTTTTAAACTACAAATTTTGTGATTTTTATGTAAATTATGTATTTCTCTAATTTATATTAAAAGTTAAGTTTTGCTTCTATTAATGGATTCAAATGATTTATTTATCAAAATAATTTTCTTTTTTTCTAAAAAAAATATTCTCTTATATTTATCAAATAAGATAATCTTTAAATTAGAAACCCATACTCAAGGGAATCCCCTTCATAGGAAAAACTCCTACAAACCTTTTCTATCATCTAAACGCAGCTAGTGTGTTTGGCAACGAATTGGATTTTGATATTAGAAACTTTAAATTTAAATAATTAGAAAATATTATTCATATTAAAATACTATCATTTTATTATTATTAGAAGATGAATAAATTTATTTTTGTTAAAGTAGAAAAGTTTTTTTGAAGATTAATAGATTTTTAACTGAATGTTCGAATTTAAGAGATGAAGTGCATCAAATGAATATCATAAAAGATTGAATCTAAGTTTAAAAGAAAAAAATAATAATTCTAATGACTTGAATTGACCATAGAGTGATCCACACATGGAGCTAATGGGCCTAGGTGGAGCTTTTGTAGTTTTGTCCTTGATTTAATAGTTGATAAATTAGTTTATTTAATAAACAAATTATAATTTAAAACTATAAAAGTTTATGATTTAATTACTTAAAATGAATTAAGATAAAATTACAAAATATATAGATAATGTGTTAATGATGATGAAGAAGAAAAGTATAAATATATTAATCTTAGTTCACTTTCAATGTCACTCATATTTTATTCTTTGAAACTATAGCATGAAATCGTATAGAATAGGAGAATAGTTGTCAATCTCAAATTGAAATTGAGATTTATTTTAAATCATTTGATTTAAATATATTAAAATAAATAGTTTTTTATTTAAACTGAATAGTTAGAAGTGACTTTTGAATATAAGAAGTCTACAATGTTAAATATAATATGATGGGACTTGATTAATCTACAATTGTCATATATTAATAGAAATACTTTACACAATTTTCATTTACATAATAAGATTATATTACTTATTTCTTCATAAAAACTTAAAACTATGAATTAAAATTAATTTTATTAGTAAAACCTTAAAAGAAAGTTAAAATTTAAAAACTTATTTTTATAAAGAAAATTTTATTCTTAGTATGTCATCGTAAGAAATGATACAATGAGTTTCTTCAGTATTTTTAAGTACTCTAAGAAAAAGAAAGCTGGCACTACTCTTCTTCTTAATTTGATCCGTGGATGGTTCTTGATTGCATGAGTAAGATTTTATATATATATTATTTTTTTTTAAAAAAAAAATTTGGAGAGAAGAAAACAAACCATTAAAGAACACAACTAAGAAATGAAATGCAGACAGATTCGAATTAAGAAAAATGGCAGATCCATGATAAGGGCTGGTCGGCCTTTCGGAGTATAACCTACATTAATGTTTTAAAACCTAGCCCGTAGAGCGATCCGTCTTGGAGGAAGGGTGGGTTAAATAAAATTCAACCGGATTAACCAATAGTTAAACCCGATCAAACCTGTCCTATTAATATAATATTATAAATAATATTAAATTATTAACTAAGGTTATATCTTATAAAAATATATTTTTTCTCTCACAAATATAATTGTAAATACTAAAAATTAATAATCTGAAAATCATATTCTCAAAAGAATCAACATCTTCATTTTCTTCATTTAAAGAAACCAAGGATTTTTAAGGGTCAAAGGTCACCAGTTTATAAGAAAAACTGAGTTGATCCGCGGGTCACAAAAGTTTTTTAATCCAGAAGGATCTTTAAAGGACCTAACCCACGGGTCAACCCGATAGTTGGGTGGGATTTGATAACATTGCCCTAAACAGAAGGAGACAATGGTTATGCACGCATATCCAGGCCAGACAAGCGTATTGAGGATCCAATAACCCAGAAGGAGTGGTCTGAGAGCCAAGTAATGTGATTCAAAATTTCAAATTATAACCATATGATAAGCATTTTATTTGTCTTCCATTATTGAGTAATAACTTGTTAGCGATAAAAGATGTATCGTTGATTCGGTCTCGGGTTGAGTTCAGTGCTGAGCTCGTGGTGGGTCAAATGGGGTTCTCTTGTCCGGGTGTAGGGGGAGCTCGCGAGCCAATTTTTTTTACTGAAAGACAATTTTATAATTTCAAATAACGTCGTATGTAAACTCTAATTAGTGTAGTATATATAGTCATTTTGTGAGTGAGAGAGAGAGCGTATAATATCTATAACGAGAATAGTCTCTTATTTGTTTTGTATTTGAGCATAGTGGATTGATTTGAACTCCGTAGACTTGGTGAAAATGAACCACGTAAATCACTTTATTATAGTTTGCTTCTTTTTGTTGATTTTTCTTTTTTCTCGATATTGATATTTGTGCGTTATTGAGAAGTGATTTTTTACCATATAACTAAACTTCATTATTAAGAAAAGGAAGATTGTACACATTTGAAAAGGCTGCCAAAGATACAAATTTACACAAAAGAGGGAGAAAAAGTATGTATAAATAAAGCTTCAGTTTTCTCTCTAAAAATCAGGGTTTTCTACGACCGAGATATTTTGGTTGATACGCATAGTATCGATCAAAAAAAAAAGAAATCGGTCGATATGGCCGAGATCTCAGCCGATTTTTTTTTTAAATATCGTTTGGGAGCCCGGTCAATATCTCGGCCAATATATATATATAACAGCTTTTTTATTTTTTTAAATGATTTTTTCCAAAAAAAAAGCCAATGACATTTCTGAAAAAAAAGGATTTTGAAGAGAGAGAAAACCTGCTAAAAACCGAAGTTTCAAGATTTGCAATCTCAGATATTTGGGTATTATTTTATCACAGGCCCAACAGCATTGCAAATGGGAACCAAAGCAAATTCTGCGGTAAAATGCAGGACCCAACAACAAATTTAGTACGGCAAATCAGCAGATGCTGGCCCATGCAGATTTAGAATCAATAAAAACATATTAAAAGTGAATTAACCAACTTTATATATATATACACAATATGAATTAACCAATAACTATGATTTGAAGACCTAATTCCTAAATGCAATTCTAGTTATTCTGCAGCAAATTCTACCATTTGAGCCAATCTTCAGCCTTAATGGGCTGCCTCCAAACACATACGGGCCATAATGGTCACTGTGAATCAGGTCCAAATATAAGATGTTGCCTGAGCAGGCCCAACAAAAAGGCCTGAATTTGAGGCCCAACTCAAACAGGCCCTATGGTGACTGAATTAGGCCTAAATATAAGATGTCAACAGAAGCAAGAATGGTAAAATTCCTAAAACTGAGGCCCAACCTAAACAGGTTTCATAGTGACTGAATCAAGCTCAAATATAAAGTTACCAGAAACAGGAGCAGTAAAACTCCTAAAACTGAGGCCCAACCCAAACAAGCCCTATATTGACTGAATCTGGGCTAGAAATAGAATGTTACCAGAAGCAGGATTTTAAACTTGGTAATTAGCTTTTCCCGTTCTTCGGTAGATGTCTACTTAGCAGGTGAAATATGAAGCTGAATAACATTCTTAGAAATGGCGGCTGACTTAATTCGTTAATTTTACCATTTGAAAAAAGCATGATTTATGATTTTTGTCGTGCTTATTAAATGCAACCTAACTTAAGTCCACTTATAATTTTTTTTAATGACCAAAGTTGGATGCATCTCACCCGACTAATATTTCTGGACATGTGAAAATCTCCTTATCCATACAAATCGGATAAAGCTACGAAGAGTGACCCCTTGAAGTTGAGCACGAATCGAATATAAGATCTCTAATTCCTGAGGCAGCTTATTAACTGTCAAACCAACCCTTCGAGTTTTAAGCTCACTTATAAAATGGGAGAATATTGAAGACCTCACTTGACCTGTCTCAATCATTTTCATGTTTAAACACATTTAACTTATAAGATACATATCCATTTAAAAAATAGTCTTATTATTGGTTTGTTTGTTTTACGGGTAATGGACCCCTATTATGAGATATTATCAAGATTTCCTTATAAGAAAGAAAGTTCTATAATTTCAATTATGAGATATTATTAAGATACACTACTAAAGTCTCCATAAAATGAGCGGTAAATATCAATTTGTCCATATGCTCCGTATCAGGGTCTAAATATTGGCCAATACGAATCGTAGAATAAACTTTTATAGAAAAATGTTTCTTCACTCTATTTTCAATAATATATATATGAAATCTAATGTTTTATTTTTTATCAATAAATCAACAAAGGTTTGTGTATTGCAATAAAAGTAATGAAAACAGCGTAGATGCACAAGACAAATTAAAAAAAAAAAAAAAACAGCTTTTCATTATTTTGAAAGAAAAAATACAAACATTTCAATTACTAAAAAAATATTACAAATTTACAATCAATCGATCAACCATATATACAAAATTGGCTCCTCCACCCGTTTGAGTACAAAAAAAGAGAACCCAGTATTGCAATCATATGACTCTGCCCATTGGGATCATGGTCCTGTTTGGGCCGTCCAAGATTTTCCTCCTCTTCATGCCATCACTGGAATCCGGGTAACTAGGCTTGTGTTTCAACCGCTCAGTTTTTGTGCCGTCAACGTCTGAACTTCGTTTTGCCGGCTCACGGGGGCGAGGATGAGAGTTGCTTTCAGTACACTCATGTCTTCTTTGCATATGGATACCAGACTGCAAGTCATTCAAGCAAACCTAAAATCAGTAAACCATTTTTCATTTGGAGCTAAATAACCTATCAGTCAACCATAAAACATAGATAATTCCTACTAGTAGCATCATCTACTATGGCAAATAAATAACTTTAAGATAAAATGGAACATACAGATTTTGATTTCAGTGATAAAGTATCAGCACCACAGCTTACTTTACTGCATTCCCTGCCACATAGAATTATCCAATAAAAAGAAATTAAAATTCATTTATTATTATTATTTCTTTGACATTTAACATTTAACTTCTGTAAAAATCTGAGTCAGCAGAAGGTTTATCATTTTGAAATGCAATGAATGGAGACCAAAAGTACTTCTCTAATGCTAAAATTAACAGAATACAATATAATACCTCTGAGAAACAAGTGGTGGCATATTACACCATTGCCCTCCAAAGGGATATTGAGGTAAGATGCCTGCAAATGGAGCCTCAAATACACCTGGGGTATAACCCATATAGGGTTGGAAAAGACCAGCATAAGGTGTTATATATGCATCCATTCCCCACACCATGCCTCCCATACAAGGATTGTAGGCCAAAGGATCAAATGGCATCGCAAAGTTTTCAGCAGCAAAATCTTGAGGAGTTTCCCACTGCAAGTTGACAGCTGCAACACAGAAATAAGAAAGACGATTAATAACTGATGCATCATTACAAACCACACCAAATTCACAACAGTAGTGGATACAAATGCTCCCTTATTGGCAAACACTGACGAGTTGAATGACCCATATGTCAAGGGAAGATAAAGAGAGATTCTTGGAATATTAATTTTATTTGAATTCACAAATTTGTTTGAGATGCATCATGGTTTGAGCAATTTCAAAGGAGATGGATGTTAATAGTTTACGACCACAAAGCAAATGTAGAAGGAAATGAAAGACAAAAGACTAACCATTAGCAGGAAGATTTGTTTTCTTTTTCTTCTTTTTTGCTGTATAAAGAAAATGAAGAAAATAAGAGAATATATCAGGAACAAAACACAAAATGTAGTAGAAAATTTTCTTTTAAAGGAAGTTGTCTCGTCCACAACCCTGTGTTCGCAACAGTTGGAAACTTATGAGCACTATGGGCTTTTGTCAAAACATATGGCGCAGATCGTATTGAAGTTTATTATTATCTCATTTGAAACATGGCAGTAGAGATCTTCAAAGAGGCCAACAGATACAGATGGTACTGTGACAATTTCAGAATGCTGTAAATTGTCTTCTTTTGAGTGGTTACATAGAAGAAGAATGCTGTAACCTTGCTCACTAGGCATCTTCTGCTGGGCTTCTTCCTCAGCCTGTGGAGCACTCCCATGCGATGTTGTTTCCTTTATACATGAAGATTCTAGCATTGCTCCAGACCGATCCATACTTTTGGTGGCTCGACTTGTCTCCAAAGACTGCTGCGAACTATTAACATCAGCCTTCTCTTCTTTCACAGTCTCTTGTGTGGCACAATTATCATCTTTGCAGAGAAGTGGGGTGTGTTGCTTCACAAGAGTAGGAAGAGTCTGGGAAGGAACTTTGAGCTGGGAATGATCAGCAGATTCCATGTCTGCAGGGAACAAATGGGTTAGATAGTCTGGTACTGCAAAACTAGTTGAAACCAGTAACAAATATATGCACATCATCAAAACAATACCTTGGGAATGGGCTGAACTTCCAGTAATTTCTGCACTACCGGTGGTTGACTCCATGATTCTATTGATGGTTTTTCTAAGAGTCATATTAGGTACCAAATCATCCGCAAGGATATTTGTAGCACCACATACACACATCTTTTTTGATATAATGTGCTCTCTGATGCCTGAATACAAATGTAAAATAAGTAAGTTTGTAGGCAAATATCTTCAAAAAGCACTAGTTAATGGCATCTTTGGGGAAAAGAACTCCACAACACAAATACACACACAAGTTGAAGATCCAGACAGAGAAGAAAACCAAGAAAATAGAAAGAAAAAGTAAAAAAATTCAAGAACTTTTAGAATCCACCAACAGAAGGTAATATAAAATATAAAAAAAGTACTAGAATAGCAATTTGATACTGTTTTTCAAGGGTGCTTAAAACTCAAGTACTGCTTATTCAAAAAAATTAAGAGTGCAATCCCAATGGGTATTCCACACCAACAGGAAGAAAATCAATGCGTATAGTAACTAACATCAGAATATAGTCAATACCATTCAAGTGCATTGTTTAGTGCTTCCATTTTTATTTCTAACACTTCTAGCAAAGATTTTAACAAAAGGCGCTATTATAGATTCAAAAATTGCAGTCAAGTGTGATAGGTGTGGATTTCCCACTCTGAGAAGAGCATTGAGAGAAGAGGGTTATAGAGTTGAAAATCAGAACAGAAAATAGAAGATCATTAAGTAAGAAGGTAGATTGCAACTTCAACCAAAAAAGAAACACAAATATACAATTGCAAATATCACATCACTTACAGTTGTCACAGAAGCTCTTGAAGCAGCACTTGCTGGAGAGGGCAGCATCTTTCATTAGTTTTTTACACAACGGGCAGTGTAATTCTGGTGGAAGATCAGCAACAGGTGATCGAGTAGAAGGTAACCCCTCAATTTCCTTTAGGAAAGCAGCTCTATTGCAAACACAACAAGCCATCAGTAACTCGTGCATATTCTAAAATCATAAAATATGAAAATGAACCAAGAAGGGTTATATATCAACTTACTCATTTGGTTTCAGAACAGCAGCAGAACCACTGGGCAATGCATAAGACCCATCTGGGGTTGCCATTAACATTGATTTTGGAATGCCCATTGGATGCTTCAACCTTTTAATGTCAAAATTGGGATCACCATTTGTTGGGCAATGTTGAATAAAATGCCCTATTATAAAAAATGTTCAAATCATGAATGTCTTGACAATTTTTTGACAGGCAGAATACCCATTAACATGACATAATATCAATATACCTGGCATTTTGCATCTGTGGCAGATGTATCCTTGTGGAGGTGTTTTACGCTCCAATATATGAGACCGTCCTTCAATTCAGCAATGCATACATGTTAGGAACAGGTGAATAGCAAGAAAAATGTATTTAAAATTCAAGGAAACTATGAGAAATATTACCAAAGCCATGGCCCCGAATCATTCTATCACCAACACTCTTTCCAAAGCATCTTCTAGGGCCAAATGCATCCTGTGATTGCCTACAAAGACAATTCAAACATCATTTTATGAAAAAAACCCAAATGGATTTCATGCTGATAACTGAAAATTCATTGGTGTCAGAACAAAGTTACCAAAGGTGACATCTTACCATTGCCAGCCAAGGGCAGGAGTATTTACTAATTCCTTAATCTTTCTGTCTTCATCATCCCTGTTAGGCAGTAGAGTTTCTTGTGCAGGACTTCCTAACTGTACTGGCAAAACTTCAGAAATGGAACGCAAATCATTCACAAATTCATTCCATTCTGATTCTTCAGGCTGCAAAATGCAATCAAAATTTATTACTAAATCATCCTACGATTGCCCAGAATTGACAACCACATTCAATTTTTTTAGACAGCAAATATACAAGAGTACAATAATTCTTACAAATATTGCAATTGATGGATCAGGTTCTTGAATCTCTTCTGCCTTATTATTCTCTGTAGCTTTTGGCCTGAAAAAGGAAACATGACCATTCTCAAGATCCGCAGAAATGCACTTTAAATTCAATTGTGAAAAGGCAAACAAGAACCAGAGAGTTGAGTGGTTAAACACTCCCAAGTAACATAATCAAAACCAGCATGTGGAGGAGCTGGGACAAATTTTATTGAGAAGACGCAGCATAATGAAAGTTGAAAGCAAATAAAGCACTAAAGAACTAGTAATCAAGAAACAAAGAATGAGATAGTACTTGTCTCGTTCAACAACAATTGGCATGCGAGGCAATCCGGGGATCCGATGAACTAAAACACTTGTATTTTTTGGTATCAACATTTCTTCATCAGTATAGTCTGAAATTGAACATGGCACAAAAAAATTCTATAAGATACTGGCGTGGGATTACTCCAATTATAACCAACCTAGAATACTAAAAAACTACAAGAATCAACCATTTTCATCCACCCTCACCATTAAAATAAACAGCAAAGGAAGGAATTCAAAAAATAATAATATATAATTAAAAAAAAATAGTGATAAAAATGATGGAAACCCCATGGGCAAGATATCTCGTTTACCAATATACTCTTGTCAAGTGAAGCAGTGGTTTAATTGAATTCAACATTCTCATTCAATTCCCCAGTTACTGAATACAATTATATCTGGGAAATGAACAATGCTCAATCAAACCAAGCAGCAATTTTATTAACCAAAAACCAATACAGGCATGCTGACCATGGTCCTATCCCAAGTCTGTTTGTCTGAAAATACAGTCCATCACAAATGAATAATGTCACCAACATCTTCCCCATAGATCATATACACATACAATATAATGGTAAAGAAAAATACGGTCTCTTGCCAAGTTGACACTGCCAAAATCCTTCATTGCTCCAAAGAATTTTTGCCTCAATAGATGTGTATATCCATTGGAATAAAATGTGGACATGGAGAGAAAAAGTACAAAAATGAAAAGTACTAGTTCCAACAATGAACAACATGTATCAACAAAATCCAGATAACAGACCCCATCTTAATTACATAAAACCGATCAACGAGAAACTACTGTCATGGCCACCTTGGCCCTATGAAATCCATTCATCCGGAGAGAACCCTGTTACAAACAGGCTCCACAGCCAATGTCTTCAACATAAACATCGCACTCATATGATCCAATGGACAAGCAAACCACAAATGCTATAGAGTCCATCATTATGAAATGCCTAGGAATGTAAAATAATAAAAGTATTCATTCCATTTGTTCAGAGAGAGCCCTGTCACAAACAGACTCCACAGCCAATGTCTTCCACATAAACATCACACCCATATGAGCCAATGGCCAAGCAAACCACAAAATACTGTACAGTCGAGCATTATGAAATGCCTAGGAATGTAAAGTGATTAAAAGTATTAATGGGCCCGCTTTGTAGCCTTCCATTCTTAGTTCAAATAAAAATTCTGTAGAATTCATAAAATTTCACAAAGTGTTCATGTTTGGTGAATTAAGAATTCTCAAAAGGAAATTTATGAAATCCCACATGATTCGAATTCTAGGGGAACTATAAACTATGAATTAAATCACATATCTGTTGTAAAGTTTTAAAGCTAATAACTCCAGTCTTTCCAAGATGCACAAGAAGTGTGTTTCGGAAATTCTCCAAATTTTAGAATGATCAAGAATCCAGTGGAAGAAGTAGTAAAAAAGAATAAAGCAAGAAATTCCAGAGAAAAAATAAGGGACCTTCATTAGTCTCCGCGTTTGAGATAAGAAGGTCAAAATCAGTGCCGCTGCCCATACGTTTGGATTCAAATATTTTAAATTTCAGATCCCAAACAGATATTACATCACCATCAATTGGAAGAGACCCGAAATCTTTTGCACTCTTGAACTTGTAATATACAGCCATACCTTCCTTTCTTTTCTTTTTTCTTACAATCACTCTCTTTCTTTCTCAGAATAAAAGAAAAAAATTACAATAATTTGGCGAAAATACAACCATACGACAAAATAAAAGGTGTCCGATCAAGAAAACCCTTGCCAACCGGAGGAGCAAATCTCAAATATAAAAGGTGTCCGATCAAGAAAACCCTCGCCAACCGGAGGAGCGAATCTCAAATATAAAAGGTGTCCGATCAAGAAAACCCTCGCCAACTGGAGGAGCGAATCTTGATTTGAGATGGAAGTCTCAAATGTCTGATATGCCAATGTCTCAAATCTCTGATATGCCTCTTGATTTGAAATCTTCGAGACAAAGAAAGATGAAGAATACGAGTTAGGGTTAGATCTTAACAGAGTGAAAGATGAAGAATTGAATCTGTTTCACTGAAAGGGGTCGGTATTTATCGACGGAGATGGGACCCTCGCTATCGACCGCCTGTACTGGTCAACACGGCTTTGGCTGAGGTCGGTATTTATTAACGGAGATGGGACCCTCGCTGTCGACCGCCCGTATCGGTCAACACAGCTTTGACTGAGGTCGGTATTCAGGCGCCCCATTCGGACTCCCCCACCGAACACCGTTTAAAAATTTTAAGTGCAAATTACCGTTTTGCCCATTAAAAATACTTAAAATTTTCATCGATGCTACACATTAATTTATTTACATTAATTTATTTATTTTTTAATTTTAAAGTTATTTTTTAAGTAGTGTATTTTCAAAATTACTTAAATTAAATATTCAGACTAATTACGATAGTATGATAAAAATACTTTAAGAATTTAAGGTCTTTTGACACTCCTAAATGCTTAAAATACAGTGTTTTACAAATAAGTGTGCAGAAAATATATTTGACAGTGTTAAAAGACCTTGAACTCTTAAAGTATTTTTATCAAGTTATCGTAATTAGCCTAGATATTCAATTTGAGAAATTTTAGAAATACGCAGTGCTTCAAAAAAAACTGTCTATGTTATCGATATCTCCTTTAAAACTTTAAAATTATTTTTTAAATACTATGTATTTCTAAAATTTCTAAAATTGAATATCCAAACTAATTACAATAACCTGATAAAAATATTTTAAGACTTTAAGGTCTTTTGACACTCCCAAATATATTTTCCACATAGCCAAGGGATACCCTTATTTGTAAAACACTATGTTTTAAGCATTTGTGAGTGTCAAAAGATCTTAAATTCTTAAAGTATTTTTATCAGACTATCGTAATTAGTCAGGATATTTAATTTGAAAATTTTTGGAAATACACAGTATTTAAAAAATAATTGTCTATGTTGTCGATATCTCCTTTAAAACTTTAAAATTATTTTTTAAGCACCGTATATTTTCAAAATTTCTTAAATTGAATATTCGGACTAATTACGATAACCTGATAAAAATACTTTAAAACTTAAAGGTCTTTTGACACTCCCAAATATATTTTTCATATATCCAAGGGATACCTTTATTTGTAAAATATTGTCTTTTAAGCATTTGGGAGTGTCAAAAACCTTGAATTCTTAAGTATTTTTACGAGGCTATCGTAATTAGTCTGAATATTTAATTTGAGAAATTTTGAAAATACACAGTATTTAAAAAATAACTTTAAAATTAAAAAAAAAATACTGTAGCATTATTCGAACGATTCTATGGTTGGAAGGATGTGAAAATTTGACTGTATAATCGTTTGAAGTATTTTTAGTGGATGGGCAAAATGGTAATTTACATGTAAAATTTGAAAAGGGGTGTTCTGTAGCAGAAAAAGGGGTGTCCGAATGGGGCACCGATATTTATAATTAAAATTCATAATTTAAATTTAAATTTTTTATTACTATAAATTGTTATTTTTTATATCTTATCTTGTAATATTTGATGAATAAATTAGGCTGAAATGCATGTTGAAGGATGAGTACATTCTATAAACAATTTATATAGTTAGATAAATTATAAGAGAGTTATCAAATTTAAAAAAATAATAATAATAAGATTAATTGAATGGTTTTATCTCTTAAGCTTTTAAGATTGAAAATAAACTATTGAATAACTTTTTTATCTATCTTACTCCATCTAATAGTAATAATGCATTGGATATTATAAATGATTGGATCTAAGTTTAAAAAACAAAATTTTAATGACTTGAATTCACCATAGAGTGAGTCACACCTGGACCTAATGTGCTCAGGTGGTGAAACTTTTCTAATTTTGCCCTTGATATATTGTTTATAAAATTAGTTTTGTTTAATTAACAAAATATTATTTAAAAGTATAAAAGTTTATGATTTAATTACTTAAATTGAATTAAGATAAAATTACAAAATATATAGATAATGTCGTAACGATGAAGAAAAAGAAAAGTATAAATATATTAATCTTAATTCACCTTCAATATAGCTCGCATATTATAAATAGATAAGCATGAAATCATATAAAATAGGAGAATAGTTGTCAATCTCAATTTGAAATTAAGATTTATTTTAAATCATTTGATTTAAATGATGCATTAAAATAAATCGTTTCTTTGATTTATTTAAACTAAATAGTTAGAAGTGAGTTTTGAATCTAAAAAGTTACAATGTTGAATATAATAAGATGGGCTTGATAAATCTATAATATTTCACATCTCAATAGAAATACTTTACACAATTTTTATTTACATAATAAAATTATATTACTTACGGCCTCATAAAAACTTAAAATTATAAATTAATATTAATTTTGTTAATAAATCCTTTAATGAAAGTTAAAATTTAAAAAACTTATTTTTATAAAGAAAACTTTATTCTTAGTATGTCATTCAAAGAAATGATACAATAAGTTTCTTCATCCCTTGGAATTTTGAAGTAGTTAACATTTAAAATTACATTAATTGCCTTAAGAAAAAGAAAGCTAAAGTCCTTAGTTTGATAGGATGGAGACTTATGTCCACCCATCACAAGAGTGCTGAAAAAGGGCACCACCGACAAATATTGGAACTGTGTTTGGATGAGAGGTAAATTTTGCATTTTTTGGAAGAAAAATGTTTAAAAAGTGGGAGGAAAGAGGTAAAAATTTGATTTTTTACTTTTACCCTTTAATTACCAAACAAGATTAATGAGGGACAACCCTCTATTACCCTTATACCCCTCATCCAAACGCGGTTTAGTGTGAATGTGTTATGGAGGTCGACCACCACCATTACCAAGAATGGATGCTATGGGAGGACAAGGGTAGAAATGTGTAATCAATGGCTAGTTCTTGATTGGATGAGTAAGATTTTTTATATAAAAAATATTTAGATAGAAGAAACCATTCCTCCATTCAAAAGTTTGAAATTTTTCTTAAAATGAATTTTGATACCCACATAGTTAGGTTATATAAATAAGTTGTATTTGAAATTTCACTTTTATCTAATCATCACATCTCTTGATTATACAACTTGAATTATCAATGTGATACTCTGCCCCAAGTGGGCCAGCCTTGATCTAGGCGTTCCATACGTGGGAGAATAAATAGTCAGGCTCCAGCATCAGATGCTGGCGTGTTTGGCTAAAGTCCTATATTACCAATGGGCATTGAAATCCTCTGGTATATAAAGCTTGGAGCTTTCTCCTTCAAACATAAGGTCTTTTGGGAGCATTTCTGAGTTTGCTCGCAAAAAACAAAGACGTGCGAGCCTGGCTGTAGGTCCAAAGATGATAATATTGTGCTGGATAGATAGGGCGTTACAATCAATGACTTATATCCATCAAAATTTAAAAACCAAAATTATATAACTTGAATTATTGATTGATGTGAAAATTTATATTTTTGAAAACTATATAATTATCTATTAAATACACCCAATGTGAGACCGACAACTCATTTGATGAAAAGTTTCCATAACTTTAACTCTTCCATGACCCTAAATAAAAGGATAGTCTACTTTCTAGAGAAGAAAAAGAATTGATGTACCTTTCAACAAATGTAGAAATCTAAGCTAAGAAGTAAATTAGAAAACCAGTAAACTTTTAGCGAAACAGAGCTGCTGGCTTGGTATCACTATCACCATCCATCTTCATTGAGAATCTTAGTTTCTCTATTACTTCATGGGATGGGAAGACAGGACATTTCAGGGGAGCCCAGCCCAGATTGGTGCTCTAATGAAAGAGGAAACCTCATACGATTGAGAAAACAAACCATTAGAGAACAAAACTCAAAAATGAAATGCAAACAGATACGAGTGAAGAAGTATTGGGGCTACTACGAACGAGTTCCACATTGTAAGTGTAGAGAGAGATTTAGGAGTTTATAAAGGACTTAAATCACTCCACCTACTAGTCTTTTGAACTTGAAGCACAGGTCCTAATAAGTGGTATCAGAGCCAAGTCTCAAACTACCTCATTTAAGCTCAGGAGATTCTCCAAGTGAACGGGGTGGCCAGCGTCGCTCTCTTCGCCAAAGGGCCTTGTTCAAAGGGGGGATTGTTGGAGTTGCTGCGAATGAGTTGCACATTGGAAGTGTAGAGAGAGATCTAATGGTTTATAAAGTATTTGGATCACTCCACCTAACAGGCCCGTCTTTTGGTCTTGAAGCCCAAGTCTTAACAAGAAAAATGGTAAAAGTCCAAAATTTTGATTGATTATATGATCATCACCATTGAATAATGAATAAGGCTAGGAAGACCTTTGTAATGTATCAATTCCCAAAGCCTAACTAAGGCTTAGAATGGTTTGTTGAATTAAGATGAATCATGCTAAGGATGTTTAAACTTCGTAATTAGTTTTTCCTGTTCTTCGTTACATGTCTACTTACCAGGTAAGGATATAGAAGTACGAAGCTGAAGAACATTCTTAAGGACACCCTAATGGGCCCTTTCAAATCCAACAAATTCAAGACAAATAGATTGTACTTGGGCTATACATTTAGGGCAATTAGCATCAGCCTGGCCCAACAAAGAAGAAATAGACTGGGCTAGGACCAAGCTTCAGCTCACCATCGACAGGCCTGTTTAGCCTACCTAAAAAGGCCCATAAGCCCCTGAGTGGTTTTTTTTTTTTTTAATACTTTAAAATCAGACATTAAAGGGAAGAAAGGGCCATTAACTTGCCAAATAACACAAAATAGAAAAAATATAGAATGCAAATTTATCAGCTGATATTTGTTGGATTTTAGAGACATAAAACATATAGTCATAAACTGATATCAATCATGTCTTAATAGAATAAAAACTTTATGAATATTTGAAAATAACTTTAAATATTAATTAATAAATGTTGCTTTTTGTGATGACCCGATCCTATCCCATTGTGATATTGTCCACATTGGGTCCTACCCAATCCGCATAATTTTGCTTTGGGCCATGTCCCATTTAACCAGGTCCAAAATGCCTCACAATGGGAAGGGTTGCTCCCTCTCAAATAAAGCCATCACCACTAAAACTTCCAACTGATGTGAGACTTTTGGGTGAGAGTGCTACACTTTATTAAATGTAGACAAGTGCTACAATATTTTTTTCTCTCTTATAAAGATTTGTATGGTAATTTTTTTGCGGCTCATTTAATTATTTTTCATAAAAAAACATAATTGCTAACTATCAATGTAAAAATATAATATAATTTATCATCTAACATTTCTTGAACTATAAAATGTCGTACATTCATTATAAAATACCATTATTGAAGTCATCAAATATCAAAATAAAGGAAGATTCGAATTAAGAGAGAATAGAAGGATATAAATATAGAGATTTAGAACTTAAAAGTTAATTGATAAGTTTTGTACAACACAACTGGCATTTTCATTAAAAGAAATTTGGCACCCACATTTTTTTTATGATCAAGGTGTCCATGGGTCTCACATGTATTGCGACAGGGTACATTTAACCTTGTCTAGTCCTTGTTGTAAGATGAAACCACCATCTCTATGATGTAGCCCACACATCATTTGAAATGAAGGGTATCAGATTCATGGTATTGCATGTAAGGGTTTGGAGATATAATTGGGTCAGCTACCCACTTTGATGGTGTGTGGGTTTAAGACTTTGAAACTGCCATTTTAGTCCTCCTTCTTGCTCAGCACTGTTATCTCTCAATTGATCCATCACCTTATGAAAATCTGAGAGAGTCTAAGGAAGAGAAAAAAAGAGAAATCCAGGGGCTTTTGGAACCCTGGGATGTTCGTGTATTGCAGAGAAATTAACACACCTGTCTCGGATCTATGCTTGAAAGAGAAGAAAAGAAGTGCAACTAAAGGACAACAGAAATACACTTTGATTAGCGATAGATTCGAGTATGTGTTTTGGTTTTGTTAATGATGTTTATTTCCGCCTTATGATTATAATGATTATGATCTTTGTAAAACAACAATTTGATTTATAATCTTATGACAATTAGTAAATGGATTAATCTTATGTATGTTTGGGCATAATAAGACAATTATATGAGATTTTTTTTTTTAAATGACATTTCAATGCCCAAACGGTCACTTCCATTAAGCAAATAATTCTAACACTTGGGGCACGTGCCAGCCTACCATATATATATATATATATATGGTAAACAACTACGGAGAGTGACCCAAAAAAGTGTTGAGCATGAATTGATCCCAAGACTTCCCATCCTAGACACCCACATTTTTATCGTGTTCTTAAAAGATTTATACTAACAAAATGGAAGTGGCAGTAAATTCTCATTAATATCACAATAAAAGTATTTTTTTTAATAATAAAAATAAATTCTTAAATATTTGTTACATTGATGATATCCATTGCAATTTGCATCTAGTGGTCCTCTCCTAGAATACACGTGAATCCAGCTACTAAAGGAAATGCCACGTCACCTTTTCCATGGAAATATTATTTTTGGGAGCCATCTCCAACCATGATTCCTCTGAAAGTTAATGCCTTTTTCCACTGTGGCTTTGCTTCAGAGAAAGTAGGGAAGAAGGGGTTCCCACTTCTCATCTACACTGAAATCCACAAGAAGATGGAAAAAGAGACAAGATATAGACAATCCATCCAATCCTAGCCACACATCTTGCATCTCTCCTCAAATGAGACTGACTTTTCAAGAGGAGATGTTCCTCTCATGCTCTTGCTAGACTTGTCTTTCTGCTGCACCTTACTCGCCCAATCATCGAGATCTCACATGCTCAAGGCAGAAATTTGGATGGAGCACAACCTTACCTATTGCAATTATTGATTTTTTTTACAACGGAGACAAAGATAAAGATTCATTAAAAGAAGAAATAAGTATGTAACAGATTTTTTATTTTAATGAGATAGGTTAAACAAATTCAAATGTCGAAGTTTGAATAAATGCAACTAAACAATGAAGAACCGTGTGCAGAGCGAACATCTACAGAAAGAAGTAGGATGAATATGCAAAATCCGTTATCAAAGATCATTGGTGATCGAATCGATTGATGGATTCAAACCAGTCTTACTCGCACTGCAACTCGGGTCGGGTTTTGACTCGACCGCATGACCCGATCTGAGAAATCATGCTGGTCAGGTCGGATTGATATGGAATTCGGGTCGGGTTGAGGATTTTACAAGTTAAACCGACCCAGTTAAAATGGGTTCAGAATGCAGGTCGAGTTAAAATTCGAGTCGGGTTGTGAAGTTCAAGTCAAATCGAGTCGTGTCGAATTTCATAAATATCAATTCTAGTCGAATTGGATTTTAAGGAATTTGACCCGTCCGACCTAAATTGCAGCCTAAATCTTACTAGTCCATTTGATGGGACAGTATGAATCCCTGATCAATATGAAGGGTCGTTCAATCAGTTGACAAGGGAGTTTGCCTAATTCTAGTTGGAATATGAAATTAGAATTGTTGTATTAATATCCTGTATTCTATAGTGGTTTAAGTTATATTGAATAAATGCCTCCAATTTGGGAGCTTCGTGGAGAGCGGGGATTAAAGTAGGGCTATGAAGAGCCCTCTACTCAAAAGACTCAAAGTTTTAGGGTACAAGGGTACTTTGTAATTTTGACTTAGTATTGTGTATACATTATATTTAGATTGAAGTGGGGTATAAATTTCAGCCGATACATACTGATTTAAAAAAAAAAAATTAAGAGAGAGAGATATTGGCCGATATCCGAGATACCTAGGTATTGGCCAAGACTCCGATATCTTAGTAAAAACTAATTTTGGACCCTTGGAGTGAACAAGTGGAGCTGTATTGATAAATATCAGCTGATATTTATTGGACTTTAGAGACATAAAATATAAAGTCATAAACTAATATCAATCATGTCACAATAGAATAAAAACTTTATGAATGTTTGGAAATAACTTAAAATATTAGTTAATATATGTCGCCTTTTTAAATATAAACAAGTGATACAATTTTTTTTTCTCTCTCCTATAAAGAGATGTATGGTAAATTTTTTGAGGCCCATTCGGCTCATTTAAATATTTTCTGTAAATATAAGTTTATTTAATATAATTGCTAAGTATCAAATATAAATTCTTGTTTTACAAACCACTCTTTATAATTTGTTATTAATGGAACTTACATCTCTAATGGACAGCCTGATAGGTTCATATGAACAAAATTTTAAGTGCTTTTGGGGTTTAACTTCTGTTTTTAAGCACCATAAATTAAATGGATAAGATCCTTTTCTTAAATAATATTTAACATATTCAGTAAATATATGTACTTTTGGGGTTTAACTTCTGCTTTTAAGCACCATAAATTAAAATGGATAAGATCCTTTTATTAATTAATATTTAACATATTCAGTAAATATATTTTAATATAATTGGTAAAAAATGGTATTTAAAACAAAAAAAAATTTACAGACATATCAGAGCCAAGTTTCGATCTTGGGACCTGTGGGTTATGGGCCCACCACGCTTCCGCTGCGCCACTCTGATTTTGTTATTAATATTATGTAAAGAAAAATATATAGATTGTAAATTTAGAGTGAACAAGTGGGGCTCTATTGATAAATATCAGCTGATTTCCATTGAATTTTAGAGACATAAAACAAAAAGTCATATAAACTAATATCATTCATGTTTTAATAGAATAAAAACTTTGAATGTTTGGAAATAAGTTAAAATATTAGTTAATATATGTCGTTTTTTTAAATATAGACAAGTGCTACAAAGTTAATTTTTTGAGGTCCATTAGGCTCATTTAAATATTTTCCTAAATATTTTATTTTTTAAAACAAAAGATAATTTTTATTATTTTTCGTTTTAAGCAAGGTTTCTATCCTCGAAACTGTGAGTTAGGACCCACCACGCTTCTCCTGGGCCACTCTGATTTTGCTGGTTTCAGCATAGCTGCAGCCTTGGCCAAGATAGCTCATGGAAGGAATTGGGGTTTCACACTTTCACCTATCTTCGAAAATTTGATTTTTAACTGCGTTAAAAAATTCACGCAACTCATATCAAAAGTTTTCTGAAAATTAATAGGAGCTGATAAACAATATTAATATACTTTTCTTTGTTTAAAAGATGATGAAATGGACACTCATATACCAAATTTCTACTTACTTTTAACAGAACTACTACTATTATTTGTCTATTTAAGTTATTTAAAGTTCAAATCTATCTATTTAATGCACATTTATCTATTACAAATCTTTACGTACTGTAACTAATCTTAAATATGTCCAACAATTGTTCTTAAAAGTCATTTTCAACTAAACATTAGCATCTTCAAATCTTAAATCATTTTCATTAACTAAACTCCAAAGTCAAACTTATTATATGGAAAGGGCCATTAACTTGCCAAATAACACAAAATAGGAAAAAAAAATATAGAGTGAACAAGTGGGGTTGTATTGATAAATATCACCTGATATTTATTGGATTTTAGAGATATAATAACAATCAGGCTCTTAATGGGCCCAAGACCGGATCCAAGTTTGAGTGGATTATGTGTTATAGGGCCTAACGGATCCAAACTCCTTTCTTTTCTTTTTTTGGACTTACGTGTGTGGAAAACTCAGACATAGTCCTATTAAAACCTCTACAGGTAAGCCCACTACCCCTAGGAGACACCAAGATTAGGCCATGGGGCTCGAACCAAGGAAAAAAGTTCTTAGTTAGATAAATTATCAAGAGAGCTATCTTATTGTAAAATAATAATAATAAGACTAATTAAATGGTTCTCTCTCTTAATTTTTTAAGATTGAAAAAATTATTGAATAATTTTTTTATCTATCTTAATCAATCCAATAGCGAGGAAGAATCAAATAGATATTATAAAAGATTGATCTAAGTTTAAAAGAAAAAATAATAATAATTCTAATGACTTGAATTCACCATAGAGTGAGCCACACATGGAGGCTATGTGCCCGGGTGGCAAAAAAAAACTTGAGCTTTTGTAGTTTTACCCTTGATTTATAGTTGATAAAATTAGGTTTATTTAATTCACAAATTATAATTTAAAAGTATAAAATTTTATGATTTAATTACTTAAAATGAATTAAGATAAAATTACAAGATATATAGATAATGTGGTAGTGATGATGAGGAAGAAAAGTATAAATATATTAATCGTAGTTCACTTTCAATGTCACTCATATTTTACTTTTTGAAACTATTTATAGATAGATAAGCATGAAATCATATAGAATAGGTGAATAGTTGTCAATCTCAGTTTGAAATTAAGATTTATTTTAAATCATTTGACTTAAATGCATTAAAATAAATAGTTATTTATTTATTTATTTATTTAAACTGAATAGTTAGAAGTGACTTTTGAATCTAAATTTTGAATCTAAGAAGTCTACAATGTTAAATACAATATTATGGACTTGATTAATCTATAATTGTCACATTTTAATAGAAATACTTTACACAATTTTCTTTTACATAATAAAATTATATTACTTATGTCTTCATAAAGTGGGCTCACCCTTGAGGATTTTTCACTTTGTATCCTACGATTTCCCATACGTAAATTAAAAAAAATAAAACCTTAAACTATGAATTAAAATTAATTTTATTAGTTAAACCTTAAAAGAAAGTTAAAATTTAAAAAACTTTATATACAATGAGTTTCTTCATCCATCGAAACTTTATTAGTTAAACCTTAAAAAGAAAGTTAAAATTTAAGTGCTTAACATTTAGAATTACATTAATTGCCTAAAGAAAAAGAAAGGTGGCAGTACTCTTATTCTTAATTTGATGACTGGGGGTTGCCCAAGTTCAGAAATGGGGTCACTTATTGATCCAAGGCTGGTTCTTTGAAATGAATTGTAGGACTCACATAATTAGATGTGATATAATGAAGATCATATAAATAAATTGTATTTGAGTATCCAATTAGTCAGTCTCTTGATTATATAACTTAAATTATCAATAAATTATACCCATCAAAATTTAAAACCCATAACTCAAAAGTCTGCATAAACAGTCGAATCTATCACATCAAGTCTCTCACACTAGCTAGAACTCTTCTCTATCCCTAAATAAAATAAATGTCAACTTTCTACAAAAGAAAAAGACTGAATGTACCTTTCAGCAAATGAAGAAATCTAAGCTAAAAAGTAAATGAGAAGCAAAGCTCAGCTCAACTGGTTGGCTCCTGTCTGAGAAAGTGAAAGATTGTGAGTTTAAACCCCCATAGCCTAACCTTGGTGTGCCTAAAAGTAATAGAAATTAAAAAAAAACAGAGCTGCTGGCTCTCTATCATCTTCATTGAGAATCTTAGTTTCAATAGAAAAGCAAGAAAATAACTAATATTCAGTGGTGTCAATTACTTCATGGGATGGGAGGACATTTCAGGGGACAACCCAGATTGGTGCTCTAATGAAAGAGGAAACCTCATACGATTGAGAAAACAAACCATTAGAGAACAAAACTCGACATGCAAACATATACGAGTTAAGAAAAATGGCAGATTCAATCCATTCAGAAAAAAAGAAGAGGATCAAATAAATTAACAAATTATAGAAAACCCAACAAGGACCCAAGGCAAAAACTATAAAAGACCAAACGGTTCGGGCAATGGCTCAAATCGGTGATCAAACACGGGACTCTGATCAGACTTGTCATCGAGACTATGCAGCCAGTTCGTGTTTTTCACGTCTTCTTTAAGTAGAATTGCATCATATCGGGAGCTTCCGTAAGGGTCTATCTCATTGAATTTTGCAGCAACTTGCTTGTCATCATTGTTAGTTTGCCGGTCCAGACGCCTATCAATAGCATTGTAACCCTCAGAGATGGCGCCGTTGCTGCTGATAGGAGATGGTGCATCCATGATACGGGCTGGTCGGCCTTTTGGGGTGCTAGAGCGGATACTTTGAGGAAACAAGGAGGTTCCAGTCAAGGCACGGATATTCCCCACGCTGCTGCGGATATCCTACAGAAAAGGAGACAATGGTTAAATGACATATCCAGGCCAGGCAAGTGCATTGACGATCAAAAAACCCAGTAGGAGTTGTCTGAGAGCCAACTAATATTACATGGAATAAGGTGTCGGTGATTAAAATTATAACTGATATATGATGACAATGAACTCTCAGGTCAATAAGAAAGCAGTTTCTGAGGCGTCCAAATCCATAACGGATGGCTTGGTTGTCTTCCATTCAGTCATTGAGTAATAACTAAACTTCATTATTAAGAAAGAGAAGAATGATTGTACGAACATATTTGAAAAGGCTTCCAAGATAAATACTTAAGCAGAAGATAAAGAACATGAATAATTTACAGCTTTATGTAATAAAGCCCCAGTTTTCTGTCTAAAAACCAAGTTTCAAGATTTGCAATCTCAGATATTTGGGTATCATTTTCTCACAGGCCCAACATACTAACACTCTTAATAATGAAAGCATTGCAAATGGGAGCCAAACCAATTTCTTCGCTAAAATGCCGGACCCAACAACAAATTTAGTATGGCAAATCAGCAGATGCTGGCCAATGTAGATTTAGACTCAATAAAAACATATTAAAAGTGACATGAAACAAAACAAGACATACCATATGCCTGAGAGCCATATCGAGCGACTTCTTTGAGATTGTCCTTCCAAATCCAGTGCTCTCTGCAGATGTTGTAGGCTTTACAGGCCTACGGGCTGTTGAATCTGAAACAGCTGGCTTTTGAACTTCAGGTGGGTAAGCATCATGTCCATTACTTTGCAATCGGGTCCTTCCAGAAAGATCTGGAAGCCTTCCCCTTGTGACAACTGGTGAGGAGGATCTCCGGGGTGGGTTCACAGGCCCTGCTGTCTCAGAATTTGTGCGGCCAGTGACAGCAACGCCTGGGCGGGACCTTCCTGCAGAAACTGGTCGATCTGGTAGTGTTGTCCTCAAGTTAGGAGGCACGTCAAGGGGGAAGTCAGGGAGCACAATAGGCTGTGGTGAGGCCCGAGTCCGGGGGGCTGGTGAACTGGCTCTGGATGCCGGTGCTGAGCTCCGGCCATTTGCAGGATGGACCCGTCCAACAGACGATGAACGCCCAGTTGCCGGGGCCAAAGCCGGTGTTGAGTTCCGGCGGGTTGGGGTTGATGGGCGGGAGTTTGATCGAGTTGCTGTAGAATTCAAATTTGCTGGGATCTGCGGACGAGCAGTTGGAGTAGAAGGTCGCGGGTTTTGGGATGGTCTGATCTTGCTTTCACTAGAAGAGCTAGTGGATGGCCGAGTTCTGGAAGGAGTAGACGACCTTGATGGCACTCCACGGGCAGCTGGAGCTGATGATCTGGCTGCAGATGTCAAGGATGAACGAGTAGTGGGGGTTGAGGGTCTTGACGATGTGACAGAGGCAGAGCTAGTGTTAAGGACTGATGTTCGATTAGAAGAATGTGTGGAGTACGTGCTAGAGATGGATGGCCGTGTAACTGAACTGCTTCTAGTAAGCCTTGTAGAATGGCTGTTCTCTGAGTGACTCACAGAGAGCTGAAAGAGAAACAAGAGGTCAAATTTCATGTTTACATGTACTGCAACACTGGACACCAGACACACATGAGTCCACCAGTCCATATAGAAGAAATATTGGATGTAAGGCCTCAACAAATGTATAAATATCTGTACCTGTTGGGCATTAGCTGGGTAATCAATATAGTTAACCAGATTACCTATAAAACATGAGGGATGCCCTAAAAATGTCCAAGATTGGAAGATCCAAACCTTTGATTTGTCGCCTACTAATGAAAAACTAAGAAATTAGGGACATTTTTGTGGCATCTCTATCGATTGTAAGGGCCACCGACCAGCTAGATCAATGATCTAGTTAACTAAATTATTAGCCCCACAAAACAAAAAGTAGGGAAATGGGAACCAATAATTCCTAAATTGGTCTGCACTGGAACAATGAAAACACCAGATCCATGATGAAAACAAGCAGAAATAAATCAGTTTCATAGTGCATTGCATTCACAGTAGACTTCCAATTTCTAGCAAATCCATATTTGCCAATTGTTTGCTGTATAAAGTGCATCTTGGAAATAAAAAAAGCTGAATTTCTCTGCCAGAAAAGGTAGGATTTTAGTTCAAAAAGTTCAGACGCAGTATGTAAATAAAACCAGAAGCATGGCAAGTTCAGGATCCTTTTCCCTCAAATTTCCAATCAGATTTTGTAAAGTGTCACTTTTGAGTTGAAAAGCAAACTTCAGAACAGGGGAGAAAACTAGTTGATCTGCTGAGGGAAAAACTTCAGAGCTAATTAGGTGAAAAAGTCACAAAAATATAAATATGAAAATCAAGACAATAAGTAATCCAATTATTTATAAATTGCAATTAGCATATAGTTATAGCTGAAACAGCACTTGCATTGAAGGAACAGACTTGAACTTTAGAAATCAATGGTTCAAGTCACAAGGTTTGTCAACTAACCAATGGCATATCAACAGTTGATGGGAAACATCAGTTTCATTCAGAAATTACACTCTTTTCCATTCATCTTGGCTGATCCAATGGAAAGGAACATAAATAGCAAATGGCTTGAATAATCCAGTATTTGTTTAAATAATCCATGCTTAATGGAACAGTGTAAAGGAGACAGAAAGGGTTAGTTTGAGTAGGGATTTCACAGAAGGAATTCCTTTGTAGTGACCCAGTGAGCAAAGGGCACCAGGTGCCCATGGCATCTGCTACACAAGATGGAAGAAATCAGATATGAGTAGGGGCTAAGGTGACTAGTCTATTGAAACTCAGAAAGGTCCATCGTGGTTACTGAGACGCACATGACTGCTGTTGAGGGTAACTCACTTTTAGCCAGGTCAATATTTTTCTTCTACCTATCACTTTTTATGTAATCGCAGTTTCAGCTTGATATTGTCTGCATGTAAATTTAACTCGAGCAAAGTTCCAAGTTTAAGAGCAAGTCTTCAGACATTTATCATTGATGCTAGTGACGTAAAGCTCTACTTCATAATTTCAATTATCATGTTAAATGCTTTAATAAGTCAAATTAATAGGAAATAAAATCATAGAAATTTCGACATTTAGAGCAAAAATTTCTTAATCATCCTCATTGTCAATCTCACTTATCCATCTATTTCGGAAGGGAAAAAAATCTTAAGAAACTGCAAAATAGTTACTAAAATGGCTGAAACTGTGCTTTACGATAACTCCCAAGGGTGAAAAATCTATATTTGGAGAAAGGAGAGAACAAGCAAATCATAAATGAGATGGATGATGAAGCGTAGTTTTAACAAATTATATAAATTTTGCATGTACGATGAATTCATAACAAGAAAAGCTAAGCCTACCCAAGCAACTAAAACAAGCGACAGAGAAGGGCTAATCCCTCAACTTCTAAGGTCAATAAGGCCACAATGAAATATTCACAGATCAAGGATTTGGACTCACTGCTGGATAAAGTTGTCCTAGTACAGTTCTGAACTTCTAGGTCAGTTCAACATTTTTGAGCATTAAAATACTGTAAGTGCAGATAGAACCAGAGAAAAGTATCAGGTAACATGCACTCTAGGAAGTAGGAATAATGCCAGCATATCATAAATTTAGTATTTCATTATTTCCTTCATTTGGTATGCATGCCAAAAACTAACAAAGATGAAAGACCCTTTCAAATAAAAGGATGCAAGACTCAAAGTATTGTGGCATTCAAATATATGAATATCTCAAATGTCAATTTTCTATTCCATTGTTGCAACTTGCAACAAAAAAGGTTGCAAGTTTGAACCATGTTACCGTCAAAAAAAATATCCACAGAGTGGGGTATGCATCTGGTGTTTGATGTTCAGAATGCAGGCCATAATATAGGCCAACAAAGGATGGTCCTCTTATTACCTAAGATGAGGTTTCCCGAGTAGGAACACGTACCCTTGAAGTTTTAATGGCGGTAGAGGATGATCTAACTGAGGAACTGCTCCTTGGAGCTGTTAAGGATGGTGGAGGCTCACTAGCATCTGATGCAGAAAAGAGCGGGGTTCCAGGAGGAGTGAGAAGCCTATTCAAAGATGAATTTAACAAATTAGTCACAGTACTGCAGTTGGAACACATGAAAAAAAAATCATCAGAAAAACTTAGTGTCATAGTAACAGGAATATCTTCTACTGAACTTAAAGAAGTAGTTTTCGAACAAATGGAAATTTCCATAGGTACATTTTAAGTGATGAAAATATGATTACTATTTTTATTACAATATGAACTCCAACATAAAGAATTTGCTCCCAAGAGATAGAACTCATAGCATTGTAGAAGGTGCTTGTTGTTGCAATCACATGGTTGCAATAATTGAGTGTGGCTACCTTGGGAAATCCCAAGGGGAAAGGTCTCACTTCAGAAAAGTTCTTCGGTACAGACATCCCAAGAATCTTCCTACTTGAACACAGCTAAAACATAATGTGATAGTTATGCTTTCTAAAATATGTCTAATGAAGCATTGGGATAAAATCATAAGTTCCAACTTATAACTCCTTGCTCTCTATATAGCATAAACTCTTAGTGTGTGACATTTCATGGATTCTACGCGGATTTTACAGACTCTTCAAGTACTTTTTTAACATTGTTTTCCAAAATAACACACATCACCTCTTTCTCTTGAAACCAAACTAAAATGGTAACATGTTATCACTTGATTATTTAGAGTAAAACTGGTAAACTTATTTTCTGTTACTGTTATTTTTACATCTCACTTTCATTTGTAATAAATATAAATATATTAAATATTATGCAAATTTGTGAATCCCATGATTTGGGATTGGCCAAGTCTAACACTTCATACCAGTACTTGACACCGTCACATGTACCCCATACCTGTACAACATAGCTTGCTCCATAATATGTATGGGGTTTACTTTTATCCCTTTGCAGGCACTATTGCAATGCGGGATTAGCTATCTAGATTCTGAACACATCACCAAGATTCCACTATCCTTCAAAATCGAGCTGATGTGGAACACCAAACAGTTGAATGGTAGACAACTAACCCTAAAGAAAAATGGAAGAAGAAAATAAAAATATAGTTTTTTTGAAAGATAACTTCATTGAAATCAAAAGGATAATACAAGCAAAGAAGAAACAAAAAAATGCAGGCGACAAAAACCCACACCCCAAAGAACCACCCTTACAAAAAACAAAACCCTCCAAGAAATTACAAGTATTTATTTACAATTTCAGTCAACGAAATCAACCCCTGAAGCACCATTTCATCGGCAGCTGAGTAAGCAGAACGAGGAATCTAAGAAACCTTAAAATCAAAAGAAGCAATTGAGTGGTGAATCCTCTCAATTTTATCTAAATGATTCAAAGGGCATAGAGAACCCATCGCCCAACCTACAACAACCTGTGAATCTCCTTCAATTATACTCCCTTCCACCCCTAATTCTTCCAATTCCAAAATACATTTCCATAAAGCAAACAACTCCACCTCAATCACTGATCCGTTAGGGAGCAAACCAGCGAAAGAGATCAAAGTAGATCCTATATCATTAGGAATTACCCCTGTATCCTGCCAGCCCAATATCATGCATGCAGCTACCATCAAAATTAAGTTTAGGAAGACCAAAGTCCGAAGGGGACCAAGTAACATGCATCCTGGAGTCCACATGAGTCACAATTGAATCTAGCACAACCCAATTCCTACATATGTCAGAGACGCTAATTCCCCGAACCTTCTCCGACCCCGTCAACCACCAATCTGCCCGAGCCATAATAAAATCCAACAAATTCAATACTGAAGATTCATTTCCTTAAAAGATCCCCTTGTTCCTTTCCAACCAAATAGACCAGACAATACTCAGCACGGTAGCATTCCAAAGGGTTATTCGGAAAAAGCTTCCCACCACAAACACCTCTTCATTAAATAAATCACACCAATTTTGGGACACAAAAAGCAACCCCAAGCAATTGGAAGAAATGCAGCCAAATCTGATATGAAAATCTACAATGAACTAAGATGTGGTTTACCGACTCCGTATAACACAAGCATTCACAATGAGTATTCTCCTCAATCTCAAATTATCAATTGTCAGGATCTTTTGTAAACCAACGAGCCAACAAAAAACCCTTCACCTTAAACGGGGAAACACCTTTTCAAATTTTAGGATGAACATAAGGATCAATTTCCCAAAGACGTCGATCAGAACCTCTTCCCGCAACAAAAACTTTATTCAAGAGATCCATTAAATCCAACCACCTATTGACCATCCAATCCTCCAATTCTCTGCGAAACTTGGACCCCAAACCACCTTATTTTGAATGATATAATAGCAGTCCCTTACCTTAACCTCTTTATTAGCAGCTAGAGAGAAAAGCTCAGGGAACTTCTGAGTAGCTCTAGGATTCAATGAATTCAGCAACATTCTCCTTATTTTATCAGCTAGCAAGCACAAGCCAAGTGGATCCAAATGATAAAAAGAAACAAGTAACTACTGGTTCTCAATTATAAATAAATTACTAGAAATATAACCACCCACTATCAATTCACAAGTATTCTATGTTTAATATCTCAATATTTCCAAGTTTAGGAGTATGGGTACAAGTGTTGAATCTGACATAGGTACAAGGTGTCAGATTTGGCAAATCCCAAAACATGGATTTATCGATTTGGCATTATGAGAATGAATCTAAATTAATATTTATTTTAAAATAAATTAACATGTAAAATAAGATTAATAAATATTAGTTTTCTGCAGAATGCAATCAAATAATTAAATTACAATGTTCAGTTAGATTTCAAAAGTGTGATTGTCACCATTCAAAACAATGTTAAACAAACCCATGAAGAATCTCATAGAGAACTGTCTGACAATAAACATCCATCTCAAAGATTCATGTAACCCGTGAGGGTTGGCTTGACGGTCAAGAAATCGCCTGAGATGCGAGAGGTCTTGGGTTCAAGTTACTCTCAACACAAAAGAGCCACTCTCCATAGTGTTACCTGGTGCGTTTGGATAAGGAGGTTTGCACATGCCCCAATGATTAGTCAGGTGCTCTAAGAGGACTGGACACCTTGGTCTTCAGGAAAAAAAAATCAAAGATTCATGTAACATAGAAATTTTGATTATTGACTAGTTACTGCAATCTTGATTATTAAATACTTAATGCGCTTAGAGAAGAACACCAATATAGCAAATATAATGAGTCACTGGCTGATTCTATAATGAACCAAAACAAATACTAAGGAGCTAATTTCTTCCACTTGCTATACAAGAGAAATGTATTTCTTGAGCTAAATTCCTGAAAGCTAAACATAAGCCCAAAATCCAGATGCAATCTTGGAACGACAAGGCCACATCTGGACAGGAGTTCTTTTCTGGAAAAGGAACGCCTAATTCCATCCAGTCACATGGATTCAATTTCTCCAAACCAAAGGATTAATCACAAAAATGAGTTTGGCCCCATGAGAAATGGGTCTTTGTCAGTAACCAGACCCATATGCATGAAAAGTCTGAAAATGACATGTCACATTATAATCCATAAAGCAAATTAGAGGACACATCATGCACAAACCAACACAAGAAGTTCCTCTACTGCCATGCATCAAAGAAATTCAGAATTCATGTCTGAGGACATTATATGGAGTTCAAACACTTAACATGAAAGGGGATCATGTGAGTCAAAAACAAAACCTCAATCCTGATGTTGCTTGTTGCTTGTAGTAACCAGCATTAATACAATCCCAGATCAGCATAAAACCTCTATTTCTATTTTCCATTTATTGATAAAATAAATACATTGACAACATTTTCAATGAGCACGTGTAAAGTGCCAACAAGAACTGGAATTATGAAAATCATAATTAACAGAAGATCCATATGAGTTTTCTAAATTCAGTGAATTCAAGATAAGATCCACAAATGCACACACACGCACAAGCAAACCCAAAAAAAAATAAAATGAAATCAAGTTACATTCAAAGAAGAAACAAAAAAATGACATATTTTCTTTAAGATCTGGACACATTAAATTCAAGATTCTGTTAAAGAATTTGGATTTTAGTGGGACCATTGACCAATGAGATGAAGCACAAGTAGATCTGAGCATCAATAATAACAAAACAAGGAGATTAACTTATCCGGACAAGATATATTAATTCAAAAAAAAAAAGCAGGAAATGAACACTCCCAAACAACCAAACCTAAACAATTCCCATCTTTTTTCTTCTAAAGATAAAAAAGGGAATGGACCTCGGACGTGAATGGACCTAGGATAATTTGAAACTGATTGAAATAGGATCCAAATTTACAATCCATTTTTATTTTGGATCAAATATAAACCCAATCATCCAAAATTCAAACTTCCTCTTCAACAACTCCCATTTCTCAAACAAGAGATGTAAATGGATCTTGGATAATGCCACAGTCGATATCCAATCCAAAATAAGTGGATCGATATGCAAATATGTATTATTAAACTTTTTTTTATCCAATTTCTAAATCTGATTTGGATCCAACATACGCTGATGTAACCCAAATATAAACCATTTACAAACTTGTTCCATGGAATCTTGAGATCAGAAGGAAAATGCAGATCCATTATCTGAAAACTAATGTAAAAATTCAATTAACATATACCAATCGTAATCATGCTTTCCTCCATCTGTTGAAGATAACAGATCGTCCATTCCACTCTTTGGCAATTTTACTGATCCAACAGAAATCCTCCCCAATTTCATTAGAGCTGCAAGAACCATACCCAGAAAACTCAGATCCAAAACAAAAAAGAAAAAATGACAAAAAAAGAAAAACAATTGCACTAGAAATTGCACGAAAAAACCTACAAGTGAACCCAAAAAAAAAAAAAAAGAATTTTCAGTTAAAGAAGAAAATTCAACAATCCCTCAATGACATTATCAAAAAAAATCCACAAAAGAATGGGAACAAAATATCAAAAATCAAAAAGTAATTTTTTTTTTTTCAGTTTCAGAAGAAATTCAAGGAGTCCACAAGAAAAAAAAAAGCCAAAACTTATAAAATTTCTGTAATTATGCTACAAATGAAAAAGCGATTCAATTAAAATTTTAAAAAAAGTAAGAAAACAGCAATTAAGAAAACCCCATTTCGACTTTGCCTCAATTAATCAAATCAAAGAAACAAATGAAAAGAAATACAAAACAACGAAAAGAAGTTACAAGTTTTTTCTCTCTTGTTTTTCTGTGGGTTGGGGGTTTGGAAATTATAACTCTGCCACTTCAAAGTTCCAAACAATGGCGCCCCCAAGAAAATTGGAGCAATTCAAAAGGGCATTTTCGTCGATTCAAACTCCATCCCTCTCTCTTCGGCAGCAGAAGCTAAAACTCCTCATCGGAAAAATCCAAAGCCAAATCCGACAAACTAGAAATGGCAAAAAAAAAACAAAAACTAGAAGAAAAAGGGACAAAAGGGGGGAATGGGAGAGAAATGGTGACCATCGGATTCTTCATTGCAGGCGGCGGAGAGGGTCCGACGGTTGGTGGAGAAGAGATCTAGATTCTCGTCACGATCCCTGGAGATTCCCGTCAGGCTCCTCCCTCTCCGGTGCTGACTTTGATTCCCAGATGTAAAATTCCTCCCCCCGTCCGGAGTTTCCCTCGCGATCCGATTCATAGCGCCGACACGGAGACCGACATCCGATATCCGAAACCGATCCGAAGAAAGAGAAATGAAGGAAGAGGAGCTAACAATTAGTGTGGAATTTATAAAGTGGAAGATCTCACGTATCACCAGTAGTTGTTCTTCTTCACCTGCAAGAGGAGTAAACTTTCCCTGACTCCCATGTGCGTTTGCTACAGTTGTTATCTTCTTAGTTGGTCGGTCGTGCCAATGGGTCGGGTATGGGTCGGGCATGGACAGATTTGGTTAGGTTTGGGTTTTCGAATTGGGATTGTATATTTGTATTTAATAGCATATCCAATTAAACAAGGCTAGTATTTTGTATGTGCAGGTGTCAGTGCTTTACATGGAAGTTCTTTTAGCAGAGCTTTAAATGGAAGTTTAGATGAACTATATCTATGTGTAAGAATGAAGGGTTGGTTTTTTTTAATATATATGTTAATTAATACACCTTGGCTTATTATGTATCTTAGCTTTTGTCAGCCATTTTTCAAGTCTTTTTTCTGACTTCTTTTAGTCAAATACATAGAGCTGAAACGCGGATAAGGTCGAATCGGATTTTAATAAATCAAATGCATACATGTCAAAAATTATTTAATTTGATTTAATTCGGTCTAAATTATTGACTCAAGTTACTCAACTCAATCTAACCCGACTTAATTTGAGTGCTATTTTTAAGTTGATGCACTCAGGTCACATCAGGTCAGTCAGGTTGCTTTTAAATTTCTCAATCCAACCTGATCCGAATTTCATACGGATTTATTTTTTCCAAATCCGACCCGATCCTAGATATACGAAAACATAACCCAAGCCCATTGACTTCTCTAGTTGGGTCACCAAATTTCACCCTTACAAATACAAATTGATATAATATTTTTAAATAGACACAAGAAATTTTCTATATATAATATGTAAAAAATGAAAAATGTATAATAATGAACAAAGGAAAATGCAAAATACAAATTAACGTACAAAAGAAAATGTGGAATGTAAAATAATGCGTAAAGAGCAAATGGGATATATATTTGATTGACTTACGCATTACTCTGCACATTGGTACAAAGAAAATACTAACTCCTTTTATGTGTGAATTCTATCTAATAATGAATTTAAACTATCAAAATTATTATTATTATTATTATTAACTATTTTTTATAGAAAATAAAAATATGGATGGTTTATATAAAGATTGGGTTGAAAATGTTGCTTGTATAGGCAGTATTTAACTTGAATTAGGTCAAAATCTTAGTCTTCACTTTAAATTAAATTTAGCTGGGTTAATTTGACTTGAAGCTAAATTTTTTATCAAATAATTACTAAACTTAAATAATTTAATTGAGTCAACTTAAAAAATATATATATTTTTCTTCCCTCTATTGGAAGATGTCTTTATTTAACATGTATTCTATTAAAATCAAGATCGGAATCAAACTTATAATTTTATGTCAAGAGTTAAGACAATTGAATACATGCCATGCATGGTAATGTTGGAACTTTGTAATGATTTTATAATAGAAGTCTTACATAAATCCACCATAATAATTTATTATTTTATAATCTCTGACTTTTATTGTCATTTATAAAAAGAATCTTATTTTAATTGTAAATTTCAATAGAATGAGTGTAAGTTTGATAATACAAAAATTTAGGAGATTGAGCCATTTTGTGAAGGCTTTAAATTTAATAGTGCTCTCCTACTGCTGAAAATAATATGGGTTCCCACTTCTTAAGTTAATTTTTTAAATATTCAATTGCTCAAGTGCCCTCGGTGTGCCCTAGGAACAATGGGTATCACCTGTGGGAGTTTTAGACTCAGTTTCCTGCGGTTTCCCACATAGAAATGAAAATTTTTTAAAAAAAATCTTAAATGAATGTTATTAAAAATTCTAAACTTTAAAGGGGTTCTCTAGAAACTTCAGGTAGGTCTTGGCCCTTCCAATGCCCTTTAGTTTCTGCCTGTAACATTTGCTTTAAGGAAGAAAAATTAAAAATTAAATTAAATGCAAAATGATGGATCATTCTAAAAGTGTTCCAAAAAATTGGCCCTAAATTATTTTATGAAAAATTTATATTAAATATGATTTTATACATTGTTGCCCATTAATATAAATAAAACTTACAAATAAACCATATTATAGAAAAGTCAAACTTAACCTGTGAGAGTTGACTTGACGGTCAAAAACTCACTTAAGTTGTGGGAGGTTATGAATTCAAATCACTCTCAATACAAAAGGGACACTCCCTATAAAGAGGTCTGTACATATCCAAAGGATTTGTCAAGTGCTCTAAGAGTCCTGACATAGGTAATAATCTCGATCCGATATTTTTTATTTTAAATATATTTTTTTCAAAAACAAGCCTTCTATCAGTTATTTCTAATTTCGAAATAATAAAAATGGTCGATATTTTGAAAAAAGAAAAGAAAAGAGAGAATCATGTTGTCGAAATATCAGCAGATATTTCAGACCGAACGAGATTATTACCCCTAAGTCCTTGATACCTTCATCTTAAAAAATGGTTCAAACATTTTATATTTCAAAAATCCCCATCCCACCACTTCCAAAGGAAATTTTTGGCTTTAGAAGTGATAAAAAGATGTGTTTTACCTTATTCAATAATAGTATATACTTCATATTATCTAATAAAAAACTCTTTAAAAATTAAATAAAAAATCCTTGTGACATTTTAAACATGTAAAATTGGGATTTAAGTAAAATTTGCTAGAAATTTTGTTTCATTCATATTATTATCTTTCCAATGAAAAATCTTACTAAATTAATATATATTTTTTTTTATCTTCCCTCTAAGAAAATATTTCTCCACCCATTCATCCCTGCACAAAATCTAACATCTTTATGGTGCAGTGGTTGGAGAGTTGGTGTCAAAACCATGCTTCCCACTCGAGTGCTTTACCTATTAAGATATTTTAATTAGATAAAATAAGATTGGTTGAAATTAATTAGACAATATTTAATTTTAACACTGCTAATGTCATTACTAAACGAAGAATAGACAACTATTAAGATAGTTAAAATTAGATAAAATTAGATTGGCTGAGATTAGAGTTGATTTATTTTTAACACTACTAATGCCAGTAGTCCAGTACTTACCATCCTCTTCAAAAAAGAAAAAAAATCATACAAAAAGAATAGATGACCATTAAGAATTTTAAAAATAAGATTGGCTGAAATTAGAATTGATTTAATTTTGACACCACTGATGCAATTACTTGCCATTGTTTTAAAAATTAAAAAACCCAATTTTAAATAAATCATAATTAACATATTTTCTTAAAAACACAAAACGACAAATCATAATTAACATATTGTCCAAACTAACCAAACTCTATTGATATTGCAAGCATCAAAGGCTTATTGAACTAAGATGAAGAAATAGTCCATAAGTTGCGCGCCTATTAGGCTGCGGCCAATACGTATCTGGTGTGTCTGCGGATATATATTGGTTCATAATGTCAAATGGGGTACCTTTGGTAAAATTAGAATAATTTTGTCATATGGATTCCGATCGAGGTGATTTCAAAGGCATAGAAAAAAAGGACTCACAGAGCTATGCGACCAGGAATAAGGATTGAAGCAGAAAGTTTTTCCATACTTTATAATTGAATTTGAGATTATTTAAGAGCCGACATTGGAAAAAATTGATAAAAATAACTTAAAATGGTCATTTTGAGGAGAAAATTAACAGAAAATCACCAGACTTTATTTTTTATGTTTCTGAAATCTTTGAGATTTTTCTATATTTTTTAAAATATTTTAAAATTCTTAATTTCATATCTTTAAAATCACATTTAAATATCTAAATAACCGCGAAATATTGATAGAATTATATAGGAATGAAGCCTAAAATTTTCTTGATTTTATGTATTTTTTTCAGAATTTTTTGTAAAAATAATAAAATAAAATTTGAAAGAGAAAGAATATGTATCTGCCTGTAACGACTAATACGTATCGGTTTTTCAATACAAGCGTAACCTTTAACTGTATCGGCAAACCGAATTTATCACCCCCACTCTTGAATACCCATCAAATCAATTAAGAAGCCCTTTCTCGACAATTTATCATTGGCCAGTGATCCTCCCACAGGCATTTTGTGTATACAGACACGGATTTTACCGTAATGCCTAATTTACCCTCCACCTGCTGTATCGAAGAAAAAATAATGTCAGAAATTCATAAATAGTGCAAATCAGTTCGCCAAAATTCATAAACAGTGCAAATTGGCTCTCCAAAAATTTATGAACAGTGCAAATTGACTTGTCAAAATTTATAAATAATGCAATTGGCTCGCCAAAATTCATATCGGCTCGCCAAAATTCAAATGAACAGTAAAAATCAGCCCATCAAAATTTTACTGTTCATGCGAAGGATAAAATCAAGAATATACTAAAATCCATGTCGTTAAATACAAAATAAGTGTGAGAGAATCACTCGCCTTATCATTTCTATTAGCATGGTTTAACTCTTTAGAATCAATTTCTTCTTTGTAAAAAGGGTTGGAGAATCAATTAATTCATTAAATAGACATTGCCTCTTTGGTCCTCAAAGTAGGTGCCGACAAGATTTCATCCTGTATCAATCATTGTTCTTGTAGTGCTCTTATCAGCCAATTACTTTTTTTTTGCCTGGTTGTTTACCAAAATAAAGGTTTAGAAAGCAATCAGGGTCTTCATATGCAAGTTCAAGTTTTTCTTTCGTGACTTAAAACCCCTGATTTTTCTGTTTTTACACACTTATTTTTTTATTTTCATAATAAAATACTATTTTACCTTTACATTTTCATTCATTTGAATGAATTTCCCGTTAATTTTGATATTCATTTGAATGAATTTCCCGTTAATTTTGATATTCTAATGTCTAAGTTTAATTTTAATTTATTCAAATAAATGGACTAAATAGTAACAAACAATACTGTTTAGCCCCATTAATTCGAATGAATAGATAGTTTCAAGTATACATTCGAATGAATGGGCCTCATTTATTCGAATGAATATAATTTCAAGTATACATTCGCCTCATTCATTCCAATGTTTGCTACAGTAGTAGTATTATTTAAATAATAAAATTTATTTTAAAACTTTAAAGTTATGTTTTGAACAGTGTGTATTTTCAAAATTTCTCAAATTAAATATCTGAACTAATTAAGATAATCTGATAAAAATACTTTAAGACTTCAAGGTTTTTTTACACTCCTAAATATTTAAAACAAAGTATTTTATAAATAAGAGTATCCCTCGGCTGTGCCGAAAACACATTTGAGAGCGTTAAAAGACCTTAAAGTCTTAAAATATTTTTATCAGGTTATCGTAATTAGCTGAATATTCAATTTGAGAAATTTTAAAAATATACGGTGCTTAAAAATAACAAGATAGGTTACCGATGCTACAGTAATGCATAGTGCATTAGTTAAATAATAAAATCTCTTTTAAAATTTTAGAGTTATTTTTTAAGCACTGTGTATTTCTAAAAAATCTCAAATTGAATATCTAGACTAATTACGATAACCTGATAAAAATACTTTAAGATTTTAAGGTCTTTTGATACTCTCAAATGTGTTTTTGACGTAACCGATGGATACCCTTATTTGTAAAATACTGTGTTTTAAATATTTAGCAGTGTCAAAAGACCTTAAAGTCTTAAAGTATTTTTATCAGATTATCGTAATTAGTCCGGATATTTAATTTGAGAAATTTTGGAAATACACACTGCTAAAAAAATAGATGTAAAGTTTTAAAATAATTTTTATTATTTAAATAATACTAACACTGTAGCAATCATTCGAATGAATAAGGCTCATTCATTCAAATGTATATTTGAAATTATGTTCATTCAAATGAATGAGGCCCATTTATTCGAATGTGTACTTGAAACTATCTATTCATTCGAATGAATGGGACTGAGCAGTATTCCGTGTTACTGTTCAACTCATTCATTCGAATGAATTAAAATTACACTTTAATTCAAATGAATGTCAAAATGAACTGGGAGTTCATTCGAATGAATGAAAATGCGGGGGTAAAATGATAATTTACCACAAAAATCTAAAAATGAGTGTGTAGAAGCAGAAAGTCGCACCTTCATTTATAATCGTATTATGAAATCAGGTAATTCAAATATTTCTTTTTTAAAATAGAAAAAAATTTACATTGAAATTGTTATTCATTATTCTAATTTTTTGAGAAAGAGGTCGAAAAGTAATCTATGAATTCCAATGCATATGACCCAACCCATAGACTAACCATGACCACACCCGACCCATAACCTAAGATCCACTCCGACAATAACCCATAACCATGACCATGACTTTATCCATTACTCGATCCATGATACAACCAATCAAAACCATATCCCGTCAAACCTAACCAGACCTTTGATATGATTGCGACTTAACACATGACCCATGACACAAACTAACCAAACATAGTTAATTTATTATGTCACGACCCACTCCTCGAGCACGAGATAACTACTAACTTTTTTTAGAGTTACCACCCACGCTAAATTGCACACACGTGGGAGCATTTTCTAAGAGTTCTATGTCCTTAGAGATCTTGGGACTCCTACTAAAATTTCAGGAGAGTATCCCTTAAAATAGGGGTCTTCGAGAATATTTTCTTTCTACTCATTCCTCTATGAACAAATCATGATTTAAAACCCCTTGTTTATTTTTATTCAACCATAATATCACAAACTCCCCATCATAAAGTCCAAAAGTTCGTAAATTTTAGTATCTTAATTGAGATTTGTCTTAAAATCTCATTTAACTCATTTATTATTAGATGAAATTTTGATTACATAAATGTTTATTAAATATTTAAATTTAATACCAAAATGAAATATTACAATAATTTAATAATTGAAAAGTCTTATAGTACATAAAAATTTATAGTCATTTATCATCTTGGCCATATATACACTGACATGGTCCATCAAAATAACCTGGGTTTTCAGCTGATTCAAAGCTAAAAACTTATTTATTACCATTTAAAAAACCTTAATTATTGATGTTAGAATCACTTAACCTACATAGTTAAGCATGGACCACCAATAAGGTAATAATGGGTATCTTGAATAAATAATTTTGATTGGATTAATTAAGTCATATTTTTTATAGACAGTAAAAATTTAAAGATTAAAGATAATGAAAATGGTCAAATTTTTAAAATTAAAAATATAATTTAATTAACATGTTTTTTTCTTATAAACATATCATCTACCCATTCAGTGAAGTGCATTTTTAATTGTCTAAGGTAATATCATATACACTATTGCTTGGTTCATCATTTCACCATTTATAATAGACAAAGTAACAAAAATTATAGATTTTAATTAACATTATGTGGGCTAGTTATATTGAATATCTAGTTGTAGACCATTGTAAAAAACCTAAGATTAAAATGTATTTTTAGCTATTAGATTTAGATTTGTTAAAATCAATTGTACTATGAGAATTAGTTTTAATGCACTTAAATCGAATAATTAATAATCATTTTTAGTCTCAATTTTTTATTTCAAAGTACTTTACAATTATATTTATAATATGATGTATTCACTTATTACGTGCCAATTATCAAAGATCTAATTTTTGTTACCATAATTGAGGACTTGAGGTAACTAGGAATGGATCCAATACATGAGTATAAGGAATTTAAAAGATATTTTCATGATGATACTTCTCTAAAAAAAATGTAATTATTTCCACGGGTCTTTCAGTCCAACGATGAGATCAAATTCAAATAGGTTCAAATTAAATATGGACAAGATTCAATTGGGGAGTGGATGGTCTCATGTGAGAGCCTAGTAGGAGACAACGCCTACGGTGCCCACGGGTCGGGTTATGCTCTATGGAAGTCTGATCCTGTTTATATATATAGAAGCCTAAGCTCACCTGAAGTCCGCCGGACTTTACAAGGTAAAACCTAAGTTTGATTATTTGAAGAAATGCTGAGCATGAATATGTTCATTTAAAATTATTAAACATCCAACCGTTCAAATTGAAAACAGACATGATGAGCAGACTAAATTTGAGATCAAAACTCAATACCTAACCATTTGATCTCGTCCTAGTCTTGGTATTTTAAGAAACCTAGTGATTTTAACCACTAAAATCAAGTGGGTAGAAATTGAGTTTTGAGCTCAAATATACTCTACTTATAACTTATCATATCTACTTTTAATTTGAACGGTCACTTTTCTAATTAATCTCAAAAAAAAAAAAATTAAATAGAGAAAATGGCTCAGGTCTACACATACACATAAAATGACTAAACGTCCTAAAAATCCGATGGGCATTCATGGGTTTTTTAAAAGGCCCAAGTTCAATCGCTTATATAAACGGGCTCAATTTAATTCAAGCGTCATCCATCGGGTTAGTATGTGTTCAAACTCATTCCTTTATGATGGCTTGGATGGGTTTGAGGCCAAGTCCTCAGCCCTAACATCACCGAGAAGCCTCTGTTTACCACTGCCCAATAGGCAAAACAGGAGACTTTACATGTTTTTTTTTCAAGAATAATATAATATAATTGAAACTTCTCAATCTCATAACTTCAACATTGTGAAATAAGCCATAATAAATCAATGACTCATTGCAAACAAACTTTCAAAGTATAAAATTATTAGTCTCAAAGTTTGCACATCTAATTTCTATATTATTTTTTACATGTTCATCAAAAAAACATGTAACCCACTTTATTACTTTGAGAGCAGTCCTTCTAAATAGAGATACTTAGAGATTTTTTTTTTAAAAAAAAGAGAGAAATATAAAAGAAAGCGCTAAAGTGTAAGAAATAAAACAAGAGAGGACAATTTATGCTAACATACTTCAGACACTAAAATTTTAGTACTAAGGTTGAATTATATGACATTTGACAATAATATGTGTTTCACTTAATCACTTTTCCCTAGCATTGTTGTGCATGAGCGAAAGTCAGTCCTAGGCCCAACCAATGCATGGGAATGGATGAGTTTCAAAGACATTTTGAGGGTGATACTTCTCATAAAAAATAAAAGGTGGTCATCCTAACACGAGAAGATTCTTTTAGGAGACACTGGTTTTCTGTATTTCTCACTTTGCCTTCATCCGTCCGTACGGATTTTAATGGACTTTCAAAAATTGATTCACTTTTCCGTAAATCGGTTCAGTAGATCGGTGCACCGACCGAATCACTTTCCTCAAATTTCTATTTCTAAGTGATTCTGTCGGTGCACCGATTTCTTGAGAGTCCAAATCGGTGCACCAACCAAATCACTTTCCTCAAATTTCTATTTCTAAGTGATTCGGTCGGTGCACTGATTTCTTGAGAGTCCAAATCGGTGCACCGACCAGACCACTTTTCTCAAATTTCCATTTCCAATTGATCCGTTAGGTGCACATGTCCGATGCACCGATCCAGTGAACCAATTTCTGAAAGTCCACTAAAATACGTAGGGACAGATAGGGGTAAAGTGGAAAGTTTACTAAAATCTATGTCTTCTAAAAGAATATATCAGTGGTAGGATGGGCACCCAAAATAAAGTTCATTGGATTTAAAACACCATAGATATTAATTTCGTTCTGTTTCTGTTGAAACCAACCAACATTCTGTTTTGGTCCATTTCAGCCATTTTATTCTATTTCAGTCTCGTTTTGATTGAAATGGACAAAATAAGTACATTTCAAAAAAAAAAAAAACTGTAATGCATTTTGGCCACATAAATATACTTATTTTTTCTTCTTTTTGATTTATCAATTTTTTATTCTTTGTTCATTAGTAGTTTCTTTTAATATTTTTATTTTAATATAATATATTATTTTACTATAATTTTGATATAGATACAATTCATAGGAGTAGATGGGTGTGAGAAAAGAAGGGTCTTAATATGGATCCCAATGGGCTCCAGGCTGATTGTTGCTCATGTGTGACACGAATTTTCGAAAGCTTCCCATATGCTACACCTCCTAAAATCTTTACCCGTGTATCAATTGGAGTATTTTTGTTTGACCATTGAATATATCTTCATGTGATTCTTATATATTCCAAAAATGATAATTCTTATATATTCTTATTTAATAATGATAATTTTTAATAAAATCCATATTCAAATTCTTGATTGTAGTGCTTCTTTTTTTTTTTTATGATTATGCTTGTTCATGTCACAATGGTGTTTCTTTTATAATTATGCATGTTCATAAATGTGTTATAACTTGATTGATTATATTAAAAAAATATTTGATCAATGAAGTTATACTTTAAAATTTGGCAAACACCTTAACTTAAAAACTAGAGGTCTCATATTTGAATCTCATAGTCACTCATTGCTTGAGATTTATGAGGAGCAGTGTGCATCTAAAGTTTTACCTAGGAGTAAAACTTGGGTCGAGTTTTAATTCGACCAGCATGACTCAACTTGAGAAATCAATGGATTTGGATTATGTATTTGTACATCTCGAGTCGGGTTGGGTTGGGAAAAGTAAAATCCGCATGAAATTTGGGTTAGGTCAGGTTCAAAAATTTAAAAGCAACTCGATCCGATCCGATTGTACCAAGTTTTAAAACAACACTTGAATTGAGTCTAATCCTATAGTACGTGGAAGCCTCCCAATCCACACCAGTGATTTAGTCTATATAGAGAGTAACCCATGAGAAGTGGCAATAAAGGACTTGAGAGTGAATTGAATTCTAAGACCTTACTTTACTAGACGGACGTCTTAACCATCAGACCTTGCTTCAACTGTGTTAGTTCGAGTGAGTTTTTTTTTAATTAAATTTAGAATTTACAAAAAGTGTTATATATACTTACATTATTAAAATTATATCTAAGGAGAAAGAAAATAAGATCTGGTTTGATAGTGCAAGTCCTTCCCACAAAGGAAAGAGACGAGAATTCAAATCTCCATCCAACGGATCTGCACTGGCATGGCTCCATCCATCTACCCGTTAACCTGGCTGCTCGATAAATGAACAGAGCGGATCGGGCAGACAGCGGGTCGGATCTAAATCCATAACCCTACCAGAGTGTATTTCTCAGTCACACATCTAAGGTAGGGCCACCAGCTTCTAGTCTGTACCAAAATCTGCCACCGTTTACTTGTCCACTCCCAAGTTCTAACATAGGTGGACATGGAAAGAAAAGATTAACAAGCATTTTTTTCAATGATTTATGGAAAGGGATGGGCTAACCTTTTCTTAATAATCCTTGCAACAACTCCCAAATCTCACTTTTAGATGATTTTAGGTCATTTTCAATGACATCTATGTCCACTTATTAAAATATACTGATACATTTGGACTTTATCTTCTTTGAAAACAGTGGGAATCATTAGTAGTATTTTAAAATAAAGACCATACATTTGGATTGTTATCTTGCTTAGAATAGTGTGGACCATAACAATGATCTACAATTGTAAATGCATTTGCATAAAGTTTGGTTTTAATACTTTGATGGGCTTCAGCTGATTCCACATGGATGAGCGGATTTGTAATTTGTAAGGTTTTTACTTGCACAAAAGTCGAAGAAATTTCATATTGACTCGATAAGAAAATTTATTATAGACTTTAAAAGTTAAATTGATGTTACATTGGATACAATGGTAGGAGGAGGTAAGCAGATGTGAGAGAAAACTGAAACCACTGAATCTATTTTAGGTCGTAAAATCCAAAGTCCGCACTAAACTTAAGTGTGTTCACAAATAATTATTGTCAATGAAGATCATTTGTAGTATTTTAAGATAAAATATGTAATTTCTTTGTGGGTTATGTTAGAAAATCATGACTTGATAATATTCTTTAAGTAGAACTCACTCTCAAAGAATGACTATTGAGAGAAGGGTACCTCAAGTGTTATATAGAGTCATTGGTTTCTTAAATTAATCGATGTGGGTCCATCATTTTCACTTTCACACCGCGCTTGCGTGCAATTTAAACCTATGATTTCACGTGGAAACTTCACACACGTGCAATTATGCATTGAGTCTGCACGTGGAAACTTCATAACAGCCTTTACGTGCAGTTAGACCCATGGTTCCACGCAGTACATGCTTTGGTAACATATTAGAAAACTATGATTTGATAATATTTTTGAAATAGAACTCACTTTCAAAAGTTACCTGTTGAGAGAAGAGTACCTCAAGTGTTATATAGAGTTATTGATTTCTCAAATTAACCGATATAAAACTTTTGTCACCTTCACAAGTTAATCAATATTTTTGAATAAAGACAATTATTTTTATTACTTAGATGAATTTTGATTTCATCTTGTATAAGATAAAAAATAATGGATTATCAAAACTATTCCATAGTCATCTAACAATATATTTTGTAGCCTCATATAAAAATGTATCCTATCTTATGTATCTTATTTTAATATTTTAAAAATTTTACTCTTGCAACTTCTGGAGATGTTCCTCTATTCACCCCACCAACTTCAATTATTTTAGTAACCAAAGGCATAGTCGCGAGAAATTTCCTTTTCTACCCTCTTCGCAGGGACATTACAGCGACTTCTTGCTCGTGCGTCACTATCAATTACACCTTTTAGGCGTATTAAATTAAGCTCTTAATAGAAATGAAGATTTTTTTTATTTTTTTTTCCTTTTTTTTTATACGTCATTTTAGAGAATGAAGCTCATCAATTGAAAGCAGGGATTTTATTATTTTAATATTCTGTTCGTTAAATTTAAGAAATTTAATTAGATCAGTTATACATAGATAAAATCTATTAGGAGATATGAGATAAAGTGAAATTCTTATTTTATTTTTTATCGATGTACCGTTCATCAAGTATCTGTGTCCCGATAATATGCTGTTCTGCATGTATATGTTTTGTATATCGATACACCTATACTTGATGAGTGGTACACCAATAAAGATAAAATGAGAATTTCACTTAATCTTATGTTTTCTAACAAATTTTACCTGTGTTAGGATGACCATCCATTTAATCATCTTCAAACTTGATTTCAAAGTTTAAATTTTTTAATGATTCAATCACTCAGATAATTATTATTTTGTCATTTAAGTTATTTATCTTATTTATTTAGATTTGATACTCATAATTATATTTGTCAATTTGTATCAATCTCATATGATTGACAAAGAAAAAATTCCACCTAAAAGTATGGGCAAAAAATATGGTCAATAGATTGTGTATTGGCTGCAACACATTGGACAAGTGATGAATGGATGTAGACAGAAGTGTATCGACATGTGACAATCAATACGTGAATTACACATACATGAACGTATCGCGTCCTATATAAGTTGCAATCCATTTTTTATCCCAACCGAAGTATTAAGAAGGGCACGTACTTCTAAAAGTATTTAAAAATCAATGCACCCATTAGTATTTTTTTAATGGTTAATCAAAGATTACACATGCAATCAAGTATAAAGTATCCATTTAAATACGGTGGATGTTATTAGCTAACAGCTCTTATGTTGGTAATGGCGCGCATGTGACTGAAGCGTGCACACATTTATTGTGCAGAGTAGACATTTTCATTAAAGCCATGTAAAATATCCATAAATAGTAATCTCACAAAGCGATTAAATTTTTTTTGGGTACGCAGGTGTCCAGCTGTTGCACCCGATTAGTCCTCTGGGGTGTATGAAAACTCCCTATCCACATATACCAGATAAATCGATGGGACCTTATTCTATACATATTCTCATGGGAAGTGACCCTTCATTGAAGCTCTTATGATTTGAACCCAAGACCTCCCTCTAGAGATCTTGCTCTCAAACCAATTGGGATAACCCCTTAGGGTTAAAAATGATTAATCATATGCTAATTCACAAGCAGATCAAGCACTGGATTTTGTGGGTTGAAATTGATTAATATTTCAATTAGCCTTTGATTAATGATGCGACAGCAAAGGTGATGAAGATAATACCTTGGATAAAAAAATTTCCACCCTATAATTTGGAGGACTTCTTAATACAAAACAGGTTTTTACAACATTTAAATTTTGGCTTTTTCAAGGAAAATTGGTTCGAGCACCGGTGTTTTTATGAACACTAGACACCATCTCGCAGTAAGTTGATTTTTTTTTTTTTTTTTTTCATTTTGAGTTTTTATTTTATCATATAAATTGAAATTTCAATTTAAAGTGAAAAAGTAAAATAGGAAATAAAAAAAACTAATCTACTGTGAGATGGTGTGAAGTGTTAGTTTTATTTGTTATTCACCGCTTTATTTGTTTGAGTAGTTGGGTATTCTTATTTTGTGTGGCAGGTCTAACCCTCAAATCTTGAGTGCCTAACCGGATCCATAATGCTTATGAGTGGTATAAACTATAAAGATCCAAAGTATTATCTATGAGTGGGATCGGCGAATTTTCACATATTAAAAACAAAAATGAGAAACACCAATGGCCAATAGAGTCAATTACAACGATTCTTTTCTACCAATGGCCAAATCAATTGCCCTTTATAAGAGTAGAGTCAATTACAAGGATTCCTTTCTAATTTTGCAAGCATATTTATGTGTTGATGTTTGTACTTTTAGATGAATATAATAAATTTCCTATGAGTAGTTGGCAAGCTTTAAAAGTTGCACTTAATTTGAGTTATATCCAATTAATATGGGTCAATTTGGATCATGATTAGATGAGATATAATTTATTTCATTTGACTTAGAGATAAATATATGTTATGAAATAGAAGGTGATGCCAGATGAGTGTAGCTCAGCTAGTTTTCTCTTATATCAAAAAGTGGGAGGTCACGAGTTTGAACTCTCATGGCCTAACTTTAGTGTGCCTTACGGGTAAGGGTCCACTTGTGGAGATTTTACGCTGGATATCGTACTCTTTTTTATCCTTGTGAATATTAAAAATAGGTTAATTTTTTTTGTAATTGACCAATCCAACATGCAATTTCAACATTTTTTTAAAATTGTTAAAATTATTGTAGTAATTGAGGGAAAGCTTTGTACATTATGGAAATTTAGTACAAATGTTTTTAATTTAATTATAAATTATATATAACTTGAGATGACTGATGAGACGAAAAATTTCATCCTTTAGGAGATTTAAATAGCGTTGCAATTGACCCTATAGGAGATTTATTAAAGTTTCTAAGTGGGACACTCTCTAATCTCTCTTTTCCTAAAATCTAAATAGATAAAAAAAAAAAAAAATAGATTTTGGTCACAAAAATGATTTCATAATAAATAATTATATAATTTAAATAAAAATGTGAAAAATGTCTGTCTATTAGAATACAATAAATCAATAATTTCCCTTAGATGTATAGCATTTCATCACATAAATTAGTACTCGTGTTGCCGAACAGGTAGACGGACACACGCAGCATCAAAGAACCTTCATGGTTTTTTTTTTTTTTTAAACCTTCTTGATACATGTATGTGTCAATACCATGTCGACTCCTCATAAACCAATAGAAATGATTAATTTGTAAAATTGGAAAGCATTAATCACAGGTACCTGATTACGACCATTCTACGTGGAGTTCGAGTGATGGTTAGAAACTTGAAATTTAAAATTTAATCCGTAAATTCTAAGTTTAATTCATACTCTACCTCAAAGGGCCACTCTCCGTAGAATGACCCAGTGTATCGATTGAGAGACTTACACATGCTCCGAAAATTAGTCAAGGTCTTTAAAAGACCTGGATAACTTGATCATAAAAAAATGATGTCAAGTCTTCTCAAACTAATGGAAATTATTAATTTCCAAAATTGGAAAGCATTAATCAGTGGTACATGATTACCAGTTTACCACTTCATCTGGGGTTAGAATGATGGTCAGGAATTCGAAACGGAAGATCTGAGTTTGATTTTCACTCTATCATAAAAGGTCACTTTGCATACAATTACTCAATGTATAGGTGGAGAGACTCACACGTGTCCTGAAGATTAATTGGAATCTTTAAGAGACCTGAACACCTTCTTCATAAAAAAATGATGTCAACTCCTCTCAAACTAATTGAAATTATTAATTTCCAAAATTGAAAAGCATTAATCATAGTACATGATTACCACCATTCCACCAGGGGTGACAATGAGTTGAGCCAAATCGAGTGGACCCTAAATTTCATTTTTTCAACTCGATTCATTCTGAATTTTATAAAAAAATTGAAAAAATAAAAATGAAGCAAAAAGTATTTTGTAGAAAATTAAAAGAAAAGGACTTTTTTTCATGTGAGATTATTGAGCTATGGAAAATAAATTGAGGTAAGAGATTAAGATGTTTTAATTTAAATGAAGTAATGAGCTAAAACCTATGGGCAAAAAAAAAAAACCTTTAAATGGTGTTCTTTAATTTGGATCAAGTTAAGTTCGGATTCGAGACCCCTTAATTCAACTCAATCTAAATTTATTTCAAATCAAATTAATCAAGTCAATTTAAGATTTATTTTCAAAATATACTAACTTAAACCCAATTTTTTTTTGAATCAAAGTAGGTCATAAAAAATTGCCACCTCCACACGAAGAAACTTAAGATCCCCATTTCTTCCTGAATACGAGAGCATTAGCTAAAAATCAATGACAGAATTATGGACATCAATGACAATAGGATTCCATTTTCATAAAACTCTAGATACACACAGCTCTCACGACATCAATGACTATAGAATTCCATTTTTATAAAACTTCGGATACACGCAATTCCAACGGGACACGCGCATCACATCATAAAATAAATTCATAAAAAAAGAGATATATCAGCTGATATTTTAGGTCACGATTCAATGTTTCCATAATTTGGTACATGCTTTCAATTCCAAGAACATTATTTTTGCATAGTGGCAATGATTTTTTTTTTCTCTCTCTTCATTCATTCCTTCCCTTCCATGTTACATCAATGGCTGCTTGTGTGGTTCTCATCAATTGCTTAACTCACTTGTTTTTCGTTCATGCATGGGCCACTCTGTATTTATAGCATGACTGTATTGGCCCCAATATTTTTCTATCAAACAAAAATTTGAAAAAATTATATACAAAAATGGAAATCCCATTTATTTCCATAATTCTTATTCCAATTTTTGAACATTTTAATGGAGTATCAAAGGCAATAATTTTGATATGAAAAAATATGATAAAAAAATGTAAAAAAAGGAGTAAAAATTGTGTAAATCTAATGAACACCATCCACATTATGTGAAAACACAATGTTATATCTCCAAATATTCCCTAAACATCCAACATACTTTAATTATTTTTCCCCAAAAAACCTAAAATAGAAATTATTTTAGAGAGAATATCCCAAAAATTAGAAAAATTAACAAAATAAATCATCCACACCCATATTACGCTCTACAAATTTGAAATGGTAACATCTAAGTGCTTACAAGCCTTATATGTCGTTACTATTAAACAATATCAAACACTCTAATTTTTCCAAATTTATGAACATATTAAGAAAATGAAATAAACATCACATAAATTCCTGAACACTCTGAAATGGTTTCATTCAAAATTTTCACAAAACCCAAAATGGATATTATCTTTCAATTTTTTTTAAAAAAAAAATTGAGGTAAAATATAGGTCTAGAATATTTTTGGGCCACTATCAAAAGAATTAGCCGCTACAAATGATAACGAGGGAGACGATGAGGAAAAGTCGACTTAAATGCCACATTTGGGGCTTAAATTCATATATATTGACTAATATATATTATATCGATCAATATTTGCTCCATGATTAAAAAGTCATATCTTTACAGGCCAGTCATCTTAACATGGGAAAAATTTGTTAGGAGACACGAGAAGAAATGAATTCTCATTATACCTCTACCGGTATACCGCTCATCAAGTATCGGTGAACCGATAACACGTATTCTGCATATAGGTTCACCGATGCTTGATGAACGGTCACCGGTAGAGGTAAAATGAGAATTTCACTCTATCCCGTATCTCCTAACAAATTTTGTCTGTGTTAAAATGGACGCCCATCTTTACACCACAATTTACCATGTTCTTCTTTTTCTCCTATACATTCATAATTTCATATATTTTTTAAAGGTTTTCTTTTTCTTTTCAGTTCATCTACTTGCGATCTTTTAAATTTTTCACGCAGAGATTCTACATGCATATACCATTTTTAAAAGATTTTTCTCATTCTTTAATATAGTAAGGCTATTTTTTTTTTTAAATATTCTTTGATGCATCATATGAATACTATAAAATTCAAATAATATTATAATAAATATTTCAAATGATCGATTTCTGCATCAAATGAATATAATAAGATTCAAATAATATCATAATAAATATTTCCAATAATCGATTTCACCGTTTTAATTAATAATTCAAGTTCACAGGCAGTGGAATTTCTGATAACCTAACTCCAACATCTGCTCGTGTGTAGTTGTGACTATCAATAAGTACCATCTACCTTTGTTGTGGACCTTTTCCTCTTTTTATTTATCCAAAATATTCAAAGATACATACATTGTTTATGGTCGTTGTTTCATTTACTAATGTACACAAGGATGGCTCTAATACCATTAAAAAATATTCTTCTTTAAGCAATGAGACACGAACTCGTCTTAAGAATTGAGAATTGTGAGTTTGATTTTTCCTTTATCCTAAAGGGCTACTCTCTATAGAATTGCTCAATGTGTGTGGGTAGAGAGGCTTGAACATGTTCCAATCAGGGATATAAAATTCGGTTCGGCCGATTTCTTTCTTTTAAAAAAAAAACAAAAAATAAATATTAGTTGTGGGCCCGGTCGATATCATTGTCGATATTTTTATTTTTAATTTTTTTTAAAAAAGCCTTTTTATTTTTTTTAAATGAATTTTTTCAAAAAAAAAAGTCATTGAGATTTCCAAAAAAAAGTATTTTGAAGAGAGATTTCCAAAAGTCATCGATGACTTCTGAAAAAAAGTCATCGGTCAAGCCAAATTTTCAACCCCTGATTCCAATGATTAGTCAGGTGCTCTAAGTAGCCCAGACATGGTCAAAAAAAAAAATGTCTAAAAAAGTTCATAAAGTTTCGCTTGCATAGAAAACCTCAAATCTCAACTTTTTCACCGAAAAATATCAAGCGCAAGAATTATCGACATTATTTTAGTCATTTATCTTATCAATTTATGGTTGATCTTTATATTTAAATTTGATAATTATTTCTTTAGATTCAAGTGCAAAAAAGCTAACCATAATAAGGTCAAATCCATCATTTATTAATCAAATTTGAAATTATTGATTTTTCTTAATAGATCCTCGTTTTATTATGATCTCCTACACCCGTTCATTTCTCATGGGTGATAGACCGTCACTAAAACAAAAGTTAGAGTTGGATTGAAATACTGTATAGAACATTGTACAATTTAAATGTAATTAATAGTCTATTTCAAACTCTTAACAAGTGTATATCTCCTAATCCTAATTCCAATCCTGATTTTAATCCTAATTAAAACACAAAGCAATCACAGGTCAAGAATCCATAGATTGACGATTGATACAATGTGGATTGTTGAGAGAGATGGATTAAAAAACCTTGATTTTTTTATTTATAAGTAATCCTATTTATACAAGATATAAATTAAAGAATAATTTCAAATTCTAAATAAATTTATATCAATCACCTATCACAAGGAGAGATGTTGATATTTAAATTTTTTAATAGAACTCATATATGAAAAATTAATAAAAATCAACCCTATTTATTAATTTCTCCTCTAAATTCTAAAAAGGCCCCAACAAAAGTGGATAGGATTCCTTATGCTCTTCAGTGTATATGGAATCATAGATTGTATCATTATGATTTATGATTTGAAAACCACAAAAGAACATAATGATGATCTGATAGAAAAAAAAAAGGGGTCAACAAGTGGTTCTGTTTGAATCAAAATTATCTTGAAAATCATATTTAATCTGAAAATTTTAAATACAGAGCAAAAAGTATTATTTTAATATAATTATATTATTTTGTAAAATAAGAGAACACAATTAGATTTATTTGTTTGCTGATTTTTTTTTTTTTAATTTACGTGTGGGAAACTACAGGAAACCCACCATAAAACTCTTACACGTGATACCCACTGCCATTAGAGCACACCAAGTGAGGCCATGAGGCTCGAACTTGGCACTTCCTGCTTCGAAGATTACCATTTGAACTACACCCACGTGAAATTACAATGTTATACTTCAATTTATCGCAATAATTTAATAATATTCTTATTTTCACATTTATTTATTTTCAATTTAATGTGTCAGATTTAGGCCCATTTTAGAAAACTCAACATATTGCAATATTTACATATTACCCCCTTCTTCCTCTCTAAATTCAATAAATAATGATCACAATTTTGAATTTCTGCAAATATTTTAAACTTGGATATAAGTAATCATGATGTATCCAATTATTTAGAGATGGGTCAAATACCTCTCTCATGATAATGTAATATAAACTCACAATTTTTATGATTTTTTTTAAAAAGTAATCTAATTGAATATTAAAAAGAGAAGGAGAAACTCCAAAAGAACTAGACCTGAACAATTAATAATAATTATCAAAATATTAGACACTAACATAATACTAACATATGGTAGGCATGAGAAGTTCATGGTGAAAAGAGATGTCATGATTGAGAGCATGTCCCACTCATTTTGGCTCAAGGTGAGCCACACATGGTCTGATTTATTTGGCTCAAGGTGAGCCACACATGGTCTAATTGATTTTGATACCTTTAGCTTCTTAAGATTTAGTTTGCTCGTGCACATGAGACCCATTTCATGAGTATCGTCACTAATATCGTTCTCGATATATTAACGGTGATTGATAATATTAAAATATTTTTAAATTCTCAAATTTTTTATTAAAATATTAATAAAAAAATCTTGTGGAAAATATAATATTAAAAAAAAAAAATATATATATATATATATATATATATATATATATATTAATGAAATAAAATATTAATAAGAATTTACTGGTATTTTACTGAGAATTCATCGGGATGTTATCGCGATTTTATCAACAGTTTACTGCAATGCTGATAAATCTTGAGATATTAACGGCAATTTATAATTTGTCAATAAAAATATAATAAATTTGAAAATATTAAAAATATTTGTGACATTGATTGTGAATGTATGGGCCCACCTCTTTTGAGTGTTGAGGCCTCATTTTCAGATCAGGACATGGGCCTTGGTTTCTTCAGAAGTCACCTTTCCGTTGAAAGAAAACTTGTGTGTGACTTCCTTTAACATTATCACCTTTCAGTTGGTGACCCAACACTGGAAAAAAGTAAAAAGCAAAATAAATCTGATTATTGTGATTTCTGAGCGGTATACCTCAGGCAGTTGGGCTCAGCCCAATTGATGGTCTAGAAGCATTTCTTAACACTTTGGGTGTATGGATTTTTCTTTTATCATTGACATTTTAACTGCTTAAATAGAATGTTTCATTTGAAAAATAAATAAATTATGATGCAATCAAGGATCAAAATATCGGAAAAAGGAGATCTCGGCCCATATGGCCGATATCGGATATCGGTCGAGATCTCTCTCTCTCTCCTCTTTTTTTTTTTTGAAAAATATTGGGATCTTTTTGTATTTAATTTTTTTGAATTAAAAAATAAAAAATAAAAAATATATTTAATTTTTTTGAATTAAAAAATAAAAGGAGGCTCGGTTTTGAAAAAAATTGAAATCGTTAATATCGGCCTATATTGGCCTGATAAGGGCCGATATCGGCCTGGGCCCACCATCGAAACAATTTTTTTTTAAAAAAAAAACACAATCGATATTTAATAATATGAGCCGATACTAATAAAACCGAGATATCGTATCGGCCGAGATTTTCATCACTGGATGCAATAGATAAAAAAAAAAAAATAGAAAATACATAAATTTATGTAGTTCGGTGCTTACATTCTTGGTAAAATGAGAGCATTTTTACTAGGATTATAGTGCTCTCTTCCTTACATCTCTATTAATTTATATGAATTCTTGTAACACAAAAAATCCATTAAATATAATGTATACACAATACTAAGCTAAAATTACAAAAGTACCCTTATACCCTAAAACTTTGAGTCTTTCGAGTAGAGAGCTCTTCATAGCCCTACTTTAATCCCCGTTCTCCACGAAGCTCCCAAATCGGAGACATTTATCCGAAATAACTTAAATCACTATAGAATACAAGATATTAATACAACAATTCTAATTTCATATTCCTCATAGAATTAGGCAAACTCTCTTCTCAATTGATTGAACGACCCTACATATTGATCAGGGATTCACATTGTCTCATCAAATGGACTAGTAAGATTTAGGGCTGCAATTCTGTTTGGAAGGGTCGGGTTCCTTAAAATCCAATCCGATCCAAGTTGATATTTATGGAACTCAACCCGATTCGACCCGACTTGACTCGAACTTCACAACACGACTCGAATTCTGACGAAACCCGCATTCTGAACCCATTTTAGTTGGGTCGAGTTAACTTGTAAAATCCTCAACCCGATCCGACCCAAATTCTATGTGGGTTTTTATCTTCTCAACCCAACCCGACCCGCATGATTTCTCGGATAGGGTCATGCGGTTGGGTCAAAATCCAACCCGAGTTGCAGCCCGAGTAAGATTGGTTTGAATCCATCAATCAATTAGATCACCAATGATCGTTGACAATGGATTTTACATATTCATCCTTACTTCTTTCTGTAGATGTTCGCTCTGCACACAATTCTTCATTGTTTAGTTGCATTTATTCAAACTTCGACATTTGAGTTTGTTTAACCTATCTCATTAAAATAAAAAATCTCTTACATACTTATTTCTTCTTTTAATGAATCTGTATCTTTGTCTCCGTTGTAAAAAAAATCAATAATCGTAATAGGTAAGGTTGTGTTCCATCCAAATTTCTGCCTTGAGCATGTGAGATTTGGATGTTGGGCGAGTAAGGTGCAGCAGAAAGACAAGTCTAGCAAGAGCATGAGAGGAACATCTCCTCTTGAAAAGTCAGTCTCATTTGAGGAGAGATGCAAGATGTGTGGCTAGGACTGGATGGATTGTCTATATCTTGTCTCTTTTTCCATCTTGTTGTGGATTTCAGTGTAGATGAGAAGTGGGAACCCCTTCTTCCTTACTTCCTTTGAAGCAAAGCCACAGTGCAAAAGGCACAACTTTCAGAGGAATCATGGATGGATATGGCTCCCGAAAATAATATTTCCATAGAAAAGGTGACTTGGCATTTCCTTTAGTAGCTGGATTCACGTGTATTCTAGGAGAGAACCACTAGATGCAAATTGCAATGGATATCATCAATGTAACAAATATTGAAGAATTTATTTTTTTATTAAAAAAAAAACTTTTATTGTGATGTTAACGAGAATTAACTGCCACTTCCATTTTATTAGTATAAATCTAATAAGAACACGATAAAAATGTGGGTGTCTAGGATGGGAATTCTTGGGATTGATTCACGCTCAATACTTTTTTGAGTCACTCTTTAGTTGTTTACTTGGTGTGTGTCGGATTGAGAGGCTGACACATGTCCCAACAACTAGCCGAGTTAAAATGTTTCATGTCCCAATATAGGTGAGACTCCTTAACACCTTGGTCAAAAAAAAAAAGTGGGTGCCAGTTTCTTCTATAATGAAAATGGGAGTTGTGTTGTATAGACCTTATCATTGAACTTTTAAGTTCTAAATCTCTAATTTTTCTCTTTCTATTATTTGTTAATTTGAATCTTCCTTTATTTTGATATTTGATGACTTCAATAATGGTATTTTACAATGAACTTACGTGACAGATATTGGATGACAGTTTGTAGTTCAAGAAATGTTAGATGATAAATTATATTATATATTTATGTAATACTCTGTCTCGGATTAGGTGTGTTTTACCTCGTTAATCGTGTTTAACCTGTTAATTTGGAGGTTTTCAGTCAGGGCTTTGAGGAAAGCCCAAGCGAGGCCCAATCCGAGCTTGTAAGCTCAGAGATCCAGCCCGTTCAGCTGGAGGGGTATTTTGGTAATTTACCACTTGTTGTGCATATTTATATAAATTATGTGATTTGGTGATTATTATTGGTGGATAATACTCTCCTTAATGAAAGATTTGCATTTATTATTTCAAAATGATTTAGTTTTCAGAAAATAATATTTATTTATCGCCCGTCGGAACCCTGAAAGAGAGTTTTAATTATTTTAAATAATTTCGGGAAAGAGATAAATTTTGAAAATGGTATGTGGTGATAGACCATTTTAAGAAAGATCTAGATATTTCATTTCACTTGAAAATGAGATTTACAAATTAGTTATTTTTACATTTGATTAATTAAGTAATTATGGGTAAAATATGGTTTTTATTTAAATAAATAATTTTCAGTGAGAGATAAATTCTGAAATTTTTATGATGACCAAGGTTTTCAAAACCTAACCCATCTGTAAGGTTGGATTAGGTTTTTGAGTCTTTTAAATATCACTCTTAGTTTTAAAATCGATTTGTATTAAATTGGGGCCCTTTCTGCAATATGGAAACTATTAGGGGACTGATATGCAACCAATCAGAAAACTCGAAGGTTTACTGTAGCAGCATCAGCGGCATGCAGCGTGCACTGGCCGCTCGGCCCGTTTTCCGGCCGTGATGATTTTCCCCCCCGTCGTCCTGTCCCATCGATTTCAGCCGGAAAGCCTATAAATTCAGCCCGAGTTTCCTTCTGCAACTCCCAGCAAACTGCTTCTCTTTCCCTCTCTGTGAAAATCCAAACCAGCCGACTGTTTGCAAACCGAAGCTTAGGAAGATTTTTTTCAAAAATCAGATTTACAGGCCAGAAATCAAAACCGAGGTATCCAATGTATTCCTTATGAAATTTCAATCAGTTTGGAATCCAGAAAATCAGTTTTTGACCCTGTTTTCAATCAGAAAAACCGATTTTAAGTTTTAAGGAAAACCATGGGTTTCATGTACCCGTGATGATCTACCCTTAAAATCGGACGGCCCTTTGAGCTTTTGAGCTCCAAACCAATCCCTGTGTAAAGAGGACTCCCAGAGGAGTCCATCAAACCAGACGGATGTGAAAAATGAATCCGGGAAGCCCTCCCTTTCTGGAGTCGTATTTTACTGTGTATCCGCCGTCACTGTCTGCAGTTGCAGACAGTGGAGAAGACGACTCTCGGAAGGTCCGAGAGCCGATCTTCGGAAGGTCCGAACCATCGGACAGTCTAACCCTCGGACGTTCCGAGCTTCACCCCGAAGCCCAGCACGCCCAAGGCGAACCTGACCCTTCGGAAGGACCGAGCCCAGTTCGGAAGGACCATCAACCTTCGGACATTCCGAGATTCAACCCGAAGCCCAGACCCCCGAGACGAGCCAGACCCCTTTCGGAAGGACCGAGCCAGCCCGGAAGATCCGAACACCCTCGGAAGGTCCGAACCCAGTCTTCGGACGTTCCGAGCTCTGTAGACCCACCGAGACTTCTGTTTTCTGTTTTTACCAGTTCGGATGGACTTCGGAAGGTCCGAGACCCAGTCTTCGGACGATCCGAAGTCAGGCCCCAAGTTCCGAGGCCAGAGACCCAGTTTTGAGTGGTTCGGATGATCCGAAGCCACTGTACAAGTTCCGAAGTGATGTTCCGAGGAACCCGTTTTTGAAAATGATAAAATATTGTTTGATTTCTGTTCTAATCTTGTTTATTGATTATTTGATGTGTTTGATTAATTGTTGTGATTTATACCCCCTCTGTTAATTAAAATTGTACTAACCCATTTTCCTCTTATTATTTATAGTCTAAATATTATTGTATACGCTTTCAGTCCGACACTAGTCGGGAACTGATTGATTCACTTCCAGGCCGACACTATAGTCGGGCACTGAGTGACCTCGAGGCCTACTTAAAATGTCAGCTCTGGTCCATATCCAGAAGACAACTGAGAAGTGACCTGAGGATCTAGACCTTACTCAATAAGTCAATCTAGTCAATGCCCAGAAGACAATATGAGTTTGGACTGAGCCCCTTATGTTTATTATATTATTATCTTGTGGATGATTTAAAAAGAATAAAAACCAAGTAGGAGTCTCATTTCCATAAACCCTGGATATTTTGTGGGAAAACGTGTGATTTCCAAAATACTACGTATATGTACGTATTTTGTTATGTATATTGATTGAGTACTTGTATGTTGTTTGACAGAGACCGCGTAAACCACACAAATCGGTGAGGGAACTTAACTTTGCAGTTAAAATGTAAACAGGGTTGGTTATTAGATATGGATATCGAACAATGAGTGGTTTCAGATTTGATGAACCCACTCATATGTCTGAATGTGACACACTATGGTAAGAGTGCTTATAATGCTGACCTAGACTTGACGCACTATGGTAAGAGTGCTTATGATGCTGGCCTAGACTTGACGCACTATGGTAAGAGTGCTGATTGTAATATTACGATGTTGATCGTATGAGTGTGTATTACTGCTTCCACGTGCCTGGACTATTGAATCAATATCAGCCACATGAGAGATGATTTATGTCTACTGGACCACGGGTGGACTGTGGGGCGTCAGTTGCTGACTTGAGGGTGTCAGTACCGGCTAAGTTTAAGAGCCGGAGATGTACTTGCAAGGATGTATTTTGACCGTGTCGGGACTTAATACTATTGTTGTCAATATGATGCCAAGAGGTTACGATGGATGACAGCAGTAATGGAAAGATGATGAAAGGATGAAAATGATGATGAGACTTTACTTGATATTGTGATTCTAGTATCAAGCATGAGATGTTATATTACAACTGTTGATTATATACTCATCTGTTGTTTACTTAACTGCACTGTTATATTTCTATCACTGGACTAGTTAGCTCACCCCACTCACCTTTCAGGAGATGAACCCGAGGAGGAGGACCCTCCGTTTGAAACTTAGAGTGGATAAGCTGCGGCGTTGCTTTGAGACTCCCACTGAGGGGAATACCCCTTTTAATTGTGTTTTCTGGTTTTGGAACCATATTCCTTGTAAAGTACCGAGTATGGTACTTGGCGTGTGTTAATGTGTTGAACTAGGACTGCTGCATTTCTGTAGCTACCCTGATGTAATTTTATAAATGATGAATCAATGGTTGGATTCTATATGTTAATGTTTTGAATAATGATTCAATGTTTGGAACTATGTATGGATGTTTGTATTTTTCTATGTCTATTTTTATGAGGGAAGCATATGGTACATGTTTGAGTTCACTTAACAGGATACTGAGTAACTGCTGGGCCTAACTGTTGATCCGGCCAAGTAAGAATGCTTGTGGTTCAGTTTATCTTCAAAAAAAAAAAAAACTCAGTCGCGTTCCGGGCCCACCGGTCGGGTCGGGGCGTGACAATTTACCTATTATATAGTTTTTTTAAATTTTTCATGAGATTTTCTAAACAAAAACCGAAGAATTTAAAAAATATTTCAATATTAACGATAGCCAATATTATCGAGAGTGATATTTATAACATTGAAGATGAAGGTGATATTTCTACTTGGATGGGCATGGTAGGGTTCATGTTTAAAATCTCAAAAAGACTTGAGTGAGTCTGTCCAAGTAAACTTGACTCGATAAGATTTTGACTCGAGTCAATCATTAAGTCTTTCTAAGTTTTTTCGACTTCATAGAATATCGAGTACAGTCCAAGTTTTGAGTTTTCAAACCTTACTAGGATTTGTATCTATGAATTCGACATTGTGTTGTGTTCAATTTTGTGATAGAAATCAATTTTGGGTGCTTAATGGATAAAAAATTGGTTAAATTTTTCAATAAAAGTTTTCCTTAAGACTATCCCACAGTAAAATAATTAATAATACATCTTGTTTATGTTTAACATATCTCCCATGAACAACATTTACCCCCATGACCCATAACAATTGGGGATGAGTTTTGAAAGATATTTTCAAAATGATGCTTTTTATAAAAAACATATATATATCTATTAAATTTAAAAATAAAAAATAAATAGTCAAAATGATCCTCGAAATGGATTCAAAATGAAAATCGATACAATTTACGGGAGAAAAGAGTACGATTTTATACTCTAGTGGTTTCACATAAACGTAAATTAGATATATCGTACATGTATATTAAATTTTATATGTAATTAATTAAATATAGTAATATTTAATTTTTGATATTTTAATATAAACCACAAAAAGCCTCTATATGAGAAATGAATTTTTTAAATAAAAAATTTAAATGTGAAGTTGAATATGATAATTTTATTGCACATGGGTGGATTTGTATGAGAAGGTTTGAATAACCATGTAATCTCTTAGTGATTATTTGTCTATTTCTTCGAAGAAAGCAATCTTGTGGGGAAAAAAAACTATATCTAAGTTTAATTCATGTCATCTAATGGATACTATAATATTTTTTATTTGTCTCAAAATATTTATTTTTATTGAAAATGAATAGTGCTATCTTGATGAGTGAGGAAAACCTCCATTTTTTCCTTATTATATTCTTCTATTCTCCGATTAGGAATGGATTTCTCGAAAAAGAAAAAAGAAATTCATTTTTATATTCTTGACGAAGAAAGCTTATTCTATGGAAAAAAAAAGAATGTTCTAATTTTCCACGTTCTTTAAAAAAAAAATACAATCAACACGTTAAAATTTCTAATTTACGTTTTTTTTTCTTCACATTTTCCAAATTTTGATTAATCTTCGTTCGTGAAATCAAGTTCATCAGTTGTTAAGACTTAAGATTTGTAATGGAGAAATGGGCATTAAATAGATAGACTTGAACTTTAAATAACTTAAATATACAAGTAATAAAAATAATTCTGCTTAAAAGGTAATAGAAGTAGAAATTTGGTATATGAGTGACAATTAATCTTTATTTAAATAATAAAAAGGTATATTAGTATTCTTTATCATCAAAATACCGTGGCAGCTATGCTGAAAACTGTATTGGGAATAGATATATTAATTTATAAAACAAAATCAACAAACTCAGAGTGACATAGCGGAAGCGTGGTGGGCCCATAACCGGTGGGTCCCAGGATAGAAACCTGGCTCTGAAATAGAAGAAATGTTTTTAGTTTTAATTTGTTTTAATTATATTAAAAATATATTTACTGAATATGTTACATATTAATTAAAAATAGAAGTTAAAATCCAAAAGCACTTAAGATTTTGTTTAAAAAAACATTTTCGGATTTAAACTTTCGTTATTTGTTGTGGTTTGTAAAACTTGACTTTAGATTTGATACTTAGCAATTATATTAAATATATAAAGTATTTACTGAATATATTTAAATATTAATTCTTTAAGAAAGGGATCTTATTCATTTAATCTATGTTGGGATGAGTAAATTTGAAAAAAAATAAAAGTTTCTAATTTAAAATAAAGAGCTTCAAGATTTATCTTCCATTTTCATAAATTCATATCGAATTCCTATAATTTTTAAAGAATAAATTTTGATGTTTATTTGAATTTAGATAATATATTCTATTTAACATAGATTAATGGGCCTAATTTTTTTAACAATACATCGCTTTATAAGAGAGAAAAAAATTTGTAGCACTTGTGGATATTTAGAAAAGCAACATATGTCTCTCAATATTTTAAGAAAAGCGACATATATTAACTAATATTTCTAGTTATTTCCAAAACATTCATACAGTTTTTATTCTATTGAGACATGATTGATATTAGTTAGTCTAGGGGTTTTAATATCGGAATGGCCAAGATATTGGTCTATATTCCGATATCTACGGATATCTTTCTCTCTTTTTATTTTTCAAATCTTGGTCAGTTCTTTTTATTTTTTATTTGAATTAAAAAATAAAAAATAAAAAATGGCCTTTTTAATTAAAATAATAAATTTTGAAAATAAAAAATAAAAATATAGGTCTATATTTCAAATATCGGCCGTTGATATCGTTTGATAATATCGTGGCGGGAAACTGTAACGACTCTACCCCAACTTCCCAGTGTGATATTGTTCGCTTTGGGCCCACTATGCACAGTTTTGCTTTGAGCCCTGGCCCACATGGCCAAACCCAAAAGGCCTCACAGATGGGAGATGAGGGCTTCCCTCATATTAACACTCAACCCACCCACCTCACTACCGATGTGGGACTTTCTTTGAGGTGGGTGGGGGTATTACAGAAACACCCATTTTTGTTTTTTGTTTTTTTTTTTTTAAATCGTGATATTATATTATTACAGTACAATAGATATATATCGTATCAGGTGATATTTGTAACTCTGGTTAGTTCTGTAAACGGACCTAGATCCGTCCCACCCAGGGGGGATATCTCGGGATTTCCATTGCCGAGATATCTCGACCGATTCCCATAGTATCGGCCAGAGATAAAAAAGTTCGGCCAAGATCTCGGTCGATTTTTATTTTTTATTTAAAAAAAAAATATTGGCATAAGCCTGGTCGATATCTCGGCCGATATTTTTATATATTTTTTTAAAAATTCTTTTTTATTTTTTTAAATGATTTTTTTTTAAAAAAAGAACCACCGAGATTTTTAAAAAAATAAGGAGAGAGAAAATTCTCATCCTAACTGAGATCTCGGCCGATTTTTCAACCCCTGGTCCCACCTGACTGGATTTGAGTCCAGATTCACTAAGAAAATAGTCTGGATTCATTGGGCCCAGTAACATAGGATCTGCTCAAATTTAGATCCGGTCCATCCGATAAGCTTAACGGGTTATCCACAGGCCCATTAAGGATCCGATTGTTATTATGCCTCTAAAATCCAATAAATGTCAGGTGATATTTATTAATACAGTCCCACTTGTTCACTCTAAATTTTCCTTCTATATTTTTTTCTATTTTGTGTTATTTGGCGAGTTAATGGCCCTTTCTTCCCTTTAATGTCTCTGATTTTAAAGTATTAAAAGAAAATCCAGTCAGGAACTTATGGGCCTTTGTAGGTAGGCTAAAAAGGGCTGTTGATGGTGAGCTGAAGCTTGGTCCTAGCCCAGTCTATACCAGGCTGAAGCTAATTGCCCTGAACCTATAGCCCAGAGTAGAATCTATTTGTCTTGAATTTGTTGGACTTTACGGGTCAATCCGGTTTCAACTTTCAAGCATGGGGGAATGAAAAGGAATAGAATGGATGATCGTAGCTTTGGGCTTGACCCAGATTCATTCTAATCTTACTATTGCTGAAACCAGCCAGGTTGTCTTATGTGATTCACAATTTACCTTACAGTTGTGACATACACGAGGTCGGAAGGGCCACACAATGTGTAACCATGTTACACTTATGATACAGGGATAAAAACAGGCAAAGCCGGACATGTTGACCCAACTAATCACCTGCCAAGGGCTTGAGTTCAGCCTCTGTTTTAGGTCTTTCTATGCCAGATTCAGTCATTATTGATCCTGTTTGGGTTGGGCCTCAGTTTTTGGAATTTCATCTGTCCTGTTTCTGGTAACTTTATACTTGAGCTTGATTCAGAGTCGATATGAAGCCTGTTTGGGTTGGGCCTCAGTTTTAGGAATTTTATCATTCCTGCTTCTGGTCACATCTTATATTTAAGTCTGATTCAGTCACCATAGGGCCTGTTTGAGTTGGGCCTCAATTTTAGGCTTTTTTTGTTGGTTCTGCTTCAGGCAATATCTTATATTTGGACCTGATTCATAGTGACCATTATGACCCGTTTGTGTTTGGAGGCAGCCCTTTAAGGCCTCAGATTGTCTCGACTGTTAGAATTTGCTTCAGAATAACTAGAATTACATTCAGGAATTAGGTCTTCAAATCATAGTTATTGGTTAATTCATATTGTATATATATATATATTTGGAAAAAAATACAGCTACATCAAAATGAGAAAAATACCTGTCTAAAATGATAATTCTGTTATACTAAAATTTAATCAATGGCATTTTTGTTATTTTATCAAATAAAAATAAAGGTGTCTCATCTCATCTCTTATTATCTAAATTGACCTTAAATTGAGCCCATAGGATCCTTAACTTGGAACTTTGCCCTAAGTTAAATTTAGGCCGCGCATTTAGACATCCGGGTTCTTTTTTACCGGACACCATTTTTCAAATTTTTGGGGAAAATAACCATTTTGTCCTCTCACATTTTATCCTTCGGACAATTCTTCAGTTGATTTTTCAGTTTCTTCAAACAATTCGACTAAATAGTCGAATCATTCGAAGGATCATAACGATCTTTCGAACGAATGACTCTGATATGCTACAGTGAAATTCCTTAAAAAATTTAAACAGTAAAATATATTTTAAGATTTTAAAGTTATTTTTTAAGCACTGTATATTTTCAAAATTTCTCAAATTGAATATCCGGACTAATTACGATAGACTGATAAAAATACTTTAAGAATTTAAGGTCGTTTGACAATCTCAAATACTTAAAACACAGTCTTTTACAAATAAGGGTATCCCTCAACTGTGCCGAAAATATATTTGGGAATGTCAAAAGACCTTAAAGTTTTAAAATATTTTTATTAAGTTATCGTAATTAGTCCAGATATTTAATTTAAGAAATTTTAGAAATACACAGTGATTAAAAAATGACTTTAAAGATTTAAAGGAGATTTTATTATTTAAAAAGTTATTTTTTAAGTACTGTGTATTTTTTAAATTTCTCAATTGAATATCCGGACTAATTACGATAGCATGATAAAAATAATTTAAGAATTAAAGGTCTTTTGACACTCCTAAATGCTTAAAATACAGTGTTTTACAAATAAGAGTATCCCTCAACTGTGCTAAAAACACATTTAAGAATGTCAGAATCTGAAAACTGATATCTGGTAAAAAAAAAAAAAACCCGAATGTCTAAATGCGTGTCTTAAATTTTAGATGCAGACAATATCAAGAAGTGATAGATGGAAGAACAATATTGAGCTGGCAAAAAACGACATATCCTCAACAGCATCACCTGCCTCTCGGCAACCCGATGGGCCTCTCTAGGTTAGTCAACTAATGCCCGTGACTTGCAAAAGGTTGCGTTCTTCTAAAGTTGATTTTGTTATTATATCTATAAAATTCAATGAATATCAGGTGATATTTATCAGAACAACCCCACTTGTTCATTCCATGTATATATATATTTTTTTCTATTTTGTGTTATTTGGTGAGTTAATGGCCCTTTTCTATATAATAAGTTTGACGTTGGACTTTCATTAATGAAAATGATTTATGATTTGAAGATACTAATGTTTAGTTGAAAATGACTTTTAAGAATAATTGTTGGACATATTTAAGATTAATTAACTCACATAAATATTTGTAATAGAAAATGTTCAATAGATAGATTTGAACTTTAAATAACTTAAATAGATAAATAATAGAAGTAGTTCTACCCAACGTTGGGTAGCTCAACTTGTCACTTTCCGCCTCACGAGGCAGGACAACACACAGTTGAAATGGGTTCTGGAATTCCCCTAGGTTATAAAAAAAAATAGAAATAGTTCTGCTTAAAAAGTAAGTAGAAATTTGGTATATGAGTGTCCATTCATCTTCTTTTTTTTTAAAAAAAAAGTATATATTAGAATTGTTTATCGGCACCTATTAATTTTCATAAAACTTTTGATATGAGTTACGTGAATTTTTTAATGCTGAAAGTTTTAGTAGGCACAATGTATTTTAGATAAATATTATACAGTAAAATCAACAAAATCAAAGTGGCACTGCGGAGTCGTGGTGGGCCTATAACCCACAGGTCCGAGGATCGAAACGAAATCTTGCTTTGATAATTTTTCATAAAATATATTGTGAATTTAAAAACAAAAGTTAAACACCAAAACAAGAACTTTTATTTGATACTTAGCAATTATGTTAAATAAACTATATTTACGAAAAATAATCAAATGAGCCTAATGAGCCTCAAAAAATTTACCATAGACGCCTTTATAAGAGAGAGAAAAATTTGTAGCACTTGTCTATATTTAAAGAAGTGTAGCACCCCCACCCAAAAGTCTCACATCAATTGGGAGTTTGGGTGGTGGGGGTTTTATTTGAGAGGGGGCAACCCTCTCCATTGTAAAGTCTTTTGGGCCTGGCTATATGAGACATGGCCCAAAGCAAAATCGTGCTGGTCAAGTAGGGCCTAATGCAGATAATATCACAATGGGACAAGGTCAGGTCGTCACAAAAAGGAACATATATTAACTAATATTTTAACTTATTTCTAAGCATTCATATAGTTTTTATTCTATTAAGACATGATCAGGGGTCAAAATATTGGCCGATACTGTGCGTATCGGCCGATATAATTCGGATTTTCGACCACCGAATTATATCGACCGATACGTATAGTATCGGCCGTACAAAAAAAAAATCGACCGATGTCATGATAATGGCCAAATTTTAAAAATTTAGTTTTTTTTTTAAAAAAGCCCCTTCTTTTTTTTTAAATAGCGGACAAGAATGGAAAGATAAAAAAGAAAATATTGAAGAAAAAAAATCGCACACCTTTCAGAGCTTCTTTTCTCTTCTTTCTCTTCTTCGTTGATGGGAAAAATACAGAGAGTGGGAAAAATACACAGAGTGTTGGCGGCTGCTAGGTTTTAATAGAGAGAGTGAAAGAGAAGAAGGGTATTAAAACATGAGCATTAGGGTTTTTAAGTGAAAACTCATTTGACAAAAAGTAACTCTCGTGTACTGCATAAAGAACTCACTTGAAAATTCTATGTGTACTTTGATAGTTTATCAAAGTTATTTTTCAAATTGTGTACTTGATAATATTCTCTTTTAAAATTTTAAAGTTAATTTTTAATCACTTTGTATTTTCAAAATTTCTCAAATTTAATATCCAGACTAATTACGATAACCTGATAAAAATATTTTAAAACTTAAAGATCTTTTGACACTCCTAAATATTTAAAACACAGTATTTTACAAATAAGGGTATCTCTAGGGTATGCCGAAAACACATTTAGGAGTGTCAAAAGACATTGAAGTCTTAAACTATATTTATCAGGTTATCGTAATTAGTCCGGATATTCAATTTGAGAAATTTTGAAAATACACGATGCTTAAAAAATAATGTGCATAGTGTATTAAATAATAAAATCTCCTTTAAAACTTTAAAGTTATTTTTTAAGCACTGTGTATTTTCAAAATTTCTCAAATTAAAGATCCGGACTAATTACGATAACTTGATAAAAATACTTTAAGACTTTAAGGTCTTTTGACTTTCCTAAATGTGTTTTCGGCACACCCTAGGGATACCCTTATTTGTAAAATACTGTGTTTTCGGCACACCCTAGGGATACCCTAACTTAAAATAACACTCATTGACTAAGAAAATAAATTATGAAATTATTTCTACAATTTTTCCTCATTTATATCCTTTTCCTTATAATTTTCACAATTTTAATACTAATTATATAATTTCCCGTTATCGTAACTTCAAAAATATATTAGAAGATGTAAATGTCCGATATTTTATGAAAAAATTATATATTCAATAAGCCCATAATTATCTACATTTACTGTAATTTTTTTGAATTTCTTTTTTTTTTAAAAAAAGAAAGGGTAAGAGAGAGAAAAAATTCGGCCGATACGAAAAATCGGCCAGGATCTCGGCCCGGCCGATTTTTCTACCCTGGACATGTTAGGTTATGACTTTTTGTTTTATGTCTCTAAAATTCAATAAAAATCAGCTCATATTTATCAATACAGCTCCACATGTCACTCTAAATTTTCCTTCTATATTTTTTTTCTATTTTGTATTATTTGGCGAGTTAATGGCCCTTTCTTCCCTTTAATGTCTGATTTTAAAGAATTAAAAAAAAAAACCACTCAGGGGCTTATGGGCCTTTTTAAGTAGGCTAAACAGGCCTGTCGATGGTGAGCTGAACTTGGTCCTAGCCCAGTCCATTTCTTCTCTGTTGGGTCAGGCTGATGCTAATTCCCCTGAATGTATAGCCCAAGTACAATCATTCGTCTTGAATTTGTTGGAGTTGAAAGGCCCATTTGTCTTAAGAATGTACCGAAGAACCGGAAAAGCTAATTACCAAGTTTAAACATAATGCTAAGATTCATCTTAATTCAACAAACCATTCTAAGCCTCAGTTAGACTTTGGGAGTTGATACATTACAAAGGTCTCCCTAGCCTTATTCATTATTCAATGGTGATGATCATATAATCAATCAAAATTTTGGGCTTTTACGATTTTTCTCTCCTTAGCCTAAATGAGTAATCTGAGACTCGGTTCTGATACCACTTATTAGGACATGAGTTTCAAGTTCAAAAAACTAGCCTGTTAGGTGGAGTGATCCAAATCTTTTATAAATCCCTAAATCTCTCTCAACACTTCCAATGTGGAAGTCGTTCGCAGCAGCCCCAACAATCTCCCCTTCGAACGAGGCTTTCGGTGAAGAAAGTGACGCCGGCCACCCCGTTCGCTTAGAGAATCTCCTGAGTCCAAACGAGGTAATCTGAGACTTGGCTCTGATACTATTTGTTAGGACCTGGGCTTCAAGATCAAAAGAGTAGCCTATTAAGTGAAGTGATCTAAGTTCTTTATAAATTTCTAAATCTTTCTCTACACTTTCAATGTGAAACTCATTCGCAGCAGCCCCAACATTTCTTAACTCATATCTGTTTGCATTTCGTTTCTGAGTTTTGTTCTCTAATGGTTTGTTTTCTCAATTGAATGAGGTTTCCTCTTTCGTTAGAGCACCAATCTTGGCTGGGCTCCCCTGAAATGTCCTGTCTTCCCATCCCATGAAGTAATAGACAAGATTGAATTCTATTGAGACTAAGATTCTCAGTGAAGATGGATGGTGATAGTGATGCAAAGCCAGCAGCTCTTTTCTGCTAAAAGTTAACTGGTTTTCTAATTTACTTCTCAGCTTAGATTTCTACATTTGTTGAAAGGTACATCCATTCTTTTTCTTCTTTAGAAAGTAGACTATCCTTTTATTTAGGGTTAGGGAAGAGTTACTGTTATGGAAACTTTTCATAAAATGAGTTATCGGTCTCACATTGGGTGTATTTAATAGATAATTATATAGCTTTCAAACATATTAATTTTCACTATCGATCAATAATTCAAGTTATATAATTTTGGTTTTTAAATTTTGATAGATATAAGTCATTGATTGTAACGCCTCATCCATCCAGCACAATATTGTCCTCTTTGGACCTGCAGTCAGATCCATACGGCTTTGTTTTTGGAGAGCAGACTCAGGAATTCTTTCAAAAGGCCTTATCTTTGGAGGAGGAAGCTCCAAGCTTTATATACAAGGGGATTTCAATGCCCATTGGCGATATGGGACTTTAGCCAAACACGTCATCATCTGGTGCTGGAGCCTGACTATTTATTCTCCCATGTATGGAACGCCTGACTCAAGGCTGGGCCCACTTGGACAGGATATCACATTGATAATTTAAGTTGTATAATCAAAGAATATGATGATTGGATAAAAGTGAAATTTCAAATACAACTTATTTATATAACCTAATTATGTGGGTGTCAAAATTCATTTCAAGAAAAAATTCAAACTTTTGAATAGAGGAATGGTTTCTTCTCTCTAAATATTTTATATAAAAAATCTTACTCATCCAATCAAGAACCTAGCCATGGATAACCCCATTTCTCAATTTGGCCAACCTTTGTCCTCCAATGCATCGCATCCACTCTTGGGAATGGTGGTGGTCGACCTTCATAACACATTTACACTAAACCGCATTTGCACGAGGGATATAAGGGTCAAAGAGGGTTATCCTTCATTAATCTTATTCGGTAATTAAAGAGTAAATGTCAAAAATTAAATTTTTACCTTTTTTCTCTCACTTTTTAAACCCTTTTCTTACAAGGATTTTCATATTTCCTGAGTAACCCCTAGTTAGGGGTAACCCTTGCAAAATTTACCACCATCCAAATACAGCCCTAATCTTTGTTGGTAGTGCCCTTTTTCAGCACTCTTGTGATGGGTGGACATAAGACTCCATCATATTGGTCGGTAGTGCTCTTTTTCAGCACTCTTGTGATGGGTGGACATAAGACTCCATTATTTCAAACTGAACACTTTAGCTTTCTTTTTCTTAAGGCAATTAATGTAATTTTAAATGTTAAGTACTTCAAAATACCAAGGGATGAAGAAATTTATTGTATCATTTCTTTGAATGGCATACTAAGAGTAAATTTTTATTTACAAAAATAAGTTTTTTTAAATTTTAACCTTCTTTGAAGGTTTTATTAACAAAATTAATTTTAATTTATAATTTTAAGTTTTTATGAAGACGTAAGTAATATAATTTTATTATGTAAATAAAAATTGTGTAAAGTATTTCTATTGAGATGTGACATATTATAGATTAATCAAGTCCATCATATTATATTTAACATTGTAGACTTTTAGGATTCAAAAGTCACTTCTAACTATTCAGTTTAAATAAATCAAAGAAACTATTTATTTTAATGCATCATTTAAATTAAATGATTTAAAATAAATATTAATTTCAAATTGAGATTGACAACTATTCTCCTATTTTATATGATTTCATGCTTATCTATTTATAAATAGATTCAAAAAGTATACCATGCGAGCTATATCAAAGGTGAATTAAGATTAATATATTTATACTTTTCTTTTTCTTCATCATTACGATATTATCTATATATTTTGTAATTTTATCTTAATTCAATTTAAGTAATTAAATCATAAACTTTTATATTTTTAAATAATATTTTGTTAAATAAACAAAACTAATTTTATAAACAATATATCAAGGGCACATTAGTTCCAGGTGTGACTCACTCTACGGTGAATTCAAGTCATTAGAATTTTGTTTTTTAAACTTAGATCCAATCATTTATAATATCTGATGCATCATTCCTATTAGATTGAGTAAGATAGGTAAAAAAGTTATTCAATAATTTATTTTCAATCTTAAAAACTTAAGAGATAAAACCATTCAATTAATCTTATTATTATTATTATTATTTAAATTTGATAACTCTCTTAATAATTTATCTAACTATATAAATTGTTTATAGAGTGTACTCATCCTTCAACATGCATTTCAGCCTAATTTATTCATCAAATATTACAAGATGAGATATATAAAATAACAATTTATAGTAATAAAAATTTTAATTTTAAATTATGAATTTTAATTATAAAATGAGAGTCAAATTCTATACAAATAATATCTTGTTATTTTTCTAGATAATTTAATAAAAAAAGTATCATCTACTTTAACCCAGTGTTATCAGAACCGGACCGAACCGACGTCGAACCTACAGTTCAGCCGCGACCGCGGGGTCTACGGTTCGGTCCAGGCTCAAAACCAGCTCGCAATCAAAACCGCATAAAATCGATCAGAACCGCGGTTTTGGCACATAAACCGCGGACCTCGGTTCAGAAATTTGTAATTTTTTTATTTTTTTAACATTTTTTTTTAAATTTTCCCTTTAAAAAATGTGTATATTTGAAATATAAATGTTTATTACTATTTCTATCCCGTATATTTCACCGTTTTGGTGTATTACTCAGAGTTTGAATGTTATTTTTAATATTTATATTAATGTTATTGGTAAATTATGTCTAACTTAATATTATATATAATATTTATATTATTTTAATACTTGATCGATTTTTACCGACTTTGACTGCGGTTGAAACCGGTTGAACTCTAACCTCCTCGAAGACGTTCGTTAGGTGGTCCGGATATGATAACATTGCTTTAACCTTTTGAAAACAACAAAATGTTTAATATACTCTGAGTTATGGATGTGAGGATGTTACGGTTGTGACACTAGCATTGTTTCTCAGTGTGCTAGTTTCAATCAAACCCGTGTTGACCCATACCGACTATCGGCAGCAAAGCGAGGCTCCCATTTCCAACTGCGTTTGGATGGGAGGTAATTTTTATAGGAGTTATCTATGAGTAGGGGTCACCCTTAAGTAAAGGTGACCCTTTAATTAGAATTACCCTTATCTTGTTTGGTAATTATAGTGGTACAGTAAAATCTTATTCTAAGGATAAAAAATCTTGTTTGGTAATTAAAAAAAAGGGTAACCTGATATATTAATAGTTTTTTAATTTTTTTATAAAACATAATTATTAAATAATATTCATGAAGTAAATTCTAATAATATAATTTATAATAATATTATCTATTTTTTATAAATTATTTTTCATAATTATAATTTAAAATGAACATTTGCATTCTAACATTAAAAAAATAAATAAAGATTTTTTTATATTATTATTTTAAATCCCAAAAAATAAAAAATATCAACATATCTCTTCATAAAAATTATAATTTTTATTTTTTATATTATATCAATTTAATAAAAATATTAATTCTCATAAAATTGTTAATATGTCAGGTTACCCGTGCTTACAGTTACCCCTACTCAAGGGTAGCCCCAGGTAACCCCTGCAAATTTACCTCTCATCCAAATGCACCACATTGAAAATATTGACAAATTTTTAAAATAAACATTCAACAAAATAAATTGCTAATTACCCTAAAAGACATTACCATGAACAAACTTGTTGAAAACATTAATTCTTACAAAATTGTTATGTCAGATTACCCTTGCTTACAGTTACCCCTACTCAAGGGTAACCTTTGTAAAATTTAGCCCTCATCCAAATGCATCATGTTGAAAATATTGACACATTTTTAAAATAAACTTTCAAGATAATAAATTGCTAATTAATCCGAAAGAGATTATGATGAACCTCAAACTGTTTCGGAATTTCGAAACCTTATCGAAATTTAGATTTTACACAGAATCACTCTTTAAAAATAGGATATTTTGACAATTATGTTTTATAAAATTTTATTTTTATTATTTATATTAGATAGATTTAATAAAAAATATTAATTCTCATAAAGTTGTTAATATGTCAGTTTGTCCTACTCAATGGTAACTCCCATAAAATTTACTCCTCATCCAAATACATCATGTTGAAAATATTGATACTTTTTTAAAATAAATTTCAAACAAAATTAAATTACTAATTACTTGAAATTTATTATTTTTTAATTATAGTCTATTTTTTTTTTTTGAAAGATTTAATTTTATAATATATAATTGATAAAAAGAGGAAGGCAAGCGGTATTGAGGGGTAGGGTATTGTTAATACCCCAACCTCTTAAGGGGTATTAAAAAATGAGATAAGAGGGATAAAATTTTAAATTTTTACCCTCACCCTTTGTAACCAAACGAGGGGAAGAAGGGAGAACAGAGGTTACCCCTCTTACCCCGTCCAAACGCAGCCTCCGTCGATAAATATCGACCTCAGTCAAAGTCGTGTTGACCAATACAAGTTGTCGACATCGAGGGTCCCATCTCCGTCAATAAATACCGACCTCAGTCAAAGCGGTACTGACCAATACAGGCTGTCGACAGCGAGGGTCCCATCTCCATCGATAAATGCGACCTCTTTCAGAGAAATAGATGCAATTGTTCATCTTTCACTCTCTTAAGAGCTAACCCTAACTCGTATTCTTCATCTTTCTTCGTCTCGAAGATTTCAAATCAAGAGGCATATCAGAGATTCGAGACATTGGCATTGCCATATCAGATATTTGAGCTTTCCACATCAAATCAAGATTCGCTCCTCCGGTTGGCGAGGGTTTTCTTAATCAGACACCTATTGTGTGGTTGTATTTTCACCAAATTTTTGTAATTTTTTTCTTTTATTCTGAGAAAGAAAGAAAGTGATTGTAAGAAAAAAGAAAAAGAAAGGAAGGTATAGCTGTATATTATAAGTTCAAGAGTGCAAAAGATTTCGAGTCTCTTCCAATTGATGGTGATGTGATTTCTGCTTGGGATCTGAAATTTAAAATATTTGAATCCAAACGTATGGGCAGCGGCACTGATTTTGACCTTCTTATCTCAAACGCGGAGACTAATGAGGTCCCTTATGTTTTCTCTGGAATTTCTTGCTTTCTTCTTTTTTACTACTTCTTCCATTGGATTCTTGATCATTCTAAAATTTGGAGAATTTTCGAAACACACTTCTTGTGCATCTTGGAAAGCCTGGAGTTATTAGCTTTAAAACTTTACAACAGATATGTGATTTAATTCATAGTTTAAAGTTCCCCTAGAATTCGAATCATGTGGGATTTCATAAATTTCCTTTTGAGAATTCTTAATTCACCAAACATTGAACACTTTGTGAAATTTTATGAATTCTACAGAATTTTTATTTGAACTAAGAATGGAAGGCTACAAAGCGGGCCCATTAATACTTTTAATCACTTTACATTCCTAGGCATTTCATAGTGCTCGACTGTACAGTATTTGCGGTTTGCTTGGCCATTGGCTCATATGGGTGTGATGTTTATGTGGAAGACATTGGCTGTGGAGTCTGTTTGTGACAGGGCTCTCTCCGAACAAATAGAATGAATGCTTTTATTATTTTACATTCCTAGGCATTTCATAATGATTGACTGTATAGAATTGTCAAAATGATTTCTCTGTGTATTGATTATGATTACAAGGGGTCTATTTATACAAATAATACTCCCCACAATTATAGGAAATCTAATATTAGATTCTCCTTGATTACATGAGATCCAATATTAGAGGAAGAATTATAGTAAGTTGATAACAACCTTTCTAGTTACATGATATTCTAACACCCCCCCTCAAGTTGGTGCGTGGATATCGCTCATGCCAAACTTGATAAGAGAGTTGAGAAACACCCTGTTATCTATAGCTTTAGTGAGGACATCTGCCAGTTGGTTTTCGGACTTCACGAATGGAAAAGTAATGATTCCGGCTTCAAGTTTTTCTTTCATAAAATGTCTGTCAATCTCCACATGCTTAGTCCGATCATGTTGAACAGGGTTATGAGCAATGTCTATAGCTGACTTGTTGTCACAGTATAGTTTCATTGTCATTCTTGGTTTGATGCTTAAGTCATTCAGTAAATTTCTTAACCAGAGCAACTCACATACCCCAAGTACCATACCTCTATACTCAGCTTCAGTACTTGATCTTGACACTACTTGTTGTTTTTTACTTCTCCAAGTCACAAGGTTCTCACCTACAAAGGTGAAGTATCCTGAGGTAGATCTTCTGTCATCAGCTGATCCTGCCCAATCGGCATCGGTATAACCTTCAACCTTTAGGTGACCATGATTTGAGAACAATAAATCTTTACCCGGAGCAGACTTTAAATATCTCAATATACGTTCTACAACATCCATGTGAGGTTTACGTGGGTCGTGCATGAACTGACTCACCACACTTACTGCATATGCAATATTTGGCCTAGTATGAGATAAATAAATTAGTTTTCCAATGAGCCTCTGGTATATCCCTTTATCGGTAGGAGATGCGCTCCAACACTCAAAGATTTTATGATTTTCCTCAATGGGAGTATTAACTGGCTTGCATCCTAGCATTCCTGTTTCAGACAATAAATCAAGGATATATTTTCGTTGGGATCAGAAAATACCAAGTTTTGATCGGACGACCTCAATCCCAAGAAAATATTTAAGATCTCCAAGCTGTTTCATTTCAAACTTAGATGCTAAATACTGTTGTAAACTAGAAATCTCCTCATGATCATCACTTGTCACTACCATATCATCAACATAGATATTTAGAGCAGTGGTTTTACCTCTTTTGTGCTTTAAAAACAAAGTGTGATCTGAATTACTTTGTTTGTAGCCAAAATTCCTCATAGACTTGGTGAACCTGCCAAACCAAGCCCTTGGAGACTGCTTCAACCCATACAGTGCCTTTTTTAGTTTGCACACCATTGTTCTATCTGCGTATTTTGGTATACCTGGAGGAGGATATATATATACTTCTTCAGTAAGGTCTCCATGCAAGAAAGCATTTTTTACATCAAACTGAAGAAGTGGCCAATCTTGATTAGCTGCTAACGACAAAAGTACTCTCACAGTATTAAGTTTGGCAACTGGTGCAAACGTTTCTTGATAATCTACACCATAAGACTGTGTATATCCTTTTGTAACTAGCAGAGCTTTGTATCTCTCAATCGTCTCATCTGCATCCCACGGTCTTCTTTCCCCTTGGTAAGTGCACGAGTTCCCAAGTGACATTTTTGTCCAATGCTGTCATTTCCTCTGCCATAGCCTTGGTCCATCTAGAATCTGCTACAGCTTCCTGCAATTTACTAGGAATAGGGACAGAGGATAATTGAAGTACATAAGATGCATATGACTCAGACAACTTATGGAATGACACATGGTTACTTATTGGATATTTAACTTTAACTTTCGGCTCAAACTCATATCTAGTTGCTGGTTGACCACGATTAGATCGGGGTGGAAGATGATATTGGGATGGTTCAGATGCAAGTTCAGTTATACTAACAATATCATGGATATTAGAGTCAACATGAACAGGATCAGGTAATACCTCTAAGGAGTCCTCTGGAGACGATTGGATCAGTGGGATTGTAGACGTAGGAGACATTGTACTATCATGGACTGGACATTCACACCCTTCAACTGAGTGCTCAATGGAGGATGATTAAGGTGTCTCGGCTTCAATACTAGATGGCCTCATTATTTCAAATAACCTTATTCATCCTAATTCTGTAATTCATCTCTAGTCGCCCTCGGAAGTGAAGAATCTGGTATTGCTTTGGGATAAAAAAACATGTTTTCATGGAAAATGACATCTATGGAGACATAAAACTTCTTAGTAGGGGGATGATAACAGCGATATCCTTTCTGAGTGGAGTCATACCCGACAAACACACACTTCAATGCACGTGGTTCTAGCTTGGTGCGTTGATTGGAATGTAAGTGAACATACACGACACATCCGAAGACACGAGGTGCCAAATGAACAATGGAGAGAAGCGTACAGTAGTCAGATAGTACATCCAAAGGTCGTCGGAATCCAAGAACACTAGATTGTGTACGATTAATCAAGTATATAGCGGAACTCAAAGCTTCGCCCCATATATGCGATGGAGCATGACCTACAATTAAGAGACAACGAGTGACCTCCAAAAGGTGCCGATTTTTCCATTCAGCAACCCCGTTCTGTTAAGGAGTCTGAGAGCAAGATGTTTGATGGATAGTACCAACGAAATGCAGAAAATTAGTCAATTCATTGTTGAAATATTCACCCCCATTATCAGAACGAATAAATCTGATAGAAATGATAAATTGTGTTAACACCATTTGATGGAAAAGACGATACACAGTACAAATATCGCTCTTATGTCGTAGCAAATAAAGCCAGATCATCCTGGTAGAATCATCAACAAAGGTAATGAACCACCTCATGCCATGATTTGTAGAAAGTGGGGCAGGACCCCAGACATCGGAGTGAACTAAAGCAAAAGGTGTTGCAGTTTTATTATCATTCGAATGAAAAACAGAACGATGGTTTTTCGCCAGTACACAAGTTTCGCAAACAAAGTATAAAATATTAGAACTAGTAAATAATGAGGGAAATAATCTCCTAAGGTAACCAAATGAGGGATAACTCAATCGGGCATGCCATAACCAAATCTCCTCCTGCCTTTTAAAGATGCTGGCGTCCATAACGTGAACAAGGACTCCATCATCTGATCGGTGTAACCCATCTTCCAGATAGTACAAGCCGCCACGTTGTTTACCACTGTCAATCTTCTCCTTGGTATAGAGGTGCTGAAAAAGATAGTAAGTAGGAAAAAATGTGGCAACACAGTCATGAGATGTGGATAACTGATTAACAGAAATAAGGTTACAATTTAGTGATGGGACCAATAAAACATTAGTGAGAGATAAGGATGGTGACAGGGGTACAGTGTCGATACCGACAACTGGGGAAGACACACCATTGGTATTAGTAATGACGGATTTGGGACAAATAGAAGATAAATGGCTAAACCGAGATTTATCATAAGTCATATGGTCCGTAGGACCTGTGTCAATTATCGAAGCACTATTTCTAGTAAAATGAGTAATAGCAGAATTAGTGATACCTGACTTGGCAACGAAGCCGGAAGCAGTGACGACGTGGCTCTTGGGAACGAAATCCACAGTCGTGGGATTATAAGAGCTGGGAGAGGTCGCCTTACGCTTTGGATGCCAATCAGGGTAGCCATGGTGCTTAAAGCATGTATCTATCACATCGTTAACTCCATTACAATGAGTACACTTACGAACACCTTTCTTTGGGTCCGAACGAGTACTAGATTTTCTAATCGTCATAACAGCGCCGTCATGAGTGGTGCACCAAGCATAACATCTTAGCGGTTTGCCTCGGCACAAATGATAGCATAAGCAACCTATAGAGTTGGAAGCGGTGTAGTCGCAAGAACACGACCACAAACCCCATCCAAATGAGAATCGAGACCAGCCAGAAAAACGTACAGTCGTTGAGAGTTGACCATTGTGGTATACCTCTCAAGATCCCGGGTACATTCTATAGTGAAAGGCTCAATAGCATCAAGCTCCTGCCATAAGCGTTATAGTTGGCCAAAGTAAGAAATAACAGGACCTTCATTTTGGCGGACAGAAATAACCGCACAATATAATTGATATGCCTTTGAGGCATCTTGGTGGACAGAATAAGTCGCTTTAGCAGCGTCCCAGATCACCTTGGCAGTAGAGAGGCGTAGAAAAAGGGACCTGATGTCCTTAGTCATGGCGTAAAGTAGCCAAGATTTGACCATAAAGTTCTCGTCCTCCCATGTCTCATATTCCTCAGAATTTGTTGCTTCGGGAGCCTTCTTACTACCAGAGATAAAACCCCAACGTTTCCTGCCCCTGATCTTATTCTGAGCATTCAAGGACCACTCAATGTAGTTAGTACCATCGAGTCGTTCTGGAGTGATTAATGAGGACATATCTTATAGGTGGAATGGAGGCAAGACAGTGGGATCAACCTTCTCTTTCTCTTTCTGAGAGTCGAGGGATGGGAGGAGGAATCAGGCATGATAGAAGGTTGAAGAAGCCGAAACCTTGATGGAGTCCAAAAATGCCGACTCTCTGCTGTGCGCAAAAAACCCCCGAGCCGAATCGCATCCAGCAGCACTCTCGACCCAGCAGTGATGAAGGCGTTGATCGGAGCAGCGGAGATGCCGGTGGTGCTATAGCGGAAGGCGGGCGGAGTGGCAGGCAGATCTGGTGCCGCCGGAAAAACAGCAGTGGACAACAGTAAACTAGTCCGGCCCGGCGAACCAGAAGCAGTTCAGATCAGACAGCCGCGGCAGCAACAGAGGAGGAGGCGACGAGGTTGCGCAGCAGAGAAGGGCAGCCGCAGATGGACAGAAAAAAGCTGCAATGTAGGAGCAGTACGCTGGGTTCCGAAATCAGACCCGCCTGTGCTGACAAACCGAGCAGAAATCAGATCGGCAGAGAAGACTGCGAAACCCAATCGTTCGTCGGATCTGAGCAGGGAGACAGACCGAGGGGGCAGCAGATCCAGCAGTTCCGACACGACAGGAAGAGGAGGGAGGCGCGGCGGAAGGATCCAAGCAGCAACGATATGCGGAAGCAGGGGTACTTCAGATCTGGAACAGTCGGCAGATCTGGAAACAGGGATGGCCGGCAGATAAAGACCGGGAACTCACGGAGGAGCAAGAAACCCAGATCTGAGAGGCGAGCACCAGGCAAGAACGACAGCAGAGGCGGAGATCCGAAGGACCAACACACGGAACTGAGCAGTACAAACGCGACCTCTTCGCCGGACCGAGAACGCAATCGGCAAAAAAAAAAAATTCGAGAAGAAGGCCGTGAACAGTCGAGGGATTCCGAGGGAGGTGAATCGCCCAAATCGCTCAGAACGCGGGAGAGAGGCCAGGAAAAAATACTGTGCAGAAGCACAGCAGACAAGAGAAAAAAAAATTCGATTCCTATGGAAGGAGATCGAACCTTGGCTCTGATATCATGTCAAAATGATTTCTCTGTGTATTGATTATGATTACAAGGGGTCTATTTATACAAATAATAGTCCCCACAATTATAGAAAATCTAATATTAGATTCTCCTTGATTACATGAGATCCAATAGTAGAGGAAGAATTATAGTAAGTTGATAACAACCTTCCTATTTACATGAGATTCTAACAAGAATTTGTAGTTTACTTGCCCATTGGATCATATGGGTGCCATGTTAATGTTGAAGACATTGGTTGTGCAGGCCCGACCCTGGCTATAGGCGAAGTAGGCGGTCGCCTAGGGCCCCAAATAAAAAAGGGCCCCAAGTCCATAAGTTCCTTTAGTATATGTTAAATATTTAATAATGTCTATCTAAAGTAGATATACATTCTTGTCTGGTTGGTTAAAATTCTCCCTCTATAGAAAAAGGTCTGGGATCAAATCCCAGCTGTGATATAATAATAATAATTTCGTAATTTTTTTTTTATCAAATTATTTAATAATAATAATGAAAAAGCGTAGGTTTCTTAAAAAATTAAAATAATGATACTAACAATCATAATAATAATTATTATAATTCTCATTTTATTGAGTTTAATAATAATAATAATAAAATAATTTTAATTAATAAAGACTCTTTTAAAATATATCTATCATCTAAATAAAGAGAAAGAGAAATCTATATTGAGTTGATAATTTTGAATTAAAAATAATTTAAAGCTTTTAAAATTTGAAGAGATGAAAAAACATAACTTTATTCATTTGATCAATGTAGATTTTATTAGAACTAATATACAAGTATAAATCATTATAATTAAGATAATTTTTAATTTTTTAAAAAATACAAAAAAATGAAAATTTAAAATAATAATAATATATTCGTTTCAAATGAGAATTTGCATTAATGTCACACTCCATATGATAAAAGATGCATTACCAAAAGAATGAATTGTTGTTTTCCAAATGCATGAATTGCTTATAAAATAATATTAATTATACAAATTACAGTTACCTATGTAGAAATAAGTTTTTCAAAGTTAAAATTGATAAAATCTTATCTTCGGTCTAAAATGTCACAAGAAATATTGAATAAATTAGCTATCTTATCTATTGAAAAATAAATGTTAAAAAAACTTAAATATTGTAATTTAATTAGTAATTTTGCTTCTCAAAATAAGAATAAATTTTAAATAATACTTTGTTATAATATTTTATTTAGTTTCACGCATTGTAAAAAAAATTATATGATTTTATTTTTTACGAGTATATAAAGGCCCCATCTTAAAAATCTCGCCTAGGGCCCCTGAAATCTCAGGGCCGGCCTTGTGGTTGTGGAGCTTGTTTGTGACAGGGCTCTCTCTCCGGACGAATGGATTTGACAGGGCCAAGGTGGCCATGACAGTATAGTTTCTTGTTGATCTGACATGATGTGTGGTTGGGTGGGCATTGTTTGTTTCTTTTATGTAATTAAGTTGGGTCTTTTATCAGGATTTTGTTAGTACATGTTATTCATTGTTGGAACTAGTACTTTCCATTTTTGTACTTTTTCTCTCTGTCCACATTTTATTCCAATGGATATACACATCCATTGAGGCAAAAATTCTTTGGAGCAATGAAGGATTTTGACAATGTCAACTGGGCAAGAGACCGTGATTTGCTTTACCATTATATTGTATGTGTATATGATCTATGGGGAAGATGTTGGTGACATTATTCATGTGTGATGGACTGTGTTTTCAGACAAACAGACTTGGGATGGAACCATGGTCAGTATGCCTGTATTGGTTTTTGGTTAATAGAATTGATGCTTGGTTTGATTGAGCATTGCTCATTTCCCAGATATAATTGTATTAGCAGTAACTGGGGAATTGAATGAGAATGTTGAATTCAATTAAACAACTACTTCACTCAACAAGAGTATATTGGTAAAAGAGATATCTTGCCCATGGAGTTTCCATCATTTTTGTCACTGTTTTTTTTTTTAAATTATATATTAGTATTTTTTGAATTCCTTCCTTTGCTGTTTATTTTAATGGTGAGGGTGGATGAAAATGGTTAATTCTTGTAGTGTTTTTAGTATTCTAGGTTGGTTATAATTGGAGTAATCCCACGCCAATATCTTATAGAATTTTTTTATGCCATGTTCAATTTCAGAGTATACTGATGAAGAAATGTTGATACCAAAAAATACAAGTGTTTTAGTTCGCCGGATCCCTGGATTGCCTCGCATGCCAATTGTTGTTGAACGAGACAAGTACTATCTCATTCTTTGTTTCTTGATTATTAGTTCTTCAGTGCTTTAATTGCTTTCAATTTTCATTATGCTACGTCTTCTCAATGAAATTTGTCCCAGCTCCTCCACTTGCTGGTTTTGATTATGTTACTTGGAGTGTCTAAGCTCTCTGGTTCTTGTGTTTGCCTTTTCACAATTGAATTTAAAGTGCATTTCTGTGGATCTTGAGAATGGTCATGTGCTTTCCTTTTTCAGGCCTAAAGCTACAGAGAATAATAAGGCAGAAGAGATTCAAGAACCTGATCCATCAATTGCAATATTTGTAAGAATTATTGGACTCTTGTATATTTGCTTTCTAAAAAATTGAATGTTTGTTGCTTTAGGGTTGTCAATTGTGGGCAATCGTAGGATGATTTAGTAATAAATTTTTATTGCACTTTCAGCCTGAAGAGTCAGAATGGGATGAATTTGTGAATGATTTGGGTTCCATTTCTGAAGTTTTGCCAGTACAGTTAAGAAGTCTTGCACAAGAAGTTCTACATCCTAACAGGGATGGTGAAGACAGAAAAATTAAGGAATTAGTAAATACTCCTGCCCTTGGCTGGCAATGGTAAGATATTACCTCTGGTAACTTTTTTCTTACAGCAATGGATTTTCAGTTATCAGCATCGAATCCATTTGGGTTTTTTCATAAAACGATGTTTGAAATGTCTTTGTAGGCAATCACAGGATGCATTTGGCCCTAGAAGATGCTTTGGAAAGAGTGTTGGTGATAGAATGATCCAGGGCCATGGCTTTGGTAATATTTCTCATAGTTTCCTTGAATTTTAAATACATTTTTCTTGCTATTCACCTGTTCCTAACATGTACGCATTGCTCAATTGAAGGACGGTCTCATATATTGGAGCGTAAAACCCCTCCACAAGGATACATCTGCCACAGATGCAAAGTGCCAGACATATTGATATTATGTCATGTTAATGGGTATTCTGCTTGTCAAAAAATTGTCAAGACATTTCATGATTTGAACATTTTTTATATAGGGCATTTTATTCAACATTGCCCAACAAATGGTGATCCCAATTTTGACGTTAAAAGGTTGAAGCATCCAATGGGCATTCCAAAATCAATGTTAATGGCAACCCCAGATGGGTCTTATGCATTGTCCAGTGGTGCTGCTGCTGTTCTGAAACCAAATGAGTAAGTTGATATATAACCCTTCTTGGTTCATTTTCATATTTTATGTGATCTTGATTTTAGAATATGCACGAGTTACTGATGGCTTGTTGTGTTTGCAATAGAGCTGCTTTCCTAAAGGAAATTGAGGGGTTACCTTCTGCTCGATCACCTGTTGCTGATCTTCCACCAGAATTACACTGCTCGTTGTGTAAAAAACTAATGAAAGATGCTGCCCTCTCCAGCAAGTGCTGCTTCAAGAGCTTCTGTGACAACTGCAAGTGATGTGATATTTGCAATTGTATATTTGTGTTTCTTTTTTGGTTGAAGTTGCAATCTACTTTCTTACTTAATGATCTTCTATTTTCTCTTCTGATTTTCAACTCTATAACCCTCTTCTCTCAATGCTCTTCTCAGAGTGGGAAATCCACACCTATCACACTTGACTGCAATTTTTTAATCTATAATAGCACCTTTTGTTAAAATCTTTGCTAGAAGTGTTAGAAATAAAAATGGAAGCACTAAACAATGCACTTGAATAGTATTGACTATATTCTGATGTTAGTTACTATACACATTGATTTTCTTTCTGTTGGTGTGGAATACCCATTGGGATTGCACTCTTTATTTTTTTGAATAAGCAGTACTTGAGTTTTAAGCACCCTTGAAAAATAGTATCAAATTGCCATTCTAGTACTTCTTTTTATATTTTATATTACCTTCTGTTGGTGGATTCTAAAAGTTCTTGAATTTTTTTACTTTTTCTTTCTATTTTCTTGGTTTTCTTCTCTGTCTGGATCTTCAACTTGTGTGTGTATTTGTGTTGTGGAGTTCATTTCCCCAAAGATGCCATTAACTAGTGCTTTTTGAAGATATTTAGCTACAAACTTACTTATTTTACATTTGTATTCAGGCATCAGAGAGCACATTATATCAAAAAAGATGTGTGTATGTGGTGCCACAAATATATTTGCAGATGATTTGGTACCTAATATGACTCTTAGAAAAACCATTAATAGAATCATGGAGTCAACCACCGGTAGTGCAGAAATTACTGGAAGTTCAGCCCATTCCCAAGGTATTGTTTTGATGATGTGCATATATTTGTTACTGGTTTCAACTAGTTTTGCAGTACCAGACTATCTAACCCATTTGTTCCCTGCAGACATGGAATCTGCTGATCATTCCCAGCTCAAAGTTCCTTCCCAGACTCTTCCTACTCTTGTGAAGCAACACACCCCACTTCTCTACAAAGATGATAATTGTGCCACACAAGAGACTGTGAAAGAAGAGAAGGCTGATGTTAATAGTTCGCAGCAGTCTTTGGAGACAAGTCGAGCCACCAAAAGTATGGATCGGTCTGGAGCAATGCTAGAATCTTCATGTATAAAGGAAACAACATCGCATGGGAGTGCTCCACAGGCTGAGGAAGAAGCCCAGCAGAAGATGCCTAGTGAGCAAGGTAGATAATTTACATTCTTCTTCTATGTAACCACTCAAAAGAAGACAATTTACAGCATTCTGAAATTGTCACAGTACCATCTTTATCTGTTGGCCTCTTTGAAGATCTCTACTGCCATGTTTCAAATGAGATAATAATAAACTTCAATACGATCTGCGCCATATATTTTGACAAAAGCCCATAGTGCTCTTAAGTTTCCAACTGTTGCGAACACAGGGTTGTGGACGAGACAACTTCCTTTAAAAGAAAATTTTGTACAACATTTTGTGTTTTGTTCCTGATATATTCTCTTATTTTCTTCATTTTCTTTATACAGCAAAAACGAAGAAAAAGAAGAAAACAAATCTTCCTGCTAATGGTTAGTCTTTTGTCTTTCATTTCCTTCTACATTTGCTTTGTGGTTGGTAAACTATTAACATCCATCTCCTTTGAAATTGCTCAAACCATGATGCATCTCAAACAAATTTGTGAATTCAAATAAAATTAATATTCCAAGAATCTCTCTTTATCTTCCCTTGACATATGGGTCATTCAACTCGTCAGTGTTTGCCAATAAGGGAGCATTTGTATCCACTACTGTTGTGAATTTGGTGTGGTTTGTAATGATACATCAGTTATTAATCGTCTTTTTTATTTCTGTGTTGCAGCTGTCAACTTGCAGTGGGAAACTCCTCAAGATTTTGCTGCTGAAAACTTTGCGATGCCATTTGATCCTTTGGCCTACAATCCTTGTATGGGAGGCATGGTGTGGGGAATGGATGCATATATAACACCTTATGCTGGTCTTTTCCAACCCTATATGGGTTATACCCCAGGTGTATTTGAGGCTCCATTTGCAGGCATCTTACCTCAATATCCCTTTGGAGGGCAATGGTGTACTATGCCACCACTTGTTTCTCAGAGGTATTATATTGTATTCTGTTAATTTTAGCATTAGAGAAGTACTTTTGGTCTCAATTCATTGCATTTCAAAATGATAAACCTTCTGCTGACTCAGATTTTTACAGAAGTTAAATGTTAAATGTCAAAGAAATAATAATAATAAATGAATTTTAATTTCTTTTTATTGGATAAGTCTATGTGGCAGGGAATGCAGTAAAGTAAGCTGTGGTGCTGATACTTTATCACTGAAATCAAAATCTGTATGTTCCATTTTATCTTAAAGTTATTTATTTGCCATAGTAGATGATGCTACTAGTAGGAATTATCTATGTTTTATGGTTGACTGATAGGTTATTTAGCTCCAAATGAAAAATGGTTTACTGATTTTAGGTTTGCTTGAATGACTTGCAGTCTGGTATCCATATGCAAAGAAGACATGAGTGTACTGAAAGCAACTCTCATCCTCGCCCCCGTGAGCCGGCAAAACGAAGTTCAGACGTTGACGGCACAAAAACTGAGCGGTTGAAACACAAGCCTAGCTACCCAGGTTCCAGTGATGGCATGAAGAGGAGGAAAATCTTGGACGGCCCAAACAGGACCATGATCCCAATGGGCAGAGTCATATGATTGCAATACTGGGTTCTCTTTTTTTTTGTACTCAAATGGGTGGAGGAGCCAATTTTGTATATATGGTTGATCGATTGATTGTAAATTTGTAATATTTTTTTAGTAATTGAAATGTTTGTATTTTTTCTTTCAAAATAATAAAAAGCTGTTTTTTTTAATTTGTCTTGTGCATCTACGCGGTTTTCATTACTTTTATTGCAATACACAAACATTTGTTTATTTATTGATAAAAAATAAGACATTCAAGGAATCACATCACAGGAATGGCTAATGTGTCAGATACTAAGATTCCCTTCCTAAATGGATCCACTCCATAGGCCCATCTTATGCTCGTGAATTGTCAACTATGCCCTTGAAGAAATGTTATTTATATATTTTAAATTTATAAAGATTAATACCAAAAATTAAAAAGATATATAAATCCACCACTTAGCCAAACCCATTCACTTGATTTAAAACTCAAATCCTTATACAATCAATATTTCAACAAAAGGATTAACAATATTAAACATGACGGAAGGCAAAATTTGCAGTCTTTTGCAAGCTAATATCAATATGTCAAGTCACCATTTTTTAAAGTAATGAACACTAATTTAAAAGTAAAAATCTCCTAAGTTCTATACTTCAAAACAGAATATATATATATATATATATATATATATAAGTACTAAGTTTGTAATAAATTGAATTGATTTATAGTTATCTTGATATGTAAATAGTAGAATTAGGATATTTTAATACGGAGCATATGGACAAACTGATACTTACCGCTCATTTTATGGACACTTTAGTAGTGTATCTTGATAATATCTCATAATTGAAATTACAGAACTTTCTTTCTTATAAGGAAATCTTGATAATATCTAATAATAGGGGTCCATTACCGGTAAAACAAACACAGCCATAATATGACTATTCTTTAAATGGATATAGATCTTATATAGTCAAATGTGTTTAAACATGAAAATGATTGATATTTCCAATACTCTCTCCATTTTATAAGTGAGCTTAAAACCCGAAGGGTTAGTCTGACAGCTAATAAACATCTCAGGAAGTAGAAATCTTATATTTGATTCGCGCTCAACTCCAAGGGGTCACTCCTCGTAGCTTTATCCGAATTGTATGGATAAGGAGGTTTTCACATGCCAAGAAAGATTAGTCGGGTGAGATGCTTGAATGGATAACTTAAGTGGGCTTAGATTGTATTTAATAATCAGGACAAAAATCATAAATCATGCCTTTTTCAAATGGTAAAATTCAGGTAAAATTAACGAATTAAGTCCGTCGCCAGTTCTAAGTGAAATTAGAGAGGGCGTCAATGAAATGATTAAGGACCAAATTGCCTAGGTTTTAATGATTCCACTTTATATAGTTTGCAATTTTGAATTAAATGGCTTATAACAATTAATGGCGCTAATTAACTTGATATTTTGACTAATTAATGGACCTAATGTATCCATTCTTGTTCAGAAATCCTGCTAGTGCTTTCTTACACAAGTGTCTCTTAGTGTAAGCCCCCCCCCCAAAATCAATCTTTGGATCGGATCCATGACCAAAACAATTAATTTTCATTCTTTATTTATCTATTTTCAGAAATCAACAAAACATTATATTCCCACCACCTGACACAAGACCCAAATTTCATGACACAAATGGAAAATAGATAAATGAACTCTTGGGGTTGCCTTATAGTTTTTTTTTTTTAGATCCAGAGGTGTCCAAACATCGCACCCGACTAGTCCTCTAAGGTGTGTGAAAATCCCCCTATCCACACAAACCGAGTAAATCGATGAAACCTTACTCTATATATATTCTTATAGAAAGTGGCCCTTCATTGGAGCTCCCATGGTTTGAACTCAAGACCTCCCTCTAGAAATCTTACTCCCAAACCAATTGGAATAACCCCTTGGGGTACGGGTTGCCCTTATAGTTGGTGATTATTATTGGACAAAGAAAATGGTGATATGGATTAACCTTCTTCTGTGCTTGGTGCATGAGAAATTCCAAAATCCTTTCAAAATGTTGGCCGTGATATGGAACTTCCACTACAGAATACCTATCTACTGACATTAAACAATTCAATGGCAAGAATCATGGAATACAGTAATCCAAATCCATAAATTCCACACTACCAAACAGGTCCACTATGTTGGCAGGGCAGATGATGTTTCGAATCAAATATCTCAACTGACATGTATTTGTAGTTGTATAGACAACCTGAGCAACCTGGAAAATATCTTCAACCCCACTGCCTGTATCAGCTGTATGAATCAATGCAAGGACAGCAGATACAGGACCAATACATGATAGAACCAGTACTAATTTTATCTTCCTACATAAATAGCAACACTAACCCAAATTTTGTAACTGAGAAAAAGAAAAGAAAATTGCCAATATGCATTGGCTGAAAAGCCCACAATGTGGACAAAACTAACAGTTCCCATTGATAATTCTGCCTTAAATTGTAATCACTTCAAACAGCATTTAAAGCCTATTCTAAACCAATAAAAAATAAATAAAGCAAACAAAAAGACGTCTGAAACCACCCACAAACGTTTCATCTTTCGATATTTGTGGTGAGACTGCCGTGCTAAACATTCACCAATAGTACAAAAGCCACAGTCATATTGTGATTTCAGGCATCTCCTACTTGTAGAAATCGAAATCTGTATCAGGCTTCTTCACATTTGTCCTGTACCCCTTCTCAAAGTCCTTTGGAAGAATGACATAACGGTTCTTACGCACAGCATGCATTCCTGCCTCCTGGCAAATAGCTGAGATCTGCAACAAATTCAAATTATTCCTTGAGAATACCATATGATGGAATTATATTTTAAATGCAAAGATGAAGTTAATGTAGGGTGCTTCAACACTTCTTTTCCAAGTGAACAGTGATTCTATCCCAAAACAGATGATAAACATCTGCATGAGGACTGGATATTCCCTCTGTGGAGATTGACACACAGATGGTACACTGCCAAGAACTCTCATTTAGCGAACTTGAGGGGAAGGTGCAAACAAAAGACACATGGTTCAGTTTGTACTTCCCCGTAAACATTCTAGCTGAGCCAATGTGTACCCAGAATATACGGTTAGGACAGTCAGTTATGCTCTAGCATATCTGAGATTCAACCTACAAAGCATCTCGGTCGCATCGCATACAAATATAACCAGTCAGACATGTGTCACACATTTAGTTTGCCGCACATTATAAATAAGCTTGTGCTGCACATGTACGAGGCCTAACCAAGTGTAAAATATGCTTTGTCAGTATCTCATAACCAAGCGGTTATGTCGCACTCACACGTAATGTTTTAAAAGCCACACAGATCAAAAGATCAAGTTTAAGTTAATTGATGACTTGAAAGGGAAGGGGGCCTGGGGGGTGAGAGGTGGGGTGGGGTGTGTGTGTGTGTGGGTGGGTGGCTGTGTGGAGAGGAGCCTATTTGATTCTAATCATGGATACAGGAAGTATAAGAGTGTTGCAACACATCAATAATTAAACACCCTTATCCCTTACAAATAAGGTAGGTGCCGTTTAACATAAACAATACCAACAAGAGTTTAAGAGGCAAAGCCAGATTAGAGAAAAGTGAATCAGACTATGAAACAAACAGAAGATAAATAGGCAGGTCCATAACAAAACTATGGAAAACCAATGGAATCCTTAGTAATGACATACAGTGATGTTTTTCTTTTTGAAGCTCAGAATTGACAATGTGTAAAGAGACCAATGAGTGGACCAAATTGCACCTTCATATTGATAAAATAAAACCACTTCTTGTTTTGAAGTTTGTTGCTCCTGTGGAAGTTCTATGCTATTTTTTATAAGAAATTTTACGATTAATGAAATTTGCTAGTCTTGAGACAACCTCCACAAAAGTGTATTATCCAATAACATGGATCTGGGTTTCTCCTAATATGGTGAGGGCTCATATTTTCAGGTTAGGAAACGCCTACAGGTCTTTTTCACCAGGTTTATATTGGGTACGCATCCACATGTGGTGTTTGTTAATATCTCAAGTTTTGAGGATGGGCAGATGAATGAAAGTCCGGTATTCTAAAAACATCTGATTGTTAGTCTTTCATGATATTTTCCCATCCTCAGCAATATGTTTCAATTGCAAAAATGAGAAGGATATGAGATGCAATCACATCACCACACATCATCATTTTAATTGAAACACATCTCATTTGAGGTCAGCAAATAACAGCACCTTGTGTTGCATAATCAAATGTAACTGTGTCTGACACATCTCTATGTTGGTTTCTCATGAATTCTCCTCACCTATCTTAAATATTGCTTTTGCAAATTATTAATGATTATCCACTGCCAACCCCAGATAGATACGATGAATAGGCTTTGATGATGATGGCAATTAAAGATTATCACAAATATTGCTCTTTCGAAATCTAGCATAGGGAACAATTTATTACTTAATTGTTTTAAAACAAATTTGTATATAATTTTTATTGGTGTTAATTTTACCTTTTGTACTAGTGTTATTTTTACATGTTATTTTGACTCAATGATATTATTTTAAATAATTCAAAGATTATTAAAAAGGACACATTCTATACATTCCTACACATGCTATAGACCCATGCACGTTTGTATAATAAATTGCTAACAAAATATTATTTCTCCACCAAATTTTTCAGATGAAAACAGAAAATTCCACTTACCTCTGCAGCACTGATTTTATCCGGTCGAGAGACATAGTCTTCCAAATCAACCTCGTCACTCAAGTTCATTTTAGCTGTGCAGACCTATAAAATGCACACAACAGAAGTAGCATTAGTGATCATTCCAAAAAACATGGAAAACAAAAACCTAGAAGTAGCATATCAGTTATCAGAAATTTCATTAAAAAGAAGAGATTGATAAAAGATAAAAGACATTGGAGAGAGAGAGAGAGAGAGAGAAATTTCATTAAAAAGAAGAGATTGATAAAAGATAAAAGACATTGGAGAGAGAGAGAGAGAGAGAGAGGAGAGAGAGAGAGAGAGAGAGAGAGAGAGAGAGAGAGAGAAATTTCATTAAAAAGAAGAGATTGATAAAAGATAAAAGACATTGGAGAGAGAGAGAGAGAGAGAGAGAGAGAGAGATAAATTTAAATTGTTACATGAAGTTTATGAAATCTCTTGGATAAATATGACTCCATGAAGGTCCAGCCAAAATCCTAAATTAGACCCAGATGAAATCCTGCAATTTTAGTTGTTTCTTTTTTTCCAAACTTCCTATTCTTACACAGTATTGAACTTTAATAGCACAATGAAAAATAAAAACTGATCAAAGAAGTCACGAACTGGATGACAGAATGTGTGAATATGAACATTGTACATCTAGACAAGGGACGCACAAGTACAGTTTAGGCTCTGAACACTCTTAGCTAGCCAACCCATGCATCAGTCATAAGGTTTACAATCCTCAGATACAATTAATTGCAAGTCAACTCAACTCCCTAAAGCTAAATAAAGTCGTTCACATAATTTGCTTCAAATGGGTAACTAAATCGTGTCCCTGTGGATCCAACATTCTCCTCTTATACCTAATAATTCATGTACTAGAGATGCATTTCCTTTAGCTTCCAAAAAGGGCATCATTCATAGCAGATTAAAAGAGCCAATCATTGTAAAATTAGGATGCATTTCTGAAGTCAAATATTCACTTATAGCATGCCATATTCTCAATGGGTTGACACATTTTCTAATGCATATATATTCCCATAAAGATTACCCTTTGGCATCTCGACTTTCTAGGTTCCATCTAAGTGATAGGATGGCTTTTGTCATTGATTCTCTGCCAACTACAATAATCACACACATCCCCCACCAGAGATCTATTATTGTTGGTATTGCACACCCTCATATGTTCAGATCATCATCATCATCAAAGCCATTTATTCCATACCCATAGGGTTCACATCAAATTGGATTTGGCAATTTTTCCTTTAGGATGATTGTCTATCTAATGCCGACATTAATCCCACATGCTTTTGGTTGCATCAATTAACACTTATCAACTGTGTGTCTCCCAGACATCAACTGCTCTCTGGAAATGTTTTTCCAACTACCTTAAGAAGGATGACGAAAGCAGGAATATTTCCCCCATCCATGCATGCATGAAACCCCACCAATTTGAGGCCTCAAGCCTTGCACCTTCTTCGAGTTTCTTTAAACATCTATTTATCAACCAACAGGAGTCACCCGCCTTGACTACATTTCCATGCCTCAATCAAAGAATCCAAATCTTCTTCTGGACTAACAATCTCAGTAACATCCGCCCAATATTGACTTGATTACCATGCCTCAACAAAGGAGTCGAAGTCTCCCCCATCCAACTCCCAATTGTCAGCAGTATCTACCCAATCATTTATTTATGTGGAAGACCTAATGTAACCCCCTTAGGGTTCCATCCAACTCTTGATGCAAGCAATGTCTGCCCAATCTACTCCATTCTTCTTTTATTGCATGCATGATAATATATTCTCTCCTCGGTTCATGCCCATATATTTTGCTAGCAATAGCCTTGAAGGTCTAGAACAAAGCTACAAAATAATTCTTGCATTTCAAGGGTCTTAGTCATGCATCCATCATGTAATCGGTGATTATGTAATTGGTGATTCAATAGGGTAATCTGGAAAAGGAAAAAAATGGAGTTATAGGGCATTTGGCATCCAATTGTACAAACACTGGGAGCTATTATTAATTAGAAGCTCCATGTTACTCCAATTAAATGTATTACACCAAGCATCTCTCTGTCCCTTTTTCATTTGAGTCAATCATCCATCTCTTTTTGTATTTGTCGATGATTGTAAAATTTGTACTTCAGTTTCTTTATGCAATAATTTATACTTGCCTCTCAAAAAAAAAATGTAGACTGATTCCAAAAAACAAGTATCATGCTCCCAACCATATTTTCCCCTTTTTGATAGGTAATGAAGAGCTTGTAATCCATTTCTATTTCTACTAAAGAAAGAATAACTTGTACTCCCCCAGCCGTCGTTTTCCACCTTTTAAAAAAAATCTCATATAATGATGATATATTGGGATGAACTCATCATAGAAAATACTTTTCTCTATCAGTTCATATTCTCTAAAGGCAAGTACAAGCTCAATCTTTCAGACTATCACCAGTCACCGCTACCTCAAAACAGTCCTACAACCCAGTTGAGTGAAAAGAAAAAAATTCAAATCCATAAAAGTAATTTCCCATGCTTACAAGTAAAAAGTGGGCTTTTCGAGAGAAAAGGAGAGAGTTATACTTGTATGATAAAATGTTTCAACATATTTTAGCCAATTTGCATGCAGTGTAATCAGAGGAAACAAAATTCATATGTTGAAAAGGCCTGGGATACAAATTCAAAGTTGCTCACCCACCATCTTTGTCTTCTTTTCTCATGATCTAAATACAAAAGAAAATCCTTGCAGTTTGATAAGCCAAGAAAACCATCACCAACAACACGAGCAATAAATTAAAATACAGAAAAGATCATTTTGTAACGGAGGTATCCAAAAGCAAGGTTTTAACTAGACATTTGTTGATGACCCCAAAAATGCCTAGTTCATAAGGTCATGTTGGAAAGATCCAAAGAATTTTTTTATTGTGCATAATAAATAAATGGTATACCTTCACTTGAAGAAGCAGAAAATTAAGATTTTATTTGGCAGCAATCAAGGAATTGGAATAGGTCAAGCTGGCTCACAACCATTACTTGTCCAGTTTGTCTAAGCCCCAGTATGGGATATGGAACAGATCAATGACCTTGCAACTCCTTTGACTTCAGCCATGCCAAAGTATGGAACCAATACAAGCGGGTCCAATCAAGTTCAACTATCTAAGATGCACAGAAAATTTATATATGCTCAACACATCATCTCAAATACTCATCTTTATTAGATAACCCAATTCTTACCGGGTAACTTGGCAAAATATGCTTTAATGATTTTATTTACTTTTGTCATACGGCATATTACTAAAGGAAGTCTAAAAAAGATCTTATGGTAAAATCTTTTAAAACATACACTTATTTGACACTTGAAAGACTAATTCATTAACAAGTCAAAAGAATAAAGAGCATGGTTAAAATATCCCAAGAAACAAATCATAAAAGTAACGTAAGAACATATTTTGAACAGGATGCTCATATCTGTATTCAGGCCCCAAATTTTGGTAGTGTGTTGAACCCCCATTTTCAGTCATGTCATCTCCAAAACTATACACCCTGCCTGCCCCCTCTCCTCTGCTCTCTCTTTCCAAAAACCAAGTGCAATTCACCAACATTGTAATCCCAATAAGAAAACAAAAACTGAGGGAAACCATTACCACAACAAATCAACAAATCTAAGTGGTCAGACAACCATTCATCTAAGACCTAAATCGCAATCACTTCTAAGTAAGAAGAATTCGCATATTATATGTGAGAGAAGTTAAGCCCTCACTTTTTTATTTCTACTGTTTATTTAATCCCAGTGAATTTTTTTGAGAATCTGCCTTTTTTGGACATCTATTCTTTTTTCTTATAGACAGATCTATTCAGGTTTTTTGGGTTACTAGGTAGCAATTGCGCTGCTTACCTGAAAAACGAGCCTTTTTTGTCTCCTATCTGGCAGGGGGAATTCGATCTTACGGTCAAGTCTGCCTGGACGAAGTAGTGCTGGATCCAGAGTGTCCGCCCGATTAGTTGCCATTATAACCTTTACATTAACTGTTTGGTCAAATCCATCCATCTGCATAGAATTCAGAGAAAACATCCAAAGATAAGTGCAAGTAATCTTGTAAGAATGAGAATAGACACACAAAATAAGTGCAACACTATCATAGATGGAATCTTCGAATAATGACAGCTGATATCTCTAACATAATTATACTCAATGACGTGAGAAATAGAGAGAGAGCTTGAAGTGTTCCTTTCCATATGTTCCTCCAAAAGGCAAAATCCCAAGGCACATATAGATATGAGTACCGAGCATATTTAAAAGCAGTAAATATGGATTTTTATACACCTTAAAACACAGTCGAGGGTTTCACTGTTCAGTTCTAAATAATTTCACATGCACAAATTTAATTTGTATATGAAAAATGACATTACGTTTATTGATCATCATGTTGAAAGATGTATAAACAATTGCAAGGTTGAAACTTTATAATGGGCTCATCATAAGTGATATAAATTTCAAAAATGGTCCTTCTGGTTAATATGTTCAATTACAATTAACTTATTTTTTAGGGTTGCCAAGTCTCACACTCCATAGATAAAATCAGATACCTTTCAGTATCTGTATACCATAGAGAAAAGCAGATTCAAACTTTTTTTTAAGTATCCAACTCATTCTAATGCCTGTGGAACATGGAGAAAAGAAGATGTTTAGAAAAGGGCAGTGATTCACGCAATCATGTTTTGAAAAGAATGAAAGAATGAAGCATTTCATGTTTTTTTAAGCTTTTTGAGGACTTTGTATGGGTAAAGGTGTACAAAAGGACAAAGAAGGTGGTTCATCCTACAAAGAACACGGATGCCAAAGGAAATAAATCTAGAAAAACCTAAAGGTGAGTATTGAATCTACAAACCGTTGGCAAGTTTGGATGATTGCAAGTAGGTCAAAGGATCAATCCCTTGACAGAAAAGAAATATATGACAGTAAAATAACTAGTTTTACCATAACATCCCTACGGTGGATGCCAGTCTCAAGACCATGGCACATATATCAATACAAGTTTTCTGAGATAACCGACAAGGTATGCTAGTCCCTCCACTAGAACTAAAACATGCAACTGCCAAGCATGTTAACAGCATACAGCCAGCCAAACTAATTCTTTAAGTGCAGAACTAATGATATCTGTCCTTTGATCTAGATTTTAGAAAGATCCACTAAAATAAACATGATAATTTTCTATCATGTAATTCAGCTCAGTTAATATCTCACCTGATTCAGTAGTTCCATTAGGATTCGCTGAACTTCTCTGTCAGCTCCAGTTTGAGCATCAAAGCGTGCAGTAGCAATAGCATCAACCTCATCAATAAATATTATTGCAGGAGCATTCTCTTTTGCCAGACGGAAGACATCACGAACCATTCTCGGGCCCTGGAAAAAAAGAAAAGATCAATTATGACTGCAACCAAGAAAAAGACAAACTCAAGCAATTAAAAAAAAAACAAAAGATGAACTAAATCCCTCAACAACCCCTTCCCCCCCTCCAGAAAATAAAAACTTCTGAACTTATTTGAAACTTATGAGAAGAATAACACATGGTTAAAAGGAAATAGATATGTTATAGATGCTGCATTTACATATGGCATGTCATTGTCATTGTCATCATCATAGTCAAGTTCCCATCTATCGGGGGCCAATGAGTTGGAACTGATATTTGGTTTTGGTGAATTATATTGCAGGTGTTAACTGCCTATCTGACAACCCTCATCTTTAACCATAGGAAGTGATAATAAAAAGTGCAGCATAGAATAGTTTGTTGCAGATGCCAGGTCCAATAACATACCTCACCCAAGTACTTCTGAACAAACTCAGAACCAACTACTCGAATAAAAGCTGCAGTTGTGTGATTAGCCACGGCCTTAGCAAGCATCGTTTTGCCAGTACCAGGAGGTCCATAAAGGAGCACACCTCGGGGAGGATCTATGCCAATTTGTTTGTACAGCTCGTGATGAGTCAGAGGTAATTCAACTGCTTCACGAATTTCTTGCTTCTGAATGTCACAACCTCCAATATCCTAGCAACACCAAAGTTACGATTAAAATGAAATAAAGGTATGTGAAGGCTAAAAAAGTAAATGGTTTTGCATTAAAAGGCCACTTCGAAACCCCAAAATAGCCAAAAGAGGAAAAGGAAAAGGAAAAGGAAGACAAAGAAGGAGAATGGGAAAAGCATTATAAGGGACACAAACACATCTAAATCCAAAATTATCTATATATATATATAGAGAGAGAGAGAGAGCAATGCCCTGCATGTACAAGGTCATCAAGTTAATAAAGTTTAATCTTTATTGTTTTGCAACATACAGAACATATAGCCTGCTCTATCTATCCTTCCGAGTGTACGCATCATTTTGCAATTCAACTGAATCATAATCACCTTTTGGTGCATGCTATTGGTTCAACTACATTCTCTGATTTGATTAAAAAATAGTAACATACAATTTATTTATTTTTTGAAAGTTACCTTCATTAATCAAGAGAAAAGGCAAACATCAACAAAAATAGTAACATACAATTAAAGACACCCTAGCACTTAATCAGTTAGGTACTGCAATTGAAATCATAATCGAGTAACAAAACCTGTTTGCCGAGATTCTGTTTGCACAACACAATTTTTCATAAACACACGAGAAGCTACAATAAGGGGAGATACCAAGGGAACAAAAGAAAAAAAGTAAACCCATAAACCACCAAAAGCAATGTTGCATTGGTGCTTTAAAATGTGACATACTAACTTTTTAAAAAAAAATGTGACATATTAGTGTTGGATACATTTCATATTTCCTTTCGATTCGTCAACACTGTTTGTAGAAATTCCAAAACAATTCTACAATTCTCCAAATTCTAGAATTGCAAATTTTGGGAGTCCCAGAATTTGGAGAATCCCCACACAACTAATTATGTGTTTATTTGGCTTGGAATTATTTTCTAGAACTTGAGATTTCCACTTCCATCAAACATGGAGCTCTTGTCGGGAATTTAAAAATTCAGCTCTCCCCATTCCACTACAAAATGATGAGCTATAAAACCTGTACTTCAAATATTCTTTTCAATACTATTTCAGCATCGTTTTAGGAAAAAAAAAAAAAAAACAAGAAGTTACAAAGGGATTTCTTGAAAGGAGGAAATGCAACGTCAAAAGGATTTCGCGAAGGAAGGAAATGCTGGGAAGAAGTCTCTTCTAAAATGTGTCCAATACCTAGAGAGATGATAATTATCTTCCAATGACTTCACAAATATACAAGCAACGATTTTAATGCAGTAGCAAGTTTCTTCCAAAATGAGCCCAATTAATAGAGATGATAATTTCTTCCAGTGTGGCAACAAGAAAATGAAGCCAATGATGTTAAATCCACCAGAGGTACAAAGATTGGACAAGGAGGTGATCTATAGACTTAACACAATCATCATGATCAACATTATAACTGAAACATAAAATGCCACCAAGTCTCAACAAGAAAACAATAAAAAAAAACCTAATTCTTGAAACCCAACCACCCTCACAAAGCACATTGCATATGAGACCCTGAGAGACATTAATTAACAAAAAGTTCCCATTCCAGTAATTAGAAATTACTGAATTAGGGTTTTTCCGAAGTAGTTTCGGTAATTAGGGTTAGGAAATTACATAATTAGGGTTTTTTCTACATTTTGGAGGAATAGGGTAAAGAAAGTACTAAAATAAGATTTGGAGAATTAGAGAATTAGGGTCGTTCTTTTGGTACATTCTGGGGAATTCGAGTTTGTGTATTTTGGTGAATTAGGGATTTTGGAATTCCCAGATTGAATAAAACAAGACGATAACAATCGTATATGGCATCAGAAAAGAAACCCTAATTTCCAAAAAAACAGAAAACCCTAATTCAGTGATCTTGAATCAAATTAGAGATATGAGTGTACAAATCTGTATACATTGTAAGTGCAGTCAGGCTTCTCAGACTGGCTGAGGAGTGAAATACTGGAATCAGCTTCAGGCGGGAGCACATCAACAAGGGCATTGGAGTGACGGTGCAGAGCAACGGACGCTGACGGCTTGAGCAGCTCCCTGTTGATGGTGCTGAGGATCCGAACATAGTAATTGGAGCCGGTGGTGGAGCCCACGATTCCATTATTCTGGTCAACCATCTCCATAAACTGACCGATGACGAGCGGGACAGACTGGATACGCTTGACCTCCTCCTGGGCTCGGAGGAGCTCGCGCTTGAGGTTCTTCTGTTCATCCTTGACATACTCTTCTTGGATGTCGATGAACTCGATCTGGCGCTGGAGAGACTTGAGGCGACCGTAGAGATCGTCGTCATCAGATGAGGTGGGGTCCGCCATGGATGGGTTGGGATCGGATCGAATAGCCGGGATGGACGGAGGTGGGGATGCTGACGGTTTGGGGTCGAGGACCATGGCCGAGGCTGCCATCGGAAAGAAGCTTTCTTGTTCTAGTTTTCTTGTTCTGCACTAAAACGGAAAAAGGACACGCTTGCCTCTTAAATAAGAATAAAAAGGAAGGAGGCAGGCGGTCGGTCGGTGGTTTAATACCTTAACCAGGGATTTATCTACCGACAAAGGAAAAGGAGAGAGAAATATCATCTCAAAATTTTTTCCTTTTTAATATAATACTCCCTCCATCACATTTTCGTTGTCTCACTTAAAATATTTATATTTTTTTAAAAATTCTCTTTATAATGCTAGCACTCTATTTAATCTTATCCATTTTCAACGCACTTTATATTACTCCAATGAGATAACTATTATACGACAATTCTAAACTCCATATAAGACAACTAATTTAAGACAGAGGGAGTATATACTTATATAACATGTCTAAGAGTAATTTTTAAATGGAATATCTAAGAGTAAATTAGGCAAGGATCTGAAGTTATTTAAGTCATAAAAAATTAAAAAAATGTTCAATTTTAAGTTTCTATAAACTCGTTTGAAGACTATAAAATAGGTTACAGACTTACATATTTAAAATTATTGACTCATTTAAAATAACTTACAAGAAAATTTAATTATCTCCTATCTTTCGCCTCAATTACAAAAATTATCATCATAATTTTAGTAATTGTAAAAACTAATCTGAATAAACCATCCCAAATATATTTTGGCCTCCTCAAAGTGGCTCAAACCTTAGATGATAAATACAGTCAATACAAATTGAATTCGCCATACAAGTATAATATCAGTCGACACATTTGTTTTACGAGCCTATATGTTCGATTTATCGGTCGATACATATCAGCCATTATCAGTCGATACTTCATAACAAAGGTCGAAATATCGGCAGATACATATCGTATCGGTCGATATGTATCGGTATTTTAATACCGAATGATATCGGCCGATACGATATGTATCGGCCTATCATATCGGCCGTACATAAATTTTATCGGCCGATATGGCCGATATTCAGTCCGAAATATCGGCCACAATATCGGCCGATATTCATAATTATTGGTATTTAAAAATTATTTTTTTAAAAAAACACCGATACGGTTTTTCACGGTTTTCCTCCGTGTTTTGCGGTTCTTCCGATACGGTTTTCACTGGTTTTCACGGTTTTTGCAGTTTTTTGGAGGTTCTTCGCGGTTTTCTGCGGTTCTTCACGGTTTTCTGCTGTTTTTTCACGGTTCCGATATCGGAGGAGAAAGAAATGCCGATATCGGAGGACAGAGAAAATTATCGGCCGATATTTGCATATCGGCCGAGGCGTTTTTTTAACCCCTGCTTCATAGTGTCGTCCAGTACCTGCATTGTTGGTTTTTTTTTTTAAATCGGTTTTGACTTATTTTTTAGTTACTTTCACTAATTTTTAATTTAAAAAGGTTTAAAAATGAAGTTATTCAAATTTTAAATTATTTTTATCACTTTTGAACATTTTGTTATTTTTTTTAATTTTAAATTTCATGGAAATTAGAATGATTAGATAAGAGTAAAAATTTATTCATCTACCATATATTTAATTTTTATACATTTAATGTAATTATATAGATTTGTATTCTTTTTGCAAGTTATTATAATTTTTTTTTATCAAGAATATTTTATTAGTATAATTTTTTCAATATTGAAAGACATTTTGAACATGTGAAGTGGCAATTCCAATTAATGCAAAACATATCAGTAGCTTTTACGATTATTTAAAATTATAAAAATAGCTTTTATAATGGAAGCATACGATAAAAAGAGATTGATTTACAAATAACCTTAAATAAGTACAAACACCTGATGAAGAATACTTGGAAACAACAAAACTGACAAAGGCTGGGTGTTTTCTTCTTTTCACAAGGGCCCAAGGCCCGGCCCATTTTATGACAAATTCAAATCACTAAAATTGTTATTTTTCTTTTTAATATTATATTCAATTATTTTTATATCTATTTGATATATTTTCACCATTAGATTATTCATGATAAGTGAAAATAGTTACTCAATAATTTACATTTATTTTAAAAAATTAAAGGATAAAATAATTCAATGTAGCCTATCGAAGCACTTGAGATTTTAAGTCTAGGAGTATCTTTTAGACCAATCATTAGTTAATTACACAATATATCATATAATTATAGCATTGTAATTTAAATGAATTTTGCCAGTATTTATTTGAGTCTAAAAAGGGTCAAACCAAGTTTTAAAGAATTAGTCCTAATTAAGCCTAATCCAAAAGGCCGGACCTAACCCGAAAGCCTAAATTTAAAAAAGCCCAGAACTTCATTTTTTTTAAATATTATTTTTAAATTGTGTCAAATAATATGTATAGATATAAACTTATTTAATATGTAATTTACATTTTATAAAAGCTAATAACACAATTCAAGGGTAGCATACTTAAGACTTTTTTAAGCCCAAAAAACCAAAATATGCAAAATGAGTTTAATATTGGGTCAGACCTTAGAAGTAAAAATATTGAGCCACACTCGTGAATGTGAAAGCAGGCCTGAGTCCAGAGCCTAGGCTCAAGCCCCATATCAGGGGTAGAAAAATCGGCCGGGCCGGCCGATTTTTCATATCGGCCGAACTTTTTCTCTCTCCTGCCCATTTTTTTTTTTTTTTTTTAAAAAAATCCAAAAAATTTATGGTAAATGCAGATAATTATGAACTTATTGAATATGTAATTTTTTCATAAAATATCGGACATTTACATCTTCTAATATATTTTTGAAGTTACGATAGCGGAAAATTATATAAATAGTAATGAAATTGTGAAAATTACAAGGAAAAGGATATAAATGAGGAAAATTTGTAGAAATAATTTCATAATTTATTTTCTTAGTCAATGAGTGTTATTTTAAGTTATAAAGTTATAGAAATAAAAATAAATAAATAATAAAATGATTGAAAATTACATAATAATGTAGAAAAATATTAGAAAATGAAACTAATGGGGTCCTAATTACTTGAACTGATAAACCACACAAATGTCATACATTTTAATTATAATAAAAAAATAACAGCAAATAAGAAAATTTCATTTATTATTTTATAGGTTTTACCATTTACATTTATATGTCATAATCCATAGTTAATAATGAAATAATTACAAAAAGAAAGAAAATAAAAGGAAAAAATTGCATCCCTGTAAAAGACGTTAGTATACATTAAATAACAGCAAATAAAAAAAATTCATGTATTATTTTATAGGTTTTACCATTTTCTAACATTTATATGTCATAGTCCATAAATAATATTGAAATAATTACAAAAAGAAAGTAAATAAAAGGAAAAATTTCATCCCTGTAAAAGACGTTAGTATACATTAAATAACAGCAAATAAAAAAATTTCATGTCTTATTTTATAGGTTTTACCATTTTCTAACATTTATATATCATAGTCCATAGATAATAATGAAATAATTACAAAAAGAAAGAAAATAAAAGGAAAAAATTACGTCCCTGTAAAAGAAGTTAGTATACAGTAAATAACAGCAAATAAAAAAATTTCATGTATTATTTTATAGGTTTTACCATTTACTAACATTTATATGTCATAATCCATAGTTAATGATGAAATAATTAAAATAAAGAGTAAGTGAATGAAAAAAATGTTGTTGTAAATTTTGACATGTTCGCAACAGTAACTAAGAGCAAATGAAAAATTTTCATCTATTATTTTATAGGTATTATCATTTTCTAACTTTTTTTTTTTTCATTTATGCTATTTTATGTTGAAATAGTTAACAAAAAGGAATAAATAAATGAAAAAAAAAGTAACTAACAAAGTAGATAAAAAATAACTACAGATACATTCAGATGGAAAAAAATTATAATACCTATATAAAGCTTTTATTTACTACATAACTTCAAGCATTTTTTAACTTTTTGTAACACTTTTATGTCATTTTTGGCTAAAAAAATTAAAATAAAATACAGATAAATCGAAATAAATTACAAAACTTACAAGATCAGTAGATCTATAAATGAAGAAACCTTTGAACGGTCTGGATCGTTCGGTTTCAAACAAATCCGGGTCGTTTAGAACTTAGTTAAATCAAGTAATGAAGAGTGAATTTTTTTTGGAAGATAAATAGTAAAATCTGGTTTTTTCCTTGAAAATAAGGTGTGAAATTTGAGATGTAAGTGAATGGTATTCATAGAAAAAAATTGGACCGGTTCGATTTTTCAGATTTAAAAAAAATAATAAAATATTCACGCATGCCGGACCAGCCGAATCCTGCAGTCCGCTGTACACAGAGATGTGAAAGGGAGAAATTGGTTGACAGGTGAGATCTCGTCCGAGATCTCGCCCGATATATCGGATGGGATATCGTCCGATATATCGGCAAAATATATCCGGACTTGAGTTGGGCCAGGCCCGAGTTTTACTGTTTTTTAGGGGAAAAAACGGCCGTTTCGGCCCAAATTCGGCCCAGATTCGGCCAAGATTTGGACCGATATATCGGTCATCTCGGCCGATATTTATTATAAAAAAAAAAAACAAAAAACCGAATTTTTAAAATTCGGCCGATATGATGACCGATAATTCGGTCAAAAAATCTGTTATATCGGCCGAAATTTTTTTTGTACGGCCGATACTATACGTATCGGCCGATATAATTCGGTGGCTGAAAATCTGAATTATATCGGCCAATACGCACAGTATCGGCCGATATTTTTACCCCTGCCCCATATACCCAGGGATCCTGAAAGCTCGGCTCACCATACTCGAGTTGCAGCTCAAAGCTCGGCCCACCATACTCTGAGTGAATGAGTGCTTCATTTGACCCATTTACATTATTTTCTAAAAATTTAAAAAGAAATTGCAAAATAGAAGTCGAAGTTATTATAAGAGAAGAAAGAAAAAGAAATGATTTCTGACCCAGACAACTAATGTATTGAGTAAAAAGATTTTGATTCGAAAAGTCAGAGAAATATGTATAGCAAATTTGATTCTTTATATTAGGACAGCGTCTGCGATTTTCACACGTTAATCCAATTTTTTTTTATTTACTTAAAATCAATAAAAATTTAATGGCAGAGAGGAGATTTTAACTTAAGAGATTTAAAATGAAAAGGATATTTTAAAATTTCAACTCATCTTTTTACACATTCGCATACAGCCTATAAACCAAGTGAATTGACAGGGAAATTGGTGTATTTGATATCAAATGTTAAATGATGACAAATGGATAAAATGACAAGTACAATATCTCTTGGTATAAAAAATATCGGCGTCCCGATCCTTTCTCATACATTAAAAGTTGGCATATCCCATTGCTTATTATCATTAGTGTCTTCCAAATTATGCATAAAGAAAATTTAATTTTAGGTCTGGTAGCATCAAAGTAGCAATTATGGCTATATGATGGGCCAAAAAGCAAACAGACCCTGATCAGGTCAGATCCACGCCTAATCGGACCTTGTGTTATCAGGATGGGCCGAGGATGGTCCGATAAACCTATTGATGACGGCCAGATCCTAGCGGGCCTGTTCTGGGTCCGTTTACGAGTGTAATTTAGGGTATTAAATGTAAAATAAATTAATATATCTGATCCATATGAAAAAAAAAACTACAACTAACATTCCAAATCTTAAAAAAACGTGTTCTACAGTAGTAACTAGGAAGAACATATTTTGTTTGCAAAATAAATTAATATCTTTAATAATCTGATAATTTTAAAACATAAAAGAAATAGTGGAGAAAGTGAGTCAAATTGAAGTCTTTTAACTGTTAAGAAAATAATTGTTTTTAAACACATGATTAACAATAGTACAAATCAATAACCTAAAGTTATGCCCAATTAGAATTAATAAATAGTTTCAACTTAATTTTTAAAAATTAAATAGGGCTTGGCTTAAATAAAAACTTAGTCTAGCTCCTTTGGCTTCCATCTCTAGGGTGATTTCTATCCATCTCATGATGAGAACTTTTTTGTTTGAGAATTTAGTTTTTTGGCGTTGAACATGAATCGATCACAAGACACTCGCTTTATAAAACAGGTTCTTGAACGTCGAGTCAACCGTTTGAAATTAAATCATTAGGTCATTATGCTATGATAATATGGGTTTTTTTATCTTTTAAATAGAACGTCTTACTTTTTCGAGTATTCTGGTGTTTTCTTTCATAAAATATTCTATGACAGATTTACAAAAGTTAAATGATATGACAAAGATAAAAGTAAAAAAATAAAAATAAAAAAAATAATGGAGTATAGAAAATTAATTATTAGAAAATGAAAATAGAAAATAGAAAATTATATTAAAATCATCGTATTAGAACAAATAACTTATTTCTTATTACTGAATAAAGAAGAAAAAGAGATTAAATAAGAAGAAGAATATAAACTTATTTTTTGAGAAAATAAAACATATTTTTCAAGTTGAAGCACACTCGTTTCGTTTGTTTCAGCTAAGAGAATACTAGATAGTCTAAAACAATTAAAATAAACTAAAATAATGACCAACAAATTACAAAAGGGAGTTTTATTTCAGATTTATGCCAAAATCAGATATGTCAATCTATTTCAACCAAAATAGAACAAATTTTTTTATTTTTAAATTTAGGTGTGAGAAACCACGGGATACTAAACATAAAACCTCTACAAGTGATACCCCTTATGCTAAGGGCATACTAGGTTTCGTTGCTTGCTTGGAAATAATGTATAGATCTTTATTGAACTTTTAGGACATTGTTCTCAATACTGAGGGGATGCCTTCTCTATGGACGGTTTCTCATCTAATTTTTAGGGAAATAATTTATGCACCCCCATTTTTATCCAAGGTGCACTCCTCATAAGTGAAATGTCAGTTTTTGGTAAAAATGGAGGGTGCTTTATTAGAAAAAGGAAAAAAAGTTGAGGGTAAAATTGACATTTCACTCATAGAGAGTGTACCTTGGGTAAAAATGAGAGGCGCACCAATCATTTCCCAATTTTTATGTTGGTTGTTCTTTTTTTGCTTTCTCTTTTTGCATCTGCACCTCTAGTGCCTTTTTGTTTATTAATATACGAACCATTTCAAAATAAAATTATAATTCCGTGATTAGAGAAGCTGACAACTAAGGAAATATATAATAATGGAAGGTTGTTGTTGAAGAATCAACTGGGTGAGTTTCCTCTAACATCCACAAAGACGTATGATTATGTGCAAAAATCAGAACCATTTTTTTTAATGGTTGAAAAGTGTAATGAAATAGACCACATCTAATAGAAAATCCTAAATTTTAGATAAGCTTGCTGAGCCTAGGTTCAGAAAACCCAGGCCCAAGCTTCTAGCATTTTCGTAAGGGCCCTTGGGGTCAACTTTGGGTACTGCAGGGCTGGAGCCTGGATAGGTGTAGAATTGAAGCCAGAGAGATCTTGAAGATGCGGGGCTTAAGTTGACCTGGGCCCAGCCCAAGCCTGGCCACCTGCAGTGCCTTCTTCATTGATGATATATATATTTTTTTTTTAATAATTGAGCGGAATCTGAAGCAACACCTTCTGCATAGACCTTCCTAAACCCCTTAGAGAGATACCTCACACCTACACAAGACGCCTCCAATTTACACCACTGAGATTCAAACTAGTGAGCTTTCGCTTTCTGAGGTTGGAGATAACCAGTTGAACTACCTAAATTGGATTTTTTCATTGATGATATCTATCTTAGCATTTTGGCCAATTTTTTGGTATGTACAGAGGCTGTAAGGAGCATTTGCTTGCATGTAATATAATTTTAATATTTATGTGATTTAAAATCAATAAGTATTATCTATTTTGGCCCAATACACACTAATTTTTCTTTTTTATTATTTTTAAAAAGCAATGCAGGTTAAGAAGATGTGATTGAATCAGTTAACCATATATATATATATATATAGAATTTACTTGTGGAAAACTATGGAAAACCTAGTGAAAAACTCCCTTAAATGATACCCACTGCCCTTATGGCACACCAGATAAGGCCATGGGGGATCAAACATGGCACCTCATGCTTTCTGAGATCGGAGATTGATGTTTTCAAACCCTTTAACCAATTGTAATTTTTTTTAGCCTCTTTGTAGTAGTTATAATAAATAATCCTCTAAAAACTAATAAGACTCGATTTAGCAGAGTTGAGTTGTCTCCACATATCACTAAGTATACCATAAATTTTAAAGTTTGCTCGGAAATCGAAATAGTTGTTGAAGAGCCTTGCACATGTTCAAAAGATTAGTCGAGTGCTCTAAAAAGTCTGGACATCTTGATAAGAAAAAAAAATATGAAAAAAATCCTCTGAATTACGGGTTAATCTCAATTAAGTCACGTAACTCGACTCGATAGGCTTCTACTTAAAAAATACATGACTCAATGCATTAAAAATCTAGGTGGTCTATCTATTCCTCTTGTAAGATATCCAAGAGAGAGACCACTCAACCTCATTGTCACCTCACATGATATGATATTATAATATATTATTATTCATGTATTTCTCTAATGTTTACTTCTTCTCATCAAACTGACTAAAAAAGTACCTTGTTTATTAAGTTTTTACCAACTTCGTTTACTTTATAAGATTCAAATAATCAACTGCTACTGCCCAATTTTCAACACATTAAACAAATTTATAATACCACACACTCTTTTTGACGTTTTCTTTAATCAATTTTTAGCCTTTTCAATTAAAATCAACCTTAGATTTTTCTACTATGGCAGCTATTTTCTATCATTTGAAATTGTGGGATACATTTATGAATAATATGGAATCATGTTATAAGATTGACTCCATCATTATTTGTAAATTATTGACTTAAATTTTACAAGTAAATTATATTTTAATATGAATAACCTCTGATGTCAAGATCCTTTGATCTCATTTTGCATAGAATAGTTCAATTGGTAGTCACTTTAGTTCATGAATCAGATATTCAAGGTTCTAGTCCCGTAATCACTCGATGTTTGTGGTTTACAGGGGACTACGTGCATCTAGAGTTTTATCCAATGTCCTCGTCAGGGGTGAAGATATCGGCCGATACGAAACGTATTGGCCGACATGATACGATTTTTCAGAGCCTATCGACTGATAAGTATTATATCGGCCATATCAATAGTTCTTGACAGATGTGGCTGATCTATCGGTCCGATATCGGCCGATATTCATAATAGCGGCCTTTTAAAAAAATAAAAATAAAAACGGTAGTCGGCCCGAGTTGATATCTCTGTCGATATCGGACCAATATAGGCCGATATTATCGTTTTCCATTTAAAAAAAAAAAATCAGCTTTCTTTTGAGTTATTTATTTATTTTTTAATTCAGAAAAAATAAAATAATAAAAAATACTGATATTTAAAAAAAAACACAAAAGAGAAAAGAGAAATATGTCTGCCGATATCTCAGCCCGGGCGAATTTTTCACCCCTGGTCCTCTTACTCGATGAGAGCTGACGTTCTTAGAGTTTTTTTAATCATAAAAAAAAAAAATCCTTTTATCGTATGTAGAGCATTAGATTTACATGCATTTTTTAGGTGTCAACAAGTCCCATTTTCGTGTATTGCCATCCAAATTACGTAATTATGAACATGTAATTTTCAATCTTAGCTGATAATTTTTCTTTGATAAAAAGCGAGTCTCACAAATAAAGCTAAAGAACAGACGACAAAGTCTACTTTATTATATTATTTTTCTTATCTTTAACAACTCATTGTTGCCAAATATTCAAAGATGAAATCAGTAAAAAAAATGCATCGTTAAATTTTTTAATTATATGTTGTTTTCAAGTGTTGTTTTCTTTTTTACTATACCTATGAATTTTTAATATGAAATGGTTTCAATCCTATGTGAGCTCATATAAGTTTTGTTTACTAAGTTAGTCATATGAGACTCACATAATATCTTCAATTGTATCAATTGAGTTGCATTTTTAGATGATACAAAAGTTTAGAATGAAAAAATAATTTAAAATAGCGAAACTATATTATGCGACATAATAGTGATCCCCGTAAACTAGTTTGTACTAAAGTTTAATGTACATGACTCAATAGTCCCACTTGACATTATATGGGTGGTGACTTTAAAAGGACTTGACTTGTGTGTGGTGCTTATAGAATTTCAAATTAATTGGATAAGAGAAGTTATTTTTTTTAAGACTCTCAAAATTTTATATTTATTTAATGGTGAAAATTTATTAAATTAGATTAATAGACTTTAAAAGTTGGATTAATGTCAAATTGGGTACATGTGCAATTCAGAAGGAGAGGTGTATATATATATATATATATATATACACGACCGTTGTCTTTTTTAGTAGCAATAAAAGTGATAGATCTCAAAAAGCTGAATTTTTATTATCTTTTTAGTTGATGTAACAGTGTCATGTAAATATGGTTTATTACATATTACGATACATAGACATATACATTGAATAACATAAATATCATCAGCTCATATTGAAGGTGAGATTAATTCTATAAAAATATGAAGCCATCCGCAAGCTGACTGTATATTTAAATATAAAGTTTTCTATCAGACCCATTATATGAGTCCATGTTGACCATGTATAGACCGGGCAATGGGTCAAACCGGTTTTGATTTAGGTCAATTCTTATTTGATCCGGGTCTATTTCAAATTTGGTTAAATTGATTAAGTCATTAAGGATCTATTTCGAGTTTAGATTTAAATTAGATTTCGACGTGAAATTCTCGTACCAAGGTTGCTTTTTTAATGGGTGTAACTCTTTTATGATTGATTATGTTGAATATAAATAGGTATGGATAAAATTTACCCATCTATTAAATGATTAAATTGAATCAGATAATCATAGTTAATCAGAATAGTTTATTTTTTGCTAAAGTCTAATATTATATGCAGTGTAAATGTATAATCACGTGCATGAAAATACATTTTTAATATTTGAATAAATTGGTTGAATAACATTAAGAACAATGCCGACCCCATGACGTGAATACAACCAACTCATTTTTCTCTTGTCCAACAATGACGTGAATTCAACCAACTCATTTTTTTCTTGTCCAACACGTCAAATATTCCTTTCTCCAATGAAATGTTGAACCATCTCCTCACGTTAAAGTGTGGAATAGATCCCAATCGATAATAGGTGGAACATGAGACCCGTTACTTTGAAATTTGAATGGCAGAGTTAACTAAGAAAAAGTCAGTGGCTTAATATCTTCAATTTTAAAGTGGGACACTAACTGTAAAGTTGACTTTCAATATGCTTTCGGTCTCAAAATATTTGTGAATATGAATGATTTTGAAGTTAAAAGAATACAAATAACTATCTATAAACTTAATTTAGTGTTCAGTAAACCTTTTCTAACTATGCAACAATACATGAATCTAGATGATAAGAGTCGGAGGTGTAAATAATTTTAAAATGACGCATATAGACAAGTCAACCTTATAAAAGAAAGACGTCTTCCTATCATGTTAGAAGGTGTTTTAAGTTCAATGAAAATATTAAAGCTTTTATTTAATGTGAAAATAAAGAAATAGGATAAGTAATTTGTGACAGCTTCAAAATACATATAGGACAAGTATTTTGGGATAAAGGAAGTATTAAATAACACATAATTCATTTTTTAAATGTTGTGAATCACAAAAACTATCATATGCCACAATGTATTTTCTATGATAATTTTTTTTATAATATGAGTATCTCTATTTTATATTAGAGATAAAATTAATTTCATATATTTATGAAACCATTTATAAACTTTGTATATTAGGTAAATTGAAGAAGAGTCGACACTAATAACTTATACTATAAAAAAGAATTATTCACTGAAGTATTTGATGCATATATGTGACTATTTGTTATTGACTTGAATCTTATTTACTTGTGTTAAATTTGGATAAATTCAATGAATTTGTTCACAAATTTTGAAATAATCAAGTTAGAATCCGCGAACCCTAAGCAAGCCGTAAAAAAAAAAAAGATACTCTCTCCGTCTCATTTTACATTTTAGTTGTCTCATTTGAAATATTTGTATTTTTAAAGAACTCTTTATATAAGGTTAGCATTCCATGTGATATCATTCATTTTCAACACACTTTATACTTCTTCAATATGAATGGGATAACTATTTTACGATAATTCCAAAATCTATATGAGACAACTAAATTCCATATTGATGGGATAAATGACTTAGATGATTATGATAGATGATCCTTCTACTTAATGAATGTGTTAAAGAAAACTAAAAAAGATTGAGAACAAACTTTAGAGTCATCTATGCAATTTTAAATTAAGAGTTTTGTGCACTAAACCTATTACCTACTTTCTATAAGAAATATATGAATGAAAACCTGCTCTTTATTATTATTATTATTTTTACTATCTTATCTTCTAATCAAAAGTTTCTAACAAGTTTTCTAAGAGGCTTTTGCCATTTTTCAGTTATGAAAAAATAGAGATCAAGGAAAATAAGACTTTTTTTTTTCTATAGAATAACATGCGGATATCAAACCCGACAAAATCTACCGTGGACTTAGACAGAGTTAATGAATTGGCACTCCAAATTTATGCACACATGAAGGGAAGCGGGGTCCAAACACGATCCATTGAACCTATTTACAGCAGAAATGGGTCTTAGCTTATTTGGAGAAGAATTTGGCCATCAAGACCCATGAACCTGAGTCCAATTGCGGCGGGCCCACAAAAATCCACTTTAGCAGATGCATCATCAAACTGGACCCCACCAAAGACAAGAGACACCCGATTCAAAAATGGAAAGCCTTCAGACTTTGTGGACTTTGGAAACCATTTTGAAATGGTCGATCAGAGAGAAGAGATAGAGGAAGAAAAAACAAGAATGGGTTATTGTCTTCGAGACAATTATATTGACAAGTCAAATTACGTTATTGTCTGAAAAAAGAGGAAAGGGTTATTGTCTTCGCGACAATTATGATTGATAAGTCAAATCACGTTATTGTCTAGTAACAGTTATTATTTCAAATATTATTAATTCAATGAAATGAGCGTTCCTTCATATATATTAAATTGTGAAAGGTTAATTTGATGATTAAAAATTCGCATGAAATGAGTTATTTGAATTCAAATAACTCTCAATATAAAAAGATTATTTTTTATAATGTTGCTTGATGTGTACGTGTATGAATATAAAAATTTACACGTATTTTAAAAATTAATCAAATATTGTAAAAAATTTAAATACCTTAATTTAAAAAAAAAATTATATTCTAATAACAATTTTAAAGCTTTCATTTTCATTTTGTAGTCAACAATATTATTTTAAGAATAAATAGAGACATTTATGACGAGAGAAATAGGACTTGTTTTTTGAATTTACTTATTATTATCAAGTGATAAAAGGATACATTGGTGTTCTATGTTATAAAAAATATCAATCTTCTTATCAATTCTCTCTTATTTCCTATCAAAACTAAATTTTAATATTAAAGATATATTCAAAAATTATTTGATAATAGAAATTTGCAAATTAAGATATATTACTAATATATTATTCATGGGAGTTTATAAGTTACAGTATATTACTAATGAATGCATGAAATGAGCCATTAGTCAACTCAGACTCCACCAAATTCTAATTCAAGTTCCCAGACTTGAGATTAAATGACTTGCTATAAAATCACAATTTTACTGCGAGGAAAATGAAAAGATTTATACAAGTTATACATTTTGTCACTATTTTACGGAAAATCATACTTATGACTTAATTGGCAAAATATTACTTCTCTCTCAAAATATTTTATTTGTGCTTTTCGCCAATTAAAAATGCATTCTCGACATTATAGGTGTAGTTCAACTTTTAATCTTCTGTCTTAAGAAGTTGAATGTATCAGGTTCGAATTCACATGGTCTCACTTGGTATCTCTAAGGGTAGTGGGTATCACTCATGGAGGTTTTTCGTTGAGTTTTTGGTGATTTTTCATATGTAAATTAAAAAAAATCATTCTGAATTTAGTGTTGTACTTCATTTAGAAGTTTGGATCCGGCCCGCTCGTTATGATTTGAATCTGAATCCGCTAAATGTGAGTATGGATTCGCCGGACCAATAATTTAAGATCCATTTTGAGCAGAGTCCAAATTTGCCCATTGGGCTCTTGGACCATTCGCTGGCCCTCTTTATTTTGCATTCTGTAGATGGATGAGGCTGTTTGACGGGCTAAACGGATCTGTAAATAACATACTTGGACTGTAGAATCTGATAGCCCGTTAGCCTAACGGGTTAGTAAATAAACAAGCCAGGCCGGACTTAGATCCATTTACAGGCCTACTTGAATACTTACAGTGAGACAATTCAGCTTCGGTTTTTTCTAACAAGGGAGATAACTAACTACAGAGGCTCTACCTATTTTTAGATTTTAGTGGGTATTGATTTAGCAAATTATGTATGATTACCTATTCAAAAGTTGTATAAACTCACTATTTCAGTCAATTTTCTTTTAAAATTATGATAAAAAGATAATAATTGATAAACTCCTAAATTTAATATAAAGAGGTACTTTCTATCTTTTTTCATTTTAATGGTGAAAATTATAAAGACCGTCTCCTTCTTTCAAAATTAGCAGCACCTAAATCAAAATTCTAAAAGATTTATGTGATTCAAGTGTTGTGAATGCAAAATTAATTCTACTTTGATTGTCACGTTTTGATCCTTCAGGTCCACAAACGTGAGATTTTTTTTTCTAACACTTATACTGAACCGTTGCGGATATCGTATTAATACATGAACTTTACATCTCATATGACCAAGTTTGGATTTGACATTTGATAGTTTCGGATCCAACTATACCTAGCTGGTAAGAATCTCAGGCAAATGGAGGGCACCATAGACCCACTTAAGACCCAAAATCTCGTCAAATTCTACCTTAACGCATAGTATGTGAACACACTACTAATCAACCAACATTTAATCTATAACTTGACTTCTTAAGAAAATCTAAGTAGAAAATGTCACACTTGATATAGATAATTGTGATAGATGATCCTTCTACATAATGAATGTGTTAGAGAAAACTAAAAAGATTGAGAACAAACTTTAGAGTCATCTATGCAATTTAAAATTAAGAGTTTTGTGCACTAAGCCTATTATCTACTTTCTATAAGAAATATATGAATGAAAACCTACTTTTTATTATTATTATTATTATTTTTACTATCTTATCTTCTAATAAAAAGTTTCTAACAAGAGGCTTTTGCCATTTTTCAATTATAAAAAAATAGAGCACAAGGAAAATAAGACTCTTCTTTTTTCTTCCATCGAATAAGATATGGACATCGAACCCGACAAATCTACCGTGGACTGACCTAGGCGGAGTTAATGAATTGGCTCTCAAAATTTATGCACATGAAGGGAAGCGGGGTCCAAACAAGATCCATTGAACTCATTTACAGCAGAAACATGGCACATTTGCATCTTTTTGGGTCTGAGCTTATTTGGAGAAGAATTTGGCCTTGAAGACCCATCAACCTGAGTCCAATTACAGCGGGCCCACAAAAATCCACTTCAACAGATGAATCATCAAACTGGACCCCACCAAAGACAAGAGACACCCAATTCAAAAATGGAAAGCTTTCGGACCGTGTGGACTTTGGAAACCATTTTGAAATGGTCGATCAGAGAGTAGAGAAAGGAAGAAAAAACAAGAAAGGGTTATTGTCTCTGATAAGACACATGTCGTTATTGTCTGATAACAGTAATTATTTCAAATATTATTAATTCAATGAAATGAGTGCTCATTCACTTAGTAAATTCGTAAGGGTTGATTTGACAATTGAAAACTCGTTAGAGATGTGAAAAGTCTTAGGTCAAATAACTCTCAAGACAAAATGACCATTCTTTATATTATTACTTAGTGTGTGAATAGGGAGATTTGCACATGTCTCGAATATTGGTCAGGTGTTGTAAAAGACTTTGGACACCTTGATCTTAAAAAAAAAAAAAAATTCTAGTAACGATTTTAACTATTTCATTTCAATATCTTTCAGATTAATCTAGAGTCATCTTATACAATATTATTTTAAGAATAGATAGGGACATTTATGATGAGAGAAACCGGACTTGTTTTTTGAACCTACTTATTATTATCAAGTGATAAAATGATACATTGGTATCCCATGTTATAAAAAAAATTAGCCTTTTTATCAATTCTCTTTTATTTTCTATAAAAACTAAAATTTAACATCAAAAATCTATTCAAAAATTATTTGATAATAGAAATTTGAAAATTAAAATATATTACTAATATATTATTCATGGGAGTTTATAAGTTACAGTATATTACTAATGAATGCATGAAATGAGCCGTTAGTCAACACAGACTCCACCAAATTCTAATTCAAGTTCCCAGACTTGAGATTAAATGACTTACTATAAAATCACAACTTGGGCGTGAGGAAAATGAAAAGATTTGTATAAGTTATACGTTTTGTCACTATTTTATGGAAAATCATACTTATGACTTAATCGGTAAAATATTACTTCTCTCTCAAAATATTTTATTTGTGCTTTTAGCCAATCAAAAATGCATTCGCAGTATTATAGGTGTAGCTCAACTGTTAATCTTCCACCTCACAAAGTTGAAGGTATCAGGTTCGAATCTCCATGGCCTCACTTGGTATCTCTAAGGGCAGTGAGTATTACTCGTGGAGGTTTTTCGTTGGGTTTCCCGTGATTTTTCATATGTAAATTAAAAAAAAAATCATTCTGAATTTAGTACTGTACTTCATTAGAAGTTTGGATCCGGCCCGCCCGTTATATTTGAATCTGAATCTGAATCTACTAAATGTGAGTATGGATCCGCCCGATCAATAATTTAAGATCCATTTTGAGCAGAGTCCAAATTTGTCCATTGGGCTCTTGGACCATTCTCTGGCCCGCTTTATTTTGCATTCTGTAGATGGATCAAGCTATCCGACGGGCTAAATGGATCCGTAGATAACATACTCGGACTGTAGGATCCGATAACCCGTTAGCCCAACGGTTTAGTAAATAAACAAGCCAGGCCGGACTTAGATCCATTTACAGACCTACTTGAAAGCAGGGGTCTGAATCTGGGCCGATACGAATATGCTGATATCTCGGGAATGTCATATCGGCCGTTATCACAATATCGGCCATTTTTTGTTAAAGAAAAAAGGAAGAGAAAAATATTGGTTGTTATATCGTATCGGCCGATACCGAATTTTAAACCTCTGCTTGAATGGTTAAAGTGATACAATTCAGCTTCGGTTTGTTTTAACAAGGGAGATAACTAACTACAGAGGCTCTACCTATTTTTAGATTTTAGTAGGTGTTGATTTAGCAAATTATGTATGATTACCTATTCAAGAGTTGTATATACTCACAATTTCAGTCAACTTTCTCTTTAAAATTATGATAAAAAAGATAATAATTGATAAACTCCTAAATCTAATATAAAGAGGTATTTTCTATTTTTTCATTTAAACGGTGAAAAATATAAAGACTGTCTCCTTCTTTCAAAATTAGCAGCACCTAAATAAAAACTCTAAAATATTTCTGGGATTCAAGCGTTGTGAATGCAAAATTAATTCTATTTTGATAGTTGATTTTAAGTCTTTGAGAATCATGGTTTTTAAATTCCAATAGATGTGACTTTTTTATATGTAACTATCATCTTAAAAAAGATCTGAGAGTTGGTTTAACAGTTAAGAACTCGTTTGAGATAAAGAAGGTCTTGTGTTCAAGTTACTTTAAACACAAAAAAATCACTCCCCATAATGTTATCCGGTATGTGGATATAGAGGTTTGAAGATGTCCAAAGATTAGTCAAGCGCTATAAAAGGCCTTAGACACTGTAGTTTTAAAAATGGAAACTGAAAATTACATTAAATAAAGAGGAGAAAAAGCTTTAATAGTGGTTACAATATATTAAAATCATTAATTTAATTGGAGCTACATTTATGATTTATCATTTATTAGTGGTCATTATCGTTGTTGTTTATGTTAGGATCTATCCCTCCTTTGTCAAAGAAAGAGGGCGAGATTCAGTATTTGTCTGAACTCTGAAGCAAAGAGGACATATGCTTTGAAACTTCTCTCTCTTTGAGAATTAAGTATTTGATTTGATGATAATGATCTCTGTAATGCTGCTATGAAGGATTAAGACAAAGTCAACATCACATTACCCTTAATCTCTTTTTTTTTTTTTCCATTCTTTTATTTTTCTTTCTCTTCTTCATGTGCACTCTAACCTTGGTCTCGAGTTTTCCACATTTATATATACGCTTGGCCTATTTTTGCTCTTTTTTTAAGACAAAAATCCGAAAAATAAATGGCAAATTCAGGTGTAAAAGGATGATTTTACAAAAATGATTAAGTGATTGAGTGTTAATGTTGCGATATTTGAACTCATGAATCAAGCTTTTTCAACATTAAAGTTGAGTGTGTGATCTATTTTTTTTATCTTTTTTCAGGAGAGTTGATAAGGATATCGATCTTTTTGACAATAATGGATATTGAACTTGTCTTTTTATGCACTTGTCATCACTTAAATAGTAAAAAAGATAAAATAATATTTCTTATTATAAAAAATACAAATATCTTTATTAATTTTTCGTGTTAGACGGTACGAGTCATGGGTCATTTTAAGACAACTTCTTGATCAAGAATTGAGATAAGTGGATGCTCCATTTTCTCAATGGGTTATTATCTTTTGAGATTTTACTTAAGATAAATTTGATTGGTTTTTGAACGAGCTAATGATTTTTTAAAAAATAATAATTTAATGAATTCATTTTCTAATTTAAGAGTTTTCGCAATATATATTTGGTTTTTTAGCGATAATAGAGAAAAATAGTACAAGAAGCGGGTCTAAGAGATTTAAACTTAAAAAAGGAAGACACAAACATCAATGCAAAAGAAAACCATAACAAAAGGCACAACAAAATAAAATACAACAAAAGACCTTGCTCTATAATATATAATGAAAAATCTCCAAAAAGAATTCTCAACTCTTAAAATCCCAAAAAGTTGTCTCGTCTTGATCTCTACCTAAATATATATTTGGTTATACATAATCTTTCAATATTGCTAAATTTTTTCTTCAGCAGCCATTTAAATATCGGTAGATACGTATCGACCGATATATATCGATTTTTTAACCTTTATATATTGGCCGATATCCTGATTAAATATAGCCGATGTCAGCTGATATCTCAAATTTTAATTTAAAAAAATAGATGAAAGAAATTTCTCAACCAAGATATCTGCCGATACTGAGAAAAAAATTTCTCTTATATTGAAGTCCCGCCCCCGCAACCCCCAGAAAAAAAGTCTCTTATATTGATGTCCCCCCCACCCACCCACCTTAAAAAGGAAAAAAAAAAAACTTTCTCATTGCCACGTCTTTAAAAAAAAAAATCAAGCCTAAATTTTCTTCAAGTAAATATCGCCAATGACATTAAAATTGTTCCTTTTAAAAAAAATATTTTTTAAACTATTTTTAATTTTTAATCATTTTTTGTTTTAAAAAATATAATTCTTTCAATTCAAATATGACGATTTTTTATAATTATATTCAAACATGAACCTTTCTAATGGATTTATGTTCAATAATATTGGTGGGCTCCACGTAAGAAGGTATTAATTTTTTTTTTTTTTTTGAATTTACGTGTGAAAAACTCAGACACAGTCTTACTGGTATCCATATTAAACATATTAATATGTCTATTATTTTTTAATGGTGTGAATTAATCTCCCGCAAAAAAAAAAAAAAACATTTCACACAAGAATATCTTGTGAATTAAAAGGTTGAAATGTTTATGTTTTTACTTTTAGATGTTTTATCACTTGAAAATTCCATAGAGTTTGATAAAAATATGCTAATAAATATTATATCGAGCATACATATCGTAGAATGTGCTCTCTCTTTTTAATGGCTATTTTAACAATATAATAAAATAGTGCAAAAAATGACCGATACAATTGTTACACCAATTTAAAAAAAAATTAAGAAAAAATAGCCTATTTTAATTTTTTTCTTCTTTCACTCTTGCACTTGGTGTTATTTTAAGAAAGTTTAAAAGTAAGTTCTTCGCATTTGAAATGTATTTTTCCTTTTTATTTTCATTTTCTTTTAAATTTGTCTATTTTGAGTTTTTCCCTTTTTATGAATTTTTGTTCTAAGGTAATCTTTATTTTAGACTTTTTGTGGAACATTTTAATGGAAAGATATAAAATTAAGTGAATATGCTTTAATATGACTGATATAGTTTATAAAGTGGGTGTGTAATTTTTCTAAATTTTTTAACATTTCATGAAATTAAGGGTTTATATAAAAAATATTAAATTGTAATAAAAAATATAAGTCAATACGATAATCTCTATATGACTCTATAGGCCCACATAGGTGGGGTCATGAGTTGGAGTGAGATTCATTTAAAAAAGATTTTCGAATGATTTTCTTAATACAAATCGTGTTTATTGAATTTCAAAACTCATAATTTTAAGGGTAAAAAAATTAATATTAAAAATAAAGCAATTCAGAATAGTTTCAATCAATGATAATGATAAGATAAATTCAGAATAAGTTCAAATTAAATATGGATCTAATTCGTGACATAAAGTAGAGTGTAAAAGAAGTATGAGGTGTGAGGGGAGCCTCCATGAGCCCCATTTTGAGTTTGCAGTGACCATTACTGCGATTGGATGGAGGGTAATGTTTCAGGGGTTGCGAGGGTCGTGGAAAAGGTATTCAAAAAGTGAGAAAAGTAGAGTAAGAAAGGGTGTTATCCCATTATCCTCTAATTATCAAATAAAGGTAATGGGACTTTTTTTTACCCTCCATCACTCCTCTTTACCCTCAATCCAAACGTACCCCATGTCGCCTATATGAACTTGAGCATATATACATCTTCACCATTTAAAAATGTTTTTATTATAGAATCTATTTAAAAATATTATAGGGTAAGGGTTTCTTCTATACCACTAGAGTTTCTTTTGTTGATACACTCAGATTATAGATATAATTTACTTTTTTATACTTTAGATATCAAAATATTTCATACTTTTTTAAATAAATTAAATCATGCGAATTATAGTTATTCTTAAATCACAAAATTGTGATTATAAGCTATTCTCTTTAAAGTTTAATTCTTAACTATGAAACAAATATAAGTAAACGGCATAGAAAGTTGATTACTGGTCTATCAATGACATGTAATTGATCCCTAATAGTGGTAAAAAAACTAGATCACTATGACACACATTGTAAGATCACCCTCATAACCTTTGTCACAACTTACAACATTGAACATGAAATGTTTATATACTCCTTTCGTCTCAAATATTGTCGCATTTTAAAAATTTTATTTTTTAGATCTTAGTATTTTATTATTTGGAGAAGTTAAAACTTATAAAGAAGGTACCATTACCATGACGGTATAATATAATATAGAGCTGAAAATAAATGAACTACACAAATAATTTGAGACAATTCTAAAATGCGTACAGGACAAGTATTTAGAGACGGAGAAAGTTATTCTGTAGTTTTTTAACAAATATCTGGAGTCTGTAATTTGATATTTAGAATGAGATGGTCCTATCAGGAGTGAGATTTAGGTGCCTCTCAAGTTAAAATTCTCAAAGGATTCTCGTACCATTATTTTAAAATGTTTATTATAGGCTGTTAAAATTTAAAACCATAGCATCTTAAGATGGTTTAAACTCACTAGAGTTTAGATTAGTCTCAAGACTCCTGATCAATACATCTTATCTACAACATTAAATGATGTGACCCACCTTCTTACATGACCCATTAAAAGATTTATACTTTGAAAGACAATATAATTATTTTTTATGCTTTCATATGAAGACTTTCTTACAACCAAGTGCTAAGTGATGGTGATCCATATTACATACCATCATAAGATAAATCTATTATACAACTTAAGAGGCATCTTTAACCACTAATATTTGGCTCATAACCATTTAGACACCTGACTTTTCTTTTAAAAAATATTTCATTTAAAAATTTTACACGAAATTATCATTTTATTTCTCAGTTTTGTATAGAGGAATTGTTTTTTTTTTTAAAATTGAGAGACGAAATGATAATTTTCACACAAAATTTTGAAATAAGACGTCTGTTAAAAGTAAAGTAGAGTGTCTAAATGGCCACCCATATTTGACAAAGATTTTTTCTTATTGATAAAATTTTATGTCCATAGTTTATAATTGTTATCTTAGATCAGATGAATATGATTGTCCAATGGTGATTTTTTAAAGTCATTTGAAGATCATCAATCACTCCAAATTTGTCCTTTTCACTTTAGGTTGTCTATCATGTGATTATCAATTCTCATTAATATGTGAGAGAAAATGAATATTCATAAGTGGTCCATTTTGTTGTTGAGAAGTGGGTGTAAACGATTTAAATTATGTACCATATGGTCAAAATGTGTACCATGCACTTAATCTATACATTCACAGATATGCAAAGTTCAAAGCAATTGACAACAAGCATTCTTATTGTATTCATAGACAGATATAATCTTCAAATTGAAAACTTTGACAAAATATAACAAAATGATCACAATGATAACCATTATGCTTATGAGAAATGATTATGTATTGTCATTTTATGAAAAAGAGAGTAAACGCCCATTGTTAATCAATCGTCAATCGCTAGTATATTCTTGTCTGCATGACCATGTCATATTTTGTTAGAAAACAAATATAAAAGAATTAATAAGAAAATGACAGTAATTTTTCCATAGATATTTTGTATAATTTGATACGGATTTTATTATATTGTCCATTTTACGTTACGAATCGGCTCGTCGAATCCTTATAAGCGATTCTAAGGATTCGGTAAGCCGATTCAAAGAGGCAAAATGAGAAATAAAGTAAAATCCGTGTCGGATTATATAAAATGCCCGTGGAAGTATTGCTATCCATTAAAAAAATATAAACATCATTATGTCTCTTTGTTATTTCATAAAATATTAGATCCAATAATTTAATAAAATTTAACCAATGCATTTAAATATGCTAGTAAAAATTTAAAAAAACCAATAAAAATATTTTTAAGTAAGTTAAATATTTTAATAAGCACCATGCTTCATTTAAAAATAATAAATATGGTGTCATTTGTCTAAGCTTATAATGCTTTTAATGGAGCCATAGTTGAGCTGTCACAAATTTTGTTGTAGAAGACTAACATATTAGTCAAGGACTTAAAAAATATTATAATTGCTAGGCGTCCCTTTCATTCTTTCGCGGGTCATTGGCGGTTGGTAAATTGACAGCATATTTAAAAACCTATAGAAGATTGGTAAACGACCACTCCAATATGACCACCAGACGACTTCTTCAAAATAGGACGCCAGGTATGGAGTGAGTCCACGGCCACTGTTCCCACTGCATGGAAATGGAATCAATTACATTTGACCTATTATTAATTAATTCATTAAATATTTTATAAATATAGTAGTATATTAAGAAATCTTGAGGGTCAATATTGAAGGGTTGGCTAATTTTTTATTTTAAAATATTTGATAAGTTAAATGAGAAGGAATATTGAGCCCTAACGTCAATTTAGTAAATCTAAAGAAGTTAAAGTGACCACAAGTTGAATTATCATTTCACTCTATAGAGCCACTCCTCGTAGAGTTATCAAATATGTATAGATAGAGAGTCCTGTATATGTCTTAAAAATTAATCGGGTGCTTTTAGAAGCCTGGACATCTTGGTTATAAAAAAAACATCAATTTAGTAATTTATAGGGGATATTATTTGTGAGAGATATAAATATTTGTTTAGAAAAAGAAATTTCATTTTAGAATTTAAATGAATAGCATTTTTCCTTTAGTTCTAATATGGTATATTGCTCCTCCTTTAAACTGTTATATTTCAATTTTTTGCAGATTATTTAATTATCTTTAAATCTTATGCACAAGTGAGGATTGTCTTATTATAGAATCTATAATATAGATATAATTTTTATAATACTGTAAAATACGATATATGATATTCTTAGTGTGTTTATCCTGTTAAATAAATAGATATAATTTTTAGTATGTATTTGGCAACATCAAATCTCTAATATTAATTTTTTTTTTTATTGTTTCAAAATTTTTTTTTTTTTAATATTCCAAAAATTAGAAATTTTAATTTCTTACACTAATTTTGATCATGTTCTTCTATTTGAACCATAGTAAAAGACTTAGTTTTTATTTACCGAGAAAGACCTTTTTTTTAAATAAAAAATATAAAAAATATCCTTATTTTAAAATGCTACAAAATGCAATTCAAAACAATACCACAGGGAATGGGAACGAATAGACGACCCAGCATTTAAAAGTCTTGGAGGTTCGAAGCGCAGCTTCCTATTTTCCAATCTCTCTGAGTCTCTAAATGGCTGCTGTAATCCATCGTCAGTAAAAAAAAAAATGTCATCTCTGATGTCTGCAAGCGTCATCTCGACCTGGTCGCATCTTCTCTACCTATTTCCGCTCAAGTTACATCGACTCTTCTTTCTTCTTTCTATCTATCTGCACAGATTGCTCGCAAATCTCTCCATTTGCCTCCTTTTTCTGGGTTTCTTTCTCTATTTCACTTCAAAGTAAGTGGAATATCTAGTTATGCTCTGCAGTTCCATTGAAGTAAGATTTGTTGATATGTAATTTTGTTTGCTTTTCAATGAAAAGGTGGATTCTCTCTCTTTACTTCACTGGGATTTTTTACCCTTTTTCGTCTTTCAAAAGTCTAAAGCTAGCTATGTTTTGATTTTGATTTTTTTTTTTTTTTGAGATGTTCGATTTGAGTACTCGAAATTACACTATCTCAAGCTTTTTCACGCTGAAACTGATAAAAAAATGTGAAATTGTTTTGATTTCTAATGGTTCTAAGCTATTCTTAGTGGGATTTTGTTGCTCTCTTTCAATTCTAGTAAATACATGGATTCAATTCTGAAGCTCTAATGCGTGCCCTGAAATTTTAAATTTGTTCAGCTTCTCTGTATTTGAATGCCGTAAAGTGAAGTACATGAATTTGCAATTTCTGAAGATTTTGTTACTAAAATTGCAAAAATCTGTTGAAACTGGTTTTATTTCTTGTATACTTAACTCGTGTTTCTCCTGCTTGCTGAAGGCTACTGTTTGGATGTATAGAAGGAAGAAGTAAATAACCAGTTTAACTAAGGAATTTTAAAGACAGTTCTATGTTTAGTTAAAAGTGTTTATTTTTGAACAAAGTAACCAATTCATGCATCCAAACAGAGCCTGAGCTTTCCAAAAGTAGTCATTTAAAAAAAATGGTTAATCTCATCTTTATTTTTTCAGTTTAAAGTGGTTATTTTGATACATTTCATATAAGGGATTTTTTTAAACTCACTTTCGTTTCTTCAGCTATGGAGTAATTCCTGTAATACTTGCATATTGAATAAAAATACTCTCTCTTTCCCACCGTTTCAATTAAGGCTCCAATTGGATGTATAAAAAGAATGCATTCCTTTTAAGGAAAACAGTAGTTCTAATAGAATTGGTTAAATTCATTTAATTTTTAGCTAGAAAATGGTCATTTTGCAAAAGTATTTGCATCTCCATGCACAGTATTTATCTTTAGGATGTTGAGAGCTACATAGTTGGGTCCTTTTGATTGTAGACGTCTGGTAGGGCAATTGCACGGATTCACTCTGCCAGGAAAATTAAGACAGCGAACTTAATTGGAATTTTTTTTTTTTGGAGTATAAATATGTGCTGTCTGCTTATCTGGAAAATACATATATTTTTTATTTCTTCTGAAAGTCAAAATCCATCACCATTCACCAGTCGCATAATTTGTTCAATTTCATGGATTCTGTACACTAGGAACGAGCTGGTTTGCAGAATCCAGGAAATACTCATTCTCATTCCTTGAATACCATTTAGACCTTTCTTAATGCTCTATGGAATGGATTTCCTGGAAAGTCCATGTTTCTCACTCAAATTCTTGATATTCAAATGAGCACTTAAAGTCAGTATTTTGCACTTGTATAGTGCTGATGCTTGAAAATTGCTGTGAAAAGTTTGATTTACAGTTTTTGAGTTGTGTAAAGGAAATGTGTAGATTTCCTGATGATGGATTGGGTCATAATTTTCTCTCATGTTTTATTTATTGCAAATGATCCTGAAGGTTTCTTGATTTCTGTCGAGAGAAAAGTGTACTGATTCATTTCAGGGCAGACAGAAGATAACAATCTACTGCATTCAATCTTATCTAAAAGAGATTATGATGAGTTGTTGTCTGTACTTCAGTAAATTCTTATATTCCTTTTCTCTTTTTCTGCTTTTCCCTTTCTCAGGATAGGAGCTGGATTTAAATAGTTAGTTACGGCATTGGTTAGTGAGGGGTGCACTAAAAGCAAGCTGATTTCTCAGTTTTGAGATGGCAGGATCCGTAATCTGTGTCTTTGCAGCCATTCTCATTGCTTCCTTGTGTTGGTCTCCTCTATTTGTTCAAGCACAGATCACTGATCCATCTGAAGGTCAGCTTTCTTAACTTTCAATAGCCCTCATGCTTAAAGTATTTCAGTATCTGTTTGGAGTTTACCTTGTTGGATGGCTTCATCAAGTTGAAAGTTTTTATAACAATTTAGCATTGTTTACTCTGATTTCACAACTACTTGTGGTATCTTCTATTTTTCTTTTGCCTTGAGCAACTTTGCAAGTGCACTAGATATGTGCTCAATGTTTTTGTTTCATTCTTAAATTATCACTCGGTCATACTCAAATTTACTTTTCTAAAATTTGAAAATGCTTTATTGTGTTGTGTACATTTTTTTTTCTTTCAATTTTTTGATCATGCATCACTTAGCTTTAAACCATTTCAGCTTATACATGTAACCTAGGTAATAGGGGAAGTGTTGTAGAATATGTATTCTAGTTCATTTATGGAAAGGAGTGTATAAATTAGTTTAATCGTGAGGATTATTGTATTTCCTAGAGTTGACCTTCCTCTTTTGTTGTTTATCATTGTCTTTATAATTTTAGTTTATGTAACCTTATTGATACATGAATGAGAAATTATATTCCTTCTATAAAATGCAACAAAGATTTTTCTGATGCTAAGGTCTTTAAGTGCAAGGCTTTTGTCCATGAGCCTAGAGAGCAACAACCAAGGCTTGATGATAAAGTGACACCATGCACATAACTAAGCTATGTACTGATGAAATTGGCTACAAGATAAGAGACCTAGAAAAAACATCAAAGAAGAAGGGATTTGGTATTTTATGAACAAGATTATTGAAGACTTCGAAAAAACGGAGAAATAGTGACTGTTGATGTGGTTCACTCGTCTTAAGCTGCATGTTGAAGATGGGTGAGAGATACAAAAATAAATGGTTGGTGGTGATAGTATTATTCGACAAAAAAGTCTCAAATAGGGGAACAACCTACTCCACAAGAATAGGTAGTGTTAGTAGCAAAGTTCTACAAGAGAGCATGTGATGCTCACAGAGATAGGAGAGCCTAAGAATTACAGGGAAAAACAAATTCATAAAGATGAAGACAAGTGGTAGAAGGCTGTGTAAGAAGAGGTGAGTTCTTTTTTGTAAAAATGATACTTATGGGCAAAAAATCATTAAAGAGCAAGTGGATATTCAGGTTAAAGAATGATGGCAAACAGTGTATGAAGCTCGATTGGTGGTGAAAGGTTTTGGTAAAAAAAGGTGTTGATGAGATATTATCATAAGTTGTGAAAATGCCATATATTCTAGTTGTTCTAGGTTGAGAGAGAAACTTAGATCTAGAGGTTGAGCGATTGGATGTCAAGATTACTTTCCTTTATGGAAATCTACATGAAGAGATATATATGAAGCAACTAGAATGGTTTGAAGTTGAATGTGAGGAACTTTTGGTTTGTAAGTTGAAGAAGAGTCGATATGGGTTGAAATAGGCCTTGAGGCAATAGTAGGAGAAATTTGACTCATTTGTGGTAGGATTATAGCCATGACTGAACATATGTGGATCATTTTAAAGGTTCTTTGATGATAACTTCATTATTTTATCCAGTAGGGTGGGCCAAATCTTTACAACTCACCAAATCCAATCCTAAATCTTCTTTCCTGTATTCTATATATTTTGCTTGAATTTTCCCTTTTCTTTTGGTGCAAATGTGATACTCCTATCCAGTGGAGAGGACAAAATTCTTTCAACTTACTAAATAGAATCCTAAAACTTATTTTTCTATTTTTGGCTATTTTCGTGGATTTTCCTATTTTATTGGGCTGCATAAGATTATCTAAACCGTAGATTACATGGATTGCCAACATCCATTTTGTAGGCATTGAAAAATCTTCCGTTCATATTTAAGAAAGGTATAGGTTTATAATTATCTGTTTGCCTTGGAAACCCCTAACTATATGATCCCATTGATCTCTGTTTCCAATAAAATAATATGTTGGCCTGGGTGACCAGCCCATCGAGTATCATGGCACTCCTTCAATAACTCCTTTCTAATGTCGTTACACTTGGGCATATAGAGCCTTTCTCCCTTAGCCATTAGAAGACCATCCTTTACCCAGAACTTTCTGGTCTTCCCTTCTCGTGCTAAGTCCATTAGGCCCTTGGTTACGGGTGTAGAAAACGATAATGAAAACAGGAAAAATAATGAGGAAAATATTGAAGGAGAGAAAAATATCCCTTTGAAATGTATTGATTGTGTATTCATCTAAGAGGATACAGTGTTAAATAGAAAGAATAGAGACAATTAAGCCAACAAAAAAGGAAATACAGTAAGTATATCCTAATTACAATTTATTGTGTTGACTTTCAATATACATTGAATCTAGACATATAATTGGGTCCCACACACCAGACGTGTGGGTCCCACAACAACGGGATCCTTCTCAAGTCACTTTGAGTTAGCTCACAGCAGCTACCTACTCAAGCTTAAGTGAGGCCAACTCTGCCTTCCCACGTAGGGTGTCGGCCACTTGGTTGTTTTGGCTAGTGTCGATACGGCGCTTGGGCAACTTGGATCCCCCAAACTGTATGATCCCATTGATCTTTGTTTCTAATAAAATAATTGATATTACTTGTTGAGCCGGTTGCTTTTTCTCATGTATTATTTTCTTTGGACTATTGGTGCTGTCTCAAATACATTAATTTAGGAGACTATGCTTTTTGGATAAATATATAATCTTTCTTGTGGTGAAATGTATCTCATTGGCATTTTGAGAGCCAAGAAAATTCTATGGTGATTTTTGGGATTATATTAATTGTAGGATTCAACTTGTTTGTTTTTGTGAAATTTGGAAATTCTACCGTGAAATGAAAGATCTCGTAATTTCCATTTCAATAATTCTAGCTTGGATAGAACACAAGGTGCTTCTAACATATTTCCATCTACATGACATGTGGCAGTGGCACGAAAGAACCACTGTGATTTTTTCTTTTCTTTTTGAACAAAGACAATAATATATATTACTATAGATAAACAATAAGGGACCGTGTAAAAGCTTTATATGGAAACAAAACAGTCCAAAAACATAACACACCTCCACTCATAGCCCTTATACAAGGAAAATACAAAAGAAGCAATACCATCAGCAGTACAAAACAAAAATCCCACCACAAACACCCCTTACCCACAACCACTGTGATTTTTAGGAATTCTACTCCAGCATTTCTGAAAAATTGCCAATGCACTTCACCACACGGCATGTGGCAATGTCAGGAAAGAACCACAGCGATTTTTAGGAATTCCACCAGTATTTCTGAAAAATTGCCCGATGCACTTTCCTGTATCTGAAGAGCAAAGAGCTAAACATAATCTGTATATATCCTGTCTCATGTAAGCTTTGAAGTTAGAACAGAGTGCTGTACATTGTATACATTTTACTTTTATTTCTTTCATGTTTTCTGCTGGTTGTTGGGGGTTGTGGTGTTTATCCATGTGCCATTTCTAGTGGTCATGCACTTTGGTTTGAGACTGATGTGATTGCTTATGTGCTAAAAATGTGATCTTGGAAATCAATTCACTTTTAAATTTAGGACAGAACACTGGATTAGGCAGTTTTGTAGAATATAGAAATAAGAAAGGTGCATCCTCCTCGATAGAAAGGTGGGATGTACCTTTCTCATTTCTTTAGTCTGCAGAACCACCTAGATAAGTTTTCACTCTGATCAATGGTGGATGTTCAAGCATCTGCTCATTGAAGCACACCCACTAGAAGGGTTGGCTTCCTTCTTGAAAGAAGAATTTCTGTGTGATTATGAAATTTGAACAACTAATTGTTTTAATTTGCAGTCACAGCATTGCGATCTATCAAGAGCAGATTGATTGATACAGATGGGAATCTTAGGAATTGGAGTAGGGGTGATCCGTGCACATCATCAAATTGGGCAGGTGTCTTGTGCTTCAATGCAACACTTGATGATGGATACCTGCATGTACGCGAATTGTATGTACTTGTATACCTTTTCTACTTTTTTTACATTTACTATTTTGCATCTTCTCTTATGGATTCCCCCTTCTGTAAGGAGTACTACCTTGGCTCGGGAGAGTATGCAGCTATTTTCAAACAACGGTTTCTATTAGTTTGCTAATGTTTAGATACTTGTTACATCTGGTTTGATGGAATCTATATGTTTTGAATTTCTGATTTCTCTTTGTATTTACATGGTTCAAATTCTAAATACCAAATAAGACACTCAATAAATTAATTTACCTTGTAACTTTAGAGATTCTTCTTCTGATGAAAAAAACAAATCCCTAGTTATTTGTTTATTTATTTTATCTATGAAGGTAGAATTTTGGATCTAGTGCATTTATCAGCATCATCATTGTCCATTTTCCCATCTATCTACTCAGCTTTTTGAGTCATATATTTTCATTCTACTTTATCAAATACTGTATCGTCTCTTACTCTATTATTTCATATCCTTTTTTGCACCTTTGTTCCAAATCTTTAAAGATCTCCTCATTCTCTTAGTCCTCACCACTTGTAATGACTCAATTTTTTCTATGAGGGCTGTTTGGTCTTAGATTATCCCCTCATCTTCTCATCTACTGGTTTATCTGTAAGGTTCTTCTAATGCAATCATTCTTCATGTTGTCTTTTAGTGTTACCCTACTCATCCATCTCAACATACACATCTCTATTACTTGCATTTTATCTACTTGTTTTTTTTTTTTCATTGATCAACATTCTTCTCCATGAAACATCATTGGTCTAACATCGTTTTATAAGATTGTGCTTTTAATCTAGCTAGTACTCTCCTATCATGTAGGACCCACTAGCTTGCTTGCAGTTTGATCCTATATGATAAGAAAAAAATGACAAGAAAGAAGGAAATAATTTGTGTGAATATTGATGTCAAAGATACTGTACAAGGACCTCAATTTGAGAGAGAAATTACAAGAATAAAAGGCAAGTCAATTGTACAAAATATAGTAGTATGAGTGACTATACAAAGACGTGGAGTTCTTTCCATAAAAGAAAAAAATATGTTCACACAACAATATCTACAAAAATTCCCGTCAAGCTGCTATATATATACACCGATCAAGCCCAATTTGCTGAAAACTTCATCTAGCTATGTGCGAGAGATTGCCTTTGTGAGCATATCAACAAGTTGATCATTGGATTAAAGATAAGGAATGTAATATGTCCAACAGAAATCTGGTGATGAAGGAAATGGAAATTATCCTCTATATGCGTTATTTGTTCATAAAAAATATAGTTGGCGGCAACGTTAATTGTTTGATTATCAGGAAACATCAATAGAGTCTTAGAGGAGGCAAACCCAACTAAGCTAAAAATTGTTGAAACCATCATAGTTCACACTCAGTGTTGGTCATGGTGTCATATTCAACTCCGACGCTGAAGTGTTGTAGGAAATTTATTGTGTGAATGCAGATTTTAGTCACTCCGTGCTTTGATAGCCAACTGTTTGTCATAGTTATTCTAGAACACTGACAAATATTTGAATGTCATGTTTACAATCGTTTCAAGAGACTTAGCACAGGTTGTAAATGCTCATTGTTGCAACCATAAAGGTCAAGGATTTGACTCAATGGGTGTTAGGTAGTTGACCTATTGAAAATAACTTGTATGAGTGCTAATGTCAATTGATGGGGTAAACGCCTTTGACGATGATGACAATTTACAGTCATATATATTTCAACTTCTTATAATGAAGTTTTTCCCCCCTTGCAGGCAGCTGCTAAGTATGAATCTTTCCGGTAGTTTAGCCCCTGAGCTTGGTCAACTATCTCGCATGGAAATATTGTGAGTCATAACTTTCTATTTGCTAAAGTAGATGGTTTCAATGATTTTCATTTGAATGTATAAATATCTTATTTTCTTGAAGTTTGAATAACAAGTTTAAAAGAAAAAGGTTTTAAAATTCATTTTTCTTGATTGAATATAGTTCTTCTTGTTTCTAATGCATTTTCTTTTTATTTGGAAGGGATTTTATGTGGAACAAAATAAGTGGCTCCATACCAAAGGAGATAGGCAATATTAAATCTTTGCAACTCCTGTAAGTGGAATCAGTACTTCCTTATGGTTTTAATGCATTTTTAATGTCATGAAATGATTTTGACACACAGAAATAAGCAGATACAACTTCAAAGAGTTATACATGCCTTGAGTTTTCACCAGTATGTATTTCTTCAGTATGGCCTACAAAATCCATCTACAATATAATGTTAAGCTGCCCTAAACATCCTGCTGATTGAACATTTTTCAAGAAATATAGGGTGATAGAGTGAAAACAGTACTAAATAATTTTCTTATTGACAAAGGGAAATATTTCAGTTAGAAAATACTAGAATCACAATTTTATATTAGTAAGCCATTGCTATGACCATGTGTATCAGCCCCTTGTTAGTAGGCCTTGAAGGTTAATTGTTGCAAGTTATGTGGTGTCACTGTTTTGTGGTCTTTTAGTGTTTATGAATGATTTTGATGTAACTTGATGCAACTTAGAGTGGTTGACTGAATGCCTGTTTGACCATCCATTTCCTCTAAACCTTTTGTTCCCTCATTTTATTGATTCTTCTAGTACTTCCTTGCTGATTAACTAGATCCAAGCCTTAATCAATGGATCCACTATCATAAGTCATAAAGTTTCCACAAAACCTATTTGAAAAGATTCACAGCCATCAAAGTCTTCTTTGTTTTCTTGACCCATAAAAATTATAAAATGCATTTTGAAGCCATTCTGGAACTCTAGGTGATTGTCTCCATTCTATTTATTTTGGTGCTAGATTAAAGTGAATAAAAAGCATGGAAATTCGACAATGTTGTTAGGTTCATCTGCCTCTTATAACTTGAATGTAAACTGAGATCATTTAATTGAAACGTAGATAAAGAAATGATATAATTGAGATCGACGTCCAGACTATAGTACCACTAAGAATCTACTGCCTTGGTACCATTCGCCATTTTCTTCGTTGCCTTTTTTCTTAAGAGTCTCTTTCATAAAATGGTCATAACTTCTTCAAATAGTGTCAAAATTAAACAAACCTAAGCGTATTGAAAAGGTAATCAAATGTGCCGTCCAATGAATCAAATTTCATGCCATTCAGACATTCTACTATACTCAAATATGACATAATTTAAGATAACGAAAATACCAATCAGTGTAAATCTAAACAATCTAAAAATTTGTCAGGTTGAACCATGACCCCCATCTGTGTTGTCCATCATAGCGTCTGCATCAACATTTTCTTCTTAAGAGTGAAGGATGACATTATAACATATTGTGCCTGGATAAGTTGTTGGGATTTATTTTATAGTGGCAATTGTTGTTGCAATCTTAGATAAGGATGAGAAATGGTGGATGAAGTAAGCTTGGGTTTTTTCTTAATGAAGTTAAATTATTAAGGAATGAAGTCATTTTGCTTTTTCTCCTTGGTGAAGCATTGGTGTATGTAAAGCTGTACAGTTGGTGGTTGTGAAGCCAAGAATTTTGATTGTGGTCACACTAAAGTGCGATTATCTCCTTAAAGGCACAACACACTGACTGTTACATCTGAGGTTTTACGTTTCTATTGCATACTGGTTTCTGGTTCAGTTCATGAACCTATCATGTTCAGATGTGTCCTCACAATAAGTGTATGTCCTGCTGATGTTTGAATCTCAATGAAATTCTAGACACCTGGTAAACTTTGTTGAGATTTTAGCCCACTTTTCATATGTTGAATTAATTTTTGAATGTGTGGACCAGTTGCATGACACTAAATTTATGCACAACTCATATTGGCTGTTTGGAGTACAATTTAATTTGGCATCCTCATATTATTATTGTTGGACTGTTTTCGGACCCTACGCTATAGTGGGACCTTTTTTTTAACAAAATTATTATGGGACCATTGTGATCATGCGGTTGTGTTTCCTAGAAATCACAGATTGATGAAATTTGGGTAAACTCTAACTAAGCATACATGGGTCTCTTTTAGGTTTTGTTCTCGTTGGATGTGGTAATACTTAGGTCAGTGAAATGTTGATTAGTGATGAGGATTCCTTACAGTTTGTAAGATGATGGTATGAGATATTTAGTAATTTAAAGAGGTGATGGGCCAAATATCTTGAAAGTAATGTAGATTTGATGGTTTACCATAGCTCACACCCTCACCCCAATCACTCGAAAATTTGATACAAGCATTGGATTACCTTGTAAGCAAATACCAAAGAAGGGATGTCTGAAAATGAACAAATAATTGACAAAGCATTTGTTGAGGATTTGATGATACATTGAGTCATCTTGTGTGCATGTGACTCAGGAGAATTATTATGTCACTAAGAACTAATACAATTGCTAGCATGACTTGATTTTGATTGAGATTTGCTTCCACTGGATCCAGTCACACATTGGAAGTTGCTTGTTGATGAATTAAATATAACAAGTGTACTGATGCGAGATGTAGGTTTATAGGTCCCATCACATTTTAACACATTCTCCATCCGAGGAAATTTCTCCACTTATCACCATCCCATATAAGTGGTACTGCCATATGTCATGCAAAAAATTATACCTTTGCTTTTCTTAATATAATCGGATAGCCTAGATCTTGTTCTGGTGGCTGATGCCATTTTCTTGCATAGTACCTGTGTTGGCATTGACTGTTAACTACTGCTTTTATAAAGGATATACTACTTGTCAATTTACAAGGTCTGTTTTATGGAACTATTTCCCTTTAAATTTCTCATGGATTTATCCACATTTAAGGCATCGGAAACATTAACCCTGGCAAAGTAAGAGATATTACCGTTCCAGACAAATGTCGCTTATGCATTTATTATGATTGATTTCTCCATGAGTATTATCACATTTGAGTTTACCACTTAAGTATATGTTAGTTGTTAATAGAACGAATGCCACTTCTACCACTAAATTATACCTGCTACAATATGATTATAGTATTTTGAGTCGAGATATGATCTGACTCATGAAATTTTCTGTGCTGAAGTGTTTTGCCAAGGAGACTGTGGAATAGGGCAAGAAGGTTCATTAAATTAACAATTTATATCTTTTGCCATGGAGTTGTTACAGATAGTCCTGAGTAAACAGAGTTTTTTTTCTGAAAGATAATCCTGAGTAAACAGAGCTTTCTCATGCTTCATCTACTAATTTAGACATGCACAAAATTTTCATTTAAAATGGCAAGTTAGATATTGAGTAATTTCCAACTATCTTTTGTAATTTCCTAGCATAGTTGGAGGACGTATCTATTCATAACCCCACATGTTTCATGATGCATTGACCCCTAAGTCAGTTCTTATGTCATTTTCCTCTTTAATCTCATTAGAATCTTAGAGAAGAAGCTGAATTTAGTGTGCACGAATCACTGAGATACTGTCTTTTCTGTTAAATCTTCACATAATTTAAGTGCTAACTACTAATATTTTGTGCTATATTTTCAGGCTTTTGAATGGGAACCAATTATCTGGCTCTTTGCCTGATGAGCTTGGTTATCTTCCTAACTTGGATAGAATACAAATAGATCAGAACCATATTTCTGGTCCTTTACCAAAATCGTTTGCAAACTTGAACAAAACTAAGCACTTGTGAGTGGATTTGGATACGTGTTGTTTGTTTTGGTTTGAAGTAAATGAAGTAGTATACATGTAGTTCATATGTTTCTTCTTTTCGGCAGCCATATGAATAATAACTCAATTAGTGGGCAAATTCCACCGGAGCTTTCCAGATTACCAAATCTTGTTCACTTGTAAGTTAAGGCTGCTCAGATTTCTTTCTTCCAGTTATTCTATACCCTTCGACAGTTTAAAATTAGTGAGTTGGTGTTTGTCAGTTTCTTTGTATTTGTGCTTTGTTATTTACAAAGTGAAAATATGCAGCCTGCTGGACAACAACAATTTATCTGGATATCTTCCGCCAGAGTTTTCTCAGTTGCCAAACTTGCTCATACTGTATGTTGGTGCTTTACACCTCTCTCTCTCTCTCTCTCTCTCTCTCTCTCTCTCTCTCGCGCACATGTAGGCTACCAATGCTAATTTTCATCTTTTATAAAAGGCTGTTATCATCTTTTTGTTTCGCTTATATATATATACACATGTATGTATGTATGTATGATCTTCCATGATATATTCATTAGAAAATTGCAGTTTGTGTGGAAACTTTTGAAATACCTGTTGATTAAGTTTCTCATGTTCATAGTTCAAAACCTTGAGACCTGGATTCGACTTGAAAACCTGTTGCGAAGTCAGGTTCAGGCAACTCTTAACTGAGTTTTGAAAGTTATTGTTTGGTGAATTTATTATTTATTATATTTTTATATATTAGGAAAATATTAAAAAAATGATGAAACATTAAGATATGAAAGGATTGGGAAAATAATTTAACAATGAACTTCTCATTACGTGGTTAAAATAGAACCCACTATTGATACTATTACCTCTTGCAATCATTTTTAACTCTTTTCATTATGTTGGCTAAACATCATAACAAGTTTCCACCCATTGGTATTTTACAAATGTATCACAAGAAGCATCTTGTTGTTGAAGAGAAACAAAGAAACGAAAACCATGTTGAATAAGATCATTCATGGTCCACTTCTTGAAGAAAAAAAACCCAAAAGCAGTATCTCAGAAACTTGCCTTTGTTTATTTTAAGTAGCATTGTTCCTTTTGCTCTTAGCACTTCATGGCTTCAACAGCTTGATAGTTGGTGCCCTTTTGAATATTTCTTTTTATTCATTTAAAAAAAAATGGAGGACATAGAGACTTGGTGACAAACTGAAGGACATTGAGTCTGCTAAAACTTGGCAAGCTTTTGCTGACTTGTGTGCCGTCATGTTTTTTAAATTTTGCCTTTGGTTCATATTTATTCTTGAAAAAACTGTTGTAAAAAATGTTGCATGAAATGGGTGGAATATCGAAAAGGCCATTTGGATTTTGATCTTTGAAAGTAGAATTCCTGGAGAAAAAGCTTGAGGAAACAGAATATACCAAAAAGTTGGGGATGAGATCATTTAGTACAAGTGATGAAAAAGAACCTTTTGTGTTTTTTATCCCCTTTCTAACATCTAATGGAAGGAAAGTAAATGAATCTAATAGACACATCTTTGAAGATACCTTAAACTTGTGCAGTGTCCAACTTTTTAATCATGAATCATCATGCGCCAGTGTGTGCATGAAGCTAATCATTTTTTGCTCAAATGAAAATAAGCACATGGAGGTGAGAGTTTGAAACTAATGTGCTTTAAGTGGATTTCATTGATGGAAAACTTGTAATATGAACTATGTATAAAAGATGAAAACTTCTAGTGGATTTCTTCTTTTGAATTTGTTTAACACCATCTTTCATATCTTTCTGATCCCTTGCTGGGAGCAAGGGATAAGGTAAACTGAGGGAAGAGTTGCATTTTGGCATCTAAAATCTTTAGCGAACTAAAACAGTATTTTCCCCCACTTTGTTTGTGATTGACATTGTATAACATACATTGCGTATAATTTATAGTTTTTTAATTTGTTGAATGATTTTTTTTTTCAAATATACTTCACTATTATCTTTAATTATATTTTATGTGGCCTCTCTATGATTGTTTTCTCATACTATCATTGAGTAATTTCAGAATAGGATTTGTGCATTTGTATAACATCTTGTCTAATGATTTCTAATGTTAACATGTTATTTCTTTCAGTCAAGTTGATAACAACAACTTTGATGGGACTGAAATTCCAGCTTCTTATGCAAGCATGTCCAAGCTGCTGAAATTGTAAGTGTGTTTCTTTCTTTTATTTATGGGTTAAGCTTTGTGGATCAGGCTGCCTCTTGTATATATTATGATGAAGAATGGGCATGATGAATTTGGCATGTGCTAATATATTCTTGTTAGAGATTGAAGCCCACTAGGATGTCAATGATATTTTTTGGAGCCTTGAAGTCCATCTATTTCTGTTTAAATATTACATTAGTGTTTTTCCGATAGTTAAGAACTAGCTAAAGAATATTAGAACAAGAATGTAGATGATGGAGAATCTGTTATCATATCTCAATTTGAGATGCACATTTTTCTGATTCATCCAATCATATGTAGAAAGCTTTCTTGCTAAAGATGCATATACATGAAGGTTTTTTTTGAATGATGATGAAAGGAGCTTTATTAAGAAACGAGAAAAATAAAGTATCTTCATCTGGATGACCTCTATAGGTGGTGATGAAGAAATATGAACATGCATTCCTTTCTGGAAATCTGCATGTAATGAGTAAAGGTTTCTGTTTGGGTTTGCAGGAGTCTTAGGAACTGTAGTTTGCGTGGATCTATTCCTGATCTTAGCATGATACCTCAACTTGGTTATCTGTAAGTTTGTGACACAAGTTGGATGATTCTTGATAACTTGCTGGATGACCTCTGTCACTACATTGATTACAAATTCTGTTCTCTTCAGCTATGAGATATCTAACATGGTGATTTTATTTTGATGCTATTCATATTTCAGTGATCTCAGCTGGAATCAACTTAATGGTTCCATCCCAACGAATAAACTATCCAGTAACATTACTACAATGTAAAACTCCCTACTTACTAAATCAATTTCATGTCATTTTGATTTTTTGAATCTTTCTAATTTATTAAATTCTAGATAACAGTTTTTAGCTAAGAAATGTATCCCACTATCTCTACGAATATTTTGACCTATGATACACTAATCTTCATGACCATCTGATTAAGATAATGATTGTGTTAATATATGCAGTGACTTATCTAACAACCAGCTTCGCGGATCTATTCCTGCAAACTTCTCCGGTCTTCCTTCTCTCCAGAGATTGTGAGAGCAGCTTTCCATTCTGTTCCATTCCTCTATGTTGATTGAGTTTTATGTATTTTTCACAAAATGATTATTAGAGGAATTTAAATCAGGCAGAGTTCAATTGCAAACTAATCTATTTTTGATTTCTTAATGCAATAGAATATATTGAACCTCTATATGCTAGTTCCAATCACAATTAGTGTGTTACTTTAACAGCTAAGTCAAAATCTAGTTTGCAAATTCAATGTTTTTATGTACCAGATGGGTCATTATGTGTTTACCTTCCATGCAGGTCCCTCGAGAACAATTCATTGAATGGTTCTGTTCCATCCACTATTTGGCAGAATGTAACATTCACTGCAACCACAAGACTTACCTTGTGAGACCAGTAAAACTTTCTCGTAACATTCAGTTCAATCACCATTTGGCAGAATGTGACATTCAGTAGAATTTCTTCTTTTCATTGCATTTTATTTTTCCAAAGTTAAAAAGAGAACCCCTTCTGATGCACATGTTTTGAATAACTTTTGTTGGATAAGGGCACATGCTGTTTTACCCTTAAATTGTGTCAAGGTGGAAATCAGCAATAACCACAGTTGTTTCAACAAAAAAGGGTGGTCTGCTTATGTCAGCATTTAACTTCACTGCACTGCCCTAACCAACATTGCAAACGTGTGCAGCGTATAGGAAATGATGCATTATTGTCATCATAATCATCATTGAAGCCTTTTTCCATTTATCTGGATGACACAGCTGTACAAATGAATGGATCCAGGATTCTGATTCTGTTTCTGCAATGTCCTTGGATCAATCTATCCCATTGTGATGAAATTTGAACTTCACTCTAAATATTTTGTGTGCCCTTCAATTTTGCAGGAATTTCCAAAATAATGATCTTTCAGATGTTTCAGGCACTCTTGATCCTCCTTCAAATGTCACCATCATGTATGCTTCCCTTTCATTTATTTTTAGAATTAGTAATACCTTATAGGTTTCGACCTGTTGTTACTTGTTATATCTCTTGTGGTATTATTATATTTATGCCTTTCAATGCTTCCACATTAGTGTTATGTTCATCTTTAAGGGCATTCTCGTTCTTTTCTTTTGGCTTGATGTGTGCGTATGATTTTCTTTTTCTTTTTTTTTTTTTCTTTTTTGTTTCGAGGAAGGAAGAATTTTTTTTCTTCCTTTGGGGAAGGATTGGTTGGGTGGGGGAGGTTGGGTTCTTAGTGATTTGAAGTTACCTAAAATATAGCTGCTGAGGATCTTTTTTTTCTTTTTTTTCTTTTTTCTTATTCTTTTAACTGTATAATTCCTGACCATGTAGATGAAACAACGTAAAATAAAGATGTCCACACCTTGTCATGCCCAACTTTCACTCATCTTATACTTTATCCTTGATTCGTTTAATCATAAATTCATCATCATTATCAAAGTCATAATCCCATCATTCATTTAATCTTATATTGTAATATGACCATCAATGTTGAAATCCAATTTAATATCAGTTTGACCCAATCTAATCAGTCTTCTAAAATATTTGATACACTCATTGACGTCATCTAGTCATGCAAGTTAATGGAAGTTTTTACAACTACACCTAAGCTCTTGATTTATAGAGGTTTCTAATGTTTGCATTCAATCTATTTTACAAGATCTAGTGTAACTTTATATTGATCCATGCCAAAAAAGTTGAGACAAGAAAAGGGTTGTTATTCCCTTGATGCGGAGCATTTGGTCGCTTCTTCCTGGTTCCTTGGCTTTCTAATAGCCCCCAGGATGACTATGGATATCCTTGAAATGAAATCAATTGTTTGGAACAGAAATGAAGTAATTGTTAAGATTCCATCTTCAATTCTAATGAATATGTGGGATGTCGAAATTTTGTGGGATTTGAGCCAAAGATCGATGATGCCTGTTAACTGTATTAAATTCATTATTAGTGTAGGGAGATGAAAAAAGTGTTAGGATTGGGTATCCATCCCAAAAGACTAGCCCAATAGGTGGAGTGACCCAAGTCCTATATAAGTCCCTAAATCTCCCCTTTCACAACCGATGTTGGACTCGTTCGCTGCCCAACAATTCTCGCCCCCCTCTCCCGAACGAGGCTCTTTGGTGGATAGAAAACCGCCGACCATCCCGTCTTGCTAGGGGATCCCATGCCTGAGTCTACATGCGTTGGCTTGGAGATATGGCTCTGATACCCCTTGTTAGGACTGGGTATCCATCACAAAAGACTAGCCCGATAGGTGGAGTGACCCAAGTCCTATATAAGTCCCTAGATCTCCCCCTTCACAACCAATGTGGGACTCGTTCGCTGCCCAACAAAAAGTAGGAAGAGAGAGGGATCCACCATGGTGGTCAACTCCTTGTTATCTCCTGTCTTCTAGTTTAGGGGAGACAAATCTTGTCAAAGTAGGTATTATGTGCCTAGTGGAGCCCAACTTGGGGTATGGGTGTTGGGTTGGGCCAGCCTAGTATGGGGCCAAGTACCTAGTTTTTGGTTTTAGAGTGGTACCATATCCTGGGTTCAAATCTTGGAGGGGACGCCTATGGAAATGGCTACCTGGTGCCGAAGTGAAGCTGCCAAGAAGTTGCAAAAGGGCTACCTGATCCGGACTGAGAGTCATCATAGAGTGGGTTGCTGAGATGTCGCCTAAGCTTTTCTGCATTCAATCAGCTCTGGAGCTTTTTGCATATTGGTCAAATACCTAATAGAAGCCTAATTAGGCTTCTTACAATCTTCTCAGAATCTTCCAATTACATACTTAAATAAGAAACATATTTTGGCCTACATGAGTACAAATATTTTGGTGATTTCACAACACATGATGCTCCAAAGGAACACCTAGGAATGTTCCACTTCTCTGCACTCCCCTTCAAATTGGTACACAGGTATATGCCCAGCTTGCCTAGTGTCATGTAACTTGGAATAAGCTAGAGACTTTGTCGGCACCTTTTCTAGCTGATCACCTGATCAACATATGAAATGGACAAAACTTTTTAGGTGACCATTTCCTGGAAAAAGTGACAGTTGTCTTAAAATATTTTTTGTTCTCTCATAGAAGATAGGATTATAAGCAATGTGGATAGCAACATGAGTGTCACGATGGAGTGGATGCACAAAATCCCATTTCATGGAGATTGTAGCCATTTCATCTCACAAGAGGCATGTGTCGTAAATTAATATGCAGCTTCTGCACTTGATCCAGTGAAAATGAATCACTTATTATTCTTCCAAGTGACTAAATTTTCACTAACAAAGGTACAATGGGTAGTGGTGAAGTGTCAATCATATTTAGAGCAAACCCAATACAGTAATCGATGACCTTTTCTAGTAGAGACTTGAGATACCATAAAATATGATGAATGGTATCTAAATGATGTGCTTGTGTGTAGATGGTGCATGCAGAAATTGGCTTTCCACATTGATTTCATAGGTAAATTTAGATGTTGGTTGGTGTGATAGATAAATTTTCCTTTTGCTGCCAATATGATCTAGGAACATTGAGAAGTTCAGACATTAAATCATGCAAACAATGACCCAATGATACTATGATAGGAACGTAGGTTGGATAAGTGCCAAGCATCCCAACCTTGGAAAAAAGGTCAAGAAACATATTTCTTTTGGGAATTGAAGATGCCATGAGTGGATTGATCAACTTCAATGCCCAAAAAATACTTATAAAACACTGAGATCCCTAATATCAAAGTTTTGACATAGTTCTTAATATTGGCAATTTCTAGAGTATTATCTCCAAATAGGACAACTTGGCCAGCACAAATCACTAAGATGGTAGTGGAAGTAGGAGTCTTATTAAACACAATGATCAATATGGCTTTACTTAAATCTAATGTCTGAAATAGGAAAACTAAGGTGATTACACCAGGTTCAAGGGGATTACTTCATTCCATAGATTGCTTCTTGTAACTGGCATGCCTTATTTTTCTCCTACTAAGAAAAAATCTCGGACGTAAAGGTCATATATGATTCTTCTTGTATATCCTTGTGAAGAAAGGTATACTTCACATCTAGCTGGTGGAGGGGCTAAGAAAATTGGTGGTGGACAAAATTCACTTTTTCTATAGTGAAAATGTTTTCAAATAATCTGTCGCTTATAATTGCTTGCAGGCTTTGGCTACAAGACAAGCTTTCTACCTCACTATTGTTCCATGTAGTTTCTACTTTAATGTGAGGATCTATTTGCAGCCAGTTCTATTCTTGTGATGAGGCAGCTCTCTAGATCCCAAATATAATGAGGATCACCTGGGGACACAGTAATTTGAGGACTCCTATGAGCCCACCATGGCCTATAGAAATAGGTTAGTTGGAAAGGTCTTTACTTGATAAAGTTTCCTATAGAAAACCACCTTGATCAGATAAGTGAAGCCATGTTTCTAAAGCTCCTCAAGATTTAATTTTATCAAATGGTGGAACTTCATGATGTTAGATCAATGGGCTTTTCAACTTGGATTGGGGTCAAATTGGGCAGAGGAGGGAGGGGGTGGGGTGTAAGGGGAAGTGATGTGATTAGGGCCATGATGGGCCCCAATGGTTAGTGTCAAATTACAATTTGAGAAAGTTGTTGAATGTAAAAAAAGAGAAAAATTATGAAGAGTAGGGACAAAAGCTAAGAGAAATTATTCTCTTTGTCGTATTTCTATGTCATTGAAGGAGAGCACATGTAAGTATGAATAAATTATATGGCGCCATTTATAGTGGCTAAAAATGGAAGAAATAAAAGAATAATAAATTTACATCAATTACAGATCTAATTGCAACTAACACGACAAATTTGGTCAACTTTCCCCAAATGGGATTGTCGTGGTCAACTGTCCTAAATTGGGTCCCACAACACTCCCCTCAAGTTGGTGCGAAAATATCGAGTAAGTCCAGCTTGCCTAAAACATGATCGAGTGTGATCGAGAAACAACATTGGTAAAGCATATCGGCAAGTTGATCCTTGCATTGTAGAAAGGGAGTGAAGGTCCGTCTTGCAGAAATGTGATGTCGAAGGAAATTGTAATGACCCAGGTTGATGTAGGCAAAGACAAATAAATTGTCGAAAACCCGATCGCTACGCGGAAGCTTGACAGTAACTTGGATAATTCGGGTGCAATACAAGAATCCTACCAAATTTACACTATCTGCAACTTGCTGCCTGAACTGGTCACTGGTAGAGGATGTGCAGATCGCTGTTTGCACTTGGTGCTAGACCTGACTTTAGCAGGAACTGCTGGCTGTTTGCAGCAAAAGACCAAGATGGAGATTGCCTCTTGCCGTGTTCAAGACCGTCACCTAGGCTGGAATTTTCCAACGATGAACTGCAGCTGATTGCAGTAAACAAAACACCAAACAGTGGCTGGATTTCCAGCAAGAGTCTGCAGTGTTAGAATTTCCCAGCGACAATCTGCCGTGGGCTGATAACCCAGAACTCGGTCTGGTCGAAACCAAAAATTCTGCAGCGTATTGCAGTGATTAACTCCTCACAAAACAACTCTGTTTTTGTGGAAAAAGAAAACTAAATTTTATTTATCAAAATATTCGGTCCCACTAAAGGCTGTTTACAACTCCTTTTATAACCAATTCTACCTACTGAAATAAAAGGGAAAGAGCCGACCCTTCAATCCCAATTGAAAACAACTACTAGATATTCAAACTAAAAAAGACTCCTAAAGCTAGTAGTACTCGATTGCTAATTAAGTCCTAAGCTGATTAGGACTGTTTTGTAACCCACCAGCTGTCCTAAGCTGATTAGGACTGTTTTGTAACCCACCAAACAGCTGGTTCTCTTTGGTAGTTGGGCCTGTTATGCTGGCCTGTTCTTGGGCTTCATGAGCTGGATATCTTGGAACTGAAAGAACTCATTCCAGTCAGTCTTTCGATGGAATGTATCATAGAAGTCCAATGCCAATGTGACGATCTCGTCCTCTTCAGCACCGATGTCCGCATCACAGGTCAACAAAATGGTTAAGGGAATAATAGGATATATGAATCGTACGATTTTACGATTTTCTATTCACGATTCACACCCCTAGACCAATTTTGATACAATTTGAGTTTGATAACATTGGGTAAAATTGGAAAATGCCACACTTAGAGCATTGGGAATATTTGTAAAATTCCATACTCACAAGGTGTGTGATAATATGTTTGAGTGAATGTTGCCTAGTGCACATTCCAATGCATAGTTGGGTAAGGTTATGGTTTGACCTCCTTATGCCTATGTGTGATTGATGTGAATATATTGCATCAGATATATATGTATGAGTTTCCCAAGTTCCCTATGATTAGATGTTTACTATAATTGAGAATTCATAGATTTGTGATGTGTTGAACTATGATAGAATGTATGATAAATTAAGATTGCCCAGGATGTGTAATGTAGGGCCTTGATAACTTTCTATACTTGTATATGGTTATGAGTAATGTACGTATCAAATGAATTCTCATGATTGTGTGATTGGAATTCTTAGATGGGTAACTCATATAATAAGTATGATGAATGCATTTTGGATTTTGTGATGATGTGTATATCATTAGTGAGTACCTATGTTGATAATGGTTGTGGTGGATCGACTTAACCATGTGTAGAACGAATTTCTATGATTTGAAAAGGAGCTTGATAAATGGTTAGATTAAGTGATATGGGTGAGTTAAGGTCAAGTATCTTAGAACCTAAGGGGGTTAACTTGTGCTACAATGGGGATGGGCTAGTATGATTGAGAATGCATGGAATGCAATGTAAATGCTAAAAAAACCTTTTTTTATTTCCCCAAAATAAAAGTATGACCAGTCCCCAATGTCAACCCACATGTGAAAATGATGAACTACGGTTGATCTGATCTACTATGTAGTACGTAGGCAATTGAGAGCATTTTGCCTCAGCTTGATAAAAAAGATGCATTGTGTCATCCATTTATATTAAGGATGATGTAAGATGTTGAGCAAATGTGAAGGGTAGAAAGAGATTAGTGGGATATACTTTCCCTAATATAAACCCTAATGCTAGATGTTGGATCCCTCGAAGGCAGCCTGAAGAGGTTATGATGCCTTGGGAGTCCCAATATGATGAGACATATATGTTTGTTACTCGAGTAAAGCCTAAAGTGGCTAGAGAACTGTGAAAATTCTTAAGATGAACAGATGAGGACTTTGGCATTGAGATGTATGTGACTACGTCACTTGATTATATTGAGACGTGGTATGGGTGTGTCCCTCGCGTAATGATTATATTGAGACGTGGTATGGGTGTGTCTCTCATGTGATGACGATTGAGACGTGGGATGAGTGCGTCCCTCATGTGATATTGACGATGATTGAGACGTGGTATGGGCATGCCCCTCACGTAATGATAACGTTATGGCTCAGTCTGTTGAAAAAAAAAAGAAATTGTCCTATCAGTAGATCATTATGTCTCGCCTTTGTGTAGTTAAAAGGATGAGATAAGTACATAGATTCCATTAGTAAGGCCTAGAGTAGCCATGAGACCGCGGGAACCTCGATATGAACATACGGAGACTGTGGCATTGAGATATTTATGTGAGTTGGTCACTTGATATTGAGACATGGTATTGGTACGTCCCTTATGTGATTGTGATGTTTGATTTCCTGTCCCAGAGAAGTATTCGGGACAGTGGTGTTTTTCCACGGAGACTTGGTCCCGTGTGGTTGTTGTTGCAGGGTGAGTCCCTTACATGTTATATACTGTAGGGCGTCCTTTGACTATTCCGCACACTTTTTGTGCGTGGTTGTGTAGAGCTAGCTACTATTTTACCCTATGGTGGTGGTGCTAGCTTTGTTAGACGCGGTCCGACCGCCTTAGAGTGTGACTGAATCGCCCATGAGGTGAAGGGATGCAGGACGAGGTAGACTTAATCACGTCAGTCGTGGTTCTCCCACTTAGTAAGTCTTGGAACCTAAGTCTTGCTAGGGTCATGGTATGTTTATGATATGATATGATGATTTGATATTTTTGCCACAGTCACGTAGTGATTCATTCGAGTGTTGTTCCTACGGATAGAAGATCTCATGGTTGATGATGTGTCCCTAGATTAGTTATGCCCATGGATGGAGTATACCCATGGAGGGATTATATTCATGGATAGTTTATACCCATGAATAGATTATACTCACAGATAGAGTGTTACCAGGGATGGATGTGTATATCATGGATGATGGTTCCCATGGTGGTCTAGATTCATGTCCGGATGTTGGTCCCATGGTAGACGTACTGGTCTTATGGTGGACATGTTGGTCCCATGGTAGACGTATTGGTCTTATGGTGGACATGTTGGTCCCATGGTAGACGTATTGGTCTTATGATGGACATGTTAAACCCATGGTGGGCTTATTGGTCTTATGATGGACATGTTAGTCCCATAGTAGACGTATTAGTCTTATGTTAGACATGTTGGTCCCATGGTAGACGTATTGGTATTATGGTGTACATGTTGGTCCCATAGTAGACATATTAGTCTTATGGTAGACCTGTTGGTCCTATGATAGACATATTGGTTCTACGATTGTATGAGTTATGCCCATGGATGGATTATACCATGGAGTGATTATATTCATGGATGATTATTACCCATGGATAGATGATACTCACTGATGGAGAGTTACCAGGGATGGATGATGAATCCCATAGATGTTATTCCCATGGTAGACAGATTAGATTCATACCTAGATATTGATTATATGGTAGGCATATTGACCCCATGATAGATGTAGTGGTCCCATGGTAGACGTATTGGTCTTTTGGTGGACATGACGGTTCTATGGATAGATATTATTTTCCCATGGATGGTTATTCCCATGGAGAGTTTTGTGACCACGGAGGAGTATTGTATACCGTGGATGGATATTCCCACAGAGGGCATTGATTCTATAGAGGATTGGACCCATATTTAGAGTATTGTCCCTGAGGAGGGATGTACTTATGTTCGGGTATAGGTCCCATGGTTGAGGTTTATCCCATGCCTGACATTGACCCCATGGTTGGTATAGACCCGTGATTGGCTAGACCCGTGATAAATGAGATCTATTCTACTGATGAGGCCTACAATTGGGCAATTAGAATGTCTTGATGTGACATCATGAATAGCACGTGGTTAGTGCCATAAAATAAATGAATTGAGAATTACGCAAGATCTGATCTCCATTAGAATACGTAGGCAGCTGATAATTCAGTTCGATCAAATCAATGGTCTAATAAGTCCTAAGATTTGTAGGGATCTCGCAGCACGTGTAGGTGTCATGTGTTTGGACTATGAGTTGTGCATTCTTCAGAGTTAAAAAAAAGATTATTGTTTCTCATGTGTCTGTTAGATCGGGGCGTGACAGAAATGACAGTCAACTTCAATATGCTTTGTCCTTTCATGAAACACAGGGTTGGATGCGATGTTGATGGAAGTTTGATTGTTACAGAACATTATTAATGGGTTAGAAGGGGCAAAACCTAACTCGGAGAGGAGTTGTCGAAACCAAAGTAACTCAAAGGCAGTATTGGCCATGGCTCGATATTTTGTTTCTGCAGTCGACTTAGCAACAATATACTGTTTCTTGCTTTGCCAAGTGACGAGATGAGATCCCAAGAAAACACAGTAGCCCGAGGTAGAGTGTCGGTCATCGGGAGATCCAACCCAATAAGCTTTTGAGAAGCCACGAACCAGCATGTTAGACTGTCGTGGATAGAACGATCCTCGTTCAGGATGAGCCTTTAGATACTGAAGGATTCAAAAGACAACTTGAAGCAAAATCCCATCCAAAACAAATAACTTGGTGTTGACATCCAAAGAAGTAGCAACAGGCCTTTCACCCAGAATAACTAGCTTCATGTAAAAGATCTAGAGCATATCTTCTTTTAGAGAAATCCCTTTAGAGGAACGAGCAACTTCAATCCCTAGAAAACAACAAAGGGAACCCAGATCTTTAATGTCAAAGGTGTGTTGTAAATTAGCCTTGAATGCAATAATAGTTGTATCATCATTACCAGTGAGAACAATGTCATCAACATAAACCGCAAGGATCATCATTTTTATTGTTCTAGCAAAAGGTAAAAAAGGAATTGTGACTATCCTGGAGTGATTAGAAAATCTTGTAAAAAAATCACTACAATATAGCGCATACAAAACTGACCTCGGAGAAGGTTCCAAATACTAGATCCATCAATAACATGTACAATTTCCTGTGAATACGGGGTATCTCTAGTACATTGAGAATATACTACTTAAAACTTATAGGAAACCCCAGCTGTGTATGGTAGTCCCGAGGATCTCCTGAAATTGAGGTCCTCAATACTGCAGAATACCATGTTAAGTTGAAAAGTTGAGAAGATAAGAGAACGTACAGAAGCCAGATGGAAAACTGGAGTCAATTACCGATATTCCATTATGAGAATGGTGTTCTGATTTATAGACAAAATTTGCAAAACTATAATAATCATAGCTTCCACTCAATTGGTCAATACTGCTAAAAATGTTCATGAACAGAAGACTGGTACACATGTTACATATGGCACTCTACTGGAATGATTACTACAGTAGCAATTCGATAGTGGCAAAGGAACATAATGAGATTTCATAAAGGATTCATATCTGTCTTTCCCATTGGCTATCAATCTGAAAACTTGGGTTAGGGCCAACTCAAATTAGCCCACTAGTTTATTGAGTAGCCTGTTTCTAAGTGAAAATGACTGAAATGCCCCTCATAGTTGGCCAAAAAGATAGACCCTTACAACTGTATCATTTAAACTTCGTGCTGCTTATAGATAATTTGTTCTTTTTTCATTAATGTTAATGGAAGATGAATTTAGTTAATTATATCGTTAGTTTGAATGCCTTTACTTTTTCATTTGAATACTTTTTATTTTTTGCCATACTCATCAGTTTATGTGATGTCCAGGCTTCAGGGAAATCCTGTTTGTCAGAATGCAAACCAGCTCAACATTGCCCAGTTCTGTGCATCCCAGATTGGCACTGAGGATTCTGTAAACTCAACCAATTCCAGTTGTCCCCTTCAAGCATGCCCTACAGACAACAACTTTGAATATGTCCCAGCATCTCCAGAACCTTGTTTCTGTGCAGCTCCTATTAGAGTTGGATATCGGCTGAAAAGTCCTGGAATTTCTGATTTTCTTGCATATGAGGTTCGATTTGATCAGTACTTAACCAATGGTCTCAAATTGGATATATATCAACTCTCTGTTGATTCATTTCTCTGGGAAGAAGGTCCTAGGCTAAGGATGTACTTGAAGATTTTCCCTCAGTATAGCATCAATAATCATACATTTAACTTGAGTGAGGTTCTACGAATTAGAAGAATGTTCACAGCATGGACCATTCCTGATAGCGATATCTTTGGACCATATGAACTGCTTAACTTTACTCTACTGGGCCCTTATGCAAATCGTAAGTCTGGAAGGCTGTATTTCAAGAGTACCTCTTGCTTTCTACTTGTGTGTGTCTTGTTTTTTATGTGCGATAACTCTGGTTTTGGAAGAACATTTTCCAATGGCATTTCACAGTTAGCTTGGGTTTTCAGTTTCTATGGGTTTCATGCTTCTTCTTAAACTACTGATATGGAGAACCCCAGTATGGATTGACCATCTGAGGAAGACATCCCAGACTGCAAAATCCTTGTTCTCCAACCTGTACATTCTCCTTTGGAATGGTCTGTAGCCAGAAAATACAGTTGAGAAGTAGAATGTAGGAACTCTCACATTCAATGTGAAAAACCAAGGATAACTATGATCTTACAATCTAGATGACCCTGAACAGTTACTTAACATTGACAAAACTGAAAACTGAAATGATCAGCAATCTGAACTTCTAGACATGAACTAGAAGCATTATTTTTAAGCATTTTCTTTGCAACCTTGCAATCGTAATGATTCTGTGTTGAAATCACATAACAATATATAGGCAAATGATCAGGGGCGACGTCCACTATTTTTCCTTTTTTCTTTCCAATGATGGGGGCCACTTATTGATGATCTACACCATCAAACCTCTACCGAGGCATTATTAATTTATAAGTTGCAAAGACAATGACAGTAGGTCAATTCTAAAGACACAAAAAAATATACATTGGGGTCATAATTTGTGGGCTTCATTCTTATTTTCTCAAAATAGCATGTGGGAGGGTCCCAACTAAAGAAAGATCCATAGAAGAATAAAAAAGCTTTCTAGATTTTTAAAACTTGAGGCTGCCATTTTTTTATTTTTTATTTTCTGTACAACATAGACACTCATCCTTTTGTAATAATCACTTCATTCATCTTTAAAATGTGTAGCTCCCTATCAATGTTCATAAGATGGCTTGTCCATCCCTAGCCATGGAAACCTGTTAAGTTTCATAGATTGTGTGAAGTACTAGTGTTGCAAAAAATTGATTCAGTTCACAGCTATATATGATAAATATTATCTTATTTATGATTTTCCCCCCTTATTGCAGTGCTTCCTGGGTCCTCAAAATCAGGGATAAGCAAGGGTGCTTTGGCTGGTATCATATTAGGAGCAGTAGCTGGTGCAATTACGATAACTGCAATCATCTCTGTTCTTATAATGAGAAGGCATACAAAATATCACCGTGCAACTTTAAGGAAACGTGAATGTAAGTTTCATGAAAATTCCAAAGAACTATAAGATACCAAGGTTATGATTGGCAACTATGTTTTATGGAATTTGATTTACTCCATCATTCTTTTTTTCAAGGAAAATTAAATGTATAGATTTTGTTGCCACTTTTTTCAATTTCTATTGTTGGTGTGACAAAGGGTTTCCACAATGATTCATCATTGAGATCCATTTCTATTGTCAAGTGGATGAGGCGTAGGCTATATCTCAATCCTACTTGATTCTAGTTGATGATGATGATAAAGTTATATACATTACATACTTAATTTAATTGATACTTAAAAATGGTAATATTATGTAATACGGAGTCACCTGGGTAAGGTTTTAGCCACCCCCTTGATGTAATCCAAAAATTCATCAGCTAAGTGGGGTTGGATTGGTTCATGGTTGGGGGTGATTAGGTACAGACATGGATTGGGTTGGGTCATGGGTCAGGTCATAGATCATAGATACTGTATCCAGTTAGGTTAGGCCATTTGCCAAAAGTCTAATCATGGATCATATCATAGGTTGGGTTAGGTTGACGATGGATCATGGGTTGAATTAGTTGTGTCATAGATTGAGTAAAGGATTGGATCAATTTGGGTCATGGATTGGCTCAAAGGTTGTGATTGGATTGGATCTTGTGTCATGGGCTGCTTTCCTGTCAATAAGATCATATTCTTGAAATCCACGAGTTTTGGAAATTTCTTTCTGACCCTCACCAGAGGAATTCTTTTTCCTCAAACTTGTTGAGAAATGACCGAATCGTGGAAATCATTTCCCATGGAAATGGTTTCGACAGAATATCAGAAAACAATTTCAATGTGGAAACCATTTTCCATTTCCACGGTGCTTCCATAGAAAATGTTGCATACAAGCATGCCCTAAATTCCTTTTGTAATTAAGGAAATATGTACATGTCCCAAAGCCAATAGTAACAGACCCTTCACTTGGATGTGCGCTCTATATTTTGATGCTGGTCAAGCCCTCATAAGCGTGGACTGAAGGGTGCTTTCTATAATCTTTTATCTTTGACTACATCACCAAGATTATTCAACATTGTTACCTTCTCTTGAAGCTTCCATTTGATGAAAATAATTAGAAGTTTTATGCTTTTCTTTAGGCCACAGTGTTTTACACTTTCTGCATCCACATCTCCTCTTTAAGAGCCAAGTTCAAAAGTTTCCTTGAAGTGCCGATATTTCTTCCTCTCTGCATTTATCAGATCCCTATCTTCTTCAATTTGATTTTATTCTTCTTTGATGAGACTATGGATTTCTTTTTCCCCACATTACCAGAGACCTTGTCATTGTTGTCAACGTACCATCATCATCATCATGGCCATTTTTTCCATCTTCAGGGTTGTGATACCCCACCCCAAAGGGGGGCCTATCTGAGAGACCAAACAGTGCTTACAAGGGGAGATAAATTAGCCAGGCTCCATGGGAGCGCTGGGCGTGTTTGTGTAGAGTCCCACATCGCCAACAGGGGTTGGAAATCTCTGGTATATATATTGGAGGCTGTCCTCCATCTAGCATAAGGCCTTTTGGAGTGTCTCCTCTGGTGGGACCTCCAGAAACAAAGCCGTGTGGACCCGGGTGCGGTCCCAAAGCGGGGCTTTCATATTTGGTTTTTGCATATTAGTTTGCATGGACCAACTTCCTAGCTGATGCTCAATGATATGAATAAACCCATGACCTTTATGGATTCAATAGTGAGCATGTTCCAAATGTGCTACAGGCTCACATTATCATAGGTCTCCCTTTTCCGAACTTTCAAAATTTCTTTTAGAATTTCTTTTACTTTTTTTTTTATGACAAGGAACTCCAAGACCCCCACCTCTCCCCAAGTACGAGGGCGCTGGGTAAAATTGTAGATGCACGGAGCCCCCCACAAACCACGGGCATCGGGTTACTACGTACAACATATATTACTATTGTCACTTGAATATCCTCCCTAACGTCTCTTGGTCATATCTTTAATCTTGGGATAGATAGCTATGCAGTTTCAAACTCTAAAGGTCTTACAGAGTTCCATCCAATTTATCTTTTTGTATCAGTTAGGTCCAATGGATGATCCAAAATCTGATTTCTTAACATCAACTGTGAAGTCCCCTGATAATGAATGAAAGGTGTTGGTAGAGATAAGAAGTGTTTGGTCAAATGGGTTGCGCCTTCCCATGGTTCTTGCAAGTTCAATGTAGATGGGGTGGCAAGGGGTAAACTAGGGCCGGCAGGAATAGGAGGTGTGTTTCATGATGATAGGGGTAGAATGTTGGCAGTTTTCTCCGAATATGTAGGGTTGATGGAGTCTAATGAAGTTGAACTGAGGGCAATTAGGAGAGCACTTCAGGTTTGGTTTGGGTTTAAGACTGGTAACCTCATAATCGAAGGTGACTCAACTAATCCCATCTCCTGGGCTAGTAAAAAAAAATTCCCCCGTGGAGATTGATTGGTAATGCTAAGGACATTTGAAGGATGTGCAGGTTAGGTGGTGTCTCTTTCACTCATATTTTTCGATCGGAAAATTGCGTTGCAAACTTCTTGGCAAAAGTTGGTGTTCAGTTACAAAGTCCATCTTTGGATATTTTTTTTCATCTTCACAGCCTTGACTTTTGGGATTGGGGGTTTCACTTGGATCTTGTGTTGGGTGGTCTGTTTGATGTATCTGTTATTTCTTATTTTTTCTTTGTTCTTTTTCTTGTTTCTTTTCCTTATTTTTGGCTCTGAGTATATATCTCCTATATTCAGATCTCTTCTCTGTACTTTCTTTTTTAATGATATTAAGTCGTCAATGTTTAAAAAAAAAAAGTCCCCTGATAATGAATAACCCCTTCAAAAGAGAAAACCAGTTTAATCTTAACATCGAGGTCTTTCCTCTCTTGGACCAAGCCACAACATCTTTAACATAAAGAATCATTCCATAAACAATGACATCCTACTTCAGATTAATTGCATTTGAGCAGAGAAGATTGACTTGATGGGAACAAAACCTTCTGTGAAATTGCATTATGTTTCTCAATTTTTATTGTAAGTGTCTATCATAGCATCATTCCTGTTGATAAATCTACACTGATGGATGCTTCCCTACTGATAATTTGCCACTTGGCCACCCTGCTGCATCTACTCCCATATTGAGCAAATAAGCTCCAATATATATATATATATATATATATATTGAGCAGTAACAGTGAAAATTCATTAAAAAGAAAATTCAAGTACATATACAATAAGAAGAGGGTCTAACAGGATTAGACCACCAAAGAGCGAAAAGCAAATAAGAACAGAAAACTGAACTCTATTGTTCTACAAAACCAAGGTAGTAACAATAATCTCCAATATTTCAAATTTATAGAACCATCAACTTGTACTGATTTGATTAGGAAGTGCCTGTGTACCTTCTTTGAATCAATTCCTTGGTTAGCAAGTAATATATGATAAACAAAACATGATTCTCTGTAGAATTACTTTTCAGTTGCAGTAGGTAGTGAAAGTAGAGTTTACTGCCACTGCTCATAAATACTTAGAAATCCTGCCATGTAATAGTGATCTTTGCTATACATTTTGCAGTGTCAAGAATACCCATAAAAATTGAAGGTGTCAAAGACTTCACTTTTGAAGAAATGGCATTGGCTACGAATAATTTTAGTAACTCCACTCAAGTTGGCCAAGGAGGCTATGGGAAAGTATATAAAGGAATTCTAGCTGATGGAACAGTTGTTGCCATAAAGCGTGCACAAGAAGGATCCTTACAAGGTCAAAAGGAGTTCTATACAGAGATAGAATTGTTGTCAAGAGTCCATCATCGAAATCTGGTCTCTTTATTGGGATATTGTGATGAAGAAGGTGAACAGGTAATCTCTCATATTGCTAGACATTTTTGTTATTTTAACTCTTGTTTGAAAGATTTAATCATCCTATTCAATCACACATTGCATTTGTTAACAAATTTACAATTTATTTTCTCAATTCAGCAATGGTATTTATAGACCAAAGTGTGAGTTGGCTGGCAATATTTTGAGAAGCCAATTTACAAAAATATAGGAGGCATACAATTTTCTTATAGTTCAAAAAAGTAGAATAAATAATAAGAGAATATAGAAATTCAATCAGTGGAGGAAAAAAAAACAGAAGTAGGAGGGTTTTTTATTTTTTATTTTTTTGTGGGGTAGAAAAAAGCACGGCCCATGTATGGAATTAAATTACGAGGATGAATCAATGCTAAGCCCCTCACACCATATTATGGTGTGGAAGCCTTCTCATTGGAGTGGATGCTGCCACTGACCAAGTTGGTTCCTTTTGAAGAAAGGGCATACCATGATGGCATTGTCTCTTTATATCACCTTAATGGGATGAGTATAGTTATTTGTTTTTTTTAACGGTAAAAATTATAGATATATATTAATGCAAAGAAAGCGTTACATGTACATGGTGAGGGTCTAAAAGTCTTAAACCCGAAAAGAAAAAGAGGAAAAATAAAAGTACAATATAACCCAACAATACAAAACAAAAAATCTCTTCCCAAAAACCACAATCCCATCTTCCAAAGACAATCACAGAAAGAAAATACCCTCTTGTGTCGAGTCCACCCCAATCTTCGAAAAGAAGTCCTGCCACTCTTGACCAGCTAGAAAGAGACCACGTGACTTGAACACAAAGCCCTACTCCCTGATGATTGTGGCCATTTTCCATGGTGGCCTCTTCAACCCTCACCCCCTTAATCAGATTTGCTGAATCCCCATTGATAATCAAGTTCCCAAGTCTCATAGGGCCCCATAAGGTCAAAGCTATTATAATGGCTAATAGTTCGACCATGTTTGAATCTCTTCTACCCACCGACTCTGAGAAGACTAAAGATGAGGTCATTGTCGCATCCCTAAGAACTCCCCCTATATCTGTCGGTCCCAGTTTGCCCCTAGTTGCCCCGTCTACGTTGAACTTGAAGGTTCCCACCGGAGGTGAGGACCAAATCGTGCCTATTCTACTATTACAAGGACCCCCGCTCATGCAACCCTCCTAGGAATTATCGAAATCTAATATTTTGAATCCTTTGAATTCTTTTCCTGCTAAGAGCCAAGTACATAATCTCCATTTAGCCTTCTGGAAAATATCATTCACCTCGCTCTCTTTGTTTTCGAATATCCTAGAATTCCTCTCTTTCCAGACAGACCATAATACTACCGCCAAAATCGTGTTCCAGGCTGCCTTTTATGCCCGAGATTCGGGGTTACCCATGAGTCAATGATACCTCCACATGTTCTTCTTTGGCTTCTCTGGGCTCTACCTCCATAGATGCAGTGCTTGACTATCGGCTCTTCATGCTCTTCTCCTTTTTGGTAGATGGTTTTGCTTCCACTTGCTCAGATCGAGTACTCTTGCTCATGAACTCCCCTTTTTCCCTTTCTACTGTGTTTTCTACCCCGTTCTTCGTGAAGAACTCCACCACACCATTAGTTGTGCATCTGTTTAGGACACAAGATATCTCGTGGCCCGAAGTGAGAGCCCTTATCTCCTTCACCACGGTAATCAATATCCAAGGAGATCGCTTCGACCCTTTAGCTCACTTGATAGCATTTGCCAAGTCCCCCTCTATAACTAGTTTACTATGCCCGATTGATTTTATATGGTCAAAGCTCTCCTAATACTGATGAGTTCTGCCTCGTTTGAGTCTCTTAACCCTACCATCTCAACCAAATTGATCACCCCTATCTAAACAACGTTTGTTCTTGTGCAACCAATCTGCATATTGTTGATCACCAATTGATGATCACACATGAATTATTTAGACCCTTGACCTATGACAATGATGTGATCTATATAGCCTAGTTAGTGGAGTGATTAGCAATGTACTCATTTGTTCTTGATTGTTGATATGCTATGATACAAATGCCAAGTCTTGAGAGAGAGAGAGAGAGAGAGAGTAGAGAAAGAGATTGTAACACCCCACCCACATGGGGGTGTGGGGAAAAGTCCCACATCACCCATGAGGTGGAGGGGGTGTGGGGTTATAAGAGGGTACTCCCCTCTCCTTAGCACAAGGCCTTTTGGACCTGTCTTGTGGGCCAGGCCCAATGCAAAGCCATGCGGGCCGCCCCACATGGGGCCCAAAGCGGACAATATTGTGTTGAAGGGATGGGTTGTTACATTTGGTATCAGAGCACGGTTCAACACTCGGACTGTGTGAGCCCTCTACCCTTCTGTGTTGTGTTGCTTGTCTAGACCCCTTGTTAGTGTGACGTGACAGAGCCGGGGACGGCTCTGGTCTTAAGGGAGGTGGATTATAACACCCCACCCACACGGGGGTGTGGGAAAAAGTCCCACATCGCCCATGAGGTGGAGGGGGTGTGGGGTTATAAGAGGGTACTCCCCTCTCCTTAGCACAAGGCCTTTTGGGCCTGGTCTTGTGGGCCAGGCCCAATGCAAAGCCGTGCGGGCCGCCCCACGTGGGGCCCAAAGCGGACAATATTATGCTGAAGGGACGGGTTGTTACAGAGATGATTAGGGATTGACTAGTCAAGGTTTTTTTTTTGAGCAGTAAAAATGAAATCTCATTAAAAAGGAAAAGAAGTAATATACAATAAGAGGAGGGTCTAACATGATTGGACAACAAAAGGACAAAAAAAAATTGTACAGAGAACTGAAATATATGGTACAACAAGCCAGCAATAAATATTATAAGAAGAAAACGCCCGAAAAGTGGTTTCCGACTCCCAACTTGGCAAAGTAGTCTGTCACTTCATTAGTTGTGCGACCAACCTGAACAAAAGATATATCCAGCCCTAAAGCCAAATCTCTAACCTCCCTAACCGTATTGGTCATTCTCCATGGGGGACGCCTAACTCCCTTTGCCCATTTGAAAGCATTAGCCGAATCTCCTTAAATAACCAGTTTACCTTGCCCATGAACTTTCCAGATGGACAGAGCTATCCTAATATTAAGGATTTTCCCCTCCTTTAAATCCCCGATGCCTACTGACTCATTAAACATAATTGATGTTTCACCCCTATGGTTCCTATGCACACCTCCTATTCCAGTTGGCCCCAATTTTCCTCTAGTTGCCCCATCTATGTTAAATTTCATGACACCCTGTTCTAGTGGCACCCATTCATCTTCTGATCTCACTTTTCTCTTATGTCTGCTCATGCAGCCTTCCCAAGACAAATGGAGATCATTGATTTTAAGGCCCTTGAATTTGGTGTCAGATAATAGCCAAATGCAAAGTCTCCATTTAGCAACCTGGAAAAGTACATTCTCATCCGATGATTTACCCTCAAAGATTCTAGAGTTTCTTTCCTTCCACAATGTCCAAAGAATTACAACCGGGATCGTGTATTAAGTGATTTTCAATCTGGGGTTTAGTCTCAAAAGGAACCACGAGCCCACTGTTCTGATACAGATCTTGTCAAAAACCCATGGGACATCAAGTAGGTTAACAAATTTTGTCCATAGGCCCCGTGCGACTGCATAGTTTATGAAGAGATGTTATATGTCCTCATCCTCTAACTCACAAAGTGTACATTTGAGGTTGTCCTCTGTTCTAAGCAACCCTCTCCTCCTCAATTCCACCTTGGTGAGAACCCTTTTTTTTTCAACATACACCAAGCGAAAATTTGAACCCTCGGGGGAGCCACGCCTTTTCCAAACCAAACTGGTGATGGCCTCGTCAATAGGTTATTGTTTAAGCACTAGGTTCACCATTGATTTAACTAAGAAACTACCTGAGGAGTCGCCCTTCCAAACGAGTTTGCCATCATCTGCATGTGATAGTGGAAATTCCCCTAATTGTGCTAAGAGTTCAGACAACCGTCCTCCTTCAAAGGATCTTACTTCCCTTCGGAAGTCAAACTCCCAGGAGACCTATCTCCAACTTGTAGTAGTCCTAAACAAGTGCGTTTTTATTTTTAGAAATACTAAACAGTCTTGGAAATGTTTCCTTAAGGGGTCTGTCACCTAACCACAAATCCTTCCAGAAAAAGGTTCTATCGCCCTTCCCGACCAAAAGTCTAGTTTTGCCTATATACATGTTCCCTACCGTGTCTACCCCTTGACCTAATTTCCACCAAGCCTTAACCATTGTGGAGTCCGATTTCTCCACATTCTCACTTAGATACCACCCATTCTTCTCGTCCAACCAATAATTGACAAGTCAAGTTAGTTACGAGAAAAAAGTGCATACATAAGAAACATTATTAAATATTACATATTATCAAATTATAACAATTATATTGATTTTATATGGTTCATTAATTCTAAATAGTGAAGCTTGGACAATTAATTAATAAATAAAATACGTTCAAAAATTATCAAATTGATCTATAAACATGTTAACATGATAATAATGGTTGAGTTTGTGAGAAGTGAGGCTATGGTACCATTCTACATGGGAACCATCAAGCCCCACCAAGTCACTGACCAAGCAATCCTATGCGCGCGCCCATCATATTGGTGATTGAGGATTGACCCAAACATAAGGGCATACCACATTGGTAAAATGGGACTCATCTTTCAATATAAAGTAATTTATTAATAGAATCTATAGACTGGTTAGACTAATTATGCTAAATAAATAAATAGTATCCTAAAAACTATAGAGAATGATAAAGAATCATGAATGGCACAATGTCATGTGACTAAACAATTATGATCCAACCTTCTAATGATACCTTTTAGGCATTATATGGCTGTGGCACACATGATAGACCTCGTTGCTAAATGCAAATTGAGACGTGGATTGGAGTTGGAGTTGCATAATATATATATATATATATATATATATATATATATATATATATAGAGAGAGAGAGAGAGAGAGAGAGAGAGAGAGAGAGAGAGAGATTTTAGTTGGACTGTTGATATGAGAGAGAACAAGGTGTATGGAGAGAGATGCATGGCTACTTGATTGTCAATTTATATGTATGAAATGAGTTTTGAAAGGTATACACAATTACATCTTTTAACGTAAAAATGGAGAAATTATAGGCATTCAGATATATTCCTGACAATGACTTGGATAGAGGTTGGGGTGCCACATGACTTAAGTTGCATGGTTAGGGTGCTAGTGTCAGAGAATGACGCAAAGATAAAAAAAAATTAGGACATGAGGACAATACCATATTTAAATAAATTTAGATCTACATTTATTTTAAATGAAATTAAGGTTGAAAATAAAACTGAGAGAAAATAATATGCTAGTTTTAATTTAACAATTGAGTGACAAGCATATCAATGTATAATTCTTTTTTGGAAGATAAACATATCAATATTTTAACCAGGCTTTAAGGGGAGAAATGTGTTTTAGTATCTTAGTCATCTGGGGAAACAATCTTAAAAAGTACTAGAAGAGTTCATGCATGATAGGTGTAGGTATTTGACACAAGTGCAAGTGTCTAACATGGGTCGGTCACATATTGCTAAAAAAAAAACTAAAAAAAAAAAAGATCGGTCACACATTTTTAAGTGTTCATGCAATATGGCACATCACTAGTCCAGGAGACTCCATCCCTTTTTATTATGTTACCAATTTTGTACTCTACATGCCCACAAGTAGCATTATCATGAATAAAGAATACAATGGAAATACTCATTCTCTATAAAAACATTTGCTGCTCCAAAAGAACCAACAAAGCATGCTGATTTTTTATACTTGATAATATTCACTTATTTGCTAATGTTATGTTTCTAAATTTCAGCAATATTAGATGAAACGAGGCATTATAAATTTATTTTAATGTTGATTAGCTCGATGTAATTAAAATCCTCATTCTATGTTACAATGACTAATTAAACACTTTGAGTAAAAAATTATGTATTTTATGTTAACATGGGTAATCAAATGCTTCCAAAAGGTCAGATTTGTGTTTTCCAAAACTTAAGAAAATTGGAGGAGAAAAATTTACTATCCTGCCCCCATAGGAAACTGGTTTCTTTGCAAATGGACTTTTAAGATATGCTTTTTGCACTTGGTCTTGGGTTTAAGTCACTCTCAACACAAAAGGGCCACTCCCCTTTGTTACCCAGTGTATGTGGATAGAGAGGTTTGCACATGCCCCAAGGATTAGTCAGGTTCTCTAAGAGGGTTGGACTCCTTGGTCTTCAATATATATACTTTTTGCACAAGAATCAATACACTTTCATTAAAATTTGTTTTTTCAGCAGACATGGGAAAATGATAAAAAGTTGCTTCATCTTTTGCAAATACTACCTTGTTTTTTGTGTCCGTGCTCATTTTCATTTAAGTTCCATTTTTGGTAAAACACATAAACATGGCTCCTTTTTTAACAGTGTCACAATAAGTTCATTTTGGTAAGTTAAAATATAACAAATTCATCTTCAATTTTCTAGATCATGTGGACAATGATATTCCTGTGTGACCCACTGGTAACTTGCATCACCTCTAGAACTGAAATTGGATGATTAAATTATTTATTATGAATAGTAGAAAGCAGAGAAAGCCATGCTTCTTTCCTAAATCTTCCTAACTGTATGTATTTGGGGTCCCATATAGGTTTGTTGGAGCTTTGTATCTTTTTTAATGTTTTTGGGTATATAAGGCTCTTATACACTGTTTCTTTATACCTGTTTTTTTGTCTTTGATGAATTTTTTCTGTTACTGCTATAAAAAAGAAGAAGATATTTTTAGTTTGTTTGAAAATTTTGGAGTTTTAAACTTCATTATTTTGTGTGCACAGATGTTGGTTTATGAGTTCATGCCTAATGGCACGCTGAGGGATCACCTTTCTGGTAAGCCTTTCCATATGCTTTAAGTGGTTTGAAAGGACAAGAGCTTTTGCCAATCATTATTGGAGTAATTATAGTTAAGTTGAAACTGAAGAACATGAAAATTTTAATTGATCATGTGTAAAAGGGAATATAAGATCCTCTTTGGATATGATACAAATTGTTAGAAAGTGGTGTATAGTCGAAACATATATTAACAAATGAATACATAAATTTTGTAGGTGTTTTATGTTATGTACACATACTATAAGTGCTCATTGCTGCAATTACAAGATTCTGGGTTCTAGTCCTATGGACAATCAGTCCATAGAAAAAATTGCCAAATCTAGTTATGAGTGTTGATCCTAGATAAAAGGGATAAAATGATAAATGGTTGTGATGATGATGATAAAGTTACTTTGAAATTTCGTTCTCATGTATACCAGTCTTATATTATATAAATGTACACAGATTAGTATTTAAATATATAAATATAAACTGAGGACTCAATTCTACATATTTATTTTACTTTAATAATCTTATTTTCTTTGATACTTATATCCAGTTTCATGTAATGTAGGCATCATACTATGCTCAAAATATAACTCTTATTGAAAATATGATAACAGAACTCAAATTTACTTCAGCTGATCCAGAAATCAATGTTCCACAATTCTGGACTGTGAGCCTGTATATGGTCAATCCCCACCCCAACACTCCCCTCTGCACCACCTGTTAAACTTCATGTCCAAGGTTGCCTGGGTGAAAATTATTGTGTATATTACACACACGCACCCCTTAAAAATATAACAGGGTTTTTATTCTTATTCCTCTGAGATAGTTACTTTTCCTGTTTAATACTTTTTGGGCTGTTTGTGGCATGGCAGTTAAAGCAAAGGATTCTTTGAGTTTTGCAATGAGGTTGCGCCTTGCTTTAGGTTCGGCAAGGGGCATCCTCTACCTCCATACTGAAGCAGATCCCCCCATATTCCATCGAGATATCAAGGCTAGCAACATTTTACTGGACTCCAAGTTTACTGCCAAAGTAGCTGATTTTGGACTGTCGCGGCTTGCACCTGTGCCAGATGTTGAAGGGATTACACCTGGTCATATATCAACTGTTGTGAAGGGCACACCTGTAAGTGTGACTCTGCTGGTGGAAATTTGTTTTCTGCTTTCTGCTTCCTGCTTCCTCATTTTGATTTCTTAGTCATATTTTTAATGTTATACTGATACCATCAGCAGCCACCTGATTATCAGCTTGAGGTCAACCTCTTTTACTTTAAATTAACAGGCTCAATGTTCTTGTTTATAGATGGAAAATATTCATATTTTCATCTTGTCTCGATAGCTCTCAAACTTACGAATTGCTTCTTCTTGACAGGGCTACCTCGATCCAGAGTACTTCCTAACCCATAAATTGACAGACAAAAGTGATGTTTATAGCCTTGGAGTTGTATTTCTAGAGCTCTTAACAGGGATGCATCCGATTTCTCATGGAAAAAACATTGTTAGAGAGGTACTCTTGATTTTCCCTTCTATCTCGCTATCATAACTCTGTTGTATTGGTTTTAGAGCCTAAGCACACCCTTTATATCTCATATTTACTCTTCAACAAAGGTCTCTCTCATGCTTCAGTGGGACAGTATCATCATCAACCCTCGCCCTTGCCATCGTCATAGTCATTATAGCCTTATCCAATATATCAATGTATATTTGAGTAGATGGATGCATCAATGCATCATTTTTCTCTCATAAGATGAGGTTGCCATCACATCACTGCATCTCATTCAACACCTGTATGCACATACATGCATGCATCTGTACCCATGCATTGGTACATATTTCTGTATATGTGTGCATGTCAGTTCTCATTGCGACAACCTTTTATTGGAAAACTTTGATGGCCAATGGTGATGCTACAAGCCTTCTCTGATGAATAGTGCATTTGAATTGGGAAATAGGTATGTTGTGCTGCTTGGGCCTTCTTCCCATTCTCTATGTCCGACATAGTTAGAGGTTGGAAGAGTGCATAGGATTATCATGTGTTTTTTCCGACTTGTTTTGGGATCTCCAGCTGTTTGGGTGTAATGGGTGAGGGTTTTTTTTTTGTTTCTTGTTTTCTTCTTTGTGTTGTGCATCTCTGGTGCCTTTTTTTTCTATTAACACAAATACCATTTCAAATATATGTGTATGTATGCATGTATATTGTGATGTCTGCACACGGCATAGATTCAGCAGGGATACGACATTGATACAATAAGGACACGGATTTTACAGAGATACACAAGTGTTCGACACAAACACATTACCTAAATTAAAATGTCCTTGCTACATTGTATGTAAGATGCATGCCAGTGTTCTTAATTTATAATGTGAATTGTTTCTTTCAGCAGTAAAAAGTCTGTTTTAATTTTATTGTATTTGTTATCCAGGTGAAGTTGGCGCATCAGTCCGGTATGATGTTCTCAATAATAGACAGCCAAATGGGCTCATACCCTTCTGAATGTGTTGAGCAGTTTCTGTCACTGGCTCTGAGGTGCTGCCAAGACGAGACGGAAGGGCGACCTTCAATGGCAGAGGTGGTCAGGGAACTAGAGAACATATGGCGTATGACACCGGAATCTGAAAATGCACCATCAGAATCTTTAACCACTGATCCTGGAAAGGCTACCATGCCTCCACGTCCGGCCACAATGGCCAACCCATATGTGTCGTCTGACATCTCCGGCAGCAATCTTCTCAGTGGTGTCATCCCCTCGATCGCGCCTCGTTGATAGATTGAAAGATCCTCTTGTATACTTATTCTAGTTTTCGTGTATGTATTGCGAATATAAACCTCGTTGTCAACTAATTTGTTATTTATTGCTATATTTATTGGACACCATTGAAGCCAATAATCAGCATTGTGTTAGATCGTATCTGCATAGTTTTTAAAATCGTACTATTTACTCTTCAAGTCTTATGATTCGATACGGTTTTTGAATAAACAATTTGAATTTTAGAATACAATTTTCTTAACAAACTTACTATTTTATGTTCTTTAAATGTTAGTTTTATCAAAATATGATTCTCTTTTATTATCTATGTCAATTTTCAAAACACTAATCTTATAAGTTACCTATAATCACATGTAATTAGCAGGTCATCTATTATCTTAAAGAGGTTGGAGTGATGGCCAAAGATCCGTCTCAAGAAGCGGGAGGCTTGAATTTGATTTTCACTCTACCTCAAAAAGTTATTTCCTATAGAGTTAACCAATGTATGTGGTTAGGGAGGTTTGTACATGTTCTGAGGATTAGTCGGATGCTCGAATATTAAAAAAGATTATTCTTTACTTCTTAAATCTTTTTAGAAGATTTTAATTCTTTAGAAAATCATAAAAAAACTTATGATTTAAGACACAATTTAAAATTTCAAAACATGTCTATTTGAAGCATATTAAGATTTCGATGAGCCATGGCTGTTGGCCCTTTAAACTTCTTCCATGTACAATGGAGTTACTGATTATTAATTGTTGGGCTCATCTAAGATGCATCTTGCCAACTGATAAGTCGGGCTAAGAGTCCTACACATATTTAGTTTAGGTTAATCCAACACATCGGGCTCTTTCGATCTGTCTATTTGGGCCAACTAATTTGGATTGGACTAAATCGGGCCATGGGTCATCCTATGTAATAATATTGAATTATTGATAATTGAGTCTATATACAATATAATGATATCTTTCAAGCAAAGAGGAGTCTACAAAAACAAGTCTCTACTATTGAAAGATAATCACCTTCTCGACCACAAACAACATTATCAGAAAACAGAAAAAATAAATCAATAAAAAGAAATAAACCACAATACAGATATTTATGTGGTTTCCTTTTAGATCGACAGTACATCTCTGATGATCAGACTCTATAAATCCTAACATCCACTACTAAAACAAAATCATTCATTGTAAAGAGTTAGATTCTAAAAAAAGATAATGATTTTCACATCAGCGACTTTGATAGTTGCACACTACAATGAAATGAAATATATCTAATAATAATATAAAAATGTGGATTGTATGTTTATTTACATATAATTTGAGTAATTCAAATGGATCGGATTATACGAAGCATACTTTAACTCAGCCCATATTTAAAGTAGATTATTATTTTTTTTATCCTGAAATAAAACCATATTTTAAATGAGTTATAAGTTTATAACATAGTCTGCCTATATTTCAAATCAAGTTAGTCGAATTTGGATTGACCTTTAATCCAAACTTCACCTTGTATTTGTCGCATATTAATATATTAATAGGACTGAAATCGCGCGAGGTCGGGTTGGATTTTTTAAAACCCAATTCGGCCCGAGTTACTAATATATGGAACCCTACTTGATCCGACCTGAACTTTTGACCCGAACGTCTTGACCCAACCTGACCCGAGTATAACCCGACCCGACCCGCATTTTGAACCTACTTTAGCCTCCTTTTTATCGGGTCAGGCCGGATTTGATCTGGTCGAGTCGGGTCGGGTTAACTTAAAAATCTCTCAACCTAACCCGATCCGAATTCAATGCAGGTTTCTGACTTCTCAACCCGACCCTCATGATTTTCGAGTCGGGTCATGCGGGCTCAGGCCAAAACCCGGCCCGAGTTTCACTCCTACATATTAAGTGAGATGACTCTCGTCAAATCATGACCATATGGACTTAGACGGATGAGGTCAACTATCGAACTTTATAGTATATCAGAGCGTAGGCTTAACTTTAGGACTGTAATGGGTTACAACCTAGTTAGACTTGCTTTAGTACTGCAATTGTTTCTGACATTTCCTTGTTTGATGATACAGATATGTCGAGCAATATTGAGTACTCTGAGTTCAGGGGGACCCCTAGCGACCCGATCGACCTGGATTCTTCAGATGATTCTAGTGTTCCAAACTTCATTGATGGAGTTGCACCAGACGAGGAAGTAGAAGTAGCTTCTCCCGTGTATCGTGTGGGGGCTGATCTAGAAGAAGAAGAGGGATAAATAATTATTTTAAGTGATTTTGAAAATGAGATAAATTTCAAAACTAGTATTTTGTGTTAGACCATTTTAAGAATGGTCTAGTTATTCCTTTGCACCCCAAAATAAGGTTTCTAAATTATTTTATTTAACATTTGTTTAATTAAGTAAACAAGGTTAAATTATGATTTTTATTTTAATCATTAGTTTTTGGTAAGAGTTAAATCCCAAAAATTTTATGGTGATTAAGGTTTTCAAAACCCAACTTATCTATAAGGTCGGATTAAAATTCTTGAGCTTTTAAAATCATGTTTTAGTTAAAAATCTAGTTTTTATGAAAACAAGGACTAATCTGCAAAATCAGAACTGTTGGAGGGCTGATATGCAACCAACCCAACGGCTACTGTAGCGGACGTAAGCCGCACCTGCATGCAGTGGCTGTCCGGCCCCTTCTTCCGGCCAATTTCCTATAAATTAGGCCTCAGTTCAGCTCTCAAACTCCCACATTTTCTATCTTCTTCCTCAGTCTTTCTTTCAGCTACTGTTTGAAACCAGAAACCCAGTCGATCACCCTCTGTTTCCTTCCCAGTTTTCAGTCACCCGTACCTTAGAGGGAAAATTTTCAAAAGTCGAATTTTCAGCCCAGGAACCCAAGTGAAGGTATCCAATGCATTCCTTTTCAAAATTCAGTCAGTTTTGAATCAAGAAAATCAAAATTTGGCCTTGTTTTGAGTGAGAAAAACCAGTTTGAAGTTTTAAGAAAACCCGATTTTAAGTGTACCAGTAAGCTTTCAGTGCTAAAATTGAATGGCCCATTGAGCTTCAAGCTCGGAACCATTTCCTATGGAAAGAGGACTCCCAGAGGAGTCCATCGGACCGGCTAGATGTGAAAACCGAGTTCGGGAAACCCTCTGTTCCCGGATTCGTATTTCACTGGTTGTCTACCGTCACTGTCTGCTGTTGCAGACAGTGGAGGAAGACGACTCTCGGACGGTCCGAGCCCTTCGGAAGGTCCGAAATCTAACCCTCGGACGTTCCGAACTTCACTCGAAGCCCAGCCCGAGGCTAGCCAAACCCCTTCGGACGAATCGAGCAGAGCTCGGAAGGATCGAGTCCACTCGGACGTTCCGAACCCTACCTCGAACGTTCCGAGGCTTACAAACCCACCGAGACCTGTTTTTGGATTTTAATCGGTTCGGATGGACTTCGGAAGGTCCGAGACCCGATCTTCGGACGATCCGAAGTCAGACCCATGTTCCGAGGTCAGTGATTAGTTTAGGTGTGGTTCGGATGATCCGAAGCCACTGTACCTAGTTCCGAGGCATGTTCCGAGGGACCCAGTTTTTAAGTGTTAAATCTTGTTTGATTATCATTGATTGCATGTGATGTTAGTACCCCATTGTTAATAAAAAAAATGTACTAACCCTCTTCTCTTATTACTATAGTGTATATACTATTGTATTCACTTTCATGCTGACTCTATTGATCGGGCACTGAGTGATCTCACTTCCAGGCTGACGCTATATTGTCGGGCACTGAGTGACCTCGAGGCCTAACTCAAAATGTCAGATCTGGTCATATCTAGAAGACAACCGAGAAGTGACCCGAGGATCTAGACCTAACTCAATAAGTCAATCTGGTCAATGCCCAGAAGACAATATGAGTTTTGGATTGAGCACCCTTTTTATTATTATATTGTGGATATTATAATTTAAAAAGGATAGAAACCAAATAGGAGACTCAATTCCATGTACTTTAGATATTTTTGGGAAAACAAGTATGATTTTGAAAATACTGTTTGTATGTATATGACTACTATGTGTATTGATTGTGCACTTGTTTGTTATTTGAACAGAGACTGCGAAACCACACTGACACGGTGAGGGAACTTAACTTTGCAACTTGATATAAACAAGTTTATTTGATATGGATATTGAACAATGAGTGGTTTTAGATTTGATAAACCCACTCATGTGCCTAAACTTGACGCACTATGGTAAGAGTGCTTATGATGCTCGTAAATGCTATGATGTTGATCATATGAAATGTGTAAGACTGTTTCCACGTGCCCTTAACTATTGAACCAATATTGGCCATATGAAAGATGGTTTACGTATACTGGACCATGGGTGTTGACAGTTACTGACTTGATGGTGTCAGTATCGGTTATGGGAGAGCCGGAGATGTACTTGTAAGGATGTATTCTGACCATGTTGGGACTTAATACAATGATCTCAGCGTAGTTGGTAGGCGTTACGTTGGATGATAGCAGTGTTGGAGAAGAAATGATGAATTATGAGAGTGATGACAATATTACACTTATTTGTGATCAAGCATGAGATATTTATTGCAACTGTTGATTATTGTGCTAATCTGTTGTTTACTTAACTACACTATTATATTTCCTTCACTGATCTACTTAGCTCACCCCACTCACCTTTCAGGAGATGAACTCGAGGAGGAGAACCCTCTTTTTCAAGCTTAAGGTGGATAAGCTGCGGCGGTGTTTCGGGATTCTCCCTGAGGGGAATACCCTTATCTTTACTTGTTGGTTCTTAGAATCATTTACTTTTATAAAGTACCGGTGTGTGGTACTTGATTTGTTTAAATGTCATGTATTAAACTACTATGCCTCTGTATGACGTTGAGATGATGTTTTGTAATAATAATTCAGTGTTGGATTTATATGATTGTTGTGTGTCGTTATTATGCTTTTGTTGGTATCAGACTTATGGTACATGTTTGAGTCCACATGCTAGGACCATATGTGACCTTTGGGCCCAACTGTTGATCCGGCCCAGTTAGAATATTTCAATTAGTTTGTTTTAAAAAAAAAAAATTAGTCGCGTTCTGGGCCCAACATTTGGGTCGGGGCATGACAAGTCTTAATCAGAATTCATTTTAAATAATTAGAGAATATGATGATCTTCAAATTTCCATAGTTGTAAACCCATGATACATGACGCAAACCAAAAGAACATTCATGTCGATAAGAGAAAGTTTGATATCACAAATTTGTTGACCGTAGTTCTAAGACGTGCTATAAAATTTATAAAAAAATATCTAATGAGCTTGACGTGAATTTTCATTTCACTCACAATAGAATGTGTATAGGAAGGCTTTTCAGATGCCCCGAAAACTACTGGGATACTTTAAAAAGCCTAACACCTTAGTTAAAAAAGGCATTTGAAGTGAAAATCTAAAACTTATCACTTAACTTGACAAGTCATACCTTATTAACTTGATAAGACTCTTGAGTATGTTCTCGAATAAAGTCTTTTTAATACTAAATAATTATAATATAGCTCCAGACATATCATATATAATCATCTGTTAATTTTGTTCTACATTGGAAGTAATTAACAAATTAACAAATGTATACTTAGTCTACCTATATATCAATTAATGATTTTTTTTTAACGTTATCACATGCAAACCCTTGAGTTTACATTCGACTTACGTAACTCCAACATTCAGGTGAGGTGGGGCCCAACATCAATCACCAGCGCCTCCTACCATCTAATTCCAATGTATTTAGAGCCTATCTTTGACGAAGGATGGGTTAAACAAGGTTTAACTGAGTTGATCTATAGTCAAATTCGATCAAATCTGTGCTATTAATATAATATTATAATTAATATTAAATTATTAATGAAAGTTATATTTCATAAAAATACTTTTTTTTTTCCACAAATTCAATTGTAAATATTAAAAATTAATAATTTAAAAATCATATATTTTTTCTAATTTACACATGGGAAACTATGGGAGACCCAGCGCAAAATCTCCACAAGTGAGCCCACTACTTTTAGGTCACATCAAGATTAGGCAATAGAAGTTACAACCCATGACCTCCCATCAGTGGAGGGTGAAAGATTTATTAGAAAACCGGGTTTACCCGCGGGTCGTTGATGTTTTTTAATCCGAATTTTTACAGCCCGCGAGTTTGTAATTTCCTCCATTTGGGAGAATTCAGGCTGCTGCAAGTCTCCACCGAGCGGCCTTCATCAATTCAGGGCAGTCTACTCTTGTTTTACTTCTTAGTCTTTTCCTTTCTTTTGTTCTCTACAAGGTAATGCGAATCGCTCTACAAAGCCCCTACAAATCCACTTCGTTTCCCCACTTCTACATACGTTGCAGAAACCTGAAATGTATCAATGACCCCAAAAAGATTCCTCAAAAATGTCATATTTTTCTCATCTTTTTCATCTAAAAACCAGAACCCAGATCCTGTTTTGGGCACCCATTTAGTAGAAAGGTGTTATTCCGACACTGTTGAGAAGTGGGATGAAGGAAGAGCTGAAGTACAAGGAGAATATAGTGACTGTAAGGGGTCTAGGGTTTTGGGTTTCTTTAAAAAGCCTAACCTTAACCCTAGCCTTAACCCCAATTTCAGTGCCCATTGTTATGAGGAAAGTGATATTAGCGGAAATTTGGATGGAGAAATTGAAAGGGAGAAAGGAAGTGATCACAGTTCCAGGGTTTTAAGAAACCCTAAACCTGATCCAGACCCTAATTTTGGTAGTCAGTATAAGGAAAGTTATGGTTCTGCTAATGTCAGAAGGTTGAGTGGGGAGTTTGAGACAGATAAAGGAAATGATCGCAGTTCCAAGGGCATGGGCTTCTTTGTAAATCCTGACTCTAATTTTGGTGCCCAATATGTGGAAACGGATGATTCATTTATCGATGAAGAATCAGATGAAGAAATTGACGAGGAAGGAGATGACGATGACAATTTTGAGGTTTTGGATTTATTCAATCAAAACAAACCACAAAAGGATGCTGTTACAGCTTCTGAAGAAGAAATTGATGAATCTCAGCATCCATTAGTTAGGGAAATTTGTAGGTTGATCAATCTTCGGCACTTGTGGAATCCAAAGTTGGAGGGAGAATTGCGGCACTTGCTAAGAAGCCTCAAGCCGCATCAAGTCTGTGCGGTTCTTCGCTCACAAAGCGATGAGCGTGTTGCACTGAATTTCTTCTATTGGGGTGATAGGCAATGGCGGTACCGTCATGGAGTTGAGGTATACTATGCAATGCTTCGAGTGCTCAGCAAGACCAAGCTGTGTCAAGGCTCAAAAAGAGTCCTCCGGTTGATGATCCGTCGGGGGATCGAATGCCGGCCTGAGGCCTTTAGGTATCTGATGGTCTCATATAGTCGTGCAGGTAAGCTGAGGAGTGCATTGCGGGTATTGAATTATATGCAGAAAGCTGGTTGTGAACCTGATTTATCAATTTGTAATACTGCAATTCATGTGATGGTGATGTCGAATAGGTTGGAGAAGGCATTGAGGTTCTTGGATCGCATGCAGCGGGCTGGGATCAATCCCGATGTTGTGACATTTAACTGCCTGATCAAGGGTTGTTGTAATGTGCATCGATTTGAGGAGGCTTTGGATTTGATCAAAGAGATGCCCTTCAAGGGATGCTCTCCTGACAAGATTAGTTACTATACTGTTATGGGGTTTTTATGCAAAGAGAAAAGGATTGCAGAAGTAAGAGACCTGTTGGAGAAGATGGTGAATGACAGCAAATTGATAATAGACCAGGTTACATATACCACTTTGATACATGTCCTTTCAAAGCATGGTCATGGAGATGAAGCTCTGATGTTCTTACAGGAATCAGAGGAGAAGGGGTTTCGGGTTGATAAGGTGGGGTATAGTGCAGTGGTGCATTCTTTTTGTCGTAGTGGGAGGATGGACAAGGCAAAAGAAATTGTAAGTGAGATGTTTTCCAAAGGTTGCGCTCCAGATGTGGTGACATATAGTGCAGTTGTGGATGGGTTTTGCCGAGTAGGGAAGATAGACCAGGCAAGGAAGATGCTTCAGCAGATGTATAAGCATGGTTGCAAGCCAAACACAGTATCGTACACTGCAGTTTTAAATGGTTTATGTCGAGTTGGAAGGTCATTAGAGGCAAGGGAGATGCTGAATGCAAGTGAGGAGGAGTGGTGGACCCCAAATGCCATTACGTATAGCGTCGTTATGCATGGACTCCGCAGAGAAGGGAAATTGGCTGAGGCCTGTGATTTGGTCATGGAGATGATAAAAAATGGATTTTTCCCAACGCCAGTTGAAATCAATCAGATGATTCAGGCACTTTGCCGAGAAGGAAAAGCAGTTGATGCCAAGACGTTAATGGAGAAGTGCTTGAGCAAGGGATGCGCGATTAATGTAGTAAATTTCACCACTTTAATTCATGGGTTTTGTCAGGAAGGTGATTTGGAAGCTGCTCTCTCTTTACTGGATGACATGTATCTGAGTAACAGGCATCCTGATGCTGTAACGTACACAACTCTGATTGATGCAATGGGCAAGAAAGGTAGATTGGAAGAAGCAACTGAACTTGTTAACAAGATGCTTAAGAAGGGCTTGCTTCCAACACCTGTTACTTATAGAACTGTTATTCATAGGTATTGTGAGAATGGTAGAGTGGAGGAATTGATGAAGCTATTAGAGAAGATGCTGAAGAGGCAGGAGCTCAGAACTGCATATAATCAAGTAATTGAGAAGCTTTGTAGTTTTGGAAATCTTGAGGAGGCCTACAAGCTCTTAGGCAAGGTTTTGAGGACGGCATCAAAAATTGATGCCGACACATGCCACTTGCTTATGGAGAGTTATTTAAATAAAGGGCTTCCTTTGTCATCATATAAAGTGGCTTGCCGAATGTTTCAGAGGAATTTGATTCCTGATGTTAAGTTATGTAGGAAAGTAAGTCAGAGACTGAAATTAGTAGGAAATTCCGATGAGGGAGATAGGCTTATGATACAATTTGTTGAAAGAGGGCTCCTTCTTCCTCAGTGTTGATTGATCAAAATATTATAACCTGTTAGAATTCTGAGGAGCTGTTGTTGTAAAAGATGAACGTATAACCATCCATTTTGAGGTTCGTGATTGATTTACTATATTGTTTTCAATTAGCAACCATTTAGCAATTTGCTATAAATTTTTAACAATTCAATTTCTTTAACTGTGTATAGAAATGTCTGGACTCTGAAGTACAGCATCCATTTTTAAGATGAACGTATAACCATCCATTTTTCTTTTCGTTTTTTCTTGCACCAATCTTCTCCTTTCGTCATGTACAAGTATCATCTTAATCCACCAAATTTGATCAACACATGACTTTTTTTACAGGGACAAGTTAGAAACTAGTATGTTTATATTCATTTATATTAGACAATGGGATTGAGTGCAATTTTTCCAACCAGATGAATTGCCGTTGAATTAGATGGTAACTATCCAAACACGAACTGGAGATCGGTGAATGCTTCTTCTTCATCATTGATACTCAATAATCAGATTGGGGTATATGCATCAATATATGAGTCTTATATTGGAGGATTTGTAAGTAGTTCCTTTGGCTTTCATTGGTTTATTATTATTTATTATTAATTGCTGCCTTCTGTTTTAGAGTAGATCATCTGAAGCAGAACGAAATGCAATCGTTGCAGCAAACAGAGGGAAAGATTGAAGAAATCAAATAAGCAAAAGTTTTCTCCACTTGAATTCCCTTTTTTCCTTATGTTAGCAAATATGTTTTAGCATTAACAACAATAGCAAGTGATGGTTTTTTATTTAGTCTTTGAAACACACTCAAGAGATGACCCCAAGTGATAGTTTTTCTATGAAATCTTATTTTTTTATAATTGTTTATACACTGTAGTGATGAGAAATCACTAAGAAATCAATAACATGTATTCTGTCAATTTGTTCATCAATAACCTCTAGCATAACTGATAACTTGGTAAAGACTTGTCCTCATATTGATAGGACAGATTATTTAGTTGATAATGTAATAATATAGAGTAGGTATATGATTCAAATTGAACTTGGAATGTATCCTCAAGTCACTAGAAAACCAAAGTGGACTAAGATCCAATCCACTTTATTATCAAATTTGGAGTGGAGGGTTCCACCAAACATTCATGTAATTGTTGTCTCATCAAGTTTAAGTTGGGTCTAGTAATTTAATTTTTTTTAACTTTTTTGGTTAAGAAAAGTAAGATACGAAAAAAGGGTCACTCTTTTTAGTTCTGTACCTAGTGTGTGTGAATTGAGAGGTTTACACATGCCCCAAAGATTAGTCAAGTGAGACGCTTGGATACCTTGGTCTTAAAAAAAAAGTTGGATCAAATTAGCATATTTATTGAATGACTTAAGAAATTTTATTTTCTTTTTGTTTCGATTGAGTCAAGTTGTAGGTCAAGCTTGAGTGGAGTCGAATATTGACCTTGGGTATGATTGGATTACGGGTTGAATTTGGGTTGAGTTTGATCATGGGCTATGTTTGGGCAGGTTGAATTTGGGTGATAAGTTGAGATTGGGTCAGTTGGGAGTGGGTTGAAGAGTGAGGCCAAGTTATGTTGTACGTTCCAATTTCATAACTTTTTTCACAATGTATGAGGAAAGAAAATAAAATAAGAAAAGGGTCTTTATTTTTTTACATGTGAAATTGATTTTCTATAAAACATGCACACATGCATGAGAACTATAGGGTCCACTAAGAAAATGGGTTGAATTGGGTCAGCCCAATAATATCCCATTATTATTGGACCTGTTTGAAAGAAAAAAAAACATTAGAGTCATGCTTACTTGTTAATATCCCATTAATGACCAACAGGTGGATTGGATTTATTGACTTTCAATTATACATTTTTTGCTCTAGCTAACTTTTTTTAAGATGTAGCTAACAAATTTTTAAATGCTAAAACTAAGAATGAAGCACAACATGAAATCTATTCTTAAATAAATGGAGGCAATATACCATTTTGGAGAAACTATCAAGTAAAATTAAAAATATAATTTGAAAAAAAAAAATACAAATCTTAACCAACTTGTTGCTATCCATATTTCTTGTTATTAATTGATTTTTTTTTTTAAAATTGGAGTGGTAGGTTGAGCAGGTCAAAATGTCCAACTCATTAAGATTGTTGAGCTTAATTGGGCCATTCCTAGTCCCATGAGCTACTTGACCTATCCATTTACAAAATTGTCGGGCTGGGCTTGGTTAGACTTAGGTTCAAGCCATGTAAAATGGTAACCCTAATTATGACTAATGATTTGGATGCCTTTTTTTATTCAAACTCATTTTATGTTAAAAGTTGTTGTTAAACTAAGCCTAACTCATATAAACTCTTAAACCTCATGAGATCTAAGATAGTATTTAGTAACAATGATCTCTTAAGAACGGTTCTCATGAGACTTTCATAAAATCTATAGTTTGTGAGGCCTAAAGTAGAGTTAATGAATCTAATTTCTCCCTCACACCCATCGGCTCCATGAATTGCGCGTATATCCAATTTAACTTTTAAAATCTATTAATTTAACTCGATGAATTTTCATTGTTAGATAAATGTGAAATTTTGAGGGTTTTAAAAGATATATTTTCTCTTATCTAATTAATATAAAATTTTATACACTAATATACAATCAAGTTTTTTCAAACCCACCCATCTATATGGGCCCAGGTGGCACTCGTTAATGATTCTCATGAAAGTGTCATGGAAATTGTCCCAAAGAGATCCTTATTAAATATTTAGAGTAATTTTGTCTATTCAAAATGAACCTTTATAAGCCTCTAGTTAAAGTTTTAAACATAGATATTTTGAAATAAAATTAGTCTCAAATCATCTAATGTACAATGGAGAAAAATGCTCACCAAGTTCATGGTAAACTAGTTCTCCATGGATAAATTCCCTTTAAAGGGACATCTCAAAAAAAGAATATCTCATTAATATAACATTTTTCTTTTTTCTTCCTCTCTCTAAAAAAAATTTAGAGGAAATAAATAAGAAAAAACATAATGATTTGTGAAGTGACAAATGATAGAACGAAGAGTAGAACTCAAGACCCTGCACATGGTAAATTGGTCAAATTGTTCAAATCAAGTATTTTCATGTTCAATTGACCCATTTAGAGTTCCAAATCCACAAGAGAAAGATTATACACGAATTTTGTCGCTCACACAAGGATGAAGTGGTCTCAAATTCCCACAAGTTAAGCATTAAAGAGAGGAAAGAAGAAAGCTAAATTCTATTATGTTTTTGGAATCCGATCAAATAGTTGATATATAATATCTTGTAAGTATAGATGACACTTTTAGAAATATTTTTTTCAAAATTAGTATAAAAATAGTTAAAAATTAGTATAAATATTAAAAAATAATAATTATGTAATTAAAGTAGTTAATTTATAAAAATAGCATAATTGGGCAATTAAAAATATTTAATTATGAATAGATCATTAGAGTTGATCTTACTAATTTTAATTAGAAAAGTTTAATTGGACTAATTGAACTAATGTTTAATGGTGTAATTAAACTAATAAATCAAAAAATATAATAGATTAATTAAGTAATTACATAAGTGTGATTATTTAATTAATTTAATTAAAAGTGCTTTATTTTGTTGATTCAATTAAAATATAAAAAATAGCATGAATTAATAATAATATTAAAATATCTATTTAATAAAATATGTACAGAGTGAAGATTAAAAGTGCCAAAAAAGTTGCTGCTAATTAATTTCTTTACTCCTCTTAAAAAAAGTTAAGTCACTCTATTTCCTCGTTTCTCCTATATAAGCCACTGCTCCTATCTCCTTTCCACGGCTGGGGCTCCTCTTTCTTTTCGTATCAAAGACCCCTTGCAGTCTCTCGTCAAGCAGCTCGGCATGGGAAGAAGTAAGTCTCCAATGTCTCTCTCACTTCCTTGATTCTCAACCCTTTTATGCAAATCAACTAAGGATTTTGTTGGATATGGTGCTAGTATGATGATTTTGACTGTCGGTTTTAGGTTCTCTATTTTTTGTTTGAGGTGAGTTTGAAGGAAACACTTTGAGATCTGCCATGATTATGAGATTATGCCTCTTAATTTTGATTTACATGTTATGGTTTTCGGACTTTTATGTTCTGATTTGTAGATTTAGACATTTGAAATGCATTTTCTTTGTGGAGCCCCAATGCTGTGATTCGATTGTTTACTGTGGGTCTGTTATTATTTGGAATGAGAGATGCCCGTGATGAAGTCTGTGTTTTTTAGGCTTTTGTTACTTTACAATCTCTGAATGATGCGATGATTTGTAGATATTAAAAAGGAAAAATTAATTGCAAAAATGAGAAAAGGAAAACAAATAATAGACGTTTTAGATGTGCTATGTACACCCGCCATATGTGTTCCCATATGTTTGCCTGGAAGCCATCTGATGAAGTTCTATGAAAACATGACATGTCTGTTCCACTAAATCACCATAGAGAACGAGACTGTCGTTTTTCATTTCTCGCCAAAACCGACTTTCATGCGTCAATATCACATCTGGCGAGGCTTCAGGCACACCATGTCCATGCAATATCAAATTTGGAGCAATTACTGGTTGATTTACTCTTTCCTTGTTATGATGTTAAAATAATGGTGCTCTGATGCCTTGTTTTCCTTAGTATGACGAAGTGGAATTCAATGTGCTCTAGGATGGGGTGGATGCACATATTGTGTAGTTTCCTTTGAGTCATGTTACTCTGCTGGTTGATTTTCTTGTGCCTTGAATGCTAAACATTGAAACTCATGTTTGTTTTCTATGATCTAAGTGAAATTAAATCGGCTCTAGCATGCAAGTGGATTCGCCTGCAGCATAGTGTCAAGGGTCGAGACTCCGTGACCAAACGGAGACACGCGAAGGCCATCTTCGGTGTCAAAATCATTTGGCTAAACCCGGGTGATGGAGATTTCGGACGCATAGGACTTCCTAGAATACTCAAGAACAGCTTGGAATGTGCTAGAAGGTTCTAGAACAATGCGGAAGGTTCCGGATGGTTCAAGAAGACTCTCCAAGGTGCTAGAGTTATGTGAAGAGTTTAGAAGTATTTAGAATATTGTGGAACTCTATAGAAGTGTGTAGAGTCTTATAGAAGTGTATGGAAGAATGTAGAAAGGTGTGGTAGTTGTAGAGATGCTTAGAATATTCTAGAGTGTCTTGAGAGTGAAGATATTTATGGAGGCAACCATTGGATTAATGCCACATGGCACAATCCTAGCCACAATTGGGCATGTCCTCAACTATAAATAGAGATGGGGAGCCCATTTGCACCCAATCTACACAAGCTAGCCCAGGATTTTAGCATAGCATTGTGAGTTGAGAGCTTGTAGCCTTTGAGCGTTTCTTTGTAATCTCCTTAGTTGTTTAATGTAAGATAGTGTTTGTGTTGATCACCTTGGTGTTTCATCTCCATCTCATTCTTGTGTTTGTGTGATTGCTTCCGCATCTTGGTCCAAAGAGTGACCAAATCAGTTGTTAGGTTGACTCGCTTGACGACGGAGTGATCGAGTTAGTGCCGCACAGGCTGAATCACTAAAGGATTTTCTAACCTAGTGACAAGTGGTATCAGATCAGGTTCATCCGCACCGCTTGAGCAAGGAGATGGCGTTGGAAAAGACAGCACAATGATCGAGGAGTAAGGGAAGGAAGGCAGGAACCCTCTCACCAAGTGAGTTCGCAAAAGCGTGATGCAGTGACTCTGAAGTGTGGATGGTGCCGAGAGACGGGGCACACATGGCGTGATTGTCCAAAGGGAGATCTTGATCATTGTTGGGCTTGTGCGAGTGGGGACACGATAAATGCGATTGTCCCATTCTAAAGTGTCCATGGTGTCGTGAAGAAGGGCATACAGTAAGGGATTGTCCTAGCTTGGAAAGCACCATTAAAGACGATGAAGACGGTGGTGAAGAGCTAGATGAAGTGCTTGACACCACCTCAGACAATGAAGACAGTGGTGAAGAGCAAGATGAAGTGCTTGACACCACCAAGACTCAAGACGAAGAGGTATGTCCTATGGGAGGACTTGTGGATGTGTTGAAAGGCATGGATGCTAAACACATCTTCGGAGCTGAAAAGGAAGCTCCACAACCATTTGAAGTCGCACCTAAGGCCGAAGTGTTGCCAAAGGTGAAGCACCAGGGCCAAAGAGCACCCAAGCTGAAGAAGCAGCAAAGAAGCCACGCTGGAACGAAGAAAAGGTTGCGACGAGGGCGTCGGCGAATTTCAGTGGGGGAGAATGTCAAGGGTCGAGACTCCGTGACCAGACGAAGACATGCGAAGGCCATCTTCGGTGTCAAAATCATGCGGCTAAACCCGGGCGATGGAGATTTTGGACGGGTAGGACTTCCTGGAATACTCAAGAACGGCCTGGAATGTGCGAGAAGGTTCTGGAACAATGCTGAAGGTTCCGGATGGTTCAAGAAGACTCTCCAAGGTGCTAGAGTTATGTGGATTGCTCTAGAGTCTTGTAGAAGAGTTTAGAAGTATTTAGAATATTGTAGAACTCTATAGAAGTGTGTAGAGTCTTATAGAAGTGTATGGAAGAATGTAGAAAGTTATGTGGAGTGTTCTAGAGTCTTGTAGAAGAGTTTAGAAGTATTTAGAATATTGTAGAACTTTATAGAAGTGTGTAGAGTCTTATAGAAGTGTGTGGAAGAATGTAGAAATGTGTGGTAGTTGTAGAGATGCTTAGAATATTCTAGAGTGTCTAGGAGAGTGAAGATATTTATGGAGGCAACCATTGGATTAATGCCACATGGCACAATCCTAAGCACAATTGGGCATGGCCTCAACTATAAATAGAGATGGGGAGCCCATTTGCACCCAATCCACATAAGCTAGCCAAGGATTCTAGCATAGCATTGTGAGTTGAGAGCTTGTAGCCTTTGAGTGTTTCTTTATAATCTCTTTAGTTGTTTAATACAAGATAGTGTTTGTGTTGATCACCTTGGTGTTTCATCTCCATCTCATTCTTGTGTTTGTATGATTGCTTCTGCATCTTGGTCCAAAGAGTGAGCAAATCAGTTGTTAGGCTGACTCGCTTGACAGCGGAGTGATTGAGTGAGTGCCGTACGGGCTGAATCACTAAAGGGTTCCCTAACCCTGTGACAATAGTCTTTTTTCTGTCATGTTAGTCTCATGTGAATGTATTGAATTATAATCTCCCTGGTCCTAAGGATATTGTGGAGTTGTATTTCCATATATTACTTTGACAAAGTTTGATATTAATGTTTTTGTTTAGGTTCATTGTGATTTGGTTCTCATGGGGCAAATGTTTCTTCTATATTCGTTCTTCTCATCACAAATTAGTTCTTGTCTATATTTTTTTATTTGGAATGATGGAGAATCCAACTGATTATGCATATTGCAGTGCTGCAATGTATCCTTTCACTCTCTCTCATGCTTAATATGCAGCATTTCCATTTTAGTGTTTTTGAGTTTTAACTTGGAAATACAGGAGATTCCAGAAAATAGTTCGTCTACGGGTTCTGCTGTCTATGTTCATTTTTATCATTTAGTATTCTTACTTCCAAGTTTAACTGTCATTTGGATTTCGGAATCATCTGAGTATCAACTAGTATTGGTCATTTGTTGCATTATTTTTTATGTAGTACATACAATCGAGAAACGTGGAGGAATGTATGACTGTTTGCCTTAGTGAGTTGATACTAGGGTAATGTTTCATGTATGCCTATCAGTGTATAGAGGATGTATTTTTGTACCTGTAATTTATGTCTTCGGACCTATAACCCTTTCCAAAATGTCTGCATGTTAGGCAGAATAGCTTGTAGTCGTTTCCATTTGACTTAAATTCTATTTCTTTGCTGTTATTATCATTCTTTTAAGTGGTAAAGCAGATATTGTTTACATTCCATATATGGTAATTGAAATAATTCTCGTCCATTGAATGAATCAGTTATTGTGCAGGCCCTTAATGTAGATTGATTGAAAGAATCTTCTATAAAATATAGGCTCTTTTTTGTTGAACAGGCCTCAATTTTTAGGTTTACGTTTGTCACTTTAAGATGAGTTTATTTTAGGGGATTTTTTTGTTGAACAGGCCCTCAATGTTTAGGTTTACCTTTGTCCCTTTAAGATGAGTGTATCTTAGTATTTATTTTTAAAATTAATGTAGTTGCCTTGATTTCGTAGTCTTAAATTTCATATTTTTAAAATTGCTGCGAAAATTAAAACAATTGATATTTTCTTTTTATATACTTTTTTAATGTTTATAAACATTTTTGAAATAGCTCTAAATAAATGTTTGTAAATGCATGAAAACCACTATTATGAAAACATAAATCATGCCCTTTATGCCAAATTTAATTTTTGTGAAAAATATCAAAAAGTGCACCACCTTGGAAAATGATTCCTGCATAAAACATAATAACCCATTGGAAAATGGTTTTTGTGGAAAATGATTGTGTGCTTGATCTCTAAAGCCTCTATTTTTTCATTCTCTTGTTATGATCAATTTAAGGATTGGTAATGAAATTTGAAAAAAAGTGATGATGTTGTAATATTAACTTTTCTTCAAGGATTCTTCTAGTACTCTGTAACATCAATTTTTCATGGTGTTAAAAAATGTTGAAATATTTATTAGCTAGTCATTTAGAGTAAAATTTGCAGGTTACTTTTTATTGGTGTTAATTTTACATCTTATGTTCTTTTAATAATAATTAAGTTTATTAAAATATTATGCTGAACCACCCATCCTATGTCATGTGATTGGTTAAATCCAATACCTCCTGTATTGGTGTCATATTTGCTACATGTACCCCCACCTATGTAACATAGTTCGTATCTATGAGGAAATTGTAAAGGGTCTTCCATTTATGATTCATTTCATCAGACATTATTCTGACGGTCTTTTAATCTAAAATAGTTTCCAGAATTTGAGCTTTCCCATTTGATCCAAACTTCCAGAATTAAGCGTACGTTAAAATCATTGGGCAAGTAAGTTGGACGATAATCCATTTATGTTTACATAATATAGTTGTGACCCATAAAACCCTTTTTCCCTTTCTTTTAAAGGACCTGCAAGATGCTATCGGCAGATCAAGAACAAGCCGTATCCGAAGTCAAGGTATTGCCGTGGTGTTCCTGATCCAAAGATCAGGATATACGATGTTGGAATGAAGAAGAAAGGAGTTGATGAGTTTCCATTCTGTGTTCACCTGGTGAGCTGGGAGAAAGAGAATGTGTCAAGTGAAGCTCTGGAGGCTGCCCGTATTGCATGTAACAAATACATGACCAAGTTTGCCGGAAAGGATGCATTCCATCTAAGGGTTAGAGTTCATCCATTCCATGTCCTGCGAATCAACAAGATGCTTTCATGGGCTGGAGCTGATAGGCTCCAGACTGGAATGAGGGGTGCATTTGGAAAGCCTCAAGGAACATGCACAAGGGTGTCGATTGGTCAGGTTCTCCTTTCTGTTCGCTGCAAGGATAGCAACAGAAATCATGCCCAGGAGGCCCTCCGTCGTGCAAAGTTCAAGTTCCCTGGCCGTCAAAAGATCATTGTTAGCAGGAAGTGGTCTATGCATCTCTCCTCCTTTCAAAGCTTCAAATCCTCATCTGTAGGCTGCTACAAATGTCCTAACGTTGGTACCTAAAAAGGATTGGATGATCCAATATAATGTGGCCTCTCTGCTGCATTACTTGGATACTTGGATAGCTATTTATTCCTTCATTTGATAGACCAAATGAGCTTGCTTACAATTTAATTTGGATTGCCTTTGTATAGAACATGAATTAGTTCTAGGGCTTCTCATTTGTATATTTGGTCACTGGGATTCTTGGCCAAGTGAACTTTGACATTTGTATACATTTTCTCAACTCTGATATTTGATCATAGGCATTCTTGCTGAGTCATTTCCGACAATGGTCATGGCATTGCTTGAATATCTGCATTGGACTCAATTTTGAAACCCAGCCTAACTATCCTTGAAATTTTAATGCACTAGCATTTTGCTGGCCAATTTGTTATGGAATTAGAAAAAAAACAAATTTTCAGTGGAATTGAAGGAAGAAGACAATTGCTTCTTCTCATTTGTTTGCATGGAATCCAATAAAAGAATGGTTAGAACTGTACTATTACATCTTTTTTCTGAAATCTGCTGCTAAACTCTCTGAATATATGCTTTCTTTTCACGCAGGGGTTTCACTAAAGTCAGCCGAACTGATTACCTGAAATGGAAGGAAGAGAACAGAATTGTACCAGATGGTGTAAATGCCAAGGTTGGTATTGTTCTCATTCATGTTTTTTAATTGCCTGCTGTGAACTGCAATTTGAGATATTGTATCCTCGGCCAAATTAATGCGTTTTTAATTCTGCTGGTAAACATACTAGTTGGTTGGTCTTTTGATTGAGGTGGGGTATTTGGAGGTGATATCGAAAATCATTTCAACTGATAAATTTGCTTGATACCTTGTCTGGTGAATTGATCATGGGTTAAACCAGCCAATCATTAAGATAATATAAGGATATTTCAAAAAAAAAAGAGTACTTGTGATATTTAGGTGCTTCTGGCAATCTGTCCCACATTCATTTTTTGCTACACCGCGGTAAATGTTTAAACTTAGTGTTGTGTGGAAGATTGACAGATTGACATATTGTTTTCAAGAAATTATTGGATAATGCAAGCTTGTGAAATTCTTTCCTCCAGATATTTAGGAGATTTTTATACTGATCTACTCACTTTTGGGTGCAGCTTCTCGGGTGCCATGGACCTCTTGCAGCCCGTCAGCCTGGAAAAGCATTTTTGGAGGCAACTGCTTAAAACTATTCTTTAGCAGTTCTATTATCGTACTAGAAATACAACGTTCATTAATCATACCTTGGTATGTTGTCTGAACTTAATTTAGTCATTTTGGAATTGGACATCAATAGCTAGACCAGGCGTTTGTGATGATGGTTTTGGTCTTTTCAAACCTGGTTGACAATAATTATAATTCATTTTATCTTTCAAAAAAATAAATATAATTCATTTTCAGGCATTATTGCAGATGATTAATATAACGATATTGCAATATTACTATATATTGGGCATTATTACTGTGTAATTGGCCATTAACAAGCTTTGGTGGCTCACGCCGTACCTCAACTTGGCTTGATTGGGTATGAAGTTTGAGTTCAGCTTTGACAAATAATCCAATCAAGCTCAAGCTAGGCCTTGCTTAGCTCGAGCATGCCATTAATAATGCAGGTTTGCAGTTTCTACGCCAGAAGTGTCAGCCACAAACGACATAGCAAGACTGTTAAGAAGAGCTTGTTAAAAGATTGAATTCATCTCAAGGTGGTTTTCCCTGGTGTATGATTGTGTTCCTGTTACTATCATTGAAGGGACATTAGCATTGTGCAGAAAGGAGGAACAAGAAAATACCCAACTCTCCAAGAAAGGGCACATACAAGCCCAAGATGACACCACCATAAAAAAGAAAAAAGAACAAAAACAAAAACCAAATCACTTTAAAAGAAATTATCCATTGTGAAGCCGTTCACAAAAATTGGCGTGAACTTTGAATCTTTATGCTTTCAAACAAGCCTACAGATTTCAGTTTGAGTCTGTCAATTTTTCAATCTGGGAGCCAAGATTGAAAGTTCAGACCAATTTGTTGTGAACCAGTTCGCAATTGATAATTTCTTCTTCCAGGCTCTAAATACATTTGACTTGGAGAAGTCTTGAAACTTCTTAAAAATAATTGCCGAAGCTGTGACTCTTTTTACCAACTTCTGGCAGGCCTTACTCTTTATTCCTGAATGTTTTCTGTAATTAATATTGTATACATAAGATATGGGTGATGATTTGGACACACTAAGTTTTACTAAATAGAACACTGTGAATTTCTTTTTCAATCGGTTAGATATCCTTTGCTAAATACTCCAGCCAGATCTGTTGAACAGACTTTACAATGCAAAAATATTCTCAAAATTTGATCTTAAGTCTGGTTTTTGGCAAATCCAAGTTGAAGAAAAGGATCGACACAAAACTGCATTCACTGTCCCAATGGGCCATTGTGAATGGAATGTCATGCTTTTTGGATTAAAAAATGCTCCTTCTGAATTTCAGAATATCATGAATGAAATATTCTCATCATACATTCAATTTTCTATTGTTTATATTGATGATATTTTTGATATTTTCTGAATCAGTAAGTCAACATTGGAAGCATTTAGGCATTTTCAAGAAGATAATTAAACAAAATGGTTTAGTTTTATCTAAGAAGAAAATGAGCCTATTTCAACAAAAGATTAGATTTTTAGGATTTGAAATTCAACATAAAAGGATCACTCCTACAAATCGAGTAATCCAATTTGCTGATAAATTTCTTGATGAAATAAAGGATAAAAATATGCTAGAAAGATTTCTTGGATGCTTAAATTATGTTGCTTTTTTCTATCAAGATTTAGCAAAAGATAGAAAATTGCTCCAAGAAAGATTGAAGAAGAAGCCTATAGAATGGTCTGAAGATCATACTAGAGCTGTCCAAAAAATTAAAGAAAAAGTGAAAAATCTTCCATGTAGATGTTTATCTAACCTTGATGCTTTTAAAGTTGTTCAGATTGATGCCTCAGAGTTACGATATGGAGGAATTTTATTACAATTAAATGAAAAAGGAAATGAAGAATTATTCAGATTCAACTTTGGTTTGTGGAATGATGCTCAAAATAAATACTCCACAATTAAAAAGGAAGTTCGTGCGATTGTAACTTGTGTTACAAATTTTCAGCATGAACTTTTAAGTAAAGAATTCTTAATTAGAGTTGATGCTAAGTCTGCTAAAGAAATTCTGGAGAAAGATGTCAAGAATCTTGCTTCCAAACAGATTTTTGCTAGGGGGCAAGTTATTCTTTTAATATTTGAATTTAAAATAGAATTTGTTGAAGGAAAATCTAACTCGCTCCTTGACTTTCTTTCTAGAGAATTCTTACAGGGAAGAAGAAATGGCTTGTAATTCATATCCATTTAAATTGACGAAAGGAAAGGAGAAAGTTCTTGGCAGTCTAGACAAAAGCCAACAAGATTATACTCCAGTTAAAGATATCCATCAATCTGAATTATCTCTCTTTTGCGACTTCTGACTCTCTTATGGAAGAAAGTCTTTAGAAGAAAATGTCCAATTCCTATTTGGAAAAGGATTAAACTATTACTCTCCTGATAAAAAGAAGAATCGAGAGTGGTATCTCAATATCCTTCATCAAACGAAAAATGTTCTTATCTTTCACAACAAAAAACCATAATGGTGTTGTTACTTATTCAAAGTTCACCATTCTGAGGATCTTATCTGAAGAAGAATGGAATAGTACTCTTCATAAGACAAAGTCCATCCAACTTTATAATTCCATTGATTACTTTAATTATTGGGATTATATGGATGTCTGGAAATTTGCTATTATGTGTCAAAATAGGCAATATAATCATTTTTGGTTCATCAGGTTTAAAGAAGAAAGTCCTGATGTTACACCAATTTACCAAAATATTCCCTCTTGGTTTTGGAGAGGTTGGTGGTCTCATTTTGGTGCTCATCAAAAGATCTTTCCAGATAATTTTCATTATCTTTTTGGAAAGTTTTGTGAATTAAAAGAAAAGGTGGCTTGCGAAGACATTAATGTCTTGAAGTTCTTTGCAAAGTTCCATATTCCATATATTTTCTGATGGAAGTTTGAAGTAAGAAAAGACTTTTACGGTCTTCCATTTCTTTATCGAAATACATTTAAAAAATGGTGGCAAATGATTGATGACGAAACGTATGAGAAGATTTTAAATCAAATCTCACCGCCTGTTAAGATTGAAAAGTCCAATTTAGAAGAAAGGACAGATGAAGATAGTGTTTTAATGGCTGATCTTTTAGCTAAGAAGATTGCAAAAGAAAAATCATCTCAGTCTCCTGATCCTATAGATGTTTCTGTTGAATCCCTGAATTTTGAAGAAAGGATTAAGCAGATTTTTGCTGAGTATCTTCTCAAGAAGAAAGACAAACATTCTCATGATTGGAATAATAATCATGATCCAGATGAAAATTTAGACGAACATGCATCACATGATTCTGATCATCTTGATGAATTAAATCCCAAATGGGATCCAGATTCAAAAGTTAATCCTGATGGTTCTGTTACTGATTATCTTAGAGGAGGAACAAAATATTTTTATTCCTCTCCTAAGTTCGATTCATCGTAGTCTGCTGAGCTATCTCCAAATGTACCTTCCGCATCACTGTCATCTACTCAAAAGGAAAAGCTTATCTTGCAGTCTCTGTTCAAAGCAAAAGAAAAGAAGAAAGCTTGAAGAAAAGTTGAAGCAATTATTGATCCTGCCACTATTGGTATCAGAGCTAGAGAAGTGCCTCAACTTTTGGTGGAGAAAGAATCCAGGTGTCATTACAAGAATTAAAGATGATGACACAAGAATCAAAATCTTGATGTGGTGTCACTATTGTTAGTCAAAAAGTTGATGCCTTAACTTTTCATTTGTCAAAAGTTGTCACGATTACACCTAATGGTGAGACTTTTTGTCAAAAGTTGTCAATATTACACTTAATGGTGACTTTTCTTTAGGTAAAGTCGTTTGTTTGTTTTGCTTTCACTATTGAAAAGAAGACTTAGAAAGATTCTCTCTTATCACTTCTTTTCCATATTTCCTACTTTGTGTGACACGTGTTAAGGAGTCTCATCGTTTGGTCGGAAAGGATGATGTCCATGTTTCCTCTCTCCATCTATATAAGGAGAAAAGTTTTCTTTGTTTGTTCATCGAGTTTTTTAGGACAAGTTCAAGTTATTAGAGTTAGAAGCATTTTATGAGCTACAGGAAAACTAGAGTGGCACTGTCAACGATTTACTGTTTTTGAGGACAAGTTCAAGTTATTAGAGTTACAAGCATTTTATGAGCTACAGGAAAACTAGAGTGGCACTGTCAACGATTTACTACCCTAAACGCCTATTTGCGGCAACAACGGGACTTGCTACGTGATCACGGAACTCTACCTTTTCCAAACAGAACACAAAGTAAAAGTTACACAAGGAAATACAAAACTCTAAAGAAAATCTGATAATCAAACACAGCTAAATAGCTCAAATTCTTCCTAACATTTCGAATTGATCTTTCAACCTATCATAACACAACAGTATAGATCAATAAGCTTGACAAGAGTATTACGACGTAATTCAAGAAATCGAATTGTTTTAGGGATTTGACGATGAGCTTCAACAGAAGTACATCTTTGTAGATCACGATCAATTCTATCAATAATACTAGCTAATCTTCTTAAGTGATTCACACAAGTAGTATAACGCTTTAACAAAGAAAATCTTTTAGACATAAAGGATAATATTGAAACATAAAAACTTACAAACTGTTACAAGACACTTGAGTTCCGGCACACTTGAGCTTCACACTTAGACTTACAACTCTAATAATTTGAACTTGTCTTCAAAAACTCGATGAACAAACAAAGAAAACTCTTCTCCTTATATAGATGGAGAGAGGGAACATGGACATCATCCTTTCCGACCAAACGATGAGACTCCTTAACACATGTCACATAAAGTAGGAAATATGGAAAAGAAGTGATAAGAGAGAATCTTTCTAAGTCTTCTTTTCAAGAGTGAAAGCAAAACAAACAAACGACTTTACCTAAAGAAAAGTCACCATTAAGTGTAATATTGACAACTTTTGACAAAAAGTCTCACCATTAGGTGTAATAGTGACAACTTTTGACAGATGAAAAGTTAAGGCATCAACTTTTTTACTAAGAATAGTGACACCACATCAAGACTTTGATTCTTGTGTCATCATCTTTAATTCTTGTAATGACATTTGGATTCTTCTTCCACCAAAAGTTGAGGTACTTCTCTGGCTTTGATATCAATAGTGGCAGGATAAATAATTGCTTCAACTTTTCTTCAAGCTTTCTTCTTTTATTTTGCTTTGAACAGAGACTGCATGATAGTGATGCGGAAGGTACATTTGGAGATGGCTTAGCAGACTGGGATGAATCAAACTTAGGAGAGGAATAAAAATATTTTGTTCATCCTCTAAGATAATCAGTAACAGAACCATCATGATTAACTTTTGAATTTGGGATTTAATTCATCAAGATGATTAGAATCATGTGATGCATTTTCGTCTAAATTTTCATCTGGATCATGATTACTATTCTAATCATGGAAGATTTTTAACTCTTTCTTTAATTTTTTGGATAGCTCTCATGATTTTTAACTCTTTCTTTAATTTTTTGGATAGCTCTAGTATGATCCTCAGGCCATTCTATGGGCTTTTTCTTCAATCTTTCTTGGACCAATTTTCTAACTTTTGCTAAATCTTGATAGAAAAAAGCAACATAATTTAAGCATTCAAGAAATCTTTCTAGCATATTTTTATCATTTATTTCATGAGGAAATTTATCAGCAAATTGGATTACTCGATTTGTAGGAGTGATCCTTTTATCTTGAATTTCAAATCCTAAAAATCTAATGTCCTCTTCCTACTCTTATTTCTTCTCTTCCTACTCTTCTGCTCCACACCTCTATTCTCCTTTTGTTGCCTCTTTTCTTCTGACGCAGCGGAGATCAGGTTTGAGAGGATTATGGCTGGGTTGAACTAGATCGACGGGAGTCACCATAGGTCAACACCTAAGAGGGCCCCATGGTTTTAACGGATGGAGTTCTCGATTAGGTGGCTTGGATTTACTGTATTTGCCTGCGATACAGGAGCGAAGGGAGAAAGGTTGGGAGGTCTTGGCTTTCAGGGAGATGAGGATTGGTTGGGTCTGAATGAAAGGAAGGGATGGCTGTGGGTGTTGGGTGATTGGGAAGGAGATGGAGAAAGTGGAATGGGTCTGAATCGAGGGAGATGGGTGGATCTAGGATTGGTGGGACGGTACAGTTGAAAAAGAGGATTTGCAATCTGGGTTGGGTCTGAATGGAGGTAGGGTGGAGATGTTTGGGCTTAGAAGGCTTGGAAGATCAGGGTGAAGGAGGAGAGGAGAGAAGGAAAGGAACCTGGGTTGTGGAACGGTGTGGGACAGTGGATGGGCTTCAAGAAGGCGCAACAACAATGGAGATCTGTGCGAAGTCCAGCCTGAGTATAGTCCCAGGCAGCAAGAGTGGGTGAACGTAGGCTGGTGGCTGAAGGTAGGGCCTGCTTGTTTTGTAGTGCCTGAGCAAACGAACGGGGGACCGATCCTCTCCCAACAGGTAGAGAGGATGGGAGTGCTGTCAAACGCCGATGACAGTTGCGTACCCACGGCGGAAACAAAGAGGGTAAACACAAAAGATGTGAAAGAGATGAATGAACTCAGAATTTGTATTGAATTATCGGTGCCAAATTTTACATCCCAAACAGATTTTATACACATTCAATCAACCCAAAAAGAAAAGAAGCAAAAGAAAATTGAAAAAGGAGATATTTGTGTCTAATAGGCTATTATGGCGATAGAGTCACCTCTTTATCATCATCATCTAGTTATTTATTTATTTGGATTCAATAATTTTTTCTATGAACAAAATTTTTGACAAAAAGTTTGTAACACTAGAATGAACCCCAATGAATTAGTCCACATCAATGTTATTAAACTTGGACCGGGTTCGGTGGACTGCAAAGGGCAACAATACGGTTCGGTTTATCAGAAAACTCGTTTTGATTTGAAAACTTTAAAAAACCATCACAACCCGCATTTCAACCCGATTTTGATAATAAAACCGTTACCCTCATACTGCGGGCCATTAGAAGGGCATGAAGACCCTCGCTCATTTTCCCTTGTATATCTATCGCCCGTGTCATCCCACATCACTTTGTGGGACTTCTACAATTGGAAAAGCAAACTGCAGAAGCACTTAACGTTTTTTATTTTGACTAAATGTTTAATACTTCATGAATCAAATACTCATCTGGGTTTGAGGATTAATACTTCATGACTTCAATTTAATAAATTCAATTAATACTCTCTCTATCCCAAATTAATTGTTCTATATGGATTTTGAAATTATTTCAAAATAATTGTCTCATTTGTATTTGATTAGTATAAAATGTGTTGAAAATGAATGAGATCATATGAGTGTTAGTCTTATATAAAGAGTTCTTTAAAAAATAAAAATATTTCAAATGAGACTACTAAAATGGGACGGAGGGAGTATATATTTTATATTTATGAGGGCCTTTAAACTTTCAGTTGCTAAGTATAAGTTGTTAGATAATAATTTAATAACTTAATAGTTTTATGATTAAGAAAATTTAATACTTTAATATTTTTTGCAAATATTAATAAATTATTTAAAATAATGTTTATCAAGTCATTCTAACTTTTGATTCTTGAACAAATAAATATTTTCATTATAGTGTTCAATCAAAGTGAAAATACAAAAAATGACATCAATTCAATATGTATTTAAATTTCAAATAGAAAAAGATATTTTAATAATTTAGATTAATTATCTTATGGACTCAATGCTATATTTATCATCTCATTAACTTTTTAAAATTAAATCGTAATTTATCTATATACAAAATATAATAAATAAGTTTTATTTAAATATTATTTATTTTATTTGTTTAAACAATGGAAGTTGATATTTCTTAGAGAACTCTATTTTTGCTTAAAATTTTATTTCAACTCACCAATTAAACTTTAATATTATTTATAATATTTATATTAATGGCAAGGGTTTGACTGCGGTTGAACCTTATTTTTTTTTTTGAATTTATGTGTGAAAAACCGTTGGATACCCAGTTTAAAACTCTCACGGGTAAGTCCACTATCCTTAGGACACACTAAGGTTAGGCCATAGGGGTTCGAACCCATTATCTCCCGCTTCCTGATGTGGAAGACAACCAGTAGATCTACACCCATTTAAATTTCAAATAGAAAAAGATATTTTAATAGTTTATATTAATTATCTTATGAACCTTAATTTATCCAACCTTTTGTTTAGACGGTTTGTTATACGGTCCGATTCTGATAATATTTGTTCACATAGTAAATAAACATTTTTTTCATACTACTTTCTCAACATGTAACCTCATTTATGAAGAAACAATATAGTTTGTTGCACGGTCCAATTCTGATAATATTGGTCCACATAGTAAATAAACATTTTTTTCATACTACTTTCTCAACATGTAACCTCATTTATGAAGAAACAATATGGTTTGCTCGTATCAAATCTGAAATGCCGTATTATTTTTACTTATTATTTATATTCCGTATGCTGAAGGTGAAGTTTTTTTAATTCTGTCAAACAAAAAATCCACTTGCACCAGGTTTAGTAATTCTTTGACAAGGGTGAAGAGTCACATTGAGAGAACCTTTTGAGAGGGCGATACACATTGCGTTTTGAAAACATTCGTAAGAGGGTCAACAGCCGGTGATTTAAACATGGAATAAGAGTTCCTTTCCTTTTGGTTTCTTGTCCAGCCCTAGCTTGCTCTTCATGTGTATTTGATTGGGCCCCTATATTTTCTTTTCTTCCCTTTGAGTGATTAATATTCTTACTCTTCATTCAAAAAAAAAAAATTTGCATTCAAAACATGACAATCTCTCTCTCTACTTTGTCACAAGAGATGAATTATAGGAAAACAAATAATTCATAATTATTTTTATAATATGTTTATCTCCACTCCACATTGAAGTTGAGATTAATTCCACGATTACATAATTTATTAGCACCTAGAAGAAGTGAAAATAAAGAAGAGATCTAATACCTACTCAGTGTAGCTAAGAATGGCATAGATGACTTGGATAATTGTGAGGATGAGGAGAATCAAAGCAGCTGAGGCTGATAGAAACGACCAAGGAGAGCTGAAATATGTGTCCATGAAACTCGTTTGAAACTCATGCCAGTTGCTCCTGCAATATAGATTCATTTCCACCATTTGTTTAGAGAGATGACAATTTGTAATGTCGACAGTGGCTATTTTCCCTAATGAATTGAAGAATTCAGCCACTTCTTCATCGGTGCCAAAATAGTTGTCAATGATTTTGTTGTCACTGAGGAGAACAACATCCCTTGCCGTGTTAATGAGGGAATCCATGAAGATGACATACGCAGAGAAATGCTTAGAGCAGTATGGATGACGCCGCTCATGCATAACACAGTTTGTGAGAATTGTGGCGGTGGAATCATCGAATGCTAGGGGGGGAATCTTAAGCACTCCATTTCTGAATTCTATTTCCAGAAAGTTTTCCACCTCCTTGGCCGGCTTGAATTTGATCCCGACTGTTCGCAGCTTAGTCGCACACGGAACCAGCTCTGGAGTTGGTGAATGCTGCTGCTTAGACAGATTATACGAAGGGGATGGAAGGAAATGGGCGTGAAAGAAGTGGAGCAAATGCTTTGCATTGTTTGTAGTTTCTAAATCTAGGCGTCGCTTTGAGCCTTGCATTAGACTCCTGAGGAAATGATGAACAAGTTCGGCTAAGGACACACCTTTCTCATCTGGGGTCTTATCCTTGGAAACATCAAAGAGGTGCTGAAGAATGAAGAAAGGAAGCTGGTTACCAACTTTGAGCAAGTCCGTCTTGAGTGAGGGCACAACCCATGGCCTAGCAAAGATGCGATCGTCGTCGGTCGTAGTGGGTAGGATCCCATAGTACTTGCGGAGGAGTTCGATTATGAAGCAACCATCGAGCATCGTCATCAAGACGAAGTCTTCTAAATTGGCTTTAATGGTGTCCTTCTCCGAGCTGAAGAGATCGGGATAATATGCCATTCCTTCCTTTACCACCATAGGTACCATGTCTCTAATGAATTCATTGATGCCCAACTCAGCCCGTTCCAGGAAGGAGAGTAGAAATCTCCATTTGTGAGCTTTCATATTGTTATTGTCGATGCTCTCGTCGTGTGGATGGGAATAATGATTGTGCTGATAGTAGCCTATGAAGACTAACTTTACATTGCAGCGTTGGATTTGATTTTCATCCATATCAGTGGTGATGAATCGAAAGATGGGACAATACGAGTTGCCAAATATCTGATTTCTTTCTACTTCAGCTCTATTATTTGCGCCCTTTCGATCATCTATCTTCTTTGTTACAGATGCCACTACTTCCTCTGACTTCTCAATTGAAATAGTTACAAATTCACGAGCTGCTGCTCCTGACATTTCTTCCTCTTTGATCCTCTCTCTTGCAATTTCAACCAATTTCTTCCTCCTCCTAATCTCTGTAGACGCTTTTCTTGTAGAGCTGTGGAAATAAGACTGTTGGTATGAATGTGGGTTAGCACTTAGCAAGACATTTAAGTTAATTTAAAAAGGAAAAAAAAAAAACTTTAGACTAAGAAACGTAAAGGGTCGAATGGATTCTTGAATTTTTCATTTTTTATGTAAATACCAGTTAAATCTACCTTAAATATGAGAAATAATCCTCTACTGTCTTTTTAAAATAAAGATGATAATAAATGATGTTATTTGAAACAGGTAGTCTACTTTCCTCATTAATCTTGAAATGTTACTAACATATATCATTTTAATTTTTGTAAAACTATTAGTGTTATGGTTTATTGTTGTAATCTTTTGTTATTGTCTTACTTTTGAATTTGTATATTAGGGATAAGAGTTAGCCATAGGTGGTTGAGAAAATCTGGCCTTGATTATGTTCAATTGATGTTGGATGAAATGTGAGAAGGGTTTCGAGTGGTTAGGTATTCTCATCTTATGTGGGAGGTTTAGCCTTCAAAGTCTTGAACACCTAACTTTATCTATGGTGATTGTGGGTGGTGTCCTGGATCCGAGGTTTTACTAACAATTACCACAAGGTGGGGTTGATGGGTTTCCATGTATTAAAAAAATGTGAGAAGGAAAACTGAAAGTAAGAAAAATGAAAAAAAAATGAGAAAGAAGATGACAATGAGAGTTGTATTTACCTTCAACAAGCAGAGTCATGGAGGTTCATTGATGCCAGGTTCATCAATTCTGTGCTCTAACATTCTTCTCCTCCTTCTCAACTCGGACAGTTCTGTGCTTATTGATTTTTGCTCTTGAATCTGTATAAAAAGAAGACTGAATTCAATACAAATTTTAGTCTTAATATATATATTTTTTATATTTTTTCACGTAGCTCCAGTTAAACCTGCTTCCACTTGCATTTCTATAATTTGTATTTCTTTCTTTTTTGTTTTTCTTGTCAGAGTGTGAATAGCTGCCCTGGACGCCCTTATTTTAATTTACAGTGGCTGCCAACTTGCCCTCCTTGCCATGATCTTATGATTATTTTAAATTAACAAGCTTCAAAGTTATCAACGAAGGAAAAATTTAGTTGCAAAGTTGTAATTATCTATTCTCATACAGTCCACCAAATACGGATCTCACAAACTTCAAAGTCTTTTTTGTTTTACAAGTCAAGTCGAGATTTGTAATAGATAAAACAAACTATTTATATTTTAGTTAGCAGAATTATTATACTCAAGTGAACGTGAGTTGGGTATCTACATTAAAATTCTTATAAAATAATACTTTTGAGACAAAGAAAAATTATTATATTAGCAGGGTTATTGATAAATGAATAATTTATTAATTTATTGATTAATGAATATTTATTAATTTAGAAAGAGTATTATATTTCTACTACTTGTACATGTATGACTTATAAATTCTAAAAACAATGGATGTGGTCAAAAGTTAATACATATAAGCCCAAGAGACTCTAAAAAAGAAGAGATGGTTATTAAGTGTAGAAGATAGAAAGACTCCTAAGAGGAAGAGATGCGGTGTCAAAACTTAATGCCCTAGAAGATAAAGAGGTTTCAAACAGAAAATAAATATGCTTCAAGTATCTAGAAGATAAACTCTATAAATAATTATTAGTTTTAGACTCTTAGACTCTAAATCTTTATAATTCGAGATCTTGTTCCTCCATGGCATATCATTTGAAAGGAGTAAAAAAATCTACATTGACAGATGAGATGAGGAGAGCATTGTACGAGTACAAAAAGGAACATATCTCTTTAAGTAAAAAATATTTGCGACAATGAGTTCAACAAAAGTTTCATGTGTCCATCAGCCAATCAACAGTATCAAATTCTCTTAAAAGGTCAATAAAATATTTGTCAGATGAGATGAAAAATAGCAATGTTAAGAGGCACAAGTCAGCAAAATACCCAGAGTTAGAAAAAACATTGTATGAGTGGTTTCTCCAATATCAAGAGAGAGTGAATATAACTGGAAAAATGATCCAGACCAAAGCAAAAGCTTTGTTTGCACAAAATGTCAAACTAATCCCGAATTTAACTTCTCCAGTGGCTGGCTAGATGGTTTCAAGGCAAGATATGGAATCAAGTCTTACCGACGGTTTGGTGAAAGTGGTTCAGTTGTCATGGAGAACATTGATAATGCTTTACCTGGAATACGAACTAAATTAGACCAATTTCATTAGAAGGATATCTACAATATGGATGAAACATGGTTATTTTATCGGTTGGAAGCAGATCATTCGCTTGCTACGAAGCAATTAGAAGGACGCAAGAAGGATAATGAGAGAATTACTATTGTTGTTTGTTGCAATGGCGATGGTTCCGACAAAGTACCTCTTTGGGTTATTGGTAAGTATGTTAATCCTAGATGCTTTAAAAATGTGAACATGAGCAATCTTAGTTGCCATTATCGAGAAAACAAGAGAGCATGGATGACTGGTTTACATTTTCAAGAATTTGTTTGTTGGTTTGACAAGAGAAAGAATGGTAGAAAGGTTCTCCTTATAATGGACAATTGCCCAGCCCATCCAAAGGTTACTGAAGGCTTGAGAAATGTAAAACTATTTTTCTTGCCTCCTAATACAACATCAAAGATTGAACCATGTGATGCTGGGATTATTCGTGTAACACCCCGGATTTTCAAGTTATTAAAATTACCCATTTAATTTGTGAATTATTAGACATGGACCTTATATGGGTAAAGTGTTGGGTCATTGCCCAATTAAGACCCAACGGTTTTGGAAATGGTTTCAATAAAAATTAAATGGAGTTGAATTAAAAGGGTATATATTATGTCTATAATTAATTATTATGCGCATAAAAAGAACTTGGAGGATTATTATGGCCGTGTATGAAGGTTTGTATAATCCATGATTATGCGCATAAAGAGACTAAGAATGGAATATAGATTAAGGATATGCGCATGAGATGTATGTGGGATTTTCATATCCACATTGATATGATAGAATATCTTAAGAAGATATCTAAGATTAAATGGAAAGATTTTAGGATGGTCCTAAAATGGGTCACACGTTGGGATAAGTTGAATTAGGCAATGATATCTTATTGCTTAAATAAAGAAGTTATCTAATCCAAATAAAAAGAGATTGCTAGGCTGTGTATAGGGTTATGCGCAAGATAAGTTGGAGTATCTTTTTAAAAAAGGAGTCCCTTTCCTTGGTGAGAGCTACACTTAGGCAATTGTTAAATTAAGAGGGGCTCACGGCAATTTCTATGTATAATACACAGCTGAAAATATTACTTGCTATCTTAGCAAGATAGGACCGAATGGAAGTTGATAAAAGAGAGGAAGAAGGGGCGCATGACACCTTCTAAAGTGGGACAAATTGGGAGTAATAAAAGGAGAGAAGGAGAGGCACACGGCAATACACAATTAAACAAGGATTGACGCTAGTGTGCTCTAGCAAGAGGTGTTCTCAACTTTGTGAAAGATCAAGAAGGAGAAGAGGCTAAGGAAGAGAAGGATTGGAAGAGCAAGTAAAAATCGAAGGAGTCGTGGAACCGATAAGTAGTTTTGATATTTTTGTTTAAGATAAGAAATCATAGGGTTCGGCCATGGTGTATGGCCGAACCCCATGGAAAGAAATTGGATGATCATGGTATTTAATTTAATGGAAGAGAATTGAGAGATGAATATAGTATTTTTAATGGAAAGACATGGTTATTTTATGGGTTGGAAACCATGGAAGGAATATCAATTCTTTTGAAGGGATTAAATGGAAGATGTTAATAATTTAGAATGGTTTTAAAAGGTTTGGATGAATGTATGAATGAGAACCATCAATTGATGAAATCTTAGACATATGGTTTAAAAAGGAATTAATGGACCATAGGGTTCTACCAGGTTGTATGGCCGAACCCCATGGGAATTTGTTGGTAAAGGTCTATGATTTTAAAGGGTTTAAATGGAGAAGCATTGGTTATGTTTTAATAATGGATGACAAAGTTGTAAATATAGGCCAAATTGAAAGATCATGGGTTCGGCCATGGTGTATGGCCGAAGCCTAGGAGGTCTTTTATGGATTTAAATTATTAAGGAATTTATGTTGGATTAAATAAATGGGAAATGATTTATGGATTATGTTATGGGATTATGGGTTTTTGTTATTGGTTATGAAAAGGAATAATGACATAAATGTAAATATGGTAAAAAATGAAAGACCATGGGTTCGGCCATGGTGTGTGGCCAAACCCCATGGGGAATGATTTATGGTTTTAACGTATGAAGGGTTAGGGTAATGGAATGATAGTCATGGATGGAAATTTGGTAATTAAGTGAAAATAAGGGATCATGGGTTCGGCCATGGTGTATGGCCGAACCCCATGGGGATTGTTTTATGGACTTGGACATTATTGTTAATCAAACGGGACATATTTTAATTGAGTAATATATTATAAGGTAACGGGATCTCACAAGGTGTGCACGATCGTGAGCAGTTACCGGACGGAAGCGCAAGGACACGTAGTGGTCTTTGGTAGGATTCCACCTCTTTGAAACCATGGATTTATGTACATTTGTTTTATCTTATTTTTTATGAATATATGTTGCAAAGGATATGTTTCAAATTGTGATTTTAAATGCTATGTTTATTATATAAAATAACATGTGTTTCATTGGCATCTCATGCATGACATGGGGTGAAGGATAAGTAACCGGAGGGGCCACACTCCGTCGGGGCGTCCGAAAAACCTATGTGGGATACCTTGATGTGCTTTTCCATCAGGAAGAAACCGGAGGGTCCACATTCCGTCGGGGCGTCCGAAAGACCTATGTGGGGGTACTTTTATGTACATGTGATGGGTGAGACTCATTGCATGGCATTGTTTTATATGGTTTTGGACATTATATTATTATATATGTTTTGTACTAACCATGTGTTAGTTCTACTTGGAATACCTACTGGGCGCGTTGTTCTAATATCCTACTTCTACCCTAGTGGATGATACAGGAAACAAGAAGAAGGATGAACGCGAAACGGGCCAGGAATAGGAGCTTTGATGATTATAGTTTATATTTTAATAAAGATACTCATGGACTTGTATTTTGAGTATCTAGATTTTGAAATGTAATAACTTAGATAATATTTGCTATGGTTGGATGTTGTTTGGATAATTATGTTACGTTAATTATTGATTAAATACTTGAAATACTTTGCTATCTGAATGGGATATAACTTGCTTCTATTATAATTTCGCATGTTATGATTTTATTCCGTAAGTCTATATTGTTATGTGTGAATCGTTTTCATGGACTTGTCTATGCACACATAGAGTTGGCCAGTTAAGGGTCGGACTTTAGAAGTTCGGACTTACCTCGCGTCGTGACGTCCCGCTCTCTATCACTCTTTGTTTATATATAAAAAGAAAAATAGACTCTGATTTTCGGAAGGGAAAGCGAATGAAAAAGGGTGGGGCGTTACATCGAGCACTAAAAATTCATTATCGATGTTGTTTATATTCTAGCATCTTGGAGGGCTACGAGGTAGGAGCAACAAATCGTGAAAAAAATCAACATATTGAATGTTATTAACTTCGTTAATGCGGCTTGGAACTTTGATGTGAAGATAACAACAATTGTAAATTGTTTTTGGCATTGCAAGATTCGATCAGATGAAGATATGGCTTCTTAACCATAAGCTGGTGAAGATGAAGCCATTTCCAGTCTATGATATAAAAATGTGATGGATGTTGAGCACCTTTTGAATTATCCTAGTGAGAATGGTGCAGTAATGGAATCGCCTACTGATGATGAGATTATTGAAGGGGTAATGAATACACTTATCGATGATGAACATGATCTAGATGATAGTTGTGTTTTACCAACTATTTCTCCAAAAGAGGCCTTTCAAGCAGTAATGACCTTAAATAACTACTTGTTATAACATGAAAAAAAATATACCAGAGGTGGTGTATACATTGCAAAAAATTAAGGATGAGATTGAGTTTAGTTTAGGTACAAAGAAAAGGCAGACAACTTTAGATACATATTTTGAGAAAGAGTTGAATTGAGAAAATAGAAGTTGTCAAGTAAAAAATTACTCAATACTGTATTATGAAATTTTGTTTGCTATTTTTTATATACTTCATCAATTATAATTTATATTTTGTTGGACCCTTAAGGATTTCTAAAAAAATATTATCTTATGTATTTAGCGAGGTTATTAATTTAGTACACTGGCCCGAGTTGGGACCAGAAGATTTTATTATTTAAACAAGGTTATTAGTTTATCGAACATTTATTTATCGAAGTTTTATTATATACTCTGGTCTCATTGAACTTGAACTTGTTTTCATTTTTATATTTTTCTTTGACTCTCGAGCTTTGATGATGAATTCGACTGATACAGTGCATATCCGACCAAATTGTATCGCTCAAAAATTCTCCGAATCATATCAATGGCAACGATACCTTAAAATATGGTCCTTACATGTGTTGGCACAACATCCCGTGATCGCGAGGGCAATATGATTCCCGCACTTGAGATTTAAGGGGTTTTGGGTCAGTACGTGCAGTGCACACAACCAATCCAATTGCATTTCTTTTGTTTATTATTATTATTATTATTATTTTGGGACCTACAACGGTCAATAAATTATGTGTCCCTTTAGTATGGTATTATCAAGGTGGAATGGAATAAGTTGAGAACATTAGATTTATTAGGATTATTGATTCGAAACTAAAATGCTTGCTTATTACACGAGTTGTCTTGTAATGAAGAAGATTGTAAAGAATGATAGAAGGAAGAGTATGAGGGTACCATGTTCCCCGTGGTTTGTGAACTGGAAAATGGCAGAGCGTACCGTCTTCCCCGGGGCTTGTGACCCAAAAAGCGGCAGAGCGTACCGTCTTCTCCGGGACTTGTGACCCAAAAAGCGGCAGACAGGACTGGTCCTGAGATTTCAACGGCTCTAAACGAACTTTTAAGATGGGCCTTTTATACACTTACAAAAAATAAAATCATATATTTTTTTTACAAAATATGAAATATTCAAATAAAATATCATAATCAAATTTATAATAAAGTATTATTTAAAATTTATTTTTGAGAATTTTGAGATGCAAAATTACTAATTAAATTACTATATTCAAGTTTTTTTAACATATATTTTTCAATAGATAAGATAGTTAATCCACTCAATCTTTCTTATGACAAATTTTATTTCAACTTGTGTCGTGTATATTGATTTTTTATTTTTTATGACTATTTTATTGTGTTTAAAAGGAGTAGTTGACATGCTAAAATATATAATGCATTTAAAACAACTTATAAAGTAAACTTATATTAAAAAATTATCACTCAATTATTAACTATAAAGCACAAAAAAGTCATTCAAATGTAATTCATAGTTGCTACTACGGCACTACAAATCAGTTTACTATTAAAGTAAACATTAAAATAAATTTATAACATAAAATAAGGTGTGGAAATTTAAAAATTGAACTCGACTTCGAGGCCCTAGGCGGTGGCCTAGTTCACCTAAGGCCAGAGCCGGGCCTCCACGTTCCCGAGGCTTGCAATCCAAAAAGCAGCAGAGGGTACCATGTTACGGCAAAGGTTATTGTGTTCCTTTGGGCTGGTGAACCGGAAAACGACAGAGTGTACCATTCTTCCCCGGGCTTGTGTCCCCTAAAATGGCAGAAGGTATCGTGTGCCTTGTGCATGTGAATATATGAAGAGTTTCACCGACTTTGATCTGCTCAATGAAATTCTTGTCCCTTATTGGATGGTTGTTGCTTTAGAGCTTATTATGTTTTAATTTAGTACCTATTATGTTATACCTATGAATGGTTGAGTACTTAATGTTTTATTACAGATTATGTTATAACTATGGAAGGTTGAGAACTTCTAATGCTTTATTACATATTATGTTATGCCTATGAAAGGTGGAGTACTAATGTTTATTTGAGTCCACAAGTGCGGGAGAACCTTGTTGATGATAGTATGCCATTTTTGCTATGGTTAGGGTGAATTCCTTGCATGATAATTTGCATGTGTGGATAACCATTTAATATTGTTCTTTATCATAGATCATGTTGGATATATTAATGTGAGCATGATTTAGAAGAGAAGAATGAAGATGTTGATAACCTTTCCTGTGATTTTTTTTTCCTTTTCCTCTTGTTTTTTTATTGTATCTGCACCTCTGGTGCCTTTTATCTATTAATATATGAACAATTTAAAAAAAAAAAAAACTTCAGTGATGTTTTAAAACTCTGCATGAGTGGAAATGAATGACTTAGATTATAATGTTGAGGAAGTCGACGCCCTCAAATATGATTGGTGATTCCTTACCTCTATGTTGAGAATGTGCATGTCTTAGAATTTAATCTCATGGATGTTGATGCTCTCAATGTTGATTTGAGATTTTTTTTTTTTTTGTTTTTTGAATGGTGGGTAAGAATTCATTCAAAAAGAGGGAGAAATCCGAAAAGAATTATAGGATGGCCACAGCCCGACTAGGCCAAAAACAGTCAAAATGACTGAAAAAGAGAGCTTAAAAGACAAAGGCCCAAACAAGCCCACATACAGGCAATCAAATAATAAAAAACACAGGCCATAATAGTGAAAGAGGTCAACAGAAACCTGTGAGAAAATACTTGAACCCCCAAGAGCATGAGGTTCAGTTATAGATTACGCCTGAGTATCCCCAATACAGGCAATCTTTGGACAATCAGGGCCGAAAAGCTTGATGAGGGTCCTGATGGTGCAAACATGGCCATGGAGGGACCAAAATTTAATAGTAGACTTGTTAATCAGAGAAGTCAGTTCTTCACACAACAGTAGATAATGAAGAGGATGGCCAAACTGAAGGAGAAGAAGCAAGATCTTTTGAATGAAGATCATAGTATGCCGATTGGAGTCCAAGCTCGTAGCCAAAAGAAAATAGCCCCCTAGTATATCAAGAAACTACCAATATAAAGGGCACCCAGCAAAGGGCTAGCAGAGGTCTCAATCTAGGTGATAAGAAGGTGGTTTTGAAGAGGAGCCTGGGTTCATGGTGGGTCCGGGGGCTTGGCTGGAATAGGAGCAGGAGGAGGTAGATCCCAAGAAGCCGAGAAAGCACTTCCAAGGTTCAAAAGGTCCTCATTTGAGTAAAGGAAGAAAATGCGATTTCTAATGTCATGAGAGATGTTTATACAGACTTGACCAGGATTACTGAAAAAGTTCTTGAAAAAGAGCATGGTTGAAAAAGAACCACGCCATAGTGGAGTGTCTGTTCAGACAGCGTTGAAACCAAATCTGATTCACCCAATTAGGTTCCTCCAAGGCACTGGAAGAATCCAAGATGGCAGAGGTGATGGAGAAGATCCCAAAAGCACTAGCAGTCCAGCAAAGCATATCGCCGAAGTGGTGGACAGGAATAGAGACCTCATTGATCATACTCCAAATGGCAGAGATAATAGGGGAAGTCGTCTGAGGAAGAGACCAAATAGAATGACAAATAAGAGAGGTAACTGTGCAATCCAAAGATAATCCATGGTCATACATAGGCCTCCCACCAAAGTAATCCAAATGGATGAAACCCGGCTTAATCTATGGCTCCAGCCAGAATTTCACCATTTCTCCATTACCAATGATAAACAAAGAATGCTTCTTCACCAAGTCACGAATAGAAAGGATCGATCGCCAAGCCCATGAAGATTTATATTTCAATTTAGCATGCCAGATGGAGCGATTCCTCAAATACTTGTTGGCGACCCACTTGTACAGATACAGTCCTTGCAAGTAGTGAGATTCCAAAATTGTTTCATAATACAGGCCTTGTTGACGGCAATCACACTTCTAAGGCCAAGACCACCCTTGGCTTTAGGAATACAAATCTTGTGCCATCCAATGGTATGGAGTTTCCTAGATGTTAAGGAAGCCCAAAGGAAGTCACGCATAATTCTTTCAATCTTCTCCAAGCAAGTTTTTGGCAAGAGAAAGGAATTGGCCCAATTGTTGACAGTCGACTTAAGAAGTTCAAGTCTCCCGGTGAATGATAGCATAGAACCACCCAACCATTAACTTTGTTTCTGACCTTGGTAATGAGCCCATCACAATTAGATAATTTCAGCCCACTAGAGAATAAGGGAAGGCCAAGGTAAGAGAGAGGCAACTTAGCTTCTTTCATCCCTAAGATGGATTGAATTTCATCCCTGTTACAAACTGATCTAGAGAAAATGATCTGAATCTTCTTGGGATTGAGAACCAGCCCAGAGAAAACAACAAAGTTCTGCAAAATTGTCATAAGAGAGGAAGCAAAATGAGTATCGGGCGAGCTGAAAAGAAGTAGATCATCAGCAAACATCAAGTGGGATATGGTACAGTCCCCAGCATTAAAGGGACAAATGATACTCCCATCAGCAACAACCCGATCAATGGCTCAAGACAGAGATTCAATGACGATACAGAATAAGAAATTCTGCATAAATTTCAGATTTTTCATCTATAAATTGTGAATGCACACATGGGTAAGGGTTAGAATTTAATCTTGAGGATGTTTGCGCCTGTTTGAAAATATAAACGAAAAATAATCATGGAATATTCACAACATGATAAAATAAATAAGTCAAACTCACCATAGAGAGAGTATAGTACTAGCAGGCTACCATGGTAGGTGATCATTAGTCTCACATTGAAAATGGACTTGTCCGACATGAACTTCATTCCAATTGCTCTTGTAATATTTATTCACTTCCACCATTTGTTCTGAGAGATGGCAATTTTTAATGTCGGTGGCGGTTATTTTCCCTAATGAATTGAAGAGTTCGGCGACTTCTTCGTCGGTGCCAAAATAGTTGTCATTGATTTTGTTGTCGCTGAGGAGAACAACATCCCTTGCGGTGTTGATGAGGGAATCTATGAAGATGACATACGCAGAGAAATGCTTAGAGCAGTATGGATGACGCCGCTCATGCATAACACAGTTTGTGAGAATTGTGGCGGTGGAATCATCGAATGCTATGGGGGGAATCTTAAGCACTCCATTTCTTAACTCTATTTCCAGAAAGTTTTCCACCTCCTTAGTCGGCTTGAATTTGATCGACTGTTCGCAGCTTTGTCGCACATGGAATCAGCTCTACAGTTGGCCAACGCTGCTCCTGAGACGAGGCTTGCAAATAATCCGAAGGGGATGAAAGGAAGTGGGTATGAAAGAAGTGAAGCAAATGGCTTGCATTGTTAGCACGGCCGGCCCTCGCTATTGGCTATTGGCTATTGACTCATGGCTCTCAAGTCCACGAGTTCCTTTATTATATCTTAAATAGTTTATAAAGTATATAAAAAAAAAAATACGTTGTTGTCTAGTTTGGTTATGATGCTTCCGTTCTAAATTAGAGATCCAAGTTCGAGTTCAAATCCCAGCTTGTGTGTATAATAATTATAATTATTTTTATCGAGTTTAATAATAATGATGAAAATAACAATAATTGAATTTCTTAAAAAATTAAAATAATAATAGTAAAAACTATAATAATAATTATTATAATCCTCATTTTTATTGAGTTTTAAAATATATGTATTATCTAAATAGAGCGGCATTCAAATCCCAGCTAATCTCATTTATAAATTTTAAGTTACTATCACTTGAAATCATTTGACTATTTTTAACTTTTCGAATTTAAAACACTCAAAATTGGAAATTTATATAATGATAATTTTTCTACTCAATTTAAAACGTGAGTTTCTTAAAAAATTAAAATAATGATAGTAACAATCATAATAATAATTATTATAATCCTCATTTTATTGAGTTCAATAATAATAATAAAAATAACAATAATTTTAATTAATAAAGAATCTGTTAAAACATATGTATCATCTAAATAGAGTGAAAGAGAAACCTATATTTAATTGATAATTTTGAATTAAAAAATAATTTAAAGCTTTTAAAATTTGAAGAGATGAAAAAACACAGCTTTATTCATTTGATCAATATAGATTTTATTAGATGTAATATACAAGTATAAATCATTATAATTAAGATAATTATAATTTTTAATTTTTTTAAAAATCCAGAAAAATTGAAAAATTAAAATAATAATATCCTCGTTTCAAATAAGAATTTGTATTAGTGTCGCACTCGAATATGATAAAAGATGCAGTACCAAAAAAAGTAAAAGAAACAATTGAATTGCTAAATTATATAAAATAAATAAATTATTGTTTTCCAAATGCATGAATTGCTTATAGAATAATGTTGATTATACTAGTTAAAATTACCTCTGCAAAAAGAAGTTTTTCAAAGTTAAAACTGATAAAATTTTATCTCCGGTCTACAATGTTATAAGAAAGATTGAATGGATTACCTATATTACCTATTGAAAAATAAATGTTAAAAAAATTTGAATATAGTAATTTAATTAGTAATTTTGTATCTCAATTTCATAGAAGAATAAATTTTAAATAATACTTTATTATAAATTTGATTATGACATTTTATTTAGATGTTTCACACTTCATAAAAAAAAATGTATGATTTTATTTTTTATGAGTATCTAAAAGACCCATATTAAAAATTCGCTTAGGGCCCGACAAATCTTAGGGCCGGGTCTGCTTGAGAGATTATTACGTTTTAATTGAGTACCCATTATGTTATACCTATGAAAGGTTGATTACTTCTAATATTTTATTACACATTATGTTATGCCTATGAAAGGTTGACTACTTAATATTTTATTACACATTATGTTATGCCTGTGAAAGGTTGAGTACTACATAGTACACAAGTGCGGGAGAACCTTATTGATGATAGTATGCCCTCTTGGTCAGGTCAGCTTTGGGCATAGACGGCCGCTTAGGGCCTCCAAACAGAAATGGTCCCCATACACTTAAACTCCTTAATATACCAGTCATAAAAGGGCTCCTCAAATCTCACTCTGCCTAGGGCCTCCTGAGATTTTAGGGGATGTCAGGGCCAGCCCTGCTCTTGGCTATGGTAGGGTGAATTCCTTACATGATAATTTGCATGTGTGAATAACCATTTAATATTGTCTTTTATCATAGATTATATTGGATATGTGAATGTGTGCCTGGTTTAGAAGAGAAGAATGGAGATGTTGATAACCTTTTCTATGATTTTTTTTTCCCCTTTTCTCTTGTTTTTTGTTTTTTTTTTATTGTATCTGCACCTCTCGTACCTTTTATTTATTGATGAGCACAGAAATATGATAATTTTACCTTTAAATATTTGATTAGTTAGTTCTTAAATTTTATTTATTTTATATTATTATTGTAATATATTATATATTCTAAAATTATATTAATTAATTATATCTAATTAAGTGCATTTTTATGTCTTGTCAATGGGTGTATTGTATGGAAACATTTTCCAAATGATCTACAATTTAAAACCAACAAATACAAAGGAAAGAAAGAGTTTAAAAAAAGAATGAGAAGCACAGCAGAGAGAAAATAGAATTAGAAGGAATGTAAATAGAAGCTCAGAAGAGGACGTTGGGTTGGTGTGACCGAATTTAGAACTAAGAGTAGAAAAGAAAAGAAATAGGCGAGAATCAACAGGGACCGCAAGTGTCGTTGGCAATCTATTTCAGGAACAAAATGGAAAATAGAAATCAGGGAAATAAGAAAGGAAGGAGCTGCTGCCCATTCACATGCACCGTCCCATACAGAGAAAAGAAAGATAAAAAAAAAAAATAGGAGGAGAATAGGTAGAAAGGTTGGGAGGGTGGAATTTTCAAGGAGAAAGATGAGAAAGGAAAGGGGCCCACACGGTTAACTCGTATTGGAAAGTAATTCATCTATAAATTAGAGGGCATAATCGGATGGACAGAGACTTGAAGAGATCGAGATAGAGCAGGGGAAATCTTGGCATTCACTCAGGATGCCCGATATAGTCGGATTTTATTTTTCTCTCTTTTTTATTTTAATTTTATGATGATGTCAGGCTAATTTTTTGTATTAAGGTTAAAGATGAAACCCTATTAATAAAATAATATTCTTTTATTTGTTTATTTAATTTCTGAATATGTGTGTTCAATTATTTATGATTTGTGATTCATTAGATTAATTAGATGTTAATTATTTTTACCACTAATATGATGTATTTGTGGTAGTTAATATTAATATTTGATTCATCATTGCTTGGCGTTTAAATTAATTTAAAAGTAAAACCCTTTGATTCATTATTTTCTTTTATTTTAATTTAAATACATTGAATGTTTAGATTAATGCCTTTGACTCATTGTCTTTTAAATTAAAATATGATATATTGAATGCTTAGAAATTACATCATTAAAATCGAAAGAAAATCTGAATTTTGAACACTATATTAATGAACTTAAATGTTTAAATCTTTAAAACTGGGAATTAATAAATAAATAATTGATATATTATGGATTTAATGGTGGTGGAATCCGATACCTTAGTAATTTTTCTCATTTGATTTAACCTCCATTTTTAGTTGTTTTAATTAATTTTGCAATTTCAATTCAATTATTCTCCTAAAAAATTGTTAACTAGGTTAAGGTTAAAATATTAGGCTTTTTAATTTGTTTTTCCGTTCATTCTAAATCAAGTCCCTATGGGTTCGACCTCGCACTTGCATATCTCTATACTCCAATTCGATTCGTACGCTTACAAGTAATTTAAAATTTAAAATTTGCACAACATTTATCATATTTGAACAATTTTAAAAAAAGAAAAGAAAAAAATCCTCAGTGATGTTTTAAAACTCATGGAAATGTAGGACTTAGAAAATAATGTTGAGGAAATCGACTCCCTCAAATATGATTGGTGATTCCTTACCTATATTTTGAGAATGTGCATGTCTTAGAATTTAATCTTAGGATGTTGATGCCCTCAAATGATGATTTGAGATCTTTCATCTATAAATTGTGAATGAGCATCTGGGTAAGGGTTAGAATTTAATCTTGAGGATGTTGGTGTCTGTTGGGAAATATATACGAAAAATAATAATGGAATATTCACAATATGATAAAATAAATAAATCAAACAAACCACAGACAACAGTACTAGCATGCTACCATGGTAGGTGATCATTAGTCTCACATTAGAAACAGACCTGTTCAACATGTGGTTCATAAGTAAGATGTTTACACAATTAAACCTCATTATATGGAGGTCCTTTTCCAAAGGAAGTTTGCGAAAAACAAAACGGTTCCCTAGTTTAAACTCGCAACGTTGTCACGCCCCAACCCTCAGGCATGTGATAATTTTTTTTCTAATTCTAATTTCCTTATCACAATGAAATTCTAATTCTAATTTCCTTATCACAATGAAATGTGTTTTGATGGTTCAGTATCCAATGACTTGGATAATCAACTCATCAATTCTATTAATGACAGAAAATCCTATCGAAATTTTAGCAGAATCCCATCTGTTTTCAAACATTTTCAAAATTTCTACATCACATATAAGACCTGCAATAACATTCATCATACTCAATAACATTCATCATACTCATAACATTCATCCAAAGTCAATCTCATATGTAAATATAATCAGGCCTGTGGCCTAAATCTCAAATCTTCAAATGGAAAAACCAAGTGTCATGAGATCTAAACATTTCAACTCCAAAGAAATATACAAAATGCTAAGCAAACTAATTCCACCCTTATAAGTTCTAAATAATCTGAGGATTATCCGTTGTGGCATAGCTCCTCAAGACAACTCTGGAAATACTTACTGCCCCACCTCTGCTAAGACTTGAAAGTCGTAAGGGAGTGAGCAAAATCAGCCCAAGTAAGGAAACAACAAAACAAAACGTGGAGAATATATTCTAAACACTTAGTTCAACATATTCAATACATGAATTTATCCATTCAAAGGCCTTTGTTGGGTCTACAACCTACAAGAAGTGAAATTAAAGAAGAGAGAGGTAATACCTACCGATTGTAGCTAAGAATGGCATAGATGGTTTGAATTAATGTGAGGATGAGGGCAATCAAAACAGCTGAGGCTGATAGAAACGACCAAGGGGAGCTGAAATACGTATCCATGAAACTTGACTGAAATTCATACCATTTGCTCTTATAATGTTTATTCACTTCCACCATTTGTTCTGAGAGATGGCAATTTTTAATGTCAGCGGTGGCTATTTTCCCTAATGAATTGAAGAATTCGGCGACTTCTTCGTCGGTGCCAAAATAGTTGTCAATGATTTTGTTGTCGCTGAGGAGAACAACATCCCTTGCCGTGTTGATGAGGGAATCCATGAAGATGACATACGCAGAGAAATGCTTAGAGCAGTATGGATGACGTCGTTCATGCATAACACAGTTTGTGAGAATTGTGGCGGTGGAATCATCGAATGCTATGGGGGGAATCTTAAGCACTCCATTTTTGAACTCTATTTCCAGAAAGTTTTCCACCTCCTTGGCCGGCTTGAATTTGATCCCAGCTGTTCGCAGCTTAGTTGCACACGGAACCAACTCTGGAGTTGGTGAATGCTGCTGCTTAGACAGATTATACGAAGGGGATGGAAGGAAGTGGGAGTGAAAGAAGTGGAACAAATGCTTTGCATTGTTAGCCGTTTCTAAATTCACTCGTCTCTTTGAGCCCTGCATTAGACTCGTGAAGAAACGAAACACAAGGTCAGCTAACGACACACTTTCCTCACCCGGGGTCTTATCCTTGGATACATCCAGGAGGTGCTGAAGAATGAAGAAAGGAAGTTGGTTAGCACATTCGAGCAAGTCCGTCTTGAGTGTGGACACCATCCATGGCCTCTTAAAGATCCCATCGTCGTCGGTTGTAATCGGCACGACGCCATAGTACTTGCGGAGGAGTTCAATTATGAAGCAACCATCTAGCAACGCCATCAAGACGAAGTCTTCAAAATTGGATTTGATGATGTCCTCCTCCCCGCTGTACAAGTCAGGATAGTATTCTATTCCCTTTACAACCACAGGTACCATGTCTCTAATGCATTCATTGATGTCCAACTCAGCCCGTTCCAGGAAGGAGAGTAGAAATCGCCATTTGTGAGCTCTTATATTGTTATGGTCGTTGGTCCCGTCGTCTGGTTGGGAATGATGATAGTGCTGATAGTAGCCTATGAAAACTTGCGTTGCACAGCAGCGCTCAATTAGAGCTTTATCGGTATCAACGTTGAATCGATAGATGGGACAACATGAGTTGCCAACAATCTCATTTCTCTGTACTTCAGCCGTGTTACTTACTCTCTTTCGATCGTTTATCTTCTCTGATAGTAATGTCACTACTTCCTCAGACTTCTCAATTGAAATAGTTACAAATTCATGAGCTGCTGCTCCTGACATTTCTTCCTCTTTGATCCTCTCTCTTGCAATTTCAACGAATTTCTTCCTCCTCCTGATCGTTGAAGATGCTTTTGTTGCAGAGCTGTGGAAATAAGACCACGGGGATGAAAATGGATTAACACTTGGAAGAAAAAAAAACCTTTACTGATTTGGGATCTTTAGTAGCTGATGTATAAAAGCTGGCTATTGAGCCGTCACATCAGCCTACCTGCCTTTTAATGGCAATAATTATGCATACTGTTTCTTATAGAAATAAAATTTGAAAAAATTTACCACTGGGATGAACATGGATTAGCACTTGAAAAAAAAAAAAAAACTTTACTGATTTGGGGTTTTTTTTAGCTGATGTATAAGAGATGGCTGCTGAGCCGTCACATCAGCCTACCTGCCTTTTAATGGCAATAATGCATGCACACCGTTTCTTATAGAAATAAAATTTTAAAAAATTTATCGACAATGGATAAAGAAGAAGAGGTGGATAATAATTTAATTATTTTTTTAAGTTTAAAATTTTGAATAGGGATCCACAGATGAAATGTACTGAGAGTTAAATAAATAAAATATTTATAAAATTATACATCCAATTCATTATGTTGATATTGTGATTTTGGTTTTTAAAAATTTATAATATTGTAAATTATTAATTTTAAAAAATCTTGATATTAACCATCGTTGATAATATTCTGAAAACGATATTTGTAATCATACTTCTAAATATACACTTTTTTAAATATACACTTCATGTTATGAAGTTATTTTCTATTTACATCAGTTTGAGAGGTTAAAAAAAAGAAAGAGAAAAAAAAAACTTTAGACTGATTTGAGATATTGAATATATGGTATGTCTTAGTTTTCTATTGAATAGATCTATGCTTTTAATTTTGGTTTTAATATCAACAAGGTTTAACTATCGTTGCACATAATTCAACAGCGAGTGCAGTTCAAAAGAAACTTAAATTTACATAAGATTAATTAAAAATGATAATTAGTGTATTAAAGTGAAAAGTATAAACACAAATCTATAAAAAAAAAAAAAAAAAGTTTGTTTATTCTATACGTAGCTTATTTTACACAAATTCCTTTCTTTAAATGCATCCTAAGGAGCATGGAAGTATATGAAAGTTAAATGTTTATTCTCTCTGTCGTAATCCACAAATATGCTTTCCACTCATTGCATCCAAAGCTCATTTTGATGATTCCTTTTCTTAATCAACATGATTAGATAGCATGTTCAAATGATTTAGATAGAGTTCGGAGAATAAATAAAATAAAATAGGTTTCTTATATAAAAAAAAATTACATATATTAGGTTAATCTTACTTATCTACCCATCTCAATCTTCTATTTACACAATTACACTAGCTAGCTTCATCACAAAAACCCTTTGAAATATCAATCTAAATGAGCTTCATTTCTAGATGGGTGATATTTTGGATCTTAAACAAAGGGTTAGGATGATAAGATAGGTCTCTAAACCTAAAATGAGATGAGTGTTCCATTAGCGTCTTTTCAAGATAATGGGGACAAGTCAAGGATTCTTGGACTTCGATTTTGCCTAAATAAATAGGAAGTTAACCCAATTTCATTTATCCCATTTATAAACAACTTGATCAAACTTATCCAAACGAATAATGAAATTGTTGGATTATCTTAATTATTATGTAATTAAAATTCTAATTTGAATTTATCTCTATTAAAAGATTTATTTAGATTAGAAATATAATAGTCTGATGGTCGGCTAGGCTAAACTAGGCTAAAGTTATATATAGTTGTATAATAGTCTTTAATAAATACAAATTTTTTTTTTCTAACATCGCATGAGAACTGTAAATTTGGAAAACAACAAAGTCGGTTGAACAAAGATCTGTATTGCAGATCGGAGAATAGCAAATCTAATATGGTGGGCAGATAAGTGCAGATCTGAAATCACCAGATCTGAAAACACTTGAACAAGTTGTTGCTCCAACAGTTGGATGGATGAAAGAGAGCAGCACGGCTGAAATCAGATCTAAATCTGAGTTTAAATAAGAATTGCATCCTGTAGAAAATTCTCTCCCAACAAGAGAAGTCTTTTGTAGATTGAACATTTTGATGACTTTCTCAAATGAAATCCCTAGTCCACAGATGACCAGGTAAGGAATCAGGACGTGCTTCATAAGCGCGTACATGTATTAGAGGAATGTGCTGCACTGTTGTATACTTTATATGGGGCTCACTTTCAAAGCCTGGTTTTGTGAGGTTGTCGCAGCAGTCATTTCGTCATCATCGTCAAAATGCCCAATGGAGAAGGAATTCACAGCCTCTGCTTTCTTGGCATCAGGATCAGTGATCTCCTTAGGAATATTGGTGGAGTCAGAAGAGGGCGGCACGTTTCTTTCTTTCTTGGATAACCCACGAAGTTAAGAATGGGATAAGAAATCTGAATTTGATTTTTGGCTGGCTGATTTGTACATAGAAGCTGCCACATCTCTCAGCAAAAACCAGCAACAATTTGTGGAAACTCGCCTGCAAATCTGATCTGGGCGGATAAGCTTGTAGCCCAATCTGTGGCAGCGGCATACATAGCACACGATAAAACAACAAGGCAGCAATGACAGATCCGGCGAGATAGATCTGTAAACGTTGGCGCTGCAGGAAACGCTTGACCGCATACGATCGGCTGCAGGAAGAGAAGACCAACAGGGGTAGGTAGCAGTCAAACAAATTAAAAAAAGGGCTTGCAGATCTCAGATCTAAGAATATTCTTGCAGATTCATGGCAGAGATCTGCGACGAGTGCCTTGATGGCAAGAGATCTTAGTTCTCGCAGATCCTTTCTGCTCTCTCCCCCTTTCTGGAGATATGAAAAACTGTTTGGTAGATCTGCAAGCAGTGGGCAAATCTGGGCCCGACGATGATATGCGAAGGCGGAACTGCAATAACAGAGCAACGATGGATAGGCAGCGAACAACGGTGATGAAGAATAAAGAGGGGTAGCAAAAAACGATGGGTTTCAGATCTCTCGAAGCTGCTGCAGAAATTGATGTGCAGCAGCAGCAACAAGGGCTGTAAGCAGCAGTGGCGCAAATCTCTGCTCGCGGCAAAGAAGAGTAGGGTCAGTGCAGATCTGAACCCGATCTGGACAGAGACTGCGTGGTTTGCACACTAGAGACACAGCAAGAGATTGAGCGGAAGAATATGTTTTCCTCCCTCCCTCCCTCTGCCGATGTCACCTCTTGCTGCCATTAAGGCCATCGTCGCACACTCTACTAATCTTTGTCGTGCATCAGCAAGAAACCCTCTTGTTCGCTGCGTGCATCTCAGATCTGATTGCAAATCTGTTCTTCTCCATTGAGAATGCTATGAAGTTGGACGATGAGAGTCCATGACCAAGCAACCCAGTTGCAGTCCGCAAGGAGTTATAGAGCTCTGATTGCAGCCCATCCAACAATCGATCGACGTGCTTTCTGATTTCAACAACAATTCAGAGACGTGTGGAGGTGTTTGGGAATTACTCCTATACCACTAGATACGCCCATACGCCCAAGCTCTTGGATTTTAGGCCTCGGTTTTGAGACCAGTTTGACAGTTGGTTGCTTGGGTTTGCAATCTAAACAGTGAATGTGGCTTTAGATGGTACTTTGATGTTGGAATAAGGCATTAATCATTTTATAGATGCTGTTTGAAATTCATTGGAACCGAAGAATTTAATCCAGTTTCAGATCCTGTTTGGGATAGTTTAAGACCCCAATTGGGTGGATTGTGCGGTGATACTGGCCTAGTCGGCTATTACAAACTCAATTGTTCGTAGTGCAGATCCAGTTATTTCAGGCTTGACCCGATTCTATTCAGATTCAAGACCAATATAGGTTGGGTCCTCAATCAGTCCCGATCAAGTATTCGAGCTTTCGCAATCAGTTAAGTTTTTCATGTGAACATTCTATTCATGGTGTTGCCATTGGCCTTACGTCTCATCACCGACGTCTCTGCTGCTTCAACGAAGCAGTGCTTTGTCTCTGTCCACTTATTCTGCACTATTTCTGTTTTACTGTTTCTTCTCGCCACGATTTGTGAGATCTGTGCCAAGAAGAAAGGGGAGAGCTGAAGAAAGGGGCATAAATTTCCCTTCTCCCTAATTTCCCTTCTCCCTCTACTTTCGTCGATTTCGTCGATGCTCTGAAGAAAGGGGCACAAATTTCCCTTCTCCTCTTACTCAGCTGCCTTTCGAGCAACCTTGTTTTGTCGTTTCTCGAAAATGAGACGGCATGTTTTAGACATATATCCATTTGTTGTGGAATTCATCCACTCTTTTTATCTGGATGATTGATTCGTCCCTAGTTTTTGTTGGCCTTTCATGGTTACAGTCCCATTTGCTAGCCTTTTATGGTTACAACGTCATTTGCTGGCCTTTTATGGCTACAACCCTATTTGCTGGTCTTTATGACTTCAGCCTTTATTTGCTGCCTTTTTATGGCTACAGCCCCATTTGCTAGTCTTTATGACTTCAGCCTTTATTTGCTGGCATTTATGGCTACAACTATTGTTCGCTGGCCTTTACGATCTGATTGATCGATGTGATGGCTTTAGCCCCTTCTTTTTCAGGTCATTCGCCGCCTACATTTATCGCATATTACGATCATTGTTTGCCGGACAATTGTCTTACGACCACTGCCATCGTCCGAACCTCTTTCTCTATTTCAAGCCGCCATTGGTGTTCGTCGCCTGTAATTTTGTAGCTAATCAACGCTGCCTCTTCAACAAATTTTGCAGCCAATCAGTGTGCTACTTTATCATATCTTCTTGGTCAGCTGGTGTGCCACTTTTGCAGTTCAGCTACCGGTTCTCCACGTTCTAAGTTTCGCTTTTATCCACTTTTTGTCTCAGAAATGCACTAGGCCCACAACAGGGCATATAAAAAAAAAGAAAAAAAAGATTAATGCAAGAAAACCTAAACATTTGATTGCAACCCCAAAAAGTGGTCGAACACCCCATCCTATTTTTATTTAAAAGTAGCAGTCATTATTTATTTTTTTTTTTTTTTGAGTTTTTAGGCCGTTATAATTTTAATATATACAAAAAATTTGAAAAATAGCTAAAACTATTATAAAAAAGAAAATTAACATAAGAAAACACCTAATATGAACTTTACATTTTCGAATATCCCCTAGAATTGATACGTATCTTTTATTAAAATTCATAATTATTTTATTATAATTTTTTTTAAATTTTATAAAAATATGATAATATTAAAAAATTTATACAAATATCCAGAAAATTCTATCAAACACATTTAGAAGTGATTCATTAGTCTCTACTTTGGCACGAGAGAGGAAGTAAAGACTAAGATCTCTTATAGTAAAGCAAAGAATTCATGATTTATTAGGGCCTACAACTAGGGTTGAAATCCGGCTAGGTCGGGTCGGGTTTTTTAAAACTCGATCCGGCCTGAGTTATTGATATATGGAATTGTCCCGACCCAAATTATAACCCGACTCAACCCGAAACTCAACCCGACCCGCATTTTGAACCTACTTTAGCCTATTTTTTACATAGTTGGGTCGGGTTTGATCGAGTCTAGTCTGGTTAACTTAAAAATCTCTCAACTGTACCCGACCCGAATTCAATACGGGTTTCTGACTTCTCAACCTAACCCGACCCGCATGATGTTCGGGTCGGATCATGCAGGTTCAGGCCAAAACCCGACCCGAGTTTCACCCCTACCTACAACTTACAAGAAGTGAAATTAAAGAAGAGAGGAAATTCCTACTTATTGTAGCTAAGAATGGCATAGATGGTTTGAATTAATGTGAGGATGAGGGCAATGAGAACAGTTGAGGCTGATAGAAACGACCAAGGAGAGCTGAAATACGTGTCCATGAAACTTGATCGAAATTCATACCACTTGCTCTTGTAATGTTTATTTACTTCCACCATTTGTTCTGAGAGATGGCAATTTTTAATGTCGGCGGTGGCTATTTTCCCTAATGAATTGAAGAATTCGGCGACTTCTTCATCGGTGCCAAAATAGTTGTCCATGATTTTGTATTCGCTAAGGAGAACAACATCCCTTGCCGTGTTGATGAGGGAATCCATGAAGATGACATACGAGGAGAAATGCCTAGAGCAGTAAAGATGACTGTGCTCAAGCATAACACAATTTATGAGAATTGAGGCGGTGGAATCATCAAATGTTATGGAGGGAATCTTAAGCACTCCATTTCTGAACTCTATTTCTAGAAAGTTTTCCACCTCCTTGGCCGGCTTGAATTTGATCCTGACTGTTCGCAGCTTAGTCGCACACGGAAATAGCTCTGGAGTTGGCGAATGCTGCTGATTGGACAAAGCTGGCAGATTACACGAAGGGGATGGAAGGAAGTGGGAGTGAAAGAAGTGGAACAAATGGCTTGCATTGTTAGCAGTTTCTGAATTCATGGGTCGCTTTGAGCCCTGCATTAGACTGCTGAAGAAATGATGAAAGAGGTTGGCTAACGACACACTTTTCTCTTTCTCACCCTGGGTCTTATCCGTGGATATATCGAAGAGGTGCTGAAGGATGAAGAAAGGAAGTTGGTTACCAAATACGAGCAGGTCGGTCTTGACTGTGGGCACCATCCATGGCCTTGGAGAAGACGAGATGATCATCGATAGGAATGGGTAGGATCCCATTTTAACATTTGCAAAATTTTTTAAGAGATATGGAATGGAGTGAAATGCCCATTTTATTCTTACCGGTGCACCGCTCAACAAATACCGGTGCACCAGTACTTATTATTTCAACGATTATTTCTCAATACCATTCTCCTTAGACTTGCTGCATGTTATTATTGTTGTTAATTGTCTGGTTACATTAGTTTGCCAACTGTAGCATTCTAGTTAGTTTTCATATTGGTCTGAATTTTTCAAAGAGAGAAATTGTGAAATGGGGGAATTGTGATTTCCCATGACTCGTTGGGTTAGATTTTGGGTCAATTTGAATATAGGATCCAATTTATAATTTATACTATCAAAGTTAGGACTTCCACCCAATTTGAATATAGGGTCCAATTTGTGACCGCTTTCAATTGTTATTGAAATTTTTTTATTATTATTTTAGACTATCAAAGTTATTTATCTTAGTTGACAATCATATTGGTCGGAATTGCAAATAAACCTGTCAGGCTAAGCATAGCGTGCTTTGGACCGCGAGGGTTAAGGCTGTAGCAGGAGTCAAAAAATTGTTGATACTGAGATATCAGCCCATATCTCTCTCTCTCTTAATTTTTTCCTAACAAATCTCAGCTGTATAAATGTGTATCAGTCGATATCTCGCCAGTACAACTGATACACACAGTATCGGCCGAGATTTGTAACCATGGGCTGTAGGCTAAGGGCTAGGACTGTTCATGTACACAACCCATGTTCTAGTCTGACCCAAGCCCATTCTAAACAAAAGGGCTTGAAGATGTGTATTTGACAGATGGACTGGTCTTGGGCTCATATTTTGAGCCCATCTAATAAAGGGGTGGGATGGGCTTCTAAGTAACTCCCATGATAGCTCATCCATTTTTTTTAATCCGTTTGTCAGGCTTTTCATTTTCCAAACAGGCAGGTTTATTTGCAATTGTTAGAGAGAGCCGGTTTTTGAGAGAAAAAGAGAGAGAGAGGGAGACAAAGTTGAGATTGAGAGAAGGTGAGAGAGTTTATCTTTTGTACTTCCTGTTTGATTCAGTGGAACTTCTCCGATTATTTTCGTTAAACATAAACTTCAGCCAAATCACATAAAGTTTTATTTACTTTCGTGAATGATTACTTGATTTGTTTTATATTTCGTTTGATTAATCGGTTAAATTCCAACAAGACAATATAAACAGGTGTAAGTCTGAACAATGGAAAGCCTGCCCAAACCAACCCTTGAATAGCTCTACTAGGAGACCTGATTTAATGTCCTGATATACAATAATCCCTTTCAGAATTCTCATCAAATTCAAAGTTAGGACCTCCATGCGTTTCATGTGAAATAGAGATCGAATTTAAGACTTCTACTTTTCTACTTTTTGAGACGGATTTTTTGATCATTTAAATTCTTGCTTTCCTTCTGCTATCAAAATTTCTCTAAGCTCTTTCTATACAGAGAAAAAATCTTCGGCTTGTTAAAGATTCATTGATGCCAGGTTCCTTTGAGAGAAGGGAAAAGTAAAAGTAAGAAAAATAAAAAATTGAGAATGAGAGCTGTACTTACCTTCAACAAGGCACAAGCAGAGAATCATGGAGATTCATTGATGCCAGGTTCACTCACTCTGTACTCACCATTCTTCTCCTGCTTCTCAACTCCGACACTTCTGTGATGACTGCTTTTTGCTCTTGAATCTGTATAAAAAGAAGACTGAATTGAAAAAACAAAAATTAGTCCTAACATTTTTTTATTTTTTTTGTTTTTATTTCTTCTCTTTTCTTTTTTCATGCCAGAGTGTGAATAGCTGCCATAGATGCCCTTATTTTAATTTACAGTGGCTGCCAACTTGCAGTCCTTGTCACTATCTTAGGGTTATTGTAAATTAACAACGTATTTGACCTTCTAAGAAATAATATAATTGCAAGTTGTAATTATCTATTCTCATGCAGTCCACAAAATACAAATCTCACCAACTCAAAAGTCTTTTTTTTTGTTGTTCAAGTCCATTCCTAGGTCTAATAGATAAAACAAACTATTTATATTTTAATTTGCAGAATTATTATAATCTAAGTCAATGTGAGTTGGGTATCTACTTGGTTTCACTGAACTTGTTTATTTTTCTCTCGAGTGGTTTGAATGGAGAGAAGTGGAGAGACTTCTTTTAAAGAAGTACAATTTCTCTTATTTAAATACTCCCTCCATTCTATTTTAGTTGTCTAATTTGAAACATTTGTATTTTTTAAGGAACTTTCTATATAAGGCTATCACTCAATATAATCTCATCTATTTTCAACAAACTTTATGTTACTCTAATATGAATGAGACAACTATTTTGAGGCAATTTCAAAATCCATATATGACAACTAAATTGGGATAGAGGGAGTATATTTTTAAGAAAAAGTGGAACTCAAGAATAGTACATATTTTTCTTCTTAAGATGGTATATTTTATCTCTAAAGTAAAAATTTTCCTCACATCAAAAATTTAAGGATGAAGTGCTATGATATATACTTTTTGTGGATGATATAGGATTAATTACTGAAATAAAACAATAACTCAATGCTAAGCTAGATTTGTGGAGAAGAATGTTGGAATCATATGGTTTGAAAATTAATAGAACTAAAATAGAATACATACAATGTAACTTTAGTGTGTTAGAACATATTTGTACATTGTGATAACTTCAAATACTTTGGATTTGTGATAGATGCTCAAAGAGGTTTCATCATAGATATAATGAATATGATAGGAGCATGGTGGTCAAAATGTAAACAAGCTAGCATAGTCTTTTGCGATAAAAGAGTACCCCTTCACCTAAAAGTGCCATTTTAAAAAATAGTTATTTGATCAGCGATGTTTTAGGGAAGAGAGTGTTGGGCAATGAAAAAACGACAAATAAATAAAGTTAGGACATTGGAGATACATATGTTATGTTGGATGAGTTGTTTAACTTTAGAGCATAGTTTAAAAATAAGATCGATAGATGACAAATTAAAAAAAAAAAATCATTTAAGATTGTTTAGTCATGTTAGTGGAAGATCAAACACAACCTCAATGCGGAGAGTAGAGAGGTTACGAATGTACAAGGAGGAGAATGCGACCTTTGAAAACATTTAGGAAATTGATGAAAAAAGACATGATAGACTGTAGAGTGATTGATGGTATGATTTATGATAGGCTTAATTGGAGGGAAAAAAACTCATAATGAATGAGTGGATTAATCATAATAAATGAAGGTAGAAATAAGAGCAGTATAAATAATTTAAAAATAACTTAAATAGACGACAAATGGAGAGAAACACATTTAAATTGGTTGGTTTGTTAATATAAGTTGAAGACCTGATTCTACCCTGTGTAGGGCTAGAGCGGCTCTAGATCACAGCCATAAGGAGGAGAGGTCGGCTAATATGAATTTGGAAGAAAATGATAAAAGAAAAATATTGACTAACAATATTGTTTATAAGAGGGTCAAATGGGTAAGTAAAATTCGTAAAATTAACTATTAAAGAAGAGGAAAAAAATAACACTACTTTTTACAATATTATGTTAGCATTCATTATTGAATCAACTTACAAAGAAACTGTGGCTGAACTGAATCAATTAGCTGTTGACATAGCAAGAATGATGCAAGTGTCAGATTTATTAATGTGGAAACAATGGTCACTAAATTTAGTGTTTCAGTCAAGTTCACCAAATCATTCATTATGCTATTTTCGCTTTTGAGTATTGGTGGAAAAGGGTCGAATTGATTCTTGATTTTTTTATGTAAACACCAGTTAAATCTAGCTTAAATTGTACTCTTAATATTTATATTAGTTTATGAGAAGTCTACTTTGCTCATTAATCTTGAAATGCAACTAGTATATATCACTTAAAATTTGGTAAAACTATTATTGTTATGGTTTATTGTTGTAATCTTAGGTTATTATTTTTGAATTTGTATATTAGGTATAAGAGTTAGGTTGAGAAAATCTGGCCTTAAACCATATATTTGATTATTTTCAATTAGTGTTGGATGAAATGGTCATTTCATTCAAGGGATAAAAATTGGCTGTGAAGCTGTCACACACAAAAAATCTAAAAGCCAATAGGAAACAACCATGGTATAAGTATGATAAGCAACATGTAAGTGATGTAAATCGTATTTTTATAATGATTAAAGTGTTACAGGTCTATATCGGCTTAATTCCCATGTTCGAACTATTGCTAATCTTCCCAACTGTTTGAATATTAAACACATGCATATTGCTAAGAAAAATGACTCATGTTTTTTGAGTCTTAAAGTTTGGACTAACAATTTAAGTACTCGCATTCTGTCTATTTTTTTGTAAGAGAGCATTTACTGATCCTTACGCTTTGTTTTAGGTTCCTTTGGAACTCCTTTTATTCTTTTGGCCTAACTTGGGATGTGGGCTCATCCTTTTATTTTCTTTGATGCTCATGCTTTGAGCTTATTTCTGTATACTTTCAGGGATTTTCCCTCCATTTTTGAATGAATTCTTACTAAATAGTTCAAAAAAAAAAAAATGAAAGCGTTAGAGGTCTTTTAGAGCATTCAACTTAATTTTAGGATATATACAAGTCTCTCTATTTACACATACTATAGGAATAGCCGTGGAATTAGAACTTTCATTTTTTGAGATAGATTTTTTATCATCACTCATATTGACGCAGCGGGGATCAGGTTAAATGGATTTATTGGGTTGAAAGGGCTTAAAGGATAAACAAATAGGAATTAAATGGGATTTGATAAAATTAATTAAATGGAATTAACTTGGTAAATGGATGGTTTATGGTCAAAGTGGGTTTGGGAATTGTCCAATGGAAATAAAAAAGGATCTGGATATCAATGGGCTAGCTGGGTGATGGGATGTAAACACTAAGTCCGGAAAGAAAAGTAAATGGGTAGGTGGCTATGGCAGGGAATAAAGGTTGTGAAGGAGTTGTGGTGGCTTAGGGCAGCCGGTATGGTCTGTCCATTATGGCTGGCTATGCCGCATAATTTAGCTAGCCATACAATTAAATAACATTTTTTTTATGACGTGGCTGGCTATAATTTTTAGCCACCCTCGCCACACGGTATAGTGTTAACTAGAATGACTACTTTTTAATATTTTATTATTATTTTTTTATGTACATTTTTTTAACAAATTTAAAAGAAAATAAATATAAAGACATTACATATTTTTTCACAAGTAATTAAATAAATTAACAAAACATACATATTTTCTCACAAGTAATTAAATAAATTAAAAAACATACATATTTTCTCACAAGAAATTAAATAAATTAAAAAGACATACATATTTATGATGCTGGAAATAAATAAATTAAAAAGACATTACATGCTCTAGCACAAATAAAAATACATTACATATGATCGCCACCTTGAGTTAATTTATTTATGATTGCATTTTGTGTGCAATGATCCACGCTTTTTCCATTTCTGTTGCCGCCTTTGATGGATCTCGACTCATTATATATCTTTCAAATTCTATATGAGCCATCCTTTCTTTTGTTTTTTATCTCCAGTTGTTTAGTCCGTTCTTTCTCCAAATTTTGCTCCAAAGTTGATTGTATCTCCATCTGTTTAGTTCGTTCTTTCTCCATGCTAACTTTAAGTCTCAATTTTTCATATTGTTTACGATGAATAAAATATTATTTTTAATATTTTTGTTTCTCAATAGCTATAATTTTAATTTTTTGTACAGAATAATTTTAATTTTTTGTTTCTCATATATTTTGTTTACAAATGTGAAGGAAAAATAATCAAAAGGTAAAGAGTTATTTTTTATTTTTTGTATAAAAAATAAAATAATAAAGTAAAGAAAAAAATAATTATTTGCCCTAATATACAAATTATACCCAAAAACAAAAACAAAAAAATCCAAAATAATCAAATAAATAAATAAAAAGAGAAAACAAAAAAAAATCAAAAACTATATACAAGTTATATATACAGCCGTGTGTGTGTATATATATATATATATAAGGAGAGAGAAAGGAAAGTAGGAGAGATAATTACTTTTGGCTGGCTGCCCTTGTGTTACCTGTGGCCAATCATTTAACAAACTTTGATGTGGGCTCCACTGATGGCCAGCACCACACCGTAAATACATTGTGGCCATATGTGTTACTAGCAGGCCAAACACTCCCCATACCGGATGCTCTTAGGCTGGAAACAAGGATAGAAATGGGTTGTGAGCGTGGCTTAGATGGAGACGGGCAGATCTGAACGTGGAAAGTGAAAAGGGTGCAAAGGGTGTGAGAAGTTGGGTTTCAGGCAGCATGTAGATCTGGAACGGAAGGCAGGGAAGGTGGTTGTTAGGTGAGGGCCAAACAACAGGGAGGGTACAAGGGCGGTCGTGGATGCAAGGTGACGAATCTGGAGACGGGGCGACGGCTGAGATGGCTTCAGGCAGCTACAGACGTTGCAGAGAGAGAGAAGGAGCAGAAGAGAAGATCGGAAAGAAGAAGAAAAGATGTAGAAGAGCGGAGATCTGCAGAGAGAGAAGCAATAAAGATAAATCAATCAATCTATCTATTACAATGCTAAAAAGGGTTTTTTATAAAAAAATCCAAAACTAAAAATAGCAATAAAAATAAAAACGAAAATAAAAGAAATAGTATCCTAAAAGAAATAGAGATAGTATTCTAAAAGAAATAGTATCCTACAAGAACTAGTATCCTAAAAGAAACGACAACTTCCATTTTTATCACTCGGTAGCTTCGAAGCCGGGATTGGATTCCCGACAAATTTGTGGTGGCTCTTGTGGATTCACATGCTCATGTGTGTGCTGCATCAGTCTCCCACGGTTAAAAAGGACTCGTCCTCGAGTCAATAGGATATCGAACTTGGGTTCCACTACAAGGAGTCGTACTTTCTTCTCGAGTGTCGGCAGACGACGTTCCTTCCCTTACATTGGAGTGAGGATGATTTGCACTTCATCTTTGTAAAAACTAATCGTATTTGCACGACCTTTGTGAATATAATCAACATGGTGTTGCCATGGTCATCCAAAAATTATGTGACTTACATCCATGTCTACAACATCAAAAAGGACTTGATCTGTGTAGTCCTGACCAATAGAGAAGGAGACGAGGCACTGCTTCATAACTTTTGGTTCTTCCTCACTTCTGATCCATCCAATGGGGTAGGGAGATGGATGTTCTTGAGTTGGCAAATTTAACTTATTTACCACTACTTGGGACACGAGGTTCTTAATGCTTCCACTGTCGATGATGAGATCACAAACCATATGGTTGACCGTGGATTGGGTTCTAAAGATGTCGATTGACTGCTTTTGATTTGTAGACATCTCTTGAACCACTAAGGCATGTCCTTTGTCTCCATATTCAATAATATCTTCCTCACCATCATCAACGTCTTCCACTTGACCTTCCACTGTTGAATCTTTGGTCGTGAGGGCAATTGTTTGACGCCGAGGGCATTGGTTAGAGCGATGCCTGTTACTCCGCAATGAAAGCACTTTCCAGGCATTGGAGGAGCGTACGGGTTGTTTTTCCATGTGTCTTTGTTGTCAAAAACCCTTAGTGGCACAGTTGTTGGCGTTGGGAGTATGCCCGGTAGAGGAAGTATACCCTGTTGAGAATCCTACTATGGGGCTGGTATGGGAGTCGAAGAAGTCGATGGTAGGGTGTGCTTAGCCACTGATGCATTCCTTCCTCCCGAACGATCATTCTAACTTTCAGCTGTCGTGGCCAACTGAACTGCCTCGCTCAAGGTGTGAACAGGTTGATACCTGAAGCAGTCGCGGAGTGAAACGCAAAGACCACCCAAGAATCGTGAGACTTGCTAGGTCTCAGTCTCAGGCAAGTCGGCTCTGGAAGAAAGGCGATAGAACTCTTCTGCGTAGTCACAAACTGCACGATTACCCTGACCGCAATTCTGATACTGCTCGAAAAGAACTTGTTCATAATTAACAGGAAGGAAGCGAATCTACAGTAGCTCTCTCATTCACGTCCATGAATTGATAGGACGCTTCTCTTGTCGCTTTCGGACGACTTGTAGCTGTTGCCACCATGCGGATGCTCCGCCCTTAAGTTGGTAGGCTACCAGCTTTACTTTCTGTGCCTCATCGATTTTCATGCAATCGAAGAAGAGTTCGAACTCTGAGAGTCAGTTGAGGAAGCCTTCGACATGTAGTTGACCGTTGAAAGATGGTAAGTCCATCGTTGAACGGTATTTTCGATTAGTGTTGTTGTTCGGAGGCTCACGGTTGTCTAGTAACTCCTCATCGCTAGATTCATACTCGGGTCGAACTGGAGGTCTCCTACCACGATTGTCACAATCACGTCGATTGTCGCGGTTGAGGAGTTGTTGCATCATCACTCGCAAATCTTCGATGGAGTATTGAACTGTATTCATCTCAGCCCTGGTGACAGGCTGGTTTTCTTCAGGATTGGTATTGGCAGCCATGGATCTTTTGGGTTTTTTTTTTTTTTTTGAATCAAGGCTCTGATACCATTTGACGCAGCGGGGATCGGGTTAAATGGATTTAATGGGTTGAAAGGCCTTAAAGGATAAACAAATAGAATTAAATGGGATTTGATAAAATTAATTAAATGGAATTAACTTGGTAAATGGATGGTTTATGGTCAAAGTGGGTTTGGGTATTGTCCAATGGAAATCAAAAGGGATCTGGATTTCAATGGGCTAGCTGAGTGATGGGATGTAAAGGCTAAGTCTGGAAAGAAAAGTAAATGGGAAGGTGGCGTTGGCAGGGAATAAAGGTTGTGAAGGAGCTGTAGTGGCTTAGGCTGGAAACAGGGATAGAAATGAGTTGTGAGCGTGGCCTAGATGGAGACGGGCAGATCTGAACATGGAAAGTGAAAGGGGTGCAAAGGGTGTGAGAAGTTGGGTTTCAGGCAGCATGTAGATCTGGAACGGAAGGCAGGGAAGGCAGTTGTTAGGTGAGGGCCAAACAACAGGGAGGGTACAGAGGCTGTTGTGGATGCAGGGTGACGGATCTGGAGAAGGGGCGATGGCTGAGATGGCTTCAAGCAGCTACAGACATTGCAAAGAGAGAGAACGAGCAGAAGAGAAGATCAGAAAGAAAAAGAAAACATGTAGAAGAGAGGAGATTTGCAGAGAAGGAAGAGAAGATGAGCAGAGCAGAGAGATGAATTCTCTATTTTATTAATCAATCTATCTATTACAATACTAGAAATGAGTTTTTATAAAAAACCCAAAACTAAAAATAGCAATGAAAATAAAAACAAAAATAAAAAAATAGTATTCTAAAAAAAATAGAAATAGTATTCTAAAAGAAATAGTATCTAGAAGAACTAATATCCTAAAAGAAACGGAAACTTCCACTTTTATCACTCGGTAGCTTCGAAGTAGGGATTGGATTTCCCGACAAATTTGTTTGTGGCTCTTGTGGATTCACATGCTCATGTGTGTGATGCATCACAAATCCTTTTAAGTTTACACATACTGTAGGAATAGATGTGGAATTAGAACTTTCATTTTTTGAGATAGATTTCTGATCATTACTCAAATCCTTTTATGTTTGCACAGAATAGTTGAAGCAAAATCTTCTCCTTTAAATCTCATATTTTCTCTCTAGTTTTATTTTTTCTTCATTTTTTTTCTCATTTTTGCTTATTTCTGATATTCCGACTTGGGCATACAACCCTCTGCACGCTTATTCGGAATACGGGGGTTTCCTTTGAGAGAAGGGGAAAACGAAAAGCTGCCATAACAATGTTTGCCAGAGTGTGAATGGCTGCCATGGACACCGTTATTTTAATTTACAGTGGCTGCCAACTTGCGGTCCTTGTCACTATATCTTAGGGTTATTGTTTGGGCTGCAACTCGGGTCGGGCGGGCCGGGTTTTAATAAACCCAACTTTAACCCAACTTACTCCATATTGAACCCGACCCGATCCGACCCGACCCGAATAAAAAACCCGAAATAGTGAACCCGACTCGACCCCGAGATTGTAATACTCTTAACCCAACCCGACCCGTCCCTTGACCCGACCCGACCCGACCCGACCCGACCCTTATCTTTTTCATTTTGTCATTCCACAATAAATAGAATGGTATTTTTATAATTATAATAATTTTTCTATAAAAAAAGACAAAATAAGAAAAAAAATGAAGAGTGTCTGAAGGAATCACTTGTCAAAAGATAAAAATCTCGAGAGGATGAAATCTAACTCCTTTCCTACATTGGAAATATTCAGAGAACAATTTTGCTAACATAAGTTTGGTAATTTGTCTAAATAATATGACACTTGATATGTGATAAATAAGATTCAATAAATTTGAGAAGAGAAAAGAAACGGAGCTATTCAACTGAAATCAAACCATATTAATAAAACACTTTGCCGTTCTCCCCGTCGCCGAAGCCACGCAGTGCAGTGCCTGCCTCAGCCCTTCAGAACCCATTCGCCTTCGCTCCCTCAACCCAACCGAGCCTTCACCCACAGTTCCCAGGATCGTCTCACCCGTTCACTGATAGCCACCATCGCCCAGGCATTCTGCCATTTCAATGCTGCCAGATTAGGAGGCGAGGAGGGAAGGGGGGAAAAATACTGCCGGCTGTAACAATGGAAAAGAGGTCTGCTAGGGTTTGCTTATTTGAGATTTTAGATTTGAGGGTAACTGGGTAAGGCAGCCTTTTATATTAACTTATGTGAATAGGGTTGGGTGGGGTCGGGTCGGGTTGAAATTTAAAGGCCTCAACCCAACCCGACCCGAATTTCGGTAGGGTTTTTCTTTTCTCAACCCGACCGACCCTATAGCCCGACTATTGTAACCCGACCCGCATGATTTCTCGGGTCGGGTCATGCGGGTCGGGCCAAAACCCGACCCGAGTGCAGCCCTAGTTATTGTAAACTAACAAGCTAAGTTATCTTGTAATTACATAATTAAGTTGCAAAATCTTAATTATGTATTCTCATACAGTCCACAAAATACGGATCTCACAAATTTCAAAGTACTTTTTTTTTAATTTACGTTTGAGAAATCACGAGATACCTATCCTAAAGCTCCCATCGTTGAAATAGATAAAACAAACTATATATGCTTTAGTTAGTATGATTATTATATTCAAGTCAATGTGAGTCGGGCATCTATCTATTTAGGATACTAAAGTCAAAGTCTATTTTTTTTGTTTAAATATATTTTTAAGAGAGTGGAACTCAAGAATAGTAGATTTTTCTTTTCCGGAAGAAAATGTATTAGGGATAATTTAAAGATGATTTTGATAGATGACAAATTAAAAGAAATTCTTTTAAGATGATTTACTGACGTTAGTAGAAGACCAGATAAAGTCTCAATGTGGTGTGGAGAATGAAGAGTCTAAACATGGAAGTAATTGAAAGAAAAAGACATGATAGATTATGGAGTGACTGTAATTGAAAGAAAAAGACATGATAGATTATGGAGTGACTGTGATTATGATATGGTTAATTGGAGAAGAATAACTCATTAAATCAACTCAAAATATATGAGATTACTCACGGATGAAAGATGACGACCACAATGACAATAAAAATAAAAATTCTCCAATCTTTAGATAATCTTTAACTTTAAATTCTCTTCAACCAAATACAACCTCAAGCTCCATCTATCTATTAAACATTTACATTTCACTCTTAGTTATTTTAATACAAATATCAATCAATTGCACTAGTTTAATATTTGTTTCCATTTAAATTAATAAACTTACCACGTGGAGTATAAAGTAACTTGCAATTACAACTACAAACCTTGTTTTATAAACAATTTTGGTTATTTAAAATTTAACCCGACCAGATTTCACGCTCATTTTTTTTTTTGGTAATTTTAATTTTAATCCCAAATTTTAGATCTTGATTTATAAAATATTTTTTATTAAAGCATATAGTTTTGATGCGAGTTCCCCGCAAACCCAACCATCCTCGCCCGACTCGATCGTAAACCCGGACCCATATCCATTAGATATTTTCTTACCCGATCTAGACCCGTTTCTTGAGAACCGTTCCAATAGAAAAATCTTCGCGAGGGGTCTTCTGTTTCCTCACAGTTTAAAATCCCATCCTCATCGATCTCTCTCTGTTTTGCCTCTCCTGTAAACCCCGTCTGCTGTACCCGTCGCCTGAGGCTGAATCAGGGCAGATCCAGCAAGTTTGATCCTCTATTGCTGCCGATCCTCTCTCTTTCTCTGTCTTCAACCAGGTACCAGTTTTCTTCTCCTCTTTTCTTTGTTTCTATTCCTTCTTCTTCTGCAAGAATTCCAGCCCCAGCCATTTCCTTCCCTTTCAACACTTTGAAAATCTAAATAAATAAATAAAGGAAATCCGATCGATTTCTAATTCAATTTCTCCGTTTCTGTAATTCTCTCATTACTGATAATTTTTTTTTTTTTATCTTTTTCATTATTCTTAATAAATTTTAGAATTATATTTTATGAATTCAAATCCATAACTGCAACAGTTTCTTCAAATTGAAAACCTCTTTTGTCAGCCTTTTTCTTTGTGAATGTATGCATTCTTTTCTAAAATTTGATGTCTAGAGCAAGTTTCATGGAATCAAAACGTCGAATAACATTTTGGTTTTGATTTCCGTTCATATTCAGTCATACCAACTCTTTTCGATGAAATTCTACGATTATATTGTAGAGCACTGGTTTATTTGTTTTCTGAACACCAGAATACTGTAAATCTTTCCGCATCTGGATTGGATTGTTCGTATGAAGTGGAATTATTGATCTTTGACTGAATGCCAAGGTATTCTCAGGCTTACAGTTTGTCTAAGTGGGGTATTGGTTTCAGTGATCTAGGCCACTGATCTGACCGTCCCCAAAATGGATGAGGAATACACCTAAAATTCACCATATTGAATCCTGAAAGTTAACACTCTTAAATAAGCTATATTTCAGTCCATTCTCCACCTTGAAGTTCAAATTTGGATTACTTTTGGAGCCATGGACTATCTCTGTGGTGTGTTCCCTCTAATCTACATTTTTCTTCATCAAAGCCATGTGTCCTACCTGAGCAGGCTTCCAATCTGATGGCACTTTAATCTCACTTTGGGCCACCGTCATTTTACTTTTCCAGCTTAAGTGTTGCATTAACAGTCTTTTGATGTAGCCCCATATGAGTGCTAGCTTAACTAGAACTTATACGATGGCACTGGTTCTAACAGAGCTCCTCAGATGTTGAAGCCCATCTAGCATTTAAATACGTTTGAAAAGATGGTGTCTGTTCATCTACTGATTCCTATTACTAGTGGGCTTTACCATAAGATAAATTCCCTGCTTGGTGCACCCTAACCCACCTAATCAAGGGATTTATGCCATTGCTTTTGGACTGTTAATTGGACCTTTTACGGCCTGCCCTTTAATCAATATGTAATTTGTAGGATAACAGAGTTAGGGTCCACTTGATGAACAGTTGCATAGAGCCACAATGTAATGAAGGTTCCATCATTCCATACCTAATTCCTTTGTTAAGAAAATTGAGTCCCAAGGGCATGTGTTGTTGGTGCAGCTCCTGTGGCAGATGAACTGTGTGGAACCTTCTTGAGGTACAATTCCTACGGCCAAACCCAACATAAGAACCCCTTTAGTTATATGGCTTTTAGTTGGTCTGGTTTGACATGATTCCAAGTTTTCTACTGTTGTCTTTCGTAAAGTATGTTTTTCTTTATTTCCATTAATTATTTTTGGAACCATTTATTCTTGTGGTTATTTAATCTTAATACTCTTCTTTTCCTTTCGGTTCTTTGTTTGACTCAGCTTAGTTGGTCACTAAGATGGGACTCAGTTGATTTACTGGGAGTTTCTTCCAATCCAAGAGGACCTATTTTTATCGAATTAAATTTTGAAAAGCATATTAGGTGAGGAGAACTTCACGTAATTAATATTTGAATTTCAGCATGTTCATAGCTTTGTGTAATTCTTATTTTAGAACATTCTATGTTTATAAAATGTTTAGCATTCATTGCATGTTTCTTTAGCTTTGATTAGGGGTGAACTTGGCTCGGGTTTATTTTATCAAACACTTTCTGTGTTTCTTTTCAAATCGTAATGAGATTGGTCAAATGGAAGCTCAGAAATTACTGAAATGGGGTTTTGGTGAAAGCTTTCATTCTATACTGGAGATTCTGATTCATTGAATTGTGCTCATCACTAAAGGCAGTTAATATGGCCATGTCATGGATCATATCATGCATCTTTGCAGTCCCTTCTCTATCTCCTTCCAGCAACAACCCCCTACATTCCACGTCAACCTCCTTTGCTACTTCATGCAAACTGAGATCACTAATAACATTGCTAGCATTCTTGAAAAATAGATCCCATGAATCTGGTTTTGGAAGGGATGGACTCGAATACTATTTCACTATTAAAATTGCTATTCTTGAAATTTCTATTTGACTCAGCCCCTTCCTCCACATTGCCCGGTAGTTTGGATTGCTCCAAGTAAATCCCTCCTTTAGCCAACCTCTAACCTGAAACAAAAGTCCAACCTAGAAACAGCTCAAGTTCTGTAAATGACAGAAACTGACCTGGGTTAAATTCATATCTCGATTCTTGTGCCTCTACGACAATCCTTCTGCTATTGGCTCCGTCGTCTATCCAGCTGTTGTTGGCCCTTTCTCTCCCGATGAGGGTGCTGATATCGATTTTCTTCTGTGGTGTTTTGATCGCTGTCAACGTTGACTGCCAACTATAATGCACAATGTTTCCTTCTTCGGTAATGACAAGGGTGTTGCCAACTTGAACGTGTGGAACCCTCTTGACTTGGGTTTCTTGCCTTGTCTTCATTAGTCGACCTCATCACTTGCCCTGATGGTCGACAAAAATGTTGATTTCACAGATTTGTCTGCATCTCATGACTTGCAAGAATCTATTAATGATCCTCTTTCTACCCATCACTCGGACAGTCCAACTATGGTGCTTGTTTCACGCCCTCTACCTGGTGATAATTAAGGCACTTAGCTTCGCGCTATTATGATGACTTTACGTGCCAAAAACAACTTGGTTTTGTGGATGCTACTTTGGAACAATCGACTACATCGCATGAGCTCTCGCAATGGGAGCGCTGCAATGATTTAGTTGCCTCTTGGCTTTTTAACTCAGTTTCTACTGAAATTCGTAGCAGTATTTTGTATGCCGCTACTGCCAAGGGAATTTCGTTATATCTTTTGAATGATTTTCTCAGTTCAGTGCTTCACAGATTTATCAGCTGAAACAGTTCATTCCTCCCTCAAACAAGAGGACATGGGATGGGCATCATACAGGATGCCGGGTTGGTGAAACTTTTACCAAGATGGAGATTGTTGGTCGTGGCTCAAATCCAACGCAAGCAAGACACCTTGATTTGAATGGCATGAGGAGAGGCGTGAGATGGACCTTGGTCCTAACACCTCCTCCATTAGGCAACTACCAAATCAAGAATTTGACTGATGGTGGGAGTCCTAGAGTGATAATGAGAGGCTTGGATATCCAGTTGACAATATGGATAATAACACATTAGTTGTATGTAGCGTGAAGACTGGATGCTTTAGGAAACTTACAGACATGCATGCATGGCTTTTTTATTGGCAAGTGTCTCTTAATCATGTATATGTGGTTGAAAGAAAGGAAGAGATAGGTTGCAATTTCTTGGACAAAACCAGCAGGGAAAGCACGTGCATGGATGGTATTCTCAGCCAAGGGTAACTTGCACCTGAATGCTGGGTAATAACTGGGTTGTGAGAGGTAACATACGGTGTTATTGCTGAGTTTTTTGAGAGGGCAGCAAGTAGAGAGAGATGTCAAAGGTGAGAGAAGATTGAGGGAGAGGTGTGAGAAATACAAGAAGTAGAGAGGACAATACACGATTTGAGTTGGGACATTCTCATAGTGGGAGACAGTTCTTGATAAGCCAGAAGCTAAGAACTGTGCATGCTCTGTGTGTTTGGGTTTGTGTTTCAAACTCAATGAATATCTCTTATATGAAGTACTTTATTTTCTCTCTGAATAAATTACACGCTCGATGTTTGTAGGCAGGTTTTGCTAAACACTTAAATCTAGTGTCCGGATTGGTTTGGTGTGTTTTATTTATTTATCGTGTTGTGGATTGGTTCTTTATTTTATTTCGGCATATTACTCCTAACACATCAGAAACGGATTCATCCAATGTGAGGTTTATGAGTAGGATGTTTATACAATTACCCTTCATTTTATAGAGCCTTTTTTCCCAAGGGAAGCTTGGCAAAAACAAAATTGTGGGAGTATGGGCTGGGAAAGCTATCACTCCCTGACCCTCGGCTATGTGATAAAAAAATTATACTTCTAATGTCCTTATTACAATGAAATATTTTTTGACGGTTCAGTTTCCAATGACTTGATAATTCTACAACCCATCAATTCTATCAATGACGGAAAATCCTACCGAAATTTCGACAGTGTCCCATATGTTTTTCAAAACATTTCCAAACTTTCTACATCACTTGTAAGCAAGGGTTCAAAAATCGGCTGGAAACTTGATACAAACGATATTCGGCCGATAATTTTATCTCTCATACCGATATTGGCATTTTCTCTCTCTTCCGATATCGGAACCGTGAAAAAACCGCAAAAAACAGTGATGAACCGTGACAAAACCGCAAAAAACCGTGAATACCCCTGAGAACCGTAAACCCTGAACCGCGGAAAACCGCGAAAAACCGTGTAAAAACCGCGAAAAACCGTATCGGTGTTTTAAAAAAAAAAAAAAAAAAATTAAAAACTGATATTTATTAATATCAGCCGATATTGTGACCGATATTTCGGACCAAATATCGGCCATATCGGCCGATATTCGGTATGTACGGCCGATACTTATCGTATCGGCCAATATTACTCGGTTTAAAAAAACCGATATATATCGGCCGATACGATATGTATCGGCCGATATTTGGACCTTTGCTTGTAAGACCTATAATAACATTCATCTATACTAATAACATTCATCCGAAGTCATAATCTCATATGTAAATATGATCAGGCCTCCGGTCTAAATCTCAAATCTTCAAATGGAAACAACAAGTGTCATTAGGTCTAGACATTTCAACTCCAAAAAAACATAAAAACTGCTACGCAAACTAATGCCACCCTTATAAGTTTTAAATAATATGAGGATTATACGCCCTGGTATAACTCTTCACTACAGCTCTGGAAATACACATTGCCCCACCTCTGCTAAGACCTGAAAGCTCTAGAAATACACATTGCCCCACCTCTGCTAAGACCTGAAAGTAGTAAAGGAGTTAGCTAAACCAGCCCAGAAGGGAAACAACAAAACAATACTTGGGGAGCATATTATAAACAGTTAGTTCAGCATGTTCAATACATGGATTTATTTATTCAATAGAGCAATGTAGATAGCAGGACATCATTCATATATGCATGGTCAAATTATAAGGTGAAGCAACGTCAAACATCCTACATAAAACCTCAACGTCTTCCACGTTCTCAAATGTTGCCTAAGGAGTTATCCTGCATCGACGTGCATTCCATGTCACCTTCTTCATTCATACTCAATGCAAATATATTCTAACCAACCGTTTATCACAAAATACATGAAGTTCTCTACAGTGATAGTGTGTTCATTGCCAACTAGTGATTTTACACATTTGCACATATTTGACATATAGGTAAGGAATCATGAACCCCCATTGATGCCATCAACGTCCTCAATGTTTTCTTGTAACTCTTACACATATGCATGTTATAGATAAAAAATCTCAAATTGAGGGCATCAACATCCTCCATACACATCCTCAACACATAGGTAAGGCATCACAAATCATCTGTGAGGGCATCATCATCCTCATTCTTCTATTCTAAATCATGCACATATTTCCTATATTCAACGACATATAGGCATGATCACAAATCATCAATGAGGGCATTAACATCCTCATTACTTGTCACATACACTTCACATATGCATTGGGAGTTACACACCTCCACTTACGTGCAATCATACTAGGCAATGGGAGTTATGCACCTGTTCCACTTAGATGCTGTACATACAGTGCAAATGGAGTTACCCACCTCCTCCACTTACATGCAATACATACAAGACAACGGGAGTTCCCCACTTACTCCACTTACATGCTAAACACATATCAAATTGTACGACAGTAGCACTCATTGCACATACTTCATTTAGCATCAGTACATACTCAAGTTTGATTTTAGATTTTTAATCGGTCACAGGAATATAGAGATTGAAAGTCTGTAGTCACCTAGTAGTCCACTAAAAATCTGCAAAATTTCATGTCATATTGATGTATGGATAAATTTATATAATTATTTGAGTGTTTGTTGTTTGAGTACTGGACAACAGTTAAACATCTTAATATTTCCTTAAATTTTCGCCATTAACCCATGGTTGTTTCATGTATTTTCTTGAAAGTAGACTTCTTGATATTCCACTTGGTTTTTGAATCACATCAAAGAGAAGTACATATGAAAAGATATAAATTTTTGAAGTTGGTACGTACCTTATGCCTTGTTGCTGTTTACCTAACTTTGTTTTAGAAATATATAAAATGTCATATGTTCGAGTTTGAACAGATTATTGTGTGAAATCCAATACTGTATTTTTTTTGTTTTTCCAATAACTCTTATCTATGCAATTTTCAGGATTTAGAAGTGTTAGATACCTCCGGCAAGTGTAAAATAATCGACAATGTTGACAAGTTGAGGAGATACTGGTGATGCATTTCTAACACCAAAATGTTTCATGCAGGGGTTAAATTATAGAATTTCTCAGAAGATACGTCTTATATCCTATATTTTTTACTTAGAAAAAATTACAGAAAAATAAAAAAATAAAAAAAGTAGAAAATCTAGAGTGAGTATATATATATATATTTAATAGTTACAATCTAGAGAGAGAAAAATATTTTAAAACTTTGAAAAATAACTAAAATTTTTATAAAAAAAACAACACGAGGAAACACAACTTCATGTCTCGAGTATTCTCTAATGATATGTATGTTCTATTACAATTCATAATTTTTTTATTATAAAAAATCTTAAATTTTGTGAAAATATCATTATACTAAAAATTTATACAAATACTCTGAATTTTTTTTTTTTTTTAAGACCAAGGTATCCAAGCGTCCCATGTGACTAATCCTTGGGTCATGTGTAAACTTCCCTGCACACGTCGGCTACAGAAACTAAAGGGAGTGACCCTTTTTGTGTTGAGAGGGACTTGATCCCATGACCTCCCAGAAATAAGAGTGGGAATTGACCATCAAACTAACACCTCAGGTTATACTTGAAAATTCTATAATCACATTTAGAAGTCTATAGTGCTAATAAATCATGGATTCTTTGCTTTAAGGTAAAATACGTACCGAGTGTAGCTAAGAATGGCATAGATGGTTTGAATTAATGTGAGGATGAGGGCAATCAAAACCGCTAAGGCTGATATAAACGACCAAGGAGAGCTAAAATATGTGTCCATGAAGCTTGTTCGAAACTCATGCCAGCTACTCTTGTAATATAGATTCACTTCCACCATTTGTTTAGAGAGATGGCAATTCTTAATGTCAACTGTGGCTATTTTCCCTAATGAATTGAAGAATTCGGCCACTTGTTCATCGGTGCCAAAATAGTTGTCAACAATTTTGTTGTCGCTGAGGAGAACGACATCTCTTGCCGTGTTAATGAGAGAATCCATGAAGATGACATACGCAGAGAAATGCTTAGAGCAGTATGGGTGACGCCGCTCATGCGCAACACAATTTGTAAGAATTGTGGCGGTGGAATCATCAAATGCTATGGGGGGAATCTTAAGCACCCCATTTTTGAACTTTATTTCCAAAAAGTTCTCCACCTCCTTTGCCGGCTTGAATTTGATTCCGACCTTTCGCAGCTTAGTCGCACACGGAATCAGCTCTGCAGTTGGCCAAGGTTGCTGCTGAGACGAGGCTCGGAGATAATTGGAAGGGGATGGAAGGAAGTGGGAGTGAAAGAAATGGAGCAAATGCTTTGCATTGTTAGCAGTTTCTAAATTCACTCGTCTCTTTGAGCCCTGCATTAGACTCGTGAAGAAACGATGAACAAGGTCGGCTAACGGCACACCTTCCTCACCCGGGGTCTTATCCTTGGATACATCCAGGAGGTGCTGAAGAATGAAGAAAGGAAGTTGGTTACCAACTATGAGCAAGTCCATCTTGAGTGTGGGCACCATCCATGGCCTCGCAAAGATCCGATCGTCGTTGGTCGTAATCGGCAGGACGCCATAGTACTTGCGGAGGAGTTCAATTATGAAGCAACCATCTAGCAACGCCATCAAGACGAAGTCTTCAAATTTGGATTTGATGGTGTCCTTCTCCGAGCTGAACAAGTCAGGATAGTATCCTATTCCCTTTACAACCACAGGTACCATGTCTCTAATGCATTCATTGATGCCCAACTCAGCCCGTTCCAGGAAGGAGAGTAGAAATCGCCATTTGTGACCTTTCATATTGTGATTGTCTCTGCTCTCGTCGTGAGGATATGAATAGTGTTCATGCTGATAATAGCCTATGATGGCTAACGTTGCATAGCAGCGCTTGCGTTGAGCTTCATCCATATCAGAAGTGATGAATCGAAAGATGGGACAATATGAGTTGCCAACAATCTCACTTCTTTCTACTTCAGCTCTGTTACTTGCGCTCTTTCGATCGTTTATCTTCTCTGATAGTAATGTCACTACTTCCTCCGACTTCTCAATTGAAATAGTTAGAAATTCATGAGCTGCTGCTCCTGACATTTCTTCCTCTTTGATCCTCTCTCTCTCTCTCTCTCTCTCTCTCTCTCTCTCTCGCAATTTCAACGAATTTCTTCCTCCTCCTGATCGTTGAAGATGCTTTTGTTGCAGAGATGTGGAAATAAGACCACTGGGATGAATATCGATTAGCACTTGCATGACATTTAAATTGAGAGAGATTAAAAACCCTTTGAAATATCAATCTAAATGAGCTTCATTTCTAGATGGGTGATATTTTGGATCTTAAACAAAGCGTTAGCATGATAAGATAGGTCTCTAAACCTAAAAAGAGATGAGTGTTCCATTAGGGTCTTTTCAAGATAATGGGGACAAGGCACGCATTCATGGACTTCTATTTTGCCTAAATAAATAGGACGTTAACCCAATTTCAGTTAATCCCATTTATAAACAACTTGATCAAACCTATCCAAATGAATAATGAAATAAATTCAATCAAGTCTGAGTTAACTTTGCATTTGGAGCCTACTTTTTTTTATAAAGAAATAAAGAAACAAACAAACAATTGGATGTCAAACCATCCATGACTGTATTATTTTGTGCATAAGAAGCTGTTGAGCTGTCACATCAGCCTGCCAGCCTATTAATGAAAATAATGAATGGACACCGTTTCTTATAGAAACAAAATTTTAAAAAATTTATCGACAATGGATAAAGAAGAAGAGGTGGATAATAATTTAATTATTTCTTTAAGTTTAAAATTTTGAATAGGGATCCACAGATGAAATGTACTGAAAGTTAAATAAATAGAATATTTATAAAATTATACCTCCAATTCATTATGTTGATATTGTGATTTTCGTTTTTAAAAATTTATAATATTGTAAATTATTAATTTTAAAAATATCTCAATATTAATAATCGCTGATAATATTTTGAAAACGATATTTGTGATCAAACTTTTAAATATACACTTTTGTTATGAAGTTATTTTCTATTTACATCAGTTTGACAACTGTAGCAATTAATTTAATTTTGATATTGGTCTTAATTATTAAAGAGAGAAATTGTCGATTAGGAAATTGTGGGTTGGGTTTAAGTCAACTTAATACAAGATTCAATTTACAATTTGTGCTTGACAAAATGTGAATGGCTGTTCCTGAAGTCTTATAAATACTAGTAGATGATCGACAGGGTGCTACTCCGGGCTCAGAGCCCCTTTCGTCATCCTCCATCAAGGGCCCTCTATGTATATTAGTTTGCCTGTTCCTTATTTTAATTTACAATGGCTGCCAACTTGCGGTCCTTGCCACTATCTAAAGGTTATTGTAAATTAACAACATAAGTTATCTATAACTTGTTGGGTCATGGTCCCAGCAATCCAGTGCAAGTGTGGAGGATCCTGCCAGTGTTATCCTTAGATCTGTAGGGACTAACCGCTTCAGTGGAATGGCTCCCATAACTTCACAAAAAGGGCTACTAATGCCGTAATAAGAAGTGGGTGAAAAAGTCTCACATTGCCTAGGAGGTGGAAGACTTGGGTGTTTATATGAGCGTTGCCTCACTCACCTAGTGTGATGTGTTCTAGATGTGGAGGGTGGACTCCCATTGACACACATGTTGGACTGCTGGGAACAAAACCTTGAGTGTTACCATGGGTTATCGGGTGGACTCCTGGGAGTTGTGGGACCATAGAGGACAATTTCTGTGGGAGGTAGAGCCGCATTCTGCTATGCAACTCTGACTTTACGTGACACGTTTTGAAAATTGTGAACTCACACTGCGGTGTGCCCAAAACACCTTGTGGGAGTGAGGGGACTTGGGTTAGTCGACATAACGGACAATATCACACATGTGGGGCATGAGAAGGGGCCCATGATCCTAACATAATTAAGTTGAAAAGGTGTAGTTATCTATTCTCATGCAGTCAATCCACTATTAGTGTTGTATATATGCTTTCAATTGCCTTCTAAATTCTAAATGACTAATTTTTTCGTTCTTTCTTACTTCAATTACTTCTTTATTTCGATATTTGATGACTTCGATTATAATATTTAGCAATGAACTTATTTGATGTTAGATAGTATTTTATGGTCCAAGAATTATTAGATGATAAATATTATTATTATTATTTTTAATGTTGGTAAGTATTCATTCAAAGGGGAGAAGACTCCCTAAAAGAGATTACAAAAAGGAGGCAAAGAGGCCTCAGAAATGTAGAAGGCCCATAACAGGGCATATAAAAAAAAAAGATTAATGCAAGAAAACCTAAACATTTGATTGCAACCCCAAAAAGTGGTGGAACACCCCATCCTATTTTGTTATTTAGAAAAATAAAAATAGAAAATCTAGAATGAGTATATATATATATATATATATATATTTTAAAAGTAGCAGTCATTTTTTTTTTTAGTTTTGAGTTTTTAGGCCATTATAATTTTAATATATACAAAAAATTTGAAAAATAGCTAAAACTATTATAAAAAAGAAAATCAACATAAGAAAACACCTAATATGAATTTTATATTCTCGAATATCCCCTAGAATTGATACCTATCTTTTATTACAATTCATAATTATTTTATTATAATTATTTTAAAATTTTATAAAAATATAATAATATTAAAAAAATTATACAAATACCATGAAAATTCTATCAAACACATTTAGAAGTGATTCATTAGTCTCTACTTTGGCACGAGAGGAAGTAAAGCCTAAGATCTCTTATAGTAAAGCAAAGAATCCATGATTTATGAGGGCCTACAACTAGGGCTGAAATCGGTCTGGGTCGGTCGGGTTTTTTAAAATCCGACTCGAATTATAATCCGACTCGACCCGCAATCTGACCCGACCCGCATTTTGAACCTACTTTAGCCTACTTTTTACCGGGTTTGATCGGGTCAGGTCAGATTAACTTAAAAATCTCTCAACCCTACCCGACCCGAATTCAATACGGGTTTCTGACTTCTCAACCCGACCCAACTCGCATGACGTTCGGGTCAGATCATGCGGGTTCAGGCCAAAACCCGACCCGTGTTTCAACCCTACCTACAAGAAGTGAAATTAAAGAAGAGAGAGGGAATTCCTACCCATTGTAGCTAAGAATGGCATAGATGGTTTGAATTAATGTGAGGATGAGGGCAATCAAAACAGCTGAGGCTGATAGAAGCTACCGAGGAGAGCTGAAATACGTGTACATGAAACTTGATCGAAATTCATACCACTTGCTCTTGTAATGTTTATTCACTTCCACCATTTGTTCTGAGAGATGACAATTTTTAATGTTCGCGATGGCTATTTTCCCTAATGAATTGAAGAATTCGTCGACTTCTTCGTCAGTGCCAAAATAGTTGTCAATGATTTTGTTGTCGCTGAGGAGAACAACGCCCCTTGCCGTGTTAATGAGGGAATCCATGAAGATGACATACGTGGAGAAATGCCTAGAGCAGTAAAGATGACAGCGCTCAAGCATAATACAATTTATGAGACTTGAGGTGGTGGAATCATCGAATGTTATGGAGGGAATCTTAAGCACTCCATTTCTGAACTCTATTTCCAGAAAGTTTTCCACCGCCTTGGCCGGCTTGAATTTGATCCCGACTATTCGCAGCTTAGTCGCACACGGAACCAGCTCTGCAGTTGGCGAATGCTGCTGATTGGACGAAGCTGGCAGATTACACGAAGGGGATGGAAGGAAGGGGGAGTGAAAGAAGTGGAGCAAATGGCTTGCATTGTTAGCAGTTTCTGAATTCATGGGTCGCTTTGAGCCCTGCATTAGACTACTGAAGAAATGATGAAAAAGGTTGGCTAACGACACACCTTTCTCCTTCTCACTCTGGGTCTTAGCCGTGGATATATCAAAGAGGTGCTGAAGAATGAACAAAGGAAGTTGGTTACTAAATATGAGCAGGTCGGTCTTGAGTGTGGGCACCATCCATGGACTTGGAGAAGATGAGATGGTCATCGATAGGAATGGGTAGGATTCCATTTTAATACGCGCAAAATCTTTTAAGAGATATGGGATGAAGTGAAATGTCCATTTTATCCTTACCGGTGCACCGCTCAACAAGTACCGGTGCACCAGTATACAGAACATATACATGCAGAGTCACATGTTATCGGTGCTCCGGTACTTGTTGAGCGGTGCACAGGGAAGAGTAAAATGGGCATTCCACTCCATCCTACGTCGCTTAAAAGATTTTGTCCGTGTTAGGATAAACACCTTGAATGATTACTATCCATCTTGAATAGATGGTGTATCTTAGTTTTCTATTGACACTAGACTATATATTTTGTTGGATACATTCATCTATCTAACTGGTGGTCAGATAATTTGATTACTATTCATTATTAATCTTCTCTGATTAGATGAAATGCACATGGAGTCATATGAATAGAATATTTATAAAATTATTGATATTTTAGTCTTGTGATATTAATTTTTTTAAAATTGCAATGACATAAGTCATTGATATTTTTTTTTTTTTGACTCATTTGCTGGAGTGAGATTAATCAAGAGGCATGAAATTACATCCACGTTCTATTTATATGTTCATTTATATATCTCACCCAATCATTATTTCAATGATTATTTCTCAATACCATTCTCCTTAGACTTGCTCCATGTTATTATTGTTGTTAATTGTCTGGTTACATTAGTTTGCCAACTGTAGCATTTTAGTTAGTTTTCATATTGGTATGTATTTTTTAGAGAGAGAAATTGTGAAATGGGGGAATTGTGATTTCCCATGACTCGTTGGGTTAGATTTTGGGTCAATTTGAATATAGGATCCAATTTATAATTTATACTATCAAAGTTAGGACTTCCACCCAATTTGAGTATAGGGTCTAATTTGTGACTGCTTTCAATTGTTATTGAAGTTTTTTTTATTATTATTTTAGACTATCAAAGTTTTTTATCTTAGTTGACAATCATATTGGTCGGAATTGCAAATAAATCTGTTAGGCTAACCATAGTTTGAATTGGGCCGCGACGGTTAAGGCTGTAGCAGGTGTCAAAAAATTGTTGATACCGAGATATCAGCCCATATCTCTCTCTCCTAATTTTTTCCCAACAAATCTCAACTATATAAATGTGTATTGGTCGATATCTCACCAGTACAGCTGATACACACATTATTGGTTGAGATTTGTAACCATGGGCTGTAGGCTAAGGGCTAGGACTGTTCATGGACACAAACCATATTACCCAAGCCCATTCTAAACAAAAGGGCTTTAAGATGTGTATTTGACAGATGGACTGGTCTTGGGCTCATATTTGGAGCCCATTTAATAAAGGGATGGGATGGGCTTCTAAGTAAATCCCATGATAGCTCATCTGCTTTTTTTAATCCGCTAGTCGGGCTTTTCATTTTCCAAACGGGCAGGTTTATTTGCAATTGTTAGAGAGAGCCGGTTTTTGAGAGAAAAGAGAGAGAGAGAGGGAGACAAATTTGAGATTGAGAGAAGGTGAGAGAGTTTATCTTTTGTACTTCCTGTTTGATTTAGTGGAACTTCTCTTATTATTATCCTTAAACATAAACTTCGGCCAAACCACATAAAGTTTTATTTACTTTCCTGAATAATTACTTGATTTGTTTTATATTTCTGTTTGATTAAACGGGTAAATTCCAACAAGACAATATAAACAGGTTTAAGTCTGAACAATGGAAAGCCTGCCCCAAACCAACCCTTGAATAGCCCTACTAAGAGACCTGATTTAATATCCTGATATACTGGTAGCAACAGTAATGACAGTGAATTTTTTGGCCTACAATAATCCCTTTCAGAATTCTCATCAAATTCAAAGTTAGGACTTCTACGTGTTTCAGTTGAAATAGAGATCGAATTTAGAATTTCTACTTTTTGAGACGGATTTTCTAGTTTTCCTTCTGCTATCAAAAATTTTCTAAGCTCTTTCTGTACAGAGAAAAAAATCTTACGGCTTGTTAAAGATTCATTGATGCCAGGTTCCTTTGAGAGAGGAAAAAAGAAAAGTAAGAAAAATAAAAAAAATGAGAATGAGAGCTGTACTTACCATCAACAAGGCACAAGCAGAGAGTCATGGTGATTCATTGATGCCAGGTTCACTAATTCTGTACTCACAATTCTTCTCCTGCTTCTCGAGTCCGACACTTCTGTGATGACTGCTTTTTGCTCTTGAATCTGTATAAAAAGAAGACTGAATTGAAAAAACAAAAATTAGTCCTAATATTTTTTATATTTTTTTGTTTTTATTTCTTCTCTTTTCTTTTTTCTGGCCAGAGTGTGAGTAGCTGCCATAGATGCCCTTATTTTAATTTACAGTGGCTGCCAACTTGCAGTCCTTGTCACTATCTTAGGCTTATTGTAAATTAACAACGTATTTAACCTTGGAAGAAATAATATAATTGTAAGTTGTAATTATCTATTCTCATGCAGTCCACAAAATACAAATCTCACCAACTCCAAAGTCTTTTTTTGTTCAAGTCCATTCCTAGGTCTAATAGATAAAACAAACTATTTATATTTTAGTTAGCAGAATTATTATAATCTAAGTCCATGTGAGCTGGGTATCTACTTGGTTTCACTAAATCTAAGTCTATATTTTATTCGCGCCCTTTCGATCATCTATCTTCTTTGTTACTGATGCCACTACTTCCTCTGACTTCTCAATTGAAATAGTTACAAATTCATGAGCTGCTCTTCCTGACATTTCTTCCTCTTTGATCCTCTCTATTGTAATTTCAACCAATTTCTTCCTCCTAATCTCTGTAGACGCTTTTCTTGTAGAGCTGTGGAAATAAGACTGTTGGTATGAATGTGGGTTAGCACTTAGCAAGACATTTAAGTTAATTTAAAAAGAAAAAAAAAAACTTTAGACTAAGAAATGTAGAGGGTCGAATTGATTCTTGAATTTTTCATTTTTATGTAAATACCAGTTAAATCTACCTTAAATATGAGAAATAATCCTCTACTGTCTTTTTAAAATAAAGATGATAATAAATGATGTTATTTGAAACACGCCGAGTCTACTTTGCTCATTAATCTTGAAATGTTACTAACATATATTCTCTCCGTTTCATTTTAGTCATCTCATTTGAAATATTTATATTTTTTAAAGAATCCATTTTCAACATATTTTATATTACTCAAATACAAATGAGATAGCTATTTTGGGACAATTCTAAAATCCATATAGGACAACTAATTTGGGGCAGAGGAAGTATCATTTTAATTTTTGTAAAACTATTAGTGTTATGGTTTATTGTTGTAATCTTTTGTTTTTGTCTTACTTTTGAATTTGTATATTAGGGATAAGAGTTAGCCATAGGTGGTTGAGAAAATCTGGCCTTGATTATTTTCAATTGAGGTTGGATGAAATGTGAGAAGGGACTATTTGACATCGCTTTATTTGTTTGAGTGGTTGGATATTCTTAACTTATGTGGGAGATCTAGCCCTCAAACTCTTGAACTCGTAACCTTATTTATGGTGTTTGTTGGTAGTGTCATAGATCCGAAGTTTTATCTACAATCACTACAAAGTGGGGTCGGCGGATTTCACGTACTAAAAAAATGTGAAGGGAAAACTGAAAGTAAGAAAAATGAAAAAAAAAAATGAGAAAGCAGATGAGAATGAGAGTTGTATTTACCTTCAACAAGCTGAGTCATGGAGGTTCATTGATGCCAGGTTCGTTAATTCTGTGCTCACGATTCTTCTCCTGCTTCTCAACTCGGACAGTTCTGTGCTCATTGGTTTTTGCTCTTGAATCTGTATAAAAAAAAAATACTGAGTTCAATACAAATTTTAGTCTTAATATATATTTATTTATTTATATTTTTTCACGTAGCTCCAGTTAAACCTGCCTCCACTTGCATTTCTATAATTTGTACTTAGTTCTTTTCTTTTCTTTTTCTTTTTTCTTGTTAGAGTGTGAATGGCTGCCCTGGACGCCTTATTTTAATTTACAGTGGCTGCCAACTTGCCGTCCTTGCCATGATCTTATGATTATTTTAAATTAACAAGCTTCAAAGTTATCGACTAAGGAAAAATTTAGTTGCAAAGTTGTAATTATCACAAGTCAAGTCGAGATTTCTAATAGATAAAACAAACTATTTATATTTTAGTTAGCAGAATTATTATACTCAAATGAACGTGAGTTGGGTATCTACAGTAAAACTCTTATAAAATAATACTTTTGAGACCAACAAAATTATGATCAAGAAAAATTATTACATTAGCAGGGTTATTGATTTATCAACAAATGAATAATTTATTAATTTATCGATAAATGAATGTTTATTATTTTAGAAAGAGTATTATATTTCTACTACTTGTACATGTATGACTTATAAATCGAAAAACAATGGATGTGGTCAAAAGTTAATGCATAGAAGTCCAAGAGACTAAAAAAGAAGAGATGGTTATTAAGTGTAGAAAATAGAAAGACTCTTTAAAAGAAGATAAAGTGGTTTCAAAGAGAAGATAAATATGTTTCAAGTATCTAGAAGATAAACTCTATAAATAGTTATTAGTTTTAGACTCTTAGACTCTAAATCTTTACCATTCGAGATCTTGTTCCTCCATGGCAAATCATTTGAAAGGAGTAAAAAAGTCTACATTGACAGACTAGATAAGGAGACCGTTGTACGAGTGTAAAAAGGAACATACCTTTTCAAGTAAAAAATATTTGCGACAATAGGTTCAACAAAAGTTTCATGTGTCCATTAGCCAATCAACAATATCAAATACTCTTAAAAAGTCAACAAAATATTTGTCAGATGAGATAAAAAATAGCAATGTTAAGAGGCAGAAATCAGCAAAATACCCAGAATTAGAAAAAACATTGTTATGAGTGGTTTCTCCAATATCAAGAGAGAGTGAATATGACTGGAAAAATGATCCAGACCAGAGCAAAAGCGTTTTTTCATAAAATGTCAAACTAATCCCGAATTTAACTTCTCCAGTGGCTGGCTAGATGGTTTCAAGGCAAGACATGGAATCAAGTCTTACCGACAGTTTGGTGAAAGTGGTTTAGTTGTCATGGAGAACATTGATAATGCTTTACCGGGAATACGAACTAAACTATACCAATTTCATTGGAAGGATATCTACAATATGGATGAAACATGGTTATTTTATCGGTTGAAAGCAGATCATTCGCTTGCTACGAAGCAATTAGAAGGACGCAAGAAGGATAATGAGAGAATTACTATTGTTGTTTGTTGCAATGGCGATGGTTCCGACAAAGTACCTCTTTGGGTTATTGGTAAGTATGCTAATCCTAAATGCTTTGAAAATGTGAACATGAGCAATCTTAGTTGCCATTATCGAGCAAACAAGAGAGCATGGATGACTGGTTTACATTTTCAAGAATTTGTTTGTTGGTTTGACAAGAGAATGAATGGTAGAAAGGTACTCCTTATAATGGACAATTGCCCAGCCCATCCAAAGGTTATTGAAGGCTTGAGAAATGTTAAACTATTTTTCTTGCCTCCTAATACAACATCAAAGATTGAACCATGTGATGTTGGGATTATTCGTGCACTAAAAATTCATTATTGATGTCGTATATATTCTAGCATCTTGGAGGGCTACGAGGTAGGAGCAACAAATCCTGAAAAAAAGCAACATATTGAATGTTATTAACTTCGTTAATGCGGCTTGGAACTTTGATGTAAAGACAATAACAATTGCAAACTGTTTTTGGCATTGCAAGATTCGATCAGATGAAGATATGGCTTCTGAACCCATCTTGAGGATGTTGATGCAATGTTGATTTGAGATTTTTTTTTTTTTTGAATGGTGGGTAAGAATTCATTCAAAAAGAGGGAGAAATCCCAAAAGAATTACAGGATGCCCACAGCCTGGGCCAAGTCAAAAACAGTCAAAATGACAGAAAAAGAGAGCCTAAAAGACAAAGGCCCAAACAAGCCCACATACATTCAATCAAATAATAAAAAACTGATGAGCACAGGAAAATGACTATTTTACCCTTCTATTTGGACTAGTTAGCCTTTTGTTTTATGTGTTTTATAATATGTTTAATGAGATTTTGGATGTTTTGCAGGATTTACAGGGAAATGCAATATATGAGAATTTAAAAGGGAAATTTTGCAATTTATGGGCATAAGTTTATATTTTGGAAAGTTGGAATTTTTAATAATTATTTTACCACAATTTTAGGGGTTTTATTTGTAAACTAATTAATTCAAATCCATTTATGAGAGTTTGGATTAATTTAGTACATTTTTAGAATTGATTGTAAGTGGTAAAATTAATTATTAGATTTTTCATACTTTAAAAAGCCCAATTATTAAGCCCATGAAGAAATCCACATGTGTGAATGCTATAGTCATTATCTCAAGTGGAAATTCGAAATTTAGAAGTCAATATAAGAGGATTTTCGAATTTGGCAAGTGGATTAAGGAAAGAGAAAGAAAATAAGAAAGGGAGAAAAATAAGGAAGGTTTGACACATGTTCGGTATTTTAGTCATAAATTTCCACTCCAATGTTCGATTGCTTTGATTCTTTTTGTGTTGGAAAGAAGACTTCAAGGGCTACAACTTTGTAGTTTATGACTTTTCTGATTCAGAAGTTAAATCATCACCCTTAGTTTTAGGATCTCTAATAACATGACCCCAAACAAATGACTTTACTGTGTATCCTTTCCTTTGCTTACCACTAGCGGGAACTGAACAATCTCCTATATCCAAAATTTTGGTATTATCATTCGTGGGAGCAATATTGGATTCTAACACCTAATTAAACATTAAATACAATAATCAATCAACTATGATAAATAATAAATACATCTAGGAAAAAGGAATTAATAATAAAGAACTACTAATGAAAGAAAAAAAAACTTACTTCAAGATCAACATCAATGTTAACATCAGAGTTCTGCGAAGCCATTAGACTATTTTTGCTAAGGCACTGTAAAAGTAAATAATAAAAAATCACTACATGTCTATATGTAAAAATTTAATCAATTAGAGTACAAAATCAATTAAATAAGTTTTCCAAAACCACTTGTAAATAGAAAATGATGTTGACACTTGATTGTTGTGTCCAAGTGTCAAAATCAATGTTTAAAAAAAAATTCATAATGTGATTGTTCCCACTCATTTACCATTATATTTTTATATTTTGAAATATATATGTCAATATGGATGATAGAATAATAGAGCCTAATGATACTTCTGCATTATCTCTTGCTCATTGTTAGAAAATAGGATAAAACAATAAAATCCAATATAGTATTCTATTGAATAGCATCCAAAGTTATATAATACATCAAAGGTTTACTCATGGTCCTATCTTCCTAACTTAATGTAGAATAATATTGTGGTGTCTCCCTTAATAAAGGACAGATAATAACTAATTATATATCTTAACACTGAAAGATGTATATCATTTTTATTTCAAACGTATAATTTTCTTTTACATTACCAATTCAGAAAAGCAATTGTAACTTCTGTTGCTTGCTTGCAGACAAGTGTAGATTGCAAATCTTTTGAAATTATTGAGATTGGCAAAATCCCTGAAAATATTAAGATGTTGGTGGAAGAGATGAACAAACTCCATCAATCATTTGCACATTTAGAAGCTCGATGGGAGTCTACTGAAAAACGAATTTCATATTGGTACCTTTTATAGTAGTAAAGTACTGTTCATCATGGCTAAACAGAGAGGAGAGGGCAGCACGCTGAGTAGGGATTTCAAATAAATTACTAACATTTGTTGCCCCAAACAAATTTCAAATACAAACTACATCAAATGATGATAAGGAATTTCACTAGGGAGTCAAGGTTTTTATTTATCCAGATGGGTAGGGTAAAATAGCAATCCCAAATAAAATAACAAGTAACTGAGGGAAAATAAAAAACAAATACAAAGCACACATAAACAAATGTAAACTCATTTCATTTTTTATTTTTCATTTTAACCATTTTTTTACTCATTTTAGGCTATGTTTTGATTGTTTAATGATTCTTTATGCCGTTGGTGTGATGAATTTTGTTCTCGGAAAATATATATGTACACTCCAAATTCAGACTACAATTATCTAATCAACGGCAATTTAAAAAAAAAAAAAGAAAAAAATATGGTTCAGAAAAAAAAAAAAACAAATGTAAACTGATTTTGTACCGAACCTGTAATTAGGGGTAGACTTTGGCGTGCTACTGTGCAAGGGACAGATCTGGGGTGCATCCTCTGATGAGCGATCGGTGACGTGCAGATGAGCGATTGGTAGCAGCGATCAGTAGCGTGAATATCAAGTCGGAATTGCCGGAGATTTGATGTCCAGAGGGTTGAGGGTGGCAGCGTATGAGGTTCAAATAAAACAAGAAATCGCCGAAGATTCACGGGAGGAAGAAAATGCGGAAGGAGAAGTGGTTGAAGATCAAGTCGGAATCGCACAAGCTTGAGAAGAACTGGAACGGGTAAGGATCTGACTATGGAGTATGCCATTAGGGTTAATTGATGAGTTTTATAATCGAAAGAGGGAGAGAGGAAATCGAAGGAGTTTGAAAGAGGGAGAGAGGATGTCGAATGGGAATGGCCGAATGGGGTTTCGATTTTCGAAAGAGGGGAAGAGGAAGAGGAAGCGGAAGAGGTGGATATCTACTTTCGAAAGAGGGGAAACAGAAGAGGAAGAGGAAGAGGAAGAGGCAGACTGAAGAGGAAGCGGAAGAGGCAGACCAAAAGTAATGGGTTTCAAATGTATTTAGGGTTTTAGTTAAGTAATAAATTCGGGTCGGGTTTTTCCGAGTCGGGTTATTTCGGGTCTGGTTTTTTCGGGTCGGGTCGAGTCGGGTTGAAATTTAAATTCTTCAACCAAACCCGACCCGAATTTCAGTCGGGTTTTTTTTCCTTAACCTAACCCGACCCGAGTTTACAATTTCTATAACCCAGCCCACACTATTTTAGGGTCGGGTCAGTCGAGTCGGGCCAAAACCCAACCCAAGTTTCACCCCTAGTAAATTCAAATATGCATATATGAAATTTATTTTTATTTAATTATTTTAATTTTATGATTTTTTCGATTTACGTGTGGAAAACTCAGACACAATCCTAATAAAACTCCCACAGGTGAGTCCAATATCCTTATGGCACACTAAGATTAGACCATAGGGGCTCGAACCCACAACCTCCCACTTCCAAAAGCAACTAGTTCAACTACAAATATTATAAATCATCAATTTTGTGTAACTTATTTGACGAAATTATATAATTTAATACGTCCTATTTAAATTATATATTTGAATGATAAATAGACTTGCTCGAATTATTGTATATAAGACGTGGCTGTTTAGCGATCGCTATTAGCCACCTAGCATATTAAGGACAATAATGAATGCGCACAGGTACGAGGGGCAGGGTAAGAGATTCATTTTATAATTTAAAGGCTGAGATTGGCCCAAATTGACTAGTGATACTCAGATTAAAATATAGACCGATTTATATTCATTTAATTTTTTATTTTATTTTTAAATTTACATGTGGGAAATCTAGACAAAGTCCTATTAGAACTTCATGAGTTGTACCTTTGTGGGGTTTGAATTTGACACTTACCACTTCCTGAGACGGGAGATAACCATTCGAGCTAATCCAGAGAGATATATTCGTAAGACTTAGTCTAATTTTAAATTCAAAATACACATGTATGCTTATTCAAACTTAGGTTTTTTTTAAAAAAAAATGAGTTTGTTTTTATTATTTTATAAAAGTATAAATTATACTCTCTCTATCCCACTTTAATTGTCTCATTTTAAAATTTTGAATTTTTAAGGAAAGGCTCTCAAAAGGCTTATGAACTTCTCTCAAACATTCTTTTAACTCTTCCAAAATGCATATGAGACAATTATTTTGGGACAGTTCTAAAGTACTTATGAGACAACTAAATTGGGACAGAGAGAGTATATTAGATAGATTTTATACTTATAGAAGACTACTATACTTATAGATAGTTTTAACTTATTTTTTGTTCTATGATAGAGTTAATTAAAGAACTAAAATTTAAAAAAAAAAAACATCTTAAAATAAATAAGTTTTTGACAAATAACAATGTTGAAATATTTATAAGTAATAATAATTAAATTAAATTAAATTAAGTTTCTATAACTTTGACTCAAATTTAAACTTGTAGGCGAAAGTTGATCTTTTGCACTGGATTTGGCTCACCTAATTTTAAATTTGAAAAACTTTTGACTAAAGAAATGTACTTCAAGAAGTAGGAGGTTGCGGGTTTGAGTCTCCATGGCCTAATTTTAGTGTGTCTTGGAGATAGTAGCCTCACTCGTGGGAGTTTTACGCTGGATATCCCGCAGTTTCCCACACGTAAATTTAAAAAAAAAAAGAAATGAGCCTCGCTTAGTTAACTCTAAGATCAATTTTTTATAGTTTTTCACATATAGAATCAACATAAACCCAACCATGTAATGATCGAATTTTTATTAGAATCCAAATTGATTTATTTGAGGTTCCAATTAGATCTGAAATCAATTTAAGGATTTTATAATTTATTCGACAATATAATTTGAATAATTAATTTCTCAGATCTTCCACTTCATAAATAAAATAAATATATTAAATAAATAATTGACTTAAATATATTAAACTAAGAAATCAATTTTAAATTAACTCAGATGTCCCTACTTTTAAATAAATGTAATACACTGACCCTTAATTTGACTTAATTGTGTATTTTTGTGCCATTAAATATACTTTGTGAGCAATTAATTGTAAAAATTATTGAATGGCCTTTCCGAAAAGTCTAAGTTTAGCCCAATCCGAACCCGATGGCTCATCGATCAGACTCATTATAGTTAAAAGGGCGGATTAGTAAATATCTATATCTCATTTATTACTTTTGAAAAATGATCATGAAACTATTTCACTATGAAAAACCACTCTTTTCGGATTATTGCCTTATCAAACATACACACACTCAGTGTTTTCAAATGGCGAATTCAATGGACTTCACCGTTCGTTTTAACGATTAACGATTTTCAGATATTTTATCACTTTAAAAGATCCACTTTACAAAACCTTCATAATATTAAAAAAAAATTAGACAATTCTATCAATCACATTTAGAAGTGATTTATTAGTCTCTACTTTGGCATGAGAGAGGAAGTAAAGACTAAGATCTCTTAAATAGTAAAGCAAAGAGTCCATGATTTATTAGGGCCTACCACCTACAAGAAGTGAAATTAAAGAAGAGAGTTACTACCTACCGAGTGTAGCTAAGAATAACATAGATCGTTTGAATTAATGTGAGGATGAGGGCAATGAGAACAGCTGAGGCTGATAGAAATGACCAAGGAGAGCTGAAATACGTGTCCATGAAACTTGATCGAAATTCATACCATTTTGCTCTTGTAATGTTTATTCACTTCCACCATTTGTTCTGAGAGATGGCAATTTTTAATGTCGGCGGTGGCTATTTTCCGTAATGAATTGAAGAATTCGGCGACTTCTTCGTCGGTGCCAAAATAGTTGTCATTGATTTTGTTGTCGTTGAGGAGAACAACATCCCTTGCGGTGCTGATGAGGGAATCTATGAAGATGATATATGCAGAAAAATGCCCAGAGCAGTAAAGTGACTGCGCTCAAGCATAATACAGTTTATGAGAATTGAGGCGGTGGAATCATTGAATGCCATGGGGGGATTCTTAAGCACTATTTCCAGAAAGTTTTCCACCTCCTTAGCCGGCTTGAGTTTGATCGACTGTTCGCAACTTTGTCGCACATGGAATCAGCTCTACAGTTGGCCAACGCTGCTCCTGAGACGAGGCTCCCAAATAATCCGAAGGGGATGGAAGGAAGTGCGAATGAAAGAAGTGGAGCAAATGGCTTGCATTGTTAGCAGGGCTGGCCCTGGTTATTGGTGAGGTATGCCGTTGCTTAGGGCCCCAAATAAATAGGTTTTCAAGTCCATAAGTTCCTTTATTATATGTTAAATAGATTATAATGCGTATAAAAAAATAAATACGTTGTTGTCTAGTTTGGTTATGATGCTTCCCTTCCAAATTCGAGACCCAAGTTCGCGTTCAAATCCCAGCTTGTGTGTATAATAATTATAATTATTTTTATTGAGTTTAATAATAATGATGAAAATAACAATAATTGGATTTCTTAAAAAATGAAAATAATAATAGTAAAAAACATAATAATAATTATTATAATCCTCATTTTTATTGAGTTTTAAAATATATGTATCTTCTAAATAGAGCGGCATTCAAATCCCAACTAATCTCATTTATAAATTTTAAGTTACTGTCCACTTGAAATCATTTGACTATTTTTAACTATTTCGAATTTAAAATACTCAAAATTGGAAATTTATATATTGATAATTTTTCTACTCAATTTAAAACGTAGGTTTCTTAAAAAATTAAAATAATGATAGTAATAATCATAATAATAATTATTATAATCCTCATTTTATTGAGTTCAATAATAATAATAAAAATAACAATAATTTTAATTAATAAAGAATCTTTTAAAACATATGTATCATCTAAATAGAGCGAAAGAGAAACCTATATTGAATTGATAATTTTGAATTAAAAATAATTTAAAGTTTTTAAAATTTGAAGAGATGAAAAAACATAGATTTATTCATTTGATCAACGTAGATTTTATTAGGTGTAATATACAAGTATAAATCATTATAATTAAGATAATTATAATTTTTATTTTTTAAAAAAATCCAGAAAATTTGAAAAATTAAAATAACAATATCTTCGTTTCAAATAAGAATTTGTATTAGTGTCGCACTCGAATATGATAAAAGATGCAGTACCAAAAAAAGTAAAAGAAACAATTGAATTGCTAAATTATATAAAAAAATAAATTATTGTTTTCCAAATGCATGAATTGCTTATAGAATAATATTGATTATACTAGTTATAATTACCTCTGCAAAAAGAAGTTTTTCAAAGTTAAAACTGATAAAAGCTCATCTTCGGTCTACAATGTCACAAGAAAGATTGAATGAATTAACTATTTTACCTATTGAAAAATAAATGTTACAAAAACTTGAATATAGTAATTTAATTAGTAATTTTGCATCTCAATTTCATAGTAGAATAAATTTTAAATAATATTTTATTATAAATTTGATTATGATATTTTATTTAGATGTTTCACACTTTGTTAAAAAAAAAATGTATGATTTTATTTTTTATGAGTATATAAAAGACCTATATTAAAAATTCGTCTAGGGCCTCAAAAATCTCAAGGCCGGCTCTGCTTGAGAGATTATTATGTTTTAATTGAGTACCCGTTATACCTATGAACTTCTAATGTTTTATTACACATTAGTTATGTCTATGAAAGGTTGAGTATTTAATATTTTATTACACATTATGTTATCCCTATGAAAGGTTGAGTACTACTTAGTACACAAGTGCGGGAGAACCTTACTGATGATAGTATGCCCTCTTGGCCAGGGGTCTGTTCTTGGCCACCTAGGGCCTCCAGACAGAAAGGGTCCCTATATAATTAAATTCCTTAATATACCAGTCACAAAAAGGCTCCTGAAATCTCACTCTACATAGGGCCCCTGAGATTTTAGGAGATCTCAGGGCCGGCCCTGCTCTTGGCTATGGTAGGGTGAATTTCTTGCATGATAATTTGCATGTGTGAATAACCATTTAATATTGTCTTTTACCATAGATTATGCTGGATATATGAATGTGTGCCTGGTTTAGAAGAGAAGAATGGAGATGTTGATAACCTTTTCTATGATATTTTTTTCCTTTTTCTCTTGTTTTTTGTTTTTTTATTGTATCTGCACCTCTCGTGCCTTTTGTTTATTGAAGAGCACAGAAATATGATAATTTTACTCTTGAATATTTGATTAGTTAGTTCTTAAATTTTGTTTATTTTATATGATTATTGTAATATATTATATATTCTAAAATTATATTAATTAATTATATCTAATTAAGTGCATTTTTATGTCTTGTCAGGTGGGTGTATTGTATGGAAATATTTTCTAAATGATCTACAATTTAAAACCAACAAATACAAAAGAAAGAAGGAGAGATAAGCATTGGAAAGGCCAAGATGTGCTGTATCGTGTACAGCAGAGAAAGAAAAGAAAAAATAAAGAAAGAAGATGATTGTCTTGTGAACGTCAACTGAAACTGAAAGAGGAAGGTCACTGTTGTTCGTACAAACAGAAAGAGTTTAGAAAAAGAATGAGAAGCACAGCCGAGAGAAAATAGAATTAGAAGGAATGTAAATAGAAGATCAGAAGAGGACATTGGGTTGCTGTGACCGAATTTAGAACAAGAGTTGAAAAGAAAAGAAGTAGGCGAGAATCAACAGGGACAGCAAGTGTCGTTGGCAATCTATTTGAAGAACAAAATGGAAAATAGAAATCAGAGAAATAAGAAAGGAAGGAGCTGCTGTCCATTCACATGCACTGTCCCATGCAGAGAAAAGAAAGAAAACAAAAAATAAAATAGGAGGAGGAAAGGTAGAAAGGTTGGGACGGTGGAATTTTGAAGGAGAAAGATGAGAAAGGAAAGGGGCCACACGGTCAACTCATATTGGAAAGTAATTCATCTGTAAATTAGAGGGCAGAATCGGATGAACAAGAGACTTGAAGAGACCCAGACAAAGGGGGGAAATCTTGGCATTAGCTCGGGATTTCCGACATGACTCGGTTTTATTTTTCTCTCTTTTTTATTTTAATTTTATGATTATGTCCGGCTAATTTTTGTACTAAGGTTAAGGATGAAATCCCATTAATAAAATAATATTATTTTATTTGTTTATTTAATTACTAAATATGTGTGTTCAATTATTTATGATTTGTGCTTCATTAGATTAATTAGATGTTAATTATTTTCACCACTAATATCATGTATTTGTGGAAGTTAATATTAATATTTGATTCATCATTGCTTGGCATTTAAATTAATTTAAAAGTAAAATCCTTTGATTCATTGTTTTCTTTTATTTTAATTTAAATACATTGAATACTTAGATTAATCCCTTTGATCCATTGTCTTTTAAATTAAAATAGGATATATTGAATGCTTAGAAATTACATTATTAAAAGCGAAAGAAAATCTGAATTTTGAACACCATAGTGATGAACTGAAATGTTTAAATCTTTAAAACTGGGAATTAATAAATAAATAATTGGAATATTATGGATTTAATGGTGGTGGAATCCGATACCTTAGTAATTTCTCTCACTTGATTTAATCTCCATTTTTACTTGTTTTAATTAATTTTGCAATTTCAATTCAATGATTCTCCTAAAAAATTGTTAACTAGGTTAAGGTTAAAATATTAGGCTTTTTAATTTGTTTTCCCGTTCATTCTAAATCAAGTCCCTGTGGGTTCGGCCTTGCACTTGCATATCTTTATACTCCAATTCGATTCGTGCGCTTGCGAGTAATTATAAATTTAAAATTTGTACAACATTTATCATATTTGAACAATTTAAAAAAAAAAAAAAAAAAAAACCTCAGTGATGTTTTAAAACTCATGGAAATGTAGGACTTAGAAAATAATGTTGAGGAAATCGACTCCCTCAAATATGATTGGTGATTCCTTACCTATATTTTGAGAATGTGCATGTCTTAGAATTTAATCTTGAGGATGTTGGTATCTGTTAGGAAATATATACGAAAAATAATAATGGAATATTCACAATATGATAAAATAAATAAATCAAATAAACCACAGACAAACTACAGTACTAGCAGGCTACCATAGTAGGTGATCATTAGTCTCACATTAGAAACAGACCTGTTCAACATGAAGTTCATAAGTAAGATGTTTACACAATTAAACCTCATTATATGGAGGTCCTTTTCCAAAGGAAGCTTGGGAAAAACAAAACTGTCCGCTAGTTTAGACCGGCAAAGTTGTCATGCCCCAACCCTCAGGCATGTGATAGTTTTTTTTCTAATTCTAATTTCCTTATCACAATGAAATGTGTTCTGATGGTTCAATATCCAATGACTTGGATAATCAACTCATCAATTCTATCAATGACAGAAAATCCTATTGAAATTTTGACAGAATCCCATCTGTTTTCAAACATTTCCAAAATTTCTACATCACGTGTAAGACCTGCAATAACATTCATCATACTCATAATATTCATCCAAAGTCAATCTCATATGTAAATATAATCAGGCCTCTGGCCTAAATCTCAAATCTTCAAATGGAAAAACCAAGTGTCATGAGATCTAAACATTTCAACTCCAAAGAAATATACAAAATGCTAAGCAAACTAATTCCACCCTTATAAGTTCTAAATAATCTGAGGATTATCCGTTGTGGCATAGCTCCTCAGATTATCCGTTGTGGCATAGCTCCCCAAGACAACTCTGGAAATACCTATTGCCCCACCTCTGCTAAGACCTGAAAGTCGTAAGGGAGTGAGCAAAATCAGCCCAAGTAGGGAAACAACAAAACAAAACTTGGAGAATATATTCTAAACACTTAGTTCAACATATTCAATACATGTATTTATCCATTCAAAGGCCTTTGTTGGGTCTACAACCTACAAGAAGTGAAATTAAAGAAGAGAGAGGTAATACCTACCGATTGTAGCTAAGAATGGCATAGATGGTTTGAATTAATGTGAGGATGAGGGCAATCAAAACAGCTGAGGCTGATAGAAACGACCAAGGAGAGCTAAAATACGTGTCCATGAAACTTGATTGAAATTCATACCATTTGCGCTGGTAATGTTTATTCACTTCCACCATTTGTTCTGAGAGATGGCAATTTTTAATGTCGGCGGTGGCTATTTTCCCTAATGAATTGAAGAATTCGGCGACTTCTTCATCGGTGCCAAAATAGTTGTCAATGATTTTGTTGTCGCTGAGGAGAACAACATCCCTTGCCGTGTTGATGAGGGAATCCATGAAGATGACATACGTAGAGAAATGCCTAGAGCAGTAAAGGTGACTGCGCTCAAGCATAATACAATTTATGAGAATTGAGGCGGTGGAATCATCGAATGCTATGGGGGGAATCTTAAGCACTCCATTTCTGAACTCTATTTTCAGAAAATTTTCCACCTCCTTAACCGGCTTGAATTTGATCCCGACTGTTCGCAGCTTTGTCGCACACGGAATCAGCTCTGCAGTTGGCCAACGCTGCTCCTGAGATGAGGCTCGCAAATAATCCGGAGGGGATGGAAGGAAGTGGGAATGAAAGAACTGGAGCAAATGGCTTGCATTGTTAGCAGTTTCTGCATTCATGGGTCGCTTTGAGCCCTGCATTAGACTACTGAAGAAATGATGAAAAAGGTTGGCTAACGACACACCTTTCTCTTTCTCACCCGGGGTCTTATCTGTGGATATATCAAAGAGGTGTTGAAGAATGAAGAAAGGAAGTTGGTTATAAAATACGAGCAGGTCGGTCTTGAGTGTGGGCAGTATCCATGGCCTTGAGAAGATGAGATGGTCATCGATAGGAATGGGTAGGATTCCATAGTACTTGCGGAGGAGTTCGATTACGAAGCAACCATCGAGCAACGTCCTCAACACTAACCCTGTTAAACTCCAATAACTGTAGTACCCTTCAAAACTTTGTTTGATGGTATCCTTATCCAAGCTGGAGAGGTCAGGATAGTATTCCAGTCCCTTTACCACCGTAGGTACCATGTCTCTAATGAATTCATCCATGTCCAACTCAGTCCGTTTCAGAAAAGAGAGAAGAAATCGCCACTTGTGATCATTCATATCGTCACTGTGGAGGCTATTGTTGTGAGGAAACAAATCATCCCGACGACGATAGTAACCTATCAAAGCTAACCTTGCATGGCAGCGATGGCTTTGAGCTTGATTCAAATGATCTCTCTTGAATTTAAAGATGGGACAATATGAGTTGCCAACAGTCTGACTTGCTTCTGCACTATCATTTGGGCGCTCATGACTATTGACCATTTCCTTTAAGTCATCTGATAGCCATGCCACCATTACCTCTAACTGCTCAATCGAAATAGTTACAGATTCATGACTTGTTTCTCCTGACATTTCTTCTTCTCTCTGTTGCTGTTCTTCTAGAGCTGTGGAAAAAACACTGTTGGCATGTGTGGATTAGTATTTGTAAAGTTGCAAGACATTTAACTCAAGAGAGATTTTTTTTTTTTAATTAGACTAGACTGATTTGGGATGTTGAATGGGCGCACATCTTAACACGGGTAAATCTTTTACGAGACACGTGATGGAGTGAAATGTCCATTTTACCTTTACCAGTGCACCACTCAACAAGTAACGGTACACTGGTATACAGAACATATACATGTAGAGCGGCGCGTTATCGATGCACCGATAAAGGTAAAATGGGCATTTCACTCCATCTCATATCTCCTAAAAAACTTTGTCCGTGTTTGGATAGCCACCCTGAATGATTACTATCCATGTTGAATAGATGGTGTATCTTAGTTTTCTATTGACTCTAGACTATATATTTTGTTGGATATATTCATCTATCTAACTGGTGGTAAGATAATTTGATTTCTATTCATTATTAATCTTCTCTGATTAGATGAAATGCACATGGAGTCATATGAATAGAATATTTATAAAATTATTCCTCTATTTGATATTTTAGTCTTGTGATATTAATTTTTTTAAAATTGCAATGACATAAGTCATTGATATATTTTTTTTTTTACTCATTTGCTAGAGTGAGATTAATCGAGAGGAATGAAATTACATCCACATTCTATTTATATGTTCATTTATACATCTCACCCAATTATTCATTTCAATGATTATTTCTCAATACCATTCTCCTTAGACTTGCTCCATGTTATTATTGTTGTTAATTGTCTAGTTACATTAGTTTGCCAACTGTAGCATTTTAGTTAGTTTTCATATTGGTCTGTATTTTTTAGAGAGAGAATTTGTGAAATGGGGGAATTGTGATTTCCCATGACTCGGTGGGTTAGATTTTGGGTCAATTTGAATATAGGATCCAATTTATAATTTATACTATCAAAGTTAGGACTTCCACCCAATTTGAATATAGGGTCCAATTTCAGCCCATATCTCTCTCCCTCCTAATTTTTTTCCAACAAATCTCGGCTGTATAAGTATGTATCAGCCAATATCTCTCCAGTACAGCTCATACACATAGTATCTGCCGAGATTTGTAACTATGGACTGTAGGCTAAGGGCTAGGACTGTTCATGGACACAAACCATGTTCAAGCCTGACCCAAGCCCATTCTAAACAAAAGGGCTTGAAGATGTGTATTTGACAGATGGACCGGTCTTGGGCTCATTTTTGAGCCCATTTAATAAAGAGATGGAATGGGCTTTTAAGTAAATCCCATGATAGCTCATCCGGTTTTTTTAATCCGCTAGTGGGGCTTTTCATCTTCCAAACGAGCAGGTTTATTTGCGATTGTTAGAGAGAGCCGGATTTTTGAGAGAAAAACAGAGAGAAAGGGAGATAAATTTGAGATTGAGAGGTGGTGAGAGAGTTTATATTTGTACTTTCCTGTTTGATTTAGTAGAACTTCTCCGATTATTATCTTTAAACATAAACTTCGGCCAAATCACATAAAGTTTTATTTACTTTCGTGAATGATTACTTGATTTGTTTTATATGTCCGTTTGATTAATCGGGTAAATTCCAACAAGACAATATAAATAGGTTTGAGTCTGAACAATGGAAAGCGTGTCCCAAACCAACTCTTGAATAGCCCTATTAAGAGACCTGATTTAATGTCCTGATATACTGGTAGCAACAGTAATGATGGTGAATTTTTTGACCTACAATAATCCCTTTCAGAATTCTCATCAAATTCAAAGTTAGGACTTCCACACGTTTAAGGTGAAATAGAGATCGAATTTAAGACTTCTATTTTTTTATGACGGATGTTCTGATCATCACTTAAATTCTTGCTTTCCTTCTGCTATCAAAATTTCTCTAAGCTCTTTCTATACAGAGAAAAAAATCTGACGGCTTGCTAAAGATTCATTGATGCCAGATTCCTTTGAGAGAAGGGGAAAAGGAAAAGTAAGAAAAATAAAAAGTTGAGAATGAAAGCTGTACTTACCTTCAACAAGGTACAAGCAGAGAGTCATGGAGATTCATTGATACCAGGTTCACTCATTCTGTACTCACCATTCTTCTCCTGCTTCTCAACTCCGACACTTCTGTGATGACTGCTTTTTGCCCTTCAATCTGTATAAAAAAAAGACTGAATTGAAAAAACAAAAATTAGTCCTAATATTTTTTATATTTTTTTGTTTTTATTTCTTCTCTTTTCTTTTTTCTTGCCAGAGTGTGAATAACTGCCATGTACTGTGGCTGCCAACTTGCAGTCCTTGCCACTATCTCAGGGTTATTGTAAGTTAACGTGTGTTACCTTGTAAGAAATAATATAATTGTTAAGTTAACGTGTGTTACCTTATCCAATGTCTTTTTTTTTTTTGTTCAAGTCCATTCCTAGGTCTAATAGATAAAACAAACTATTTATATTTTAATTAGCAGAATTATTATAATCTAAGTCAATGTGAGTTGGGTATCTAGTTGGTTTCACTGAACTTGTTTGTTTTTCTCTCTGAGTGGTTTGAATGGAGAGAAGTGGAAGACTATTTTAAAAATGTGTAATTTTTCTTGTTTAAATACTCCACCCGTTCTATTTTAGTTGTCTCATTTGAAACATTTGTATTTTTTAAGGAACTTATCTATAAAAGGCTAGCACTCAATGTGATCTCATCCATTTTCAACACGCTTTATGCTACTCCAATATGAATGAAACAACTATTTTGGGACAATTCCAAAATCCATATAAGACAAATAAATTGAGACAGAGGGAGTATATTTCTAAGATAAAGTAGAACTCAAGAATAGTACATCTTGTTCTTCCTAAGATGGTATCTTTTATCTCTAAAGTAAAAAATTTCCTAACATAAAAAAAATTTAAGGATGAAGTGCTACGATATATATTTTTTGTGGATGATATAGGATTAATTAATGGAACAAAACAATAACTCAACCTAACTTAGATTTATGGATAAGAATGTTGGAATCAAACGGTTTCAAAATTAATGGAACTAAAACAGAATACATAATGTAACTTTAGTGTGTTAGACTACAGTGAAAGTAATATAGTAAAAATAGGAAACAACATATTTGTACATTGTGATAACTTCAAATACTTTGGATCTATGGTAGAAGTTCAAAGAGGTTTCATCATAGATATAATAAATATGATAGGAGCATGGAGGTCAAAATGTAAACAAGCTAGCATAGTCTTTTGCAATAAAAGAGTACCCCTTCACCTAAAAGTGCGAATTTAAAAAATAGTTTTTTGATCAGCGATGTTTTACGGAAGAGAGTGTTGGGCAATGAAAAAAACGACTAATAAAGAAAGTTACGACATCGGAGATATGTATGTTATGTTGGATGAGTTGTTTAACCTTAGAGAATAGTTTTAAGTTTGGCTACGAATGCTTTAGGAAGAGAATGCAACCTTTGAAAACATTGAGGAAATGGATAAAAAAAGACATGATAGACTATAGAGTAACTGATGGTATGATTTATGATAGCCTTAATTGGAGAACAAAAGCTAATAATGAATGAGTGGATTAATCATAATGTCGTGTATGATATATATTGAATGAGTGGATTAATCATAATAAATGAAGGTAGAAACAAGAGCATTATAAATAATTTAAAAATAACTTAAATAGATGACAAATGGAGAGAAACACATTTAAATTGGGTGGTTTGGTAATATAAGTTGGAAGACCTGATTCTACCCGTGTGTAGAGCTAGAGCGGCCCTAGATCACAGCCACAAGGAGGAGAGGTCGGCTAATATGAATTTGGAGGAAAAGGATAAAAGAAAAAATATTAGATTGTAAAGTGACTAATAATATTGTTTATAAAAGGGTAGATGGATAAGTAAAATTCGTAAATTTAACTACTAAAGAAGAGGAAAAAAATAACACCACTTTTTATATGAATCAACTTACAAAGAAAATGTGGCTGAACTGAATCAATTAGTTGTCGACATAGCAAGAATGATGCAAGTGTCAGTTTTATTAATGTGGAAACAATGGTCACTAAATTGAGTGTTTCACTCAAGTTCACCAAATCATTTAATTATGCTATTTTCGCTTTTGAGTATTGGTGGAAGTGTCAATCTACTAAGAAACGTAAAGGGTCGAATTGATTCTTGATTTTTTATGTAAACACCAGTTAAATCTAGGTTAAATTGTACTCTCAATATTTATATTAATTTATGAGAAGTCTACTTTGCTCATTAATCTTGAAATGCTACTAGTATATGTCACTTTAAATTTTGTATTACTATTATTGTATTGTCTATTGTTGTAATCTTATGTTATTATTTTTGAATTTGTATATTAGGGATAAGAGTTAGGAGTAGGTGGTTAAGAAAATCTGGCCTTAAACCATATATTTGATTATTTTCAATTAGTGTTGGATGAAATGATCATTTCATTCAAGGGATAAAAGTCCGTTGTGAAGCTGTCATAGAGAAAAAATCTAAAAGCCAATAGGAACAATCATGGTGTAAGTATGACAAGCAAAATGTAAGTGATGTAAATCGTATTTTTATAATGATTAAAGTGTTACAAGTTTGTGTTAGCTGAAGACCCATTCTCGTGCTATACTGCGGATCTTCTCAACTGTTTGAATATTAAACACATGTATATTGCTAAGAAAAATGACTCATGTTTTTTGAGTCTTAAAGTTTGGACTAACCATTTAAATATTCTCATTCTGTCTATTTTTTGTACGGGAGTCTTTACTGATCTTTAGACTTTGTTTCAAATTCCCTTGGAACTCCTTTTGCTCTTTTGGCTTGACTCGGGATGTGGGCTCATCCTTTTATTTTCTTTGATGCTCATGCTTTGAGCTAATTTTTGTATGCTTTTGGGGATTTTTTCCTTGCTTTTTGAATGAATTCTTACTGAATTATTTAAAAAAAAAAAAAAGTGTTAGAGGTCTTTTAGAGCATTTGACTCATTTTTAAGATATGTACATGTCTGCCTATAGCCAGGTGGAATTAGAACTTTCATTTTTTGAGATAGATTTATGATCATCACTCAAATCCTTTTAAGTTTGGAGAGAGTAGTTCAAGCAAAATATTCTCCTTTAAATCTCATATTTTCTCTCTAGTTTTACTTTTTCTTCATTTTTTTTTTCATTTTTGCTTATTCTGATTTTCCGACTTGGGCAGACAACCCTCTGCACGCTTATTCGGAATCTGGGGATTTCCTTTGAGAGAAGGAGAAAACGAAAAGTAAGAAAAATAAAAATTGAGAATGGGAGTTGTATTTACCTTGAAAAAGCAGAGACTGATGGCAGTTCATTGATGCAATCTTCACTAATTCTGTGCTCACCATTCTATTCTTCTCCTGCTTCTCATTGCTCAACTCCAACCCTTCTGTGCTCACTGCTCTTCAATCTCCATAGAAAGAAGAATGAATTGAATACAAAACTTAGTCTTCAATCTGTATATAAAGAAGACTGAATTGCCTCAACTTGCACTTCTAGAATTTATATTTCTTTTTTCTTTTTTCAATAACAATGCCTGCTAAGTTATCTTGTAATTACATAATTAAGTTGCAAAGTCGTAATTATCTATTCTCATACAGTCCACAAAATACAGATCTCACAAACTCCAAAGTCTTTTTTTTTTTTTTTTTTTGAATTTACGTATGAGAAACCACGAGATATCCAACGTAAAACCCCCACAGGTGAAATAGATAAAACAAACTATATATGTTTTAGTTAGTATGATTATTATATTCAAGTCAACGTGAGTTAGGTATCTATCTACCTAGGATACTAAAGTCAAAGTCTATTTTTTTTGTTTAAATATATTTTTAAGAGAGTGGGACTCAAGAATAGTAGATTTTTCTTTTTAAGTATAAAACGTATTAGGGATAGTATAAAGATGATTTTGATAGATGTCAAATTGAAAGAAATTCTTTTAAGATGATTTAGTCACGTTACTACAACCAAACAAAGTTTCAGTGTGGTGTGGAGAATGAAGAGTCTAAACATAGAAAGAATTGAAAGAAAAAGACATGATAGACTATGGAGTGACTGTGATTATGATATGGTTAACTGGAGAAGAAGAACTCATTAAATCGACTCCAAATATATAAGATTACTCGCGGATGATGACGACGACGACGACAACGACAATAAAAATAAAAATTCTCCAATCTTTAGATAATCTTTAACTTTAAATTCTCTTCAACCAAATACAATCTCAAGCTCCATCTATCTATTAAACATTTACATTTCACTCTTAGTTATTTTAATACAAATATCAATCAATTGTACTAGTTTAATATTTGTTTCCATTTAAATTAATAAACTTATCACGTGGAGTATAAAGGAACTTGCAATTACAACTACAAACCTTGTTTTATAAACAATTTTGGTTATTTAAAATTTAACCCGACCAGATTTCACGCTCATTTTTTTTTGGTAATTTTAATTTTAATCCCAAATTTTAGATCTTGATTTATAAAATATTTTTTATTAAAGCATATAGTTTTGATGCGAGATCCCCGCACACCCAACCATCACCGCCCGACTCGATCGTAAACCCGGACCCATATCCATTAGATATTTTCTTACCCGATCTAGACCCGTTTCTTGAGAACCGTTCCAACAGAAAAATCTTCTCGAGGGGTCTTCTGTTTCCTCACTGTTTAAAATCCCATCCTCATCAATCTCTCTCTGTTTTGCCCCTCCTGTAAACCCCGTCTGCTGTACCCGTCGCCTGAGGCTGAATCAGGGCAGATCCAGCCAGTTTGATCCTCTATTGCTGCCGATCCTCTCTCTTTTTCTGTCTTCAACCAGGTACCAGTTTTCTTCTGCTCTTTTCTTTGTTTCTATTCCTTCTTCTTCTGCAAGAATTCCAGCCCCAGCCATTTCCGTCCCTTTCAACACTTTGAAAATCTAAATAAATAAATAAAGGAAATCCGATCGATTTCTAATTCAATTGTAGAATTATATTTTATGAATTCAAATCTATAACTGCAACAGTTTCTTCAAATTGAAAACCGCTTTTGTCAGCCTTTTTCTTTGTGAATTTATGCATTCTTTTCTAAAAGTTGATGTCTAGAGCAAGTTTCATGGAAGCAAAACGTCGAATAACATTTCGGTTTTGATTTCCCTTCATATTCAGTCATTCCAACTCTTTTCGATGAAATTCTACGATTATATTGTAGAGCACTGGTTTGTTTGTTTTCTGAATACCAGAATACTATAAATCTTTCCGCATCTGGATTGGATTGTTCGTATGAAGTGGAATTATTGATCTTTGACTGAATGCCAAGGTATTCTCAGGCTTACAGTTTGTCTAAGTGGGGTATTGGTTTCAGTGATCTAGGCCACTGATCTGACCGTCCCCAAAATGGATGAGGAATACACCTAAAATTTACTATATTGAATCCTGAAAGTTAACACTCTTAAATAAGCTATATTTCAGTCCCTTCTCCATCTTGAAGTTCAAATTTGGATTACTTTTGGAGCCATGGACTATCTCTGTGGTGTGTTCCCTCTAATCTACATTTTTGTTCATCAAAGCCATGTGTCCTACCTGAACAGGCTTCCAATCTGATGGCACTCTAATCTCACTTTGGGCCACCGTAATTTTACTTTTCCAGCCAGGGCCGTCTTCACCCTTAGGCCAGAAAGGCGGCCGCCTTAGGGCCCAGGATGAAGAAGGCCCCCTCTGGCAGTGGCTGGGCTCTAATAGTGCATTAGTTAAAAAAAAAAAACTATATAATTTATATAGTTTTGAATAATAAAATCTCCTTAAAATTATTTTTTAAGCACGGTGTATTTCTAAAATTTCTCAAATTGAATATCCGAACTAATTACGATAGTCTAATAAAAATATTTAAGACTTAAAGGTCTTTTGACACTCCCAAATGTTTAAAACACAATGTTTTACAAATAAGGGTATCCTTCAGGTATGCCGAAAACACACTTCTGGAAGTCCAAACAACAAACTGTAAAACCGTTTAACTCCAAATTCAAAGCTGAACAAATATATGAAACTTGAAAACTTAGATCTTTCAAATGATTGATTACCAAAAATAGGTGATTTTTTCCCATCCCAAATTCCGTCCCTTCTTCAAAACAAAAAAAAAAAAAAAATCCAGTTAAACAACCATTTGAAAGATTTAAGTTTTCAAATTTCACATATTTATTAAGTTTTGAATTTGGAGTTCAACGGTTTTTACGGTTAGTCGTTTGGACTTCCAGAAGTGTATTTTCAGCACAGCCGAGGGATACCATTTATTTGTAAAACACTGTGTTTTAAATATTTGAGAGTGTCAAAAGACCTTTAAGTCTTAAAGTATTTTTATCAGGTTATCGTAATTAGTCCGGATATTCAATTTGAAATTTTTTAGAAATACACGTACTTAAAAAATAATTTTAAAGTTTTAAAGGAGATTTTATTATTCAAAACTATAAGAATTATATAGTTTTTTTTTTAACTAATGCACTATGCATTACTGTGGCATCTGTAGACTGTCTGGACGAATGAAATTTATGCATGAATAATGGTCCGAACGATCGAAAAATGTTCTTAACTCACGTCCGGACGGTGGAGAAGCATAAGGGCAAAATGATAATTTCTAATAAAAATTTGAAAACCCACGTGTGTTAAAGAAAAATCCCGTGTCTAAATAATTACCCTTATTCAAATTATATAGAAAAGAAGAAGAAGATAAAAGCAGTAAAGAGAACACATTTCTCACTCTCTATTTGCACTTCAGCCTACTCACTATTCTTATCTTTTAAAGTGTTCTTATTCTATTTTAATTTCTTAATATGCTAATTTCACTGGGATGAATATGTTAATTTCATTCGGATGGATAAATTTTTCAATCCTCTGTATTATTGGCCTCTTGATCTTTATAAGTTAAAAAAAAAAGTATTGTCTAGAATAATTTATTTTATAATTTATAATTAAAATTTTAATTAAATATTATTTATAATAATATGTTAAATACCAAGAAGGCCTATTTAAATTTTTTATCTTAGGCCTCAATTTGTTTTTAGACGGCCCTGTTTCCAGCTTAAGTGTTGAATTAACAGTCTTTTGATGTAGCCCCATATGAGTGCTAGCTTAACTAGAACTTATACGATGGCACTGGTTCTAACAGAGCTCCTCAGATGTTGAACCTCATAAGCATTCAAAGACGTTTGAAAAGATGGTGTCTGTTCATCTACTGATTCCTATTACTAGTGGGCTTTACCATGAAATAAATTCCCTGCTTGGTGCACCCTAACCCACCTAATCAAGGGATTTATACCATTGCTTTTGGACTGTTAATTGGACCTTTTACGGCCTGCCCTTTAATCAATATGTAATTTGTAGGATAACAGAGTTAGGGTCCACTTGATGAACAGTTGCATAGAGCCACAATGTTATGAAGGTTCCATCATTCCATACCTAATTCCTTTGTTAAGAAAATTGAGGCCCAAGGGCATGTGTTGTTGGTGAAGCTCCTGTGGCAGATGAACTGTGTGGAACCTTCTTGAGGTACAATTCCTACGGCCAAACCCAACATAAGAACCCCCTTAGTTATATGGCTTTTAGTTGGTCTGGTTTGACATGATTCCAAGTTTTCTACTGTTGTCTTTCGTATGGTATGTTTTTCTTTATTTCCATTAATTATTTTTGCAGCCATTTATTCTTGTGGTTATTTAATCTTAATACTCTTCTTTTCCTTTCGGTTCTTTGTTTGACTCAGCTTAGTTGGTCACTAAGTTGGGACTCAGTTGATTTACTGGGAGTTTCTTCCAATCCAAGAGGACCTATTTTTATCGAATTAAATTTTGAAAAGCATATTAGGTGAGGAGAACTTCACGTAATTAATATTTGAATTTCAGCATGTTCATACCTTTGTGTAATTCTTATTTTAGAACATTCTATGTTTATAAAATGTTTAGCATTCATTGCATGTTTCTTTATTGATTAGGGGTGAACTTGGCTCGGGTTTATTTTATCAAGCACTTTCTGTGTTTCTTTTCAAATCGTAATGAGATTGGTCAAATGGAAGCTCAGAAATTACTGAAATGGGGTTTTGGTGAAAGCTTTCATTCTATACTGGAGATGATTCTGATTCATTCAACTGTGCTCATCACTAAAGGCAGTTAATATGGCCATGTCATGGATCATATAATGCATCGTTAGAGTCCCTTCTCTATCTCCTTCCAACAACAACCCCCACATTCCACGTCAACCTCCTTTGCTACTTCATGCAAACTGAGATCACTAATAACATTGCTAGCATTCTTGAAAAATAGATCCCATGAATCTGGTTTTGGCAAAGGATGGACTCGAATACTATATCACTATTAAAATTGCTATTCTTGAAATTTCTATTTGACTCAGCCCCTTCCTCCACATTGCCTGGTAGTTTAGATTGCTCCAAGTCAATCCCTCCTTTAGCCAACCTTTAACCTGAAACAAAAGTCCAACCTAGAAACAGCTCAAGTTCTGTAAATGACAGAAACTGACCTGGGTTAAATTCAGATCTCGATTCTTGTGCCTCTACGACGATCTTCTGCTATTGGCTCCGTCGTCTATCTAGCTGTTGTTGGCCCTTTCTCTCCCGATGATGGTGCTGATATCGATTTTCTTCTGTGGTGTTTCGATCGCTGTCAACGTTGACTGCCAACTATAATGCACAGTGTTTCCTTCTTCGGTAATGACAAGGGTGTTGCCAACTTGAACGTGTGGAACCCTCCTGCCTTGGGTTTCTTGCCTTGTCTTCATTAGTCGACCTCATCACTTGCCCTGCTGGCCGACAAAAATGTTGATTTCCAGATTTGTCTGCACCTCATGACTTGCAAGAATCTACTAATGATCCTCTTTCTACCCATCACTCGGACATTCCAACTATGGTGCTTGTTTCATCCCCTCTATCTGGTGATAATTACGGCACTTGGCTTCGCGCTATTATGATGACTTTACGTGCCAAAAACAACTTGGTTTTGTGGATGCTACTTTGGAACAATCGACTACATCGCATGAGCTCTCGCAATGGGAGCGCTGCAATGATTTAGTTGCCTCTTGGCTTTTTAACTCTGTTTCTACTGAAATTCGTAGCAGTGTTTTGTATGCCGCCACTGCCAAGGGAATTTAGTTATATCTTTTGAACGATTTTCTCAGTTCAGTGCTTCACAGATTTATCAGCTGAAACAGTTCATTCCTCACTCAAACAAGAGGACATGGGGATGGGCATCATACATGATGCGGGGTTGGTGAAACTTTTACCAAGATGGAGATTTTTGGACGTGGCTCAAATCCAACGCAAGCAAGGCACCTTGATTTGAATGGCATGAGGAGAGGCATGAGATGGACCCTTGCTCTTGACACCTCCTCCATTAGGCAACTACCAAATCAAGAATTTGACTGATGGTGGGAGTCCTAGAGTGATAATGACAGGCTTGGATATCCAGTTGACAATATGGATAATAACACATTAGATGTAGCGTGAAGACTGGATGCTTTAGGAAACTTACAGACATGCATGCATGGCTTTTTTATTGGTGTCTCTTAATCATGTATATATGGTAGAGAGAAAGGAAGAGATGGGTTGCATTTTCTTGGACAAAACCAGCAGGCAAAGCACGTGGATGGATGGTATTCTCAGCCAAGGGTAACTTGCACCTGAATGCTGGGTAATAACTGGGTTGTGAGAGGTAACATACGGTGTTATTGCTGAGGTTTTTGAGAGGGCAGCAAGTAGAGAGAGATGTCAAAGGTGAGAGAAGATTGAGAGAGAGGGGTGAGAATACAAGAAGTAGAGAGGACTACACGATTTGAGTTGGGACTTTCTCATGGTGGGAGACAGTTCTTGAGAAGCCAGAAGCTAAGAACTGTGCATGCTCTCTGTGTTTGGGTTTGTGTTTCAAACTCAATGAATCTCTCTTGTATGAAGTACTTTATTTTCTCTTTGAATAAAATACACGCTCCATAAACGTAGGCAGGTTTTGCTAAACACTAAAATCTAGTGTCTGGATTGGTTTGGTGTGTTTTATTTATTTTATAGTGTTGTGGATTGGTTCTTTATTTTATTTCGGCATATTATCCTAACACATCAGAAACGGATTCGTCCTATGTGAGGTTCATAAGTAGGATGTTTACACAATTACCCTTCATTTTGTGGAGCCTTTTTCCCAAGAAAAGCTTGGGAAAAGCAAAATTGTGCATTAATATGGGCTGGGAAAGTTGTCATTCCCTGATCCTCAGCTACTTGATAGAAAAAAATTATACTTCTAATTTCCTTATTACAATGAAATATCTTTTGATGGTTCAGTTTCCAATGACTTGATAATACTACAACCCATCAATTCTATCAATGACTCAAAACCTACCTAAATTTTGGCAATGTCCCATCTGTTTTTCAAACATTTCCAAAATTTCTAGATCACTTGTAAGACCTGTAATAACATTCATCCATACTCATAACATTCATCCAAAAGTCATAATCTCATATGTAAATATAATCAGGCCTCCGGCCTAAATCTCAAATCTTCAAATTGAAACAACAAGTATCATTAGGTCTAGACATTTCAACTCCAAAAAAGTAAAAAAACTGCTACGCAAACTAACACCACGCTTATAAGTTTTTAATAATATGAGGATTATCTGCCCTGGTATAACTCTTCACTGCAGCTCTGGAAATACACATTGCCCCACCTCTGCTAAGACCTGAAAGTCGTAAAGGAGTGAGCTAAACCAGCCCAGAAGGGAAACAACAAAACAATACTTGGGAAGCATATTATAAATAGTTAGTTCAGCATGTTCAATACATGGATTTATTTATTCAATAGAGCAATGTAGATAGCAGGACATCATTCATATATGCATGGGCAAATTATGAGGTGGAGCAATATCAAACATCCAACATAAAACCTCAACTTCTTCCACTTTCTCAAATGTTGCCTAAGGAGTTATCCTGCATCGACATGCATTCCATGTCACCTTCTTCATTCATACTCAATGCGAATATATTCTAACCAACTGTTTATCACAAAATACATGACGTTCTCTACAATGATAGTGTGTTCATTGCCAACTAGTGATTTTACACATGCACATATTTGACATATAGGTAAGGAATCACAAATCATCCTCATTCTTCTATTCTAAATCATGCACTTATTTTCTATATTCAACATATAGGCATAATCACAGATCATCAATGAGGGCATTAACATCCTCATTACTTCTCACATACACTTCACATAAGCATTGGGAGTTACACACCTCCACTTACGTGCAATCATACTAGGCAATGGGAGTTATGTACCTGTTCCACTTAGATGCTGTACACACAGTGCAAATGGAGTTACCCACCTCCTCCACTTACTCCACTTACATGTTAAACACATCAAATGGTACGACAGTAGCACTCATTGCACATACTTCATTTAGCATCAGTACATACTCAAGTTTGATTTTAGATTTTTAATCGGTCACAGAAATATAGAGATTGAAAATCTGTAGTCACCCTAGTATGTCCACTAAAAATTTGCAAAATTTCATGTCATATTGATGTATGGATAAATTAATATAATTATTTGAGTGTTTGTTGTCTGAGTACTGGACAACAGTTAAACATCTTAATATTGCCTTAAATTTTCCGCCATATTAACCCATGGTTGTTTCATGTATTTTATTGAAAGTAGACTTCTTGATTTTCCACTTGGTTTTTGAATCACATCAAAGAGAAGTACATATGGAGAAGATATAAATTTTTGAAGTTGGTACATACCTTATGCCTTGCTGCTGTTTACCTAACTTTGTTTTAGAAATATATAAAATGCCATGTTCGAGTTTGAACAGATTATTGTGTGAAATCCACAATGTTGACAAGTTGAGGAGATGCTGGTGATGCATTTTCTAACACCAAAATGTTTCATGCAGGGGTTAAATTATAGAATTTCTGAGATGATACGTCTTATATCCTATATTTTTTTATTTAGAAAAAATTACAGAAAAATAAAAAAAATAAAAAAGTAGAAAATGTAGTGTGCATGTATATATATATAACAGTTACAATCTAGAGTGAGAAAAATATTTTAGAACTTTTAAAATAACTAAAATTTTCTCTAGTATTCTCGAGTATTCTCTAATGATATATATCTTTATTACAATTCATAATTTTTTTATTATAAAAAATCTTAAATTTTGTGAAAATATCGTAATACTAAAAATTTATACAAATACTCTGAAAATTCTTTTTTTTTTTAAAGACCAAGGTATCCAAGTGTCCCACGTGATTGATTCTTGGGTCATGTGTAAACCTCCCTGTACATGCCGGGTACAGAGACTAAGGGGAGTGGCCCTTTTTGTGTTGAGAGACTTGATCCCATGGCCTTCCACAAATAAGAATAGAAATTGACCATCAAACTAACAAAACACCTTAGGTTATATCTGAAAATTCTATAATTACATTTAGAAGTCTATAGTGCTAATAAATCATGAATTCTTTGCTTTACTGTAAGATACGTACCTAATGTAGCTAAGAATGGCATAGATGGCTTGAATTAATGTGAGGATGAGGGCAATTAAAACAGCTGAGGCTGATAGAAACGACCAAGGAGAGCTAAAATATGTGTCCATGAAGCTTGTTCGAAATTCATGCCAGCTGCTCCTGTAATATAGATTCACTTCCACCATTTGTTTAGAGAGATGGCAATTCTTAATGTCAACTGTGGCTATTTTCCCTAATGAATTGAAGAATTCGGCCACTTGTTCATCAGTGCCAAAATAGTTGTCAACAATTTTCTTGTCGCTGAGGAGAACAACATCTCTTGCCGTGTTAATGAGAGAATCCATGAAGATAACATACGCAGAGAAATGCTTAGAGCAGTATGGGTGACGCCGCTCATGCACCACACAGTTTGTAAGAATTGAGGCGGTGGAATCATCGAATGCTATGGGGGGGATCTTAAGCACCCCATTTCTGAACTCTATTTCTAGAAAGTTCGTCACCTCCTTGGCCGGCTTGAATTTGATTCCTACCGTTCGCAGCTTAGTCGCACACGGAATCAGCTCTGCAGTTGGCCAAGGTTGCTGCTGAGACGAGGCTCGGAGATAATCCGAAGAGGATGGAAGGAAGTGGGAGTGAAAGAAGTGGAGCAAATGCTTTGCATTGTTAGCAGTTTCTAAATTCACTCGTCTCTTTGAGCCCTGCATTAGACTCGTGAAGAAACGATGAACAAGGTCGGCTAACGACACACCTTCCTCACCCGGGGTCTTATCCTTGGATACATCCCGGAGGTGCTGAAGAATGAAGAAAGGAAGTTGGTTACCAACTGTGAGCAAGTCCGTCTTGAGTGTGGGCACCATCCATGGCCTCGCAAAGATCCGATCGTCGTCGTTCGTAATGGGCAGGACGCCATAGTACTTGCGGAGGAGTTCAATTATGAAGCAACCATCTAGCAACGCCATCAAGACGAAGTCTTCAAATTTGGATTTGATGGTGTCCTTCTCCGAGCTGAAGAAGTCAGGATAGTATTCTATTCCCTTTACAACCACAGGTACCATGTCTCTAATGCATTCATCGATGCCCAACTCAGCCCGTTCCAGAAAGGAGAGCAGAAATTGCCATTTGTGACCTTTAATGTTGTTATTGTCGAGGCTCTCGTCATGAGGATATGAATAGTGTTCATGCTGATAATAGCCTATGAAGGCTAACCTTGTATAGCAGCGCCGGCGTTGAGCTTCATCCATATCAGTGGTGATGAATCGATAGATGGGACAATATGAGTTGCCAACAATCTCAGTTCTTTCTACTTCAGCCCTGTTACTTGCGATCTTTCGATGGTTTATCTTCTCTGATAGTAATGTCACTGCTTCCTCCGACTTCTCAATTGAAATAGTTAGAAATTCATGAGCTGCTGCTCCTGACATTTCTTCCTCTTTGATCCTCTCTCTCTTGCAATTTCAACGAATTTCTTCCTCCTCCTGATCGTTGAAGATGCTTTTGTTGCAGAGCTGTGGAAATAAGACCTCTGGGATGACTATGGATTAGCACTTGGAAGAAAAAAAAATCTTTACTGATTTGGGATCTTTATTAGATGATGTATCTTACTGTTTTCTATTGACTCTCAACTATATTATATTGTGTATAAGAGCTGGCCGTCACATCAGCCTACCTGTCTATTAATGGCAATAATGTATGCACGTTTCTTATAGAAATAAAATTTTAAAAAAATTATCGACAATGGATAAAGAAGAAGAGGTGGACAATAATTTAATTATTTTTTTAAGTTTAAAATTTTGAATAGGGATCCACAGATGAATGTACTGAGAGTTAAATAAATAGAATATTTGTACAATTATACCTCCAATTCATTATGTTAATATTGTGATTTGCAGCGTAGGATTTGATCTTCATCCATATCAGTAGAGATGAATCGAAAGATGTGACAATATGAGTTGCCAACAATCTCTTCTTTATACTTCAGCCCTGTTACTTGCGCTTTTTCGATCGTTTATCTTCTCTGATAGTAATGTCACTACTTCCTCCGACTTCTCAATTGAAATTGTTAGAAATTCATGAGCTGCTGCTCCTGACATTTCTTCCTCTTTGATCCTCTCTCTCACGCAATTTCAACGAATTTCTTCCTCCTCCTGATCGTTGAAGATGCTTTTGTTGCAGAGCTGTGGAAATAAGACCACTGGGATGAATATCGATTAGCACTTGCATGACATTTAAATTGAGAGATTAAAAAAAAAAAAGGAAAAAAGAACTTTAGACTGATTTGAGATATTGAATGTATGGTATGTCTTAGTTTTCTATTGAATAGATCTATGCTTTTTAACTTTAGACTTAAATTTACATAAGATTAATTAAAAGACGATAATTAGTGTATTAAAGTGAAAAGTATAAACACAAATCTATAAAAAAAAAAAAATGTTTGTTTATTCTATACGTAGCTTATTTTACACAAATTCCTTTCTTTAAATGCATCCTAAGGAGCATGGAAGTATATGAAAGTTAAATGTTTATTCTCTGTGTCGTAATCCACAAATATGCTTTCCACTCATTGCATCCAAAGCTCATTTTGATGATTCCTTTTCTTCATCAACATGATCATGTAGCATGTTCAAATGATTTAGATTGAGTTCGGAGAATAAATAAAATAAAATAGGTTTCTTCTATAAAAAAAAAAAAAATTACATATATTAGGTTAATCTTACTTATCTACCCATCTCAATCTTCTATTTACACAATTACACTAGGTAGCTTCATCACAAAAACCCTTTGAAATATCAATCTAAATGAGCTTCATTTCTAGATGGGTGATATTTTGGATCTAAAACAAAGGGTTAGGATGATAAGATAGGTCTCTAAACCTAAAAAGAGATGAGTGTTCCATTAGGGTCTTTTCAAGACAATGGGGACAAGTCACGAATTCATGGACTTCTATTTTGCCTAAATAAATAGGAAGTTAACCCAATTTCATTCATCCCATTTATAAACAACTTGATCAAACCTATCCAAATGAATGATGAAATGAATTCAATCATGTCTGAGTAACTTTGCATTTGGAGCCTACTTTTTTTATAAGTAAACAAGAAAGAAATAAAGAAACAAACAATTGGACGTCAAACCAGCCATGACCATATTTTTTTTTGCATAAGAAGCTGTTGAGCGGTCACATCAGCCTGCCAGCCTGTAAACGAAAATAATGAATGGACACCGATCTTCTACGAGATTTCTTCCTATAGAAATAAAAAAAAGTCAGACACTTGATTTTTCCGTATCTGCATATTCATTTTCAGATTTTACTAGCAAATTATTATTTTATCTCTTTATTTTCATTAATTAACTGTAAGTTTATTTTGACATTCATTCGAATAAATCTTTAAATGTATTTTCAATTAATTTGAATGAATGGGTTGAACAGTAAAACGGAATACTACTCAACCCTATTCATTCGAATGAATGGATAATTCATTCAAATGAATAGTAATAAAATGACCTTCATTCCATCGGTTCATTCGAATGAATCGATCGTTCATTCGTTTATTCGAATGAACGTGAACTTACAGTAAAATCCATTCAGCTGCCATAATAAAATTTCTTTTAAAATTTTAAATTTATTTTTTAAGTACTCTGTATTTCTAAAATTTTTCAAATTAAATATCCAGAGTAATTAAAAAAACTTGATAAAAATACTTTAAGACTTCAAAGTCTTTTGACACACCCAAATGTTTAAAACACCTTATTTTATAAATAAGGGTATCCCTTCACTGTGCCGAAAACACATTTAGGAGTGTCAAAAGACCTTAAAGTGTTAAAGTATTTTTATCAGGTTATCGTAATTAGTCCGGATATTTAATTTGGGAAATTTTAGAAATACACAATGCATTATTTAAATAATAAAATCTCCTTTAAAATTTTAAAGTTATTTTTTAAGTACTGTGTATTTCTAAAATTTCTCAAATTGAATATCCGGACTAATTACGATAACCTGATAAAAATACTTTAAGACTTTATGCTCTTTTGACACTTCCAAATGTGTTTTCGGCATAACCTAGAATACTCTTATTTGTAAAATACTGTGTTTTAAATATTTAAGAGTATCAAAAGACCTTGAAGTTTTAAAGTATTTTTATCAGATTATCGTAATTAATCCGGATATTTAATTTGAAATTTTTTGAAAATATACACTACTCAAAAAATAACTTTAAATTTTTAAAATAAATTTTATTATTTAAGGGCAATCGTTCATTCGAACGAGACCATTCACATTCATTAATAAAATATTATTTAAAATATTAGATAGATAGAAATTCATCAGCTGCTGCTCCTGACATTTCTTCCTCTTTGATCCTCTCTCTCTTGCAGTTTCAACGAATTTCTTCCTCCTGATCGTTGAAGATGCTTTTGTTGCAGAGCTCTGGAAATAAGACCACTGGGATGAATATCGATTAGCACTTGCATGACATTTAAATTGTGAGAGATTAAAAAAAAGAAACGAAAAAAAAACTTTAGACTGATTTGAGATATTGAATGTATGGTATGTCTTAGTTTTCCATTGAATAGATCTATGCTATTAATTTTGGTTTTAACAACATACGTTATCTATAACTTGTTGGGTCATGGGTCCCAGCAATCCAGTAATCCAGTGCAGGTTTGGAGGACTTTGTCAGTGTTATCCTTAGATCTGTAGGGACTAATTGCTTCAGTGGATTGGCCACCATAACTTCACAAAAAGGGCTACTAGTGCCACAATAGGAAGTGGGTGAAAAAAGTCTCACATTGCGTAGGAGGTGGAAGGTTTGAGTACTTATATGAGGGTCCCCTCACTCACCTAGTGTGATGTGTTCCAGACATGGAGGGTGGACTCCCATTGACACACATGTTGGACTGTTGGGAACAAAGCCTTGAGTGTTAGCATGGGTTATGGGTTATCGGGTGGACTCTTGAGTGTTGTGGGACCAAAGAGGACAATATCTATAGAAGGTAGAGCTGCATTCCACTATGCAACTCTGACTTCACGTGATACGTTTTGAAAACTGTGAGCTCACACTACGGTGTGTCCAAAAGACCTTATGGGGGTGAGGGAACCTTGGTTAGTTGACGTAGCGGACAATATCACATGTGTGGGGCATGAGAAGGGGCCCATGATCCTAACATAATTAAGTTGCAAAGGTGTAGTTATCTATTCTCATGCAGTCAATCCACTATTAGGGTTGTATAATGCTTTCAATTGCCTTCTAAATTCTAAATGCCTAATTTTTTCGTTCTATCTTTCTTACTTCAATTACTTCTTTATTTTGATATTTGATGACTTCAATTATAATATTTAGTAATGAACTTATTTGATATTAGATAGTATTTTATGGTCCAAGAATTTGAATCAGTTGGCAGGGATTAAAATCTCAGTATCGGCCAATATCCGATATCTCAATTGAGAAATTTCTCTCTCATATAATTTTTTTCCTAAAAACCAACCTATATCGGCCGATATCGACGATATATATCGGATATAGGCCGATATCGCAAATATCGGCCGATACGTATCGTATGGACCAATATATAAAGGTTAAAAAAACCAATATAGATCGATCGATACGATACATATCACTGATATTAAAATCCCTGCATGTTGGAACTGAACTGCCCCTAAGCTGGTCTAATCTTTAATATGGTTCAATTCATTCAAAACTATTATTATTTTTATTATTTTCTTTTTCTTTTCTTCTTCTCTACTAAATTTTTTTTTTTTCTATTATAGCATCATAGTTGCAATGACATTTTCAATTTTTCTTATTTTTTAGTAAGTTTATTTAAATACAAAATTATATTATATTATTGCTGTATTACACTAAAATCATGAGTGGTTTCACCCCAGCAGCTCAACGTAATCAGACCACACTATTATATAAAATAATTTAATTAAGGGGAGCCATACACACACGGAAAATTTTTCTCTACACACCCGTTTTCCAAAAATTGATGAAAATTACCCTTTTGCCCTTCTACTTAAAAACACCGCATCCTTCGAATGAGTGATCCACCGAATGAAAAAATTCGTTCAAACGAAGTGAGCTGTGAAGTGGGATTTTAAACGAAGTCGTTTCTCATCCGATTTCTACAAATAAGGTATCAAAATCCATCTACTCTAAATTTTATGAACGCCTGTACGATTTTAAGTGAAAATGGTATAATTTTGAGCTTCAAAAATCGTATTCAAAGAATTAAGTAATTTGGGCATCACGGTAAAACCCGTGTCTGTATACACAAAATGCCTGTGTGAGGATCGCTGACCTCTCTTCATTATGTTGATATTGTGATTTTGGTTTTTAGAAAATTGTTTTATTGTAAATCATTAATTTTATATTAATTTATTTAGGGGTAAACATTCTCACACGGGAGAATCTTTTTATCTCACGTGGGAATTTAATTTTTTTTTTTGAAATTCCTATTTTGCCCTTCCACTTCCTCTGTTGGTTGGAAGGATAAAACACGAATTTTAAAATTCTTCCGTGTGAGAACGTGCACCCCTTATTTAGGGACGTCCATCCTAACACGGTCAAAATTTGTTAGGAGACATAGAATAGAGTGAAATTCACATTTTACCTCCACCGGTGTACCTCTCATCAAGTACTGGTACACTGATATGCAGAACATATACATACAGAGCAGCGTGTTATCAGTACACCGATACTTAATGAGCGGTATACCGGTATGGGTAAAATAGGAATTTCACTCAATCCCGTGTCTTTTAACAAATTTTGCCCGTGTTAAGATAACTTACCCTTATTTAGTTATGTGGAATGATTTAAGAAGTATTAAATTGTAATTATATTATTATATTTACGTTTTCTTCTACATATATTATCTAAGTATATATTTTAATAGTAAATATTTAGAATCAATTCTTGTTAGAATTGTTCTTTTAAATATACACTCCACGTTATAAATTGCTAATTGTCTATTTAAATCAGTTTGGCAACTGTGGCAATTAATTTAGTTTGGTAGTTATTTATTAAAGAGAAATTGTGAATTAGGGAATTGTGGATTGGGTTTAAGTCCCTTAATACAAGATTCAATTTATAATGTGGATCTCATTAGAATCAATTTGTTTCTTTAAGTAAAAGAAGGAACGCATTTTCGTTCCTCTCTCTTGACTATTTGACTTGTACTGCTCTCATTTTATTTGAACACTTAATGGATGTTTGACTCTCTTATCTATGGTACTTATAAATATAAAAGGTTGTAATAATTTAGAATTTCTTATATTAATAAGCAGTGTCTTAAAACCGAATCATGTTGGCCTTAACAAGTATCTAAGGTGGTCTAGTCGTTAAAAGTGGTTCAATTTATTCAAAAACTATTATTACTTTTATTATTTATTTATTTTCTCCGAGAACTGTAGGAAACTCCAATGGATGATAACCACTACCTTTAAGGCACACTAGGTGAGGCCATGGGGTTCAAACCTGGCACCTCCGACTTATTCTACTATAGTATCATGACTATAATTATATTTTCAATTTTTCTTTTTTTAATAAGTTATTTTTAAATACAAAATTATATTATATTATTACTGTATTACACTATAATCATGAGCAGTTTCACCTAGCAGCTGAACCTAATCAAATCAAACTATTATATAAAATAATTTAATTAATTGGGCAATTTTTAAAATATTGTTCAGACCCGTTTATTGGTAATAGATTCAAATTTTCAAAGAACTACATTTATACTTTCCTTACAATCACAGATGACAACCCTTTTAAGCAAGTGACTTTATTCCAAGATTTCCTAGGAAGGAAACGTAGAGTTACTGGAGTTGTATATAGCTTGGAGATGGAATAAACAGGTTAACATTTCAAAGAAGAGGAACGAAGATCAGAACCCAGCGAAAGAAATGTCAAGAGAAGCCCAGGAAAATGTTGCAGTAGCAACTCAGGTAGATGAAGTAGCAATTCAGGTAGCTGAAGTAACAGTGGAAGCATCACGTGAGATAATCGACTGTCTGAGAGCAAACAGAGCTGAAGCAGAGAGGCAGCTGAATGTTAGCAACTCAGATTGTTCCATCTTCTTTTTCGGCGATAATGTCCACATAGATGAGACTCACCGCTTAGCCACTCTTCCCCGGATAGTCCCTATAGGCTACAATCACCGCCGGGGCTTGGCATTTGATGCCTACTGTTTAAAACATGAAAGCATGGAGCAGCATAAGTGGAGATTTCTACAGTGTCTCCTCGATCGGACTGGTTTGGACATCAAAGACTGCATTAGAGGAATCATTCCTATGGTGCCAAAGGTGACTTCTTATTACAACAATTTAGACAACCCGACGGAACACTACAACATTAGAATGATCAAATTGGTTGTAATGGTGTTGCTGCTTGATGGATGCTTCATATTGGAGCTCCTCCGCAAGCTCTACGGGATCATACCAGTGGATAGTGAAGATGACCCCGTCTTCGCGATGCCATGGGTGGTGCCTGCGCTTAGGACAGACTTGCTCAAGCTCTCTAACCAGCTTCCTTTCTTCATTCTCAAGCATTTGTTTCATCTTACCCAGGGTAACACCCGAGCTGAGCAAGGTGTCTCCTTAGCAGAACTTGTCCATGTTTTCTTGGGCAAGGGTCTAAAGCTGGATCCAAGAGCTTCTGACAATGCAAAGCATTTACTTCACTTTTTCCACTCTACCCTCATTCCATCTGATCTAGCAACGTCACCTCCGCAGCATTGGCCTTCGGCAGAGTTGATCCGATGCGCAACTAAGCTCCGAACAGTTGGAATCAAGTTCAAGCCAGCTAAGGAGGTGGACAACTTTCTGGAGATCAAATTCAGAAATGGGGTGCTAAAAATACCTCCAATAGCCTTCGATGATTCGACTGCCTCAATCATTTTCAACTGTGTGGCCTTCAAACGACATTACCCGTATTGCTCCAAGCACTTCTCAGCGTATGTCATCTTCATGGATTCCCTGATCAATACTGCAAAGGATGTTGCACTTCTAAGTGACAACAAAATCATTGACAACTATTTTGGCACCGATGAGGAAGTGGCTCATTTCTTCAATGCACTGGGGAAAGTTGCCGCCGCCGATATTAGAAAGTGTCATCTCTCAAAACCAATGGTGGAAGTGAATCTCTATTATAGGAGCAGCTGGAATGAATTCCGAACGAGCTTCATGGACACCTATTTCAGCTCCCCTTGGTCATTTCTCTCAGCCTCGGCTGCTTTGATTCTCCTCATTCTCACAATCATCCAAGCTATCTATGCCGTTCTTGGTTATACCCAGCATAAATCGTAGAATTAATTGTGTAATCTATTCCAATTCTTCGAAGAGATACTATATTTCTTCTTCCTAAACTCGTCTCTGCTTGATTCGTTCATTTCAACTTTATCCTTGTTGCAGGCAACACTGTACATTTCCCTCCCATTGTTCCATTCATTATCTTTGTGGAATATTGTTATCTTCTTCTTCTTCTTCTGTATCTGTCGATCAGGCAGCTAAGATGAAACAGATTAAGATTATTGATGTGAAATTTTAAATTACTCGCAAGCGTACGAACCGATTTATAGTATAGAGTATGAGTGCGAGGTCGTACCCAAGGGAAATCTACAAAATATATGCACGAAATAAAAAAATCGCACTATTTAAAAATGATGTGATTTTTTTGGAAAATAATTTTCTAAAACATTTAGTTATAATCTTAATTTAAAATAATGAATAGTTTTGATGGATTTTTGAGAAAAGGAAAAATGAATCAGAAATAAATTTTTTTACATAATCTACAGTGGAATCGGGTCAAACATCGACGCGGCATATTATCCTATTTAAAATAAGAAAATCACGGCCTAGACTATGAAATGATCTAGAGTTATAAAATATAATTCAAATTCATTTTCTATTAAAATTCTAATTATAATTTTTATGTCATCTATAAAATTCGTATTTTTTTTTTTCAATTCAAGCCTTAGGCTTGAGCGGGTTTTAACTTGTGTTTCCCCAAATCTAAAACAACTGTCCTTGATAAGAACCTTAGACTGGAAAAACGGCAAGTCCCACTGATCCTAATAGGGGTTCTACTTTCCTTGAAAAAAAATTGTAAAAATATTTTTGTTTTTACATAAAGTTCATAAAAAGAATAAAAAAAATAGAATACAAATCATCATTATTAAATATTTTAATAACTGGGATCATCATAAATCTAAACAACTGCCATGATTTTTTTATTAAAAATTGGAAATGAAATACAATTCTGTTGGACTTGACATAATAAAATAAAATAAAATAACTTACAAGAAATTATTTATTTTTTTTTCTTCTGTCTTTCAGTCGTCCAATTCCAGCCTTCAATGTCTTGCCCCGTTCAACCTTCAACTGACCCGAAGCCTTGAATTTATAGGAGAAAAGGGGATGAGATGGGATGAGATAAGAGTCGTTTAAACTCAGCCGGGATATTTCAAATTCAAATTCAGCCGGAGGTTGAGCCTTTTATGTCTTTCTGCTTTATTTCAAATTTGAATCCCAACTTTTATCGGGTTCAGCTGGCAGCTGCTGCACGGCAGCTTTCTTCTCTACTGATTTCTTCTTTGCTCTACCTTATCTACCTTATCCCAGCTCAAAATTGTTCTTTATCCTCTATCCTCTGATCCTCCTTTCTCAGTTTAAATCTTTCCCTCATCTTCTCAGCAGATAACTCTTACCGTATCTTTCAAACGGCAGCTGCTATCCAAACCTCATCTTCCAAATTTGAACCCCAGTTGAGGATCGGGTGCTTCTTCTCTGCTTTCTATCCTCTTCTTTCTTATCTTTATCTTCCTTTTTGAGTTTCAAAGACAGTGAAAAACTCAGCTATCTGATCTCTCTTCTCTCTTCCTGGCTCTTCTGCCTTATCTCCTTCTCATCTTCATCTTCTTTTTTTTTCAAATTTGAAACCAGCTGCTACATGGCAGCTGGTACACGGCTCAGCTGCCTTCCTTAATCTCTGCCGATCTGAGCTGCTCATCCTTATCTCTTTCTGCTCTGCTGCTGTTCTGCAATCTCAGCTGGTTGTTTTGCCTCTGTTGCTGCTCTTCATTTCAGCCGTGTCAGCTGCAGCTCTGCTGCTTCAGCCGGCTGTTTTTGTATACAGTGATGGGACTGCTGGCTTCAGGTGGCTGCCGGTTGCTTCTCTCCATCGCCGCTACTTCAGCCGGCTGCCTTGGTGCTCAACTGGCTACTGCTGCTCTGCTCTTCTCCGGGTGGCTGTGTGGCTGCCGCTGCTGCTTGCTTCTCACAGCTGCTGTTTACTCGGCCTTCTGGCTGCTCTGCTTTCTTCTCTGCTCAGAGCTGCTCCACCATCGGCATCTCTTCTCACGGGCTGCTGTGTATCAGCCGGCTGCCTTTCCTTTGCTTTCACTGCTCGGCTGCTACTGCTGTTCACCTTGGGCACTGCTGCTGCTTACTGCCGTTAAGCCTCTGCTTCAGCTGCTTCAGTTCTGCATCTGCTCTCTCCAGGTGGCTGTCTCCGGCTGGTTCAGCCGGCTGCTGCTGGAGACGCTGACTGCTGCTATTCTTTCTTCTCATTGCTGGCTGCCTCTTCCCCTGTTTCACCGCCGCTGCAATCTGCCAGCAGACTGTTTATGGCTGCCCTTCATGGCAGCTGGTTGCTTCTGCCCGGACTGCCATCTCTCTTGCCTCTGCTCGGACTGCCATCTCTCTTGCCTCTGCTGCAATCTTCAGCCGGATGCTCGCTGTTCTCCACTGTGTGTTGCCGCTGGCTGCTTTTCATTGCTGGTTGCCGCTGCTCGGACTGGCTCTGTTCTCACTGTTCCGGCTGCAAACCGTCAGCAGCAGACTCTGTTGCTGCTGTTCACTCGGCCTTCTGGCTGCTCTGCTTCTGCTGCCTTCAGCCGGTTTCTCCTTCGCTCAGTCCAGGTGGCTGCCTCCGGCCGGTTGCCATGTGCATGGCTGCCAGTCGGCTGCTCTTCTTCTCAATCTGCTCAAACAGCCGACTGCACTTTCTTTTTCCATCGCTGGCCTTTTGGCTTGCTGCACGTCATCTCTCAGTTTGGCCGCCGTGCATGGCTGTCCAGCCTCTTGGACTGCAGCTGCCTTTCTCCTCATTGCTGGCTGCTCACTGTTCAGCTAGCTGTTCTGGCTGCCGTTTGGGCGCTACTGCTGCATCTCAGCTGGCTGGTTGCTGCTGCACGGCCGCTGTTTTTCTCTATTAATTTCTACAACCAAATAAAAGAAAAGAATAGAAAAGAAATAAAAATAGAAAAAGAAATGGTAAGGCTTTTCTTCAGGTGACGGGCATCCCGATCGACAATAAATGAGAGGGGTTGGCCGTCAAAACTCGACTTTCACTCGATTTTGGAAAATGAAATATTAATTACACGAGTGTAGAAAGTTATAGGTTCTGAGAACCAACTGGTTTAACCAATTTGACCTGACCATTTTGAAATTGACGTCGACCGTATTTTTGACTTTTTATCATTTTTATTTTTATTTTCTTTTCTTTTTTTATATTTCTCAAAAATAAACTATAAAAACTAAAAACAACCCTAAACATATCTAATATTTATAAAATAAGGACTAATTAATCTAATATTAAAGGGTAAAATTGTAATTTTACGGTGTTCATCAAATACCCCCAAACTTAGATTTTGCTAGTCCTCGAGCAAAACTAAATCTAAAAAACTAAAATTAAAAATCCTAAATGACACCACTTTCGCTGGCTCTCTCGATTGCATTTAGCGTATGCAACAAGCCTTTAAACCCCTAGGTTACCCCTAGTGGACGAGTTATAGTCTCGTGAGGGTTTCCAGTGATGATACCCACAAACATCGTCATTTTTTTTTTATTTTTTTTTTATTTTTATTTATTTATTTATTTTTTTTATTTTTTTTATTCAGCAAAAACACACAGCCAAAAATCTAAACATCATACAACTCTAAAATTCATTTTACAAGACTTATACTCGGAGTGTTGTGTGTGATAGCCATTATTAAGACAGTCTTCTTTTTCCAAATTGACATAAGTTTCATAACCACCATTGGAAAATACGTTTTGACTTCAATCCTCACCAGATATATCTCTCAGAAAGATTAACGCTCAAAGGTGGGTTTATTTTCTCTCAAAGTATATGTGAGCGGAGTTTATGTTTTCAAATCAAAATTCTCACATATGTTTTAAACAAAGACGGCATAAATGAAGAAAATAATTGATCTCATGATTAGACGCCATTTTCCTAAGAACGTTGAGTCAAACACCTTTATTTTTCCTCCTCTATTCTCTACATGAAATACCTTATTTAGACTTAGGATCAATAGGACTTTCTAATAGGACGAAACGAGGCTTAGGACCGGGTTATATCAAGGAAGGGATAAAAGACTCTAAAATTAACATTTTCACAGGAACAGGTTAGAGGTCTTCATAACATGAGCGGGATATTTTCCTCTAACAATTTTTTTTTTTTTTTTTTTTTTTAACATCCCATTTTGACGTATGGATGTTTTTTTTTTTTTTTTTCAGCAATTTTTTCTCTTTTCTTTTTCAACATCCCTCTTTGATGTGTGGATGTTCCCATCTTGCTTTCTCTTTTATTTTCATTTTTCAGTGAATTTTATCCCAAAGTCTTCCCTAACCTTTTCTCATATGATAATAGGTAATGGATATAAAATTTTGGCTCAAACTCCATATCCGGAGTTAGGTATGGAAGATATGGCTAGTCAATAAAAGAGGCTATATTAGGCTCAAATAGGGAACTATCAAGATGGAATGACCAAAGTAGGTGGGCTTGAAGGCTCAAACGGTCCAAAAATAGCCTATATCCTATCCTAAGCTTTATAAGATGATTTCTTTGTTTTGAATAAATTCAGAAAAATTTCAGGTGTAATAACTCAATTTTAATGGCATTCTTAGTAATATGACCAAAACAATGATAATGAGATCACTCAACGACTCGATGCGCTTATCAAAGAAATAAGAATTTACTTATAACCCTCAGAAGGACAGAACGGCTCTAAAACTCACTGGGTTTAAGTCTCCACTAGTATTCCTCTGGTGATCACTTGACTCATGAAAATTTTTCTTTTTCAGACTAATATTAATATGACTGTGTACATGGACTTCCGAGCATAAATCCTATAAAAGTCTTTCCGGAAAAGTATGATATAAAGATTTTTATTTACGTATTAATGCTAAAAAAAATTATTCTATGACTCTTTTTACATCAGACTGTCAGGACGCATGATTTTCTTAGACCTCAATTGACATTCTTTTTAAGTACCAAGGTGTCTCAGCTTTTGCCTACTCTACCCTTAAAAGATTAAGTCTGTCTCTCTCTGCCTAAGAAAATTTTGACTCGTTTAACGTCAGATTGTCAAGACGTTTATAGTCCCCTAAGCGAAAATCAACAGTTCTTTGAACATCAAGGAGTCTCAGTCTTTCCGGACTTACTCTACCTTTGACTAAGTCCAAATAAATTTGTCTATTTTCACTAATAGGTCTATGTTTTGCTGCTGTCACACAGCGGACTCCTTGCTCAGATATTTTTTCCATTACAATTCCCACGTCCACATTTGTGACAGATTCCTAGCCTCTTAGCTTTCCTCTTTGCAGCCAGAGTGCTTCGACCACAAAGAGGTCTGGGTTGCTCCTCTTGGATTTCCAGCTTCCTCACCCTCATAGCTAAGGAAACAATTTTCCTACACAAGTCTGGGGGAACTTGTGTTCTAGACAGACACAAAGCGAAGACAAAAACTCGACCGTCTACGTGCATGACTCCTATCCAGTTCTTTAACGTCTGCTGGTCACAAAGACAAAAATTTTTTTTATTTATATTTATTTATTTTTTTTTTAAACAGTAAATGACCTCAGTACCCCCAAACTTAAATTGAACATTGTCCTCAATGTTCTCTAATTGACACTGGCCAGGTGAAAAAGAGAAATTTTTTAGAAAACGAACAATCGGGTTTGGACATACCTAGGAATGCATGAGGTGCAAAATGGACCAAATAAAAATTTTATACTGACTCAATGAAAACCTAAACTAGACACTGAAGATGCAGACTGACTCAGACATAGACAGGTGGATATGTGGATTAGGGTAATGGAAATGATGAAGATGGGTAGGTGGGTGAATGGGTATGGACTCTCAAATCAGTCCTGATATACTGGATCAGCTAACTCAACCTCGGTCTCTTCTTCATGTGGGGAACGTAAAAATGGCTTTAATCGTTGCCCATTAACTTTGAACACACGACCACTCGTAGGGTGCCTGATCTGTACTGCCCCATGTGGGTAAACAGTTGAAACAATGAATGGACCCATCCATTTGGACCTTAACTTCCCAGGAAAAAGATGCATCCTTGACTCGTACAACAAGACCTTCTGACCAACTGTAAAACTTTTCTTAAAATGTGTTTGTCATGAAACACTTTCATTCGGTCTTTGTACCTTTTAGCCATGTCATAGGCTTCATTTCGTAATTCCTCCAGCTCAACAAGCTGAAGTTTCCGATGTTGTCCAGCAGAGTCTAGAGCAAAATTGAAATTTTTGATTGCCCAATAGGCTTTGTGCTCTAACTCACCGGAAGATGACATGCCTTACCATAAACCAGACGGTAGGGTGACATTCCTATAGGTGTTTTGAAAGCTGTACGGTACGCCCATAGTGCGTCAATGAGTCTGGAAGACCAATCTTTCCGATTTGGATTGATTGTCTTCTCGAGAATACGCTTAATTTCTCTATTCGAAATTTCCACTTGGCCACTTGTTTGTGGGTGATAAGGAGTAGCTACTTTATGCGTCACCCCATAAGATTTTAACAAATTAGCAAATGGGCGATTGCAAAAGTGTTTACCCCCATCACTAATGATGGTTCGTGGGATTCCAAATCGAGAGAAAACGTTTTCTTTAATGAAGCGAAGGACAACCTTGTGGTCATTGGTTTTGCAAGCCACCGCTTCGACCCATTTTGACACATAGTCGACCCCTACAAGGATGTATTGATGGCCAAAAGAATTAGGAAATGGTCCATGAAATCGATGCCCCAAACATCAAAAAGCTCAATGGTTAGGATGGGGTTTAAAGGCATCATATTTCTACGGGAGATACTTCCCAATCTTTGACATCTATTACACGAGACACAGAAAGTGTGGGTGTCTCGAAACATGGAGGGCCAATAAAATCCACACTGCAAAATTTTTGCAGTTGTCTTTCTTGTGCTAAAATGCCCTCCACAGGCCTGGTCATGACAGAAACTTATGACACGATTTTGCTCTTCTTCTGGGACACGACGAATGATTTGATCCGCACAGTGTTTAAAAAGATAAGGGTCATCCCAAATAAAACTTTTGACCTGGACCAGAAACTTAGACCTATCTTGCTTAGTCCAATGCGGGGGCATTTGACTAGTAACAAGATAGTTCACAATATCGGCAAACCATGGTACTTGGGGACACTGACATGAGTTGCTCATCAGGGAAGGACTCAGTGATAGGACGGGTTTCATCAGTGAACTCAGTTATCAATCTAGATAAGTGGTCTGCTACTACATTCTCGGAACCTTTCTTGTCCCGGATTTCCATATCAAACTCTTGTAGTAGCAATATCCACGGATCAGGCGAGACTTAGCATCTTTCTTAGAAAGGAGATACTTAAGTGCTGCATGATCAGAATAGATAATGACTTTCGAACCCACTAAGTAGGATCGAAACTTATCTAATGCAAAAACGACAGCTAACAACTCTTTTCCGTGGTGGAATAATGGAGTTGAGCGTCATTGAGAGTTTTGCTGGCGTAGTAGATAACATGAGGCAACCGATTTAACCTTTGTCCTAAAACGGCTCCGACTGCATAATCGGAGGCATCGCACATAATTTCGAAGGGGACAGTCCAAACAGGTGGTTGTATTATCGGAGCGGAGGTCAGAGCGGTTTTCAATTTTTCAAAGGCTTTAATGCACTCATCATCAAAATCGAAATAGTATCCTTGGCCAAGAGTTTACAGAGAGGTTTTGAAACTTTACTGAAATCTTTTATAAACCTTCTGTAAAACCAGCATGACCTAAGAATGACCTGATCTCTCTAACGGTTTGGGTCTTGGTAAATTAGAGATCAGTTGACCTTTGCCTTGTCCACTTCGATACCCTTTTCGGAAATAATGTGCCCTAGTACTATGCCGTTTTTTCACCATAAAGTGACATTTTTCCCAATTCAATACCAGGTTCTTTTCTTTGCACCTGATTAGCACAAGGCTTAGATGGTGCAGGCATTGGTCAAAAGTGGACCCAAACACAGAGAAGTCATCCATAAACACTTCTAGGAAACGTTCGACCATATCGGAGAAAATACTGATCATGCACCGTTGAAAAGTGGCTGGTGCATTGCACAATCCGAATGGCATACGACGATATGCGAACGTACCGAATGGACATGTGAAGGTGGTCTTCTCCTGATCCTCAGGAGCAACGTAGATCTGGTTATAGCCGGAATAACCATCAAGGAAGCAATAAAATGCATGACCGGCTAAACCGTTCAAGCATCTGATCGATGAACGGAAGAGGAAAATGGTCCTTTCGAGTAACAGTGTTTAGCTTACGGTAGTCAATGCAAACTCTCCAACCTGTTTGGATGCGGGTTGGCACCAACTCATTATCTTGATTTTTGACTACCGTAACACCCGATTTCTTAGGTACAACCTGTATCGGACTCACCCATTTACTATCAGAGATCGGGTAGATAATACCGTCTCGAGAAGTTTTAAAATCTCAGCTCGTACCACATCCTGCATTGCCGGATTTAGCCGCCTCTGTGGTTCTCTGGATGTCTTGGAATTTTCTTCCAAGTGAATTTTATGCATGACCACAGATGGGCTAATTCCTTTAAGATCGGCAATGGACCATCCAATAGCTTCACGATGATTTCTTAAAATAACAAGGAGTTTTAGACTCCTGCTCAGAAGTTAAATCGGAAGCTATGATCACAGGTAAAGTTTCTGATGGTCCAAGATAAGAATATTTCAATGTCTCAGGAAGTGGCTTGAGTTCTAATTTTGGTGGCTTCTCGATAGAGGGGGTCAGTACAGATTGACTAATAGGGAGAGGTTCAAATTTGGAGAACCTTCGCACATATGGAGATGCGTCAAATATTTCGTTCACTTCTTGTTTACCATCTTCATTGAAGTCTGTGCCAAAAGTGGACAGAGTCTTCTCAAATGGGTCATCACAAATGAAGTGAAGGAAGGACTCTTGAACAGAACTCTGAATCATGTTAACCTCATATGGATCGTGTGCAAAAAGGTTGTCGACATAGGCCAAACACATTGAGTTCTGTCGTCAGATCTCCAAATGACAACTTAAGCATACCATTTTGGCAATTGATAACAGCTTTCGCGGTGGCCAAAAATGGTCGTCCTAAAATAACCGGAATGTGCCCACTTTCGTTCTGAACTGGTTGTGTATCCAACACAACAAAATCGACCGGAAAGTAGAATTTGTCTACTTTCACCAGAACGTCTTCTATCACACCCCTTGGAATTTTTACAGAGCGGTCAGCTAACTGTAGTGTGATAGGAGTGGGCTTAAGCTCTCCCAGCCCCAACTGCTCATAAACAGAGTATGGCAGTAGGCTAACACTAGCTCCCAAATCTAATAAGGCCCTTTCAACTTCATATGTGCCAATGGTGCATTCAATGGTTGGGCACCCCAGGGTCCTTATGTTTAATTGGGAACGGTTGTTGGAGGAGAGCACTTGCATTTTCTGCTAGAAATGCCTTTACGGGAACATTAGTTTTCCGTTTTGCCGTACAGAGGTCTTTAAGAAACTTAGCGTATGAGGGTATCTGATTGATGGCATCTAGTAGAGGAATATTGATATTGACATTTTTGAAGACCTCTAATATGTCACCCATAAGGTACCCCTTGCTTAGTGATGAGCCTCTGAGGGTACGGAGCCTTAGGTACGTAAGTTTTTCTAGCAGATGGATCCGGTTCGTTTTGGACTGGGATGAACTAGATGGGTCATCCTGATGCTTGGAATGACCAGTAGCCTGGTCTTCCGATTGCGGAGGTAATTTTACTTTATTATCTACCTGTCTCCCGGATCTCAAGGCAATAATGGAGTTAGCGTCTTCTGGATTAGACGATGAAACTTCATTTTGGCCCTTGGGGTTTGGGATAGGCTGACTTGGAAATTTACCTTTCTCCCTATCTCCTATTACGGTGGCTAATTGCCCAAGCTGTGTCTCAAGCTTGTGCATAGCCTGTTGGGTAGACTGCATGAACTGTTGCAACGTATCCTCGAGAGAGGGCTTACGTTGTTGAGATGGACCGGATTGATAAGACTGATTTGACTGGGCTGGATTGGATTGATAAGACTGATTTGACTGGGCTGGATGATTTTGAGATGGATGGAATGGTTGATTCTGAGGTGGTTGGTATGGTGGATTTTGATATGGTGGACTTTGATATTGAGGGGGTCCTTGATAGAAAAATTGGGATGATTCCGCCAATTAGGATTGTATGTGGCAGAGAAAGGGGTTCCCTGCTGTCCTCCAAAATTATTGAGTGCATTGGCCTGTTCGGTTGAGCACTCAGTGTTAGGTCCAAAGGAAGGACAGTTTTGGGCAGTGTGTCCTAAGTTAGAACACATTGCGCAAACCTCTACATTCAATCCTACTGTTGGGTTCATTGCCTGGGTCATCGCTAACGTATCGATTTTCTTTGTTAAGTTTGCGATTGCAAGCTTAACATCAAAGTCGGTACTAACTTCGTATAAACCTCCTCTTTTTGAGGTTTGGGCTGAATTATCTCTTTTGGAGAAGTCCCATCGCTGAGAACTTTCTGCCAATGTTTCTAAGAAATTCCATCCATTGGTTGCAGTAGCATTAAAAATTCCCCACCCTTCATAGACTCGACCATTGTGCGGAGATGGTTAAACCATCATAAAAAAATTGCACGAGTCTTCCCGTTTCAAAACCGTGGTGGGGACATTTATTCAACGTATCTTTGAATCTTTCCCATGATTCATAGAATTGTTCACCCTCTTTCTGATTAAAATTTGAAATTTCTTTCTTGAGGGCGTTAGTTTTAGATATAGGGAAAAATTTATTCAAAAATTTGTTGGCTAACAGATCCCAAGTTGTGATGGAATTTGGAGGTAGAGAATTTAGCCAAGATTTCGCTTTTTCTTTAAGAGAAAAGGAAATAAACGAAGTTTGATGGATTCATCAGAGATGCCTTGAAGTCTGATGGTGGCGCAGATTTCTAAAAATTCTTTGATGTGTAGGTAAGGGTCCTCATGATCAAGTCCATGGAATGCGGGTAAGATGTAATAGGCCTGGTTTGAGTTCAAAGGCTGCATTAGTTGGTGGGACAAACTATGATGGTGTATTAGGAGTGACTGCTGAAAAATAAATCTTGGAGGGTTCTCTCTTCGATTCTTTCTTCGGCCATTTTGGGTGATGGTGGTGGTGATGGAGTTGGACTGTCTATAACTGAGCTAGACTGAGCTCCGGACACAACGATCGGTAAATCGACAGAAGACTTGACTCGAACTAAACGGTTGTGTGAATCACGATACCAATATTTCATACACAATCACGCTCATTCATGTTCATCCAAATTCACAAGAAGAATGCCTAAATCTAAATTGAATTGCAATAATGCAATCAAAATTTTTATTGGGACCCTAAGGATTGTTTCTAGACTGCTCCTACTTTTCTCTCCAAATAATCTAAGTCTCCGATGAGAGCTTAACCACAATCATGGCCAGGTAAGTTCCCAGGTAAGTGGAGGAGCACACGGCATCTGCATTTCCACTTATCCTTAGGCTCTTTACACCTTGGTGACAGAACTAATCCTAGACACCATGATTGAAGATAAAATATTCACCGGTTACAAAAATTAATTTAGATTAAAAAGGTTCCTATTGAGCATGAAACCCTAAATTCTAGCCTAATGGTTCCTTAATTGATTTTATTAGGGAAGTGCATGAACCAATTTTACTAGTCTTATTTTTCTAAGTATTGTGAAAATGCAATCCTAGATTACCATACAGCATTCAAATCAATATACAAACATTAATAAAACAATCTAAACTAATGCATGAATACTAACAACCTAAATGCATGGACAGATTAAATGCAAATAATAATAAATAACACCCTAAATAAATCTATATGAATGCATGAGATAAATAAAAAAAATTAAAAACTCACCTTAGCCTTTTATGCGTATTTTCAGCATTTTTTTTTTTTTTAAGCGCGCATTTTTAAGCTTTGCGAAACGTTTAGCCTTTTGTGCATATCCCCATCGATTTTAAGCGCAGCGTAAATAAAATTCCTGCAAAACAAACAATAAAAAGCTTTGGTGAAGATTCTAATTCAAAAATAAAAAAATAAAAAAAAAATAAATAAATAAATAAATGAATAAGTTAGATGAAATTCTAAATTAAGACATATCTGTAGTATTAGATTTTATTTTCAAAAATCACATAATTTAATAGCACACAATTTTTATTTCGAGATTTCCCCGGCAACGGCGCCAAAAACTTGGTGTGAAATTTTAAATTACTCGCAAGCGTACGAACCGATTTATAGTATAGAGTATGAGTGCGAGGTCGTACCCAAGGGAAATCTACAAAATATATGCACGAAATAAAAAAATCGCACTATTTAAAAATGATGTGATTTTTTGGAAAATAATTTTCTAAAACATTTAGTTATAATCTTAATTTAAAATAATGAATAGTTTTGATGGATTTTTGAGAAAAGGAAAAATGAATCAGAAATAAATTTTTTTACATAATCTACAGTGGAATCGGGTCAAACATCGACGCGGCATATTATCCTATTTAAAATAAGAAAATCACGGCCTAGACTATGAAATGATCTAGAGTTATAAAATATAATTCAAATTCATTTTCTATTAAAATTCTAATTATAATTTTTATGTCATCTATAAAATTCGTATTTTTTTTTCAATTCAAGCCTTAGGCTTGAGCGGGTTTTAACTTGTGTTTCCCCAAATCTAAAAACAACTGTCCTTGATAAGAACCTTAGACTGGAAAAACGGCAAGTCCCACTGATCCTAATAGGGGTTCTACTTTCCTTGAAAAAAAATTGTAAAAATATTTTTGTTTTTACATAAAGTTCATAAAAAGAATAAAAAAAATAGAATACAAATCATCATTATTAAATATTTAATAACTGGGATCATCATAAATCTAAACAACTGCCATGATTTTTTTATTAAAAATTGGAAATGAAATACAATTCTGTTGGACTTGACATAATAAAATAAAATAAAATAACTTACAAGAAATTATTTATTTTTTTTTCTTCTGTCTTTCAGTCGTCCAATTCCAGCCTTCAATGTCTTGCCCCGTTCAACCTTCAACTGACCCGAAGCCTTGAATTTATAGGAGAAAAGGGGATGAGATGGGATGAGATAAGAGTCGTTTAAACTCAGCCGGGATATTTCAAATTCAAATTCAGCCGGAGGTTGAGCCTTTTATGTCTTTCTGCTTTATTTCAAATTTGAATCCCAACTTTTATCGGGTTCAGCTGGCAGCTGCTGCACGGCAGCTTTCTTCTCTACTGATTTCTTCTTTGCTCTACCTTATCTACCTTATCCCAGCTCAAAATTGTTCTTTATCCTCTATCCTCTGATCCTCCTTTCTCAGTTTAAATCTTTCCCTCATCTTCTCAGCAGATAACTCTTACCGTATCTTTCAAACGGCAGCTGCCATCCAAACCTCATCTTCCAAATTTGAACCCCAGTTGAGGATCGGGTGCTTCTTCTCTGCTTTCTATCCTCTTCTTTCTTATCTTTATCTTCCTTTTTGAGTTTCAAAGACAGTGAAAAACTCAGCTATCTGATCTCTCTTCTCTCTTCCTGGCTCTTCTGCCTTATCTCCTTCTCATCTTCACTTCTTTTTTTTTTCAAATTTGAAACCAGCTGCTACATGGCAGCTGGTACACGGCTCAGCTGCCTCCTTAATCTCTGCCGATCTGAGCTGCTCATCCTTATCTCTTTCTGCTCTGCTGCTGTTCTGCAATCTCAGCTGGTTGTTTTGCCTCTGTTGCTCTTCATTTCAGCCGTGTCAGCTGCAGCTCTGCTGCTTCAGCCGGCTGTTTTTGTATACAGTGATGGGACTGCTGGCTTCAGGTGGCTGCCGGTTGCTTCTCTCCATCGCCGCTACTTCAGCCGGCTGCCTTGGTGCTCAACTGGCTACTGCTGCTCTGCTCTTCTCGGTGGCTGTGTGCTGCCGCTGCTGCTTGCTTCTCACAGCTGCTGTTTACTCGGCCTTCTGGCTGCTCTGCTTTCTTCTCTGCAGAGCTGCTCCACCATCGGCATCTCTTCTCACGGGCTGCTGTGTATCAGCCGGCTGCCTTTCCTTTGCTTTCACTGCTCGGCTGCTACTGCTGTTCACCTTGGGCACTGCTGCTGCTTACTGCCGTTAAGCCTCTGCTTCAGCTGCTTCAGTTCTGCATCTGCTCTCTCCAGGTGGCTGTCTCCGGCTGGTTCAGCCGGCTGCTGCTGGAGACGCTGACTGCTGCTATTCTTTCTTCTCATTGCTGGCTGCCTCTTCCCCTGTTTCACCGCCGCTGCAATCTGCCAGCAGACTGTTTATGGCTGCCCTTCATGGCAGCTGGTTGCTTCTGCCCGGACTGCCATCTCTCTTGCCTCTGCTCGGACTGCCATCTCTCTTGCCTCTGCTGCAATCTTCAGCCGGATGCTCGCTGTTCTCCACTGTGTGTTGCCGCTGGCTGCTTTTCATTGCTGGTTGCCGCTGCTCGGACTGGCTCTGTTCTCACTGTTCCGGCTGCAAACCGTCAGCAGCAGACTCTGTTGCTGCTGTTCACTCGGCCTTCTGGCTGCTCTGCTTCTGCTGCCTTCAGCCGGTTTCTCCTTCGCTCAGTCCAGGTGGCTGCCTCCGGCCGGTTGCCATGTGCATGGCTGCCAGTCGGCTGCTCTTCTTCTCAATCTGCTCAACAGCCGACTGCACTTTCTTTTTCCATCGCTGGCCTTTTGGCTTGCTGCACGTCATCTCTCAGTTTGGCCGCCGTGCATGGCTGTCCAGCCTCTTGGACTGCAGCTGCCTTTCTCCTCATTGCTGGCTGCTCACTGTTCAGCTAGCTGTTCTGGCTGCCGTTTGGGCGCTACTGCTGCATCTCAGCTGGCTGGTTGCTGCTGCACGGCCGCTGTTTTTCTCTATTAATTTCTACAACCAAATAAAAGAAAAGAATAGAAAAGAAATAAAAATAGAAAAAGAAATGGTAAGGCTTTTCTTCAGGTGACGGGCATCCCGATCGACAATAAATGAGAGGGGTTGGCCGTCAAAACTCGACTTTCACTCGATTTTGGAAAATGAAATATTAATTACACGAGTGTAGAAAGTTATAGGTTCTGAGAACCAACTGGTTTAACCAATTTGACCTGACCATTTTGAAATTGACGTCGACCGTATTTTTGACTTTTTATCATTTTTATTTTTATTTTCTTTTCTTTTTTTATATTTCTCAAAATAAACTATAAAAACTAAAAACAACCCTAAACATATCTAATATTTATAAAATAAGGACTAATTAATCTAATATTAAAGGGTAAAATTGTAATTTTACGGTGTTCATCAATTATATTGTAATTTTTGCTGTAATCTTGATTCTAAGTTCGAACTTTCAGCATCTTAGCACATCATACATTGTCTGGATTTTATTTTTAAGGTAGAATTGGATAAGTAGAAGAAAAAAATTATAGAAATGTAGGGATTTTCACAGGTGGGCAATTTGTTATATGGGTGGAACTCTTTCATAGAAACTTTAGAACGTGAGAGAACCATCGTCACCTACAACCAGGTCAAATTTACAAACCGCCCAAATTGAAGAATGATCATATAGCCCCCGTCTATCACAATTGAGTTGCATGATTTCTTGTAGGAGGATTAATTAATTTAGTGAAATGATCATATACATTAAGCAGTATTAGATCTACCTTCATTCAAATTTAGAAAAAAGAACTAAAATATACTCTTTCTGTTCCAAAATACTTGCCTCATTTCAAAAAAAATTATTTCTTAAAAATTGTTTTCGCACGAAGCGCATCAAAAGACTATTAATAGATTCTTCGAGAGAATACAAACATGATGCAAAAGAAATTACATCTAAGTGGTGTCTCATTGTGTAGATATTGTCAACCGGTTTATCCATAAAAGCTCAATAATGTTTTCTTAAATATACAGTAATGCATCATTGAGACGATAAGAGTTGGAAGTGAAAATAATTACAAAATGGTGCATTTGAGTAAGTCAAAACTTATAAAAGGTCATATTCTCATCGTGTTAGAATGTGATTTGGAGCTCATCGAGAAGGTTAAAGCTTTGATTGAATGTGAAAAAAATGAATATAACAAGTAATTTAGGACAATTCCAAATGCATACAGGACAAGTATTTTGAAACGGATAGACTACATGAATAGAGGGTGGATGTAGTCGACAATATACGACTCTCTCTCCTTAATTTATTGACTAATTTACAAATGCTTTCGTCTTTTGCCTTATTGCAAAAGCTATCTCTCAATTTTAACATTTGCAAAAGCTACCCTTTTTTTTAACTTGAATTGCTAACCATCTTTTCTAAAAAGATGTTAATATTGAAAATATTATTTATTAATTAAAGAGTTGCAACAGCAAAGTACCAATAGTGAGACATACTTTTTTAACTTAACACCTTATCAAAAATAAATGAGCCAAGGTTGAGAAAAATGTGTAGCTGCATCCAATCATATTAAGTACGTGACTCTTTACTTTAAAAATTTTACTTCAATAAGCTCATTTTTTTTTTTTTTTTACGGCTCACTTTTTTTTTTAAATGGTGAAAATTTTCATTAATAGAATAAAGATACGAATGTAAGAAAACAAAGATGAGGCCTAAGAGATATAGGCTTCAAAATAACCAAACAAGAGGAAAGTTTTACCCATCTTCAATTCATGTAATTTTCACATTTAACACAGTTTTATAGGCTTGTATACCTTTTATAATTTGTCTTCACAGATTACTATACTAGGTATATTTTATAGTGTAGCTTATTAAATATTAAAAGACAGATAAAGGGTAAAGTATGAAGAGAACTGTTAACTGTCGTATTATGACTTCTAAATTGGTTTCCCAGTACAGTCAAATAAAATTAATTATCAACGAGTAATCTAAATTAATCCTTTAAGGTTAGACTGCACCAATATCTAACATCTCAGGGAGGTGTTAGTTCGAGTCCCCATGGCCTCACCTAGTGTCCTAAGGGCAGTAGATATCACTCGTGAGGGTTTTTCTCTAGATTTTCCATAGTTTTCCACTCGTAAATTAAAAAAACAAAAAAAGAGTTATACTGCACCAGTATCTCATTCAAATGGTGCAATACACAAAAGCCTTCCAACATTTTGATACATAAGGCTTGCGGGATGATTTCATCTATAAATAAAATTAACCTCACCTCCAATATGAGTAGAAATACCATATTATCAAAAAAAAAACAAAAACATAAATCACTTAGATGCACTTACTGAGCCTAATAATCTAAAATGCATGCTACATCTGGAAATATTTATGTTTTTAAATATGATTTTGAAGATATAAAAATCTAATCAGAATTGGGTCAATAGTGGATGCAACACAAAATCTATTAAAATTGACATAAAATCAACTAAGAGATGATAATTGGCGCTTGAAGAGATAAGTATTAATATAAATCTATAAAAAATTAATGACCCAATTTAAAATAAATAAGTTTCAATCAATATTTTTTCCCAATCAGCTTTTATTCTGTACATTGCTTAATTTGCAGAAATTATTTTCTTTCCATACATAAAGTGAGTATGGTGTACATAGCTTAATTTACAGAAATTATTTTCTTCCATACATAAAAAGTGTGCATGGAATATCAAAGTTGCCCATTTATTCTCTGTCTAATTCCACTAAAATGCTTTCTTCTCAATTTCTCATTGCATCCATTGCTCATACTTTGATGATTCCTCTTCTACATCGTGACTTTATTGCATGTCTCGTTTATGGAGAATCATTATGGATTCATATTTCGTATCAAATAAAATAAAATAGTTATATTTAAGGAACATATTAATATATTAATTTAAATGTGATGAATTTCCTTTGGTGAAATTTACTTAATAAAATAGTGAACTTCAATAAATTGGTATGAAAGTCAATATAAATTAAAAGAGTGAGACATGTTTCATTTATACACACAAAAAAGAACACTCGAACCAAAGTTTCCTAATCAGCTTTCATTCTGTACATAGCTTATTTTACAGAAATTCTTTTCTTACATACATAAAGTGAGCATGGAACTATCAAAGTTAGCCGTTTATTCTCTGTCTTATTCCACAAAAATGATTTCTTCTCATTGCATCTTTTTTTAGCGGTAGCAGGGAGAAATCCATTAAATCAGAAAGAGGATTAAGTACAGGTAAGAGGTATAAGACAGTCCTAGACCCACAAAGAACAAGAAGGCAAAGGAGCAACCCCACCTTGTACAGTGAGATAAGAACATGACAAGGTGAAACCTCCTAGACACTCCCTCAGGGGGAGGAGCCCAAACCTCCTGAATGATACCCCTCCTAGTCACGCTACTCATACAACCATCCATGAGTAAACCAGGTCTGTTATCTTTGTTGGGGCTAGCTGCATTCGAATCCACATTAGAAGTGTAAAAGAAGATTTAGGGATTTATAAAGGACTTGGGTCACTCCACCTAATAAGCCAGTCTTTTGGACTGGATACTCAAGTCTTAACAAGTGGTATCAGAGCCAGATCTCAAGCTGCTTCATGTGAACTCAGGAGAACCCCCAGGCGGACGGGATGGCCAGTCCCGTTCAAGGGGGGGATTGTTGGGGCTGGCTGCAAACAAGTACACATTGGAAGTGTAGAGGGAGATTTAGAGATTTATAAAGGACTTGAGTCAATCCACCTAATAGGCTAGTCTTTTGGACTGGATATCCAAATTCCTAACAATCTTATAGGTTCTAAAATCCCCATCCATTGATAACCAAGCACAAAGAAACCATTTTGTTTTCCTTACTAACTTGTTTTCCTCAAAATTTTTGCCCTTAAATACTGTAGCACTCCTCTCCTTCCAATTCGTCTACATAACAACTCCATGGATAGTATGCCAAGTCTTCTTTAATTTTGAAATTAATGCTTTGGTTAGCCAACCCGCAACCCCCTCACAAGACTTGTCAAGTAACCAAGACACCCCTATTACACCCGCAAAGTGATACCATAGCCTGTAGCTGTTGGGCACGTTGCAAACAAATGATTGATGCTCTCATCTTGTTCTCCACACAACGTGCAACGTAGGACATCCTCATAGCCCAAAACCCCACCTCTTGAATAATTCCACTCTAGAGAGGATTTTACCCTTCAACGCGCACCACACAAAGGTTTGAACCCTTGGGGGAGTTAATCAATGCCAAGCCCTATGGGAGGAATCCAACTGGGTGATTGGATTAGAGAGAGCCAAATGCATTGCAACTCTAACAGAGTAAACCCCAGCGGAGTCCCCTGTCCATATCCTGTCATCTTCCTCCTCTCTCAACAATGGAAACTCTCCTAACATCATCTTAAGTTGCTCCAAGCTTTCTCTCTCGAAATCCCTAAATGGTCTTCGGAATTGTAAATTCCAAGTCGTGACCCCCCTTCTACTCTATAATAATCCTGGATCCTAGCCTACTTTTTTGTTTTGAATGATAGCTTCATTAATGAAAAGAACAAGGAGAAATACATACAAAAAACCAATAACAGGCAAAAAGAGTCTGCCACCCAGAAAAAAAAAAAAACTACCCCCCAAAGTTGCATGAAATTATTTATCCAGTGTGTGTGGATAGGGAGGTTTGCACATGTCCCAAGGACTTAGTCAGGTGCTCTAAGAGACTTGGATACCTTGGACTTCAAAAAAAAAAAAAGGTTACACGAAATTATTGATAATTTCCAACGACAAAGTCACCCCCAGACGAACCAACTCATCTGCCTCTAAATTCGTAGAGCAAGATACCCATGATACCGAATAACCATAAGACTAAATTGAATGGCGGATCCTATCAATTTTATCCAAGTAAGACCATGAACAAAAAGACCCCAAAGCCCAACCAACAACAAGCTTAGAGTCTCCTTCTAAGATGCTCCCAACTGCCCCTGACTCAACCAAAGCCAAAACACCTCTCCATAACGCATACAAGTCAACATCAAGCACTGAACCATTCAGAAGAGGACCCGCAAAAGAAAGCAAGGTGTCACCAGAACCATTTCGAATAACTCCCCCATATCCAGCAAACCCAAGCTCACTCACACAACTCCCATCAAAATGCTTAAGGATACCCAACTCTAGAGGAGACCAAGCAACAGATCTCACCAGAGTTGACGGAGGCAGAGAATGATCCACTGATTCCCAAACCCTGCAAACTTCAGAGATGCTAAGACCACGAAACCTTCCTGACCCCCACCAACCACCAAGCAACTCTACTCTTTATAACTTCAATAAGGCGCCTGACAGTGGACACTTTACCTTTAAAGACTCTAGAATTCCTTTCTAGCAAAACTGACCACACAATATTCAGAACGGTAGCTGCCCAAAGAGTCGTTCTAAAAGAACTACCAACCAACAAAACTTCTTCATTAAACATACCCAACCAAGATTTCGGCAGACAAAACGCCATCCATAATAGCTGGAAATAAATAACAACCAAATCTGGTAAGCAAAACGACAATGAAAAAGAAGGTGATTCATTGTCTCTTCATCAGCCAAGCAAAACGAGCAAGCATTGACAATAATCATACGATGTAATCGCAGATTATTAATCGTCAATAACCCCAGCCTACTTATCCCTAGCTGCTCTAAAAAGTCTTGGAAACACCTCACCCAAAGGCCTCTCCCCCACCCAAAGGCCATGCCAGAAAAGCGTCCTATCTACCCTTCCCACTAGAATCCTGAGTTTTTCTTTAAACAAGTTTCTAACCCGACCCCTCCCCTTGCCTATCCTCCACAAGGCGTAGTAAAGCATTGATGAAATCTTTTTCTACCTTTTCATTCAGTTCCCAATCCCCAATATTCTCTACACCATACCTAGAAACAAGCACTCTCCTCCATAAGGCGGACCTACCTCTGCCAAACCTCAAACTCCACTTACACAATAAGGCTTGTTCCTAACTTCTAGTGGAACCAAACCTAGGCCGTGACAAGACTTAAGCTTTGAGACCTCCAACCATGCAATCAAGTGAACCCTCTTCCTACTTTCCTTCTCTCCCCATAGAAAGTTTCTAAACAACTGTTCAAGCTTCTTCACCACTCCTTTGGGCATCTCAAAAATGGACATATAATATATGGGAAGGGTAGCCAACACCGCTTTTATAAGAGTTACCCTTCCATCGATGGATAAGTAACTCCTCCCACAACCTACTAGTCTTCTTTCCACTCACTCCACCACCGATGCCCAAAAACTCTTGGTCTTAGGGTTTCCTCCTACCGGCAAACCTAAGTAGAGAAAAGGGCAACTTTCCAATTCCACACCCAACCACATCTGCCAAATTTCTTAAAAGGGGGTCTTCCACTGCTATTCCCATGAGGGGTGCTCTTTCCTAGATTTATCCTAAAGACCGGACACCAGCTCAAAGCACCTCAAGATCGCTTTGTGTCCCAAGACCTCTTCTCTGCTCAGCTCATAGTAAAACAATGCATCGTCGGCGAACTGAAGGTGGGTAGTTGTGGGACCCTCCCTAGGAATCACAAAACCCCTCACTATTCCCAATTCCTTTACCTTTTCCACCAATTTGCTTAAAAATTATGGCTTTTCTTTCAAGAATTGAGCATTTTTATGTTCTAAATCACTCAGAATTTGAATACACTGGCCAAATAAACAAATCCATTCTTCTGCATTCTATGTCTCCAGCAGACTGAAAATTAGAAACATTATTAACTATGATAGTGTCATTCTGACTTTGGGACTTCGAAACCAATAAACAAACACTATTCTGCTTATGTGTTTTTGGATTCATCATGCTGTCAAAGAAAAACAACATATATAACCATTCAGCACCTGTAGCACAGTCGAAGTTGCTATGTGGCAAATTAGTGATTTAAAAAATAAAATAATTGAAGCATTAGGACCAAGTCACTACTTATCTTTCAACAACAACAATAATTACCATTCACTCTGCCACATTCAATGAGGTTTCTATTTGAGGAAACACCTAATATATCCAACAATAGATTATTTTAAAGAAAGTTTTGAGAAATGAACAGTGCAGAAGGTTTAAATCTGTTATCCAGAACCCACTGATATTCACATGTGCTGCCCAATGATGTATGCAAAATCAAAACCTTCTTAAGACACTGGATCTCTAGTTGTAAAATCAGCCTGGTTCAATCATTAGGTGGACTACATCATTGGTCAATTTAATGTACACTATAATTTTCGTAGACATGCAACCAACTGTTTTTTTTTTCTCCTTTTCAGAGAGCTGAATTTTGAAAAAATGATCTCTACTTGGGAAATCAATTTGCCTACCATTATTCCAGTCATGTTATGCAATCCACCAGAAACTGAAAAATGCTGATTTTCAGGCCAGAAGAACTTTGCATAGCCCCAGATGAAGTCAGGACATACCATGTGATATGGGCTTAGTAAAACTCTTTAAGATATAATGGTACTCCAGTAGTTATTGGTGGATCATTTTCTTAAATGAAAAGGAGTTGATCAAATGGTAATCATTACCCAAAACCAGGAGGCACATCAGGGTCCTCATCACTGCCATCATTTTTCTCTGGAGCATCTAAAGTCACAGAAGCAGAGCCAGGTGGCCCACTGTCAATTGGTTGCAAATCAGTTGTCTCATGCTGCGGCACTTCCCCAGGTTTTTCAAGAGGTTGTTGCTCTTGGGATGGTGACTTCTTATGTTCTTCTTGACCATCATTTGCTTGCTGATGATCAGATGGAGAAAAGCCTGAGGGATCCTGGAGTTCATCCTGACTAGCATTGGTTTGCAGATGATCGCATGGAGAAGAGCCTGGAGGACCACTGAGTTTCTTATCAGAATTTGTATTTCCATTAGAGGTAACGATTTGAGATGCATCAGCTTCCTTCTCATTGGGAAAAATATCCTTCTCACCAACTTCCTCCCCTTTAGGGTTCACCAATTTTCTATACACAGATTGTACTGTCTCTTTGATTTCATTTTTCATTCCATCACTTGATTGGATTATCTCCCATACAACATCTGATATCTGGCTCATCACTTTGGTCCTGCAATACAAGAAACAGTTTCAATTACATCTTCCAGTAAGGAGATGGTTGCAAACTAATTTTGTTATGTGACACTGCCAGACTAGAATTGATATGAAAGAATAAATGGCTTTGACAGTGGTGGTGGTGGTGACATAGAAAGCCCCCGAACCCAGTAGCTAAAATTTGTGTTCATATGTCTGTCAAAGTTCAGTACTGCAGCTACTTGCTGAAATAGCTATCATTCTATAATTCCACTTTGCTCCAGGTCACGGATTGCTGCTTTTCAAGGAATTCCACAGGAGAGGGATCTTGAACAAAATGTTGAAGAATTGCCTAGTGGCCCTAATTCCAAAGAGAGAAGGGGCCTCTGAACTTTCTCACTACCGTCCTATAAGTCTAGTGGGGTGTATTTACAAATTACTAGTGAAGGTCCTGGCCACAAGACTTAGTTCGGTCATTGGAGAGGTAATTGGGGAATCCCATGGGGCTTTTATAGAGGATAGACAAATTCTTGATGGGGTATTGATCGCGAACGAGTTAGTGCATGCGAGGCGTATGTCACACCCCACTCCTTCTGCAACCTAAACGGGTCGTAACATGTTTAACTGTAGACTGAACAGGGCGTGATCCAACCCAGCAACATAAATATCGGGTCTTACATTACAGATTTGTGGCTAGGGGGAGATAAGTATATATTTTTTTTAAAGATTATAAATAAAGCCATCAAATCCTTCATGCCCAACTACACATTGCACAAATCATAATGTCATCCACCATATGAAATGAATAACATCTATTATCAATGTCAATCCAATCTCACATTTTACTCATAACCCATCCATAAACCAAAAATAAAACTAATTAATAATCTCAATATTCTCAACTACTTGCATCCACCAATCAAGTACTTAGAAGAGTAAATAACATCAAATCATAAAATTCAACTACGTAATATCTGCATCTATCTAAGAATTTAACTATTCATCCATCGCAACTTCTACTTTTCAGCGTCGTCCTCCAATCCTAAATCCAAGGGGTTACCTACAATGTAAGGGGTGAGCTCTCATCCCAGTGAAGGAATACAATAACACATCTGAAACATGATATATCAATTATACTCAATTTAACATAATAGAAATAATATTAAAACATAAATAAATGAATATGCCAATGTGCATGCTCTATGCCAGTTGATGCAAAAATGCTCAATGTACATGTTCAGTGCATCATTCCTCCACAACACTACCCACAGTTTTTGGTGGTCTTCCCGCCGAAGCGAGGCCTACAATCTACCACAGCGTGGTACTTCCCATATACAATGGGGCCTACACAATATAACCACCCACCAAATAACAATCTTCGTGATCTCTCATGGCCTAACAAACCAAACCTACCACATGCGTGGTACTTCTCACTAAAAGCGAGGCCCCAAACTACCACCGTCGTGGTCATCATGAAAGATCACAGCCAACACCTCCATACATATCCCATAAATATGAAGATTCCATGCTCAATGCCATGTCTGTTAGGACCTCGGTTTAACCAAGTCTTTGTATTATCAATTCCGTGACCAAGCATGACCATGTGTGTTGGACCTTGCCTTGGAAGAATGTGAAGATATCATAAGATCTACTATGCATTGAAGAGTCTACACCGAACATGTTATTAGCACACAGGTAAGTGAACCTTAGTAGACCTTAAGCTAAGCCCAATAACTTAGAAATCTATTATTTAACATCTGAAAAATTAGAAAATGATTGACTTCTAGCCTCGAGGCCTCGTGCAATTTGTCGAAGCCTCACAAACAGTCTTTAGCTAAGTGGTATTTGTGACAGCTATAACTCAGCAAGGCCTAGTGTCTTTTGACCGAGTATCTTATAGATTTAGTTAAATAAATCTGTAATCCTTAATTGGGAGTTTATTATGGAAATAAGGAAGATCCTCTTTTTGAAACTCCAATTGCCACCTCACACAGATTGAACAAAATCTGTTGGAGCCTAGCATCATGGATGGATGTCTCTTACTGATTTGGAAAGGCTTCTCAATTTGTCTAAGTGTGATTGACAATTGTCGAGCACTCTCTATGTAAATCCATGATTGATGGTTGAAATAATTTGATGGTCAATCACGCACAGGTGGCATGTTGATTGGCTGGTCATTATCTTAATTGACTAGCAAAAAAGTTGGAATTACAGAATATGTGCTCTGTCTTTCCTTTTACCGCCACGAGGCCTCATAAGAAACCTCGAGACCTCGTAGACGTGACTGGCCACAAAACAGTCTGTCTTATTTATATCTTGTGGGCTGAATGAAATAATTACACAGAACCTTTTTGGAAAAATAACAATGTGACCAAAGAGATTATATACCTTCTCTTATACCTTCTTCATCATCTTCTTATAGAGATGTTTGGGTAATCAATACCTTAGTTTTGATGAAGTTTAAGGTGTTCTCTTAGGACCAGAAAACCAGTCATAAATCTGTCCTAAACTGATGTGCCAATAATCACTCTGGTGGATCGAATCTGATGGAAGAAGCACACAGACATTGAGTAAAGAAGAAAGCACTTAAAGAAGATTGGATAAGGCCCAAGGCAAGTGCTTCTCCTTTCCTTTATTTTTATCATTGTACGGTGGATTAGATCAGTGTGATTGAACCACCTTAAAAAATAGGTGTCAAGGATTAGATCAAGGCGGTCGAACCTTTCAAAACTAGGTTGTAGTATTTGGGTGTGTCTCCCATACATGGTGGATTTGGGATAGGCCCTAGAGAGGGAGAGTCCAACAGTGGATATAGGGTTCAGGTGAACCGAACCACTATATATCGTTGTGCATGTGTAGTTGCACACACGTTTATTCTACTGTACACATTGTTAAATTGATAAATTATTAAAAAGGGAAATAAAATCGGATCAAACCTATTCACCCCCCCCCCCCCCCCCCCCCCTTCCCCTTCCCCAGATCTTGCATACTTCTAGTAACGGAATTTCAATGTCTACCATGCATTATCTCTATCATCATGCCAGATGTTATGAATCATGTCATCATGCCATGAATCTAAGCATTATCTAGAATAACCCGACCCTTAAATTAGAAAAAATGACAAATTTTTAGAACTATTAACTCGGCTTTATGACCGGTTAATATGATAGAGTACAGAAAGAGCTTGCCGAAAAGGTATTATGTGACCCGATCAGAACTCGTTTGCTTAGTGATCCAGCCCGACGAAGTTCAGAGGGCACTTTGGACATTACTTAATGTCTTTTGTTTTATATATAAAATCATGAATAATGTCTTACAAACTTCTTGAGTGTGAAAGACAACTTTTCTGATATATTTAGACCTTAAAATTCACACACATATTCAGCTCTTGAGTACGCTACTCAATGGTATTTGAGGAATTTCACGAGTATTCCTCGAAACGTGTATTTTACACATGCTTTTATCTAAAAGCCCCGACTTTCAAGATACCGCGTATTCCGAAAATTGGCAAACTCAGATCACAATCGATCTACATTTTATCAAACTCTTTGACATTTTTAGAATGTCGAAATGAATATTTTAAACACTTGTTTCGAAGTGTCAAAATCACGGTGATTATAAGTCGTCTACTTTATTAAAAACATTGACTTTGTGAAAAATACCCCATTTTCGGTGTCAAAACAAAAAATGAACGTTCCAACGTAAGTAAACCCCAAGTTCTCAACACACCTGCGGTATCGGATTTTCATGAGTTAGGGTCTAATATAGTCGAACAGAAAAAGGTTAAAGTAACAATGATTTTTCTGTTGTAAAAGATAAGTTTTTTTCATCTGCCGACAGTATTGAGCTGCTGAGATTTTGCCGACAAATCCAAGGGACAGGGTTTACACACCCAATCTCACACAGTGATTTTTTAAACCCTATAAATAGGTGCACTCGGTTTCCATTTAAAATCAGAAATTCACAGAATTTTTTCTCAGATTTTCTCTTCTGCTGGTGTTTACTATTGCTCTATAACAGCTGTCTTAATTTTTCGGAAGATTTCTGTAAGTATTTATTTTGAGTTGATATTTTTAGTTTAGAGACCTCGTTAAGAGGAAGCTAGATATTCAATTTCATCAGAAAATGCGGTACGGTTTGCTCTATAAAAATCAGAAAAGAAAATACACAAAAATGGAAAATCTGCCAATGAACAGTAACTTGCGGCGCAATGTTCAAGTTCCAATTTTATCAGAATGGCATTTTCGTAATTTTGGTGAACAGTATCCAGATGGCATTTTCATAATTTTTATGAACAGTACCCGAATGGCATTTTCGTAATTTTGGTAAACAGTACCAATGGCATTTTCGTAATTTTTGTGAATAGTGCCCAGGGGCATTTTGGTAATTCTGGATATTTTTTGGGGACAAAAACGTAATTTTTTAAAAGGTTTCAAAAATGAATTTAATGTTGTTTTAGCTTAAAAATACTTATTTCAGACCACTTGTGGATTTATTTTTAGTCCATATTAAGCTCAGGGGTAAAATCATAATTTTTACAAAATTGCAAAAGAACTTTATAAATGTATTGTCACGATATTCTAAACACTTACGATTATATATTATGGCTATATAGTGTTATTATACGTTGTATTTACACTATTTTACGTTTTAAATAGATTACTGAAAAACACTCGCCAACTGAAGGTGAAAAAATTCAACCATACTATGTGTTTATTAAAATGCATCTCATTTTGCATTCAATATAATGCATCTCATTTTGCATTCAATATAATGTTTCTTTCACCATTAGCCCTACAGTAATAAGTGGATATCCGTGGTCACTTTTATTGACGAAAAGGATGTGATTGGATTAAAATGCGATACCGACACTGTTCACACGTAAGGAGGTGATTATGAGTTTCTACATATGAAACGTGAACGTGAGAGTGTTTTGGGATATCAAGATCTAGTCATCCTAAAACGGAGTACGGAACTCACTTATTCCTACTTGGTATTGTGATGTTGGTGATCTGATGATAGATCAGATATCCAACCGTGATTCCGATAGGAATATAAATTTTGTAGATAACTGTGTGTATTGCAGGATAATTAATCTATGCGATAAATGATGAGTATAGGGTAGACGTACCCGATTGGAGAGAATGGTAACACTTATTTGTGTTATAATATAACCCGTTGGTGGGCTTTTAATCTGTGTTTAGTTTTTTCTCCAGCATAGTATAGTTAAATACTGACTGTTAATATTTGTATTATGATTCCATGCGGAAGGGCTTAAGAATCTATGTTAGCTGAGTAAGGTTATTATGATCATATGTATGAGCGATATTATGTGGATTGACAATTATGTTTAAATGTATATGTTGATGTGCATATTGTTTGGTGTACTGTGCATATCAGATTACCTCACACCAATGTATGAAGTACCTAGCTCATGGAGGGCATTGGTACGAGGTGTATTTAAAATACGGGTTGTGTGAAGCACTGAGCATGAATTTGCCGGCGGTGTAGGAAACGTATTACTCGCGGCTAGGGAAGAGAGATGTCGTTTGGCAAGGGTATCTTTTTAAGAAAGGAAGGACATTTCATGGTAGATAACTGTGTTGAAATTATTCTACATGATTTCTGAGTATATAAACTGTTGCTTGATAACATGTTATATGTTGATAATATGCTTTATTATCTAGAATTTTCTGTTGTTTTCTCTTCACTGAGTTTGTAAAGCTCACACCCCTTACGAAACAGGAAACCCCAGGGACGAAGGACACGAGGATCTTCAGTTGTAGTATAGGGTGGAAACCCTTTAGCTATCTACCCAATGTTGGGATCTTATGTTTAGCTTAGTAGACGTTATACGTATGAATATGCAACGTAATAAACCCTTTATGGTGTTCGTTTGAAACACTGTAGGATTTAATAAAGTCTACTTTGTTTCTGATGTACAATTCTGATGTTGATGGAATTGATTGATGATAAATGTTAAGTAGATCATGTATGGCATTTTCTATTTGGACTTTCCTAAGAGGTCAAGTTATAGATTACATGTTGGTTAGTAGTGTATCCACATACTATGCGTCGAGGTAGAATCTGTCGAGGTTTTGGGTCTTAAGCGGGCCCATGGTAGCCCATCCATCTGCCTGAGATTTTTACCGGCTAAGTATGGTTGGGTCCGAAGCTGCCAAATGTCAAATCCAAACTTGGTCATACGAAATGTTAAGTCCATGTACTAAGATGATTTCCGCAAAGGCTCAGTATTGTGTTAGAAAAAAAAAATTCTCACGTCAGTGGGCCCGGAGGGTCAGGGCGTGACATTATCCACATACTCTAAACAGTGATATACGATCTCAAATTATTCTAAGTATCATATACATGTTCCAAGATATCAACATTTATCTCAATACGATCACGCATGCGTAATAACAAATCACATCACATCATTATTGTTATAGCAATTCAATATCATAAACAAATCTCTATTCTCCACAAACAACCTCAAACAATAACTACACATCCATCCAAGTAGAATATAATTATTGGACCTTTCAACAATGTCAGTGGCTAATTTCCAACTATCCGGGCAGACTGAGTCTCCTCACAGCCATTAGAACACTTAGCCCTTACATTACTGTGAGTAAGCACCGGATTATGCTATTGTTCCAACATATATTATACCCAGTCAACTTCATAGGTCCAATATTATATTCCCAAAATACATTACATCATGCAATGTTTTCCATTGATCAATCACATCAATAAAATAGAGAATACCATGCATAGTAAAGGTAGAGTTTATTGTTTTCCCTCACTTAGAAGTTCGTGAAGTGCACAAAATAAAATATCGAACTTCTCTTAGCGATCAGAACCCAAAGTTTACTGAAATAAAACAATCATAACAAAAACCAATCTATGCTAACAATTCGCCTAAATTTCCAAAACCACTTACAAATCTGTTCTTTATTATTTTATATCAAAATAATCCATCTCTTAAGATCATAGGTATTCTGATCCAGTAAATAGGGGTTCAGAAATTTAAATTTTCCAAATTTTACGTACTTTTCCAGAAAAATCCTTATAGGTAAGAATTCGATCATTTTGCAGAATTTACTGGAAATATAATGTTCACTAATTAAGTTCCATATTCCACCAGTAGATAGGTCTCTGAATTACGATCGCAACGATATCTCGTTTGGTCCAAACGGACTTTCCTAGCCCGAGATATGGTCGTTTTATCTGAACATGTACACTACCAAACAATTTGCAATTTTAGACGAGGTATATGGATTGTAACCCATAATTGACCCATCAAATCATCACATTGGACCTTCTTATATTTTCCTCGAGATAGATATCCTCGTTCTGATCAATTTGGACATAAAGTTTGCATTGTTAAGGTACTCGGAGATCAAGTTATGATTTATTTACCAAACAACAGCAAAATTGTCCTGCAGATCGGGACAGAAATTCGGTCCGAGTTGGAGACCTAATTTGGGGTATCAAATCATCGTATTTTGGTGTCAAACTTGGACAGTAACTAGGTATATCAATGTAGCTTCCAACCCAACAAATCTCGTCGAAAAATTCAATCGGATGTCCGAGTTATGAATTTTTGTGCAAGGTGCGCAAGTTGGAACTGCAAAGTGCTTTACACGATTTTCCTCTCTTTTCATTTTCTTTTTCTCTCTCTTTTGTTCGAATTTATCATATAAAATCTAGAAAAATTGTTTTGATTTGAGAGAGAGATCGTGGAAGAAGAAGAAGAGGAAGAAGAAGCTAAAAATAAATAAAAGAAGAAGGAACCAAAACCATACCTTAGAGGAAGGAGGAAAGAAATCCTAGAGAGCACTTCAACTTTTCTTTTTCTTTTTCTTTTTCTTTCTTTCTTTCAAAGCTTAAGATGGAGAAGATCGAAGCAGCCAATTTCGCCCAAGGGAGAAGAAGGAATAGACAAGGCATAGTTCGTCCATGCTTGGGTATTCATAAAAGAATGGACTTCCAATTAAGAAAGGAGAGAAAAGATAGGAGTAGGAGAATATAGCATCATCGACCAAGGGTTTCCCAACTAGCTTTTTGCTTTTTTTCTAAAATACATTAGGATAGGAACTCCTATTTCAAAAATAGCTAGGATTACCAAAGGAAGGATCGTGTAAGGTGAAGTTGGAAAGGTTCCAACGAAAATTGAGAGAAAAAACAAGGGGATGGGTTGGTTATAGGATTCTTTTGCAACTAAAATTGGGTTTTAAAAATAAAGCATTATAAGACATGGGCAAAATAGTCATTTCACAAATCACTTTCTCAAACCATTTTCAAACTTGAATTTTGGAAAAAAAAAATCTAAGAATATATATATATATATATAATTTATAAATCTCCAATTTAAGTTTCAATTTGTTAAAAAATACATTAAAACAAGCAAATACACACATCATCACCTTAATCCACTAACACCTAACTCTACCCATTTAACCCAACCCTCTCTTCGGGGCAGGGTCACTACAGCGTAAAGATGGATTATCAAGTGTCTTGTTAAAATTAGATATGGAAAAGGCATATGACCATGTCAGGTGGGACTTTGTAGACTATTTGTTCTTTAGAATGGGCTTCGAACCTAGATGGAGAGGTTGGCTAAAGGCTTGTGTCCAAGGCTCCTCTTATTCTATTATGGTGAATGACTCTCCAACTGATCCTATTAGAGTCACTAGGGGTTTGAGACAGGGAGATCCCTTATCACCCTTTTTGTTCACAATGGTAGCAGAAGCTCTCAATGGATTGAGGGTGAAGGCCAAGGAATTATAGTTGATTGGGGGTTTGGAGATCTCCATTGGTAGGCTCTCTATTACTAAGTTACAGTTTGCAAATGATACATTGTTGTTCTGTAGAGATTCTAGGAAGGAATTGTTTGGGGTGAAAGTGGTTTTGAGATGCTTTGATCTAGTGTCTGGGCTGAGGACAAATTTGGGCAAGAGAGTTGGATTGTGGGGTAGGCAAACTACCTTTCACTTATCTGGGTTTGCCAGTTGGGGGAAATCCTAAATCTAAATCTTTTTGGGATCCCATCTGGAAAGGGTAGATAAGAAACTTAATTCTTGGAGCAAAGTATATCTCTCAATCGGAGGTAGGGCTGAAATCGGGTCGGGTCGAGTCAGGTTGGGTTTTTAGAAACCCAACCCGACCCGAATTCTGAACCCATTTAGCCTAATTTTAACAGAGCCAGGTCGGAGCAGGTTAACTTGAAAATTCCTCAACCAAACCCGACCTGAATTCCATGCGGGTTTTTGTCTTTTCAACCCGACCCGACCCGCATGATTTCTCGGGTCGGGTCATGCAGGTAGGGTCAAAACCAGACACGAGTTTTAGGCTAACCCTAATTAAATCTACCCTAATGAATCTTCCAACCTATTATCTATCGTTATTTGAGGTACCTTTGGGTGTGGCGAAAAAGTTAGAAAAACTTCAAAGAGATTTTTTATGGGAAGGGAAGGGTCAGTCTAGGAAACTCCACTTGGTGAAACGGGAGGATGTCAAGGATACTAACGTGAACAGGGAACTAGGCTTATACAACACTAGAGATAGGAATCATGCCTAGCGTTACAAATGGTTGTGGCATTCTCTTCTGAGAAGAATGCCCTCTTGAGGAAGGTTTTGGTGGCAAGATACGGGGAGGAAGGCAGGGGAGGGTGGGTCTTAGGTTTTAGGGCAGCAAGAGAGGGCTCCCGGTAGTGAAAGTATCAGTCAGATTAGGTCTTGGTGTGGGGAGGATTAGTGGGGCTTTTCGCAATGGAATCAGGTTTCTAGTAGGTAGTAGGAGATAAGAGTATCCTTTTGGAGTGATATTTGGATTGGGGAGAGGCCCCCTCAGGGCAGTTTTCCCTAGGTTGTATAAACCTACTCTGGTTTGGTCAACCTCATTCAGAAGATCTCTTAGGGCTTTGAAGAGGAATTCCTTAAAACTTCAGTTTATCTCTTAAGAGAGAATCAAATGTGCTTAGAGGAAGAGGAAGAGGAAGAGGATAGATAGATTTGATCGTTGCACCCGTCTGGTTCCTACTCAGTGAAGTCCATCCTCAAACTATCTCGGTTCTCGGCCTTACAGTCACCGCCTCCATGTTATTGGGCTTAGAACAACAAAGCTCCTTCTAGAATTCAAGTTTTCCTTTGGGCAGCTCTAAAAGGGAAAAATTCAATACGACACAACCTTAGAAGGAGGGGTGTTCTTCTGAAAGGTGTGTCGGAAGAATGCCCTATGTGTGGGGAGGAGAGTGAGACAGTAGATCCTCTCAGGTGTACTTTTAGATTTGCGGGGAACATGTGGCGCCTGTTTCTTAATTTATTCCAGTGCTCATGGGCTCTCAGGAGGTCGTTTAAGAATATCATTGTTGAGAGGGTTGGTCGTCGGTTTAGAGGTAGACATTGGGTGGGATGGAGCCTGGTTCCAGTTGTTGCCCTGTGGATGATATGGAATGAAAGAAATTCGAGAGTCTTTGAGAGGAAGACGAACCCTATAGATGACGTGTTCGAAAAGGCCAAATGGTACTTCATAGGTTGGTTATCCACTTGCAAGGAGTTTGTTGGGCTGTCAATGCAAGACTTTTATCTGTAATGCGAAGATGCATTAGGAGTGTTAACAAGGACAGTAAACCCATTGTCGCTTGGATTAAACCACCCCTAGGCTCATTTAAATTCAATGTGGATGGAGTTGCGGTTGGTAAATCTGGTCATGTGGGTATTGGGGGAGTGCTCCATGAGGATAGGGGTAGAATGGTGTTAGCATTTCCTGAGCTTGTAGGTCATATAGAGTCTAATGAGGAAGAACTGAGAGATATTAGGAGAGCCCTTCAAGTCTGGTCTATGCTGGGGAATGGTCCTCTTTGGGTTGAAAGTGATTCCGCAAATGCTCTCTTCTGCACTAGTAATAGGAAGGCACCCCCATGGAAATTGATTAACATCACTAGGGACATTAGGAGATTAAGTAGACTGGGCGGAATCACCTTAACGCATACCGCTCAGACAACGAACAGCATGGCAAATTTCCAAGCTAAGTTAGGAGTACAACTACATAGACACGCACTGGTTTTCTTTGATTAGGGGCTCACCGGGTGTATGGGGTTATGGATCTTTTGCCTCATGGATTTTGTGCTCTCCTATTTCGAGCATTGTACTAAGAGGCGTCATTCACTTACTCTTTTCATTTTTTTTTTTGAAAGGTAACTTCATTAAATAGAAAAATGATACAACGGAGAAGGTACCAAAAGACCCTCCAAAAATAAATATTACCAAATTACATCAATCTGTTAACAACTTCCGCATCTACGGACAAACCCTTTCTAGCCAAAGAATTTGTAGCTGAGTTAGCTAACCGCTGCACCCAAGCAATCTTAAAATCAAAGGTAGTAATTGCATAACGAATCCTCTCAACTTTATCTAGATATGACCAGAGGCAGAGAGAACCCAACACCCAGCCAATCACTATCTTAGAATCACCTTCCACAAAACTCCCGTGGACCATGCTCTTCCAACTCCAAAATACCTCTCCACAGAACAAACAATTCTACATCAAGAACTGACCCATTATGCAGAAGACCAGCAAAGGAAATCAGAGTATTCCCTGAATCATTGCAAATGATACCACCATAACCTGCTAGACCCACCTCCCTCATACAACTTCCATCAAAATTAAGTTTAAGCAACCCTGTAGGGGGAGGAGACCAAAGAATCGATGATCTAGAGACCGAAAGCCCACAAAAGACATCCACCGAAGCCCAATCTCTACACAATTCTGAAACTGAAAAGTGGCGGAACTTCATCAACCCTACCACCCACCAAGCAACCCTCGACTTAACTTTATCAAGAATTCCAACAAAGGAACCACCGTTCCCAAGAAAAATTCTCTGATTTCTTTCTAACCAAATGGATCAAACAATACTCAAAGATGTAGCTTTCCACAACTGCCGACGAAAGGAAGTACCTCCAAATACCACTTCTTCTTTAAAGAGCTCACTCCAAGCTCTAGGGATACAAAAAGTAATACCCAATAGTTGAAAGAAATGTTCCCAAATACAAGAAGAGAAACTGCAATGAAGAAGTAAATGATTCACTGTCTCCTCCACAGATAAGCATAATGGACAAATAATCCTCTTATTCTTGGCAGCCTGATATCTGTACATTCTTACTCTTATTAATGAAATTTATTTAGCACTGCTTCAGAAAAAGATCAATTGGTCTGAATAACTGAACCATGGACCCAATAAGTGCATGGATATGCGCCTCAGAAAAGTATTCATTTACAAAATTAAGGACCCTAAAAAACCACTTCAAATGATACCGACAAGGACATCCATGACTTACCCAATATCTTCATGAATCGCATCAGAAAGTTGTCTTGGTTTTAAGCTTTCAGCTCCAGGACGATTAAGGGCCGCTGACTGCTTCACCGCTGATATAATGCTACTGCGGAGGCTTTCCTGCAGCAGAATGCCATAACCAGCAAAGATGAGCATTATTCTTAAAAGAAGACTAGTCTCTTTTTTCTTTTTCTTTTTTTGAGCAGTAACAAAAATAATTTCTTTAAAATAAGCATGAAGGTACAAGACTAATCTCTATTTAAGGGGATCTGTGAATACATTACATCCTATGTTGCACGGACACTTCATTTTTATGTGTAAATTCCATGTCCCGACTGTCTAGTTAGCATTTCCTGGCCGTAACCATGCTGTGTCCGGGCATCATAGATTACATCCCATTCACAAATAAAACCTCTAGCAAGATTCATTATCAGACAGACAAACAAGTTGATGAAAGTTGTAACCATATGCAAATTGGTTTGCATAGTCTAGTGCAAATACTATGAATTTTTACCACCTCATCTAAGGGGTGAATTGACCCCCTTTGAGAACCAATGAAAAAGGAATGGCTACTCTGGTTCTTCAACTTCTCTTCTTTTACTTCTTCCTAAATCTTAAAAACCAAAGTCAGGAGGTCAAACAGCATGTCACGCAGCATATGATGAGGCACAAAAACCTAACTAGAAATAAGGATAGGTTGCTGATACTCAAAAAGAGGAAAAGAACTAGTGTCAGCAATCAATGCCAGCTGCATGATATAATGCAACAATTGTGAGTCATTAACACATTGGAACTGAGCTCCATTTCAAAGGGGAAAAATGAATTCAACTAGTCATTTCATCAGTTGGATTGGCAGGCTAGAAACAACATGCATCTGTGTTTTAGCCAATTCAACTATTCATTTCATTGCTTGCATCAGCATCCTAGAAACAACTTATGCATCTGTATTTTGGCTTTTGGAATATCTAACTAATCGTTTATCTAATTGAGTTATTAAGCCCCATCACATGCCATGTGTCATGTTTCCCTGGATATTAAGCTACATGCTAAGCTAGTACATCTCTTCTCATCAACGTTTGGATGATTTGAATGTAGATGGATTCTTAATTGTGTTTCATCTGCTTCATATTCAATTATCATCAATGGTTCACCGAAAGGCCACTTTTGCAACTTCAGAGATCTTTGCCAAGGTTGCCAGCTCTCACCTTTCTCATTTGTCCTTGGGTTAGAGGTCCTAAATATGATCCTCTCATCTGCCAGAGATCATGGTTTGACTGAGGTTTTAAGGTTCCGAATATGGATGTGGAGGTCTCTCATCTTAAATTTGCAGATGACAAAATCATCTTCTGTCAAGTAGATCTGAATCAGGTTACGAATCTTGTCTATTTTCTGAAGTGGTTTAATGCTTTCTCTAGTCTTTAGATTAACTTTGACAAGTGTGATATACAAAAAGAAAACATAAAGCAAAAGAAGAGATACAGCAACACGCCCCTCCCAACAAAAGATACACTAAGGAGTCCCCTACTCCCCAAACTCCCAAGCCCGATATCATGAAAACAGTTCCATAACCGGTGTTTGTTTGTGTACACCCACTTTCGCTAAGAAGTCCGCCACATTGTTCGTCAATGGAGGTATATGAATGAAAGTGATATCACCCACCGGCATAGTCTCCAAATGTCCCTAGCAATGCAAGGCTATCACTCAAAAATAGAAAGCACTTTCTTACCAGGCTCAGCTTTGACCATGAGGCTCAGTTGGGATATATTCTTCAATAGGGATCCACCAAAAATGAGCTAAAGGGATCATTCTAAGAACGGTTTTAAAGGCCACAAAGATTAAGGGCGTGATTGGACTTGGATAATCCAACATTGACTACAACTTAAAACAAGACCAAATTAGGTAGGAACCAGATTCACAACCGCATGACCATAGTCGGCATGAGCTAGGGAAGAGGTGTAAATGTGGGTCTTCCAAGTGCCCAACAATATGTTATTTTCAAAAGTCTCAATGGATAATAAGAGACTCAACCATCATTTTCCTTCAATATAACCATATATACCACCAAAATCATATTCCGTCTATTGAAGTCAACTTTTTTGTCAACATTTCCACTCTACCCTAACAAAAATCATGTCCTTCTTCTTGGTGAAATCTATCACACCCTTTCTTACCCCATTAATCCAAGTCACTAAAGGCTTCCCCTTTTCTTTGTATCTTCCACTTAAGATCTTTCAATGATTCCTAATGAAGCTGTTTATGGTCTTCAGTCGTCTGGATATATGCCCAAACACTTTAAATGGTATTCTCATCTTTTTCCTAGCTGTGAGCATGTCATCTTAAATGGTATTCTCTCGTCTTTTGTCAGTTGGAGATGCATATAAAATTCCTCTAATATATATAAACAATGTATTGGATTTCTGAGTTATCGGTATTCACTCATCTTTTTATCAGTTGGAGCACCTTTAAAATCCCTCTAATTTATATAAAGCAATGTATTGGATTTCTGGGTTTTCCTGTTACTTCTCCCTGCCTCTCTCCCTCTCCCTCCCTCCCTACCAAAAAGTGTATCATATCAAATGTGGTATTCAGTTTCAAAGGCGCCCATTCATTCAGACCCAAAAAGCAACAGATGTAAATTTTAAGAATAGATAGATTGATTTATAGAGAGAGAGAGAGAGAGAGATGGGATTACATTCTCCTTGAGCTTGCGGATGATTTTGATTCGGAGGGTGTCGAAATCACCATCATCTTTGAGCTTCGTTATCAAATCCTCCGCTTTGATCTCCTTCCTTTCCTCCTCGCTCTCCGTATTCTTCTCTTTGTCTCTCAAGCCACTGGCCAATTCCATTTCTATATTCTATCTTCCTTGTGGACCTTCACCTCTCTCGTGAGCGTCTTCCGCAGCAGAACTTCATCGCCGGACGGAGGCTTAGACACTCAAGGCAGGGGTTATCAACTGGTCAGGGTCCGGCCAGAGTACAATCTGGGCCGTAGCCAACAATGTGGTAAATGAATTGGTCAAATTGGGCGGAACTAGGGAAGACACCACCTGCCGATAGTCGGACTTTGTCTATGGATCGAACTTGCCCAACTTGACACCTCGTACGCTAGGATAGTTTGATACATTTTTTTGGGAATTTTTTAGTTTGCTCGATTTAAGCAGCCAAAATTCGTTTAGGACTCTAATTTAGAGGTTTTCTATTTTATCTTTCCTTCTCTTTCTTGGTCTCTATTTCTATTTTCATCTGGGATTGGTTTTGTAAAACTTAGAAGTCTCGGATTGGAAAACACATTTTGAATTAGAAAACACCTTTGGATTAGGAAACTAATTACTATTTATAAGAGAGAGAGTCTCCTTTTGTGTTGTGTGTGGGGCTCTTTTGGGCACCACAAAGAGTTGTATAGTGTGAGACGGACAAATTTGAGTGAAATATTTGCATTTGTACCTCTTGATATTGTAAAACTTCTTCAATTGTTGTCTATAGACTTAAGATTCGGTCAAACCATGTAAATTCGTGTGTGAATTTTATGAATGTAGGCTTCATCTGAACTACATAGATTTATGTGTGAATCTTGTGGATTGATTGTTTGTTTTATTTGTTTTGTGTTTCCAATCACTGAATAAGGGGATTAAATCCCAACAATTTTTAATATAACTTTTTATATTTGTTTATTAACATTTTAATATATTGTATTCTTTTATTTTATTTTATTTTATTATAAACTTTACAAACAATCTCTTATTAGTATCAAAGAACCAGTTGTGGGATACTCTGACCCAGTTTAGCGACTAATAAGGTGATTTGTGGCCGTTACTGGTGTTTTTGTCCGATTACGGGGTGGGCTTTGGGTAGAGTCCAAGTTTGACTCGATCTGAGTTCAGAAGCCGGTGGATCTGACTCGTTGCGTGCAGTGGCAAAGAGATAATTGTTTGAACTTTCTCCAGCAAGACACTAAAAATTATCTATGTTGTTTAATCTCCAAGTTTGGATTGTCTTGATGTGATGTGACTTGAGTTAATTGAGTTGATATGATATGATTTGAGTTGATGTAATGTGACTTGAGTTGATTAAGCTGATGTTGTGATGACCTGACCCGGAGCAGCGGGTCAATCAAATCGGGTAAAACTAAAATATCAAATGAATCTCTTAATTGTGTTGTGTGAAATTATATGTTATTTTTCTTTTATTTTTATTGTTTAAAATAAAATAAATAAACACACAAAAATCTAGAATTTTATTAATTTAGGTTCCCCAATGCATACACATTTTTCCCTCAATTAGAATTTTCAAATTTGTCTCCTTTAAGTTAAAATTAAGTGACCGGAAAATAAATTATCAAATTAGATTTTAAATTTGCAAAGTTAAGGGTTCCAATTGGAATTGTATAATTAAAAATCCAAAATTTATAAACTAATAAGATTTATTTAGCTGAGATGTTAATTAAATTCAAATGATAAATTAAAATTTGAATTTTTTTTTTGTAAATAAATAATTAAACTACTGGATCAATAATTAAGTTTAAATTTTAATAAACTTGAAAATAATCAATAATCAATGAATTAATCAAATATAAATACCCAAACCCGAGTGGTCCCTTTGGAAACCCACACCCTTTAGTTTCCCCATTTTTCCCTTAACCCTCCATAGAAAAATAACCATACCACACCGTGTCTATCAGGTTGGGATTCTTTCCCTTCCTTCCCTACCCCAAATCCCTAATTTTCGATTCCTTTCCTTTCTGTACCTCTCCAAAACGGAAACAAATCCTAGCTCTACACTGTGCACCTTCCGTTTTTAACCCCTCAAATCGGACTCCTCCTCGGAAAAAACCAGCCGACTCTATTTCCTTTAAATTCATGCGATGACAGTCAATCTCTTCTCCCAAAACTCGATCTCCATCTAGAGGTATCTCCATCAGATTTCTATCTTGTTGTTGTTGCTCCAACCTACGCTAGTCGACATTGTGATACCAGCCAGCGCTGTAGTTTCCGGTACTCCACCGCCGTTCCCATCCATATTGTAGTTGAGACAAGGAACCCAACCAGATCTTCCAGGTATGCGTCTGTCTCGCCTTCCTTCCTCTTTATCTTCTCTTCCATGTGTCTACCCTCCCTATCTCGCCAGTTATATCTGTCCCTCAACCGTGAGCAATCAACCTTGAAGCCTTCTTCAATAAATATTTTCCTTAATCTTGACCTGTTGGAGTTTGCAGTACTTTTACAAATAAATATAATAATACTAGTGATATGTAGAATGTATTTCAGACTCTCTATTTTAATTCTTTATTTAAAATAATGCATATCTTCACTAACCCAAAGCTCATGTACAAATTTTAGATCTCATTACTCCTTGCTGTCCCTTATTCCCTCTTCCATCGTTTTACATTTTCTCACTTTTATTTATTTGTTGCTTGTAGTATCAAATTATTTTGAAATAAAATAAAATAAAGAAAGAAATCAAAACAAAATTTATATTTTGGCCTCTTCTTTCAGCCAACTCCTTTTTGTTGTGATCACTTATCTTAGTGATTTTATTTTAGTCTACTTTATTAAATTGGGTTTTGGTCCTTGATTTTTATTTGTTTAAAATAACTTGATGTTTTAAGATTTAAATATAGTTATCTATTTATTTATTTTATTACTTGAACACCAATTTTAATGGTATAAAATAATAATAACAATAATATACATGTTTAGACCTTTTACTTATGTATCTGAGTTTTCAAAGTATATATGGGTTATATTTTTAATTTAATGATTTAAATTTTTATGATTCCCTAAGTTCCCTTTCAGTATCTCTTTTGACAACTAGATTTAAAATTACTTTTATTTGGCTGTCAATGGGTAGTTGAAGGCTAGAAAGGCAGCCAAGCAGGATGTCACTAATGTTTATGGGCTAATGTTATCTTTCAGTTTCAAGTGCATGGTCAAGTAAGAAGAAAAGATAGCCAATGAAATATTATTAAGGCATTGGAAATTGCTTTTATTATGCACTTAGGATGTTCCCATAATTGCATTGATTTTGAATTTTTGGTGGACCCAATGATTATCCATCCAGTTGTTCTTTAGGGTGGCACAAAAATTAGGAACCACGTAGAAACTGGATACTGCTTGTCCTAACTTTCAACCTGAAATTATAAATTGTCAATGGTTAAATTATTATTCCATAGTTTAGACTCAACTTGTATCAAAGTACGTTTCCCCTTTGATTTCATTTAAAACAATAAAAAATTTAAGATGTTTTTATTTTAACATATGTATTAACCGAGCCACCCTTCTCAGTCAGTACATGTAAATGGGTTTTATATTATATTGTTTCCTTTATGTTTTGGCTTATTTAAACATAGATTTATTTAATACTCATTTTACTCTTTAATGATATTTATATATGTATGGGTTATCCCTTATATTTTTGTTATATCTTTAGTATGATAAAAGTGTTCAATGACTCAAACTTTATCCATCTAATTTCTTTACAAAGTATTGAGAACGTTTGTTTTATTCATTTAATTGATTTAAGTTTTTACTTCCTTAAAGATAAAGATTTTGCAAACTTCATCTATTTTAAGTTGTTTTATCTTGGGCAATTAATTTATTTAAGGTACATTGTGACTTAGAATTCACTTTCATTATCTTATTTGTACCGAGTTGGATGTAGGCATCGTTCAACCATGCAGTGTATGGACTCAGCCTTCACCCGTCTCCTTGAACCTTAGGATGACCATAGATTATAGTTGGGACAGCAACATACCTCACATTTATTTAATATGGACTATTAGAGGGACTCAATAATTCATGTGTTAATGGTACTTGGAACCTTTAAATAAATGTGCAATACTTCCCGGGCGTTCTATTAATTGATTTCAAGTAGGAATACGCTTTGATTCATCACCTACACTTCGCGCACTTTTTAGGTGAGAAAAAATAATACACTATATTTTGTTATACATAATATTCTCTATTTTGTTTATGTGATTGAGCAATGAAAAATATTGCATGATGTATTGTATTTTGGAAATATAATATTGGACCTATGAAATAGACTGGGTATTTATTGGAATAGTGGTTGTAATCCGGTTCTTACTCACAGTAGTATAAGGGAATAGGCTAAATGTTCTAATGGCCGTGAGGGGACTCAGTCTGCCCAGATAGTTGAAAATTAGCCACTAGCCTTGTTGAGAGGTCTAATAATTATGTTCGAATTAGATGAATATTTTATTTACTGTTGTAGAATTATTTGTGATGTTATTGAGATGAATTCATGATATTGTGTTGTAATAATCATAATTTATTATTATGCAAGTATAAGATTATTGATGTCAGATTATGATGCTTTGGGACATGTATATGGTACTTATGTCAATTTGAGATTATATAACTGTTAGAGTATAATGTTTAAATTTATAGCATGATACATAACATGTAGTATGATGATAGAGATAATGCATAGTAGGCATGGCATCTTCATATTCATGGAATGGGTATGGAGGTGTGAGCCGTGATATTTCATGTAGGCCACGACGGTGGTAGTGTATGGCCTCTTTTAGTGAGTAGTACCACGTATATGGTAGGTTTGGATTATTAAGCCATAAAAGGTCACGTAGACTGTTATTTGGTGGTGGTGTTAGCCTCGCTTCGGCGGGTAGGCCACTTCATGTGGTGTTGTGTTAGCCTCGCTTCGGCGGGTAGACCACCAAATACAGTAAGTGTTGTTGTGGATGAATGAGGCTTTGGGTATTGTGCATTGTGCATTACATAGCATAAAGCATGGACATTAAATGCATATTCAATTACTCATGCATTTAATATTTCTTTATTTGTACTAAATTGAGTATATTGGAGATATCACATTTTTTATATGTGCTATTGTATTCCTTCACTGGGCTTGGAGCTCACACCTTTATATTGTAGGTAACCCTCTGGAATTAGGATTGGAAGACGACGTTGAAAACTAAAAGTTACTATGGATGAATATTTAAATTCCTAACTAGGTGTTGAACTGTGTTGATTGAGTTAATTATTAGATGCTTCTTATTCTTTGAGACTTGATTATTTGATTCAAATAATTTGAGAAATTTGAGATTTATTAGTTGGTTTTATTTTATAGAATGGGTTGTGAGTAGTGAGATTAGATTTGATGTTGATAATAGATGTTATTTATTTTATATTGTTGATGACAGTATGATTAGGCTTGAAGGATTTGATGGCTTTGTTATTTCATTCACAATCTTAAAAAAAAAAAATATACTTATTTTCCCCCAGCCACAAATCTATGATGTAAGACCCGTTAGATGTGTGACGCATTGGGTGACGCCCGTTCAGTCTGCAGTTAAGCGAGCCACTACTCGTTTAGGCTATAGAAAGGGGATGGGCGTTACAGATGTGATATGACTTGAGTTGATGTGATGTGACTTGAGTTGATATGATGCCACATAAAGTGATCTGGTATGACTTGAGTTGATGTGATGTGATGTGGTGTGGCCAAATGACCTAATGTGATGTGAGACTTGAGCCTCAAGTCTAGATTTTCTACAAATATTGGTTGGAAGATGAAGAAAAAAGAAGAAGGAGAAAGGGAGGAGATGAGGTTGAGAGGGAAGGAAAAAGAAAAAGAAATGGGCTCTTCTCTCTCTCTCATTTGTTCCCTCTCTTTCCTTGTTCTTCCTCTATTTCCATCTACCAGGAGATGCGGTTATGGAAGTTTTCATGAGTTTTCAAGCGGAGTTGATTCTCAGCAGATTTCGATGTTCAAAACCTCTGGTGAAGAAGTTGGGCTAGAAAAGGTAAGGAGACTCAACTGTGATTTATTTGCATAGTGATTATGAATGCAAACCGAGAAGAGACAAACATCTCAAACTCGAACTGTTCTTTGTTGTCCAAGATCTCGGGCCAGGACGTGAAATCTTGATAACCTGATGTGGTGTTTTCTCTGAGTTGTTTAACTCGAGTGTTACCGTTACCAGTGAATCTTCCATGTGTAAATATGATGAAAAGGATATATGGAGAAAAGTGTGGCATACGGACTTACCCAAAGTCCACATGGACAGTAGTATGAAAAGTCCAATGATGTTGTGATTATGAACATGAACATGTAAATCATGTTAGAATGTGTGCATGTTATGGTTAGTGGTGCATAAAGTATGTGTTATACTAGTTCATGCATTGGTTATATGAATAGGTGATAAAAGCAGCTTTGATCATGTATGGAGTTCATGCTAGGATTAGTGGTGCATATGGTATGTGTTATATTAGAACATGCACGTGGTTCATACCATAGTATAGGTGCATGTGGTGGTGTGATATTTGATCATGTATAGAGTTAGAGTTACGTATGTATGTGATTATTCCTGTGATAATAAGTTTGTGCAGGTGATGAGATGAAAATACTCTAGGTTGTTAAACCTGAATTGAAACCAATGGATGGTAAGTGGAACTCTATTGTTAAACCCTTGTGGAAAGGGTATATGGAGAAAACATATGTGAATGGTGATTTATATTGTTTCCATGTTTATGGATAGTTGATAGTTGATAGTTAATATACATAGTAATGTATAAGCACACAATTGTACGTTCAGTCGAGCTTTTGCAAGATGCTACATTCTATCTATCTTGACTTAATGCATTCGAAGATGAGTGAGATTCTTCGACAGGGTTGAGTGGAATACCCTGGACCTGTACTGTTGAGGTTGAGTGGGATACATCAACGGGGTTGAGTGGAATACCCTAGTGTATCATAAGGTTCGTTAAAACCTTATAAATGGAAATAATAGAACAAATGGTAAATATAGATTATTTGTTTATTATTTTGTTAAACATGCATTATGTTATTGATATTATAAATGCATGAGAAAAAGGCAAAAATGCATGTGTGAGGTTACATATGTATGTATGAGTTATATATACATGTGTGAGAATACACATGGGGGGGGTGGAAGAAACAAATGGTATGCCATTATATTCTAAGTACTTGTGTTAAAATTCTGTATATTTTCTATTTTGAAAATTGGTGGATATCTCGGTTTGTCAAAGAATTACTGAACTAAGAGCACTATGTCTCAGCTCGATCAAGAGACTCATTATGTCTCACCCTTGAATTGTAGATTTATATTTTTGGTGGATTAAATGAACTCAATGTGTAAGGTCTGTGAATGTAAAGTGAAATCAAAATTGAACGAAACAAACTCAGATCAATTAGTCGACCATCAGTCGACTGATTGGTCGCAGAGTGATTTTGTTATTTTTGTTGGTTTGAAACTCAAATGCACGTCTCAAATCTCCATACCTTCGTAGTGGTATAAGAGATTTGGAGTTCGAATGTGTATCGAGCATTTTGAGTGTCGAAACCGGCAAAAAATCACAACGTGCATAACCTGACATTATAGCAATTTTGCTGTTAGAGACGACTAATCGCTCATCCGATCCATCGCTCGTGGCTCGTGGCAATCGGGACCAGAGAGCAGTCATTTTTCAAACCGTGCTTTGAGTGATCTGTCGCTCAGGCGATCGATTGCTCAGGCTAAATTTTGTTCGTAGTGGTTTTTAAATTGATTTCTGATATCCTATGCTTTTGGATCTCTTGTGTAATCCATATAAGCTTGTGAGGCCTTTCCTTTGAACTTATTTTGAGCCAAAAACTCATAGATTTGTTATCTTGGATTGTTTTGTTTTAAAAAATAAATTGGTCGCGTTCCAGACCCGCTTTCTGGGTCAGTGTAACGCCCTGCCCTTTCCGAGATTCAGAGTCTAATTTTTTTTTTTAAAGTAATAATATTATAACACCGGAAGAGGGCGGACAACGTCATGACGCGAGATAAGTCCAAACTACCCAAGTCCGACCCTTAACTGGCCACCCATGTGTGCATGGACTAAACCATGAAAATCGATCCACACATGAAACTAAATAAATCATGCGGAATAAACATAACTAATTGCGGAATTATAATCAAACCTCAGACTGCTCCATTCTCAGATAGCAAAGTACAAGTCATATTTACTTAAAACTAAACCTTCATTCAAACTTAAATCAAACCATAGCAGTTATTATGGCCGAACCCCACAAGATGATTTATGGGGTTTTGGACTTAGTTAGAAATCAGATGGTATGTTGTATTGACTGATTGACATGAAATAAGGTAACGGAAGTTGAACGGCGTGCGAGTGGTGATCGAGTAAAGCTTGAAAGGAACGGACACTTAAGCGAAGTTTCCGTAGGTTTCCTACCTACTTGTAACCACTTTTATAATTGGTTTTATCGTGGTTTTTATGAGTTATATTGTTATTGATTTATGTTTCAAATGAGTTTTGAATGATGAGATATATTTACAAATGAAATATATACATTGACATCTCATGCATGGCATGGGGTGATGATTATAAGAAAAAATTAATGATGAAAGTCCTATGCAGAAGAAATGAGTACTCTGGATTACCTCGACGTGAAAGTCCCAATGAAAGAACACTGTGAAATAACTCAATGGTGAGAGTCCTATCCACAGGAAATGAGGAGTATTGTAGATAACCTTGTCGTGCAGGAACAGGGAAAGGGAAAAAGAAGGTCGTGGACCAGGAGAGGAGCCAAGCTTAAGCGCTTGGGTGTTGGATTGGATTTCTTAATTATTGTTATTTAGATAAACTTCATGAATATGTAATAATGGAGATAACTGCTATGGTTTGATTTAAGTTTGAATGAAGGTTTAGTTTTAAGTAAATATGACTTGTACTTTGCTATCTGAGAATGGAGCAGTCTGAGGTTTGATTATAATTCCGCATATTTGATTTATTCCGCAATCAGTTATGTTTATTCCGCGTGATTTATTTAGTTCCATGTGTGGATCGATTTTCATGGTTTAGTCTATGCACACATGGGTAGCCAGTTAAGGGTCGGACTTGGGTAGTCCGGACTTAGCTCGCGTCGTGACGACGTCCGCCCTCTTCCGGTGTTATAATATTATTACTTAAAAAAAAAAATTAGACTCTGAATCTCGAAAAGGGCGAGCATTACAGTCAGGACGTGACAAGTTAGAATGAATAAAATTAAAAAAATGTTAATGATACCAGTAGCCCCATCCTAAGACTCGCATGTACTTACATAGTATAGATTTTGTCACTATACAAGTGCATTGACATTTCACATTATGTTTTATTAAAAAAGTCTTTAATTCATAGAATTGATAATTTCATTCCACTCAATTGACATTATTGGGTCATCTCCAATTGACTCAGTATCTTTTATATAGATTGGGTCATTTTTTATCTGCTTTGTCATGGGACCATATCAGCTCAACTCATTTACTTAGTGGATCCTGATCATAATTAAGGAAGTCTAACCTAAACTTAAACCCTTTCAGCCTTTTGGATTATTCTTGAGTAAGAGTTGGACATCCCTCTATTTATATTAAGAACTTAAATTTTTCTTTATTGTTGAGTTACACCCCCTGTGTTAGTTAGATGGACAGAGAAATTATATAAATGACATAATTTAAATAAAACTTCATCATCCAATCATATATAAGAATAAAAAAAATAAACAACTTATGAATTCAACCTTTCATAGTTTAAAATCACAAAACTAAAATAATTAAATAGGATTTAAATTTTGTCGACCATTTGTCATTACCATATTTTATACCCTATCCAAGAATACATCATCCACTTAAAACTTAAATTCCTCAAAAGTTTTCAGTTTCTTTATCACCCCAACCTCAGGAAGAGCCATCAAAGGTGTAAGATGAGTTATGCTCAATTCAAACTCGACTAAAAAAATAAGAAAAATGCAGAAAATTTTAAAAAGAAAAAATTTGTGCCAATCCTATCCAAATTTTTTAATGTCTGTCTCTTTTTTATATATTTATTTTGATGACTTTTTAACTCTTAAGTAAGAGTATGTTTAGATGATTGAGACTTGTTTCTTAATGCATTTTTGCTTGAAATGGATAAACTCAATGTAAACTATATAGGTCAAAACGTCTACTCAATGTAAATATATATCTATGACTTGATTTTACTCAATCCAAATGAGTTGGCCTAAATTAAAAATGGGTTCTATTATGAGCATAGATTGAAAATTAGATACTCGTACTCAATTTGAAATCTTTACCAAGTCAAGTAACTCAAACGAGTTTTGACTCGACTTGAAATCTTACCGAATTAAGTCAACTCAAACATATTTGCCCAATTTTTTTTGAGCTTTTAAACTATGGTTATGAGTGACTCCTAATAGCAACTCCAAGAAGAATAAAGTTGTCTTGCTTTTTATAAAGGTTATATTATCATGGGCTATGCTCAACATGGAAGATGGAATATGTAGAGTGGATAGGTGGATGTTGGGAAAACTCCCTCAACCCGTCATTGTAATTTTGGTAGATTCGCCATCAAAATCAAAAGCTTGTAACAATTAAATTTTAAAGTTTCGAAGTCATAAGAGAATCTTGAGATTTATTTGCAAGTAAATTTTACCTATCTTCTTTCTATGCGGATGAATGGGATCAATCTTCAATGTGAACTCATTGTGCGACACATCCACTATTGGATTAAGATTGACTCACACCAAAATTGTTAAATATTTATAGTTTTTAAATCATATTTAGAGTGATTTATCTAAGCTGAATTTTGTATACTCCTACCCTAGTAAAAAACTTTTTAACAAATCCATGATCGTGACCAAAATCAACTCATATTTTTTTTCAAGCCTAAGGTATTCAGGCCTCTTAGAACACCTGACTAAGTTCTTAGACATGTACAAATCTCCCTATCTACACATACTATGTAAAATTAGGGGGAGTGGCTCTTATATGTTGGGCCTTCAATTCAGAACCTCCTACAGTTTATTGAGGTTCTTAACCGTCGAGCCAACCCTCATAGGTTTCAAAATCAACTCATATAAATTCTTATCCAATTCACAATGAACTAGTCCTCAATAATTATTGGTGTAGCACATCTTCAATAATGTGAGACCCTGTAATAAATGTCGTATTTGGATTTATGAAAAAAAATACTATCTCAAATGAGTTTTTTATCCTAAAATATTAAAATAAAATGCTTGTCCATATTCTAATGGTCAAAGCTCATTTACACACATTTGGATAATATATTTTTTAACTTATAAAATCTATACCATATAGGAGGACGAATTTGAATGTGTTTATCTCATTTTATCCTCAATCTTGTAAGAATAGCAAAGAGGGAAAAGAAGATAAGACGTATAATGTGATACCCCGGACCTACCAAACTGATGTGGGAGTCCCACATCGGTTTGGAAGGGAAGTGAAGGTGGGCTTATATGAATCCACCCACTTGAACTCAAGTGAGACGCGTTTTGGGCCGGGCCATGTGGGCTCGGGCCCAAAAGCAAAATCGTACGGGTTCGAACTGTGTGCGAGGTCCAAAGCGGACAATATTACACTGAATCAAACCCTAAGCCTTCTATTTGAGTTGGATCGTTACATATACATCAACACTAACATAGGGAATTAGGGACAACTACTAGAGGTGCCACCTTGGAGAGTTCTCTCCCTCTTTCTCCTCTTAGATTTTCTTTAATTTTTCATATCTATCTAGCTTAGTTATGTATAATTTTCTCATTGGAGGAGTACTCCAGTGGAGACATGTGGACGTAAGGAACTAACCAAATTAGAGTAAATCTTATGTCCATCTAAGATAACACAAGCAAGGAACGTTTAACCCTTATTGGAATTTCATTTCTTTTATTTGTTTTTCCTCTTCTTTTTGGATAATAAGCCTTTGGGAGCATTTATAAAGCATGGTCTATTGGATTAATGAATTTTCTACTTTAGAAATATGTGTTTTTTTCAAAAAAACTTGTAAATTTAATTTATGTTAATTTAAGTTTTAAGTGTTTTTGTTTATTGAGTGTAAGATTTTTTCGATATGTGAATCTCATATCCAAATTGTTTCTTTAGTGTTGTTTAAATTTTTCTTCTTTTTAAGAGAAATTTATTGTAAGTGCACCATAGTTTTTTGGATCCCCTCAATTCCTTTAAGTCAATTTTCTACAAATTATCTAAGATAATTTTTTATAAGTTTTACTAATCTCCAATAACTTAGATGAATTATAATAGGATTATCTTAATACCCTTAAGTTTAATTTCGATTTTTCTCTAAAATCAAACCCTTAATGGATCATCAGTGTTAAGGTTCATCAAAGAAGCTTGACCAGTGTAATTAGATAGAATTGCATTTTCTTTTATCACCTTTTGAATTTTGTTCAGTAAAAAAACCCCCACTTTTAGAGTTTTGAGATCATTAGGCAATTCAAATGATTTTGCCATTTCCAAAAGTGATGGTTTCCAATGAAAACTTTGTCTTCAGATTGTTGTAGAAAAATAATTAAAAAAAGCAACACAACTAAAAAGCAATAGTAGCAAAAAATAAATTAGAATAAAGACCGATCATGTTAGGGGTGAACGTTATCTTGATGACAACATATCCAGTATGGATCATAGTCACAAATATATCTGATATTTTCTAATTTATCACGTATTTATTGATCAAAATATCAATTGACGTTAATATCTCAAGATAACACTACGGTAAATTCTCAATAAATTCACGATAAATAGTAATATCACAATAGTATCTCAATAAATTTCTAATAAATTCATAGTAAAATATCGATAAATTCTATATTGATATTTTATTTTATTAATATTTTTATGATTTTTTAAATATTATATTTTCTGTGAGATTTTCCTGTAAAAATTCAAGAATTTGAAAATATTCCTATATTATCATTGCCATTAATATCCCGAGAATGGTATTTGCGACTATGGTGTGGATAAGGCTCTAACGGTAAAATATAATGTTGGGAATAACTTGGCATAGAGATCTTTAAGTTCAATTGTTGGACCCAAGCCCAATAAGCCTTCTTGAGCCTGGCCCAAGCCCAAAAGCTCAACCTAACCCAACCCATGTTCGCGCTTGTACTTACACACTTATGTCCATTGAAAGGATAATGGGTTAATAGGTGGAAACGGATACACAAAAGTAGAGATGTGTAGATCAAGTGTGGATAAGGCTCTAATGGTAAAAAAATTAACGTTGGAAAAGAGAACTTGAACCTGGGCCATGAGTAAGTTATTGGGCCCAAGCCCAATAAACCCACTTATTAAGCTTGGGCTCAAGCCTAGCCCAGCTTGCATTCACACTTGTGCTTGGAATTCGTTTTTTTTTTAAAAAAAAAGAAGCAAATATCGATTATGGGTCCGGTCGATATCTTAGCTGATATTTATATTTTTTAATTTAAAAAAAACAGTCTTTTTTAGTTTTTTAAATGAATTTTTTTTAAAAAAAAGTCTAGATTTCCTAAAAACAGAATTTTGAATAGAGAGAAAAAAAATGTGCCGAATGCTTGGGTCGACTTGACACAGCATAGCACACAAGGACACCACGCAGGACGTATGTAGACCTTAAAGTCTCTAAGAGAGAACGTGAGAGTTGAGTTCTACAAGAAAACGGATGTTCTTCTCTCACGGTCACGGCCCTTTAGTTTCACGTTTCCATCATGTGAGAAACTTGCAGACGTGTCATAATATGATTCAGCCATTCAGGTAAAGAGGAATTCCTTGTTGCCCGAGAAACAGAATATTTTTATTCCGATATTCTTATATTTTCAAATTTTAAATTTATAAATTTTATATAATTAATTAATTTTTATAACTCATCTCATAAAGTTATGAGAGTTGAATAAGTGATATTTTAAATTATTTTATTTATAATTTTTTATAAGTATTACATCCAATTTTATAAAATCTAATCTATAATAAATATAAAATCCTTGTGAAAATTATGTGTGTATGAAATTATATTGGTAGTAAAATAGAAAAACAGATTTGAATCTATAAATTAATTTTAGTGTACCTTAGGAGTAATGAACTCATCCGTAGAGATTTTAATAGGATTGTATCTAAACTTTTCAAAAAAAAAAATACAAAATCAGATAAAAGAAGAGAGAGGAAGTGATTATGGAAGGACATCATTGTCCTCTTAATATCTAAGTCATTATTAATTTTAAAATATATTTTAATTCAATAATAAGATTAATTTCAAAATTGAGTAAAGATTCTATTAATAATGGATAGTAGTGTGTGAAGGGGAGTGAGAGAAGGGATTAACTCGATTCAATTTGAATTTATATAAGAAAATAAAATTATAAGAAAAATATTTTTAATAAAAAATAAATCTAATAGTATTTCTCAACAAAAAGTTTATTTTAAATAAGTAGGGCTGGTCAATTAAAAAAAATTAATGAGCAGGTTTTTGTCGGTGAGCAACTACTCATGTAAGTGGGGTCCACCATTTAAACCATCTTCCAGAGTCTTTTTTATACATTCACACTAGTACAGTAGTACTTTAAAAGAAAAAGAAATCAACTAATTAAAGAAACTTCTGTCAAAAGGATATTTATTTTTAATGTTATTTACCAATAAAAAATGATGACGTAGACATCTTCATGTATTCCAAATTTCCAATTAATGGGTTGTACATTGAAGTGGCCACCAATTAACCAACATTAAAGGCTAAATGAATGACACAACCTACCACGAGGGACCAAGAAAATATCTTTGTTTTTGTACAATGTTATAAGATATCACTCGTACACCCAATTTTCCTGTCTCTACCCACTCAAATTTAAATTTTCATAATAAATTATTATTTTACTCTTGTGTTTTCAATTATTCGAATGAATGTCAAGTTCATTTTAGGATTCATTCGAATGAATGTCCATATATAATTTCAATTTATTCGAACGAATAGGCTGAACAGTAACACGAAATATTGCTCAGCTCCATTTCTATTCATTCGAATTATTGGGCCTCATTCATTCAAATAAAAAAAAAATCAACTATACATCCGAATGAATTCATTCGAATGATTTAAATAATAAAATTTATTTTAAAACTTTAAAGTTATTTTTTGAGCAGCGTGTATTTTAAAAATTTCTCAAATTAAATATCCAGACTAATTACGATAATATGATAAAAATACTTTAAGACCTAAAAGTCTTTTGACACTCCTAAATATTTAAAACACAGTATTTTACAAATAAGAGTATCCCTAGACTGTGCCGAAAACACATTTAGAAGTATCAAAAGACCTTAAAGTCTTAAAGTATTTTTATTAAGTTATCGTAATTAGTCCGAATATTCAATTTGAGAAATTTTAGAAATACACCGTGGTTAAAAAATAACTGTCTATGTTGCCAATGCTATAAAACATAGACAGTTATTTTTTAAGCACTGTGTATTTCTAAAATTTCTCAAATTGAATATCCGGACTAATTACGATAATCTCATAAAAATTCTTTAAGACTTTAAGGTCTTTTGACACTCCTAAATATTTAAAACGCAGTATTTTACAAATAAAGATATCCCTAGGCTGTGCCGAAAACACATTTGGAAGTGTCAAAAGACCTTAAAGTCTTAAAGTATTTTTATCAGGTTATCGTAATTAGTTTGGATATTCAATTTGAGAAATTTGAGAAATACACAGTGCTTAAAAAATAACTGTCTATCGGCATATAAAACATTTAGGCACTGTGTATTTCTAAAATTTCTCAAATTGAATATCTAGACTAATTACGATAACCTGATAAAAATACTTTAAAACTTAAAGGTCTTTTGACACTTCCAAATGTATTTTCGGCATAGCCTAGGGATACCCTTATTTGTAACATAAGGTGTTTTAAATATTTAGGAGTGTCAAAAGACCTTGAAGTCTTAAAGTATTTTTATCAGATTATCGTAATTAGTTCGGATATTTAATTTGAGAAATTTTCAAAATACACATTGCTCAAAAAATAACTTTAAAGTTTTAAAATAAATTTTATTATTTAAATCATTCGAATGAATGAGGCTCATTCGTTAGAATGTATAGTTGAATTTTTTTTTTCATTCGAATGAATGAGAATGAATGAATGCTTGAAACTATTTATTCATTCAAATGAATGGGGCTGAGCAGTATTCCGTATTACTGTTCAGCCCATTTATTCGAATGAATTGAAATTACACATGGGCATTAATTCGAAAGAATGGATTCATTCGAATGAATGTCAAAATGAAGTGGGCATTCATTCGAACGATTGGAAATGCGGGGGTAAAATGATAATTTACCACGAAAATCCGGATTCGGATGTGTAGAGGCAAGAAAACCAGGTGTGTGTAAGTGCTGTCATGTTATAAATATCTATGATATTTTAAAATTTATCATATTTTTATTGATAAAATACTAATCACCATTAATATCTTGAGATTTAGGTATTACGGTACATTTTTGATGAGATTATGATAAATAGAAATATCGTGATAATATTTTGATAATTTTTTTTTATAAAATACTAGTGAATCCTAAATAATATTTTATTTTATATTTTTATTATTTCTTAAATATTATATCTTTCATCATATTTTTCCATTAATTTTTTGAAAAAATCTAAGAATTTAAAAATATCTAGATATTATCAATCGTTTGTTAATATTCTAAAAATAATATATATATTTTTTTAATTTACGTGTGAGAAACTACAGGAAATTCAGCGTAAAACTTCCACGGGTGATACCCACTACCCTTAAGGTACACCAAGTTAGGTCATGAGAGCTCGAACTTGACGTCTCCCACTTCATGAGATGGAAAGTTAACCCGTTGATATTTAATACAATGCTCTCTATGCCAAAAATGAATTCAACGGTCAAGATATTAACCTTCACAGCATGATCAAACTTCATAAATATACCATCTATGTATTATACACGCCAAGCAGACCAGATTAAGGATTAATGAGGATCAATTGGTCCCACCATGTACTAAGGGTGGACCCATATTAATTTCTGTGAAAAATGATGTTTACCAATTCAAAGTATAATGTTATCACTAATTAAATATAAACAATAAAAATCATATCCAAATTAGATAAAATTCATCTATAGAAGGTAATAGAAAAATCTCTAATGAGATTACTAAGAGAGAATTCACATGGTTAAGTGGAATAAATCATATAATCATTTTATTCTCATTACTTTTAATCTTTAAACTGTTATATTAATGATTTTTAACTTTATCTTATAAGAATAAAAATAAAATAAACCCACAATTTGTAAAAGCATTCACCTAACAATGGAGAATGTATTTCTCCCTAAGACAACTCAATTTCTGTCAATTTTAATTCACACTGGTCAAAATTTGCATAGTTAACTAAGCTAGAGCGGATTCAAACTTTATTGTTTTATTATTAAAAATGTTTTTTTTTTTTTACTTTCATTTCTCCAAATATTTTTGCAAGTATTTTTCGAACAAGTTTCTTCCATGCAGTTCTCCCTTATGGGTTTAGCCTATGAAGTGGAGGCCATAAGTTGACATAGGCTGCATTTGAATGGGAAGAATTTTTTTGATAAGGGATTCTCTTGAGCAAGGATTTAAATACATATATATATATATATACATATATATAAATTTTTTAAATCTTTATATATCGACCAATACAATATGTATTGACTGATATTTGAGATATCGGCCGATATTCGATAATATCGTTGATATCCGCCGATATCTCAAATTTTAATTAAAAAAAAATAAGAGAGAGATTTCTCGGCCGAAAGCTTAATATATCTGTCGATATCGATATTTGAACCCCTACTCTTGAGTAGGGGATTTTTCTATTGAGAAATTTTCTTATATTTGTTTGGTAAATTTAAAGTCAAAGAAAAAATAAATGAAAGGAGGATCAAAGAATGATGAAAGGAAATCATAGTTTCTCTTTTTTCTCTAGAGAAAATCAAATTTAGACTTGAAAGGGAAAACAACAAGGTGTGGAGAGAGTGCAGGGTACAAAACAAATATTGAGCACTAATTTTTGTGTTGATACTAAGATTTTTCGCAAACATGAACACATTTTTTATTATCAAGTGAAACTTCTGATGCTAATTCTCTTCTTTCTCCTCATCCAAAAGCATCAGATAAACTTTATAAATAAATCATAAATAAGATAGTTTCGAGTATAGTTCTTGAAAAAAATGATTGTGACTTGCTCTCTTTAAATGATTGGCCGAACCCAATACTAGCCAATCTCATCCCATTAAATGGGTTCAGCTCACTCAACCCATTCATCAATTACTTTTTCTTCAGAAGTTAGTTGCAAACAATCATAGACAATTTTTAGATTCCAAATAAATCCCACCAAATTATTTTTTATTATTAAAATCTATTTTTCTATGAAATAAATAAAAATGCCTTTAAGAACCCAATAAACATGCCTTTTGGAACCAATTCAAAAGGTGATTAATTACAAAAATAGTGAATAAAACTATTTTTTATTTTTTTTAAAGTAGACGATATGATCATTTTAACCCTTTATTTTAAGCTCTAGAATTTTAACCATCTAATAATAAATTCATTAAATTTAATGATGAAGACTTTTTACATATATTATAATAATTTTTTTAAATATAATTATAAAGTAATTTAAGTGTATGAAAAGTTGACACTAGTATTTTTACTAAGAAGGGATAATGAGATAATTTTGTCTTTTAGGACAAAATAATTTCAGTGCCTCGTTTTAATAAATTATCAGTGTCTAAATTAATTATTAAAACAGTGATGTCCTTTTGCAAATTACAAAAATAAAATAAAATTTAGGTGTATAAAATAAACTCATTTTCGAAATTATTTGCATTCGTTCTCTTTTATTTACTATTCATTATCCCCGTGAAAAAATCGGTAACGTAAGCAGTGACAGTCGTTGAGCCCGTCAGCAGAACCAGAGAAGTTGAGCCTACAAGTCTTCGACACGTTCAAGAATTCAACAATGCTTGCATCAGAATCTTTCTTTTTCCTCTCTCTCTCTCTCTCTCTCTCTCTCTCGTCTCTACAGACTGTAGACTCTAACGTGGGCATTTCCTGCCCTCATAAAAATCCATCTACCCTTCGTAAAATCAACACGAACTGAGAAAGGCAAAAGCACCCAAGAAGCATTCAAGTTCTTTTACATGTCTCCTCTCATTTCCTGGAAGAGGGAGGAAGAAACATACCCAAATTCCGTATATATGCAGGGGAGGGACAGATGGAGCCGGAAGCAGAGATGGAGAATGTGATGGGGGAAGCAGAGACGACTGCCTCTTCATTTGGGGCACTAGTTCCGTGGGTGAAGGAAGGAGAAGAAGGGAAACTGAGGGCTGCTGCATCGGACGGTGGAGATGGTACGGGAGGAATGGAGATTGAGAAAGAGAAAAGTGGGGAAGGGGAAATGGAGGTGTTGGACAAGGACTTGCTCTGCCCCATCTGCATGCAGATAATGAAGGACGCGTTTCTGACGGCTTGCGGGCACAGCTTCTGCTACATGTGTCTTGTGACTCATCTCAACAACAAGAATGACTGTCCTCATTGCGCTCACTACCTAACTCAAAGCCAAATCTTTCCCAATTTCCTTCTCGACAAGGTCTCTCTCTCTCTCTCTCTCTCTCTCTCTCTCTCTCTGTCTCTGTCTCAGCTGAAGCAACTTGAATTACGGAATTTGGTTTTGCTAAGAGAACGTTTGGATACCTGGTTTCGTCCATCTGTTAATTCTCACCGAAAGAAAAGTGAATTAGGGAATTCGGTTTTGTTTAGAGCGTGTTGGATGCATGGGTTTCTGTCCTGGAATTCTCAGTATTGAGGATTTCTAATGGTGCCTTTGGAAGAAGATTACACCCTCTTCCGGGGAAATACCTCAGAGAAACTAGTTGGGTTTGAAAATCTTTCTTTTTCTTAATTTAATATTTACATCACTTAATTGGCTGGAGACTACACACCTGATAACATGTCACAACGCTCTCTAACAGTGAGGCTTATCACAACGATTCTCATCACATGAAACTTACCTCACCTACAGACCTCCATAACCTAACCATGCACGATGTTCTTGTATCATTTCCACCCTTTTGAGATTGGTCTTGTCCTCAAGGTTGGGGTTTGGAATCTGTATGTTAATATTATGCCAATGATCCCTTGTCACATTCCCACGAATTGAGTGTGATCGCCGCACCAACACTTGCGTGACTGTAGCATTATTTCTTTTGACCATCCCACAATTACGGATTGCCACCAGTTTCAACAAAAATCTGCCCCTCCTATCCCACATGTGGAAGTTGAACTTGTAGGACCATTGATTTTCCCAGCTTTTCTTGAGGAAGTATATATGGAAAACTAGATGAATTCACGAGTCTGTAGGTGAATCGATCTTGTATGCCAACTTATCAGTTTTCTGAAGGACCAAAAATGGGCCATAGTATCTAGGAGCAAGCTTCCATATTCTGCAAAGTGTTAATGTGCAACCGAGGTTTGACGATGAGGTATGAGTCATAGAACAAAGTAAGTTATCCTTCTAAATTTTCAATCAGTTTGTGAGCATCAACCATCCTTTTTATGCAATTCTGGGATTGTAGCAAATTTTCCCTCAGCAATCAAATGGTTGCATTCCTATCTCTTAAACCATACTTAACTGTTGCCACTTGAGAGTCATTTGGAACATAGAGATTATATGAGGGATGTGACTGGCTGTAAATTGCTTCACAAGGAGTCCTCTTGTGGATGAATGGAAATTGGTTTTGGACCACCATTCAACTGGCAGCAGCCACTTAACACATTTTTTGGTTCTATTGCCTGTCATGTGCCATAGATAATTTTCAAGGCATTGGTCGACGACTTCAGTTTGGCTATTGGTTTGGGGTGGTACGATGAGCTCTTCTAGAATTGAGTACCTTGTAAGCAAAAGATTCTTGCCAAAACCCATTAGTGAAAACCATATCATGGTCGCTCACTATAGTTAATGACATCCCATGCAATTTGAATATATTGTCAAGAAAAACTCTAATATCAGTAGCCATGTAGGGGTGTGCTCGAAGTGAGCATATTTGCTAAGACGACCATGGAGAAAATGACGTTTTTATGATGAGAAAGCGGCAATGCCTCAACCAAGGCCATGGAAATGTTTGTCCAAATTAGAATTAGAATGGGCAACGGCTACAACAATTGGATAGTACTAAATTTCTAGTGTTATGACATTGGCAAATATCATATTTTGACACAAAATATCAGACATCGCATCATAGTCCCTTCCAATAAAAGGATGTCCCACCCTTTTCATGGTTTTATGGACTAAGGTCATCTTCATCTAAGCCATTTATCCCATCCATTTAGGGTTGACCTTTACATTTGGATTTGACAAATTGTTTCCATGGGCTGATTGCTTATCTAACACTCATGTGATTTGAACCCACAACTAGGTTATTCACGAGTGGGCCTAGTTCTACTATATATCAGCCCGAGCCTGTTTATAATTGTTGATGGATGAACCCATTCCAAAACTTTTGGGCTTTAGATGTAGAAAAAGAGAGAGGTGGTTGTTACTCATCGACCGTCGATCAGAGAAAAAGAGAGAGATGCACCTGATAATCCTTCACCACAACCATTTCCCCTGCCGCCATTTCTGTTGCTGCCGTTACCTGGACACGAGGAAGAAAAGGGAAAAAGGGAAAAAGGGTTTGACTAAAGGAGGAAAGGGAGAAGAAAAAGGGAAGAAGGAAAGAAATGGGTTAGATTTTAGAGTTTGAAAGAGGAAGAAAGGGGGAAGAAAAGGAGAGGAAAGAAAGAAATGGGTTAGGAAATAGGGTTTGAGGAGTTGTTTTAAAACTTATATAGGTTATATAATATATTATTAATATTATTTAATGAATTAAACGGCACCAAAATACCTGACTGATTTTGATGGGCTTTATGCTTAGACTGAGCCTGTCTGCTTAGCTAAACGGGCTCAAAGAAATGGCCCATGCCTGGCCCCACATGCTCTAAGTCCTATTTGAACCCGTCTATTAAGGTCAGGTTCAGGTGGGTCGTGGGTCGGGTTCAGTTGAGGAACACCTCTACCCCCAACCTTTAGGCTGTAATGACCTTTACTTGGGATGTGTTAAAAAATGACAAAAACAGTGAGTCTCCTATAACACTGCTATGGACATCTTTAAGTACCATGCATGTAAGTGAGCTCCCTGGCCCACCATGAATTGACTCTTGCAGTGGACCTCGCCATGATGGGTACTTGGGATGAACAACTAAATCATCTTCTAATTTTTTGGTAAGGGGCTGTATCTTAGGGTCTTTGACCCAACTTTGACATGACTCACCCATCTAAGTTGAAAGCCTGAGTGTGGCTGCCTCGTCATTTTGCCATAACACTGCATCTACTGCTCAATTATCATTTCCTTTTCAATATACAATTCATAATCATATCCACGTATCTTAATGAGCCATTGTTTTTGGGACAATGATGTTACCTGTTGCTCTAGGAAGTTCTTGAGATTGTAATAATACTTCTTGATCTTACCTTTCAATAAAAAATGTCTTTATTTTTTAGGTTTTTATTACCCTTAAAATCTTATTTTACAAGACTTGGCTGAGTTGTGCCAATACCTAGCTTACTCACCAAGTTGATTCGGTATTGGTACTCAAGTGTGAATTTTTAAGCCTTGTTGACACTTTGTAATTGAATTTCTCTATCTTCGGCTTTTTGTAGCTTTTGAAGAAGACATCTGCTCGGCAAATTGCTAAAATGGCATCACCTGTGGGGCATCTTCGTCTGGCATTACAACAGGTCAGTCCTTTTTTTCTATGCCTTTTTTCCAGAAACAATTACACTCGATGTGGTTACTATGGTTACTCCAACAGAAGTCAATAAAAATCAGGAGAATTGGCAAGCGTATCTTGTGGCCACAACCTTGATTGTTTATAGTTAGGAAAGCTGATAGTATGTGAGCGCCCCTTCTCATGTTCTAGTGTTTTGCAGAATTTCTCCCTCAAAACAGACCCAACAGTCTGAATAGAGGGCCTCAATGCTGAGATACTAGATGGCTGGCTAGTTTAAAAATTAAAACAACTTCATTGACAAGAAGTTAAATTTCATTGCATTTCTTTGATAAATGATTATAATAACCTTACTAGGAGTAGAAGCCAACTTAATCCCAATACATTCTAATCCTATGTTTTAACGTAACTCTACTTACCCATCTTAAAATACACATTTCTATTGTCATCATCCATCTTGTCTACTTGTTTTTTCTTAACCTTCAAACATTGTGTTATAAAGCATTACTAGATTGGATAGATTCTTGGTGGATGTGGGTTGGCTGGAGAGTTATCATCATACTATTCAGTGTATTGTATTCCTATTATTCTCAACTCTAGCTTGGTGTCTTGGGTCCTACTCCATTTCACTTTGGAATTGCTTGGCTCAAGGTTGATGGTTTTAAGGAGATAGTTGAAAATTGGTGGAGGGAAGTCAGCCCTACTTCGTTGCTAGAAGAATTACAATCTCTTTGCCAATTGGAGGAAGAGGGTCCCTTATCTCAGAATGATCGTTGTAGGAGAAAGGAGATTAAAGAATGTCTCAAAAAGAAGGCATCACAGAAGGAGATCAAATGGAAACAAAGATCTAGTTCTCGATGGCTTCAAGAGGGAAATAAGAATACAAAGTTCTTTCATCTCCTCAGTCAGTGTGCTGTGTCTTTCTAGGTTACTCACTTTTCCACAAAGGTTATAAGTGTCTCGATCCCCTCACTGAGAAAGCATATATCTCCATGGATGTCACATTCTTTGAGCGGACCCCTATTTTTCAGCACCCTCTCTCTCTTCCACATCCCTTGTTCTTCCTCTTCTCCCGCAAATCCTCGTCCCCCCAACACTACCAAGGCCATTCTGGTGTATCAACGCTGGCAGCCTGGACCGCCACCTACCGCTGACTCCACCAACTTATCTGCCCATGGTCCTGATCCACCCACCTCTGACCAATCTGATCTTCCTATTGCGCTTCACAAAGGTAAGCGTGCTTGTACCAGTCATCCACTTGATCGGTTTGTATCCTATCATGCTGTTTCACCTTCATAGCACAACTTTCTCACAGCTTTGGACAACATTAAGATTCCAAAGAGGATTGACACGGCCTTGAAACATTCCTCCTGAAAAGCAGCAATGGATGAGGAATTAGCTGCACTTGAGAAGAATAATACATGAGACATGGTTCTTCTGCCTCTAGGCAAGACTCCCGTTGGGTGCAAGTGGGTCTTTGCTTTGAAGCATAATCCCAATGGCTCCATTGCCGGATATAAGGCTTGACTAGTGGCCAAAGGCTTCACGCAGACATATGGTGTGGACTACGAGGACACCTTCTTAGCTGTCGCCAATATTACATCAGTTTGGATCTTGCTCTCCCTTGCCACCACTTATATGCTTGGCCCTTGCACCAGTTAGATGTGAAGAATGCTTTTCTCCATGGTGATCTCCAGGAAGAAGTGTACATGCTTCCTCCGAGATTTGTCAAGCACGGGGAGCCCAACTCTGTCTGCAGACTCAAGAAGACTCCCTATGGCCTCAAGCAATCTACATGGGCTTGGTTTGAAAATTTTAGTAGTGCATTGATACCCTGTGACTTTACTCGCTGTTAGGCAGATCATTCAGTTTTCATCTATAGGCTCCACTCTATTGTGATGATTTTGGTAGTCTATGTTAATGATATTATCCTTACAGGTAACAATGATGATGCCATTTCTACCTTCAAGTGTTATCTTTAACGGACCTTTGATTTTAAAGATTTGGAGCCCCTCTGTTAATTCCTAGGCATTGAAGCTGCTAGGTCTTCTCGTGGACTCTCCCTCTCTCAGTGGAAGTATGTCATGGATTTCCTCCAGGAAGCTGGATATTCTGGATGCAAACCTGCAGATACTCCACTGGATGTTAACACCAAGTTATCTGCATCAGATGAGACTTTTCTTGACACTCCGACCTTTTATCAGAAACTCGTTGGCAAGTTCATTTATTTGACCATCACGAGTCCAAACTTATCTTATGCTGTAGTGTTGTCAGTCAGTTCATGCATGAACCATGAGACGCTCACCTCCATGCTGTGTTTCGTATCCTCCGATGCCATAAGGCTCTTCTTGGCCGCGGCTTGTTCCATCCACATCAACCTACTTGTCCGGTTCACAGTTATTCAGATGCTGATTGGGCCGGGTCTCCAAATGATTGTTGTTCTACCACTGGCTATTGTGTCTTCTTAGGGTCACATTTAGTTGCTTGGTGAAGCAAGAAGCAATCTATTGTTGCTGGGTCTAGTGCTAAGGCCTAATATCGAGCCATGGATAATATTGCATCTGAAGTATTGTGGTTTCGACAGTTTGTTACTGAACTGGACTTTGCTCCGCAGAGCCATTCATCATGTTCTGTGACAATCAGGAGGCCATCAACATTATCTCTAATCAAGTCTTTCATGAGAGGACTAAGCACATTGAAGTTGATTATCATTTCATTCGTTAGCATATTTCTGAAGGCCGTCTATTCACTCCTTATCTGCACTCAAAGATCAGCTTGCGGACATATTGACCAAGGCAGTTCTTCGAACTCAGCTCACTTTGGTTGTTAGTAAGCTGGGTTTATTCGACATCTTTGAACCAGCTTGAGGGGGAGTGTTGTGGGATCCAATTCAGTCACCAAATTGACTGTGGGACCCACGTTTAGTCCTAGTTTACCAGGATCTTTCCTGTTTGGAAAGTTGACCTAATTGATAACGCTAGTTGTGTAACTTGTAATTAGTGATTCTTTGATTGATTACATTCCTTTTCTTGCCATTGTAGTTGGCTCTCCTGTAATTATAAATTCATGTATCCACTTCAGTTTTAGAGATTCAATATACAACCGAGAGAGATTTCCTCTCCACAATTTCTCCTTCTCCTTTTTTCTCGTTATTATATTCAACAGAGACCACCGAAGATTCTGTGTGGTCCTAGATGATACCACTGTGCTCTGCTCTTCCCTCCTTTGCTAATCTTTCATCAAAGTTTAGCTTCAATTTAGGTTTTAAACGTCACACTAAAAGTCCATCTTAAATGACAATTCCTCGTCTTTATGTCTACTGGAGCAACATGTAGTATCTTATAATGGTAATCTATGCATCCTTCTTAACTTATGCTATCTACTTGTCCTTTCTTCATTGCTCGATATTCAAACCTATGTGGCCTTATAGGTCTAATTGTTGTCTCATGAATCACCCTTTAGCTGACTTGACACCCTTCTATCATACAATACTAACTTGTCTATATTATTCCATTCTAAACTTATCCTATTGGCTACATCCTGCTTAGATCCTCTGTTTGATTCTATAGTTGCTCCAGTATCAACATTTACTACAATATGGTACTTAGTCATTTTCATTTTTAATTAGTTCCATCTTTCTACTCCCAGGTCCATTAACACATTGCGTATTATATCTTTCAGAAAAAAAAACACATTGCATATTATATTTTGTTCTGCCATTGTTCAAACTATTTGTCAAAGAAGCTTTCCTCCATATTTCATATGTACTTGGTTGATTCATAGTCTCATTGATTGTATTATATTGTTGCAAACAACATAGGACGACGAACTTCATTTTGGATTTCTGACCTTTAGTAACTATAACTGAAGCAAAAGGATGAGGGCCACAAATCAGACCCTTGGAGAAGCCGAACTCAAAATAGGTAACTCCATTGTCTCTTAGCACAATAATGGATCTTCAGATTAAAATCTATTTGTTGGCTCCACTTGAGTTATCATATTCCCTTATGAAAGAGAATTGAGGTAGGTCAAAGCAATAATCCATATGAGGAAAGGGGCTATTTGTAAATTATTTTCTTTTGTTATTTTAGTGTAATCAGGATTTACTGGGGAGCTTTGCTTAGAAGACTCTTTATTATGGACCTCATCACATGAATGTGCTGAACCCATTATTCAAATTATCAACCTATACATATCTGACTCCATACTCCAGCCTCTTAAAACAATTATATGATACACGTGTTTGTGTTTGTGTATTTTTTTCCAGTTTTATATCACATAATATAAATACTTTGAGTACTACATTATTATACTACTAATACATGCACTGCTGCTACTTGAGGTTGTTATTTGGAGTATTAATGTGATACTCTTGGCCCTTGTACAGGGTTGTGAAGTGTCGGTTAAGGAGCTAGATGGCCTATTGTCTCTCCTTGCAGAAAAGAAAAGAAAGATGGAGCAAGAAGAAGCAGAAACAAACATGCAGATTCTGCTGGACTTCTTGTATTGCTTGAGAAAAGAGAAGCTTGAAGAGCTGAATCAGGTTTTGTTCTCATATTAAATTGTTCTTTTTCTTCTCTTTATTGCTTCTCAGGATTTCTCTTTTCAATATTCAGGTATGTGTCTTTGGACTTATCCTCAAGGAATATTGAGGAGAATAGATGATTATGTGTTATAGTAGGGGAAACAGTGAGTTCTAGAATAAGGGTTAGGTATGTAAATGAGTACAATTGGGAACACTGATTGTTGGGTTTTTCTTCATGGGCTCACTTGTAGTTCTATATTCAATAGATGTAATCTTGTACGCACTATTTTTTTAATGCAATGACAGATAGAGAGAGAGAGCATGGATGATTATCCATTTTGTTGTGTCATGGCACGAGGGAAATGAGAAACTATATAGGTGCAATTCTGCTTATTGAAATCCTCTTTTCAAATGTATATTGTTGATCATTACTGATAACACACACCATGGATATTGGGGAAAGTTGGTAGACATTCGTCTCTGTTCTAATTCCTTCTGCTCCATATGCACAGTGGGTGGATAACCATCCTAATATGTTAATAGTTATTCATGCATATGTGAATCGTGCTACATGCCTTATGGATTCTTATTATTAAGCAGTTGAGCAACTGTGGTCACAAATTCTCAGTGCCCCCACTGCCCCCTCCTCTTTATGGATGCTTATTATTAAGAAGTTGAGCAACCGTGGTCACAAATTCTCAGCGCCCCCACTCCCTCCCCCTCACCCTCACCTTCAAAAAAAAAAAAAAATAGGACCAACATGTTACATGAATCATTGAAGTTGAATGATTTCAAAGACATTGGATGTTTATGATTTTTTCTCCTTTTCCTTTTCCTTTTCCCTATTCCCTCATTCTCTCTCTTTTTTTTTTTTTGCATTTCTCCTTCTTAGAGGGTTGGAAAATATTACATTGCTTTTTATCACTTTATAGTACTCTCTTGCTGTCTAAAATCCTAAAATCTATTACAACTTTGGAATTGTCTATGAGATTTGAAGCCATACATGACTGAACTCTGCTTACAACATTCAAAAACTACTGCTACTGCTGCTAAAATTGCTGTTGATAGCAGCTTCTGTCACAATATTACAGTTTCAACAAACCCACATGGGTGTAGCTCAATTGACTTGAGCTTCTAGGAATAGATTAGAGGTCTCAAGTTCGACTCTGCCCGGAGTTACCTGATACATGAGGCTTGCAAGTGGTTTCATGTATCTATGGGATTAGTCTCACCTCCAATACGGGGTGGAGATACCCATGATATTAAAAAAAAAATTTAACAGTTTCAAGTTTCAACAACCAATGGAACTTTGATTTAAAATCATGACACTTTCATGTATTCCATTTTGTTGGAACTAGAATGCATTCACAGATTTCAAAATTTGGTTGGTGCCAAACGGCCAATAACCTGTTTGAAATTTGCAAATTCTGGGATCTTGACAGGTGCAAACAGATCTTCAGTATATCAAAGAGGATATAAATGCTGTACAGAGGTATCAAATTGCGTTGTATCATGCGAGAGAAAGATATTCAATGAAATCGCGCATGCTTCTTGATGATCCAATGGCAGCAAAGATTTGGCCTTCTTCACTTGATAAGCACAGAAGTGGCTTCATCTCCAGTACTTGTAGTGCACAAGCTGGAACATATTCTGGCAATTTTCAGAACAAGAAAGTTGATATGAAAGCACAAACAATGTCTCAAGGAAACCAAGAAAAAGATGCTTTCGGTGGTTTAGATCCACAAAATGCTCTTACTCAATCGGGACTGACTGCAGCAAGGAAAAAGAGAGTCCATACAAAGGTTAGTAATCTGGTTTGTTTATTTAATTTAAATCTAGCTCGCTTTATGTGTTTCACATGGTGCTTTTCAAAGGAATAAATAGCCCTTCATTCTGAATGGAGTGTTATTGAGTGAAATGTGGAACATCCTGCGAATGGAACAGATTTTCACTAGTTTGGGTATAAGCACGAGACATTAATTAGGTTAATAACTTTTTACATATAATTTTTTAAATGCCATGGATTGTGTTTATACCTTTTGATGGTGGTGGGGAGATGAGGACATCATGGGACACCAGTAAAGAAGGATGCATTTGAATCTAGATTTTACCTCATCATGGTTGGATGATGAATTTCTGCACAATCCCTTCATATGTGACGATGGATAGAGACAACTCTAGCCATGGATAGCCCAAATTTAAGTTGATCCAGCAGCATATTTGAGAAATTGGTTTGATCCATACATTTACTGTTCTGGCATTTATTTTCATTATATTCTATTATTATCATATAGCTTTTAGTTCATATGTGTTTCAAGATTTTTTTTTTTTTTTTTGAGCGATAACAAAAAAATTTCATTAAGAGAAAGAAAGGGGAGAAGAAAAGAAAAAACAACAACGGTCTAAAAGAACTAGACCAAAAGACAAAAGAGAAAAAAAAAGAAACCATAAAAAAAGGAAAGACAGGAAGAGAAACAAGAGAGAAATCAAAGGAAGAATACGCCTTCACAATAATTATCAACTCCCAATTTAGCGAAGTAGTCTGCTACTCCATTAGCCTGTCTGACCAATCTTATTAAAAGAAATTCCCAATTCTTTTGCCAATTCTTTCACCTCTCTGACAACATCAACCAATCTCCACGGTGGACACCTTAATCCCGCCGCCCATTTGAGTGCATTAGTCGAATCCCCTTCAATGACCAACTTTCCTTTCCCAAAATTCTTCTACACGGTTAAAGCTCTCCCATATGATTCCGAAGCACACCACCAATCCCCGAAGGACCCGGTTTTCCCCTTGAAGCTCCATCAACATTGAATTTCGAAATGCACAGTGGTGGAGGAACCCAATTCTTCGTCGACTTAGCCTTTTTCCTTTGCAAATTCATACTACCATCATTGGGATTGTGATCAGGGCTTGGGATTGGGAAAAAAAACCTTACGGATGAGAACTGCAACAACTAAACATGAAATATGAATCGGTGTTTCCTCACATCACACTACAATATTCATGAAAAGGGTTGGAAGATGATTGAAGATTATTGATTCCTTTCTTCCTTTTGGAGAAGATGGTGCCTTGGTGGAGAAACACTTTCTCTATTTTTGTAGGTAATATACCGGAATGGGGGGCAAGCGATCTTGTTCGAGTCTTTGGAGTTGCAGGTGTAGTTTTTGATAGTTTTGTACCTACTAATAGGCGTACAGGGAAAAGAATGAATTTTGCTTTCGTCCGATTCAAATTGGAAAAGGAAATGTTAAATGCCATTTAGTTGCTGGATGGTAAGGTTTTCGCAGGAAAGAAGATTTAGGTAAATCAGGCTAGATTTGGTCCAGAGAATAGGAGATTTGATCTCAGCGGTAATAGCTTTGATGCTCCTTCAAGAAAAGTTTTTGGGCAGAAAACGCTCTCCGGCCAGGGAGTTAAACCTCAAAAAGTTTTTCACACAGTTTCAGTACCTGATAAGTGTCTTCTGCAAGTAAATGAAGCTTTTGTGACGACAAATAAAGATAAATTATCAAATACCTGGGTGGGAGTGGCTCATCATTCGAATGTTTCAGTTCAGGAAATTAAAGATTGGCTTTTGGATGTTTGGGGTTTTGATTTCCGAGTGATTGTGCGTCGGCTGTCTCCCATTCTGTTTTGGCTTGTTTTGGAATTTGAGGAAGATGAGCGACGCTTCAGTTATGGTGGCTCTCATTCTGCTGATGGCCCGTTGAAACAAATTCACAAATGGACGGAGTTTCTGGGACCTGGCTTAGTGGTGGATTGGGTTCGAATTTATGGTCTTCCTTTACATGTTTGGAGGAAGTTGGTGATGGGTAAATTGGGAGAACTGATTGGGTTAGTGGAAGAGGTGGTTGATAGGTGTCTTAAAATGGAAGTGGTGGGGTTTGTTCGATTAAAAATTGTCAGACCGGTTGCTGCTGTTGTGCCTCAAACCTTGTGGCTGGATGTTGGTGATGTTCGATACCGGTTATGGACAGTAATAGAACCAAGATTGATGGAATCTATGGATGACATCCATGCTTGCAGAGACCGTGAGAAGATTATTTGTCCTCTGGAAGTTGTAGAGGTGGACGACGAAGTGATAAATTCCATTGTTCTTCCTATTATTACTTCTGAGACAAATTGGCGATCGGAGGTGGCACTGGAGACGGGGATAGAGGCTTCGAACTCAGCAACAGTTTCTGCAATCGTGAATCCTTTGTCGGCAATCTCGGCGAGGATACAGACAACAACGGAGACTGCTGCGACACGCCAGGAGGAAGGTTTTTAGGGAAACGGTAAATGATTTGGTAAGGAAATGATAAATGCGGCTTCAATTTCTGGAACGGCTCCAGATTTTCCTCGAGATGTCATGCGTTTTCCTGGAACGGAAGTTTTGGGTGGAACCTTAGGGCAACATGTGAAAGAAAGGTGGGGAGGATATAAAGAGGCTCTTGTTGGTGGACCGGGTAAAGAGGCCCAATCTGATTCTAAACTTATGGCTCATAGACAGAACTGGGTTTCTTTAGGCCTAATAACTGGACCTCACTTGAGTCCAAAGCCTAAGGACCCAGGCCCAAATCAGAACCATTCGAGAGGATTAAACAGAGCTCAAGTTAGCCCAAGGACGAAAGACTCGAGTCAGCGAACTCCAGTTTTAACCTACCAAAATGATCGAAGGCGGAAGGGCGAATGCTCATCACATGCTTGCAGTGCCTTCTCAAGCTACAAACTCCTCTCCGACTGGCCAGGTGTTGTCGCAGATTCCTTTGCAAGAAGTTCGAGAGGACGATGCCAGTCCGGCGACCACCTTTCGAACGGGTAATCATCAAAAAGGGTTCGCGGTGGAAAGAGCACTGTCTGGAGATGATGGTCCGGCTGTTCGATGGGCTGATTTAGATGATAGAGAAAGTTGTCATAGGTCCGATCTTCACTATGATGGTACAGACGAGGAGCAGTTGCTTCTTGTGGGGAAATTATTGGGGATTTCTTCCACGCAGAGATCAATGCAATTAAAGGAAGTTTTGAAGGAATTTTGGGAGGCAGAGAGGCGAGAACAGGAAGAAGAGCAGCAGGTTAGAAGAACTAAAAAGAGAGAGAGGGAGCTCCGAAATCTTCAGTCTTCGGTGAACTATCACCGCTCTTTGGTGTTGGTTGATTCAGTAAGGGAGGTAGTTGTTTCTAAATGAAAGTTATGTCATGGACTGTTCGTGGGCTAGGTGCATCTCTGAAAAGAGTGCAGGTGAAATGAGTAATCTAGTTACAGAAGCCAGATAACATTCTTTTGCAAGAAACAAAGATTCAAGATACAGATGATGGTGCAAGCAGGTCAGTTTCGGGTAGTGGTAATATGGGTTGGGTGGCTAAACCTTCCGAGGGGGCTTCTGGAGGTATGTGGTGTCTTTGGAATACGAATAAATGGCGTCTCATCTCTGCTAATGTCAGGGCTTTCTCTATTTCTGTACTTCTGGAAGATCTGTCAACCAATAAAGAGTTTTTCTTTACAAATGTGTATGGTCCAAATTCTGATTCAGATAGAAGTGATTTTTGGAATGAATTGTCATCTGCTCGTAATGATTATTCCGCTCCATGGTGTGTTGGTGGAGATTTTAATGTTGCTCGTCGAATGGCTGAAAGGAAAGGGCGTCACGGGATTTCTAGCTCTATGCAGCGGTTCAGTTCTTGGATTGATGAGATGGAGCTAGTTGACCTTTAAGGGGAGCCTCTTTTACTTGGTCTAGTTTGCAAGACAATCCTTCTCTTGCACGACTGGATAGATTTTTGGTGGAGGTGAGTTGGTTGGATTGTTTTAATCAGACTTTGCAACATGCGTTGCCAAATCCTATTTCGGATCATTTTCCAATTTTGCTGGATTCTTCTTTAGATTCTTGGGGTCCTCCTTTTCGATTTGAAGTTGCTTGGCTTAAAGAGTATGGATTTGATGATTTAGTAGAGCTCTGGTGGAATGATTGTAATCCTACAGGATGGAAAGGTTACTGTCTACTACAAAAGCTCAAATATGTGAGGGGTAAATTGAGGTCGTGGGCTATTGATTGCTGTGAGAAATCTACTCGTCAAGAATCTATTTGGTTAGATGAGTTGCAGGCTCTGAGTAGATTAGAGGAGGAGGGGTCTCTTTTGCCGGATCAAATTCTTCGGCAAACTGAACTGAAAGCTTGCTTTAAACGGAAAGCTCTCCAAGAGGAAATTAAATGGAAGCAAAGGTCTAGAATTCGGTGGTCACAAGAAGGGGACAAGAATACAAGTTTTTTCATCATATGGCCAGCTCTAGAAGACGGAAGAATTATATTCCCTCTATTATTATTGATGGGGAGTTGGTCGAGGATGGGGGGAGATGTGTAAAGAGATTGTTGACTACTTTAAGGGGTTGTTTTCAAATGGGCGTGGTATCTCTGCGGTGCCTGAGTCTACCATTTAAGGTCCTTAATGCAGTTCAAGCAATCTCCCTTGAAGCTCCTTTTGTGCAGGATGAGGTTAAGCTTGCAGTTTGGCGGTTGGGTGAGGATAAAGCCCCTGGTCCAGATGGGTTCCTCATTATCTTTTTTAAGCACTTTTGGGAGTTAGTTAAACCGGAGGTGCTGGCTTTTGTGTTTGAATTTTTTGAAAGGGGCATCATCTCAAAGGATTTGGGTGCTACTTTTCTTACGTTGATTCCAAAGAATTTAAATGACTTTCGGCCTATCTCTTTGCTTGGTAGTCCTTACAAGATTTAAGCTAGGGTCTTGGCAAATCGGTTGAAAGTGGTGCTTCCTTTTCTAATTTCCTCTACTCAAAGTGCTTTCATTAAAGGGCGTCATATTGTAGACTCGGTGGTGGTGGCACATGAATGTCTTCACTCTAGATTCAAATCTGGGGAGCTAGGTGTGGTTTGCAAATTGGACTTTCAAAAAGCATATGATAAGATAGATTGGAATTTTCTTGATTATGTTTTGGGGAGAATGGGGTGTGGTGAGAAATGGAGAAGCTGGATTCATTCCTGTGTCGCATCCACTCATCTATCGATCTTGATTAATGGTATCCCTAAAGGTTTTTTCAATATGGAAAAGGGTATAAGACAAGGTGATCCTTTGTCTCCTTACCTTTATGTGATTGTGGCAGAATCGCTTCATCTTATGCTGCAAACTGTTTCTATGCACGGGTTGATTCATGGATTTCATGTTGATCATACGGAGATTGATATAACTCATCTGCAATATGCTGATGATACTATTTTGTTTCTTAAAGCTGATGCCGAGGAGTTGAGTTTGGTTCGAGCGATCCTTTTATGGTTTCAATTATGTTCGGGGTTTGAAGATCAATTTTATGAAGAGCGAATTGATGGGGGTTAATGTCGAACATAGTTTGTCTCCAGTTGGCTGCTTTGTTGGGTCGTCGTGTCGCTTCTTTTCCGTCTTCTTATCTTGGGCTTCCTTTGTGTAAAGGGAAACCAAATAAGAGATGTTGGGACCAGATAGTTGAGAAAATGGAGAAACGACTCACTTCTTGGAAGGGAAAGTATTTGTCGATTTGTGGACGAATCACTTTAATTAAATATGTTCTCTCTAGCCTCCTTGTTTACTTTATGAGTGTGTTTAAATGTCCAATTGCTATTATTAACAAGTTGGAAGGTATTCAGAGGAATTTTTTGAGGAATGATGATAGGGACAAACGAAAATATCACGTGGTGGCTTGGTCTCAGGTTTGTAAGCCAGTAAATGAAGGGGGTTTGGGAATTAGACCTCTACGTTTGATTAATATGGCGCTTCTGGGAAAGTGGTTATGGGGGGAATCTACTGATGGTCTTTGGAAGCAAATTATTCAAAGCAAGTACATATTAAACAGGTTAGGTTGGCGAATTCTTGTAAATAACAGAAGAGTCTCTGGTTTTTGGAAGGGAGTTGGCTCTATCTCCTGCAAGTTTAATACTTATATCAGGTACCGTGCCTATTCTGGAGAGAATATTCTCTTTTGGAAGGATAGATGGGTGGGTAATGCTCCTTTGGCTATCACATTCCCTGTTCTTTTCTCTTTAGCATCTGATAAAGAGGCTAACATAAGGATGTGTTTCGAGATTCGTCATGGCAAAGTGATTTGGTGTCCTCAGTTCAGACGGGAATTGGAGGACTGGATGTTACTCATGACTCAGCTGCAAAATGTTTATGTTTTGGGGAGTGGTAATGACTGACGTATTTGGGAGCCGGATCCTCATGGGCTATTTTCAGTTAAATCTTTTTATTCTAAATTGATAACAGTGGGTGATATGCCTAGTGTGAAGTTGAAAATTTGGAAAGGTGTTGCCCCTTTCAAGGTGAAGGTTTTTGGGTGGTTGGCAGGTTTGGAAAAGATTCTTACAATAGATAACTTAAGGGTGTGTCATATGTCAATGCTTGTCCCATGTGCTTGATGGATGGGGAGTCTGTCTTTTGATTCATTACCATTTTGCCACTCAGATCTGGTGCTATTTTTTTCAACAGTTAGGGATATCTTTCTGCTTGCCAAAATCCTGGTTAGATTTGTTTAATGAAGAAATTGTTTCTAGTGGAAGCTCTTTCCGAAGATCTCTTTGGGGGGCTACTGTTTTGTGCATTGTTTGGTCAGTTTGGCTTGAACGCAACTCCAGAATTTTCAAAGGCAAGGAGACCTCTGTTCTCTATCTTCTTGATATTATCAAGTGCAGAGTGGCTTGGTGGATGGTTAGTTCGGGTAAGTTCAAGGCAATCACGATCTCAGATATTTGTAGAGCTTGGAATTCGGTGGACCAGTCCCTTCCTCATGCGAATATGTGTGCTTCTATGTCGTGGTCTCCTCTTGTGATGGGCGTTTTAAAGCTCAATTTTGATGGGACCTGTTTAAGAGAGGCGGGGCTAACTGGATATGGTGGGGTGATTCGTAACAATCTTGGTAGCTCAATGTTGTCTTTTGCTAGACCGCTTCACAATGGTTCTGTAATTGATGCGGAGTTATATGCTTTATGGAGAGGTGTGGCGGCTTTGGAAGAGTTAGGAGCGGTTAGGAGTATCCTTGAAGGTGACTCTAAGATTGTTGTTGGTTGGGTCTCGGGTTCGCGTTGTCCTTGGATCTATTTGGATAAAGTAGATTGGATCCAGCATTCTATGTTAGATCATGGATATTCTATCGCTTGGGTTCCTCGTTCGACAAATTCTGAGGCAGACGAGTTAGCTCGTCAGGGGGTGTCTTTATCTTCGGATATTGTTTATTTTTTTATGTAGCTTTGTTTTTTGTTTGTTTCTTTTTTGCTGGTTTGTAAGCGGTTTGTATCTGCTCTTGCTAGTTGTGGATTTGTTTCTTTTCCTTTATTAATGAAGTTACTATTCAAAAAAAATAAAAAAAAATTCATACTACTGTCCCAAGAGAGAATTAGATCGTTAAGTGTAATGCCTTTGAAAATGGGATCCGCCAACATCCAAACGAACCAACTCCACTTGGCTTTCTGGAAAAGATCGTTCTCAGAAGAGGATAATCCTTCGAAGAGTCTTGCATTCCTTTCCTTCCACAAGGTCCAAAATATGGCCGCCGGATGCATATTCCAAGCACCTCTCATCCTGGGTTTCAGGTAAGGGAGGAATCAAGTTGTGAGAGATTGAGAACAAGAATTGGGAGAGACCCAACGGACCCCCAAGAAGTTGATGAATTTTGTCCAGAGGCCAAGAGCAACTTTGTAATTCACAAAAAGATGATTAGGATCCTCGAACGAAGAATCACAAAGAAGACATTTGAGTCATCCTCAAGTCTAAGCAAGCCTCTCCTCCTCAGTTCAACTCTCGCAAGAATCTTTTCCTTTAGGACACACCAACCAAAGATTTGAACCCGAGGAGGAGCCGCCCCCACCCAATCTGAATTAGTGATCAGACCAACGGTAGAAAGCTGGCTTTGAATGAGATGCAACACTGCTTTGACAGAAAAATTTCCCGAAGAGTCTCCATACCAAATCATTTCATCCTTTTCTGACAGCAAGAGTGGAAACTCCCTCAGGAGAGTTAAGAGACTGTTAAGGCTATCCACTTCAAAGGATCTCAAACTTCTTCTGAAATCAAAGTGCCAAGAACCACGACCGTCCACTTGTTTAAAATAATCTTGAACCAACGCATCAACGTTTCCCGACATTCTGAACAATCTTGGGAAAGACTCTTTGAGAGGAGTGTCTCCTAGCCAAAAGTCTTTCCAAAAGCGAACTCTTATCTCCTTTTCCCACCAAGAATCTGATGTGCCGATTGAAAATACTGCCCACCTTGTCTTCGCCAACAATAAGAAGCCACCAAGCTTTAACGATTGAAGAATCATGACTTTTGACTTTTCCACTCAAAAACCACCCTCCAATGCCATCAAAACCATATCTAGCATATAAGACCTTGACCCATAAAGCATCCTTCTCTTTGCCAAATCGCCAAGCCCATTTGCATAATAAGGATTGATTTTTTAAAAGAATAGGCACAAGACCCAGCCCACCATTGTATTTAGGTTTAACCATTTCCTGCCAAGCCCATAGATGTTTCAAGATTGTTATGGACATGAATTTGTTTTTATGGTTTTAGATCGTTCACATGTGGCTTATGCCACATCTGTCTAGGGTTCTAAGAGTGTCTTTTTTTTTTTGATAAAAAGCCTTGTAGAGACATTTTTTTTGAATGAATGAAAGAAAAAATTCAAGTTTTTCCCATTTGTAGATCTAGTGTGACTCATTCTACCTCATTGGTGTGAAATCAAGGAGCCTTGCGTAACTTAAAGTATAAATCCTTCTTCTTCTTGTTCTCCTCTCTCTCTTCCCTACCTTTTTTTCATATTTTTCCCCACTTTTCCCCCTTCTTTCTACACCTTATTTTTGTCCCTTTTTTTGACCAAACCCTACCCTTACCAAACCAAGACCCAACCCCACTATCGGTCACCAAAAGCCCGCCAGGACCCACTAGTCCATATGGACATCCGTACATGTCCATATGACCATAGGAATAAGCCCATTTTGGCTATGTTTTGTCCTATTTTCCATCCTTACCTCTATATCCCTATCTTACACTAGTAGATCTAACCCTAACTTACTGTTTCGCCCAAGGAGAAAAGTAAAATCTTTTGGGATTCGATGGATTCTTGTTCAGCGTTGGCATTTATTAATGCAAGGAATCTCCTAGATAGTGCCTATGAAGAAGTTCCAAGGAACCTGTGCATTGTAGCTTCATCCTTATCTAATCATGTTTACAAACCAAGCTCATTGTAAACATTCAGCACCAATCAAATTTTCTTGTTACAATGCCAAAGAAGAAGAAGGTGAGGAGGAAGAAGAAGTGATTAATCGGGTAAGGTAGCTTTGATTCTCAAATCACCTCCACCTCGCTTTACTCATTCCAAGCTCATTGTAAATGTTTCTGCACCAAGTACTTGTAGGTTTCCAGTGCATGAAAATGCTCTCTCACTCTCTTTCTGTCTGTTGTTTGGTGGTTGTGCGTTGCTGTGTTATCCATTTTAGCAACTCTCTCCTTTTCTTTCTTTCTTCTTTTCAATAGTTCAGTGATCTTCAAGAATGCTACTTGGGAAAGAGGCGCCATGGAGCCAATCAATCACTTAAGCAGGAAGAAAGGGATGTGAAGACCTTAAATCGAGAAGGTTATCATGCAGGTCTAAAGGACTTCCAATCAGTATTGAATACCTTCACTAGATACAGGTTTTATAGCATTCATTATTTATGCTGATATCAGTTTCTCTTTAGTCATATTCTCGAACCCTTGTTGCAACTTTAACACATGTAGTCTTGATATTGTTGTTTGTTGGGCTTACTCTTTCCCTGTATTTTTATTTATTTTTTCTTTCTCCATGAATCAGTCATTTGCGTGTCATTGCTGAAGTTAGACATGGAGATCCGTTTCAGTCTGTCAATACCGTATCAAGGTGAGGGTAACGGCAAACTTTTTTTACCTTTATGGTTGCAAATATGGCTACTTCAACTATGCTTTAACATCATTTTCCATACACTTAAAGAGCATTTAATTATTTTTGTTTGAGTTGTGATTTTAAGGATGACATTTTTCTTGGTGTGAAATTTGGCGTGGACCTACATTGATCTAATTCTTCCATCTGGTAGGCATCATCTGAAGGGCTAATATCTCTTTGTCAGATGATGTTTGTCATCCAGTGTTGTCTTTTACATGGACAATGAGTCCACATTTAACAATATGAAATCAGTTAGATTCTGGATGGTAAAACTTTTGGGGCATCACCATCCACGGAAAGGAACTTCATATGAAAAAGTTTTCATCACCAAAATTTTGGCTCTTTTTGCATGCATTGTAGGACAGAGAAATATGTTTGATCAGGCATTATATAATTGCTTTTCCCAATTTTGTGATTATTTAAGAATGTTTTAGACCCTCTCATGCATGGCCACAATGGTATCCTTAAACCAAGAAATATTCAACTAATTAATGGGTCTTACAAAGCATTTCAGAAACTGAATTCTGGTTTCCTATGGAGCTTTAGCTCTTCTTTTAACCTGTGTTTCTGTTAGGGAGCGCAACTTAACTGAATATTTTATCTCCATTGTCAGTAATCAGGATTCTTTCCATTTAGCTTCTGCAATAAACTTTCTTTTTTCTTTTTGACCTTCTTTGATAACTAAATTTGCTGATGATTGTTTATTAACTGTCTTTTACAGCATTGAATTTGACCGTGATGATGAATTGTTTGCTACTGCTGGAGTTTCTAGGCGCATTAAAGTTTTTGAATTCTCAACAGTAAGCTTTTTCCTCCAGAAAATTCATATTGCTGGATGAACAGAAAAGCCATATCTCGTTAGGAGGGACTGTGCTTTGAGGTCCTAAGCTTCTGACCATTCCAGATAGGTGGGTCCGTGCTTTGGTGATCCAGACTTGAATTTTTGTGTCTAACTGTTGATTGGGACCTCCCAAGAGTCTAATCTATTGGAAGATCCTTGCTATTATGTCTCATTCTTTTGTCAAACTGTTGGTTGCTCTATCGTTATCATAAAAGCCTAATAGCCTAACAACAACTATGTTCTCTGTCAACCTATATTCTATCATATCATGTCTTACCAACTCAGTCAATGTATTTAACAGATTCCCCCTTCTAGTATCTTCTACTTGTAATCCTTTTATCCTTGGTGTCGTGTTTGTTTTGGGCCTTCTATCAGTACGTCTACACCATCTTAATCAGCTTTCCCCCATCGTTTCCTAATTTGAGCCACTTTTGGGCCCTTTTAAGGCACTCATTTCTAACTCTTTCTTTCCTTGCTACACCACACATCCATCTTTTTGTTTTTTCCAGTTTACACCATACATCCATCTTAACGTACACTTCTTTGTCACCATTACCTTAGCTACCTGTTTTTTCTTCATTCACCAATATTCAGCTCTATATAGCATTCTTGGTCTAATTGCCATCCTAAAGAAACACTCCTTTAATTGATGTGGCACTGTTCTATCATATAATACTGGACTAGCTTGCCTACATGTGGCCCACCTTCACTGATTCTATGGCTATATCCAAACTAGATCCTCCATTTTGTTCAACGGTTGCACCTGAAATTTCAATCTATGTGCTACTGTTATTTTCAATTTTAATCAGTTCATCCTGGGTACTCTCATAATCGGTGAGCCTACACTCTGTATGTTCCATCCTTATCCTAATTTCCAAGTCATTTCTCTGAAAAAGCTCCTCGACCTTTCTACTTACTGATTGGCTGATTCCTAGTCTCACTAATTACTACTGGAAGATTTTTTATTGTCACTCTCGTTTGGTGGGCCAGTTATCCTATGGATTGGGTCAAAGACCATAGGACCCACCTGTATGGAATATTGCATCAACTACTGCACATCTCCATGTATCAGGACCTTAGGTTCTCTTTTCTTTGACCGGTTGTCAGCCTTATCCTGTTTGAATTTTTTCCAGGTTGTAAATGATCCTGCAGATGTGCACTGTCCAGTGGTGGAGATGTCCACACGATCTAAGCTCAGTTGCTTGAGTTGGAACAAATATACCAAGAATCATATAGCAAGTAGTGATTACGAAGGAATAGTTACTGTTTGGGATGTAGCTACCCGGCAGGTAATAATGATTGCTGAGTTTCAGACATATTTGTCATTTCTAGTGAAATTGTTTACATTTCTTTCTTGTCCATTATCCATTTGAATCAACCAACAAATTTTATTGAATTTATAATTTTCAGAGTGTTATGGAATATGAAGAGCATGAAAAACGAGCATGGAGTGTTGACTTTTCACGCACAGAACCATCAATGCTTGTGTCTGGTAGTGATGATTGCAAGGTAATCTTAACGCTAATGTATTTAAATTTTTAAAGCTAACATACAATCTGTTAAATGTTTTTTTGGCTATGATTTTTCATATTTTAGAGAAATTTCGTTGTTATCCGTCATCATGATAATCTAGAGAGGGATAAGGATTAGAAAGATGCATAATTCATCTATCTGCTTACTGAGGTAGATGGATAAGGTCTCAGTGATGGCAGTGTTTAATAGTTCTTTGTTGTGATTGGTACTAATCTAGATGGAAGTAGAAAGCTTTAAGAAACTCCATCTTAAAGGGTTCATCTGCAGTAAGATTCCTTGCCATCAGAATCTTGTCATTCACCGTAAGGAATTTCCTTTTGGAGATCATCATCTTTTGTTTATGTTTTTCCTTCTTTTTCTTTTTTCAATAGGTTACTTGGGACTTTGATTAAGTGGGAAAGATATTACAATTTAAGAGATGGGCCAACACTTGAGATGGATGCTTATCCTCTGACCTAAACATTCATTTAGTGTCATGCAAAATGTGCTTCAAAAAAAAAAATTCAGTCCTGAATTTGGTTTACATGCTATCCTTGGGTTGTCCTCCTTCGCTAAGGTGCCATCCCATTCGCCATGTTCTTAACATGCGCTAAAGAAACACCCAATTCTCATGTTGGGAACCTAATCTCCCATGCAAAGTTAATCGTCTTCCATGGTGTTCTCTTTTGCCCTTTCACCCAATTTCATGCATTTGAGAGATGTCCCTATGATCATTTTCCCTTGGAAATTCTCTTTGAATATCTTTAATGCTTCCTTTATTTCCATTAATTCGTGATTGGAATTTTCCTTGCAAAAAAAGCTTTCTAAATTCCCTTTGGATTGTGCAAAATTCCTCCTATCATAGGTTGCCCTGATTTGCCTTACCTGGCCCCATATCTCCTTCCATAGACCTATTCCATTTCTCTTTGATCTTTACTTTCTTCATCTTCCAAACTTGATCTCTACTTTTTGTTTAGATCATCATAAGTGCTGTCCCTAAACTCCTTTTTTCCTTGTATCCATTTGATTAACCTCATCTTGGCCCTCTCAAACACACCTTTCCCTTCAAAGATCCTTCTTTTTTGCTCCTTTGGGCACATGATTGCCACTATTATTGTTTGCTACATGATCTTGCATTCTCTGCAAGGACGTCTCTTGCAGCTTTCCATTTGCCTTATGACCTTCTCCTAAGATGCCATTGTCACTCCACTCATTGTTAGAAAATTCCTCTGAATTAAAGCCAGAAACTTGCAATTCAAGATAAAAGATCTTTTATTTCCTCATTCACCCTACATAATGGACAAGAAGTGTTAGAATTAGAGAGGAAAAATCTTTTGATGAACCAAGTTGCATCTAGTGAGAGTACCTTGCTTGAAACTTCTGTCCAACAAAGGGCTTCTACTCTTGGAGGTACAAAACCTTTTCAAGACAATGCCCAAGGATGACAGGTTGCAAACCCTAGATTGAACCACTAGAAATGATTTGACATTAGAAGTTCTAGAGATATCCCTTTCTAAGACCTTATTATCTTCCTCCTCATCCTTACAAATAAAACAATTGTTAACAATGTGAAAAATATTTATATACTATTTGGACTCAACCTCAGACAAGTATTGCTTAAACTCAGGACTAGGAAATTTTGAATTTCCCCTCCCAAATCTTTGTAAAACACTCCCTATTTCTTTTCTCCATTGTGATGGAAGACCTTTGTAGTCTATTGATGGAGGTAACATTGGATTGTTTTGCTGTTTCTACATTGCGAAGTCAAATTTGATTCTCTCTCATCTACACTTTGCTTATGATAAGATTGCCTTTTATGGAAACAATCAAGATGAAGTTATCACCATCTTCAAGTAGTTGAGATTCTTTCAGGCAATTTTGGTCCTAAAGGTGAACATAGCTGAAAGTGCTATTGCAGGTGTCCTCTTCTCATAAGACAAAATTTAGAGTTTGGCATCTAGCGTTGGGTGTGCTGAGGCCTATTAGGCCTTGCTTTGGGTGCATCCAAACTTCCCTTCCATATGGGAGCTAGTTATACGAAGACTAAGACAAAAACTAACTCTTGGAAAAAAATCTTTATGTCTTTTGGACATATAAAAGCTACCCTTGCCTACTTACCATTTTATTTCCATTCTTTCAAAATACCTATCAAGGTAGTTAGGACACTCGAAAAGATCAAATGGAATTCTTATGAGATATGTTGGGAGAAAAAGGAAAGATTCACTTAACGAAATGGAAGATAGTGAACTTACAATTAGAGAATGGAAGCCTAGGTTGGAAAAAATCATCTAAAGAAATTAGTCTGTCCTAGTAATATTTCTGTACTTACCATTAGAGAATGGGGGACTAGGGTTCAAAAATATCATGTAAAGAAACTGGTCTTTTCTAGGAAACATTTGATGGAGGTTTGGCAAATAAAAAAAGGCACTTTGGAGAAAAGTGACAGAACTTAAATATGGAATGAAGAGGATGGGGGATGATTTCCTGGTAGGTTCTATTCTAGAGGGGGATCAAAAGTTTGTTTGCTATTTTGAAATTGGGAATGAGGAGGCACAACAGGGGTGATAAGATCAAGGAAATGATGAGGCTAGTAGTGGGTGATGGGCCAAAATAAGTTTCTAGAAGACTATTTGGTGGGAGATAGGGCCTTGAAACAATATTTTGGAAGATTCTGCTCCATATCAAAGGAGTGTGATGATTTGTTAGGGCATATCGTGGTTTGGGCCTTTTTACCTTTCATAGGAATATGATGGATTATGAGATAACATAAATGGAGTAATTGCTAGCACTAAGCACTAGATGAGGGGTGAGAATGGTTTTGGGGTTTGGAGTCTTGTGGGATCTTTTCAAGCAAATCCCTGTCTTTACAGCCTTACTTTTCCTTGTTGTCCCCCTTCATAGCCATTTGGAAATTAGCTTCTCCCTCTAAAGTTAAAGCCTTTGTTCAGTCTCTGTTTGTACACAAGCTGTACTCTCAACCAGCTCAAGTTTCAGCCTCCCGAACATTTGTTTTCTTTGTTGGTGCTATGAGAAAACTTTTTATCACTTTTTTTTAAACATTGTTCCTTTGTTTCTCCTATATGGTCTTTGCTTTTTCTTTTACCTTTCTTTTTTAATTCCAGTTGGGTTCCTCCAGTTGTTTTCATGCTCTTTTTGGAGAGTGGGGTTTAGGGCCCTATTCAAATAAAGGTCAATTCTTTGAAGACAATGTATTATCTAAGATGTTGAGAAATGTCACTTGATAGAAATAACCACAAAAGAGGTCATAGATTGTTCATAGGATAATGTTAGAAGGAAGTTGGCATCTTATCTTTGATCCTTGTATTATTTTCCTCAAGGACCCACTCATCTCTCATTTTGCAGTCGCTTAGGGGATATCCTTTCGCTCATTATTAAAATTATTGCGCTCTCATATATTTTGTTGTTGACTTTTTATGCCCTATATAACAAGTATTATGGTGTGCTTTAGAAACTGATCTAATAAAAAAATTTAATTAAAAACTATTTTCAGAAAGTTTGGAACTAAAGACTCCTGGAGTGCAGGTGGTAGATTTCAAGTGGTTAGAAAATTAGTGGAATTCAATGATGTGGCCTGATGTTGTCCAGTAGCATTCTACTCAAACAACCCCTGGATTCTCCCATACCTGTCCATCGATCCCCTAGTAAATGTAATGTGAAATTGGGATACAATGAAACAACCCGAAATTAGGATTTAGGAAGTCTCTTGGTTCCATAGACTAATAGGATCTGAATTTACAAATGCAACCCATTTTGGAACCATGGAATGTATGCACCTTTCACTACTACTTTGTGATTGTATAATGGTTTAATGTTTTCTCTTTGTCGAGCAGGTCAAAGTTTGGTGCATGAAACAAGAAGCCAGTGTACTCAACATTGACATGAAAGCGAATATTTGTTGTGTCAAGTATAATCCAGGATCAAGCATTTATGTGGCGGTAAACATGCATGTCTTTTATTAACATGTAGATGGACAGATGTCATTTCAGTTACAACCTGATTTTTATTTCGATATGGGTTTTCAATTTAATCTGGCTGACACCTAATTAGGGTCCAAATGTTTACCTGAGTTGGTCCCAATCCTCAAGCTTCTCAGGTTGACCTGTAAATTCTGTTTCATGCCATGTGGATATGGTAGGCTGAAAATTGGTCAGTTCAGGGTTTTCTATCCACCTCAATTGTTAATTGGATCCAGGTTTTGGACCCAGATCTGACCAATGAATCCTAGATGTGAGTCCAAATTTTAACATGTATTGTCTGGGTACAGGGTCATGCAATCGACCAAATTGACAGCCTCTGGATTGTGTACCTTATCTCTTCTGTTTTGTTTTGAAGTAGTACAAGTTGGTTCTTGCAGGTGGGTTCTGCTGATCATCATATCTACTACTATGACTTGAGAAATGTCAGTATGCCGGTGCATGTTTTCGGTGGGCACTGGAAAGCAGTGTCTTATGTGAAATTCTTGTCAACCAACGAGCTTGCTTCTGCATCAACAGATAGTACGTTGCGGTTGTGGGATGTGAAGGAGAATTGCCTGGTATGTTAATTATATGAGTTCAACTCATAGTTTTGAAACCGTGATTATAGGACCAAGATCCAGCTAATTACTGGGTTGGGTCAACTAGGAGACTGATGGGTCAACCAAGCTGCTCAGGTCAATACTTTTAAATAGTTTTATTTCTTGACCGGGACTCAATTAGTTACCGGATTGAGTTAGCTTAGGTGACTTGGCAACTTGACCAAGTGCTTGGTTCAATTTTATATAATAATAATTTTTATTGAATTTGTCCAAATTTTTTTTGAAAATATGAAAATAATTAAAAAACCTATAATTCTTAAAGCAGCAAAATGAAGCCATTATTTATAGAGAATTGTGAAGCTTCACGAGAAAGGATTTGGTTGGCATGATGGGCGATGAGGGTGACACGTCGATCCACAAGAAAGGTTTTGTTCTTCATCTATTGGCAGGAACCTCAGCGGGGGTGAGTGAACGTGGGAGTTCTTGCGTCTAGGGCTAGGGTTTGGAGAAATCGAAAGAGAATCTCGCACCCTAAGATAGGAAGGATACTAAAATACAGTGGGGTCTTGAGACTTCTGAGAGAAGCATTGTTTGTAATTCCTTTGGGGAGGAGATGGTTCACCACAGTGGGGAGGACACATTCAGGTCCCCAGTGGTGGAAAAGTTTGCACCAAGAGGCATTAAGGCCCTTACATCCTCAGCTGGGCCTTGGGTAGGATGGGTTAGGTCCATCCACTATTTCTGGGCCTTTGGTTTCAATGTGTGACCCAGGCCACGGGAAAATATGGGGAATGGTCAAACAGAGGAAATAGGTGTGGAGCCAAAAGGAACAGTCAAATAATAATTTGCAGGGCTCAAATAGTGAAATCAGGCCCAAATTTGATTTGGTTGGCCTATGGGCATTTAGGAAAAGGGGCATTGTCATGGAAGATGCAATTAAGTTGATTAAATTAATCAGGCTTCTTGGGAATGAGTTTGTGGATGAGAAAAGGCAGTCATTCGTTGATCGGAGAAAGTTTTTGATAATTAAAAAAAAGTGAGGGAGTGGGTGGGTAGTTTGTTGGGCTGGGTTGTAGTACAGACTAAAAGGTTTCTATTGGGTATGTTTTTGGGGTACTGAACAAAATGTGTGCACGCTACATGAGCTGAGAACAATATAGTCACTACTAAAAATGTCGTCTTTGCAACAAGGATTCTTCAATTGGAAACATCTTAGTGGGTCATAGTTAATTTATTTCATCAGAATCTCAATTGGAATGGTGAGATAATGCAGTTTTGAGGGGGTCCATCTTGGCTCAATCTATGTATGAGTTTATGAGCATGGGCATGGGTTGAAGTGAACTTGGCCAGGCCAATCCTGAGCCCAGATGAAAAGATGGAGAACTTGTGCTTGGGCTAACCTGGGTTTGGGATGGGCTCATTGTTGGGCCCAAAAACAGTAGACCTGAATCTGAAATTAGTTTGGGCCTGGTGGCTGGCCTAAAGTAAATAATATTATTTATAACCATTCAAAAAAATAATATGATTTATATTACCTACATATAATGTATACATTTATATCTTTATTTATTATATAATTTCTGTTTTTATGAGATTTGATAAAATAATTCAAGCTAAGCCCATATGTGGCCTGAGAAAAGCCCAAGCCAAGATAATTTGAGTTAACAATTGTCTTAAAATCAGCCTCAGGCCTTGCAAATACAAATATGTCCAAGCTTGGGCTTGTGCAAATCAGGCCGTCCATAAATGAGCTTGGACCATTATTGACAATCTGGTTTGAATCAGGCAGGCCTAAAGGCCAACCTGCCTGGGTGGCTGGGGGCCTGGTGAATTTACCCCCATCCAATCACCCCAGGGAATTGATTTGGGCCATGAGATATCTGTCATTGAACATATAAACCATGAACTTTTGAGTTCTAATATCAACTTAAACTGGAATATCAATCCTCAAAAACCAACATATTTTGGGTGATAACTTCGGTTTGTATAGTATCATCATCAAAGCCACATTTGGTTTGTATAGTATCTGTACCATTTTTTATACTAAACAATATAAACATATAAAAAGTTTTACATGGGTATACAAGGAACCAAAGAAGTATTTATTGATATTTCATCATCATCAGATATTGGCTGATATTTGAAACTAAGATCTGAATGGGTTAGATAGAGGCTCTAAGGTCATTTAGATCAGATGAAAATTTACCTACGGATGCATGAAAATATATTTGTAAGAAGTTATTCTGGTTGAATAATTTAACCTTCTGATTTTGTTCATTGAAATCTGCAGTATCAAACATCACCTTCTAAGCATTCATTTGATGGTAACCTTTTGAATGGTGATGATGATGATGATGACGACGACGACAACAATGATAATATGACCAGCTTGTCTTTCATGTACTCCACCATAATGATGCCTACCATTTAGATAGAATAGGTTGACATGTTCACATGCAGCATGTACAGTTTATTAATGATCTAGATTTTTGTTGGATGAAATACAAGATCAAAGTTTTGCCTTCAGGATATATGCACTAGGTGAAAACTAGTGCGATTTGACAAGTTATTTTGCTGTCATTTTGGTGATTCTATCTTGGCATGGCACATACTGAAGTTTGTTCATCCCTCTGAGTAGGAATCCAGAAAAAGGATTGTCGACAGATAATCAATTGACTTTGTCCTTAACCATCCATTACATTTCTTAAACAGGTGTCTGTAACCCTCTATTTCATTTTGTCAAAACATTTACCCAAATGGGTATTATTATGATGTCAGTTTATTGTTTTACAAGTCTTCCATGATTATCATGTGTGCATGATCTAGTTATTGTGCCTCATTTTACTGGCCTTTTGAAGTAAATTTGCTGGCCCCTTCAATGGTCTTGACTTCTTGTGCTTCTATGTGGTTGTTAGTTAGGATCTTCTTAAACTTATGACGATCTTCTTGTTTGGTGAAGTTAACCTAAAACTCTGTTTGTTGTGGAATGTTTTGCTTAGGTTCGCACATTCAGGGGCCACACAAACCAGAAGAATTTTGTTGGTTTCACCGTGAACAATGAGTATATTGCTTGTGGCAGTGAAACAAATGAGCTTTTTTTGTATCATAAGGTACGTGGCATTGCAAGAAGTTGGGCTTTTATATATGTGACTTTCCTACTGTGCTGAGCCTAATGCACAGAAGTCCTATTTTGTCCAGTTTGATGTTCCAAATCTAACAACTGCAATCATCTATTGAAAGTAATTCAAATTAAAGAAATCTAGAAGGCCAGTCTCTGACCTCATTCATCGAACAGGCTGTTACTGCATGGAGCTGCTGTGCATATTTTATTTCTTAGTGTTAAGACCAACAATCTTTCCAATGAGAGCATTAGGAATGTCATCATAGCCATTACTGGGTGAACTATTTTTCCTTTCTGGCATTGGGCCCCACCCATTTGGAGTTTATGCATGGACACGTGTGTTGTACGTGGCAAACTGCTGCATATATTTCGTTCTTGAGTCTACTGGCAATCTTTATGAAAAAAATTCTTACTTCCGTGCAAATGGGTGTATCCTGACTTTTGGATGTGTATGCAGGCTATCCCCAAACCTGCAGCTTGGCATAGATTTGGTTCTTCCAATCTGGATGACACAGATTACAATTCTGGGTCATACTTCATTAGCGCTGTATGTTGGAAGAGTGACAGTCCCACCATGATAGCAGCAAACAGTCAAGGAACTATTAAAGTGCTTGTACTTGCAGCTTGATTATGACTATAGAAAGAAAGAAATTCAGTATTTTTCATGCTTACACTGGAGTTTATGGCTTATATATTTCATTACTATAAATGGTTGCTTACAAATCATCAGGTTTTCAAATTGGATGCAAAGTTTCATTAGGGAATGGAAAATGTTTCTTTTGATAGAAATGACATAGAGCTGATTTCACAGACTCTGATTGGTGAGCCAGTTGAACACCCATCTTCAAAACAAACTTGAATGATGATGGCATGAAATCATTGATGATCTGGTAGCTTTCTGATATAGAAGAGGTTGAAATGGATCTCTTGGGCCATGCTCAGGGTCCAAAACATATAGATGGGATCTTCTTAGGTGAATGATTTGTTCAGCTACCCGTGTCTCCAGAAAATCTTGCACCTCCACAAGTCTCGGCTTCCAACTGGGTCGCTGCTTCAGATGCTTCTTTTCCCTTTTGAGTCGGCATCTCATTCTTCTTTTCTTCAAGATGCTGATGCTGTTAACCATTATTCCTTCACTGACTTTTCACCATACAGACTTGTCATCGACTAAATTTGGGTAGTGCTCGAGTTGTCGAGTTGTGAATGCACTTTGTTTCCCTGGGTTAATTGCCTTCGGTTAAAGCCATTTACTTTCATTGTTTCCCTTCTTTCTACTTTTTGGACTTTAGACCTGCCTACTGTGACATGGTTGAGCATGTGATGAAACAATCATTTTATGTTTCAGGGATTTAATCAGTCAGAATCTCATTTTGCTGAAGAGACCCTTAGAAAGGGCATTACCTGGGCCTATTAAAAGACTTCAAGGTTACAGTCATATCGAACTATATCAATTTAAGAAGAAATGTCTAGGACTGAGTTTAAAGTTAATCCTGGCTGAAGGCTGTTAAAGATATGTTAATTGGATAATGATTGATTTGGTTTGATTGTATAGATTGTTGGAGATATTAGTGATATCTCTCAATTAGAATTGGATAGTGATCCTTGCACCATCAAAATTAGTCAGTGTACACTAAATGAAACATTTTTTTCTTAATTCCATTTTACTCTCAACTTCATTACTTCCTCCACATTTTCTCAAACCTTCCCCATAATAAAGTTGAGGGTAAAATAGAATTTTTGTAAAAAATTGTTTCATTTGGTGTACGTTGACTAATTTTGATGGTGTATGTATCACAATTAGGATTCTCAGTTACCTTTTGAGATTATCTTTTGTATTCTATGTATTTAGTTCTCATTCTTTTTTCTTTTTTTGAAATATTAACGACTTCATTCATTAAAAAGAACAAGAAATGAATATATGAGAGGGAATCAAGTATAGGAGAGATATACTAAGCTTCAAGAAGAAAAAACGAAGAAAGACCAAGAAGAAACAAAGATAAAAAGTGAATAAGATTGAACACCAAAATAGGAACAAGTACTCCTTCCATCAATAGATACAAAGAGGAGTCTCATGCTCCCTATTCTCCCATGATTGATGTGATGAAAACAATGGCAAATCAGGTCTTTGTTTGTCAACACCAACTTTTACTAGGAAATCGACCACATTGTTTGCCGAACGATATAGTTCTTATTCATTAAAATAAACAAAGAAATATTTAGTAGATTTTATTGTCCCTCTCATCTTCTAACATGATATCAGTCACCAGATTTCTTAAGCGATCGTGAGTAACTCACTCTCGATCGGAGTCATGGAAATTCTATGTCAATTCCATCTCCTGGCCACGCCACAATCTCGGCCTTTGCCTGGTTCCTCCAACGGCAACCTCTCTGTCTTCAGTGCCCGGATGTATGTGTCACAATAATCCTCTGTTCTTTCAGTTTTCCACATTTCTACATTAGTGCTAACCTTTCCATAGTACTCATCACCACTTCATTTTATTAGCTCTATGTCTAACCCCTTTTATAATAATTCAATGTAAAATTGTAACTTGATTCACAACTGAGGGACACAACTTGACTAAGAGTCCAATTTTCGCGATCAACATTAAATTTGGATATTACTTTGTGATTCGACTCATATTTTGATATTTTTCTAACTTGTCTACAACTCAACTAATTTTTAAGATCTTAACCGATTCTTAATTCAAGCCAACTAATTTGGATGATGTCATATAAGATCACGAAAGCACTTGTGTAATCAAGTAGATAATTGAACTTGTATACATTGTGTTGAAATATTTCAAGTAAAGAAACATCTTAAAAAATCCATCGTTACAACATAATTATTATAAGGTTCCAAAAAGCATCAAATAAACGAGGCCTATATATTAAGGTAGTTATAATCGTAATCTAGGAAAAAAACAAAACGGGTAGGTTAGTGCATCCATATTTCGAGTCAAGCCAATTGAGATCACGTAGACCTTAACTAAATTGCACGCCTACTCACAACGATAATTTAAAAAACATTTAATAAATTCTCAAAGTTTAAATGTAAGTGCTAAATTGACATAACAAAGTCATAAAGTTCTCGTCACTCAATTAAAGATAAATAATATTTGCAATAAAGTGATGGGATTAAATGAAAAACTAAAATTTTAAAAATATCTTAAATGGGTGGAATTGTAGTATAGTGAAGTATGGTCTAATAATCTTAAATGAAATAGTTAAGTACAAAATATTATTTTATTAAATATATAAAATCATTTGATCTAAAATTAAGTCAATCATAAATGAAGGAATAAGATATTTAAATAAAAATTAATAATTTATATTTTAATCTAATAAATTAAAATATAAAAATAATGATATTATATTCGATTTAAAAACCGTTTCTTCGGAAATACCACCCTCTTATATATGTATAAAAAGTGCCACCCTCTTCCCAGGACTGTAACACGTGAATTGTTACTGATCTAAAAGGTCATTTCTTCGTCAGTTTCCCTTCGCCCTTACAGAACAAAGAACTACAGAGAGGAGCGCACCGACTCAGACGAGAGAGAGAGAGAGAGAGAGAGAGAGAGAGAGAGAGAGAGAGATGAAGATCCTACACTTCCCTTGTTTGGAAGACAACTACTCTTACCTGTAATTGATTTCTTCTTCTTCTCCTCCTCCTACTCTTTTTCCATCTTTAAAAACTCTCACTTCCAATTTCTTCAAAAAACTTCTCAACTAAGGATTTCTGGGGCAGACTAGAACATGTAGCTCAGTGGTTTAGTGCTGTTGTTGAACTATAGAAGTGGTGGGTTCAAATGTTATCACCAGATAAAAGTAGATAAAAAAAAAGAAAAAAAGAGGAATCGGCTGTTTTCACTCGAACCCTACTGCTTCCGCCCATCTGATTATATTAATTTGTTTCCTGAAAATTCAGAATCATAGATGAGAATTCCAGAGAAGCAGCGGTTGTGGATCCGGTCGAGCCCGAAAAGGTTCTCCGAGTGTCCAAAGAGAACGGTGCCGATTTGAAGTTCGTCCTTACCACTCATCATCACTGGTAAGTTTTCTGGGTGCCTCTTCTCGGCCCATCCGATTGTCAATCATAAACGCCCAATCTTTAACCTTAAAATTAACGGTGGATTGTTGCAGTTTTTTTTGTCTCTTTTGATGTTTGGGAAGTGATGAAGCCGACAATCGATTGGATTTACTTTTGCCTAGGAAGTGCTGGGAAGTCATGGACCGGATTTTTTTTTCCCATCAGCGGGAGTGGATAATCCTAACATCAGTCCAGGACCTACAAGATGGAAGGCTCAATCAGTTTATTTCATCCATCCATTGCCCTCTTGATGGATGTGATTGAACAACTTGTTTTGGGCATTTTTTATTCAGCGGTCATCCCAAAATTTTTAAGTATTTTACACAGTGTCTATCCAACATATTATGGTCATGTGAAATTTTATGGACTACTCATTATTGTGAACTAAGAGGGGCATGCCCAACATCCTTGATTGGGGGCGGCTGGGTGATTTGTGGAGAAAGCATTTAATATGCCAAATTCTAATGCAATGTAGGTTTTTTCTTTGGGGGTGGGCAGGAGGGGGGAAGACGGGGGTGGGGTGGGGTGGGGTGGGGCAGGAGCAGGGGCCTGGGGGGTGGTTGTTCTTCATGTCTTCCTTATGCGATGTCTCACTATTAGGCTGAGTTGCTGGGTCCTGAGCCTGAAGGCATTTACTGTGGCTTTGGCTTGCTGGCTTTAGCTGCTTATGTATGGACTGACTCTTAGGACCTGTAGTTTGGTGTCCTGTACTTTTGTTCTGTTGCAGCCCACTGTGGTGAAGGGAGGCTGAGAAAATTATTCAAATTGAAGGTTCTTTCCTTTTTCATGGATGTCCCTCAAAAATGACAGTTAAAAATAAATTACTATATCAGGCCATCAAAAGGTGAAATATTGGATGGATAGGTAATTCAAACTGGGAGGTTTTGGGTCATTCCCCACTAACGGTAAGACATTGGAAGGAATAGGGCAATAGCATGCTCCAACTGTTGGCAGATATTTCATCAAGGTTTTCTGTAGTTTTCTATACACTCAATGATAGCCATTGAATCATTTTCATTAAGTATGACGCATTAACTTGACTAAGAGGTTAACTTTCTAATGTCAAACTACCATTTTTAATAGGGACCATGCTGGTGGGAATGAGAAGATCAAGCAGCTGGTGCCTGGAATAAAAGTTTATGGGGGATCGAAAGACAACGTGAAGGGTTGCACAGATAAGTTGGAAAATGGTGATAAGGTGTCCTTGGGAACAGATGTGAATATACTGTCACTTCATACTCCTTGGTATGTGTCTCCTATCTTGTTTACTTGACTCTTTTTCATGCTGTTTCTTTAGCATCTACATATCCATCACATATAAAACCTCAGTGGGTGATCTTATGTAGTTATATCATAGCTTGTAACAAGATGCATGTCATCTACAAGGTCATGTATTTGCATTCCTTTCTGTAGTGATTGCACAAATGTTTATATTCTATGAACGTGTATGGAAAGTGAGCAGTGGAGGAAAATGGTAGAAACAAAAAGATCGTCTTTCACCGGAGGTGATAGAGCTATTGGGGTGCACAAGGAAGAACATGCAAAAATGATTTAAATTTGTGAATAAAATTCTGGGAATAGTTCTTCTTAATTTATTAATAAATTACAGTTTATAGAGAAAAATCCAAAATACTTCAAACCCTTATTGCAACCAACTTCGCACAATAGTGGACTCACCTATACCAAAATAGTAAACTTCCCAACAGTAATTTTCTAAAATAGTAAATTGCCTAGAAAACTCCTACTAAAGATAACTTTGGCACCTAGAGCACTCCTATACTTAAGAAGAATTAGAATAGTAAATTATAATTTACTAAAAGTGGTAATGGAATTGGGCAAATCTGATGACTAGTTGGTCTTACTATCGTAGTGGCAGTACTTGCATTTGTATTGCACCATCTATGCTTTAGGGAAAACATAAGATACATGTGATTGAAAATCATGATATTGCAAGAACTAATTAATTAGAATTTCTCTATGAAATCATTTTATTGGCTGCAAGTGCTCTCTCTCTCTCGCTTTCTCTCTCTACATCATTTAATTATGAAGGCGTATAGTCAAAATTGCAAAAAAGAAAAAAACACACTTTTACAGACTTTCAGTGAAATTAAATTTAGACCCGAATTCTACAATTCTAGTCAAGGAATTCAATAATGGAACTCAGAAATATACAACTCCGCAATGGACCTAATTAAGAGAAATCCTGTAGCTCGGATGGAAAAACCAATCTCAATTTCACTCAATGCAAAAGAAAAAGGCTCTAATCTTATTGGGAAAATTGGAACCTCGCAAAATTCACTGATGAAATTCGAAGTTAAATTGAATTAAAACTGAATTATGTAATCCATTTTTAGTTATGGAATGGTTGGATCCAATCAATTGAACATTCAATCTTAAGATGCAATCAAACACATCACGTGTATGAATTAAATTAACTCAACATAAATTCAAGATTAAATTAAAAAAAAATAGCTTAGACTCACCACACTTGAAGAGACCACATGCAACCTTCTCTTCAACTTCGATTACTTGAACTTGTGTGTCTTGCAGTGGTCACCCATGACTCAATTTATAGATGAGCAATGAAGAGAATTGAGGGAAAAAGAAAACCATACAAGGAACTTGCCCATGATCCTATCACTATAGATACAAGCCCTTGGCTTTCCTTATTCTCCAATCTACTAATTTGATTCCTACCAAATGAGAATTAGCCATGTTCCTTTATAACGTATAAAATTAAGAAAAGCAAAAAATTACATCATAATTTCCAAGATAGGTTGGGCGAATTTTGCATGAATTCCTTGCTTGATTTTGCTCCAAATTCTTCTCCACTTCAAGCAATTTCGGCCACAAGTTTGAATTGTTGCTATCTTGATGACTTCTATTTTGTGGATTCTTCCTTCATGCACCCAAGGGTTGCTATTTGAAAGAGATTCCTTTTGCTAAAATCTTGGGATAATATGACATTGCATTGACTAAGCAATGACATGGAATTCTCGCCACTTCAGTTTGCTCCCTACATATGTCATCAAATGTGAATCTAGAGGCCCAAAATATGCTCAAACAGGCCCTGACCATAACATAACCATTTGGGCTCAGAATAAGGTGTTTCAGGTCTTTTAGAACCCTTGGAAGGTCATTTTTTTCACGCACCCATCAATCTTAGCACAAAAATGAGGGCAATTTCTTCAATTTCATCAATTTAGTCTCCCTCATCTTCAGTTGGATCCAATAGGCCCATGATGGCCTCATCATTTAAGGTTTAAGAGAAAGATGTATGTGAAAAACATAGGAGCTTTTTGAAATTCTGGAAAACATAGGGGCTTCTTTCAAGTAAATTCAAAACAAAGGGGCCATTTTAGGAGAAAAAAAATCCTGATAATAATAACATTATGATGTCACAGCAGAAACAGTACCTTCAGAAATGCTGGTCTTGGATTATATGCTAGAAATGTGAACTTGGTGTTGTGCTCTGTAGTCTGTACTAACCACTTATTACCATCAGCCACACCAAAGGTCATATAAGCTACTATATTACGAGCAAAGTGGAAGAGGACCCTGCTGTGTTTACAGGAGATACATTGGTATTCTCAATCCTCTATATCTTTTGTGATTCATTGTTTCTATTGATTTTGTTTATAATCTGTAACTTCTGTGGAAGGTTCTACCATTAAACGATAGTGTTGTTTTGTCTTATCTGTAGTTTGTTGCTGGCTGTGGGAAATTTTTTGAAGGCTCAGCAGAACAAATGTATCAGTCACTTTGTGTGACGCTGGCGTCATTGCCAAAGCCGACTCGAGTTTACTGTGGCCATGAGGTTGGGATGACTTGACTGTTAATTTTAAGACCTGATTATGAAACGTAGGCTGCATTTAGTCTCTTGCTATCCTAGGAGCGAAGAAAATTATGCTTTGGCTTTATAATGAATAGAAAGAACCATGAAAAAGAGAGAATTATCTATTCCTAAATTGGCCAAACTCAACCTTGTCTAGAATTTGATATGGCCTATGTTATACCAAATAAAGGACCATGTAGGAACTGTGATTACAAAGTTCAACTTTTTTTTCCTTCTGCTGGTTGATTCCCTTCTACCACGGGGTTGTAGAATAACCTCATACAGTATCATAGAAGGTTGATGAGTTGATAATTGATACTTAATTGGATGTTATGAGACACTGTAGATGGTTGAGGCATTAAGAGGCCTTTTCACAAGAAAACCACAGTCGTCTGATGATTGATTCATAAAAGGATGGGTAAAAAGAAACTGTAATTGCTGTTTCATATTCAGCTGAGAATAAATATCCCAAAGGGTACTTTCGATCTAGAGGACATCACAATAAACAGGGAGAGTTTTGTATTCAGATGCCCATCGATGCTACAGTGGGCCCTATCATTCAATGTGTGGAGCACTGAAAGATGGGCTCCATGTTATTAAGTTGGCCAGAACAAAAATTAGATGTTTTCAACCATGTAAGATGTTATACTTGTTTCATTGGTTTAGATTTATAATGACTTATTGTTGCCTATGAACCTTTCTTTTTGGTGTTCCAGTACACAGTAAAGAACTTGCAATTTGCACTGACAGTGGAGCCAGATAATGAAAAAATAAAACAGAAACTGTCATGGGCTCAGCATCAGCGACAGGAAAACCTGCCAACCATTCCTTCAACCATTGGGGAAGAATTGGAAACCAATCCATACATGCGTGTGGATCAACCAGAGCTGCTGGTAAGTTCTCAATGCTTTTCTATTAGTTTTCTTGTGGAACCGTAGGAAGACTCCTGCCTTCACAAGGATGTCTACAGGGAGGGATTTAAGATCATTTTTACTCTTGCCATGTGGCATGTATTCCTGCAAGACAGATCTGATCCATCATGGAGGGCTGTGTATTTGGCTAGGCTAGCCCACTTTAACACTGGATTTGGGCTTGAGTTTGTTGTCCTATGCTGAACTTGGCTTTGAGTTTTCACACAAAATAGCTAAGCTCTAGGGCCTGCACTTATACCACATGGAGGACTGATTAATGCAGCTTTGTTTACCTACTTGGCTAATGGACTGAACCACTTGCTCATTTCTTGTCCATGAGATTTTGCTTTGAGCATCCAGCTTGGGCAGGTATATGGGTTGGACCTGGACAGGATCAGTTAGACCTAGCTACAGTATCACAGAAATGCTTTTTAGCCCAAAATTGAGCTGGTTCACTCCCTGCTTTTGTTGTATGTACTATATAGACTGTTTGTCAATCTAGCTGCCCATTTTGGCAGACTTCTATCGGTCACTAGATCAATGAACTGGCCTGATTTTTAATGCTGATATTCATAATGGGGCCCACCTGATGGATGACCTGTACATGATTCTACATGGGCATGTCTTGTGTTTCTTTTTGACCACAACACATTTGGACGTCCTTGAAGGAATATATCCATTGATTGTATTCACCGATTGGAGTTAGTAGTGTTCAGTACTTGAACCACTTTATGGCTTGCCTCTGTAATGGGTCATGTTAAATTGTATATGGTTTTGAGGGATGCGTTCTCATGATTCCACTTTTAATTCGTCCATAGCTCAAAAGAAATCATGTTTGTATTATGATGATTCACGTCTAGTATTATGAAGATTTTTTTTGAATGAAAATACTTGTCACTGGTGAAAATATTATGATGGCAATGATCTGTTATGTACTCTGTCGACTAGGGCAAGAACTAGTAGTAACCCCACCAGTGTCGGGTAAGACTCACATGGTCGAGTTTGATTGAAACCCTATCAATTTGGGTCTGTTTGGTTATAGGAATATAAGTGAGAATGGAATTAAATGAGCTGGACGAATTTGGGCTTGGGCTTGGGCTTGAGTTGGACCATGTTTATGAAGCTATGTATTCCATTCTCATTTATTTTTGTAGGACCGAACAGACCGTTCCATTCTCTTAAGGGACAGTTTTGACACTTGGTTCATTCTTTTTTTTTTTTAAAAAAAAAAAAACTATATATGAAGTCCTTATGCAATTGTAGCATTCATTCTTGTTTGGTTTATGGGTTTTTTCTTTTATTACTTAATAGATGTTTTTTTTATGGATGACCAGTGTGAAACTAATTCTTGATTGTACATTGAAATGAATAAGTCTGGCTTTTATTTTGCACGTAAAGGTTTGAATATTTTGATATTTTCTTTTTTAAAGGTTTTGTTGAATTCTTGTCCAATGTTGAGGTTAACTTTTATTTCTTTTTTAGTAAGTTCATATGCAATTTATTTAATCCTTTTAAAAAAAATCTGTTTTTAAATTTTTTTTTTTAATAGTTGCAGCACCTGTTCCGTGATGGTTGCAAATTTATTGAGGTCAACATTTTCGTTTTTTTTTAATTTTTTTATTTTTCTAAACCTTGGTCGCATCGAAATAGAATGTAAAAAATAAATAAATATTCATCATTCGTATTTCATTCTTTCCTTTTACAGGGAAAAATCGGTGGCTGTAGCTCCGCTGTTGAAACTCTTGGAGAATTAAGGCGGCTGAAAGACAATTGGAGAGGGTGATGAAGTTGGAACTGCAGTTCCTCTGCCTCTGTTCATTGAGTGTGGTGCGAATCTCACGATTTCTGTAAATGTTTAAACTCTAAATATAATGTGTCATGGATTTTAAACTCTAAATATAATGTGTCATAGTCATCTTTGTCATCAATAAAGTCATTATCCCGGCTTCTCGTTGTCGGTCAATTCTATAATTTTTTCACTAAATTATGTTGTATTTTATTTTTTATAATGGAAGGTGCTGAGACATCTTATCCGACTAATCCTTCGAGGTATGTGAAAACTTTCAATTAATTCACACTGGGTAAAGTTACGGAGAGTGGTCTTTTAGGATTGAATATGAATCGAATATAAGACCAGGGGTTGAAAATTCGTTTTCGGTCAATATATCAGTCGAAACGATATATCAACTGATATATCGTTATCGGCCGATATTTTTCTCTCTGCAGCCGATATCGGCCGATATAATACGACCGATATTTCAGCCGACATTGTGAATATCGGCCAATAACGATATATATCGGCTGATATTCACCACTATAAAACCGATACATATTGGCCGATATAATATGTATCGGTCGATATTTGCACCCCTGTATAAGACTTCTATTTTCTGTAGCAGGTTTTTGGCCTTCAAGCCAACCCTCGAGGTTTTTTCACTCAATTATGTCTTGTTGCATATCCATTCATTGGATTATTATGCATGCAAGTGATTTGCTGGCTGATAACTAGTGAACTTGGTCCATCTGTTACATATTGTTGATTTAAAAACAAAATTCTCCCCCGATATAATTGTCCGTGAATTAGAAAGGAGATCACAAGAAATTCCTACAACTTTACACCAAGGTTTATAAATCCTGATGTCTTATTAATTTCACTCAAGAACAAAATTTTATACCAGCAATTGAGAGAGACTTTAATAGATATTTTGGTAATATCGTTTGATATGATTCTCCATCGATTTATTTAGTGCAAATTGGAATGTTTATACATGTTCATGGGATTAGTATCACCTTCAATATGGGATGAGAATATCTATATTTTCAAAAAAAATATTGTTATTTAAGTTATCAAGTGAAGATATGGTTGTAACTCAAAAAAATTGAACTATATAAAAAAATAATTTAAGTTCCTATACAACCAATGTATATATTTTATTTCAAATATCTTTCAATAATATAATAAAAAAATTAAACTAGAAAATTAGATAAAATTTTGTAAGAAATGGAATATTTACTCAAACCACGATTGATTTACGGTTTATGGTTGGAATGTTTAATCCTATCATCCTAACCCTCAAGTTCAATCTCTAATTTTTTTTTTTTAATTTATATGTGAAAAACTGCGAGATATCTAGCATAAAACCTCTATAGGTAAGCCCACTACTCATAAATTGCAAAGGTTTAGAATTGTAATACCCCAGCCCAATTTAGGAATTAATTATGATTAATCGTGATTAATTAAATAATTTTTATCCGTTAATTATGAAATATTTTCCTCTAATCGTAAAGTGTATCAAATAAATTTTTCAACGGATCTAAGTTTGACTTGATCCGAATCCTGTAACTCTTTTAATTAAGTTTTAAAGATATATAAGTGAGTTACGAATATAATAATAATATTATTTTAGGCTTAAACCTTAGCTGCTGTATAAACTCAATCATTTGACGTAGTTTGAATTTCAAATTTTAGATTATGCATTATTTTTAAATTCCGGACCTAATGACATGCCAATCTCGTTATAATTTCGCTAATTTATTTTACCCCTAAGTTTTAAAGTGGTAAAACCCTAATTTGACAGGGTAGAGGAAGTCCTAAAAATATACAGAGAGAGTCAGTACTCAATCTGTATTATAACTAAGCTGTTTATTTCTTTACACTCTAAAATAGTTAGTTTTTTTTATATTTATTTTAAGCCATGAAATATGGGCCGTTGAATATTCTTTCATTTAGAAAATGTGGTTTTTGACTTCAAAACACCTTAAAACTTTAGAATGTTTTTATCAGACAAATTTACTCTATCAAACTATAAGGTTGGATACTTTCAAAAAGAATCTTGAAGATTAGGAGATTTTGTTAAAACGGTGATTTTTAGCGAAAACACTCGATTTTTGAGATAGATTTCACTCCAAATTTTAATACCATGCTCAGTTTTTAATACCTGACCTACTGAACCAATTGTATCAATTTAGTGAGACCCTGAAATACCCCGATAAAAAGAAGGACATAGATGTAAATAGTAAAAAGAATAAACTAATATTATATTATAAAATAATATCAGAAACCAAACGAAAGATAGGTTTCAAAGCTACGAATGTAGCTTTTAGTTGTGCTGGAAGAATACAACACCGCCAATTGCCTATGTCACTGTGCGGTAGTTGTAATAATAATATTAAAATATATAATAATAAATGCAAGTTATTGAAAACTTAGAAACCTACGAATAGCTTAGGCAACCTGTATGATTAAAAAAATGCATACGGTTGCTTATAAATAGGTGTAATCGGCGAGGAAACCAGAAAGTAAAGAAAAAAAAAAAAAAACACTCCTCAAAGTTTCTGCCGTTTTGCTCTCTCTCCCTCTTTCAAAAACAGCAAGCCCTCTCTCTCCTATTTTCTTTTCTTTCTTCTTCTTTCTCTTGCTTTGGCCATACCAGCAGCAGCCGAACGTTCGGGTTTCCTGAATTGGTTTAAGGGTTTTCAAATTTAGTCAATCTTATACAGAATTTTGCACCCAAGGTATCGAAATAATTCTATCTTTTATTTTTATTAACTTCATAGCAAATTAGGAGTAAAATAGCTTAGTATTGGGGGTTCAAAGAAATGATATTTTTTTTAAAATGGAGGAAAAATAGATTTTCTCTTAAAATTTAAATTTTACCCTCAAGATTCGTATTATTTTACGTTCAAAATATAATTTTTGACCCTAAGTAAAATCGGGGAAAAGATTAACCCCAGCTGACTATTATGTGTTTATTTTTCCGCCTTGTGTGTTTAAATTCCTGTACTGTACCCTCTGGGCCACATTCTCAATACGTCTCCATGGTCCTTTCTCCAGAAGACAATACGAGGATGGGGCACTGAGTACTTTACATTTTTCATTTTATTGTAATGTTTTGGATGGCTGACAACTAACTTTCTGACATAAGTTAAAGGAGTAGAAAGAGCCTAGGTGACTCACTACATATATCATGTTTTCTGGAAACATAGCACGGGGTTTGGGAAATTATTATGCGTATATACTGACAAATAGAAAATTTATACATTTTACTCTATCTTACAGATTTTCTGTGAAAAACTCAACCGGAGAAGGTGAGGAGACTCGAACCAACATTTTTATTGTGTTATATGTTAAACCCACTAACACCAGACTGAAATGGGACCCATGGTCAATTAAAGATGGAAAAGACTATATAGGTCCAGAATACGAGACCTGACACTGCCTACATGTAAGGGATGTAAATGTTCTAACTGTTTAGAACGTAGGCGTTAAAATGGTGTCGGGGAGTCGAGGACTTGTAGTCTCTAACGCAGTATGGACCCATGGAGTGTCTGGGAATTGTCGGGTAAAAACTGGGTGAAGGCATTCGTGTTATTAAATCCAGTTTTATATGTTGTGTGATATTGATTATTTTATTGATTTCTTGTACTGGTATTTTGATATACCAAATGATAAGGCTGAAATATGGTGGGTTCTCTCAGAAGAAGTCCCTGTGTAAGGAGGGCACTGAAAATCATGCATTATCATGCATTTGACATTTGCATGTGATAATTATGTTCATAAGTTAAATCTGTGGAAGATAATAACTTTGTAAAGTTTGATATTTGCCGTTGGGCTATAATTGCTGAGATTAGCCGAACACCGTTTGCGAACCGCTGGGTTGGACGTGTTAGTAGGCTGTGGTCGACCGCCATCAACCGTTGGTGTTGGATGGGCTAATAGACTTGGTCGTGGAGACCGTATGCACTTGCAAGTTGCTATATTATTTCCGTGGAGGAATTAATATTAGTTCTGATTGGAACTCTAAATGGGGGCTGACACCGGTGTTGTAACATGGCTGGGGACCGACCCCGGTGTTAACAATACAATTTGAATAAAAACCTTAGAAGGCGATCCTAGGGTGAAAATGAGATATGCTAATAACATACCTTTGTATGACATGCATTGCTTATGCATTGTTGCATTAAAATCATTGGATTTTATGGTGAGTTCTCCCCACTGGGCTGTTGCTCACGTCCCTTACAATGCAGGATCTGAACCAGAGGAAGGATTGGAGGGACCAGTGGTACCTCGTTGAAAGTCGGAACTTAGAAGTTCCTAAGGTTTTCCGCACGTGGAAACCATATGCTTGCTTAAATATGTTTGAGTATTAATAAATATGCCTCATGTGGCATAAGAAACTTATGTCTAAGTTTTAATGTCGTATACATTATATCCACTATGTTTTCGTGCGTAACGCTGATGAGACAAATGAAAATATTCGTGGTGTGATATGGTTGTATATGGGGACATAGGTATATGTTTGAGTTCATGTGTGAAAAGCACGTGTGACATTTTCTAGGATCGGATTTTGGTAAACTTGAAGATCCAGCCCAGTTATGACGTTGGGTGATTAGAATTTATTGTTTAAAAAAAAAAATTAGTCGCGTTCCGGGCCCACATCTGGATTCGGGGCGTGACAAGAATAATTGGGAATAAGTTAATCTTATATATGTCGATTCGGGATTCTCCCTTCGATGAAGTTGATTCTCTTTATTATTCATGGTTAAGGGGGAGAATCACTTGGGTGATCGCCATGTGTATTACAAAGTCCTGATCATAGCACTAGTAGGGGATGCATTTGATACAAGCATGCGTATAAAGTATGCTCTGATCTTGGAAATTGAAATATCAATTTCTTTCATTTGACTTGAAACAACATTATATCTAATCCCAAATTATCTGAAAGATTAAATAAAGAAACCTTACAGTGACCTAGTTCCAAACATTTTGGGCCTCCAATGTCAAAGAAAGAGGAGATGATACAAAAAAAAAGAAGAAGCCTTAATTTCGAAGAAAGAAGAGAGATGACAAAGAGAAAGAGAAGAAACGACGCATGTGGATTGTAGAAAGCTACTTGCATTTGGTGTTTTATCCAACGTCCTTATTTTCAGGAGAGAGGTGGAGATCTTGGGGTTCTCAATTGTTAAAAAAATGAGATAGAACAAAAAGAGATGAAAAAAAAGAAGGGAAAATTGGAGGGGAGGTGAATAAAAGAAAAGGCCTAACAACCATTTATATAGACTTTTGACTCTTTTTTCAAGAAAAATGAGGAAAAGAGTAAAAAAGGGAGAAAAAAAGTTGAGTCAAATTATTTTGTCCTTTTTTTTTAGACGTAGATATTCAAGCGTCACACCTGAATTTTTCAGACGTTACACCTTACTAATCCTTGAAGCATGTGTAAACCTCCTAATTTGCACACGTCGATTATAGAATTAAGGGAAGTGATCCTTTTTTGTGTTGAGAGGAGATTGATCCTAAGACCTCTCGCAAATAAAAGTGAGAATTGACCATCAAGTTAACCGGTTCAAATTATTGTCTTCAGGAAGGTTGATCGAAAAGTTAGCTCGGGTAGAGGGCCCTTATATAATAGACAAAAGTGGACTTTGAAATCATCATCTCATTCTATTGCCTAAGCAAGTCCAATTTTTCGGTCAATGGTTAGAATTAGTTTAGATGGACGAAAAATCTAAGTGGTTGACTACTAGGAGAATGGGCCTTAAGGGTTAGATACTTGATATAGAGGGCAAGAGAAGTCCTACTTCAAATGTAAGTTGCTCGTTTAAGTAGGTGAAGCTAGGGCTTTGAAGTCGGTATCTCATTTTTTTTTGTCCAAGTAAATCTAACTTTTCATTCAATGGTTAGGGTCAGGGGTCGAGATATCTCGGCCGATATCATACGGGTTTTAAGCACCGTATGATATTGGCCAATATGTATTGTATCGGACGTACAGTCTTCAAATCGGCCGATATGACCGATATATCACAAAATCATATCAGTCTGATATCTGCCAAAATGATTAATATCGGTATTTTTTTTAAAAAAAAAAAATCAAAACGGTGATGGGCCCGGGTCAAAATATAGGCCGATATCAGCCGATATTTACATTTTCAATTTTTTTTTAAAAAAAAACAGTTTCTTTTTCGAGTTTTTTATATTTTTTAATTCTGAAAAATAAAATAATACCGATATTTAAAAAAAAAAAAAAAAAAAAAAGATGAGAGAGAATCATATCAGCCGAATTATCGGTTGAGCCATTTTTTGAACCACTGGTTAGGGTTAGTTGGTCTAAACTTCTAAAATTAGAATAGAGGTCTTGGGCTTGATTCCTCCTGGACTTATTTGATACATGAGGGTTGCTGGTGGTTTCGTGTATCGGTGAGATTAGTCTCACCTCCGATGTAGAGTGGAGATACTTATATTATTAAAAAAATCTTGTTTGCAACAAACGGTTGAATTTTATTTTGCTAACATGATCCTTATCAATGCAATAAACATTCAATTGCATATTTAAGTGTTATTGAATGCTATGCATATTAAGGCTGTTGTCAATATAAATGTGCCACGCAACGAAAATCTTCAGCTACTGACTTCAAGCCTTAAGGTGATAAATGTTCATTGTATTAAGGAAATGTTGTAGAATGTTGATCGCATTAAGGCAAATTACTGTAGAATCTTGATTGATCTAAGGGTGGAAATTTTCAGTTGTAGAATCTTGATTGTTAACATGTTTTACACAATAAAATACATTTCATAAAAGGTACTTTAGTTTCCTTGACAGTCTTCTTGATTGGAGGTGTCCGTCTTCTGTCAATAAGCTTCATATTCGTGACGTAAAAAAAATCAAATGAAGGTGAAGGCTTCACACTTGGTGGATTCGTTGATTTCCTCATGTGCTAATATGTTTCAATAGCTTCAATAGCATACCTGACCTATTAAAAATGCCTAAGACAAATGTATTTTCCCTGCTTCTAAGATTAGACTAGAAATCTTGGACTTGATTTCTCTCAGACTTACTTAATACATAAAGCTTGCAGGTGGTTTCATGTATCTATGATATTAGTCACATCTCCAATGAGAGATTGGAATATCCTAAAAAATTATTTTATGGAACAAACGGTTGGATTCCATTTTGTTAACATAATCCTTATCATTGCAATAAACATTCAATTGTATATCAAGTGTTATTGAATGTTATGCATATTAAGGCTGTTGTCAATCTAAATGTGCCACGCAACGAAAATCTTCAGCTACTAACTTCAAGCCTTAAGGTGATACATGTTCATTGTATTAAGGAAATGTTGTAGAATGTTGATCGCATTAAGGTAAATTACTGTAGAATGTTGATCGCATTAAGGCAATGTGACAAATTGTTAATCACACTTAAGCCCTTTCACTTTACAAATTACAACTGAAAATTTCCACCCTTAGATCAAGTGGCATTCAATTTTATTTGAAATGGTAAGTTTTTCATCTTGTTTTTCTGTAAATTACCGCAAGATATTATCTAACATTTATTGTCCCACTTACTTGATTGAGAAGAACCAAAAGAAGATGTATGCGGTATGCCTCTTAGGAGTATTTTGGTAAAAACTGCTCATTATGGCCACAAACAAATTACTGTCTCTTGTGAGTGGTATTCGCAAGGTCAGATTTTCTTAGTGGTTGGTTTGTAATTAAGGAATCTTTCGCTTTATCATTACCTTAATTACTTCTAATATTTTAAATATTGATTCGTAAATTAAACTTTCCAAAGGTTGGGTTTGATAGGGTTTAATCGTGGTCAAATTCAATCAAACTTGTCAAGTCAGTATGATATCCTATAATAGTATTAATTAACTAATAGTAAATTAATTAACAATAAATTAGCTAAGATATATAAAATATAAAGTACAAAAAACATAAAATTTAGAAATTTAGTATTCACATTTTCATAAAAATGTCTTGTTTTGAGTAGTAATTATAATTATAGATAATAGATACTCTAATAATCCAACATAATAAGTTCAAAACCTTTTAGGAGTTATCGAGGGCCAACTATACCAATCTTTCTGCACCTTGGGTCATAAAGGGTTTTTGAGGGTTTGAGTTTTAAAAAAGGTTTCATGTATTGATTTTAGTAAAAATCAAAGTTGACTCGGGTATTATCACTTAGAAGGGTGGGGTTTTAAAACATTGATTACTTCTACTCTTAAAAAGTTTGACGCTTTGGTTGTGGTTTGCATTTTGATTGAGAAAGGTGGTTTGGTTGAGAGGTTTTTACAAAATAAAAAAATAAAATAAAAGTGGGTTTTTTATTTTATTTTACTTTTTGAACAGAAAGTTTAAAACTCTTCTATCTGGGCCTTTATTGTGAACAGGGCCAGCCTTGAGATCCCCTAAAATCTCAGGGCTCTAAGCGGAGTGAGATTTTAGGGGCATTTGTGACAGGTATATTAACGAGTTTAAGTGTGTCGGGGGCTTTCTCTCTGAGGGACCTAGGTGGTGGCATACGCCGCCTATGCCCAGGACCATCCCTGATTGTGAAACTCTTAATCTACCTCCCTCACCTAATCTAGTTACATCCATGATAAAATGTCTATTGGTTACAATGTTTAACATGTTTTACACTGTAAAATACATTTCATAAAAGGTTTTTAGTTTGCTTGACAGTGTTCTTGATTGGAGGTGTCAGTCTTCTGTCAATAAGCTTCATATTTTTGAGGTAACCTCTGCCTTTAGCAGAACTAAATTGCAATTGTTTCGGCCAAAAACAAATCTAATGATGAAGGCTTCACAACTCAAGTTGGTGGATGCATTGATTTTCTGATGTTCTAACATGTTTTAATAGCTTCAATAGCATACTTGACCTATTAAAGTCGCAAGACAAATGTATCTCTTTGAACCAAGTAAGGAGTTTTGAGATGTAAGCATGCATTCTTACCATTGTAATTTTGTTATTGACCCATTAACTAACATGAGCACTAATGTAAGTAACATAAGTGAGATGGATTTATGATATGTTGGATTTCGGGTTTAACCCCAAGCTTATCTACTGGAGAAGTAGTCATTCTCTCGAGTTTTTTTCAAATTTTTTTTTAACATGGGTATCTCCACTCCACATTGAAAATGAGATCATTAGATCAACGTCTTGACAGTCACACTACCCCTCAAGTTAAACTTATAACAAAATGTAAGTGCCAAAGTAGCATCATTTTTCATTTGTTTAATGATATAAGATATCTTTGCCTTAGCATACTCATCTTTGATTGATGCACAACCAATGACAAAAGTTCGAGTGTTGTTATACCATGGGGACAAACTGGTTTGATACCTAACAGTAGTGCAAATAAAAGGACCATCCTTTGTAGACTTTTGAAGCCCAAAATAGTCCTTCGAGCTATGGATATTCTAAAGAATGCATGCTCCCACGTGCTCTTAGGTGTAACACTTAGCGCATAGTTTAATTTTTTTTGATAAAATGTATAGAATATTGTAATTAATTATTTTCATCATTTAATATTAATCTATAAAAGAATTAAAAAACATAAATTACCATTAAATACCTATGACATATTTGTAATCTCATGCCATAATATCGTGACTACCAACTATTAATTCCAAGGAGGTTTGGATTTTATTCTCATATAAATCAAATAAAAACCCTCAAGAAATAAGCTTGAATACTCATTTTATTCAAAATCAAAAGTTGAAATTTTATTACATCTATCAAAATCCAATCATGTTCGGATTAAAAGTAAACTTGATGGAATACACGTCCACAAAAAAACTCTAGTGATCAATCACTAGATGCTCTTTAAAAATAATTCAAGGACTTGGTGAACTAAGATTGAGTAGCTAGAAATTAAATTTTAAATTAAAATTTTATTCACTTTTAGTTCATCAAATCTACTTAAACTTGTACCATTAGATTTTTTATCTATTTGATGAAAATTAAAAAAGAAATTGAAGTCATTAGAGAGAGAGAGAGAGAGAATATTCATGTCGAATTTGAAAGTGTGATTCTTAGGTCAACTTACACTTCACCTGTGATGATTTCCTTGTTCAAATGAGCAAACAAATATAAAAGCCATGATTTCATAAGAAGATGGCTTTTATTCTTTCGCAATTCCTTGTAGAAGATATTCTTGTTTGACATTATTATATATTTGTGTTTTACAAAATCCTAATGTCCTCTTCATAGTTGATAATAACTAAGGTCTGCAATCGTGAACAATGATTGGTAATCTTCTCGTGGCAAAGTGGTCCAAAATTCGGGAATGTATTGCTTTAATCTAACCCATGTGCACTATTGGTGAGTTGGTGAATGTGACCAAAATTTATTAATGGATACTCACCCTGAGATGCTTGATACCTGTATTCACATTACCCTTGTGAAGTGGATTAATCCGTATGATAGTTCAAAAACTCGAAATTTGGAATCGACTCGAAATCTTATCGAATCAAGTAAATTGGATGAGAAACTCGGTTAAACTTGTGGACTCGTTTGACTTGAAATTCTATCGAGTCGAGTAAACTCGGACAGACTCGCCCAAGTTTTTTGGGGCTTTAAAACTATAATCCATATACATATTTGTAGCCATAGTGAAGGAAAGATATTCACAATTTAAATTATCCACAGATTTTATCGATGTACATGTATGGCATGTCTGGAGATTTTACGTTATGAAACTAATGAGATGAAGGGAAAGAACTAACTTCAGACTCAGAGAATCAGAACAGAAAGTACAAATATCAGTCAATTTCCTTACGGAATTATCCCAATATAATTTATATAAGATACATGCATGGAGAGAAAATTGCAATTATAGAAATAGATAGACAACAGACCTGATAAGGAGGATCAGAGATTTGTAGTCACAATTCAAAAACAAGGACGAGAAGTATTTGCATTTGTTCCATTGCCAGGGCTTGGTGAGTATTGTCATTTCGGGGCTTTACTTGAACTTGTCTATTTTGTTCAAATGCCAGGGCTTGGAGATCGTTGTCGTTTCGGATCTCTACTTGGGTTTGGAGAGGGTTGTTCTATTGGGCCTTCAGCTGGGTTTGGAGAAGATTGTCGTTTTGGGTCTTCATCAGGAATTGGAGATGACTGTCGTTTCGGGTCAGGGTGGGAGGGTATCACTTCAGGGCCTGTTGATGATGACATGAGAAGGACATCCAACTGAGTAGGGCCTGGTGGAGTGATAGGTCGGACATCCAAGATCGGTGCATTAGGAATTGGACAAACTTCTGTAACCTCATCAATGCCCTCATCTACATAGATTACATCTTGCATGGTGAGTTGGTGGTATTCAACAATCTCTCTGAGGAAGCGGTTCTCACGGGCATATATTGAATTTTCGTGTGCTAAACGAGCTTTCTCTGCCAGCAGTGTCTCAAGCTGAAGCCGTATCTGAGACAAGCGGTGAGATTTAGAATGTCAGATCACATCATTGAAGCAGTCCACTATCATTGCAATGGTAGAATAAGCTGATTTAGGTGCACAAGTTTTACACAAGTTATTTTTATGTGCAAAAGACTCGGACTTGAATTGTTTAAACAACGTATACAACCAGTCCTATGAAAGGTAAGGTTGTGTTTAGTGACAACCAACACACATAGCATAGCCCAATACAAGTCTGGGCTTGCACACGAGGATCATAAATAAATAACATTAATGCACCTGGAAGTGACAAGGACGGGAGGCAGGCAAGCAGCTCTAATCAAGATCAGCAAGTGAAGTATCAATAAAAAGTAATGCAAATAATAAGATGTTAATAAATAAATAAGGTGGCAACTGAGGCACCCTTTTATTCCGATTGAATGAGGCAGCTCCATACTTTTGAAAAGGTTTTACTAACCAGATGCCATAGGCACCTCAGAATGAGGTCATCACCCTAAACTTAAGGGTAAAAAAGAAAAAGAAAATGATCAAGTTTGATCAATTGTAATCTAATCCACTTAGTGGAGCCCACTCAGCCACCTATACGCAAGTTGGATGATTTGATGGGAAATGCTGGTTGTCGATTAACATATGCCAAATTTTAATTTGACTTGATGATCTAAATGGTTGGATTGGATGTCAAGATGTTTTATTTTGGAGGCCTCTAATGGATCATGAAGTCAAGGTATTTGTTGCTATTGTGAAATAATGCATGTAAATTCAGTTTGCTTAATTCCGGTTGGAGGGTCACTAATTTTAATGGGAGGGTCTCTGGTTCCTGAAAAGGAGTTTGCTCTGTGTTTGCGGCCTTTTATCGCTTCATCCGGTATCGTGTGTATACAGGAGATGACATTCTCTTCTGGTCGAATAAATGGTTGGGCGATGTTCCTTTGGCCCAGTCATTCCGGTGTTGTTCTCTCTCGCTTCAAATAGAGCTGCATCGGTTAATGAGTGTTATGAGGTTATTCATAACAAGGTAGTCTGGAGTCCTCGGTTTCGGTGGGAATTAGAGGATTGGATGTTCAAAGATTGGATGTCCCTAATATCTCTTTTAGGGAATGTTTTTGTGAAGGGTTCTGAAAAGGACATGCGTCTTTCGGAGATCAATGCTCATGGTTTATTCTCAGTTAAGTCTTTTTGTAAGAACCTGGTGATGGGTAACGAGGTTCCTTTAGTTCACCCAAAAATTTGGGGTTAAGATTTTTGGATGGCTTGTTGGTTTGAAGAAAATCTTGACGATTGATAATTTGCGTACGCGCAAGATGCTTATTGTGAATACTTGCCCTATGTCTATTGGATGCAGAATCGGTTAATCAACTTCTGCTTCACTATCAGTTTTCTTATCAGATTTGGATGCATTTCTTCCAGAGTTTAGACATTAGCTTTTGCCTTCCTCTTTCGTGGGCCGATCTTTTAAATGAAGAGGTGTTGGTGTCAGATAGTTCCTTTCAGCGCAGGTTATGGAAGGTGACTATGTTGAGCATTGTGTGGTCTATATGGTTGGCTTGCAACAATAGGGTGTTTCATGGTAAGGTTTGCTAGGCTTTGTCTCTTCTGGATTTAATTAAGTTCCGGGCAGCTTGGTGGTTGGTCGGGCCAACTCAGCTTCAAGATGTTTCTATTACAAATTTATACAGAGATTGGGCTTCTGTCGACTCCTATATTCATAATTTGGAGGCTTCTCATCAAGTTTGTTGAAGTCCTCCTTCTGGCGGGCTTCTCAAACTGAATTTTGATGGTAGTTGCATGCGTGATCTTGGTCTGACCGGTTATGGAGGGATTATTCGTACCGACTCTGGGTCTTCTGTGTTTTCTTATGCTGGGCCCATTCCTCATGGGTCAGTTATTGAGGCAAAATTAGTGGCTTTATGGCGTGGTATTTTGGAGTTTGAGAAGAAAGGGATCCATGGGTGTTTTTCATTAAGGGTGATTCACAAGTTATAGTGAGTTGGGCTTTGGGTTTTATTTGCCCGTGGAGGTTTTTGGACAAAATCGAAAGAATTCGGTATATTATTGATTCCTTTAATTTCAAGATTGCTTGGGTTCATCGTTCAGCTAATTCGGCTGCAGATGAGTTGGCACATCAGGGGTTATGTTTAGATTCCGAAGTTGTTTCTCATTTTTTGTAATGTGTTTTCGGGAGGCCTTTCTCGGCCTTTCTGTTTCTGTTTCTGTAATTCTTTTTAGGATTAACAAAGTTATCTTTCAAAAAAAAATAATGCATGTAAATTCATAGCTCCAAATATGCTTGAAGGTGGGATTGGGCTTAATAATTTCTCAAGAAAAAAAAAGAAGAGAAAATAACACCATCATACACCTTTGAGGCGAGGAAAAAAATTCACATATATTTACGGTGCATTACACCACTTTTTAGTGCTGATTTTGCACCTAGTTCATTTATCGGTCAAGTGAATTACTTACCAAAAGAACCATACATAAGTACATAAACAAATCTAATAATAGAATTATTTCAGTTGCTAAGGTTGACTAGATCAACGTTTGTATTGACAATCTTCTCATTAGTATCAGTAACCAATCAGTGAAGTTATTTTCTTTTTCATTGTTAACACATTGACAAAGTTGACCAGTACAAAGCTTCTGTATATACAACAATCTACATTAAAATTTGAGATAACTATTATATAAATTTCATTTGTACATCTTGTTGTGTGATGTATCTTGTGTCCTCTCTGTCAATTAAAGGATATAGTCAGCACTAAAAGTTGGATTTAAGTAAGAACAAGGATGCGGCGTGAGTGTCAACTACTTAATATAGTCAACACTGAAAGTTGGAATTTTTTTTGAAACAGTGACAAATAATTTCATTAATTTATGTAGATGATACAAAAGATGGAGCCAAGTATAGGATAATTATACAAGGCTCACAGGAGAAAAAACAAAAGGAATAAGAAAGAACGCTATATGTACAATACTCCACCACTAACATAAGATACAATAATTCCCTGAAAGTTGGATCTAGGGGTACTCTCCAAGATGTCTGTCTCTATTTTTTGTGCTCTCTTCATATGCAGATTTCTTATATATATACCCACTTTTAAGTGCCTTTGCCACAAACCTGCCACTGGATCTACCACATCCCCATTAGAATTAGATATTCTAATATGATTCTGCCAAGAAAACTTATAAAATCTCCTAACAGTTATATGTCGGTCCCTCCAATCTAGGAAGTTGGAATTTTACATAGGGGTGCATTGCATAAATATACAGTGTAAATGTTTTTACTGTATAAGAATGGTTTTTGCAACTTTTCCATTTATAAAATGTGTTCTCAAAAATAAGAGAAAGCTGACCCTAGATAGATGGGAAAAATGGCTATGATGATGATGGGGTTTGGATTTGAAGTTTTGGTTTGGGATAAGTAGGGGGTAGAAAGATGTCAATGTGTATGGGTGAGCATCTGATGTAATTGATGTTATGATTCCAATCCTACTCTCTTGTTTTAGTACCTATGGCACCAAATTCTTTGATGAACAGAAAAAGCATGCATACCAGGTCATCATCTTCTGGACTCCCTCCCTTTTCACAACTATCCCTGAGTCTTTTATTCTCCTCCTCCAGCTGTGAAGATCGCTGCTTTGCAAAAGCCAGATCTGCTTTGACTGTTTTCAGCTCTCGCAGTAGAAGTTTTGCTTTGGCAGCCATTGCCATTGCAACCTGCAATGCATCAAAATCACATTATCTTACCTTTAACCTAGAAGGACAACCAAAATTTCAAGATAATAGGATGAACGGAAGTTCAAGAGAAATAAAAAACAAAATTAAAATGTCTGTACACAGCCCCAAAAAAAAGGAATTTGGATAGTCAGTATTTAAAGTTGCTGAAACACTTGGAACAAATGTGGATTCTTCTATGGAGATAGTGGTAACTGAAGTACACATAACTGTCAGCCACTTGAGAAATGAGTGTGTATAAAGAATTACCAGGCCACACATCAAATCAGCCATTCTACTAAAAGATTCAGTCAATCAACTTGATTTTCTTTCTCAAAGTTTATTTGAGCATTATATGGCAGGCAGTTCCCATCCCTGTCCAAACCAGCTTAGTGAAGTAACCAAGTACAAAAGAGAAGATTCTAAATATTATTTCAGGTAACTGGCACAAGGACAAGTTCATTTTTTCCAGAAAGATCCACACATATATTCAGAACACTTCATTGCATTATCCAGTGATACACATTTGCCACCTTACGTCGCGAGATGCCTTCAGTTGAGTTTCTTGGTCTGTTTTATTCTGAAGTGTTTGCCGTGGACTGGTAGAACTGTTGTTGTCTTGATTATGTTCATCGGCATCGCATCCTTTTCTCCTAATTTGCAGCTTACGAGTTTCTGAGATGATGTCAGCAGTTCTGCTCTCCACAATAGTTAGACCCTCCTACCGTAGTGTAAAACAAAAATCAATACAAAGATATATATAGGAATTGAACCTCAGTTTTAGCAAGAAAGATTAAATCTGTATATTATTCATTTTAAAAAAATTATTTGTATGCATGCAGGCATATGCAACAAAGCTTAATATTTAACTGAACGAATGGTTTTCCAATGCAATCATTAAATTTATCAAAAATATCCATGCAATGATAACATTTATGCCTAAATGCCTCTTCAGTTTTCCTCCATGTATCTGCTGCTGTTGTGTGTATATTGTGCTCTAAAGAAAAGAAGCCAAAGTAGGGCCCATGATCTATACCTGCAAGCAGTTTGTAGGTGAATGTCCAATGCACTTGTGGAGATACTACTCTGCCCACATAAAAAATCCATTCTGAAGGGCTACCTTCGATTATGACAGATTAATGGATTAAAACTGCTCCTTGTGAAAAAGATCATGGGACCTATCCCTTCAAACCATCATGCAACCCAAATGGCACTCAAGACTTAAGTGACAGAAAACATTAGGTTGAATTGCACCAACAAAAATAATAACAACAACAAGAACAGCATGCTATCAATCAATACGACTTAGTAACTCCATTCCAGTGATGAAAATATTCCAATCATTGAGACATTCAAAGCCATAAACTTATCAAGAGGAAATTCCCTAACACTAATGATTTTCTTTTATAAGAGATTGACCATCATAACCTTTTTTTTCTTGAGAGAGAGAGAATAATTTTTTTACATATGGGAGCAGAACAAACATTGTCCATAGGAGTAATGGATCCAGTCCATATAATTTTCATACAAGAAAAGTACAACTACATAAATAAAAACATAATGTAATAGAAAGCAAATGCTTAAAAAATCATAAAATAAAGACAAATCAAGAACTTAATATTATATGCAAAAAAAAAAGAAGAAGGACTCCATTAGGAGTAGATTTGAGACATAGTTACCTCCAAGGCATTTCCAATGGTGCCACCAATGTAATTAAGGGAAGAAGTAATTGCATCTAAACCTTTCTGAAACTTGGGGCTTCCTTCCTTTCGGTTACTCTCTGGTGATTGATATGACAGATGAAACTGCAATAAAGAATTTTATATATAAAAATGAAGAGGAAAACCTGAAAAACATGGATGTGAAGGGGCAACGATGATGATGGTGATAAAGAAAAGAAAATATATAAAGTGATTCTAGCTCCTTTTTGTTTTTAAAAATAAGTGATCCTGGTTCTATTCTCAGCTAAGAAAGAAGCAACTTCTCAAACAGTAGAACATCAAGCATAATTTTTTTTCCAACAGCACAACTAGCTTACCAGTATGGCATCTCTCCTTACAGGAATTGTGTCCTATAATCAAGTTTATGATGCATCTTCTATTTGATGTACAGATCAACCCACCCAACGAGGAACCACTCCACTCTCCCCACACGCCGCCCCCCCCCCCCCCCCCCCCCCAACCCCCCAACCCCAACCCACACCCACACCCACATCTTCCTTCCCCGCAACCAATCCAAAAAAAAAAATTCAAACCTTGACTTGTACTTGCTCATGGACTAGGATAAAGACCTACTCAATATTCAGTTGAGTAAAGAACCAATTTTTAACAATTAGATTAAAAAATAACACTTCTTCTAGGCCTTTATTTAGAGGTCTAAAGTAGAACCAACATATTAGTTTCTAATAGGGGTGGAACTCAGGCAGGTCGTGACAAGTTTCGCTAAACCAGCCCAAACCTAGTGCCATACTACCATGTATAGTTGCACCTACCCGACCTCACAGCCCAACCCTAAACTAGCTCAATAACTCAACTTGACCCTGGCCCAGTAACCCAACATGGCCCGACTAGCTCTACTAATACATGGTATGTAGCATCCTTAAAAAAAGAGGAAAACGGTATGTACATGCATAATGTTCTCCATCAACAACTTAATTTTTTCAGGTTCAATCATATTAACAAAAAATAGAATCTATAAAATAATATATTATCAATATCAAGATATCCATCTATAATTAATTCAAGTTGGTTCAAGTCAAACCAGGTTGGGGTTTTGGAGTGAACCTAGCTTGGCCCAAATTTGAATTGGGTTTTGTTTTCCTCGACCAAACCCAAACCGTATGCCGAAAATGTTTGACCACCCCCAGTGCCTTTTTGAATTGGGTCAAGTAGGTCGGGCCAGCACCCGACCAAGTTTTACCCCAAGTTTCTAAGGTTGCATAGAAGCCAAGTTATCATATTTGATCAAATTAACATACAAGTTGATCACAAGCCCAAGGTGGGGAACAAATCAGTACTTAATTTCTATAATGATATGCCCATAATAGAAAAATAATAAAAAGTTACAAACAATAAATGCTATCACAATCACTTGAAACTCACCTGACCAGTTGTTGACGTGTCATGCATCTGGGGTCTATTTCTACTAGTTGTATCAAATTTTTGTGCTATATTATCATCCTCAAGAATTGACTTGGCTTTTCTAGCCAGCACACCCCAAAATCCATCTTTATTAGGCTCATTGAGACTTTTCATCGAAGTGTACTCATATGGCTTGGAATCCTACACTCAGTTAAACCACCACATCAAAAGAAAGTAAATGTAGTACTAAAGATTTTTCATTTCTAATCCATGCAAAACACACACATGGTAGAATTATCTAATAATATTAATTCAAGGTACTAAATAGAGTTTAAAATGTCGGTTTCAATTTCTCAACTGAGAAAATAACCAAACTACAACATTAAAAGAAAGAAATGGTACAAAGCCCAAGGCACTCTAAGAAGCTGTTTGTCTATTTCCTAGAGGACATCAATTCGGTGAAAGAAAAAACTATAATTAGATTCCAGTCATGTCATCCAACAGGTGTTACGAAATCTGGCCTTGTGTCGAGCTATGAAAACCTGATGTTTTTGTTATTTGCATCAAAATCATCATTTTCGTTGAAAATGAACGAAGCATTATTTTAGAGAGAGAAGAAAACATCCCTTTTCTTCATTAAATTTTCCTATCCCCTATGGGAAATGGATTCCTCGAAAGAAAATGAAAATGTCTCATTTTTTGTGTTCTTGGTGAAGATTTCTTATTCCATGAAAGGAGAGTGAAGTGTCTCATTTTCCATGCTTTTAGTTTTTCATCAATGGAAAATGACAAACAACTCCTAATTTATTAATCTAGGGGAAATGGAAACTTTGGAGTCGATGGGGGCTTAGCATCTCAACTACTTACTCATATGTGGCCATGTAATAGAATGGAAATTGAATGCGCATTTATAATAATCAAAGTAGGATGGCACACGCATGCCATCTATCACATTTGAAATATTAGACTCCCTCAAATCCTATCATCCCAATGTAACTGTAAATAGAAAATAGTTAGGACCAAACTTCTCCAACACATTTCCCATATGATACCTTGAGGTGTTCATCAAATGAATGACAAATGATTTGCCCACTTTTACCCATTGTTATGGGTCCATTACGAAAATCTTCAATTGAGTATGAGACCTATATAAAATCAACTTGTCCAATTACAGAAGCCACTTTTTAAAGCTCTCCATATTTTCATGACTTAATCCTATGTGGGCCCAAAATTTCCCCATTTGATGGGTCCTTTAAATAGATCTTTTCACCCAAGAACTTGAGACCCCAAAAAAATCGTATTGACCCAATCATAAAAGTCATATTGTTTGGGATCCCTAAATTTAATTACTTTAAATTATTTTGAAATACTAACAATTTTCTTCCTACATGAGGCCCATTTTTATTCCATTTGATGGCTAATTGAAAGATCATAACATATATATGGAACCCCATGAAAAACAATTAATCCAATCTTAAAAATTATGTTTTTTAAACCTTCACTATTTTGTTGGCTTAAAATTATTTTTATCTAATATTCTTAGGAACATTTTCTTTTATTTTATTAGATATTGAGAAGCAGACCATTTCTAGAAGGTAGTGAGAACCAATCACGTAGCATTTTGATGATTTCATCATATAGAATTGTTTCTAACATGGGCATAGGAGATTTTGTTGATCTTGACTTGAATAATTTGTTTTGTCCAAAGCTAGAAATGGGTTTGATCCATGATGAGGACATGCTATCCAGCAAATCCCAAACCGATGTCCTATCAAAGGGCAAGCCTATCGGGCCAAGCATCAATTAGTCCAAGATGTGGGTCTATTGCACAAGATCAAACAATTAAGGACCAATCTCTAATAAAAGAACAAGGGTGACGACACACAGATTAGATGGGTCAAGTGTTGTATTTCAAACCTAGGAGCAAGAATAAAGACTGGAGTTGGGGCATTACCCATATTATACTAGTACTGGTGTATTATAAAAAATGTTCCATGGAACTTTTTTTTCATTATATATAGACTAATACACACCTTTTTAAGTTTTAGACATATAATAGGGTGTATCACGTAATTATCCTAGGGTGTAGCTCAATTGTCTTGAGCTTTTAACAATAGACTAGAAGTCTCGAATTTGCTCATCCCCAGACTAACTTGATATATGGGGCTTGTGGCCAGTATCATGTATCCAAGGAATTAGTCTCTCTTTCAATGTGGGATGGGGATATCCATATTATCCAAATAATAATAATAATTATTATTGTTACTTTGATTGAAATTTCTACATCAAATTGTCAACTATTATTTTTTTCACTCATGCAAAAACAATGACGTTTTGAATCTTTCATTCCTCTCTCCTCCTATCCACTCATTATTATGGTAAGCAACATCCCAAATGAAACTACTATAACAAATGATTTGCCTTCCTCTATTTTGTTATTTGACATTTAACTTATGTGAGATTAATATGCTTTGCTTTGGATTGAGAATGACTATCATTCAAATGTATCAAATACTATATATATGCTTCTGCAGGTTTTATGTTAGTGTGTTGCAAAAGTTAAAATGGACTCTGTCCATGCGCGCACACTAGTTGGGCCAGTCGAAGGTCGGGTCTTCTGACTCAGACTTGACTCGCGTCGTGGCACTCCGTCTCTCTCTCTCTTTCTCATTAAATACCACTCTGATCCTAGTGGGAGAGGGAGGGACGCTACATTATTTTCTTCCTATCTTGGTGCTCCTTTACGTATCGGCTATGCCTTGAAAATATTTGTGACATATAATTGGGGAGAAGGGAGAAAGAAAGCTACTACTTTGGGGGAAGAATTACCCCAATAAAGTCAAATTCTTCTAAGATTGTAATTTATCCACTTTTTGTTTTTTCATTATCTTAAAACATTATTCTTCTTCACAATTTCTTGTGGAATGACACAGATGAGAAGAGGAAATATCATTTAGTTGATTGGAAGGTGGTTTGTCATTCAACTAAGGAGGCTACGTATTTGTCCTTCAACCATTAGAGAAGCTATGCATGATCAATATCTCTTGCACCTGGGAAATGGATTAGTTGGCCGTTGGATTTCTAGTGGTTAAACTTCATATGTTTTATTTGGGCCAGCAAGTGTCTTCTTCTTCTTCTTCCTTCTCCACATCCTTTTCTTTTTCTTCTTTATTCTTTTGTTTTGAGATTTGACCTGTTAATAGATCATTTTTGTCTTCTAAAAAAATTAACAGGTTCTTTCAATATCAGCCAAGTAATGGTCTTTATCTTTACTTGAGCACAAATTGTTTGGAGGGCTATTCTCCTTTAAGTTTGTAATTTCCTCATTTCTGTGATCTTTAATATTTTTTTGACTTCCCAATACTGTAAGATTTTAGATTGATTTTCAAGGCTCAACATTTTTTTATGACGAAGAACCTGAAGACCCCCACCTCTCCCCAAATACGAGGGTGTTAGGCTCAACAATTATGTAATTTTGACATCCCAATTTTGTCAAACCTTGATAGACGAAAAAAGTAAACAACTTATCTCCTTTCTTTCTCACTTCAAACAAGTTTATCCACTTAAGAGATGGGGAAGATATCAGAATTTTGGAGCCAAATACCAGAAGACATTTTAAGACTTAAGTTGTTCTTTCTTAAGATTGTTAGTTGTGGTCAATCCTATCCCTTAACCAACTTTTTAGAATATTAATGCTCCTTTGAGAGTTCTAGCTTTTTTATGGGAGGGTGGTCTAGATAAGATTTTCATCATCATCATCACGATAGCCAAAATCTCATCTATCAGAAATCGCCTTTTGAGTTCTACTTCTCCATTTAACCCTAACATGAACGGTACAACCAATTACTCTACTATCTCGTTTGTCTATATTTTGCCTACCTTGCTCCAACCCTATTAGCTATATGTAAGTCCAATCCTCCAGAAGATTCAACAATAGATACCAAGTATCTAAACTTATCGTAGTACACTATTAAGTTGTTTCCATTTTTAATCAAATTACTTTCTCTATCTTGTCTCCCACTAAAGTTGCACTCCATTTATTTATTTTTAGTTCTACTAATTTTTAGATCATTTATCTCGAAAGCTCTCCTCCAAGAGGTCTAGATAAGATTTTGACTATGGATAATCTCCAAAAACAAGGTACGCTCTGGTGAATGCCTGTTACTTATACCTTAAAGATGTGGATTTAATCATATCTTCCTTCACTATGAGTTCTTTATGCAAGTTGGAGCAATTTTTTTTTCGAGTTGTTTGGCACCTTATGGGTCATGCCAAATTGTTGGGTTTATCTCATTAATAAATGGTGCTATGCTTTTAGCTCTTCTAAATAGTATAGTTTGGAAAATGTATTCTAGCAGTTATTTCATGGACTATTTAGAAGGAACTTAATAATTTCCTTTTACTGACAAGGTATCTTCCCCTAATCAAGGGGTTATGTTGGTTGAGCATATAGTTATCTCTTGGTCTATACTTCATAGAAGTTCTTGGAGTTTGGGCTCGTATTTGTCTTTTTCTCAAGCCTTAGATATTTTTTATTGCTAGATCTACCAACACCAACAATTATAAAGCTTAATTTTGATGATAGTCTTTGTCAGGAAGAGAGGTATTGTTGGTCCCATTAGAAATAGCTCTTTTTTAGAAATTGTTTCACTTTCAGAATCATCCTTTCAAGTTAGTGCTAATGGCTAGAAGTGGAAGTGTTTCTCAGACAATGTAAGTTGCTAGGCTTTTTGGACATTAACAACAGGGCGGTAGAAGGTGATTCTTGTAGTGCAGTTGGTGTTGTTCTTGCGTGTTTCCCTGGAAGATTTCATTCCTGAGATTAGGGATATTATCTCTTCAAAAGGTTTGTTTCTGAGAGAGATTAATTTTTCAACACTAATGTATCATTATCATCATCATTATTATTATTTTCTTCTACTTTCATTTGCTTTTTTCTGGCTTAAAACAAAAGCAACATGTTCTGTTTTATCCTGTCTCTTCTCTCACCTAATTCATTACTCTTTTCCTTGAAAAGAAAAACACTGGGATCAATATATTTGGTGTCCAACTGTATTTAAATTGATATTTTTTAATAGAATTTAGTAGGGATGAATCTAGATATAACATACATTCATTTGTTAATTGATTCAATAACCACAATATCCAAATTATCTTACATATGACACATAATATATATGTTAAAAATAGGGATTTGAAAAAATAGACGAACAATATTTTTGCTCATATTTCTATGCAACTATGACAATATCCCAAATAAGAATCCAATAATAAAATATTACTAAATTTTCCCATGTTTTACCTCATCGACATCTATGTTAATATCTTAAATTAGTCTCCACTACTTCAAGAAATGCCATTGGACTTCATAAAATTACCAAAACCCATTAAGTTCGTCTTCCCAATTTATTTTAATTTTATATAAGACGTTGATGGCCACTATGAAACAACAAAAAATTTGACGCCTTGGAGAGTGGTCACAAGCTGTTCACGTTATGATCAATCAATGTTGTTGATTCATGCACTTGATTGGTTGATACCATCAATAACAGTCCAATGTATATCCAATCATCAACCAACATTTTCCAAAAACAACACTCAAATAATCGTAAATGTCAACCAATTACCTCAACAAAAGGAAAAGATAAAAAACCAGATTTCCTACATTTCCATAAAATAAAAGAAAAAACTACGTAATAACCAAATCACCAAAAAAGGAAAAAATAAAATAAATCAAGACGCCCTAAATTTCCATAAATTTAAGACAAATAAAAAGTATCTATATGATTCATTAAAAAAAATGACCACCCATCTCCTAAATTTCATCAATTTAATGAAAAAGAGAACATGTTTATAGTCATCATCGCTGCATTTTCCAAAGTAAACACCGAACTGATAATACCAAATGCATCAAGAGGAATGAAGGAAAGAAATTTCTTGAAAAGATAACCATCTTCTAACTAAAAACGGTTAAAACACCCAATTTTTGTTCAAGTAAAAATGGTAACTTTCTTAGTCTAAATATCAACCAATGATATATAGAGAGATGCAAATTTCAACCAAAGACAGACAGACGTGGAAAGGAAAGAACTTAATTTGAAAGATACATTTCGAACTTTTTATCTAAAAACATTAAATTTCAAGAAAGCACTTCCCTTTCCATGCATCCAAACAGAATCACAATTTAAAGCAACCAGATAAAGAGAGAGAAACAGAGAGAGGAGAGACCTCTTGGGATCGCTGGCGGTTGGACTCTCTGTAAGCGGAATCTCCATAGGCGGAGGAGAGGGAAGAATCGCGATGAGCAGAGGAAGCTCGAATGGCTTGGGCAGCGAGAGAGGGAGAAGAAGAAGAATCAGCACGAGCGGATCCATGACCGAAGGTAGAGAATCTGGAAAAGCGAGCCTTATTAGTGTTGGAATCTTCATCATCAAAGGGAGAAGGAGAAGAGTCGTCTTTGAAGGTAGACGCCCTGGATATCGGTTGTCTTCTCCTGTAAGCCATTCTGCATCGATCCCTTTCCTCGTCTCTCTCTCTTCTTCTTCTGGGGAATAGAAACGGAAATGTAGAAATGGAAAAGGCGTAACGAACTTCGTTATATAGGTTGACTGTGACGTGAGAGAAGGACGTGGAGCCCACTAATTACAAGCGGACGATTTCTGTCCAACGCATCTCCGTACCGTTGCTTCTTCCGTTTATCCCAGGGGAATTCAATCATAACTATCATACGAAGCAACTTCCACATCTAATAACTTTTTTTATTAACTTATAAATTATAAATTATTTTTAATATAATTTTAGCAAAAAAATAACTATAAGGTTCATGATAAATAGTTTCTTAATTAACAAAAAAATAAAAAATAATGTACTAACATATATAACAAAGACACAACTTGAATTAGAATCAATTTGAACTAGATTGATTTGACCTAAAATATGATCATACTATCTATTTAAAATATGGGTTCAGTCCTAGACCAAAAATATGACTCGATTTAATTTGGGCTAAACTAGGATCATCTTTGTATTAGCTGACCACTTGAATTATTTGATTTATACATATATATATATATAAATAAACAATTTTCATTTTTTATATTATTATTTGATCTTTTTTATAATTGACTGTGTAAGATAATTATATTTTAGTGGCGATGTCTTAATTTTTATAAATTTTTATTTGCTTCACATACCAATATAATGCATATATATTGAATTGTCTACATAATTACACAAGTTGAACTATCACTTAAATTAACTTGACTCGAAATGGTTGATACAAATTAAAAATGGATTGGATTACGATAGGGTGACAAGGTCAAAAATATATATTGAGTTAAAAAAATAATAATTAAAATAAAATATGGTGAAATTTGCTAGGCATCATGTACAAGTCACGGTATTTTAAACTCACCTGTCTATATGAATCCAAGTGTTGTTTGGACCAAACATCAGTAAAACTCGTTTGAATGTGATCCTTGCTATCAAAATTAATTCATTTATTATGTAAATTCAGCATGTTGGAAACCATTTACTACATATGTCAAAATACTAAACCTAACTTTACGTTTGAGCTGTGCATTGCCAAGTTTATTAATTTCTTTATTTTATCAATAATTCAATATCATTCATTAAATATTGTAAGTTGTTTTCATGTTACAAGAAAAGAAATTGTTAAAAATACCTAAAATAAGAATTTTATTGGGATTTCGTGAGTTGAAAATATATGATTCAATTTTATCATATTATTTTGTAAAAATAGAAAAAAATTACTAAAAATAGAAAAATGAATTTATGATTAAATTTGATGAATTTGAAGGATACGGATAAGATTTTTTATATCAGTATTTAAAAATAAAAAAATTTGTATAAAATTATGAACTGAATAGAGAATTTTCACTATAAAATTTTGATCAATATTATCATGCAAAGCTCAAGCTTCTTGTTGGTAACACTACTGTAATAGTATGAATTGAAAGTGGCTTGATAAATTACAACTACACTAAATTTCAATTTCTTGTCACTTATAGCATTAACGTATTTTGATTTTGACCACTAAGATCAAGTGGTTGTAAATTAAAATTTGATCCATTCACATCTCATCAAATCTCCTTGTAATGCAAAAGATTGATGTCAATGCCCAAGGTCAGCCCTGGCTTAAGGCCAAATCGACGGCCGCATAGAGGCTCCCAATTTGACCAATGGGCTAGAGCGCCTCCCCCCCCCCCGCCCTTCCTCCTCCTCCTCCTCCTCCTCTTTCAGAGCCGATTCTGCTAACGCCGCTTTAGTATATAAAATAATTGAAGGGGTTAACAAGTACCTACTGAATTATAGAACAAAGAGATCAAACCCAATCGACATGCTCTCAAATGGATGAAAGTTTGAAACCTCTAATGTTTGCTGTAATAAAATGGTGAATACACTAAGAGAATCAAATTACAAGATCAAAACACAAGAAAACTATCTCAATCTCAATGAGTTTCTCAATAATAAAAAAACACTCAAAATTTCTCTTTCTCCCAACTATAAGAGAAGACATCTAAGGACTTGAGGATGATTCTGCTCCTTAAGAAAATTATGTGACTCATGAAAGTTCTTTGTCTTGGAGCAAAGGCATGGTTCAATTTTATAGTTTTCTGCAGTCCATGGAGATCTTCATGGAGGCATAATCTTCCTTAGCCAAATTCTCTTTAGGAGTTGCGTTCCCATTCAAAGCAACGGTAGGAATAGTATTTTCTAATCAGATCTAAAGTCGGGTGGGCTGGCTTGAGTCCTTCATAATTCGGGTTAAGACCCGAATTACAAATATAGGCTCCGAATTTAGACCGGGCTTATAAGGGCCTTAGGGGCTTTACTCAATGTAGTTAAAATTCAACTACTATAAGTCATATGAGCTCTAATTATTTGAAGTTGAACTTGCGTCTTAATAATAATAAAAAAAAAATTATAGCCTATACGAGCCAACATGCCTTAATTTAGTTGAAAATCTACTATTAATTAAGGCAAAATTCACTAATCACAATTCTTTTTCTTCATGATACTATAATCCCATCACACCTATCTTACAAATGAATTTTCAATATAAATAGAAGTAACTATATATTGATATTATATTATCGAGTATGATGTAAATATATAAATACATAAACATATCTTTATTTACTCTATAAAAAGGGCTGGGTTTAATTAGGGTTCATTCTTTTGGGTCAAGTCCAGTTCTAGGGACACCAGGCACGGGCCCAACCCAAATCCAAATCATGCCTTATTTTTAGTCCAAAATTGGGCCCGGGCTAGCTAGGGCCTGAGTAATCCTCTATTAGAATTTAGAAGGAAGCCGCATTACAGATAAAGAGCCTACACTTGGATCCGGGTCTAAATCTATGCTGCGTCTGGGCCATTAACAGGTTTCAAAATTGACAGATCCAAAGAGAGTGTGACAATGTTGGCGTCCAGTAATAAACGACCTCCACTCAAAAATGATTTACAACATTGCCATTGTTGGATTACGTGACATGTGTCACCTACTTAAATTAAAATACATCTCATCCATTAATTAAAAAAAATAAAAAATAGTTGTCACTTAACAAATATGGTCTACTATTTTTTAGCTATTCTCCACCTACATTGATCACACTCTATCTCTAAAAGGAATTTCCGCACCTCATAATTGATATTTAGATGTTTAAACCAGGGGTATAAATCTCGGCCGATACGTATTGTATTGACCAAATTAATGAATATCGGTCGAGATCTCGCCGATATCGACCGATACATAGTGAGATTTATTTTTTAAAATTAGGAGAGAGAGATTCAGTAATCCCATTTTTTTACCCTAGTCCAAACAATGAAAATGAGTTCATGCATTTTGAATTTTCATTATGGTACATCACTTTTAAAAAGAAAAGTCCATTTTGTCGTTATTTTTCTTCTTCTCTCTCTTCCCTCTTTCAAAAAGAGAAGGCAAAATGCTCTTTTGAACTTGAGTCGAATTTGATTTTTTCTAATGAACTTTTTGTTGAATATTTGAGGAAGTTTAAATTTCGAGCCCTAGCCTTCATCATGAAAAATACAGCCTAATTCACTTAAAAGATCTATTCTCATTTTATTTTAAGGCAACCATATAGACACCTGGATTTCCTGCCTCTGCACACCCATTTTCAAATTTTTGGATGAAATTATCATTCTACTCACGCGTTTTAACTCATCCGAATGAACTGCCAGTTCATTCTCAGTTCGTTCGGATGAATACAATCATCCAAATGAACACCTCAGTCTAATTTTTGTTCCTTCGAACAAGTGCTCATTCGTTCGAATGAACTAGCGGTTCATGTGAATGAATGAGTCAAATTTTGTGAAAGATTGACATATCTATGACATTTCATTCGAATGAATCAAAATGTAATTCATTCAAATGAACCAAATTGTTCATTCGAATGAATGAACACTCATTCAAATGAACTAAAAATACACTGAGGTATTCGTTCAAATAACTGTATTCATCCGAACGAACTGAGAATGAACTGGCAGTTCGTTCGGATGAATTAAAACGTAGGGGTAGAATGGTAATTTCACCAAAAATTGAAAACGGGTGTATAGAAGCAGGAAATCCAAGTGTCTGTATGGTCCGCCTTATTTTAGTTTGTATTATGATAGTTTTTGGAGATGGGAATTTTGGACCTGTCAAATTAGGCGAAAATTATTCATAATGAAATTTTGCTATCGAGCTATTAAAGAAGAAACATAATTAAAAAAAAAATTCCAAGGTCTTCCCTACCTAAGACCTTCACACTTTAGTATTAATCATTACCTACCAAAGCTCCATTCAAATCTTTGATTAATTGTCAAACATTAAAAAACCAAGGATGCCAAAACACATTATATTAAGGGTACTCTTCTACCTTGATGAAGTACAAAATGCATGGGCATCATATGCCCCCCAAGTACAACATTTTATGATTAAATTAAATTTTATCAAATTATTATTTTCTCTTTTAAACTTAAATCTAATTTTATCCAATGTCTGTTTGATACGTTGTAATACTTGTATTGAGCACCATAAATGAAAAGAAAACATTTATTTAATATTTTTTATTTATTTGATCTTACGAAATAGGAGATTAGATGATGTGTATAGCTCCATTTTTAATAATTTAATAGCTTTTATGATAATCTATTTAACTATTTCGATCTTTTCATTATAGGATGGATCTCATAATCTAATGTTTTAATGCTATATTCCTAAATCCTAAACCCTAAACGAAAGAAAATTGAAATACTTACAATATCTTTTTACAAGAATTCATTAGTCTATATATACCCATACATATAGGCTTGAAAAAATCACCAAAACCTACCTTATTGCTTAAGAAAAATCATAATTCAACCTAATATAGGTCTAGCCCTATTTTAAGAAAGTACATGTTAAAAATAAAATCTCTTAACATTCTAACTTAATCATCGACAAAAATGCAAAATTATTAACTTTCTTAATATGGTCTTCTGTTCAATCCCTGGTAACTTCAATGGAGGGACATTCTCTGCAAGATATGCACGGAATAAGATCCCACTGCTTGAATCCAATATATGCGTATAAGGAGACATGCACATGTCCCAAAAAATTAATGACACCTGAACACTTTCGGTCATTAAAAAAAAACTTTATATGACAAAACAATAATTCTAATCTAATTTGCTAAAACAAGCTCAAACAAGCTTTCTTTGCCAATGTGGATAATCCAAATTTTCATCTGCCTTTTTCTACTGAATGCTAGAGAACCTAAGCTTGGAGTCTGGTGTCTCTAAGATTCCTTCTTTAATATAGCCTTAAATGTGAGTTGGGCTTCAAATAATTGCATGAGATGTTTATAGGAGTTCTTAGATATAAAGCCAATAAAGTTCATCTTCATCGATTTCATTCTTTAATTTTTTATTTTAATTTTGACAATTCAATGTCTCTACTTAACCAAATTTAATGGTCACAATGGCTAAGAAAGCCAAAATGGGGTTGAGAATTGAGAATTCTCTGGTCCTTATCCATACATTCTTTAGAGCATAAATTTGCCAAGCTAGCATAAGCCTAGGCTTGCCTTGAATATTTGTCTTACTGGTTACTAAACTCGACCAAATATAAGCCAAGAAGGGGCCACCCAAGTTTTTTACTTGAATATTTATTCAATTATACTCAAGCTTCACTTTTAAATATTTAATAAGAGTTACACTTGTATACTCTATGCTCATGTAGACGTAACACTCACGTCACTTGAAAAGAAAATTTTAACTTCTCAACTATCATTATCACTGTCACTAAAAAATGCAACTTGTCAAATGTGCTCATATTTAATAAAGACATCAAATAGGAGAAGAACTATGAAGTTGACAAAGTGGTTGAAATGGCATTGGCATTCCACAGGCAATTAGACCGGAACAAAGGTGGTTCAAAACCATCTAATTGGAGCTATAAATTGATGTTTATGGATGTGGGCCCACTCAAAAGGCCTTCCACATGGGCTTCGGCCTACTCGAGCAACCCATGAGTCAGGGGTTGAAAAATCGGTTGGACGGAGATTTCGGGCGAGAACTTTCTCTCTCTTCATTTTTTTTTTTTTTAGAAATCTCGGTGGCTTTTTTTTGAAAAAAATAATCTAAAAATAATAAAAGGTTTTTTTTAAAATAATAATAATAATAATATAAATATCGACGATATTAGTCCGATATGGACAAATATCAGCCGAGATATCTGCTAGGGCCCACAACCAATATTTGTTTCTTTTTTAAAAAAAAAAAGAAATCGACCGATATTCAGCTTGATCTCGGCTGAATTTTTTTTTCTCTGACCGATACTTATCGTATCGGCCGAGATTTAAACCCGTGCCCATGACAAAGCTCAACATGCAAAGTCTAGGCTTAGAAATGTATCACACAAGCCACATGAGTCATGGAACATTTTGCATATGCTACATGAAGTATGCATACCACGTACACCTTGACCATATTAATGATGGTCAAGATGCATTTCAATGAAGACTCCTCTACACTTACATGGACTTGTGATGCACAAGACTCTTTGCAACTTAGCCAATTCAATGTTTGATGAGTCACTAGGGCATATGTGGCGTGGCTACAATGGTTGGAAGAATCATGGAGTCTAGCTGGCTTTCTCCCATTGGTCTACCTCATTCAAGCACATGAAATTCATATCATCCTCACTTAGTCAATTGGTGCCAAGTCATCAAGCTTAGGTGTAGAATTTTTACTAGTAATTTCATTTTCTTTTTTCTCATTAGTTCTAATGATGTGTCATGAATAAGGTCAACCTATCTAGCATTACAACTCACCTTACTTACACCAACTATAGTTGGTTGTCCCTTGGGCTGCGTTTAGATGGGGGGTAACGGGTGTAACCCCGACCCTTGTTTGGTAATAGACGAGTGAGGGTAAAAATTCAATTTTCACCTCTTTCTCCCTTTTTCAAAACCCCTTGGGCTATGGGGATTTTTAGGAAATCCTTATCTCTCTTTACTCCTCTTTGAACCTATAGAACAAAAATATTTTAAAATATTTTTTAATTAATAAATATTATTCAAGCTTTAATTGATATTTTAGTATTAGAGAAATAAATCACAAGAGCATACTAGCAGTACTTTAAAGTCATCGATATCATTTTGTTCATGATTAAAATGTTCAGACCTCTTAGAATTTGTAAATCTTCCTACTCACACGTGACTCTAAGAAGAGTAATCCTTTACAGTAAAGTGAGAATTGAGATCAGAGTCGCATTTTGTCGACAATCACTCAAACCTAGATTCTCATAATGTCATTTAGGATACCATAGTACAAACACCACCAAGACATTCATCATTCACAATGATAAAGGGGATAAAAGATCAAATTCCAACATTGTGTGGAACATATTGAAAGACATTCACACGCATTGCTGCCTAGACAAAAGTTGCAACCATGGTAGTGGGTCAGACAAAAGGAAAAGGTATGTACCACATACTAATACATTCATGGATAAATTGATATAGTTGTTGATGGTAAATTTTTAAATAAGATTATTCTTATTAAATATATAATTATTAAATTTAAATAAAATAAAAATAGACAGTTGAGATGATGCACTCTATTTACTGATATTTTTATTTGCTTAAATTAAATAAATAAAAAAATTTAAATAAAAATTTATTTTTTATATTTATAATTTTGATCATCTGTAATTTACAATAATAAAATATATGACTTTGGCTATTCATAGTGAGAGAAATGAACAGCCGACAGTCATAAGCTACTGCAACCAAGTATTGTGAGACAGTGGATGCCACTCTATAGGGTATGGTCTTCAGTTCTTTATTGTCTTTAGGTCAATGGACAGTGCTGATGGGACTATCCTCCTTCCATGTATTCCATTTGCACTTGAGTCCATGGAGAAGGATTGTATACTTTCTACTATTCATTCATTTCATAGTTGGACTTTCTATGTCAAAGCTAACCTAATTAAACATGTGATTAAATAAATCTTAAATCTTTTATAATTGGATATGATGTAAAAGGTAAATATAAATGATTTATGTTTAAAAACTTACTTCTATCATATCATTGTGTTCAATCACCACTGAGGGTGCTGAAAGTCTTATACCACCCAGAGTGATTCGTAAAAGGATTCGAGCGAGGAAGTGTGTGAGTGCAAGAAACAAGAGAGAGATCGAGATTTGAGGAAGAAAAATGTTCATCTTTTTGATTTGTTTTCTTTATATTTTCAAAACTCCAATATACATGACTCTTTTGGTGTTCCCACAACTGGAACCACCTAATTACATGGAAAAAAACAAAAGAAAAATTGAAGAAAAGAGGGGAAAACTGCCACATAACTGTGCAGTTTTTCGTTTTAGCATGCTGAAGGTAACTCTGATAAGAAACTATTTACAGTTTTTCGTTTTAACATGCTGAAACGTAGGCAGCTCTGATAAGAAACTGTTTGCAGTTTTCCGTTTTAGCATGCTGAAATGTAGGCAACTCTGATAAGAAACTGCCTTTTTTTTTAGATCTTTTTAGTTAACCGAAACTTGGAGTTCAGTCGACTGAATTATCCTCTAATCTATGTTTGTTTTTATAGAAATACTCTAGCCTTGCTAGAGTAAAGTTTAGTCGGTTGAACTGCATGTTTCAGTGGACTAAATGATCCTCCTGGATCACAACTTGTTATTGTATATAAGTTGAGATGCATTCTCCTTCTAACACATGACCCTTTGGAGCATGTGTATGCGTGCACGCTCCGAAGAAAAGTCTTGAAAGCTCATTTTGGCCCAAAGTGGATAATATTGTACGGGCGGGACGAAGTGTTACGTGATATATCAAAAATGTTTACAAAAGTTACAACATATTTTCTATCAATCCCTAAGTGACACGTGTCCTATCTAAAATTAAAAAATAAAATAGGAGAAAATAAACTAAGGAAAAGTAGGTGGTGCCCAATCCTTAATAATTTGGGAGAGATTTTTTAGTGTAGAGTTGCAAAATCCAAAAGGATAAGAGAGGAAGTTTTCAAGTAAGTGAAGAGAAAGTCAATCATGTCTCAATTCTTTGTTTTCCATTTTCGGACTTCTTCCTTGAACCAAACCAGGCCAAATTGAAAGAATATGGGCCCAACCCATTGCAACACTCTATGGGCCACTTATTGTTGAGTTTAATGCATAAAAGGAAGCTTAAAAGAGCCTCTCTTTCTATGATAATAAACTTTTATAGAACTTAAACTCTAACTCAATAAGTTCTTTGATTTGGCACACATTATTCTCCCTGGTTGAAAACACTTGTCTTCGAGTTGAAATTATTGCCACCCAGAGAGAGAAGATCTTTTCCCTTCTTCTTTGACGTTTCTTTAGCACATGTGGTAGCTAAGCAAAAGATTGTGGAAAACTTGAAATATGTTAGTCCATATATTTCAAAAGATAAAAGAATTTACTTTGTCATCCAAAAGATGAAAAAAATCTATAAAATAAAATGGTTTTATACAAATTATCCCATATGGGATCAATGCAGGATAAGTTAAAATTGACAATGTCAACATGTGGCAAAAATATCATTTCTTGAAACGAATGCTTATTGAGGGTAAGACTATGTTCAAAAATTACTTCATGCCTTTAGAATTTCAGTAGATCCACTAGTAAATTTAAAAAAAATTCAGCCATACTAAATATATAAAAATTCGAAATTTGACAATGAAATCAAAATAAAATTCTCTCAAAAGAAATTTTAGATCAAGCCAAATTTCACTAAGGTATGAATTCACTATGGAATTTTCAACCACATAAAGGCTTCATAAATAGAAATTCTTAAATAATTAAAATTGCAAAAAATCAATTCAAGTGCAAAAAAAAAATTCAAAATAAAAATATATAAGAATTCACCAATTGGAGATCCCAAACTTGAACTCAAATAAAAAAAAAAAAGTGTCAAGCATACATACCCTCTTATTTATAGTGTTTTGAATACAAAAATAACAAAAAAAAATTGTCTGTCATTGACACCTGGTCAGAAAATTACCTCATAACTTTGTTTACAAATGTTAGAATTACACAAATTTGGGTTTATTGGAAATGTCTTTAAATAATTTTTCTAATGAACCTAATTTTGTGATAATCTGACAATGTTTGATAATATCAAATAAGCTTATAAAGTTACATCATATTTTATGTCAATCTCTGTGTGACATGTGTTCTATCTAAAATAAAAATAAAAATAAAAAATATATTTGAGAGAGAACTTGTAGAGGAAGATTGTCAAATCCAAAGGAGCTTGTTAAAAAAAAAAGGAGATGAAATCTTCTAACTAGCTAGGGAAAAAGTCAATCTCGCATCAGTTCTTTGTGCTCTACTTTCTCTTTTTGAATCAAACCAAGCCCAAATTGAAAGAATATGGGCCCAATCAATTATTACACCCTATGCGCCACTCATTTTTAAGATTTAGGCCCAAAAAATTCTTAAACGGGTCTCTCTTTCCGTGATAAAAAACCTTTATACAACTTAAACTCCAACTCAATAATTTCTTCAGTTTGCCTCACATAAGACAATGGCAAAGAGAGTGGAAAGACGACATTTGCTGCAATGATGGTAGTCATTAGAGATTGGCCGTCATTGCCAACGATAGTAATGATGAATAAAGTAGTCAAGTGATGTCTGTGGCGATGATGAACCACCCAAACTAATGGTGAGGTGCCGGTACGTTCAATTGTGATTGATCATGCGACGTAATTTAACTAGTCATATAATTAAATAATAATTTTTTAAATATATCTAACTATAATTTTTAGTCAATCTTATCACACGGTATAATGTTAATTAGGATGACTATTTTTTAATATTTTATTATTATTTTTTTATATATATTTTTTAATAAATTTAAAAGAAAATAAATATAAAGACATTACATATTTTTTACAAGTAATTAAATAAATTAACAAAAATACATATTTTCTCACAAGTAATTAAATAAATTAAAAAACATACATATTTTCTCACAAGAAGATGAACACGACACCAATATTGAAGAATGGACACATCCGACAGATGAGCCAATTTGTCTTCCACACTACAATCAAGATCGATCATTTTTAGTGGCACACATTTCCACTCGGCTTAACAGAATTCGCAATGCAGATAACAATCTGGATCTCAAGAGATATCTCATAGAACATTTGTGGAATAAATTTGGTAATGAAGAAGTTTAAAGAGAATATTTTTAGAAATGTAATTTTTCATATTGTTTGCGATGAATAAAATATTATTTTTAATATTTTTGTTTCTCAATAGCTATAATTTTAATTTTTTGTACGGAATAATTTTAATTTTTTGTTTCTCACATATTTTGTTTACAAATGTAAAGGAAAAAAAATCAAAAGATAAAGAGTTATTTTTTATTTTTTGTATAAAAAATAAAATAATAAAGTAAAGAAAAAAATAATTATTTGTCCTAATATACAAATTATACCCAAAAACAAAAAAAAAATCCAAAATAATCAAATAAATAAATAAAAAGAGAAAATAAAAAAAATCAAAAACTATATACAAATTATATATACAGCCATGTATATATGTATATATATATATAAGGAGAGAGAATGTTAAATGGCTGGCTACCCTTGTGTTACCTGTGACCAGCCATTTAACAAACTTTGATGTGGGCTCCACTGATGACCAGCACCACACGGTACACACATTATGGCCATATGTGTTACTAGCTGGCCATCAATATGTCATACCGGATGCTCTTAGGAAAGTCTCATAATGTTAGTAGACCTTTGAATTATGGAGTTCATAAGCACATAGATTTTCTCTCCTTAATAATCGATTTTTGAAAATGAGTTTTACTCATGTATTTTAACATGGTATTAGAGCATAGGTACTAAAGGGGTTGGTCGGGTCCATATCTCCAACTTTGTATAGAGAGAGAGAGCTAAGTGTCTCTAACTCTACATTAAGGGAGAGTGCTAGAAAAGTTCTATATCATCAGTAGACCTTTGGGTTATAGGGTTTATAACCACGTAGATTCTCTCTCTTTAATAAGTAATTTTTAAAGATGAATTTTATTCATATATTTTAAGAGAGACAACATTGATAGTCAAACTTCAAACAAATATAGATGTATTTATAGGTCTAGTGCTGATGTGGACATAGGTTCAAGTTCAGGTCTTGCATTAACCCAAGCATTGTTGAAACAATGAAAGAAAGGTTCCCTACACGTGATAAAAAATCAGCAACCCATGTTAATTTAAAAGTGAGCAACGGTAGAGATGAAAGAAAAGAGAGAGAGTAAAAGAATAGAAGAGGTTGGACGGTCAGCAAACAAAAGAAATAGAAAGAGAAGAGAAAAGGAAGGTTGGGACGGTGGCTGCTAACCTGAGAGTAGATTTACTGAGGTTGAGGGGGATGATAGAAAGAGGAATAAAATGGAAAGTACAGAGAGAGAGAGTGGGCCAGGAAAGGTACCATCGGCTGAATATTGGTGTGTCCCATGTATTGCTTAAATTACCGCCTCTAAGTCTCCATAAATACCAGCTCTCTCCATTGTAATAATGGAACTGGACAGAGAAGAAGGTCGAGACTGAGAAAGGAAATTACGGCATTGGTTTGGATTTCCGATGGTTTGAGTTTTATTTTTCTATTTTTTTTATTTTAATTTTGTAATAATGTTTGGTTAATTCTTTATACTGAGGTTGTAGATGAAACTCTATTAATGAAATAATTTTTTTTTATTTATTAATTTAATTCTAAATTATGTGTGTTTGATTATTTATAATTTTACATTCCTCAAATTATTAGATGTTAATCAATGCCATGTATTCTTGGTTGTTAATATTAATATCAAAATAATTAATGCTTGGTTTTTAATTTAATAAAAGTAAAACTATTTGATTCATTGTTTTTATTTATTCTAATTTAAATACATTGGATGTTTAGATTAATCCCTTTGATCCATTGTCTCTTGAATTAAGATAGGATATTAAATACTTAGGATTTACACTTTTAAATGAAGGAAAATCATTTTTTGAACATCATATTAATGAACTTAAATATTTAAATATCTCAAAATTGGAAATTAATAAATAAATAATTAGAAGATTGTAGATTTAATGGTGGTGGAATCTGATACTTTAATAATTTCTCTCACTTGATTTAATCTCTGTTTTTAGTTTTAATTAATTTTTCAATTTCAATTCAATCATTCTCCTGAAAAATTGTTAACTAAGTTAAGGTTAAAATATTAGACTTTTTAATTTGTTTTTCCGTTCATTCTAAAATCAAGTCTATGTAGGTTCGACGTCGCACTTGCATATCTCTATGCTCCAATTCAATTTGTGCGCTTGAGTAACTATAAATTTAAAATTTACATAAGAGTAGAGATGGAATGTTATATTAGAAATTAACATTAGGAATTAGGTTATTTGTGTAGATCTCTTTGCCTGACTCGGACTGTGGGTTTATTTTGTATACTTCTTCATTAAAAAAAATTATTTGTGCATTACCGATTCGATTAAAAAAAATATCTATTTAATAATTAGACTAACTTCACTTTTGTCACCTCAAATAACCCAAAGTTGCACCATGGGTCCAAAGAACTCTAATCAATAAAAAAAAAAAAAGCCTTTGGATTTGTCATTGACAATGAGTGATTGAAAGGCTACCTAAAATCAATAAATGATTGTATTAAAGGTTAAATTTAATCTCTCACTACAAGTCTTGAATTGAATTATTAATTAAATTTAAATAGTAAACTTGACAGTTCTTTGTTGATCGAAAAAATGAAATTGAAAATTCACATCAATTTAAAGAAAATTAAGTCATTTGATAAATTCTTCAAGAAAATTAATTATGCATAAAGTATATATTTGAATTCAACTTAATCATCCGTCAAGTACTATGAAATCCAGCCTGGTGTGAAACTATAAAAATCTAATATCTCAATTGCTTGCATCAAAACCTTATATTTCTATTGAAATAAACAAAATATAATCTCACCAATAACAAATGCAAAATTACTAAGTTGCTTTGGTAGGTCAATAACAAATGACCTACCAACCATTAACAAACCTATATTTGAATACTAAGACTCTCTTGTTGTATTGGTATGATATGAGAGAATTTAAGATAAAAACCTTCTACATTTTAATTAACTTTTTAATGAAAATTTGAGTAAATAACATTACATTACATCATCAAATTTTCTAATTTATTTCCCACTCAAATTATTCAGGCTTGTTTATAAAATTTTATTGTTATATTATTTCTACTTTTTATAAAATGAAAATCCTTCACTCAACAGGATGTTTGTACCTTAAAATTAGTTTTTGATTAAAATGCTACTATGAAACAAGTGTTTATTAAGGACAACTTTCCTTCAACATGCATTTTATGTAATCCGACACAGATTTTATTCTATTGTCCATTTTGCCCTTTGAATCTGCTAGTCGAACACTTTGCTGTGAGTGATTTGAAGATTTCGGCGAGTCAATTCGAAAAGTAAATGGGCAGTAAAGTAAAACCCATGACGAGTTAAACAAAATGCCTATATAAAGATCGCTACGTGTTTATTAAAAATGACACATCTTTGATATGGGCTAAGAAAAAGGATGACTTCTCTTATATACATACATACATATATATATATATATATATATATATATATATATGATGGGGAATTAAGAAATGCATTGGGTAATGTGAAAAATGAGTGATTTTATTTTATCAATCACTTTTAAATGCATAAAAAGCAGAATTAAAGACAAAATAAAAAAAGGCAACACATATATACACCTGGAAATTCTGTCCCAATACATCCGATTTCAAAATTTTAGGTAAAATGACTGTTTTACCCTTACACTTCCTCTTTTGCCGTATCAACGACGAATCAGCCGAAAGTTTCTCATTCATTCCAAGGACCGAACCGATTGGGAAGGAAAAAAAACCCGTGGGCCCCACTGTTGACCGAAACCCAAGGTCATCTCTAGCCGTAGATAGGTGGGCCAAGGGCGATCATGGTGGTGTCGATCCTAGGTGGAGAAGTGAAGGATCGTTTCGGATTTAAGAAAAAAACCCAAATCATGGATTTTCGGACGCCCAAAATAGCAGCTGAAGAAACTGGCCAGAGGAGGGTCCCACCATACTCCGATTAGAGATCTGATGGTACAGATGAATTTGGTGCCGCCAGATCTTCTTCTCGGCCTTAGATCAGGTGATAGAGAAGGTTTCTGCCCATGGGTCCCACCATAACCATTCCGTTTTTTTATGGTCTATCCATCTGTACTATCAGATCTCTGATCAGAGTATGGTGGGACCCTCCTCTAGCCAGTTTCTTCGGCTGCTGTTTTGGGCATCCGAACATCTATGATTTGGATTTTTTTCTTAGATCCAAGTGGATCCTGCACTTTTGACCTTAGGATCGACACCACCATGATTGCCCCTGGCCCACCTATCTACTGCTAAGGAGGACCATGGGTTTCGATCAACGGTGGGGCCCACCAATTTTTTTTCTTTATTCGGTCGATCATTTGTCCGTCCGAAGGAACATTTTATTCGACAGCTTCGGCGGAAGTGGAAGGGCAAAACGGTCATTTCATCTAAAATTTTGAAATCAGGTGTATTGGGACAAAATTTCCAGTGTGTATATGGGCTGCCATAAGAAAAACTCTCATTTTTTTTTTTTTATATCTTTTAGTGTGCCATATTAATAAAAGAATCAGTATACAAATCAATTTCTAATATCATAATTTACTATAAAATTCAATTATTTCATACTCTGGAGCAAAGAATTAGATAGTTTAAATTAAAATTCAATCAATTAAAATAAATTATACATTGATCTTTTTAGATGCTTTTAATAAATGTTTAAAAATATATATTTTTTTAATAAGCATGCACGTGTAGTCCACTTGATCATGGTCCACTGCACTTCGTTCAGGTCAGATGGTTCCATGTATAATTTTTTTATTTTTATAATATGAATATTTCTACTGAGATTAATTTTTTTATATATATATAAAGTTACTGTAAATCTTATGTATTAGATAAGTTCAAATCATTTAAATTCAATATCACTGATCTAATTTTAGAATTCTAAGTGCACTAACCTCTTGATCAATAGTGATTGGTCGACATGATGGGATAGGGTTTGCTGGCAAAACTATTAGCCATGGCATCACCATCACATCACATCACATCATCTTGTTTTCTTCCATTCAATGCGATTCTCACAGTTTTAACCATTTTAAGGGCTGGTTTGTGCACATGCTTCTGCAACATCTGAAGAAATATGCTTGCAAAGCCATCTCCTACCTTATTACCATCTCTCTCTTCTTCGCTTTCCTTTTCTTCGCTTTCCTTTCCTTCCCTCTCAGATTTGTATAGAGATCCTCGGTCGCTTTCCTGTCTCTCTGACTCTCACAACGAAAGTGACATTTCTTCCACCCTATATTTCTCTTAGTTGTGACGTTCTCTTCTCGCTTTTTATCTCACTGTTATCCTACCCCTTTATTTCCACTGGGAAGGGAATTTCTCTTTTTTTTTTTAAACTTCTTTTCTGTCTCTCTCTCTCTCTTTCACTTGAAGTGGAAATCTACCATGGTGATATCCCAGGAAGGTTAAAATTCCTGAAAGTAGAACTGGAACTCTCAGGACCATGTGAAAGTAATCTCTCTCTCTCTCTCTCTCGCTCATCCACCCATGATGCTATTCTTTTTTTCTTTCTTTGGTGTAACTTTTTCAATTTTTTCTACATGATATGTCATGTCGATTCTTTTCCCACTCTCTCTCTCTCTCTCTCTCTCTATATATATATATATATATATATATATATATATATATATATATATATATATATATATGCTTTTCTCCTTAATATATATATGCTTTTCTCCTTAATATATGTTACCTGTTTTCTCCTTCTCCATACGAGTTAGGGTTTACTTACATTAGTGGAAATCAACCATGGTGATGCCATAGGAAGATTAAGGTTTCCAAAAGTAAAACTATCGTATGAATGATCTCTCTCTCTCTCTCTCCCTTATTTTGTATTGGGACTCCTTTATTTTGTTTGATTTCTTCTTGCATTAGAGGGCTGGAGATGGGTTTAGTTTGAAAAGTTTGATCATGAATCATGATCTTCTGTTTTGCTCAGGGGCTTAACTATGGTGAGTCTATTTATTTATTTATTTTCCCCTCCAATTTTAAATATTTTTTATTTTTTTGAATAACATGGGTATCCCCACCCTACAGTGGAGGTGATATTAATCCCAATTTCATGCATTTTGTCTTCTCAAGAGAAGCAATAATTGTTTTTTTATTTTATTTTTCTGTGGTCTCATTCTTTCTTATGTTTGGAACAAATCTCAGTCCACAATGTAGTCCTTTTTTATTAATCAATGAATCTTTTTTTCCTTTTCAATTTTATGGGGCAGATGGTTTGTTTCTCTTTTCTTTTTCTTGTTTTTCTAGAGGTGATTTAGGTTTTATTCTATTTTGATTGTTGATGTATCTCATTTGTTGCAGAGAGTAGCTTTTTTTTTTCCTTTTTAACATTATATATTATATTATATATATACATGCTTGATGGTTTTGCTTGTTACCTCATCATTAAACTCTTTTTATATTTTCCAATTTTGGGTAATTTCCTAGGTTTAATTTGAAGGCTTTATATTTACTGAACTTATGGTGTTTCTGAAATTGCTACTGATTTTATGTATTTTCTTTTGATTTTGAAGGATTCTACTCCTTTATTCAATGCGGATTCAAATCTTTAGGTCTATGATAAATTATTGATGATTTTAAAAGTTGATTTTCCTAATTTTTCGTTTAAAATAGGGAAAATCTTTAGCCAAATCTTCTGGCTTCTTCCATGCATGCAGGACTCTTATTTATTGGCCCAACTGAATTGAGATATACATCTTGCGATATTGTAGTGAATTCTCGGCTGTATCAAATAAGGAAAGCGCTCTCATTTCTTTTTCTAATTTTTTTTCATCTATTTTTCTTTCAAACTGTATCTAATCTTTTTTTTTTTTCACCAAGGTGCTTGGTCTTCTTAGAGCAAGTGATTAATCCTTGGGCACGTGGAAGCCTCTTTACACACTCACTGGGTAACTCGTGACACTTTGGGGTGGAGTGCGAATCGAACTCTTGTCCGCTTGCTCGGTGAATCTAGAAGTGCTCATTATCTCGTTGCAACTATGAAAGTGATTGTGTTTTTAAGACATTTCACCTTCTTAAAATAACAAGAACAACAACAGAAACATCAATTTTTTGTAGTCTCTAGATTAGAATGATGTGATTATCAATATTCAACCAGTAGAGAAAAGGGAAGGAATTTCTTGGTGTGATTACTTTTGATGCATTTAATTTTATCCATATTTCATCATGGTTTCAAAATATAATCTAAATATTTCATCTTTTTAGTTATATGAAGTCTTTTGGGCCTTCTAAATTAGGATTTTTTTTTTTTAATTCTTGTTAAAGTGATTGGATTGTTTTATTGATGGCATTTTGGATATTGAAATGAGGCATTTCTTAGATAAAAAAAATTTGAATAAATTTTTTTTTATCGAGCATTTTAGGTTTCACAACGGTGTTGATTTTCTTAAATTTTTGGGTGGTTTCGTCTCAAGAAATGGTTCTAGGGAGCTTCCTTCAGTCCACTCATGGGGGGCTTGAAGGGTTGAATTAGCTGCCGACTCATTCATTCAAACACTTGGTAGAAAAGGACGCGATTAATGCTACTTTGTGGATGTGTGAATGATGCGGGAGATAAAACTTCATCCTTAACCCCTTATGCTTGGACTGAAGGGAGCTCCCTCTCCCTTTCCTTTGAAACCACATTTTCTTTTCTTTCCTTTTCTTATTTCCATGATTCTCATAATTGTTCACTCTTCATTTTCATTATTATATGTGTGCAAGTTGGTGTTATTATTCATTAATATTAGGTTAATCTTCTACTTCTTTTATTGATCTTTAATAAGGAACTAACTACCTTACACCTTCTATTGTTCAAATTTTATTCTTCTTTTTGGAGAAACAATGAAACCTCTTATAGCACTGATGCAAGGCTCTATTTTCTGTGTTTTTATGACCTTATATTGGACAATTAACAAGTTTGGATGCATTATTTTGATATTCTTTGGTTCTCTTTTGTTCTTGAATTTTGGGGAGTAGGATTTAATCTTTTTTCTTTTTAAATTTCTATTCCAGTTTTTGTTCTGCTCTTGTTTGGAAGTCAAAACAGATCTTAGTTTAATTTTTCATCCTGTACCTTGTTAGAGTCTTGAGTGTGTTACTTCTATGTTTCAAATCCTTTTCACTTCTTTATTTTATGATAGGAAGTTGAAGATCCAAGTGAAAGTTACTGAAAGAGAGAAATTACTTGCAATCAGGTGATGTTCATGTATTATCTTATCAAAGTGAGTACCTACATTTCGAAATAAATAATAATGATAATAATTAAATACAATGGAAGAACATTTATGTTGGAACTTGCATTGAATAGTGAAATTGCTTTAGTTTTTATTACGAAGTTCCTATCTGTGTTCCTAATTTATATTCCAATGATTCTACTTGCACCAGTCATTTTCAGATCAATTCAAATTGTACATCCTAGTGTATACAAGGAATGATTTAGTGGGAAACACTTCAACCATATTGTTGTGTGAATTTTGTTGCTCTGGCTGTTGTGATGTGGATGTTTGATCTGAAGATTCAGAACAACTTATCTAGTGTCTGAAATTGAGTAAAACATTCAGATGATCGATATATCGGCCGATACCAAATTTTAAACCCCTGGTTACTGAAATTTGTTTAGCAGGAAACATTCACACTCTATCAATGTATTGAACGCCATTTCACTGGTAAGTTCTGCAGTAGATGCATATAATCTGCAGGGACACTTCGTTCGAGGCCATGTCTCTTTGTCGGACACCCATGTGTCCATATTCCGATATAGACTCATGAATGTAGGGTGGCCGTTTAGACTCCCGACTTTTTTTTTTTGGGTTAGGAGAGACCCTTTTTTGAAATTTAGAGTGAAACTATCATTTTGTCCTTCCGATTTTGAAAAATCTTTCATCGTCCAAACGCATATTAGAAGGGCAAAATGATAATTTCATCCTAAATTTGAAAAAAAGGTGTCTCCTAGCAGAAAAGTCGGGTGTCTAAATGACTATCTAAAATCTCTGTCTTGCTGGATCAATGTGAGTCTGAGCATCGTAGTGATCATCTATATAGTATCTTGTTTGAATGATCCAAGTGGTAAATCAAGTGTCTGAGAACGGGGAAAACTGACGAATGGGTGATGAATATTGATCATTTTGATGTTAAAATTTTGCTTGGATCTGGTGTGTTTTTTTTTTCATTTTCTGGTAGGAAGAGAACAAACAAAGGTGGAGAAAGGAGACTCCAGAGAGATCCCAACTCTTTCTTACAACCTGATGGAATGAAAGTTGGAAAATCAAAACTCAAGTGACTCTGCATTGCTATGTGCCAGATTTGCTTGCCCCACTGAACTTGGATCGCTGCTGTCGAAGATAAAATTAATTGTGAAGATGGAACCTAAAGTTTTTGCTTTGTCTCCTGTTAGAGAGCCTGTTGAGTGTAAATATGTACTAATTTTTTTTATTTATTTTTTTTTGTTTTTTTGAATTTACGTGTGGAAAACTGTAGGATACCCATAGTAAAACCTCTAAGTGGATATATGTACAAGAAATTCAATATCTTTTGTTCTGATGATTCTATTTGAGTGAGTGAAATGAAGATTTTAGACAGTTCAATGAGCAAATGCACACATGCAAATATCTTCTAATGCATTGTCCTGTGAAATTCCAAATATGTTCTTCCTTTCAAAATTTGAAGCCTATAAAAGGTTTTAGGTTGAAATATATTTATAGTGAATATAATCTTATAGTTTTTAAAGTTCGATTTCCACTCTGCCATAAAAGGTCGTTCTCGAAGGAGGTGAGAATTAGTTTAGTGCTCTATGAGATTTGGACATTTTTGTGAAAAGAAAAATGGATATTAATACAATTGAAGATGGTTTTTGGTAGATTTATATTAAACGAATCCATCAATGTTGTGAATAGTGAGCTTTCTAAAAATGGGTCGTGAATAGTGAGCTCTCTAAAATTGGGCTCATGAAATTATATAAATGAGTACAAGGATCATCACCACATATGCATGTATTGAAAAGGGTGTGCTTTTGTTCATATATTTCAATGAAGTCTACTAAAACACCCGTCATATATAAAGATAGAATGTTTGGAGTTCCGTACAGGCTCAAAATCTATTTCATGATAATTTTAGATGTTCAATTGAGCATTAGCTTTAAGGGTAGTGATATTCCCATGGGTTTTTTGTGTAATGAGTCATGAGAATTAGTGGATTCTCGATTTTATCTTTCGCATGAATAGTAAATCGTCTTGCCAAAATTCGAATAAATAGTAATATCGGTTTGTCAACCTTTTGCTTAAATAGTAAATTGGTTCATATATTTCAATGAGATCTATTAAAAGGGCCGTCATATATAAAGATGAATCCATCAATCTTTGGAGTTTTGTTTAGGCTCTAAATCTATTTCATGATAATTGTAGATGTTGCATTGAGGTTTTTTTTATGATTAAAGTATTCGACTTCTTAGAGTATTTGATTAATTCTGATAATATGTGCAAATCTCTATACATTAGATATTTCTATAAGAAGTGATCTTTTGAGGTAGAGTAGAAAGAGTACTCGAGGCTCTGCACTCTGATTCTAACCGTTTTTTATTTCTAATAATATTATATTGACCTTCACCTCTGCAGAGACTGAACTTTGTTTGCATGCCTCTGACACTCTCTCTTTGTACAATTTATCAAAGAAATTATATATTTATATTTTGATCTTATTAATTTAATGCATTTGATATTTATAATTACTTATATTTTAATAATCAATTTATTTGATTAATCTTTATAGCATTTATTTCTGAGATATTTCCCATGCTGCTTCTACTTGGTTTTGTAAGCCTAATGGCTATGGAAGGCATGGGAAATGAATGGATGGCTAGGGAGGCAAATCAACAAGTGGTCCTAGCTGCTCTGTCTTTTCCAAAATCACTTGGTGGAATACAAATCTGCACACGTGTGCCACGTGTTGCATGATAGCATGGTGATAGCCCAATCAAGAAAAAGTTGTCCAGAGAAACCCTAGGGTTTCACCCCCTTATTATATTCACCAACTGGGGCTTGGAACTTGAAGTTTATTTATGTTGATTGACATTTTTAGATTTGGTTATTTACAGAATTTCTTGGAAACCAACCATAGCCATTTCTGTATTTGAAACTTGAAAGAAGAGAAGAGAGACGGTGGGCTGATGACAGTCTCGATGTATGGGTAAGGGAGACACAGGGGGGCCGAGTACAGTAATATAAAGGTGTAAACACTGCATTGCCTCTCTTTATGTGGGTGGAAAGATTATTAAAATCTTCCTCAAAAGATTACTGAAACCACTTAAAACTTTTCTTTGTAAAAGTACCAACTAAACGTGATTACAAGTGTATTAAATACATAAATAAGCTCATTGTGTTGGTAATGTTAGTGAAAGTACAGTCTATCTTATTTTTTTATTTCAGATCAAGAGCAATCCATTCTCTTTTTCTTTCCACCGCTGAAGCCTCAAGTCTGTCAGTATACAGTATTCAAATCCACTTGCTACAGCCTCCATCTTATTTTATTTTAATTTTTTTCCTTGTTCTTTCTTTCAAAAATCAGAATAGTAGGTGGCCATTTTAACAACCGATTGGTCTTTTAGTATGTACGGATTTTAATGATTTTTTCTATTTACCCCATTCGTTTGTGTCGATTTTAGTGAATTTTCAGAAATCGGTTCACTTTTCAGTAAATTGGTATACCGACCGGATCACTTGAAAATGAAAATTTAAGGAAAGTGATTCGATCGGTGCACCGATTTCTGAATGTCTGATTTTTAAATTTTTTTGTACGGATGGATGAGAGTAAAGTGGAAAGTCTGAAAAATCCGTCTCCTAAAAGAGTTTTCCTGTGTGTTAGGATGAACACCCTAGATTATCGATGAGAGAATTTCATGGGAGTTTGTTTTGGGGCCAGCTTATATCATAGCATAGGTTATTAATCGGAAAGGTCTAAAAAAATTAAAATTTAACAAATTATTTTTGTTGAGTATAGTTGAAACTTGAAAAGATAGACAACTTATAGCATTTTGCAGTTTCATAAAATAAGTCCACGAGTTATGAGTGAAAGGATATAAATGGAAAAAAATTAATTCTAACTCGTGGAATTGATTTGGTGGTCAAAATTTGTCATTGTTTATATGAAGTTTTGGAATCAAGTTTCTCTCGTTGTTCTCTACCCCATGTGTGGGGACTGAACGGTTTACACATGCTTCAAGGTGATGCTTGAATATCTTAGTGTGATACCCTGCCGATGTGGGAGTCCCACATCGGTGGAGGAGGAAAAAATTGAAGGGGTTTTAAGAGGCCAACCCCTCTTCACTTCATGTGAAGCGACATGGCCCGGCCCAAAAGCAAAACCGTGCAGGTTTAGTTGTGTGCGAGGCCCAAAGCCGACAATTTCTTGCTGAATCATGCCCTAACCCCTGTGTTCGGGTCGGGTCGTTACAAATTTGGTATTAGAGCCGAGTTCAACACTCAGACTGTATGGGCCTATCATCCTTCCCTAGAGTTGTTGAGCTAGACCGGATCGAGCCGGGGATCGCTTGAGGCTTTAGGGGGGGGGGGGGGGTGATTGTGATACCCTGCTGATGTGGGAGTCCCACATCGGTGGAGGAGGAAAAAATTGAGGGGGTTTTAAGAGGCCAACCCCTCTTGACTTCATTGACGCATTTGGACCTAGCCATGTGGGCCCGGGCCCAAAAGTAAAATCGTGCGGGTTTGAACTGTGTGTGAGGCCCAATGTGGACAATTTCTTGCTAATTCATGCCCTAAGCTCTGTGTTCGGGTCAGGTCGTTACAATGCGAAGCCCAAAACGGACAATTTCTTGTTGAGTCATGCCTTAAGGCCTGTGTTCGGGTCGAGTCATTACAAATTTGGTATCAAAGCCGAGTTTCTACACTCGGACTGTGTGGGCCTTCCTCCTTCATTAGAGTTGTTGAGCTGGACCGGATCGAACCGGGGACGGCTCGAGGCTTTAAGGGGGGTGATTGTGATACCCTGAGTCCCACATCGGTTTGGTGGGAGAAGGGTGGTGGGTTTATTTGAAGGCTACCCATAGTACTCATGTGAGACGCGTTTGGGTGTGACTGTGTGTCACACGCCAGAACAAAACCTTGAGGGGGTGGACCCCAGAGAGGACAATATCTTGGTTGCGTACTCTTATACCAGGAAGACGCGTTTTGGGCTGGGCCCCGTGGGCCAGGGCCCAAAGGCAAAACCGTGCAGGTTCGAGCTGTGTACGAGGCCCAAAGCGGACGATTTCTCCCTGAGTCAAACCCTAAGCCCTGTATACAGGTCGGGTCGTTACAAATATGGTATCAGAGTCGAGTTCAACACTAAGACTGTGTGGGCCTTTCATCTTTCCCTGGAGTTGTTGAGCTGGACCGGGTCGAGCCAGGGACGGCTCGAGGCTTTAGGGGGGGTCATTGTGATACCCTGCCCACCCTTTCTTAGAGTCCCACATCGGTGGGAAAGAAGAAAGGGGGAGGGTTTATTTGAAGTTACCCATAGAACTTTTGTGTGAGGCCTTTTAGGCTTGGCCATGTGGGCTAGGGCCCAGGAGCAAAACCATGCGAGATAAGATCCAAATCACAAGTGTTTTCTTATAACAAATAATGTTTGTGTAAATTTTTATTATTTAGATTATGACAATGGGAAAAAACAATCCAAACGAGTTGGGGTAATGATAAAAAACTCGCTTCGAAAGTGAGAGTCATGATTTGGTGTGTATGAAAAGGAAAGCTTGCAGATGTTTTAGAAATTTAGACCCGTGCTCTAATAGCGGCTAAGAAAACCCTTTTTTTTTTTAGAAAAGTTTATGATTTTTCAAAGAGATCCAGAAATGTTTATGTTGTGATTTGGTAATTTTAAATCTTTGAACATTGATTTCTATTACTAAAATAGGGATTTTATTGTCAATATTTCGTGGACAATAGTTTAAGATCGGATTTATTAAACAAATTGACGTTCTCACCTTCACTAATATCAAATATCAAAGTTTCATATTAAAGTGAAATTTGAAAAATCTCTAGTGCTTATAATCTCGGAGGCTTGAAGCTCTTAAATTGCTACACACACTATAAAAGGTTTATTATCTCTAATATGTTAAGTTAGATGAGATCAACTTCAAAACATGCTAAAGTGGATGAATGGATATAAAACTTAATTACTATAATAATATTCAAAGTGAAGTAGTCAAACCATCTTAATATTTACTTTTTAACATTAAATTAAACAGTTAAATAATAATATTTGATCTTTTGTTAATATTGAGAATAACTTAAATAGAATATTAATTTAGACCAATTTAATTTCAAATATAAGAGCAATATTTTATTCAAAAAGGGCTTAGTCTGATCATCAAGAAGTTTCCCTCATAAACAGAAGTCATGAGTTTGATTCATGCTTACACTTTGGTCATAAATAAATAAGAGTAATATGTTGAAAAAATCGAATTTTCCAATGGTTAGTGACGTTAAAATTGAAAAATTAATAATAAAAGACATTAAATTTATCTTTTTATACATATAATAAAGATTACCCACAAGAGAGGTTGCACCAAAATTTGGTGCAAAGGGCATGATGGCATCACTTGAACTTATATATATAATATGATGAGTGTGTCTGAAATGTTCTTACTTGTGCGTGATGCATATCGAATTTCATTTGATTAGATAAGAGAAGTCAATTTTTTCAGACGTTTAAATTGCAACTCTTTTTTATAGTGTAAATTTATTTGATTGGATCATTAGACTATAAAAATCAAATTAGTGATTAGATTATTAGACTTTAAAAATCAAATTAGTGTTAAGTTGGGTACAATTGAGGTAAGGGGAAGAATCCATTGGCACATTTAATCCATTATGGACCTTACAAACCTAAAATTTACACGAAACTTTATGTCAACTCATTTGGGTGGAATCCTTTTATGTCAACCCCTTTGAAGGGAATCCTTATATGTTACTATTTAAAATAGTAAAAAATAATCTAACATTATCAAAGTTTTATATATTAAACTTTTTCATATTAATATTAGTAATTGATGAAAACCTTTTTAGGGTCTTCAAATTGATAGAGTTTTGACTTGGGATTTTAAGTGGAATCAGCGATTTCTATAAAGAAACCCAAAAATGTACCTCTCAAATCTCTCGATCACTTAGAAATGAAAGGAGCACAAATCTCAATGAAATGATTGGCGGAATCAACCTCACCAAAGAAATTAGACGTTCTCGAGATATAAGTCAAATGATGAATCAGGACTCACCTACGGAGATTAATACACTAAATAAAATTAAATTAAATGCACTAAGGTTCCGAACACAGTGAACACTAATCCAGCTCGAACTCAGATTAATTCTCAAAAACCTTCTAATGAATTAGTTTAAAAGTGGAATCAAAATTTAATTCAACACCATGTAAAATCTAAATTTAAAAGAGATTTAGACTCACGGTACTCGGGATGTCCAAACAAGCATAAAAGCTTCACTAAATTTAAATAATCAAAATCTGACTAAAACCCAGGCCAACACATTTAATTTATAGGCCTTATTTTTAACTTAGAGGAAACAAGATAAATAAGAAAATTAAATAGATAAATAAAACACCTAAATTCGTCCCTACCCGTGTGACTTCTTTTTTTCTTCTCTCTCTTCATTCAGTTACAGTCCAGATACCAGGGCCGGCCTTGGCTATAGGTGAATTAGGCGGTCGCCTAGGGCCCCCAGGTCCATAAGCTCCTTTACTATATGTTACATAGTTAATAATATATATTTAAATCCCACATACATTCTTGTCCGGTTGGTTAAAATTCTCCCCTTATAGTTACAGGCGTGGGATCAAATCCCGGCTGTATTAATAAAAGTAATTTCGTAATTTTTTTTTATCAAGTTATTTTTTAATAATAATGAAAAATAACAATAATTTAAATTAATACTACTTGAAATCATTTGACTATTTTTAACTATTTCGAATTTAAAACACTCAAAATTGAAAATTTATATATTGATAATTTTTCTACTCAATTTAAAGCGTAGGTTTCTTAAAAAATTAAAATAATGATACTAACAATCATAATAATAATTATTATAATTCTCATTTTTTGAGTTTAATAATAATAATAATAATAAAAAATTTCATTAATAAAGACTCTTTTAAAATATATCTATCATCTAAATAAAGAGAAAGAGAAATCTATATTGAGTTGATAATTTTGAATTAAAAATAATTTAAAGCTTTTAAAATTTGAAGAGATGAAAAAACATAACTTTATTCATTTGATCAATGTAGATTTTATTAGAACTAATATACAAGTATAAATCATTATAATTAAGATAATTTTTAATTTTTTAAAAAATACAAAAAAATGAAAAATTAAAATAATAATAATATATTCGTTTCAAATGAGAATTTGCATTAGTGTCACACTCCATATGATAAAAGATGCAATACCAAAAGAATGAATTGTTGTTTTCCAAATGCATGAATTGCTTATAAAATAATATTAATTATACCAATTACAGTTATCTATGCAGAAATAAGTTTTTCAAAGTTAAAATTGATAAAATCTTATCTTCGGTTTAAAATGTCACAAAAAATATTGAATAAATTAGCTATCTTATCTATTGAAAAATAAATGTTAAAAAAACTTAAATATAGTAATTTAATTAGTAATTTTGTATCTCAAAATAAGAATAAATTTTAAATAATACTTTGTTATAAATTTAATTATGATATTTTATTTAGTTTCACGCATTGTAAAAAAAATTATATGATTTTATTTTTTATGAGTATATAAAGGCCCAATCTTAAAAACTCGCCTAGAGCCTCTGAAATCTCAGGGCCGGCCTGCCAGATACCCTCTGCAAATGGGCTCTTGCTTTGATTTTATCTTCTTTCAATCTTCACACGATTTCATTCTGATCAGCAGCAACTTGTTGGTCTTAGCTACAGAGAGAGTTCATCCAAAGTGGGATTTCTCAACAGAGAGAGTTCATCCAAGGTCCTTCAATTTTCCTTTATAAATTGAGTGTTGAATTTCCCTAACCATATAAGACTCGAAAAAACTAAAAGTTAAACATTTGAGAAATTTTATTTCCCTATATTTCATTTCATCCAAATAAATTGGATCTTTATCAGACCGGGCCTAAGGCGGTTGAATTATTTGCCATAGGGTTGAGCCGGCCCTGAGTGGCACAACAACCATCCCTCTCTCTCATTAATCTTGTATTTACTCTTATCCTCTCCTTCTCTTTCCATTCTTCACACGGGTTAACTGTAGGATGAACCCAGCAGAGTCCTCTTCCTTCCGCATCTCTCATCTCTTCTGATTTTATCTTCTTTGCTTATCTTTCTTCTCTTCTTTATCAGTTTGTTGTGTTTTCTTTTTAAATTTACGTGCGAGAAACCACGGGAAATCCAGCCTAAAATCTTCATAGATGATATCCACTGCCCTTAGAGCACTGAGCACATTAGGTGAAGCCATGGAAGTTCAAACTTAACACTTCCTACTTCTTGAAGGGAGAGATTACCTCCCCTTTCAATTTTAGCAACTGTAGATAATACTGATTGCCCCCGAACAGCCATCTTGGAACTTCAGCTGGGACCCACGAGAGCTTGAGTAAGATGATGACTCAGTATTAATGGATTTCTTTTGTGAACAGAAAATGGGCTTGGACCCAATAGCTTTGAAAGCCCAAAGTATTTTTGAATGGGCCCAAATCCAGATTTGGTAGAAGTGGACTTTAATGGGTCATCTATGTGGGCCTCACTTCCCTCCATCTATTCGGTTGTAAATTTGGAGAGCGAACTCATCAATTTCTTTTAATTGGGCTGACTAATCTTCAAATGGGCCCGCATCGGGTTTGATAGATTCCTGCATCAGTAATCTCTGTCGAAGAGTATCATTACAATTTACAAGAGCCAGTGCCTGTGGCCATATTTTTATGCAGGCCTCGCACGTTTTTTGAGCTCAAGCCGAATTTATTTTGGAATAGTATGAGCACAAGCTTAGTTTATAAATGAAGAATTGGGCCTGAGTCCAACATGAAGTTACGATACTCAAGCCCAATCTTGATGAAGTCCAATAGCCCAACGAAAAGCTTGATAGTTCGACAAAAAATACCAAGAAAAAAAAAGAAACAATAGAAAAAGGGTAGCGATCCTCCCACTGGCATTTTGTGTAATCAAACACGAAAATTAGTGGATTTTCGATTTTACCCTTCACATGAAGAGTAAAATTGGCTCACCAATCCTTCGCATTAACAATAAATTGGCTCCCCAAAATTCACTTGAACAGTAAATCGGGCTTGCCGAAATTCGCATGAATAGTAACATTGACTCGCCGAAATTCACATGATTAGTAATTTGGCTACTCGAAATTTTACAATTCATGCGAAATGTCCGATTTTACTGTTCATGTGAAGGGTAAAATAGGAAATCCACTAATTCCCTTATCTAGTTACACAAACCTCTTATGGGAGGATCGCTATCCTAGAAAAATCCTGAAATGAAAGATACAAGAAAAACATTGGAAGGCAAAAACAAAATAACCAAAAAAAAAAGAAGAAAATAAATAATGAATAAAAAATACAAAATTTAATAGAAATTACAAAAATGGAAAAAGATAAAGCATAAAAATTAAAGGAAGAAAATACAATAAATAACGAATAAAAATAAAATAATTAAAAAGAATGAAGATAAAATAAAAAAGAAAGAAGAAATTTGCAAATAGCTAACAAGAAATGATAAGAGGGAAAAGTAGAAAAAATACAAAAATGGGAAGAAAGAATAAGACAATAAAATATGAAATAAACAATTAGAGGAAAAGAAGAAAATAAAATGGGAAAATGGAATAAAACTGAAAAGGGAATAGAAAAAAAAACCAAAAAAAAAAGATACTATAACAAATACAAAAAGAAATGAAAAAAATAAAATAAATAAATAAATAAATATATATATATATATATATATATATATATGAAAAGGGAAAAAGTCAAAATATAAAAAGAAAGATAAAAAAGTAAAACCTATAGCCTCGGGTCGAGCTTTAGGTTTGAGTATGTATTGGATCAAGCCCAGCTTTAAAAATCAAATAGGATCAATTTCATTATTGGGCCTGCTCTCAATTGGCATTTCGGCTAAAAATTAAGAGCCAAGCCTTGCCTTGTTGGGTTTATTTCCATCCTAAACTCTATCCAATGGCTGAATGCCACTTGGAATTTTTACATCATTAAATGTCATTAAAAACACAGAAAATAAAAATAAATCTGCTGCAAAATCTGGCCGAAACTGTGCTACAACCTCAGCCATTCATCCTGACTTCTGGCCTTGCAAAACAGTTTCCAAAACACAGGCCCAGATCTGGCCCACAAGCCCTTGCTTCGTCTGCAGTGAATATCAGCCAAAAAATACAGTTTCTTGCTGATTTTTAACAAGACAAAATCGTCCATAAATCAGTCCATATCCATATCCAGGCCGACGCCCGGCAAGGTTTTCTTGCTAATTTGGGCTTGCTAAAATGGGCTCCAAACAGATCCAACATCCAAGCCTCTGTATTTGGAGATTTCCTGTCCTAGTTTGCGTCCATGTAGGCACCGACGTTGGCCGTACATGCCATCTGTTGTGGAATTCGGATGCCCCATTGAGTTCTAAACAAATGGGCCTGAAATCATGGGCTATTGAAGCCCAAAACAGCGCTAACACGCCTTACTTGTTGGCTGATCCAAATGTGCTTCAAACCTGATGTTTGTGGGTCCATTATCATGCTCTTGAGGTCCTCTCCTCCATCAATCAATTCCAAGATTAATTTTGAGAGAAATTCATCAATTGATCCTTTTGGGCCCCATCTTGTCTAATGGGTCTTCATGCACCTCACTTGATTTGATTGGGCTTCTGATGGCTGCATCAGTTTTGGAGTTAAATTGCCATTTTGCCATTGTAACGATTGGAAGAAACATATTAACATCAAGTATTATTACAAGAGCTAAAACTTGAGTCCATGTTTTTCATGCGGTGCTCACCACGTATTTAGAGCCCAAGCCCAATTCTAAATAGGAAAGCCCGAGCTCTTGATTTATGAAGAGTCTTAGTTTAAGGCCAACATGGGCTTGGGATATTTATGAAGAGTCTTTTTTTTTTTTGAAATCTCAGTCGTTTTTTTTTTATAATTAAAAAAATAAAAAAAAAATAAAAAAGGCCTTTTATTAAAATATTAAATTCTGGAAAAAATATCGGCCAGTATGACGGTGGCAAAAAACACCAATTTTCGATTTTTTAAATAGCCGATATTATTACCGTACGACCTATACATATCGTATTAGTCGATATTTTTAACCCTGCTCAAACCTATCCCGGTGAAACCTAATAGCTTGATAAAAGCCTATTAGTTGAATTAAAAATACTACAAAAAAGGACCAGTAGAACATTTTGAAATGATAGAACATGAGAAGAAAAAAAAACGTAAGAATAACAAAAATAAAATATAAGATAATATAGACAAAAGAAGATAAATAAAATAAAAAATTAATTACGAAATGTAAAAAGATAAAACATAAACATTTAAAAGGAAGAAAAAGACAATAAAATAATGAATAAAAACAAAATAAGAAAAAAGAAATGAAGCTAAAAGAAAAAGGAAATAAAGAAGAAAACATAATGTAGAAAATAAAAAAGGAAAAGTCGATAAAACACTGAAAAGGGGGAAGGAAGAAAAGACAATAAAATATAAATAAGTAATTAGATGGAAAGAGGAAAATAAAATGGAAAAATGAAAATGAAAACTACAAAGAAATACAAAGACAAAAAATGAAATAAAGAAAAATAGTAAAATAAAAATTGAAGAGGAAAAAAGATCAAAGCGAAAAAGAAAGATTAACAAGCATAAAAATAAATGCTAGCGATCATCCCACGAGCATTTTGTGTATACAGACACGATTTTTACCGTGATGTCCATTTTGCCCTTCATTTGGCGTACCGAAAATGTAAAATAATAGGAATGTCAGAAATCGGCTAGCCAAGATGTTCGCAAGTGATCCGGTTGGTGAGTCGATTTCTGTGAACAGTAAAATCGGCTCGCCGAATACCCGTGAACAGTAAATCGGCTCGTCAAAAATTAGTAAGGGATCCGATTGGTGAGCCGATTTTTGACATTCCAAATTTCATATCAAATTTCTCAACGATTACCAATTTTGGATTTAAAATTCCAAATTCATTCAAAATATAATCAGAAAATACATAGGGCATCAGGGTCAAATTCTCGAGTTGTTACAATAGTACCATCTTTTTGGAATTTTCATCCCAAAAATTAGACGAAGGTTGGATTCCAAAACAAAAATTACACAAATAATTCTAGATGATGAGCTCGCATTTTTTATTCCAATTCCCAAGTAGGCTCCTCACTGCCATGTCGTTCCCCAATCACTTTGACGAAAGGGATTACTCTGTTTCTTAGAACTTTCTGTTGTGAATCTATGATCCTGATGGGTCTCTCAACATATGATACACCACTCTGTATATCCAGTTTTTTCACATCTAAAACATGTGATGGGTCAGGGTTATATTTCCGCAGCATGGAGACATGAAATACGTCATGCATACTTGACAGCTGTGCAGGAAGTGTTATCCGGTATGCAACTTCTCCAATCTTCTCGAGGATTGGAAACGGTCCAACAAATCTTGGCCACAACTTTCCTTTCTTTCCGAACCTCATCCGACCTTTACGCAGTGATACATTCAGGAACACTAGGTCATCCACCTCAAACGCCAAAGGTCTTCTTCTTTTGTCTACGTAGTTCTTCTGTCTGCTTTGGACAGTCAGTAGATGTTGTCGAATGGTCTTGATCTGCTATGTGGTCTCTGCCACTAACACTAGTCCAATCAGTGAAGCCTCTCCTGCCTCAGTCAAACAAATTAGAGATCTGCTACGGTCTGCCGTACAACGCTTCGAATGTAGCCATCTGAAGACTCGCTTGATAACTATTGTTGTACGAGAACTCTACTAATGGAAGGTGATCTTCCCAGCTGCCCTGAAAATCCAACATGCAAGCTCTCAACATGTCTTCTAACGTCTGTATGATTCTCTCTGACTGTCCATCAATTTGGGGACGAAATGCTGTACTATACAGTAGGTATATACCCATGGCTGCCTGTAAATTCTGTCATACCCTTCCAGTGAATCTGTTGTCACGGTCTGACACAATCGTCTTGAGTATCCCATGTAGTCTAACAATATCCTTGATGTACTGCTTGCCCAACTGCTCAAATGAATCTGTCATCCTGATAGGCATGAAGTGTGCTGACTTGGTAAGACGGTCGATTACGACCTAGATAGCATCATTGCCTTTAGGAGATCTAGGTAATCCCGTCACAAAATGCATTGCAATGTGTTCCCACTTCCATTCTGGTACCGAAAGGGGCTTAAGCAAACCAGGGGGCTTCCGATCTTCTACTTTGACTCGTTGACATGTAGACACTTGCAGACGTAATCTGGCACGTCTTTCTTGAGTCCACACCACCAGTACTGCCGTTTAAGATCTCTATACATCTTTGTGCTTCTAGGGTGTATCGAAAATTTCGATTGGTGTGCTTCTGTCAGTATCTCTTTTCTGCATTCTTCTGATACGTATACCCTTCCTTTGAAAATGAGTCCTTGTCCAAGTTGTAGTTGCCAATCCTGGATTGTCTCTCTTACAGATAACTTGGCCAAAATTTCTTTCATTCTCGGATTTGTCTTTTGTGCCTGCTCTATTTTCAATGTCATAGTGGAGTGTACTATGAGATTGTACACACATCCTCTATTAGTGATTTGAAGATTCAGGTTTCTAATTGCCAACATCATTTCCCACTCTTGTCTAATCAAACTCGCCATTGTTTCATGGTTCATACGACTGAGTGCATCCGCGACTTTGTTTGCCTTGCCCGGATGATAGTGAAGAGCAAAATCATAGTCTTGGAGATACTCCATCCATCTCCTTTGTCTCATGTTAAGCTCTTTCTGTCCAAACAGGTATTCGAGGCTCTTGTGATTGGAGTAGACCTCAAACTTTTCTCCGTAGAGATAGTGCCGCCAGTTTTGGAGTGCGAACACTACTGCGGCTAACTCAAGGTCATGGGTGGGATAGTTGCACTCATGGATCTTCAACTGTCTAGAACCATAGGCCACTACATGCATCCCTTGATTGAGTGAACAACCAAGTTTTTCACCCAAAGCATCACAATACACCGTGTATCCCTTGCCTTGCTCTGGAATGATCAATATGGGAGCTGATATCAGTCTTTCTTTCAGTTCCTCGAACCTTCTGTTACACTGATCGGTCCATTGAAACTTGACTCCTTTCTGAGTCAATCGGGTAAGTGGGGCTGCAATTTTAGAGAAGTCCACAATGAATTTACAGTAATACCCTCTAATCCCAGAAAACTTTTGATTTCTGTAACATTCCGAGGGAGTTTCCAATTCTGAACTGCTTCTATTTTTGCCGGGTCCACTGCTGTTAATATGTGTCCAAGAAAATTCACCTTTGATAGCCAAAATTCACATTTACTGGCTTTAGCAAACAACTTGTTGCTTCTTAGTGTGTCTAGGACAATCCTTAGGTGCCCAGCATGTTCTTCCTTGTTCTTTGAGTAGATGAGGATGTCATCAATGAACACGATCACAAATCTGTCGAGATAGGGGCGAAAGATCCGGTTCATGAGGTACATAAAGACTACTGGAGCATTGGTTAGTCGAAATGGCATCACCACATACTCATACAGTCTATATCTTGTCTTGAATGCTGTCTTCTGTATATCTTCCTCTTTGACTCTGATTTGATGATAGCCAAACATAAGATCTATCTTTGAAAAACAACTTGACCCCTTCAGTTGGTCAAATATATCATCTATTCTGGATAGAGGATAATTGTTCTTGATGGTGACTTGATTCAATCTCCAGTAATTTATGCACATTCTCAGTGAGCCATCCTTTTTCTTGACAAACAACACAGATGCTCCCTATTAAGAAGTACTGTGTCGAATGAATCCCATCCAGACCAAGTCATCAATTTGCTTCTTTAGCTCAGTCATTTCAGCAGGTACCATCCGGTAATGTGGGAGTGATATAGGTGCGGTACCGGGAAACAATTCAATCGCAAAGTCTATCTCTCGCCTGGGAGGAAGAGTGGGAAGTTCAGTCAGAAAGATGTCAGCAAAACCTTTCACGATTACAGGGAGAGTAGGGGTAGGTGACTCTTCCAATTTAAGGTTGTTCAACAAGACTTGATTAACCCCATCATAAGATCTGTCACATAGAGTCGTCTTTTGTCTATCCCCATAAACTATGAATCTTTGTCCTTTGGGTGACCAAAAGGTTACTCTTTTGAGATAACAATCAAAACAAGCTTGAAAGGTGGTCAATCAGTCCATGCCAAAAATTACATCAAATTATGACATTTCTACTACCAGATAATCAAACTTGAACTTGAAATCAGCTAGTTCAGTGTCAACTGAGGTAGTGTTGTGTCTCCAATAGGTGAGACTATGGTGAGAGCAGATGATAAAGATTGCACAAATAAACCCCGTAGCAGTAATCATAGATGTAGACATAAAAGAATGTGATGCTCAAGAATCAAACAGCGCTACTGCATATGAACTGCCAATTATAGCCATACCTTGAATCACGGAGTGGTTGGCTGCCTCTGAAGTGGGAACTAAAGAATATAGCTGTCCTGAAGCTGTTGGAGCTGGTGGTCGTCCTGATTGTGCCTGAGATCCGGACATATGGGATTGTGTCTGTCTGCTTGGTGGACGATTGAAGGTCCGCATCTGAGATCCTTGAAGTAGTTGCGGGCAGTTCTTCTTAATGTGATTTGTCCTCCTACACTGGAAGTATGAAAAAGTACTTCCAGTAGATTGTGCCACCGATGTTTGATGAAGTTGAGGACAGTTCCTCCTGATGTGGCCCATCTGCCCACATTGAAAGCATGAGGAAGCATTCCCAGTGGACAAATTTGTTGGTGCTGGGGCCGAAGAGTAGCCGGAGTTTTGTCGGTTAGCAGATATTGTACGGAACTTCTTCTATGGTCGGTGAAAACTTCCACCACTATGCTTTTTCTTGTGCTCATTAAAACTTGTAGATTCTACCATATCTTGTTCAACAATACTTGCCCGGTTGACTAACTCTGCATAGGTAGTGATGGCAAGAGGTACCATCCGAGACCTGATGGCGAGTCGTATACCTCTCTCAAACAACATGGTCTTTTTGAGTTCAGTGTCGACCATATAAGGGCATAGTAGGTTAGTCTGGTGAATTCTTGATGGTATTCAAATATAGTCATACCTCTCTGAGTCAGATTCAGCAATTCCTGTATCTTGATCCGTTTTTCAGCCTCAGGGAAGTAATTTCCCAAAAATAGATTCTCGAAACCCTTCCATGTCATCCCTGCCACTATCCAATCTTCCTTGGCGGTCTTCCACCATTTACGTGCGTTATTGATTAGCTGTGATGCTGCCAGAAGAATTTTGTCGTGTGCTTTTGTAATATTCAGCAGTTCAAATATTTGGACGATGTTCTCTATCTAGTTTTCTGCATCAATTGGTCCCTCAGTACCACTGAAAAAAAGAGGACGCTGCAGCTGGAAGTCTCTCATAGTAGCTCTGTCGGCAGTGGTAGTTGAGCTGGTTCCTGTCTGTTCTATCTGCTTGAAACTATTCACCAATGCTTGCAGCAGGTTCTGAACTTCTGGTGTCAGGGTGGGGACATTGCCATTCGTCTCACCAACGTTCTCCGGATTGGTGCGATTCTTCTGGGGTCGTTCTCTTGGTGCCATTTTCCTATGTCAAAGAAAATTTGAATCACATTTCATTCACTAGATCATCTAAAGAGTTACTCTAAGTTGACACGGGGAAAACTCTATGTTATAGTTCATCATTTTATTAGGGGAAAACAACCCTAGTTTTATTTTTGTATCATACTCAGGGGAGTTATCAGCTCTTGTTTGAAATTGACTTTAGGAGTTTTTACTTTTGCGTTCATACAACATTTGCTCTGATACCAATTGTGGCGCCCTGCCCTTTTCCCAAAACTTAAAATCAGAGTATATATATTATTTTTTTTTAAAATAGAGAGAAAGGGATGGGGCTTGCCATGACGTGAGTCGATCCCGAATCCGAAGACTCAAACATCGACTGGCCTAATACAGTGTGTACATGGATTAACTTCCATGATAACATTTGCACACACTTAGAACAGATCAGTGGAAATTAATAACATTTATCCAAGATCTATATGAATAACAGAAATAGGAATCTTCCAGGAGTTAACATATCAAACCATTAGCAGAATAAATGAATCTATGAGTTATAATTATTACATTCCCAAAATATTACTCGTACAAAATACATTTCATCTATTATCAAAATGAACGTGATCAAAATATCATTTCTTCTTGTCCAATTGCTCATGCTTTGTTGCCACGTGGTTTAGCTCCGCTTCCTTGGCCTGCGTTATCATCTAGAGGAGGAAATTATGGGCTTAGTCAACCCGCTCAGTAGGTAAATCCGATCAAAAGAGAAGGGGGGTACACATGAGTGTTATAATCATTATATCATACACTTGTATAAAAACATATACTCATAATTCTCCATTAAAAAATCATAAGATAAAGAATCATATACATATCACAAGTCATGATTAATAAGGAAGATTCATCAACATAAGCATCTCACATAATTAAGATCGCATACATCTAGCCATTATTAACATGAATGCTATACCATGTATGTCATGACCCATGCTTTCCCTTATTGATTCTATACTCAATCACAAATCATTCTCATTCAATGGTTCATATATTGGCCAAACATGTATCCGCAGCATTTTCGGGGGCAATCGACAGGGTGCTGTACCCTATACTGACATTTAACCAGGGGAGTGTCAATCTCCAATACTTCTGCGCAGGTTTCGGGACTTCTATTGACCCTGGAGCTTTTATTGCCCAATTTAATGCTTTTTTTTGTAACCAATGGACGTAGCCAATTCATGATAGTTTGTTAGATCAGTCTAATCATCATTTCATATGCAAACCCAAAGCTTGGTTTTAGCTAATGTAAGTCCCATCCCATATCACATGCATGAGGTATGTGTATGCAAGATGCCAAGTCCATTCCATTTGTATTTCCTCAATTCTCTCCAAAACATGGTATCATATAATCAATAATTACTTAATGAAAATACACATACTATCATTTACCTAGTCAATATCACATGCTTAAACATAGTGTCATATGCTCAATATAACTCGATCACTTCATAATAAACAATCATCAATTTCAGGAACATATACATATAACATTCAAATTACATCTCTAAACATCTCATGATATTATATATTCAAGGATTATTTAATCAAAATACACATACTATCATCTACTAAATCAAGACCACATGTTTAACCAAGACATAGTGTCATATGCTCAACATAACTCAATCACTTCATAATAATAGATAAAATATACATAATATCATTCTTAGTGCTTCAACAAAGTAGGATCACCTACTTATTTGATGGTGTTCACTGAAGGAGAGGATTACAAATCGACACGTATAACGCTGGGGTCACTCTCGAATCCTTCGTTTGTTTTTCATGTATATCAAAATATCATAATCAAGTCATTACACTTAACCCAATTAATTGTCCTTAATTTTCAAATCTAATCTTGTTACTTTTATTAATAAGGTTTTTGTTCAAAGTTTAGAGTTAGTTATTAAGTGATTAAAACTAAGTGTATCAACCTATGAAATTCAGCCCCTAAGTTGTCTATAGTGGACATAAATCTTAGTTTAGGAGCTGTTCAAAACTGGGCTTGATTGTTGGGTGTTAAGGATAGCAAAAATAGTCCCGCATTCTGATTTAATTTAAAGTCCAAGTCCGTTTAAATTTGGCTGAAGCAATGGGAACTATGAATGGGCTTTCCAACAGCAACACACTAGGAGTAGTAAGGTAGATTCCTGACTGGTCTTTGAGACTGAAGAACAGCCCTACCTTGGCTAGTTTGTAAGACAGCAAAATATGTCTACATTGGCTGGTGAAAATTAGTCTATCAATCAAGTGTTTTTTGGCGTGAAAATCGGTCCCACAATCAAGTGTTTTAGGACATAGAAAACATTCCTAAGATTAATGGTTTTGCAACTTGAGAACAATCCTAAAAATCAGCCAGCAAAAAGGGTCTTAAAATCATCTAGAAATTGGTCTTAAATCAGCCAACACTTGATTTTAAAACATCCAACAGATGGGTCTTAATTCAGTCAACAACTTATTAAAAAATCAGCCAACATCTGTTCAAAAGTCAGCTAGCAATTGGGTCTTAATTTCAGCCAACAAAGGGTCCTACCATGGCTGGAAGACAGTCCTTCTATCAATGGTTTTGAGACTAAAAACCAGTCCCAAAACCAACCAGCTAGCAGTCCTTATTTAGCCATCAGCTGGTCCAAAAATCAACCAGCAAACAGTCATACAAATCAGTGGTTTGAAACTTGGAAATCAGTCCTATTTTCAATGGTTTTGAGACTGAAAAACAGTCCCAAACCAACCAGCTAGGGGTCGAAGTCTACTCCCAACTTCCAGCCGATTATGGACTGAAAAAATTAGTCCCCAATTTCTTTCCAGTTTCCATTCTTCTTTACCCAATTCAAATCAGATTGTTTCTAAACCATTTCTAAGCTCTTAATTAAGTCCTAGTACTAAGTTAGAGAAAACCAACCTTTGGTAGAGCTTTTCCAAAGATTTTTCCACAAGCTTTGAGAGGTGAAAAGATGTTCTTCCAATAAGATCTTTGTTGTAATCAGCTTCTGAGTGTTTGAGGATAGATCTGGTGCTGAGAGAATAGGAAGAGGAGAAAAGAGGTAGAGGAAGGGAGAAATAGCTGAGGAGACCGAGGACTATGGAGTTGTTCTAGCTCATAAATTCTTTAGATGGTTGGTAGGTTTTCAGCCCAAATAAATGAACTGTAAGATGTGGATAGGCTGATTTCTTTCAGTTGAAAAGCTGGATCTAGTTGGTGGGTTTTCAGCTCAAATAAGTGAGCTGTAAGAATGTGGATAAGTTGACTTCTTTCAGCTGAAAAGCTGGATCTGTTTGGTTGGTTTTCAGCTCAAATAAGTGAGCTGTAAGAATGTGGATAAACTGACTTCTTTCAGCTGAAAACCTGGATCTAGTTGGTAGGTTTCAGCTCAAATAAGTGAGCTGTAAGAATGTGGATAAGCTGACTTCTTTCATCTGAAAAGTGTGGGGCTGTACATGGGTTTCAACTCAAGTGGCCCACTTGCCATGTAGCAAGTTGTGTCACCACAAACGGGACCCACTTGACACCTCATTACTTTAGGTATACAACTTAGTTTAATTTTTTTAAACACTACTAATTCCACTCATTAATTTATTTAATGAACCATTTAAAATTTTAAAATAAATACCATAATTCCCATAAACCACATTAATCCCATTCAATACCAAAATTCTTACACAACTTGATCAATTTGATCATTCACTTTTTAATCATCACAATCTCCATTAATGTCATTACTTGACACTAATATTCATATCAAATTTCTTAAAGATTACCAATTTTGGATTTAAAATTCCAAATTCATTCAAAATATAATCAGAAAATACATAGGATATCAGGGTCAAATTCTCGGCTCGTTACACGCTGGCCAAAATAAAATGGCAAAAGTAAAATGGGCCATTTAACTAGTGTAATGAATAGAGGAAGACATTGACATCAAGTTTCGTTACAAGCGATGATGCCTTAGTGATGCGGACATCTTTGAACATGATCAAAAAGTTTATTTTGATTCAAGAGGTATGTTAGCAAATTAGCAAGTTTGTGTCTCGAGTTGAAAAATGAAAATTTTATTTTTGACCTAGGCAGGTGCATGAGCAATTTGACATATACGGGCTCCGAGTTGAAAAATTTGGTGTAGTGGACCCATGTATGAGCCAAAAGCCCAACTCACAACCAGCCTGCTCAATCCTAGTGCAACTGGGCTAAGCCAAGAATCCTAGCGAGCCAGGCCAGGCCCACAATATCGGCCCAGCTGAGTCAATTGATCCGAAAGACATCGGCCCAATAAGCTACCCATGTGCAATTCAAAATTGAACTAGTTGATTCATGACCCCACTATGCATTAACGTTGGACATGTTAAGAGTCCTAAAACTAATTGCATACAAAGGACGAGTGGACTTAAGTAGCAAGAAACGTTAGTATTCAGTTGCTTAAAATTATCTAAATTCTGATTTCATTACGATTTGATTTGTAGAGTTCTGTTTTTACTTGAAAACACGAGGGTCGGCTCATGTATTAGGTTAGATGTGTGCTTTTTATTTATTTAAAGAGATGTATTTTGCCGATTTTAGGGGAGTAATTGATGCAATAAAATTCTTATTTTCTGAGAAATTTGTTGAAGGACTAAGACAACTTAGGTTGCGGCATTGGATTAGAAGACAGACTAAAATTCTCTCTTCAAGAACCAGGTAACTCGTAACGTTCTTAAGTTTTTTGGAATTAATTGAATCAGTTTTGTGTGTTAATTAAACTCGGCGAGTCAATGAAAACGTTGATGGTTTAATTAACTAGAGTCGCGTAGACTCGCTGTGGAAATCCACAAATCATGTTGAATTTGAACGTGCGTGGAGTTGTGTTCTGAAACGACGTTTGAAACTGATTTTGTTAAAAATTATTTCTGTTGTCTCAAATTGAAGGTTTTTAAACTAATTTTACAAATTTGATTTTGAAAACTGATTTTCATTAAGTATTTACTTGATTCTAAGTTGTTGGGTATTTTTTTTATTTTAGTTGTTGGATATTCTGAACATGCATAGAGTTGGGTTTTACTTGTGAAGATCAATAGGTTATGTTAAGCCATGTTGATTCTTAATTTACACAATTAAAATATTGCACTTGAGTTGTGCGAGTGCGTGATTGAATAGGGTATTTTATCTTACCTAGTCTGTATCAATTAGTCAATATTTTTTTTTGAAGGACTCACTAAATAGTTTGAGCCCAACCCCAATTTAAGATGGAAGGGTACCAGCACGAGTTATATTTATGAAAAAAAGAGTCTAAGCCTGAGCTCAACATCTGTTGGGATAGACAAGCCCGATCTTAATGAAGCCCATCTTAATGGAAAACCTGATAGTTCTAAAAAAAAAAAATACAACAAAAAGAAATAATAGACAAGTCAGACATGAAAGATACTAGAAAAGCATTAGAAGAACACAAATGAGATAATACATAAAATGGAAAGATAAAAAAATAAAAAATTGAAAGGAAGGAAAAACAAGGTAAGAAAATCATGAATAAAAATAAAAATAAGAAAAAATAAATGAAGATAAAAGAAAAAGGGTAGAAAAAATAGAAAATAGTAAATAGAGAACAAAAAGCAGATAAAACACTGAGAAGGAAGAAAATGACAATAACTAAAACTTAAATAGATAATGAGAAAAGAAGAAATAAAAAGGAAAAGAGAAATGAAATAAGAAAAGAATGGGAATAGAATATGGAGAAGATCGAGAAAAAAAAAATAAATCAAAGAAGAAATACAAAGACAAAAATGAAATAATGAAATAAAAATCGATAAAAGAAAGAAAAACTTGAAACTAGAAAAAGAAAAAAAGAATAAGAGAATAAAATAAACGACAAAAGTGAAACAAGAAAAAATAGAAAAAATGCCGAGTTCTAACGATAATATCAAATCCCATTGTATTATAATCCCTTATACACAACACTGCTTCTGTTTGAGCTTCAGGTCTTTGCATGTTTGACATCAATCCTAGCTTGAAAATCAAATAAGGTTGATTTCATTGTTTCCTGCTAAAAATTAAGAGCTCTTTTATACGCAATGGGTTTGGATTATGTTTTGTATATCTCGGGTCAGGTTGAGAAAAACTAAACCTGTATGAAATTCGAATCGGATTAGGTTGAGAAATTTAAAAACAACCTGACTTGACCCGATCGGATCCGAGTGCACCAAGCTATAAAATAGTACTTGGATTGAATCGGGTCAAAAATTTAGGTCAAGTCAGGTCGAATAACTCGGGTCAGCAATTCAGATCGAATCAAATTCAATAATTTTTGACATAAATTGAATTGAATTTATTAAAATTGAAATTGAATCTAACCTGACTCAAATTTCAGCCCTACTGTGAGTTGATATTTTTAACTATGTGACTTATCACCACTTCCAATAGACCAAATATATCCACAAGATAATGTTGCATGACCTAATCTTTGGTCATCATTTCTCATTTGAAACTAACTTTTATCTTGTCGCATTTGATTCTTTTGATGATGTGATTATTCATTCAACAAACGAAAATGCTTATGTCAAGAGAAAAAAATGGATACGAAGGGTACAAATTTACAATAGGTGGAATTAAAATGAATAAACTTTAAAGAGGCTAAGGTAATATTTTTTATATGAAGGTTGGCCCTTTTTATATATATATATATATATATATATATATATATATTGAATTTACATGTGAAAACCGTGAGATATCCAACGGAAAATCTCTACGGGTGAGTTCACTACTCTTAAGGCACATTAAATTTAAGTCAATGGAGTTCGAAATCGCAACCTTCCACTTTCTAATAGAGGCGATTTTTTAAAATGAACATACAAATCGAGTGATGAAAATTCAATGTTTTATTATAATTAAGGTTTTTTAAAGTGAAAAAAATACAAATGATCAAGTTGAAATGAAAATTTATACACTATTTTTCATGTAACTTTCTATGCAATCAACTCAAATCAGTCGTTGTAAATAGTCAGTAATGTGCGATATGATATACACTCATTATTAATATTTGGTAGAGCTGACTTTTGATAAACATTAATTATTAATGTTTTTGATTTTATAGTCTATGATAAAGTGAAATGAGGAAGTTTTAATAAATAATAATAAATTTTGATTCAGATGCTCGTATCTTACTTACATCAAATGTTAATTCAAGAAGAATGAACTTCGAAACAATTTTTTTTTTTCAAGAAAATAATATTATAGAAAACAAAATTAAAAATTAAAAATTAGGGGTGAAATTTGGGCTGAGCTTTAATCTGATCAATTTATACTCAGAAATTTAAAATCAATCTGATTGAAATTGATTGATCGGACTTAAGTTTTAGAAAATATAAAAACTCTCTTACTTATTTTTTTTCTTTGAGTCAGCAACTTAGGTCAGATTAAATTAAACTCAGATTGGATAGGATTGAACAATTCAAACTCAACAACTCAGATGTGACTCAATAAATTTTTGTATGAGTTAAAATCCAACCCTTTCTACCAGCTCTACGTCGAAAAAGGCCGGACTGGAAATCTAAATTCTTCTCCTTCTAACGCCAGAAACGAGAGCGAGAGCGAGAGAGTGCTTTGCGCGCAAGAAATTCCACGCCCTAGCGTTTCCAGGTATCGCATTTCCTCACTTTTCTTACGCAAATTCCATGGAATCTCCGCGAAATCTCCTGTCGATTCATCTCACTCTATCATTGCATTGAATTTCGGAGTAATTCCTGTTGATTCTGCTTGTATCGGATCAGATCATCGGATCTGATGTTTTACAGATCCGATTCCCTTCTCCCTATCCAAGTCTACTTATTTTTGTATATTTTTTCTTTCTGGTTATTAAGATGCTGATTTTTTCTTCTGATCGATCTTTTTCCATTTTCAGATCCGCTCATGGCTTTTATTGCCTTATGATCGACGAATTATGATGCAATGAGCTTCTTATTTTATTTAATTCTGTTCTCATTTGATGTGATTTTCTCTTCTCCGCTTTTCAAGGTGTTAAGTTTTTTACCCTGCACGGGTAGCTGAATTGATAGACACCGAACTAGAGATCCCAGGTTCGAGTCCTATAGTAGCCGGATGCCCGTGGCTTGGGCGGCTGCGTGCATCTGAAGTTTTACCGAACGCCCTTGTACTTGGGAAGAGGTGGAAGTCGTGGGGTTCTTCTTGGGAAAAAAAGTGCTAAGTTTTTTATTTTTTCTTTTCATTTTTTTATACTTTTAGGACTTGTTTTTGCTGCATGCTGGTGATTATGGTGCAATTTCATTCTTTTGAATTTTCTGGGACAGTTTAAATTTGATATGATTTTTTCTCTCTGATTCTGAAGATGCTGCCCCCTTTTTTTCGTCCTTTTACTTCTATTTTAAGACCTGTTCATGGCTTTCTGCAAGACAGTTCATTTATATTTTATACTGCAATTATCTTCCTTTGTTGGTTTTCCCATCTCTGTGAGGTTTTAAATTCATGAATTCTAATCCAATTTCTTTTTCTTTTTCTAGATTCTTGTTTTAATTTTCATGTCCTGATCATTCCGGAATTAGCTTATTTTCATGTTATTTTACTGCTCTTCAAATTGTTGGAGCTTTCCTGTGTTGACTGGTCTTCTACTTCAGTTCTGGAAAAAAATGGCAGATTTCCATTTAATTTGTCCTTTTAATTCTTGTGAATTGGATAACTTCCTCTCTGTTTCTTTTGCCGATTTTGTCCAATTCACGGATTTGTAGGTTATTTGCTGATTTTATTTTATTGGATCACTTCAAATTTTCAGCAGGTTGAGTTACTTTCTGTTGGGGGTTATATTGAGAAGTATGATTGTCTGTCTAATTTTTAAAATGTCTTTTGTCTCCTTGGGTATTATTTTTCTTTTATTTTTTTAACCGATGAGTGAAATCATGTTATATATTTGGGGATTTTTGATGTGATGATTGTGATTCTTATAGGTTTTTTCTATTGTTATTATTCTTCAACTATTAGTTTTGCAATGGAGTCCTCCCTTAACTTCACACTAGGCTCCACCTTGTTCAATGAATTAACAATTCTTTTCTCTCTAGCTTGTGTTTTACACTGAAAGCATCAGTGAAATTTCTGATTTCATTTCCAGAATGTCCCTACTTATTTGCTTTCTACTTATCATAGATGGTTGGTGATAGATGATGGGTTCAAAGTTAAAAAATAACTCTGCCTGTATTCTAGCTGAATGACCATAATACGAATGGAGCATCCTAAAATCTTGATTCTTGAATAGTATGAGTTGGAGATAACTGGAGATAGAACTTCAACATGAGATAGTCGTCCCTGGACCCCACGTGGAACCCACCATGGCCCAATTTCACACCCTCTTCTTCTCATACCCATTTACCCTCTGTGAATTGTATCTGTATCCAATTTGAATCCATTTTGAGTTGATCTCTCTATTGGATTAAAAATCCGTACAAAACTAGTCCCATTTTGACTATTGATCTTTGGGCTTTTCAAATCGAATGGACCTGATTTTTTCAGGGAAGCATCATCATGAAAATACCTTTGAAGCCACCCATTCTCATGCATGGGACCCCATCCCTGTGGATCCCACAAGGCCCAGGTGCGACTCTCTCTCATGAGTAAAGCTGCCCAGGGTTATTTACCCCTTTTTTTGGTGGGGGTATATGTATCAGTTGGGGCACTTGACGGAACAACCAAACTAGTGTGGAATTGAAATTTAAGAGATGATGGTTGGAAAATAATATTTGTTGACTAGTTGCAATTTACCCTGTAACAATGAATTTTTGCTTTCTGCCCCACTTCCCACTTTTTCTGTTCTTTCTTGTATGTTTTAAAATATTAAGTTGGTCTCTCATTTTCTTCATCATGGTAGATGTTCAGCATATTCCTGGTGAATGTGCAATGTCAGTGATAATGGATTGCCAATAATTATTGAGGAAGTTATGGAAATATCAGTGCCTGATACTTGTCTCATTCCAATTATGCAAGGCCTCAAGTCAAAAGTTTAATTATTTCCCTTTTTGGTCTAAGTTCAGTGGGCTGCCACGTGTGTATATCTGTTCATGTTGATGGGGTTTCTGCTTTTTGTTTTTCTTCGCCTTGTAAATCTAGTTTTGTTTTGTGCACGTATGTATCTAAATTTAAAAACACACTGACACATACACACACATATTTAGAGAGAACTTTTAAGTGTTGTATTGCACGTGTTTAAATCCATAAGATTTATATGAAAGTGCCATTCTTAGTTGGGTCAAATTGAGGCAATCTGGATAATAAATATTGGTTAAGTTCAGTTTTGAGTCTTGGATTCTTCTGATAAATTTCTCAATACATTTTTAACGAGTCTCAATTCAAATTATTTCATTTCCAGTGGCTGTTGATTGCTTCAGTCATTGACATACACTGTATCATTTGCTCATGAGCTCTATGGTTTCAACACCCCCGGGAGTGCACATGCCAAAGAATCTTGGCACATGTGAGCAGCCACATGCCCGGCCTTCTTTTCCATTGGGTCAAAGTGAATCGGCGCACAGTGACAATGATGAAACAGAATTGCTCTCCGTGTCTTGGAACCAGGACTATGGATGCTTTGCAGCTGGAACAAGCCATGGCTTTCGTATTTATAATTGTGATCCTTTCAAGGAAACATTCAGAAGGGATTTGAAAAGTGGGGGATTTGGAATAGTGGAAATGCTGTTTCGCTGCAATATTTTGGCTCTTGTTGGAGGTGGGGCTAATCCTCAATATCCACCAAATAAAGTTATGATCTGGGATGATCATCAGAGTCGCTGCATTGGTGAATTTTCGTTCAGGTCTGAGGTTCGGGCAGTGAAATTAAGACGAGATCGTATAGTTGTGGTTCTTGAACATAAGATATATGTGTACAACTTCACAGATCTGAAGCTTCTTCATCAGATTGAGACTCTTGCAAATCCAAGGGGGCTTTGTTGTCTTTCACATCACTCAAGTACCTCTGTATTGGCTTGTCCCGGTCTGCATCGGGGTCAAGTGCGGGTTGAACATTTCGGGTTGAAGATGACAAAATTCATTAGTGCACATGATTCTAACATTTCATGCTTCACCTTGACTATGGATGGGCTTCTTCTTGCAACTGCAAGCACAAAGGGCACTTTGATTCGTATTTTCAACACAATGGATGGAACCCGCCTGCAAGAGGTAGTTATAATCAATAGTGGGTTTCTTCAATCAAATAGTCACACTCTGGTTTATGACACATTACTAGATCCTTTTATTCTTCTATGAAATAGCTAAAATCTTCTGGAAATTAAAATTATCATTATCACAAACATGAATGTGCATCGATGCACATATGAGCATTTTTTTGAATGGTGAAATGACACAAACTGTCTATGTCAAACATTACGGACTTGCCAATTGTGCAATTAGCTCTCTTTTCTGCATATCTCCTTTGTATCATGCTGTCATATGTAATATATTCACAAAAGTTCTTTTCAATCCTTGAGAATTGAGATAAGGGATTGCATTATCCTCAACCTGAGGTTTTCTTCTATAAACATTAGCATTGGGGCCTGTTTGTTTGCTAGTTTCAATAGGAATTGTAAAGTACTTGTTTTCTATCAAGAGATTTATGATACCATTGTGGTCTTCCCATTCCAACACCTAGGAGTGGTATTAAACAGGGTCTTAAGTGCTTATGTGTGGGGCACTTGATTTGGTTATCAAGGCCATTCAAGGAACCAATGGCCAAAACTTAATTTAGCCACATCTAGTAGAATTTTTTCCCAGAATGTCAACTTTCTTCATTTCTAGAATTTTGGCTTCTTATTAATTCCAGAATTAGAGAAATTTTGTGGTCACGTGTTTGATATTCTTGGAATTGGTGGTGCAACCATGGCTGAATTTAACCCGAGCATGACTTACTACAAACAGTTTTTAGGTTGGATTATATTAGCTTGGTTTGGGTTGGTTTATGTTTCTTAACCCAATTCAAATTTTGGTTAGCTTGGGTTGTTTGGAACCTGTTTGACCTTGTAATTATATATCATGTGCATGGGATAGCACTTGGGTACAAAATCATGGGATATACCACAAACCCACATTTTGTGGAACTGAATTGGATGCATTTGCATATTGAAGGTGGGGATATGAAGGTATTCATGTGGATAATGAATTGCAAAAAGTGCCCCCATCCTGATGGTTGTAAGTGATGATTTAAGTGGCCCAAAACTTAATGGGATTTGAAGAGAAGCTTTGTTTACTTCTCAATCTAATTGTGCATTTCAACTCCAATTGCTGTCAATTGGGATGCAATTCTTGTAGAGGTCGGTGTTTGAGGGTTTGGATCAATTATAGATTCCATGGCATTATGAAAAACAGGTTTACAGTGCACATAATTTTTGTAACATACAATCCAAAAAAATGGAGTTTATGGTCGTTGTCATCGTTGTCGTCATCATAATTATCATTATCGCCTTTGTCTCACCTATTTGTGATAACCTTTTGAGTTCTATGACCAGTCAACCTTGTAGCCCTACATCCTATCATGTCATGTCATACGACCTAAATCCATTCATTAACAATCTTCCTATTATCCTAGTACCTTTTACTTGTAACTTCGTACTTGGGTTGCTTTTGGTTTCTAAGGGTGTGCTCAAACCATCTTAACCGACATTTCCTCATTTTTTCTTTTATCAGAGTAACTTTTAGGCTTTCTCTAATGCACTCATTTCTAATTCCATTTTTTTTTATATTACACTATACATCCATCTTAACATACATATCTATTGTCATTATTTTATCTTCCTATCTTTTCTACAGTAGGCAACCTTCAGCTCCATACAAACTTGTAGGTCTTATTGCTATTTTATAGAAACACCCCTTTGATTGACGTGGCACTCTTCTATCACATAATACTCCACTAGCTTGTCTACACAATAGCCTATACCTGTCTGATTTGTTATATCCTTACCAGACACTCCATTTTTGTAATTTAGTTTCACCCAAGTATACAATTTCTCAGTTATTGGTAAATTATTTTCAATTTTAATCAATTCAGCCTCTCTAATCTCATATTTATTGAACTTTATATATTTAGTATATGTCCTACTAATTTTTAGGCTATGTGCCTCAAAAGACTTTCCTTCACATTTAAAACTTGCTCTTTGTTGATTCCTAGTCTCACTATTTAATACTACACCATTTGCAAACAATATTTACTAAAGAACTTCATTTTAGATATCTAACATTAAGTTGTCCATAACCGAAACAAATAAGGGCTTAGAGCTAACCCTTGGTGGAACTTTATTTCAACTGGGAACTCTATTATCTCTCAACACACTAACTATTCTTAGACTTTCTTTTGCCGCTTCATACATTTCCTATGTAATATTGACATATCCATTCTTGAGATACATTTCCTATTCTTAGATAAGCTTTTTTAAATCAATGAAAACCAAGTATCAATTCTTCCTTTTCTCTTTACACTACTCTCAATGAGTTGTTTCAATAGAAAATTGACTTCTAGTGTTTATCTATTTGTCATAAACCCAAACTAGTTCTATGAGACACTAAATTCTTGACGAAGGCATTGCTCTATTACCCTCTCCATGTTCCATTTTTATACAAGCTTCTCTACGGAGAAGAGGTCTAAGGAGAATGGATAATGAGAATGTCCCTAAAAAGTTGCCAATGGACCACATGATTATGTGGGATGTCTAAAGGACCATATGTATACAGATGGTGTGTATAATGGCATTCCTATCTAATTATTCTAACTCATTACATTGACCATGAAAAAAATTGATAGATTTGACATCGAAATTTTCAAGGATCAAGGTAAAAGTGCTAAGATAATCAAATGAGAATGGAACTTCGTTTACATTCTATCATCCTACCCATCAAATCTAATAATGTGGCCCTCTAATCTATTTTTAGGGCCTTGCTCTTTATTCCTTTCTCTTTGAACTTTTCCTTTTCTATAATACCCCTTCAATTTTTCCTCATGACCTTTCATATGTCCAAATCATAGTTTGCCAACCTAGATGACATGTTTAATTATTGGGTCAAGTTGACATGAAACTTGGTAGGTTTATGAGGAATGCCATTACCATAGATGTGTTTATAATAATTGCAATTTAGAAAATTTGTAAAAAAGCCCAAATTATATTTTTGATGAAAGAATTGAATTAATTTCATATGGCATTAGTCAAAAGAGATACAAATTAACCATAATAATTAGACTTCTCAAAAAAAAATTAACCATAATAATTAAGAGAAATTAGAAAAGATTGGGTCTGAAGGTGATGTCCTAGAGGGTGATTCTGAAGTGGTCATTAGCTGGGCTAGAGGCAGCCAATGTCCTAGGAGGCTTCTGATAAAGTAGAGAAAATCAGGAAATCAGTGAGGTCTTGTCAGTTTGTTTTGTCTCAAGTTCCCAGGTCTGCCAACTCTAAGGCAGATGAGCTAGCGAAGCAGCAGGGTTGTTCCCTTGTTTCCAAGTCTTTCAATCAAGTTTTGTCTTTAAAGTTGGGCGTGGTTCTTTTGGGCTTTTAATTTCTGGTTGTAGGTCTTGTTTGGCTGTATTCCTTTTCTTCATCTAATAATATTGTTACCTTCCAAAAAAAATAGAAAGAGAAATTTATCAAACCTTTCAAAAAGAAGGTCAAAATATCAAACACATCAACCAATAGAACTCTTAAAAAAGAAAATATCAAAAGTTTCAAATTTGAAATTGAAGCCAAAGTTATTATTATTACTATCTAGAATCTATTATCATTTTTAGCCCTAATTCTAACACCCATTACCTTTGAACAACACCCATAATAAAGTAGTAAACTAATTCTTAAAATTCTTAAACGTTACCTAGAAACCAAACTAGGAATGAAGTTGTGATCTAATAAGAACTCCATATAAAGTCTTCCTTTCCCCCAGGCCCCTTTTTTAACTGAGATTCATATATGTTGTTTCTTTAAAAAGTCCAACTAAAGTTTGAAATGTCCCTTAGATGAGAGCCAATCACCTTGTCTAGAGTCTGCTGAGTCGATTCAAGTCAACCAAGTCAATTTGATTGCATTTCAACGATTATACTATTATGCTAATATTAACTCAAAGCAGTGACCCAGTGTGTCTCCAAGTTGAGTCAGCCGGCAGGTTCTTGGTTGACCAATTGGTGAACTATAGAGTACACCTTTGGATTGAGACATCCAAAACTGTTGCTCCTCAAATACCTTTGAACTTTAGCCCAGTTAAATTGTTGCTTGAACATTCAGATTTTTATTTTTTTATTTTTGCATAGGAATCTCCACATGAATCCTTCATATTCTCATTCTCTTCCATGATTGAATGCATCCATTTGGTTCCAGGGTGGGGTGTACCACTCTTGTTGTAGACCTGGGTTTTCTGAAGTGCTTCTCTAGGGGTGTTCACGGTCTGGTTTGGGCTTGGTTATGCTATGGGGCAGTCTGAGCATGTTTATATGTACATAAGGCCGAGTTTGACCAAAGCCCGTCATGTTTTGCAAGGTTAAAGCTAGAGCCCACCTGTTTGGAGGAATGTTAAGCCCGAGCTTTCCTGTTTGAGATCAATAGAAATCCAACCGTTTAGATTGAATTTGAGCTCAAAACTAAATTTTTAGTACTTGATCTTAGCGGTCTAAGTTACTTTTAAGGACGCTTTGGTGACTTTGGCTGGTAATATCAAATGGCTAGAAATTGAATTTTGAGCTCAAATTTGATGCACATGTAATTTATCATATCTACTTTCAACCTGAATGGTCATTTTCATAATTAATTTCAAAAGGTTTTTTTTTTTAAAAAAGGAAGCAGTCCAGGTGTACGCATATACACATATAATGGCTAAACGGCTGAAAAACCCAACATGATTTCATGGGCATCTTGCAAAAACCTGAGCCCCACCCGTCGAACTGGCATACGTGTTCAAACCCGTTCGATTATGTCGGGTTCAGATGGATTTCGAGCTGGGTTAGGGCTAAGAAACAGTCTTATGCTTGTCACTATTTTTACAATACATTTTTATATATCATATACTATGTGTAATCTGTTAGAACTTTGAAAACTGAACACAAATAGATCGGATAAATGAATTTCACGATGACAAGATGATGACAATGACGATGAAAATGATGATGATGACAACAGTAACAGTGAGGTGTAATCTGGAACTGGAAACACCATATTTCTAGTGAGTTACTGTCCCTAGTATTTTGTGCTTCTAGATGAAAAATAAAGATCATGCAGTAGTCCTTTAATTTTATAAAACTATGTCTAATTGAGTCATTTGATTTCTTGGATCTACTATTCTCTTAATTCTGCTACTGTAACTTGACATCAGTGTAAGCTCAGTTATCATATTTTCCATTTAGAAGGCTGTAATCTGGACTTGGTCATATAATAGCACTTAAAAAGCTTCTTTTTTCTTTAAAGAAAATTAGTTTTTTTTTGGGCATTTAGAGTCTTCAGATTCCTTCATGAGTTCATGTGACCCAGGCAAGCAGTCATCTTCACAGAATTCCTAATCAAACAGCAAGTGTTGAACTTGATTCTTATGATTTTTTTTTCGAAAGGTGATATCGGTTCTTATGATTGCTGGTCTAGATAGAGCCATCTGCTTCAAAGTACGTGATTCTTATGTCTGTGTAGGTCCGTAGAGGGGCAGACAAAGCTGATATTTATAGCATTGCTCTGTCACCAAATGTTCAGTGGCTGGCAGTGTCCAGCGATAGAGGTACTGTTCATATTTTCAGCCTCAGAGTTCGAGTGGTGGGAGTGGATCCATCAAACAATGCCAGTACTGATGAAGGAATGGCATTTACTCATCAGAACTCGTCAACTTCTTTGGATGCCCTTATATCCCCAAACATGGGTTCCAACCCAAGCTCTTCATTGTCTTTTATGAAAGGTAAGAGGGCATCATTATGTTTCTCTATTATGCACTTCTAGTATTCATTGGAACCAAACAGTATTACTCTCTCTCTCTCTCTCACTCACTCACTCACACACACACACACACACACACATGTTCAAGCACACGCATAAACACACAAATTCACTTGCATGTACACACATATTGTTGATATCTCATTGATTTACTTTGAACTCATTGGTGGTGTAAAATTTGACAGATATGCAGTCCCCATTCAATGGTACAAAGAAGTAATAGTGATCTAGATCCAATCCAAGCAAGGTTCAGAATTATGAGATAATATTTACTGGTTATAATCAAGGGTTTCATGCCAAAATCCTAGTAAAAGACCATGCTTTGGAAGTTCTTTTTTCTTTTTATACCAAAATCGATACTTGTCTGACATTACGCATGGAAAAGGTAAATGTGGCACAGCTGCATAGGTTAGTTGACATGATTGTATGGGTAAGATAGAAGATGGAATGAGAAATATATGCATTACATGAGATCTAAGGTTTTCCTAGTAAAAGACGATTAAGCAATGTCATTTAAGTTGGTTTGGGCACATATGCAGAAGACTTGAAACAGCCCTAGTAGAATATGTTAGGAGAACAGGATGATAATGATAATTGTATCAGATGAAATGATAGATTGTCTAGGAATGGAGAAAGTATTTTTATCATTGGATTAAGGGGAAAAGTAGAAGCACTCAGAAGGCCACCCCTTGATGGATGGGATAATGGATTTGATGGTGATAATTTTACAAGTAATCTCTTCTATAACCTTTGGCTTTGTAATTGTGGAAGTGGAAAAATATACATGCCCTACATAGATAGTAATCCTAACTTGACCCTGGTCCACAATGGTTACCCCATTGCTCATGCCTTTTCAGAACTTTGGTTTCATCATTCCATTCACAGTGAGGTTATATTTGATCAATTTTCTGGATCTAGGACACAAGATACTTGTATAGGCCAAGCCTGCTGCTATTGTATCTTGTCAATGCAAACAATTATGACATTATCAGCTACTCCAACAAAAACCATAAGATACAAACTGAGCAGAAGTCTGTGGGACGAAGTTTTGATTATTTCTGAACCATAATAGTCACTGTGTGCAGTCATGCATGTGTCCATGTGTATTGAATAGATGATATCCATTTAACACTTCCGACTTCATTATCTGCTTTTTTTCTTTTCCCATTAATTTCTCCCGCTTGTGTCTGGTTCTTCTGTTACAGTGAAAATAGGGAGAAAAGAAAGAAAGATATTGAGGAAAAGGGAAGAAAAGAGAGAGATAATTCTGTGTATTGTATTGCTTCTCTCTAACAAAGGAGGATATAAAGCATACAGGGAGCCAATCGAGGCAAGGAAAAAAAGAAAGAAAAATAAGTTAAAATCATTTACAATCAATGATATCTAACAATATCTAAGGGTCAATCCACATGTGTAAATGTGATACACCATATCTTACAAAACTCTCCCCCGCAAGCTGGTGCAAAGATATCAATCAAGTTTAGCTTGTTGAAAACATCATTAAGTTGAGAGCAAGAGATGACTTTCGTCATCATGTTTGCTAATTGATCCTTGGACTTCAAATATAGAGTGACAATATTCTGAGAGGATACATGATTGTCATAGAACATGATAAGTGCCTCTGAGGAAGAAAAGCCCAATTCATCAAGAAATTGTTTGAACTACAATAATTCACATGTTGTGTTGGATACAACCCTGTATTTTGCCTCTACACTGGAACGAGCAACAACAAATTTATTTCTTGTTTCGTCAAGAAACATGCGATCCTAATTCAGTATCCCGAGTTAGATCATCGATCATCAAGAGAACCAACCTAGTCAGCGTCAGAGTATCCGCAAATATGAAATGTAGATTGATTCCTATAAAAGAGTCCACGATCAGGGTGGGCCTTAAGATAACATAAAATGTGAAAAACCGCATGAAAGTGCCCATCCATAAGAGCATACATAAATTGACTAACCACATTGATTGCATAGGCCAAGTCAGGTTGGGTGATGGTAAGATAAATGAACTTGCCTACTAACTGTTGATAAAAGCAAGGATCGAGAAGAGTAGTTCCATCAGATGCATAAATTTTTGAATAAATATCAAGCAATGTCTCTCTAGGTCTAAAACATAGTTCCATTGGAAAAGAACAAGTCTTTTAGTGAATCGAGCAACTTTAATTCCCAAGAAATAGTGAAGTAAGCCAAGATTTTTAATATCAAAAGACATTGTTGATAGGCTTCCAAAGCATTGATAAAAGACTTATTATTCCCTGTGAAGATTATATCGTCCACATCAACCACAAGAAGTATAACAACATCATTAGCATGACATACAAAAATGGAATGATCTGATTGACATCGTGCAAAACCATAATTTAACAATGCTATGCTAAATTTATCAAACCACGCCAGAGGAGACTGTTTGAGATCATATATTGCTTTCTTAAGTTGGCATACCTTCCCTTGCTCCCCTTGCCTAATAAAGCCCGGAGGTGGCAGCATGTGAACTATTTTTTTCAGGTCACCATGGAGAAATGCATTCTTGACCTCTAACTGATGAAGTGTCCACTGTTGAGTAGTAGCAATAGAGATAATAACCTGTACATGTGATCTTTGCAGCAAGAGAGAGTATCCTGATAATCAATCCCATAGGTCTGAGTGAAGCTTTTAGCCACTAGGCGAGCTTTATATTGAGCAATGGATTCGTTTGGATTTTGTTGAGAGCAAATACCCACTTATACCCTACAGGTGTCTTACCCCTGTGATAGGGATACCATCTCCCATGTTTGATTTTTTTCAAGCGCAACTAATTCTTCTTCTATAGTAGCCTTCCAGGAAGGATCTCGAAGAGCACTATCAATCCTCTTAGTAATGGAAGGGGTATCTATTTTGAAGAGGAAGCTGCGATATGACGAAGAAACAATAAGACTTTTTTTTTTTGAGCGTAACAAATAGAATAAATTATATTAATGAAAGAAGATATGTACATATCATAATAACATCGCGTGAGCATGTTGGCAAAATTCTCCTGTGAAAGTACCCTTTACACGGGTGCTAGAACAACCTGATTGAACCTAGAGGGAGGGAGGGAGGGAGAGAAGTGGATGGGGGGGGGAGGGAGTGGCGCGGGGTTGAATACGTCAATCTCATTTTTAATAGTGTTTACAAATTTTTTGATTTAAAGTGCAGTGGAATGTTTATCAGGAGATTTGTTTAGTGTGATAATTTCATTAAGCGATCACACTATTTTGACCATTTACATAAACTTTGATTATCGATGCTTGTGTGCAATGTGTATAATGAGATAATCAACATGCAAAGTGATGTGTGTTAAGAAGAGTACTTAAATATTAAATACAAACACAAATAGATCAAACACCACAAGACCAATTTAGAGTGGTTCGGTTAGCCAACCTACATCCATTGTTAGGACTCACTCAACCTTGAGCTATTCCCAAAATCCACTAAGTGCTTACACCCTCACAATTAGAGTAGGAATTCCACCTCACTCAATCGGCTGGGAATTTCATCCACCACTGTCGAATAAGAATTCCGCCTATCCATTTGGCCGGGAGTTTTACCCACCTCTGTACCGGAGACACCGCTCGAGAATTTTTTATAGTGGTTCCGGGGTAATTCCCCTTAATCCATTTCGGAACAAAGGTTTTGAATAAAATTAAAACTAAGAAGCACTTGCCTTAGAAGCTCTTTCTTCTGATGTGTGCTTCTTCGAGATCCCACCCATGTATGCTGACGCTCTCCTTTGTACCGTCGTTTAGCAATCACAGTCCAGGGTGTCAAGGAATCTGGTTCTACCAAAGGTTTCCTAGTTAATGGTTCTCTCCTTCTCAGTTTCAAACTCAATTCTTAGATTGGTTGTTTATGAGTTTTCATCCTTCCTCTCTCTCTCATTACTCAATCCATTTGATTGGTTGTATTTGATTCCTCTAGTGTAAGCACGAGAAAGAGAGACTGATCATTCTGAAGGCCTTTGTTAAGTTCACTGATAAAGATGAGGGTCCAACTTATCCGTCCGAAGGATACCAATTTGTTGTATAAAGGTTGGTTTATATAGCGAAGACAACCAGTTGAAGTAACGGTAATGTACCGACAGGTTGGTCTCACCGAGGGGTCGGTGACTAGAAATGTTACCGTTACAATTCCAACCGTTGTGCATTAAGTGCACTCCCAACGGTAATATTCTTTCCCGGTCGACATGTCGTTTGTCGCTGATGGGTCGGTCCATACGAGAGACTCGATCTAGTGCAAAGCATGCTTGTAGTTTCAACTTAGAAACCTGTTACTCAGAACGACCTGTCGCCCATTACCGAGGGGTCGGTTCTGGTGCTCTCGATCGGTCTTTGATTGCCGATATGTTTGTTTCTTCGAGAGTCCACGTGAGTTCAAAGTTTCAGAACTCATAAATCTTGATCGAGGAGTTGTTGACCACGAAGGGTCGTTTTAGCTTTTCACCGAGGGGTCGGTGCATACGAGACTCTCGATCAGAGGTTTACCCAGAATGGCAGGTCAAATGTTCCAGAACCTATTATTCGGGCCGACCAGTCTTTGACCACGATGGGTCGATCCTGACTACACCGAGGGGTCGGTGAGATAGACTGGTCGTGTTGATAGTGAACATAATTCATATTTCCAAGTTTGCTTCCATTTCACTGTCAAACATCCTCACTAGGCTTTTTATGATTTAACCATTTGTTCTTCTAAGCCTAGGGATAGTCCTCTTTAAGGTGTGGGTACCACCTAAAGTCATCTATGGCCATAATACCTGTTTTGTGATTGCCATAACGATGAGCTTCAATCCAGTGGAACATGATTTTTACTCTTGATCATCTTGGGTGTTCAAGCTTCCCGCAAGTGCTTCTTTTCGAATCATGGAATGGCCAAGCCGAGGCACTAACATCCCGCCTAAAGGATTTTCAAAGGTGGAACACACCAATAGTAGTGGAGTCCACCCCGTTCTTAGCAAAGAAATCAGCTACTCCATTTATTGATCTCCGGACCACAACAAAGGAAATCTCTCTACCTGAACAAAGCATCCTAATTTCCCTCATTATTGTGACCATCTTCCAAGGGGGTCTTTTTAGCCCCATTGCACACTTAATCACGTTTGTAGAGTCCCCTTCAATGATTAGTTTCCCTCATCTAAGAGAAGACTATATGGACAAGGCTTTCCTAATATTGATAAGTTCTGCCTCGTTTGAGCCTCTTTGACTTATTGGCTTGTAGAAGGCTATGGATGTTCTACCGTTGCAGTCAAGGAGCACTACTCTTATACCCGCCTAACCCGTTTTTCCCCTTGTGCCTAGGTCAACATTAAATTTGTGTGTCCCGTTGAGGGGAGCACCAAGTAGCATGAACACTGGGATTCCTTGGCCCTCTACCTAGAAAACCCTCTCAAGAGGTGTAGAAGTCTTCCATTTTAAATCCCTTGAGCTTTGTGCCAGATAAGAACCATGTATAGAGTCTCCACTTTGCTTTATGAATAAGGTCGTTTTCCTCTGACTCCTTGTTCTAAAAAGTCCTAGAATTTCTTTCCTTCTACACTGTTCATAGGACAACGGCTGGAATGGTGTTCCAAGCCACTTTCATCTTAAAGTTAAATCTACACTGTTCAAGATTGAGACATACCTGGCATGTGATTTGTAGCCCTAGAATCAATAATCCAGGGACTACTAGATGCAGCCTGGAAAGCAAATGAGATAGTACTTGTTTTGCTGTAAGGAATCAAATTCTTGACGAGACAGAATAACATCATTTCCAATATAGCTAAGAAATGCCATTAGGATTGATCATAGTAATGAGATCACAAAAAAGTCCCCAACAATGAAGGTTTACAGGAGATCAACCCAGAATCACTAAAAACTAAGAGCCCAATTGCAGGGAAAACATTCCGCTAGAGTAATTGTGCTGGAAAAATTAGCCTCACAAGCACAAATCAGTACATCAGTGAAATGAGAAAAGAGGCCAAGGGCGATGGTGTAGGATCTGGTTTGATGTAAATCCAGTCAACGCGCTCCATATCAGAGCAAAATTTGGAAAAAAAGGTAGATTCCAGATGGATAACAACAACGACGACAATGTATCAGCAAAAAGTGGGCCCCACATATCACGGAATGAGAGATGAAGAATATAGGGCCCTAGGCGACTCCAACAATGTTGTTTCCAATCCCCTGTGGAAGATCGAAGGAAAAAAGAGAGTAAAAATTGAGTTTCCAGGCATCTTTGCAGTTGTGCTGAAAAACAGGAACGTTGCCCCTTTGTTGACCAAAACCCTAGATCAACATAATGGATAGACACTAGGGTTAGGGGTGACTATGGGTGTGAAGTTTCAGTAGTATTTGATGAGCAAACACTTAGATCTTGGAGGAAGAAAGCAGAAATTGGGTTTCACGTCCTTGTAGTGGTTTGAATAAACTGGTCAAAGGGGGTTCCACAAGCAATCAAACTCAAATCGCGCCCTACATATGTGATGTAGGGCAAAAAACGACAGTAGAGTTGTGGGGTTTAGGTTCAAATATGTAAAAATACTCCAGATCTAAGGGCACAATAGAGACTGACCTATGAACCACCCAAAAAATGTAGTGAAAACCTTTCTCTGAAATGATGGAGAAAGGATCTTTTGTAAGGTCTAGTCGCTGAAAAAAGTGTTGCGGCGGAGAAATTAGGGACTGTCTGTTCTGTTGATACCATGTTATAATGAAAATAGGGAGAAAAGAAAGAAAGAGATGGAGGAAAAGGGTAGACAAGAGAAAGATAATTCTTTGTATATTGTATTGCTTCTCTCTCTAACAAAGGAGGATGCATGTATATAAAAGGTACAGGTAACCAATTAAGGTGAGGAAAAAAGAATGAAAAATCATTTACAATCAATGATATCTAACAATATCTAAAAGTGATACGCCATATCCTACAACACCTTCCATACTTTCTTTCTTTATTGTGCTGTTGTCCCTCTTCCTACTGCTACCAATGCACCATAAAACACTTGGAGTGCAACTCAGGGTGACTGGTTGGGTTTTGCTGAGCATGATCCAACCCAATTGACTATTAAATTTGAATTGCCAAACCTGAAATGACCCAAGAAAATTTCTGCAACCAAACCTAATGTGAAAAACTGAAAACCCTACATATTCTTGCTCATTTTAATAAGCCTACTAAAGTAGATAATGTAAACATATATTTGGTTTTTTTCGTTTTTGTATTTTCCTTCTAAGAATGGGTCGGGTTAGGTTTTTTCTAAGCCGTACCTTTTCTGAAATTGTGGTGGGTTTACAAAGATTGACCAACCCATTACATGAACCCATGAAGCTTTACCATTTCTCTTGTTGGGTCAAAACCTGACCCAAGCGGCATCCTTAGCAACTAGATTTGTCTATATATTATTATTAAAGAGATGCTTCTTGTGATCCTACAACGAGCCGCAAGTTCATTTCTGTTTTGAAATAGTAGTTCATTGCAGTTTAGTTTGCAAATTTCAGTTGCTGATTGAGGATTTGAATACCCCAAGTGTCAACGATGCCTGGGTAGTTGCATTCATATGCATGCCTGATCAACATCAGTTTCCAATTTTAAGCTTCAATCTTTACTGCTGAATTTACACTCAGATAACATTTGTAGTTATTAGATGGTACCTATTGTGGCTAGTTGTGTCATCAATTATTAGAGTTGCAAGTATTCGTCATCATTTGAGGATTCCGATATCTCATTTTGAATCAAATGTATCAGTGCTATCTGGTATAATCTCTTCAATCATATATGTACTTGTCTGCATCAGTTTGATCTGAATTGCTGAATGTGAGAAGACCCCTGGGCTATTAATGTCTGTTTGTAGAGATTTACTCTTTAGAAAAGTTAGCAGCTGGGTTCCTGAGATTTCTGAAACAGGAAAAACTTATTTCATCAATGAGTTCATTAATCTTGGTGATGAATGAAAAACTCCGTCAAATTTTCTTCTCTCAAAATTGGAAGGGTTGAAGCCAAAAATTAGAAGTTCATTTTCCTTGTTTTTGGGTTAGTCATGGTTGCATATTCAGTGACTTTCTTTAGGATGTTATCTTACTTGTGCTTCTGTACCAATGCAGGGGTTCTACCAAAATACTTTAGTTCCGAGTGGTCTTTTGCTCAATTCCATTTACCAGAAACAACTCGGTTTCTTGTTGCATTTGGTGCTCAGAACACAGTCATAATTGTTGGCATGGATGGAAGGTATGCTGAATCCCTTTTATTATTTTTCTTATAGCAATGAACTGCATGCTCAATTCGTGAATGTTTTTCCCATCAAAATTCTTCCATGGAAAATGCTTAAATCTGGTATTGATGTGGTATTTTCATGTCAATCCATCCATCTAGATGGGAGAAGGATTTTGCCCTGGCTGTACCCCCCTCTTATTGCAATGAACTCCATGCTCAATTAGTAAATGTTTTTCCCATCAAAATTCTTCCATGGAAAATGCTTAAATCTGGTATTGATGTGGTAGTTTCATGTCAATCCATCCATCCAGATGGGAGAAGGATTGAGTTTGCCCTGGCTGTACCCCCCTCCTTGGTGCGGCTAGGATATCTATTTAATGACATGAAAAATAGCCTTTTTTGGGTCTCATGAACCATATCATTTAAAGATTTATTTTTAAAAGTATATTTTGTTAAAAGACATAAGGTTACAAAAATGAATGACTGAGTTTGGACATAGATTTCAAAGTCTTTAGAATTCTGTATCTAGAATCAATCATCCATTTGCATGACCTTATATCAGATAAATAAAATAAATTTTTATATTTAAGTGGATCACATAAATATGATTCAAATAATATGGTTCATGTAGACCTGGCAAAAATTGACCAGACGTGACTTGAACTGATCCATTTTGGTAAATGACCTGAGCCGTTTAATAGATGACTCGATCCTAACTGAGCCCATTATAATGGGTAGACCCGACATGAACCCAAAAATAAATGGGTAGACTTGACTCACCCAATTATTGCTTTGCACATGCAACAATATAAGGTTTACACCTATTTAAAGGGTTGTCCTGGTATGCCTTTTAATAGAAAAGTATCCTTAAACTAGGTAAATGGGTAAACCCGATCTGAACTAAAAGCCGAAACAGACCCGAATTGACAAAACCCATTTAACAAGACTCGAAAATAGACCCGAACTGAGTAAGACCCGACTCAAACCTGACTCGGTACGATCCGTTGCCTGGTCTAGGTTCATGGGACCCACAAAAGGCCACTTGTCAAGTTATTGGAGAGATTTCCTGGCCGCAGCAAGGTGGTCCAGCCAGAGCAGGACGGAATCCTGGCTCCCAGATGTTATTGCAGACACTGAAATAAATTGCTGTATATCTTTCTTAATTCCTATTCCTGCAATGTCCAGTTTTTACAGGTGCACTTTTGATGCTTTGCATGGAGGAGAAATGACGCAGCAGGAATACGTTCGTTTTCTGAAAACCGATAACCGTCCAAGGCCTGCTTCCTCCTGAAAATTGCAAAGCGGTCACCTGTCTGTGTGTGTAAATGAGACTGAATTCCTCTGTATATATACTATATGCATGCACCTTTATTCTTCTTCCCTGTAATTACACATCTGGCATAAGCAAACAAATGCGCCAAGCATTTAATTGATGATGCTTGTTTATTTTTGTGTATGGGTTCTCTGATATGGGCAATGTAACTGTGTTAAGCACGTCTCCATGTTGGACTATTCACTGATTATTCTAATACCGTTATAACATTATTATGCATAGCAACAGTGATATCAGGTCTTTTCCTTTACCATTTAATTACGAACAATGAAATGTTTATCACTTGATTATTGTATCATTAGTTTTCGTGGTAATTTTGGCCAGTGGTTCAAACACCTGTAGTTTTTACTTGGGAGACGATTGGTTTTTGTCTTATTGGTAGGAGACAAGAAAAAACTCTTTTGAGTTTGTAGATTTTAAAAATTACATTTGAACGGTGAGGTAAAATTGTTGGATGTTGAGTTATGGTTTCGTAGAGACAAAGAATTCAGAAAGTTTACTCTAAATGAATGTAATTTGAACTCATAGTGTAATTGGTAATGGCTCGTTACTTTAGTTTAAAAGTTGTGGTTAAAGTCTTAGAGGTCTTTAAATAGTCACTTGACGAAAATAATTTATTAAATTCAAATATAAATCAGTATATGTGTGCACACAATTTTGAAAGGCAAAAAGCAAGTTAAAGCAAGTTCAATGCCTTTCATTGTAATTTAATTTGTCATTTTACAAGTTATTTTATTTTAAACATAATAACTTCTAGCGGTTTAAGTCAAATTGGATCCTATGACATAAAACTAGGGCTGCAACTCGGGTTCGGGTTTTGGCCCGACCCGCATGACCCGACCCGAGAAATCATGCAGGTCGGGTTACAATGGTCGGGCTGTAGGGTCGGGTCGGGTTGAGAAAATAAAAACCCGATCGAAATTCGGGTCGGGTTGGGTTGAGCCCTTTAAATTTCAACCCGACCCGAGAAGACCCGACCCGACATAACTTAATATAAAACTACCTTACCTCAGTCCCAAACCCTAGCAGAACAAATGGGTGAGTTCGATTCGATGGAAGGAAAAGGGAAAAAGGGGATGGAGAGAGTTCGATTCGATGGAAGGAAAAGGGAAAAAGAGGATGGAGAGGTCTCGTCGTCGCTGTTCTCGTTCTCGTAATCTTCTCCATGCTCGTCCCACTTGTCTTCCTTCTCGGCCTGCACAACGGCTTTCATTCCGGTAACCTCCAAAACCCTAGATCTCCTTCTTCTTCTCCAGATCTGCTTACTTTTCCACAAGATTCCGCTATCGGAACTCGTGATTTGGCCAATGCCACCTTTTTGGATTTCGATTCCCACATTTTCCTAGAATTTCTGTTTGATTTTCTGAATCTCATTGTGGCTTCGGCCATCTCCTCCTCTCGAGTTGAGATCTCTGATCTCGAGTTCTCGTGGATTGGAGATTTCCTTGATCGAATCTGCAATGTGGCTTTCGGATTCTGATCTTCTCGATACTGCATTTCCAGTTAAAAGCTGAGATTTCTGATATTTCTCTTTTTTATTTTGTTATTTACTTTAGATTTAGCAATTTGTTACTTTTATTTTTGGTTTTAGCAAGTCATGGCTGAATAATGGTTTATTTGAAGACCAGTTTATGAAATGTTTGAATAAAATCAGTTTGATTTTTTCGTTAGGAAGCTCAGTGGAGTTTTTTGGAGAGGAAATCCTCTATTTTATAGAATCTGAATTCAATTGGCAGTCGAGTGTTCTACCTATTGCCACTGAGACTGAAGGGCTGCAACTCGGGTCGGGTTTTGTCGGGTTAAGGGTCGGGTCGGGTTGGGTTAAGGGTATTACAATCTCAGGTCAGGTTGGGTTCACTATCTCGGGTTTTTATTCGGGTCGGGTTCAATATGGAGTGAGTCGGGTTAGGGTTGGGTTTATTAAAACCCGGCCCACCCGACTCGAGTTGCAGCTCTACATAAAACAAACACTTGGGAAAAGCTTTTTAAAGTAACTTTTGTAAAGTTATTATTTTTGGCTTTTGCTGACATGTTAGTACAATATTACTCGAAATCCAATTCAATTAGGAAAGATTTCGTTGCAATCAATAAAGTAATAAAATCTGAATAAAATAATAAGTAATACACTATTTCTAGCTTATCAATTATTTTCAATTCCAGTATTTCATTTACTATCTTGTATGATCTGAAACAACTTGCCTTCAACCCACATTTCTATTCCTATTCTTCCTCTATTAGTTCTATCTTAAACCCAAGTTTCACTGATGTTCAATCCACTTTTATTCTTTCTCTTTCTTTTTTTATCCTAAATAACGGAAAAAAGGGAGGATTAGTCACAGAGAATTTCTTGTATCTCAAATCTTCTTGATCCCTTCCCATGCCAATAATTAGAATGAAAAAAAAAGTAATTTATCAAATTCAAATATAAATATCAACTAGAGTATATGTTTAGACACAATTTTAAAAGGAAAAAAGCAAGTTCAATGCCATTCATTATAATTTAATTTGTCATTTTACAAATTATTTTATTTTAAAATATATTTATTAATTACAAATGCAAAAGTAAAACATAATAACTTCACAGTAGCGGTTTACGTCAAATTGGATCCTATGACATAAAACAAACAATTGGGAGAAGCTTTTTAAAGTAACTTTTGTAAAGTTATTATTTTTGGCTTTTGCTGACATGTGACATGTTAGTACAATAGTTGTAAGTATGATGGATACAAATTGGGCTACACCATTATAAGTTGGGCTGAGCCCAAACGAGTTAAATTGGGCCTAGCTAAATCGAGCCAATAAGCAATAATATATAGTAAAGTCTCTATTATGTATTACTCTATAAAGTTATAACTTATTTAAAATAATATCGGTAGTCAGTTCTGACCTCGGACCTATATAAAATATAGTAAATCTCTTTAACTCAATACTCAATATATTCAGAATAAAAAAAATGTATTGTCCCAACTATTTTGTAAAGTAATATTTCATACATTCAGAATACAAAATTACTGCAAAAACACCTTCTACTTTTGAGGTGGGAGATTACCAGTTAAACTAAGCAGGATCGTCTCATTTATAGAGTCATGAGAGTTTTCTAGAAGAAGACAGGTGTTACAATCTAAATGAAAGATAAAAAGTAAGGACAAGTATTTACATTTTAAGAAAAGAAACAAAAGTAGATGTCAGATGTTTGTCACATGTTTTCGGTGGAAGTGGAGGACAAGTGTCGCAAGATAGAGATAGCATCTTTTCTTCAAGAGTCAGGATTTTGCCGACAGTCGGTGGGGGCATCTTTTCACTGTGTGGTTATTCATTTTTCAAAAGCAATCTTTAATTATTGTCTGATTGTCGAGACTTTTGTTGAAATACAATATAAAATACATATGTTGTATTTTTATACGTATTTTACTTATTCTTTCTTCTTTTTACGGAGATGAACGGATTTTTCTTCACAGTTGTTTCTTCATTTTCTTCGATTTCTTCATCTTCTGCCAGTCGTTGGAGTGCAGTAAACTGATTTTCAGATAAAAGATTTTTTGATCTTGTGGTAAAGGATTCCTCAGATTTTTCAGATTGCTCAGATTTTCCAATTTGAGCGAGGACTTCTTTCATCCAATCATCCTTTAATGTGAGCATATCAGCAGCAGTAAAAAAAAATTCTTTTAAAATATGAGGAGAAGGGGAAGAGGAAGAGGGAGATGTTAAAGATTTTTTTGAAAATGGGGAAGCTATCCTAGCAGGTGTTGCAGATGTTGCTTTTGTTGAAGAAGCATTAAGTGCTTCTAAGAAACTACCGCTAGATCTAACAACAGGATTATCAGTTGTTGCATGTGTTTCAGGTATTTCACTGATTTCAGCTCCAAAGGCAACAATTTCATCATAAGAGAATTTTTTCCAATTTCTAATTTCAATTTTTCTAGATAAAACAAGAGGGGCTAAATCTATTCTTTTTTCAAAAAACCATTTACAAATCCACGGAATATTAAAATAAGCATAAAACATCATGGTTGACCAGTCATCAAGATTAATTTTTTCAAAAAGACTTTAGTTTTCAGATTTCAAGAGAGAAACATATTTTTGAAATGTTGGATGCACAAATGTTGGAAGAGCATGTTTTTGAGCTCCAAAAGGAGTCTAAAATTTGTTAAACCACCATAATGGAATTTCATCAATTTTTATTCTAATAAACCAGGAATGTAAAAAGGCAAGATTTTGATAAATTTAACATTTTCCCAAGCATTCATATAATCCCAATAATTAGAAGTTAAATCATGAAAACCAGGTTTTGAAAATGTTTTATGTTGGAAAAGAGGAGCATCCCATTGTTCTTCAGAAATAATTTTTAAAACTTTTATTTTTGAATAAGCTATTTCGCAGTTGTTGGGAAAATAACCTTCAAAACGATTTTGATTTTGATCCTTAGAAAAGTGGTCAAAAGCACAACTGTTGGTTTCAATCAGGATAACAAAATGAAAATGATAAAGATGAGATGTTCTGATATAATTTCTAGAAGCGAAGCAAAAAGGGACAATTTCTTGGATGGTTGCAGATTCAGGATGACAGACATCGGGCAATGTATAGATAAACTGATTGTATCTGTTGAAGGTTGTTTGAAAATCAAATGTTGGACCAGATGGTCTAGCAATTGGGACAGATGTTGGGGAATGAAATTGGAGAGGAGAAGGACATCCCCAAAGTGCATGTCTTTCATAAATGTTGGGCCTAGAAGGTCTAGGAGAGAAAGGAAAACAAGTATTCATTACTTGTTGCAATTGTTGGGTTTTTTGGAAAGGAGAAGAAGGCCTCAAGGGCCTATGAGGAGGCTGCATTTTTCAAATTCCTAGCAGATGACGAAGAAAGAAATGGACGAAAATAACAACAAAGAGGAACCAAAGGGCATTGGTAAACCAGTCAAATAACTCTTGTTCTACAGCTAAGGCTTCATTGATGTCGTTGTAGATTTCTTTATAGGTTTATGCAAAAAATCTCTTGATAAAAAGTCAGCTAAGGAATTGTCAACACCATTAATATATTCAATATCAAAATCGAACACACTAAAGATGGCTTACCATCTAGCAAATATCTGTTTATTGGTTAAGTTTTTAACATCTTTTTCTAAAACTTCTTTAGCAGATTTACAGTCTATTTTTAACAAGATTTTTTTGTTTAAAAGATCAAATTGAAATTTTTGAATGCTAAGGATAATAGCTAAAAGTTCATTTTTAATTATTGAGTAATTAGATTGGGGAGGATTCCAAGTTCCTGAAATGAATCTAACTATTTTCTCTTAATTTTCTTCTTTTTGAAGTAAAATACCGCCATATCCTATTTCAGAGGCATTTGTTTGAACAATTTTAAAAGCTTCGGAATTTGCTATATTTAAACAAGGAAGGTTTTTAACCTTTTGTTTTATTTTCTGTGGTATGATTATCATTCCAAGTAGGAGGATTCTTTTTTAATCTTTGTTACAGAATTTTTTTATCTTCGGCTAGATTTTGATAAAAATTTGAAACGTAATTTAAACAGCCTAAAAATCTTTGCAGTTGTTTAATGTCTTTTATTTCATCAGGAAACTTATCACTAAATTCTATTACTCTATTCAAAGGTTTAATCGTATTGTTCTTTAATTTGAAACCTACAAAATTAATTTCTGTTTGAAATAATTTCATTTTTCTTTGAATTAAAACTAAACCATTTTTTATTACTATCTTTTTAAATACATCTAAATGCTTCCAATGTTGAGATATAAAATCAGAAAAGATTAATATATTATCAATATAAAAAAGCATAAAATTACTAAAAGGATTAAATATTTCAGTCACGATTCTTTGAAATTCAGAAGGAGCATTTTTTAAACCAAAAGACATTACATTCCATTCATAGTGACCGGAGGGAACTATAAAACCATTTTTATATTTGTCTTCTTCTTTTATTTGAATTTGCAAAAAACCAGATTTTAAATCAAATTTGGAAAATATTATAGCATCATAGATTCTATGTAAAATGTCTTATATGTTAGGAATTTGAAATCTTATTGATTGTAAGACTTTATTTAAAGGTTTGAAATTTATTAAAAGTCAAGGAACTCTTCGTTCTTGTTCAGTAGCATTATTGATATAGAAAGCAGTATAATTCCAAGGAGAGTTACTTTCTCTAATTAAGTTTTTATTTTTTAAATCCATTATTTCTTTTTTACACATATTCTATTGTTCGAGAGACATTTGTGCAGCTTTAGCTTTTGTTGGGATTTTTGTTTCACTATACTCTTTTATATATTGTAAAGAGACAATATGTTCCTTACGCCCCCAAAATGCATTGGGAAGGTAAGAACAACATTTTAAAGCAAGTGTCTTTTCAAAATGTTCTTTATGAGCTAAAAATGAGGGTTGTTTAATTTGTTAAGAGATTTTTAAATTTTTTATAGAAGATTGAAGGTCTAATTTAAAGGTTTCTTTTTGAACTATAATTCTACTAATATGATTTATCACTTTTGTTTTAGGTTGACAAATTTAAAGATAATTTCGGTTCCATCTGATGATGTTGTTAAAATTCCGTCTTTTGTTATTATGTATGGAGCTATTTGTGTTAAAAATTGATTTCCTAAGATTAAATCTTCAGACATTCCTTTCATTTGAAATAATAAAATATCAGGAATACATTTATCTTTCTTACAAATTGTGATATTAGGCATTTATAAGCTAATTTTATCTCTGCACCATTTGCAGAACTAGCACTATAGTTTGTTTCTTCAAAGTATTTTAAAGGTAAAATGCCTTCATTAATACAATTTATATCGGCACTGGTATCTAAAAGAGCTATTAATTTTTTATTATAACCATCTTCTAATTTGAGGTTTATCTTTACTTGTCATTTTCGATATGTTATTGTTATTAGTTCATTTAATAAAATATCTTCGATATTTCCTACATTTTCTGGATTTGAACTCTCTGTTTGATCTTGAACTTTAATATTCGCATTTATTTCTAATATTTCTAATCTCATCTTACGTAAATCTAGATTCTTTTTTAATTCTTTAATTTCATTATTTAGACTTTTAACTTCCTTTTGTAAATTTGTTATTGTTATAGGTTTTAATTCTTCTTCGTAGTCGGTTATAGTTTTATATATATTATTTATTCTTATTAGTCTAATTATCTTTTGTTCTGGTTGAACTGTTTTTTTTTGTAATTCTATTATTCTACAGATCATTTCTTTTTGTTTTTCAGAGTTTTCTATTTGCATAATAGTGTCTAAAGTTAATTGGTCTTTTTTGCTTAAAACATTTATCGAAGGGGAGTCAGAATCTTCTAAATCTATGTCTTCATAACCGTTAGAGTCTTCATATGTTTTAATTAAACAAATATTACATTTACAGTTAGGATCTTCTTTACATGCTTTTGTTTTGTTTATATCAAATTGATCCATTAATTTATTAATTAGATTATTTTCACTTTGTGATTCACTAGATTGATTAGAGTATTTTGATTCATTATCACTTTCACTTGTTGATAGATTTAATTCATTCAATTTTTAAAAAATAGCTTTCATACCTTTTTTATAATTTCTATTTTTATTTTTATAACATTTATTAGCAAAATGACTTGTTTTTCCACATTTATAACATTTATCATGTGAGCTTGGTTGTCTTTTACTTGATTCAGGTTTTTCATATTTTTTATATTTTCATTTTGTTGAGGTCTTTTATAATTTTTCTTGTAGAATTGTTTATTTTTTCTTGAAATATTCTTCTATTCATATTTAGGTTTTTTAAAAAATTTATTTTTAAACTTAGATGTCTTTTTGTTAACTGTTTTAAAAGGGTCAAATTGATCACAAAAATCACCCATTTCTCTTTTGTTAAAATATTGTTCAGTTTTAATTTTCTTTTCTAATTTTAAGTTGTTACAAATTTCTAATCCTACTTGATTGACAATTTTATTTAATTCAGCAAAGGTATATTGTCCATATTGAATTTCTCCAGTGTTATTTTTTTTAATTTTTCTTTTACCTTTTTTTCAAATAGGGGAGGTAGACCAATAATATATTTTTCTCTCCAATAGACATTTTGAGAATCTTCTAACTTGTAAACAAAATTCATAAAATAGTTATTATATTCAGAGAATTGTGACATAGATCTACATCTTAAATTGTGTAGGTAATCTCTTATGTTTTGATAAGTCTAGGATACCCTCCTATAAATTGTTTTGCCATATTAAAGATCAAACATTTGACACTATCATTAATAGGTTGTCCATAAATTCTTAATATTAATTTGCCTTCGTCATTTTTCTTTTTATTTTCTAATATTAACCTTTTTTGTTGATCTGATAAATAACTATTCCACCAATCATACATTTGTCCAGTAAAGCCGGCAATTATTAAGTCGCTAATATCAGCTTCTTGATTTAAATTGGTTCTAAGAATATTAGCATACATTTGCATTTTTTGAAGTACTTGCATTTTTTGTCCTATTGATAATCTGTCTATGTTCCATTCATAAATACTACTACCATCAAAAGAATTTGGGCTTATGGTCTGTGGTTGCTCTATTTTTGAGAAATTTGGTCTTAGATTATTTTGATTTTTAAATTTTAATTTTCTAGTTTCAAGTATTTCTGTATCTTCTGTAAAATCTTCATTATCTTCTAACTTAATCATAGAGATGCTTGGAGTTTCATCTAATGTTTTTAATTTCTTTTTTAACTGAGTTATTAATTCATTTTCTGTTTCTAATTTAATTGGTTCCTTTTTGAGGATAACACTAGAATCTAATTTTATTAGATTTGTAAAGCTTTTTTCTATTATTAATTTTTCTTAGTTTTTCTTAGGTTCAATTGGGTTTTTGTTTTCAATTTTTTCTTCTATTCTATTAGTTTGTTCAGCGATGGATTGTAAATATAAATTGGTAAAATTAATTTGTTTCATAATATGAGCAAAAAATTCAGGTTTTAATGGTGTTTTATCATTTATTGAAGATACATCTTTATAAGGTGTTGCTTCCATTGTTAAAGATAATTGAACATTTTCTTGTGGGGGATGAATACTTTTTATTTTTTCTCCTTTAGTGGTTGCCCATATATTTTCTTTAGCTTTTAGCATTTGTAAGTATTTTTGTTCTTGTTGATTATTTTTGTTTAGTTTAAAATCATACCATTAAAAAAAACTCATTTGTTTTCTTAATATTTTTAAATCTTTAATAGAAGCTTCTTGTAATTTTTTAACCTTTTCTATGTCAAATTTTTCTAGTAAATCATCTATTCTTAGGTCAAACATCATTTCAGTTTTTAAGACGGCTTCTTCTATTTTAAAATCTTCTTCTAATAATAATTCTTCTAAATTATCTATTTTTATTACACCTACCATATCTTCATGTGTTAAATTTATTATTTCAGTACTGGATTTTTGAGACTCAGTCCTACGATAAATTGGTTGAGCAACTCCAGCTTGATCATAATCTTGACTAGTTGGTTACTTATAATTTGGATATGTATTATACATGGGGAATAGGAGCATGTGCTTTTGATTCTATTTTAGGTGCAGGTTGACAGAATTCTGTTAATTTCCAATCTTTTATTATTTTAATTTGATGAGGTGTTGGTCTATGAAGAATTATTGCTTTATTCCTAAAATCTATTTGGAAAAGAGTATATTCGTTTTTTATTAAATTACTATAACCAATGTTTGAATTAAAAGATTTGATAGCTTTATAATAAATTCTATACATTATTCCAATGTTTTCACTACCTGGATCCATATCAAAACCTTGTGTTTTAACAACTAATTCTACAGTTTTATGTATGTTATGACTTGTTAGAGGAATTGTTATGTCTGGAATGCAATTAAAGAAAATTGGTCCTTCGGCAAAATTAGAGGAAACTAACTATATAAAGTAGATTCAAAATTGTTGTGTCTTGCATCTTTCAGAAAAGCTAAACATGGAATGTTTTAAGCTTTTTCTACTTAAAGGTTTTATAGCAATTTGAACTAATCCAATATGTAAATAATTATATCGCATTTTTAAACGTTCAAATTTTTCTTTATCATCTAAAAGAAAAAGAAAAGCTTCATCTTAAGAAGAAAAAGTTCTTTCAATAGTTTAAATCATAAAGTTAGAAGTATCTTAAAATGAACCAATATAGATTTGTTCAGCAGGAATTTTAGGAAACTCAACTCAAGTAATTAATCTTGAACTCTAATCTTGAATTCATTTAATTGGACTCACTAATGGTTGACCAAGTCAACCATGACTTAGCCGACCATGCACCACATGGCATTTAGGTCCCACCTTGGCCATGTCACTTGATGATGTGGCACTTTGTCTTGGTTGGCTTCCATGCATGCCACATAGCAATGCCACCTCACTTAATGAGGTGGATTTAGGCATTGGATCCTAATTGGGTAGCTGACCCAATTAATTTAACCTTACCCATTTATTTTAAAATCAGTTCACCTATGACCCATTGGTTCCCCATTGAGCAATTGACCAATTTAATTACATTCACCCAATTACTTTCAAACCAAATCCTATCCATGATCTATTTGATCTTAATTGGGTAATTGGCCCAACACCTTACCCATCTAAGGTCCATTTCAACCATAAATATTAAATTCAATAAATTTGTAATTCAAAATGGACCAAATCCAATATATTATAAGTGATGAAAATTCGGGATGTTATAACTTGTGCATGTATTCTAGCTCTAATCCCAAAATCATGTGTCTCTTGATTTATTCTTTCCCTAATTAAGGATTGTATTATGTATATATGAATGACATTATCGATAGAATGAGATATTCAAATTCACAAAATCTTCACTAAGAACAAACAAGCTTTAATCCTAACCCTCACCCCTTTCATTCTCTGGATCCCCTTCGTTCAACCGTTGCATTTCCTCTCAAAATCCCAAAAAATTTCCTTGATTTCTTGTCCAAATCATCTCTAACTGCAGCAAAACACCGACTTCTCTTCATTTTAAAATCATCTTTCCTTCGCCATTCCCTTCTCTTCTATACAAAAAACCCTAAGCCTTCTCCCCACTTCCACCATTCTCTCTTTCTCTCGAAAATTCGATGTATGACATAGATGATGACAAAGAATTCCCTCACGCGGTGTCCAGCGTCCACATGAGTACTACGAAGAGAGCACGCAAATTGAATTAAGATATGTACCGCATGATTAATATATAGTCTGGTAATAGTAAGATGGATAAGACGACCCACTAGCTGGCGATATGGAGTGGGATTAGGAAGAAAAGTCTCATCATCAGGTGATAACCTTGAGAATGTCAAAAGTTTATTTTCGTTGAGAGATGATAATACCTTTCTGAGAACGGGCCACTTTGTTACCAAGAAAGTATTTGAGAGTACCCAAATCTTTAATAAAAATTTGGCGACAAGGAAGTGTTTGATGCATTGAATAGACAAATTATTATTGCTAGTGATAATAATGTCATCAATATATACCAAAATAAAAGTCAAAGAAGTTCCTCGGTGGTTAGTAAATGATGAGTATTTTTTAATGCCATGATGTTTGCTTCAATCTATAGATGGATTTATTTAGTTTATAAGTTTGTTACTCCCCCTTTCATGCAAAACCAGACGGAAGCATCATATATACCTCTTCATTGAGATCACCTTGTAAGAAAGCGTTGTTGATGATGAAGTGACCAATTCTTAACAGAGGCAATGGGAGCAAAATAAGTAGAGTGACCAATTTTGCAACAGGAAAAAAGGTATCATGATAATCCAATCCTTCAACTTGAAAAAACCCTTGGCTATTGAGCGAGCTTTATAACGCTCAATGGTACCATTTGATCGGTACTTGCTCTTGTATACCCATTAACAACTAATGAGTTTCTTGTTGACTAGAAAAGAGGTGAGGCTCCAAGTGTTATTCTGCTTAAGAGCTTCAATTTCTTTCTGCATGATATCCCTCCAGTGTGGGGACTTCACAACTTGGAAGAAAGTGCGAGGCTCATCTATAGAATAAATAGTGGAAATGAAACTTCTGTGTGAAACAGAGAGGTTAAAAGTGGAAAGATATTGTTGGAGCGGGTAGGGTGTATCTGCCAATTCAGAATAGGATGGAGAGGGAAGGTGCTCATGAGTGACAATGGAGCAGTAGAAGTCAGCCACGTAAGGTGGCAGACGCCTAATCCGACTAGGTTGAGCAACTAGTGTCGTACTTGTAGGAGAAATAATGGAAGGTGGTGTAACGCTAGAGTAGTCGGAATCATTGGAAACATCATGAGAAACTGGAGGTGGGATCGGTGGGGAAGGATGAGCAGCATACATATCAAAGGGAAAATAAAAGTTGGGGTCATTAGGCAAAGGCAAAAGGGTGATAGGGGAAGGTGATGGTGTGGAGGGAAGCAAATCATGGTAAAGGAAAATGCTTTATTAAAAGGTGACATTACAAGAAGTGTAAATGGTTTTAGAGGCTACGTCAAAGATGCAATAACTCTTTTGAGCATAGGGGTAACCTAGAAAAATATTGGGTTTAGCCTGTTGGTCAAATTAATATTTAATGTTATGGTTGTGACCAAAACATATATTAAGAAAAACACTCAAACAATAATAGACCGGTTTGGAGTTGAAAAAAGTTCATGTGGGGATTTGCCTGGGCAATTTGTTGATGAGGTAAGCAGCGGTGAGAACACATTCGCCCCAAACTTATAAGGGTAAATGTGCCTAAAAACGAAGAGCGTAAGTTATCTCAAGAAGGTGATGATGCTTAAACTCAATGGTGATATTTTGTTGTGTCATAAGTGCAAATAATTGTTGCAATGTCACTATCAGTACCCGAATGAAGGGAGTCTATGCAAGTGTGGAATTGAGTCTTAATCATGGCAACAAATTATTGTAAAATAAAATTAGTCTTAGACTTGACATGCATAAAGTAAAGCTAGGTACGTCGACTAAAATCATCTACAATAGTTAACGCATGAGCCATTAAAGAATGTTGAGAAAAGGGGTCCCATTTATCACAATGAATCAAACCAAAAGGTCTACTAGTGGTGATAGAGCTAGAAGAAAACAATAAACGTCTTTGTTTCGCTTGTGGACAAATCACACAATGTTTATTCTTTGAACAAGAAATAAAAGAACATCCTTAGCTAAATTATATAGAGAGCAATAATTTAAGTGGCCAAGCCGTCAAAGCCAAAGATCAAGGGAGAGGGGTTGAATGACTGCCACCACCAAATCCGCATTGAAGTAGTAAAGCCCTTCATGAATGTTACCATGTCCAATTGTCTTCCTCGTTGACGGGTCTTGAAAAAGACATTGGATAGAAGAAAAGGTCACTAAGCAAATAATAGACTTCACAGATTGACTCACAGATAAAAGATTAAACTTGAATCAAAGAATAAAGAAAACATTCTCAAACACAAAAAATGAAGAAAGATAAACAATCCCAATGTGTGTGACCGACGCATGCGAGTCATCCAGAAGTTGAATAGATGATGTGGTAGAATAACATTTGTAAAGACCCGACCCGAATAATCTAGATTTAGGGTTTGGCTCAACAAGAAACTGTCCGCTTTAGGCCTACACAAGAGAGCATGCAGGGGTTTGGATTGGGGCCTGGCCCAATTGGTAAGCCCCAAAACTCGTCTTGCTGAGTGAGGAGGGGCTGCCACTTATAAACTCCCTCACTTTCGATGTTGGATCCTTTCTTTCCCACACTCCTACTCCCACTCCCACTTAGCATTTCACTTGGATCAGCCGTCATGGACTCGGCCGTCTGGGTTGGGTTAGGGCCTTACAAGATTTATAGGAAGAAAATAAAGAAAAAACGGAACAACTGTGATTACTAACACCTGTATTAATAATCTAAACGAAATGTGAAGAAACTATAAAGAAAACACCTGCGAGATGAGAATGAAAACTAATGCAATCTGAAGAGAGCAAAGCCATAGAAGACGAGCTAGCCGAATCAAAAGGCTAGAAATGACAACGGAGAAGCAGGTCTCACAATAGTACGAGAGACTTAGTTTTATGGCTGGGCAGACCACATACAATCTGCTCCACAAATGTCCTAGTGCATGGCACCTTTCTCAATCTGTTCCTATGAAATATTTATAAAACCGTTGCTATCAGAAGGAAAAACAAAGAGGGTGTTTTGGGGAAAGAAGAGAAACTTGAGAGGATTTTATTAGGTGGAGGTAAAATAATCCTTCATTCATCACACTCTTCATTTCGATGATCATCCTTTTGGTTAAACGAAGAGAGGTGGACCACATAGAACATTCTGCTTGTGATTATCTTTGTCAGGTCATTGGAATTAGGCATTTCGATTTTCATCGATCCACAAACAGACTAGTCTTTAGATCTTTAATCAGTTTTGCTTTAGAATCATTGTATTTATATGTTAAATCCATTTATGGCCCCACAAATACTTAGGTGGGGCCATCATGGTCGGATCATAGGGTCCAACATAGGTATCAGAGCAGTTGGGCCCCACATTCCTGTGTGTAAAACTGCTGTATTTTGAGACTGCTTCATGGATGTTTTCCATTTAGAATCTGAACTGGGCCTGACATAACTCGGCCCATCAGACTTGCTAAGCTAATATTGCATTGCTTTAGAAACTGTTTTGGACCAGAAACTAACTCAGGCCTATCAGACTCTTCTCTATGCTAAAAGCATTAATTTGGATAACTGTTTTGGGCCTGCTATAACCCAGGCATAGCAGATGGTAAGGAATGAAATTCACGCAGTCACGCTGTTGTATAAGCTATTTTGCCCTGATTTTCACCAAAGCGGAGCAGATTCTAAACTCACAAATTCGGGTACTATTGTTATGGTAGTTTTAGTGATTTTCTACAAGTATCTTGTTTCATGTTCTGCGTAACATGCATTTAAAACTTCAGGGCCTGTTTGTGTACGCTTAAAAACATGTCTTTCAAAAATTTTGTTTGTCTTCCATTAAATGGTATGCTTGCAAAGTATGTCCTGCCCATGTTCATTTCAGGCCCAAATTCGGCTATGAATTGTATCTTGGATAAGATTTTTCTGCATATTGGATACCTTTTAGTTTATGGACTGAATTGAAAGACCCATCCGAGTCCAAGAACATTTTTGGCATGGTGTGTTAAGTGGCTCAAAGGCCCACCAGATCCATTACTAGGCTGAAATAGTCTGTCAGGCCCATTCAGAACCCAAATCCCTTCTAGTTAGGTCCTTTTCAGGTCCTGAATTTTAAAAGCTAGAGGCTTAAGTACTTGTCAGACCCTTATCGGGGCCCAAATACTATTGCAGGCCAATTCTTACAACCAAAAATTAAATTATTAGCTTATGCTCCTTAAGCCTTGAACTTTGGATCTTCTTCGCTACTTCCCCATTCAGTGACTTTGGCACTGGACGTAGGTACTATTAGGTCGGGTGAATTAGATAATAGACGTTTGTTGGCATTCCAGCCTTCCTTCTCCTTTCAGGGTCTATCCGAAAGAGAATCCAGTACCTCTCACTCGTGAATATCTGAATAAGACGAACCGGCTGGATAACTTTGCAACATGAGCAAATGATACCTATTTTAATCAAATTATTCTGATAATGAGATATTGTGGCATTTCATGGTGTCTTCTTTTGGCCCACTAATAGTATGGATTTTTGGGCCATAATTATTTTCTACCCATTTATTAAATTTGTTAAAATGTTTTCATGGATTTAATGATTAATTTTAGTTCCTTTATGGTGATGATATCTTTAATCCATCATAGTCTTTGCACAGAAATTAATAATATTAGGCTAGATTTAGTGCTTTCTAGCACAGATACAATTAGTCACTTGAGAGCCCCTGATGGCTATTGTGGACAAACTAGGGCCTAAGCCTAATTCCTAGTATTTTTCCCTCATATTTTAGATTTAAGTGTATAAGATGGCTTCTAAATCCTCTGTTGTGGAAGTAGTTAAGGCCGAAAAATTGAAAGGATCTAGTTATCAGGTATGGAGGAGACTTGTCAGGTATTAGAAAGGTGGAGCATATTTTTTTGAAATATTAAAGAAAATTCAGTACAAGAAAAAAGGTCTGAGGAATAGACCCAACCAAAACAAGAAATAAAGGCGGAGCATATGATAGGCGAGCTGCACTTGGCTGGTCTATATTGACTGATAATGAGCAAGTAGCAGAATTGAGCAAGTAGCAGAATTGACCACCTTCTATGAATACAATGAAAGTGATTCTAGAACACAATGACTCCATCAAGACTTTTGCCCGCCATTTGATACATCAGGTTGAGATGGATGCTCTTGCGTCCAAATGGACTTTAGTTATAGTTGATGAATCGGTTTAGAAAAGGAAAGGGCAACAAGAAGGGTAGGAGATACACTCCACTCAAACCCTCACATCAAGAACTCCAACCATAGACTGTCCTGCATAATTTTAGCCAAACTAGGCACAATAACAAGATCCTATTTCACCCAAGAGAAATGAAAAGCAGAAGAGTCAAAGGAACCATAGAGGCCAGAATGGTCCCTGCTTTGTTTGTGTCAAAGTGAGACATTTGGCAAGTTGCTTTGCCAATAGAATCCTTTGGTTCATATTTATGAATGTGTGCTTAGAGTTCATTGCTGATGTTCAAGGCAACAAGGCTTGTGACAAGGGATAGAGAAGGTCTGTGATGTTCCAAATGGTGGCAGTGAGAAGTCATAGGATCTACATGGAAATAATTCTTTAGAGGACGTCGCTGGAGTTGGAACATACAGATTGCAGATGAGCAATGGAAAGTCGTTGCATCTCCATGATACTTTATATGCTCCCGGCATGAGGAAGTATCTAATATCATTTCCTTGTCTTGTAAATGAAGGTCTTGATTTGAGATTCAGTAATGATAGGGTGTCCATCAGAAAGAACAATGTAATTGTTGGATGGGAAGTTTGTGCCCTAGTTTCTTTAAACTGGATCTTGCATGTAATATTGCTAAAGGAAATAAAACTGGAATTTTGGTTATTGTGTCTGATATGCAAACCATTTCTGAATCCATTAAATAGCATGACAGATTGGGACATATTGGGAAAAACAGAACTGCTAGACTTGCAAGAGATGGAATGTTTAGATCGCCTACTAAAGTTGATATTCCGACATGTGAATATTGTGTGACTGGGAAAGCAACGAGAAAGCCTTTTTCTAAGGACTTGGATTTATTGTATGCTTAGGGGCTGTTGTCAAGCATGGAAAATGAGACCCTTCTCTTTTGTTCCATGGAAAAGGGCTCTTTCCCAAGAACCATAAAAATGAGACTTTTCCTCCTTCCAAGGCAATGTAACCAAGTTAATATAACTATATTAAGGGCATGTTAGTGTTGTGCAGGAAGAAAAATCAACAAAATTTTAATTCTCAATGATTTGGAATCCTAAGATACCAACTCCAAGGAATTGATATTCCATAATTTACAAAATTTTATGTTTGGTGCAATAAATACATTGAAATATAATTTAATATTTTGATATATAATTTGTTTTTAATCTATATGAAGAATCTATCAAGCTGCTTCAATCATGGACCTCTAAAAACATGGTATTTCAAAGTATAGCTTATTTGATTGATTAAATTAGCATTTAGCTTGACTACATATGCAAATGACATTTATAATGACCCAACATTTTAGTGCACCTCTAATCAGACTTAAAAGAAAATAAAAAGATAAGAAACCAAACATTTTAGTGCACCTCTAATCAGACTTAAAAGAAAATAAAAAGATAAGAAATTACTTAAAATGTCCCTAATTTCAATTCAGATTTTAAAACAAGGAGAGGATACTGGAAACGACAGAGGATCGAATGACCCAAGAGAGGGAGGGATCAGAAACAGAGATGAGAGAATATATTGAAGAGACAGGTCATAGAGAGAAGAAGAAGAAGAAGAAGAAGAGATATCAAAGAGAGAAAAATAGTGAAATATTGATGCAGGCCAAGAGAGATGAAAAACGGTTGAGAGTTTTCAAAAAAAAAAAAGAAGGAAAAAAAAATCATGTGGGGAGAGACAAAGATGCAGATAAGTAGCAGGAGATGAGAGAGAGAAAGTGTTGGATGCTATTTAAACACCCGCTGAAGGGTTTCTGTTTTATTCATATTTCATAGGATACAAACTCGGGCCAACTAGTTACAGAATGTAACTCTTGTACTGGAACTGTTCCTTGGTTTTCTAATTCAGGATTTTTAATCCATTGGAAGGGAAATGATCACAAATTGGAGGGTTTTAGATTCCCAAAGAGTTTTAAATCTACAAATTTATATTGCACCGAACTAGAAATATTAAGTCATCAAAGATTTTTTTTTTTTTAAATGAAAGGCAACTTCATTAAAAATGAAAAAAAAAGGATACAAGACCAAAAAAGGCAGGCCAAAAGGAACCCACCACACGGAAAAACCACAAAACCCCTACTAACCCATTACAAACATGTCCTCAAAAAATGATCGATGTGCTAAAAGTTGTTCTTGGGCCCTGCCTATGGTCAATCTTGCCCCTTCATACACATTTATCCAAAACCCAAACCAAAAAAGAAGCCCCTACAGTCATCTGTCCAAATATGGCACCCATTTGATGGATCCCAACCATTGTATTAGAGATTTTTTTAACCAAAAAAAAGAGGTGATTTCATTCAAATAAAACAACATGATTCTGTATCCCCACCCCCCTTCTTTTCCATTCCCCCAAAGTCAAACATCTAGCCCCACAACATAGGGTTCACTTTTAAAAAGTGCAAATGGTGGATGTAAATGCCACCAATTCAAGAGTACTGCCATATGCTGAGCATAATACACCTAAGTTCCTAAGGTGATCCATCCTTTGACACTTCATATAGGCTGGATGTTAAGGAAATCTTGGAATTTGCTAATTTTGGGCCCATCAAATCATCTACAATGCAATAAAGTGGGCGACAGGGTTAAAAAGACCTCCATGGAAACTGATCACAATAGTAAGAGAAATTAGAGCGTTATGTTCAAGAAGGGAGATCTCTTTCATGGCGCTCAGAAGATAAGCAAACGGGGTCGCTGAATTTTTTGCCAAAAATGGGGTGGAATCTAGGATTAATGTTGTGTTTTATCTATGAGATCTTTTTGGAGATGGAGTGTGTTGCTTTTTGGGAGGACATTATTTGTACTTTTGCTTTTTTTTTTCCTTGGCTATCTTGGGGTTTATGTCTCTTAGACCTTTTGATACCTTGCTTTATATCTTTTTATCATTAATATAATTATTCTATTTGTTATCGCTCAAAAAAAAAAAATTTCCAAGGGTGCAAAGAAATAGTTTTAAGTGCTATATCAAACAGCTTTTAATGGTTAGATGAGTGTAAAAAACGGACTCATGCCAATTTGTGTTTTTGGGGAAAGGGTGTAGAAGAGTTGGGATTGGCCAGCATTGGACACACACTTTTAAGCATTATTACCTAGGTGTACATCTACCAAGGTTGACATGAGACAGATTGTGGGTATGAATGGATGCAAACACATACACAAATATATCTACATACACGTACACATTTATATAAGGTAAACCTGCAAGTGCATTCTATTAAAGAAGTCAAGGAATACTTTTGTCCATGTTCACAAAATGACAGAAACATTCTCGTACAAAGAATGAGGGTTGCAAGTTCATAGAAGATTGTGAAAATCCCATAAAGATTTCAGTGTAGTTTGAAATAATGCATTGAATTGTTGAGTGACAAAAAAAAAGGTATTTAATAGGGATGAGTGAAAAAGTAGAACTTAGAAAGCCGATACAGACACGCACAATATCGATAATTCGATATTACCAAACAAAATACTACATTATACAAAAAAGAAATACAAAAGTTACTGTCCGAATAAAATCAAGTACCATTTTGGCTCAATGAAACTCTCGAAATTTGAACTGCAATCTCTAAATTGCAATGCTTTTGCATATCATATGTAAAGGCTGCAATAATAAAGTCAGAGATTATTACAAAATCAAGTGCAAGTAAACATCAAGACACACAGGTAGTAGATGACATTACAATTTTTCCTTCTAAGCTTATCTCGGGGAGACTCTTGAAACACCTGAGATGAGAAAACTCTAAGCTGGAAATATAGACATGACAAGTAATAAGTAAAATATAATTGAAGCTCTACAATATCTTTCAAAATTAAGAAAATATTCACTAATTGTTCACGCTGCAAATGAAAATACGCATGGCATGTATAATGAAATTTCATAATTACAGAGTACCTCAACCTTAATCTCAGATGTTACAAGGAGCGAGATAACTATGTACTTTCCCATGTACAAAGTGCAAAGGGGAAAATGCTAGAATGAAGCAACACTCAGCAGATAAAGTGGAGGGGGAAAGAAAAAACCCTGCTGCCCAGATATTATTCTGAAGTGGAGGCAAGAAGAAAATACCTCTATAAATTCTACCATATATAACACTACTAATTGCTAATGATCTACTTTATCAATTCAGTGATGAACTAATGATTATTCCATCCATTTTTCTCTTGCTATTATATCCACTTCTGTAACACACAATTTGACCAATTTCATTCACCACTTTTGCGACGATATGATTTTTCTTCAATTTGTGAAAACAGGAGAAAACAGAGTAACATGAAAAGACATCATATTAGATGTGGTTAACTTATTGTCTGTATACTTTAACCCCATAACACAACAGAATGAGTAAACACCAACAGCTTCAGCCATTATCTATATGACATAAGAGGTCTGAGTGTCTGATATATATTACTTGGGCCTCAGAAAAAAATGATGAAAAACAAAGTCTTGGTAGCCTGAACCTTTTGAATGTTCCACTTTTTCAGGCTTAAACAATGCATCCTGACATGGTCAAACATGACCATACATGATACATAGTCTCCACCAAGGGACAATCTCCACTATCAATACTTCAAAATTTTGTTTCTCTACACAAATACATTATGGAAACACTAAAGCACACGAAAGCTTAAGCAATAGACAGATGCGTATATAAAAATGATGTGAATCAAAGGAACTAAAAGAAAAGACATCATCCATTGCTTAAAAGAATTAATATAGGATCTTTGAAGGCAAGGTCACAGTGGTGGATATTATAGAGGTCATTAAGTGGAGACTGTTCAGCTGCATGGTGATCGGTAAAGAGTTTGAGGATTATTTTATCTTTGCTTTCTTCTTGGGAAGGTTGTTTGGGTGGTAGGAGGAGGGTTGGTTAAGTTTTTTTTTGAAAGACAATTGCATTAATCACAAAAGAAGTAAGAAATACAAACAAGAGACAAAACAACCGGGCAAAAAGAGCCCACCGTCCAAAAAAGAAAACCTTACATGAAAAGCCACCCCCCAAGAAATTACATGAATTCATTTAGAATTTCTGCAGACAAAGCCAAACCCCGACACGCCAGTTGAATTTGCAGATCTTGGGACCCAGGAAACCATAAAACCAAAAGATGCAATAGAAAGACAAATCCTTTCAACTTTATCTAAAAAGATCCATGGACAAAGAGAACCGAAAGCCCAACCAACAACAACCTTAGAATCTTCTTTTGAAATACTCCCTATAACCCCTAACTCTCCCAACTCCAAAATACCTCTCCATAAAGTATGAAATTCAGCTTCAATCATTGATCCATTTGGAAGAGGACCAGTAAAAGAGATCCTAGTATCTCCGGATTCATTTCTAATGACCCCACCATAGCCTACTAGACCGAGATCATGCACACAGACGCCATCAAAGTTAAGCTTAAGGAGACCCAAATCTGGATGGGACCAAAAATTTGCATCAAGGTATCCAAATTTGGTTTAACGTAACCACCAAAGCCCAATCCCTATAAATCTCTAAAATATTTGTCCCCCGAAATTTATCAAAACCCACTATCCACTAAGTACATCGAAACTTAATCACATCAATAAGTTGCAATACAGAAGACACCTTTCCTTAAAAGCCCTTCTATTCCTGTTCAACCAGATAGACCACACTATACTCAATAATTTCATTGTCCAAAGGTTTCTTCTAAAAGAACTACCAACCAAAAGCACTTCTTCATCGAACATTTTAAACCAATCTCTCGGAACACAAAAATCAATATCTAGTAGCTGAAGGAAGTGAGACCAGATCTGATATACATACCTACAATGAGGAAGAAGATGATTCACTGACTTCGCATCAGATAAGCATTAACAATAATCATTCTCCTCAGTCTCAAATTATCAATCGTCAAAATCTTCTCAAAACCAGCAAGCCACCCAAAGACCTTCACCCTAAAAGAAGCAATAACCTTCCATATTTTTCAATTAACACGAGTAGCATCATCAACACACAACTACTTTCTACAAAAGACTTAACAGAGAAGAACCCATGAGGATCAAGATACCAAATTCTTCTATCATATCCACTTCCTACTACAAAAACTCAGCTCAAAAGATACTTTAAGGAAAGCCACCCCTCCATCATCCAATCCTCTAAATTGAAGGCACCAGACAACCTTAGTCTGATGGAAATCATAACACTCCATGATTGTAGCCTCTTTATTAGCAGCTAAGGGGAAAAAAAATACACAGGGAACTTTTGAGCCAGAGAAACCTCACACAACCATCTATTCTTCAAAAATATAATATCATCACTAATGTAAACACGATATCTGATATAAAAGTCAAAGACCATCGACATCGAACAAACTCTTTAGTAGAAACCAGAAGCCCTTCTAGAAGAACCTGGAATCCTCCAGACATTTCTATTCAACCTATACTTTCTGAGAATGACAACCTTCCATAGACCTTTTGAAGAGACCCCCGACCTCCATAACCACTTCCTCAACAAAGCAATATTAAACTCACAGACCGACATGATTCCAACACCCCCTTCTACCACCAATTTACATACCTGGGACCAAGATACCAAATGAAACTTTATTTTATCCTTATCATCATTCCACAAAAACTAACTGAATACTTTCTATTTTGTTGACCAGCTACTGGACATTTAAAGACACTAAGTTAGGGTGCAAAGGTTTTCAAATTTTGATATTGATGGCACACAGATACAGCTAGAAGTAAACCTAGAGTTTTGGCAGGGGTGGCCTGACCATTAAAGGGGCTCTAAGAATGCTCTAGCTTGGGTCAGTGGGAGGAAGAAGCCCCCTTGAAGGCTGATTCATATAGTTAGAGAGATTAGGAGGATGTGTAGAGGAAAGGTGGTCCATTTCAAACATATTAGGAGGTTGGCTAATTATTCTTCTTTTTTGAACAATCACAAAAGAGATATATATTTAAGAATAGAAGAGGTACAAAGTACAGGGTATACAAGAATTATACCCACCTCCCAAGTACAAGGAAACATATAAGCAAAATACAAAGAAAACCAGCAAAGCATACATAGGTCTCCTTGCGAAAGTTGGAGTTAATAGTCTTGAGCCCTTCATGGACGTGTTGTGGGCATGTTTCCAGTGTACATTTGTATGTATTTTGCTTCTGATTATTTAAGTACAACCCTCCCGTACTATGGGTGTGGGATGTAGTGGGTTTTGGTTTTTTTTTTTTTTTTGGCTATCTTTTGACCTATGTATGATTGTTTACTATTAATAATATTTTCCTTGTCTTTGTTCCCCCATCCACACGCACACAAAAAAAAGAATTAAATAAAGGATGTGACAATTAGTTAAGAGAACCGAGATAGATGATGATGATGACGAATGTGTGAATTAGTTCCACATCTTCCACATCGTGTGTTTGATGTGCAAATTTATAGCCATGAAACCAACCAACGTATTATTATGCTTTCATTCCACGTCATCTCCTTGACGTATATTCTGTAAAACCATAAGTCCTTACCACATCAAGTGCTACAGACCTGAAACAATCTTCAACAAAATAACTAAAGACTAGCTGCTAGCACTATCTTATACATGATTCTCTACTCGGCTTAACATGGAACATTTAAGAAACAGCATTTAAGAATGACACTGATATAACACTATAACATTTGAGTGAAATGCTAATTAAAAAAGGTACTGATCCATTACCAAGTTATATGGATTAGATAAAAAATATTCTTCATCTTGACCGAATTCCCCATCTGTTCCGCTACAAATAATAACTTCAAAAGATTAATACTCAACTTTTCCAGTATAGCAACAAAAAACAACATGCATTCCAATGTTCAAAATGAAATATGAATGAAGGATTCAAATCATGTGCCTGTAGTGTAGTCTAAAGATACAAACTCAACAAAAATAATTCAAGCACATTAGATAAAAAGAAAAGACCCTCAATAGAACAAAAAAATTGAAACAACTACAAGATCCAACAAGAAAGGAATTTGTGAAAATTAACCATCAAAATTGCCCGTCAGTTCAGGCTAAAGCAATGCATGGATCTTGGCACCAAAATTAGTAGGTCAAGACCAAAGAAGAGTAGGCAGAGTACATAATGGATAGGAGATTACATTTTCTACAACCAATGAAAATTTCTTAACTAAATAAAAATCCTGGGGAAAAAGTGAAAAACATAAGAAGAATTTCACTAAACCAATAAGAAGATGATTACATGAAAATCAATGAATTTGGGTAGTAAAAGGTAAAGTCAGACATTGTTATGGTTCTCAAGGGTTTTTTGGTTTCTTTCGCCGATCAGTATATACATCCTATATTGTACTTATCTTAATGAAAATTATGGTTACCTTTTCAAAAAAAAAAATTCAAAAACTTGTCAACATGTGGAGTTTAATCTTCCAAAGCAAATAAAAGGACAAAGTATGGTCCATTCGCTGCAGCACCATGACACCCAATGGCCCAAGTGATAGCTCTTTGTACTTTTCAATCATTGTTGCCTTGTTTTCTTTCAAAAAAAAAAAGGAAAGAAAAAAAAATGATAGGCATTGACCACCAATCTCGTAGGAAAACATGCAAAGAGTTACAAGATTTTAATACCACAGCATGAGTCAACCAACAAAAAGAAAAGCAGCAGCTTAATCATGCTGGCACTAGAGATCATGTACTTGATTATGATCAAAACCTATACATATTGAATATTAACTCAGTATAATTTACAAGCACTTTACCTGTTAGCAACCATTCGAAGTTGCCTAAAAGGCCAAATGTATACACCTTCTGCCTTCACCTGAGTAACTCCAACATCATGCTCATTGTCAAATGAGTCATGGAAAATAATTGCCCCCTGTTAAACATGACATGGAGAAGGAACCTTATGGTATTATCCAGGGAAAAGAAACGCCTCAACTCTGAAATTGTATTAACCAGTACCCATAAGCCCCCACCACATTTAAAAAAAAAAAACCATAAACTACTTGCAAATGCACATCAACAAAAGAGATTTTTTTTTTTTTAAAAAGGTAATTGTATGACTTTGTCTCAATCACAATAGAGAAATACAGTAAAAGAGGTATCTGCTAATTCACACACCCAAAACACAACAAGAACCCAACAAAATTACAGGTATCTAACATCTCTCACAACATGCCGCAACCTCCATGAAGCCTTCTTCCTCCCAGCTGCCCATGCAACAGCATTGACAAAATCTCCTCAATAATTAGCCTCCCCTCCCCAAGATCCTGCCCTCGTCTCCCCATGCTCCACCCACCACCATAAAGCCTATTTAATAGCCATTGGCTCTGTCTCATTTGGATCCATAATACCATATAGATCCAAGAATTAACATTACATGTCGCTATGTTCATATAATAGCACTCTTGACTCCTAGTGGACCAAGCTTCACCCCTAGCAGTGCCACCCACATTAAATTTGAGAGAACCCCTGGTGGTGGAAACCAGTGTTTTAAAAACCGAAATGAACTGTGTGGTTGGACCTGGTTGAATGGACCAGTCCCTAAGACAGTTCAATACTTAAGAGAATTCTGTTTATCCAAAAAGTATTGTGATTTTTTTTTCCTTCTCTTTCAGTGTGAACATTGTTTTTCATTGTTTTCCATCATAGTATCATAGTTGCATAATGATTTCCAATTTTCATATTTCTTGGCAATTCATTTTAAAATATAACATTGTATTATGTTATTATGATGTTATGCTAATGTTCCAGTGCAGTTTGAGTTTTGGCTATTAGGAAGATGTTACAACTATAGAAGGAAAGTGGTGATGGCTTCTTTATGGCGGAAGGGGCTCGACGAATGCCATCAAGTAGGCTAATGGGAAAAAAGAAACCACCTTGGAAGTTAGTAGCGGATGTGAGGGTTAATAGGAGTCTTGCAGGGCAGGTGTATGTGAGTTTCAAACACATGAGGCACTCAGCAAACAGGGTGGGAGAATTTTTGGCCAAAGTGGAGGTTTAAAGGTCTGACTATTCTGTAGGGTTTTTGTAATACAGTCTATACTTGTACTATTTTTTCTTTTTTGAAATGTCTATGCCTGCACATTTCTTTAGTATGCTTCTCCTGTATTGTTGTATTCTTGTAATTATCTTTTGAATCAGTAGAATCTTTTGGTTGCAGTTAAAAAAAAAAAAAATTCTTACTAAAATAGGTGAAACACATACAAAGATCATATGCAACCATGTATTAGAAAACTCTCGCAGGAATCTCCACGAATTAAGAGAGATGGAGAGAGAAGAGGGGGGGAGGAGGGAGAAGGGGGGGAGAGAGAGAGAGAGAGAGAGAGAAAGAATGCATTTCTTCTTTGGAAACTAAATTCATAGGGTTAATTCTGAACATAAATTTTTGCAATGCAGAATTTTACTTGTTCAAATTGCAGATATAAAAATATTTATCAGATGTTATAAAGGTAAAAAAATCCAAAATAGTAATGCCTGGCATAAAGGATTTGTCACATAAAATAGAAACCATATTCTCCTTACCTGTACATAATGTACACCAGTTATCTTTGTTGGAGTAGTCATTAATTCAAAGATAGAGATACCATTAGACTTCCCAAAATCAGGATATCTGGAAGAGCTATTGCTGGTCTCAAGAAAGCTCCATGTCCCTGCACCTTAGACTTCCCAATAAGTACAATCAGATTGATCAAATAATACGAAAACCTAGGCCAGGATATAAGATGTAGAGATTACTCCAATGGTTTCAAACAAAAATTTTGAGCATGATGCTCAAAAGTAAGAAACATGTAAGAAAAGAAACCATTGCCCCAGAGAGATGCATTTGCCAATTAATAAACAATTGGAAATTAGCCTCAGAAAATACACAAGACCTAACGTGACACTGGTACACATCTACAAACTACCAACATAAATAAATAAAAAATCAGAGGCCCAAGTTCCTGACTTTGAATAGGATGACCATTTATAGACAAATTACCCCCTCCCACAAAGACGGGTATGTAAAAGCAGTAAGTGTTTTTACTGAAACTAAGTTTTAAAGCCTTCCCATTACAAATAAAAGTCCTCCAGAGGGAGCAACCGACAAACTCCTTGCGAAGTGATAGCCAACCCACTAGGTTCTACTTGGCCCTTTCAAAAACCTCCCCAATGACCCCCGACTTACTTTCGAAGACTACTATTTCTTTCACATGGTAAATGCTCTTTGGTATAAATTTGCGGATCTAATGGGGCCTTTTTGGGCGATTGGTGGTGAGTCATGTAATAACACTTTTGTTAGTAGGCAAGTTCAGAAGGTAGAGAGTAGGAAGAAAGTGGCTATGAATACCATCTTTGAGTTATTTTATGGTCTGTGTGGAAAGAAAAAAATGTTAGAATGTTTGAGAAAAAGTCTAGTGGGGTGGAGGAGGTTTTCAAGTGTGCAGACAAAATGCCTAAGAGAGTTAGGCCGAAACAAAAAGGAAAGCAAAAACAAAGAAAACACCCGATCTCCCACTATATGGCAACAAAATTAGTCTCTTGGAATATGAAATACACCACTAATCAACCCATCAACTCCATTTTTAGCAAAGAAATATGTCACTCCATTGGCTGTCCTATTGATGTGCACAAAGGAAAGCTCCCGGCCCGAGACCAAATCCTTAATCTCCCTCGCTATGTTAATTAATCTCCATGGAGGACAATTAACTCCCCTTGCCCATTTGATGGCAATAGAAGAAGCACTTTCGATAACTAAATTAGCTCCTCCAAAACCCATTCCTATAGTCAAGGACTCAAGGCTCTCCTAATACTGAGTAATTCCGCCTCATTAGAATCATTGATTCCCACAGACTCTGAAAAAATGACCCTTGTGATCCCCACGTCGTCTCGAAGAACTCCCCCAATCCCAGCCGGCCCAGGTTTATCCCTTGAGGCTCTGTCGACGTTAAATTTCAAGCTACCAATAGGAGCTTCATTAAATGTTTCCACAGATTTCCCTGCTGAAATGGTTGAGTGGGAGATTATTAGCAGTAAGGCCCACCTAATTGTGTGGGCCAAAACTGTGCAACCTTTCCTGTAGGCCTTCTTTCTCCTCTCTCTCATTCTCTCTTTGTTTATAGATTTTTTTTTTTTTATTTTCCTCCATGAAGTGGGACCTAATTATACAGTTGGGCACATCACATAAACTTTCCCACAAATGTAACCCATGGGAACATTTTTCATCCTGTCCAAAGGGATGTAAAGGGAGAGAGAGTTGAACCATTGCTAAGAAAAACAGAGAGAATGTTGCAAGGAAAGGAGAGAAGCATGAGAAGGTTTTATTGCGTAGAGAGAAAACAACCCTAAATTCATCACACTCTCAATTTCAGTGATCATCCTTACCGTTGAAACCAAGAGAGGTGAACTACATAGAACATTTTGCTTGTGATTGTCTCTGTCGGATCATTGAGATTAGACGTTTCGGCTTTCATCAGTCCAAATTACTTTTGCCTTTGAATCATTGTATTTAATATGCTAAATCTGTTTGTGGCCCCACAAATGCTTAGGCAGGGCCATCACGCTCAAATGTAGGGTCCAACACCAAGAACATTTGTAACTAATGGACATTCTTGTAGACATAGTCTCAAATTAGGGTCACAGCTCATTGGTTTTTTCCCCTTTTTTATGTACTCTCTTTTTGCACCTATGGTGCTTTTAATATATTATGATTTACTATTCAAAAAAAAAGAAAAAGAAATAGGATTCATGGCTCATTGGTAGGTTGTGGACATACTTGTTTGAGTTGCTTGCCACACAGCTTAGTTTCTATACAGTAATCATCCATGAAGAAATGGACAACCTGAGTGGGTTATTGCTATGTGGGATGACTACTTGCAGCATCACATGATAGCAAACCAAAAGAATAAGGTGGACATGTTTGATACAGCAAAGACCCTTATTTTTAGTATTTGGAGTACCCAATAGAACCCAAGTAATTCCGGTTTCAATTGTCTTTTTTTTTTGCTTTGTGCAAATAAGTTATCTCTATCTTCTACTTTTAATTTCTAGTTTAATTTTACATTAATTTAACTTAATTTTTTTCAATTTACTTCTAGCTTTCATTAGAGTTTATAATTTCGTTGTGAATTTTGCATGTGTTGGAATTCCCAATGAGATTTTTGCGCCTTAATATATTTTTTTAAAGTGAAACTAAGTTCAGGTTTGTTTTCCAATTGGAATTTAGTTTTCTTTATTTTCAAGTGAATTATCAATTGGTGATTGGCTTGAAACAGATCCAAGGATTTTTGGAGTCTCTGGAATTTTTCAAATCTGTTTTCTCATTTCAATTGAGCCACGTTTTGGATTTTCCTTCAATTGTGTTTAAGACTTTGGGAGATCGAAAAATCGACTTTGATCTTCATTGGAGTGAGACGTGCACTTATGGCAATTCAAGAATCATATTAAAACCTAGCTAAAATCAGCTCTGACGCAGATGCTAGATACATTTGGTGAGGGTGGCTTGTTAGACCCAAACTAAATGGCATAAAAGAATAGCCAGCCTTAAAGCATGCATGGCCTAAGTACTAGCTGGTGGAACCAGCTGGGTGTTGCATTTGGCTGGCCCAAGCACTCAAGCTTGATAAGGCACGATTTTACACATGCTAATGCAGGCAATACTTAGGTTGTGTTCAAGCACTGGCTTCATGAGCACTGGAGTAAAAAACTCGGCTCGCCGATATAGTTGGCCGATACATATGAGAAGAGCGGATCCAATACCAAGACTACTTCTTTCTTGAGAAGTGCAGCAAGTACTTGAGGAATTTGGGGATGTCATGCCCCACGGGTTAGTTGCCCAAGTGCCCCCTAGGAGGGCAGTCTACCACAGGATCGAGTTGGAGCCTGGAGCCAAACCAGCAAGCATAGGAGGTCCTGTAGGCACCTATTACGTTAGGCACGTCAGGACGGACTTAGTTGCAGCGCTAGCGCCAGCAAACGGAGGAACAAAGTACTCCAGTGTAGGCGACCCTAAAGTTACTAAACCCAAAGGGAGCTGCAACGCAGCAGGTTAGGGAAGTCGCTATCAGTCGATACTTTTCTCTCTCCTCTCATTTTTTATTTTTTACAAAAAAATTCAGAAAAATTACAGAAAATCAAGAAAATTTTGGACTTCATAGATATGTAATTTTATCATTAAGTAGCAGTCATTTACATATACAAATGTTGGTTGATTATAATAAGTTAAAATATTTATTAAATCATTCGCTTTTATTTTAAAAATAAATGGTTAGGATGATCTCATGATTTCATTTTTTGACAATTTGATACTTTCATGATATTTATCCACACATCAATTTTTTTTTAATTATATGGTTAGGCTCACTCTTTTGACATGACTTGCTAGAACATATGGACTTAAGAAGACCTCTCCATATCTAAAAAATAGTTCTATCTTTCTTTAGGGTTGAAGCTTGAGCTAGTTGGCTTGGATTTTGCCAAACCTAGCCCAACCTTCATTTTGCATGGCTAAGCATAGCCTAGCTCAAGCCAACTTTACAATCCAAGGATCATGACTCAGCCGATCCTAATCAAGCCTGATAATGTTAGTGCCCCGGCTCGTCCGAGTCACCCATATTGTCAATTACGTGACTCACTTGGATATTGCCTTGGAAGAATATGAAGATGACGGAAGTTCTATTGTGCATTGGAGATTCTAGACCGAACTTGTTATTGGCACAGAGGTAAGTGAACCTTAGTAGACCTTAAGCTAAGCCCAAAATAACTTAGAAGTCAATGGTTAATAAACTAGAAAATTAAAAAATGGTTGACTTCCACCTCGAGGCCTCAAGCAGTTTGTCGAGGCCTCAAAGACTGTATTTAGCTAAGTGAAAATTGTGACAGTCGTAATTCATCATGGGATCACAAAGCCAGGTGTGCTTTGACCAAATTTTAGTTAGATAAATCTGAAAAGAGGGAAACGCTCTCCTTGATTTCGAAAAATCCTAAATTGGGATTTTGTATGGAAAAACGTAGCTGCAAAATCTGTTTGCCACCTCTTATTGTTGATCAAATCTTTTGGAGCCAAGCCATGTCTGTGGATATCTTCTATACAATAGGAAAGGCTCCTCAAGGTTTTAAATTAGATTTGGTCGCCACCTCATGATTGAGATTATGGGACAAAGGTCTCTTTGAGTTAGGAAATCTCTACATGTGGTGAGTATTGTTGTGGTGGCACTTTGACAATTTCAATTTATAACTCTTTAAAAGATATCATGCCACCTCATGATTTAGTCCTAATTGTAAATCAAAGATAGGTGGCAAATAAGAGAGCCGTGAGATCAATTAAAGATTTGTTGTAAAAATTTGAATTGTCGAGCCTGCTGTATTTTCTTGTACAGCCTGGAGACCTCGAAGAAAATCAGGAGGCCTCCAGACTAAGCCGTTAGTAGACTTGTGCATATATACACGACTGTCTTATCTTTGACAAAGTGACTGAAAAGAGGGCAATAGAGGTCAATAAAAGAACTAGAGAGTCTACCAGTTGCTCTTCACTCCATCTTCATCATCTTGAAACAAAGATATGAAAAAGTATTCAATACTTAGCCTTTGATGAAGATGAGGGTGTTTTAAATAGGACCGAAATCTGTTATATTACTGTCTCAGTACCCTGTCCTGTTGTGCCGATACTCTACAATAAAGAACCTGATCTGAAGGAAGGAGCACAGAGATTTCAATAAGGAAGAACACACATTGAAGATTGGTTAAGGCCCAAGGCAAGTGTCCTTCTTGTTCTTTTATTTTATGTCATTGTAAGGTGGATTAGAACATTGCGTTCGAACCACCCAAAAAAATAGGCGTCGAGGATTAGACCATTTGGGTCGAACCTCTATAAAAAATTAGGTTGTACTATTTGGGTATGAGGCTCATTTATAGTATAATTGGGACGACCCTAGAATTGAGAAATCTAACAATGGACGTAGGTTAATTGAAACCGAACCACTATAAAATCCCTGTGCATATATGTGCGTGATGATTGAATGGTTTAATTGAATATTTTGTCACTCGCACACACAGGTAGGTTCGGTCACATTTCAGTATTTAATTCAAAAGTGATTCATTACATATTTTATACATTTAAATAATAATTCTGTTAAGGAAATTTTAAAAGGAATTGAATTTCGAAATCCGACCTATTCACTCCCTTCTAGGTCGTACATAACTCTAGTAACGAAGTTTTAGATAACTCAACCTGAACCAACTCTGGCCCAAATTTTTAGCATGGCCTGTTGTTTTGAGTATCTTGACCTAGTGTAGTTCCTTTTTAGTTGTTCATTTATAAAGGAATAACACTCCCACACATTTACTATCCTAAAAATTTGACAAACAATATGCATATAAAGAAAGTTCTATAGATGAACAGCATGATTATGCAATTAAACAATAATAACTTAAAAAAGGTATTCACAAAAAATTAAAGTATATTATATACAGATGAGTGAGAGAAAGGTAATTTAGGATTTAATAAGTGAGTCCAAGTTGGGATGGATCAAGTTTTAAAAGATGACCCTAGCCCAGGCAGAATTTAAGTTTGATTTATTCTTCCTCAACATAATCCAACCCTAAAAGGTAGAAAATGCCTAAACCAAGGTAAGGTTAAAACCGAAATGTAAGTTTCACCTCATATTGTTTTAGAATATTTATCCACTCTCTTAGATAGGGTCATTGTCACCAAATTTACCATCCCTCGTTGAGGCTCATGCTACACATGCCATTTCCAAATGTAAGTCCTTTCTAATCGACCAACCAATTGTTTTCTTCTCCACACATTACTATAAGCTTCAAAGAAGTAAGATTACATCTATACAATGACAGATAACCAAGCAGTAAAACCCTTCATCAGGTGATGCGAGTAAAACCAGTGACAGAACCGGTAAACCCTTCATTGGTGTTTTTTACATGCAAAATTATTTTTGTTGTCAAAGAAAAGCAAGGTGCAAGAACATAAAATATTCACTTCCTTAAAATGATAGTAGTGTGGCATTTAAATGTGTAACAAGTGAACACAAATACTCTATGCTTTGTGGCGATGGCCGGAACTGGTTCACAGGCATTTCACTAGTATCCTTGAAGTCTTCACATTGTCGCAACTCGCAAGCAGTAACTTGTCCCTGACAAGAAACTTTATTTCCCGTAGGAGTGTCTTTTGACATCTTTTCAGCCTGAGGAAGCAGTAATCATAGACCAACGTGAGAAAATTATCCAAGTCATAGTATAACCTTAGATCCATTGTGTTAGCTGTATCTTGTTTACTTGGTGTAACAGATCAAATGATTATTATTGGGGTTTGTCTGGATTAGAAAGTAGGAAAAAGTAGACCAGTGTACTCATGTAAACCATAGCAGACACAAATGTAAGAGACACCCAAAAAAGGAAAGGAACAAGAAAAATATAACTGGTTCATGGACATTTCACTTCAGAGCTTTTAAATCTTTGGAATGTGGCACACAGTAACTGGTCTCCAACAAGCAACTGCACTTTCCTCTGGAGCATTTCTCTAGTCATCCTTCCAGTCTGAAGAATCGAAGTGATCATAGACCAATGTAAGAAAATTATCCAAGTCATAGTATAATGCAGACTAAATGATATGCTTGTTTGGATTGGGAGAAAGGAGGAGAGAGGGGATTCTCTTAACAATATGTTGGGTATTTTTTGGTAGGAGAAACAGTACATAAATGACATCATGCCTCATCATTATTTTATCTTACTCATAGAAAGATGGTTTCCACCTCCATCATATAAACAACGAACTGTCCAGGTCCCATTTGGATTGGGAGAACGCAAGAAAAAGTAGGAGATTCTCCTTGAATAACTTGTGTGACAATTTCTTTATAGGAAAAATAGTACTGGATGATGTCATTCTACAGATCTAATGGAAAACTTGGGACAACAGTATCAAATCTAATGTGCTTTCAACTTTCATACAACACCAAACACAGCATACCAAAATATTCAAATCATCAATTTACTTTAGATAGACAAGGGCACAGACACAAGAGGGAAAAAACATTTCTGGTTAGGAGAACAGAGGAAAACGGTGTCAAGATCACTTACTCTACACTGCTCATATATGATCAATAATTCATAAAGCTTGGAGGAAGATATGTTTTTTCCCAGCTCAGCGACCAATTTAAAGAATGGAATCATTATCGATGCCCTTGGCAGGCCTAATAAATATGAACCAGTGAATTTCCATGAGATCAGAATATAAAAAGATGAATGAAATGATATCAAAGAGAAGGTATTTCAGAAAAGATACCCTGCTGCAGCTGATTCGGTGACTGGAAGCTCACAACATATTCAGGTAGTAAATGTTGACTAATATGAGTGATCCAAATGCAGTACCATCTGGGATTCAAAAGATCCTCAAACCCACAATCATAATTTTCACTGCTGGGACTAAATTGAGGCTTTCAGCATCAAATTTCTCAGTATTCCCCAGTATGACCCAGAAAACTATGATATGTTTATCACCATTACCATCATCAGGAGATAAAGCAACACTGCAACACACGCCAATCAAACAGTAAGAACATTCAAGAGACTTTCGAAATTATAAATTAAAGGCAGAAAGGATAGATTATCCATCCCATTATGCATTAGAACTGTTGTAGAAATTAGATACTGTGTATTAGAACTGGTACCATTTTTCTCTCAATCTACACCAAATCAATATCAATAACAAATCAAACAGTAGGATTAAGAGATTTAAAAAATTATAAGCCTTCCAGAGGATGGTTTTCAACTCTCCAAAATCATAAGCAGTTTAAATCTTAAGGCAGAAAGGACAGGTTATACATGCCATTATGTGTTAGAACTGTTCTACATATTATAAAAAGTGTATTAGACTGGATACTGGTTTTCTGACAATCTACACCAAATCAACTATCAGCATCAATTGCAAATACTGATATGGGACAAATGCTCAAAAAAACAGTATCCTGCCTAATGGCCTTTTTCCAGTTTCTGAGCTACCCCTGCCCTATCAAATTCACCGAGATTAGAACTGATAGCAGGTTTAGCCGACATGAAAACAGGCATTAATCTTGTCATTTCATGATGAAAATGGTATCCATACCTTACGTGTGGCAGATGCAGCGGAGAGAGGTGGACACCAATGGCTTTAGTGCTTGAATTGGGATATCTGCTGGGCACCAAGAATCCATGTGCTACAAAAAAAGCCATGGCTGCGGAGGAGATACCATACCAAGCAAGCTTCACATTGACATTGCCATGAGTAGTATTTGGGATTTCGATCCGACTCTGAAAGCTTTTAGATCGAGCAAGTCCTATGGGGCTCAAATTTTAACACCTACCGATACTGGTAACAGAGGCATCTGGTTGATATTTCTATCTCATTTTTGTTTTTCTAATCTTGCCTTGTGACCAATACTGGTAACAGACCCACTACATCTCTACTTATCGAAGTGGTCATGGATCCAAAAGTTTTCGGCTACCTTTTGTCAATGGATTGAGATTTGAGGAAACCCTGTTCTGTTTATTTTCTTTTTCTGGAAAGAAAAAAGAAGAGGAGTTAAGAGATGAATAAACCACTTACAAGACAAGATTAGAAAAACAAAAATGAGATGGAAATATCAACCATATCTCTCTGTTACCAGTATCCATGAGATCACAATATAAAAAAGATGAATGAAATGATATCAAAAAGAAGGTATTTCAGAAAAGATACCCTGTTGCTGCTGATTTGGTGACTTGAAGCTCACGTCATGTTCAGGTAGTATATGTCGACTCATATGAGTGATCCAAATGCATTACCATCTGGGATTCAAACAACCCCACAATCATAATTTTCACTGCTGGGACTAAATTGAGGCTTTTCAGCATCAAATTTCTCAGTATTCCCCAGTATGACTATGATATGTTTATCACACCATTACCATCAGCAGGAGATAAAGAAGCACTGTAATAATGTTTTCACCTTGTTGGCAATCATTCTTGCCCTTCTTTTCTTGATTAAAGACAGACCCAATTTTTTTTTTTTTTGAGAGGTAACTTTAAAAATTTCATTGAAAGAGAAAAAGAAATACAAGAAAACAAAACAACGAAAGAAACAGTCTAAAAGGATTAGACCAAAAAGAAAATAAAAACAAGTTGTGCAGCACTGCACTACATCAAGAAGAATCAAACACCATACAAAAAGATCCCCAGAGTTTCCCTTTTATAAGTAGAAAACCCCAGATACTGAGTATCGATTCCATTTTTGGCTAGGAAGTCTTCCACGCCATTTGTTGTGTGACCAACATGGACAAAGGAAACATCCGATCCCGATGCTAGACTCCTAATTTCCTTTGTAATGGTAATCATTCTCCAAGAAGGTTGCTTTAAGCCCTTTGCCCATTTAATTGTGTTTGCTGAGTACCCTTCTATCACTAGTTGACCTTGTCTAAAGACTTTTCAAATGGTCAAAGCTCTCCTATATATAGTAAGGAGTTCCACCTCATTTGCATCACAAATCCCTACCGACTCCGTCAAGACCACCGAGGATAGACCACATTGGTTCCTAAGAACGTCCCCTATCCTTGTCAGACCCGTTTTTCCCCTCGAAGCTCCATCAACAGTAAACTTCATGACATCTTGTTGAGGGGGACACCAACTGACATGGGATCTACGATCCTACTTTCTTCCCTTAAACAACCCTCTCAAGACGCCAAAAAAACAGAAGGTTTAAGCCCCTTAAATTCCTTTCTAGATAACAACGGAATGCACAACCTCCATTTTACCCTTTGATAAAGATCATTAGCCTCGGAAGACTTTCTCTGAAAAATTCTAGAATTCCTTTCCTTCCATATGGTCTAAAAAACTACGGCAGGAACCGTAAACCAAGAAATCTTCCACTTGGGGCTGAACCTCGAAGTGCTCATCAATATGGTCATGGATCCAAAAGTTTTTCGGCTAGTTTTTGTCATTGGATTGAAATTTGAGGAAACCCCGTTCTGTTTTCTTTTCTTTTTTGGAGAAGCAAAAAGGAGAGGAATTGAGAGAAGCACATAACCACTTACAAGGCAAGATTAGAAAAACAATAATAAAGTAGAAAATCGTTACAAAAACAAGATTCTTCTAAAGAAAGAAAGATAGGGTGGTGAAGAATACCTAACCTGTATAGATTGAAATTTAAGGAAATTGTGAGATAGTGAGATAGTGCTCTTGCTTTTTTTCCCTATGGAATTGAGAAAACAAAACCAATTATAGAGGAAGATTGGAAAAATATTAAAATCATTTGAAAAAACTAAGAAGATTATTCTAGAGAAAGAGAGGGTGGAGAAGAAAAAAACCTGAATAGACTGAAATTTGAGGAAATCTTGCTGTTATGCCACCATATTGCTGCTCTCTTCAGTGATGCATCTAATATTATTTTATTTTTATATAATACATTTTAAACTTATAAATTGAAAAACATATTGCCAATTTATTTAGTATTAGCTCCATATTTCCAAATTCTATATATGTTTTATTCATCTGCCCATCTTACATATATATGATCTGGATCATGCCCAAGCCGAACTGAGATTGTGTACATATGTCGATTTTATATGACTAGAAAATGACAATGATGATGACAAATATACAAATGCTTATTTCTGATACTCATATATATAGACACTTTGTTTTTTGTGCTCCACTGGATCTTTCATTTCTTTTTCTTTTTTTAACAGAAGTGTTCAGATGTCTCACCTAACTAATTCTCGTAACATATGTAAGCCTCTCAATCTACACACACCAAATAAGTTCAATAGAGAGTGAGACCCTTTAATGAAGAGTGAGACCCTGCTTGTGTAACTATTGCTTTCATTTCAACATGGTAACCATTGCTTTTTGTGTTTCATTTGTCTTTCTTCCCAATATTCCCTGCTTAGTATTATTGCATTTCAACCATCTAATTGGTCAATTCTTTCTACTGCACATGGGTCGCGTATCCTTTCCAACAATTCATTTTTGATAAAATTGAATTTAAAAAGTGACATTTTAACAGTTCCACATTCATCTAAAGGCTTTGATTGAAAAGTTCATACAATTTTAGTGAACCAGTTCACAATGAACAATTTCTCCAAGATTAGAAGGTAGGGGAATTGATTTTGATCCAGTTCAATTGATGAAACCACTATTCAGGGCAGATTTGCTTTCTTCTCCACACATTACTGGAAGCTTCAAGACACTAATACTTCTAAACAACTCCAATACACAGTAATACACCTATAATGAATTATCACTGAGCAGTAAGACCCTTAACATAAAACAAAGCTGTTCGTATTTTTAACATTAAACTGTTTGTAGCTCACTTACAAAAAAATATTACTGGTATGGCATTTGGACATGAGTCATTCTTTAATAATTTAATTTTGTAAACTTCCATAAGATTTCATATAGTCGCGTACATTCATTTACAATCTTTAATTTTGTAACTTGTAGACAAAATACATAAATTCACTAAGCCCCACGCCCCACCCATCCCTCCTCTTTGGTGATCTTTTTTGGCTGTCCAAACACATGTAACAAATGAAGAAGAGTAAGATATTTACACACTACAGCGTTGCAACATAAGAATTCTGGTGGAAACAGTGATGAAATTTCACTTGAATGCAATCATCAACAATTCTTGCAGATCTACAAATATGAATGAAGAAGAAGAAGAATCACTTCTCTCCTGTGTATCTTGTTAGGCTACTGTACTGGTGTCATCATACAGAAAGAAACTCTCCAAAAAAGAAGAAAACAATACAACTGGTTCACAGACATTTCACTAAGAGCCTTAAGCTTTTTTTATTGCAGCACGTAGTAACTGGTCCCCCACAAGCAACCGTATTTTCCTTATGAGCTCGTCCCTTGTCACCTTTCCAACCTGAGGAATCAAAGTAAGAAAGTTATCCAAGTTGTAGTTTAATCATAAAGATAACCTTTTAACCATACCCTGTTTAATTTGAACAATGCAGACTAAATGATTATTCAGTGGTGTTTGTCTGGTTTTGGAGAAAGTAGCAGAAAGTAGGGGTTCTCATTGAATAATCAGTTCAGCAATCTTCTGGTGAGAGAAATCGGTACATAAATGACATTGATCCCGCATATCATCCATGAGAAAAACAACTTTCTACTATTTTCTACTAAACATTGAGAATTGATTTAGGCACTGGTACTTTTTTTGTAAGGGAGCACTATACTGAATTTGTTCTTCATTTCATCTTGATAAGTTAAAAAATAAAATAAAAGGTTAAAATGGAAATATCATCAATTTATTGTATAAACACTGCACTTCATCCTCAGAACTCTTCAAATCCAAATGCAGTACCCCATTGTTATAATCTGTTTGGAATGGAAAAGTTGGGAGAACAGCAATGGAACTATGTAATTCCAAGTTTTGCACCAACCCAAACACAGCATGCCAAAATAATCAAATCATCTGCAATTTAGATGATCCAAGGCACAGGGCAAGGGAAAATTACAATTCTGGTTAATAGAGCTAAGGAAAATGATGTCAAGACCACTTACCCTGTACTGGTTATACAAGATCAGTATTTCATGAAGTTTGGAGGAAGGAATGTCTTTTCCCAACTCAGCAAACAATTTAGAGAATGGCATCAGCTTTCGTATCTTTGGCAGGTCTAACAAATGTCAACCAGAGAACACCTCCATAAGATCAGAATAGAAAAAGGATGAATGAAATGAAAACAAAGAGAAGAAATTTCAGAAAGATACCTTGTTGCTGTTGGTTCGTCCTCTTGAAGCTCAGAACATATTCAGGCAGTATATGTCGATTCATATGAGTGGTCCAAACACAGTACCAAGTAGGATTTGCAAGATCATCAACCCCACAATCATAATTTTCACTGCTGGGATGAAATTGAGGTTTTTCGGCGGCATCAACCTTCTCAGTTTTCCCCAGAATGACCCGGCAAAGTATAATATGTCTATCACCATTACCATCAACCAGAGACGAAGCAACACTGCAAGCAAAGGGTAACAACAATAAGAGAGTTCAAAAATTATGAATTAAGGCAGAAAGGAGAGGTTATCCATGCCATTATGCATTAGAACTGTTGTACAGATTAGGAAACCATTTTTCTGTGGATCTAGACCTAATCAATGAGTACCAACTGCCAATATTGATTTGGCCCGCAAAAAAGGAAAAGGAAAAAAAAACAGTATCCTTCTAATAGTTTTTTTCCAAATTTCTCAACTTCCCATACCCTATCAATTAAATTCACCAAAATATTATACAACCACTTCATAACGAAGAAGCCGTCCATACCTCAAGTGTGGTAAATGCTGCGGAAAGAGGTATACTCCAATGGCATTAGCTCTCGAATTAGGGAGTGTGCTGGGCTTCGAGAATCCATGTGATATAATGTGAGCCACATAGTTGGAGGTTGTGCCATGCCAGGCCAACTTCATATCAGCACTGCCACGAGCAATCTTTGTGACTTCCATCTGACTCTGAAAGCCTTTACAACGAGCAATTCCAATGGGGCCTGAATGCAAACACCTACCTATGCTGGTAACAGTGACATCTGGAATGCAACTCTTAATTCCAGAAAGGAACAGATCCTTGACATCCATGTACTTCTTGTCTCCTTCATTCAGCATTTCTACATTAGGCCACTTGGGCTTATCCAAACAGATTACTGGAGTCGCAGATGCACTAATAGGCTTTGGGGGTTTCTCAAGATACACTGTAAGATTCGGATCAATATGTTCAATGGAAGGAACAGGCTCAGGCAATTTGTCAGAATCCTTTGAAGAATCGTTCTTCATTCTAATTCGCATAATGTCTTAATTCCTTAATCCTGTTCTATTTTTCTTTCTAGGAATGGATCTGTCTTCAGTCAAGAAAAGAAGAAGATAGAAAAATCATTAGAAAAAGAGAGAGAAATCGTTAGAAAAACAAAATTTGGGGGAATTGTGAAATTGTGCTCTTGCTTTTTATCTATTGGAATCAGGAAAATAGACTGGAAAAAGATAGGAAATCGCTACAAAAACAAGATTATTCCAGAAAAAGAAAGAGGCGGTGAAGAAACGAGAAACCTGTATAGACTGAAATTTGAGGAAATCTTGCACTTGTTTCCCTTCTCTGAAGAATGGAATGGAGAAGAAGAATATAAATAGAAGGACAACGGCTGTATTGAGACTTCGAATTTGAAATTCGAAATTCAAAGGGAATTCTTTGGCAACGTCTTCTCTTGTGGACGCTCTCATCTCCCACATTTGTAGACGCGACGACCGACATATATTTATAAAATGCCCCATGTTTTGTCACAACAATTACAGTTATGCTACTCCCATAGTCTCATTTGCGGATTCATTAGGGATATCTTGACTTTCCAAATGTACAGGATATATACCCTTGCTTTGTCAAGAAATCACAGTTGTACCACTCGCTTTGCATTTCTATTGCTATGAAAATTTGAAATTGAATGTCTAATAACAAATTTTTCAAGTGTCTAAAATGGACAACCTCTTTATATATTAAACATTTATACTTCGATATAAATCACATGCATCGTCTCAGTTAAACGTGTTTTCTTAAAAAGATTTAAAGTATATTAATTGAAAAGAATCTTAGAAGAAAATATTAAATAATATTTTCTTTATTTGCTTTTTGGTCATTCTTTGGCTCATATCTCTTGGGCCTTACTTGGGCTCAGATTTATGGGCGTCTCTCTGTCGTTTTGTTTGGGATGTTTTCCACTTTTCCTTCCTTTTCTTATGATATTTATCATTAATTATTAATATATCTAAAATAGTTGTTCAATATGTATTTTGAAATTATTCTAAATTATTTATCTTATTTCTTTATTTTCATATTAAATCAAATCTTTAATATTTTTTATGAGCTCTAAATCATCTTTTAATGTGATGGGAATGCGGTTTTTTTATAAGCTTTAAGTTGTCCATATGCGGCATTCTTTAATTATTTTCACTTCTGACTCTTATAATCTAGAATCATACATTGCTGCACAATTAGGAAATCCTCACTAAGTATAAAATTAGGTTGATTGAAGATTATTTGTAATCTTAGTACCTCAAAATCATTCAAATTGTTTTCGTATTGATTAAAATAATCTATTAATAGTAAAAAAAAATACTTTAAAAATATTTTTTTAAAATAAAACAAGTATTTTGAAATGGAGAGAGTATATATTTACTGGACCAACATCGTTTGTATCACATGATAATCAAGTTTTAAAACCGTACATGTTTCTCTTCCATGCTTCCTGTATGCGAATGTGGTACCCATACCTTAGTCTTAAATTAAATTAATTATCTAATTATGAGCCAATCTCTTCACAGTTAAGATCAGGATGAGCAGAAGGTATTTCCGTCGTTAAATTTATAATAGGGCATACGTGGCATTATTGCCGGTTTGACCGCCTCATGGACAAAAATGTAATTTCAAGTCCAAGGCAATAAACCGACTCGAGATTTCGGTTGCGTACTATATTTTTTATAGGTACAACGCTAAGAAATGATGATATAGAATTAGAGAGAAAATCCTCTCGCCCAAGTAATAAAAAAGCGTTACATGCAAATGCAATGTAAGCTCTATTTGTCTCTTTGCTTGGGGACAAAGCAAACGTAGTTTCATTTGAAAAAGAGGTGTATTTATTTATTTTGGACCAGTTTCTATCTTTTTTCTCCTTTCTATTTATAGACTTTTTATTTCTTGCTTTCTAATAACCTTTTGATATTTGGACTTTTCCTTCTTTAGATATCAACGATATTTTTAAATTATTATATTTTTTTCAACAAAATACCAATCATAGTTAATTTTTGAGATTTATCGACACGGTATTAAATTCCTAATAAATACTTGATAAAATCCCGATACACTGTAATATTCTGATAAATTTACAATAAATTCCAAGTAAATTATCGATAAATTCCTTATTAATATTTTATTTATTTTTAAATGTTATATTTTTTGTGAGATTTTCCTATTAATTTCTCAATAAAAATTGAGAATTTGAAACTATTCCGATCTTACCAATCGCCATTAAATTCTGAAAATGGTATTTCTGAAATGTTAAAAGATGGCTTTTTTCTCAAGACAGGTGCTCTTCAAATGGAATTTATGCCCTTCTCGAAAAAAAAATGGATCGTGTCAGCTATCATATTAGTAATGAAAAATAGAGAATTTTTTAGTAGAATGCTAAAAATAAGAAAATGATTTTAAAATATTTCTAGATCATCAATCCCAACCTTTTAAATATTTTTTTCTTATTTTTAGTTTTTTACTCAAATTTCTCTATTTTGCATTACTAATATGATAGAGATAAGTCAAGACTTTCAAACTCATGAAAAAATTATCAATTCATTTTTTTATTTTTAATATTATTAAGAAAAAATATTTATTTTTTATATGAAAACAAATTATAACCATTTAATAAAGAAATAATTATTGATTAAAATACATTGAAGATCACATTAATTTGTCTAATTTTATATAAATACTGCCATATAGAAATAGGAAGTATAAGGCATGTAAAATTAGAAAGTAAAAGTTATTTCGTAAGGTTTTACACAATTTTAATTTGAGACATAAATTGTAATCATTCAATGACTAAACGCTCTTAATGTAATTAATGTTTTTCTCAAATTATTTCTTTATGTATAAATAGATAGATACGTAGAAATACTAATATAATAGAGATTAGTTAAAACTTTGAAACTAGTTCATTCTTTATTTTTTTACATTTTTTTAGAAACTTTTAATTCCACAACTGTTTAATGAATAAACGATTATTGATTAAGATATATTGATGATCACATTAATTTGTCTAATTTTATATAGATATTGCCATATAGAATTGTGAAGTGTAAGGCATATAAAATTAGAAAGTAAAAGTTGTATGGTGAGGTGTTACATAATTATAATTAGAATCATAAATCTCAATCAATCAATAAACAAATAATCTTAATTTATTTGGTGTTGTTTTACATACAAATAAATAAATAAAGGCGTGACTTATAGACATCCGGATTTCCCGCTTTTACACGTCCAATTTCGGATTTTCAGGTGAAATTACCATTATACCCCTGCATTTTTCCTCATCCCCGATTCATTTCGGCATTCGTTTGAACGAATGGAGAGAATAGTGTTCTGTGTTCATTCGTTCGAATGAACGGATAATTCATTCAGAGTATCCTATACTACAATAATATATAGTACATTATTTAAATAATAAAATTTCTTTTAAAACTTTAAAGTTATTTTTTAAACACTGTGTATTTTCAAAATTTCTCACGACGAATATCCGGACTAATTATAATAACCTAATAAAAATACTTTAAAACTTTAAGGTTTTTTCACACTCCCAAATGCTTAAAACACAGTGTTTTACAAATAAGGTTGTCCCTCTGCAGTGCCAAAAACACATTTGGGAATATCAAAAGACCTTAAAGTCTTAAATTATTTTTATCAGGTTATCGTAATTAGTCTAGATATTCAATTTGAGAAATTTTGAAAATACAAATTGCTTAAAAAATAACTTTAAAGTTTTAAAGGAGATTTTATTATTTAACTAATGCACTATGCATTAGTATAGCATCGGCAACGTAGACCATTATTTTTTAAGCACTGTGTATTTCCAAAATTTCTCAAATTGAATATCCATACTAATTACGATAACCTGATAAAAATACTTTAAGACTTTAAGGTCTTTTGACACTCCAAAATATGTTTTCGGCACAGCGGAGGGATATCTTATTTGTAAACACTGTCTTTTAAGCATTTGGAAGTATAAAAAAACCTTAAAGTCTTAAAGTATTTTTCTCTAGTTATCGTAATTAGTCTAAATATTCAATTTGAGAAATTTTGAAAATACACCGTGCTTAAAAAATAACTTTAAAATTTTAAAAGAAATTTTATTATTTAAATAATACATTATACATTACTGTAGCATGAAGTGGTTCGACTGAACCATCCATTCATTCGAACGAATAAACACGGAATATTGTTCTGCCCATTCATTCGAATGAACTAAATTTACACTTTTGCATTTGTTCGGATGAATCATTCATCCGAACGAATGCTGAAATGAGCTGACAGTTCGTTCGGATAAATAAAAATGCGGGGGTATAATGGTACTTTCACCCAAAAATCTGAAATTGAGTGTGTATAGACAGGAAATCCGAATGTCTATAAGTCGTGTCTAAATAAATAGAGTAAGAATACTTTTCAATCAAACAATGTTATCTCTGAGCAATGTCCCTCCCAACTTCTTTCGAAGTCACACCATTTGATTACACTATTGGATTAAAAATCATGCTAAATTTAGTCCGCTCATTTACACATCAGGGTTTTCTGATAGGAGACACCAGTTTTCAGATTTTTGGGATAAATTATCCTTTTACCCTCCCGTGTTTTATCCTTCGTACTATTTTTCAGTTCCTTCGAACGAATGAATGTTTATAGCTACAGTGAAATCCTTTAAAAAACTTAAATAGTAAAATATCTTTTAAAATTTTAAAGTTATTTTTTAAGTGCTGTGCATTTTAAAATTTTCTCAAATTGAATATCCGGACTAATTACGATAGCATGATAAAAATACTTTAAGACTTAAAGGTCGTTTGACAATCCCAAATACTTAAAACACAGTGTTTTATAAATAAGGGTATCCTTCAGCTGTATCGAAAATATATTTAGGAGTGACAAAAGACGTTGAAGTGTTAAAGTATTTTTATCAGATTATTATAATTAGTTCGGATATTTAATTTGAAAATTTTTGGAAATACACAGTACTTAAAAAATAACTTTAAAGTTTTAAAGGGAATTTTATTATTTAAAAAATTATTTTTTAAGTACTATGTATTTTTAAAATTTCTCAAATTAAATATCCGGACTAATTACAATAGTATGATAAAAATACTTTAAGACTTCAAGGTCGTCTGACATTCTCAAATACTTAAAACACAGTGTTTTATAAATAATGGTATCCTTTAGCTGTGTTGAAAATATATTTAGGAGTGTCAAAAGACCTTAAAGTTTTAAAATATTTTTATCAGATTATTATAACTAGTTTGGATATTTAATTTAAGAAATTTTGGAAATATACAGTGCTTAAAAAATAACTTTAAAGTTTTAAAGGGAATTTTATTATTTAAAAAATTATTTTTTAAGCACTGCGTATTTCCAAAATTTCTCAAATTAAATACCCGAACTAGTTATAATAATTTGATAAAAATACTTTAAAACTTTAAGGCCTTTTGACACTCCTAAATATATTTTCGATAGAGGTGAGGGATACCCTTATTTGTAAAATACTGCATTTTAAGTATTTGGGAATGTCAAACGACCTTAAAGTTTTAAAGTATTTTTATCATGCTATCGTAATTAATCTGGATATTCAATTTGAGAAATTTTAAAAATACACAGTGCTTAAAAAATAACTTTTTAAATAATAAAATCTCCTTTAAATCTTTAAAGTTATTTTTTAAGAATTGTGTATTTCCAAAATTTCTCAAATTAAATATCCGGACTAATTATGATAATCTGATTAACAAAATTTAAGACTTTAAAGTCTTTTGCCACTTCTAAATATTTTTTCGACACAGCTGAGGGATATCCTTATTTGTAGAACACTGTGTTTTAAGTATTTGGGAATGTCAAACGACCTTAAAGTCTTAAAGTATTTTTATCAGATTATATTAATTAGTCTAGATATTTAATTTTCTAATTAGTCTGGATATTTAATTTTCAAAATTTTAGAAATACACAATGCTTAAAAAATAACTTTAAAATTTTAAAAGACATTTTACTGTTTAAATTTTTAAGGGATTTTACTGTAGCTACAAATATTCATTCGTTCGAATGATCTTATAATCCTTAGAATGATTAGACTGTGCAGTGGAATCGTTCAAAGGATCTGAAAAATCAGCTGAAAAATCGTCCGAAAGATAAAACGCGGGACGACAAAAGGGTAATTTACTCGAAAAATCTGAAAACTGGTGACTTTTAGTAGAAAAGTCTGGTGTCCAAATGGACGGCATAAATTTAATGACATTTTGACATTTGATTTTTGTTTCCATGAAAATGATGAATTTTTAAATCTAAATAAATGTATTTTTTATGAGAAGATCATTTTGAAAAGACTTTACCGATCTCTTCACAGTTTACACATTGACTCAATCCTTGTGGACCCTAGGCGCTTTAGATCCTATCTTGCAATATACACGAGGATGCTACATGGGGTATTTTTTTTTCTAGAAGTTTATACGTGTCATATTCTGGATTCTACTGACTGTATTATTTTAATCCTATTTAATAGATATATCTAAATACAAAATTATTTTTAAAGTTAATTTTTATTTTTATGACATAAAGCCTTACAAATAGATAACTGAAATTTGGATATAGACTTTTTAATTTAAAAGCTATGTTTAGATTCGATCATCAATTTTTATAGTTTTATATAAAAAACATAAAATTAAAATTTTAGAATAATTTTTATATTTAGATATTTGATAAATATAATTAAATAATACAATTTGCACAAGCTAAGAAAGAAAATGAGTGTTTTTTTTTTTTTTTAAAATTTACGTATAAAAAATAGCAGGATACTCAACTTAAAACTTCCACAAATGAGTCTGTCTTAGAGATGAAAATAGAAAATTGAGCTCAAAATTGGAAAATCTTAAATCTCAAGACATAATTACCCAAGGTAAGCCAAAATTGGAAGAATCTAATTTGGGTAAACCTCATTGTGATTGGTATGGTTTTGGACATTCTCATTCGAACTTAAAAAGACCAATGAACCAATCCAAGTTAGGTAAAAGCCACACCACACAATTCAAATATAAAATGCTTTCATTGAGGATTAACTGGGCATTTCAAGGATGAGTGCAAGACAAGAAGAATGCAGGTTAAATCAAAGGTGGCTAAGTGTCTTTCTCCAATAACAAAGAAGAGAAAGCATGAGGTCATTGGAAATTCACTCATTGCAAAGAATAAGGTAAATCATTTTGATTGTGTGAATTTACCTAAGAAACCATATGCACCTCATCACACACATCATCCCTACATGGGAAAATAAAAAAAGGGATAAGTTGAGACCTCCTTCTACTATGAATTGGAATACTAAAAGGAGGGTTTTGTCTCAATCTTTTAGAATTGGGCAAAATGTTCAATATGGTAGAATTGTTTGACAAACCAGTGTTGTATGGTACACTGTGACAGTTAGTTTATGGCCTACGGGCCTGGTTTGTGGACCATTTATGTGCACATTGGTGTTTGGTGATTTGGATGATGACATGGGATTAGGGATCATGCATCATCATTGTATTTTGCATTACATGCATTATTTCTCATATAATTACATGTGTTTTTATTTACCTTGATTATTTGGGATTTCCTATTCATATATGTTACATGGTTGTGTTTGTTTCTTTCACTAGTCTTGGAGCTCATTCCCCACTACATTTCAGGATTTCCTTTGGAGTTAGATCAAGGTGAAACTCAGAAGCAAGCCTAGGTTTTTTTGGAGCTGCTAGAGCAATAAAGTTTTAGACTATTTGAATTTCTAATTTAGAGACAATTGGATTTGGTTTGGACTTATTTATTTGAGATACATGGAGTGTCCTTTGAATATTTGTCATAAGTTTAAGTGTGGTTTGAGACTTTATTTTTGTTGTGGGTGTGAGACAGTGAGATTAGTTATTAATTCTCATTAGTTATTTTTTTGGTTTATTTTTTTGGTTCACTTGATATCTCATACCTATTAAATGGTATATCTGATGTGGGAATTATTTCATTCGAACATGGCTTTATATAAATTTATCTTTCCACAACTCTGATAATTTTGTGAACCATGCGAATTATTGTGAATGAATATTGTGGAATAATATTGGTATTGTTTATGAAAAAAATGGAGCCATGAACGAAAATTCCCATATTGGATAAGTTATTTTTAACTTAATGAGGCTTCATATACCCTCTGAATGGGTGGGACCTTACACGTTTCTCTCTCTCTGCCTGATTAGCCAATCTGAGTTGGGTAGTTGAGTTAGCTGGGCAGCTGAGTTGGGACTTAGCCAAACTCGAGTTGTTGATTTTTTAATAGAAAGGCTTCCCTACTCCCCACAACAACTTCATGCTGACTCGAATGGAATCTAGTCCTCAAACTTGGTCTCTGACAGCAAGCCGAAGTCGACTGGGACCCGCCTCCGTCCCTAGATACTGAACTCAGTATCGATTTCATCAACTTTGAGGTAGGGAGTACTTTGGTTTTATGCAAATGTTTGATTTACGAGATTTTATTGGTATTTTCTTTTGAAAACATGCTTTGATGATATTGTTTTGATGTGATTAATGTGATTGGGATATTTATGGAATGACAGGAATATGGCCTCTTGATTTATACCGGTTCTGGAATATTTCATGTGTAAATTTGTATGCTCCGAGGAACCTAGCCAAGTCTGTCTGACGGTTTGAGATCCTTTCACATGTGATGTGTTGGATTATTGTAGGAATGATATGCGTGTGGTGAATATGCATGCCCTTGATTGCGACAAGTGTGAATGTATGTTGTTGTTGACCACACAACGTATTTGATGGACCTATGGAATTGTGTGTGGTGCATGAGGACCTCCCATGTGGAATGAGTAATTTGGGTTTTGGGTGAGATCCGTAGATCTGCTTGATGTGTGGAGATCTGTGGTTTTGATTGAGGAATGAACCGAGGATGAGATTGGGTGAGTTCCTCGTGTTTATGATCGAGACCTGTGGATTGATAGTTATGTATTGTTTGGAGATGTAAAGACTCCTAGACTGATTGATGTGCGTGGGTAATGTAGACCACGTGTTGGGTTGTGGGATTGTGTTAGACACTTGTAGATAAGGTTTTTGATTATGGGATGCCTATCGATGTGTTTGTTGGGATTGAATGTTACGTGTTGAACCTCAATTGCAAGGGCCATGGATGTGAGGTGTGATGGGATGATTTGCGTTGTCCACGTGTAATGTGAGTTTGTAGATAGCATCGTTAATCAGATTGTTGATGATATGTGATTAGTGGCTTGTGAGGAAAGATCACATACGTGACGTTTAAGAGCGTGAGTCAGTCATTCTTTAATAATTTAATTTTGTAAACTTCCATAAGATTTCATATAGTGACGTAGATTCACTTACAGTCTTTAAGTTTGTAACTTGTAGACAAAATACATAAATTCACTAACCCTTACTCCCCACACCCCTCCCCCTCCTCTTTGGTGATCTTTTGCCTGTCCAAACACATGTAACAGATGAAGAGTAAGATATTTACACACTACAGCGTTGCAACATATGAATTCTAGTGGAAACAGTGATGAAATTTCACTTGAATACAATCATCAATAGTTGTTGCGGATCTACAAATATGAATGAAGAAGAAGAAGAATCACTTATCTCCTGTGTATCTTGTTAGGCTACTCATGTCACCATACAGAAAGAAACTCTCCAAAAGAGAGGAAAAAAATACAACTAGTTCACAGACATTTCATTAAGACCCTTAAGCTTTTTTTATTATAGCACGCAGTAACTGGTCCCCCACAAGCAACCGTACTTTCCTCTTGAAGCTCAGAACATATTCAGGCAGTATATGTTGATTCATATGAGTGGTCCAAACACAGTACCAAGTAGGATTTGCAAGATCATCAACCCCACAATCATAATTTCCACTGCTGGGATGAAATTGAGGTTTTTGGCGGCATCAACCTTCTCCAGTATGACCCGACAAAGTATAATATGTCTATCACCATTCTTAGAGATGAAGCAACACTGCAAACAAATGGTAACAACATTAAGAGAGTTCAAAAATTATGAATTAAGGCAGAAAGGAGAACATTATGCATTAGAACTGTAGTACAAATTAGGAAACCTTTTTTCTGTGGATCTAGACTTAATCAATGAGTACCAACTACCAATATTGACTTGGCCAGCAAAAAAGGAAAAGGGAAAAAAAAATTAGTATCCTTTCGTAACGAAGAAGTGCTCCATACCTCAAGTATGGTAAATGACGGGGAAAGAGGTAGACTCCAATCGCATTGGCTCTCGAATTAGGGAGTGTGCTGGGCTTCGAGAATCCATGTGATATAATGTGAGCCACACAATTGGAGGTTGAGTACCATCAGCACTATCGCGAGCTGCAGTGGGCCTGTCGTGTGAAGAGGGTTGAGTTCGGCCAAAACCATGAGTTAGAGAAGAGAGGTGAGAGGGGAGTCGGTGGAAGTGAGTGGATCGTGTGCAAGGGACTCTTCGAGGGAGTCCAACCTCCTAGTCTTTTATACGAATAGATAATTTCTCATTGATCCACTAACATGGAAAACAAGGAATAGATATAGATTCTCGTCCTTTATTTTAGGAGAGATTAAAGATTCAAATTTTAAAATAATCAAAGCTATCCTAATGAGTCCTATTATCAAAGGAAACTAAGGAGGAAAAGGCGCATGAGATAGCCTCCTCGTTTATTGCCTAACTTCTAGCCAACACATGGCTGGCTGAAGATGGATAACCCACTCATTGCATAGCTGGCCGAAGTGGATAACGTAGGAAATTATGCACATAACATTCCGCCTCGCTTGAATCCGATATCGTCCACGAGGAGGAAATCTAGTAACTTGGCTCGGTGTCTATGGTAAAACTTCCAAAAGTCGTCTTCATTCCTTGAGTCGCTCCCTTGCACCCAGGTCACGGCTTTAACCCTTTGTTTCACTATGCTTCCGTTGCGCCCCTCTCCAACTACACTCAGTACTGACATAAGGCTAACATGAATGAGGCAAAAATTAAACTAGTGTCCTACACAATATGATAACTGACGTGATGCTTCAATGAATGGCATTGACTCAATGTCACCTACAGTTCCACCCAATTCTATAACACAAGCATCTGTTAGACTTTATTTTCCATCAAGAGGAATAGTAAATATAGATTCAATCCGGTCTTCAATGGATTCAGTGATGTGAGGAATCAATTGGACTGTTTTTGCAAGATTGTCACCTTTCCATTCCCCGTCATTGATAGACCTATATATCTTTCCTGTGGGAATGTTGTCTTCTTCAGTCTCATCCAAGAAACAACTCATTGCCCATCAAACTGTGGAAACTCAAGTCGTGCCATATGAGTGGGAATGACATGGTCAGTGTCTCTTCCCGTTGCCAGAGACCCTCTAGCCGACGACTTTATTGTTGAAGCTTCATCACGCTTTTGAGTTTGTCCCTTGGAGAGCATCCCCAAGCGAGAATTCATCACAGTCAATTGGTTCACCATGTTGTCCAATCACTTGCCTTGATTCTCCATTTCGTCCAAACGTCTGTCTTGATTCTCTATCGCCTCCTTCAAAAGATGCATCATCTCATCTAACCAAGTGTCGAAAGTAGCTTCGGCCATTGAATGAAACTTGGGTTTGATACCTTGCAGTGGGCCTGTCGTGTGAAGAGGGTTGAGTTAGGCCAAAGCCGTGAGTTAGAGAAGAGAGGTGAGAGGGGAGTCTGTGGAATTGAGTGGATCGTGTGCAAGGGACTCTTCAAGGGAGTCCAACCTCCTAGTCTTTCATACGAATAGATAATTTCTCATTGATCCACTAACATAGAAAACAAGGAATATATATATAGATTCTCGTCCTTTATTTTAGGAGAGATTACAGATTTAAATTTTAAAATAATCAAAGCTATCCTAATGAGTCCTATTATCAAAGGAAACTAAGGAAGAAGAGTCGCATGAGACAACCTCCTCGTTTATTGCCAATACATGGCTGGCTGAAGATGGATAACCCACTCATCGCATAGCTGGCCGAAGTGGATAACCCAGGAAATTATGCATGTAACATGAGCACTCTCTATGACTTCCATCCGAATCTGAAAGCTTTTACAACGAGCAATTCCATTGGGGCCTGAATGCAAACACCTACCTATATTGGTAACAATGACATCTGGAATGTAATTCTTAATTCCAGAAAGGAACATATCCTTGATATCCATGTAATTCTTATCTCCTTCATTCAGCATTTCTACATTAGGCCACTTGGGCCTATCCAAACAGATAACTGGAGTCGTAGAAGCACTAATAGGCTTTGGGGGTTTCTCAAGATAAATTGTAAGATTCACATTGATATGTTCAATGGAAGGAACAGACTCAGGCAATTTGTCAGAATCCTTTGAAGAATGAGCACTAATAGGCTTATTCAAAATCACAACACACAAAACCACTAAGGCCCCCCAAACAGACCAGAGAGCCAGATGATCTTAAACCCAAAAGATGAAGACAGGAAAGAGTTCCCCTTTTATTTATTTAGTTAGATGGGGACTTTAACCCAAACCAACCATATAGGAGAACGGTCTAGAATATTCATTCATCATCAGAATGCTTACGATGGTGGTGCTTGTGATGGCGATGCTTCTTTTCGTCATCATCAGAGTCATCACCCTGCAAATTCAGTTAATTTAAAAGTATCAATGAGAACATATTTCACATGATTAGATCAATGATCTTATGCTGTCATCCTAACGATAAAGGAGGATTTCAAATGACATTATTTGAGACATGTGTCCACGTCTTAAAAATCTAACTTGATCATTAATTTCTAAATGCAAGGATATACCTTCTTAGATTTTATGAAACTCTTATTCCCCACAATTAGATGGACCAAATGAGAGGAGTGTAATAGACTTTATTAATATTCTAATCAAATTATTTTAATTTGATCCATCAATGGTGGGTTCAACAGTTCCACAAAATCTAAAAATATATACATATACATCCTTGAATTTAGAAATTTATGAAGGGTTTAAATTTTTAAGAAGTGAACCCACATGTCTCAAATAATGCTATTTGAAGTTGTCATTTCTATTAGTATGTCAGCTTAGGATCATTCCTTAACAATAATTTGTGTAATGCAATTTTTTTGACGACAAAACTTCTGTTATTAAGAGGATGCTCATGACAAAGCTTAAAAGATACAGTAATTGGTTAGATTCCACCTCTCCATACCCATTCTCTTGGAAATTTTTTCCATACTACCTTTTTTTGGGAAGCATCTCCCTCTCCAAACATCATTCTAGACCCCAAGGTTGAAAACATTTTCATTTCTTGATAAGAAGATTGAGAGGTAACGAAAATGGAACTTGATGTTAAGATTTGATTTAAAGTTATTTATTTTTAATAAAAGTTGTCGCTCACAGTTAGGAGATTTGTTTTACCTAGTATGTAGGAGGATTCCTAGTTTGTAGGAGTCATGGTTAGTTTGTTTAACCATGTTTATTGTTCATGCTTGGTAGTTCCATAAAATATGGTAAGTGACAATCATGTTGCTTGCAGCAGTAACTTTATTTTCTCTTTTTAAGTTGTAGTGTTTCATTGAGTTTAATTAAGAATGTTGAAGTATTTTTACTGAGTTATTTGTTCATTAGTTTTCCAACATCTGGTATCAGAGCAAGGTTACGGCCTGATAAAAAACAATCCCTAAACAGCAGCAGTTTTTGCCTCTTGTAGTAGTAAGTATCCATGGCGACTGACGAGTCAATAGAGAACTTTATCCAGGCAGCCATACCTCGCTTTGATGGTCACTATGACCATTGGAGCATGTTGATGGAGAACTTCCTAAGGTCCAAAGAATATTGGGATCTTGTGGAAATGGAATTTGATGTACCAGACAAGGGAGCAACTCTGACACAGCAACAATAGAAGAAATTTGACAATCAGAGGTTGAAAGATATGAAGGTGAAAAACTATTTATTCCAGGCAATTGATAGTAATATTTTGGAGACCATTTTCCAAAAGGATACCTTCAAAAATATTTGGGAATCCATGAGGAAGAAGTACCAAGGCTCAACAAGAGTGAAGCATGCACAGCTTCAAACCATAAGGGCAGATTTTGAGACTATTCAAATAAAAAATGGAGAGTCAGTTACTGTTTATTTTGGAAGAATTATGGGGATTGCAAACAAAATGTGAATCCATGGTGACAAGATTGAAGATGGTGCTATTGTTGAGAAGATCCTGAGATCTCTGACTTCAAAATTCGATTATGTTGTGTGCTCTATTGAAGAGTACAATGACATTGATAAAATGTCAATTGATGAGCTGCAAAGCTCCTTGCTGGTCCATGAACAAAGACTGAATCGAGGCACCTCAGAAGAGCAAGCTTTGAAAGCTTTAACCTTTGTTGAATTTTCAAGTTCAAGAGGAAGAGATCAAGACAGAGGTAGAGGACGAGGAAGAAGTAATCGAGGCAACAGAGATGGCAGCAGACAATACCAGAATCACAAGAGATATGATGACCATTCCCAGAATAGAGGAAGAGGACAGTTCGACAAGTCTAAGATTGAATGCTTTAGGTGTGGAAACTATGGCATTATTTCAATGAGTGCTACACAAAGATGCCAAAGGACAAAGAAAAAGGAGAGAAGTCGAACTTTGTTGAGAAAAGGGAAGAAGAAACACTTTTGATGGCCTTTCATGCCAATGAGGAACCTGAGCTTGATATTTGGTATGTTGATACAGGTTGCAGCAATCATATGAGTGGTAGTAAGTCTTCTTTCTCAAATCTTAACACCCTCCCTTAAAGTGATTTATGCAAAAAGCAGTTTAAGATTCAAATTTCATCTTCATGTGTAAGCACCCTCCCTTGAACAACATTCTGTAAAGAGCAGACTCCAAGTATGCCTCTGAGCTTTACGAATATTGGTTGTTTTAGAGGTTTAGTCAGAATATCAGCAACTTGATCATCACTAGTCGAGATAGAGGTAGAGGACGAGGAAGAAGTGGTCGAGGCAACAGAGATGGCAGTAGAGAATACCAGAATCACAAGAGATATGATGACCATTCCCAGAATAGAGGAAGATGACAGTTCGACAAGTCCAAGATCGAATGCTTTAGGTGTGGAAACTATGGGCATTATCGCAATGAGTGCTACACAAAGATGCCAAAGGACAAAGAAAAAGGAGAGAAGTCGAACTTTGTTGAGAAAAGGGAAGAAAAAACACTTTTGATGGCCTTTCATGCCAATGAGGAACCTGAGCTTGATATTTGGTATGTTGATACAGGTTGCAGCAATCGTATGAGTGATAGTAAGTCTTCTTTCTCAAATCTTAACACCCTCCCTTAAAGTGATTTATGCAGAAAGCAGTTTAAGATTCAAATTTCATCTTCATGTGTAAGCACCCTCCCTTAAACAACATTCTGTAAAGAGCAGACTCCAAGTATGCCTCTGAGCTTTACGAATATTGGTTGTTTGAGAGGTTAAATCAGAATATCAGCAACTTGATCATCACTCATCGAGACAGAGGTAGAGGACGAGGAAGAAGTGGTCTAGACAACAGAGATGGCAGCAGACAATACCAGAATCACAAGAGATATGATGACTATTCCCAGAATAAAGGAATAGGACAATTCGACAAGTCCAAGATCGAATGCTTTAGGTGTGGAAATTATGGGCATTGTCGCAATGAGTGCTACACAAAGATGCCAAAGGACAAAGAAAAAGGAGAGAAGTCGAACTTTGCTGAGAAAAGGGAAGAAGAAGCACTTTTGATGGCCTTTCATTCCAATGAGGAACCTGAGCTTGATATTTGGTATGTTGATACAGGTTGCAGCAATCATATAAGTGGTAGTAAGTCTTCTTTCTCAAATCTTAACACCCTCCCTTAAAGTGATTTATGCAAAAAGCAGTTTAAGATTCAAATTTCATCTTCATGTGTAAGCACCCTCCCTTGAACAACATTCTGTAAAGAGCAGACTCCAAGTATGCCTCTGAGCTTTACAAATATTGGTTGTTTGAGAGGTTAAGTCAGAATATCAGCAACTTGTTCATCACTCGTCGAGACAGAGGTAGAGGACGAAGAAGAAGTGGTCGAGGCAACAGAGATGGCAGCAGACAATACCAGAATCACAAGAGATATGATGACCATTCCCAGAATAGAGGAAGAGGACAGTTCGACAAGTCCAAGATCGAATGCTTTAGGTGTGGAAACTATGGCATTATCGCAATGAGTGCTACACAAAGATGCCAAAGGACAAAGAAAAAGGAGAGAAGTCGAACTTTGCTGAGAAAATGGAAGAAGAAACACTTTTGATGGCCTTTCATGCCAATGGGGAACCTGAGCTTGATATTTAGTATATTGATACAGGTTGTAGCAATCATATGAGTGGTAGTAAGTCTTCTTTCTCAAATCTTAACACCCTCCCTTAAAGTGATTTATGCAAAAAGCAGTTTAAGATTCAAATTTCATCTTCATGTGTAAGCACCCTCCCTTGAACAACATTCTGTAAAGAGCAGACTCCAAGTATGCCTCTGAGCTTTACGAATATTGGTTGTTTTAGAGGTTTAGTCAGAATATCAGCAACTTGTTCATCACTCGTCGAGACAGAGGTAGAGGACGAGGAAGAAGTGGTCGAGGCAACAGAGATGGCAGTAGAGAATACCAGAATCACAAGAGATATGATGACCATTCCTAGAATAGAGGAAGAGGACAGTTCGACTAGTCCAAGATCGAATGCTTTAGGTGTGGAAACTATGGGCATTATCGCAATGAGTGCTACACAAAGATGCCAAAGGACAAAGAAAAAGGAGAGAAGTCGAACTTTGCTGAGAAAAGGGAAGAAGAAACACTTTTGATGGCCTTTCATGCCAATGAGGAACTTGAGCTTGATATTTGGTATGTTGATACAGGTTGCAGCAATCATATGAGTGGTAGTAAGTCTTCTTTCTCATTTTTAAATGAAGAATTTCGTGCTATTGTTAAATTTGGAGATAATTCTACTGTGATTGTGATGACAAAGGGTGATATTCAGATTAAGACTAAGAATGATTTTGTTGAAACAATGTCGAATGTCTTTTATGTTCCTGTTTTGAAGACTAACCTATTGAGTGTTGGTCAATTACAAGACAAGGGTTATGTTCTAACAATTCAGAAAGGTACATGTGAGATATACGATCCAGTAAGAGGTTATATTGTTGTTGTTATGATACCAAACAAATTGTTTCCGCTAAAGATCAAGTTTGTCCAAGCTAGTTTAATGGCTAAGGAAGATGATCCATCTTGGCTTTGGCACTTTCGTTATGGTCACTTGAATTTCAATGGGTTGAGAACATTTCATCAAAAGGAAATGGTGACTGGCCTTCCTATGATTACACCTCCATCCAAAGTTTGTGAAGACTGTGTTGTAGGCAAGCAACACCGAGATCAATTCCCAAAAGGAAAGGCTTGGAGAGCTCACAACCTGCTGGATTTGGTGCACTCCGATATATGTGGTCCAATCAACCCAATCTCAAATGGTAAAAAGAAATACTTTGTTTCTTTTATCGATGACTTTAGTCGAAAAGCATGGGTATATTTTTTGCAGGAAAAATCAGAAGTTTTTAATGCATTTAAAAGTTTCAAGGCACTTGTTGAGAATGAAGCAGGAAGAAGGATAAAAATACTTTGAACAGATCGGGTGGAGAGTACTATTCAAAGGAGTTTGAAGCCTTTTGTGATGAACAAGGCATTAGAAGACAATTCACAGCTGCATATACACCTCAGCAAAATGGTGTATCCGAGATGAAGAATAAAACCATCCTCAACATGGTTAGAAGCTTGCTGGTCAAAGGAAGAGTTCCAAAGAAGTTTTGGCCTGAAGCAATTTTGTGGTCAATACATGTTTTGAATAGATGTCCTACATTCTCTGTTAAAACATAACGCCTGAGGAAGCCTAGGGTGGGAGGAAGCCATCAGTAGATCATTTCAAAGTAGTTGGGTGCATAGCATATGCACACATTCCAAATGAAAAGAGGAAGAAGCTCGATGATAAGAGAGAAAAATGTGTCTTTCTTGGTGTTAGTGAACACTCCAAGGCCTATAAATTACTCAATCCAATTACTGAGAGGGTAATTACCAGCCGTGATGTAGTGTTTATGAGGAAATGATGTGGGATTGGACTGGAAAAGGCAACGAATAGCAGCAAATTCCAGTTGATTTTGATGATGCAGAAAATAGGACTGAAGTGCAACAACAATCCTTTGATGAACACTTGTCTAGTTCTTCAGCAATTTTACCAATAAATGAGTAGCCACCAGAAAACCAGCATCCAAGGAAAAGACCAGCCTGGAGGAATGATTATGTAAGTGGAGATGAACTCTCTGATGATGATACTACTGCTCATTTTGCATTATTTGCAGATTCGGATCCTATTTTATTTGAGAAAGTAGTCAAAGATATAAAGTGGAAAAAGGCAATGGATGCTGAAATGAAAGCCATTGAAAAGAACAATACATGGGAGCTGATTGATTTGCCTAAGGGGCAGAAAGTTATTGGAGTATAATGGATTTTTAAAACCAAATTGAACAAGAAAGGTGAGATTGACAAGCACAAGGCTCATTCGGTGGCAAAAGGATACAAACAAGAGTATGGTGTTGATTACAAAGAGGTGTTTGCCCCAGTTGCACGACAAGACACAATTCGATTGGTAATCTCCTTAGCTGTTCAAAACACTTGGCCTATTTTTCAATTAGATATAAAACCTGCATTCTTACATGGTGAATTGCAAGAACAAGTGTTTGTAGATCAACCTCCAGGTTATGTGCAACGAGGCCATGAAGAGAAGGTTCTTAGATTGAAGAAGGCAGTCTATGGGTTGAAACAAGCCCCACGAGCTTGGTATAGGCGCATAGATGCTTACTTTGTCAAACAAGGTTTCCAAAAGTGCCCATATGAACATATATTGTATGTTAAAGTTAGTAATAAAGGTAAAATGTTCATCGTGTGTTTATATGTTGATGACCTGATTTACACTGGAAGTGATGTTGATATGTTTGATGATTTTAAGAAGTCTATGATGAACGAGTTTGATATGATTGATTTGGGATTGATGCACTATTTTATTGGGATAGAAGTAGTACAATCAGTAGCTGGTAATTTTGTTTTTCAAAAGAAATATGTGAAGGATGTTCTTGAAAGGTTTCAGATGATAAATAGTAATCCAGTTGGAACACCAACTGAAACTGGTTTGAAGTTGACAAGAGATCCTGATGGTAAGAGAATTGACAATACTTTCTTCAAGCAAATTGTTGGAAGTCCGATGTATTTGACTTCAACAAGTCCTGACATCATGCATGTTGTTAGTTTGATAAGCCGTTATATGGAGAATCCAACTAAGATGCACCTCAAGGCAGCTAAAAGAATTTTTCGATATTTGAAGGGCACATCTGATTATGGTATTCTTTATCAAAGCGGTAAAAAAACAAGTTTCGTTGGCTTCACTGACAGTGATTATGCAGGTGATATTGATGATCGAAAGAGCACTTCTGGTAATGTGCTCTTGATGAGTTCAGGTGTTGTTTCGTGGTCATCAAAGAAGCAGCAAATTGTGACACTTTCGACAACCGAAGCTGAGTTTGTAGTTGCAGCTTCATGCTCCTGTCAAGTCATTTGGTTGAGAAGAATGCTTGAAGTTCTTGATCATAAACAACAATGTCCAACAACAATATTATATGATAATGTTTCTACCATAAAGCTTTCAAGGAGTCCAATTATGCATGGGAGAAGCAAACATATTGATGTTCGATATCATTTATTGTGTGATCTTTGCAAAGATGGTGTGATTGAGTTAGAGTTTTGCAAGAGTGAAGATCAAGCTGCTGATATTCTGACTAAACCTCTCAAACAACCAGTATTTGTAAATCTCAGAGGCATACTTGGAGTCTGCTCTTTACAGAATGTTGTTCAAGGGAGGGTGCTTACACATGAAGATGAAATTTGAATCTTAAACTGTTTTCTGTAGAAATTAGTTTAAGGGAGGGTGTTAAGATTTGATTTAAAGTTATTTATTTTTAATAAAAGTTGTTGCTTACAGTTAGGAGATTTGTTTTACCTACTTTGTAGGAGGATCCATAGTTTGTAGGACTCATGGTTAGTTTGTTTAACCATGTTTATTGTTCATGCTTGGTAGTTCCATAAAATATGGTAAGTGACAATCATGTTGCTTGCAACAGTAACTTTATTTTCTCTTTTTAAGTTGTACTGTTTCATTGAGTTTAATTAAGAATGTTGAAGTATTTTTACTGAGCTATTTGTTCATTAGTTTTCCAACATCTGAATCCCATGAAGAAGTGAAAATTTAATTTAATATTATAATCAGAGTTAGGACAAATGCTATATGGAAACAGGAAGGAAATGGCTATGCCAAAGGGGAAAAAAAAAAAAGAAACAAAGGAAAGAAAGAAATGATTAAAAACAAAGGAAAAATGTTTATTGAGAGTTCACTATGAAGAATTGGGTAAGAAACAAAGAATAAGTAGGAGCAGTGTGAAGTTAGACAAAAGGAGAATTCTACAGAAACAGGGATTTTGAGATCTCCGTCCACACAAATGTTATAATGATTGACTTTTAGGTGAAAGTGATGGATGCTCTCGTGCCAAGAAAAAGGGAAATCACAAGCACTCAATGCAATCGATGCCCTGAATGGCTACATCTAAGGAAAAAGGCCAATCCCAACAAAAGTCAAATGTTGTAAATTTTAGAATTTCAAAACCAGATGTGCTTGTGCAGAATGCAGGAGTAAGGTCAAGTGATGGATGGTGAACATGCTGGAGGTGAAAAAATTAATGGGAATTTACTCATGTAAGGGAAAGATACGACAAGCCAATGAAATCCCCTATCTATATTGCACTAAACAAGAAACAGAGGATAGGAAGTAAGATAGTGAGGGATTTTATTGTCCCTTTTTTTGAAAAATCAAAGCAATGCCATTAAGAAGAAAAGTTCACTGTCCTTAATGCCGATTTTATTGTCCCCATTATAGTAGAATTTTTTTAGTAGAAGGCAATAGAAAATTTATTCTACCATGGAGATGGAAGAACCCAAGGAGAGGAAAATGTGGCACGACATCAACTTTTTACTGTTACTCATATTGCTTTTAAAATCTTACAATACACCATTCATATCTTATGATTAATACGATATGACACTGAGAATAATTCACATGGCTCAGAAATCCACTAAATTAGCTTACTTGAAATGTGAAAGCATGAAACTTTTGATTTTGATGGTTTCTAAGGCTGAGCTTCTGGGTATGTAGGATGTTTGTATTTTTTGGGGGTTCTTTAGATTATCGTTGACTTTTTACAACATTATACTTTTAGAATATAACGCAGGATACTAAATTGGATAAATCTAAATGGAAAAATTGATGCAGAACACATAATAATCAGTAACCATAGGAGACTAATGCAAATACAAATTACAATAAATGTCTAAAATGTCCTCAAATAATTAAAAGTAAAACTAAACCTATATAATGAAATAACGAGGCATGCTCCACATCAGAATATATACACTGGAAATATGCAATCCAATTGAGTAGTTATTTAATTTTCATTTGCAATAAAAAGAAAATTGAGGAATGGCTCATATTATTAGCTTTTAAATATCTTTTAAGTTATTTAATATATTATAATTTTTGGAAGAAAACGACTATGAATTGCTATAATGACCTAGGTCAACAAAATGGTAATGAGAATAAGAGGATATATAAATCGTACGATTTTACGATTTTCGATTCACGATTCACACCCCTACACCAATTCCAATACGGTTCGAGTTTGATAACCCTAGGATGATTTGTTTCCAGATCTGGCCGAAGTAGTAGAGTTTCTCACTGGTCTTGAGGGTTGTAGGTGGACAGGGATCTAATGGAGGCAATGGGCGGCAGTCTGACTTTCAGGCAGCAATGGATGATGGAGAAGAAAGATAAAACGATTTTAACCAAAAAAACTATTAACAATGGTGAGAGTTTAGGGAGTTTTTTTGAAAATAAATACTGAATGTTAATTTGCTAGACCGTCTAATTAAATAACATCTCTAATGTAATATATGTATCATGGTCCCAACTGTAACACCCGGATTTTTCAATGCATAAATATATTGGATTTTCTCTATTTAAATTGTTAAATTGATTGAATTTAAGATTTATGGATGAAATAGACCTTAGATGAGTAAAGGAGTTGGGTCAATAACCCAATTATGATCCAATGGATCATGGTGAGGATTTGATTTGAAAGTAATTGGGTAAATGTGATTAAATGGGCCAATTGCCCAATTGGGACCCAATGGGTCATAGATGAGCTGATTTTAGGTAAATGGGTAAGGCTTAATTAATTGGGTCAGCTACCCAATTAAGACTCAATGCATAAATCCACCTCATCAAGTGAGGTGGTATGTATGTGAGGTGCCACATCATAAATGATATGGCAAGGATAGGACCCACGTGCCATGTGGTGCATGGTCGGCTAAGTCATGGTTGACTTGGTCAACCATGAGTGAGCTCAATTGAGTTCAAGAGTAAATTGGGTCAAATATTCAATTGAGTTAAATTAACTTGACTTAGGGAATGAGTTCACATACATTAAATAGACTTGAGTTGAGTGTGAGTTAAGATGGAAGTTGAGGAGACTTCCATCTCAAGCTGAGTTGAATAGGAAGATGGAAAGTCTCCATCTCAAGGGACATGGAACCCATGCACACGTTGGGAATACAATGGGATTCATTCGTTAAGCCAAGTGACTCGTTGGTCAAAGGAAGCATTATGAGGAGGAATGAAGGGTCTTGAGTGGTATATAAAGGGACCAACCAAGGGGCACACTCCACCCCTTGGTCGACCACTCTCTCCAAAACAAAAAGATTATCTCTCTCCCACTTACACCATTGTACCTCGAGGATCACTGAAGAACAAAGGAAGGAATACATATTAAAAAAGAAACGAAGGAGACGGGAAAAGGTATGTTTTAAGTATAAGAACAATGTAGGATTAAGATTAAGGGGAAACCATAGTTTTGGTCATGGTATGGCTGAACCTATGGGTTCCATATCTGATTGAAGGGGTGACCAAACTATCATAAGGTCATGGAAATGGGATGTCCATTTGAAGAATGGATGTGGTGGAAACAAGATTGATGTCCGGATTCCAGTGGTAAACCAAGAATTGAAAGAATAATGAAACGGACTCTAGTCTCGACTAGAGGGTAGAATAAACTCACCAAGAGTTACATGTTTAAATTAATAAGGAATGGATTCCATGAAGAAAGGTCTAGCCAAGGAATCAAACAAAGGAGATTGACAATCAAGCAGTCGACTGAATCCAGAATTCAGTCGATTGAACTAGTATTGGACGAATCAGAATATAGTTTCTGAGAGTTTTAGCCGACTGAATCTGGGATTCAGTCGACTGAACTGGTGTGGCTGAAGACAGGAAACCATTTCTGGGAGTTTAAGCCGGCTGAATCTTGTGATTCAGTCGACTAAAAAGAGACATAACAAATAAGTAAAAGGATCAGGTGTATTTCAGCCGACTGAATCTGTGATTCAGTCGACTGAATGATTACTTATCAAACAAGGAAACCGTTGGTTGAGGATTCACCCGACTGAATCATGGAAACCGTTGGTTGAGGATTCATCTGACTAAATCCACTGAATCTATACTAGCCGAACACAGAGTTAATCTGATCCAAAGTCAGTCGACTGAATCTGTGATTCAGTCGACTGAAAGGTAGCGAGTCAAGGAGTAAACAATACTGAGTTGGATTTCAGCTGACTGAATGTGTATTTCAGTCGACTGAAAGTCTGCGGTAAGGCAGAACACTGTAGCTGAGTGTGATTCAGTCGACTGAAATAAAAAGTTGATTTTTATATGATGTTTCCAGAAACCTCAGTCTAACTGGAAGGATGTAAGGGATGATTTAATTTATATGGATAATCAAATTGACATAAGTATGTGATTAAATTCATTAAGGTGAAGAGATTTCACAAAAAGGGTTAGCGATTTGTTGTGACGTGATCGTCGTACGGAATCGTCACAAAACAGCAAGGTTATTACTGGGATTGATAGGATTCCTATTGAAATGCATAAGGATCCATATATATATATATATATATATATATATATATATATGTGTGTGTGTGTGTGTGTTTCTGGGTTTGATTTACAAACATGATGAATTATTTTGGTTAAATGAATGGAATATGTTTTATGAACTGTTTTCAATGTTATTATGTATTTTGATACGAAATGACAATTGTGTATCCATAATCTCATGCATGGCATGGGAGGGAATATATGAGACAACAAGCCAAGTTATGAGCTGTCCGGACATGACTTGGGGCTTGAGACTACTTTATATGAAGCTATGTGAACAATTGATTTGTTGGCATTGTCCGGGATTGCTAGATAGGGGTACGGCGTAATTTGGACCAAAGGGCTCCAGAGTAGCCAGTCCAAGAACACTGCACAGAGGGAGGAGTCCACGCTCCGTCAGTAATTCCGATTAACATACATGAGGAGGTATAATAGTGATCTGGTGGTGCCGTCACAAAACACTGCGGAAGTAAATGGCCAAGGGAACACCTTGATATGGTTTCATTATATCAAGGAAAATGTTGTTATTATTTGTATGGTGTTTGATATGGAGATTGGGTAGGGAACTATTAGCATATGACACCCATGACATGACACATACATTTGTATGATTTGGATATGGTTATCATGCTCTGATTTTGGTACTATAATATGTTTATAGTTTTTAATATGATGTTCTTATTCTAATTTTCATATTGATCTTATGTGTATAACCCTATTTGAAATTCTTACTGGGCGCATTGACTAACGCCTGACTAACGCCCTACTTCTACCCTTTAGATTTTGGAACAGGAATTGGAAAGGACATAGGACGAGAAGAGAGCCAAGCATAGGAGCTTGAACCATTTTATGTTTACTTTACTTAATTGATTTTAGAACAATGTATTTGAGATAATTAACATTTTGAGATTGTAATAACTTAGTTTATTTTACTATTGTTGGATGTTGTTTGGATATTTAAGTTTCACGTTAATTGAATAGCGATTGGCTTCCTTGTTTTTTAATACCAAGACTATGGATAGTATTCTATTCATATATTAATTCCGCAGTTAATTGTAAAACATGTGAACTGTTTAGTGGACTTGGTCCACGCACACGTATCGTTGGCCAATTAAGGGTCGGGTTTGGAAACCCGGACTTAACTCGCGTCGTGACGTTCCCGCTCTCTCTCTCTTTCATTTAAAATAAATATATATATATATATATATATACTCTGACTTTCGGCGAGTAAAAAAGGGCGGGGCGTTACACCAACCATATTACATTATAGAAATTTTTTACTTTAATATATAATAAAAACCAATGACAATAAATACAGCACAATCACCAAATAAAAACCGATCAACACACAGATAATTGCAGAGAGAGTCTAGTGTACCCCGTTAAGACAAATCCGGATGTAATCTATAAACCAATTATAAAAAGGAGACCACCCAAAAGATAATATTTAATATGAACTTCAGATACTAGATCAATATAGTATTCCAAATTAATATCTTATGAAGATGAAATGCTATCCACATGCCTCAGCCCTTCGATTTCAGAACTTCTAGTCTCCTGCTCAATTCTTCTTCGGAAATTGCAGAGCCCTTCTCCTTCAACCCTACTGATTGATTCCCAGCTTGTGGAAGCTTCAGAGACACTTCCAACCCATAATCATCAGCAACCTGCTGCATCAAAGATCCAACTTCTCCCTCAGGAGTAGAGAGAGATGTAGTCCCGGCCATCGCCTTCTCCGTGAAGCTCGATTGCACCTCCATGTTGACAAATACCTTCTCAAACTTATCCATGGTCTGTGAGATTTTCTCCATGTTCCCAACAGAGAGTGCTCCTTCAAGTGCCTTCACAATCCCTCCCATCGACTTCCCAATGGCCTGGACGCTGCTCTGGCTCCCCAACCGGGTAGCCACCGCATCGAGGCGGGACGCAAATCGCAGGTAGTTGAGCTGTTCATTGCGCTTGCGAATGGCGTTCTGTGCATATATCCTTGCGCCGTCTATGTTTCCCTTCTCAATCGCCTTCTTGACTTTTGCCTTCTCAGATTTCTCTTCTTGTTCGCATTTCTTCGCTTGCCGAACAAGCGACTTGGAGGTCAACTTCAGGTGGAAGATTTGCTCCATTAGCTTCTCTTTCCCCATCTCGGATAAGCTCTGATTAAGGAGGGATTTCACTGTTCTTGGATTTCGAAGGGAATTGGATTTTTAAAATGGAGTCACAAGGGCAGTGGATTTTAAAAGAGAGTGGAATTTTTTTTTTGATATATGTCAAAACAAATTAAGAAAAGAGAAATCAGAATATGAGGTGGTCTAAATCTCATATTTGTAGGAATGAGATCGGAGAATGAATGGATTTCATAAGCTACTAGCAATTGGAGCTTTGAAAGAGAGGCAATCATGCAAATCAAATATCAAGGAAGAACTAGCCGTTAGAGGAAAACGATATGACGTGATTTACCAAATTCACTTATTCCTCGTGTGCCCTTGCAGAACTAGCCGTTAGAGAAAAATGATACGATGTCATCGATCAAATTCACTTATTCCTCCTGTTCCCGTTTCCTGCTGCAACTAGCCGTTGGTGAAAACAACGGTCAAAATTTCGACTTTATGATCAAATATGAGATGATCAATAATATTCTATATCCACTTTACCCACTTTTGAAATGTAAAAAAAATAAAAAAAATGATAGGTACACCATGAATAGCAAAATCGTCTTTTATTTTTAAAAGTCGTACACTGTAGTGAAAATTCATAGTCCACAAATCATTATTCAAAAAATAATAATTGTCAATGTGTACCGGTAAATTATCTCAAACGATACATATCGGATCATATAGTTTCATTTACTATTTTTTGACATAATTTGGTTTGGCCACTGTGAACATTGAAGAGTTGCTGCCAAATAGCATTGCAGGGAAAAAAAATCTTTCAGCAGGTCCAGAAAAGCTTTTGTGAAGTTACAATAGTTCCACTGAGGGTCCAAATATCGAAAGATACGTATTGTATTGAATGATATCGGCCATTTTTTTAAAAAAAAAAAAAGAAGAGAGAAAAATATCGGCCCATATTGAATTTTAAACCTCTGGTTCCATATAGATTAATTCAAGAAATGAATGAATTTATATAAAACTTTAGGCATCTTTCTCTTAAAGACTAACTTTTGAGAATGAGTTCTATCCGAATTCTACCTGTGTAACAGTTTCAACGTAGAACTTGAAGTTGATTAAATTCCATTTTCTTTTAATTCTTGAATGGTTGTTAAGATACTGTTTATTTATTTCCTCGATGAAAGTAAATCTAAGGGAAAATTATGTATGGATTTTATTTATGTCGTCCAATATATTTATGAATGTCGTGTTGTTTATTAAAGTATTTATATTACTTGAAAAATAGTGAAATATTGTCTAAGCAAGTGAAAGACCTTTCTGTTTTTCTTGTTTAATTTTTTCAACAGCTTATGAGATATGTATTCCTTTAAAATTAGAAAAAATGTCTCATTTTTCGTATTCTTACATGGTAGAAGAGTATGCTCTTCTCTTTCGATTAGTTAGAAAATGGTAAATAATTCTGAAGACTCATTAATTAAAAAATTTGTCTATTAATTTTGGAAACAAGTTATGTGTTTAAATAGAATGTGTAGAATTTTATATAGACTTTCATTCACTTTCGAACATCTTAGCCTTTTTAGACTTTAAAATTTAATTGTTAAAAGCTATTACTTTTTATTGTGTTATCTTAATAAGCTACAATGATTAAATTTAGCTGTTTTTCCAAAATCCTTTCAACATTATCCTATGAAGATTCTATCCCGCCCTAGGGTCGAGATATCGGCCGATACGAAATGTATCGGCTGATATGATACCGTTTTTCAAAGCCTTATCATACGTACGCAATAGTTTTCGGCCAATATGGCCGATATATCAGCCGATATTCATTTTTTTTTAAATAAAATAAATTAAAACAGTGATAGGCCCGAATTAATATCTCGGCCGATTTGGACCAATATCAGCCCAGATTATCGTTTCAATGTTTTTTAAAAAAAACAGCTTTCTCCTTCCACCTCCCTCTTGAACTAGTTTGCCAAATGACATCCAATTGATATAAAACCACTCCATATTTTTTGGTTATTGTCCATGAAACTTTGCAAGTAGAAAAGGATTAGGGGCGATCCAGTCTGAGATTTAACCTAAGTAATTTCAAAGGATTCCATATACATTCCACCCTATTCAATTATTTTGGGTCCTCATAACCCCACATGTATTCTTCTGTTACTTTTTAAATGGAATCAAGCACTCTACAGTACTTGCTAATTTTGCTCTTAACCATCATTAGTTGAACAATTTGGATTTTCTCAGTCTACCGTGCAAGTATCATACAAATTGCCCGAGGATCTTAAAATCTGACAATTTATCAAATCATCTATGGTGGGAACCATCAAGTGCATGATTCAAAACCAATCATGGTTCCCAAAAACAAGGTTTGAAACCTTAAAAGCAATGAAGGTTTAAATCCTTCCCAAGGTCACTGGTGACTTATGGCCCATTACCTATCATAGAAAGATGTACGAGATCAAAAAAAATTTAGTAGATTATAAGAATATTAAGTGCATTATTCCATATAGTAAAAAAATCAATTTGACTCCGCTACATTCAACATAGTCAACAACTCAATTAGATCTATGTTGAGTTTTGATGTGGAAACACACCTGCAACTTGACAGAAAGAATGAGAAGATATACATCTAACTAGACAAGAGAAGAAGAAGGGAAGAAGATAGGAAAAAGACTATCTCTTAATTAAATTTTATTCAATCCATCATGTATGTCTTTCTCAACCCATTACATAGCTTTATATGGAAAAACACTAACTCGAAAATAGAAAATGACTCTAGACAAATTAAGAAAGTCACCGACCTGACTTCCTTACTAAAAACGAAAATAGCAATTAAATTTCCTAATCAATCTAAGACACTAACTTAGAAAAAAGAAATTAACAAAATAAATCTACTAAAATAAAAATAGTAGTGTCCACATGAGTATCTTGGCAACTTGTCCTACATCAAGTTTAAGTTCCAAGTTTTTGCTCAATACATTCTGACAGTGAGTTTGAGATCGTTTTGATGAGAAATGGATCCAACGTAAAAATTAGATTGACCTTGCCATGGACTACCGTAATGCTGAACCATGTCATATTGTTCCTCATCCTTTATCTTCAACTCTCATACTAGAAAAAAACAAGCTTAACCCAACCATTAGATTTGTGGCTTCTTGAGAGAAGTAAATGAATGGTTATCAGAAAAAGCCAAATGTGCTCTGTTGCCCATTTTTAAAGGTTCATTCGTATTGAGCATTTGGATTTTTTTAATGAGCCAGAGTTTTTGCTCCAAACCCACAAGATGAACAGTTCACATCCTATTAAAAATGTCAAGACAAAATAACTGATGCAGTTCCTGCAAATCATGTATCGACTTTCCTTTGCCTCAACAATGCATCACAGACCTTGGCAGCATCCAAACAATCCCCAACATTATGCACTCTTATGATGTTTGCACCACCCAAAATACCAGCTGTTACAGCTGCAATGGTGGCAGGATCTCTCTCCTCAGCATGTGGGCGACTGCAGATCTCACCCAAAAACCTCTTTCTGGAAGGCCCAATCAACATGGGTGCATGTGAAGCAGCAAAGCTTTTTGATGCAATCTCCCTCCTAATTGTTGGTAAGCCCATGAGAATTTCTAAATTGTGTTCAGATTCCTTTGAAAACCCAATTCCAGGGTCAGTAATGATCCTCCAAGCAGGGATGCCAGATAGTTCAGCATTACTAACCCGTGCATTTAGCTCAGAAGATACCTGTTTACACACATCTTCATACAGTACATGTTCACTGCTCTGCATTGTTGTTGGGTCCCCTCGCATGTGCATTACCACATAAGGAACCTCAAGATCAGCAACCACCTTGAGCATGTTGGGATCTAGCTGCCCACCAGATACATCATTGACTATATGGGCCCCTCTGCTTACTGCTGCTGCTGCAACCTCTGAATAAAAGGTATCAACTGACAAAATCTTCCCATCCATGTCGGGAATCTGTTGAATTGCCTCTAAAACAGGGATTAGCCTATGCAATTCTTCTTCAGGTGTAATTCTAGTCGCTGAGGGCCGTGTTGATTGTGCACCAATATCAATAATATCTGCTCCTTCCGAGATAAGTGACCTGATATGTTTAACTGCAGCTTTTACAGTCTGGAACTTCCCCCCATCACTGAAGCTATCAGGTGTCAGATTGAGAACACCCATGACATGGGTTTTCTTTGACAAGTCCAGTAAGTGATTTCCCACAGGAAAAACCCTTCTTGGTCCTTCTCTTCCAATAGAGGATTCACCACCAAGCTTCTCCCATATCCCAAAAAGCCCACCAGCTTGTGCTTGAAAAGAATGCCATCTTGTAACACTATCATTGTCTATAGATGACCCCAATAAATCTATAAGAGGAGCCACTACAAAAGGCCTCTCCCATATACGTTCATGTGGGATGCTGAGCTCATCTGAGTTGACCTTGAACTTCCCATAGAACAATATGTCTAAGTCAATTGGTCTTGGACCATATCTTATCCCATCTGTTCGTCCAAGTTCCTTCTCAATTAGCTTAAGTACTTTTAATAATTCATGAGGTGCAAGTTTTGTGACACCCCTAACTGCAGAATTTAGAAATAAGGGTTGGTCAGTCACATAAGCTGGCTCAGTCTCATACAAGCAACCATGTCTCATGATATGGATGCCCAAATTCTTCATTAAACGGAGGGCTTCATTGAAATTTTGAAGTCTATCTCCCACATTGCTGCCCAAAGCAATCACTACTTCATGTTCCGGTGAATGGACTTCAACTGCAGTAAACACAGATGATTGGTGAAAGGACAAACCTGTTGTTACATAATTTACAATGTCGTGTAAGTCCATGTCTTGTCACGGTTGATCAAAAAAAGGTCAAGTGTTTCTTATCTGAATATTTGCAATTATGCTAATGCCCAAAGAGGGGCATTATGACCTTAGCAATTATGCCAGCGAAAATCATCAAATTAAAATAGTGAATAATAATATGGAAAAAAATACTCCCTATCTTGTGCCTCAATTGCAAACACCCCTTTCTAAATGTGTTCATTGTCCAAAATACCCATTATCATTTAAAGAGTAACAATAGCAAAGTACTCTTAGCGAGACATACCTTTTAAACACCTTATCAAAAATAAACTGGCCAGCATGGTTTGGTGAAATGGAAGACCCCATGGATAGGAGGTGGTAGATGTTTCTTGTGCATGTAATCATGTTAACTATGAGACTTTGAAAGTAGTTGAAAATTTGACTTTAATAAGCCATGTATTTTTTTATGGTCCATCTCATGGAGATAGAATGATTGGATAGGAGTAAAATTTTAACAATCTTCAATCCATATGATTTTTACGCATTTAATGCAATTGTATGGACTTGTCTTTTTTATAAGGTAACTCGGTAGGTTGCTTTGCTAAAAATATTTTATTAAAGTAGCTCTTTATTATATATTTTTTCTGACGGAGGGGGGGAACCTCGAGCACAACCCTACTAAACACCCCCTTCGAGTGACGTCCCACACCCCAACAGGATAGCCACCGGGTTATGCCACGGGGACTCAATGTAGCTCTTTAATATTGAGGGCATTTTAGATATTTAAGATGCTAAAAGAGGGGTGTTTGTAATTGATGGAAAAAATAGGGTAGCTTTGGGTTTGATGAAACCATAGGGGTGGCATTTGCAAGTGAAGCAAGAGATAGGGAGGTAAAAATCAAAGCTCTACCTCTTCATAGGCATAGGTATGAGATTAAAATAAATGTCCTTCCATTACAGTGTTATTACATCCCATTATGCAATGGCATCATATTGAAGAACATAACAGCCACTATTTATACACAACAATCAGTTTTCAATTCAAGTCAATAATCTAAAAAAGTGACATGCTAAAGCACAGTGTGAGCCAACTGCATTTTTACGAGGTACAACACTTTGTGTGCCAACCTTGGACCATCACCAATCATAGAGAGGTGATTTGGTTTGAAGGACAGGTAATGGATAAGAATTGTATCACTCCATTTGGATGAGAAAAATTACAAATTTAGGGCCCAAAAGGACTCAACATTAAAAATTTAGGGCCAATCCAATCCAACAGTGAATTATACCCCAAGAGAAATGAAATTTGGATGCAAGCTGATTCACTTGAGAGTTTTATTGTATGGTTGAGACTTTAGATTCCCCAAAGGTGGTCGGTCCCTTAGAAGCATAGCACACACATTTGGTTCATACTGTAGCATTGGTTTGTCCAATATGTTGAAAGATAGAATGAACATTACCATTATAATAGACAGTAAGGTGTTTTCATTTCATTCATTTATTTATCTATTTTGAATGGTTTTATTCTATGTCTTCATTTAAGTATTTTTATGTGTTCATATGGAAAATACAAACGAAGCTGGGAATAGAAAATAAAATACCTGTAGAAATGCTCAACTGAGCAACACGTTTAAAACCATGTTTAGCACTGGGTAGTATTTGTTTGAATATTTTCATGTCAAGAATAGCTCTTCTCAGTCCTGGTAAATGATGCAAAAGTAACATAGATAAGAAAACGATGCAAAGAAGTTATTTGCTCAAATATGTTCATGTCAAGAATGGCACCTCTCAATCCCAAGGAAGTATTTGCTTGAATATTTTCATGTCAAGAATGGCAACTCTCAGACTTGGTATATGATGCGAAGAAACATAGGTCAGAAAATGATGAATAGAAGAAAGAAGAAGAAGAAGAAGAAAAAGATGCACACTAGAATTGCCCAAAAGAAAGACATGTTTCTCATCTACAATGGAATTATAGATCATCAAACTTGGTAAATACATATTGTACTAGTGGGCTACGATCATGAAATTATGTACAAGAAAGGGGAAATGGGTTCCAAATGGCTGATCAAATAGTGTATTGTGGATGAATTATGTCCCCAAAAATCTAACCAAATGTACAATCCACCATTTTGACAATCAAGATCAAATTAAAGAGGGTCCACAATGGAAAGAAAGAAAAGTACTGGATAACTAAAGCCTTCAAATCTAGGCCGTCTATGGAGTATGATCATCCAGTGTAGGGCTTATCAAACAAATAAATAGGATAACCAACCATTAATTCCATGCATTTTGTCTAAAAGGAAGAAAATGAATTGACATTAAGCACAAACACAGAGATAGTCTTTCAAATGGAGATTATAATTGGATTATGCCCCAATTATCTCGCCAAATGTAAATCTACCATTTGTCATTTATTTATTTATTATCATTAATTTATTATTTTTCTGTTAATGGTAATCTATGCTCTGATGGTTTCTGATGCAAAGATGCCAGTATTGCAAAAGCTAGCATGCATCCTCCAATCTAGGATTTCTGTGGAGTGTGCCTCCATTCACTGTGGACACCAACTACATCACATGTTGGTATTTCATCATGTGTCTATTTGATACCAAGACAAAAGAGGATTCGTATGGGTCTCAGGACTCAGGAAGCAAACCAACCCAAGCAAAGCACTAATTAAATTTAAAATGAGTTTAATTGATACATTCAGATGTAATGCTAAGGTGTTCCCCATAAGCTAAGAGATGCAGTAAAGCCCAACTGTAGTGACAAATGGTAGTGTTGGCTTGGACATTACCTCCAAGCAATGTACTACAAAAGAACTCTGTTGCAGTGAAAAATAGGCAAGAGCTAGCTAGGGTGGCCCCATGAGTGATGTCTTGCAATATAACCAGGTTGTAGTGAGAAATAGGTGTATGAAAAAGATGATGTAATCAAAGAAAGTAGCCCAAAAGTTAGTTTGACATCTTGAATATGTGCACTTCAAGGACACTATGAAGTTTCTAGACACTAGAAAAGGATTTTCTTCCTCATGTCCAATGATGATATCAAGAAGATCTCAACCATCTTCTCTGCTAGGTAGAACCTCCCACCTGCCAACCCTTCGAGTGCTAAGCCTTCAGACATTGATGTGCAAAGAGTCACTGATGGGCATTCTCTGCTTACCAACAGAATTGGTGCCAGGGATAGTTTCTATCTAGGTGCTACCTATGGTAATAGTAATCTCTTTGCTGTATTCTCTCTACTCTCCTTTTTATTCAGAAGCTTCTCTCCTTCCTATCTTCAGTTGAGATTCCTGTAAATCAACTTCAAATTAATAATGCTGAGATTGTGCAAATGTTGTGCCCTGGCAGTACCAAATGGGAGTATCAAACACATGTCAGGGCTATTAGGAAGGTCCTATCTGGAAATTCTGGCTTTCATTTTTCTGCATTTTGCAAACAGGAAGCCATCCATTAGCTCTCTTCATGGAACCAAAAAGATCAGCTGGTCTGGAGGTACTGGGATCTTCCAATCTCTGTCTGCTCAATTTAGCAGAAGCATTGGTCCCAATTCTCAATAGCTGCATGTGTGGTTCAGGTTTATCCTCTGGGCGCGGGGCTCTCCTTGGGGGCAGTGGGCTTTCTCACATTTTTGTCTGGCTGATTGCATCTGTTTCTGTATCTCTTTGGGCTGGTTAGTCCTGGTGCCCATTGCATTCTGCTGGTGTGGTCCCGCTCTGTTTTTTTATCTTTGGGTCGTTTATCTGTTCTGGGCCAATTTGTAGGCCTTAGTGAGCCATTCGTTGGTCTCTCTCTTTTGGCCAGGCTCGGGCTGTGAGTCTCTTTGGGTTTCTAGCCTTGTATTTTGCCTGTATCTATTAGGGGTGTTCCCCTCTCTTTGAATGAATTACTTACCAATCATTCAAAAAAAGAATAGGAGAAGGATAAACATAGCATGCCTGCAAGAGACTTAAGTGAAAGGCTGAGAAAATCTTGAAGACAATTTTTTTTATATGGGAAAGAATAACTCTAGAAAAAGGTAGGTATTATAGTTGATAGGGATTTGAAAGAGTAGCAGAAGTTAAAAGAGAGTGATGCCACTCTAAAATGGTTATATACATGTTATAGTACTCTTTCCAACAGCTAGAAAGGACACAGGAAGAAAGTAAAAGGCTATCTGCATAAGTCACAGAATTCTTTCCAAGGGCTACAATGAGCATGCCCATGATGCCACTCTAAATTTCACCTTTTCAACAACCCCTGCAGCTTTGCTATCATTTAAGACATAGCTATTCCTTTCCTTCAAAGTCTTTAAAACCTTGCAGTACTGAAGACTAGAAACCAACTCTTCAACATGGAGACAACAGATGGCATAACCTGTGACATGACAAAATGCCTAAGGAAGAAGTTCCAAACCTCGACACAAACTGATATATTATAGAATCACGGTAGTTACCTGATATATGTCCACTATAACTGTGGAGAAATTTACGTTGTGACCTAGGTAAGTAACTTTTTATGGGGTTTAAATTGGATGAAGAGGATGAATTGGTTCGAAAGATTCACAAACTTGAAAAAAAAAAATTAACTATGGCCTTAAAGGCTAAATAATTTTAAATGACCATATAACTTGAGCTCAATCCAATAGAGAGCGTATCTTGAAATGGTTTAAGTTCATAAGATAGTACATAAATCAATAATGAATATGAAAAGAGAAACAGTAAAAGGTAGGCTCTAGAAAAGAATTGTTACCCATTACACAATGAACCAGTTCACAACGGATAGTTTCTCATTAAATTCATACATTTATACCATTCAAAAAAAAAAATTTATACATTTAAGCTTTTTAAATATATAGTTGAATATAATTTCCTATTTTAATTATTTTATTTCCGTGTGATTTTCGTGATAAAATTCAAGTAACGATCTTATAGTTTTCCGTCTTCCATCCATGCATGAAAGAGAGAAGATGTCCGATTAAAATTCAGTAGGGAGTATTTAACAAACAGGTGATTGCTGTGAGTTCAAACGACAACATAAGCCATCAACGCTTCACTTTGTAAAAATTACAGTTGAAAGTTGAAACCACCCAATTGGGAATACCCAGAATTTCACCAATTCCTCCAATCGAATCACCATCCAAAAAAGTCAGAGAAGGGATTCTGAAGAAGAGAAGAAAAATCGGAAGCACACCTTTTCTGGTTTGTGGCCAATGGAAGATGGTTCATACAAGCTCAATGGCAGATGTAGATGGGAGAATTAGACAAATTATCCGTCGAGAACCTCGCCCCTTGGGAATTGGATGCGAACTTTGGTTGCGCTTGGCTCCATGAGTTTCCGCCGAAATTCAGTGAAATGGGCATTAATTTCGAAAGTAAATCATTTGGAGGGGAAAGGTATGAAATTGAAGGACATTCTTGTTTTCCCCTTCGTGTCTGAGAACTGATCCTGGACTTCTATTTTTCTTATATTTCCCTAATATGGAGACGATTTGATCCAAAAATCTTCTTCGTCTCTCTCTGTTTTTTTTCGTCACTGGGTCGCAGAGATGTTGCTCTCTTTGAGAGAGGACGAATGAACACGACAGAGTTGGCGGCTTGGCGCAGACAGATACGCATCACTGGTGAGACAGTGTATATATATATATATATATATATCTCGTAATGATATATACACCAGTGAAATTTTTCAGTATACACCTGTGTATAAAATTTTCCCGTCTTACCCTAGTGCTTCTGTTTTCAAGGTTTCCTCCCTGTTTTCGGAGTTTCCTCACTGCTGAGGGGAGAGAAGCAACTCTCGCCTTCTCCAGCAAGGCCATCGAATCTCTCCAGGCAGTTTTTCCTACCTATTTCTCCAGCCAAACCATGGGATTCCTTCCGACAGTTTCCACCTTGTCGTCCTCACAGTCCTCACCGATCTACGTGTTGGTGTAACCCATCAGATTTGCAACAAACCTGAATGGAAACTTGAATGGAGACTTGAGCAATCATCGCTTGGAAACCCATTCCCATTCCTTGCGTAAACCCATCTACAGACTACCCATTTCTGTCCCAGTCTAACAGTGCACACACAGTGGCACTCGGTTTTTCTTTTTCCAGACCTATGTTTGACGGTGTACACACAGTGACACACCATTTCGCAGGCTTTGACGGGTAGTCCACAGTAGTTCTGCCTCTTACTCTTTCTATCAGTGTCTCTGCTGTCGGTTTGATAGTCGAACAAACCAGTCACGGGTTTTTGTTTTGCTGTAAGCCTGTAACAGTGAAGAGTAGTGGACCATTCTGACGTGGTTTCAACTAGGAAGAGAATGCAGACCACGACGTGTCTTTAAATCATTTCAGTGGTGCATGAACAGATTGTCAAGTGCTGAAATTACAGAAGAGACCAAGCCCAGTTGAACCAGTTTCTCTATTTCAATGGTGTACAGTCTTTTAAGTAAAGACTCGTTCAAGGCAGTCACAGTCACTGAGTCACCATTCAGTAGTGTATTTGGGATCAGATGGGAGGATGGATTTCAACCGCTCCTCAGTTACTGATCCAATTTTGATGAGGGGTTTCAGAGGCCGAGAAGAACAGAGGCTCGGGCAGAGTATGTGATGCTCGAGTTCCAACAGTTTGGACCCAAAACGATGGTGAGGTTACCTCTGTGTACTGCTGTGATCTGAGAAAAAGACCCAACTGTGAAATGTCCGAGCTCTGGTAAGGATATTCCCCAAACAGGGTTGGTCTGGTCATGATTCTAGAACGGACGGCGTTGTTAGTCACCGTGGACAGGCTACAGCCTGGAAAACGGGAAACAGTCCTGGAATTTGGACGGACTTCTTGGTTCCGTCCGGAAAGACAGAAAACAGAAAGACTGGTTTGGAGGAGTTTACAAATGTATGGTTCTCAGACAAGAGAGAGAGCACCAGAACAAGAGAAAACCAACGGCAGGATGTCCAGGCTTCACCGTCCCTGATTCTGAGGACAGGGACGGTGGTTGCAGGCATATGGCGAGAGGGATTGGAGAACGGGGGAAGGGTTCAGCAGGAGTGGGCGAACAAGAGAAGAAGGGATGAAGAAGAGGGCTGTGGATGGTCGTACCTGGGCGAGCTTGAGCAGCGTCTGGTTCGACGATTGAAGAGAGACGATTAGTCTGGCCGAGTCTGGGTCGGAAAACTCTGCTAGGAAAGCAGCACCTGAGACGGCGTGTGGCTGCAGGGGCGATGGTGCGATCCTCTCCCAACGAGCGGAGGGGATGATGACAGAGAAGGAAATTTTCTTCTTCTCTGTGTTTTACACGTGTCACCTATACAATGCTGCATCATTCACAGACCTCAAAAGACAACAGGGAGGAAACCTCGAAAATAAAGAGGATAAAACGAAAAATATTTATACACACGTGTGTACTGAAAAATTTCACTGGCGTACACATCATTCTTTTTATGTAGCATCATTCTTTTTATGTAGCAACCTTCAGGAGTTTTATGTAATGTGGCACAAATTTTACTACAGTGTTCATTTTACTTTTTAAATTGGCTTGCTGAATCCTTTAAATTAGTTCACCGGATCATTAGATTTACCGACTGGCTCATTAAAATTTATCTAAATGAGACTACTTTTTCATAAAAAACAATAAATCGGATCACTGACTAGATCACTGAAAGGATCATTGAATTTTTAAAAATACTTTTGTATAGCAGTGGAAAGATAAATGGAAAATACCATCAATCTCGTGTCTCATTACTCAAAATGCCTGTAGAAGGTAGCTATCCTTTATTTATTATAAAATATTTACATTATAATTATTATGTGAACATTTTGAGTTTATAAACCTATAAATGACTATATTTATAATAATTTATTTTTAAATTCATTTTTATAGAATCTTAAGTCATTTTGCACAAGTTAATAAAAGAGATTGGTCAAATTTATACTATAAAGTTTTTAATTGTAAATTAATATTCAATTACCTTTTTTTTTTATAAACTTATAACATTTTGATAAAGACTTTGAATAGAAATCATTTTAAGCAATTCGTAGTCTTTAGTCCAATTATATTTGGTTGGTCAGCAAAACCCACAATGATATCAATATGGTGAGTTTGAATAAAGTTGTCTTAATTAAATTAAAATTTTAAATCTCAAAATTATGATCACTCTAAACTAGTTTTTACTCTTGTATTTATGGGATTTTTAAAATTTTAGTTTAATTAATATGATTTTTGATAAATTTAATCTTCAAATATACATGTTTTAAACAATATACATCCTTATATAGGATAGCTTTGATAAATTAATTTAAATTTAATATTAAAGAATCAAAATTATAATATCTTAAAATATAATATAGTAAATAAAAAGACTTATCAAAGTTCTATTTATAAAAAGTCTTTGAGAAGAAATTTTAATCATTTTAAAGAAATAATATTCAAATAATTTTTCAACCCTTTTAGAAAATACAAATCAGTCATTTAAATAATATTTTAATATTTTTAAAAATATTTTTTTAACAAGTATTCATTGGAAATATATTTCCATATAATAGATTAAAAGTACAAGTCTTACATTTCTATTGAATTTGTTCAAGCCAAACAACCTCTCATGACTCATCAAACCAATGGAAATCTCTTTAACAAACACCCAATTACCCAGGGTTTTAATATCAGATTTTAAACCTTTTACATATCGGCCGATACATATTGTACCGATCGTATTTCATCAATATCAGGCAATATCTGAATTTTATCATTGATATTGTTTCGGCAGATATCGGTCGTTTTTTTTAAAAAAAAATCATTTCGCCACTGGGCCCAGCCGATATTTATGTATTAAGATTTTTTTAAATGCCTGTTTTAATTTTTTCCATTTTTTTAACTCAGAAATTAAAAAAATCTAAAAAATGAAGTGAGAAATTTCACGGCTGTTATTAGGCAGAACCAAATTTTTAACCCCTGCAATTACCTTTTTGAAGCATAGAAACTCAAGAGAAGTACAGTTGCTGGTTGATTATTTTTTTATAAAATTTATAATAAATGATGAGAATGAGTTTATAGTTAAAAATGTGATAAAATTTAATTTTTAAATTATTTTGGTTATTATTTTAAAAGCTTAAAAAGTTTTATCCATCAATGAGGCTTAGATACAAATTCAATTCATTAATATAAATTTAATAAAACAATACTCATTCAATTCGCAATGAATTCTTTCTTAAAACTTTGATTACTTTTCTTCTCTAAGCTACAGCTCTCCAATCCTTGACCAATGATAAAGTATAATTTCGAGAGAATTTTCACGTTTTTTTTGTATACTTCTTCATATTTCAGTGGATGTGTCTCTTCCACACATGTTAAATCGGCAGTCATCTTAACATGGGTAAAATTTATTAGAAGACATAGGATGAAGTGAAATTCCCATTTTACTTCCACCAGTATACCACTCATGAAGTACCGATAACACGCCGCTCTGCATGTATATATTCACATATCGATACACCGCTACTTGATGAGCGGTACACCGCTAGAAATAAAATGAAAATTTCATTCCATCCCATGTCTCCTAATAATTTTGCCCATGTTAGAATGGGCATCCTAAATTGAATTAAGAATTTAAATTTAGAATATTTTATTTAGATATTTAAAATATCCAGCTTTTAGAAATGAAGAGTTTTTGTGTACATTTGAAAGTATTTACATCAATGTGAAAAATACAATAGTTATTACACCACTCAAATTTCAAATTGATTTGGTAAATAAGCCAATATTGAAGTTAATGTCATTTAAATGGTTGGAAAATTTTGCTATAATGGCATGCATACTTCATTGTTCAACGGTCCGACACGTACCACCGATAATATCATCTCTTCTTCTTCTTTTTTATTTTTATTTTTGGAAAAGTACAGAAAAATAAGAGAAAAAAAGAAAATCTGGGACAAACATATTTTAAATCATATTCATTTTTATGTAGTTTTAGATCTTGAAAGTCAAAATTTTGATGTCTTATAAATTTGAATAATATCTTAAAACTTTGAAAAATGTGTAAACAAATCATAAAAAATTAAACCAATGTGAGAAAGTTTGATTCCTAAGGTGTTGATAGGGACCTCTGGCATTTTTCTCTGGTTTGTAAATCCTTACAAATTTGTAGTTAGGGATTTATTTACCAAGTTGACTGGAGAGGTGACATGATTATCATAGATAGGAATTGAGTATTTAAGATTTTCGTTTCCCTTTTAACATTTTATATGAATTTAATGTTCTCAAGACTCCATGTATCTTCTATTAAATTCATTAATTTTTTATTTAAAAATTTCTAAATTTTATAAAGATTTCAAAATATTAAAAAAATTATATGAAGATCTTGAAAACTCTACTAATCACATCAAAGGCTCTTCATTTAATTGTAGAAATATTTTTATATTATTTTATTCACAACAAAAACTCAAAAATAAGAAGTATCATGTTAGAAAGGAGTAATTGATACACCTTTAAGTTCCTTCAAATAATTTTTTTAAGACCAAGGTATCCAAACATCTCACTTGACTAATTCCCTGTGCATGTGTAAACTTCCAAAGAATCCACACGTCTCACATAATTAATCCTTAAAACATATGTAAACCTCCCAATTTATACATGCCACTTACAAAACAACATAAAATGACCCTTTTTATGTTGAAAAGAACTTAATTCTAAAAGTTCTCGTAAATAAAGAGTTAAAAGACAGATTTTGACCATTAAGCCAATCACTCGTTATCAAGTCACTTCAAATCATTTCATGCAATCTATTACATACATGATTGTGTTATTGACATGTGTGCCAAAATTTATTTATTCTTTTAGACTTTTCTAGCTATTCAAGATAATGCTTTCAGTCTATCCGTATAAAAATATCACTATTTTTAGAATTGTGAAGAAAATTTAAAATTTTAATATATAGTCGAGATATAATTCAATATAATTTCAAGTGTGATGATCGTGTATCATCAAAATAAAAATTATTTTTTAATGTGTAAAATTATTTCTGATTGAACAATTAGCAATTTTTAGTGAGTCGATTTCTATTACATTGCATGTTATTTGTCTGTTTATTCTGAAGCTCTCGACTCAAACCAGTTATTAAACACCCATCATAGACGGCAAAATTGGCCCCACATAGCATGTAAAAGTTTAGTAGATAAAAAAATATTTGGATTAAAATGATTTTTTGTCAAGTATTACTCAATTAAAGATCTTTGCAATAGAATCATCAAACTAGATTATAGTGGGTCAATCATTTAATAAATTAATAGTTAATATTCATTTGTTAAGCCTAGATTAGGAAACTGGTCCCACTTGGTCCATTTCTTTTAGCCACTGGAAATCCGGTTATTTGGCTTTTACTTGTATGCATGGTTACAAAGCTAAAACGAGGCACATCGGGCCCTTTAAGATTCTGGGTCACATTATAGGGTTTTATGACCAAAGGTGTTCAGGTGTCTCGCCCAACTAGTCCTTCGGGACATGTGTATGCCTCCCTACACATATGCAGGGTTCAAGCGGTGAAACCTTACTTTATACATATCCCACGGAGATGGACTCTTCATTGGAGTTACGAGATATTGAACTCAAGAATTCAATCGCGAAGTCTTGTGTTTCAACCATTAGGCTAACCCCTTGGGTTCTGAGGAGACATATTGGCCAATATGTATCCAGATTTCAACTTCTTTTCCATTCTTTTTTCCTTCTTTAGATACCAGGTCACACTGTTGGTTATGCTCGTGTTGGGCTAAGACCTGCTATCTGTGTCCATACTGAGATGTCTTGGGTTTTCTTCTTTACTTCTCTTCAAAAATTATACCGTAAAGGCTAGTATGGTTATTAGATAAACATTGGCTGATATGCCTGGAATTTCAGGATCCTTGCTAAGAGGCAGCCACCCCCACGTTAAGCTTAAATTCATGGCTTTTCCACTAATTTCAGTTGACTAATCATGACCATCCCCTTCTCATGATAAATGCTAATGGGATCGATTCTGTAAGATAACACCTAATTGCTTATCCAATTGTACTCCAGTCTAAATATACAGTCCCTAATTTACTTTACATGATACTAACAAGCAATGAAAACAGCAAAATTTCTGTTTTACAAGGTATAACAACAAAAGAACTGATATATCGAATGAAAGATGAAAAAGCCTATTAATTTGAAGTCTTACATTTCCAGTTTGATACTTGCATCGACTCCGTCAGTGTTATTCTGCTGTCCCCAGAGCTGTGCATATCTTCCTGCCTTTGACAAGAGAACTTCATGGGGACCCTGTTCTACAACCTTGCCGCTCTCCAAAACAATGATCTGAAAAACAAGAAACAAAGAAAATGAATAGGAAAATTAGCACAGTTTGGAGAGAGAAAATAACAAGGGATTAGAAGATTATATACGTTGACCACTAAAACCCAGTCCATACAGTTCAGATGAATGTAGTGCTTGCTATAGGCATGTGAAGTGAAAATAAAGAGCGTTTGTTAGGAAAGTAGAAATATACATAAAAGAAGGGGAAACATTTGTTGGGGCCCAAAATCATCATCCTCATCCTCATCAAATCAAATCAATTTATCCCATCAATTTTGTTAGCATTTTGAGTTCTAATTTACAGCGAACCCTGTAACAAATCATATTGTTTCTACGACTCCATGATTTATCTGTCGTTGCCACATAATCCAATTTTTTAGCTGATAACATCTGAGGAAGAAGAAATGAAGAATAATTTGTATAGTAGAAATGTATTTTGTATTTTCAGCACACATATGGTTACAAAAGGACCTCTTAAATACAGGTGTTGTACAATCAAGAAAGGAGAAAAATAAAAGTAAAAAAGGAAAGAGAATAATAGTAGAATCAATTATAATCTCTAGGTCAACCCATATGTAAAATGTGCATTTGCTACACCGTATATCTCCAATGCTCCCCCTTATGTTGGTGTGAAGATATCAATTAAACTCAACTTGACCATAGATTCTTGAAGTAGTTGCAAGGAAACAACTTTTGTCAATGTATTAGCTAATTGACGTTTGGACTTGACGTAGGGGGTAGAGATTGTCTTCGAGGTGACATGGTCCTAGAGAAGCGACAATCGACCTCAATATTCTTTTCCGTTCATGAAAAATAGGATCGGAAACAACATGAATGACAGCTTGATTATCACCAAAACATGATCATAGGATCAAAATGTGCACAATCTCAAGCAGAAGTTGCTTAAGCCATAATAGTTTATAAGTAATGTTAGCCATTCTCCTGTACTCAGCTTCCGCATTGAAACGAGTAACAATATTTCATTTCTTACTTAGCCACGTGAAAAAAATTGCCACAAAAAAAGATGCAATAACCAGATAGAGCGACGATCATCTAGAGCAGGGGTCCGAATATCGGCCAATACGATTCGTATTAGCCGATATGCCGATATCTCGGCCATAGATTATCGGCCGATATTGGTTGTTTTTGTTAAAAAAAAAGAGAGATGGGTAAAGAATACCACAACAAAGACTTAGTTTCAGATATCAAAAAATATAAAAAACAACTTGAAGATGGGTATGCCTCGGTGCATGCATAAATTGACTCAACTCCAACAACATGAAGTATATTTGGTCAAGTGAGAGTAAGATATATTAATTTTCCAACCAGCTTCTGATAATAGTTGGGATCAGAAAGTAAGGTACTATAAGACGCATGAAGTCTAGAGTTTGGATCGAATGGGATATCAATAGGCTTTCAACCAATGTATCTGGCCTCTTGAAGAAGATCAACAGCATACTTCCTTTGGGATAAACAAATTCCTCTGGAGGATCAGGTAACCTCAATCCCAAGGAAATAACAAAGGGGTCTAAGTCCTTGATAACCAAAACAAAGTGAAGATATTGTTTAAGAGAAGCAATCACATCTTCATCATTACTAGTAACAACATACACAATTGACATGGTAATGCTAGATCCTCGCCGATGAACAACTAAAGAGTGATCGGACTAACACCGGACAAATCCATAAGAAATTTAGGCTCGATTAAACTCCTCAAACCAAGCACGTGGTGATTGCCTAAGGCCAATCTTTAGACGACATATAAACTTCTTCATGCAATTACCATGCAGAAAAGCATTCTTGCATCAAGTTGATAAAGAGGCCAATTGAAGGGTGCAACAATGGAGATACGAACTTGAACTGGTCATTTTGGCAAGAGGAGAAAAAGTCTCCATATAATCTACTCTATATGTTTGTAAAACCCTTGGCAACCAATCACGCCTTATACCATGCAATGGAACCATCTGGGTTAAGCTTTAAAGTGAAGACCCATTTGCAACCAACAAGCTGGTGCGAAGATGTCGTGTAAGCCCAGCTTGCATAAAGCATGAAACAACCTTGGTAAGCATATCCACAAGTTGGTCCTTAGATTTGAGATAAGAAGTGAAAATCCGACCTTCAAAAATGTGTTGTCGAGCTGAAGGAAGTGAAAATCGACTTCAATATGCTTAGTCAGTTCATGAAAGATAGGGTAGAGGCTATGTTGACGACAACCTGATTGTCACAGAACATGATTAATGAATCGGCAGGGGCAAGGCCTAAATCGGAAAGGAATTGCCGAAGCCAAAGTAACTCATAGATGCAGTATTGGCCATGGCACGATATTTTGCTTCAAAACTAGATCGAGAAACAACATTTTGTTTCTTGCTCTGCCAGGAAACCAAGTGGGATCCCAAGAAGACACAACATCCGGAGGTATAGTGTCGGTCGTCAGGAGACCCAGTTCAATCAACATTTGATTAGCCATAAACTGGTAAGTGACATTGTCATGCATAGAACGATCCTCGTCCAGGGTGAGCCTTAAGTTACCGAAGAATGCGAAAGACAACATGAAAATGAGTATCACGAGGAGCATGCATGAACTGACTGACAACACTAATAATATATGATAAATATGCCCGAGTGATAGCATAATAACTCAATTTCCCAATTAATCTCTGATAGAAGGCGGGATCATCAAGAAGGGTCCCATCTGAAGCAGATAACTTTGAGTGTTAGCAGACTTACATCTAGAATACCCTCGACATCATGTAATAAATCGAGAGCATACTTACGTTGAGAAAGAAAAAGTCTTGTAGGGGAACGGGCTGCCTCAATCCCAAGATAGTAGCGAAGAAGAATTCTTGTATTGAATTGTGTCTAAAACTGAAGAGGATACATGAATTTATAATCACAAGTGAGCCAATTACGATGGCAAAAAAGGAATGCAATCAAAGAATAACTAATTACAATCAATTACACAACTAGCGTTAACAATTAGGTCAACTTTCCAAACCGGAAAGATTCTGGTCAACTAGGACCAAACGTGGGTGCCACAACGCAAGTTCCGAAGAGAACTTGATGGTGGTAAGTAGAAGAGAAGAACCTCTAGAATATCTTTGATGATAAACAAGAAAAAGCTTGTCAGCAATTGAAGGAGGAGATGTAGGAGGAAGCTCATCATATGAAGGTGTGGAAGAATAATTGAAGAAGAAACAAAAGAATCCTTTGTAGACTCCTTGGGTGAGAAGTATGAAGTATGTTCAAAGAACTTAACATCCATTGAAACAAATCGTTTGACAGACACAAGATCAAAACATGCATACCCCTTTTGAGAAAAGGAATAACAAACAACCATACATTTGATAGTCTTGGAAGATAACATATTAGTAGAAAAAAAAATTTAATGCACAAAAGAAACACAGCCAAAGAGACTCAATGGAATGTGAGAAACAGAACGATGCATGATATCAAGGGGGGCCTTATCGTCTAGTACTTTAGGTGGCATACGGTTAATCACATAATATGCAGTAAGCATAACATTGGCCCAAAAATGTTTAGGAACATTCATTGTATGCAACAAAGTGCAAGTCTCCTTTGTAACATGCTGATTTTTATGTTCGGCAACTCCATTTTGTTAAGGAATATAAGGACAGAATGTTTGTGATTCAATGCCATGTTCCTGAAGATATTGTTGAAAAACAGAAGAAAGGTATTCAACACCATGTCTGAACTAGGTAGTCAGTGGCCTTCCACTCTTTATATGTCGAATCAGTAGTCTTGGGGGTGTAGATGATCCTTCAATAAAATCAAGTTTTTATTTGGACCTAATAAATATTTTGGCTGTTTGCAACCAAGATAGAAAATTAGTCTCATTCAACAGTCCATATGTAATTTTCCCAACAGATCCAAAAACATCGGTTGAAATAGAGGAAGCTATTCCACAAACTCTACCAAAAAAGAGGTCCAAGAAATACAACTGAACAAGACAAATTGCAGTAATATCAATAATATTATGGTGAAAGATGATCAAATCTAGTGATCTGACATCCAAAGCCTGGAAATCTAGAGAAAAGGCACAACCTTGGGTCCCCACATGAGATATGATGTAAAAAATGCCAGAGGGATTCAAAGCTCTCTAGAGGACCACACCAGTAGTTGAATAACAACCCCCAAAGCCTCAGGGAACTGCCAAATATTGAGGTTGAAAAGGAGAAATATCAGAGATTTGATGTAAGACACTCAGATCTGAACAACATTCATATGGGCCCCACGAAGGACAAGATCCAGATCTCATGGTATGGATAGGCACCAAAAACGGAAGAACTATGTGGGTGGGGTGGGGTGTGTGTGTGTTTGGGTGGTGGGTGGGGGGGGGGGGGGGGGGGGGGGGGGGGTGGGGTGGGGGGTTGTTTTCCCACCACTAGATTCCTCAGATCCAATAAGATGGACAAATGATATTAAAACAAGTAAAAATACTCTTATGTACAATAAATGGATTTCCATTGACTGGATGTGCTTGAAAATCTCCAGGAAATAATAATAATAATATGAAAAATTAAATCCGGAGCAGAAAACACTTCAAATCTGATCTGTTGAACGTCGCCAGAATCTGGCAAAGAATGGTAACTATGGCAACAATTTGGATGGTGATCAGTAACTGTGACAAGCTAAAAAGATTTTTCAAAACTTGGCTCTGCATACAATGATAATATTTGAAGAAGAAATGAATAATAATTTGAAGGGAAGAAATGTATTTCAAATTTTTCATCACAATAAGGACCTCTTAAATAGAGGTATTGTACAATCAAGAAAGGGAAAAAGTAAAAGCAAAAAAGGAAAGAGAGTAATAGTATACCAATTACAATCTCTGGGTCAACCCATGTGCAAAATGTGCATTTGCTACACCAAATATCTCCAATATCAGCAGCCCCTCCTTTTTTATTTTTCATACTGGCATTAGTTTGCCGCTCAAAATACTGGCATTAGTTTGTATTCTACATGTGCCCAAACATTCTTCCATGGAACCACCTTTACGGTTCCCCTGAAGCATGATTTCTAATTCTATCAAATCTGTTCTCATTCTAATATTCTATTGTCCCACGGGCAAATTTTTTCTCTGAAATGCACATCCTTCCACCTTTAACATACACATTTCTTTCACCATTGCTCATCTTTTCCTTTTCACCCAATATTCAACTACATATATCATTATAGTTCTAAGTGCCATTATATAGAAAAACACCCTTTTAATAGACATGTTATGTGTTGCTGCAGGACGTCTCACCTCATACCGTAAAGACAACCACCCTTAATCTGTTTGAGGATTTGAGAAAAAATAAATTAATAATTTGATGACAGCTGCTTTGCATCACCTGCCAGTCCTTGCATGAGTGAGAGTGGAAAATGGAAAGTGGAATAAATGAGATACACCGACAAAGGAAAAGAAAACAGGATCTGCTGCTTCGTCATACGTATTTATTTTTTGAAGACGAAGGTGTCCAAGTCTCTTAGAGCACCTGAGTAATCCTCGGGGTATGTACAGACCTTTCTATCTCACTCGCTTTCTTTCGCTCTTCCTCACTCTCACTCTTGCTCACTCATTTTCTTTGTTTGTGTTGTTTCTATATCTATAGAATTCTCTTCTACAAGTATTTGAAATATGCCAGTTTTACATTTACAATGTTATTTGAATGGAAAAAAAAACATTGGACTTGTCGAATGATTTCAAATCTGGTTAGGCCCGAGAATTTAATTAAGTAGAGATTGTCTCCCTTGGGTGGAAGACCTTAAACCTAATTAGGGTTCCGCTTGTATGGGGTGTACTTGATGGCCATAATCTGAGGTGGTCGCCATGACTGGGGATGAAAGCTCCAAATATGGCACCATGATCCTAGTTCCGCTTGTACGGGGTGTACTAGATGGCCATAATCTGAGGTGGTCACTGTGACCGGGGATGAAAACTCCCAAATACGGCATTGGGCCCTAAACCGGAGGTTTTGGAAATTCAGGTGGTTTTTTTTATATATAAAAAAAGGGGGGAGGGGGATGAGTTGACAAACCAGGAAACTTTGAAAACAAGCGGAGCTTTCAAGGAAAGGTTTTGGAAAACCTGATTAAAACTTATGAGAAGTTTGTTTTTTGGTAAATGATATTTCTTTCAAGACTGAAGGGAAAAAATCATTTTACTATTTTGTGTACATAAGTATTTACGTTTTGAATGCATGCATAATTAGAATTTCTATCATAAGAAATGATTTTATTCTTCTGTTGGGCTTGTGAAGCTCAGCCCTTTTACCATTGCAGGATCGAAAGCCGAGGAAGGGGCTTGTGATTTCCCCGCGTTGTTGTGAGGAGCCGAATACCTAATAAGACTTCTGTTATGAAATTTAGCATACAGTATTGAGCTAGTTTTTAATATTTTGTTGACGTGTATTCGGATTCTGAAATATTCAAGTACTTTAAGCTTATAATATTTATTAGATATTAATAGATTAGTTGGTGTATGAAAATGTAGTTGTCAATGAGAATATTGGTGTTGGATGCTTGAGAGAGAGTGTGTGTGTGTGTGTGGTGGGGTGTGGGTGCAGGAGGTTCCATAGTTGATGTAATGAATAGAAAATTATTAGAAGTGTTTATTTGCAGGTTATAAACACAGGTTGTAAAATTTTGGAATGTCTGAAATACATAAGGAACCCTACCGGAATTTCAGTAGAATTTGGGCAAACGTTTAGTTAGACAATAGAAAAAAAATGTCATTTTTTCCTAACTCAATCCACCACCCAAGTCATGTCTTGGGGTTCAGGCGTGACAGAAAAAAATTATCAAGTGAGAGAATTGTAAAAGGCAAATTGGTGTCAAATTGGGTATGGGTGAAATTCATAAGAGGTAGGTGGATGGAGAAGGGAGGGGGGTGGGGGGGATGGAGTAAACTGGCCTTTACATTAGTCTAGACATTGTGTTTTAGGGGTGTGGGAATTCATCATTAGGCACTTTATATAGAAGTGTATGTGTATTTCGGGGGATTTGTGGTGTTCTGTATTTTATGTGTGTTGTGATTTTTAAAAGAGCTAAACTGATAAATCAGTAAATAAGCATAAATGGGTCTGGGTTGGATAAATGGGTCAACCCGTTTAATTAAATGGGTTTGGGTATTAGTCAAATTGATTATTCCTAAAAATGAGCTAAATGTCTAAATGGGTAAATGGGTCTATATGGATTTAAATCAATTTGGGTTGCGGTTTAGACTGACCCATTTAATAAACAAGTAATGGGTTGAGGTTTGCTGACCCGAACATGAATTAGACCTACCCAAACTAACCAATAGCTAGGTCTAGAGTGGATCTATAAGATCCATTGTGGGCCCCATAAATCAAAATTTGCTTGAAATCTTGTTTGAACTGGTCTTAGCGAAAAATTTATATATGGCCAAAAACTCCAATAAACCAGTTGTAGTCACATAAGACAAAATACTTGTAAAGTTACCTTGAAAAATGTGATAGAACCCATGTGATGTGAATGACATGGACCTACCATTGGTCCAAAAAATGGAGTGTAGATTTTTTTCTACAACACCCGGGTTTATTGGATTGTGCCCATATGTATATATATATATATGATGGATTCTGTTGGAATGATGCTTTGGTGACGGATTTGAAGTGGGTTAAAATGGAGAAATTGGATATGGGGTAGTTGTGGGTGGGGAGGAGATACAAAGTTGTAAAAGAATGGAAATGCGCTTGGTCGTTATGAACAAATGTGAGTTCTGTAAGGATGACCACAAATGTGTTTTGCAAGGTACGATATTGAGGTTGTAAAATTGAACAAATAGCAGTAGGTCCTATGTTTAAAATAGATTTATGGAGGTACATTAATGGAGATGGGTTCGGGTTGGCCTTTGATGATGGGGAAGGGTGAAAAGGAATGGATTCCCAATGATGATGATGACAATGATGAGAGTCAAACAGGAGGTTCTAAAAAGGATTGATATTAGAGAAGATGGAAAATTACCCATTATAGTATGATGACCAAAAAAGGAGGATTGGAATATTACTATGGTTGAGGTCAGGGATTGTACAATTGGAATTGGGATTGTCGTAGCTGGGGTAGGAGAAGGGGCTGTGGTTTTCCACTTAAGTGAGTGGTTTTATTGCATCTTGCCAGTGATTGTTGGCCATGATGGATACAATCTTTAAAAAATGATTTTTGAATTTGATCCTGAAGTCTCGACTTTCATTGTTTTCATAGCATTTATAGTTTTTATTTTTGTATTTTTTGCTAAAACTTTAAATTTCTATTTTATTATTATTTATTGGTTTATTGATTTTTTTTATGGTAAAATATGCTCAAATAATAAAACTACTCAAGACAAAATCTAGGTTTTATTTTTGTTCTTCAAAAACAAATCAAAACAGTATGTTAAACACTTAAAATAATGGCATTTTTGTCTAAACGAATTGACTCTAGAAATATTATAATCTTACAGCTTAGAATCTGACAGCATCCAAAAGCAACCTAAATCAGCTGAGTGGATAAACTCAGATTAGAGGTGCCAACTCTTGAGTAGAATTTAATAGTTTTGGATATATTCAATTCATTGTCAGATGGGAATTTTTTTTTTCCAGAGTGGTAAACTCAATTTAAAGGGACGTCATGACTTACAGAAACCTTGTTCGTATCTTCTTTAATTAAACAAAGAATTGGTATAAACTAGCCACTACCTTGCTTCATTTATATATTTATTTGTCTGGATCAGTGGGCATAATTTCAGAAGATTACCAACAATTCAGAGAAAAAATCCATTCTCATAATTTTTGACAAAGACAACTCCTTACCTCATCACACTGCATTGCAGTTGTCAGCCGATGAGCAATGAAGATTGAAGTTCGATTCTTTGCTAGAGATTTCAGTGCACCAAGTATCTCAGCTTCTGTTGTACTATCAAGAGCACTGGTAGCTTCATCACATAACCTACAAGCAAAAGGAATGCAAAATTACAAGTTGTTTATGAGGTTCTGTTATTTCATGAAAATACTCCCATGCACAAATGTGTAATGGATGTCTAGATGCAGGCTGATATTCCAATAATTCTTCATCATCCATATAGGGTCAGATATGTGACTTCTACTCACAGACACTAACTAAACCATATTTAATAGTTAGATGATCATGTTCATACTCGCAATCCAAGGGAAAATGGTAAGTGAGAATCTTTCTGCAGGGTGTTGAACACTGTGGTCAAGACCTTCTATCGAACAATCTTTGAAAGCATTAAAGTCTCTCTGACTTCCAGTAGAGAGTTAGTTGCTTGATCCAAAATATAGCATGAGAATGAGAATGCATGACCAGTAGGCATGCACATCATTAAATACAAATGCATGGGTGCAAAAACAGAATACAGGATAGATGTCATAGTGCAAAAAGTTTAGAAGGACAGCCTGCAGAGAGTAGTTTCTTTTTTCCTTTCTTTTGTGTTGCGAGGATGCAGGACCAGCAGGATTGCACCATATCATCATTAACATCATCATCATATGCCAAAATCTCATCTATTTGGGGTTAACTTTTCGAGTTCTACTTCTCCATTTGGCCCTATCATAAACCATAAAGTCAATCCATAGTCTATTATGTCTTTCTTTATCCCTTCCTTCCACCTTTTTAGTGGTCTCTCTCTCCTCATTGTGCCTACAATTTTTAGTTACAAACGAATTTCTCTCAATTTGTAACCTATTAGGGCTATTTTTAACTCTCCCTAATGCGGTCATTTCCTGTTAGAAGGGAAATAGGACTCTCCCTAATGCGGTCATTTCCTGTTAGAAGGGAAATAGGAAAAAGAAAGACAATAGTGAAGAGAAGGGAAGAAAAAAAAGAGAGATGAATTCTCTCTGTACCATTCCTTTTGTTAAATAAAAAAGAGGGTGCATGTATATATAGAATACAGAGAGCCAATCAATGCAAGCAAAGAAGGAAAGGAAGACCGGTTACAATCAATATAATCTAAAAGTCAAATGTACATGTAAAATGTGAAATTACTATAATATTTACAACACTCCCCCTCAAGCTGGTGTCAAGATATTCATTAAGCCTAGCTTACTTAAGACACTACCAAGTTGTGATCGAGAGATGGCCTTGAAGAGCTTATCTGAAAGTTGATCTGGATTGCAAATAAGGAGTGAGAATCTGACCCACAAAAACATGATGGTGAAAAAAGTGACAATCAACTTCACATGCTTTTTATGCTCATGGAACACAGGGTTTGAAGGAATGTTGATGGCCACCTGATTATCACAGAACAATAATGGTTCAAAGGAGGCAAAACCAAACTTGGCTAGAAATTGTTGGAACTATAGTAATTCACAGGCAGTATTGGCCATGACACGATATTCAACCTCCGCACTAAAACGGGCAACAACAATCTGTTTCTTGCTACACCAAGAGATCATGAGATCCAAAGAAAACACAATATCATGTGGTCGAGCGACAGTCGTTAGGACAGATGGCCCAATCAACATCTGAGTAACCGCGAATGGCCATTTGAGACTGGTGTTTATAGAATAATCTCCGTCCAGGGTGAGCCTTAAGATAATGAAGGATCCAAAAAACAGATTGAAGATGGGCATCACATGAGGCATGCATAAATTGACTCACCACTCCAATAGCATAGGATAAAATCTGGCCTGGTAATGGTGAGATAAATAAGTTTACCCACTAGTTTCTAACAAAATGAGGGATCATCTAGTGGAATTCCATCCGAGGAAGAAACCTTAGTAATGACATCAAGATGAACGTCTGATGGCTTGCATTTAGAATATCTTGCATCATGTAAGGGATCTAAATCATATTTTCTCTGAGAAAGAGAAAGCCCTTGAGAAGAATGAGTAATTTCAATCCCGAGAAAATAATAGTGGCCCCAAATCTTTAATATCAAAGAAGTGTCGTAAATAGTCTTTTGATGCAGTAATAGATGAAGTATCATTCCCAGTAAGAACAATATCATCATATAAACAAGAAGAATCACATAGAGTCAGCAAGGTAGATAAACACAGAGTGATATGTAATGACCCGACCTGCGATTACGGATTTTAAGAGGTCCTAGCATAGTTATATAAGATAGAGTGTGGGCTCTCCAATGAGCCCTAGTTGGACCAATTCCGAGCCTAAAGGCTCAAAGCGTATTTTGGTCATTTACAATTGCAGCATTATTCTATGGAAAGTTATTTGAAAACACACGTCAAACTTAGAAATTGAACATTTGACCATGTTAGGGTTCCCGAATTAATGATTGATATAAGTAAATAAATTTAAATCTAAAATGTTCTTGTTATTTTAATAATGAAATAATTAAGTGCTCATTGAATAATAAATAAATAAATTTAATGATTTATTTAAAATATTTCTCCAATAATCAAGTTTAAGTTAATGATTGACCCAAATCTATATTAGTGCTTGCAAAATAAAAAGAAAATAATAAAGAAATAAAACTGAAACCCAACCAATCCCTCTCTTAACCCTCTCATGCAGAACTCCCCACTTCTCTTCAATCCCTGCATGTAACACCAGCCCCATTATGTTTCCCCTCTCCCAAACGGCAACCCAAATTCCAATCCGATCTAAATTCCACTGCCTTAACCGACCATGTATTATTGTGCATGCAAGTATAAAATCCCTAAGAAAAATCGAGAGAACCCTAATTACCCTTTATCCGTCTCTTTCGATCGTTTTTCTCTGTCTCTCTGTCGCCTCTCTTCACAACCTCTATAGCAGCACCTCCTTCTCTACAACTTTGCACAAGAAGACATGCAGGTTGAAGAATGATAATTATGTCCTTTTATCCCTCTCTTTCCATCGTTTTTCTCCGTCTCTCTGTCGCCTCTCTTCACAACCTCTATAACAGTACCTCCCTCTCTACAACTCTGCACAGAAAGACATGCAGGTTGAAGAAAGATAATTATGGCGGAAGTTGAAAGATTAGAAGCAGGGGGTGGAATCATCTAAGGAGAATTTGAAGGAGAATGAGTTCTTCAATGGTGCTCTCCTTTTTGCAGTCCTTTATTATGACTTAACGATTATGATTGCTGGATCCAGAGAGCATCTCCCTCAAGTATGGAGAGAAAGGAACTTTTCTATATCGTCCAATTAGTCTCGTTGGCAGTCTTTACAAACTTTTGGCTGATAGGTTGAAGAAGACTCTTCCAAAGATTATTAGTAAATCACAGGGGGCTTTTGTTGAAGACCGTCAGATTTAGATGGGGTCTTAATAGCTAATACACTTGTCCATATGCGGAAAAAGAGAGAAGAAACCAGGTCTTTTGTTCAAAATTGATATGGAGAAGGCTTATGACTTTGTGGAGCGGTCTTTTGCAGGTTACCTCTTCGATAGGATGGGGTTTGGGAGGATATGGTGTGGTGGATGAAAGCATTTAGGATACAACATATTCAGTTTTGGTCAATGGCTCCCCTATTCCATCCATTACAGCTAATAGGGGCTTGAGGCAGTGAGATCCTTTGTCTCCCTTTATGTTTACCCTTGTAGGAGAAGGTTTAAACAAACTAGTGGAGCAAGCATGTGCTTTAGGAATTGTCAGAGGCTTTAGTACACCGGTGAATGGGGCAACTGTTACAGTTTGCTGATGATACTATTTTCTTTTGTGAGCCAGAAAAGAAGGAAATATTAGGTTATAATGTAATACCATGTCCCAAAAAAGTCCCACATTGTTAGTTGCATTGGAAATTCCTCAGTATATAAGTGGTAGCCTTCCTCCTTCTAGCACAAGGCCTTTTGGGAGCAACAGTGGGTTGGCTCGCCAAAGCAAAGCCGTGCGGGTCCGTGTATAAGCCCAAAGCGGACAATATTGTGCTAGCGGGACGGGTTGTTACATATAAAAGCAAAGCCGTGCGGGTCCGTGTATAGGCCCAAAGAGGACAATATTGTGCTAGCGGGACGGGTCGTTACAAATGGTTTCAGAGCATGGTTCAACTCTCTGCCTGAGGGGGTGGGCTTGGTTGTTGTGTGTGCAGAGCCGAGGACGGCTCTGACTTTATAGGGTAGATTGTAATACCCCGTCCCAAAAAAGTCTCACATTGCTAGTTGCATTGGAAATTCCTTAGTATATGAGTGGTAACCTTCCTCCTTCTAGCACAAGGCCTTTTGGGAGCAACAGTAGGTTGGCTCGCCAAAGCAAAGCCGTGCGGGTCCATGTATAAGCCCAAAGCGGACAATATTGTGCTAGCGGGACGGGTTGTTACATATAAAAGCAAAGTCGTGCGGGTCCGTGTATAGGCCCAAAGAGGACAATATTGTGCTAGCGGGACGGGTCGTTACAAATGGTTTCAAAGCATGGTTCAACTCTCTGCCTGAGGGTGTAGGCTTGGTTGTTGTGTGTGCAGAGCCGAGGACGGCTCTGACTTTAAGTGGGGTAGATTGTAATACCCCGTCCCAAAAAAGTCTCACATTGCTAGTTGCATTGGAAATTCCTTAATATATAAGTGATAGCCTTCCTCCTTCTAGCACAAGGCCTTTTGGGAGCAACAGTGGGTTGGCACGCCAAAGCAAAGTCGTGAGGGTCCGTGTGTAGGCCCAAAGCAGACAATATTGTGCTAGCGGGACGGGTTATTACATATAAAGCGATTCTTAGATGTTTTGAGTTAGTTTCAGGCCTCAAAATAAATCTAGGTAAGAGTACTCTAATTGGAATCGAGATGGAGGGGGATCATCTGAAGGAGTTTGCAGACGAAATAGGATTTACCATTGGGAAAATCCCCATTATCTACCTAGGACTGCCTGTGGGAGGGAATCCAAGACGCAAATCTTTTTGGACTCCAGTGATTGAGAGAGAGGAAAGGAGATTGTTCGGTTGGGGTAGAAAATATGTCTCTAGGAGGAGGGTTACTCTTATCAAGTTAGTCTTATTGAATCTCCCACTTTGTTTTTTTATCTTTTTTTGAAATGCCAAAAGGGGTGGTGGATAAAATAGAGCAGTTAATTTTTGTGGGGAGATAATGATATGAAAATGAAGGTTCATTTGGTTGTTTAGTCGGAGGTTTTGAAACCAAACTCTAAAGGGGGGTTGGGAATTGTGCCAATCCAATTGAGGAATTAAGCTTTGTTGTGTAAGTGGGGCTAGCGCTTTGGGAGAGAAAGAGAGGCCTTATGGGTTAGAATTTTGAAAGCCCAGTATGGTTTGGCAGACAATAGTGCCTGGTCTTTAGGGGATAAAGTGGAGACAAATGCCTCTGTAGTAGTTAAGGCTTGGTGGAAATTAAGTCAAGGTATAGGAGTAGTGGGGAGAATGTATAGTGATTAAGACTAGACTGTTAGTGGGAAAAGGCGATAGAACGAGTTTTTGGTCAAATTTGTGGTTAGGGGAAAGACCTCGTAAGGAAATATTCCCAAGGCTATACAGGATTTTAAGAAACAAATGGGATTAGTAAAGGACTGTTACAATTTGGAGGGTAATGAGATTTTATGGAACCTTGATTTTCGTAGGGACCTTCGCTCTTTTGAAATTGAGAGTAGAAATAATCTTTTTGCGCAGCTACAGAAGTTTCCTTTATCACTAGAGGACGAGGATGAACCGATTTCGACAGGAAAATCGTCAGGAGTCTACTCTGTTAAGTCATTGGTGGATCTCGTGCTCAAGTCTTATAGTAATGATGAAATTGCCACCAACATGGCTTGGAAAGGGGTTGCACCTCCTAGGGTCCAAATCTTCGAGCAGTGTGTTTTAAAAGGGAGGGTGTTGACCAGAGTGGAGTTGAACAGACGAGGAATGTTAAGGAATGAAGAGGATCTTTTATGTCCATTATGTAATTTAGAGGAGGAGGATCTAGATCACTTGTTTGTCAGTATCCAATGGCTCAGAGTTTGTAGATGAACTTTACCAATTTTCTAGATGTTCTGTGGGTCTTAGATAAAACATGTGGGGGAGCATAGATTCTTGGTTATTGTTGGGTTTACAACCTAGAAAGAAATTGGCCTGTAATACGATCCAAGGTGTGGTTTTGTGGTCATTGTGGAAATAGAGGAATAATAGAATTTTTTATGGTAAATCAATGAATGTTGATGATCTTTTTCAGATAGCAAAGTGGAGACTTCGTGTATGCCTCTTTTCTAGCACAGAGTTTAAGGGTATCCAGCCATTGGATCTTCTTTTGTCTTGGGAGGGGTGTATGAGCAATTCTAGGTGGAATCTGAGGTCAGAGGAGAGCTAGGCTCCACCGGATCGGGGAGTTATGAAGGTTAATGTGGATGGTGCTGCAAGGGGGAAACAAGGGCTGGCAGGAATAGGATGAGTACTAAGGAATCATGAGGGCCGAACAATGATCACATTTAATGAGTCGGTTGGTATTAGAGATTCAAATAAGGCGGAAATTCTTAGCATTAGGAGAACTTTGACAATTTGGAAACTTCACGGGCAAGGTAGACTTATGATTAAAGGGGACTCCGACAAATGCAATAAGATGGGCTTTGGGACAAAGGCGTCCTCCTTGGAAAATGATTACTACGCTTAGGGAGATTAGAACTTTGGTGACAGGGCTTGATGTATCTTTCGTTCAAATTAGCCGTACAACTAACGGTTTCTCAGGAGTCTTCTATCTTTGACTTTTGAAGACATCCATTTGATTGCATGATGGGTTGAGGGATTGTTGGACAACAAATATTTTTTTGTATTTATGTTTATTTTTTTAATGTTATTTTCTTCATTTTTGCTTTATTTTAGGTCTATTGCTTTTAGATCTTTTTTGTTGATCTTGTACTTATGAATGAAATTTCTCTGTTACTGCTCAAAAAAAAATAAATAAGGCTGAATTATTAGCAATTAGTAAGGTCCTAACATTTGGTTGAGATTTGGGTCGGGGGAATTGATTATCAAAGGGATTCAATGAATGAAATAAGTTGGGCTAGCAACAAGAAGGCCCCTCCATGAAAGTTGATAGAGGTTCCCATGGACATTAGGGTCATGGTTTCACAGCTGGAGGTGTCTTTCATTCACACTAGGAGGGAGGCTAATGTGTGACCGATTTTTTAGCAAAGAGTGGAGTGGATAGGGAAGAGGCTTTTGTTGACTTTTTGGGTGGTGTGTAAGAATGGGGTAGGTTGTAAAGGTTTTGGGGAGATGTAATTTTTAATGTTCTTAGTTATTTTTTTGTAGCCACTTGTTTGTTTTAGGTATGTTTCTCCTATGGCAGCCTTTTGTACTATTCTTTTTTGGTTTAATGAAATTACTTTTTGTTAATGTTCACACCAACAAAAAAAAAATCTGCTCCATAAAGCACTTTAGGTTTGGTAACTATTTTATAAAATGGTCCCTTTAAGTAATGTGGAACTCTTTTCTCCCACAAAATTCCACTACCTTGTCTACATTTTACCAACCCTCGTCTCATCCTATTAATTATATCTAAGTCAAATCCACCATAAGATTTTGTTATAGAGCCCAATATCTAAACATGTCATAGTGTGATACAACGTCATCAAATGCACCACAGCATCAAATGAAATATGCAAACAACAAAAGCAAAACACTTACAATATAGAAGGCGCCTTCAAAAATGCACGAGCAAGTGCAACACGTTGCTTTTCTCCACCACTTAACTGCAAAAAAATCATTTCATCATTTGAAGATTGATAGCTTCATCAAAAACACATCATACTGACATTTAGGAAACCTAGTGACTGAAATTCCATATCTACAAGACTGGTGTACTCTATCCCTTAGTTTCTAACCCCCTAAAAGCTGTAAAATAAACTAAAAATATCTTTACTAAGGCATTCGTTGTTCTCTTTTCTAGTAATTAATTATAAACTCGTAAATAAACCAAAAGTAAAGAAAAAATTGAACTAAATAACAGTAGACCAAATTGTGAACCAAGAGAATCATAATTAGCAAATCAAAGTTGTGATTGAGTGCACCAAAACTAGTGAACTGGGCAATCCAAGACCCACAAGCCATATGCCAGATAGCCAACAAAATGAAATATCTAGGAAAAAATTATATCAACCTACTACTAGAGAACCAAGATCTTTATTATAAGGGACTTTCTATGGGAGGGATAAGAACCTCTAGCACAGTTGTTTAAGTGCTCATACTTGCAACCTCAAAGTTGTGAGTTCAAGTCCTATAGATGTCAAATAGGTAGTTGATAGGAACTCTATTAAAAAATAATGGAGAATATAGAGTAAATAGGATAGGGATTTTTTACATAGAGTCAGTGGAGATTAGGGATTCAAATGAGGTGGAACTTCTAAGTATTAGAGAGCTTTAACCATCTGAAAGGTTTATGGGCATGGAAAATTAGTGATAGAGGCGCACTCGACAAATGCAATCAAATGGGCTAAGGAACTAAAGCGACCTCTCTAGAAGCTGATCACCACAGCTAGGGAGATTAGGGCTCTAGCTTTGGGACTCGATGTCACATTTGCCCAAGTCAGTCGCACAGCTAATGGCGTGGTGGATTGCAAAGTCTGGAGCAGACAACTCAATTTTAGGTGTGTTTCTTCTGTGAGATTGGGCAGTCTAAAGCAGGGATGTGGACAGGATGATTGTATTCGACCTATGGTGTTTTTGTTGATGTACTTTTTCTTTTCTTTCTTCTTTTTTTCTCTTTGGTCTATTCCATCTAGACCTCTTACATTTGATGTATATGCTCTTCACTATTATATACTAATATAAATCATATTGTTACTACTAAAAAAAATAATAGGGGTTTTACTTCGAGGAGAAATCAAGCCTTCGATATGGCTTCAATTTGAGAACACAAACCTCATAACCTTCGCTGGATAAGGGAAAATCTCTCATGCCTTTAATTGATGATAAGAATGGATATAAATAAGAGTACAATGCCAGAAAAGCTAAGCTACATGAGTATGGGTATGAGTGTTGATGTCCGACAAGGGTACAAGTTGTCGGACACAGGCTTCAGATTGGTTGTCGACTTGAGGATCGAAGAAATATAAGCCATTGGCTTCACGACCACCACCAACCGTTTGTTTAATGGATAAGTCCAGGAAGACACAGTGGGTAGGATAAAAGGTTACTGAGCAATTAATTTTTTTAGCAAGGACACTAACAGCTAATAGATTGCGACATAAATAGGGAGCATGTAAAACAAATGATAAATCTAGATTAAAGGATGCATGGACAGTCCCTTCACCAGAAATATCAATGAAAGACCCATTAGCTAACTTACCCTTACCAAGAGAAACAGGGGAAAGTGTGGAAAAGAGATGAGACATACCAGCCATATGATTGGTGGTTCCAAAATCGATAATCCAAGAATTTTTAGAACATGGAGAGCAAAAGGCACAGTACCTGATTGATCTATGTCAACATGAGAAACCACAGAGGATTGAAGATGCTTCAATTGTTGTTGTAAGGAAGCAAACTCTTGTTTGGACACACGAATGGTGTCATTTTTAGCAGCAGTGGAAGGGTGTTGGTATGATTAGCCAGCTTAGAGGGAGGTCTACCATAAACCTTATAGCAGGAATCCACATAGTGATTAATCTTGCAGTACATACAAAAACGGATACCTTTCTTCTTTTGTCCTTTGTATCGCGTCGGATACTAATAACCAATAAACTGGTTCCTTCCCTTTGAGAGAGGAAGGCCCCTTAGAAACAAGAGTTGGTCATTCAGCAAGCACAAAAGCAGAGGACATAACTAGGCAACGCATTTCATCCTGAAGTAATGTAGAAAAGACTCATTCAGCGGTGGAAGAGGTCATTTGCTCAAAATATGGGCTCGAATAGGCTCAAAGTCGAGGTTAATTTTAGAATCTATTTAGATGTTAAGATATATTTAGATTTTCTTAATTAGTAATTATTGAAGTTGTATTATCTGCTTTCCTATTTTATTTATTTCCTACCATATTTGTATTCCCTTTTCTCTATAAATAAAATCACCGGTCTCTCCTTGATTAAGAAGGGCACACATTATTATTTTACATGGTATCAGAGCCTAAACTCGGTCCAACTTTTTTCTTCACCAATCTTCTTTTGAGCAGCTTTCCTTAATCTAGACTCTCCTTCATTCCCTCTGCCGGAGGAGATTAATCACTGGCAGAGGAAGGCTCATCTCATTCAATTCCCTCCCGGCCCATCCTTGGAATGAAAAAAAAAAATCTCAACTCAGATCTGGCAGAGTTGTTTCCATCCTCAATTTGCAGTCTCCTTGTCGTCTCTGTTTTGGCGTTCGGACAGAATCTCTTCCGTCGTTGACTCCTTTTGCTCAGCCGAACCATGCCAGATCTGGATCTGGATCTATCCTGAAGTAGCGTATTTGCCAGCACCAGTCAAGCTCTCTTGCATCTACTGTTTTTGTGCTCGGCCGGGACTGTAATAACCCGCCCTAGAAGGGGGCCTTAAGGTAAAATGCGCACATCTGGAGAGAAAATAGCTACATGGTGCTGGGCGCCCCCCTGGAGGAGTCCCACATCACCTATGGGATAGAATTGGCGCCAATATATAAGATGGGCGCTACTTCCCATCAAACACAATGTGTTTTGAGGGTTCTCCTGGTGTGGGCCCTCAATGCAAAGACGTGCGGGTCCCGCTAGCGGGCCCAAAGTGCACAATATTATGCTGGATGGACTGGAGCATTACAAATGGTATCAGAGCACGGCTCAACTCTCAAACTGTGGTGTGAGGCTTGGTTGTTAGGCGTACAGAGGCAAGGATGGCTTTGGTCTTAAGGCGGGTGGATTGTAATACCCCGCCCCAGAGGGGGGCCTCAAGGTAAAATGCGCACACGTGGAGAGACAATAGCCAGGAGGCACTAGGCGCCCCCTGGAGGAGTCTCGCATCGCCTATGGGGTAGAATCGGTGCCAGTATATAAGATGGGTGCTACTTCCCATCAAGCACAACGCATTTTGAGGGTTCTCCTAGTATGGGCCCTTAATGCAAAGCCATACAGGTCTTGCTAGTGGGCCCAAAGCGGACAATATTGTGTTGGATAGACTGGGGCGTTGCAGGGGCCGTCACCGCCCCACATCTACCGTCTCCTGAACGCCAGCCAGTGCAACCCTCTGTCTCGCTGGTCCAGTTTCAGCCAGTGCCTCACCTTTCAACCGTGTTGCCTGCCACTCCTTCGAGTGTCTCCAGCGTCGTCCATTCGGGCCTCTATGCTTCTCACCCATCTCTCTGTTGCAGTCATCCGACTCGCTCCAAATCCGATGCACACAACTCAGGAACTCGAGCAGCAATATGACATCTCAGCTCTCAACTCCTTCGCCCGTCATGTGGATCTACCCCAATTGTTGCTCTATTGTGCCCAGCCAGGTACCCAGAATCATCAAGTTGTCCAGATCAGATCTTGGTTTCCATCCGTCTGCTTTACATTATTATTAAAAAAAAAAAAAAATCCAATTTCTCTTTTCCAGACCGCCATCTATGTTAGCCGTCTGCCAGTTCAAAGCCAATCAGTATGCTGCCAATTCACCACATCTTCGTAGCCAGTTAGTGTGCTGCCAGTTCGTAGTCAATCAGTGTGCTGCCAATTCAACTCATTTCCTATGGCCAATCAGTGTGCCATTTTTCACAATTCATCTGCAATTTCTACAATTTTCAAGCTTTGAATTATTTCCATACACGCTACAGCTTGTGGGGTCGGGTTAGAATTTATTTAGAAGCTAAAATATATTTAGATTTTCTTAATTAGTAATTATTAAAGTCGTATTTATATGCTTTCCTACTTCATTTATTTCCTACCATATTTGTATTCCCTTCTCTATAAATAAAATCATCGGTCTCTCCTTGATTAAGGAGCACACATTATTATTTTATAGTTAAGACCAGCCAATAATCAAAGGTGCGCCATTTTTGAACATATTGCATGTATAATAAGTTATCTACAGGATACTCAAATGTGATTGTCTCCAATTGATCAAGTACTAAACAACTTCGCATTTTGGAATAATATTGAATAAGGGACAACTCTCCCTGTTGAAGATGAACAACCACCTGATATAGTTCATAGATACGAGCGGAGTTATCATCAACAAAATACAAGGCTTTGACCATATCCCACACATCTTTTGCAATGGGTAGGGTATACACTAGTCTGCGAACGTGCTCTTCCATAGAGTATAGGAGCCAGGATTGAACCAAGGAGTTATTTGCTTTCCATACCTTGTATTTGGGACTATCCTTAGCAAGCTCCATGGAAGTAGAATCAATATAAACAAATATTTGCTTGCCATCGAGGAAATTTTTTGCTGAATGAGACCATTGGAAGTAATTGATCTAATTTAAAAGTATAGTGGTGGTCTTTCCAATATGATGGGAATCAGAAGAGATAATATCCATCAGATTTAAAGAATTAGAAATGTCAGTTTAAACAACATGCAGGAAACAAATCTGAAATAAACTAAAACTTCTTACAGTGTCTGCAAAAAACTGAGATAAGTGGGCCCCACGAAGTACGAAACCAAGATCAATCCAGTGGGATTGATAGAATCACAAGGGGCGACTGTAGCAGTGAAAGTTCAGACTGAGAGGAGGTCTACAAGAGCATATCAAGCCCAAGTTGTGAAGAAAACATTGTTCCAGACATCCCTGTAGCAATGCTGGGAAAAAAGTAAAATGGGCCCCACTGTTTGACTGAAAAACTAGGTCAACTGTACACAAATACACTACAGTTAGAATTGCAAGAAGATCCAGTGGCTAGAAATGCAGATCTAGCCAAACCAGTGTAAAAATTGGGTTTCTTGGGAGTCAAGCAGGCAATAAGGAAAAACGTGTTTTCCTGAGGTTCCATTAGCGGAAATAAAGGGAAGGAAAATGGGCCCCACCAATAGTCGTATGTAGAAACTAACCTGATGGATGGAATCAAGCCTGGGAAACGATCCAGAAACAATACATGTGTGGGTTCAAATTTGTGGAAAGCCAGTAGATCTAAGGACAATGACGGAGACTGTCCTGTGAACCCAATAATAAGAGAAATAAACCAAAAACCTAACCTACAAGTGGAGTGGAAGAAATGCTAGACCAGAAGGAATCCTTCTATGGCAAGGTAAAAAATTCGAGAGGATCTATCCTAACTGATACCATGTTGGAAGGAAAATTGTAAAAAGAAAAGCAAAGAATGAAAAGAATGGATGAAAGCTGAGAGAGATTAACTCTCTATATTGTATTGCTTCAAGTATTGAAGAAAGAGTAGTACACATGTATATATAAAACACAATGAGTCAATCAAGGTGGCAAATAAGGAAAGACGAATCAATTACACCTAATGACATCTGTAGGCCAACTCTATAATAAGACATGTGAAAAATACAATATTTACAACATTTAAACAAGACCAATCTACGAAAGTAATTGTTTCTTGACCATTTGATGAATATGGCCACAAATCTGCATATTTTCCATCAAAAGAAAATTTCTTACTCAAAGAAATTTCATGTGCTTGTATCTCTTATTCTTCAAAGTAGGCATTCTTTTAGATCGTCTTGTGTAGAGCTTGGTTGGGTAGCAGACTCAACTTTGTGTGGAATTAAGCAAGTTATGGATCTTGGAAGGCAAGCTACCAAAGAAACTAGCTTGTACTAGAAGAAAAGCTTTCTATAAGGTTGTAGAGGCATTCTGGCCCCCCCCTAAGGCTAAGTCACATGTAAACAATACATTTTCTTGGACAAGTGGGCCCACCATGGCCCCCATTTACACCACTTGCCCCTTCACACCCACCAACCCCCAAGAATTGGGATCCAATTTGGCCCCAACCCAAGTCACATCAACTGTTAGAATAAAATCATGCCCCAAGACATTAGTAATGTTTGGGTCCTCAAAAATTATGATTATGCATTTGCATAGACACCATTACACACTAAGACACCGTCAAAGTGATTTGTCATTATGATTATGCTTTTGTGTGGAGGCATCAATAGGCCTAAGAGCAAAGTAATTTCACTCCTTGAAGGCCATGACAGCATGGCATTAACTAGTTCTGAATGTTCTGATACTAGGATGTAGTCAAATGGAATCCATAATAATCCTTTAAACAATTGCTTAAAACAAATGTTCTGAAAAATATATCTATGGGTAATCAGTTTGCAATTTGACTAAGAGTACTAAATACAATTCTCACCTTGAGTCCTCGCTCGCCAACTACAGTTGAATACTTCTCAGGAAAATTCATGATAGTGTCATGTATAGATGCACGTCTGGCAGCATCATACACCTGAAACATTCAAAAAGAAATAAACAATACGCAAGGTAATATTTCATAAAATGGAAAACAATCAATTAAGATTCATCCACAAACCTCCTCCTCAGTTGCTGATAAACGACCATAATGTATGTTATGAAAAATTGTATCATTAAAAAGTACCTAGTAACAAGCGATTGAACGTGAGGGTTGGCCATACAAAGACAAAGCCTTTCATGAATAATTTTTTCTAAGAGAAACAAGTGTAGGAGAATAAGAATAAGTAATTTTGTACTTATAGAACATATAAAAAAAAAACGATAACAAAAGAGAAATATTTAGACCACTGCATATTTATACTTACAGTATCTTGGGGTACAACGCCAATAGACTTGCGAAGACTCTCAACTGTCACCTCTCGTATATCTTGATCATCTATTCTTATCTATGAAAAAGTTAAAAGGTTATGAAATGTAGTTGGCAAACAAAGAACAACTGATTTAATGGCGTCCAGTGTGACGAAACTTGGCTAGTTGCTTGGGATAAAAAGTAGAGAAATACTTTTGTGACACTTTTTTGGAAAGAAAAACCATCTTAAAATAGAGAACAATGAATCATCCTCAGCAAATGAAACTCAGAACATGGAAAAAGGGAACAACAATTAAGTAATGAGATATATCCTCTAGGGCATCAAGTGCACCAAATTATGAAAAATATCAATTCTTTTAACTAAAAGAAAGTGTTAATATTATACGTATGCTAAGTTCGTGGACTCATGGACCTAGAATAAAACATCATTTTGATAGATCAATTGTTCACGTGTGCATGTCGATATTCATACATAAATACAAACATACATACACCCATTATGCACAGGCAGATGCAGACATGGCATGAGGATGGGACATGCACAGGAATGGGCAGAAACAGCTTCCTTCCCATGGGTTGGGCTCTTTATCATGTGAGGATGCGTTACGTTCCACTATCAACTTCATGCCCTTATTCTGAATAGAGAGAGATTTTGGATAGTGCAGACAATTTTTGTTGGCTAATCTAATGAATTCCAATCATTTGGTGTAGCTGAAAATCTCCAACCACTATGTCATTTGCTCATGTTTTAAATGCTAGAGGGTAAATCATGCGGCAAGAGTAGACAACAATATTGAGGCCATTGCATGACACCTTTTTAAAAATTCTCCAACCCATTTAAATAGTTTTCCTCATATAGTGTTTGGAGTACATATTTTATTCTCACAATTAATGGGTAAACTCTACTTTTTGACCAATCTTAACCTTGTGCACACCTTGACATCCTATTAATTATTAAAGAGATCCTTTTGAGATGCCAATCCAAGTGATTTTCACCTAGGATTTAAAACATTCTTTCTCAGATCATTTAAACTTTGAATCCTAAGGTCAAGGATTAAGATGATTAAAACAGTCCCATATGTATGAAATACAAGTTTGTTTTTTTTTTTTTTTTTTTCAATAACTAAAAAATTCATTAGAAAAGAAGTAAGGTACAACACAGGAAACACAGGAAATATACTGATACTTAAACAAAAAGGTGAGAATCAAGCACTGAGAAAAGAACACTATATCCATATACAAAATAAAATAAAATAGAATAAAAAACCCTTGCCCCCAATAATTACAAATGACCTGCTCCCAACTCACCAGGTGGTCTTTCCTTCTATCCTCTTAATCACCCCCAAAGGAAATTCCTCATGATTTTCTACACTGAGTGAACGACTTTGGTTGGACATCTGAATGCAGAAAGAACTACCTTGATAAGAGTGATCCTACCACTGAAAGACAAATACTTTCCTTTCCATGAAGCTAGACGTTTGCTGAATTTGTGAATGATAGGCTCCCATTGGGAGTACCCAGGGGAACCGATGCACAGAGGAAGCCCCAAGTAGGTGGAAGGAAGAGAAGATGAAATGCAACCCAAAATCTAAGAAAAAGAATGATGCTCATTGTCGTCCAGATTGATGCCGCAAATTTCTGTCTTTAGATAGTTGATACAGAGAGAGGATGACAATTCAAACCATCTAAATAGAGAGCGAAGATTCATAGCGGACTCCTCAGTTGCTTCACAAAAAATAATGGTGTCATCCAAAAACCGTAAGTGATGAACTTGCAGTGAAGAAACACCAATACTAAAACCTTGAAATAGGGAGAACTCAGCAGCTTTGATCAAGATAAAGAGAGCTGAGAAAGAGGGTCACCCTAACGAATACTCAGCAGCTTTGATCAAGATAAAGAGAGCTGAGAAAGAGGGTCACCCTAACGAATACTCCTAGAACTCTTGAAGAAGCCTCTAGATGATCCGTTGATGAGGATGGAAAAGTGAGCAGAAGACATGCACTCGAAGATCCACAGGCACCATTTTCGACTGAAACCCATGTTGGATAGAACAAAATGGAGGAAGTGCCAATCGACCATATCATGAGCGTTTTCCAAATCAAGCTTACAAATAATTCCTTTCTTGCGAGCCTTGTGTTGGGAATCAATACACTCATGAGTTGTAATGACCGCATCCAAAATCTGACGACCCTCAACTGCAGCAGACTGGGTAGGAGAGATTAGCTTGGGAAGGAAAGCCTTGAGCCTGTTTGCAAGAACCTTGGACAAAACCTTGTAGGGAATAACGAGGAGACTGATAGTCCTGAAGTCGGAAAGAGAAGAAGCACCATCCTTCTTAGGAACTAGAACGAGAAAAGTTGCCCCTAACTCCTTCGATAGGTGTCCTCTTATAGTATTTCATATTGCAATTCCTCCACATCACAATGGCTACTTGAATGGAACAACTAGTAGGCTTCTTAATGCAGAGAAGCCCGCAATATGTGAGGAGCAGGAGCAGGTCCAAAATAAAGGCAAACAACAAGCAATTTTGAAGGTAAGACGGGGTTTAGGTTGAGGATTAGGGTTTTGAGGCGATAAGAAACTTGGAATAGGGTCAAGAACTATTTGCTGGTCTGAAATGAAATGGTTTAAAGATAAAGTTCAACACTAGAGGGTGGGCCTAAGAACAGGAAAGGTAAAATACAAATGGTACAGGGTAATTTGCCTAAGAGTCAGCACCTAGGTGTTTTGGGTGAGTCATCACCAAGGACAAGGAAGAGTTAATGCCTTCTAATAAGGCTGGAGTGATCACCAATCAAGAAGAAAGCTTCAAAATCAATTTCATTACTCATGCTTCAAGTTTGAATACAAGACATGTATACATCCAATTGAAATATGGTAAAATCGGAAGTATATATATCTGAGCCAATATATATATATATATATATATATATATATATATATATATCTCCAATTGGATATTAAGAATGCATTACTTCATGGAGTTTGTATACCAGACTTGTAAACATCCCTTGGATGTTAAGAATGCATCTCTCTTTAAACTTATTCAAGAGTTGTTTCACTAGAAAAATGACAATTCTTTTTTTATCTGCTTGGCATAAAGACAACAACTCTCTAAGTGGCCCGACTCAAGCTAATAATTGTGCATTTGAGTATAATAGTGAATTATGACAAAGATGAGCAATATCCTGATAAATCTAATATATACGGGCCGAATTGTCATCATCAGAATAAAGGTCTTATACAATATCACAAAAATCCTGCTGTGAGCAACATATAGACCATTTGCTTGATGTGTTCTTCCATGGAATGGATAAGCCAAGAATGGACTAGAAAATTATTAGCTTTCCATTCCATAGGGATTAGTTCCAATTGAGGGGGCTCAACAGCAGTACCATGAATATAGTCCTACTTATGTTTAGCTCCAATAAACATCTTCGTTGAATGCAACCATTGCAGGTAGTTAGACTCATTAAGAAGAGTCTTAGTAATTTTTCCCGTGTATGTGTCATCAACAAGGATTGACCAAGGATACCATGAGTCCCAAAAAAGTGGATGAAGTGGAGGAATCCACAAATGAGCCATTATGATGATCAACAAATTATAAACAGCAACAAGATTAAAAAAATCCACAATCAGATATAATAGCCCCAAGTGCAGAACAATCAACACACAAAAGTTACAAAAAATGAACCCCACTAATCACGCAAATCCTCCTAGTGGGATAGAAACTAGGGCCAAGGGCAACACTAGTGCTGTGGATTTGTTGCAAAAATGAAGAAATACAACCCAGATCTAAGGGCAAGTAGTCAAATCTGGCAAAATCTAACGTCTTGAAACTAGTTCCAAAGATCTGCAAAATGAAGGTCCCACACTGATCAAAAACCAAATCAAGCCAATTGGATGCAAGCTTTATTGTTTAAATGGTTTGGTGTTTTGGGAGAGAAAAGGAAGCATTATGGAGAAGAGTCTTGGTAGCTAGGTAGGGTGTGGGGAAGGGGGTTGGATGGACTTTGGGGGAGGAAGCAGCTAGGCATGGCTCTAAGGTGTTGAAAAATACTTTTTGGGGTGGGATATTTTTGAGCGCGGTTCTCAGTGACAAAATTAGGCTGCTGGTAGGAAAAGGGAATAGAGTACGTTTTTGTGAGGACCTTTGGTTAGGTGATAGAGCACTTTAGGAGGTCTACCATAGGCTATTTTGACCCACAAGGAATAAGAGGGCAAGAGTTTTAGATTATTACCATCTAGAGGAGGGAAGATTAGTGTGGGATGTGTTGTTTTGGAGAGAACTTAAAGTCTTAGAACAAATAAGCTTCTTAGTTATCTAGCGTGTTGGGAAGTTGGAGGTTTTGTCCTTTCATTGGTAGGGAGAAAGCAGCATGGTCCACGATCCCAGCTATCATTTTTTTTTTTTTTTGTTCTTTGTGAAAGGAAAGGAACTGCATAGTTTTCGAGAGTAAGTTTTAAGGGGTTTGAGGAGATTGTAGAGTGTTCTTGATGGAGATTTTTTACGTGGCTTGTGGTTAACAAAGAGTTTAGGGGTGTATCGCCATCAGATCTATATGTTGTCTTGGAGAGTTACTTGAGAAAAGGCTCAAGGGAGAGGAAACTGGCAATTGTTTGCCCCCCCTTCCCTCTCCACTCTCCACCCACCCACCGACACCCTTCTCCCTCCACAGTTACTTTAAGTTCAATGTAGATGGGGCACCAAGGGGCAAACCAAGCCAGCGAGCATTGAGGGTGGGTAGTTCAAAACTCTCTGGGGGAGATTGTTTTTTTATTTTTCCAAGTCTCTGGGGATCAAGGATTCTAATGGGGCTGAACTTGTAGGAATTAGAATAGCCTTTGATTTGTGAGCCAATCATGGGTCCAATAGGGTGATAAAAGAGGGGGGCTCGAAGAATGCCATTGCTTGGGCTAGCGGGAATGGAAGGGGCCCTTGGAGGTTGATTCTAGTACTTAGGGAGATTCGGGACCTTTGTACTCCGATGAACATTTCTTTCACCCAAGTTGAGATCATCTAATGGGGTGACCGACTTCCTCGCTAAAATAGGAGTGGAAAGGAGTGATCCTATTCTTGCTTTTATGCAACTTTTGAGCATGTATTTTGGGGGATTGCGGGTAAGGTTTCTTGTATTGTTCTTGTAAGGCTTCAGTATAAGCCTCTTATACCTTTATACTCCTTGTATCTCTTTCCTATTAATGAAATCTGGTTAGTATTTCAAAAGAAAAAAAAAATGATGCACTATCTCACTCCTTATGTTTGACCATATGGGATAAACTAACCAAAATAGTAGCTGGCTTAAATTTTTTATAAGAAATCACTTGCAACAAGGACTATGGTTGGCACCATTCCTTTCAAGGAGAATGACTCGTCGTGAGATCCATTTTCTTATAAAACAAAACTAATAGGATAGTTAGGCATTTTAGTTTCCTACTTTAGTAGCTTAAACTAAAGCATGTTTCAAGAAGGCCTAGTAAGATGTCTTTTAATCTTAGAAACTTGTGTTTCAAAATTGATATCATTATAAATGTGTAATGAGAGCAAGGGATTTAGAGTCACTGCTATTGACAGTAATACAAATGAAAATATTGAATTACTTCTTCATAGGAATTGCATCTACTTTCACTGCTAACCTCTCTTTCATTGTTCTTATCTCTGTCCATGTAATATTCTTTAATGTTCTTATATTTCTTCACTATCCATCTATTTCACTATCAAACTTGCATCAAGTATGCCATCTGAAGATTTAGACAAGTGCCAATTTCCAACAAATTTGAAATATAGTACTGAGCTAAACCAAAGTTGTCAAACTCAAATCATATCGTGAATCGGTCTAGGGATGTGAATTGTGAATTGTAAATCGGAAATAGTAGAATCGTAAGATTCGTAACAGTTTTTCTAAATTTATTATTTATACTATAATTATATATAAAATAACATAGAACAATACTATGCATTGTTTAATTCCTCATAATATATAGGTTTAGTTGGCATGAAAATTTAATACTATATAGATTTTTCAAAAATGTTCAATTTACTATAAGTAGACATATTTTTAAAGTATCTAGCACAATTTCAAACAATTTTTATAATACAGTTAGACACTAATTAAATATTAGGTGCATACAATATTAAATTATGAAAATTAATAATGTTTGGTTACATAAAGTTAGGGAAGAGGGACACCAGATATTTTAAAATATCTAACTAGATAATGGGAAATATGTTAAAATAGTTAGTGTACTATTTTAAATAATAATTGTTTAATTAAGATATGTACTATTTTAAATAATAATTATGTTATAGTTAATGTACTATTTTAAATAATACTATTTAAATGAGATGTGTACTATTTTAAATAATAATTATGTTAAAATAGTTAGTGTAAATAATAACTGTTTAACTGAAATCTAATTAGTGTACTACATAATAAATCAATAGCATTTAAAATTTAAAATAATCCTTAATAACATCTATCAAATAATTTTAAAAAAATTAGAACTATTTATTTTTTTAAATATAAATAATTATACAAAAGATTGAAAAGAAAAAATAAAGGAGATGTTTTTTAATTAAAAAAACGATACTAAAAAATTTAAAATATATTACATATGCCATCAAAAAAAAAGAGAGTCAAATTGGGGTTGCTCACGTCTCGTGCAATCCTGGTGTGAGGACTATTACACGAAATTAAAAAGGTAAATGACTTAGGGCATACGACCAAATTAAAAGGTTAAAGTGGCTTACGGTAAAGTTGCATACGAAAGTAAAGGTAAACGGGAAAGTCAATCCGACGGAAACGGAAGCAGAGAAGAAGAAAAAAGAGGAAAGATTAAGAAGTTGCTCCAGGTAAAAGTCATTTCAAAATCCCATGCGCAAGTCTTGCCAACCACAAGATGTATCGTGCGACTACGATTCAGTGAATCGACTCGTACGAGTTACGAGTCTATCACAAAATCGTGCGATAATCATCTACATGCGATATGGTTTTCGATTTGAGTCAAGTGAACACCCAACTCGATTCGAGTCGCACGAGTCGACTCGCGACTCGTGAGCTTTTGACAACCTTGAGCTAAACTATCTCCCTCTAACCAGATAAATTTGAATTACATCAAAGACATCTGTAGAGCTATAAAACCATCTGACTTGCTCGAACCTCATCTATTTTAGTGATCTCCCTAGTCTTGCTTGATTCAAAAAAGTGAACTCCACTTGCATCATTTTTCTGAATTTATAAAGGTTCAAAACAAAACATTTTGACAATTTCATTGCCAATAGGTATGCAAGAACCAGTATGACTTTTTAATAGGTTATCCTTATCATGAATGAATCTTGAAATTCACTTTATGTATGCTGGGATTGACCATACCTCAGTTACTTGCATTAGCACAAAATAAGAGCGAGTGTATGTGTGAATATTGTCATCGTCTTCATTCTATTATAATCTTTTATATTTGGTTACAGCTTGATAACAAGAAATCTGAGCATAGTCTCACTTTACCAATACCTCTCAGTAGCTACCTCTATTGACATGATTCAGTTTATGTACAGATTATTTTTGGTTCTTCACTGAGCTTCAATGACAATAATAAATGGAAGCTACCCTGCATTGTGAGGCAATTCTCAAGAAGAACAAAGAAAGTGTTTTTGTGATGAGTTGAAACAATAGGTGCATGGCTGTATATCTATAGTTAGGCCCAGCTCCTCAGTCACATGTACCTCATTTATTAACGAGGTGCCTTCTCTGAAGTAGCTGAAAATTATACTTTTTTAAAAAAAAGGTGATGTAGGAGGGACTATCCTTCGCTGGTTCTGTGGTCGTGCCATCAATATAGTCAGACAGTTACTTAACTCCAAGGAACATTTGGACAGAGTAAGACCATTGGAAGTAATTTTTCTCATCCAACAACACGGTGGTGATCTTGCCAATGTGAGTGGACCTAGAGGATGTCATATCGGCAATAGAACTGGTAGTAGATGAGACGGTAGATGATCCAGTAGAAGATCCAGCAGAATAGTCCATGAGGCAGAAGTATTAAGTAAATCTTAGTAGAAGTAAATAAAGGCCAAACATTTGACCCCAAGATTTTGCAGTCAATCGGGGACGAAGTAGCAGCAAGGGACTCCACACAACACCAACCGAAGCAAAAAACCACACCAAATGTCTACACAACACCAATCTGCAGCAAATATCCAAATAGCAGAAGAAATCCAGCAAAGAGATGGACTGCAGCAACCCAAAAAAGGGACCAAAAATGGGCCCCACCGAGATGGTAACACTAGCAACTCCAAATGGATGGAAGGAGAAGGTAGGGATGACTGTAGTGGTGTAGATCCCAGGTGAAAAAGGGCTGAACCCCCTCAGATCTGCAGAAAAATACCCAAAATCTGGGGAAACTGGCATCCCAGGCAGCAATGGCGAGAATGCCCTGAAGTGGGTCCCACCGTTGATCAAAGGTGGCACAACCAGGTGGGATTGAAATCAGGGGTAGGGACAACTACAGTAGTGAAAAATCGAACTCCAAAAGTGCCTTCAACCAGTCGATCTAAGCAGAAAACCAAAACTGGGTTTTCTTACAACAGCAGAATCACTGGAAGAAGGCGGCGGCAGAAACCTGTGTAAAATGCGTCAAACTAGAGATCCAACCCTATGGATGGAAAGCTCTGTCAAAAACGGCAGGGAGAGAAAGGGTCCTGCCGGCAGATGCTTCGTCGGAGAAGGAGATCAATAGCGGAGAAGAAACAGCTGCAGGAGACGCTCACAGGAACCCAAAAAAAAATTCAGATCTGTGAATAGTAGAGGAAGAGCAGTTCTAAAGAGGGAAGATCCGTGAATGAGGTCTAACGGATTCGAGAATTTTTTTTTTGAAATCAACCTTGCTCAATACCATGTAGAATATTAAACTATAGAAAAGTAAATGGAAAAAATATTCTCTATATAGTGTTGTATTGAATGTAAAGGGTTACATCTATACATAATAAACAGGGAGCCAAACTAAGTGGCTAATATGGAAAAGAATAAAAGATTGATAACATTACAATCAATCATACAACTCATAAAATGAACTAAGATATCTTTCCTAAATAGGGTGATTTTGGTCAACCCTGTCCTAAAGTGGGTCACACAACACCTAATGTATCTTGAAGTGGGTCCCACAACAGACGTAACACCATAAAGCACCTTTTCACTACAATGGAATTACCTGCACTCTCTCGCAAGTGCAAGTTAATCAACTACTCATAGATGAATAAGATCGTTTCTTAAGATAAATTGGTTTAAAAGCTAGTTGGACACTCAACCTCATGATGTATGTTGTGATATTCTTCATCTTCAGTCATATCTATTTACAAATTCAAAAATAAAAATAAAACGAACAAAAACTGAAAATTAAAAGACAGAAAACAATATATGCACATTCTCCATGCACTATCAGACACTAGATAAGCGAACGAGAGGTGGTTCAAGTCAATAGGCATAAGCATAAAACATAATAAAGTGAGAGCAAAACACAATGTTGCAATAATAACTGACCAAACGGTAATGGAGAAAAAATAAAAAAAAAGGCCACAAGAATCTTACAGCTCCCGAATGGGCATCAAAAAATCTATACAGCAATCTAAGAATGGTTGATTTACCTGCAGTACATATGAAGAATTCATTAATGAGATTGCTTCAATACGGAAGATAACACATGAAAATAAAGCAAGATTTTCAGTAAAAATAATGGGAAGTTTGACGCAAATCTAAGTCCCTCAATAAGCGTGAGCTTAGATGTTATCACCTCATAGCATAAATATGCTCCAAATTTCACTATTGTAGAACCTTAGTTGGACAAAAGGTGGTCATACGCAAGCCTGCCTCAACTATTAATTAAGGCAGGTTCTCTGAATAGAACTGCTAAACGCTGTAGCAACTTCACATTTTGAGAGAGAGAGAGAGAGAGAAGAAAGGTGCCGATATTCCCCATGAGATTTGAGTCTTTTCTTATTTTTCTGGAGAGAAATCGAGACTAGGTGATTATTTTTATAGTGGAGATTCTGTTTGCCCAGATTTGGGGTGAAACATCAATTGGTGTTGGAGAGGGAGAGAGATCCGAGGAACTTTCCAATTTTTTGGGCAACTATGCTATTCGGATTTTTCAAGTGCCACCATAATTTGAGTCATATCCTAGTTTGTTGTTTTTAATATGTTGGAGACCTAGATAGGCCTTAAAACCAATCTTAGCCTTCACCAGAGAGAGACTTATAACATTTAAAATAAAAAAGAAAAAGAAAGAGTGGACAAACATATAGCTTAACCTATAAAGCCCCTTTACAAAGCATTAAGGGCATCGTAAAGCTCACAAAACGTTTCTGAAAGATTATTAAAGGGTTGTTTGAGCTTTCCGACGCTCAAAGATTTCCAGTTATAACTCATCGGCCACATTATCAACAAACATCTAACATTTCAAATGGGTTTACCTAAGATTTGCCTCTATGTGCTAATTCAAACAATGTATGTGGAAATCAACGTGATTTTCAATTCCAGATTTTTCAATCATCCCCCAGGAAAATGATTTCCATCCTACATGGAGAGGGCCTAAGGGAAGAAGGACCCTCCTTGGAAATTCACCCAGGTCCTCAATGAGATTAGGCAATTGTGCAGCTCTTAGATTGTGTCTTTTGTTCAAATTTGTAGATCAACAAATGGTGTTGCTAACTTACTACCCAAAGCTAGAATTTCGAGATCTTAGATTTAATTGTATGATCATGAAAAGAATAAAAATCGGCATAGCATGCTTACAAGAGACTAAGTGGAAAGGGAGCAAAGCTAGGTACTTAGGAGATGGGTTTTAAGTTATTCTACATAGATTGGTGTAATTCTAGAAACAAAGTAAGCATAGTGGTTAGCAGTTGGAATCAGAGCCTTGTTCCTGAATACACTTGAATTCGGCGCACACCTTGTGCACTCTGTTATTGTGTTTTGGACACAGTGTTTTTCTTGTAGCAAGCCACCTCACTTTTTGGGAGAGTTATGCACTATACCTTGAACAGCAATGGCTAGATGTTACACCTGATGCAACCAACGAGACAAGGGTGAAGGCAATTTCCAGTCAAATCTAGTTCGTCATGCCCAGCATGCACAAAATCACAACCGGGATGAGTCAACGGACGAATTGCATGAGCGAAGTGAGATAATTGAAACATCACCAGAGAGTTAGTTTGTAATACTCCGCTCCAAAAAGTCTCACATTGCTAGTTGCATTGAAAAATCCCTGGTATATAAGTGGTAGCGTTCCTCGTTCTAGCACAAGGCCTTTTGGGAGCAACAATGGGTTGGCTCGCCAAAGCAAAACCGTGATGGTCCGTGTGTAGGCCTAAAGCGGATAATATTGTACTAGTGGGACAGATTGTTACAAATGGTATCAGAGCATGGTTCAACTCTCTGTCTAAGGGTGTGGGCTCAGTTGTTGTGTTTGCAGAGCCGAGAATGACTCTAGTTTTAAGGGGGGTAGATTATAATACCCCGCCTCAAAAAGTCACACATTCCTAGTTGCATTGAAAAATCTCTGGTATATAAGTGGTAGCCTTCCTCCTTCTAGCATAAGGCCTTTTGGGAGCAACAGTGGGTTGGCTCGCCAAAGCAAAGCCGTGCGGGTCTGTGTGTAGGCCCAAAGTGGACAATATTGTACTAGCGGGATGGATCGTTACATAGTTATGTTGCGGACTGTAAGGACCCGACCCGGAGTAGCAGGTCAGTAGCGGTGGGTAAAATTAATCTAGAAAATTATTATGGTTTAAATTGATTTGTTAGTTTAATTTGATAAATTTATTTGAGGAGAACACAATTGAATTTAGGGATTGAATAATAGACCCCGATTGCACACACTTTCTCCTCAATGAGAATCTACAAATTTATCCCCTTCGAATTAAAATTAAGTAAATGGAAAATAAGTTGTCAACTTAGAGTTTTAAATTCCCCTAAGTTAGAATTTCAATTAGAAACATTCTATAAAGAATTTAAAGTAAATAATTTAAAGGGACCCACCTTCCTTGGTCGAATTTAATATAGAATTAGTCTCATTAAGATGCCTTAATATTAAGATAACCTAGTAGGGTGTATTTTTAAAATACACTTATGTTATTAAGTATTACCCAAAGTCATGTGGGTCTTTTGGACCCACACTCCTCTCGGTCATCTATTCCCTTCAATTCTCTCTCTCTCTCTCTCGAACTTATCTCCTAAAATCCCTAAGTTGATGGAAATCCAAATCTCCATTGCCGCACCTAGTAGGGAAGTTTCCCCAAAATTCGATTTCTCCCCTCCTTTCCTTCTTCAATACGGAAACTAATCCCGTCCCTCCATCGAATCCCTTCTTACCTTTTCCTAAGCTCTCTTAGAATTAGGCAGCCGACCTTATTTCCTATAAATCCACGGCAAGATCTTTTCGTTTCCTTCTCTCTCACATGATACATACGAAAATCATCTTATCCATCAGCTTTGGCCGAAGTTGAAGGTATTCTCGAGGGTCTCTACTGCTTCTGCTCTTCATCTCTAGGATCTCTTCACTCGTTCTCTCCCTCCTTATCGCCCGAGAGGCGCAGCAGTACTCTGCTGTTCTAAACAGCACCTTCGGCAGCTGTCCTCCGCTGTTTGGCAGCCTTCTTCCTGCTGCAGGCCACCGCCCCTTGGTCTGTTTTTCCTGCTACCACTTACAAGACCTTTCAGATCTGTTATTCCAAAGGTAGGTTCTTTCAAGTCATTTTCCTTCTTGATTTCATTTATACCATGTACCTGTAAGATACCCTTAGCATCTTAGCATCTGTAAGAACCAAACCAACTTGCCTTAGGACGGCAAAGCCCTTTTCCTGATTTATAATGATATGCAACTGTTTTTATTTAAACTGGTTATGGTTTGACACCTTTTTGCTAACATCGTATACGTCACAATTCCTTTATAAACACTCCTATTCTTTAAACAAAAGCCGGACTCAGATTTACAACTACATATTTTCTCCTCCTTATTTCAAAAAAATTGATTACGTATGTGATGCCCAAACTACGTATTTTTTTTATTATATAGTTATCTTCCTTACTATAAATCACCCAAAGGGGTTTCAAATATATACAAATGTACATGCCAGAGTTTGTTTTAAAAGACCTATGTATTATTATGCTTTGGGATTGTTCAGATCTCACCTATGTTAATGATTGGTTTATTTAAGAAGTATTTGAGATTTTAAGCATCACAATTGTTGCAGTATGTACAAGATTTCTCATCCTATTTAGTCTTATTTACAAATTGATTAAATGATGGTTTTATAATATGCCTTTCAATTTATTTTACGAGAAATGATTTAAATCAATATTATTGAGTTATTAATTATTTTGGACACAATAGTAGACTAACAATAGTAATAGTGTTTTGAACCTTCAAACCAATTTCAGTATGTAGTTATTGTACCCTTATCATTGTTACTATGTTACCTTATAAGGTTTAACACTATGATTCTATAATTAGATTGTGAGCTTTTCAGATGAGTATCTCACAAACCCAAAACCATTTTATAGTTGGTCTTTTCTATGGAGTCATTTATTTTTCTAAAAGTGATTTTTAAAATTGTTATTATTCTATTTAGAAAGAGTATTTGTGTTTCTAAAGATATGACTCTAGATATGTATTTACTTGTTTTATTTGGTTAAAGTGACTAGTTTCATGAACAAGGTTTCCATTAACTTATAGGTGTCAAGTTGGATTAGGCATAGTTCGCCCATATAGTGTATGGACTCAACCTTTATCTTTAACCATGGACCTTTAGATAACCCATAGATTAAAGTTGAGGCAGCAACATACTTCACCTTAGTGTAAAATGCCAAAGAAAATTAATAATCCTCATATTAATAGTACTTGGAACTATTAAAATATTATTAGCAGCGAACGTTGGACTTCAAGGCTAATCATTGCTTCAAGAATACGCGGACTTCTAATTCGTATTTCACGAACTTCTAGGTGAGGGAAATAATTCATTACATACTCTATTAGACATGATTCTTTATACTATGAGGTTGTGGAATGAAAAATATTGCATTATATTGTATGTTTAGAATATAATTGTTGGATCTAGGAATAGATTGGGTGCATGTTGATAAATGGTTATGATCCAGCATTCACTCAAATGATTATGAAGTGGATTTGAATGTGTTCTTAGTACTAGTATGAAATGGATTTTTAAACATGGGATGGGGAATGATTTTCGAATGAGAAGAATAGTATTCTTAACACATATGATTTGTTTTCTATTTTTATTACGTCACATGTTGGTACATACTTTGATGGGAATTCCTACTGGGCGTGTGACTAAGCCCACAATTTTTTCCCCCTTTTAGAAACTAATGCAGGAAATGACAAAGGCGATGAGGCCGGACCGAGCAATAGCCAAGCATGATTGGAAAGAAAGTAAGAGAGAGCTTGGAGAGATTTACTCATTTTTTATAGTTTGGAAGAGAACTTAATTCATTTTGTTATTTTGTTTATCATTTGAGAGAATGTGTTTTGCAGGAGTTATGGGAATAGAAATGTAATTATTGATGCATAAACTCCTAGATACTTGTGTTGGACTTGATACTCGTAATTTAACTAATGTGGAATCCTTACACTTTGCTTTAGAATGTGAATGGTTATCATTCAAATGCATCAAATATTTTTATATGTTTCTGCAAGTTTATCTTAGTGTGTTGCAAATGTGATAATGGACTTTTGTCCGTGCGCACATACTAGATGGGCCAGTCGAGGGTCGGGCCTTCGAACTCGGACTTGGCTCACGTCGTGATGCTCGCCTCTCTCCGCACTCAAATATCCTTATTATATTATTCTGATCCTAGTGGGAGAGGGAGGGGCGTTACACTGTGACCCTCTCTTCTCCCATATCTTGCTGCCATAACGCCCCTTCCTTATTCCCTGTTTCGGCAATCACGCAATAACCCTCTTCTGTTGTCACCTTCCTCCTTAAACCCATTCCCTGTCGTCGTTTCCCCCCAATCCCCTCTCCCTTGTTGTCGCCTCCTCCTCTAGGTCCACCTGCTGCTGTCGCCACACCCAAAACTCCCTTCTTACTATTGTCGTTCCTTTCCTTGATGTCATAACCCACAGAAGCCCCTTTTCTATTTCCGTGATCCCCCTTGCCCAACTGTGTTTCCGTCCCTTGCACAACATTGACCGAACCAACCCTTTTCTCATTTATCCAACTCCATTTACCCATTTACCCCTTTCTTTTATATTTTATTTATCATATACCACCCATCTAGCCTATCATTAGCACTTTAAATCCATTGAACACATTAATATCTTAGTGGTTGCGTGATTATTTGTGATAAATTTATATTATTAAATTTGCAAGTATTAATTGATTGATTAATTTCAGCCCATTTTAGATTTAGGAGGCATCAATTTAATCTTTTCATAACCACATTAGGCATTTAGGGTTACCCTATTCATGTGTCCTGCATTAACCCGCTACTTGTACTTTCTTTTCCAATATCAGTCTATTCTATTACCGCTCAAAAAAAGGAATAAATAAGAACATGTTAGATAGTGGAGTGATTGATAGTGGAAAAATAGAACTTGAAAAACCGACTCCAAATAGATGGGATTCTGACCTACAATGTTGATGATTGTATTTGTTACTTTCTTTTGTTATTCTTTTTTATTGTGCACCGTGTCCTTTTTATCATTCCTCTTTCTTATGTATTTCTCCTGGTTCCTATTAATATATATTTCACATTTGTCCTTTCCAAAAACATACAGAAAGGACATAACTTTCCAACCATGTTGGAGTCCATACAAGAGAAGAATGATAAACAGAGCCTCTATCAAAGGTTGTTGAAGTGGCCAAAGTAAAAGAGGTAGAAATAAAAGACAAATAGTTAGCTCAACAATCAAAATGATATGGGATATTGAAAAATATATCATATAGGTGCACATTTAACTCCAAAATGCACCAAGGGGGAGAATGCCAATGTGAAGCTGAATAATGACTAAATGAGATACAACAATAAGAGCTTAGATCAAAGGCCAGAGACAAGAAATTGGGGAATATAATAAAGCAAGTTTTGATGGAGACATTCTTTAACTAATATTGTCGTTGTTGTCATCATCATCATTGTCTAAGCCTTCATCCTATCCATCTGAGTTTTGCTTACTACTACTAACATCATTATAGTAGGTACAGATCACTTAAAATAATGTGTAAGTATCAGTATATCTTTTATCTCATGTTTTAAAATTGGTGAATGGAGGATACTTCTCTTGATAGAGATTGTATAATGACACAACAATGAATTAGAAGAACATTAAGATCCTGCTATAAGACAAATGTCAAATGCTACCATATTCAATAGAAACATCAATCATTAAAATCCATATTCAACTAATAAAAATAATGATAAAATAATAATTGAGATCCTTGAAACCTTACCACTCCCACTAGTACCAACAATAGCAACACTTCTTCCTGCTGATACAACAAAAGATATTCCATCAAGAATCTTTCGTTCTGCTAGGTATCTGAAATATGAAATGAAAATTAAATTGTACTTAGGGAATAAAAGCATGGTAAAAGAAACTTGGTGTAAGAGAAAAACACGCATCAAATATTTACTAGAAACGTACAATTTTTAGGTGATCCTTTGGACCTCCCTCCCTCTTGGAGTTCTCCCTCCAAATCCACTTACCATGCTAACAAGGACCAATTCATTTCCACTAGAATCCAAAGCCCAAACCTCCCTCTTCATTCATTAGTTCCAACTCCCAGTTTACTAAATGGATTTTCTTTTCCTCATCAAACCCATTACGAAGAAAGTCTCTTTGGATCTTCTCATGAATTCCACCAACTTCGACTTGGATTTTAAGCAAGAACAAACAATACACTTGGAGGTTATTAAGGTAGGATCTCTTCCAAGAAGCAAGTTTTCTTCTTAAATTTTTCAAGAACAGGCTTCCAAAGGGACAGAGATTTGGGGTTCCCTCCCAAAGTGTTCAAAGAACACTTCCAAGGTAGACTAATCATAGTGGAATACTTGAGGAATGAATTGAAGTAGCAGCAGGGAAATTGTGGAGCCCTGGGAACTTGAGGATAGTTGCTAAGTAGATCCAAGATTTAATAAAAGAGGACTTTTCCTTTGAACATGTCATGCAGTCCACAAATGGGGCGGCAGATTACTTGGCTAAAAATGGAATATTGAAGGGTAAGATATATGTTGGTTTTTCTTCGATATAATTTTATCCACTTATATTGGGGTTTTGGCATTTACCTCAAATGCACACCCTTGTTCTCTTTTCTATAACTTTTAGTTTGCAATGAATTTCAACTGTTATCTTTAAAAAAGTAGAAAACCATATACAAAAGGAAAATCATGAATAAACTCTTATATAGCTATATTGCAATCAGCATTAACATTGTTGTGTAATTTCGAATGAGGAAATCTTCTTAAGGTAACCATGCAGAATAACAATTCCAAAAAATATTTGAAAAATCACCGTAATTGGACAGAGCATCACATACCCAAAATGGACATTATCAAATTGAATGCTTCCTCCTCTCAACTTTAATGGTTTTGCATCATGTTCATCTCTTATTTCAGGCGTCTCCTACAAAAATTGTTCAATATATAAAAACACCAACCAAAGTGATGTTACAGACACAAACTTTGGGAGTTTTTCTTTTCCCAGTTTGTTCCCTTGGGATCATGTGAGCACAAAAGTTTTTGAAAACTGAAAATGCACTAGACTGATAACAAAGAATCAAATAAACAAAAGCCATAGAAAAGTAATATGATTTACCTATACCAAAATTAATACCCACTTCTATTAACTGCTCAAATAATATAACATTGAACTTACTTCCCTGTAAATGAAAAGTTCAAAACAAAAATCTTTGATAACCTTAATTTTGTCTTTTTCATTGGAGAAAATTGAGTTCTCAATGGAAGACTGATAAACAGGCTGAAGCTTTCAAAAGAAGGTTAGCTACATTCAGCAGCAGAACATTTGTCTCAGAAATGGCAAGAACCAACTAATTAGATCAAATTTAAAGGATTCTCCTCCTCCACATATGAAATCTCCAAGTCTAACTGGCAAGGAGTTTATGGGCAATACAAGATTTCCTTGTCCTTGCAAGCAAATTAGATTTTTTGAAAAAAATTGTTCAGAATTCTAAGGAAATTTATATCTTAAGCTAATTGAAACAAGTCAAAACCACAAAAATGCTGCTTTTTCTTATGGTAACACGTCTCAAACCACAATCTTTTTGGTCACCACAATGAGCGCTTATTAACTACACCCTACTGAACTAGAAATAGACACTGCCTCAAAAATTCCGTATGATGAAATTAACAAACAAAGAATGGTTTCATCTGTTGCAGAGCACTTTGGAGAGGAAAAAAAAAACCCAAGAAATATACCTCAAGCAACTGAAACATGGACTTCATGTCAATAAGACTCTGTCTAGTCTCACGGTACACGCTTCCAAGGAAATTGAGAGGTAGAGAGAGCTGAAACAGAAGCCCATTCACCATAACCTGGTTGGTTCCAGCAATCTTATCAGATACAAGGAGTCCAATAGTAAAATGGTGCAACTAAGATAGTAATTTACCATGTATTCTAAAGACACCATGATTTAAGAGCAAGTGCAGTTAGTGCTTATTATAAATATTGAGCTTTTATGGAAAATAAAATTAATGGCATTTGCTCAAAGAAAAGGTTATAAACCTTCAAAGGACAACAAATTCTGGTACAAGAATCACTTGTCCCATGTGCTTCTTGAAGCCAAAAGCAAAACATTGGCATCAGGCGGACCGAGTAAAAGGAGTGCCTTAAGAAGAAAGCTCTTCAGGATGAAATTAAATGGAAGCAGAGGTGTTGAGTCCGATGGCTTCAAGAAGGTGATAAAAACACAAAAAAAATCATCATATGGTCAATTCTAGACGACGCAAGAATTATATTCATTCTATTGCTGTTGATGGGGATTTAGTGGAGAATAGGGGTGAGGCGTGTGTTGAAATTGTTGGTTATTTAAAGGGGTATATTCAAAGGCTGGTGGTGTGTCGATTGTGCCCAAAACTCTTCCCTTTAAGGTTCTTTCTGCAGACCAAGCTTGTCGTTGGAGTCTCCTTTTGAGGAAAATGAGGTGAAGCTTGTGGTATGGCAGTTGAGGGAAGATAGAGCTCCAGGTCGGGACAGCTATCCCATCATTTTCTTTAAGCGTTCTTGGGAGTTGGTAAAACCGGATGTCTTGGCTTTTGTTTATGAGTTTTCGAATAGGGTGTCATTTCCAACTACTTGGGCGCTCTTTTATTACTTTGATCCCAAAGAAACATGCTGCTTCAAAATTAAATGATTTTCATCCTATATTTTTGCTTGGAAGTCCATATAAAATCTTAGCAAAAGTTCTGGCAAATCGGTAGAAGGTGGTGCTTCATTCCCTAATATCCCCTAATCAAAGTGCTTTTATTAAACGGAGGCAAATTGTGGACTCGGTGGTAGCTCATGAGTGTCTGCATTCGAGATTCCAATCAGGGGACCCAGCTGCAGTTTACAAATTGGACTTTCAAAAAGCCTATGATAAAGTGGATTGGGCATTTCTTGATTATGTGTTGGTAGGATGGCGTGTGGTGATAGATGGAGAAGTTGGATTCAATCATGTGTTGCCTCGGCCCATTTATCGGTTTTGGTTCATAGCAGTCCTAAAGGATTTTTCAAAATGGAGAAGGGTATTATTAGGCAAGGAGATCCATTATCTCCCAACCTTTATATTATTGTTGCAAAGTTCCTTCACCTTATTCTGCAGGTTGTGTCTATGCAGGGTTTGATTCACAGTTTTCAGGCTGATCATTCGGAGATGGATATTACTCGTTTGCAGTATGCCGGTGATACGATATTGTTTCTTAAGGTTTCAGCTATGTTCTGGTTTGAAGATCGAACGTTGTTAAGAGTGAATTGATGGGGTTGAATGTGGATCATAGTTTGTGTGCAGATTTGGCTGCGTTGTTGGGTTGTCGAGTTGCCTCTTTTCTATCTTTTTATCTCAGTCTTCCACTCTATAAAGGGAAACCAAGAGAGCAATGTTAGGATCGGGTGGTAGAGAAAATAGAGAAAAAACTCTCTCTTTGGAAGGGGAGGTATCTGTCGATTGGTGGTAGGATTGTTTTAATTAAATACGTTCTCTCTAGTATGCCAGAATACTTTTTTGTGTATTTAAATGTCCGGCTGTTGTGCTTAAAAAGATGGAGAGTATTCAAAAAAAAAAATTATGGAATGATGACAGGGTCAAAAGAAAGTTCCACTTGGTCGTTTGGCCTCAGGTTTGTAAGTCTGTGAAGGAACGTGGGTTGGGAATCAGGCCTCTTCGGTTATTTAATATTGCTCTCTTGGGTAAGTGGTTATGGAGATTGGAGGAGCCTCCGGGTGCCTGACTTTTGGAAAGGGGTAGGATCAATTTCTTTTCTCTTCAACTCCTATATCAGGTACCGGGCCCATTCTAGGGATCATATTCTTTTCTGGAAGGATAGATGGGTGGGTGATGCTCCATTACCCTCCACTTTTCATGTTCTTTTTTCCTTAGCTAAGGTAAGGGTGTGTTTGGAGTTTCGTCATGGTAAAGTTGTTTGGTGTCCACAGTTTAGAAGGTAGTTGGAGGATTGGATGTCGTTAATAGCCCAATTGAGTAGTGTTTTCATCCTGGGGAGTGGTTACGATAGGCGAATTTGGGAACCGGATTTTCATGGGATTTTTACAGTTAAATCCTTTTGTACTAAGTTCATAAGTGTTGGGGAGGTGCCTAGGGTGAACTTGAAAATTTGGAAGGGTGTTGCTCCTTTCAAGGTTAAGGTGTTCGGGTGGTTGGCAAGTATGGAGAAAATTTTGACTATAGATAATTTGCAGGTGCATCGAATGCTCATTGTTAATGCTTGCCCCCTATGTTTGGCCGATGAGGAGAATTTGGTGTTTCTTTTTTCAGCAGTTAAGGGTGGTTTTTTGTTTGCCGAAGTCTTGGTTAGAGTTATTTAATGAAGAAGTTATTTTTTATGGTAGTTCATTCAAAAAGTTTCTTTGGGTGGCCACTATTCTGAGTATCGTGTGGTATGTTTGGCTGGAAAGGAATTCCAAGATTTTCAAAGGGAAATAGTCTACTATTACGTACCTTATAAAGTTATTAAGAGTAGAGTGGCGTGGTGGATGGTGGGATCTGCTAAATTTCGGGGAGTTACGATCTCAGATATAAGTAGAGTTTGGAACTCAATCGATCTTTCCATGCCTCATTCAGCTCTGGTTAGGTCTATGGAGGGGTCCCCTCCTAAGACGGGTCTTCTCAAGCTTAACTTTGATGGAAGTTGTGTGTGAGAGACTCATTTAGCAAGCTATGGGGGAGTTATTCGTAATGGTTTTGGTGGTACTGTGTTCTCTTTTGTGCACCCTCTTCAAAATGGTTATGTGTTAGGCATAGAGTTGTTTGGTTTGTGGAAAGGTGTCTGTTCATGGTATTACCTGGATAAAATTGACAAGATTTGTCACTCTATGGTATCCTATGGGTACTCGATCTCTTGGGTCCCTCGCTCGTCAAATTTGGAGGATGATGATTTGACTCGTCAGGGGGTTGCTTTACCTTCGGAAATTGTGAATAATTTGATGTAATCTTGGGGGTTCATCATGTTTGCTTCTTCCTGAGTTGCAGGTGTTTGTGTGCTTGCTCCTTATAGTTATTGTTTTGTTTTCCCTTTTTCTGTGATTAATGAAGTTACTTTTCAAAAAAAAAAAAACATTGGCATCAGTAGATGTTTAAAATGGAATGGGGAGTGACATCAATTATAGTGATTTTCAGCAAATGTGCAGATCGTTCTTCTTTTCACCATTTAGCCATGATATATCTTATTAAAGTCCTTGACATGCTCAAACATGGATATGTTAAGCTTGGTATGGCATCAGCAGGTACACTAGATGCCATTTTAGTAGAATCATTTCCATTCCTTATTTAAGGCAATGAACATGGGTGCTGATTAGTAAAGAATCACAGTGAATTAAATGTAGTAACTTATTAGACTGCCATTACATGAAAAAGCTGACCATTTCTTCCATACATCAAAGGTTTGATCTAGCATGTCATAAAGACCCCTTCAAAAGCATGTAATGATCAACAGATTGTTAGTTGGGCTTTCAAAAGGAAATTTCACTGAATTTAGATGCCATGTTACTAGTTCCGAATTCGTGGTAGTTATTTTGATTCCATGCATAACGGATAGTTGTTGTCGACAGCGTGGAGGTGGAAGTATTTTCTTCACTTCTGTTTCTTGTAGATTTTCTAGCATTTGTTTAGCAAAATGCCCATTCTATTACCAAGCAAAGGAGGGCCAGTTTATTTCTATCCCACACAATTAACTTAAGTTGCATGGGTAAAGCTACATGTGTTGAAATACAGCACAGACATAAGTGCTTCTGATTCAGTAAAGCACCAAACATGAATTAGTGGATTTGGCACAGTATTTATTAAAATATATAAAAATATATTTTTAAAATAAAACTGGCATGTAAAGTTGATTCCAATAAATTTACTCATAGAAATCAAGGAAGAAACATTACATAATTCTAGTTAGATTCTAAGAGAAGAAAAGGTGTAGTAACATTTTGTCGTCTTGGAAAAAAAGGTCAATAAAGAATCAGTAAAGAATCTAGTAGGCAGATATTCCCAGCTCAGGTATGTCACTCATTTCAAAGAATCTGTGCAATATAGAACATTATTTCAGTGTACCTTTTTAACTTACAAATGATTGAATCGGGTATATCTGAATCCTCTTGGTAAGTTATATCCATTCAACCAAACAAATACTTAGATAGAATGTTCTGTGAACTGTGGATCTAGATGAGGACAACCTCCCAAGACCATAATGTGCATCATTGAGTGAAAAGGCAAGCCTTTGATGAATGAGGGCAAAAAGCAAGCAAGGTTTTACAATGATATCTACAGTTCCAGATAAAATATAGGCACTTGTATTGACAATTTAGCACCAAGACTAAAGGATATGAGTAGTTACTGATAAATAAAAAAGGAATCAGAAGATGTGAACTCAAAATCAACATAGTGACTGGACAAGTTACATGAAAGTTTGAACATGAGAGATAGACATGTACAATCAAATGGAATTTGTGAGAACAAAATGCCAATGTAAAGCAATTGTATGCCTGAAGAGTAATACCAAATCCCCAACAGTCATTGTTCCAGCCATAATGCCATTTGAGCACAATACCATTGCCGTTGACAGAGATGTACTAAATATCACATTCTGACCAAAATTTAAATAAGCAAGACTACTTTGTGTTTTTAAAGCAGCATCTTCGTACCCTAATAAACAGCACCCCATGTGTCAGCAAAATTTCTTCATCCAGATATTAACAAACAATTTATAAAATCAGATCACCTTCAATGAAGAGGTGACAGATGATGTGATAGAAAATGACTGTGTTACAGCGGTTTGAGCATTGTTTTACAATGAAAATTAATTATTCTAACAGTAATGTTTACGGTACCAATCTTAGGGTTGCCTTTTAGCAAATCTTATGAACTGCACGGTGGGCCGACTTCCTTCAACAAATTAGGGCTGCGTTTCTATAATGGCTCCTTTGAAAAAGCTTTTTCAACTTCAATTATTTTGGGATTTGAGAGGTATCTCTCCTTTGGTGGTAGAATCACATTGCTAAAATCCATGCTTGCTAGTCTTCTAACCTGTTTTTATTTGTGTTCAAGTATCCGCACATTGTTTGGAAAAGGTTTGAATCAATTAAAGAAAATCCTCGTGGACCGAAAAGTTTAAAAAACGGAGATATCATTTAGTGCAAGTGTAGCAGATTTCTTTGCTAAAAATGGAGTCGACAATATTGTCTCCTGGAGTCCTTCAACTTTGAGAAAGAAAGAATTAGAGCATGCTTGAAGCTCATTTGTTTGCACTTCTTTTGATTCTCTTATATGTATTCTCTAGGTCTAGTCCTTTTAGACCCCTTTCAATTTGACGGTTTTGTACTTAAACTTTCTCTATTAATATAATTCACCTTTGTTACCTCTCATAAAAAAAAGATATCATTGATTGTAATCGATTGTAGGTAACCGATCTTCCTTTCCTTTTTTGTTCGCCTTGATTAGCTCTCTGTATTCTATATATACATATATCCTCTTTTGATTAATGACGAGAAATACAATCTGAAGAGAATTCTTCTTTCTACCTCGAATACTTTCTCCCTATTCCTAATTACAAATACATTATATAGATTTAAAACATATGCAAGACTACATTATAAATTAGTTAGTGTTTTTTAAGGATTACTAGCTAATAATGCATATTAAATAATGTAATTGTTATTATTTTAAAACAAAAATCTTAGGCTTATTATTGATTTTTTCTGAAAAATAGACCTAATGAGCCTGCTTTAAAGCTAAGCGAGGGACAAAATAGGTTTAGAGCCTAGGAGAGGGCCTAGGCACAACCAAGGAGTGCCTTGACTACTATGGTTGTGAAATGATGGAAGGAAACAAAAGGGTATGAAAAGAGAGGATTATGGAGGAAAGAGGTGTAGAAATTTATAATAGGAAAAAGAGAAGGCGAAAGAGAAAATATGGAGAAGAAAGTTCTCTCTATCGTATTGTGTCTCGAAGGTTACACATATAAATAATAAAAAGGGAGTCATTAAGCTAAAAAGGAACAGAATAAAAGAATCATCAATTACAATAAATCAGACAACTAATAAAATAAATTAAGTTGACTTCCCAAAATAAAGTGATTCTGGACAATTCTGTCCAGAAATGGGTCCCACTAGACAACTATGTCCTGAAATGGGTCCCACAACACTCTCCTAAAGCTAGTTCAAAGATGTCTAGCAAACCCAACTTACAAGTGAGCTGAGGACGAGAAACTGCCTTGGTCAACATATCCGCAAATTGATCCTTAGAATGCAGATAAATAGTGAAAAGTCATATGATGACGAAGGAAGTGACAATCAACTTCAATGTGCTTAGTCCTCTCATGAAAGACTAGATTTGAGGCAATGTTGATGGCCACCTGATTGTCATAGAACATGATGAGTGGATCGGCAGGAGCAAAGCTGATGCAGAGCAGCCCAACTCGCGCCAGGCCTAGTTTCGAGCCTAGCTAGCCTTAACTTAAGTTTTAAAGGGGGCTTGTTGCCCTAAAGGATTGAGTCGACGATTACAGAAGGAGAAAATGGACGATTGAAGAAAAGAAAAGGAGCAAAGGAAGAAGTGAAGCACAATAGCTGCCACCGATTCGGTGAGAAGCCACGACGAGCAATGGGGAGATGAGTCAGAAGCCCTATCTGTCCAGGTACCACTTCCTCTTCCTCCTTCCTCTTCTCTTTCTCTCTTCTATCTCTCTTTTCCTTTTCTTTTTTCTTCCCTTACCTTCCAACCAAGCCATATCCCGTCCCATTTGATTTCCACAACCCCATACCCCATCCCACTTGCTGTCGTGAACCAAACCACTTCCCTACTGTAGCCGTAATCCCCTCCCTAGCCTTTTACCATGCTGCCGCCACCCTTTCTCCTTCCCTATATCCTTGGACGAAACCCCCAAAGCCTTTCTAGCTTTATTGCGACACTTCATTAACCCATTCCCCTCTTTGCAGCAAGCCATACGCCCTCCTAAGCCCATCGCCTACACCCCTAGACCACACCTACCTTTGTCTTTCTATGTTACTTCCGCCACATCTCAATATCCCTCCCCACTGCTGTCGTTCCCTTCCATATCCCCTCCCACTGCTGTCGCCACCCTTCCTCAACCCCTACTCTGCTCTTGTCACCCTTCCCCATACACCCCTTTGCTGCCGGACACCTTTTGAGCATTCTATTACCCCATATAGTCCCCCTAAACATCACCATAACCCCATATCCCCCTCTCATTACCCATCGTCCCTTCCTTATTCTTTTATTTCTCATTTAAAACCATATGCATGCCATTTCCCTTAAAGCCCATGTGCCTAAGCCTATTAACCATTCCATAATCGTGACCAGTTCTTGACTATTTAGTCCGATAATCGTCGGGATTGATTAATTTGCTTCATTTCCCTTTATTTGCATTTACACACTAGATCCTTAGTATTTGCATGATTATTTGTGGAAACTTTGTAACAGCCTGGCCCATAAAAAGGGCTTGGGGCTCGGCCCAGCAAGATATTGTCCGCTTTGGGCGCACACGCGAGCCCGCACGGTTTTTGGATCGGACCCGGCCCAAGTCAGGGTCCAAAACGTGTCTTGCTGGTTTGAGGGAGCAAGGCTACTTATAAACCCCCTCTCAAACTCCTCAACTTCCGATGTGAGACTTTCCACAACTCTCACCCACAGCTGGGCTGTCAGATCCGACCAACACACTCTGCTGGTCCGTCCAACAGGGCCCAGTTTCACTTGGATCAACCACTCTAGGGCCTGGCCTCTGGCTCATGGGTCAGGATATCACAATCCACCCCCTAAAAGCCCAGAGCCGCCCTCGGCTCGACCCAACGAACCCAGTGGAAGGCAGTAAGCCCACACAGTCCAAGTGGAGAACCCGGAGCTCTGATACCAAGATGCAAAGCCCCGACCCGGAAGTGGGCCCGGAACGTCACTGATTTTTTATTTTTTTTTTTTAAACTAAACTCAAGATTCTAACTGGGTCGGATCAAAGGTCATGCCGAGAAATAAAAGCCACACATGAGACCAATAGGTGGACTCAAAAATATACCATATGCCTACCACAACACAATCACAAACACATAAGTCCATAAATGAGATGTTATTAAATCATAACTAGAGTAGCTATGGAACACACAGCGGTTTAATACGTCACATCAACACAAACTAAGTACCACACACGGTACTGTACAAAAATGTAAGGTTCAAAGATCCAAAAGACAAAGATAGCGGAATTCCTCTCAGTGGGTATCCCAAGGCAACGCAGCAGCTTATCCATCCTAAGCTTCATACGGAGGGTTCTCCTCCTCGGGCACATCTCCTGAAATGTAAGTGGTGGGAGCTAACTAGCCCAGTGAAGGAAGTATAACAATGCAATCTAAGGAAAATATTAGGTTAGTTAAATAATCAACATTTGCAATATAATATCTCATGCTTGTCAATAAATTCTCAACATCATTCCATCACTGCTGTCATCCATCGTAACACCTACATACTACGCAGAGACCATTTTATTAAGTCCCGACACGGTCAAAATACATCCTTACAAGTACATCTCCGACCCTCACATGGCCAGTACTGACACTCCCCAAGTCAGCAACTGTCGACACCCTTGGTCCAGTAGACGTAGACCAACACACACATGGCTGATAATAGTTCAATAATCAAGGGTACGTGGAAGAAGTATTACATAACTCATAATCAACATCATCACGTATAATCATCATAAACACTTCTTACAACAGTGCATCATGTCTAGGCACATGGGTGGGTTCATCAACACTTGAAACCACTCATTGCTCAAGATTCATCTTTTAACCTGATTTACACCTACTGCAAAGTTAAGTCCCCTCACCGAGATTGTGTGGTCTCGAAGTCTTTGTCAACATGCAAACAAGTGTGCAATCAATAATAATTGGTCAACATACATAGCATTCAAAGAAATACATACTGTAGTATTTCAAAACCATACTGTCTTTTTTCCCCAAGAATCTCCAGGGTAAATGGAACTGAGTCTCCTCCTTGGTTTCTAACCATTTTAAGTTACAATAATCCACAATATAATAATAAATAGGTGCTCAGACTAATTCTCATATTGTCTTCTGGAAAAAACCAGATTGACGTATTGAGTTAGGTCTAGATGTACAAGGGGCTAAAGCCACTCCTCATATTGTCTTCTGGACATGAGCAGATTTACGTATTGAGTTAAGCCTAGAGGTCACTCAGTGCCCGACAGATATAGCGTCGGCCTGGAAGTGAAGTTACTCGGTGCCCGACAAATAGCGTCGGCCTGGAAGTGAATACAATAAGTAATACACTATAGTAATAAGAGAAGAAGGGGTTAGTACAATTTTATTTATCAAAAGGGTATAAACATCACATTAAAACCTAGGATCTAACACATGCATCATCAATCAACCAAGATTTAACATTCAAGAACTGGGTTCCTCGAAACATGCCTCGGAACCAGGTACTGTGGCTTCAGACTGTTCGAGCCACGGTCTAAACTAGTCCACAGAACCTCGGAACATGGTTTTGCTCTTCGGATCATCCGAGGGTCAAGTCTCGGATCGTCCGAAGGTGCTTCCGAACTCAAGAAGACAGGGTTTCGGTGGGTCTGTGTGTCTCGGATCATGCCGAGGGAAGCTCGGATCGTCCGAGAGGGGTTCGGTCCTTCCGAACAAGCTCGTGACGTCTCGGCAACAGAGGCGGGCAGCGGTTAGCCTCTGACGCTTCGGGAGTTCGAGCCAAAGCTCGAAACGTCCGAAGGGGTCAGCCTCGGAAAGTCTGAAGGCCAAGTCTCGGAACTTCCGAGAGTCGTCTTCTTCCTCTGTCTGCAACAGCAGACAGTGATGCCGAACAGAGAGTGAAATACGAATCCAGAAACAGTGGGTTTCTTGGATTCGGTTTTCACATCCAACCGGTCAGATGGACTCCTCAGTAAGTCCTCTTACCTTAGGGAATAAATTAGAACCTTAACACTTAGATAAAACATCCGTTTTAACATCAAAACCAAAGTGACAAGAAAATCCATTTTTTTCCCCTTAAACTTGAAATCGATTTTACACACTCAAAACTCAGTCAAATTTACTTCTATTTGATTCTAAACTATTAAAATTTGAAAACGAACACAGTGGTTACCTTCGCTTCAGTTCCTGGGTTGAAAATCCAAACTTTGAAAAATCTTCCTTCTTGAGCTTACGGTGAAAATTTTGAAAGAAAAAGAGAGGGACGACAGATGATTTGGTTTCACAGAGGGAACTGAGATGGAATTTGTCTGGGGGTGAAACCATTTGTTAAATAAAATGAATTAAAATCCTCATTTGCAAGGTTTGAAAGAATAAACTAAACCGAAATAAAATAGTCTAAAATAATATGCTCGTCTCAAAAAAATTCTCATTTCTAAAATCATTTAAAAATATTTATTTCCCCTTCTCAGGATCTTTTCAGGAGGTTTTAAATATCATTTTCTGAAAATAAAAATAATTCTGAAATCAGAAATAGGAATTCCTAGATTAAGGAAAATAATATCATCCAACAATAATCACATAATGACTTAAATGATAAAATTATATCAATAAGTGATAAATTACCATTTTGCCCTTCCAACTAGATGAGCTGGATCACTGAGTTTTCGAGCTCTGATTGGGCCGAACCTAGGCTTTTCTCAAAGCCTTGACCCTAATCTTCGAGATTAATTGGTTAAGATACGATTTATCACACGGATTACGCCTAATTTGGGTCAGGGTATTACGTCCTACCCCCCTTAAAGAAATTTCATCCCGAAATTTCGTACCTTTTTGGCCAGTAAACAGGCTAGGGTACAGCTTCCGCATCGTCGATTCCGGTTCCCACATCTCGTGTTGCACATCGCGATGTTGCCACAGCACTCGTACTAAAGGGATAGGCTTTCTTCTGAACTCTTGAGTTCGATGTCCTTGCATCACTACTGGCACTTCTTCAAAAGTTAGGTCCTCTGAGACTTCAATATCTTCAAAGCTTATCACATGTGACGGATCAAGCTCGTACTTCTTCAACATTGACACATGAAAGGTACTATGCACTCTTTCCATAGTTTGAGGAAGGTCCAACTGATAGGCCACTTCCCCTATCCTTTTCAGGATTTCAAAGGATCCAACATATCGAGGTGATAGTTTTCCCTTGCGCCCAAACCTTTATACTCCATGACGTGGTGCCACACGTAAGAAAACTCGGTCGCAGACTGCAAACTCCAAGGGTTTTCGCCTTTTGTCAGCATAACTCTTTTTGTCTGCTCTGGGCTGACTTGAAAAGTTGACTTATCACTTCAACTTGTTCCGACGTCTCACGCACTAGACCCAGTCCCAAAAGTGCTTTGTCTCCTACCCCTGTCCAACAAAGAGGCGACCTGCAGGGTCTACCGTAAGAGCTTCGTAGGGTGCCGTCTGTATACTGGAGTGATAGCTGCTGTTGTAAACAAATTCGATTAAAGCCAAGTGATCTTCCCAACTTCCCTGCATATCCATGACGCATGCCCTTAGCATATCCTCCAAGGTTTGAATGGTTCTCTCTGACTGACCATCCGTCTGAGGGTGAAAAGCAGTGCTGAAGCATAGCTTAGTCCCCAGTTCTTCCTGCAAACCCTGCCAAAATCTTGACACAAATCTAGGATCTCGATCAGACACAATAGATATGGGTACTCCGTGCAGTCTGACTATCTCTTTCAAATATAATCTACTCAGAGTAGTCAAAAAATCAGTCCTCTTGATCGGTAGAAATTGAGCTGATTTCGTCAATCGGTCAACTATTACCCAAATAACGTCGTTCTTCTTGGAAGACTTCGGGAATCCAATCACAAAGTCCATCGTGATGTGCTCCCATTTCCATCTGGCCACTCCAAGCGGTTGCGTCTTTCCACCAGGTCGTCGATGTTCTGCTTTAACTTGTTGACAAGTCAGACACTTTGATACAAAATCCGCTACCTCTCGTTTCATACCCTTCCACCAAAACAGTCGCCGCAAGTCGTGATACATCTTTGTACCACCAGAATGCACTGCAAAGCGAGAACGATGAAAGTGATCAAGCACCTTTTTCGGCACTCGTCCGACTTTGGTACGAAAAGTCTGTCACTGAATGTCAGACCTCCGTCCGCCTTGATCTTCCAATCCTCCAGGGTTGCTCCTCCGGAGAGTTGAGTCGCCAACTCTTTTGCTTCTGGATCGTTCTGTTGTCCTTCCATCACCAATCTGATTACCTCGGGTTGCAGAACCAAGCTGTGAATTCTTGCTGACCCGTTTCCTTTGCTCAGCTACAGGTCATACTCGGATAGAACTTCTAACATTTTCCACTGCAAGGATGCCACCCTTGCCACATTGCTATGTGATTTTTTGCTCAAGGCGTCGGCCACTACGTTGGCTTTTCCTGAGTGATAGGAGAGACTGAAGTCGTAATCTCCCAAATACTCCATCCATTTCCGCTACCTCACATTCAGGTCCTTCTGAGTGAAGATATACTTGAGACTGTGGTGATCAGAAAACACATTGAATTTCTCACCATACAAGTAATGTCTCTATAACTTCAACGAGAAGACAACGGCCGCCAACTCCAAATCATGAGTCTGGTAGTTCTGCTCATGTGCCTTCAGCTGTCGGGAACCATAAGCTACCACCTTCCCTTCTTGCATAAGTACACATCCCAAACCAAACTTAGACGCATCGCAATACACATCATAACCTCGTCCTTGTTCGGGTATTATCAAAACCGGAGACGTAGTCAACTTCTCCTTCAGCTCCTAGAACGCTCTTTCACAAGCCTCGCTCCATTTGAACTTAACATTCTTTCTCGTCACCCGAGTCATCGGCACCACGATCTGGGAGAAGTGTGGGGTAAACTTTCGGTAATATCCTGCTAATCCCAGAAAGCTTCGGATCTCGAACACGTTCTTGGGACTTTCTCAAGTCTTCACTTTTTCCACTTTTGTTGGGTCTACTGAGATCCCTCCTGGAGATACCACGTGTCCAAGGAACTGAACTTGAGTTAGCCAAAACTCACACTTGCTTAGCTTAGCGTACACCTGATGATCTCGAAGAGTCTCAAGAACAATGCGTAGATGACACTCATGCTCCTCCTCGGACGATGAAAAGATCAAGATATCGTCTATGAAGACTATCACAAACTCTCTCAGGTACGGTCGGAAAACGCGATTCATCAAGTCCAAAAACATGGCTGGCGCGTTGGTCAACCCGAAAGGCATCTCCACAAACTCGTACAAACCATACTGCGTCCGGAAAGCAGTCTTAGGAATATCTTCCTCTCGAATCCGCAACTAATGGTAACTCGACCTCAGATCGATTTTTGAGAAATATCTCGATCCTCTCAAAAGATAAAAAAGGTCGTCTATTCTAGGCAAAGGGTATTTATTCTTAATAGTTACATGGTTGAGTCGCCGGTAATCTATACACATTCTCATCGATCCATCCTTCTTTTTCACAAAGAGAGCAGGCGTGCCCCAAGGCGAGTTGCTCTGACGAATAAAGCCGAGTCTAAGAAGTTCATCTACCTGCGTAGCTCGCTCTCTCTGTTCAGCCGGCGTCATCCGATAAGATGCCATGGAAATAGGAGATGTTCCTGGCTGTAGGTCTATAACAAACTCTATCTCTCGGCGTGGAGGTAGCCCAGCTAACTGGTCAGAAAACACATCCATGAACTCACACGCCACCCGAGGAGAACCAGACCCTACACCACCTACATCTTCCCAACCCATGCTTGCCACCACACTACCGGGATACGCCCTAAGGCCGGAGAAAGTGGCTCTCATCTTTTCATAGGGTACCAACATCTCCATAAACCTTTCATTGGTTGAGGAGACCCCAAAAATTTTCCTCTGAAAACAGTCGATCAAAACCTCGAAAACTGACAACCAGTCCGTGCCAAGGATGATGCTAAAGTCCGTCATTTCTAAAACCAGAAAATCATAGGACAACTCTCCACCGTTAATTCTCAAAATGCACGATCCACACTTTTGGTTTACCAAAGCTCGCTTTCCCAAGGGTAATACTACCATTAGCGGATTAGCTACTTCTACTGGTTGCAAATCCAATCTATCACAACAAGCTCTAGAAATAAAGGAATGCGAAGCACCGGTATCAAAAAGCACTCGTGCCAAAAGACAGAAAAGAGTAAGGGTACCTTCCATCACCATAAGGGTACCTTCCATCACCATATTCTCCATCGGCTCCTCCTTCTGAGTCCCAATCGTATAGACTCTCCCCTTGGTGGTCTGAGGACGTCCCCTCCCCTGACAGTTCCGAGGTGGTCCAATCCTAGGTGCCACCGAGCCTCTGGAGGTTTGCTGAGAACCTCTGCCAACAGATGGTTGTGCCACAGAATAAGATAGCCCTGTGCTTTGCGAAGGTGCGGCTCTGTCGAGATAGGGACATTCCTTAAACAGGTGTCCGGTCGGCTTGCAGTGGTAGCACGCCTTTTTCCCTCCTGTTGGGCAGAACTTAGAAGTATGTCCAAGCTGATTGCAAGTGTAGCACACGAATTGTCGAGTGTCAGGCCGACTCGACTGTCCCGCACTAGGTTGGCTCTTTTTGAAGAATAGCCTCTTCTGGTTGAATCTGGCCTTCTTGTTGGAGGAAGGTTTTTGGAAGTTGTCGGCGCTCCTGTTGGTGGAATCCACCGCTTCCACCTTTGAAGCCCGATCGATGATCTCCTCCAAGGTGTTGAAAGTTAAACAGGTCACTTGCCGCTGTAGAAAAGGTCGGGTCCATTCTCAAAGTGATGTATCTTCTCCTCCTCGTGTGCTGCAATCAAGGGTACGAACTGCATCAGGTCGATAAACCTTATGACATATTGCGCCACCGAGTCGGAACCTTGCTGGATATTAAGGAATTCTCTCTTCCTCACCTTCTGGACAGTCTTTGGGAAGTAACGGGCCAGGAAGGCGGTTGAAAACTCCTCCCACGTCATAGGCTTGTGGTTACGAACCAAACTCTTTGCCTCCCACCATTCATAGGCATTCCCTTCCAACTGGTTCAAAGTGCAAAAACGAGTACCCTTCTTCCATGGGCTTTTGGTGTCCCTAAGAGTGTTGGAAGATGGATCCTTTCCATGGGAAGCAGGAGCCCCATGAGTTGGAGGCGGCACAGAAGAATGAGTGGCAACCAATGCGGAGCATTCAGTAGAAATAAAAGTCATAACAAGGCAACGCATGTCATCCCTAAGTAATGTAAAGTAGACCTCATCCAGAGAGGGGTGAGGTCGTTGCCCAAGCAGTTGGGCCCATGTAAGCTCAAAGTCAGAGTTGAAGCCAGATAACAACGTAAAAATCCGTTGTTGTTCAACATAATGCCGATGAAGAATAGTATCTTCAAATTTCTTAAAGTTGATGAATTGAAGTTGATCCAACTCCAACCAACAAGACCGCATCTTTGAATAGTACTGAATAAGTGACAACTCCCCCTATCAAAGATAAGCAGCCCTCTGAGATAACTCATAAATATGGGCGTAGTTATCCCCATCAGAATATAGAGTTAACAGTGTCCCAAACATCTTTGGCAGTGGAAGAGTATAGACCAGGAAACAGACATGATCTTCCATGGAATGAAGAAGTCATGACTGGACCAAGGAGTTATTCGCGGTCCAGATGTAATATATAGAATTAGTCTTAGCCAATTTTGTGGTAGTACCATCGGCATAAGATGACAAATGCTTTGCAGTCAAAAACATCTTGGTGGAATGGGTCCATTGAAAGTAGTTGGTCTCAATGAGCAATACCGTCATAATCCAGCCAATTTGTAGAGAACCAAAAGAGGCCACATCTGGAATAGAAGATGCAATAGAAGATGCAATAGAAGATATAGTAGAATATACAATAGAAGAGGCAGTAGAAGATGCCATGATGCTGAAGTTGTAATGCAAAAAACTATGGTGTTGAAACTGTGGCAGTGATATGTCCGAAAAAAGAAGCTTGCAAAGGCAGCTGCAGCAAAATCCTTGTAGATGTGAAGTGTAGGCATTGGTGACACCAGAGATAGAGGAAGATGTCCAATCCAAAGGCTGAATATTGAAGCCAAATACTGAAGATAGTCCACAGCAAAGAATACGGCAGAGGTGGGTCCCACTAGTGTTGGATTCGAAAGCAAGGAGGTGGAGTCGAAGAACCAGTAAGTGGCAACACCAGAAATGCAAGTTAGAAGGGAGCCCCAGCAGAAGGCCAACAGATCTAGCAAAAAAGGGAAAAAAATTGGGGTTCGTTTTCGTCCCAAAAACAACAAAGTTGAGGGGCCCATCGTTGATAGAAATTGGAGCAACCAGGTGCAATGGAAACCAGAGCCAAGGGCGATAGCAGAGGTGGTGAGTTGAAGCCAAATTGAGCCTGGAGCCAGCCAATCAAGCCAGAAGACCAAGAAAGTAGGAGGCTTGGGCGGTACTGTCGTTGGGGAGGGGAAAAAAACACCAAATGGACCAACCAAAGGCAGGTAGATCATAACGCCAACCTGACAGATGAATAGTCCCACCAAAAACGACAAGGAAGAGTGGTATCCAATCGCAGGAAAACTCGCCGGTCACCAGATCAGAAGCAGAAAAGGGCAGGTTGCAGAGGAGTGAGAATCTAATGGCATAGAAAATCTGAAAAAAAAAAAAAATCAGATCTGTGAAAGTGTTGCAGGAGAAGCAAGACAACAGGAAGGATCTGCTACAGAAATCCACCGGAGAAAAAAACTGGTCCGAAATAGATGCTGCAGTTTGGCAAGGAACAGTAACGCCGGGAGGAACAGTAAAACGGAGAAAAAAAAATTCTACAAGCTCTAGAATCATTTCTGTCTGATACCATGTAGAAATTGATAATAGGAAAAATAGAAGGAGAAAGAGAAAATATGGAGAAGAAATCTCTCTCGATTGTATTCTGTGTTGAAACTGCCAAAGGTTACATGAATAAATAATAAAAAGGGAGTCATTCACAGTGGCTAAAAAGGAAAAGAATAAAAGAATGATTAATTACAATAAATTAGACAACTAATTAAATAAATTAAGTTAATTTCCCAAAATAAAGTGATTCTAGACAATTCTATCTAGAAATGGGTCACACTGGTCAACTATGTCCTGAAGTGGGTCCCACAACAAGTTTCACATCAAAAGATAAGAGATTTGTCGCGAACATACACTTACTGTTCATGCAAAATCTCCTAGATGAAGCATCTATCACCTAACTTATCTGCACTTAGAAGATTTATAGAGGTGGCAAATGCTTTCATTACAAAAAGGGGATACCAATGGAGGAATCTTTGGCTTTGCACAAATGGCTTCAAAAGCATTAGTGCTAAAGGCAGCAAGCGCACTAAGTGTACCTTCTTAAATGAAAGAAGGCTTTTGGTGGAGAAGGCCATTTGATAAATCCTAGAGACCTCATCCCCAACAACTCCCCCCTCAAAGACCACCTCCTCAAGGACCCCTTTCTCAAAAGAATTTAAATTTAGATATCCCAAGGACTCCAACACCAAGGGAATTTCATGCAAGCCACAAATGAAGTTTTTTACTAAAGGCAATGGTGTCCTAATGGTAGGTGAAAGTACTAATGGGGGAGCCCAATCCTTCGCTAATACTCTCAAATTAACCAATAAAACATAAGGATCTATGGATAAGGGAGAAAAAATACTGATGAAGGGGTAGACCTTTCTAACTACAACCTAAAAGAAAGCTCAGTATGGCTAACCATATAGGGATCCTAAATGTTTTCATTTATTGGAATTTCCTACCAGCCTAAGATTGCTTCTTAGAGTTTTTCACTTGAACAAATAGACTCTCTGGATCCAAATTCTGAAGGGAAGTTATCTGAGTTGGGATTAATCAACCAGATGCACCAGCCAACAGATTATTCAATAATGTGTTACTCAAAGTTCAAACCTGATTATAACTTGCAAATCAATCAAATGAAGTTGATGCATTAGTGACTAGAGAGGCTTTAAGGAGACCTAAGGGAGAGGACCAGGTCCAGCTATTGTAGAGAGCAATTGACATATCATACCTAATCTCAAAATATAACCAATAAAAAACATGCAAATCCAAGTTGCAAATAATCCGTGACTCAGAAAGACCTTTAGAAATAAATAATGGTAAAACCAACTTATAAAGGTAATTTTTATTTTGTTCAAGTGCATCATAGTATGCAAGAAATAAAGTCACAATTATAATAGAATGGTAAAAAATAACAAATAAATAATTACAAGAAAATAGTATCGCAGTTTATTTTTTTATAGTGGTGTCTCAGCAACTTACTTCTTAAGTATTCATCATATTTCTTGGCTTCATAGGACTCGTTGTTGAAGTACTTGACAGTCTGGGGAAGAAAACCGCACACACACATGCATACAAAAACATCATCATCATCAGGGTCCAGCTTTCTAAGTCTTACTTTTCCAAAGCAAATACAAATTAATGCATTCTCATTTTGCAAAGAGGGTCATTTGTCCCATCTCACAAAGGGGAGATACGAAAAGGTGGATGATCTTCTCCACAACAAAGCTCTAAAATAGAATGCGATAAACGAGGTTTTATCACATTCCTATTCCAGGTGGACAAATTTTCTATGCAAACAGCACATGAATCAAGCAAGAAACACAAGCAAAAATTCTGATGGAGAAAATAACTACAGCAAATTAAAACAAAATAATAATAATGCACGGTACAAACTCACCTCATAATTGATTAGTGAGTCAATTGCTCTTGTACTTGCATCATTATCAGCTTTATTCATTGCCTGCCTAAACTTAGTACGCCACTAGAAGAAAAGAGAGAAAACTTTAACTTAAATGGTGACCTCAAAAGCAATTCTTGAATTTTAAAATATTAAACAATAAACTTCAAACAACGTTCTATAGCTAGATATTCATATGACTATACTTGAATTGTTAAAAAATGTCTAGTCGATGAGCAAAGTATATAGATTTCAAAAGAGATTATTTTAATAACAATTTCAAAAGTGCATTGGATAAAGATAACATACACACTGCAAGCATCTAACCTGTGTCACAGTCAATGTGAACATAATGTAAGCAGCAACTGAGAGAGAAGTTATCCACGCAAAAGATGTTCCATATTTGTATGCCAGGATACCTGATACCATTGATATCTAATCCAGAATACACTCAAATTCAGCAAGTTCAACAAGTATAAGGGGAACAAAAAATATTGCAAATCAAACATATTGATAGGGCTGCATATTTCAGTACATATCACATTGCCACATACAAATAATAACTACAGTATTACGAAAATATATACTTAAATAATGCTGCAGGTTGAAAAAATGAAGCTCATAGGATCATACCTCCAAGATGGTTGGTACAACATTGAAAACCATTGCCGTAAGAATAAAATTAATTGCACGGCTACCACGATCAATAATGCGATTCAATGCACCAGTTTGCCGGCTGCAAGGGTAAATAAAGGTTAGACAAACCACCACCATTTTCCAACAACCATTGAGAAAATGCACAATGCATGCTCTTAATCATAATTTCAAGTAAATCTTCACATTTAAAATCATTCATAGAGCTTGCTACCAGTTGCAAGTAAACCTTAACTTCACACATTACACAACATAGGGAATAGGAATGTTTAAATAGCATTCTGATGCAGCCAGGTTTAAGAGCACATCGCCGATATCTGAACCTCTGACAAATATTTCCAAATAAGATACGTATCTGAAGCAATTTAAGAAATTAACTGAAAACTATTTTTTAACTCTTAGTGTCCGCCAGATAAAAATCCTAGTGGTTTATAGTCTAAGTTTAAAGCCTTTTTCACAGGATTCAACTATAAACTCATTGCCACACTAGTTCTCTTTAATAATCAAGGCCCCAACTTATCTCTTCAGGAAATTAATCCACCCATAGAATTGCATTTCATAGAATCACATTTCATAACCAATTGAAAGAATCTTCCGTACAATTCAATTCTGCATATTTACACAAATATATTTTTCATAATATTAAGCCTTTATCTATAAGATATTAGATAATATGAATTATATGTTTTTCAAAACTTTTTAGGACTTGCTTTCAGTTTTTTCCCTGAATTTATTCAATACTAGTGCATAACTTACTACTGTACACTAGATTTTTTTTTTTTTTTGAAAGATAAACAACACATGTATTTATTAGCAGTATATATTTTAAAGGATTGTCTACAAGACTGTAATTAGATCAGTAGTGCTATGTGGTGCAAAATGTTGAGCGATAAAGAAAAGAAGATAAGATAATGATAAAAACACATGTTAAGATGGATAACGATGCACTGGAGGAACCCTAAGATTGTCCTAATGGAAGAAAAATGAGAGCAATGTCTCAGATGGTTTGGTTACATGCACATAAAACTAGAAACAGCCCTAGTACAAAAAACCAAAGGGCCACTAGGAAAAGGTAATAGAGAATAGGGAAGCCATTAAAATCAAGGATTAATGTAATAACGAAGGACATGATATATTTTGGAGTGTGAGGGAGGAATGACTTTTGATAGTTGACTGGAAAAGCAAAACCAAAACACCAACTGCAGATGCATGGAATAAATGGCTTTAATGATGACATGATCATAATGTGAACGGTTTTTCCTTTCAAGTATTTGGGGTAAATAATTGTTGAGGTTGGTTGAAAACTGGGGTATAACACCAGCCCTGATTGGGAACTACAGGTAGATGATTCACAGATTGAAGTTGCATATATTGGGAAGGCAGCTATTATATGATAAAGAATCACCTCTCAAAAAGTACCTGTGATATTGAACTGTTTGATATGACCAAATCAATGAAGTGAAGATGGGCATTAAGAAGCATTTTGAGAATCTAAAGAGAGATTAAAAACATGATATAGAAACTATTAAGGGCAAGTAATGTAGCAGCAGCGGAGAAGAAAATCAAACAACTAATCAGCCCTGAAGATCTCTCATGCCAGGAGTAAGGACTGTTTACACAGGCAAAGTGTGAGTAAGGAATGGGCTTGTAATTGGGAGGTATTCGCACGTGAGAGGGAATAAAGGAGAGAACTGTGTGACTAACTTAGGGATTTACGAATCGAAGGGATTAAATGGGTTTAGAAGACGAAAGACGATAGGAGCGGAAGGTTGCAGCAGTGGAAAAGAAGCAGAGAGAAAGGGGTCTCGCAGCAGGGATGCAAGAGGAAGGGAGAAAGAAGAAAAGAGGGAAGGAAGGGTAGAAGAAGAACAACTGTACCTGGATAGGAAACGGGCGAGTCTGCAGGAAGAAGACAGAGTATGAGGCGAAACAGGTTGTGGAGCAGAGGCGACGACTGAGGCAGTAGTGGCGACTCAAAAGGCAGGCGGAAACAGAGTGTAGCAGTAGCAGGGTATGGCGACTAGACTGGGATAAAGCCCAGCTTCCTGTGATGGAGTTTTCCCTTGGGATTAAGCCCAGAGGTTGTAGATGGTGTCGCTGGAGCTCAACCAGCCAAGGAACAACCAGCAACAAGGCAGAAGCAGTAAAAGAAAAGGACAACAGAGATACTCGAATTCTCGATTCTATTCTTCGAAAGAGAGGTGTGTTTCGTTCCTCCCTCATGCACTTTATTTATAGGCAAAATAAAAAATAAGAGAGGAAACTACTATTACAAAGACTCAAGAACCAACTGATACTCTTACTGCCTATCCTAATCTAACTTTGGAAAGCCACGGCAGTGGTTTCCAAACTTACATACCTTTGCTAAACTTAGATTCTTATTTCAGTCCTTATTCGATTAGGAGTATTACAGGACAAAACAAAATAAAATAAAAATAAAAATGGAAGTAGGCCCAGCTTGTGATTAGGCTCGTGGGCCATGCTTCTTGTCGACCCATCGGATGTACTTCTTCAAGAATCTATCTGCAATCTGTTCTACATCAGCAAGACTAGTGGGACAACAGATCAGGAGGGTTGGATTCCTAGTGAGGACTCAGGTCAAGTAAAGCTAGTGTGGTAGGCATCTAGTATTGATGATCTTGTGCTTACTGGGCTTTTGATGCATTGAAAGACTTTATGGAACTCCTTTGATATCAAAAATTTGGAGTAACTTCGCTATTTTCTCTGCATTGAGGTTGCTCATTTCTTTAAAGGATTTTTTCTTTCTCAAAAAAAATATGCCTTCGATCTTTTACATGATGTAGAATATTCTAGATGCAAGCTAGCAGAGACTCCTCTTAATATCAATACTAATTTTCTACTTCAAATGGGACGCCCAAGATGACCCCACGTTTTATCATAAACTAGTGAGTAAACTTATTTATCTGACTATCACTCGACTGTTGGGGTAGTCAATCAATTTATGCATGCCCCGCATGATGCCCATCTTCAAGCAGTTTTTTTGAATCCTTGGTTGTCGTAAGGCTCGCCCTCGATGAGGCTTGTTCTATAAACTTCAGCCTCAACTAGTCATTCGTGGTTATTCAAATGTTGATTGTGCTGGCTCTCCTGAAGATCGTTGCTCAACCACAAGATACTATGTTTTCTTAAGATCTTATTTGGTCTCTTAGAGTAACAAGAAACATATTATTGTTGTCCGTTTAGTGCAGAGGCTAAATCTCGTGCCATGGCCAATATTTCATGTGAATTACTATGGTTTCAACAATTTCTAACCGAGTTGGATTTTGCCTCCTCAGAACCATTATTGATGTTTTAAGATAATCAAGCCACAATCAACATTGCATCCAACCCCATGTAAGGCGCACCACCTTTGACTAACTGGCTGGCCTTAATCCTAATTTTGAGCCTATTCACGTACAAATTCTGAACAAGCAACCTCTACCACCCCTGATTGAGGTAAATTCTACATTGCTTCGTGGCGAGAGGCATCACTTGGATATATCCCCTACCATTGTGCCTACTGATCGATCGGCTCTAGTCTTTAAAGGGCCTTCTTCTCTTAAAGGGAAGGACCATGTGCTTGATGACCGAGGAGATACCAGCGGACCAAAAACGAAGGGTATCCATTTTTGCACATACTATAAAATGACAAATCACTTTGTTGATTCTTGCTATAAACTTCATGGTCGACCCCCCTCTAAACAGGCTCACCATGCAAAAAAACCCTTCCTCTACTGCTGAAAATGACAGCATTCAAGTGTCTAAGCATGAGTATACATCCTCGAAACAAGACAAGTTGCAACTGAGGACTCTTCAATCTTCTAAGATTTCACATGTTGCTACAGATCAGTCAGGTATTGTGCCACTTACCCACCATGTTTCATCTAATAATTCTTGGATATCGATTCTGGAGCTACTAATCATGTGGCTGGTATGTCTCATCTTTTATCCAATTTTCCTCTCTCTTGGTAAAGTGAAATTAGCTAAAGATTCTTTCACTGATATTGTCGGTGAAGAGACTATCCCCTTGTCTTCTAACATCGATTTATCATTTGTCTTACATATTCCTTATTTATCATGCAATCTCTTACCTGTTAGTGCATTTCCTAAATCATTGAATTGTTCATCAACTTTTGATCCTACCCACTATATCTTCCCGGACTTGCCCATGAGGTAGACGATTGGTAGTGGTCTTGAAGCCAATGGCTCATATTTCTTCAATTCTCGGCCTGACAACCACTTTGAAGATTGTTCTACCTCATTTTCTTAGGATGTCTTGCTTTGGAACTGTTGTTTAGGACACCCATCAAATAAAATCTTTAAACAATTGGTTTCTTTCTTGTCTTTTGATAAATTTGAGCGCCAATACAAAAAACAATTGGTTGCCAATACAAAAAACATCATAGATATTTCTAGTTTCACATTAAAAGTGTAACGACCCGACCATACCCATCACAATATTGTCCGATTTGGGCCCCACGTGGGCCCTCACGGCTTTGTTCTGGGCCCTAGCCCACATGGCCAGGCCCAAAGGCCTTGTGTTGGAGAGGGGCTTTGCCTCCTCATATATAGCCCCCTCCACCCAACTCCACAACAGATGTGGAACTTGGGTTTGGTGCTACAATCCACCCCCCTTGAGACCAGAGCCGTCCCCGGCTCTATCACGTCACACTGACAGGGGGTTCACACACAGGCAGGCAACGTCACGCAAGTAGAGCCCACACAGTCCGAGTGTTGAACCGTGTTTTGATGCCACTTGTAATGACCCGACCCTACCCATCACAATATTGTCCGCTTTAAGCCCCACGTGGGCCCTCACGGCTTTGTTCTGGGCCCTGGCCCACATGGCCAGGCCCAAAGGCCTTGTGTTGGAGGGGGGCTTTGCCTCCTCATATATAGCCCCCTTCACCCAACTCCACAACCGATGTGGGACTTGGGTGGGGTGATACAATAAGTACTTACTGCATTTTGTGCTCTTATTCACTCTGATATTTGGATGTCTTCTATTGCTTCACATACTGATTGTCGTTATTTTGTTACTTTTATCGATGATCACTCTCATATAACTTGGGTATACATGATGAAACACAAGTCTTAGGTTTTTCATCACTTTTGCACATTTTATCAGTGGGTCAAAACCCAATTTGATTGCCATATCAAAATTTTGCACAATGACAATGAGGGGAGAATATTTGTCACATTTATTCTTACAATTTTTGCAAAACCATGGCATCGAATTTCAAACCTCTTGTCCTCACACACCTCAACAAAATGGTGTTGCCGAAAGAAGAAGAATTACAATCAATTACACTTGAAGCCAACTATAAATAATACACGTGTTAAATGTGAAAACACACCACATCTACAACACCTGGCAATGTGTGTGTGTATTCTAGACACTACTGAGGCAAATTGCAAGATGTAAGTAATAGACGTGCATCACTGAAAGCAAATTCAACTGCCAAAAATTATTTCAAGAATACCTCAAATGATATTGTAGATCAAGATCATGCAAGTGCGAAAATACCTACACAAGTGTAATAAAATTAAAATAGTCGAATATGAAAGTCAATCACATGAATCTAGCAAACTCAGTATAATAGAGGTCCTACACTAAAAGTTAGTCTAGCCAAAAAAAATTGGTACACAATCCACCGATAGCAACAACAATAATTTGCAACAATAAAAGGGAACTTCACAGGCTTTCTAGTTAATAACCAAAAAAGAAAAGACATTGAGATGTATTTTGTGTAAACATGCATCCATTTAGTTAAAGATGTACAAAGAAAAAGAAAATATCATTTCTTTTTAATTTATAAAATTGAAGATATTAAAAGTAAACACAATTTATAACTTTGTCATTTGTTCAAATTCTAAATTAAGGAATAAATCAATCATGGATATAGGGGAAAAAATCCATAGGTCTAGGAACCCCCAATTTGGGTGATGACAAATAGTAACATTGAAATTTTGGAGAGGGATGGAGTCCTGTTGGAAGTCCACCATTCTCTCTTCATCTCCAACATCCCAGAGAATTTCACCAAACTAGAGATTTTCACTCTTTTCAATTGCACAGGTAGGAATCATTGATAGCTACATCCCAATCAACAAAGACAGGGAATCAAAGAGGTTTTGCTTTTGTGCATTTTAACTTCTGAGGTGGAAGCACAAAGGGCCATTGTCAATGGAAGGTTGTTCAAAGGAAAGAAGACACAAGTGGCTAAAGCAAGATATGGAAGGGAAGTTAGTCATCTGATGTAGAGGTGGCCAGCTCCTCTGCCGGAATATCCTCAATGTTGGGCAACAGGACCTTCTCGACAAGAGGTGGAAATCCTTCAAAAATTTGGACAATCAACACAGAGAAAAGGTAGGCCATAATCATGGCAATGACCTTGTGGAAGAAAGAAAAAGAAGGTTGCAAAAAGGTTTGGTGGTTTACTTGAGAGAAATTGAAAATCAATTGTCGACAATGCTTGGGAGATTTCAAGGTCCTCACATTCACAACAATCAAGCCTTCATTTCTGTTTAAGTGTTTGATGAATGCTTCTGACTTCTATATGAAGCTCCAAATCTATGGAACACCCTCTTTCTTATATCAACTTCTGGAAGCCGTTAAACGATTTGAAACTTGTCTACGTTAGGGTCTTTGGTGTACCCCTAATGGCCTAGAAGAGGAGTTTATCACTTCAATCGGCAGAGTCCTTGGTGAAGTGGTTCAGATCAATGTTTTCACCAAGAATAGGAAGCACTTCTTATTTTTTCAGTTTCAGATGGTCTGGAATGAGAAACTGGAAGAAATCAAGCATATCTCAATTAAAGTGGATGGGAAATGGTGGAATCTAAAGGTGGAAATTGAGATCCCTAAACTAGTTTTCATACCCATGGTGAACGTTTCAACTTTCGAGAGAGATTTGAATGGCAATCGGATGGATCCTAGATTTTCAAACAACTCCTCATCGGAATCTGACAACTAGAGCAGGAAGGGATGGAAAAGGAAGGTACAGCTGAAGCTTTCATTGACAGTCCTAAAAAAGGAAAAAAATTCAAATTTCAAATTCAAAGCAATTGCCTTGTGTCAGTTGTTGGGCTTCTAATTGGGCCGAGGGTGAAAGTATGCAGGCAGATGTGGGCTTTGGGTCCCTATTCTCTCTAGAACAAGACAAGTTCAAACCAAACACCCCTAGGTCTTCTGGGGCCCAAGACGGGAGAACATGTGGCTCTAACACATGCAAAACCCCTCTTTTATGCCATAAGGAGAACCCGAGAATCAATCTCTCTCCCCAATCTCTGTGACAAAGGATTCTAGAGTTCACCAAGACCCTTCTTCTCCTATGGGCGTGAAAATATCCATTAACCACCAGATTAGAGAGAGTCAAGATGGTCCTAGCTCTCATCTGCATCAAATGGAAGGAGAGGTCTTGGGAGTGGAAAATGAGGAAAGGATCTCTTGGGAGGAAAAATAAGGAAAGAGAACCAATTGGCCCTTTTAAGTATGATGAGCAAGCCATCACTGTTGCCAGCTTGGAGAATTGTACAGGTTTCGACTCGGAGCTATTACAGCCTATTCCTGGCAGTCATTTGCATCCCCTCTTCAAACCTGAATCCAAATCTTGGCTTGTTGTCTTGGGTTGATGAAGTGGAGATGGTTCGCTACAATCTAGAGAATAAGGACAGTACTCAATCTAGGGCTCCGGACACATGTTTTGAAATGGACGTGGCTTGGATGGAACAGAAATTGATAGCTATATGCTCGGCGACAAGTATGAACTTTGGTGATAATGAGCGAGAGTATGAACTTTGGCAATAAAGAGGGAGAGTTAATCAACCTATTAATCTTCACCAAATAAAGAGAAAATAAGATCCTGCAAGAAAATAAAACCAGAGCAAAAGAAAGGGCAGAGAAAATTAAAGAATTGTTGCCTCTTCAAAGCTTAGCCAACCATGAGAAGAACGCCACCGAAGGAGTGATACAGGGAGCTCAAGAGAAATTTTAACAGCTTCTCAATGCTAATGCTGAGCTGGAATATTAGGGGTTTGGGGGGTTCAGTAGAAAATGATTCTGAAGTAGCTTATTGAAAGGAAGAAAGCTGATATTGTCCTTTTTTGTTTTTGTGAAAGGTAGCTGATATTCTCCTTTTACAGAAAAGTAAGCTTCAAAATGTAGCAGAGGTGGTTTTTCATTTGGTTAGGGAAAATGGGAACGTAACATGGGTTCACAAGGATGTCGTGCAATCAGCAGGTGGGACGGCAATTTTGTGAAACCCTCAAAAGTCTAGACTTGAATACTCTCTGGTGGGTGATTCCTCTCTCTCTATTCTTCTGCATGATTTGGATCATAAGGTCCCTTAGACAGTAGCCAATGTCTATCGACCTCATGATCAATCTGCAAATGACTCTATGTTGTCTAAGCTAGTATTGGCAAAGAAACATTGGGGAACTCCTTGCTGTTTAGGTGGAGATTTAATTTGTCCTTAACCCCTCAAAAAGATCCTTTGGTGTTGCTTTTGATGCTGGGATCCACTCTTTCTCAGATTGGATTAACAAGAATGTTCTAGTGGACGTCCCTTATGTGGATCCTCCTACACCTGGTCTAACCATCAGGAGGATCCCGTTCTATCTAGAAGACTGTTTTATGATTGGTGAATGGTTGGAGCTACCAGATTTTGTTCAACTGGTGAAGAATGGGTGCGAGTGTCTATAAGTGTCCAACATGGGTGCTCACACATCACGAAGTGTCTGTGCAACACAGGTGCACAAGAATATTTGCAGGTCTAGTCATAAAGGGATTCAACCATAATAACTATTGGCACCTGACCCCACAACAAGGGTATCATCCCCAGTCAATGATACCTGAAGATAAAATACTTAAAAAGGTATTTATTCTCTGAAGTTTATGAGTGCGTGATGGTTTAGAGAAGGTGCAAAGCAGGACTAGTTTGCTAAATAACTAAGAGGAAACTAGTACAATGTAGCAGTTCAATGATGTACCAACATAAAAGTACTTCCGAGTTCTGAAACACAGTATATAAATAATGATACTCTAAGAGGTCAGACTACCTTTCTAGAAACAGTCCGGATAGCTCGCAATGCTACCTTTGAAAATACTGCATTCCGCAACTCTGTCAAAAAGAAAAAAAAACCCATGCAAACATTAATATGGTACATCCAAAATGTTAAAAGTACAGGAAGCACATGCCAAAATGTTAAGATTATGGCGTGTACCATAAAACTCATAAAGATTATACAAGTTTCATTGTCTTGGTTTGAATAAAATACCATTTTTTAAATGGAATAAAATACTAATAACATACTACGTCCACATCCTGAAAAATACTACAGAGAACTTCATATGTTGGACTTCAGAAAACAAATACCATTGCAAGCTGATGATCCTGCTCGTGCTATTCCATAACCAACCAGAACAGCAGCTGGGCTCACAAAAAGGGCCAAAAGAGTGGAATTAGCAGTATTGAATGTAGCAAGTGTGCTACCAGCACCAGTTACAGTAGATAACCAGTCCACAGCAAGTTTGAACAAGAAAGGCACTTGAACATTAAGAACCTGAAGTGTAATTGCAGAGGCACAAGTAAATTAATTATCAGCCAACAGTTAAGATTGCCATAGAACTGTTTTAACAAGAAAAAGATGAAGAACTTCCTGGAAAAGATATGCACCACAAATAAAAACAACACCATAAGATAGTATTCCTCATAATAATTGTTTAAAGAGCTCATAATAAAATTTGTCAATAATTCTCATGAGGTCTACAGCTCTAACAGATATATGATTTAATATTTTTATAATAGTATTTGTTCGATACACAATGGCACAACGTGATGTGCAAAAAGTGTGTGTACATAAGATACATGATTCTTTGAGGACATCATCTTGCTTTAGAGTACCCACACAAAGATTGAACTTAACAAGATTTCAAGAAAATCCAAGGGGGGATGCTCTACTTTTAACCATTGTCACAAATATCGTTCTCGGGATATTAACGTGATTGGTAATATCGGGATATTTTCAAATTCTCAGATTCTTACTGGGAAATTAATGGGAAATTCGCAAAAAATATAATATTTTAAAAATAATAAAATATAATAAATGGAAATATTAATAAGGAATTTACCGGTAATTTATCGGGGATTTATCGGTAGTTTATCGGGATATTATTACAATATTACCATTTATCACGTTTTTAACACGATTTATCGAGAATTTACTGGGAATTTAGCACATTGCCAATAAAACTGCGATAAATTTGAGAATATCGGAGATATTTGTGACATTACTTTTAACAACACAACCTACGATTAAGACCAGCCCATACATATGTATGCATACGTTCAAAAATTTAAAAATAAAAACATTGACGTTGGGACAAAATCATCATACCTATCCTGGCATGGTGATTGTCATGGAAATAGAAACGCTGGACAATAATCCGATAAGCCAGAAAAAAAACATGATAGAACATCATGTACAGCACTAAAAGGAAGATCTTAGATTGAACACATTTTTCCAAGTCTGGACTATTGCACTGTAGTGACCCAACCCGGAGTAGCGGGTCAGTAGTAGTGGGTAGAACTAGTTTAGAAAATTATTACGGTTTAAACTAATTTCTTATTTTATTTAATAAAATTAATTGGAGAAAAACACACTTTGAATTTAAGGATTGAATAATAGACCCCCGATTGCACACACTTTCTCCTCAATTAGAATTTACAAACTTATCCCCTTCGAATTAAAATCAAGTAAATGGAAAATTTAGTTGTCAACTTAGATTTTAACTCTCCAAAGTTAGAATTTCAATTAGAATTATTTTATTAAAAATTTAAAATCAATAATTTGAGTTGACCCTAGGGACCACACCCTTATTGAACCTACAAAGCAGTTAGTATTATTAAAAATCTTTTTGAGATTTATTTAACAGGTTTGCCCTGTTTTAAAATTCAAATAATAAAAAAAAAAAATTTGATCTAGGTAAATAAATAATTAAACTCGGGTCAATAAATAAGTTCCAATTTTAATTAACTTGAATTTAATCAATGATTGACAAATTAATCAAAGGGAAATAATGAAATAAGAGAGAGAGATAAAAAATATATATATATAATAGAAATAACCCAAACCATTTGGGCCCTTCGACCCACATTCCTTTTAGTTTCTCTTAAAATTCCCTAACCCACAATGGAAACCAAATTTCCACCACCGTATCTCACAAGGCTTTCTTTTCGTTTCCTTCTTCTCCTCTCCTCCCCAAAAACGGCAACCCTTATCTCTACCTTTCGATGGAAACTGCCCCAAATTCGATCCCTCACCTCTTTCCTCTCCATCTAATCCCTTTCCATTTCTAAACCTTTCCCAAATCAAGATGCCAACCCAAACATCTATTTAAAGCCCCAAGCGGAAAGGAAAACCCCTAATTTCCTCACACGCATACATCGGTACCTCTCCTTCTCCTCCTCTGCTGCTTGAGCCTTCTAGCAACGCCTTCAACCAGATTCGCTGCTGCTCGAGTTCTTTCCTGCGACTCCTTCAACCAGATTGCACGGTGTTGCTCCCGATCTGTGCGAACGCAGACCCAATCTTCAAAACGGTAAGTCTCGCTCTTCCTTCCTCTATTTCCTCTATTGTTCACTCTTAGAACTCTCCTCTTCTCTCCACCTTGAAATCAGTCCCTGAATCATCCTAAGTTGGGACTGATTTTAGTCTCAAAACATGCATGTAGAATCTGCCCCTAACTTGCCAATAAACCGCTTTAATTCAGTCCTTTGTTCCTACAAGCATTCTTTTGAGAAGATTAGCTTAAATCCTAGTTCTATTTACTGCTTTGATAATATGTAACTTGAACCTACAAATGTTTGTTAATACAAAGATATAGAACTTTCTATTTATACGTACTAATACATTTTGAGTTTTAGCATTTTAGATATCAAAGAGAATTTCAAGAAAACCTTGACCTTTCCCTTTAGAACAGAATTAGGACTACTTCCCATGTGTTTAACCCATATTTTTGGTTTGAGTCATACGTATAAAATTGACAGTATGTGTATACATATACATATATGATAAATCTACCATAGTAACCCTTTCCTTTCAAACAATGAATTCCTATTTGGTCATCTTTCCTAACATCCCTTTCTTTGGTTTTAAACCCACCTTGTGTATTTGGTTATGCTCTGTTATGACAATGATTTCTTTAACCTTTATCTACACTTCAGCTTACATGTAACTGTATCTAAGTTTGTTTTAAAGAGGAGAAAATAAACTACAATATGAAAATATTATCTCTATGTCTTTCTCAGCATTATCGTTACCATTCTATATTTTTATAAGGTTTAACACTATGATTCTATAATTAGATTGTGAGTTTTTCTGATGAGTATCTCATAAACCCAAACCATTTTATAGTTGGTCTTTTCTGTGGAGTCATCTATTTTTTTCAAAAGTGTTTTGATGATTTTACTTATCCATGCATTTAAATTGATCCATGATTTTAAAACGTAAGTATTTATTCTTACAAGACATTTATGATTCTCACTCCATCTATCCAGTTGATTTTTAAAAATTGTTATTATTTCATTTAGATAGAGTATTTAGTGTTTTAAAGATATGACTCTAGTTATGTATTTACTTATGTTATTTGGTTAAAGTGACTAGTTTCATACAAAAGGTTTTTATTGTCTTATTAGTGCTAAGTTGGATTAGGCATGGTTCACCCATGTAGTGTATGGACTCAACCTTTACCCTTAACCGTGGACCTTTAAATAACTCATACATTAAAGTTGAGGCAGCAATATACTTCACCTTTTCTTAATTTAAAATGCTGAAGAAACTTAATAATCCTCATATTAATAGTACTTGGAACCTTGAAAATATTATTCGCAGCGAACGTTGGACTTCAAGGTTAATCATTGCTTGAATAATACGCGGACTTCTCTTTCATATTTCACGAACTTCTAGGTGAGGACAACAATTTCACTTGGGTTTTATTTAAATATGCAATGAAAAATATTGCAAAGCATTGATGTGTATTTGGAATGTGATTGTTGGACCTATAAATGGACTGAGTATTTATTAGAATGATGGTTGTAGTTCGGTGAAAGACTAGCAGTAGTGTAAGGGAATTATTGGGCTAAAATGTTTTTATAGCCGTAAGTAGAATCAGTAAGCCCGGATTTATGGAATCAACTATTAATGTTGTTGAAAGGTCTAACACTCATATTCGACTGGTTGTGGAAAGATGACTTGTGATGCTATATGTTTTACTAAGTTAGCCAACTTTGGATTCTATGGTATTATTTGGAATGTCATGTTGTTATTTGGCATGTGTGGACTTGGGTAGCTAAATTGTTATAATTTTTATGTTATACAAATGTGCTTACGTTATGGTATGTTGCGTTATGGAATAATATGTATGCTAGAGCGAGGCTGAACATGAAGTTATGCTATTGGATATGTGTTAATATGGTGGACCATGCTTAGAATAATTTTGTAGTCCTTGGAGCATGTAGTTAGAGATTATTGCATGTTGTTAGCAATGGTGGCATGATGGTAGAAATAATCTGTGTAGGCATTTCATTGAGTATGTCATTCTCATATTCGGTATGGGAATGGAGTCTGTGGGAGTGACAGGCCAGTCAAATTGTGACTGTTGGGTCCTGTGCCATTGGGATGGACGAGCCAGTCAAATTGTGACTTCTGGGTCCTGTTTTGCTAGAGCAACGGGTCAGTTAGATTGTGACTGCTGGGTCCTGGTTCATTGAAGTGACAGGCCAATCAGATCGTGGTTGTTGAGTCCTAGTTTGTTGTTTGGTCACATTGGTGATGGCGCGCAATTGTGTTACATGGTTTGCCAGGGTGGCCACTTAATCGAAGCCGAGTCATTTTGGCAAATCATGAGATTTGACATGGTTATAGTGGATGTGGTAATGGATTGAGGTGCGTGGGCATTGAGCATTAGCATATAGGATTGAATATAAGGCATTGATTATATGCATTGAATATAATTTGCTTATCTATGTTGGAGATTATGCTATATGATATGAGATTTGAATGAGATCTTGTCTAATGAATGGTGAGAATATATATGCACGTGCTATTGTTTTCTTCACTGGGCATGAAACTCATCCCTTATATTGCAGGCACTCCGTTGGACTTGGGTCTGGATGGTGAACAAAACCACGCGTAGAAGACGAGGAGTCGCTGGAGGGTGTTTAGAATCGGATAGTTTATTGATAGATTTAGTATTTAGAGCATAGATCAGATGTTTATTTTGATTTGAATTATTTTGAAGAAGTTGTTTATTTGTTTATTTGTTTGTTGAGACTTGAATAATAAATTCAAATATTGAGTAAATTTGAGAACGTTATGTATTTGGCAAGTCTGGGAATGTGAGTAAATTGGTGAGTTTAGAAATCTTTATGTGATGGAGTATTTTCTCTCTCTAAGTTATATGGTATGATGAATGGAAATGTTATGTCATTTAGCAGGTTGTGGACATGAGGAATTTGATGGCTTGTAATGATTATGTATTGTTGGAAAAAAAATAGCCACGGAATAAGACCCGTTTAGGTCAACAAGTGATTTAAAATTACGCAGTCAGATCACGCTTGTTTAGGTGTTGGAAGGCAGGGCGTGACATGCACATCCACCATGATTCAAAAAACTTACCGTTGTAATGGACATTCAACAGAAATAGATAGTGAATGGAAATGTATAGACTTACAATTGACAAAGCAAGGCTCAAGGCAATAGGTTACTCTCAAAATGGAAGCTATGTTGCGTGGACTGTTTGAAATGGCAAAATCCCATGCCAAACATGTTTCCAGTGCTGGATTCTTTTTTCTTACTTCTAGTTCCATTTTACCATCGATGATCAGGCCTTTCTTCTTTCAGAACCTAACTAAAATATTGAGACATTAACTACTTGATTGTTTGGAGTGAATTTTGTAAACTAATTTAGATATATTGTTTAAAAACAAAGATTTGTTTTAACTACAGTAAATATTATGTGGAATCTGCAAATCTCATGATGTGGGATTTGCCAAATCAAACATCTTGATCTAGTACTGATATTGGATTCTGAAACATGTACCCATACTCATGCAACCAAGGACTGAATGGTGTACAAATCGAATCACGTCACAAAATCGTAAGACATGTTAAATTGTGAATCGGAACTCATAAATCAAAGAATCGTAAGATTTCATAATTTCCTCCAAAAAATATATAAATATATGAAATAACATTAAAGATATCTAGAAATAAGTAATATGAGGAATTGTCGCTAAAAAAAGGTAATATGAGGAATTATCCAATGTTTGAGTGAAAAAACATGTGCATTGCACTTTTGAAATTTCAATTTTCCAATGTCTAAAGTTACTATACTAATATGCTCCAACCAAGCTAACATAAGCTAAAAATCCCCAAAATTCATCAGATCCTAGGTCCCCAACAACTCAAGCCAGAAAGGACATCACAATAAAAAGTTCAATAAATCAAATTCCAAATAGCTCCAAAATTCTATCATCCGTGGGAATTGTACAATTTTTAAACCACTACAAATAACTCATTTTATGATATCATATGAATTGTAAGGTACATATCATGTATCCTAAGATTTTAACAAAGGACTGACCATAAGGAAACCATTATGTTAGTGGCCATGTTAAGATCCATTAGAATTTCCCTCCACCTTAGTGGCCATGTGAAGTCAGTCTTAAAGGTGTTTGGGAAGAGGTCCAAGACCAATAGAGGCAGCCAAATATTATCTCTGACCCAGCAATCCATCAAGAGTCATGGCCATTGGTATTGGCATCCACAGAAGAGGAACTTCCTAAACTATTGATTGACTTCGTTAGTAGGTTGCAATGCAATTAGTAAGGTTATTTTGGGCTGTTTCCTTTCAAATCATGTACGGATTATTCAGATTACAGTTGATGGTAGGATAAGGTGGCAGACTAATGGCTAAGATGTGAATTAGAGATCTTTCCCTGTCACTAGCACTGCTATTCAAAGTTGGAGAAGAAAGGTAAGAAGTGACCTTAAATGGGCTTCCCTCATTTTCTCATCAATGGAGGCTACATGTTGAGGTGGTCATTTCTAATTCTATCCTTTAATATCACTCCACTCATCCATCTTAGCATACTCATCCCTATTGCCTATACTTCTACTTATCTTTTTTCATTGAGCAACATTCCACTCCATAAAGCATTGTTGGTCTAACTGGCATCTTATAAAATCAGTCTTTTATTCTAGCCGGTACTCTTGCATCACATACAACCACTAGTTTTAACTTATTTGTCTACGGTCCAATCTCACCTTGAAAGAGAGAGTACTCTAGCCAGTACTCTTGTATCACATATGACCCACTAGCTTTTACTTGAGAGAGAGAGAGAGAGAGACTACTAGCCTACCTACATTTTGGCCAGCCAACCCCCCACTACAGCTTCAAAAAAGTCTCTCTAGGGTAAAGACCCAAAAACACAATTACAAGTTTCCCTCAAATTTCATCTCAAGTTCCCCAAATTGATGGCCAAAAGGTTCCCAAAACCTCCACAAGAGGGGATACTTATAGGCTTTGAAAGGCAGGTAAAAAGCATAAGCAATAAGAGATCAGAGTTAAATATACAAATCTCACACCCCCGCGCAAAAAAGAAAGGGTAAAAATCTTTTTAAAAAAGGCAATAAAAGCTTGGATGAGGTTATCACTCAAAAAAAAAAAAAATCATTGAATGATTTTTTATCGTCAAAAATATTAAAAAATAGGAAATTATACATGAGTTGGAGCATCGAGAGGCAATCCAAGGCCATTCATGATAAAGATATAGAAACTTTAGAAAATATAAAAACTATTTCACAAGATTTTTTTTTTTTGAAATATAACTAACAAGATGTTAAAGCAAAAGTTCTTTTTTGGAAATTGATGTTTAAGCACAAGCTCTTGAAGGACATTTTAGAATTCTCTCCATTCAGCTTAGAGACACCACTAGAAGGAAATTGATACATCGTCTCATTGACCTCAATCCAGAACCATGATAATTAAACTTTAGAGTAAATATGAACAACTAGCCTCACATACAAGCATTTCAGTTCATAATGTCAGAAGGAAGGTAATGGTACAGCAAATTATTTAGCTAAAGGCAAACACCAACAGGAATATCTTCAAACTGGAACATATTCTTTCTTGAGTACCTTACTTACTATCATGCTAAAGTAATATGGCGTTACCAACAGCATTAGTATCAAATATAACAAGTCAGGACAACAAAGCAGAACTCTTACCTGGGACATTATGCAGGGCTCATACTTTCAGGTTTATGTTCGAAATGTCTGCTATTTGGTTACTGAAGTATCTTAATCAAGACTTGTAAAATTTCATGGTCAATTCAATTAGCCACAGTGGATAAGATCCCTCAGCCTGACTCTAATGCTCCATGCTGGAGTTAGCCTTTCCTGAATGGGATTCAAGCCTAAATTAAGCTGGACATCTAACTGGGGTGGATACTGACAAGCTTTGGCTGGGCCCAATAGTCGGAATCCTTGTAATACCCCGTTGTTGCATAAGCATTGATGGGAGAGAAAAAGTAGCCAGGTCAGGCGTTACCTGTCCCACATTGCTTATGAGGAGAGTTGTTCTGTGGGATATAAGTTGGAATCCCTCCTCGTCTTAACACAAGGCCTTTTGGGAGCAACATTGGGTTGGCTCGCCAATACAAAGCCGTGCGGGCCCGTGTGTGTGGGCCCAAAGAGTACAATATTGTGCTAGTGGGAGGATCGTTACAATCCTATATTCATATCGTTTCTAGGATTTTTCCATGACTGCATTTAAACCATGAATTTATTTCTTAATACAACTAAAAAGAATGCATATCACATGCTAAGATGGTAAAAGAATCCAGTTCAGTTCATACATTTTGTGAACATTTCATGTGTATTACAGTTACCAAATGCTCTAATCACATCAAATTTAAATAAACAAGAATAATAATAAACCACTAAAAATAAATAATAATGACAACATTAATAACAAAGACTAAAAAAAAGTTGAAAATTTCACCATGAAGTTAAGCAAATTAATGTCATCTCAATGTTTCATTACAAAAAGGTAAAAGCTTAAGTATGAAAACAAGTTGGTCAGGTGCAGTAAAAAGCAGTTCAGTGACTAGTCTATTCCACTCGAATAACATATTAAAGATCTAAAGCATGCATGAACAACATACACTCATAACTAATATGAATGAAACCCATAAACAGTGCCACTGTTGCAACCACATAGGTTATAGGCTTTTGTCACGTTACCATTCACGGGAAAAACTTCTTGATAAAAATGCATCAAATAAATATACAGACCAAGCAAGCTAAAACAGACACTTCACGCAAGTGGCTCATTTACCCATAATGCAACAAAAATAGACTCTTCAACAAGAAACTCATTGTTCTACCATATTTTATGTGCGCATGTATATGATTTGTGACTTTCAACTAGTATACCAATAGTTAAATAAATAAAGGAAATTAAGCACATGACCTCACCTTTGCTCCTACAAGAAGGCCTAATGCCATTAATACCCTCAAACGAAATTCAAGATTATCTTTCAACCATAAATATTTTGCAAGAGAGCGGAGAATTTTCATGTCTGCAACTGGCTCATCTGCAGTTCCCTTTTTAACTGAATCATTTTGGACTGGCTTCCCCGGTACAATTTGTTTTGAGCCTATTGTGTCATTGGTGGATGTTGAGAATAATGCTTGGCCATTAAGCACCAAAGCCTGCTTACAATAAGAAAATAGCATTAAGACACTGATAACAACCAATTTCAGTCCAGACATTGAAACCCAAACGCTTTAATAAGAAAACCCTATTTTTTATAATAATATCTTTAATCATACTGTAGTAGTGTTCCCTTAGTACCTCTGGTATGTGTGTGTGTGTGTGTGTGTGTGAGAGAGAGAGAGAGAGAGAGAGAAGAGAAAGAGAGGCAGAAGAAGAAGAAAGCAAGAAGGAAAGAAAGAAAGTGAACCTCAGTATTCCGTGCCACAAGAATTCATGGTATCAAACAAAATTAACCTAAACTCTAAAATCATAACAACAGCAAATAGCCTATTTATGATGAAGTGTGGTAGCTGAAAGGTAGCTGATTCCAGTTTATACTATTCAGTGCCTACTTATGTTTACTAGGAAATGCAAAAAGGCCACAAATGTTGGTAGTGTCAGAAATCATATCAAGTTATCTATTTAACAAGGATTGTGCAGCTCATGAACATTATGCATGTCTGTTAAGGGAATAAGGGGTTGATGATTTCAGTGAGGATCAGGGGTTGATATTAGATTTATATTAGGAGGTGAACGAGAACCTTCTCTGTATAAGGAGTAGAAAAAAGTCTTAACCACCTAAAGAGGAGGACATCTTTTTGCTTCGCAATTTCCTTCAGACCAACATTCAGGTTGTTAGATGACGCATTCAATGTCTAGCATCCTCTCCCTTATTCACAACCTATCAATTATAAGTGCCAGCTTCCCAATCCATGTCTTTTAGACCTATTGATTATTAATAAGTAGTCAGGATTAGAACTCACTACATTGAGTAAAATAAGTAACAAGACCAAGTAATTCCTTTGACCGAAAGGCCTGAACAATTGTTAATATATTCTTAATTCACCAAGTTAGATCACCAGCAAACTTCTATCTTTCTTGGCACTAGTCAGCACCTTCAATTAACCACTAAATATATCCTCCCTTTGATTTTCTAACTCTTCTGGCATCATGCCCTTCTGCAATCCCCATCTCCTATCAACTGGTTCTCCAACAGAAGTTTTGGTTCCTTCATGCAAACACAGGCAACGTTTCAACATCCTTCCATTCCACAGTCCTACCACCCTCCTGGAAAAAGTAGCAGATGCAGAAGAATCAATATACCACCATGCTCATATTGTAGACTACTAGCTGAGATGCATTCCCTTCTTTCCACAAAATTCCTAGTGAAGCTTTTAATATCTTCCACTGCATCTCTCACAAAATTTTACAGATCACTCTAGTCTCATCTAGATACCCTTTTTCTTTGGGATTGCAACCTCCAATATCTCCAGAAACCTTCATCACTGGTAAAGAAAGATTTGTGTTAATGATATAAAAGACACAATGTAACATGTATAAAATGACATAGGAAGGATAAAATCCAACTCCTATGTCACTTATTTTCTTTTTTGAATCGGTCCTGTGTCACTTTCATTAATATATATACAATTATTGTTTAATAGCAAAAAATGTATATATCATCCAACTCCTATGTCACCTTTTTTTCTTGAACCAGCCCCATATCACTTTTATTAATACATATACACTCATTGTTAATAACAAAAGATGTATACATCATTTCCTTCATTACAAATAAAACTAAACACAATTTGCATAACTCGGTATTCCAGAGGTTCGCATTAGGCAGGATTTGAACTTGGGTCAATTGCTTTAGAGTAACATTCCCAATCAATAGAGTACAAGCTCTTGTGGCCAGAGGCCTAAGTTGTGGGAACTAAATATGAGATGCTGGCATCATAAACCAGTGAAATGAAGATAAACAAATATCACACACACTATAGCCTAGAACAATTGAAACTGGAAGTGATGGCAAAAATTGAAGATTGGAATTTAGTTGAAGAAAGAGATCTATCAAATGAGGAGATTTTAGGACGGAGTTGAGAAACCAACTTTGGCAGCTATTAGAAGAGACAATAAAATATTTTTCCACTGAACGGCTAGCCTTAGGAGTAGTAGTAATAGCATCATAGTCTTGTTCAAAGATGGAAGAAAGGTGGAGGTGATACCTCAGCCTCCTCCTACTGTTTCCGGCCACTACTGCAGCCCCATGGGGGGAGTAGGAAGACGGCACACTCGACGCTTATAGTTGATTTCATATAGCAAAATCTTTTAAGAGGACCCAATCCAAATAAAGGAGGAGATTAGGTGATACTTCGCCTCATTTTCCTCCTCTAACAAAGGGAGTAGGCAATAAGGGATATTTAGAGTTATTGCTCTCTTCAATTGGAGGGAATAGGTCAACACTTGTGGTGGATTATTTTCTTTTGGAAAAATGACACGTGGAGTTGTTAGTGTCAACATTCTCTTCAATTGATGGGCTAGGTTGCCACAAACCTGCTTATGAATGTGTAGGTAATAGGTGGAGGGGTTCAAAGACCCAACCTGGCCCATTGTTAGGTACATATGCATCAATCCAACTATGTGAGGTTTAAGACCCATTTAAGGAATATCCTTGGTACTGAGACTCTCTAGAAACATATCCTTAGTGTAACAAATAATAATGTCTACATGAAGTAAGTTTTGTGATTTTGACCATGAGGATTTCCAAGATATATACACTACCAGTGGGCCCATAAGATGAGCAGTCAAAGTTAGCTCACCATATGCTCAATGCGACAATACCCTCACTCCCATAGTTACAATTCTAAAGAATGACAAACCAACACGACCTGCTAGCAAACTTAGCATTTAGATGCTTTTTCCTTTTAAAAGTACATACATGCTCTAGGATATTTATACCTTTTGTTTACTTTGCATCCTTTGCAAATGGTGATTTGACATATTTAGACTAACATGCACATTACCTTGAACATTGAGTTTTTGTTATGCCTAACATTGCAAATCCTTGTATTGAAATCTTTAGTTTGTAAGGATGTGAGAATTCCAATGTTTGGCACATAATTATAAGTTTTTTTAAGATTTGTAGGAATTTTATTTCATATTTTTGTAATATTTAACATGAGATAAATTCCTAAATGGATAATTGGTCTAAATGGGTTTGGATTTGGGTCGGTAATGGATTCAACCGCTTTGATTAAATAGGTAAATGGGCCATTTTTGTAGGCCTGACTCCTTTAGTTTTTTAAGCTGTATGGTTTTAGGGGTAACCTTCTAATAAACGGTTAGGTAATGGGTAAGGGAGTTGGAGAGAACCAGAATGCGATCCAACCCAAACCCAACTAGACTTGACCACTCTACCAAGTCTAAGAATTTCACAAAAGAGGCATACTCATTAAGGACATAAATGCAGCCTTCGCCACCTTGGTCCAAACTTCAAATGTGAAATTGTAAATGGAGCACCAATTCTTTGATCCGAACTTCAAAGTGCATGAAACAAAGGGGCCCATTATCTCTATTCATAACTACAATGGTAGTTACCGCTCAAAAAAAAAAACTACAATGGTAGCAAAAGCATTGAATTAAATGATATTGAAAGCCAAGAAATTAGAGACAGTAAAAGGATGCAAGTAGGGGAAGGATGAGTTGAGTATTTTCTATATATAGTGTGCAAACGATTCTTGTTTTGCAAAGCAGAGAAAGAGGAGTTAAAGGGGTGAAGGCGGTCCTAAGATGTTATGAATTGGTGTCAAGATTGAAAGTTAATAGGGAGAGGAGTTTGTTGGTGGGGATAGATGTGATGATGAAAGATTGAACTCATTGGCATAGTCTGAGATCTCCCGATGAAGAATGTCAGACTTCCAGTGCAGGCAAATCTGAGACTTAAGCTCATGTGGAACCTGATGATAGAAAATTTTGAAAGCAAACAAGTGTTGAGGAAGAGGAACCACCTCACATTTAGAGGAAGAATAAATTTGATCAAGGCAAACATGGAAAATACTCAATGGAAGGTTGGGTTAAATAAGGTTTAACCGGATTCAACCGTGGTCAAACCCAGCCATGAATATTATATTAAAAATAATATTAAATTATTAAGAAGTTTAATTTATAAGTAAAAAAAAAAATAAAGCAAAAAATGTTTTTTTTAAATTATAATGTGCCTTTGACTAGTGAAATCAAGTGGCTAAAAATTGAATTTTAGGTTCAAATTTTGATCTACTTGTGACTTACCATATCTAATTTTAATCCAACATTATTTTTTTTTATAAATCATCTTAATATAATTTTTTTTAAAAATACACTAGATGAAGTCATACATATATAATGGCTAAATAGATTGAAAGCCGATTGACTTTTGAGTCTTTTTGTAAAAACATCATGCTCTAAAATTTTATGACGAGTTCAACAAGTCTCAAGCCAGGTTTAAATTGGAAAATAGAGATACTCAAATACCAAATTCTACACTATATAATCTATTATAATCTCGTAATATTACTAAAAAATTATAAACAAACAACCAATAGGAATATAAATACTTTTTATTTGAATCATCCATTTCATAAATTTACATCAAATGAAAATTCTTAAGAATGAACTGAATTCTCTCATTTAACAAATTTTCATAACCACATTTTATCGAGTCGAATTTTTTACCTCTATTTGTCACATGTTTTATTTATATTTATAATGAAAGGAATAAAAAAGTTGCCATATGAAACCTAAAATGGGTAAACTCTCACCAGCAAGAATTTGATTAAAAGTAATACAAATGAAAGTTGGCCACTTGCATCTTTCCTTATGTAACTACAAGCGTCAATAAAACACGTTAAGTGGATCTTCACCATAATTTTGTTAGTTTTAGACGGCCAGGATAGCACCAAGCTTAAACAGTGAAAACCTAATGTCATAAAGCCTCAAAGCTAAAAGCCCTAAAATCTCATTTCACTCCTTTCTTTTAAAACACAAAACGGCAAAACCCAAGCAGCTGCCTCTCTCTTCTTGCTTTTGGTCAAACCCGAGAGTTTGACCGGTTTTTTAAGGGTTTATTCACTGAAAGGTTTTTTAAGAAAATCGGACCATGCCCGAGCTACAACCGCAGGTTGGTCTGATTTTCATAACACTGGGAAAATCTACTGGTGAATTTTGTCTTTGTTCGAGATCCTTGTGATAGTAGCTAAGGAACTAGAAAAAATATGAAGAGACTTTTTGGCAAGCATAATAGTCATAAGAAGGATCATCTCATGAAATGGGAAGATGTGATAAAGGACACAATCGAGTCCAATCAACTCATTGTTGTGATTTTTCACCAGATTAAACATACATAAATGGAAGCATAAATCAAAATCAAGCAATCACCACAATCATGAGAAAAGACACAGATTTACGTGGTTTAGCCGAAGCCTACATCCACGGACAGCACTAGGAAAAGATTCACTGATATCAAAGGGGAGATACAAATTTACAAATGTTCCCAAACCCATTTTCTTACCATCACTCTCTCTCTCACACAAACAACCAAACTCTCAGTTGCCCAAGAGGGGCTACAACACCAACCAGCCAAGCCAAAACACTCTCACCTTCTCTCACTTTATATAGTTCTCGTACATGAAAAAGATACAAGTTGGGCCAGGCCTTTACAAGTTGGGCCTGGCCAAATAGAGACAAATCGGGTCCGGCCAAATTGAGCCAATATTCTAACACTCCTGCAGCTTAAGGAAACTTTTCTTGAGTTTTTAAACTTCAGTCTGTTGGAATGGCCCACTCCAGTACATGCCATGCCACAAAAAGTGAAAAAGGTTGAGTTAGTTAAAACCATTTGTTTCTATGACTAAACAATATTTTGTCCCAAATCATTAAAAAAAATGTCACCAGGTCATGGTTCAAAAGCTTGTCACACTCGACTCAACTCCAAGTTTGGGCTCATGTGAGTCCGGTTGAGCTCAGTCAAGAACCTCAACATGGTCAATGTCATAGTCGAGCTCAAATTCAAGTTTTTTTAACTATTAAGTTGCTTGTGGACTCATTTCTCATTCTCAACAATTAATGCAATGGCAAATACATAAATTTTCATCATCTCCTGTTTCTTTACCACATTTCCTCTGCGAGCCTAGAAATTAGAAATAAAATACATCAGTTCACACTAAAATATGATAACATAAACTCAGCATCTTACCGATTCTCTCGAAGGTTGACTCCCCCTAGGCGAAGAAGGATCGGGTAGAAATCCATTCAAATGCTTGAAAAAACTTCCACGTCTCACCACACTTGTCGGATTGTGCATAAAATCCACATCTTTCAAGTAATTCCACTTCCTCAACCCGTCAGCCCTGCCGTGAAAAACACGATCATCTCCATAAACCCTGCGGCTAATGGATTTCCCAAGCTGGCGGCCGCTCAAAAACTGATCAAAACGGGATAGGATGTATGAATTCCGACACATTCCTACACACTGGACGACCTCGCAAGCCCTAAAACACCTAGAAGCAGATTGCATACATGCGATGGACGGTCAGAAGCAGGAGATTGGCGTTGAAATGGAATACCGACCGTTGATTTACCCTGATACTGAGAAAAGGAGAGAGAAACCCTAGCCTGAATAAATGGAATGGCAGGAGGGGAAAAAGGGATGGAGACAGTGGACGAGACAAGAAAACTGAGATTCGATCACGGACATTTGATTGCGATTTGCCGACTCATGAATGATACGAATAATATTGTTAAAAATAATACGAATTAAGTTAATCAAAGTTGAATTTTATATTTTAATTATTAATTTTTAAATAACTTATTAATTACACTGATCAAAATATTTTTTTTATGAACGTAGTACTAAAATGATGATCATTTCAATAGACTATGAATACTCCATTTAATAAATTTATACCTAAGTGTGTAAGGTGATATTATTCACATTAGAATATAGATAACATCTTTTGTCTTTGCTAATCACACCTATCAAAACTCTGTGAAATCATAACATCTCGTGATAATAACCATTACCCCATTTTTTCACATTGTGAAGGTTGAGATATATTTTCTCTTTTATCTTAATAGAAATTTAATTTTTCTGAATTTATGATATAACTCACAATTTGTTGTAGATTAGATCCAACCCACATGCACCATTCAATCACGGATCTAACACACAAACAGAACACAGGTTATACGTGGTTCGACAATATTGACTACGTCCATAGGGCGTGCTAAGATTCCACTAAGAGGAATAATGCCCAATACGGGCTACAAGGATTAACAATCCTACCTACCCTTCCTCTCTATTTCTCCTAAAGAGAAACTGCACCAGCCTAATAAACCCTACAGAAAGAGACATTATATAGTGTCTTACAACAAACAGGGCCTGGGCCTCAGCCTGGGCCCATTAGACAACTCAAGCCCAATAAGGCTTTGAACCATAAATCCAACAAACTCCACCTTGGCGAAAAAGCCCGACATCATGAAGATTGTTGCCCTTCAGATTATGACACCTCCACCTGCTGTGTAGCACCTCCAGATCCTCATCTTCTGTAGAATGTCGATCCTATACCTTAGGATGTCCCACCAGTCTTGAGTAAGACTGAATAGCCCAATCGGGCTCCACCTCGAGCATTCTTGTCCGAGTCCCTGTGTTGCATCTGCAACTCCGCACCAAATGGGCTCCACCTCGAACCGTAGCCGGCTTCACCTCGAACCATAGCCGTCAAGATCCATGTTGCCTCTGCAACTCCGCACCAAATGGGCTCCATCTCAAGCATTGCCGCCCGAGTCCCTTTGCACTGCTGTTGACCACTCCCGACTCCTCCAAAAAATTTCCTCTCCTTTTCCAAATCCACATCGATCATCGCGTAGATTTCAATGCGATCGTACAAGCGAAGACGGATCTCAATTCCCAGTCCCGATGACTCCAAAAATTGCAAAACAATTCTGACCGTTGATTGTCCGCTAAAGGAGTATTTGAATCTCTGGTCCTGCTAGGCACCCAAAGTTGTAGTCCCTGTTGATCACCATGCAAGCAGTAATGTAGTCCTGCAGAACTATTCCAATCTATAGTCCTTTGGGGTGCACCCTAATATGTGGTCTCGCGCGTGCACCTGAAATGGTGGTCCTCCATACTACCAAAATTAATTTTTTTTTTTTCAAGATCATTTTCTCCTTCCGCTCGTTTTACCGAAACGAGTGGAATCCTTAATGTTCCGCCGCAGCCTTTTTGCCGCCACCGCTCACTGCTGGCCTCTAACGGGGATGCTCCGGCCGGCTTGGCCGACCCTCTCTGCTCTTGCTTGGCCGAGCCGCCGCCTGTTGCAGTCCCTTGCTGCCACCGCTCACTAGCCTCTATCTCGCGCTCACTGTCTCCGGCGTCGCTACTTCTTGGCTGTTTAAGATCTGCAAACCCCAGATCTGGGTCGCAACCTCTCTTTCAATCAGCAAGACGCTGCCCAGCCGATCTGATTGCATCTCCTGTGGGGTGATGCCTCTCCACAACACCAATCCTCAACCTCTCAGAGAAGCCCTCTTCCTGTAGGCTGCAGTTGTCTCTCATACACCCTCCAGTGCGATCTCTTGAGATCCCCGATCTCACATTTGTTGCTCGGTGCAACAACACTCTGGTTGTCGTTCGCCTCTGGCCCTTGCACCACCGCAAATCCTTACCTATCTGCTTGAGCTGCCGCCGCTGCTGTGACCAAATCTGGAAAACCCCTTTTGCTCAAATCCGACTACTTTTCCTGGATTTCACGCTGCTGCTTCCGGTGGTTGCTCTACTGCTGGCCGCGCCTCACTGTGACTGCTCCAGAGGGAACCTTGCAGTTGTTGTCACCGTCTTTGACCGATTTGCAGTCAATGCTATCAATCTACGTTTGCTTCTCCTTTCAAATCAGTTTGTGCACGGCATGTGCGAGAACATGGCTTTCAGCCCTACCTCTATTCTTCGCAGATCGTCTCCCTCGAGAACCCAGATCTACCTTCCGTCGCTGCTACTGCTAGATCGAGAAACCCAGCAGCCCCCTCACTGAGATCTCTGCTGTCTTTTGTCACAACCTCGATCTGGTCCTCCGTTTCCAGATCTGAACCTCACGATCTCATATCTACTTTTAAATTTGGCTACTGTAACAACCCAGCCCATAAAAAAGGCTTGGGGTTCGGTCCAACAAGATATTGTCCGCTTTGGGCCCACACGTGCACATGCACGAGCCCGCACGGTTTTTGGATTGGACCCGGCTCAAGTCCGAGTCCAAAACGCGTCTTGCTAGAAAAGGAGGATAAGGCTACTTATAAATTCTCTTTCAAATTCCTCAACTTTCGATGTGGGACCTTGGTTTTTCACCCTCAAGCACACAAACACACTCCCACTCCACTCTGTTCACTTGGGCCTGGCCCTTGGTGGACTCAGCCGTCTGGGCCGGGTCAGGGTCTCACAGCTGCCTCCGACGATGGGTTATCTACCCTCTTTCTCAATCTGACGATCTCCACTTCCGGCGATGCCTCATTTACCTCTCAGAGAAGTCGATTCTGATGCTCTTTTCTCTCGCCGTCGCTCGTTGATGGCCGCACCTCAGATCTAATCCAGATCTGGCCGCCTCCAGCTTCTTTATCTCAGATCTCAGATCTGAGCATCTGGCAGTGGAGTTCACCTTCCTTTTCTCTAGGCTCCCGAGCTTTCCTGTCAGATCTGCACAAGACCTTCTCCTATCAAACAACTACCAACCCTGCTCGCCTGAGATCTCAGATCTGCACTGCACCAACGATCTACCTTAGATCTGGATGCCGACTGTCCTCTCTCTCAGATCTGTGATTTTTCTCCGGTCCCGATTCTGAACTCAGAGCTCTGATACTAATTGTTGTAGATTAGACCCAACTAACATACACCATTCAATCACATGATATACGTGGTTCGGCAATGTGCCTACGTCCACGGGGCGTGTTAAGATTCCACTAAAAGGAAGAATACCCAATACATGCTACAAGGATTAACAATGCTACCCACCCTTCCTCTCAGTCACTCTCCTTTTTATTTCTCCCCAAGAGAAACTGCACCAGCCTAATAAACCCTATAAAAAGAGACATTATATAGTGTCTTACAACAAATAGGGCCTGGGCTTGAGCCTGAACCCATCAGACAACTCACGCCCAATAAGGCTTTGAGCCATAAATCCAACACAATTACCATTGAATTTATTGAAAGGCAATTATATTTAATAGAATAAATTTCTATAGATGGAAGAACAAGTTCTTTTCATTCCATAAAATCTTACTTTATTCACATCCTAACATATCAACTATCTCACTAAAATATCATTATTAATTCATGATGAACTTAGTTTCCGCATTCTTTCTAAGCATTAATGCATTTCAAATTGAAAACATGGTGGAAGGATCATTCGAAGTAATTGATGTTTTTGTCTAAAAGATACTTGTTGTTTCAAGATTTTCATGTTAAATATATTAGAATTAATATTTGGTTAGATTTCTTAGTTAAGTTAATCTCTTATTAAGAGATATGTTTAGATTAAGTTTAAAGTTTATGTTTTATTAAAATAGATCTAAAGTTGGCAAGAGACTATATTTATAAATAATAAATCTTTCAGCATCTCCCTACTCCTTTATAAATACTACCCTATGTCTGTGTTTGAAACACAGACAATACCCAAGCAAAACACACTCAATTCCTCCGTTCTCCTCCATCTTCCAACTTCATTCTATGTAAATCTAAGGATGAATAAAAAAAAAAAATCTGTGGCTTGTGTCTGTTGGGGTTGAAACTATAAGTGTTGTAAGTCTCGGCTATTCAATCTGAACAGAGACTGTTTAACCTTGGTGGTAGAGAAACCAGCAACCCTTGTGCACAAAAGGATAGTCAGTGTCATAGCGGGGACTAATCTACCTTTAAAACATATATTATTACCTGTGGATGTAACTCAACTCTTTATCTCCCGTCTCAGAAAACAGGAGATTATAGGTTCAAGTATCAATAGTCTAATTTTGGTGTGCCCTAAGGATAATGAGCTCACTCATGGGAGTTTTACGCTGGGTATTCCGCGATTTTCCACATGTAAATTAAAAAAAAAAAAATGATAGTATTGTGATTCGGCCAAGATATCTCGGTTTCAAAAAATCGAGATTTCATCCCCTAATATCACCATTTGCCCCGTGCAAACCTCATACATGAGGATCTTCTGAGTCGCACCATGCACATAAAGCTGACGAGCATACATGAACAAATACAAATGGCCTTTAAGTCATGTTTGTTAATTTATTGAGAAAATGAATGTGACTGAAAAATAAAAATAAAGATTGAAAAATAATTTGGTAGGAATTTGCTTTCTAATGTAATAATTTTCTACATTTATTTGCTACAAACCTTCATAAAAAAACCCGTTGATAAATGAGTCAAGTAAAATTAGATTAACTTATTTAATAAATGAGATGGGGTCGATAGGTTGTCTCTACCATTTAATAAATGAATCAAGTGGATCAACTCATTTTTGGTAAGGCATTCAGGTCAAATCAACTCATTTAATAAATAAGTTACTTTTGCTATGAGTCACATTGACACATTTAGGATTATTATGATTAGGCCAACCTATTTACTAAACGGGCCATTTTGAGTGGAGTCAACTCTGGAGTTGAAATTTGGATGGGTTAAACTTGAACCCCAACTCAAGCGAAAACCTGATCTAATTTGGATCAGCCTTCAGCCTTAGCCCAAGCTCAAAAAATGGAAGGCCAGATCAAAATCGAGTAAGTCTTGGTCTGAAGCTTCGGTGGCCTGGCTGGCCCAAGTTTCTTCCCTTCCTTTTTCCTTAAAACTTTTTGACTTTAAATGAAAAGAATCAGTGTAATTGAAAGTAAACTAAGTTTTAAATTAATCAAATTTCAACTTCAAAATCAAACATTAACCACTTGATCTCAATGGTCGTAGTCAATAGGTATTCTTAGAAAAAATTAGAATAGTTGGCGAGTTTGATAACGTTAGAGATCTTGGTCGAAATGTAGTGTACTTATAAATCATTTAGTAAAATTTCTTTCTCACCCGTTAAAATTATATTTTCACCCACGAACTTTTTCATAAAAAGGAAAAAAGGCTAGTTGCAAACCATGTGAGCAGGATTGATGTTCATCAAAGTCTATAGTGGGTTTAAAGTTATGCAATTTAAGACCTTGGGCCCAAACTGAGACCGAGACTGAACCGAGCCCGAATTAAGACTGGGTGTTAATGTTTTCACTAGGTTCGGTCTCAGACGGGCTTATCTAGTTTAAAATTAAGCTTGGACTGAGCTCGAACTTAGCTTTGTAAAATTAGACAAGAGCGTAAAACTCAGCTTAATATGTTGAGTCAACTATTTAATAAATGAATAGAAAAGTGAGTGAACTCATTTAATATTGTTTGGCTACTTGGATTAAGTAAACTCATGTAATAAAGATTTACGTGTATAAGTCGTGATGAAAAACTTTTACAACCTTTTCTAAAAGAAATTAATTATGAATTTTAAGTTTTCAAGAAAATTTGTACAGGTAAATATGAAAAATTATTAAAATAATCAAATGTTTCCCACAAAATTTATGCAAACAATGGTGTCCTTTCAATTTTTTTAAGCTAAACAGTAATATGTACATACATGAATTATTCTGAATCCAAATTGGCTCTTCGACTGAATGGATAAGATCCAAAAGTGAGTTAAGAATAATATAACCTTTTAAAAAATAAAAAAACAAACAACTGATGTGACAATGCTTCAATAATAATGAGCAGAACATCTAACACTATTCAACCGTTAATTTGTACCTATTTTTTATAAATTTTTGTATGAATGATTTTATTTGGATTGGACCCTCAACTAGAGTAGGCTAGTGTGAGTCTCAAGAGGTAATGTTGGTAGATTTAATATAAATTTATATTTATTTAGTAAGCTAGTGTGAGTCTCACAGAGGTAATGTTACTAGATTTAATTTAAATTTATATTTATTTGATATAAGATCATCATTAGATTGAGCATTATAGATAAATATATTTATCAAAAAAAAATATTTTAATTTTAAAAAGTCAAAGATGAGTTAATGGACTCTACTTAGAATAGTTTACTTTTAATGATGATTTATTTGGCCATGAAACTCTCTTATTATAGGAAATGGCTCGTCAAAATATCAGAGCTTTTCAAACTTGGACATTAAACAACCATAGTAAAAGCTTAATAGGTATATAAAAAAGGATAATTTGTATTTAAGTTCCCATATTTTGAGTTACTTGTTTAAAAAACGCTCTTTTTGTCTAATTAGTGTAACTCTCTCTATCACATTTGAGAATTATTATAATTAAATCTCTTGATTCTACTTTCATTGGTAGTTTTTTTTTTTTTAAAAAAAAATTAGTGAGATATTAAGTATAAAAATTCCTATGGATGAACCCACTACTCCTATGACACACCAAAATTAGGTTATGGAGACTTGAACCCGTAACCTCCCGCTTTCTGAGACAGAAGATTGAGTTATAGTAGAAATTTATTAAATAGTTGACTCAACATGTTAAACTGAGTTTTACTTCAGTGAAAGCTCAAAGCTAAGCGCAAGCTCAGTCCAAGCTTAATTTTAGAGTAGATAAGCCCAGGGGTTGAAAATTCATTTTCGGCCGATATATCGGCCAATATTTTTCTCTCTCCAGTCGATATCGGCTGATATTTTGATATCGACTGATATAATACGGCCGATATTTCAGCCGATATTGTGAATATCGGCCGATAACGATATATATCGGCCGATATTCACAACTAGAAAATCGATACATATCGACTGATATGATATGTATTGGCCGATATTTGCACTCCTGAATAAGCTCATCTAAGGCCAAATTTAGTGAAAACATAACCTCCAGCTAACTAAAAAGGTGAATAACTTTTGTTAAATCTAATTGAATTAGCAACAAATTTATCAAAATCTGTGATATTTAAAAGACAAATACACATAAATATTAGATAATTTTTTGCTTTTAATTTGCTATTTTAACCTTGCCAAATAGGCCATAAGTGTTAAGAATTTATAAAACTTACTCCATATTCTGACATTTGCATGCATGTCCTACAAAAATAAATATTTTATTACTTTTTAAACATTATTCCTACATTAGGACAACAAATTTTTAATTAAAAATGACTTGGAAAGTTATAGATGATTTATAATCATTAAAAATGTAATAGGATTATTCTAAAATATATGAAATGCAAATTATTTTAATAAAGTTTAGCGAAAAAAAGTCTCTCTAGGATATTTTTTTAAATTGTTTTCGAGCATTCGTATCAGAGTCCCGACCTCTGTTCTTGATTTATTATTAAATTGAATACAAATAAAAGAGAAGCCGTTGCGCCACGTGGCAACGAGATATGGTGGTTGATGGAGTTCCAACGGAAACAGAATGGAAAAGACAGACATTCAAGACGTGGCTTAGTTGTCTAATGACGTGGCATACTTCTCGTCTCTTCTTTTACAAACAAAAGGTAATTTGCTAGTTTGCCACCATTGGCACTGACGGTGAGAAATGAAATGAGAGAAAAAAAAAAAAAATAATAGTAAAAAAATAAAAGAAAACAAAATAATATTTCTAATATGTCTATCTATTTGATGTTTATAACAATCAATCTTACAGTTTTATAGTTATAACAACAGATTTATTAATACAGTTAGCGGTGTATTAATTAATAACTGCTAAAGATAAAATGAATTAATCTTGAGAAGGTTGGTCTGACCGTCAAGAAATTTTTATAATAAAAAGATGTTTTGGTCTAATTCACGCTTAAATCTCTCTGAGTCATTTCTCATCAACTGACCGAGTGTGTGTTGATCGGGAGGTTTATATATGCTCATGGATTAGTATGACCTCGAATCTAGAATGGGAGTACACATGTTAAAAAAAAAAAGATAAAATAAATTTAAAAGGTAAAAAATATATGATTTATTACCTTATATTCAAAGAAATAAATTTTGATAGAATAAAAATGAAGTAACTTATGGCAACCATTATTGATGATGATGTTGTTATTTATATTATTGATTAAAATAAAACATAAATTCTGAATTTATAAAATACATGTATTATTATCATTAGAAAATTATAATTATCTTATTCAATGCAAATAAGTAAACTTCTTAAAAAATATCTCATTTTTTCTTTAAAAAATTATAGGTCCAATACTTAACTCAGTTAAAAGTCGAACATTTCAAATGGATTGAAATGGATATAGATCTAAAGTGTGGTGACTTGAGTCGGGAATAGAGTTGAGTCGATTGAAACATTTAATAAATAAATAAATAATAGATTGAGAGTTGTTGGCCTGAATATAAGACTTGGACCCCACTAACCTATTGCTACTTGTCCATCTTGAATTAGATGCTGTAAAAAACTGAACTCTAGTGTTTTAGACGGGTCCAAGTTTAAAATTTTGTGATTCAAATCTAATGAACATGGGACCATCAAATCATCCAATCTGTAAATTTTTTAAAACTAAAATAAAATTATTGAACATAGGACCCACCAAATCACTCTTATTATTAAAATGTACTAAATAAACATTAAATAAAACTGATTTTAAATTTAAAAAGAAAATTAATAATTTAAATTTATCGGGTAAAAATGTCTAGACATTCTGTAGATTCAGCCGACAACCCAAGTCCCATCACAAGTGGGTCCACGATCATTCGGTTCTAATTACCATCGTCTCGGACGACGATCTGATTATTATCGGACCTTTTCTCTTATATATTCCAAGTATACCCCTCCTCGTTGCAAAGCTTCATCTTCCCCTCTATCTACACTGTTGTTGTACAATGGGTTCCACCAAATGCGTGAAGCTGAAGCGGTACTTGGTGCCATGGTCTTTTCTTTGGCTTAGATATGCTGCTAGTGACCCATTACGTTCAGATCAGCTGAAAGAAAGAAGAGAGGACAGAAGGTAAAAGTGGAAGATGGAAGATGAGTCCTTGTTGCCAAAATCCCATGGAAAAGTATATTTTTTAGCTTACCTGTTTGGGCAATTGTTGTGAATAACTTCACTTTCCATTTTGCATTGTATGTGTTGATGAATTGGCTGTCTACAGGAGATGGGGCTGCCTTATCTAAACATGTAGGTATTTTCTAATATAGGTGTAGTAGTTGCAGATCATCTAATCACCCGAAGGATCTTATGAGTGACAAAGACACGGAATTTCTTGAATACAACTGGACTCATTTTTGCTGCCTTGACTTTGATGGCCATCCCAAGTTTCAGATCTTCAGTTTCTCTTACCTTCTTGGCACTAGGAACAGCTGGGTTTGCCGTGAATCACGTGGATATTGCTCCAAGATATGCAGGGATAGTGATGGGAGTTTCAAATACTGCAGGGACAGTTGCCGGCACTGTTGGGGTTGGGCTCACTGGCTGGCTAAAGATAAGTTGGAAATCAGTGTTCTTTATTCCAGGGTACCTCTACATATTTATTTAGTTCATTTGCATTTTTGGCATTTTCAACTGGGGAAAAGATTTTTGACTGATTGAAACAGTTTGAATTCCATGACTACCCATTAGCAACTTTGGATTGATGGTTCAACAATATTCGATAGTTGTTGATGCAGGATGTCCATTACAGAAAACACCACTTTGGTTTTCATTTGTTTTGGCACCATTGCCCTCTCCAAGGGTGACAGAAGTTTGCAAAGGATTATCAAAACACAAGCTGTTATGGATCTGTCAAGAATCACATGATTGAACCATTTCACCCATCTGGTTTTCCTGGTTGAAGTTGGACTGCTCAAGTGTGCAATGGCTCACCATGAAACCTGAATAACAATGTTTGCAGGGCGAAGACGAGAGAGAGGGGGAGAGGCGAAGAACAAGAGAGAGGGAGAGATGGAGAGCGAAGGGCGGAGGAAGACGGGAGGACAGTCTTTCTGGAAAGATAATATTAAAAAACTTCCAGCCTTGGAATAGAAAATATTTCTCAGAAAAACGAGGAGGGGCACACTTGTAATATATAGAAAAACGGGTCAAAACTACAAAAGGGGGGGAGAGACAGCAATCATTCTCCCTAATGTGTTCCGTTGCGGGGGATGTCGGAGATCCGGTGCTTTCTCGCCTAAATTCTACGGATTTCCAACCTCCGACCCTTTCCCAACGTAAATTTCCCCCAAATCTCCCCAATCACATTCATCATTTTCTTCAATTTCCGTTCGATTCCTTAAATTCATTCTTTCTTCTATCATTTTCTTCGTTTTCTATTCTTGATTCATTGAAATAGGATCTCAATTGAGAAATTTGGATTTTTGTGATATTTAGCTGTTTTTTTCTAATATATATATATATATATTTTTTTTTTTTTCTTCTGATTGATTGCAGGCTGGTCCCAATATCTCAAAATTTGGTTCTGATTTCAATCAAAACTGCATTTTTCCAATAAGAGCATTGGAATTTTGATTGAGAAGTAGAGGGAAAAGAGGAAGGAGATTAGGAATTTTTGTTCGTTTCTTTTTTTTTTTAGGTTGGAAATCTATTTTTCTGGTCTTTGTTTTTCATTTGGTGGAGAAACATGGGGGTTATGTCAAGGAAAGTTTTGCCCATGTGCGGGAGTCTCTGTTTCTTTTGCCCAGCCATGCGCGCGAGGTCAAGGCAGCCTGTAAAGCGTTACAAGAAAATTCTCAGGGAAATTTTCCCCCGAAACCTGGTAAGATTTCTGCTTCCACATTCTCCCATCTTCATTTCTTATTCCATATGGTGTTCATGATAACTTTTTTCAATGATTGCATGATTCTCAAATAGAAATCAAACTTAGAAAACAAGCCCTATTTGAGAAGGCTAATGATAAAAGACATTCCAACCCAAAAGAACAAAGTTTAAAAATAATGTTTTCTTTACATAATCAAACATACTTGTTTTTTTCTCAGCATTCCAACTTAAAAGAACAAAGTTTAAAGATAATTTTTTTCTTTACATAATCAAATATACTTGTTTTTTTGGGGAATGATTTGTGCACCGTGAGATTTACTCACAGGGTCACAGGTGCTATATATATATTCATTTTTCCTCTTCTACTCTTCAATAGATATTTACAGAAATACCATTTTTTTTTTATATCTTTTAACGTATGTTTTAAATAAAGAAAAATTAGAATACAAAGTATTAGTACATTTTTTTATTAGAATTTATGATAAATACAGTTTAATATTAAATCTGAGTTATATTAGATAGATGGAAAAACTAGATAGAATGTGAATGAATTTTTAATTTTAATTTATTATTTTAAATTTATGATTTAGACTTCTAGATTTTGATAAATTTAGTCTAATAAGATTTGAAAATTAAAAAAACCGCTTGATTTATTCCTTTAAGATGCACTAAATTTTTTCTATTTAAGGTGATTTATTGTGTTTCTCACATTTTTAAATTCATAAAAGTTGAAAGATTAAATTTAAAATAATAATTTAAAGTATTTAAAATTGTTTTTATTTGCTTTGAGATTTATTTTCATATATAGCTCTTAATGCTAAACCCATTGCCTCAGCTACAAATAGAGCAAACTTCAGTCGATTTTTTTTACCTAGTATCTATTGAAATATGTAGATTTAATAAATTTTGACTGAACTTTCAACAATGAATAAGAAAATTTCTCTTGGTTAAAATAAAACTGAGCTCATCACATGGAAATTTTGTGTTCCAATTCTCTCTTATTTTATGTTTCTGAGATTCATATCCATTCATACTAGGGGCTTTAAAAACATTAGTGATACATACCAGTCAATTCAATGTATTATTGGTACTAAAGGTAGCAATAGATCAGGTCAGGTCAATTTAATTCGCATTGGCTATTTTTAATAACAAATTTTTGTTTGACTTGACCAACCTTGTTCAAAATTTTGATTATTCTTAACCTACATTTTATTTTTAGTCAACATAATGACCCAGATTAATGTAAAAAAAATCAAAATTATTTTACTAATTTTTCTAAGTTTTATATAGACATTTGATTTGGGTTAGGAAAAAATCTATTATTAAAAACGATAAACCCAACCCAAACTTGACTGTACTTGACCCGACCCATGTAATTTGTGCACAAATCATCTGATTAAATAGGATGGCCGAAATGACGTATCGTCAGTACTAATAGTGGAAATAGGTAAATTTGACCTCACCCGACCTATTGTTGCCCCTAGTACTAATGATACATCATATCAGCTGGTATGTATCACCAATGTTTTTAAAACTCCTAGTATGAATAGATGCAAAGTTAAAAATATAAAATAAGTGAGAATTGGGTCCCAAAATTTACTTACATTAGATAGTTCTATTGAATATAGTTCTAAAAAAAACACCTTGATTTGATTATCATGTTTTCAAGCCCTAAAAAATTGGCAGTTTTAAATTATTAAATTATCTTTCAACTTTTCAATCCAACATGGACCACACTTTGGCTCTATGTGATGAGCACAAGTTTATATTTTGACCGAGAGAATTTTTTTTATTGATTGTTGAAAAGTTTGATCAAAATTTTTTCAATCTACATATTTCAATTGATACTCACTAAAAAAAAGGTTGTTCTATTTGTAACTGAGGCAATGGGTTTAGCAGTGAGAGCTATATATGAAAATAAATCTCAATGGAAATAAAAATATTTTTAAACAAATTAAATTTTAATTATTTTAAATTATTATTTTAATTTTAATCTTTCAACTTTTATGAATTTTAAAAATATGTGAGAAACACAATAAATGTATCTGAAAGGAATAAATCATTTTTTTAATTTTCAAATCGTATAGGCTATATTTATCAAAATCTAGAAGTCTAAATCATAAATTAAAATTAAAATTTCTTTCACATTCTATCTAATTTTTTCCATGTATTTAATATTAAATTGTATTAATCATAAATTTTAATAATTTTTTTTTACTAATACTAACTCTGTATTCTAATTTTTCTTTATTTAAAACCTATGTTAAAAGAGAAGGGAAATTCATTAGCTCCCCTGCATATACGGGCAAAGAATTGAGAGAGATAAAAGAAAATTGCATTTCTGTAAATTCGGTGCACTTGTGAGTAAATCTCACGGTACACAAATCAATTCCCTTTTTTCTTTATAATTTTAGATTGTATGTGCATTCGAGAATAAAAAAATGAAAGGGGTGACTATCATTAGCCCTTTCAAAATGGAGGCTTATTTTTGGAAAAGTGGAATTGTAGCGTCACAAAAGATGATGGATTCACAAAATGATTTACATGTATGAATGTATAAATATCTATTGTATTACACACACATGATAACAGTGACTCAGACCATCAACCTTTAAGGTTAATACTTCTAATTGTCCCATGGATCTCTTCTCTCCCCCCGCCCCCCCTTCTTTTCTTAAGACATTGGTTAACCTTTGTCTGGCGTATAGTAGGGTTCTTTATGAGCACGACATAATCATGGTCTTTAACCTTGATCTTTTTTATGGTGCTTGCTGTTTTGGGGAAATTAGATTTTGGTATGTGAAGCTATGTTTTGAGTTGTTAAATTAATCTAGGCAAGTGTAGGAACATGAGACTTAAAACTGAAAAAATATTATCTATTGAATAAGTATCATTTTATGATGTCAAGCAATTTTTTTTTTAAGTTTGCAAAATTGGCTTGTTTTAGTTCCTATTTTTTTGGTTTGACTATTTGGTTGCTTGTTTATTTGTTTTTTATATGGTAGGGTGAAGAACCTAATGATAGAAAGATTGGAAAGCTATGTGAATATGCTTCAAAAAACCCTATGCGCATCCCAAAGGTATACTTTTCATACCCTACCCCCTCCCCCACCCGACACCCACACACACAATGTAAAGGAATCAATACAACAGTAGATATAATTTGTAAGGAACCAAGTAATAGAGTGGGCACTTGTGGGTGTAGCTCAACTGGTAATCTTCTATCTCATGAAGCGGGAGGTGCCAGGTTCGAGCCCCCTAAGGACAGTGTGTATCACCAGTGGTGGTTTTACCCTGGGTTTTCCATGAGAGTGGCAATTGTGGTGGTTTTGATTTTAGGCGTCTTGATTTTACTAAGTTGTTGATAAATGTAGTGTGGAAGAGTAGATCCATATGATGGGAGATCTTGCTCAAGAACATTGGTTGTAATTTCAGGCAGAAAATAAGAACATGAGTCCTCCTCATTCTCTTCCCTCTCCTCCTCCTTCCTCCTTTAACAGGTGGGAGGACCACAATAAATCTTCTCTCTTTCTTCATTTTTGACATCCCTAAATCAAATTATAATAAGAAAATAAGGAGATAAAGATGACACAGTGTTTTGGAGAAGAAATCTTCTCTCTAATTGTTTTTTCTCATTTTAAACGTATGGAGATACATGTATATAGAATACAAGAAGAGCCATTCATGGTGGCTAAAAAGGAAAGTACATCAATAAATAATCAGTTACAATCATCTCTACAATTGTCGAAATATTTTGAGTCAGCTTACCTAAACCAGGATTATGCCGGTCAACTCTGTCTGGAAAGTGGGGCCCACATGGTCTACTAGGTCCCACAATATCCTACAACACTCCCCTTCAAGTGGGTTCAAAGATGTCAAGTAAACCCAGCTTGCTAAAAATAGAAGTGAGCTGATGTCGAGGAATGACCTTGGTCAACATATTCGCGACTGATCTTGAGATTTCAGAAAAGGGGTAAACATGCGACCTTCAGAAACGTGCTGATTAAGGAAGTGACAATTGATTTCAATATGTTTGATTCTCTCATGAGATACTGGATTAGAGGCAATGTTGATGGCAGCTTGATTGTCACAAAACATGATAAAAGGATCGACGGGAGAAAATTCCAATTCAGTAAAGAATTGTTGGATCCAAAGCAACTCTGCCACATTATTGGCACGATACTCCGCTCAGCACTAGAATAGGCAACAACAGACTGCTTCTTACTCTGCCAGGAGACTAAATAAGAGCCCAAGAAGACACAATAACCAGAAGTAGAGTGGCGGTCATCAGGAGAGCCGACCCAGTCAACATCTGAGTACCCACGAACAAAAACGAAGATTGCCGTTAAAAAAACCCCCCCCTACTAGGATGAGCCTTAAGATACCGAAGAATGCGAAAGACAACATGAAGATTTGTGTCCCGTGGAGCGTGCATGAACTGGTTGACTACACCAACAACATAGGATAAATCAGGCCTGGTGATAGTGAGGTAAATCAGTTTCCCAACCAGTTTCTGATATAAGGCAGGGGTATCAAGGAGAGTCCCATCAGAAGCAGATAGCTTGGTGTTGACATCTAGCAGAATATCAATAGGTTGGCATCCAGAGTACCCCAACATCTTGTAGAAGATCGAGGGAATACTTTCGCTGAGAGAGAGAGAGGCCTCGAGAAGAATGAGCGACCTCTATCCCAAGAAAGTAACACAGTGGCCCCAGATCTTTAATATCAAATTTGCGCTGTATCACTGTTACACATTAGAACAATATCATCAACATAAACTATTAGAAGTATTACCACAAAGTGATGACGGTAGATAAAAACAGAGTGATCTGACTGGCACTGGGAGAAACCATAAGGTAGCAAGCAGTACTGAACTTCTCAAACCAGGCTCATGGAGACTGCTTGAGGCCATAAAGAGCCTTCTTGAGTCTGCAAACAGAGCGAGGCTCCCCCTGCTTGACAAACCCTGGAGGGGGGGGAGCATATAGACTTCATCTAGTAGATCGCCATGGAGGAAGGCATTCTTCACATCCAACTGATGAAGAGGCCAATCATGAGTGGTGACAATGGAGATCAGAACACGAACAAAGATAATCTTTGCCACGGGAGAAAAGTTTACTGATAGTCCACCCCATAAGTTTGCGTGAAGCCCTTGGCAACGAGGCGAGCTTTGTATCTGGCAATGGATTCGTCTGGATTATTCTTCAAGGTGAAGACCCATTTGCACCCAACTGGGGTCTTCCTTGAAGGTAGAGGAACCATGTCTCAGGTATGGTTCCGATCAAGTGCTGCTAACTCCTCTTCCCTAGTTGCTTTCCATGAGGGATCATGTAGAGCAGTATCAATCATCTTTGTCTAGAGCTGTAAGAAAACTGCAATAGGAAGGAGAAACAACATGATATGACACAAAATGAGCAAGGGGGTGACTGGTACAAGCACGCTTACCTTTCCGAAGTGCTTTGGGGAGATCAAACTTTGCAGTGGTGGAGGGATCTGTACCAAGGGCAGGAGTGGTGGTGTCAGTTGCTGGAAGTGGAGACGGAGATTGCCGGCGGTGATAGACTAGAATGGGCTTTGTAGTGCTAGAAGGACTCGTATTGGCTGGACTTGTATCTGCAGGGAGGAGAGGTAGAATTGGAGGATGCTGAAAAATAGGGAACCGTCTCAAAGAAAGTCACATCCATGGAGATGTAATGTTTGCCTGTGAGAGGATCAAAACACTTGTAGCCTTTATGGAACGGGAATAGCCCAAGAAAACACATCGCACGACCTTGGGAGAGAGTTTATCACCAAAAAATTGGTGAACAAAGCAAACACACTGATGCGGTGCCATCTGCCATCCCCATCCTGCTGTTTTTCTTTTCTTACTTGCTATTTTTGTTTTAGTTTGTTTTAAGTAAGGGTAGTTTGGTAAATTTAGTTTATTTTATTTTAAGCAATGCATATCCTTATTTAAGTTGTAGCCCTTTGGGGCAAACTTACACGATGGAATAAAATTTGGGAGATTTTCCACAAAACAGCGATTGTGAATTGGCGAGAACCTTTTGGCGAGAAGCCCTCCTCCTCTTCCAGGTACATGATCTTCTTCCATCTTCTTCTCTCTTCTCTTTTCTTTCCTTTTAATCTTTTCCTTTACTGGCCATGACTTCCAAAGTTCCCCAATCCCTTTTACCACTGCCCAGATTTCTGCCTTTACTTTTATCCAGCCCCTATACCCACTATGCTACCTTCGTTCCCTCTTTCTGCAGTCCATACAGTCCCTAAACTCCTGTCCCAAGGACTTTTGACCCTCCTACATCTATCCACAGCCAAACTGCCATCTCTGCTGCTATTACCATTTCGATTTCCTGTCCCCTTTACTGCCATATACCCTTCTTAGTCCCTTCTCTACCTTGGACAGTCCCTTTATTGCTGTTCTGGATCCATCTTAGGCCTTTCTTGACCCCCAGATATCCCACACAATCTTAATCATTGCTGTCCTATTGTACTGAACCTTTCTTACACCTGTTCTATTTTCTTGAACCTTTTGTACACCTGTCCTCTTGATTTTGAAACCTTCTACTTTGAGCTATGACATGGTTTGGATTGTGATTTTATTACTCACATTGAATCCTCTGAATTTTATTGATTATTTGTAGTAGATTTTATTATTCTAATTGTTATTATTAATTTTAATTTTAATTTCAGCCTCATTTAGTTTCTTATTACAGCATAAATTGCATTTAGGCATTTATGGTCACCTTTTGTCATGTCCTGCGTCACACACCCAAAGACATGTAAGGGGAGACTAAGGATGGTTTTGTGGAGGGTGAAAAGATCAACCGGGGACTTGTCAAGTAGCACACGGGATGGCATTCGGTTGATAAGGTAACATGAAGTTAAGACGACTTCAGGCTAGTATGACTGCGAGACTTGCATGATATAGAGAAGAGAGCGGGCAACCTCAAGTAGATGTCGGTTTTTTCCAAGGTTGTCAAAATCGAATCGTATCGTGAATCGGTCTAGGGATGTGAACTGTGAATCGTAAATCGTAGAATCGTAATATTCGTAAAATGCATTAGAAGTCAAGTTTTAACATTCCAAAATACATTTTATTGTACACCATACATTATGCAATATAACAGTATATTGTTATACACCATACATTATACTGTATGATTATGGAAGGGAAATTGTTAATTTGCAAACTTAATTCTATTATTATTTCATGAAATTTATTACATACATAGCATTACATAAGTCATGCGAATGATAACATAGAAAAACGAAAGCAGAGAAAGAAAATTTTTAGAAGAAAAGAAGAAGAAAAACGAAAGCAAAGAAAGAAAAGAGAAGAAGATTTTCAGAAGAAGAGAAAAACAAAAAACAGAGAAAGAAAAATAGAGGCATGTTAAGCTCTGTGGAGCTTGATCATCAAAGATGTGTCGGCGTGGACCCGTTCGGGGGTCGAAGGGGGGCGATGCCCCCCTTGCTCGAGCCGAAATTTTTATTTGAGGGCAATGTGTGAGAGAGAGAGAGATCTGCAACGATAGAAAAATTATACTTAAATAGGTATCATGCAAAAAGATAGGCTTTATTTTTCCAAAAAAAAAGTCTTTTACTCTTCCTCTCCTTCTCCCACATGAATTGTACGAGTCTACGATTCGACTCATACGATTCACGATTCACTAAAAAAGAGTACAGTTTTTTAGATATTTCGATAATGAGATTCGAATCGTGATACCTCACGATTTGACTTGCGAATCGTGTGATTTTGACAACTTTGGTTTTTTCTTTCAGCTACACCATTTTGTTGAGGTGTAGAGGGACAAAAAAATTGGGATTCGACACCATGGTCCTTTAAGAATTGAACAAAATAGTGCAACAAATATTCCCCTCCCCCCCATTAGTACTTCATAAAGTTTGAATTTGACAAGAAAATTGAGTTTCAACCCATTTGTAAAACGTGCAAAAGTGCTCAAACACCTCAGACTTATGTTTCATCATATATATCCATGTCATGCGTGAGTAATCATCAATAAATGAAACAATGTAACGATAGCCCGTGCGAGAAATAGAAGGAGATTGCCAGATATCAGAGTGTATAATAGAAAATAAGGTAGATGCACGTTTATTAAGGGAAGGAGGAAAACAAGTTCTACTATGTTTGCCATACTGGCAATGTTCACACTCAAATTTATTAAAAGATGAAGAAGAAAAATGCTTTTTCAATAGAGTCAGAGGGATGTCCGAGTCTGTAATGCCAAAGTCACACATCAGAGGAAGAAGATGTCAAGCAAGCTTCAGAGGCACCAATCTGCTGGTCAAGAAGATATAAGCCCCCAACTTCATGACCACCACTAATCACCTGTCTCGTGGTTAGATCCTGAAAGACACAATGAAAAGGAAAAAAATGTGACTGAGCAATTCAAATTCTTAGTAAGTGCACTAACAGAAAGCAGGTTACGAGATAAATGGCGAACATGCAAGGTAGAAGAGAGATGCAAGGTCTAAGAGACATGAATTGTCCCTTTACCAACACTAGCAGTAGAGGAGCCATTAGCTAATTTGACATAACTACAAGAAACAAAAGAGAGGGAGGAGAAAATGGTAGATATACCATCTGTATGATCAGTGGCCCTGGAATCGATTATCCAAGAATGAGATGAAGTATGATTTGCAAAGGACTCAGTACCTGAAATAGAGGAGACAACATTAGAAACCTCAGAGGGATGAAGACGGTCCAGTCATTACAATAGTGAGTTAAACTCCTGTTGGGTCACGGGGGCACTATTAGCAACCACATCAGACGAAGAAGGAACAAGAGGAGTAGGAGAGAGATTAGCTTGCTTGGGTTGGCCATGGACATGAATCAACAAAGTGATTGTTCATCTTGCAATAGATACAGAAACGAGTGCCGTTCTTCCCTGGACCTTTCGTATCCCGACGAGTGTCAGAAGATGTATCTTTGGCCCTTGAAGGTGGACCCTCATGAGTAGAAGGCATGGAAGGGTGAGCAACAACTGATGCAGAGCGTTCAACGGTCATAGGAGTCATAACAAGACGATGCCGATCATCCTGAAGTAGTGCAAAGTAGATTGCATCCAAAGAGGGTAGAGGGCGTTGCCCAAGTAGTTGGGCCCGTGTCGGCTCAAATTCAGGATTGAGGCCAGCTAGTAAAGATCCCTAAGGGGGGACCACTAGTACAACTATAAACCAGGGCCAAGGGCGACTATGGTGAGGGAGATCTGAGAGCCAGCAGAGCCAGAAGACAGTTGAGCAAAGCAAAAACCTAGGAAAAAGGGTTTTTCGAACGGTAAAATCGCAAGATGGTGGAAGGCACAGAAGGCAAACACCGAACTTGCAAAACAAAAATCCAACCCTACGGATGGATGTTTTCGCAGGTCGAAGCTTTGCTGGAGAAGATGCTGCTACATAGAGACCAACAGAACTGAAAAAAACTTAGCGTCCGGGAAAGCTGATTGAGAAACAAGTCAGGGATCTTTCCTGGCTGATACCATGTGGAATTTTAATAAAAAAATAAGGAGATAAAAATGACAGTGTTTTGGAGAAGAAATCTTCTATCTAATTGTTTTTTCTCATTTTAAACGTATAGAGATACATGTATATATATACAAGAGGAGCCATTCATGATGGCTAAAAAGGAAAGTACATCAATAAATAATCAGTTACAATCATCTCTACAACTGTCGATATATTTTGAGTCAGCTTTCCTAAACTAGGATTATGCCGGTCAACTCTGTCTAGAAAGTGGGGCCCACCCGGTCTACTGGGTCCCACAATATCCTACAACACTCAAAACTCGACATTTTCTCCCTTTCAGTAAATCTTGCAAAATTGTGGACAGCTTCATACCTCTATATAAAGAAACATGGAAAAATCGTGGCTTCGTCTTTGTTCACTTTGGCTTGAAGGTGGAAGCCCCTCGTGTTATTGTGGTTGTCAATAGCTGCTCTTTCAAAGGATTCAAATTGAGTGTGAAAATGGCCCGCTATTCTACAGTTGCTCTATTTTCACAACCCTTTACTTCTCCTGGACCTCCCCTTCATACACGGAACCCAACTTCTAAGGAAATCATCTACTCTATAACTATCAAATTCTAAACACTCTCAACCATTCTGTGAGTCTTATGTGAGCCGCATCAAAAACCTCCACAATTTTTTCCTTCCTGTCAAAGATCCAAACTGTTGCAGACAAATCCATGCTGTATCAAGCAGGCCCAATATTTCTCTAAAATTTCATGATACCATTACTAATTTAAGTTCCCATCTCAATGATCAGATTACCATCTATCTCGAACAAAGATGTTACAAGGAGCTGAGAAGTGAGCGCTTTGCTTTAGCAAAAGTGGTGATTCTTATTTACAGGAAATTGCTAATTTCGTGCAAAGATCAAATGTGAGTGTCTCTTTCTTCCTGTTATTGTTTCTACTTTTATTTGTCCTTTTCTTTCATTGTTTGGAATTATTTGTCTCAGTTTCAGTTTCCTCTGAACATTCACTTTTTACCTTTGTTGATTTGACTCCTGGTTACACACTGCTATTTTTGTTGAGCCAGCACCACCACCACCTTATTCTGTTCAGTTGCATTGATCAATGAATTCTGGATTTATTATGTTTAATTTCTTACAGGCCACTATTTGCAAGTAGCTTGCTGAGCATCATTTGTACAATGTTGGATCAAACACGGCAAGATGACATGCGGATTATAGGATGCCAGACTCTTTTTGACTTCATAAATAGTCAGGTTTGTGATGTTGCATATATTCTGATTTCTGTCTCTCTTTCTGAAAACTCTGCTAGCATCACTCCTTGATGGATATTTTCATGCACTCATGCTTGATAGTTACTTCTTTTAGAGCACTTAGATTCATGTGTTGGAATTGCGACAGATGGATGGTACTTATATGTTCAACTTGGAGGGTTTAATCTCAAAACTCTGCCAGATAGCTCAAGAAATGGGGGATGATGAAAGAGCATGCCAGCTGCGGGCAGCAGCGCTGCAATCTCTATCTGCGATGGTACTCTTCATTTCATGCCATTCTATTTTTTTTTTTTTTGAACAGTAACAAAGAAATTTCATTCATAAGAGAGAGTACAAGATCAACAAAAAGGTCTAAAAGCAATAGACCTAAAGAAAGAAGGAAGGAAGAAAAGAACATAAAAAGAAATAAACATAAATACAAAAAAATAGCTTTTGACCAACATCCCCTCAACCCATCATGCAATCAAATGGATGTCCTGGAAGTTACTTTTTTTTTTTTGAAAGTTATTGAACCTATGTCATTATTATCATCATCATCTTCTTCAAAGCCATTTATCCAATCTAATTAAATGCTAAATATATCCTAAAAAATCATTTTTATGTAAGGTCATAGAAAATAGATGGATGAATTGAAAAAAAAAACATGAGTTAAAATAAAAACTTTAGTTGGTAATCAATTTTTATGGGTTTATATAAAATTTTCAAGATTTTCTTAAAAGATAACATTTAGTAATCGCACAAATCTAGAAACTATTTAATTAATTAACTAAAATTCAATTTATAAGAAATAAAGTTATGTTTCATACAATCGTAATATGGATTCATTTCCCATCTCCACTTCAGGCGGACTTTTTTTTTTAAGAATGTGAGGTAACCGTAATTATTAACTCAATTTAAATTTAATGTAATGCATTTCTAATGAAATGTGTATGTGAAAGATTTGTGGTACTACTCAAGAGATCTTATAATCCACTACCCCTTGGTTCCGCCCCCGAAATTGTGTTTACGAAGTCTTTGTTTGAGTCAAAGTCAACGGAGAATTTCGATTCCCTTTTAAACTTTCTTAATTAGATGCACATGAATATGTAATGCATGCACGAATCAAACCACATTGCACAATCATTTATAGTGGTTCGGTTAATCAACCTACATCCACTGGCAAACTTCCCAACACTAGGGTTGTCCCAATATACTATGAATGGGCTTCTCACCCAGATAGTACATACCTATTTTTTTTTTTATAGAGGTTTGACCCCCATGGTCTAATCCTCGACGCCTAGCTTTTTGAGTGGTTTGAACATAATGTTCTAATTGACCTTACAACTTTAATCAAAGAAAAAGAATAAGAGGAATACTTGCTTTGGGCCTTAACAATTCTTCAAAAAGTATGTTCTTCTTGTAGATGTCTCTGTGCCTCTGCCTTCAGATTTGGTCAATTCTTCAATGAGTTATGGCACAACGGAACTTGGGTTCTAGGACAAAAGGTTTACTGGTTTTTGGGTTCTAGCTCATCTTCTTCACCACTAAAGCATTGAATACTTTTTCATGTCCTTGTAAAGGATGATGAAGAAGAGAGCTTGCCTAAGAGAAATATTTCTGACGGTAGATCAGGTTTTTCCAATTTTCCAATATACTTTTTGAAACCCCCAAGCTGAGTGTTTATACTGGTTTTTTGCAATGGATAAGACTTGATTTCAAACAAAAGCCAGGTCACAAAATCGCAGCACATGATTCTAGATTTGTATGTGATTGACAATGCTGATGTGGCTCATCCATAGATTATTTCCCATAATATCTAATTATGAAGTGGCATAATCTTTTCAAATCAAGAGGAGCCTTTTAAGATTTGCAGGTTTGTATGTGAGTGCAAATCATGAAGTGGCTCAACCTTTTCCATAGATTTTCCATAGTCTTGACTCATGAGGTGGCTCCATACCATTTGTGACTTCAAAAGATTTTCCATAATCTTTGCAATTTCAAATCATTAGGAGCCTTTTCCAGATTTTCCCTCCCAGATTTTGTGAGATTTTAAGTCAAAAGACAGCTGAGTTTCAGAGCACATTTCAAGTACAAGCTGTCACGATTTTTACTCAGATATGGAGGGTCTTGAGGCCTCGACAAAAATGCTTGAGGTCTCGAGGCTGAGAGCCAAAGAAAGTTACAGGTTTTGACAGACTTGCTCTCATCAGCTTCAGTCTCGAGGGCTCGAGATAGAGCTTGAGGCCTCGAGGCAGAGACCAAATATTTTTAGATTTCCAAGTTTTAACCATTGACTTCTAAGGTGATTGGGCTTGACCTAAAGTCCACTAGCATCTACTTACTTGTGTGCCAACCACGTGTCCCATGTAGAACCTTCAATGCATAGTAGATCTTCTAGCCGATTTCTGACATCTTCAAATCCTTCCAAGGCAAGGTCCATGTGAGTCACGTAATTGACAAAACGGGTGACTCGGACAAGCCGACACTACTAAGATTAGAACCAGGGCTTCTCTAGGGAGCATAGAGTTAAATCCAAATTTAATGGCTGTCTCTTGTGCTTTAGTTTGTAAAGTGGTGGCTCGTGGCTCCACTGAAAGTAGAAGTTTTTGCTAGATGCCTATAGTGGGGAAGGATTTACAAACTGCAAGTAGTTCATTGTAGGATCATCTAGAGGATAGTGACAAGACATGCACATAGCATAAATAAAAGGAATTGACTTGGGTGAAATGATGAGTTGGTAATATGATCCATAAAAGAAAAGGGGTATAATATTGTGGAAGGCTTGCTTTGTTGTTTATTTGGAAGGAAAGAAAAAAATGACGTATATGGAAAAAAAAAATTGGGAAAAATGTTTTTGACTTGGTAAAGGAGAGATTGGTTAAATGGATGTTGGTATTCCTATTCTTTTAGTATGTGGGGGTGTTGGGGGGGCGGGGGGGGGGGGGGGGGGGGGGGGGGGTGGGGGGGTGAGAGAGTTGAGAGTGCCACTGGAAGTAGTTTGAGTGAAGTGGCGAAACTAAGGAGGCATTGAAGATTTTTGGAGGGTAGGTTCGAAGGGAAACTTATCATTGAAGGAAACTCTTCAAATGCAATTTGCATGGGTGCTAACGAAAAGATCACCATGGAGGTTAGTGGCACTAACAGGGATGTGTTTGCACCCACATTTTTTGCAACATTTCCTTGCAATTACATATACTAGCTCCAAGAGGTCAATCAAGCATGGAAAGTTAAATCCAATGAGAGCAAGTGAAATCATATGGAATTTTGTGAAAGATCAGATTGATCTAGACCCTATATTGCATGATCAATCGAAGGTAGGCCATGAGTGGATTAAAAAGATACTCTAGGATTTGATTGGTGGCACATCCTATCCTAGAGAATGCTCCACAACTCAAGGATCATCAATCGCATAAATGGATCAAAAAGAGTTGTGATGTGGCCCACTTATGATGGTTTGATGACTTCAAGATCAAGTCCATTTCAAAGATTCAAGTGTTATATCTCCATCACAACTTATGGATCAAGGGTCAGATTGATGGATCAAAAGATATAAGCACTCATGATTACCTGATGACCTCAAGTTTTAAGTCCATTTCAAAGATCCAAGTGTTAGATCTCCATCACAACTTATTGGTCAATGATCAGATTGGTGGATCAAAAGATATGAACTGTGAACCACTCATGATAGCCCTATGATCACAAGTTCAAGTTTGTTTTGAAGATCCATATGCTAGCTTTTCTTGGCAACTAATGGATCGACAATCAAATGGGTGGATCGAAAGATATAAATGATGGCCCACTCATGATGGCTCGGGGATCATGAGTTCAAGTCTGTTTTAAAGATCTAAGCGTTAGATCTCCATCACAACTTATGGATTGACAATCAAATTGGTAGATAAAAAGATACAAGCTATGGCCCACTTTTGTCAGTCTGATGACAACAAACTCAAGTTTGTTTCAAAGATCCTTGTGTTACCCAAGTAACAAAACGTGTTGATCGTTGAGCGGATGGACTGATCAAAAGATCTTGTGTGGAGCCTGCCTATGATGATCATACGAGCACAACTCATGTACCATCTCAAAAATCCTTACATTAGCTTTTAAGAAGCTTCCCATCATCAGGTTCATATGTGGGTCAAGAGATACAAAGAAATGAGGCTCAATACATAGGTGTCGTTCAAAATGGTATGGGACTCTCTTAAAATCGCCGAATGATGGTAATTCTGGTGCTATGTTTTTTTTTAGGTCTGGAGGAGTCCAGGCGTCGCACCCGACTAGTCCCCCGGGGTGTGTGAAGACCCCACTATCAACACACACCGGGTAATTCGATGGTATCTTACTCTATACATATTCTCATGGGAAGTGACCCTTCATTGGGGCTCTCATGGCTTGAACCCAAGACCTCCCTCTAGAGATCTTGCTCCCAAACCAACTGGGATAACCCCTTGAGGTTAATTCTGGTGCTATGCTAACAATTTTTTTTGAGCGGTAACAAAGATAAAATATATTAATGATAAAAATATATACAAAGGATGTCATCAAAGGGTTTAAGAGACATAAACCCCAAGATAGCCAGAAAGAAAAGAGCAAAATACAAAGAACAGAGTGCAAAAGTACAAATAATATGAGTTGAAAATGATAGATGGATTCACCGTGATTTAAAAACCAAAATAAAACGAGATGAGTGAGAGGGTGGAAAAACAAAAGAAGAGATAGACCATACCAGAGAGACTCCTCAAGAAGATGGAGGAGGAGACCTCCACCAGTTCTCCGCTGGCCAGCGACAGGACTTGGAGAGATGTCAGGAGGTAGCCGAAGAGGATGGGTGGCAACAACCAAGGAGGCAGAGACGCAGGACATCCAGAGAAGACGCTTCAGTCACACTGTTTGTGGGGAATCTCTTGGACCTCACAACCCAGAGTTGGCTCCAGTGGCTTTTCCGTCGATGGGGAACAATTCTAGATATCTTTATTCCAAGGAAGAAGGATTCTGCAGGTCGCACTTTCGCCTTTGTGAGACTTAGCAGTGGTGAATTAGCTGGGAAAGCTGTGCGTGAACTCAATGGTCACAAGGTGGAAGGTCGTTGCTTGCAGGTGAATCTTGCCTACTTCCAAAGGGTAGATAAGCCAGGGAAACAAGTGGGGGGGATGGCATCCCCGAGACCATTCAATGGTAAAGACATGTACATCGGCCCTCCAAAGACTACCAACAGGAGGTGGGCAGATGTAGTGGCTTCATCCGGTCAGAGCAAGCTCATCCAGTATTCCAAAGAAATAGATCTCATGATCGCACCTGAGGAGGACAAAAATTTGACGGATTGGTTCTCCAAGTATGTTATTATCACGACGAGAGGCGACATGAACCAATCAGAAATTCTACATCTCCTTTTCCAAATGGGAACCCTCAATCCTGAAGTCAGCAAGTTGGGAGATGGATGCTTCCTCATGAGTTTCGATTCAAAAACGGAAATGGAGGATTTTTTGGGATCTTCCTCTGGATTAGGGAAAATCAAAATCGAAGGACATTGGGCTCCAGATGCTTTCCAGTACACTTGAAAGTGGATTAGGTTCTTCGGTTTTCCTTTGGAAGGCTGGACCGAGGAGCTGCTTTGTGCTTTTGGTAGGAAGATTGGCAGAGTCTTGGAAGATCCACGCAATTTGAGTCGAGATGATTGCTCCTCTCAACCTGCTACTAGAATTGAAAGCCATAGATCGTGTTCCCCTTCGGTGAAACTGAATCTGCAGGGATCTAGCTATGAGATTGCAATTTCAGAGACAACTGAAGGCAAAGGCTGATTCAACACGCATGTGGGAGACGAGAGCCAATGAAAGAAATGTGCCGCAGAGAGAAGAGGCTTAGGGCCAATTAAATCGACTGCAGTTGCTTTTATTGGTAGCAGGGGAAAAACTAGCAGGGCTTGAGCGTGCGTGGGATAACACGGGGAGGCTGTTTCGAGACTGGGCCAAGGGCCAGGCTCTCAAAGCTCACAACTTCAGCCCAAATCTTAATTTAAGCCCAACAACTTCTAAACAGGAGGTTGTGGCCCAGGGCCAAGCTCTCGATACCCGAAACCTAAGCCCAAATCACAACTCATGCCCAACAACTTATGAACAGGAGCCTGCCACAACTAAATGTCCAGGCCCAAAAAATCACCAAAATGACAGTAAGAAGACCGAGCCTTTTGCAACAGATTCCGCCTATGCAGAAACCGTGATGAAAAATCCAAACCTTGAGAATCAGGGGAATAAGCTAGGAGACCGGTTGGAAGAAGAAGAGGGGGAACCTCGGCGGGATCTCTTTCAAGAAAAAAATAGAAAAAGGTGTCGAAAAGAAAGAAAAAGAAGAATTAGCAGATACAAAAATTATCAGAGAATTTGGAAAAAAGGAATATCCAAAAGTGGTTACAAATGAAATCCTCAATATTGGAAAAAGAATGGGGATTAGTTTCAATGATATTTCTCAAGCAGTAAAGGACATCGAAGCAGCCGAGGCTCGGGATCGCGTATCATCTGAGAGGACTATAATCCCAAGGAGGCAGTTTAGCAAAGGGGTAGTCCTCAAAACTTATTGCAGAAGACAACAGAGGAGATGGTGAGTTGTGGAGGTAAGGAACTAGCATCAGAAAGGTTGAATGACTGGTCTGAAGAGAGCCTGTCCTCTAATCCTATGGCAGATGAAAGGGGAAGTACTAGAAGAGTTGAGGGGATCGAAGTTGCTTCTCATGAAGATTCTTAGTTGGAATGTGAGGGGTCTCGGACTCCGGGAGAAAAGGGGTGCAATTCGTCGTTTGATAAAAAAGAACATGATAGGTGTTTTACTCATTCAAGAGACCAAGAGAGAAGAAATAAGTGCTTCATTCATCAGGGAGATTTGGGGCCCACTGGATGTGGACTTCTTCAGCAGACCTACAGAAGGCTCGTTAGGTGGTCTGCTCATGTTATGGAATCCTTTACTTTTTCAAGTCTCCTCAAGAAGACATGACATTAGATCAATATCAATTAAAGGAATGCTTGTCAATGAGGGTGTGGAGGTTTGCTTCACAAATGTTTATGGCCCAAACTCGGAAGGAGAAAGGGAAGCTTTGTGGGTTGAATTGGATGATGTTCATTGTTGGAGTTCTCCCATTTGATGTTTGGGTGGAGATTTCAACATTGTGAGATACCCATCAGAGAAGAAAGGTGGGGGGATTTTCACTAGAGGAATGAAAGTTTTCTCCGATTTCATCTCAAGAAATGAACTATCAGACTTCCCGCTTATGGGTGTCCGCTTTATTTGGAGTAATGGACAAGCCAGGAACGCCATGAGCAGACTGGATAGATTCCTCACCTCCTCGGATTGGGATTCTTGGTTCCCTAACACCAACAGGTCAAGCTATTTAGTCCCATATCAGACCATTGTCCAGTATTGTTTGATATACTAAGCCTTTTCGTTTTAGTGACGCGTGGTTAGAGGACCCAAACTTCACTAGATTGGTGAAGGAATGGTGGGATGGTTTTGAGGTTCATGGATGGGGTGGTTTCATCATTTCTAAGAAACTCATCTTCTTGAAGTCTAAAATCAAAGATTGGGTCAAATCAACTGGTGGACCAGTGAAGGAAAGAAAAGAGGCTGTCATCCGCGAATTAGCCGGATGGAATAGATTGGAGGAAGAAAGAGGTCTTGAAGAGTATGAACTTGTGGAAAGGAAAAATAGTAAGGCTACTCTTTGGGATTGCCTTCGACTAGATGAAGTGGAATGGCGACAAAGATCTAGAGCTCCCTGGTTGAAAGAAGGTGATAAGAATACAAAGTATTTTCGTTGTTGTGCCAACGTTAGGAAAGGAGTAAACAACATAAGATCAATTGTGGCAGACGGTCGCCATATTGTTGATAAGAATGGGATTAGGGAAGCAGTCAGACATCATTGCTCAGTTATCTTCAGATCTTCTCTTGTGCTCCCGCCTCCGGCCCCCTCCCCCTCTACCCTCTCTGGACGCCACTCTCGTCAGTTCTTCATCTCTAGCCGCAGATCCGGGTTCTTTCTCTCCTTTTTTTTTTTATCCCTTTTTCTAATCTATTGCTTCACAGGTATGTTGGTGTTTTCTCCAGACTTGTCTTCCAGGTTGCAGGCCTTGACGACCAGGCGTTTGGGACTAGGGCTGAGTTCGGGTCCCTCACAGACAACTTCTCTCCTATCTTCAGCATCAGGACAGCTTATCATTCTCCTGAGTCTATTGCGGTTCACAGCTCTACTGCTTTGAGTTATCCCAATTTCCTCTCCACCATGTCGGAGAGGATTACTACGATCACTGTTTCCGTGGTGGGCTCATCTACTCTTCCTTAGTCTAAGCAGCTCCCTCTCACAGCAGATTTTGGGAACCATCAGTTGCGGATCTTCCATGTCTCCAGTATCTGCAGCAGCGCAACCTCCTTCAGCCTTCAGGCTTTTCACCTTATCCCTGGATTGGCGTCCGAGTCGTCGTCCTTCTGCTCTTCAGCTCGGGTACTTTCTTTCCTGAGCTCTCTCTATTCTTCTTTTCTTTGTGATCCTTTTCCTGGTTTCGTCACTCCCACTCTCCCATTAGGTTTTCATTTGCCTACCCCACAGTATGGGTTTTCACTAGTTCATCTCCCTAGCTGTCCTAGATCCCCTTTTGATAAGCTTTCTTCCGCCTCATTGTCTAATAGCGGTTCCCATAGACCTACTTTGGATGGAATTCAATTGAGGAGGATCAGTAGAGAGAATGCAACAAATTTGGAAGCGGGGTTCACCATTGAAGAGATCAAATCAGCGCTGGAAGATTTAGGGGGGGACAAGGCTCCGGGACCGGATGGTTTTAATTTCAACTTTTCAAAGCATGTTGGGATACTGTGGGTCCAGATTTTCTTTGGGTCTTTAAGGAATTTCACCGCAATGAAATTATTACTAAGAGCTTGAAGAATGCCTTTATCACCCTAATTCCGAAGAGGGAGGGGCCGGCGAAACTCTCTCATTACCGGCCAATTAGTCTGCTCGAGAGTGTGTATAAGCTCTTAGCAAAGGTTCTAGTGGAAAAGTTGAAAAAAAGTATTATATGAAATATAGGGGAATCTCAAGGAGCATTTGTGGTGGACATACAAATTTTGGACGGGTCCTTATTGCCAATGAACTAGTCCACATGAGACGCAAAGAGAAGAAACTGGGTCTCCTGTTCAAAATTGATATGGAAAAGTCTTATGATTTCATGGACTGGTCATTCGTGGAATACCTCTTTGCTCGGATGGGTTTTGGGGGTTTGTAGTATAAGTGGATAAAAGCTTGTATTGAGGACACCTCATATTCTATCTTGGTCAATGGTTCTCCGAATCAGCCCATATAGGCAAACATGGGTTTAAGGCAAGGAGATCCTCTATCTCCCTTTGTTTTCACTTTATTGGGGGAAAGCCTGAACAAATTGGTGGAGAAAGCGAGAGAGATGGGAATAGTCAATGGTTTCAAAGTGGCACCGAATGGCCCCATAGTTACACATCTACAATTTGCAGATGACACCTTTTTTTTTTTTGTGAACCATCTCGTCAGGAGTTATTGGGTTACAAGGCCATTCTTAGATGTTTTGAATTATTATCGGGTCTTAGAATCAACTTGGGCAAGAATACTATCATTGGAGTTGATTTGGCCGAGGATCTCCTGAAGGACCTTGTAGATGGAACAAGTTGCAGCGTAGGAAAGCTCCCCTTCACATACCTGGGATTACCTGTGGGAGGGAACCCTAGAAGCAAAACTTTTTGGACCCCAATCATTGAAAAATTGGAAAGAAGACTAATTGGTTGGGGGAGAAAGTGTCTCTTTCTTGGGGGGCGGGTTACCCTCATCTCAAATCTGTGTTGATGAACCTTCCAATCTATTACTTGTCTCTCTTCGAAATGCCAAAAGGAGTTGTGAGGAGAATTGAGAGGCTCTTTAGAAACTTTCTATGAGGAGATAAAGAGTCTAAAAAGAAGGTACATTTGGTCGCCTGGTCGGAAATCATCAAACCTAAGTCCAAGAGGGATTTAGGATTAACCCCCTTAAGATTAAGGAATCAAGATTTCCTTTGCAAATGGACTTGGAGATTCGGGAGGGAATGAGACGCCTTATGGGTCCATATCTTAACAACTAGGTATGGTCTGGAGGAGAATTGTGGTTGGTTTCTGAGTGATACAGTAGAAAAGAAAGGGTTATTGATGATTAAATCATGGTGGAGAGGAGGCAGGAAGTACTTTTAGGGACAACACTAGATTTTTGGTTGGAAAAGGGGATAAAATCATGTTCTGGAAAGACCTTTGGTTAGGAGAGCGGCCTTTAAAAGAAGTTTTTCCAAGACTCTATCGGATTTCGAGGAACAAGAAAGAGTTAGTGCAAGATTGCTATAGACTTGAGGGTCATTTATTCTTCTGGCATTTGGAGTTTAGAAGGGAGTTAAGGACTTTGGAAGAAAACAATAGTAGGGTCCTCTTAGGTCAGCTAGGGGAATTCCCCATCTCACTTGGAGAGGAAGATGTTATGATCTGGACTGGGGATTCATTGGGCAATTTCTTGGTCAAGGCTTTGGTAGAATCGGTCCTACATAGGCAGGCTAATGTGCCCCCCCCACACGAGTCCAAGTCTTTGTTTGGTGTGTTCTAAAAGGGAGAGTCTTAACTAGATCGGAACTCAAAAGAAGAGGAATGTTCTACGTGGAGGACCCCATTTGCGGGAGCGAGGAGGAAGATGTTGATCACCTCAATGGCTAGTTGCCTGTGTACTAACTTTGTGAATCTTTTTAAGGCTTCTTGGGTTTTTGATAGAGATTGTGCTGGGTCGTTGGAAGCATGGTTTATCTCTAGGTTTACTCCAAGGTTTAAACTTGCAAGGGATACCATTCCTGCAGTTATCCTATGGGCTATTTGGAAAGAAAGAAACTCAAGAATCTTTGAAGGAAAATCAACACAAATGAGCGATCTCTTTCAAATAGCAAATTGGAGGCTTTGTGTGTGGCTTTTGTCTAGCAAAGAGTTTAGTGGCTTGAGGCTTACAAACCTCTATCATCTTGGGAGGATTGTATGAAGGGGTTTAGAAAGAAAGTGAAGCCTAAAGATCAATGGAGACCTCCAGAACAGAATGTTAAGAAGTTCAACGTGGATGGGGTTGCTATGGGAAAAACCAGGGCCAGTCGGGATTGGTGGGGTGCTTAGGGACCAGGAGGGGACCACATCCATTGTCTTCAATGAGTAGGTGGGAATACGCGATTCCAATGAGACGGAAATCCTTAGCATTAGGAGAGCTTTGTACATTTGGAAAACTTATGGGCAAGGTGAACTCATTATTGAGGGGGATTGGACAAATGCAATCAAATAGGTTAAGGGACAAAGGCGTCCGCCTTGGAAATTGATCACTTTGGTAAGGGGGATTAGGGAGTTGGCCTCGGGGATGGATGTATCTTTTGTCCAGATCGGCCGAGCAGCGAATGGAGTGGCATATTTTTTTGCCAAGCTCGGAGTCCTCAACCTATTCTCAGGCGTTTTCCTTCTTTGAGTTTGGAGGATCTTTTGATCTTGTTTTATTGTTTTTTCAGTTCTTTCTCGTCTTTTTCTCATTCTGTCTTTGTTTGGGTCTATCCCTCTTATACCGTTTTTATCCTCCTGTACTTGTTCTCTTTTTCTAATATATTTTATTTTTACTGCTAAAATCCTTCAACAAAAGTAAAAACCCAGTCTCCCCAAAATATCTTATAGATAAAACACGGCAGTAGTGTTAGATTCCACCCCATTTTTGGCAAGGAAGTCAGCGACTCTATTTGCATATCTCCTGACTGCCATGAAAGAAATCTCCCTTCCTGAACATAACACTCTAATTTATCTTACTATTGTGATCATCTTCCATGGAGGTCTTTTTAACCCTGCCGCTCACTTCATTGCATTTGTAGAGTCCCCTTCAATGATCAATTTGGCCATTCCTTTTGAAGACCTAAAGGTCGTAACTGCAAATCTTGTGAACTTCCAAAAGATCTTCAACGGAATTACAGTTCAGATCTAAATTCTATAATCTAGATCTAGGATTTTAAATCTTAGAAATCCCAACCTATTCTCTTTTGGCTCTTATTAGGAGAAACTTGGAAAATTTGAATTTGAAATGGATAACCAAAACCACACTCGTTGTCCGTGTGGCCATGATTGGTGGTTTCATGGGGTTGGCCAGGCTCGAGTCTTGAAGTGAAAACATACAAGGAAATGGATAACCAAAGTTAAGTTTCACTCAATGGAAAAATAAAATTGGCTCAATTCTCACTAGGTCAAATTGTCACCATCAATTGAACACTAATGAAATTAAAGTTCAATTGACCTAATTGAAAATAGAATAATTTAAGAATGCTATGGCCGAATTATGAAATTAATTAAATCAAATTGAAATTCGAGTTAAAAACATAAACTCAAACCATAAACATGCATAAATTTAATTCACATTCAACAATTAAAATTTAAAGAACCATAAAACTCACCTAGACTTGGGAGAGAACTCAAGCTAGCGGTTGCTAGAACTTCTTATTGCAATACTTGAATTTTGGTGTGTTTACACAATTCGCCCAATAGCCTTTGGGTGCAACTAAATCTTAGGAAAATAAAAAAAAACTTGCCTCCATACATGTAGCTCACACCCAAGGAACCTTCCCAATTCAATTCTTGCTAACATAATATCCAACCAATGGAAAAATTCCATGTGGACATTATTATCCTATGTGGAAAATAGAAAAACAAATTATTACATCATAATTGTGACATGGCACAACCTAAACCACTCATTCAAATTTGTTGCTAAGCAAAGACCTTTTACAAAACTCCTTGCACACGCCCATGGAAGATTCCTTGCCAAAATGTGTTTCCAAAATGAAAACTTGCCTCCTCTAGCTTTCTCATCCAAGAGTTGCTTCTTTGGACGGATTCTTGCCATGTCATCGATGATGTGACTTCCACGTGTGCAGTGAGGTGGATTTTCGTCCATATGGCTGCCATGCAAGCAATGGGTCCCAATTGATGCCATTTGGAAGCCCAATTCACCATGTGATCTTCTAAGGTTGATATCTCTCTCATCCGGACTCTGATTGAGGTGAATTTGCTGCTTGGAAAGCTCTCGAGGTCGTCTTTTGCCTCCATTGGTTCTTTGATGCATTTGAGGCAAAAATCCAGCAAACAAATTCAGATTGGCCCCACCATCCTCTAATGAGTCTTCATTGTTTGCAATTATCCATTTAAGCTTCTGATGGCCGCATCATTCCCCCCTGTTTGGAAGGAATTCGTCCTTGAATTTGAATTGTGTGCGAGGGACATATCATGCCGTTTTCGGCCACCACTTTCTTCTTTGCCGCTTCAATGCATATGGTAGATATGGTTTATGGAAACAATCATCATCTCTAAATGCATGACCCTTTTTATAGACCCTGTTTGCTCCTGTCAAACAACATATTAGCCAATGTTTATCGACTATATGAGTTCTGTACAAAAGATTCCCAAATAGGGCCTACTTATGGGTTGAATTTACAATTAACATTCTCAACATGATATTTTGATTGATCGATCTAGGGTTTCCACCAGTCTTTCTTCTCACGCAACCGCTTCCAAATCTGAAACTGGAGTGCTCCGACTGCTTATGACTTTTCATCTTCAATCATTTCTTTTGGATCTAAGGTCTTAGATGCAATTGGACGTTCTCTATCGCTCTCTCTCCTGGAGAAAACTCTGCCCCTGAATCTGTCTTCCTGAAGCTGAATATCATCCAAGTCTCTCCTCTTGTACTAGATCTGTTGACTGAACTAGATCAAGTTGTTGCTCATCTTTCACCGAAGTGTCGGTCATAATGGTCTCTACAACCTGTCCATCTTCCAACTGTTCTTGAACTAAGTCATCTTCTCCGTGTTCTAGTAATGCAAACACATTTACATAACTATCAATATCAGCATAATTATCATACATAGGTGAAGGTAGTTCATGTTGTTCCTCTTCTGCTGGGGATGTCAGATTTCTCAGCAGATCTGGGTGAACAATCAACAGTAGATACATACTGCTTGATGAGACAAAAGGAGTACGAAGTAGAGGTGCCCAAACCACTGTCTTTTTTGTGCATCTCTTATGAACTCTCTATTTTCTCTTCTTTTGTTCTTCTTGAAGGTTTAGATCTGATTATCTTAGATCTCTTTCTTAATTTGTTTCTCTCTGCATAGGCCTCTTCAAGCCCCCTTTGAAGGTCAGGAATGAGTTGATCCTTCTCTTCCGGTGTTTCTGGTATACCTCCTGGGTTGCCTCTTGTCCTTCCTCTAGCCATTTGGTGTAAGGAATAAACATCTGTAGACAGACTCCCAAGAACTCGTACCAGAACAGAGACCTTGTTTCCTTGCTAAGAAAAGCAACACCCTCTAGCCATCGGTTCTTCAATGCATTTGAGGCAAAAATCCAGCAAACAAATTCAAATTGTCTCCCACAGTCCCACCATCCTCTAATGAGTCTTCACTGCTTTCAATTAGTCCATTGAAACTTCTGATGGCCGCATCAATCCTTCAGTCAACTATCTAGTGCAACTTATGTTTCAAAATGATCAATGGAGATAGTCATTTTACAAAACACTATGGACCATTTGATCGTGCAACGTTAACTTCATGGTTGAGTGGGGGTCACATGAATCTCAAAAGGCCTTGAGATTGATCTCATCGTATACATTAAAGTAGCTCCCTAATGCAAGAAATTGCACCTAGAGTCCAAACGAGGCTGCAATGACCTGGAATAGAAAGAGAATGAAACATTTAAGGTGTTTTGTCCAAAATGAAATTATGTTTGCAACTTTGATTTTTTTTGAAACAGCAACTGAATCAACTAGGATGAAATGAAATGGTTCAGGTTGAGTTCCATTTGCAGTGAATTCTGCACCATGGTTTTAATTTTGTACTGGGGTCTGAACAAGTCATAGTTATTTTTCATTTGAGAGTTTGAAATTCTAATCTTTTGAAAAGGAAGTACATTTGTGTGTATCATTTTGATATTGGATTTCAGCCCACCTAATAAAGAACATTTTAACATTCGATTCTATTTTCAACTGTAATGCCAAAGATGCAAGAGGAAGTTTGACATTTAATCCTTCTATCCACTTGTATGTTTCAAATTTGATATGCTTTTGTTCATTTATGAATGGTCGGTCCAACCACTGTTATCTTCCGTTGGGGTGTCAATGTTTGTATATGTTTATGCCCGTATCTTTCTTGTGTTCCTTATTCTTTGGTCACTAACAAACTCCAGGCAAAACTTTGACAAGGTAAAAATTACTCATTTTTTGCTAAGCTTTTGTAAATTAAAAGCTCCATTGATGAAGAAATTCAGTGAAATGGATGTTATATGAAGTAAGGATGTGTTTAGAAGATGAGAAAAAGTTCAGAAAATACTCATGGGAGCTTCTTTCATGAGACCCACCTGCCATCATAGCATGTCAGATTTAATTCAAGTGGCCTGCTCATTCATGAAAATATAGTGCATCTTTTATTTTCATCTTCCTCGTACATATTTAACTTGTTTGTATATGAACTTCTGGTTGGAATGGCACTTGATATTGTTTTAGATATTTTTTTTTGAAGGATGACATTGTTTTAAATCTTGCCTTTTATTACTTTTATATTTACTTGCATCATTATCATATGTAGCATTAATTAATCCATTGATACTTTTTTCTGGCTGCAGGTTTGGTTCATGGGTGAATACTCACATATTTCATCAGAATTTGATAATGTAAGCCAACTTAGCTTTCATGTAATAGTCCAAACAACAGAATGATATAATATTTCCTGGAGTTTGTTGACCTAAATTGTATTGACATCTATCTTTGCTATCAACCAAGGTGAAGAAGAAAGAAACCTTTTTTTTCATACTGTTCTATTACCGGCTATAAGTCGGCGGGGATGTTCTATCCTAAAGCATGTCCAAAGTCCAGCCCATGAAAGCTCAAGCCTGATTTCAGCTCATTTTGAAAGTTCAGTATAACTTGAAAATGATTGAGTCCACTTGTTTCAAATATGTTGGGCTAAGTGGGCATAGTAATTGGGCCATTAGTAGCCAAGCAGATATTACAAGCCTCCCATATCCAGTCCCAAGCAGTCTGGCCTCTCGACAGGCGTAGATGACTTGGGCAAAGAACTGCCATATTGAAATATCTTGCAGTTGCAAGGTTTACTTTGTGGTTGCTAAAATTGCTTTACAGTTTACAGTTCAGCAATCAGAGCGACATTTCTTCCCAAGCTATGTGCTGACGTCTTTGTTGCAAAACTTCAGTGCTTGTACTGTTCTGCCAATTATTGTTAATGACTGAATGTCAATAAATAGCCATCCAAGAAACAAACTTTGGCTACTGTCTTGCATCCTTTTCAATTTTCATCACCCCCCCAAAAAAAAGTATTGCACTTTCTCTCTCTGATCAGTGCAAGGTGTTAGTGTTTTCCACATTAAGCCTTTTTCAAGGGGACTGCTCATAATGGAAAGGAACACATCTAAGGAACTATTTAACCATGGAATGCCATATTTGGCTTCTGTTTTGTTATTCCTAAATGAACATTTTTGTGCTTGAATCAGGATACCATCTTAACAATTTTGCAACTACTGTTATTTTTTGTACTTGTTTTTAGTAAGATGGACAACATATACCTCTTATACTGTATTTTTTTTTTTAATTTAATACAATAGTCAAATTTTCAAGATTTAAAGAAACTATGCAAGATGGTTTTACTCCATGCAGCAGCATTTTAATTTATTGTTTGGGAAATTCTGTTTCTCGAGAACAGATTGTCACAGTTGTCTTGGAAAATTATGAGAGTCCTGAGAAGAAATCAGATGATTTTAAGGATGGCGAGCAAGGCCCCCAAAACCGATGGGTTCAAGAAGTTCTTAAAACTGAAGGTGCTGTCTCTCCACCGGATGTCATTACAAGAGTTCCTTCTTGGAAGAGTATTGTGGATAACAGTCGTGAAGTGTCAGAGTAAGAACTCATTCCTCAAGATTCTTTATTGGAATCCATGTATTCCTTTTGCAGTTAATCATGTCTGCTCAACATCATGTGCTGTTTTCAACAGTGAAGATTTCAAGAATCCAAACTTTTGGTCTAGGGCTTGTGTACATAACATGGCAAAGCTAGCCAAGGAAGCTACTACCATACGTCGTGTATTGGATTCTTTGTTTCGCTACTTCAATTGCGGCAATCTCTGGTCACATCAACGAGGACTTGCTCTTACTGTCTTTTTGGATATGCAGTTTTTGACCCAAAAAACAGGTGGAGATGTATAATTTTTTTGTAAAGATTCTATCATGTATATTTTATCATCCTCCATTACACAATTTCTGAATTTATCTTTGGCATGGTATTATTCTAAGCTGATGATATGGTTTTCTGTTCTATTCATTTGGTTGGTTTTTGTTCAATATACAGGGCAAAACACACATTTGTTATTATCCATCTTAATTAAGCATCTTGACCACAAGAGTGTCACCAAACAACCCGAAATGCAGCTAAACATAGTCGAAGTTGCTACTTCACTTGTTCAACATTCAAAGGTTGAGCCTTCTGTAGCAATTGTTGGTACAATAAAAGAGCTAATGAGGCATCTGCGGAAAAGCATGCAGTGCTCATTTGATGATGGAAATATGGGAAGTGAACTAATCAAATTGAATGTCAAATTTCGAACAGCAATTGATGAGTGCCTTGTACAGTTCTCAAAGAAGGTAGTAATTATTTCTTCACCTTTTTGTGAATTAAAATGGCATGATTTGTCTGTGGTAAGCACTCCAGATGTGATTTGGGGTCTTCATGTGTATGTGGGAATAAGGTGAAAAGAAATAAGCTTTCCGGCAATGTGGAAATTCAATATAGTCTCCATTCCCTTCCCTATCACCCCAACCCAATAAAAAAACTTCCTTGCATGTTCCCTTAGTTACAGTTACATAATCTGGCTAGAAATCATGTACACACATACACACACACACATAAATATATTTAGTGGATGCATGCATCCACTGTAGCATTATGTTCACATAATTTAGTAGACCCATTGTAAATACTGGTTTCTTTGACAAACAGGTTGGGGATGCAGGTCCTATTCTTGATATGATGGCTGTTGTGTTGGAGAACCTCTCAACTGTTACTGGTGTTGCTAGGACAACCGTTTCTGCTGTTTATCGTCTTGCACAAATTATAGCATCAGTGCCAAATTTGTCTTATAGTAACAAGGCAAGTTAACATGGTGTACAGTTATCTGATTGGTTCTTCAACATTATGATGTCATATTAGCAGAGCTCTACTGACAATGAGCTTGTCCTGCAGGCCTTTCCTGAAGCATTATTTCATCAAGTATTACTAGCAATGGTCTACCCTGACAATGAAACAAGATCGGGGGCTCATAGAATATTTTCAGTTGTTCTTGTGCCATCTTCTGTTTGTCCCCACAGTCCATCTGGTTCAGACTCACCGAAGGCCTATGATCTTCAAAGGACACTGTCAAGAACCATATCTGTCTTTTCATCTTCAGCTTCACTTTTTGAGAAGCTAAATCGGGAGAAGAGTTCAGTAAGGCAAACTGTTAGTGTGGACAATTTGGAAAAACCTGCTGTCAAGGATAATGGACAACAAAATGATAACAGTCTTGTGAGGCTCTCTACGTTGCGGGCATCTATTAAACGACTTCAAACCTTCAAAGGTTCTTCTTTACCTTCAACTGCAGATGCAAATCCTTTGAACAAGGGCTTGGTATGTATTATTTTGGTGTGTTTTATTCAGTGTTATATTAAATCAAATTTATTGCTTAGGTATCACCTTTGCTTGATTCTTCTCCCATTTACTGATTTTCAGGGTTCAGGTTCCCTTAGATTGAGCAGTCGCCAGATTACACTTCTTCTTTCTTCCATATGGGCACAGGCCATCTCTCCTGAAAATTCTCCTGATAGCTATGAAGCAATTGCTCATACTTACAGTTTGGTTTTATTGTTTTCTCGAACAAAGGTATGCACTGCCGATATAATGCATGGTTGCTATAATGATCATGATTTTATTCTAAAATGCTTAATATTAAAAATATGTTTTACTAGGCCATTATTGAATTTAGTAATTTAGTAATTTTAATGTTCATAACCTGCCTGCGCATCTGCTCATCATCATCATGAACAACAAACACCATCGCATCTCTAGGGTCATCCCAAATATACTATGTATGGGTCTCACACCCAAATAGTACAACCTAGTTTTTTATAGACGTTCAACCTAATCGGTCTAATCCTCTACACCTATTTTTTAGAGCGGTTTGAACACACAGTTCTAATCCACTTTACAATGTTTGAAATAAAAAGGAAGAAGAAATACTTGCCTTGGGCCTTATCCGTTTTCCTTTTAGCGCTTTCTTCTTTACTTGATCTGTGTGCTCCTTTCCATCAGATTAGCTCCATCAAAGTGATCATCGACACAGCAGTATAGGAGTTGGGTATGACTGTTTTTAAGGTCCTATGTGAACACTTTAAGGTTCATCAGCACTAGGGTAATGATTTCCCAAACATCTATGAAAGGAGCTGATGAAGAAGGTGTAAAGGGAAGAGGCTGATTGCTCTGATCACACTGTTATATTTTTCCAAAATTCTCTGTGTGTGAATCGGTGGACATTCCATGCAGCTTACAGTTATTTATAAGACTGTCTGCATTGTTTGTAGCCAGTCACGCCTACGAGGCCTCGAGGATTCCAATGAGGCCTCGTGGCAGTAGACATGGAAAGACAACTCAGATATGCATAAGTTAATCTGTCTTCCAAAACAGTAAGTATCCAGCCACCTCAGATGCCACCATGCATGATTGATAGTCAATTCATCTCAGTCTTCAATCAAGGATGAGATTGAAGATTGCAAATCATTTTACACCTCATGGAGGAGCCTTTCCATTCTTTGTCACACACGGCCAGCTCCTCAACGGTTATTAATTCAAAACATGTGATGTGGCAATTTGAGTTTCAACATGTAGATATATTCTATTACCATAATAAACTCCCAATCAAAGGAATACAGATTTAACTTCCTAAATCTGTAGGAGACTGAGTCAACAAGACACAAGGTCAGCTGAGTTACAGTTGCCCAAAATACAACTCCGCACAACTTAGCACAAGACTGGCTGCGAGGCCTCGACAGACTGCACGAGGCCTCGAGGCTGAAAGTCACTTATTATCTTATTTTCTAGTTTATAACCATTTGACTTCTACGGTATTTGACTTAGCCTAAGGTCTCCTACGGTTCACTTACCTGTGTGCCAATAACATATTCAGTGTAGATCCTTCAATTTCATAGTAGATCTTCTCATACATTCAAGGCAAGTCCAACTGAGTCCCGTAATTGACAATAAGGGTGACTCGGACGAACTGGGGCACTTACAAAAGACAGACTCCGAAGTCCAATTTTGCATTGGCATGTATAATAAAGATCCCTACCTCCCTTCCTCTCTACGTACAGATACTATGAAATTTATACATTCAATATACTTAGATAATTTGCTAGTTACGGAGAAGAACTTCAAAGGGTAATAGTATGAAGGTTTGTTGAATAAAGGTAAAAAAGGAAAAGGTGGAGTTGATAACAAGGGTGATGGAATTAGTTACATGGTAGTCAAGGCACCATAGGGTCCTAGAGCCCATGGCACAAAACACAATTCAATGAAGGAGCTTAACTTTTCAAGGCACACACATTGTCCTTTAGAACATAAGCGTATGCTCATCATTTTGGGTCTATCATATCAATTTGTTAACAAAACACAATGTTATTTATCAACACACTTGATGTAGACTAGGTAGGGGTAGGGTACCCAACCTGAGACCACAATAAAATCTCAGACATGATTCGGCAACCGAGATTGTGGTAAAGAGCCAAACAGGTGCCCTAAGCAACCTTTGGTGGGTAGAACCAACCTCGACTAGAATTGGATGAATGAATCGATTCCTAATCAAATATTGCACGGTTGAAAGTACGAACTGAGTGCTGCTGAGTTCATTTCAAATCAGTCCAAAATCACCGAGTTTTCTGATGATAAAACTCGACTCCCAAACTGGGTTCACTTGGCCAATTCCTTGGCCCATTTGAGTGGGTTGCTGGCCCATTTACACAGGTGTAATGGATTGAACTGCAGGCCCTTTTACACGGCCTGTTAGACTCAACTTCAGGATCATTTAGACGGCCTGAACAACCTGCCTTGTGGGCCCATTTCAAGTCGGTGCTATGCAGGCCCAGAAGCAGCTGAGCTTGAGACTGCAAGCAGGGCCTCAAACAGTACCACGAGTTTCTGTCAAACCCGGTCTTGTACAGACCGAAACTAGGTTTTAACAGTAACTGTAACTTAGCTGAATCAACTAAAAAATCAGATGAGTAACGGCAGAAATTCCTTTCTTGATGACCCGATTTATTCAACACTTAATTGATTCACACAATCACACAACTAGAAAAGGGTTAGAACTTACTTGAACTCAATGGAGGTTTGGTCTTGCTCCAATTACAAACACACAAGCCCACTAGCTTGAGCTGAGTCTTCCTTGAAGAACTCTAAAATAAACTTTATTAACTCCTTAATTGGATATCCCAAATTCGTCCACAATACACATATTTATAGCCTTTCAATCTCAAAAACCCTAACCTGAGTCCAACTCTAGTTTTACCTAGATTAACCTATCAAAAAAGAAAGCAAAACAAACCCTAACTAGACTCCTAAGTTAAAACAAGCAATTAGAAGATTACAAATGACTCAAAACACAATTTAGAACTCTCATTTACACGTCCAAGGAGTCTTCAATTCTCTTCATTCACGTTGAAGGAGAGTCCAAAGACTTTTGGAGGAGAGAAGCTCAGTTCGGACTCCTTTTAACACCTGTTGAAAAAAATTTGGACGTAACTTGGGCTACGTAACTCAGAATTGGCTAAATTTAGGTTGTTGGAAAGGTCTTTGAATAATCTTTCCAATGGTTCAAATTTCATGGAATTCCGATGTCGATTGATACCTCAAAATTGGTCTGCAAGTTACTGCTATGTTTCTACCAATCACATTCAATCTAGCCTAGTTAGATTTGTGCCAAGTGGCACCTCCACAAGCTTCCACAAATTCTCTTCCTTTAGGGTTTTGAACGTGTAACTCTCCTCCAAGTGGGGTCCATTATGATCTCAGATGGCCCTGGGCCCATATGTGGGGTCTACATGCACTAAAGCTATTAGCGGGTAGCTTACATTTCCCGGTTACTTCCAATGCTTTCCACGGTCAAAGATAAAAGTCTCTACACCCCCATTTCCTCCTTGGATGTTGATGCAGTTAAGATCTGCATTCTGTAGTTTAAATATTTTTTTGGTTTTTGATTTTTGGGATAAATTTTGAATTGGGATTAAAGATCCAATCAAGGGTTTCAGTAGAACCTGCTCTCAGTTCACTCGATCACTCAAGGAAAAGAAAGATGACACCAATTTCATTAGGATAATCTGGTGGATTCAGATTCACCAACGAAATTGGGTGTTCAATCAAATGTCAAACGAACGTGGAATTGTTATTCCGAATGTGATGAACAATTCAAACACATGCGTGGAACTTAAATCCGCCACTAATTCGATTGTCAAACATTGAACCTTCTTAACTTAATTTGAATGCGGAATAAAATTCAATAAGTGAATAGCAAAAGCAAGACATCAATTATTAAAATTCACTATGCAAAATCAAATCAACACTTAAGGGAAAATTAATTAATTGTAACACATTGCACAAATTAAAATTAAGAACCAAATCAAAGAACTGACCTCAATCCTAAGGAGAACTTCAAACAAGCTTCAAATTTTATTCAACTCAAGTCTAGGATATTTACAATGGTGGTTTACCACTCAATTCATATAGCTTATTCTCAAAGAAAACAAACAAAGTAGCTATATTTCAGAATTAATGAAAAAAAAAAAGCAATTTCCAAGAGCTTCTGCGCTGCATCGGTCGATCTGAGTGCGTCAGTCTCACGTTGATCGGACAATCCGATGACCACTGTCGGACGATCTGATCGTCGTTGGACAATCTGATGATAACTGTCGGACGATCCGATAAGATCCGAAGCTTCCATCAGGCGATTTTTCAGAGGCTTGATTTTCATACAATTGAGCATGTTCTTTGTCGGATGATCCAAAGCAACCCATAGGATGATCCGATGATCCCCAGTTTTCGCAGTTTCAGATCCGAGCCTATTTGTTCCGTTTTGGACTGCTTCCTTTTCCTTTTGCCATGATCGAACAGTATTGGATGCTTTCCTGATCCTTGTGATGGAAATCCGGGTGGGGTCCACGTGATGATGGCGATCCTCGATGAGGCCCTCTCTTCCCTACATCGATCCGGGCATAGACTTGGAGCACAATTTCATTGATCCGGCCCAATTTGGTTGGCTCATCCTCCATCGGGTCCGAATCAAATTCAATGTCCGCATCATTCCTCCTGGTTGGAGAGAACTTGTCCTCGAGTTGAGTCGATCAACACGAGCTAGGAGGATGTTGGCGTTCCTTCACCTTAGTTGTCTTTTTCTGACGTTAATGATCGTTGTTGCAACCTTGGGCTAGCACTCGTCTTCTGTGAATGTCATTTGGGGATTCCTATCAAGCACAAAATTTGTCAACTGGGGTTGACTGCTAGTAGGAGGTGCCCAAAAGGCATCCACATATAGTTCGACATGTTGAATCACATCCTCCATGTCTGCTGGTGATGGATTTGAATTTTCCATCTGTTCATCCTGTTGTGTGAGTTCTTCAACCTGTTGTCCTTCTGGTTGTTACCCAATTGTCATTCCTTCACCCTGCTCCAATGTTGTGAACATGTCCACAAAAGTGCTAGCGTCCGGATAATAGTCGTAAACTGGTGGTGGTGGTTTTGACGGCTGGCTTGTTGACGGGATGTCTTGTCGCTCAATGTAGTCGATTGTCTTTTCTTTGGACTGAATTGGTCCCAGCCTGATTTTTACTCCATCCTTTGTGAATGAGTAAATGTTCATTTTCCCGTCATGTACGGTGTCCCTGTTATTACCGCCATGGTCTACCCAATAACAATTGACATGCATCCATAGGTATAACATCACACCAAACTTCATCAAAATATTTGTTGCTTGGAGAAAAAGAAACCAAGAACCTTTTGTTTACCAACACATTCTCACCTTTCTTAAACCATGGGACGTAGGTTTGAGGTAACTTCTCTATCCCAAGCTTCAACTTTTCCACTACATTTCTAGTGACCACATTCATGCAACTTCCTTTGTCTATGATCATGAAGCAGACCTTCCCGTTGATTGTGCACTTCGTCCAAAAGATGCTAGATCGAAACCAATCTTGTTCCTCTTGATCGGCTATCAGTGTCTGCCTAATCGTAAATGATTCACCGGAGTCAGCATATATTACCTCATCCTCACTAGGGTCAAACTCTGTATTATGTTGTGGCTCCTTCTCTTCATCAACCAAATTGATGTTTCTCCGCGGCCACTCAGATGTGATGTGTCCCTCCTCGTTGCATTTAAAGAATTTAACTTTTCTCCTTCCCTTCATATATGATGTTGGCGGCTTATCGTCCACTTTCTACGGCTGTTTAGAGCTTGATTCACTGCGGTCTAAGGTAACTTTGTTAGGAAAGCTAGATTTAGAAGTGGGTTGAGATCTAGTTACCTGTTTCGAGTTGTCATCCTCCCTCTGCATCAACTACCTAAAGAGTGAATTTTTCGGCATCAACAATGATCTTGGATTATGTTATGAGGTTTTGGGATGTGTATCTTCTTCTCTCCCTTCCACATATTTGGGGCTTCCTTTTTTGCATTGGGACCCTAGGTATTCCCAGTGGGAATCCTGTTGTGCTAATTACCCACACAAATCAAATCACAATTCAAGAACACAAACAAACACAAGAACAACACAGTAAGAACACACAGTTTTTACATGGTTCGGCAACATTGCCTACGTCCACAGGATGTGAAAAGGTTTCACTAAGAAGAAGTTACCAGTCAGGCTACAAGGATTTCACCAATCCTACCCACCATTCCTCTCAGTCTCTCTTTCTTCTCTCTGTTTATTCAGTTCCAAAGAAAATCTTACAGAAATATACAATATATACTGTTGCTTACAACAGACTGGGTCCACTGGGCCAAACCGACAACCTAGACCCAAACGGGCTTTGAGCCATAAATCTAACAACGAAAAAGGCCTGACACCATGAAGATTGTTGTCCTGTGTTTTTGTCACCTCCACCTGTTATACAACACCTACAGTTCCACATCTTGTGTAAGACACTCATCCCCACGCCTTGGGATGATCCACCAGTCAAAGACTGATTAGCCCGACCGGGCTTCACCTCGAACATAGCTGCCAAGGTTCCTTTCACTATCATTGACCACTCCTGACTCCTCTAAAAGGAGATAATTAAGAGAGCCGTAGATAAATCCTGCAAGACAAACCTGGTTGCTCTACCTTCTCTACCATCTCAGACAATCAGGTCCAGTCCCTTGTCCTGAGAAATCCTCTCTATCCCGAGAACAAAGCCAAACACAATGAACCATGTGTTTCCAGGTATTTTCCCCGTTCTCCAATTTCTTCCTCTCTTTTTCCAAATCCACACCGGTAACTGCGTAGATCTCTTTGCTACGAACCCACAAGCGAAGATGGATCTCAATTCCAAGTCCGTATGACTCTAGAAACTGCAACTCAATCTTGACCGTTGATTTTTTCTGAAGGAGTATCTGTATTTGTGGTCATGCGGTTCACTCGAAGCTGTAGTCTTGCAGACTACCAGAATGCACTACAATGGTCCTACGTGACTACCCTCGGGTGTAACAAAAACAAGTGGTCCTCTAGACCACCGAATATATATATATATTAAAAAACTGTCGTGTGTCTCCATGATCTGTTCTCACCAACCGCAGCCTGTCGCTTTTCAAACAACACGTCTCTGAGTAACTGCTCCAGCCGTTTCCGGCGTAACTGCCTGCTACTCCAGCTGTTCTGCTGGCCGCCGCTTACTCCTCTTTGATCCAGCACACACAGATCTGCACTGCTGCTACGGCGATGGGGCTTTGCCTTTCTAGCCCTGCTGGCTGCCACCTCTGTGCTCGCTGCTCGCGCCACAGATCTGAAAAAACTTCAGATCTGCACGAACCGTTTCCTCATCCTGCAGCGATGACCTGGCTGGTGCTGTAACTGTTCTCTGTCTCTGCGTCCCAGATATACATATTTGATCTACACGATGGGTTTTGCAACCCGCTACCTCCTTCCTCGCCTGTTTTGAGATCTGAACTCAGTCTGCAACATTGGGACGTATGCACTTCCTCTCCAAAACCGAGAGACCCCTTTCTATATGCAAATATGCTCTTTTCCTGCGTTTCTTCTTCTCTGTAGATGTCTCAGGTTCTGCCCCTCACAAACTGAGAGAGCTCTCTCAGATCTGGGCAGCCCTTGTTCCGCAGCTGCCTGGCTGCGCAGCTTCCTTTTCTCTCAAACGAGAGACCCAGATTTACCCGATCTGCTATTGTTCCGCCGGCTGCTTCCACCGCTCGTCGCTGCTATTGCCTCATTCTCGTGCTGCCTCTTCTTTCTCATACCGAGAAGACTCTTTCAGATCTACCAAGCAGTCTCTGTTCACTATCTCACTGGAAACCCAGCCCTTTTCTTCTCCCTGAACAAGAAACCCTGTTCTGCTGCCTCTCAAAAAACGAGTCTGCTGCTTGGGGTTTTTCTTCTGAACCCCCTTCCTTTCTCTGATCTGCAACCTGCTCGCAACCCCTCTGCATGTGTTGTGCGAAACAGGGCACTCTCCTCGAGAACAACCTCAGATCTGAGAAAAATTGGGTTCTCCTACCGACCTGACTCCACCTTCGCTGCAGCTGCCTGGCGATCGTTTCTGCTTTTGCTAACAGTCCCCCTTCCTGCTTGCTGCATTTTTGCACTCTGCCGACGCTCGAACTGTTTGTTGACAGCTGTTCGGTGATCTGCAACTAGGGATGGACCCCTTTTCCTCTTGGGTTCTCCGCTGCCCCTGCGTGCGTGCTCTCTGAAAACCAGAATCTGCAGAGTTCAGATCTGAATCCAATCTGATGTCCCTTGAGATGGTGCTGCTTTGCTGGAAACCCCTTGCGAACGCCCACTGTTTCGATGAACAGGACCGATCAGGAAACCCACTGGAAACCCAGCCGAGAGTACCAGATCTGCTTCTTGCTTCGTCTTCCTATCTGTGATTTCTTTGCCCGAATCCGAACCTTGCTACTGATACCAATTGTTGTGCTAATTACACACACAAATCAAGAATACAAACAAACACAAGAACACGCAGTGTTTACGTGGTTCGGCAACATTGCCTACGTCCATGGGGTGTGAAAAGGTTTCACTAAGAAGAAGTTTCCGGTCAGGTTATAAGGATTTCACCAATCCTACTCATCCTTCCTCTCAATGTCTCTTTCTTCTCTCTGTTGACACAGTCCCAAAGAAAGTCTTACAGAAATATACAATATATACTGTTGCCTACAACAGACTGGGTCCACTGGGTCCAACTGACAACCTAGGCCCAAATGAACTTTGAGCCATAAATCCAACAAATCCATCATTCACAAATTCAGCAAGCGCCTAGCTGCATGGAAGGGAAAGTATTTGTCATTTGGTGGCAGGATCACTCTCCTTAAGGCAGTCCTTTCAGCATGACCAATTTACTTCCTTTCCGCATTTAGATGCCCAAGTAAAGTGGTTTAATCTATGAAGAAAATCATGAGAAATTTCCTTTAGGGTGACTAAGAGGATAGGAAAAAATCTCACTGTCATGATCCGCCCCGAGACGGACGTGTGATTTTTTTTACAAGCAGAATAGAAATACATATATTGGCCTTATCTCAAGAGTTAATTACAATAATCTCAACATAATTTACAACTCTGAATTAAAGAGAGAGATATACAACATGAATAAAAAGTCAACTAATGCGTGGAAGCCTTCCACGACTTGACATATTCCGCCAACTCCAAGAACCCAAAAGCCACTCCTTGGCAGGTACCTGAAACTGTTAGGGAGTGAGCCTCACTTGCCCACAAATCATCAACCCAGTAGGGGTACAAATAAATAATAGGAGACCTGCATAAATAATAAATATAAACACGTGGGAATCCAATAACACACCACAACCCACACATACACCCAACATGTAGTAAAACATTACAAAATGTGCATTCTCAACAACACATGGACACATAGAGTCGTCACAAAACAAGTGGCGTGGCATGAGCTACTACCAAACAGCACAACAAGTTGTTAACACCACAACACACCCTAACTAGACGTGCCTATCTCATATATCATATCCATATTATCATCCGTAACCCATCAAGGCATCATAATACTAGCCACTCAGTCATCAGATCAACTAACCAAAGAGTGCAACTCGATACACTATCACGTTCTACTATTAATCAACAGATCTCACCTCACATGGAACAATGATACCCTCAATCCATATCATAGACAACACGTTCAATCATCTACTCTCGATATGAGATTAGTGACAACCTCACCCCTCACCCGTAGCCTGTCAGTAAGGTAGGCTCATCCACCACTCATCCACACATCACCTGCCCACAAGGACTGTTGGGTCTTTTGGCCCCACACCTCCCCATCATGAAAACAGATTAGTATCATGCTCTTAATGAAACCTCACACGTGGGATATTATCTCACAAGCCACTAATCACAAATCAATAATCTGATATACGATGCCGTCCATAAACACACGTCACACGTGGATAACCCGATGTGGCCCATCACAACTCACATACATGGTCCTCGCACCGCAACTCAACACATGGAGTACCATTTCATCACACACATCAATCGGCATCCTAGTAATCAGATCTAGCATCCACTGGTGGCTAACACATCTCACAATTCAACATGTGGTCTACATCACTCGTACACATCACCATAATGCATCTCCATTAGTCTAGGAATACCAGACCACACAATACACATCTATCCACATACAATTCTCAATCATACACACGAGAGATCTACCCAATCACACCCTCGCCCCATACCTTGATCGAACCACAAATCTCCACACCCATCAAACCAATTCACAAGTCTCACCCGTAGACCCAATTAACCAATGCACATAGAAACCCATCACGTGTACACAGCTTCATAGGCCCAATCAATTATGTTGTGTGACCAAGAACACCCATACATACATATTTCACAACCAAGGCATGCATAACGTATCAATCATATGTGATGGGATCTCAACCAATTTCACCGGTCCGATTAGGTTCTTTGGGGCATATAATACTCATATCAGAATCCAGAACCGGTATTGGTTATTCGCCATGCTCGCGTCATTCCACAATATCTCAATCACATTAATTATATCACATATGACTAAATAATTCATCAGGGCATGCCTTCACATTAAAACCAAGGTATAATCATAATTATACGAATTAATCATCAGAATTAGGAATGCATATAACAACATAATTATAATTCAAATCATAATTATAAAATTCACATTATCATAACATGTTTTTAAAAGGAGCAACGAAAACATAATTAAATAACCAAATAGTTATCTCACTAAATCAATTATGTAAATAGAATAGTGCACTCCCTACCTCCACGTCGATAAAAGTCGAGACTGAATTCGCTTTCCAAGGACTGAGTCAGACAATGCTTTTCAGTAGTAAATATTATTTTTACTCTCCTTGAGATGGCCTCTCTCAGAACATCTGAATTTCTTGAAGTGACTTGACTTCTACTATTCAGGAAGGTACCGTCCATATGGGTTTGTTGCACATAGAGGGATGCCTTTTGTACAAGGAACCCCTTTCGGCCACCCATACAGAGGGGTGGATGAAGAAAACACATGCTGTTTGCATCCCTGGGCACCCATTACTTCCAAGAGATTAATGGTGCTAACAATATTGGTGTTATAATAAAACAAAGGTTTGGATAAATGGTCGTTAACCAATTTAGATCAAATAAGTTGGAACGAAATAAAGAGGAACGGATAATACCTTGTTGACTTTTAGAAAAAATTGACCCACTTGAAATCTTTGAACTTCCACTTTGAGATATTTACAAATCTTATTTCAAAGTCAGATTTAACATAAAAATAAATGGGAACCGGTTGCGCATGGAAGTTCGGCTGAGAGGGAGGGATAAATATGCATCTATGTGAAGTGGATGTATTAAATGAAATTGGAAATCAGTCCAAGGTAAGGCATCTTATCTATCTCTCCTTTTTTTTATAGAAGTTAAGAACTGTAAGTATAATATTAATACTTATAAACTGAAATATAAGATGGTAAAGAGATAAATAAAATTATTTAAACAATTTTTTTTTAAGTCTCATAATTAAAATAAATGTGAAAGAATACTTTGTAAAAACAAAGATAAAATCATCTAAACAAAATTGCCAACAATTGAAATAAAACAAAGTTTAAAGAAGTAATTTAAACAAAAGATAAAGAATCTTACAATTTAAATCATTACATAGTTTAAACAATTTTGAAATAAAAATAAATGGAATAATGCTAACAAGCTTAAAATATAACAGAATAAACTAGTAAATACTTTAATTTCTAAATTAACTTAGGAATAGAATAATAAATAGTTAAAACCTTAAAACATTTACTATTTTAATTAAATAAAATGATAAGATTATAAGTAGGAAATACTATGTAAGAGATCTCCTAGAACAAATAGTATCCACATGGAATTTTGCCATGGACGGTGGTATATGCATTTTGTGATATGGTAGCATACAACTACCCATATGACATACTGGCAACTAGTTGATAAAGGATCTATGAAAGAATGAAGCCAAGAATTAAATAAAAAGGAAGGGAAAGAAAAACTACCTGTATGCATGGCTGAAAACAACACAAAAGAAACCTGCCTATGGTTTGGGTGGTGTCCACTGTCCAGAAAGACTGGGCTGTTGTGCGGCTGGCTGATTGTGGCAACCAAGATTGTTGACGATGCAAGGTGGAGAAAAGGCCACAACTACTACAGCAAGCGGCAATGGAGAGGCATGAAAGGTCCTGTCATCATCCCCCTAGTGATGTTGCTTTTCTGTTTTTCCCTCTGCTCCTAGGAATTCTGGCAAACGGGTTCTCCATCCTTTCTATGGAGGAATATTCAGACTCGTTGTCCGATAAATCAGATCCGTCTCTGTCACTAGATTTGTTACTCTGACCATCCAATCTTTTTTGCAGTCTCCCAATTTCTGCGAAAGCCTCTTCTAATCTCTGAGTTAGTTCTGTGATCTGTCGGGCTTCCAATGTTTCTGCCATGACTATTGGGATTCTCTTCAGTCCACCTCTTGGCATGCTGAAATCTAATGAAATCCTTTCTCAAAAAGTAGAGTGCTCAATCTGAAAGTATGATGGTTCCAAACTGACAGGACAGTACGATCCAGGCTTTGATTACCAACTGATGCACTTAAGAGCTGCAGTTTAAATATTTTTTTGGTTTTTGATTTTTGGGATAAATTTTGGATCTGGATTAGGGATCCAAATCAAGGATTTCAATGGTGAAACCCTAAGGGGGACCTTCTCTCAGTTCACTTGATCACACTGTTATTTATTCAATGTACCAAAATGTATGGGTAATATGGACTCCAAACGATTCAAATACACAGATGCACAAAAAAAACAAATTGTATGTATGTCATGATGGATCTGTGGAGTAGCAAGAATGGATACAATCAGGAATCAATACATTAGAAGAATTTTGAAAGTTGCTTCATTTGAGAAGATAATCAAGGAATGAGATGTGGTTGTGGCATAGTTGATAAGTGCTCATTGTTGTGACCATGAAAGTTGCAAGTTCGAGCTTGTGTTTGAGCCACACCTGCAAGGTGTAAGTATTCAGTTTTTTTGTATAGGGGAAAAACATTCAACTCATATTGTACCCAACCAACATGTATTTATTCTCTTTTTAATAAAAAAATCACAGTTATCTTTTAAACGTCATATGGGATCAATTAAAAAAATGTCATATGGCTAGGCAATTGAACGTCAAAAACAACTTACCAAATCTAATTCTGAGTGCCAACCCCAGATAGACAAGATATATGGTTTTGACAATAATGACGACAATTCTGGTGGGTTACAAGTTTAATAAATCAGGAGAGAGAGGAGACCAAATATAACTTGGTTTGTAGTAGTAAGAAATGGTGGTAGATTCTAGGGTGACTGTGAAACAGATTTTGATGGGGTTGAGTGCAAAGTGAACATTGGAAAACTATCCTAGATAGATGGAATAAAACTGATGACAACAATGACGATACAAACATATCAAGGAATTTTGGATGCCCATGTGATTGTTTATGTTCCTTTTTTCTTTCTTATAGATGATATATGGTTCTGATGATGACAACATCAACAATGATCAAGAATTGAAATTTAATATGGTTTTTTGGCCTTATTCATGAATATCGTTTGGTGGCATATATAATAGGGTGGAAACAGCCCCTTGGATGAAGAATTGAAGGTTACAAGTTTGAAAAATTAGAAGATTGGAGATGCTAAAGTTGACTTGGGTTGAAATAGTTAGAAATAGCATCCTAGATTCAATGACAGTGAACATAGATTTTGATGGGGTTGAGTGAAAAGTGGACGTTGGAAAACCTATCCTAGATAGAATAAAATTGATGACAACAATGACGATACAGACACATCAAGGAATTTTGAATGCCAAATGATTATTTATGCTCCTATTTTCTTTCTTATAGATAGATATTGGCTTCTCTCTCCATAATTTTAACTTCCCCTCTTTATAACCATCTCTTATCATTTCAAACCTTTCTACTCATACATTGTTGACATTTATGGACAGAAATCTCATACCAAGTATTATCCTGTTCTTTATCTTTTCGCTATTTTAATTTTTATCTGATAATTTATTGTATGTTGCAGACCTCAAGTCATGAGTCTCTAACTCGAAGTCTTCAGCTTGCATTTTCTTTAAGGAACATTGCTCTTAGTGAAGAAGGTAATTTCATGAAATTTGAATTTAATAATAGATATGATGCCCAAGTACATGAGTAGTGAATGGGAGATTTTAAATAGAAGGGGTAAGAATTTAGCAAATACCAGTATGGGCACTAAAGGTTATATTTTGAAATTGCCATTATCCCCCTATCTTAAATTTAGCATTATATGTGGGAGCTACTTGGGACCAATCTAATGGACCCATTAAAAGGATCTAAATATGTCATGTCATTGAACTAAACAACTTGGAGATAAAACCATCGTTTAAAAGCTTAGAAAAACTTAGGCAAGTCGGTCTGAGTCGAGGTTTTAAATATTAGCCCCGAGTCGGAGTCGGAGTCGGAGTCGAGTCCTACTCATAATCGGGTGAAAGTAATAGTACTTGGCCGAGTTATTATGGACGAAAAATTGGCCAATATTAACCATCTATTTTACTTGATTAAGTAACTATAAATATCTACTGGGACTTTTTTTAATTCTCATGTCAAAACATTTTGTGATGGATCATGGTGTTTACTTCATTATTCTTTTAATAATAATTGAATCTTATGCAATATCATGTTTATCATACCCTTTTATTATTAAAAAGATTATTAGAAAATCCTCACATTGCACTCTTTCCAAATTGCCCACGAGACTGTGCATAGTACCATTTTCCATGCTACCCTGTTTACCTCTAAAGGAACCCTCCAACCATGCAAACATTAAATCCTCCGCTCTATTTCTTACAACCCACGAGCAACCGAATAGGTTAAGGTCACATTAACCATCCTATCAACTGCCATTTCACCCTCTCAAACACCTCTCTAGGTGCTCCCCCTTTTCCGCTAAAAAATTCTTCCATTGCGCTCTTTCCAAATTCTCACGAGACTACGCATGGTACCATTTTCCATGCTACCCTGTGTCTACCTCTAAAGGGACCCCCCAATGACACCAACATTAAATGCTCCGCTCCATTTTCTACTACCCACGAGCAAACGAATAGGTTAAGGTCACATTACCATTTCAAAAAGGAGGGGAAAAAAGAACGGAAAAAATGTCAATGTTTGAAGAAGAAATTGTCTTTATATGTATTGCTCAATAAAAAATTATCATGTTTTTGCTGTATTGGTAAAATCCTGTGGCACATTAACACTTTTTGTGTATTTGTAAATCCTCTAAGTTAAAATAACACTAGATTGGAGTTTATATCACCCAAGAAAAGTAACTTTTAATAGAATTCTTTAAAATAAAAGTAAAGAAATATATGCCCAGTGATACTAGATAATTAGAACTCTAGGAAGTAGTGCTTAAATCTTCCATGAATATCAAGTTATTTTGGTTTGAATTTAATTGGACCCCACACCCCACTCCACCCTGTTCCTCCCTAGAAAAAAAAAAGAAGAAAGAAAAATGGAAAACCCCAAAAAAGAGAGATCCCATGTATTTAGTCTTGGATCCATTACTTGAAGGTTCAAATCTCATTTTTTATGCACAAATCCTGGTCTAAATAGCTGCAAGTCATCATCCTATGAACTGAGAAGAAGAAAATAATACATGGTGAGATTATGCTGAACTTTAAGTGGCATGTATATCTTTCAAAAAAAAATCTTTCGGGTGGTCAATATGTATTGGCTAATGATTTCACTGATGATTACCATAGGCTCTATTTGTAAGAGCAATTGTCTTCAATTGTTTATCAAAAAATGGCTATGGTGATTGTATGGTCGAGATTTTTTCACCCACCCCTATCAATTTGATCCTTTTCAGATCTCACCCACCATTTTTACCTAGTATGATTCTAGGTCGGCCATGCACATCCCATTTAGGTAAATCTGTTCATGTTAGATCACTTTTAGCCTTGTGTGATGTACACTATGGGCCCTATCTTTCATGAATCAAAACCTTTGATTCTACCCTTCTCATGTAAATGCTATAGCCCTAAAGATAACTCCTATGACCAATGGACTGAACATGTGCAAAGGTCAGTGTTTTTTATAGTTAAGTATTATATATCTATAATATATAGATATGTAGGCGTGAAACTCAGGTCAGGTTTTAACCCGACCTGCATGACCCGACCCGAGAAACCAAGTGGGTTGGGTATGTATTTGCATACTTTGGATTGAGTCGGGTTGAGAAGGACAAAACCCACATGAAATTCGAGTTGAATCAGGTTGAAAATTTTAAAACTAATCCGATCTGACCCGTGACCTAAGTTCATTAGTATAAAAGATATCTTTCTCATGCCCTAAATCCCTAATCGGCTAATCCTTCCTCTCTACTGCTGCTATAGTTGTGCCTTGTAATACCCCGCCCCAGAGGGGGGCCTTGAGGTAACTATGTGCAAATGTGGAGAGAAAATAACGAAGTGGTGCTGGGCACCCCTGGAGGAGTCCTACATCGCCTATGGGGTAGGATTGGCGCCAGTATATATGATGGGCGTTGCTTCCCATCTAGCACAACTCGTTTTGAGGGTTCTCCTTGTGTGGGCCCTCAATGCAAAGCTGTATGGGTCCCGCATGTGGACTCCAGAGCGGACAATATCGTGTTGGATGGACTGGGGCATTACAAATGGTATCAGAGCACGGTTCAACTCTCGGACTGTGCTGTGGGGCTTGGTTGTTAGGTGTACGGAACCAGGTACGGCTCTGGCCTTAAGGGGGTGGATTGTAATACCTCGCCTCATAGGGGGGCCTTAAGGTAAATATGCGCAAATGTGGAGAGAAAATAGCCAGCTAGCGCTGGGTACCTCCTGGAGGAGTCCCACATCGTCTGTGGGGTAGGATTGGCGCCAGTATATATGATGGGCGTTGCTTCCCATCTATCACAACATGTTTTGAGGGTTCTCCTTGTGTGGGCCCTCAATGCAAAGCCGTTTGTGATCCGCTTGTGGGCTCTAGAGCGGACAATATTGTGCTGGATGGACTGGGGCGTTATATGCCTCCTCCTCCCTGCTTGCTTGTCTCCTTCTCCTTCTATTGTTGTCTCCTCCTTCGATTGTTGCCGCCTCCTCTTTCGATTGCTACCTGCCTCCCTCATTCGCCTCTCAGCGCCTCTCCAATAAGGGTGATTCCAACAAGGGAAGCAGTTGAACAATGCAGTCAAGCTAGAATAAGGGGCCTGAGAGTCAATAGCCCGGTTTTGTACATACATTGCTATTATTTTTTACTTCAACAGATCTACAATTTTTTTTTTTTCTACTGTTTGCTGTTAAATTTTTTCTGCTATTGTTTGTAGTCTACACAGTTCTTGATTTTTATTTTTTTTTGTCTCTTTGCACGCATCCAACGGGGTTGTTTAATTTTCTGGTTTATGCATACAGCAGTAACATAATTTCCCCTGCTGTTTTTGTTTGCTTACTACAAATTTTTTTCTTTCAATAAAAACCAGATCTAACAACTTGCATGTTGCAGTTTTTTTTTTTTTAAATAAAAACAAGATCTACAAACCCATACAACTTGTAAAAAAAATCTAATCATTAAAAAAACAACACCTACATACTTGTAGTAAGAGCTTAATGTCATTTTTTACCCACCTACATGTAGTGTTTTTTTATTGTTTATTTTAAGGCAGATGAGCCAGATTCTCGGCTGTTCATGGAAAGATGAGTCATATTTTGATATTTTTAATTAATATAAATTGGGCTAAAAAACCGGTTGAGTTGGGTCAGGTTACAGGTCTAACTCGGGTCGAGTCAGAACCAGGGTTGAGTCGGGTAAGCAAGTCGGTCGGGTCGGGTTAAGAAATCCGGTCAGCAAGTCGGGTCAGGTTCTGTATATTTTTAACATGGGTTGAGTTGGGTTTATTAAAACCCAGCCTGACCCGCTTGAAATCCCACCTGAATTTCAGCCCTATATTTATGTTAGAGAGAGAAGTTGCAGCTATTCCTTCCTTTGATTGGTGGCACCATTGTCATCTTTTGTAGGTCAACTGCAGCCTTCACGTCGCCGTTCACTTTTTACATTGGCGACATTTATGATTGTGTTCTCAGCAAAAACCTTCAACATTCTACCTCTCGTATCTCTTGCTAAGGAATCACTTACAGATAAGACGGTATGTGGTTAAATTCTTTTGTTGTCTTGTCTATTTTATGTTTTGGTACAACTGGAACATTTTCATTTCTCTAAATATTTCCTTCAAAATGTTGATTTCTTTGCATTGTAAGATCAATAATTCAGATTCAGGCGGGCAGGATTTGGAGGTGGGTATAAAAGAGGCCCTTGTTGAGGACGATGGGGGGGAAGATACAAGGATAGGTGTTTGTGCAAATGGAGACAGGATGTTAAAAATATAATCTATTAATTTATTATCAGCTCATGCCCAACTTGATTTTGATTTAGGCATTACTTATTGTGTCCAAGTTGGAAAATAGCAGCTTGAGCTTGGCTGGTGGGTTTGAACAAAGCTCGCAATACATAAAGTTACCATAATCATTATAAGGTTTATGCAGTTTAGGGTTCCTTTCAAAATTACAACTTCAAGATCTAGGGTCTTTACACCAAAGCCCTTCTCTAAAAAACTGACGCAACCACAACAAAAGATCAAGGATGAACAAAAAAGAGAACTTGTAAGAACTTTACCTCTTGTAAGTCTTAACACTTGCTAGGAGGGAGATGGCCTACCTATTAACCATAAGGTCTCCACATTCTGGAGGTTCTCAAAGAAACCTTTAAAAGCTTCCAACCTTAACCAAATTTCACCAAGAGTAAAACTTCCCTAGCCATAGCCTTCTCATTAGTATTTATATTGTTTTAATAGAAAAGGAAGCCGTAGTCATTTTTTGGGTCATAAACATGATTATAAAATATAATCTTAATCATCTAAAATCAACATATATTTAAAATTCTCAAAATACCTTATCACCATAATCCCATAATAGAAAATGAGTCATAACTTGTTCAATAGGTGTCAAAATACAACAAACTTAGGCTTGTTGGAAAGGTAATTAAATACCCTATCCTAGGTAGGCTTGGCAAAAATTGACCCGACTCGATTAATTGAACCAACCCATTTTGATAAATGGCTTGAACCGAACTGACCCATTTAATAGATGACCCAACCTTAACCAAACCCATTTATAAATGGATAGACATGACTTGAACTCAAAAATAAATGGATAGACCTGTTTGACCCAATTATTACCACGCAAATGCAACCATAAAAGGCCGTCTCTCATTTAAGGGGTTGTCTTGAAATATCTCTCGCTAGAAGAGTCTCCTTAACTAAGTAAATGGGTAAACCCGAACAGACCTGAACCAACTACATCCATTTAAGAAGAACCGAAAATAGCCCCAAACCACGACCCGATCCATTGCCAGGTCTAATCCTAGGGATCCAATCTCATGTCATTTGAACATCATATTACTCATAAAATATGGCCTTTAAAAGCACAAAATATCCTAAATTTATTCTAAATGTAAATCTAAATAATCCAAAAACTACTTAAACGACCTCCCTGGAGGATGATCACCATTGCAAGGGAAATTAGGAGACTAACTGTAGGAATGGATGTCTCTTTTGTTCACGTCAACCATTCTGCATTTGGCGTGGCTGATTTCCTTGCCAAAAAACGGAATCAACAATAGGGCTCCAGGCGTCTTCTGTTTTTAAGATTAGGGGCTAGGGGCTCTTTCTCTTTGTATTGTTTTCTTTAGCTGTGTTGTTGGTCTAACCCTTTTAGACCTCTATTTGTTTTCTTTTTTGTTTTCTTCTACTCTCTCTCTCTCTCTCAGTGATATTCTTTTGTTACCTCTCAAAAAAAATATATCTAAAAACCAATTTTCTCCACTCGTGGACCATGAGCCTTATGTGTTCCATTTGGCATCTGCATCGTTCTCCCCTGGTGAGAGAAAACTTGATGACAAGTTTTCCCTTCATTCATCCACTTCTACTTTTTCATTTCTTCTTACAACTCAAGTTTGGCAGCCACTTTTGTTGCTTTATTCATGTTGCATGGCTAGATTAACACTCTTCTTGGTGCTTTCATGGAATCTATGACGATGTAATCCATTTGATTTTATTGGTTCCTCAGTCTTTCATGCTTTAGTGTCATCTTTCCTCAAGTCAATGGTGACAAAACCTCAATTGGTTGTCTTCTTACAATAGATCCAAGCTATGATTACCATCAAAAGTCTTGTACTATCTATCATGGAATCATTTTTACTTCTCCACTCATCCTCAAAGGTAGAAGTAGCCCACATACCCAATGCACACACGAAAGGGAAATGATTACTTTTAAAAATTAAAACTTCGCATCCTCATGGTTGATAGTGTTCATTGTTGCAACCACAAAGGTTTCAAGCTTGAGTCACATTACCAATTTAAAAGTTTACTTTTGCTCCCTAATAAAATTGACATTTCTATGTTGACTCCCTAAGAATCAAATCTTATGTATTGTGCCCTCAAAAGATAATTTTTTTGTTCTACCCCTACTCATCTTTCTTTAGCTCATTTTCCATGTCCTACAATCTACCATGTCAAAGAGAACATTGTTTTCAGAAGTTAAATATTGACTGGAACCTAAAACCTCAAGTTTGCAACTTGAAGCTCATTTTACTGCACTTACAGATGTCAATCACAGAGAAAAACTATTTCATTCCATATCTTTATTGACTTTCCCCTCAGATTTTGGCACTTCCAACCCTCCAGTTGCTTACAATCTTCTATTTGCGTACTTATATCGCCTCAAACAACATTCTTAGATTTCTCTTCCATTGGAGCCACTAGTTTCTTTTGTGTCTTGCATGTGATTCGTAATTCTGTCCATTATTGCTGCTCTAAGCATCCCCATAAGCACATGCATCTCAATCACATGTACTTTCATTACTCTTCCAATTCTTTGTTGGCTTAACATTCAGTACCATATAAAACAATACAGATCTAGCTGCTGTCTTAGAAGATATCCTTCTATTTAAAGTGTTATTTTGATGATCAAATACTATTGCACTAGCCACCATCTACTTTGTCACCCTGCACTAATCTCTCTCTCTCTCTCTCTCTCTCCTTGATGAAATAAAAGTTTTTTTTTTTAATATAACAAGCTATAAGAACATTTGTTCACTTGAACTTATCTTGATAATAGTGCAAAGAAGTTATATTTATTGTTTCCTTCAAACTCGCATTGAATGATCCATATGCCTCATGATACGGAATTCTTTATACATTAAACGTCAACCTTAGTTGTGTATATGCTTGCATCAGGTTGATCCATTTCTTCAGTTAGAAGACGATTGCAGAGTCAGAGCTGTGAAAACTTCATCTGGTCAAATGAAAGCTTATGGATCAAAAGAAGATGATAGTGCTGCACAGAGATCTCTTTCGGCCATTGTAATAACAGAGGGCCAATCAAAAGAATCATTTGTTTCTGTAATAGTGAAGAACTTGGGAAATATGTGGGAGGTATTTCTCTAACAGACTCCTTGAACATTTGACTGTCACACTTTTCAATGTGTTATGAACCTGTGGTTATTGACTCGTGCATTTCTTACTGCAGAAGGAGTTGTGTCACATAAGGCAACAGCTGCTAAATGATTTTTTGCCTGATGATGTATGCCCCTTGGGAGCTCAGCTTTTCATGGACACTCAGGGACAAGCCTACCGTTTTGATGAGGTAATCGACTAAATTAATGGTCACGCATTTGGAAGAGTTGTTGTGACTTAAATTTTCTTTTTTTCTTTGCAGGACTTGCATTCAACTTCAATTGATGACGACATTTTTACTGACACAGTTAGAAGTCAGGCAGATCCTCCTCAGCAGCTTCCTATAACTTCCCCAAATATTTTGAGTGTCAATCAACTTTTGGACTCAGTATGCTTCTCATTTACTTGTTTTCTTTATTTCTATAGTTACTCAAACAACCTTAGGAAGAAAAAAGGGTGGAAATTAGGAACAAAGATACCTCACAAAGGTTTCCATTGTCTCTGCAGTAAAGGGTGTGATTTTTCTTTCTGGAAGAAAGATCCTAGGGTTGCATTTTCTAGACTGAAACATTCAGATGTTGCCTCATTATTTTTATTTTTTTTAAGTGAATGTTCCATTAGGGCATGTTTACCATTTTCAACCTATGCAACTGTATTGAGAAAACATCTTCCTAGCATCCTCCATAAGGAACTAGTTTATTATAAAAAAAAGGCCTTTAGACAGAAAAATCTGCTTCCTACACATCAGTGAACATGCTTTTCATTGAATTTCTGTTTTTTAGAGAACACACAAATGGAGAAGAACCTTAGTTTTGCAAAACTACCTTCTTTTTCTGTTGGTGTAAATTTGTTAAGCCCCATTGTTAGTCCTGCATTTATTGGCTAGCCCCTTCTGCACAGTGTTTACAAGAAAATTATTTATGGTGGCAAACATCACACTGCAAATTTTTATATTATGTTGATGATTGGAGCCGTTTTGAATATTTGACCATTATCTCATCGGACTCACATGGCCAAAGATATCTCGCATTGAGTCCTCTACCTTGACCCATCATGATTATTATCATCAAAGCATTTATCTGATCTATCAAAGGTAAGTACTCCATTGTTGTAACCTTATGGTTGGAGGTTCAAGTCTTTTAGACGTTAGATTAGCAGTCAGCCCATAGAGAGAGAATTGTTAAATCCAATTTTGAGTGCCAACCCCTGATTGATGAGATAAATGGCTCTAATGGTGATGGTAATCCAAGGTTAGCACTAATACATGGATTTAGTGATTTGTTTTCCATCAGCTGATTACCCACCTGATACCTATAGGACTTGAACCCATGACTTTCATCATTTATGCTATAGCCTCTACAATAGAGCAGACCATATCTAATCAGAACTCAGAAGACTAGAACGTGATCTTCTTTATAACACTACATATTAAGAAAGTGATTCATGTGCAGGTATTGGAGACGGCAGGTCAAGTTGCAAGATTTTCAGTTTCTACACCCGACGTGTCATATAAGGAAATAGCAAGTCATTGTGAGGCTCTTATCACTGGAAAACAGCAGAAAATGTCTGCTTTCATGACTTCCCAAGTAAGACAGGAAAATTTGCTGACTAGCACCCCATCACATCAACCTGAGACAAAGCTGCCATCATTTATGGATCAGGATTTCCACCCGGTAATTACTTCTTTTTCCTGCAGCCATAAATTTGCTTTCATTCTTTCAACTCTATCCATCTAATAAATCGTACGGAAAATTGCAGACTGGAAATCCTTTCCTTGATCTGAGCTATCCAGCAAATCTGCAAAAGGCATCAAATAATGTTGCTGCAATGTTGTGCTCGACTGAATACCAGCAACATCCCCCTTACTACATGTTACCTTCCTCAAGTCCATATGATAATTTTTTGAAAGCATCTGGATGCTGACATGAGATGCCAGACTTGAATATACCCTCAAGACTAGTCTTTTGAAGCGGACACTATTGCTTTAGCATGGCGAAGTGAATCATCCTTTCTGCTCCTACTTGTATTTACTCTAAGGCAGTATGGAAATAGATCTCAAATGTCATGTGTGAGTGAGTGTACGATTTCAAATCTTTTATTCCTTCATTCTTTTATTCTGTATTTATTTGAGATGGGAATCTAAAAATGATTTGTGAGAGCCTGTTCAAAGCGGGTTGGCTCTACTTCAGATGAATGAAAATAGCAATGTTAGAAAAAAATAGTTAAGGTCACGTTTTTATTGCTTTTCCAATCATTCTACTGGAGTGTTGGTAAACTTCACAGCTTTGTCATACTCATTTATATTTGTAATATTAATATTGGGAGATGAGACCTTTATTGAAATTCCCTACTTTGTTGGAATAGAAAAAAGAATGATTTTAATGGACACCTATCAACCGCCTCATCTGCCATTGGTTTCACAAGGTTGTCGAAATCTCTGATTTTTAAAAGATTGAAACTTTGAATCTCTCAAGATTCAGAGTAATCAAACATGCACTTAGACCTTTATGCATATAAACTTTTGTACAAGGATTTTTTAGGCCCAAAAATCAATCCAACTCATTAAAAATTTAAGTAAGCCACACATTTTTCTTTAGAATGTATAGAAAATGATTAGGAAATGGGTTGATAAATTTGAACATCATCTCATCATTTTAGCGTTTATGATTTATATGTTAAAATTTTTATTGCTTATAACAGCTCAAAGCACAAAGTTATAATGGTTGAATTGAGAAGTTTCATATCATCTATGAAGCTCTTGATAACTTCTCTTATTCAATCAATCTAAATGATAATACAACAAAGGTATGTATCTACAAAAGATATAAACCCTAATTAGCCCTTGATTAGAAAAGGTCTAAACTACCCTTAACAATATAATATAATACATCTTAACACCTGCTCTCGAGAGTATGCTACGAAAAAAATGGAAGCGTGCAACGGTGTGGGACTTCATGAAAAAGTCAGCTAGCTGCATGATTGAAGATATAAAAGGGAGAGAGTGTGCCAAGCTGGACATGATGTCGCACAAAGTGGCAATCCAACTCAATATGAAAGATTGAGTTATGCACAATTTAAATGAAACTCTTATTATCACAATACATGGGAGTAGGGGCAGAAAGAGAAACTCGTATGTCTGCAAGTAATCAACGAAGTTAAACGATCTCAACAGTGGTAGAGGCCATGGTTCGATACTCAGCTTCGGCAGACGAACGAGCAATAACATCTTGCTTTTTGCTTCTTCAGGAAATGAGAGAATCACCTAGAAAAATACAAAAGTCAGTAGTAGATTTTCGGTCAGAAAGTTCACCTGCGCAGCTAGCATCAAAGAATGCACGGAGTTCCAAGGCAAACGATGAAGGAAGTAACAACTCTGATATAAAGTTCCACGAATATACCGCAAAATACAAACAACAGCGGCCCAATGAACAATGGTTGGTGAAGAGACAAACTAACTTATAATATGAATTGCATATGCGATGTTAGGGCGCGTGATGGTGAGATAGACAAACTTCCAAGTATAGTGCGATACAATGTAGGGTCGGGCAAAGGCATACCATCAGATGAAGTGTAATGAACATTAAGCTCTAAAGGGGTCGCAACTAGTTTGGTATCAGTAATATGAGCTCTCCGAAGAACATCTGTAGTATATTTAGATTGAGAGAGAAGATAGCTTTTGGGAGAGAAGACAACTTCTATCCCAAGAAGGTATTGCAAAGGCCCCAAGTCTTTTATTTCAAATTGGTTGTGCAACTGTACCTTCAACTGTGCAATGCTATCAAGATCGCCACCCTCATCAACAGCATTATCTTCCTGCTTCTCTGCCGTTTTCATTTAGAGAGGTCAAGTACTGGCTGGATCTTACTCGTGAGCCTGGTTCTACGATTACTCCTTTTTTCGCACGGTTTGATTTGCAACTTGATTCTACAGGCATCGAACCTAGTTCTCTCTCTCATATCTTGATTTGCAACTTGATTGGCTTTCTCTGATACTATGATGCATATACTTTTATTAGGAAGATCTATGTCCGAATAAGTTGCCTAATAAAAATCACCTTAATGAAATGAGTGGCGTCTTGTTTCTTAGAGAAATCATCCATTGTGAGCCGATGTGGCCTGCGTGAGTATAATAAGCATAAATAGCATACTAAACAACTTTTTTTGGAAATAGAAGCACAATGATATATCTCTAGATAGATGTGATAAATGACTTTAATGATGATTACTTGATATAACCCAACAAAACTTAAATATGGCATGACGAGTTTTTAGCATCATAATCTCTTGATGAAACAAAAGAATAAAGAATCAATTAGGGTTTTTAAATCAATTAAATTATTTTGAAACAACCAAATTATTGAATGGGTCACCTCATCCAATAACGAATATAAAGAGAAATGAACTTCTCCTTCTCTCCAACTGCTTATGAAGTAGGACACTTGCATCTGTGTATAAATCTAGTACCCAATGATTTCAAAGCAGTTAATTCATACCTTTGGAATCTAATCTTGAGAAATGAACAGCTTCAACTTTCAACTTCAGAAGATGGAAAATTGCTGACACCATATGAATGCAATTGTGTAGCAGATTTCATCCAAATTCAAAATAGAAGAGGTACAAGTTTTTTTTTTTCTTTTTCTTGTGAAGCAGAGACAGATAGGAAATACTATTATAAATAAAGTATAGATACATCTGGAGTCTTTATAAAAGAGCTATACAAGAGCCAAATAGATAAAAACAACATAAAACACTTACAACAGACAAGTGATACAGGAATGATTTTTTTTTAAGCTAAAACACTATATTGTGTATACAAGAATAACCCTGCCGATATCTATACATATAGTTACACATATGTACGTACATACATGAATGATTCTGAATCCAAATTGACTCTTCGGCTGAATGGATAAGATTCAAAAGTGAGTTGAGAATAATACTCCCTCCATCCCAAAATACTTAGTCCTACTTTAAATTTTTTTATTTTTTAAGGATTGTTTTTGCGCACAGCGCCAAAAGCCTATTAATAGATTCTCTAAGTTAATACGAACCTGATATGAATGATTTTGATGTAGTAATATTACGAATAACCCTCGATGAATTTAATTTAGTACTTAGTGAGTCTTTTCCCTAACTATGCAGCAATACATGATTTCAGATGATGAGAGTCAAAGGTGGAAATAATTATAGAATGTTGGATATAGACAAGTCAAAGCTTGTAAAAGAAACTCGTCTTCCCATCACGTTAGAATGTGATTTGGAGCTCATCGAAACGGTTAAAGCTTTGATTTAATGTGAAAATAAAATAATAGAACAAGTAATTTGGGACAATTCCAAATTACATATAAGACAAGTATTTTGCGTAGGGCTGCAACTCGGGTTGGGTTTTGGCCCGACCCGCATACCCGACCCGAGAAATATGCAGGTCGGGTCAAGAATTTTGAGCCAGCGGGTCAGGTCAGGTTAAGAATATAAAAACCCTCATGAAATTCAGGTCGGGCCGGGTTGAGGATTTTACAAGTTAACCCGCCCCGACCCGACCCAATCCGGCTAAAATTAGGCTAAAATGGGTTCAAAATGCGGGTCATGTCAGAATTCGAGTTGATTTGGGTTTGAATTCTGGTCGGGTCGGGTTCTAGAATTCCGATTGAGAAATTGGGTCGGGTAGGTTCGGGTTCCATATATATCAACTCGGGTCGGGTTGGGTTTTAAGAAACCCGACCCGCCATACCCGAGTTGCAACCCTAATTTTGGGACAGAGGAGTATAACCTTTTCAAAAATAAAAAACAGACAACTGATGCGACAGTGCTTCAATAATAATGAAAAGAACATCTAATACCGTTCAACCGTTAATTTGTACCTATTTTTATAAATTTTTGTATGAATGGTTTGATTTGGATTGGACCGTCCACGACACTGATTCGACTTAGATATTCAGCATTTGAACCAAACTCAACTTTATATACATTCGCTGGGCCTGGGCTTGGACAAAACAATTTTTACTGAAATTAACAATAAAAATGGCTCCATTTAGTTCAAAACCCAGGCCCAGTCCATATGGTAAGTTACCTTGGGGTTGATAATGAATCTAATTTAACTTAGGGCAAAACTAAAACTCTGAGCAATTTAGGCGCTCAGACACAATGTCTTATGTGGGATTTAGTGTATAAAGAATTTAAACTTTTAAATTTATTTATTATTATTTTTAGATATTTTGATGTATTCTTATAGTTGGATTGATCAAGATAGATAAAAAAAAAATTCTTATTTAATGATTTATTTTCAATATTAAAAAAATATAAGTTAAAATAAAGTAATCAGATAGCTTTCGTAATAATTTATCTGTCTATATAATTCTTTTGATCATAGAGTGAACTCTCCCATTCTCTGACGTGAGGAGTCAAGAGCACTCAAACATCTATCAAATCTATGCTTTAACTTGAGCTTTTAATTTAAGTGCATTGCTCTATTAACAAAATTTAATTTAAATTGAATTAACAACAACATTAAATGGATCAATGTATGAAATCTTAATCCTATTTAAGTTGTCTTGATCAATGTTTTCTAATTCTTTTTAATAAAATTATAAAAGAGATGATCACCTACACACTAGTGTGCTCAATATTACTTTGTACATGTCGGTATGGCCCATCAAATGAGATGATAATGAGTCTATGAGAATGATTTTGTTTTAAAATGAGGTTTATCAACATTCATTTTGATCAAATAAACCAAGCCATAATTTTAAAGACGACAAAGTTGAAATATTAAATAATGCGTGACTTATAAACACCCAGAAAAACTGGCACACCTATTTTCAAATTTTATGGTGAAATTATTATTCTGCCCTATATTCTTACTCATTCGAATGAATTATCAGTTCATTTTTGCATTTGTTCGAATGAATTTTTTCGTTTCAATGAATGGTCCACATATAAATTCAATTCATTCGAACAACTTTGCACTTAAATAATAAATTTTTCTTTAAAATTTTAAAATTATTTTTTAAGCACTGTGTATTTTTAAAGTTTTTCAAATTAAATATCCGGACTAATTACGATAACCTAATAAAAATATTTTAAGAGTTTAAGGTTTTTTGACACTCCTAAATGCTTAAAATATAATGTTTTACAAATAAGGATATCCCTATGTTGTGCCGAAAACACAATTGAGAGTATCAAAAGACCTTAAAGTCTTAAAGTATTTTTATCAGGTTATCGTAATTAGTCTGGATATTCAATTTGAGAAATTTTGAAAATATAGAGTGCTTAAAAAATAATGGTCTATCTTCCATATGCTACATTAATGCATAGTGTAAATCTCCTTTAAAACTTTAAAGTTATTTTTTAAGCACGGTGTATTTCTCAAATTTAATATCCAGACTAATTACGATAATCTGATAAAAATACTTTAAGACTTTAAGGTCTTTTGATACCCCCAAATGTGTTTTCGGCACAGCCTAGGAATACCATTATTTGTAAAACAATGTATTTTAAGCATTTAGGGGTGTCAAAAGATCTTGAAGTTTTAAAGTATTTTTACCAGGTTATCGTAATTAGTACGGATATTTAATTTGAGAGATTTTGAAAATACACAGTACTTAAAAAATAACTTTAAAATTTTAAAGAAAAATTTATTATTTAAATACTCAATACTATTCACAGTGGTTCAAATGAACAATCGACTCGTTCGAAAGAATTGGTGAACAGTAATGCGCGTTACTGTTCACTTCATTCATTCGAATGAATTGAACTTATACGTGAGCCATTTGTTCGAATGATTTATTCGAATGAATAATAAAATGAACTGATAATTCGTTTGAATGAGCGAAAATACGGGGACAAAATGATAATTTCACTTTAAAAATCTGAAAATGGATGTGTATAGGCAATTTTTCTAAATGTCTATAAGTCGTGCCTTAAATAAACAGTTTCAACTGACCAAATCCTGATGAATATAAAAAAAAATTGTTTAAGTGAAACAATTAAAATGATTTTTAATGGATCACATTTTTAAAGAAAACTCTTTCTAAGAAACCTATTACCACCTTATTTAATGGAATCCATCTCTTAACATTTGAAATGACAAGAATATGTAGGACTAGTAAATTTTGACAAGAATATGTAGGACTGGTAAACGAAGAGAATTTTCATGATGAAGGGTTTTCTTCTCATTTATTTTATTTGATAATTAAGTGAAAAATATATCAGATAAAAAAATTTACTTTAAGGAGAGATAAAGTGATTATCTTTTATAATGAAGGAGTTTTAAGATTTATGCTGACAGAGAAAATTTAAAATTTTCTCACGTATTCTCTTCATTGTCAAACAAAGGATAAGGAGGGTTACTCTTGTTTTAACCTCTCTATCCCTCGTTTAAACAGGTTCAAATTCCCTACATGTCAAATAATACAATCGATTCATAATCTAAATATAAAAATCAACTCCAATTAATGAGGATAATGATCTAAACATTTGAGATAATTATCATAATTTTACATATTTAAAAATTAGTAAAATTAGCACAAAATGCCACAACATCTATAGCCATCTATACACTTTATCAGTAGGCTTTTTAGGATCAGCTTCTTGGAAGAAGTCTTCAACATGATTTTAACCATCAAATCAATGTCTTTTGACAGTGAAAAGTTTTAAGTTATTTAATTGGAAAGATGTAATCATCACTCCAAGTCTTCATCTAAAGATTCTACTTTTTGATTTTTGAATTAGAATATTGGAAAATGAGGTAAGATTTGGTAGCTAGGATAATCTGATCATAAATCTTTTTCCAATTTGGCCCTAAAAAAGAATAGATAGATGAGGTGGATGGATTGCTATACAATCAAGTGCAATGCACTGAGTTATTTTTTAGTAATATAATATGATAAATTAAATCATTGCACCTAAGAAATTGGATGCATGGTCAGTCCCTATAATCAACGATCTAACCCATTTTTTATGGTCTAAATTCCAAAGTAACACTCATTTGGTGATTTTTCTGTTGAGTGGTGAGTCTATTTTCCATCCCTAAGGGGTCAGTCATGATCATTTGATAGAAGTGACTCTTCATGGTCTTTGAAGGAATCCTAGGTTATGACTAGTGAAGTCGTTTATTTTTCTAAAGTAATGGAATTTTTTAATAATGGAAGTTTATTTAATGTGTATATATTTTTTTAAATTTACGTATTTAAAATTATAGGATACCAATGTAAAACTTCCACGGATGGACTCATACCCTTAAAATATTCCAAAATTATGCTATGGAATCTCGAATCTCGAATCCATGACCTTCCGCTTCTTAAAGTGTTTACAATACACCAAATTAGATCATGGAGACTCGAATATAACACCTCCTACTTTTTGAAATGAGAACTTAACCAATTAAGCTACACATATATATGAGTGAGCTCTCGTCTTTATTCTTTTTAGGACTTCAATTCTCGTCTTTTACAAGATTTTATTCCTTTTTGGATATCTTCTACTTATAATCTGTATTGAGATTGATTTGGATCTTTTATGGATGTGCACACATCATTTAATCAACAGTTTTTTCATTTTTTTTTTTATCGCAATGATTCTTACATTCTCTAGTATACTTATTTGCAATCCTCTTTTTATATACTAATATTTGACTTAGCTATGCATCGAGCACTTACACACTCAGAAATCCTGCCTCTATTCATTCGAATTTGAAATTTCATAACAAATTACCATTTTATTCTCATATTTTCAATCATTCGAATGAATGCTCAGTTCATTTTGGCATTCATTCGAATAAATCCATTCATTCGAATGAATACCAAAATGAATTGGGCATTCATTCGAATGAATGGGCTAAACAGTAACACGGAATACTGTCCAGAATGGGCCCCATTCATTCGAATAAATGATTCGAATGAACATAGTTTCAACTATACATTCGAATGAATGAAGCCCATTCATTTGAATGATTCCTATAGCAGTAAGCAACAGTAACATTATTTAAATAATAAAATTTATTTTTAAAACTTTGAACTTATTTTTTGAACAGTGTGTATTTTCAAAATTTATGAAATTAAATATCCAGACTAATTACGATAATCTAATAAAAATACTTTAAGACTTTAAGGTCTTTTGACACTCCTAAATATTTAAAACACAGTATTTTACAAATAAGGGTATCCCTAGGCTGTGTCAAAACACATTTGGAAGTGTCAAAAGACCTTAAAGTTTAAAAGTATTTTTATCAGATTATCGTAATTAGTTCGGATATTTAATTTGAGAAATTTTGAAAATACACAGTGCTTAAAAATAACTGTCTATATTTTAAATACACTGTGTATTTTCAAAATTTCTCAAATTAAATATCCGGACTAATTACGATAATCTGATAAAAATACTTTAATATTTTAAGGTCTTTTGACACTCATAAATATTTAAAACACATTATTTTACAAATAAGGGTATCCCTAGGCTATGTCGAAAATACATTTAGGAGTCTCAAAAGACCTTAAAGTCTTAAACTATTTTTATCAGATTATCGTAATTAGTTCGGATATTTAATTTGAAAATTTTTGAAAATACATAGTGCTTAAAAATAACTGTCTATATTTTAAAACATAGACCGTTATTTTTTAAACACTGTGTATTTCTAAAATTTCTCAAATTGAATATACGGACTAATTATGATAACCTGATAAAAGTACTTTAAGACTTTAAGGTCTTTTGAGACTTCCAAATGTATTTTCGACACAGCCTAGGGATACCCTTATTTGTAAAATGCTGTGTTTTAAATATTTAGGAGTATCAAAAGACCTTGAAATCTTAAAGAATTTTTATCAGGTTATTATAATTAGTCTAGATATTCAATTTGAGAAATTTTGAAAGTCCACAGTGCTTAAAAAATAAGTTTAAAATTTTAAAAGAATTTAAATAAATGTTCTACTCTATACTGTAAGTTCATTTGAATGAATCATTCGAATGAACCGATCATTCATTCGAATGAACAGTCGGTTCATTCGAATGAATAAATGGAATGAAGGTCATTTTATTACTATTCATTCGAATGAATGGGGCTGAAAAGTATTCCGTGTTACTGTTCAGCCCATTCATTTGAATGAATTGAAAATACACTTAAGGATTCATTCGAATGAATGCCAAAATGAACTGGCAATTTATTCGAATGAATGAAAATGCAGGGGTAAAATGGTAATTTGCCACTAAAATTTGAAAATGAGTGTGTAGAGACAGAAAAATCGAGTGTCTGTATGGACTCCCGCATCTATATTATACTTATTTTATCTACTTGTCTTCTTTAATATGCCAATATTTATTTCTCTATAATATTTAAGTCTTCTATCATGTTATGGAAATGCTCCTTATCGATGTGACCCTCTACATCATATAGCACTATACTAACTTGTAGGGCTGCAACTCGGGTCGTGTTTTGGGTTGACCCGAATGACCCGATTTGAGAAATCATATGAGTCGGGTCGAGAATTTCGGGTCAACAGGTCGGGTTGGGTTGAGAAGATAAAAACCCGCATAAAATTCTAGTCGGGTCGGATTGAAGATTTTATAAGTTAACTCAACCCGGCTAAAATAAGTCTAAAATGGGTTCAAAATGCGGGTCAGATCAGAATTCGGATTGATTCGGGTTAGAATTTGAGTCGTCTCGGGTTGAAAATTAGGGTCGGGTTCTATATATATCAACTCGGATCGAGTTAAGTTTTAAGAAACTCGACCTGTTCGACCCGAGTTACACCCTACTAACTTGTTAGTCCACTAAATGCTTATTGCTCTATAATTACACTTAAGTATTCAAATTCCTCACAAGTTGATACTAACTTCTGTGGCTTTCAACTTTTTATAAAGGAAAGCTGGAAAAAGGGAGGATTTTGGAGGGATCGACTATCTATATCAAGATTTCAGCTTGAAATATATATTTTCGATAATGATATGTAGTTTATCTAGAGTTTGAAATGCTGACTATAAAAAAATATTTAAATATCTTTATTTTTAATCTATATAAATGAAATTAATTATTAAAACTCTACTTTAACTATATACAATACATACTTTGTAAAGACTAATTTATTTGGAATGTTGGTATCATAGTCGGTAAAAAACCCACTTTCAGGAGTGAGGTCTTGTGCTCAATTCATACTCAATTCTATACGGTTACTCCTCGTAAGTTTACCCAGTGTATGCGAATTGAGTGGTTTTCGCATAATCCAAAAAATTAGTCGGACAATACGCTTGAACACATTTGATCTTATAAAAAAAACCATTTGTTCCAAAGTTCAATGAAGTTTGACTAAGTTTGTGAATGTGAAATGAATACTGTAGTCAGGGCAGGCCCTGAGATCTCCTAAAATATCAGAAGCCCTAGGCAGAGTGAAATTTCAGGAGCTCTTTGTGACTGATATATTAAAAGTTTAAACGTGTGGGGACTCTAGGCGATGGCCGGCCCTGACTGTAGTTTGATAAGAGAGAATGGACAACCAATGTTGTCGACATTGATGTCATGTGTTTATATGCACTCCTAACACCAAATCACATACCATTGTGCAATTTAAATACAATTCCTTATCTCAATATGAATATAATATATGCCTCCTAATAAATAAACATTTTTGGTTTTCTTCTATGGGTCATTCTTTATGGATTTTATGAAGTAAGTTGTTGATGCACGAAAGGCAATTGGCTTTGTCAAATTTCACTATTTCAAGGGTTCAAAGTTTTGTTTAGTTAAATTTATTATTTTTTATAATATTTAAATTTACCATTTTGCTGTTGTTTTAGGGTTTCTCCAACTAAAAATCATTTAGATAAATTTATATATTTTTTGATGATAAAGGTGTCACTTCTTAGAGTATTCGACTAATCTTTGGAAAATGTGTAAGTCTCTTTATTCACATACACCGATTAACTTTACATAGAGTGACTCTTTTGAGTGAAGTGGAAATCGAATTTAAGACTCCCATTTTCTGAGACAAATTTCTGACCATCACTCCAATCATTTTAGATTCATTTAGACAAATTTATTGTTTTAAAAACTTACAATCTTTTGAAAAGTTTGAATTTATTGTTTTATAGGTAATTGACAGATGCACCTCTTCTTTTTTATACTTAGAGATGCTTACGAATGCCAACTTTCTAATTTCCTCTCTCAATTTGTTATAAATTCCTTACTCAATTTCATTTGTGGTTTTTCAGTTTTTCTTTTACAACAAAGGTGTTCAAGTATCTTATACTATATATCCTTAGGACATTAACAAGCCTCCCCATTTATACTCCGAATAACTTTACGGAGAGTGACCCTTTCCGAAGAAGAGAAAATCAAACTAAAAATCACCGCTTCCTGAAGCCGGTTCTTGTGACCATATCACTTGAACCTCTTTAAATTACGTGAGAGACACGTGATACTAACCATATCGATCTAGTTTTTAAGTTTCTTTCTAAAAAGGAAAGTGATTGGTGCACTAATACCTTTATCTTTGATGTACCAAAAAGGAATAAAATACTCATTTTGTCCAAATTTGTTTAAATCCTTCTTCTTTCTCTCTTTCCATTTGTTTGATCAAAATGAATATTTCACTCATTTTTTAGTACACCAATCAATTTCCCGAATTTATTACTAGTTGCGATGATTTGGTGTGAGACAGGCTGTACCCAATACTTGACTATATCAACCTTATAAGATACATACTGGCTGATAGTTTCGGCTATTCCAGAACTCATTAAGTATCGGTTGAAATGATAAATATGGCCAATGAGTATTGCATTGACCGATATTTTAATTGTCAATGTTTTAACCTATGTTGTCCACCATGGTAAAGTTTTCTATTGACATGATCATTTACTTGTCAATGTTTTAACCTATGTTGTCCACCATGGTAAAGTTTTCTATTGATATGATCATTTACCTTTGTGATTTTGACACTTGATTCTTGATTTTTTTATTTATTAAAATCATTGATTTTTTTATTATAAATTTATTTAAAATTATACCTTCTTTATACTTTTTGTGTTGATGTAACCAGTTAATGAAGTCACAAGTCAAAATAACATAAAAGTATAATTTAAAAATAAATTTAGTTCCTCTTAATTTTAGCTTATCTGTGTAGTTTCTAAATATCCCACTCGATTAACCTAAAATCAACACATAATAGATCACGAGTCTTTCTAAGTATCACAAATTTATGGTCTTAAGCTCTTGATCATGTAAAATATGTCATGTAGGGTGGTGATCATAGTTTCTATTTTAAAAATGCGGGGACTCTGAATAGTGAAATAATGAGTTTTTTAAAATTTTTGATAGAATTTTGAGTCAAGTATGAATTTTAGAGTTTTTAAACACTAATCGAGATATACGAGAGAGTTGTTTCACTAAGGAAGTATAAGTTCGACAAGTTCCCAAGTGAGCTTGAAACTTGAGCATGGGCCTTGATGACTTCCATTTGTTAGGCTATGTGAAATTGATCATTCGAGATATATTATCGATCTGACTCACATCGTCGCGGGTCGAACTGTATTGTCGTTTGACAGTCTATGAAGAATGAATTACGACTTAAAACTCTTTATCAAGTAAATCTTAATCCATTAATTAAACACTTCAAACTGATGCTCAAAACAAAACAAAGAGGCAGTGAGAGAGAGAGAAGTTGGATTTTGGATGTCCAAAATTGTCAAGCTAGAAACCGTGGTTTTACAACTAGGCCAAAACTGAGAAAAAAAAATTTAAAAATTTGGGTTTAAGCCAAGACCAATACTGATTATAATAGTTTTGATTGGAAATTTAAATTATAATATGGCTCCATTATCAACACCTTTATATCCAAAATTAACAATTTGTTTACATCTAAAGTTAGCGGCCGAACTGAGTATTAAAGTATCTTTGAAACTTCTTCTCCTATTCATGGACAGGCCCACCTTATCAACAGCCAGGATTAAGGTTCAAAGAATCAATCCCACAACAGTTCAGATTCAAAGAAAGGCCAGGGCCGGTCGCTAGTGTCCAATGAGATAATTCATATTTTTGTTAGCCTTTGTTTGCTTCATTTATGGGTTTTGGTTGGATTAATTGGTAGCTATTTGATAGTAAGAGCTACCTTTTAATATGATAGTCTTCTTACAATAGACATTTTAAAAAAAATCACTCAGAATATCAGAAGTTTAGAATGCTTAAGAGAGAATTCAATTACTACAAATAACATCTATTAAAGGGTCTATATATGTAATAAGATCATTTGCAACAAGTTTAGATGAAGTTATCTGCAGATCTTGAGTTGTGAGAGCGGAAGCATTAATTTGATTTTTAAAATCTATTGATGAAACTCGATGAATTTTCATCATTATCATTAGATAAATATAAAATTTAAAAGCTTCAGAAAACATAACTTCTCTAATCTAATTAAAATTAAATTTTATAAGTATTATATATAAATTAAGACCTTTCAAATCCATCCATTTACGTTTGGACTGTGAATTTAAAAGACTTTTTCTTCTGCAATTTCTCAAATAATACAATGACAGGCTCGACTTAAACTCATACTATAAAAATAGAATTATATTATTATATTAAAACAATATACTATGATAATGTATCTATGGTATGATGTTATGCCGGTTAGAACCAATATTGCTACTAATATCCTACTAAATTTAATTGGATTATGTCTGATCAGACTTGACGAAAGCCATTGAAACTTAAGAGAGAGAGAGAGAGTCTGTATGGATATTTGAGCAAATTGGACCCATTTGGGGAAGAACCCATTCTTGATCTCTTGTGCAGAATCTAGAAAACCGTCCAAATTATTATGTTTGTGAAATTTGACTGTTAGATATTTACTGGTGATCACATTCTGACTGGCCCGTTCGAATTTTTTAATGGAGCCCCTGACCTGAAGTTTTTTGATGGAGGGCATTTTTGTGATTTCCGTATTATATATGTTGTAGCCCTAATTAGGGCAATATATAATGTCTCTGTTTATGAGAGAAGTGTGAGCGAAAATTGTAATCTCTTATTCGTCTTTTTGTCTTTGAGCATAATAGATCTGGTTTGAACCCGTAGACATACTGAAAGGGAACCACATAAATTTTTGTGTTGTGTGTGTGATTAATCTGTATTTTTCCTTCTGTCTATTGTTTGTGTGCTTCTATTCATAACCATTATTATAATATATTTACTAGTATTTATTAATAACATTTATATTTTATTTAGGTCATAGGGTTTTCTTGGTAAACACTCGGGACTATATAATTTTTTTTTCATATTTAAAAAGGTTAATCCTCTTTCTTTCTTTTTTTCATCTTTGGCCTATTAATCTACCATAGAGTTATCAGAAAAACTCTTTAAAATATCCATTTAAGTGATCTTTACTATTGAATTTAACATTTTCATTACCAAATAGTTGAATTTTTAAATATTAAGATCAAGCATTAATTTGATGAAATAGGTCCTAACCTTCACAAGTAGATAAAAATCACCATAACATCATCTCTAAATGGTGGGCCCTACATCTTGATGTGGCCCATAAGAGAAAAGGGATTCATACTCCGAGAGCAAATGAGAAGGGCTAAGTCGTAAATTCTGATTCATATTGATTCCACTGCAAATAAGAGAGGGAGAGAGCTGATTTCAAGTTGATTCGGCTGACATGACTTGGATTAAAAAAATTGGTCTATTTTGAGTTGTAGTTATATAGCTCCACAATGCAATGTTCGTTAAAACTCAGCAATTTTCACTTAAGTTTCTTATTTAGACTTGGGTCTCTGTTAGATTATCCGGAGTTTGATTATCAGATATATAATTCTAAATTTTATTGGATACAATTTGCAATTTTTATATTGCACTTTTTTAAACTCTAATCAGGGAAGCATAAAATGTTTTCTTTTTCGTGAAAGAGAGTTGAGTGAAAATTTGTAACGAAGGTCATAACCTTCTCTTCTTCGATTTCTTACTTTCGAGGATAGTGGACGTGGTTTGAACCTGTAAACATACCGAAAGAGAACCATGTAAATCTCTATATTGTGATTAGATTACCTGTATTTGATTTTCTCCTTTCTGTTTTTTTTTTCGATATTGTTGTTTCTGTGTGATAGGAAAGTCGTTTCCTCTCAACGGCAAAGAGTAAATAAAACTTAGTGAGATGATGATAATAATAGTAATGACGATGATGACAACAACAACGATAAAGGATAGTTGTTGATGACAACTATAATAGTGATGACGGATCCATAAATCGATGGACCTAAAATATAGAGAGAGTGATACGATGATGAGATCCATGATCTTATATGAATGGAAAAGTATCCATCTTGATCAGTTGTCCAAATTCAACAAAACCCATTTAGCATGATGATAGATCCGACTTAGAATCACTCATTCCAATCCCATTATATAATTGAGAGAGAGAGAGGGGACTATAGCCATCTCTTCTTCGATTTCTTGCTTTTGAGCATAGTCGATCTGATTTGAACATGTGAATATATCGAAAAGGAACCACGTAAATCTCTGTCTTGTGGTTAGATTATCTGTGTTTGATTTTCTCTTTTTTATTTTCCATATTATCTTTTATGAATGGAAAAGTATCCATCTTGATTAGTTGTCCAAATTCAACAAAACCCATTTAGCATGATGATAGATCTGACGTAGAAGCACTCATTCCAATCCCATTAAATATAACTGAGAGAGAGAGGGAATGCAAATCGCATGTAGGTGACGTAGTTCATTTGCCAACGAAAAGGGTTTCAGACTTTCAATTATCTTGCTTTAGGCCGTTTTACAAAAGAAGAAATGGCTTTTGAAAATTTGGCAAACTTTCTGTTGTAAAGACCATTGTGGTCTTACGTCTATGTTATTTTCTTATTGTTTTCTACATCCTGCACCCCATTATAATGTTCCATCTGTGTTACTATAATAATATAACCTGAAAAAATTAAAACAATGAGAGGCCCACTTGGTCTCCATCAACCCAAATGGTCCCAACCCCATATTAAATGCCCAACACACTTTAAATAGCCAACTTGCCATGAAAACCAACACAAGAAGAAGAAGAAGAAGAAGATGATGAGTCTTGTTTTGAAGGTCTTTTCTTCCTTAATTTTGGTGCTTCTCACTTACCTGTATTATGTTCTCTGGTTGGGTCCTGAAAGGAAACGAGAAAGGTTCAGAAGGCATGGGATTGGAGGGCCTCCACCTTCAATTTTCTATGGAAATATTCAAGATATGAAGAAATTAGAGACCAAGGAGGAAGCTCTACAGGAAGGGGGACATGTCTCCCACAACTATGCTCCTCTTCTCTTCCCTTATTTTGAGCGATGGCGAAAAGATTACGGTATGATCGCATATTTCCATATCTCATCATCAGTTCATAAACTTTATAGATGACCCAGTGTTGGTCAAGTTGTTAACTCGAAAACCCGATTTGTTTCGAGTATATCGGAATCCATTAGATTCTAAGATTCAATAGTTCAACTCAAATACTTAATCGTCATCGTCGTCATCATTAACTGCCATTATTTTGCCTATTTATCGATGTCATTTACTATTCTTGGCATAAATGTTGATGCAGTTTGAAATTTTATAGAGAGGTTGAGTTTTTAGTCCATTTCGTCGAATTTTAGAACTCGCTTGTCTTATTTATTGATAGATGAATTAGGGTTTTTTTGGATAATATAGGTGTTCTCATCTTGCACCGGAGATGAGACTAATTCTATACGTATGTCTAAACCTCTCAATCCAGACAGTGATTAAATCTATGGAAAGTAACACATTCAATTTGAACGTGAATTAAACTCAAGATTCCACTTAATAAGATCAACTTCTTTACCGTACCCACCTTATTAAATTTTATTTATAATAATAACAATGAATGAATATTATTTGTAGCAAGGCACTTACTGCTGAAGTTTTTTTCCTACTCTACAACCACGATAAGATGTCGATATTTTGTTATCAATGACATTAATTGTATAGTCATTCTCTACTTTCTTTTCTTAGAATTCTCATTCTCATTAGTATCAATGCCTCCTCTCATATATTGAAATTTTTAATTATACAATTGTATATATTATTTCAATTTTTACTATCAAAGATAGACCATTGATCAAACATCCCCGTTTAACTCATATGGCCCATATGAAGGTGTAATTTCATGGGTCATTATCCATCATTATTGGGCCAATGAATTTTATATATATATATATGGATGGTCTATTAACACACATTTACATGTCGCTGTCACATTAAATAATGGCTCAAAAAGGAAATTGAAACGCTATTTTCTGTTTGCCGTGTTTTCCACGTCTAGTTTGATCATTTGACCTAAATCTCAACCTCTCTCTCTTCCATAATGGAATCAGATGGCTGTGGAGAATGGAGTGGATGGCTTAAAAATAACTCAGATTACCCAATCCTTTGATTCATGGCCTCTCAATAGGTAGCTTATCGGAGAAAATTTGTTATGAGAGATAAGATGGAGTGAAATTTCCATTTTATCCCTACTGGTATCCCGCTTATTAGGTACCGGTGTACCAATATGCATAGTAGTGTGTTATTGATAGACAGATACTTGATGAGCGATACACCGTTAACGTAAAATGGAAATTTCACTCTCATCATGTGTCTCCTAACAAATTTGACCTGTGTTAAGATGGGCGACCCCTCTCAATTCATCAACATTTTCATTGGTTATATTACTCATCTATGATTTTTAAATTAATTTTAGGAGTTTTACTTCATAAAGTCTCATACACATCCCAAATCGATGACAAAAATAGATAAAATATTGAACACCCTTTTATAATTGAGTTTCATAAATTATTTTTTATCCCAACGCCTTTGTACTCTGGAAGAGGTAGTCTTAAAAGTTTTTTTTGTCATAAAAAGAGTTAATTATCTAGTGATCAAATGACTTCTAAGTGTGATTTATATTATTAAAATGACAAGCACTTACCAATTGTATTATAGATATTCTTAGTTATTAAATGAAGAGTATTGTCACAAAGTTTAAAATTCTTAAATAGAATGAATTTTTATTTAAAAATGACCTCTGAATAAAATGTTACTTAAAACAATGACTTAGCAAGAAAAAAAAAAGATTAAATAATTCTTTAGGCAAATTGTAAAATGATGGAGCCTTGACCTTTTCTTTTCACATGGGTGTCTGTGTCTTTGGTGATACATTCTGTGATAAGCAAAGATAGATGGGCCATACAGACAATACTAAAGAACCTCATCAAGATAAGAAACTAAGTTGACTACTAAAAAGGTCTCTAAGTCCATCAGTACAGCTGAGAAAGAGGAGAAAATGTCAAATTGACAAAGATTCTCTTAGCACTATGGGAAAGAGTTTGAATATTACGATTCAAAAGGTTTTTCTTTTTTGAATTTACGTATAGAAAATAGTGAAAAATTCAGCGTAAAATCTTCACAGATGATATTCACTTGATCTTAAGGTACACCAAGTTAAACCATAAGTACTCGAACTTGGCACCTCCTGTTTCAAGTTAACCAGTTGAGTTAGACCCATTTCAATAATTATGATGGTGTATATAGCTCACCATGCAGTGGCACGAATTGATGAAAATTGAGTGCCAAATATCGAACATCAAAATTATAATTATATTCTTTATAGACTTTTTTTTCCAACAAATTATAAAAAAAGTGAAAAATATGTATAGACCTATTTCCTTGCAATTTTTTTTCTCCTCCCTCCTCATAATCTATATGAATATTTTATGGACATTCATCTTCTGATAAAAGAAGGTAGTATACTTTATCTTTTTACACATCTGTCATTATTTGAATGATGAAAAATATAAAAAACATATTTTTATTACAAAATGCTTCAACTATTATATTAAGAATTTTTATAATTAATTGGTTGGGATTGTGAACGGACTTAACTTAAATTCCGTTTGTTCATATTCATTCCCACGTCCATGATATCGTGACCAATACATATCATAATTGAGTGATAAAAAATGTGATAGCAGTTGGATCATGGATGACTAGAGTTGTCAAAGATCCTTGAAAATGGGTTTTGATTTAACCCTCGTCTACCCCCTATTGGTAACAAAGGGAAGGGGAGAGAAAATCCCAAGCTCCCCCTCTCCCACACTTGCAAGAATTAATCACTTTACATCTCCCTTAGAGTATGTTTGGATGAGGGATAATTTTTGCTGGGAGCAAGAATTATCATTGAACAGAGGTTACCTTTATGCATGTGTTACCGATTGAGGTTTTTCTTCTCATACGTTTTCCACTGTAATTACCAAATAAGATAAGGAAAACCCTTTTGTTGTTCAAGGAAAACCCCTATTGAAGGAAAACCTTTGCAAAATTTACCTCTCATTCAAAACGCAGCCTTAGGCGCAACTCCCAATATTTCCATAGAATTGATCCAAACAGAAATTGGAATTATTTCCGATTTGCACCTACTGCTGGCACACCGGATACAAAAAGGGTCCATTTATCTTTGCCTATTTTCTTGCAAATTTTAGTCTGAATCCAGTGATTAATGTCATTCATTTGAGGCCGATATTTATGGGTTCAATTCTCACAGGCCCAGTATTTTTATATTCGTTGCGGAACATGCCGGCCCTGTATGTCAGTGATCCTGACCTGGTGAAAGAGATATCTTCTTGCAAATCTATATGTCTTGGTAAGCCTTCACATCTTGAGAAGGAACAGTGGCATTTGTTGGGTCGTGGAGTTATAAGAGCAAATGGGCCAGATTGGGCCCATCAAAGGAAAATTATAGCACCAGAGTTCTTCGTTGATAAGGTTAAGGTAAATTTTACTAAGACTTTCTTTCTCTTTTGTTTCTTCAAGTTGCCATCGACTTACAACACTTCATAGTCAGCGGTGTATATGGTATATTTACAAATCTCAGCTGATATGGCCGAGATCTCGCCGATATCAATCGATACACATTTAAACAACCGATTTTTTCAAAAAAGAAATCAGGAGAGAGATATCGGTCGAGACGGTGATATCTCAGTATCAACGATTTTTTTACCCCCGGTAAATATCAAAATGGGCTCGCTAGACCTCTATTGGATGTGGCCCTTAGAACTTAGTATTAGGCCTGATAACTAAGTGGGCTTATTTTGTACAAGTTTCAAGGGTCGAAATCTCGGGATTTCCATGGCCGAGATATCTCGGCCGATATGCATAGTATCGGCTAGATATAAAAAAGTTTGGCCAATACAGTCGAGATCTCGGTCGATTTTTATTTTTTATTTGAAAAAAACAAATATCAATGTGGGCCCTGTCGATATTCGATATTTATATATTTTTTTTTAAAAATAGCCTTTTTTATTTTTTAATGAATTTTTTCAAAAAAAAAACCATCGAGATTTTTAAAAAAAAAATTAGGAGAGAGAAAAGCTCGACCCCTGACAAGTTTAGCGTGACCAATCCAGATGTGACGGCCCTGCACACTTATGAATTTGAATTTAGTAAAGCTCTGCCTTCCACTCTCATTTAAATTCTAATTAAGAATTCACAGTAAAACTTTAAATTTTGGAAAAAAAAAAGTATTTATCGTTTTATTTTCTTTTATTTTTAATTTTAAACACTATAATTGTCATTGTCATGATGATCATTACAAAGAAAACTCATATAAAGTTGCCAACTTTTATATCTTTTGAAGGGGAAAACCATTGGCCTTAAATCTCACTTTAGTGCTTTAGCCTTCATAATGACCGTTTAACAGCATAAAAGGAGAAGGAGGAGGAGGATTAGTCAACCTTTACGGCTGCTCCTAGGTGGAGGGGCCAAGGGTGGCGGCAGGGCTAAATCTGAATTTATAAATCATAATTAAACAGATTCTACATATTCATTAATTATTAAAAAAAATTAAAATTTTATATTTCACCACTAAATGATGGATATGCAGGTTTTAGTATTATTATATTTAGAGCTCTTGCACCTTATTATTCTTTTATATTATTAGCTTTTATATTTCAATTTTTATGCATAATCACCAATACAGTTCTGCATCGTGTATGAGTGCATGTAATATTTTGTGAAGCTCACCTATGATGAGAGAAATGAGTCAGTACGATTTTTGCTTGAATTTGAGAAATTACTTCTCAATTCATCTGTTGCTAAATAAAATACAATCAATGGTACAAGATAAAGAGATTTGCGTGATTCGAAAAAAATCTGCCTATGTCCAGTGAACGTGATTCACAATTTCACTATAAAAGAAAAAAATACCGAACAATAGAAAAACACAGAACTTAGAAAACCCTAAAGAGAAAAACTTGGGCATTACAAATAATACAGACCAGGTCCTCTAGACTTCACATAAACACGCCTTGACCCAATAAAGACCTTTTGAGCCGAACCCAACATCATCCGCATGGAATTATAGTTTCTTCTCTGTATTCTTGAAGCCAGGTCAACTTAGGTCATAATTGTTGCACTTGAAATATTTGTAGGCGATGATGAAACTAATGGTGGATTCTACAATCCCATTGTTGAATTCATGGGAGGAAAGAGTTGAAAGTGGAGGAGGGGTTGCAGATATAAGAGTTGATGAAGATCTGAGAAGTTTCTCTGCTGATGTGATCTCGAGAGCTTGTTTTGGGAGCTCTTATTCTCAAGGGAAAGAGATATTTTCAAGGCTTAAGGCCCTTCGGCTTGTAATGACTAAGGCAGGTGTATTTATTGGGATCCCTCTCCTAAGGTTTGTCGATTCTTTTCCATTGCTTCTTGCTTGCATTACATGTGGTTTTAATTTGACAAGAAAAATTGATACAGGTTCCCTTGAATATTAATACTTAAACTTAAAAAATCATAGAAATTATCTTCAGAAAGTTGATAATATAATATCCTTACTCTATATTGAAAGTGAGACTAATCTCACGGATATACGAAAGCAATTTAAATCTCATATATCAGGTAAGGTTGGAAGAAGTTGAACTTAAAACTTCTAGTCTAATCGTAAAAGTTTAAACCAATTGAACTACTTTTACAGATTTACAACCTTATTGTAAGCTGACCATAATTCAACTCTCCCAATGGAAGGTGATAATTAGGGCACTTTTTGTGCTCTTGGTAGGCTTTATATTACATCTGCATTACTTGAAAGTGGAATAATGTTTGTTCTCAAGGGTTGGATGACCTAATAAGGAAAACTTTCTTAAATTGAAGAGATAGAACCACTTAGTATTATCCAGTTAATCTCACGATAGTAGCTGCTATCGTCTTAAAAATATATATTATCATGTTTTCGAGTTCAATTTCTACATAATTAAATAAGACTTTTTTTTTTAACTTTTATTAAATCTTTATTGCTCTTTTTGGTCTAATTTCTTATTTATAGCTCAACACTAGTTCATTCCAAAGGGTTCATTTTAACTCTTCCATTCATTGATTTAAACTCCAAAAATCATTTCATCGTATGAATTTTTTCATGATTAAAGTGTCCAGGTCTTGTAAAGCACTCGACTAATCCTCAGGAAATGTGCAAGCCTCCTTACCTACATACATCAATGAACTCTGCAAAAAGTGGCATTTTAGTCTGGAGTGAGAATTGAACTTAAAACTCCCACTTCTTGAAGCGGGTTCATGGCTACTACTCCAACCCCTTTGGACATTCTTATTCATAAAACAATAAAGAATGACCTCTAATTAACCATCCCTAATTTTACGGCAAGATTGAAATGATAATACAATTTGAATTGTTATCTTTCAGAAATGTTCTCCTAAAGCACAACACACAACACTCCAACAGCTTTTATCCTCCTTTTAAGATTTATTTGGGATACCTATGGTTTGTGGTGTCGCTTGATCACTCTTTTTTTTTTACTTATTACATTCATTTAATATGACATAATAAAAAAATTGGTTTAAAAATGATGTGATCTTTTAAGATTTACAATGTCTATTTAATATTTCATTATAATATTTTAATGTTGTGATGTTTCAAGGTATCTTCCAACCAAGAAAAACAGGAAGATTTGGAGGATGGACAGAGAGGTGAGGACATTGATTCTGAAGGTTGTAAAAGAAAGAAGAGATGAAGCCATGAAAACAAGTGAGAAGGACCTGTTGCAGACTCTTGTTGAAACTGCAGGGATCAGCTGTGGTGAATCCAAGAAGGCTAACAGCTTCTTAGTAGACAATTGCAAGAACATATACTTCGCAGGGCATGAGACTTCTGCAGTTGCTGCTACATGGAGTTTGATGCTGCTCGCTTTGAATCCTCATTGGCAGGCTCGTGCCCGAGTTGAGATCGTAGAAATTTGTGGGCAAAGATTTCCAGATGCCCATATGATTCGCAAGATGAAAACAGTAGGTAATTATGCCGAGTAGACAATAAGGGGGCTAATTTTTTTTTTTTATTCTTGTTATATCTAGTTGGGGTTAGACGGGCACATTCTCCTTTTGGATGAAAGATAAATTTTGCAGGTTTCTCTTATGCAGGAGTTTTCGAAGAACATGGGTTCCCCTCATCTTGTTTAGTAATTACATTGAAAAAAAACCTTGCAAAAAAGGAGAGGTAAAGTGATTACCTCTTGCGGTGAAAGGGTTTTCAAATTTATGCTTGGGAGTGGAAACTTGGGATTTTCTCGTAAGAGAAACTTGGAATTTTCTCGCCCATTCGCTTCATTACTAAATGGGGATAAACAAAAGTTACCTTCATTTTCACCCCTCTACCCCTCGTCCAAATACAGCCTAGGGTGAAGAGTGCTCTACCTCTGAATAGCTTTAGAAGAATTGCAAATCCACTTGCATTTATCGTGGTGGATGGAGGATGATATGGGCATTCTATATAATGCAAAATCAACTTAGATTGGTTACCTTAACTTTCTTATGATTTGCTACAATTCTCTCATATGACTTTGATTGGAAAACTATGATATTCTATTCAAATTGAGATTTCTTTCTGAACAAGGAATCTAATTATACCGAAATTAGGTCAAATGCAATTAACATTATGCCCTTCATATCCAATCATCCATTTTCAATTTGAGTTTCCCTAAAATGGTTTCAGAAACCCGAATCTTAAGAGTCAAATGCCAGGCCCAACTTTGTATTACTTGGCTGAGTTGGTCCAAGTAAATTGGCAAATTGGTAGACTGATTACCTATTGAGACAACTCAAGTTGACACATAACCCATTTAATCGACAAGACTGAGTTGAATCTGAGCTAGTTAAAGTTTGATTGGACTAGTATTATAGTGTGAATGGTTGAACTCAGTTATTCTCTCTCTTTTTCTCTCTCTATATATATTACATGTATAGAGACAACAAATAATGGTGTTAGGCTTCGTAGAGCTTGATCATCTGAGATGTATTGTTGATTTGACTTGCACCATCGCGGGTCGAGCCGTCTCTCCTTTGTTTTTTGCCTTTGAGCATAGTGGATAGGTATTGAACCCATGGACATACCGAAAGTGAACTATTTAAATCTCTGTGTTGTAGTTTGTTTCTTTTGTTGATTTCTCTTTTTTATGTTTCGATATTTGCAGTTGACAATGGTTATCCAAGAAGCACTGCGCCTTTACCCTCCATCCTCATTTGTGTCAAGAGAGGCCTTGGAAGAGATGAGATTTGGAGACCTCCACATTCCAAAAGGCACTAACATTTGGATCCCAGTGCCAACATTGCACCAAGACACAGGAATTTGGGGATCAGATGCCCATGAATTCAATCCACAGAGATTTGCAAATGGAATTGTTGGTGCATGCAAGCTTCCACACACGTACATGCCGTTCGGGTTCGGGCCTCGCACGTGTTTGGGTCAGAACATGGCTATGATAGAACTGAAAGTCCTCCTCTCTCTCATCCTATCTCGATTCTCCATTTCTCTCTCTCCGAATTATCGTCACTCCCCGACATATAGAATGGTTGTGGAACCTGAACATGGACTAAATCTTCTGATAAAAAGGGTTTAATGAAGCACTAAGAGACTGAACATGGAGTTGGTGATATCTTCAATTTGATTTGTGGGAAGACAAGCACACAACCAATGTAATACAACCATAGAAGGAAGTGAGTAAAGAAAGATAAAAATAGAATGTTAGAGAAGATGAAGTGAGGCATTTACTTTGAATGTATATTAAGAAGTGCATGCATTTTCCTTGGCAGAGCATTGTGGGGTATAGAAAAGAAAAGAAAAGAAAAAAAATCTCCATTGAGATTGGATTGGTGTGTTTTATAGTAAATTAAAAGTTTGAAGGGATTTTCAAAGAACACTTGCGTTCTAATTTTTTATTTATTTAAATTTGGTTTCTCTCCATTGTATAAAAGCAAATGAAAAGAAAGTGATTGTGGTGTATTTTTTGAGAGTTTTATATTGTTTAGAGTAAGTCTGCAAGTAGATATATAAGTACATTTCCTCTCTTGGGCTTTTTCTTTACAACGTCTCACCCGATTAAATCTTCGGTGCTAATAGATAAAACTAAAGAAAGTGACAAGATTAAACCATTTAATGGCAAACAAACAACAATGTTTAAGTACCTTTAGATGAACATGGTGATGGTCTCATTCATGGACTATCCTACATATTTATAATGGCTAGGGAAACTTTTAAAATCTTAGATAGGATAGGGAAACGGTATTAGCATCTAATCACTTCATTCAAGCATCTAAAAGGTGCCTAACTTGACGTGTGGAATAACATCTTCCCTTATATAACTAAATGTTTTTCGTGGATAGTTTGGTTGGCTAGATCTTCTAATAATAGACTAGAGGTTTTAAGTTCGATCATTGCACTCAAACTTATTCGATACATAGGGCATGCAGTTGGTCCGTGTACCTGTGGGATAATTTCACTTTCAATAGAATATGAAGATACCCATGTTATAAAAAAAAAAAAATCCAAACTTTAATATATGAGAGTAGTTGTAATGGCAAGTTGGGCCCAATAAAACTTGGGTCCATGGGCCGTTCTGATCCATCCATGGACAGTCCTACCCCTACATGTTCTTTTTTAGGATGAATTTGGTTCGTTACATAGGCATCCAATGGGAAGGTTTATTAGCAAAGCTTCTCTCAAGATACAATCAGGGCCCAACTTAGGTTGGGCCTGACCTGAACGAGCTCAGCCTAACCTAAAACACTTCAACTTGGGTTGACTTGGCCAGGCCCTAGTTCAATTCAGGCTAAAAAGTTAAAATTATGTCAGAGGTAAAACAAATGGCCCATCCAAGATCTCGGGCCAGCCGAATATCGACCGATATTTCTTTCTCTCTCCTTTTTTTTTTTTTAATAAATCTCGGTCGTATCGATCAATATTGGCGAGATCTCGATCATATCGGCCGAGATCTCGCCCGTATGGCCGATACATCTCATATTGGCCGAGATATCTCAGGTGTTCAAAACCCGAGATATCTCGGCCAATACGAGATGTATCGGCTGAGATTTCAACCCCTGGTCTGTCCCAGGCGATACCTTTTAAGGGCCTGATCTGATCCAAAAACTCAAATTTATCAAATTTAGACTCAACTCGGATTTAAACTTAGGGGCCTATCAAAACAATACGTACTTTTATATTATATATTTATCTTAAACAATCTATCATGTTTTCTCAATAAAAAAAAATCTAATCTTTAATTTAAATAATTTAAAATTCTAAATTCAAAGGGGTTAGAATGATGGCCAGGAATCTGCTTCAAGAAATGAGAGTCCTGAATTCGATTCTCAATCTTCTCCAAAGGGTCACTCTCTGTAGAATTATCCAGTGTCTAATACTCCGAAGATTATTGAGGTGTTGTAAGATACCTTGGTCATAAAAAAAAAAAAATTCCTAACCATCTAAGTTTAATCTAATCTCTAAATAGATCACTTCCCATGAAATTTGAAAATAAATACTTATGCTTATTTGTAGACAAGCTTTTGTTATATGATTTAATAGTAACTTTGGGATAGTAAGGGAAATTTGACAAGAAAGGATCTGAAAATTCTAAAACTTATTTGAGCTCTTATTTATTCTTAGGACTTGAGTCCCATTTTAGAGCTCTCTCAGGTGAAGACTAACCTCAGTTGACTTTGACTTAACCTGGTCCGCTAGACTTTCACCAGTAGATATTTTGGGCCAATGAAAATGATCACAGTCTGATCTCCTATAGTGAGGTCTTGAGTTCGATTTGCGCTCAACTTTAATAGACAACTCCTTGTAGACTTAACTTGTATGTAGATTGAAAGGTTTATACATACCCGTCAGATTAGTCTCACCTCTAATATGGAGTGAGGATACGCATGTTATTTAAAAAAACAAATGAGAGAATAGATATTCTATGATCTTTGATGGTTAAATATAAAATGCTCATTTTCTGATATTTAATTAAATATGGCCTAATTTGTCACGCCCCGACCCGACGGGTGGGCCCGGGAACGCGACTGATTTTTTTTTTTTTTTAAAGATAAATAAACTAAACCACAAGCATTCTTACTGGGCTGGATCAACAGTTAAGCCCAGCGGTTACACATTAATCCGTTAAGTGAACTCAAACATGTACCATATGCCTGCTCCATAGACAAAGCAATAACAGCACATAGAGTAAACGAAATCAACCATTAATTCATCATTATAAAACATTGATTAATCATTCATAACATTGTCTCAAAAGGCAACATAGCCTATTACAACAATTCAACATAAATTAAGTACCACATCCGGCACTTAATAAAGGATAACGGTTCCAAGAACCAACAGGAAAAGATCAGGGCATTCCCCTCCAGGGGAATCCCAAAGCACTGCTTCAGCTTATCCAACCTAAGCCTGATAAAGAGGGTCCTCCTCCTCGGGTTCATTGCCTGAAAGGTGAGTGGTGTGAGCTAACTAGCCCAATGAAGGATAATTAACAATGCACATTAAGTAAATAGTAAAACAGATTAGCAACAGTTCAATATCACATGCTTGATAACAGTAAGTATAATCTCAATAAGATAATAACATCATCAAACTATCAATCACTGCCATTATCCACCGTAACGCCTGCCGACTACACTGAGACCAGTATTAAGTCCCGACACGGTCAAAATACATCCTTGCAAGTACATCTCCGGCTCTTTAAACTTAGTCGATACTGACACCCTCAAGTCAGCAACTGACGACGGCATGGTCCGCCCATGGTCCAGTAGACATAAACTATCTCTCATATGGCTGATATTGGTTCAATAGCCCAGGTACGTGGAAGCAGTCTTATATACACATACGATCAACATCGTAATACCATAATCATCACAACACTCTTACCATAGTGCACCATGTATAGGCACATGAGTGGGTTCATCAAAACCGAAACCACTCATTACTTAATATGACACCTGTTTACAAAATCTGCAGAGTTAAGTTCCCTCACCGTGATCGTGTGGTTTCGCGGTCTCTGTTCAAACAACATACAAGTGCTCAATCAATATACATACCAAATACATACACATACATAGTACTTGGAAATCACACGTTTTCCCATAAAATATCCAGGTTTAATGGAAATGAGTCTCCTACTTGGTTTCTATCCTTTTTAAAATTATCCACAAGATAATAATATTATAAACATAAGGGGCTCAGTCCAAACTCATATTGTCTTCTGGGCATTGACCAGATTGACTTATTGAGTGAGGTCTAGATCCTCGGGTCACTTCTCGGTTGTCTTCTGGACATGGACCAGAACTGACATTTTGAGTAGGCCTCGAGGTCACTCAGTGCCCGACTATAGTGTCGGCCTGAAAGTGAATCACTCAGTTCCCGACTAGTGTCGGACTGAAAGCGGATATAATAGTATTTACACTATAAATAATAAGAGGAAAATGGGTTAGTACAATTTTAATTAACAGGGGGTATAAATCATAACAAATAATCAAATATAATAAATAATCAATAATCAGGATTAAAACAGTAATCAAACAATATTAGATAAAAACAATATTCCAACAATATTTTATCATTTTCAAAAACGGGTCCCTCGGAACATCACTTCGGAACTGGTACAGTGGCTTCGGATCATCCGAACCACTCTAAACTAGGTTATTGGCCTCGGAACTTGGGGCCTGACTTCGGATCGTCCGAAGACTGGGTCTCGGATCTTCCGAAGTCCATCCGAACTGGTAAAACAGAAAACAGAAGTCTCAGTGGATCTATAAGGCTCGGAACGTCCGACTGGGTCTCGGACCTTCCGAACAGGTTCGGTGTTTCCGAGCTCGGCTTGGTGCATCCGAGAGAGGTTGGGCTCGCCTCGGGCAGACTGGGCTTCGAGTTGAAGCTCGGAACGTCCGAGGGTCATTGCTCGGACCGTCCGAAGATTCGGACCGTCCGAAGATCGGCTCTCGGACCTTCCGAGAGTCGTCTTCTCCACTGTCTGCAACTGCAGACAGTGACGGTGGATACACAGTAAAATACGACTCCAGAAAGGGAGGGCTTCCCAGATTCGTTTTTCACATTCGTCCGGTCTGATGGACTCCTCTGGGAGTCCTCTTTTCACAGGGATTGGTTTGGAGCTCAAAAGCTCAAAGGGCCAACCGATTTTAAGGTCAAATCATCACGGGTACATGAAACCCATGGTTTTCCTTAAAACTTAAAACTGGTTTTTCTCACTCCATACTAATCCAAAATCGGTTTTGTTTGATTCAAAACTAGTTAGAATTTCAAAAGGGATACATTGGATACCTTGGTTTCGATTCGTGGGCTGAAAATCGGGTTTTTGAAAAATCTTCCACTTAAGCTTCGGTTTGCAAAAACAGGCAACGACAGGGGGTTTTCGGCCGGATTTTACAGCGAGGGATAGCAAGAGAAGAACTTCTGGGAGTTGAAACAGACGAAGGGGGCCTGAATTTATAGGCTCCTGGCCGGAAAATCGGCTGAATCCGATGGGACGGGACGGTAGAAGGTGATCATCACCGCCGGGAAAAGGGCCGAGCGGCCAGTGCACGCTGCGTGGCGTGTGCAGGCTACTCTGCTTTTGCAGATCAGTCCCTGGTATTTTTCAAATTGCAGAAAGGGCCTGGTTTTCATAAAAACCGATTTTTGAACTTCAAGGGATAAATTGAAAACTTAAAAATCAGATCCAACCTTACAGATGGGTTGGGTTTTTAAAACTTAGGTCACCATAAAAATTTTAGATTTTATCTCCCAATAAAAACCCTTGATTTAAACAAAAATCACATTTTACCCATAATTACTTAATTAAACAAATGTAAAAATAACTAATTTGTAAATCTTATTTTGAAATGAAATGAAATATCTAGTTCATTCTTAAAATGGTCTATCCTCACATACCATTTTCAAAATTTAACCCTTTCCCGAAATTATTTAAAATAATTAAAACTCCCTTTCGAGGTTCCGACGGGTGATATTTAAATATCATTTTCAGAAAATTAAATTATTTTAAAACAATAAGTGCAAATCCTTCATTAAGGATAACATTATTAACCAATAATTTACACCAAAACACACAATTTACAGAAATATACACAACAAGTGGTAAATTACCAAAATACCCGTCCAGCTGAACGGGTTGGATCTCTGAGCTCACGAGCTCGGATTGGGTCTTGTTTGGATTTTCCTCAAAGCCCTAACCAAAATCCTCGAGATTAACCGGTTAAACAAGATTAACGAGCTAAAACTCGCCTAATCCAGGGCAGGGTATTACATAATTTTCATCTAATTTGACAATTATACCTTGTGTAATAAAAGTGTATAATTTAAATGGTCGGACTAGATTGTTCAAACTACTTATATTTTAAAACCCTTTCGCTAATTCGTAAGAATTTATAATACATTTAAGTATTCATTTATTTAATTAAAATGTCACATGTTAGAGTCATATAGGTGTCATGGGCAATTTGCCCAAGGCAGATGCTTTGCAATTTAAGCATTACCCAAATTATCCAAGTGTGCCATTCCTGGAATTTTGAAAAAAATGAAACCTTCTTCTCTGATCAAATCATTTAAATTTGTAATAGATGATATAACATCAATTTATAGACAATTCTGTGATAGTTTGAGTTAAGGGTTTAAAATTCGGTATCGGTCGATATGCATATATCGGCCGATATTCGGTATTGACCGATATATCGGTTGTGAAATTTCTCTCTCCATTTTTTTTTTTAATTTCTAAGTTTAAAGAAAGAAATTAAAAAAAGGCATTTTTAAAAAAAAAAAAATCTTAATACATAAATATCGGCCAATTCCATCCGATATCAGCCGGGCCCACTGGCAAAATTTTAATTATTTTGAAAAAAAAACCATCGATATCGACCGATAAATATCGGTGATATATATCGGATATCACCCGATATCGACAAAATACAGCCGATACAATACATATTGACTGATATATATATATATATATATATATATATATATATATATATATTTCCATGGTTTCAGTAAATCAAATCTCAATTCAATCTAATCGTTGTAATTACTGTAATACCCAGCCCAATTTAGAGGTTAATTTTGATTAATTAGATTTAATTAAGTAATTTTTAGCCGTTAATTGTGACTTTTGTTCATCCAATCACGAAGATTACGGAATGAGGTTTCCAATAGATCCGAGTTTTATCCGATCCGAGTCCGATAGCTCTTTTAATTAAGTTTTAAATGTATAAGGGTAATTTACGAATATAATAATATTATTTTAGGCTTAAAATTTGGCAGCTCTGGGAACTTAGACATTTGACCTAATTTCAACCCCAAATTTTAGATTATGCATTATTTTTAAATTCCGGACTTAACAAAATGTCAATCTCAACCTATTTTTACTACCTATATTTTCTTAGGTGGCAAAACTAAATTTTATAGGGAAGACAAAGTCTTAAAAATATACGGAGAGAATCAATACTCGATCTGTATCGTAAAGAATCTTCTTGTATTTTTAGATTTCCAAAAATATCAAGTTTTGACATTTATTTTACGCCGAGAAATCTGGGCCATTATTTTAACTAAAAATCTATTTCACTTGGAAAATGTGGCTTTTGACTTCAAAACACTCCAAACATTTAGAATGTTTTTATCTCCAAACATTTAGAATGTTTTTATAAAGTTAATTTACTCTACCTAAATGTAAAGTTAAATCATTTCAAAGAGATTGTTTAAAATTATGAAATTTTGAAAAAACACTGATTTTTTACTAAAACACAGGATTTTTTACTTCGATTTCTCTCCAAATTTTAATGTCATGTCCTTAATACGTGACCTAGTGAACTAATTGGATTAGTTTAGTGAGACCTAGAAATACCTAGATATGTGAAAACACATGAAAAAATTTATTAAAAAGATATAATAATAAAATAATATTATTTTTATAAATGCATGTTTATCTTACATAGCTACCAACGGTAGCTTAGGCACTGTGATTGCCTTGGCCAACACGCCCCTTCGTTTATAAAAAGGTGAGGCAGGGATGAGAAATGAAAAAAAGTAGCAACAGCTATCGTCACTCTCTCTCTCCCAGTCGCTTTTCTTCCTCTTTTCTTCGTTTGTTTTCTTCTCTTCTTTTCCTCTTCTTCGACCGCAAGCAATAAGCAGCAGCAATCGAAACCCTTCGGGTTTTCCTATTTAAGTTTGGGTTTTCAAATAGAGTCAATTTTTAGTTGAATTTTACAAATAAGGTATTGAAACAATTATTTTTTCATTTATATTAATTATAAAGCAAGTTATAAGTAGAAAGAGATAATTATGAGCTTTAAAATTGAATTTTACAAAATAGAGAGAAAAATAAGTTTCTTCCTAAATTTTAAATTATACCCTTTAATATCAGTTTTATTTTATGTTTAAAATTCTATTTTTCGGCTCTAAGTACAATTGAAAAAAAGATTAACTCCAGCTAACTATTGTATGTTTACTTTCCCGCATTGTATGTTTAAATTCCAGTACTTTAACCTCTAGGCCGCACTACCATCCGTAGTGGCGCTACTCACTCGATGATAGCATCTGAGGAGGCATTTAGTCACTCGATGGTCTTGAAGTGGGGCACTGAGTACTTTATTTATATTTTTCGCACTGTACCCTCTGGGCCGGAATCTCTCATCAGTAGCCCAGTGGAAACGCCGCTCGGTGACCATCAGTAGCGTTGCGGAAACACCGCTCGATGGTAAAAGGAGTTGGACACTGAGTATTTTATTTACTTTGCTGTCTTTGTACCATATGAGTACCATCTCAATACGTCTCCTTAACTGGAAAATAATACGAGACGGAGCACTGAGTACTCTACATTTTTATTTTATTGTGGTATTTTAGATGGCTAACAGCTAACCCTCTAACATAATTTAAAAAAGTAGAAAGAGTTAGATGACTCATTATACTTATCACGTTTTTGAAAAATACATGAGATTGGGTAGATAATCCATAAATGTCTTGAAATTTATATTATTATTTTATTCTTACAGATTTCTCTGATAAACACTGCGGATAAAGGTGAGAAGACTCGAACCAACACTTGTATTGTGTTATATGTTAAACTCACTAACACCAGACTGAAATGGGACCCATTGTCATTTAAAGATGAAAAAGGTTATATAAGTCCAGAATACGAGACCTGACACTGCCTACATGTAAGGGATATAAATGTTCTAACTGTTTAGAACGTGGACATTAAAATGGTGTCGGAGAGTCGATGACTTGTAGCCTCTAACATAGTATGGAGCCATAGAGTGTCTGGGAATTGTTGGATAAAAACTGGGTGAAGGCATTCGTGTTATTACGTCTAGTTTTATATGTTCGGGTGAATATTGATTATTTTATTGATTTCTTGTATTGGTATTGGATACACCAAATGGTAAGGCTGAAATATGGTGGTTCTCTCTGAATATGACTGTCACGCCCCGACCCAGAGGGTGGGCCCGGAACGCGACTGATTTTTTTTTTTTTTTGAAGATAAACTAACTCAAGCATTCTCACTGGGCTGGAACAACAGTTGGACCCAAGGGTCACACATGATCCCAACATATGGACTCAAACATGTACCATAAGTCTGATACCAACAAAGCACAACTACAACACAACATAGAATCACATAAATCCAACTTTGATTTATCATTACGAAACATATCAGACTAACTAAAGAAACGTAGTAGTCCTAGTACAACACATTAACAAACACCAAGTACCACACTATGTACTTTACAAAAGAGGGTGGTTCCAAGAACCAGAAAGCATAAATATAAGGGTATTCCCCTCAGTGAGAATCCCAAAGCAATGCCACAACTTATCCACGCTAAGCTTCAAACAGAGGATTCTCCTCCTCGGGTTCATCTCCTGAAAGGTGAGTGGGGTGAGCTAATTAACCCAGTGAAGGAAATATAACAGTGTAGTTTAAGTAAATAACAGGTTAGCATAATAATTAACAGTTGCAATAGAACCACATGCTTGATAATAAAATTCACAATATCAAGTAAAGTCTCATCATCATTTCCATCATTCTTCCACTTTTCAATTACTGCTGTTATCCACCATAACCTCTAGGCACCATATTGACAACAATAGTATTAAGTCCTGACACGGTCAAAATACATCCTTACAAGTACATCTCCGGCACTCCCATGGCAGGTACCAACACCCTCAGCAACTGTCACCAACCATGATCAGTAGACGTAAACCATCTCCCATATAGCCGATATTGATTCAATGGTCCATGCACGTGGAAGCAGTCTTACACATTTCGTCTGATCACAGCATTTACCAGCATCATAAGCACTCTTACCATAGTGCGTCAAGTCTAGGCACATGAGTGGGTTCATCAAATCTGAAACCACCCATCGTTCAAATATCCATATCAATAAACCTGTTTACATCAAGCTGCAAAGTTAAGTTCCCTCACAGTGATTGTGTGGTTACGCGGTCTTTGTTCAAACAAACAGACAAGTGCATGATCAATATACATAACAAATACGTACACACAAGTAGTATTTGGAAATCATACGTTTTTCTCAGAAATATCCAAGGTACATGGAACTGAATCTCCTACTGAGTTTCTATCCTTTTTAAATTATCATAATCTACAATATAATAATAAATAAAAAAGGGCCTCAGTCCGAAACTCATATTCTCTTCTGGGCATTGACCAGGTTGACTTATTGAGTTAGGTTTAGATCCTCGGGTCACTTCTCGGTTATCTTCTGGATAGGACCAGATCTGACATTTTGAGTTAGGCCTCGAGGTCACTCAGTGCCCGACTATATAGCGTCGGCTTGAAAGTAAATCACTCAGTACCCGACCAATAGGGTCGGCCTGGAAGCGGATACAATAGTATTTAGACTATAAGTAATAAGAGAAAAGGGGTTAGTACATTTTTAATTAACAAGGAGGCATTAATCATAGCACATCATTAATCACATCATTAAATAATCAAGTTTAGACAAAAACAACAATCAAACAATATTTTATCACTTAAAAACTGGGTCCCTCGGAACCGGGTACAGTGGTTTCGGATCATCCGAACCACACTAATCTAAGTCACTGACCTCGGAACATGGGTCTGACTTCGGATCGTCCGAAGGTTGGGTCTGGACCTTCCGAAGTCCATCCGAACAGTTTAAAATCGAAAAACAAGTCTCGATGGGTCTGGATCCTCGGAACGTCCAAAGACTGGGTTCGGAACGTCCAAGTAGGTTCGGTCCTTCCGAGCTCGGCTCGGTGTATCCGAAAGGGTCTGGCCTGCCTCGGGCGTAATTGGGGTTTGAGTGAAGCTCAGAACGTCCGAGGGTCACTGCTCGGACCGTCCGAAGGTTCGGACCTTCCGATAGTCGTCTTCCCCACTGTCTGCAGTGACGACAGTCGGACAGTGAAATGCGACTCCGGAAAGGGAGGGCTTCCCGGACTCGGTTTTCACATCCAGCCGGTCTGATGGACTCCTCTGGGAGTTCTCTTTCCATAGGGAAAGGTTTGGAGCCTTGAAGCTCACCAGACCACCAGATTTTAAAGTCAAAACCTCACGGGTACATGAAATCCATGGTTTTCCTTAGACTTTTGAAATGGTTTTTCTCACTGAAAACAGAGCCAAATTCAGAATTTCTTGATTCAAAACCGATTAAAATTGAAAGGGGAATGCAATGGATACCTTCACTGAGGTTCCTGGCTGAGAAAATCGAATTTTTGAAAATCTTCCTTCTAAGGCAACGGGTGACAAAACAGTAAAACAGAGGCTTAGAAGGGAGCTTGGCTGGTTGGTTTCACAGAGCTAAAACTGAGAGGGAGGGAAGAGCAGAGATTTGCTGTGAGCTAATCCAGCTGAAGAAGGGCCAATTTATAGACGATCTGGCCGAGAGAAAGGGTCGGTTGGCCACTGCATGCAGTACCGGCTTACGTCCGCTACAGTGGTTTGTAGATCAGCCCCTCTCATTTTCCCATTTGCAAATAAGTCCTCCATTTTGGTAAAATCTGATTTTTAACTAAAATCATGATTTTAAAAGCTCAAAACCTTAATCTAACCTTACACATAGGTTGGATTTTGAAAACCTTGATCACCATAAAAATCTTGGAATTTATCTCTTACTAAAAACCCTTGATTTAAAATAAAACTATCATTTAATACTATTTACTTAATTAAACAAATGTTAAATAAAACTATTTAGAAATCTCATTTTGGGGTGAAATGAAATAACTAGACCATTCTTAAAATGGTCTACCACAAAATACTTGTTTTGGATTTTATCTCATTTCTAAAATCATTTAAAATAATTAATACTCCCTTTCGGAGTTTTGACGGGCGGATTTTAAATATCATTTTCTGAAAATAAAATTATTTTAAAATCAGAAATACAAATCTTTGACTAAGAAGAATATTATTAACCAATAATAATCACCTAACAATACAATTTACCAAAAAAATAATAACTACAAGCGGTAAAATTACCAAAATGCCCTTCCAGCTGGACGAGCTGGATCACTGAGCTCACTAGCTCGGATTGGGCCACACCTGGGCTTTCCTCAAAGCCCTAACCGTAATCTTCGAGATTAACCTGTTAAACCAGATTATTAAGCTAACACACGCCTAATCTGGGGCAGGATTTTACAATAACCCTGTGTAAGGAAGACATTGGAAATCATGCATTATCATGCATTTGACATTTACATGTGAGAATTATGATTATAAGTTAAATCTGTGAAAGATAATAACTTTGTAAAATCTGATATTGGCCAAATTACTGAGATTAGCCGAACACTGTTTGCGAACCGTTGGGTTGGACGTGTTAGTAGGCTATGCTCGATCGCCATCAACTGTTGGTATTGGATGGGCTAGTAAACTGGGTCGTGAAGATCTTGTGATGTCAGGCAGAATGCCGTTTGCGAACCGTTGGGTTGGATGTGTTAGTAGGTTGTGGTCGACCGCCATCAACTATTGGTGTTGGATGGGTTAGTAAACCGGGTCGTGGAGACCTTGTGATGTTAGGTTGAACGCCGTTTACGAACCGTTGGGTTGAATGTGTTAGTAGGCTATGGTCGACCGCCATCAACCGTTGGTGTTAGATGGGCTAATAGACCGGGTCGTGGAGACCTTGTGATGTGAAGCCGAACACCATTTGAGAACAATTGGGTTGGACGTGCTAGTAAGCCGGGTCGTGGAGACCTTATGCAATTGCAAGTTGCTGTATTATTTCTAGTGGATGGATTTAATACTACCGAAGCTTAATGGTGATATTCGGTGAGGTTCAGCTTAAGACCTCAATACGTCGAATACAGCTTGGTGGGAGATTTCCATATGAACAATGGGATATATCTTAGTGATTTCTCGTTTGTTACTGAGATATGACTAGGTAAATGATTACCCCAGTGGATAAATGTGATATGACTAGGTGAATGATTATCCTCAGTTGATAGCAATGTATGACTTTGTGAATAATTTCTCTAATTGTTTAAAACCTTATGGTAATGCTTGTATGACATAATGAGATAGGACTTGATGGTAAATATTGGTATAAGATCATAAGGGTAAACATCTATAAAAATGATCCTAAGGTAAAAATGGATCATTGGTTGGTAAGTTGCATGTTCATTTGCATTGATACATGCATGTCATAGTTTCTGATTTATTTGAGTTCTCCTCACTGGACTAGTAGGTCACGTCCCTTACAATGCACGATATGAACTGGAAGATGGAATGAAGGAACCAATGGTGCTTCGATAGGAGTCAGAACTTGAGAATTATCTGTGGTTTCCCGCACGTAGAAAGTAAGCGTACATTTGGCTATTTTGTGTTTATTATAAATATGCATCATGTAGCATAAGAAACTTATGTCTGTAAGTTTTAATGTTGTATACATTATATTGGTGTGTTGGTATGCATAATATATGGTTTTTACATATTTTGAGGGTTAATGGATAATGATAGTTGTTTGAAAAAAAAAAATAGTCACGTTCAGAGCCCACATTTTGATTCGAGGTGTGACAATATAGAATGTTTTAAAATAGAGTTTAATTTAATTGTGAATACCAATTGGATGAGTGTACATATAATAAATTACAAAGTATAAATGTGTGAATGATTTAAATTAAACATTGAGTTGGATCTACTATTAAAATAAATAAAGACAACATACCTCAAGGGAAGTCTTTTATAAAGGTGTTCTTTAATCTTTATTCAACCATTATCAGTTTTGGTTAGACTTGGTAAAATCTAACCTGAACCAGTTACCCAAATCGATTTAAGTGGGTATGGGTCTATACATATTTTAACCCGATTAATAAATGGGTTAGGTTTATCCAAACCTTTTTAAAATCAAATCGGGTCGGGTCTATCCGACCTGGTAATTGGGTTATCCGATTTACTTGTTTATCTGTGTCTCTCTCGATCGACACCTAAGCCCAATGCTGGCTCTACCATCCGTTTTTGTTGTTCCTATGAATTAGAGAATGTTTACTACCATTTTCATGTTGAGTCTGGACTTCTAATCTAAAAGATCAGCTTGATAAGTATTTTATAACTCTTTATTTTCCCCTATTTTCAACCGACAGCCTTAACATTTCCTTCCCTTTCGGTGTCCTTCCTTTCCGCCCTCAGTGCCTTCCTCCATCACCATTAAAGAGAAGATTGAATGCTTTCTTACGTACTTTTTCATTTTATACTAGCATTGACATATTGTTTACATGTCAAAATTATCAATCATGAATTTTTAATGCTCCCACGTAGATATTTCAATTTTTAAATGTTTTGATATCTAAAAGTTTAGTAATTGAACATTTATAGGCATTTCACTAGTTATTTTCTAAAATAATCTAAATATCTATAATTCTATATTTTTACTTTAAATAAGTGGGTAAATCGAAATCTAACCCAATCCGAACCAAATCAGAAATAGACTCAAATCCAGAGGTTTAAAATTTAGTATCGGTCGATATTTCTCTTTTAATTTTTTTTCTTTTTTTTTAAAAAAACATGTTAATATCGACCGATATATAAAGATTTTCAAAATTGATATCTCGACCCCTGCCCAACCCCTGCCCAAATCGACTAACCCATTTAATAAATAGGTAAGTAATAGATTAGGATTTGGGAGACCTGACTCGAACCCGAACCGACGTGACCCATTGCCAAGTCTATTGTTTGTAGGGCGACCAATAAATTGTGATAGGGAAAATGAGAAATCTCTACAACTGGCTTGGGAAGTTAAGTTCTAGGTGGTACCAGTTTTTATTTTTTAACGTATAATTTTGAACTGCAATTTTTTTTTTTAGATATATATAAAAATACATGGATAAATTGTTGGTGAAATTTTAACTCTAATATATAATTGTTAGATTGTAATTTTAGTTCTTAGATTTTATTAAATATCTCATAGAATTATAGGGGTTTAAGAACATAGTTTGATATTTTTATTGGACTTCAAATTCAAACATGTAACTTTAAAGTAGAACGTTTTTTTATGAGACCCACGTGTTTTTAAAGCTACTAAAGTCTAGAGATTAAGATGATAATTAAAACTAAATAAAAGTTTAGAGGTTTAAAAATATGCGTTGCTTAACTAAGCAGTATGAATGTATGATTTTTGTGAGCTTAATATTCAAACACGGAACTTTCAAATCAAAGTCTATTTTATGGCCACAACGTGTTTTCAAAGGCTACAAATGTCAATGAAGCTTTAAAATGTGATCCAATCAACTTTTTTTTTTTTTTTTAACTTCAAAATATAAAAGTCTATCTTAATAGTAAAAAAATTTGTTAGAAAATACGGAATGGGTAAAATTCTCATTTTATCACTACCGATTTACTGCTCATCAAATATAGGTGTACCGATATATAGAACATATACATGCAAAGCGACTTGTTATCGGTACACTGGTACTTGATGAGCGGTATACCGTTAAAAGTAAAATAGGAATTTTATTCCATCCCGTGTCTTTTAACCAATTTTGTCCGTGTTAGAATGTGTGGCGTTTATTTAGATATTAAGATAATAATAACTTTAACTGATTAAAATTTAAAAACATAAAAAATATAGTCTTGACTAATCTAATCAAAGTGATTTTTTTGTAGGTTTTATGTAGTTCCAAAATCTCAGATAAAAACAATAATTTAATGTGATAAAAATATAGTTGTTTAAAATCACAACTTGATTGAATTAATCAATGTGATTTTTTATGACTTAATATTCAAACATAGACTTTCATTACTTATGTAACTTTCTATGAATTTCACTTATTTTTAAAAGTTACAAAAGTTCAAAAGTGAAAATAATAATTTCAAATGATAAAATTTTAGGAATTTGAGAATATAACTTAGTTGATTTAATTTTATGTGATATTTTTGTAAGACTTATTATCAAGAATAATTTTATTTTTTAATTTAGGCAAATAAAATGAACAGCTGATGGACAATTCTATTTGGGTCATCTATTTAGTTTAATTTAATTCAAATTATTATATATATTTAATAAAATTAATTTATTTAAATTCTCACACCAATAATTACTAATTTAATTTTATAAATTAATTAAATCTTAAATTATTGCCAATTATTATGTAATTGGAATTAAATAAGAAAATATCGTGATTCTGTTCTATACTTCTATCAGATTATAAGGTCACTGCTTCTCAGAACCTGACTGACCGGTCATCTACCACGTGTAATTCATATTCGCCTGTCGTTGCTCGTAACGAAAGTCCAATTCGTCGTATTATAATTTCTCAACCACTATTGTACCATGTCAACATGAACCACAAAGTCGGTGTCTCTCCGTTTCTGAGTTGACATTCGTTTACGCGTAACGGACTTTATGTAATCATCGTTGATATCATTATCGCGTTCTGTTACGATGATGGGATTTATAACAGATCGAAATTATAAACAGTATTTTAATATACATGTTTACTAGTATTTTACACAGAATAAAATTATAAATGTTTTGTGCAAGTATTTATTGGGTTCACAAATTAAAATATAAAAAATATTTATAAAATTAGGTATAGGTAAAATTATTATCTAAATTCTTCTTCATCCATTTGCAAAACTTCTATCTAATTCTTTCAAAAGCTAAATTTTATATCATTTATTTTTCTTTTCAAATAAAAACAGTCTATAACATATAGAAGTTGATCAAATCTTAGATTTTCTCAACTAAATATAAAAATATAAGATCGGTATCTTTTAATTTTTATTGAGATTTGATGGAGTACAAGTATACAAAATTTCAATCCTAAATCAATTTTAGTAACCTGATCTTAAATTTTCTTAAGGATGCTTAGTGATTCAACACTAAAGATCAAATGGCCTAAAAATTGAGTTTGAGGTTAAAAATTTAATTTCTAAACTTGTATTTTAGAATTTTAAAACTTACTCCCTACGTCTAAAAATATCTGTCCTATTTCGAATTTTTTTATTTCTTAAGGATGATTTTCACGCGGATTGTGTCAAAGCCTATTAATAGATTTTCTGAGTGAAAACTGTAACAACTCGACCCACATACAGGGCTTAGGGCTTAACTCAGCAAGAAATTGTCCGCTCTGGGCCTCGCACACAGTTAACCCGCACGGCTTTTCCTTTGGTCCCAGGCCTACCTGGCCCGGCCCAAAACGCGTCTTGCTAGTTAAGTGGGCTTGGCGTCTTATACACCCTCACCTCTCTCCCTTCCTAACCGATGTGGGACTCTCCACATCGGCTGGGGAAGTGTTTCACAATCACCCCCACTAAGCCTCGAGCCGTCCCCGACTCGACCCGGCTTAGCTCAACAACACCAGGGAAGGAGGAAAGGCCCACACAGTCCGAGAGTTGAACTGAGGCTCTGATACCATTTGTAACGACCTGACCCACATACAGGGCTTAGGGCTCAACTCAGCAAGAAACTGTCCACTCTGGGCCTCGCACACAGTTAGCCCACACGGTTTTACCTTTGGGCCCGGGACCACTTGGCCCGACCCAAAATGCGTCTTGCTAGTTAACTGGGCTTGTCCTCTTATACACCCTCACCTCTCTCCCTTCTTAACCGATGTAGGACTCCCCACATCGGCTGGGGAAGGATTTCACAAATACAAACTTTATGAGAAAAAAAAAGTCTAGACAGTGTCTCGGTGTGTAGTTACTACTCAATAATTTTTTCTAACTATGCAGCAATGCATGATTGAGACGATGAGAGTTGGAGGTAGATATAATTAAAGAATATCGCATATGGAGAAGCCAAAGCTTATAAAAGAAGATCGTCTTTGCATAATGTTAGAAGGTGATTTGGAGCTCGTCTAGAATGTTAAAGTTTTGATTTAATGTGAAAATAAATAAATAAGAAAAGTAATTCGGAATAATTTTAGGACAAGTATTTTCGGACAGAAAGAGTATAAAATATGAAAATATCACAAGCAATTTTTCAATACAGACGCATTATGATAATATAATTGAGTTCAAGACTTTCTAAACTTTTGTTAGATTAATTGGAATGCGGCGATGTATAATAAATAATTTTAAAAAATAAAAAGAATTAAAATATACTTTCTTATTAAATGTCAACTTTAATTTAGATATAGCTATATGGTGTAATTTAATTGGTTGACTCCCACCTAAGGAAGCTGAAGATTATGGGTTTGAGCTCTCATGGCCTAATCTTTATGAGTCATAGGGGTAGTGGGGTCATCCATAAGAGTTTTAGTAGAATTGTATCTGATTTTTCACACGTAAATAATTAAAAAAAAACTTTAATTGTCAAAATTATTTTAATAGTAAATTAAGATATTATCAAAATTAAACTCAGCGCGTGTAAGAATAGTTTTTCCGTTTTGGGTCATCCGTCGGCGATATTTGACACGGTATATTCAGTTATTCACAATTCATTGGGAAGAACGGTCAAAATTACGACAAGAACGGTCAAAATTGCGACTAGATCTATCTTTCCGTCGCCTGCCCCTTCCTACTTTTTAATTTCCACTTGCCAACTCAACGCGTCAATTTTCAATATATAATCTACACTTCCCTTTAATCAATGCTCAGTTCAATAATACCAATGGGTCAGGAAGGCAAGTCGAGATTGAGTCAACCCAGTTCATCATTCCGCCTCCGCAACCGGAGCCTCAACTCCCTCCGTCTCCGCCGCATATTCGACGTATTCGACGGAAACGGTGACGGGGTGATCACAACACCCGAGCTGAGCAGAGCGCTGGAACGGCTCGGCTTGGATGCCGACCAGGCAGAGCTGGGACGAGCCGTGGAGTGCTACATCAAGCCCGGGAAGGCGGGGTTGGAGTATGACGACTTCGAGTCGTTGCATCGGTCGCTGGGTGACTCGCTCTTTGCGGGAGGGGGTGAATCGGTGGTGAGTGGAGACGAGGAGGTGGAATCGGAGCTGAGGGAGGCGTTTAAGGTGTTTGATGAGGATGGTGATGGGTTTATTTCGGCGGTGGAGCTGCAGATGGTTCTTGGAAAGCTGGGTTTGGTGGAAGGGAAGGAGCTGGAGAAGGTTGAGCAGATGATCAACTCAGTGGATCGGAACCGAGATGGGCAGGTCGATTTCTCTGAGTTCACACACATGATGCAGGGCATCTCTGTTCAAACCTCTTGATTTTCTTCTTTTTCCTTCTGGTTTTTCCCCTTTTTATCCTCCCAAAAATGTATCTTTTTGAAGGCAAGAACCAGATCTGATTTGACCTCTTTCAAGATTTTGGTGACCCAAGTACTCAGAATTTATGATTAATAAGTATGGTTTGTCTATTTAGATTAATGGCATTAAATTTGAGATATTTCAGTGATTTTTTTAATTTATTTGTTGAAAATTGTGAAAAAATCAACGTGAAATTTTCGATACCCATTCTTCTTAGAACACATGTGAAAGATGAAACTCGAATTTAATACCAACTTCGTGAGACAGAAGATTGCTAGTTTAGCTACATCTAAGATATTTATATGATTTTCATTGACAGTAATGCCTCGGATCTAGCCCGAGATGGTTTGTTCAATTATCAGTTTCATTTTTTTATGATTACAGTAGAAATTATGATTTATTTGGTAATAAGATATCATAGAATTCAAGTTTTTGCTTTTCAATCAGTCTCACATCGATTATTTCTCAAATTTGTTAATGTGGAAAATCTTATGAAAGTTGAACATAGAAAAGTATTTCAAGAAGAACGCTTAATCAAAGGTGGCTTTCTATGGACTTTTCAGGCTTAGACTTTAGTTTTTTTTTTAATTAAGAAATAAGCATCTTTTGATTGTTAAAGGTGCTTTTTTAATTTATTTAGTTATTTAAGATTAAATAGAGTGGTTTCTTAAAACCTCTCTATTTTTTATGAGTAATCAAGAGTTCTTTACTTCTTGTGAAAGATTTTATTTTGTGGATTCTATTTTATATTTTATTAAACTTGTTTATTATGAGCCCCATCTTGAAACATAGATACAATTTTATTTTATTTATAATCTTGATATTCTCATTCAATGTTGGAGGTGATACAATTCCACGAGCATATGTAAACCCCTCAGTTCACATCAGGGGTCGAAAAATCGGCTGAGTCGAGATCTCGGGCGAGATCTTTCTCTCTTCATTTTTTTTTTTTTGAAAAAAATTATTTTAAAAATAGAAAAAATGTTGTTTTTTTTAAAAAATTAAAAAAATATAAATATCGGCAGGGATATCGGCCCGAGTCCACAATCGATATTTTTTTTTTTTATAAAAAAAAAAAATGAAAGAAATCGGCAAATATTCGGTCGAGATCTCGGCCACATTGGTCGATTTTTTTTTCCCTCTAGCCGATACGATACATAGCGGCCGAGATTTAAACTCATGCTTCACACACTGAGTAAGTCGATGAGGGCTAACCCAATGGGGAGTGGTGTCAAAATATCATTTTTGTATTTCTTTCTTATTTATAATCTTGTACAAAGGTCCTCTTATATAACTTATACAAGGGAATTATTATAGGAATACACATCAGTTATACAATCATTTTGCCTATACAATAAGTAACTGTCCCTATAATTATGGTATCTAATTCTTAATTAACAACTAATATCAACACCCCCCTCAAGTTGGTGTGTGGATATTGCTCATGCCCAACTTGACAAAAGAGTCGAGAAACACCTTGCTAGCTACAACTTTAGCTAGGACATCTGCTAGTTGGTCATCCGACTTCACGAATGGAAAAGTAATGATTCCGTCTTCAAGTTTCTCTTTGATAAAATGTCTGTCAATCTCCACATGCTTAGTCCAATCATGTTGATCAGAGTTATGAGCAATGTCTATAGCTGACTTGTTGTCACAGTATAGTTTCATTGCCATTCTTGGTTTGATGCTTAAGTCATTCAGTAAATTTCTTAACCAGAGCAACTCATATACCCCAAGTGTCATACCTCTATACTCAACTTCAGTACTTGATCTTGATACTACTTGTTGTTTTTTACTTATCCAAGTCACAAGGTTCTCACTTACAAAGGTGAAGTATCCTGAGGTAGATCTTCTGTCATCAGTTGAACCTGCCCAATCTGCATCAGTATAGCCTTCAACCTTTAGGTGTCCATGATTTAAGAACAATAAACCTTTACCCAGAGTAGACTTTAAATATCTCAATATGTGTTCTATAGCATCCATGTGAGGTTTACGTGGGTCGTGCATGAACTGACTTACCACACTTACTGTATACGCAATATCTGGCGTAGTATGAGATAAATAAATTAGTTTTCCAATGAGCTTCTGATATCTCCCTTTATGGGTAGGAGATGCACTCCAACACTCAAAGAGTATATGATTATTTTCAATGAGAGTATTAACTGACTTGCATCCTAGCATTCATGTTTCAGATAATAAATCAAGGATATATTTTCGTTGGGATAGGAAAATACCAAGCTTTGATCGGGCCACCTCAATCCCAAGAAAGTATTTAAGATCTCCAAGCTGCTTCATTTCAAACTCAGTTGCTAAATATTATTATAAAATAGAAATATCCTCATGATCATCACCTGTCACTACCATATCATCAACATAGATAATTAGAGCAGTGGTTTTACCTCTTTTGTGCTTTAAAAACAAAGTGTGATCTGAGTTATTTTGTTTGTAGCTAAAATTCCTCATACACTTGGTGAACCTGCGAAATCAAGCCCTTGGAGACTGCTTCAACCCATACAAGGCCTTTTTCAGTTTGCACACCATTGTTGTATCTGCGTATTTTGGTATACCTGGAGGAGGATCCATATATACTTCTTCATTAAGGTCTCCATGCTAGAAAATATTTTTGACATCAAACTGAAGAAGTAGCCAATCTTGATTAGCTGCTAACGACAAAAGTACTCTCACATTATTAAGTTTGGCAACTGGTGCAAACGTTTCTTGATAATCTACACCATAAAACTGTGTATATCCTTTTACACCTAGTCGAGTTTTGTACCTCGCAATCGTCCCATCTGCTCTGTATTTGACCGTAAACACCCATCTGCATCCCACAGTCTTCTTTCCCTTTGGTAAGTGCATGAGTTCCCAAGTGACATTTTTGTCCAATGCTGTCATTTCCTCTTCCATAGCCTTGGTCCATCTAGAATCTACTACAACTTCCTGTAATTTACTAGGAATAGAAATAGAGGATAATTGAAGTACATAGGATGCATATGACTTAGACAACTTGTGAGAGGATACATGGTTACTTATTGGATATTTAACTTTAGCTTTCGGGTCAGGCTCATATCTAGTTGCTGGTTGACCACGATTAGATCAGGGTGGAAGAAGATATTGGGATGGTTCAGTTATACTAATAATATCATGGATATTAGAGTTAACAGGAATATGATCAGGTAATACCTCTAAGGAGTCCTCTGGAGACGATTGGATCAGTGAGTTTGTAGACGTAGGAGACATTGTACTATCATGGACTTGACATTCACGCCCTTCAACTGAGTGCTCAATGGAGGATGATTCGAGTGTCTCGGCTTCAATACTAGATGGTCTCATTATTTCAAAAAACCTTATTTCATCTTGATTCTTTACTTCATCTCTAGTCTCCCCCGGAAGTGAAGAATCTGGTATCACTTTGGGATAGAAAAACATACTTTCATGGAATATTACATCCATTGAGACATAAAACTTCTTAGTAGGGGGATGATAACAGCGATATCCTTTCTGAGTGGAGCCATACCTTACAAACACACACTTCAATGCACGTGATTCCAGCTTGGTGCATTGATTTGAATGTAAGTGAACATATACTATACATCTGAAGACATGAGATGCCAAATGAACAACTGAGGGAAGCGGATAGTGGTTAGATAGTACATCCAAAGGTCTTCTGAATCCAAGAACACTAGATGGTATACGATTAATCAAGTAGACAACGGAAATCAAAGCTTCGTCCTATAGATGTGATGGAACATGACCCCCAATTAAGAGAGAACGAGTGACCTCCAAAAGGTGCCGTTTTTCATTTCAGCAACCCCGTTCTGTTGAGGAGTCTGAGAGCAAGATGTTTGATGGATAATACCAACTGAATGCAGAAAATCAGTCAACTCATTCTTGAAATATTCACCCCCATTATCAGAACGAATAAATCTGATAGAAATACCAAATTGTGTTAACACCATTTGATGGAAAAGATGATACACAATACATACATAGCTTTTGTGTCGCAACAAATAAACACAGGTCATCCTGGTAGAATCATCAACAAATGTAATGAACCACCTCATTCCATGGTATATAAAAAGTGCGGCAGGACCCCAGACATCCTAGTGAACTAAGGAAAAAGGTGCTTCAGTTTTATTATCATGCGAATGAAAAACAGAAAGATGGTTTTTTGCCAGTATACAAGTTTCGCAAACAAAGTCTAAAATATTAGAACCAGTAAATAATGATGGAAATAATCTCTTAAGGCAACCAAATGAGGGATGACCCAATCGTGCATACCATAACCAAATCTCCTCCTGCTTTTTAAATATGCTGGCGTCCATAACGTGAACTAGTGCGCCATCATCTGATCGGTATAACCTATCGTCCAGATAGGATAAGCCTCCACGTTGTTTACCACTGCCAATCTTCTCTCTGGTATGGATGTTCTGAAAAAGACAGTAAGTAGAAAAAAAAGTGGTAACACAATCATGAGACTAGAATAACTTATTAACAGAAATAAGGTTACAATTTAGTGATGGGACCAATAAAACATTAGTGAGAGATAAGGATGGGGACATGGGTACAGTGCTGACACCGACAACTAGAGAAGACACACCATTGGCATTAGTAATTGCTGATTTGGGATAAATAGAAGATAAATGGCTAAATCGAGATTTATCATAAGTCATATGATCCGTAGCACCTGTGTCAATTATCCAAGCACTATTTCTAGTAAAATGAGTAATAACAGAATTAGTGATACCTGACTTGGCAACGAAGCTGGAAGCAGTGACGACGTGGCTCTTAGGAACGGAATCCGTTGCCGTAGGATTATAAGACCTGTGGGAGGCGTCTTATCCTTTGGATGCCAATCAGGCTAGCCATGGAGCTTAAAGCATGTATCTATCACATGATTAATCCCATTACAATGAGTACACTTACGAACTTTCTTTAGGTCCGGACGAGTACCAGATTTTCGAATCGCCATAATAACTCATTCATTAGATGGCGTACCAAGCATAGCATCTTGGCGATTTGCCTCGGCACAAATGATAGCATAAGCAACCTGTAGAGTTGGAAGCGGTGTAATCGTAAGAACACGACCACAAACCTCATCCAAATGGGAATCGAAACCAGCCAGGAAAATGTGCAGTCGTTGAGAGTTGACCATTGTGGTATACCTCTCAAGATTCCGGGTACATTCCATAGTACAAGGCTCAATAGCATTAAGCTCCTGCCATAATTGTTGTAGTTTGCCAAAGTAATAAATAACAGAAACTCCATTTTGGCGGACAGAAATGACCGTACAATATAATTGATATGCCTTTGATGCATCTTGGCTGACAGAATAAGTTTATTTAGCAGCGTTCCAGATCTCCTTGGCAGTAGAGAGGTGTAGAAAAAGTGACCTGATGTCCCTAGTCATGGCGTCAAGTAGCCAAGATTTGACCATATAGTTCTCATCCTCCCATGTTTCATATTCCTCATAATTTGTTGCTTCGGGCGCCTTCTTACTACCAGAGATAAAACCCCAACGTTTCTTGCTCCTGATTTTATTCTAAGCATTCAAGGACCACTCAATGTAGTTAATACCATTGAGTTTTTCTGGAGTGATCAATGAGGACATATCTTGTAGGTGGAATGGAGGCAAGACAGTGGGATCAACCTTCTCTTTCCCTTTCTGAGATTCGAGGTTACTGGAGGAGGAATCAGTCATGATATAAGGTTGAAGAGGCTGAACCCTCTAGTGATTCCAACCCTATTATCGCCAACTGTATGGGACTGACACGAACAAAGGTAGGTAGGAGAATGAGCACAACCACAGACTGCGAGAGAAGGGCAGGGACGAGAAAATTGTCGTTGGAAGAAGAGATTCAATGGCAGCGGATCAGATCACAGCAGCAAAACACCGTCTCGAAAAATTTCAATCCTTGTGAAATGTCAATCAAGATCTAAGAGCAGGGAGCAACACTGTGAAGTAGGGCTGAAACTCGGGTCGGGTTTCTTAAACCCAACCGGACCCGACTTGATATACCCGACCCGAATTCTCAACCCGAACTCTAGAACCCGACCCGGCCCGAATTCTAACCCGAACTCTGACCCGACTCACATTATAAACCTATTTTAGCCTAATTTTAGCCGAGTTAGGTCGAGTTGGGTCAAGTCGGGTCGAGTTAACTTGTAAAATCCTCAACCCAGCCCGACCCGATTTTCATGCAGGTTTTTATCTTCTCAACCCAACCCGAACCGCTGGCCCGAAAGTCTCAACCTAACCCGCATGATTTCTCAGGTCGGGCCATGCGGGTCGGGCCATGCGGGCCGGGCCAAAACCCGACCCGAGTTGCAGCCCTACTGTGAAGCAAGAAGGCGAGTTGCAAGAATCGTAGAGGCTCAAGATACACAAAAGATGGCTGGTTCTGATGTCGATACACGACAGAGGGCTAGTGCTGATGTCAGCCCTTCTCAGATCTATAGCTGTTTTTTAGCAAAGGCTTGCTACACGTGCGAAGCGGAAGTGAAAAAGGGGCTACACGATCGGGAGAGGCAGCGAGCAGCAACTCAAGAGCCGAACAGAGACAAATCTGGGCGTATGGCAGCACCAAATCTGAAAGTCCATAGACCAGATTTGCGCGAGGAGGGCAGTAGCGTACCAACAGATCTGCCAACCAGAGCACTGGTTGGGTTTCTGCAAACCACGAGTGACTGTGATCGAGATGTCGGACCTGCAAGTTGATTAATCAGATCTGAAGTAAACTAGTGCAGGCGATGAGAACAAGCACATAGAGCAGAGTAGCAGCGTTGCAGTGGCAGTGAATAGCAATCACAGAGAGGACATCGAGGAGCAGACCGGCGGAGATCAACAAAGCAGGAAGACAGACGGAGATGGCCGTCTATGGCAACTGCAGAGCTGAGCCTAGGCTGCGGGCCTGGAGCCGTGACGCCGTCGGTGGAAGTGAGTGAGCAGATTGAAGCGGAAGCAAGTGAGGCACCGCTTGTAAAGAAGTTGCACAAGCCCGGCAAATCCGCAGATCCCTTGTCGCGGCGCTGGTAACCTGGCTGAGCAGATCTGAGCGCCCAGATCGGAAGGATGATGTTGATCAGATCTGAAGACAAAAAACACCGGCTGAAAGATGAACAGCAGCAAAGCCGATCGGTAAGCCTCTCACTAACACGGGAAGAGGAAAAAAAAAAAATTGCACCAAAAATAATTGGAAGATAAATCCTGTCTGACAAGGCGAAAAAAAAAAACTTTAATTCATATGAAAGGAGATCGAACCTTGGCTCTGATATCATGTCAAAATATCATTTCTGTATTTCTTTCTTATTCATAATCTTGTACAAAGGTCCCCCTTGTATAACTTATACAAGGGAACTATTATAGGAATACACATCAATTATACAATCATTTTGCCTATACAATAGGTAACTGTCCCTATAATTATGGTATCTAATTCCTAATTGACAAGTAATGTCAACAAGTGGCCCAAGAGTTTGAGCTTGAATCAAACTCAATGGCTAACTCTATGGGGAGTGGCTCATGTGTTTGAATGTGAATCGAACTCAATACCTTTATTCATAATAGAAGCTTCTTGAACTTGAGGCTGACGACTTCTGAGTTTATACTTCATTAGCTAGACAACACAAAGCAGATTCTTTTGGTGTAATTTTTTTAAATATCGAATATGCTCTTTAAGATGGCCCTAGGAGTTAATAATTTGATCATTAATTCTTTAAATGTATTTATTGCTAGCTTACATTTTTTTTATCAATTCTGAAGGACAAATGGATATGATGTAGCAAAAGTTGAATTTTTGTAATAAGAATTGAGTGATAAGAAGAGAAATGGCTTGGCATGGGCCAGCTGAAAAATTCACCAAAACGATATTTGAATTTGAGTGTTGATTAATGTGTTTGGGTCCAAAAAATTGTTGGAAAAATAACACACAGAAAGCCTAATGGGTAAGAGTGTAAGACTATTGAGTCCTGACAGGATAGTTTGAATAAAAAAGGGCTTTTGCAACGGGAAAAAAAATAATGAGTGGGACTAAGGATTTGGGCTAGGCCCAAGTCCATTAAGGCTTAAGCCCAGCCCAGCTAGTCCGCCCAAGCACAGCAACATTCAAAAAAGAAAAAAAATCGGCCTATATTTGCAAAAGAGAGGAAAGAAGTTGATATTGCCAATATCATGATATCGGCGATATATTGGCCCTGGATTAATGTGTTTGGACCAATAAAATTGTTGGCAAAATAAAACAAGGCATACAACGAAAAACCTAATGGGTAAGACTATTGAGTCCCGCAGAGAATAGTTTGAATAAGAAAGGGTTTTGCAACGGGCCCAAAATATAATTAGTGGGACTAAGGATTTGGGCTAGGCCCAAGTCCATTAAGCCAAAGCCCAGCCCAACTAGCCAACTTACCTTGTGCTCATTGCTTGGCTCAACACGACAATACCAGTTGGGAGGAAGGGTTTTTTCTATCACGTAGAAAAAATAATATCGAAAATAAAAGACAAAAAAGAGAAAATGAAACACATATAATGAAACTACAACATAAAGATTTATGTCGTTTCTTTTTGGTACGTCCACGGGTTTAAATTAGATCCACTGTGCTCAAAGGCAAGAAATCGAATATGAGACGATTGTGACCCTCATTACAATTTTCACTTTATTCTCTCTCACAAAAAAAAGAGGCTTTATATGCTGTACTAATTAGGACTTACAAAAGGTGCAATACGAAAATTTTAAAATTGCCTTCCAATAAAATTTAAGCTCGATCCACGATAGTGCAAATCGAATCAATAGTAGCGTCCACATCCACGCATTGCCCGTGATATATATATTTGTTTTTTTGATTTTTCCCCGGAGCATCTGTAGTCCATACAACAAGCTGTGAAAATATCCCAATATTATTAATCACTGTTAATATTCCAAGAATCCTATTTGTGGACAATGTGCCACATAGGAGTAGTGTAATTGTCGATTCGGGGTATAAATCTCGGCCGATAATGTACGTATAGACAAGAGATAAAATAATTAGGCCGAATATCAGTTGTGGGTCCGGCCGATATGATATTTGAAATATTATCCGATATTTATATTATTTATTTATTTTTTTAACCCTGAGGGTTTGGATTGACATGACTTTCTTGTATAACATGTCATGGGTGAAAAATCTATTCCAAGGATCCAATGAGATAAAGTTTAGTAAATAAAAATTATAAAAATATAGAGTATTTAAAACTATTGCTTTTATTAATTAGGTTGAGATGATTTTATTAATTCCCATACATCTTTTATTGCCGATGACCAGAATCTCATATAAATTCATCAAAACTGGAGCTGTTTCATGCATTCTTTTATTTAATTATTTTCTTTTGTTTTAGCTTAAATAGAGTTAGACTAGTGTTAAGAGGCCAGGGACCAACATATGGCAGGTCTGATATATTTTACAATGTCATTTTCTTTGTAGGAGACCATTTTCAATTTTCTTGGTTTTTCTCTCACGATTTGATAGATTTATCAGAATCGGCTCGACATAAGTTGAGGTCTAAGGTAAAAAATTTAAATGAACATTCTTGGTATTTAATATATTATTATAAGTAACATTTAATTAAAATTTTAATTATATATAAAAAGAACTTATCTAAAAATAATACACCAACAATAACTAAAAAATTGGACCTTTTTATAAGGGGCCAAAGGCGGTTCACTTTTTAACTTATGGAATAGCCAGCCCTGAGCCTTGTGGGTCTCATGGGTCTCATGGGTAAGGCTTTCAATGGGACGTTGAATCTGCTAGTAAGGATGTTCCTTGTGAAGTTTCTTGGCCATTTTTTTATTTCTCACAATAGAAAGGACATGTAATATCAATTAAATTAAATCCTAGTTTAACTTTAGGAAGTCAATGCATCTAGCTTAGGTACCTAGCTTATCATTATTTTCAGATTGAGATATCTCGGTTGATACATTGATCGTACTATGATTATGTCAGCCGATATGATTAAATATCATTTATTTTTTTTTTTTAAATATCATTTTGGTCATGGGCCCAGGCCGATATTTAAGATTAAATTTTTCTTTTCTCTTTTTTTTTTAAATCAGGCCTCCTTTCATTTTTTTATTCTGAAAAATTAAAATATTAAAACAAAATCATGATATTTTTTGTAAAAAAAAAAAATGAGGAGAGAGAGATCTCGGCCGAGATCTTGGGGTTTTCCGAGATTTATATCCACTTATGATTTTTAAGGTTACGAAGATTAAATATCTTATCATGAAAATTTATGTGGTTAGATCAACATGTTATATAAGTTAAATTGGGTCAAATTAAGTAAAAATCCAATATATGAAGAGTAGGCATTCGTAAACAATAAGAGGTGTGATTGTGGCAATAATAGGCCCAACTTGGCCGAAGATGTATAAAACTTACATGAGCACTTATTGTTGGGGAAATTTTTTTATTTGAAATGATAGGATCATTAGAGAAGTAATTAAGAAATTAAAAAAAAAGAAAAAGTTGAAAAATAAAGACGGGCTAGATATCTCTTGAGATGCCAACAAAAGGGCCAGACTGATTTTAGACTCTATTGCATGGGTTTGGTCATGCACTTAAATGGGCTGGACTTAGAGCAGATCCAAAGAAGGGATGGGGGCAATGGTCCTTCAAATTTTTGTAATTTTTTATTCATTAGTTTGTATTTGGTTATTCTAAATTTCTAGAGATTAGAATTTTAAATCTTCAAAAAATCAAATATTTCAATTCAAGTGTGATTGTGTCTAGCTACATGGGGTGGGCAGCCAATTACATGGGCCTCACTCACTTAATATTATAAAAAAAAATATATAGAAAGAAGGAAAGGAAAGGAAAGGGCAGTGTAAGGCCTTAGGGATGTATTTTTTAAACTCTTTATTTTTAGGAATGGGCCACTCCTCTTAATTCCGTATTTAGAGTTAGTTTTGTACACACTAACCCAGTGTGTATGGATAGAGAGACTTATACGTGCCAAAAATATTAGTCATGTGAGACGCTTGAAAAATTCAGGTGGAATGCTTGTATATATATTGAAGACCAATATATAACTAGAAGTTTTCTTTCCTAAGAGCATTAGAGAAAATGAAAGAGGATAAAGAAAAAAATTGAGTTTTTTTCTTAGGTGCCCCAGCCAATTTATCAACAAGGTGTTCCTTGATAGTTTTTCTTCGCCATCACCTTTGTAGAACTCGTTACGGGGAGTGACTCTTTGAGATCAGATTCCTTCTTATTCGCAATAAAAGGGTGTAGGCGAGGTGAAAGTGGGTTTGGTGACTTTGTATCAATTTTCTTTTATTTCCTTGAGTTCGAACACAACTTAGAGATGAAATTTTGTATTCTCTTTATTATTAATAGATATTCTCTCTGATTTGCCATGTGAGTTTTCCCTTCACATTTAATGATTTTTCATATAAAATTTTGTGTCTTGGCTTAGCAGTTTGGTATTTTGGCTTAATTTTATATTTCTTTTTGTGGTGTGACTATTTTATTTTTTTCCTATATTAATTCATATATGAATCAGTAAGGTATCAGCCAAATACTAGAAAAACAAGAAATTTTGAACTATGAGGATATTTGTACAAAGATATCTCCATCTTTTGAATTTGAATATTCAACTAAAAACCCTCTCTCTAATTTTCAGACCATTCATAAATGAATAAACCCGACAGAATTGACTATTGTTGACTTATCGTACTATATGAGGTTTATACCTATTTAAGGAGTACCGATGAATGAAGTAAATGAATAATTTAATCCAAACTTCATCCAACTCGAAATTAAAATAGATAAAAACTAGGTTAACTCGTTTCACAACACTGGAAATATATGTAAATCCAAATTAACTCCGAAACAGATAAGACCCCAACCTCAACCCAATCTATAGGGTTAAAACTTGGGTAGTGTCAAATCGAGTTTTAATAAACTCAACTCAACCCATATCAAATTTTATTGAACTTGACCCGACTTGAATTTCTGACTTAAGTCAACTCAAGTGGTGTTTTATAACTTGGAACATACAGGTCGAGTCGAATTACGTCGGATCAAATCGGATTCATTTTAAATTTCTCAATCCAACCTCACTCAAATTTCATAAGGAATTTATTTTTTAACTCGACTTGACCGAAAATATACAAATACATAACTCAAACTTACTGATTTCTCGAGTCAGATCATGCGAATCGAGTTAAAATCCAACTGAAGTTTTACCCCTACCAATCTACCTAAACCATTGCAAGGTCTAATGTTGCAAAATATTTAATAAATTATTCAATGAATGCAATTCCTCATGAATTTATGGTTGAGAGGTAGCTATACTTGAATCCGACTCTCTTAAGTTACTCTAAAGATATTAATTTCTCCTTTCTTCTCTTCCCATCTCTCTTATGACTCCTTCTCTCTACTGTAAATACGTAAAAGGCAGCCTGAAAGCGACGACTTCCACTTTTATATCAAGTCCATTCAATCACTCCAACGAAATAATTTCACTTGATAAACATTGGATGTTCAAATTTTGATTTTTTTTTTTTTTTAAGTTTTTGCATGGATCGAAGTAGATTTGTCAACATAAAAATCAGTCAAATATTTGTAAAATAATATTTTGTCCTCCTTAATTAAATAGAAATCTTAGATTTTATTTATATAGAGAAACAGAATTACCAATAAAAAACATAAATCAAATAAAGAGACAACGTAAAAAACTTGGAAAATATATCTTTAATAAATAATAGTTAAGAAAATAACAAAATAAATCAACATCTAAATATAGCTTAACCAGATCTAAATGTATCTAAACAATAATTCAATATATCTAAAGTTTAAGTATTAAATAATCTTTAACTCTCTATTTATTTGATAGATGATCATTTTTTTTAACTTATAAAATTTATGTAGTTTGATGTACGTGAGGCCGAACCCTAGTTTAACCCAATAGAAAGACTTAAATCAAAGGAGGATCAAGGTTTTAGCCAAATGAAGATAGGCTAAGAAAATAAGTTATAAATTGAGGAGTTGGCTTGACGATTAAGAACCTGCTTTAGGAAGTGAAGGTATTGCGTTCGATTCACGGTTAATTTCAAGAGGTCACTCTCCGTAATTTTACTCGGTGTATATAGATTGAGAGGTTTTGATGGGACCATAGTGGTGATGACGGCCTCATGGAAACCCGCGGGGAGAATTAAGTGAGCAGCCTGTTGGTAACCACTAACGAGCATATAACTATTAAAAGATAGGATTATGCAGATTGAACACCCAGACAAAAGAATATAGGTTTTATACGAAGGGCACCACTTAAGACTCGATCAATAATCGATCGAGTAAAGTCAATTTGGAGATTTAGTGGTTGTTAAATAAAGTTTTATAAATATTCTCATTTGATTAGAACTTGTTTAGTTACTAAGTTAAATCCACTAAGCAAATTAATGTTATATATTGAATAAAAAATTATTTTATATATGAAACCATAATCGACAATTTCAATTTCTTGGAAGATCCTTGAGTACAATCTAAATAATTTGTATTTTATACTAAACTTTCTATATTTATTTTGTTATTCATTAACTTAGGTTTGGATAAATAAACAATCGGTGAGTCACTAATTTTATGTTAATTGAGCCAAGCTCTTTCCTTGGTCCCATCCAAACTTCAAACGTTCTCAAGTTGAGCCATGACAATATAGAAAGTATAAAAAATCTATCTTAATCCGTTGACAGAGAATTTCCGAACTAGAGCTAAACAATATTATCGACTATTCGGTATATAACCCAATGAATTGATGTGTTGGTCAAGAATTCACCTCAAAAAGTGAGAGTTCGGAGTTCCAATACCATTCCATCCAAAAAGGTTATTCCCCATAGTTTTACTCAATGTGTGTAGGTAAAAAGTATTGTACATACCCTGAGAACTACTCAAGTGCTCTAAGAGGCCCTAGACACAATTCTGTAAAAAAAAAAAATTGATCCAATCTAATTACTAGACCAAACCTGTAACATTTGTGAATTTGTAGATTTGACTAACTTGACTATTGTCATGTCAACGGATCTAACTATACAAGGTCTAATTCTATTTAAAAAATAATTAAGGAGTAGTCTTTATACGAGTCTCATTAGAAAAATCTCATTCGTCAAGTTACGTATAAATTGACCCAAACCACCAACCCAATCGAACTCAACTTAAATAGTAAAATAGACTCAAACTGACTTAACTCGTTTTTTACAAATCTTTGAATCTATCAAAATCTAAAATAATTTTGAATTGAATAAGATCCAACCTAAATTCAACTCGAGCTAACCCATTGCATTTAATAAATTATTGAATGAAAGATATTTTTCATGAATTTATAGTTGAGAGGTAGCTATTGTTGAATTCGCCTCTCTTAAGTTTCTCTAAAGATATTAATTTCACGAGTGGGGCAGGTGTGGATGCTCCTTTCTGCCCTTCTCCCTTCCCATGTCTGCCGTGGACTTCTGCTTCTCAGTTCTCACTGCTATAAATGCGATCAAGGAAGGCTAAAAGAGACGGGTTCCAGTTTCATACAAAGTCCATTCAACCACTCCAAAGAATTAATTGCATTTGACAAGCAAGATTTGGATGTTCACAAATTCGTTTTTATTTTTTTATTTTTGGTTTCTGCATTTCTGAACAACTCTTTCTATTGATTTGGCAAATAAAAATCAGTCAATATTTCAATATTTTCAGAATTAATTTTCATTATGTTAAATAATCTATAACCCTAAATTTACTTGATAAATGATCATTTTTTTAATTAAAATTTAGGGTGTCCATTCTAATACGGGAAAACTCTTTTAGGAGACACGGATTTTTCGAATTTTCTACTTTGCCCTCATTCATCGGCAGAAATCGGTTCACATGTCCAGTGCACAGATGAGTAAACCAATTCACTTGGAAATGGAAAGAGTTCAAATCGGTGAATCGATTCACTGGAAAGTGAACAGATTTATGCAGATGGATAGGGAACAAAGTGGGAAGTTCACTAAAACTCATGTCTCTTGAAAGAGTATGTCCGTGATAGAATGGGCATCCTAAATTTATGTAATTTGGTGCATGTGAGGCTGAACCCTAGTTTAACCCACTTGAAAGACCTAAAACCAAAGCAGGATCAAGGTTTTAGCCAAACCAATATGATAAGAATTGTAGCGATGAATTGGAAATTAAGAGAATGGTTTCTGTTTGGGTCAGAAACTAACCATCAATTTTCAATTAAAGAAAAATTACACGCCTGTCTTCATCACCTTCCATATTTACTGTAAGCTTACTGCAGTAATACAGTTGCTTAATAAGCACCCAGCACCCTGTTTTCCAGCCACTGCTCATCCCCTGTATCGGCCATTTACTGCTGAACAAGGCCCGCACATGGTGATGGAGGGGCATTTTACGAACTGCTTTACTATTGGGATGGGTCATCATATCAACCAATGAAGACAGGCGTGTAATTTTTCCATCAGTGACGAGTCATCACATAGAGGTTCCTTCTTTCTTGAAGTCTCTCAATTTCCATATCTCCAAACATTTGACATGTCGAACTATTGGAAGACCCGTGGGCGAGGCTACTCATATGGAAGATCAATGTCCCTCATTCTCCACATATGCACTCCGATGAGTCATATGGTAGCATTGGTATGCCATATGTGGATCAACAATCAATTGGGTATGAAGTACGCACTAATAAGAACTTCATCGAGTACAACTTTGATGCTCCACAAATGACATCAGAGCAACAATTGGATCAGAATGTGTTGGTGCAATGGACCCATATCATGAAGACGATGGTTTTGACTCGGCTCGATTGTCGAGTTGGGACTATGGGCTTATGGTGGAGATGATTATGAGTTTATGACAAATCTTGATATTTATGCAACCGGTTATAGAAAGATAATATTACATTTATTACACGTTTCAATTGCATATATTGTTTAATTTAAATTTATTGTTTCATTTGTTGATGACCTCTACCCTCAAAAAATTATTTTGTTATTTTATTTTAAAAGTTAATCTCTTCAATCTCTTATATTTGTAAGAACCGAACATGTGTAAGTCTTAACTTGTTGACATGTGTTTCTACCTTCACATAATCGTTTACTTCCAACTTCCCCTATTCGTTTACTTCCAACTTCCCCTATTGTTCGCAATCTATCCTCTCCCAAGTCCAACTTCATGAGTAACTGTGATGGTGTCTTTCTTTATTTTATTGTTTCATTGATCTACTATTTAACTATTATGAACTTATAATTGTATTTTATTACAGAGAAATGCCTCCCATAAAAATTTCATTAAATGTGTTGTTGTCAAGTCCCTACTGCAGTATTTCTCTCGATGGTGCCCCATCCTCATAAATAAGGCATTTCTATCTCACTCACAGCCTTAGATACACATCTTCTCACAATTTAAGGTCTAATCTACCTAAGCATTTGTCTATCCATTTCACTTTTTTTTTAAGCATAGATATTCACAATTTTTTTAACTCAATTCATACTAATTATCATTTTTTATTTTATTCTGTCAAGATCGACTTGACATACCTGGCACACGATACAAGTTTTGAAGATATACACATCCATTTCAAATTTTACATATGGTTACATTTGGGTTAAGATTAAATTTAATATTTTTATAAACATTTTTAGATTTATATATAGATTTTCAGATTTATTCAAACATTTATTGAAAGATCCATAAATTGGGCTAGCATTTATAAAGATTTTTGGATTTATTTAAGTCCTTATTAAATCATTTATCTCAATGGGAATGGTATTTATCTTTCAATTAGAATATTAGATTTTTAAATGCAAATTTTAAAAATAAATAATGAAAATAGAGAACTTATGAGATCTCTTGCATACAATCATTTCTTATGAAAAAATATTAAATCTATATCTGTGTTCTCTAGATACAAAACATATGGCAAGAGAATTCAACAATATACACAACCTATAATTAATAAAAAAAAAAAAGTAAACAAAAAATGAAATTAAAAAAAATAAAAATAAAATCTGATCATCCTCTGTAAAGCAACTCATTTTTTGACAACTCCAGTGTATCCACGGCATCATATCATCCTTTCTTCTTGGTTCTGGTGTAGAGTGAAGATCACCCAAAGCATAAGATCCTATCCAAACAAAAAACCACAAGCAAAAGAAAATTCTATTAAAAAAAATCAAAGAAATAAAATCCCCACCCTGCAGTCCAATTGGATATTTGTTAAAAAAACAAAATTTTGTCTTTTTTTCTCTTAAAATAAGGACTCAATATCCAACTAATCTTCAAGACATGTGCAAACTTTTTAACTCCACACACTGAATAAATTCTAAGAGGAAGAATGAATCGAACACAAGATTACAGAGTGTTTCATTATGAAAAATATAATCAAATATTGTTAGTAACCATTTCATTCACTATAAATATGGTGAGACGATGAATATGGTGAATAAACCCTTGAGAAATCAAGAATAGATAATTTAACCACTTGAAAGTCTTTAAGAATTTTTTTTGATGATTAACTAGACTAAGTATTTTCTATTTTTTTATGATTAAATTGTCAAGTTTTTTAGATCAATTGAGTAATCTTCAAAACATTTAAAAGCTTTCATATCTACACAAGAGTTATTCAGAATAGAGTAAAAATCAAAATCAAAACTCTTAATTATGACATGAGTTCCTCGCCTTTGAATTATTTTTCATTTTATTACCTATAATGTCTTTCTTCTTTAATCCTTCAAATGGAGAAAAAGTTACAGGTAGAAAATTGGTTTGTTGTAAATTGTATGTCAGGTGATTAATTTTTCAAAAAAAAATTATATTTAATAATAAAAAAAAAAAAGTTGATAAATCAGACTCTCTACAAATTTGAAAGTTCCAACGGACTTCATGTTTAAATGAGTTGAACTATAATCAACAATAAATAAAGTTCCAAAATTTAATTTGAATTTGAATTTGAATTTCTTATTATAAAATTTTAAAAAGAAAGAGAATAAAGAGAAAAGATTTATTAAGGTTAATTTATCATCAAGCGAGTGTATTGAAAAGTTAAAAGAGAGAGAAAGAAACCGTACTCAGTTACTCACTGCTATATTCTCTCTCTCACAACTTGGTTTGGTGCTTGCACTCCTGCCGTCGGATTTTCAATTCGGGAAACCCGATAGCCACGTGGCAATTAACCAATGCGACAGCGTGTTTCTTGAAGATTCCCAAGATGGAAACTCTCCCAGGAATCCGAGTCGTGGTGTCGACGCCCACTTCTCCCGCCATCACGTCGCTGAGAAGCTGACCTAAGTCCGAAGCGAACCGGTCCGCCTCGACCGTTAACCGGCATTTAATACTCTCCGACCCTCGGGCCGGGATCCGACCAGGCTCAAGATCCGCCTCCCCGACCTGGACCCCACGGTAGACTACATAGCTCTTGCCGGTTCCGTGACTGAACGCGGCCCGGTTCGGGTTGTAGACGAGGATGGAGAGGTCGAGGGAGATGTTGAGCTCGATCCGGATGGTTGGGATGGTGACACGTGGCGAAACGCCGGAGACGGATGCGGAGAAGATGGTCGTCGTCGGGTCTTTGATTTTAAAAACGGTGAAGTAGAGGATGAGAGCTATGGCGAGGAGGATGAGTAGTAGAGACGCTGTTACGATAGCACAGCAGCAACACGTGTTATTTCGGCGACGGACCGGTGGTTTTGGGACGCCAGCTTCGATTCCGGTGCCGGTCGTCATGGAGAGAAGGACGGAGAGAAATGAGAGGTTCCGATTCTTTTCGTGAAATGGGGAGAGAGAGAGAGAAAAGAGTGAAGTAATAAAGAAAGTGATGGATGTCGGTGTGATGCATTTAATGGTTTCGATCGGCCAACTACAATCTAATTACGTTGCACCTTACTAGTTAATAAATGTTATCACTTAATTAGATTTAATTTAATTTAATTAAGTTACTTAAAATAATAAATTTAAATTTTTGGATTTTTAAATTACATTTGGAAATTGCTTTTATGGGCATTTGAACCCATTTTAAGAGAAAATTTTATGAGTTTTGTTGAGCTCACTGAAACTATTATAAGATAAAATAAGATCTAATTATATTATGCTATAACCTTCTTAAAAGACTTTTAATTTAACAGTAATTTTAAATTAAATGTTTTAAAGTAATTTATAATAAAGAGGTATATTGTATACAAAGGTGCCAATTTTTATCCCACTCTATTGTTGCCTTAATTTTTATAGAAAAATAAATTTTAAGTTGGAGTACAATAATTTATTTAATTAATCAATTTACTTAAAATTTTAAAATAAGTTGATCCACTTGACCATAATAATTCTAAATGAACTTATTGATAAATTTAAACTCAATTTATAAAATAAAGTTTTTTTTTTTTTTTTGAATTTACGTGTGATTGATAGAATTATCTAAATTGAGAATTTTATTGTATCTTTTGAAAATGGTATCAACAATTTGACTTTAAAAATATACTAACTTTTTAATTATTCTTGTATCAAACACTAACTTATTATAAAAGATTAAAATAATAATGACAATTAACCGTAGTTTCTATAAGAACTAGTATCTTCAAAATTTATCATTGATTGAACATTTTAACTATTTAATTAAATAGATGATGACAACAGTTATTTATTAACTATCTAAAAATTAGATATTTCCAATTTTAATATTTATCTAATTTCAAATTTTTTATTTAATGGATTATATAAAATAAGGTTTTTCATAGTTGAAAGGGAAGATAATTATGACTAGAATTTGGGTGGGAGTTATGTTCCTTTTGAGTCAAGGCATTTAGTTATGTTGTCAATGTAGCAAGTTCCATAAAGATATCATAATTCATTCTTAGATAACTCCACCCAAAGTCCTTAACCCATAGTTATGAGTAGGTAATACTGTATAATATGTGGCACCAGTTTAGATCATTAGAACAGTTTTTTTTTTTTTTTTTAAATTCAAATTCAGTTTAAATATTTTCTATTAATTTAACTTAAACCAATAAATTCGAATTAAATCAATCTAATGTAAATTAGTCAAACAATAACCTGCATTTTAAAGTCAATATGAAACCAAAAACTATTGGAACACATCTCTTAAGTACAAAATCAAAGTCGGATCACACAAAGATTTGCAGAGAAAAGGCTGCACATGAGAGAGGATGTGAAGTTCACAAATCTCACATCCCCTAGGTACAAGAAATCACCAATGGTATATAACATAAGAGTCACCCTTCTCTCAAAGACTACTTTTCGAGAATAAATTTTACCTCAAAATTATTAATATTGTTGTTGGTTCTACCCAATATCACAAATATCTTAGATATTTTTAAATTTACCACGTTTTATCAGTAAAATACCCAATCACCATTAATATATTGAGATTTATCGGCACTATGGTAATCTCAAGTAAATTCTCGATAAAACTGCGTTAAAAATGCAATAAATGGTAATATCGCGCTAAATTATCGATAAATTGCCGGTAAATTCCTTATTAATTTTTTATTTTCCACAAAAAATTCATTAATTTCCTACTAAAAATCTGAGAATTAAAAAATATTTCAATATTATCAATCATTAATATTTCGAGAACAGTATTTGCAACAATGGTTCTACACTTCTACCTCCTCACTCAAAGAAACCTTCTCCATCTTTCATGTTTTTTTCAATCCCAGAGACCCTTGTACACCCTTCTCACCTTCTTCTCCCAATCCCACTCAAATCAACCTGATGCTTCCACGCTAACCCCTTTGCTGTTTTCACTCCACACTCATCCCTCAATTCTGCTGGAAATCCGTCAGCCACAGATCATGAAATTTAGGCTCAAAACCGTCCTTCGTTGCTTCACAATTTGCTACAGAATTAATAATATTGTGTCGTCCTTAATTAAGGAGAGTCTCTAAAACTTTATTTATAGAGAAAGAAAATACAAATAAGAAGGAGAAATCCGTACATAGGAAATACAATATTTGATAAAGAAATGTTTTTTTTTTCCCTTATCAATTCAACTAATGAAGGTTGATTCATCATTTTTCTTTTTCAATACAACAATCATTTGAGTTAAGTCTCCTTGATAAAATCAAATTGCTAGAAATTGAATTTTGTGTTATAATTTGTTACACATATCAGTTCATTAAGTCTATATCAATTTATGCGACTAATTTTTATTGTTTTAATGGAAATTTGAAAAAAAAAAAAAAAAAGTAGACGTGATGAGACCATGCATTTTGAATTTTGACCTTTGATTTTAAATAAAATGAAATTTAAGTTTATTCATTTTGTATTACTTGGGTGTTTTTGTCTAATTACTTTTTTATTCAATTCATATGGGAGTTAAATTCAAACCTTCTTGAATTAGTATTTCATAATCATGCTATTATTATTATTTTATTTTACTTAGGTTGGAGGTGTCCAGACGTCGCACCCAACTAGTCCTCCGGAGTATGTGAAAACCCCCTGTCCTCACATACCCGGTAAGTCGATGGAAACTTACTCATGATATTATCACTAGAGACTACAAAGGTATTTGATGGTAGTTTTTTAATGAAATCCAAATTGATGAGATAAATGGCTTAGATTATAATAATTTGTAAATTACCATAAAATGATGAAAGTAACTAATTGTAATTTTTTTGTAAGCATGTACTATTTTTTTCATATTTTTTTACTATTTTTATAAACTTATATCCCAATCATTTACAAATTCTCTCATCACTCTCTCTTTTCAACTCTATCCATGTATCCTTTTTCTCTTTTCTCCGTAAACTTATTAACCTATTTTGAAAAATTCCTTATGTTATTTTGAGTGGTAAATCACTATAACTTGAAACCCATATGTTGGTTTAATTCTTAGAGCTTATTTGTTTAGATTATTTTATGATGAGTTGAAGTGAAGTGCGATAATAATTTGAAATGTGATGGATAAAATAAAATTAGTAGCTATGAAAATGATTTATCTTTATGGAAAAAGAATTCTAATTCAGGCTATGAATCTTATAAAAAACTTATATAATATAAAAATGAACAACTGTTGTTTAATGTCAAAAATTAACAATAATAATTAATTTAGAATGAAACCAAGGGGCCGAATATATGGCCGTCTAAGTCTTTATTTATTTTTTAAAAATCTAAACCCAACTTCAAAAAATTTAGACCCATATGGACCCGATCTTAGTTTGGGCCTTATTTTTGCAATATAAACCCTAACCTTAATTGGTTTAGGGCTAACCCAACCGGTCCGAGTTGCACCCGCAACAAGAATCTAGATGATCATACTTTCCTCTAGTATCATCGCAATGTATTGATAATTAGTTTGGCTCAATGATACTCACAAAAAAAAATTAATTGACTCAAATTCTTAAAATTAGACTAGAGATCTTGAATTTTATAAATAATTTTATATATTTATGAAATTAATCTTATCTCCAAAATTAAGTGGTGATATCTATGTTATTAGAAAAAAGGTCATCAATGAGTAAACTATCCATGTATATTTATAAAATAAACTTGATTTAACTATTAGAATTGTCTAGAGAGTACCAATGTCATAAATATTGGCTATAATTTCAAATTTACTATATTTTTTCAGCAAAATACCATTATTACATTAATAACATATAAATTTTTGATAAAATTGCTCTAAAATACAATAAATGGTAATATCACCATAATATCTGGTAAATTCTTTATTAAGAAAAATCTTTACAATAATCTTAATGAAATTTCTCAAAATTTTAAAGATTATAGTATTCTGTTAGGTGTTAATGAATAATTTTAAGAATTTTGTTTATTATATTTTTATTATTTTTACAGCTCAAAAAAATATTTTTATTATTTTTAAAATATTGTATTTTTTATAAGATTTTCCCGTTAATTTTTCGTAAAAAACTGAGATTTGTACTGGTGCCACTAATAGCCGTTAACATCTCCGACAATACGGGGAACGAGGACTTTGCCCCAAAGGTCTCAATTTTCTATCCCTCCTTCCCCTTTTCCCGTACAAAAACGTCTGCGCTTCGAACACCTTACCTCACCACACCGCACCTGATGGTAACTCGGAACTGCTCTATTCCCTTCTTCTTTTTCTTCTATCTTCCTCTTTTCCTTTTATCTTCTTTGTTATTGGATGCATGTAAAGGAAAGTATTTCCTCAAGTAAAATCACTTCTTTCTTTTATAATTGTAAATAAAATTATTTTTGCAATATAAATATAAATGGGTCTAATCATTCTTAGTTAATAATTATCCGTTTGCGATCAGGAGTTTTCAATTCAACTGGTTATTCGACAATTCGACCATTTTTACCTGATATTGCCGTATCATCTGTTTGCGTCGGTTTTGCATACAACATGTTTGTGGAATTGACTGCATGAAGATTCTTTCTCACTGGCTTTTATCGATATGCATTGTGAGCAGCCATGTCGCTCTACAATCAGTGGCAAGCTATTTTGAAGATTCAGAAATTTAGAAGAGTCGTCTCATATGTTGGATTCTACTGCTTTGTTTCTGTCCTAAGTTATGCATACACGAGCAATACGTGAGTCATTCTGTATGCAGCATATCTTCTATTCTTATTTTTCCCCTTTTGCATTATATTGGTCTGAAATGTATCTGGTTTCTGTCTATCACCGACAGAACAAGGGCAGGGATTTCCAGAGCTGACCAATTCTATGCATCATTTCCAGCTGGGACCGAGCTACTCACTGATACAGCGAAGGTTTGTAAGTAGAAGAGTATGCAAGTTTCATCTTTCAGTCGAAATGGTGTTTGAATTTTATATTAAGTCTTACTTGGTCTGCAGTTATACAAGGCTGCATTAGCTAATTGCTTTGAGGAGGAGGAATGGGGTCCAATTGAGTTTTCCATCATGGCAAAGCATTTTGAGCGCCAAGGAAAACCACCTTATGCATACCATTCTGTAAGTTCAATATTTGCTTTCTTTCTTCAGTTATTCAAGTTTTCAATGTCACCTAATTACCCAATTTCACCTTTAGGTCATAGTTACTGAGAATGATTAGTAAAATGCATAGCTATCACTATTCCTATTTCTACTTGACCAAGTACAAATTTCTCACTAATTTCCTGGCTTATTACACATCTGTGTTGACTTTTACAAATGTTGTCCTATAAGAAATTAGGAATTGTCTTGGTCTAATGACTATACTAAACTAATTTAGTAGAAAATATTCTATGGCAGGGCCATACTTATTCATTATGTAGCAAAGGGTAGAGAGGGACTCTTTTTAAACTTGTACTGTTGTGAATTAGTTATCCTGACAATGATTCTTATGAAGAATAATGAAAAATGGCTATTATGACTCAAAACAAATGTCTGCCAAGTGGTGCAAGAATATAATGGTCCCCTTTCATAAAAATAAAGGAGATCTTCAAAGTTGTGCAAATTGTTCTACTTTTAAGCTCATGAATCACACTATGAAACTTTGGAAGAGGGTAATAAAGGTTTGCCTAAGAAAAGATTTAAGTATCTCATAAAATCAATTTGGTTTTGTGTCAGGAAGGTCAACAACAAAAGTTATCTAAAATTTAAAGAGAAGAGGAATATCCTATATATGGTATTTATTGACTTAGAAACAGGTTATGATACAATTTCAAGAAAATTGATATAGAAAATATTAAAAAATAAATGCATTCCTAATAAATAATAGAGATTATACAAGATATATATGAAGGGGAGAGTATCAATGTTAGAATAGTGTGTGGAGAGATGGTAGAGTTCCTATTAAGGTGGGGAGCTACCATAATCTATGTTAAGCATGTATTTATTTGCGTTAATCATGGACAACTTAACATCTAGGGATGCACTGGAATTTTTAAACGAGGACTTGACCTAACCTATCCCGAATTATCCAAGAGATTAGAACCAACCCGGCCTATGGAAGTACCCATGAACCAAGGACTGGACCTAGAAAACCAGAATTTATTAAAGAGAGAGAGAGTTGGGGGTGGGGGAACATATCTACGAAACGAAGGAGGAGAGGAGGCGTTGTTTGCTTCTCGAGTATTGGGAAATGAAAGAGTGAAAGAAAAGAAACTCTAGAGAGAGAGAGAGAGTTGGCTCAATACATAGAGTTGATAGCTTATAAATCACAAGCAAAGGAGAAGTGGATCACTAAAAACGTGAAGGGAACGGATAAAGAAAGACATGATGTATATTGGAGTGCTTAACTTTATGGTTTATGATATGGTTAAATGGAGAAGAACTCAAAAATGCCGACCTCAAATAGATGAGATTTTGGCTTGGCGGTTAAGAATCCGTTTGAGATGTGAGAAGTCTTGGGTTCAAGTCACTCTCAACACAAAAGGGCCACTCCCCATAGTGTTACCCGGTGTGTGTGGATCGAGAAGTTTCAATATGCCCCAAGGATTAGTCAGGTGCTCTAAGAGACCTGGACACCTTGGTCTTCAAAAAGAAAATGGACATAGTTGTGCTAGAAATTTATATTTAAGAATGAAGCTTCTTGGTAAAGCTGTAGGGGTCTATGATTTTGAAACCCTTAATATAGGACTGTTTGACCAATCAATCTCTGCATGTATGGTGGATGGGTGTGCATGAGAGTGTTCTGTACACGCACACAAGCATATGATTGTGCATGCTTTCTGCTTATGACAGGCAATAAAAGAAGCAATAGGTGTTATTGTTCCAACATGTTCCACTAGCATTGTTACTTGTTACTTGGTTCCTACATATTTTGCTTGTCCCAGGTGCTTTCCAATTTTCATTTATTATTGATTATCATACAAGCATTTGTTGTGAATGTGTTGTATTCAATGGTTTGGTTGATTAGGTCAAATTCCTGTTTGATTTTGCTCCATTGATTCCACTTATATCTCCTTTGTATTCATAGGGGACACAATCCACTTGTGGGGTATTGATCACCTGCAGTACTTTTGTCTGGGACAAAGGGATAAAATCTCACTTTTGGGGTGGGACAAGGTCAAATGAGAGCAAAAGAAAATTTGTAAAATAATGATAAAAAAATAGATCATCTTAGCTTATTCCATCTTTTTAGAGTCAGCTTTATGAGTCGGACTTCGATCCTCAATCACTTGGTGTAAAGTTAAAAAAGGTAAAATAAAAATTGAAAGAGCACTAAAAGCATATCTTTGTGAACATTTTGTCGAAGAAAGATTTGAAGATAATGCACATTTTACTGGCTTTGCAAGTTTATGCACTTGGAAGCAAATGTGAACGTGGGTTATCTCAAATTAGTTAACACAGAGAAGTAATTCAATATGTAATGTTTCTTTCACCAATTAAATAAGAATCTCTTTTAAGATAATGATAATTTTATTGATAAAGGGAAAGGGACACAAGGACAAAGAAGAATAGGAAAAAAACAGAACCCTCTACGGAGCTGTTAAATTTAAATTTTAGTAAAAAGGTTGAGATCCTTAAAAGCCACATAAATAAGAAGGGATTGGACTTCTCAAAATAAAAGGATTGCTCATTCTATTTTGTATAGTGCATTTTTGCCGCATAAACTGTGATTCACCTAGATCGGAACAAGTTAGACTGAGTCTTATGCATTTCCAAGTAGTGGAGAGCAGGGAGACATGTCAGTGAGGAAAGATCCTTGTTGACTCAGTTTCAGCCTAGATTTGATTGATCCCTTGGTCTGATGACTGACATCATAAAACCTGAGAGGACATATTTATGTTGACAGTCATCCTTGTGACTTGTTTAATTTATCAGTTTACTTTGACAGCTGTGCTAAGAAGGATTAGAACACTTCACTGCAGTCATTTGTAGATTCGTTGTCTTAGCATGTTCAGGGCTTTTTTGCTGAAATAAACATTTCTTACATATGATGCATATTGTTATCTGAAATTGCAATCTTGGTGTACTCTTTATGCACAAACGGCCCATGTTTGTACTTCATAGATTTCAAACAGTAATGTGAATGCAGAGGTTGTGTGTTGCTATTGAGGTTACATTTTTACCTTAGAATTAGAATTTTTTTTTTATGACCAAGGTGATCAGGCCTCCTAGAGCACCCATCTAATCCTCAGGGCATGTGCAAGCCTCCCTACATACACACACCGCATGACTTTATAAGGAGTGGCTCTTTGGGGTAGAGTAGAAATTGAACTTAGACCTCCCACTTCTTGGGGCGAATTCCTGACCATCACTCCAAAACCTACCATTTTCTTAAATTTTGGAATTTCTTACCTTTTATTCATTGGAATAACATAGGTACACCCTGGTACTGTTGATAATTAATGCATCACATATATTTCAGTTCTTCCTGGTGCGATATGCTGATATGTTAAACCTTCCTCCAAGGAAATTTTTCTCCCCACAAAAATCAGGTTCTTTGGAAACCAAATTGCTTCTTGCCTTTTTTACCCCCCAGTTCCCAATCATGATTATGAGGTTGAGATTTGTATCTTCCATTTTCCCTCGCGTTTGGTTCTTTTGGCTCTGGTTATGTTTTCATTTGTGTTTTAGCTCTTGAAAACCACAAATATTACCTACAGACATATCAATGCTTAGTAGCTAGTACACACCATCCTACAACAAGTGGCCGAATGTTGCAGTCCTAATTTTTAAAGAAAAAACCCACCAATGCACGCATCCATGATTCAGATGGCTATCACCCCTCTCTCATACCCACCATTGCACATATAACTATCACCAACGCAAAAGTTCATGCTTAATTTAGACAGTGATGATGGTTTGCATTCATTTCAGGATCTTGATGGCTGAATCTATGTTTATGTGGATTTCAACATCTAGTTTATTTTTAATTTTGATTGGTTTATTTGTCTTAATATAGCTTGAATCTTTGTAACTGTATGTTTCTAGGGATGCCTATCAATTTATTTGATAGTTCTGTTCATATTTTTGGCATTTCCAGCAATATATGGCATACCTCCTTTCTCATGGACAACTTGATGATGGGAGTGGCGCATAGTCATCTGTGAGTTCTCTACTTAGACCATTGGACACCCCATATTTACATACTTTCATGACCATTTGTATTTTTAAAACCGATGAAATAGAAGAAGAAAACCCTTTAATGCATACATTGCACGTTATGAGGTGTGAACCCTTTAATGCATAATTTCCTTTTCCGTAATTTTGTTTTATGCCGGTTCTTTATGTGTATATGTGTTTGTAAATAATAGAATCACATTCCACAATGTGATTCTAAGTTCTAACTGGATTCAGCAGTTGCAGTGTGAAGACTTTCATATTTGTTGTTTGATTCCATTAACAAGTTGATAATGTTTACGGCGTAATGTTATTTTCATAACTTGCTATAAAAAGATACTAAATACTAAATATTTTTTTTAATATTTTATAGCCATTAAACATTTCATTTTCCCTTTTCTTCTACAGTTGCATCTAAAATGCAGTCCCCTCTCGTCTCTTCACTTATTTAAATTATTTTGTTTTAAATTTGTATCTCAAATATATAATATAGATTAGCTCAAGTGTTTTTCTGCTTGGAATGGAACAATAATCAAGTCTTTGGAGTAAGCCCCCCTCAACACAAAAAGGCTCATTCCCCTTAGTTCTATACCCAATGTGTGCGGATTGGGAAGTTTACACATGCCCCAAGAATTAGTCAGGTGGGATGTCTAGAAAATTCAGGTGGGACGTCTAGAAAATTCAGGTGGGACGCTTGGATACTTGATCTTAAAAAAAATGAAAAAATAATTGTAATCATGAACATTATCTTCCTCTTTTGCTTGAAGATGGAATGATCCTAGGTTAAAAACCTAGAGCAAGGCAGAGCTATGTAAAAAAAATGAAAAAATAATTGTAATCATGAACATTATCTTCCTCTTTTGCTTGAAGATGGAATGATCCTAGGTTAAAAACCTAGAGCAAGGCAGAGCTATGAAAGTTTAATTGTAGAACCTGGTCTGACTAGGGTTAGAGTTAGGTCATGTTGGGTTAGGGTATGGGCTGGAAAATCCATACTCCATTTAAGGTGGAGCTAGATTAGGATTGACTTACAATTCAGTCCAATCTTATCTAAGTTGCACTCCCAGTAAAGGATCCCAATTCTTCACTTCGAATTTTTATAGGAAAATACTAAGTTCAAACTTTTGGGCCTTGAAACTTGCACTTGATTTTCATTTTGATTAGTGGAGAAAGATAATTTATTAAAATTTCTAATTTTTTTTTTTTATTGACGAAGGAGGGGAACGTCGAACACAATCCTACTAAACCCCGCTTCGGGTCACGTCCCCCACCCCTTCAGGTGACGTAAATTTTGGTCCCTTGCATTTTGTACCTCTAGTTATACTCATAAAAGAGCAAGATCTCTATAGAGAGGTCTTGGGTTCAAACCATGAGCGCCTCAAAGGGTCATTTTTCATTGGAATATGTATAGAGTAAGGTCTCATTGGGTAAGGTGGTTTTCATATACCTTGGGGGACTAGTTGAGTGCGACGCCTGGACATCTCCAGACCTCAAAAAAAAAAATTAATTAATCATAATTTTTTTACTTTAAAGGACTGAATACTTTTCTAAAAAAGAAATAAGAAAAATTAAAATTTGAATAAAAACAAATCTAAGATACGACGTATCTAGATAGGTGGACTTTTTCAAGATAGATAATTGTTGGTGGTAATTGACTTGAGAAAAGGGTTGATGATTATATGGGACCAAATCTACTATCTGAACAAAAGAAAAAAAATATGATCAGTGCTTTAAAAAGAAGATAGAACATGTTTAATGAACTTTCATCAATAATGATTAGATTTTGATCATTGATTCAATTATGAAGGGTGAATGTGCTTTCAAACATGCTGAACAACATTTTTTTATAATAGAAAACATGTTTTGATCTCTCTTTTAAAATACACAAATGAAGGATTATAGAATGGATTTTGTATTTTTTTATTTTGAGCAGTCATAAAAAAGATTTCATTAAAAGAGAGAATAAAATACAAAGATAAAAGGACGGTCTAAAAGGGATAGACCCAAAGAGAAACAAAAAGGAAAGATGGAAAAGAAGAAAAATATAAGCAAATAGAATCACTGTAATAAAAAAACTCCATCCCAAAGGTTATCAACTCCCAATTTTGCGAAATAATCCACCACCCCATTGGCCAATCTTCCAATATTAGAAAAAGATACTCTCATTCCTTTAACCAATTCTCTCACCTCCCTAACCACACTTGACAATCTCCAAGGTGGGCGCCGTAAACCCGATACCCATTTGAAAGCATTTGCCGAATCCCCTTCGATAACCAGATGACCTTGACCAAAAGTCTTCCAAATGACTAACGCTCTCCTGATGCTAAGAATTTCTGCTTTATTAGATTCCTTCAACCTTACCGACTCAGAGAACATTATGGCTGACTCTCCCCTGTGATTTCTAAGCACTCCTCCGATCCCCGCTGGACCTGGTTTTCCTCTTGATGATCCGTCAATATTAAACTTCCAAGTTCCTAGATGGGTCGGCTCCCATTTGTCTTGTTTCCTAACTTTCCGATTCCGAAACCTCATGTAACCCTCCCAAGAAACCAAAATGTCATTGATTTTAAGCCCTTTGAAAAGTGGATCAGCTACCAACCAAGAAAACCAAAGCCACTTAGCTTTATGAAAAATGTCAGAACCAGTGGACGAAATACCCTCAGAAAGTCTAGAATTCCTTTCCTTCCATAAAGACCAAACAACCACTGCTGGTAGGGATTGCCACGCACATTTCAATCTAGGTTTCAACCAAGGAATGTTCCAAGCTCCTATTAACTGAGATAAGGAGTTTGAAAAGACCTAAGGAATCCCCAAGAATTTAGTAAAATTCACTCAAAGACCTTTGGCCATATCACAATTAAGAAACAAATGATTGACTTCTTCCAACGAAGATTCACATAGAACGCAGTTTAGAACACCATCACCCCTAAGAAGGCCTCTCCGATTCAGTTCTACCCTAGTCAGAATCTTCTCTTTAAGGGTACACCAAAGAAAAATTTGTACCCTCGGTGGAATTGTATTCTCCCAAATAGATTTCGAGATCTTCTCATCATCAAGTAACTGACATTAAGCCAATTTTGTATTTTTAGATTAGTGGACATGATGAAAGGTAGAGATTTAAAGCAGAAAATACAATTTATTTGTTGATTTACATTTACCCTATGAGATCATCAAATTTATCCTTCAAAGTTCAGCAAGGATTTCTAAGCAATGATGGTTTTTTAGCTCTCCACAAATGTGGATAGGAAGACTTGTACATGTCTCACCCTCGCCCCAAGGATTAGTCAGGTGGTCTCATAAAAAAAATTTAAGGGAGCCAATTGGGTACTGATTTATTTTTAATTAGAAATCGTTTTAGGCAAATAACTCATTTCCACGGTGGCACACACTGAATGATACGTGGCAATTTAGCAATTATTGTCAATTAGATGTCAAGAATCATATAACGCACACTTTTGTAAATACTGCAATAAGTGCAGTCCATCAAAGCCTAATCTGCATTGGAAAAAATTCAGGCTGTGATTTTAGGCCCAAAATAGGTTGGTCCTGATCCCATTTCTTGGGCCCAATGGCTAATGAGCTCAATTTTCTGTTTTTTCTATTAAAAGAAGTCACAATTGGCCCACATTTAAGGTCCATGGGCTTCAATTTCAAATAAAAACTTCCACTGATAATCGAAATATCGGTCAATATTTTTCAGCTGGAACTCATTTGATAAGCTATATTGGCCAAAATTAAAGACGACAAACAATAAAATGATCCCAACAAAAACATGATCTTTGGATTTCAAACAAAGAAGGAACATTTTACTGCTCTGTTTAAGCGGTTCACGGGCTATCTACAAAAGCCCAAGCTCTCTGAAGTCCGTCGGACTTTTAACAACAAAGTCCGAGCCCGCTATTTAAAGCCCACTTATTTTGACACCTAGAGCTATTTTATTTTATTTTATTTTTTATTTTGTAACTTAAAATCTATCCATACATATTGAAAGTAGACTTAAAAACATCATACCAATTAAAATTTCAGTTCAAAAATCAATTTCTATCCACTTGATTTTAATAATCAAAGTTGACAAACATTCTTAAAATATTTAAGACTTGGTGATTTTGACCGTTGAAAGCAAGTGGCTAGAAATTTGACCGTTGAGATGAAATTTTAAGTAGTACTATCGTTTTAAGTCTACTTTCAGTCTATATAGTTAAATTTTCAATTTACAATACAAAAATTAAAAAAATAAATACAGTACCAAATATGGCCTTCTGATATATATATATATATATGGGCCAAAAGCCCAACGGGTCTCTATGAGCTTCAAGTAAAAACCGAAGCTCGGCCCATCAGACAACTTGTCTGAACCCATTTATTTAAATCAAGTTTGGACCACGTTCGAACAAATGAACACCCTTATTTCTGTTTTAAGTAGTGGATCTTCATTGAACTCCAATGGCCCAATCTTCATTGAACTAGTCTTACCACTTGGTCATCACTATCTTTGAAAATGCTACTAAAATCAAACATTCCTGTGCCAACTCCCATTGCCCGATCTTCATTGAACTAGTCTTACCACTGGGTCATCACTATCTCTACATTCAACTAAAATCAAACATTCCAGTGCCAACTCCCACTGTCCGATCTTCACTAGCCCACTACCTGCACTCTATTTCTGCTCAGATCCACCCACAATTACACCTTTGTTCAACCTTTCAGTGGACCTGCCTGCTGCCTCTTGACCAATCGCTTCTCAAGCTGGGCTTGCCATCTGCTTTGCCAGGTGCTCCTCTGAATGGCTGGTTATGTCAAGAGATTGTTGAATGCATCTTCACATCATCTGTTATCCTCAAACCAACCCCCTTTCTGATCCACCACCTCTGATACAATGGGCGCCAATACCAGCAAAGTGTCGATCAGAGACCAACACAGTCCAATTTTTCCATCCAATCAACCCAACAAATTCTTCCAGTCCACAACCCGCATAGCTGATCAGAATACCTCAGTTAATCCCAAGTACCATAACATTTCATGTTTGCGCCATGGCCCAATTTGCATCGAGTACCCATCAATATGTTTAAGATTATGTTTGAATATAGGAGAAAGCTCTTTGCAAACTATAAGAGAACTGAGATCCAAACCTCTTGCAGTTGTTTCAGACAACAGAATCTCTACTTTAATTCCTAAGGCGGCCACAATGATTTGATAATGAATAATGAGCAATTAACCCATACAAACATCACATGGTGGTGTCTTTGTAATAAAAACATTTAAAAGAATGAGAAGAAAGAAAATGAAATATTGTCCTACAAAGTATCCGTTCAACTGAAAGAGTCACGATCACAAAGACAGTGTGTTGAAGGACATTACCCTGCACATCCCTATGTGGAGCCCATCAATTGGGGTTGTGATAGTTCTATTGCAAAGTAATATATTTGAATATGTAGCCCACCATAAATCATTTTAATCAAATCAATAAAACCAAGTTATTCTTAAAGGAAGCAAAAGCCTAGAGATAAAAAAGATAGCAACAATTTAAAATGATCATATGTTGAGGAGCTTAAAAAACATTGCTTCATCGATCTAATCAAGGTATTTTTGGTCGACCACATGTTTAAACATACAACTTGTCAATGGACCCGTCATCCCCTAAATGGTGGGCCCCACCTCGGAGTGCAAACAGAGCCTCGAGGCACAGTTAATCTTTGTCCTCAACTAAATACCCATTCAACTGAAAATCCAGTTGCCTTTCCAAAGGATAATCCCAACAATTTGTTACTTGTTGACACTGTAAGCATCATTGTGAACCCATCTAGTAGCTTATGAATGTTAATGACTTGAATTGAACTCCGGAAAACATGATAATATAATACAATCATGCTCCTGTTTAAGTACAGCTTCTCAGCATTAATGGACAAAGGAGTTTGCCAAGCTATACCATGATATACTAAAACCCACCTTAGGGGGACTTCTCAAATGAGGAAGGAGAAGAGTATCCAAAATTATTTAAATTGCTTAACAATGTGTTTATTTGTGGGGATGAGATTCATTCCAGGGTATGGGCCATAGACTCTTATGGAGAATTCTCATTGAAATCCTTCTCTCAATCTAGGTTCCAAGAGTCATCCTCCATATTTGCTCAAGGGGAAAGTAATCGCTCCTCCAAGGGTACAGGTCTTCTCTTAGGCAGCTCTTGCAAGAAAAATGCTCACAAAGTGAAAATTTGTGTGAAGGAAGATCCTGCTAGAAGACAGACCCAATGTGCAGCCAATCCAACCAAACAAAAGGATTCATGGATCATCTCTTCCTGGACTGCACCTTTGCAAAAGAGATGTGAGATCATTTCTTAGAATTGTGTGGTGCATATGGATGATGAAGGATTCGCTGGGGAGGCATATGAAAAGTTGAGTCCTTTCAAGAGGAAGGGAAAAACCTATGGCACACAATTCCAAGGCGGTTCTATGGACAGCTTGGAGGGAACCGAATGAAAAAGGATTAAGAAAGAGTTCTAGAACATTATCGTGTACAAAAAAAAAAAAGAAGATATTATCATGGAAAGATGAAAGAAACCAAGCAATGAGAGGTTCAAACTGAATGCTAATGGGTAACCAAAGGGAAACCAGGGCGAGCAAGGGTTGGTGGGGTGCTAATGATAGCCAGTGACAGTATCTGCTCATGACTGATGGGAAAGACAAAATCAAACGAAGCTATGTCACAAGCTATATGAGAAGCACTAAAGCCACATTCATGGAAATTTTTCAAGGTAAGCTTATAGTGGACAGGGATTCAAAATAATGCAGCTGTGATAGCTCAATTCTCTGGACCTATTCCTTTTTGTCTCTCTAAGAAGCAGAATTATATTCTCTCTGGAGAGGCGTGAAGGAGCTTGCTAGATCAGATAATGAGCGAGGTATCCTAGACGGACTCAATCGGCAAAAGAAGAGGCCTTACTATCTCTCATATTGCTAGGTCCTCAAGGGATAGAGCAGAGAAGTTGGAATAGGAGGGAAAATGCTGAAACTATAATCAGAGCTTAAGAGAATCCTCTGTTCACTCTTCTGGGTGCTTTCTTTATCTCGTTTTGTTTCTCTCGTAGTTCTGTACTTGGTTGGTTGCTGCTGTTCCATCAGCTGATTCTCTGGCTGTATTCTTTTTTCCTATCAATAAAATAGTTATCTTTAAAAAAGATCACCAAACACATTAAAATGGAAGGAAAAGAACCCCATAGACATTATGGCCAATAGTCAGTGAAATCAAATACCTAGTGGGCTTGATAGAGGTCTCATGTCTTTATGGAGAAGAACAGAAAATAGTATCCTCGGACTATTAGGCGAAAAATGATATGGTGGCTTAGGACTCAAATACCTATCGAACATCGTTGCACATCATGGATTAAGTTTCTATAATTAGCATTGATTCAGTTTTTTAACTGGAATGGGTGTGTTTGCACCAGAATAATAAATCATATACTGTGGATATTTTTGAAAGCTTTTGTTAATTTCCTAATATAATATAATCACATTCTTCCATTCAAAAAGTGTGTGCATGTGCGTGTGTAACTCCAACCTAGCTTCATTGCACAATTTTCTCCATTTGTTTCCCTTCCATGAACAGCTCCATTCACATAATTTTTTTTTTTGTGCGGCAATTATTAGAGATGTTGCATTCAAGAGACCATGTTGTTATTCACGAAAATAGGCCATTTGCTCATCAGGATACATCATCAATCATGATCAAATTGTAATGGCACTACAAGGACAATTCATTTCTCTTCAAAAAAAAAAGACAATTCATTAAAAGATAATAGCAATTCTATTCCCTGTAATAAAAAGTTTTAGAACAAGACATAGTAGTATGGCATTTATCACCATCAGGAATTCAAATTACAAGTTTCAACCATAATTCATAACCATACTTCTCTATTCACATACCATGAATCAAACCCTGAATCACTCAAATCCTAAAAATCGAAAAGGAACTCATTTCAAAGTTTAGTCCTATACTCACAGTTTGAATTCTCAATTTTCTGACTTGAAACATCTATAGTCACATTGCAGTTCGTATACGATACCACATGATGTTTAAATAGATTAAGAACACTAACCCTCCCAGAGATCCTAGTACTGGTTTTCATGGACAACGTACCCGCAACAATGTCTGAATACAGTTTAGAATCTGAAAGAAGCTGGTCCGCCATTATCACCAGGGTCAAGTTCATCCCCTTTGTCTCCCCAGCTGATATCTTCCCGGCAGGGATTGCCACCTCCCCAACAAGAATTTCCCTGTAATACAGGAAAGCAGAGCTGTTACCGTACTTGAAGCTTGCGTGATTTGGATTTTTGACGGTGAGATCAATTCCGAGGGAAACATTGACGTCCACACTCAGTCGGGCAACGTCGAGGGAAACCCTCATGCCGTCGAGATCGACGGAATCAACAGTCGTGATTGCATCTTTAGGCTTGAAGACGGTAAGACCCAGAATCAACAGGATGAGAATGACAAGAATAAGCAAAGCAAGGAGGGAACAGCATATTTTTTTGGGTTTCCAAAATATGGAATAGGTGTTGCGGTGTTGATTCTTTACTGAGGAATCCATGGAAAACGGCTTCTGGGGCCTAGAAGAAGGATTTCTGAGGCCATAGAAAATTATACATGTGAAGAGAATCCCGTGAAAAATGATGGTGGGGGATGAAGTTCATGGAAATGAGAGAGTTGAGAATGGAAACAGCTAAGAAAGTGAAACCCATTTGAGAAAATCCCAAGCCAAACAGTGGGAAAGAGTCATAGATCTTCTTCTTAAAGGGAAAGAAAAGTATTAAAACAATGAAGATAAAGCCAGAAATCCAGATTCCACAGAAAGAGTTTGTCTCTGTGAGAAAGATTACAGCAAGAAAGGAATGAGAAGGGAAGTAAGAGCAACGGTTTGGTTTTGTTTGGTTTGGGTTTGGTTTGGTGAGCTGAGATTTTGCTTGAATAGAAGAGAGTTTGAAGTACTGCTAGCGAGACACATGTCATCAAATGATTTGATAGTTTCACATTATTATTTGTTTTTAATATATAATTATATAAATGTAGTATATAATTTTTTATTATCAATTAATAATTCTAGTCTTATAATCTTCATCTTTAAACTTTCGTGAGTATAAAATTTTTAAAAATTAAAATTAAAAGATAAAATAATTAAATAGTGGTGACACTTTATGCGCGGTCTAATCACATGATTTTCTTTACATCATATTGTAGTACCCCGCCCCGTGGGGGCCAGGGCTAGAGGGCGGTAAAGGGAGAAATAGTTAAGGATGTTGGTCCTGCCGATAGTGCCTCCGCGGGATTGATGAGGGAATGAGTCCTACATTGCCATGAGAGGGTGGATTTCCATTGGTATATAAGTTTGGAGGCTCCTCCCATAAAACACAAGATTTTTTGGGGGCTCTTCTTCAGTGAAATCCTCAGAGCAAAGCTAAGTAGGCCTGAGTGCAGGTCCAAAGCCAACAATATTATATTGGCGGGAGCAAGTCGTTACACATATCGACTTCAAATTTTATTAGCAGAAGAGCTTTTACGGATAAACGGACACTCCCAAACTACTCTAAATATCATTAAATGAATTGCTTTAATATAATTAATAATCTAAAGTATATAATCTTAATTTTTATATTTTGATAATTATATGTGATTGATTTTAAAAAGTTTGATCATATGGACGTAAAACTTCATACAAAAACTTAAATTAGTGTTAATTTTAAGACCTACATAAATAAACTTAAAAATGAAAAGTTATGGTTTAAAATAGAAATGCAATTTAATAGAGCTAATTAGAGATCCTTTAAATATTTTTCATTTTTATTGAAGCTTGTGGATTGAAAGTTCTTTTTAAAAACTAGTATATTCTATTTAAATTACATAAATTATTTGCATGATGCTAAGAATTATGACGAGTTATTTTCAGTCATTCATTTTTAATATCTTCAATTAAAGATTAACTTAATATAAAAAAATTAGCTATAAGTGCAGTGAGTTCTGTCGATCGTTTGAACTTTATTATTAAAAATTCATTTTTATATAAATCATTTTGTTATAATAAAAAATTCTACATTTTAAATTACACTTAAGATAATGCGTTAAATAATAGGAAAATGATAGAAACATTTCTTTTTTATTTTTAAATATGTACTTTATAAAAAAGACAAAATTATTTATGATGAATATTCATAATAAAAAAAAGTACAATGAATGTTATAATTTTTTTATAAAACTAATATCTTAGAAAATGTTTTTATTTTTTACCTAATTAATTTTTATCATTTTGCTTCTATGAAAGTGTGTACAAATCTGAATACAAAAGATGGGAGACAAATTTGTAAAGCCTACCCATGTTGAAAAACACACCACGCAACTATAAAATAGAAAAGATATATTGAGAAAAGTTATATATCTTTTTAACATTTTTAAAAATATACAAAGAATGAGAAAATAAAGAAGAATAAAAAATATAATGTGAACATATTTTTATAAAAAATTGTCATTTTTTGAAATATTAGATTTTTGAGAGTCAAATTTTGATAAAAATAAATTATGTTCCAAAATTTAGAATATATTTAAAAAATTTAGAAAATAGAAAACCAATATGAGAAAATTCCTAATATGAAATTCATGTTATTTAGTATCCTATAGTGGCATGTATCTTCTATTAGAATTCACTAATTTTTTTGTACAAAATTCTAAATTTTATAAAGATATTAGAATATTAAGAAAATCATGCAAACACTCTAAAAACTATATTAATCTTCATTAATTTTTTCCATAAAAAACTTCAAAATGGAAATTATATTAGAAATCTTAGCTTTCATTAATTTTTCAAAAAAAACTTGAAAAATCACATAGAAATTCTATAAACTATATTATCACAATAAGTCATTTTCATTCTAAGTCTATAAACACTTTTTTTTATTAAATTATTTTTCACAAAAAACCCTAAAATCAATATCTTTTTGTAGCAAATTTTTTAAAAAAAAGAGAGATACCTATCCACATGGTAGTTGAAAATTAAAAGGACAGAAGTACTTAACCATATGGCATTAGGTCATAACTATCTTAAATAATATGTTGAGTTATGAGTTCATTCATTCATCTATTAATAAATATATAAAGAGATGGTTTAAAATTATTTTTAAATGAATCTTGATTATTTATTTACTAAATAGTTGTAATTTATTTTTACAATATTAAGAAAATAAATAATAAAAAAATCTTAAAGAATAGCTAAAACCAAAAAGAAATTTTAAATTTTAAACTGACCCATCTCTATCACATTAATATTAAAAAATAGATAAATTTATGTAAAAATATTTCAAAAATAGATTTTGCTAACAAGTGTACGTAACTGTTGAAAAAGTAGAGTTCCACACTTAGAAAAAGAAAAAAGAGTAGACTTTCAAGACAATCTCTGTTTCCACGCTTCCACGTTTCCTATTATCAGACGCACAAGGCTTCACTGCTGTCCACGACTCCGTATAATAATAGACTTCCCTCAGGATCAGGAAATTTTCTAACATCAGAGCCCATTAGCAAACAAACAACTTAAATATCTACTGTCACCAATATCTTTAATATTTTTAAATTTATCATATTTTTATCGACAAAATATTAATCATCGTTAATATCTCAAGATTTATTGATATTATAATAAATTCTTGATAAAATTGAAATAAATAGTAACATCGTGATAAATTTCTGATAATTTCCCGATAAAATCCCAGTAAATTCCTTAGTGATATTTTGCTTTTCATTTTTTTATTTATTATTTTTAAATATTATATTTTTTGTGAGATTTTTCAGTTAATTTCCTAGTGAAAAATCTGAGAATTTGAGATTTTTTATCCACATGAGTGTAGCTCAACTGGTTACCTCCTACCTCAGGAAGTGGGATGTTGCGGATTTAAACCCTCATGGCCTAACCTTAGTGTGCCGTAGGGATAGTGGACTCATCTGTGGGGAGGTTAAGTTGGGTATTCCACAGTTTCTCATACGTAAATTGAAAAAAAAATCTAAAAATTAGAAGATATCCCGATATTACCAATCAGCGTTAATATCCTGAGAACAATATTTGTGACAATAGTTTGTATAATCACAACAGGTTGATTAGGAATGCTTTACTTCTTTAATATTTGTGTCACCTTATTAGAGGCCTTTTATATGTTAATAAAAGTGGGTGTAACTCAACTAGTAATCTCCCGCCTCAATAAACAGTAAGTGTTAGGTTCAAACCCTTCATGGCTCCATCTGGTGTGACCTAAGAAAAATGGGTATTAAAGGTTTTACGTTGGATTTCCTGCGATTATCCATACATAAATTAAAAAAAGAAATCTCCCTAAATTTGTCCATTACCCTTTCAATAAAAAACTACTTTCATTGTGTACCCATGCCTTTGATTAGCATTTGTCACTTCATTTGATAAGCATATGTATTTAGTGTGTAAAGTAATGCAATACAAAAACTGAAAATCCTTTTCATTACAGTACAGAAAGGTTCCATTCGTTCTCCTTACTTCCTAATGAATCTGAACTCAGTCGTTGGCATAATAAATACAGATCAGAGAAGGAGCTGATGTGATTCTTATACAGTCGTGGGTTGGCAGTGGTGGGTAGGGTTCTGCATGCCTCTTTTAGAAAGTCACAGTTTGGTTGCATTTGAAAACCTACAACCTATGGAGGCTTCACTCTCTGGCGTGTCGGCATTTTTCCCTTCTATTTTTCTTTGGTATGAAGGTGACATGTGATTCATTTAAAAAAATGAAGACCTGGGTTTTTTTTACTTTAAAATTTCATTGCTGGTCTTGAAGGATTAGTAGCATCTTAGGACTGAGCATCCAATCCAAAAGACTAGTCTGATAGGTATAGTGACTCAGTCACATATAAGTTTTTAGTTTCTCCCTTCAGATGTAGGATTCTTGTTCATACCCTAACAATCTCCCCTCAAACGAGACTCTATAGAACGTCACCAACCAACCCGTTCAGCTAGAGGATCCCTGAGTCCACATGTTGTAGCTTGAAGACCCGACTCTGATACCACTGTTAGGACTGGACTTCTAGCCTAAAAGACTAGCTTGATAGATAGAGAAACCCAATTCCATATAAGTCTTTAGTTTTCGTCTCTCACAACTGATGTGGGGCTCTCGTTCGTACTCCAACATACAAGAGATCCATCTGTAGAGCAGATGGACATTTTACTTTGAACTTAACCATCAAGAAGATGAGACTGACAACCATGAGCCTAAGTAACCCTAGATCCATTAATCACCTTCAATCACTGAAGATCTAATCTGCATTCTCAGACATGGTTCAACACCCATGAGGAGTCCCTGAAGTTCTGCATGTTCTGGTACTGTACAAGTAAGACGAACTGCATATGCCACCAGAACTCCACCGCATCCTCCAATCCCATTCCAGGGAATTGCCGAACCATCAAAGTTCAAATTGATCTCCTGTTCAAAGGGAGATATCCATGTTATTTAACAGTTTCTGGACATCTCATTCCTGCGTGCCACATTCAATCCTTGCTGTTGGTAATAGGAAGCTGTAGCCATCATCCACGTGAAGTTAACAAAAGTCCCACATCATCTAGATTGAAAAACTAATGATTATATAACTGAGCTTAAAGTGAATCCATTCAACGAGAGGAGGAGGACCCTATTTTATGGACCAAAGCAAGTGCGAACCATCAATCGTAGGAATGGTGACTTAAATCCTATCTTGTTACATTCTATTGTATATGAGTCAAGGCCTGAAATCAATTAGATTGATGTTCATAACCAGGGTTTCTAAATTGGGCAATTTGCCTCATTGATTCCAGGGCTGGTCAAATTGAGAAACTTGCTCCAATGCTGGCCGTCCCTAGCTTAGTTTGGCACTCATGCAAAGAAAGAAACAACAGAATTTCAGCAGCTCCTTCAAGTCTCCTCTTTTGGTCAATCTTAATATTCTCTTTTGAACAGCAGCTGATGTTTGTTTCACTCTTTTATATTTTATGCTTGACCCCGGCTGTGGGTTGCCTCTATTTCCCATTTTGTAGTCTGTAACCTATCTTCTTTTTGCTTTACTTGGCCCCGTCTACGGGCTCCATATTTTTGTGTCCTTTTTTGGGGGTCCCCATCTCTTCTGAACACGGGTGAAAAATTCAGTATCGGCCGATATTTTTCTCTCTTATTTTTTTTTCTTTTTTTTAAAAAAAAGGTATCAATATCGGCGATATATATCGGATATCAACCGATATTAACAATATCGGAAAACCAATATATATCGGCCGATATCTAGACCCCAACTTCTGAATGATATGGCTGAAAGAATTCGTTCAAAAAAATGTCCATTGACTTCTTATTGCGTTGCTTCTTTTCTCTGTTCTATGCACACTTCTCTTCTTATTTTATTTCACATAGAAACATATGTAGATCAATCAGTAATATATATCCTCAACAGAGTTTTGCAGACCATAAATTCAGAAGACAGCTTATCTTTGTTTAGCATTTATTTAAAAAAAAAAAAAAAAAACTTATCTTCATTATCATTTATTGAAAAGAACAAAAGAAACTCATAGCTTTGTGAGCTTGAATTCCCTTCAAGGAATGCAACTGTTAAAAAGCAACTTTGACAAGGTTTAAATTTCACCCTGTGCAATCCATATGATCACAGGGGAAACATTCTATGTTGAATTAATTTGAAAGCCAGGACTCAAGATCATAATTATCAGAAAACTCATTTTCCCTCTCAAACGACTACATTCTCATTTTTTATTTTTACAAAAGATATGACAATTCTATATATATATATGGAGTAAATGACATTTATAATGGTGATAAAAATAATATAAAAAACTTGATATATCGCCTATATATCAATAGTAAAAATGTAATACTGTATAAATTAAAATATAGTGTTAGGTTTTGTGGAGCTTGATTATCAAATATTTACTGGTGATTCTATCCCCACTGGTCTGGTCATGGATCCCATCTCCACTGGTTTTAATGGAGGACAATTTTATAATTTTTTACATTACATATTTTGTAGTCCTAATTAAGGCAATATAATGTCTCTTTTCGTGAAAGAGAGGTGAGAGAGCAAAAATTGTAATAAGAGTCAGTCGTCCAACTCTTCTTTGTTATTTTGCCTTTGAGTATAGTGAATCTGGTCTGAATCCGTGGACATACCAAAAGGGAACCACGTAAAATCTAAGTGTCTTTGTGTGTGTTTAATCTGTGTTTTATTCTTTCGACTATTGTTTGTGCGCTCCTATTCACAATATATAGACCCATATACCGCAGGTCAAATACTTAAAACTCTCTTTAGGGATTGCCTCAACTTTGAAGAGGAATAAGAAGACAGCCGACTGCTATTGATAGATTGAATAATATTTTAGTTTTTACCCTTTTGTTTGTTGACTTTTGATCTTTTAATATGGAGTCAAGTCCCATTAAATTTCCATAATTGTCATCAATTTTGTCTTGGGTCCACTGTCTATGGGGCATGCCAATTTAGAACTACATCCAATTTGAAAACAGAGCACTTGGATGCCGTATTCAAAGTGCACGCCATTGAGAGGAAATTTCAACAGTGAATTTTATAATATCTGAAAACTATGGCAACAATTGTGGATCAATGGCATAAAGTAATGTATTGTTTTGATGCAAATGGTGTCGAGAGAAGTCAACAAAAGATGGGTAGAAAAATCTAAATCTAAGGCTTTGAGTTGAATTTGTAGCATATCAACAACCACCATCACCTTAAAAAATAGATAGATGACATGGTTCCTACAGACAAAACACCCACAAGAAATTTAAAATTTTGTAGAACCTCACTCTCTGGGGATCAAAGAATCAGCAGTCCACTGCAATTTCAGAAGTATGAAAAGAAGTGACATGGGTCTATGTCTGTATGTAGAGTTACTGCAGTTTCATCCAATTCATACAAAAAAATCACATAAATTAGAGAACAATGAATGGCATGGAGTAATCTCAGACCTTAAGGGCATGTTTGTTTTCACCGGCCGGTGCTTGATGATGGTTTAAGTTCCTTACTTGTGCTGATTTTAAAAGAAGAAAACGAAATTTCTCGTATCCAAAAACTGAAATCAGTTCTCAGCTTTAGCTAATGCTCCTATGGTGCAGAGTTGTAATTTCGACTATTAGTTCATAATAAAACTAGGAAAAGTTGGTTGATCATGAAGGTAGCTCCGGGTCCATGGTAGAATTTGTATATTTTCATTTCATATTAAGAGGGTCAGGATCCTGCAGAGATGTTTTTTTTTCAATGAACCAATCTTCAACTTTCATCAGCCAAAATTATAGAATTATACAATAGCTTAACTATCAAACACCCCTTTCACCTGTAATAAAGTAGGATTGGACTCACAGGTTAATCACATATAACTTGTCAAGGAAACAGACTGTGCAAGTTAAGCCAATAAGCTCAAGGAATGGCTATTAGATAAATCACTCTCAAGTATAATTTTATTTGGCTGTTGGGGATGTTACCATGTATGAGGTTGAAAAGGATGCCTTCTCTCTGTTGTGACCATTCCTTAATGTAATGTGGAGAAAAGTACTTGGTAAATGATTTTCTATTCAGTATATAGTCAAGAATTGCGGCTTTGATGATGATATAGTCCAGACTTTAACCCAAAGGGGGTGGGCCTGATGGTCAAGAAGCTCCCCTCACGAAGGGAGGTCTTGAGTTCGATTCACACTCAAACCCCTCTAGGCCACTTCCCATGGGGTTACTCCTCATCGACTTAACCAGTGTGTGTGGATTGTGAGGTTTACACATGCTCGTAGGATTAGTCTCACCTCCAACGTGGGGTGAGGATAACCATGTTCCAAAAAATAATAATAATAAGGAAAAAATGACCGGAGAGGATGCATGCGATGGGCCCAAATTGTGAACACAATATTTAGGCTGAACAAATAAAAAAGGTGTATCTTTCAAAAAAAAAAAAAATAAAGAAGTGTAGAAACAAGAATCACACTAAATCGGCTCCTATCATCTACCTATTCCAGCTCCAAATCCTTATCAATATTTATCAGGTAAAATGGTAGGAGAAAATGATTCCTAAACTAACCTGATTTTTAATTTCAAATGCAAAGCAAATCAGTAACCATTGGCCTCTATCAAGATATCTTCTACAATTCTTTGAACAGGATTAACAAACTCACTGAATCACTTGCCCTTTGAATGTGAATAGTTTCCACACCCTTTTCATCTACCTTGCAGCTACCGATCAGAAACCTCCCTGAATGCTATCAATTTTTGCCACAACTCATCCAAGGTGGCCAGACAATTGCATATGAATTGGAAACGGGCATAGGAGACACAGCAGGAATCAAATGGGTGAAACGTCAAAATTTTCAAGTTTCTGCCATATTCATGTACAAGCATGAAACACATTTGAGAAATTGGAAACAAGAATTCATGATCACACATGACTTTTTGAGAAGAGAAATAAGTCTCCTGATAAATACAAATACAATTCGAACAATACCATGGTTTGTTCAACTGTAGCTTGTTCCAATTCTAGTTTCTCCCACCTAAGAAAATTTCCCAACCAGCAATTACGATCAAATATCAAGAACATGTCCAGCCATTTCATACTCCCCACCCAGCAAAAAACAAACAAACTAAAGAAAAATAAAACCACATCCCAAATTCAATTTAAGAATAAAAATTGCATTTAGGATAGGTTTGTGAGAAGCATTCCTCTAAACTCAACATCCCAAATTCAATTATTGAATTTGATCAAATACCACTATCTGTAAGCTGCAAATGGACGATAACAGAACTGGAATCAACCCAACAATAATCACTTACATGTACAAGAACACATGGAAATGAATATCACAGAATTCAATTATTCAATTTGATCAAATACCAACATCTGCAATCAGTATAAACAATCGAACAATAATAGAAATAGAATCAACCCAAAAATACTGGACTGTATGTACAAGGACACATATACAGCAGAATAACATACAATTTAGTGCCAGAGGACCAGATATCTCCCCTCCCCCAACCTCAAACCAAAGCATACAAATCAGGAGAGAAAGAAAACCACCTGAATCCACAGCTCCACTTCTCCGGCAAGAATGGGCACCTCGGCAGCCAATGCCATGTTCTTCTCGACACTTTATACACCAGAATCTCCGGCCATGTATAGCAGCAGACGCAGACCATCCCGTCATGAAACAGGCAGTAGACATGTTCATAGTTATGGTAACACACCGACCCAAACTTACGGCACATCAATTCTGGCAATGTTGCCACCTCCACCCAATCATTCCCATCTCCTCCCAATTCCCAAACCTTCAAATTCTTTGAAATCCCATCCCTCCCTAGCCCACCCACCAAAAACAGCCGCCCTCCACTGCTCACCAACCGAACAAATGTGAGCTGAAGAGGCATTAAAGCTGCTACTTTCTCCCACCTCCCGGCACCGAATTCAAAACCCACGACTGAAAATGGCTCGCGGGTGGTAAAATACAGGGATCCGTTGAAGCAGACCCCTTCGTGGTGAGAATACTCACTCAGAATTGAATCGCAGCCCTTGAATTGGGTCCACGTATCAAACTCGGAATCGTATATTAAAGCAGTATTCGGAACCGAATTCAAATACGAAAGGAGTAGAATTTTATACCCATGTGGAGAAGAAGCAGAAGTAGAAGAAGATGGCGCTGGAACCGAAACCAGCGTCGCCGACGAAAATGGGAAATTCGGGAACTGGATGGTTTTGGTGGATTTGGTGAGAAGATTGCAAATGAGGAAGGAATTTTGCAGGGAGAAACAAAGGAGACCGTTGGAGGTGGAGATGAGGTGGGGAGAGGCACTGGTTAGCGGGAGAGAAGGGGTGGGTGCTAACATGCGCCATCGGTCAAGAAACGCATCGTAGAGAGGGAAATGAGGGTGAGATTGAGGATGGGATAGGAGAAGAAAGGCGGAGATGAGAGGAGTCTTTGTTAAAGAGAGGAAAGAGGGAGAAAAGAGAAGAGAATTGAAGTGCTTACATGTGGAGCGCAGGTTAAGCAAGGTTTTCAGAGGGAGGAGTGCTAATATGCGCTCTAAGAGATCCCCCGGCAACTGGCTCCAGATTTTGGGCTCCATCTCCGGTGATCGAGTGGCCGAACTCCGGCGACTGACGGTTTTGGCCGGCATTGTTTTCACAGGTCCTGAGTTGATGAACTGAATTCAATGTCTACAGAGACTCTTTCCAATGACCATTTATAAAAAAGAGTGAAAAGAGAATGAAAATATTATAAGGACTTCGGTTTGTTTCATGCTTCCATCTGATAAAAAGAGTGGGGCCACTTGGCTCATTTTAAATTTGATATTTAATTTTTATATTGTATTTTATAATGTCATGATCTTGTCCATCAACATATTAATTTTCCCCAATGCATATCATTTTAGTAATAATAAGTTTGAGTTAGTCTTACTTAATAATTTATTTAAATAATATTTTAAATATTTGAGTAATCACTAAAGCATAACTATATTAAAAACATATCAAGTAATTCGATACCCATAACTCGCAGAAAAATACATGCATCAAGAGTTTTATTTTAACGCTTCAGAAAGAAAATTAGAGTCTTTAAAATTCTTTATCATAAATAAAAATATATAAATTCTTTAAATATTCATAATCTAAAGTCTTTAATAGATTTGATATAATAAAAATATTATTTTAATCATTTTTTTTACCTTACACAAGAATGGTGAAGCAGTGAACAACTTTTTTTCTCTCTTTTTTTTTCCTTTTTTGCTAATTTCTCATAACATACAACAAACCTTTGTGAAGTGACAAAATATTTCACATCGACTAATTTGTGAAATCAATAATTCAACATAACACTTGAGAAATAGGTTTTGCGTGCAGCCGCATAACACAACAACACGTACGTGAAAGTAGATGTGAAATGGCAAATTGATAATATTATTTATTCAACACATATGATGTGTTCTATATCCATTCACCAAAAATAAAAATAAATTATTTGTTTTTTCTTTTCACAATTTTAATTTGGTTTATGCCAAAAGTGCCAATCCATATCCATCCATGATTCCTTCCCCAACGGTGCAGATATTTAAATGATGAATGAGGAGTATGCAATTCTTATGCTTTAACTAAATTGCTAAGAAAGTCATCATTGACAAGAGAAATATAAATGTCCCCAACACAATTTTCATGTCCTCCGAGGTAGGAGGATAAGAAAAAAATATTAATTTGTGTGGTGATACTATTTATCTTCAATTTATTGCAATAAAATAGTAATATATTTATTTTATCGTTTACTTTTTAATCTATTATATTATAATAAAATGAAGAACAAAATAATTTTAATACATCGTCGATTAATGTTTTAGACATGGGCCATATTAATGTGAGATTGAAATCGTCATCATCCATCATTATTATTAATTGCTAAAGTTCATCTAAATTATATTTTTTTCATTAGACTATCAAAGATCATAAAATTTGAAATTTCACAAATTATCATTTCTTTTATCTTATCTCTCTATGTTTTTAGTGATCTAAAAAATTTATAACATGTAGTTTAGAAAACTTAAATCCAAAGTCGAATGATGGACTTAAACTCAATAATAATTTTCTTTTTAACGGTTAAAAACCGCAATAAGTTGTAGGAGATTTTGAGTTCAAGTCTTACTCTCAACATTTAAAGGGCATTCCCCCTAATTTAATCTAGTGTATGGATAGAGAGATTTGCAGAGTTCTGAATACCTTAGACTTTAAATAAAAAATACTTTCTAAAAATTGATAATTATCGAAGTCATTGAACCTGTTAAAACATGAAGTGTAGTATACACTATTAAAAATTTAAATAATAATTATAAATTATATAAAAATCTACTCTCTTTTTTAATGGATTTCTTAAAAATTATAGAAGCTTGACTCTCAAGTTTCAAAGTCATAGTGATGATCAGAGTTTTGCTCTTAATTAAAAAAAAGACAGAACTTGACTGTTTTGACTACTACTCAATCTCTTTACTCCAAAACTCTACCAAACACAAAAGTTTTTATTGTATTAAATGACTCTATAAGAATTTTTTATTTTTTTTATCATTATCATAGTGATTGAGATCCTTTCAAGGAATCAAATGTCCAAAATAACTTTATTTTAAATGAGATCCTTTCTTTTGTTTATTAAAAAAATGGTATAATTTTATTTAAAGCTATGTATTATATTTCTATACTTTAGTAGGCACCTATTTTTAGCATTAAAAATAAGACCACATGTAATTTCTTAATTAGATGAGAATCACATGAAACAACATATAATAAAAAAGATCAACACAATCTTTTAAGAAACAAAATAAAATGAAGGGTTTTCTATGCAAAATATTTAAAATATTTTATGATCTCTCACACCCTTTATATACCCATGTTAGGTAAGTGGTCTTCTCAAACAAGTCTCGCATGACTTTTTTAAATTGGAAAATGATTTTTGAACAGTGCACCAAATTTTCAATAAAATTTTGATTTTGCCCAACCTCTTTCTTTCATACTTTTTCTCTTTTTCAAAAGTAAAAGAAAAATCGAAATTTTCATACTTTAATACAGTATCAAATTAGCCCGACCCATATTGTACCCTAGTTGTACATATTATATATCAGGGGTACAAATATCGGCTGATATATATCGATTTTGAAGTTGTAAATATCGGTCGATATATATAATTATCGGCCGATATTTACAATATCGGCTGAAATATTGGCCGTATCATATCGGCCAATATCAATTAGAGAGAGAAAAATATCAGCGGATAATGATTTTTTAACCCCTGTTATATATACCCAATGTGTCTGACTTGTAAAGGACTTTACTTGATTAATCATTTAGAATATGTGTACAATTGTACATTTCTTTACACATATCGATTATCGAGATTAAGGGATGAAGGGTAATTCTATAGAGAGTGGTACAAAAGAATTTGTAAATCAAACTTAAGACCTCCTTTTATGAGAAGAAGAAATTCATAAGGGTGAGGCCACCCGAGTTACACCCTAGCTATATTTGCTGCAAGAATCGGTATCTGAGTCGACTCGCACGAGTCAGGCCAGCGGGACACACTGGTTGTCGAAACTCGAAAGGCAAAAGATCGAAGAGAGGAGAAGCTTTGCTTTCCTTCTCAGAAATTGTAGGGTTTGGAGAAGGAGGACAAATGGAGAGCGCCTTTGCAAGCGCAGCATCGATAGCGGATCAAAGGCAAAAGATCGAACAGTACAAGCTCATCCTAGCTTCCGTTCTCTCCTCCAATGACATCTCCCACCCCAAGAAATTCATCGACCACAGTAATACTACTCTCAACTACCACATCCCAATTACATTGCAACTTATTTGAGTGATTTCTCCTTTTTTTTCTTCTTCTAATTATGAATTTCGATTGAACTGATTTCTCTTTTGATTATGATATCCTGCGAGTCTGGAAAGAATATATTCACATAGCTTAAGATATTCTGAGTATGATTTTGGGTTGTGCTTACTTCGCGGTTGACTTGGACCAGCTTTGTTTCCTTTTCTTTTTTTTGGTCTTTTAGTTCTACGTATTTGCACCTCTCGTGCTCTCTTCTCTTAATATATTAATAATTGAAAAAAAGAATCTCTTCTGATTGCAGTGGTGTCGGATGACGTTCCTTTGGTGGTCTCGCGGCAGCTATTACAAACATTTGCGCAGGACTTGGGAAAGCTAGAGCCTGAGTCTCAAAAGGAGATTGCCCATTACGCCCTCGCTCAGATTCAACCTCGAGTCGTTTCGTTCGAAGAACAGGTTCGACTTAGTCTCTCTGTTACTATTGCCCAATTGCCCTCTTCTTGTAGTTTTCTTTTATTCTATTCCCTGTGAAATTGATTTCCCTGTAAATTGCTGCATAGAAGACCGGAAACAGTATGTGTATCAAGAATGGAAGTGTTGTGAGTACATAGAAGTAGGAGAATAGGGACACATATAAATTCTTAGGAGCAAGTAATCATGAATGAGGCATTTTAATTTAGTCATCAAGATCAACATTAGAGCCTTTTCCTGTCTATTCAGGGTCAGCTTCCTGAGTCTACTCTTTATGTATCCAACAAGGGAAAGTGCAACTGTTGTATGCTTGCCCAAAGAGACACTTCCCAATGGACCATGCCTTTTCTTACCACTTAAATCCAAGTTTTAAAGGTTGTGTCCTTCTCACAGTCTCTTCTATATGTGACCTGTCAGTTTGCTGTTCTGGGCTTGTATTGGTTTTCTACTTATGTGCCCAAATGGTCTTAGATTGTGGAGTGACGAACAACTTAAGGCCTTGATTGAGTATGGTGAGTGTGGAAAGTGGGTTTTCCTTATTATGTATAAGAGAAGGGAAAAAACTTGAAGGTGGAGAAACACCATTTTTCAATTCACTTGGTTTGAATTTAAAGAACATTACTGTTAAGGCCTGGATTGGATGTGGGGAGTGTGGAAAATACGGTTTCCTTATTAGGTAGCACAAAAAGAAAAACCTGAAGGTGGAGAAACACAAATTTTCAGTTTACTTGGATTTAAATTCAAAGGATAGGTTGATACTGGTTTTCTACATATGTGCTCAAATGGTCGTTGATTACGGAGCGACAAAGAATGTAGCTGCAAGGCCTCCAATTGGATGTGGGGAGAGTGGAAAGTGGTCTTTTCTTATTAGGGTAGAAGAAAAAAGGGAAAAACTTGAAGGTGGAGAAATAGTGAAACACCATTTTCAATGCACTTGGGTTTAAATTTGAAGGAGAAAAGTGGAAGTCGACAATTTTCAGATGCTTAAAAAGCATGCATCTCACATTCGTATATCATTGTAGGAAACCTCAGATGGGGCTAAAATTTGTTACTTGGTTGATCAAACTTGGAAGTATTTGGTATGGTAAGTGACTTGCCAAGCCCTAAATCGTACCATGCATCTCTTCTCTCTCTCTCTCATTATTGTTATTATTATTATTATTATTAATTATTTTAACCATGGAGATCTCTGTGATTTGTATTCTAACAGTAAATAGGGATGAGCAGAGAATTTATACTCAAAGGTTAATTCCATAGTAAGGGGATAATGCTTTGGTATCAATGATTAGCATAGAACTTGTTTAGTGGAATATCATCTAGAAAACAACTGCATTTTATTGCAAAAAAGCAGAAATGATAAACAAAACCAAAGAAAAAGAAATTTCTGGGTCCCGATAGATCAGTTTGTACAGTATCTTTCACTCTGATACATAAAATATGATGCTGGTAATTTGGAGGGGTTGCTATCTATCAGGAATGCCTAAAAAAACCTTGTTGATTGGAAGATCCTAGCTGTCCTAACTTTGGCATTTATCCAGTATCAATTACTTCTTTTATTATTAAAATGCTTATTTCAGACCAAAGTATAAGCAACTAAAATGAGCCAATCTGGAAGATTTTTAGGCTTCTCTCTATCAACATTGAGACTATCTGTGATCTTCATCATTGATCCACATGTACTGAGTTTTCATCAAGAGGCCATACACTTGCTAATGCATCTTTTGGGAACATATGATTATACACTATAACCAGAGAAAAGTGGATCTTTAATGCATTTATATCAAACCGATGTTACAGGTGTTAGTCATCCGTGAGAAACTTGCTGAGTTATATGAATCTGAGCAACAGTGGTCAAAAGCAGCACAAATGCTAGTGGCATTGATCTAGATTCAGGAATCAGGTTTGCCAATAAGTTATCACTTGATGTTATTTGTGAATTTGGAATAGTTAATAAAGCATACTTGAGACTTCTATAACATCTTGTAAATTTCTTTTCACTAGAATGATGGATGAGACATACAAGTTGTCCAAATGCATCCAGATTGCTCGCCTTTATCTTGAGGTACTAAATGGTGGTGGTGTTGAGGTTTTTTTTTTTTTTTTTTTTTTGAGATATAAAATATTACCATTAGAAAATGAATAAACCTAAAATTGATGTTGACAATTTAATATCTTTGCAATCAGTTTAAATTTTCCTTCTTGTTTCATTTGATAGGATGATGATGCTGTAAATGCAGAAGTATTCATTAATAAAGGTTCTTTCTTGGTCAGCAACAGTCAGCATGAAGTCTTGAATTTACAGTACAAGGTGGACATTCTTTCACTACCACATCTATAATATATTAATATGACTACCTCGCATGGGGTAACTCAACTGGGAACCAGAGGTCCCTGGTTCGAGTCCCATAGTCACACAATGCCGTGGTTTGCAAGGGGCTGCGTGCATCTGGAATTTTACCCAATGCCCTCATAATCAGAGAGAGGTGGGGATCTTGGGGTTTTTGGTCATAAAAAAAAAATTAATATGACTGATTTCATATCAACAATAGAATTGGAAGCCTGGATTTTGACTGGCTAACTTTCCCCCTCTTTTTATAGGTTTGTTATGCTAGGATCTTAGATTTGAAGCGGAAGTTTTTGGAAGCTGCACTACGTTATTATGACATTTCTCAAATTGAGAAGAGACAAATTGGAGATGAGTATGTGAATGCGGAAATTTTTCAACTTATGCCTAAGATGCTCATAAATCATGTTATATCTCCTCATGATATGCAACATTGTATAAATTATACCATCAAGTAAAAATCGATGTTGGAGCCTGCCTACACACGAGAGTGATAAACTTAGCATTGTCAGGATTGAGTCACACCACCATTACTTTCCAAAAAAAATGTTAACATGAAGGCATATTTGATATCGAATATCCAATATCTATAAAATAGGGCTAGTGACCTCTCTGTGGTCCTCATTGGTTCCACCATCACTAAAAAAAGGGAACATGGCAAGCTGTTGGATCTGAGTCCACGACTGTAAGCCATTTACCAGCTTTATTTTGAACATCTATGTCTTGGTCTTTGATTTGATGCTAACATATTCGGATATGGTTATTTTTCGGTCAGCACATGAATCCATCACTCTCTTGATGGGTTTGGTGGGCCCCATGGCCATATGCCGAAGGAATTTCAGAAACCTGTTAGCAAACGAGCTTGTCATGTTGGCACCCTTTGTTCCTAAGGAATTTTTGCCATTTGTGTGCCTGGCCATCTCAAACATGATCCAATACTTCTTTGGTTTGGAAGGATTAAAAGAAAAAAAAAAGGTCTTGGTGTACATTTGCAACCGTTGCCATTTTTTGTAGGAAAGGAAAATAATTTCAATGATCAAATGGGTAAAGTGTGAACAGTTAAGTGTGCAGGCCTGCAAGTGACTTAAAATTGCAATTGGATGACAAATACCATTTGATGCCTTTGCTACTTTGTAATTTCACTATTAGGGATTGTTATTCCTTTTTCCTAACCACTATTAAGGGATTGTTTCTTAAGGTTATGGCTTTCATTACTCTGTTGTTTGTCATATGTCAGAGTGATTGATGAAGATGCACTTGAGCAAGCTTTGAGTGCTGCTGTGACTTGCACCATTTTGGCTGCTGCTGGTCCCCAACGTTCTCGAGTTTTTGCCACTTTGTATAAGGTATTTCCTTTCCATGTATGTTGATGATTTTCCTACTTTAGCAATACAGGCTTATTTTATTTTGGTCTAGTCTAAGCATGCCAACAAGAAAGTTGATACCATGAACTAAAGCTGGTGTAACCATGCCGCAGATCAACTAATCTAACAGGTTCTTGATCTGAGTAAAAACATAACTTTAAAAGCAGAATACTCTTAAATATTATTACAGAAATGTTATAACTATTAAATATTACATAAACTGTACACTTAATGCTTTTACAGAAATGGAATTTAGGTAAAGGGCAATTGGTTATTGACTCACTAATTAAATCCAGAGCTGTGAGCCCTATCCTTACATCTGGAAATTGATCTTACCCATCTTTAGTGTGAATTCTTCAATCAATTGGGTAAGAAGGGGTCAGTTGCCACCACTATTTATAACTAAACAACTCCAAAATTATTCGGGCTTTCCATAGCTTCTTCTGCATATGCACTTATATTGCCATGCCTGTACTTTTGCTTATTTCCTACTTTGTAATGTTTTAGTCATATGGTTGTACTCTCATCATATGGTGTTCATATACCTTTCATTCTTCCCACCATCATCACCATCAAGTGTCATTTATCCCATCTTAGAATCTTTTCATCCTTTTTCTTCAGTTGTTTATTAACTTCTTAAAAGAGGGCCTAGACTACACTAACAAGTTTAATCTCATCTTAGATTGTGTGTGTGTGTGTGGTGAGTGTGTGTGATAGATAATGAACACTTAAAATATTCAAAATTATATTATATATTATACTGTCTAAAGCCGGTTATGGTGATAGTAACATCGTCGTCATTTTCATTTTCAAAGCCATCATCCATCTATTTGTGTTCAGTTTTCCAAGTTCTTTCCACTCAATCTTATCAGTAACTATGTTCTCCTTGACATCACAATTTTTGCTTTCTCTTGTGCATTATTCTAAGTCTTTATTTATGGGTTCTGCCTCTTCATAGCACCTTCTGGTTGTAATCCTTCAAACTATTCACACTGGGGTTGTTTCCAGTCTTATACATGTGTAAATGGAGTTTTTGGTTTGTATAACACCCAAATATGCACTTAGCTTTTACATCATCCTCCTCTTCCTCCCTCCCTCCCTCTCTCTCTAAAAAAAGCACCATTGTCATCATTTTCATCAGCAAAGCCTTTAGTTGTTACAATACACTGCTTAATTGGTGGCATGTGTGTCATCCTTATTGTATATTTAAGCTTTGTCCTGATACCTTCGTAAGATCAAATAATGCATGGACAGGCATGAATATGAGTTTTGTGTATATTGTTCTGCTTATTATTCTTAGCATGCCCTCCTCAATGGAGCCATCCACAGTATGGCATTCTAATGCTGTTTGTGGGGCTTTAGTGCAGGATGAAAGGTGCTCAAAATTAAAGATTTACCCAATATTGCAAAAGGTACTGGTTTTATTATTAAAGGACTTATTTGTGCCATTTTAGCTATGTCTTTGTAACGACCCGTGGGGCAGGGTATTACAGTCTTCTGCATTGCGATTCAGATTCATGTCATTTTTGTTCACTTTGAATGTGAGTTTTCAGCATATGAATTCGTTGTAGGTCTATCTGGAGAGAATTTTGAGGAAACCAGAAATTGATGCATTTGCAGAAGAACTGAAAGTACACCGGTTACTGTCTTAAGAAAGTCTGCTTGGTTTCCAGCTTATATCTTTCTAGTTATTATTTTTTGTTTAAAAGCACTATGATGATTTCTAACATCACAATTTTCCAACAGAAAGCACTTCTGCCTGATAATTTCACTGTGCTTGATCGTGCCATGATTGAACATAATCTTCTAAGTGCGAGTAAACTTTAGACAAACATAAGGTACATGCCATGATAATGATTTCTTATTTATATCCTTAAATCTATCTCTAAACTATTATGTTATTTATGAATTATTATTGCTATGGAGTTCATCTTTAACTGTTCTTTATGCAGCTTTGAGGAACTTGGAACTCTACTTGGTATTGATCCTCAGAAGGTATGCAGTGGCAATATATTATCCTTCTTTGATAAGGTTGCATCAAACAAGTATTTCTTTTGACTTTTAGAAGCAGAGAAATTTCCCCAAAAAATGCAGTTTTATCTGATGCATGGTGCTTGCTACGTGTTGTAAATGGCTACAAAATGCTTATCAATATTTCAATACGCTACTTCTCCTTTTTTTTCCTTCTACTTGTACAAAATGCTTCAGTCCAAAGCCAGCAAAACCATGACTGAAGTTCTTGTTGTGATCTTGTGTTGCCTAATTTGTCAATGCAAGATCTCTCCCTCTACACAAGATCGCCATCCAATTTCTGCCCTCAGTTTTTTATATTATATATATAAAAAATAAAAAAAAACCAAATGGCATGTCTAAATCTGTTTTGAATTCCCAACGTCAATGAAAAATTAGTTACACAACGTAATATTTCAGGAATATGAATATCAAACTGTAACATCCTTTTATTATATTGGTAGCAAAGACCACAGCCGATCAAACGTATTGATATCGATGGTTTTTAGCTCTTCAATCTTCATATGAATTTCTGTCCAAATCAATCATTTTTACTGTGACATCTTTTCTATTGACAAGCTATACTATTCAATTTTGTTCAAATATTCTTAATTAAGGTATTGACTAATTGCACATTACAGGCTGAAAAGATAGCATCACGAATGATATATGAGGATAGAATGAGAGGGTCGATTGATCAGGTAGACCTTTCAGATTTAGTTCTTCTTTGACCTGAAACATAACTGTATTATGCCAGCATCATATGATCCCAGTTCCAAGAACCGATGTGGCCCCTCCTTTCCCATTTCAAATTCACTCAAATACATCCTACCATATATTGGTGCACACTTTATTTTGGTCCATATTGGAGTGATACAAACCATTGGAATTATTGCATCTCAAACACGGTTAACCTCAATTCATGGTGAAGATTCTGTATGGGTGGGATACAATAATACACCTAATATGTGGAGGGGTGGAGCCCACTGAAGATGGGTTGGATATATCCACCATGCAGAATAAGAGTGGGACATAATCAGATCTAAATCCGTGGAGTTTAGTCTTCTTGATGTATGCCATGTCTCACTGTGAAAAATAGTAAATTTATTTAAAATTTTTGTTACTGTAGTGCTGAACATTTCATTTTTCAGCTTGAAGCAGTCATCCATTTTGAGGATGACACTGAAGAGTTGCAGCAATGGGATCAGCAGGTTAGTCTTTTCTTGGAGATAATTATAAATATCTTGCAGAAATATTGGAATTATCTTATGAAAATATCATCAGATTTTGACAGTATTCTGAAGGATGCAGGCAATCATGACCATCTGTACAATGCTTAACATTGACACCATATTACCCATTTGGATATCATTTTAACTGTGTTTCTAATTGCAATGCTTGTATTGCATGCTATAAATTGACATTATATCATCCGTCTTAAATTCTTTCTCACTTGTCTTCTTCCTCTCACATGTTTATTTTATTTTGTTGTCAACCGTGCAGATTGTAGGTCTATGTCAAGCACTCAATGATGTCCTTGACAGTATGGCAAAGAAAGGCCTAGCAATTCCTGTCTGAATTCAACCAGTGGATACATGGAAGGGTATACAGATAGCATGTTTTGAAATTTGTAAATGAATTACTAATCTTTTTTTGAGACATTCTGCGGCCTTGGACGATGGTTTTGTCTATTGAAATGAAAGTAATCAAGTTCTTTGTTTAAAAAGCGTTTGGATGGTAGGTTTCTTGTTGAACACATGTGAGTCCTTGATGTCTTGTGTTCAGGGATTATGAGATAAAAGCAACAAGAATGTGATTGCTAGCCTCCATGCCATTTCCTGGTAAAATGATACACTGCTCATTATAATTTCAGAACTGGACTATCCCAATTCTGCCACAGAACATCCATGGAGGGGGCGTGTGACCAATGATCTGTTCCATCCATTCAGGTGGGCTTTACCATGATTGCCCCCTGTATGGCTATATACATCAAGAAGACTGCCATCTTGGAAAGCTTGTCCATCCAGACTGTGGCTTCAACCTACTCATCACAATGAGCCAATTATCCATACATTTTGACTTGCTTAGTATTTCAGCTTTTCATACCAGTGTTATAAAAACCCGGCCAATTATCCATACATTTTGACTTGCCTAGTATTTCAGCTTTTCATACCAATGTTATAAAAATCCGACTGAACTGCAGTTGAACCGTGACCATGGGATGCACAGTCTGAGTGGGTTTTGAAACCGTCAGGCTTTTCACCTGCAAAAACCCATTTCCAACCACGGTCGAAATCGGCTATTTGAACAAACTGTGACTTGCGATCTACAGTCGAAAAGCTTGGAAAAGAAAGAGGAAAGTGGAAAGAGAGAAGAAAGAAAAAGAAGCCCCTATTTTGCGTCCTCCACTGCCACTGTCGCTTCCTTATTTGACCCAGCCTTCCTCTAAGACGGTTGGGTAGACCGTCCGGTTTTTAAAACATTGCTTCATACTCTTTTTAATTCATTTTTTAACTTTTTCATGCCCCTTTTAGTGAGTCCACATTGATGTATTGTTTTTGAACATACATAAGAAATTAGAGTTTTTATTGAGTTTGGACCATGCGCACAGAAGATTGAATGGGTACCAATCGCATGGCACTGAGCCACTGAGTGTGATTCCTCAACTATATCACCAAGGGTCAAGACAGCTACCATAGTGGCTATCAACCTTGAACAATCAACTGAAAGATCAATGATCTTAGAGGAGAATGGCTATGAAAGATCCCTTTTTAAGTTCTTCATACTACTTTTAGTTGCAAATAAGCAAATGATTATGTTAATTAATTTAATTACATTTCTAAATCTTTGAATCCTACGTTCTTTTGGTTTTCAAATTGAACTCCCATAGCAACTTGTATTCTGTCATTGTATGTACTGGCAGGATTTGGACCTCATGCATCAAGAGTAGAAGAAAAATAAGAACTTCTATTGAAAATGTCAGCATGTTATACATTGTCATAAAAGAAAGAATCGAGGATAAGCCAAGAAGTCCCTTAATTATGGTACAAGGATATAAGAAACAAAGAAATGGATCTTTAGCTATATACACAAACCAATGAATACATCAATAGGGAGATACTTGCCCTCCTTCAAAGATGACTTCTGTAACTTTCTCTGCCATCCCGTGCCTTTTGAAAAAAATCTGATAAGCACCAGCATTAAATGTAAATGATTTTAAACAAATAGCTCTCCTCATGAAGGGAGAACTTGGGTTTGATTCACGTTAAAGACCCTTCGGACCACTCCCTATGGGATTACTCATCAACTTACCAGTGCCTGTGGATTGAGAGGTTTACACATGCTCGTGGAATTAATCTCACCTCCAATGTGGGATGAGGATACCCATACAAATAACACTGAACATTGGTGATGCTCATGTGTCAAGAGGGAATAAATGGTGACAATAGTAAATTGATGACAACATGCAAGCTGACATGTACAAAAGCTTTAAGATCATTTTTTTTTTAATGACCAAAGGTGTTTAGACAACTCACCTGTAAGGGACTTTATCCGACTAAATCCTTCGGAGCATGTGCATACGTCCCTACTAGGGCTGAAATCGGACCCGGTCGGGTCGGAATTTAAAACCCAATCCGACCAAGTTACTAATATATGGAACCCGACCCGATCCGATCGACCCGCATTTTGAACCTACTTTAGCCTACTTTTTACCAGATCGGGTCGGGCTTGATCGGGTCGGATCAGGTTAGGTTAACTTAAAATTATCTCAACTCAACCCAACCCGAATTCAATGTGGGTTTCTGACTTCTCAACCCGATCCGACCCGCTGACCGAACTTTCATAAACTGACCCGCATGATTTTCGGGTCGAGTCATGCGGGTTCGAGCCAAAACCTGACCCGAGTTTCACCCCTACTCCCTACACACACATACCAGGTTCAAAAAGTTTAAGATCATTGATTGGACCAAACATGACATCATTGGAAAACCCAATGATAGATGAGAGTGGTAACATGATGACAACAACCATCTTCAAATATAATCGTGGGGATGCTTCAACATGTCACACTTCTAAAGTTTGTCCAACATGCGGACATGAATACATGTACACTTTTAACTTACACAGGCTGTGCAACTGTGCATTTTCTGTGTGCCATGTAAATGAGTCAAGGTGGTGTTTATCGCAAAAATACAAGGCTCATCAAAGAGCCATGTCTGAGCAGCATTTGGTTAATCCATGCTAGGCACCTAGGACCATTTATTTATCAGGATTAAACTTCACTATTGGGGACTTGGCCCATTACAGCCTTAACATAGATTCATTCCTAGCCCAACTCATGACCAAAAAAGTTGTCTGGCTTTGTTCCGGGCCCAGCCCTTTACTTTCCAGGCAGAAAACTCATGACAATGCCTCAATCAGATGCCTAAAAATGACACAAAAAAACCCTTTTGTAGCATCTCTGCATAATGGTAATCAGTGTGTTCTTTTTTTTTCAACAGTAACAAGTGAATTCGATAAATGAAGGAGGAGATACAAGATGGAAAGACCACGTATAGGAGAGGTATACATGGCAATCTGAAAAAATACAAACAAAAACATCTAAAAACTAAGAGAAAAAAACCGAATACAGAAAAGTTACTGAAAATCCCCATCACCCCATACACTCAAATAAAGACAAGATTAGAGAAAGTCAGTGTTCTTGCCTTTCCTCAACAAAACTTAGGGGCAGTTCAATTCCACACAGACTACATATATAGTCATCTATCCAAGGAGACTCTTCAACTTGACTGGAAGGGTCTCTGAGAGATTATCCATGTTGTTTTCCTCCCAATTGATGGCCAACTGCCTAGAATAAGAATCTTCTATTGCCATTATTTGCAACCCATCAGTTTCATGATATTTTGTAACATCAGCTGTCAAGTCAGGACCAATCAACTGGATAGACAATGACAAATATTAATAACAACAAAGATATTATACAAAAATCTGTTAAGAAAAAGAAATTCAGTTTATTTGGGATAGAGTCAGGACAGTTGAAAGACATTCTATCAAAATTTTAATAAAAAATCAATTGCTATAAAACATATTACATTATCGATTATATAAAATCACATGAATGGTTCAAGACATTAGAATTTGAAATTAAAAAATAAAACAATGAACGGTTCATATTATGGCCCTCACAATCAATTGTTTCTAATGTCTTCTAACTGATTCTTGGAAGGTGTTTAATCTAGAAGCCTCCTTGCATCTGGTGGATTATTGGGTCTCATCATGTGACAAATGTGAAGATATTGATCTGAAATTACCATCTATCATTACTTCAAAAATCAAAATGACACTTTCTTTGAACATAGACATTATAACATGAATTCATGATATCTTCAGCAAAATTTGAGAAACACAGCTATATGTTCAATTTTCTGTCCTAATAATAATAGAAAAGTATCAAATATAATTTTTCCAAACTTTTTCCTGTCTATTCTTCTATATTCAAACACTTAATTTTACTATTTTTTGTTTGAAATTATTTTTCTACAGGATTTTCCCAAATATATTGTAGAAAAGGCCTACTTAGTTACCTAAAATAAAATAAGAGTTTCTTTCAGATGGAAAAAAAGTAAGTTGATGCTAGAAGAGATAATACAATTGATTTTCCTCAACATTTCCCAGAAAAAGAGACTACTGCAAAACTTCTATAAGAAACAGAAGCACTCTCACAGGTGGCTAGTACAGCAGCACATGCACCACATCATCACATGAGCCACAATGTGGAAACTCTTAGTGGAGTTATCGCCAGTCTAAATTACATACCTCGGTAGAATGCTCTTTGTCTTGCAAAGGTTTGCAGTTACTTTGCATCTCTGTAGCACCACTGTCGACACTATGGCCTTTTTGTCCATTACATGATACACGATCTGAGTCTGACAGGCCAGCAGAATCATATGAGGCACAAGGTTGATGCAGTCCATTAATTGAAAGGTCGAACCCAATGTCATCAATGGGAAGACCCATGTCTTTATCATGCCTAAAACTATTATAATCAATCTCCGAATCAGAGTTTCCACATGAAGCATTAAGAGAAGCATTCCCAGTACAAAGAAGTCAGCAAGAGTTTTTTGCATGGGATCAGCATCATTGAAATGTGACATGCGTAGGCCTGTCAAAAGAATGATATTTTGAACATTTAACATCAGTATTCTGCAGAATGCTAGGTGGATAGTATAATTGCATAAATAACAGATAACACCTAGAGAGTAACATATATGACACAATAGGCAACTTTAGCTTAGATCATTAACTTCTATAGGAAACCCTAAAATCATGTCAGTCAAGAGTTGCTGTTAGGCCTACTCCAAATAAAGCTTCAGTAGCAACAGGCATGAAAGCCTCTCTTATACCCATTTGGAATTAGGTGCAATTAAAAAGGAAAATGCCGATGGAACTTGTGAAATTAATCTTGAGTGATGTTTCAGATTTATCTGTTGTTAAGTTCCTATCATTTCACCATTATATGCATTTATTAATGTTACAACAAACTTAATGGATGTTTCTCTCATTATATACCAAATTAATGATGCACTGTGGAGTTAATTTAAAGAACCATCTAGAGGATCATGATGTTTACAGCTAAGTTGTTATGGCTTAAAACACTTGTGCTTGTCATTATCAACTAACAGTGTTTCCATTTCTATGACCACAATGTTTAAAATTGCTTCATTTCCAATTGCATAGCAATCGGTGTTAATGACTATAGTATCAGCATCCCATATGACAAACCAAAACAACTTTGAAGCCCTGAAGTCACTAGCAGAAAAATCAATACATGGATAAAGAACCTTCTTTCATGAGAGAGAAATGGATAAATAACACCAAAGAAGTTTCTGACAATGGGAATGGGAATGGAGGTTTATTTTCACTTGTTATCAAACATCAACATAAACCTCTTTGTAATTAAAGCTGCTAAAAATGGCCATCTAAACATGCAGGTAGCTATACCAAGGGAGGTAAATCAATTTGGACCAGGCCTCTTTTCCTTGTCTCCAGCTGCAACTCACCACTAAAAAATTGGCATCATACTACCTAGGACCCGGGCTGCAGCTTCTGAACAATGAACATTTAAATACACCTTGGTATGGCCACCCTTGAGTCAGTAGCTCTACTCAGTCCCATAAGAAATTCATCTGCTCAAAATGGAACCACTTTGATGAAATGTGCATAGTTTTAATGAACAAATGCAATATTAGATAAGTGTATATTGGTTAGAAAGTACAATTTTAGTATGCCGAATAACACACACACACACATGGTATCTCATAATCATTCCTTGACAAAAACAGGGAACATTTAAACCAGCATGTTCTAATCTCTCTCATGCACAAGTGCATGAATTAGGGTGGAGGGTTGCACTAAAGACGAGCCCCAAATAAGTTCATGTGTGGGGATGGTTCATACAAAACCATTTTCTGACTTTTAGTTTTCCCATTCTACAGATAAAAATATTGTATTTTCAAAGGGAATTTAGTTGTCCTAAGTAAGATATCATCCTAAGTGATCATTCCAAATTATTAAGTAATAGGTGCCATTCGAGATATAACACTTGAAACAAATTGTGATGGTTTAAGCTATATATGAACACCATGGGACTCCAGAGAGATGAAAAGATCCTCTTCATTCAAGGGAGTAGCCCATTGGCCTTCAGGAGATGACCAAACAAAAATGTAAGCCTGGGAACACTTGTTTGATAGGAAAGTTACAGATAACATGGGGTTGAAGTTTGTTTAGCAAGATGGCACATTAGATTAATGCTAGTAATATGAATGTTAGAATGGTAATAAAGTTTGTGCTATAGATTTCTCAAACCCAAATGGGATTAAATCCTCACCAATCAGAAGAAACATTTTCAAATTGAAGGAACAATGACCTGCACTGTAGATTCAGCTGTACTAAGCCAATGACTCCATGAACAACTTAATGTTCCTCAAATCCTCTTTGGACTTTCGATAACTTGGTGGTTTAAACAACTTCCACAATCCAATTGGATGTTTGGATTTAACTTCAACAGTTCTCAACAATCCCCCAAATATCTTTTCACACTCTGGATATGGCTTCACAAAAAGGTTGTAAAACCGAAGTCGACTGGGTCGTACCAAACCCATCAAACCCACCTCAAAACCAAGACCACCAATTGATCTCAGGTACTCAATAACATTGTACCGAGGAACTATCTGTTTCTCCAAATTCACACCCAAATACTGGGGGACTTCAATCAAAGATTCAATATTAAAATGCATCCTATTTAATAAAAAATCAATCTTCGTCTCTACATCCTCCAATTCATAGATGATTACTCTTGGCTCTCTTTGCAATATCTTGAAAGCATCTCGACGGATCAGTCCATATCTACACAAGCAATCTACTCTCAATTTCACCTCAAAACCAGCTCGGAAGATCCCATTCTGTAGAATTTTTTCCTTGATGGGTTCCCTACATTTCAAATTTCTCAGCAACTCAATGCTACGTGAGAGTTCTCCAAGTTCCATACAAAGAACCTGTGGGTCATGTAAGATCATCTTCCTGATCGCAACTCCACTAAAACCCAAATGCCCAAATTCTTCAAACAGGCATCTTAATCTTTCTTCATTAATGCCTAATATAGCAGGAAATGAATAGCATATCCGATTGAATTCATAACTTCTAATTCCAATTCCCGTAAAAACATCAATCTGACGATTAATACTGGCTGCACTCATCATGACCCATCTTGGGTTTTCCTCTAAAACCCTAATTAAAGACTCATCACTAAAACCTGCATTCTTCAAAGCCCGAAAATTCTGATTGAACTGATCTGGGTTTATCCCAAACCTTCCAGATTGTTCCAGAACTGCCTGAATTAACGACGGACGAGCATTCTCAACCCCCAGTTGAGTAAAACCCACCTCCCATTTTCTCAGAAACCCTAGTTCCAGGATTCTTGGGCAAGAAAACAATATCGAAATGAGGGATTTCTGCGACAATCGGAATGATAGAAGAACATGCAGAGATTTCTCAATGTCCGGTAGATCGAAACCCAATAAATATCGATTCTTTTGAAGAAACTCAGGAAGATGAGTTGGGGGAAAGCCGTACCTTTGCAGGAGATTGGAAAGGGATATCTGACGCAGGAATTGGGATTTTCCAGGGGAAATTGAAGGTATTTTGTTCGAGAGATTTGGGGGTTGTGAGAAACGTCGAATCTTTTGAAATGGAGGAGTTCGAACCTGGGGAAATCTGAAGAGAACAGGACAGAGAATTGATTTTGTGAGATGAACCCTAATTGCCATTCCTAGGATTCTTCGTATGTATAACAGAAACTCTAATCGCCACCAAGCTCCAGCTCCTACCTTGCCCGACCTCGCCGGAATCTGAAACCCCAGGTCAGGACGCTCTGCGGGAGCTTGTTTAGCTAACGCAGCAGGCCGGAGAAGGTGAAGAAGGTGTCGCAGGAAGAATTTTCCGTTTCGGAGGAGAAGAGCGGGTGGTTTGGGTCGGGATTCAGCTCCGGGTCGGGGTTTACCTTGGAGCCTGGCTCTCTACTGCAACTATTCAGAGAACTGAAAATAAAATCGAAAAAGTCCATTAAAATTTATTTATGTAAACTGCATTAAATAAAAATATTTTAAAAAATTATATAAAATAAAATAAATAAATAAACTAAAAATAATTGAAACTGTAATTTAAAAAATATGATTCAGTTACAGGCTTGAAGCTTGCCTGATTTGATAAGAAAATCTTCACTTGATTTTTATTTATTATTGCATATTTAGATTTGTCAACGTTCACACTTTTCTTTTGATCAAATTGAAATTTATTTGGATTAAATTATTAAATTTTATAAAAATATATATAATATAGAATATATATAAATCTTACCTTTACAATGATAATTGAGAAAATATATAAAAATATGATTCTTTTAGTTGCATAATATAATAATACAATAAAAATATATGATTTACATTATACATATAGAGTTGATTAAACAAACTAAAAAGTCAGAATCTACACATTATTAAACAAGCTAAAAATATTCTTCCATTGTTCAATCTCATTCATTTTCTATGACGACTCAGCTCCCAGCAACATATTGTTTGCTTTGGCCCCTATCGGCCCGCACAATTTTATTTCTGGACATGTCTCACTCTCATGCCCAAATTCAATTTCAATTGTTCAATCCCATTCATTTGTTCAATGATGACTCAGCACAATTTTATTTCTAGACATATCTCACTCTCAAACCTCAGTAAAATATTGTTTGCTTTGAAGCCCATTGACCTGCACAATTTTATTTTTGAACACATTTCACTCCTAGGCCTAAAAAGCCTCTTACAATGGGAGAGGGGCTCCCCCCCCCTAAATCTCTTCTCCACTCCCCATCCTGGGCAATGTGGGACTCTTTCTGACACGCCGGCTGGGTATGGGTGAGGCCTTACAATTTCAACGGGTTCAAGCCTAGCTCAAGCCAGGTTTAAGTGCATGACCAGCTTTATATAATGGATTAAAATTTTATTTTTTCTTCTTGTTATATGATGAAGAGGAAGGGATCAAATTTTGTACTTTGCTTTGTCCTAAGATTGCTAATATATTTTTTTTTAAGATAAAAAGTGTCTAAGCCTTTTAGAGTACCTGACTAATCCTTGGAACATATGTAAATCTCTCCATCCATAAACACTAGATAACACTATGGCGAGTGATCCTATTGTGTTGAAACTGATTTGAACTCAAGACCTCCCACATCTCAGACAGTTTATTGACCGTTAAGCCAACCCTCACAGGCTATTTTGCTAGATCATTATTTTGCAACTTTTACATTATGGATTTAAGCCCTTATTTCTCTTCTAAAAATTGGAAAAAAGAAAAGAAAAGAAAAAAAGCAAGACATAGGTAAGAATAAGTACTTTTCTACTCCACATTATAATTTAATAGAACTATTGAACTGACTTTTGGATTAATAACTTATTAGGGTGAAGTTAGAAGTAATATAGCCCTTGACTTTTATTACAACTCAGCCCCTGAAATGAGCCAAGTTCTTTATATCTGTTTGACATTAGAATCTGGCTCAACCCAGTCCATATTTCTGGTTTAATTTGCTTAAACTACAAACTCGCACCAGCATTTAGAAGAGAAGAAGAACCATAACTTGTTCCAACGTAGTCCAACTGTGGATTTGCTTCTCAAATGGTTGTAACGAGTTGGGCCTGTGTAATGAAAACAAGCTGCAAATCTGAAGGGCCTCAGGCCCAGATTTGTCACTTTTATTCCATTTTACTCTCACTATTTTTCAAATGAACTGTCTCTGTATTCTTGATAGTTGAGACTTTCCGTGGCTTGTCATGGCCACTGCTAAGTGAAGCCCAAGAAAAGACCTATGAAACTTTAAAGGCACAAGCCCAAAGGCTGCTTGAAAGTTGCATGTGCTGTTGGGCCGGATATTTGGAGTAACCACTTCTGCTTAAAATGGAGAAATGGCAAACCCTCTTGAGCAGGGGTAGAAATATCGCCCGAGATATCTCGTATCGGCAGAGATATTTCGGGTTTTGGACGCCCGATATATCTCGGCCGATACGAGATATATCGTCCGTACGGGCGAGATCTCGGCCGATACGCCGATACGGCCGAGATTTGACAAGAAAGAGAGAGAAATATCGGCCAATATTTGTGGGACCGAGATCTCGGCCGCCCTGCTCTTGAGCAATGCCACCAATACAATTCTCATAATATTATTAGACAATGATAATATTGAGATATTTTTAGTTTAAATTTTTTGGACCCCCATTTCAAGTTAAGCTGTTTAATAAGCAGGTTTAGATTGGATTAAACTATTCCTCATTAACAACATTTATCAACTCAGAGTTCCAACTCAGGTGTGTTGAAAGTTAACTGAGTTAATCGATTCTAGAGTATATTTGGTGTTCTAAAACTCTTTTGCAACACAATTTACAGCTCTTCTGATTCTAAGTCTATTTTAGGGTTGGAGTGATGATTAGAAATCTGTCTCATGAGGTGGGAATCCTAAGTTTGATTTGTACTCCACTCAAACAAGTCGACTCTACGTAGAGTTACTCGATGTGTGTGGGTTAAAGAGGCTTACACATGCCCTAAGGATTAATCGACTGTTCTAAAAGACTTCAACATTTTAGTCATAAAAAAATTAATGTAAATAACTAACTCATTATATATAAAGATGCATAACATAAAGTATGAGGAATTTTGAAGTATACTAAGATATATATACTTCAAAATTCAAATCTCCTCGTCTTTATAGATTTTAAGAAAAATATTCAAATCCAAAGAGTTAGGACCCATCATAGCCGACACAGCTTATGGACCTTTCTGGCCCACCTACAAGTATGCCTTCGTAGCTCAGTTAGAAGTTTTGATGTATAAATCAATTTTTTGAATTATTGATTTTAATTCAATGGTTGTGATCATTGAATTAAATTGAAATTTATGTCAAATGTGCATCAACAATCACTCTTTTTCTTTTAATCTCCACACATCTAATTTGAATGTAGATAAAAACAAGTCCAAGAAAGTGATTTCAACTTAATCTGAACAATTTTTTTTTACTAAGGTGTCTAGGTTTTTAGAGAACATAACTAATCCTTAGAACATATGCAAGTATTCATATTCACACACCGAGTAAATTTATGGGTAGTGACTCTTTGAAATGGAGTGAGAATCGAACTCAGGACTCATGCTTTTCTAAATTGGTTCATGACCATCACTCCAATCCCTTTAAATTAACTTTAATTGAACAACTTGAAATTCCAATTTTCTTTCACATAGTGCTCGCAACAATAATCAATGTGCATCACCCTAAGGCCCAAGACATATATAAGCTACTCACAACTAGGGGTGAAATTCGGGTAGGGTTTTGACCACCCGCATAAATCAACCCGAGAAATCATGCGGGTTGGGTCATGCATGTAGGGTCGACGGGTGGGATCGGATTGAGAAGATATAAACCCATATAAATTTCAGGTCGGGTTGGGTTGAAGAATTTTCAACTTAACCCAACCCGATCCGATCCGACCCAATCCGACCCAACTTTGATAAGATTAGGATAAAATGAGTTCAAAATATGGGTCATATCAGAATTCGATTTGAGTCGAGTCATAATTTAGGTCGGGTCGAATCAAGAATTCAAGTCAATAGCTTGGATCGGGTCGGTTGAGTTCTATAAATATTTACTTAAAACTCAATCCAACCCAACCCAATTTCAATCCTAATTACAACATTCGCCTAATGGGCTACAAAGGCCCCTTTTGCTTGAGTGTAGACATTAAAGGCTTGTCAGACTCAAGGCCTCAGTCACTAAATAAATCGATCCATACTACTAATCAACTAAACAAATTGTTAAATATTACCTAGTAACTAGATCTTATCTAACTATTATTGGCATGTTTGGATGTTCTTCTAGAAAAAAATATTAACTTATCTTAAAAAAGATCACCCAAAAAAATCTAGAATGAATATTTTATTATTTTTATTTTCTATAAATTATTGAAACTTTTTAAATAATTGATAAGCAGCATAACAAATGATGTCTAAAATATTAATCAATACATATCAAGCCAAAAAAAAAAACATATATATTCATGAATTAATGTTATAATCCTTTGGTTTAATATATTCACCTGCCGGGTGTCACTAAAAAAAAGTATGATCATGTTCGATTACAGCCGATATTGTAATACCCTGCTCCATATTAGGCGTGTTTTAGCTCGTTAAGTTTGTTTAACCGGTTAATCTAGAGGATTTTTGTTAGGGCTTCGAGGAAAGCCCAAGTTTGGCCCGATCTGAGCCCGAAAGCTCAGTGATTCAGCTCGTCGAGCTGGAGGGGCATTTTGGTAATTTACCACTTGTTGTGTATATTTTTATAAATATTGTTGATATGTGAATATTATTGGTGAATAATGTTCTCCTTAATAAAAGATTTACATTTCTGATTTTAAAATAAAATTATTTTCAGAAAATAATATTTCAATATCGCCCGTTTAAACCCTGAAAAAGAGTTTTAATTATTTTAAATAATTTCGGGGACAAGATAAATTCAGAAAAAGGTAACTAGTGGTAGACCATTTTAAGAATGGTCTAGTTATTTCATTTCACTTCAAAATAAGATTTATAAATTAGTTATTTTTACATTTGTTTTATTAAGTAATTATGGGTAAAATATGATTTTTATTTAAATAAATGATTTTTAATAAGAGATAAAATCTGAAATTTTTATGGTAACCAAGGTTTTCAAAACCCAACCCATCTGTAAGGTTGGATCAGTTTTTTGAGTTTTTAATTTATTACTTTTAGTTTAAAAATCAGTTTTAATGAAAACTAGGACTTTTCTGCAAATTGAAAAATATTGAAGGGCTGATTTGCAAACAGCAGAAAACTTGCTGTTACTGTAGCACCATCAGCCACTTGTGGCGTGCCCTGCTGCCCAATTTTCCGGCGATCCGACGGCCCGTCCCATCCTCACGTGCGCCGGATTTTCGGGCCAAAAATCCTATATAAACCGGCTCAGTTTCGGTTCTCACTCCCACTCCTTCTCTGCTCTTTAAGCTCTCTTTTTCCGGCCGGCCGACCCTCTGCTTTTTCTTTTTCTCAACCTGTAACTTAGAGGAGATTTTCAGAAAAAAATCCGGATTTCAGCCCAGAAACTCAATCAAAGGTAACCACTGCATTCCCCTTTCAATTTCGATTGATTTGGAATCAAAAATTTTTGAATTTTGGCTCTGATTTCAGTGAGAAAAACGATTTCAAAAATTTAGGGAAAATTTTAGGGTTCCTCGTATCAGTGAGCTTCCGGTGTTAAGATCGGATGGCTCACTGAGTTTCAAAACTCCAAACCTCTTCCTGTGGAAAGAGGACTCCCGGAGGAATCTATCGGACCGGTCAGATGTAAAAACTGAGTCCAAAAAATAGCCCATTTCCTATTTTCGGTTTTACTGTTCACCGGCAGACAGTGAACGGGGAAGAATAAGAAGAAGAAAAAAAATATATTATTATTTTATTAAAAAAATTATTTTATTTGATATTATGGTTGCTCATATTTTTAAATGTTGGTTCCCATCGAAGAAAAATAAAATGAATAAATAATTAAATAATTAAATATTAATATTTTATTAAAAAAAAAAATTATTTGAGATTATAGTTGCTTATGGTTTTAAATGTTGGTTCCCATCAAAGAAAAAAAAAATGAATAAATAATTAAATATTATTATTTTATTCAAAAAAAATATATTTTTATTTGAGATTATAGTTGCTTATGGTTTTAAATGTTGGTTCCCATCGAAGAAAAAAAAAATGAATAAATAATTAAATATTATTATTTTATTCAAAAAAAAAATTTATTCTGTTAGATTATGTGATGTAATGATTTATACCCCCTTGTTAAATAAAATTGTACTAACCCCTTTCTCTTATTATTTATAGTGTAAATATTATTGTATCCGCTTTCAGTCCGACATTAGTCGGGAACTGAGTGATTCACTTTCAGGCCGGCACTATAGTCGGGCACTGGGTGACCTCGAGGCCTACTCAAAATGTCAGCTCTGGTCCTATCCAGAAGACAACCGAGAAGTGACCCGAGGATCTAAACCTCACTCAATAAGTCAATCTGGTCAATGCCCAGAAGACAATATGAGTTTGGACTAAGCCTCTTTTATTATTATATTATTATCTTGTGAATGATTTAAAAAAGGCTAGAAACCAAGTAGGAGACTCATTTCCATGACCCTGGATATTTTGTGGGAAAACGTGTGATTTCCAAATACTACGTATATGTACGTATCTGATATGTATATTAATTGTGCACTTGTATGTTGTTTGACAGAGACCGCGAAACCACACGATCACGGTGAGGGAACTTAACTCTGCAGATTTTGTAAACAGGTGTTATATTGAGCAATGAGTGGTTTCGATTTTGATGAACCCACTCATGTGCCTATACATAGTGCACTATGGTAAAAGTGCTGTGATGATTATGGTATTACGATGTTGATCGTATGTGTATGTAAGACTGCTTCCACGTACCTGGGCTATTGAACCAATATCGGCCATATGAGAGATGGTTTATGTCTACTGGACCATGAGCGGACCATGCTGCCGTCAGTTGCTGACTTGAGGGTGTCAGTATCGGCTACGTTTAAGAGCCGGAGATGTACTTGGAAGGATGTATTTTGATCGTGTCGGGACTTAATACTGGTCTCAGTGTAGTCGGCAGACGTTACGGTGGATAATGGCAGTGGTTTAATGATGTTGATATATTACTTGAGATTATGCTTATTTTTCTATCAAGCATGTGATATTGAACTGTTGCTAACATGTTTTATATTTACTTAATTTGCATTGTTAATTATCCTTTACTGGGCTAGTTAGCTCACACCGCTCACCTTTCAGGCGATGAACCCGAGGAGGAGGACCCTCTCTTTCAGGCTTAGAGCGATTAAGATAAAGCAGTGTTTTGGGATTCCCCCGGAGAGGAATGCCCTGATCTTTCCCTGTTGGTTCTTGGAACCATTGTCTTTTTTTGTACCGGATGTGGTACTTAATGTTCATTTGATGTAATAGGCTATGTTGCCTTTTTAGACAATGTTTTGAATGATGAATCAATGATTAAGTTTCTTATGCTTTTTATTAATCAATGTTAGATTTGATTTGAGTATGTTATAATGTTTTTATGTCTATTTTTATGGGGCAAGCATATGGTATATGTTTGAGTCCACTTAATGGCTAATGTGTAACCGCTGGGCCTAACTGTTGATCCGGCCCAGTAAGAATGCTTATAGTTTAGTTTACTTATCTTTCAAAAAAAAAAAAAACAGTCGCGTTCCACGTCCACCGATCGGGTCGGGGCTTGACAGATATATTTTGCATTTGGTATAATTATTTTTTTTTTAAAAAAAATATTGTTATATAAATTGAAAATATAATTGTACATATTGAAACTATACTTAATTATCTACCATCAGTTAAATTTTAGTTTTAATTTCAATTTATAAACACTTGATCTTTATATTCAAAGTTGTCAAACGTCTGTGAAAAAATGACGCCTAGTAATTTAGACTATTAGGAGATCAATTTTTGGGAAATTTTAATATATTTGTTTAAAGGTGGCCATCCTAACACGAGTAAAGTTTTTTAGTAGACACGAGTTTGCCCAAACTTTTCACTTGATCCCCATCCTGCCGTACTGAAAGCATTTTAAAAAAAAGTCAGAAATCTACTCACTTACTTGATCACTTACCAAATCATTTTCATTTTATCCAAGCGAGGCAGTTATTTTCATATAGAACAATAAATTGACTCACTGATCGGTTCACTGATATTTATTTATTTTTTTAAATACTTTCGTACTAAAAGGGTGAAGGATAAAATGAAAAATCTATAAAAATTCATGTTTCTTAAGAGACTTTATCCATAGTTGGATGGTGACCCTTTTCTAGGCCACCCATTTAGACACCAAACTTTTTTTGTCACTAGACATCAGTTTTCGAATTTTGAGATGAAATTACCATTTTGCCCTCTCGCGTTTTATCATTCGGACGATTTTTCAGTTCCTTCGAACGATTCACTGCACAGTCAAATCGTTCGAAGGATTTTTCAGTTGATTTTTCCGTTCCTTCGAATGATTCACTGCAAAATCGAATCGTTCGAATGATATTTCAGTTGATTTTTCTTTTCCTTCGAACGATTCACTTTACAGTCGAATCGTTCGAAGGATTATAAGATACTTTGAACTAATGAAATGTTTTAGCCACAGTAACCTCAGTTAAAAAAAATTAAACAGTAAAATATTTTTAAAAATTTTAAAGTTATTTTTTAAGCACTTTATATTTCCAAAATTTCTAAAATTAAATATCCAGACTAATTACGATAATCTGATAAAAATACTTTAAGACTTTAAGGTCTTTTGACACTCCTAAATATTTAAAACACAGTATTTTACAAATAAGGGTATCCCTAGGGTGTGATGAAAACACATTTAGAGGTGTCAAAAGACCTTAAAGTCTTAAAGTATTTTTATCAAGTTATCGTAATTAGTCCGGATATTCAATTTGAGAAATTTTGGAAATACACAGTACTTAAACAATAACGTGAATAGTATATTAAATAATAAAATCTCCTTTAAAACTTTAAAGTTATTTTTTAAGCACTGTGTATTTCCAAAATTTCTCAAATTAAATATCCGGACTAATTACGATAACCTGATAAAAATACTTTAAGACTTAAAGGTCTTTTGACACTTCTAAATGTGTTTTCGTCACACTTAGGGATACCCTTATTTGTAAAATATGTGTTTTAAATATTTAGGAGTGTCAAAAGACTTTGAAGTCTTAAAGTATTTTTATCAGGTTATTATAATTAGTCCGGATATTTAATTTGTGAAATTTTAAAAATAGACAGTGCTTGAAAAATAACTGTATATGTTTTAAAGAATAACTGCTATAATAAAATATTCTTTAAAACATAGACAGTTATTTTTCAAGCACTGTGTATTTCTAAAAATTTTAAAATTGAATATTCAGACTAATTAAAATAACCTGATAAAAATATTTTAAGACTTTAAGGTCTTTTGACACTTCCAAATGCGTTTTCGGCACAGCCTAAGAATACCTTTATTTGTAAAACACTGTATTTTAAGCATTTGAAAGTGTCAAAAGACCTTAAAGTATTAAAATATTTTATCATATTATCCTAATTAGTCCGGATATTCAATTTGAGAAATTTTGGAAATACATAGTGCTTAAAAAATAACTTTAAAATTTTAAATAAAATTTAAATTGAATATTATTATAGCAATTCATTCGCCTTCGAATAATTTATTTGAAATGTGGCTAATGTTAGGAGGACCCTTCGAATGATTAGAATCAAGAGATTCTTTGAAGGATCTCGAAAATAAGACTTAAAGATATCCTTCGAAGGATCTTGAAAATGGTTTAAAGAATTCTTCGAACGATTTTTAACAAAAGGACAAAATGGATATTTTGTCTTCAAAACTCAAAAATTGATATCTATTGGAAAAAAATAAAATGTAGCGTCTAAATGGACGGCCTTTTTCTAAATTCTTCTTTCAATCCTTGTTGTTGATTTTTTAATTTAAAAAATATATAAAAATAAACGGCGTGGAGAGAAGACATTGACATTAATCAAGTCTCCTTTCAATATTTATTGTTGAATTTTTAATTTAAAAAATATATAAAAATAAACGGCGTGGAGAGAAGACATTGACATTAATTGAATAATGGTAGTTGCTTTTGCGTCTAGAAGACTGTAAAGGTATGATGTGGAGTGATGTAACAGGCCCACCACACAGTCAAAACCCTAGACTAGAATTAAAAAAGATTGCTCAATTTTGGACTTTTGTCTTGTGTTTGAACGTAGAAGTCTTCATTGTATAGTCTACCAACAGGCTTTTTGTTTAATGGTCAAGTATTCCTTGCAGGTGGGACCCATATCTGATGTCTCATTGATTTTTTTTTATTTAAACATTTTTTAGAATTTTAGAATTATAAAATAATGTGATAAAGAATGAATTGACATTCTGGACATTCTGGGTCTAAAATTTAAAGGTTTTAAGATAATTTCTTTATCTTTTAGCTTAGATTATCTTTTTTTTTTCTTTTCACTTTTCAATATATAACTTTTATTGCATTCTCTCTATTTTTTATTATTAGAGGTACTCTTTAATTAAAATGATAAAATTAATTAATTTAATTATATAAGAATAAAATTACTCTTTCTTATCTATCATCTTGAGTGGGGCTGTCTGAAAAAAAGAGAATAATTCTATTAATAATTCATTTATAAAATTTTCTAATATTTTTTTCTTATCCAAAGTGACCAAAATTAGCAGGAGAAAACCAGAAGAAACTTTTTTAAGCTTGTATTTGCTTTCACATCAGATACAAAGTACAGTTCCAAGTTCCAACCACTAAACAAACTAAAAAAGACAATATATAAATACATATACTCTAACTGACACTAAAATAAACATAAAATTATTCTAAATAATTAAAAAAAAAAGGTTTATTAGATGAACCACGAATCCATTTCTTTGATCGTCATTTCCTCCTTTCAGTCCAAATTGTCTAAGGCTAGAATTCGAATGGATCAAATTAAGTGTTGATAAATCCAATCAAATCCATGTCAAAATTTATTGAATCCAACTAAATCTAAACTGAATGGCTGATCTGAATTACTCAACCTGACCCAAATCAACTCGAGTGTTATTTTATAACGTTGTGCACTCAGATCGAGTCAAGTTACATCAAGTCAAATTGAGTTGATTTTAAATTTCTAAACTCAACTTGTCCAAATTTCATATGGGTTTTTATTTTTTCAATTCGATTCAATCCGAAATATACAAATACATAACCCAAACCCCTGATTTCTCACGTCTGATCATGCGGGTCGAGTTAAAACCCGACCCATGTTTCACCCCTAAAATTGTTGTTTGCATCATTCTCCCTGTCGATTAGAAATTTACAAATTCTAGCCGGTGGTGAGCCACATCTTATTGAGACACGTTACCTCCAAATATGTTTTCAGCCATTATAATCAGATCAAATCACAACCTGCTGACACTTCCATTGGACAATGAATTTGAATTTTCATGTCTCCCTTTCTCCACAACGGTACGATTTCATTTGTCCTTATTGTTCAACTTAAATTTCTAGTTTTCTTCATAATCTGGTGATTGAGTCATTAAACCAAAGAAGGGAAAAGGCCTACTCATCACATTTGATGGACTACAGAAGAGGAAAATTCCCCTCAGACAAGAAAACTTGCAAATCCTTCCATCCTTCTCAAATTGTTCTTCATTTTGGTTTATAGTATTTTAATGGTGAAAGGTGAAAATGTAGAATCCAATCATGGAAAGCCTATGGGAGTATTGGAGGAACAAGAATGGCCATACAAGGAGGACCCACATTTACCTAACTTTAGATGGTTAATAGAAAAGAAATTAAGAAGCCAACTAGCATTTATATATAAAAATTATGCTTAGGTTGCTAATTTGGACAATGGAATATGAATGAAAACTCTAAGTGACATAACTGAGTTCATCTTACTCGGTTTGACTCAGCTTCAAATCTAACAGGACGACATTGGATGGGTGTATTACTATTATTAGATTAAAGTAGAAAGTGTAGATGTGTTATTTTAAGAATTAAGCTTTATTTGATATTTCTAACCGTTGAATTTAATTATATGATTGGGTCATCGAAAGGAGTTGGAGTGATAGCCACGAACTCGTTTCGAAAAATAGAAGTAATGAGTTTGATTCTCACTTCACTATAAAGGGCCACTATCTATAGAGTTTTTCGGTGTATATAGGTAGGGAGGCTTATATACTCTGAAGATTAGTCGAATGTTCTAAAAAGTTTGAACAACTTGATCATAAAAAATTATATGACTTAGTTGAATATAAAGTTAAGTCTCATTTTTAACAATTAAATTTTAAATACATCAAAAATCAAATGTGAAATAATAATCATTTCAATATTTTAAACTGTATAACTTTAGATGAGTTTTGTTTTAAAGTATTTTGCATTAGAAATATTTTTTTTATGATTAAGGGGAATATGTCTCTTAGAACACTTGATTAATTTTTGAGAGATTTGCAAGCCTCCTTACCCATATACAATGGGTAACTCTATAATTAAAGACTCCCGCTTCCTGGCGATCACTCCAATAATCTAACCCCTTTGAATTATAATGAGTTTATTGTAATTGATTAAAGATAATTTGAATTTAGCAACAAAAATCAATAAAGAGCAATTGAATTATAATTTCATCTATTAACCAATAATACAAATCAAAGTAAAAGAAACATTATAAAATGATTGAGGAGCTAAGTTATGAAAAATTCATTAAAAGTTTAAATTGCAAAACACCAAATAAAGAACAACCAACTTATTTTTAAAAGTCTCCATCATTATTGAATATAAGTAAAAATAATCATTATCCAAAGACATTATAACAAAAATAGTCTTTTATTACTTTAATAAATAAATAACTATTTATTTACATGGTATGTGATTAGCTAATGGCCATGTCAGATTTTATATGATGCCATCGCTATAACTCAAGACCTTTCTTCATTGATCAAAGATTTAGTTTAAAACATTAAAATTAACGGCTAAAATCAATAATTTCAAAAACTTCAATATCATGTTAGTAATAATGTTAAATTTATTTTTTATAATTTAAGTAAGAGAATTTTATATCCATATGTATTTTTATTGAGTAAATTTAAAGGAGTTATCACATTGAATTTGCTCTTTCAAGAATTCACCCTATTTTTTTTTTTTACAGTAGATAATACAATCTCATTCCATATTATACTTTTCATGAATTATTATAGTGTCTAATTTAATAACTATTTAATTAATATCAATTGTCAAATTGAAATTTAATTTGTAAGTATTTAATATAGAATATAAATTTAAAGATGACAAAATAAAACTTAAAACATTAGATGAAATCAAATCATTATAATTTTTTTTTAACACTATGATGGACTGAAGCACCCGATTTCAAAATAGGCAGCTCTAGAGATACAGAGGTACTCATTTTCAATAAGGACACTACACATTTGTCATAGAAAGGGCTCTAGATAGTTGAGTAGGATTGATAGAAATTTTCGTGAATGATACAATTTAAGGGAAGTTCTTCAATTCAGTTGTCTTAAATTTGTGAAAAATCAATAGTTTTATAATAATTTAAATTTTAAAGTTTAAAATTAAATGGCTAACTTCAAGGAGTAAGAGGTTGTAAGTTTGAGTCTCTATAATATTAATGGATGGCTATTAACCCCAACGGGTTATCCCAATTGATTTGGGAGCAAGATCGCCAGAGGAAAGTCCTGGGTTCAAACTATGGGAGCTTTAATGAAGGGTCACTTCTATAGAAATATGTATAGAATAAGGTCCCATCGATTTACCTGGTGTATGTGGATAGGGTGTTTTCACATACTTTGGAGGACTAGTCGGGTGCGACGCTTGGATACATCCGGACTTAAAAGAAAAAAACATTAATGGATGGCTATTCTATGTGAGAGTGGGGGTTCAGGAGAACTAACGTAATCTTTAGAGTTTTAAATATATTTCTCTATTCGTACTAAAAAAAATTATATCGCTAATATGTTGAGACGAGACTCAAACTTTATAAAGTCAATTTCTTTGTCATTCTCTATATATTTTGTCAAAAAATATAAGACCGAGTTCAATATTTAAAGAGAACACTTGTTAAATAGAGGAGTAATTTGCAAAGGCCCACCATCTTTGTTTTAATTGTAAACACTACGACTATAGTTTTCAAGAATTACAAAAGTGATCATTATCTTTTGTATCAATTGCAAACACCCCCTTTAGCATCTTATATGTAAAAAAATTCCTTCAATATTTAAAGATATATAATAATAAAATATTTTTAACAATGAAATTTATCATGATAACTTATAAAAATTATAAAAATCTGTATAATTATATTAAATGTGTAAAACTTGTATCAAATTTTTAACATCAAAATCACATAGTTAACATGATTAGATGACATAGTTACCATTCACTTATCTATGTGATCTTTCACATTTTTCATCTAACCATGTCATTCTATTTACTTTTAATAAAGTATTCAAAAAGTATTTCATTAAAAATATTTTGTTATTTCAAAATGTTTAATTAATAAAATTACTTTGGATATATAATATATCAGAAGGGAGTGTTTATCATGATTTTTGTAATTATTAAAATCATAAAAATAATCTCTCTTTTGATTCAAAATTATGGTGTAACCTATATTCCCCTTTGTTCCGGTCATGGAATAGATGAAATAAATCAAAAAATGGATTTCTGTTCAAGAACGAAATCTTTTTGGAACCGTCTATATCTAGTTCATTCTTCGGAACCATATCACATCTTACATCGGATATATTGAGATCATATTTTGTAAATATGTAATTATTTTAAATATATTAAGTACTTGATTTTTCTATCGCTTGGAAGGGGCAAAAGAAACGTTTTGTTGTTTCTTTGACAATTTATGATTTCTAATAGACTTCATACTAGGATTGAAACTGAGATGAAATTGTGACAATTTATTAGAGAAAAAAGAAGGAACTGATCTTTTATAATTATCAAGAAAATCTTCAATTCTTCCCAATTACTATTCATCTACTTCTCTGAAATGAATAATAGTTGATTTGGTTCTATCTCTATTAGTTTTGTTTAAAAAAAAAGAAAAAATTCAAAGAATTGACCCCAACAATTGACACCTAAAATAAAAAAATATTTATAATTACCTTAATTTAGAAAGTGACACATACATTGAGGTGAAAAAAAAAAGTTCAACTGGTTAACCTCTCGCCTCAAGAAGTGGAACGTGCTAAATTCGAAATCTCATACTCTAACTTAGTGTATTATAAAGATAGTGAATATGATCTCTGAAAATTTTACGTTGAATTTTCTGTTATCTTTTACTCTTAAATTAAAAAAAAAGGGACAAATTCAATGTTTTCCATCGATTTCTATGTTCACACTAGAGCTGCCCCATTAAATTCGAGGTCTCCCTAACAATAATTTTCTACTGAATTGAATTGACGCACGTGACCCGCAATTTGTTGTCGGTCTTCTAGAAGCCAAATCAGTCATCCGTCTGCCAATCTCAAGAATGACCGGAAGAACGGTGGATACGTCACCAACTAAAACTCTCCTCTAACGTGCGCACCTGCGCGTAGGTGCCACGCGACACTACTCCCCCACCCCCATTAACTGTCTGTCAGTAGACAGTACTGTAACTACTAAGGCCTCCCCGACCCTAACAAAATAAAACCGACCCCCACCATTCCGCCGAAAAACCACCGGCCGAGTGTTGCCGTATGTTGATGAAAGACATCCCATCCAACGGCTCTCATTTCACTGATTCAGCTCCGGAGGAAGTTAGATCCATCCCGTAGTACGGATCTCTTCTTCCCTTTCGGAACAGGAGAGAAGATCAGCTTTGCAGTTGTGAGTCATGGGGTCCGACTCGAGCGATTTCGAGCAGCGAGTTCTGGCAACTGTGAAAGCGTCGCTGGAGAGGAGGGATCCGCCGTTGGTTTGGGCGTTGGAGATGGGCAGGTGCATCCAAGAGACGGGATTGGAGGTTCCTAATACAGAATTAGGGCACGTTCTCGTCTCTAATCTCTGCTTTAGCAACAATAATCCCAGTCTTTGGAAACTCATTGAGCAGGCTATCTCCTCTCGCCTCCTCTCCCCTCTTCAAGTCCTTGCCCTCCTCACCTCCAGGTACCTACATACATACAGATACATGCATGCAAGAATCTAAACCCACCTGATGACTGTCCGCACCTTTGATATTACCATTGGAATGAATACAGTAGTAGAAATGTAGTGTCATCAGTGCAGTAGTTGTGGGGCGCTACATGTGGGTGAAATCATAGGGCTACCATGGAGTTTTGAGCCGTTTAGATTTTAGAATCATCAAATGTGGGGTCCACGTGGCCCAGTTGATCATGTCATCGTGGTATAATGGCGTCAGCGCTGTACTGTAACTCTACCTAGACAACTTATGGTGGAGTTGGGAATTTGTTTTATCGGCAGATTGTGAATGTGAGCCGTTGGATTGAAATCGCCATCTTTGGATTGTAAGTTACTTAAGTTTCAGGTGTATAAGAGCAATGCTCACTGTTGGATTGGAGTGATCTTGGTCACTTTAAAATAGAATGTGAAATCGTGCTCTGATCGGATGGTGGGTGTTGCACCGATTAAGAAAATGTATTACGGGCTGAAGTTTTCTTTGCTGTATGTATCATTTACGGGGCAGTTGTTTTACATTCTTATTGGTTAGAGATTGGGACATGCATTTTAGAAGCAACACTATTTTAAACTAATCTGCAGTTCGCGTGTTGTCATTTTTCTTTGTTGAAAAGGTGTCCAAATCACTTGCCCTACCTAATCGTAGTATCTAAATCATTAGATCACTCTCCTTATTAGAAAACATGTTGCAGTTGTGATTTGTAAAAAATGATTAAATGTGCTCTCTCCATGTTTACACGTGAAGTGAGTCATTTATAGCACTCTATTTGGGTTCCCTTGTAGCAATTGAACAATGGAAATACGTTATTGTTTTAACCCCAAAGGCCCACTCCCTGTAGTAGCTTTACCCGGTGTGTGCAGATTGCAGATTGGGAGGTTTTCTGAGATGCCTGGACAACTTCCGTCATAAAAAAATGTTATGGTCTTGGTGCTCCTTAACTGTATCAATTGGAAGACAGCATTAAATTTTGGTTCCATTTTAAGTTTATAGTCAAGCCATGAGAAGATGGTGTTGTGTGACACTGATAGAAACTTAGAATGGGGTTGAAGTTTCGTATCAGGATTGAAATTTCCTTTCATTTGTATGGTTTGCCAAGTCTCTGTTCTGAAAACACTGCAGGGAAACCTGTGTAGCATGCCCGATAGGGGATCTTGATAGGAGATTCAAATAACACTTAATTATAATTTGCTCGAATGTCCAAGATATCACAAATTTTAATAGCATGTGCATGGTTTCATGTAGAATCTAAAATCACTGAAGTTGGACTAAGTATCAAAGTTTATCACTTAATGGTACCAATTTATTCCCAATATTAACCACTTCATCTTTCTATGTTCTCCATACAACTAATGATGCACTCCTTATACTCCCTCTTTATGTTGCTAATTTTCAAACCATTGTCTCTAAAGTTTTCCTTTCTAGTTTCAATTTCTTATCTGGTTGATTTCTTTTTCATTAGTTAGAACGATATCATCTACAAATAGTGCACACTATGTCACTTTATCTAAAATTTCTGATGTTAAGTAGTACAACCTTGGAAAAGACTCTTTCAATAGACAATTCCTTGTCTATAGCTCTCTCCAAACAAAAAAGCCCCTCTCCCACAGCAAACCACACATTCTCATATAAGTCCTCACCTAAAGAAGAAGATTCATTCCCCTGTTTGAAAATGGACTTGACTTATTATCCCCTAAAATCCCTATCACAAAATCCTTTTCCATATTTGTGGAACGAGACCTTTCTCTATAGTGCATTGACTTCTGATCCTTAACTCCATGGTCATTTGCATGGTAGAGCTATGTTTTTGTGTTTTATTTTTGCTGATCACATCTCTCCTTCCTCTTTAAGTTTTGTCGCTTCCTCCAGCTTATTGGATTTATCTTCTTTCTGTCATCGCTTCCTCTCAAAGGAAATATCTCTATATCTTCTCGAGTTTCTTAACAACTACTACGTGCATGTCAAATATAGACAAAAATATAGTTTTTTTGCATGGAAAAAATATAGTTGATTGGAGATTTGACATGGATGCCTTTATAAGCATGATTCTTTCACCAATGGACAAGTAGTTCCTCTTCTAAGTTGTTGGCTTTCTCTAAGAATTTTGAATTACTAGATCCAACATTTATTTTGCTCTTGGATTTGCATGCACATGCAAAATAAGTCAAGGCAACTTCTTGGATCCACGTTTTAGCCAACCATCACGCTCTTGCAGTCCTGCCAAATGCCTTGTCAAACTTGAGACCATCTCATAGCATCCATTTTGACTCCCTCTAGCTCCCTCATTGAAGCCCCCTAGAATAATAAAGTGTCATTTGTGAACTAAAGGTGGGAAATTCTCGGACCTTGGTTCTCTAAAAATCTTAATATTATCACTTTATTTTTGCTTTCATCATTAGCTTGCTAAAACCTTTTGCTGCCAGTATGTAAAATAAAAAAGTGACAGAGGGTCGTCTTATCTCAGTGCTCTTGATGCTTTGATTAAAGGTGTAACGACCCGTCCCTCTGGCACAATATTGTCCGCTTTGAACTTGAAAAACTCTCATGGCTTTGCATTGGACCCAAGTCCCCCTCTTGGGCCCAAAAGGCCTTGTGCTAGAAGCGAGGGGTGCTCCCTCATATATTCCGTAACCAATTCACCCTCTTGGGCAGTATGAGACATTTTTCCATGCCCACAAGGCCAACTTTCATTCCCATACATGCCCCCACATAAACGTATGGGGTATCACAAAAGTACCCAGTGTGCCATTGATTAGCAATGCCCATGAAACATTGCTAACACAAGCTCACATCCATATTTGCCATCTTATTCTTGATGGAGGGCGTTTGGAAGAAATGGAGGACCACATTCTCAACTTTGCCTTGGACTATCATGAGGAATTAGATGGCTCAAAAACTTCATTAATTTGGAGAATTTTTGATGAAAAATCATAAATCAAGAGGCGTAGGGCTATGGTACATGGGTCCACACTTATTTTCCACTAAAATAAGTGTAGGATCATGCTTCCATGAGTCTTGAAAATCAGGGCAATAGAGAGAGAGGCAACCCTAGGGGCACCCATGAGGATGAGAGAGACCTTAGGATTTCTTTTATTTGTTTCTGATCTCAATTTTATTGGAGAAGAATATTGGGTGGTGGTATCCCATGTAGGGATTGGTGAATAAGGGTGTAGTAGGATATATAACATGGCAAAATTCCAACCAAAAGGAGAGATTATAGGGCTTGGGCGCCCATGGCTATAGTGGCCAAGTTTAATTTATTTTGGCTCTAGAAAAACTATAATTAAGAGACCATGGGGTGCCTATGGGACATCCATTTTGTGAAAAAATTATTTCTACCATATGAATTATCTTGAGCATGCTTGTGAATTTTTGTTGCAAGCTTTCTTTTTATTCATTGAATATTCAATTTTCGTTGAGCAAATCTTTCATTCGACGTGTTCTTTTTGCGAGGTTGTAAATTTTTCCTGAGAGTGAGATTCATACTTGAGTTCACTGTGGAAATTGGAATTTTGTCAATTCAAATGAGTCCATTTCCCTACAAATTATTTTCTAGGTGGATCTTGAAGAAGGTGCCCTAACTTGTTTAGACGGGAATTTGAATTCTGGAATTACCTCAATTTTAATTGAGCCAGTTTTCATATTCCTTGGATTTGGATTTGTAAAATCTTAAGTTCAAAATTTCTAGTGTTGTTCTAAGGTTCTCCCTAATTGAACCTAGGACTACATCAATTTTGAAGCCCATTCTTGTAACAAATATGAACAAAATCTAAGCTTTTTCCGTGTCAATTTTGAAGAGGATATCTTCTTCTTTCAACGTTCTTTTGGAGTGGATCAACTTATTTGCAATAAGAATACCATCTAGTATCATCCTTCCAAACAAAAGAACACCATCTGGTATCTGGCTCTTCTTGACATAGCACCCTATGTTTCACCAATGGCACTTTTTAGAATTTCTTTTGATCTGTTAGCTAAACGCTTGGCTCTGACTTTATATGCACAGCCAAGCAAAGTAATCAATCTGAAATGAGGCAACTTCCTATTAGGAATCAAAGTAATGAAAGTGTTCTTGATCTCCTTGTTCTGGATGTCCCTTTCATGGAACTACTCTTTAGCTCTCATGAAGTCTTCTGTCATAAATTCTCATCCTTTCTAAAGAATCTGAGATTAATGCAATTGGGTTCTGGTGCTTTGTCCTCACATTGACTGTTATGATCCCCTCCTCCAGCTCCCTTCACCTTAGCCCTTGTCTCCCTATTTTCCTTGAGTTCCCTCCTGCAATGAGTGCAACCCTCATGTTTAGTTGCCACATTGAGTTTGTGATGCGGGCCATCGAGTCCGACTCGAGCTCGGATGAAGATTATCCGACCCAACTGGACCGGCCGACGAATTGGCACTCCAAATCTACAATCAGATTGACGGAGGGAAATGAGGCCCACAGACATGGCCTTTAGAAGCCCACCTTCATTATCTTTTGGATTGGGCCCAGCTAGGGGCATTTCGGGTCTTCAAGGCCTACAAACCCAAGCTCAGTGGTGGTTCACTAATAGAGCCCAACATAGCTGAGTCATTAGTTGACTCTCCAATCTGTGGGTCCCAACTACAGTGCCAAGGTGGCTGTATGAGGACCCCACACGATGCGATCTTGAAGCCTCCTCACTGTCATTTATCTCTCAGCGCCTTATCTGATGTTTCAGATGACAAGAATCCACAAAACCCTGCTGAGAAGTCGGAGAAAGAGGTGGAAGTAGGCATGGCAAGCTGGTTGGTTTCCAGCGGGTTTTATGCAACAAGAAAACAGGAGATGAGGGAGGTAGAACCGTGTGCAACAAGCAGGGAGTAGAAGGGAGATGAACTCTCAATCGCCGCAGCTTATCTCAGCCAAACAGACAGTCTCACACTGCGCAAATCCAGCCCTGAAACCCCATCCTTATCTGGCAGATACATGTGATAGCAGAGAGATAGGGATGACGCTACACACAGAGATGGGATGTCTCTGCAAACTAAAGCTGTAAACCACCTTGTGAAATAGAAAGAAGATCAGATGAAAGAGAAGATAAGAAAGGAAGTATTCTTATCCAGCCAGTCACCATCTTCATTTCCAACCTGATCTGATCATGAGTCAGTTGCAGAGAAACATCAGAGAAGCAGGCTCGTGTGACTGGTCAAGTATAGGATTTTCCTTGGATGTTTTATTTTGTTTTAGGCCTTATAAATAAATCTGTTGGCAGAAAGTTGTGGCAGACTTGGATTATTTAATTTTATTAAAAAGTTTAAACCTTGTCCATCTCCCCCAAGTGTGGTGAGTTTGAAGCTTCCTCTCTTGAATTTACTTTATTGCATTGAATCAGTTTTAATTAGATTTGTGAAATGGTTACTTGCATCTTGGATTAAATTTTCAATTGTTGCATTGTTCCATCATCTAATTAAAGATAGATTCTGCCATTTAAATTTAAGTTCATTAGAGAGTTCTCTGCCTTTAGCCTGAGTTCGAGTCCGGATTAGAGTTTACATGTGTGTTAAGTTGCACGTTCAAATTCCTGATTCTTCATTCGCGTTTAAGCCCAAGAATGCCTTTATGGGTTTCTTCACTGAAACCTGTGATTCGGCCTAAAAACCCCGAATAAAAAATCTAAGTGCAGATTTATACTGCATCAGTTTGGAATCCTGAATAGACTGCCGGTGATAAGTCGGAGGAAGGTGAGGATGATGTGAAGTCATCGTGCCCCTTATGCCTTGGAGTGACACATGTGCTACAATGGCTGGGACAAAGGTTGCTCTCCTGCGAGGGTGATCTAACTCCAAAAAACCCATCCTCAATTCAGATTGCAGGCTGCAACTCGCCTGCTTGAAGCTAGAATCCCTAGTAATCGCCGGTCATCCATACAACAGTGAATTCGTTTTGAATTCCATGAGTTCCTCTCCACTGTTCTTCTGTTATTTATTTATTTGTTCTTTATATTCATAAAGTTGTTTGTTCATCTGTTACCTTATTTTGCTATTTTTCATATTCTTTTGTTCCTTTCCTTTTTGTTTCTTTTATATCATTCCATTTGTGTTGGAAAGAGTTGGAGTGGCATTCTATTTTGTAAATTTGATCTAATGATGAGACAAATAAATATACATATCTTCTGGATATCTAAAACGACACCTAGCAAAATTAGACTCCTGCCTTAACATTGACTGTGCTTTGTGTCCTTACTGCTCGCTGTCAGTGGGAAACATAGTGTGTTCTGTATTTTGTCTTTATTAATAGCTGATGACCTTATTTAAGAATGAAACATGAAGCTGAACTTGCTTATATTATCATTTCGCTTAGTTAACATTTGTTCTGAATTATAGGGTGGTTCCTTATCGACGAAGTCAACCAGAAGCTTACAGGCTTTATCTTGAACTTTTAACCCGATATGCGTTCTCATTTGCTCCAACAGCGACAGATATGTGCAAAGAAAAGTAAGACCCCTTTCACTTTGTTTTGTATAAAACCAAATAGAAATGCAATTTTTTTTTGGTTTACAAAAGCCGAAGCTTTTAAGTCTTGGTTCTTTGACAGGCCAAGTTGGTTTGTCAAAGGGATGAACAGATACATGCTTTGTGAGGAATATGAGGCCGTTCAAAGTAGGCCCCAGCAAATCATCCTAACCTTAGATGTCAAAGTAAAACCATTGATATATAAACATATACCATATATGTATTGAACTAATGGAGAGGATGAGTTGGATTGTGGACTTAAAATCAGAGTTCAAATAGTGGGTGGAGCAGTTTGGGTTGATGATTGTAGGGGCTCCACCTTAGGTCCCGGCCAGGGTCATTACCGAGCTTACTGCGATCTTCTCCCTCTATCTCCCTCTAAAATCTTCCTTTTCTTCAACAAGTATGTGCATGCTTTGCTGTTATACAACAAAAATACATTTCTCCACATCCACATATAGATGCACAATTTTGTGACTACTGGCGGCTCGTACAGATCATCATGTTTGCAAATATATGGCTTGCCTTGGTGGGTGCATTGTGTAGTAAATCTCTAGAAAAAAGCGGTGTTAAAAAATCAGCCCTGCTCAATATCCATAGGCCTGTGATTTGGCCCGAATGTGGTGAAGAATCTGTTTTTTTTTTTTGTGAGGGTCAATATACAAATTGCAAATTCTTGGAAGGGCCAAAGTACAAATTCTTTAAATATCTGAGGTGTTCTTTTCTAAAAGGCCCATGCAGTACTGGAGTTTTTAAACTTTTGTGTTCGGTGAGGAGGTTGGCTTTCTTGTGATTAAATAGCAATGACATGACCATTTTCAAGTGAGTTTTGGGATTTTCTTTCGCATATTCCCCATCAAAATTATGGTCCCTTACACATCCCACCCACTATGCAAGGCACAGATGTGCGTCAGATGTGTTTCATATGAATGGATGTATCATGGGATGACATCTGTATTCATGTGTGTTTACTGCAATTTTTCATTCACTATGTACTTCACTGCTTGAATCCCATCAAGCTTGATATGAATTATCCTGCAGCGTTTGAGCTGGGTTGGCTTGATTTGATTTCTGAGCAAGCTTGAGCTTGAATCAAGCTCCATTAAATGCTATCAAGCCAGCTCTGGCTTGCTGAATTGCTTGAGCTCAATGCTTGATTAAAATTCAGACCAAAGCCCAAGCTCATGTCAGCTTGCTTGTTTTTAACCCTAGCTACTTGTCATATTTCCATCTATTTCTTGCAACCACCTTTTTTAAGAAAAAACTTGCAACTAATAACATATTCAAGGAGCTCGTCTTTTGTTCTATCAAATGTGCAGTTTGCCGGCAGTTTCTGTTCCATATTTGGTTTGGTGATTCTATTCCAGGCCATTCATTTCAAGGTCTCAACCATGGATTATCTTCAAAAATCTCCCAGATTTGAAAATTCCTAATTTCTATTGAGATGCATGTAGGATGGTTAAGATTAGAAATTTTGAGTAGCAGAAATGGTCCAGATAGATGACCCAACATGGATAACTAAATTTGTCCAATATGATGCATTCTTGTGTTATCTGCAGTCCACTGTTGTGTCCATGTAAATAAATGTCTAACAAACATCACTACATTTGGAAGTATATGTATACATTGTGTGAGCTAACCATTTACTCAAACTACAATCCATGCATACCAAACCCTAATTTTGGTGGTCCTGTTTAAAGAGCCCGAAAAATGGCCAGGGCCTGATGAACCTAATGTTATGTTTTCTCTTGTTAAATGTGGATTATGAATTGTAATCATCCATTTGCAAGCCACTCATTTTACCAGGATCATCTTATAGGGATTTGTTTTACAGTGTGACCTATCCCACAATGGAACTTTCAAATGAACAGTTTAGCTTACTGAAGGGATATCTTATTGACACTCCTGCTGTTCAATCGCATAAAAGAAATTCTTTCACTCGAGCATTGTTTACTATTTTCTTTACAGGTCAGAGATTGACAATCCTTTTCAATTCAAATAATGGATAGTTCTTATCTTTGCAGAATTGTGAAATCTGTTGATGATGCTCTCCAATTCACGCATACATATGGAATATGTGTGTCAGATGTGGGCCATGCAGCAGTGTTGTTTCTCTTTAGTGTGATCATCAGTTTGATTGATTGTACATTGGAAGACTGGGGATTGCAGTTATCCTCTACAGACAAACACTTGACTGCTTATGGCAACACAGATCATCAGGATATGGATATAGATGCTCTAGGGAATACAAATGATAAGAGATGTGAACACCGTGAGCATTTGCGGAGAATGAATGCTTTCATGGCCTTTGAGGTGGTGGAACGGCTTACTGAAAACCAGAAGGCTATGGTTCTTCTTCGTCTTGTTCATTTGAACATGTATGTTCAATTGCTAATTCCTCATTTAAATGCAATTTTGTGTCAGCAGAAATTTAGATATACCTAAAACCAAATGTCATGTTAGAATTATAATTGCAGGAACCTTCTTAGATGTCAGTATGACACTGCTGCTTCTCATCCTGCACAGGAATCTCATTTGAGTCTATAGTGTCTATACTTGCTGGGATTTGAGAAAACTACTTTTCCGATCCCAAACTCAGTCACTCCTGTGCTCCTCATCAATGCTACCAAGATAGAAATTCAAGTCCTGAAATGTTTTATGTACTGCTGCTCTTTGCCCATCTAGAAGCAACAGCTTGATATGTGAAGTCATTAGGTTTTTTTTTGATGTGAAAGCTAACATGTAGTTATTAGTTACCTGTTCACATATTCTCTTCTAGTCGATGAGATTTGACATGTTAATTAAAATATTTCAATGAATTCTTCCATGGATCAATTGGCAAATCCATGATAAGTGATCCATGGAAGAGGGTGGCTGATGTTTTCTTAGAAGTTTCATGTCAATGGGTATTTCTTGACTTATTTATTTAGTTATCTTGGCAGTGTTTTCTTGTGATATCCTGGCAGCATTACCTCTGTTATACTGTAAAGCCCTTGTATTTTTGCTCAGTTGGAATAGTTCCTGTTCAATCAAAGATATAAAAATGATCAACTCCTACCATTAGTATATTACCGGTTGAGGTGGTGGGCCCATAGTAGTTAAGGCTCAAGGTGCACACAAGGTCTCAGTCTTGGAGCCTAAGGCGCAAGGTGCACGTGCAGGCACAAGCCTAATTTTGCTGGGCTCACTTATTAGATAGTTTAAAATATATTTGTAAATTCATTAATTTGTATCTTTATTACCAAAATGCAATTTTATTCATCTAAAGTACGAAAATACATTGGCAATGGAGCTTCAAGACATATTAGTCAAATGTTTATGATATATAGACATGCATAAGAGTTTCTAATTGAGCACTACTAGTAAGAGTTCATACTAACTAGGATATCTAATTATTATTACAGAAGAAACTGATAAGAAGGATTATTTGAAAAAAGTTATGAAAAAAAACAGGGCTTAGGTGAGTCCATCTTAGAGCTAGGCGAGGTGCAAAATGGGCACCTCTGCGCAACTAAGTGATGCATTTTACTGCTATGTGTAGGGCCTTTGAGCTCTCTAGACCATTCGAAAGGTGGCATAATCTTGGATAAGAGACACATTGCATCTAATCCCATCCAAGGATGGGTTTGATGAGATGGTGGAAGCATTCTTAACTCCAATAGATTGAGAAGAATATCTATGCTTACAACTGGATGGGATCATGTTGTAGGTTTTGTTATAGTATGAACATATCTTTTTCCTTTATTGAAAGAGATCCACGTCTTTGTATAGCCACTCGGTCTATTGTATTTGTGGTAGATGACTTGCCTTTTATTCTTGTAATTTCACTCTATAAATGAGGACCTTGTTAGTACCTTTTACATCAATAGACACTCAAATCATTTTTCCTCAATTTCTTCTTCATTTTCTTCATTTTATTTCACATCATGGTATCAACCAGGAATAATCTCTTCTGAATTTCTGCTGCGACTTTTATCTTTGGAGTTTGTGTCTAGGTGTTCTCTATTGGTTTTCTTATTCCAGTAGAGAGATTTCCTCATGACACAGGTTAGATTGCTTTATTGTTCTTTTTTGCATCAGTCTTTGGGTTCATTGGACAACCTTGTCTCTGTTCTTAGATCTGCTCCGTTTTTGCGGATTTGGCCTTGCAACCCCACCACCTTGTTTTCGTTTTTGTTCCTTGAATCCATTTGTACGGTGTGATCTAGGGTTGGGTGGGGAGAGGAGTCTCAGAGGACTATTTTTCTGATTTGACGTTCTGACAAAATAATGGTTTATTTATGTTCTTTTTTTTTTTGAAAAGTGAATGAATTTATTAAATATCAAATGGTTGTCCTAGAGAATATAAGATCATACCTAGGCATGCCCCTTCTGCCTTAGCTCCCTATATCCATAGTTCTTTGATTGTGCCTTGCACCTTGACTACCATGTGAGCTTTCCTTTTAGCCTTTGCTCTTATGTTTTTTGTCTAATCCTCAGGACTTTTATTGGTTACTGATCAAAGGATTCTTTCAAGCAATAGGCCTGAAATGTTCAATGGCCTACTGCAGAGGCTACAGTTTCTTGAAGCACATAAATCGAACTCCCCCAATCTAAAATCTTCAAGCCAGCTTTTGGTAAGATTGTCTGCAAATGTACAGAGAGCTATGCATGGGGAATATAAACTGAACAAGCGTCAAATCATTGGAATGCTGATTGATATTGGGTCATGTAGCTTGGCATCCTTCCACAATTTTGGAGCTGGGCAGGCTGCTTGTTGGCTTCCTTTTGACATATTCATGGAGAATGCGATGGATGGGCGGCAACTACCTGGAACATCTGCTATTGATATTCTGGCAGGTAGATAAATGCCATTTTCCGTCTCTTCTACTAATAATATAGTGTTAAAGCTGTCGAACGGTTCTTTAATTTAAAAAGAAAGCAAGCTGTAGCACAGTATGAGATGCTTATATTGCAACTATGGAATTAAAGGGGTTCACTCCCAGCTAGGCCTGTTCACAGGCCGAAGTTCGGGCCAGGCTTTGTAAAAAAAACCTGCTCCTTTCTGAAGCCCGTTGGGCTTTTAAAGTCAAAGCCTGAGCCTGCCATTTAAAGCCCGCTTTTTTTGCACCTGGCACTGTTTTTATGTTTTATAACTTGAAAACTTAACTGTATAGATTGAAAGTATGCTTAAAGACTTACTATCATTCAAAATTTCAGTCTGAAACTCAATTTAGTTACTTGATCTTAATAGTCAAAGTTGGCAAACGTCCTTAAAGATAACACTTGGTGATTTTGACCTCTAAGTTCGAGTGGTTAGAAATTGATGTTTAATAAGTTTTCTTTTAATTTGCACGGTAAGATTTTCAATTTACAAAACATAAAATAAAAAGTAAAAAGAGTACTAGATACAATCTTGTGATATGTGTATATGATATATGAAAAAAAATAAATTGGACTAAAAGCCCGACGGGGTTTAAGTAAAAGCCCAAGCCTGGCCTGTTGCACAAATCTTATTCAAGCCCATTTATTTAAGTCGGGCTTGGGCCAGGTTCAGACAAATGAACACCCTTACTCCCTGCCTAACAACGACTTGCTATATGTTGAGGAATTAAATGACCTTCAAGCAAGAATATGCATTGTACCCCTCGGGCCTTGAGTATGCAGATGTGGTGATCCATGTTTTGGTAATCCACACAATTGACTTGAATGTCCTGTCCCCTCATATTGATTGATCATGCCACAAAAGCAGTTCAGATTGGTGATCACATATTTGCCTTCTTTAGTTGAATGTGTACCACTGTATTTATTAACCATCCTGAACCATCGTTCTGCAGGATGGTGACTGATAGGTTATATTTACAATTTTTAGATGTTTGAGTATCATTGCTCACGTTGGAGTCTGCCTGGTCAACTGTCTTTATCAAGGGAACATGTGCCACATTTGTATAAACTCAATGCAGCCAGTGATATTATGAATATAATCTTGAGGAGCATATACCTGCCATTTGTATCTTTGTGATTATTGTTATATAAGAAAATGTACGACTCTTGATCTCTACTGTGGTATTATTATCTAACTCTCAAGACTCAACTGCAGAATTAACTAAAACTCTTCAAGTAATCAACCGGGCAAGCTGGCAAGAGACCTTTCAAGCACTCTGGATTTCAGCTCTTCGGCTTGTGCAACGAGTTGTGTTTCATCCATTCTAGTCAAGTCATCCTCTAATTGACAATTAACTTATCAAGAAAACACTAGAAATTTGCCACCCAATGCTTACTAGTTTGCCCATGTTATGTACAGGAGCGTGATCCTCTGGAGGGACCTGAACCACATCTTGATGCCCGGTTATGTGTTCTCTTATCTATCACACCACTGGCAGTTGTTCGTGTTGTTGACGAAGACGGTGAAATGTCTTCAGCCCGGGGTGTTGGGACACCTGGGAATGTGTCAACTACTTACAACCATGCTGTGGATGGAAAGGGATATGCTTCCAGGAGACATGGCCTTGTAGCCTCCCTTCAGATATTGGGGCAGTTTAATGGGCTCTTGTTGCCTCCTGCATCTGTGGTTGTTGCCGCTAATAATGCTGCTACAAAAGCTGCAACTTTCATTTCCAGTTTTAAGAATGGCAATGACAGTTTTAAGGGTGCTGCTCTTGGTGATAATTCTGTTAAAGCAGGTCATCTTTCTCATAGCATCAGATTGTCTTTCTTATAGTGTATAACTCGATTCATATCATTTTACTAAGAAGTGCTAATGCAAAATGATCTTGGATTTTCATTGGGAAGTTGAGAAAATGACTTCTGCTGTCACTTCTCTATCAGAAAATTGCAGGATCATGAGTGGGGTTTTGAGTGAGCCCGATTGATCCAATTCTGTACATGTGGGTCAATGTTTATGCACTGGAAGTGTTAATATGATGGCTCTTATCATAGCTAGAGGTGCTTAGGCAGTCTCCCACTTTGGAAGATCTCTATATGTTTTTTTGTCTGTTCATTTATTTTTAATCTTTTATCTGTATGCCACCAGTCTAAGATTGAGACCTTCCGTTCTAACAGAATATTTATGATTCATCATCCATGGTGGGCTGCATCATGATGAAGTTACCAGTGGTATATAATTCATGCGAACTCGAACTGGTCTTCTCGTATCCAATTGAAGTTATGTATGGTACGATTGACCTCTTTTCAGAAAGAAAAGAACAGAAAAAAACAATTAACCAAATTATGTAGATGTGCTCCTCTATGAAGATGCATTAACCATCATGTAAAGATAAAATAACCAAGGCATTGTGGTCACACCACTTGAAGGGAAGTTTAAACTTGATGCATTAGCTATTATTCTTAGTTTTGAACTAATCTTGAGCTCCTTGCAGCTACATTTTTTTATATGTTCTTGTTTTCTTGTATGGTCCTATAGGTAAGAAGTAAACTCAATTTTATAAATAGTTGTATTGTCTGGCATTATTCCCACCTATTTGTGTTGTATACATTTATGACAACATCTGGATAAATCTTATGTGCTACCAAAACAGGTTCACTTCCTTGAGTGTCGTTATATGGTATATCAACAGATATTGTAATGGTTCTATAGTTACTGTCACTGAATCAATAACATGAAATTGGACATAAAATACATACAAGAGCAATGGTCAATTGGCTATATGGAAGACTAGGATTCCCATGCCTTAGAAACGTTTGATTAGTTATTGTCATTCACATGTGCCATGTGGACAGTACATGAAGTGAGGTGCAAAGCTATGTCCACCAAAGGCAGTGCATTTACTGTTCCATTTAAATAATCTTTGTTTCTAGATTGTTGGACATCTTTGTAGATATGTTTCTGTCAGGTTTTCTCATTAAAAGAACGTTGATGTAGCCCAACCTAGCATGATAAGTTTGCAAATGACTGCACATACTCAATTTAGGTCCTTTTGCTATCCTATTTCATCTCTACAGTTTTAACGTTTTGAGCTCAGACTTATTAGTTTGTGATATATTTAGATACTCAGCTGCAACTTTGGATCAAATAGAAGATCAATTAAGTAGGATGGGAGTTGGGTGGTTAAGTGTAGAAAAGCCAGTGGGGGGTAGTACTTGACAAAATAGTACTGTGTAAATTAAAGGGGTGGCTTTTTTATAATGGCTATTGGACCAAAATCTTTATGGAGGTTAGTTCTTGAAAATGATGAAAAGAGAATTAGATAAGGTTACAGCAGAGATGTGAACACTAAGATGGATGTCTAGATTAGTGCTAAAAGAAAAAATCAGTAAGAACCACATTAGAGAAACCTTAAATTAGCTCCCATTGGCAGGAAGATGAGAAATGCCACTTAAGGTGGTTTGGGCAAGTGTGTAGAAGACTGGAAAGTGGAAACAACTCCAGTACAAAGAATTGACTATAAGTAGAAGGTACAAGAACAGTTGATGCCTTTCAAAACTTGGATAGAGGGGATAAAGGATTTGGTATAGTTGAATGATTAGGGGATATGGTTATGATGGTGTAAAGTGGAGAGGTAGAACTTAAAAAGCCGACTCCAGATGTGATTAATAACTATGGTCGTGATGATGATAATGACGACGACGACTTTTTAGTCTCTTTATCCTAAGGCTTAGAATGTTGTGATACCATATGTTTATATACTCCAGATGGATTCGGCCCAAATCAGGCTATCCTAGGCTGGGCCTGCTTGCGAAAACAGATAATATGTATATGATTAAGTGTGTCATTGTGAATAAGTCATGTAAATCAGTTTCAAAAGCTTACTTGACTTGCTCTTTGTTGGGAGTTGCAGATTCTTGTAGTGTAGCCTTGTATGTTTTTATTGTCGAACTTAATGGTGTAGGTTTTATTTGTTTTGGACAAGTTATTGCTTTTTGCATCTCTGTCAACCCATTTTCATGGCATTTCTTTCTGTTTTCTGTGGCACTTAAGTCTTTTGTTTTCTGGCAGTGGGGAACATGCGGCATCTCATTGTTGAAGCTTGCATTGCAAGAAAATTGCTTGATACATCAGCATATTTTTGGGCTGGTTATGTGACACTGTCTGGAATGTCAATGGTAGATTCTTCACTAGTGCAACCATCTCCTTGGTCAGCCTTCATGGAAGGATCTCAATTAACAGATGCCCTAAAAAATGCCCTTATTGCAACTCCTGCTTCAAGGTATTTAAAGAATATGCAACTTGTTTTGTGGTAATCTAATATTCCCTCATACTTGTATAAATTCCAATGTTAGATACCCCAATACTTGTACAATACTACATAAAATATGTGTTAATGATATTATTTAGTTTTTCCCCACAAAAACTTTCAAAAAAGATATATAAGATACCATTAAAAAAAAAGCTATATAAGATCTTACTATAAAAAATTAAAAATCTTTATAAAATATGCAATCGTGTGGCGTTTAGCATGCCTGAAAGACTAATAAATTTGATAAAATCAAAAGAAATAATAGTACGAGTAACATATTTCAAGTCAACATCATTAACATAAAAATTAACTTTGAGTAAGATACTTGTATCTGTATAACTGAATTTTAGAAAAAATTGACTGTTATATCTCTGTTCCCATATTTATCTCCAGGCATGTAGCCATTTCCTTGTATCATACATGGTAATATTGGAACTTAAATTCTGGAGTGTTTTTTAGTGGTGATTCTAATGTTGTGTGGACTCGCAAAGCTTTTGAAAGGTTGACACATAGTTGAAATCAAAAGAAATAATAGTACGAGTAACATATTTCAAGTCAACATCATTAACATAAAAATTAACTTTGAGTAAGATACTTGTATCTGTATCACTGAATTTTAGAAAAAATTGACTGTTATATCTCTGTTCCCATATTTATCTCCAGGCATGTAGCCATTTCCTTGTATCATACATGGTAATATTGGAACTTAAATTCTGGAGTGTTTTTTAGTGGTGATTCTAATGTTGTGTGGACTCGCAAAGCTTTTGAAAGGTTGACACATAGTTGAAATCCTTGTTTAATGGCTTTCTCCTCATGAATAACATTACTGAATTTTTAAAATTTGAGATAGGATATATGTATCATCCATGGATTGACATATTGAAAGGGACTACTGATAAAAAATTTAACAAATTATTATTAAAATTTTGAATGGTAAAATGTACCATGTCATTGTTCCAAGTATTTTAATGATTGAATGCTTTATCTGGTTTAAGTGTAGTGGAGCTTCAGAGATTATATCATATTGCCATAAATGGATCAGATGAAGAAAAGTCAGCTGCTGCTAAAATTCTTTGTGGTGCATCTCTGACTCGTGGGTGGAATATCCAGGTGGGAGTTGCTTGTATTGTATGAGATAATTGAATTAGATTTTCTAACCTTATACCTGAATAAGGTCATTACTATGGGTTCAATTAGATAGTGGGTCAATGGACATGATAATCTTTTGTATTTTGAAAAATCTTGGGCTGAGCAATTTTGAAAAATGATGCCTACTTTTCAAAAAATAAGGTGTCATATGATGCCTAATCAAAATTGACAACATTTTTATTTTATTTTTTATATAGAGCAATGCTGCAACTGTGACACACCTTTCAGTAAATTAAACCATTCAATTGGTGTCTCATCATGTGAAGTGGTTTGGATGAAATAATATTTTGTTGCTGTTTCCAAGAAAAGGTGAATAGTTTTGGATAATCAATTGGTTTCCCTAAACGAATGGCTTCCACCATGAAACAGAAGGTTCTCTATGGTATATCCCATCTCTGATACTGGAAATGTTCTTTTTGATGAAATAAAAGTTTTGTTATTGTTTCCAAAAGAAAGGGTGAAATGGTTTGGATAGTTAATTGATTCCCTATACCATTGGACCAAGTAAATATTGTGATCATATGTAGGTATATTTCCTCCGTTTATTAATTAAAGACACACACACACGCACGTGCACAGACACACATATCCTTCAACAGACAGGCTCAAAATAGATATTTAAGGTGAAGCTGCAATTGTCTACAATATCACGTAAAATCTAACTGTGAATTTCTAGGATCTTCTCTGTTACTTTTACGATTGAGTTTCATCATCATCATCATAACCATTTTCCTATTCATTTGCTTCAGCTTTTTGGGTGTTCAGGGGGTTTACATGTAAAATGAGGTGCCAATGATGATTGATCATAGGTGGGCCCCACAGTACTGAATAAAGATGGGGTGTACCATACACCTCATTTTTTGGTGATGTACAAGAATTTTACTGGTATTTATGTCTGTTTATAGGTTGAGAGAGTGAGATCATATTGCTCAAGTTCATCTAATAATGTTTGTGTATTTTGTTTTTCTGAATACAATTTGAGTCAAGAATTTCCACAAGCATGAGGCACCAAGTGGGTCATAATTCTGTGTACAACATATTGACATTTTCATTTCTTCATCATCATCATTGGCACTTTCAATCTATTGACATTTTCTATTTGAAATGAATTTTCAAAGACATGTTAATATATTTAATAAATGAAATAAAATGATACATGAACTTACCAGTTAAAAAAACAAAGAAATTGATACATTCTTTTCTTTTCTTCTTTTCAGGAGCATGTGGTTCACTTCACTGTCAAGCTTCTGTCTCCACCTGTTCCTTCCGACTTTTCAGGGCCAGGGAGTCATTTAGTCACATACATGTCCATGCTTAATGCTGTCCTGTTTGGATTGTCCTCCTTTGACATTGTTCATGTTCTTTCTTTATATGGTGTGGTAAGCAAATCATTTCTTGGAATTTGCATTTTTGCTGTATTTATTTTCTTTAAATGATCAGTTCTTTCCATGCCTTGTTTAATTTTAAATGGCTTTTACTCTTATAGCTCATACTGTGGAAAGTGTTCCATGATCCATGGGATTGAAATCTTATCTATTAATGGCCTTTTCCTAGGCTGTTGCCATGTTCTTGACCATGTATTTTATGAACCACTGACTAAAAATCTACTTGTGAGGTGGATTAACTCTATCCAGTCCATGGCGGTGTCCATGGTCAACAGTCTGCATCCACAGAGCTATGCGTTTTTTTAGCACTTGGGAGGTTCAGCAACTTTTGTCATCACTGACAAGGCTTTTATAAACCTCTTCAATTAGTATTCTCACATCTTTCTTTTTTCTTTTTTAACTATTTTGTGGTTCGACATAACTTGAACTCACAACCTTTACGTTTTCCCAAAAAAATCATAAAATATTGCTCTTCGCAACAAAACGTGAACCCACAACTAAATGATCTACAATCCCATCCTCTGCCAGTTGAGCTATAAATGATTTCACATCCATGCAAAAATCCTGTCTTATGATTATGTACATTTTTATCCATGTTTCTTTTGTTCTGTATGGACCAATGTAACAATCAATGCCACAGGTCCCTGAAGTTGCTGCATCTTTGATGCCGCTTTGTGAAGCTTTTGGGTCTCTCATGCCCACATCAAATCACAAATCAAGTGCCAATGATGAACCCTCGGCTTATACAGTCTTCTCATGTGCTTTTCTCTTTCTTCTCCGTTTGTGGAAATTCTATAGACCTGGTTATGACCAGTGTACTGTGGGACCTGGAGGTGCCACTGGATCCGCTCTCACTCTAGAGTATCTTTTGTTATTACATAACAGTCGTGTTGCTTTACGTAATTCTACCACCACAAGCAACAATGCTGCTAACCCACTTGACATACCCTTGGTTCAACCTGTTTATATCGACTCATTCCCAAAGTTACGAGCTTGGTACTCTCTAAATCAAGCTTGCATTGCTTCAACACTTTCTGGTCTTTGTAATGGAAATCCAGTTCATCAAGTTGCAAATAAGATTGTTAGTATGATTTATTGGAAGATGACAAAGAGTGGAGCCTTGTCGGGTAACTCAACTCCTTCGAGTGGAAACTTAAGCGGGTCGCCTGTCAATTCAGGTGACGAAGCCTATCAGAGGCCTGTGCTTCCTGCATGGGAGGTTTTGGAAGCCACTCCTTTTGTTCTTGAGGCACTTTTGACTGCCTGTGCTCATGGAAGGTTGTCATCTCGCGACTTAACTACAGGTTGGTTGAAAAAAATTATGGCTTGTTAATTTTGTGTTTCTTGTTGCTCTTCTTACCATTGATTAATTTTCTGTTCTAGTTGGTGAGTGCCCCTTTAGATCTGCTGAGGGAATCTTTGACTCTTAAGTCAAATTGCTCAAAGTGTGCTTAAATAGTTGAATGCTTCCTGAATCAAAATGATTTGGATATTTGGCATGAACCAATTGAAATTTTGTTTTCCTGAAAAAAGTTGGTACATCAGATGATCGATCCATATTGGAACTGTGGACAAAGATCAACACATAATTTCTTGACTTTTATTGTTATACATAAACAGTTCATTTTTTCCCCTTTCTTGATGGTAATGTGACTTGAACTGGCAACATATGCGGTTTCAGCAATGACCATATTTAAGTGTGTAAGAGACTCATTGTATGGAAATTATACGTCTGTTCATGTAAGTACTTTTTATATTAGTGAAATGATTTTACATGGTCACTAATATGATGCTCAGTGAAAGGATTGTGTAGGCCCCCTACACTGTTACATCCTTACCCTTTTACAGACACTGCCATGTGTTGGCATATATGCACTCTTGATCTCATTCAACTGTAGTTACCACCCTAAGATTGATGGGAGAGGCATGTATAACTTATCACATCTCTCCATGTTACCTCTAACAGTGGACCTAGTTGGATGGGATTAGTTAAACTGACGCAAGACATAAGTGAAGTGTGTATTAAAATGAGATTATGACATTCAAAACCCTAGATCTAAGAATGTAATGAAAGAAAATAGAGAATCTGAATAACAACTACTACTATATTATGCTCACAATATGCAATGAGAATGCTAAATTAAGAAGTTAATATTCTGTAATCAATGATTAAAACAAGATCTATACAAATAACATCACAAAATCAAAAGAGCTAAAGAAATGCATAGCATGTAAGCATATTAAACCTTAGAAGTAATCATAAATCGAGCTTAGGGCCTCCAAATATCATAAGATCAGATTCAAGACGTGTAAAATTCCCCAAACAAGTGAAAAAGTAGTGTCTCAATGAAAAATCAAGTCCTGCTTCAATCGAAATTCAAAACACTTCAGATAGGTCTAAGAAAGGGGTTGTTTGGGGGGTTTTCTGCACAAGAAAGTTGGCTGCAGGGAAGGGAACCAAAACAGGAAGCAATAAAATGCCAAAAGGGACAGAACAGAGCCTATCCGTATGGTCATACGGTCTGATGGGGTTCGGGTCGTGACGGTCTGCAAAGTCCAAATCTACAAATGGTTGAGTTAGATTTGAGTTTATTTGGGATTTTGTGTTGTTTAGGGTTCCAAAAATGCGGAAAAATTTGGGGAAAAGTTGGAAGAGAGTCAATGAAAAGAAGAATAAAAAAAGAGATCAGAGGAGAAATGATAGAAAGCACCTGATTTTCTTGCAGTCATACCAAAGGAGAGATGAGTAACACCACCAGTCTTCTCAGAAGAGTATACAAAAAATTTCTTCACTTGTATTCTATTGTGAAATAATGAGTGGTTACAAGTATATATCAGAAAACTTAAGAAACCCTAGAGACATACACGTGTTCCACATGTGTGAACAATAAAAGTCATTCAAAGTGACTTATTACATCCCATAAAGTTGATACTCAAATAAAATAAAATAAACTTCCTAAGTCAACTACTATGTGAACTCTGGATCCATTTAATGGTTCGGATGAAGCCAACCACAATCCGACAGATAAAACAACTCCCAAAATTCGGTTTGATGAAACCACATGTATGAACAATAAAAGTCATTCAAAGTGACTTATTACATCCCATAAAGTTGATACTCAAATAAAATAAAATAAACTTCCTAAGTCAACTACTATGTGAACTCTGGATCCATTTAATGGTTCGGATGAAGCCAACCACAATCCGACAGATAAAACAACTCCCAAAATTCGGTTTGATGAAATGAACGGCTAGATCAGGCCTTCCAAGCAATCTAATCACAGATCTATGCACAAACATCAGATCTCCTGGTCATCCCCCGACCATATTGTCTCGACAACTGTATTATGATACTTCCGTAATCTTTGATAGACTCGGTAGCCATTATGGACATCATCCTTGTCAGTCGGTGTATGAATGGACTTGATTCATTATATCGGGGTCCATACTTGACATTTGGATTGGCATCATTTTACCTTGTACCCACCATTGTACAACTATTTCTCTATGTATAAGTAAGTGCTAGGTACTATTAAACTAAAATTTAAAAGAAGTTAGATATTTTTGGGATGTACTTATATATCAAGCTTCCCCCTTTCAAATAAAAAATGACTTTAAAGTGGGATCCACTAGGGCCTATGTGGATGGGTAAAAAATCACCTTTATTGGATGAGTGAAGCCATGTTTTTGAAGGCCATGAAGATTCGGTTTGTCCAATAATGGAAATTCATGTGGTCAGACCAATGGGTTGTGTAACTCAAACTGGATAAGGATCCAATTCACGGGGATGGGTGGAAAGCGGATAGGTAAAAAATCACCTTGATTGGATGAGTGAAGCCATGTTGTTTAAGGTCATGAAGATCCAATTTGTCCAATGATGGAAGTTCACGTGGTCAGACCAATGGCTTTGTAACTAGTGTTGTCAAAATCGTATGAGTCGCAAGTCGGCTCAACTCGGAGGGTTTAGCGATTCAAATCGCATCATGAATCGATATTTACCAAAAATCGTACGAGTCTTGGGTTGACTCACAAATCGTGTGAGTCAACCCAGAGAATCTGATTTGTGAGTCAACCTAGACAATCGTAAGCTTGTACGGTTCTATAGGAAGAAAGGAAATACCTCTTTTATCGCCATCATCTCTACAAGCCTTTTTTCCTTCATCCTCTTTCCTCTTTTCTTCTTATTCTTCGTTGTTGTCTCCTTTTTCTTCGCTTCCTATTCTTTTATTTCATTTCAGATAATATTGCAATTCGCATTAGCGTATTTTTATTTTCCTCTAAGCGTAAGATTGCAAATCATTACCTATGTTTTGCCGCAACAGTCCTCGTGAGGGCAAAACAAGTTCCATTGTTTGTTGCACATTTTTTTTTACAAGTTTTTATTTAAAAAAACTTTCTATTATTTTTTATTTTCAATTTTTTGTATCTATTTAAAAAAAAAATTAGTTCTATTTTTTAAAAAAAAAATCAATGGATGTCATTACTTATTAAAGTTTATTTAAATGGCGTTAATTTATTTGCTGATTGCTTAGTACTTAATTTTTATATTTAAATCTCATATTAATATTTTTTTTTGTCTTTTTGATTATTTATGATGGACTAAGAAACACCGATATGGGTACGTGTATCGGATACGACACGTATCCGATACGGGGATTCAATTGAAAAATTAGGATACGGGTGCGGCGGGATACGCCGAATTAAAAAATTATTATTATTATGAACAACAAAATAAATTTAGACATTTACAAAAAATATCATAAATTTTAGCAATTTAGTATTATGAAAAGATCCAATTCGCGGGAGTGGGGGGAAAGGGATCCAATTCACAGGGGATAAGGGCCATGGTTGGCCTCACTGGTTGGGGGTCCTCAAGTTGTTTGTTGAGGGTTGGAGCAAAGTCATTTCATTCCACGCGGTTGCCCTTTTCCATGTGGAAGATAATATAGCTCTGGTAGGATGATGAATAGAAAACTGTTTAACAGATTGGTTTTTAATATGCTCCTCCTGAACAAACTAGAAAATTATGCCACTGTGCTTTGGTGTAGTGTGTAAATAGAAAATTTTAATAGATTGGTTCTTGATATCCCCCTCCTGTGTGAACTCAGTGTGATCCAGGGTGATGATTTGAGGTAGGAAAGTAGTTAACCAATCTGGTTGTAGTTTCTGACTTCATCGCTTGTCCAAATCACAAGGTGAAATAAATAACCATTCCCTGAGCTTGGGACAATGGAGAAATAGGAAAGTGCAATAGGTTTTTTGTTGCTATTCCTCCTTTCTGCTTCAAATTACAATTTTAATTTTGGGAGGAGTAGACCAAGAGAATTTTATTCTATCTGATGTAATCACTAATTTCAGCACTGCCCAAATAACAATACCCATTTGTTCGTCAAGAGTATCTTAGCCAACAACATGTATGAGTAAAAGAAATGCTTCAGTTTCCAGAAACTGGTTTCCAAGGATAACAGGATCAACAGACAATTGATGCACACTAGTGTTACCATTGCTGCTGCTACTATTATTATTATTTACTATCACTAGGTGAGGACAACACCTGAGAGCATATGGGCATTTGCATGAGAATGTGTTAGATTACTTGGTGGGTCAACTAGGTGCTTTGACTAATTGTTCAATTATAAGTATGTATTCTTATAATGCTAACTTAAATTTGTAAGAAAAAACTGTTAAGAACTTTTTGTATTCAAGGATCATTATAGATCTCTTATATTGTGTTTCTATTTTAAGATTCTTATATTAATGATCGCTTCACATTTTACCTTTTCCAAAAAGAAAACCAAAAACAACTTAAAATGTTACTCTTTTGCTACATCCAGTGGATCAGAAGCAACCCTTATCCTGGCAAGTTTTTAGATAAATAGAAGAAATTAGAAGGATATAGCTAAGAAACACTGTTGTTGTTCAGCATGTGTTAAGGTCTGCTAACGAGAAAGCAAACAAGTTAGGTAAGTAGGGGGGTTCTTTAGATGGGAAGTTATCAATATCATAGAATTGTTCCCTTAAAAAAAAAAAAATCTCATGTAATTGTCCCTGAGTGAGTGGGGTTATTTTGGAATTTGTATCTCTTGTTTTATTTGGGCTGTATTCTTTGCCCTCAATCAATAAAACTTTTTACCAGTCACAAAACACCCCCCCCCCCCCCCCCCCCCCCCTTAAAATATGTTAAAAAGCATAGAAAATATTTGACTATGTGAGTTGGCCAAGTGGTTTAGGGGGTTGATGAAGTGATGCTGCTGGTAAACCAAATGACAGTGGATCGACCAAGCAAGTCAGTCAGAACTTGGCCAGAATCATCTAGAATGAGTGACACCACTGACCACCTAGTCACCCATTAACTGACCAAGCAGTGTTGACTAGCCAAGTTGGTGAACCCCATGACAAACGCATTGCTTTCTGAGGTTGTCAAATTATATGCTTGTGAGGCACATAATTTGTAGATCCTGAACAACCCATTAACTGACCAAGCAGTGTTGACTAGCCAAGTTGGTGAACCCCATGACAAACGCATTGCTTTCTGAGGTTGTCAAATTATATGCTTGTGAGGCACATAATTTGTAGATCCTGAACAATGATAACTGCTCCACCATGGATGAGTGATGCCCTGAAAATTTCTTCAAATAAAAGAATCCTACCACTGGTAGAATTGCTATCCTTGATGTTGGTTGTATTTTTTTTTAGTCTCAACTATATATGACGATCAAGACTGTAAGAGAATCCAAGAACTTATATGTAATTTTCTTTCTTCTTTATTTCTTTTAAAGGTAAGAATGCAATTTCAGTAATGATAAAATGTAAAAATAATCGATAGCAAGGCATTTCACTTCATATAAATCCACTCCGACTTTGCTATCTTTTATGTTTCTTCTTTAGCACCCAGCCTTCTTGAAAGAGTGAATTCACAGATTTTAACTTCCCTATTTCGGTTGCCAGTAAAATGGATTTTCTTTGCTCGTCACCACCCTTTGAAGCACACCAACTACATTACTGGAATTATCTCCCATGAAACTCCTCATTGTGTTTCCTTTTTGCTCCATTTAGTATTTTGCCTGAACTACTACTATATCAGCAAGACTGTTTTCCACGAGTGATTCCTCCAATCTTAATTATAGGAAATCTGGTGGTACTGGACAATTCGCTAAAGCTGTAACTTGTGAGTCACCTCTTGAGTATGCTTTCTATCTCTGAATAGATCCTGAAATGCCCTCCTCCCCAGTGACCAAGATACCTCGTTTTAATTAGTTGAAACACATGCTACCAGAACCTATCTTTGTTTGCACATTCTTTGAAATAGGATTTGATTTGATTCACAAATTGTTTTCCTCCACAATGCTTTCTGTAATTTGAGTTTTGGGGGTGGGCCTACATATATGTGCAACACATAATAAAACAGTCATCTCTTTCTATTTGATCATATGTTCCGGCATTGCTATAGTAGTCAAAGGCATGTCTTAATTGCACCTAGGTCCTTCCCTAGGCTCTAAACCCATTTGTACCTCTCCAATGCATTTTGTACGTAGGTCTTCACCTACTTAATTCAAAAACTTTTTTTCTATAATACTCCTATTTTTTTTAAAATTTAATAGCCAGTAAATATTATAGTTAAGATGAAGTAATTGTTATTAATGCATAATTAAAATTTCTTATTATCTAATAATATACTTGTGCATATAATAGTACATTCTTATATAATGTGCTTCATTGCCAATATATTATGGTACTTCGGATGATTAGTATTGTAGTTTATTAACATTGATGCTAAGGACACGAATCCATGAATCAGCACATATTTTGGAGTATCTAAATAATTGCACTTGGCAAAATAGGCCCATGTGTAGACATGCACCTTGGTCCTTGGGCTATAGGACCTGTTGGTTCCTTAATTGCTTGTTGCACTTTGACCACCATGGATGTTGCAAAAGCGGAAACTGCAGTAGACAACTATGAGCTTTTCTTCTTCCCTGCTTCAAATATGTTACTGCAAAAGACAACATGGCTAATGAATACTGGTAACGGTTTGAAGTGGAAGGGCAGAAGTATCCCACTGACTGATTTATAATTTCCTCACCACCCATGCCACATGAGAAATAGATTACCATCCATTCTGCCAAAACATTTGAAATGCTCAACTTTTTTTGTTTTTGTTTTTGTTTTTAAACTTTTAAGGGTTATCTTACCAACTTTTCTTTGCATTTTGTTGTTTATTCTACTTTTTAAACTTCCTTAAAATGCCTAGTTGCAAATGTCTGCAGGATTAAGGGACCTTGTGGATTTTCTCCCAGCTTCTCTAGCAGCTATCATTAGCTACTTCTCTGCTGAAATTACTCGTGGGATCTGGAAGCCTGTTTCGATGAATGGAACAGATTGGCCTAGTCCTGCTGCAAATCTTCTCTTGATCGAGTCTGAAATACAGGAAGTACTTGCTTCTGCCGGTGTCAATGTTCCCAGTTTTAAACCAGGTATGTATTCCATTTCCTATTCTATTGTCATCATTGTTTGAGGCCATTCCCTATTGATGAAAACCTTTTTTTGGTTTTTTTTTATTTTTTAATGGGATAAATTTTAGACTCGAATTTTTCAAATCCGAATCAAGGATTTTAGTGGGTGAAACCCTAAAGGGGTCTTCTCTCAATTCTCTCAACACTCTCAAGAAAAGATACACTAATTTCAATGGGATAGTTAGCGCAATCAACTCACCAAAGAAATTAGGTATTCAATCGAGTTCAAATCGAACGTGGAATTGTTATTCTAGATACTTAAATTTAATCGATAAGTATATGAGAATTTATATCCAGCACTAATTCAATTTGAAAACACTGAACCTTCCGAGAACCAATTTGGTTGCAGAATTATAATTTAATCAATTGGGAAAATAATGCAAGACATGAAATTAAAATTTACCATGCATAAATTAAAAACCCATACATTCAGATTAAATTAAATTCTAAAACACAAGCCAAATTAAATTCAAAAGAACCAAACAAGTACTCACCTCAAACTTGGGGAGACTTTGAACAAAGCTCACAGCTTCAAAATAATCAACTCAAAATCTAAACTGAAAATACAATACTCGACTATATTATGAATTTATTTACTTTAGACGATAAAATAAAATAAAATAAACAAAAGCAATCCAATTCCAGCAAATTCATTTCCATGATTGCCCAAAGTGGGTTTATTTCTTTTCATGCCTATCCCATTTTGGCAATTGCTTCAGCAACATCTCTTCCCGTCTTTCATTTTCTTTTTATGTTTTTTTCTCTCTTGATTTTCGATGTTCTCTCTGCTGGAATTCTTCCATCTTCCCCATTCTTATTTTTCTCGGTTTGATCTTCAGAGTTACTTCTTCTTTTTCTCTTGTTTTTTCTTTCCTTTTATTTCTACCCATATCACTGTCTCCTGTAATGGCTCTGCACAGGGATGGCAACAGCTCCTTCCTTTTCTTCTTCTTATCTCGATTTTCTGCCAAACACATCGGGTTTGATTTGGCTGCCTTATTTCTTGCGTTCTTGAGCACACGTGGGTGACTCATCAGCTGATGTGGCACTAAGGTGTGGCCCTCTCTTTCCTCCATCGGTCTGTTCTTCGATTCGGAGGGTAAATTCTTTGATTTTGATCAATCGGGTCTTGATCGTGGGTCCCGATCGAATTTGATGGTTCCGATGACTGCATCACCTATTAAAATGGATTTAGTGGAATAGAATCTAAGTTACTTCTTCCATTCTCAGCATGCACAAACTCTCACCAATCCTGTACAGAGTTCTTTTGAGCACGCAACTTGCAGGCACGTGCCATCCTTGTAACCCAAGTTACTGGAGCATGCCATCCTTGTATCTGAATGCATGTGGTCAATTTTCTGAATTGCCGATTCTTTTCTTACACCTGCAGTTCACCTGGTATTTGGGAGAGCCAAATATGTAGAAGTCAAAATTGCAACTGACCCCAAACAGCTGAGATTGACCTCTCTTGCATGTATGCATCTGTGACTGACGTGAGTAGCTATTCAGTAGCACTTAGTATGCAGCTTTCACAGAAAATGTCAGTTCTGAAATTACTCTCAGGAACTTCTATTTGTCGGTGGGGCTGTGGGACAGATTTTCCTCCCTTTTATTTCTCTTCCTTATAGGTCCTGAGGGAGTGGAATCATGCAATTAGAGTGGCAAGAAGTAGGGATTCTCCATTGACCCTTGCAAGTATGCAGCCCAATGCACCATTCATCAGATTTGGGTTAGACCAGTTGACACTTGTGTCAGCTCTAGGTTTTAATGTTCTACTTTCGAGACCAGGAAAAGGCCATACTCTAGTTTTGACATGTTTTCTCGTGAGGTGCGCCCAACCATTGTCATATTTGTTGTAATCAGGATATCATGGCTGATGGTAATATTGGAAGATTTTTAAAACTTGAAGTTTTTATTGGGATATTATCAAGAAAATGTCATGAAAAATTAATTATTTTTGAAAATAATGTAAAAAAATTGTCAAATAAATATTTAAGAGAAAGATGTTATATTGAAGTCTATACTATATAGAAGTTGAGCTTCACTCAAGTTCAGATTACTATAAATTTTATTTGTATATAAAAAGACTGGATGCTACAGTCGTGGGAGAGACAAGTGCTAAAACCAGAGTTTGCAGTTTCAGATCTCCTTGGCTTCATATTTTTAAAGCAAAAAGACCCTGGGCTAATGTCACAAGATGGAGTGCTAATGCCGCACAAATGGGAACAGGTTTTTTTTTTTTTAAATGCAGTCATGTGTGCATAGTTTTGAGTGGTCTATCAGGGAAGTTGAAACTAGCCCAAGTTCTTTGTCAGGTGTCTGTTTGCTCTCTCAGGGTGTATGTTGGTAGTCCCGCCTGAATTCTAAGCTAAAGCATGACAAGAGCCCCAAGCACAAGTGACAACTGCTAAATGCAACCATAAAGATTTACGCTTATCCAATTTCCAAACAGATTCACAAGACTTTACTGAACAGATATCAGGCAATGTGTATGAGTCGCTGAGCCTCAATGCATAATGTTCATCAACTTAACCATTTAACGATAAAGTAATGATTTACTGGTAAATGTTTTAGCTGGTGAGCTTTGTTATCTAATGACAAAATATCAAGTTTGCCATTACATTCATTGTAGAATGATTGACTATAACTCTAAACAGGGATTAGTGGAGAGGTAGACCTTGCAAAGCTAGACCAGATGGATATTCAACGATGATGAAGATGATAATACTTCTCTTCTTTCATTCTTTTAGTTGGTGATCAGGAAATAGAGAGATACCTTAATGTCTTATATTATTTTAGGCCATCAATTGAGATTCCAATTTTTCTACTTTTGGGACACCGTATTCTTAAAGAACAGAAATATCCTTTCTTTTAATTCAATTGAGATTCATAGTAAAGACAAAACTGCATTGATTACCATATAAAAGAGAGGCTGCTTTTACATTTTAGAAGCACGGTGTCCCAAATGATTTTATATCTTTTTGTTGATGGAATAAATATTATTACTAAAATATTTGGTGTTCTTCATATTTATTAGTCTTCTTTATGCTTTTTGTAGGCTCTCCAGTGATGCTTCCATTACCAATGGCCGCAATGGTCAGTCTAACAATTACTTTCAAACTTGACAAGAGCTTGGAGTACATCCATGGTGTCGCTGGACCAGCACTTGAAAATTGTGCGTCAGCATGCCCTTGGCCATGCATGCCCATTATTAGTGCCTTGTGGGCCCAAAAGGTTCGCCGCTGGCATAACTTCATTGTTGTCTCATGCTGTCGGTCTGTCATCAGACAAGACCAGGAAGCCATTGCCCAGCTCCTCAGGAGCTGCTTTGCCACCTTTCTTGAGCCCTTGCATGTCTCAGCCACTCCTGGGGGGGTGACTGGTCTCTTGGGGAACTCTGTTGCATCCCATGGGGGCCGGATACGCCTCACACCTGGCTTTCTCTATCTACGAACATGCAGAACAACCCACAATGTCCACTTCGTGAATGATGTCATCCTTGAGCAGGTTGCTGAATCTGCAAGGATGTCAGCTATTGGGTGGACTCATGCTGGCTCAGCCCGCTTAAAATCAGGCAAGGCGTCACTTGCAACTGCAGCAGCCTGGGCGAAGGAGGTGGCAGTGCTTGGTGCAAGCCTACTATGTGCCTCTGGCGGTGGCCAGTTGGTGAGAATTCTGTATACAGAGACAATGCCTACATGGCTAATCTCATTTAGGGAACAGAAGGTTGGGGTGGCAGCAGGTCCTGCTTCATGTATAATGGAGGGATACGCATTGGCCTACCTGTTGTTCATATCGGGAACCTTTGCCTGGGGGATTGGAAGCACTTCAGTTGTTCCATTGGCATCCTCAAGGCGAACCCGTGTTGTTGGCATCCACATGGATTTCATGGCAAGGGCGCTGGAGGGGAATGTATCCCTTGGATGTGACCCTGCCACATGGAAGGCCTATGTTTCGAGTTTTGTGGGTTTGGTGGTGACGTATGCACCGGCCTGGATACCGGAGCTGAAGCAGGAGACCTTGAGGAAGCTTGCCAATGGATTGAGAGGTTGGCATGAATGTGAGCTTGCCCTTGCCCTTCTTGAAAGAGGAGGTGAAGCTGCCATAGGTTATATAGCCGAGCTGTTCCTTTGAGGTAAGGGATTGATTGCAGTTAGTCCATAGGTCCAGATCCTACGCACAACTTGTATATGTTAGGCAAGCCTTTCTGAACATTCTTCTTGCAGTTTCTCGTTATCAGATATAAATGTCTCTTTTGTTTCTCTTGCATTCTGAGTCTTCCTCGATGGGGATTTGGGTATATCGTCCATGATTAGTCGGGTGAAACGCATAGACACCTTTGATGAAGAAAAAAAATATGGGTCCTTGAATTGGTGTTTTGGCGAAATGAAGATTTAGGTGACAATTGTGAGATTCTTAGCCATAAACTTTTTCAACTTGTTAGATTAGATTAGAAGAAAATACTTTGAAAATAAAAAATTATTGTGTCAACTGTCTGAAAATCTTGACTGATAAATTATTGTTGTTTGTCATCCAACAGATTAAAATATTTTTATTTTGCAACTTTTTTGGAACGTGCAACCCCTCCGACCTCACTTTGTAATGATCATTGGTAAAATTCTGGATACATGGCACCGACCTCACTTTGTTATGATTATTGGTAAAACCCTTGATACACAGCACCACCCATGTATCTCTATCCGGGGTTTTACCAATGATCATCACAAATTGGGGTCAAAGGGATTCCACGGTTTGAAAAAAAAAAATTCAGTTCTGAAAGTACTGGAAGATACTACTAGTATCTCGTAACTATTAGAAGATACTGTCAAATTTTAATCCAGAATCAAAATAAAATTCCGAAAGTATCCATTCAGCAAAAAAAAAACCACACTATATAAACTTCTTATGATAGAAAAATAACATAACAACATAAATTGTTTTGATAAATCTCTAAATAAAAAAAATTGAAAATTTAGTTACATATTATGTTCCTAATTGTCCTAATAAAAAGAAGCCCTTATCAAATGAGATTAAAATGGATTTGGCTTGGGAGAAAAGCATGAGTTTTATTTTCCTAGGGATGTTAGAAACCAATAACTTATCGTCAACTCTATTTCAACATAAATACCATCATTCGGACCACCAATATGAAGTTATCAACAACATATGCACAACCAATCCATTGTACATGAATATAGTTAAATGTGATTTATTAAATTATATAATAAAAGTAACATCAATCCGATAGCACATAATATAATTTTATTAAATACATTACAAGATAATAATAACAATTTAAAATGGTGGATGAAAGAGAGAGAGAATGAATATTATTAAATACATTGCATAACACTAATAATATTCATAAATCTAATTACATCGTCGTCATCAAAGTAATTTGTTCTATCAATTTGGATTGGCATTTGTGTTTGGAGTTGCTATATTTCTCTAATGAGTCTAATTACATATGCATAATTAAATCCATTACACAATAAAAATGAGATCTAACCCATAGCCCATTGAATCTAATCATACAAATTAATTTAGATACATTACACAATAATAATAACTTGAAAATTACCGGATTCAGAGGGAATTTTTTTGGGTTTATGCAACAAGTTGTAGGGAGACCTGCTAGGGTGCAAAGTGTGATTTATGTGTGTAGAGAGAGAGAGAGCTGCAACTGCGCAAAGTGTGATTTGTGTGTGTGCAGAGAGAGAGAGAGAGAGAGGCCCATATAAGTTGATGGGCTCAACCTAACAAGTCCAGAATAATTAGGTTAATAATTTCCTTCTGAGTTGGATCCAAGCATATTCTTAGCCATAGGTTTGGTCCACTTTTCGGTCTACTCGGTATTATGAAATGATTATGAGTAAGCAATCTTTGGACCTGGCTTAGCCCATTTGTAATCTTGACCATTCTATGAGCCGAATAAGATGTGAAAAAATCGTAGAACGCAAAGCACAAATTAATATGCATTGGAAGTTGGAACTACCATTTTAAGAGTTTGTTAATATGCATTGCATTGTACTTTAATTCTAAAGATTTGGTATCTTAAGTTCGATTCACGTTCAACCTCAATAAGCCATTTTCAATAGACTTAATTAGTATGTGTGGATTACAAGGTTTATACATAAGATTAGTCTTACAAAACCGTAAAAATACCCATATTATATCAAAATAAAATAAAATTATTTCAGCACGTCTTTTTAGAAAAGTAAAATGCAATTTGAGGGTTGAATCAGTTTCATCTAAGATGTATCTCGCCTTTTGGATTAAATTAAAAAAAGGTTGACATCAACTTAGTTGCACTTGAGTTGAGCTCATGTCCATGTTTTTTCGGTTCTTAATCCATTACATTGGCCCAATGCTATTTGGATTTTTGCAAAACTGAGACAAGGATTCATTTTAAAAGATAATCTGAGTATTATTGAATACCTAACCTATTACATATATTTATAGTCTCTAGTTGACCCTAGGGCTATCACACTCAAACTGTAACTCTTAACTAATTATAAATCAAATATACCTCTTAATTAGAGGTAAACCTAACTTAGAACTCTAAATATATTCTAACACTACCCTCCTAACGTATCTATAATATGGAGAATACTCAGGAGGTAAGGTTGTAACTCAAGTAGGCCGAGCTGGGTTTGGGCCTGCTCGAGCCCGGGCCCAAATTCAACTTAAGGGCCTGAGATCATTCTTGGGCTTTGGATCCAAATTAGTCAAATACGAGCTCCGCCCAAATTGTATTCGTAGGGACCGAATTTGATTTCGAGATTGAAATGTAACTGTAGGCTTATTTAGGCTCAAACTTCTTTGGACCTAAAATCGATTTTTTTGCATTGTTCTATAAAATAAAAGTTATATGTAACATCAATTTTATTTCATACTCAATATCATTTAAAAAATATAGATTTTATAAAATGTCGCTCAAAATTGAGTTTTCAGACAGAACTTAGGCTTTCATGTACTGAGCCCGAGCCCAGTCCAAATTTTAATTCTGAGATTGATGTTTTGGGCCCAAACGTGACAATGACTGAGCGGAGCCTAGGTCAACTAGAACCTGATTTTTTTCTGGTTTTTCATGCGGGCTCGAGTTAGGCCCAGCCCAAGTTGCACCCTTAAGAGGACCAAACTTCCATAACACTTCTCCCATATAATACTTTTTAGTCTCCATCGAATGAATATTGACCATTCATTTGTTTAAAAATTGATCTACCTTTACTCAATGTTATGGATTCATTGCAAAGATCTTCTAACTACATGACTTAAATGAAATCATCTCAATTCGATTTTAAATTTTATTTTTAGATTCCTTAAATGTCAATTACTGTACTTTTAAGTTATTTTTAAGTCTTAAATTTCACTCTATTTGATGGATCATTGAAAGATATTAATATAAATATGGAACTCCATAAAAATCACTAATTTAATATTAAAAACCATCTTTATAAGTTTTCACAATTTTAATGATTTTAAATTAACTTTTGAATATTTGATATTGTTAAACACTTTATCTTTAATGGTGATGTAGGTGAGGGAGGTTGGCAAATGCTGGAATGAGTTTTACAACTTACGAGGGTAATTTAGAATTGAACACTTGTTCCACCTTAAAAGGTCATTTTCTGTCGAATTACTCTGTGTGTGTGGGTAGAGAGGCTTGTACATGTCTCGAAGATTAATCGAGTGTTCTAAAAGATATGGACACCCTAATCATAGAAAAAATTGTGCACTTGTATGAATTTGAAAATGAAAAGCAAATAAATATTAAATAAAGCATTTTATTAGACAATAATATGAGAACAATTGTGATTCGAGGCCTCTAATCTATATCATTATTACAACTGCATAAAGCACTTCTATGAATAAATCTAAATACAAATTAAACTTTAATCACAAATCAAACACTATATAATACTCCTTCTGTCCCAAATTAGTTGTTCTATATAGATTTTAGAATTGTCCCAAAATAGTTATCTCAGTTTTATTAGAGTAGTATAAAGTGTGTTGAAAATGGATGAGATTACATGAAGTGCGAGACTTGTATAAAGAGTTCCTTAAAAAATACAAATATTTCAAACGAGATAACTAAAATGAAACAGAGAGAGTAGCAAAGATCACTCTCTTTACATATTTTTGCTCTCACAATTACATAAAACTCCGAAAGTCAAGTATTTCTTTTGTGGAATTCTTTTTATTCTCCTCTTATTGCTCATGAGAATTCTGACGTGGTTCGGAATCTTCTTAATTATTAGGATCTCCTTTTATTTTCTCTCTTGAAAAAAACTCATTGTAATTTTTCCTTTTATATAGTGAGAGAAGGTGAGAGAAAGTGAAATTCTATCTCCTCTTCAAATTAGTGGATTTTTCTTCTTTGCCGTGGACGTAAGCCTTTAATCCAACCACGTAAATTTGTGTCTTCTCTTTTGAATAATTGATTTGCTTATTTCCTTGCATCAATTTAAAATTACTACAACAAATTGGTATCAAAGAAAAGTCTTTAAACACAAAAGGAATTCCATAATTGGATCCAAATCTGACTCATGGATCATAAGAATGTGTAGACTAGCATGCGAGTAGTGGAAAATGCCGGTCCAACAAAAGTCTGAAAAGCTTGTTGGGTTGGGCCAATCATCAGTATCTTCCCTTGTATGCTGTGTTTGGACGAGAGGTAAATTTTGCAGGATTTTCCTTTATAGGTGTTTTCTTTGAACATAAGTTTTTCTTAAATATGTGTTTCTCTTATCTTGTTTAGTAACCCTTTCCTTGATTACCAAATGGGAGTAAATAAGGGGTTGCACCCGTCTATCTCTCATCCAAACACAGCCGTAATATTTGTCATGGGCAAGACAACCTCCACATTAGCACTGGAATGCCCAATTGTGCTCTCATTATAATGAGTTTTTGGCCTTCTAGTATGGGTTACGAATTTCAATTTGATCTAGACCAAAGGTAAAGATATCGGCTGATATGTATTATATCAGTCGTATACACTTTTTTAAAAAAAAAAATAAAAAAAATAAAACAATGGTGGGCCCGGGTCGATATCTCGATCGATATTTATATTTTTAATTTTTTTTAAAAAAAATTCAGCTTCCTTTTGGGTTATTTATTTATTTTTTAATTCAGATAAAATAAAATAATAATAAAATACCGACATTTAAAAAAAAAAAAAAGCAAAAGAGGAGAGAAAAATTTATCGACCGATATCTCATTCAAACCTAATTTTGCACTCTCCTGGTCTAGACATTTGAAGGTCATTCGGACACCCTTTGATTTTGATTTCAACCAGATAGAGTGTACCTATTTGTCATTTTTGTGAACAACTCGCCTTTTAGTTTTCACCATCTTAGTAAATTGGTCCCTCATTTTTTTTTTTTCCCTTTGTACCCTTTCTTATTTTCACTGTATCCTATGTACTCTTTTGTCCTTTCAAATTTTCATTGAGCTTGTATGCTGCTATTATTTTTTTATTAAGAAAGCCCTTTCAAGTTTTCACCTTGCCCTTTTTATAATTGGATGCACATCATTTTTTGTTTTATATTTTTAAGTCATTGTGTGAAGAATGTAATTGGGTAGAGTTCAAAGAATTAGGAGTCACTTTAATTGTGATGATTTTGATCGTGCCGAGTCTTCATAGCTTATTCAGGATAAGAATTTAATGAGAGTGAGTAACTCCAAATATGGAATTTGATGGATGGAAAGAGACATGAAGTCCAATGTTATTACAATCGGACAGTCTAGCGAACCATCTTCGAGGCATTTTGAGTTCAACTGAGTTCAACCGTGGTCAAAGTCAGCTAAGTAATAATATAATATAAATATTATATATAATATTAAGTAATACACCTTTTACAAATAACATTAATAAAAATATTATAAATAATATTCAAATTCTGAGTAATATACAAAAATGGTAAGAAACCTTTATATTTTAAATATATCTATTTTTTAATATTAATTTTTAATATTTTCAAGGAATTTAAAAAAAAAAAAGAAAAAATCTCTAAACTGCGGTTCACGGCTTTCAATTTTATCCACAAGTTCAAAACTAGACCGATCCGCAAATTCACAAATTGGAAATTAAGAAACTAAATTGAAATGAATTAAAATATCATAATACTATCACAAATTCAACAAGAATTTGAAAAAAATAAACACAATCATTAAAGTTGAAAGTAACTTAACTCAACTTGTGCATTATACAGTACCAAAAACTCTTATTTGTAGCTTTTACAAGACAAAATAATAAAACCTAGATGCCTATAATTGTCTTGTGACACTATAGGTCACATTTATTTTCCAATAAAAACAAGCCACGTCACTTGGTATATCTATCGCTACCTTCTATCATTGTGTTGCTTTATATAGCAACTGCAACATGCTTTCAAAGCCTTTCATCTTTGTATTTATTAGATTCAAGGGATAAGGAAGAGATATCTTTCTCAAATTTAAATAAAATTGATGAAAAGAATGTTACTTTTATGAAAAATAATTGCCTAAATAATGATTATTTATTTAATCTTGTAAGAATGTTGGAGAGTAATAAAATTCAATAAAAATTTAATTGTTTTATTGAATAAATTTCTAAACTAATTACATGCCAAATGTCATAGAATCCACTTTTTTGCTAGAGTGAAGGATGTATTCTTGATCAAGTGTTAAAAAAAAAAATCAGCTTTTTTTTTTTTTGGTTCGGAGGTGTTCAAGTGTCGCACCCAACTAGTCTTAAAAAAAAAAACTTTAATGCCACCCACATATGGGTTCTTGTGAAGCCCACATAGTGGCCCCCAATTTATGAGGGTGGAGTTTTTGAAAATTATTTTTAAAATATAAAATTCTAAGTTCATTACATTAAAACAGCCATCATAATTTAAGGTTGTGAAAATCAATGGTTAAAATATAGTTAGTTTTGGATGAATTTCAATTTGATTGTGAAATGAACATAATTAGATTCGAATTGAATAAAGATCGAATTTAGAATAAAGATCGAATTTATTGGGAGCAGATGTGTATATATATTATGAAAAACCATTTTCTTAAAATGAATAACAAACTGATTAGTGTTAATTTTGATATTTTAGCACTTCAATCACTTTTAATAAGCCTGTGTAACAATTTTTGTGAGCTATTAATTATGTTTAAATATATCAAAATAAACTTTTAAAGTATTGTTGACCATTGCTATAAGATAATAATTATAAATCATCAATTATTTAGTTTTTTTTTTTTGTTAACAGCCTATAATCAGCACTTGAGATGGGTGTATTCACAATATCTAATAATAGCTCATTAATAAAATTTTAAAGAAATATCAAAATTGAATTAAAGTCCATTTAATAATGGGTTAGGATAGAAGAGTAATTAAAAAAAATCTAATAAGTATTTTAATAAAAGAGAGGCTCTGAACTTAGAACATTTTTAAAGGAGTTAGGTTTGCAAACAACTCACCCCTGAAATAGAATTACATGTTGGACTAATAATTATTATCTATATTAGTATCTTTTAGAATAATTCTCTCTTTAATAGCGATATTCTCATGAGCTATTTGATAGGGATATTCATTTATTGGAATTTGGCCTAAATTCGGGCCGAATCCAACTCAAATAAATAGGTTTGGACAAAAAAAATTCTTCCACATATCGGGTTCGGGCTTTTAGGCACATTTACTTTTTACATGTTTTTAATTTGTTTTATAAATTGAAAATATCACCATATATATATATATATATATATATATATATATATATATATATATTATATTGGAAGAAGATTTAAAAAAAGAAGATAAAGTGTAAAATTTTTATCTCAAAAATTAATTTCTATCCACTCGATCTTATGGTGTCATCTTTTCAAGAATGTTTCTAACTTTAACTATCAAGATCAAGTAATTAAAATTTGAATTTAGAGTTGAAATTTTAATTGATGGTAGTATTTAATTATAATTCCATTCTATACAGTTGTATTTTCAATGTACATAATTAAAATAAATATAAACGGTACCATATGCAAAATAAACGAGCTTTAATTAGATGGGCTCGAGCTTTGGTGTCCAAAGCCTGTCGGGCTTCAAATAGCTCCAACTTTGGTAAAAATAATCAAGCTCAAGATACCTAACCTCTGTCTACTTTATTCTATAGACCACAACAGGATTACTAATAGAGCGGGAGAAATAGAATCTGACACATTCGAATGAACATTCTAAAAAAATTCAGTTCAAAAAAAGGTTGATTCTTCTCTTCATTTCAATTCAATTGTCACATTATGAGACAGCATTAGCAACATTTTTTTCAAACGAGTGAACTCACGATAGATGACACATGATCATGACTGGAATCTGTCACATGATCAGTGGATTTGAGTACTTTTTAAAAACTTCTGAGCTTCCTTAAGTCTATAAAGACCAAAGGTTAGTTGTTTTTTTAGATTTTAATCTTTAAAATATTGTAATTTGGAGCTGAGAGAAGAGAAGAAATAGAAAGAAAGATCGAAGTTCTTCAATGAATTCCTTTCTCAGTTGAATGAAACTTGATTGCATGTTTTCAGTTTATAATGCATGACGTAGATGCTATACTTTTATAATTTCAAAGTTACCGACGGTTTTATAAGTTCGAGTGATTGGGTATCTCCACTTTTGTGAAAGTTTTGTCCTCGACCTGTCGAGACGCCTTACTCAGATCCATGATGCTGGTAGATAGTGTCATGGATCTGGAGTTTTCCTAATGATCATCACAAAGTGAACTCGGGAGGTTTTCATGGTTAAAAAAAGTTTCTTTCCAACATGACTAATTTTTCATATTAAGCTTTGATGTTGGCGAGCGATCTTAATACGGGTAAAATATGTTAAAAGATACGGGATGGAGTGAAATTCTCATTTTATCCCTATCGATATTTGATGAACGGTACACCAATAGGGATAAAATGAGAATTTCACATATCCCGTGTCTCCTAACACATTTTGCCAGTGTTAAGATGGGCGTCCTTTGATATTGTATCCAAGAACTGCGACACTAGATACCCAAATTCCTTTTGTCTATGCCAACTTTGTTGTCCCTCATTTTTGTTCTCTTCCTTGATTCACTTTCACCAATCTCTAGCAGTGCTACAAATCTTAAAATTCTCTTTTCTATTTTTGTATAAAATTTTCTACTCTTTTAGTTGTTAATGTTATAAAATCAAATCAAATCTTTTTAACTCATTACATTCATTTATATAATCCCTTTTACACAATGAGGCTCTTTGCAATTTTTTCTTTATATGAGGTATGTGTGCAAATATCGGCCGATACGAAATGTATCGGCCGATATAATATGGGTTTTCAACCCATTGTCATATCGGCTGATACGTATTATATCGGCCGTACAAGATATTTCTTGGCCAATATATCGGCGATATATATCGGTCTGATATCGGCCGCATCCATAATATCGATCTTTTTTTTTAATTTTTTTTTTTTAAAACGGTAGTAGGCCCGAGTTGATATCTCGACCGATATTGGACCAGCTCAAATATTGGCCGATATTTTCGTTTTCAATTTTTTTTTAAAAAAGCTTCCTTTGGATTATTTATTTATTTTTTAATTAAAATAATAATAATAAATACCGATATAAAAAAAAACACAAAAGAAGAGAGAGAATTTTATCGGCCAATATCTCAGTCTTGCTGAGATTTGCACCCCAGATTTGAGGTATCTATGCACGTGACTCACATAAGCCTTTTTGAATTGGTTGATTAGAAAAGTTTTAACTTCAATAAGGCGCTTATAAAAAATCATTTTGGTCAGATAACTAAATTCATGTCTTTTAAGATTTTAAAAGTTCAATTTTATTGTAGTGTAAACTCCATAACATTATAGATTAAGGTCAAAATAGATGGGTGTAAGATAGGGAGGGGTATAATGGTCCCATGAGATTGTCATCCATGAAAGTTTCATGAGATGACTACATGGAGAAAAAATGTTACACTTAAAAATTATTTATTTTATATTTAATATATAAATATTGATAGATAGTTGCCATAAATGATCTTAATAATAATAATTTATTATCATCATCAGTCAATTATCTCATCTAATAATGATTATAATAAATATAATCGAACGAATAAGATAAATAGAGAAATAATAAAATAGATAAATAACTTATTAGTTTAATTAAAATAACAGAATAAATTAAATATTTAAATATAAACTCTTTAATAAATATTATCTCCACCCTAATTAATGTACTGCAGTGTACCAAGGCCGATCAAATTAAATCAGCTTGGAAAAGAAGGGCAAGACTGTAAATTCCGTTGCTTGGATTTGAAATTGAAATTGAAATTGAAATTGAAATTGAAACAGGGACCCGAACGGACTCCAAACTTACTTCAAATCTAATCGAATCTCGTCTCTCTCTCTCCACTATATAAATGTGCGGCTTTTCATAAGCCCGTCCTTTCGATCCATCATTCGCTGTCTCACCCTTTCCAAATTCCAATCCTCTCTCTCTCTCTCAGACTGTAATAGAACTGAGATAACCCCTCTTTCGTTTTCTAGGGTTTCTTGTTTTATTCTACTTTCCAAAACCTTAGCCGTTTCTTTTGATTTCTTTCTTAGCTTGCGAATTTTTTGAGGGTTTTTCTTTATTTTTTATTTTTTGAGTCGGAGTCGATGGATTCGATCCACCGATTCCGTTCATGAGATGCGATTTCGCGTCCCCGTTTTGGAAATTATACGGTTTGTTGTTTGCCTTGATGGAGGGGAAGCGGTTCTCTGCAAGCCCTAGGCCCTGCTGCGGCCGCCGCATCCATGCCAGGAAGCGGCCCCGCGTCGACGGCTTTGTCAACACCGTCAAGAAACTGCTGCGCCGGGAAATCTCTTCAAAACGCGATCGAGCTTTCAGCACCAGCAACGCCCAGGAAAGGTTCCGCAATATTCGCCTCCAGGTCCCTTGTCTTGTCAGCTTGAACTTCATTTCCTTGATTGATTGCTTGGATTTTTTAAAATTTTCTTGGGTTTAATGTATTCTTACTTTAGCTTGGGAAATGGATTGTTGAATACTTAGGACGTTCAAATTTGGAGGTTTCTATCATAGTAATTTCTTTTGTACAAGTAATTTTCATTTGGAAGACCATTCCTTGGACATCATTTTGTTTTCATGGAAAGTGTGGTTCTGGAAAGTTGCCATCTTTTAACAGAAATGGTTCTTTTTGGTTAAAAATTAGTTATCTTCCTGGAAATTACTTCCCTTTACATGCACTCAAACAGGGATTGAAGCACTTTTTGGTTATTAGTCACTTTTAACTGGAAGTAGTAAGTGGTTGTATTGGTTAATAAATATTTTTAATAAAATCCTTTTCCTGATGTGTATCCAGAATTAGTCTAAACTGGGGCCACCTTTCAGCAATGTGGATCATTGATCTGGTGGCTGCACCGCATATGGGTGATTGACCAAATCTTTATGTGCAATAAGTGGATCACTTATTTTCTGAATTGGATGTCAATGATATTGTTGTATCTTATGGATATACCTGTTATTCTTGCATTTTGTGGCACTGAATTAACAGTCCTATGGATGAGTTGCCAGGTGACTGAAAAGTGGACCAAGTCTTTATATGCCATCTCCAATAGATGGAGAACTGATTGAGAAAATTATACCATGTGATTTTCTGTTTGATAGAGTCTAGATAATTTGGTAGAGTATGCAAATTTCACTTGGGTTGAAATGGGAGTGGTGTAGAGCATGTATTATTAGTCGGTCATACTTCATATTGGGTTTGTATCTTTATTAGGAGCTATAAAAATTGCCAAGGTTTAATTTCATTGAAGTCCATAGGTAAAGAGTAGTTTGGTGATGGTGATGTGTTCAATAACATGGTTGTTAGCAGTTTGTTAGTATCAGTTTTGACCTAACATGACCTTGGGACAGATAAATACATTGAGAAATTTGGTGATCTTCTCATTATTTAGAAATGAAAATGATCATTTGGATTGTTTGTTTGTATAGAAGTTTGAGAAGAAACGAAGATTAATATTCATTTGAAGTTTAATTATGGTTGGCTTTTTAGTTTCCCATCATTAGATGGAAGTAAAACCTTTTTTCTTTCTAACCAAGCATTCTTATTAATTGGAAGTAATGGTGAAAATGTGTGGGGTATTGCGGGGAGTATTTTGATAATATTTTCAACAAGTCAAAGTGGATACCATACACTGTATATTGCTAATGTTTTTTGAGGAAGTTGTTACCAAGAATCCCTTTTTCAATGTTGCTGTTCTTTATGATAGAGTTGGTTTTTTCCCCAAATTAATTCAAAGAGCAGTGAGCTATGGGAATGAATTTTACCAATAACTTTATGTTTGAATCATAAATTGGAATGTCTTCTAGTAAGTTATGAAGATCTATTTAGTGACAAAATTTAGTGTTCAATTTGGATAATATGACTGCAACTTGTCATGACGAAGAAGGCAGCGAAAGCACACGGCCGCAAGCGAGGGCTAATTAATCAGTCCAAGAAGGGGTGTTTAAACTGCACCTGAGGGAGGGTAAAGACATTGGGACTAAAGCAGTCGTGTTGGAGGTTGTGAAGGTTAGCAGGAGGTGCATATTCTTGAGCGATTGGAAGGTAGCACGAGTCACCAATGAGAGGACAGGAGGCGAGCATTATATGTACAAATAACCATAGCTTGGTTCTCAGTATCAGTATCAGGATCGAGTTTGGGTATAGGAGAGGGTTGGGTAATTAGCGGTAGCGATGGCGGTGGTACTGATGGTGATGGTGGTGGTGGTGTTGGTGGCGGTGATGGGGTTGGTAGAGGTTGAGATATAGGGGTTGGGTCTACCTGAGTTGAGTGCTGAAAGTCATCCAGCTCTGTCATCACGTTGCTATATCTCTCTTCGTTGTGATATCTCTTTTTGTGCAATATTTATCTCAAAGATGCGAGTAGGGACATGCGAAACTCGGCAAATATTTCTTTAAACTCATATTGTGTAACATACTTATAACCATTGTGACAAATACCGTTCTCGGGATATTAACGGCAATTGGTAATAACGGGATATTTTTAAATTCTCGGATTTTTATCTGGAATTTAACGGGAAAATCTCGCAAAAATTATAATATTTAAAAAATAAAAAAAATAGAATAAATAAAAAAAATTAATGAAATAAAAATGGTATAGGGAATTTATCGGGAATTTATCAAGAATTTACCGGGATATTATCGCGTTATTAACGTTTATCGTGTTTTTAACGCGATTTTATCGGGAATTTACTGGAAATTTATCGTCGTGGCAATAAAAACGCGTTTTTAACACGGTAATGGTATTTTGCCGATAAAAACGCGGTAAATTTGAATATACCGCCGATATTTGTGACAAGGCTCATAACCATTGTTGGGTGCCATTGACTCTAGTTTACGCAGCTGGCTATGGGTCGGGTTTTAAATGGGTAAAGGGGTCAACATGTAGTGTATTGAAAGGTTTAAATGGGAACTCACGTGTGGGGTGTGGTGGACATGAGAATAAGGTGAAGCTCGGTCAACCCCTTTTTAAGTTGGTCAATGCTCCAAAGGGAGGCAGAGGGACAAGGACATGGTTCTTTTGGATAGGAGGACAGTGTTGGGAAGAGTCTGGGCAGCAAGGGTGCTTAGGTGGAGGCTTGGAGAGGAACGACATATCTGATGGTGTATGGGCGTTGGGCGGCGGGAGCTTGGATGGGTTTGGGGGTTGGGTAGAACGAAGGGAAAGGAGGCTAGGACTTTCGTTGATGCTAGTCTGGCGATTGGAAGCAACAAATGAGAAAGGTTCGGTCTGTAAGGGGCAAGAAGATGGTGAAGGTAAATGGAGCTCAAGTTGAGGACGATGGTGGGTCTTTGTGTGTGTGCGCGCGCAAAGGGAGGTGAATGGGGATAGGGATGGTAACAAAGTTGAAGATGGAGAGAGGACGATGGTGATTGTTTGGGCGAAGATGAGAAAAAAGGGGAGTTAATGAGAGAGAGAAGAACATGCGACTGTTTTGGAAGGGCTAACCTAGGTCAAGATAGAAAGACAGGGAGTTGGATCTTGATACCGAGTGAAAGAGGAGATGGCTGAAGGTGAGCATAGGTGGAAAAAGGCCAGATCTGATGGTGTATGGAGGTTGGGCGGCGGAAGCTTGGATGGGTTTGGGGGCTGGGTAGAACGAAGGGAAAAGGCGGCTAGGACTTTCGTTGATGCTAGATTGGCGATTGGAAGTAGTGAATGAGCAAGGTTCGGTCTGCAAGGGGTGAGAGGATGGTGAAGGTAAATGGAGCTCAAGTTGAGGACGATGGTGGGCCTTTTGTGTGTGTGCGCGCGCGCAAAGGGAGGTGGATGGGGATGGGGATGACAACGAAGATGAAGATGGGGAGAGGACGATAGTGGTTGTTTGGGCGAAGATGAGAGAGAGAACATGCAACTATTTTGGAAAAGCTGACCTGGGTCGAGACTGCAAGGCAGGGAGTTTGATGTAGGACAGTGGCCATATACAAGTGGACCCCACTTCTAGTATTTAGCATTTTAGTAATTATTTTTATTTTATTTTTGTTGGAGATTGATGCGTAGATTGTGAAGTGATGGGGTCTAGGTGAGATGGGGGAGGGCTATAGGTGTATGATGGGGGGTGGGATGATGTAGGGTGTTTAGTGGGTTGGTTTCTTGGTGGAGGGGTATCAAGGAATGCTTCGGCTTTGAGGGCAGAGCTCATGGCCGTATATAGAGCATAATGATTTTGAGAAGCAAGTGCTTTCTAAATATCCCATCACAAACCATTGAGAAATCGGGCAATCTGTTGGTCTTCTGTCTCATGAAGATCATTGGGAGATGGTAGATGATAAAATTCATCAACATAATCTTGAATAAAACGGTTTCCTTGGTAACAATTCTGGAGTTTGTTGAATAAAACTTGAGAATAATGAGGGAGATACCGATTTTTCAATAAGTGCTTCATGCGATACCATGAACGAATAAGAGCCCTATTTTGTCTCGGGTGGTGGTGTTGAATTTGTTCCCACTAGATGATGCACCTCCAGTCAATTTAAAATTGACAAACTAAACTTGTTTTGCCTCTAGGACACCTATATAACTCAAAGAAATGCTCGACCGTTGTAATCCATTCAATAAATTCTTCAATATGGAGACGACCATTGAAAGAATGAAGATCTACCTTAGGTCAATAATCAGTTGAATCAGGAGGTCAACGAGGGCCATGGAAATTGCGGGAACTGGTGGCTCTCAGAAGTGTTGTGATGCCCTTGTTGATGTTGATTAGGTGGGTTGGGGAAATTGTTCTTTTTCATCATCCTCCCATCCATTATATGAGTTGAAATACTCACAATGTGGTGGTGCATGGTTCATATTGCGCTTGTCAATTATCCTGAAAAGATGAGCCACCTTGATTTTGGTATTTAGAATTGCTTCTGTTTTAATGCTCTTCCCATCTGGGATCAAGATCTTCTTCTATTTGTCTCTTGCCGGTGTCTCTTCCATGAAGGGCTTCTAGCATGGATGCACGGAATTCAACGTACATGTCTTTTATCTAAGTTTTAAATTCATTGAACTGAGAGTTGGTGACATTTTGATTGTTGTTGGATGTCATTTTTTTTTTTAATTTTTTGAATCACAAACTATAAGCGGAGATTGTCTCTCTATAATAGAGAACTTGGCTTTGAACCGCTTGGTGTGGCGGAAGCGGTGAGGGAAGTAAGGCGACTAATCAATCATGATGAAGTCTCGGGTCAAACAGTCAAGGTATGGTCACACGGGTAATGAATGGGTTCTAAACTGGATACTTAAGCACGTGGGATAAATGGGATGCGATTGAGACAGAAAATAAAGAAAAAAAAAAAAAAAGGAAACCCACTTGAATTAGGATGCTAACTACAGTGATAATCCTAATCTAATTAGAAAATGAGTCCTAATGACAATAGGAAACTAAAATTAAATTTAGAAATTAAATACTTTTGCTAAAAGTAAAAATACTAATCATTGGGGTCCACTCGGGCCCACTCGATTCGTGTCCTACATCACCTTCCATACAAAAAGAAGGGAAATTGGATTCAATACGATTCTTCAAAGGTGGGCGTAGAATATAGGATGCAAAAAAGGGAATTTGATGCCTTGTCATGATGTCATCTGGATAGTTTGATCTAAAAAATTAATTACCGAACAAGATGACCCTGCCACCCCCACCCCACCTCCCATATACAAAAGACTCTTACAATGTAAGCAGGCAAATTGGGTAATTTTCCTCACTATAACATTGCTAGAAAGGTATGAAATTCCTTTTAATCTCTTGGTGTCCAAAGGGTGCATTGTGGTATCTGAGAGTTTGTGCATTCACGGTTCAAGGTTTGTGGTTTTCATCAGTACAAAATTGTGTGTCCTTGGGTGTTGCAGTTTGTGATCCTAACTGTAATAAAAGGAACAATCGGTTGTTTGGGAATGAACAGCTCAGAAGTGAAGATTTCAAGGGTGCTTCCCATTCTCATCTTCATGTTATAGTTAAGTCTTCTTGTTTTCCTATCATGGTTAGAGAACCCACTTGGGATTCTCTAGTGGGGTGTTCTAATACTTTTTGTTTGCTGCTATTCTTTATGGATTATAGTCGTCAGTCTATTGAGTGATTTATTCCTGCATGCAAAGACATCAAGGATGTCCCTATCTCCTCTTCGTTCTCTTCCACCTCTCATTTGCCTTTGCCCTCTCTCTTCTAGTCTCCCTTCTCTCTTTCTCCTTTTGCCCAAAGAGGTCAAGGACTTCTAAGTTCTGATTATGGTTTGGTCATAATTATAGGAAGCAACTTCTTATTATGGTTTAATTGTAATGGGGATTAAACTTCTCTTTTGTGTTATTGATAAAAAAAATTTACATTAAGAGGAGAAATAAAATAAGTATTGACCCTACCCCCCTACTCTCTTTTTTCTGCGGGGACTACTTAAAGACAAGAATCCATCAATGGTCTACGTTGCATGGGTACGATGGGGGTGTTGAAATCTGAGGTAGATGCAAGGTGTAGGACTCAACAATCTAAAGAAAACTAGGACACAAGGACATGGCACCATATTTAAATTGATTTTAATCTAAATTTATTGTAAATAAAAAAATTGTGAAAATAACATTAGTAGAAAACAATTTACTAGTTTTACCCCAAATATATTGATTTTTTAATTAGGCTTTAAGAGGAGAAGGTGTTGTAATATTTTAATCATCATAGAAAACAATGTTAAAAGGTGTTAAAAAGAGTCCATGAAGAACATGTGCAAATATCTACGAGTGTCCACGGATGTGTCACATCTTTAAGTGTCTATGCAACAGAGTCAATGTAGCATTATATGCTTCTTTACAAGTACAATAGTCCATAATTGCTGCATCACTTGCTTCTATAGTTTTACCAAAACATATTGATATTTTAATTAGGTTTTAAGAGTGGAAAGGTCTTATAATATTTTAATCATATTCAAAACCAATATTAAAAGGCAGTAAAGAGTTCATGAGGAACAGGTGCAATTGTCTCCAATTGTCTGACACGAGTGCATAATACATCTTGAAGTGTCCATGCAACATAGTCAATACTGCGTTATTTGCTTATTTATAAGTACAATGATCCATAATTGTTGCATGTTACTTGCTTTGATATAAGTGTTTCCAGGTTTGTTTTCTTTGTTGTGCTATGTGGAGTATCTGTATTTGCACTGCATGTGTACTTCAGTGTTGAGCTTCAGTTTTGCTGTTTCAGGAGGAATTTGATACCCATGATCCTAATGGACACGATTACCTCGAACTTCCTTTTCTAAAGAAGAGGTCAAAAATTATTGAAATAGTTGCTGCCCGTGACATTGTCTTTGCTTTGACACAGTCAGGTGTTTGTGCAGCATTTAGCAGAGGTTGGTATCCATCTTTAGATAAAATACATGTCCTATTGCCTTTGGATTTGAAGAGATGGTATTAGGTTTACGAGCTCATATGTGACTTCCATTGGTAAACATATAATGCAGAGACAAATCAGAGGATATGTTTTTTGAATGTAAGCCCGGATGAAGTCATCAGGAGCTTGTTTTATAATAAGAACAATGATTCGCTCATCACCGTTTCGGTCTATGCTTCAGACAATTTCAGCTCATTGAAATGCAGAACCACACGGATTGAGTATGATCATCAGCTTTCTTTCATTATGAATCCCTGCATGTGTCTCTTTGTATGTGCCTCATGGTCTTGGAAAATCTATTTGCCTAATTGTTCAGGTATATACGAAGGGGTAAACCTGATGAAGGTTTTGCTCTTTTTGAATCTGAGTCGCTGAAGTGGCCTGGCTTTGTAGAGTTTGATGATGTAAATGGGAAAGTACTTACATATTCTGCACAGGACAGGTGAAATTCTTAGCTTTTGACAAGTTTCCTTTTTTTTCGGTGTTGACATTTTTGCTTTGCTTTTTGTTAGCATTTACAAGGTGTTCGACCTGAAAAACTATACGATGTTGTATTCTATATCAGATAAGAATGTCCAAGAAATAAAAATCAGGTCTGCATCTCTCTCTATTAACTTTTTTTGAAAGCTCTTTCTCTCTCTCTCTTGTTGGTTTTTTTCCTTTTCTTTTTTTCTTTTTAACCCAAAGGGGTTGGAGTGACGGCGGGGACCCGCCTCAAGAAGCGGAAGTCCTAAGTTCAATTCCTATTCCACCCCAAAGGGTTACTTCCTGTAGAGTTACAATGTGTGTGTGGGTAGAGAGGATTGCACATGCCCCGAGGATTAGTCGGGTACTCTAAGAGACCCTGGCACTTTGGTCACAAAAAAAGAGTAAATGATTTTCTTAGCTTTTATCTTATGCAACTAGGATAATTATGCTTGTCAATTTGTCATACGGTGGTGGTACTTTCCTTGAGCTTTGGAATTGCATTACTAGGTGCATCATGTTTTATTCCAAGCTATACTTTTTGATAGATACATCATGTTTTAATTTGTAGTTTGCTATTCACTGGTTTGTTCTCTTCTTCCATATCCAATCTAGCACACTAGCTTTTGGACCTTCGACACTACACGATAGCTATTTATATTACTATGTCGGAGCAAAGATGAGAGAAAAGTTGACGCAGGACAAGGGATAGGATAACTCTAAATGCCTAATATGGTTCCCTAAAAATTAAAATGGATGAAAATAATGCACCCTAAATCTGAAATGGGCTGAAATTAATTAATCAACATAAACAAGGAATAATATAAAATTGACACAAATAATCATGCAAAATATCCTTGGAATCTAATGTGGACAATTACATGGAAATTAAATAAAAGGATGGAAGGGCTATCTGATTTTAAAGGGAATGGCCTAAAGTGTTAAATGGGTGATATGGCACGTGTGTAATAAGATGGAAGAAATAAAGGCACGTGGGGTAGTAGGTTTAAGGGCAAAAGAAGGAAACGAATGAAAAGGGATGGAAACGAAAGAAGGGAAGTAAAGAGAAGTGCTGGAGGTGGCGGAAAAGGGGCTATATGAGAGAGACAAAGGCTTAGAAAGGACCAGGAAAGTTTGGGCTGCCGTAGGAAGGCTATTAGAGGGCTGGCAATGGGTGTGGAAAGGCTTACAAGAAGAGGTGAACGCTGTATGGGCTAAGGAAAGGTCCAAAAAGGCTTGGGACAGCGGTGTGTTGACTGTATGGAGCTTAGACAGGGATTGGGATCCCAATAGGAGGATAGTGGCAAGCAAGGGAATGGGTTTATGGGTTCACGAAAGATGGGTTTTGGAGGTGACGGAAGTAGGAAGGGGTTTGTCGGACTTGGCGACAAGGCCAGATGGCTTAGAAGGGACTGGCAACACAAGATTTGGCTTGGAATGTATAGGCAATGGGGGTAAAGGGATCTGAGAGAGGTTCTGGACAAAGGGAAAGGTATTTGGGTTTCAGAGAGCCAAAGAAAACAAAAGGGAAGAGAGAAGAAGAAGATAGGAGCAGTACTTGGAGGGCTTCACCCCAATATCCGTGGATTCACACCACCACAACCATGCCCAAGAGGCAAAGGTAAATCTTTATTTCATTCATCGATATTCTGAGGCCTCAATAAGCCTTACAAAGCCTATATAGAGTTCCACTTTCTTAAAATAAAAATAGAAACAATAATAATGACTAAGCTACCCTTAATAAAAAAAGAAAATACTAAAAATAAACTCATAATAAAAAAAGAAACAAGGAAAACACGGGAACATCATGGAGCAATCACAGAAATAGCAAGGAGGGTGTATGCTCCTCATCAAAAGTTTAATAATAGTAATAATAGCCTTAAGAGGTGTTTATGAGTGCCTTATTTTTTTTTCGAAAAGTGAGTGACTCTTTTTTTCAGAATATGCTTTTCTGCAAAGCAGTTATATCTTCATTATTAGCTGTTATGCCATCTATTTGAGTTGGCTTTTTGAGTCGTCCATTTTTATTCATTCCTGTCAAAGATCATGTGTGACGGTCTGTATTCAATCATGTCCTTTGCTGTCCCCAAACCCCCAACCCCCAGCAACCACCAGTACCAAATCAATCCTACATTTTTGAAGAACTGTCATATTATCAGTTCTGGAAAAAAATTGACAATGGATGAATAATTTTTTTCCATGTGTCAATCCTTCAAATTTCATGTATTTTATATGTGGGATTTGTGCAAAGGAATTTCAAAACTATTATCCCTTCGATTTTGTAGTGGTTGGCTACCCCCCTTTAATGGATAATGTCCACTGTAAGGCAAAAGATTCCAACAGAAATAGTGTATCGTAAGCCAGGATACCATACCAAAAGCAGTAAGCATTGACTGATAAAAGTGGATATCAGCTGATATTTCAATCCATGATTGATTGATGATGACAAATAGGATATTTAATGATTGGCCCAATCTTTAATTGTCATTTACTTTGAAAAATTCTTTATGTGTCACTGATCATTTATTAAATGGGTTGACTTGTGCATGCACTATTCATTTATCGACAAGGAGGACCTATTGGTTAAATTCTTGATCCAACCAGCTCATAACTAACATGTCCTATTAATCAAACTCTTGTGCCCCTGCTACAGAAATCACTTTTTTATGTTGTAAGTCATTAGTTGGGGTGCATCATGTAGCGAAACATAAGATGAGTTTAACAGGCCAAACCTTACCTTAACCCATTTTTGCTAGCTATTGGTTTTGTGATCCATAAGATAATGATGGTCAATATTAAATGTGTTGAGATGAATTTTAATTCATTCATTGGTATCAATTGATGGATTTTGACTTGGGTAACTAAAACTATAAAAGGGTGTATTTTGGGCTTAATTTTTTTTTTGATGATCATTGGTGGGTGTCCTAATGAAAAGTTGATCATTCGTGGGGAATCATTTTATAGAAAAGAAACTTAACTTATCAGTCTAGTTATTATTGAATGATTATCATTTAATGTTAAAAATAGGTAAAGGATTGTATCAGTTACACGAACAAAATTATAGGCACCCATAAATAATTATTTTCAAAGATCACCCAATAAAAACTGATGTTTGGTTCCTAAGAAGAGTCTTGCTTTGGCGTTCAGCTCAAGCTTGAGTTGGGACCATAGCCCAACCTAATGGGCTGTTTTGTGGGCAGAATGGAGAGGATAGACTGGATAATGGGTGCTGATGTGGCTCCATCAAGAATGGAGAGGATAGACTGGATAGCATGATTGATGTGGCTCCATCAAGAATGGATTCTGTTTGGTAAGATAGCATGATTGATGTGGCAGAATGTCCATCCATTACAAATGCTAATTCTTTCATTCTTTCTTTGGACCATTTTGTTTAGAATATTGAAATGATGATGCTCATCACATGGTCATTCTCAATAAATTCTACAGACAGGCCATTCAAGATCGGAATGAGAATGGTTTTCATTTAATTAGAATAGTGAAATGATGATGGTTACCACATGGTCATTTTCAATGAATTCTACCAAATAACCTTTTCAGCTTGTTTGGTAGGCCATTCTAGATAGAGAATGAGAATGGTTTTCATTTTGAATGAAAACAATACCTCCTTTTCAAGGAGGGGCCCCTTAGTGGAGGATAAAAAGAAGAAAGAAACAACAACAATCAAAGTCATTCTACAAAGGTATTGTGGGTGGGCTCTAGGAGAAAATGTTGAAAGGTTTGGTTCACCAACAGTTAAAGCGTGGTGGAGGTTAAGTCAAGGACATTCTGTAATTGGAAGGTTGTACAAAAGCAATTCTAGATTTCTAGTTGGGAGAGGGGATATGACTTTCTTTTGGAAGGACCTTTGGTTGGGGGATAGGCCGCTGAAGGATTTGTTCCCTAGGTGTTCAGGATAGCTAGGATTAAGTCTATCTTAGTACAACACTGCTATGGAATTGTAGGCAGCCACCTGTCATGGAATTTGAACTTTAGCCGAAACCTATATCCTTCGAGGTTGAGAGTAAAGATGATTTGGTCACCCAATTGGGAGAATTTCTGGTTTCTCTTGGGGAGGACGAGCTTGTTTGGTCAGGCGACTCTTTGGTTACTTAGTCAAGTCTATGGGGGCCTATTCCTACACCAACAAGATACCTGGGACTACGCACCAACCCTTGCTTGGGAAGGCCTTTCCTAGGGGTGAAACTTGGTTTGGGTTAGAAATCAATGGGTTTGGGTTACGTATTTGTATATTTTGGATCGGGTTGGGTTGGAAAAATAAAAACTTGTATGAAATTCATGTTGGGTTGGGTTGAGAAATTTAAAATCAACCCAACTGTACCAAGTTATAAAACAACACTTGGGTTGACTCGGGTCAGAAATTTGGGCACATGTAGGCAGTTAGCCCAACAGTTTGTCAAATCTAATTATGACTACTAACTTTGTGAATTATCCAGCCATTGCTGTCTGCAGTTAAATTTGTTGCAATTTTAAATTCAACATCTCTTTTTTAGCCACTCTGTGATTTTGGTTGCATTTTAATTCTAATTTGATCTCCTTCTTATATTTTAAATTGTACATAGTTTGGTTGTCATCTCCTACTTGTTTATTATTTTTATTATTCAGAGCATTGGGTAATTAGAAACCTAATCCTTTCAGTACGTATTTGGATGCTAATCCATCTGGATTCTGGGCTTCAAGATGTTTAGGTTGTCTTTCTATTGTAATTTACCATTCTAGATTGTATTGTTGGTATATTCTCACTTGGATAAGCTCCATAATTTGGCTGCTTATATTTATCTAATGGTTTTGGCTTTGTTCTGTAACAGCCCAGGCATCATGTTGTTGATATTTACTAGAGCCAGTAGTCATGTTCCACTTAAAATCCTATCAATTGAAGATGGCACTGTTCTCAAATCATTCAACCATCTCCTTCATCGAAATAAAAAGGTTGACTTCATAGAGCAGTTCAATGAGAAGCTTCTTGTCAAGCAGGAAAATGAGAATCTCCAGATTCTTGATGTACTCTCTCTCTCTCTCTCTCTCTACAGAAGCAGTAAATCTTTTTCCTCAAAACTGCATTCAAGGTTGTAACTTTTGGTATTTATTGAAGGTCCGGAATGCTGAGTTGACAGAAGTAAGCAGAACAGAATTTATGACGCCATCGGCATTCATCTTTCTATATGAGAACCAATTGTTCTTGACATTTCGAAATCGGACAGTTGCTGTCTGGAACTTCCGAGGGGAACTTGTTACTTCATTTGAAGACCACCTTCTGTGGCACCCTGACTGCAACACGAACAACATCTATATTACAAGTGATCAGGATCTTATAATATCCTACTGCAAGGCCGACTCTGATGACTCATCAATGGAAGGAAATGGTACTCTTTGCAAGATATTGTCTTGTTCCATTTTTTTAAGGCTATGATATGATAGATGATCAAGGACCAAGAAATTTGCAAGCAATTTTTCAACAGTAACTTGCAGTTTCATGTTAGCTGAATTTGTTTATAATTGTGCTCTTCTGTTTGCCCATTGTAATTCTGAAACTGATGATTGTTCATTTGATCAGCTGGGTCAATCAATATCAGCAATATCTTGACTGGTAAATGCCTTGCAAAGATCAGGGCAAGTAACAGCAGCCCGAAAGATGATTGCTGCTCAAAGAAGCGTACGTATGCTTCGAGAATCAGGAACACAGTTGCTGAAGCTCTGGAGGACATAACTGCTCTCTTTTACGATGAAGACCGTAATGAGATCTACACAGGGAATCGGCAAGGTCTAGTCCATGTATGGTCTAACTGACCAACCAATCATGTATTTTGTTACCATGCGACACCCCTGAAAATGAAAGTTGTGGGGTCATCTTGAAAAATGAATCAGGTTGGATTGGCCTGTGTGGCTGCTACTGCTGCTGGTCATCTGCAGCCATTTGTACCATGAAATATTCCTGTAATGGTTGTTTCATTACCCTATTGACACTGTGTTTTCATGTATCCCTTGGTTCCTTTTCATTTGTAGTCTGTATTCTGGGATTTGGCAGCTAGTAAAATATTCATGTTTTACCAAGTTTGTCTTTCTTTGATGAAATGAAATTTTGCTATCTGCACACTTTTCCGTGGATTTTCTCAATGACGACCTATTAATTGGATAGGTCGAGAGGAGGAACTATCTTTTGTTTGTGGGTTTTTTTTTTCCAATGAATTTTAGTTTCTGCTTAAAATTTTTGGTAGTTGGCAAGTGAAGTGAACTGTTTTTGTCATCTACTCTTTATTCTTAAATCTTTTGCAAAAGATGAGATTTTCAATGAAAATTATAGGGGTTATTTTTAAAGAAACCATATTTTTTCTTGTGGGATAGAGCATTGTTACAAATATCAGTGATATTTTTAAATTTATCATGTCTTTATTGGTAAAACATCAATTGCCGTTAATATTTTAGCATTTATCGATAATGGAGTGTGATAAGTGGTAACATCACGATGATATTTAGATAAGTCCTCAGTAAATTCTTTATTAATATTTTATTTAATTATATATTTTATGAGATTTTTTGGTTAATTTCTTGATAAAAATTTGGGAATTTGAAAATACCACAATATTATCAATTGTTGTAAATATTATGAGAATGGTTGAAAATCAATATTAAGAGACTAATTATGAAATTTGGGTTCACGTTAAAAGCTCTTCATATATTTGTAGAAATATTTGTATGCCATTTCATTTTTTTTTTTCATAAGAAGTTCACATAAGAAGTTCAAAAATGAAAAATATATTAGAAAGAATGATTTTTAAAAAAATGACCAACAGAAAAATCTTGTAGTGTGTGTAATAAGCTGTGTATAAGATAAAGCCCTTGAATTGTACTATTGGTAGTCTTTGCTTAGAGCTGAGTTTTAGTTCATAGCTAATTCAGTCTTTATCTAAGCTTTTTGAATTAGATTAGAGATTTCGGATTAGACTCTTAACTTAATACGGGAGATTTGTCAATGGTTACGTATATTGTGAATTTAATCTCATTTGCAATGCACAGGATAAGGATTCCAATATCATCTAAAACACTAATTTGGAATAATATTGACAGTGCAAAGGTAGAGGTTGGAATAAGAAAAATATGCATATCGAATTCTTTTAAGATCTCAAATAATAATAAAAAGATGTCTCAACGTAAGCCGATATGCCGATACGCAACGTATCAACCAAAGACAAATGAAATGCTAATAAATAAAGAAAATTTTCTCTCTCCTATATCCTATTAAATTGATAGTATATGATGGTCCCTCCCAACTATCAAGCATGTTGCTCAATCAAGTACTATGCTATGAATCGGGTAGTTGTCAAATGTCACTTTAATTAGAGTCAATTTGCATGGAAAAGGATGTGCAACAGATCTGAGTGGGAGTGGCCATGAACTACCCGAACCCGCCCATTTATTAACTGGACTATGGTCTTATCAACCCATTTCTTAGATAGATCTATTTCCTCAAACCAAAACCTATTTTCTAGAAAAAGGTTTAGGTTGGTTGATGGATACGTATACAAATCATCAAGTCTGGCTGATACATTTTGAATTTTAAATCCAAATCTAAAATTTATAAAATAGGTTCGATTCAGTTCAATCTATTTATTTGAAGGATCAATGTACTCAATCCAAAGCATATTTTTCTGATTAAATATGAGATGATTTTGCCAATTATATTAGTGACTGGGGTTGGCCGATGGCCAAGAACCTGTATCACAAAGTGTAGGTCATGTGTTCAATTTATGCTTAATTTGAAAGGGTCACTCTCCATTGAACTTATTTGGTGTGTATGGTTTGTAAGATTTATACATGCCTCGAGGTTTAGTCGATTGAGACACCTGAACAATTGAGTTACAAAAAGAGAGAGAGAGAGACTTGCTTCGGATGCACTGTAGGTGGGTGAGTTGCTAGGTCACCCTCTATCAACTCTACTTCTATACTTGCCCTTTATACATTTTTTTTTTTTGAATGTACGTTTAGAAAATAATTGGATATTCAGAGTAAAACCTCTATGGGTGAGTCCACTATCCTTATGACACACCAAAGTTAGGCCATGGGGATTCGAACCGACAACCTCCCACTTCTTAAGATGGGAGACAACCAATTGACCTACATTCGTGTGGATAAAACTATAAAAATTGCTCTTTATACAATTTTCGTAGTTTTCGTGATATTTTCCCAACACAACATCCTAATAAAAATCCAATGATTGAAAAATATCTTGTATTATCTTTCTCAAAATATCTAATAATGATATTTGCAACAATAGCTAAAGAATCAGTTAAACACAAGCAATGCGAAAAACTGCATGAATTGGGAGTGGATAATGCTTTCCTATGTCTAATCAAGTAATCATTCTATCTCCATGTGAGCGACCTTGAAAAATATACTATACTTATTAAATAATTTTTTTAGGGAGCACTTACACACACCCGGATTTCCTGCCTCTACACACCCGTTTTTAAAATTTTAGGTGAAATTACGATTTTACCCCCCGATTTTCATTCATTTGAATGAATGCCCAGTTCATTTTGGCATTCATTCGAATGAATGTTCATTCGAATGAATGCCCGTGTGTAATTTCAATTCATTCGAATGAATGGATGATTCATTCGAATGAATAGTAATAAAATGACCTTCATTCCATCCATTCATTCGAATGAATGGACGTTCATTCGAATGAACATGAAGGAAATGACCGTCACGAATCATTCGAATGATTCATCACGAATCATTCGAATGATTTAGATCCAAACATGAAGGGAGTCACGAATCATTCGAATGATTCATTCATCACGAATCATTCGAATGATTCATCACAAATCATTCAGTATACAGTAAATTCATTAAAATTCTTTTAAAATTTTAAACTTATTTTTTGATCACTGTGTATTTCCAAAATTTCTCAAATTGAATATCTAGACTAATTAAAATAACCTGATAAAAATACCTTAAGACTTGAAGGTCTTTTGACACTCCTAAATATTTAAAACACAGTATTTTACAAATAAGGGTATCCCTAGGGTGTGTCAAAAATACATTTGAAAGTGTCAAAAGACCTTAAAGTCTTAAGGTATTTTTATCAGATTATAGTAATTAGTCCGGATATTTAATTTGAGAAATTTTAAAAATATAAAGTGCTTAAAAAATAACTTTGAAATTTAAAAAAAAAAACTGATTCATTCTAATGAAGTGATTCATTCAATCAGACGGGTGAATAGTAACCCGTGTTACTGTTCACCTGTTTCATTCATTCGAGACGGGTGAACAGTAACCCGCGTTACTGTTCACCCGTTTCATTCATTCGAACCAATGGATTTATAAGGGGGATTCGTTCGAACGGATCAAATTAGATGGGATATGTGTCCATTCGTTTAAACAAATGGCGAAATGAACTGGGAATTCATTCGAACGAATGGAAACACAAGGGCAAAATGGTAATTAGCCACCTCCACTCGAAAATGAGTGTGTAAAGGCAGAAAATCCAGGTGTGTAAACGGGGCCCAATTTTTAAGAGTCTCCAAGTCAAATGATATTTCTAATTCAGGTTTAGATTTATAATTTATAAACTAAATGAAGTAATCAAAATAACTCTTTCAATTCGTTTGATAATTAGTAACATATTGTGCCAATTTAATCCATCAATATTTCGATAATAATATTCGTAGTTCTCTTATATCATATTATCATAAGATGTATAAAATGTGCTAATTGAAAATCTAAATTATGAGTTAAATGAAAAGCATTTGATTAGAAAATCTTTAAAGTTGATCACATTCTTTTCATTTGTTTGATCTAATGGTGCACTCAGTAGTTACACAAAGTTTGAAAAAAAAAATTGGCCGATATATCTTGACAAGATATCAGTTAGATATCCTTTCTGTTCAGCAGATACCTATCATATCAGCCAATATATATCGAGTTTTTGCATATCGGCCGAGATGTACTACACTGCTGGTGGGCTATGGCTTTTTGCTTGGGCCGGGTTTTGTATTTCTAGGTGTATCTTTAGGGCCTTTCGTATTTTTTCACTTTCAGTGAATAAATTCTTACCTTTCATTCAAAAAAAAAAACAAATCTTAAAAAAAAAAAAATCAATTTTAGAATTTTAATTGGTAGATCTTATATGTCCTAAATGGCAACATTTTCTCTCATCCTCGCCACTGCAATGGCAACATAAAATTATTCCTCTTTTTATTTATGTTATAAAAAAAATCAGGCCAACAATCACCACATGAATTTTGTGTAACTAAACACGGATTTTATTATATTATCAATTTTACCCTCGTTAGTGATTCAGTAAGTAATCCAATTTACTACTCACAAGTGATTTGGTAAATGAACCAGACCGAGACTGTTTTTTAATATAGAAGAGTAAGTCAATTCACTTACCAGATCATTTGTGAACAATAAATCGACTCACTTACCTGATCACTTGTGAACAGTAAATTAGCAATACACTAAAACCCATATCTAGTTACACAAAACTCCCTCAAGAGGATAGCTACTATTAAAAAAAATCTTTCTATGAAAAATATAGTTTATTGTCGATGTCATGTGTATCAGCACTAATATATATAATTTATAAGTGGGTAGCGCTTGAGGCTAATCCCACAAACATGTATAAACCTCTTAATCTCCACACAACGGTTAAATTGACGGGAAGTAACCCCTCTTTAAAAAAGTAATTGTGTGAAGGTAAAAAACAAAAAAAAATTAAAAAATCAACTTCGTTTCAAAAAATAGAAAGAGATGAATGCTCATTATTATAAAATTTATTATTCTTGTTCTTTTTCTTCTTTTATTCTTCTTTTTCATTTTTGAGGAAAAAAAAAAAAAGTTAGCTGATTGAGCAAGATAGACCGATCATGAACAAAGTTTAATTTATAAAGGTTGTTAGATCTTAAAATTTAGTTCAATTTCTATTTGTTAATGAGCGTAGATTGAGTTAGACTCAAGCTAGACTGGGCTTTCTAACAGCCCTACCTAGCTATATGATGCACAAGTGGCTTGGACTCATTAATGAATCTCTAGCGTCCAGTTTAGAGGCATTGATCGAGTGGCTATGATTGTTCAACCGTTATAACTTTAGGACTTCTCGTATTTAATTAATTTGTTGGCAACTTGATGGTGTTGTCGTTTAGAGTTATTTTCATTAATTTTTTTGAGTTTTATCGTTAAGATAATTTTAAAATTTGATTTTTTTTTAGAATTAATATCCAGTACTTATAGAATTCAATGGAGATGTGTTAATGTTATTCACATGATTATTTTTCAGAAGATTTTTCTGAAAATTTGATAGAAACTAGGATTTCTAAGATACTTCTCATTTTCAAGTTTTTTTTTTAAAAAAAAATGAATAAAGTGATATACAAATGTTTCTACAATTAAATAAAGAGTCCTAAATATGGTTGGTAGAGTTTATAAAATCTTTGTATAATTTTTTTAATATTCCGACAGTATTACTCAAGTCATATAATAATCATTCATATCAAGAGGGACCAGTTACTTCCCCCTAGTTTTATCGAGTGTTTAGATAGAGAGGTTTGCCCATACCCCAAGGACTTAGTGATGCGCTGTAAGAGGCTTCATACCTTGGACCAGGGGTCTGAATATCAGCCAATACTAATCGTGTCGACCAATATGATAAGGTTTTAAAAGTGTATCATATCGGCCGATATGCCGATATTAAAACCACATCATATTGGCCGATATTAATGATTTTTGGTAAAAAAAATTAAAGAGAGAAAATTTTATCGACCGATACCATTTTTACGACGCCTGCCTTTGACTTCAAAAAAAAAAAGAGGACCATATACTTTTTATGAGCCTACGACATTTCTGCTTTAAAACGACTACGTATGGCCCTCCCGAGTCCCTACAACCACTATTATCGTGAGAGGAGCTAAGTGTTTCTTTAAGTGGAATAGTGGACAACAATGCATTGTGGATTCATGGCCCAGCTCACAGACCAATCATTCACTCTAGCAGCCTTTGTAGTAGTGGACTAGTGGCCATAATGGCTATAGAGATAAACGGGTCGGATCCGAATAGAGCCCTATGAACCAGAGGAAGTTAATAACTAATAATAAATAATAAGAGGATAAATGGACTACACCATAAATTGTAATCATAATATACAAATGCACAACTCAACATCGCATAGCTCAACTGGAAACTTTTCATCTCAAAAAAATGAGAGGTCGCGAGTTTGAGTCCTCGTGGTATTAATCGGTGGCTATCTTGTGTGGGTACGAAACGTCACCTGAAGTGAAAGTTTTAAGAGAACTAATCTAACTTTAGGAGATTTCCCCCCTTCAATATATATAAATGCACAGTACAAAGCTGAAATAACTTAGGTATATATGACATTTTTCTACCTTCAATGATCCTACAAAATCAAAGAAGTAATTATGAGAATTTTAAAATAATAATTTTACCTAAATATGTATAGCTACTTGATTTAAAGTAAATAAAATATAGTGTTGAAGTGGTGCTATGTGTCAACTGACAATTTTATTTGGCCAGCGATTCTTCCACGGGCATTTTGTGTATATAGACACAGGTTTTACTGTGATGCCCAATTTGCCCTCCATTTGTTGTACCGAAAAAAAAAGAATGCCAGAAATTTATAAACAATACAAATTTGCTCGCCAAAATGATGAACAGTGCAAATTGGCTCACCGAAATTCACATGAAGAGTAAAAATCAACCCGTTAAAATTTTATTGTTCATGCGGAAGGTAAAATTGAGAATACACTGAAACCCGTGTCGCTAAACACAAAATACCCGTGGAGGATAGTTGGCCTTTTATTTACTATCAAGTGGATAAATTGTTTTTATAATTAGAATATAATTTACTTTAGTAAAATTATAGCGCGCTCAATACTTCAATGAATTAAAAATTTATAAAAATTGAGTCACAAAAATCTTATAACTAAATTATATAATGTTAAAAAATTTGTATACAAATAGCGTCATATAATGAAAAAAAAAAAACAAATAATGATTTCAGCACAAATAATGAACCAAAGAAACAATTATATGAGCTAAGATAAGCATCAGATCCACGTTACGATCGCAGGCCAGGCCCATGTTTTAGAAGCCCAGTTTTGTTAGAGCTGAGAGATCAGACATGGTGACCTTTTGAGTTGAGTTGACTCAGCTAAGTCAAATTGGACTTTCTACATTACAAAAGATTCCTCAGGACAGATTTCATATCATGGGCCTGTTAGTTGGGCCCAGGCTTATAGATGATGACATCAGGAAATTCTGCTGCAACACATTATACTGTTGCAACGGATATGCAACGTATCAGTCCGTAATACTAAACGGAATATCTAGAGTAAAATGAGTATAACTTTGTTATATAAACTACGATTGAGGTGATTTTAGAACTATTGAAAAGAGGACTTAGAGAGTTACAAGATGGGAATAGGAATTGAAGTGAAAAAAAATTCACACTTTATTATTAAATTTAAGATTATTTAAGAGTCAAAATTCAAAAAAAATTGATAAAAATAACTCAAAATGGTCATTATTTAGGAAGAAATTATAATAAAATTACTAGTCTGTATTTCCATGTTTCTAGAATTTTTGGGATTTATTCCACTTTTTTTCAAAATATTTTAAAATTCTAGATTTTGTAACTTCACATTTGAATAGATAAATGACCTTGAAATAATGATAGAATTACATAGAAATGAAGCCTAGAATTTTATTGATTTTACATATTGGTGCGCCGATACTAGCGTAATGGCGCACCAAATTTTTGATCCTTGATGTAGAGCCTACTTCTAAACAAAGAAAATTATATTATCTCAACAATTCATGATGATAGATAAAAGACTGCAAAATCAAGTATTCACAAAGTTTGTTCACATTGAATTGAGTTACACTATGGAGTCTCTAAATCTACTATACATTATAGTATATCACAATCCAACATCAAATAGTTGTTACTTATGGTTGATATTTGAGCCCATTAACCATCTTTCGAAGGTTGAGATTCAAAGAACTTCTTCATAAAAAGGAGACTAACGTGTAAATCTAAACATTAATATAACTTTTTTTTTTAAGACTAAAGTATCTAAGCGTCTCCTCTGAATTTTTCAGGCGTTTCACTTGACTAATTCTTGGAACATATGTAAACCTCCTAGTCTACACACGAAAGGTATAGAACTAAGGAGTGTAACTTTTTTGTGTTGATGAACATTATCATAACTTACCATGTAGTTAATCTCATTTACTTATTTTCTCAATTTATATGAAATTAAATTAATTTCTACAAGTAGTTTAGAGTTTGAGATTTTTTACCTTTATTTTTATATAAGGAATTTTTGTAAAACAACTCTATATATATATATACTCTCTTCGAAGGAAAGCATGTTGGTAATGAGTTGGCATTGGTGTTGAAACTTGGAAAATAAAATTAATAAAAAAGAAAAGGAAAAAAGAAAATTTTCCTTTTGGGCTCTTGGCTTTGATATTACTTGACTTGGAATGAAGGAGAAAGAGGGGGTGGGGAGGCATTTGATTTTGATTATGGGCACTGGAATGATTGGTCTGCAACAACCGTTGGATGGTTTTGGTGGGGCCCAAACAATGCTTTCTTCGTGTGCAACGGGCGCTTTCTCCTTCACTTGTACGTGTCGGCAAATTTTTGGGCCCACCACTTTCGGTGCTCAATGTGCGTACTGCGCACGCCTGGTCAAGGTGGAAACAAGTCAGAATCATGTGGCTTAATATCTCATGATTTTTTTTTTCTAAAATGTTCATTTATGAGAGTAGAAGAAGTGAAGAACTAAAACTCCTTCTTAGACCAACTCAGATTGAATTTCAATAAATTCAATTCAATTTATATTAAAAATTATTGAATTTGACTTGATTTGAACCGTTGACTTAAGTTATTCAACTCAATTCCATTCAAATTTATGATCCGATTTAACTCGAGTGTTATTTTATAATATGATGCAGTCAGATCAGGTCAAGTTACTCTTAAATTTTTTAATCTGACTCAACCCAAAATTCATGCGGGATTATGTCTTTCCCATCCAACCCGACTCGAGATATACAAAAACATGATCTAAATCCATTGATTTCTCAGATTGGGTCATACAGGTCGAGTTAAAACCCAACCCAAGTTTCACCCCTACTCTTCTCTTTTTTAAGATGGGTTTATGACCATTACTCCAATCCTATCAAATTAAAAAAAAAAATTATCTATTATAATAAAAAATATTAAATTTTGTAGACTAAGAATAAACTTAAAAAAAAAAAGTTCTTTTAAATGTAAATTTTCAAAATCTTTTAACCACTAAATCTTAAACCATATATTGATCAATAAGTAGTATCGCTGGTTAATTTCATTCCATAAAATAAATTATCTAAAAGCTTTATTAAAAATAATTTTCTGTATTGAAATTAATCTAAATTAAATATTTCCAGTAAACCTGATAAATTTGACTTTAAACATTTCTCTTTTGTTATTTTAAAATTCTAGACCAAAACTTCTGTGATAATTACTTAATTAGTGAGAGGAGTTGACTCGTACGTCAGCACATGGGAGAGCGCGAGTTACGAGAAAGCAACAAGCTGAAACTGATAAAAAGACGTATATACCCTTACGTAATCAGAATTATATTATCTAAAAGGCGACCGACGTGGGCTTTTTCGTCCAAAAATGATGTTAATACATTTGGCTTAGATACTATAAACTAAAGATGGGACAGAGGGTAACGGCTCTTTGGAGTTTGAAGCGTTTGCATGTGGTGACGTGTCACATACTCACATGTGATATGGATTCGAGCGGGGCCCACAGAGTTTTGAAAATATTTAGGATCCCATAATCATCATTTCTAGCTTGCTTTTCAAATCTACTTTTATCCATCATCATTCACCAATCAATTACTTTATTTATTTAAAATTAAAATTAAAATTAAACAATTAACCTTCAACAAATTTTTATAGAATAATCTTTACCCGTTAACCTTCAACAATTAATAACTTTTGTTTCATATTTTATAAATTTATATTAACATTAATATTTCAATAAATTCAATAAAACATGTCTTATCTCTATTAAATTTTGATGCGAATATTATGAGTTATTAGCAACACATATGCCCACACTAGTTATATGTTTTTGAGATCATGTTTTCAAAAAAGATAAAAAAAAAAAATTAAAAGTACAAAATATAGAATTTATTAAAAAAATTAGATGATATTTGCACTAATTATTTTAGCATGGGTAAGACAGTTTTGAGTTTTAAAGTTTTGAAATGATTAGTCGTTTGTTCTTTTACTGGAGATAGATTGTCTTGTTAATTAAATTACAAACAAATGTTATTAAAAGAGTCCTTTAAATATCTAATTTTTTATTTTTTGAATTTACGTATGAAAAATCGCAGGGTACCTAGCGTAAAATTCTTATGGGTCAACCATCTACTCTTAAAACACATTAAAATTAAGCTATTGAGGCTATTAAGGTTTAGATTTTTTTCTAAAAAAAAAAATAGTGGAACCAATGTGGTGTTGAACTTTGGGCCAATGGGCCATACAGTTGAGCCTCATTAGATACAAAGTTGTGATTTTGTAGGTCCATTGCATTAATAATAATAATGAAGTGGAACTGCCACTAATACGAGAAAATCCAAAAGGGCATTATTGGAAAAAAAACAGACAATTTTGTTTGTGTTTACTTTTGGAAAAAAGATGGTGACCTCACACCATTTACTCGTCCCGACATCTGTAAAACTCCAAATTTTTCCGTAACGTCTGCCGATTCTACGCCCCAATCAATACACACATATTAACTGGAGAATTTGATTGGAAAAACGTACTCCGTGAGAGTACGGATGAAATACGAGCACATTTTCACCCATCACCACTTAGTACTGGGGGTGAAACTTGGGTCGGGTTTTAACTCGACGTGCATGATCCAACGTGAGAAATTAATGGCTTTGGATTGTGTTTTTCTATATCTAAAGTCAGTTCAGGTTTGAAAAAAAAAAACCCTCATGAAATTTGTTTTTTTTAACTAAATCCTAAATTCGAGCCGAGTTGAGTTGAGTTGAAAAATTTAAAAAATAAATCTGTATAAAATTTGTGTTTTTGTATTTCCATAATTTTTTTTTAATTTAACTAATTAATGCTTTATGTAGCAACTCATCTCTCAAACATAATATTGCTCGCTTTGGGTTTGGAAAACTCTTACGATTTTGCATTGGCCCAAGTCTCACCCTTGGACTCAAAAGGCCTTGTGTTAAAAAAGAGGGACGCTCTCTTATAAGCCAGAATACATTCAACTTCTTAGACAGTATGAGACCTTTTCTCCTCCATACATGCCCCTCTCATAACAGCTCCTCCCCCCCCTTCCTTGGGGAAGGGGTATTATAATTCACTCCTCTTAAGAGTAGAGTCGTCTCTAGTTCTGTCACAACACACATGTACATTGGTAGGCACATATGTATAGGGTTGAACCATTCTCTAATACTATTTGTAACAATTCATCCCTCTAACACAATATTATTCATTTCGAGTTTGAAAAATCCTCACAATTTTACATTGGACTCAAGTCTCACCCTTAAGCCCAAAAGACCATGTGCTAAAAGAGAGAAATACTCCGTCGTAGAGGCCACAATACATTCAACACCTTGGACACTATGAGACATTTTTTCCTCCCATAGATGCCCATGTGTGTTACAATTTAGAATTTTACTAATATAATATTGAGATTGCAAGTTCAAGTAAATATTTATTTTCTACAAAAATTATAAAGATAATAGAGAAGTTGAACCAGATCGGCCAACTGGTTCCATTTCCTTCTAAATCAAGGATTTCTCTTGTCTAGCATCCATGGTGGGCCAACCTTTTCGAGGGTCTCAACTGAATGGTCCCACATGTCAATTGGAAGATTCAATGATCGGTTCGTGCTCCCGCGGTGCATACAACAGTGACCGAGAAAACAGTGGAATCTCACGGAAGATCTCATTGAATTAAATGACGAAAACGCCCTTCTAGTTGTTGAATTGAAAGACTTTCGAAGAAAAGATAGACTCTCAGACTACCAAGCCTTTGGTTTTGAAATTGGGCAACTTCACGTGCGATAAATACACGTATTCTATCTCCTATTGATTAATAATGCTCTCATCCGTCGCCTTCATAAATCAAAATTGAGAAGTAATGACATACGGGCCGGGTTCGGGCCGAGCCTGCTTCCTTTTTGCGTTTTCTTCTTGTTGTTTTCTTTTTAAATTATAAAATTCACTTTATTTAGTAAAATTTGACTCAATCTATTAACTCGGTTCGTTAGAACTGGCCAAATCCATTTATAAAGTTAAAAGTTTAAAAGAAGTAAAAGTTTTTAAAAAATCCTTTTTTTTTATAATATGAGTATCTCTATTCTATATTGAAAGTGAGATTAATCCCATGAGCATATGTAAACATCGTAATCCATATGCAGCAGTTAAGTCTACGGGGAGTGATCCGTTGAAATTGAGCGTGTGAATCGAACTAAAGATTTTGATTCATTAGGCGGACATCTTGACGGTCAGACAAACCCCTTAAAGTTAAAATAAGTATCTTTACCACTAGGCTATAATAACTTTTAATAACATTTACTTGAATTTCATCATCCAAATATAACAAGGGTCCCCGTTTACACACCCAGTTTTTCTGCCTCTACACACCCGTTTCTGGGTGCGGATGGCTAATTACTATTTTGCCCCAGCATTTTCATTCGTTCGAACGAATTTCCAGTTCATTTCGGCATTCGTTAGAACGAATGGACGTATACCTCATCCAATTTTGATTCGTTCAAACGAATCCCCTTTTAAAATCAATTCGTTCAAATGAATGAATCGGGTGAATAGTAACGCACGATACTGTTCACCCGTGAAGCACTGTGAACGAATTGGATGGGGTATACATCCATTCAATCACAGTGCTTCACGGGTGAACAGTAACACGCGTTACTGTTCACCCGATTCATTCATTCGAACGAATTGATTTTAAACGGAGATTCATTCGAACGAATTAAAATTGGATGGGGTATACATCCATTCGTTCGAACGAATGCCGAAATGAACTGGGAATTCGTTCGAACGAATGGAAACGAGGGGGCAAATTGTAATTAGCCACCCGCACCCGAAAACAGGTGTGTAGAGACAGAAAAACCGGGTCTGTAAATGGAGACCCTATAACAAATGCTTTAAAATCTCAAGTGAGGCCCACTAAAAATTCCACAAATAACTCTCTTTGACAACCACCTACTCTTCGAGTTGGATATTTATTGAATTTAAACTATTATGAACTGGTATTGAAATTTATTTACACTTAATTCAATTTCAATCATCAAAATTTTAATCTTTAAAAAATGACTTTAAATCTAATATACCCTTTTTATAAACATTATCATTTAAATACACTTATTTTTTCCATTTTTTTTAAGAACTATAAGATCTCATCTCTCTCTCTCAGTATAAAGGCATTGGATACAGACACCTTCTCCCAAGTCATGTAGACATCATGCACTATAGGATTCAAACCTGAAATCTCTAATTGTTATTTTATCTTTTTCTCTGTGACCAACTTATTTAAACCCCACATAACCCATATGAGTTTATTGCCTAAATAGTCAATATTATCCAAATGAAACCCATCTTATTATAAATTAAATTTAAGTGTTAAAAATAAGTCAATTCAACTGACTGCGCCGGCTATGTAGATTGTAGACAGATTTTCAAAATATAAGAGAAGGTTCTAACCATGTCAAGGGGTGCATGTGAGCTTTTGGTAGGAGCCCAAAGATTTTTGGCAGAAGTGAGAAGTAAGCTTAATCATTTAGACCATTTTGTAGACCTTATAGATTTTGTATGGAAATTTAAATAAGTGAAAATTTTAATTTTATTTATATTCAATAGATTTTATTTTCATTTGATATATTTTTACTATTAACTTAATTTTATCAGTAACAATATTTTCAATATTTTTTATTTTAAAAAGCAAGTATTAGAAATAATTAAATAAGTGCTATTTTTTAATAGTTTTAATAATTTTATACTAATTTATTTATTTATCTAATTTTTGTCATGAATTAAAGCTACCTCTAATATTATATAATATTAATACATTAGAAGATCTATACTTTAAATCCGTATCAACTTTTTTTTAAGGTTTTTTAAATTTTTTTATCGGTCATATTGCAACATTAGCTTTTTTTTTACTCAAAATGACTTTGATTCTTAATTTTTTTTTTAATTATTTCGAAATGAGATATTATTTTTAATTTGAATGAGAACTATTCTCATTTCGTCTTGAATTACCTACCAAATACATACTTAGAGATACAGGCATAAATTTCTATCCTAATCACTATATTTGCAAACAAACATAATTTGGAAACAACAATTCTTGAATTAAGTACCTTAATTCATTCAAAAATAAAGTTACAAAGCAAACCCTTTTAAGAAATGGATTAAGATGCCACAAATCTAGGCTAATTGACATGACCAACTTACAATTTCTAAACTAAACAGGCAACACAACTTAGATCATAGAATTTAAGCATTTAAGGCTAATTGATAGATAGGTTAATTAATTTAAATACGTTTAATAAATGGGTAGTTTATCATTACAAAATTCAAGTCACTTAACTTTGTTATGACCCTGAAGAAAATATCTTACAATAGTCTTAGGAAGCGGGACGTGATAGGTTCGAATCCTCGTGGATTAATCTGGTATGTCTTAGGGTAAGGGGTATCACCTGTAAGAGTTTTACACTGAATATCCCGTAGTTCCCACACATAAATTTTAAAAAATAAAAAGTTAATTTCAATTGCTCGTTGACCTCCCTTGTTGAATACATGATTGTGGAATACTCACTCATAAAAAATTAAGGTACAAAAGTTGTTGTGACGAAGTGTGACTTAGTCAACTTATCGCAGTTGATCTGATCACCTCTTTTATACCCTTTATATTTAAATATAATGTTTATCCAAAATAATTTTTATTACGGTGAATTGATGTTTTGAGTGTTGGTATAAAACTACAAATGGGGGTTTTGGGGTTTTGCCTCATTGTCTTGTTGATGTGTAGTTGCTCTTTTCTAATATTGGAGTTGAGTTCATTAGAGCTTAGGATTTCCTTGAACAAGTTTAAACAAGTGACGTGAAGACAGCCTTAGGTAAAGAAATGATGAGAGATTGGGCGCCGCATTTGGATGAAGGAAGTGTAAGGGTAATTTGGTAATTTTGGTGTAAGAGTAAAAAATTAACTTTTTACCTTTTTCTCTCCCAGTTTTGAAAACTCTTTCCTTCCAAGGGGTTTTATATTTCTTGGGGTAACCTCTAATCACATATAACCCTTACAAAATTTACCCCTCGTTCAAACGCAATCCCTGATCTCCATATCTTTTGGTAGTAGGGAAGAAACACAAATTTGATTGAGTTGTAATTTTGTTGGACTAGTATATTTCTATTATTGAAAAAGCATTTGAAAATGTGAAGAGAATAGGGGGCGCACATTGTCGCTTAGGACCCGCACACACTTAAACTCCTTAATATATCAGTCACAAAAGGCCTTTGAAATCTCGCTCTGCCTAGGCCTTCTGAGATTTTAAGGGATCTCAGGGCCGACCCTTAGTAGTTCTGACCTTAGGTAGCCATATGTATTATATGCATTTAACAGATGTTATTGGGTTTTCAGAAAAATGAGGTTGAAAGTATTTGATATAAGACATTTAAAGCATCATTGAAAATAGAAATAATTGATCATAAAATGTAGTGCATTGGATTAGACTATTAGAGTGGTAGTGATGGTGATGTTTGATTTAAATTTTATTGTGAATGCCGTGCAATCTTACTCTTCTTTAATAGTTAAATACAACAAGCTGCTCTAGGTCTAATCTGCCACATGTGAGCTTTAATGGTTCTATTCTATTAAATACTTCTATGATTCTTGTAGGATCTCAGCAATACCAATTCTCTGGCCCAACAAATGTGACCTAAGCAATATTCCATGGTCCAACAAACAAAATCACAAAACAACCATCACCTGCATGTGTGACTCTTTTTTAAAATTGGTAATTGAAAATTATTCAATGCCTTGTTTAAATATTAATACTTTCATGCAAGCCACGTGTACATTGCAAAGAGAAAGAAATTCTAAAATTAGAAAAAAAAAAAGTATTGTCTTAAAACATGGCCGGCGCTGGGCAAAGGCGGTGTAGGCAATTGCCTAAGGCCCCAGACAAAAAGGGCCCACACGCATTTAAACTTTTTAATATACCAGTCACAAAGGACCCCTAAAACCTCACTCCCCCTAGGGCCCCTGAGATTTTAGGGGATCTCATGGCCGGCCCTGTCTTAAAAGTATGTTGTTTCTTTATGACCAAAGTGACCAAGTCTCTTAGAGCACCCGACTACCCTTGAGCCATCTGTAAGTCTCTCTGTCCATACACATCAGATAACTTTATAAGAAGTGTCCTTTTAAGGTAGAGTGGGAATTGAACTCAGAAAGGCAGGTTATTGACAATCAGTCCAACTCCTTTGAGTTCTAGCAGTCACGTCAGAGTAATTTTTTTTTTTAAAAGAAAAAAACAAAATGATTCATATCCTTTTGTAGGTCTCCTGTACTCTATCATTTGAACTATATCTATTAGATCTAATTAAATATAAAAAATTATTTTTTAAAAACCTATTTTATTTACCTAATGCAAGGCTACAAAAAGTTAATAGCTAAATTTCGATTCAAAATTTTCTAACATATACAAGACTTTGAAATCTCTGCCAAGGGACCACAAAATAATGTATATTACCTAATTAAAAAAAAAAAAAAATCTTAACCACATCAAAGTAGATGGTCTTGTGTTCTGCTATGGTGCACATAAATTAATTCATGTCTCCATCTGGAAAAATAAATAACATGGTGGTTGGCATATCTCAATTTCATTCATGAAATTATGTTAGATGGGAACCTCTCATAAACCATCTCTTTAAAACTCACTACTAAGTCTAAACAAATATCTCAATTTCTGTAGTAGTTTATCTATCACAAATCAACTCAATTTTATTTTTAAAAAAAATGGAGAAACACTTCCTTAGTTCATTTACTAGAAATCATAGTTTCAAACATCAGCCAATAAATAATGTCTAAGTCATTATGTATTAAATATTAAGAAAATTAATTCTAGATGTTGATTTTTGTTGCATAAATTTCTTCAACCTAGATGTGGTGTTTAAAATTAAAATTGGGTTTTCTTTGTTCAACATTTAATTTATAATTTTTGTATCGTATCAACCGCATTTCTTCTTTTTTTAAAAAAAAAAATGTTAAAAAATTGCAAATATTTAAAATCATGTTAGATAGTACATTCGAGCCCCTATTGCCTAACCTTAGTGTATCTTAGAGATAGTGGGCTCACCCGTAAAAATTTTACATTGGGAATCCAGAATCTATATCTAACTTCTCATGTTATTAAATTTTTGTACCTTTATCTAAAGTTTGGATGACCCTAATGGTTTATCAAGATTAAATGGCTACTATTCTACCAAAGCAAATTATTTGGATCAGATTTGGTGATACATCAATTTATTCTGCATGACTTTAATGGAGGATGAAGATGCAGATTAAGAAGTTTTATATTGAAAAGTAAAGGTAAATTTTATAATTGGCACTGAGTTAAGTCTAAATTTGAAGAAGCTTACTGATTTTGGTGGATCCTTGATTGGTCCATGTGGTGATAGAAAATTAGACAGAAAACTAAGCTTATGACAGACTCTTGTTTTTTATCTAAAGATAAATACATGAAATTTGGCTACACTATTAAAGTATTAGATTGAGGGTTATTATCGGTAGAGTTAAATGGTGTGTATAAGTAGAGAGACTTAGCCATGTCCTAAAAATAAGTCGGGTGTTTTAAGAGGCATGAAGACATGCTTATAAAACTCAAGTCTAATAAAAAAAAAATCTCTCGAACTGTGTTAGTTGAGGAATTTTTATGATAAGAAAAAACATAAATATAATAAAATAAAGTCTGATATTAAAAAAAAATTTGAGAAGATGAGTTTTAGCCTATGTCGGGATGATCCAATTTGAGAAAAAAAAAATTGTTCAAATGTCAAAATTAAAAATAGGACAAGCGTAGAGATCGGAGAAAGCATTGAGAGAGAAGAGTCAAGAATATGGAGAGAGGAAATTGTCAAAATTAAAAACATGTGGAAAGATGAATTTTGATCAGACAAAAAAACTCAAATATGATAAAATAAAATTAGATATTAAAAAAAATTGAGAATATGTATTTGAGTGTATGTTAGAATGATCTAATTTGAGAAAAAAAAAATTGACCAAATGGAACTGAAAATAAAACTAAAATCGAAATCAGACAGAGCATCGAGACATGAGATAGAGAAATAGAGGAGAAATGAATTCTATGAAAAGTAGGTGTGAAACTTGGGTCGGGTTTTGACCTGACTCACATGGCCCAACCCAATAAATCAACCAGGTCGAGTCATAAAAGTCGGGTCGAGTCGGATAGAGTTGAGAAGACAAAATCCCGAATTGAATTCGGGCCGAGTCGGGTTTAAGGATTTACAAGTTAATCCGATCCAACCTGATTAACTTTAGGGTAAAATGAGTTCAAAATGCGAGTCAGATTAGAATTCGAGTTGAGTCGGATTATAATTCAGATCGGGTCGAATTGGATGTTAAAAAACTCGACCTAATTCGGCCCAATTTCAGCCCTAATGAAAAGTGAGAAATAATTAAAGAGTATTGGAAATTAATAAATGATGAGAATATTTAAAATTAAGTGAAAAATGATAAATAAGGTAAATGATACGATATTATATGACGGTGCATGTGTACGGGTCCCAAATAAATTCCTTGATAGAAATTTAGAATCTTCGTTTGTCCACCACTGAAACTACTTCACTGGACCACCATTTCTTTCATATCTTTAAAGTGGTGCCCGTGAGACCTCTGCATCGTCTGACACGTGTCAGATTTCAGGTGCTGGCGTTGCCCCACTTCGATTTGTTTATTACACGGCACCTGCCTTCTTCTGTTGAGACTCAACAGCTTTTATTCTTTTACACTTCACACCGAACCGTTGGAGTGAGAATTTCGGTGGATACATAATTTGCATATAAGCCCCTCTCTTTACATACATTTGCATTTCCATCCCTTTCTTTTTGGGTTTTCTCACTCTTTGGTGCAATGCAAATGATTAGAGCTGAAACTCGGGTCAAATTTTAATAAACTTAGTTCAATTCATGTTAAAATATATTGAACTCGATTTGATTTAACCTGAATTATTTAACTTGATTTGGTTTGAATTTCTAATATAATTCAACTCAAGTGTTGTTTTATAATTTAGTATATTTACATCATTTCAGATTACATTAGATCGGATTGGATTAATTTTAAATTTCTCAACTCAACTCAACTTTAATTTGATATGATTTTTTTTTCAATCTTACCCAACTCAAAATATACAAATATATAACTAAAACCCACTTATTTCTTAGATTAGATCGTGCAAGTCAGATTTCCCAAGTTTCACCCCTACAAATGACTTCTCCCTTCATGGAGGCAGTTGGCTGAAAATGTCCTTTCCTGGCCTCATTTACCACTTTACCCTATGCTGATGAGAGTAAATGAGTTGCTATTATTTAAATTGAATATGTTTTTTTATTTGAAATTTTATTAAGTAAATTTTGTTTAATTATATTAATTTCGTTTAATATAGTGATATCTAAGACGGTATGGATAGAATTTTTCCATTGATTTTTTTCTCAATGCAAAATGTTCAAGAGGGGCACTATGGGTGCAAATTTGAAATTGTATTGAAATGATATTTTTAGAAAAGGTTTTAAGTGATAATTTTTCTTCTTATTTAAAATAAAATAAAAGAATGTGATTTCATTAAAAGGTAATTCAGTCCAAATGAGTGCAATGTTAAAAAAAATTTAATGATGTGATACAATGTCATATAATCAAAATTCTCTTCTAGAGAAGATTTATTAAATTGTTCGACTCGATTCAATTTGAGTTGCTGGATTAACTCAACTTGAATTGCTTGTCTGACAAACCGACTCATTTTATCCCAAATTTAGGAGAAAATCAGCAATAGATTTTTATATTTCTTAAAATGTATATATAATCAGGACAATTAGGATCGACACATATTGATTTTAAATTTCTGACCCCAGTTTAATTCGAATTTTATACAGGTGTTTTTTTCTAACCCGACTATATCTTAAATTTACAAATACATGATGCAACACACTAATTTCTTGAACCAAGTCATACAGGTCAAGTTAAAATTTGGCTCCAGCTTTGCTCCACTAAATGAGCGGGAAGAATAGGTAATTGAGAATGATATATTTGTAATTACTATGAAATTTGGAAATTATAAAGATAAAGTTAAAAATATAGTATAAAATTTTGTGAATCGCTGACTACTCATAAGTTGGTGTTGCTAATAAAAGAATTTGTGTCTGGTGACATGATAACGCGTCTATCTTCTAGATGCCAAGTTTGCTCATATTTTTTTTTTTAAGATTATATGTGAAATTACCATTTAGGGCCTTAGCACCCCTTAAACAGTGAGGGTAATGTAATTTGTAACTAGACAGCCATTCATCTCTTCACTAATAATGCTCGTTATTCTAAATTTGCACTACGCATGAAGCCTACTTTGGAGCAATTTGACAGCTCCATGAAAAATCTAAACTGTCAACATAAAATAAAAAAGGACTTAAATTTAATTATTAAATTCATGTATTTTTAAAATTCTTCAAAATGAATGAAGGTAAAAATAACTTTTAAGTAAAATTTAATATATATATATATAATCTTATATTAGAGGTAAAACTAATATACGACTGTATATTTTAAAAAATGCCTCCCCTTTACAACCCACATGCTCTAACAAGTTGTATGGGAAGGACTAGGGGTGAAACTCGGATTAGGTTTTGATACGACTCACATGATCCGAACCGGGAAATCATGCTGGTTGGATCATGAAAGTCGGGTCAGTGGGTCAGATCAGGTTAAGAAGACAAAAATCCATATGGAATTCATGTCGGGTCAAGTTGAAGAATTTCTAAGTTAACCCAATTGACCCTACCCGACCTGACCAGACCCAACTTGGCTGATTTAGGCTAAAATGAGTTCAAAATGATAGTTAGGTCAGAATTCATATTGACTCGGGTTAGAATTTAGGTCGGGTTGAGAATTTTGGATTAATAGTTCAGGTCGGGTTGAATTCTATAAACATTGATTCGGATTAAGTTGGATTTTAAGAAACTCGACCCGACCCGACTCAATTTTACCCGAGAGACTTAAAAATAGATGGCAGGATAATTATTATAAGACATATCAATTACTCTGTACCCAATAAACCTAATAAACCTTTGAATAGTTTTTCATGGATGAATATCCATTGTGACTCACGAATTCCAAAGTAATCTACAATCAACTCGACATGGTTGACTCAACGAGTGACTTGTTAGATCCAAGTTGACTAGTTAGAAATTTAGAATTAGTCATAGATTTATGATAGGATTAAGATATCTATTTCTATCTTGACTCGTCGACTTAACTCAAAATCTTTTTGTTTGGGTTGGCATTTTTTTATTAAGCTGAGCTCAGTTTGGTATGTATGGATTGGATTAATTTAGGGCTAAACTAAGACAAATTATATTGTTGATCTCTTGATGACTTCAATACTAAACAAAATTTTCCAACATGATTTGCCAACTTAATCAAACTAACTTAGTAATGTTGAATTTGAACAGACATTTTCTACTTCTTTTGATAATTGTTTAAAATATGGGCCATTTAGTAATCACATTAGTTTTCCATTTTGACTAAACCTTAATTTTTCCTTAATCATCCTCCTAATACCCACAATCAAGTTACCAAAATGGGGCCCATAAATTGGACAATTTACTAATGATTCAAGAGAGATAGATAGCATGAGATAATTCATCCTTAAAATCATCCAATTTGCTAGGCATGAATTGTTTCAATTGGCAAGTCAAAGGGATCTATCCTAATTCCTCACTTTCCTCCGCTTAATCAGTGTCTTAATTTGTTTAATTAGTTAAATATGATTAAATTGGTTTACACTTTATAATATTGTTCACAAATAACCATTTTACTTAATTTTTACTTCTAAGCCTGCTTCACTTTACCAAGTTAACAATTAATGTAAAACAAAAAGGAAATTTGTCATCAACGTACCATTATTGGTTTTAGTCTAATTAATATGATACATGTTTGGTCTTCCATTAATTATTGAGTCCTTTTATTGGAATTTTCAAAATATAATTTTTTTAATTAATTATCAAATTTGATTTGACTTAATCCAAATTTCAATAAAATTCTTAAAAAAATGAGAGGAAAATTTTAGTTCTAATAGAAAATGAAATACGTTGATAACTTTCCTTTCATGAAGGCATTTTTGGCTATGGAAAATTGAGATGATGGACTAAATTTTTTTAATTTAATTGAAGTACATGAACTAAAATCAATAAATTTAAAAATAAAATATTAAAATGGTATTTTTTTAATTCATTTCATGTCAAGTATGGATCTATGACTTCTTAAATAACCTAATTAAAAAAAAAAATCAGTCAAATCGGATTTTTGAGTCAAATTAGGTCAGATTTTGAATCCAACATTAAAGAAAATTACAAATTTGCCTTTACTTCTATAAAAAGAGAGAGAAAATAAATGAGGGTAAACCTCTATTCCGTACCTAAGCAAGCTTGTATTGAGGGTGGCATTCTCTAATCTAACTCAAACTAAGGCATAGAGAATGCATAGTTTGAGTCAAAGATCTTTTAGTAATTAATAAACAAATTGATCTAATCTATACTTCTCTAATATATTATTATTATCAGCATCATCAAACGTCAAAATCTCATCTATTTGCAATTAATTTTTAAAGTTTTACTTCTATCATAAATCACAAGACACGTACTCGTTTAACACATAAGTTCGATTTAAAATTCATTTTGATTTGATAATTTAATTCTAGCAACTTCAAGTAGAAATGTAAAATTTAAGTTGAATTTATTCACCGCTAGTCACGGACAAAATCTGTTAGGAGATACGGGATTAAATGAAAATTTCTATTTTACCACTATCGGTATATCACTCATCAAGTAACAGTATACCAATATTATACCGTTCTTTATGTATATGTTCTGCATATCGATATACCGATACTTGATGAACGATACATCGGTAGAATTAAAATGAGAATTTCACTCCATCCCATTTAGAAAGAGAGTCGTATTCACTTATCTAACAAACACGCAACTCAATCGAAACTTATTTAATAAATTACTATAATGTGTGTGTTTTGGAAATGAGGGCCCACTTAAAATCTTGATTGATTTTGTTGGATATGGTTGCATTATTATTATGTACCATTCAATCAAAAAAAGCCTCAATACTCGGGGTAGACATCTATTGAGTCTAGTATGAGTCCTGTAAACTAAAGTTTGCAGAAAAGACTAAGCGAATTGATTTTAAGAAAAAATTAATATATTTATAGTTGTTATCCAAGTTCCTCATTGCCTTTTTATAAAGCCACTTGTCAGTATCAAATTTTTCTAAAATCTAAACTGATTTTTCTTTTTCTTTTTCTTTTCCTTTTTTACAATGTCACTTCTTAGCATTCAACTCTCATAAAATCTAAACTCTGTCTATTTTTTCCTAAATAAAATGAAAAACAACTTATATAGATGTTTTTTAAATAAAATTGTAAGGTATAAAAATTATAAATATGAAATATCAAATTGAAGTAAAAAATATTTAAAATATAAATAGAAAAAGAAAAAAGAAAAAATAAAAAGAAATATAAAAAAATAAGTAGAAAAGAGACCTAAAAGTTGATTATATAAAAAATTAGTTATTCTTATTAAAAATTCAATAAATTTAAATTTAAAATAAAATTGAAGAATTACAAGTGTTTTAATTTAAAATCCAAACTCTAGACACTTACTTGGTCTTAATGACTAAAATTACTCTGTAATTTTCTATAAAAGCTGAGTGACTACAAATTGAGTTGAGCTAATTATACGATTTTTTTTTTTAATTTACGTGTAGGAAGTTAAGTATACCTTAAATGCAAATGCTTAATTTTATATATGATATTTAATAAAAAAAAGTCTAAATGTGACAAATCATTTCTCACTTTTATAACGATTCTTCTCATTAGGCCTGTTTATGGGCCGAGTTAGGACGGGGCTTCGGAAAAAGAAGAAGCTCGAGCTCAATTATATATACAAAAGTATGAGCCCATCTAAAGCCTGTTGGGCTTTTAAAGTTAAAGCTTGAGTGACTATTTAAATTCCATTTATTTTGTACGTGACATCATTTTTTTGTTTTTCAAAAATTTGTACTTTGTATACTTAGAAATTTATGACCAGTTAAAACTTCAATTTAAAACTCAATTTTTAGTAATTTGATCTTGAATGTCAAAGTTGTTAGACGTTCTTAAAAAGACGGCACTTTCTGATTTTGACCTGGTTAAAAAAATTTTTTTGACATAAAATTATAATAGATGATTTTTTTCTTTAAGCATTATTTACATTTGTATATTTATATTTTTTATTAATAAAATAAAAATAAAAATATATTAAAAAAATAAATAAGCTTAAAAATTCGATCTAATCTAGTAAATCCGAATAGAAACCGTAAATTCCTGATCCCTTTTAAGCAATTTGTTAATCAAGTCCCGTAGCGAAGAAACCAGCGGCACAACATCAGTGTCTATTCCGTCAATTCCCGTTTTTCAAACGCAATAATAATAATAATCTCATCAAAATTGATACAGATACTTACAGGAAAGAGACCCATAGTGGCATCCTCGTAATTCATCTCATATCTTAGGTCATTTCCTCAGGATGCTTCCCTTCTATATCCTCCACACTTCTCCATCCTCGCTTGCTGTCTCTCTCTCTCTTTGCTGCTCCTTGTCTCTGCTTTTCTTCTCCTTTCTCTCAGTCGCAGCAGTCGCTACCTTTTTTCTCTCTGTCTACATTTGCTATAAAAAGAACTCCCTCAGATCTAACATTTCTACAGAAAGAGAGAAAGATCTGAGATCGAGGAAGAAATGCTGTTCCTTAGCTTCTGGTAAGCTTTTCTTGTTCCTTTTTTTGGGCTTATCTAGTTAGAATCGAAGGTGATTAGCGTTTTTTTCGTCGTTGGTTGAGAAATGGCAAATGTACGTCTTCATTTGCGAGGATTTGAGGTTTTCTTGCCTTTTCCGAGGCCTTTCACGCTGAAGTTCCAGGGTTGGAAACGGATTCCTTTTGAATGGGGAGGATTTGAGGGGTTTTAACTTGGATTTGAGTTCGTAGATTTTGATTTTGACGAAGATACGGTTTTTCTGTTATGCTTCTTGGAATTTTGAAGTGGATTTCTCTATTTGATTGGATTTAAGCAAAGAAATTTGTTTTCTGCTGGGAGTGTGGCAGAAATCTTCTAAACGAACCAATGAGGTGTTTTTGCTTGGAATTCAGCTTCTAAATCTTGATTGTTGAGTAGATAAGGGGTTCTCTGTCGCGCTTTGTTTGATTTTGAAGTGGATTTGTGCCAAGAAAATGAATTGCCTGCTGTGATGTCATTGAAAATCTTCTTATGAGGTGTTTATACTTGGGTTGGAGCTTGAGGATTTGATTTTGAACGAGACAGGGTTTTATGTTGGTTTCTTTTAATTTTGAAGTGCATTCTTCCTTTTGGTTGATATTAAGAAAATGGTGTTTTCTTCACCATTTCAAAAAAAAAAAAAAAAATGGTGTTTCTTCCTTGCTGCGAATTCTTCAAAATTAGGTGCTTTTGTAGATGTCTTGATTTTGAGGAAGCTACTCTCTCTCTATCTCTCTCTCGTTTTTAAACTTAAAATTATGTAGTGCATTTTTATTTTAGTTAGATTTGAGCCACTATTATGTTTTTCGTTTCGTTTTGTTTTTACTTTTTGTTGTGAGTTAAAATGAGGTGTTTTTGCTTATGATTGAGCTTACAGTTCTTCATTTTTATGAAGCTAAGATTCCTTGTTATTTACTTTTAATTTTGAAGTTGATTTATCTTCTTGATTGGTTTTAAGCCAAGAAAATGGATTTTTCTGCCGTTAATGTAGAAAAAAAAAAGACCTTGGAATTGGTCTTGTTTGTTGATCTTGACTTTGAGGAACTACTATTTGTAATTTGCTTTTAATTTTGCAGTGGAGTTCTCTTTTGGTTTTGAGCCATTAAAATGTATTTTTTTAAATGAGTGTTTTTGCTTGAAATTGAGCTTATAGATCTAGATTTTGAAGAAGCTAAAGTTCTTCTTTTATGGTACTTCAAAATTTTCCGGTGGGTCTTGATTTTTGCTTAGATCTGTGCCGAAAAAATGATTTTTCTCATGCAGATTTGGCAAAGAAATTTTCAGATGAGACACATTTTGGTTTCTGTAGCTTTGCTCGGATTCCCCAGAGATCTTTTCATTGCTTCAAGACATGTTTTGCGAGGAATTTGGCTAATCTTACTTTTTATTGCTTTTTTTTTTCTTGCGGAAGTTTCAGTCCAAAGGCTTTAGATGTGTAATGCCTTGGAATGGGGAGGATTTGTAGTGCTTCTTGCTTGGAGTTGAGATCTTAGGTTTCAAAGGTTTCTCCTTATTATTATTATTATTTTGGTTTGATTGGGTTCTGAATCAATGGATTTATGGAAATGAGTGGAAAGCCAGTTTTTGAGTGAGAATGCAGGTCAACAAATTTTTTCCATAGAGGCAAGATTCGGTTTTTGTGATATCCGGTACTGATTTGAGATTCTTTTTCTTTTTTCGAATTGAGATGTCAGAAACATTTGCATGGAGGTTATTTTTTGGCCATCTTCTTACTAGATTTGAGCTTAAAGCCTGTTATTTTCGAGCTATGTAGTAGTCAAATGTCTTTCGAGTGAGGCTGGCTTGAGGTTTATTTTTCTCATTTGAGTAACCGTGAAGTTTGCTGTTTGTGTTGATGTATATTTTTGTCTGGAAATGGTTCTTTTATGGTGGTATCAAGGAAATGTTGCTTTTGTAGCTAGATTTGAGCTTGCTTCTCTCTGACTGAACATGCTTAGAATATTTTCTTACTGGATGAATTTATTTGTTCATCTATTAAGTTTCTATCGTGTGGTATATGTATTATTTTTTGCTGATATGCTTTTATGAATTTTACACTTGAGGATGTGGTTTTGTTCTCTGTCTTCACAAAAGCTTGATGAATTCAAAAGACTACTTGGTTTTCCCTGGAACTGTGTCATACAAGCTTTAAATTCTCTTTTTTTTGTTTTTTTTTATATCTTGTTCTAATTTATGATTGGGGACTGGAGAGATTTGCTTAGTATTTTCTGAAATCTAAATTAGCCAAGCACCTGTTCATTTTCTTGTGCATGTGTGCCTGTCCGTATGGTTTAGATTTTGGGAAATGGATACGGTTTTAACAGCCTGTCTATGCAGATATATCCTAATGCTTGTCTATTCATAAAATTCGGAATATTGGATGCTGTGAGATCTCTTTATTTAGTGGGGACCCATACTCCTGCAAAGGAATAGCATTCGATCTTATGTTCTCAGTGTTGGAGTGATTTCTAGTCCGAGTGCTTCTGAGACAGTCATTGTAAGATGGAGGGTGGAATAGATGCTGATGTATCCTTGGACTATGTGGAATTTCAGAATTCTCCATCACAGAACAGGTCAAATAAACTGCACTCTTTTTCCCGCACTTATTACATGCCTCTTTTCATACAATCCTTTTCTGCGGGCGAGGTGCATTCAAAATCCTGTTGCATTGCAAGCTTCTTTTTTTTTTTAATAAACTATCAGTTTCCTTTATGAGATATTCACATGCCAACTCATTCAAATTATGTGACATGTAAATTCTCTAAATGTGGTTGAAATTAATCTTATTTACATTTTTATTTTATTTTGTAGATACGAGGCATTTATATGTGGCCAAGGTAAAACAGAGAGAGCATTTTCTGGTCCTCTCGAGCAGCTGGTGCTACATTTACCTGGAGCTAAAGAATTTCAATCTGATGGATCAAGGGGCAACTTCATACTGCAATTACCGGAGGACCTCAAAGGCTCATCATGGTTCACAAAATCCACACTGATAAGGTGAGTGAGAGAGAGAGAGAGAGTCCCTCTAACTCTAGTTTTTATTTTTTATTTTATTATTCTTTTTGAAATGGTAACTTCATGAAGAGGGCACAAGAAGTGCACGAAAAGAAGTACAAAAGGAGGAGAGAACCTCCCAACACTCAATACTCTAAAAGGAAAACTACCAGGCCCTTACACAAAAAACAGGGACCAAGAACAAGAAAAGAGGATGCCCAAGACGTCACTGCAACACTCCAAGGACAGACCACATTAACCCAACACACTCTTCCCAAGATCTAGATATCTCTAACATAGTATTTGAACTTTGAGATGGTACAAGCCCATGATGTGCACTTCACTTTAACTCTCTAGCTGTCCTCAATGGGAGTCTCTTGTTTGTTCCTGACCACTTTGTCCAACTCTAGATAGATAGGGAGTGACTTGAGTCATTTGTATTTGTTGGGATTTCAATATGGCGAATTCAAGTCCATCTGGGTGGCCACTTTTCTTTTTCACAGACCATTTTATTTCATCTTATCTCACCATTGGTGAGCTTAAATGTCACCCACACCTTTTACAGTGGCAAACTGTTGGATCTCAAGTTCCTCCTTGATATAGGTGTTAGGGATGAATTTACCTCAACCAATGGTGACAGTCACTGTTTGATTTAGCCATGTCAGTACACATTAGTCATCTTCTGTGGTAGTGAGTCATCTTCCAGCCTGATGCAATCAAATCGATATATAAAACCATCATGGATCAAGGGTGCTAGTTGAGATCCAATGGTTTTTATTTTCTTTTCTTTCGAAAGATGAGAAGTTGAGAGCGAATGGTTTGTTGCCATGAAAGGTGGGCCTTGTAGACCAAACAGGGGAAAACTGTTCTATGTATCATCTTTCTTTCTCTCTTCTCTCTCATGCATGCACATGTACTGTCACAGAACAACTTTCACAGGAAGAAGCCTTTTAACTTATTCTGGAAACATGTTATATCCTGCCAGGTTCCTGCATATCATTGGTGAAGCAGAAGCACTCAAAATTGCCAGTTCGGTTGAAGGTGAGTTGTCTCAGCTGGAGGAAGCTAGAAAATTTCACCTCAGTCTTTATACCCAGGTAAGATTTTACTTTGATTACTGATCCCCTCCACTCACAAAGGTTATATGCATTAAATTATCCTGTACTTTTTCAGGGCCAGCGGAACCATTCCAGTACTGGCGCAATTGGTATGTTTACATGGATTGTCAATATTAAAATAATTTTTAGAACCAATTTTTGGAATTTTAGTTGAGTAGTCATTATCTAGTTATTGTCTGAACAACTTGAACTTGTTAAGTTCTATTTTAACATCATATTATTCCAGGACGACATCTTGTTGGAAGGGTTTATACATCAGATTTAAAGTAGTGGAGCATTTTTTTCCCTCTGTTATGCCCGGTCATACTTTTCTAATTTTTTATTCCAAACAATAGATATACCAAGACTATTTGTTGAGTGTATATTTGCGTGTATGTGTCCTTTGTCTTTTGTCAATTGTCTTGATTAAATTAGATAATAAATGGTATTTAAACAGCATTGAAATGCATAATCTGGTGTCTTTTCTGTCCTACAAGCATTTGGTTTTGTTCTTCTAATCAGCTTCCTTTTTTTTTTTTTTTTTAAATTTTTAACAATAATCATTTTATTGGATGTGAAAAAAGAATACAAACCCGAAAAGAGAACAAGGACAGGCGACATGGCCATCTGACAAAAAGGCCCTGAAAGGCTAAGACCAAAAGCCCAAACAGACTAAGACCTAGATACAGACTCAGTAGGGAGTGAGGACCCTTCTTGACAAGCTCATCTGCCTTGGAATTTGTGGATCTAGGAACATGAGAAATAACAATGTCATGGTTCCTAACAGATAGCCTGATCTCTTGAATTTTGTAAACCATTCTCCATGGGCACAAGCTCCCCCTAGCCCATCGGGTAGCCACGAGAATCCCCTTCCAGAATATCAGCTTCCTGAATCTTGACAAGCCATAGGCATTGGAACCCTGCGATTAAGATTTTTAATTAAGAGGTTAGATTTTTTATGCTCAGAGTGCTTGCTAGTTATTGTGTATCAGAACAGTGATGTGGTAATATATTTTAAGGTGTGTACAATGTAAAATGCTACTGATAAACTGCTCATTGTTTTGATCTTCTATATAAGTTTTATTTTTAAATGGTGACCAAAATTTACTGGAAAGGAGCCCAATGTCTACAAGGAGTGCAGTACAAAGCAAAATTTCAGCAAATTACATCAGCCAGGAATCAGAGAGCAACACCAAAGAACATGTCTTATTTATTTATTAAAAAACTGTCAGTCTATTACTGACAAATAAGTGTACAAGAATAACATACAAGCTAAAAAAGGATAAGGCTACAAGGAAGAAGGCAGCAAGAAAAGGAAAAGGACTCATCTGGTGCTGACTCCTCAAAGTCGGAAGTCTATTGTGATGTGCTAAGATGCATCTCAGATATGGATATATCTTGACATTCCTCAAGAAAGCCCAGACAATAGCCTTGCACTCAGCCAGGTGTGAAATTTCATTTGGAGAATTAGCTTGTTGTGAAAGTCACATGGCTATCCACAGACTAGAGGGATCCAATATCTGTCACTTTCTGGGTGAAAAAGTTTTAATGCTTTTAGGGCGTCTTTTTCATTTAGTCTCTAGTTTGTATATCCTTGTTGATTTTGACTTCTCTTGATCTTTCAGTTTTTTACCTCTTGATAAATGAAGTCATTTCTCTCTCTCCCTCTAAAAGAAAAGAAAGTGTGGATACTTATCTCTCTAAAAGAAGAAAAGAAGTGTGGATACTTACAGTTTTTTTTTTCTTGGTCAACAGGTACTGGCTTTTCACAAGGAATGGAACAGATGCCAAATGTAATTGTTTTTTTTTTTCTGTGTTTTCACTGTCTTGTTGTGAAAAAATCTCTCATTTTTGGCCACTGGTTGTCTATTACTAACTCTGTGTTATCATATCATCTACAGCCTGAAGTCCAGACAGCATCATCTGATGCTACAAAGTTGGTATTTTTTTTTTCTAAAGTTATTTTATTTCTAAATATTTTAGTTAGGTAGATTTCCCTTAGCCTTGTATTATCCTAATTGCAAGGTCAATATTCAGGAATGAACTGTTGCGGGCGATGGACCTGAGGCTTACAGCATTAAGAGAAGAATTACTTACTGCTTTCAATCGGGTCATAGGTGCCACCTGGTCCATTAAACAGGTCGCTGACTTAGCTTCATTTGCTCAGCATTTTGAAGCAGTAGAATTAAGGTACAATTTCCATTTCCTATTTTCTTAACTATACTTACAAATAGCATTTTGGAAAAAGCTTAATTTGAACCCACCATACGGAGATACCATTTTGATATGCATAAATGGTACTGCTCATCAGATCATCACTAGATGCTAAGATTCACCAAATACATTGGTTTCTGCTGTGCAACACTTGTACCATATGAAATAGTTACATCCTAGGGTGATGTTGAGGTGTTTCCACCCCCCACCCCTCTTCTTTTTCCCTCACCTGTCTTGTACTTTTATAAGAGTGAAACCAATTCAGTTTTAGAGTTGATTACAAGGCTGTCATAGTTATTTGAGACCCTGAAAGGTAAAGTTTCTTCTTCTTTTTTCTTGTAATATTCTTTGAAAGAGTAAAATCATTCAGTTTATTTATAACAGTTGATTACATGGCTGTCATGGTTATTTGACCCTGAAGGGTCTATCTAACTTCCTGATTCGTATTGCGAATTGAAACTTCAAATACTCTCCTTCTCTTCTCTCAATCTCTAATGCACACACAAGGACTTTCTTTTATTCTTTCGTCTCATAATCTTTTGTTGAAAACTAGTTTCGCTTTTATCTTACTGCACTCATCATTTTTTCTTTCAGAAACTTGCTGTCTCAGTATTTAACGCTGAGCAAGAGCCGAACTACAGATTCTGTAAATGGACAATCAAACACACCTAAGACGAGGAATGACAACGGAAAAGTGACAGAGGGCATAGCTGATGGGGGTTTATCTGTAAGCACAACTAAGGCATGTAGGAATGGTCTTCCTGCCGTCTCTCCTGCTAAAATTGCACAAGCAGAGCGCCAAGGCTCAACAGAGAGTGATGAATCTTCAACCTCAAGTGATGAAGGCCGGTCAACTGTAGAAAGAAGCCGCCCTCTTATAAGATCTGCATCACCTAGGAGGTCAGCATCTCCAATGCGAAGGGTGCAAATAGGGAGAGCAGGGTCACGTAGAGCTACTGCATTAGCCATAAAGAGCCTTGGTTATTTTCCAGCAAGGGAGAAGATACCATTCAATAGGGATGCTGGAAACAGCAGTGGAGATGAAGGATCTGATCAACCAACCAAGAAACCTGAGAACTCAGTCAGAAGGATGAGTGTTCAGGATGCAATCAATCTTTTTGAAAGCAAACAGAGAGATCAAAAATCAAATATTCAGAGTTTGAGGTCTTCGGTAGATATGTGTATTGGTACAAATAAATCTGTCTTAAGACGATGGAGTGCAGGTATGAGTGAAACTCCTGCCCAGTCTCCGGCAGAGAACTCTTCTGAAGGTGGTTTTCCAGATGTGCCCAGTAACTCAGTGGTTGAAACTGTACAGAATTCTGTGGAATCAAAGCAGGAATCAGATTTTTCAGCAGGAAGTCCTGACCCTATTAAGAGTGCTGAGGCAGGTGAATCTTTAGCAGAAGAGAAAACGGCTTCTTCCGTGGTAGATAATTCAGAAGATATGGTTGGGGCCAAAGCTGAAGAAGTTCATGGCCGTGCATCAGCCTCAGCTGAATGGAGTCGACAGAAGGAAGCTGAGCTGAACCAGATGCTGGTGAAGATGCTAGAAAGTAAGCCGTCCAGGTACCGGAATACAACTAATGGAGGTGTCCGAAAGCAGGAGACTTCTGGTGAGCGTCGGGGTGGCTTCTATGATCACTACAAGGAGAAAAGAGATGCAAAGCTTCGAGGAGAAAATGCTGGAAAACGGGCAGAGAAGGAGGCACAATTCAAAGCAATGCAGGAAATCCTTGATCAAAGGAAAGCAGAGATGGCCTCAAAATCGAAAAATGTGAATGCTTCTACGAAACAAGGTTCTCCAGTTCAATCCCAAAAAATGCGCAGGAATTCCTCTCCTGTGCCAACAAAAAAGGAACCCTCAAAGCCAACTACTTTGAGGAAGGCTTCTCCTAAGGCTTCGCCCCTTCCCGCCACACGTAATTCATGGCCTTCAACTCCATCACCAAGATCGATTGGACCCCCTTTGACTAAAACAAATGGAACATCTTCGTCTAGCACCATGCCAAACCGTCGGAAAACACAGCTGACACCATCACGAACTGGGCCAAGTCCAAAGTTAGAAAGATCCCAGCAGCAACAGAAAGGGACGAAGGCATTTCAGACTGAGAAAAAGCGAACTATGAAAGGCTTAGAAGAGAAGCAGCAGCAAGCAGTGGGCAAAAGCACAAAAACAAAGAGTGCAGCAGCTTTGGTGGATGATTCTATTACAGTTCCAGCCAAGCCAAGTTTCTATAGCAAGATGACAAAAAAGAGCAGTGTGGTGCCATTGGAGTCTAAGCCTTTCTTACGCAAAGGCACTGGAATTGGCCCTGGTGTTGGCCCTGTCGTTAAGACAAAAACTGCTCAGTCTGATGAATCTTCAAAAAATAGTGGGAATCTGATACATCTTCAAGAAAGTGATGCCGGTGATGGAACAGAAGAAACAACAATTCAGCCTCCGGGGGATGATCTTGCCCAACTGACAAATGATGATGCACAGTTAGAAGTCCAAGCAAATGACAGCGAGATTTGTGAAAGTGCCGAACATTCTGAACAACCCATTGCTAGACCTGATGATGGCTTCACAGAGAAAGCAGAATTTTCAGAGGAAATTCAAGCCGACGAAGATTCAGGCATCTCAGCAGCTGCTTGGGTTGAAATGGATTATCAGGAATTGCCCAAGTTATCTGACAATGGGCCAGCACAAATTGCAAGTCCTGCAAATGTTGCACCAGCAGCAATATCAAGCCCCCGTGTCCGTCATTCTCTATCACAGATGTTGCAAGCTGACAGTGCTGAACATGATATTATTGAGTGGGGAAATGCAGAGAACCCTCCAGCCTTAGTTTATCAGAAGGACTCACCGAAAGGATTGAAGAGGCTCTTGAAGTTCGCCAGGAAAAGTAAGGGAGAGGCAAATGTGACTGGTTGGGCCAGCCCATCAGTCTTCTCTGACGGAGAGGAGGATGCGGAGGAACCTAAAGCTACTAGCAAGAGGAATGCAGATGCTCTGATGAGGAAGACTGCCTTTCAAGCAAAGGGATCTGGGCAGCAAAAAACCATGTTTAGTGAAATTTATGATGGTGGAAATTCAAGCAAAGGGTCCATGAGCTTTAGTGGTGCACACGAACTCCTATCAGGTATTGTGTGAAAGTTGTTGCTAGAACCTTCCAGCTACTCATCAAAATTTTCTAGCCACCTGACTTGGCAAAATTCAAAATTTTAATTCAGAACCCTTATGCCTTCAAGAGTATGTAGGCTTTCAACTGTTGGTTTATGGTGTTCAGGTTAAATATTTTGGCAGAATGGATGGTTGCTACTCTGCTGTACAGTTTTAAGAAGCATGCAAATTGGAGTAGGATCCTTTTTTTCTGAACAGCAAGTAGGAACCCATTTTTCTGCCGTTTTCTTACCCCACATTAGTATTGACAATTGCCAATAATTTTTTCCTACCCCAAATTAGCATTGCTAGTGTTGTTTTCATGCCTATTTGCACTCCCTTCCGCTGCAACAGCAACAACAACAACAACAACAACAACAAAATAAAAGAAAAATAAGTTCCTAATTCTAAGATTCACGTTGAAATGGTTCGCTAACACTTATCCCAAAATTTTGCCGTTGCATACAATGAATTTTTTATTTCCTAGTGACATTAACTGAGAATTTAGCCCAGTTTCCGAATGTGAAATGTTTTTTGGTTTTATCGAGATAAAATCTGACAGAAATAATTACATTGACCATTACTGTGCAACATTACTCTTTTTGGTCCTGTGGTCATGCCCCAAGATTTGCAAAACTTTACCACTTGTTTGGGGTTATGTGCTTACATGTTTCTTAAATGCAACTGGCTAATGTCTTGGGAGTTTCTGAGACATTCTGGTTTCCTTCTCGTTGAATTGACTCATTCTTACCACAATGGAAGATATTTGTGCAGTTGTCCAAATAAATAATGGTACTGCAGATAAGCGTAGGATTTTAAATTTTCTCAAAGCAGGTTCACTAAATTTACCAAAAGATTGCCATATTGGCTTCTTAGACAAACTGTTTCTTTATTCAATTTTATCATGTTGCATCATTTATGTTTATTTCTACATTTCTTTTTCAAATATAAATTGAATTTCTATGTCTGTATTTTGTTTGGAATCTCGGGGGTGAACCCCATTACCTACAAGGAAAGGAATAACTGCTGAGTAGGCTTTTTGACTAATGATATAAAATTTTGGTTGCTTCAGTAAGATCATGTGAAAGATATACGATAACAATAATCACAATAATTATAACGTGAGATAAATTGACTGCCAATACTTGTGACATTGGACTTGTTTCTGAATGAAATTTTTAGTTGCTTCCTTGTTAGATAACTTCATGCTATAAGGTTTAGTATGCATTTAGCCCTACTTGTTTCTCTGTCTACAGCTCAATCAAATGCAAACAACTTCTCAACTCAGGTTTCTCACAAGCTGAGAGAGGGGCAATCTGCTACTGGAGCAACTTCTACAAAAGGTTAAATTGATTTCCTATCGATTATAACATGCTTAGTATGGATGTCTTTTTTTTCGTTCTATTTTGGATTCCAATCTTCGTTATTGTCATCACTTTCAGCAACACGGTCGTTCTTCTCCCTTTCAACATTCAGGAGCAGCAAGTCGAGTGAGACCAAGCTTCGATAGCATAGTAGGAGCTATAGAGATGCTTAACACGTGACTTTCCTTACGGACGCCTAAGTGAAATTTGCCTTGAGAGATGTTTCTTCCTCGCCCATTTCTGTTGTGATGGGTCTGTATGACTTGGTGTTTCAATATGCTCTTTGCTTGTTATGTTCAGTTTCTTTTGTAAATGAGATACAGAGTCATAATTAATAGCAGTGACCTTTTGTAACCTTTGATACCAATTCCTACAACCAACCAAACTTGAAAATACATTGAACTTATAAATAAAACATTACAATGCAATCAATCCTTTTTTAGTCCATTTACATTTGGTTCTTAAGGTGTCATCTTCAGCAAGGATCCAACCCCTCCTTTCATGAGTGCCGAGGAATTGCACCAGTTTGCAATTTTCTTGTTATGAAAAATCAAAGGCATTTTAGGCTTTGGGTAAATACCACAGCAGATTCACTCTTGACCTAACATCTTTGATTAACTGAAAATGAGTTGGTGGATACTTCTACTCCAGCTGCGCCATCCTTCCTCTTGAGGGTTTGAGGATCTGAAATGAGCACAGCAAGCTTTCATCAACGTTCATCAGAGCACCTGCATTATTGAACTCTCCACAGTAGTTGGGAGCCGAGAATATTGTGACCAGCTGCCGTTCTGCAAAGAACTCGTACCCGTCCTCGACAACCTGCATGTCATGTCATGTGCCATCATCAATTGAAATGCCCATGCCCTGGAAAAGTCTTGAGGCTACTACGGAGCAGACAAATATTTTTAGGTGATTTGACTCTGGACGATACCAACTGCTGGGCAACTTCACATGGAATGGGAAAATTTTAAACTTTGGTTGACAAGTTGGAGAAGATGAAATCATTGTTTTAAAATCCAAACCAATCCCTATCTCAGTCTGATTCTTAAGAGTTAAGATGGTTTGGTTTGTCTAAAAATCATGATAATTTTTATTATTTTATTTCGTCTCTTACATTCTTGCACTGAAAGTACTATATTTCATTATTTGCTTCAATTGCTATGGCAGTCGATGGAATTCTGGGTGCATTTGGACAAGGTGGGAATAAATTTGTTAGTTGTCAATCCTATATTTCATTTCAATTCCCATCAATATTGTTCTTAGGGACACTTGAATTTATTAAAAAAAAGGTGAAAAAATCAAGGCTAAAATAAATAGTGTTTGGGTGATGAAATGGTGAATTGCTGCAGGCAAGAGGATCCAATTATGAAATGGGTTGAGTTGAGTTGATCCATTCCTTTCTTAATTTGCAAGAAATGAGGGAGTGAGGCTACCTGGTGAGCACGGCAGACGAGGTCGAGATCGTGCTTCTTCAAGAACTCAGCCACCTTATCAGCTCCAAAAGTGAAAGAGACACCCCTGTCGTTCTCCCCCCATCCGTTGATATCCCTATCAGGATCAGCCCACAAGAGATCACACAAGAGCCCCTGGTCTGGCACATCCACCGGCCTCTCTATCGCCTTTATCTGGTCCAAGCTATCCAGCTCCGGGGATAACCCGCCATGCATGCACAGGATCTTGTCATCGATGATTGCCGCTACCGGCAAACAGTTGAAGCAATCAGTGAAGATCTTCCAAAGCCGGACACTGAACCTGCGCTTGCACTCGTCATAGAAGCCATAGATTCTGTTGATGGAAGCACACTCGTGGTTGCCTCGCAGGAGGAAGAAGTTATCGGGGAATTTGATCTTGTAGCAGAGCAGAAGGCATATTGTCTCTATACTCTGTTTGCCTCTGTCCACATAATCCCCAAGAAATAAGTAGTTAGACTCCGGCGGGAAACCTCCATATTCGAAAAGGCGCAATAGGTCGGAATACTGGCCATGAATGTCACCTGTGATAGATAGTACAGAGAAATCCAACTTTCTGAGAAATGGTCAAATATGAAACACTAATAAAGTAAATTAAAAAAAAATTAATTTAAGAAAATTAAAATAAAGTGTGTGATAGAGAGACTTGCACATACTTTGGAAATTAGTCAAGTACTCTAAGAGTAATCAATACAAATTAAATAAACAGAATTCCTGTAAATAAGTGCGCTGCTGGTTGATTGAGTTTTTTTTATTTCTCAAACACGAGAAGCTACCTTGGTCAACAGACCATTTTTTTTTCACACTACAAACATTTTAAATGCAAAGTAAAACAGTTCCTTATCTGCAAAGAGCTCCAAAATGTGGACCAGACCATGTTTTTTGTGGTCTCGTCTTTTGGTGCTTTGGGATTTTGGGTATCTATTGACAACCCCATGCAACAAGAGAAGGTTTTAATCATCAACATGAACCTAATTTTTTTTTTTTTAAAAAAAAGGTTTAAATGAAGAATATGATGTTACTAAGGAAGGCTAGGGTTTAGAACACTAATAATTTTAAATTTTAATAATTACAGATATTGGATTTATCTTCTTTTATATATATATTATCATCAAAATTTCCAATGTCCAAGTCTTTTAGGCCCAGTTCCAAGTGGATAGAGCCTTGGGTTAAATAGGACTAACTCAGCAGATTGACATGTCCATCCAACGGTGAAGGATTGCAACCAAGTCCAAAATCATGGTTCAATGTTCCAAACCATTTATGTGATGATCCTGGCATGGATTAAATCTGTACAAAATAACAGCCATTCATAAATTGAAGGCAAAAAAAAAAAAAAAACCAAAAAAAAGGGCAATGGATGGTCCATTGAATAAATGAATAAGAAATCACTGATATATGTAATGTTTACAAGAATGTCTTAAATATCAGGTATAAAACCTGCACTGATTTTCAGAAGAATTACATATACGATGTGCATTGGCTGATTTCCAGTATCGGCTGAGATAATGCCGATATCAAATTAACAGTGCCAATATTGAAATTTTTTAAGAAAGTAGTTAGAAGTGACATGTAAAATAGACGACGAAGTTGATAATGATGATGATTGTACAAATGAACAGAGATGATGATTAAATTGAGAACGAGAAAGAGAAAGCACGTATATACCACAAACATTTACGGGTGCTTCTAATTCCAAGAGATTTGGCTGTGAGAGGAAGATTTCTTTAGCAACGACACATAGCTGCCGGATCTCCGATTCCGACAGCTGAATCCTTTTCCCCGATTTACTTCTCTTGGCTTCCAACAGTTTCCCTATCAATTCATCCAATAATTCTGTATCCATCACTACTTTGTTCTCCTTGTATTCAATTCAATTCAAATTCAATAGAACCACTTATCAAAACCATCTCACTTCTTCATTCATTCTTTCAACCAACACTTGCTCATGCCTTCAATCTCAAAATTCTCTCACACCCAATTCAAAGAAAGACAAGAAGAGAAGGCCTCAGTAGTAGTTGTTAGGATTCCATTTCTATTTCTAATTGCAGAGAGAGGAGAAATGGGTTGCAAAAATGCAAAATGCTTTCCTTGTTTTTCTTTGTAAAAGTTTCTTTCTAAGTGTTTGGGCTGTTTTGTGATGTCCGTCTTCTAAGGGAAACATGAGGCTCTCCATTGTAATCGGCTTTTACTATGTTGGATTGGAATTTGCAGTTGTGGGTATCTTTGGAAAGAGATCCTTGGCCTAAACTAAGCCAATACCATAACCCCTTCTAATTTATTTTATCCATCCCTCTTCAATTGAGTTCACGTGATATTGCTGTCATATCATTGCCAACCTCGCCTGATTGATGTACACTAGTAAAATGATCATGTGTACAGTGTTGCCTTGGACACCTAAATATGTGGTCCATGGAACGAGCAGGTGATGATGTGTCTGTTGAAAAAATATTTTTTTAAATATACGATTCAGAAAGATATACGTGATTGATCAATCAAGTTGTGTTTTTGAATTTCTCTAAAATTTGATTGATTTAAATTTTTTTATCTTTTCATCCTTAGTTTTTAAAAATATTGTTTGTTTGAATCAATTAAGGTGATTTTTAATATACTGCATACCCAAATATATACTTTTTCAAAGATCCATAATCATCTCATGCCTAAGTGTGCAAAATAATAGTGTGTGAGTGTTTATCCTTTAGTATAAGAGCAAGAATATCAATCTGTTTAATGTACGCAAAATATATATTATAGCACTCAATTTATAATGAATACACTAGAAAAATAGGGTTAGGTTTAGATAGAGTTTGGCTCCATAAAATAATTCTGAGTTTCATATTCTAAAACTCGATGAACTAATCTTGGGTCTATCACATGTCCATTGTTAATATATCAAGTCCAATATTGAACTATTCTAAAATGATAAATGGTTATCTGATGCTGGCTAAATGATAACTACAATATAATTAAATGTTATGTACGCCCATGTTAATTAATTCAATCAGTTATTTTGCATAGAGTAGTTCAACTGAAAGGCACTTTGGCTCAAAAACTAGAGGTTCCAAGTTTGACTCTCGTAGTCACTCGATGCTCTTGGCTTACGAGGGACTGCGTGCATCCGAAATTTTACCCAATACCTTCGTATTTAAATAAAGATGGGAGTCCTTAGCTTGATCTTGTGAGATAGTCTCCGTGTTGTATTGATAAGATGGAGAGATGCGGTCTAAAATAATGCTCGTTCAATTTATCAATCCAATAATAAAAGCCATAGCTAAGCATCAAGTTCAATTTATAATTTACATTCAGCAATTAACATCATACAATCATTTCTCTTCTAGAATTATACTTGAGTTAAAAAGTTAGGTCTACCACCAAACCCATTAGCAGTGCCTTGGATCAAATCAGAGGCTACAGCCCCATGTTGTTTTAACTTTTAAATCACCTAATTTGATAATTGTGTCGAAAAAAAATTCCATCTTTGGAAGGTTCCAACTCATAATCTTGAGCTCATTAAGTGATGTTTGAGAGAAATAAACTGGATTATGAGGTGACTAGAACCTAAATGGGTGTTTGGGGTCACTCATTATCAAGATAGAGACGTTTAGGCATTAAAATATCTTTCCATTTCCAACAAAATATCTAATGTTAGAGATATTTTTTAGAAGCTTATATTTAAATATTTTGGTGCATTAAAGATCATGTTAATTAAATTAATAACTTCATATTATTTAAGTTTTTCAAAATTAAGCACTTTAAATTATCTTATTTGTACCTTTTTTGAAAAATGATTCTACCGATTTTTGATAGCTGACTCAAATATAAACCTTTTCAATTCGGTCTTTGAAATAGTACAAGGTGAACAACCCTACCATTTTTAATATTGCTGTGTTTTATAATAATGAAAAAGAGAGAGGGCACCATATTAATGATAAAAAAGCAAACATAATATTTAAAAAAATATATATAAATGCATTTTAACAATGGGAATTGATTTGGACACAGATCCTCTCTTCTTCTTTTTTACAAGGGAAGCTTCAGACTATATAAAAGAAGGGTGTTTTTTTTTTTTTTTTATTTCGTCTCTAATTTTGTTTCTGATAAATTAAAAGATGTAAAGAAAAAATAAGAAAACATTCTTACTTTTACATCATCTACTGTAAAAATAAAGTACGGATGCACAAACCAATTCTCATTCTTTAGTGAGGATGTGTTTTCTTCTTCCATATACAGAAATCGATTTAAGGGATTTTTGAGAATAGAGACCTCATATGTAGACATGTGTCTGTGTAAGACTACTACATTGTCTTTCACAGTTTCAGGTGCACTAGGTTTAAGGTGTTAATGAATAAGTGAAAACTAAAAATAGGGACAGTCTAAGTTTAAAACTTTAAATGTCTACAGAGCTAGTTTGAATTTGGCTTCAATATTATCAATTTGGGCTCAAGAAAAATTAATGGAGCTCAAGCATATTGAAATTAGATCCTTAGATATGTATGTGTATTGTAGAATTTGAATTTTGTAGTGTTAGATTCTGTGGAGTTTGGTCATCAAAGATGAACTGTCGATTCGATCTGTACTGTCACAGGTTGAGCTCCACGCTACGCTTGTGTGGGTCAAAGGAGGGTGGAGGCCAATTTTTGTAATTTTCTCATTGCAACTTATGTAAATCCTAATAAGAGCAGTATATAATACCATTTTGTGTGAGAGAAAAGTGTGCAAAAAATTGAAACGAGAGTAAGAGTCGGCTCTCCTTCGATTTTTTTCCTTTGAGCATAGTTGATCGGTGTTGAACTCGTAGACTCTGTATTGTCCGTTCTCTTGTAAAAGATGTATTAGATACAATAAAGGCAATTTAAATAATTTTTCATAAACTAGAGAGATGAAAGAGAGTGCTCTCTTACCTAGGACCTAACACTGTTCTGTATGCATCGAATGCAATGCAAAGAAGTTTTTCCATTTGGGGGGCAGCCATATGAGCTCGATGGAATTCAAGGTATTTGTGGAAATTACAGAGAATCAAATAACAGAAAGAAGAGCATTGTTTTCATATTTTTTAATAAATGGATTAATACAAAGGCTTCACAAATTAATCCTAATATTATTAACCAAAATCCACCGAGAATCAATCCAAAAAGTTAGCAGAGGAAGAAGGAAATGTTGAGTCAACAGGATGGATAGAAGTCAAACGAAAGGGTAGGGTCAGAAACAGAAACACATGGGCAAATGTTGGTAATAGTTTGATACTGAATTTTCAACAATCAATGAGGCCTGAAGCAAATCATGGGAAAGGAAGGAAAGGTGGGAGAATTATCTATGTGGAAAACAGACAGAAGATATATTTTTTGGATAACATGGGTAGCTCAATCCTATATTAGACGTGAGACTAATCTTACGGATACACGAAAATATCCGCAAACCTCGTATACCATATAAATTTCGGAGGAATCAAACTCAAGATCTTTAGTCTAATTTTAGGAGCTTAGACCAACTGAACTACCCGTTCAGAGGAGGACGATATTAATAATACAGATGGAGAAACATGGAGCAGTGACACAAGCTCAAATGATCATACACCTAATCTCATTGACTCACTCATTATGTGACTCACCCAGTTGGAATCAGACACCCTCAGCAACATGGAATTAGCCGACACGTCTGTCTGGCTCGTATCGACCGTACAGGACAATATACTTACGTCTATCACCTGTCTAGACCTCGGCCACAATGCACCGATGCATTGCAACATCATTAATCAAATCTGGTTCCCATCAGTTGCTGCACGCATCATAATATTGGCAGACATAGGCATTGAGGATAGGAGAACGTGGAAACAAGCAGCACAGGATGGAAAATGCAAAACAAAAGAAGCTTACAAAAGCTTAAAATCAAGTGAAATGCCCGAGAAACTAAAATCTTTCTTTTGGAGATTAACTAAAAATGAAAACCCAGTTAATGCCAGACTTGATAAATTCATGCCTCAAATCATTTGGGGTTGTAGAAGGTGTATCTACACAAACTGGGGATTCTTTCCATGCCTCTTTTTTCTTTAATGCTCTTATTCTGACTAGACATGGAAATTCTGTTGGCCTTGTGTCCCAAACAATAAGCTTTGTATCTTAGATTGGTTATGGCATTTTTTTTGGGTAGCCATTTAGACACCCGAATTTTCTGTTGGGAGACACCTTTTTCGAAATTTAGGGTGAAATTGTCATTTTGCCCCTCCGATATGCGGTTCAGATGATGACAAATTTTCCAAAATCGAAAGGGCAAAAATGATAATTTCATCTTAAATTTTAAAAAAAAATGTATCTCCTAACAGAAAAGTCGGGTGTCTACATGACCACCCTTTTGTTTAGTTGATCTTTTTTTTTAAAACATTTCCTATTTGTGGCATGGCATGTTTGGAAAGGGAGGAATGAGGGCCAATCTGCAGATAGATACTCAGTTCCAGCCAAGAACAGTTGCTGCTATTGACAAGCTCCTTCATCAGCTTTCTTGCTCTTCCTCTAACATCTGTCCCATGCCTGCCCAGGTAGCGAAGCTCAAGTCAAGCTCAATTTGGATGGATTTGTCAACATTTACTTCATCTTGACCTCTCTTGGTAATATCTCTAAAACAAGAATATGACTCAACTTTGATTTAAGCATGCAATGCATATATAACATCTATTAACCACAAAAACACATAGACCAACCAAGCTCAAGCTTGAACTCAAGTGACTCCTTTAATAAAGGAGTTTGAGTGATGGCCAAAAACCTATCTCAGAAAGCGGAAATCCTGAATTCGATTCCTACTTTATTCCAAAAGGCACATTTAGAGTTACTTAGTGAATATGGGTAGGAAGGCTTGTTGCACATGTCCTGAAGATTAATAAGAGATCTGAATACCTTAGTTATAAGAAAAAGTGACTTCTGTAACAAGTCAAGTTCGAGAGAGCATAGCCAAGACAAGGTTTATTCATGAAATAAATTTGAAATTGATCTTACTCAACTCAAACTGGATACAGCCTAGCTCGAGCTTGGCTTGTTTATTCATGGGCTGAGCTCGAGTTTGAACTTAATGAGCTCAACTTGTCAACTTGGCATGTCTAGAGATGTAAATAAGTTAAATTTCGATCAGCCTTTTAGGAACTTTGCATCGACATCTAATTTTTAGATACAAGATCTGTATGCCACAGTCGAATTCAGATCCTTGTGCAAGATCAGCATCATATCCACACTCCACTTGTAATCATTCGGATTCATTTTTCTTTTTCTTTTTTAGCTATGCCATTTGGATCGATAGTTTACTAAATTCAAATATGATCATGTTCTAATCTGAATCCAAAAGTCAATTGAATATTAGATTCATATACAAATCCAAATCTAAAAAAAAATCAATAGATCTAAAATTGCAGCCAAATCTATTTATATCAAATCTTTTAAAATTTTCAACCTTTTAAATATATACTCGTTTTTCTTCTCCTCCATTTTTATTCATTGTGGGACCCATAACAGAGAACCTAAAATGATGAAGCATCTTCCACATTGGTAATCATGATGATTAAGGTACAACTAGTTCAACATGCACATGTCCTGACAGACACTTCATTCCACCTCATGAAAGACCTTTCATCCTCTATATTATCATGTCTTCTATCCTCTTATTTTATATGACCTCGCATGGAGTAGCACAACTGACAGACACTTTGACTTAAGAATCAAAGATCTCAAGTCTGAGCCTCATAGTCACCGGATGCTTGTGGCTTGCAAGGGATTGCATGCATCCGGAATTTTACCCAATGCCTAGTACTTGAAGAGAGGTTGGGGTCTTAGGTTTCTTCATCATAAAAATAAAGGCCAACTTCATATATATGAAAAAATGACATAATTATAAGATGATATAGTGAAGCTGATTCAATGGGTTCAGGACAGCATGATATGAAATGAGTTAAAAAATCAATCTTGCTGAGCTAATGATCCAGCAATCTTTCAAGTTTCTTTGAATCCTACAATCTTTCAAGTTTCTTTGAATCCTTAGTGTCATGACCATTTACAGTTTTTTCCCTGTTTTACAGGTGCTGCTTTTTCTGGATTGTTTTGTCAAAAGCCTCTTCATATGTGAATGGTTGCTCTCTTTCTTCACTGGATCATTTCTTATGTAGCAATTTATTCTGGGCTCATTTAGGGCTTGATTTCTTCTGAAGAAGCTTTTGAATTTTGAATTATCTTACTTCCTGTCTTTGCCCAATTTGATGCTGGTTCAGAGAGAGAGAGAGAGAGAGAGAGAGAAGTATGCATGTGTTCCAAGTTCATATCTGAGTTTGATAACATTTCAATTTTTCATGTCTGCTTGTTGGTCTTTGTAGCAGCGGATCAGCAGTAGGTAGAGTAGAATAAAATGCATGAAAATGAGAATGCTGTTCCTGTAACTACAAATGGTCAAAAATCACCAAGAAAATGTGTGTAGCAACAACATTCATCAAGTTGGATGTGCCAGAAACTAACTAGCTGTCAAAATAGAAATATCTCCCTAAAAAAGCTGAATATATGGAAGAGGAGATTTATTTTTCACTTGGAATCAGGAGGCAGTAATTCACATTTGATATAGCCTGCAGAACCATCCAAGGCAATCAACAGTAGGGGCTGCCTGTAACAGGAAATCCATGCATGAACTACTCTGGCACCAAAAGTCAGCTACAATAGAAAATCATGTCCATTGATTTTAAAGCCAGTCCTAAAGCAGTTGGAAAAATCATATTTGAATCTGATGTTCTTGTAAATCTATCAAGTTGATCCTTTGTTGCAAAATAGTCCATGCACAGGTAGGGATCCTTACTATCGATGCTTCCAGGAAGGCCCACTGCTTTGGTTGCACACCCACTGAGGTTGCATCCGAAAAATTTACTATAAGTTAGGCAACAGAACATAGCAGTTGTGTCAACAATGAGAAAAAGAAAAAGAAGATAGGTGCAAGATAGCTTTTTTCTTTTAAAGTTACCTCATTAGTTATTCAAAGGTCTGTAAAATAACCCTCGCTCCATAGATGCGATATTGTTGACCGATGCATTTCACCCAACAGCGTCTTAGACACAATAACTTTGTCAATCAACTCTGAATGGTGAAGAATGTATATTTATTTGTACATTGTTTGGGTATTAATTTGCTGATTAGTAGAATCTCATGAATGATTTTCGTCTCTATCTTATGTTCCTATTATGCTCCTTTTGAGAAGTCAACAATAGCTAACAGAGGTTTATGCAGCATCATTCTGTGGTTTCTCTGCAATTGCTTTTCTGTGAGCTTGGAGCCTTTCCTTCAACTTCTTACTCTCTTCGAAATTAGCCTTCCGCTTCAAAGCTTTCTGTACAAGGATATTTAAGGTTTGTAAAGTCAAATGATATGGCAAAATTTTAAATATAAAGAATGAAAAAAATTAGCACTCACTTCTTCACGGAAACAACGGTCGAGCTTTATCTTGAGATCTGTACATTCACCAAAGAATTTTGCTACAGGGTGATCTGCATGGCACTTCTGGAATTCTTCAATAATCTGCAGACGAGACAACCAAACAGTAAAATTCATTATTCCCATCATACCTTTGCCTTTGCTGATGAAAACCCAAACTGAAAATAGAAAAATAGAAAGTACAATTGTGAAATCTGGCTTGATCTCAACGATGATGTACTAGTAGCAGTAGCAGCAGCCTATCAACCCATGTGGCAGCTAAATAAAGGAATGATGAAAGGCGAAATTCCCAGATAGCAGATTTACTTTAACCATAAAAGGGTCAATTAACACAGATTTGTAATAACTAGACAACTAGTTGAAATTTTGAAAATAAAAATATGCCAAATGAATCAGATTTTAAACTTTTCTCTTGTAGCTTTCAGGTGCCCCAAAAACGTAAGACATTGGCAAGACACTTGTGCTCAGAAGAGAGACTAGGGTGGCAATTTGACTCGACATGTCAACTTGACCTGGAAAAATTGAAGTTCAGATCAAGTTTTCCACCTAAAAGGGGGAAAAAGACTAGACTTGACCAAGCCCCACTTAAAACCAGGCTGGGTCAGGTTGATGGGTCCTAGACCCAACCTTTCCAAGATTTAATTCAAAACCACCTTCCACACAACACTTCCCTTACCCAAGGTAACACATGTAAGCCACAAGCGATGCAACTTAGGCAGGCTGGGTCTAGTCAATTATGGACCCTATCCAACCCAACATAAGTTACACTGGAATTTTTAAACCCAGCCTAACGCCCTAACCTTCATCCAACATGACCTGAGCCTACCCTTGCCCATCGGGTTGGTCCAAGTTAGTAGTATTGGCCTAGGATCTGGTATTGGATTTTCAGAGTTTTTATCTGAGTTTCAACTATAAGCAAAGCAAAATGACTTAGGCCTTGTTTGAACTAGGATTTTGGAGAAAATTTTGGAAACTGGTGGAATTTCTCAAAATTCCTTCTAAAATCTAGCAGATCAGAATTCTGAATTTGGAATTTTTAAATGTCACTAACTTTCAAAATCATGAAATTAAAGAGAGGTGGTTTTTTAAATTCCAGCCATGTCAGAACTCCTGGAAACACGGTCAAAATTTTGAAAGAGAGAGAGAGACTCTTTACTTTCCTTAGACAACACCCCAACACTTATCATTTCCTCCAAATCCAAAGGTGGCTAAAGTTGTGACAACTATAGAAATGATAGGAGAATCATATCTTTTAGTTGATATTTGTCAAGCATCTAAGAGTTGAATTCACGATTGACATAGGTGGAGTTAAGATCTTGACTTTCCTCAGAAAACACCCCAACACTTCTCATTTCCCCCACATCCAAAGGTGGCTAAAGTTGTGATGACTATAGAAATGTTGAGAAAAAACATATTTTTAGTTGATATTTGTCAAACATATAAAAGTCGTGTATTCATGATTGACATAGGTGATGGAGTTAAGACTCTTGACTTTCCTTAGACAGAACACCAACACTTCTCATTTCCTCCATATCCAAAGGTAGCCAAAGTTGTAATGGCAACAGAAATTATGAGAAAAAAATATCTTTTAGTTGATGTTTCTCGAGCATCTACGAGTTGCGAATTCCTGATTGACATAGTTGATGGAGTTAATTGCTACCTCTCTCATGCAATTGGTAGAAAGGGAATGGTTAGGAACAGTAGCATACCTATGCTAGTGTTAAGGAGAAAATAAATGGAGTTTATTAAGAATACAAAGCTCCAACTTATGTCATGGCTTGTCAGCAGCCCATTAGAACATGTTTCTAGTTATTTGTCCAGCCCCTTCATTTCAATGAATGATCCATCCAATGTTCAAAGTGTTTTTATTTATTTATTTTTCATTTTTGACATTGACATTGACATTTTGTTATTGTTATAAAATGCTAAGTCTTCACCAACTAGAACAATGTTGTCATTACAATTCCTTCATATATTCTTTTCTACCATGTTATTTATTCACAAGTTATATTAATTAATCAGAAGGAAAAAGAATGCTTTGGTCAGACAAGCAAATGCATAAACAGTAGCAGAGGTAGATTGTATGAACGTACTTCAGCACACATTGGGTGCCTATGTAAAGTCAAAGGAGGATGCATTTCCACACTCGAATGTCAAACCTACATTTCCAACAAAGTGGGAAGCAATCAGTGTCAATCTCACCTAGTTTTAAATCAATATCATGGTATAACAAAAGACAATCAAGATTTTGTATAGGTCCTAAAAAGTAACAATAGCAATTATCTATTCAAATGAGGAACAATGGAAAAATGCCCCAACGAATGCTGAATCAGGATCATGTGGAGCCAACGCTATCTGTAGCACCCAATAGTTAGGCACCAAATCATCTTGGGATGGATATTTTTGTTAAGTGATGTGACACCTTTGTATTGGCATTGGCACTATAGAGTAGTATAAAGAAACTCTAAAGTGGTTGTTTCATCATTTGAAACAAAGAATGCTCCTTTTCACTTAGGTCTGTTTGGAAAAGGAAATCATAAGGAATCAAGTGGAATGGGTATGATTCCCAAGAGTTGGACTTGTTTGGTAGGCGCATAATGCAAACTCGAATAAGAACCATTCTTATTCATTGTACTTTTTCCACCCCACAAGGAAAGCAGGTATTATTTCCATTCCACATCTGGCTGTTTCCATACTCGAGCCACACGCCTCTTCTTCTCTTCTCTGTGGAACAGCAGTGATCATCGATCTCTTCACTGATGTGTTACGGAGACGATGGCAATCACATATGATGCATTGGTCCTCTCGAATAACATTTTTAGATGTATTTTTCTATATTTTTGAGATGGGTTTTCAGAGATAGTCATCAAATTTGTGCTCTTTTCTAGCCTTTAAACTGTTGCTCTCATCTCTCTATTTTGGGGACGTTTGGCCGTGTTGATTTCCAGCAAATTCCACTGAGATGGTACGGCACTTTCAGGGTCATTTGGCTGGACGCATTTCCAGTGAAATCAGGTAATAAAAATCTTGGATTTTCAGGAAATACTTAAAAGAAGAACATTTGGATCGTTAGAGAAAATCGTACTTATATTTCATGGCAGTTTTCTGTCAGCCGAGATTTCCTGAAAATGTGTTAGGTTTCTCTGGGGTAGAGGTCTGAAAACTAGGGAAATGGTTGATTTCCCACACGGCCAAGCAGTCATTTGTATTTATGAAAATCCCTCAATTTCCATGCCCAACTAAAGCACAGATGATGGTTAAGGGCCAAGTACATGTTGAACAAAGCAATGACATCTCTTCAATGCATCTCCTCCACCGTTTCTCATCCCAGTTTGTTCCTGCAACATTAGCCAATTTTGGGAAGAAAGCCCATGATTTATGTTGATGTAACTTTTGGTTTTTTTCCTGCATTTTAGAATAGTACATATGATGTATTTTTGGGCCACTTTAACCATATAAAAAGAAAGAAATTATCTTAGAGTAGCTCTGCTAAAAAACTTTAGTCAATTAAGGTTTGAACAATTCGATCAAACGCCAGAAAATCAATAGTGACATGATAATAATAGAATTTAGTTCATTTCATCTACTTCATAACTGTATTTTGGAACCCTTCATTTTGGACTATTTCTTCTTCTTTTTTCTTGAAGTAAAACAGGAATATTTAATGGAATCAGACATGCTTCACTGTGACTCTTTATTTTTGTTTCTTTAATTTAATGATCATGATAAGTAATATAAACTTTACTATATGTCTAAATGTTATAGTTTTATTTAAAGAAATAAAATGGCGAGGACATATTTGGATTGATCAACACATGAGATACACCCAAAAAACATGAGATATAAAAGGTTTTTTGTTATAATGTATTTCTAATCTGTTGATTTATTTTCTTATATTGGGTCATTAAATGTATTTTGAAGAATAAATTAATAAATTATTATGTTAGTTATACATTTTAAATGTGGGTCATGTTTAAATGAATAATCATTTTGTTCATTTGAATGGGGCACATTTTTGGATTATGATACTACATAAATTAATTTTAGTTAGTTAGATTCTTAAAATTGCTACCAAACAACTTTTGGAATTAATAGAATCGAAATGATTCCAAAGCTTTATTCTACAACTACCAAACAAGACAAACTTGTCAGACAAACTTGTCAGACCATTCTAGTGATGCCAACTTAGAATTGTTTCAATTCAAAAATGATTTTCATTTTGAAAATGAATGAGCTACCAAAAGCCCTTAGGAAGGTTGGGGTCACCGTAATGTGCAGGCTATGTAGGCACTTATATAGTAATGTGCACATCTGCGCATTGGAGTTTTCAGCAGCTGCTTGTTTTGGCCCTTACATAGTAAGGCGTCAAGTTGTCTCAAGAATACTGGAGCAGCAACTAACCCTTAAGAACCAACCCCCTACCTGAAGCCATCTGACCTTCTCTACACCCCCAGCCCAACTTATTTGCCGAATCTTATGATCAAAAGAAAAAAGATTCATGAAAAAGATGAGGAAGCATAAAAGAAGGGCAACCATTGGAGCTAGTCTAGAACTCCACCTCGAGGGATAGGGGGCTCATCTTCCTTTCCCGTAGCTACTGGAGTGTATGGTCACCACCTGAACCAAGTGGAGGGAAGGCATCTCTAAACTACCTATTAAAAAAAGTCACTTACACTAATCACCTAATTGACGATCGCATAGCTCAGGCCTCCCACAAAGAGATGAAAAGCTGTAAGTGGAATGCAAAGAGTAGGCTTCAGAATGAACAGTAGAAAAAATCCTCCTCTTTAATGATGATTTTTACTTTTCATTGGACTGCACACAATCCAAATGCATGGTTACACAAATAATTTGGATTCTTTTGGGTTGGTGGCTTTGTGGGGCACATCTAGATGCAAGACAATTTTAGAGATGTAGATGGGTGTAAAGAAGGCATCATACATTACAAATAAGTAAAATTCCTTCCCACTAGTAGATGAGAATAGTATTAAATGGGTTACAAAAACGATGGGAAGAATAGATGAAGAGATTGTCAAGAAGGCATCATACATTACAAATAAGTAAAGTTTCTCCCCACTTGTAGATGAGAATAGTATTAAATGGTTACAAAAACGATGGGAAGAATAGATGAAGAGATTGTCAAGTGAACACAAAATGGTGCAACAAATGCAAAAGATCGTTTCTACCCAAGGGGAGGATGAGGTTTCCCAATTGCAATGGCTGTTTGTGCGAGAAATAGAAGAGATGTATAGCATTTGCCTTCTAGGTACCTTTCCTGGTTTAGACTCCAACAACAATGAAGATTGGAGATTTTGTGGTATTGGAAGCTTTCTTCTTCTTTTTTTGAGTGGTAGATATTGGAAACTTTCTTAGGGAGTCTTTGGTAATTATCAAATTCTGAGGATGTCAAATTCGGATAGCAACAATATTGGAATTAGATCCTGTTGTTTGGCAACTATCGACAAATTAAAATCTTGTTGTTCAGTGAAAGTTGAAGGCTGAGATAAATTTGAGAGAAATTGATCAAATTTAAAAATTAAAACATATATTATAAACCAAAAAAAAAAAATGAAGATTAAAGATGAAAGAGAGAGAGAGAGAGAGATTGATTTAAACATTTGAAAAGGAAAAAAACAGATCAAAGAGAGAACGACTGACTACATAGATGCTTGTTTTGTCAAGATAAATAGTAAAGATATGGGTAAGTTAAAGGTTTGTTGCTCAAGTACCTCCATACATGTTGTGTGCATTTAGTATCCGGAAATCTTGTAATATATTGCAAGATTTAGATTTTTATCTCTCAACTTCTTTTGTTAGCAGATTGTGATGTTTGGTTGTACCACAGATAGCTCCTAAATCGAACAGATATCCCAATGTTATGCCACTAGGGGGGCACTATAGCTACAGAACTGTAGGAATTTTTTTTCCTCTCGCCCGTCCAAGAACTTGCCCCCCATTGATACTCCTCTTCCCCTAATCACCCTCTAAACCTCTTTCCTCAGGTGTTTTCTCTATCATTCTCATTCTCAATCCTTCCCTTTCTTCAAATCAATGTTGGGGAAAATAAAACAGTGGGAACGAGGCCGTGATGAGTGCGGCCACTGTGGCATCATAGGGCCTCGAGATGAAAATGAGGTCGTCCGTGATTTCTTGTTAGAACTGTGTAGCTGCAGATATGTCCTTTCATGAGACTCATCTCGAATCTTCTTGATTTCCTCCGAGTCTATTAGGGCCCTTTCGACTACATTAGTGTAAGTCAGAAGTCACAGCACTCAAACTCGGCTCTGAATAGATGGACGGAGCCCTCGTTTGAATCTTCTGGCCTTCATGCCCTCATCTGACACAATCTGTGAGGCAAACCGAGACAACTCCGCAAATTTTGCCTCAGTGCATCACGGGCATGTCCCCTGAACCAGTTTGAGGAACTCCTCCAGTTCAGCTTCCCGTAGCACCCAGGGGAAATACTAGTCCAAGAATGTGTTGCAGAAATCATCCCATGACAAGGCCCCCACATTGCAGGAACGGGGTAACCATCCCCCACCACTGGTCAGCCTCCCCAGTCAGTTGGTAGGTTGCCAGTGTAACCCTGAGATCGTCTTCGTAGATCCTGAGAGTATCCAAAATATTTCTAATCTGTGCTAACCAGTCTTCTGCCACCATAGGGCTTGGGTCTCCCTTGAAGGTCAGCGGGTTGTGGCGTTTACACGTAAAGCCACCATGGAATTCGTCTCTTCAGGCACCACCGGTGGTGGTGGGGAAGGTTGCTGGGAACGAGCACATTGTTGTATAGCATTGGCCATCTCCCTCATGGCCCTATACAGTGCTTCCCTCTCATCAGCTCGTGAGCATCAAACTCAGAAGTCTCCCAGCGTCTTCGCGGTGCCATAACTGTTAAATAGAAAATTCTCCACAATCAACCACTATCCTAAAACCCTTCATATAGATGAATATGTGGGATCTATCAGTTCACATAAAATTCCTTTCTTCTATACCTAGGTCTGAGGGGTTAACCTAGCGCTCCAATACCACACCGTCGTGCCCCGAATTTTCGAGACATGACTTAAATTAAGGGGAAAAATGACTTTTTTTTCTAATTGTGTAACTCAACACCATTCAAAGATGGCAAATTCCTACTGAAATTTCGACAAATTTCCATCTGTATTTTCCAATTCCCAAAAACTTTCTACATGTTTGAACTTGTATTAAACACTTCTATAATTTGCCAATCACATACATTCATAATGGGACCTACTGTCCCCTCCAAAAATCATTCATCATTCATACATTCACATCGACATTCCCATACTCCAAATCCATATACATTAATAAATCTAATTGGGGCGTCTGGCACCCATTTGTTATATCTCAATAAACATTAAATGAACGAACAACACCACTGTCTAATCACGTAATGTCAATAATTTGAAACATCCATAATAATCACACTAAATTTCGAAAGAAAAGGGTGATTCTTCTAGATGTGGCTCCTCAAGACATCTCAGGGATTTCATAATTCCCTTCCAAGGGTTGCGGTCCTGATATTTGTAAGGGAGTGAGCGACATGACCACTAAAGAAAATAAAATAGTTTCTTATGAAATAAATTCTAACTCAGCAGTTCATCGAAGTTAAACACATAAATCTTCAACTTAGTGATGCATGAAAGTAACATACAGAATTTCTCTCTTGAAAGTGATCATAAACGCATGCATTCTCACATACAGTCACAGACTCACAGTGGCAATAAATCACAATCCATTATTGAAAACATTGACATCCTCTCAAAAATCCATGGTTCACCAAACCATTTTGCAAATTTCATCTTTTCCAAAATTATTCTTTTCTAAAACCATTATCCAAAATAATTGACCGGTCTGCAAAACCTCCTGGTTAGGACCCAATACCTCGGATTATGGAGCCGAGAACACCTCGCATATATGGATACATCGGCATATACAACCTCCGGATTATGGTCCCGGAAAACCACCGAATTATGGTATTGGGACTACCCCGTGGCTGCGTTTGGATGGAGGGTAAGGTGAAATAATGGGGGTAACCCCCCGTTACCCTTGTTTGGTAATGGAGAGGTGAGGGTAAAAATTTGACCCTCCCTTTTTGAAAACCCTTAGGAGCATGGGGCTTTTCAGGAAACCCTTGCCCCTCACCCCTCTTTACCCCCTCTTTGCACCTACGAAGCAAAAACATTTAAAAATATTTTTTAATTGATGAATATTATTTAATAATTAATGTAGCGGAAACGAGAACAAAATCAGATAACTTATCAGTTTCGACGATTTTCGGGCCACACACGCACAACTTGCCACACGTGTGAAAAAGTAACTTAATTGGACTGATGCTTGGCACGTGTGGGAGTAAGTCTTAGGGCTGGATTAGGGTAAATTCGAATGGGAAAAGAAAGAAAGGGAAAAATCGAGACAGGGAGGCAGCGGAAGAGAGAGGAATGCTGGCGGAAGTAGAGGAGAGAAGAGGAAAGGGTTTCGCAGTAGGGAAGCAAGACGTAAGGAAGAAGAAGTACGGAGATAGGAAGAGGATCGAAGCAGGACAGCAATAGTACCTGGTTAAGAAAGAGGTGAATCTGCAGGAAGGGGACAGAAGAGGTGGAGATGAAGCAGAGGCGAGAAGGAGATGAAGACGGAAGAACTGGGATGAGGCTGAGTCAACGGCGACAACATAATCACTTGGGCTTAAGCCCAAGATCTATAGGAGAAACTCTGGAACTCAGCCAACAAGAGCAACCTGCAACAATGGAAAAGGTTCATCTGCAACCCGGGCAGAAACAAGGTAGGAGAAGATAAACACAACCAGATAATTTCTTATTAATTCATAATTTGAAAAAGGGTGAATCCCTCTCTTACATCTACAACTATTTATAAGAATACTAGAAACTCAAAATAGAAAGGACACCTAAATCGAATAGGAAAGCCACTGACCTGCCTTCCTTGCTACAGAAGGATTCTAAAATTAAAATAATGCGAAAACAGAAAATACTAAATGGGTCTTGTGCGTGTCCTACATCAATAATTATGTTTCATAAAATTTTATTTTTATTTTTTATATTATATGGATTTAATAAAAATTATCAATTCTTATAAAATTGTTAATATGTCAAGTTACCCCTGCTTACAGTAACCAAACATTTTTTTTTACTCTCAGGGTAAGTTTTAACTTTACCCCTATAATTACCAAACAAGAGAAGGGTAACACCTGCATAAGGGTAACCCTTGCTCAAGGATAACCCCAGGTAACCCCTGTAAAATTTACCCCTCATCCAAACGCAGCCCGTATGTACAACCTCCAGATTATGGTATCGGAAAACCCCATGAAAACAGTCTCGAATTCTAGTACCGAGTAAACCTCGCATATATGTTTCGTATATGCAACCTCTGGAGTTAGATACCAAAACCCCCATAAGAACGGCCCTGGGATTATGGCACCAAGTAAACCTCATACACACAGCATTATTGGGTTTTCTTTCACTCTAGGGAAGATCAATCCCTTCTTAATCAATTTCTCCAGGCCTAACCAGATTTGAAATCTCTCAACAAATTCCAGGACTTTTCAAATAACTCAACAGCTATAAAATTCGACAAAGTGCAATGTAAGACACATTCCAACAATATAACAATGATGTTAAATGGCTCTTTAACCACCATACACGCAATCGACACATATTTGGAGTCATACATAACATAAACAAGTAATAAATGGGCACTCACTACACATGCTTTAAGTCATTCATGCAATTCGTCTAAACAATAGAAGCATGCAACCTAAAATAAATCCATAACACAAATGCATATAATGTGATGTAGGACACGGATTGAGTAGACCCAAGTGGACGCCACTCCTATTTTCATTTATTTGTTTATTTTTATTTCCTACTTAGCAAGTTTGATTAGAATTCTTCTTTAGTTTTATATTTAATTTAGTTGCCTAGTTTATCCCGGATTCCATGCCGGATTAGGATTCTCTCTTTGGGATATATATATATATAGGAAACAGAGGGAGACCGACTCTTTTGGATATGGAATAAAATTTCAAAATTTATTTTCCTCTTCCATCTCTCTTTCTTGTTGGCTCCTGCCGTTGTGCAGCCAGCTTCTTCTTCTGGTCCTAGTCTCGACGAAGACTAGGGATCTCTATTTTGCTCGATCGCTCTGCCGATGTGCATTGATCCTGCATCAAGTGGTATTTAGAGCAGTCTCTCTGCGCGACAAAGACAATCCTATTCGGGTTATTAAAAAAAATAGTTTATGAAAACTCCACCTACAGTTCGCAGCCTCACAACAACAGCCAGAAGCGTATCCCAGGCAGTGATCTGCCTATACTGCCAACTGCTTCCAGCCTCAACCTTCTGCCGGTGCAATCTTCGCCAGACTGCCATCTTTTTTACCACGCCTTGCCTCACCTCCGCTCAGCACATCAATTTTGTGGCCCAGCCATACCCCTCTCTCTTTCTCTCAGCCTACCTCACCATCCCATCATTCTTATGTTCTGTTTGGAACACCAACCATCTCCAGCCCCTTCGAGCATCATACCCAAATTTATCGTGCGCTGCCCCAAAAGACTGTTTGTAGCGCCTTCACCGTCCGCAAATCCTTGCCTATTTGCAACACCATCCATAGCCCAGATCCTCACGGTGCTCCTCACTCTTGCCGTTCTTGTCCAGGCCCCTGAAGTCAAAGAATTTATATCTGAGATTAGATCTGACCTAAGAGAAATCAAATCTGTGCTTCAAGAGATGCTTGCCAAGCGTCTGGTGTCCATATTCGACTCTGGGCACGGTGAGTGAGACAGAGACATGAGGCAGGTGAAAGGTTACTCTAAGCACTCAAATCAAATCGACCGGACCCCTAAAACTCAAACACCACCACACCACCGCCACTGCCACCACCGATTACCCGACCCTCCCCAATTTCTAGCACAGATCCCAATACGGATTGCAAGAACCAGTCTATGGTTATTCGTACGTTATCATGCTTGCCTCCTATCCTATCTTTGGTGCCTAATGCTAACTTTCCCATCCCTCAGGACTATGTCATCCCTCAAGTGCAATTTGAAGACCCCTTCTTCAACGAATTGATTCACCCTCGCTTGAGCCTGTGTGCGTTTACTGCTTTCTTCGTCTCAAAGACCGATCGCTCTCATCATGCATTTGAAAGTTGTGCAATTACCACCTTTGTTATTCGACTATTCGGGATTGGTCTTCACCTCTGTCTAGTACCTCACAGCAACACTGCAGTCATTTCGCCCGATTTCAACTCAAGGACGAGTTCTTTACAAGACCGAGGGACTGATGTAAGACACGGATTGAATGGATCCCACTTTTATTTTCATTTTTTTTTTATGTTTTATTTCCTACTTAGCAAGTTTGATTAGGATACTTCTTTAGTTTTATTTTTGAATTTAGTTGCCTAATTTATCTCGGATTCCATGCCGGATTAGGATTCTCTCTTTTAGATTTTTTTTTTTTATATACATGCATGTAGGAAACGGAGGGAGACAAACTCTTTTGGATATGGAATAAAATTTTAGAATTTATTCTCTCTCTCTCTCTCTTCTTGGCTCCTGCCATTGTGCAGCCAACTTTTTCTTTTGCTCCTAGTCTCGGCAAAGACTAGGGATCCATATTTTGCTCGATTGCTCTGCCAGTGTGCATTGATCCCGCATCATAATGTTTAGTGCCCCTACCTAACACATCTACTCAAATTTAAGGGTATTTTAAATCGTCTGAAAGCATGAGAACACTTCGCTTATAAAGAGAAGTTAAATACGTAAACTGGAGTAAACTTCAATTCATAATGGCATTCTAATTCCCACACTTATTGCAGATTTAATAGAGTAAAATAATAAATGTACATTCCAAATTTAAGCTTAATTCCTGTTTAACGTTTTCTCTTCCCTACAATGTTATTATCAAAACAGTAAAGAGGTCTATTAAACGAATAAACTAAATCAGAATTTAATTCATAAATTAAAGTTTTATTCCCCTATGTTACGTATATTAAAACGATTAAATTAATGCACTAACTGAACAAGAATTTAATTCATAAGTAAAGTTTCATTCTCCCTACTTCAATATGTACTGATTCTGATAGAATTGTTCATTTGGGAAATTTGAATCATAGTGTGTTAGGGACGGCTGCATTATTTTTTCCTAGCACTTCCTAAAATGAGAATCGTGTTAACGTTCAAATGACCAAATTAAAGTTGCAGTGTACTGTCATGATGGTTTTGTTAGGTCTTAGTAATTGTGTTAGTGATGTTTCTTGATTCTTCTTCTTCTCTTGAAGATGAGTCTGTCATGGTGGGTTCTTTGGGTCTGCATATTTGAGCTTTGTGGTAATTCTTTAGGTGCTTTGTTTATTTATTTATTTTTTATTTTTTTGAGGTTCATTGTATGTCTCTGATACTTTACGTGTCTTTTATATCCAAGGAATCACCTGGAATTTTCTTGAGTTGGACAAACGAGTTTCTATTATTTGGATAACCTTTTCAGCATTCAGTGGAGTTACAGACTTACATGTCATCATCTGTTAGAAAATACTCCCTCCATCCCATTTTAGGAACTCTCTATATAAGACTAGCACTCTACGTGATCTTATCCATTTTCAACACACTTTATGCTACTCTAATACAAATGAGACAACTATTTTGGGACAATTCTAAAATCGATATGAGACAATTAAATTGGGACAGAGGGAGTATAATTTTACAGAGTGGTTCATCTCGTTATTTTAGTGACGAGCCTTACTTTACAATTTTATCATATTCTTCTGTATTGATTCTCGACCTTTTTTTTCAAAATTTCATTTTTTATATGATCAGTTTCTTCACAGTATTTTTTCCCCTTTTCAAGGTTGAGACAAAGTGCATTGAGACTATTCTCGAAAGATACTTTCGTCCTACTCTTGAGACATTATGAGTTGCATTACATTCCACGTATGCACACACAACCAAAACTAAAATCCAAGTGTTCAAAACCCAATCTTACTAAAATATTATTCAGGTAGGAAAGAAAAGAAACCGAAGAGTGCACATCTGAATTCAGCATCCATGCACATCCAATATGTCTCTAAAATGTCAATATATATATATATATATATATATTGTCCATTGCAATGTTATTCGAAAAATACCAATCTGACTAAGATAAAGCATGTTCTAATCTAAAACCTGAATAAGAGTTTAATTCCTCCTACATAACACATATTAAAAATAAAAAATAATAATTCATTTTCTAAGTCAGAATTTAACTCATAATTAAAATCTTATCCCTACCTAAAAACTGAGATTTTTGGAACTCAAAGGAGACGACAACGATTCGAGGAGCTGCGAACTCGAGAGCGCAGCCGGCAGTGGACTGAGCCGAACTGAGAGCTAAAGGGGAGGCAGCGTGCGACTGTGCGAGCGAGCAGCGGTCGGCCGAGAAAGGGGGCGGCAACGGCAGGCAGGGACTTGGGGATTGGGGGATTTGAGGTCGGGTTTACGAGACGCGTGTCGAGAGAAAAAAAAAGAGAAGGAAATTGAAACACAAGTTTCCTTGAAACTCAGTGATTTCATAGACGAAAATAATCAAAAGTAAAAAAAAAAGGAAAATATATTGGATTAAGATTTTTTGGCGACATTAGAGATGATAGAGAAAGATCAAGAGTAAAAATAAAAAATAAAAAATAGACCAGAATAATCACATTAATCGTTTTGAACCATCATATGAAGTAATTAAGCACTTGAAATAATTTTTTATTTAAAACTTCGACTCCATTGCTCTAGTGTGATTTTATTTTTTATTTTGTTTCTAGAGGGTTTAACTATTTACATATTGCAGTTTGCTCTTCTCTTATTTTTTTATATAAAAATAAAAAAAATAGAAAATCTAGGGAGAGTATTTTTTAAAGTAAAAATCATTTTTATAGATTTTTAGAACTTTGAGAAATGTCTTAAAATTTTAGAAAATTTTATAAAGAAGTCTTAAAATTTTAGAAAATTTTATAAAGAAGAAAACAAACATGAGTAAACACTTTATATAAACTTCATATTTTCAAGTATCTCTTAGAAATTGAAAATGCTATTACAATTCATAATTTTTTTGAATTTCATGAAAATGTCAAAATATTAAAAAAAATACACAAAGACCCTAAAAACTCTACTAATCACATTAAATGCATTTAATTTAATTGTAAAAAAATTTGTATATCATTTCATTCTTTTTTAACAAGAAAGTAAAAAATGGAAAGTAGGTTAAAAATCTCAAGAAATCATAAAAAATCATACAAACACCCTACAACTATGTGAATGGCAATATCCAGTATACGTGGTTAGGGAAGTTTGCACATGCTCCAAGGACTAGTAAGGTGTTCTAAGAGACCTAGACACCTTAGTCTTAAAAAAAAACTATGTGAATGACAAAAGAGCACTGAATATTATTTCATTAAATTATTTTCGCGTAAAACTTGAGTTTGAGATTATCTTAGAGTCCAAACTCAAAAAAATTAATTAAAATAACTCAAAATGATCAAAACTGATGAAAATAACTCTAAAATTGAATAAATTCCTTTTCAAACTTTTTAAATTAAAAAATACTGAAAAGAACCCTAAAATCCATCAAAACCGATTTTTTTTTTTAAAAAAAAAAAACCAATATTGGACAAAATACCGGTCCTTTTTTTCAAAAAGAAAAGTACCATATATATAAGGCATTCACACCAATCTAACTAAGTGGCTCTTACCAACGTGCCATTGCTTCATAAAATCAACTAAGCATCAATTCATAGCAATCTTCTTTAAACAAAGGAAACATTTAGGCACATGAATTTTGGCTCATAAAACCAAACTCAAAGATAACAACTAAACAAGCTGAGCTTAGATAAAAAAATAAAAAATAAAATCTTCAAGATGTAAATTGTCAATTTAAGTTAATATTTTTTGAGTTAATTTGGGGCAGGTCAATACACCTCTATCTTTTACTTGTCTGGACCCCAGCTACAACATATCAATGGGTTGCGACCTTGATTTTCCCCGTAATGTCTGCATGGGGATGTTGGCAACTTGGCATATTAAAAAGTGTGAGATGATGCTAACACCAATTGATAGATTTCTTTGAGTCACATGTTACACTTTGTAAATTGGGTTTAAGTATGAAAATCTTAGTTATCAATTCCATTTTATTCTATTTAGAATGGCCGTAACATCCGTTCGGATAAGTAAATCACTAAATTGAAATGGATTCCAAAAAGATCAGTGTGGTTCTCCAATATATTTGTTATCTTCCATATCATTTCCTTCTTATCTTCTTAATAATGGGATCCATTTGCATATTTTACATTTTGAATAGAAAGAGGTAAAAATATCAGCGATACCGAAATATCGTCGATATTTTTCTTTCTCCTTCTGATTTTTATTTTTTTATTTTCTTTAAAAAGTTCTAAAAAAATTACTGAAATTTGTGAAAATTATGGGCTTCATAGATATGTAATTCCGGTCATTTACATATTCAAATATTGTTTTCAACTTATGGACTTAAGAATTTTAATTAAACTTGATAAATGTCATTAACATTGTTCAAGGATTAAAACATCGACCGATATATATCGGATTTTAAAAGATACGATATATATCGGCCAAAATATTTCCATTAATGTTGTTACATTTCAATTTATTAGTGTCTTAAAGAACCATTTAAGATGAATTAGTTAGGAAACCCACTCAATTAATGGCTCAATTGAGTTGCACTGAGATGCCAATTTTAAAAAATCACCATTAATTTTCCAAAAAAAACGAAGTCACCATATTTTTTTTTTTTGAAAAAATGATATTGAAAACTTCTTCTGTAAATTTCCATTGTTTTTTAAAAAATCACCATTAATTTTCCATAAAAGACGAAGTCACCATTAATTTTTTTTTAAAAACAATATTGGAAATTCCATCCATAAATTTCCATTGTTTTTTTTTTAAATACCATCCATAAATTTCCATTGTTTTTTTTTTTTAAATACTACTAATTTTCCATAAAAAACGAAGTCACCATTAATTATTTTTTGAAAAAACAATATTGGAAATTTCATCCATAAATTTCCATCGTTTTTTAAAAAATCACCATTAATTTTCCATAAAAAACAAAGTCACCATTAATTTTTTTTTGAAAAAACTATAGTAGAAATTTCATCCATAAATTTCCATCGTTTTTTAAGAAACCACCATTAATTTTCCATAAAAAATGAAGTCACGATTATTTTTTTTTTTTTAAAAAAAACTAAATATCGGCCGATATCTTACATGTACGGCTGTATATTTCGGATTGGCCGATCCTTTTAGAACCAGATATATATCGGTTGAGAAGATTTGTATCAGCTAATATTTTTATTATTGGTTGAAACTACTTTATATTTTTATTTTGTAATTTTTGTTCTAACTTTGTAAATCCACACTATTGTTTATATTAGTGAACATTGATTGACTTGTTTAGAACTATCGATTTCTGAAATTAAGAACCTCCTCCATTTCTAAAGATAACCTTTAACAAATTATTGAAATTCGAAAATGAGAGATCTCTAGATTTAGGAAGCATTAGATCATTATACTCTTTTTAGCGTTGAATACACAGTTATAAAATTAAGACCTTCATACAATGTCTAATTTCAAAGACTTAATTAGGTTCAGATTGATTAATTCCTATGGTCCCATAGACACTTTTTCTACCATATCTACTTTAAATTGGATTACTATCTAATTTGAACTCATTATAAGTGTTCCGGTCCACGCAACGGATATTGTCCTTTTTGAGCCCCCGAGTTCAATCTCATTCACTGACCTGCAACCCTCAAGGTTTTCTTCCCCACTCAGGAACGCGTCCTGCTGAGAAAGAGGGGCGCTGTCACTTATAAACCCTCTCCAGATTTCCCTCATTTCCGATGTGGAACTCTATTCAACACCCATTCGTCAAACCACTGCTGGGGTGTCGGTTCGACCGACCAGGCCTGTCGGTTGGACCGACACTGGCTCAGTTTTACCGTTTCAACCTCTCTGGACCCAACCTCTGAGTTTTTCCAGGTCAGAGTTTTTCCAGGTCAGGGCCATTACAATAAGTTGATAACTTTATTGGATTAATATCTTTTCAAAATTGGCCCCCATTTTGATTGTGCACCTTCGAAAATCGCTGCCTTTGGAATCCAACAGATGTACTTTTTTATGAGAATTATTGTCTTAAAAATACCTTTAAAATGCACTAATGCTATTGTTTGATTGTAAAGAGAGATTCTAGAGAACGTATATCGACATTTAGAATTTAAAACAACTAAATTGTGGATTTTTCAATTTATTTAAAAATGGGGAAAACTAAGAAAAGTTTGGGCAAATAACTTTCCTAGGTGTACAACCCCATATAAGGCCCACTAAATGATCCATCTACATTTTTAAAGATGTTATTTTCTTCTTTAGATTTAGATTTAGAACAAACTGAAAGTTATCTCCTTTCCATGAATCTTCACCGCTGGATTAATCATGATAGAAAAATATCTATTCAGTGGTTTATTCTTTAGATTTTTGATGTTATCGTGATTGAGTTATAAGAAGAGTATTTTAACAAGACTCGATATCAAAACTACTCTTTAAATAAGTTTAAATAGTTGGATTTATTACACAGACACACGTAATGATTGGGTCAAATCTCCAACCCCTTCATCCATTATCTATCCATTTATATATAACTTAGAGTTATGTTAATCCATTTAATAAATGAGTTAAACATCTTATATTTATAATCTTTTAAAATGGTCGGATTTGGGTGAAGTTAACTAGTCAAATTAAATTTTGTCAGATCTAATATAATCATGTACAAGGATTTTATAACAATTATAATAAAATATTGAAATCATTGATGCAGCCCAGGGAGCATCTTTATCTAAATGGATGTCTTGTCTAGGACAATGCTTCGACAAAGAGGCTTGCAATACTAGTTGCAACAACAACGGATTTGAGGGAGGCGGAAACTGTATAGACCCAATTACAAAAGTTGACTGCATTCCAAGCTCAGCAACTTGTAATAGTTGTTGTTCTTCTTCTAGATAGTAAATGGTCACCTCGTCTCAACTTGATCTTAAAAAGAAATAGAAAAAGGAGGGGTTGCTTTAGTTCTTCCAATTCAATAAATATAATACAATTTTCTTCATAATTTTAAACTTGATTTTACTTTTAGTTCTTTTTTTATTAACGTGTTAGAAACTCAGATACAATCCTATTAAAACTCTCATGAACGAACCTACTAGCGTAAGACACACCAAAATTAGGCTATGAGAATTTGAACTTACAATCTTCTATTTTCTAAGATGGAAAACAACCAATTAAACCACATAAAATGTAATACAACATATGATCTCCGTTGTTCTAATTCTATCGTTTAAAGTTACACTATAGATCCATCACAACACATGCATCTCTATTATTGTAATTTTATTCTCAACACATCGTATCGTAAAACATCGAAGATCTAATAATTATTTTATAAAATCATCCTTTTAAATAAAAGATTGCACAAGACCTCTAAAAAAAGTGTCTCATCTCTCAAATTTTCACTAATATTACCTATAATACATAGTAGAGATACATTATAATAAAAAAAAAAATTACTATATTAAAATTTACTCTCATTTAAAGAAGTATAAATAAATTTATATCATGGATAAGTCACCATTTAGTGCTAGTACAAGTTCTTTTTTTTTTTAGAAGTATTTACACTCCAATTTCTGCTTGATCTTCTTAAAAAGGTAAAAACCAAGCATTACTCACAAAAATATAAGGGATAAGTGGACCCATACCATTTTTTTGGAAGAGGTTGGGAAAGGACCCACCCCTACCAAAGGGTTAAAAAAAAAAAAAGCTTATGAAGAAGCCACCAATGTTTGTCCTTCTAAACAGGCGTTAAGGCTTAATAATCTGCGCTAATGCAATTGTACTGGCCATCGACGATCTGTTTAACTTCGGATTAGATCCTAAACCTAGTTAACAAATCGCCGTGAGCCGTACATCTGCTCCAGCACAATCACAAGGGACATGGCCACTGCGGCATCAAGTCCTGGCCTTACGATGAGGCGGAAAACGTCGAGGCCGAAGGTGGCAGCGCCGACAGATTCCTTCCGCTTGATCTCAGCCATTGGTCGCCTGTTGTCGCCGTAGGCGGTGCAACAGCGCCCGGTGTATGACCCTTCCACCTCGTAGATCACGTGCTTGGTGCTGGTGCCACATCCTACGGTCACGTGAGCGAGGGTCCTGGAGTTAAAGAAGTTGACGTTCTTCTTAACGGAAAACAGAGGGTTGGACTTTTCTTCTCCTCTGAAGATCAGCCAGTGGTCTCCCAGGCTCAGTTTCTGTTGTACAAAAGCTGACGTCATTAAACGGAAAACCATTCAAAATGAACGGAAAACAGCCAGTCTTAAGCATTTCACTGAAAGGACCAATATACTCTAGATCTGAGATAGAGACTCAATGAAAGAAATTACCTTTCGCCGGACGGTCAGGAGTGGCAAGCCAGCACTGTCCATGAGTACGATCTCGCCGTTGTTTCCAGCCACGTAATTGTCCACTCGATAGATGAGATTGCCCTTGCCGTCGAATACCGTGAAGCCAGTGCAGTTGAAGAGCAAAGATTTCTTCCAAACGGTCAGGACCTCCGCCGTTTGGCGGTCGGAATCCCACTTCTGCGCCTCTGTTGCGGTGGATTTCGGATGTACCTTCGGCATCTCTCCACGGAAATCTGCCCTAGACGAAGAAGAAGAACAAAGGGGCTTAACTGTAATTTGGAAGATAAGAACGAGTGCTCTGTGTGAGTCTGGCCAATGTCTTTTTACCCATGAGATTGATATTTATAGAATCAGTTGACGAAAATGCCCCTCGTGTTGTAGTGTGGAATGGGCGGAAAGGCAAACCCCACGTACGTTAGATGATGTGATGCCCGTCTCTCTCCGCCGATTTTCTAAATTGGCCGACTTCGTCCGTCGAGTGGAGTCCTAATCTTCTTTTTAGATCAAAATATACCACGTGGCATGTGCAAGATGTGATGCCATTATATGGAAGAAAATAGAAATTTTTTTGAAGTCATAGAAACATATTTAAGAAGAGAAAAAATTTATTCTTATTTGGATGAAATTTTTATAGTTAAAATTTAAAAAATTAACAATACTTTTAAAATATTAACCAAATTTTTCGAAACATTCAAATTTAAGTTCAAAGATTAGATCTAGAAAAAAATTGATTAATATTTTAAATTTCAATCAAAATGTATAATTAGATCATAATTTACACTGATATAATTGCAAATTTAAACTAGTTTTAAGTTAAATACCATAAAAATGATATAACCCTTTTTTTAAAACAAAGGTGCCTTCAAGTAATTCTTTAAACATGTGCAAATCTTTCTATTAATACACATTGGATAATATTGTAGAGAGTGGTCTTTTTAGTGTTGAAAGTGACTTAAATTCAATGTCTTCTGTATATCAATTCAATTATTGATGGTCAAGCCAACTCTCACGAGTTAAAATGATTAGCTTATATTTAGTAAATTTTTAATAAATATTTTAAATTATTTTTGTGTAATTCAACTTTTAAAAATTCAAGTCATGCTGGTGTTAGTTAACTTTCACTTATCTAAGAACATAATGTTTAAAATACTTTAATTTAAAGTTTAATAAAATAATAATAACTATAATCTAATTAAATTAAATGCTTTAAAAAAGAGTTTTCAGTGGAGCACAGTCACATTTCCACACCAGCTGGACGGTCCTGATGGCATCTTAATGGCTTTCAGCAGACACGTGGCGCCCAGCGGTATGAGTCATGTACATCGGACGTCAAGCGCGACGGAGGCAGACCCAAATTTCCCCAATCATTTTTCCAATTTTTAAATTGTTTTAGAAGCAACTAGCGAATGGCGATTGGCGAGGAGCATCTTCTGGCTGAGCTCGTTACACGTGTCCAGTTGTGGAATTTTTGTTAATATCTTCGTTTTTTAATATATTTGTTTGAGTTGGGCGGTTTGTGCGGCTCTTGTGAAGTTGTTTGGGCCATTTCAAGATGGGAGAAGAAGCGAGGGCAGCATTTTGGTATCAAACTAACACTGTAGTAAACTGTACGAGGACTATGGCTGCCCTAAGAAATAAAGACCGACGCGTGTCGATCGAGTTAATCCCGTTTGCATGCTAAAGCCGTTGACCATCCGCGTTGTAGTTCAATTTATAATTTTCATATTAGCACCACAAAATATTTAGTTCAATCTCTTATTTTTATTTAATACAAAAAATTGAGTGATAGTGAAATAAATCTTAACTTTGAATTTAATATAATTATAGAGATTTAAAATTAGATTTGATGAATTGATTAATTTTCACACTTTTATCGTATTAGAAAAATATATATAATTCTTTAAAAAATTACTAAAAATAGAAAAATGGTTTTGAAATTAGATTTAGTGTGTTGAAAGGATCTTGTCGGTTCTAGTTCGATGAGATTACTTCTATCAAATCTTGATCTTTGTTTTTAGCATATATTTCACTCTTCTTCTATTTTATAAAATGGTTATATTTATTAATTTTGATTTTTATTAATAGATTGTTAATTTAATATATTTATATGTTTCACATTGATATAAAAAAATTAATTGATTAAAGAATAATTGAACTTTAAATTAGATATTTTATTGATTAATTAGTTTAGTTATTAAATAAGTCAATAAATTATTCTATATTGATGTGAGCATTACAACACCTAGGATAAGAGAGGGGATTGATAAGAAACTCCCATTTTTGTAGAGTTAAAGCTAGTGAAACTTTCAATTATAATTTTGGTTTTTTAATAAGAAGAAACAACCCTTGAATTTAATTATTAGCTGAACTTAAAAACTAATAATAGAAAGTTCTTTATCCTAAATTTTATAAATAAAATGTACAAATGCACATTACATAGAAAAGGGCAGATCTAACATATGCGAAGGCTAAAAGGCTTGGTGTTTTGACGAGTCATGTTAGATACACTCTATAATTAAAAAATTAGATGATTGAATAGATTATTATAAGGACTATCTAACTGTCCAAAATGAAATTTAATCTATCTAACTATCCAAAATGAAATTTAATTATTTTAACTACTAATTTTTTAAGATCAAAATAAAATAATATCTCTATTTATAATGTTTAATTTGAATGAAGATTGGTTATAATTCATCATTAAATAATCTCCTTCATTCTCAATAAAAACCTCTCTTCGTATCGAATCCAAAACTTTTAATGTGGCTACAGAGAAAAGCAATGGAATTAATAAGAATATTAGTATTTTTATAAAAATGTAAATTTGTTGTTTTGTTCATTTCTTATTATTTAAATAAAAAAAATATATTTCTCATCTCAGAAAGTTGAGGTCTCAAGTTCGAGCTTCAATAGTCTCACATGATGTCCTCTAAGAACAGTGAATATCATTTATGAGAATTTTACGTTGAGTTTTTGATGATTTTTCACATGTAATATTTTTTTTTAAATAATTAATATTATTTTTTATTAAAAACTATCTGAAAAAGGGCTGAAGAAAAAGATAATAGCCACGTCGATACCGTGATGCGTTTGTGCTGTTCTTAAAAATATCGCCGACATGAATGAAAATGGCTAAAGAAGATTCGATGGAGACTGGAAACCTTTCCTGTCTTGTCACTTCTTTCCAAACACCGACTTGTCAACCCATGTGTTACAATGTTCTTCCTTCCCCACTTTCCTCCCTTTGAATTGATTTTATTTTTGACTAATTGTGAGTAGAAAGTTGGGAGAAACTTTTGATTTTAACCTCATCAATTTTGTCCTTAGAATGACTATTTTTCATCTTTTTTCTCTAATTTTCTTCTTATATTTTCTTATGCTGTCAGAAATACATAAAGTTCTAGATGCATAGATAAGTAATTATAAAAGAATAGTCCATGTTATGCAAAATTTAATCTCTTTGAAATATATTATGAATTTTTCAAGCATCTCACTTCACTAATTTTTAAGATATATGTAAATCTCTCAATAATGTGTGGAAAACTTAAATACACTTCTACTAAAACTTCTACAAATGAGTCCACTACTCTTAAGACAAATCAATATTACGTCATGAGAGCTCAAACTTTAAATTTTTTGCAAAATACGAAAAGAAAATTAATTTAAAGGGATTAAAGTCATGGTAAGAATCTGCCTCAGAAAATGAACATCATGAGTTCAATTTTCACTACACTTCAAAAGGCTACTCTGTATAAATTAAGGGAGCACTTACACACCCGGATTTTCTGCCTCTACACACCCGAAATCAGATTTTCGGGTGAAATTACGATTTTACTCTCGCGTTTCCATTCATTCAAATGAATGTCCAGTTCATTTTGGCATTCATTCGAATGAATCCTCAAGTGTATTTTCAATTCATTCGAATGAATGGGCTGAACAGTAACACAGAATACTGCTCAGCCCGCTCAGCCCCATTCATTCGAATGAATGGACGATTCATTCCAATGGATAGTAATAAAATGACACAGTTTCCATCCATTCATTCGAATGAACCGATCGTTCATTCGAATGAATGTTTAGAACGATCGGTTCATTCATTCATTCGAATGAACACTGACGGAATGAATACAAAGACGTTCTCAGATGAATCATTCGAATGATTCATGAGTTACAGGTTACAGTATCTATTACATTTATTTAAATCCTTTTAAAATTTTAAACTTATTTTTTAAGCATTGTGTATTTTCAAAAATTTTCAAATTGAATATCTAAACTAATTAAAATAACCTGATCAAAATACTTTAAGACTTCAAGGTCTTTGGACACTCCTAAATATTTAAAACACAGTATTTTACAAATAAGGGTATCCCTAGGGTGTGTCAAAAACACATTTGGAAGTGTCAAAAGACCTTGAAGTCTTAAGGTATTTTTATCAGGTTATTTTAATTAGTCTAGATATTCAATTTGAGAAATTTTGAAAATACACAGTGCTTAAAAAATAACGGTCTATGTTTTAAAATATAGACAGCTATTTTTAAGCACTGTGTATTTCAAAATTTCTCAAATTGAATATCTAGACTAATTAAAATAACCTGATAAAAATATCTTAAGACTTTAAGGTCTTTTGACACTTCCAAATGTGTTTTCGATACAGCCTAGGGATACCTTTATTTGTAAAATACTGTATTTTAAATATTTAGGAGTGTCAAAAGACCTTGAAGTCTTAAGGTATTTTTATCAGGTTATTTTAATTAGTCTAGATATTCAATTTGAGAAATTTTGAAAATACACCGTGCTTAAAAAATAAGTATAAAGTTTTAAAATAAATCTTATTATTTAAATCATTCGAATGAATGTGCTGAGCAGTATTCCGTATTTCTGCTCAGCCCATTCATTCGAATGAATGGAAACGTGGAGGTAAAATCGTAATTTCACCCGAAAATCTGATTTCGGGTGTGTAGAGGCAGAAAATCCGGGTGTGTGTAGGTGATCTCTAAATTAACCTCCTATGTGTAAATAGAGAGGCTTGCATACAGTCTTAAAATTAGTCAAGTGCTTCCTTTACTCATTGGTCATAAAAAGAAAATTCGAAGAATCAAAGTTAAAAAAGAAAATTTATGCAAATTGATAAACTTTGTTATCTTTCTTATGAAAAATATTTATTCTATTTATCTAGAGTCATCATTCATGATTCAATTTAATAAATTATTTTCAAGAGTAAAAAAAAACTTCTTTACATCAAAAATAGAAGGAAAGATCTAAAATTCAGAATTAAATTAAAATATAATGTTTATTCTTTGCACAAATAATTAAAAGCCAGCTAGAAACAAATATGTGTGAACTTAAAAGAATAAGTCACGAATTAAATAAATTCTTTACAAAATCTATACGTGTCAAGTCATTTCGATAGCTTTTTGTTTCAAACTATAGCTTCTTGAGTGGAACATTTTGGCTTATTGGCTATTTGAATGTTTTGTACCGGAAAAAGTAGATGAACTCATGAACCTACTTTTATTAAAGAAAATGTCTGAAAGTATGTAATTCCTTTTAAAAGAAAATATTTAGAAGTATGTGATTCTTTCTAATGAAAAAGTAATTTACATGATTTTAATTTAAACATATATAAATATATTTAAATACATACATTTGTCAATTTTAAATTAAAATGAAACACTTATTTGTTTGTCATTTGTAGAAATTCACTTTGGTTTCTCTCTCCTCCTAATAGGGGTGAAACTTGGGTTTGGTTTTAACCAGGGGTTTAAAAATCGGCATCGGCCGATATATCGACTGATATATTGATATCATCCGATATATCGACCGATATTTTTCTCTCTCCATCCGATATCGGGCGATATAATACGGCCAATATTTCGAATATCGGCCGATAACGATATATATCGGTCGATATTCACTCTTTGAAAACCGGTACATATCGGCTTATAAGATATGTATCGACCGATATTTGTACCCCTGGTTTTAACCCTATCTTCATAATTCGATCTGAGAAATCAATGGGCTGAGTTATGTATTTGTAAATTTATAGTCAAGCTAAGTCGGGAAAAAAACCCACGTCGAATTTGGAGCAAGCTGAGCTCATAACTTTAAAATCGACCTGACCCGATCCGATAAGAGTTTCAGAAAATATAAAAACCCTAGTTATGATATTTTTTCTCCAAATTTAGGCTAAAAACGGGTCGGCCCAGCAAACAACTCAAGTTAGGTTGAGCCAGCAACTCGGGTCCAGTCAAGTTGAGCAATTTGGGGCTTCGTGCCATCAACTCGGGTCAGACTCAATAATTTTTTACATGAGTTGGGTTGAATTCATTCAAACACGGCCCAATCAGTCCGAGTTTCAGCACTGCCTCATAGGCTCCGCTATGTATCAACTTTGATTCTCCATGAATAACAATCATTGTAAGATTCAAATTGAAGTTACTTCATATATTCCATTATCAAACTTTAAGGTTTAAAAACTCATTCTTACAATCAATAAATAAAATCAATCTTATTGTACAATATTGTGTATAATATCCTCTCTGTTGTTGACTATTGGATCATCAACAAAGTTATTTATAGTTAAAATTTATAATTGAATTTAATAAATTACTTTAATAACTCAACTTATTGTATTTGCATCACAAATATATTTTTTTTACAAAGTTTTAAGGCTTTAAATTTGATTCTACTTTCAAAAGTGGTATCTAAATAAGCCCTGTTGATGAATCTTTTGAGAAAAATGAGTTTGACTAAAATTTTGTTATGCTAATATAATAATGAAACAATATCTAAACCTTAATTACCATTGGATGTAAAAGTTTTTTAAAAAAAAATTCTATAGTTAGCAAAAACGTATTCAATAAGAACAAGTCAGATGAAAACTTGAAAATGACACCATGGCCTTTTATGGAAATTCCATTCCTAAGATGGTTCTTAATCAATGCAATAAAATATGAAAACCAACTTCATTATTTAATTAACAGATCTTGTCCAATAGGAACAATCCAAAGCAAACGATGATATCATTGATGGCCAAAATAAATTATTCTTGGAAGCCTAATATCTCTTCCAATTTTTTTTTAAGAAAACCTTTTATAGTTTCAAATATTAGATAGAACTTAGTCAAATATTAGATTCAAATTCAAAACCAAATATAGACCCAAGAAAGATATTTTCTTTTGATAATTTTGGTGTCCAGTCTTCTTAAAACACCCGACTAGTCTTTGGAGAGTGCGTAAGTCTTTCTACTCATACACTTAAAAGTTAAAAACTCTACGAAAAGTGGGCAGTAGAGTAAAAATCGAACTTAGAAATTCTACTTCTTGAGACGAGTTGCTGGTCAAACCAACCCTTGGGTTAGACCCAACAAATATTTATTTTAAATTTAATCTATTTATACTTTTTTTTACAAATTTAATAATTTTTTGTGCTCAATTTTCTTTTTTTTTAAGGTTGCTTGAATTGCCTTTTGACCAAACAAGACCATCCAAAACTGGTCAACATCAAATGATAGATATTTTCATCATTTGGAAATTTGGGTTGTCTTTCCCCGGAGTTGAAAGCTTGGCCTTGTCGAGATTTTTTCTCTCTCCTCATTTTTTTTTAAATCTCAGTGGCTTTTTTTCCTTGAAAAAATCATTTAAAAAGGTAAAAAAAAGGTTTTTTTAAAAAAAAATATTGGCCGATATTCATCCGATATGAGAAAATATTGGTCAGATCCACAACCGATATTCTTTTTTTTTAAAAAAAGAAAAGAAAAGAAAAAGAAATCAGCCGATATTCAGTTGAATTATTTTATCTTCGTATCTCAGTCCTTAAAAACCCGAGATATCATATCGGCCGAGATTTATACCCATGTCTTTCCAATTCTCATTAAATATCTATCATTAAAAAAAAAATAGCTCTTTTTAATGAAAATGAATCTGATTCCCACTCAAATTGTATAATTGGTATTGTTGGTTATGGTAGACAATCTGTTAAAGAAAAGACTTGAATGGTGCAAGTTGGGGAAGCTTGCCATATTCTTAGACATAATGAATAATATCAGCTGTTTGGCACTTGGAAAAGTGGTTTTCCAATCTTTTCAAATGAGAACTTTTTTCCACAAACCACTAAAATACTTACTGGTTTGGAATTTCCCAGAAAAAAAATAATTGGAACACCAAAAAAAAAGAAAAAATCTATTTGAGTATTTCCTTTCTAAAAGAATCTCTTGTATTAGCCTTAATTTATTTATTGATATGCTATTTTATTTTATTTTAAAAATATTAGAATTATATACTTGAGAGTTATATAATTCTTACATGGGTCCATTTTTCATTTTGGGACACTTTAATTTTATTTTTTAATTTTCACAAGTGTTGTAAAATGTATAAAGAAAAAGCATATTTATACCCCTTAGGTTGTATAGATACAGGTAAATGGGTCAAAATAAAAAGTGGGTATGCAATTCAGAGAATTTCAAAATAGTTAAATAATTTTTGTGAATATTTATTTCTAAAAAAAATAAAATGTAAAATAGACATTTCAAAGTTAAGACATAATTTTCCCTCAAAATGACAAATATTTAAATATTTTAGTTAGATGGTAAAAGAAGAAAATGCAAGATAATGTTTTTTCAATTGTCAAGCAAAATAATATTGCGCCAATATAAAAAATATTGATACATCCACTTGACCTTTCTTTTTCTTGATTCTACACACTTCCACTAAAGTGTTGATACTACCACTTTCTCTCCAACCATACTAAATTACTAATATTATTATTTGATTAGATCATTGAATTATTTATTTCTTTTAAAATTCATTCAATGAAGATGTCTTTCGTAGGAGGTCTACATCCAATATATGGCATTAGGTGTTACATCACATACAATTTTAACATTATATCCCTTGTTATATTGCATCTCTTTTTGAACCTAAAGCCTAGGTGAAACTCAGGTCAGATTTTTACCTAACTTGCATAACCTGACGCCGGATCTAGGGTTGTAATTCGGGTCGGGCGGGCCGGGTTTTAATAAATCCAACCATGACCCGACTCACTCCATATTGAACCCGACCCGAATAAAAAACCCGAGATAGTGAACCCGACCCGATCCGAGATTGTAATACCCTTAACCCAACCCTAGTCGACAAAAATCAAGTTCTTCCAAGCAGTAAAAACTCTTTTCTGCTACTTTTAATTCTCGATCTTCTTCCTCGTCTTCCCCTAATTGAAGCAGTGGGAGACAGGGAGAGAGAGACTTTAGCGCCAGAATAAGAGATTGCAAGCATAGCATAGCAGATCTGAGACAAGCGGCAGAAGTCTACATAGATCTGTCAGTTCACAATGGCAGGTGCAAAACCTAGGTTTGGGGTTTCTCTCAGCCGTGAGCAGAAAGGGAACAGAGGACGAAGTAGCGAGCCAAGTAGCGCCCGATGTAGATCCCAGTATCGACTGGTGAACCGATTTGCCAGGTAGCGCAACAGGGCTGAGTAGGGGAAGGAGAAGAACAAAAATCATTTGAATCGGGTCGGGTCGGGTCGGGTCTTCTCCGGTCGGGTCGGGTTGAAATTTAAAGGCCTCAGCCCAACCCGACTCGAATTTCGGTCGGATTTTTCTTTTCTCAACCCGACCCGACCCTATAGCCCGACCATTGTAACTCGACCTGCATGATTTCTCGGATTGGGTCATGCGGGTCGGGCCAAAACCCGACCCGAGTTGCAGCCCTAGTCGGATCATACAAGTCGACTCAACTGATTGAGTCTAGTTGAGAAAATAAAAATCCAGGTAGAATTCGTAAGGCCTTTCTCATCATTTTTACTCGTTGCATGCCTTGATCAACTATTATACAATGCAACAATATTAAAAAGGAAGTTTGAAAACCATATTTCCATACTTTTGAAAAATGAATGCTAGAAGGAAAATTTTCTTAGCATCCAAATAGCAAAATTCAAACACAACCATTATTAGGAGAAATTCTAAAAAGCCTCTTAAACTTTCTCATAATTAAAAAAAAAAATCTGTGCCTTTTAAAATATTAAAAACCCCTTGAGTTTTTATGAGAATCTAAAAAAACTTACCTTGACCAAAAGTTAAAAGACAAACTTAAATTCACCATTACTTGTCATGTAAAATTTTTAAAATGACAAAATTACCCATTTAGACAAAAATATCCTTATATATAAAAAATTTACTTATCCCTCACTCATGGGCCTTGTCACAAATATCGGCGGTATTTTTAAATTTACAGCGTTTTTATCTGCAAAATACCATTACCGCGTTAAAAACGCATTTTTATCGCCACGATGATAAATTTCCGGTAAATTCCCGATAAAATCGCGTTAAAAATGAGATAATATCCCTGTAAATTGCCGGTAAATTCCCTATACCATTTTTATTTCATTAACTTTTTTATTTATTCTTTTTTTTTTAAATATTATAATTTCCGCGAGATTTTCCCGTTAAATTCCCAATAAAAATCCGAGAATTTATAAATATCCCGTTATTACCAATTGCCGTTAATATCCCGATAATGGTATTTGTCACAATGCTCATGGGTCTCGATGCTAATTTTTCTTTGAATAAGTAGCACTCCAAATTATTTAGTAATTTTATTTTTAGTGAAAATTTCCATACGATTTTTTGAAGTTCTCCTGAATATTCATGAGTTTTTTAATATTTTCATATCGTGCCTCGCCATTTTTTTCTTCTTGTCTCATCCTCCAATTTTCTTTTATTAATTATACTGGAATATTTGTGATTATTTTACGAAAATTGATTGGTTATATTTTTTTCTTTTTTATTCTAATAAGAATGGTATTTTTGTTATATTACATGTAAATGCATTGATTAACAGTAAAAGATAATTTCGAGATTTTCATAAAAATTCAAGACATTTTTTTTTAGAATTATGAAAATTTTGATTTTTTATAAAATTCCCATCTTATTAATAAAAACAAAGAATAAAAAAGAAAAACTGATGGTGGATTTTGTAGGTATCCATGCTTGATTCAACCAAGTTGGTAGATTTTTGTATGTTTGTGTGATAGTAACAAACTTTCTAAGCCTGCAAATTGTACTTAATTAATGACTAATTTTAATTAATTCTATAATTCATGTGCCAATGGCAATTGAAAGTGGAGAAATACTAGCTTTAAATATATAATAAAAGTCTTAATCATCTCATCACAAGCCTACCACATTAACTCATTCTTTTGACCAAAATTATAATACTCCCTCTATCCCAAATTAGTTGTTCTATATAGATTTTAAAATTGTCTCAAAATAATTGTCTCATTTATATTGGAGTAGTATAAAGTGTGCTAAAAATGGATGAGATCACATGAACGACTAACTTTATATAGAGAGTTTCTTAAAAAATATAAATATTTTAAATAAGACAATTAAAATGAGGCGAATGAAGTAATAATTTTGAGGGTGTCTTTCAATCCATATTTAATTATAATATCATATTCTAATAAAAAATCTTTCCTATAATAACAAACAAAATTAGCATCACTCAAAGACACGCAAGACTCCTACTTAAAGCACAGTGGTGGGTTAGGGGCGTTATATATTGTAATGCCACGTAGCATCAAGGTGGTGGTCCACTTCAGTGTGGTCGGTCCACGTGGCACTGTCTGATTCGAAGGGTGGCATTATGAAAAATCTAATTGGTTAGGTCTTGACTCTTGAGGTTAGGAAGGACTTAGTCACGATGCGATCGTAAAGCAAACAAAGTGCGGTCTATTAAATAGTAGTAGTCCAGCGAACTACCTAAAATTGTAGTCGCAGTATCTCAGACCGTTTAAATCTCAAAATTCGAAATGTGTACAATTTTGGAGAACTGTGATACACTTTACTTAAAATAATTTTGTAAATACTTTTAAAAATAGAAAAAATTGTAAAAAATAAATATCAATTAAGATTTTAATATTAGACTTAGTGATGGTCATTTTTATAATTAAAAATATGTAAAGTGTATATAAAAAAACTAAAAAATAGAAACATATTTTAACTCACACAATGATATAGTATGATAGAGGAGGTTGGTGTAGTATATAGTCTAGGTTGAAAAGTTTGAATCTCGTAACACTGTCATGTTAGATAATGAATTCTAGTCAATTAGCATGAAAAAATTATGATCTATTGAATTCTTAATTCTTAATTTTAAAAAATTAAAAATAAATTATTAAATAAATATTTTAACTTTTTATTTATTCTGACACTGAAGATGCATCAAATAAAAATTATAAAACATTGGATTTAAATTCAAAATTCTATATTAAGGTTTTCTTACACAGGACTCATGTGATATTTTGATGTAGATTGATTCTTACATTTTCATTTTAAGAGGAATTAAATTTTCATCTCAGGATAGATTTTTTTATGAATAAAGTGTCCATGCCTTTTAGAATATCTATTTAATTTTCAAAATATGTGTAAACTTCTCTACTCATACACCCAATAAATTTAAAAAGGATATTTCTTTAAAATAAAATAAAAATCGAATTCAAGACTCAACCTTCAAAGCGGATTCCTCATTCTTTAGCCTAGACATGGCAATTGCCTTGAATTGCTTTATGGGTGCCAGTAGGATACTTGATATCGGATCAATATCGGCCCAGATATCGGCCGATATTTTCGGGGTGGCCAAATTTTGCACCCTTGCCTACGGATAGTGAGCTCATTTGTGGAGGTTTTACGTTGAGTATCCTGCAGTTTCCCACACATAATTTTTTTTTTTTAAAAAAAGTACAAGGTCTAGTGTGTCAAAAACAATAAGAGATGGTAGTCAAGGTACAGATCAATGGTTTTCTAAAAAGAGTGAAAAACTTCTAAGTAAAAGGTCATTTTCTCAAGTGGTTTATAGAGTTTTTTTCTTTTTAATTAAAACATAGTTTAGTAGAAAAAAGCAAAACAAGATAAAGAGAATCTTATTAAAATTGAAAATGAATCTATGTTGTTTTACGAGAAGTTTAGATACTAAGATTTATGATAGAATTTCATAGAGATTCTGGTAAACTATAACTAATAAGATGTGAACAAGTTAGACAAAATATAGACAAATTAACATAATTTTATGTGATAACAGAGCCTATTATTATTTAAATGGATTATAAACCAATTATCAAATTTATAATATTTTTATGGAGGGAAATGTTAGATAATAAGAAAAGAGAATTAGAAAAATTCATTACTCAAATCTCATGGTGTTATCATTCTCAACAAATTTCATCAGAAGATATTTAATATACCATAATATTCAATAATACTTGAAATTAGAATTTATTCAACAGGAATTACAGCTAATAATGAAATATAGATTGTGTAACAACCAATTAATTGAAAAATAGTATGTTCTTAGACCCCTAGGTCTAAGAAAAATATTATAAATATAAATCCAATGACACTTCTTCATATATTATCTTTATTTAATTTTTGCAATTCGATGCCTTAAAATAATTAATATTTATTTTTGAAAGAAAATGAGAAATGGAAAGTGGAAGAAAAAGAAGAGAGCGGCAGAGAGGGAGACGACAATGGTAAAGCTGCTGTATTCCAGGGGGCTTCTTACATCAACAGCATTTTTTAGCGAGCGCCCTTCTCTTCTTTCACAAAGATACGCCGCCTGCGCTTCCATCTCCTCCCCTAAGGTACCCTTCTCTCTCTCTCTCTCTCTCATATACCTTTTTCTTAATGGTGTGAGCAATGAATACTTGAATACAGATGGAGTCGGAGAATTATATGTTTGGGCCGTATAAGATACACCCCAAGGAAGTATTCTATTCGACGAAGCTGTCCTACGCCATGGTGAATCTCAGGCCTATTTTACCTGGTGGGTTTTCTTTTTCTTTTCGTTTTTGCCCTTATTTATAGGAATTAGTGATAGTATAAGGTTAATGAGATTTTGACAATTCTTTCTTTGATGAATGGCAAATCACTCTTCTTCTTCTTATTATTATTCATCTTCTTTTTTAAACCCTGTTTTAAAAATCATGGTGTCGAAATGATTGATTTTTTTTTTTAAATTCTCCTATACAAGTGCTTGTTTAAAATGACCTTTGAAGAAAAAAATTATGTGGGGTTTTACTTTATGTCTGCTCATCAGTCTCAAATGACATTTGTTGATTTTTTAGAAAGGAAGTTGATTTCATTTCATCTCAGTTTCAAATAGTTATAATTCTTTAGACCAGTTGTTTCCCTAATTTGGAATGCTGCAGAAGCCAAGGCTATTTGCAGTTAGAAAAATCCAGAATTATATAGAATATGGATTTCACTAGGGTGCATTTGTATGCAACTGACTTTTCAAAGAAAATGAATGTCAATAGGGTCTGCTTAGTTTTTGGAGGACACTGTTTCTCCATTGTTGGGTGGGAGTTTAGGAAAGAGGGGAGTGCTAGTCCTAGGATAATACATGGTGGGACTATTGGAATTGGTTTTCCTAGTGAAAGATTTACAAATAAATGTTGAAAGATTCTATTTTCCTAAGATGATTGCTGAAAAAAGGAGGCATACTGCTAGGGAATCACGAAAGAGGCACCCCAAGAGAAATGGCAGTGATGCTTACATATTGTTACTACTAACTGTTGCAATCTAGATCATCTATATTCAATAGGCTCAACGATACATGTACCTTATTGAAAAGATCATTGATTGAAGATCATTATGTTTGGAGTTCTGCACTTCTTCGAAAACAATTGTTGTCCATATTTGGCGGTACTCATCTTAGATCAGTTTGAACTTTTTCCCTTGTTGGATCCATCCTTGACTGGATTTTTCCATTGAACAGATTGAATCAATCCAACTCACTTCAATTAACAATTTAAAATACTGACCATGCCTATTTGTAAGAAAAATTTGGCAGTTGACTATTATGATAAATTGTGGTCTATGATACCTAAACAATTCAAAGTAGGCAATGTTCCCATATTGTGTCATGTTGGATGCTTCCTCTTTATATGTAAAATCCGTGCCCTTTCTGTGTTAGTGGTGTCTTATTGCCATGTCCATGCCCTGTCTAGGCATTTTGGATTTTGATGTTTGGGTGCAATTATTGAATAAAATAAAGGGTCTGGTTGGATATAACTAGTGGGATGGGAGTAGTTTTAGGCAAGCTAGTGTTGTCGTATGTAATGGAAAAGTGATAGGCCGATTCAAGGGGCAATTCTATAAAACAAAAGTTGGACCTTTAAATGCTTCAATATATGGATTCAAATATTGGGCGATGAAGAAATAATGGTGCATAAAGCAGTGGCGGTAGAAATGCCTACATTAAGATGGATGTGTGGAGTAACATGAAAGATATACTGCTATAATTAAAAATGAGTGCACTATAGGAAACCTATAAGTTGCTTCAATAGAAGAAAATTATAGAGAATGCTCTTTAAGATAGATTTGGCACATACGTTGAAGGTTGGAAACAAAATTTAAGAGACAGAGAGAGATGCCTTTGGTTTTCAAGAAACATCTCTGTCCACCACATTGTTGGTAACTGAAATCAAATTTTCGGTGCCTGGGGGGACCAAAAATTTCTTGGTCAATATTGCCACTATTTTTGCTTTAGCCCAGATCCATGCCGACAAAGTTTGGCAAAATTTATAACTGAGGTTGGTTTTTACATAGAGATCTTCCAAACTTTATGGGGGAAGAGATGAAGAGTTCAATTGTTATGGATCACAATTGACATGAGATTTATACCAGGAACCAAATGTCATGAGGTCAATGATCCAGCAATATGGTTTGTAATGACCCAGATCATGGAACTGTGGAGGCTCTGGTGATCAAGTAACCCTTATCCATTGTTGCAATTGTGAGCACTTTTCAACGACATCCATTTTATTCCCTAGATTAGACAGAGATCGGTAAGGCTTTTAAGGAGTGGCTCAGATTTTTAGTGGGTAAAGGTGATTGTACTCTTCTTTGGGAGGATTTATGGTTAGGTGACAGGCCCTTGAAGGATCGCTTCCCCCGATTATTCAGGATTGCTCGAGATAAGAAGGCTCTTGTTCAAAATGCTTATTCTATGGGCACCCAAGGCATCTCTTGGCACTTAAATTTTAGGAGAGCTTTAACATCGTTCGAGGCTGACAATTTGAATGAACTTATTGCCCAATTGATGGAGTTTCCGGTAGACCCGGGTGGAGATGATGAACTGATTTGGACGGATGATTCTTCGGGATTCTTCTCAGTGAAATCCATGACCGAAGTGATGAATCAGTCCGTTAATGGCTCAGTGATCTCCCTTCCCTTAGTGTGGACATGCCTTGCTCCACCCAGAGTCCATATGTTTGTGTGGTGTTGCTTGAAAAGGAAAATTTTGACTAGGTCGGAATTGAGAAGAAAAGGAATGTTGAGCTTAGACTGTGACATTAGCTGCCCTCTCTGCGGCTTGACTGATGAAACCGTTGATCACCTCTTAGTCAATTGCCCTGTTACTTGGAAGCTGTGGACCTACTTTTTGGATCTCATGGGAGTGTCTTGGGTTGTCTCCGGCTCTCTGGAAGGTCTAGTGGGGTCTTGGTCTCTTCCACAGCGGAATCGTAGGAGGAAGTTGGCCTGGATTACGGTTCCAGCTCTGGTTCTTTGGACTATCTGGAAGGAAAGGAAAGGAATGCTAGGATCGTTGAGGGTACGATAACGGAGATCAAGGATCATTTCCAGAAAGCGAAATGGAGACTGATTGTTTGGCTTTGCGCCAATAAGGAATTTAAAGATTTTAAAACCTCAGACCTCTTTCAGTGCTGGGAGGGTAGTATGATGGCCCCTCGGAGTCGTGTGATTATGGCAGATTGGTCCCCTCCACCTGTAGGTACGTTGAAATTTAATGTGGATGTGGCAACAAGGGGTAAGCCGGGCCCACCTGCTGGGATCGGGGGTGTCCTTAGAGATCATTTGGGTTCGTCGCGTGTGATTTTCTCAGAATCAGTGGGGATCTTGGGTTCAAATGAGGTTGAACTTCTTAGCATTAGGAGAGCCTTGAACTTAGGTGCCGACTTTGGAGGAGGAAATCTTGTGATTGAGAATGACTCTTCAAATGCCATTAAATGGGCTGGGGGATTGAAGCGCCGCCCATGGAGGTTAATTACCTTGGTTAGGGAGATTAAGGATTTGATATCGGGCCGGGAGGTGTCGTTTGTTCAAATCAGTCGTACTGTCAATGGCGTGACAGACTTTTTCGCGAAGAACAATGATGGTGGATCAAATTGTGGCACTTTCCAGTTACCAGGAGGATAGCTTGTTGTGTTCTAGCGGTGCTTTTTTTCTAGTTTTCTGTATTCTCTTGTTGTTTTGTTGTTCCTTTTTTGTCAATTGGGTCTATGTCTCTTAGACCTTCTGTCCCTTTTTCTTTTTCTTTTTTGTACTTTCTTCTCTTTTTAATAAATTTTTTCTCTCCTACCGCTCAAAAAAAAAGAGAAAAGATTAGACATCAAAAATTCACCAATGAACCTGATATTTGGTTTTATGCCTAATTCACAATCTAAGGGTTGGTTTGGTGTTATGATGGTATGGGCTGTTTTGGTAGTGTACAAAGAAGTAGGTATGAACAAAGATTGAGCTGTTTGGTGAAGATGTGTGGTGAGATAATTGAATCATGATGGTGTGATATTTTGCTACTTGTGAGCCCAACTATCACATTCCATCTCTCTCTGTCATCATCACTTGATGTCTAATTTGAGGTACCTAGGAGAACAAGGTGACAACAGAAGTTCCATAATTATGGAATTTGTTAGTAAAATAAATCCAGAATTCAGGGGATTTGAACTTTCGGGGAGAATTTCTACCAAAATGCAATTCTGTTGATCTCAAATATCCGAATATCATTTATTTACATCCTCAAGAGATACAATTGTCATATCTATCATATCCCTTTGTATCTAGTTTGTTATTACTATGCTCTTATATATGCACCTTGGCCATCATATTTTACTTTTTCTACCTGGGTGTTTGTTCTTTCCATATTCTATCTGCTAATTGCTTCCTTACTCTCTTTTTCCTTTGCAGGTCATATCCTTTTACTCATGTTACATGTGATTATTTGTCTTATTGGTTCTGTGCCACATGTTACTTGTGTATGTATTCGATCCCTTAGTGGACTCGTTTCATGTTGCATAGTGTCTAATCAGGGACATCACTGATTTTTTTTTTTTCCAAGAAAGGTTCTTGGTAATTATTATTAGCCAGTATGTCTGATAGTTCTGTAATTTCCATGAAAGCTTACACTGGTTCATGTATATTCATACAATGTCCATGTATTCATGCAAGTGCATGCATCATACATGCTCAGACTAGTCTGCTTATGTGTTTCATGGCTGCACTTTGTAGTTATGCATATGGGGGCACAACAGTAAGCCAGTACACAGAATTGAACATTGTACCTGGGGGTATTTAAGCATGTCCTCAGTCAGGATTGTTCTTTAGAATCTAGGTCTACTCATATCCATGTAGGCAAGTATGTGTTAACTTCCCTTCATAAATTAAAGATTTCCTTACGTGCTTACTGCATAACGAGTAACTTGGCATTGTCAAGAGACTGATCAGATTCTTGAATTGCGTGCCACAGCAAACACAAGCTTCATGTACCATCCATTCTATGTATGAGCGAATGCTTTGCTGATCCAAACTAAATTTTATGGGTCCACTTTGCATAGAGACAATCCCAAAACCTTCAAATTGATAGAATCTAAGTTTTCAGCAATTGCCCTGCATGTTGACAGTTGTAGTAAAACATAGGAATAGCCTAGAAAGAGGAGAAAGCATGGATGGCTAGGACCTTCCAGTTTGGGAGAACCTTGGCTGTTTTGTCAAATCAAGGGCCAATCCAAATATTTGTCAGTGTTATAAGAATCTGACATCTGCTGATATAAATTCCTGAAGTCATTGAAGTGGGAAAGGGTTGCTTCTCAATGAATCAAAACTTCCTATTCATATGTTTTACCATGAATTGGAAGACCAATTACGTTCTGCCACTAGACATTTTTTTTTTGTCAAGGATGTTTACCATCAAGCTTTCATGGATGATGCTTATGGTTGTTCTCCATTTCATTTGAGAAACTTGACTTTCGTTACACATGTGCTTGTGTGCCCAAGACGTGAAGTGAAGCGATTTGTTGATCTTACTGCTGAAGAGACTAGTGATTTATGGCTTACTGCACAAAATGTTGGAGGTCGGCTTGAGCATCACTACAAAGCATCATCTCTTGCATTTACAATTCAAGTTAGTATACCAAGAACATCCCTGTTCATCCTTTTTTAATTAATTTTTAATTTGGTAGTAGATAACTCCCTCAATATGAAGTTAAAAAGAGTTTGTAGCACTTTTGGAAAGTGCTTACAGTTGCAACTATTAAGTTCGCTGGTTTGGGTCATCTTAAGTGCATAAATTAAAACTGCAAAAACAGCTAACAGTTTCTTCTGTTCTGAATTTTCTTCCATTTTACTTTCTATCTTGCATGGTTTTGACTTGTTAGGAGGTTTATTTGAGCTTGGCTTGCTTGCTCTGTTGTATGTATGTTCAAGTAGTTGTGTATGCATGCATGTCTTTGTATTCATTTTGTATAATTAGTAGTAGAAATCCCTCAACATAAAGTTGAAAAGAGTTTGTAGCACTTTTGGAAAGTGCTTACAGTTGCAACTATTGAGTTTGCTGGTTTGGGTCATCTTAAGTGCATAAATTAAAACTGCAAAAACGGCTAACAGTTTCTTCTGTTGTGAATTTTCTTCCATTATACTTTCTATCTTGCATGGTTTTGACTTGTTGGGAGGTTTTTTTGAGCTTGGCTTGCTTGCTCTGTTGTATGTATGTTCAAGTAGTTGTGTATGCATGCATGTCTTTGTATTTATTTTGTATAATTAGTATTTATACATATATTGTAGGGAGAGTTGTTCATCCACAGACATTGGCACAAAGGATTACCCTATGCACGAGCATGTAGGACCCACTTTTGCCATGTTGGTGGCCTTATTAGAAAGGTCAATTCTTGAACTTGGGCCCTACCAAAATATCATATTGATTGTATCAATCAGCCATGTTTTTAAGCCCACAAAGTTTAGGGACTAAAGAAATAACTGAAAGTGATAAAAAAAATTGGAGCATTTAAAAACACGGGATGTTGGTTCTCATATTCAATGATGGTCCTTTCTAACAGGGTCGTCATCATGGCAAAAAATGGGCCCCACATGGTGACGTTTGCTGCATAAGAGTCTACACTTTGCCCAAGTGCACAGGCAGACTTTTTTGTCATTGTATATTGCTTGATCAAGCTTAAGTCAAGGTCATTCTTGATATGCATTACTAAGTGAGTTGAAATGGACTACATTCAGTTTGATTTCTGAGCAAATTTGAGATCAAATGCTCAATTAAATGTTCTTAGCTTTGGCTCGAGCTTTTTCTAGCTTGATGAGTTAGGCTCGAGCTTGTCTTACGAAGCCCAAGGGGCCCTAGCTTGTTTTGTTCACACCCCTATATTTACCCCATTTTTGTCAACATGGAAACCAAAAGATAAGTTTTTCACCCCATTTTTAGGGTAATGGAAATGCATTCTTAGTTGGATAAGAGGAATAACCTTAAAAGATAGAGTTAGTAAAAGACCAAAGTGGATCTAGTATGTCAAAAGTTGAGAGGTTACTAAGTGAGGGTTCAAGGAGAAGAGGAAGTCCGTTGACTTCATCGTGGGAAGGGATAAAGAAAGTCATAATAGATTGTGGAGTAAGAAAGCTATTGTTCCTGAAGGGTAAATGGAAAAACATAGCTTGAAAAGCTGATCCCAAATAGATAGGATAATGGCAATTGATGACTATGATAACGATGATGGAAGCTTGTTGTTAGTTTTACATTTATAATTCGCAAGCGCACGAATCATAAAATATTATAGCGATTGAGTGCGAAATCGATCCCACGAGGAAGATGCAAAAACAAATATATGAAATTGAAATTGTGTGGTTTAAGAAAAAATAAATCTTAGAAATATTCTGAACATGGAAATCAAAATTCTTATTTTAGAAATATAACATCAGTTTAGAAACTCTCTAAATTTATAGAACAAATCCAATAATGGAATCATCATCAAAAAAACAAATAGAAAGGTATACAATCATGTGGGCAGGCAAGACTTTGAGGAAAGTGTCAATGAGGATTTGACTATTAGTAATAGAGGAATGGTTAATGACCCAATGCTATAGAAGTTCCAAGGCAAGATAGTCAAAGATGATCCAAGTCGTATTTGGGACCTTATTGAACTTAGATGATAGAAGCAATAAGGTGGTCTTATCATTTGAATATGTATATTGTGTTGAGGCAACCATGGTGCACGTGCATGCATGCTATGTATCAATTGTCAACTTGGGTTGCTCTTATAAAAATTTAGGTTTAGGCTATCTTTCAGAAAAAAAATATTTCAAAAAAATTTTAGGTTTAGGCTTGGGTATCTTAGGTTCCAACGTAGAAAGTGAAGCCAGAGTTCTATGTGGGCCATGCTTGGTCGTAGCCTCTAAAATATTGAGGAGCCCTACCTCACCCTACTAAAATTATATATATATATATATTTTCATGCAAGCTTTTGTTTGTGGGGATCATAGTAGACCTAATGGATCTAATTACCTCCCTTACACCTATCTATCCCAGGTAAATTACTTGTATCCAATTTGACACCAATTTGACTTTTAAAGCCCATAGATCTAACTCGATGAATTTCCACCATTAGATAAAAAATAAAATTTTATAGGTACTATAATGAAGTCAAAGCCTTTCAAACCCATCCATCCATGTGGGCTCAGGTGGCGCCATTGGCCATTTGCACCAAGTTGGTGCAAGCTCGTTCTTAGAGGAGAGCTACTTTAATATATATATATATATCCCCTAAAGTGGTCACCTTATGAAACATTCATGGGGTGATGGCCTTGTGGGGCTTAGCTCCAATAACACCCCTCCCTACCTCACACCCATCTACAACCCATAATGATCCTTACTCAATTTGACCCTATTCTGAGTTTGATGGACTGTTGATCTAACCCCATAAACTTTATGGTGTCGAATAAAATTGACTTATTGAGACCTTAAAAAGCCATGGCTTTATTTATCTAATCAAAGTGATTTTTTATAAGTTGTTCAAGTTTAAGACCTTTCCAACCAAGCAATCCATAGGGGGCCATGCATGGGGGTACCTTATATAAGGCACCTTAGGGGACCATTGAAGCTTCTTCTTCTTCTTGTTCTTTCCTTTGTCAATCTCCACTGCTCCAAAGCGTTCTTCCTCACTTCTGGATCATCAGCACTATCACCATTGTTTTTCCTTCTTATTTGGCTACAGGCAAAGATTCTTCTTCTTGCAGTCTCCAAGCTTCTCCCTTGTTTCTTCATTAATGCCATCAGACAAACAATCCAGACATTGTCTTTTTGTTCTTCATGTTATTCTTCTTTGGTTCCGGCAAGCAAAATATCAAACATTGACAGTTAAACCACAAAAGAATCCAACCTTCTTGCAGTCTCCCTGCTTCTCCCTTATTCACAAAGAAAATGTAAAACATCAAAATTTCCCATGCTTTCTTTGTCATAGGCATCTCAATTGCTGCTCGTGTGGTTGCTATACCTATTAACTTGAGTGATCAACAACTTAAATCTGGATTTATTCCCTCAATACTAGAGGCAGTAAAAGTGTCAGCTGGAAACCACTTAAACATAGATTCATCATCAGTGTCATTCATCTATCTGGTGTTGGTACTTGTAAGTTGATTTGGCAAAATTTTCTGTGGAGCAACTGCCTAACTGACACCCATAGGGCTCAAACCTGCAACTGTGGTTGCAACAGTGGACACTAACAAAATATGCTAAGGATCTTGTCCACCTAAACCTGGACTCTTTTCCTCAATGTTGAGAGTGAGGCAGGCAGTGGAAGTAACCAACCATTTCTGATTCTCCATCCTCTCCTAGATGCCCAGACATGGCAGGGACACGTCATTGATACAGCAGGAACACAGATTTTACACATAAAACAAAGGAGGTTCCTTTATTTGTTTGTTTTGTTTTTCTCCCATCACTAGTAAAAAATGTGGGTTTTGATTCACGTTTCTTACTTCAGCAGATTCTCAAGTATTTCTTGTTTCTTGGCATCTTTTTAGGATGGACCGCAGGCAGGCCAAACAGTGCCGCATGTTCACATTCATGTCATTCCGAGGAAGAGTGGGGACTTTGAGAAAAATGATGAGATCTATGATGCTGTAAGAGGGTGTATTTATTTAGCACAGTTTACACGTATCTTTCCGTTTCTTCTTTTGAATGAGCAACTGAATATTTTGCAGTCTGTACAAAAGCTGATTTGAAGATTTGTCATCTCAGAGTCAGGTGTCAACGTCGCAATTTTATGCAAATTTTGAGATTGCTATCACCATTGTGAACTAGTCCTGCCCTTGAGAAATGAGCTGGTTTACTCATTAGGCAGGCCACTGAAAATATACTGTCGGTCAAAGATGTCTTTGACCTATGGCCTGTATTCAATTTACACGACCCCAAAAAACAGTGCTCTCCTATGAATGACCACATTTTGACAAGTAGTCCTCATGCCACTGACCTCAATAGAGCTTCTGTTCTTTTCTGGCACAAATTTCCTTCTAGGGCCAGTGCTGTATTTCATTTGTGCCGGTTTTCAGGTTTTAATGTTGCATTTGCATGTACCACAAATTGGTTTGAATTTTGGTAGACTGGATATCATCTTCTGCTGTCCATATCTATAGCAGCGGTTGGTGGGGAAATAATAACTGTATCTGTGGATTGAAGCTTTTTTCCATGATTTCTTCCCCAAGAAAGCAGATTTTTTTTTTCCCGAAAAAAGGGAGAAACAGTACCTTACTTGATGTGGCTTGCAATTAATGTTCTTCGTTTGCTAGCACAGAGGTATGGTAGTTGGAATTGAAGTTCTGCTAAAATTTTCAAACTCAGCAATTTCAGGTGCATCCAGGAACTATAAATAGGCTTTGAGTTTCAACTGAACGACGTTGCCCTCAGGCTATGCTGCCATTGGTTAACTAAGGTTTATTTCATTTTGGCCTTGATCAATAACTTTTCTCATTGGTCTTCTACAGGTGGATGTGAAGGAGAAGGAGCTGAAAGAGAAGCTGGACTTGGACAAGGATAGGACAGACAGGAGCCTAGAGGAAATGACTCAAGAGGCAGATGAACTTAGAGTGCTTTTCACACAGTAATTTTCAATTGCATCATATCAGTGCCCTAGATTTGTTTGCACTTCACCTATCTATTGTTAATGCAGTTAATCAATGATGACAATTTGATTCAAATGCAGCTGATTCCCACGAGGAATGCTACATTACCCGAACATGCATGAATACCTTTTATAATTTTTTATTAGAAAGAGAGTATTTTGTGTATGTGCTTATGTATTTTTAAATAATACTATCTAAGAAAACAAACTGAAAGCATCCCTATTAGAGGATGTGTAAACCTTCCATTCCTCGCACGCCGGGTATAGAAGAACTAAGGAGAGTGGCTCTTTTTGTGTTGAGGGTGATTTGATCCTAAGATCTCTCGTAAACAAGCATGGGAATTGACCATCAAACTAACCCCTCAGGGTTCTAGTAGAGTCCTATATTTGTAAAATATCGTAGCATTGATGCTGGTACATAACTTGCAGCAAAGATTTATCAGTTTCCTGACAAAGTAGCAATTAGAGGAATTTGATCAACTGATTTCAACACAAACCATTGACGTTTTACACATTCAATTTCATTGATGTGAAACAGGCATTGTTTGGTAGCATGGAATTCTTCCTTGCTATCAACAGTGGTAAAGAAATAGATAATTCTGCAGAAATGTCAAATTTATTTGATAATAATCTCAAGGCAGATGAAAGGTCTAGCAACATACATTATCTACCAGATAATCAGCCTTGCCAGAAGGAATTTGGACCAAGTCAATCTCTCTTTGCTTTAAAATAAGCTGTTAATATGACCAATTAAGCCACTGTTGCCATCAAGCATCAACAGCATCGTTAACTTCTTGATATAAAAAATTAGCACCTTTAGATGGGAAATTGAATTATCTACTTAATTGGTTTGAGCATAGAATTACAATAAAAATTGTGGGATGTTTGTGGCTAACATATGAACATAGTGTGACAATGTGGAAAGACAATAAACTTGAAGGGGTTGGAGTGATGATCAGGAATCTCCTTAGAAAATAGGAGTCTTAAGTTTGATTATCACTATACTCTAAAGGGTTACTCTATATGCCTTGAGGATTAGTCGGGTGTTCTAAGAGGCCTGGACACCTTGGTTATAAAAAATTGCTGAAAGACAATAAAACAGAGTTTGCGGTTTGAGTTGGGTCTTTGCTCTTAAGTTTTTATTTATTTCATTTTAGATAAAGCTTTTGGTGTATGCTATTTGTTGTAATGATGAATCAATTGGTAGATTAAGTATTAGTTAAATGGTAAGTTGGAAAAATGGAAAAACTTTTGAATGTAAAAATTTAATAGGATAAAAGATAGAATATATGAAATGTAAGTTTAGTGAAAATGAAAGTAGAAAAGGGTAAATTGGTCATACTAGTTAAAAAATCAAAATGACCTAATATCTCAGTAGTTGACAATTTTGGCAAATGTAAAACTGTAGAAAACAAAAAAATACGGTCCAAGTGTAAGCTAACCAATGGAGTGTCAAGGGACAATTTTTTGTTTTCTGGAGTTTATAATGGATTAAATGGATTCATTTTCTCCACATGTCCTTTATTATTAATTTAAGAACAATCCACTTTTTAAAGTTCATTGGTCTATTTTGATAAATTTTTCTCATCAAATATAGAGAAAATATTGAAAACTTTAAAAACATGACTTCATTGAACCAATCAAAATCATTTATGATTCGCAACGATATTAAAGAGACTTCACTTGGAGCGCATATAAAGTGTCCTCAGTAAATTTATACATAAGTGATCTTTTATAATTAATTTGCTATCTTATTTTGGGTAGCGATCCTCACACAGGATTTTTGTATAACCAGACATGGGAATGAGTGGATTTCTCACTTTACCCTTCACTCTTGCCGTACCGATAACTTAAAAAAGTAAAAAAATTGAGCCGGCGAGCCGATCACTCCAAAACGGTGAGTCGTGGATTTTTCCTGCGTTTGGCTCGGGTTTTCAAACAAGGCCGTTTCTCGACCGATTTCCACAAACAAGATGTCAAAATTCATCTACTCTGAATTTTATGAACTACGAGACTGATTTTAATGAAAAGGGTATAGTTTTTTGCTTAAAAAATCGTACCCAAAGAATTAAGAGAGAAGATCATTTTTCTTAAATTTTTTGGGTACGATTTTGAAGTCCAAAATTATATTCTTTTCACTTAAAATCAGTCCCGGAACTCATAAAATTCAAAGTAGATGAATTTTGATACCTTGTTTGTAAAAATCAGTCGAGAAACAGACTCGTTTGGAAACTAAAGCGAAAAACCCACAGGTGACAAACGAACTTGGCTCGCCGTCTTGGAGTCATCCACTCACCGGTAACATTCCAAAAAAGCAAGCCGGCTTCCTTCATCAACTGTAAGTTTTTCGCTCGGGTTTTCAAACGAGGCCGTTTCTCGACCGATTTTTACAAACAAGGTATCAAAATTCATCAACTCTTAATTTTATGAACTCCGACACTAATTTTAAATGAAAATAATATAGTTTTGGGCTTCAAAAATCGTACCCAAAGAATTAAGAGGGAAGACCATTTTTCTTAAATTCTTTGTGTACGGTTTTTTAAGCCCAAAACTATATCCCTTTCACTTAAAATCAGTCTCGGAATTCATAAAATTCAGAGTACATGAATTTTGATACCTTGTTTGTAGAAATCGATCGATGAACGACCTTGTTTGAAAATCCAACCGAAAAACCCACACTTGATGAACGAACCCAGCTCGCCGGTAAGAATTTTTGGCGAGCCGACTTCTTACTTTAGAGAGCCAATTTATCATTTTGGCGAACCAGTTTCTGACATTCCATTCTCTTTAATTTTTTGGTAAAGAAGGTGAAGGGTAAAATGGAAAATCCACTAATTTCCGTATCGAGTTACACAAAATGTTTGGGTTTCATATATTTGCAATGGGGACATTGGAAAAATTATTCTTTAAGCTTAGTTAAATTTTCTTCTCACTTGTCTGTCATTGCATTTTGTTCATGAACCTGTGGAATTAGAGACAAATTTGTTGCTTCTGTTTTCTTCTCCATAACTGGGGCGGCCCCATGATTTGGTGATCTTGACAATTGATTTGATGGCATATTACTGAAAATCAAACTTGATTGAAACACTATGAAAGAGGATATTGACCCAAAGTTTTAAATTTGTCAGTCTCACAGACAATGCATGCATCTTTATTTCTTTTTATAAATAAAATTGAAATATGATGTTGGTAAAAAAAAAGAAGAAGACACCACTGGTCCATAATATTGAAAAATGGTTATAAAAATGAAGTAGAGCGGAAACTCATGCATGTCAAAATTTATTGAATCTTATTCAATATGATTCTAATTACTCAACCTGAATTTTTGACTCGACTCAACCTATGTACTTGCCCGACCCAACCTGATCTAAGTTTTAACCTTAATCGCTACTACTATTTAACTTGCTGCACTTGGGTCGAGTCATGTCAGGTCAAGTTCGGTTGATTTTAAATTTTTGAACCTAACTAGACTTGATTTTCATATGGAACTTTTTCCAACCTGACTTGGCCCAAAATATACAAATACATAATTCAAATCGACTAATTTTTCAGATCTGATCATACGATTTAGATTAAAACCCGACTCAAGTTTCACCCCTAAAATGAACAAACTCACAAAGAATAGAAGTAGGCCAATGAAATCTTTAAAGTAGAATGTGATGGCTTAGAGTGGAATAGACAAATAAAATTGAAAATATATATAATTTCAAAAACTAATCTTAATAAATGTAAAAATAATAATTAAATTATTTTATATAAATGAATTCTCTATCCACTATTAGACATTAAATGTAAATGCGCATAGTGAAGGCACTAAAATAACGAGGAGTCAGAGATCTTATAATTCCTCTTTGAAATATGCCTATGCCCTTGTGTATGCCACTGAGAAGGGTTGGTGACTTGGTTTATTCTCCACACCCTCTTTATTAAGATACCCGTCAAACCACGAGAAGACGAAAGATCACAAAGCTCAAAGACTCGGTTAGCATTTGTTGTGAAACTCAGTGGGTTGACTTGATTGAGTTGACTCACTACCTTTCAAACTTCTATTGTGTTTCAATAACAAACATTTTGACATATGAAATTATATTAAATCTAGGCATCTGTGGTTTAAGATTGTTCAATTATTCAATCTTTAGAAGAAAAAAAATGAGAGCTTATTAAATGACTGAGGATATGATTTTTAATAATATATTGAAACAGTAAAAGTTTTGAACAGCTTTTATGTAAAAGTCTAACATAAAATATAAAAAGTACAATATTTTTCTTGTAGTTATATGATTCAAGATATCAAAATCATGATTTTTTTTTTCTTTCATGAGATTATCGTGTATATCTCGACCGTATCTTGATGGTGAGATTAATCTCCATAAATACACGAAGCCACTTGCAAGACCTGCTAAGCACAGTAGGAATTGAATCTGAAACTCCTTGTCAAATCTCAAAAATTCAAGCCAACTGAGTTATCTACGTGGGAAATTGATGAGTTATCTTCGATTGTATAATAATGAGCGAAACTTTACATTTGGCTAGAGATAGTCCAAAGTGACATATTGACAGGATGATCCTTGTAAATTATTGATGTCATGTATGAAAAAAATAATCAAATGAAGTCATAATTATTATAAAGTTATGAAAAGGGTTCATATTGGCTCATAATAGTCATCATCATCATCATCAAGTTATATACTTTATAAATATCAAATTAACTCATAATTTATTTCTTTAGAAATGAGTCATGCTTTAAATATTTGCATAAATCTATGCTACCTGTGTGTCCATGGCTTGTTACTCCATAATGCACATATTTACTAGAATGCTTGGTATTTCTTAAAGGAACTTTGGTCTTCAAATTGTTGTAAATATATATCATACGAAGGCATTTTGAAATTTGTACATACTGGTAAAAAATACATTGTATTGATACGGGGCACCGATAGCCCGTATTGACACAATAAAATGTATCGGCCATTACAGACCGATATATCTCTGTCCACACACGTCTGAACTCCAACCGCAATACATTTCTAAAGTGTTGCGGTTGTTATACAATATATCAACTGCATATTTTTACCCGTGTTTACATATAATCTAAAACTTTTGAAGGAGAAAGCAAATCAAAGGGACAAGTGATTGATTGAGATGGGTGGATGGAATGGCAAATAGTGAAATGAAGAGTGAGAGACAAGTTTGATACGTTGTAGTCAGTGTTATCAGAATCGAACCGAACTGCGGCTGAAGTGGTTTGCGGTTCGGTCCGGGTAAAAAATGAGCTGGCGGTTAAAACAGCATAAAATTGGTCAAAACCGCGGTTTTATGCGGTTTTGACACCAAAACTGTGAACCGCGGTTCATATATTTGATTTTTTTTTTTAATTTTTCCTCTTAAAAAATGTGTATATTTGAAATATAAAAGTTTATTACTATTACTATCCCATATATTTCACCATTTTGGTATATTACTCAAAGTTTGAATGTTATTTTTGATATTTATATTAATATTATTGGTAAAATATATTTACTTAATATTATATATAATATTTATATTATTTTAATACTTGACCGATTTTGACCGCGGTCGAACCTGGTTGAACCTTGACATGCTCGAAGACGGTTCATTACACGGTCCAGTTCTGATAACATTGGTTGTAGGACTAGTGGAGTGATGGAGGTAAGTGGTGGATGAGAAGTGTGGTAGAAGCAGGGGTCGAAAATTCGGTTGAAATCATTTTCATTTAAAAAAATAAAAAAAATACTAATTTTCTTTTAAATAAAAAAATATAAATATCGGCCGATATCTAGGTCGATATTCGTCTGATATGGGCAAATATCGATCGGGCCCATAATCGATATTTGGCCGATTTTTTTTCCCTCTAGCCGATACGATACGATCGAGATATCTCAGTTTTCGAAAACTCAAAATATGTTGGCCGATACGCACATTATTTGCCGAGATTTATACCCGTGATAGATGAAGAAGGGCTAAGGAGAGAAGTTCCTATTAAGAGGGTAGAGTTGGGGAGCTTTTTTTGAAAGAGACTTGGGTAGTGGACAGGGCCGGCCCTGGCTATAGGCGAAGTAGGCGGTCGCCTAGGGCCCCCAAATAAAAAGGGCCCCCAAGTCCATAAGCTCCTTTACTATTTGTTAAATAGTTAATAATATATATTTACAGCATATTCACATTCTTGTCCGGTTGGTTAAAAATTTACTTTTTTTAGATACCGGCCCGGGATCAAATCCCGGCTGTGTTTAATAATAGTAATTTTGTAATTTCTTTTTTATCAAGTTATTTAATAATAATAATAAAAAATAACAATAATTTAAATTAATACTACTTGAAATCATTTGCCTATTTTTAACTATTTCAAATTTAAAACACTTAAAATTGAAAATTTATATATTGATAATTTTTCTACTCAATTTAAAGCGTAGGTTTCTTAAAAAATTAAAATAATGATACTAACAATCATAATAATAATTATTATAATTCTCATTTTATTGAGTTTAATAATAATAATAATAATAAAATAATTTTAATTAATAAAGACTCTTTTAAAATATATCTATCATCTAAATAAAGAGAAAGAGAAATCTATATTGAGTTGATAATTTTGAATTAAAATATTTTAAAGCTTTTAAAATTTGAAGAGATAAAAAAACATAACTTTATTCATTTGATCAATGTAGATTTTATTAGAACTAATATACAAGTATAAATCATTATAATTAAGATAATTTTTAATTTTTAATTTTTTAAAAAATACAAAAAAAATGAAAAATGAAAATAATAATAATATATTCGTTTCAAATGAGAATTTGCATTAGTATCACACTCCATATGATAAAAGATGTATTACCAAAAGAATGAATTGCCAAATTATATAAAAAGAATGAATTGTTGTTTTCAAAATGTATGAATTACTTATAAAATAATATTAATTATACCAATTACAGTTACCTATGCAGAAATAAGTTTTTCAAAGTTAAAATTGATAAAATCGTATCTTCGGTCTAAAATGTCACAAGAAATATTCAATAAATTAGCTATCTTATCCATTGAAAAATAAATGTTAAAAAAACTTAAATATAGTAATTTAATTAGTAATTTTGCATCTCAAAATAAGAATAAATTTTAAATAATACTTTATTATAAATTTAATTATGATATTTTATTTAGTTTCACGCATTGTAAAAAAAATTATATGATTTTATTTTTTATGAGTATATAAAGGCCCCATCTTAAAAACTCGCTTAGGGCCCCTGAAATCTCAGGGCCGGCCCTGGTAGTGGAAGAAGGTTCGAGGCAAGAGTGATGGGAAGAGGCAAGAGTGATGGGAAGAGTGATAAGAAAGCATATATAAACTGTTCAAGGAGTACAAAGGACAATGAATCTGAATATTCTATTTTCTAAATATAGTAACATCACAAAAATAAAGTTATTTAAATAGTAAATAATCTAGATCACATTCTTCCAAATATATCTTAAAAAATATGCTTTGAAACTAGAGTGAATCTATATAGCTTGATTTTGAATTTATTTGATGAAATGGTTGAATGCCATGGAGTGGTGGAACTCACAAGTAGAATAATGTGCTATAGTTGACCAACAACAAAAATGTAGAAAACATAGATTGTTGTTTGGTGTGAGAGATTGATAGATTCGGAACAAATAACTCCAATATGAGAAAAGAGCCCATACATACCTGGAAATTCTGTTCCAATATACTTGTTTTAAAAATTTTGATGGAAAATACACTTTTGCCCTTTCTCTTAAAAGAGCCGCATGCACCGAACGAAAGAAACATTCGTTCGGATGATGGATTGTCGATCGAATGGTTTGAAGGGAGGAAAAAAGAGAGTCAAAGGACCCCACCGTTGACCGAAACCCAAATCTTCCTTAGCCGTAGATAGGTAGGCTAGAGGCGACCATGGTGGTGTTGATCCTAGTTGGAGAAGTGAAGGATCCATTCAGATCTAAGAAAAAAACTCTGAATACTGAATTTCGGTCGACCCAAGCAGCAGTGGAAGAAATTGGCAAGAGGAGGGTCCCACGCAAGTCTGATCAGAGATCTGATATTACATACAAATAGACCATCAAAAAACGGAAGGGATATGGTATGTCCCGCCGGCAGAAACTTTCTCAATCAATTGATCTAAGACTGAGATGAAGATCTGGCGACAACAAATACCTTTCACACTTGAAGAAGTTGCTTCCAACCCTTCTTAATTCATATCCGATACAAGATTCAGCTTGAAAATTTGTGAAAACCCTTTTTTGAAAAAATTTAAAAAAATGAATATAGTCAATATTATCACTCTGGCTTTGAATCTTATTTGATAACAGAGCAACATCAAAAAATGTAAAGATTCAATTTCTACTTTGTCGCTTCAATTAGACATTTTTTTCACTCCAAATCTGGCCCAAGACCTACCTGAATCCATCATAGATAAATAGATTTGAAGTTTGAACACATGTAACAACCCATTTGGCTAGGTTGGGCTCGTGCTAAAAAATTTAGCCCATTTATCTTAATGGGCAGGCTCGGGATTTTATAAGAGGGCCACAAAAGCCCATCGGGCTTTTTAGCCCATTTAGCCCTTCTATTTGTATGTATACATCTAGTTTATTTTCCTTTTTTGAAGTTAACTTTAAATAAATCATTAGAAAATGACCGTTCAAATTAAAACTAAGCATGATGAGTTATAAGTAAACAAAATTTAAACCCAAAACTAAATTTGTAGTGGCTTGATTTTAGTTGTCGAAGTTGCGAGGTGTCGTATTTTAGGAATATTCAATGACTTTGACCACTAAGATCAAGTGGTTAAGAATTAAATTTTGCACTTAAATTTGCTTTGCTTGTAGCATATCATGCATATTTCAACCTGAATAGTTGAATATTTAATAGTCTTCAACAAGTAGGCTCGAGCTTAGTTGTTTTGTAAATGGATAGACTTGATCTTTAACCTTAAAATGTCCGCCGGAGTAGGGGCGGGCTCAGGCTTTTATATATTGAAAACGGATACGGATGAATTAGAAGAAAGCCTGATCCAAATCCAGCCCATGAACATGACTAACTTTAATGAATTATTAGTATTCATTTGTAATAAGTTGACAGTTTACACAAATGTCAACCAAACCCTAAACTCAAATCAATTTCTAAGTTAAAATTAAATAATGGACATTTTGAAAAAAGTCAACATCTTTTGTTAATTGAATCCAAAGTTATAAATGTGAGATGGTTGTAGGTCTTTTTTTTTAAGGAATATTGGTTGCTACCATAACTATATCCATCTTTCATATGATCATACATATTACATTGGTCAATACATATTAATTTTTTGGAGAACTAATATTTTCTTATTAGTGACACTTCAAAACATAATTTAGGGCTTTTCTAATTTGCCTTTTTTTTTTTTTTCTAATTCTTCGTCTTTATGCGATATAGATTGTGCATATTAGTCTTTTGGTGAGGCGATTTCTCATTTTGGCGAGGCAATTTACCATTTTGGCTAGCGGGTAAAATAAGAAATTCATTAATTCGCGTGTCGGGTTACACAAAATGACCGTGGAAGGATCGCTACCTCTTATTTTATACTTAATTTAATATCTAATTGTAATTTTTTTTCCACTCGAGTTGATTATTTTGTTGCAGAAGACTTGGGTTTCATATATTTGCAATGGGGACGTTGGAAAATTATTCTTTAAGCTAAGTTAAATTTTCTTCTCACTTGTTTTTATCATTGCATTTTGTTCATGAACCTGTGGAATTAGAGACAAATTTGCTGCTCCTGTTTTCTTCTCCATAAGTGGGGCGGCCTCATGATTTGGTGATCTTGACAATTGATTTGATGGCATATTACTGAAAATCAAACTTGATTGAAACACTATAAAAGAGGATATTGACCCAAAGTTTTAAATTTGTCAGAGTCTCACAGACGATGCATGCATCTTTATTTCTTTTTATAAATAAAATTGAAATATGATGTTCGGAAAAAAAAAAAGACACCACTAGTGCAGAATATTGAAAAATTGTTATAAAACTGAAGTAGAGCTGAAACTCAAGTAAGTCAAAATTTATTGAATTTGATTCAATCTGACTCTAATTACTCAATTTGAATTTTTGATCCGACTCAACCCGTGTACTAGCCCAATCCAACCTGATTCAAGTTTCAGCCTTAATCGCTATTGCTATACAATTTGGTGCACTTGGGTCGAACTGGGTCGAGTTATGTCTGGTCAAGTTAGGTTGATTTTAAATTTTTGAATCTAAGTAGACATGATTTTCATATGGAATTTTTTCCAATCCGACCTGGCCCAAAATATACAAATACATAATCCAAATCCACTGATTTCTCAGATTTGATCTTACGATTTAGATTAAAACCCGACCCAAGTTTCACCCCTAAAATGAACAAACTCACAAAGAATAGAAGTAGGCCAATGAAATCTTTAAAGTAGAATGTGATGGTTTAGAGTGGAATAGACAAATAAAATTGAAATATATATAATTTCAAAAACTAATCTTAATAAATGTAAAAATAATAATTAAATTATTTTATATAAATGAATTCTCTATCCACTATTAGACATTAAGTGTGAATGCGCATAGTCAAGGCAAAAGGAGTCAGAGATCTTATAATTCCTCTTTGAAATATGCCTATGCCCTTGTGTATGCCACTGAGAAGGGTTGGTATATTCTCCACACCCTTTTTATTTATTTATTTTTATCTTAAACAAATATAAGAAGAAGATGACATTAGCTCAAATGTGAAGATACCCATCAAACCACGAGAAGACGAAAGATCACAAAGCTCAAAGACTTGGTTAGCATTTATTCTGAAACTCAGTGGGTTGACTTGATTGAGTTGACTCACTACCTTTCAAACTTCTATTGTGTTTCAATAACAAACATTTTGACATGTGAAATTCTATTAAATCTAGGCATCTGTGGTTTAAGATTGTTTAATTATTCAATCTTTAGAAGAAAAAAATGAGAGCTTATTAAATGACTGAGGATATGATTTTTAATAATATATTGAAACGGTAAAAGTTTTGAACAGAAGTCTTAACATAAATATAAGAGAGAAATATAAGAAGAAGAATATTTTTCTTGTAGTTATATGATTCAAGATATAATAATCATGAGTTTTTTTTTTCTTTCTTGAGATTATCGTGGATATCTCGACCGTATGTCTAAAGATACATGAAGCCACTTGCAAGACTTGTTAAGCTCAGTATGCGTTGAATCTGAAACCCATTGTGGAATCTCAAAAATTCAAGCCAACTGAGTTATCTATGATATGAGTTATCTTCGATTGTATACTAATGAACAAGACTTTACATTAATTTTTATGAACAAGACTGAGGATGAGTTCTCTCTCATCCGATCCATTTTTTGGCATTTCTCTTTCCTCCGATATTCAAAACCATTAAAAACCGTGAAAAATCGTGAAAAACTTCAAAAAATTGTAAAAAATCGTAAAAACCCATAAAAAATCATATCGGTTTTGTTTTTTTGTTTTAAAAAAATTCAAATAAATTTTAAATACCCATTTTTATGCATATCGGCCAATATGGTGACCGATATTCGGTTCGAATATTGGTCGATAACCTTTTTTACTGGCCGATACAGTATCGTTCAGCCCTGAAAAACCGATACATATCGGCCGATACGATATGTATCGGCCGATATTTCGACCCCTGCTTAAAATGTCCGCAGGACCTAAGGTGCAAATATCGGCCGATATATATCGGTTTTTTTAAACTGAGTAATATCGGCCGATATTCATAAATATCGGTATTTATTTATTTTTATTTTTTAAAACACCGATACGGTTTTTCGCGGTTTTTACATGGTTTTTCGCGGTTTTCCGCGGTTCAGGGTTTACAGTTCTCACGGGTGCTCACGGTTTTTTGCGGTTTTTCACAGTTCGTCACGGTTTTTTTCGATTTTTTCACGGTTCCGATATCGGAGGAGAGAGAAAATGCCGATATCGGTATCAGAGATAAAATTATGGGCCGAAATATCGTCCATATCGTATATCGGCCAATATTTACATATCGGCCCATATATCGGCCGAGCCGATTTTTAAACCCCTGCGCGGGACTATGGGCGGGCTCAGGCTTTTATATATTGGAAACGGATGCGGATGAATTAGAAGAAAGCCTGATCCAAATCCAGCCCATAAACATGACTAACTTTAATGAATTATTAGTATTCATTTGTAATAAGTTGACAGTTTACACAAATGCCAACCAAACCCTAAACTTAAATCAATTTCTAAGTTAAAATTAAATAATGGACATTTTGAAAAACGTCAACATCTTTTGTTAATTTAATCCAAAGTTATAAATGTGAGATGGTTGTAGGTCTTTTTTTTTTTAAGGAATATTTGTTGCTACCATAACTATATCCATGTTTCATATGATCATACATATTACATTGGTCAATACACATTAATTTTTTGGAAAACTAATATTTTCTTATTGGTGACACTTCAGAACATAATTTAGGGTTTTTCTAATTTGCCTTTTTTTTTTTTCCTTATTCTTCATCTTTATGCGATATGGATTGTGCATATTAGTCCTTAAATTTTGATAAGATCCAACCCTAATTTTTGAACTTTTTCAAATGTCACTTAATAACAATGATTTCAAATATGTCGTCATTCATGAGTAAAATTTCAATCAATGACTTATTTTTCTAAAAAGAAGAGGGAAAAAATTAACACTCACTTTGTTTTGAAAGTTGAGACACATTTATATGATTTTTTGTAATTAATACTCCCTCTGTCTCAAATTAGTTGTCCTATATGGATTTTAAAATTGTCCCAAAATAGTTGTCTCATTTGTATTGAGTAGTATAAAGTGTGTTGAAAATAAATGAAATCAGCTAGCCTTATCTAGAGAGTTCCTTAAAAAACATAAATATTTCAAATGAGACAATTAAAATGGGACGGAGGGAGTATTAAATACTAACAAAGAATTGCCTATTTCATTCTCCTAGATTTCTAATATTAAAATTATTTAATCAAAGTGATTTTTCGTAAATAGATATCTACTTGACTTTGACGTATCCGTGAAGTTACGGGTCCCACCAACAAGTATGCTCCCCTGTCTATAAAATTTCTTGCATTTATTCATATTTTTTTTAAGGGTTTTCTTAAAAAATTCTTTCCTTGATTGGAAAATTTATAACCCAATGCATTGAACCGTTTAGGCCTTAATGTAATGTAATAATGGCTGACACACTTTCACATTGTCTATTGAATGAAACCATTGAGTTCAGACTTAGAGAAAGAGAAGATTTACTCAATGTTGGGGCATATGTGAGAATGAGTAACTCTAAAATTTTGAGTCGACTCAACATATCATTAAGTAGAGTAATTTAGATGAGTTTTTTTACTTTAATTTTAAAATAAAATTTTTAAAATTATTGACTCATTTGACTCAAATTCCTAACATTCAAGTCAATGTGGAGCCACTCATTCAAGTTTTTTTGAATTTTATACTATGCCTATAAAGCAGTGTTTTGAAAATCAAACTAAACCATAAAATTCAACTTGGTTAAACCTGTCCCAGTCTTTATGGTAGCTAGACTTTTCAAAGTATGAGTGCACCAATCAATTCTTCATCTTTTAGTCTAAATCATGTTAATATTATATTTTTATGCTATATCCCCAACGGTGTAACATATTTTTACTAAGATGGTGTGAGGGTTTTCCCATTTTATTTCTTTTTGTCATTAATATATTTAAAAATAAAGGATAAAATAAGAAAATTCTAATTTTTTATATTATTTGGTCAGGTGTACCATTTTAATGAAAGTATCAGTGCATAAATTAATTCCCATCTTCTAGTCTAAATTATGTTAATATTATATTTTTATTCTATATAGATAATATATTCAAGTTTATATTAATATTTTAAACGAAAATTTTAGAGTAAAATCTCCACTGACAATACCCACAGCCTTTAGAGTACACCAAGTGAGGGCATGAGACTTGAACCTGACATCTACCACTTTCTGAGGTGAGAGATTACCAATTAAGTTACTCTACATTAGAGGTAAAACTAACGAAGAACGTTTATTTAACAGGAAAAGCTTCGACCAATTAAACTAATCTTAAACACTTAGATTAATTCAACTATGGCAGCGCGGTTAAATTGGTGCTCCTGCGGCGTAAATGTCATTTTCCACGTTGGCCGGGAAATAAAATGAAAGTGGCCTCCGCACTCATGGGTGTGCGTCTTGCACAAACCTTGCTTTGTGGTTTAACACTTTAACCTACCAAACTCATCATCTATGTGTAACAAATGTAGATTAAATTAAATTGAGTGAAAATGGATCTAATACCATCGCATTTAGACAAAATTTGTATATACATCTAATCCACATTATTGGATTTAGAAATTGTCAAATTTCAAATTGAATCTGAATATTTTTCAATTTTTCAATTTAATTTTCTCTAATAAAAAAATTAAATTGATTAAGAAGGAAGTTCTTATACCATGAAAAATCTCAAAAGAAATGGTGTATATAATTAGTAAAAAGTAAAAGAAAAGGGTGTAGAACAGTAATTTAAAAAACTACTCTAATCTTTATTTCAGAAAGAAAGACATCAAATATGCCAAAATAAATAAATAGAAAACCTATAATATAAAAGATGGACTTTAACATAGATGCAACATTATCTTTTTTTTAATAAATATGATAAAAAATATAGTAAGGGTTTTACGCGGGGCTTCTCACAGTTTCCCACACGTATATTAAAAAAATATAGAAATAAATATTAACATTCTTGATTATATTTAAATTTGGATCTGTAATTTTCATTCAAACTCATTCATTTTCAAGATTAATGTTTTGGACTTTGGATCTGAGAACTCTAACTTTTGACATGGTTGACTCACATGCTTTACTTTATTTATTTTGATTTCAATAAAATTTAGCATTTTATTGGTACATTAATGTTATTAAGTTAATTTAAAGATTTCTTAATGTGCCAATCATATTAAGTAAATTTTATTAAAAATAATAATATTAGAATTAAGTAAATAAAATGGAAAGTTGAAATGTAACTTTATTTCAACTTCTATTTATTTTATTTGAGTCAAGTGGCTATATTTGTCAGAAATTTTTATATTATTTATAAATTTGATTTTGCAGTGATCATTAGACTACACTTCATTGTCAATTATTGTATAATATAAAAATTTATAGAAGCTTAACATTTTTAATAATTTAATTTACATTTTCTAATTCATCGATTTTTTATAAATTTCTTTTTCAAGCCTCGAATTTTAAACAGTGATTAGATTGCTCTTTTGAACTAGGTCCAGCTTGAATTGGCATCTCTATGGATCACATATACTCAAGATTTATTATTATTATTATTATTGGATAATATGAGTATGAGGAAAGATTAATCCCACAATAGGGTTTAGGGTACTCACAAACCTTGTATATCGAGTAAGTCCGGAAGGAGCTGGACCCAAGATCTCTAATCTAATCCTAAAAACTTACATCAATCGAGGTACTCAAGAATTCAAGCAACTAAAAATTAATTCAACCGTTAGATGAGTAGAAGTTGATGGCAAAATTGACAATATTAATTGTTTTTAATTTTCATTTTACAAATTATTAGCGACAACATGAGTCTCACATTAGTGACATTAATTAAAAATTTAATAAATGATAATTATTTCTCTACTTTATAATTTCTCTATTTAAATTTTTTTTTTTTTAATTAACGTGTGGGAAACCTCGAGATACCCAACGTAAAACCTCTACGGGTGAGCCCACTACCCCTAAAGCACACCAATGTTAAACTATGGGGGTTCGAACTTACAACCTCCCGCTTCCTGAAATGAGAGACAACCAGTTAAACTACATCTAATATCTTTTAAATCTATTTATCTCCTTAAATTGGACTTTACCATAGTGAGCAGGGGTCCAAATATCGGCCGAGATACCGATATCTCAACCGTATTATATTGATCGATATCAGTCATTTTTGTAAAAAAAAAAGAGGAGAGAAAAAAATATCTATCGATCAATATCAAATTTTAAACCAGGGCGAGTTTTACTACTTTTATATATATATATATATATATATGTTACCATTTGAAAGAGGACGAGACAAAGCTTTGATAATGATGTAACAAAAGAATGTGGAAGACGCGCATGAGGAGAGGAGAAGAGCAGCAGTGAGAAAGTGGAAGACGCGCATGAGGAGAGGAGAAGAGCAGCAGTGAGAAAGCAGTAAGAAAAGAAAGGAAAAACGGAATCATGTGGCGGCCACCAAATACTTTGAATGATAAGTCTCGAGATTCGTCTTTCCCTTCTCTTTCTCCCATAATAAAAAACAAAACCCAAAAAAACCCAACAATCGCGTCAATTGACCCAATCGCTACTCACCAAAACCCTTATTTTCTTACCTTTTTGCAAATAAATCCCCATTCGTAAACTTAATTGCATAAAGATCTATTTCCTTTTTTTTTTTTTCCAAATAATGAATATGGGATGGAACAAGAGTATGAGTCGAGCTCTCTTGTTGTGGAGAATTTCTATTGACTCTTTGTGATTAGGAGGATTTATTGGCAAGTGAAGTTTTATTTTAATACTTTATTTTGTTCTTATTAAATATGTAATTAAAATAATAATGTATATCAGGTAATATTGATTTTTGTTGAAGCATAAACTTGGGGGTGGAGGGTGCAAAATGGATAATTTCAAAATGAACTCATTCATTAGATAGAGAATATCGCCAAGGTTTCTTGATCTATTGTCAAACCTATTCCAATTCCAACGGTTAGCCTGCACTTGGAACGCCGGAATATTTTGTATGAACAGATAATCAATATATCAATATCAATTAGATCTGAGATCTATTATTGAATTTCTTATTTAATAAGCATTTATTTTATGAATATAATATCTATCTAGTGAGTTATATAGAATATACGACAAAAGCAGAGTAACAGAATAGATGATCAAACGGATATACTAACAAATAAATACAAAATTAATGTGTATAAAATTACATGTACAAGAATTGAATTTTATATTTATACAGTCATAGCTTTTTGAAAATTTCAAATAGTGAAGGGTGAAATCGCAATAATAAAAGCTTGAGGACTTCTTTGAAGTTACTCAACTGTAAAGGGATCGATCTACAAAATAACCAAAATAGAGTAGAGGGGAAAAGATGGAAAAAATCCATCAGTGTCTCGTAGACGAAAAAGACAGCTTTCAGACCCCTTCACTAACGACACTGAAAATCCTCTACCCTTTTCCCGTCGCCCCTTTTTTAAAAAAAATAAAAGGTCAGAAAGCCGAGAAAAAAAGGAAAAAAACCAGAGAGAAGAGAAAGAACCAAAGTAGAGGAAGCAAACTAAACCTGTTCATTTCTGTTTCCCTTTTTGCAGGATTTCTGCAGTTCAATGGAAGGCTTTCTCCACAATATACGATGAAATCACGTGCTGATGAAGCATCAGATCTACTGTTTTGATGGCATTGATCAAGTGATCTACTGAGGATTGAGTCAAGGATCGTCTAAAGACTGGATTTTAATGCAGAAAGATGCAAGCAGGGGAAGAATCGGAGGCCTCATCGTCGGTCGATGTTCAAAACTCTTCAGCAGCTGCAACGGCCTCTGATAAGCGAGGGAAGCATCGGATTCTCGCGGAATTGAAGCGGTTGGAGCAAGAAACCAGATCTTTGGAGGTTTTACTGATTCCTCTACTCGATCTCTGCTTATTTCTGCTTTTCGCCGTTTTTAGATGCGTTTTGTCTCTTCTGCGGTGGTGGTTGGTGCCCTAATTGATGAAAAAGAACTGAATTTTTTTTCTCATTGATTTGGTGAGGATTATGTTTTCGAGTTCGCTGTTTTGGATAATGATGGTTGGCTCCGTTTGGATGCATGGAAAGGAAGGAACTTTCCTCGTTATGTAACTTTGTCTTAAGTTCTTAACCAAAAAGTGGATAAATATGACCTTTTATTTTTATTTGTAAAAGTTAGTTATTTCCTGGAAAGTTGTTTCCTTTCCATCTTTGCAACGTCCAACCCACCATTCTATATGTTTTCTTGATGTAACTTTGATACATGAGTAACAGAATGTATTGATTTTAGTTTTGAAGGCTTACTTTGAAATTTTGAATTGTAGATTTATGTCTAGTGATCTGTGACCTATCTGCTTCCTTTGATGAGGAAGTTCAGAATTGCTGCAGAAAAAATGGTTGTGTTTGACAGTTATTTAGTAAAGATTCATTTTTCTTACATTTTTTTTATACTTTGACTGCTGTTTGTCGTGATGTTCTATCCTTCTATTTTATTATGTTGGGAAGTACGTGGATGATGGCTGTTTGGTAATATTCCTGTATTTTTGCACTGATAAGAGAGAAAAGAGGCACTTTGTTCTTAAATGTTAAGACTGTTGTGGGAGAAATTATGCTTGAGCTCTTTAGGAGATAGGTGAGATTGAGGCTGGGATAGTTATTGCTTTTGTACAATTGCAGGGATCTCTTAGAATGTTATCGGCTGAGGATGGAGGTTTAGGGCTTGTTATCTGAACTCTGGAGTACGGCACGTGTGCTTCTTATCCTCCTTATTGTGGGATAAGGGCGGATTCTTTTTTAGTGGGGGAGCTTTGAAGATCGATGCTGGGTGGGCAGTTGATATCCTTATTTATGACTAACTTGTTTCTGGGCATTTGATGCCCTTAACTTGTTTCAACAAGTGTACTGTGGGTACAGAGATGATTTATATCAGTCTCTATGACTAGTAGTCCATTGTATCTCTACTTGGGAATTTGGCAACAGTAAAAGGTGAATAGGCTTTTTTTATCCTTATCAATGATGTCATCCTTTGAGTGCATCAGATACATCAATTGTCATGGTCACAGTTGCTTTCCCCCTTATTTTCATTAATAAAAAAGGGTTAGCATGCCCTTTCTCTTTGTCAATGATATGTTTAGAAATTGGAGAACAAATGCGAAGTGGAGATTGTGGTTAACTTGTGACTTCAGTGGTAAAAAAGTAAGAATAATAGTTTGCATGCCTTTTACTTGGGTCAAAAGATTAACCACATTCTTGGCTCAGAGTACAAGGAAAGCAATTATGCATTATTTTCCAATCAGCGAGAATGAATTTTGAACCTTAGGATAGCAATTGACACATTTGAAATTTTGAATGCTTGATTGAGTAAGATGATGTGTTTACACATGCTCCTTTAGGCATATTTGTCCAAAAGTGTGTGTTACAGTTGTTCTAGCAGCTCAAAAGAGGCAGCTTCATGATCATGATAGATAAGATTACTTGATAAAGATCATGATAGATGATCAGCTAGGAATTAACTTTTATGAGATTTCTACTCCTGATACAAGATTGGATACTCTTGGAACTCTCATAGCTCTGGCAGCTCAAAGAAGTGGCTTATCTATCACATCAATTTGAAATTATCATTTCAATGGGTTTTCGATGAGGAAATTTAGTATTTACCAAATTTTTCACTTTTAACCATATTTACTATTTTTTTCTTTGGTTGCAAAGTCTTTCACTTTTTTGAAATTGGATTTAGTAGCTATCCTTCCTTCCAAAATTTATCTCATATCATCTTGGTCCCTTGTCTACAAGATGGCTGTTAGCTTTACTGGAGCCAGTAATTGAGTTTCATTTGTATTTTCGTTCTATATCACCCATGTGATCCCTTTCTCTTTCTTCCTACATGTTAAAATGTCTACGTGCATTATCATTTAGGAAAAAATACATGAAAAAGGAAGAAAGAAAATGAGAGAAAAGTTGATTGAGCAGATCTATCCTTTGGTTTTCTTTTCCACCAATTAAGGAAGCCTAGTCACCCAATTATTGTCACATTGCGAAGATATATTTAAGATGGTTGGATATGTCACTCTTTATAGATGGTAGAGCATTGCAAGTACTATCCTTGTGGTGGGAGTTATGACTTGCAAATTCTAAACCACTTAGTTTGAGCAAATGTGCAATCTAAATCCATGAGAAACATCCTATTTTGTGACTTTTTCGAATTTTCTAGTGTACTATTTGTTTCCAACTTTCAAATCACTACTTTGCCTTCTATATTTCTTTCTTATATTTTGAACACATTCCAATTATGAAGGGAGACTGCTTTTATGTTATGAAGGGTTTCCTGACCTCTATTTGGATTTGATTTGACTTTAGACTGATGCTATGGTTCAATACCAATGAGGAACACTTGATAACAATCGTTTTAGGGTTGAAAGCCTATTTCCTTCTTTTTATTTTTAAGAAGTAAGAAAGAAAGATTATTGAAAATGGGGATTGGGATGGGGACGTTAACCCTAATGAAATGTGGAACCAAATAGCAAGTTGCATTAAAAAGTCTCCAAAGATGTTCTTGGGCAATCTAAATAAAACAAAATAAACAAATAAAAGAATGTTGGTGGAACACAAATATTCAAAAAGGTTATTGGGAAAAAAACAATACAAAGAATGATAGAAAACAGAGATTAGAAGATTCAGAAAAAATTGAAATAGTGAAATGAATTCTTTGCAAAGCTGTAAGTGAAGCCAAGTATATAAAGCATATGACAAGTTGTTTATGTGATTAGTAACATGAGTGGGGAAAAGTATCTTCAGGTTTGCTAAAACGAGTAAAAGGACTAGTGGCCTTTATAATGAAAATCACTGGGTTTTAGTGAACAGTAAGGAAATAAAAGATACACGGTTAATGTATTTTAGAGATCTATTAAGCACAGAATATAAAGACTACACTGGTAGAGAAGCAATAGAAAACTAAAGGATGATTAGCAAAATATCTGAAATATAACCTTAGAAGAGAGAATGAAGAAAGAAAGAGCATTAGGACTAAGTGGTGTTCATGGAGAAGTATGATATTGTTGGGTAGAACCAAGTTTAAGTTCCTGGAGAAGTATGGCATTTGGGGTTTGTGTTTTTCATTGAAAGCAAGATTTTCAATGAAAATGGGCTTTTGTACAAAAATCGAGGTAGTTTTTATAAGAAGCAAAGTGGTTTTGAAATCCACTTTTATTTTCCCATGTCTGTTAAATATATGGGATTTTCAATGAAAATGTGTATTGTTACATGTGCAAAAACTAGATTCTCCTTCCTAAAGGGACAATTTTGAGGAAACCACTTTCCTAGGGGGAGAGATAAAAAAGGAAAAGGTGGAAGAGAGAGAGAGAGAAGAGAGAGAGAGAAGAGGAGAGAGGAGAGGAGGGGAGGGGGGGATAAGAACTAGTTTGGGTTTATGCCAAGTAGAGACACAATGAAGTTTAGGAAGAAAAGGAAAAACTTATGGTTTTTATTGATGTCAAAAAGACATGGGAAGGTACCAACGGGGGAAATAATTTGCTGATGTTGAAGACAAAAAACATGCCAAATGGATATGATGAAATTATGCAACATATGTACAAAAGAACAATAACAAGTGTAAGAATAGTATGTGGAGAGGTGATAGAGTTTCTAGTTTGAGTTGGGCTTCACCATGGTCTACTTTTAGACGTTTTTTTCCTCTTGTTATTGGAGAACCAACCACCAGAAATAGAGGATGAGGGTCCTTGGTGTATATCATTTGTAAACGATGCAATTCTATTTAGTGAGACAAAAAGTAATTGAATCATAAACTGCAATTGATAACGAACTGGTACAACGTTATACTTAGATACTTTCTTGCAACCATATAACCAGGTGGAAGATCTGATTTGGATCCAACTAGTAGGATGGGCTTAGGGTGGTTAAGCATAGGCTTGCTAGGGTATTTATATGATAGGAGAGTCTTGCGTTGTCTGAAAGAGTGGTTTTGTGAAAAAAGAGACAAGTAGATATAGTAGTGGTAGAAGAGATTGGTATGTTAAGATGTGTGAGTGGAGAGAGAGAACTAGAAATTATAATAGTAGAACCACCTTTAAGGTAGCCCCAATAGATGTTGGGAAGGGGAAGAGGAGGAGGGGGAGGGGTAAAGGACGTGGTAGTGGTGTGGAGAAACAAAGACTACTATCTTTGGTAGGGTATAATGGATTAAACTCAAGAAGCTAACTCTAGAAAGATCAAAAGTGGATGTTGATGATAGCGATCTTAGCTCATAAAATCTTACAAGTATGATTTGAATCCTATCTTTTGATTTGAACCTCATGCTTGAATCCCAATTTTTTAAAACCTTGCATTTTTTGGGTAAATTTCTCAAATTATATGTCAGTTTTAGTAAAAGTGTTGTGTCCTTTATGATTCATTCATTTTCAAAATGCTGTATTTATAATCTCTATGATCACATGTGAGTACAGTTCCATACACATCAGTTCCTACATGCAATCTTGAACATTATTATATTACAATAAACTTTTAGTTATGAGACATTGTCATTTTATTTGTCATTAATATTGATGAATAGAATACAAGTGTGTGGATTGCATAACTTTTTTTTTTTGAAAATTTTAAATATTTTTCCTTTCTCGTGGAAATTATTAAATTTTTTATGATTCACGATATGTTTTATCGTTTGATACAATTTGATTCCCAAACAAATTTTAGGTTTCTTGATGAGCTGTACTATCCTTCTAGTTGAAAGATAAACAACCTTTTCAAGGCCCGAGTGCAGAGTTGCACTTGGACATCCCCGTGCATCTGCCAGATAATCCAGTACTCCCAAGATCCTTGGTAGAGCATGTTTAGCATTCATGTTGTCATAGTTTTTATATTTGAAGTCGGAAGGATTTAAAGCATACTGTGGTATACTTTTGCTACAAAAGTTATATAGGAGGCAGGCTATAAAATGGATCATACTGTGACAGACTTTATAAAACTCATATACATGCAACACTTAGCATGCTTGAAAGGCTCATTTATGTAATAAAAGCAAGAGGAATAATAGCATTGTTTGAAGTGAAAATAAAAAGCCTAATATGAAAACATGCTTTGAACGAAACATCTGTATTTGTATATGTCCTGATTTAGGAAGATTGAGTGTTGTATCCATGGTGTCCACATACGTGTCCTACTCATATTTGCACCTGTACAACCATTCAAAAATAAATAAAAAATTGCACCTGTACATGATAGCTCAGCATAATAAAAAAGTGAGGGATGGGTGATGAGATGAAGGGAGCAAATCAAGAAATGTAGAAAATTTGGTGAAATTCAAGCCAGTAATTGCCAGTATCTGCTGACATGAGAAGCTTACTTAAGAGAGGTCTCTAGGGGTCTCACCATATTTTAGGAAAATGACATGTCTTTGTCCTGCATCTCATTCTTAAAGAGTCTAGACAAATTTTAGCTGTGATCTTAGATATAAGCAAGGACAATGTTATTTAAATTCAAACTGTAGTCCATACATGACTCTATCACATGATTTCGGAGACATAATTAGAGGATTGATAGTGTTGCTTTAGAAATCATACAATTCCCATCATGATAGAATTCTAGGGTTATTAGCATGAATTTTGGTTTTGATGAGTATTTTTGGCTTGAGTTATTGGTGGCCAAGGGCCTTTGGGTTTTTGGCTGCTTGAATTATTGTTGTCCCTTTTCACAACATTAATTAGAATATAGTAGTACATTACTTTCAGAAATAGGAGTGTTGAAATTTGAACTCCAAGAAGTTGTTATATATTACACCAATGCATTTTGCTATATATACATCTAACATCTCCATATTATTGAATGAAAATTGGAGAGTTGCTCATATTATTACTATTCAGGTTCTGTTATCTTATTTCACATATTTTTATATTTTTGTGTGGAAATTATAATTTTTATGATTCATGATTTGCAATTGAAGACAAAAAACATTTTATGCTATGATTCAGTTTTTAGAATGGTGAAAGAAGAATTATTGTTTCTAAAAGTTTTTGTAGCATTTATGCATGGATTTTGTGAGAAAATTTTGGGGACTCCATTGTGTCAGAAATTGAAGAGTAAGTCCTTAGTTATGAAGTAGATTTCCATTTTGATGGGAAAAAAAATGCAAAGGGATTTTGTTGAGAATTGTCTGACCTCAGAGAACTAGATATGTGCAATAATGAGCCCACTCAATCTCTTTTTTTTTTTTGTTTGGAAATTGTTTAGGCATGTATAAATTGGAGAAAGAACATTGATGATGACTAAAACCAACACAATCAAAGCAAAGGAAGGTTGCTAAATACAGTGAATATCTATCCAAAACTAAGAGTACGAACTAGATCTCAATGGTGAAGCAAGAGACCTTGGCCTCAAACCCACTCATTTACTCCCATCTAATCAATTCCAATTATGCAATACCCTTTAATTCCTTGGTTTGCAATGTGCAGTTCTGCTTAAAGTGCAATATGCTCTTACTAATCTGATTCTGTTTACTTGCTATAATTGTAATTTTATTTTTATAATATTCTTCTTTGGATGGTTCTTATCATAAGCCCAAGTTTTGGAAGCAGTTGAACTTCGTTTTCTCTTAATGCCAAAATGCATGTTCGTTTTTTTTTTTTGAAATATTGACTAAATATCATTAAAATAAGATGGAGATACAAAGAGTACAAAGAGGGGTCTGAGCATAGGAGATATATACTCAGAGCCTAAAAAAGAAAAAGAAACAAAAACAAGAAAATAATAAAGAAAAAAGAAAGCAACATACATCCTCCCAATAAAGATCCAAAAGAATCCCCCAAACCCCAAAAGTACAATACTAGTGAGAAGAGAAGAATTCCAAAGATGAAATATGTAAATCAACACCCGCTTTCGCCAAAACATCTGCAACACAATTTGCTGATCGAGGGGTATGAGTGAAGGAAACGCATCCACACTTGCACAACCTCTATATGTCCCTAGCAACACCAATCAACCTCCATGGGGGGAATTTTCTATTACTAGCCCAAGCGATGACATTAGTAGATTCACTTTCAATAATGAGATTACCACTCCTAAATTCAAACCAAACCTGAAGTGCTCTCCTAGTTGCCCATGATTTAGCCTCATTAGACTCCATCGACCCAACTGATTCGGAGAAAACTGCCAACATTCTACCCCTATCGTCATGTAACACCCCTCCAATTCCAGTCGGACCTGGTTTACCCCTTGCCACCCCATTGACATTGAACTTGCATGAACTTAGAGGGGGCACAACCCACTTGACCACTTTTTTTGTGCCTTTGCCAACATCTTTCATACACCCCTCCCAGGACAAGTAAAAATCCTCAAGGTTAAGACCCCGAAACTCCTTGCATACAGACAACCCACCAATTCTTTGCCATTTTGCCCTTTCAATTACATATCTATTGTCTCCCCTCTTACCCTCAAATATCCTCTCATTGCTCTCTTTCCAAATAGCCCACGAGACAGCGAGCGGAATCATTTTCCAAGCCACTCTAAGCCTTCCTCTAAAGGGGCCCCTCATCCAAGACTCGACTAACTCTTCCACATCACCACTTAGAACCCACGAACACCCAATCAACCTCAAGAACGAATACCAAACAACCCATGTGAATTGACATTTGCATAACAAGTGGTCAACAATTTCGTCCTCAACCTCACATAAAGGACACACAATTGAAGCCTTAGATGGAATAACACGCTTTCTCATAAGATTGTGATTGACAAGGATCCTCTTTTTCAAAGCTATCCACATAAAGAATTGAAATCTAGGAGGGACCAAATTGTTCCAGCCAGACTGCAAGTGGGAGGTGAGAACGACTGTGAAGCATAAGCTGAAGGAGGATTGATTTAACCGAAAAAGACCCTGACGGCTCCAAAGACCAGATCCATTTGTCCTCATCTTTGATCCACAATTTGGTTTCACTTAGGATTCCAATCAAAGTTTGATGGATACTTTCCTCGAAATCACGCAAAGCCCTCCTGAAAGAGATTAACCAAAGTGGAGTAGCATTAACCTCGCTATAGTAATCATTGATCAAAGCTTCCCGATTTTGAGCCACTCTAAAAAGTCTGGGAAAAACTTCCATTAAAGGCCTCTCCCCCACCGAAGTATCTTGCCAAAATAACACCCTTCTGCCGTTACCAACCAACAACCTAATCCCCTTTCGAAACGCTTCCCCAACCTTTCCTTCCCCCTCCTAATCTTCATTAAGGCTTTCACAATTGACGACCCAACCCTAGCAGCTGAATCACCTATCCTCCAACCCCCAGTGTTGCCCACTCCATACCTCGCTATTAACACTTTCCTCCACAAGGCCTCCTTTTCCGAAGCGAATCTCCACAACCATTTAGACAAAAGGGCATGATTCCTATCCCTAATATTGTAGATTCCCAGCCCACCCTTCTCCCTCATATCTCTAGACGACTCCCAATTTACTAAGTGGATTTTCTTCGAGTTCTCTCTCTCTTCCCACAGGAAATCTCTTTGAATTTTTTCTAACCGTTTTGCCACCCCATTCGGAATTTCAAACAACGAGAGGTAGTAGGTGGGGAGATTCACTAGACACGATTTAATAAGAGTCAATGTTCCAACATGCATGTTCTTGATAGACCTTCTATGGGACATTATTGTTAATCTTAAGATGTAGGATGGACGTAGGGTAAGCTAAATGTAGGCAAGCTAGTTGTCACTGGTCGGTTTCACACTCATAATCACTAGCCTTGTGAAGAAGTCCCATCACACGACCGGCTACAATACCCCGGGTCTACTCTTGCCTTTGCTTCTCAGAGGCCGGGCCCACATATCACCCGCAATCAGTACACGTCAGCCTTCAGTGCCCCCGAGTGGCATCGCCCATATGACTAACTGATTTTAAGTTTCCCAGCCCCTGCTTATAAACCCAGGGCTATCCCAGGGTAACTTCCGATGTGGGACTCTGCCCATGTTACATAGTGGAGTTTTTGCAATAGGAAGTGCTGAGTCAATTGAAGGGGTTTTTCTATCAGATGACAATTAAACCAGTTATGATGTATTGAACTGAATGTTGGACAACTGGATAAAGTTATGGTAGTAGTGATAACACAAATATGGATGAGAGGATTAATTTTAAAAGGTAGAAATAGAAAATGATTGCATTATGTGCACTGATACCAGTACTAATGCACAGGATCTGATCATAACTCCGAAATTAATTGTGCTTGAGTGAGACCAGTACTAGATCAGTGACCTCTTGGGAAGTCCTTGTGATGCCCCTCTTTTAGATCTTCCCAAAGAAGAAGGAATGATTGCATTAGATAAACCTTAGAGGTAGCTCCAATGGATGAGAAGAAAGGGAGTGCTGATGAAGATGGTTGGATGTGAGCCTGAATCAATGCTGGTTTGGGGAGAAGGTATTAGAAGTGGAAGACCTTTAAAGACTTGAGTTAAGGTTTCTAAAGGACATAATAGATTGTGGGGTGACAGATGATATGATTTTTAAAGGATAGAATGTAAGTGTAGAACCCAAAAGAGGCTGATTCCATATCTATGGTAAGTGGCTATAAGGATGATGGGCTTCATCTAGGCTAAATTAGGATTGAACTGATGCTCCAAAACTTTTTGGCTGAAAGTTGACCATCAATCTTTTAAGATGACGGAAGATCATAATGTTTTGGCCCTTACATATCAACAGCCCCAATATGTAGAGTTAAAGGGTTTCAAGTACATGGAATTTGGAAAATGTGGAGGTCATATAAAGACAGATGAAGGTAATTAGACAGACATAACCTGAAGGGGTTGGAGTGATGGCCAGGAACCCGCCTCAAGAATCAAGAGTCCTGAGTTCGATTTTCACTCCAACCCAAAGGGCCATTCTCCGTAAAGTTACCCGGTGTGTGTGGGTTGAGAGGCTTGCACATGCCCCGATGATTAGTCGTGTGCTCTAAGAGGCCTAGACACCTTGGTCTTCAAAAAAGAGCAAGAAAAAAACAGACATGACTGAATGTGAAGTGATGGAGAACATGATTATCAAAAGGGTTAAAGTTAAAACTCTACAACTTGGAAAGCTAACATGGGAGGAAGGTTTTGATGATGACAGTTGTGGTTCTGGTCAATTCTCTATTTTGTGGATATCTTCCAGTGTTAGAACGCATTGGTACAGGGTTGACCAATCTTGGTAGACATCTATCAAGAATTTTTTTTTTTTTTTGATATATTTTGCTACTCAAGATCTCCACTCTGTTTTTTCTTATGTATGTTTACCTGTTAAATGTGAATGATGCACTGCTGTATGAAACATTCTTTGTTTCTAGTCACTGCTCATTTTTTCTGTCACTCATCTCATTTTAAAACTGAGGGTTGTTACTTAATATTAAAAAAAATGATGGTGCAGGCTGAATTAGAAGAGCTTGAAAGAATGGATCGAGTTTCAATTGCATGTCAGGAGTACGTATGAAAATATAGACTGTAAATCTGTACTGATAATTCTTTTTTTTCTGCATGGCTTTGAGATTGATTGCAATCATACCATTCATTTTTAGGGACTGAATTTCATTTGGTGTCACCAGATTGCTGCTTAAAATAGAAACCAGACCGGACCCGTTACTTCCAGTGTAATTATCTATCCATTGTTTGCATACTTGTGTGAGAATGGAACTTAATTTCAGCTTTACGATTTAACTGATGTATGGTATTGTGGCAGAACAATTGGGCCAGCGAACCCATCATGGGATCGATGGTTTGAAGGACCCCAAGAATCACAAGGTTGCAGATGCTGGATCCTCTGATTTTATTTAATCAGCTTCGGTATGAGTTTTGACATTTGTTTCCGATATCTGACAAATATCTTGTTGAAGACCTGATTTGAAAATGTAGAAGAAATACTCCATTGTTTTATGTGAATGATAACCGGAATCTCATTTGTATTATTATTTATCGGATTTTAAAGGAGCTCCATTCCATTCCCAAGAAATCTATTTCCCAAGAAAAATAGAGATTTTCTTTATTTGCTGAGACAATGTTTTGTTCATTTTTCATGCCAACAACAAAATCATAGAGTTTTCACGACTTTTCACTCTACATGTGAGTAATATCAATCAAATCCAAATTTATTATTTTTTTCAAAATTTCTTTTTTTCACAAAGTAGATAAGCAGCCACTTTGCGAGGCTAATGGACTCAATCCACTATAAATATATAATAACGATAGAAAAATGTTAGTAGAGGTGGTGACCTCTGAAACCCACCTTCAATTGATGCCAATCACAGGCTTCAACCTGATTAGTCGTTTGAAGTTGGCCTTAATAAATGGGCATGGACAGAGTTAGTATGACTGAAATTCCTAGTTTGGACTCAAGACTTAAAATCTTTTAGCCTGTTTAATGAATTACTGAGCTTGTGCTGTATTAGCTGTTTGTATTGTATCGGCCGATATATATTGGTTTTTTAAATCTTTATATGCTGACTGATATCTCAGGTTTTAATTAAAAATAAAATAAAAATTAGGCGAGATCTCAGCCGAGAACTGAATATCGGCCGATATCGAAATTTGAACCCTTGTTTCCAATGATTAAATATTTTATTCAATCTCATTTGCCAACTGAGGACAGTTGTGTACCCAATGAGACGGGATTGCTTGGAGTAGAAATCAAATGTTATAGGTATATAAGGTATTTTAGAATAGATAATTGATCACATGCATTATACGATTATACCACATATTTCATAAATCTTGAAATTTAAGAATGAAAGGGGTTTTAAATGTGTGGTGGAGTTGCTGAATTTAATTGTATTATGGTCACAGCTCTTGCATAACATCATTTCTCAAAAGGAGAATGTAGATGTTTCTAGGCCTACTCTTCTTTATCATTATCTGTTTAACTAACGATCTTAAGCTGATCTGCCTTGAATTTTTTTTTTTTTATACTTCCATAGAACTACTACCTTCTTTTTCTTCTTCTAATTGAATATTGGTCCAATGTCTATAATGCTTCATTTCTCTTGACGTAAGAGAGACTAATCACACGAGCATGTGTGAACTTTCCTATCTATACACACTAGTTAAGTCGATAGAAACTAACCTTATAGAGAGTAGTTTGAAAGAGTTGAACGTGAATCGAAGTCGAGACTTCATTTCATGAGACAATATCTTTCCAACCCCCACATTTATACAACATTTTTCCTCCATTGAAAATGATGGGCGGACCCGACCTAGTTGAGACAATCTGAAAACCACTTTACAGGTCCACTTGAGAGAGAAAAAAATGGTACCTTTGTGTGTCGGGGCTGGACCCCCGGTCATCATCGCTCATCATATATTTGACTGTCAATCAGCCTTCTTTTAGTGGGGCCAGTGGTTGGCCCCAATGATATGATGACTCATTGTATAATGATAACATACAACTTGGCATCTATAATCTACATCACGAAAGAGAAAAGCTTGAGTTTGAGAGTTGGAGGAATATGCTCAATGATAGTGGGAGAGAGAAGGTCAACGCAAAATGGATAAGGTACTTCGAGCGTCGGGTCAAAAGCTTTTGAGCCGGCCTTTTTTACCCGACACCGCAATAGGCCCATCTCGGGCTAAAACTTGGGTGAGTTGAACTGAGTTTTAATGAACTCAATCTGACCTATATAAAAAATTATTGAACTCGATTAATCTGAATTGTTCAACCCAACCCGATCCAAATTACTGACTTGACTCAATTCGAATGCTGCCATCGGATTTTATATTAATTTTTTGAGTGGGTCAAGTCGAATTAATTCGGATCGGATTAGGTTAATTTTAAAAAATGCTTGACCCGATCTTACTCAATTTTTTTTTTTTGAATTTATGGGGGAATATGCAGGAAACTCAGTGAAAACTTTCACGGGTAATATCCACTGCCTTTAGAGCACACCAGGTTAGGTCATGGGGGTTCGAACCTGACACTTCTTATTTTTCGAAACGGGAGATTACCGATTGAGCTACACCTATGTGGGTGATGAAGCAAAATTTTCACCAATAATCTCCCAATATCATAAACTGGTGGTATATGCATATTAGATTTGATCCAATTTTGGATCTTTTATTGTATGATATGATATTAATTAACAATTCTTTTTCACTTGGTCCGTCCATCGTCATCCAATGATGAAGTCTAAAGTTGTTTGATTACCATTAGAGTATAATGATCGGTGTACCACCTTTAAAAGAAAAAGACTATTTCGCCTTCTCTTTTTGAAAGGTGGAAGAGAGAGAAGAAGAAAAATAATGACAAAATAGTCTTTTCCTTTTAAAGATGGATGGGATATGAAGATTGACTGGATATGAAATTCATAGATAAAAGTAATGGTTAGTGAACAAGTAAATGAAATTATTTAAAGAAGGTGAATCGAAATAATTGTGCAAGTGCTTCTTTACTATTAGTCCTTTTATATATTTTTTAAAATTTATATTAAGCTGGGTTGAACTAATTTAACTTCACAAGTTTATGTCAATTTAATTGTGGATATATTTAATAGGATCAAATTTGAAAGAAAAATTAATTCACGAGTGGAGGGATTTGATACTCAGTGAATCATTTTTAATGGGTCATACTGAGTTAGTAAAATATATAAAAATCTTTAAAAAACTTTGAACAGTTTCCCTCATACCTTATTTTTATAATTTTTTATTAAATAATATTTTTTCATCAGAGACAATTGTAAAATTTATTAATCTTCCAACCTTGTCATTAAATAATTAAATTCTTTAATTTTTTTTTTCTCTCTAATTACATACCTTTTACCTTTTAAGTTAGAAAGAATCTCTCACAAAAAATATTTTCTTCTACCCACGGAATCTGTATCCAGCAAGGAAGTATCCTGCCACCAATCCGGCCTTGACACGTGGCACTGAGTGACGGATCCATTTTGCATTTTTTTTTATCACCATTTACTGACCGTAGAATAGGAAAATACAAAAGTTCCTCTCTGTGATTCAGTAAATTTTATCAAAATATTTTTTTTTACAAATTATTCTTACTAAATTAAAATATAGTGTGAACATATTTATTATGAAGAATAATTTTTATTTAAACATTTTGTTTTTTTAATTAAGTAAATAAAATCGATAAAGTTTAACAATATATTTAATTTAGTTCAAATCAAGTGGCTTAAAATATTTATTAAAATATATTTTTTAATTCTTCTACAGCAACTTGTTGTTTGATTTATAAGATTAATAAATTCTAATTTATTATAAAATATTATTTATTTAAATTTGAGTCACAACAACCTCATAACCTAACTACGTCCATCAGGGGGACCCTATTTCTAAATTTCTCAATAGCATGACATGCACCTTCAAAAATTTCAAAATTATAAGAGGGTTAGGTCCTATTTTATCAGTTTCTTGGCTCATCTCCATTTGAGTCGGATACCGAGTTCAACACATTGATATGGTAAGAGTCAGTAAATTGAAATATATATATATTTTTTTTGAATGTTTAATATGTTAAAAGAAAATAGAGCATTCAAAGGTACAAATACAGAGAATTAAAAGACCAAAAAAGGAAACAAAGCTGGCCGCTATCCCAAGACAACCGCGAAGGAAGCACTGTCTAAAAAAACACGCAGAATATCTTAAGCTAAGTCAATTCATTCTTTCTAGCTCCCACCTTCCAACCATACTAATTGGATTCAAACCAATTGATCCAAACATGATCAAGCAAAGAAGAAATGATCGAAATGATCAAACAAACAAGACTAATCTTTTGAAAAATGATGAACCAAGGAATCAAAATAAACAAGAGAACTCCCACCTTCCGACCAGACTCCTCGTACTGCACCACCCAATTTCTCAGCTCTCTGCCTCATCTCATTTCCTTCTTCAGACTCTATCAACCTCCTCACCACGTCCGCCGCCACCACCTCCTCCCTTTGATGCGAGTCCTGCGCCACAACTCCGATGTTCAGAACTTTTGTAACCAAAACTGCATTCATGGGTTGGTCGGAATGCATGGGCCAAGTTGCAATTGGCACGCCCAAGCTCATGCTCGCCATGCATGAATTCCACCCACAGTGGCTAAAAAATCCACCCACAGATGGGTGGGCCAATATATCAAGCTGTGGTGCCCAATCTCTCACTATCAATCCCATATCTGCATTCCTCTTCTCATACCCTTCAGGTAGTTGTTTTCTTCTTCTCCTCTTTTTTTCCTTCCTCTTCTTCTTTTTCTTCTTTATGCACGAAAATATCACCTTTATGTGCTTCTATCAACACCCAACAAAACCGATGCGCTCTAGTCCCACCGCCAGATAAAAAAATTGCTCATTGGAAATCAAAGACATCGTTCCGAATGAGATGTAAATTACCGATTTGGGTGGTTGTCTATCTAGCCATTCCAAGCATTGATGCCGCCGTCGTGAAGTGGTGTTACTTTCATTGACAACGGTTATTGGATTCAAGGGCCCAATAGCCCAAAAGTTTTGTCCAAAGAAGGCTTTTTTAGTCAAGAAGTTGATGAATTCGGCTTCCACTGGATAACATGTGCTGAAGAGATGACCCGAAACGGGAATTTGCCTAAGCCGCCGCTGGGGTGCAACGAACTCAAAGAACCGTTGCGAGAAGCATCCTTCCAGTCCAAGAGGTGGCAATTCGGGTAATTTGAGATCAGGTTCTTCTGGGTCTCCATGCTGCTTTCGTTAGAAATAGAACGAGGTGATGGTTGAGTTGCTATGGAACACGTAGGAATCACAGTTGGGTAGGTTGGAAAATACTTCAGTACAGAATGCCATGAAAGAGTCATGGATTAAGATGAGCCTCCAGGCGGTTGTCGAAAGCGAATGGAGGAGCCCGGACAAGGGCTTGTAGAGGTGCGTCGAGGCTTCAAAGACGGGCTGGAGGTGGCCAGGGAATTTGATTTTGGAATCGGGGTCTGATGGTGGGGTGGAGAAGGGAGGAAAAGGGAGGTCATGAAAGTGGATATTGGATACGATAAGAGGATCCCATCCTTGTACACGTAACCGGGCTTGGCAGTTGTGCGTGGCTGATGTTGTGCGATAAACCCGTACACATTCAAATCACAAATCATAAAAATCAAACACACATAAGAAAACACAACAAGAACATAGATTTATGTGGTTCGGCAATGTTGCCTATGTCCACGAGGCATGTATCAATAATGCACTAAGAAGGAAGTCAGGTTACAAGGATTTCACCGATCCTACCCGCAGGTTACAAGGATTACAATCCTACCCACCCTTGCTCTCAGTCTCCATTTCTCCTTTCTGTTTCTCTCCTAGAGAAACTGCTAAACCTAGAAACCCTTTGATGAAAGAGAACAATATATATAGCCATACACAGATTGGGCCCAGTGGGCTTGGGCCCAACATACAATCCAAGCCCTAAAAGGCTTTGAGCCATAAAACCCAACAAACTCCACCTTGGCGAAAAAGCCCGACAACATGAATATTGTTACTCAGTATTTATGACACCTCCACTTGTTATGTAGCACCACCAGTTTAGTATCTTTTGTAAGACACCCTATCCCCACGCCCCGGAACGATCTACCGATCTTCAGTAAGACTGATTAGCCCAAACCGGGCTCCACCTCGACCATGACCACCAAGGTTTCTGTCACTGCCGTTGACACACTCCTGCTCTGTCAAAGAGAGATAATTCAGAGAGCCGAAAACAAATCCGCAACGCAAGTTTGGTTACTCCACTTTGTCTTCATTCTTCTCTAGTCCGAGAACAAAGCTAAACACAATGAACCATGTGTTTCCAAGTCTTTTTGTTCTCCATTCCTCTTCGATACGAACGCACATGCGAAGATGGATCTCAATTCTGAGTCCAGATGACTCTAGAAACTACAACTTAAACTTGACCGTTGATTTCTTGTAACTAAAAGACTATCTTAATTTGTGGTCCTTCAGGATCACCTGAAATTGTAGTCATGCGGATCACCATACAGCAGTATTGTAGTCCTAGAGGACTACCTGAAATCATAGTCCCTTGGGATTACAGGAAATGTTGGTCCTCCAAACCACTGCAAAAAAAAATTTCTCTCTCTACGCGACAAGCGATGGGGTTTAATCTCAGGAAACCATAGCAGCCTTGCATCCCTGCTCTTCCTCTGCTGCTTGCAGTGCTTCTTGCCGCTGCACCTGCTGTCCCGACGTTACACCAGTCCTTTTTGCCGACGAGCATTTCTCTTCTGTGCTCCCCAGATATGAACACATTTCTCCTTTCTCTGGCGCTCGCCGCCTCCGGCATCGCTATTTCGACTTCTCGCCTCTCCTTCCGTTGTTTTGTATCTTCCAAATTTGCAGATATTTATCTGCTCCTTCTTATATCTGCTCAGATTTGAAGTTCCCAACTTTGTCGATCTCTTCTACCGCAGATCTGGCTGTTGGCTGCAGCTGGTCACGCCTCTCTGCTGTCTTTCAAATCTCTCCTGCATCGTTCCAGCCGTGCATTCTCCTGAGATCCCCGATCTCAGATGTACTATGCTTGGGTGCACGGTTCCAGATCTGTTGTTATTGTCGGTACTCTCACCCGGCGTCAATCTCTCTACTGCCACCACTTCTACCCACGGAATCTGCGATCTGCAGCCTGCGTTCGTCTGCTACGCCTCTCGCAGCTCCTGTGCTTGCTGGCTCTTCTTGCAGCGTGCTCATGATGCCACTGCTCTTGGGGTTTGCCTTTCTTCCTCCTTGAATCAGATCTGCAGGCTAACTTTTCAGTTGTTCTCGGTGAGGCTAGATCTGCAGATGGTCTGCACCGATCTGAAGATCCCAGATTTTCTTGCCTATTCTTCCTCTATTTTTGTGCCTGATTCTCAGATCTGCACCTTTTTTTTTCTTAGATCAATACCTTCTATGGTCGTTGAAGGTCTACACCAACCTTCCCTCCTCCCCTTTTTTTTCTTCTCTGGTCTTCCTATCTCTCACTCTCAGTCTCTCTAATTACAATGGCTTTCGTTCCTGATATTGCACAGTCTGATTATTTTCTCTCTTCCACACCCTGCACTGATTCTTAAGATGCCCTACTTTGCCACAATGAAAGCACTTTCTGGTCTCTTTTCCTCTGCTCTAAGATCTGTTACCTTGACCTGTTCTGCTCTTGCTTCTATGGTCCTGGCGACCATGGATTTTTATTTCTACCCTTGTCCTGTGACACATATGCTTGTGAAGAAGAAGATGCGATACCATTTTCTTTCTGTCTAACCTTTTCATTTATCAATGCATCTTTGACAGTTTCTAAGGATGTCTTGCCACCTGGTGCAGAGTTATTTAAGGTAATCACCAGAGTTTCAAACAAATATGGTAGTGTCCCCATGAGAAGAAGAGCCAAAATCTCCTCTTCAAAGGTGATCTTCGCACTAGCCAGCTGATTCACCATACCCTGAAAATTGCTGAAGTGTTCTGACATTGACTGGTTCTCATTGCATATCAGTCTCATCAGTCTCTGAATAATAGATGCCTTGTTCACTGGTGCCTTGCTCTCATACATGGTAAACAGTTTGATCCACAGTACATCTGCCTTCTTCTCTTCTGTGACATGGTGAAGTATGGAATCATCGACATTTGAAACCCAGTTTCATGTCATCAGGCTTGGACACATCTCCTAAGATTGGATAATATAAATCAATCTCAATCAGGAGGTCTTGCATCCGGGTCTTCCACAGAAGGTAATTGCTCGGTACCAATTTCATGACAGTAGAACTGGATGCCATTCTTGCACTGCCCTCTGTATTGTTTGTGCACAACCACGGAAGTAATTAATCAACACAATTTAATTTTGTAGCCCTGCACAAAATCTATGGATCTACTCCTAGCATCCAACCAAACACCCCCGAACTGCTCACCAATTGGGTGGTTCAATCAATCAATTAAACACATAGCATACATAATGTGTACAATAAATGGCAATTACGAGAGAAAAAATAAAAACTCATCTGGTTTGTGAGCACAACTGAGGTGCTAGGTTCTCTCGACTGTGGGCTCTGTAAATCTGGCTGATCTAGCTTACTGTGCTCTGATACCACTTATTGTGCGATAAATGGCACACATTCAAATCACAAGAATCAAACACACACAAGAAAACATAGCAAGAACACAGATTTACGTGGTTCGCCAATGTTGCCTATGTCCACGGGGCGTGCATCAATAATCCATTAAGAAGGAAGTCAAGTTAAAAGGATTTCACCGATCCTACCTACAGGTTATAAGGATTACAATCCCACCCTCCCCTCCTCTCAGTCTCTTTTTTCTCCTTCTATTTCTCTCCTAGAGAAACTGCACAGCCTAGAAACCCTAGGATGAAGGAGAACAATATATATAGCCATACACAGATTAGGTCTAGTGGGCCTGAGCACAACATACAATCCAAGCCCAAAAGGGCTTTGAGCCATAAAACCCAACAGCTAAGCCGACGTAGTGGACAGGTAGGCCTCGAGTAGATAGGAGGCGAGAGAGGTGGAGGAGTTGGTTCAACTGGCCTTGTGTTGGTAAAGGGACCATCACTACCGCTACTGCTGATATCTCCATCCCAAATTCTCAATGCTAGATTGATTGGTTGGTTTTAATACCAGAATTGTTGTACAAGTATTCTTTATGCGAGTACTATTTACCGTACTTTTCACATGGGATATATACTGATCAAAAGTTGTTCACGAAACCCTATAAAATTTGAGTGGGAGCTATGGCCACAGAAAAGAGAATAAGATCAAAAAGTTTAATCATACAAATTTTGGATTCATGCGACTAATGCGAGTACTACTCACAGGTATCGTTCATGCGACTCACGTGAGAGAAACTATTCATGTACTGTTGACGTGAGTAGTATTTATGAGCTCTTTCCCAAATGTATAAAGTGAAGAGTTCAAGAATTATGAAAGGATGTCATATCTGAGAGTAATGTTATATACACCTACAATATTTTCAGGGATAAACAATGTCACGCCCTGACCCGAAGGGTGGGCCCGGAACGCGACTGATTTTTTTTTTTTTTGAAGAACTAACTCAATCATTCTCACTGGGCCGGATCAACAGTTGGGCCCAAAGGTCACATATAATCTCGACATGTGGATTCAAACATATATCATAAGTCTACCCAACAAAATAGACATCATTTATACACATAATATGATCACAAAATCCAACACTGAATTATCATTACAAAATCATCATCAGAGTTACTACAGAAACGCAGTAGTCTAATACATCACATTAATACACACTAAGTACTACACTCGGTACTTTACAAAAGAAAATGGTTCAAAGAACCAGAAAGCAAAGATAAGGGTATTCCCCTCAGTGGGAATCCCAAAACACCGCCCGCAGCTTATCCACCCTAAGCTTGAAAAAGAGGGTTCTCCTCCTTGGGTTCATCTCCTGAAAGGTGAGTGGGGTGAACTAACTAGCTCAGTGAAGGAAATATAATAATGCAGTTAAGTAAACAAAAGGTTAGCAATAAACAACAGTTGCAATAAATATTTCATGCTTGATCACAAATAAGCATAATATTATCATCATTCTTATAATTCATCATTTCTTTTCCAACACTGCTATCATCCAACGTAACGCCTGCTAATTACGCCGAGACCATTGTATTAAGTCCCGACACGGTCAAAATACATCCTTATAAGTACATCTTCGGCTCTCCCATAGCCGATACTGACACCCTTAAGTCAGCAACTGTCGACACCCGTGGTCCAGTAGACGTAAACCATCTCCCATATGGCCGATATTGGTTCAATAGTTAAAGCACGTGGAAGCAGTCATGTTTTTATGGATGACACTTTTCCTAAAAGATACCAACACAACATAAATAGACCTAATTATCTACTTAATTATACGAGTTGACTCGTGACTTAATTTAACCTGATCCAAATTAGTTTAGCCCTAATTATGGACATGTCTGATATACGATTTGAATATCATCAATTGAATGTTTTAATATTTTAAGTCGGATCCATGAGAGGTCTAACTTTTCCTAAATTCTACATACCTAACTAATTTTTTATGAAACAAACCACAATAATCGACATACTTGAGTTATGAAGTTCTTGTAACTCAAATTAAAAAAATATATATTTTATAATAATTTGGGATCTATTAACCTTACAAAATCAAACAACAACAACTATGCATGATAATTAAAAAAAAACTATTCCACTTAATATTTAAAGGCACTTGATTTGAACTAAATAAAATACATAGTTAAAGAGAAGTTTTCTATTCATTATCAATTTTATTTATTTAAATCAAATAACAAAAATATTTTAATAAAAAATTATTTTCATAATTGATACATTATATATATATATATATTCATTCCCATGTGCATTGAAGAACATTAGGCATCAATAACATTTGCTTATAATTTAGAAACCTTCAAATTAGACCATCTGATATTCTGATCTACTTGTAGTGCCAGAGCTCTACTCACTTACCCTTATATTGAAGGTTTTAAAAATTGATTGAGTCAGACTTTGGAGTTGACCAGAAATGATAGATTAAGACTCAGGCAAGGTATAGCAAAAAAAAATTAGAAGTTGTAAAAGAGTCACACATCGTTTAATTTAAAAACAAATGATTTTATACAAGATTTGAAATACCTTTCTTTTTATAACTAGTTTTGGAGAGTGAGTTATATCTTAAAAATATTGTCGAGTCGTACTGAAATGTAAAGGAGAATATGAAGTGCCTAAAGATTCTGACCGTCTAATTTATTAAATCAATGACTCTATGTCACTTGACTTACACTTCTCTCAATAAATCAACGGAACGAGCGTTCAAATAACTAAACAAGAGGAGAAAGATTAATCTTTTGAAAAATGATGAACCAAGGAATCCAAATTATTAAGAGAACTCCCACCTTCGGACCACACTCCACGTACTGCATCACCCAATTTCTCAGCTCTTTGCCTCATTTCCTTTCCTTCTTCATACTCCATCAACCTCCTCACCACACCTTCCACCGCCTCCGCTGCCACCACCTCCTCCCAGCGATCCCACTCCCTCGCCATGACTCCGATCTTCAGAACACTAGTCACTAACAGTGCATTCATGGGCTGGTCGGAATGCATCGGCCAAGCTGCAATTGGTACGCCCATGCTCATGCTCTCCATGCATGAATTCCACCCACAGTGGCTGACAAATCCACCCACTGATGGGTGGGCCAATATATCAAGCTGTGGTGCCCAATCTCTTACTATCAGTCCCATATCTTCATTTCTCTTCTCATACCCTTCAGGTAGTTGTTCCCTTCTTCTACTCTGTTTCTCCTCTTCTTTTTCTTCTTTATTAGTGAAAATATCGCCTCTATCTGCTTCTCTCAACACCCAACAAAACCTTATTCCGCTGCGCTCTAGTCCCACCGCAAGCTCGAAAATTTGTTCATTGGAAATTGTCGACATCGTTCCGAATGAGATGTAAATTACCGATTTGGGTGGTTGTCTATCTAGCCATTCCAAGCACTGATGCCGCTGTCGTGAAGTGGTATTACTGTCATTGACAACCCTTATTGGATTCAAGGGCCCAATCGTCCAGATGTTTTGTCCAAGGAAGGGCTTTTTAGTCAAGAAGTCGATGAATTCAGCTTCCACTGGATAGCATGTGTTGAAGAGATGGCCAGAGACGGGAATCTGCATGAGCGGCTTCTGGGATGCTATGAACTCAATGAACCGCTGCGAGAAGCATCCTTCCATCCCAAGATGTGGAAATTCGGGTAATTTGAGATCAGCTTCTTCTGCGTCTCGATGCTCCTCTCGCCAGAAGAAGAAGGTGGTGACGGCTGAGGAGCTATGGAACACGTAAGAATCACAATTGGGGTGCTTGGACGATAATTCAGCACAGAACGCCATGAGAGAGTCAAGGATTAAGACGAGCCTCCGGGCAGTTGTCGAAAGCGAATGGAGGAGCTCGGACAACGGCTCGTAGAGGTGTGTCGAGGCATCGAAGACGGGCTGGAGGTGGTCGGGGAATTTGATTTTGGAATCGGGGTCTGGTGGTGGGGTGGAGAAGGGAGGGAAAGGGAGGTCATGAAAGTGGATATTGGAAACGGTAACAGGGTCCCATCCGTGTACACGTATCTGGGCTTGGCGGTTGTGGGTGGCTGAGCCGACGTAGTAGATGGGTAGTCCTCGAGCAGATAGGAGGCAAGAGAGGTGGAGGAGTTGGTTCAAATGGCCTTGTGCTGCTAAGGGGACCATCACCACTGCTACCGGTGATATTTCCATCCCAAATTCTCAATGCTAGATTGCTAGATTGATTGATTGATTTTAACACAAGCAAGATATTCAACGGCTCTTATTCACCACAAATCTCTCTCTCTTTATGTTAAGTCCAAGATTTGACATACAAGTTTGTGTCTTCCTCAATTGAGGAGAGCCTGGCTCAATATATTGTATTTATAAAGAGATGGAATACAAGAGGAAAAATACAAAAAAAAATAGTAAATTAAATGGAGATATAATTACAAAATAAATTCCTCAATTAGCGGGGCTAATTGAGATAAGTCAACTCTAATACTTTCGCTCTCCCTCTCTCATCTGAAGTAGAAGTAGCTGTCTTTTATGAGCAGAGACGGTAGAACAGCCAGTATTGACACTGAGCCACATCCCTCTGCTTATTTTGCTTTTGTCTCAATGCAGAAGCCAAACAGATATGACAAAGGTTAACCGCATGCTGTTAACGCCTACCTCAACGGTCAATTTCAAAGGCCACCCTCCTAGTTACAGATCATCTTGATCATAAAAACCAGTTATCTGTAACATCTTGATCATTAAAAAAAAAAAAGCAGTTATCTACAGGTGAGACAGGTCTGGACACCTTGATACTAGTGTATTTGATAATTCAATATTTTACAAAAAAAATATATATATAAATGTTCTTAGTGCCATAATTGGTTATTTTTGAAAATTTATAGAGATATTAGTGTTTTTAATAATAAAAAATACCGATAGTATATTTTCAACATTTAAATGAAGATGAGTAGACAAAATAGTAAGATCGGTGTCCCTTGATATAAAAAATACTAGTGTCTCTGTTAAAATACAAGTTAATGGCAAAAGGCTAGACCTCTCAACATGTTGAGTCGGGTCAAGATCAAGTCGGGTCTTATTTGCTTTGGGTTTATTCGGGTTTAGATCTATTTTAGATCTTGTTAATCAATGTTAACAAATATTAGGTGGAGTGACCATCTTAAAAGACTAGTCTAATTAAATGGAGTGGCCCAAGTTTTTTATAAATCTCTACATCTCTCTATACTTCCAATGTGCTTTACGAGATCTGGACACTTTAATCATAAAAAATATAAGTATTAGTGCAATGATCAATTCCACAGCAGAAATTCTAATACAGTGAGTGTCTCTTTGCCTTTCAACAAGAATTCTAATCATGGAACGGGTGATTTTTTTTAGATGCCTTTGACTAATTTAAAAGTAATTTATTTTACAGTTTTAGATTGAAATTTTAAAATTTTAGATAAGTTTAAACTTTAATAATTTATTTATCTAAGCAACGTCTTTCTTTGGTTTAAAACTTAAAAGTACCATGATTGTCTGGAGTCTAGACATGGGTCATGAAACTCTACCCACAGGGTGTACCTCAACTGATAGCCTCCCGTCTCAGGAAATGAGAGGTTACAGGTTCGAGCCCTCTTGGCCTAACTTTGGTGTGCTTTAAGGATAATGGGCTTATTCGTGGGGGTTTTACACTGGGTATCCTGTGATTTTCCACACAGAAATTAAAAAAAAAATGATATTTAGTAATAAAATGAGAACTATTAACTCTACTATAACCTTTGGACTTTTATTACTTGTGCTTCAGATTATTGTCGGCCATTAAATTTAACTAATAAAATAAATTATTCAAATGTAGCTTAATGTTACCTATTGATGTACAACATACCATTTATTTTATTTTAATTTTCTATTATTTTATCTATTTTTTCTTTTTCTTTTCCTAGTGGAAATAGGTTTCCTTTCTTGATTATCTTTTTTTTAATCTTTTATTATATAAGCCTTCTGCAAAGAATGTAATTTCTTTTCATAATTAAAATTCTAATTTACAATTGAGACAGAGGGTTTTTTTTTTTCTCCTTTTTCTCTTTCCTTCTTTCTTCTTCCTTGTCAAAGGACTCATTTTTTTATCGATCCGCCGGCGGCATCCACCGATACGGCATTATCTATAATTAATATCTACTTAAGTCAAATAGATAAAAAATCAATAATTTTTTAGTCTGAAATCAAAATGTTGACAACCTTTAATTTATCTCAATAAAATCAATTTTCTAATAAATTAATCTTATTTTAAAATAGTAATGTGGACAATCTTATTTTGTTATATAATCACGCAGTCACAAAATCCATGTTCTATGGCGTAAGCCATGACGTTTTTCCTACTTTGACATGCGACTGTAGAGCCAACATTGTTTTTGTCTTGGAATGAGAAAGGATACTCTTATCTTTATATTAGTTAAATATAGAATTAGATTTATGTGAACAATGACAAAATGTGAGTTTTATTTAATGTAATAACTTATTTTTTTATGTTTATTTATATATATATAGAGATAATTTAGAGTGAATATAAAATAAATGTTGTTGTTTAGTTGTTATCTGGTTGTGATTTATTTTCAAATCAACAAATAAAAAAATCATTTAATAATATAAGTAGTTTTATGCTATGTTTGTGCGCAACTATTTTTATGAAAATTGATTTTCTCGATGATTTCTAGTTTCATAGAAAATGAAATCTATACATTTTGTTTTTCATAAATATTATTTTCTTTAGTTTGGTGTAATAAAAAGTTCCTATAATAACTCAGTAGGCGTGACAGTGAGAGATGCAAGTTATAATGCAATTATACATAATTCTAGATTATGATGGTGATCGTGATAATGAACGTAATTATTATACCAATTAAAATAATAACAACAAGTGCAATTATTTATATTATATAATTGATTCAACCTATTTTTTACTTAAAATGATAATATTATGTAATAAAGAGTACAATTTTTTTTTTTAAATCTTGGATTTACCTACCTCAATTTAATTTAGAAATTTATAAGTTAGGTCGGATTAGGTTCCTTTATTGATCGGGCAATGAGTAAGCATGGATATGGGTTAGGTTTAGCCGTGAGTCGAGTAATAGATTATATATACTATGTTTAGTTAGAATGAACCATCAACTTGGTCTTATGTAGTGGATTGGTTCATAGGTTTGGTTATATTGACCATGAAACAATGTTCAGATTGGTTGAGTCCTAGATTAGATAATGAATTGAGTCAATTAGATCATAAAATTGGTCATGGATTAGGTCGCAAGTTGTGTTTGGATTGGATCTTGGGTCATGGATTAGGTTGGGCCATGGGTTGGGTCATATACCTTAAAATTCACAAGTGGTGAAAATTGTTTTCCGACCCCTTTCTCCAGGAGCTCATTTTACACACCTTTTGTGGCAAATGACCAAGCCTAGAATAATTTTCCATGGAAAAGGTTTGCATGGAACAATGGAAAAACAATTTTGTTTTGAAAATCAATTTTCATTTCCACAAAAATATTATGAAGAAACATGCCCTTACAACTTGATTTATTAAACTTGAAATTCTTGGCATAACTTTATCATATTAGTATATTAAAAATAGATAAATTTGTATAAATATATAATTTAGGAAAAGGAGTTTCAAGATTGAATTTGGTGAGTTAAAATTATTTCATCCAACCTTATTCTTATACTAAATTAAGAGAAATTATTGCAAAGATTAGTAAAAAAATAGACAAAAAAAAAAGAGATTTATTATTAAATTTGCTTAGTTCGATTGGACTCGCATTTTTTATGTTAGTGTAATTTTATATAAAATTTGTGAAATGTAAAAAATTACTCCCTCTGTCCCAAATTAATTGTCCTATATGGATTTTAGAATTGTCCCAAAATAATTGTCTCATTTAGTATAAAGTGTATTGAAAATGTATGAGATCACATGAAATCTTAGCCTTATAAAGAGAGTTCCTTAAAAAAACATAAATATTTCAAATGAGACAATTAAAATGAGACAGAGAGAGTATATATTATCAGCTTTTGGAGAGAAGTTGGAGTTAGGGTTATCCAATTGAGTTTCCAGTGACTCAAATGTTTAGATGAAGTATCAATTGGCACTTGGAATTGAAGGAAGATCCGAGTAACTTCTTAAGATTCTATGGAATTTATCAAATTTTAGATTCTGTCGGGTTTCTTGGGAACTTGAGCTGAATTTGATATTTTTTATTCAATTTTGTTGAAGACTTAGGTAAGTCTTAAAACCAATGATACCTTTTATCGAAGCTTAAAAAAAATCATCTCATTTTAACAGTTAGGTCGAGTCGCATCAACAATATGAATTGAATAATTTAGGTCAGTAATTCGAGTTACCTTCGACTGAATTAAATAATTTTTACTATGAATTGAATTTAGTTTATTAAAATTGAGTTCAATCTACCCAAATTTCAGTCCTAATTGATCATTAATCGAAATTCAAACACCTTAGCCATGCATGTGATTGCCTTTTATCCTCTTCTCAACCTAACCATTTCTTCCTATACTCTTGCATGTGCAAAGATTCTATTCAGGCTCCTCCAACTCTTCATTATTATTGGACCAGCCCCCTTCAATTATGATGCTCAATATCCCCATCAGTTTATGCTATTTTTTATTTATTTAAGGATATTTTTTAAAAAATTATTTTATTAAAAATAATCTTTTTAATCAAGTTTTATTTTTTTCATTTTTTTTAATTTCTTATTCATCATTATATTTATTATTATTATTAAAAATCATTTTTAATTTGAGCAAATTAATGTGGGTCAACTAGTGTAATTAAGTAGGTAATTGGGTCATGTTTTTATGAATGACACTTTTTGTAACGACCCGTCCCGCTACGGGCACGTTAAAACTGTTACAAACTCCTAAAAACAATTTAATACAATTTCGGATACTTTTTTTTTTTTCCAATGGGAGACACCTCTCCCGCCACCCACACTAACCATAGTAATCCACCAATAAACCAAAAACTGTAAATATCAATTATAATTTCAAATTATACCATTAACCCATTATTACATTCATCCGGCTCAGTAAAAATACATATATCTCAAATACATTAACAGGTCCTCAAATATAAAATGAAACCAAGACAAGTACAAAGCTGCAACTCTACGCTCAATGTTCGATTGAGGGTCCCGCCGGGCCTTCCTCTATGAAGTACCTGTGAGGCAAGGGATGAGCTCTACATGCCCAGTGAGGGTAACACACGCACCATATGTCATCAAACATACACGACATATAATCATATGAGCACAACAATGTCTAAGATGTCTACATGCATGACCATACAAAAGTATGCCCTACCCCTAGCACAGGGCCCACGTCAGCCGTGTCTCTAGAACATCCTCTAACCAACGCAATGCAACTCCTTTATATACCCAACCGCAATAGTCCACCCATCCACGGGTACGCAGACTAATTCTCCGTCAGATCGGGGTCTCTAGTCCTCAACTAGACCTATGACCCTCTCATGACAACCCGCACGCATACCACGACCAACCCAAGAGTCAGACTCACTAGAGTCCCAAACTGATTACCACAAGGGAGTAACCACCTCACCAGTCCTCAACGAACTGCCAACCAGACTCATCTATGGTTTCATCAACCAAGCACCAGAGTCTCGATAGTGAAACCTATAATCTCGGACCCCATATGCTGGTCTCCACACGACTGGTGTATCCACCTCTCACAGAATTCTATAGGTCTTCTATCGAGTGAGCCGGCCGAACTCACTCGCTAGGCGCCCATAAACTCCTGGTGAGTCAACACCGACAACACAAGTCTCAACAATGAACCCCAATACCATAACCGCGGGTAAACACACTACCACATCGCACCATAGGCTTTCCCCACCATACAAGTGTCCTAGCCTGGAATATCTCATCACATCACATCGCACCAACCCTCGATCAATGAGCGAGCGAGCACATCCTCAGCCTACTCGGTCATCTGGGGAATCACAAACCATACCAGCGGGAGCTGTCCCTCACCGCATCGTCCCTCGACCTAGGCGAGCACCTCCTCAGCCTACTCGGTCATCTAAGGATTCCAACTATGCCAGCGGGAGCTGTCCCTCACCGCTCCGTCCCTCAACCTAGGCGAGCACCTCCTCAGCCTACTCGGTCATCCAGGGAATCACAAATCATACCAGAGCGAGCTGTCCCTTACCGCTCCGTCCCTTGACCTAGGCGAGCACCTCCTCAGCCTACTCGGTCATCCAGGGAATCACAAACCATACCAGCGGGAATTGTCCCTCACCGCATCGTCCCTCGACCTAGGCGAGCATCTCCTCAGCCTACTCGGTCATCTAGGGATCCCAACTATGCCAGCGGGAGCTGTCCCTCACCGCTCCGTCCCTCGACCTAGGCGACCACCTCCTCAGCCTACTCGGTCATCTAGGGACCACAAGGCATACTGGCGGGAGCTGTTCATCACCGCACCATCCCTTGACCTAGGCGAGCACCTCTTCAGCCTACTCGGTCATTTAGGGATCACCTCACCCGTCACACATTCGGGTATCGGAACCGCAAGGGACTTCAAAGGTTACCTTGGGTGAACCAACATTCAGTCTGATGGCCTATCTAGGGTTAACATAATTACTTCCCAATTAGTCGTTATCTGGGACTCTAAGGCACCTTGTTCTCTAAATCAGATTAGCCTCTCTCATAGGTACGTCCGGGAAATACAAGACGGACCGACCATTTGATCCATGCAAGGGGTTACGACTCCCCATTTCTAATCACAAGGGAGTCTGAATCCCAACCACGCGTCCACTGTGCGGTCCCACATAACATCCGCACCCTAACTACCCAACAAGCTAGGGGGAGTCTCTAGATCCTGATGTGGCCTAGTACCCATGCCCCACCGGCATTCCATTTACACTAGCTACATGCATACAAAATTATCTCTACGCATGCCGTCAATATGACATATCGCAACATAATTAAGTATATACATCATCATCTATCACATGCTACACATTAACATTCAGATATGGTATCAATCATGGCATATTCCATACGAGCTTAGAAAGTGGTATCATCTACTATCTACTGCACGCAATTCTAAAGCATGTTGATTAAACTATTAATCACATACATGGCAAGTTATCATACGTCAACCAATCATGTTATCATACTATCAACAAGTCATGACATCCGATAAACTATTCATAGGTACTCCATGAGCAATGGGTACAAATGCACCCTGATGAGACCCCCGCCACATAATGGTATCAACAGTTCCCTTGCCGAGTGGCTTATAATACCGGGAGACCCCATTCGCCGCATTTTGTACCCACACATCTGATAGAGTAGTAATATGCGTAGATGCATGCTAAAAGCGATGATAAGTTCCCTCACCTGCGTGTGTGCTTGAAATCCAATGCGAGAAAACGAGTTCGGGGGTTGAAGGGGCTCAATCTGTTGAAACAAAAACACAATGATAAGTAACCGGACAAAACGAGTCAAACTAAGTCTGGACTACAAACGGGTCCGAAAGTGAGTCAGGTCCAAACCGAACTGAAGTGGGCCTGAAACTGAAAACTAGATCTAAAATGGGCCGGATCTGAAAATTGGACTTTAAAATGAGCCGGGCCCAAGGCTGGGCCGAACTGGGCCGGGCCGGTTGGAACTGGGCCAGATTGGCTGAGTCAGGTCGGGGCCTAGCTGGGCTGGACCAGATCTGCGAGCTGGGCTGGGCTGGGCCGAAGTGGGCCAGACCAAGGACTGCTGGGCCCAGAACTGAACCCAGTCGAGTCAACTCAGTGACCCGACTGAGTTGGCTCAAAACCAACTGAGAAATAATGAAAAAGAGGGAAAAGAGGAGAAAATAAGAGGAAAACTAGAGAGAGAACGAGGAAGAAGAAGATCGAGGAGAAGAGAGGAGAAGGAAATCGGGTACCTGAAATTGGCGAGCACGGCAGAAAAGGGCTTGGAAATCCGACGCTGAAGGCGGAGGTCACTCCCAGAGATCAGCTGCAGGGAGCGGTTTAGGTCGGAGAGGCTGGAGAAGGGGATTCGGGCCGGAAGGAGGAAAGAAAAGAGAGGAGATCGCGAGAAAGAGAGAAGAGGGGGCGGCGGCGACGACGACAAGGGGTTTAGGGTTTTCAATAAGGATGAGGGGAAGAAAGAAGAGAGGAGAAGGAAGAAAGAGGGACGAGAGAGGGGCGGACACACCAAGGGAGCGGCGGCGGCGGAAAGAGGAATTAGGGTTAGGGTTTGATGGAAAAGGGAAGAAGATGAAGATGGGGAAAAGAGAGGGTGCGGCAGCACTGTAGCAGCTCGCTACAGTGCTGTGCGGAAAGGGGTATAACAATTTAGGGTTTTGGGGGGTTTTAAGATAGAAACTCTTTTTTTTTTATTATTATTATTTTTTTTTATATATATAAAATAAAATCTTAAATTTTCCAAAAATAAATAAATAATTTAAAACTCATTAAAAATCAAACGTCGAACATCGGGGAAGATAACGTGTGATTTTCAAATTTTTTACATGATAAAATATTCAATCATTCAAAATTACTAAAGTACCCTTTGAGTCTCCGTACTCAAAACGAACTACCACGGGGCCCACATTCACCCCACCGCTACCAAGACCCTAAAACTCCGAAAAATCGGGTCGGGTCATTACACTTTTCCTAAAAGATACCAAAACAACGTAAATAGACCTAATTATCTACTTAATCGTGCATGTTGACTCGTGACTCGATTTATCCCCACCCGAATTAAATTAAAAATGAATTGAGGTTTTAAAATTGGATTAGATTATGGACATGTTTGAGAAGGTCAAAATAAGAGTTGAGTGAAAAAATAATGATTCGAATGAAATAAAAGTGAGCTTAGATTGGATTTCAATCCAAACTTGCCTGCCTAAATTGCACCCCCAATCTAGATATTTGGATCATATTATTGATCTAACTATTATGGTTTTGATATACTATTTGAATATCATCAAGTGTTTTAATATTTTAAGTCGGATTCATGAGAGGTCTAACTTTTACTAAATTCTACATACCTAACTAAATTTTTTTGAGAGACTAATTCAATTCAATCACACGTTTTGAAAAAAAATGAAGGTGCATACGCCAACATGAAATTTAGAAACAAACCACAATAATCGACATACTTGAGTTATGAAGTTCTTGTAATTCAATTTAATATATATATATATATATATATATATAACTTGGGATCTATTAACCTTACAAAATCAAACAACAACAACTATGCATGATAATTAAAAAAAAAAAAACTATTCCACTTAATATTTAAAGGCACTTGATTTGAACTAAATAAATAAATAGGTAAAGTGAAGTTTTCTATTCATTATCAATTTTATTTATTTAAATCAAATAAAAAATTATTTTCATAATAGATACATTAACAAGCCTTGAAGAACATTAGGTATCAATAACATTTGCTTATAATTTAGAAAACTTCAAATTAGACCATCTGATATTCTGATCTACTTGTAGTGCTAGAGCTCTACTCACTTACACTTACATTGAAGGTTTTAAAAATTGATTGAGTCAGACATTGGAGTTGACCAGGAATGATAGATTAAGACTCGGGCTAGGTCCTATTTTACCAATTTCTTGACTCACCATCTTTATCTCGACAAGTCCATTTGAGTCGGAGACCGAGTTCAACAGTCATATGGTATGAGTAAGCAAACTGAAATATGAATTACAATAATTAGATTTAAATTTTTTTTTTTTTTAATTTACATGTGAGAAACCACAAGATTCCAAGCGTAAAACCTCTATAAGTGAGCCCATTACCCCTAAGGCATACCAATGTTAGACCATGGGAGCTCGAACCCATAACCTCTCACTTCCTAATGCGGGAGGCAACCAGTTAAAATACACCCATGAAAACGTGATCTAACAAGAAATGATCGAAATTGTGAAGTCGTAAGATAATCACGCATAGTCTAATTTGAAAAACAAATAATTTTATACAATATTTGAAATACCCTACTTTCTATAACTAATTTTGGAGAGTCTAATTTATAAAATCAATAACTCTATATAACATTTAATATACACTTCTCGGAGTAAATCAAACAAACAAGGTTCAAATAATTAAACAAGAGGAGAAAGATTAATCTTTTGAAAAATGACGAACCAAGGAATCCAAATTATTAAGAGAAATCCCACCTTCGGACCACACTCCACGTACTGCATCACCCAATTTCTCAGCTCTTTGCCTCATTTCCTTTCCTTCTTCATACTCCATCAACCTCCTCACCACACCTTCCACCGCCTCCGCTGCCACCACCTCCTCCCAGCGATCCCACTCCCTCGCCATGACTCCGATCTTCAGAACACTAGTCACCAACAGTGCATTCATGGGCTGGTCGGAATGCATGGGCCAAGCTGCAATTGGCACGCCCATGCTCATGCTCTCCATGCATGAATTCCACCCACAGTGGCTTACAAATCCACCCACTGATGGGTGGGCCAATATATCAAGCTGTGGTGCCCAATCTCTCACTATCAATCCCATATCTGCATTCCTCTTCTCATACCCTTCAGGTAGTTGTTCCCTTCTTCTACTCTGTTTCTCCTCCTCCTCTTCTTTTTCTTCTTTATTAGCGAAAATATCGCCTCTATCTGCTTCTCTCAACACCCAACAAAACCTTATTCCGCTGCGCTCTAGTCCCACCGCAAGCTCGAAAATTTGTTCATTGGAAATTGACGTCGTCGTTCCGAATGAGATGTAAATTACCGATTTGGGTGGTTGTCTACCTAGCCATTCCAAGCACTGATGCCGCCGTCGTGAAGTGGTGTTACTTTCATTGACAACGGTTATTGGATTCAAGGGCCCAATAGCCCACAAGTTTTGTCCAAGGAAGGGCTTTTTAGTCAAGAAGTCGATGAATTCAGCTTCCACTGGATAGCATGTGTTGAAGAGATGACCGGAAACGGGAATTTGCATGAGCGGCATCTGGGATGCTATGAACTCAGCGAACCGCTGCGAGAAGCATCCTTCAATCCCAAGATGTGGCAATTCGGGTAATTTGAGATCAGCTTCTTCTGGGTCTCCATGCTCCTCTCGCCAGAAGAAGAAGGTGGTGACAGCTGAGGTGCTATGGAACACGTAGGAATCACAATTGGGGTGTTTCGACGATACTTCAGCACAGAATGCCATGAGAGAGTCATGGATTAAGACGAGCCTCCGGGCAGTTGTCGAAAGCGAATGGAGGAGCTCGGACAAGGGCTCGTAGAGGTGCGTCGAGGCTTCGAAGACAGGCTGAAGCTGGTCTGGGAATTTGATTTTGGAATCAGGGTCTGGTGGTGGGGTGGAGAAGGGAGGGAAAGGGAGGTCATGAAAGTGGATATTGGAAATGGTAAGAGGGTCCCATCCGTGTACACGTATCTGGGCTTGGCGGTTGTGGGTGGCTGAGCCGACGTAGTGGATGGGCAGTCCTCGAGCAGATAGGAGGCAAGAGAGGTGGAGGAGTTGGTTCAAATGGCCTTGTGCTGCTAAGGGGACCATCACCACCGCTACCGGTATTTCCATCCCAAATTCTCAATGCTATATTGCTAGATTGATTGATTTGAACACAAGCAAGATATTCAACGGCTCTTATTCACCACAAATCTCTCTCTTTCGCTCTCGCTCTCTCATCTGAAGTAGAAGTAGCTGCCTTTTATGAGCAGAGACGGTAGAACAGCCATGAATTATACCAGTCATTCCAGTATTGACAGAAAGCGATATCCTCTGCTTATTTTGCTTTTGTCTCAATTCAGAAAACAAGAAGATAGGGTTAGATGTGTGATCCTGATGTATAGTGGGGCCCACCACATTTTCCTGTTTCATACGCCCTAAGGATAGACAAAGGTTAACCGCATGCTGTTAATGCCTACCTCAACGGTCAATTTCAATGGACCACTCTCCTAGTTACAGATCATCTTGATCATAAAAAAAAAAACAGTTATATGTAACATCTTGATCATGAAAAACAGTTATCTACAGGTGAGACAGGTCTGGACATAAGTCATAAACTCTAGTCAAGTGTAGCTTAACTCATTCTCTCTCGTCTCAGAAAATGGAAGATTATGGATTTGAGCTTCTACGACTTAACTTTAGTGTGCTATAGGGATAGTGAACTCATTTCTGAAGGTCTTACGTTGGGTCTCCTATAATTTCCCATACGTAAATTAAAAAAAATGATATTTAATAATAGAATGAGAATTATTAACTCTACTCTAACCATGAACTTTTATTACTTGTGGTTCAGATTATTGTCAGCCATTAAACTTAACTAATAAAGTAAACTATTCAAATGTAGCTTAATGTTACCTATTGATGTACAACACGTACCATTTATTTCATTTTAATTTTCTATTATTTTATCTATTTTTTCTTTTTCTTTTCCTAGTGGAACTAAGGTTTCCTTTCTTGATTATGTTTTTTTTTTTTTTTTATCTTTCATTATATAAGCCTTCCGCAAAGAATGTAATTTCTTTTCATAATTAAAATTCTAATTTACAATCGAGACAGAGGTTTATTTTTTTTCCTGCTTTTCTCTTTCCTTCTGTCTTCTTCCTTGTCAAAGGACCCATTTTTTTTATTGATCCGCCGGTGGCGTCCACCTTACGGCATTACCTATAACTTAATTTAAGTCAAATAAATAAAAAAATCATTAAATTTTTAATCTAAAATCAAAATGTTGGCAACCGTTAATTTATCTCTATAAAATCAATTTTCTAATAAATTAATCTTATTTTAAAATAGTAATGTGGACAATCTTATTTTTTTATATAATCACGCAGTCACAAAATCCATGTTCTATGGCGTATGGCGTAAGGCATGACGTTTATCTTATTTGACACGGCGGCCGATCCTAACGCCGACTTTTTTCGTGGTTTTCAAAATTTGAATTAAAAAGTCCATTTTACTCTTAATCTTTCGTATTTCTTTAAAGTAAATATTACGGGTGTACTTATTTTTGAACCGAGCAGTGCACTGATAATTTCAGGTGATGCACCACTCAGTATTTCACTGATAATTTTTAAAAATTCAGTACTCAATATCTCTTTTAAAATTTCAAAGTTATTTGTTAAGCACAGTATATTTTCAAAAAATTTCAAATTGAATATCTGAACTAATTACAATAATTTGGTAAAAATACTTTAAGACTTTAAGGTCTTTTGACGCTTCCAAATACTTAAAACAAAGTATTTTATAAATAAGGGTATCCCTTGACTGTGCCAAAATACATTTGAGAGTGTCAAAAGATCTTTAAGTCTTAAAGTATTTTTATCAGGTTATCGTAATTAGTCTCGATATTCAATTTGAAAAATTTTGGAAATAAATAATACTTAAAAAATAACAGTGTAGGTTGCAGATGCTACATAGTGCATTAGTTAAATAATAAAATTTTCTTTAAATTTTTTTTAAAATTTTAAAATTATTTTTTAAGTACTATGTGTTTCCAAAATTTCTCAAATTGAATATCCGGACTAATTATAATAACCTGATAAAAATACTTTAACACTTTAAGATCTTTTGACACTCCTAAATGCTTAAAACATAATATTTTACAAATAAAGGTATCCCTTTGCTGTGCTGAAATACATTTGGGAGTATCAAAAGACCTTAAAGTCTTAAAGTATTTTTATCAGGTTATCGTAAGTAGTCCAGATATTCAATTTGAGAAATTTTTGAAATACACAGTACTTAAAAATAACTATCTAAGTGATACTAGTGATACTACAGTAACAAATAGTGCATTAGTTAAATAATAAAATCTCCTTTAAAATTTTAAAGTTATTTTTTAAGCATTGTGTATTTTCAAAAATTTCTCAAATTAAATATCCGGACTAATTATAATAACCTGATAAAAATAATTTAACACTTTAAAGTCTTTTGGCACTTCCAAATGTGTTTTTGGCACAGCCGAGGGATACTCTTATTTGTAAAACACTGTATTTTAAGCGCTTGCGAGTGTCAAAAGATCTTGAAGTTTTAAAGTATTTTTACCAGATTATTATAATTAATTTGAATATTTAATTTGAGAAATTTTGAAAACACAAAGTGCTTAAAAAATAACTTTAAAATTTTAAAAAAATTACTGAATACTGAATTTTTGAAAATTATCAGTGAAATACTGAGCGGTGCACCGCTCAAAATTATGAATATACCACTCAATTTAAAAAGAGGTTTACTTTTTAAAAATATATGAAAGGATAAAATGGACTTTTCACAGATCCATGTTTCTGAATAGAAAAGCCCGCATCAGAATAGGCGGCCCTTGACATGCGACTGTAGAGCCAACATTGTTTTTGTCTGTCTTGGAATGAGAAAGGATATTCTTATCTTTATATTAGCTAAATATAAAATTAGATTTATATGAACAATGACAAAATGTGAGTTTTATTTAATGTAATAACTTAATTTTTTTATGTTTATTTATATATAGAGAGAAAATTTAGAGTGACTATAAAATATGGGTTGATGTTTAGTTATTATCTGGTTGTGATTTATTTTCAAATCAACAAATAAAAAAATCATTTAATAATATAAGTAGTTTTACGCTATGTTTGTGCACAACTATTTTTATAAAAATTGATTTTCTTGATAATTTCTATTTTCATAGAAAATGAAATCTATAGATTTTGCTTTCCATAAATATTAATTTCTTTAGTTTAGTGTAATAAAAAGTTTCTATAATAATTCAGTAGGTGTGACCATGAGACATGCAAGTTATAATGAAATTATACATAATTCTAGATTATGATAGTGATCGTGGTAATGAACATAATTATTATAATAATTAAAATAATAACAACAAGAGAAATTATTTACATTATATCGTTGATTCAACCTGTTTTTTACTTAAAATGATAATATTATGTAATAAAGAGTACAATTGGTTTAAATCTTAGATTAAGCTACCTCAAATAATATAGAAATTTATAAGTTAGGTCGGATTATGTTGCTTTATTGATCGGGAAATGAGTAAGCATGGGATATGGGTTGGATTTGATCGTGAGTGAGTAATAGATTATATATACTATATTTAGTTAGAAAGGACCATCAACTTGGTCTTAGATAGTGGATTGGTTCATAGGTTTGGTTATATTGACCATGAAACAATGTTTAGATTGGTTGGGTTCTACACTGGATAATAGATTGAGTCAATTGGATCATAAAAGTGGTCATGGATTATATGTCGTGTTTGGATTTGATCTTGGGTCATGGATTAGGTTGGTCATGTGTTCGGTCATATACTTTAAAATTCACAAGTTGTGGAAATTGTTTTTCGACCCTCTCCTTAGGAGCTCATTTTCCACACCTTCTTAGCAAATGACCAAGTTGCAGAATAATTTTCTATGGAAAAGGTTTGCATGGAACAATGGAAAACAATTTTGATTTCAAAATCAAATTCCATTTCCACAAAAAATATTATGAACAAACATGCCCTTACAACTTGATTTATTAAACTTGAATATCTCAGAATGACTTTATCATATTAGTATATTAAAAATAAATAAATTCATATAAAAATATATATTAGGAAAAGGAGTTTCAAGATTAATTTTGGTGAGTTAGAATGATTTCTTCCAACCTTATCCTTATACTATTTAAATTAAGATAAGGCCAAAGGTGGATTGGATATGGTTCCCATTTGGTTAAGGAATGAAGCTTTGCTTTGTAAATGGGGTTAGTGTTTTGGCAAGGAAGCGAATGCATTGTGGGTAAGAGTTTTAAAGGCAAAGTATGGAACATCAAATGTCAATGAGTGGAGTTTAGGGAAAGAAGTAGAAAAATCGGGGTCACAAACTCTTAAAGCATGGTGGAGTTTTTGTCTGGGTAACTCGGAAGTGGGGGATCTATTTAGAAAACATTTGCGCCTCTGGGTTGGTAAAGGCAATCGGACATTTTTTTAGGAAGATGTGTGGTTAGGGGATATGCCCCTGAAGGAGAGTTTCCCAAGATTATTTAGGGCCTCTAGGAATAGGCACGATCTAGTGGGAAATTTGTTTGATCAAGGGAGGTCGTGGCTTTTTTATTTCAGGAGAAATCTTAGAGACTTTGAGATTGATAGCCTGAATGAGCTTAAAAGGTTGCTCAATGAATTTTCGATGGATTTAGATTGTGAAGATGAGCTTGTTTGGACGGGTGACTCTTCTGGTCTCTTCTCAGTTAAATCCTTAATTGAAGCAATTCCCCGAGGTGTGACCGGTTTGACGGTTCCTAAGGCTATTTTATGGAAATCTTTGGCGCCTCCAAGAGTCCAAATGTTTGTCTGGTGTTGCATGAAGAAGAAGATCCTGACTAGGGTAGAGCTTAGGAGAAGAGGTCTTTTATCGGAAGAGGGTGATGCTAAATGCCCACTTTGTGAGTTGGAGGATGAATCTATCGATCACCTTATGGTTACTTGTCCAGTGACTTGGAGACTATGGAGTTGCTTCTTGGAGCTTTTGGGCGTATCGTGGGTTTGTCCTAATTCGTGGGAGGGGGTTTTGGAGTATTGGTTACTATCTGGATTGAGAAGTAGGAAAAAGATTGTTTGGAACTTGATCCCCTCCGTGGTTTTGTGGTCAGTTTGGAAGGAGAGAAATCTTAGGGTCTTTGAAGGGATTAAGTCAGATTTTAATGGATTTTTTCATAACGCTAAGTGGAGATTGTGTTGTTGGATTTGTGTTAATAAGGAATTTAGGGATTGTAAAATCAATGACTTGTTCCAAGCATGGGAGGATTGCATGATGAATCGCCCGAGAAGCAAGAGGGTGCGAGCCTTGTGGTCTCCTCCGGTTTGACGGTGCTTCGAGAGGTAAATCGGGTCCGGCGGGGATCGGGGGTGTTATTAGGGATCATTTGGGCATCATAAGAATTGTCTTTTCGGAATCTGTGGGGTCAGAGGAATCTAATGAAGCGGAACTTCTTGGTATACGGAGAGCTTTAATTTTAGGGTTTGAATTAGGGAGGGTTAAATTAGTGATTAAGAGTGACTCCTCAAACGCAATTAAATGGGCCAAAGGGGAGAAACATCCGCCATGGAAGCTGACTACTTTGATGAGGGAAATTAAGGGGTTGGTAGAAAGAATGGAGGTCTCATTTTCTCTTGTCAGCCGCTCTGCTAATGGGGTGGCGGATTTTTTTGCAAAAAAATGGTGTAGATGGAATTGTGAGGGGCACTTTTCCTGGGGGATAATTTACTTGGGTCTATGTTTTAATATTGGGTTCATAGGGTGTAAGTTTTTTTACTATTTTGAGGCCTATAACTATTAGGCTTCATCTTTGTTTTCTTACATTTGTATCTTTGTTTTATTTATGAAATTTTCACCGTTCAAAAAAAGATAAATTCTTGCAAAGATTAGTAAAAAAAAAAGAAAATAAAAAAAGAGATTTATTATTAAATGTAGTTTCTTTCTTTTTCTTTTTCTTTTTTTGGTTGCTTGTAATTAATAGATGAGATGTATTTGAATTTAGTAGGTAACGCATGTCAATCATTGAAGCAGGGGTCGAAAAAACGCTTCGGCCGATAATTTTCTCTCTCATCCATTTTTTCCATTGTATTGCATTTCTCTCTCCTCCGATATTCAAAACCATAAAAAACCATATCGGTTTTTGTTTTTCTAAAAAAAAAATTAAAAAAATTTTAAATACCGATTTTTATGCATATCGGCCGATATGGTAACCGTTATTCAATCCGAATATCGGTCATATCGGCCGATAACCTTTTGTACGGCCGATACATATCGTATTGGCCAATATCGTTCGGTCATGAAAAACCGATACGATATGTATCGGCCGATATTTCGACCCCTACATCTAAGGATAGCATCCATAAAGATCATTCCAAGTTCAAGTTTATCTTTTGTTTTGTGCAAGCAAGTGTAATTCTCCTTTCTGTTCTTTTGATTTCTAGTCTTGGTTTTGCTTAGAATTAATTTAAATTTTGCAATTAGGTTCGAATTTTGCAAGGAGAATTCTACTATAGTGTTCTTTTAATTTAATTCTTGCAATTCATTTCTAGTGTTATTTAGAATCTTATTCCCTTGGTGAAATTCACAAGGTGTTGATTTTTCCTGTGAGAGTTAGTGTCACGCCCCGACCCGACCAGTGGGCCCGGAACGCGACTGATTTTTTTTTTTTTTGAAAGATAAGGTAAGTACACTAAACCACAAGCACTCTGACTGGGCCGGATCAACAGTTAGGCCCAGCGGTTACACATCAGCCCGTTGAGTGGACTCAAACATGTACCATATGCCTGCCTCCAAAAACCCAGACATAAACAATCATCAATACATAACATAATCAAAATCAAACATCATTAATTAATCATAACATTGTCTCAATTGGCAACATAGCCGATTACAACGTAAATTAAGTACCACATCCGGTACTTAATACAAAAACAACGGTTCTAAGAACCCACAGCAAGATCAGGGCATTCCCCTCCGGGGGAAATCCCAAGGCACTGCTTCAGCTTAAACGCCCTAAGCCTGAAAGAGAGGGTCCTCCTCATCGGGTTCATTGCCTGAAAGGTAAGTGGTGTGAGCTAACTAGCCCAGTGAAGGATAATTAACAATGCACATTAAGCAAATAGTAAAACAGGTTAGCAACAGTTCAATATCACATGCTTGATAACAGTAAGCATAATTTCAAATAAGATAATAACACCCTCAGACTATCAATCACTGTCATTATCCACCGTAACGCCTGCCGACTATACTGAGACCAGTATTAAGTCCCGACACGGTCAAAATACATCCTTGCAAGTACATCTCCGGCTCTTAAACGTAGCCGATACTGACACCCTCAAGTCAGCAACTGACGACAGCATGGTCCGCCCATGGTCCAGTAGACATAAACCATCTCTCACATGGCCGATATTGGTTCAATAGCCCAGGTACGTGGAAGCAGTCTTACATACACATACGGTTAACACCGTAATATCATAGCACTCTTACCATAGTGCACCATGTATAGGCACATGAGTGGGTTCATCAAAATCGAAACCACTCATTGCTCAATATAACACCTGTTTACAAAATCTGTAGAGTTAAGTTCCCTCACCGTGATCGTGTGGTTTCGCGGTCTCTGTCAAACAACATACAAGTGCACGATCAATATACATACAAATACGTACACATACGTAGTATTTTGGAAATCGCACGTTTTCCCACAAAATATCCAGGGTTAATGGAAATGAGTCTCCTACTTGGTTTCTATCCTTTTTAAATTATCCACAAGATAATAATATAATAAACATAAGGGGCTCAGTCCAAACTCATATTGTCTTCTGGGCATTGACCAGATTGACTTATTGAGTAAGGTCTAGATCCTCGGGTCACTTCTCGGTTGTCTTCTGGATATGGACCAGAGCTGACATTTTGAGTTGGCCTCGAGGTCACTCAGTGCCCGACTATAGTGTCGGCCTGAAAGTGAATCACTCAGTTCCCGACTAGTGTCGGACTGAAAGCGTATACAATAGTATTTAGACTATAAATAATAAGAGGAAAATGGGTTAGTACAATTTTAATTAACAGAGGGGGTATAAACTACAATAATTAATCAAACACATCAAATAATCAGAAATCAAGATTAAAACAGTAATCAATAATATTTTATTCATTTAAAACTGTGTTCCTCGGATCATCACTTCGGAACAAGGGTACAGTGGCTTCGGATCATCCGAACCACCTAAAACTGAGTCACTGGCCTCGGACCTTGAGGCGTGACTTCGGATCGTCCGAATATTGGGTCTCGGACCTTCCGAAGTCCAATCCGAAATAGGAAAACAGAAAACAGGAGTCTCGGTGGGTCTACAAGGCTCGGAACGTCCGAAGACTGGGTTCGGACCTTCCGGGCTGGCTCGGTCCTTCCGAGCTGGCTCGGTCCTTTCGAAAAGGGGGGTCTAGCTCGCCTCGGGCGGTCTGGGCTTCGGGGTGAAGCTCGGAACGTCCGAAGGCTGACGGTTCTTCCGAACTGGGCTCGGTCCTTCCGAGCTCGGCTCGGTGCGTCCGAAAGAGGTTGGGTTCGCCTTGGGCAGTCTGGGCTTCGGGTTGAAGCTCGGAACGTCCGAGGGTCACAGCTCGGACCGTCCGAAGGTTCGGACCGTCCGACGATCGGCTCTCGGACCTTCCGAGAGTCGTCGTCTCCAACTGTCTGCAACAGCAGACAGTCACGGCGGAAAAACGGTGAAATGCGATTCCAGAAAGGGAGGGCTTCCCGGATTCGGTTTTCACATCGGTCTGGTTTGATGGACTCCTCTGGGAGTCCTCTTTACACAGGGATTGGTTTGGAGCTCAAAAACTCAAAGGGCCATCCGATTTTAAGGGTAGATCATCACGGGTACATGAAATCCATGGTTTTCCTTAAAACTTTGAAACGGTTTTTCTCCATCAAAACGGGGTCAATTTTGGTTTTGCTTGATTCTAAAGCGGTTAGAATTGAAAGAGGAATGTAATGGATACCTTGGTTTCGATTCTTGGGTTGAAATTTGGATTTTTGGAAAATCTTCCACTTAGCTTACTGTTACTGAAAAACAGCAGCTTAGACAGGGTCGGCCGGAATTTAAACAGGAATTTAACAGAGTGTAAGAGAGTAGAGAGAATAGAAGAAATGCAGAACTCTGCTGGGAGTTGCAACTGAGGGAGAGGGACCGAATTTATAGGTTATCGGTTGAGGAGAGATGCCTGAATTCAGCTGCATAAGCAGTGAAAACGATGGGACGGGATAGAAGGCTTCATCATTCGCCGGCCGGAAATGCTGTTGATGGGATGAGACGGAAGATCTCAATGATGGCCGGAAATCCGGCCGGTTGGCCAGTGCACGACTGCATGGCGCAGGCAGGAAAATCCAGAGGTTTGCAGATCAGCCCTCAGAAAAAAATTTCTAATTGCAGATAAGTCCTTATTTAAGAAAATTTGATTTTTAAAACTAAAAGTGGTAAATTTAATATTCAAAAATCCGATCCAACCTTACAGATGGGTTGGGTTTTGAAAACTTAGGTCACCATAAAATTTTTAGATTTTATTTCTTATTAAAAACCCTTGATTTAAACAAAAATCATATTTTTCTCATAATTACTTAATTAATCAAACGTAAAAATAACAAATTTGTAAATCTTATTTTCAGATAAAATGAAATATCTAGATCATTTTTAAAATGGTCTAACACCCGATACCATTTTCAAAATTTAACTCCTTCCCGAAAATATTTTAAATAATTAAAACTCTCTTTCGGGCGATATTTAAATATCATTTTCTGAAAAATAAATTCATTTTAAACTTAGAATGCAAATCATTCAATAAGGAGAGTATTATCAATCAATGAAAATCACCAAATCACACCAATTATGAAAATTTACACGACAAACGGTGAAATTACCAAAATACCCCTCCAGCTCGACGGGCTGGATCACTGAGCTCACGGGCTCGGATTGGGTCTCGCTTGGGCTTTCCCCAAAGCCCTGACTGAAAACTCTGAGATCAACCGATTAAACACGGAAATTAAGCTAAATTATGTCTAATCCGGGGCAGGGTATTACAGTTAGGGTCTTAAAAACAATCATAGCCTTCATTCCGACCTAAAGAAAATCATCTCAGTCCAACAATCGAGTTGAGTCGGATCAACAATTTGAATTGAGCAATTTAAGTTAATAATTCGGGTCAAATTGAATTGAAGAAGATTGTTGGTGGCAACTACATCCCTACTGTATATTATACTTATTGTCACTATCTGTTATTAAATTTGAGTCGGGTTAGATTAAGAAATTTAAAATTAATTCAATTTAATTTGACATAAGTGCACCAAATTATAAAATAACAATCGGATTAAATCGGGTCAAAAATTTGAGTTGAATCGGATTGAGTTATTACCCGAGTTTCAACTCTAATCCTCGTCATAGGTTCCACACTTTTGAATTACACAGTTCATATGATCCTATCCCAGCCGTTAAATTGGTCGTCGGCAGCGGTCCAATTACTTTGACAAGCCAGACAGTTGAGTGCCAAATCAAATATATTAGTTTATGATTTTGACACGTAGAAATATTATCTATTAGATATTTAGATTAGGTCGTGAGTTGTAATCACAGTTCCTAAGATGAAACGTGGTTGCAAAGGGTTTTTTTTCTTTTAATGTCATTCCATGACTTTTTTACTTGTTTGTTTTATCTTTTTATTAATATATAAATTCAATTTTTTTTAAAAAAATTTACGTGTAGAAAACTGTGAGATACCCACAGTAAAACCCACAGGTGAACTCACTATCCTTAGAATACATTAACGTTACGGGTCATGGGAACTCGAACCCACAATGTCCCATTTCACATATACTCTAGTAATGATACATTATTATTCGTTCTCATAATTTTAAAGTATTCATAAATGCCTTCTCTTGTAAAAAATAATTTTTTATTTGCTTCAAATTTTTATAACTTTATTGTATTGCTTTATATTAATATCATCAATTTTATTTGTACTAGATTTGTACAACTTCTAGTAGAACCATCTTATAAAAATATAAGATATATTCGAAAGACTAATAAAATGAGGAGAGAGAGGTTCACATAGGCGACATTATGCATGCGTGACCATGCCCAAAGTAATAATGTGGGACCTACATTAGAAAATCAAATTTAATGGATTTCAAAAGCCATGATTTTCAAGAGAATAAAAATCAACAATGAATGGCGCACTTTTGCATGGATTTCAACGGTGAGATCAACTCAGAATGAGTTTAAAAGGGATAGAAATCTAATTCACGTGATAGGATACGGTGTGAGGGGGTAAGGGCTTTAAAATTTAAACGGCATTTAAAATCAGTTTTTTTTTTTTTCACTTTCCCGTAATTACCACAAAAAATAATATTATTGAGATAATATCATGAAAATCTGATACTATCGCAATATTAATGACATTTAAAAAAAATTAAGATCTAACCCATTGTTAATTTGGTTTAATTTAAGATCTAGATTTTTTAACCCGATTAATAGATAGGTCAGGTCAACCCAAGCCCATTTAAAATCAGTTTTTTTTATTTCTTATTCATCATTATATTTATTATTATTATTAAAAATCATTTTATGGGTCAACCTGTGTAATTAAGTAGGTAATTGGGTCATGTTTTTATGGATGACACTTTTCCTAAAAGATACGAAAACAATGTAAATAGACCTAATTATCTACTTAATCGTGCAGGTTGACTTGTGACTCGATTTATCCCCACCCGAATTAGCTTAGCCCAAATTAAAAATGATTTGAGGTTTTAAAATCGGGTTAGGTTATGGACATGTTTGAGAAGCAAAAAAAATGAGTTGAGTGAAAAAATAATAATTCGAGTGAAATAAAAGTGAGCTTAGATTTAATTTCAATCCAAACTTGCCTGCCTAAATTGCACCCCCAATCTAGATATTTGGATCATATTATTGATCTATCTATTATGATTTTGATATACTATTTGAATATCATCAATTGAATGTTTTAATATTTTAAGTCGGATTCATGAGAGGTCTAACTTTTACTAAATTCTACATACCTAACTAAATTTTTATGAGAGACTAATTCAATTCAATCACACGTTTTGAAAAAAATGAAGGTGCATATGCCAACATGAAATTTAGAAACAAACCACAATAATCGACATACTTGACTTATGAAGTTCTTGTAACTCATATTAAAAAAAAAAAAATTATAATAACTTGGGATCTATTAACCTTACAAAATCAAACAACAACAACTATGCATGATAAGTAAAAAAAAAATAAAAAATTATTCCACTTAATATTTAAAGGCACTTGATTTGAACTAAATAAAATAAATAGTTAAAGTGAAGTTTTCTATTCATTATCAATTTTATTTATTTAAATCAAATAAAAAATTATTTTCATAATAGATACATTAACAAGCCTTGAAGAACATTAGGTATCAATCACATTTGCTTATAATTTTGAAAACTTCAAATTAGACCATCTGATATTCTGATCTACTTGTAGTGCTACAGCTCTACTCACTTACACTTACATTGAAGGTTTTAAAAATTGATTGAGTCAGACATTGGAGTTGACCAGGAGTAATAAATTAAGACTCGGGCTAGGTCCTATTTTACCAATTTCTTGACTCACCATCTTTATCTCGACAAGTCCATTTGAGTCGTAGACCGAGTTCAACGTATTCATATGGTATGGGTAAGCAAACTGAAATATGAATTACAATAATTAGATTTATTTATTTATTTATTTTTTTGAATTTACATGTGACAAACCACAGGATACCAAGCGTAAAACTCCTATGGGTGAGTCTACTACCTTTAAGGTACATCAATGTTAGGACATAGAAAATCGAACCCACAACCTCCCACTTCTTAATACGAGAGGCAACCAATTAAACTATATCCATGGAAACGTGATCTAACAAGAAATGATCGAAATTGTAAAGTCGTAACAGAATCATGCATCGTCTAATTTGAAAAACAAATAATTTTATACAACATTTGAAATATCCTTCTTTCTATAACTAGTTTTAAAGAGTCTAATTTATAAAATCAATAACTCTATATAATACTTAAATTACACTTCTAAGCGCTAAATCAACCAAACAAGGTTCAAGAGGAGAAAGATTAATCTTTTGAAAAATGATGAACCAAGGAATCCAAATTATTAAGAGAACTCCCACCTTCTGACCACACTCCACGTACTGCATCACCCAATTTCTCAGCTCTCTGCCTCATTTCCTTTCCTTCTTCATACTCCATCAACCTCCTCACCACACCTTCCACCGCCTCCGCTGCCACCACCTCCTCCCAGCGATCCCACTCCCTCGCCATGACTCCGATCTTCAGAACACTAGTCACCAACAGTGCATTCATGGGCTGGTCGGAATGCATGGGCCAAGCTGCAATTGGCACGCCCATGCTCATGCTCTCCATGCATGAATTCCACCCACAGTGGCTGACAAATCCACCCACTGATGGGTGGGCCAATATATCAAGCTGTGGTGCCCAATCTCTCACTATCAATCCCATATCTGCATTCCTCTTCTCATACCCTTCAGGTAGTTGTTCCCTTCTTCTACTCTGTTTCTCCTCCTCCTCTTCTTTTTCTTCTTTATTAACGAAAATATCGCCTCTATCTGCTTCTCTCAACACCCAACAAAACCTTATTCCGCTGCGCTCTAGTCCCACCGCAAGCTCGAAAATTTGTTCATTGGAAATCGACGTCATCGTTCCGAATGAGATGTAAATTACCGATTTGGGTGGTTGTCTATCTAGCCATTCCAAGCACTGATGCCGCCGTCGTGAAGTGGTATTACTGTCATTGACAGCCGTTATTGGATTCAAGGGCCCAATCGTCCAGATGTTTTGTCCAAGGAAGGGCTTTTTAGTGAAGAAGTCGATGAATTCAGCTTCCACTGGATAGCATGTGTTGAAGAGATGGCCAGAGACAGGAATTTGCATGAGCGGCTTCCGGGATGCTATGAACCCAATGAACCGCTGCGAGAAGCATCCTTCCATCCCAAGATGTGGCAATTCGGGTAATTTGAGATCAGCCTCTTCTGGGTCTCCATGCTTCTCTCGCCAGAAGAAGAAGGTGGTGACGGCTGAGGAGCTATGGAACACGTAGGAATCACAATTGGGGTGCTTGGACGATAATTCAGCACAGAATGCCATGACAGAGTCAAGGATTAAGATGAGCCTCCGGGCAGTTGTCGAAAGCGAATGGAGGAGCTCGGACAAGGGCTCGTAGAGGTGCGTCGAGGCTTCGAAGACGGGCTGGAGGTGGTCGGGGAATTTGATTTTCGAATCAGGGTCTGGTGGTGGGGTGGAGAAGGGAGGGAAAGGGAGGTCATGAAAGTGGATATTGGAAACTGTTAAAATAGGAAAGAGAGGATGAGTAGGACTCTGAGTCCTAACTCCATTAGGTCTCAGAGTCCTAACTTCATTGGGTCACAGAGTTCTAACTCAATGGGGTCTCAGAGTCCTAAATAGAATTCATACTCGTATTTCCTCCTATAAATATGTCTCTGATGTAAATGAAAAATACAGTGAAATAATATACTCTCTTTCTCTCGTAGTTTTTTTTTCCCTGATGGGTTTTCCACGTAAATCCGGTGTTATGATGTTTTATGGCATGTGATTTATATTTCTACATGGTATCAGAGCACTTCTGCATATATATCTCAATCAGATCTGCCACTAGCGCCGCCTGCTGTTCAGCTTCACGATGGATGACTCCGACTGCAATCCCAGTCTGAAACTTTCGTCTGTCCTCTTGAATACAAATAATTATGTTCTCTGGTCTCGGGCTGTTCACTTATCTCTTGGTAGTAAGAAAAAGTTGGGGTTTATCAATGGCAAGATTGTGCCTCCTGCACCTGCCTCCGCATCTAAAGCTTCAGCTACTACTTCGGAAGACCCCGATACTGACTCTGCTTATGATACTTGGTTATCTAATGATCAACTGGTTCGATCATGGCTTCTTAATTCTATGGAACCCAACATTGCTGGAATTTTCACATTCTCCGATTCTGCAAAGGAATTATGGGATTCTGTGACAGGTATGTATGGTAGTCGAAATAATATTGTTCGGGTGTTTCAGCTTCAAAATGAGATTGCGACTGCGCTACAGGGCGACAAGAAATTTTGCGATCTTACTGGCCATATGAAAAGGCTATGGGATGAGTTACATTTATATCGTCCTCATACCACTGACGCCCGGACTCTTTTGCACCGAGATGAAGAGGACCAAGTTTTCTCATTACTTCGGGCCCTGGGGCAAAAATATGAATATTTGCGGAGTAATATCCTCATGACTGATCCGCTACCCTCCTGGATTGCTGTTTGTGCTATCATTCAACGCGAAGAAACGCGACAAGAAACTATGAATCCTGCTCTTCTTCCATCCCCTGAGAACTCCTCCTCCAGTGCTTTTGTGACTCATAAAAATGAGCGCCGACCCTACTCTGAGTCTGAGAAGAAGAAGGTTCAGGTTCCAACTAAAGGCCGACGGGACACTATTCGTTGTGATCATTGTGGCAAGGTTGGGCACTCCAAAGAACGTTGTTGGTTGTTACATCCTCATCTCAAACCAAACTTTGAAGCAAAAAGGAGAGCCAATGCTAATGTCGCAGATACTTCCACCACTCTGGATCAGCTGAGTCAAATCCTATGCGATCTACGTCAGTCTTTGCCTTCTACAAATCCGTCTTCCTCGTCTCATACAGCAGGTACCATTCATGCGTCGCTTGCTTCCCATTGTACTGGTCATTCTTGGATTATTGACTCTGGTGCCACTGATCATATGGCTAATTCTCCTTCTTCTGTGTCTGATTTTTCCACATCATCCCGTAAACATGATGTTTATCTAGCCAATTGTACTGTGGTTCCTGTGGCCGGCCGTGGTGAAATTGATTTTTTTTCAAATAACGTCTCTTCTACTGCCCTTGTTGTCCCTTCTTTTCCAACTCAACTCATGTTTGTTGGAAAACTTACTAATGCTTTAAACTGTGATGTCATTTTTTCTCCTAACTCTGTTGTCTTTCAGGATCGCACTTCCAAGAGGACGATTGGTAAAGGCACGTATTCCAATGGGTTATACTTGCTACATTCACCTACTAAGGCCTACAAAGCCACGAACGTAGTAGAGAGTCACATCCTGCACCAACAGCTTGGACATCCTTCAAGTCGTATTTTGTCTCATCTTTTTCCTTCTGTTTCTGTTCCGTCTCATGTTTGTGATGTCTGTCAATTTTCTAAACAAACTCGTTTACCATTTGTTTCTTCTAGTTCTAAATCTGTTGAACATTTTGAGTTGATTCATTCTGATGTATGGAGTGCTCCAGTTGCTTCTTATGATGGTTATAAATATTTTGTTTTATTCATTGATGATTGTACTCGTGTTACATGGTTGTACTTACTCAAATCTAAGAATGAGGTGTTCCTTGCTTTCAAAGCCTTTCACAACATGATCACTACCCAATTTCATGCTAAGGTGAAAATTTTCCTCTCTGACAATGGCACTGAATATGTCAATGCTAATTTCGCCGAATATTTTCATCGCCAAGGCATCATTCATCAAACTAGCTGCGTGGGTACACCACAACAGAATGGTGTGTCAGAACGGAAAAACCGTCACATCTTAGAAACTGCACGAGCTCTTATGTTTCAAATGAATATTCCTAAGAAGTACTGGTCTCATGGTGTTCTGACGGCCATCTATTTGATTAATCGACTTCCTAGTCGGGTTAACAATTTTAAATCACCATTGGAAATGCTAAAGAATAGAAAGCTTGTTTTGTCGCATCTGCGTGTGTTTGGGTGTGTCTGTTATGTACACCGCCAACCTCTTCATCTGCGTGTGTTTGGATGTGTCTTTTTCGGCTATTCTTCTTCACAGAAAGGATACATTTGTTATGACCCAGCATCTCACAAGCTCATTGTCTCCCGTGATGTGCGCTTCGCTGATTCTGAAGCGTATTTCTCAATTCATAGTGATTCTGGGAATCGGTCCCAGGGGGAGAACTTATCTGCTTTGGTACCTCTTCCTATTGTAACTGATGATATCTCTTGTAGCAGAAATACGGTGATTATGTCTCCAGCAATTGAAATACCAACAGCTTCTACTGAGACTACATCTGCAATAATTCAGCCGATTTCTCCACCACCTGACATACCGGCTCCTCCTTTTCCATTACGGAGATCGAGTAGAGAGACTCGTCCTCCAAAATGAATGAAAGATTTCTTCACTTACCATGCTATATCATATCCAATGGAGGCTTCTCTGACATATGATAATGTTACTCCGTCTCATTTGGCTTTTTTGAGTGCAATGTCCAGTGAACAAGAACTAGAGACATTTCGTGAAGCTAATTCAATATCTGTTTGGCGATAGGCAATGAAAGAAGAATTGCAAGCACTTGATGATAATAAAACTTGGAATATAGTCAAGTTGCCTATCGGAAAGAAGACAGTTGGGTGTCGTTCGATATATAAAATCAAATATAATAAAAGTGATGGAACTGTGGAGCGACACAAGGCAAGACTGGTTGCCAGAGGTTTTACACAAACATATGGAGAAGATTACACAGAGACGTTTGCACCTGTTGCAAAAATGAACACTTTTCGAGTGATTCTCTCGTTAGCAGCAAATCAGGGTTGGAAATTATCTCAGATGGATGTAAAAAATGCTTTCTTGCATGGTGACCTAGAAGAGGAGGTATACATGAGTGTTCCACCAGGACATTCAAAAGAATCTAAAGTTGGATGTGTGTGCAAGCTGAAAAAGGTCATATATGGACTTAAGCAATCTCCCCGTGCGTGGTATGCTAAGCTCAGTTCTGTTCTCATGAGTAATGGACTTAAAAGGAGTGCGGCTGATTCTTCGTTGTTTGTAAAAAAAGGTATGTGTGGTACAACTGTTGTTTTAGTGTATGTTGATGATATAATAATCACAGGTGATGACAAACTTGAAATTACAAGGCTTAAGACGCTACTGCACAAGAGATTTGGCATCAAAGACCTGGGAGTGTTAAAGTATTTTCTTGGATTAGAAGTTGCCTACTCAAAGAAGGGCATATTTCTCAATCAAAGAAAATATGTGCTGGACCTGTTGCACGATAGTGGAAAGATGGGAGTTAAACCATCAGATACTCCAATTGATAGTGGAGGTAAACTTGATAATGATGGTGAATTGTTATCAGATATTTGTCAGTTTCAAAGGTTAGTTGGTCGATTGATTTATCTAACGATTACTAGGCCAGATATTTCCTATGCAGTTAGTCTAGTCAGCAGATTTATGCATGCACCTACAGTTACTCACATGAATGCTGTCAATCGAATTTTACAATATCTGAAGGGTTCTCCAGGAAGGGGAATATGGATGCGGAAAAATGGAAATAGTTCCATTATTGCTTACACTGATGCTGATTGGGCAGGTTGTCCGGTTGATCGGCGATCTACAACAGGATATTGTACTTTTGTGGGAGGTAATTTGGTAACTTGGAAAAGTAAAAAACAGAGTGTTGTTGCAAGATCAAGTGCAGAAGCAGAATATCGTGCAATGGCCTTAACCACCAGTGAAGTTATTTGGCTTCGGTCCTTATTACAAGATTTGGGTTTTGGTTCTAATCAGCCAACGCAAATGTTTTGTGATAATCAAGCTGCCATCCACATTGCTTCAAATCCGGTGTTTCATGAGAGAACCAAACACATTGAGGTGGATTGTCATTTTGTTCGAGAAAATTTGCAAGCTAATGTTATTTCTACTCCGTTTGTTCGCAGTGATCAACAATTAGCAGATATCTTCACAAAAAGTCTCTCCGCTGTTAAATTTCAAGAGATTTTGTTCAAGTTGGGCTCAATCGATATTTTCGCACCTACTTGAGGGGGAGTGTTGAAATAGGAAAGAGAGGATGAGTAGGACTCTGAGTCCTAACTCCATTAGGTCTCAGAGTCCTAACTTCATTGGGTCACAGAGTTCTAACTCAATGGGGTCTCAGAGTCCTAAATAGAATTCATACTCGTATTTCCTCCTATAAATATGTCTCTGATGTAAATGAAAAATATAGTGAAATAATATACTCTCTTTCTCTCGTAGTTTTTTTTTCCCTGATGGGTTTTCCACGTAAATCCGGTGTTATGATGTTTTATGGCATGTGATTTATATTTCTACAGAAACGCTAAGAGGCTCCCATCCGTGTACACGTATCTGGGCTTGGCGGTTGTGGGTGGCTGAGCCGACGTAGTGGACGGGTAGTCCTCGAGCAGATAGGAGGCGAGAGAGGTGGAGGAGTTGGTTCAAATGGCCTTGTGCCGCTAAGGGGACCATCACCACCGCTACCGGTGCTATTTCCATCCCAAATTCTCAATGCTAGATTGCTAGATTGATTGATTGCTTTGAACACAAGCAAGATATTCAACGGCTCTTATTCACCACAAATCTCTCTCTCGCTCTCGCTCTCTCATCTGAAGTAGAAGTAGCTGCCTTTTATGAGCAGAGACGGTAGAACAGCCATGAATTATACCAGTCACTCCAGTATTGACAGTGAGCCATATCCTCTGCTTATTATGCTTTTGTCTCAATTCAGAAACCAAGCAGATAGGGTTAGATGTGTGATCCTGATGTATAGTGGGCCCCACCACATTTTCCGGTTTCATACGCCCTAAGGATAAGACAAAAGGTTAACGGCATGCTTTGAACGCCTACCTCAACAGTTCGTGGGGTTTTACTCTGACTACATATAAATTTAAAGAAAAAACTGATATTTAAGTAATAAAATGAGAACTATTAACTCTACCATAACCTTTGAAATTTTATTACTTGTGCTTCAGATTATTGTCGGCCACTAAACTTAACTAATAAAGTAAACTATTCAAATGTAGCTTAATGTTACCTATTGATGTACAACACGTACCATTTATCTTATTTAAATTTTCTATTATTTTATCTATTTTTCTTTTTCTTTTTCTTTTCCTAGTGGAACTAAGGTTTCCTTTCTTGATTATGTTTTTTTTTTTTTTATCTTTCATTATATAAGCCTTCCGCAAAGAATGTAATTTCTTTTCATAATTAAAATTCTAATTTAAAATCGAGACAGTGGTTTTTTTTTTTCCTCTTTTTCTCTTCTTTCTTCTTCCTTGGCAAAGGACCCATTTTTTTATTGATCCGCTGGCGGAGTCCACCGAGCGGCATTACCTATAACTTAATTTAAGTCAAATAGATAAAAAAATTAATACTTTTTTAATCTAAAATCAAAATGTTGACAACCTTTAATTTATCTCTATAAAATAAATTTTCTAATAAATTAATGTGGACAATCTTATTTTTTTATATAATCACGCAATCACAAAATCCATGTTCGATGGCGTATGGCAGGAGTACAAATATCGGCCGATACGATATGTATCTGTTTGGAGGTTGTAAATATCGGACGATATATATCGTTATCAGCCGATATTCACAATATCGGTTGAAATATCGACCGTATCATATCGGCCGATATCAGCTGGAGAGAAAAAAATATCGACCGATAACGATATATCGGCCGAAAATGATTTTTAAACTCCTTACGTAAGGCATGACGTTTTTCCTACTTTGACATGGCGGCCATCCTAACACGGACTTTTACGTAGAAACAGGGGTTCTCAAGATTTTAAGTAGAAATTTTAAGCCACCCATATAGAATTTTTTGTCCAGACATCAATTTTCAAAATACTTGGTAAAATTACTATTTTGACTTCTTACTTTTGATCCTTCTAACGATTCTACTGTTTAATTTTGAATCATTCAAGTGATTTTAATCGTTCGAAGGATCACTTTAATCCTTCGAATGAATGCAAAATGCTACAGTAATAAAATTTCATTTAAAATTTTAAAATTATTTTTTAAGTACTGTGTATTTCCAAAATTTCTCAAATTGAATATCCGGACTAATTACGATAACATGATAAAAATACTTTAACACTTCAAGGTCTTTTTTGACACTTGCAAATGCTTAAAATACAGTGTTTTACAAATAAGGATATCCTTAGGCTGTGCCGAAAACACATTTGGAAGTGTCAAAAGACCTTAAATTCTTAAAGTATTTTTATCAGGTTATCGTAATTAGTCCGGATATTAAATTTAAAAAATTTTAGAAATACACAGTGCTTAAAAAATAACTGTCTATATTGTCGATGCTATAATAAAATATTCTTTAAAACATAGACAATTATTTTTTAAGCATTATGTATGTCTAAAATTTCTCAAATTGAATATCCGGACTAATTACGATAACTTGATAAAAATATTTTAAAAATTCAAGGTCTTTTTACACTTCCAAATATATTTTCGGCACAGCCTAGGGATATCTTTATTTGTAAAACACTGTATTTTAAGCATTTGGAAGTGTCAAAGACCTTGAAGTGTTAAAGTATTTTTATCATGTTATCGTAATTCGTCCGGATATTCAATTTGAAAAATTTTGAAAATATACAGTACTTAAAAAATAACTTTAAAGTTTTAAATGAAATTTTATTATTTATTACTGTAGCATTCTACATTCATTCGTATCCAAACTTAAACTGCAGAATCGTTAAAAGGATCAAAAGTGAGAGAGCAAAATGGTAATTTCATCGAAAATTTTGAAAATTGGTGTCTGACGACAAAAAAGCCTAGTTTCTAATTGGGCGGCCAAATTTTACCCTTTCGTATCTCTTTAAAAACAAACGTTAATGGTGTATCTATTTTTGAACGGAGCGGTGTAATGATAATTCCGAATAGTACATCGCTCAATATTTCACTGATAATTTTTAAAAACTCAGTGTTTACTATCTCTTTTAAAATTTCAAAGTTATTTTTTAAGTATATGGACTAATTACAATAACTTGGTAAAAATACTTTAACACTTTAAGGTATTTTGACACTCTCAAATGTTTAAAACACAGTGTTTTACAATTAAGGGTATCATGTGGCTGTGCCGAAATACATTTGGGATATAAAAAAACTTTGAAGTCTTAAAGTATTTTTATCAGGTTATCGTAATTAGTCCAAATATTCAATTTGAGAAATTTTGAAAATATACGGTGTTTAAAAAATAACGATCTATTATAGATGGTAGAGTAATGGATAGCCATTAGTTAAATAATAAATTCTTCTTTAAAATTTTAAAGTTAATTTTCAAGCACTATTTATTTACAAAATTTCTCAAATTGAATATCCGGACTAATTATAATAACCTGATAAAAATACTTTAATACTTTAAGATCTTTTGATACTCCCAAATGCTTAAAACACAGTGTTTTACAAATAAGAATATCTCTTGGCCGTGATGAAACACATTTGAGAGTATCAAAAGACCTTTAATTCTTAAAGTATTTTATCAGATTATCGTTATTAGTCTGAAATTTAATTTTAAAACACATAGTGCTTAAAACATAACTGTCTATGTTGGATATGCTAAAGTAATTTATAGTGTATTAGTTAAATGATAAAATCTCCTTTAAAATTTTAAAGTTATTTTTTAAGCACTGTGTATTTCCAAAATTTCTTAAATTGAATATCTAAAGTAATTACGATAATCTGATAAAAATACTTTAAGATTTCAAGATCTTTTGACACTCTCAAATGTGTTTTCAGCACAACCGAAGGATACTCTTATTTGTAAAACACTGTGTTTTAAGTGTTTGGAAGTGTCAAAAGACCTTCAAGTTTTAAACTATTTTTACTATGTTATTGTAATTAATTCAGATATTTAATTTGAGAAATTTTAAAAATATATAATATTTAAAAAATAACTTTAAAATTTTAAAAGATATACTAAGCACTGACATTTTAAAATTTTCGAATAGTGCAATGTTTGCTTTTCAAAGAGATGCTCAAGATGGAAGATGAAGGGTAAAATATACCTTTCAATTAAAATTTTAAAAATCCGTGTTTCTAGATGGAAAAGTCCGTGTCAGAGGCGGCCCTAGAAATGCGACTGTAGAGGCAACATTGTTTTTGTCTTGGAATGAGAAAGGGTATTCTTATCTTTATATTAGTTAAATATAAAATTAGATTTATATGAACAATGACAAAATGTGAGATTTATTTAATGTAATAACTTAATTTTTTTATGTTTATTTATATATAGAGAGAAAATTTAGAGTGACTATAAAATATGGGTTGATGTTTGGTTATTATCTGGTTGTGATTTATTTTCAAATCAACAAATAAAAAAATCATTTAATAATATAAGTAGTTTTACGCTATCTTTGTGGGCAACTATTTTTATAAAAATTGATTTTCTCGATAAGTTCTATTTTCATAGAAAATGAAATCTATAGATTTTGCTTTTCATAAATATTAATTTCTTTAGTTTAGTGTAATAAAAAGTTCCTATAATAATTCAGTAGGTGTGACCATGAGACATGCAAGTTATGATGAAATTATACATAATTCTAGATTATGATGGTGATCGTGATAATGAACATAATTATTATAATAATTAAAATAATAACAGCATGAGAAATTATTTACATTATAGCGTTGATTCAACTTATTTTTTACTTAAAATGATAATATTATGTAGTAAAGAGTACAATTGAGTTCATCCGTGGGAATTTTACGCTGCGCTCTAGTCCCACCGAAAGCTCGAAAATTTGTTCATTGGAAATCGACGTCATCGTTCCGAATGAGATGTAAATTACCGATTTGGGTGGTTGTCTATCTAGCCATTCCAAGCACTGATGCCGCCGTCGTGAAGTGGTATTACTGTCATTGACAGCCGTATTGATTCAAGGGCCCAATCGTCCAGATGTTTTGTCCAAGAAGGGCTTTTTAGTCAAGAAGTCGATGAATTCAGCTTCCACCGGATAGCATGTGTTGAAGATGGCCAGAGACAGGAATTGCATGAGCGGCTTCCGGATGCTATGAACCCAATGAACCGCTGCGAGAAGCATCCTTCCATCCAAGATGTGGCAATTCGGGTAATTTGAGATCAGCTCTTCTGGGTCTCCATGCTTCTCTCGCCAGAAGAAGAAGGTGGTGACGGCTGAGGAGCTATGGAACACGTAGGAATCACAATTGGGGTGCTTGGACGATTGGTTTAAATCTTAGATTGAGCTACCTCAATTAATATAGAAATTTATAAGTTAGGTCGGATTATGTTGGTTTATTGATTGGGCAATGAGTAAGCATGGGATATGGGTTGGGTTTGGTCATGAATTGAGTAATATATTATATATACTATATTTAGTTAGAAAGGACCATCAACTAAGTCTTAGATAGTGGATTCGTTCATAGGTTTGGTTATATTGACCATGAAACAATATTTCGATTGGTTGGGTCCTAGACTGAATAATGGATTGAATCAATTGGATCATAAAAGTGTCATGGATTAGGTCACATGTCGTGTCTGGATTTGATCTTGGGTCATGGATTAGGTTGGCCACGTGTTTGGTCATATACTGTAAAATTCACAAGTCGTGAAATTGTTTTTTGACCCTCTCCTTAGGAGCTCATTTTCCACACCTTCTTAGCAAATGACCAAGCTGCAGAATATTTTTTTATGGAATAGGTTTGCACAGACAATGAAAAACAATTTTCATTTCAAAATCAAATCCCATTTCCACAAAAAATATTATGAACAAACATGCCCTTACAACTTGATTTATTAAACTTAGAATATCTCAGAATGACTTTATCATATTAGTATATTAAAAATAGATAAATTCATATAAAAATATATATTAGGAAAAGGAGTTTCAAGATTAATTTTGGTGAGTTAGAATGATTTCTTCCAACCTTATCCTTATACTATTTAAATTAAGATAAATTCTTGCAAAGATTAGTGAAAAATTAGAAAAAAAAAAAGAGATTTATTATTAAATATAGTTTCTTTCTTTTTCTTTTTCTTTTTTTTGGTTGCTTGTAATCAATAGATGAGATGTAATTGAATTTAGTAGGTAATGCATGTCAATCATCCAAGCAGGGGTCGAAAAAATACTTCGGCCAATAATTTTCTCTCTCATCCGTTTTTTTTTATTTTATTACATTTCGCTCTCCTCCGATATTCAAAACCATAAAAAACCGTATCGATTTTTGTTTTCTTAAAAAAAAAAAATTAAACACCGATTTTTATGCATATCAGCCGATATGGTGACCGATATTCGGTCCGAATATCGGTCATATCGGCCGATAACCTTTTTATACGGCCGATACATATCATATCGGCCGATATCATTTGGTCATGAAAAACCGATACATATTGGCCGATACGATATATATCGACGGATATTTCGACCATGCATCCAAGGATAACATCCATAAAGATCATTCCATGTTCAAGTTTATCTTTTGTTTTGTGCAAGCAAGTGTAATTCTCCGTTCTGTTCTTTTGATTTCTAGTCTTGGTTTTGCTTAGAATTAATTTAAATTTTGCAATTAGGTTCGATTTTTGCAAGGAGAATTCTACCATAGTGTTCTTTTAATTCAATTCTTGCAATTCAATTCTAGAGTTATTTAGAATTTCATTCCCTTGGTGAAATTCACAAGATGTTGATTTTTCCAGTGAGAGTTAGGGTTATCCAGCTGAGTTTCCATTTGCTCAAATGTTTAGATGAAGTATCAATGTACTTGGAATTGAGAGAAGATCCAAGTAACTTCTTAAGATTCCATGGAATTTATCAATTTTGGATTCTCTCGAGTTTGTTGGGAACTTCAGTTGAATTTGACATTTTTTATTCAATTTTGTTGAAGACCCAGGTAGGTCTTAAAACCAATCATAACCTTCATTCCAACCTAAAGAAAATCATCTCGGTTCAATAATCGAGTTGAGTCGGATCAACAATTTGAATTGAGCAATTTAAGTTAATAATTCGAGTCAAATTGAATTGAAGAAGATTGTTGGTGGCAACTACATCCCTACTGTATACTATACTTATTGTTACTATCTGTTATTAAATTTGAGTCGGGTTAGATTGAGAAATTTAAAATTAATTCGATTTAATTTGACATAAGTGCACCAAATTATAAAATAACAATCGGATTAAATCGGGTCAAAAATTTGAGTTGAGTCGGATTGAGTTATTACCGAGTTTCAACTCTAATCCTCGTCATAGGTTCCACACTTTTGAATTACACAGTTCATATGATCCTACCCAGCCGTTAAAATTGGTCGTCGGCAGCGGTCCAATTACTTTGACAAGCCAGACAGTTGAGTGCCAAATCAAATATATTAGTTTATGATTTTGACACGTAGAAATATTATCTATTAGATATTTAGGTTAGGTCGTGAGTTGTAATCACAGTTCCTAAGATGAAACGTGGTTGCAAAGGGGTTTTTTTTTTAATGTCATTCGTTGACTTTTTTACTTGTTTGTTTTATCTTTTAATTAATATATAAATTCAATTTTTTTTTAGAAATTTATGCGTGGGAAACCGTAGAATACCTACAGTAAACCCCACGTGTAAGCTCACTACCCCTAGAGCACATCAAGGTTAAACGTCATAGGAGTTCAAACTCATAACCTTCCGCTTCCTAAAATGAGAGACAACCAATTAAACTATATCCATATAAATTATAAATTTAAATTTAATAAATGAAATGCTTCATTTATATTAATTTTCTTCGTCCTTCTTGTGTTGCTGCCTTGGTGCTTTGATTGTCACATTGCAATTGATTTGAATTATGTTATTTTAGTTCAATGTTTTCCAATTTGTATGTTCTCACAATCTTGTGGGAATATTACTACTTCATCATCTACATACATGAATATGAGCTTTAAATTTTAGAAAATTATTGTCACACATTCAATATCCACTTCACATATACTCTCAGCTTGATACATTATTCTTCGTTCTCATAATTTTAAAGTATTCATAAATGCCCTCTCTTGTAAAAAATAATTTTTTATTTGATTCATATTTTTATAACTTTATTGTATTACTTTATATTAATATCATCAATTTTATTTGTACTAGATTTGTACAACTTCTAGTAGAACCATCTTATAAAAAACTAAGATACATTCGAGGGAGAGAGAGAGGTTCACATAGGCAACATTTATGCATGCGTGACAATGCCCAAGTAACAATGTGGGACCCACATGGGGACGGAGTTAGATCTTTCTAAAAGATATTTTCTATGTGATGCTTTATATATGAAATCAAGTTTATTGAATTTCAAAATCATGATTTTCAAGAGAATAAAAATCAACAACGAATGGCGCACTTTTGCATGGATTTCAATTCAAGGGTGAGGTCAATTCAAAATAAGTTTAAATAGGATAAAGATCAAATTCACGTGATAGGATAAGGTGTGAGGGGGTAAGGGCTTTAAAGTTTAAAGAGCATTTAAAATCGGTTTTTTTTTCACTTTCCTATAATTACTACAAAAATTTAATATTATTGAGATAATATCATGAAAATCCAATACTATCGCAATATTAATGACATTTAAAAAAAATTAAGATCTAACCCATTGTTAATTTGGTTTAATTTAAGATCTAGGTTTTTTAACCCGATTAATAGATAGGTCAGGTCTACCCAAGCCCATTTAAAATTAGTTCGGCAGGGTCTACCCAGCAAGGTAATCAATTTACCCGTTTAAACCATTTAATATATATATTCTTCTCTAACTCTCTTGTCGTCTCTCAGTCTTAATCATTGTCACAAATATCATTCTCACGATATTAACGTCAACTAATAATATAAAAATATTTTCAAATTCTCAGATTTTTTACTTCGAAAATCTTGTAGAAAATATAATATTTAAAAAATAATAAAAATATAGAAACAAAAATATTAATAAAATAAAAATCTTAATACCATTTATAAACAACTAACAACCAATTCAGAACAAACAATATATTATAATACAATTCAATAAATATCCTACAATCTTTAAAATATTGACAAATACATTTTAGATCATTAAGGAATGTACTGGAAATTTACTAGAATATTATCACGATATTACCAATCGTGTTTTTAACGCGATTCTATCTGGAATTTACCAAAGTGCTAATAAATATAAATTATTAATGCAATAATGGTATTTTGCCAATAAAAGCATGGTAAATTTGAAATTATCAGCGATGTTTGTGACATTGTGTTATATGAAATAAATAGGTATTTTTTGAACTTTTCAGAACCGCTGAAATTACAGTAGCAGATCAATATTAATTACTAGGATACTACGATGCATCCTTGTGCAAATACTGTAGAACAATATTGATGGCAAACATGGTACCCAGAACAGAAGAGTTCGAAAATGGCCATAGGGTCACTATTTTCGACGGGACCACCCTTCCAATTACTGGATTGGTACATGAAAATGTTAGCAGATTTCAGTTACAATACAAGGTCACATTAGATTAACCAGAAAAGATCCTTCTCACATTCATCGTTGTCACTAATCATCATCAATGTCATCATCGTCGTCAAAATCTTTGCCGTCGGTCATATCTACACTCTGGATGTGTTGGAATTGCATGATTACATCCTTCGCATTGGAAACAAGAGCAGCCCTTGCAGCTTTAACATCTGCCTTGTGTATGCCATTCCCCTTCTTGAGATTACTAGCAGTAGAAGCTTTTGTGGCCCGAATGGATGCTGTCCTGTTTCTCCTCATCTCTCGGCTATGAAGTTGGTCGATGTACTTCTCATGCAAGGCCATGTTCTTCACCTGCTTCAGAACTGGGGGGCTGGGAAGATCCATCCGACGTAGTGTCATTGTTTTTGACACTCTCTTGTTGACAATCGAGGACGACCTCTCATAGCAATGAGGCTTCAATATACAATCAGGAGTAATGGGTATTTTCGACTGAAGAAGAGCTTGAGTGGGCAAATCTGTGGCAGTTTCAAGAACCGAAAATAGATCAGCTCCGTAACCTTGGTCAGCAAGATGGTGCTTCTCTAACAAGTGCCTTGCTGTTTTGTGTGCAAGTAGAGCTTTCTGCTTGTAGCTCTTTGTCTTCTTTCCATTGGAGTGAAGCAATTTGCTAACGGAAAGTTTGAAGCGGCTCAAGGGAGAGAAATTCATCTTCTTTGTCCTTGAATGAGGTTGTGGAGTGGGAGTCTGAAGCTCAGAATGGATTTTATCAAAGCATTCCTGTGCAGACTTTCCTGGGACCTGCATGATTATTGGACTTGGTCATTGAAAAGGTCAACATTCTAGCTGTCGAGATGTCCAAGACAAGCCCATATTTGAAGTTGAAAACTGTCTAGATCTAGCCAAGACACCATAAACTCGGACCAAAGTATGTTGGCCTCAAAAGAAATAAACAAGAGCTGGGGAATACTTTCATGAAAAAAGGAAATTAAAGCACCACCAGACATTTAGCAAAGTATGATGGAGGAATAAGTAGATCAATGTGTAACAAAACAAAATTGGATTTGATGAGAACTTGTAGCACATTTGGTGCTTATTGTTGCAAGTTGTAGATTCTAGTTATGTGGCATCAAAGAGGCAATTGACGCATGACATGGATGAAAGTTTGTCAAATCCAATTATGAGCGCCGACTCCAGATAGGTGGCAGAATGGTTTTGACAGTGATAGCTTGTATGTGAAAACAGTATAAAAATGTACATGTGCATGGAAAAAATGCATTTTAGGGTCCACGTTGCATCAAGGCAGTTCATTGGATCAAATGTCAATGCCATACATCACAACTAATGTGCCATGATATGTGACTTGTCTAAGTATCACTCAGATTGGAGAGATACATCATTAGATTGAAATCACTTCCTTTCAAGCTCTTCTTCGAGGGTGGATTCACAGCCCTTCTCAAAGAAAGGTCAAACCTTATGGGAGTTGGTGCCTTTGGCAATTGTGTGCACTGTATGGGACGAAGGCAAGAAGCAAAAGGCAAGTCTTCAAAGATAGAGCAGCTTCAAGGATGAGCAGACTGAAAAAATAGAGGTTAGCTACTCAACTGGGCTAAGGTTGCAGGCTTTCAAATGTCTTGGAAAGTCAGTTTAGAAGGTTTCATGGAAGAATTATGCCAGTGAGACACTAATGAGATATGCCATTAGATCAATCGTAGGTCTTACAAATTTAGGTTCATTTGATAGGTAATTATATGGATATGGAGTGTATAAAGTTTCACTATCAATTGATAATCGAAACCATATAATCGTGGCCTTTAAATTTTGATGAGCATGAGCCCTTGATTTTTAAAAGTTCAAAATCATGAGATAGGATCATCAGATGAAGGTGAAACTTCATAGAAGAACCATTCATATGATCCTATTTACATCATACATTCATACCCAACAAAGTGGGCCTTAAAAATCCATTTTTACTGTCTCGCTAACAACCGAGACACCCATTTCTCGGTAGAGTTTTTCTTCATACAAGCGGTATGTTATTGTCATTGCTTCTACAATGTATCTTCACACAGGAAGTCTGAAGGTTCTGGCCATATCCTCCGGGTTAATTGCTTCAGATATGAACATCCTGTTATTCTATGAAAGGATCTCACTGAAAAGATATAGCGATCTCACAGTTTATCTTAGGATGAATAAGAAAAAAATTGAACCCTAGTGAATAGTTTAATACCACACTGATCTGTATTAGTCCAGTAGTAAGCCATGATGAGTAGATCCCACAATGGATATTTTAATAGCAAGCTTATGAAGGTAACAGTTCTATCATCTTTCTATGAAATTATCTCAAGGCATGAAACATACAACATGCAATAACCAAAGACAAGAACTATTCAGCACATATTCCTACTTTTTCGGCATTACAACATCCTTCCAACTCTTTACACAGGACCGAATCTAAGATTCTCCAAAAATACATGACACCAAAAATTCTCTACTAACAATCCAATAAATGAGCATATCTTATAATCTTGATATCCAACATTACCTGCACTGGTAAAATGCATGTATATTAACTAGTTAGGAGAGCAGGGCATCAAGGTATATCTACAAGAAATGATAGGATAGACACTGATAACAGGAAGGGAGACTGACTCTGTTTACACAAGCATCATGTTACGATAGGCAACATGATGCATTAAATTCTCATAATTCAAATTTAAGGCCTAATTTGGGCACTGATTGGCATCAGAATGCTGGAAAGTTGGTCCTCATTAATAATCATTCAATTAGTTATTAATGGAGGTGAATAACCGACATGAACCAAGTTATGAAGGACATACAGGCAAGATGGAGAGTTATCACTAGACTTGGGAGTCTACAAAGATTAAGTAGTTTCTAATTAGTGGACTAATAGCCGTTGACTAATTACTATTATTAGCAGTTTGGTTGTTTTCAAGCATCAAAGCAACAAGAATGGTAAAACCCCTGCTGGTTAATACACTAATTTAGCAGAGTCATCAATTAAGCTACTAGCGATGAGTTATTAAATGATCCTTGCTCATATCAGAGACTTGTGACTGAGAACCTTTGCAGTCAATGTTGTCAACCCATTCATGCTCCTCACACTTTACCATCCAAATGTAGTTAATTGGATTCTAAGGCATCTTAAAAAGTTCTTTCACTGCAGTAATCTTTATTCCAATAAAGGGCATAGGATGTTGAAGCCAGTACTGATGCAGAATAGGCAGGTTTTAAGTCAGATAGTTATTCCACTACAGGTTACTCTCGTTGGCAGTAAATTGCTCAAGCAACAAGTTGCTGGTTGCTCCAGCCTCCAGGTTAGTGATTAATATGGTTCGAAACCTTACTGTGAGTGTTTCACATGGTTATGCAACCTTGCTGAGTTTGGTGAGTTGCAGGTTCATCTTCCTATGAAGCTTCAGTGTGCAAACATGACAGCCATATTTCTAAACCTGTATATAGTGAGTTCACAAAGCATAGACAAGTTTCTGTCATTTCTTTAGGCGGAAGGTAATATCCAAATAATGAGTATCAAATACAAACAGCAAAAGGCTCAAACAGTAGATTTCTTGACTAAAAATTTTCAGAGTCAATCGCATCACTTATTTTTCTAGATGGGCATCGCTGACATTATAATATTTTGTAGGTTCTTCAGTGCAGTCTAGTAGGATAATGTATCTGCTGTAATTTCATCATGATAATGGTAACGCTGGCCATCTAGAGGTGTGTTTAGATTATGAGAAAGCTTCTTAGGGGATTCTCCTATGTGGGGGATTCTACTGAGTAGGTTATTCTCCTGCTGGAAGATTTTTCTATGATCTTATTTGGTAATCACAGATGCAAGATAAAAGGAGAAAAGAAAGGAGGACATGAGAACAACAGGAGAAACCCTTCTTTTACTCACCTTGGAAGTGACATGTTTCTAATCAAATAAGAAAAAAGAGGCTAAAGATGGGCCCATTTTTTTACTACCCAACTCATATGAAACAGGAGTAAGTAAAACTCCCACTTTCTACCCATTTTGCCCATTACAAACACAGCCTATGACTGACACATTTTTCTCCCCTTACTTTATTCACTCTCTCTCTCTCTCTCTTCCCCCCACCTACTTTTTGTTGTTGGGTGGGTGCGGTGTGGGGTTGGGGTGGGGAGGGACTCCAAAGTTAAACTTCCAAGTCCCTCCAGCAAGTAAAAACCAATATGATCTGATCTTTGTCCCTTCAAAAAAAAAATATCAGTGAATCATGTAGCAAATGAAAAAATCCTCTAGCCATCTTTTGATGATGAACAATATCTACTGCAATCTTTGTATAATTACAGATTGTGACCATCTAGGACTTGACACATTTCTATCCAATTATCCCCTTCTTCTTCCTCGTCTTAATTCTTCTTTTGTCTTCCAGTGCTTCTTCTTAATCTCTTCCATCAAATGAAAAAATAACGACGATAATAATAAAAATCTCTTCCATCAAATGCAGTATCTGATTATGCAATAAGTACTAAAACTGTTGTCATTTCTCAATGATCAATAGTACTTTGATGGCTACGAACAACCAAGTGAAACCATAATGCTTATTCTCAGGGATCCAACACTTTCTTTACCCCATGTGCTCCAAAATCCAAATGATTGCATATAGGACAAACCACCATAGAAGAATGCAGGTGACAACTCCCAAGCTGACAAAGAAAGCTTTCCAAAATTATTGAAGAAAACCAATCCGCCCGAGACCCCCATGGGTAGCTCAGCTGACTTGAGTTTCTCTGATTAGACCAAAGAGGTCTTCGGTTCGACTCATCCCTTTCTTATGCTAATACACAGGTTTTTTTTTTCTACTTCATGTATCCTAAGGGATTAGTTTCGCCTCTAATTTGGGGTGGGGATACCCCATGATAATCAAAAAAACTGTGACAAAAAAGGCATATACAATCTCATTCGCAGTTAGTCATTTGGGATGTTGCCAAAAAGGTTGTTTGTCACCCATACACTTTTGAAATCGAGCCAAGCTTTCATGACTATTCTAGGTCCTCAAAAAATAGTAAGTAGATCAACCTCGCATCTTTAACTTGAGACATGGATATTTCATGCCATTTCTTTTCAATATTAGCCATATAAGGATGAGTAGAAAATATAAAAATATAATAACCAGTATTTTCAGCGCCATGTGTATGACTGTGTCACCTATGATATGACATGGCTACACATATGGAATAGGTCCCAGCATGGAAAGAGACAGTTCGGACTTGCTCATTACTGAAACAGGTCCCAGCTTCACTACTAGGAATGGATAAGACCCTGTCCATCTCTACTGGGGCCCATCCATTTCAGCCTATCTGATACAGAATAAAAGCTGCTTCAAATTTTTGAGAATTCAACTTCCATCTCAACAATTCAAATATGTTGCTGACTACTACAATTAGAACTGATAACTCTGACTGGTGTTTTTTTTAACTCTTGATTTGTCATAATAATTAAACACCAGAAGAAATAATTAATTGTACTTACAAAGAGTTGAATGGTGAGGAACATTTTCAACTGGTATTCGAAACTATTGCTAGATAGTAAAAAAAACTACTGGAGAAGAAACTGTAAATTTGCATTTCAAACAATGTATCGCCTACAAGGGATTTACAAAATGCATAGCCTCTCAAATAAAAGCTATTTTCCTCCATCCTTTAATTCTAAAAGATAATAAAAGACAAATCACCAAAACAAGTGTTCATGGAAACAGAACATACCAGTTTGAAAACCTTCTTCCAAAAATGCGGTGAAGGCTTTGCAGCAAAATAAGCTCTACGTAGCGCAACTTCTTGATCTTTAGTCCATCCTTGAAAAGTGCAACCTTCTACAGTTTGCTCGCTTCTCTTCTTGACAACCCCAGCCACTTCATTTGCACTATCTATTTTTCTCCTCTTCTTCTTTCCTTCCCTTGGCATTAAGGTTGTGGAAATTACATTATCAACCTTCCTTCCTTCCTTCTCTTTTTCTAATTTGTTACACCCATTCACTCCTATCTCTAATTTTTCCACTCCACTTGTAGAATTCATCAATCTAACAGGACTCCTATGTTCATTTTGGAAATTCCTTTTCTCATATGTCTCCACAAAAGCCTGATCCTTTGATAAACCGCTAGATTTTTTGGCACCCTTAGCAGAAGACATCAATCTGCAAACACTTCTCTGACCTTTTCTACAATCCCCTTCCTGGGCCTCCTCTAAACAAACCTGTTTCACCAAAACATCAATTGATCCTTCAATGCTGTTGTCCGAATCCATCAACCTAACCGAGTCTGTTTGCTGCTTTCTATAATCCATATCCCTCAAAATAACTATAGAATCATCCGTGCCCTTGAGAAAACATTGTTTTTCTTGGCATTTCTTTTTCCGGGCTAACTCCAAAGAATCTGCTTCTCCTAAATCTTCAATTGAATCTCCTACTCTAGTTGCAGAACCCATCAGTCTACGTGAACATCTCTGTGCAATTCGACCACTCCCTTTCTTGGATGCCTTCAAAGTATCCTCTTTCCGTAGAAGTATACTACAATCATCTGCACCGTGAAGAAAACTCTGTTTTTTTTTACTCTCCCCTTTCCAAACTAACTCTGAACAATCCAAATGCCCTAAAACTTCAACCGCACCTTCTAACCTCACTGCAGATTGAATCAATCTAAGTGAACATCTCCGCTCTTTCTGGTCACCTCCTCTATGGTGTTTTTCATGATCCCCTTTTTGAGTTGCTGCCTCCGGAGAATCCCCTTTCCTCCAAATAATACCACAATCATCTGTTCTCTTGAGAAAACTCCGTTTTTCTTGACTTTCACCTTTTCGAGATAATTCTGAACAATCCAATTCTCCTAAAATTTTAACGGAATCTTCTAACCTCATTGCAGAATCCATCAACCTAAGTGACCGCCTCCGCCCTTTTTGGCCATCTCCATTCTGGGTCACCCCCAAAAAACCCAAATTTGCCGAAAAATCACTTAATACAAAACCCACAGATGGGATTTTGTTGTCGACAATTCGTGGGTTTTTTTGCAGATTAGAGCTCCGCCTTTCTTGTATGTTCCTTTTTCGGGCTAACCCTGAATAATCTGTCTCTCTTGAAACTTCAACTGAATCTCCTGCCCTCATTGCAGATCTCGTCATTCTAAGCGACCGCCTCCGCTCTTTTAGACCATCCCCATTCTGGCTCAACCCCAAAAAAACCGAATTCACCTTAAAATCACTTAATTCATAACCCGCAAAGTTGGTTTTCTTGTCAGAAATTTCTGGGGTTTTTTGCAGATTGGAGAACCTCGGAGACCGCCGTAAAATGAGGCAACCGTCGGCACTGGCACTCAACTGTGCGGGTTTCCGCGACAAGGTTGTGGGACCTAAAGAACTGGTGCATGGGATTGTTGGATGGGGAGTTTTACCTGTTGAATGCTGTGAGATTTTGGGAGATTGGAGATGAGGTAACGTTACCTTGTTGTTCCTTGAATTGGATCTTCCGCTTTCGTTGATATTGTTGGCATTTGGGTGAGTGAAGAATCTTGGAGATCTTCGGAGAGCTGTGATTTGAGGGAAAAGCTAATTACAACGGAAACCACTTTCGTGAAAAACATGAGACACCCGATTTTCCTCCGTCTACGTACACCCGAATCTAAATTTTCGTTACCATTTTAACCCTTTCTAATCATATTCGAATGCATTTCAATTCATTCCAATTAATAGGCTTAACATTTTAACAAATACTGCTCAACCCATTCACATATATACATTCGAATGAAAGGGCATCATCCATTCTAATGATTTTAAATAATAAAATTTATTTTAAAATTTTAAAATTATTTTTTTACCTTAAAATTTCTCAAATTAAATATTCAGACTAATTACGATAATCTGATAAAAATACTTTAAGACTTTAAGGTCTTTTGACACTCCTAAATATTTAAAACACAGTATTTTACAAATAAGGGTATCCCTAAGCTGTGTCGAAAATACATTTAGAAGTGTCAAAAAATCTTAAAGTTTTAAAATATTTTTATTAAGTTATCGTAATTAGTCCGGATATTCAATTTGAAAAATTTTAAAAATACACAGTGCTTAAAAAATAACTGTCTATGTTGCCGATGCTATAAAATATTCTTTAAAACATAGATACTTATTTTTTAAGCAATATGTATTTCTAAAATTTCTCAAATTGAATATCCGGAATAATTACGATAACCTGATAAAAATACTTTAAGACTTAAAGGTCTTTTGACACTTCCAAATGTATTTTCGGCACAGTCTAAGGATATCCTTATTTGTAAAATAATGTATTTTAAATATTTAGGAGTGTCAAAAGACCTTAAAGTCTTAAAGTATTTTCATCATTTTATCGTAATTAGTCTGGATATTTAATTTGAGAAATTTTATACACAGTGCTGAAAAAATAAATGTCTATGTTGCTGATGCTATAAAATATTCTTTGAAACATAGACACTTATTTTTTAAGCACTGTGTATTTCTAAAATTTCTCAAATTGAATATTCGGACTAATTACGATAACCTGATAAAAATACTTTAAAACTTTAAGGTTTTTTGACACTTCCAAATGTATTTTCGGCACAGTATAAGGATACCCTTATTTGTAAAATAATGCGTTTTAAATATTTAGGAGTGTCAAAAGACTTTAAAGTTTTAAAGTATTTTTATCATGTTATCGTAATTAGTCCGGATATTTAATTTGAGAAATTTTGAAAATACACACTGCTCAAAAAATAACTTTAAAGTTTTAAAATAAATTTTATTATTTAAAACTATTTGAATGAATGAGGCGCATTCATTCGAATGAATGGGTTGAGCAGTATTCCGTATTACTGTTCAGCCCATTCATTCGAATGAATTGAAATTACACTTGGGCATTCATTCGAATGAATCCCACACTTGGGCATTCATTCGAATGATTAGAAATGCGGGGTAAAATGGTAATTTGCCACGAAAATTCAGATTCGAGTGTGTAGAGGCAGGAAAACCGGGTGTGTACGGCGGCCTATATATTGTATTGTTGTATGAATTATTATAAGGTTGCTATCTTCGCACAGGAGTTTAGTACACCTATGTACTAATTTTAACTTTTGCTAGTCATATATTCGGTTAGTGAATTGATTTACTATTCATAAGTAATTCGGTAAGTGAGTGAATTTACTGTTCTATAAGAAAAAAACAGTTTCAGTATCGTTCACTTAAAGGATCACTTGTGAACAGTAAATCAACTCACTTGCCGGATCACTGGTGAAGGATAAAATTGGCAATACATTAAAACTCGTTTCTAGTTATACAAAACTCCTATGAGAGGATTGTTGAACTTTACTGTATTACATATTATATAGATTGTGGTTTTAATTAAAAGACTTTAAAAGTCTTATATCAATAAATATAATATATAAACTTAGTGGGGGCAATTTTTTATCCTACATCTATTTGACCTAATTTGAAAAATTTAGATTTGAATTATACATATCTTAAAAAAAATTAAATTAATCTAGTTTGATTAAACTCGACTCAAAATAAATTTCAATAAGGTTGGATAAAGAGGTATTAGATCTAAATCCAACATAGTACGTATTAAAACACCATTTAAACACATTAATTTTGTATTTTAACCTATCACCCTTCACTTCAAGTTCAAAGATCTTAGTTCATTGTCTCTATTTCTCATAACTCAATGGTGAGATATTTTCTTATCTACTTACCATTCACTTTTATTTAAATATTTTTCATATCATTTTTATTTTTTAAGTTTTATAAAAAAAATTGGGTCAATAAATATATTTTAGAATTTTAGTATTGATGTCTACATCAAATATGGACATCACTAAAAAAAACCAACAAAGGCAATAACTTAAATAAATGTAAAGGTTTTTAAGTTATCAATTAATCTCATGAATTTTTATAATTTAAAGTTTAATAATTTTCTTGTGAGAATAAATGAAACTTTAACTAATAAAATATTTAATTTGACATTAACCAAGTATCAAAGTGTTCACTTAAATCTATCTTATTGTAATAATGACATGGACTATGCTATTTTATACATATTTCACTTAAAAACATATAGTTTAATTAAAATTTAAGATATCTCCTTAATTAGAAATGCTTTGATAAGTATTTTAAATTAATAATTTAAAAAAAAAAATATCGAGTGTCTATGGTGAAAGTTTTCGCTTGTGAAAAAGCCCGAAGCAATTGGCCCGCACAAGCCAGGCCCATCCCATGTCCTGCCCATTTGCCCTCGACCTGCTCAAAAAATAGCCCAAGTCCAGATGCCCTAATAATAAGGCTGCAACTCGAGTCGGATTGAAAATTTTGAATAAGTCGGTCGGTCGGGTTGAGAAGATAAAAATTCACATGAAATTCGAGTCGGATCGAGTTGAAGATTTTATAACTTATCCCAATCTGACTTGACCGACCTCAACGTAGTTAAAATGAATTCAGAATTCAAATTAATTCAAGTTAAAATTCAAATCTGATCGAATTGTGGAGTTTGAATTAAAATTTTAAGTCGAGTTCTATATATATCAATTCGGATCGGATTGGATTTTAAAGAGTCATACCCGATCATTACCTGAGATGCCCTAATTCTCGAAGTCGAGAAAGATAGCCAAAGCTAGAGAGAGCGAGTGCAAAGAGAGCCAGAGCGAGAGAGAGAGAGAGTGAGACGGTGACGGCGAAGGCGAGCTTTCTTTCCTCCACTCCCAGTGACGGAGATCTCGGTCCTCACTCCCTTTCAATCCTCTCGGGCTCTCGATTCTTTCGGCTCCCTATCTTCTCCCACTCTTGTTCTCCATCACCGCTGTAATCAGAATTCAGTTCCTTCCCCTTATCCGGCAGCTTCCGTGCAGGTATTTTGTTTTTATTTTAAGTTTTTTGTGAAAAAATTGGGCTGAATAAGATCGGATTGATTCTCGGGTTCCAGGTCGGGTCGGGTTGGATTATGAAATTCGGATTACCAATTCAAGTCGGATCGGACCGGGCTACTACATTTTTTTATATGGGTTGGGTTGGGTTGATCAAAATCCGACCCGACCCGTCTGAGTTTCAGCCTCACCGATTCCAGCTTTGGCGGCCTTGGTGCTCGTTAGAAAATGATAAGCGAGGGAAAATTGCAATCTTTTCATCGATAAAGATTCATTATTTCGCATTCCAACTTCCAATCGAATAAGGTCAGCTCTTTCCCTCCTCCCTGGATTTTATTTTATTTTTCAAACTTTTCTTTGGTTTTCTTGTTTATGTCGATGATATGGTTGGACGATTGCCGCACAATTAGATCTGTTTGGGTGGATTCAATTTTATCCGTTAGGATTCAATCAGATGAAAGTATTTTTCATGGAAAATATTTAGTTGTTAGCAAAAAATAGTTAAACTCATTTATAATTTTAGCTTTAAAATGGCCATTTCCAGCGTTTATTTCCATTTATCCGAACTGAGCTCAGAGAAAACACATAGACCTTCTATGGTTTTTGAAAGCTAGGGTTTTTAAGTGGGAATTCGAAGTTTTACTTCTTGGGTTTAACTCTTTCCTACTCCCTTTCCTTCCCAACCCAAACCACCAGAGGTTATTTTCTCATGAAACCACTCTCGTTTCCGTGCACCCAAGCGAGCCTTGGAAAAAAAGAAGTGCAGGCCATGTACTGCAAAGCTAGGCTTTTCTCTTTTTTCTTTTAAGAGGGAATTCGATTTTTTCCTTCTTGCGTTGAACCATTTATGCTATAAGTTAGGTATTTTTCATGAAAGTACTTTCCTTTTTGTGCATCAATGGCACCTGGGAAAAATGTATTTTGCAAGGTAGGCTTTTTGAGTGGTAATTCTGGTTTTTCCTTCTTGAGTTTAACCATTTTTTGCCAAAACGTGTGTATAACTGTATATATTTTGTTTTTCACAAATAGTCAAAGTACTTTCCCTTCTGTGCATCCAAATGGAGTCTTGGAAAAAAAATGTATAATCCATTTCTTAATTGCCAAGAAACACCAAGGATATTTTCTCCTCTATTTTCTTGGATAATATTAGAGGCACCCTCTCTTTTTTTATTATATTGGAGGTGCCCATTACTTAAAATGGTAAAAAACAAGAGAAATTTTATTTTCACTTGATCAGATGTGTGCTTTTTTTTTCTTAGGATTTTTGATAGGGGATGCCATATGAATAAAAAAGAAAGGGTGCCTCTATCGTTAAGCCTTTTTCTTTTGTTGTTCTTACAAAATGTACTATGAAATGAAGCTTTCCAGGCTTGGTTTCTATTCCAAAATCCATTAAGTAATGAATGATTTGTTGCTTTTGTTCTTCAAAAATATTTACTTCATTTTTATTCATTGTCTTCGACTTGCAAATTGCTAACGACCATTTACTAGAATGTGCTTTATTGATTTCTCAATTCTAGAAAATGCATTTCCGGAAAATTCCCATAGTTCTGTTTTAGATGTTCCATTTTTCATGAGGCTGTTCTTTCAAATGTATCTTGAAACGAGGCCTATTCTGTGCAGGTTCAGGTTTTCCTTCCAAAATCATATAATTCCTTGCAAGGAATGATTTGTAGGCTTTCAACCCGATTATTGAATATATGCATAGCTTCTCTGTGTAGAGCTAGTAAGTTAGATAAAGCAGAGGCAATTATAATTGATGGCATAAGACTTGGATATATTCCAGATGTTGTAACTTACAATACCTTGATTGCTGCATATTCCCGATTTATTGGTGTAGATTCTGCTTACTTGGTTCTTCATAGAATGAGAGAAGCTGGGATTAAACCAGATGTCATCACTTACAATACACTGATTGCTGGTGCCACTAGATATTGCCTACCAATGCTGTCCCTGGATTTGTTTGAGGAAATGCGACAAGTTGGAATTACTCCTGATGTTTGGAGCTACAATACTTTGATTCATTGTTTCTTTAAATCTGGAAGGCCAGAAGAAGCCTATATGATGTTTCAGGACATGGTCTCAAGGGATCTGTCTCCTTGTTCTACTACGTATAACACTATAATTAATGGACTCTGTAAGACTGGACATACAGTTAATGCTCTTAGGCTGTTTAGGAATTTAGATGGTCTTGGATTTTCTCCAGAAATAATTACATATAATACACTTATTGATGGGCTCTGCAAATCAGGAAGGTTAGCTGAAGCCAGAAGAATTCTCAAAGAAATTGGAGACTCAGGGCATACTCCAAATAAGATAACTTACACAACGGTCATGAAATGTTGCTTTAGATCAGGGAAGTTTAAACAAGGTCTAGAGATATTTACAGAGTTGAAGAGCAAAGGATACAGTTGTGATGTTTTTGTCTATTGCACTGTAATTAGCGCATTGGCAAAATTGGGTAAGATTGGAGAAGCTAATGGTTGCATAGAAGAAATGGTTAGGGTTAGCAATGGGTTAGACTTAGTAGCATACAACACATTGATCAATGCTTACTGCAAAGAGGGTAAGCTGGATATTGCATATCAGTTGCTAGATGAGATAGAGAAAGGTGGACTCCAAAGTGATGTGTACACACACACGATATTGGTTGATGGCTTGTGTAAAAGGGGTGAAATGGATGCAGCCATCAAACACTTGCAATATATGGAGATGAGTGGCTGCAAGTCATACTTGGTGGCTAGCAATTGCTTGATTCGTGGGTTATGCAAGGTGGGCCAGGTGGATTTTGCGATCAAGTTGTTCCATAGCTTGAAGTCGAAAGATTCTTTTACTTACTCGTCATTGTTGCACGGTCTCTGCAAAGCAAGGAGGTACCGTGCAGCTTTTAGAATCATGTTGACTGGTTTGAGAAATGGCATCAAAGTGTTCACTTCTGCTCAACGTGATGTTCTAGATGGGCTTCGCTCTTCAGGATTTAATAGAGAAGAAAGGAAACTCAAATCAGCAATCCGTATGGCTGGGATTTTGAAGTATTGAAATGGGCTATGGACTGGCACCACAATTATTTGGTAAAGTTGGAAATGTATTTCTAACGAAGTTGACGTTTTGAATGACAAATGTGGAAAATCAGCTTTGTTTAACAGAATATGACATATTGAAGGGCCCAGGATAAACCTCCTGAACCTGTTAAAAGGGTGTGGAGGGATGAGTGGTATTTGGTTACTCTCTTTTTTTTCTCAGAATGTCAATGCCATAGGTCTGAGACTAAGAATATCCAAGTCATGTCAAACTGAGTCCAGTGTGGTCTGATTCCTTTTTAAAAAAAAAAGGGAAAAAAAAAGAAGAGAGAGCCCAGTGTAGCTTGACCATTGCAAATCCTTGCCCAAACCAGCAGGGTCCTTGTTCATTGGGTAACCCTGTGCCATATGTATATCCTGCACTCGTGAACGACTCACAGCATTCTTTTTCTTTATGAAGACCAAGGTGTCGAGGCCTCTTTGAGCACCTGATTAATCCGGAGGGCATGTGCAAACTTCTTTGTCCACACACACTGGGTAAAGCTACAGGGAGTGGCCCTTATGTGTTGAGGGTGATTTGTTACACATGTTTTGTTCTTTTGAAGACAGTGAATCCATTTATCGAATATTCCTTTTCTTTCGAATGTTATACTATTTGAATTAGATAATTGAGTTAAAATCTATATCTAACAAGGCTAAATGAGCAAGAAGAATGGCTTCAAGCATCTCATAGAAAACCTTTATCAAAATAGTGCTGTATGTTATGAGTAGCAAATTGATGGGAGTTAATTTGGAAGACAATTTTAGGATGATATTATACCTTAAAAATAGGTTTGTTGAATTTGAAAAGCTATTATTTTTAAAGGATCCAAAAATAATAGTCAAAATAGAACCAATTTTAAATGAATTCTAATATAATTAGTCAACTTAAAATGAGTTAAAATTGAATAGAATTTAAAGAGCTTATGTGAAGACCACCATGTATGTAAGATTAACACAGGACAGTATTTGACTGAACAATCACAAGGCTCATTTTTCATGGATTAACAAACAAGGAGAATCTATGATGATTTTTTTTTATTATTATTAATCCATTACAAAATAATCAACAGCTACAGAAGCACTTCTTCTGGGCCCCACATTCATGGGCCCTTGAAGATGTTCAAATCAAGCCCATTGTAAGCAAGGGGTGCATACATCCACAGAGCGCAAGAGCTACATCAATAAACCAAAGGAATGATTAATCAGTCAATCACAACTTTGAATTTTCAGTTTAATGTTGTGCTAATCTTTGTCAATGCACACTATATTATTGAATCATTACATAAAATAAATTTATTATGGGAAAGTTATCTACACACAACTAAGATAGTTATTGGATTAAGCTATAAACTATAGTTTAGTGCACATAAAGACTTAAAAACAAGTGTCAACACTCCATCCTCATCTGAAATATTCACCATAGTTCATAGCATGTATCTATTGGGAAAACAGTTTTTTGGAATGTTCAGATGATCCTTTCTCCTAAGAAGTAGGAGTCTCAAGTTCGATTCGCACTCCAACCTAAAGAGCCACTTTTCGTAGAATTATTCAATGTGTGTAGATAAGGAGGCTTGTACATGTCCAAAATTATAATATAACATAATAAAATTTTATAAAAATAATGACACTCCTGTTGTACAAAAATAAATTAGTATTGGACCAAAAAATGAGGATAAGATTTTTTCTTTTAAATATAACCACATTCTTGTTTTTTGTCTAGGGGATAAATTTGTTATTTTGAATATTTTATATGGCAAAAATGGTTAATTGAAATTTGATTTTTACTCGATGGGTTTTTTTTTAAGATTAGCATGAAAAAACTTAAGGGTATTTTAATATTTAAAAAAAAAATAGGATGTTTTTTTAATTATGAGAAAACTTAAAAGAGTTTTTTAGAACAATATCCCTAGTTTGATGTCAAATCGAGCCAGCCCATGACTTAACTCAGATAGTTACCTCCCATGTCAGGAAGCAGGAGGTGCTAGGTTCAAACCCCACGGACTAAACTTGGTGATACCTTAAGAGGTAGATGTACCACCCATGGGAATTTTAGTAGAACAATGTCTGAGGTTTCCCGCACATAAATCTGAAAAATAATCGAGCCATGCCTAATGCAATGAAAGTGCATCCTTTTTAGAAAACTCAAGTTGGAGTGCGAATTCATAAAACTCAAAATCTAGATTCTATTTAGTCAATATTGTGTATAAATATAAACTATACTTAATATATAATTTATATTTCCATAAGATTTAATATATAATATAATATAACCCCATCTTGGGCCTGAAAAACATCTTTGCATATGTGATATGGATTTAAACGGGACTAAGGCCCAAGATATATAAGTTGAGTTGGATTTGAGTTTGATTGACTAAATCGGATCAAAAACCCAAGCCCAAGCGCAGGCTCAGACAGTTTAAATTACACATGGGGCTCGGGTTTAGGCTAGGCTCGCCTAAAACTTGGCCTGCTCCACCCGATTTGCATTGCTAACACTTAATTGCACACCAATCATGTGATGAACATAGTATATTAGATAAAGGTAATAGTAAAGGTATTTGTTTTAACCTGTGAAGGGTTGACTTGACTGTCAAGAATTGGTCTGAAATGTGGGAAGTCTCGAGTTCTAGTCACTCTCAATATCAAAAGGCCACTCTCCATAGGATTAGTCAGGTACTCTAAGAGGTCTGAACACCTTGATCTTCGGAAAAAAATATTAGATAAAGGTAAAGAGGAAATTGTATCTAATCAAGTCCAATGCAGCACTACAGCAAAAGCATGCAATATTGTAATCAGGGATTTAAAATTCGGTATCCGCCGATATTTTTCTCTTAATTTTTTTTCTTTTTAAAAAAAAAACGTATTAATATCGGCCGATATCGGCGATATATATCACCGATATATATCGGATATCGGCCGATATCTCGACCCCTGATTGTAATCATGAACAAGAAAAGCTGAAATGCAGGTAGTTTGGTAGGAGTAAATGTCACCAACCAACAAGTAAAATTGTTCGCTTTTTAGGATAACTTTTCATATTTGAGTTGAGTTACTGTGTAGCTTCTCATATTCAAGTGATGGTAGACCGTTATCAGCAGGAACCAAAACCATGAAGCGTGAACCAAAACTCACTCAGTGTTACACCATACATACTGGAGCAAGGAGGTAGTGAAGTTCTCCTTTACAGGTTTGTCAAACAACAAACAGAGATTGCAAAACCATGTGATTTTTCGAGGGGGATCAACACTAAACAAGGAATGGAATTGTTACAGCATGCTTTTGTTAGCTGAGACAAGGATGCAGCTACATCATCTTTTATCAACAAGAACTGGTGGCTCTTCTCGACTGACAACAGATAAAATCTGCACAAAAGAAAACTAACAATTGTTTTTCTTGTAGGCCCCTTTTAATGAAAAGAGATACAATGAGTCCTGAGATTCAGGAAGCCATAGATTTCCTGATTCACTCTTTCCACACAAGTGCAGCAATTGTTAGTGCTCAAACCATTGAAATGATAAACCTTAATGTGAATGGAGATTGCTCGAAAACCTTCCCTGGAACAGTAAGAATATAACGTTAATTTGAGGCCTAGAAACAAATGGTACCCCATCAACGGCCCAGGGAAGGGGCAAAAAAGGGATGCCTCCTACAGTAAACAATTTCTTGGACCCATCTAAAATTAGTTTCATCATTTCAACAATTTTGATCACTGAAATATGAGCCTGAATAGGACCTGATGGAACTCACTGCTCAAGAAAATTAAAAATTCTCAAGGCTCAAAACCCTCAAGGAAAAGTAACATGAGATAATACACACATCTTTAGCAATATAAGCATGTACCTTGTCAGTAAAGGCATGAAAAATCGGTCCTTCCATTGCTTTATCCAACTCCTGCCATGAGGTGAGAAGAAATAATTAAAAAAAAATCATGCTATTGAAAAAGTTATGAGTAAAGGTCCTGAGTAATCAACCTAGATTCAAGTACATCACCATCACCATCTCCTCGCATGTGAACCACATGCACAGGACCCAAACCATTTGCCTGCTTGGCCCAATTGACCATGGGCCCAAAAATTTCATCATCAATGATCTGTTTTTTTGGAATGAATCATCAAATGATCCTTGACCAAAACTGGCTACTAAATCATTTGACTGCTGGACAATACACCTAGAGGATTAAATCTCCAAATCTTATATATTTATTCCAGGATCATGGAGATGGAACACCCAAGGACTTGGAATATGAGCATTTTACATTGGATCTGATCCTTTTCCTGATCAAATTCCTGGTTGTATTGAAAACCAATCTAAGGTGGCCTAGCATGATATAAAGAGAATATGGAATGCAAATTTGTATTTACAGTTTCTGCATCTAGAGAAGAGTCAATCTTGTATATGAGCTTTTGAAGTTCTTCATCCTTCAATGCACCTCGAATTTCACTGGAAATGGCTGAAGGTAGATAACATTTAGTCAAAACCAGATAAAGAAATCCAAATGAGGGAGACTAGTGGATCAATTCAAAATAGTACATCTAAAACTAAAAGCAATGTCATCTGACAAAGAAGCTCACAGGAGGACTGAAATTTCATATCAGTTATTTTGATCCTTTTTAATATTTTATGATATCACCAACAGTATCAGATTAAACAACACTTTGATTTCGATAATAGGTACACATTAAAAAGCAGGAATGTATGTTTCAAAGAAGATGTAAATATCAGAAACTGTACATTGACAATAGACCATGGAACCAACGTGGCTGCAGTGGCATGATAATCAAGAGTTTGTGCAAAAGAGAATCTACAATCAGATAGTAGGATCTACTCAAATATTCAGAAGAAAATAAAATAAGTTCTGAACAGAGAGGCCTCTAGTGAGGTCTAGAGGCCCTATAAAAATACATATATTCATTTTTACAAGTATGAGGAAGAAAATAGATGACTGGTTGTTGGAATATATTTAGAGTTTTAATATGAATAGAACTATAATGCTATTAGGATTCCTAGTTTGAGTTTACCTTTAATTAAGAGGTGTATTTGATTTATAATTAGATTAAGAGTTTGAGTGTGATTGTGATAGCCCTGGGGTCGGCTAGAGGCTATATATACATGTAATAGTTTAGATTTTCAAATATACACAATTTATCTTTTCTATATGGTATCAGCCAGAACTCGATCTGATTGAGTGACCCTTCAATCAAAACACCGCTTCTTCTCTCCCTGTGCCGGAGGAGATTCATCGGCAGAGGGAGGGAAGGACATCAAAACAAAAGGTGTTTCCATTGTTTTCCATTGTTGCCGTGTTTTGAACAGTAGATCTGTTCTTGTCGACCTATCAGGTCTATTGTTCCTTCAGCTGTTCATCTCAGATCTACGTTGTTACTTCTGAGCCGTTGGATCAATGTTGTTCTGGGTTTGCTGGGACTTGATTCTGCAGAGCTGCTGTCCCTCCTAGCACCGAGCAGATCAGTGTATTTTTCGATATCTTGTTTTTCATATCTGGCATTCCCCGCTTGCAACTGACCCTCCTCGATTGTTTTCCCTAGTTGCTGCTGTGCTCATCGCAGGCCTCTCCACGCAGCCCATGCTGCATCATCATCTTCTCTCTTAGATCTGAGTTTGTCAAATCTAGTTTCCGACGCAGTAAGCTTCTTGTCTCAGATCTGAAGCTAAGATATTCTTCCCAATACGAAGCCTGTCATTGCCGCTTCCACTGATTGCAGCACCTCAGATCGCTGCTATTGTCTCCGATCCGACGACGATTGCCGCCATTGGAGAACCACTTTGATAACCCAGATCCAAAGCCAGATCTGGAATCACCGTTGGATCTACCCTGTTTGTTGCCAATCGCGTTTGTTCGTCCAGTGGCCAACGAGAGGCCTATGCTGCCTTGATCTTGTCATTTGATACATAAGCATTTATGAATGGAAATAATTGTTGGTTTCTCTTTCAAAAAAAAAAAACCCCTTGACGAGCACACAAACATTGAAGGTCCAACTGATGGAGTCACAATGGCTGGTTATGGATATAGTCTTCCAATAAGCCGCCTCTATGCTCGATACTTTGGTGGTGATTTGCAAATGATCTCCATGGAAGGATATGGAACTAATGCATATCTTCATTTATCTCGGTTGGCAGATTCACAGGAGCCCTTGCCATGATTTGTGGCACATGTCATTCATTCCTCAAAGCTCAAGTGCTTTCTTGTATTGACCATATGCAAGTTGGTATTGTGATACCAAAAAAAAACCTTCCATTTTGGCCCACAAAAATTGTTGTTTGAAATATGATTTTTACTCAGCACCTTGAGTAAATATTACAGGTGAAGGTGCTGGTTTTTCTATTCTCAGAGTTGATCTCTGCTGCGATTTTGAGATCTTACGTTTTGCTGTCGTGCTTGAAGAAAAGAAAAACCATCTGCTGCTGCGTCCTTCTACTTCTACATCAGATAGAAAAATACAAATGGATAATTCTGGAAGTGCTTCTTGTTTTGATGATACTCTCCTAGAGCTAACTGCAAGAGCTCAAGGTAGCTTGCAGTGCTTGAGCCTGGTTACATGTCAATGGATCACCAACAATAGGCTAAAGCGAGTGTTTGGACCATTCTTCTAATAAGAGAGATGCTCTCTAGAGTTTTGCACCATTCTTGTTCTTTTGTTTCTTCTCGCCACGTTCTCTGAGATCTGTGTCAAGAAGAAAGGGGTAGAGAAAATATGAGATCTGTGTTGGTCATCGCTCAGCCTCCTCTTCTTCGTCTTATCGTTGTTATTGAAAGTGACTCTTGGGCCACTTGGCTTTCTTTGCAGTTGTCACACCGCCCTTTGCTGCTGCTGTATTTTCGACCACATTTGTTAGTGCTCCCGTCGGAGTACTGCTTTGGATGACCCGTTGGATCACCAATTTGGGTGTTGCCGTTCGAGCATGCCTCATTGTGTCGTTTCTCCAACAGCCTGTTTAGCCGAAGAAAGGGACAAATTGCCCTTCTCCGCCTATTTTGCTGAGCTGAAGTAAGGGACAAAAAATTGCCCTTCTCAGCCTTTTATTTGGAGGACGGACTCTGATTCGTCCCCACTTTTGCTGGTCTTTCATGGCTATAGCCCTTTTTGCTGCCTTTCATAGCTTCAGCCCTTATTTGCTGGTCTTTCATGGCTACAACCCTTATTTACAGGCCTTCCATGGCTACAGCCCTTTTGCTGGCCATTCATGGCTACAGTCTAATTTGCTGGTCTTTATGACTACAACCCTTATTTGCTGGTATTTTATGGCTACAGCCTTATGTGTTAGTCTTTATGACTTCAGTCATTGTTTGTTAGCCTTTTATGGCTACAGCTCTATTTGTTGGTCTTTATGACTTCAGCCATTGTTTGCTAGCCTTTATGGTTACAGCTTTTTATTTGCTGGCCTTTATGGTTAGAGCCTTTGTTGGCCTTTCTAATCTGATTGATCGATATGATGGCTTCAGCCATTTTTGGCATTTTATTATGCCCTTGGATTTTCAGGCTATTTGTTGCCTATATTTATCGCATTGTGCGATTATTGTTTTGCTGGACAATTGATTTACGGCTACTGTCGTTGTCCGTGCCATTCTGTTTCAAGCCGCCATCTGTGTTCGCCGCCTGTCTTTTGCAGCCAGTCAACGTTGCCTCTTCAACCAAGTTTTGCAGCCAATCAGTGTGCTGCTTCTCCATCAAATCTTCGTGGCCAGTCGATTGCCACTTTTGCAGTTCATCTGCCGTTTCTTCACGTTCCAAGCTTCGCGTTCATCCACGCTTCAGCTTGCGAGGGCGTGTTGGAATATATTTAGAGTTTTAATATAATTAGAATTATAGTGTTATTAAGATTCCTAGTTTGAGTTTACCTTTAATTAAGAGGTATATTTGATTTATAATTAGATTAAGAGTTTGAGTGCGATTGTGATAGCCCTGGGGTCGGCTAGAGGCTATATATACATATACTAGTTTAGATATTCAAATATACACAATTTATCTTTTCTATAGGTTTATTGATGATGTAGAGTGCAAGCAGACCAAGACCTTGTCATGTCTATGGCCTAGATTATTTGAAGATCCTTGAAAGGTCCAATAGGAACAAAGTTTGTAGTTTGTCTAGTCTACCCCATGTAGAATAAAAGCCGTATAAAAAGAACTTATGGTCCATATTGGTTCCTGTAAAATAGATAAAGTGGCACCATTGGTACATACATGGATTATGCATGCTTCTAGATTAACTTGAGGCCGGTTGGGCACATTGGGTCCATGTTTTAGACCTTAGGATGCTAAGTGCCGAATTTCAAATTAATTTTGCACCAATTTACTTTATCTATTTGCTTAGAGTTTAAGTGGATCGATATTTGGAAAAAAATTATTATAATCTCATTTCTCCATTGTATCAAACCCAAGCACCCTACCTTACACATCTACATCAATAAAACCATTTGTAAGTTTTTCCTCTTTTCTCTGAGATTTTCCATGATCTATCCTAGTGGGAAAATGTTTTTGTTTCTTGTTTCTAATGTTTCTTTATTACTATTTCCCAATCTTCCCAAAGTTTCATAAAAATAAATTATTTCATAAAACACATACATGTGCATGCAAAATAGCATTTTATGTTTGAGATGTGATGCCACCATTACTGGTCGATGTCGGGCTGTCTTTCATTATTTTCACTTGATCAAATAACCACCCATCATTAATTCTTCCCCCTAGCCCCTCTCTTCCCTTTTATTTTCATCTCCAACAATCTCATCCAATCCAACTGTAAGCCCTGACATTGAATTGAGATGGAAAAGGTGTGAATAAGAACATAACTGTCTTACCGTATATTGTAACACATTCCAATATCATGCACATAAGATGTGGTGGTCCCATTGGCTCTAAAGATACAAGGTTTGTGGAGCACCCACGTACAAAGGGGGTGGAGAGAGAGACAGAGAGAGAGAATAGAAGAAAACAAAAAAACTTCTGAGGATGCTACTTGTCGTCCAATCCAGACCTTGTTGTGGGCCATCAATTGGTTCTCATTTTGATTATCGATTTCAATCAATGCTTTGGATCAAATCGCTAGAGATGTCCTTCGGATATGATTTTTGTAGGTGTTTAACCACAAACCCCTTTGGGATGTTGGGAGTGCCTGACCACATGTTTACCACAGAACGGTAATACATTGTTACTTAAAATCTGCTTGATCATGACTCTCCCATCTTATCAATCTAATGGTGTGATCCTCATAGTTGGCCGTAACCAGAATAGAGGGGGAATGTGCCACCAGGTGGCAATAGGTAGAAAGATGGTTTTTGAGCAGGTTGGAAACTTAAAATGAGGGGCTAAAGTCCACCTTTGAATTTGAGATTGTATAATGCCCCATCACAAAATAGTCTCTTATTAAATATAGGAGAATTATGGATAATAGTTTTTGAAGAAAATTTCAAGGAAATAAGCATTTGAAGCAAATGCTCTGAAAATTACTAGAATGAAAGAAGACAAGGAGTGCGAAAAAGTAGGGAAGAAAACTTTGGAAAAACTGAAAAGACTTAGTGGTATGGTGTATACATAATGATCAACACAAGGAGTAAAAATAAAAGAGAGAATTGGGAATGAGTCAAGATCATCATCTATGTCATTTATCCCATCAATCTAGGGTTGGCCTTTTATAATTGGATTTGACAAATTGATTCCATTGGCCGACTGCCTACTTGACACCCATGGGACTCGAACCCACAACTTTTAGGCTGTAACAATGAGCCCTTACCAGCTGTGAACAAGAACTAGAAATGAATGCAAAGAGGACATTGCAGGCTGATCCAACAAAAGAAAAGATCGAGGATATAGGCGCATTCACATAAAACTAGAAACATTCCTGGATGAAGAATTGAAGGGTTATTAAGTATGAGGAACTAGGAAATGGGAAGATAAATACAAGCTTGTAATGTAGTACAAAAATGACAAGCCATAATTTAAAGTGACAGTGGACATGGCTTTAGATAAAGTGGAGTGGAAAAATAAAATTTAGAAGGCAATCTTGATGGATGGAGAATGACTATGATGATGATGAAATGGGGAACTACAGTAAATGCATAAAAAAAAAAAAATTGAGAGAGAGAGAGAGAGAAAGAGATGCATAATTTGAGTTGTCAAGTTTGAGAAACTCCACCTACAGACTCCAATTGCACTTTTTGCAGCACCCAGCTTTGTTTATCTACTTGGAATGATCTTTTTGGAAGCGATACAGGAGGACCTGCATTGGACAAATTAAAAATAGATGTATGGATATAAAATCCTTGGTTAGTAAGTATTGGCATATGAAAGTAAAACATTCATCATTCAAAATATATATTGAGAGAGATATAGAAATAAAATATTAACTAGTTAAATTAACCCATGGTGGAAAACTGTTTCAAATGTCTTTAGATGATAGTTCAAAAGGCCTCAATGATCTATTTATGTCAAAATAAAATAATAATATTAATAATAATTTTATATCTAAAACTCTGTATTGCTGACAATTCATATATGTAACTATAGATGTTTCAATAGAATTTCCCAAACGAACTTGCAAAAGAGGAAAAGGAAATAGCACCACTCCAGTAGAATAGCAAAAGATAAAATCATCATGCAGAACATTGAATCTAAGATCGTATAACAGAAAATCAAGTACCATGTTCAGTTGTATGCATTTCTTTGCTTGACTAACATCACATCATTCTGATTTTCTAATAAAAGATCACATTGAATTTCCCCTTATTCACAGATTTCTACAATGCCATATTTTAAGAAGATGAAAGCAATGTAAGAATTAATTCACTAAGAGGAAGTAGTCAATTATAGTAGTCAAACAGCTGAGAAGGAAGATACGGCAAAAAGATTGAACCAGTTTAAGATAAATCCATGCATTTCATTTAATTACTTAATATTATCAAGCAGCCATGAGGCTCATATAATTGGTTTCCAATTTGAGCTTTGACACTGGCCATGGAAAACTGCAACCAGTACTAACATTTGCATTCTCTTGCTTGTGTGCCAATCCTTCTCAACTAGTGACTTTTTATGGTTCTTACTGCCAGCTTCTGCAGTCTTCGAGAAAAGCATCAAATCCTGGTTGGCATGCACAGTGACACAACTTGAGACACATGCTAATCTTACCAAACAAAAGGTGTGGCATCACTTAGAATAAGGGGGGGTATGTGCATATAATTGCAGAGGCACACTTAATGAAAGAAAATTAATCAATTATTATTTGAACCAGATAAATATTGAACAAATATACCAGCCTTAAAACATGAACTTTCTAGTCTTACCTTTTATTTTTCTGTCAACTCAGAAAAATATTCTTTGGAGTGATTCAGCTGAAAAAAGAAGATATCATCTGGTGCAATGGTCTCAAGTACGCAAGCCATTGTTCTAAAACTCAGAATTGACTTGGATGATCAACTCAACTTATAACATGCAAACAACTCCCACTGAGCATTTTATTGCCTAATTTTGTTTCTCCATCTTAAAGGACATTCCTTGCTTCTTTGAATACAATTTCCATTCCTATGAGGGTTTATACTACTCTCCAATATCCATCCCAATAAGCTATTGCCCAAGATGAACTAGCTGCCCTTGAAAAGAATCATACATGACACAATAGATCTTTCTCTTGGAAAGAAGGTGTTTGGTTGAGGCAGGTTTTCACTCTCAAGCAAAATCCTAATGGATCCATTGCTACATATAAGGCCAAGTTGGTGGTAAAAGGCTTCACACAAACAAATGGCATCAACTACCATAAGACCTTCTCCCCTGTTACTAAAGTTATGATGGTACGTATATTAATTTCTCTAGAAGCAACTTATGAATGGCCTTCACATCAGCAGGACGCTAATGCCTTTTTGCATGGTGATCCCAAAGAAGAGGTCTTTATGTCACACCCACCAAGTTTTATTCGATAGGTGGAGAATGGTAAAGTCTGCAAACTCAAAAAAACTATTTACAATCTTAAGCAGTCTAGGGGGGGCTGGTTGGAAAAATTCAATACTGCTTTGCTTGCCATGGTTTCTTTAGATGTCAATCTGATCACTCTATATTTGTGTGTGGTTCTGATATAATGCTCCTAGTGGTTTATGTGGGCGATATCGCGTTGAGTAGTAATAATGATTTTGCCAAACTCTCAAAAGTCATCTACATGGAGTCTTTGATATCAAAGACCTAGGCCCTCTCCAATATTTCCTTGGCATAAAAGTATTTCTTTCACCTTAAAGGTATTTTCCTTCTCAACAACAATATGCCCTTGACCTTTTACAGGAACGGTATTCTAGTTGCAAGTTTACAGACACACAATTTGATCTGAATTCCAAACTTAGCGTTTCTAATGGTAATCATTTTCCTGATCCCAGTTATTATTAAAAGCTAGTAGGAAAGAAACTTGATTGATCTCACGTTATTGGGGTTGTTAGTCAATTTATGCATGCTCCACAAGATGCTCATCTTCAGGTTGTCCTTTGCATTCTATGATACGACGTTAAGGCTCATCCTAGTCGCAGCCACTTCTACACATCAAAAAATGAACTCTCTATATGAAGTTATTTTAATGCCAATTGGGTTGGTTCGAAAGATGATTGCCAATCGACTGTCGGTTACCATATCTTTATTGGCTCTCATTTTGTTCCCTAGCGCAATAAGAAGCAAACTATGGTGACTCGGTCTAATGCTCAAGCCAAATACAGAGCCATATGTCATGGGAACAAAAGTCCCACATTGGAAATGGCCTGGGATGATCTTGGGCTTATAAGTGGTGTAGGCACCACCCACAATGGCTAGTCATTTTGGGATGAGAACTACCCCCATAACAGTGGTATCAGAGCAAACAGGGTCACTTTTGTGTGGGACTAGGACTCCCCCTAGGAGTGGACCCTACACAAAAGAGATGTCGGTACCCTAGTATTGAAGGCTGACATATACTAGTTGAGGGCGATGTGGCCCGGCCTTGAAAGAGACCAAGGCAAGAATATACCATGGGTATTGTGCTGGTTGAGAGCGAGGCCCAACCTTCGAGAGGGAAAAGGCAAGAATATACTGGGGATACTATAGCCACATGGACCCTACACAAGGGGTGTGGGACACCTTGATGAGAGCGTCAGGGATTGGGTCGGGGAGCTTGTCACGGGGACAAAAGTCCCACATTGGAAATGGCCTAGGATGATATTGGGCTTATACGTCAGGGTAGGCACCACCCACAATGGCTAGTCATTTTGGGATGGGAACTGCCCCGTAACACATAGCTAGCATCATGAGTTACTTTGGTTCAAGGTATTTCTTTTTTAACTTATTTTTTCATATTTCTAGGCAACGACTAAGTTTTATGACAATCAAGCGGCCATTCATATTGCCACAAATCTTGTGTTCCATGAACAAACCAGCATATTAAAGTTCATTGCCACTTCATCCGCCACCATGTTTCATTTGAATATATCATCACACCCTATCTCCAGTCCAAGGATCAATTGGCTGACATGTCACAATAGCAGTACCTCATTCTCAACTTAATGACAAGCTAGACAAGTTGGATTTAATTGATATCTATGCTCCAACTTTAAGGGGGAGTGATGTCAGACATTGTACTTTTGTAGTAACCATGTATTTATTTCCGTCATTAGGAGCACTATATAGGTTGACTTCCTTTTATGCTCTTTTTCCTTTTTTGTTGTATTTTGGTGTCTATAAATGATTGTAAATCCTACAGCATATATCATAAAATAGAAACATTATATCTCCTCTCCTTTTTCTCCATTTTTCTGTTTATTTTACAACATAGGCATCATCTTTGAAAGACTTTATCCAAGTTGGACATGACTAACATTCATGCTCCAACAGGGAAAAAGGGCGGGGGGACATTAAACATGAACTATCTTCATGCTCCAACGGAGAATCTTACAAGGCCAGGGGATTACAAATGTATGTACCCTTTTAGGACAGGGAGTGCAAATGTATACACCTTTTAGAGTGGAAAGTCTTTTTTTCTCTTTTATTTTGATGTGGTTAAATGGGTGCAAATATGGTGTATGTAATTATGGATAATCTCCTTTTTACATTCCCCTTTGTATAATTTCCCCCACCTTTTTACATCATTTCCCCCCTCGTGACTCCTAAGAATTTGGATAGTGTTTTCCTTTATTTCCATTACAATTATCTATCCCTTTTCTAAATTCCTTTTTGCATCATTTCCCCCAACATTTTACATCATTTCTCTCTATCTCCTTTTTAAAATTACTTTTTACATCATTTTCCCCATACATGACTCCCAACAATTTGAATAATGCTTACCGTTCAAAAAAAAAAAAATTTTGAATAATGCTTTCTTTTATTTACATGAATCCTCTTCTAGTATTATCTTCCAACTCCAATGCTGTTTATTGTCTAAATAAATCTCTCCATGGCCCAAAACAAGCTCAATAGGCCTAGTTCAATAAATTTAAAAAGCCAGTATCCACTATCCACCCTCAAGGCCCCTTTTACTCTAAGAAACAAGGGAATTTCTAATGTAAATCCAAACATATCACTTTAATGTGTCTTTTTGCTGATTGAATTTCAAAAGGAGCAATCTAATTGGCTCTCTACCCTAACAAATGCCTGAAAAAGATGAACATTGTTTTAAGCCGTGGTGTATGGGAGAAGCCCTCAAGAAACAATAGTCAATATGTCATCTCTCATCATAACTTTAAGGATGGACTATCTTATCACATTTTATTATTCGTTGGTGATAATGTAAATGCCTTTCTTGTTGTGCTTGAACCATCCAATCATCACTTGCACTTATAGATTATGTATTCTAGTCAAATGTGGCTCACATTCTTGTCATTGTTTGTTCCAGCAGCATCACCTAATATATTAATGAGTTCTGTAAAAAAAAAAAAAAATCTTCTGCTCTAACAAAAGTGGAATTCCCTAAAGTTCATATTATGTCAAAAGCTTTCCATGTAGCATCTTCACTTTCATAGCATGATAAAAATGATATAATGCATTCATAATTCATAAATATCTAGAAAAAAAAAAAAAAGCTAAACAAAATCAAAACTGCTCCTAAAGTTTGTATGGTAACCCAAACAACTGACCTTAGAAGAAATCACAATGCTACATCAAATAAATTTAGATGGTCCCATAATATGAAAATTCCATACAAACCCCACTTGTTTGTACAACTTACATAGCTCCAAAAATATGCTTTCAATACAACTTCAAACATGCCCAAATTTACTATCCAAATGCTCAAACAGTGTGATGAGTTCCTAACATATCACTTGATGCAAATCTAGAGACCCAAATCCTCAAAGCGTGATTTGATTTGCAATCTAAATAATTCTACTGCACATTCAAATAAATTAAACTTCATTTGCAGTTGAAATCAATCTAAATTTAAAAAAAAAAAAGAATAGATAAATGGAGGGAAAGAAGACGCATGTGACAATAGAAGAAATGAATAGTACCATACATGAGAGAGAGAGAGAGAGAGAGAGAGAGAGACAGAGAGGAACCAAAGCCAAAATCTTCAATTCTTATTATTCAAAATAATTTTTTTTAAATATTTTACACTTTTTATGTTTCACTAAAACAAAGAAGTCCCAGTCCATCCTACCCAGTTATCACTTCAATCATATCCATTAACTTCAATAAAAATACAAATGAAGGGGAAAGAATTTTTCTCATGTCATCGCGCCTCTTCATCCTACTTCGTTTCAGCCATAGCTTCTTGAGTTCACTTCAAATTCAAAATTATGGAACACCGAATCTATGGATAGAAAAGTTGGATAGCAATTGGAACCAAATGTAGAGTTCAACCCCATTTGGACCTCAAGTCCCCATTTTGTGATATTTCAACTGTGCTTTCAGCCTCAAAATCTGATGTAAGAAGTGACAAAAACAAAGTCGAAAACAAATATGACCCCCATACAACTAGAAGACCAATGTAACATAACAAAGTACCCTAATAAAGGCAAATAATCCCCTAAAGCAAGAGTCTTGTCTTCTCCATCTCCTCCCCTCCAATTTCAACCATCAAACCTAAATCCAGATGGGCCATCTGCTTCAACAATCATCTTGTACCATAAATGGAGTTGGCCGAGGGTGTCAGCTTTTAATGCATCACAAAGTAAATGAACCTGATTGTTGATTAAACATAAAATATGGATATAAATATAAATATTTTACACTTGATATAACAATGACATGATTATTTTTATTTTGTGGAAAGGTATGATAACATGATAGTTGACAGGGTCTATTGAGAGTAGAAATCAAAAGGCGGACCATAGTTTGAGTGGACAAATAGCTTTGATGATGACGACAATGACAAAGCAAAACTTTCTCTAATCCTTTTTTTCGAAAGGTAAAATTGGACCATTTCTCGATTTGTGTGTCATCCTTGCACAGGGGCCATGCCAATTTTCTCTATATCACTCCAATTTTATCAGATGTCTCAGAAGAGACCCTTTCTCCAATCTTTGACCAATACATTATACAAAAGTGAGGACTATGCATGCAATTATTTCTCATATTAATGAAGAATATCTTTCTTCAGCTGGAGTTTTTGCAGAATGCTATACCTCCTTTTTTATCTCAAAAGATCAGAATACTACATATCCCCCAAGCAGTCAGTTTGCATTACTAGCAAAAGGGCAGACATGAAAGCATAGCAATAACATGCCAAGTGTAACATTTTCATTAATAGTGACAAAATAAAATATTAACAGTAAACCATAATAAATGATGAAAACACCGACTTCACTCTATGAACTTTCACCATGTAACTGCAATGTAACGAATCCAGTCAGGGGAAAAACAACTATTACATGCATCCAAGTGTACAATATCAGGCATTATCTAATGTAAGATTCAGTATTAACTGGCAATAATCAAGTTTAATAATAAATGTCAAGCATCTTCAGTAGAGCCATTTTAAGGTGCAATGACAAAAATAGCTTAAAGCATGCATTTGGAAGACATTGGAAAAGGAAATTAAAGAGCTGAGGCCCAGCAAGGGCTTGAACAGCACTAATAGCTCTCAAGTTTTAGCCCAACCATTTGCCACCTTGGATATAAAGCAGAATGCACCAAGGAAAATAGAAGGAAAAAGCTGAACTGTGGTAATCTTTTACAATTTTTAGATAGCTGTATGGTGGGGCAGGGAGAACCAACATTGCCTTATATTACCATGCTTCTCTTTACCTTTTTTCTCCAGAATCTTCTATAGATACTCTAAATTAAATGGAAGCCTATGGTAACAGTACACATGAATAGACTTCTTACGTGCAACAGGAGAACTTTTAGATGGACCTTCCTCGGAAGGCAAAGAATTTGTGCAAGGAATCTCTGCACGACACTCAAAATGCAAATAAGCAAGTATCAATTTCACATTTCCAGCATAAAACAAAACAGTACACATGAATAGACTTCTTACGTGCAACAGGAGAACTTTTAGATGGACCTTCCTCGGAAGGCAAAGAATTTGTGCAAGGAGTCTCTGCACGACACGCAAAATGCAAATGAGCAAGTATCAATTTCACATTTCCAGCATAAAACAAAACAATCATTGGACAACAGACTGTAGCACTCTAGAGATCACACACCAAAAAGCTTTGTAGGTTGGAGATTTAGACACAAACATATGTTGGTACCATAAACAAATAAACAGTTTCAGAAATGGGGGAGAGAGAGACTCCATATCATCAAACATATGCTTCAAAATAATCATAGTGTTCATTTGTCCATTCAATATATTATGAAAATGTTACAATTTACATTTAAAAAGTTCAAAAGCGCAAAGTAATCATATAGAAAACATTTGTACCAAATAATAATAAATCCAACAAAAGCCAATATAAAAGACAGTAGTCAATGATAATTATACTAGCACAGTGCCATTATTGTGCTATTTTTTTACTATTCTAGCTACTAAAAAAAAATTTTATACAAACCAATTTCTTGGATTGTTGAACAGATGGCCCCAACATAACATGTCTAAAGATACAAAAATAAGGAATAAATGAGCGAAACAATCAACTGCCAAATCCAAACATGAGTGCCAACCATAGATAAATGGGATAAGTGACCCTTGATGATGATGGTGGTGATAATGATGATGATGAAAGTGGCTTTTAAAGAGCACATATGGTGGGCAATAGACACCACCTGATTCAAGAGAGTTGTAGACTACCCATCACCAAAAATAAATAAAAAAGGTTATATTAACCATTCATCCAAGGGATTGAAATGAATTTTCAAAATCATGCCAACCAATCCAAACCAAACCCAACTCAAACTGACTGAAATGTTACGAGATCCCTTAGATCATGGTAATTGACTTTTGTAGTGGGTTACTCCACAATCATGCCTTAATAATCATAGCAATTTCCAAGCCTAGCCCACTAATCAGAACCACACCAAACTTAACCTCATTGTGAATGTTACAAAATTCATGTCACTTAACCCACCACAGTCCAGCAAAGATTTTTTTTTTTTTTTTTGAAGCAACATGCCAAAAAACATAGAATTCAAGTTGAGTATCTCAAACTATTCAATAAACAAGTCTGACCCAAACCTCCCCAATAAATGTTCAAAGTAATTTTGTCAAAACAAGCCCGAGCACGTTTATTTCTACAAAAGCTCAAGCATGTCTTAAGCCCGTCGAGCTTTTAAAGCCAAAACCTAAGCCCGTCATTTAAAGTCCATTTATTTTACACCTTGCATTATTTTTATTTTTTTATTTTTGTTTTGTAATTTGAAAATCTAACTATGCATATTGAAAATATACTTAATAACCTTACCTCCAATTAAAATTTCAGTCCAAAATTTAATTTCTAGCTACTTGATCTTAATAGTCAAAGTTGGGAGATGTCCTTAAAAAGATTTGTTGTCTAGTGATTTTGACCATTAAGATAGAGTGACTAAAAAATATTTTTGAGATAAATTTTTTAAAAAGTGATAGTTCTTTAAGTCTGATTTCAATCAGTACAGCTAGATTTTTAATTTACAAAATAAATGAGCCTTACAGACTTTAAGTAAAAGTCCAAGTCTAGCCCATCAGACAAAAATCATGTTCAAGCCCATTTATTTAAGCCGGAGTCGAGCCGAAGATGGGCGGAGTTTGGACAAATGAATACCCCTAATTGCTGGACTAGATAATGGGCTTTGATGCAGCGTTTGGATTTCACATTTTTTTTCTTCTTGGAACGCCTCTTTCGATTATTCACATGAAAAAATAAATATAAAAAATAAATAGATTCAATAAAAACAACATTACAAGGAGCCCATTTTTCAAAATCAAAATCCCATTTTTTTTCAATTTGGAATAGTAAAGTATCAGCTCCCCATGCCCCAATGGAAACACATGTAACACATACCTTTGTGTTTCTTGAAACACGGTAGAGAGCAACTGCACATACACATTACACAACGGTCATGGTATTAGAACTCGGCAGATGAAAATAGATAGAGGAGAAGGGGAAAAAATCCAAAAGGGATTTTTAATTAGGTAGTTTTGGTGGGAGAAGAGATGCTTACTAAGGCACAAGACAAGCAGGGCACTTGTATTTGGATTGTGCATCGTTGCAGACTCCACACTGCCGAGGGCCCATTTCAGGGGGTTGAGATTTTGAGGTGAAATGGTCAACAGCTTACTACGAGTGATTGACGAAGGATCGAAGCACAGGAGTTCTTATTTTAGAATATGGAGAAGAACTAGAAGTTAAAGACCTCCATTCAAATTCTGTAAAGACCAAATCAAGTCTCTGTTCGAGTAAATGAATAGCAAGCTCGCCTTCCGCTGTGCCAATTGCCAAAGTCTCCAAGATGCTTTTAGATATTTAAAGAGTTTTAATAATAAAATATTTAAAATAATAATAATAATCTATTATAATAATTTATAAATTATACATAAGTCTATATAATTATATTAAATATATAAAAATATATAAATAAAAGATAGATGAAATTTATTCCTATCAAATTTTTCTATCATCAAAAGTGGGCCATTAAAAATATATTAAATATGTAAAAAATAGCATTACCAACATCACTAGATCCACCATGTGAAACATCTCTCACCACTTATCTAGGTAACCTTTGGCTTTCACATATTTCATCCAACTACATTAGCTTAATAAAGATCTTTTGTTATTATATTTTTTAATTAAAAATAGCATTTCAAACATTTAATATGTTAGAAAGGAGCGTTTGTAATTGAATAAAAATATAAAAATAGTTTTTAGAATTATTGAAATTATATGACTAGTCTTTTGTAATTGAGGTAAAAAATGAAGGTATTTACAAATTACCCAAACAAATCATGAAGATGCTAAAATTAAATTATTCAAAATCTTTGTACTCACATAAGAAGTCACAATTAATTATTTTTTGAAAAATATATAAGGAGGACTTCTTCGGTGCACTATGGTGTACTTCACATTTCAATTTTTTTTAATGCTCAAGATGGAAAGCCAACTCAATGATTCATTTTGGAATTCAATCAATTAAAATACACATTGATTTAGTATTTTTATATGTATACAAGATTTTTTCTTATTTAAGATATGGATTAAGTGATGTGAGTTGAAAAATACGGTAATTTTTTTTAATAAAAAGACACTAAGCTTGTCTTTTGGTAAACTTATCATCGTCTAAGTGGTGGAAAAAGTATATTGATGTCTTTTGTTAAAAGAACATCAATATTTCTATCAATTTTTTAAATGACGCACTATAATATCATAGCAAATTTAGCAAATAATCATGAGTATATGTGATCACGATTATTTGCCATACTCGAAAAATATGAACGATATAAGAAAATCCAAGTCTAGGTGAATTTCTTAACCTAAACTTAAAATCCAAATCAATTCAAGTCAACTTAGTTTAAATTTGGATTGGAGACCTTGGACTTGTTGGGTCATTTCATCCCACTTTTCCAATCTAATGCTCGTTTAATAAGCCAACCTATGAAAGTGAATCCTCTGTGACCTAATCCATGTCTCAAGCAATGTTTTGATGGAAAGAAGTGACGAGACTTTTTTTAATTCCTACTTTGATGCCTTTTTTAAAGAAAGTGAGGTCAACAAAATGGTAAACTTCTTCTAAAGGGTGGAAATCTCATCATCGGCTCCAATATCGATAATTTTCTCTCTCTTATTTTTTTATTAAAAAAAACACTTTTATTAGCTGATAAATATTATTTCAGCCGATACATAAATATTATCCTTGCTGCTTCTCCTTTGAGAAAATGGTGTTATCTCGTATCGACCGATATTATTACCTTTAGTTCTTCACCCTTGAAAAATAGTGTTCTCTGGTATCAGCCTAGATTATTTCCTTGCTTTTTCTCCCTTGGGAAAATGGTGTTCTTTGTCTATTCCATGTGAACTTTGTAAGTTGGGGAAAGGGGCCAAATTTTGTTTCTCTTTCTTTTTACTTCCCATTGTCTAACTAATCCTTTTCTAAAGGTAAAGGATTTTACCAAATCTCGGCAAAGTTCCATTTGTATTTCGGACACTTTACAACATATTCATATGTATTTATTAGGGGACCTCATGTATGTTCCTTCCAATACGATCCATCACCCAATTCATACACATCAACTAGTCTAATTGAGGCCATAGGATCCCATTAACATCACGAACAAATTATTACCAACGAAATTATGATAAATCTCACAATGTAAATTGAGTAATTTCAAACGATTAAACATTTATAATACCCAATATTAAATATCACAGAAGGAAATAGGAATCTATCTAAACATAGCGCTTCAAAGACATTTCGGAGAAATCATAAATCCCTTCTTTGGACTTGAGCTTTAAAATAATACTTCATCTGTCTCATTTTAATTGTCTCATTTGAAACATTTGTATTTTTTAAAGAACTCTATTTATAAGACTAACATTCTATGTGATCTTATCTATTTTCAACACACTTTATAGTATTCCAATATAAATGATACAAGACAACTAATTAGGGATAGAGGGAGTAAAAAGAGAGAGCTACACATGTTCGATAGAAAGAATAAAATCATTTATTTATGATAAAAATTCCAACTCACATATGTATTAGAAGGTAAACACGTGCATATGCATACATACATACATAAAATCTTAAATTGAAACCCACAAAAACTTTTCCTTGAAAACTTAACTTATTTTCTAAAATATCACGATCTACCACAAACATTTTTTTTCCAAAGCCCGATTTATGAAATTCTTTTTCTTATAACATCAAAGTCACCCAGCTTTTCAAAACCTCCTTGTTAAGGTCCAATATCGTATTTGGAAAATTTCGTCCCCCATACAATAAAAAATTTCATTACATTTCATTAGTGCTGCACTTCGAGTCGAATGAGCCAAATTTTAATAAACTCAATCTGACCCAAATTAATATTTATGGAATCCAACCTGATTTGATATGAATTCTCAATCTGAAATTCTCGATCCGACCCAAATTCTAAAACAAATAAATTCAAATTCTAATCTAACCGATATTTTAAACCTTTTTTAATTTAATTTTATTCAGGTTGGATTAACTTGTAAATTTCTCAACTTGACCTGATCCAACTCAAATTTTATGTAGATTTTTATGTTCTCAATCCGACCCAACCTGATACAAAATTCTAAATCCAACCCAAATTGCAGACCTTTGATTTCACTAAAGTTACATGTGCGGATGGTCGCTCCTTCAACCCATAATGCTTACGGCAGCGTGAAAATATAGATAACGTTACAAGGATAAAAAGCACTCAAGACTTTTCTAAGAAGTGTAACTTTAGTAGGTAAACTTTTTTTATCCAATGCCATAAAAGGGAGCTTTTCAATATTTATATATAAAAATTAATTTCATGAATTTTATCAATTATTCAATTAAAAAGTTAATTGTGAACTATTCAAATTTTAACATGATCACACTAAATCATTATCTTAATCAAAAGAATGGAAGTTTCTTACTAAAAGAACTTTTGATACATTAACATATTGAGAATCATTGTTTTCTTTAATTAGATGATGAACACATTAAAATACTATATGGTACTTATAATAAAATTCTTAGCTTAGAACTTTGTGTGACAAATGATAATTAGTTTTTAAATTCAAAATCAAATACATAATACATTGTCAAAACATACCCATATAATCAAATGAAAAAAAAAAAACTTTTTATAGGGATTTTGATTATCTACAATTTTTAACATCAGACTATCAAATAATTCATTATTATTATTATTTATCAAGTGATTTTATTAAATGACTTTAAAATATAAATTAGTTTACTCCCAAAATTTATATCGATTGAGTTTTGAAGCAAGAGGTGAAAATATCAAACAATACATATCACTTTTGTGGCTGGTGATATGTATTGATTGATATATATCATTGCAGTCATACAAAGGTCGTATTGTCCACATTATCAACTGATATATATTGGTCAATATTTAAAATTTTTTAATTTAAAAATATATTTTGGCCTTTTTCTAAAGTTGAATCTTACTTTAGATATGATTTATCACAGATATTTAAATATGTTTTGATATAAAACAATTAAAAAAAATTCTATACATTTTATATAATCAATATATTTAAAAATATGGTCTAAGGCTTTTTTGCTATTTTTGATTTTTTTTTCAAATATTACAAAAATTCGTGTAGTATCCTGCTACAGTCTTACGTGATAAACAGTCTCCTGCCAAGTTCAGAGCCCGACGAAACCGGCTCCATTGAATTAAAACTGTAATAACCCCATTTTCTTCTTTTCAGCAAGTACCCCTGATATCGCTTATAATTACGGAAAAATTCTACCTATTCAGTATTCACGACAACATCACGTCATAACAAACGTCTACAATCACAATGGTATTTCTGTAATTTACTTAAGTCAAAGTGGCAATAACTGGACCTCGGCCTCCTTCCCCCTTCCCATCAGTCCGTGTAAAAAAGAACTGAAAAAAAGACCGAGTCTCATTTCTCGTCTCTGCAATTCTCGTCTTCGACAATGGCTGACGGAGGACTGACGGTTCTTGACGGTGCTTTGCTCCGAGCTTCCATTCCTAATCTCCCAACCCTTGACTGTGCTAATGGCGCCGTTACTGGCGCCATCCTTCTAGAAATGGCCGAATCCGCGGCTTCTTCTGCATTGTTCGGGCTCTCCTTACCCAAAGCCCTAAAATCAGCTGCTTTGAAACGGATGGGTGCTGACATCGTTGACTTCCCTTTGACGGAATTTGATCGGGAGAAAGCCCCCGCCATTCTCCAGACTTACGTCACTGCCATCGCTGATGAACTCAAAGGTAATGAAATGAGAGTAGTTTGTGAATCATTTCTTCGTATTCTTTGGATGCGAAATCAATTCAGATTGCAATATGATTATTTTTAGTTTCATTCGAAAGATTTCTAGAAGGCGTCTTTCTCTTCAAAATAAGTTCATGCCAGTGAGTTGAACAACGTCTCGAAGACTGCAGGATGCTTTTGCTTTTGTTTTTTTTAATAGCCATCGTTAATTAATTGTTGAAAAGTAAGGGGTGGCATCACCCTTGATGATCTTATTGCAGTTGTGTTTGTTTCAATCCATAGTCAAGGGAATGCAATCGCAACGAAGCGAAAATTAATCAAACTATTCATTTGGATGCATCCAGGGAAAACTAGTCTACTAACTATTTAAGTAAATGTTTAAACCCGTTCGTACTTTTTGTTAAATCATGGTTATTTTCCAAGGAATCTGCTTCCCTTTCCATGCATCCAAACAGAGCCTATGTGTATGGTATCTTTCAATTGATTATCCGTCAATCCAAATTATCTGATTTGGATTGCATCCAAATGCACTTGAATGAAAAATATGAAATAAAAAAGGTTAGGTGGCTGATATATCTTTAGATTGATAGCTGTTATGCCTGAATATCTGATCTACCTATAGATTTTGATTGGATCAAAGTGCACCATATCTGATCCGCCAGACATATAGGTGCACTGGTTGCTGTGATTTCTCTTAGAAAATAGAATCTTTCACCAGTTTGCAATTTCTCTCATGAAAATGAAGCTCCACCCATGCATTTTCATAGGAACAGAACCATTTTCTCTCTTTTTCCCCCCTCTAAGCTCCACATGGTGAAATAGTGTCCTTGGAAATAAGCATAATCGTATTTCATTTTCATAGGAACGTGTGTTTTGCAAATGGAAATGCACTTTAGAAGAGATATGGGGGTATCTTTGGATGTGGTATGTTGGTTTGGTGGATTTTCCTATTTAATGAAGATCCAGAGGGAGACAATGGCTAACATATCTATCATTCTAGTTTGCAATGGTATTCCTTTGTGGATTCATTGAGCTGGATATTGATGTTCCAAAGTCTGGAAAATCTGAGTAGGGGCAACTGGCAAATTGCTGATTTTAGATTCTCTGTTGTTGGCACATCAAATGGCTGGCTCCTTAGGCAGTGGCTAACACCCATGAGGCCTTTTGTTTCAGCAACTGCTGGGAGTTCAGATATCTTGTGGTCAGCTCCCTCCTAACTCCATGCCACTACATTGTGTCTAAAAGGTCAAAGGATATGTTACCTTTTAAAAAAGAAAACTAAATTTTTTCAAGAGTGAGTTTTTGTTGTCATAAGATGCCAATTCATTTATAGTATCTAGTTCTTTTACTCTATGGAAAAATTATTAAGAACCTATGAATGTTTGAACAATTCGTGCGAACACCCTTTGTTTTACGAAAATATTAAAAAACCTCTTGAGTTTTCATTAGAATCTCAAAATCCCTCATTTACCAGGAATAAATTGATGACTGCCATTACCTAACATCTTACATGTATAAAATGACAACATAAATATTCCAGAGCAAGAACACAAAAATACCCTTACTTTATCCAAACCCCAATCAACAGAACACCTTTCATTCTCCCTTCCCTATCAACGTATGAACTAAAGTAGCATATACATGAAATAACATAATTTTTTTCCACATGGTGTGTCAATCAGTCCAACCATAAGGAACCAAAAGTCATTGCTAGCCATCTAATCCAAATGCATTAAAATTAGTTGCTATCTCATTGTTGATTTTGATGTCTTTAAAGTTTGACGGCTAGAAATGATTTTGGGTCTAGGTACCATTTCAGAAAAAAAAAAGGCTCGAGGGAAGTTAACAATCTTAAATACAATATGGTGGGATCCATTGGCTCACCACATGCCATTTATCAATATAAACACTTGATGCTATTCTAATTAAATCAATATATCATGTCAGAAAAGCGTTCTTCCTTTTTAGTTCCAATCCCTTTCACTAGTCTAGAACTCTAGATTTAGTTTGTCACCTAATTGTATGACATTTTCAAAAAATAAATAAATTATTCATGTAATAACTATTGGGACCCACTCATTCTATCAAAAAGAGAGTGATCAAGTGGGATGTGCCTCCTTTAGGTTTATGCAAGTTCAATGTCGATGGGGCGGCAAGGGGTAAAACAGGGCCAACCGGAATTGGAGGGGTGTTACATGACGATAGGGGTAGAATGTTGATAGTATTTTCCGAATCAGTTGGGTCGGTGGAGTCTAATGAGGCTGAACTGTGGGCAATTAGGAGAGCACTTCAGGTTTGGTTTGGGTTTAGGAGTGGTAACCTCATTAGCGAAGGTGATTCTTCTAATGCTATCGTTTGGGTTAGTAATAGAAAATCCCCCCCATGGAGGTTGATTGGTGTTGCTAGGGACATATGAAGGTTGTGCAGGCGTGGAGGCGTTTCTTTCACTCATACCCCTTGATCAACAAATTGTATTGCAGACTTTTTGGCGAAAGTGGGTGTTGATTTACAAAATCCATCTTTGGAATTTTTCTCTTCTTACTAGTCTTGTACTTTTGGCGTTTGGGGGCTTCTTTAGGATCTTATGTTGGGTGGAGTTTTGTTGTTTTTTTTCTTATTTTCTTTATTCTCTTCTTATTTTTGTTTCTTTTTCTTTTCTTTGGCTCTGAGTATGTATCTCCTATACTCGGATCCCTCTTTGTACCTCCCTCTTATTTTAATGATATTTAGTCAATGTCTAAATAAATAAAAAAAATTCTATCAAATCATAGTAGTCAAAAGCATGCTTTAATTGCGCTTAAGCTCGAAGCCATTTGCGCCTCACCTAGCACTTTTTGCACCTAGGCCTTCGCCTAGTTCTTTTAAAACTTTTTTTTCCTCTACAATAAGTCTACTTTTTGAAATCTTTTTAGCTAGTAAATATTATAGTTAAGTTGAAGCATTTATTAGAAATATGTAATAAAGAATTCTAATTTTTGACAATATAGTTGTGCATATATATAATATGTGCTTGCATAATATCCTTGGAAGCTTAGTTGCCAATATTATTTTTGTTGATTATTGTTGTATTTTGTTGATATTGATGTAATAAAAGTATAAATACATGAATCTACACATATGTTGAAGTATCTAAATAAGTGCGCTTTAGCAAAATTAAGCTCGCGTCTAAATATGTAGTTTGTGCTTTAAGCTCTAGGATCTTTTAGCGCTTTGATTGTGCTTTGCGCTTTGACTACTACGTGTCAAATAAAAGGCAACCCCTAGATCTACCTAGGTACCAATATTTATTCCAAAAATATTGTCTATCCATTTGATATAGGAAAGTGCTTTGAGCACTTCACTTTGAAATTAAGTGTTTCACTTCATAATATGATGTGGCAATGATGCGCCATAATAGCATAAGACCAAAATTTGACTTTGGAAAAAGGTAACAATATGAACAGTCTGTGAAATTGGATGACAAAACCTAAGATGACATAATACTTTTCTTTTTTAGTTAGAAACTTCTTTTTCAAGTTCCACTAATTCAATTTCATGATCTCATTTTAAATATATAAAAGCTTTGTTTTGTGATACATTTTAAAGGTAACAAAAGTTTATGAATTATAACTTAAAGTGACCAAAATGACAAGAACCTTTAGCACTGTTGGTAAGTGCTCAATGTTGTATCCTTAAGGTTGTAGTTTCAAGTCAGAGGGTATCAGATGGGCAGTCAGCCCTTGGAAAAAAAACTTGCCATATCTGATTGCCATTCCAATCCCATATTAATAGGATAAATGACTTTGAAGAACTTGAAGGGATAAAAAAATTTGGAGGTTAAAAGCATGGTTTGATCGATACATGTAAGGTGTTCTTGATGGGTCCGATATTCAAGAGTTGACTTTTTCAATGGATTCATCACTCAGCAAAAAAGTGGGGCCCCACATAAGGGTGTGCATTGGTGAGTGGTCGTTTATATGAAACGAAGCGACCATACACACTTAATGGAGGTTTGAGATGTTAGTATCTTTGAATTTGCTCGATCCAACTCATCTTGCATAGTAAAGATGTGTAGTATTTTTTGGTGATTTAGGTCATACTTTGCTCCCCTCTTTGAGGGTTTGAGGTTGAAGCTGCCAATCTTTAGGGTAAAGGGTATTTTGCAACTTTGTATTGGATCTTGCATGCATAATGTATCTTTGAGAGATTTCTAGGATTATGGTATTCATTCTATATTCAAAGAGGGGTCAGGTAGAGAGCTCTATTATAACTCTATTCTCGAGGATAGTGAAAATGCTCTCATCTCAATGTGGATGTAGGCACACCGTCAAACCATGTAATCTTGTTTTTTTTTTTCTCTAATGTTTTGCTGCATTGTGGTTTCTTTATTTCCAACATCTTGTAAGTTCCTATATGCTATTAATTGTTGGAAAAATAATTGAGTATGACATTTTCAAAAAGAATGGGAAAGCTTTTTATAATTGAAGCTTACTTCAATATAAAAAATTACCAATACAATCTAAATAAAATTTGCTTGAGTTGTAACTCAAGCTCAAAGTTGCTGATAGAATGTCAAGGGTTATGGTAAAAAAATTATGGATGTAGGTTTAAACATGTTTGTGACTCAAATCTATTGGTACCTTCTCCTATTCATGTTTCCATTTCAGATTAGGATGTTTTGGTTCTTGTTGCATATGTCAAGAGAGCATAGTTTCTTGTTTTCCTCATTCAGCAACATATGCATTGCTAATAACTCTCTCTCTCTCTCTCTCTCTCTCTCTCTCTCTCTCATGGCCTAATGAACTTCCAGTACTAATTATGTATGTTTTGATTTACTTACTATTTGTTGCCTTTAATACCTAGTTATGCAACTTACCAATTGAATGCCATTTTAGACAATCCTCTTGTTGTGTCTATTTTGGACGGAAGTGCCCTTCGACTTTTCTTGGATGATGAAGATGATTTTGCAATGTTGGCGGAGAATCTTTTTACTGATTTGGATACAAAGGATAAAGGGAAGCTCAGCAAAAATGAGATAAGGCATGCTCTTATTCACATGGGAGTAGACATGGGTGTTCCTCCCTTTTCAGGTTAATTTTGGAGCTTTACTTGCTCATCATGTGTAAAGCATTTGTATTACCATTTTTTGCAAAATGTTAGTTTCAGGAGAACATATTTTCAATATCAAGGTTCACAACATATTTTTGACATTCCAGTATGGTTATATACTGATTTTTTTTTGGGTTGTTTTGCTCTACATTGTATTTTTTTAAATCTATAACAGTAAATTAGAATCAGAATGGAGTTGATAGCTATAGTTTATGTTGATTTACAAACATCTTTTGAAAGGGGTGTTGAGACAATTTATTTGACAAACATTGAAGAAATGTATCACAAATGAAAAACTCTAGGGCCTCTACCTAAAGGAGGTTGCTCTTTAAATATTTGTTTAAGTGGGCCATGGATTTTTGATGAAATGCGTAGGAAATAACAAAGACATTATGTGCAAAATATGAGTCTTGTTGATCATTTTAGCCATGTGATTTTAGACATTGAAAATTTGGTTGCTATAAGCTGTTGATTTTTCATGGCCCATTCACAATGCTGCGATGATCAGATTGAGGAGTTTCCATTGAATTGTATCATCCATGAAATCTTCTATTCCCCACCCAACCATGTCGGGCCCAGTCTATGATAAATAGACAATCTCCCAATTAAAAATGTATACCCTTGTCTCCTCAGAGATGCTAATGACAAATAGACAAGGAATGTAAGAGAGCAAACAAAGGTGTAAGAACAGTATGGAGAATATTGAGTTCCAAGTTGGAAATGTTGTAGTACTAATTAACAAGAGTAACAATCAACTAAATAATAAGATAAAAATGTGGATGAACACTTTTGAGGCACACATTTGAAAATTGGTAGGGCAAAGGATGGAATGCATGATGTTGTAGTACTAATTAGCAAGAGTAACAATCAACTAAAAAAAAAAACAATCAACTAAATAATAAGATAAAAATGTGGATGAACACTTTTGAGGCACACATTTGAAAAAAGGTAGGGCAAATGATGGAACACATGGAATGTAGTTTACTGGATATGAGAGAAGGGACAATGAACAAATTAAAATTGAAATCACTTAGTATCAATTTATGAGAAATTTCAATACTTAAGGTTCAGTTATGCAAATTGATGCATCATGTGTGGACTTGCAATTTATGCTTCTTTAGTTCCTTTTACACTACTATACATATTTGTTTATTGACATGATGACATTTAGCCTGATACTACCTTTTGAGCTACCGAGCTGAAGGTGGAAGACTGGCGGTTATTTCTTAATTCTGAATCATTTAAAGTCATGTTACCAAAATTTAATTGGCCTGAGTGTATGTCTAAAAAACCCCACTTTCGGTGCTATGCATCTTCAGCTAGTCAATAGACCATGCACATACGTCATCATGAAAGCCATTTGTCTCATCTACCTGGGGTTGGCTAACTCACTTTGTGCACTTTGACAGAATCTGGTGTTCTTCTTAATGACATCTTAAAGAAACATGGTGCTGAGGGGGAAGAGGAGTTGGGTCAGGCTCAATTTGCACAAGTACTCCAGCTTGTTCTACAAGATCTTGCAGATTCTCTGGCGGAAAAGCAGGTGGTTGTTATCCAGAACATCAAGGTTATCAATGGTTCTGAGCTAAGAAAGGTCATCTCATTTCCTTTGGTGCTCTTTTTTTCATTTTAATGTGCATGATTATCCAGATACTTTTGCTAGGAGTTTAACCTATACTTTTGCTAGGAGTTTAACCTTTGATGTACTACTGGTGGCATCCATAAACCCATTATGTATGGGGTTGGGCACCTGAGAACTGCATACATCCTGAGGCCCAGAGCCCTACTATGGCAAAGAAAAGTTGCAGAACTTTCATAACTACCATGTGATGATCTTAGTCACAACTTATCCAATGGCATTGGTTCAGAGAAGTCTAAAGAGTGTACCTCTGAAGTACCATGTCTAAGTTTGTTAATTGTCTATTGAATATGGCATGCTGCTCCCTTACTCTTCATGCATATGAGTATCCCATTTTCTACAACTTTAGCTCTAAACCATGTCTTTTCTGGTTTTGTGTGTGGAAACATGCATCTCGTGCAATTCATGTTAACAGCTAATACATTCATCTTTTAGGCAAGGTCTCAAATTGCAGTGAGATGCATCATACCTTGGATCATATGGGAAATGGTGTGAACTGTGCATGTACTTGATATTTGAAAGATCTTAGTAGCTTAAAAGTGTGCCATCAAATTCCATTTCAAAAAAAAGGGGTGCCATCATTTTTTTTGTGCATATTATTTTTTATTGGTGCTGACAAAACCTAAAATATTTGGCTTTCTCTATCCAACCATGGGAGTGACAAGCACATGTATGATCCCCTAAATCGGATAATGGGTCCCACCAGACAGTGGATGGCTAAAATGGCAAAACTAAGGGAGGAAGAAAGAAAACAAAAAGGGAAGAAAATAAAGAAAAATATAGAAAAAGATTTTTTTTTTTTGAAGGGCCCTGGACTGCATGTAGGGCGCCAAGGAGTCATACATGCAGTTCCAAACTTCCAGGGACTAAATGGGTGGTTCCCTTATATTTCTATCGACTTTCTCCCTTCTTTAGGCCCTTTTTGTCAGTCTTAAGGGCACTTTTGGCTTTATGAATACCCCATACTTGGAGTATTTTGTGAGAGGATTTTGGAGAGTGTTTGAGGGCATCTTTAGAACCTTTACAGGCAGAATACCCTGAAGATTTTCTTGAGAAAGTGGCTTTGGCAGTCCCATCCTTGAAGCACTTAAAGAGAACTCTATGAACATTGAAGGACTTCTTGGAGAGTTCACTCAAAGATCTTTTTTCTTTGTTTCACATCTTTGGAGATTTCTAAATCCATGGTGATCATAAGGGAGCTTGAAATTCTTTGGGGACCCCAGATCTTTGGTGTGAATACTTCCATTTGATTATGGATTTCTAACCTCCTAGCATCACAAGTTTGTGTTTCCTCAAGTGGGAATAAGTTCCATAACTCCTCACACTTAGGATCTTGCAACTCTTGAGCATCTCTCTTCTCTAGGAAGAGGAACAAATCTTGAAGGACGGACTGGAGGATATTCTATGTTTGCAAAGATATGCAAATGAATACTTGAAATTTGTGTTTCTTTGTAATTTATAATAAAATTGGAGTCATAAAGTGTCCTCAAGTTCTGAATAGAAGACAGGTGTTCATCTGCCATCCTAAGGATAAGCCAATGCTTCAATAAATAGAACCATTGCACCCTCATATTTAAAACTGTGGATACACAAAATTTGTTAACAAGGTTTCTCCCAAGTTCCTATCTTCCCTAATTTGAACCACGAGATGAAGATCTGCACCCTAATCCCCATTCTTGAACTCCAGATATCAAATTCGTCTCCGACCTCTCACCCATCAACTGTTAGATTCCTCCTAACCCGCAGTTCTTGACTATGATACTTTAGTGTGGTTCTCCCCCAAATTCACTAACGCTTGAGCAATTAGTCGTGATTACAAGGTGCTTTATTTATTGATATTTTTGCTTATTTGTTAATTTATTTCATTAATGATTATTTTCATTATACTTTCTAAAATATATTATTATTATTTTGAACTTTTGTTCTTTGTTTAGTTTCCTTATTTTACATTTTACTTTTTTTTTTTTTTAATCTTTGTGTTGTATGTATGTGTTTTATATATCTCTTATTATTACTTTATGAGTATGTTTTATGATTACTCATATTTATTATTGTTATTATTACTTTCATTTTCATTACCTGGGTGTAATGTCAGGCAAGGCAACCAAACTTAAGTAACCACTTTGCCAATCTCCATTTCATTGTTTGTCAACTTTTCGCAACTATTAATGATGATATGCATGTCCATGTTGACCTTTAGTGCTAAACACACACACCCCACCCCCCCCCCCCCCCCCCCCCCCCCCCGGCCGGGGGAAAAAAATAAAGTTTAGGTTTGATTCATGTCATCCAACAATTGTTATGAACTCCAACCTTGTGTTGAGCCATAGAAACTTTACGTTCTTGTTGTTGCATCAAAACTTTATCTTCATTGAAAATAAACAAAGCATTGTCTTAACTCTTAACAAGCAAGGAAAACCTCCCTCTTTACCTGATTGGGTTCTCCTATCCCCCTCATAGGAAATGGATTCCTTGGAAGAAGAGAAATTTTCATTTTTATGTTCTTGGCAAAAAGCTCTTATTCCATGGAAGAAGGGAGAAGGGTCTCATTTTCCATCAATGGGAAATGACCCCTAAAAGACTTTACTTTCCACCAAAACATCATCTATTTGTTTCTTTTAAGTGGAACAGTTTTTAATAATGGGTAAACCTATCATGTTATTACGTTATGGTTGATTTTTGTTTATGATAATAGATAATACTGCCTCAATTTCCAAGTAAATCAAGCGGTATTATTATATATTTATCAATGTCTAGCAACTTGTCCAGCAGAATATGCCTGTTTGTCCTTATAATGTTACCTGAAATTCAATGTTTCTTTTTCCAAAATTTGATATGCATGGGTTTGGGGCAACCATACTTTTTGAAGCTCAGATCAGAAAAAGGAACCAAACAACACCCTTACCCAGAATTTGAGATTCCGCTCTTTAAAAATCCTGTCCTTTCAACGTAAGAATCCTTTACGAATTCGGTATTCAGTAATGTTACTTCTGGATTTGAATAATAACTATTGCTACTTCTGTGATTGCCAACGACCTAACATACCCTTGAGACCTTAGCCATCTCTGACTTCAAACCCTGTCTGTTATTTCCCTCTGGCTCCTAGTTCATGATTGGAAATTCAATAAAGAAGAATCAGCTAATAATTATGAGAGGAAACCATTTGCAGGTTCTGGCTGACGAGGAGCTTTTAAATGATGTGATAAAACGGATGGTAGAGGACCAAAAGGTGGATGAAAATGGAAAATTAAACATAGTGAGAATGAGGGGTTTCCTTGAGAAAAATGGACTAGAGATGGGTCTGCCTTTGTCAGAGGCCAATGAAGCAGTGGTTCTTCTTTATGATCAGGTTTTTGCTGATTTTGATAAAGAAAAGGGTGGCGTTGAAATAAGGAGTAATGAGTTTGGGATGGTTCTGAAAGATATTCTTAAGAAATTTGCAGAGCAGCTTGAAGCCAACCCTATTTTTCACGATCTTGAGGGCTGAGTTATGTTGTTTATATTCCTGCTTTGCTTAGTACACTGCTGATTCAGCAGGTATTGCCCAAAAGTGTTTTACTTTTCGTTTGTTTCCTTTTGTAATGAAATTTGAACATGCTAATTTGAATTTTGAGGTGATAAACAGAGTAACAGAAACTATGCCTATACCTTTTTTTTTTCTTGGGGTGTAATGTCTTGTCCAATTTCTTGAAATGAAATTCACAGTTAGAAAGTGCTTGCTGTTGCAGTTACCATGGTTTTGATTCATGTTACATTATCATTCCAAAATATGTAGCTAAACTTGCATTCTGCATGCTGGTACTTTTCCCCCTTTTTTATGGAGGGAGGGAGGGAGGAGGGGGGGTTGGGGGTTGTTTAATTTTGCTTGCATATCTGTTTCGTACAAAGTTCAGCAGAATTTTATAATTTCCAAATGCTTGCCAATTCTCTCTCGGGAATTTAGGAATTTCACTTTCAGAAAACATGGAAATCTTCTTTGAAATTTAGTAATTCTGGAAAATCCCAATTCTAGTCAAGAATTATGGGCAACCAAACAAGTAAGAGTTGATCTCTAATGGAAGTTACAAGTGCACTGTTTTATGCAGCTGGTATCTCTCTCATACTGAATTTTAAGTTGAATCACGTAGTTGTTTTTATCTGTTTGAGTGAACATTCTTCCTGTTCTGGTCATTAGGCATAGCTAATTATTGGCAAAAGGGAAACAAAGTGGGGGCTTAAAACCCTGAGGATTTGTTTGGATTATGGCTCTAAATACCGCGTTACTTGAGTTCTCACTCTGGCTTATGCATTTTCCTAGGTATGACACCTAGGTGCGGAAAATAAGTGGAGCCAGTTGGAAGTTGTTTTCCTAAGGAAGTTCCTCACTTTCTTGCAATCATGTATACCCTGAACAAAGAAAATATAAGAAGGGAACTCTAAACGCCGTAAGGGTCTAAACTGTTACCATTTTTAGTTTACAATCGCTTAATTTCTGATTTCCATGAAATTTTCATTGATTGTTATGTATAAGCACAAGAACTGCAGGGGTGAGGGATCTATCAATCTGAAGCCAAATCGATATGATAAAAAGCGACATCTCTCGAGAAAATCTTAAATTTCAGAGGTGGGTTTTTTCCCCAGTTGTTTTGATTCAGCCTTTATACCATGCATTGTTCTTTTGGGTTGAAGAGGAGACCTTAAAATCACACACCACTGTGATCATAAGATTTCATTTAACCTTTCCAGATCCTCTCAAAATTGAAGATTGAATGCTCAAAACATGATTTTTCTGCTGCCCATAGGCAAGACATTAGGAAAATGTAGGTTGAGTGGGATGTTGATACCATGTTTTATATTTGTAGTCGACTCAGTTGGCCAATACATATTGGACTAGGCTGATCAGCTGCGTCCTGCATTTATAGGTGGGAATTGATAGGGACTTTGTTGTACCTTTTCACCACTTAGGATAACAAGTGGACAAAATGACAGGCCCATGTCCCTATCCATTCCCTTTAGACTGGTTCCTACTCAATAGATGCATTTCCCATGTAGGAGTGGACTATTTACTATGTCCAATTTCACACCAATTTGACTTTTAAAGCTCATTTGATCTAACCCGATCAATTTTCACCGTTAGATAAATATGAAATTTTGAGAGTTTAAAAAATATGGCTTCTCTTTTTCAATCAAGATAAACTTTTATAGGTGTCATATACAAGTCGAGGCTTCTCAAACTCACCCATTCATGTGGGCCCAAGTGGCCTCCATTGTCTGTTTGCACAATGTTGTGCAAACTCGTTCTTAGAAAAGAGCTATTATATATATAGGTCATGTTATACAAAGCTTGACCCGAGTCTAACCCAAATTAAAAATGAGTAAGGTATTTCTTGCTTGAAGTGAACTCATATTTTAAATGGGTTAGATTAGCTCCCCCACATTTTAGGTTGGGTGATCCCCGTAAAATACTCAATCCATGTTCTCGTAAACCAAGAGGATAAATGTTGTATGATAAAATTAGGACTTGGAGCCATTTGAAACAATTAAGTTAGCAACTCCGTCCAACCACAACATCAAATTATTATAAATACAAAAATAGCTGAAAAAAAACTTAAGTAACTGGTTAAAACCGAGCTGGTCTCTGAATGCAGAGCTGATCCTGCTGGCCGGTCCGGTCTAGTTTTTAAACCACTATTCTCATCAACAACCTTGAAATTTTGGACATACTTTTTTATTTTTTACTAAAGAACATTCATCTTAGCTAGTTAGCTCCTCTATCTCCTTGCCTAAACCGTTCCTTTCATGATCCCACTATTCTGAAATTGAAGATCATGTCCTTCAGAGGATTAGTCTTATGGTCCTTTGTGTAAGAGGAACTTCTCCTACTGCTATTACCTCACCTCATTAAGCAAAAACACCCATAATTCCATTCCTGACTGCCTCTATTTTATAATAATAAGATTCTTTAGTACGATTAAAAGTTCTATTCATATCCAATGGCTATGGAAAATCATATCATTAAAATTTATGTAAATGAGTGATAACATAAAATATTTGTAACAACATAAAATTTATCTGAGACTTCTAGAAAGTAATTCAGTGGTGTATGGGAACTGTAGAAGTGAAAGAACTCATGGACTAGTAAATGGGTTCGAATTCCATTTTTTATTTTTCTTTCTTTTTCTTCACCATTACTTCTGTATATTGGAGCAGTCCATGCTATGCTTTTGCTTTGCTTTGCCTGAAAGAGAAGAAATGGGTATCTGTTAAATACAAAAAGAGAAAAAAGGTAAAGGAACAATTTGTAAGTTGTTTTTTTGTAATCAATGTACCAACTTGAGAAAAGATTTTTGTAGATTTGGATAGAGTAATGGAAAGTGAGGTAATATCTCTGTTGAAAATTATCCTAGTACAATCCAACTACATGTGCATTCTGTTTGTTGGGCCACCATTGATAAATCCAAAACTTACCAATCAACCCTAACCTACCCTTGTGAATTGGTGTCACCATAACAATTTTATCCTATTTTGAGTGATATTTTTTTGTTTTTTGTAGTAATCTGGAGTGACATTCATCATCACAAATATCCCAAGTGTACACAGGTAAACCTTTGGGCCTCCCCCTCAACACAAAAAGAGCCACTCCCCATTGTTTTATACCCAATGTGTGCGGATTGGGTGGTTTACACATGCTCCAAGGACTAGTCAAGTGAGACTCCTAAATACCTTGGTCTGGGCCTTTAGCTGATAATTATCATCTCCAATGGGTCCAATGGGTATAAATTTTCTCCAACCTAATTCATGATGAGACCTTTTTGTTCCACTCAGCTTTATGATTGGTTCTTGGCCTGAGTGGACCCGACAAAGAGCACTGCACTTTACTACCGTGTGATTTGCTCATGCTTCTTCATTCCTTAATATTTTTCATACCAAGTGCATCAGACAAAGTAGCATATCTGCACAATCTTAAGAAAACACTTTACTTCCCTGTGATTTGCTCATGTTTCCTTCATTCCTTAACATTTTTCATACCATCAGACAAAGTAGTATATTTGCACAATCTTAAGAAAACTAATATAACTATTTTGAGAATATTTGAATTGAATTCAAAGGGAAGATGGTGTTATTACAGAGCATCTTGTAGCAAGGTTGTTTTAGTGCGGGATCATCGACCGCCGCCGGAGGATGCTGACCAAATATCATGTCACAGCTCATGTCTTCAAAGTCTGCAATACAAACATGGATAAAAAAAAAGTAACTCAGTGCATGCATGACTGCTTGAACCTGCTTGTGTATGTTTGCATCAATGAATATTGTGATTTTGGAATTAGGGTTTGCCAATAGCAAGTTCCAGCCATGCACTAGTTGCTTCTTTAGCAAGGTGAGGCCACAATTTGTGAGTAATTGAACAAGTCTTTCCAAGTTATTTTCTAACAAAAAATTTGTGGAGCTTGGTTATTCACTTGGCTCAAACCCAAATCGAATTGAGTCAAATTTTACCAAGTTTTTCTGAACATTGGAACAAAATGGTGGTGACCAAATGGGTGTTGGATGGTATTTCCTGAGTCAAGTTTCACATGAAAATATGCAGATAGGTATACGCATGAGAATGCCATTTTGGTGTAGAAAGTCATGGGACATCCCTCTTAGTTTTGGAACAGTATCCTCCAATTGCCCCCTGCAAATGGAAGGACATGGCTTGCTATGGTACCCAATAGACTCCCACCCCTTTCCTCTTTTAATTTTTTAATGACAGATGGTAATCCATTCAGTAAGTGGGTTTAATGAGTAATATTTGAAACTTTAATAGACAATGGACCCATAGTTGGGGAGCAAAGAGGGGTCATAGTTCAATAACCAAATGCATATGTGGGAAGAAAAAAAGAATTCCTGTCTCTCACTCAAAAGAGAAAAAGAAATGAATGGCTGATGAAGATGCTTCTCTATTATTACATGGAGGATTGCAGACTAATGAATTTCGGATCATTTGGAGTTCTCGGTGGAAAAGAGATCTGTTTACTCTATCATAAGACTTCTTTTTTACTGTATCAACATTCCTACATGCTTTTCATCTCTGCAAGTGGACCTCTTCCCCCTTTCTTCCCTGTTTCTCATTTTCCATGCCCCATTTCCCGCTTCCTGTTTTGATGGTTCTAATACGTTGTGGGGGCACTGGAACACCTTTTTCACACCAACCGATGCGTCACTTATATGTCAAAGTTGTAAACAAATCTATGGGGATTGTGACGTAAAACAAGCATCATGCTATTACCCTGATGATTGTGGGGTTGTATGAGTGGTTTAACTCTAAAAGATAGAGTTGAAAAAAATTCATTAAAGATAGTTTAAATATAGCTTACATAGATAAATTGTTTGAAACTCGTTTGAGGTAGTTTAGTCATGTTAGTAGAAAAGCTCATATACAACCTCAGTGCGTAAGTTGAGAGGCAACAGATCGAAGATACTGGGAGAGAGAGACCTTTGGAAACATGGAGAAAATGGATAAAAAATGACATATTAGGCTGTAAAGTGACTGATGATATAGTTTATGATAGGATTATTTGAAAAAGAACTCATAAAGTCGACTCTAGATATAAGATAAATGCAATACTAGTTGTTGATGATAATGATGATTGTTGGGTTGGGAGTATAGCTGAATTCAATGTTGCTGTCGCATGCACACTCAAGTTTGCAATTTTTCTTGTTTTAAGTAAAGATTAGAGTAAAATATTTTGATTTGTGCAATATTTGCATGTTTGTATGTATTACTGTCTGGAGCTTACTAGGTACCATGTTGACTGGTATTCCAAATGAATCCTTGATGAACTTCTGGGATGGCATTTTACAGAGGTTGATACACATCCCCACACAATTGGTGCCCTCCAAAAACCTACCATAAAATAACAAAAGAGAAATTGTAGTAATGATTGCAATACAAATAAAATAAAAGAATTAGAATTTTTTTTTGAATAATATAGATATTCTCGTTTTATATTAGAGGTGAGACTAATTTTATCGATATGTGTAAATCTTCTAATTTATATATACCACTAAAGTCTATGGAGAACGGTATATTAGAATCAGCGTGAATTAAATTCAAGAACTCACTTTATAAAATGAGCTTCTTCACCGATTAGATCAACCCGTTTGGAGTTAGAGTAAGACCTTTTTCTTCCATTTTTTTTTTTTTCTGAAGTGTGATGAATTGACTCTTATAAAGTATGCAAAAGTACCTGCATTTCCTTATGTGGACGACGTTTTTCTCGATGGTTCCTTCAGTCTCTGACTCCCTCACCTGCTTCCATAACATATATTATCTTTTACTTCTTGTATTTTAAGAGGAATGGAGGCTATGATGATTGAAAAATGTACGGATGATAAGTTCCCAATCATTTATCAGATTGACCCATTCAAACTAGTTAATCAAGTGGTTTGACCACACTGAGCAAATAAAAAATAAGAAAGAATTAAAGAATTACAAAGTGGAAGGGACTAAAAAATAAGGGGAGATCTTTCTAATATTGGGTTCAAGGATAAGGGAAGGCACACTACATTTTTTTTGAATTTCAATGTGGAAAATCATGGATACCCAGCGTAAAACTCTCATGGATAAGTCTACTATTTGTAGGACACACCAAAGTTAGTTAATGGGGGCTCAAACCCGTAACTTCCCTCTTCTTGAGGAGGGAGACAACCAATTGAGCTACACCTGTGTGAGTAAGTCACACTATATTTAATGTGATGTAGATTATAAATTTTAACTAAGTGTGGTTGATGGTGTTCTTGCTGATAGTCATGAAGGGGATGAGGATTTTGATAATAGACTTATATATATTTTTTTAATTTACATGTGGAAAATCGTGGGAAATCCAGCGTAAAACCTCTACGGGTGATATCCGCTATCCTTAGGACACACCAGGTGAAGTCATGGGGGCTTGAACCTGACACCTCTTGCTTCCTGACGCGGGAGATTATTGTAATAAACTTTGTATTGGTTTTAGAAATACTTTATTTTCTGCAATAACTTTGTAATAAAAATAGAAAAATGATAGAGACATTGGTGTAGAGGTCCAATGTCCCTTGTTATAAAAAATACCAATATCTCCATTAAATTTTTAAAAATATCAAAATTTTAAAATGTTGGTGATGTGATTTTCTTTTCTTAATAAGAACTATAGTAATGTTACCATACTAGAGAGAGAGAATCCATAAAAAACGTCATTATTACTTCAATCGGCTATTATTTGCAAATGTCAAGTGTTTGTTCAAAGGAAGAGACAAGGTCAAATGAAAATTAGCTAACAGTGATTTTATGTTAAAGATTTTCTTCCTTTCCATCATGTACCATTGACTATTACAAATGGGGAATTAATGGGTATTTTTTTGTCATTCGAGTTTTGTACGATTGCAATATCTTATTAACAATTTACAAGATGTTGTCATGTCGAGTTCAAATAATGAAAATAATAGCATCAAATCAATTCAAGCTATTGGAAGGAATTATAGGGTTGTAAGCCACAAGTTCATAAAGTGGAGTTAGAATTTTAAAATCTTAAAGTTTCAAAATGAATATTCGAGATGGAAGATCCTATGCACTGGTCGAAAAAACGGTCTCGACCGATATATCGGTCGATTTTTTCTCTCTCCTTAATTTTTTTTCTTTTTAAAAAATGGTCGATATGATGCGGCCAAGATATCGGCATATCGGTAATATGAATCATATGGGCCGATATGATTCGTATGAGCCGATATGCGGATGCTTGATCCTATGGTATCACCCTAAGGTCAAGTACATGGTAGTTTCTTATGATACTTTTTATGGTTTCATAAATGAGATTATAGTGATAAGTTAAGAAATTGGGTAAATGAGGTTACATTAGTGTTAATGTGATGATTACTTAATACTGTCAATGCATTTAATTATTTATGATTTTGTATTTATTTTTAGCAAAAATTTCCAACAATATCTAGGGAAAACCTCATGAAAAAAAGAAGTTTAGAAGGTAGTGACATTTACTATAGTCTTTGGATAAGAAGGATTAATGAAGAAAGAAAGAGTTACCTCACATGGTCCCACAAGCCAAGGGAAAAAGAAAGTGGTGAAGGTAGCAAAATATTCCCTTGTGAATTTGGATGATGGCATCAAAGTTCTGATCTGTCCATATATGTATACAACTCCAAAGTTAGATGCATTAATGGATTTAATTGCACATTGAGAAATGCATGAAATTTAGTGGATAACAGTGACATGCATCTATAATCAAAGCATAATAATGGCCCAAATTTGGAGTAAAATTAATAAAGCATATTAATCAGATGATGTGCATCTTTTTTACCCATATGGTTATAGTTTAATTGGTTGCCTCTCATCACAGGAAGCGGAAGGTTGCGGGTTCGAGCCTTTATGGCCTAACCTTGATGTACCTTAGGGGTACTGGGCTCATCCATGTGGGTTTTTGTAGGACTATGTCATTACTGTTTGATTTGTGATAGGGTTAAATGGAGAAGTAGAACTCGAAAAACTGATTTTATAAATAGATGAGATTTTAATTTTGATGATGATGATTTACTTTCTTTTATGTTTACACTGGTTTTCTTTCATGAGTTAATTTCTTCGTAGTTGGAGTGATGGTAAGGAACCTGTGAAGCCCCAGCCCAGAAAAAGACCTCTGTTGGTGCGATCGACAGAAGGCAGCTTAATCGGGCATGTGGGTGTAGAAAAAGTCTCACATTTCCCATGAGTTGGCTTTGTAGGGGGTTTACATGAGGGAACTCATCCCCATATTAACAAAACGCTTTTTGGGCCAGGAGTTGAGCATGTGTCCAATGCAAAGCCGTGTAGGCTCAAAGCGGACAATATTATGCCAGGTCGAGTGCGGGTTCTTACAAATGGTATCAGAGTACTATTCAACCCTCTAACTACACAACCCCCCCCCACCCTCTGTATTATAGTCGAGCCGAGGACAACTCTAGGCCTAAGTGAGGTGGATTGTGATGCACTAACCCAGAAAAAGATCTTTGTCGATGAGATCGACAGAAGGCAGCTGGTCGGACATGTGGGTGTAGAAAAAGTCCCACATCGCCCCAGGAGCCAGCTTTGTAGGGGGTTTATATGAGGGAACTCACCCCCATCCTAACACAACGCGTTTTGGGCCAGGAGTTGAGCCTGGGCCCAATGCAAAGCCGTGTGGGCCTGTGTTGGCTCAAGGCGGACAATATTGTGCTGGGTCGAGTGCGGGTCATTACAGAACCTGCCTCAGGAAGCGAGAGTCATGAGTTCGATTCTCATTCCACCTAAAAGAACAATTCTCAGTAGAGTTAGCAAGTGTGTAGGTGAGGAGGCTTGCACATGTCCCGATGATTAGTTAGATTCTCTAAGAAGCATGGACACATTAGTCATAAAAAATAATGTTGATTGAGGCTTCGAGACTACATCTGTAATGAGTATATCCAATTATACTCTTGCGACAATATCATCGTATTACCCAGATTCACGTGAGTAAGAGACGATAATTTTGACCGTTTTGATTGTAGGGATTAGGGTTGACAGATTTTGGAATGATCTCTCAACTTAACTTTATTCAATTTGAAAAATCAGATTTTGAGTTGTATACATTGATTCAATTAATAAATGAATCAAGTCAAAATTATTAATATAAATGACTGAGTTTAGATTGACAAGTTTAAGAGAAATGGCTCAATGCAACCTTAATTCATTCTATAATTTGTGAAGAGACCCACGAACTCGATTTACACTAATATGAAAAATATAATTCATTCAAGTTCGTAAATTGATCTCTTTAATAAATGAATAGATAATTCAAACTTAATAAGAGTGAGTTCTACCTCAAAAATGTTATAAATCATAGTTTTCTAACATGGTATGTTCTGCATGCCTATATCCAATGCACGTAAAAACGGGTTTAAAGTTTTCACATGCAGCCGCAGGGTGCAATTGCACCTGAGGGTGAGCGTGAAGTTACAAAAAGTCTCATATCGGTTATTTCGAGAAACCTAGAACTCTATATATAACACTTGAGTCAGCCTTCTCTCAACCGCCAACTTCTGAAAATAAATTCTACCTTAGGAATATTATCAAATTATGATTTTCTAACATATATATAGAGAGAGAGTTACCAAAGAGAGAATGGGGTGGGGAATGGCTTGCTGCAGAGCTTGGACGACCACTTCTTGCTGCTTGTTTGGATTGAAGTTCCGGGCAACAGCAGCAGCTGCCTCCATTAAACTTTCATAGCCTTCCTTTGTATTTCTAATCCCTGTAAGTTCCCATCTTCTTCATTAGTTTATATTAATTAAATTCTAACATAAATTTCATTTTACAGAAGTACGTAATCTTCTTCTTTCTGGTAGCTAATGTCCTTACATGAAAAATGACTAGCCAATGCACCATAAAATACGTATTACAAGACAAAAATCACAGATTACTGTGTTTAAATTAAATTATTTGGAGCCAAAAACAACGATACTTGTCTTGAAATTAACAAAACTAAGGATCATGCCCCAACGTCAACAAAGAGACCAATAAAAATGTGTTAAAAAAGATTGAGCACTCCAAATAGACTTGCGATATAGTTCAATAGAAAGGTCTTTATTTTATTCGAATATGTGATCACAGAAGATCAAGTAATCAGATCAATCAATTCATATTTTTTAATATGTAAAGTTTAAAAAAATATCAATTCTTTTAAACGTAACTTGATTGATTCAATCAAAATAATTAAGTGATTCGACCTTTTCACTAAATTGATTGTCACTCTCTCATTTATTTTTGAATGACCAGTGTGCCGCTGATCATTTCTCATTTATTTTTGAATGACCAACCTGTAGTAGCTTGAACGCTTTGGGAGAGATAGTTAATGGCGATTCGGTCGAACCAACCGTCGTTGTAAATCGTCGTCGATTCTGGTCGGATCGCTTCTGTTGCTATAGCAACATTTTCCTTTGGCTTTGCCATTACCGCGACGATCACCGGGCAACTTTTTCGCTTGTGGGTCATATTCCGGCCTACACTTACAGATGGAAGACCCCTATGGTGTTGAACAAGCTTGGCTTCCATTTGAGAGAGAGAGAGAGAGAGAGAGAGAGAGAGAGGGTATGTTTGTGAAGGAGTTGGAGATGAGTTGATGCTTTGGAGGGTTTTGGAATTATGTAAGAGAGTGGAAACAAAAGGGAATGTGGAAGAACTCGGAGAAAACTGAGTGTGGAATCAAACAGAGAGAGAGGGACGAATCTTGTTGGGTCAGTCGTCTTCCTTTAGTATATAGATGGTTGCTGGTTTTTTATTGTTGTTTTTCCCACCCTGGCCCTGCTTCATTTCATTTATTTATTAATTTATTATCATTGTCATGATCATGAGTGATGACGTTAGGTAGGGCTGGCCCTAGGCGGCGAAGGCTGCCGCATAGAGCCCTCAAATAGAAAGGACCTCTATATATTTAAACTCCTTAATATACCAATTATAAAGGATCATTGAAATCTCACTCCATCTAAACCCTTGAGATTTTAGGGAATCTCAAGGCGGCCGTGACGTTAGGATTAATTCTCAGAGACGAGACTTGAGAGGAGAAAACCAACCCAGTTGGGTTTGATGGAGACTTCATTTTTACTGAGAGATAACGTCAGAAATTGTAAGAGGATTGTGGGTTTTGGGGCCCAGTTTCAGAAGTCTAAAAGATCCAGTCGATTAGTGTTTGGCACTCTCATTTCTTACCACCGGCCCACTTCTAATAAGATCTGCAGGCCACTGATGGAGCAGCTTACACTTGGCCAGTTTATGGTGGGACCCAAGTGGAGATGGGTCAGCATGGTAGTACACACTACTGTGGCCTCTTTGTTTGTGGTGGACTTCAGCAGGAGTTTCACTTGGAATCATCCGTCCACAGAATCACACCTGTTTATTATTCTTTTCCTCATAATAAACTATTGTTTGCATCTTATATTGTGATAATACAGAAGTCACAGCCAAATCACTTGTCACGACCTCAACGAGCAACAAAGCAATAAAGTTTCTATCACGTGTAAAAAATGCAATTGATATTTTGTGTATGGGCTGCATACTGAGAAAATAAAGGCCGATATACATATTGAACCATCTATAACCCAGGAGCCAGATAAGGAAGAACAGACAGCCTTACACACGGTATTACAGTCTGGCACACGGTACCAGCGCACACGGCCAAAGATTTCTCCTATGATTTCTCCATTGTGATTTCCTCTGTATTTTCATTTCCATCTTTGTAAGGTCTGTAAAATTATATTAATAGAAGAAACTCTCTCATGCAAAGATTGAGAAGAGGACATACCATTTCCTTTGATCCTTTTTGTTCTTTATGGTCATCAGAGCCTACCGCCTGTGCCTGAATCGCCAGTGAAAGTTCTGTGCCTCATCTGCTCGCTGATTGCAGATATCAAAATAGGGTTTGCTGCCCCTTTTTTTTTTTTTTTCTGATCCGACATTCGCAAGACCAGGGCAGATCTGCCGCTGTAGTGCTCGCTACTAGGTGTTGCTGCCATCCTGCTTCACGGCTGTTGCACCCCTTGTCCGCCGCTGATTTCGCAGCAGTCAATCTCCGATCTGCATAGATTTGAGATCTGACCCTCTGCCGTTCTCTGTCATTTTGTTCCCGTCTCACTGCTCGGGCTACTGCGATTTGATCTGGTTTGGAGACCCAACCACGTGGCGCTGTCGTTTCCCAAGTCCGAACACACGAGCTGATTGCTCCAAGATTTGGTTTTCAGTCACTTCCCCGACCCAGATCTGCGTTAAAAACAGCCGCAGCCTCTACCTCAAGCTGCTTTGATCGTGCTCTACTAGATCGTCTAACCCTGCCCTGTTGTCACTGTCTCCGATCTACACGCCGGTACGGTGCTCCGATGTGCTTCCTCCCCCTCTCATTCAGATCTGTTTCAGCGGCAAACAAGCTCAACCAACGACATTGTTTCAGCAGCAGTACCCTCTTAAGAACTCAGCCGGGTGCCTTGACCGTGAGTTTTTATTCTTGAGCGATCAGTCTCAATCACAGAACAGTTTACCCGTGTGAAAGACACTTTTCACAATGACCTCTTCCTCCATAGCAGTTTATCCTTACCCATCATCCCTTAATGTTGGAAATTTTGTTTCCATTAAACTCACTTAAACTAATTTTCTCCTATGGAAAACCCAAATCATGGGCCTCATAGAAAGTCAAGACATGCTTGGCTTTCTCGATGGAGAACTTTCAATGCCAGATCGACTTCTTCAAACGCCCCTCAACTAAAGATGGTAGTGAGATCACTCCCAAACCTAATTCTCATTATATTGCATCGAGACAGTCTGATAGACTACTCTGTGGATGGATTACCGACACCCTGTCAGAAGAAGTCCTTGGACTGGTGGTCGGACTAGAAACATCAGCCGATGTCTGGCGTGCTTTGTTGGACTTGTTTGCGCAAGAATCGCAAGAGCGAGAATTTTATCTTCTCCAACGCTTGCAGTTACATTCCAAGGATAATTACTCTATGACTAAGTACCTTCGTCTTTTCAAAAACTATTGTGATGATTTGGCTGCCATTGGCAGATCCTTGGATGATCGCAATAAGGTCTTTGGTCTTCTCAGAGGACTTGGCAGCGACTATGAGTCCTTTGTTACTACCATGCTCAAACCACCCATTCCCTCTTATCGAGACCTCATTCCTCTGTTACAAAGTCATGAAACTATGAAAACTCTTCATAGTCCAAGCAACTCCTCCCTTCCTAATCATAATATGGCGTTTGTTGGAGAGCGATCTGGCAACTCCAATTTCAATCGTGGAACCAACAGGAGGGGAAGAGGAACTGGTAGTTCCCGAGGACGAGGGTTTCATCAAGGCCGATCTCAATCTGATGGCTACACTCAACGGGGCTATCAATCCGCTCCGTAAAACCGTGGTAGCTCTCTTCGACACTCACAAGAGTCTACTCATGATCCACCACCTAGAGCCAAAAAGGACATCCGATGCCAAATATGTGACAAACCACGACACACGGCTCTTGAGTGCTGGAATCGGTTTAATCAAGTCTATCAACCAACTGATGTGACTCAGGCTCTTGCCGCCACTTCTCTCAATGATAACCCAGACAAGACTTGGTTTCCTGACACAGGTGCAATATCTCATATGACATCAGATCCTGGTAAGCTAACCTCTCTTGTTCCGTATCATGGCCATGATCGGGTTTTTATTGGTAATGGCAATTTGCTTGATATCTCTCATATTGGATCCGCAAATATTGACATTGGAGATTCTAATCTCCATCTAGATCCTGTTTTGGTAGTCCCTGCAATAAAAAAGAACTTGTTATCTGTCAGTCAACTTACCACTGATTATCCATATATCGTTGAGTTTGATTCTCGTGGATTTGTGATCAAGGACAGACAACCAGGAATCGTGATTGCTTCTGGAACTAGGACTGGTGGATTGTATGCTCTTCAGCCCACGGAGGAGGCAACTATGTTTTCCACCAGATTTCGCTCTACAACTGATGATATTTGACATCAACGGCTGGCCACACTCAATCATGGGTAGTAGAAGTTTTGAAGAAAAATAAGCTTATTTTAAGCATTAGTAGAAATAAGGTTGACACTATATGTAATAGTTGTCGGATGGCTAAGGCTTGCCGTCTCCCTTTTATTCAATCTCATGATGTTTGCAATGAACCGTTTGGTGTAATACATAGTGATTTGTTGGGACCCTCTCCAGTCACCTCTTTTCAAAGATTCCGTTATTATGTGATATTTGTAGATGAATGCACTCGGTACACATGGCTCTATCCTCTCAAGCACAAGTCCGATTTCTTCTAGTGCTTTATTATGTTCCAGAAACTTATTGCTACTTAGTTTGACAAGACAATTCGGATTTTTCAATCCGATGGTGGTGGTGAATTTGCTGGCTCCAAGTTCAAAACATTTTTGTCTGATCTAGGCATTAAATATCAAATGTCTTGCCCACATACTCCTGAACAAAATGGGTTAGTTGAACGCAAACATCGCAATATTACTAAGTTGGGTCTTCCATGATGTTTCATGCTCATGTCCCTCAACGTTTGTGGGTTGAGGCTCTTAGTACTGCTGCATGCTTGATTAATAGACAACCCTCTCGGGTCTTGAATTGGAAAAGTCCGTTTACGACATTATTTTCTAAACATCCGGACTACGGTTCTCTGCGTACTTTTGGTAGTAAATGTTTTCCTTGTCTTCGGGACTACACTAAGAATAAGTTTGAGCCACGGTCCCTTCCATGCATCTTTCTGGGCTACAGTGAACATTATAAGGGCTACCGGTGTTACTATTCGCCAACCAACCACGTTTATCTCTCGCGGCATGTGGTCTTTGATGAAACAACTTTTCGCTTCCACAATCCCGGGTCACTTTACACTTCTTCACATGCTGCTACTGACCTCATTGAGTTCTCTGATTGGCTTACAGATTCACCAGTGGTAGTAACAAGCTCTCCTACACCTCCCACTGCTTATGCCACAAGAAGCTCACCTCTCACTGCCAATCCGGAAGTGCGAGCCAGTCATCTCTCTCCTGCAGATGATTGTGTTCAACCCCCTCTAGTGTCTACTTCTGTGCCACATCAGCCTACATGTGATGATCAACCTTCTCTAGCAGAGCACTCTCCACTGCCACTTGCTACTGATGATCAACCTCCTTTAGCAGAGCACTCTCCACTGCCACTTGCTACTGCTGATCTTTCTCCATTGCCACTTGCTGCTGATGATATTTTTCCCTCCACCACGAGTTCTGCACCGTCTTCTACTGGCATCTCCTCCAGTGCGGGCTCCTTTTCTCCTAAAGCCACCCGTCACAGTCATGGTATTATTAAGCCTAATCCTAAATACTTCAATTCTGATTATTGCTTGTTGGCTCAATCCATACCATCAGAACCAAAGTCTATTATCCTCGCTCTCAAACATCCTGGTTGGACTGCTGCTATGAAAGACGAACTGTCGGCTCTTTCTCTCAATGATACTTGGGTTTTGGTTCCCCGACAGTCCACCATGAATGTTCTCTGCTGTAAGTGGATATTCAAAACAAAACTCAAGTCTGATGGTTCCTTGGATTGTTTAAAGGCTCGCCTTGTTGCAAAGGGCTTCAATCAGATTCCCGGCATTGACTTCTTTGAAACGTTTTCTCCTGTTGTCAAGCCTGCTACGATTCGACTTATTCTCACTGTGGCTTTAGCTCATGATTGGGAGATTCGACAATTGGATGTTAAAAATGCTTTCCTTCATGGGAACTTAACTGAGCCTGTATTTATGGACCAGCCTCCCGACTTTCAAGATCATCTGCAACCAACTCATGTATGCTCTCTCAAGCGTGCTCTATATGGGTTGCGTTAGGCACCACGAGCATGGTTTGATCGATTCAACACTTTTGTTTTGGGCCTGGGTTTCATTTGTAGCACTGCTGACACCTCTTTATTCATTCATCATGGTTGCCAGGGTACCTTGTTTTTATTATTATATGTTGATGACATCATTATTACTGGATCCAACCCTGTCCTGCTTCATGAGTTTATTCGGCAACTTAGTCAGGAGTTTGCAATGAAAGATCTTGGTCCTCTCCACTATTTTCTGGGCATCTCGGTTATTTCTTTCTCTAGTGGTTTATTTCTCGATCAGACAAAATATGTTTTTGATCTTTTGGATCGTGCTCAAATGATTGGTTGCAAGCCTGTCTCCACCTATGGTCACAAAGTGGCGACTCAGTTGTACTGACAATGACATTTATCCGGATCCTTCCTTTTATCGCAGCATTTTTAGTGGCTTACAATATCTCACTATCACTCGTCCTGATATTTCTTACAGTGTCAACTCTGTCTGTCAACATATGCATCAACCTACTATTCTGCATTTTCAGATGGTGAAGCTGATTCTTCGTTATATTCATGGGACTCTCTTTTTTGGGTTTCGTCTTTTAGCTCACTGTCCTATGCAACTCTATGCCTTCTGCGATGCTGATTGGGCTGACTGTCCGACCACACGCTGCTCTACCACTGGCTTCTGTACTTATCTTGATGGCAACTGTATCTCCTGGTCTGCTAAGAAACAACCTACTGTGGCTAGGTCCAGTACTGAGGCGGAATATCGTGCTTTCGCCTCTGCTGTTGCTGAACTCACATGGCTCACCTACCTTATTCTTGATCTTGGCCTTCATCTTTTATCTGTTCCACTGCTTTACTCCGATAATATCTCAGCATTACATCTCACCATGAATCCTGTTTTTCATGCTCGTACTAAACATATTGAGATTGATTATCACTTTGTGCGAGAAAAGGTTGCTCTTGGTTCTTTTGTCACTAAATTTGTTCCATCTTCCCTTCAAGTTGCTAATATTTTTACAAAGCCTCTACCGCGCAATCGTCACATCATGCTGTGCACCAAACTGGGCCTTTGGCCTCCTCCACGGCTCAGTTTGCAGGGGGATATTGAACCATCTACAACCCAGGAGCCAGATAAGGAAGAACAGACAGCCTTGCACACGGTATTACAGTCTGGCACACGGTACCAGCTCACACGGCCAAAGATTTCTCCTATGATTTCTCCATTGTGATTTCGTCTGTATTTTCATTTCCATCTTTGTAAGGTCTGTAAAATTATATTAATAGAAGAAACTCTCTCATGCAAACATTGAGAAGAGGACATACCATTTCCTTCGATCCTTTTTGTTCTTTAATACATTAGTCGCAACGTATCATCACGATGTTACAAAGAGAGTTCAGACAGGTGATAGACAGGTACAGACAGATGTGTATCAGCTTGTTAAGGCCGATATGTATTGGTTTATTGATACATTCATAACAACTGTCTGAATCGGCGAACCTATCAGCTACGTGAAGCCTACATAAATGGGTCTTATATAAAAATAGATACATTTAAAAAGTATTTTAAGATAATTTTTCTTATAGATAGTTGTTTATTGACTTTGAAAAGACATAATTTGAAAAGTCCAAACTCAACTCTTAAAAAAATAAGTTTTTGATGAGTTTTAATTCAATAATGAGATCTAAATCAAAATGGATTTAAACACGGAAGAGGTCTAATTCGCAAGGACAAATGAGTGTTGGGTTGAGAGAGAGAGAGAGAGAGGAGGGGGTTGGCTTGGTGGGGGGCTAAAAAAATTCTTGAGTACCCTAGCAAACTTAAATGGATTAATCAAACTTGACTTGTATCTAATTCAAACCATTTATTAAAAAAATTAATTCAATTCAAAACAACCCATTTATAAAAAGTGTTACCCCAACCAAATAATCCTAAATTGGTCAATTTGACCCGTAACTAAAATAATCATTTATTAAATAAATTGAGTTGTACAAATGCCTAATGAAACTTAAATGGATTGACCTATTTGACAAATCTATGAACTTAATCCAATATCAATAATAAATCTTAATTTTTTCATTAAATGAGTTAACTCACACTGGCTCAACCTATTTATGACCAACTTTTCTTGTATCGGTTAATGAAATATGAATATAAAAAAATTAAATTAAAAAGCAAATTCCTACCAATTTTTTCTTTTTAAAAAAAGTCTTCTAAAAAAGAAGTAAAAATGTACTTGTTCTCCCAAACTCCAAACAAATAAATGCATTCAACAGTCCTAAATAAGCCCGCGAGAAAAACCATCTTAGCCATACACCTCACACCTCTGATAAGCCTAACTCTTAGTCCTTACCACATTTTGCCCTAATTATTATTCTGTGCTAATAAGTCATTACACTTATCACACACGCTTATCAAAACCTAAATTCCATCTCAACCCTACCCGGCCAAATCAACAGTTGCCAAATGCTCTAATTTTCCAATTCAGATTTGTAACACCTCGACCCAGAGGTGGGTCCGGAACGCTACTATTTTTTTTTAATAACTTCTAACTATGCTTGATCAAGTGCTAGGCCAAGAAAATGAAGGTCACACATGTTATTTACATGTTGACTCAAACATAAACCATATATCTACCCCAGTTACAAGCATATATCATACAACAAATATTTTCATCACAAAAAGGCAGTCTCATTCATAACAGAATTATTAGCAGTAATATGGTGGTTCATACATGATTACAAAATAAGTACCACAAGAGGTACTTTATAAAACATGGTTCCAAGAACCAATAATCAAAATAAATGAAATTCCCATCCATAGAATTCCAAGTAATCGCAACAACTTTTCTATCCTTAAGCTTGAAATAAAGGTTCTTCCTCCTCAAGTACATCTCTTGAAATGTGAGTAATGTGAACTAACTAGCTCAGTGAAAAGAATATAACAATGCAGTGTAATGAACATCAGGTTAGCTAAGATCAACAATGTCATCATAATATGTTTATCATGCCAATATATATCAAGTAATCTTCATAACTGCTGACATCCAATGTAATACCTAGACACTACACTAATTATAAGCATTAAGTCCCGACACGGTTAAAATGCAGAATCTTTCAAGTAAATCTCCGACACACTTGGGCCGATACTAACACACCTGGGCCAGTAGACGCAAACTGACACACCTGGGCCTGTAATCGACACACCTAGGCCGATAATAGTTCAGTAGTTAAGGGTACGTGGAAGCAGTATCAATATCATCATAGCTCATAAGCATTTCATCATCATAATCACAATATACGATAATTATCGTTAATATCAGTAAGCATTTTTTACAATAGCGCATCATGTCAATAGCGCATCATGTCTAGGCATATAAGTGGGTTCATTAAGTCTGATCCTTAAAACCACTCATTACACTAGATCCTCTTAACTTGATTTACTCCTACTGCAATTGTTAAGTCTCTTCACCGAAAGTGTGGGATAATGGAGTATCTGTAAAACATGCAAACAGATGTACAATCAATAATCAATTAATATACACAGATATAATACAAAATATATTCATAGTATTTCAAATCCTTCTATCCTATTTTCTAGAAAAATTCTAAGAGTAATGGATCTGAGTCTCATAAATGGGTTACTATCTATTTTAAAAATTACAATAATCAATAATATAATAAGGTGCTCAGGCCAATACATGTATTGCTTTCTGGAAATGACCTATGTAGACATATTGAGTTAGGCCTAAAGATATAAGATGCCCAGGCCACTACTCATATATTGAGTTAGGCCTAAAAATATAGGGTGCTCAGGCCATTACTCGTATTGCGAGTTAGGCCTAGAGATCATTCAGTACCCGAACCCTTCTTTTCTACCGAGCGGGGAAGTTAATCGCTCAGCTACTGATAGCTATCGGGTTGCGTCAGCCACAAATAAAGAGTATCGGTTTAGAAGTGAATACATAGTATATGTTTGCATAATAATACAAATGAAAAGAGGTTAGTATCATTTTTAATTATTAAATGAGTATAAATACCACATTAAAACCTATGGATCTAAATCATGAAATCTTAATTTTAGACTAAGTCTCAAAAACCTGATCTGGGTTCTTCGGAACATGCCTCGGAACTAGGTACTGTGGCTTCAGACCTTCGGAGCCACTGTCTAAAACTGGGTCTTTACAAAACCTTCAGAACTTAAGTTCTGTTCTTCGGAACTTTTGAAGTTCAGGTCTCGGAACCTGCCGAGGACTGTACGAAACTTCCGAACAGTTTGAGACATCCGAGGGGTCTCGGAATGTCAAGGTCTGATCAGCAGAAACAGAAAGTTCAACAGTTAGTCTCTGCTCATTCGGAACCTCAAACTGGAGTTAGGAACTTTCAAAGTATTACCTTCGGACCTTCCGAAGGCTGATTCTCGGAACTTCCGAAAGTCTTCTTCTTCTTCTATCACCTGCAACAGAGCAGTGACAGACGGGATAGTGTGAAATACGAATTCAGAAACAATGGGTTTTCTGAACTCGTTTTTCACATCCTTCTGGTCAAATGGGCTCTTTAGTGAGTCCTCTTCACTTTCAAAATCAATTAGATCATTCGTACTGATTAAAAACATCAGATTAAAATGCAAAATGAGTAAGACACAAGAAAATCAATGTTTTCCACAAAAATTCAAATCCGATTTTAGGATTCAAAACTTAACCAAAATGACTTCCATTTGATTCTAAACTAACTAGAATTTAAAAACAAGGACAATGGTTACCTTCGCTTTTGTTCATAGGTTGAAAATCAGTAACTGGAAAAATCTTCCATTTAAGCTAAAAAATTTGAAACGGAAGAGCAGAGAGAAAGAAATAAGCTTGGCAGTGGTGGAGAATTCTACTGCACTCACAACCCTTAAATAGGTATGGAGAGGTAGGAGAGAAGGTTCAATGTATGGCTATGGAGTTTCCACGTCGCTCTGCAGGCTACGGCGATAGCTTGCAGGCGCAGCTGCTTTCGATCGTCACCTGCAGGTGGTTTCAAGTTTTTGTATTTGCAATTTAGCCCCTTAAACTTATTTGCATTTTAAACCCAATTTCTTTTATTTTTAATATTTAGCTATTAAATTATTTATTTAATTTAATCCATCCCACCCAAAAATATTGTGTTTTAAATCTAAAGGTACTATAAAAATTTGGAGATTTATATTTCATCATAAGTACTTGATTTAAACAAAATTCATATTTTTAATACTATTCACTTAACTTAATTTGTATTTATTTAATAGTTTAAAATCTCTATTTTCAAAACCTGGAAATATAAAACAATGAATCAAAATAAAATCTAACTATACATATTTTTCTTTAAAAAATTTTAACTTCTAAAATTATTTAAAATAATCGTTTTCTAGCTTTCGAAACCTTTTTCGGGTAATTTTTAATAACAATTTTCTGAAATAATGAAATAAAGATACTTATAAATTTCAGAATCTAAATCCCTAATAAGGAAATAAATATCACTCAAATAATAATAAACAAACAATTATTCAAACAATAAATACACTTTTAATGGTAAATTACCATTTTGCCCCTTTAACTTAATTGAATTGGATCAATGAGCTATTGAGCTCTGATTGGGCCAAATCTAGATTTTTCACAAACCCCTTACTGTAATCTAGGTAATTAACAAGTTCAATCACGATTATTAAAATAAAACATATTATTTAAGTCTAATACATGTCAGGGTATTATAAGATCCCTAGTTAATGTCAACCCTTAACACATGGCCACAAGTTCAGTCCCTTCACATCTCTTATCTATTGGCTATATGACATCAATACTCACATTTTTTAATATCATTTTTTTTTTTATTAGTGTGGGAAACTTAGACACAGTCCTACTAAAACCCCTACAGATGAGTCCACTACTCTTAAGGCACACCAAAGTTAGACCATAGGGGCTCGAACTCGTAACCTTCTGCTTCCTGAGGTAGGAGGCAACTAGTTGAGCTACATTTTTTAATACTAAATTATTAAGGCGTCTCACCTGACTAATCTTTAAAACATATGTAAATCTTTTAATCTGTATATGTTGAATACTTAATAATAAAGAGTGACCCGTTTTGCATCAACCCTCACATTAATGGCACATTTCAACCTCGCATTTGACCTATCTAATAGGTGAATTGGTATGTCCATGCCTCAACTCTGAATTATCCCAAGAATATAATTCACCATATCGGTCATCTATTGGCATTGGACATCGATGTTTCAATATTCTTTTCACCTTTTTCATAGTTTTCTCCCATCAACTTTACAATTTTTATTATCGAAACTCATTCACTTGGTTTAAATTTTTAAGATTATATTAGAGGTCTTGAGTTCGACTCCTTCTAAACTTATATGATACGAAAAGCTTTCGAATGATTCATTGTATAAATGGAATTAGTCTCGCTTTTAATCAAGAATTAGTATATCATATTATAAAAAAAAATCCATAGTTTTTTATATAGTTACTGAAAGAATTTCAACTTTTGCAATAAAGCCAAACAATGTGGGTCCTACTGAAATGAATCCACAGCCGAAATGGCAAGGTGTTGAAGTAGGAATGGGTAGGAGATTTCACATTTTGATTAGGGGTTAGGCCATGAGAGGAGACACCATCTGGTGATTCGACCCCAATTAGCCCCATTTGCCATGCATCAAGGAAACAATACAAGATTCACTTGTCCAAGATTCGACATCACTTTGCTAGTTGTGACACTCACTCACAAATAAGACACTTTAGGCCCTCCATTAGTAGTCAGATTTGAATTTTTTTTCTTCTTTCTTTTTATTTATGGATTATCCTTTTAAAATATGGATTGGTTTCATATTTAAAAAGTTTGACCCATTTTAATTTGAGTTAGACTAGACTCGTACTTCACATAACCCGCATTCCTATTTTTTATATTATTATTTAATACTTTTTATAATTAACTTTTTTTTTTTCAAGTCGAAGATATCGAAGTCTCTTAGCATTTGACTAAGTCTTTGGGACACGTGCAAACTTCCTTATACACCCACATCGGATAAAACTAGGAGGAGTGACCCTTATATTTTGAGAGTGAGACTTGAATTCAGAACCTACCACAACTTATTATGATTTCGAACCGTCAAGCCAACCCTCACGGGTTTTTTTTTACAATTAACTCTATACAATGATTGTATTTAGTATTAAAAACTTATTTCTATAGATGCCTCTTCACTTAAATGTTATTAATTATATATATATTTAAGACTAAATTATAGATTGACCTGTGATCTAATTTAACGCGATTCAAATTAAAAATGGATTGGGAATTTTAAAAAAGCTTGGATTATGACGATAAAATATGTCCTGCGTTGAAAAATAGTGACCCCAATTAAATATGAACAAGCGAAGATTTGGCTCTCAACCTAACCCACCTAGCCAAATTACTCCCTCAGTATTAGTAATCAATTCAACTCTTGTCATACTTAGCTTCTATGAATCAGGGGTGAAAAAAAATATATTCGCCCATATTTTTCTCTCTCCTCTTTTTTTATAAAAAAAAATGGCCGATATCGGCCGATATTTGGACCCCTACTATGAATTATCATATCATCAATTGAAATCATTAAAATTAATATGCACCGTTGCACTAGGACTAAGGATGTAAGAGAATATATGAAATTTGAAAATTTAAAAACATCCAACTCGAAATAAATAGATTGGGATGCAAACTTTAGACCCAATGTTATCAAACCCGGCTTGGCCTGCGGGTGAACGAGCTGGTCGACCGTGACTGGCTAAAAGATGGGTCGGGTCCTTTTAAAATCCGTAAATACTCTCTTCAACGCGTGGTTCAATCTGGGTTATCAAATAAATCCATGACCCGTTTAAACTAAAAACCGTTTTTTTTTTTTTTTTTAGAAAAAAGTAAAAACAGCTGGGAGCCTGAGATATGGTGATTTTACCACTTGCAAAAGATGAAAAATTACACTTGTGCACGGCGATAAAGAGGAGGTGGGGGCTAGGGAGCGGCATGCGATGGCAATGGTAAAGGCCGCCGTCGCTTCTCCACACTGAAAAAGAAAGAGAGGGCCAGTGGGGTTGGTTGCCGTCCTTTCCACGTTGAAAAATACTAGAAGAGACACCAGGGTTTGGGGGTTTCTTAAGGAAGTAAAGGAAATGACATTTTAGGACTACCAAAACTCTATCTTCATATATGATGATATTCCATGTACATGGCAAATAGATGCAACATTAGTCAAATGAAAAAATCAATTCATTTTTAATTTTTTTTATTTTATGGAAATTTATAAAATGGATGATTTAAATAAAAAGTATTTATATTCTTATTTTTTATCTATTTATAATTTTATAATAATATGATGAGATTGTAATAAATTATATAATGTAGAATTTTGGTATTTGAATAGGTTTATTTTTCAATTTAAATTTGTTTTAAGAATCGTCGAATTCATTAAAAACAAATGAATCTAAACACATATAATAGTCTATTGCAGCAACCTAGACTAAATTATAGAGCATAATATTTTTACAGAAGAACACAAAAGCTCTATTTAGCAATTATATATGTATGATTACATCTGATATATTATCTTTTTAAAAAAAAATTATTTTAAGATGATTTATAAAAAAAATAATGTTTGATTAAAATTAGATATGATATACCACAAGTAGATCAAAATTTGAACTTAAAATTTAAATTTTAGCTACTTGATTTTACTAGTAAGAGTCACTTTTTTTTTTAATATTACTTAAAATTTTATTTCAACTCATCAATTAAATATTATTTAATATTATTTATAATATAATATTTATGGCACAGGTTTGACCGGATTTGACTATGGTTGAACCCGGTTGAACTTTATTTAATCTAACTTCTATCGAGATGAAACATTCTTTAGACCCATTAAATTCTCTCTCCTCTGCTCTTCCATCGCTGGTTAAGATTCTGGACGGTGCTCCTAATCGCACACAGCTGCCTCTTCTTCTCCTTCTTCTTTGTCTTTCTTTTCTTTTCACTTTCTTCCTCACAGCATCAACAAGTTTTGGATTTTCACTTTTTAATTTTAGCCTATTTTTTATTTTTGTGTTTTCTTTTCATTCTCCTTTTATCTCTAAATCTAAATCTGCATAAAAAAATATATAGATTTTAGGTTCACATTCATACACAAATCTAAAACATTAAACAAATACAAATCCACTTATTTTAAGTTAATTTCTTTCAACTATTCAGCTTTCGAATATCTATCTATATCCTTACATAGGACACATGAGTAGTATTGTTGAAAATAGAATTTTAAGGGATTGATTTGGTGGTCAAAATCCGTAAAAAAGTCATAAAATCAAGCCTCTCTAAACACAAGAAGAATCACAGAATGAGAGGTTTACACATATCTAAAGGATTAGTCCGGTGAGACATACGGAAAACTTAGTCTTAAAAAAAAAACACCTGTTTTTCCATAAAAAAAAAAAAGGGATGCTCGTGACAACAGTTTAGTTTTTTTTTTCCTCCCGACCTGTCAAACAATTTGGTCCAGCACCCTCAAAGCAAGGTTATGAAGAATGAGCCCACAAAATTAAGCCAATCAAATAAAAAAGGGCACCATATAACAAAATACCAGCCCAACATTTTAGACCCATTTCCATTCTTTTATGACTTTATAAATTTCTAGGGAAACAACTAGAGGAAAGTAGAAAACTAGTAATAAACTTTACCTAACTGGCCAGGGCCCAAGCCCAGAGTAACAATTCCTGCAAGATGGGGATTGGGTCCAACATTCTGAACTTGTTGGGCCCAAGATCTTGCTGTTGTCAACAGGCTGAACTTTAGAGTTTGGACAATATTATGCTTGGAAAATTCAGGAAGTTAACTTGATTTTCAAGTAGAAAAATTGCTTAAATGTTGAAAAAGATATCATAATAAGTAATGGAATAAAATAAAAAAATAAACAAAATGATAATAAGAATAGAACAAATTAAAAGAAGAATGAAAAATAGAAAAAGATGAAGAAGAAAGAAGAAGAAAAAAATACTAAAGTAAGTGAACTTTGTTACTTTAGTAAAATAATAGAAAACTTTTTTCTATTTAATATAATATGATAGTGTAACGACCCGACCCGTGAACAGGGTTTAGGGTCCAACTTGGTGTGAAATTGTCCGTTATGGGTCCAAAAACTCACCGTTTTGCTTTTGGGCTTGGCCCAAGCCGGTAGGCCCAAAAAGCGTCACATGAGTTAAGGAGGGGCAACCAGTTATTAACCTCATCCGGAAGCCCTCAACTTCCGATGTGGGACTCTCCAAAATTCCCACATGCACTCCCACTTACTGGGCTTGTCTGTTGGACCGACCTACACTGTCGGTCCAACCGACAGGGCCCAATTTCACTTGGATCAGCCCTTCTAGGGCCCGACCTCTGGTTCATGGGTCAGGATATCACAATCCACCTCCCTAACGCCCAGAGCTGCTCTCGGCTCAACCGAACGAATTCAGTGGAAGGCAATAAGCCCACACAGTCCGAGTGTAGAACCCAGAGCTCTGATACGAAATTTGTAACGACTCGACCCGTGAACAGGACTTAGGGTCCAACTCAGTGTGAAATTGTCCGTTGTGAGTCCAAAAACATGGCCCTCATGGATTAGGATATCACAGATAGAATAGATAACAATCGCTTTTAATCTCATAATTTATAATTACGATTTTAATAGGATAGAATCCTTTGATCCATTACATGCCAGCTGTCAAAAATATATCTTTTTATTATTTAATTTATAACTAAGCATATTAAAAAAAATACTCTTACAATTTGGGTGAGGCTATCCCAAGCAGTCACTGTTGTCTTCTATCTTTACTTCCTTTCCTCTTTTCTTTTATTTCTTCTTTGAATACCCTGAAATCATTTTGGCCCATTTACCCCTCTAATGTTGTGTTTGGATGGAAGGTAATGGAGGATAATAAGGGGTAACTCTCTATTATTCTTGTTTGATAATTAAGAGGTAGAGGGAAAAAATCCCCTCCTACTTTTGAAAACCTTTTTCTAAGGAAGAAGTATTTGGGTAACCCCTGGTCAAGAGTAACCATGAGTAACCCCTGTAAAATTTACCCTTTATCTAAATGCAGCCTGCCACAAAAATACCTCGTGAAATTAAAAGGAAAAAAAACTCTGCTGCCCACGTTAAAAAAAATGATTTTTCAGTACTTCAAATTTTTATATTAAATTCGAGTGAAAATCAAATTAAATTAAAAAACTGGAAATTGTAAAATGGGAGCCACTGTTGATTCAGTTTAGATGGGAGCTGACCCATCACTGAAAAGAGACTTTAGGCCCAGCTCACTCACTGGTTACTGGTTACTGGTTACTGGAGTTTATCCTGTGGTATATGCTGATGGGAAATAAAAAAATAAAAAAACTCTATTGTCATTATCATCAGTATTTTTCGAGTAGAGACGACTTAATGACCAATCAAAATACTCATTGGACACTTGGCTACTATAAATTATGGATTCTAATTTGACATCTTGACTTATATTTATTATTAAATTAAAATTTATTTAATAATGATGATAAAACTCAAAAATGATATACCAAGGGTTAAATAATTGAAACATCACATAAAGTAGTTCAACCGACATACAATCACTTTAATTCAAGAACCAAATGTCTCACGTTCGAGTTTCATAGTCATCCATTGTTCGTGATTTACAATAAGTTGCATGCATTCAGAGTTTTACTCAATGCTCTCGTTCTTAAGAACAGATAGAAGTCTTAAGTTTCTTTATTATAAAAAATTAAATTAAATAATTGAAATATGATTAAATATAACATTTAAAATAATCATAAAATTTCTTACATATCTCCGAAGGCATAGTTAAAAAATATATTTCAGCACTTTTATGATATTTTTCAGTATGAATTATAATTTCTGTCATTCGTACGACTATAGAGGAAAAATAATTGCAATAGTAGCATTAATATACCAAATAACATGTGAAGCTGTTTCCTTAATAAGAGACAAAAAAGTGTAGAAAATATTAAAGGATATACGTCTTAGTATTTTAACTTTTTTAATTGAGAAATGCTAATTTTTTTTTTAAATTATACATTTTTTAAGTATTTATACATTATTTTAAAATATCTTATTACATTAACAGAAGATATAAGATAGTATAATTTTAGGACAAGTTTAACCATTTCTTTTCTATTCCAAGAATAATATAGGCAGCCAGATAAAGAACAATTTTCACCCTGTGAAATTGTCCATGGGGGGAGTCGCCTCTAGGCCCAATGGAGTCCACGAGGGTCAGGTTACTGTACATCTGTAATTCTGTGTGCCAAATTTAAAATCTAACTCAATTATTCAATTCTTCGTAAATATATAAAATAATATAAAATTTCTTAATAAATATATAAAATAATATAAAATATTTATATAAATGTAGTTTAATTGGTTACTTCTTATCTTAGAAAGTAGAAGATTGTGGATTCGACTCATCATTACTTAATCTCAATGTACTTTAGAGATAGTGGACTCACGTACGAGACTTTTAGAACTGTGTCTAAATTTGTCACACTTAAATTTAAAAAAATAAAATATACTTTTTTTTATTGGAAAATAAAATCACGGTAGATGTTCTATCATCCAAATTATGAATGTAATGATTTGAGAAAGATAAAAAAAATTCTAAAGTGTATAAGGGCATAATCGAAATTTCACGTACATGTCTTGTCTCTCACTTCACTCCGGGCGACAACCTCAATGCGACAACAGTACAACTCCTCCCCAACTGCCTTCCCCCTCGATTTTGCCGTCGCTCTGATCTACAAAGCTCCTTACGTCTCTCATTTCCTCTTCTAAAGCTTCACATTCTATCTTCTCCTAATCTTGATCTCGTCCGTCCAAATTTTGATCCATGGCCCAGTCCCTCCGCTTCCCAGTGGCGCATCTCTCCCCCTCTCCAAAACCCTACTCCTTCGCCAAAACCCTTCTCCCTCTCTGCCAATCTCAGCCCTGTATTCCCTTCTCCGTCTCCATCTCCCGAAGGTCAATCTCAGCCGTCAATTCCCATCTCGACTCCTCCCCCATCCTCGTTTCTGATAACGGCACAGGTGGCGCATTTCCGACGCCTACCCCGGGCGACGCGGCCACCATCGAGGTAGACGCCGTGACGGAGACGGAATTGAAGGAGAATGGGTTCCGGAGCACGCGTCGGACGAAGCTCGTTTGCACGGTTGGGCCGGTGACGTGCGGGTTTGAGCAGCTGGAGGCGCTGGCAGTTGGCGGCATGAATGTTGCACGCATCAACATGTGCCACGGCAACCGCGACTGGCACCGTGCCGTCATCGACCGTGTCCGCCGTCTCAACGAGGAGAAGGGATTTGCTGTTGCCATCATGATGGACACCGAGGGCAGTGAGATCCACATGGGTGATCTCGGTGGCGCCGCCGCTGCCAAGGCTGAGGTAGTTTTGATTCTTTTCACCCATTTTCAGTCTCCAATTTTCTGCTTTTGGACTTAAATTTTCATCTATATTTGGTTGGTCTGTTGTAGGTGTTGTTGGCTGTTTGGTTTAAGTTTTTTGGGTTCTCTTGTAATTTGCATCTCTTGGGTTTGCAATTTCTGTTTTCTTTTGTTGATCTTAAAAGGGTTAAATTAGAAAAGATCAGCTTCTAAACACTTATATCTACCTTAGGTATATAGATGTCGCAGAAGTTGAGGTACTTTGGATCACCTCATTTCCTATATGCTACTTGTGTTTGAATACATTTCCCATTATGATTTGTTTATTGTTGTAATTTTGGCATAGTGATTTCAGTTCTTCAGTATTCGGATTGTTATTTCAGTCTTGGCTCTGTTATTCTTTGTTGTAGTGTTTAAATGTGCTTTGCATGTGATGTAAGGATAGAATAACAAGCATGCATCATTTATCCATCCAAGAGTTTATCCTCGATGGGCCTCACTGGAGCTCACGTAGAGGAGTAAGTTTGATAGACCTTGGCTTCCGTATCGTGCCTATAAAATTTCTTGTTGATTAGATAGAGAAGCCATGTGTGTTAATGCTCTCAAAATTTCAACTTTGTCTTATTGTGTAAATTCATTGGGCTAGATCATTAGATTTAAGAGTGAGTGCAATTCATGAGAGGTCGTGGGGTTTTTTTTTTTTTTTGTGTGTGGGTTGGTGGGAGGGCGGCGGGAGACACAGATTTATGAGATATAAATCATATCATGTACAGTTACATGTATTATATAGCTATTTCTTATATTAAAACTCTAAAAGGTGGTTTTTAATATCGGCTGGTTGATTAATTTATTACATGAAATGGCTATTACTCAATTCTTTCAGTGAAAAGTATCTTTTATGTTAAGGGTTAGGGATAGAATAAGCCTGTTTGAAGTTTTTAGCTACCCAATCAAGTCCATAATAGTGAGTAATGGATATCGATGGACATGAAAAAGTCCTCTGTTTGATTTGCATATCACAGGGAACTCTGGCATTTTTGGCCAGGTATTGGGTCTTTTGTATAGATTGTCTTGGGCCTCTCTGGCCCTACTTTGCTATATTGGGCTCTTCTTGCTTTTGTAGCTTTTTCGGGCCCGCATTGGGTCTCACTATTTTTCATGGGCCGTCCTTGACGGCAGGTTTGGCCTGGCCTGGCCTGTGGGTTTTCTTTGTTCTCCTTGTATCATGGGCTTTTCTCTTGAATGAATACCAGGGGTCCAAAATTCGTTTTTACCGAGATATCAGCGTCTCGGCCGATATCTCGGTATCTCGGATTTCGGCAGATACATCTCTCTCTCCTAATTTTTTTTAAAAAAGTTCAGTATGTATCGGCAAGATATCGGCCATATCGGCCAATACTCTCTAGTTCGGTCGATACAATGCGTATTAGCCAAGATTTATACCCTTGATAAATACGAACCGGTCATTCAAAAAAAAAAAAAGGGTATAGGATGAAATGGTGAACAGAGAAAGGATCAAGCTCTAAATCCAACTTAGATGTACACTAAGCTCTCTATCTCCTCACTTATGATCATTTTGGCATCAATTGAGCTGTGCACTTGATAGTCTGTACTTTAAACTGTACCCTACTTACTGGTTGATAAGTTTGGATAGGGGGGAGTTAGATACTAGATGCATACGAAGCTCCACATCTCTGTCCATGTGATAAATTTGCCATAGATTTTTATAGTACTGTCATTGTTCATCTTTGCAGTAATTTGTTGTACTTCAAAATAAAGTAGTCCAATTTATTGGATATGTATGCATAGAACTAAATATTAGCTTGCTTGCTAGGTTTCAGATCCAAATCCACTTCCAGATTTTACTGAATTGTGGGGTGCATGTTTGCATCCATATCCTCATCAAGATGTGTATGTTTGCTTCTCCATCTGCATTTGATTCATTATGGTCATTGTTATCTGAAGTCAATTCATGATCTGAATTCAGATTTGAATACAAATTGGGGTTAGGGTTTTCTCCTAGTTTTTTTAATATTATTGTTTTCTCATAGTTTTTGTACTATGTGACTTATACTACAAATATCACTTTCTTAATCTATATTATTTACATCTATATGTAGTTTGAGTTAATGGATTATTGGATTCAGACTTGGCATGATCATAATCTGCATTAGAAGCCACTTTAAATTTTGAAGTCCTCGTGTTTTTTCTTGCCGTAAATCAAAGAGAGATTTGACCCCAAATGTGCCTTTGGTAGGTCATCTTGGGAAAATTGATGAGTAAAAAATTGATTTTTTATTTCATCTAGTTGCATGTATGTTGCAGTTTTACAGGATTATATGTATTTTCCCTAGGTCATTGATGATAACTAGGTCTCAATAAAAGATCAGCTTATGTATCACTAAAATTACATGCTTCCATACAAGCATTCTGCTTCTTATTTCTGCAAGAAAATTGAAGTCCTAAGCTATTTAATTTAATTTTTGAATGGTAACTATATTATTCACAAAAAGAAGCTTTATATCAAAATAAAGGGACCACAAAACTGGGTCAGAAGCCCGCCACCCCCTCACCCACATATCAATTACAAGACTCTAGATAAAAATCTGAAGTTCTTTTAAGGCCAAGCCTCGCCAACTCATCAGTCGCTGATTTTGCATCTCTAGGAATCCACGAAACGGAGAAAACGTGCTTTGAGATGGAACCTTTTCCTTTTGCCCAGGCAGGAATTTCCAAGGACAAATGGAATCCGAAGCCCGACTCAAAACCACCTTAGAGTCACCTTCGATAGCGCCCCCCAGAAGCTCCAACTCCTGCATCCCCTGCTAGAGAGCATGCAATTTTGCTTCGATGGCAAACCATCAAGGAAGTGGGCCGGCAAAAGAAGAAAGCGATGCCTCACGATGATCCCCAACCCAAGCCTGCCAGCTGATACAACTCACATCGAAGTTCAACGTCAATTTTCCAAGAGAAGGGATTTGCCAAGACACTTGCCAAGGAGGAGCTTGAGGAGATAAATTAACATCCACCAGCCCCCAGTCCCTACAGATATCAAATATACTCACTTCCTAGAGCTATCTATGAGCTGAGATCCACCAAGCAACTTTGACTTTAATGAGGTCAATAACTTGACGGAAAAATTAAGACTTACCCTTAAATACCCTTTTGTTCCTCTCTATAGATAGACCATATGTACTAAGGACCGTAGCTTTCCAGAGATTTTTGCAGAAAGAGCTGGCTGCCAGTGGATATACCCAATAGTTGGAAGAAATGAGACCAAATCAAATAAGCAATTGGGCAATGAAGTAGAAGTTGATCACGGTCTTTGCATCTGATAAGCAAAGGGGGTAGGCGTTAACAATGATCATCCCGGGATGTCTGAAATGCTTGGGTTCACCCTAGGAGAGTTACCAGACGACATCAATTTTCTATAGAAAGATTTGACACTAACTTTGCCATGAGAACCTAATTCCCAAATTCTTAAGTCGACTCCTTCCCTAAAACGTAAGTCCCATTCAACAGATTCATAAGAGCCATCCAATCCTCAACCATCTAGTCCTCCAACTCCCACGGAACTAGGGGCACCAAACCATGTTATTTGGATGACCCTCAAAGCAGTCTTTCACCCTGGTGATGGCTTCAATTTCTTCCTTGAGAAATGATAAAAACGTTTGATGGAATGGTGGAGGAAATTTTTGTTCATTCTAGTTTATGGGAATGATTGATTCTTTTTAATGCATTTTTCTTGGTTTTGCTGATCAACATGTGATTTATTTTTTACACACGTACGAGTATTTAATTTGCAAGCAGGAAACTAATATCGACCACCTTTTCCTTATGCAGGATGGTGAGATCTGGACTTTCAGCGTGCGTGCTTTTGACTCGCCTCCGCCCGATCGTACCGTTACTGTGAACTATGATGGCTTTGCTGAAGGTCATAATTTCTTATACCCTATCTTGGTTTTTGTTTCTGACTATTTCCTATCCGTAAAGAAATCCAAGCAAATGAATATTCAAATTGAAGAACAAGTTTTTGTATGAACAGATGTGAAAGTTGGTGACGAACTCCTTGTGGATGGGGGAATGGTGAGGTTTGAGGTGATTGAGAAGATTGGCCCAGATGTTAAGTGCCGCTGTACTGATCCTGGGCTGCTGTTACCACGGGCTAATTTGACTTTCTGGCGTGATGGTACTCTAGTTCGAGAACGTAATGCCATGCTCCCAACAATCTCTCCTAAGGTTGGTGCTCTTATGTTCATGTATTTATGAGTTTCAGGTGTTAAACACCTATTTATTTCTTTCCTTCTTTATTTTTTTCCTAATTCTCAGGCCATGTGTTAAACACCTTTATATACAAAATTCTTTTGGAAGGATTATTTTGCATTAGCTCTGACTAACCCTGATTTCTTTGTTAACTCACTTATGCTTTATTTTTTTTTAATCATGCAGGATTGGCTGGATATTGATTTTGGGATTGCGGAGGGTGTAGATTTCATAGCAATTTCTTTTGTCAAGTCTGCAGAAGTGATTAATCATCTTAAAAGTTACATTACTGCACGATCTCGTGACAGGTAAATGATAACATCATCATTTCTTTGTAATTTATATGGTGTCCTAAGGTCAGAGGTTCAACCCAACATTAGCTCCAAATTTTCAATTCTAAAGAGGTGCAGCAGCTCTTGCCAAGCCATGCAATTGATCCATGGTGCCCAGACACAGCAGGGATACAACAGGGATATGCCATTTGATAGGAAACATTTCTTATACATAAAAATGAAGTATCTGATATGACATGACATGACATGGGAACATTCCATACTTTGAAGTGCCTAGGTATCATAGGATGCAATGCAACTCTGTGCACAACTTGGCTGAGTCAGGTGAGTCACTTGAGTCAACCGAAAGCACGCCCGGGTTTGGTTTTTTTCTGAGTTCTCCAGGTGATTGTTCCCTGATGATTACAGTCAATTTGGCCAAGTCTGGGAGTTGACTGCGCGAGTTGGTTGGTATGCAAGCTAAGTTGCATATACGGGTGCAAGTGTCGGAGTGCAACATGGGGAAATTTAAATCTAATTTACTTTAAATGAAAATAAGGTGCAAAATAATAGTTGTAGAAAATAATATACTAGTTTTACTATAAATAATGTACAAGCATATATATATATATATATATATATATATATATGGAATTGGTGACTTCATTAAAAGGCGCAAGAGGTGCCAAAAAGTACGAGGAGAGAGGACCCCAAAGCAAGGCCTCTCAGCAAAAACTCTAAACAAAGACAATTACATTAAGATAAAGCAATGTAATCCTTCCAGGCTCTGAGAATATATGAAATGGAAAAATTCTGGAATTCAGGGAAAGAAGATGACCAACCAGCACATTTGGCTTTTGTTTTTTGCCACACACATCAGAGGGGATCTCAACTAAAAAAAAAGCAAGCCTCCATAGAATTGAGAACCTAGATTTGCCACTGAAAACAGTCCAAGCGTAGGAAAGTTGGCAATTGAGGATGGCTTGGTCCATTGAATCTCAAAAAGATGAAGGATGGTATTTTAATTAGGTTTTAAGAGTAGAAAGGTGTTCTAATATTTTTAGTTGTCTTGGAAAACAATATTAAGTACTATTAGGGTCCATGAAGAACAGGTTTGAGAGCTCGACTTGAGTGAGTGTAAGTGTGTAAAACAAATGCAAGCTTCTGTCATAGTTGCAATTGTCTCGCATAGGTGTCTCACACATCTTGAAAAGTATCTGCAATAGATGGTCAGCTATGATTTTAGTGAACAGTAACATTTCCCACTTTCTGAATGTGATCCAAATGCCTTTTATCATCTGCAGTGACATTGCTGTTATTGCAAAGATTGAAAGTATCGACTCCTTAAAGAACTTGGAAGAGATAATTCGTGCATCAGATGGAGCAATGGTGGCAAGAGGAGATTTGGGAGCTCAAATCCCATTGGAACAGGTCCCTTCAGCCCAGCAAAAGATTGTTCAACTTTGTAGGGAGATGAACAAGCCTGTTATTGTTGCTTCTCAGCTGCTTGAATCTATGATCGAGTATCCTACACCTACCAGAGCTGAAGTTGCTGATGTTTCTGAAGCTGTTAGGCAGAGGGCTGATGCCCTAATGCTTTCTGGTGAGTCAGCCATGGGCCAGTATCCAGAGAAGGCACTGGCTGTGTTGAGAAGTGTTAGCCTTCGTATTGAGAAGTGGTGGAGAGAAGAGAAAAGGCATGAATCTATGGAACTCCCAGACACTGCATCTTCCTTTTCAGACAGTATTTCAGAGGAGATATGCAACTCTGCTGCCAAAATGGGTATGCTCTCTTGTTTCTTGTGACATGCATCTCTTCTTGTGGTTGCAACAAGGGCATCTAGGGCTTATGTTACAAGCACTTGTCCCATTATGATATATGAAATATAGAAATGATGAATAGTTTGAATATTTCTTCTTTCTTCGACTGATGGTTAGATAAATAAAAATTCAGAAATTTATAAAATATACAGTAAACCATGATCATACTCATGGAAATCTATGTGCATAGGGATGCTCTAGCAATTATGCATTCAAATATATAAATGATGAATAGTTTGAATATTTCTTCTTTCTATATACAGTTAACCATGATCATACTCATGGAAATCTATATGCATACAGATGAGAGAGAGAGAGAGAGAGAAACTTTTTTGAAGTCGAGAGAGCATGGATTTGTTAAAATTCCTGATACTTCTTTCATTGTAAATACACCCCAGCATACATCATATGTGTGCCGTTCTCAGTACGAATCTTCTTTCATTGATGGATGAATATATACATGTTCATGGACTGAGACAAGTTTATAAATGTGTTCCTAGAACTTCCAAGCAAATGCATGATATGTTTATATTCTTCATCCTCCTTGAATTGTATACAAGGTCAGAGATCTTTGCACTTGCTGAACTACCTTAGCTGTGCAACTCCAATGAATTGGCTTTCCATGATTCAATTGATTCAGTTTGATTCAGCGGCTCAGCGCAACCAAGGCATTCAAGTGCCCATCTCAACCATAGATGAAATGAATGGTTCATATTCATTTGATGGACACCGAAGGGATAGGGTGGGTCACCTGGATTTTTGACACGTCAACTCCTATAAATGTCAACTAGGGTGAGTCATAGGTCGAATCACCAAAATTTCCTACCTTGGTAGCTGGTGGCCTGATAATGAACCTGGGACTACTAGCTTGACCTAAAAAGCACATCCAGTCCAGCACAATTTGGCTGGGCTTGTTCCATGAACAGCACTAATGATTGTTCTTTTGGGTAAACCAGTTACTGTTTTGGTAAGGAAAGGCATAGACAATATGTTCAGGATGCCTTTGGGGTGGGATTGAAAATAGATATGCATTACATGGATTGTTTTTTTCTGCTTTTTGTTCACCAAATTAATATGTTTACAGATCCAAAAAGAAATGGTTTTGGTGTGCCTAAATGTTTTGCCAATCGCAAACTTTTTCAACATGGGCAAAAATAGAACTAACACAACCAAATGCTGGCATAAGTTTCTCAATAATCATCACTCAAATCTTTAATATTCATGTATCCTTTGCATGTTGATTTGTGCTTGTTGCACTTTTGAAGTTGCTTTTGATGATGACGACGACTTAAATTTAATGTTTTCTTTTTCTCATCAATGATCATGTATTCTTTTGAATGTCCAATGATGGTGATGGGTGACCAAGGAGGAGGGTACTCATGTTCTTATTCTTGTCATGATGAATGCTTCTTGTCTATGAAGAAATTCAATGTCTGGTAAATAATTTTTTTTTTCTTGTTTCCAAAAGTGATGATCATGGGTATGCTTTGCAGCTAACAATTTGGAAGTTGATGCACTTTTTGTTTACACAAAAACGGGGCACATGGCCTCAGTTCTGTCTCGTTGCCGTCCGGATTGCCCAATCTTTGCTTTCACAACCTCAACGTCTGTGCGGAGGCGCTTGAATCTGCAGTGGGGTCTTATTCCGTTCCGCCTGAGCTTCTCGGAGGACATGGAGAGCAACCTGAACCGCACCTTTGCTTTGCTCAAGGCAAGAGGTATGATCCGCTCTGGTGATCTTGTCATTGCTGTCTCAGATATGTTGCAATCAATTCAAGTAATGAATGTTCCCTGAGGATACTCAATCACGCTTTTTGTTCTTTATTTTATTTGAAAACTTTTCCGCAATGGTAGAACTCTTTTATTTTTATTTTTTGTAGTTTGATTGAACATTCTCTATGTAATTGATGAAGAAGATCCTTACTCCCTTCGGTAGCCCTTCTGTTCTTGGATGGTATCTCACTTCTACCCAATACGTAAAAGGGCAATTGTCAAACAAAAACATGGGAAGCTGTGATCGATCCTGTTGGTCACAAATCCTTTACACCAAGATCCAATGTTCAGTTCCATATAAATGTTAAACCGAAGAAAAGATGTGAGTTTTTTGGTTTGTTCTATGGTCAAAATATTAGAAATGATTTTTATGTTAAATTTATTTTCTATTCTTTTTCATAAAAAATGATTTCTATAATTTGGTCGTTTTCCTTAAAAGTGATGAAAAATAAACTCGTGGAAAATAATTTTCAAGACTTATTGGATTTCAAAGCATATGATCCAAACAATAGACTAACCAACCATAGCCAACCCCAACATATAACTTGATTTGTGATTCGTTACTCATGATCCAATTGACCCATCATAGATCTATTACTCAAATTCATAACCCATGCCATGATCCAATCTATGACTTGGTGATCTTGATCAGGAAGATCAAGTGAGTAAAAGTTAAATTTTGAGTTGAATTTGATTCACATTAATCAAGTCTATTGTCATTTCATATAGTTTAACTTTTTTTTGGATGTGATGAAAATGAAAAAAAGAAGAAAGAAATAGACTTGGTATGTTTTGTTTATGAACCTTTGATGTTGAATAAAATGAGAATACAAGTTTATTTCTCGAGTGTTTCTTCGGTTTTTTTATCTAATTAAGACTTGCATTTGATTTTTATAAGAATAAAGTTCAAGCCCCCTTAAATTAATATTTGATAATCACACTACTATGATTTTAGATTACAAACATGAATAGGTATTTAATTGTAGCTTATATTTTTATCTACATAGATTAGTGTGCAATTATGATGATAACTAATTATAATATCTTTTGAGTTTGTGCTATTTTTATATTTTATCATATTTTCTATTTCTAAATTTTTTGTTATATCTTTGAAACAAAGTATCAAAACAATACATCCTATGAGTCTACGATCACGGTTGTGTAGATCCAAAAAGTAATATCTAGATGTATATCTAGTTTGAGTTGGCATGATGCTCAAGGCGCCCGTTTCAACAAGCGTGGTCTTGAGTTCGATTCACGCTCAACTTTAATAGGTTACTCCTCGTAGTTGCTTATCCAGTGTGTAGGATTAAGAGGTTTGTACATGCTCTAAGGAATAGTTAGGTTAAAAATTGTCCCATGTTCCAATACATAACTTGGGTTGAGTTCAACTTCAAACTTTATCTGATTCAATAATTGTGCCCATTGTCTCCTTCCCACCTTTGATGAATTAGAGTTGACACACTGAATAGGATGAATTGGGTTATTCGGGGTTGAAATTTGAGTCATGTGAAGCTCATGATGGAAGTAAGTACACTGATTAGGGCCATTTTGGGCCCAAACAAATAATTTTCTCCCGCTAGGAAAAAAAATTCCAACTTCATTAGAAAAAGGTAATAATGCCTTTATTAGAAGAAGACACACTTGTTTGCACTTCGTGAATACTGAATATTTCTATTTATGTTGGAATGCATAGAAGGAAATAGCTAGGCTCGTGTTGGGCCTGGGTTGTGACTCGGGCCAAATCCATTTTTTCTTTGGGCTTTTGGGTAATCAAGTCTTTTAGGGGATCCTTTTCTATCATACTAAGTGTCAAAATATTAGGTCTCTAGCACATCAAAGGTCTTACAAACGGTGTATCGATCGATATGTATCGAATCGGCAGATACTATAGTAAACTGTTTTTTGAGATATTTTGAACAATATTTTCAAATTTAAAAAGGTTTAAAAGAAAGTTATTCAATTTTGAGTTATTTTCATCAATTTTAACCATTTTGAGTTATTTTTTATTATTATTTTTTGAGGGTTGGCTTTATGATAACCTCAAATTTTGAGTTTTTTTATAAATAATTTAATGAAATAATATTCAATGCTTATGGAATTTAATGATTTAATGGAGATGTGTTAATGTCATTTACATGGTTTGTAGGGTGTCTTTGTGATTTTCCAAGATTTTTTTGAAAATTTGATAAAAGTAAGGATATCTAAGATACTTCACATTTTCGAGTTTCTTGTAAAATGAAAATGAATAAAATGATATACAAATGTTTCTGTAATTAAATTAAAAGTTATTTATGTGACTTTTAATATTTGGACATTTTTATGAAACTTAGAAAATTTTACAATAAAAAAATTATGATTTGTAATAGAAGATACAAGTCATTAGGGGCTACTTGATAATATGAATTTCATATTAGATATTTCTTCATATTAGTCTCGTTTATAAAATTTGTAGACATTTCTCAAATTTTTAGAATGTATTGAAAGTTCAACTTTCAAGTTCTAAAACTCTAATAAAAATGTACATTACTTTAAAAAAAAAAAAGGCTCACCTTAAATTTTCCATTTTTCCTATTTTTCTCATATTTTTCTATAATTTTTTTCATAAAAAAAGAAGAAGAGAGGGACATAACGCCGATACCAATGTGTATCACACCTGGTTTTGAAGGCTAAAATTTTTCTATCAGAATTATTTTTGGGCCCCAGTTAGTATTTCTGAAGAAACTTAGAAAATCCAATATTTCTATGTAGATACAAACGTCAGTTAATTTTTTTTTAATTTAGGCAATTGCCATTTAAATAATAATTTACATCCAATTAAAATTATAATTTGGTTGACCTGTTTTAGAATTGACAGCATTGTTGCCTGTGTTTTAATCCTTCCTGCTCTTTCTTTTAAATAATGAAATACCAACTAAAATAATAAAAGAACACCTACCGTTCATCAGATGGGTCCCACTGTGGATGACACATTATATTAAAAACCAAATTGATTTGACAAGCTTAACTAATCATCTTTTTGCTTTTGTGTCTGCATGTGGGAAAATAAGCACTATACTTCACATTATTATTGTTATTATTTTAAATTTACGTGTGGAAAACCGTGAGTCGTAAAACCCCCACGAGTGAGTCCACTATCTCTAGGGCACACCAACTTTAGACCATGAGGATTCGAACCTGCAACCTCCTGCTTCTTGAGACAGGAGAAGCAACTAGTTAAGCTACACCTATATTCTCACTTAACATAATTTAGTCATGTAAATAAAATATCTAAATTAGTTTCAATATGAAGAGTTCATAGGTTACAAATTATAAATATAAAGAAGAGAAGTAAACCATTAAAAATACAGGGAGAAGGGATAGGTTCAAATGGAGTAGAACTCGATAAGCCAACCTTAGATAGATGAGATTTTGAATCTTTGGTATTAGATGATGATGGTGATGATATTCTTGTACTTTGTTTGCCCATAACTTAGGGCTGCAACTCCGGAGTGTTTGGTTGGGTTTTGGGCCTGCTTGAGCTCAAACTCAAATTACAATTTAAGGACACGAGCTTGAGCCTTGGACCGAGTTAACCCAAACTAATCAAACCTGAGCCCAACCTGAGTTATATTTGTAGGACTTGTACTCAATTTCAAACTTGAAATATATATATATATATATATATATATATATATATATATATATATATATATATATATATATATATATATATATATATATATGTGTGTATATATATGTATATATGTGTATATATATGTATATGTGTGTATATATATGTATATATGTGTATATATATGTATATATGTGTGTATATATATGTATATATATGCAAGCTTATCCAGGCTCAGATTTCTTTGAGTTTCAAAGAAAATATTTTGCATTACTTAAATATAAAATAAAAATATATATTACATAAATGTGGCTCAAACTCAGGCTTTCATATACTAGGCCTGGGTCTAAGCCATCCAAATTCTAACATTGAGGCCTAAATTTGGGCCCAAAAATGGGCTAAACTCGAGGCTGGGTTAACTGAAAAAGGTTTTATAGGCTTTTCATGTGGACTCGAATTAGGCTTGGCCGAAGCTGCACCACTACCATCACAGGCTGGAATACGGGCTAGCCAATATATGCCAGATTTGAGTTCTATCTAAACAATATTTTAGGCCGATTGACTATATACTAATTCATTATGCATATAATAAGACAGTGTAAAGACTGATATTTTGGCCAATACCGGAAATAGTAAATTTTGATGTGTGTCGGAATTCTTTTTTTTAATTTACGCATAGAAAACTATGGAAAGCCCAGTGTAAAACTCCCACGGGTGATATCCACTGCCCTTAGGGCACACCAGGTGAGACCATGGAGACTCAAACCTCACACCTCCGCGGGTGATCTCCAGTGTCGGATTTGACATATTGGTACTAGTCGAAATTGAGTTCCCACTTTTCAACTCGGCCCATTTAGTTATCAGGCCTTGTATACAAAGGCCCAGATTTGACCTGCAGGCCTGAAAATTGGGCCTCACCCGATCTATAGCAATAATATGTTTGTTGGTGTTGGAAATGTCGAAAATATTGTATGGGCTCTGATTATGGGTTGACTTGGGTTGTCAAAAAGATCCATTTCATTAGCCAAGGCCCAATTAAGTTAGGGCCCACCAAAATCATTATCAATTCCAATCACTTTCACATGGCCCACATCTAATCTATGAAAATGGAATCATGATACATACTCAATTGCCTTGAAAAAGGGGTGGTCAATGGAAATTATTTCATTCATCAAGTGCCCATTTCACTAGGTGAAATTTGGGTTGAAGTTAGATGAAAATTTAAGATATGAAAAAAGAAAGACATCTGCTAGCCATGATTCTCATTAGGGAGTGGACCCCACTTCTCCTATCAAGATTGGACCATGATATTATATTTACTCATCAATAATTACAACAGCCACTGGTGTTTTACCTTTCAACCCGCATCATTTCTTCCCCTAATTGATGATTAATCTGCAATCAGTTCTTGTACAATGATTTTGGATCCTCTGTGGGTAGTTTATAAAAATTCTTAATCCGACCCGACCCAACTTGATTATTTGTCTTAACTTCTGACTGTACTCAAGTTATTCAATAAATAATTAAAATATTTACATAGTAATACATTTAATTATATGAGATCTTCTCTTATTTAGTCAAGTAAATGAATAACAAAATCGATCCACTGAGTCGACTAAAACTTTTTAAAAATCAACTCGTTAAAAGAGGTGTTTTGATGCATTTTTCAGGTATGCTAGAGCACCTGACTAATACTTGTAGCATAAGCAAGCCTCTCTACCCACACGCACGAGGTAATTCTATAGGAAATAGCCCTTTAGTGTAGAGTGGAAATCAAACTCAAGATTCTCGAGCCGAGTTGGTGACTATCACTCCAACCCCTTTGGTTTAAGTCATCTTATCTAATCTAAGTTGATTATTGTGTGCATTCTTTTGCTGGCTTTCACTTCAGCGAGACTCGAGCCCAGCCCAAGGACTTGTAGCTAAACTTGAAGGCCACACCGACAGTCAGTATCGGTTTGTGTGCATTCAAAAATATTAAATTAATTTATATATTTGTTGATTGAATTTCAAAAAGAGCCATGAACTTACACTCCCTATCTTAAGTCTTTAACGAATATAAATAAAAAATTAAGAAATAGTGTAAGTTACAAAGTGCAAATATTTTATTAGTCATTATTTTAAAATTAAATGATTAGAGACGTATCTTAAGTTTAATCTTTTTACTATATTGTAAAAATCTAGAATCTTCTACTACAATAGAGCAATAAATTTCTACCAAATAATTAGTGGGAATTTTGAATTGAAAAAAAAAAAAATTGAAGAGAAGGGCTTTTTGGAGAATTTTTTCTACAGTAGATAAAATAAAATAAAATAAAAAAAGAAAAAGGTTTTCCCACTAACTTTTATCCAAATAATCCAACAAATTCATGATTAAAGGTTTGTTTCTGTAGAACCGACTTTTGACTGCTCTCTCTCTCTCTGTTTTTATTGTCACTTTCTTTTTTTATTCTCACTTTTACTTGAGTAGTTTTTGGCCAAATTCTTTCGATGGTTTTAATTGTCTCACATGGACTGAGTACTAACCCTACACATGATTCATTGGTTCAAGAATGGACCAATCCATGGAAAGGCTACTTGTTTATTTGTCTCAAATTGAGTGTTTAATTTTGGCTAACGATTCTTCCACGGGTTTTTTGTCTAACTCGACAAAGATTTTACTTTATTGCTCATTTTACCTTTTGAATCGGCTCGTCGAACCCTTCGCTATAAGTGATTCGAAGAACAAAATGAAAAATAAAGTAAAACCTGTGTCGGATTACACAAAATGCCCGTGGGAGGATCTCTACTTCTTAATTTTGGTATGTATGTATTAAATTTGAATCATTATCTTTCCATGGATTGAATTAGCTCACCCATATTTCAGACAAGGCCACTCGGGTTCGAATTGATACTGCTCAAATTGTAATCGTAATAAAAATGCTGTATAATTAATGTAATAAACATTGTTTTTCAAATAGTATTGGCTAATAATAATATCCAAATATTTTCAAATGGATGAAAAGGCTACACATTTTTATATAAAAAAAATAAACCTGATTAGATGATTACGAAGAGGGACTTAGTTATTATGAGTAATACAAATAAAATAAAATAGGAAGAATACTATTTATTCTGTTTTAATTTTACTAATTTTATATATAAATTTAGGTACCAGTGACATTTCTATTTCTATTTTGATCACAATCCACCTGTCAAATTAAAAGCTGATTAAACTACCCTCATACTACATAAAAATTGAGTTTGATCATAATTTGGTTTACAAGCACTGGAGTATTTTATCATCAATTTTGCAGGCGAAGTCTATAGGAATTATCATCAATCAAGCTTATTTTTTAGTACACAGCACGACTCCATAGTAATATTTACCCTCATTCCACATTCTTTTAAATTTTTAATTGGTAGTGACAATAAAAAAAGGAATCAATTTTTTGGCATATAACTTCATCTTGTTTAAATTAGTGAAAGGGAATCGATAGAGATCTCGATGTTTTTATAACAAGGGACATCGAATTTGTCTTTTTGTCCACTTATGATCATATAAATTGTAAAAAAAGAAATTTTTAAAATGTCTTTTATGGTTAATTATCGTCAATTGAATAGTGATTATTGTTTATCATCTGTATATGACATTAGCGGTTAATCTCAACATCATCAATTTTGAGGTATATTGAAGAGTGGTCGGAGGGAATTGAGCGTGAATCAAACTTAAGTCCTCGTTTCATGAGGTGGGTGACAATTGATGATGATGGCAATGAAGTGTGATTAATCAACATACATTGCGTTTATTTAAAGATCCTTTAAAGCTCAGTTTTTTTGAAGAGCAAGATATAAAGGCATGTTAGAACATTTGATTAGTTCTTTGGGTATGTGCAAATCTCTCTATCTACACAAATCGAGTAATACTGTGACCCTTTTGTATTTAGAGTGATTTAAATCCAAAACTTCATCTTAGGTGGATTCTTGACCGTCGGAACAATTCACTAGATTATCAATATCAACATACAAATCTCTCTATCTACACAAATCGAGTAATACTGTGACCCTTTTGTATTTAGAGTGATTTAAATCCAAAACTTCATCTTAGGTGGATTCTTGACCGTCGGAGCAATTCACTAGATTATCAATATCAACATACATGGCTAACAAATAAGGACCATAACTGAGTCAGCACATTGATTGGATATACTCATAGACCCAATTGGCAGATCCTTAACTTGAATGTGTATTATTCATAAACTCATTGACCCAATTGATAGATCCCTTAACCTGAATGGCATACACACTAAACTTTGGGTATATTCATTTATGTTCTTTGCTTCATTGTATGCAATTTAAGAACATTAGCGGATCATCCAAATCTCTCCAAACCACTCACCCATATAACCCAAAAGGAAAAAGGGAAAGGGCAAGGGAAAGGGGAAGGGAACAGAAGAAGAAGATAGATAGATGGATAGAAGCCAAGGGAATGGTACAAAGGATAATGGAGTTCATGTCATGTTTCCTTGAAAAAAGCAGATGACTTTTAACCAGCCATACATAGAATACAAATGAAGAAGAGAGAATGAGAGAGAGAAGACAGAGAGAGAGAAAGCAGGAGCACATGGAAAAGGCCGGCAAGGAATGCTTTAATCCACATACTTTCTCATCATTCTGTCCATTTTATTAGTTTCTGTATGCGTTAAAGCAAACAGCATTCTCCACCATGAGATCATTGAAAATCATTCCCATTGATCCAACGGCTGGTTTTTGCTCCACTTGGCAAGGGAGGCGATGGCCCACCAGTAGAGCTAGCATTTTGGGTGGGGCCCACAAAGGGGTGGGAGCCATCACACCGTTTGGTGAGAGCTGTGGATAAAGTGAGAGGAGGAAGTCCCCATCATGTGGAAGAAGGGTTCATTCCCAAGGATCCAACGGCTGGTTTTTGTTCCACTTGGCAGGGGGGGAGGGGATGGCCCCACCAGTGGAGCTAGCATTTTGGGTGGGGCCCACAAAGGAGTGGGACCCATCACACCATTGAGTGAGAGCTGTGGATAAAGTGAGAGGAGGAAGTTCCCATCATGTGGAAGAAGGATTCATTCCCAAGGATCCAACGGCTGGTTTTTGCTCCACTTGGCAGGGGGGAGGGGATGGCCCCACCAGTGAGCTAAGCATTTTGGGTGGGGCCCACAAAGGGGTGGGACCCATCACACCCGTCGGGTGAGAGCTGTGGATAAAGTGAGAGGAGGAAGTCCCATCATGTGGAATAAGGGGGTTTTGGTTGGGACCAGTGGTGGTAAAGGCAGGGCAGGGCAGGGCAGGCCAGGCAATGTACAATTCATTAGGCCCACAGACTTAAACGTGTGGACCCCTTTCTTTGAAATTTGTTAAGGCTTGGCCAAGACGTTTCAATTTTTTGTCAAATCATATACTCAGATATCAATCACCAATAAAAATTTATATTTATTATGATTTTGTATTGTATGGTTATAATATGTATATTTGTCAAATCTTATGAAAGTTAAATATCAGTATTAGCTTGGTTGAAAGGGACAGAATCATATTAAACTCCTCTTAGAGTTGGCTTAAACATAGATAGATGTGGAGAGATTTGGAATTGCGAAACTCTAGCTAATTTAGAGGCAGGCCATATATATACCTAATTTTTCTGCCTCTATATAGTCGATTTCAAATTTTTGGATTAAATTATCATTTTGCCCTTCCACATTTGATCATTCGAATGAACTGAAAGTTCATTCGAATGATTCAATCATCCGAAGGAACACATCAGTAGAAAATGAGATCCTTCGAACGATCGAACCCTACACAGTCGAATCGTTCGAAGGATCACTTAGGATCCTTCGAATGAATTTAATTGAGAGTACGACTGTATTTTCATACTGCTCTCAGTTAGAATCGTTCGAAGGATCCTATGTAATCCTTCGAACGATTCGATTGTACAGGAAAGTCATCCGAAGGAACACATCAGTGAAAATGTATCCCAAATGTGTTTTCGGCACAGCTGAGGGATACCCTTATTTGTAAAAAGTTGTATTTTAAGCATTTGGGAGTGTCCAAAGACCTTAAAGTCTTAAAGTATTTTTATCAGGTTATCGTAATTAGTGTAGATATTTAATTTAAGAAATTTTGGAAATACACAGTGCTTAAAAAATAACTTTAAAGTTTTAAAGGAGATTTTATTATTTAAATAATATACTATGCATTACTGTAGCATCGCCAGACCGTCCGAACAACTGTATTAAGTCAGTGCGGTTCATTCGAATAAATGTTCTGCCCATTCGTTCAAATTAATTATATTTACACTTTGTCATTCGTTCGGATGACTTCATTCATCCGAACGAATGCCGAATGAACTAGCAGTTTATTAAGATGAGTAAAAACATAGAGGTATAATGATAATTTCACCCAAAAATCTGAAATAAGGTGTGTGGAGATAGAAAATCCAGATATATGTAAGTCGTGCCACTTTCTCACATATTGGATCTCACAAAAACAAACCAAAAACTCAAAGGTACATTAGGGAAGAAAAAGGAAAACAAAAAACAAAAAATGAAATTGAAAATCTTCTACTAAAATTGGACTTTCCAATCTTTTCTCTTTCTAAAAAGCAATCACTCACTAATCTTAATAAAAATAATAAAGGGATAAATTCAAAAAACATATTTTTTTGATATCCCTCCGTTTCATTTTAGTTGTTCCATTTTAAAATTTTGAATTTTTTAAGGAAGGGCTCTCAAAAAGCTTATATAATAGATAATTAGAGTAGATAAATAGAGAGAGAATCAAAATGACAAATTAGACAACTATTTTAGGGCAATCCCAAAATATATATCAGACAACTAAATTGAAACAGAGATAGTAATATTTATGATAATATTTGACCACATATCATTTAGCTCGAAATACAGTATAGAATATGGATGTAATATAAATCAATGTCACAAATATCATTCTTGGGATATTATACATGATATTTTGAATTTTTAAAGTTTTTACGGTGACATTATTGAAAAAAAAAAAAATTAACAGGAAGACAAAAAGACAAGCCATGCTATGTTGGCAAAATTACAAAAATGCCAATAAAGGCAGCATTGATTTGCAGTTTGATTCAAGAGGCCATTTTTGTCTTTAAATAAAGCAGAGCGCACAATGAAAAAATCTAGAATGCATCTAACTGATAGACTCGTCCTGCTTTCTGGCTTTCTCCTCGGTAGGGTCAGATGCATCTAAACGATAAGACTCCTCTTCCTTACTCATTGTTAGGGTCATGACATATGGTTGATACCTATCGTATCGATCGAGATTTGGATCCCGATATGATAAATTTTATCAACTTACTGCTCAAATCAAATTGGGTCGAGTTGAGTTTTTTTTTTTTAAATTTAAAATTACGTCTACGGACGCTTATTAAATTTAAAAGTAAGGTCTATTTCCGCGATGTGAAATTTCTTCCCTATACCTTTCAGCAATGTAGTAAAGAACTGAATTCTAACTTTTAAATCAATTTATTTACTAGAAAATATCATATGTTGTAGTCGAGTTGATGTTGATTCGATCAGGAAAAAAAAGAGCAAAATGAAAGAGATTTGAGGGTCTTCCTTTTTGAAAAAAAAATAAAGGTGACTGAAAGATGAGACTCTTCTTTGTATGTGGTAAGCAAAGGGTAATGGCACTAAGGAAAAGGTAAAAGGAAAAAAAAAATGATATGGTAGCAAAATAGTTTAGAAATTTATGTGATTTTAATAGAGTTTTTTTTTTCTTTTTTAAGTAGTTGGTGAGTCATTCAACACAATTACAATTTGAGTCCAAATCTTAATTTTCAAATTTAAAAGAATACATAATCGGGACTAGAATCGAAAGATCTTCACTTATTAAAAATATAAGTTTTTCAATAGATCCATCACCACCGTCAAAATTTCTAAAATCCGAACAATGGTTGATCAAGTAAACCCATCACAATCAACGGCTTTGATGGTTGATTGTGATAGCAAAAGTGAGAGTAATCTCACCCAATCATTATACACAACCTAATTGCACTCCTAATCCACTATTATAGTGTTACTAGTGACACTTGCATTATGTTAGTCTTACCCCAAATCCTCTTAATATTAAAATATAGAAATAGATTGGATTTTTTTTTAGGTTTTGGTTTGCCCTAACCCACCTTATCTATTAAATAAAATGGTCACTAGCTTGCTTTTATTTTTTATTTTTTTCTTAATACATGATGGAGTCATATCATATAAATTTCATTTTCATCATTCATTTATGGGGTCCTCCTGCCCATATATATTATATTTATATAGCTGATGACATTAAAAGAAGATGATTGAGGTGACTCAAAAGACTACTAACTAGGTTGAAGAGAAAGTTTCATTGATTAAGATTAATTAATTAATTAATTGTGTTCATGACATATTCTTGCCACTTAAATCAGTCCAAACAAACCTAATCACTTGTTTAATTTTAATATTTTTTTAGGGCTAGAGGGTTTGACATAGCTTTTCATGGTGGAAATGATAAAAGGGACCACTCCATAGTTATGTCACCATTGGAGGAATATTTGTCAATATTAATATTAAATTACCTATAATAATCTCTCCTAAACTATACACCAATAATAAATTCTGCATGTATCTTTCTAATCTCCAATAATAAATAAAATGGTACGTGTCAATATTAAACCTATATAATGATAGAAACAGCAAGAATAAATTCTACAATATAGGTTAATAGTTTAAAAATATCAATATATCAACCAATAATATTTAATCTTAAAAATGATAAATATAAAATGTCATAGAGTTATTTAGAACTATGGCTCATTAAGAGTTTGTCCACCAATTTAGATATGTTGGTTGAGGGGAATATGAAGTAATTTTAGGTGAGCTAAGAATCAAATATTGATTGATACAAGAAATATCAGCTGACATTTATTAAAAAAAATATATTTATTAGTGTGCTATTTTTAGTAGATTGCCTATATTTTTTTTTGAATTTATGTGTGGGAAACCCAGCGTAAAACCCAGCGTAAAACCCCCACGAATAATATCCACTGCCCTTAGGGCACACCAGGTGAGGCTTAGGGGCTCAAACCTAGCACCTCCCACTTCCTGAGACGGAAGATTACCAATTAAGCTACACCCAAACATCATAGACTAAAGTTTCAATATATATATATAAAATAGCATTTTTATATGTCATTTTTAAAAGGTCAATATTTTTGCATCTGTTATTTTAAAAAAATTAAATAGATGTAGTTTATATCATATACATTACGTGTTAGTGTTTAGTTTATTTACAAAGGGAAGGAAGAAAGATAGACAATCTTAATATTGCCATAAGCATATCTAAGCAAGCCTCATATGGGGATGTATTGAAGTATAAGTGGAGTATCTTGTAATTTGTGTAAGGGATTAGTCAACAAAATCATTTTTAATTGAGCAACACTATGCCTAGGGCCTTGAGAGGCCCACAGAAGTGGGGTTCAACAATTAGGAATAAATGCATTTGAAAGGTATCTTTAGGATGATCTTCTCGTAAAAAAAAAATATAGATCAACAGTCAAAATGAGATCAATTTTGAATGGATTTTTATTCGAATGGTGAGATCAACTAGAAATGAATTTAAATTGAATAGAGAATGAGAAAATGGTGATTTGGGCTCTCCTGTGGACCCCACATGAGACCTAATTGGGCAACCTCGCTCCTCTTAAAGTACTTCTAAGTTAAGAATCACACCACTACTTAAGATTGTGGGGTCCTCATTTACATTCGTCTATTTCCTACTCGAGTTACACGTGCCATTGGATTACAATTGATAAAAGGGTAGCGATCCTCGTACGGGCATTTTGTTTAACCCGACAAAGGGTTTTACTATACTGTCTATTTTGCCCTTCGAATCAGTTCGCCGAAACCTTCGAATCACTTACAGCAAAAGGTTCGGCGAGCCGATTCGAAGGGCAAAATGAACAATATAGTAAAACCGGTGTCGAATTAAACAAAATGTCTGTGGGAAGATCGTTATCCTTGATAAAATTGTGCTTGTCTTTGAAGTTTTAAAAGTTATATATATATATATATATATATATATTATCCAAACAAATTGAATTTAAGTATTCTCTCTAATCAAAATATAGGCCTTCTCATCTACTTTTCATAGATACATGTGGACTCCACACCAGATTCAAATCAGAGTTTGTATCTAAAAATGTTTACAAATAGATCATTACTAACTAAATATTTTTACATATATCAATTAAGAAAACCTATTGTATACTTTCCTAAGAATCATATCCTAGGGAGATTTGTAGGGACAAATCATGTTTTAGCTTTCCTTATCTTTCACCTTTGTACCCTAATCAATTCATATAAATTAATTAATGCAAGCTTTATCAGTAATAAAGCTAAAACACTAACTTTGTTGTAATCAAAGGATACAAGCACATAAAGCTTCTTTCCCTATAAAAATAGATTGAGATGATGACTACACATGGGAACTATTAAAAAGTTTAGGAAAATAGGCAACAAGCCAACATATATATAAAACAAGAAATATAAAAGTATTTATTTAAAGTGGGTCAGACCCAATTAAAAAGGGTCTCACTACCAATTTGAAGAAAAAAGATGAATGGGTTTTTGGTAGGCCACCAAATGGACATATATGATGAGGGCACTGATACTTGTAGTACTTTTAATTATTTTTTTTTGTGATTAGAGCTATCTTCCTTCACTTTTAATAGAGAGGTCAAGAGGGTGGTCACACCTGAAATGATAGAAAATAGATAGCTTTTGATATCTCTTTAGACACCTAAATCTTCATATATAATTATTTAGAATAAAAATTGAAAAATTTATCAATATAGGTGTAGTTCAACTGGTTGTCTTCCGTCTTAAAAAGTGGGCAGTTGTAAGTTCGAGTCCCCATGATTAACCTTGGTGTGCCGTAGAAGTAATGGGTTCATCCGTGAGAATTTTACGTTGGATATCCTACAGTTTTCCACACGTAAATTAAAAAAAAAGATCGAAAAATTTTAGTTGATCAATTTGAACTGACTCAATTTAATAGAATTTTAAATTGAATAAGTTGATGAGTTCTTTAAAAAAATTGGATGAACTTTTCTTTTATTTTTATAAGAAATTGGATGAATTTTTTTATCTGATAAGATTTTGAATCGGGTTCAAATTTTGAGTTTTTGAATGTAATTCTTATGTAATCAAGTTCAAAGAAATAAAATAAACTATGGCTGACAATGATAAGTTGATAACAGTGGATTTAGGGCTTGAAAATTTTAATGATATATACTATAGTTTGAAATTTTAAAATTTGTCATCCAATTGAGCTGGGTCACTTATTTTTTTATTCATCCAAACTTATAAAACCATAGTTTATGTGTTCAAAATTTACAATTTAATTGAATTTCAATCAAATAAACTAATTGAGCAATTTTTTCTCAAATTTCTTTTAAAAACCCAACAAAATTTCTTATTCAATTGACACAAAAATTGGTCCACTTGAGTTGACTCAATCTGACTCACCAGAATATTTTCAAATTTTTGTGTTACAGTACGAACTCATGTATTCACATGAAATTTTCACTGTGAGAACCTCACAAACGGCTTTTACATAATAGAGCCAAAGTAAGCAGGCCCCACATAACTTTGGAAACCGTGGTGGGGACCACAATGATGATGCATTTGGGCCCAACACAAAATTTGAATATATGGTTGGGCTCACATGAAAGTTTAAAGCCCAGTTGTGGCCCACCTAACATTCAAAGAGCCTCATCTATGGAACAATCAGGGGTATAAATCTCGGTGGATACTGTGCGTATCGGCCGAGGTATCTCGGGTTTTCAAGGACCTAGATATCTCAGCCGATACGCACAATATTGGCTAGAGATAAAATAATTCAGCCGATTTTTTTTTTTTTTTAAAAAAAAGAATATCGGTTGTTTGTCCAGCCAATATTTGCTCATATAGGACGAATATCGGCTGTATTTATATTTTTTATTTTTCTAAAAAAACAGCCTTTTTTATTTTTTTAAATGGCTTTTTTCAAAAAAAAAAAAGGCCACCGAGATTTTCAAAAAAACAAATTTTGAGGAGAGAGAAAAATCTCGACCGAATCAAAATCTCAGCGATGCCGATTTTTCGACCCCTGGGAACAAGGGAATCGCAACTGGCCAACCAAAGATAGCAAAAATAGGTTACCATGGTAGGCTAATCTAACGGTTGGATCGAAAGGGGCCCTTACTCTGATAAAAAAAACATGGTGGGCCCTATCTTCAGAAGAATGGTGGGTCCATCGAAATATCTTTTTAATACTTCTTTCGTCTCAAAATACTTGTCCTATTTTGAATTTTTCAGTTATTTCTTAAGAATCATTTTATAAAATATTATTTTTCAGATATTGATATTTTATTATTTAGGAAAATCAAAGCTTATAATAGAAGTTCGTCTCCCCGTCAAGTTATAATGCGATTTGGAGCTGAAAATAAACAAATCGAAGAAGTAATTTGGGACAATTCCAAAATACGTATTGGACAAGTATTTTGGGACATAGGGAGTAGGTAATACATATCTATGTATTCAAATGAGAGAATAAAATTTGGATGAGACATAAGTAAACTATTAATTTTATTTAAATATTTCATAAATTTGTTACTGACACTGCTATTTTTTATAATTTAAAAGATATGTATAACACCAATATTTAAGAGACAAGATCAATAATTCTTGTTATAAAAAATATCAGTGTCTTTACTAAAAGAATTGAAAGCTAACTTAATAAACTATTAGTAGAGCAAATTTATCTAAAAATTCAAAATTTAGTCACCTCAAAATTGATTTTTAAGCTAAAATTTGACATACAGATAGCTCATAAAGTTATAATTCAAACTCACCAGATTATTTTTCTCAAGGACTCATAATTTTTTTTGAAAAAAAAATAAAAAACCAAAATACAATTCATGTAATCTTATAATTAGATTTTTTAAGTTATTGAGTTCATTTCTTAATACCATTCAATCAAGTAATTTCAAAAACAAATATGGTAGAACTTTAAGGTTCCCATTATTTCTTTTATACTAAGACAATCTCCTACTTTAAGATCTACTCGTCTAAACATGCTACTTTTCTCTCAAATCTCCTATGTTAAAAAAAAACCCTTATTGATAGAAGATTTATTCTAATAATTGGTTGATATTTATAAATTTAAGTTTACCATTTAATATAAAGTTCTTCATTTTAGATGTACTAGATAACTTAAAAATCCAAAAGGGTTAGAGTAATGGCCATTAACGTGTCTCAAGAAGAGAGAGTGTTCGATTTCTATTCTACCCCAAAGTGTCACTATATATAGAGTTACCCGATGGGTGAATGTAGAGAAACTTGTACATGTCCTGATGATTAATTGGTTATTCTAAGAAACTTGAACACCTTAATTATAAAAAAAAATAAGATAATTTTAAAAAGGTAGCGGTTTTCCTACGGGCATTTTGTATAATCCGACACGAGTTTTACTGTATTATCCATTTTGTCCTTTAAACTGGCTCGCCGAACCCTTCGAATTCACTAACTAAATCACTGACCATTCTACTGCGGTATAAATCGACTCACTGACAGAATTACTGACCGGCTAAATAAAATTTATGTAAGTGAAACTATTTTTTTCATACAAAACAGTAAATCGGATCATTAATTTTTTTTTAAATTCATTCGTACGGCAGTGAAAGGGTAAAATGGACAATACTTTAAATTTCATATCTCGTTACACAAAATATCTATGGAAAGATCACTACCCTTTAAAATGATGATAATAATAATTTCCTATGAAAACATTCTTTTTTCTAGTCAATAAGCCTCTCTTAAATTCCTTTTATCAAAATATAGGTTAAGACTTTGTATGGGTGAAAGCTACATTCCCCGCAGGAAGGAAGTGACCTAGTGCCCTCAACTAGGCCACTGATTATAATGCCCATGTCCTGCGTCCTAACTCAAGTGCCCTACATTCCTTCCATGATGTAGGTATTAAGTATAGCTTAACCCTTTACATGAAAGGAAACATCGTGGCCAATCAATCATCTGGTAACTCATTTTGGAATCTGGATGGACCACCAACCCCTTTCTTCTTCATCTTCATTCACTGCAAAAAAAAAATAACATGGCATTGATTAAATGGAAATATTTTACATGAACACCAAGTATTAAAAAAAAAAAAATTGTTCCTCTCAATTATAGTTTTAACTTTTAAGTATTGATGCATACAAACAAACATCTCTATAGGTATTATTTATTGTGCTAATAATCTTTATCAAAAAAAGGCCTATCATTATTATTATCATTTAAGTAATTTAGTCTATTTATTTATAATATAATTTTTGAATTATTCGTCCTCATTATTAAAAGTCAGTATTGAATTGTTCTTTTCCTATTTACTCTATCATAAATCACGCTAAGAACCACTTTACAATTTAACATTTCCTTTTTTATCTCTTCCATCCAAGTTTCTTGTTATCGACCTCTCTTCCTAATGCCTCTGATATATGGTTGAAGAAAATCATGTTAACATTTTAAAAGAAAACTCACTATCAAAAGTTAGTCATTGAGAAGAGAGTGTCTCAAGTGTTATATAGGGTCATTAGTTTTTCAGTCTAGATAAGTGAGACTTTTGTCAACTTCACACCCTCCGGTGTATGGCTGCATGTGAACCTACTCTCGTACTATAGTCACTCTCAAAATGTAGTCATTGACAGGAGAGTGTCTCAAGTGTTATATAGAGTCATTTATTTTCAGTCTAAGCAATGTGAGACTTTTGTCAATTTTATAATAATCTTAGCTAATTTTTTAATGCCGCATCCATCGAACCAAAAAATCGTTCGGAGGATGCGATCCACCGAATGAAAAAATTTGTTCGAACAAAGTGGGCTATGAAGTAAGATTTTCAAACGAAGCCGTTTCTCAACCGATTTCTACAAACAAGGAATCAAAATTCATCTACTCTGATTTTTATGAACTTCGAAACTGATTTTAAGTGAAAATTATATAGTTTTGGACTTCAAAAATCATATCCAAAGAATTAAAGAATTTTCCTCTTAATTCTTTAGGTACGATTTTTTAAGCTCAAAACTATACCCTTTTCACTTAAAATCAGTCATGGAGTTCATAAAATTCAAAGTAGATGAATTTTGATACCTTGTTTGTAAAAATCGGTGGAGAAACGGCCTTCTTTGAAAATCCCACTCCACAGAGAATTCATTCTTTAAACGAAGTGGGAATTCTTTCGTTCAAAGGAAGTGGACTGTGGAGTGGGATTTTCAAACTAGGCTGTTTCTCGACCGATTTCTACAAACAATGTATCAAAATTCATCTAGTCTGAATTTTATGAACTCCGGGATTGATTTTAAGTGAAAAGGGTATAGTTTTGGACTTAAAAAATCGTACCTAAAAAATTAAGAGGAAAGTTCCTTAATTCTTCAGTTACAATTTTTTAAGCCAAAAACTATAGCATCTTCACTTAAAATCAGTCTCGAAATTCACAAAATTCAGAATAGATGAATTTTGATACCTTGTTTCTAGAAATCAGTCAAGAAACAGAAATCTCACTTCACTTTCGTTCGAACGAATTTTTTCATTTGGTCGATGACATCCTCCAAATAATTTTTTGATTCAGTGGATGCAACGTTTTTCAGTGAAAGAAAAAAAATAGTAATTTCTATTAACTTTTAAAAAATTGATGTGTAGAGAAAGCTTTCCCATATGTAAATATAGGCTCCCTCTACCCATGAATTAGACCCACCATGCTCAAATCTCCACAGGACTGTCCCTCATTAGATGTGTCTCTTTTTAAGCTGATACAACTTTTCTGCATAGTGGAAAATTTTGAAAAATGGAAAAAAGGTCTATCTTTATCACTTCAACTCAATTGAACAAAATAGTGAGTTCTAACCATTGCTCTCAAAAACTTTACAAACATAAAGAAGTCACTTAATTTAATTGGATTTCAATTGTATTTGAATTTCTACTTTGTTTAAGCTAATGGCCCCACTATACTTGTATTCAAATGTGAGACCCACAATTGATGACAACTACAAACATAATAAGTAGAGAGCACTTAATAATTCCAAATGACATGGTTCTGTCCCGTCCATTAGTGTTGAAAAATATCCATAATCTTACCTATAAAAATAATATTTATATCTTATACCCTATGCTACTGGACCTACTGGTAGAAATGTATCATGACCATTTCTACCTGTATTATTATTATATTTGTGGTCCTTAAACCTGAGCCCCATTTGTACTTGTTGTATATCAAATCTTAAAAGGGGCATGCGACAGACATGATAAGTGGGGCCCTCCACAAGGGACCCAACCAAGTCTCATAATAATATTGCTTGCCAGGAAATAGGAATACGGCCCTATACTCAAAGTTAAAGATGCTCACTGTCACAATCTGCACTTGGGTCACAATTTTAGCCTTTTATGCCACAAAAAATTTGGGCCACATGATGGGCAATTCACAAATCTTAAGTGGTCCATATAACATATCAAGTGAGTTATGCATCAAGACTTTTTAACATAGTATGAGAGTCGGGGTACGGTAGAAGTTCACAAGTACCGTATTATTCGGATACAAAATTAGAGCTTGATATCACATGAATATGAGAGACACCCTCCTCTCAATAACTAGTTTTTGAAAGTGAGTTTTAGTTCAAGATATATGATTCAATATACCCTTTAATCAAGTGTTTGATGTTTGTTTGGATTAAGAGAGTAACATAACTACTTATTTCTTTCTCTTCTTATGAGTTATGATTACATTCCTAATTCTCAAACTCGTTTAATCAATTCATAGAAACTTAGCAATTATTACTGAATTTGAGAGTCATTTATCCCCATTTTTCCTATTTTTATCAAAAAAATATTTGTTTTGGTGGGGAAAAGGTGAAACACCTGGTCGATCCATTTGAAAGGTGAGGAATTAGTAAAAATTAAGAGATTTTTCACCTTCGTGTTTTCTTTTTTATATTACTAAATTAAAAAAAAAAAAATGAACTTGAATGGGTTGGAGTGATTGTTAGGAATCCATTTTAGGAAGCGGGAGTCCTGATTAGATTCTCACTTCATCTCAAAGGGTGGTTCCTCGTAAAGTTACCCGATGTATGTGAGTAGCATAGGTTATAATATTAGCCAATGTCTTAAAACTTGGCCCGTGGAGCAACCCATCTTGGAGGAAGTCTGGGTTAAATAAGGTTCAACCGGGTTGACTCATAGTCAATCCGATCAAATCCGTGCTATTAATATAATATTATAAATAGTATTAAATTATTAACTAAGGTTATATCTCATAAAAATATTTTTTTCCTCACAAGCCCAGTTGTAAATACTAAAAACAAATAATCTATAAATCCTATTCTCAAAAGAACCAACATCTTCGTCTTCATTTTTTTCATTTAAAGAATTCCAAGGGTTTTTTAGGGTCATGGGTTTATTAGACAAACCGAGTTGACCCACGGAGAGGGTTTTTAATCCAGAAGGGTCTTGAAATGACTTGATCAGTGTTTCAGCCGAGTCACGCGGGTCGGGTTAGGTTTGATAACATTGATATCAGCCAATACGATATATATCGGCCGTACAACTATAATATCAACGATATCAACTGATATATCGACCATGATATCGCCGATATTATAAATATCTGTCCGATAATCGGTTTTTAAAAAATAAATAAATAAATATTGGCCATGGGTCCACCGATATATTGCTGATATTTGGCGGAATCGGTATAATATCGTATTATAAAAAAAATAGGTTTGGGTTTTTTTTTTAATTCAGAAAAAATTAAAACAAAATTTTCAGCCGATATTTGAAAAAAAAAAGAAAAAAGGAGAGAGAATGATATCGCCGATATATTAGCCGAAATTATGATATTGCCAGTATCATAATATCGGCCGATATATCGGCCCCAACGATATTTAAACCCTTGATGAATAGGGAGGCTTGCAAGTGTTCTAAGAATTATTCGGATGCTCTAAGGAGCCTTGACCTTGGTCATAAAAAAACAAAAAAAAAAAAAATTGGGAATCAATTTTTCCTTCATTTCTCCTTCAAACCAAAAATCTATTTTTTCCGAGACAGAGACAAAATTGATGATTTTGCCTCTTTTGTATTTTTTTCTCCTTATTTTTTCATATGCAATTACCAAACACAATATAAAAGAACTCCTAACAAGCAACCAAATAAGACGTAGAACAATCTCTCACCCAAACACAACTCTTGTGATTGGTATAACAAGAGAATCTTTCAATATTATAATAGCATCTTAACAATGATGAAGAATTATTGAAGAAAATCTTTTCTTTTTTAAATCAATTGATAATCTTTCATCTTTTATTAGTTCAATTTTAAGGAGAGAAGTTAATTGTAATTGGAGGGTCTCATTTTATGGATTGAACTAATGGAACTTGATCATCCAAACCACTCATTCATGGGTTTCTCAATGATTGAAATCCAATTGGATCACATTTAAATTCTAAAGGTATCCAAACAAATTACAAGAACCCTACCTACCAAACATGTAGCTCAGTGGTCCGGCTGGAGTGAGTTTGTTCCTCACGTTCCGCCTTCAAATCATGGCTGGCTGCCACTTAACTTATTCGGACTGGCTACAGTGTAACTATTGGTTTATATATCGGTTGATACCGAATTTTAAACCCCTCAGTACAATTAATAAAAGAGCCTTGCTATCTCAATCCTCCTCTATATCTTTTATCCTTATTTATTTTTAAAATTTGTGACAAGTGGCAGTGGGTTTGAACCACTAATAATATAAAAAAATGGGCGAAAATTTTATAATTTAAGAGCCTTGCTATCTCAATCCTCCTCTATATCTTTTATCCTTATTTATTTTTAAAATTTGTGACACGTGGCAGTGGGTTTGAACCACTAATAATATAAAAAAATGGGCGAAAATTTTATAATTTAACATTTTAAGCCACTCAGTTTATGATTACAATATAAACAGAGGAAACATTCACATGATTAATTGGGCTGAATTTGTTAAAAGCCTCTCTTACAACCTCTCTCTTTATCTATTGGACTCAATTTGATTTTGAACTAAAAATTTTAGGAATAAATATTAAAAAAATTCAAAAAAAAAAAAAAGATCTTAAAATTAGTAGAAAGTGAATCATCTAGTTTCACTTGCATAAGGATGTTCTAAGTTTTAACCACCTATTTAAGTAGAAGATATTATGTTCAAAATCATCAATCTCATAGTTTGAAAACTCAAGACTCAAACTCATTTTAAAATCTCATCGAATCAAATAATTCAGCAAAGTTTTTTATTCAATTCAAAACAACTTGGTAAAACTCGTTAACTCGTTTAACTCAATTCCTATCGAGTCGAGTCAACTCTTACCAACTGCATGAGATTTTTTGAGTTTTCATTGACGAATCTTAAAAATTCATTGAAATTACTTCAATGAGTTTATACGTATAGGAGATTAATAACATTTCACTTTAACATAACTTTCACTTAATCAGTAGTTATCAATTGTATTCCATTTATGCCAAAATGACCAAAATGTTTCATTTTAGCATGAATCCCTATTTTGGCTCACACTGGTTCAGATGAGCAAGAAAAAGTGTGTGATGGGTTAAACCTCTTTGATATGATTCAAAATATGGATGGAAGGACTTCATATTTAAAAGATGGGCTTGTTATGGGTTAAAACAATTTGACATATTCTTAATTTGGAGTAGATTAAGGTCATACTTTCTATAACTCGATCTACTCCAATTTTACTTGAATTTTTATATATATAAAAATTCTTTTTATATATATAAAAATTCATTTTATAATAGTTATGTATTTCTTTTTATATATATAAAAATTCATTTTATAATAGTTATGTATTTATAGTAGATACTTAATTTTATAGATGCTTCTTTGCTTAAAATATATCAATGCGATTATATAGATTTGATTATCTTTTGAATTATATTGATTAACCTGTGACCTAATTTAATCAATTTAAATTAGCTTGTCTGAATTAATTATAAATAAATTAAAATGATTAAAATATAAATTAGCTAAAAATAATTTCAAAATTTAATATGAGTATATTAAAATTAGACTTGACCCACCTGCTCTTGTTGCTCCGGTAGATATAAATAGGTGATCCATTGATCCATACTCTCTACCAAAAGGGACCCACTAAGCCTATGTGGAAAGTCGTACATTCGTCCACAGAAGGTGTTGTCGCCCTAGTAAAAGTGTAAAACTCTTTTTGTATTTTTCAAAAGAGACTTGGAGTAAGTTACTTCATGAGATGGGCATTGTGGTCATTTGGTCAAAGGGCAATGGTAGGGTCTTTTCCACGCAAATCCAACGGCTAGAACTTTCTGGCAATGGACGGGTGTTAAGATCCTGAGAACTTAAAATAACGCTGTCGTTGCAGCGCACCGACTGTCCATACATCTGCCACGTGCCACTCAAGCAACACAATGCCGTTTGACTGTAAAAGTGGAATTTTTTTGAAAGACTATGGCCAATTTTGGCGTGAACGGTCGGATACGGAGCGTAACCACGTTGGATCCGGACCCGACTTTGACATTCACCTTCATATTACGAACTCGGATACGAATCCAACCCGTTTGGATCTTGATTTAGGTACATCAGTTTTCTTTTTCCTTTTTTTCTTCCTCTCTCAATAATTAAGATAATAATAATATTTTTTAATTATTAAAGATATAAAGAATCTAAATCTAAAGGGGTTGGAGTGATGGCCATGAATCCACCTGAAAAAATGGGAATCCTGAGTTTGATTCTCACTCAATTCTAAAAAGTCACTCTTTGTAGTGTTATCATGTATGCGTAGGTTGAGAAGCTTCTACATGTCTCAAAGATTAATCAGGTGCCTATAAAGCCTCTCCCACCTCAAAAACCGGGAGTGTGGAGTTCGATACTCACTCAATTCCAAAGGACCACTCCCTTCAGAGTTATCGTGTGTGTAGGTTGAAAGGCTTGTACATGTCTCGTATATATATATATATATATATATGTGTGTGTGTGTTTGCACAAGCTTTGAAAATTTATAGAGTGTTAATAGGTTATGAAAAAGTAATTACATGGAATATATTTATCATTATATGTAGTATTATGAGGAAAATATAATATATTTTAGTGAACTAACCATTTATTTTGGTTGGCCATCCTAACACAGGAAAACTCTTTTAGCAGATACAGATTTTAGTGAATTTCTTATTTTACCTCCATCTGTCCGTACGAAAAAATTAAAAAAAAAAATTCAAACATTCAGAAATCAGTTCACTTTCCAATGAATCAGTGCAATGGACCAGTGTACCGATCGAATCACTGGAAAATGAGAATTTGAGGAAAGTAATTCGATTGCTCCATCGATTTTTTGATACGTAAAAGAGTCCAAATCGGTGCACCGATTCACTAAAAAGGGATCCTGTCGGTGCACCAATTTCTAAATATCTGATTTTTAAAATTTTTTGTACTGATGTATGTGGGCAAAGTGAGAATTTCGAAAAATTCGTGTCTCGTAAAAGACTGCTCGCTTGTTAGAATGAGACCCTTGGATTGTATATGCTCCTTATAATTTTTATAAATGCGAACCCATTATTCAATGTATTAGGTCTGAGTGGATTACGTTTCTCAAGTGTCGCATTAAACCATGCATTTTGGTAAATCCAATCGCTTTAATTTTAAATTATGGGTAAAAGATTCCGTCTCTGTAATGTACGGGTGATGTGGGACATATCGGTCGTTAAATTGTGGATATGCTGATATGTAAGGAGTTTTTTTTTTTTTTTTGAATTTTTTGTAAAAAAATAAGATTTAAAAAATTATAAAATAGAGAAAAATAATAAACCTAGTATAGATATATTTAGTTAACAAATTCATTTTGATAAAGTATCAGATATTAAGAGTTAAAATTTTAATACATAAGAAATGTCACATTAAGGATTATTCATTTATCCATAAACATTTTTATAACATTTTTTTAAAAAAATTTAAGCAATTCAAAAATGGGAATTATCATAGAAAACTCATAATTTATGATTTTTTTTTTTTTAATAAAAAGAAACCCTTCAAAAACAGACAAACACCATACACACTCAATGTCATTTTATTAAATTGTTTTCATAAAAACTCTAAAGATGTATATTATCTTAGACTTAACTCTTTATTGTATTTATTATAAACTTTGAATATAATTCCATGTATATGAATATATTTTCTATAGCCTACGAATATTAGAGACATAAAAAATGAAAAGTATAATATTTTAATATTAAAGATCGATCCCAATTTTGCGTCTAACGTGGATCTACTAAATTCTAAACGGTTAGACCCATGTCAAGTCCGGGTGTCAAAACTCAAAAGCCTGACCCGCTCACGGTTCACGTGTCAACATCGACCTCACTGCTTTACTCGGGTACTAAACGAGTTAATCAGTAAAATTTGTCCTGCTGCGCGGGCCCCACAATGGCAATGGTTTTGATTGCTTCTTACCGTGGCCCCCACATGCACGAACTCGCTCGCGAGCGTTAAGAAGGGAAACCGCTCCTTTAAAACCAGCAACTACACGCGCAAGGAGCCACGTTTGGGGTTTATCGGTGACACGTGGATATGCCACGTAGGATAGTCACGTGGACAATCGATCCCAGTCAGCACCTCTCTTACCACTATAAGGCACCCTCAAGCAGCACTCTCCCTCGCTCCATCAATCCATCCCTTCCTCCCTCACTCCCTTTGCCAAAATCATTTTCTCCTTAAAAAAAAAAAGGAAAATCAAATTCGCCTTCCAAACACGCACGATCACGATCGCGATCGCTCCAAAAAATTGAAATTTCGAGCAATCTTTTCTCCGGATATCGCGAATTCCTCATCCAAAAACCGCTCCCATGAACCAAAAACCACGTTTTGCAGGCCATTGTTGATGAATTTGGAAAAGATGGAGCCATTCCTTCTTTTTCCCCAAACAATCCAAACCACGCGATTCCAAGAAATGGTTTTCTCACGGTTTCTGATGGGAAAAGGTGCGGAGATCGTGTGTTAGGACTTGCTTGTAATTTCCCCTCTGGGAATTGTGGTGGAATCCGCGTCCGATTGTAGTTTTACAGTTTTTAGAGTTTTGAACTGCAAATGGATGACTTCTAGAAAGTGATTTTGCGTTTAGAGTACGGTTTCTGGGCATTTGGATCGGTCGATGCCGTTTCTGATGAAGATCCAGCCGCTCGATCCTTGCTCCATTTCGAAAGGACCGGTACAGGCCGATACGGCGCCGGCGCCGGCGGTGAAGCCGGTGGGAAAATCGCGGCTGAAGCGATTGTTTGAGCGCCGGCAGCTACCAAAGCTTGGAACCGGCAGCAATGGAGAGCAGCATTGCAGCAGGGACGGTGAATTTGATCCCAGCTCTGTTTGTCTAGCCAAGATGGTTCAAAATTTCATTGAGGATAGCAATGAAAAGCAGTTGAAATGTGGACGGAACCGGAGCAATTGCTTCAATGGGAGCTGCAATGACAGCTCAGATGAGGAATTCGACTTCTGCGGCAGTGGGGGGGATGGTCTGATTGTCTCAGGCGGCGACGCCTGCGAACTCCTCAGGGTAATTGCCGCCAATTCCAATTCTATTCTCTCATGGATTGTTGATTTGCTGATAAATGGAAAATAAAACTGATTGATTGTTTGTGAAACAGAGCTTCGCTCCATGCTCGAGCGTATCAGAGAGAAACCTGCTGGCGGACGCGGCGAAAATCGTGGAGAAGAACAAGAATTGCAAGAAAAAAGATGATTGCAGAAGGATCGTCGCCAATGGCCTTTTGTCTCTCGGATATGATGCTTCGGTTTGCAAATCGCGTTGGGACAAATCTCCTTCATTTCCTGCTGGTATTCTTCTTCCTCTCTCTCTTGATTCTTTCCTTGTAGAAGAGAAAGATGTAGATTTCCTGTTCTTGAAGCTTTCATTTCCTTAGGAAAGAAAAAGACTTTGTATCTGGTGATTCTTTACCTTTACGCTTCATTAAACTTCTACTTGAGAAAAAAAAAATGAAATTTAAGGTCTCTGGGTCAACATCGGTGTTTTCCTTGTTGAATTTCTGAACTTGAATTCGTGATTATTATTATTATTTGTTTGAGCTCTCTCTATTTGATCGATCGATCGATCGAACTTTTCCTGTTCTTGAATTTCTCATTTCTTAATAGTAGTTCTCTATCTGTCAATTATTTTTCTGGAAATGATGCTTGCTCATTGAAGTTCTGATTTCATCGAAAGTGTTTTCTCTCTTTCTCTCTCTTGAAGTTCAGATTTCCTAGAGAAAGAATTCACCAGTTCTCTCTTTTGTGATTCTTTTCCATGGAAAAGAGATATCTTCAGTTTTTTAGAAATCTCTCCTGCAAAAAAGAGAAAAAAAAATAGCTTCTTCTTGAAGTTCTGATTTCCTAGAGAGAGAGAGAGGGAAAAAGTTCTTCATTTCTCTCTTTTGTGATACTTTTTCATGGAAAAGAGATATCTTCTGTTTGAAATTCGTCTCTCTCTCTCTCTCTCTTTGGATTCTTTGCTTTGGAAAGAGTTTTCTCTTCTTGACGTTCTGATTGCTTCTAGGAATAATAGCTTTGTCTCGTGATTCTTCAGTTTGGGAAAGAGGAATTCTCATTTCCTAGAAAATCTCAATTCTATATATTTCTTAAATGAGAAATTAATTAAATTAAGAATAAAATAAAGAGCGTATATCTGTGGTATTATCTCAGGAGAATACGAATACGTAGACGTGATCATAGAAGGAGAGCGGCTACTGGTGGACATCGACTTCAGGTCGGAATTCGAGATCGCACGGTCCACAAAGAACTACAGGGCCATCCTCCAATCGCTGCCGTCCATCTTCGTCGGAAAACCCGACCGGCTCCAGCAAATAGTGGCCGTCGTTTCCGAGGCAGCCAAGCAGAGCCTGAAGAAGAAGGGCCTCCATTTCCCACCCTGGAGAAAACCAGAGTACATGAAATCCAAATGGCTCTCTCCTTACCAACGCATCCAATCTCTCCAAAATCAAAATCCAAATCAGAATCAAATCCAAATCCAAAACCCCACCTCCTGCCCCATCAAAACCCCCAATTTCTCCGCCGACTTCGAGCTCATTTTTGGAGACAAATCCCCCGGCGACTCCGCCTCAGCTCCGGCACAAAACCCCGACGCCGAAGAGAAGATCACAGTCGTCGTCTCTCCCTGGACGCCGCCGGCGGTTAAACCCAGAACCTCTGGTGCCAAGATCGTAACGGGTTTAGCCTCTGTTCTTAAAGAAAAACCGTAATCACGGGCTTTTCTTTTCTTTTCTTTTCTTTTTTCCTATTTTCTCGGAAAATTACAATCACAAACCTCTCTTGTATAACGTTTTGGTCCCCCCCTTCCCTTTTTTACGTGAGGGTATGTAAGAAGGGTTTTTTTCCCCTTTTTCTTTAAACTCTTTTTAATCCTACTGATATAATATACAATAATGCAAACGGTATATAATATTCTCTATACTTTCGTCTTTGTTGTTTTATATTTTTTTAATAATATGGATTGTAAATTTCTCAATCTATGTTGATCGTTTAAATATATGGGGAGTGATCGATCGCTCACGAGACAGGTTTTTTTGACGGTCAGACCAATTTCAGATTTTTCTTTTCTTTTTTTACAAAACATTTACGGAACCATCGATAGTTGATTTAAGAATATGATGTAAAGTTGAGATTAATTTATTGATTATAATTGATGTAACAATGATTAATAGTTTAAATGGGTAATTACAATGCTCAATTTTTTAGTTTGTGGCCTCACTTATGGAATTGTTATTTTAATCTTATTAAGAAGTCCATCCATGGGTCGAAATCTCGGCCGATATGGTGTGTATCGGTTAGAGATAAAAAAAGTTCGGCCGAATATCGGCGTGGACCCAGTTGATATCTCAGCCGATCTCTCGGCCGATATTTATATTTTTAAATTTTTTTTAAAAAAAAGACTTTTTTTTACATCAATTAATATCGCTGCATTAGAGAAAATTACTGTTTACATCAATTAATAAACATCTATTTTTAAAGATTGATATTTTTATATTTAAAAATCAAAATTGCGGATCACACATCAGACTTCTGATTGTTGAACTTGAATAATTTAAAAGTCTAAGACACTAGCGTAGGTGAGTTTCACTAAAGTCCCCATAGCCATATGTATGGAATCTTGAATTTTGAAATATTGGTGCATCGGTTGATGATATTGATATCCTATAATATTGGTTGATAAAGTTTTAAATTCTTATTTTAGAAAATTTAAAATAAATTTGAAATAGAAAATTATATCTTCAAGTGATTCAGTGGATTTTACAAGTTGGTCAGTAGACAAATTTTGATATGATTAAATGTGATAAAAATATCTAAAGAATTAAAAAGAAAATAGTATAGAAAAATATTGGAATATATGTCAATTGTTTAAATGATGTTATTATCTATTAAACTTTAAAAGCTTCAAATAAAAGAAGGTATGGAAAATTTAATAAAATTAGATAAACTACAAAAATTTGTAATACTTGTGAACTACATTTACATTTTTTTTAAAATCAAAATAGAAAGTAGTTAATATTTATTTGTTAATAATAAAAATATTTTCACTTCATATGAGTAGATGAGACCAATTTCATCTATATTGCAATGATGAATTGGGCATATGTACCACTTTGAAATAGCAGTCCACCTACTTTATCAGTTTGAGATGGCTACCAACTAACAGCAAACATAACTGCCATTTGATCAGAGGTGACTTATTTCATAAATTTTATTTATTTATTTATATTAATTTTTTTTTTTTAATTTACATATGAGAAACTGTCGAAAATCCAGTATAAAACGTTCACAGATGATACACACAGACCTTAATGCATATCAGGTGAGGCCATGGGAGCTCGAATTTGGCCGTTGAACTTATATCTAAATTGTCTATTTCATGCTATTTCTATTATTTTTTAAATTATATATGAATATTTGAATAATAGAATCACCAAAATGACTTGTATGTATAGCATCATTAATAGACTAAAATAACTAGATAGTTATAATGTTTTCTAATAATATATTTTGAAAAGTGAGTCATGTGTTAGTGGTTAAAACTCTTACAGACTTTATTCAATGGGAATCGTATATACTCCAATGATTTTTTTTATTATTATTTAGTCGACTTTTATAGTATGTTTACTATTTCAATATATATTCAATAATTGAAAGGATCACAAAAGAGCCATTTAAATCAGTGTTATCAAAACCGGACCGAACCGCGGCTGAACCGGCCGTGTGGTCCGCGGTTCGGTCCTGCGAAAAAACCAGCCGGAGGTCAAAACCGCATAAAACCGGTCAAAACCGCGGTTTTGACACCAAAACCGTGAATCGCGGTTCATGATTTTTGAATTTTTTTTATTTTTTTATTATTTTTATTTTTATTTTTAAATTTTCTCCTTAAAAAAATGTGTATATTTGAAATATAAAACTTTATTACTATTTCTATCCTATATATTTCACCGTTTTGGTATATTACTCAGAGTTTGAATGTTATTTTTAATATTTATATTAATATTATTGGTAAAATATGTCTTACTTAATATTATATATAACATTTATATTATTTTAATACTTGACCGGCTTTTACCGGCTTTTACCCGCTTTGACCGTGGTCGAACCCGGTTGAACCCTGACCTCCTCGAAGACGGTTCGGTACACGATCCGGTTCTGATAACATTGATTTAAATTGAAATCATTGAATACTTTTTTATCAATAAAATATAAGGGAAATATTTAAATTCAAATTTATCCGGACACCCTTTTGTATTTCGGTTAGTAATAAAAATATTCTTAATATATACATAAAGAAAAAAATATAAATAATTATTCGAAAGTGGCAATTAATCTTTTAAAAACGTTTTTGCAACTATTGTCTTCTGGTGTGAACCATGATTTGTCATTGCTAATAGGGTTTTTTGAGATACCAGCTGATATCTTAGGTTTTAATTAAAAAAAAATAAGTGAGAGAAATTTCTAAGCTAATATCGAGATTTGAACCCCTGATTACTAAAACAACGTAGTCTATTAAATGAATGATTGAGAATAAAATAAATGTCGACTTTTAAAAAAAGATATTTGAATTTAATTTAATTTTATTTATTTATAATAGAGTTAGATATTCATGTCCACAAATGTTGTCATCGTACTTATTGATTATAAATACCAACCAATGCTGACTACTATTAGGAACCGATTCTAAAGTCTAAAAGTTCAATTCAAAGTAGACTTGGCCTAGTCTTGGTCAAGAGGCCGCACAAACTCAATCTTTTTTATTAGAACTTAGGGCAAGCTTTTGAGTTAGACTACTTGACTACTTGAGTTAAAAGGATATAAGAATTCCTTTTAATTTTTTTAATTCAGCATCTCACGTGTGTTCACAGATCGAATTCAGGCCGGGCTTTGTATAAAAAAAAAAAAAAAAAAACTGAGTCTATTTATATCTATAAAAGTTTATGTTCAAGCTAAAGCACGTTGTTTAAAGCTCGTTTATTTTGTATTGGACATTGTTTTTATTTTTATTTAGTTAACTAAAAATCTAACCGTTAATATTGAAAGTATACTTAAAGAAATATTATTAGTTAAAATTTCAGTCCAAAACTTAATTTCTAATCACTTGATCTCAACAATCAAAATTGGAGACTTTCTTAAAAAGATTCGACACCTGGTAATTTGATCGTTGAGATTGAGTGGCTAGGGATTGATTTTTTAAATAAAATTTTACTTAGTGGTAGATCTTTAAGTTTGGTTTCAATATGTACAGTCATATTTTTAAGTAATACAATAAAAACAATACCAAACATGTCTTTACAGGTTTTAAGTAAAAGCCCGAACTTAGCCTGTCGGTCAAAAAACTTGTCCAAACCTGTTTATTTAAGTCGGGTATTAGTCGATCATGGCCTGGGTTCGAGCAAAAGAGCACTCGTTAAGTTTAAAAGCAGCCTTCTTTATGAGGATTGTTTTTTTAGACATTTGATATTTAGAAAAACTATAAAATACTTTAAAAAAATAGGATGTGGTAAAACCTACTTGTCCAATGATTTGTTTTCAATAGAAAAAGAAAAGAAATCACAGAAAAGAAATCACCGGGATCATCGTAATAAGAAGCCAATTTTTCATCTATTTCGGATTAGCATTCCAAGTTTTATTTCTCCATTTGTCCATATTATAAATTATATAATCACTCACTTCACTATTTGTCTTGTTTTTCTTTTTATCATTCTCTCTGCATTTTGAGTGATTGATCCTTCCTTATACGTGTGATTTATAGCATTGTGTATGGTCTTTTGCTTAAGTGTCTAAACCACCTCAAATAAGTTGTTCTTAATAATAATTGTTTTATAAAATTCCTCTTTAAGTAACGAGGGACTCTTTCATCATATTAAAAACTTGTATACATTTCGCCTACCTTCTTTGTCACTTTTTCATCATATCTAAATCTATTCCTCTAAGAGATTCTATCGTAGATCTCAAGTATTTAAATTTATAGTAATTTACCACTACTTCATCATCATTTTTAATATTATCACCATTCATATCTGATAGTCCACTAAAGTTACACTTTATATATTTTTCCTTAATTCTACTAATCGTTAGACCATTACTCTCAAAAATCCTCCTCTAAGATTCAAATTTACTATTTAATTATTATTTCGTCTTGCTAATTAAAACTATATTATCTGCAAAAAAATATACAGTATGACTCTTCAACTTGGATTTTTTATGTAAGATTATCCATGATTAATTGGATAGGTACAAGCTTAAGTAGATCCTTGGTGGAGTCCTGTTCTAAATAGAAACTATGTTGTTTCTCCGTAAACGATTCTAACATTAGTAGTTGCACTATCATATTCATTCATGGAATTTTACGCTGGATTTTCTATAGTTTTTCACACGTAAATTAAAAATAAAACCTAGTAATTTAAGATCCAAATTAATGTGTCACACACTGATGGATAGATTGTAGTAGTAGTAGTCTAAACTCTAAAGAGGAACATTCTTCAACTTAATTCTTACTCATAGTACTTCTCATTAATTTAGAATGTGACCATTTGCTTCCTAACATTCCAATCCATTCAATAAAGTTGACTGTACTCAATTTTAATAGAGAAATTTATTTATCATTAATTAGGTTCCGCGTGATTGAGTAGGATGGATAGAGATCTTGAATGATATATTTAAAATAAATTGTATAATTTAATTATCATAATTTTATGAGGTGAGCCAGATAATACTCAAAGTTTACATAGACCAATGAATTCTACATGTAAACCATTTTAACCATATGTTTTTCGTATCCAAAAGTTAATAATTTCAACTCTATAAATATTAAAAAAATTACCACTCAATTATTGTTTTGATATTAAAAAATATATAATGGTAAAGCTATGAATTGAGAAAAAGAAAAAAATCCATCCCATTTGTGCTACTTGCATTCTTTATTTGAATGATCCAGACAAGTTTCTAATTTAATAAAAAAAAAACTAATTCATTTGACTGAATATTCAAATAAATTGAATCAAATTAATTAAGAACTATGAATTATTTTCATGATGCACTAAATTTAAAAAAAAAAAATTCAATTATTCTTTTTCTTTTTACATTTTCGAGCAATGATTTGTATTTGGTGAGTTGGGTGTCTGTGGACAGAAAATCAAAAACTTAAAATTATTTGGATCACAAAGTGACACACACGTTAAGTGACGTGAAGTGGGTCCCATTGAAATAGACACCCTATCTACCACCACTGGCCCACTATTACGCATTTATCAACATCAACTGTAATGACTTGATAGAAAATGACACAGCCAACTTTAGTCTTTTTCATCTTTTCTAATATAAAATAAAATTATTAAAATAACATTAGAGAGACACTATGAATTTTTTATTTTAACTTTTCAAGTACAATCATCAAAATTCATAAATTTTTATTTTTTATTTTTTCAAAAAAAATCCAAGACTCCCACATTTGATAAATTTTCATTATGTGATTGCACACTCTTTTTAATTTTTTTAAAAAAATATTAAATTTAAGGAGTAATATTTTTATTATATTCAATTTTTTACAAATTATTTAGATTTTGTACAATTTAAACCCATCAAGTCACCCACATAGTCAAATGAAAGAACATGGAATTTCATATAAAAAACCACCTTATGCCACCGAGTTTATGTCAGAAGAAAACTACAAAATAAAGATTCAATTTGTAATTGGTGGATTGAAAGAAAATTAGGGGAGTAAATGGTCCACCATTAAATAATTTGATAGGAAGGACAAGGATGAAGGGTCTCTTTCTAATTTCTAATAAAAGAGATAACAAGAGTAGGTTTGACAATACTTTGGGGAAAAGATAAAGTTAGAGATCATTTAAGCCTTTCATGTCTTTTCAGAAATTTGACACTTTTCATTCAATTTTTTTTTTTTTTTTATATCTAACTATCTCTACTTAAAAATTTTAAAATATCCAAAAGCATAAAATATTAAATTTAACCCCCTTTTAATCAAAATCCAAACTTATTTAGACGAATTCTTAGAATCAAGTCTCCCTCAATGCAAAAAGGGTCACCTCCATATAGTTTTATTCCCGACATGTGGCAGAGTGGGAGGTTTACGCATGCTTCAAGGATTAATTAGATGAGATGTTGGTTCAACTGGTTGCCTCCCGCCTCAAGAAACGGGAGGTTGTTGGTTCGAACCTCCATGGCTTAATCTTAGTGTGACTTAGAGGTAGTTTGCTCATACGTGAGAATTTTAGTAAGCGTGTGTCTGAATTTTTCACACGTTAATAAAAAAAGATATTAAATTTGATAAAAAAGTGCTCAAGAGGATAAAATATTAGTTGAATAAGCTTCTTTAGTAGGTAAGAATCTAAGTCAGTACTACAGAAGGATACTGATTATGGCTCTTTTTCCTTTTAATTTTTTTTTTTATAGATATTAGAAATCAAATGTTTATAAATAACAAAGATTTGTTGGATTTTTTTTTTTTTGGGAAATTATTTAGTGTTAACCCTAAGGTTTCAACCCAAGGATATATGGGTATTTTGATGACCACAAACCATTAAAGTGTGATATTTAATATTTCAAATGATGTTACTCAATGAGACATGTATCACATTTACAAAGAAGAAAGAAGGGCAAGATCATTGAAGATCAATGCAAGAGATCGGATGACTTATCAATCTTTGAAGTTCAAATGGCAATTGATATAAGTATTGAAGATTGAAGATCAAACTTGTGTCCTTAGTTTTTGGTCGTGAGTGTTAAGAACAAAATGTAAAGTTACTCAATTGTTGAACACCATGGCTCAAGTCACCCTCTAGTGGACCATAGGAAAACCAAGCTTTATCTTATGCTTAAGTCCCCAAGACCTATGTGTTTGAAATGATCAAAATGAAGCCAAAACTACACAAAACATCTTTAAGGTCATTTCAGTCGACTGAACTTGAAGTTCCAGTCGATTGAATCAATGGATTATGGGGAAACGAGAATTCAGTCGACTGAATCAATATTTCAGCTGACTGAAATACTGTATTTTCACTGGGGAGTATTTTCAGTCGACTGAAATGAAGTTTCAGCCGACTGAAATGCTAGATGTTCATAAGCAGAAATTTCAGTCGACTGAAATTATGTTTCAACCGACTGAAAATCAGAATTTTCATGACTTGCAAATTTTAGTCGACTGAATTATCAGATTCAGCCGACTGAATTATTCACAGATAAACAGTTTGTATCTCGGGGCATTTTCAGTCGACTGAATACTCACTTCAGTCGACTGAATCGCGAAACGGTAATATTTTTTGAACATTAAATGCTCTCTCCAACGGCCCCTTGCTTCATTTAATGCTTGGCAACGGTTCTAAATATGACAAAATTATAAAACGAAGCTTCTATGAGTAAATGGGTTGTTGAATCACTTGAAATTAAGTGGAATCAATTGAAATCAAATCTCAAGCATACTCTAGCTCAAAACCCATCTCTTGCAATCTTACCTTGAGCCATTTCAGTTCAACTCTTTGAGCAACTCTTAGAAAACTAGATTTGTAAACATTTGAGAGTTACTCCTAAGCTTACATTGTAATCTTCTACATTTTCTTGAAAGATAAAGTTTGAGAAGGGTTGGTGTAACCCTTGTGAAGGAGAAGGGTGTCTTCACCTTCAAGCATTGTAATAGGTTTCTTCTCCACCCTTGAAGGAGAAGTCTAGTGCATTCAATCCTCAAGTGGTGTACTTGAGGCGAGGACGTAGGCAAGAACGCCGAACCTCGTAAAAATCTCGGGTTCAATCTCTCCATCTCTTCTCATCTCCTCTTTTATATTTTGGCATTTATTTACTACTTATTTACATCTTATTTTTCTTAAATTGTGAAATTAAAGAAAACCCAAAAAGTTTGCATTGACCCAATTCACCTCCCCTCTAGGGTCAATTTCTGGGCAACAGTTAGTATTTCTTCAGCTTCTTGCTTTTTAATAGAAGTGAAAAGGGTCAGAAAATGGACATAGCAGGAACCTTCTCAAATTAGGAAAGTTGAAAATAAGTTGTATGTATCAAGATTGAGTTGAGTATGGGTCCATAGATACATTAGGATAATTATAAATTAAATAAATGGTTATCATATTACATAATTTTATGTCTTATGAGATTATTATTTTTACACTGTACATCATTACATACATCGAGGCAAAATCAATAAGTTTGATGTTATTTTTGACAGTATAAATCATCAACGGTGCAAATTGTTTAATTTCGATGATGATGGTGACAATGATAATAATATACAACATAATTTAATTAGTCAATGTTCATTACTGCAGTTGTGGGTTAGAGTCTTACAAGCATGAGATAAGTAATCAACCCATAAGAAATAATTTATTAAATTTGATTCTAACATGAATTTCAGATAAATAAGATTAATGACTTTGATAACAATAATAATGAACGACAAATAGGATAAGATCAATAACAACAATGAATCACGGACTAGTAGTGAGTGGTTTCCAGTGCAAAATTTCAATTGTCAAATCTCATTTGGATCATCATGATTCTCCATTAGTTGTTTAATTGATCAAAGATCATAAGATACAGTATTAGGTTCTGTAGAGCCTGATTTGCAATGTCGCAAGTCAAGTCAAATTTTATTAGATGATAATTTTATAATTTTTGCATTACACCTTTTGTAAAATCATTTTTTCTTTACGAGAGAGTGTTCAGTGAAATTCTAACAAAGGTAAGAATCATCTCTCCTTTGATTTTTTATCTTAGAGCATAAAGGATCGGTGTTTAATACGTAAACATATTGAAAGAGAACCACGTAAATCTTTGTATTGTGATTTGATTCAGTTTTCTGACTTCTTATTGTTCTTTAAATCTTTTTGAACTACTATTCTCTCTCTTTTTAAAAAAAAACAAACAAAGGAATCATCACTCCTTGAAATTCTCTAATGCATATTTTCTACCCTAACTCAACAACATTAAGGCATTGGTAGCATCGACAGATTAAGATAGATATCCTCCAAATTTGCAAATTCCACTCAGAGGATTTAGATGGAGATGGGGATAGAACATAGAAGAAGTAGAGAAGTAAGTACAAGAAGCATACTATTTTCTTCGAGAACAACACCAGAACTGTGTGTGCGCCCATGAAAAACAGTGGATGTCAAAATCATTCCCTTTCTTTCTTCAACACATTACTTTCACTGTACCATCAAATGTCTTGTGTGTTGCTGCCAAATAGGCATTAACAACTATTACAGGGCACGAATAAGAACCCTAGTTTTAGTCCATAGATAGATGGAAATGATAATTGTGGAATTTGTCTCACCTCATAAAAAGAATGGTGCAGTAAGCTTGCCTACTTAGTTTGGATTAAAATGTTAGAAGATATAAAATTTTTATACTGATAAAATACTTTTCTTTTAATACTTCACATTTGGACTCTGTAATATAGGCTGATATTTTGGTAGCGTAGAACTTCCATAGGTGATATCCACTGCACTTAGGGCATATCAGATGAGGCCATAGGGGCTCGAACCTGACACCTCCCGCTTCCTGAGGCAAGAGATTACCAGTTGAGTTATATCCATGTATACTATTTTTTTCATGTCATGAGGTCATAAGTTGATAAGATTGAATGGGAAAATAAAAGTTAAAGCCTTACTTCTTATAAATGACAATGACAATAATGATTGTTAAAAAACCATAACATGATAACATTTTTAAGGTAAAATTCACTCTTAAAAGTTAGTCGTTGAGAAGAAGGTGACTCGAGTGTTGTATGGAGTCATTGATTTCTCAAATTAACTGATATGAGACTTTTATCACTTTTAATAATAGCAATAAATAATAAATGTGGCTCAACAACAAGTTCGGATAGCTTAAAAGAGAAGTCTCCATTATATATTTCTGCATTGTGTATGGTATATATAGAAATTATCCTTTGCAAACTGGTTCCAAAAATTGATGTGAACTTCAATCAAAGCGCTTGTTAAAGAAGAGCTATCAAGTTTATTTTTTCTAAAACAAAAGTCTATAATTCAATTTAAGAATTATCATTGAAAGTTCACAGTGATTCATAATAAATTAGTTGAAAATGAATAATTTCTTATAGTATAATAGAATTATTTTCCTTTTTGTCTTAAGAACAGAGAAAAAAATAATTCTATTTATTTTGTTGAAATGCAACTATATTTTTTTGATCGAAACACACTTGTTTTAGGCTCGGCATTTAGACACCCACATTTTCTGCAGGAGACACTGCATTTCGAATTCTCAGTGGAAATTACGTTTCTACCCTTCTGTGTGGAATCGTACGATTAAAAAAATAGCCCATTTTCGCTTCAATCGATCGATGTTAGAAATATAGGATCGTGCGATCCATCCATGGGATCGTGCGATTGATCCCTTACAGTATGCTCCCTCCCCTCTTCCATTTCCAACGCCAGCTCTTCTTAGAATCTGGGCTTCTTCAATGGCTCCAACAACGGCAGCCCCGAAAACCACATCCTCGCCGTGGAATTTGACGTCTTCCAGAACGCCGAATTCAGCGATATCGATGCCAACCATGTGGGCATCAACCTCAATCCCCTCTCTTCCTTAGATTCCCACATTGCCGGATTTTGGGCCAACTCAAACAACTCTTCTTTTGTCGAAAAGACACTCAACAACGGCGTCAACTACCAGGCCTGGATCGACTACAAAAGTTCTCATCTCAACATCTCCATGGCCAAAGCCGGTTCCGACCAGCCCTCTCCCCCCCTCCTCTCCACCTCCGTCGACCTCGCCAATGTCTTCCTCGACGAAATGTACATGGATTTTTCCACTTCCACTGGGGCGTTGGTCGAAACCCATAGAATTTTAGCTTGGAGCTCCAACTATTCCAACTTCTCCGCCTACAAAGCTTTGGTGACATCCAACCTTCCATCTTTCCTCCCAAAGAAGGAATCTATGTTCAAATCTAAGGGCTTCATTGCAGGTATGTCCATCGGGTCGGTTCTTCTGGTGGGTTTCTTAACATCTGTCTACTTCATTTTGGTGCGGGGGAGAAAGAAACAGAGGAGAGATGAGGAGGAAGATGATATGGAGGACTGGGAGTTGGAGTACTGGCCTCACAGGATCGGCTACAGTGACATTTTTTCGGCAATGAAGGGATTCTCGGAGGAAAACTTGATTGGCATGGGAGGAAACGGGAAGGTCTACAGAGGGGTGTTGGGAGCAGGAGGAACGAAAATAGCTGTGAAATGCATACCGCAAGGGATCAATTGCACGATCCGAAGGAACGGAAATAGCTGTGAAATGCATACCGCAAGGGATCAATCGCACGATCCCATGGATAGATCACATGATCTTATATTTCTAATATCGATCGATTGAAGCGAAAATGGGCTGTTTTTTCAATTGCACGATTCCACGCGGAAGGGCAGAAACGTAATTTCCACTGAAAATTCGAAATGCAGTGTCTGCTGACAGAAAATGGGAGTGTCTAAATGTCGAGCCTTGTTTTATTCATTTTGGTTGATATTTACAAAAGTAGAAACTGAAAAGTTACAAGTGAGTGTTTGTTTAAACTCGTGCCAAAATAAAACATTTCAACCTATTTCAACTAGATTTTAAGGAAATTAAAACAACTTGTAAAATAATAAAATTGAATATTTTTTTCTTTGTGACATTGCATTCAAGATTTTTATGAGCTCTCAATCCTCATAATCATAAGTCAAAATCCCACCTATCTAAGTTTTAATGTTAGGAGTTTAATGCCTTAAATTAGCTATAATATAGTCTTATGGAGAACTTTAAGAGGATTTGAGCAAAAGGGATCATGTATCCATTGATTGATTGTCATTTTTAACTTAATGAAAAAAAGAAGAAGAAGATTTTCTTGATTAGTGAGAGGGCGAGATAATGATTCATTCATTTCTTATAAAACTAAAGAGTTTGATATAAACGACTACAATATGGATTTTCCTAACTCAACACGACGCCAAATTTCACAATGCATGTTGGATGATATGGATCAAATCCAAATATAACTCTATTAGAAAGAGTTCATTACTTTAATTTCCTCGAAAACTTGGCAAACAACTTCTAAGCAAATTAGATTCCTCCGAGTAAGGAAAGAATTTCATAATTGAGCATATTCCAAATAAATTAAATTAAAAAGTTAATCACTAGCAAAGCAAAGCACAAGAAATTTTTTTTCTTAATGTTTTCATGGTATTATGATTTGAAATAGTTAAAATAAATTTTAAATTTTGTTTTTTATTGTTAGCATTATTTTTAATGTGAACTAGGCTGAAATTATTAAATAAATAATTTTATGTATGATGTTGAATTCAACTGTGGTGATACATCAAATGAATATCAATATAAATTGAATTAATTTTTTTTAAAATATGTTTTAAACTATTTAAAATAATCATTAATGGCCCCATCATGGGCCCTATGCTCATGTGGACAGCCTAGGGCACTTTGGAGATTTGACCCTTATCTAAAATTTTGGATTGAGACACCTGTGACAAGACTTAACAAAAGAAAAAGAGAAAAATTCAAAACCTGACCCTACATTTCACAAATTCTAGACTGATCTTGAGTTCTTATCTTGCACTTGTATAAGGAAATAAAGATGTGGTGCTACTTTCATCTTGTATGGAAGATTTACTGAGAAGGATATAATTAAATATGGGTTTAAGTAAAATATTATATTAATCAAATCAAATGACTCATATTTTTAGGCCAAAACAAGTTAAAAGATTAATTTAAAATTATAAAAATATTAAAATATATTTAATGAATCAAATTAAAATGATTTTATTACTACATTAAGCACTTTTTTTCGGGTCCCCGTTTACACACTCGGAAAATCTCTCTCTACACACCCGTTTTCGGGTAGAGGTGGCTAATTACCATTTTGCCCCTGCGTTTCCATTCGGTCGAACGAATTTCCAGTTCATTTCACCATTCGTTCGAACTAATGGACACATGCCCCATCTAATTTGATTCGTTCGAACTAATCCCCTTTATAAATCCATTTGTTCGAACTAATAAAATGGGTGAACAGTAATGCCCGTCTGATTCATTCAAATGAATCAGTTCAGTGGAAATTTCAAAGTTATTTTTTAAGCACTGTGTATTTCCAAAATTTCTTAAATTAAATATCCGGACTAATTACGATAACCTGATGAAAATACTTTAAGACTTTAAGGTCTTTTGACATTCTTAAATATTTAAAACACAGTATTTTACAAATAAGGGTATCCCTAGGGCGTGCCGAAAACATATTTAGGAGTGTCAAAAGACCTTAAAGTCTTAAAGTATATTTATCAGGTTATCGTAATTAGTCCGAATATTTAATTTGAGAAATTTTGAAAATACAATGTGCTTAAAAAATAATGTGCATCGTGTAAATAAAAATCTTCTTTAAAACTTCAAAGTTATTTTTTAAGCACTGTGTATTTCCAAAATTTCTCAAATTAAATATTCGGACTAATTACGATAACCTAATAAATATACTTTAAGATTTCAAGGTCTTTTGATACTCCTAAATGTGTTTTCGGCACGCCCTAAGGATACTCTTATTTGTAAAATACTGTGTTTTAAATATTTAGGAGTGTCAAAAGACCTTAAAGTCTTAAAGTATTTTCATCAGGTTATCGTAATTAGTCCGGATATTCAATTTGAGAAATTTTAGAAATACACAGTGCTTAAAAAATAACTTTGAAATTTCTACTGATCTGATTCATTCGAATGAATCAGTTGAAGTCTGATTCATTTGAATGAATCAGGCTGATTCATTCAAATGAATCAGACGGGTGAACAGTAACCCGCGTTACTGTTCACCCGTTTTATTAGTTCGAACGAATGGATTTATAAATGGGATTAGTTCGAACGAATCAAATTAGATGGGGCATGTATCCATTAGTCCGAACGAATGACGAAATGAACTGGGAATTCGTTCGAATGAATAGAAACGCAGGGGCAAAATGGTAATTAGCCACCTCCACCCGAAAATGGGTGTGTAGAGAGAGATTTTCCAGGTGTGTAAACGGGTACCTTTTTTTCTATTAGACCTGTCACTAATGACCCAATTGAGCTCTACATTGGCATGTGCAGACCATGCATGAGTGATCATTTTTCCCAGAAAAAATTCTGATAAATGGAATAAAAACACTCTATCATATTTTTTTACCAAGATAAACCTTTTCTATCAAAGAGTTTTCCTTGTTTAGTTTTACACTGTAGATATCTTTTGCAAGCAGAGTCTTCTGTTCAATTTCTATTCTACTTCAAGGGTCACTTTCTATAAAGTTATTCGGTATATGTGGATAGAGAGTTAGTCGAGTTGAGTGCTCTATGAAACCAGAACACCTTGATCATAAAAAAAGGTGTATATATCTTTTGCATATAAAAGAGGGTGATCTTCATTTATTTATTTTGTTTTGGATTAATGTGTGGAAAATTCAGACATAGTTCTACTAAAATCTCCATGGATGACCCCACTATCCGACACACCAAAGTTAATCCATGGGGGATCGAATGCGCAACCTCCTACTTCCTGAGGTGGAAGGCAACTAAGTGATCTTCATTTTATGTCAATTATGTCCTTGTATTCTCTGTACCATCTTTTAAATTGTAAAGAATACACTTTCAAAATTTCATCTACGTGATCTCCACTATTAGATTTTGACATATTTATATTCAAATGGTGAATTGTTTTTTTTATAAATTTTAAACTTAAAAAATCTAATTAAATAAAATCTAAAAAGATCATTATAGATAGGAGCAGGCACCTTTTATGACATGCTATTTCAGTGGGTGGAACTTGAATACTACAATCAAAATAAGGTGGAACCTGTATAAATAATGTACCTGATGTGATCAATGTCAAAAGCAAGGGTCCAGATATCAGCCGTGTATGATACGGTTTTAAAACCTTATCATATCGGCCGATATTGGCCGCTATGCCGATATCTCGGCCACATCATATCAGCCGATATCTCGATGGTTTTTGTTAAAAAAAAAAAAAGGAAAATAGGAGAGAGAACATAACATCTGTAATGAGAGTCGCCTCTTCTTCGTTCTTTGCCTTTGAGCATAGTGGATTGTTTGAATGTACTGAAAGGGAACCACGTAAAATCTTGTGGTTTGCTTCTCTGTTTGATGTAACGACCTGACCCCAACACAGGGCTTAGGGTCCAACTCAGCAAGAAATTGTCTATTCTGGGTGTCGCACACAGCGAGTCCACACGGTTTTACTTTTGGGCCTGGGCCCACATGACCCGACTCAAAACACGTCTTGCTAGTTAAGAGGGCTGGCCTCATATATAACCCCATCACCCCTTTCCTTCCTAACCGATGTGGGACTCCCCACATCGGCTGGGCAAGGGTTTCACAATCACCCCTCCTAATCCTCGAGCCGCCCCTAGCTCGACTCAACTTAGTTCAACAACACCAGGGAAGGAGGAAAGGCTCACACAGTTCGAGAGTTGAACTGAGGCTCTGATATCATTTTGCAACGACCCGACCCGACCCGACCCGAACACAGGGCTTAGGGTCTAACTCAGCAAGAAATTGTCCACTTTAGGCCTCGTACACCTCAAGCTCACACGGTTTTACTTTTGAGCCAAAGCCTACATGATCCGGTTCAAGACGACAAGAAGATGGTTCTTGGTATATATTGTTATAGTTCTTTATATATATTTAAAAAATAGAATTTATATAAAAGAGAGACTGGAAACTCACTTAATAAACTATTACTAGACTAGATCTCAATGCAAGATTGAAACTTTAGGTGCTTGATCCTAGTGGTCGAAATAATTTTGATTATTAAGAGCAAGTGATTGAGATTTACTTTTTTTATTATTAAAACGTAGTTTATAAGTAGAGCTTAATCCTCTTTCTTAAAGTTCATAATTCTTTTTAAAAATAAATAAAAATACTAACACATAACCGTTTAAGCCTATTAAGATCTCCATTCAATACCGTTCAAATCATACTCTAATAAATAAAATGCCTAAAATTTGGGAAACCTCTCAATAATTAACCCAATAAAATGAATTTCCTATCACAACATCTATCATGTTTGATGTGACTATTTTTTTTTAATGATCAAGGTGTTTCAGCGTCTCACTTTTATTGACACAGAGGACTATTTTAACCTGATTAGTTCTTGGACATGTGCAAGCCTCTCAATCTCATACATATCGGATAAATAACTATGGAGAGTGACTCGTTAGAGTTGAACGTAAATCGAATTCAAAACCGTAAGGTGTGACTAATTTGATTAATTCATACCGGTGACTCAACTCAACATTGGTGATCTTTGGAAGATATTCCTTAGTCAATTTTCACATGCACAGCATCCAAATTCACCATTTAAAACATGAATTTACCGTTTTATGCGAATATAATGTTTTCACCACTTTCGGTCATTTTACTTTCCCGCATACAAACTTTCCACACCTATCTTTGAATTTTGAATATGGAATAAAGAAAAGCGTTGCAACAGTGAGACTTTTAAAAGTATTTCTTTAATTGGAAAGAGAAGATATGATAAATTGTGATAAATGTGGCAAATAAATTTTCATATGAATGATAAGAATAGAATAATATTGATTTTAAATAAATAAGAAATGATGTCTTGGCTCATACAAGATGGGGACCACTTTATAAATAAAAATTATATAGTCGTATAAATTATCTCTAGAGCTAGCTAACAGTTAAAATTGAGACCCATTTAATTGTTTATAGCCTTTGATTTTTTTTAAAAAATAAAATAAATTATTAGATAAGATGTTTTTATCTATTTCGACTAATCTAATGGTGATTATTCATCAAATCAACATTGTAGAAGGTTGGATTTAACTTTAAAAGAAAAAGTAATAGTATTAATGGTCTAAATTTGTCATAAACTAGGTTTCAACACATTGGCATTTTGTAACTATGCCCACTCAATATTTTTCGTTTGGATCTGGGGTGAAAAAATCGATTTGCTCAACGAACCAATACGTATCGGTCGTGCACCCGTTGGACTCCGGCTGCAATGCACCGATGTGTTGTGACTGATACGTATTGGCTTTTATTTTTGCAGTACATTACAGTCGATACGCAATGTAACAGTCACATTTTTTTACACGTGGATGAGATAAGCAAAAGTCTGAAAGTTAAAGTTTGAATAAAGTTTCAACTTCAATTAATCATTTTATTGTATTTCTCCTCAATTTTTTACAAATATAAAATATTAAGTCAAAGTAGAAGATCGCCTTTTTATCTATTTGATAAGGTTTAGAACTTAGAACCTATTTTGACAACCTCAACACTAAATTTTAGTAAAAAATATTTTGTAAATTTTTATTTTAAAATTTCCTATTTTAAGGTCATCAAATTATCCTTGCATCCTTACATCCTTACATCCTTCCATCCTTACAGAGATCCTTTTTACACGTGTGGAAAAATGTTCCAAATTCTAACTTCAAAGTTCAGCCCGTCACGTGGGTTTAAATGATCAATTGAGAAGGCTCACAATAAAAAAATATTTAGATCTGACGGTCATGATTATTTCTCTAATTTTTTTAGAATAAACAGATAGACACGCAGTATGACTGTTCAAATTATTTGTACTTAATTCATTAAACACAATCATGACTCCTGAGATTAGTTCAATTTTTTTATTAGATATAAAATAAGAACAAATATTTTTTGAACAATATCGCACGTGTGCAACAGTATTTAAGTGGTCCATCTGGTCCACGTGGGTGAGATCAAGGTGAGGTAAAGTCTTTTTAAAAGATATTTTTCATAAAAATTAAATATGAAGGAATGAGATCAAATTTTATACATATTTCAATTGAATGGTGAGATAAATTCAGAATAAATTTAAATTAGATAAAGATTCACATTGAAAGGTAGAGTGTTGGAGATAAAATCAATGCTACCTACCGAGAAAAACTCAAAATAATTTTAAATTGAATAACAATTAAATTCACAAAGTAGGACATAATTGGATAATATTGCATTCCCAATAAAATAACATCCTTATCACAACATCTCACCAAGATGTTAAGCCGCCTCATCTGTATTGAGACAATGACAATTTTAATTTTACTAGTTTTAGGGGATGTGTAAGTCTCCCAATTTACAAACCGGACAAGCAACTATGAAGAGTAGAGGTGAAAATAATGACTGATACGTATCGATCGGCCGATACATCTTGGGTTTTCGAACCTGATATGTATCGGCCGATATGATTAGTATCGACCGTACTGTTTAAAAATCGAGAATATCAGTCGATATCTCGGCCACCATATCGGTCGATATGTTTAAAATCAGCCGATTTGATTTTTTTTTAAAAAAAAGAAAAGAAAAGAAAATCACCCTATCCAGCCGATATTGGTCGATATCTCAGTCCAATATCCGTTGAGAAATCGGTCGGATGAAATTGGTTTTGGGCGGGAAACCAAAATGGTTTTGGGGAAAAATCTATGGTTTGGGCGAGAAACCAAAGTGGTTTTGGGAAAACCATGTGCTCGACCCCCCGACGAGGTCCGTGGGGATGTGATCACTAGTAAATATTTGACAATCAGACTCTATAAACCTAATAATTTTAGCAGTAATTTGAACATCTAAATAAGGAGCCACACATTCCATTTTCTACAATTTTTTTCATAATTTTATTAATTTTGGAAAATCCCAATGTTTTAACTTCAAAATAATATTTGAACATGTTAATTACCGATATTTAATGAAAAAATTACACACCCAATAAATCCATAATTTTCTGCATTTTCTATAATTTTTTTGGTTTTTTTAATTAAAAATTAAAAAATAAATCAGATGAGATAGAATGATATCGGCCTAAATCCGATATCCAAGATATCGATCGATATGGCCGATATGTATCAAATCCGATTTTTAAACCCCTGATGTAGAGTGGTCCATTGGAGTTTTTTTTTTCCTAGTAGGGATAAGTATCATTTAAAAAGGGGGCGAAAACCTTCTCAAATGATTACAAATACAAGACTTAAGTTAGATTTGAGCGTGATCTAGGAAGAGATTCCTTTGTGAATTTTCACCAGCACGGCATCCAAATTCACCACTTAAACCATGAATTCACCGTTTTATGCGAGTATAATGTTTTTACTTTTCACCACTTTCGGTCATTTTACTTTCCCCCATTCAACTTTCCACGCCTATCTTTTAATTTTGAATATGGAATAAAGAAAAGCATTGCAGCAGTGAGACTTTTAAAAGTATTTCTTTAATTGGACAAAGAAGATATTATAAACTGTGATCAATGTGGCAAATAAATTTTCATATGAATGATAAGAGTAGAATAATATTGATTTTAAATAAATAAGAAATGATAACAAATTCCTTTTTCAAATGCTGCAATGTTCAAGATGGGGACCATTTTATAAATAAAAATTATATATTCATATAGATTATCTGACCTAGCTAACAGTTTAAAAATGAGTCTCTTTTAATTATTTTATCAGGCGATATCCGATATATATCGGTAGGTTTTGATTAAAAAGAATAAGAGAGAGATTTCTCGGCCGATATGTAGGCTGAGACCGAGATTTAAACTCCTGAGTGAGAATTTATTAAATGAAAATTATAAAATATTAGGTGTAACTTTAAAAGAAAAAGTAATAATTTTAATGGTCTAAATTTGTCATAAACTAGGCTCCAACACATTAACATTTCATTGAAATGTACAAAAGTTTGAAAGGCAATTTTATTGTAGTTTCAGCTTCAACTAATCATTCCATTGTATTTTTTTCTTTTTTTCTGTACATATACTGTATAAAATATTAACTCAAAGTAGAAGATCAACAATAGGATGTCAAATAATAGTAGAACTTCATTTGCCTTATGTCTATATAATTCAGTACATATCAAACCTATCTTTATAAGGTTTATAAATTAGAACCTATTTTCGCAACCTCAATACTTCAGACCATCTGACTAATTCTCGAAACATATGCAAGTCTCTTTATCTATATATAATTATTAAATTATAGATAATGACCTTTTGAAATATATTAAGAATCGAAATTCTCATTTTTTAAGACGGATTTCTAAACCTCATTACAACCCTTCAAGTTTTTTTTAATAGAAAACCTTTTGTAAATTTTAATTTTTAATATTTAAAAATTTCCAATATTTTATGGTTATTAAGTTATCCTTGCAATGGCTGACTACCAAAGTACTCAAAAAAGTCTAGATGTCTTAGACTTCAAAAAATAATAATAATAACAATTTTTGTATAGCATAACATGAAATAATTTTTTTTTTTTAAACAAATTCATCGCTGTCTTAATTAATAAGATATTTTGATGTACCCATATCAGTGTAGTTGAGCTGGTTATCTCCCACTTAAGGAAGTGGGAGGTCACGGGTTTGAGCCCCATGATCTAACTTTGATATGTCTTAGGGATAGGGGTCCACTCATGGAGATTTTACGCTCGATTATCTTTTGTTTTTTACACATAAATTAAAAATATATATATTTTTGATGTACCTGAACACGTAGACGTCCTTCTATCAATGTTCCAAATCTAACTTCAGAGTTGAGTCCATCATGTGCGACGTGGGTTCTTCTGGTCTACTACTATCTGTGGCTTTTAGAAGGCTTTTACTGATACCTAGATAAAAAATTCAAGATAAAAATATATTTAGATCTGACGGTCATAATTATTTTTGTATAATTTTTAGATTAAACACATAGACACGAAGTTTGACTGTTCAAACTATTTGTACTTAATTCATTAAACACAATCATGACTCCTGAGATTATTTTAATTTTTTTATTAGATATAAAATAAGAATTTTTGAACAATATTACACGTGTGCAGCAGTATTTAAGTGGCCCATCTGGTCCACACGTGTGAGATCAAGGTGAGGTAAAGTCTTTTTAAAAGATATTTTTTTATATAATATTTCTCATGAAACTTAAATTTATTGTATTTCAAAGGCCGTGATTTGTAAGATCCTAAAATCAATAATAAAAATGATATCAAATTTCGTATATATTTTAATTCAAGAGTGAAATAAATTCAAATTAAATAAAGATCCAATTCATATTGTAAGATGGAGTGTTAGAGACAAAATCAATACTAGCGGCTGAGATCAACTCAAATTAACTCTCAATTAAATAGAAATTAAATTCGCATAGTAGTGGACCTAGGTGGACCCCACTTGGGGCTCCAAAGAAAGAGTCGCCCATAATAATTTGTTGGGGTGAAACGTAGGTCGCGTTTTAATTCGATGCGTATGGTCTAATCTGAGAAATCAATGGATTTGAATTATATTTTTTTATATTTGAGTCAGGTTAGGTTAGAAAAAAATAAATCCGTAAGAAATTTAGGTCGGGTCAGATTGAGAAATTTAAAAGTAATTCGATTTGACTCGAGTGCATCAAATTATAAGACAATACTCAGATTGAGTTAAGTCAAAAATTCAAATCGAGTTGAATTGAGTAATTTAAATTAAGTCGAGATCTTTAATTTTTATATAAATTAAATTAGATTTATTGAAATTCGATTCGATTAAATTATAAATTTGAGGACTAACAATTTCCTATCAAACGACATGACCGACTTGAAGTGTACGGATGTGGTGCGGCGAATAGAGCAACAACCATGGACCGACCGACCACCTGAACTTTTAAACATTTTTTGAAGTTTGGTCTGCCCAAAAGCCCAGGAAAGCAGTTTCCTGGAATTGGTTGTTGAATGGGTGTACATTTTCCTCAGAAAGCGTGAAACATTCTCGATTTTCTTGTTTGTCAGGTGGCGGTTTCTCGAAGGAAAACAAATACGAGGAAAATGATTTTCCCCACCGAAAATAAACTGACGGTTGCCTCGTGCTATCTCGAATTCTGTGGAAAACTCACATTCAAAATTCCTCGCTCGCACCGTTTGGATTTTTGCCGACGGTGGAATCGATGCGGCACCCTTGTACTTGCCATACTTTTTTTATGCTAAACTAAATTTAATAATATAAAAATAGCTTTGAGATCTATTTAGCAACTAAATTTTATTTTTAAATATAAATAAAAACTAAATTTAAATGAAAAATTAATGAGTCTTGTGGCCTCTAAAATATATTGAACCTATGTATTGAAAAACTTACTTTTAAGACTTATAATTCTTATTATTATTACTATTTTAAAAAACCCTATTATATGAGATGATGCATGACTTAATGTATCTTGAAATTAAAAAATAAATAAATTAAAAGATGAATTTAACTTAGCTTTAATTTATCATAATTGTATAATACCCAAAGATTTAATAGAAGAAGATTTAGAAGTTATCTTTAATAGTTACAATCAATAAATAAGAAAGATTAGACTACAGATATCGAGTTCAAGACATAATAGGTAATATCAATATTAATACAAATAGTGAGTTGAAGATGATTTTTTTTTTCAATGAGTAAAATTGAGCTTTTACATAAAAAGAATTAGCTTTTAACTTTTTAAGAATTATTCTTTTTCACTGAATCGACAAGAACATTTCTATTATCAATAATTCTCTATCATTTTAGATACCAAAGAAAATAAGTGATTATTTCGTGTCCAAATGAGGAAGTAGAGAAATGTAAATTAAGGTAAATTGCTTTTGGGTGTTGTGAATGAGAATATTACCATTGAAAACATTTTAAAATTTATATTCTAAGCTCCTATCTATTGTGATCTTTGAGTGATTTGTTTGTTTTATTCAACTTAGAATGGAATTCCTTGGAAATGATGGCCATATCTTTCCTTTGAATCTTGAACAAGTGCTTAGAAGTTGGAGCATCGACAGGGCCCATTTTTTTTAAAGTCCTTTAAGCGGTTCCCCCAATGGGGCCAAAGCCCAAGGGTCATGGTCTTTAACCCATTTCCCAAGGCCCAAGGCCCAATGCCCCACAGGGTTCAATACTTCAATCTTAATGTCTTTATTGTTGAGAGTTGCTTAGTGATCAAGGACATTGATTTAAAATTGAACCATGAATCTATTTGTTGTGAATAATTAACACCATGAATGATAGGTGGAATACCTGCCATTTTCTTTTGTCTTGAAAAGAAAGACTGATTCATGACAACATAAATTGAGTTTTAAGTATTGAAAAATATGCTAATTATCTTATATGGGTGTACTTCAACTGGTTGCCTCCTGATTCAGGAAGTGAAAGGTTGCGGGTTCTTTAGCCCTCATGCCTTAACCTTCGTGTGTCCTACGAGTAGCACCCATGGAGTTTTACGTTGGGTATCCCGCGGTTTTCCACATGTAAATTAAAAAAAAAATGCTAATTATCAACTTTCAAAACATTTAATAAATAGCAGGTGATATTTTTAGGATTAATTTTATAAAGAATTAGATCTAAAGAAAATAAATAAGAAAAATGACTCTAAAAAAGATGCTTAAAGTATATAATTAGGTGAGATTTATAAAAGAATACTTAGATAGATTGTCGGTCAAATTTCATACTTATCAAATCATTTCACCTCATCAAATGAGTCTTTTCAAATCAAGGGCTTATGGTAATTGCAATTTTTATAGATCAAGAGTACTAGGCTAAAATGATCAAATAAAGCCAATATAAGTGTAGCTCAATTGGTTAACCTCCCACCTCAGGAAGCGTGAGGTGTCAGATTCGAGTCCCCATGGTCTAACCTGGTGTACACTGAGAGCAGTAGGTGTCATCTGTGAAGGTTTTCCACTGGCTTTTTCAGGATTTCCCACGTGTTAAAGAAAAAAAGTGATCAAATAAAGACAAATAATTTCATGCACATCCGACTCGCATGGTTATTGTACATTTCAATTGAGACCTTCTAATTACTTTTCAAGGCCATTGTCTTTATTCCATTCTCCAGAGAGTTTCTCTACTTCTAATAGGATGACACTATATTATTTTAAAATTATACTCTTTTATACCCTTGAGTTAATCAAATGACTTGCCACATTAATATAGGGTATGGAAGAACTTGAAGCTAAAATTTAGCATTTTTCTTTCTATTGCAGTGGTCAATAATTTGATCTCTATAGCTTTATTTGCAAGAATGACAAATTTCTTTTTAACATATGAAAAAATTCAACTAACATTAGTATAAAAATAGAATAAATTGGAGTGACAAGAAATTATCTATCGTAAACTGATTCATTTTGAATTGAAAGACTATTTTTTATAAGATTTATATTAGACGGTGAGAACAAATTATTTAATAGACATATTTTCAAATATGAATTAGAAAAATATTTAATTTAAAAAATCATTAAAAATGTTTTTTCGTAAAGAATTTGAGCTTTATTCGATTATGAATTTATCCCAAAATTAGTTCAAATTAAAAATATAAATCTGCCAAGAGAGAGCTATAAATATAAACTCAATAAAAAATTGTACTTTGGTAACAAAGCATCGGTTCCATCATCATCATTATCGAATACCCAAATTCCATCTATTTAGAGTCGGTTGGTCAAGTTCTACTTCCCTGTTTGATCCTATCATCAACTCAATTGCTCAATTATCTATCATATGTTTCTTTATCTCTTAGTCTCGCGATCACGATCGACCGTGTTTGTAACGGATAATTTGGATACGAAAGACTTTTGAGTGGTTTTGTAACTACCACCTCATTTGAAAGTGAGAAAGATGGGTGGGCCCCACTTTTGTGTGTGGGCCCATTCTGGCTTTCTTCAACGACAAATGCAACAATAGAAGCCGTAGCTTGCCAACGTTTGACAAAGTAATGAGGTTGGAAAGCAACATTTTACCAACTAAAAAAAATATAAAAGGCCCTTTGCACCTCTTTTTAACCTATCTTCCCTTTACTTCCCACCCGTTGGTATCATTCACACTCACTGCTTGTCAGAGCTGCTAAGAAAACTAAGTTTCCAAGTATCCACCACCTAATATTCCATCTAATCCAATCTAATCTAATCCTCATTTCTGTACTCATCTAATCTTTTAATCTAATTATTATTATATATAATATGTTTGATGTAGATAATTCATTTTTCTACTATTTTGTTTGATTTGAACAGCAACAAATATTTAACGAAGTTGATAATTCAACTAATGAGTCAAAAACTTCAATGACTCACTCAAAATCGAATTGAAACCGGTATTCTCTTGTTATGTTTTTAATTATTCATGATGATTAGAAACTCGTTTCAGAAAGTGAGAGTTCTGAGATTGATTTTACCTCCACTCCAAAACCTCATTCTCCATAAAATTACCTAGTGTGTAAGTAGGAAAGCTTGAAAATGTTACAAAAATTAGTCGATGCTCTAAAAAACCTAGACACCTTGATCATAAAAAAAATCAATACCCACAACCAGCAACCCCATGGTTTGATCTCAACTGAAGATCCAAATTGGCCATCTCGAAGATGGGCCACCCCAAAAAATTCTATTTTTCAATAACATCATGACTTAAAACATTTGCACTAAAAAAGAAAAAGAGAAGTATAAAATAAATATCATAATATCTTTTAAAAACCTGATCTATTTAAGAATCAGATCACCTTAAAAATTATCAAATTCAATCAGATTGAACTGTACAGTTTGATTGGATTTTTAAAACACTGCATGTGAACAATAGAGAAAGCATGGGACAACTTGTGTGCTTGTGTGTGGAGAAAACTAGGTACACATTATCCATAAATACTTAAAAATGATTTTTGTAGATGAACAAATATTCAAAATTTCTCAAAATTTTCTAACATCTCAAAACCATAACTTGTGTTTCAACTTTAAGTTGGCACGTGGATATTTGTTTTTCTTTAATGACTAAGATGTCCAGACATCTTAGAGCACTTGATTAATCTTCGAGACATGTGAAAACCTTATTACTCATGTAATGAGTAACTCTATGAGAAGTAACTCTTTAGAGTAGAATAAAAATCGATCTCAAAACTCTCATTCCTTGAAACGGGTTCCTCGCCGTTACTCTGTTTCAAACACTGATTGGTGCAAACAGTGGGGCCAGGATTCAGGATTGTGCTGCTGTGATTGACCCAAATGGTAGTGATCGTAACTGTCTTAAGATGAGTGGCCAGAAGTCCACAGCCGGAATTGAATGTACTTTTAGTTTATCAGTGAAGGCAGGAGTTCAGTATCAATTTACATATTTGTACTGCTGTCCTTAAAACTGTGCTGCCTACCTGATGGTGATGTAAGGTGGAATTTGGACCCACTTGGGATTCAGGTTTCAAAATTCGAGTTCACAATTTAATTGGTACAGATTGTTCACTTGATCTTAGTTTCTAAAATTAGGTTAGAGATTTGATTCCTTCAGAATTTATTTAATACAATAGATTTACAAGTAATTTCGTGTGTCCATGAGATTAGTCTCATCTCCGATATGAGATGAAGATACCAATATTATAAAAGAAGTTGATTTCTCATACCGACTGCTATAAAGGAAAATCATGCCATAGGAAGAAACAGACCCATATAGATACTTTTCTTCTTTTAACATTAATGGTCAAAGGCCAATTTTTTAGCCTATGTTTGGATGTTGAGGTGGCACCTACTTGGATGAGAGTAGCAGCTTCGACCCGGCAAATATGGATGATTCGAAACATGTTCAAGCTTCCATACCCACACATAGTATTTGGAGAGTGACCCTTTCGAATAGAGTGGGAATTAAACTCAGAACTTTAACTTCCTAAAAGTGGATTTTTGTCCATCTTTGGATGAAGAAAAGTTAAAGAGATTCTTCTAGAGTAGGAGAAGTTTTGCCCATCTGCTCCTCTCGGAGAAGATGGTGTTCTTCTAATAGAGGTGTAGAACATCATTTTTTTACTAAAGAAAGACAGATTCACTATTTGTAGACCCCAGTTTCTCCTAGAGAATGGATTCAAACAGGAGAAGTCTCCTCCTCACTTCTTCTCATCCAAATACAGCTCCTTGAATCCCCCTTCCTCGGGCACAGTACTTTTTGGGAGTAAATAAGTGAATACTTACCAATAAATTTCCATCATTGCATTGAAATTATAGGAAAGTGAGGTGTCATCATAGTAATAGAAGTTCCATACATTCGTCCCATGTATCAATAGTAAACGGGATGGATCATAAATTCCATCAATGAGTTTTACTGCCACTAGTACTAAGATGGCGTAAGATTCCATCTTCACATTTAAATGTTTCATATACACATTATCAGTTAGGACTGAGTAAGAGAGAGAGGCCAGACTGATGTATAGTTCCATCAAATAATATGCTCAGGCTCCTGCTTACATATCATATCTGTCTTGCATTCAATGCTGCTATGGGTAAATGTTCATCATGGCCTTAAATGGAATGGATTCCCCTGGGTTTCAAATTTCAGGGGATGAATTGAAGATAGATAGTGCTGGAAGAGTTTTACAGTGGGTTTTGTGTTTGGAAGTTGGACAAACCAAAAAAAAACTCCAGACCATAGAATTACAGATCTCGTAAGAGAGAGAGAGAGAGATCCCCTTCACTCAACTCTGAGATTTTTTTGGCCAGCAATCATCCCACAGGCATTTTATGTTTAACGACACAGATTTTCATGTATTCCATATTTTACCCTTCGCATGAACAGTAAAATTCCGATGGGCAAATTTTTACTGTTCACATGAATTTCTACGAACCGATTTGTACTGTTCATGAATTTTGGTGATCCGACTTGCAATTTCAGTGAGCCGATTGAACTAGTTCATGAATTTTGACCTTTTTTTTTCTTCAGTACGGCAGGTGAAGGGCAAATTGAGCATCACGATAAAACCCGTGTCTGTATACACAAAATGTCCGTGTGAAAATCGCTGGCCGATTTTTTTATATCACTTCACAAATGAATAGGTCCTCCTTCTAGAGATCTGCATTCACAATGGGCCCCAAGGGTTCATAAATGTTAGGCTCAGTAGAGCCTCATCATTAGAGATATAATAGCGGATCCATCCTTGGGCACAGGAGCAGAGCCCCCGAGCCAACTTTTATATTGGAGGGCAATTTTGTAATTTTACATTTCATCTTTTAGTATATATTTTCATTTTGTGAGAGAGAAAGAGATCTGTAACGAGAGCCGTCTCTTCTTCTTCGCCTTTGAGTATAGTGGATCGAGTTGAATCCCGTGAACATACCGAAAAGGAACCACGTAAAATCTTTGTGTTGTGATTTGCTTCTCTGCGTTGATTTCGCTTTTCTATTTTTCCAATATTATTGTTTGTGTGGATGGAAAGATATTTTCTCCCAAGAATAAACTGGCTTGCCAACAATCAGACAGATTGGATGAACAGGCACATAAATTTGTAGATGTTGGGGTTATGTACACCAGGTTTTTATAATTCTAGGGACGTGGAACTAATTAAGCATGCACCAAATAGACACGGTAAGGGATCGATGACTGTTATGTTTGTTCACAGGTTCATATCAACAATACTAGTTTAAAATATAAGCACACATCTGTAGTAGGCTAGTAAGAGAAGAAAATGACTTTCAACCCGCTCCCTCCCTGCCCCGGTGCCCCAGTTGTCAGATAACCCTAACTCAAATCTATCATTTTTACTTGTTCAAAATTTTTAAGTGCCCAATTGAGTAATTTAGTATGCCTATGAGGGGTTTGAATTATTCAGAAACTCGTCGGTATGTTGTCTTGATACAATGATTGTCCATGCAGCTATAACCCTGTCAACCCAGGCCCAGGTCCAGGTCCAGGCCCTGGCCTGCCTCCAGAGATGAATGAAAGGCCCTAGTGTTTACACAAGTGGACCTGTACAGATTCACCTACCAAGCATCCATAGCAATGACCACATACTTGACAACAACTACTACACCTGACTGCATGTAAGTCATCAGCTTATGTTGTAATCTGCCACTGTCCATAACCATAAGTGTTACATTGATCACATAACAGTTTTATTCATCTTCGTACTGAGCATCATAAAAGCATGAGATGTTCACCCACGCACTCGGGAGCACGGTATTACCATGCACACAAAGGCATGGGGCCCACCAATTGAAGTGGTGATGGGCCTGTTGTCATGAGTTTCTCTTAAATATGTTGTTCACCAAAAATCACTTTGATCAAGCCATATTTTTAAAGCTCTCAAATTTCATCATTTTAAATTATTTTTTAAACTCCAAATTTTATGGCCTCTAAAAATATAGTTTGATCAATCCGATCAAGGTGAGTTTTGGTGTACAGTATATTTGAAGGAAAGATCATTCCAATGGCTCCATCACCACCCCATTTGGAGGGCCCCATGCCTAGGTGCACACGGTAATTCCATGCGACCTAGTGCACGGGTGAATATCTCATGCATCATAAATTGAGCCACTGTTTATAACCCAGGATTTTATTCTATCATCAATGCAGTCATCTCTCACTTTTCCCCTTAGGTCTCATTACTTGCATGTCTCAAAAGAGCAGGGAAACCATTAACCATTAAAAGTACCTTGAAGTCAACAAGCACAGATGGAAAAGACAAAGCAATGTACCAATTTATCAGAATTATAGCAATGTACCTTGAGTATGCAGAACAAGTTCTTTATGAACCTGTTTGCTAAAATTGCGGTTCCTGTGGAAGAAAAACACCAAAGATGTACCAATTTATCAGAATTATAGCAAAAGCAGTGAAGAGTGCTACCAAGAGGTGCATTAAAGAGTGTGTCTCATCAGATAACATCCCAATCCCCAATCAAATTCTCTGTCATTGCAAATGACTAACCCTTGCTAATCACAGCACTGATAATTTCCCCAAATTGAAGAATCAATACTCGATAAAATAGACACCTGATACTAGAACACCAAACACTCAAACCAATTTAATTATGATAAAATAGACACCTGATACTAAAACACCAACCACTCAGCCTAATTTAATTATCTAAAACTGTTCTCTCTGTGGCGAAGGAACACATAAGGTTTACCAACATATCAGAATTATAGCAGAAGCACCCATAGTACTGTCAAGAAATGTTTTTTTTCTTGTTAGGTGTCCTCTCACCAGACAACAGCCCCATGCCCAATCAAATGCTCACACATTTGCAAATGATAATATTCTCAGATGGAAGCAATAAATACCCAATACAATGAATTGTTGACACCTGATATCATGAATATGCAACCACCCAACCCAACAGAAGGTTCTGTACAGAAGATGGTATCTGTAAGGATCTTCTGCCAAGTTATCAAATTTTATTTATGGATACTGAAAGGACTTAAGCCTGTTGCCTGTAAGATGTACTTAGGTTGAAACCCCAAACTATAATGGGGTCCATCTGTGGCAGATGTCCAACATGATCCAACCAGCAAAAACCCTAAATTCAAATTGTTCTGTGCACCCAGGTACAAGGGCCTCAGATCTGATAAATCTGCAGCACTGAAATTGTTATGTTCTCTTTTAGATTTAGATCCAATCTTTTTTTACGTCCACTTGATGTATCCTAACCGTTGGATTGAGCATCATAGATAAGATCATTTATTCAATGGTTTTTTTTATCTTAAAAAAGATTTAAGTGCCGAATGATTTAATGGACGCCATTTTCAACAGTTTGATATAACTTATGATGATCTATCCAACCATTCAAATATTTTCATGATAGGGTGAGACATCCAAAACATGGATTTTTTAAGCCCAGGCATCTCTAAGACCACTCCCCCTCCTACTATGTAAATAGAAAACTTGAGAGTACAGGAATTTGGTGGTGAAGTGGTTGTTTGGGAGGGTGGTCAGTATGGGTGAAACTATATCACCTCATCATCATCATCATCCACTTTCTCATTCTCCAGGATCATCATAATCATCGTTCATTCCCCCATTTAATTGGGGTTGGCTTTCTAAATTCTTCTTTTCCACTCTGCCCTATCAAATATCGTGAGTTTCCACTCTACCCTATCAAATTTCATATCTTTCCTTACTGTCATCATGATCCCATCCTCCAAGATCATCATCATTATCATCATTTATTTTCCCATTTAATTGGTGTTGGTTTTTAAAGTTCTACTTCTCCACTTTGCATTGTCACGAATCACACTTTCTATCATTCGAGAATCTATTATGCCATTATTTACCATCTAAATCAAATGTTTAACAGCCTTCCCCTCCTAGTACCTTCTACAAATAACTTTTCAATTTTTTGTGCCATGGCTGCTTCTTGTCCTCAGGGTATGCACCCAAATCATCATAAACAACAATCCCTCGTATTTTCTTCCATATTATCATTAGATATTTCCAAGATATTATTGACTAAACTAATAAGATGACAAGTAAAAACCAACATGCTACCTAAATTTCATCTTGATGAAAGACATTCAAGTTGGGGCTACAAAAATTATAATTAGATAGAAATCAATTTTTAAGCACATCTCAAAAGGTAACAACTTGGATGAAGTTCATTTTATGTGAATATACATGATGCCAAGAATGTGATCTGATTTGAGCTTTACAGTTGAAACCCAAAGTAGATTCTGAAAGTAAGCAAAGGTGCCCCATCGATAGGGGAAAGAAAGTGATACTTGGGGATTGAACAATTCAAGTTTAGTTTTGGTATGCCTTATCAAAGCAATCACCTTTGTTTTTCACCTAATCCAGCATAGATATCATTACTTGACAATTGTAATGTCTTGCATTTATTAAAACAGAAGAGAAAACATCAACCAAGTGAAGAGCGAATAGCAAACAATGTGAGATAGCACATAAGCATGATATGGAGTATCTAGTACATGTTTTCTATGAAACAATTTTCTAAAAGTGCTGTTTCTGTAGAAGAGAAACACCTAAGATTTACCAATTTACCAGAATTATAGTGAAATCACCAATGCTGTTCTCAACAGGTGCATTTAAGGGGGTCTGTCACCAGATAACAGCCCTATCCCCAATCAAATGCTCAGTCATTCATTAATGACGAACCCTTGCTAATGACAACAACAATAATTTCCTCAAATTGAAAGACTAAACAAGTAGCTTAGTTGGCTTGACCTTCTATGAATAGACTAGATGTAATGACCCTGATCCCGACTTCCCGAGTGTGATATTGTCTGCTTTGGGCTTCACGGGCCCGCATAGTTTTGTTCCTGGCCCCTGGCCCACATGGCCAAGCCCAAAAGGCCTCACACAAGGGAGTGGGGGCTTCCCTCATATAAGCCCCCTCCCACATCACTATCAAGTCGATGTGGGACTTGTAGGGGTATCACAATCCACCCCCCTTAAGACCAGAGCCGTCCCCGACTCTGTCACATCACAGAGGAGAGGGCCTACATAGTCCGAGTGTTGAACCGTGCTCTGATACCACTTGTAACGACCCTGACCCTGACTTCCCGAGTGTGATATTGTCCGCTTTGGGCTCCACGGGCCCGCATGGTTTTGTTCCTGGGCCCTGGCCCACATGGCCAGGCCCAAAAGGCCTCACACAAGGGAGTGGGGGCTTCCCTCATATAAGCCCCCTCCCACATCACTATCAAGTCGATGTGGGACTTGTAGGGGTATCACACTAGAGGTCTTGAGTTTGACCCTTCCTAAAGTAACCCGATAGATGAGGCTTGCAAGCCATTTCATGTATCCGTGGGACTAGTCTTACCTTCATCCACATGGGGCAAGGATAACCATGTCATTCAAAATAATAATAATATTTTTTCTCAAATTGAAGCAATCAATACTCAATAAAATAGACACCTGATTCTAGAACACCATCCACTCAACCCAACTTAATTTTCTAAACTGTTGTCTCCATTGAGGAACACCACCTATGGTTTACCTACATATCAGAACATGGTACTATTAAGAAATGCTTGTAAGATGTCCTCACCAAACAACAGCCCCATGCCCAGACAAATTCTCAGCCATTTGCAAATGAAAGCCCCTAGATGATTACGGGAACAGTAATTTTCTCAGATGGAGGCAATAAGCACCCAATACAATGAATTGTTGGCACATGATACCATGCATGTGCAACCATCCAACCCAACATAACGTTCTGTAGGTTTGTAATAATATTCTGCCAAATTATCCAATCTTATTTATGGATACTGAAGAGCTGAAACCGGTTGCCTGTTAGATGTACTCAGTTAATGCCCCTTGTTAGTTGTAGTTTTTTCTTTTATTAATGAAATTTTCTGTTCTCAAAAAAAAAAAAAAAGATGAACTCAGTTACTGGTTGAAACCCCCAGTTCAATCGAACCTATGGGATCCAGTTGTGACAGGTGCACAACCTGTACAAATTCTAAATTCAAATTCATTTGGGTTATTGTGAGTGTGGGTATCTAGTGAAGGTGTGCTTGTTAGGGAGGGTGGTCTAATGGGGTGGAAACCAGTCTCCTCATCACATCCACTTTCCAATCCTCTTGGATCATCATCATCATCATTCATTTTTCATTTAATTGGGGTTGGCCTTTTGATTTCTTCATTTTCACTCTATCCTGTCAAAAATGGTATTCTATTGTCATTCCAGGATCTATAATGTTATTTCTTACCATCTCAATCAAATGTTTAACCTCCCCTTCCTAATACCTTATAAATCTAACTCTCCAATCTGTCGTCCATTGTTGTTTTTTGTCAGATTGTATGCTCAAATTATCTTAAATTACATTCCCTCATCTTGTCCTCTATTATCATTAAATGTTGCCAAGATATTATTAACTAAAGATATGAGATGATAAGTAAAAACCACATTGCTCTTAAATCTCATCATGGGATGAAGAAATAGGAGAAGCATTCCAACTGGGAACAAAATTACAATAGATAGAAACCAATTCTTTGAACACATCTCAAAAGGTAACAAGGATAAGTTAAATTACCCATGAATATAATTTCAAGAACGATATCTGATTTGAGCCTTATCGTTGATGCACTCAGTACGTTTCAAATTAAGCCAAGGATGCTCTCGGTGTACCTTATCGATGCAATCACCGTTTGCACTTTTTCCCCTTATCCTGTGTAGATTTCATTGATTGACAATCCAAATATCTTGCATTTATCAAAAAGCAAAGAAAACTATACAACCGATTGAAGGTAACTAGTGGTCAATATTTGAACATGTTTAAGGGTATCTAGAACACATTTTCTATGATTTTTTTTTCTAAAACTGCTGTTTCTTGGAAAAAAAACACCTATGATTTACTGAATTATTAACTAGTGGTTGGTAGGCAGGTGTATTATGGTGGTGAGGTTGTCTGCAAGGGTGGTCCCAGGCAAAACAAGGTCCCCTCTTCAAAGACCCATGTTCACCGTCATCATCATCAGTCATTTTCCCATTTTTGTGAAGTCGGCTTTCAAAATTCTACTTTTCAAAAATCATATTCTCCAGTACTGTAGGAAAGCTCCCCACTTCTCTTTATAATCTCCATTTATGACTTTCAATCAATCCTACTAAGTTTGTTTCTTTTCTTTGTTGGTTTGCATATGTGATCAAATCATCTTAGACAACATTCCTCCATCTTTTCTTCTAATCATCATTTGATGTTTCCTGGACATCATTAACTAAACAAGTGAGGTGATAAGTAAAAACCAAGTTCCTCTTAAATCTCATCTTGGAATGGAAGAAACGGGAGAAAGCACAAGGGACAAAAATCACATTTTTTAAGCACATCTCTAAAAGTAGCCTCAAGGATGAACTTAAACTACATGTGAGTATCTTGGATGTCAATTCCGTTCTGTCCAGAACATTCCAGATCTAGCAAAAAAATGAAATAGAATGAGTTCAGCTCTGGTACGGGTTATGTTACAGTCAGAACGGGCCTGATACAGGCGAAACGGGCCAAAATGACCCGTTTCAGCCCTACCGATTCCGTTCCACAGATTTCATTTTTAAAATTTTTTTTGGATACACATATAAAATCCAAACATACAACTAGAAAAATAATGTTATGGGCTACAATTGCAAAAAAAAAAAAAGCTTAAAATAAAATATTCAACCACTTAAAGAATGTTTGATGACTTTGACTACTAAGATCAAGTTACTAGAAATTAAATTTCGGGCTAAAATTTCGTCCAATTGTAATTCATGAAGCATATTTTTTTTTAATTTACGTGTGGGAAACCATGGGAAATTCAGTCCGCATATTTTCAATTCATATAGTTTGTTTTTAATGTGTATGATGACAATTTGAGAAAAAAATGAAATGGACCAGTGCACCTATGTGTTTTAAGTTTTTTTTGAAGACCAAGGTGTCTAGGCCTCTAAGGGCACCCAACAAATCCTCAGAGCATGTGCAAGCCTCCCTACCCACACACACCTATGTGTTTTTTAAGTTTTGACCTTCAATTTTGAATAAAATGAGAATTCAAATATATTTTTTGGGTATTTTTTGGATTTTTTTGTCTAATTCAATTTATAATTGATTCTTATTAGAGTAAAATTTCAAACATTCTTGAATTAGTATTTGATAATTAAACTATTATGAACTGAGATTACAAACATAAATTGTTATTTAATGATAATTTATATTTTTATTTAAGTTGATTAGTATTAAATGATGAAAATAATCCATTTAAATATATTTATAAGTTTGTGTTACTGTCTTCATACTTTATTATATTTTTTACTTTTTAAACTTTTTATGTTGTCTTTTTCGAAACGGAACACCGAAACAGCCGTAAGCAGGAACGTTCCGTTATAGAGACAAAACTAGAACCGGTTCCAGAATGGATCTGACAACTATTGTGAAAATAAATGAAGTCAAGAACAAGAAATTCATTTGAGCTTCAAAGTTGAAGAACTCAGTAGATTGCAAATGAAGGTTGTTGAAATCTTATGATACATGATGCTTATGATTTGTATGATGTCATAACTCATAAAAGGAACAATTTATCTCAGTTAGAAATCATATAATTTCCATGGATGATAAATTTTATAGCTATTTGAATTTTTAAGGCATTGAACTTTTGGTTTTGAATATCTTTTTTTTCCTCGAGTTATTGGGGGGCCTAAGGCCTATGGATTTTTGGGGGCTTTTTACCTTTGTTGGTCTTTTTACAAATTTGGTTGAGTATACTAGTGTGGTAGTTTGGGAAGTTGAAATATTGAAATTTGTAATCTAATCTAATAGTTCTGAAAAAATCGTTACAAAGATAAGACAATGAAACTCCAATCTAATAGTAATACATTTGACAATTGCAATATGTATCCATCTTTGCTTTTATTGAAAGCAAATTGGATAATTTCTCATATTATGACATTTTAGATATCTTTTATTTTATTTCATATATTTTTTGGAGAAAAGTATAACTCATACATTATAGGTTTCCATTCTCGATTCACAATTCAAGACATACATAAGGATGATTTTTTCCTTTGACCTGAGGGAGTGACTTAGGTACTTTGGGGTTTTTTTTTTTATCATTATAATTTCTTGCTGTTATCGCTCAAAAAAAAAAAAGGTTTACAATATGATTTGATTTGCAAACATTGTTGCAAAGTGAGCAAAGAATGCCATTTTAGGACAAGAAAGCAAAACAATACATGGGGACTAAAAAAATCTAAGTTATGTTTTTGAAAGGTATAAAAAAAATGAAAAAGTCTAAGTTTCGCCTTTTTTTAGATTGAGATTCCCATAATAGAAGCCCACATAAACATCCATCCTTGGATCTTTTTTTGGTCAGGTAAGCAATGATTTGAAATGCTTAGTTTATTTTGAATGATGATCAGTTGTGGCACTGAAACAATCTGTGCTGTTTAGATTAAGGGATATTTTGAAAGAAGCTCCAATATTTTGCTTAATTTGAAAAAGAAGAACCAGTATTTTTCATATTATGAGAAAAGATCTATTTTTTTATACATCATCTAAGCCGTTTGTCCCATCAACCCAAGGTCGGCCCTCATATTTAGATGTAGTAAATTCTTTCTATGGGCCAATTGCCTATCTGACACCTATGCGACTTGAACCCACAACCTCTAAGCTACAACCATGAATCTTTACCAGTTGTGCTACAGATGTGGGTCTCAATTTTTTTTACACTTTTTAAAAAAAAAAATCTTTCTTAATTCAACATAGGTTACACAGATTTCAATCTTGCATTTTCAAGATTGAAGTGTGTTATGGCTTTGGATCCCATCCAAATGTAAAAAATGAATGTGAACTTCTTGATCAGACAATATACAAAACGGCAATATCTAAAATGTTTAGCCATCTAATCCAAGGCTATGAAATAAATGATCGAAGATGAAATATCAAACTACTAGAAATTTTAGGTGTACTGTTTTTTTTTTTTTTGGGGGGGGGGGGGGGGGGGGACGGGGTTGGGGGGTGGGGTTACACCTATTTGTCCCCTTTCGTTTGGTAAATTGGATGAGAACCACAACCAAGTCACTTCAATTTTGGAAATGTTGCACTGATATATGTGTGGCATATACCGAATAAGGATAGAAAGGGTTTTTTCAAAGATTTGGCTTAGAATATGAAAAAAAGAATGGGACTTTTAAAGAGTAAATTGAATCCATGTAGCATATGCTGAATAAAACTAAAGAGGAATTTTTCCAAACTTCTTCCTAAAAGATTTGGGCTTACTTCAGAATAGGAAAAATAAGGGGGCTTCAGACACTCGCACATGCCTGCATACCCAACAGACGACCCAAGAACACACTATGACATACACACTGCACACGCATAAAACAATGAGTTTAGTTTTGAACTAAAAGCTGATGGACAATCTGCAATAGCAAGGTCGTGCCTTATCGTCTTTCATTGTTTTGTAAGGTAACAAAAACTTTTATTCAAAGCAAAGCCTTGTAAAAGAACACTCAGGCCCAGCAAGAAATTGCGCCAAAGCAAGAAAACAGCAAGGGCATAAGATAAACCAAAGAAGACAGACAAAACTTCTAAGATATTGAATTCCATCTATTCCAAGGTCATGTCATTTGAACCTCCGTCATGCTATTGAACCGAACCTGCTCCTAGCCAGTCCTGATGTTTGAACCTCTGCCATGCTCTTGAACTGAACCTGCTCACAGCCAGCCCTGCTGTTTGAACCTCTGCCACCAATCTCCATTGACAAAGCAGACCCATCTATTAGTCTGTGCACCCCACCACAAACTACTTCCACATCCATCTCAGCCTCATCGTGTCCCATCCACTACTATGTTTTCAGTCCCCAATCTGCGTTCAACCTAAATAGACAATATAGTCATGAATCCCATCTGTCCATTCCCTGCCAACCAGGAAATCCTTCATCCATCATGAATGTTGTGATCCCCATCTGATCCACATCTTCTCCCTCCTCCACCCTCTAGGCTAGATCTATTACATGCATCTCCACCATCACCACTGTCACTGACACCATCACCATTATTTGTTATCCTAACTTGCTTGGCTCCAACCTTTGCCAATTAATCATATAATTTAAAAAAAAAACACCTTCACCTGTGTATCGTGGATCCATTTGCATATGGTCCACTATGCACCTGTTGTGATCATGGTATTGATGATGTATTTGTGGCTTTAATTGGGCCACTATTTGTAATTCCAATTTTGTGCCTAGATCAGATCACCTCTTTGGATTCATTGCTCTAGCATCAGTTCAAATCTTCTGCCTACACCTGAATATTCTTCTGTCTTTGGGTCCATTTGCCAGCCTGTTTTCAATAGAGCTCCAGATCAAGGTTCCGTCATCAAGATCATTCCAAACTACTGACGTCAAGGATTTGAATCGCCGATCTCTATCTTCATCTCCCTCTTTGCAAATCAACAACTAAGTGTGTTGATCCTATCTACCATTTTTTCGTCAAATTGATCTTCTTTAGCTCTTCAACAAAGGATTAATCTATTCTCTATTTTCTACTGGCAGGGCCAACCAATTAATGTTCTTTTGCTTGTTTCCACCGTTGGATAATCCACATAAATAAATTCAAACTGGGGGTAGGATATGTCAAAATAAATCAGGATCATCTCTCAAGATTTTTTCATAAGCTAAATAATGTAGGCCATCAGTAAAGATGGATTATTATGTTTCCATATAACACATATATTGCCAGCATTCATGGTTAATGAAATTACACCAAATTATTAAATTCTCAAATATTTAATGAGTTCAAACCAGAAGGCCATCAAGTTGAATAGTTGGGTCAAGTTTGACTGAATAATTTAGCAAAATGGTGGCCCATTGAGGTGTCAACTCAGCCAAATCTAGGTTAGGTTTATTGAGTTTTTATAGTTTCAAAATTAATAAAATAGAAAATGGAGTTAATCGAATAAATGAAGAAAAGGAGAGAGAGAGAGAGAGAGAGAGAGAGAGAGAGAGAGAGAGAGAGAGAGATCCACAAATAAAAATGAAAAGATCCATGCTCGCTACATGCACTAGTTTATTCTTCTATTCCTTACTGTGATCCACATGCACACCAAAAAGGAAATTGCCTTATTTCTCCATATTCCCCTCGTGTCAGAGTATGAATGTCACACATGCCAACTTGCTCAATTTCATCTTGCTAAAAAGCATGCCCAACTCAATTAATTTTGCTAAGAGGCTTTCTAAAAGCTTCAGTGATGACATTGACTAACTGTTCACCAACCACACAAAAGGTGCTACTGGTGATGGGATAATTTTCTTAATAAGGATTGAAGATTTGGGAATAAAATTATCAAGTTCATTATCAGATTTACATCTTAATATTCCAATCCAAAACATGATTTCAATCCATTGTCATTATTCCACAAGAACTGAATCAAATGATATTTTGTAATAAACATAACATTAGGCGGAATTAAACATCATAAACAAAACACATACCCGAATCCATCGCTTGATTAAGAGACTCCTCTATCAGTCCAATATCACTGTATATCCTTTGATCCTTCCTGAAATTATAATGCAAATGGAGAGAAGAGGTGCCCTTTAGATTTCTCTCTCTTTCCCTTCCTTAGTCTCAATGCTATGGATTTCTTAAGCTGATGATATTCTTGAACTGCAGAGAGAAACTTTTCATGGGGAGAGAGAGGACCTTTGAGCAGTTAGTATTCTTTAATACCACAACCCATCAAAGTGGTAACTGACCCAACCCTTTCTCTTCCAACCGTTACATGCATATAATTGAATATGAGTCCCTATTTTTAAGTCCACAATGTGTGGGCCACATAAGGTGAGATTAAATCTTACAACTGGGGCTTCCACAGAGACATTCTCCTTGACAAAGTGACAGTCTATTCCAATACACTTTTTTTTTTCATCGAAGACTGGAATGGATGCTATTTGGATAACAACATGATTGTCACAACATAGAGAAGTGGAGTTGGAACCTTAAAGACGGAGATCGCAGCCATAACATTTCACAGAAAGTAAGTGTGTTACCTTTGTTCAATGAGCCACCACAAATTGTTTCTTACTTTCCCATCTGACAAAATTATCACTCTCAAGAATTCCCAGTAGTTGATCTTCAATCCTATTTTTTAATGATGATGGCTGATCTTCAATTGTCAATGTATCTTGCTAGGTCAATATAACAATAACCACCCAAATCTAGGTCCTTATAGTTACTAAACAACAACTCTTTTCTCTAGAGCTGATCTGAAATATCTCAAAATACGTTAAAACTGCATCCAAGTTATCAAGGAGATGCACGAACTAGTTGCTACACTAACTGCAATTGCAGATAGGACAAGTTATATTCAAGTAGATGAGTTTCTATACCCAACAATGAAGGGAACTAGGATATTTGAGAGAAACTGGATTTTAAGACCATGACTTCTCAACCACTCTCCCCCCCCCACCCCCCCAACAACCAAAAAAAAAAAAAAAGGGATTTAAGATCATGCAGTCTATGATTGGTTTCATGAGAGCAAGAGACAATGTGTCTCCATCAAGGGGAGATGGCAGTTGTTCAGTCTTACACTCAGTTGTCTAATATCTAGTAAAAATTTGATCATATTGACAACCTACAATTACATGGCGAATGGGATATTATTTTATTTACCAAACAGGATATGTCACCTGGCTGGTTTCATATTCTGGAGCTCAAATAGTTAGCACCAAGCCTCTTCCATCTCTACATGAAGTTTATGCCACATTGCTATGAGATGAGAAAGTAGGGCGCCTATGACGTTCAAAATTGTTTTTGAAAAGTCCATTTTGCTTTATGAAAGTCAATCTTCCTCAAAAAAGAAAGCTATTGCATCTGATGATGATTGAGATTATCAAAATAGACGCAGCAGAGGGAAAATGGAGGCAATCATTTTTTGTACCCTTTGCCAAGGTACAAATCATTTTGGGATTACATGCTTCAAATTACATGGTCGGTCACCACAACGGCACAAGCTCACACCTCTCAGAAAGAAGCATCAAAACAAAAACAAGAAGTAATGATTGATGATCGAGTAAACATATCTCAGGAGGATATAATTTGCTTTTCCAAGACTAAATGAAGTTGAAGAAAGCCTCATCTCCTTTCTCTACTAACCACATGGCAAATATGTCCAATTGTTTATTTACATTTGTTCACAATCTTTGGGTAAGGTTAAACTAACTAATGGCACTTTATCAGTGGAAAGAGTATCATACCTCATCCTCTAGCTGCTATTATATGCTCTTTTTGTTCCAAATTTGTTTACAAATTTATTATCTGTGAGATTCCCTCTCAAAATCTCTCGATTGTTTTATGCTCTTTTTCCCACTCATTGTCTTTTCCAAGATCTAAATATGAAGAGGACAACTGGCAGTGGCTGTGATGATCATTTGATTCCAATATTTGCTTCATTTGCTGGTGTTATTTCTTCATCAGATAATGTGAGGTTCTGGCATTATTCAAATGTCACCCATCTAATAAAATTTTGAGTTCTTTAGTTCCTAGTTTGAAAGTAAACAAAGTTTATTATGATAATTCCAAAATTCATGGATCATGGGCGCATGGATCCTAAGACCTAGGAGATCTTCTAACTTTTATGGTCCATGGCTTAATTATAAATAAGCATGGACATCCAATGCTTTGTGCACACGATTTGGATAATAAAATTTTAATTTATGCATATGGTTTGGATTTTGCATTTTTTAATCATTTCACAATTATATGCATTCGGCCATATCATATTAAATTTAATCCCATAATACAATCTTAGATTCAAATGAATTTTAATTTCATTACAGTGTTATTGCATGGTTTCAATAAAACTTGTGAAATTTGAGTCTATCTTCAATTTACATTGAGTGAACTTGAACTGGGTGATTTGAGCTTTAGATTCTCTCATAATCCAAGTTGTTGCGAAGTTGGTCTTCAGGGATTCTAAAATTTGAATTCCTTGATTCGAGCTGTGGAACCCAAATCTAAAACTTATTCCACTTAAGGTTTTGTAAGTGTGAGGCTTTTTCTTGCAGTTACGACCATAGCCTTTATCAGTTGGTCATCTGAGCTTGGATCTTGTGCTTACCTGCCATTTTTGGAACCTGTTAGAAAGTGTCCGTTTTTACGTCCAATTATTTGGGGGACTTGCTAAACTTAAAAAGTTGTTTTTGGAAAGTTTTTATTTTTAGAAGGCTGCTATTTTTAGAAGTTACAATATGTAGATACTGTCTAATTTTTCGATGAGTACTAAATTTGTTATTCTATTTTTGGAAAGTGCTATTTTTGGACTCCCTATATTTGGCAATTGCTATTTTGGGAAAGTGGTGTTTTCTACTTTTGAGACAGGGATTGTTGGGATTGTTACTTGCATCTTTTGTACGTCAATGGCATGGAGAAAAAACTAGAAACAACCTAAAGGGTATGCCAGAGACACCTAAGAGAAGACAAATTGCGGAGTTGACAAGTAGACTGGATGAAGCGCTTGCAGAGATTGACAGACTGCAAGATTTCGACCAACTTCATCAATTGGATATTAGATCTCTTGCAGTTACAACCTTAGCCGTCATCAATTGGGTGTATGGAGGTCGCGGATTTTGATTTGTTTTGTCCTTTTTGTTTAGCCATTTTGATTCCTTTTGTTCTTCTTAGGCATAGGTCTCCTATGCTTTTCTTGCGTGTTGTTGCTTTGTACTGTGTGTTCATTAATAGATCTATTCAGTCTCTGCTTCGGAAAAAAAAATTGTAATATAGAACAAATCAATTAGACTCAAACAAAACCATACTTGTTTTGTGCCTAAAATGACTTCAAATTTTAAAATTTTAGACTATAATCAACCTCAAATTTCAAATTATTTCCAAATTGACAAAAGCCTATAGTATAGTTAGCAAGTGCTAATAGTTGCAATTATAAAGACGCTTGGTTCAAGACATATGGGCATTTTGATAGATAGTTGGCCCATGTAGAACTGTTTTTTTTTTTAAGGAGCCCATTAAGGTAGTTGACGAGAGCCCATGAAGAACAATTTGCCAAACACAATTCTAAATACCAATCCCAGGTAGATGGACTAAATTGATTTACAATAACAATGTATGTTAAACAGTAATCAAAACCAAACATGGCCATCATGCAAATTCAACCCACTCAAACTGTGCCCAACAAATGACTATACTGGATTTAAGCTATTTAGGCAACGTGGATGCTCTCATGAGCACTTACCTTTTTTTAGTTAATGGAACCCTATATATTGGATATTTAATTGGAAAAATCGGACTACCTCAGACACGGTTACATGTCTCTTTAGACTCATTACCCATTACTAAGAAAGATTGATGCTGATAACAATTTGATCATATAGATATATTGAATCTTTATATCGAAAGTAGGTGTAAGCTTCCAGTCAATGATGGAAAAGGCATGAATTTGCCTCTTAACACATTATAAATTATAAGTCGCACAACCAAATGGGAAAAGGCCGTAGGCCCATTTAGTAAGTTGGGATTCTTGGGTGGAGTTGACGTTTGGGTTTTTTGTGGGATTTCATAATTCCTATCTGGAATTCAGGTTAAGTGAAATGGAAATCTGAGGTATGAATTATGAAATCCCACAAAATTCTAACTCCATGGGGTTCATTAACTCACATATTAGATTCTTATTCTGGAATCCCCAAAGCTAGAACCACTTTAATTACCAAATCCTCATAGTCCAGATAATTATTCCAAACCCACCAAGCACAAAATGGCTATTGAAGGAACTATAAAATTTTAGAATTAGTAGAATTTGTAACTCCAGATTTTAAATAATTACAAACTAAACTACAATTACAACCAAACAGGCCCAAGTCGGTTCTCCCAAGTGCATTGATAGGATTTAGTTCATTAACAATTCTTGTCTTGTAGGTCATAATGCATAGAAAGATCAAGAATCAAGTAGTACCACATCAAATTATATTGCCTTCTGTGTTACCTGAATCGATCGGACCAATGTGCCTCAGCAAAAACTCTCTTGTAATCCAGCAAGACCAAGGTACAGCGACGTTCGGCAGCAGAGAACGAGACAGGAGAAGGGGAATATAGTACAAGTCCATCATTACAAGTGGTACCAGAGATTTAATGACTGTATAAAAAGAAGAGAGCTTGGAGAGAGTAGAAAAAGCGATTGAGGGGAAGGTGAGTTTGGATAAGGCAATGGAGAGAAGCAAGAGGGAAAGGTGAGTGGAATGCTAGATCTTCCGACCAAGCAGAGGCGATTGGCATAAAGAATCCGGCATTCCACTCTCTTGAGAGGTCAATTCCAGTAGAAGAAAGACGATGCGAGCAAGAGGATTACCAGTTTCGGGGCTTCAATCGTCTATCTGAATCTTCGGCAGCATGTTTGGACTTGGGCCGAGCCTAACCCGGCCGGTATAAAAAAACCGCATAAAAAAATTCGAAAAAAATAATTTCAAAAGATATCACATCTATTTCATTGCATTGAATGGTATATTAAAGTTAAATCATAAATCTGTAAATATAATTATGAAAATATAAAGTATAAGAAACATGATATCAAAATAAAGCTTTATTTAGTTTATGCATATATTTAAATCATAATTTATATTTATGTGCACAATGTATTAATCAACAATTAGCCAAATTGAGTCTTATCCAATGAAAAATATTTGCCTAGCTTCTAACTACTAAAAGAAAAAATTGTCTAATAATATTTAATATTCATGGATTAATTTAAAGTCATTAATTTGTGATAACTTAAAAAACATGGATTTTATAATTTAAAGTCACTTATATATATATATATATATATATATATATATATATATATATATATATATACAATCACTAGCATGGGTCACAATCCGGTCTTTTTTATTTTTGTTTGTAAATGTCATAAAAATCAATCATATGAATTAAAATACATTTGATACATTAAATTTTAATACTAAATTCAAATTTTATATTTGATCTTAATTGCTAAGATCACTAGAGACCTTAGAATATTTTTTTTAAGATATATGATGATTTTGATCATTAAAATTAAGTGATTGAAAATTGAATTTAAGACTAAAATCTAGTTGTAGCTCATCAAAAATTTTTTTTAGTTGATTTTTATGAAAATAATAAAATTAAAAAAAACTAAGTTTATCTTTCACACCTAGAAATATTCATAATATAAAAAAGGTATTGAAGAAATGTGGTGTATATCACTCATAAATACATTTGGAGTATAGGTTTCAAACAATTTGAGCCAAATTTAAGCCCATGAACTGGATCCATTAACAATTGTTCAAAACTTTCCTATATGAGACCCTTTGACATCATTAAGGCATTAAGCATTCAAAACTCACATCCGAGATCTGACTCGTTCACACTCTGTTTCTCAGACTCGGCCCATTCAGAGCTCAATATTTTTGCAAGAGGCTGCCCCTTCATCTCTTTCTTTCAAGCTCCCGGAGAGAGAAAATGCAGAAGAGAGATCAGAGCAAGGCGGGGGGAGGCGCAGGGGGTGGGGGAACCCCTGCACCGAAGCGAGGGCGTCCTTTTGGGAGCAGCAGCAGTGCCGCCGCCGCGGCAGCAGCCGCGGCAGCTGATTCCGCTGCCCCTTCCACTCTTCTTGGACCTTCTCTTCAAGTCCACAGCGCCTTTGCAGGTCTCTTTCTCTCTTTCTCTTCTATTTCCAGAGTATGCACTTTCCCGTTTATTTTTTATTCATTCACTTCCTCATTTCCCCGTTGCATCCCTTTTTCATCGGTCGCTGTTGGGGGAGATGTAGAGTTCATCCCCTTTATGTGATCCACTTAGGAATTTCAACAAACACAAGGGCTGCAGTACTGCACTTTCCACTCCTACAGCCATAATGTGTTGCTGCCTCATGTGCGATGTTTCTCTTTTGTGCCTCAAATTTGAAAGATTACTTGCGTGACTAAATTGAGTGGACCAAACACCAGGATTGGACCACAAAAACAACCCAATGATTTCAGTCCACTATTTGGACTTTGAATGTGCCCCAAATTGCTACCCTCCTGATGTGAAATGACAGGGGGACCAGTGTTTTTAATAATAAGTGATATGGACGTCCTTTTGTCCACTTGTCATCATCTAGGTGGTGAAAAGATTTCAAGTGGTGAAAAGATTCTAAGTGGGGAGACAAGGAGATGAAGAGAAAAGTCCATTTGGTTGCTTGGTCGGAAATTCTAAAACCTAAACCCAAGGGAGGACTTGGCTTTGTTCCTATGCAGCTTAGGAACCAAGCACTACTATGCAAGTAGGTTTGGCGATTCGGTAGAGAGTGGGAGGCACTGTGGGTTAGAGTTTTGTCAGCTTGATATGGAGTGGAGGAGAAAGGAGGCTGGTATCTTAGTGGGAATGTGGAGAAATTGGGTTCCTAAATGGTTAAGGCTTGGTGAAAATTAGGCCAAGGGGAAGGCACAATGGGGAACATGTTTAGATGCAAGACTAGATTCTTGGTAGGGAGGGGAGAGAGATCTCTTTTCTGGAAGGATTTGTGGATAGGAGAGAAACCCCTCAAGGAAACATTTCCAAGACTGTTTAGGATTTCAAGGAACGCCAACGCACTTATTTAGGACTTCTATAAGGAGGGTAGGCAAATTTTCTAGCAATTTGACTTCCGCAAGGAACTTAGGCCCTTTGAAGACTGATGTTTAAATGAATTATTAGCACAATTGGGGCAATTTCCACTATCACTTGATGAGGAGGACGAACTTATTTGGACAGGAGATTCCTCCAGTAGCTTATCGGTTAGAGTAATGGTGGATTTGATTAAAAAACAATAATTAAATGACGAGGCCACTACCAGTTTGATTTGGAGAGGGGCGGCTCCCGAGGGTCCAAATTTTCGCATGGTGTTGTTAAAAGAGAAGGTGCTCACCAGGATAGAATTGAGGAGAGGGTTGCTTAGAACAGAGGATGTACATTATGCAAGTTAGCGGGCGAGGACGTTGACTGCCTCTTTTTAAATTGTACAATTGCGAGGGGATTATGGTTAAAATTCCGCTAAACTTATTTGATCCTCATGGGTTTTTGATAGGTCGTGTATAGGAATAGTGGGTTTTTGGTACCTACCGAGAGTAAACCCTACATTGAAACTTGCTTGGCAAACGATTCCGACAATAATTTTGTAGACATTGTGGAAGGAAAAAATGCTAGAATCTTTGAAGGCAAATCATTGGACGAAAATGAGCTTTTTCAGGTAGCCAAATGGAGACTTTGCGTTTGGTTGCTGGCTGACACTAAGTTTAAGAGCCTCAAATTAAATAATCTCCTCCGGTCTTGGGAAGGGTGTATGAGCGGATATAGGAGAAAAGTGAGGTTGGAGGAGAGATGAGTGCCACCAGAACAGGGCGTCTTGAAATTTAATGTAGAGGGCTAGATAGGGGAAAACCGGGGCCAGCTGGGATAGGCGGTGTGCTTAGGAATTATAGGGGAGAAACATCTATCATCTTCAATGAGTAGGTGGGAACCAATGATTCAAATGAGGCGGAAATCCTTACTATTAGGAGAACTTTGGCTATCTGGAAAGTTCACTGGCAAGATAAACTAGTTATTAAAGGGGATTCGGCAAATGTTTTCAAGTGGGCAAAGGGTCTGAGGCGTCCTCTGTGGAGAATGGTCAATTTGGTAAGGGAGGTTAGAGAATTGGTTGTATGGATGGATATATCTTTTGTTAAGACCGGTTATTCAGCTAATGGAGTGGCATACTACTTTGCCAAATTGGGAATCGGCAATCATTTCTCGGTCTTTTTCTTACGACATTTTTTGTTGTTTTCGTATATTTGTTTTGTTTTCTCATTTTCTTGTTGTTTACCTTTTTTTTTTTTATGGTCTAATCCTATTAGACCCTATTCATTGTACTTGTACCTCTTTTTTGTTTTAATGAATTTTTCATTGTTATTGCTCAAAAAAAAAAAAAAAACCCTGCACTTATTGACTTTCTGCCAATATGTGGTATAAAGGATAACTAAATTATCCATTATTAATTGTTCACAACTTTTGCTTTTGGTCTTTAATGGTGTATCCTCTACCTGGTACAACCTTTAGATTGATGATGTAAATATTTTTTTAGCATATTTTCTTCTATTTTTCTTCTGAATTTTACTTTGCTTTTGCCATGAATTGTTTATTTGGGTTGTATTGATAATTTGTTGATTCCCCATTTAATCTATTGGTTTTCTCACTTCCAGATCAAAACAACAAAAGGGTAGTCCTTGCTCTGCAGAGTGGGCTGAAGAGTGAATTAACCTGGGCTCTGAACACCCTTACTTTGCTCTCCTTCAAAGAGAAAGATGAAATGCGCAGAGATGCGACACCTCTTGCTAAAATTCCTGGATTGCTGGATGCTCTTCTTCAAATTGTAGGCGTATTTAACCCTTTTTCTTTTCTCTGTGTCTTTCCATGATTTCTTTACCTTATTTTCCTAGGGTGAGGGGAGTTTATTAAAAAAATGTTTTAGCCAAAAGTCTTTCTGTTCACGACTAGTCTTATGATAGTATTTTTCAAATGTTTTGAAATATGTCGTGAATTCACATACATCACATATTTTTAATCTAGTGAGGTGGCGGTTAACGTCCTCAACTAAAAGACTTATAGATTCTTTTCCTATTTCTCCACTAAACACATCAAAGATTGTATCAAAATCTTCTTTTAATTCTTCTATCCAATGTTTTTTAACATCTTTCCTTCTTCAGAATTTTCCCAATATCTTAACCAATTAAGAATATGTCCTTGAAGAGTAGCAGCTAAATAGTCTATGAATCTAGATGATTTCCAACTTGATTTATAGTTGGTTATGATGACGGACATTGACTGTGCCCACTCATCAATTGTTTGTGAATAATCTTTAGGATGGACATTTGTTAGGTCTAAATAAATTCCATTTGACCTACAATGTGTTTATTCAAGTCGTCTCTTCTTTGTTGCACTGGCACAGGTAAAGGTTCTTCTTGACCAAAAGTCGAACCATGTTCTGTTTTTATAGTTTTGAAAATCTCTTGTTGGTTCAAGATATAATCAAGAGGTGTATTACTTGTTCTGCTTCTTCAGAAGAAGTGTCTGAAAGAAGTTCTTCTGTTGCCACATTTGCTGTTTCTAATTTAATATTTTCTTCTTTTGAATCTGATTCTTCTAATGATGTAGTTCATTATCTGCTATATCTCTTTTCTTAGAGAATAACAAGAAAATTTGAATAATTCTTCATGTTTGAGATAGAACTCTTGCATAAGTTGAAGAAGTTTCTTTCTTTCATAATATCATCTTCAACTTCATATCTAGATTTTCAATATTCAATAATTGACTTATATTCTTGGAAATCTGCGATATTTTTATATGAAACTTCCTCTAATACCTTTAGAGTAGTAGTCCCATTGAATAATCTAGGGACGTAGGTATCATCACTAGATGTAGGAATGAACGATGAACTATATTGTATTAGATTTTTATTTAATTCTGTATTTCTGTTACTATATTTTTAGTCCTGCCTGATAAGTCTAATTCAGTAACATTTCCTACTGACCCAATACTTTCTTTAATTTCTTTTTGTGAATTTTCAATTGTAACAGTTGCATTTTTCTCAAGAGGTTCATCTCACAGAGGACCAGTATATGTGACACTTGAGAAATTTGGAGTTAATTTCTGGTACATTTGCCTTCTATTTGTCTCTTCATTTAATACCCTATTTTCTACTATCATGTTATAGATTGATGACTGGCGTGACATAGCTCTTCCGAAAGACCTGACAAAGCCTCCTAGAGTCCGATTGTTGGGGGCAAATTCTGTTGTTACAGGGTTTGGGAATGAGTATGATGCCATGGGTCCTAATGATGCTCTCTTTCACCTTGGGTAACCTCAGTCTCCTTGTATGTAAATTACTAGGCCTTGGACACCATGCACTTCAAAATTTGAGTCAGAACTCTGATGATGGATTGAACTTTATGGCAGCTCTGGAACCGATTCATCCAAAGTGGAGGCTTCAGTTAGCAAGGGCAAGCATCGTTCTTCAGATTGGTGGTTTGATGAAGATGGTCTGTTTAATCTGGATGAGGAAGGAAAAGCAGAGAAACAACAGTGTGCTGTTGTGGCCTCTAATATAGTCCGCAACTTCTCTTTCATGCCAGACAATGACATGATCATGGCTCAACATAGACATTGCCTGGAATCAATGTTCCAGTGCTTAGAAGATCACACTACGGGTGAGAAAAAAATTCTAAATGAAATTGTTCAATTCTCTGTACTCTCTGGGTTTTAGTCCTTTTTATTGTTTTATTCCGTTATGAATATTGTTTCTATGGCATAGTAGTTTATGGACTGTTTCTTCTCTCCCCTAGTTTCTATATGTCTTATATGCTATAAAGTCACAGAAATGTTCTCAATATTCTTCTGTTGAAAGTCATGCAATTTTTTATGGGGGCAGAATCTGATGCTTTGCACTTTTTTTTGACATTCAACAAAATGCTTTACACCTTTTCCAAATTAGAAGTTTAAATTGGAGCCAATATTTGCAATGTCAATCAGATTTAGTGATGACTTTTCCTAATTTAAGTGAAAACTGCACAAAGAAAAGCAATTATTCAAAGAAAAAAAAGACACCTGTGCAAAGAAAAGAAAGCACCACAGAGTTTATTATTTAACATAAAGCACCATGCAGTTCCACCCAGCAAATGGACATGACAAGTGTACATGCCATAATGCCTGGAAATTTTGTACAGAACTACAGATGCATATCGGGCCTTGTGACTGTCTTCAATTCTATCTGCCATCAATAACAGCCAACCAATCTTTGTTCGGGTCAAGGTCGGAAAACTTGGCAACTCAACTTTGGACTTGAGCCAAATTAACACACTTTTTGCCAAGACCAAGTCAAAAAGCATGCATACTTGCTGATATGTGAAAAAATGAGCATGAATTGAGCTTCACTTGGCTGAGTATTTCATTGGCCTGGTGACTTGGCTGAGTCATCCAAGTCTTGCTCAAAAAAATTAAAACAGCAAAATTTGCCTCAGCCTCAGTGTCAATCTTAAATTGTGAAAGAACTTGGACAAGTCTCTCCCAAGTCCAGTATGGGGCTAATCTTCTACTTTTTTTGAAACATTGTCGATTAAATATCATTAAAAGGAAGGGAGTACAAAGAAGGGATCCGAGTATAGGAGATATATACTCAGAACCGAAGAGAAAGACAAAAGAAAGAAACCAAAAAAAGAACAAAATAAAAGAAAGCAAGATACATCAAAATGCCAGACCCACAATAAGCAAAGTAAACCCCCAAGCCCAGCCGTCAAGGCTGAGAAAATGAAAAAAATTCCAAGGATGGAGTCTGAAGTGTAACACCAGATTTTGCCAAAAAGTCTGCAACACAATTTGCCGAACGAGGTGTATGAACGAATGAGACACCACCTGAACTGCACAACCTCCAAATGTCCCTAGCAATACCCATCAACCTCCAAAGGGGGATTTTTTTTTTATTGCCCCAGGATATGACATTAGTTGAGTCACTTTCGATAATGAGGTTACTGCTCCTAAACTCAAACCACACCTGGAGTGCTCTCCTAATTGCCCTCAATTCAGCTTCATCAGACTCTATCAGCCCAACTGATTCGGAAAAAGCTGCTATCATTCTACCCCTACCATCATGTAACACACCTCATATACTTGCCGGCCTTGGTTTACCTTTTGCAGCCTCATCTACATTGAATTTGCATGAACTTAGGGGAGGCGCAACCCACTTGACCAATCGTTTTTTGGCTCTACCCACACCCTTCATACACCCATCCTAAGACAAATAAAAATCCTCTGGTGCAAGACCCCGAAATTCTTTACACACCGACAACCAACTAATCACTTGCCATTTTGCCTTCTCAAAAACATCTTTAGAGTCTCCCATTTTTTCCTCAAAGATCCTCCCATTTCGCTCCTTCCAAATAACCCACGAGACGGCAAAAGACACCATCTTCCAGGTTAACCCCCATCCAGGCCACAAAGAACTCCTCCACATCGCTACTAAGGACCCATGAACACCCAAAGAGTCTCAAAAAATAAGCCCAAACCATCCCTGTGAATCGACATTTGCATAACAAGTGGTCCACAGTTTCCTCCTCAATCTCACATAAGGGACACACAAGTGGAGCCTCATCTAAAATAACACGCATTCTCTTAAGATTGTGTCTCACAAAGATCTTATGCAAGGCTGCCCACATAAAGAATTGGATTCTAGGGGGTATTGAGTTGTTCCAAGCCAAGTTACAAATAGGAGGTGACGGTAAATTTAATGCATAAGCCGAACACAGAATTGACTTAACGGAGAAGGACCCTGACGGCTCCATAGACCAGATCCACTTGTCCTCATCCACAATCCACAACCTGGTATCCATTAGGATTCCGATCAAGGCTTGATGACTACCTTCCTCAAAATCCCGCAAAATCCTCCTGAAAGAGATTGACCACTGTGCTATGCCATTAACCTCACTATAGTAATCACTGATCAACGCATCACGATTTTGAGCTACTCTAAAAAGTCTGGGAAAATCTAACATTAAAGGCCTCTCTCCCACCCAAATGTCCTTCCAGAACAGAACTCTCCTGCCATTGCCAGCCAACACCTTAATCCCCCTTTGAAACGCTTCCCCAACCTTTCCTTCCCCGCTCCCAATCTTCATGAAGGCTTTCACTACCGACGACCCATCCCTAGAAGCCCTACTACCTAACTTCCAACCTCCAGGGTCACCCTCACCGTACCTCTCTGTTAAAATTTTCCTCCACAAGGCCTCCCTATCTGAGGCAAATCTCCACAACCATTTACTCAGAAGGGCATGATTCCTATCCCTAATACTGTAAATCCCCAACCCACCCTTCTCTCTCATGTCCTTAGCGATTTCCCATTTCACTAAGTGGATCTTCTTTTTCATCTCCTTCCCTTCCCATAGAAATTATCGTTGAATTTTTTCTATCCTTTTTGCCACCCCCATAGGGATTTCAAACAATGATAGATAGTAAGTGGGAAGATTCACTAGGCACAATTTGATAAGAGTTAATCTACCCTCCAGTGAGAGATAAGACTTACTCCAAGCATTCAACTTCTTTGATATTCTTTCTAACATAGGTTCCCAAAAAGCTTTGGATCTCGGATTTCCCTATACAGGTAATCCCAGGTATGCAAATGGGATTTTGCCAATACCACACCCTATCTCTCTAGCTAACCCTTCAAGCTCCTCTGCCTCCACCCCCAAAACAAATGATATTACTTTTCCCTAGATTTATTCTTAGACCCGATACCAGTTCAAAACACCTTAGGACCGCTTTCACCCCAAAAAGCTCCTCACTAGATCCTTCACAGAATAGTAACGTATCATCCGCGAATTGTAGGTAACTGATTGACGGACCGCCTGGGGAGATCTCCAAACCTTTTATGAGATTAGACTGCTTGGCACGATTCATGAGACCATTGAGTGCCTCTGCTACCATAGTGAAAAGGAATGGAGAGAGTGGGTCCCCTTGACGTAAACCCCTAGTGGCCCTTATTGGTTATGTAGGTGAGCTATTCACCAAAATTGAATAAGAAGATTCTTGTACACATGCCCTCAACCAACTCCGCCATTTGGTGCCAAAACCCATTTTCCAAAAAAGATAATCCACAAACTCCCATCTTACATGATCATAGGCCTTCTCCATATCAAGCTTCAAGAGCACACCCCTAAGACCATCCTTTCGTCTAGCGTGGATATGTTCGTTTGCTATCAAGACTCCATCCAAAATTTGTCGACCCCCAATGAAGGCCCCTTGTGATTCACCGACCAAGTCCCCAAGAACTGATCTAAGTCTCGTAGCTAGTACCTTGGCCAACAGCTTATACATACACTCAACTAGACTAATAGGTCTAAAATGAGATAACTCTGAAGCTCCCTCTTTTTTTGGGATTAAAGCTACCAAGCTATGTTTGAGGCTCTTATTTAGGACCCCTCTCCTATGAAACTCCCTAAAAAATTTAAGGAAATCCTCTTTAATGATTTCCCAACAACTCCTAAGGAATCTAAAATTGAACCCGTCGGGGCCCGGAGCCTTATCCCCATCCACACTATGTAGAGCTTCCAACACTTCTACCTCCTCAAACTCTCTTTCTAGCCAAGAAGCCTTCCCTGGCTCAAGAGAACAGAATGCAATCCCCTCCAAGGTTGGGTACCTAGACTGCTCCCTAGCGCCAGGCCTATCACCCCCAACAGAACTGGAGAGCACCAGATGAGGTCTATGATTAGGACCAATAACCCCCTCTCTAAGATAATCAACCACATGTCCCCTGCTAACTGTAGGCCAGACTCCCCCCAAGGTAGAGTAGGTATGATAAGGAACAAAATGGAAAAGTGCAGAAGGGTGGATAGCACCTGGACCAAGAAGCGCCGCCTCCGAAAGATGCTGCTGATTTGGCATATCGACACCCACTAAAGAGGGCCCTGAAAGAGATATCGGAGACCCCTGCAGGTGGCCTGGTAAATGACACACGCCCCCCCTGATATGAGACATCGCTGAAGATGACTCGAGAAGAGGATGCCGAGGACTCATGACTTCCGCAACTGGATGTATAACCTGAAGATGCTGATGGTTTTGCTGCTTCACGGACCGCTGCCCAAAAGGATCTACGCCCGCCAAAACACTAGCCTGAAATGGGAAGAGAACGGTCCCTGACTCGGAAGAGCCCGGGATAAGAGGAGCAAGAATGAAAGAAGAAAGTAACGAATGAGAAGGTACATGAGAAGGAGAGGTAGGAGCACCTGGAGAAGGAGAGGACCTGGCAACAGGAATCTGATGATGAGGCAGAGCATGGGGGTACGAATCAAATCCCGTCAATGGCACAATAGCAGGGAACTCAGAAACCGGCCTGTGTGGATTTCCTTCACCGTTAGGAGCAAAGATAGAGATAAAGTGATTTCTGACCGCTGCTCTAATCTTGCTTTTTCTTTCCAACCTTCTTCCACCCACTGAAATAACTCTCAACGAATTTACTATGGTTCTAGCTTTAGCCATGCGGTGGAAGAATTTTGTATTTCTGTCCCCTTCTTTCAACCATGAAGCTCTCGACTTCTGTCTCCATTCCACTTCTTCCCTCCTTAGTAGACCCCATAATTTTGACATACACAAGTGTTTTTCAATGTACTCCTCCTCAGACAATGGGGGTACGAATCAAATCCCGTCAATGGCACAATAGCAGGGAACTCAGAAACCGGCCTGTGTGGATTTCCTTCACCGTTAGGAGCAAAGATAGAGATAAAGTGACTTCTGACCGCTGCGCTAATCTTGCCTTTTCTTTCCAACCTTCTTCCACCCACTGAAATAACTCTCAACGAATTTACTATGGTTCTAGCTTTGGCCATGCGGTGGAAGAATTTTGTATTTCTGTCCCCTTCTTTCAACCATGAAGCTCTCGACTTCTGTCTCCATTCCACTTCTTCCCTCCTTAGTAGACCCCATAATTTTGACATACACAAGTGTTTCTCAATGTACTCCTCCTCAGACAAGTCTCTATCTTCCTCCACGCCCTCCCAATTCCTCAAAACCTCGGAAATATGTTCCTTTTCCTCATGCAACTCACCAATGCCTCCTTACACCATTCTTTTATCTTGAATTTCAATAGCTTCAATTTTTTCTGCAGACAAACACCGGCCAACCCCTCAACCTCAAAAGAGTTCCACCATTTCTTCATTTTCCTGAAAAAGTCCTTATGGTCTAGGCAAGCATTGTTGAAGCGAAAGGTCCGAGGACCCCAATCCTCCTCCTCCATGCTAAGAAGAATTGGCCAATGATCTGAAACTGGCCTCCTAAGCTTAATCTGGGCCCCAGCACCAAATAACTCCTCCCAACCAACCGATACTAAGAACCTATCACGTCTACTCATAGAAGGACCTTTCAATCCATTCGACCAGGTAAATCTTCCACCCAACAATGGATAATCCACTAGCTGGTAAGAATTGATGCAATCAGAAAACTCCTCTGAGTAGTTGGTTCTTGCTGACCGGCCCCTCCTCTCTGATGGGAAACAAACAACATTGAACTGTCCTCCTACACACCACGGTCCTGACCAACTGTTCTTTAAATGATGAATTTCTTCCCAGAACTGAACTCTTTCAGCCTCCGAATGTGGACCATGAAAAATGGAGCAGAAAAGTGAGAACATTATGAAAACCAACCCAAGAGCTCAAGAGCAAATGGACAATGGTTTAATTGGAAGGCAAATGGAAGTGTGAATCTGAGATCAAATTTAGGAGAAAACTACTGAGGTTTTAAAATAGAATTCTAGGAAGGGGCAAATTGCCAACCAATCTCAACCAAATCAAATGAGGACAGCAGGCATACAAAGACCTGTATGAAAACAATGATCACACATAAACAAATTTACATGTTCTATACCTTGAATTTGAATTCTGTGAAACCCTTCGCATAGGCTAAAAGATGTTGATTTGAGGGGACAGATACTTCGAGTCTGATCTGAAGAATGATTGGGAGGGTTAGTACCTTCTTTTGTGGAAAATGCGCCCATATCCATTTAGTTGATTCATTCATTGTCCAGAACAGTTTTTACTGGTTTAGAGTCATGGCTGCAGCACTCCATTAGCTGCATTTGATGATCAGTTTTTAATAAATGGCCTTTTGAGAATCATCTTTCAGAATAGGAAAAAAAGCCGTTTTGAGATTTTGGTTTCTGGCCATAAAATGACTTTCTATTTGATCCCACTACATGGGTTTTCCTGCTCAATTCTATTGCGATCATGTTACCTACATCTTTGTGGTAACAACAAAAATGCTAAATTGCCAAAATTGTTCCATGAAGAACATAGCTTGATTTTTCACTACTATCAATTTTTTTTTTTTTAATGTAAGGACATCCTTGCTAATTGCAGCAAAAGCCAGTTATTAGGAGATAGTCAATTTTTAGATAATGTTCTTTGAACTTTGCATGCTTGACTGGTTTTACGTTGTTCTTGTGGTCAGAGGATGAGGAGCTCATAACGAATGCACTTGAGACCATTGTAAATTTATCGCCATTGCTGGACCTACGAATCTTCAGCTCATCCAAGCCTTCCTATATCAAAATGACGTAAGATATTTCAATTTATAGTTCCCTCACACGTGCACACACTGACACACAAGCTCTTGGGTCATGCTTTGCTATGCAGATACTATACATATGCTTATGCATTTGTTAGAAGAATAGTACTGTACCATTATAGTGGACATCTTTTTGAAATAGCATTAACAATGGATGCCGTGATTGAGTGATCCTAGCCCTTTGATACACATTCTTACATTATATTTTAAGTATTCATCTATTAAGAACAGTCTAAGCAATTAAAAAACACATTTAGCAATAGAATCCACATAAATGTAAAATTTCTGGCTCCTCTTAAATTGGGCCCTCCTTATATTCTGTGCTACAACTTATGCAAGATATTTTCTTGGATAAAATTTACTCCACACTGCCGAAGTGCCGAATGTCTTAAATGGAAATAATAATAATAATAATAATCAAATTACCACCATTATTGCTATTGTCATAGTTGTTTTCCCATCTAAACATACTAAAATATTGACTTATATACATTTCCTTTTTTTTTTTCCATAAAAACAATTGTCTTATACACCTATGCTAGTATCTGATATAAGGTTTCATTCATCATCATCATTAGCCATTTTCTTATGTATATGCAGTTGACTTTTCAGTTCTTTGCCTCCATCATTCCCTATCAAAGATCACATTCTCCGTCACTATACATTCTAACACATCTTTCATCTAAGTCTCTACAGATCTCCTCCTCTACTTGCTGCTTGTAGCCTTTTCATTCTTTGTAAGGGGCTATTGTTGGTCATCGATGGACGTGTCTAACCATCTTAAACAGGGCTATTGTTGGTCATCTATGGACATGTGCTAACCATCTTAAACAATCTTCCATTATATTCTCATCTACCAGGTGTTGGATTTATGGCTCAAAGCCTATTTTGGCCTGGATTGTAAGTTGGGCCCAAGCCCAGGCCCGGTGGGGCCCAGTCTGTTGTAAGCAACAATATATAATGTTTGTTTCTGTAGGGTTTTTCTTTGGACTGAGCCTGAGGAGGCCATCCCCATTGGGGATCCCAAGAGGAAGCTCTAATGGTGAGAGTTGTGAGGAGAGAAATGTAGTGAGGAAGATAGAGATAGACATGAGGGAAGATACTGAAAGATTTGGGTCAGGGGTTCCTGAGTGGGATAAATCTTGTATCTTGTATTCTTTCTCTATGGATAAAATCTACACTCTCCCATGGACATATGCCAAGGTTGGGCTGAACCACGTATATCCTGTGTTCTCCTTGTGTGTGTGCTCTTGTATAATCTGTGATTGAATGTGTATGTGGGTTGGGTCTAATTTCTCCAACAATTGGTATCAGAGCTCTGGGTTTGGATTTGGGCTGGAAAAATCACATATCTGGAAGTCACAGAGCAATGGAGATTTAGGTCTTCTTTCAACACAACAGAGGCGGTGGCTGGAGCAGAGGAAGATCTTGCAGCACCGGCCAGCCTCAAGCGGATGTTTACTGCCATTCAGATTGGTGAATGGCGACAGAAAGTGCATTTGAGAGACCGCAGCTCTGAAGCAACCAACAATGTCCCAGTCAAACGCAGGAAGCTGAGCAGAGACGCCTAGTGCAGCCAGAGCAGGGGTGAGAGGATTCCATCGCCTGAATCGCAGGCGGATCTGATATTTGAGGATAGAGATCGAGAAAGATCAAAGGCAGCAAGCAGTGGCGATGCGTGCAGCGACGTTGGAGGCAGCTGCAAGCTGCGACCAAGGAGAAACAACACATCAGTGAAGGACAGCTCGACGGGCAGAGAGATCTGAGAGCAGATCTCGGTTGCAGATCTAGGACGGCGGAACAGAGAAGAGGCAAGCACTGCTGAGAGCAAGGAGACAACGCACATTAGTGTGAAAAGAGAGGGGGCTTCCATCGTCGGTCAAATCTAAGAGCAGATCTGGGAACGGCGCCATCGCACAATAGCTAGATTGATCAGATCTGAGTTGTGAGGAGAAAGAGATTTGCGACATGGGCGGCAACGACACCTAGGAGAGAAGGGCTATAGCAGCCAGTCAGCAGAGAGAAGAGGTCTGCAAGAAAGGGGCAGCCGTGCGTAGATCTCAGAGCAGTGGGGCGGCAAGCTGTGGTTAGTGACGTCTGCTAGAGGAAGAGAGACAACCAATTTGAGCAAAGGAGATCTTAGACGGGAGCTGAAAGACCCCTTTGGCGCAGATGGAGAGTCTTTGGGTTTCTGAGATCCCAAAAGAGATTGCAGCAGAACAACAAGAGGGTTTCAGAGAGGCAAAAACCCAAAGAGCATCGGCCAGCAGAGGAGATGCGGCATCACACGGTAGCAGAGCCAGGCTGTGCAGATAGGCAGCGTGCAGAGATAGGTTTGCTGTTCGAAAGGTGATTAAAAAAAAAAAGTTTTGGTGGTCTGGAGGACCACCATTTTAGGTAGTCACAGAGGACTACAGTTACGGCTAGTCTCGCAAGACTACGGTTTGGGTAGTCTGCAGGACCAAAGTATTGCTCTTATGGTGATCCACATGACTACACATTTGGGTGATCACGAGGGACCACAAATTTAGATACTCCTTCAGCGGGGAAAATCAACGGTCAGGATTGAGTTACAGTTTCTGGAGTCTTCGGGACTCGAAATTGAGATCTATCTTCGCCTGTGGGATCGTACCGAAGAGATCTTTGCAGTGACCGGTGTGAATTTGGTTTTTGGAGGAGTTGGGAGTGGTCAACGGCAGTGGAAGGCATCTCGGTGGCATGGCTCGAGGTGGAGCCCATTTGGTGCGGAGTTGCATATGCAACACATAGATCTCGACGGCTATGGTTCGAGGTGGAGCCCATTTGGTGCGGAGTTTCAGATGTAACACAGGAAGATTGGGCGGCAATGCTCGAGGTGGAGCCCGGTTGGGCTAAACAGTCTTACTCAAGACTGGATGAGCATCTCAAGGTATGGGATGGGCGTCTTACAGAAGATGAGGAACTGGAGGTGCTACACAACAGGTGGAGGTGTCATAAACTCAGTGCAACAATCTTCATGGTGTTGGGCTTTTACGCCAAGGTGGAGTTTGTTGGATTTATGGCACAAAGCCTGTTTTGGCCTGGATTTTCGGTTGGGCCTAGGCCCAATGGGGGCCCAGTCTGTTGTAAGCAACAATATGTAATGTCTCTTTCTGTAGGGTTTTTCTTTGGATTGAGCTTGAGGAGGCCATCTCCACTGGGGATCCCAAGAGGAAGCTCTAATGGTGAGAGCTGTGAGGAGAGAAATGTAGTGAGGAAGATAAAGAGAGACATGAGGGAAGATAGTGAGAGATTTGGGTCAGGGGTTCTGGAGTGGGATAAATCTTGTATCTTGTATTCTTTCTCTATGTATAAAATCTACACTCTCCCGTGGACGTAGGCCAAGGTTGGGCCGAACTACGTATATCCTGTGTTCTCCTTGTGTGTGTGTGTGCTTGTATGATCTGTGATTGATTGTGTATGTGGGTTGGGTTTAATTTCCCTAACACCAGGGTCATCTCTTGTGGTTAACTTTAAGGTTCTCCTTATGCAATCATTTCTAATTCTGTCTTTTGATGTTACCCCATTCATCCATGTCAACATATGTATCTTTATTTTCTGTATGTTATCCACTTCTTTTTGTCTTGTTCCACATGACATTGTGGGTCGGGTCTAACTGTTGTTTGATAGAATTTCCTTACCACCTTGCTTGCATCCTATTGGTTATGTACAAACTAGATCCTCCTTGACGCAGGACAAGCTCTTATACCAAATTTGACATAGGACAAGTTAAAATATTAGTGTCCAGATCTAAATGATAGATGGATGTGATAGTGACCAAAGTTCAACCTTTTGAAGAGAGGTTGTAAGGTTGTAGATCGGATCCAGGGAGCTCAGATGCCAGGAAATGGGCTTATTCAAGTATGGTAAAGGAAAACAAAACCCTCCTGCTATTAATCTGGCTAACCAGGCAAGGGCCAGCACAACTCCACTTGTATTGGAGCCAACCTTCCACATCAAGATGTGAATTGAAGGAGAAGATGGCCAAGGCACTAATGATTTCTTCAACTTGGCACATCTTTGATCAACTAAAAACTTGCTAAAAATTATGGCCTTACCTCGATCTGAAACAACTGTCCACCCAGCTTTATCAGGAGATGGCTAAAGACCTCTGATTAAGATGCTCTTTCTCAAAGATGGGTGTGGCAGCTGGTTTTGGAAGAATGATGTGAGAGATTTTGTTTTTACTTTTAGCATACCTGGCCATGGAAACTAAGCTTTGCTCCTCTAAGGGATCTACCATTCACATTGATTATAGCTCTTAAGGCCTTGACTTAGACCCAAATCAAACGAAGGCAATATGTGACTGTCTACAATTCTTTGTGATTTGCTGAATAATGCAAAGATGCCGAGCTTGGGAAAGGAATGTGGGAGGCTGGAGATTTGGGGAGAGGAGGATTTCCCATTCTTTTCCCAAGCTTTCCTACCCACAGGTTCAATCATTTCCTTCCCTCTAGAGAGTCAATTATCTCTTCTTGCATTCTTTTTTCATTTCACTCATTGACCTTCTGATTCAGCATCAGATTGGCCTGTTCAAAGACTGATTTGGTTGAATCCTTTTAGATATGCTTTGTAAAACCCACAAGGTCAACAGTGAAAGGAGGTGCACAAGACGATTTTAATTCATTGGAGGGTGTTACTCTGATTGGGATCAAATTGGTTAGGATGAAAATACATCAGGGTAATCACTTTGTGCTGTCACAATTGAACTTCTCATGGAGCATTGCTATTGAGAATATTTGTCACACATAATTTTAGTATACTCTATATTGCATTTTATAAAAAGTTTAGGTTTTGAGAGTTACATGTTGTGTCCACTTCTCATTATCATATACCCCAATTTGACATCCATCATAGAGATCTTTACTGTTGGATTTGACATCCCTTTATTTTTTTTTGTGTGTGTGAACCTGTTAGGAGGCCCATGAATCAATGGTTACAATGGTCAGGCAAGGTGGAATATAGCAATCTCAATTTAGAAATCCAATAAAGTTCTCTTAACACATGCAAAACGTGTAAGGCTAGGCTCCACTGCATAGTGTCATGGACTCAAAAGAATCACCCTTGGATTTAACCTATGTGTCAACTACTCATTCCCTGTGTATTAAGCAAGTAAGCCTAGATCAGATCTTTCTCATATAAACTTTTTTTGAAGCTTCCATAGCATTTTGGGCTGCTCTGGAGCCTCCCATGATTCCTTTCTTTGTAGAGATCTTTTTTTGATGAGTTGGGCTTGGCTTTTCACCTATGGCTAACCGTTGCAACAAGATTGTCTCTCGGTGCCTCATCCCATAACCAGTTTTCAACATCTTTATGGGGTTGGCCTTCTGAATCCAATCTACCTTACAGAAAGCAATTTTTTCTATCAATTACCATTCTTTCATGTCATTTCTTTCCACATCCATCCAACACTCTAATAGCCTTTCCCCTTTCCTTTTATCTTCTACTTTTGGCCTTCCAGTTCTTCATAGTGAAGTTCTTTCTGTCTACTGGTGATTCTTCAATTCTCTCTCCCATGGATGAACTATGTTGCATTTGTATGGTTTCATACTTTCATTTATCGACATTGATAATGGTATGTTAGATTCAGCTGCTGCCAGACATAGGCATCATGGAAACATCTTAACATTTTACTTTGAGCAATCAAGTAATAAACACATCAATGTTTTATTTAGGCTTCAATGAAGATAATGATGATGAAAACTCGAAAATACTAGAAGAATCAATAAAAAATGCATAAAGAATCTAACATGGAGATGTGTCCAAAATAGGTATGTCATACATCTGTGTATACACCCTAACAAAATTTTGGGGTGTAGGCTTACTTGAATAGCCACACACTGTAGATGCCCCTGTAACGACCCGTCCCGCTAGTACAATATTGTTCGTTTTGGGCCTACACATGGACCCGCACGGCTTTGCTTTGGCGAGCCAACCCACTGTTGCTCCCAAAAGGCCTTGTGCTAAAAGAAGGAAGGCTACAACTTATATACCAGGGACTTTTCAATGCAACTAGCAATGTGGGATTTTTTGGGGCAGGGTATTACAGCCCCAACCTCCAATGAATTGACATGTACTATCTAATTGATCCAACTTTTAGAAAATGTTGGATTTATTGATCGGAATATAGATGCCATTAGCCCGTTAACCTCCAAGGCCTTAAGATCAAGGGTTAGGATGATTTGGTAGGCTCCAAAATTGATTGCCTAGAAGATCTAGGAATTTTGTACTCATCTAACCCATTGCTCATCCAGAATGGTGGCTACAATGTTTTGACATTGCTTGACGAAGTATTAGGGCGTTTGATGCCATGCTTGACATAAACATGATGGCTTCCACTTGGAGGCTTTGTATTCTGGAGGGAAATCCACTTGAGCATTTTTAGTTTTACCATAATGTGTTGCAGGCTACTGGTGCTAGATCAAAATTTTCACCATGGATCTGTGGATGATCAGTTCTACTTTTTCACTCATCCTTTATCTCCATGTATTGTGACCTGAACCCATTAGATATGAAATGCAATAGGCTTGAGTAGATATAATTAACCTCCCCATATAATTAATCAAGGGGCAGCACTTGGCAAATAGGTGGAGGTTGGGGTGCATGAATGGATAGGATTCATCCCTCATGTTTAGTTTGGGAACACACAGGTGAACACATGTGCACACGACACATACATGTTTAGGTGGGAACCATAGGAGTGGTGTACATCAAGGGAACATTCTCATGGGGCCCATCCTGGGTGAATTGGGTCCCAAACCTCAGGTACATGTACCATAGGATTGAAACCTGATGAAATTGTACTCTTATTTACTATTGATCTTTGGAGCCTTAAGACCATAATTAGACTAAGATATCATTTTTAGTAAGAACTATACACAAACAAAGACTTTTCTAACCAATCCACCCTCATGATCATAGGCGGGCCCCACATAGAGCTCTTTTTGAGAAATCCTCATAGGTTGTTTGGTTGATCATCTTGTGTGTGTGCTTACAGACATGCACATACACATGCACCTGAATGCTCTAAAATTTTTGAAGTGCGCTATCATGCACAACTAAACACCCTCACATTTTTATTGTCAGAAGTGTCTTGTTATTTTTTTTATCACCAATTGCGTGGCCTCACTGTTTGACACTTATTAGATTGATACCCACCATTAGAGTAACAACACCTTTCTAGAATGTTCTATATTGGAAATGAAACAGTGAAGCCATGAAATCAAGATTTAGGGTGATTTGGCCCCTGGAATCTTCACAAGGTTTTATATACATCCCACGCTACCTTGTGATTGGGATCCCCTCCCAGTCGGCCCTAAAGTTATTCATTTTTTTTCTTAAATAAATTGTTTAGTGTCCTGTAGTTGTATGTGTTTATCCATGTCTGAAGACTAGAAATTTGGAAACTTATAATTTTCTGGTTTTTTGATGCAATCAGTGAGAAACGTGCAGTTCAAGCCATTATGGCCATGTTGGGATCGTCTATCAAGGCTTGGCACTGTGCAGCTGCTGAAGTAATTGGCCGCTTGATTATAAATCCTGATAATGAATCATTCCTTCTTCCATCTGCTCCACAGGTTGGCATCTGTTCCTTCTGTATTACAAGTAAATATGACGTCAGAAATATTAACATGACTATGAGAATATTGAAGAACCCACTGTTGTTTCTGTTTTAGGCCCCATGTCATTTTGTGCCAAATGTAATGTTGACCTCCTAGCCTGTAGTCAGGCTCATATTTAGATGCTGGATGCTATCATCTGAAAATGCTTTGAAAAAAAAGTTTACCGTCGTTCCTTTCTTTCTTTATGTATTTTTCTCTATAATTTTTTTACCTTATTGCTGTAAATGTTGATTATATTTACAAGACCAATTGTGTTATCAAAGATGAGATCATGTGGCACAGTTGATAAGTGCTCGTTCTGTGGGTTCAAGTCATGTCACCTCTCATAAAAAAGATGTCATCAAATGATGTTGGCCTCAAAATTTTTGGTGTCCAGAACACAGTGTGTGAGTTAAATGTTTGATTACTGTTGCAGATATATAGGCGTTTAGTTGATCTTTTGAGCTTACCAGCAGCAGATGCACAGGCAGCTGCAGTTGGGGCACTTTACAACCTTGCAGAAGTGAACATGGACTGCAGGCTGAAGCTTGCAAGTGAGCGATGGTAAGATTTTTTTTTTTTTTTTTTAAATAATCCTAAATGACTAGTAGTGGTGAGGTGTTAATGTTTAAATCTTAGATGATTATCCCCAATAATTAGATGTAACGTTCATGTTGGTTGAAAAGCATGAAACTTCTATTATTTGATTCAGGGCAATAGATAGACTTCTGAAGGTGATCAGGCAGCCGCATCCTGTGCCTGATATATTTGCAGAAAGGCTGCAATGATATTAGAGAGCCTCGTCTCTGAGCCGCAAAATAGGCCGCTGCTTCTAGCATATGAGAATGCATTTGCAGAGATGCTCTTCTTGGATGGAAGACACACGGACACATTTGCCAGGATACTATATGAGCTTACTTCAAGACCAAACAACAAAGTCACCGCAGCCCGTGGTGTTTGGGGCATGAGCTAATATGTACGTATTATGGCAGCCATGGTCATTCCTGAGTGAAGACTACTAAGAAGTGAAAGTTCTAACCTGAATTTCTTGTTTCATGTTTATAATCTGTGTCAGAGATGAGCTTTCTTCAGGTCTCATCTCATCAACATGGTCTATACTCTATGGATGAAGTATTCTGTGCAGTTGGGACCATATGGACCATATGAGGCTTTTATTTGTTTGTATCCATCTTAGGAGGTATAGGGCGCGACCCTCGGAGAGTAACAGTTTCTTCATACTCAAGCCCCATATTCTTTTAAGCAATTTAATTGAAATTTGCAGCTCAGGTAGATTTTGGCATGTCATGGAGAAAAGACACTAGCACTCGCTGACTTGTGGATGAGCATTGTTGTTGTCCCAGCATTGGTTGTGGCTTAATAAATAACATATTATCGAAATGATGCTCTTCTGGGTCCGATTTTGTTACCCCTCCACTAATACACCCTCTACCCTGCAGTGAATTATCTCCATTCGATTGGATTTCAGAGTTGAGTGAGGAGGGGATGGAGATGTGGGAAGGAATAGAGGGAGGAGCATATTTGGCCCCTGAAACTATTTGATCCGAGATAGAGGTGGCTGTGGGAGAAGGTATGGAGAGAGCCTCTAGTTAAGCTGTTACTGTCAACTATTGTTTTGCCATTCGGCTGGTAGATTGAATACTTTTTTTTTTTCTTTTAATATCTTTTAGAGAGAGAGAGGTAGGGATGGATTGGGAATATATTGAAAAATGAATAAGGAATCATGGCCTACCTGTGTGGTATAGTGGTTACAGTTGGGTTTTGACAGTGTTTCTATATACAATAAACTCTATGTAATGTAGTATTCTATAAAGTTATAATCTCTCTAAAATAATAACGGCAGTTGGTCTCAACATCGGGCCTATACAAAATGTAATAGATCTCTTTAACTCAGTATTCAATACATTTAGAATAAAAAAATGTATTGTTCCAACTATTCTGTAAAGTAATATTCCATACGTTTATAATACAAAATTAGTGCAAAAGTGACTAAGAATCTCACAAACTACATCATCTAAACTCTGGAAAAGTAATATGAGATAGATTTCTGGATAAGCTTTTTCATTTTGATAATGCCAATCTTGTCTTTCATCTGCTGAAGAGTGGAAATATAATCAACATTTGTGTCAGAATGTTAGAGTTAAAAAGTTTTTCAAGAAATCTGTCGTAGGATATTTTTTTTAGAAAAAGAAGCTGAACGGAGTGATTTATTTTCATAAAGAGAAGCCGAAAGAACATTTTAGTGATAAGTAAAAGTTTTAAGGAGGTTTTTAGAAAGGAATACGACTAGTATCTAATTTAATAATCTATATAATGTAATTTATGTACTATAGTATCAACCATATTATATTATAGAGGTTTTACTGTACTTGAGTTCTCTATGATTATTAAATTGGACAGTAAGTCTGAGTTTCCTACCAAAAGGTAGAAATATATAGATCTTAGAGCCACCTACTCAGATTGGCGAGCTTCAATTAAGTGGGTCTGCGTCCACTTGCACTGAAGTGGTCAGAATGCTAGCCTAGGCCAAGAACTTACTTCAGGTAGCGGGAGCTCTGAGTTCAATTTTCACTCCACCTAATGGTCACTCTCTATAGAGTTACCTAGTGTGTATGAGTAAAGAGGTTTACACATGTCTTCAGAATTAGTCGAATACTCTGAAAGACATGAACACCTTGATCATAAAAAAAAATGCTAGTCAGGGCCAAATCCACATGCCTAATTGGTCAGCCCAAGCCAGCCATCTCGCTGGCAGGCCCCATTGTAGGGGCCATTTTGCCTAAAGCTACGAATCACGAACATAGTGCAGATTTGGACCACATGAAGACCTGACTGCTTTGCAGATGGCTATGTCCGAAATTAATTGGGTGCATTCATGATTCATGTGGTGGGTTGTGACTTTGGTAGTGTTTATGCCTGTGTTCGAGTTGCCATTTAATATTCCCTGGTTGTCCTATATGAATTTTGAAAGTGTTCCAAAATAGTTATATAAATGAAGTAGTATAAAGTGTGTTGAAAATAGATGAGATCACATGGAGTGCTAGCTTTATACAGAGAGTTTTTTAAAAAATACAAATATTTCAAATGAGACAACTAAAATGGGACGGAAGGAGTACTTGTTATAATTCCACCAATTTGTTGGAGTAAGACCATTTAATTCTATTTTCAGTTCCTTGATTTCTTAGTTCGAGTTTCCTCAATTAAATGAATTGTAATTAATTACATTAGTTCGGTCTATTTTGCATCGTCTACCTGCCTACTTCATTTTTTTTTTTGGAAAATAATTGTGAGTACTTCTATCTCACATTGAAGGTGAGACTAATCTCATGAATACTTCAACTAATTTAAAATTATTGATACATTATATTGATATAATGATAAAAAATTATTTATTATTCACATGGGTTCGAGTCCTTATGGCCTAATCTTGATGTGCCCTAGGAGCAGTGGACTCACTCATGGGGATTTTACGTTGGATATCCTGCGATTTTCCACACGTAAATTAAAAATAAATAAATAATTATTCACATAACTTGAGGTGATAAGCTTTTAATGGGTTTAGCTTTTTAAAAATTAAATACATTTTCTCCAACAAAAGAAGTATGAACAATTTGTTTATGAAAAAACATAGAAGTACTGAATCAAATTGGCCTTTGTGAATTATAATAAATCCATATCAAGTCGAAAATTATTCAAACGAATAATTTTTAGTTTGAGACTAGTTGCCCTAATCTGTTTAGATTTTTTTTTTTAACTTTTGTAAAGTGGATCACCTGACTTTTTTCTGCAAATTCATACTTGAATTGCACTTAGTGGCCGTATTTTGTTGACAATTCTGGTCTCCAAATGAATGATGTAACTCTGATACTGATATATAGCATGCACGAAGGAGTCAGCTTCTTCGATTCTTTTCTTTGGTGGGATTGAACTAAGAGACCTCACCTGCGAAATAAATCACTAGACCTAACATCTAACTAAGTGAGAGAGAATCAATAAATTCTTTTTTTGGGAGGGGACAAACTCATGTGTGATATTTTTAGGTGTACATAAAATGGAGTATTAAATGTTCTTTTTTTTTTTTTTAATTTACATGTGAGACGTTATAGAAAATTCAACAAAAAATCTCCACACGTGATATCTACTGTTATTAGGGCACACTAGGTGAGGCCATGTGCACTCGAACCTGTTACCTTTCGCTTCCTAAGGCGGGATACTACCGGTTAAGCTAATTGTTAATTTATAACATGGTGAAAAATGATCCTAAGAGATCGGTCTCTATTTTATGGAGTAGAGACTTTTTTTTTTTAATTATAAGACCAAGTTAGATGCATATTAATCACTAGAAAATAGGTAAATATGAAGATCGTTAGGTGAATTAGGAGTTTAAAATTTAATGGTTTTATAGGTCTTAGATATGTAATTTTTTGGCTTGATAATTCAACAATCCATAGATGATGGATGGATGCCAATTTAGAAAATATACCAGTTCATGGGAGGTATGTGAATATGAACGTTTTGGATTGATCATTGGAGGGCCCGACATAGAAGGTCTCTACGAGAGGTCTGTGGGGCTCAACTTTGCCCCATAAAGTGGGTCCTTTGAATTGATTTTTTGTTATAGGAACATGATACAAAAAATGCATCAATATGAGGCCCACTATCATTTTTTTATGGTCTAATGAAAGATCTCAACGAAAATATGAATCTCATGGAAATCACTCAATCTAATCTTACAAAACATGTTCTTGAGCACTCATAATTTTGATGACTTCAAATTATTCTTTGATTATTTAAGACTTTTAGACATTTTTTTCTTTTCTTTTAGTAGTTATGGGGTAATCAACATTTGTACTTTGAAAAAAAATATAATGCATTTTGTCTAAACAAATATACTTAAGAAGACCCATAACTATTGAGAGTAATTCCTCCGACGCTATTAAATGGACAAGTGGAGAGAAGCGTTCTCTTTGGCGGTTTACCACTTTGATGAGGGAGATTAAGGTATTGACTATGGGCATGGAGAAGTCATTTTCGCTTGTCAGGAGCTCAGCTAATGGGGTGACAGATTTCTTCGCTAAAGATGGTGTTTATGGAGCTATTCAGGACACTTTTCATTTATCTGGAGGATAGTGTTTGTCAGATTTTATTCTTATATTATTTATTTGGGGTTCATTAGGTATCGATTTTTTTTTTTTTTCTCTTTATACCCTATATCACTTAGGCTCTTCTTTTGTCTCTTATTTTTCCTTCCTCTTGTATCTTTTTTCTTTTAATGAATTAATTTATCACCGTTCAAAAAAAAAAAAAAAGACCCATAACTACAGAAGCAGACAGCAAAACAGAGATCGAAACAGACCTTATAGAGGCATCTCCTACCTTCAATAATTTTTTTTTGTGTTGGGTCCCATTAAAATCAAAGTTAAACATTTGGGACCATGTATTTGAGGTAACTACCAATTCTGATAGTCTCATTCAGGGTCCGAATATCGGTTGATACGAATCATATCAGCCGATATGCTGATATTTCCACCGTATCATATCGGCCGATATTGACCGTTTTTGAAAAAAAAAGAGAGAAAAATATCAGTCGATATATCAACCGATAACGTAGAAATGAGCAGACTTAAGCAATTTAAGGTGGCCGTGCACAATAATTTCGCTCAAGGTAGCTGAGTGGTGGGTGGGTGTGTTATGTTTGTGAGCTGCTCTAATTTATGAAGGTAGTCTTGTAGACGTTAATATGGGTCTTACAAAGTACAAACTATTCAAAAGATCATAAGAAATGTCTTGACATATCTTTTTCTTTTCTCTCTCATACTATTTTTTTTCTTTTTTACTTTAAGATAAATAAGAGATATGAAGCATCATCATCCAAGTTTAAAAATCTGTTCCATTTAGAATTTGATTTTTGAGATCTAGTTCTTCATTTGATCTTTTCATGAATTATATATTCAATTAAGTCCCATCTATCAATATTAAGAAAGTCTTGTCCACATGGTCTTCCACAAGAATGGAGAAATTAATCATTGAAGGGACTCTACGAATACGATTAAGTGGGCATTGGATTTAAAAAGACCACTATAGAAAACGATCACAATAGTCAGGGAAATTAAAACGCTATGTTTAGGAAGAGAAATTTCCTTTATTGCAGTCCAAAGATCAGCAAATGGAGTCACCGACTTCTTTGCCAAAATAGGGTGGATTCCACTACAACTGGCGTGATTATTGTACTCATGGCTTTTATTGTGATTTGTTTGGACTATTGTACTTTCTTTTTTTCTTTTGGTATACTATGTATTAATAACTTTTAAACTCATTGTTGCCGCTTTATGTACCTTACTTTTTATTAATACAATTCATTCTCTTTGTTATCGCTAAAAAAAAATCCACATCTATCATACTTTTTTAATCCATTCTCTCTATGTTTTCAATAGTATATCTATCCTCCTTATACATAAAGATTGACCATCGTATTATGTCTTAAATTTACTCTATCGATCTATCGTATTATGTCTTAAATCGGGTTTGTTAGAAATGATCTTGAGAAAAGTCTGATCCGAAAACTCTCTTCATATGGGTGTTCGAGCACCACCCCATATCATGTGTCCCCCATTTGATGAGCCAATCTTCTCAAGGATTGAGAATGTTGACATAGCATTCCATTCATATTTCTTGAATGAATGGAACATGAATAGGCGGTTTGGTATTTTGAACATATTTAGTTGAACATGAATGAGTGAGAACCTCACATTCTAATTGTTTTTCTAAGCAGTTATTTTGTAATCATCTGATAAGAGACTTTTTTTTTTCAAGACGAAGGTATTTAAGCGTCCCACCTGACTAATCGTTAGGATATATGTAAACCTCTTTATCCGTACACGTAAATACAAACTATGAGGAGTAGCCCTTATTGTATTGAGGGGGGCTTAATCCCAAGACCTTCCACAAATAAGTGTTGGAATTGATCATCAGGCTAATCCCTCATAGTTATTTGATAACAAACTAGAAATGTTTAATTGTGATACATTCACAACAATGTGATAATAGTACTTTTTTCTTGAGAGGAATGGGAAGTTGAAAATATTGGAGTAAGAATGTGAATGGTGATACTAATGTGGATCAATTTTTTTTTAAGACTAAAGTATTCAGGCATCTCACTTGATTAATTTTTAGGGACACATGTAAATTTCCCAATTTACATGTACCGGGTACAAAACAATGTAGAGTGTTCCTTTCTGTGTTGAAGAGAATTTGATCTCAAGACTAATATGAATAATTCTTACAACCAAACATGCTTTAAAGTAGGAATCAAACTATAAAACTCTCATTTTCATTTCATTTCATGGAATCAAAGGCGGAATCATTAGTGCTTGGTTAGCTTTCTGAATGATACAAGGAAATGAACTTGGAGGTACTAATGTTCATCCCATTATATAGTTAGAGATTAATATTTGTAACTAAGGTAAAAACTATTTATTCAAGGGTGGACTTGTCCTTTCTAATAATTTTAATACAAGTCATATGTGTAAGGGTGGAACCACGGGTGCAAAAAACGCCCTGGCCGATATGCAAATATCGGCCAATATGATTCTCTCTCCTCTTTTGTTTTTTTTGGTAAATATCGGTATTATTTTATTAATTCTGAATTAAAAAATATAAAAAAAAACCGAAAAAGAAACTGTTTTTAAAAAAAAAAAAATTTGAAAACATAAATATCGGCCGATATTTTGACCCGAACCTATCACCGTTTTGAAATTTTTTTTTTTTAATACCGATATAAATCATCTCAACCGATATCTGACTGATATATATCGCCGATATATCGGCCATATCGGCTGAGAAATGGGTTGTACAGTCGATGCAATACGTATCGGCCGATATTACACGGCTGTTAAAAACCAATATATATCGGCCGATACGAAACGTATTGGCCGACATCTGTACCCGTGGAACTAGAAATTTTATTAAGATAAGTTATATAAAAATTACAATTTTATAGAGGTCACTATGTAAATTGCTAAAACCCTTTGTTTTTTTTTTTAAAAAAAATCTTGAAATATAAAGGATTATTTAAAAAAAAAAAATGGGAGTTGGTCAATAGCAAAAGACCAAAATAACCCCCTTCGTGAGTCACATGTGTCTGCATCCCCAACCATCACAATGATCCTTAGCAATAACTTCTGAACCTATTCAAGCTTCCACACTTAATGTCTACTCCTCTTGTGAACTCTCTCTTTCATTTTCTTTTATTCAACACTTGTTTTCTACAATATTTCTAAGACAAATTGCAAAGAATTTTAAATTATTTTAACATATCAAGTGCAGAATAGTCGGTGCTTATGAAGTTGGGTTCTGACCAGTTTGGTAGTGCCCAGAGATTTCATTGAACTCTGGAGTCTTATCATTTTTCTATTCATTGAACTCTGAAGTCTTATCATTTTTCTATACTAAAAGACAGCTGAGATATGTAGCAGTACGTAGAAGATTAAACAATTCTTTTTTTTAAGCATAAGTCTGATTCGATCTGGCCGAACATCGAAAACCCAGATATGTAGCAGTACGTAGAAGATTAAACAATTCTTTTTTTTAAGCATAAGTCTGATTCGATCGGGCCGAACATCGAAAACCCAGTCCATTATTTTATTTGCATTTTCATTTTTTTTAATTATTCCCTAACTTTTAAGGTTAGGATTGAGTTAGAATTAAGAGTTTGAGCTAAATTAGAATTAGAGTTTGGATTGAATTAGGATTAGGGTTTGTTTTAAGATTAAATATACATTAGATTATTGATTATTGAATATGGAATTTAAATGGGTGAATTCCCACTTCTGCCTGTTCTCTTCTCTCTATCCTTCTCACTTCTAGTTGGACCCTTTGACCCCTTGGCTAACCACCTAACCCCTTTTGATCAAATTAAACCCCATCTAACACCCCATTCACCCTTTGACCTCTAAGTCCAACCACACATTAAACTCCATTGTCCAGCCATCCCTTCCCTTTATTTACTCCAACCCATTGATCCATGTTCCCATTAAATCCATTTCCCATTATCTTCCCACCAGCATACATATCTTAGACCATTCGCCACCATATCAACGTACAATTAATCCCATCCATCTTACATCTTTGACCAAGGCCATTTACCCTATTAAACCCATTTAATGCCCATTCTTCATTAATTTATCCAAACCACCTTTCTTTTCTAAAATCGATGTTATCCGCGCCGCGTCACTTCCTTAGACCCAAATGAAAAATGGCCGTAGTCTGCCGCAGATTTGGACTATTAGGAATAATATATGCATAATAAATCAACGGAACAATCCACATCACGATAAAATAAGTAAATCAAACTCACCATATATAATTAGAAATCGAGATTTTACGTGGTTCGGTAAAACTCTGCCTGTATCCATAGAATTTATATTAAAAGTGAAAAATAGTCAATTCTCACACAGTTTCTCTCTCTAAATTTACTGGAACACTACCGGCCTTATATATATATACACACGTCCCTTCCAACTTTAGAGATTCTCTAAATTTACTGGAACACTACCGGCCTTGTATATATATACACATGTCCCTTCCAACTTTAGAGATTACAATGTACAACCCACACACGTCTCTAAGTCTTGTTGTCATGCATCTGCAGCTCCGCATCTCTTGTAAGATGAACATCCCTACGTCCTGCAATGCTCCACCTATCCTCATCAATGAGAAAGATTGATCAAACTCAAGCCATATTTGAACTTGAGTGTAGTCACTGGCTTAAGGTCCCAAACCCAAACGGTTAAGATTATATTAAAAGGGTTCCACCTTTCTTTCAAATGCAAGACTGTACGTAGGACACATATCATCATGAGCCTCACCTTTGTATAATTGGTTGAATTAAGTCATATACCTAACACAAACACTACCTTATCGCCGAGTTGGGCCACTAAAAATTCCATTGAACCTATTGGCGTTCATAGTGGTAAATGACCAAACTTATCTTAAAAAGAGCAATAATATACATGATTTGTGTATGTTCTCTAACTCAGGAGTCTCACTCTAATTTTTTGTTTTTAATTAAAATGATCAATATCGACCAACGTCAATAATATAAATCACCGATATATATATTGAATATCAGCTGCACAACCATGACAATGACCCTTATTAGCTTCTGAATCTATTCAAGCTTCTACACTTAGATGTCTAATTCTGTTGGGAACTTTCTCTTCATGTTCGTCTTTTCAACACATGTTTTCTGCAATATTTCTAAGACAAAGTTGCTTCTGCTTTTAGTGATCATCATTGCAAAGAATTTTTGACAGATCAAGTAGCAGAATAGTCGGTGCTTCATTGAATCCAAGACTGCTTGGTAGGGAGACCGCTTGTTAAGTTGGGCTCTGAGCAGTTTGGTAGTGTCCAGAGGTTTCATTGAACTCTGGAGTATACCATTTTTCTATAGTAAAAGATAGCTGAAAGGCCAAATATCTCACTTTTTTCTATTGAGCTACTTGATGATGTAGCACATAGTTTAATTTGATTCGGTCTTACATCGAAAACTCAGCCCATTATTTTATTTGTTTTATTTTTTTATTTATAATTTCGTTTTTTAATTATTTCCTAATATTTAAGGTAAGGATTGAATTAGGGTTAGGGTTTGTTTTAACTATAAATATGCATTAGAGGGTGTATTTAGTTATTGATTATTAAATCCCACCTTGGATAGGACTGTTGACCATCCTTTTCCCAATAATCCAGCCACCCACTTCATCTTCCTGTGACATGACCGAACCCATTCACTTCTAGTTGGACCCTTTGACCCGTTGGGGCTAACCACCCAACCCCTTTTGATCAAATTAAACCCCATCTAACACCCCATTCACCCTTTGACCTCTAAGTCTCACCACACATTTGCTTTTGGATTGGGGGTAAAGGGGGTAACTCCCTGTTACCCTTGTTTAAGGCTGAAATCGGGTCCTTTTTTTTTAACTCGAGCCAACCCGACTCGAACTTCTGACCCGAACGTCTCAACCCGACCTGACTTGACCCGAATTATAATCCGACTCAACTCGAATTTTGACACGACTCGCATTTTGAACCCATTTTAACCTAAATTTAATTGGGTCGGGTCGGATTTGAAAGGTTCGGGTCGGGTTAACTTGAAAATCCCTTAATCCGATCTGACCAGAATTCAATGCGGGTTTCTATCTTCTCAACCTGACCTGATCCAATGACCCGACCCGGTAGATTTCTCAGGTCGGGTCATGCTGGTCGAGTCAAAACCCGACCCGAGTTTCACCCCTACCCTTGTTTGATAATTGAGTAATAATGGAATAACACCCTTCTTTACCTCTCTTTTCTCACTTTTTGAATAATCCTTTCCATACATCCCCGATACACCCTCCTAAAAATTTACCCTCTATCCAAACACAGCATTTCTCCATTTTCCAGCCATCCCCTTCACCGTCTCTATCTCTTTCCCTTTATTTACTCCACCTCCATTGACCAATTTTGACCCATTAAATCCACTCTGCGTCACCCCATGTTCACATTAATTCTATTGCCCATTATCTTCCCATCATCATACATATCTTAGACCATTGACCACCATATCAACGAACAATTAATCCCATCCATCTTACCTCGTTGTCCAAGGACATTTACCCTATTAAACCCATTTAATGCCCATTCCTCATTAATTTATCCAAGCCCCCTGTCCGTGCTGCATTACTTCCTTAGATCCAAATAAAAGATCCAAATAAAAGTTTATCGTAGCTGTAGACGGTTAATAATAATATATGCGGAATAAATCAACGGAACAATCCACAACACCCAGCATATGTAATCGGACACCAAGATTTTATGTGATTCATAAAAACTCTGCCTAGATGCCCGATGAAAACCCACTAGTTTTTACACGTTCTCACACCGTTTCTCTCTCTCTAAATCTACTAGAATATATATTTATACACATGTCCCTTCCAACTTTAGAGATTACAGTGCACAACTGGTGATTCACTTTGCATCAATTAGGACTCCTAATTCCAACCAATTTTCAGTCGATTTTGACTCTTTCAAAAGTATACCGTACATGGATTTGGCCATCAGAGCCTTGCCAAATCCAAACCCCTCTCACCAATCACTTTTCTAGTTATGTTAGGAAACCCATATCAATTCAATCGGTTGAGACTGTTGAAAGGGTCCCACCCTTCTTTTCATGCAAGACTGTACATAGGACAAACAAAGGCATGGCCCCCACCTGTGTATGGTTGGTTGAATTAAGCCATATACCTAACCATCTCCAGAGTTAGTGGAATTATCTCCAAATTGGCAAAAATTCCACCAACTCTGGAGATGATCTGAGACCATGATCTTATGATCTTACTCTGCATTTGCAGCTCCACATGTATTGTAAGATGTTTATCTCTACGCCCTGGGAAACTCCACTAGTCCTCATCAATTAGAAAGATTGATGAAGCCCAAGTCATGTTTGAACTTTTGTGTAGTCACTGGTTTAGGGTGTCAAGTCCAAGCGATTTAAGACTATATTAAAAGGGTCCCACCTTCTTTCCATGCAAGATTGTACGTAGGACACACCGGCATGAGCCCCACGCCCCCACCTGTGTATAGTTGGTTGAATTAAGCCACATACGTAACACGAACACTACCTTATAGCCGAGTTGGGCCACTAAAAGTTCCATTGAACCTATTGGGGTTCATAGTAGTAAATGGCAGAAATCATCTTAAAAAGAGCAACAATATACATGATTTGAAGCATCACTAATCTTTAACTTGAATTCATACTTAGTTGTAAGACGAATTGTGATCTTGACAAACAAACTTAATGATCAAAACACTTGCTATCATGGATGGAATGAAGCATCAAGAACAGTGGAAAAGTGAAAAATGCTATGAAGAAACTAATCAATCTGCAATGGTTGCCACTTTAGGCACATGAACAGGGAACCTATCAATCTCATCCATCCATGGGTTCTTCTCCTTTGCTGGATCAATTCTCCTAAGTGCCCTCCAAACTGCACTGTTACACTTGAACCCTGATCCAAATGCAACCTGCCAAACTCTGTCTCCCCTCTTCACCCTTCCTATACCCTCTGAATAGGCCAGTTCATACCACAAGGAGCTGCTAGAAGTGTTGCCAAACCTATACAGAGTCATTCTGGAAGGCTCCATGTGCCAATCACTCAGCTCTAGGTTCTTCTCTAGCTCATCCAAGACTGCCCGTCCGCCGGCATGGATGCAGAAATGCTCGAATGCGAGCTTGAAATCGGGTATGTATGGCTTGATCTTCATCTTTAACACCTTTCGTGCTACTAACGTCGCGAAGAAGAGAAGCTGTTCTGACAGGGGTAGGACTAGTGGGCCTAGTGTGGTGATGTTTGCCTTGAGAGCTTCGCCAGCAATGGCCATTAGGTCTTTCGACAACGCTACGCCAATTTTTCCAGCTTCATCTTCTTCCTGGTAGACACAGTTGTAGGCCCGATCATCGGCGCCCTTGTGGGTACGGACTGTATGGATTAGCTGGTACTTTGAACGTCGGCGATCGGATCGACGGTTTGATAGGAGGATGGCGGCGCCACCCACGCGGAAGAGGCAGTTTGTGACCAGCATTGAACGGTTGTTGCCATTGTACCAGTTGAGAGTGATGTTCTCTGTGCTCACTACCAAAGCATAGGAGTTGGGGCTCACCTGTAATAAAATTGCAAAGAAATGTGAATTGAATGCTATTCCTAACCAGGAAAGAGTAATTCTCTTGATTTTGTGTAAAAGATATCACAAGATAAACAAATTACCAACAGATCTCTACTGATGATTTAAATTTCATCTTATTTTTGATAAAACTGAATACTATTTCTTATTATTTATTATTTTCCCTCTTGAATTCTATTAGATACTCTTGTTCTATCCTATTTCAGCAAACCCTTGACATATTCTTTTCTATTTTGGCCCTTCAAAATCTCCATGACCAAATATTAGTAGTATGATTCAACGTCTGAGCTAATTTTTCTTTCCAAACTTGGTCCATTCTATAGTTTTAATGACTAAATAAATGTTCCATAGTATAAAGATACAAATCCAAAACTCCATCTTTGGCATTCTTTGAGTTGGTAACCTACCTCAAGGGTGGTGAGGGAGGTTCACCTGTTGGCGACTGTAACCCTAGTCATGTAGTCCAGGTTTGACGTGACGGGGAACTAGGAATTCCTTTTTTTTTTGGAACTGAAATTTCTTTGGAATATTAATTCGACCCTGTTAGATTCTATTTCTCCACTCCACTTCTATTGGTAATCCTGTTGTAGCCTATGGAATAAAGTAAACGGACGTATATAGAACAACCATAATAAGATCTGTGGGATAAATGAGGATATGCTTTTTGGGCGCTTGAGATATCTAGCTTTCGGCATGTAGCTTTTTAATTCTTTTATTTTTCGTATTTGCACCTTTGGTTCCCTCTTTATATTAATGTATAAACCATTTCAAAAATGAATAAATGAAGGTATACTTTTCTTTATTACATAAAATAAAAGAGAAGAATTCATATAGCGAACTCTAAATAGAGGGAATTGCGGACTTTGGTGACGATGATAAATATATATTCCTAATTTTTGAAAAAAATAGTATGTGAAAACTTAGAGGGAGAAAGAAACCTAACCATGAGAAGCTGTTTGGCAAGATCTATGGAAATGAGTCCAGCACTGCAGCCCATACCACCAAGATTAAAGCTCTTAATATTTCCCCTCAGCTTATAGTGGTTAACTATCATGGAAGAAAGGGATGGTGTAGGATTGAAAAGGCTGCAATTCACTACCAAAATTCCTATATCTTTAGCCTTCACTCCTGTCTTAGCAAGGAGCTGATCAATTGCACCAAACATCACCATCTCTGCTTCCTTCCTCGCCTGCACCATGCTTGGGCTCGGCGGCACCGTCAAGAGAGCCTCTGGCAAGTATGTAGACTGACCCAATCCCGATCTCTCCAGAACCTTCTTTTGAAATGCCAAATTCTCCTCGTTGAAGATCTGTGCGAGCTTCGAGTGCTCAGTGAAGGTCTCGCGGGTGCACTTTAGGTTGTCCGGGGGCTTATACAGCGCGAAATTGACTAAGTACACCGGCCTTGGTTGGGACATGAAGTAAATTGTGGATAGAATGATGAAGAGAGTTGAACAGAGGACTACAGTCACAAGATTGTACTGGAGCTGGTTCCATACTTCTTTAATGTCGCCGAGGGTCAGCGCCGAGAGCTGGACCGAGACAAGAGTTATCAAGGGGACAAGGATGAGATACATGGCATGGGAGATCAAGTAATGGTATCCAAGCTTTACATACTTGAGCTTCACTGATTGTTTGAGATTGGGAAGATCATTCTTTTTCTTTTGTGCGACTTTGACCGAAGTCACTTCTTTTGGTTCTCTGTTTTCATCTACCATGTTTCTTTGATCAGAGGGGCAAACTGTAGACACCTCAATTTAAATCCAATCACTAAAATATGAATGCGCAGAAAAAAGAAAAAGAAATGGATAAAAAAATGGAGAAAAAAGACTTGAGTTGAGCTTAAAACCAAGAAGATTAGCAGCCCAACATCAGAAATCAGCTGAAAGGGTGGGACTCCAAGAAATGGAGCAAGAAATGTACTACAATTAGAGATTAAAGATAGAAAGAGGTGAAAAGGCGAAATGGGTGGAGCTGAAAAGGCTTGAAATCATGGAAATGGATTCTATTTTCCATGGAATTGAGAGAAACGAGAATGAGAGAATATATTGACAGAAGGAAGAAGACGATGTGAGTAGAATTTATAAGGCTGGAGAGTGAAGAGAGGGAAGAGAGACGATACAACTACCACCAAAGAACATTTATTGAATTGTCCGCGAAGCAATGAATCTTGTTTGCCAAACAAGATTAGATTCAGATTTCCGGCTCATTAAGAAACTTCAGGGAGGCTCGTTGAAGTCTCCCTCGGAAAAATTTAGAAGAATGGCTTACTCATTTTTCAAATCAGGTACGTAGATAATGATAATTACAATCAGTGAGTAAAATTTAAATCTTATTTAATTATTTTTGTAATTTTGACTAATAAAACTACGATGATTGGATAAAATAAATTCTTTTGAATTATATCATTTACAAACTTGGTCGTTCTTAGGTAGGACAAACCCACAATAAATATATTAGGGATGAAACTTGGGCAAGGTTTTAATCCAACTCAAGAAATCAGTGGGCGGGTTATGTATTTGCAAATTTAGGGTCGGTCCGTTGGAAAAAAAACCCGCATGAAATTCCTAGCGGGTGGGGCTCGAAAATTTAAAATCAAGTAGATCATATCCGAATTGACCTGAACTAACTGATACAAGTTTCAAGAAATATAAAAACTTATTGTTGATAATTTTTTTCCTTAAACAAGGGCTAAAAGTGAGTCGAGCCGTCGGACTAGCAATTCAAGTTGAATCAGGTCAAATTGAGCAATTCGAGTTGAGTCGGGCCAAATTGAGCAATTCAAGCCAATAACTCAAGTCTGATCGAGCTCAATAATTTTTTCTATGGATTAATTTACATTTATTAAAATCCAGTCCAATCTGTCCGAATTTCAGGCTTAATAAATATGCACCCTTATGTGTTGAAAGATAAGAAAACCTCAATAGTTGTCAAGCTGCTGGACTTATTAACACACATGTTAGCAAACCCATTAAGATAGTTCACTTCATGTGTAGTGTGGCCTTGCACGTTTAGGTATTGGATTTATTAAATAAAGTAAGTCATTAGTTTGTTTAAGAAACTATCTTGGTATAATCAATCATCGACTTGACTGATCCAATTAAAATGATTTTTTATGGACCACACATATTCGATAGATTCCATGTCTAAATGTGCATGATAATATCTTTTCATGTGAATGGTAATATTATTATTTTTTTATTAGTTATTCATATTGGTTAGGCCGACAAAATTTGATCTTATCCCAAAATTTAATTTTCCCAATGTTATTTTATATAAATTGGTTAGCTTAATTGTTTAAGAATGAATTTGTATTTTATTTAGAGATACTTTGATTTATTTGAAAGCATTTTGATAACATTTGGAATGTTCTAACAGTTCTACGCATCTTTCATATGTTAAAAATTAAAAAAATGGTGTAACTCTTTTTTATGTTCATGAGATTTTGTACAATTTTTTTTTTTTAGATATTAATTAAAGATTATGATCTGTCTTTCAGATTTACTGAATTTAATTATAAAATCATTTTTTATTTATATTTACATTTAGGTAATAATATGATAAAAATATAAAGTTGGATATAATCCTTTCAACTCACTATATCCCATTTTAAGATCTCCATTCTTATTTTTTTAGCTATTTCTAGATAATTTTTTCTTGCCAAGTTAATAGTCAATTTAATTGTCTCTTCATATATAGATTAGTTGGAAGCACATGCTTTGTGTGAGTGATATTGATAAAAAACTTATAGTGAATAATTCATTGTTTAGTTTACAAACTTTTGTACAAAATTTTCCTTTTAGATTGAAATGTTAAAAAAAAAACTCGATGAAATCTATCAAAACTTAATCATTAAAATCTCTGTTCTATCTTTAGTCAAATTTTATCCGAATTTCCTATATTTTTAGATAATGATATGATTAAAGTTGGACCAATTCATTCAAATTCACCAAAATCATATTTTAAAATGGGCCAGCGATCCTCACACGGGTATTTTGTGTATGCAGACACGGGTTTTACCGTGATATCTAATTTTCCCTCCACTTGTCGTATCGAAGAAAAAAGAATACCAAAATTCATGAACAGTGCAATCGGCTCCCCGGAATTGCAAGTCGGCTAGCTAAAATTCATGAACAGTGCAAATCAGCTCACCGGAATTGCAAGTCGGTTTGCCAAAATTCATGAACAGTACAATTCGGCTCTCCGAAATTTCAAATCGGCTATTCGAAATTCACGTGAACAGTAAAAATCAGCCCATTGAAATTTTACTGTTCATGCGAAGGATAAAATTGAGAATATACTAAACCCGTGTCTGTATGCACAAAGTGCCCGTGGGAGGATCGCTGGCCCGTTTTAAAATCTTGTTTCTATTCATTTCAAAATTTTGATTCATTTTAATCATTTCTAACTTGTTTGAAAAATATGTGTCACTCTCCAACAAGGTAAATATCCATCGGTGCAGTTCAACCGGTAATCTTTCACTTTCGGAAGTGGTAGGTGATAGGTTCAAGCCCCCATGACCTCACTTGGTGTGCCCTAAAAAACAGTGGGTATCACCTATAGAAGTTTTACATTGGATTTCTTGCAATTTTTCACACGTAAATTCAAAAGAAAATATAAATCTTTCTTTCTTCTTAGTTATTTATTTTTCTAATTCTATATTTTATATAATTTACTATTGTGTTATTTTTCAATTTCTATTTCTTATTATTTATTTTTTACCTTTAATTTTCTTCTATATAACTAAAACACCAAAGCATATTCTATTTACGTACAAAACCACAACTGCCTCTTGGATGAAACTAACAACTGACGAACTGTACCCAACTTCGATGTAATATGAAAGGTAACTCTGTTGCACATGGTGTGACTGACCATGTAGGACTCACATTAAAAGGGAGTTAATTCGGACACCGGTCTTTTATCAAGCACAGACTACTCATATCTCTGTTAATGATTAGATTTAGATATTTTTATTATTATTTTTTTATTAAATATTGTATTTCTTCATTTAGAGATTCTCTTTTTATTTACTTTTCTTATTTCTATTTCAGTTTATCTGTGAATAAGATTAGAGGGTGTCTCGTTGATTAAAGAAAACACACCAAATCTTCCGTGTGTTACTCTACCGTTTGATTGAGAAAATGTTATTTATTATTATTTGGCTCTTGCAATTCACAATAATAGCCTCATTTTTTTTTTTCCAAGTTATTTAGAACTCTCAAGTCCCAATTTTATTTAGTTGTATGGTGAATGAGTTCTAATGACTCTAGGTCTAAAAAAATTCCTAGAAAACTAATAAATCATATGTTAGGCTCTAAATTAATTTAATAATTTTTTGTGAAGTTGACTAAAAGTCCGGGATCGAATGGACTGGGAAATCAACAACTCTATGTAACACTTGAGGTATTATTGATTAACACTTTTGAGAGTTCCACCTCAAGAATGTTAATATGATTTTTTTCGTGACATCAGAGACAAGTTCTGCATAATCTTCATGTGCATTAGCTCCAAGTGAGAGCGGGTCTACTTCACGTGAAGAAGGGTGTGAAGTTGACAAAAAGTCTCTCATCGAATGGACTGAGAAATTAATGATTTTATATAACACTTGAGGCACCATCTTCTGAACGATTAACTTTTGAAAGTAAGTTTTATCACGAGAATGTTAATCTAATTTTCTTCAATTTTATATAATAGTAAGTGGATAAAATAATTTTGAGGAATCTTCTGCTATTAATGTACATCTTGTAAGATGGCATAAAAGATCAATAACTTATATAGTTAAAGTTTTATAATTCTTAAATCGAAAGGCTAGAATTATTAAACGGGAATAAAACTTGTGTTATTTTCTACACAACACACTTGTTGACGTGGGACTCATTTAAAAAATTAATGTCCATCATTTTGACATCAAATAATTATTGACCGTTCATTTATGATTTGGCTTATTTTAAGAAAGAAAAGAGAAAAAATCACTAAAAAAAGATTAAAATAGAATATTGAATTAAACATTTGATTTGACAAGTTGATCTAGATCAACTTATTATCTAGAAAATATGAAAAAGATTATGCCAAAAATGACTTGAAATAGAAAAAAAAAAGGTATTCTATCAAAGGATTCGTATAAAAATGATTAAAATTAGAAAAATATTTTTTAAATTTTGATTTGGTGAGTTTGTTAACTAGTTATTCTATAAGCTCCACGCTACTTAAACCCAATGTGGCCACCTACAGTCCCACTACACCAATAAAACGTGAAATTGATTTTTAATTAACATTGTAATAATCCAACATAATTATGTGATGGAAATGTAGGCTCCATTTCATAAATATCGTTGGCATATTTTAAATTCTCAATTTTTTATTGAGAAACTCTCGCATAAAAATATAATATTTAATAATAATAAAATTATTAATAAATTAGAAAATCTTAATAAGGAATTTATCAGGATATTATTACGATATTACAATTTATTGTTTTTAATGGAATTTAGCAGTAATTTATTTCCGTATCAATAATTATGCATTATTAACACACGACAAATATATGCTAAATTTAAAATATCATCCATATTACAATATTATACAATATAACCAGGGATAATCTATTTGAAATGGACACTGTATAAGCCAAAATTTCCGCTTAGATAGAGGGCATGGGGCTCATTTTTCAGTAATCCAAACCGTTGCTCTTGTGGGACCCACAATCAGTTGGCAATAATAAAAAACCATGTACTATTACTCTAAATCCAACGGTGAGGAAAGATCAAGACTGGGCTCCATATTCAAGGCCGGCTCTGAGATCTCCTAAAATCTTAGAGGCCCTTTGTGACTGGTATATTAAGAAGTTTAAGTGTGTGAACGCCCTTTCTTTCTAGAAATTCAATGCGACAACTTACACTGCTTATACCGAAGACCGGCATTGCCCACATTGGTCTTGACATAAGTGTGAACTCATACAGTGTACAAATTCAAATCATTTAAGGAAGGTAAAGTAAAACAGGTAGAACACATCGTGACCACTACTTTTTAGGTGGTTGAAGATTGAAAGTAACGGTTGATAATTGATATTAGAAATTCTATGAAAAGAGGCTAAATTCCGTTTGTTTTAGAGGAATTGGATGTACGACTGAGTATTTATCTTTGATTTGACCCATGTCGTTGGGTGGGAGTATGGGACAGATAGAGGAATTTAAATGACATATTAAAGTAAAATATCTGATTCTGATCAAGAAGAATCATGAAACATTAACGGCCATCAGCAATCAACTCTTTAAAGCTAAGGGACAAATATTGGTGGACAAATATCACAGAGAACCTAAAATATTTCGACTTAAGTTGCTAATTTAAGTTGTTCAATCTAATCCCATCTTAGTTCTTGATCCGATTCAATCCGAGTTGCTGGTCTGATGTGATTTGAGTTGCTAGTCTGACAATCCAAGATATTTTTAGTCCAAATTTAAGAGAAAAAACCAACTCTTTAAATTTTCTGAAATTTAGATTAGATTGGGTCAAATCAGATTGGATCGAGTTTAAATTGTTTATGAATTTTTCTCCATTTGTGATACAAATTGAAAAATGTAGAACAAGTAAAATCTACTCTAAATAAATAGATTTTTTATATTTAATGATGATCCCGATGATAATGAATGTATCATTTATATATTAAGTCAAAGAGAAAAGGAAAAAGGTTTTCTTCTTGGAAAGACGTGTATGAATAGAGTAGTGACAAAAGCACTAGATTTATTTTAATAATAATAGAGAACCAGTTTGATTTTTTTTTGGTTAAGTCATCGTCATTTAAGCGATATAAAAAATAGTAGTGCTCCCATCCTTTCACCAACACAAAATTGAATTTCAAATTTCTTATTTGAGACTATTACTCTTTTTAGGTCAAGAAGAGGGAGAAATTAGTCAAATTAGACCACCAAAAAGCCCTAATCTTTCCCGAAGAGGGTCTATTCCCACTTTTGTTTGTCCAAAGTAGGTTATCTTCTTTTATTGTTAAGATTTTCAATTTCAAAAGGGTAACCGTTTACACACTTGATTTTTCATCTCTACACATTCGTTTCTAGGTGCGGGTAGTTAATTATCATTTTGCCCCTGTATTTTCATTCGTTCGATCGATTCTCAGTTCATTTCGACATTCGTTCGAATGAATGGACACATACCCCATCTAATTTTGATTTTTTCGAATGAATCCCCTTTATAAAATCAATTCGTTCGAATGAATTGGGTGAACAATAACGCCTGTTATTGTTCACCCGTTCATTCAAATGAATTGATTTTATAATCGGTTCATTCAAATGAATTGATTTTATAATCGATTCATTCGAATAAATCGATTTTTTTTTTTAATTTTAAAGTTATTTTTTAAGCACTGTGTATTTTAAAAATTTCTCAAATTAAATATCCAAACTAATTACGATAATCTGATAAAAATACTTTAAGACTTTAAGGTCTTTTGACACTCCTAAATATATGAAACATAGTATTTTACAAATAAAGGTATCCCTAGGGTGTGCAGAAAACACATTTAGGAGTGTCAAAAAGACCTTAAAGTTTTAAAGTATTTTTATCAGATTATTGTAATTAGTCCGGATATTCAATTTGAGAAATTTTGGAAATACACAATGCTTAAAAAATAATGTCCATAATGTATTAAATAATAAAATCTCTTTTAAAACTTTAAAGTTATTTTTTAAGCACTGTGTATTTCCAAAATTTCTCAAATTGAATATCCGGACTAATTACGATAACCTGATAAAAATACTTTAAAATTTCAAGGTTTTTTGACACTCCTAAATGTGTTTTCGGCACACCCTAGGGATACCATTATTTGTAATATACTGTGTTTTAAATATTTAAGAGTGTCAAAAGACCTTAAAGTCTTAAAGTATTTTTATCAGATTATCGTAATTAGTTCGGATATTTAATTTGAGAAATTTTGGAAATACACAATGCTTAAAAAATAACTTTAAAATTAAAAAAAAAAAAGATTCATTCTAATGAATCAGTCATTCATTAGAATGAATAGAATGAATCGATTATAAAATCAATTCATTCGAACACGCATTACTGTTCACCCGATTCATTCGAACGAATTGATTTTATAAAGGAGATTCGTTCGAACGAATCAAAATTGGATGGGGTATGTGTCCATTCGTTCGAACGAATGCCGAAATGAACTGGGAATTCGTTCGAACGAATGGAAATGTGGGGGCAAAATGGTAATTAGCTACCCGCACTTAGAAACGGGTGTGTAAACGGGGACCCTTTCAAAAGCATCAACACCATTACAGAAGTTGGCTTCCTTTAATACTTTATCTAAAGAGTGAGTTAGGTCTTTAATATTAAATCTAAGACCAAATTCATAGATAAAAAAAATAGATATTCTAAGTGTTTTTTTGAATATACATGTGAAAAACTGCAGGAAATCTAGCCTAAAACCCTCACGGGTGAGATCCATCTTAGGATATACCAAGTGAGACCATGATTTAATTCCTCCCGGTTTATTATATTCTAAGTTAATTTTTCTTTCTTACTTAGCTTGCTCTTTCTTTTGTCTATGTCCAAGCTAAGCTTTTATTTCAATTGATGATATTTGGACTGAAGTGGAGTGCATGTGGCCACCATTTTTAAGTGGTGAACTGAAATTTCTAACTATTTATTTTCTTGAAGATTTTCCTTTTTTAATTAATAATTGATACAATCTTTCCTCTTTTATTTTTTTTTAATTAGTAGCAGCACTCTGGTCTAAAATAGAAAATTAATCAAATTTAATTATGTAAAGATAAAATTTATTGGTGGAATTTATTATATTTTTTTAATAATTTTAATGAGATAAACCTAAATTTGAATTCACCTTATGGGTCTGCAAGCTCGGCCCTGTTTATAGGCGGAGTCTAAGGTTTAAATATCGGCCGATATATATCGTATCGGCCGATATTTATCGGTATTTTCATACCGAACGATATCGGCCGATACGATATGTATCGGCCGTATATACATATTATCGGCCGATATGGCCGATATTCGGTTCGAAATATCGGTCACAATATCGGCCGATATTCATAAATATTGTTTTTAAAATTTTTTTTTTTTAAAAAACACCGATACGGTTTTTACACGATTTTTTTTCGGTTTTTAATTGTTTTTTGCGGTTCTCTACGGTTCATCATGGTCCGTCCGATACGGCTTTCACGGTTTTTTGCGGTTTTTTACGGTTCTTCACGGTTCATCACGGTTCGTCACAGTTTTTTGCGGTTTTTTCACGGTTCCGATACGGAGGAGAGAGAAAATGCCGATATCGGGAGCAGAGATAAAATTATCGGCCGATATTTCGGCCGATATTTGCATATCGGCCGATACATCGGTTTGGCCGATTTTTAAACCCCTGGGCGAAGTAGGTTGCCGCCTAAGGCTCCCAAATAGATAGGGCTCTCAAGTCCATAAACTCTTTTATTATATTGGTCCAAAAAATTTAAAATTAAATCCAGTAAAATAGACCCAAAATAATAAGCTCAACCGACCAACTGTTCACCTATTTGATATGTAAAATAAAAGAGGGTTGTTTGATTTTATGTTTTGTGAGTGTATAAAAGGTCCATCTTAAAAATTCGCCTAAAGTCTCTCAAATCTCAGTGCCGGCACTGTAGATCTGATGTGAAATTCTAAAAACTTACTCAAATCAAACACAAATCCAACGAGTTTTCACTTTAAAATGGAAAAAGAAAACGCAATTTGCAAAACAGAAAGTAACTCTCGAAAAAGAAGAATTAAGGCCCAAATTTCAATGGGTATTAATTTCAAACGGAAATTCAAATAGTCAATGGCAAATTATGAATTTAGGAATTAAAATTTGTATAAAAAAATTAAACACAAAAGTAAAATTCAACTAGACACATGAAAGAGAAAAAACCCGGAGAACACAAAAATTCAATTCAATTGGGATATATTGTTTTCATTGCACAAATTAGCAAAGATAATTGCTTATTAGGATTTCTTATTCTAAAGCTGGTCATAACTTTGTTTACGTATGTTTCGATATTAAATACTATTTTTAATGAATTAAATTTATAAAAATATGACATCGTTTCATAAATAAAATATGGTGACAAAGTCACAACATATTTTCAGTCAATATTAAAGTGACATGTGTCATATTTTAAAACAAGAAATAATTAAAAAATGGATATTGTGAGGGCCAAGGATTTGTGTACCTAAAGCTTTCTTTAGTCATTATTTTTTAATTTCACTCCTAATTTATATACCCAAGGTTTGATCAAAGTCAAAACAATCCTGTCATTCTCCTTTATTGATAGCGTATGGGCTTGAGAAATGGGCTTTTTCAAAGCCTAAACACTAGAAATAGGGCTTGACCCATATTCCTTCCCTATGGGCCTTTTAATTAAGGCTTCTTCAGCCCAAAATCCTCCTCAAATGGCGTCTCTTGCCTAATCCAATCTAATAATAGTCCGGATTCAATCCAGTCTCTCTCTGTTGTCAATGAGTCTCTGAAAAGATAAGAGCTATCATTGGTCAGAATGGAGATCTTCTGAAGACGCATTAAAGGCTAAACAAGAACAATCAGGATCAACATGACAATTGGATTGACATCCAGATGAGGTTTTGGCATGATGAGGAGACACTGGTATTTCAACATGAGCTGGGCTGCATTTCGATGAGAGATAAATTTTACAGAAGTACTCAGGATTACCTTTGACTAATGATTACTCTTGATATTATGAATACCACTTATTTGAAAAGAATTTTCAAAACTAGGAGGAGAGAGGTAAAAAGTTAATTTTTTATTCATACTCCTTAGTTACCAAACAAGGGTAACGAGGGGTTATCCCCCATTACCCCCAAAAGTGCAGCCAAGGATGCCAGCTTTGCTTCTTTAAGCTTGTTTTGCTGGTAGTGACTTCAAAACCATTCTTCAGGATCATGTACTAGCGACCGTGCTCTAACTCAAATATTTGTATTCTTGGGTAAGGGTATAGGCAACCTCTGCCCTCTCACGCAGTTGTGTATTGAGTCTCACATTGGATGTTGTTGAGAAAGTCATGGGCTTTTAAAGAGGAATAAGCACCACCTATAGTGGTTAACCATTTTGGGATGAGAAGCGCCTTCGTGACAAGTAGTATCAGAATCAACCCAGGGTCAGTACCGTGTCGGCTCGGGGGCACCATAATGGGAATCTCCTTTGATGCATGGGCCCTACAGAAAAGAGGTGTGGATCCCTCTTGCATTATGCTGGTGAGCTTCTCACACGGGTATGTGTTGAATTCCACATCGGTTGTGTACTGAAAAAGTCTAGAGCTTTTAAAGGAAGTTAGACACCAACGACAGAGATTAACCATTTTAGAATGAGAAGCACCTTTGTAACACCTAGCTTTGGTAATGCCCAAATGCTAACCATTACAAGCGGGTGTCTCAAATGTTAGAAGGTACTCCCTTTGTCCCAATGTAGTTGTCTCATGTGCATTTTGGGACTGTGCCAAAATAGTTGTCTCATGTGCATTTTGGGGCTGTCCCAAAAGAGTTGTCTCATATACATTTTGAAAGAGTTATTGGATGTTGGAAAGAAATTTATAACCCTTTTGAAAGCCCTTCCTTAAAAAATTCAAAATTTTAAAATAGGCAACCAAAATTAAAGGGATGAAGTATGTTTTATACTATCAAAATGATTGTTTTTCTCTTCCTTTTCATTTTCCTTGCGTTCCTCATTTTACTAAGGTTCTAGAAGAAGATGCCTCTTTCTACAAAATGTGGTCTTTCTATAGACTTTTCAATGCTTTTCTCATCCCAAATCAATTGGAAACAATAGATCTCTTGAGTTTTAGTTCCCAAATGACTCTTCCACAGGGTAAGAAGTATCATTCTACAACTTGGAACCAGTTATGTTTCCACAATTAGGTTTCAATCAAAATAGTTAATTGTTTACCATTTTAATGTAAATATTACAACTCAGTTGAATGGACCTTGTGAAGTTGACCTAAACAAATTAAAGTCAAAATGTTAAAATGTTTTCCATTTTGATAGTAAGACAGTAAACAGTTTACCATTTTATTTGTACAATATTCAATTGAACCTTTAGATTTGGTGTCCCCTTGGTTCTATTGAGTTGGAATTTTTGAAAATGTATATTTTTTAGTCTTTCATTGGATGTTATTATTGGGCATGGAGAATTATCATATAAACACGTATATTATCTAAGATAAATCTAAATAGGATGTCTACAATATGCCCCTCTCTGATTATTTCATTAGAAATTTTCATCAGAGCTTGAGGAAAACATACTATTTCTTATGAGTTGTGCTCATAAGAATGATTTTCCCAATGATCAACTTACTAATCAATAGGGTTCAAACTCTGGCGGATCGAGCCAAATTTTAATAAACTCAATTCTAACTCAACCCAAGCTGATTTGTTGATCCCAATTATCCAACTCGACTTGACCCAAATTTCTGACTCGACTCAACTCCAGTGCTGACCTTACCCAACTCGATCTTAGTTTTAGCCCTAATTGCTACTGTTTTATAACTTAGTGCACTCAACTCAATCCAATCTTAATTTCATTCAGATTTTTTCTCGACCCAATCCAAAATATACAAATACATAACCCAAACCAATTGATTTTTCGAATCAAATTATACAAGTCAAGTTAAAACCTGAAACCTGGCTCAAGTTTCACCCCTACTAATCAACATTGAACCTTTGTACTTTATCAATTGGCCACTCATAGCAGCATTAGAGAGGTGGTGTACCACACAGGGCCGGCTCGACACATTTTGAGGCTTAAGGTGAAAAATCTAAATGGGACATTCTTGGTATTTAATATATTATTACAAGTAATAATTAATTAAAATTTTAATTATATATAATAATAAAATTATTTAAAATCTATTTTTCTTACTTTTTGAGATGTAAAATTACTAATTAAATTTTTATATTCATATTTTGCTAAAATATAATTGCAAATATGGTTAATTCATTAGGCTTTAAATTAATGAAAAATTAAAATGAACTAAATTGAAAGGTTAAAGGACAATAGAACATGACACTGTGACAATAAGAGAATAGATGAATGGTTACAATGTCCTCTATTATTCTACCAACTCACTAAAGATCTTTAAATTAAAAGTCACAGCATGACTTGCAGAGAGGAAATATATTGTAAAATAAAATTATATAGGCACAAACTTAAACCAAAAGAAGCACAAAATAATCCAAAATCCAAGTCCTACAAATTTACAATTCAACACCCACATAAAATGCAAACAATACCAGAAATGGCGAGAATCTCTTGAAACATATTCCCCTCATCTAAAGTACTTTAATCAATTGCTTATTTTATAAACTGAAGAGGCCCCTCTTGACTCTTGAGTACTTGAAATTACTGAATTTTTCTAGCTTTATATCCCTTATATCTCTTTGCCAACATGTAATTTTCGAAATATTTGATCCACTTATTAGATGAAAGATCCTTTAGGACTAAGATCAAAATTGGAGATCTTTAGTTCAATGGTTGAGTATTTTCTAAAACTATGTCCTAACTCTCGATGAATACATCTACTAAAACTAGTCTCATTTCAATTGTAGAGTATTTATTACCAAATATATTATCATAACTCAAAAAAGAAAAGAAAAACTCTTGACAAATCTCTAAAAAATTGAATACTTTGCATTTTCTCCCATTGCAAATGGTTTTACCATTTTTCATCGACATGCCCGTTTTTCCACATGCTCTGTCTCTCAATCCCATCCACTCCTCCATGCAATCAAAATAGGAGTGGGGCCTTTTTCGAATGGGGGCCTCAGGCCCAGGCCGAACTTGCCTTCTAGTTTGGCTGGACATGAACATGCTTAGTCTAATCCCCTTTTCCACATGCTCTGTCTCTCAATCCCATTTAGTCCACCATGCAATCAAAATAGAAGTGGGGCCCTTTTTAAATAGGGCCTAAGGCCCAGGTCTAACTTGCCTTATAGTTAGGTTGGACCTGAATATGCTTAGTCTTGTTCCCTTTTCCACATGCTCTGTCTCTCAATCCCATTCAGTCCACCTTACAATCAAAATAGGAGTGGGGCCCTTTTAAATGGAGAGGGGACCTAAGGCCCAGGCATAACTTGCCTTACAGTTAGGCCGGACCTAATACCACATAGAATACATCAAACTGGGCTTTGGGCTTGACATAAGCAAGCCCAATAATGGCCCTATCTAATTTAGTCAAACTTAAATTTTGTTTCCAAGACTGACCTCTAATACCCATCGAATTAGAAATGAATTCAGTATCATTTTATTCAATAGTCTACAGTTCTACACTAGATTGGCTAAAATAAAAAATTTCAAATAATTTATAAGATTTCAGAAATAAATACCATAGTATTAAATTATTTAAAAATGATCTAAAATTAATATTCCTGAAATTTCAAATTCTCTTAAAAAAATAAATAATCAAACTCAAAATAAGCTACAGTAACTGAAATATAAATTAAAACTTATTAAAGATTCAATATTATCAAACAGTCAAATTTCAAACTCAGGTGTAAAGTGTAAAGTGTAAACTCTAGACATATGTGTCTCATGCGAAAATGACAAGCCCAAGTGGCATTTAGGCACGTGACATGATGACTCCACCTGCTCTCCCACTCCCACGTTATTATATTCCTTTTTCCTAAAAGAAAAATCTACTGACAATGGAACTGCTTTTATATTTTATTTATACTTGTTTATACCTTTCATATAATCAAATTATTTTAAATTTATTTTATGGGTAGTGATTTTTGCATCATTATATTTATTTTTATTTTTAGAAAATAAGAAAAGATAGCGGAAGAGGAAAGTAAGAGAAAAATTGAAACTTTTTTTAAAATTTGGTGTACGATCAGAAAAATTTATAGTACAAAAATAATTATCTTTACTTTTTATAAAATTATTTGAAAATAAAAAATGAAGGAGCAACTTATCATGATAGATTGAGGTTTTTTTTTCTTGAGCAGACTATATATTTACCATATATTGAGTTCTACATGATTGAATTTGATAGATAGATGATTTTATTGATAACACAATTTTTTTTTTAATTCAATTATTATAAATTTATGAGAATTCTCTATAATGATCAACAATATATAATATTTTAAATTTTAAAAAATTAATAATGTTAGAAACGAGCTTCTCGTGGGATATGACATTGAAACGCTTTCTTCTCTTCAATCCATGTCGTCTTCTCCTTCATATAATACTCAGGCACTGAACTCAACCCACCTCTTCTTTTTGATATTTGAATTTTGGGTGGAGTAAGAAGAAGAAGAAGAAGAGAAGAGCAGAGATGGGATCAATGGGAAAGAAGAAATCGGTGCTGATGATATGCGGGGATTACATGGAGGACTTCGAGGCCATGGTCCCTTTCCAATTCCTCCGAGCCTTCGGCATCTCTGTTGATTGCGTCTCTCCCGGAAAAAGTTCCGGTGATCGATGCATCACTGCCGTTCACGACTATATGGGCTACCAGGTCTGTTTATGCCACTTCATCTCCTCTTCCTCTTACTGTCTCAGTCTGTCTCTCCTGTAAACCTAATCCCTCTTCCTCATTTCTCCTTTCATTTGTCGCAATCAAATGTCAAACTCAAAACATATCAGTCAACTTTTTTCATTTACTTTTCTCTTCAACTTTTTTCAAATCTATAAAAGGGTAGCCATCATCTGGGTGCGGGCTATACTGAATTGCCCATTGAACCTTTCACTTGTCTATTTCAATGTTTGATATGTTGTTTAAAAAAAAAAATATAGAAAATAATCTTACTTAGATAAATTTAATGATCTAAGTTAGCGAGCGGATGCGGACATTTTTTTTTTTAATTTTCAGTACTGCAAGGGTAAAGAAGAAAATTCATGAAATTCTTTATCTGATAATACACACCCATAGGAGAATTGCTAATCATGTAAAATATCAAAAGTACAAAAATAAAAGTAAACTTAAATGAGGCACAAGTACGCAAATTTTATCAAAAATTCAGTTTTTAATTGCTTGATCTTTTCAGCCATAGTCACTGGAGGTCTATGAATTAAGGAGACATGATAATTTTGATCACTAACATCAAGAAGTTGAAAATTGAATTGACTTGTCAGCGGTTGAAAATTGAGCTGTGAGCTTAATTTTAATCTAATTTATAATTTATAAAATTTGTTTTAGTTTGAACGGTTAAATTTCATACATACAATTTTAAAAATATATAAAAGCCCATTTCACCCAATAATGGGCGAAGCTGTTCTATTTTATTTTTCTGGCTAGAACATTTTTGGTAGGGGTGAAACTTGGGTCGGGTTATAACTTGATCCAACAAGAGAAATCAGTGGATTTGGATTATATATTTGTATATTTCTGGTCGGACCGGGTTGAAAAAAACCCGCATAAAATTCGGGTTGGATTAGGTTGAGAAATTTGAAATCAACCTGACTTGACCCGACCCGAGTGACAATAGCGATTAGGGTTGAAATTCAGGTCAGGTCGGGTTGGGCCAATACCCGGGTTGAATTGGGTCGGGTTAGGCCAATACCCGGGTTGAATTGGGTCATAAATTTGGGTAGACTCAGGTTGAGTGATTCAGATCGGTTCAGGTTCAATAAATTTTGACATGGATTGGGTTGGGTTGGATTTATTAAAACTTGGCTCAACCCACCCGAGTTTCAGCCCTAAGTTTTTGACGATGAAGGTGTGAAATTGGATATGGGCAAACTAAATTACTTATTTGATAAATGAACAAATAAATTTGAATAAAAATACTAATAGATAGAGGGAGTCAAACTTAATAATATATTAGTAGGATTTATGTCAAAAGAATTCAAAAAACAAGTACACTGAATCCAACCTAAATTATATTAATTGCCAAATTTTCTGTTTCCATGTGCATCCTCAATTAATCTAAAATCATTATTTTGTATGAATTTTACAATTGAGGAATCCTATTATATGATTTGATATCATAAGGATGAGATTTGTTTCTTATTTTACTTCTCTACTTAAAAAATTTGTAATAGCTTACCAATTTTTTTTTGTTATGGAATTATGAATACTTTATTGTGGGACACGTGACTACAAATAAAAAACAGGCTGTTATGCCAAATAAAAAAAATAAAATTAATCAAGTTGAGAAAGAGAAGGACTTCAGTGAATAAAACTAGAAAAATAATCTCTATGATGCTCAGAGTAAAATTAAAAATATAATGAGAACAAAATTACACTAAAAATTACAAAAAGCATAGTTTATTTTATAAAAATGAACATATTGAACTATGAAAAAAAAAGAATAAAATATCTATTGATAAAATAAAAATTATTTAGAAAATGATAATAAAAGGTATTAGAAATACCATAGAAAAGTGAAATATATGAATGTGTAAATAAAACTAAATTACTTAAAATATAAATAGAATTTAAAAAATTATGTGTTAAAAAAATCTAGAAACTATCATAGTAAAAGTTAAAATTAGTTGAAATCTCATCATCATCATCATTTGAATCATACATGTATATGAGGTGGATACTCATCATCATCTTATTTGTGATAAACTATTGAAAATAATTAGAGTGTAAAACTTCCATGACAAAAGGACAGAAAAAGGAAAGACAGTTTTTTAACGACATGAAAAAGTAAGAGTGTGAAATATTAGAAGCAATGTAATTTAAAATAATACTCCCTCTGTTCCAATTTAATTGTCTCATATGGATTTTGGAATTGTCCCAAAATAGTTGTCTCATTTATAATGGAGTAGCATAAAGTGTGTTGAAATGGATGAGAATCACCTCTCGGTTGCTTGATGGTTTAAAATCAAATTCAAGTTCTTTAAAAAATACAAATGTTTAAAATGAGACAACTAAAATGGAACGGAGGGAGTAAATTTTATTCGCAGTCTAATAAAAAAGGTTTCTTGAAAAGGATCCTAGGAGGGAAAGATGTGGCTATGTGCGTTATAGTGAGAGGCACTTAAGGAGTTTGTTAATGAGTGAATTGTAAGAAGGTAGACAAAGTGCCGTGTGGCAATTTCATCATCATGAAAGTCAAAATCTCATCTATTTGTAGTAAGTTTTTCGAGTTTTACTTTCCAATTCGACCTTGTCATAAAGCATGCAATCAATCACTCGTACTATTTATCATGTCATTTTGCTATATCTCCCCTCTATCTTTTTAGTGGCCAACCTCTTCTCCTTGTACTTGTAGCTTATCAACTCTATGGATTGGGGCTATCTCCATCCTTTTACTTGTGTTCCAACAACCTCAGATTGTCATCTGTTAAGGCTATTTTTAAATTGTCCCTAATGCAGCCATTTCTAATCCATTCATCCTATGTAATATGTGCATCTTTGTCAATCTAACTTTATCTATTTGTCATACTTTGCTCTATATAGCATTGCAGGTCTGATAACAAATTTATAAAATCATCATTTTAAGCGGTGTGGGACTCTTCTATCACACAAAATTCCACTGGCTTGTCAATGTTTTGCCCATCCAATTGCTCCCATCCACCAAATGATTCTACCATAAATCCTAAGTTTTTAAACTTATCGCAGTGCATTACTAAATCATTAGAGCACTCTATCCATCTTGTATTCCACTAAAGTTACACTTTATGTAGTTTATTTTAGTTCTACTGATTTCTAGACCATTTATCTTAAAAGTTCCATTCCAAGATTCCAACTTGCTATTGAGTTGTTTTTCGCCTCATTGCTTAATAATACATCATCTGCAAAAAGCATACACCATGGAATTACATCTTGAATTTCAGTTTTAAGTTATCCATGATTAATGCAAAAAGGTATAGGCTTAAAGCAAATCCTTGGTGCAGTCTCACTCCAATTGGAAATTTTGTTGTTTCTTACAAACAGTTCTAAGATTGTGGTTGCACCATCATACATGTCCTGACTATTTTTTACATATCTTTTAAAATGCTCTATATCAATTTCCTTAGAACTTTGTCAAAAAAAATTTATAGGTCAAGAAAAACCATGTATATGTTCTTTCTCTTCTTCCTAAATTTCTCTCTGAGTTGCTTTATACAAAGATGACTTTGGTCGTTGATCTAAATGGCTTAAACTCAAATTGATTATTAGATGTACATATTCTTGTCTTAGGTAAGCTTCTATTACCCTCAAAGTTTCATAGTGTTGCTTATAAGCTTAATCACATGATAGTTTGTGCAACTTTGAATGTATCCTTTATTCTTATAAAAAGGGACCACTCTACTTTTGTGCCACTCACTAGACATTCTTTTTGAAGTTAAAGTGTTGTTGAAAAATTGAGTTAATTACCATTATCATCATCATCGTAGCCTAAATCCCATCTATTCAGGGTCGATCTTTTGAGTTTTACTCCTTCATTTGACCCTATCATAAATCATACAGCCATTCAGACAATTATCTATCATGTTTTTTGTATCATTTCCCTCCATATGTGTAGTGGTCTACCCTCCTTGTGCCAGCAACTTGTAATCTCTTTACTCTATATATCGGAGTTGTCTCTAGTCCTCTACTTACATGCCTTAACCACTTCAAATGGGTTTTGCTCAATTTGACATCTATTAGGGTCATTTTTAAACTATCTCTAATGCGGTCATTTCTAACTCTATCATTTAGAGTTAATTCACTCATCCAATACAACATGCACATCTTCATCACTCTTAGTCTATTTATCTTTTTTTCATTTTTAGACTTTGCTCTATAGAGCATTGTAGGTTTGATAATTGTTTTGAAAACTTGGCTCTTTAAGCGATCCGGAACTCTCCTATCACACAAAACTCTGCTAGCTTGTTTACAATTTGCCCACCTTGCTCCCATCCTACTAGCTATATCCACTCTAATTTCACCTAACACAGTACAAACCTCAATGGGGATATTATCCAGTCCTAGCACTCTATGCTTTTTTGATCTTTGTCAAGCCAAGTTTGCTTTTGTTTCTAATATTTTATTAAACATCCCTTCATTTGTCACTCCAATATCAATTTTGCTATCAAATTCTATATTCAAGCTCTAATGTCACTGGCCATTGCCAAGTACTCTACTACCATATATTCAACTTGAAAGGAGTGGCCATTAATAGGCATCCCCCACATGTCCCACTTGTCTAAAGTGCCATCCCATGCCTCTTTTATAGGCACTTGTTAATTGTCCATAATACCTGCTGTCCAAATGAGTTCGACAGATCTTGGTGGAGCATCAAATGGTAAAGAGACAGTGAAACATTAATGGACAAGTGGTGTGGCTCGTTGTGATGTAGTCATTGCAAATGTAAGAAGGGTCATGATAAGCACATACGAGTCTTTGATAATTGAAGGCACACCTTTCTTCTCTTGCTGCCATTCTTCGTACAATTTGCCTCATTTGGTAACATTCAGCTAGATGATAGAAAGAAAAAGTGAAGGTGTACCTCTAATTGCCAATAACATTCAAAAACAGAAACTAATACTATCAATTGGAGGTTTTTGGGTCATCATTTTATTTTACTAAAAAAGTAAAAAGAGACAAACCCAACCATAGTTTAAAAACTTGAACAAACTTGAATTCTATTAGCGCTTGAGTTGATTCGATCTGTTTGGATTTTGAGCCAAGCATGTTTTCTTCTGTTATTGAAAAGAAGTGAAAAACTCACCAAGTTTTTTGACTCAATTGAATTTTGAGTCACATCCAAGTTTCATGTTAAACCAACTAAAAATGTTTAGTTAAACAAAGTGAGGAATGGTAACAAAGGCTTAGGACAAGCACAATTCTGAAATGGGCCCCAACCATATGAAGTGAACACGTTCACCTTGTTTTGAATGATCTTTTAGTTACCCATCAACATAATTATTGAAGCCTTTATCCCAACAATCTTTGTCGGTTTTCAAAGTTCTAATTTACCTCTCATTCCTGTACAAATCATTTTCTCCACCTTGCACTCAACAGTCTACCATTTCTTTTTGCACCACATCAATCCGTCTCTTTTTGTTCTACACTTTCTTCTAGATCTTGGTACCCACAAGGGACAGGTGATCAACCAAAAATCTCCTCTACTAGGCTAGATCACAACAGCTAATGGATGTTTCACTTGTATTTAAACAGCTGTACACTGAGCTACAAGGCCATTTCTTTACCCTGAACTCAGACTTCAACGAAGTGAAAGTGGAATCATATGATGCACTTATTGTACCCGGAGGCCGATTCACAGAGCTCATGAGTACTGATGATAAGGTGCTGTACATTGTATCTAAGTTTGCTGAAGCAGGCAAGCCGATCGCAACAACTTGTCATAGCCAATTGCTTCTGGTTGCTGCTGGAATCATGAAAGGGAAGAAATGCACTGCATTTCCAAGCATGAAGCCAGTGATTAATCTTGCAGGAGGTGTTTGGTTGGATCCAGAGCCCATAACTTCATGTTTTCTCGATGGCAACATCATAAGTGCAGTTGGTTGGCCTGCACATGCAGAGTACTTAAATCTTCTTCTCAGATCCATGGGAGTGAAAGTCTCAGGATATGAAAATAAAGCAATCCTTTTCCTCTGCGGGGTAGGCTTTTCTCCTTTCTTTCTTGATTTTTATTTAGTGTAATAGATCATTGTAGAAAGTAGCACACAGCCAATGTTTGAAATACATGTCTTCCAGGACTATGTAGAGGACTATGAGATCAATGTGCCTTTTATGGCCATGGGAGGTCTTGGTTTCCGGGTCAATGCTGCTAGCCCTGGCAAGAAGAAAGGAGACAAGTGTGTGACAGCCATCTTTGACTTTGAAGGTGCTCAGATTTGCAGTGAGAAATCTGGACATTTCTTCTACATTACATTGGATTGGAATGAAATCTGCGTTGACGATTATGACTGCCTTGTGATACCTGGAGGGAGATCCCCTGAGTATCTGGTCATGGATGAGAAGGCAGTTTCGTTAGTGAAGGAATTTGGAGAAAAGAACAAGGTTGTTTCAGCAATTGGACAGGGAAAGTGGGTCTTGGCTGCTGCTGGGCTGTTGGAGGTGATTTTCCTGTTCTTTTATTTGTTGACGTACTTCATTTTCTTAATGGAGGAGTTACTAAAACATGGCTCTTAGTTGCCTTACCATTAGGACAGCTTTCTGATCTTTATTTTTCAGTTTCTCTTTATATTCTGATCTTGATAATAGTTGGTTTATACATCAGTGAATGGGATAGGTAAATGATGCAGTGGAACAAGAAGAAAACAAGAGAGAGCTCTCTCTCTCTCTAAACCCTCATCTACAAGGAGTGAGAGAACTCTCAATTTGAATGACAGAAAATGAGTTATTCATCAACTCATCCAAGCATTGTAATTTATATGGAAAGACCTAGAGGATCCTCTTAGTATCAAATTATTAAAAATTCTAAACACCTCAAAACAATTTACTAAAAATAGAAAGTTCTACAAAAGCGGACCACCTGACACCAAAAATGCAGAACTTGGTAATCAAACCATTGGCAAATGGTAAAAGCTATTTGCCTCCTTGTAGTGCTCATCTTGTCAATTCCAGTGATAACTCCTATAAGTAATTTGACAATCAAATCAAAAGTTACTTCCATTTGAAGGTATGTTGCATATCGGGATTTCTAGACAAACTTTTGTTGATCCAGACAATCTAATTAGTTATCCTTGACCTGTTTTACATCAAAAAGGGGACTCATTTTACCGTTTGGTTTGCAGGGCAAGAGATGTGCCAGTGGTTATGGAATGAAGGCTATAGTCAAGGTAGGGGGTGGAGAAGTGGTGGAGCCTGCATCGTCTTTGGCTCATGGAAAGCTGCTTACTGCTACTGGATGGCCTGCGCTGCCCCATTTCATTTACGATCTCGCCAACCTCATGGGAGTAACTCTTGTCTTCTAAGGTGTTACTGTGTGTGTTTTTAATGGGTAAAGGGGGAATATGCTGCCACCTTTGTCTTGTGCTGTTGTCTAGTTTATGTTTAATGGCAATGGCCTGTGTTACCTGTGTTCTGAAGGTGTCTCATCATTCCCTAGTTAATTTCATTTTGATCTTCATATAGATATGGTAAATTTAAATTTACAAAAGATTAAAATCAGATATAAAGTACATGCAGCAGAGATGTGCTTGCTGAGATGGATGTGTGGAATAAAAAGAAAATGACAAGGAATGAGTCCAAGATTTGTCTCAATTGAAAAGAAAATCAAAGAATTGTCATTGAGATAATTTAGACATTTAAAAAGAATAGCCTCAATATGAAGAATCAAGTGATTACAGCAAACAAGTTGGGGGAGACCCAGAAAAACCTTAGTGTTGATATTGAGCAGTAGGAAAGGACATGCTTGATTGAGGGGTGACGGAAAACACTGTTTAGGTAGGGTTAAGTGGAAAAGTAGAATTTAAAAATATGATGTACAAGACAAGATTTCAACGACGACTTCGATGACGATTATGATAAGAAGTTATAGAAAAGATGAATTTGATCTCAACATAGATGAAGATTTCATGTAAATTGACCTGTTCAGGTAACCTTCTAGAAACATCTCAATGGTAGAACAAAAAATGATGTTTACCTTGAACTTTTCATATCAGCGGCAATGTGGTTGCAACAGTGAGTACATTGAGCATGCAATTCATAGACAGTCATTTAACACCATGAAGTGCACTGCATAGATATCATTACAGAACCACGGTGTATGATTTTACAGTTTGATTATCTGCAAATCAGTATAGTTTCAGAGTTCATAATTGGAGCCATTGTTGCTGAGCAGGGACCTACTCCATCCAGAAAATAAATTGTTCATATATTTGATATTGCCCGAATTAATCTTAAGTTCATATTTGATATGAATTATTAAGAAAGAAGTATAACCTGAAGGATTTGGAGTGACGGCCAAGAATATGTTTCAAGAAGTGGAGGTCTTGGGTTCGATTCACATTCCACCCCAGTAGGCCATTCCCCGTAGCTTTACACGGTGTGTGAGGATTAGGAGGTTTTCACATGTCTCAAAAGACTAGTCGAGTGAGACGCCTCGAGACCTTGAGTCGTAAAAAGAAAAAGAAAGCTAGAAGTGATGAAGTATCAATGCTTGGCCTGAATTCTTGGCATACTTGAGCTCAATGCTCGGTTAAATTTGACAATAACATGAGCTCAACTTGAGCTTTACGGGTTGGGCTAATCATCAGCTGGACAAATGTTCAAGCTCAAGATGGTAGTCTCTTGGCTCAATTCAATAAAACATTCAATCCTAGCTCAAGTTCGCCCTATCTACGCTTGAGTTAACAAATATTCAAGACAAGCTCAAGTTGGCGTAGCACTCCTTATCTACACCTCTTATATGAGGTTCACGAAGGGTTTTCAAAAATTGAAGGGGAGGGATAAAACGTTGATTTTTTTTATCCCTTTCTCTTAGTTTCCAAACAGAGATGATAAGAGGGTTATCCCCGTTACCTCCATCCAAATGCAGCCTTAGAGCAGGCAATGTTCATTTTTTTAAACCCCAGGTCCTCTAGAACCATTACACACTTGACCAAAGAACCTCGTGTTCTAGTGGACCAATTTCAATCTGTACAAGGATTCTTAGCATCTTTATTAAAATTTGTTTGATATAGATTGTTTTTTAAAATATTTGAAATTGTGGCTCTCTTGATTTCTTCCATCAGTCAGCTCGGAAGTGTAGGGACTTCACCATCGGGACTCCCAAGAGAATCTAGTAAAATAGTACATTTTTCATGATCAAGGTGTTTATGTTTCTTAGAACACTCAACTAATTTTTAGAACATCTGCAAGCTTCTCTACCCATATATACTAGGTAACTATACGGGAAGTAACCCTTTAGAGTGAAATGGAAATCGAATTCAGGATTCCAAATTAATATAATAAAATGGGTTAATCTCAGAGAAGCCACACCATGTCATTTGCAGATATAATCATAGCCCTTGTACCCCATTATTCTAAGTTAACTAAGGATGAGCTAGACTTATCCTTGGGTTTTTTTTTTTAATTTTCTAATTTGTTTTGGCCCTTAATAGCCCAACATCGCCTATACTTATCAAAATATGGGTCAAAACAGTAGTGCAGTGAGTGTATTAAGTCAACTTTTTTTTTTTTATATATCTTTATGAATGATCATCACTTCAATTTGCAAAAAAAAAAAAAAAAAAGAAGAGTGAATTCATCCATTTGATATTATGACCATTGACATTTTGATCATGGGCTTTGATTCTTCCATTAAAAGGCCCACCATCACATGCTTTGTATTAGCCTTGATTCAAATGAATTCAATTATAGAATTTTGACATTTGGTGGTATCGTAGGAGAGTAGTCTCCAACATTCACCAAATCAAAGCATGGGATGTGACTCAGTTATGTACATAGTCTATCTCATCAGTTCTTTCTAGACGTTCGGTATAATTATTTTATTTGAATAATTTATTTTATGGTCTTAAATGAAATAATTAAAAAAAATCAAATAGAGATAAGTTTCTATATATAATTAAATGGCAACTTTGCTTGAGTCTATGGGTAAAAAATGTGACTCATACGCTGTATATTGGTTGTGACCTTACGTATCAACTGCAACCATAGTGACAAATACCGTTCTCGGGATATTAACGGCAATTGGTAATAACGGGATATTTTTAAATTCTCGGATTTTTATCGGGAATTTAACGGGAAAATCTCGCTGAAATTATAATATTTAAAAAATAAAAAAAATAGAATAAATAAAAAAATTAATGAAATAAAAATGGTATAAGGAATTTACCGGGAATTTCTCGGGAATTTACCGGGAATTTCTCGGGATATTATGGCGTTATTAACGTTTATCGCGTTTTTAACGCGATTTTATCGGGAATTTACCTGAAATTTATCGTTTGGCGATAAAAACGCGTTTTTAACGCGGTAACGGTATTTTGCCGATAAAAACGCGGTAAATTTGAAAATATCGTCGATATTTGTCACATTGACTGCAACATTGCGGAAAAATCCGGCCGTAACATATTGCGTTGCGGCCATGGCCCGAACAGGTGCGGACGGATGACAAACAAGTGCTCGCAGAGGTGTATCAGCCTATAACGACTGATACATTGTGTTACACCGACAAAGGCATATCAACATCCTTTATCGATGCAACAGGTTTTTTTTACCCCACTAATTGAGTTTAATGGGTCCGAATATCTTGTCCATGGCCACAAATGACAATCCTATAATTAATCTCCATAGCGTGACTCATAAAACAATGTGATTTTGCCTAGAACAGCGACCTAATTTTGATTAATTTATATTAAGCATATGTGCCATCAAAGGAGAAGGGGAAATCTATTACTCTCTTGTTAGTGGTCTAATCCTCATTAGAGCATCTAATGAGCAGAGTTAGTGGCCTAAAACACATACCACCAATGACAACTTATTATCAAAACGACACACATAGTGGGCCCTCTTTAATATTTAATTAATAAATACCTAATAACAACGTAGCCTCGTCGATGATTGCAAATTTTCTAATCAAGGTATTATTATCTTAATCCTTGATTTTTATTGGCTTGGCGTTTTGCACTAAACCCTTCTATCGGTATCCACACAGTTTTCTTCTTCCAAGCATGCCGGCATACAAACGACAAAGACTCGGCCTTGTTGGGTCCACCTCTTTCATTTTCATGGGACCCATTTCATACAGGGATATTTGTTGGTCCAATAGGGTGTCTACACTGTAAAATTGGGCCCCAACCGATTACTCAATTTGACCTATTTAAATAAATGATTTGACACAATGTGAGCTCGTTTATAAAGGGATAGATGTAACCCGAATTCGATTATAAGTAATAGACTCGACTGATCTGACTATTGCTCTATCTATATAAAATAAATTAAATCATACGAGGTCGACACTCATTTAAAAAGTAATTTTTATATCTTTTTCGTTAGAAAAATCTCTTTAATCAAATAAATGGTTAAACTCAATTCAAATCCTAAGTAGGTCCAAACCTACTTAATTCGTTTTAGAAGACCCCAAATCAAAAAAGACTGGACTCGAACTTGACTTGATAGACCCATTGCTGGGTCTAGATAGTGCCAATTCTCTACCGGACCCACCGATCCAACTAGAAAATTCAAGCAATGAATTAAACTTTTAACTTAATTTATCATTGATTAAATTTGAGTTGACTCATATTATAGTCAAGTGGAATTGGAATTTCAACCGCCTTTTAACTCTCATGTTCCAAAATCTAAGTTAATTGAATGCAAAATAGACCAAGTTCGAAAGCGATTTAGACTAGAACTATGCTTTAAGAATTGACAGATATATGCATTTGCATATTTTGTAGATTATCTTCATCATTTAAGTCATTTATTAATTTATTTAACTTTTTCCTTTTATATTATCTTAATAAAGATTAATTTCCAGATAATTAATTTGAGACATTGTATTAATTTAATATTTTATATCCTAAATTTTTAAGGGTCCTTATATTAAATTATACAAAGGTTCACCCGTACACTAAGGCACACAATATTACTCTTGTGTATCTACTATCTAGATATGGGGCTAACTAAATGGGGTAGTGAAAGGCTAGTTGGATAATCTTTCTTTCAATTTGTTGTTCATAAAAAATCATCTTAATCAGATTAATCAAGATATATTTTCAAAAACATAGTTTAGAAATTAAAAAATTAATTTAATTTGTTGAAATTTAAAGAGCTTTAAAAATATAACTTGATTAATCTGATCAAAGTGATTTTTTATATCATTTCAATAATCCCAATATTACTTCATTTGATAAACTCCCCCAACATCTTTACTACAAGACTATTATGATAAAAGAATTATATACCTTCTTTCAGGAGGAACTTATCAGATCTAAAACTTCCATTCTGCAAACAAGTTTTAGAACCATGCTTAGAACTTTTTTTTTATACAGCCATAAAGAAATATTAATTAAGATGCAACTTTATCTTTAAATATAAATGTTTAACATTGGAAGCCCAAATTTTCTTTCTTAGTAGTTGGTTGATTCTGTGCATTTTCTTACATGAGTGATGTAACCAACTTTTAAAAATATGAGATGGGACATTGTTGTTGCCCAATTAAAGCCAATAAAGGTTTGCCAACAACCTTCTCTCAATTCTATAATTATATCAGATACCCAATTTTCAATATAAATTTGGCCGGTTACATAGACAACCACTGTTTTTAAAAAATCAAGTGAAAGTCTTTTTTTTTAAAAACGATTCCTCAACATCATTCAAAGTCCTCCGCATTATTCGAATGAATTTTTGGTTCATTCGAACGAACTTTACAGTGTATAGGCTGTGGAGTAGAATTTTCAAACGAATCTATTTCTCGACCTATTTTTACAAACAAGATATCAAAATTCTATCTATTCTGAATTTTATGAACTAAGTGAAAAGGGTATAGTTTGACTTGAAAAACCTAAAGAATTAAGAGAGAATGCCATTTTTCCTTAATTTTTTGGGTACAATTTTTTAAGCCTAAAACTATACAATTTTCACTTAAAATCAGTCCCGGAATTTATAAGATTCAGAATAAATGAATTTTGATAACTTGTTTATAGAAATTGGTCGAAAAACGACCTCGTTTGAAAATCCCACTCCACAGCCCACATACTGCAAGGAACAAACCAAAAATTCATTCGAATGAATCAAAAATTCATTCGAATGATGCGGATGAATCATTTTTTTCTAAAAATGAAATAGCAAAAGGGTAATTTCACCTGAATTTTTTAAAACAGGTGTATAGAAAAAGAAAAGTCGAGTGTCTATAAGTGCTAAGTTAGTTATGATTTGAAATTTTATTAAATTAAATAATTAATTTTTTAAAAGAAATTGAAACACTCGATAACTCATTTGACTCAAAATCTTGTTAGAGCGAGTCAACTCAAACCTGGCACCTCTTCTTCTTGAGGTGGAAAATTACCCCTGTACATATATATATGAGAACTTTCAAGGGCCTTGTAGTTTAAGTTTGACATCACGGTTTAATTTAAAATAGAATTTCTAGTTATATCATTTTATCCGATTCATCTATTTTAGTGTTAATGCCATGATCAGTTTTAATCGTAATCAATTTGTTGTTGAATTAATTTAGACGAGTGGTCAAAAATACAAAATTAAGACAAATGGAAATCCCATCAAATTGAAAAATCAACAGTATTTTTAGAAAAAAATTAAAAAAAAAAAAAACTCGCCAAGTTACTTGACACAAAATTTTGTGAGTCAACTCATCCCATTGTCAAAGTCATTTTGAGTTCTTAAAAAATGGTTTGGACCCAATCTCACACGGGGTACTTCAGCTGGTAACATTCCGCCTCACGAACCGAGATGGTGCAAGTTCGAGTCCTATGGCATAATCCGGTAGGAGTGTGGTACATCACCCGAAGGAGGGATTTAGTAGGGCTTGCTCGACGTCCCCCTCCATCATTGAAAAAAAAAATGGTTTGGACCCATCATTTAAACTTTGCATGAGCTCGGCCTAAAATAAGAAAAAAAAAAGGAAAAAGATTATAAAAAAGGAAAAAATAGAGGGAAAAGAGTAGTAGTCATTTTGCAAAACGTTGACTCAATTCTAACGACAAACACAAACACCATATCAGTTGATATTAAGGTGATACAAATCTCAATTTGCAATTTTTTTAACAAAATAAGTGCCCCTTCATTCTCCTATAATAGACCAATAGACCCTTCCTTGTTCCCTCCCACTGGTTTGCTTAGTGCAGGCAATCCCCGGTTCATGGAGTCAAGGCCGGAGAGCCCCAACTCACCCACATGTCCCAAGGTCTTGCTGAGCAAGTATGAACTTGGTCGGCAACTCAGCCACGGCACATTTGCGAAGGTCTACTATGCCAGATCGCTTGCTGATGGCACCGGTGTTGCTGTCAAGGTCATCGACAAATTCAATATTGTTAATTCTGCCATGTAAACACTGATCATACGTGAAGTCTCAGCCATGCATCGTCTCAGCCACCCCAATATTGTCAAGCTGCATGAAGTCATGGCTACTAAATCCAAGATCTACCTAGTCATGGAATATGGCATGGGTGGTGAAAGGTTCTCACGGATTTCCCGCCACGGCCAGTTGAGAGAATCGGTTGCACGTCAGTACTTTCAGCAGCTTGTTTCAGCAATTCACTACTGTCACTCTAATGGCGTTGCTCATCGCGACGTCAAGCCGGAAAACCTGCTCCTAGACCAAGATGGGAACTTGAAGATCTCAGACTTTGGGCTCTCAGCCCTTCCTGAGCAATCAAAGGATGGGCTTCTCCAAACCGCATGCGGCACGCCGGCATATGCGGCACCTGAGGTGATCAGACGGAAAGGCTACAACGGTACAAAGGCTGATGCTTGGTCCTGTGGGATCAACCTATTTGTTCTACTTGCTGGGTTCCTCCCTTTCGATGATGCCAACATTGTGACGATGTATCATAAGATACAAAGGAGGGAATTCGAATTCCCCCTGTGGTTTTCGCGACCAGTTCGATGGGTGATTTCGCGGCTCTTGGATCCAAATCCTGAGAGAAGGATCACAATTGAAGCTTTGATGCAGGTTGCTTGGCTCAAGAATTCATTTCGATCGACAGACACTGTCAATTTTGACTTGTCTCCAATCATCTAAATATACTAGCAAAAGAAGGTGAACTTGATCAAACCATGACAGCTCCTGTCATGAATGCTTTTGATATAATCTCGCTATCGTCCGGTTTAGACCTATCGGGCCTTTTCGAAGGAGGGAAGAAGAAAGAGAAGCGTTTCATTTCACTGACAAGCACTGCAAACATTCTGGAGAGGATAGAAGAAGCTGGGGGGAAATTGGGCTTCCAGGTCGAGCGAAGAAGCAGAGGAACTGTTGCGTTGATAAAGAGGGAGACGATGTTGTTAGCAGAGGTGTTGAAGGTGGCATCATCGCTTTTTCTTGTGGAGATGAAGGTGATGAGCAGTGGAGGAGAATTCAAGCAATACTGGGGAGAAATAAGAGCTGGGCTTTACGATATTGTCTCTGCTTGGTGCGATGATGGGTCTGAAATAGGGGAAGAATAGGAACCAATCTGGCTTAGAAATTATGAATAGAAGGCTTGATCAATGCCCCCATCCATCGCAGCACTCTGAAATTCAACTCTTTCATTCCAAATTCAGATTAGCAAATGTTAGTGTTCAGGCTTTGATTCCTGCTTTGAAGATATGCTAACTTGTACGTCTGGGTCTAATGCAGTGGAAGAGTTTATGCTAACTTTACATCTGGGTTCACAGTTTTTCTCTCTCGCCCCCCCACCCTCCACAAAGATGGATGGGTAACGCTCTTAAAAATTTCAACTTTATTTTAAGATAAAAATTACTCGACTTAGTGGAGCCAAATCAGGTAGAAGTTTAGTTCATTGGGATAGGTGGGTGTGAAAAGGAGGAATGGATCCAATGAATACAATGTGGATCCCATACACTAAAGTTTACATAAAAGTCTCGTAATCTCACCGGCCATGTTAGAGGGTGAATGAAAAAATAGATAGATGGATAAATTATCTTGAAAATTATTAAGCTATCAAAAATAGATCTATTGAATCCTCATGGCCCTTGATTTCTTGAGATAAAAAATGAACATCGCATAACTAATTTACCTATCATGATCAATCTAATGATAAAGATGCATCAAATGTACATCACCCACTATTAGGTCTAAATTTAAAGAAGAAATAACATTTTTAACAATTTGGATTTTATTATTAAATAGGCCTCAGATGAGTCCTGCTTAATTGAGTGGATGGCTCTAGGTGGAGTTTAGATCACTAGTGCTCGAGTTGTCATTTGAGATCAAATCCGTGTAACACCACACTGGACCCAAAAGAGCTTACGCTCTTTCAAACTCACATGCTCCATTTCAATTGCACTCGTACCTTATTTAACATTTTTTTTATGACCAAGGTGTTCAGGCCTCTTAGAGCACTCGACTAATTCTCCCTCGAATGGCATGTGCAAGTCTCCCTATCCACATACACCGGATAACTCTATGGAGAATGGTCCTTTGGGGTGGAGTAAGAATTGAATTTAAGACTCCCGCTACCTGAGAAATTTAACATTGATTGTCAAGTTTTTCTCAAATTGCACAACTTTGATATTAAAGCAAGTTTCCTCAAGTTCTCATACCACGTGTATAGCCCACTTTCTTGAGCTTTTTACACTACTAAATTGCACATAAACTGATTAATTTTATAGCCCAAATTCTTGTCTGGAAGGGACACCAAAGGCCTTTGCCCTTCCATCCATAGAGAGGGAGGGCAAAACTTTTTGTTTTTTCATGTTGTCAAGCAAGACGTGTAGGTGGATCGACTGATCAAGTTCCTATTTCAATAGGATCTACATAAGGAAAAGCATGCGTCTGCACGGATATAGATCTCTTAAAGCCTAGGCCAAATCGGATCTGGTTAGGAATGGGTGCAGGAGGAAAATGGCAGAAAATCATCTACGAGATAGTTCCTAAGTTTTGTTCCCACTACATGCTTCGAGGCCACAACAATGAAAGTTGCAGACATCTTCTTCAACATATCGAGTTTATCTTGATAAAGGCATAGCAACAAGTTTTATTGAGTTTTTCTTAGGTCTAAGTTGACTCAAACTCAAGTGAGTCAACAAGTTTTACTGAATTTTTCGAATCAATTCAAATAAAAAAAATAAAAACAAAAAAGGTCATACTTGGAGCCACATCTACAAGGTGGATAGTGTTTGACCAAACTAATCACGTTTGGTGGGGTAAATTTTTTTACTAGTTTAACTATTTCCTAATAAAAGACCAATGGAAACAAAAAATTAGAATGAAATGATTAATATATAAAAAATAAATAAATTATTTAAGTATTAATTTTAATTCAATTTGGGTCGAGTTTGAATTTGAGACCCCTCTATCCAACCCCCCAAAGTTGAGTGGAGTTGATTTAATTTTTTTATTTTTTTTAAATGCATGATCTGAACTCAATTTTTTCAAGTCAAATTAGATGGGTTCAAGAGTGAGGTAAAAAATTGCCAACCCTTCCATGACACTCAGCAAATTAGGCTGAGGAAAGAAGAGAAATGGAACAGTTTAGGATGATTGAATAAGAAATGAGAAAGAAGTGTGTTGTGATTCAGATTGAAGAGGAGAAAAAAAGAGGAGAAGAGACAAAAATTTGTGGGAGAGGAATATGGGTTTAGCCCTTTCAGATAAAAGAAGAAAAGAGGAGAGAAGAAGTACTCGTGGATTGTGGACGGTGGCGAAGAATGTGTCAGATGACTGGAATGGCCAAGGAGAGGAAGACGGTGTCAAACAGAGATTCCAAGAAGAGGAAGGTGTCAGATAAAGAGGGCAATGAGTGTCGATAATCAAAGTAAGAGGGGTAGCGAGCATCAAAGACAGAGGAGCACCGGAGTGGCATGCATAGGAGATACTGAGAAAGAGGGGTGGCAATTTTGACTGACAGAGAGGGGTGGCAAGTTCGACTGACTCTGGAAGAGTTAGAATAGAAAAAAAATATAGAATTTAGACGCATTTTGGTTAAAAAGAAGAAAAAAAAAAACTATAGCTAATAACGAAGATATATCATAATGCCCTATTTTTTATGTGTTTTTACCAGATTTTTATCAATAAAAAGAAATTGACGGTAAATAGTGGATAATATTACAGCAATTGTATTTTTCTGATAAAAACAGTAAAATTGAATACATCACAGGTATTTGTTATACTATAGCTACATACCCAATGTATGCTAGTGGAGCCCACTTTTTCTCCATAATCTTGCCCACCCATCTAGAGACTACAAAAGTAGCTATCATAACCAAGGAGAGAAACATTTGGAGCCTTTGGTTTGAACAGAATAACAAGATCTTCAAAGGTATTACCAAGTCCAGTGTGTCGGTTGAAAGACGTAGCCTCACCAAGTGTGCTTCGTGGGCAATTTCCCTATAAAATTTCCGGAACATCTCTATGACAAACATTTTGCGAGCATGGAAAGAATGTGTTGATCTCACTTGAGCTCATATTGATTTCGGCTTGCTACTTAGACTGTTCTTTTATCTGTTATTTGTGTTTGTAGCTTTATGTCTCTTATCTTATTGTTGTATTTGCACCTCTGGTGCCATCTATGTATTATTATATGAACCATTTCAAAAAAAAAAAAAACCAAGGAAAGAAACATGGAGACTTCCATGAAGGCATATGAGGCGATACCTGACACTCAAAAGTCTAGATGCTAGCTGGTAGGTCAGTACCCCAGGTAAAGAATAGTGTTAAGAGGGTTGCAGTTAGGCCATCTGGTATGCCAATCCATTGCTGAGCCAAGGTGTGTGGACCAAGGACACTAGTTTGAACTGCTGCAATTCCATCTGTATCTGATGCAGTAGTCCACGGATTCTCAAAGGTGCCAATGGCTTAATGTAGTTGAAAGTACCATCCTCAAGATCGAAGATCCCCTGCAGATTAACACGCTGCAGTGCAAGAACTGTGGTAAAATCAAATCAGTCAGTAGAGCATGTAATTCTGAGTGTAAAGGTTTAGTAGTGCAGGTATAAAAGCATAACCAAAGAGAATGCCCCCTGATGGGTTACAAAAGATACCTCGTCCACTTCCTTCACCAGTTGCAGTATTACAGGTACCATCATAATTAGGTTTGATGTAATTGGGTGGGTGTGGATTCCACCAAGATGCTATTGTTATTGATGCCCATGCTTGTGTGTCTTGGAAATAGGGATTAGTCCATTCGGGTAGCCTGATGAGCTTTGTTGGCAAGGATATGGATATGCTGATTGTTAGGAAGTACCCCTTCAAAGATGAGATCGTTCCTTCCTTTCCAAAGATGCCAGAGATGAAATTTGACCCTGACCAATTCCTGACGATTATATATTCTAAACAGCCATGTCAGGAACGGGATATCGGGTTGAGGGTGAAGGTTGGTTGGAAGTTAATTCCAAACTCGTATGGCCATGGCTATGAGACACTCGATGAATAAATGCGTACAGGTTTGTAGCAGTGAAGTACATAGCAGGGCAAGTCGAGTAAGAGTATGCTTGTTGGAATCTGAGACTAGTATGGGTCATGATAAATTGCCTACCAAATTGAGTACGAGCATGCTTGTTGGAATCTGAGACTGGTAGGGGTCTGTTTTAACCGATCCAAAAACTAAACATTCATGGATTTAGATTCTTAAACAAAGATAGAAAAATATTTATCAATTTATTTTTAAACAAAAGCAACTTGCAAAAGTAACACCAATAAAAATAATGTAATTCTACATAAGCAACCAAGCAATAAAAATTTCAAAAGAACGAGATGGGAAATGATATTTTAACTTGTTGGAAAACAATACTTACGTAATGATTGAAGAATCCAAGGCATAGATGTATCCAACATGGCATGTCACATTCATTTTTAAAGAATTCATGCAACATAGAGCAAAGACATTGAGGGTCTTTCCTTCCACTTTTGTAACAATTCATAAATTGCACCACTCAATTTAAGTGAATTTTCGAAAATGAGTCCTCATAACCTAGGTTTAAGTTTCTTAATCAAATCATGAATTCTTATTCTGAAATACAGTTCTCTACATTTCCTAGGATTTGCGCCATGTAATATTTTTCTGAAATCAAATCTTAGGATTCACATGCTGAATATTAACACCTCTGGAAAACTTGCTATGTACAGCTCTATAAAATAGTCAAATTGCATCTTCCAGCTCCTCATCTTTATGGACACAGATCACAAAATGAGCAGCCCCACAAGCAAACATCTTTCCATGCTTTGGTCCCAACCCAAAAGATTCCGTTAAGGAAGGGAAATGTAAGATGTGACCACCTAGCATGCTCAGAAATGTCTATCTTGTCTTCCAAAATAACCAAATTGGCAACAAAAGCCTCTTCCCTAAGTATAGTTCTTAGCAAAATAAGAACATGTATGCATTTTGTCATACCATGAAAAAACCCAACTACAGGCACAAATCATGGCATCACCAATGAAATCTCAGATTCTTCATAGAGTAAATAGTTAAAACCATCATTGGGACTTCACATGGAGAAGTAATGTATCAGCTCCATCAGTCCATCAATGAGATTAATTTGTATCTTGGCACAATTTGTGAAGTAGAATAGAGTTTACAAAGGCATTTCATTTTACCACGTTTTCAAAGCAACATCAGCACCCACCCCAACCATTGAGTATAGAGTCATCATCCATGCATCTAAGCCACTTTCAGCATCTTTCCTCCTAGCTAGTTCCAGCCGATGAATGGCCCCCTTAGAAACACCACTTCTTTTCAGAAGGACCCCAAGTGATCTGTATGTAGAGTCATCAGGTTGGATACCCAAATCAACCATTCGATGAAAAATTTGTACAGCCTCTCTCAGTCTCCCATCTAATGTGTACAACCCAATGATATTATTGTAACTCAATACATCAGTAAGAAGTCCCTGTTCATTCATGTCATGTGCAATCCCGAAAGCATGATCAAATTTCCCAATTTTCTTGTACATGCACAACATCATTGCAAAAGAGAATTCATTTGCCTGCCCTCTTTGCTTCAAATATTTGAAAATTTCTTCTGCCTGCGCAATCATGGAGCGCTCACTATAAAGATCAATCATACAGTTTGAAGAATATACATCAGGACCATCATCCAACAACCGAAGTAGATTGTATATTTCTTGTGCCTCTTGGAAAAACCCCACCTTAGTATAAAGCTTGATCAAGGAATTATATATAATAGAATTGCCAGAAAAGCCAGCAGTTTTCATTGCCTCAAAATAAGCAATAGCCTCTTCAACACTGCCAATGTCAGCAAATGCATTAATTAAAATACCAAAAGCAACAATGTCAGGCTGCACTCCATAGTGAACCATCTCTTTGAATAGATCCTCAGCCATTTTCACCTGACTGAGTTTCACAAAGCTAGACATCACAGCACAGTACGGGACACAATTGCCTACAAGACCTGCCTCTTGCATTTTCCTGACATAGTGCTTTGCTCGAAGTGGTAGCTCTGCACCTGATAAAATCTGTATGATAGAATTATATGTGCATCTGTCTGGAGAAATGCCATACTTCTCCATATCATCAAATAAGTCACAAGCCTTATCATACTCCTTACCAATACCATAAGCCTTGATCATCACATTGAATTCCATCACAGTCAACCTCATCAGTTCTCGGCAACAATGAAAAACTTTCTCTGCTTCTAGTGTGTGACCATGCTCTCCATATGCATCAATGTTTGCTGAATAGCATTCTGAACTCATCTTCCCTTTGACATGAAACCTCTCAAACCAAGACCAAGATCTCTCAAGCATCCCCGCATCTACATACATACGGGTCAAGGACGATTGAGTATACTCATCAATTTCAAGGCCCTGCTCATCCATTTCCAAAACAAGGACTTCAGCTTCTCTGACCATACGCCTTATAGAGAATGCATATAAAAGGGTTCGGTAACTAACAACATCTGGTTCAAGGCCAACCGCTCTCATATTTCTAAAATATTCAGTTGCCTGGTTAATTTTATCATGTTTTGCATGGAGAGAGATGAGAATGTTATATGTTCTTGTGTCAGGAGAGCAGTGCAGGTCTTCCATCTTCTTCATCAGTGCAGCCACTTCTTCCATGTGGCCATGGTTTCCAGATATGTGAATCATTGTATTGAAAGTCACTGTGTTTGGGACAATTCCTTCTCTTACCATCTCAGCAAATGCATCCGATGCTTCTTTAAGCTGCCCTGCCTTCCCATATGTGTCAATCAAAGTATTATATGTGGACAAACTGAGATGCTTCTCTCCACCAGAGTTGATCAATAACCATCTTTTAAAGAACTGGTCAGCCTTTCCAAACTGCCCTGCTTTTTTGTACATTTGAATGACAATTCCAACAGTGACCTCGTCAGGTTGCAGGCCTTGCTTGCACATCTTATTCAGCCAAGAAAGGGCTTCTTCCATGAGTCCTGCCTTACTATAGACATCAATTAATGTACCGTAGGTAGAATTTGTTGGCACTATTTTTTTTATTTCCATTTCACGCCAAAGACTCTCAACATGGTCCCATCTCAGTGCTTTTCCAAGAATCCTAAACAAAATATTGTAGTGGATGACATTCAACTCATGGCAACCCTTTCTTTTAAACCATTCAAAAATCTCAAGAGCCCGTTCCCAATTTGTTTGCTCCTTGAGAATTATACTCCTTTCCTTGTTATTGAGGCTCTGTTCCCATGGTTTCAAAGCCGCATCCAAATTGCTAATTGTATCTAAGGCCTGCAAAATCAATGGAATGTGTCCACCATAGGAAACCCTTCTCAATAAACACTTCTTCTTTTTCTTCCCCTCAAAATTCCTGCACTCCAGCTCACTTATCGTTTCAGTGCCCTTCTCATTTTCTATATCTCCACAAATCCCACCATTTCTTCTGAGTCCACTCTTCATAGTTTCAACTGAGCTCTGATCTTCCAAACTAGGCCTAACAAAGCCACCTCTTCCATTTGGCGATTTCCTATAAATCCTACCATTTCTCTTCAACTTAGTATTTGGATTTTCTGCCATTTTCTGCTCATTCAGTTTCTTGACGGGCCCAACTACATCTACTCGTGATGTTGGTACTACAGTATTTACTGCATTTACAGAACCCAGAATATGCAGACAACTGGCATCTGACTGTGGCAATCTCATAAACATATTGCAAATGGGTCTTCTTCTACTCTTCTAGAAATCCGTACCCAATTCATGAAAAGACACAAAACCCACAAAGAACCCACTCAATCGGGATAGAGCCAAAATTAGTATCTAATTGTGGCAATTTCACAAACATATTGCAGATGAGGTCTTCTTTACTTCTAAAATCCACACCCAATTCATGAAATGACAAAAACCTCTCAAATATCTACACACAAAGCTGATACAGTAACATTTTCCATCTTTGCAGAACCGAAAAGCTCTGAATGACCAGTATCTGACTGTGGCAATTTCACAAACATATAGAAGATGGGTCATCTTCTTTTCTTCTAAAATTCCATACCCGGTCCATGAAATGCACAAAACCCAAATCTGCTCACTGAGGATAGAAACCACAAATAGAATCCAACCGTAGGAATCTCACAAACATATTGCATATGCGTCTTCTTTTGTTCTAAAAATCCATACCCAGTTCATGAAATGACCAAAGCCCACAAAATCCACTGTCTTTGCATAGAAACCAATCATTTCAGAGAATGAAAATGATAAAATTTGTACTGAAATGGGTTGGTTTAAAAATTATAAGGCATCCAAGCAATCACATAATATTTTCAAAATGATAGAGAAAAGGATACAAATTGGAAACATTTTAGTAGAAATAGAATCTCCAAACACCACCACCACTATGAAGAATACACGTGAACAAATGAAGTAAGAATTTGAAAAGGCGTATCCGTATCCCTCAAAAACGAATTTTGAAAAGGCGTATATTTCCTTCTTCCCTTCTTTTTGTATTTACTTTAAACGTAGGATTGTTGGAAGATAGAAGAATGGACCTTTCTTACCTCTGAATTTGTGATTCCTGTCGGAATCTCCCCTCTCAAATATTCCGGTTCCATGTGGTAACAGCTAATGTTATTTTATAATTATTTAAAAAAAAATAGAAAAGAATCTCTATGTGAGAAAATTCTTTATTCAAGAAAATCTTTTATCTAAAAAAATCTACGGAATTCCAATTGGTTTGGGAGCAAGATCTTATGAGGTCTTAGGTTTAAACCATAGAAATTCTAATGAAGGGCCAATTCCCATGAGAATACGTATAGAGTAAGTTTCCATCGATTTACCCGGTGTGTGCGGATAGGGGGTTTTCACACACCCCAGAGGACTAATCGGATGCGACGCGTGGATACCTCCGGACCTCAAAAAAAAAAAAACTACCAAAAAACTCTTTTCAAACAAACTCCAACTGACTAAATATACGGTAAAGCAGGGGTAAAAAAACGGCCTAGCCGATAAGTTTTTCTCTCCTCCGATATTTACATTTCTCTCTCCTCCGATATTCAAAACCGTAAAAAACCATGAAGAACCACAAAAAAGGGCAAAAAACCATAAAAAACCGTATCGGTTTTTGTTTATTTAAAAAAAATAATAATAAATTTTAAATACCGATATCGGTGCATTTCGACCGATATGGTGACCGATATTCGAGACCAAATATCGGCCATATCGGCCGATATATATCGTATCGGCTGATATCGTTCGGTCTTCCAAAACCGATACATATTGGCCGATACGATATGTATCGGCCGATATTTCGACCCTACTGTAAAGATTATAATAGAGAAAAACTGTTCGTTGTGAATTGGTTTTTCATTTGAGTCTATATTACATTGTTTTTCTCTCTCGTAATCATCATAAGTTTGAATTTTATCTAATTTTAACTCATTTTGAGAAATGATCACTATTTGTAATGCTAAGTTCTATCAACTGTAAAAAATCTTTAGCTTTTAAAATTATATTTAGAATGATTTTTTCTTTCAAATTGAATTTTATCATACTTCATATTTAAGGGTAAATCTATCAAAATAACTCATTCTTACTATCTAATACAAACCCTATAAAGAATTAGTTATAAGCTTCACAATGAACGGATACACGCTGGATAATTTCTTTTATATTAGATAGGGACAATGAATTAATTTGATAGATACAATTAAATATGAAGTATGACAAACTTTAATTTAAAAAAACTCATTATAAATATAGTTTTAAAGGCTAACAAGTTCTAACCATTGACAAAGCTTGAGCTTAATTTAAAAATAAGTGCATCTCGAAATGACTTCAAATGGCTATAAATGTAAGTCATGAGATTATTTTATAGTATGGGAGAGAAAAACTGTATAAAAATGTGCTCAATAAAAAAATAGTCATGGATTCTCAATGAACCAATTCAAAAATGAATAATTTCTCAAAGTCTAATGCTCCAATGCTAAATAAATTCTTAATCCATTCAAGATAACTTTCATAAGCCTTTGCATTTTAGAGTTGAACTTTTTTTTATTAAGGTGATTTTATGTTGCTCCCATATCCTTTTAAAGACACAAAAGTTTACAGGTAAAAAATAATTATTTAAAAAACTTTAACATATGACAAAATTCATCCTATTAGGTGTTCTTTTACAAGCACTACATTAAAAAAAAAGTACTTTAGAAAATAACTTTAATTTATATCTCTTTTTTTAATTATTTAAACGATTACAATTCATTTGCTAAATTTATTTGTCTATAATACTATAGGACAATGTGATTCGTCAAAACAATACCTCATGGCTACCTTTTTCTTTATAAGGAGATATCATTTACCTTTTTTTTAAGACCAAGGTATCAAGTATCCCATCGGAGACTTGATTTCAAGACCTCTTACAAATAAGAGTAGGAATTGACTATCAAACTTTACTTATTAGACTTATTCTAAACATTTCCTATTAAGTGATTTATACAAAATCCTTTTAAGTTAAACATAAGAAAACTATTTGAGTGCTTAGGGAGTTCTAGAGTACAGAAAGTTCATAAGATAACATGTAGACATCCTTTCTTTTTTCCTTTTTTCTTGAAAAAATAAATAAATCTAGACCTACCTTTAGCATTGTTATAGTGGACTCATTTTTAATTTTACTGTATACCCATTTTACATGAACATGATGGTTACCATTACTTCTATCCTTCTTATATTTATCACAAGATAAATCTTACACGGTTGAGATGGATAGAAGATTTTATAGATGATAAAGTTCAAAGAAAACTCCTTAATCCAGTCATCACAAACTTGTAACATGAATCATGAAAAATCAACGGTTGGGAAGAATCAACTTTTCAAACTCCAAAATCAAAAGGCCAAAATAATCAAACGGAGGTTAAATTTTACAAACCTGTTATCCTTGCCATTTTCTATTTTTCCCACCAAAAATGTATGGCTCACTTAAATTTTTAGTAAAAAGGCTTGGACAAAATCCTCCCATTTCATGAAGCATCTTGAGTTTGCTTGTCATCTTATAAAGTCATTCCTTTAATTGACGATTGAAATTGATCAATAAAATCAGATATTTCAACCAACTCGATTAGTTAGAAATTATTAATGAAATTAATTTCTTCTATATGATCAATCCACAATCCTTGTTAGAATTAACACGTCTTGCTAATCAAATAACTAGTAGCCAAGACTAATGTATTCTCACAAGAGACTGAAAATGTTTACTCAATTTAGAAGTACAAAACACATTTCACAACATCGTGCTAGTCATGACCAGGAGTCAAACTCAGTCGATTATGCCGCATTAGCTGAGTCATCACAATTTCCGAAGAAATAGAAATGCGAGACACTGAGTCATTTATCTATTTATAAGGGTAGTTGTCCCATCTATCTGTTGGTTTTTGTGTTTCATTTTTCCATTCATCTTTGTAGACAAAAGAAAGATAATTTACAGGGATAGTAGATGTTGAAAATGGTGAGCCGTCAAGTGTCCATTTCAGCACGGATGGAAAGCAAATTTGTGAAACCAATTAAGAAAGAAAGACAACAATTATTCAGCTATAAAATTTTAAACATGTTGAGGATGGGCAGTCATACAAGGCCATGGTTCCTTAACTTCAGATGGTTTTTACATGGCGCAATTAAAAACCCTCGAATTCAAACATACAAATGGATTTTATAAGGTGAAAACAGCAGCGTATTGAATTCCTGCTCACCTGCAATACTTCTTGAACCACACCCCAATATTAAGGAAACTTTCAAAGTCAGACTGTGGCCTGCAAGGAAGAAAAGAAAAGAAAAGAAAAATCTTGTTCCCATGAAATTGTTTTTATTCCAAGTTTCCAACATGTGTTTGGAACCTCCTGTGTTGTGTGCCGCAACAATGAATACTACTTTTTTCTTCTGAGTGGTAAAAAATGATTTCATTAAATAAGAAAACCAAGAACAAAGAAGAGCATTACAACGAATAAGAGAGCTCTAAGAGACTTAGACCAACCCCAAAGGATTGCAACAAAAACAAAGGAGAGAAACCTCAAGCAAAACAGAAAAAGAGCTCTAAAACAAAACTCTCCAGGCTCAAAGAAGGTAGATCCCAGAGTCTGAGTTGTTTACTCCAAATTTAGAAAAGAAATCTGTGATCCCATTTGCTATGCCACTCACTTGGGCAAAAGAAACATCTATTTACGCAGTTAAACCCCTAATTTCCCTATCTAAGGTAATCAACTTTCATAGAGGACACTTAAGTCCCTTAGCCCATTTAATTGCATTTGCCGAATCCCCTTCAATAACAAGTGGACCTTGCCCATAAACTCTCCAGATAGTCAAAGCCCTCCTAATACTAAGTAGTTTTGTCTCATTTGAGTCTCTAATCCCCACATCTTATGTGAAAACAAGTTCAGTTTCCCCCTTATAATCCCTAAGTACTTCACCTATGCCAGCTGGCCCCGGCTTACCCATAGCAGCTCCATCTACATTGAATTTCCTTGCACCACGAGGAGGGGGAGCCCAGTTAACAGTTCTCTTTAGATTTCTAGAAATTCCACTCATGCACCCCTCCCAAGACGACATGAAATCTGTTTGTTAATTCCATGACTCAGGAAGAAGCACTTGCTAGAAGCTTGAAGATTCAAGGTGATCAAGATTGAATATCATGGCCCACCGGATTGAAACTTATCGTTATGGCAATCACAAAACAGGTATTTGGCCATAGATGACTTTAGGTGGTACCCACACCTTAGGAGGACCTTTCCTACGCTTAGTTGAACAAATGGTAAAATCATAAAAAACCTAGAAAGGAACCTTGACAGTGAATTGGAAGTGAACTTGGAAATATGAATTAAGTTCACTGTCAACTCGACTAGTCGTTCTCACCGACCCCTCAGTAGAGACAGGATCGACCCCTCGTGGTCATAGACTGGTCGGCCAGTTTGACAAAGGTTCTGAATCATAAGAACTGTCATTCTGGGTGTGACTCTGATTGAGAGTTTCGTATGCACCGACCCCTCAGTGAAAGGCTGAAACGACTCCTCATGATCAACGACTCTTCTATAAAGACTTATGAGTTTTGGCACCTAAAACTCAGGTAGACTCTCGAGAAGAAAGAGATATCGGTAAAACAGATCGGTCGAGAGTACCAGGACGAACATCTCGATAAAGGGCGACAGGTCGTTCTGGGTAAGACCAGTTTCTGGACCTGAAACTCTATCAGCATGGTGTTGCCCCAGACCGAGCCTCTCGTATGGACCGACCTCTCGGTGCCATGACTGTCGACTCATCGATAACACAGACCTGTCGGTCAGATATAAATTGTGCCGTTGAAAGTGCATTTAATGCTCAACGGTCGGGTAGTTGAACGGTAATATTTTTTATTCACCGACCCCTCAGTGCGCCCAACCTGTCGGCACTGGACTGTCCCGAAAAATTGGTTGCCTTCTCTATAAATACCAATCTTTGTGCAAACCAGTTGATATCCTTTGGAAAAACGTTGAGACCCACCCTTCTCATTACCATTGACCTTACACAAGGGCCAATGAAAGGATCACTCTCTCTTGAGCTTATACTTAGAGTATCCAATACAACCAATCTTGTTGATTGATTTTGTGAAAAAGAGAGAGGAAAGAGGGACAAGGATACACATCTAGGATAGATATTGGCAAAACCAACTACCTAGAGGATTCCTGGATACTTATGATTGCTTAATACGAAGGTACATCTTCGTCATCAAAGAACGACAAGTGGGAGGATCTTCGAGAAGCACACATCATCGAGAGAGAGCTACAAAGACAAGTGCTTCTTGGCTTTAATTTTATTCAAAACCTTTATCCTGTAAAAGTGGATTAAAGAGGCTTGGCTCCGGAATCACTATAAAAAATCTAGAGCGTAATCTTTGGCACATGTGGTAGGTGGAATTCCCAGCCAAATGAATAGGTGAAATTCCTATTCTACATGTGGTGGGTGAAATTCCCAGCAAAATGAGTGAGGTGGAATTCCTACTCTAATGTGAGGGTTCAAGTCCCCAATTAGTAGATTTGGGGATAGCTTAAGGTTGAACTAGTCCTAACACTGGATGTAGGTTGGCTAACCGAACCACTATAAATTTGGTCTTATGGTGTTTGATCATTGTGTGTTTGTGTTTTAGAATTTAAGCAATCTTCTCAACACACATATTCATTTGGCTTTATTTATACATTGTGCACAAGCATTGATAATCAAGTAATATGGAAAGGGTTCTAAATTTAGTGTGATCATTTAAGTAATTAAAAATAATTTATCACACTAAACAGATATCTTGATTAATATTTTCATCCAGCTGCACTTAAACTTTAAATAATCAAGAAATTTGTGAACACCATGCAAACTGGGATTGACTTATTCAAACCACCCCTCCCCCACCCCCACCCCCACCCCATTTTCCCTCTAGGGTCAATCGTGTTCTAGCACCAAGGGAGAACTTTCAAAATCCATGGGCTCAAGACCCTTGAAGTTTTTTCTGGAGAGGAGCCAAACACAAAGCCTTCACTTAGCCCTTTAGAAAAGGTCATTGGTCTCGCTTGATTTTCCTTCAAAGATTCTTGCATTGCTCTCTTTCCACAGGGTCCACAATATTGCAACCAGAACCGTGATCCATGCTGCTTTCTTCCTTGTGCTATGTTTCGATAATACCCACGACTCCACGACCCCTATGCAGCTCGACCCAAAAACCCAAGAAATCTTCAGTGAATACTACTTGTGTATATGCAAATGCATGTAAGAGTCATATAACAAAGAATTGCAATGGGAGACTACAAAAATACCTGTCAATTGAATGGATATCATTAGGAAACACAACCACTTTGATCTCTACTCCTTTTTCCTTTAGTGCCCGTGCATACTACACAAAGCATGAAAACAAAGATGCCTCTGTAAATGATGGATGCCAATCTCCGTTGAATTAGGTTTCTATAAAACTATCACGTAAATCATGAATTATTATTGTTTTTTTATTTTAGTGACAACAATAATTTTTACTATGAAAAATGATACGAGAATCTACATCCCAGTATAAAAATTACATAATAACCCCCAATGTAAGTATACCCTGAAAACCTAAGCTACAATCCAGGTTCTAGTCTATAGTCTGCACACATGCATCACCTTGCAACTGATGCTACTCAATAACAACAATGTTCCGAGGCAGCTTCCTCTGAGAGGCATGATTCCAAAATTGAGACAAATCTTGATCCAACCTCCTTAGTCCACTAAGCGTAGAACTAACAATGGGCCTAGATCCAGTAAATGTTCAAAGGAAAACAAATCAACTCCAAAATTGGGTAAGTTGACCTTTTTCTTATAGAAATAACAGGAGATTTATTGAGGAAAATATGAATACAAAGAGAAGGACCAATAACAGAAAGATCTAAAAAGAAAGAAACATGCATAGGATGACAGAACACAGCAAACATTAGATGCTAACACCAGGTCCTCTTAATTGAAATTAAATTCCCAATGACAGGTTTCTTTTAAGATAATGATAATCTTTTATTTAGAATTCGATAAGACAATATATATATATATATATATATATATATATATATATATATATCCAAGAGGCTACCCCAAATGATCTTGAGCATGCATTCACTATTAAGCATAGTTAAAAATCATATGTTAAAAATAAATAAAAAAGAGGACCTAATAGGCACAATTTTAATGATCTTGGGGAAAATACATCTTACTTGCAATCCATTAGAAACTGGAACTCGAAGGTCTTGAGCTCCCAAAAGGAAAAGAATGGGTGTCTTGACCTGCAGATACCATTTGAATCAAAGATAAATTAGTTGATAGTACATCGAAAATCCAACTTTAAACAATCTTGAAAATCCAACAATCACTTTATTAGCATAAGATAGCACTATGAAACTAAAGCCATAGCCTTCTTCCGTTGTTTTCATTTACTCCCAATAGCAATACATCCCGGCTTGGGGCTTAACAGTTAGCCACCACCGGTGCAGATTATAGAGATCTATAAGAGCAGCATAGGATCATCAATATAGTTCTATAGCTCCATTGTAAAGTTTACCATTTCACACCTCTAATAAGTATTCAGTTACAATATTCTTCCAGCTATTTTGAGGAAAAGGGGTCGGGGCGGGTGAGGGAAGATAAATGGGGAAAGAAAGAAAATGGGGAAAAGGAAAAGAGAGAAGAAAAAAAAACCTCAGTCGAAACTAGCTTACAAGATGCTATGTTCCACAGCAGGGTAGTCTGTTCCTCAACAATCTTTTGCTTTTATTTTTCTTTTTAATGGAAATTTTCTTTTATTCGATAATATCAAATTGAAAGACAATGACGAAGCAACTTCAAGATATAGAAGAAACTCCATGTTTGCAAGTAGATTTGCCCATGGAGGAAAAGGAATGAACAGAAGGAATATCCACATAACCCTAAATAGTGATGTTGAGATCCAAAAAGATATCCAATTAAGCTCTAAGGTTGGATCAAACTCTCAATAAAATAATACAACGTAATAAACTCAACAAATAATTTGAACCAATATTTTGTGAATTAGCACAGTATTCCGATACACATTCAATAAGCCATTGGACATGCCTTAATCTCTACGAAACTAATCATGGATATGAAGGAATTGACATAACCTCCAACAAATTTTGAACGTGGCTGGTGGTTGATTTAACAAAAATTCTGTAAACTTATCTTAGGCATGTAATCTGGACATCTTCCTAGCCCACAACCAGTCACAGATTTTTAACAAGTCAAACCATGTGAAGATAAAAAACTGTACCTTGTTTCATGGAGAGAAATATGCCAAAGAGGAGGACTGTGATGAGATGCAACCATTATTATACATGATCTTTATGTCTAAGAATTATTACTGATGACTGAACAACTTCAAGTGTAGATCCACCCTTAGATGCTAGGTTTGATCACACAAATATAAAGGAGTTGGCACAAATCAACATGAAAGGCTCACAAAGCCAAACAAAGATGGCTATAAACCCAAGCTTCTTCACCTTTTACTCAAAAGATGGGTATAAAAACTAGCAGAGCCCCCCCACCCCCACCCCCACCCCCACCCCACCCCCCTCTTCTTTCCCCCAACGTCCTGCTACATTTTTTTTAATATTGAATACAAAATATTGCTAGTAAAACTCCTAAGAACTTGCTACCTTTTATATTCTCAAGATTACAGTCTCTTAATAAAGAAATAACAATAAAATAATATCTTCTGTGACTCTAGGAGATATAAGACATTACTTAAAAGAGAGGTGTTTATCCAATGGGTCACTCGAAATTGAACCCAAATTGCTTGGACCTAACCTTTTGTTTAGGCTTCATGTAGGTAGCTCCTCAATCAAATTGGATCTGCCCTTTTAAGAGAACAGTTGCAATCTCCATCCACTATGTATGTCGCTCTCAAGAAATTAGTAAATTAAAGCTTAAAGTTCGGTGTTTTTTCCCCGAATGCTCAATCAACTGTTTGAAATTCAGTATTGAATGAACTAACATGTTGAGGCCTTCAAAAGACGAGGGAATTCACTATTATGGCCTAAACATTTCCATCTGAATGAATTGACCAGTATATAGATATTTCTTTGAAAGAAATCATCATTAGACCACAGCATAGCATTATCCATTCTTTCAAAAACATCATCAACAGTGAACCCTCTCAAAGGTAGCCCCCTCTCTCTATCTCTTCCCAAACCTAAACGGCTGACAACAAAAAAAAACTGAAATATCGGTACCCATACCTTTGAGAGGTGTGAAATTGGAGACTTGCTGTAAAGAAGGGAGAGATGTTCTGCTGAAGGTGCCTCTGTAAAGAAAGTTTTCCCTTCACTACCATAGGCTTCCACATAACACCAATCAGGGATGTCTGAAGTGCCAACCATCAATGAAAGGTTACAAACAGGATTTCTGGCAGCAGCTACAGCAAAACGATCGGGTGCCTGTAGCAAAAAAAAAAAATGATCCATTAGGGGGAGAAGAAAAAAAGCATCATAAAAAAATATTAAATAGTGAAAGGAAATACAAGCTATGAAGATCAGGTGAGTAATACAAAAGCATCTAACGTTACAGCTGGGGTGGGAATGGAGGGAAGAGATATGGAACCGTAGTTTCAGGGAAATGGGATATGTTGCATGTTCAAAATGTACAACATTAACTAGAAACATGGAAATTGGCAACAAATAGTCAGCACCAGTGTGCCCCAAAAGCATGTTGGTTTGCATATGAATAAAAGATGTAGCCAGAAATGAGAAATATTTAAGGAGCATAGTAGAAGCCAAATTTATATGCAGGTTGAGACATTATAAGGAAATAAACTTGCTGAATACAGAGCATACTGGAAGACAAAACATGCAGGCTGCAACATCATTTCGAAACGAACTTGCAGAAATATTAACTGGAAGATAGAGATAGAGAGAGAGAGCTCTAACAACCATGCACAAGTCTGGTTGTATTTGAGAGGAATGCATGCAATATAGATAACAAAAGTGGCAGTCTCACACACTACACCTGACCAATCAAGTGGGTCGTCAGAAAACCACCATGTGAACCTCCTAGAACAGCTACTTTAGATGGGTCTGCAAGTCCCCTTTCAATTACGTAGTCCAAAGCGGCAAGTACGTCACCAACATCCTGCTCAGGTAAAGCATTTAAAGTTAAGGTTTGTGTAAAATTTCAAATTCAATTTAACTTTCTGAGATAACCAAAATGCACGATAAGTTGAAAGATCAAAACATAATGAAATAAAAGTGAAGGGAAAAGATACACTCAAATTAAAAAGAAAAAAGAACACCTGGGACCCAATTTTCCCGGGAAGAGATTGCAATGCCTCCTCTCCATATCCCAGTGAACCCCTGAAACAATTTGTGCACCAATCATTTTTCTCTCCAAAGGAAAAAGAGTATAACTACAATTCAGTATTTACACACATCAAAGTTTGAAAAGCCTGCGGACCAAGATAATAGATCTCAACTTTCTTTTCCTCTTGCAGAATGCATCCTGACTTCCTAGGCCATCAAAAGCACCAATTTTGCAGCCAATTTGATGAAGGACAAACAGTGCTGAACCAGAAAAATAAAACTAACCATACAGTTTCAATATGCCAACTATTAGATTTAGGTGAAAGTTCCTCAACCAACATGCAGCCCATAAAACCATCAGAAAATGTATTCCTTCATTGTGAGAACTGCAGCCGATAAAACTATCTACATATGATTAATGGAAAAAAATCCCCTCAAATGTAGTTGCAATATGGGCTTAATGGTAGAAGGGGAAAATAAAGATCCAATTTTTCAGAACATATCATCCATTGCAGGCCCTTCATGTACATTCCTTTCTGTGCCAACAATCCACAAATTGATGAAGAACATTGACACATCAATTTGCCAAAGGAAATTATGATAATACTGATGGCTTTGGTTAAAAGACTAAATGTGTGTGTGTGTGTGTGAGAGAGAGAGAGAGAGAGAGGATCTTCCCTCTAAATGATACTACCAGATGAAAAGACAATCAACTTCATGCAGGTTCCTGTGAAAGTGACAAAAGTCTCATATTGGTTAATTTGAGAAGCCAATAACTCTATATAACACTTGAGGCACCCATCTCTCAACAACTAGCTTTTGAGAGTAAGTTCTACCTCAAGAATGTTATCATGCCATGGTTTTCTAACATGGTATCAGAGCTAGTTCCGCGTCCAGCCATAGGATCAAGCTGCACGTGAGGGCGGGTGTGGAAGTGACAAAAGTCCCACATCGGTTAATTTGAGAAACCAATACTATATAACACTTGAGGCACCATTCTCTCAAGAGCTAGCTTTTGAGAGTGAGTTCTACCTCAAGAATGTTATCATGTCATGGTTTTCTAACAGTTCCTTCATGCACCACTAAGTTCGAAGAAATTTGGGTAGTTATTGTGTTGTCTAAATGCTAAGGAGCACCATCAATGTGAACATAAGATCCTTGAATGGAAGGTAGATAAATCTCGTGCTGGGATATGTCAAGATTATGAAGAATATCCATGGAGGGGCTATGGCAATGAGTGTAGGAACTGTGTTGAAAGGGCTGGAGAGTTCATAGTTGCAATTTCCAACTAGACCTGGTAATTGGTTGGGCCAGGTCACATTTGGGTCGTGTCACAGACAGGTCGGGACTCCAGCCCCTTTATCCATTAACTACCCATTTTTAAACAGGTCAAAAGACTCCCCTAAACCCATCCCTTTAAATAGAATGAGTTGGGTCTACCCAAACCCACTTATCCATTTAATTAAATGGGTTGACCGATTTACCCAACCCAAATCAAAAACCAATTAACCCATTTACTCATTTAGGCATTTAGCTCATTCAAAAAAATCACAAAAAATATAAAACAAAAATACCTACAAATCAAAAAAGGAAAAATTTGCTTAGTGACAGATTCCCACACCCATACAAAATAAAGATTCCAACACTCAGATTTGCAATATTATGCACAATAAAAGCACAATATGCAGATTAATATCCAAGCCAAGTCTAAATATGCCACATCACCATTTTGGAGATCAAGGTACAAGTAACAAGAAGTATAATATCCTAAAGCATGTACATACTCCAAAAAAGAAAAAAACATATAAATAATAAGTTTGCTAACGAGTTAGTTAATCAATGTTTGGATTTGCAATTGCGACAATGAAGATTTATTGGCATTGAACATATGGGCAAGCTAATGCTAACTATGGGTGCATTGATGGTATAGCATACCTTGGAAATAGCTCATGATCAAAATCACAAAACTTACTTTTCTTTTGATGTTAGCGTTAATGAGTTACAATAAAGATGTTGTAGGATATGGTGTATTTTCACATTTTACACGTGTGTTGACTTTTGGATATCATTGACATCATTGATTGTATATGATCTTTCTTTCCTTTTTCCCTCGCCTTGATTGGCTCCCTGTACTCTATATATACATGTATCCTCTTCTGTTAGAACACAATATATTCAATACGCAATTTTTTTTTTTTTTTTTTTGAAACATTGACTTTATTCATTAAAAAACAAAAGAGAGTACAAGAAGTGAAACCAAGTATAGTAGAGAGATACTCGGCACCAAAGGAAGGAGTAAGAAAAGAAGCGGGGGAAAAACATGAAAAAATACACGAGAATTATCTCTCTCAATTCTTCCCTCTTCCTTTTTTGAACAGTATCAAAATTTTATTAAAATAAATAATACAAAATACAAACTATAAGAAAAAGGAACATACTATACAAACCCCCTATTGAAAAATATTTCTTTACAAAAGCAAAACCCCTAACAACCTATACCAAAAACTGATGCGGGACCAATGCTCACAGCAAATCGATCCAGCCAAAATCGTGGATCCCACGTTAAACCCCACTTTAGGGCCCACATGAAAAATAATTAAATAATTAAAATAACTAGGGTCGTGTCCTACATAAAAAATTAACCCTTGATGTAGGACAAGGGATTAGGGTAACTCTAAATGCCTAAATTTGGTTTCCTAAATATTAGGAGGGATGAAAATAATGCATGGGCTGAAATTAAATTTCAATTAATAAATGCAATTAATTAATATAAATTTACCACAAATAAACATGCAAATATCCTTGGAATCAAGTGTAAAAAAATACAAAAGAAATGAATGGTTTTGGATGAAACGAGCATAGCTGATTTAAATGAATTGGCATGTGGTTTTAAATGGAATAAGGATATGGTTGTAAATAGCACATGGGTTCAAAGAGGAAAATAAAAGGAGGGCTACGGATGGAACTAGTGAAAATTAGGGTCTCACATAAAGAAGGATACGAATGGTGTAAACGAAAAGAAGGAAGGTGGGAGGCAGAAACGAAGGCAGAGGGAGGAGTATTTGGAGGTCACGACAGCAGCAAAGAGAAGATTTGGAGGCGGCGATGGCCTTAAGCTCAGAAAAGGGATGGATCTAGGACTGGCGAAAACAAAGGAGGGTAAAAGAAAGGCTGCCAACAACAGGGAAGGGATTTTGGGTGGGTTCTAGCTTGTGGTTGTACAGATCTGGGTTGATCTTGGGAGAAAGGAAAATAAAGGAAGAGAGGAAAGAGAAGAGAAGAGAAGAGAAGAAGGGAAGAGAAGAATCGTACCTGATCTTGAATAGTTACCAAACATCAAGATTTTTTTCAAACATTATTTTCTTCAAAGTTTTCAATCTTAAAGTTTGCCAGACTCGTAATCTAATTTTCCAAACACACCCTTATAAATGTAGAATCATAGATTTTTTTAGCAATAATAAGATAACAAATATATTAAAATAAACGTTACATATACATAAAGGGGTCCAAGAGGCTTAAACTCAGGACCAGGAACATCAAGAGTAGAAGATATCGAAATGGTCCCTTAACCAGTGATGGAGGTAAACGTCCCATCATTAATCTTAACATTTCCAAGTGAAAGAGGTTTAAGAGAAGAAAAAAGATGAGACATATCTGACATGTGATTCGTAGCCACAGAATCAATAATCTAAGGACTCCAGATGAGGTCTGAAAAAGTAAATGAGATAGTACTTGATTGAGCAACGAAAGTTTCGTCATAACCAGAGGATTGAAAGCTTTTATGTCACATCATGTCTTGCTGCAAGGAATCAAATTCTTTCTGAGAAACTTGAATAACATCATCCCCAAGAGATATAGGGCTAGGGAATGCCATTAGGATTGATCACAATAATGAGATCGCAAAAAAACAGCCCCAACAATTCAGGTTTACAGTACAACGTAGATGCAGGAAAAAAATATCCTGCTATAGTAACTGTGTTGAAAACAACAAAAAGCGGGCCCCACAAACAGAGATATACAATACCAATTAGTTGGATGAGAGGAAGACAATGGAGACTCTTTTGATCTTAATCAGGTCCCAGAGGCTCCAAATCTAGAGCCAAATCTGGAAAAAAAACAAACCCAAGTAACCGCCTCAAGAGGATATTTTCAACAATAGGCCCCACAAATCACAAGAAAAAGAAAACACCAATGGGATATGTACTAGATTCTTGGGCGACTGTAGCAACATGGTCTCGAATAGTAACCGTGTCTTACTGTGGCAGATCTGAGGGAAAAGGTAAAAAAAATAAAATCCTATTCCCGAGCATGACAAGCGTGATCACTGGAAGCCAGAAAAAGGGCCCCACATGTCAGCAAACCCTATGACCCATCAGATGGATGAAAGGAGGACCTACCAACGATTAGGGCTGGGGTGGTTTCAAAGGCCAATGAACAATATCCACTGTGATCAAGAGGTGAACAATGAAACTCTCCTGAGAGTGCCGTCAGGACTTCCTACAGTCCTTTAAAAAAATTGTATACCTGGCAAGAAGTTGATTATACCACAAAGGAGAAGTTTGTAGGGATGAGAGATCCTTCAGAGGCTGCAGGAAGGTGATAAACACCCCCAAAAAAAAAAAAAAAAGAGGACAGTGCAGAAAATTCACGAATGGAACTTGATTGATACCATGTTATAGTGAAAATAAAGAGAGCATTGGAGGAAAAGAGAAGAATAGATAGAGATAATTCTCTTGAGTATTGTATTACTTGTCATTCCAACACAGGAGGAAACATGTATATAAAGAGTACATGGAGCCAATCAAGGAGAGGAAATAGGAAACAAAAACCAGTTACAATCATTTACAATCAATGATATATAACAATATCTAAAAGTCGACTCACATGTGTAATATATAATACACCATATCCTACAACAGAAAGAGAAGAGAACATGGAAGTCATAGATTCCTAAACCCAAGAAAAAAAAATACAATCAAATTGCCATGGTGCAAAGACGCCATCGATCATCGAGTCAATCCCAATCTTTGCAAAGAAGTCTGATATCTAACACTAAGGAGACCTCATGGCCCGAACATAATTCCTTAATCTCCCTAACCACCGTCATCAACTTCCAGGGGGTATTTTTCTTCCCCTTAGCCCATTTGATGTCATTTGTTGAATCCCCTTCTATAATTAATTTGCTTTGTTCGAAAGAAGTCCATAATGTGAAAGCTCTCCTAATAACTAAAAGTTCGACCTTGTTAGAATCTTTCAAGCCCACCGATTCTGAGAAAACTATGGATGATGTACTGGCCGAGTTGCATAAGACGACTCCTATGCCTACCGGCCCTGTTTTACCCCTAGCTGCCCCCATCGACATTGAAATTGGAGATTCCTAAGGGGGGAGGAGACAAAATCTTAGGAGTGTAGGCCATTCTAGATTCAATGCACATGCAACCTCCCACGAAGTAAAGAAGTCGAACATTTTGTATCCCTTAGAGTCTTAAAACATCGAAAGCCAGGCGTAGAGCCTCCATTTAGCCTTCACAAGAATCTCATTCTCCTCATAGGCTTTATTCTCAAAGATCTTGGAATTTCTCTCCTTCCAAATATACCATATGGGAGAGTGCTCCACGCTTTCTTCATTTTCAACAAGAGACCCATAGTCACCCAGCTTCCCACAATTCCCCCACATGATCCATCGAATACCAACGAAACCCCCACCAGTCCCACAAAACTTTTCCATAGGCGCCTCGCCACTGAGCAACATGCAAACAAATGATCAATATCGTCCTCCTGGCCTCCACATAGCATGTAGTGCAGGTCATCTCCATGTCCCGATAGACCCCTTCTGAGCAGTTCCATTCTGGAGAGAATTTTACTCTTTAAAGCGCATCAAACAAAACATTTACCCTCAGGGGGTCAAACCGGCCCAAGCGGAGAAGGAGAGGTCATCCTCGATATTAGGATCGAGTAGGGCCAAATCGAGTGTTGCTTTAACTGAGAAATGCCTCAAAGAAACTCATGTCCATATTCTTTCGTATTCCCTTCTCTAGCAATAGGAAACTCTCCTAGTATAGTCACCAACTCCTCGAGACTTTCTTGCTCCAAAGCTCTCAAAGATCTCCTACAATGGATATCCCAAAAAACGGATCCCCTTTCAGCCTATAATAATCTTTACCTTTGCTTGTGTGACGCCCCTGCTACTCCCATACCGCCTGGCACATGGGATGAGCGGTGGCTTATAATAGGGATCACCCTCCTCCTGGCACAACGCGTTTTGGGCCCAAGAGTGAGGTTTGGACCCAAAGCAAAACTGTGTGGGTTTTCGAGCCAAAAGTGGACCATATTATGCTAGTGGGACGGGTCGTTGCAGCTTGTCTGTTACTGGTTATCTTAAAAGGCCTCTCCCGAACCCAAAGGTCCATCCAAGAAAGTGTCATGTCTCCTCTTCCAACTAGAATCCTTGAGTTTCTCCGTAAATATACTCCCTACTCTACCTTTTCCCCTGTTAATTCTCCATCGCGCCCTTATTAAGGGAGATTCGTACTTTTTACTCTCTCCTAAATCCCACTCACCTAGATCATCTACTCCAAACCTTGCGACTAAAATTCTGCACCAAAAAGCTTCCCCTTCCCTATCGAATCTCCAGCTCCATTTGCATAATAGGGCTTGGTTTCTAACCTCAAGAGGAACTACCCCTAATCCACTATAGGGTTTTGGCTTGGTCACTTCTGACCAAGCAATCAAATGTACTCTTTTTCTATTGTCCTTGTCCCCTCAAAAAAAATTCCTAACAATTCCTTTTGGCATCTCAAATATGGACATATAATAAATAAGGAGATTCCCCAACACTGACTTAATGAGAGCCAACCTACCTCCTCTAGAGAGGTAATTCCTTTCCCAACCTGCTAATCTTCTCTCCACTTTCTCCACGATCGGGCCCATAATTTCTTGGATCTCAGGTTTCCCCCAACTATAATTTCTTGGATCTCAGGTTTCCCCCAGCTGGCAATCCTAAGTAGGTGAAAGGTAGTTTTCCTCTTCCACAACCCATCTCGTCTACTAAGCTCCTAAGTAAGGAGTTCTCCATAACACACAATCCACTAAAATACTATCACAAATACAGAGATATTGCACAATGAACAATAGGATATTTGTTCAATACCGTTGGATTCTAGCTGGACTACAAAAACGGAACTTAGATTTACAAAGATATTAACTAAAAACAATCTCTCAATTTCATTATCAACACGAATCTCAGAATAAAGATCATGTTCCTACTTGGACTAATCAATATTACTAAGATTCTGGCTTCCTAGACTAAACCATTCCCCAAATAATAAATGAATAAATAATAAACCATTCAAAAAAAATTCTATCACCCTATGGTCTTATTTGCAATTATAATTACGATTATTAACAAGATCAAAAACTAAATACTGAATCAAGGACTTTTATAGCATCTATTATATTATACAAAGATGGGTTGAGAAGTCCCAACTGACACATGACACACTCCCTACTCCAACCGACCTCTCAATTGTAACCCTCCAATCCCTCAAACCTCACTCAATACTCCCACATTTACCATCCCTCCATCAACCTCTCACCTTCCCACCTCTCTTTAAACTCTCCACGTTTCACCACCCAACTTCTCACCCCCACAATCCCCTCGCTTGAATATCTCAATCAAAGATTTAAGATTTCTTAAATCTCTCCTCTACATTCTTCTTTAACTCTCTAACAACTCTCCCAAACAATTCTTTCCCAAATTCCATAAGCCCCAATAGAAGCCAAGGATTTTGTCTCTCTTCCTATTTGTTTTTAGGTCCCACTTATTTACATTGCTTCAAATAATTTCTAAAGTTGACATGTAATAATCCCGTGCTTTAAGCATGGGTTATATTGCTAGTGCAACCATTCAACAAAAGAAGGACCCATGTCATTTCAAAAACTAAATAAAATAAAAGGTCCCAGGTATGCATAAGTAGAAACAATATGGAAACAATAATAGACCTACCAAATAAAGGAAAAGAAAAGATAGAACGAACCTATAATTTACTAGAAGCAAGTTATAGCCCAATCCATTCAACAAAAGAAGGACCCATGTCATTTCAAAAACTAAATAAAATAAAAGGTCCCAGGTATGCATAAGTAGAAACAATATGGAAACAATAATAAACCTACCAAATAAAGGAAAAGAAAAGATAGAACGAACCTATAATTTACTAGAAGCAAGTTATAGCCCAATGCAGACAAAAAAGCTAGGGACTTTGAATAGCTTGATAATGTGACTGAATGAGGTCCCCCATGAAGTATTAGGATTAGTGGGTTACATGGTCCACCTTTTCGATTATCTTCATACAATCCATCAGATGGAGAGCTTGAATGAGATACGTATATGGCTTCAAAAGGTTTTTTTGCACCTACAATGAATTCAACTCTTAGATGACATGAATAGAAACTTAAGTTCACAAAGTCATTTAAATGTGATTTAAAAGATCATGCAAATCATCATTGTTTATGACTGCATGCATTACTGGTAAAAAACGAATTTAAGCTTATCTTTCAAAAAAAAAAAGAAACTTAAGCTATTTTAAAATCTGCATGCTCAATTGGATGTTTGAAGTGGCATATTGACTAGTTGATCAATTGGGTTTAGTTAGAAAACCAAATTACTCAATACTCAATATACCTAAAATACCATGAGCAATCAACCACACCAAGTGACAAGGTAGTAATCTAGCAACTAGTATGGCCATAGCAAAGTGTCGCTGGAAATTGTAATATCAAGATAACACGCAATTTTAACATTCTTAGGTCACCATTTTGGTTTTGCCAACCTAGAGGAAAGAATTAACAACTAGTATGGCCATAGCAAATTGTTGTTGGAAATTGTAATATCAAGATAACACATGCAATTTTAACATTCTTAGGTCACCATTTTGGTTTTGCCAACCTAGAGGAAAGAATTAACAATTCAAATTCCTACTCTAAAGAGCTTAAAAAACATTGCAAATGGTCTCTTCCCTTTTCTTTAGGTTGGATTGAGGAGGGGAGAGGGGGTGCAGGGAGAGGAGTGATGACCATGAAATATCATTAAGAAATAATAAGTACAAAAAGTAGGAAAGCTTAGTAGGTGAAGCCTACATCCATACAAAACATATCAAGCAGTGATGCATAAAAGTTACATAAAGAAAACAGTCTCCTCAGTCCAAAGAAAATCAAGAAATAAAGCATCTCTTGTGACCCCATTTTTGCTAAGAAGTCTACAACTACATCTGCTTATCTCCTCACACTCGCAAAAAGACACATTGATGCTCCTCCTTAGGTCCCTCATTCCCTGTAAAGACAAGAGCTTACACAGTGGTTTTCTCCTTCCCTGAGTCCAACAAATTGCAATGTAGAATCTCCTTTTATAACAAGTTTCCCTTTTTTGAACGGTAATGAAATTTTATTGAAATTAAAATTAAAGAAAAATATAGAAAAAGTATAATACTATACAATCCCACCCATATTGGATAAATACTTAAGAACAAAAAATACTACTCCTTGTTTTAAAAAAAAAAATCTTTATAGACCCAAACCCTTTAGTAAGCTACTAAATGACAGCCTCTGCATGATCCCTTTTTAACAATTCAACTAGATTAAATACATCTTCAATAGATGTTATCCCTTTTCTAAAATCTGTTCATTTTTCCTTGTAGTTGTTGACACCTTCTAAATTAAATGAGCCCTTAACTAAATCATTTAGACAATCCCCTTCCATCAAACCATGTCCCTCTATGAGATCATACTCCTCCGTCTAGCCCAAATTACTAATTGACCCCAAAAGTCTGCAGCCCATCTCGGTCTCAGTTTTGTCCGATCTCTCCCTTGACTGTCAGTCAACATCAACTGGGACCTCTTTTCCTTTGAAATAAAAGCAAGGGACACTTGACCCTCCTGTGAGACCAACATAGAAGCCCTTCGAGCTTCTTTCTCCGTCGAGTCCCTTTTCTCTCCAACCCTATCCTAGATGTCTCCCCTCGTGACTGATGAAGCTCCTCGCAATAGTGAAATGGAAGCTTCTGCAATCCGCCCCATCCTCTCCCATGCTCCTTGGTAAGTATGGCTGCAGATATCTGGTTGTGGAAGCCCCAATCTCTAGATAAGATGCGACCTAGCTCTTGAGTCTCCTACATGTACGAGACGTGGGTTTCCTCCGTCACCGAATCACCTTTATCTCCTACCCTATCCTCAAGATCTTCTTATCTCCAATCCTAGCCTCGAGATCTCTACGTTCCTTTGATGAAGCACCTTCCCATGGAAAGAGGGAAGCCACAATCCCTTGTTGTTGTGTGACAATCACACCACGACCCTTGCCGCAATTCCCAGCTGTCTAAAAATTCAAATTTTGAATCTTAGATTCCTGCTCCTTTCCAGTGATTGATGGGGAAGCCCACATGCCATTCACGTGCGACCGTGTGACCCTGGCAATTGTCGGATAAGCAGTAGTTGGATCAGCCAAGTAGCCCACCGCCAATCTCCAACCCCCATCATCACCCACATTTGCTACTGGTCCATTAACAACTCGATAAGGAGAGCCTCCCTATTTCATCACCAAGTCCTTTGAAGCGTCCACAACACTTTCAATATCTGCCAAGATACGGACCTCATTAAGATCCCGTAATGCCAAATTGAGAGGGTCGACTATTGGAAGGAAAATAGGAAAAATAAAGAAAATAATGTAAGAGAAAGGAAGAAAAAAGAGAGAGAAATTCTTTGTATTGTATTCCTTGTAATTCAAGGGACGGTAGATGTATATATAGAATACAATGAGTCAACCAAGGTGGTAAAAAAGGAAAGAAGAATGATTTACAATCAATTACAACCACAAGTCAGCTATGGAATATAACATGTGAAAAATGCCTGCACAGTATCTACAATATTTATAACACTCCTCGAGCTGGTGCGAAGATATTGATTAAGCCAACTTGCTTAAAACATTATCAAGTTGTAATTGAGAGATGACATTTTGTAAGCATTCAGCAAGTTGATCCTTCGATTGCAAATACGGATGGAGAATTTGACCCGCAAAAACATGATGGCGAAGAAAGTGACAATCAACTTCAATATGCTTCGTGCGCTCATGGAACACAAGGTTGATAGCGGCCTAATTATCACAGAACATCAATGACGATTCAGAGGAGGCAAAACCTAATTCAGTTAGAAACTGTTGGAACCATAACAATTCACAAGCAGTATTGGTCATGGCACGATATTCAGCCTTTATACTAGAGCGGGCAACAACTATCTATTTCTAACTACACCAAGAGACCAAATGAGATTCCAATAAAACAGAATATCATGTGGTTCAGCAACGGTCATCAAGAGAGCCAACCCAATCAACATTTGAGTAACAGTGAATAGCCATTTTAGAATGATGTGTATAGAATAATCCTCACCCAGGGTGAGCCTTAAGAAAACGAAGGAGCTGAAAAACAACTTGAAGATGAGCATGCATAAATTGACTTTCTACTCCAACAACATAGGATAAATCATGTCTAGTGATGGTCAGATAAATAAGTTTTCCCACTAGCTTCTGATAAAATATGAAGTCATATATGGTGGTCCTATCTGAAGCAGAAAACTTAGTATTAATATCAAGAGGAGTATCTGCTAACTTCCATCCTATTAGAGATCAAGGGCATATTTTCTTTGAGAGAAAAAGTCCCTTAGAGAACATGTAACCTTAAAACCAAGAAAATAGGAGAGTGGCCCAAAATCTTGATATTAAAGGAGTTCCGTAAATAGTCTTTCAATGCATCAATAGATGGGGCATTATTCTAAATGAGCACAATATAATCAACATAAACAACAACATAACAATAAAGTTGGCAGAATAGACAATTATAGAATGATTTGACTGACAACGAAAAAATCCATATGTCAATATGGCATTGATGAAGTTTTGGCAGAGTGGTACCCTCCGCAACAGGGAGTCATGAAGTTCAATGTGGATGGGGCCGCTAGGGGAAAACCGGGGACGGCTAGTACAAGAGGTGTCCTCAGAGATCACAGGGATCAGACATCCGTGGTTTTCACAGAATCGATAGGGACTAGAGACTCTAATGAAGCGAAGCTTTTTAGTATTAAAAGAGCTTTGACCATATGGGCAGGTTTAGGTGGTGGAAAATTAGTCATTGAGGGAGATTCGTCAAATGCCATTAAATGGGCAAATGGCCTAAAACGCCCCCACCCCTGGAGACTGATTACGACAGTTAGGGAGATCAAGGCACTTGTTAGGGGACTTGAGGTATCCTTCATTCATGTAAGACATTCAGCAAATGGGGTTGCGGACTATTTCGCCAAGAACAGCATGGAGGGACCTGTGTTTGGCGTCTTTCATATCTGAATATGGGAGTTCATTTGCTTGCACTGATTGGGCCTTTTGTTTCATTGCTTTTGTTTCTCTTTTGTTGTTTTTGGTTTTTGTTTTTAGCTTGCTTTTCCTTTCGTGGTTAGGTCTACACCGGGAGGAGGAAGCATGTAAACGTCTTCTTTTAAATCACCATGAAGAAAGGCATTTGTGACATCTAGTTGATGAAGAGGCCATTGATGGGTGGTAGCAATAGATATAAAAAATGGAAGACAACCATATTCCTTCGATACAAGAAAATTAACAGTCGAAATGAAAATCTAGCGCTGTAAAATCGATGAGGAAAAAATAAACTTGCACTAACCTGATGAGCCTGAAAAACTCTAGAAAAATAAAAACAAGAAGAGTTTCAAATCTTGAGCAGAAAAAACCCATCAGATCCAATCTGCCGGCCTTTGCCAGAATCTGGTGATGAATAGTAACTTCCGGTGATGACTCCAATGATGAACAGTAACTCAGCGATTAAAAAATTACATTTAGAACCTTGTTCTGATACCACGATGTAAGAGATATTGGAGAAAAGGAGATGATGGAGAGGAGACCAGAGTTTTCGGAGGAGAATAATTTTTTCCACTTGTGTTTCCTTGATACATTTACATGTATAAATAAGCTACAAAGAGTAATCAAAGCAAGGGAAAAAAGAAGAAAATACAAACAGTTACAATCAGAATCAATTAACATTTAATCCTAAGTCAATGGTCAACTCCGCTGTTGTGGTGCTCTTGCACCCTATACAAGAAGCTGTATGGAACACAAATGCACCAAGTTACTAAGTTCGTCGGCACCACCCACACAAGAGGCATTTATTCCAGTGGAGACTACAACATTCAAATAGTACTTGTATATGACAATTAAGTACTACCTTTTGAAAGGTTTCCAGAAACATCTTTAACTGGAATCTTCATGATACTACAATGAAGTGATGATAACAAGGATCTCATCTGTATAAGAGAATAAGAGGGTAAACTAACATGAGCATAAAAAGGATGTTGCAGTTTCAATATACTAGAACAAAAAATAAATGATAAAAAAAGGGAAAGACAAAAGAACAGGTTCAGCAAACCCCTCCAGAGTAACCCAAAGGACTTGGAACATCTAGCCACTCCCATGAAGAATTAGCAATAGACACCTTCTGGACCGGAGGCTGCCCATACCTTATTTCAGGAGGATCTATTGGACTGCTAGAAACTAAAATCAAGAAGAGCAAATTAATTTAGTGCATCCAGTTCATCTTTACATGGTACATGAATACATGCACATTCAAGGTTACCAGCTAGAATATTGTCCCCATCTAATGCAAGAACATTCCATGATGAAGTTGAAACAGAAGGGCTGATCCGTGAGACTTTGCATCTGCATAAAAAGGGTATGCATTTAAATTATACTATATAGGAAAATAGACAAGGTCTTATCCATGATGGCTAGAAATTTTCACCATTTACCTCAACACATCTATTGCAAGTATTACTTCACAGCAACCCCAGATGGAAGATAAAATCATTGTACAGCCATCAGAAAGCCATGGCTGATCAAGGAATCCAGAACAATAAAGCCCAGGGAAGCCCTGATCTTCAGGACAGAACACAACAGAGACCTATAAAATGAAGACAAGGATATCATCATTGACGCCCAGTGACAAAGAAAGCATATATTTGGTGATAGAAAAACAAAATGTGCATTTATTGTCATTAACATCGTTCAACAAAGGAATAGTATCAAGTCCCAGTTAGAGCAATTTAAAAGTAACATGAGAGCAAAACCAAACATGTCGTAGGTGTTATAAAACATTTATAGACACAAATATGCAGAAAGATTGTGTTCAGACTTCAGATCATCTTGTATCAATGTTAGTACGAACCCAACCTGTTCACTAGAGAAGCACAGAAATGAGGGCCATCTGATCCATGGCCTGAAAAAACTACTGAACTCAACCTGATTAAGATTATTAGGCATGAGCCTTGTTTAAGCAAACTGTGACAACTTCATAAATACAAAGTCGAGCTTAAGGTGGGGCCTGCTGCCCTGACTTGACCGGGCATGGGGACACATTTCCCTTATGTATATCTCTATTATCCAAATAAACTAATACTAATAAGGATTTTCAAACCAGGACCAGCAGGTATAGGTGGAGTGCTACGTGACTGTAGCGGTAGGACCTCTATAGTTTTCTTTAAATCAATAGGTCAGAAGGACTCAAACGAGGCAGACCGTCTTAGCATTAGGAGAGTCTTGTCCATATGGTCAAACACAGGGAGGGGAAAGTTGATTGTGGAAGGGAACTCTACAAACGCAATAAAGTAGGCATCTAGACTCAAAAGGCCCCCTTGGAGATTGATCACAATAATGAGGGAAATTAGGGCATTTTGTTCAGGAAGATAGATCTCCTTCGTTGCGGTTCGAAGATTGGCAAACCGGGTGGCGTACTTTTTGCTAAGAATGGGGTGGATGACAATATGACTGGAGTGTTTCCCATTTAACAAATCTCAAGAGTAGTAGTAGTTGTGTTTCATAGGAGTTTCTTTATGTATACATAGGTGTTTTGTATCTATCTTTTATTTTTGGCTTCTCGTGGGTCTATACCTTTTGGGCCCTAAGGCGCCACTTCATGTACAGTTCTTTTTAATATAATGTTTTGTTACCGCCCAAAAAAATAAGGATTTTCAAATATTAATTTAAATGGACGAGAAAAAAGGAGTGGTTTCTCTACAGGTACCAAAGAAATGAAAGAAGGATTGGGAAAAGATTGGTGGGGGTGGGTGCTTGAGCTGATCTATTTCACATATAAGTTTGACCCATCATCTACTAAGTGCATCCCAAACCTGATGATAGTAGTCAAGGAGCAAGGCACACTTCTAGGCATGGGGCTTTTTTATTCTAAAGCGCACTTTTTTGTAATTTTTAACATATTTGTATTTATTTAATTACGTATATTTATGGGACAATATATAATGTAATGCAATTGACCACAACTACTTTTAAGATATTAATTACATATGCATTACTTTTTTCACTCACTATCAATTAAACAATGTAAAAGCACATGTGCATATATAAAAAGTTACCAACAAAAGTCTAAAATATATAGAACCAAGTACTAAAAATTCAAAATCATAACAAGTCGTTACAACAGCAAAAATGAACCACCACCAAAGAGCATAATAGGCAAATATACAAGGAAAAAAGTGATATTGATATGGACATCGAATCTGATTCGGACCCAATCGATGATGAGCCAACCCGATTGGACCGGATGGATGAAATGTCACTCCAAATCTACACCCAGATCGACAGAGGAAAGAGAGGGCCCCGCCGTGAATTGCCACATCATCACGTGGACCTCACTAGGATTGGCATGGCAGAATTTAGGAAAGCACGGGAAATGGAAACCCAGCCAACAACCAAGAACGAGACAGGAGAAAGGAAAGGCGGAGAAGGAAGAAAGAAAGCAAAGAAGGAAAGTAGAAGAATTGGATCCGCGAAAAAAAAAACATCTTCGGACATCCGATAGATTTGATCGGATAATCAAAAGGCAAGCTCGGATCGTCCAAATGGGTCAGGATCAGACGTCTGATAGAGGATAGTTTGACTGTGCAGAAAATCAAGCCTCTGAAAAACGATCCAACAAAGAACCTCGGACGCCATCAGAGCTCCGACAGGAGTATCGGACGATCTTCCGACTTCATCGGTCGTTCGACAGAAACGATCGGATCATCTAACAGAAGTCATCGAATTGTCCGATCGACGAGATCAAACTGATTGACACAGCGCAGGAAACTTAGGAAACTTGTTTTTTTTTATCTTTTTTTTTTTTTACCAGTAAACAAAAAATTAAAAATTTCATTAAATAAAATAAAGTACATATAGTAAGAGTGTACAAAGAAGTTGGGTTTAGGAGTGATAAACCCAAGGAGAAAGAAGTACAAAATCACCCGTCCCACAATATCCAAGAAGTACAAAATCACCCACCCCACAATATCTAGTATATCCCAATCCGGAAAAACATAATACTACAAGAAAGTAACTCTGGGGTTGGGTTTTGGTTCTTTCTTTTCTTTGGTGGCAAGCCTTTTCTGCTTGTGCTGTTTTGTATTTTTCCTCATCTCTTATCAATAAAGTTGATTTTCAAAAAAAAAAAAGTAACTCATCCTAAGAGCTCTACTCCTATGAATTACATATGATATACGCCTTGGCTTGTTGAGTCCACTCCTAGTTTTGCAAAAAAAATTCCAACTCCATTGGTTGATCTACTGATTTTGGTAAACGAGATTTCTCGTCCCTTGAGAAGTGTCTTGATCTCCCTAATCTCTGTTACTAACTTCCATGGTGGTCTTTTCGCTCCGATTACCCATTTGATTGCATTTGCCTAGTCACTTTCAATGACCAGTTTGCCTAGTCCTAAGGTGTTCCAGATAGTCAATGCTTTCCTAATGCTAACCAATTCGGCCTCAGTCGACTCTTTTCTGCCAATCGCCTCTAGGAAGACAACTAAAGGCTCCCCTGTGTGATCTCGCAAGACACCTCCAATTCATGCCGAGCCCGGTTTTCCCCTCGTCGTCCCGTCCACATTGAATTTAAAGCACCCCTGTTGTGGTGGCGACCAGGTAGCTGATTTCTTGGCCTTTTTTTAGGGATTTCCATCATAGTACCCTCCCATGATTGGTAGAAGTCCATCGCCTTGGTTCCTATGAAGTCTTTCCCTGTTGAGAGCCAAGTGCACAGTCTCCGAATTTGTGTTAGTTTCTTTATTTCTTTGAGAAAAAGGTCTATAAATTGAGTGCTAGACCACCATTGTAAACACACCAGAATTGACTTGAATTAGAATTTGAAGCTTGAAGCTTTGTTTGAAGTTCTCACTAGGTTTGAGGTGAGTTCTTTGCTTGGTTCTTTGCTTGGTTCTTTGCATTTAATTTGGTTTTGTATTTGAATTAGATTTAATTATTTAGGTTCAATTTCTGCATGGTGAATTCGAATTTCATGTCTTGCATTTTAATTTCCTGCGAATAATTAAATTATAATTCCACATCCAAATTGGATCTTTAAAGGTTTAATGTTTGGCAAACTGAATTAGATAAAGTTCAATCCCACCCCTCTCATTGTGCACCACTCCACCGTTACTAGGTAGTCCGAGCTTGCCCCTTACTGCCCCCATCAATGTTAAACATGCAAAAACCAACCATGGAACCACCCACTTTTCATTAACCTTTTTCTTACTCCCCTTACCCTTCAAACATCCTTCCCAAAAGCATATAAATCAGCAAAAGAAAAGCCCTCAAACTCTTTAGTCTTTACATAACATTAACCACCCACACAACCACGTGCTAGCAATCTAAAAGACCATACTAAATCCTTTCTTTCTACTATAAAAAATCCTAGTGTTCCTCTCCTTCCACAGCAAACACAGCACTACCATTGGAACCGTATCCCATACCACCTTCTTTCTCCCTGTAAATGGCCCACCACCCCATGCTTCCATTATTTCACTAATAGAACCATTTAAGGACCCACAAACAGCCCATTAACATTATCAATCGAGTGGAATCAATCCCAAAGAAAAAACAAATGTTCGCGTAAAGTTGGGGAAAAAATAAAATATCATTTATTTGAGTGGAATCAAATATGCAAACCGTTTAAAAAATCATGAATTTGTAAACCAATTGAATTAGACAACTTCATAATTTGTTCTATCTCGAAAGTCAATGGGGTTTTATTGGAAATGGCTTTGGAGTTTGGGGGAGCTAGGATGAGCAATGGAAAGCAATCCCGATCAACAAATACAGACTAGATGCAATTGGTCAAAGGGTGAGTAACACCTCTAAGTTGCTTCTGCTATACAAAAGGCAACCCCATGTCTATTCCAAGCCAACAGAAGAGCTGAAAAAGATAGCTTTAGCTTAGTCAAAGGATTGAAGAGGACCTCATTGGCGTTGATATCCTGCCTCCTCCTTGATGGCTCAATGGGAAAACAAGGCTACAGTCAACCATTAGGTAAATGCTTATAGGGGAACCACAATCTAGTCTCTGAAAATCACAATGGAGGCTTGGACATTCTTTTAATAAAATCATTTGATGTTGCATGGGTTCTGTAATATACCTCCTATCTATCATTGTGTATTTATGAGACATTTTTTTCCTTTTTTAAACAACTGAGACATTTATCTTTTCTTCTCAATCAATAATAATAACCATTTAAAATAAATAAAGAAATAAACCTTATGGTTGGCAAATAGAGGTTTTACCACATCGACTATGTCTACATTTGTGCATGGCTTTCCATCAGCAGGCCAAGCTATTTTGTGTAGAGAATTGGTAGCCCAATGTGCACCACTGTCCACGGCACTTTTTGCAGATAAAAATACAAGTGATTTTCCATCTGGACTGCAAATCATAAATAAAAAATTATTCAAATTAGCCTTCATAGAACCCTATATATGATGGTGACATAAATAGAGGAAGAATAAAGATACAAAAGAAATTATTATATGACCAGAGGCATGTAAGATACATCACACCAAATCCATGCATGAAAAGAGTCACAACAAAACAACTGATGGTACCTAATCATCCCAAGTGTTTCACTAAAAGATGATCATTTCATAAAGAGCAGAGAAGAAATTGGCCAATTGGAGGAGGAACTTTTATCACTAGGAAATTGACTCTCATCAGATCTTTTGCAAACCTTACACTATTACATGTCACTAGGTGAGATGCCTATGAAGGTCACAAAAAGGTTGGAGAAACTTTAGACAGATCATTTGTGGGATGGGAAAGGGGATAAGAAGAAGATGCGTTTAGTGAATTAGGAAAGTGCTAAAATCAAGGGAGAAGAGGGGTCTAGATTGTCATTCAGAGATAGAAACCATACCTTACTTTGGGCAAAAATGCAAAGGAGGGGTCACCGGTGATACAACCATTTGCAAAGGTGGCAAGGATTTGGGTTAGGTCAGGAAGGCTTTTAAGGACGCACTTAAGATTTTAGTGGGGGATGGAGTCTCATTCTGGTATGACCACTGGATAGCTTAGAGAGGAAGCTTAAGGAAGGTTTTTGCTAGGCTTTACAGAGTGGCTCCTCAAAGGAGGGTGATGTAGGACATGGAAGATCCAACGCAAAGATCCACTACTATTTTTATTTTATTTATTTTTAGTAGATTCTTTTTTGTTAATTTCGTTTTTCTAAGTTGGTGTCCTAGAGTACTTAGGAAACTTAGTTGCTATTTTCGTTAGAGTACTAGTTTAGTAAGGAGGCCAGGTCGGTGGCTTTCCAGTTTTAGATTCTTATGCTATTTTCGAATTAGTGTTTTCCTATAAATACCTATGGATGTAATAGAGATGATACACTATGGATTATTAATGAAATTGATTAAGGCTCAACCTTTTCCTTTATCTCTTCTCCTTTCTTCTTCCCTGCCGAAGGTGTAGGCATATATCTTCTTCTACCAGCCTAGTTGCAGGGAGTGCTCCCGCATCAATTGGTTCAGAGTCGAGTTTCGTTGTATCTCTGTTATACAAAGATGTTCCTATTCGGAGACAGGCCCTGCGTTATCAGGGACGATCGTGGTCTCGATCCCCACGCATTCGCCACATCTGGGCATTATCCCAAGTAAGATCTACCATCCCAATCCCCATCCTCCACCCTTTTCCAAAAAAAAAAAGCCAAGAAACCCAGACCTGTAACAGTTCTGCTGCCCCTAACCCACTGCTTCTGCCTCCAGCTTTCGCCTCTGTCTCGCTGCTACTTGAAGCTTCCCTCTTCCTACGGCAGATTCACCTATTCCTCAAGCCTAATCGTTCCACTGTCGCAGCTAGATCTCTCGACTCCATCGCGGCAACCCAGGCTTTTCATCTCTCTTTCTTCCCTCTTCCATCATTCCTCCTTTCTTTGTTTCCGCCGCTCCCAAACAGTCCTTCATCCTAGCCTTCGCTCTTATTTCCTCTCCCATCGTTGTTTCTCACTCACTTCCCTAGGGTAGCATTCGTTGGTGCTTGAGCCAAGCAAGCCTTTTCCATACCCCTCTTTATTATAATTTTCTTTATTTCACACCCTTAATGCCCTTCATTTAATGCTCCCTTTACTCTTCCTACCAAACCATTCCCTCTCCCAAACTTTGCTGCCACGTGCAGACTAAGGTAACACTTTTCCAACTCTTTTCCCTCTCTTCATTTAATGTCATCAAAGGCCTTGTCCCCTCACTTTTCCTTATTCCATTCATGCCCTCACCTTTTTATTTTAAGCCCAAACTATCCCTTTCCATTAATTCCTACACTCTTTTGATGAAAGTCATACTTTAAAACAGTAGGACCCATCCAGATTTGACTTGAGTTGACCAGTTGACTAGATTTGACTGTTTGACCAACTATGTCTCCACTTTGACCGATCCAATTTCCATGTCTTCCCATTGGATCTCACCCCACCCATCCATTAAACCTTTGCCCCACTCCAACCGTCATGTCTTGGCTTCTGCAGCCCCCGATCTGATTACCCGCATCACACAGACCCGATAGCATCCAACAACAATGGTGATCAATTACTCCGCCAAGCTGAGTTGAAAGAATTTAAATCTGAGTTCAGTGAATTTAAATCTGAATTGCGATCTAAATTTCAAACATTTTTACAAGAATATAGAGAACTTTTGCTCGGCAGAAACTACAACGCCACGACGAAGGTGATCAAACACGCAAAATACGTGCCAACTTCCTTGAGATGTGTGTCACCTCCTTCAAAGTCACCATCAAAGTTCGTGCATGTTGCCCCGGAGTCAGACTCAGAATTCACACATCCTCCTCATGCAGTCTTGACCCCACAGCCAATGCCCGTGTTGGAGACAGAGCCAATTGTGTTGTCGGCGCCACAGTCAATGCAACTGACGTGTGTCATTCCACCACCACCACCTCCCCCACCACCACTGCAACTTACCCAACCTTCTCAATTACCAACGCCTGATCCCATTTCGGATACCATGAATTCATCTATGGTTATTCGTCCATTATCCTATCCACCTCCTGTCCTCCATCCGACAAACCATCATAACCGTGTGATTACTCCAGTGCCATATGACGACCCCTTCGCCATCAGCTTGATTTGTCCATGCTTGCGCCCATTTGCGGTCCTTCACTTTTCGCCCCACAGAAAGAACGTTCTCATTATCCGTGCCTTAAAGATTGTGCAGTTCAAATCTTCATCATTCGCATCTTCAGACTTGGTCTTCATCTTTGTTTGGTGCCTTGTGATTTTGCTGATTTAAACTCGAAGACGAGTTCTTTCCAAGATCGGGGGACTGATGTAGGACATGGAAGATCCAACGCAAAGATCCGCTACTATTTTTATTTTATTTATTGTTAGTAGATTCTATTTTGTTAATTTCGTTTTTCTAAGTTGGTGTCCTAGAGTACTTAAGAAACTTAGTTGTTATTTTCGCTGGAGTCCTAGTTTAGTAAGGAGGCCAGGTCGGTGGCTTTCCCGTTTTAGATTCGTATGCTATTTTTGAATTAATGTTTTTCTATAAATACCTATGAATGTAATAGAGATGATACACTATAGATTATTAATGAAATTGATTAAGGCTTAACCTTTTCCTTTATCTCTTCTCCTTTCTTCTTCCCTGCCGAAGGTGCATGCATCTCTTTTCTTCTACCTGCCTAGTTGCAGGCGGTGCTCCCGCATCAAAGGGCCATTGTAATGGACAATTGTGAGGAGTGGGTCGGGCAATTTGTGGTCAGCGCCTTTTAGGAGGTAGCTTAGGGAGGTTGAAACAAAGGATTACAACATATTGCACTTTTGAACAATACCCCATTTGGGTGGGAAACTTCTGATGACTTGATGGTGAAAGCGTGTTTAAAAGTGGCTTTTACTATTGGAGCGGGAAAACCACCTTGGGAATTGGCTTGAAGTGGGAAGTTTCCTTGTAGAGCTCAGCTTTTTGGTTGGTGCGCTATTAAATGGTATGTTTTGTCTCTGAATCCTTAGGTAGTGAAGAACATTTCCAGCAAATGTGGTCATGATTTGCACTTATGTGGTTGAAAGAAGAGCATGTAGATCACTTATTTTGCACTTGTGGTTTTTCTAGAGAGGTGCGGACGAGTTATGGGGTGCTCTTGGGTACTGAATTGCTAAATTAGACAGGTGATGGAAGAGTAGGTGGCGAGCCTTTTAGAAGGAAAGGGAAAATGGCTTGAGATACAATCCAACAGTAGTGTTGTGGTCAATATGGAGGGAAACACTAGAATTTTATTATAGAAAGGAAAGAGATGTGGACGAGGTCTTTGATGTAGCTAGAAAGTGTTTAGATGGGTGGTTGTTGTCTGTGTAAGGAGTTTGAGGGGTTTTTCTTTCAGTAATGTTTATGCTTCTTGGGAGTACAATTTTATCAAGTTCAAGTGAGGGAGAGATCAGAGAGAGAGAGAGCAAGGAAGAGAGGCTTCTAACCTGCTGACTGGAGGAGAGGAGCGATACCGGCAGAGGCAGCGGGAGAGAGAGGAGGAGTAGGGATGGAAAAGGGGGACATGAAGGAGATGCAGCGGCTTCAGAGATGGCACTTCCATCACTCTTTTTGTGGAAAACTTACCGGAGTTGACAATAAACTCTTAGCTTCAGGGTTTCTTCAGACGTTGGGGAAAGATGGTTGATTCCTTCGTTCCACGGAAAAAGGACTTAACAAAACTTTCACTTTCGTTCAGATGGGTTCTAGAACTCAGGCAGAGAAAGCTACCAAAGAACTGCAGGGAGTCGTACTGGAAGTGAACCCTGCTCATTTCCAAAGGGGTGTTCAGCAGAGGCAAAAAGACAATCTAGTTGGTTCCATATCGATGCAAGGTAGAGGCACAACATTTCAGGTGAAACCTCAAGCAACAATGAGTGGTGAAAAGTCTAAAAGGGAAGCGTCTGTTGGGACAATAAAATGGGTGGAAGTGGTAAAGACTGCTCCTTCAACGAAGGCGATTGGCAATGCAGAGGAGCCGAAGGCTGATTCAGATAAACCCCCTTTGATTGACCTGGAGTTACATCCAAGAGAGGAAGCATCGATACAAGGTTGGCATCGATACAAGGTTGGCTCTCGAGGGGAGTGGTTCTATCTACCAAAAGAACTGCATCCACAACAGAAATACAAAAACTCCTTATTCGAGAAGGCTACTCAGCGCCAATGATTAGCAAAATTGGAGATCGGGTATTATCATTCCTCAACCTCTCTTTTCTTCCGCACCATTGTGATCACTTCTTCGGTTATGCCCCACCCCATATCCCATCTATATTGCATTTGCATGTTCCTTTGCACGGGTTATCTCTTGACCAGAGTTCTAGTGACCTTAGATCCCCTTTTCCTGAGCTTTTTCTTTCCTCAATGACTCTAACGAATTTCTCAAGACCAACGTTAGATGGAATTCAATTTAGGAGGATCAGTGGGGAGAGATTAGCCTGGTTAGAGAGGGAGTTTCCAATGGAGAAAATTAAGGCTGCACTGGATGGTAGGAGGAGATAAAGAACCCGGTTCTGATGGTTTCAATTTTACGTTCTTTAAAGCATGTTGGGAGACAATGGGCCAAGATTTTTTGAGGGTTTTTAAGGAATTTCACCAAACTAGAGTTGTGAACAAAAGTCTGAAGAATTTGTTTGTTACCCTAGTCCCTAAAAGGGAAGGCCCATCTGAGTTATCTCATTATCATCCGATTAGTCTTGTTGGCAGTGTCTACAAACTTCTGGCCAATGTGTTGGCTAATAGGCTGAATACGGCTCTACTAGAAATCATAGGTGAATCATAGGGGGCTTTTGTGGAAAATCGGCAGATTTTAGATGGGGTTTTAATTGCAAATGAACTTGTCCACATGCGTCATACAGAGAAGAAATCGGGTCTCCCATTCAAGATTGATTTGGGGAAGGCCTATGATTACGTGGATTAGTCCTTTGTAGGTTACCTCTTTGATAGAATGGATTTTGGGCGGAACTGGTGTCAGTTGATGAAAGCATGCATAGAACACACTACTTAGTACTTATTATGTATTGGTCAATGGTTCCCCAACTCCACCTCTTAAGACAGGGGAGATCCTTTATCTCCCTTTATTTTTACTCTTGTAGGAGAAAGTTCAAACAAACTAGTGGAATAAGCAAGTGCTTTGGGAATTGTCAGTGAATTTCGAACATCGTCAAATGGGCCAATTGTTACTCATTTACAATTTGCCGATGATACATATTTTTCTATGAACCAAATAGGAAAGAGACCTTTGGGTACAAAACAATTCTTAGATGTTCTGAGTTGGTTTTAGGCCTTAAAATTTATCTTGGAAAGAGCACTATAATTGGAATTTTATATGGAGAGGGAACGTCTCGAGGAGTTAGTGGATGAAATAGGGTGTGGCACTGTGAAAATTCCCTTCATTTATCTAGGGTTTCCTGTGGGAGGGAATCCAAGACGTAAAGCTTTTTGGACTCCAGTGATAGAGAAGGTGGAAAGGAGATTGTGTGGTTGGGGTAGGAAATATCTCTCTTTAGGAGGGAGGGTTACTCTTATCAAATCCGTCTTATTGAGCCTCCCAATTTAATTATTTTTGCTCTTTGAAATGCCAAAAGGGATAGAGGGTAAGATAGATCAGATATTTAGAAAAAAATTATGGGGTGATAAGGATTCGAAAAGAAAGGTTCATTTGGTAGCATGGTCGAAGGTTCTAAAACCTAAGTCCAAAGGGGGGTCGAGAATTGTTCCACTTCTATTGAGGAACCAAGCTTTGTTGTGCAAGTGGGGATGGCGATTTGGGAGAGAGAGGGAGGCCTTATGAGTTAGAGTATTGACTGCTAGGTATGGTTTGGCGGATAATAGTGCCTGGAATTTAGGGGATAAAGTGGAGACATGTGGTTCTGCGGTGGTTAAGGCCTGGTGGAAGTTGAGTCAAGGTAGAGGTGTGGTGGGTAGCATGTATAGTGGAAAAAATAGATTCTTGGTAGGGAAAGGTGGCAAAATGGGTTTTTGGTCAGATCTCTAGTTAGGGGAGAGGCCTTTAAAGGAAATTTATCCAAGATTATACAGGATTTCAAGGAACAAGAACGTATTAGTAAAGGATTGTTACAAATTGGAGGGCACTGAGATTTCTTGGAACTTGGATTATCAAAGGGAACTTCGCTCTTTTGAAATTGGAAGTAGGGTTGATCTTCTAGCTCACCTACGGGAATTTCCTTCATCTCTAGAGGATGAGGATGAACTTATTTGGACAGGTGACTCATCAGGTGCCTACTCTGTCAAATCAATGGTGGACTTGGTGGTTAAACATCAATTTAATGACGAAACCTCCACCATTAGGGAGGGTGACTAGAACAAAGTTGAAGAGGAGAGGGTTGCTAGGATCTGAAGACGATCTTTTATATACCTTATGTGCTTTAGATGAGGATGATTTAGATCACCCATTTGTCAATTGTCCAGTGGCTCAGAGTCTGTGGATGAATTTTGCCAAACTTTTAAATGTAGCGTGGATTATGGATAGAACATGTGTGGGGTGTTTAGACTTGTTCTATTATGGGGTTTGAAATCGATGATGAAACTGACGTGGAATACGATCCTGGGAGTAGTATTGTGATCACTTTGGAAAGAGAGAAACTCTAAAAACTTTGAGGGTAAATATTGGATGTTAGTGATCTCTTTCAGGTAGCAAAGTGAAGACTTGTTTTTTTTTTTTTTGAGTAGTAACAGGAAAATTCATTAGATAAAGAGAAAATACAAGGAAGAATTAGACAATACAAGTAGGTCTACAAGAATTAGACCAACCAAAATAGAAAAGAAAAGCTAAAAAGACAAGAGAAATCAAATGAGGAAAATGCCTTCAAAGTGTTTGTCAACTCCCAATTTCGCAAAATAGTCCGCCATCGCGTTAGCCGATCGGTCAACATTAGTGAAAGATACCCCCAACCCTCTAGCCAAAATTCTTACCTCCCTAACCACATTAGTCAATCTCCAAGGTGGCCGCCTCAATCCCGTTGCCCATTTGAATGCATTTGCCGAATCCCCTTCTATAACCAAATTACCCTGCTCGTAGTTCTTCCAAATGACTAAGGCTCTCCTTATACTAAGAATTTCTGCCTCGTTTGACTCCTTCATACCCACAGATTCATTGAACATTATGGAAGTAAAGACTTTTGTTCTTGGCTCCTTTCTAGGATAGAGTTTAAGGGTCTTCAACCTTTGGATCTTCTACTGTTTTGGGAGGGATGCATGAGTAGTTATAGTTAGAAAGGGAGATCAGAAGAGAGTTGGGTCCCCTCCGGATAGGGATGTTATGAAGTTTAATGTCGATGGGACTGCGAGGGGGAAACCAGGACTGGCGGGAATAGGAGGAGTACTGAGGAATCATATGGATAGTACAATAATCATGTTTAATGAGTCAATTGGAATTAGAGATTCAAACGAGGCGGAAATTCTTAGCATTATGAAAATTTTGGTCATTTGGAAACTCTATGGGCAAGGTAAATTTGTGATTGATTACTATTATTAAGGAGATTAGAGCCTTGGTGACAGGACTTGATGTTTCCTTCATTCATATTAGCCGTACAGCGAATGGTGTGGCCAACTACTTTGCTAAGCTGGGAGTTGATAACTGCTTCTCAGGAGTCTTCTTCCTTTGACATTAGAGACTACCCATTTGATTGCATTTTGCTTTGAGGGGTTGCTTGACAGCAATTTTTTTTTTTTTTTGGTATCCCATGGATGTACTTTATGTTTATGTTTTCTTTTCTTTTGTTTCGTTTTAAGGTCTATCACTTCTAGACCTTTCTTTTTGATGTACTTGTACTTTTTCGTTTATGAATGAATCACCTTTGTTATGGCTCAAAAAAAAGTATAATATAACACATCTATGGACACTGCCTTATTTAAAAAAAAAAAAAAATGTTAATGCTTCTTGGGATGGTTGGTTTAGGGGTAGAAGAGGGGTCAAGGGTGGTGGAGAGGTGAGTTTCTCCCCCTGCAGGTTTTCATAATGTTAATGTGGAAAAGGCTGCTAGGGGTAAGCCCAATTTTGCAGTGATGCAGGACAAGGATAGGGTGACCCTAAATGCCTAAATTTGATTTCCTAAATATTAAGAGGGATGAAAAAAATGCACCCTAAGCTAAAATGGGCTGAAATTAAATACCAATTAATATTCACAATTAATTAATATTAATATAAGAATTACCACACATAATCATGCAAATGTTAAAATCTAATGTGTTAATAGAAATAATGGAGTCCAAAGGTAATGTATTAAATGGGTTAAATGGGATAAAGGTAAAAGGAATTGAGTATTAGAATGGTTTTGTAATTAAATGAAAGGTGGATAGTTAGGCACGTGGGTATACTTGGGGCTTTCTATTGAAATAAAGGAAGAAAGGATAAGAATGAAGTGGAACGAAAGAGGTAAAGAGGTAAAGAAGGAAATAAGGTTACGGTAAGGCTGATGGGGAGATTTGGGGAAGGCGACACCACTAGGAGGGGATTTGGAAGGTGGCGGAAGGGAAAGGAAGATCTCAGGTGAGTGGCGAAAACAAGGGAAGGTGAATGAGGGGGTCACGGCAAGTATGGGTTGAGTTTGAAGGGGCAGTAGTGGAGGGGTTTTAGCATGGGATGTGGGCACGGCAGCAAGAAGAAAAAAAAGAATAAAAGGAAAAGACAGAGAAGAAGAAGATAGAAAGAGAAAGAAAGAGATAGAAAGAAGTACCTAAAGAAGTAGAAGGCTTCTCGCCGTGGCTTCTTGCCAAATCTTGGATTCCACCAAAGTTTCCGTCGCAACAAGGTATGTAGCGAAAATCATCAATTCTTATTCCATAAATTTTGCCATTTGATTACAATGATAGGGCCTTATATAAGCTTACAAACCACATATGCCCAATATGCCCTTGCTAAATTACTACCTTTGCTAAAAATAAACTACAAACTAAACATGGAAATAATTAAATAAAAGAAACACACGAACATAACTAGGAAAGCACGGAAATAGCATGAGGCATGAGATGCTCCGCATCATGTGGGTATTAGGAAATGTAACTCTTTAAACTCAGATTCACTAGGAGTTGAGGATTCTAATGAAACAAAGTTGTTAAGGATCAAGAGGGGCGCTGGAGTAATGGTTGAATTTTGGTTCTAGAGGCTAGCAGTTGAGAGAGATTGAACTGATGCTTTGACTTGGCTAAAAGGAAGAAAGAAGTCCCCCTAGAAGTCGATTCCTATTGTAAGGGACACAGAAAATGTGCACTAGCAGTGAGATTATTTTTAGGCATGTGAGGTGTAAGGTAAATGGGATGGTAGATTTCTTGGCCAAGGTGAGATTGAAGAGACATGAGCCTTTTCTTGGCTTTTTATGATTGTTCGGTGTACTTTAGTTTTTTTGCCCTTTCTACAGTTAGTATAGCTCTCATAAGGTTATTTTTTGAATCTTTTTGTTGTTTTTGTATCCTTTCTTTCAATGAAATTTAGTGTCCATTTAAAAAAAATCTCCAACCATGGGTGTCTAGAAAGTTGAAATATTTTTCTTGAACTTTTCTATGTCCATGCACAATAAGGAAAGGTAAGTCCCCTTGAGGATTTAGAACATCCCATTACTTCAATTCAAGCATGATAATAGAATTATTCCCAACTTCATGTATTTTTCCTTCTTTTTAAAGGTTATGAAGCAATGGTGGAATACTGAAATAATAGGGCACATGGTCTTGATAGATTAACCTAATAAATGGAGAAAACTACAAATAAAGTGCACTTGTTATGGAAACAGAACAGTACATGAAGATATTATAATTTTAGATCTACCCCTGACCAGTTCTTGGAAAGGTATCACATTTTGCCTTTTGGGTTTCCATGAACATGCAGCCAAATGAGAGAAAAAAAAAAAAAAAAGAGCAATAACAATTATTTAAAAGACAAAGGCACCAGGAAAAAAAATTTGATTCACCAAATCAGTAGAAGTTAAATCCAAATACACCAACAAAATATAATAGAATCTAAAAGCAAGGAAAATAAAATACCTGAATCGGGGAATGAAAGCACTGCTTATGCCTTTAGTCAGATTGATCGCTGTTGCTAAATCTTCAGTAATATTACCCCTGTAAATCAATGACATTTAAAGTAACCAGTAAACAATATGGAAAATCAACCTTTAAATGTAATACATTAAGAGTCATTCAGGCACTGGCAGCAAAAGATAGTAACTTTCTTAAGCACATAGCCCCTTCAATTAAAGTTACAACTTACAGTTCATGAAATGGAGAGCTAATTGCATACAAGGCACAAGGCCTATTGTAACAGTATTTTATACCAAGCTTCCGCCAGACTTGCTGTGGACCGTTTTCTGCTGACCACCCAACAAAAACCAAGTATTTACATGAATTGGTGGAAGATGATGGTGCCCATACAACTTGTCCAACACTTAAGGATTTGTTGATTCCGTCAACGGCTCGTACCTCACCACTGCAAAGTGAAAGTGTTCAAAATCTAAATGCAGTTCTCATGATTTCTGGTGAATGTCTCAGAATATTATTGGCATACAAACAGATGAGAGAAATAGGACCTATTCACATTGATGACAAAGAGTGCAGGTTGCCTTTTTCCTGAGTATGTTTCACCCCAATGTTCTTCCCAATCTCCTTGACCTTTCCAGATGCCAGACTCTTTATCAGCAGAAGGCCCTTTCTTGTAGCCCAAACCATCAAAAACAGGCTTAGATGGCAACGGCTCTTCAGCAATATAAGCAATCAGAGTTTCATCATCGTTCCAGGAGATTCCCTCAAACCTATAATTCAGAATGTGTGTTGCAATTTGTTAGCTTCACGAGATGCCACCAGTTTAGCGGACAAAAAAGATAAGATATGACAATCTACTGCTAATGGCATGCATATGATAGTGACAAAATCGAAAGATCTTGTCATTTTTTTTTCTCTTCCAGTTGTCATTGGCTCTAATACCAAAGATATGCACAAGTGCATTGAGAACTGAACTGTTCACCCTGCAAGTCCCACAGAAAATGGGCACTAACTCAAAATTCATATCAATTAAACAAGATCCTACCCTCGAAGTGAACAATTGTTGACTTATTATAACCATCCATTTCATTTACTTAAAGACATCCCAATCAAATTTTCTGTAATGTAGGTGGGTTGTCAGAAACTAAGATTGGAAGTATTTCCATTTTGAAAGGTAACTCTGCATGAGTGGTTAACTTGGTAGTTAGAAGCAACCTCAGTTGCATGCGTATGGGTATGGGTGTCCAATACGAGTACCAATGTCGGACACGGCAACTCCAAAAAAATAGGACACAGACAAAGCACCATATCAAATAGAATTAAATCTAAGTTTATAATAAATAAAAATAAGGTAGAAAATAACACCAATATAAAATAATATTACTAGTTTTACCTTAAAATATGTAGGTGGCAAATATATTTAATTTCATTCAATCAAAAGGGAATACAAAGAGAAGAAAACAGGCCAAGGGAAACCTGAAAAACTAAAAAGAACATATTTTTAATTAAATTTTAAGAGGGGAAAGGTGTTATAATATTTTTGTCATCTTAGAAAACAATGTTAAAAAGCACTAAAATGATGCATGAAGAATGGCTACAAGAGTCCAACATGGGTGCGTGAGTCTACAAGTGTCCACAGGAAGAGGACAGTGAAGGCGAGATGAGAGGACGAGATGAGAGGGCGAGAGAGAGTGTGAGAGTTCCTTGAAGTGCGGAGAGGAGAGTGCAGGAGAGCTTTCATTCATACCTAGACGACACAGGCGGGCGACCGTGCTGGGAGACAGGGGAGTGTCAATGAGAAGGGGGGGCAGCTACCAAAGAGAGAAAACAAAGGAACAAGAACAGGGAAGACACAACAATCACGTTGTTTGTGGCTAACTTACCGGATTTCACCACCCGCAGTTGGCTTCAGGCAACCTTCAGGAGGTGGGGAACAGTCACAGACACCTTTGTCAAGAGGAAGAAAGATGCGGAGGGAAGGATTTTCGGCTTTGTTAGAATGGAGACTGAAACTGAGGCAAAAAAAACTATGGCTGCTCTCAATGGGCATCTGGTGCAGAGGCGGAAATTGCAAGTCAAGACCTCCCTCTTTAAGAGGAAAGAAATCTCTGGCCAAGCTTCACGCTCATTTAGGGATCTCAACACCAAAGAAGTTAAATCAAACCCCCCGGAGAATCTGCAAAGGCCAATCATGAGAATGGGGCTCGGTGCTGATGGGCAGATGTTGTCCACAGGTGATGGAGGTATCAAGCCTGATGGACCAGGCTTGATCAAGAAAATCACAGTGGAATTCATGGACAACATTGACAGTAGACATCCTAATTGGGCCCATCCAATTAGCACAAATAAATGACCAATTTAGTTCTCCATTTGAAACCAAGCCCACATGCAAATGCATACAAGCTATGCACGCTCATTGCATGCAAACTCATGCAAAAGCCAAAACCATGCAAGCTTGCAACGTCCATGCAAGTCGCCCAAAAGCCATGCAAGGCTAATGAGAAGCCAACCATGACGATCTCCCAAGATCTTCATCAACGTGCATGAAGATTGCAATTCCAATTCTCAAAATCCCATTGATTTCCAAAGGAATTAATTAAAGCAAGAATGGTGGAGGATAAAGGAAGATCTCAATCGGTGGTGGGACTTTGGTAACATCTTATAATTGAGGAAAGCATGCAAGACACAACTCATCCATTCATGTGGAATGTTGGAGGATAAACAATGCCTCCAATAAACATGTGATATCTATGGGAAGTCAAAAGCAAAACCCCTCATCAACGTTGGAGCTTTGGGAGGATCTTTAACCATTTTAGAATATGTTTTGGTGGGAGATTACATATGATCGACCATGGTGTCATATTAGTTAGGATTTTTAGGATTTAGTTTCTTTGTTATTAATTTAATAAAATCCAAATCCCACAATTTGTGTGGAAGATTGGGATAATTTAGGCAGGGTATTTTAGTCTTTTCATTTCAATTTCTCTATAAATATGCATGTAATATTCAGATTTAATGACAATTGAATATTTTTGGAAAAGACTACTCAGAGTTTTGTGCGAGAGCACGCCGGGCCGTGGCCCTTGGGTGCAAACCAAATCCTCGGGAGGATAAACCCAACTTTTCAAGTAAGTCTTGGTTATTATGATTCAATTATGTGTTATGAGTTTTTAGATTAAGATTAATATTGCATCTCTTTAATCTCTTATAATCATTCGCTTCCGCGTCCTTAATCAACTGGATTAAAGGAGACCTTAATCTAGATCCCATAAGGCATATTTGAATTCCCGGACAATTGTGTTTTCGGTTTTGGATCTGTTTATCGGACCCCTAACCAAGGCAGAATCCTTTCACGAACCGTGATTAGCTGCAAGGGTTCTCAAACGCCATAGATCTGAATCATATTGCACTCTGAAATTGTGACCTACTAGTGAATTCTCACGGATTCGACCCTAAGCCTGCATCAAAAGGCCAGCCAATCCTGATTCTTCCAAGCCCGGCTCATCTGAAAGGGTTATCAAGTTGATGACAACCATTGGGGAGGAGAAAAAATCAAAAAAATGGTGGTCTAATTCAGTGGTGATTTTCAGTTCAGGGCCTCAAGTCCCAATCTCAACTCCTGAAGTTCCTGGAAAAAAACTGGACTCAGCCTCGAAAATCAGTCTTCTTGGAGAGGGGTGTTTCCTGGTGTCCCTAAATGAAGAAACGGAAGTCGAGGATCTGCTCAAACAAAATTTAGGTGATCTGGGAAAGATAAGGATTCTTGGTCGGCGGAAACCAAATATTTTTCGTCACATAAGAAGGACATGGGTAAGATGCCTGGGTTTTCCTTTGGAAGGCTGGATGGAGAGTATCTTCCAATCATTTGGGCAGAAATTTGGAAGGGTTCTGGACATTTACCACAGGAATAAAACTGGGGAAGATTGTTCCTTTTTGATCTTCTTCTTGGAAATCGAAAACCATGAGGCTCTACCTTCTTCTGTTTGTTTGATCCTCAACGGGAAATCTTATAAGATCACTCTGCAAGAGATCGAAAAACCGGCGGAAATGCCGGAATCGTCACCGAGAAATGGGGACTCTTCTTCGCATGTCGAACCTGCTCGAGCGTTGGAGGAACCCAGGAGCTTGGCGCCACGTGTCCACCATGCAAAGGATGCATAGTCGAAACGGCAGGAGACCCAGCAGCCGAGATTGAAGTAATGAATCTTTCGACCAATGGAAGGGAGAGAAACCTCACAGGGGCAGCAACAACTATCCTTGGGGATCGAGGGAGAGATGCCCTAGCTATTAAAGGCTTTGGGGGTCTCAAGGCACGTGGAACTCTCTCCAGGCATGCGGAGGGAGTAAAAAACTGTCAGATGGGCCAAGAGATAGCAGGCCAGTTTCCTGTTTTGGCCCACGCACCAACCCTCTTTTGTAGGCTTCAGTTTTGGGCCCCGCTCCTTTTCAGCCATCTTGGACCCACCTCAACTCTTGGGCTGGGATCTCTTATGGCCCATTAATTGACTTAAGAAAGGAGAACCAATCCCTCATCTGTCAACAACATTTCGTCTCTGTTCCTAACAGCGTTGGGGATGGAGGAAGATATCCAACTTTCGCCGTTCCTCCCTCCATTGGTGACGACAACGAGAAGATTAGGAAAACAAGGGAAGATGGTGTTTGCTCTGAGAATGGATTCTTCTCTGCAGACCATCCCAACAAAAGAAAGGATGTGTCTCTTCTCAGGCAATCTCGGTTACTACTGCAAGCGACGATGGGAATCCCAAGTCCCTCTTCTCCAGGAAATGGAAGAAGGAAAGAAGCAGAAGAAAGAAAAAGATAAAAATCTTGAAGACCTCAGAAAGGCCATGAATCATTTGCTCAAAGAGAACGAACCTCCAGCAAATGGGAAGGGGACTAGGGTGGAAAGCAGAGTATCAATGACAAGGTCTTCAAACCATTTGGACGACGGTGGGGAAGCCACCAATTTGCTTGCTCTGTCAGCAGAGAATGGGAAAATGCAAGACATATCTGAAACAAGAAAGAAGGACAATAGTGAACTTGGAGTACCCTGAATCGCCAGTTCAGAAAGAAGGGAAAGAGAGAGAAATTCCACGCAGAATTCTGGGGACAACGACCTGGACAACTTGAAACACAGGGGTTACTCAGGAAAAGATGGGAAGGAGATTCTGAGGATCTGGAAGAGATTGGGAATCAGTTTCAGCAGGGAATTGTATGAAGAAGAAGCTATCAGATGGGCGGGAAAACAGGGACCGTTCATCCTCCTCCTCTTCTAGAGATTCAAAAAAAAAAAGCAACACCAACATTTTCTGCCATGCTCAAAGATAAGAAGACTCTTATCAGAATTTATTACAGAAAAAAAAAAAGAAAAAAATTGAAGGATAGGAGAAGAGGTGGGAGCAGGTTCTGTCAATGAAGATTATCACTTGAAATGTTAGGGGTCTTGGATTCCTGGAGAAACAAGGGGCGATTTGTCGGCTCATCATAAAGAATAAAGCTGATATTCTGCTTCTACAAGAAACCAAACAGGAAGAAGTAACAAAAAATTTATTGAAGGAGATCTGGGGAGTTAGAGATTGTGACTGTTTCTACAAACCATCCGTTGGAAACTCAGAGGGACTGTTAACAGTATGGAACCCATCCATCCTACAAGTCTCAAATAGAAGGATGGATTCAAGATAAATAACGATTAAGGGCCTTATGGTGAATGAGGGTATTGAAATTTGCATCACAAATGTGTATGGTCGAAATTCAAATGAGGATCGGGACAGCTTTTGGACTGAGTTACAAGACATCCGAAGTTGGTGTTCAAGTAAGTGGTGCTTGGGTGGTGATTTCAACATCATAAGATTCCTGTCGGGAAAGAAAGGGCGGGAGAGTTTTCACTAGGGGAATGGAGGATTTCTCGGAATTCATTGACAGAAACAAGTTGACTGGCCTACCTCTCCTTGGGGGAGGTTTTACTTGGTCCAATGGCCAGGCCAGGGCAATCATGAGCAGATTGGATAGATTCTTGACTTCCGCAGATTGGGATAGAGCATTTTCCAATGCCAACTAGAACAAACTATTTTGTCCAATCTCGGATCATTGTCCTATTCTATATGATTCCGCAGATTGATTGGGGTCCCAGGACATTTTGGTTTAGTAATGCTTGGTTGCAGGATCCTACATTTGTGGGGTGGGTGAAGGAATGGTGGGAGAACTTTCCTGTTTATGGGTGGGGAGGTTTTGTTTTATCAAGAAAGTTCTCTCTTCTAAAATAAAAAATTAAGGAGTGGGTAGCTTCGAACGGTGGTCCAGTGAGAGAAAGAAAAGAAGTAGCTCTCCAAGAACTTGAAAGTTGGAAAAGGGAGGAAGAAGATAGGGATCTTGACGAGGAGGAGCTTGACTCAAAGAAAAAGGCCAAATCCACCCTATGGGAGTGTTTGAGGTTAGAACATGTGGAGTGGAGACAGAAATCGAGGGTGCTATGGTTGAAAGAGGGGGATAAAAACACCAAATTCTTTCATGCATGTGCCAACAGTTTTTTTTCTTATACAGTTCATCTAACAAAAGCCAACCATAGCCACCAAAGGTGACTAAGTCAAGGGAAAACATTACCATTCATCTGTATAAACAGGACCATGAACAGATTGTGTGATATGTATTTCCTTCTGCAACTGAGAAGGACTCCATATTTCAAATAACGTGGGGGATCCATTTTCTCCATTCTTGACTACCAGGAGCTTCAAACCTGAAGGAGATGGAACAATTGTAGACACACCTGTCATCTCAATAGGAAATGGAGACCAATGGAAGCTTACTGAATGGTTATTTTCCTTTGAAATATAGGAGGATAGTATATTCGTCTTCCTCTTGTTTCCTGTGAGATTGCTCTGGCTAATTGAGAACATTGCCTGGGAACCATTTCCTGCTATCGGACATCCCAAAAAAAAGGATAATCTATACAGTCAGATTAGGAAATTCACATAAAAGTAAAAAAAAAAAAAAAAACAGAGAATGAAAATTTGTGATTCAAATGCCAGATAGAGAAAAAAAAAAAAAAAACAGAGCAGGTCTTTGTTACTGATCCCCAAAAAAAAATAGCAGAAGGAAAAATCAACGAGCAGAAGGGATCACCTCCTGGTCCTGAGGGTTTCCGATGACTTTCTTTCAGTTCTCTTGGGATGTTGTGAAGTAGGATATGAGAGCATTCATGCATGATTTCCATAAAAGGGGCACCTATCTAATAATATGGGTGTAACATTCATCATATTGATTTAAAAAGTTCAAAGGCTGAATCTATTATGAACTTTCAGCCAGTTAGCCTTATTGGGAGTTATTTTTTAAAAGAAGCACTTGTGCTTGTTTGGCGGGTACTTGATGGGATTTTGATAGCAAATGCATGTATTGATTCTAGATTGAATGAAAGGAGCCCAAATCTGGTATACAAACTTCATCTAGAGAAAGGCTATGATTCCTTACCCAATTGGCAAAGAAGTTATTTAGGAATGTATTTCTTTGGCAAAGTTCTCAATTCTCATTAATGGCTCTCCAAAATGTTCCACTCAAGCAGATCAAGGTAAGTGGTAAGGTGACTCATTATATCTGTTCTTTTTTACATTGGTAAGAGATGCCCCAAAATGAAGCTAGAACAAAGCATTTACTTCAGTTTTCAAGATGTCCAGACATGGCCTATTATCAGTTGATCACACACTTGAAAGATATCGTGATACATGAAAATTCAAAGGAGTTTTGCTTTGGAAGAGCAAACACTTATCTTTCCATGGAAGAATTACAGTCATCAAAAGTCCATGTCTAATTTGCCAATTTGAAAAGAAAATTATAAGAGGTATTTTCAGGCCATGGAGACAAACAGTAATAACTGCTAGCAAATATTTATAGTTGGGCATTAACTTGGTCAATTGTTAGAAACAAATTTAAAAGGGTGAAGATGAATACAGTTCAGCAAAGTTAGCTGGTGACCATTGATGAGGCCAATCAATGTTCTCAGACTTTAGGTATATGATATAGGAAAGAATATTGATATAGTGCTTCCGGCAATCCTCGGCCTGCTTGAGTTGCTGGCTTATTTCAGAGCTCTGATCATTCTCAAATTAATGCTTACTCAGGACTGCAAGCGGCCTCGCAATGGAGGCAGGCGTGTTTGCTACACAGTAAGGGTGAGAGAAGTGGCCAAGAGAAACATGTATTCCATCATTGTGGAAGGAGACTAGAAAATGTGCTCAGCTGGGATTCTTTTGAGTGCTATCACTTAAAGATAGGCAGACACAGTTGAGGAGCTTATTAACATTTCCAATAAAATGAGTGCTTCTTTTAACCATGTTCTTAGGAGTTAGGAGGCAGATTCTTTAGCTAGATGGGAGCTGAGAAAGCTCATCTCTAGGTGGCATAATGATTATTGCTTATCTTAATCTTATTTTATATTTCATTTTGGACGGCATCTTCTCTTGTATCTCTACTTCCTAGCTTTCAATAAAAACATCATGAGAGAGAGAGAGAGAGAGAGTTTAACTAGGTCTTAAGTTTGTACCCTTGTCAGATTTAAAAATCCACGCCTTCTTTATGCTAGAAATATTTGTGAACTCATTAAGTAATTTGGCCTGGGAACCATATTCTTCCTCAGTTGCTGCATCAATACCCTGTGGCGTTCCTTGAGAAGAGACAGCTGATGGTGCTTCCATGGCAGATGAGGTTGAAAGCTTCCAAATATTTCTGAAGGATATAGGAAAGAAATCAATATACACAAATACCAAGGTGCAAATTAAACAGACAAGACAAAACAAAAAGTGATGCTTGTCAAATTACATTTTACCTCTCTACATGTGCTTTCTAGTGATGACGAAATTCCTATAAACAAATAAACTATGAAAATTACATTTTTCAGAACTTTGTCCTTTTTTTTATTTCCTTCTTAAGTTATCAAGAAACTTTATGATTCGCAAAAGAGAAGTGCACATTCATAAATGCAAGACTCTAAAAGTTGCCTTTTAAAAAGGGAATCGAGAAGTAGAAGTAGAAGAAGAAGAACTTCCGCAAATCCAAATAACGTGAATCCTTAAACACCTTTTGGGCATCTCTGACAACCCAGCAGAAAACAAAAATTCAAGCAGCAAAGCTTCAGTTCCAACCTGAATGTAACCACTTGCACCCACACACTGCTATTGGTGAAAAGAATGGTACTCAGACACACTAAACTAGAACCTGGAGAATATGTGGGTGGATCTCCTTCCATCAAGGAAAGTTCCATTGCTTTCACCAATTAAAAGCCATATCCAGACTAACTTAATGGCCCCTCCAGTTGCTTCTATACTCGCTTTATATTTTGTCTTAATCATTTCTTAAAAGATATAAGAGTCTCTCCAAATATTGACAATTCTTTTTCGCTCAAAAACACTTCTTTTTCAAAGATGCAGAAACCTTGTTGCGCTCTTCATCCTGTTTTAAACTCCCAGATCATATCAATCAAGAGAACATGTATCCTTGGTTTGAGGACATTAATGTGACATCTGAACACATACCATCCATCAAATTAAACTACTATTCCATAGTCTTATCAAAACTTCTTATGAATTTACACATTCACATGCTTTATCAGTTGCATCAACTAAAAAAGCAGGAAATCAACCAATAAAGTTTTGTTACTGAGGTAGGAAACTATGAAATTACCTTTTTATGGGTTTAAAAGGTGGTGGTGGTAGTAGTAGCAGTAATAGTAGTAGTAATTGCCCAGCAAGATATCAACATCATATGCAATAGCACGGTGATAAAACCTCCCGTTTTAGCTGTAAGTTATATAATGATAATTAAACTATAATTAGATACTGAATGATGTTCCCAATAAGATATCAACATCATATGTAATTGCATGCACTTTAATACCCAACAAATTTCTATAAACAATCATATAACAACGTTAAGGTGTGTCCTCAGCTGTTGAGTGATGTGCACCCCAACTTTTATAAATCCAAACTCTTCATAGCGCTCCTTCAAATCCCATTGAACTATGGATGAGCATTCTAAGATTAAACTCTCATGATTTTACAGCTGATTAATTCAACAACGGACAGAGAGTAAATTGGACCCAAGAGAGGAACATATTTATCAATTCAAAAGGGAGCACAATAAACACAACAATGGTTCAGATTTAAGGAGTGTAGTTCACATGGTGAATAATTCTTTGGTCCCAAGTCCACAATCATTCCCCTCAGTTAAATACCAATACTGTAGTAAAAGTCATATATTTGATGTTTCTTTAACAATTGAAGGTACAAGTACCAACATTGGAACATTCACCAGTATTGCCCACCAAATCCTGGTATCCATGGTTTGAAAGATATCTCTCAGCTTCTTGTCAAAAAAAGAAAACAAAAACTACAACATCAAGACTGGTTAAAATATCATTTTTAACATATCATACCATGCCCTCAGCACTCTCATGATATGTAAAAATACCCGACCAATAAACTAAACCATCCATTCTTTCAGATAAATTTAAAAAAAAAAAATTTGAACAATTAGAAAAAATATGATTTAGTCACAGCATGGCGTAGAATAGGGCTGTTTCATTATTTTAAAAAAAAAAGATTTGAAACATGATTTGATCGAATATTATTAACTAGGGAAAAACAATGGGAAAGGCAATCTCAACAAATTTGGGCCTTATTATTGTATTGCTAAATGAAAACATCACATTACGATACTATATCGAGAAACAATTACGTGAGGTTGACCAAATGGTAAGTTACGTCAAGTTAGTTTTGCATGTGGGTCCACTTTTAATTTTTTTTTTTAAAAACCTTGGATTTGAACATCTTCCTACGATTGTTTATAGGCCCCATCATCGGCTATCTATAAAGACTATTCACCGTTGCATTGAGATACACAAAAATATATGGGGAATTTAAGAGATCTCATAGTGTCTCAATCTGAGAGTAACTAAGCCTCATTAGTAGTTGATATTGTAGTCCATCATCTATCATGAAACAATGTTGAGATCCAATGGTTTCCTTTGATAGAAAATGGGCTCCATATATAAAATTCGTTCAACTTTACCGTAACGTACCATGAAGTCAACATCATCTGTTCATTCCTCAACTATTTGAAACTCAATAATAATTTAGACAATGGTGTACATCTCTTCAATGAGAAGTGCTAGGGGACAGTGAGACATACCGGTGCCAAATGGTTGGTACTAAAGAATTGCCTCGATAAGGTATGGGTGAAATTTCATCTCCATATAATCACTCAAGCGCGAACAGTTGGACAATGAAACTTCACCCTCATCCTATCCAAAATTCCAAGTTCTAAGGTCATTCTCCCTAGAATTTCTGCTCTTCCATCAGACAAACAATTCTTTTTCGACCTCTCACCTAATACAACAAACTAAATCCAAGAAAACGTATCTTTTCAGAATTTTATAGAAGAGACTGAATTCAAAGAAAACATGTTTCTACAATCACAATAAAGTAACTCCACCAGTACCGAATATTCCATTCCATCTCTTTAACTCAATTCAGTGCCAAAAAACAGAAAAAAAAAAAAACCCACAAAACTAAATAGATGAAAGTGATCATTTGAGCTTCATGTAAGAAAACCCATTACAAATTACAAGAAGATAGATCCTAAAACCATAAAACACAGCAAGTACATCAAATCAGAGAAACCCACTTCCCCTTTTTTTATTAGAAACCCGCAGTCATCGATGCTTCTACAGAGAGAGAGAGAGAGAGAGAGAGAGAGTATTACTTTGATGTAGAAGCAGAGAAGAGCTTTACAGGGGTTGTCCAGAGAGAAGCCTTATGGGAAAAAAATCTACGACGGAGGTTGCGTCCAAACTTTAAGGGAAGAAATCTACGACCAAGATTGTGTCTGTACGAATCTAAAGCCGTTGTGGCGCATCCGCTCGTAGCCATGACCACACAGTCCTTGGGATGTTTATCATAAGAAAATTAAGAACGCAACAGTAGAATACGGATGTGAGCATACATCGCGTGAGCACGGAATAGATTTTGCTCCACGTCATCACAACCAAGGTTGAAATATCGGCCGATACATATCGTATCGGCCGATATGTATCGGTTTTTTATACCGAATTGTATCGGCCATACATAAATATTATCGGCCGATATGGCTGATAAACGGGCTAAAATATCGGTCCAAATATCGGGCGATATTTCAGATTATCGGTTTTTTACATTTATTTCTGCTTTTTTTTTAAAAAAAAGACCGATATCAGCCGATACGAACGATATATTGGCCCGTATATCGGATCAAATATCGCCCGGTAAAGTAATTATTGGGCTAGAAAGAGTGGTTTAAATAAAAAAAAAAAAAATCTGTCTCGGTAATGGGCCCCATTAGATATCGGCGATATTATGTACTAATATCGGCCGTTTGGACCATTTATCGGTCTGAAATATCGGCCGATATTTCAGATTATCGAACCGTAGCGGTGTGTTTAAATATGAATAAAATATTAATATCGGCGATATTATGGTGATTATCGGGCGATATATCACAGCCGATATATCACGTGATATATCGGTCAAAATATCGCCCAGGAATCCTGCAACACATCAAGTCCAACAGGGCTGTGGGATTCTTGTTGTTTCCCACACGTGAATTTTTTATTAATATTTTGAAAACCCGTGAATCTAAACCCGCCGAATTCCTCTATTATATGAATACCCTATACATCTCTTCATTGAGCCACTAAATCATTTAGAAACTCACTCATCAAGCAGTGGTATTTTCTAACTCATGTCCCCATTTCATATACCTTCATCCGGCTTGATTGGAAAAGAGTGTATTATTGGCTTATATTAGAAGATCCATTCCGTTCAAAGTATATTTCATAGATTGATCTTCATTTCATGTAAGTTTGTATTCCATTTTTTTTTTTAAGCCTTCTCATCTAAATATTTTATGGTTTTAATGTATAGTTTAGTATTCAATGCGTTTATTGTAATATGTTGTTGTTTTAGAAATATGGATTATTAATTATTGTTAGTGATTGAGTGATTTATTTATGCTTAAACATTTAGCATAGAAGTTATTATGAATGTATCCTATTTTTTTCATGCAGATTAATGTTTTTTTGCATTTTCTTTTATTTTCTAAAGTGAAATGGCCCCTATATGTACAAAACATTATAAGAAATAGTAATTATTGGAAAAAATTGCTTTTTTTTTTATAAAACACCCCTCTGATTTTAGAAAAAAGGTTCTGTGAAAAAATATAAATTTCATGCAATGTGATTATTTATTTTAAATGTTTAAACAAAAACCTCGATTTCATGTGATAAATTCCGAAAAAATATGTAAATGTACCGAAAAAGTATGAATGTTTTTTAAACCAACCATCTCAGTGTGTAGTGTTTGTGTACTGTAAAAAATTTCAGTTTGACAGTAGATCAGGCTTTTTTTTCATTTTATCATTTAATCCCCCATTTTCATGTGATAAATTGCAAAAAAATATGTAAATGCACCGAAAAAGTATGAATGCTTTTTAAACCAACCCTCTCAGTGTGTAGTGTTTTTTTACTGTAAAAAATTTCAGTTTGACAGTAGATGAGGCTTTCATTTTATCATTTAATCCCCCATTTTCATGTGATAAAATGCGAAAAAATATTTAAATGTCCCGAAAAAGTATGAATGTTTTTTAAACCATCCCTCTCAGTGTGTAGTATTTTTATACTGTAAAAAAATTCAGTTTGACAGTAGATGAGGCTTTTTTTTTCATTTTATCATTTAATCCCCCATTTTCATGTGATAAATTGCGAAAAAATATGTAAATGTACCGAAAAAATATGAATGTTTTTTAAACCATCCCTCTCAGTGTGTAGTATTTGTGTACTATAAAAAATTTCAGTTTGACAGTAGATGAGGCTTTTTTTTCATTTTATCATTTAATACCCCATTTTCATGTGATAAATTACGAAAAAATATGTAAATGTACCGAAAAAGTATGAATATTTTTTAAACCATCCCTCTCAGTGTGTAGTATTTGTGTACTATAAAAAAATTCAGTTTGACAGTAGATGAGGCTTTTTTTCCATTTTATCATTTAATACCCCCATTTTCATGTGATAAATTGCGAAACAAATATGTAAATGTACCGAAAAAGTATGAATGTTTTTTAAACCATCCCTCTCAGTGTGTAGTATTTGTGTACTGTAAAAAAATTTAGTTTTATAGTAGATGAGGCTTTTTTTTCATTTTATCATTTAATACCCCCATTTTCATATGATAAATTGCGAAAAAATATGTAAATATACCGAAAAAGTATGAATGTTTTTTAAACCATCCCTCTCAGTGTGTAGTATTTGTGTAATGTAAAAAAATTCAGTTTGACAGTAGATGAGGCTTTGTTTTTCATTTTATCATTTAATCCCCCATTTTCATGTGATAAATTGCGAAAAAATATGTAAATGTATCGAAAAAATCAGAATTTTTTCTTAATCAACCCTCTCAGCTTTTAGTGTTTTTGTACTATAAAAAGTTTCAGTTTGACAGTAGATGATGCTTTCTTTTCATTTTATCATTTAATACCCCATTTTCATGTGATAAATTGCCCAAAAATATGTAAATGTATCAAAAAAATCATAATTTTTTTTTAATAAACCCTCTCATTTTGTAGTGTTTCTGTACAGTAAAAAGTTTTAGTTTGTCAGTAGATGATGCTTTCTTTTAATTTTATCATTTAATACCCCCATTTTCATGTGATAAATTGCCCAAAAATATGTAAATGTGACCCTTTTTTTTTTTGTGCATTTCTTAAACAGTAATGGCTAAGAACAATGAGGATCCAGCATGGTCGTTCGGTGAACGACATAGTAATAACAAAGTCAAATGCAACTTTTGTGGCAAAATGGTATCAGGAGGAATAACCCGTTTAAAGGCACATATAGCCGGAAAGACGGGAGATGTAGCCGCTTGCAAACGCGTACCAATACAAGCGCAAATTATGTGCCGGCAACTACTAAAAGTCAATGCCAAAAACAAAGAAAATAAGGACTGAAGCAGAAGAGCATGCTATCGGTCACATAATGGCCGACTGCTTAAAAAGTGAAAGGGAAGGCTAATACGTAGAAAATGTCCCGTCATCTTCAGAAGAGGATCCAAACGAGATTAAGGAGGACAGAGACTTGTTTCGTGCAATGCGAATTAGTCACCGCGAACATGAGATGAGAGGGCATCGTAGTGCAGGTTAATTTCTTTAAATTAATTGTTTAATGTAACAAAAGCAATTTATTTCAAAATTACATTAAAATGCCAAAAAATGAATTATTCTTCTCTACACAAGTGGTGCGAGTGGATCAGGGATTGCGCGTGGATCATCCAAACAAAAATCTGGAATTATGGGCCGATGGAATTCCATAAAAAAGGCATTCAGAGGAGGAGAACGAGCAACTACTGAACGCTACGGTGTAAATCCGGATACAATTGGTGCTGGTGATCCAATGTGGGACAAGCCAACTTCCTTGAAACAAGGAAAAATAAATCAAGTAGATAGAGAGACAGCAAAACAATTAGTTGGGACGGCAATCACTAAGTATTTCTCCGACAGCCATCGGCCATCGATGGAAATCTTAAATCCATATTTTAAGTCTGTGTGCTTTGCATCCGCAACTACTGGACCTAATATCAACTTCCCATCGCCGTATGAGATTTCTACCACATTCATCCCGCGTGAAATACACGGATCCAAGAATGGGTAAATAATTTTAAGTCTTCCTAGGAGGATACGGGAGTAACCTTTATGTTTGATGGCTGGAAGAGTGATGATAACTGTAATATCGTTAACTTCCTCATTTATAATCAATGTGGCACAGTGTATCATAAATCGTACGACACATCAGGCCGTGTAAATGATGATGACTTTCTTTATAGCTTGATGGTGTCTGTCTGTGAATAAATTGGACCTGAGAATGTTGTCCAAATTGTAACGGACAATAGACCGGGCTATAAGTCGGGAGGGAGGAAGGTCGGGAACACATACCCGTGGATCTTATGGACCCCCTGTGCGGCCCACTGCATAGACTTGATCCTCAAAGATTTTGCTAATGTGAGGGAATTTGGGAACCTAATTGACTGGTGTAAGGATGTCACCACATTTATATACAATCATGTTAGAATCTTAGAGGTAATGAGGAAATACACGAAACGTCGTGAACTACTGCGACCTGCAGTAACACGTTTCGCCACAGTATTCCTTACAATGCAGAGCTTCTTAAGAAGCAAGACAGAATTGATGAAGATGGCGATAAGCAGGTCCTTTGCCAATGCGTTCGACATGAGGAACACTGAATATCAAAGATATTACCAGAACATTACACACCTGTTTGTATCTAAAGTATTCTGGGACAGTATCGTATCGGCCATCAACATCTCTACTTCCATAGTCACAGCACTCTGATTTGTAGACGGAGATAAGAAGCTGACGCTCCCCTATGTATTTGAATGCATCATAAAGGCTAAAACTGAAGTTGCGAAAGTTAATCCTCCGGTTCAATTCATGGAAATCATCAACGACAGGATTAATCAATTTTTCATCTCAAACCCACAGTTCGTTGCAGGTTAGTTTTTCATTCGCTAGTGTGTTTATATCTTATTATTGTGCATATCTTATATTTAGGCTAATCGCATTGTATTTCACGTGACAGCATATTATTTGAATCATTTCTCAAAGAAAGCTAATGATTTGGGTTTAGAACTGTCGACCGACTCAATTCGTAACTGCGTAAGATGGACGTTGGAGATTATGGGTGTCATGCATCCTGGTGAACGGGCGGCATGTTTTAGAGATGTATTACTTTTGTTCATTTTGACCCAAATATTTTCGATGATTTGAAAGTTGTTCATTATCTGATAATACTAATTGTGTTTCTTTTTGTTTTGAAATTACACAATTATGAGAACCGCTTGGAATCATTTGCGGATGAAGCTGCCGATGTTAGGTTGAGAGAGACGGCGACGATGAGTGCTACACAGTGGTGGACATATTTTGGCAACAACTCACCTGTATTGAGGAAGTACGCCATCAAGTTGATGAGCCAGACGTGCAGTGCAACCAACTGCGAGCGTAACTGGTCGACATTTAAATATTTCCACAGCAAGCCTCGAAATAGATTGTCATCTTAAAGACTGAATGATTTAGTGTACCTACACTACAATCAACGGCTGAGGGCAAGGAATTTGAGGAGGTACCCCGAGCTGACACAGGCAGATGCCGAAGATTTTTTCGTGCCTATCGACCTCGAGTCTCTATTCACCTATAATGATCCATTAAGTGAATGGATCGAAGAGGAAGAACAACATGTACTTCATGATCTAGATATATCATTTTTAGATCAAAGTGTAGAGTTGAGAGAATTGCAGGACTCCGAGGAAAAGGCAGAAAATAACGGTCGCCGCCATTCAATCAGTGTGTCCCGCCCTCCAAATGCAGGTCTAGAGCGTCAAACAAGTACAAAGATGGCACCACGTCGTCATTCTGTTAGTGAACGGCTCACTGGGACAGCTGAGGTATGTAGCTCTTCACAGAGGAGGAGATCAATAAGAGGAAAAAAACCTGTTGTTCCGAGCAGCCAACCTAGCAGGCGGGATTATGGATCGGCTAGATCTGATTCTGATTCATCTACAGATGACGGTAATGGGTCAAATGATGAGTTGGATTTTACTCATCCAAATATTGTTGTGGATGTTAAGCCTGCAAATCCACTGGGGTATTATCCCAACATGAGTGAAGTCCATTACCAACAGGATGATAGGCAATATACACCTCCTCATGGCGGAACAAACTTGCCCGGTCAAAGTCAAGGATATGTATCGTTCGGATATACGCCCATAGGATATTTTGGTCAATCGAGCTATGGGCACATGGACACAGACTCATTATCCAGTAATATGCAGTCTATGTCGATTCAGATCGTTAGTCGCAACCCTCCTTTGATAGTTGGCAGTATCACAATCCATCATCAACATCCGACTACACGTCTAATGATGAGCGACTTCTAGAAGAGACGTATGCAAGATTTTATTTCCACATGCCGGGTTATCCATATGAAGGACTTGATCCATAGTAAACTTGGTCAAGCTTTGATGTATTTGGTGAAACTCAAGTGATTTCAAGTTTTCAACTTTGAAGTATTAGCACCAATTATTATTATTAGATTTAATATTATTAGCACCAATAATTTAGAGTGTTTAAGATTTTTTTTAAATAAATAATTTGACTTATTATAATTAATATAATGATAAAAATGTATTTATAAAAATTAAAAAAATAAATATGGTTTTGACATATTAAATTAATGTAAAATAAGTCCCACATAGGGCCCTGAAGAAAAACACTCTAAGGTCTTTTAGTTTTATATATGCATATTTAATAGGGAACTTGTATAAGATGGGATATTAGATGATGTGAAAATAAGAATATTTTTATTTTATTCTTTTACTTTTTAATTTATCAAAAAATAAGTCAAAAGAAAATTGAGAAAGCTTTCATTTTTATATCACTTGATTCCCCCATTTAAGAAAAAATATGATTGCCCAAATTAATTTTCATCATAGATTTGTGTCCCGTAAAGTAAGTAGAGAAATGAATGATATAATTTGAAAAAATCTTTTAGTTATTTATTTACAATATAATAAGATGGGCTATAAAAAATAAAAATTATAATAATTAAATTTTAAAGTCTAAAATTATAAATTTAAAATGATAAGATGAGTTTCAAATTTTACAAATCAATCTATTTGTTATTTTCTCATTTCTACATATTTTATAAAAAAATATATACCCTCCTTTAACACTTAAAAAAAGTCTTCCTAAATAAAAACACTTTGAGGCTCATTAATCATCTTTAAACCCATTAATCATATATTTACAAAGTCATATTTATAAAACAATATTAATTTTACTCAAACTCAAAAGTTTAGGCCATATTAATCATATGAAAAAAAAAAATCAAGAAAGGCAATCCTATTTGTAAATGTGATAATTGTTTCATAATAAGTGACACTAATCTCATTAAAAATTATGCTAAGATTGATTAATTATATAATAGGATCTACTTCCTGTTGAGAGGATTGATGGGACATTTTCAGCTTTTATAAGTTAACATCATCTATTGTTAATTTTAATATTAATCGTATTCGAAACTTAAATAAATAATTTGAATATGTATACGACCGATATTTAATGAAAAAATTACATTTTCAAGAAGCTCCAAATTTTATGAAATTACCAAAAAAAATTCGGACAAAAAAGAAAAAAAATGAAAAAACGGATGAGAGAGAAACTTACCGGCCGATGCATATCGGCCGATATATCGGCAGCAGCGGTATTTTAACCCCTGATCACAACCGTTCAAAAGTGTGGCCGATCAAACCATCAACTCACACAAATCACTGCATCACACTTAATTAGTGACAATGACGTTGGACCACTGAGTAGCTCATTTGGTTTAAATTTGTAGAATTAGATTAGATTGCTTATGAACTCATCTTATATTCGAGGTTTGGCGATGATTTTGTATATTTATGAAATTAGTGCTACTGAGTGAGAAATTCATATTATCTAAAAGCTAATTATTTATTAATTGCAACTATTTGATATATAAGTTACTTAATCTATTAATTTTGTGCACTCAATCACTAGCTTCGAACAATTGAATCCAAAGGGTAGAACAGTGCATGAAACAACTGGATTTATTACTGCAAGAGCCCTACATACAGGATAAATGCTTGAGCAAGGTACCACCCGAGCTTACTCTAGATCTACCCCTCATCTTTGAGGCATGATATAAATAATTCAGGGCATGTGGAAACTCCAACATAAATTGTAGATTTTGAAATTTTAAAATTAACAAATGTTTTTAATCTTGAAATTTAAGAATTTCTACACTATTAATTATTTGTTGGAAATTTAGGAATTCCACCTCAGTGAATGTGGAATTTTTGTAGGAAATTTAGGGATTCCACAAAATTCCGATTCAATATAAGAATTCTAAGCTACCAAACATATTTTTCATGATTTCATTCACTAGGAATTCACATTCAAGACTTCAAACTTCTATACTATATTGGTATTTCCATACCCTTCAAGACAAATGTATACCCAACCAAGACAAATGTATAAAAGATGCAGTACCAAAAGAATGAATTGTCAAATTATATAAAAGGAATGAATTGTTGTTTTCCAAATGCATGAATTGCTTATATAAATAAGTTTTTCAAAGTTAAAACTGATAAAATCTTATCTCGGTATATCATGTCAGAAGAAAGATTGAATAGATTAAATATCTTATCTATTGAAAAATAAATGTTAAAAAAACTTGAATATAGTAATTTAATTAGTAATTTTGCATCTCAAAATAAAAATAAATTTTAAATAATACTTTATTATAAATTTGATTATGATATTTTATTTAGTTTCACACATTGTAAAAAAAAAATTATATGATTTTATTTTTTGTGAGTATATAAAGGCCTCATCTTAAAAACTCGCCTAGAGCCCCTGAAATCTCAAGGCCGGCCCTGATGACCACAGTTCTTGGGATGTTTATTACAAGAAAATTAAGAATACAAGAAAATTATGAACGCAACAGTAGAATACGTATGTGAGCATACATCGCGTGAACATGGAATAGATTTTGACCGCCAACAGGTTTTCTGGGTGAACCGAACCGCAGATCCGGCGGTCACGGCTGAACCACCAGTTCAGCCGCGGTTCGGTCCGGTTCTGATAACACTGATGATATGAATAATTTAGGGCATGGGGAAACTTCAACATAAATTGTAGCTTGTGAAATTTTAAAATTAACAAATGTTGTTAATCTTGAAATTTAAGAATTTCTACACTATTAATTATTTGTTGGAAATTTAGGAATTCCACCTCAGTGAATGTGGAATTTTTGTAGGAAATTTAGGGATTCCACAAAATTCTGATTCAATATAAGAATTCTAAGCTACCAAACATACTTTCATGATTTCATTCACTAGGAATTCACATTCAAGACTTCAAACTTCTATACTATATTGGTATTTCCATACCCTTCAAGACAAATGTATACCCAACCCAGACCCTAACTGATGTACTCCCAAGGGTGTTCCATGGGTTAAAAAGGACGATGTCCAAAAGAAAATGGACAAAAGTCTTACATTCAACAGATTAAAAGAGGTTTAGGGGTTCTTCAAAAGTTTCTAGGAGAAAACTGCTGCATAACATATTTTTTACCTCCATAGTGGTTTAGACTTTAGAGGGCTTCTCCCATACACCATAGCTTACTACACTGATCAACTTTATCAAGGCCTCATCAGAGAAGGGAGCCATTAAATAGCTCCTTTTGCATTCAAATGACACAAGTTCAAATTGATGTATGTACTTTTGGATGTACACAATAAATTCTCCATAAACAACAATTTTAATTGTGAACTCACCAAAAATCATTACACGAACATTGTCCATCTTTGAAATGGTGGAAGCGACTCCGATCTCTGACTATGATCTCTCGGCTCCATATTTTAGCAATTATCTTGATTGCAGAGTGGCAATCCTTGCATACACGCAAGTTCTTAAGGACATGAATAGGGAGTGTAGGTCCCAACTTTATGAACCCAAAGGCAATGGCCATCTTCTCACTATGACTGAACAATGCATCTTCCTTTTCCTCCTCATCTATATCTAGTGACACTTGTGATGTGCCTGGCAGATAGCCTTCTAATTTCATTCGCTTTGTCATTTCACCCAGCATTGATTGAATCTCTTCAAATTGAGGCTGTGATCTATTACCAGCGATGAATTCATGTACTTGCCCATTCACCATAATAGAACTGCATCCAGCAGTTTTTCTAATCCCCCTCTCTTCCATCATGCGCCTTATCTCAGCAGCATTTTCCCATCTTCTTGAACTCACATATATATTGCATAAAAGCACATAAACAGCATCTTTATCAGGCTCTAGAACAAGAAGTTTCTTTGCTGCCATTTCAGCTAAACCTACATCATTATAAACTCTACAAGCGGCCAATAGAGAAGCCCAGATAACGGAATTTGGTTCCATCGACATGCTTTGAATAATCCCCTCTGCCTCCTTTAGATAACCAGCACGACCAAGAAGATCGACCACACATCCATAATGCTCAATCTCCGGTTCGATGCCATATTTGCATTTCATCTCATTGAAATGAAGACGACCCTCCTCTACAAGACCTGAATGACTACAGGCATTCAAAACACTGACATATGTGACAGCATTTGGTCTGATCCCTTCTTTCTGCATCAATGAAAAGTGGGAAAGAGCAGACCTCCCACTGCCATGTAACGCAAAGCCAGTAATCATTGCAGTCCAAGCTAACACATCCTTCTTGCCCAACCTATTAAAGACCAGAGCCGCTTGGTCTATCTTCCCACATTTTGCATACATATCTAGAAGTGCTGTTCCAAGAAAAATATCTAATTCAGTTGAACTTTCTACAATATAAGCATGTAGTAGTTTGCCTTGATCTAATGCACCTAAGTTTGCGCAAGCTGTGAGTAAACCAACCAACGTGAACTTATCTGGCTTCAAATCTGACGCCCACAATTCCACAAACAACACTAAAGCCTCCTTATAACTACAGTTCTGGATGTAGCCCGTGATCATAGAATTAAATGTGATGAGATCTCGCTCACTGATCTGATCAAAGAGGCAACGGGCCTCCTGTAAATTTCCAAATTTACAGTACCCATCAATGATTGCATTCCAAGCAGCTAGATTCTTACAACCTGCACTGTCAAAAACTCTTCGTGCAGCAACCATATCACCACATTTAGCATACATATGAATCAAAGCCACAGAAAAGTTTTCGTTCACAACAATTCTTTCTTTATAAACAAACTGATGAACCCATTTTCCCAAATCCAAATCCCTTAATTGTGCACAAGCAGATAGCAGCGAAACCAGAGCAACTACATCTGGTTTAATCCCATCTGCCATCATCCTCCTGAAAAATCCAACAGCTTCATTGGCCAAACCTTTCTGAGCATAACCTGCGATCATGCTAGTCCAAGAAACAACATTTCGTACAGGCATTTCATCAAACAACTTCCTTGCCCCATCAATGTCTCCAATTTTTACATAAACTCCAACAATCGTTGTCCATGAAGCCACATCCTTCAGATTCATTTGCTCAAACACTTGTCTTGCAGCATCTACCCGTCCAAACTCAGAGTACATGTGAACCAAAGCATTCCCTGCAAAAACGTCAGGTTCATTAAAGTATTTGATGAAGTTCCCATGAATCGCCTGCCCTTCTCGGATCAAGCCGCACTGGCTGCAGGCCTTGAACAAGAACTGGAACGTGTAATTGTCAGGAGAGACGCTGTTTCGGTGCATTTGGAGGTAAAATGAGATCGATTTTTCTGGGGCAAGATTTCTTGAACAGGCCTTGATGATTGTATTCCACAGAAAAGTGGACGGTTCAGGAATCTGGTGGAAGACGGCTAGAGCATAGGGAAGGTCGCCAATGCCGGGCTCCGATAGGGATTTCAGGAGGCCGGCAGTGGCGCGAGGCTGAGAGATGGTTCCAGTTATGATCATCTGTGCATGGATTTGGGTGCATTGTCGTAAAGACGGAAAGGTCAGGAGATGAAGAATGGTGGGTTTTGAGGAATGGCAGAGCATTCAAAGGATTCTCCTTCGTTTGCCCGTTACCATTTGGCGGGAACCAAGTTTGTAAGATTGAATGTTTTAACTAGGATCCGCTCCATGAATTACGTTAATTTACATTAGGATTAGCCATTTGTTGCTTGCATTACATTAATTCTAACCTCTTTGATTGAAAAAATAAACGCCTATCAATTGTGCTTTGGTTGTTAGTTTAAAATATTACATTTGTGTAATATTATAATAACATGCTCTCTATTAGAGAGCAAATTCCCTAAGAAACAATGTCAGAGAGTTCATTGCATATAATTTAATGGACTCTTCTCAAGCCTATATGAAAAAGTTTTTAGTTGAGTATAATGTATATAAAAGTTTATTTTGATCAAATAAGTAAAATTACATTTTTAAATCCTTAAAATTTTAATTTTATCTTATTGAATTGGATCAACATACTATAAAAGTTAAATTGACGTCAGATATACATTTATAATTCACAAAGAGACTGGATAAGCATGAGAAGAAAAATGGATTCATTTTCCTGCCACAACCATCTACCCTTCTCCCCCCACCCCACTCTACAACCCAACCCATTGAATTGAACCAGTAATCAATTGGATATAAATATGATTTCTAAAGTCCGTTGATCTAACTTGATAAATTTTTACTATTAGATGGAAGTCAAAATTTAATTTATCCACTCTTTTAGACATTTAATACAAGTTAGATCCTTTAAACTAGGGGTGAGACTCGGGTCGGGTTTTGGTCCAAACCCGCATGACCCGACCCGAAAATAATGTGGGTCGGGTTATGCAAGTCTGGTCAGCGAATTAGGTAGGGTTTAGAAGTCAGAAACCAGCATTAAATTCGAGTCGGGTTAGGTTGAGAGATTTTTAAGTTAACCCGAGCCGCTCAAACCCAACCTGACTCGGTAAAAAGTAGGCTAAAGTAAGTTCAAAATATTGGTCGGGTTGAGTCAGGTTATAATTCTGGTCGGGTCGGGTCGGGTCGGGTCAAGACGTACATGTCAAAAGTTAGGGTCGAATCAGGTCGAATTTCATATATTAGTAACTCGAGCCGAGTTGGATTTTAAAAATCCCGACCTGACCCGGCCCAATTTCAGCCTACTTTAAACCCGCCATTCATGTGAGTCCATGTAGGGTCCACTAAGCTATTTGCATGAAGGTCTCCTACAATGCACAAATGCGCCCACAAGCTCTATTTTTTGTGAGTATGTCTATGTGGGACCTACGTATAGTGATTTCATAAATCATCTTCATTGGATCGATCAAGTCATGATGTTTAAATTCTCAAAAAATTATTATTCCTTTTACTCCTAAACTGTTCATAACTTTGAAAACCATATTTGAGTGAAAAATAGAAAATATATTTATTAATGTTATAAACACAGAAGAAAGACGGAAATTATATGACCCTACTTATTCAGTAAACCTCTTAAAAACAACTAAAATCTACATAGAAACACAATTGCCTTGCAAATAAAAAGGACCTTTCATACAACAAAAAATACAATTATAAAAAATTCTCAAAAGCATTTAACTTCTCAACTCCAGCATTAGCCAAGAAGTCAGTATATCTCCATTGCAAAACATAATATCTAAATATCTTTGACCATGGCGATCAACCTCAATAGAAGCCTCTTCCTGTGATTTGAAATTAAATATATAATATTAATTAAATTTAGGAAAGTGATAAAAATACCTATATCGGAGTACCTTTTCATAATTTAGATGATGACAAGTAGACAAAAAACTAATGTCCGTATCAATTCCAGATAATTTACTTAAACCAAGTTAAGTTGAGTTAAATAAATATCAAATTGATTTTTGAGTTGACAATAAAGTTCTATTAAGATTGAGATGAACCCAATTAAAATTTGCTTCCCTACTGAAGATTCCAGGGCTTCTTTGGGTCCTAATTGGGGGCCATCTAGTGATTAGAGCAGTTTCAGTTATTAAAACTTTAGAAGAGTGGTCAAGTGCCCAAATGTGGAATCCAATGATTTAAATTGGACTCGATTGACTGGTCGAACCAGTTTCAGCCAAGACCGGTCATCCTTATAGTCCAGTCAGTGAACCCAAATCGTTGGAAGGTTAAATTATTCAAAAATAGTAAGAACTTATCAAAAATGTAAAATAAGTAAAAAACCATGTTGAAATTGGATTAGTGTTCATTGGATTAAAGTTCTCTTCGAGAATTACTAACAAGTAGTAATTAATTAAATATTACTCATGAACAAAATTCTTTAAAATGATGCTATGTTTCTAAAGCTAATGGAATGTATCATCTTTAAAAGTGAAAATTTAGTAAGAATGAGATTGAGTGAGCGTTGTTCAATGCACAAACAACTAAACATAGTTATATTGAAATTCAATCCCACCCAGAATCGACCTACCTAATGCCCCACTATGTGAGATAATGAGAGGATCGATTTTTTTTATGACCTAACTGTCTAGATCTCTTATAAGCACATCATTAATCCTTGGGACATGTATAAATTCCCTACCCACACACACCGAGTAACTCTAGAGAGAATAACCCTTTGGAATGAAATGAGAATCAAACTCACGACTACCATTTCCTGAGACAAATTCCTGACCATCACTCCAATTCCTTTAGATTATTAAGAGAATAGGTTTTCTTGAAAAGTTGACCAGAACCTTGACCATCAGAAAGCCTACAATGGAATCTTCAAAGATTTGAACTTTCAATCTCGAGAAAATCAAAGATTTCAAATTCTTCATTGTTACCACTCAAACTAGTTAAAGTGTTGAAACACTACTAAACCAGTTTGGGATGAGTCATCAACTAAACCAGCCATGTCCTCGTCCAAATACCATCAGGCAGGAATCAAAATAGTTTCATTTATGGACACCGATGCGACACATTTGATATTCAATAGGTAGGACACAAGACAACAGAGAAAGTCCATCAACTGTATATATTCAACATAAAATTTGACAAAAAGTTCAGCACATTATATATTTTCGATGCCAGCTTGAAAAGGTTCAGCAATTCCAGGCCTTAACCAGTTGACACTACTCTTTCGTTGGCAACCCTTGGAAATAAATTATGCTATGATGAAAGTTGCAGACAAGGATCAACGTGAATACAATATATCAACAGAGGTTACTACTACAACAACATTTTACCAAGAACAATATTGAGTATTTTTTACAGCATTGTAATCGGTGATCTTTGTACATCATAGATGCAGCCATTTGCCAATCATTTGTGGCGGCTTAACAATCATAGAATAGGATGGAGAACATTAATCAACAATTTCAATACAAAACCCAAATTCTTTCATGCAAAGTATCACAGTTTCCACTTTTTCTTCATACTTGGTTCTGCTGATTGTTACACTCCACTGCATGGACAGTTTCTACTTCCCAACTGGCATCCCACTGTGAAGGACCACAAGGGCTCGCTGCCCCACGGATCCGCTTCTGCAAATGTTCCAAACTGGCTACACGCTGCATAGAAGCTGTTCTACCCATCTTGCTTCCAGAATTACACAAGTCTTCAACTGCTTGACTGGAAGCAACATCAGGAATGCTGGTGTTTTTCCTGTGATCATGTGTAGAGTGAAAAATATGCTTTGGGTCGTCTTGTATGGAGACTGCAGCATCAGTTGTGTCTGATGAGCTACCTGAAAAAGGCATGCTGATAGACGAAATGTCAGACATGGTCTGAAAGAGGGAATTTACTCCTGTTGCTCTCTTAACCATATCCTCAGCCATTTTCACCTGAAAACAGATAACTGTTAAAGCTTTGTACAGAGAAAACCAGTGGGAGGTATTTTAGGGAGAAAGTTGTGTATATAGATTCACCCCAAAATCATGATTTGTGGGATATGATGCTACTTGCTAATTATCTATCAGAAATAATATGACGCCAATTTGGGCAACATTCAGAAGAAACTAGATGAACATTGAGATACCCAATTGAAGCACTCCTCACTCTAACAAATGTAATTTTTTTACTATCAATGTCTCTGGAGGATAAAAGGTTGCAGGATAAGGATGCTACTGGGGTCTTTCCAAGTAAATCTATCAACTCTCTTGTCATGACTTCATTCCCTCTAAAGTTCCTTTCAGATTGATTCTAAAACAGTTGCACCATCTAAATTCAAAGACATCAAAGATAAATCATTCTCTAGAGCATCTTTGATTGCTGTAATCAAGGTATCCATCATCCATTGGGCTTCGGTAGTAGATTTCATTGGATCTTCTTTGGAGAAGTTGGGATACTTTGAAGACTTAAATAACTATTAGTCATGAATGCTTGCCAGTGGTAATATAATCACTTCCATCATGACTTCAACCCCATTGGAGTTCCTTTCAGATTGATTCAAAACCATTGCACCATCTAAAGTCAAAGACATCAAAGATAAATCATTGTCTAGAGCTTCTTTGATTGCTGTAATCAAGGTATCCATCATCCATTGGGCTTGGAAGCAGATTTCATTGGACCTTCTTTGGAGAAGCTGGGATACTTTGAAGACTTAAATAACTATTGAGTCGTGAATGCTTGTCAGTGATTATATAATCTTTGTACTAAAGTCTCCCTGTCCACATCCTCTCCAGGCAGTCAATTGGTTTACACATCCTTCTCTATGCTATTCCATTAAAATTCATTTTGTTATCACTTCCACAGAAAAAAAAAAAGGCTTATTGGATTACCTTTGCTCTCAATGTCTCAACATCAGCTTTTAGAATTCTGTTGTCCACGGCAGCTTCATTATACTTTTGACTAGTGTCAGCAAGGCGCTTCAGAAGTGAAGAGTTTTCAAGCCTCAACTGGGAGACCTATCAAGTGCAATATCAAATCTCAGCCCCTACCAGCCCAAACCACCGAACCACTCCCAAAATAATAAAAAATAATAATGAAAAAAAAATAAAAGTAGGGCTAGAGTAAAGCTCATCAAAATGCAGCCAATTTCTCACTAAGTTCAGGCTAATCCAGCCCATGCGGCTAGTCATCTGTGCCAAGAAAAGTAGCAATTAGGTGGCTTATTTTAAAGTTGTTGTCTTGGGCCAGGCCAGAAGATGGATCTTTATTATCTATATGGGTCCTGGCCAAACCCAAATCAAGTCCCACCCATGGGTTAAAAAAGTCAATCCATATCCAACCCAGCAGGCCCAGCTAGGACCTCTATAGCACTGAATTAAAAGGAAAGACCACTGAGTAAATTGCAAGCATTTTAAGTTCTTCACAATTGAAGAATTTTGTACAAGTAGCAAACAAGTACAACACATGCATCGTTGTTGGTTTCTTCATACCGATTGGTCAATCCCGACCATTGTTTTTTTAACTATATTATATGATTATTCTATTTATGCATTCATTTATTACTTTGATAGTGACTGGTGAATTATTTTGGACAAGTAAATAAAAGGTTCTAGAGAAAGTCGACAGTTTAACTGTCCGTCCAGTGTTTCCTGTGAATGACAAGATTAAAGGTTAAAACTTTCCACGATGGTGAGTTTTGGACTAAATGAACCCTCATGTGACATGAGAGAGTGGGTTTTCCCAACGGTAAATGCATGAAGAACAAAAGTGAAAGGCCAAACCTGTGATTCAAGCTCACTCAGATGTGCCTGCTTCCTTCTTCTTGAGCGTCTTGCAGATTCTCTATTTGAGATCATCCTGATCATATTTAAATGGATCAGCTGAAAGGTCGCACATATGAGACATGGAATCCAATGATGAAATCAACTATTCATGTCTCATGGAGTTATTCACAAACAACTCCACATATACATATCAGCAGACTCTTATAAAAATAAGATTTCATAGATAATGTAAAAAATACTATTCTTACCTAGAAAAATCTTTAGTAAATCAACATAACATATGCATTGTTTTGAAACTTGGGAAAAAAATAATTGACCAAGTTGACTCAATCAGATTCCTGAAGAGCAAATGAAAAAGTCAAAACTGAGAGGATTTGGTTTGGACTCGGTTGACTCCACATAAGACTATGGCTGTTCATTCGTCCAAACCCAACCGGCAACCAACCCGAACCCGCTTACATAAGCAGGCCTGAACAAGCATTTTTTTCCTGATTGGCCGGGCTCGAGCATTTACTTAAAGCCCATTGAGGTCCATCAGGCTTTTAGACCCATTTATTTTCTTATACTCTATATATATATCACAAGGTCATACCTGGTACTTTTTTTTTTTATAAATTGAAAATCTAACAATACAAATTAAAAGAAACTTTCAAAAAGAAGTCAATTTCTAGCTACTTGATCTTAACAGTCAAAACCACCGTGTCGAACCACTATAAGGACATCTACCAACTTTGACTGTTAAGATTAAATGGCTACAAATTGAATTATAGACTAAAATTTTAACCGATGGTAGGTCTTTAAGTCTACTTTCAATCTACACTGTTAGATTTTCAAGTTACAAAATAGAAATAAAAAACATTGGTAGGTGCAACCTTGTGACCGCGTGATAAATTACAAAATAAACGGGCTTTAAATGGTGGGCTCAGGCTTCGGCCTTTAAAAGCTTAATGGGCTTCGGACAGGCTCAGGCTTTTATAGATATAAATGGGCTTGGACTTTTTTTGGCAAAGCACAACCCGAACGCAACCTATGAACAGGCCTACATAAGGCTGAATGAAGAATTTGAATATTTATAGATCTATACTTCGTCAATACTCAAATCATAAAAAAACAATTCAATATGGTGTTAAGCCAACAATTCACGATCCTATAGTGATAAAATGTATTCAACTGTTCTCTGCTCGTGGGGCACATGAGATCAGTGTTGAGATATATTTAGATGATTTAGATTTTGATATATTTAGTTACTTTGTATTTCTCATTTTAGTCATTTCCTCTTTTTTTTATTTACCTTCCTTATTTGCATTATATTTTCTCTATAAATATAAATCATAAAGTCTCTCATTGATTAAGGAATACACACCATATTCTCTGTGTATTATTCTACATGGTATAGAGCCAGATGATCAAATCCCTATATATATATATATATGTTGCATTTGCAACTTTCGTTGCCTCTCCTCTCTGTTTTCTGATTGGTGTTGATTTTCCTAAAGCAATTTTTCTTTCCGCCGTCGATCTCCTTTTCTAGCGAACCTCCTGCTTGCGAGAACCTATCTACCCCTGCCGTTTTTGGAAGGCTTGTCCATCTATAGGGTGGGCTTGCTACCTTGCCTTCCCTAGATCTGGGTTTCAGCCAATGCTTTTGCAACATATGTTCCGATAAAAAAAACCCATTTTTGGGATTTTTTCCTAAGATCAACATGGATCCAGCCCTTCTGCAACTGGGCCCTACCCCACCATAGTCGCACCTAGCCCACCTACCTACGCCTACGATTGATCTAGGGTTTCGGTCAACAGCGGGCCCATTTTACCATTCTTCATAACCGCTGCCAAGATACCCCAACACCCTATTTTGTGGGATTTTTGTGCTTCAATCCACGTGAATCTTGCATTGTTGCAACTGGAATCAACACCACCAGAGTCGTCCCTGGTCCACCTACGATCGCCTAAGGTTAACTTAGGGTTTCGATCAAAGATGGGGACCCCTTTACTGGTTTTACAAACCTGCTGCAGTGACGCCAAAGACCCCATTTTTGGGAACTTTTCCTTAGATCTAAGTGGAAACGAACCTTCTGCACCTAGGGCTTGCACCACCACAGTCGCCCCTGCCTTTGTATTGCATATACTACTTCCTCCTTGGTTTGTCCTTCGTGGGGTACACTTTTGTTGTCATTTCCTCAGATCTGTTGCAGAACCTTCGGGCTTGGGTTTGTTTTGGACCTACATCTGCTTCTGCCAGCCTCTGAATTTGTTGTTGCTTCACTATTGTCATCACCCCTCCCTCTATCTTGCATCATCATGGATTTTGCTTCAATATGTGCTTCGTGGGACCCACTGTTGCAGTTTTTTTCCTCCCAGGTCCTTGTATAAAGAAATAAAATCCGATCTCCCTTCCTTTTGTTTGCCCAACGATCCATCATTTGCCTCTCAGATCTGATTCTCCAACCCTTTGACCTCTCCTTTCAGAGACACTTTTTCCCTGCATTTTGTGGGTGTTTAATAGGGTCATCTTTGTTTGTTCCCTCAGATTTATAGTCTTTCTTCACATTTGAACCTATAATCTCACAACTCTACAATCATTTTTGGCTCTACATCACATCTGTATGGTGCGATTTTGAGTTTGAATGCTAGTAGAACCCTCTGCGACCTATTCTTTGGTCTTGTTGTATGGATGTTTACGTTTTTATCCGTTCTATTGTTCCTGTCCATGTTACTGTTCCTCACCGGACTTCAGCATCTTCTTCAGATCAGTTTCTCTATACGGCGGACTTCTATAGCGGATTCTCATTACTTCAATATGTCTTCTGAAGCATTACCAGCGTTTCTTCCCTTTGCAGCCAGCACTTTCCGGCATCAGATCCGGCCACCGGAACATTTTCTACCGGCGCCCTGCAGTTTATTTGGAGAACTATACCTCTATCTGGTGGTGTTGCAACCTTGTTATTTCAAGAACTGAGTTTCCATCGTTCCTTCTCCAGTACTTGTTCCGGTACATGCTGTTGTGAGATGTCAGTTGATTCCAATTTTGGTATTTTTGCTTCGGCCGGACTCAATTTTTGGAGATTCTTGTTGATCTGCATTCGCTCGCTCCATCAAATGACATCACCATTGGATCGTCAAGCTGAATATGTTTTAGTCATTTCCTTTTTTATTTATTTACCTTCCTTATTTGTATTATGTTTTCTCTATAAATATAAATCATAGGGTCTCTCCTTGATTAAGGACGACACACCATATTCTCTGTGTGTTATTCTACAATCAGCTCATAGAAGATATGGATTTTGAATACACAATGTTCCTTGGATTTCTATCACTCAACTGAGTCTTTAGTGCAAAAAAAAGGAGAGCATGAAACCATCACCATATTCTCAAAGCTCCTAACACGATACAATAGTTTAACATTTTTTTCCTTCAATCTGTTGATCAAACTCAGTGTTTTAAAAAGTGACCTAACCCGCCGGTTGAAACGCGGTTTGACAGCAACCTCCTGCTGGTACGGGTCAGGTCGTTCAAAAACCTTCATATGATAAAAACATGCAAAAACACTTTGCAACTCGAGGTTTAAATGGGTCTGGCCAGTAAACCCATAACCCTTGACCTGAGAACAGTGGAAATGGAGAATTCGTGGTTGGCAGCACGTTCCAACTTCCAACTTCCAATATATCTTTTCATATTTCCAAGGCATGGAGAGAGAGAAAGAGGGACACTCAAGTGACCCATCACCAATCAGAAATGTATTATTCATGCATGTATTAATGTAGTATTGATGTAAATATTATGCATGCGTGTATAGAATCCACCACAGATCCTCATTAGTCATGACATTGGTAAATTCACATCTAATTTTTATATTATTAATTACACACTCTCTCTTCTTTTCTTTTTACATATTTCTTAATCATCAATTTTCTTTTTGACTCTCACAAATTTCAATCACTTCCATTGGATGACAATCACCCATAGGACAACTGCAGATTGATTTTCTTAAAAGATTAGAAGATTTTCAATTAATTATTCTGAATTTTTGAATTTTTGTGACATGAATAACATAAACTAGTCTTGAAATTAAGACTCAAGTCTGACCCAAAATGGTGAAGGGTTTTATCATGAATAAAAATAGGTATAATATTTGCAAAATAAAATGGAAAAAAAAATTGGAAATTCAAGTTTTTTTTTTATAATTTCTATTTTAATATTTTGCATTCTAAAGTGTATATATTTATATAATTCTAAATTACAATTTTGTTTTTCATTTATTTGATATTAATTATTGTTTGCAATATAACGGTTTTAACCGAGTTTGCCTACGGTTGAACCTTATTCAACCCACCCTTCTACTAAAACGGTTCTACTCACAGTTCAGTTTTAAAAAACATTCATAGAACTCCAAGAAAGTGTTGCCTTTTTCTATCCGAAAATCATGTTCTCTGACCGATGAAAGAACAGAGTTCGTACCCTCATTTTCTCTGTTAGTTAGGGCTAGCGAAGGGATGTCTCTCGTCCCTATTTTTCACCTTGGCCCTTTTCAGATACCAAATCCATCAAACAGATCTAAAGCTATACATGGGTTATCCATGTAGCATGTTCATTTTGTCGTTGCATGAGATTGTTAGATCCTTGATGCTAGACTGTTGTTGGTCCTGTAACTACAGTATTCCTCCAAAATATATAAAAAGGAATAGCCAGGTCAAAAGCTTGGTATGACCCAATCACAAAGATAGGCATGTTAACTATCTCTTTGAAAAAAACCAGGTTGCTTGGTTCTAAACCAGTGGATGCTCCAGCACAAGAGAATAATGAGTTATTGACCCATCCAGGAAAATTATTTGATGATACTAGCAGATACATAAGGCTTGTTATCATTTAAGCTTCTATCACTCAGTCAGATATTCTCTTTACAGTTAGTTTGGTTAGTCAATTTGTGCACTAGGATGTCTAGCTGGGGAGCAGTTAAAAGAATTTTAAGATACATTGAAAGAGCTCTTGGCCAACTTACGCTTTATCATTCAAATGGCCATCTCAACGTTGAAAGTGATAAAAATACTGAGTCTGCATGGTCGCCCTCTGATAACATCTACCTCTGGATATTGCACATCTATGGAGGTAATTGTGTGAACTTGTGAAGTAAAAAACTGAATGTTGTAGCAAGACTGAGTGCAGGAACACAGAGCAAAAGAAATGAGACATAGTGACTGTTAGATGCAATGGTTCAAAAGCTTAATGCCCGAACCAAGTCTAAGAAGATGTCCAATGATAATCAAGATGCAATTGCATGTTGCTAATAATCCAGTTTTTCTTCTCATGAAAGAATAAAGCATATTAAAATTGATTCTATCACAAATTCAGATAAAAGCGACTAGTGGCTATTCTTAAAAAAAAAAGACTAGCAGCAAAATTACTACACAATATGTTATGACTAGAGATCAATTAGTCATAATTTTCAAAAAACGAAAGGGCATTTATCATTCCAAAAGATATATGAATGATTTTTAGACTCTACCATGAAACGTAATGTTGAAAAAATAATCTGGTCCTGCAGAAGACCATATAGGAGAAATATGGTTCATTACATGCTGCTATAATGTACCATACTGTGTCATTTATTTATCTTTTTGGAACAATATTGTATCATTAATTTTTTTAAGATAGATCATCTTTTACATTAATGATTTAGACTTGTAAATCTAATTGTGGAATCTCATGATACTACTTAAGAACTAAAAGGGGGTCTCTTGTGAACACATAAAAATTAAAATAAAATCTTAATTGTCAATTCTGTTCCAGTTTGTTCCAACCGGAAAGGGCCTGATCCGGGCAAAAAGGGTCAACAATGACCCGTTTTGGCCCTAACCAGTTCGCTCTACAGATTTCATTTAAAAAAATTATATGAATATAAACTCTAACCGTGCAACTAAAAAAGAGACTTCATGAGATAGAATTGGAAAAAATTTGACCGAAAAATCTAACTTTTAGTCACTTGATTTTAGTGGTCAGACACTAGATGTCCTTAAATTGGCTATAAATTGAATTTTGGGCTTAAATTGCTTCAGTTGTAGCTCATTAAATATATTTTCAATTCACGTAGTTTGTTTTAATCTATGTGATGAAAATTTGAGAAAAAATTTAAATGGACCCTATGTATGTGCCTGTGTATTTTAAGTCTTGACCTTTACTTTTGAAAAAAATGAGAATTCAAGCTTATTTCTGAGCATTTTTTTTTGGATTTTTTTGTTTAATTCAATTCTTATTTGATTCTTATTAAAGTAAAATTCAAACATTCTTGAGTTAGTATTTGATAATTACACTATTATGAATTGAGATTACAAACATAAGTAGTTATAATGATAAATTATGTTTTTATTTATGTAGGTTAGTGTAAAATGATAAAAATAATTAATTTAAATATTCATCAGTTTGTATTACTTTCTTAATATTTTATTATATTTTTACATTTGTAAATTCTTTATGTCGCCTTTTTCGAAATGGAACTGAATCAGACAAAATGCCAGAATAACTGAACGTTTCGTTATGAAGACAAAACCAAAATGGATTCTAGAACGGATCTGACAATTATGATAAATAGAAGAGATTCTTTTCATGCTCCTATTTTTCTCGTTTAAAGTTCGTTATATTATTTAAAAAAATCCATTCCAAAATATGATTTACATTGCAGACTCTTGGATTATCTGGGACTCTAGTGAAGCCACAAGGTGGGAATGGGGCTAATAGTGATGTGGATCCCCCTTCCAGAGGATGTTATAAAACTAAGTTGGAGTTGGCAGGGTCAGCCATATCATCGAGGAGGATTGCAGGACCCTTCTTAGGGCAGTTGAGGGGATAAAGTTAATGAATTAGTGTTTATGCAATATTCATGGTGTGTAGAGAGCTTCAACATTTGGCAACTTAAATGTCTTTTTTTTTTAGAACAACTCAAACACCCATTGACACTATTTGCATAGAGTTAATAACCCATTCTTAATGTAATCTGTGGGACAGCATATCTTTTATGCAGTAGAACAGTGTAGCACATCCAAAGATTTGTAGACAATTTTTTCACCAAACCTCTGGACTCCCTTCACCATCATTTCATTCTTCTCTTATTTCTTCTACAACTTGGTATCAGAACAAGGAAATGCCAACAAGGCACAATGAATAACCATGGTAAATATCAGTGTAATAAGAACCGGACCGGGCCGCAGTCGAACCACGACCGTCTAGTTCATGGTCTGGTTCAGACAAAAAACTTACAACATTTAAAACCGCAAAAAACCCAGAACTGTGAGTAGTAGTTTGTTAGCGGATGTTTGGAAAGAAGAAATTCGAGAAGAAGAAGAAAGAAAGAAAATGAAAACAAAAAAAATGAAATCACCAGATTGGTTTCCCCTCTTCAAATTCGCTCCTTTTCTACCTTCTTCTCGGTGTTAGGGTTAGGGCTCCTCTTCTCTCTTCTCCCTTCTTCTCACAGCAGCAGTGTTAGGGTTAGGGCTCTTCTACGTTCTGGTTTTCTTTCGGGATGGGCGGCAGTAGAGTTCGATGAAAGAATCCATCGAGAGTTAGGGTTATTACTTAAAGAGCCCTTTTATATTAAAACTTTACTTTTTATTAAAACCATTTCTCTTTCTAACACCTTATTACAATTTAATAAAAATCAAGTTAAAAAAAAAACTTAATAGAAAATATTAGGTGTAGAAAAAAAATACTAACTTGACATCTAACTTGATTTTTATTAAGTTGTTACTCCTATTTTTTATTAATTTTCTTCAGTTAGGTGTTATAAATTTTTTAAAAAGAAAAATATAAAAATAATAATTCAATAGAAATCAAGTTAGATTTCATCTTTCAAAAAAAAAGAAATCAAGTTAGATTTCAATATAACGTTTACAAGTAAAATAAATAATATTTATAATAAAGGATTTTTTAATGATTGAAATTTTTTATGATTAAAATGTAAATTAACAAAATATTATATTTGTATATTAATAACATGATAATATTGTTAAACTACAAAGAGATTTTTAAAACTTCAGACATTTTTTTAAGAATTGGGATTAATTTTTTTTGTATTTATAATTGTGTTCGTGGGAACAAGATTATTTTTATCAAAATTTAATCTCATTTTTTTATTATAAAAATATATATTTAGTATTATATTGATGACACGAGTTTGACTACCGTTGAACCTTATTTGACGCAACCTTCCCCTAAGACGGTCCAGTTCTAAAAACATTGGTAAATCTGGTTCCCTTTACAATCACAAGCACTAATTCCCACATTTAACAAAAGAAGTCGTTTTCCAATTGTGTATCAGTTATCCACTTCTCAAGTAACACAAGCAACTTAAAAAGTAGATTAGACACAATGATTACCTTCTCATACGTTTTGTATCAGCAGGATCGTGCTCAGTTGTTTCTGTTTCTGCTTCTAGCTCTTCATCATCTGATTGGTCTCTAGATGACCCACTGGTAGCTGGTATTGCTTGAGTTGATGGATTTTTTTGAACTGGAGGCAAGGATGAAATTCCAGATGATCCACTAATAGCTTTATCTTGTGTCCACATCAGACCAGATCCAGATCCAGATACTGCATGGGAAACATGATAATATTTATGCAGTACATATATTGCTACTAATCAAGTCATACTGGGACAAACCAAATCTTCAAGTACAAGACATATTTGATGTTGAAAATGGGAAGAGGTGGACACAGGTAGTTTCTGCATGAAGATGGGGCAAAAGGCAAAAAAGTCATGTATAATAATTCATTCAATAAAATACATAAGCATGCACATATGCACATCCAGAAACACAAATGAGTGAAAGCAGCAATTGACCCATGGGTGGAACCAGTGGAGAGTTATTTATTTATTTATTTAAAAAAAGGGTCTGGAGGTCTGACTTCTTATTAGCAGTTGACCATGTGATACTGTAATCCTGAAGCAAGAATGGAAGCAGAGGACTCTGGGTTCCTGAAGCTCAAAAAGACGCAAAATTAAATTCCTATGTTTTGTTTCCTTTCAGAACAGTTTTTGCATTGACACTGAAGCTATCCAGCTTTTACACAAGTGCTCCAGTAGCTTCTTTGAAACCTCACAACTTCCCAATCATTGCTTGATTATTTATTTAGAAGTATTTCAGCTGAACTTCTAAATACCATTACTTGTCACACTGACCCATTAACCAAAAGGTATTTACGGGTATTTCACTCTGTGCAAGTGACTGAATGGAAACAAATTCAGGAAGCAATGGATGGTGTAAATCAAGGTGTTGAAAAATATATGCAAATGCAACACGCATGTATGTCTCCAATTTCCTTTGGTAAGGTCAAATTACCTAATAGGCCGTTTATTGATATCGCTGGTAAAGGGAAAATCCCCATTTCTTCCACTTTGAATCTATCTTCTGTTTTGCATGTTCCCAATTTATCACGCAATTTATTATCCGTTAGTGCCCTTACTAAAACTTTGAATTGCTCAGTTACTTTCTTTCTTCTCATTGTGTCTTCTAGGATCTGACCATGAAGCAGGTAATTGGTGGTGGACGTGAAGTTGACGGCCTATATCTCTTAGACCCTCGTGGTGGCAACTCTGAAGCTTGTTCGACGTCCTCCTCGCTAGATGTGTGACTTTAGCATTGTCGACTAGGACATCCATCAGATTCTGTTTTAAAGAAGCTTATTCCCTTTTTGTCTTTCAATAAATTTGAGTGTGAACACTGCCAATATGGCAAACATAGTAGAACTGTTTTTCCTTCATCTATCACTAAACATACTTGTACCTTATTTTCTCTTATACACTCTGATGTTTGACAATCTCCTTGTGCACAAACTGGTCATCATTATTTTGTTTCATTCATTGATGATTATTCTCGCCTGACATAGATATATATGGCGAAACACAAATCAGAGGTCTTTCATCAATTTCGCACTTTCTACCGATGGGTTCAAACCAAGTATACTTTTGTAAAATTCAAAATTTGCGTAATGAAATTTGGGTTGGGGTTGGGGTGGGGGTGGGGGTGGGGGTGGGGTATATATTTGTCACTCATTTATCTAATTTTTGCAAGACCATAGTATAGAATCTTAACTTTCTTGTCCTTCTACACCTCAATAAAATAGTGTAGCAGAACGGAAAAATCGACACCTCCTTGAGGTCGCCCGACCCTTCTTTTTACCATGCATGTCTCAAAATCATATTGGCCAGAAGTTGTTTCCTATTACCTTATTAACCGCATGCAATCCCGACTGTTACAGAACAAATCCTCTCTTGACCTTATCTCCTTGCACAAATCAGTCATTATTCTTCCATTGCATGTCTTTAGGTGTGTTTGTTTTGTTCACCAGTATTCGGGTGATAAACTATCTCCCCGGACTGTGAGATGTGTCTTTTTGGGTTATTCTCCCTTCCATAAAGGATACAAGTGCTTTGATCCCCTCACTGGTAGGACAAGTATCCATGGATGTCACCTTTTTTGAGAGAGTCCATTACTTTTGTTCAGATTCATCTCCTTCTCCCCCTTCCTCTTCTTCTGTTCTTCCTCTTCTTTCTGCAGATATTGGTCCTTCTAGCCCTGCCAAGCCCACTTTAGTGTATCACCACAGGCACCCATGCCTACAACTGCAGCTGACCCAACTCAATCATCTGCCAATGGCCCAGATCAGTCCACTACTAACCTTGATTCTCCCATTGCGCTTCAGAAAAGTAAGTGTGCTACCAATCATCCCTTTGATAGTTTTGTATCCTATCATGCCATTTCTCCTTCCTATCGCTGTTTTTTTACAGCTCTGAACAGCATTAAGATTCCAAAGAGGATTGACACTACCCTTTACAATACCTCCTAGAAAGCAGCCATGGATGAGGAATTATCAACACTTGAGAAGAACAATACCAGGGACATGGTTTCTCTACCTCTAGGAAAGACTCCAGCTGGGTGCAAATGGGTCTTGACCTTGAAACATAATCCAGATGTGTCCATTGTCAAGTATGAAGCTCGTCTAGTTGCCAAAGGCTTCACACAAATTTATAGGGTGGACTATCAAGAAACTTTTTCCCCTTTGGCCAAGATTACCTATGTTCGAGTCTTGATTTCCATTGCCACAACTCATGACTGACTCCTTCATCAACTAGATGTGAAGACTGTCTTTCTACATAGTGATCTTCAAGACGAAGTATATATACTCCCTCCTCTGGAGTTTGTCAAACAGGGATAGCCCAACTCTATCTGCAGACTCAAGAAGGCCCTCTATGGCCTCAAGCAGTCTCCATGGCTTGTTTGATAAGTTCAACAGTGCTTTGTTGCCATAAGATTTTTTCTCGATGTCAGATGGATCACTCTGTATCTATCTACCATCTCTACTCTGTTGTAATGATTCTGGTAGCATATGTTGATGATATTGTCCTTAAAGGTAATAATGATGTAGTCATTTCTACATTTAAAGAGTATCTATAGTGCACATTTGATATTAAAGATCTAGAGTTACTATGTCACTTTCTTCGCATTAAGGTCGCTCGTTCTTCTCAAAGTCTCTCTCTCTCTGCGCGAAAGTATGCCCTCAATCTCCTCCAGAATGTCAGGTATTCTGGATGCAAGCCTGTTGATACTCTGTTAGATGTCAACACAAAGTTTTAGCTTCAGAAAGGACTCTTCTTGATACTCCTGCTTTTTGTCAGAAATTGGTTGATAAATTGGTTTACATAACTATCACCCGGCTAGATTTATCATATGTTGTTAGTGTGGCCAACCAGTTCATGCATGCACCACGGGATACCCATCTTCATGATGTCCTTTGCATCGTTTGGTATCTTAAGGCTCATCCTAGTCGGGGGTTGTTCTATGCACACCAGTCTTCCTTATCCGTATGTGGGTACTCCGACACCGATTGGGCCAACTCGCCTGATGACCGTCACTCCACCTTTGGCTATTGTGCCTTCTTGGGCTTGCATTTAGTCTCCTGGCACAGTACGAAGTAGATTGTTGTTGCTCGCTCTAGTGCTGAAGTGGAATATCGTGCGATGGCCAATACCGCGACATAGTTACTTTGGCTCCGATAGTTTCTATCTGATCTAGCTTTGCTCCTACTGATCCGCTTATCATGTTTTGTGACAATCAAGCTGCCATTAACATCACTTCAAACCCTGTGTTTAATGAACGCACTAAGCACATTGAAGTGGATTATCACTTCCTTCGACAACACATATCTATTAGTTATATTTTCACCCCTTATCTTCAGTCCAAGGATCAACTTGCGGATATGCTTACTAAGGCAGTTTATCGGTCTCAACTTGATCACGCTTTGAGCAAGTTGGGTTTACTAGACTTCTTCAAACCAACTTGAGGGGGCGTGTTGTGGGACACTACAGAACAGTTGATCATGTGGGACCCACTTTTGCACAGAGTTGACCAAAATTGTCTTATTCTGGAAAGTCAACTTAGTTTATGTCGCTAACCGTATGATTTATTGTAATTGATGTAATTGATCATTCTTTTATTTCTTTCCATTTTTAGCCACCATGATTGGCTCCCTGTTTATTATGTATACTTGTAATCCTTTACAGCTTAGATATGAAATACAATATACAGCAGAGAGAAATTCCTCTCCTCCAATATTTTCCTTCTCTTTTCTTTTTCTCCATTGTTATTTTCTACATGAGTCTCGACAAGAACCACGATCCCACTAAGCCTACGCAGGTTCGGTCAAAGATCCACGGGACATCTAAGAGGGGCAAAGTTTGTCATAGAGTTCGAGCAACTGAGCAACTGAGAAAGAGATGATCTATATCTTCCTCCGCTAAATCACAAAGGGGACATTCAAGATCTTCCTCTGATCTCAACACTCCTCTCCTCTTGAGCTCCATTCTGGTCAACACCCTTCCTTTTAAAACGCACCAAACAAAAATTTGAACCCTTGGAGGAGCAACACCTTTCCATGCCAGACTAGTGGTGGCCTCTTCATTAAGTGTTGATGAAGCATCAAGTCCACCATTGACTTGACTGAATAGATGCCTGAGGAATCGCCCGTCCAAACAACTTCATCCTCATCATCTAATGACAAGGGGAACTCCCCCAGCTGCGCTAAGAGGTTTGTCCTACTCTCGCATTCAAAGGATCTTAGTTCCCTACCAAACTCAAGCTGCCAAAAGGTATGATTACCCTCCACTTTGTAGCAGTCCTGTACTAATGCTCATTTGTTCCTAGAAATCCTGTACAGCCTTGGTATATTTCTTTAAAGGCCACTCCCCTAGCCACAAATCCTTCCAAAACAAAGTTTTGTCACCTCTCCTTACTAGAAGCCTAGTTTTGCCCCGATACATGCTCCCCACCATCTCCCTACCTTGACTTAATTTCCACCATGCCTTAACTAATGAAGAGCCCTTTTCTCCACATTATCATTTAGAGTCCATGCACAACTCTCCTCCAAACCATACCTAGCTGTCAAAATCCTTACGCATAGAGCCTCCCTCTTTTTCCTGAACCGCCATCCTCACACAACAGGGCTTTGTTCCTAATCTGCCACCAGGTGAGCCTTCTTTTTCATTTCCTTATGTCCCCACAAAAATCTCCAGAAAATATGCTCTATTTTCCCATTATTCCTTTTGGCATTTCGAAAAGGGATAAGTAATATATCGGAAGGTTCATTAGGACAGACTTGATGAGGGTAACCCTACCCTCAAGAGAGAGGTATTCCCTACCCCACCCTGTCAATCTTTCCTTCGCCTTCTCTACCACCGAGACCCAGAATCTTTTATGTTTTGGGTTCTCTCCCACAGGTAGCCCTAGATAGATGAAAGAGAGTTTCCCTTTGCCACAACCCATCTCTTTTGTCATTTCCTTGAGGCATTCCCCCTCCACATCAATCCCTATAAGGGTGCTCCTACCAAGGTAGATCCTTGGACCTGAAACCAGCTCAAAGCACCTAAGAATCGCCTTGTATCTCATGATTTCATGTCTGTTTGGTTCATAGAAAAAGAGGGTGTCATCGGCAAATTGTAGGTGAGTTATAATCGGCCTATTGGACGATGATTCAAACCTTCTAACAATTACTAAGTTTCTAGCTTTTTCCACCAATTTGTTCACACTTTCTCCCACCAAAGTAAAGATGACGGGAGAAAGGGGATCTTCCTGTCTTAAGCCCCTATTAGCTTGTATTTGTGAGGTTGGGGAGTCATTTACCAAAACAGAGTATGTGGTATCCTCAATGCAAGTTTTCATCCACCGACGCCACATTCACCCAAAACCCATCATGTCAAGGCTAACAAAGGACCAATCCATGAAATCATAAGCCTTCTCCATATCAATTTTGAATAGAAGACCCAATTTCTTATCTTTACATCCCATGTGGACAAGCCCATTTGCGAGTAAAACTCCATCTAAGATTTGTTGGTCCTCCACAAATGCCCCCTGAGATTGACCAATAATCTCTGGCAGCATTTTTATCAACCTATCGGCCAACACCTTGGCTATAAGTTTATAAACGCTACCAACAAGACTAATTCTCCTATAATGTGATAGTTTGGCCAGGCCTTCCCTCTTTGGGATGAGTGTGATGGAGGAGTTCTTTAGTCCTTTGTTGATAATTCCATCTTGGTGAAATTCCCTGAATACCATAAGGAAATCAGGCCTCACAGTCTCCCAACATGATTTAAAGAATGTAAAGTTAGACCCGTCTAGACATGGGGCTTTGCTCGGTCAAGGCTATCCAGTGCAGCCTTGATATCCTTGATGGAGAACTCTCTTTCTAACCAGACTGCTCTGTCTCCACTAATCCTCCTAAACTGAATCCCTTCTATCATCAGTCTGGGGGAACTCCTAAGAGTTAATGAGGCAGGGGATCTAGGCCCTCTAAAACTCTGGGCAGGTAAGAAACCCTGCAAGGGACAGGAAAGTGCAACACAAATGGGATGGGGGATGGGGCAAATCCCCAAGAGGGGTCACGAAAGTAATGAAGAATTGGTTTTTGTGTGTGTGTGTGTTTTGGGGGGGGGGGGGGGGGGGGGGGGGGGGGGGGGGGTGGGGGGGGGGGGGGGAGGGAGGGGGGGGGGAGGGGAGGATAAGGTCCAGGAGTGTGAACGAGTCGAACCCAAAGAGGTGGTGTGTAGACCAAGGGGATGAAGGTGAAGTCTAAAGGGGCAGAGGCAACATAAACCTCCCCATAGAGCATCATGGAAATTCTGTAGTCCCACGTAACAACTGGAAGAGTGAAGGTTAAATGAGAAAAGGAGCAGCGCCTAGAGGTCCCGATAGCGGAAGTGAAAGTCGTCTAAAAGTCCTATGACTGTGCATCATGAAGTCTGTCGCAAAGAGGAAGAAGAGTAGCCTCAAAAGCACCAAAGTCTATAACCTGTGGAACCAAGGAAGAAAAAAGACCACGATATCTAGAAAGGAGAGGGTCAAAATACAGTAGAGGTGAGAGAGGAAAGAGAGCACCCGAACCGAATTCGATGGAGGGAGACCAATAAGAAGGGTGGAGGGATAAGCAAAACGGGTAGAAGGTGGTTGCTTTGGTGGTGAATGTAGTGTGAACAAGTGATTTGATACTGTTTGATGCTCTTCTTGCATTGGCACAAGTGTGAAAGAACTTCGTGTTTTTATCTCCTTCCCTCAGCCACAAAACTCTAGATTTTTTATGCCATTCTGCCTCTTCCAGCCGCAAACAGTCCCAAAGAGTAGCCTTACTGTCTCCTCTTGGAGATCATCTCCTCCTCCTCTAGGTCACTGTTCTCCTCCAATATGTTCCAACTTTCCAATTATTGCAAAGCTGTTTCTTTTCCTTCTTTCACTGGCCCTGTGGATTTCACCTAATCCTTGATTTAAATTTCAGAAGGGTAATTTCTTGGAGATAACAAAACCACCCCAGCCTTGAATATCAAAACTATCCCATCACTCCTTTACCAGCACCGCAAATGTGGGGTCCACCAACCACGCGTTATTGAACCGGAAGGGTTTTGGCCCCCAGTCCTAAGTATCAAGCATCACCAAGCAATGATCAGATATTGCGCTAAACTTCAGCTGGCTCGCATTGGGAAAGTAGGTGTTCCAATCTGAGGTAAGAATCTGTCAAGTCTGGTAATAGAAGCTCGAGTCTGCCTATTGGACCAAGTGAAACGGCCTTCGATTCTGAAATCAATTTGGTGCAGATTGGGCAGGTACCATCAGGTCCATGCCACAGACACAGATTGGAGCAGGTCCAGGTTGATCTGACCCAAGCTATGCATATAATACATTTATTTTATATAATAAAATAACAGATTTGGATTGTGATCTTTAGCCTTTGCCTTCAGCCCAAGATTTGCCTCGTCTCGAGTTGGTATTTGATTCAAATCAAGCTGAGTCAGAGGTTTGGATTATAACTTGCACCAAAAACCCCAACCCACTTTAAATTTGTGGTGGGCTCAGATTGGCCCTCAACCCAATCCCACCTTCCTGGATTGCACTCTTGTGCCATGGATTCATTGATATCATAGATCAAGACATGTAAGCTCCGAATTATTAATTAACAAAAGAAGATCATAAATGATTTCACCATAAATCTTTGTCATCTTAAGACAAATCCAGCCTCTAAATTTGCTCACTAAATGGGAACATGTCTCACACAGGAAATCAGTTGTTTAGATTTTTGTGATTGTGCTTTTTTAGTTGGCCCCTTGTAGAACGTTAGCATACAAAACTCACTGCAGAAGTGCAAATTATACCAACAAGAGTTGCAAAATCATAAGAATTGTAAGTATTGAACATATTACTTGTTAAGAATCTGATCTCGTTTCAATCCTTGATTTATGCAGGTCTACATGTTGCACAAGAAAAACCACCTTTCAGATATATTATGTGTGAACAAGCAAATGCCTCAAGCATATGATACAACAGTTACTCATTTTAGAGGTAAGTGTATAAGTTGAATGAGTACCATTCCATAATCATGTAGAACTTTCCAAGGGAACATTGTCTTAATTTGAGTTGATAGAGATGATCTCCACCTCTGAGCATTCGTAAATGGAACCTTGAAATGAAAATCTCAGAAGAAGAAAAATGTTTACCTTTACCAGGCCCTTGAGACGCCAGCCTCAAAGCATCTGAGGAATTTGAAGCACCATCGACAGAAGGAGCAGAATCTTGAGGTTTAGCATCAGATGCCTGTTAGCAGGGATATACATGAGAGCGATCACATTTTCATGAGCACACTTCAAATGCATGTGTAACAGGATAAACTTTTAGGGGAAAAAAACCCTTCAAGTGCCCAAGTATGCAGGTAAACCATATATCATCATCAAAGCCTTTATCCTACCTATCTAGGGGGTTGGCTTTCTGTGTTCTACTTTTCCTCTTAACACTATCAGCAATCATGTTCTCTATAACCCCAAATTCCCTAATGTACTACATGCCTTACCACCTCAATCATGTCTTTCACAGCCTCCTCTTACAAGTTAGAACCTTCTACTCATAATCATTCAAAGTTCAACATGGGCTATTTCAGGTCTCTACGATGTGCCTGAACCACCTTAGACGATTCCCACATATTATCTTCTATTAGAGCAATTTTAGTAATGCACTCATTTCTAAGTCTATCTTTATTGTTGTACCAGACATATCAATCTTAGCATACACATCTTGATGTAAACATCATGGACTTAGACTTGATCGAGGCAATTATGTTGGACTTCATGGATAAAATTGACAGATACCACCCTAGTTAGACACAATCAAATGAGCTCGTCATTTTGATGGATTGGATTATTTGGACCTAGGTAGTGGGCCCCACAGCCTGAGTGACCCAAATGCCCAATTAAAGACCCTAAGTGTCTAGACCCAAACCCAAAATCCAAGTCAACTTCCAAGCTTTGTTGACCGTCCAAGCCACTCAAAAATCTCTCCAAATTCTCCCATGCTTTGGACCATCCATGCAAACCTACAAGTCCTACAAAATGAACCCATTAGGAAATCCATGTGGTAATTAAGACAATATACCTGTGCACCATTCACAAACTATGGAGCTTTTAGGACCATATTACTTTATTTTTAGAAATACTTTGGGTTGGTTTCTTGTGCACCGTCCACCTCTCTTTCTTTCTTTCTTTTTTTTTTTTTTTTTTTTGACGACCAAGGTGTCCAGGGGTCTCACCTGTATTTGGCTAAGGGACATTTTAACCCGACTAGTCCTTGGGGCATGTGGAAGCCTCCCAATCCCACACATATCGGATAAGCAACTATGGAGAGTGACCCAAAAGGGTGTTGAGCGTGAATTGAACTCAAGACATTCCTTCATGAGGGGAGCTGCTTGACCGTCAAGCCAACCACCTCTCTGAGGTTGTGGTTTTTTTTAGGAAACTTATTGGAAAATACAGATAGGACCTATGCATTGAAGATCTTGACCATCTGTTCAGTAGTTTGAAGGACTTGTCTTTTAAATTCATGAATACCATGGCTTTCATACAACCATGTATTGTGATGTTGAAATTCTAGAAGGGACGAATGTATGTATGTAGGTATGACACCCCATTGAGAATCATATTTGAACTCTATGGACTGTTTTTATGTAGAATGGGACTAAGAGATTTATTGTGATGAGATGTTAAAATTTAGATGGTGAATGGGTTGATGAAAATAGAAAGAGATAGTACAAAGAAGTGATGGATATGTCGTGAATGCAATGGTGAATGATCTTACAGGTGGGATTATTCGTCACAATGTCCCACTTTTAGGAGAAACTCTGCCGAAATTTCAGTAGAGTCAAATGATGATATCTCTTTTATTTCTTTTCGCGTTCCTAAAAAATTATTTTTTGGGACGTAACAATTATTGCTGTTTTTAAATCATGCCCAAAAAGATGACGTGATTAAATGTTATTTTCCGTCCTTTAATTATTTTGGACAACTTAGGACAGCCATTTTCGAGTAATCAAATTAGGGTATTTTGAGTCCCTTTTGTAATCTTTAAATAAGCCACGGCTTTGGCCAATTTCAGCACCTTGAATAATGATTTTTGGAAAATTATTTTCTTCTCCAATTTTTGAATTTTGTGAAGAAATTTTGAGTGTCGGTGGACTTGGGCTTCGGCCGTTCTCGATCTCGGGTCTTCGGATCCACCCCAAGTTAGTACCATGAGTTAATCCATTTCATATTTAGGCATGGTTTTCGATTTGTGCATGAAATTTCAATCTTCTCTCATTCGATTAAATCATTGAAATCGGATTAAGAGAATGAACTAAATCCTAACTCGACCCTAAAACATGGAATCATTGGAGATGGGCCTCATCGATGAGTCATTGACCGTTCTTCGAGAAGTAGCGAGATTGCTTGAAACCCAATCGGCTAAGGCTTTCAAGATCCGCAAGGATTTTGAACTCGAATTCCGGGCGATGTAAGGGACAACGGGCTTTGCATCAGTTGGTAATCAGAGCGAGAGTTCCTTGGGAATCCTGTATGGGGCACATTTTCAAGCTTCCATCGCATGATCTGAATTTTTTTTTCATATTTTATTGTTGTTTGACCATATGTAATTCAGTTCAGTTTGGAATCTGACCCCACAGAAAGGTGCAGAACACAGCAGATAGGCTATGGGATAATTTTGATTGAAAACCAAAATCAAAAGCCACTTGATCTAAGAGGTTTTGATCTTTTCAAAACTAGGTGAATAGTAACGGGTCAAGTGGGTTTTAGGGTCTTAAAAGTTTACAAAACATGACGTTCAAAAGTCATACTCCGGCAAATCGTTTTGGCGATTTAAAGATTCCGGCGGATTCTACCTTTCAAAACTGGTTCACTAAAATTACTTTTGTCAAAAACAAAAATCCGAATAATTTTTAAAATGGTTAACAAGATGTCTTTTAAAACATCACACTCAACGCGATTTTTAGAGAAAACCGGAATGATTTTAAGCGGGTTTCCAAATCCTCTATGTTCACTTAATTGGAGGAAAGAGTGTGCAAGTTTCAAAAAATTTGGATTCAAAACAGCGGTTAAATGAACTCCAACATTTGTTAATACTATTCACGTATTTTTAAATATTAAAAATTTAGAATTTTCCATCGGATCGTCTTATCACACAGGGTTTTGAATTTCAAAGGCCCATAACTCGAGTTCCCGTGCTAACTTGGGCTCATTGGAAAGCCCACAAAGGCATCCACAGAATGGATTTATTCAGAAACGAAAATCTCAGAACTCCATTGTCCGTAAAAATAAAGGAAACAAATCATGGAAGAAAAATTATGAAAGAAAACGGATGGAAATGGGTAGTGGGGTACCCGTGAGAGAGCGACAGCAGCGCAAGCGAGATCAAGACGGCGCTTGAGAAGGGTCTGATACTCCGTGGGATCGGCCGGCCCGTGTGTAAAAGATGGGTCAGACGCGTGGAACTTCTTGGTTTCCAGGACTTCTTCATCTCGATCAGCAGCAGCTGGAGGCGGAGGAGGAGGAGAAGAAGAAGCCGTAGAGAGTGCAAGTGCAGCAGCTGCTGCAGTGGGAGGAGAGGGATCTTCAGAAGCTTCTTCCAGAAACTTCTGGAATGTCCATTCCGAAGAGCTCCGGTTCATCTTCGGATCTTCGGATCTCGGACCATTCGCTCGCCAAAACGGGTCCGCCGCCATTTCCTCCAACGAAAAAACCCTATCCATTTCCCTTCTCTCACTTCCTTTTGCTTTTTCTTCTGGATTTTGGGAATATTTCTTCTCTGGTCTTTATCCGTTCCCGCGCGAAAATGGAGGGAGGCCCCCGCCATTGGAGATAATATTCTCCCTTGATAACCGGTTTCTTGAGAATGCGACAATTGACTTCTCTATTTATTTATATTTATTTTTCGATAAATTGAGTTTCTACTCAATTTAAATTTATTTTGAGAAACAATTTATTATAAAATTAAATTTAAATTTTCTAATCAAATTAAAACTTTCTAATAGCAAAAATTACTAAGATATTTTATTTCAGTTACTTTATACTACTTTGTCCACAAGCATAAATTTTATAAATTAATAAATCTTTTCAAGCTATAATTTAGAGGTTCTAGTGATTCATTTGAGATTAAATGGGTTATTGTCTATCAAGTGGGATAAGTGGCCCTACAAAAACAAATAATTATTTATATCAAAAAATTTAAAAATGAAAGTCTCATAAAATATGCATAGTCACTAAATTTAAAATAAATAAATAGTTAAAAAGAATTTTTTTAGCAATTTATGATTTTATTTCTTTCAATTAAGTCAATAAAAATATTAAAATAAAGTTTATTCTCTAGTTGATATTAAAAATCTCTAATTTACTTTGATAAATTTATTATATTTAAAAAATATTTTATTAAAACTAAGTAAAAAAAAACCGTAATTAAGGCACATGATATTTTGATCATTCCCACAGGAGATACGGACCGATTTTTTTTCTGATCTTTCAATAAAAAGATTTATTCTCTTTATAAAAATAGGAGGTAAAACCAATAAAGATTTCTTTTTCGATTCCTCTATGAAGTTGAATACCTCATTCAAGAATATTTTTTTTATCCAATCCATAAGAATCGATAGAAAGGGCAAATCTCTTACGATCCACCAAACCTAACTCAGTTATTGATAGAGTGAATAGATTTTTCATTTCTTAAAATTTCTCTTTTGATTCAAAATCATGATATGACCTGCATCCTCTTTTTTATGGGTCATGATGAAGTATATTTAAAAATGAATTTTTGTCCAATAATGAGATCTTATTGGAAGTGTCCATATCCGATTTATCATTCGGAACCATATCACATTCTGAATATGATGAAATACGATGAATTGAAAGGGTATTTTATAAATATATAACTATTTTAAATATATCAACTATTCCTTGATTTTTCTATAATTTGGAAGGGACAAAACTACAAAAGAAACATCTTCTTGTTTCCTAAGGCTCTTTAATTAATTATATAAAGCAAAATCTAGTCTTTAAATTTATTTAAAATAATAAATTCCATATCAAAGCGGGGGTCTCAATGTAAGGCTGCTGATGGGGCAAAGATGTGGACAGGACACACCCAACTTGTCCTTTGTTTTCATTTGGCTCTTGGGTGATGAAAGAAGCATATTTGTACCTAATCTCTTTGTTTAATTAAAAATGCAAACTTTAGAAAAGGAAAGAGACATTAATATATTTGTGTGGATAGAGATGAGTAACCAATGCTTTTAATCCCTCAAATACTCCAAAAGATATCAGCTATCTTTAAAATATTGATTAGTGGATGAGCCACTTAAGAATTTAATAAGGGTATTTATAGGAAAATTGAAATACCTAATTTAAATGAGAAGATTGCAAATTTATTATGGGATAAACCTCTATATTGCGGGTGAGATTAATAGAATTTCATTGATGATATAATTCAAGAGAAACTCTTTAATCCAATCATCATAATTTTATGAGATGGATTATAAAAAACATAATATTTTTATAGCAATCAAAATTTCAATATCTAAAATCACAAAAGCACTATGATCAAATAAAATTCAAATTTTACACGGTCAGTATCCTCATCACTCTCTTCATATTTCATCAAAAAATATGTAGCCTCCCTCATATTTATGGAACAACCTTTCTAAATAGAAAAATTTAAAGAAGTCCCATTAGGATTTGTGATTTAATCATTCAAAAGGTTATGGACTCAATGACCCCTTATTTATAGATCACATCTTATATTGCGCATACCATTGATAGAGAACTTCATTGATAATATAATTTAAGATAAACTCCTTAATCTAAACATCATAACTATGTGAGATGGGTCATAATTTTTTTTTTATAACAATCAAAATTCCAATGTCTAAAATTACAAAGGCCCTATGATTAAATAGAATTCAAGTTTTACATAGTCAATGTTCTCATCACTCTCTACATATTCCATCAAAAAAATAGATAGTCTAACTTCAATAATTAGAGAGCAGCCTTTCTAACTAGAAAAACTTGAGAAATTTCATAAAAAAAAAAAAATCGATTTAATAACTCAAAAGGTGCACTTCTCATGAAAGGGTCCAATGGCCCCATAATTATTTATCGCATGTTATAAAGGAAAATTGCAAGTCGTCACATCACTCTCTCAAGAAGACATTTGTGGATATGAAATTCATGTTTGGAAGTGCGGCCAATATAATCTCTAAAAGGGTTTTAGATTGGATTATCTTTATGTGATTATCAATCACTGCCACGTCACTTTCAAAGAACACATATCTGCGGATATGAAATTCATGTTTGGAAATGCGGGTCATATAATTTCTAGAAGGATTTTAGATTGGATTATTTCATGTGATTATCAATCACCTTTTTGAATTTATAGGTGAGAAACTACGGTATACTAAGTGTAAAATTTTTATAGGTGAGTTCATTATCTCTAGAGCACACACCAAATTTAGATCACGAGAGCTTGAACCACAACCTCCTACTTTGTGAGATAAGAGACAACCAATTAAGCTACACCAATCACTTTAATCCATCATAAGATGGAAAAAAAGTATGACTCTTTCAGTACGATGATGGTATTTATAGTAAAAAGATTCAAGAGTTCTTAATTCATCTTATGAGTCATTCAATAATTAAATATTTGAAATTAAATAAAAATATTCAAATTAACTCTTTCTTTGAAGAATAAAATAAAAAACTTGTGTATAAAATGTACCTGTAAAAATAAGAAGTAAAACCCCCACGAGTGATACCCACTACTCTTAGGGCACACCAAGTGAGACCATGGCGATTCGAAAAAAAAAAGGAACTCCTTTATATCTATGAAATTGAGATTGCAAAGTCCAAATTAACAATGACTAATGCAACTTATTTAAGCAAATGATTTAAAAATAATAATAATAATTCTTTAATGTCTTGGTTTAAACTCCAACAATCATGAATTCCCCAATCCAAGTCATCTAATTGAGGTAACATCATTCTAGTTGATTTATATGCTTCTTCAGTCTTAATTACAGTGATAACCTATACAATCTGAAGATGGTTACATGGATGGTAGACAAAACTTGATGGGGTAACAACTATTATAAAAACATGCTAGAAAATGGCCAAATTGAGTCATTAGATGCAGGGGTTTTAAATTCGGGATCGGTCGATACGATATATAGTTATCGGTCGATATTTTCTCTCTCCACTCTTTTTTTAATAAAAACGGCCGCTTTCGGCCGAGATATCTGCATATCAGCCGATATTTGGACCCTGGATGATTGTAATGTTTCGTAGTTGGTGGATGAGATTGATAATATTTTAGATGATGGATGATTATTTATGAAGTAAAAATAATAAAACAGGCTTTAGAATGAGAGAATAGAGTTTCCTTCGATTGTCAACTGTGAGAAATTTTGAGAAGAGAAAAAGAAAAATAGAAAGAAAAGGAAAGAGAATAAAATAAGGAAACTACAAAAGCCTTGCGGTAAAAATGGAGAATAAGAGCAATTAGAGAATAGAGAGACAAAAAAATAAGAAAGAAAAATAGAAAAAAAATTAAAAAAAAAAAATTGAGAAATCTTCTCAAGGTAGCCAAAAAGCTAGTATATAATGACTCAGGAAAGAAAATGGAAGAAGGACAAAAGGAAAAAGAAAAAAATGGTGTGGATGAGATAAAAGTATTTCTTATGAATATCATAAATTTTAATATTGATTAAGATAATTTGCTAAAATTTAAGCATCAAGTGAAAGGATTTGGAAGCAATTCAATGGTTGGAGTTTATTATCACTCAAACGGATGGTTGGATTTAATCTCGTTATTTTATTCATTAATGTCTTTTTCATTAGAAGTGAAACTTGAGTTAGATTTTGAATCAACCTGCATGATTCGACCTAAAAAATAAGTGGGCTAACTTCAATTTTTTTTTAGTGTTATGTAAGATTGAACTAAAAAAGAAAAGTAAGATTCACATTAAATTCGAACTAGGTTGAGTTCAACGTTTGAAAATTGACTCGACTTAACTTAACCAAACTTACCTTCGAGTATATATGTGGATAGTATATGTGCAATCTCAAATGAATCTCAAAAAGTCAAATCCTAAATTTCATTCTTCATTTTTTTTTTAAAAGTTGATTTTGATACAATAATTTCTATATGTAATTTAAGGCGGAATAATCTTTTTATTTATTTTTCCTTGCTTTTCTTTTTTCTTTTCCTGTCAAACTTTCCCATTTCTTCATTTCCTTCTTCACTCATAAAACTATACTGCTATTTTTCCTATAGTGTAGTTGGTTTCCACTTTGAAATTTACGTATGGAAGCTAGAGAAGAATTCATCTTAAAATTGTCGAGTCAAATTTATATCGAGTTAGGTTGGATTTTCAGGTTAGATTAGGGTTGTGCTTCGTCATAGAGCTCAGGTTTCTAAGTTGGATAAGGGCACGACTGAAGGTCTGAACTTAACCCTATGCGACATGAGTTAGGCTGGATTTTTATGCTCCACCGGTAGGTTAACATCTCGGTAGATACCAAAGAGAAAAGAAATTGACCGATATGGCAAAAATCTTGGTCGATTTCTTTTCTTTTTTTAAAAAAAAGAAGAAAAATAAATATCGGTTGTGGGCTTTAGTCAATATATCAACCAATATTTGTTTATATCGGACGAATATCGATCAGTATTTATATTTTTCATTTTTTAAAACAGTCTTTTTCAATTTTAATTTTTTTTTAAAAAAAATCTTCCGAGATTTCAGAAAAAATTTGAAGAGACAAAAAAATCTTGCCCAAACCGAAAAATCTTGCTCCACAGACAACTAATTGTTGGATTCCAAGCCCGAAGATTTATACTTGGCAAGACAATACTCGCATGGATGTGGAACTCAAAATAATGAAAACCTTGTTAACTTCTAATTAACTTTGTCAACGAATAACAATAGATAGATTTAAGGTAGTCATTTACACACACAACTTTACTTTCGGCAGATACACGATTTCAAAATTTTATGTGAAATTATCATTTTGTCCCTCAATTTTTTAAAAAAAATAACGATTCCTCCACACAAAATTGAGAGGTAAAATGGTAATTTTAGACAAAAATTTGAAATCAAGTGTCTTTTAAAAGAAAAGTCGAGTGTCTAAAATTTATTGGTAACATGTGTCCCCGTGGTCCTCATTGGTGGCAACACATAATCCTCCCTCAGCTTCTATTCAATTGAATTAGCAACATATGAATAAAAGGGGAATTTCATATAAGATATAAAAGTTTTGAGAACGGAGATAATTTCTAATATAAAAATAAAAAATTAACTTTTATAATTAGACTGAAGTGATTATATTTAATCTTTTATTCAATTGAAGAATTTTACAATAAGCTCATCATACTAAATAAAAATAACATAATTATTTAATTCCTCTTTCTTCTTCTCTGCTTATAATGAGAGGATAGAATTTTGATTTAATACTATTGTGTTGCTATTTAGTAAGAGAGAATTAAATTTATTCCCTTAGTAGATGCTACTTGCAAAGACATGCATGCAGCGTCTGCACCACATTCTTGTACGTAATTTCCATGCATGTCTTACCCAAATCTCAAAACCGCCTTCTCTCTCCATCCCCTCCCTTCTCGACGCCGCCGTCGGCGTCGAAGAACTACGACAAATCCATGCCCGCATGCTCGTCACCGGCATTATCGAAGACCCATTTGCAGCCGGCCGATTACTTGCCTCTCCTGCTCTGGTTGATTCCAGTTACACCCATTTGATCTTCTCCCAAACTCCACACCCAGATCTATTCATTTGGAATACCATGATCAAGAAACTCACCGATGCCGGTAACAATTCTACATGCCCACCTCTTTTGTTTTATCGGCATATGCTCAAAACCAATTTCAGACCCAATAGTCACACTTTCATGAATTTGATCAGGGCTCTTGCAGCCCGATTGGAGATTGGAGAGGGAGAAGAAGTTCACGCTTTCGTTTTTAAAATGGGCTATGGATATAGCCAATTTGTATCGAGCGCGCTCATTAGTCTGTATACTGGCGTGCGGCATTTGGACTCTGCGCGTCGTGTGTTTGATGAAATGCCTCAACCAGGGTTGATTTTATGGACGGCAATGATACGCGCATATGTTTGTGCGGGTCTGCCAATTGAGGCATTGGAGCTTTTTCAGGAGGGGAGGGTGATGGGGTTGGCAGCTGACTCGGTCTCTGTCGCAACTATTGTTTCTGCCTGTAGTCAGTTGGGGGACTTGGGTGTTGCAATGGAGGTTCATGGTTTTTTAATCAAAAGTGGAATTAGAGTTGATGCATTTGTAGACGGCAGTTTATTGAACATGTATGGTGATTGTGGGAGTTTGGATCTTGCACGCCAAATGTTTGATCAAATGCCCCAGAAAAATGTTGTGGCTTGGAATGCCATGATTCATCAGTGTGCAAGGCACAACAACTTGGAAATTGCACAAAAATTATTCATGGAGATGCCAAATAGAGATTTAGTTTCATGGAACACAGTGATTGTGGGGTTTGCTCGCTCAGGTCAATGTAGGGCTGCATTGGCGCTATTTCACCAGATGGAACAATACAATATGAAACCGAACACCTTTACGTTGTCGAGTGTGCTTTCTTCATGTGCAAACCTAGGTGCTTTGGACACTGGTACCTGGATCCATGCATACATAGAGAAGAACGGCCTGAATTTGGATGGGTCCTTAGACTCTGGCCTAATTGACATGTATTCTAAATGTGGGAGCATTGAGAAAGCACTTCAAGTTTTTGAGAAGGCTCCAAAGAGAGATCTCTTCTTATGGACGTCGATCATATGTGGGCTTGCCATGCATGGACTTGCCCAGCATGCCTTAAATCTTTTTGCTCTAATGCTCAATGCAGGAATACAACCTGATGGTGTTACATTGGTTGGAGTCCTAAATGCATGTGCTCATGCAGGATTACTGGATGAAGGACATCGACACTTCCAATTGATGTACAGAGTTTACAACGTGATACCGAAACTCGAGCACTATGGATGTATGATTGATCTTCTTGGTCGAATGGGGCATCTGAGAGAAGCATATGATCTTATAATGGAAATGCCCATGAAACCCAACGGGGTTGTATGGGGTGCTTTACTAAATGCCTGCAGAGTTCACAACAATCTAAAGCTAGGTGAGGTTGTAACCGAGAGACTTCTTGAACTGGACCCTTCCAATCCATGGGCGCGGGTAATGCTGTCTAACATGTATGCGGAAGCTGGAAAATGGGACGGAGTCATGACGCTGCGGAATGATATGAATGAAAGTGGTATGAAGAAAATGCCTGGTTGTAGCTCGATTGAGGTAAATAGAACTGTTCATGAATTTCTGGTAGGGGATGATTCACACGCTCAGCATATAGAAATTCATTTCATGCTGGAAAGGTTAGAACCACAATTGAAGGGGACTTGAACCCCCATTCATAACATTTGCATCTTTTATAACTCCAATTTCGACATCCGAGATTGCTGGCAGCAGCCATGAATCCACAGTGAGCGAGTCACCCGCAAATGTATGTGGATATGCAGTGGACATGCGACCATAGCCAGTGGAGAAGTGTATATTAAGATGGATGTGGAGTAATAAGGAAAGACAGAATTATAAAGGATTGTCTTAAGACACTCAGAAAATATAAAGATTGTCCAATAGAGAAAGTTCATGAAATGTTGTTTAAGGTCATTAATGTACATGTGCTTTATGGACCCCACACGGGTTGTAGACATTTTGGCTTAGAAACCAGAAGTCTCAAGTTCGAGTCCTACAGTAACAAGATACTCGTGGCTTGTGGGGCTGTGTGTATCCGAAGTTTTATCTAATGTCCTTGTACACGGGGAGAAGTGGGGGTCTTAGAGTTCTTGATCTTCTATATATTGTCTCAAAAAACATTGTATTCTATTCATTTAATTCTAATATGGATTTCACAAAGTGCTCCACTAGCAGTGTCGGCCCTGAGATGTCCTGAAATCTTAGAGGCCCTAGGCAAACTCTTAAGATGGGTCCAACTGTAATTAGTATCCCTCTTTTATTTTCTAATTTTTTTGATCTATTTTTTGAGGGCCTTAAGCGGCAACTTACTCCACCTGTAGCCAGGGTCGGACCTGTCCACTAGTAGTTTTATAAATACATAGTTCAAAGTAATAAAATTACAAAGACATGTTCATGTTTTTATTAGCCTCACGGAGTCTTACTGATGCGGGCATATGTGGAGAGAGAGAGAAAGCTGCTTCAAATCTCTCCCTATAACTAAAAGAAAAAAACATTTCAACCTCAATATCACCCTATAATTATTTGTAAGTTCCAATATTTACCATACATGAAGTGAATTGATTACTTGATTGAGAATTATCATGCTGCATAGTGGATTTAACAGATGCCAATCCAAAAACAATTAGGCTGAATGAATAACTGATTTTACAATTTATTATCTATCATGACAGGATGTAAAAAAATAATTAAATATTAAAAAAAAAAAGCGTGTTCCAGTTACAGTAGCTTATTTGTTGTTACATATAAGGTATTCATTTAAATACAAAAATTTATACAGCTCTCATATAATGGACACATTCAAGAATAACAGACAATTTTAAACTCTTAACATAAATTAAAATGATCTTATATTTGACTTCTATCTTAATTGAATTTCTATCTTAATTTATCCTAAGATAACCTAACAATATACACATGCCACATTTCAAGTCAACTTGGCCGAATATAATTTTAATTTTAAAATATAAATGCTCAATCAGACTATTTTTTCTCTCCCATCCACGTCTACACAAACACGGGTATTACATTACACCTATGCAAAGATTTACTATACATTTCTATCAAAATGTCTTCTTAGGTTTTATGAAAGTTTTAGACTCTCTCATTTAAGTTGATGTTGTGGCAGTTATTTTCTATTTTAAGCCTATTTAGCTAAATAGGCAAGCTTGGTCTCGTAGAATAAAGTCATGAAGCCCATTGGGCTTTTCAGCCAATTTACCCATATTTTGTATATATTTATAAATTATTATTATATAATACATGTATTATATTAAAGCAGGTATTTTTTATACATCATTCTAGAAAATATCTAAGTTGCCCAAAATAAAACACATCAATTACCATAGCTTTTGACTTCTTATGGCCAGAATAAAACCGTTGGATGATATTTTTTTATCTATGATGTTAAACCTAATTATAAGAATGCATCAAATTAGCATCAATCAAGATTAGATCTAAAAATTAAGAAGAAAAATAATATTTTAAGTAGTTTAAATTTATCACTAAATGGGCCCGAAACAAAGCTCGCACAAATTGATTCCAGTTTGGAGAAGATCTAAGACACATTCTTATCTAATTATAGTAGTTTTTTGTTATAAATTATAAAATCAATAGCTTATAATAGGTATTTTTAAAAGACTAAAAATCAGTGAAACTTACCCATGCTGCTTGCCTGCTTCTAGTTTTTCACTCTAATTTTTCCAAATACATGTCTTACACTTTGCAAAACTAAAGAGTGGGCCCTAATTAGAGATGCTTATTTCATGTCACGTAATGCTAAAACTCATATCAAGACTGCTCTTTAAATGAATATAGACTTCATATCATAAGATGTAATACATATAAACGTGGCAAAAGTCAATGAGTCGGATCTATTTATTTGTAAATGGATTTAGATCCAGTCTAGATATTTATTAAATGGGTCAAATTAGATTTACTTATTTATTAAATAGGTTGAGTTGAGTAACGAGATCAATTCAAATCAGATCTTGTCACCTACATTTCTAACAAATGCTTCAAAATAAATAGTGACTGTGAATTTTAATGCATTTAAAATAGACAACTAGAAGCAATGCTTTGATAGGTGAATACTAACATTTAATTGGAAGGATACTCCATCGTGTTGAGTTCTTTGAAATGAAGCTTTATTGAAATTTTATTTTCGAAGGTAATTTTAACAGTCAGTTAAAATCTTATTGTCACAAAATTTAACCTATAAGAACTGAATAGGTGGTCAGATTGAGAAAGGTGGACTACTATTTGACTCAAATTTTTATTGAATCGAGAACTTTGATAAAACTTGGTGACCCACTTGAATCGAGATAACATCCCAATAAGTCTGACTCACGAGTCTTTTAGAGTTTTTAAACCATGCCATAAAGAGACACTTCATATTTTGATTGGCTAAATTTTCAATCAATTTCCAATTTTCAATAAAGAGTAAGGTTCAAGTCGTGTATTTTGTGTGAAGAAAAAGGACGAGATAGTGTAGACCCCCCTATCACCATTTCATCTAAAGCATTAAATTTCACACATAATTAATCGAATTATATTAGTAACATGATGATTCTATTCCATCATTTCCTCACAATTGGTTTAAATTCGAAGAGCAATAGATGCCACTTCTATCACCAATCAAATAGTTTATTTAAGTTTAAATTAATCTCATTAATCCATTATTTATAAAATCTATCTTCACTTCATCCTCAATTGTCAACACAACTCAACTTAATTCCAAATTCAAAATAATATTATTCAATTTAAACAATAATTGGAGTTGTTTCCCAACCTAGTTAGCACAAGTTCACTTGTCCTAGCAGCATTTGGATTGAGAGTAATTTTTGGTAAAAATAGAGAAAAAAAAAAAAACTTTTTATCCTTCTCGTTCCATTTTTGAAAACCTTTTCAAACAATGGAAATTCATAATACTCAGGGTAACTCCGGATAAACTCTGTAAAATTTACCCCTCAACTAAACACAACACCTAGGCATTGCCACCCTTTGATAACATTGTCCATTAATTCATTCTAGCCCTCAATGTTTGAGATAAAAAATAAAATAATAAAATAATGTTTTTATCTATAATATTCAATCCAAAAGTCAACATGCATCAAAGAAAATAAAAAAAATTTACATCTTTTCTTTTCAAAAATAAAAAACTAGCAATTTCAACGGTTGAAATCCATCATAAAGTTAAGTTTTGCATGCCTAAAGTTAATTCCATATCTCATGCTTAGGTATTTAAATCTCGGTATCATTTCTCTTCTATTTTTTTTTAAAAACCACCTTTATCGGTCCAGATTTGTTTTCCCGCTCATGCTTGGATGCTAGACTCCGAGGCATTGTGTAGATTCAGCCTTGTTAATTAATAAAGATAAGATTCCCACACTAGGTCTCACTCCAACAAAATTGTCATTATTTCAATGCTTAATCATGCATAAAGTGCTAGTGCATAATACAGACCATTGGATCCTTGATACTGACTGGTAAGCACATCCAGACCGACCAGTTAAAAATTGGGAGCATCAGCTGCACTTCATCCCTTTCATCCACTTAATTTTTATTGGCTTTCATCATTATAAATGTCAATATCCAGTTGCATATTTTTGACAAGGAGAGAGTATCATCAAATTCGCCATATTTAAAACTATGTTTAAGATTTTAGAGAATCAAATTCTTCTAAAATACTACACAAGACTGTGGAAAGAACAACTTCGTCTTCTGACTTCGTCAAAAACTTCAGTAGGTACAAGACTGCAACTCAAGTAAATGAACTCCTCTCAGCTAAAAGAAAGCATTCAAAGCCCTGACTTACAGAATTCATACACTCTCCTTTGACCCGGAGACTTCAAGTTCTTTCTTCTCACCCTCATTAACAGGGGTGGGTTTCTCCTCTGGTGATTCAATTGGAGAAGCTTCAGGTTCTTTTTTCAGTTCTGTCTCAAATTCCTTAGCTGCCTGTAAAATTCAATTTAGTAAAAAAAGAAGACAATCATGGGGGTACTGGCTCGAAGCCTGACGATGAAGGATGGGATAACAGCTAAAAGTAGATCAGTTTTTTTTCCTTTCAAAAATCAGCAAAAAGTAGATCAGTTACAGTTCAGTATGCCAATGCTTAGCATTTGACAGAACTTCCAACTATTGAATAAATTTGTAAATTCAGTGGAATGCGCATTTTATAACCTCAGATCAAACAGCTAGAAACTTCAGGTGATCCAATTTTGGTAGCTAATTAATCTAAAGATTACGCCCTTCTATGATATTGGGGTCAGTATGGGCCACAAATACATTAATGCATTATTATTGATATTATCTAAAAATGCATAAAGAAATTCTTAAGGCATTTGCCATAGGCAATCCTTACTAAAATAGAGGAGTAGGACAATTTCCTTTAAAATAGAGGGAATTACTTGGAAGCCAAGGGAAGGAACTATACCAAGGCTGAACAATTGAAAGAGAAAAAGCTGCATCAGGGCTCTTTCAAGCATGAAAATTGAGAGGCATAGCAAAAACCCTGTTTTATATGTATTCCATGATACTTAAATAGCAATGTACTTGACTTTTCCTTTTATTATAATAGTTATTTGTTACCTCTCAAAAAAAAAATGTATTCCATGATACTTTGTATGTTTGAAAAATTCAAACCCTAAAGCTCTCTTATAACCATCAGATGCTGCACGTGAAGGAGGCGCCTCTACAAAGGTGGATGTGGCATCACTCACTGCATCAGTGTAAGAGGTGGAGATGAAACCGTGGAACGAGAGATTAGGGGAAAGAGGAGATGAAGAAGTTGCTTCCATATATGCTGTTTTTGCTAGCATTTGGGCAACGACAACGTCTATAAATATGCATGATTTCCTTAAAGAACTTCAAATTACAAGATGTTATGTGATTGTGGACTACCAGTCCACTAATCTCATCAACTGAAAGTAAACTCTTCGGATTAGACATCAACCATATGAAGTTTCTAGCTGTGTAATCTAAAGCATGAAATGGGAGATGGTTTTACATGTGCTGTAGGACTTATTGCTTTTTGATAAAACCAAACCTATGGGACTGTTTGTCATTTTCCAACCATGGAAAATGAAGAGCATAGAAAATGAAACACTTATCTCCATCTCCAAGGAATAAGAGCTTATGACATGAACACAAAAAATGAGACCTCTCTCTTCTTCCAAGGAATCAATTTCTGGGGGGAATAGAAAATTTAATGAGGAAAAGATGGAGGTTTTTGCTTGATGAGACAACATTTTGTTTATTTTCAGTGAAAATAAAGGTTTTGACCTGTGAAGCCCGGACACGACAAAAATACAGCAGGGACATGGATTTTACACAAAAAAATGAAGCGTCTGACACACGGACGGGTTGCTAAATTGAAGTGCCTTGTGCAACATAGTTCTGGACACGAACAACCTAAATATTGGGTTTATATGGCTTGATACAACATTGGATTGCACGATGCTTGTCAGGTGCTGTGAATTGAACCCAAACATATTTTTTATGTAGAATTGATTTCCTTGAAGGAATTGACAACAGGGATGGGCTGCTAAATTGAAGTGCTCTGTGCAACATAGTTTTTGACATAAACAACCTAAATATTGGATTTCTATGGCTTGACACAACATTGGATTGTACGATGCTTGTCAGGTGTTGTGAATTGAACCCAAACATATTTTTTATGTAGAATTGATTTCCTTGAAGAAATTGACAAACATCTCCTAACACTTTGTTGTAACCATCGAGTACGACCAATAGAGGAAAAGCCTCTTCGAAGGTGGATGGGGGCATCACTGTCACCATTTCACAGTAAAAGGTGGACCCTTGAGAAATGAAAGAAGGCAAGTCCACTTCTTCATTAGCTGAGTAGTGAACCTTTTGCATGGATAAATCTGTCTTTGATAATATCCTTGATTTCAACAATCACATAATCTGCCAAAGAATTTGTTTTTTTTTTTTTCTATTCTTCTCACCAGAGTGGGACGTCAGGCAAGGCAGCCAGTCCCCGTATCTTCACCTACTTGTTGGATCTTTCTTAGAGTTCTTTCTTCCTTTTTTTATCCTCTTATGGTATGGTTTATGATAAGGTTAAGTGGAGAAGAACTCATAGAGCCGACCCTAGATAGATGGTATTACCAGTTGCTGCTACTGATAATGATGATGGTAATCTGCCAAAGAATGGATGTTTGAAGCACACCAACTACCTACACTTGAGTTGCTTTCTATAATTGCATTGTTAAATCCCAACAATGCAATTGCAACCTTTAAGCAAGGCCCTAAGCTCAACTTCATTAGCATTATCTTCAAAGGAGGGTTAGAAAAAGAAGCTAATAACCATCAAATGTTGCCTGAGAAAAGGCACCTCTTCAAAGATGGATTAGGCATCACTGTCACTATATCATAATAAAAAGTGGAGACAATCAAAGAACAGAAGGATAAGACAGAGGACAAAAACAACGGAGACAAAGAAGTTACTTCTGTATATATTGCTCCAAGCATTTGCATGATTTCAAAAACAATTGTCTATATAAATTGGTACATGATTTCTAGCATTATAAAATGTGAGACATTGCATGATTGTGAACCACACCAATCTTGTCAACTAACAATGAACTCTTTAGATTAGACATCAATCATCTAAAGCTTCTAGCCATCCAATATAAGGATATGAAATAGATGGTCAACTTATACAAAAAAAAGGTTTCAATTCTGACCATCCATTTTATAGCCTTATATTAAATGTCTATCAGCTTCAAATAATTTGATTTTGGCACGTGGCTAATCTAAAGATACTCCATGTTCATGGTGTTGGGTCAGTATACCCACAAAAATGCTATCTACATTATTCTAAAATGCATAAAGAAATCAAATGGCACTTACCATAGGCGATCCTTATTAATTTGAGAAGGCACGTAAACGCACTTGTTTACATGCCATGTCAAGAGCGGACCCCATCATCTTATATATCAAATGAGATGAATGGACGTAGAATTAAGTGAACTAGGGTCTTGATAAAATCACTTATTAGATCATCCTATGCCTTGATTTTAGGACTCCAAAACGAAAACAACTGAAAGTTTTTTTTCAAATTTTTATTGTTTAATCCATTGGTGAGGATCAATTTAGATCATGTGGCACATGCCATATTTGACTTTATAAAAGGAAGAGAATGGACGAATTCAAACATAGGGATGGGCCTCACTCTTTGAAGACTGGTTCAAACATTTAATATTTTTAAAGCATAAACTACCATTAAATCATCACCATTATTATTATTTGAATATCATGGGTATCCCTACTCCACATTGGAGGTGAGACTAATCCCATCGATCCATGGATACTCAAAACCACCCATAAACCTCATGTATCAGGTAACTCCTAACTCATTGTTGTTAAAATTTTACGATACACGATTCCTATCTTACGATTCATACGATTTGATAAGAGGAAGAATTCACATCTATTAGCAAATCTCACAATTTCTATAAATAATAGAGTTATGGAGTCATTTGGAATGTGAAAGCATAAAACATTTTGTTTTGATAGTTTCTAAGGCTTGAGCCATTGAACATTCAAGACCTTTGAATTTTTTAGGGGTTTTTTAGTTCATTATTGACTTTTCACAATATACTTGGATTATATGCTGGTCTTATACTTTTGAGAGTTAGAATATTGAAATTTGAGTTCCAATGAACTAATTATATAATGTTCACTTGATATTGAGAGAAAGCTGGACAATTATTCACACTATTACCTATCAGATATAATTTACATTACTTCATATATTAAATATTTTTGAGGGAAAACACTTATTAATCTTACGATTCTATAATTTACGATACATGATTTGTGGTTCAAGATGTATAATAATTTTACGATATGATTCGATTTTCACAACATTGCCTAAGAGGGTCAAACACAAAACCTCTACTCTATTCCTAGAAGCTCAAGCGAACTGGTGTTAGCATAAAAATAATTATTTTGCTACCTAATATTGATAAATAACTTATATAAGAACAACTATCAATGTTTTAACCTTTAAAAGCCTTAATTTTTTAAACTAGATTTCATAAAAAACTCTAAAAATTTTGTTAGTCAAATTTCAAGAAATTACAACCAAAAGACTCTTTATCTTTCTTAGAAAATACAACTTAACCAATTCAAACAACCTTGCAACATTTTTAGAAAATGACTTTTTCTTTGGATTTTTTAATAAATTTATCTTCCTGTAACACCAATAAATACATATGTTGCATTTTAGTTAAAATAATTCCAACCGAACAATACCCTACATTTTCATTGCCTACCCCCAAGAAATGTACTAATTTTAGGGAAATGTAATTTATGAAGAAAATAAACTTTACAAAAAATAAAGTACAATTGCAAGCTACTACATTTCCACCAAATTCCCGGTAACCAAACAATCTCAAAAGTATTTTCTTAGAAAAAAACCATTTTTCTAGCAAAAATCCATTAATCCCATTCCTGTCTATAATTAAAATGATTTTTTTTTTCTTTGGGAAGTTCTTCCCACACTAAATTGCACATAAAAATACAAGGATTTTGAAATCCTGTTACAAAGCAATGGGGTGCAATTGGGACTTAAGCCCTAATGGATCAGAGAATCAAATAACAAATTACATTAAACAAGTTGCAAAGGATGTGCTTGAAGAATATGAAAGAATCAAGAGGTACACATATCAAGAAACATGGTGGCAGAATATGGATGTTTGAGAAAGTGCTGAGTAGAAGAAAGCACACTTTAAGGAATAGCCAAAAACAAGAATTTGAGAAAACGTAGAAAAATATGAAATGGCAAAAAAAATGCTTAAAAAAGTTACTTAACTATAGCCAAGTACGGATCTTATGATAATTTGTATATTTAATTAGGAACAAAGAGAAAATGGAATCTACAGGCTTGCTAAGATAAAGGGGGAGGAAAGCTAGAGTCCTTGATCACATTAGGTGTATTAAAGATGAAAACGAAAGTTTCTTAGTTAAAAAAGGGAAACAAAGGATGGGTGGGAATGTATTCTGAAGACATGTTAGATACAAAATATGCAAGTGAAGCTTATCATGAAATGGAAGCAAATGAAGGGTTGGTAAAATATCTGAAGTAAACATAAGCACATATAGTATTCCTATAGAAGTTTGGGTTTTGTTGGATGAAACTGAAGAGCGTTGGCTAGGTAGTCTATTTAACAAAATATTCATTACAAACAAAGATGATTAAAGCATGGCAAAAGAGCATTGTGGTCTCTTTGTATAACAAAATATAGAAAATTCGAGCTACGATTGCAATGATAACGCTGTTCAAAGTTTTGCTAAGAAACGAGCTATTACATTGATAAGCCATACGGTAGAACTTTGGGAGACGGAAAAAGAGCAGTGCCTTGAAAAGAATCTAGTATTTTGGAGAATCAATTTATCTTTATGCCAAGTAAATCACCGACAAACATTATTTTTCTATTAAGGCAACTTGGGGAAAAGTTTAGGGAAAGCTTATAATAGGGAAACAAAGTGTTTGATTTGGTAAATGTTAAAGAATAAATGCATCTCGAATGGATATGTTAAGATTATACAAGACATATACAAGAAGACAAAAAGTGTAAGAACAATGTGTGGAGAGATAAAACAGTTATAAGTTGGAGTGGGGCTTCACCAAGACTATACTCTAAACCCTTATATAGTTGCTTTAATCATGAACAACTTAATGTTAGAAATCCAAGATAAAGTTCCCTAGTATATTTTGTTTGCAACTAATGTAGTACTCATTAGTGATACCAAAAATCAGAAAAACAACAAGTTGAAAATGTGGAGGAAAGCTTTTGAGACAAACAATTTGAAAATTAGTAGGACAGACAGAATAATGGAGCGTATTAAAAGATATAAGAATAGGGAGTATGAAGGGATTTGATGAGCACAGAAAAATGACTATTTTACCATTGTATTTGGACTAGTTAACCTCTTATTTTGTGTGTGTTTTAGAATATATGTAATGGGATTTTGGACGTTTTGCAGGATTTACAGGGAAATGCAAGATATAAGAATTCAAAAGGTGAGTTTTGCAATTTATGGGCATAAGTTGATATTTTTGGAAAGTTGGATTTTTTAATAATTATTTTACCAAATTTTAGGGTTTTATATGTAAACTAATTAATTCAAATCCATTTATGAGAGTTTGGATTAATTTAGTCATTTTTAGAATTGATTGTAAGTGGTAAAATTATTTATTAGATTTTTCATACTTTGAAAAGGCCAATTATTAAGCCAATTAAGAAAAGCCAATAAAAAAATCCACATGTGTGAAGTCTATTTTCATTATCTCAAGATATATTTAAGGAAATTCGAAATTTAAAAGTTATTATAAGAGGATTTTCGAATTTGGCAAGTGGATTAAGGAAAAAGAAACAAAATAAGAAAGGGAGAAAAAAAAGGAAGGTTTGATACAGCTTTAGTATTTTGACCATAACGTTTCACTCCAATGTCCGATTGCGTTGATTCTTTTTGACTTGGAAAGAAGACTTCAACGGCTACAACTTTATAGTTTACGACTTTTCCTGATTCGGATGTTAACTAGGTCAAAACGGAGCTGCAAGGTGATACATGTGTAAAAAAGGGGAATTTGCACCCACTTTCCTTACACGAATTTTACAATTTTTTTTCCACCTCATTGCCTCCTTTGAGTTATTCCATGTTTAGGACAAACCATATCAGCCCTCAATTTTTCCCTTGCTTTATTTAAATCTTTAAATTCAAACCATTCATTCCACCTCCTTTCATCTATAAATATTAGCCCTCTCCCATTGAGAAAATTGAATTTGGGCAGAGAACTTCAAGGTTGGCTAGGCTTTGGAGAGGGATTGAAAAGAAGAAGAGAAGACTTTGGCAATTTTGATTTTCACATTGGGTTCTTGAGGTTAGTAATTTTAATTTTCCATCGTATTTTCTTGTCTTTTTAAATTTCAAAATTTCAATTGTATTATAATTTTTATTCCAATGCTTTAATAAATAAGAGTAGGTGAGAATTAAAATTATGGTTTTCCAATTGTTCTTTCATGTGTAATGAAAATTTCAATTTTATTTCCATTCTTTTCATGATTTTATGTTGTTTATTTTTCTAAGAAATTCAAGGAAAGTGAGATTATTTTAGGATTGATAGAACTTGATTTTTCCCTTCTAAGGCTCTTTTTAAGAGTGATATTATTTTAGATTCGGAATTATAAGTAGAAATTTTACGTAAACCTAAGGCCGGAATTGAATTTTCTTAATTAAATGGATTTCATAGATTTCATATTTAGAATTTTAATGAATTTGAGATTTGAATGCGTGTTAAATAATTTACGTGAGCTCCATGTTATAGGCCGTTATTTTATTGTTAAAATATGGATGATAATGCCTTCTTGAGTCTCTGATCCAGTTCCACTGTAAATATGTACAGAGGTAATTTAGGTGTTTTAAATTTTATAATTCTTTTAAAAATTCAAAAACTCATCAAATTGGAGAACTGGGTTGGTAATTAATTAATTGCATCTTAATTTATGTTTTCTAAGTTAAATTGAGATTGTTTATATTTTTAGATTAAATCCACCATTTTAATTAAAATTAGTTAAATTATTAGATTCTATGTTTAAATCTAGAATGTTTCTAAATTAAAACTAAAATTCATAGATTAGATAAATAACTCCATATTTATCTCCATGTTTTCTAAATTTCTTAAAATACGTAATTCAATAGTATAATTTTCACAGATATATTTTCCTAAGTTCCGATGGGTTCGACTTCGCACTCAATTGCTATACTATCTAATGGTTTGTACGCTTGCAAGTTATAAATTTAAAATTTGCACAACAAGATTAAAATTGAAAACGACTTAATAACTCATAGTGAGAAGAACAAATTAGAGGGGCAACCCTTGAGATAGCAAATCGGATGGATGCATGGTAGGCTAACTGTGAGCTAGTACAATTCCGTGTGATAGAAGAGTGCTACTTCTGTTACAAAGTTGTTTTCATAAGAAGGTAGGTAGACCTAAAATACCATGGAAAGCTGAATGTTGTTCATTAATGAAAAGACAAATAGACAAAGTAATGGTGAAGGAGATGCATATGGTAAGATTGATGTGTGGTGTAACAAGAAAGTATGGAATTAGAAATAAATGCATCAAAGAAAGAGTAAAAGTTGCTTTGATAGAAGAAAAGATGAGGGAATATGGGTTTAAAAGGTTTTGTCACATAATACATATGAAGAGGAGCAGAAATAGAGAAACAACCCTGGCACAGAGAGTTAAGGATTACAAGTAAAAGGTATTCAGAGAAAGGAAGGATGTGGGCTGACAGAGAGCATGACTGTCAATAGAGTTGAGTGCAAAATTGGAATCTAAAAGTTAAATCAAGATAGATGGTGCTAAAGCTTTGATGAAAATGGTTTCACTCTTCCAAATCATCACAGGTTTTTCATTTTCTAAACAAAACTAATGGAAGAAAAGGGAAATCAAAACCCAAGAAATTAATCTTACAACATATCAATAGCACCAACCACATCTAACATAATTATCAGCTAAACAATACCTTAAAAAACTAACAAAATTAATGAATAAACGAATCATACTTGAAGAAATTAAAAACTAAAACCAAAGAAACTGATTTTACCAAGTAGTCAAAAGCACCCCATTGAAATACACCTAATTTCTAGTTCTAATTTTAGCTATAAATAGTTATTTTGAAGAAAAGCACTCCCCCTTTCCATACTTCCAAAATTAACCAAAAAAACTAACAAAGCATCAAATATAAAATGAGAGAGAGGGAGCAATTGAAGAAAGGAAAATAAAGGCAAAGCAACTTTTATATTTACCCAAAATGAAAAGCACCCAATTGAAATAAACATACCTGTTGGAAGCTCTTGACAGTCTTTCCGATGCTGCGACCGACGTCGGGTATTTTCTTGGGCCCAAATAGAAGAACTGCTACTCCTGCAATTACGGCCAACTCGGGTACGCCCAACCCAAACAAGCAGCGGCAGTTAAGACCCGTTCGCGATCTTGTTCTGGTGAGTACCATGCTGCTGCTGCATCTCCTTGTAAGGTCTTTTCTCCCATTGTTGAAGAAAACCGAGTTTTGGGAAGAAACGGAGACGTGAGGTGAAGGAGGTCTTGGAAACAGTACAAGACTGGAAGCCGAAATCTCCATTTTCAGCTTTCTCTGTTTGGTTTACTTACCTTTTTTTCTCCCGTCCTGATTCCTAATCTTGAATTCTTCCTTCTTGATGCGCTGAAGCAGACACCGACCCTTTGCCTGATCTTCTCGCTTCTGCAAATTTGGGGAGATGTTGTGATGTCATTTGCATGTGTTGCACGTGTCTAAGATCACACACGAGCTGTAAACAGAGCAATATCAGTGAATTTAGGTGCTGGTTTTCAATGAAAAGACTTCACAAATCACAATTATTATAATTACATAAATAGATGAAATAAATACAAAATTTTATAGATAAAATAATTTAAGAAAAAAAATTATTTTATTATTACATTTTTGTTAAATTCATCATAACAAATTCATAGTCAATGAATAATACTTTTTATTAATTCATGAGAATTTATTTGACGGATAAAAATCCGTATGAGATTTAGAGGGTCTTGAGTTTAAGTCGTTCTAATTATAAAAAGACTACTCTTGGTGTGTCAATAGAAAAGTTTGCAAATACTTTAGAAATTTGTAAAGTGTTCTAAGAGACTTAGACAATTCATTTTTAATGATATGATGGCTAAATAAGTAAATGACAACTAAACACATGTAAAACATATTCTATGTTCCATCAAAGGATGGAACCAATCAACCTAGCCGAGGCCTATCATAAAAGCCAATAATACCTTCTAAAGTTCTACAGACTACTTAGAAAATTATTTATGTGGGTTTCATAAATGAACAAAAGAGAATTACCATCATATTTTAAGAGTTTGGAATGGATAATTGTATCTCTGGTTCATAAATAGAAACATGTATTATTTTTAAGTATAGATAAACCTGTTTGAATAAGTGATTTTTTTTTTAAATTCCACATTTTTTCAAAAAATATCTAAAAAGTCTATAAAATTTATTTCTATTTTAACTCAATATTTAAGTCAAATATATTTTGCCTTGTTGTATTATCTTGAATAAATTGAGGAAAAATTATTTGAGTTAATTTGAAGATGCGAGTAGAAGATTAAGGCCCAAGAGTCGAGTGAGGCTCGAGCAAAGGGAAAAACAACCGAGGGCCAATCATTCCATGTCGAAATGGATAAGGAAAGCGAAAACCTCCCGCTCTCTCTCACCATTCACCCCATTCCAAATAGCCAATGGAGAGAATTGAGCGAAAACGGGATAATGCAAAACCCCCCAAATCCAAATGGCCCTCTCTTCTTCTTCTCTCGTTGCTGCCAACTCCATTCCAGTTCCTTCCATTTCTCCCACAACCTTCAAAACTTGGGCCCAATGTCCGATCCAAACCCATCATAAAACCCGCCACAGCACCCAACATCCAATTCCAAACCCGAGACGCAGCAGCACTCAATTGCATGCTACTGGGCTGAGCGAAATTGAGCCCGACCTTCCCGAAGGGAAGCTTGATCTCTGGGCCACTGGTGGTATCAGCCCCGTATGTTCTCATTTCCCATTTTAAATTTCTCATTCCTTTCTCCTTGCTGCAAATTCTCTCCCTGTAAACATTGTATTTCTTCTTCTTCTTCTTATGTAATTTGGGGTTTTTTACTTTACAGGATGAATTCGTTTACGGAGAGTACGACGGGCACCACACGTACCACGAAGGAAACGAAGGTTGAAGAAAGTCAGAAACTAATTTTTGATATCTTGGAAAAACCCCCATCTGTTTTATTTATTCTGAAAAAGGCCTCAACAATTTATGTTTGAACCTTCGAGAACAGGCTCGTGCTTTTAAGCTTGGGTTTGCTTATCTTCAGAGTCATGGGGTGGACACCATTTTTGACATGGATAAATGCCTAATTTGATAGGATACCATGAGGATCATCGTTCTGTCCAAATTGGAGCTAATCTGATGATTCTACGACTTTAGTTTTTAATACTTAAAACATTTGATAAATATTACATTTTTATACGTGATTTAGTAATGATGAGAATGGGTTACATTTATTGAAGTAAATGGTCTGTCAAACTCATTTTGATCGAATAAATAGTTTAGATGATGATGAGTAGAAGTTAAATCTATATAAATTTTAATTATATTTGAATTTAGAGCATATTGTGAATCCCACATGCTAAAGGTACATACAGTGGTGGCTAAATGGTAGAAAAAGCACGGATGCTGTTCTATATTTAAAATTTGTGCCTAAATCAGTGGCCTTAATTTATTTGTTCTTTTTCATCGACTAGTTTTTTGGTAGACCTTAAACTACATTATTTCTTGAGCTTTGGAAAAATTCATCCTTGTACTAATTACCCTTTACTACCTCTTCACCTTTATGGTTTTTTTTTTAATGTGCCTCTGAAAGAGGAAGAGTCACCAACTAGCCAACCCGCATGGGTAGCTTAGTTGGGCTCGTCCTGTGCTTGCCTGATACACAAGGCTTGTGGGTGGTTTCATGTATTCGTGGGATTAGTTTCACCTCCAATTTGAAGTGGGGATACCTATGTTATCCCAAAAAAACTAGCCAACCCGATAGATATTTCTTATAGTTGGCACCATTTGGCCTGTCTTGACGTGTCAAGTTCAATTAGAGTTTTAGGACTTTGATTTTCATAATTCCTTTCTAATCCACAGTTACATTTTAGGGACCTTTTGGGAAGGAGTTGTAGCAGAGTATGAATCTGCAGAACCCCCTACTGGATTCCAAGGTATGAGTGATTAGCTCATTCATGTCAGCACTCATTGTGTATTTGTTTACATAGCTGGATTGTTATAAGCTTCATTCCTGGTGTTGAGTTCGTTCTTGCTTGTGCAGGACTCATATCTTGGCTTTTTCCTCCAGCCATAGCTGCTGGATTTGTTTACAATGTTCCGGTAAAGAAGCTTTAGTTTTAAGAAATATTTACTTGTTTTACATCAGAATATTTCCTTCTTTGGCATGTGTGCATCTGCTGGGGGTTCACACATAAACATTGCAGGTCTGTTTGGATTAGGCGAGCGTAGGAGAAAGTAGAAGTTTTGTTGTAACATGGAGAAAGTGCAATCGAAATATTGCAATGGGAAAAACAAAATGAAAGTAAATCGCACAAACATAAAACACAAGGTGAGACAATAATTTGACACGGTTCAACAATGATGCCCATGTCCATGGATGAAAAGAATGATTACTTTCTACTGATCAAAGAGAGAAGAACAAGAGAAGTACAATATGCTCACATTGAATCCCAAAAGGCAAAACTCACCCTTATATCCTCAATTGTATGAGGTTAACAACCCTTCTTCTCAAAATACACAACTCACAAAGAGGCACTCAATCCTCTCTTTAGTGGGTTCTCAAGACCCAATTCCTTTCACTGAATTTCAGTTCTACACCCTCATATTTATAGATGAGCCTAAAAAAATAAGAGATAAAAATCCTATATAGGGTCTATAATTTAGCAATCTCTAAGTAATTAACAAAATCAAAGTAAGTGAGAAAGAAAATGTCCCCAATATGCTCAAGCTACCTTGAGGGAGGAGAGACAGAATCTCTCTCCACCACTTGCCTTAGAGGAGGGATATTTTCTCTCTCGACTGCATAACAGGTTTCTCATCGAATAACTTGTTTGTTCTCTCTTGATAGGAGAAATAGCATATTGGTGATATCATGCCAAGTTACCATATTCTCTTGCTTTGGAGAAAGATCGTCTCCTTGGTAGAAACAACTTTCAACTATTTTCTACTGTTATAGAGATAGAATCCTCTACACTTTCTTCTAAATTTTTTCTTTTAGTCCAAATGGAGTCTACGATATCAGTTCAAGACTGGAACTGACCCACCTTGATTCCGAGGTGCAGCTCCCTGATAAAAGATGCCTAACCAGAGAGATAATCGTACTGTTGCCTGTCTTTTGCTTGAAAATGATTAAAAACCATCCTTTTTCTGAATTTGAATTGCTTGAATGTCGTGTGTTGTGGCAAAAATGTGCTATGATGTTCTAAATAAAATCTTTGCACCAAATCTTCCCCTAAGACATGATTTATCACTGGAAAAAAAAAAAAATTTAACTCCATGCTATAAATTTAATGAGACTATATCTTCTCCCCATTTTTGAATTCTCTGAGTTTTTCTCTGAAATGTTAAAATAAAAAAGTAAAAAAGTTTCAATATCAATGTCATTACCCAAATGCATAGTTACTTGAGAACTCATTTTCCTTCTTAAATCCTCATATTTCGTGTTTGCAAATCTTGAATTGGTTTTTGCTATATGAAGCATGACACATTCAATTCTCCCTCTCTTCAGGACCATTGCCCACCCTGGTAACTCTTGTTAGGACTGGGTATCCAGCCCAAAAGACTAGCTTGATAGGTGGAGTGACCCAATAAGTCCCTACATCTCCCCCTTCACAACCCCTCGAACGAGGCTCTCCGGTGGATAGAACGACGCCAACCACCCCATCCAACTATGTGATCCCTTGAGTCTACATGCGTTTGCTTGGGGATATAGCTTTGATACCACTGAGTATCAAGTCCAAAAGACTAGCCCAGGGGTCCAAATATCGGCTGATATCTCGGCCGTATCATATCGGCCGATATCGGCCTTTTTTTTAAAAAAAAAAAGGGGAGAAAAATATCGGCCGATACCAATTTTTTTACCCCAGGACTAGCCTGATAGGTGGAGTGACCCAAGTCTCATATAAGTTCTTAGATCTCCTCCTTCACAATTGATGTGGGACTCGTTCACTGCCCAACAATCCCTCCCTCGAACGATGCTCTCCGATAGATAGAATTTCGCTGGCTATCCCGTCTGACTAGGGGATGAATCCACATGCCTTGGCTTGGGGATATGGCTCTGATACTACTTGTTAGGATTGGGTTTCCAGCCTAAAAGACTAGCCTGATAGGTGGAGTGACTTAAGTCCCATATAAGTGTTTAGATCTCTCCCTTTCACAACCGATGTGGGACTCTTTCGCTGCCCAACAATTCTGTGCAGGAATAGAAATATACATTGGATAAAAACTATATTCTGAGCACTATTTTATTGTGTCTTGATTTATGAATTTTCACAAGACAAATTTCAATAACAATCTCCAATCCAATTGTTAGTTCACTTTCATGTTTCTAGGGGGAGTACATGTACATTGGTGCAGCTGTTTTTGTGGTGGTATTTTGTGCAATTGAGATGGCAAAACCAGACAAACCTCATCACTTTCCTCCAGAGATTTACAATATGGAGAGGGAAGCGCGCGACAAATTTATAGCAGAATGCAACGCCACTACAGTGGATATATGGGACTTCAGCGACGAACTCTGGGACTTCACAGTCAAGAAGATTAATCAGTCCTCCCGTGATGACTAGCAGTGCAAAATGACTGTATTTTTTATCAACATTAAACAGTGAAAACATACAAAACATTCTGTTGTAATGTTGTACACATTCCTGTACAAATTTTTTGTTGTCATGCAATTTTACGAATCACAGTTGCATTCGTTTTTCTTTACAATACAAATTTGTTTCTTGTGGGTTTTTTAAGTGAACCAGTGTGTGAATTTTTTTTTTTTAATGGTTAATATATTAATAAAAAAGAGATGTATTAGAGGTGCAAATAGGAAAAACAACACAAAAACAAAAAATCACAACTCCAATACACCCTTGGGACAACCAAACACTGGAAAGGAGAAAGCTAAGCTAAGTTACATATTAGACACGCAAGATGTCATTCGCAGAGATGTTCTAAATTCCGCAAGAGAAGAAGCCCAAGAGGCACACATGGAAAAAACTTTTATCTACTTCACTTGACTCAACACGATTTTTAAAGATTTTATTGTTACGTTCCCATCATAAACTCTTCACTGTGGCGTAGAGGGAAAAGCGCTACAAAGAAGAGCATTTTGGAACAACCGCGTTCGGTTATTAGGCTCGTCTCAAGTGGTCCCTTGCTTTGCTCGGTTCGGATCGGGCAAATCCCTTGGTTCGCTGGACAATAGCAAAACAGGGCCGTTGGGCAACTAGGACTCATAATCATCAAATAATGCTCGATCCTCGTAGATATTTGTCGGACATTTTGACGAGCAGGCATTGATGGGTTGATTTCTCTAATAGTAGAGAAAATATCATAGTTCGGCCACTGAAGAAGGTATAACCCAAAGCACGTCGAATTTATTCAACATAGAATTTCAAACTGTAGAAGAGAAATGACAGTAGATAAGAAGATGGTTCGTCTCTTCTGAGGCCGACAAAGGCCAGCATGTGAAATTTTTGCAAGCAAGAACTCATCTTTTTCTTCATCAAAGCCTTGTGTCGCTTATCTAGAGTGGGGTTTATTTCAATGACAGGGGTTGAGAGAACGAATATGGTTATCTAGATATCTATCTATCTGGAGCTGTTATTGATGGAGCCTGGGCTTGGGAAGCCTGAATTTTGAAAAAGCCCAGTCTGAATGGGGCTTGATACAAAATACAAATATCAGCTGAGATTCGAAATGTCCCTTTGTTATTTTTGGGTTTTAAACTTCGTCTTCTTTTTTATTTTCTCATTCGGGCCAACATAAATTGATTTAGACCCGTCTTGACTCTTGACTGAGTCACTGAAATCAACTCGATGAAGCAAATGACTTCTACTGAAGAAGGCTCTCAAACAAGCCAACGCCAATAGTCACAAGTAATGTCACAAATATCAAACATATTTTCAAATTTACCATATTTTTTTTGACAAAATACCAATTGCCGTTAATATTTTGAGATTTATTGACACTACGATAAATTCTCAATAAATTCACGATAAATAGTAATATCGCGATAATATATTGATAAATTTATGATAATTTTTTGGTAAAATACCAATAAATTCTATATTGATATTTTATTTTTGATTTTTTAAATATTATATTTTCTATGAGATTTTCCTGTTAATTTTCTGGTAAAAATTCAAGATTTTTTTTTTTTTAATTTAAGTGTGGGAAACCACGGGATACCCAGCGTAAAACCCCTACGAGTGAGTCCACTGCTCCTAGGGCACACCAAGGTTAAGCCATCGGAGCTCGAACTCAGAACCTCCCGCTTTCTGAGGCGGGAGTCAACCAGTTGAACTACACCATGTAGATTAAAATTCAAGAAATATTTCGATATTATCAATCTCCGTTAAGTTAGTCATTCTTTAAAACTAATGTCATTAGTTGGTTTAATTAACATGGACATACTAGTCTAACCTTCATTAGTGCAGCAAAAATTTTCCAACATAAACTTGTAGTTCTAAATCACAGCTCGAGATTAATTTCAATATTTAAAATTATGTCTTCGAAATAATATATATTGACTGATATACATTATTTTTTATAAATCGATTCAGGTCAATCCAACAATTTAAATACTTCACTTTATCCTAATTTTAGAACCTCTAGGCAATAGGTATAGGGAAAATTTTGTTGGGCCCAATTGAGCTTGTGCTAATCTGTTGGTTCACTATTTTGCAGGAGTTTCATTTAGTAAAAGATGTGGCTCACATTTGAAATTTCACCACTAAAACATGATGAACCACATTTTACAATAGAATTCAAATCTCACATTCACATTTTTTTTTTTAGACCAAGGTTTCCAGATATCCCATTTGACTAATCCTTTGAGCATGTATAAATCTCTCAATCCGCACACGTCGGATACAATGCTAAGGGGAATGCAAGATACAGAGCTAAGGAAAGTGACCATCTTTGTGTTAAAGGAGACTTGATCCCAAGACCTCCCACATCCACATTTACATGAAGGAAAAGAAAGTTTTATGGAGCTAATAAAATAAAGTAGCGCCGAGCCTCCATGGCCTAATTTGGTGTACCCTAAGAGCTATGGGTATTACCCGTGGAGGTTTTACGCTGGGTTTCCCACGGTTTCCAAGGCGTAAATTCAAAAAAAAATATTAAATATCAAAATTTTAATTATTTAATATAAGACTCTAAAATAAATGCTTATTAGTTTCTTATTTATTTCACAGATTATTATGATTTAAAAAAAACAGTTATTAATATTTTTAAAAAATTAAGCTTATTATTTCTTAAAATAGTATAACAGCCATCCAAAAGCCAACTTCTTGAAGTGAGTTAGAATTAAGTCATATATTCTTTATTAATTTGTCCTTTTAACAATTCAGTCTTATTTAGATCATGCGAATAGATGTTTCATGCACGTCCAATTCAACAAATTATTGAAGGTTATTTTTTAATTAACTACATGGTTAATTGTAGAGCATGACAAAAGTGTCTCTTTCTAAGATTTTTCTTTTTTTTTTCAAATGGAGTGCATGCTTTTCTTTTGAGTAATGGTAGTGAGAGGATTTTGTAATTAAACCAAGTGAGATATGTCATTAAATAAATTACGGATCTTATATATTTTAGTTCATTTGGTAGGTGATTGATTATATAAATACGAAGTATATAAAGTTTCACTATTGATTGATAATTTAAGTAATAATTTTAGCTTATAAATTTTGATGAGTATGCATCATTAATTTTTAAAAGTTTAAAATCAAAAGAGAGAATGATCTGTAAAAGTGCAACTTCGTACACAAATTACTTATATAATTCTCTTTATATCAAATCCAACTATGCGGACTTTAAGATCCATTTGGTGATATATCTCATTAGTGTGTCTTTATAAGATTTTTGTATGCGACCATACTAAGCAGAAGCACACTCATCAAAACATGGTTGAAGGTGTGGACTGGTCAATAGATTTAGATACATAAAAGTCACATATGGTCCATTGGACTTTTCAAGGTTAAAGTTCAATCTTGCATGTTTGAAAAATACAAAGCTTGAGCCTGTTATTTGAGTTCATTAAAAATTCAACCAATGTAATTGATGGTAGAACGGTGATCTACAATTGGACCAAATTTTTCACCAAAATCAATTTATAGTTATTTGATTTTAGTCGTTAAAATTAATATTTTAAAACTCCACCTTTATAAGCGGTTGAATCTGGTTCAACTTTTGATTTTTACTAAATGCAGTTCGATAATCTTGAAACATGTTCAGAGTTCAAATTCTCAAAAACCCTTAATGAGCAACGGTTTAAAAGGGTTGGTACAATTGACCCTTAAAAAGTTTTCAACTTATTATATTGGATTGTTAGACTATTCTATTATATATAATTATAATTAGTGTAATCAATATATTTTTATAAAAATGTGAATACTACATTTCTATATTTTATGATTTTGTATTTCATATTTTATACTTATTAGTATATTATTATATTTTAGCTAATTTATTGTTAAATAACTTATTTATTAGTTAATTAGTACTATTATAAGACATCATACTTGTGTGACAGGTATGGTCGAGTTTGACCACGATTAAATTCCAGAAGGTTTGATCTACGAGTCGATTTTTAAAATATTGGTTAAAATCACTAGGTGTTCTTAAAAATTTTAAGACATAGATATCTATTGATTTAAACTAGTAAAATCAAATGACTAAAATTGATTTTTAGATTGAAATTTGATTCACTGGAGTTCATCAAACTTAGTTCCAATATGAAAAGTAGTTTTTTAATGAATTTAAAAAATAAAAGAAAGGACCACATTTACAAATACAGAGATTGAAAAGTTTGATGGGCTTATTCAATTAGTTTGTGCCTACTCATTTAACTAAATGGACTATTATATATGTTAAGCCTGTTTTTTTGGGAATATTAAGAGAAGTGACTAAGTTTTACTTCGAATCAAAAGCATTGAAAACATGAGCTTTCTTAGGATAAGGGGAGGAGTAGAATTTTTTAAGAATAAAAATTCATGCTTTTATAGTTTGATGTTATTTAATATATTTTTCTTTAAAAATTATAAAGTAAGATGTTAAAAAAATTTATTTACTTTCTTCAATCTTTTCTCTCTCTTGATTCAAAGATGCCTATGTAAAAAATAATAAATTATGGCACACTGATTTCTATAAACAAGATATCAAAATTCATCTATTCTGAATTTTATAAACTCTGGTATTGATTTTAAGTGAAAAGAGTATAATTTTGGACTTCAAAATCGTATCTAAAGAATAAAGAGAGAATTTTCTTAATTCTTTTGATGCGATTTTTAAAGCCCAAAATTATACCCTTTTCACTTAAAATCAGTCGGGGTTTATAGAATTCAGAGTAAATGAATTTTGATACATTTTTTGTAAAAATCGGTCGAGAAACAGTATCGTTTGAAAATCCCACTTCACAGCCCACTTCATTCGATGGATCACATCTTCAGAACGATTTTTTAGTTATGTAGACGCCGAGTTTTTAAGTGGAAGATCAAAATGGTAATTTTTATTAACTTTTGAAAAACGGGTGTTTAGAAAAAGATTTCCTAAGTGTCTATATGGCTCTCCATGATTTATAGAAAATATACACTAATTTGATAGATAAATTAATTCCTCAAACTTGAGTTAAAGATTAAATTAAACTTTTACTAAAATAATATTGATAAGCTATCTAAAAAAAATTAAACTGAGTCACTCCACCTGGTCAATAAATGAGTTCGAGTTTGTATCGATTTCTAAACTCAAACCCACCTGAGTTGTAAAAGGTGGTTGTAATATAAAAAATATGAGTGCCCTTATCAGGGGCCCAATGAAATATCAAATATCTCAGTCATTTATCTTTCCTTTCACTCTCCTTTTTATAAACACCACTGCACGAGTGCAGAGAAAAGAGAAAAATCGGAATTCCTCATTTTTCTCTCCTTTTCCTTGGAAACAGAAATCCCCGTTTTATCGGGCGCCGAAACTGTTAACCGTTTCGCCGGCAAGATCGGGTTTCGGAACCTTTCCTAAACACCATCCTTTCCATGCCCTTTTTAAACTCTCAGACACTTCAAACCCTCCTCCTTCCACCTCCTACGGGAAAACCATCTACTCATCCTCCACGACAGTCTCCGGCATGGCCAATCCGCCGGAGGGATACTCCGACGACTTCCTCGAGCAGATCCTCTCCATGCCATCCTACGCCGGCTCCGACGGGAATTTGGCGGGAACGGCAATGGGCCTCCAGCTAGGCTCAGGGGAGGCTGGCTCCGGCTTTCCTTCTGCTGTTTATCCGCCGCTCGGCCTGAGCTTGGAGCAGGGGAGTGGCAGTTTTGCGAAGGCGGAAGAGGCTTCCGGGAGTGGTAAGCGGTTTCGCGAAGAGAGCGGGGGAAAAGCTTCTGTAAAGATGGTCAGTGTTTAAATGACGCTTCTGCCCCTAATTCTCCACCGAATTTTCAATCTAGCTTCCTTGTAGCCATTCTTGCCTAAGACACAAATTCAAAATAATCATTAATCAGCTCCACTAAATATGATTAACCGCTATTCATTATTTCATAATCAAAGTCTTATTTCAAACTGATTTTTAGAGCAAATTGTCATTTACAAGTATTTCAAATTCAATAAGACTCTACTTGACTCGGAGGGATTGAGTGGTCTAACATGGACTGAGTCTCACCGCTCCCTTCATGGGGAAGGGGGCGAAGTTCTCGTTTCGGGTGTCTAATCTCTCGGCAAGACTGGGCTCGGACTGATATAATTACACGAGGGGTTCGACTCAGCTCGGTACTTACCCGATACTGTATCAGTGGGATTACTGGGAAAAAAACTCGACTCGGTTGGCTATCGTCGTGGAAGGCCGACGAAATGACAAAAGTGCCCTCCGATATTTGAGCACTGAGGAAAAAGACACGTACTTGTCGTTTTGGAGAGGATAAGGGTAGTATTGTCTTTTTGACTGACAGTTCATTTTTGTACTGGCAGGAAAGAGATGCCGTGCATTTGTCGAGTTTGTTTCCGCCGTTTGGACACGTGCAGCCTCATTCCGTACGGCCTACTGCTCCCCCGCCTCAGGTTTGTTCTTATTTTAAAAAATAGCCGATCTTTTTAGAGCTAAAGTGTTTTAAAATCGAACCGAACCGTTAAGTTCAAATTTTGTTATCATTTTAGTATTATAGTTGTAATAATGTGGTTTTCAAAATTGCCCTCATTTGACAAAAAAATCATGTATCCATGGGATTAGTTGGATACCCATAATATTAAAAAAGAAAAAATTCCATGGCTTAAAATTTCAAAGATCTAACGTCACCTTTCTTTGTGGTCCCTTAAGATTTCTTTAGATTATATGTCTGTTTGTCCACTTGTGATAGAATCTCTTAGTAGTTTGCCTGGTACTGTATCTTGTTGAATTTGAATGGTCATGGTCATATCCCTTGGATGAGAAGGGCTGCTTAGTTATTTGCAGAAGCTAGTGCTAAATTCTGTAACTTCTAGGGATGCTTTTGCAGTCAACCCAAAAGAGAGAGAGAGAGAAAAAAAAAAACAGGGTAGGTTTGCAAAAAAAATCCCAATTTTTTCCCAGACCTAGCATCGGAGAGTGACATTCATGAGTCTTGCAAACAACCTAAAATGTTGTTTTTGATATTTTCGGTTATGATTCAGGATCCAACGAAGGGCAGTTAGTGGGAAACCAATAGTTCTCGACATAACACATAGCATGTTGGTGGAGAAGTGAGATCCATCAATCCATTAACACATTTTGGTGCAAAGGTGAGATCCATTGACACCAAAAGAGGTTTGTTGATGCTGTAAATGATAAAAGTCAACACCCTCGACATCAATAATTGCTCGATGTAGTGTGACATTTGTGTCTAATAAAAGGTAGTGATTGTGGGCCATTCAGGTTGATAGTCCACAATCACCTTATACCAAACCACTATCAACATTGGATGGAGCTAATTTTTGCTTAATTGAAACATCCATAAACTACTCTTTCAACATGCCATGTATCATGTGGGAGAAATGCTCCCTACAGTGCCCTACTTGTTCCAAATTCTTTGGCAAAACCAAAGGGTGTTTGATGCAATGTCCTCCACTAGTTGTAACCTAAGAATGGAGACGTTTCCGACGTCCATGTGAGCATGGTGTGGGTCCATGTTGCAAGCAAAATTGAACATCAAACATGTGCAGGTTGGTGTGTGGGGGATTCAAACCCCCTGTGACCTTTTGCATATGACGGGTAAAATCAGTTATGACCTTGTTCTTGGTTTGCTAACTCCCAAGTTTGAAATGTGGGAAGGGCAAAGCAATACTCCATTTCTGGGTAGTCAACTGAATCCAACTCATGAGAGAATCTTTTCATCTTTGGTTACTCTGTTTGGATGGAGGAAGATTATACAATGTTATAGTGTATTTTGAAATAGCAGCTTTCCCGCTTTGAGGGCATTCTTTCATTTTCTATATGCATGACTGAAGCCATATGGACTAGAATGCCCTTAATACCAAAAATAGTGATTGTAGCCATATTGGCTAAAGTGTGTCAAAACCTATCACGGGGAGTCTACATAAGGCCTAGGCTTTTTAATATGGGTTCTACAGCACATCGTGTAGAAGGGTAGCCCTGTTCTCTAAGATGTTCAAAATTATATAGATTACTAGATTATTCAAAGTCAGGACCATCATATCATTGTGACCCTTGTTTTTTTAGATCTAAAATTGCAATAGTGGATAAATAATAATAGTACTGCTACTACTACTACACTTGATCAAATCACAAGGATGAGTGAGATCGGTGTTGGTCCAAACATTAGATTTGAGTCCAGATAATTGAGTGGTGTGAGAAACTGAGAACCAGATCATTATATGGGCCCTCCTATCGCCCATAAGCTTTAGGCTCAAGTGAGATTACTACCCAGGTTGGAAGAATATCACCCTCTGGACAAAGAATGGGTTGCCCTTTATTTTTTGCTAATCCACTGTATGCAATGGGGATGTTTCGTCCTTTTTGCGTACATTTTCTACCTTCCAAAACACCTTAGAAGTGGGTGCATATATATTATATTAGAACTGCATGCTGGAGAGTGTGCAAATGATTTGTGTGCAATTTCATACGTCTGGCTGATTTAATCAACACCTGTTTTGGCATAGGATTTTTCTTACACTTCAAAATCAAACTTGTGGATATTTAGTTGGTTATAGGTGGAGTAACCTGGACTTATAGGGTGTTTTGTGATGATTGTGCCATCTCTGATTGGTTTCTGATATCAATTGTGCGTTTTTACCAAATAGCAGCAGCAGCAGTAGTATTAATAGTTCATAATAATGATATTTTTTTTTTTAAGTTGTTGAAATGGTTAAACTGCAAATATTACAGCCTTTCCACGGCCAGTCAACTCAGGGAACCGTTACAGTTGCGCCACACCCACCTGCCATCCGTCCAAGAGTGCGGGCAAGGCGGGGACAAGCAACCGACCCTCACAGCATTGCTGAGCGGGTATGCTGAAGCCCTGTACAAGTTCTCTTTGTAGCTTTCTTTCCTGTCTTTTCCATCTTATTGAATTTCATGATTGCAAAAATAAAAAGTCCACACTACATGTAATCTCACTGGTGGGAGGTGATGGGACTTCCACATGAAGTGTGGTTTTTTCTCAATAAAACAAATGGCATCAGAAGCTTTCAAATTTGTGAACAGTATGCATATTGTTAGCTTGTATGTTAAGAAAGTATATTTTGCATTTCATTTAGGGTGTGACGGATTGGGAATTGTGGTTAAGCATGATTTAGCTTCTAATTAGGGACACTCCCACCATCTTCATTCTGGCATGGGGATCTGATAAATTGATGAATTTGGACGAATAGATTAGAGGATAATGGTCATGCAGCAAAGGGAGGTAATCAACATTGGCAAAGTTCTTGGACTTGAGAATCTGAGATGTGGTTGTTATAAAAGCTCATTGTTAGTTGTCCAGTAGAGTACTTTGGGGTTGAAGAGAGAGAGAGAGAGAGAGAGCGCATTAAGGACCACGACCTTTGTTAAGTTTCATAAAAGAATACTGTATGGTCAAATTGGAAACAAGCATCTATTATGATTTTTTACATTTAGTCGTCGTTTTCCTTACATTCTAATGGTTATTGCATTTTTTTTTTTTCACGGCTGCAGCTACGCAGAGAAAGAATAGCTGAAAGGATGAAGGCTTTGCAGGAACTAGTACCAAGTTCTAACAAGGTGATTGCTCAACATGATTGCTATTTATAATTACATGTTTTGTTAGTTGCATTTATTTTATGCTATCTAGAAAACAACATTTGTTATTAATGCCAATTTTCAAGTATATGCTGCTTCTAGAACGATGGGGATATTTTCTCGCCATTTTCACGAAAGCCTTCGAATATATATATATATTGTCTTAAACTCATTGGTTTCATAGATGAGGAAAATCATCTTTAAATCTTTTGTCTAAAAGTGAATTGCCTCTTGTCCTCATTACAACTGGGAGGCATCTTCTTAACTCCATAATTCTGCGAGTACAAAAAGTAGAGCCAAAACATGCCTAGTATCCTTGTTGATGTTGCTGAGCATCAAAAACCAGCCTCATAGTCACTGTTGTTTGATGATCTAGTGAAAGAGTGAAAAAATCCCATCAATTTTCTTCTCTTGATGTTAGTGATTGACCTTCTATCTGCATGTATGTTTTTAAATAATTATAATACATGTGTTTGAAATTTTAATTAATACTCCTTTTGGCATCCATAAGTAGCCTTGACAAAAAATCCATGGCTAAATGACTGCTTGAATCATGTGCTCTAAGAGGCCTAGACACCTTGATCTTAAAAAAAAAAGGACTGCTTGAGTCTATATTATTGAATCTGTGGTTGTCTGTGGACTGTTGCAAACAGACTCATTTTTCTACAGGAGAGAGGTTCCCTTATCCACAACCCATCCCCCCTCCCACACACCCCCACCCCCCCCTCCTCCTCCCCTCTTCCCCCTCCCTCCTCCTCCCCTCTCTCTCTCTCTCTTCTCCACTACCTCAGGGATTTTGAAGAGTTGTGGCTTTGACTGGTTCTATTATGACAGTGGAGAGCCTTTCACTAGTTCACATTGTGGGCAAAGTCATCATATTGAATGAGGTTCTGCTTCGTAGGACGTTTTTGATGATCTTGATGGTTCTTTTGTGGAGTAGGCTAGCTTTTGGAGAAACGATGAAGATGTTTTCTTTAACATGTGCAAGGTTTCATTCATGAATAGTGGATAAAAAGAGCACTCTTTAGCGATTTTTTTTAATTTTAAAAGTTATTGAGCACCTTTTAGCGATTTTTTTTTTAATTTAATTTTTTTTTAAGCGGTAAAAAAAAGAGCACTTGAAAATCTTTAATCTGGAGGAGTTCAGATCTCTTGAATGTGTTTTGCGTGGTGCTGTCACTGCGTTGTTCAACAAGTGCAAATTGCTAGCCCCATACCATTCAGCTGTGGAGATGAATCTGTTAAATGACAGGATTTCATGTGGTACATTGATGCATTGGATGTAGAAGAGGTTCTGGCTGAAAATAAGTTACAAGGGCCTATAACGTGCATGAAAATTGTTCAGTTTGTTTGGTTTCTTTGGATCCAGAGATAGACCTTCTTCACTTACTAAATGGATCTTCAGATTCATGTTGGGCTCTCAACATTAGACCTGTTGTTCCTCACTTGCTCCCACGTTTACTATTTTTTTTTTATAACACTACTTCACTAGAGCTTCCAATCCCTTTTTTTTTAGGAAGGGTGAACAATAAAGTTAATAAGAAAGTATTTACACCATACAGTGCTACCCCGAAGGAGTTATTTGACAAGTCACTGATCTTTAGTTAATTAGATGCAAAAACTAGTAGACAAAATGGATGTATTGTAACCAAGACACGGAGACCAACTTCCACTATGATGCAAAAAAAATTCTCTGAATGATGGAACTCTGGTGGATGCTTTATCCTCAAAGACCTGCCTATTGCTTTCAAGCCAGACAGTCTCTGTGATTGCCAAAGGTTCTAATTTCCAAGGAGCTTGACCTTTCTTTGAGAAGGGATCAGAGATCGACTGTAGTATGGGAGCCTGGAAAGAAGGAAGAACTCAATGAATGAGTAAGAGGAAGAAGAGAGGTACAACTAAAGTGACTCTTTCCCAGACATGTTTTATATTGTTGTGGTAGAGCTGATTCCCTATAATGTTCCGAAACTACTACAAGAAAATGTGGAATATGGTATGTCACCCATCAATTTGCTTGTACACAAATGATTTCATGATCTTCATTTTGCTTAGGGTGCTTCTGAACTTCACCTTGCACCCTAAGGAACCAAGAAAGTTAAGAGACAAATGGTAAAACACTTTTTATACCTGGTATATTTACCTGTTGCACCGGTATTCAGAGTTCTGACATTTTTATGAAGAAATGGCACTTGTCAGCATTACCACTTTTTTAGCATCTTCATTAGCCCCAGCTCAAATGTATCATCTCTCCATGTTTTTAAGCTTTTCATTATTTGATGTTTTTGGTTACAATATCCTCAGACAAGTCCACATCAATTTAATTCTTGTATACTCAAGTTATTTTGCCTGCCGTGTCTTTTTTGTTTTTACCATGTTTTTAATGCCTTCTGCGGACAGATAGAGCATTAACAATATTTATTTTATTTTTTTTAAAAAAAAATCAAGTCCAGAGAAAATTCACTTTTTATACATAAGTTATTTTGATTGCCCCTGAACATGGGTCACCTTTATATTGATTGAAAACACAATGCCCCCCCTCTCTTTCTTTTATTATTTATTTTTAATATCTTTTGTAGTCGGATAGAGCGGCCATGCTTGATGAAATTGTAGATTATGTGAAATTCCTGAGGCTGCAAGTCAAGGTAAGTTAATTTTTCTATTTTTCCTCCTAACAGATTATGAGACTGCTTGAGTGAAAAATAATAATAATTGAGTTTGGAATTATTTTTGTAATTTGTAATTGCTCATTAATGTCACCGATCAACTACCTTTTTGCAATACTGCCAAAGTACCCCATGAAAGAACAAACATAAACAACTCCCACCAATCCATATCAACCTGTACCAAACGTATACCAACCTTACACCTACTTTCTTTCTTAAATCCTTCCGGACGTATCATTGCTGTCTTCTGTATGTGTCCCCTCCATTTCTGAAAAAAAGCTTTGGGAACCAAATTCTAGACGGTGTGAGCCATTCTGAATAAACTGCTACTAGATACCAATGAGTGATATCCAGCAGAAGCTCCTCTAACACATTCCTGAGCTGAAATGTTGATTTTCTTACTTAATTCTCCTAAAGAAAATAAGCATTTCAGCTTGGAACCATCCGTATCAGGGAAGTAATGGTATGATCATTTAGAATAGTTTGTACTTATTCAAGCACCACAATCTGGTAATATTAGAGTGCCTTGGTGGATCATTTTGGCTTGAGTATAAAACTCCCAGTTAAATAAGCAAGGAATAGGGCTTTGAGAGAATCCCTGCTTGTCTCCTTGTATCTTTCTGATTTATTTTTAGCTTCTTGTTCATTGTTTGAATTCAAAGGTCTTGAGCATGAGCAGACTGGGAGGAGCTGGTGCAGTGGCACAGCTTGTAGCCGACATACCGCTGCCATCCGTCGAGGTAATTATTATACATTAATGTACGGTTGATTAATTTTTTTTAATAAATGGTCGATTAAGTGGGGATGAATTCCTAAAACAAAAAGCTGCAGAATCTTTACACATCAGTTGTCTGTATAATTTCTATGTTCCGTTGTCATTTTTGCATCTTAGATTGCAGAGACATGGATATTTTTATCATGCATGCAAAAATATGAACTTAGTGAAAAGTGAAGCATTTTAAGTTCTTTGGAAGTAATGGGTTCAGGCATAGGATGCAGAAAAACAGAAACTCCCATTGCGCCGATTTTTGTGCACCCTGTATCCGGTCAGATTGTGGTTTCAATTATACATCTGCATTTGAAACTTGGAAGCATTTAGCTTATCTTTATCTTAAATAATATCTACACATCTCAAAAAAAAAAAAAAAAAATTTATCCTCGTATTACAGCGTGATGTCGTGATGGATACGTGAATACTTAATGTTAGTGCACTTTTAACGAATCAGGGAGACGCCAGTGAAAGTGGAAGCAGTCAGCAAGCGTGGGATAAATTGTCAACGGACGGAACTGAACGGCAAGTGGCTAAGCTCATGGAAGAAGACGTCGGTGCGGCCATGCAGTTTCTGCAGTCCAAAGCTTTGTGCATCATGCCCATCTCACTGGCCGCTGCCATCTACCACACCCAACCACCTGACGTTCCCATGCATGTGAAGCCTGAGCCCAATGCTCCATCGTAGGCTGGAGAGCAGAGTCGTGTTTCCACGTGCCCATTGACAACTCCAACACGGTCAGGCCCCACATTTCAGACCCACCCTTAGTTCCTTCCTCAGTCTGGTTTCTAACTCTTCCCCCACCTTCAGCTCATTGCAATCGAAGTCAGAAACCATATTTCGCTTTCACTTTGCTTTTCTTTTCCTCTTGTCACTGCTTTTCTCAAACATGTGTAATGTCATGCCTAGGATTTTTTTTAATTTTTTTTTACAGAGATTCCTCCTTCCTTATATCCTCCAATGTTTTGAATGAAAGGGAGAGCATTGTCAAAGCTCTTGTCTGCTCTCTCTTTTATTTTTTCTTTAAAAAAAAATGGGTGGAGATGGTGGTGGATTACCAAAACACTTTGTTGGTGGGACCTTTTTCAGATAGTGGGGGATTGGTGGGACCGTCTAAGACTGATGGTTGAGTATGGATATATAACAATCTAATACAATATATAATCAACATAAATGGGAAGCAAGTTCAAATGGATTAAAATGGTTGGCCAGTCTCTTTCTCTTCTTTATATTTTTTCTAAGAGTGACGTTGGAGATTATGTAGTCAAGAGAGGGATTGATTGTGTTCTGGTTTGGTTCTTGTGAGTGGGCCGAGTTTTTAAAAGCAGTTCTTATTTCCTTTTTGAAATCCTTTGAATCATTGAAGGGTGAATCATTGGAGAGAGAGAGAGAGAGAGGAGTGTGTGTGTGGATCATTACCCAGATTTTGTAAGGGTAAATTGTTTTGGCTTTTTATTTTTAATTTTATTTTCTGAGATTGGAGAAAAAAAAATTACCCTTACAAAATTAAGGTAATGATCCAGATCAAATTGTATAGTTTGTTTGTCTATTTTTTTTTAAACCTGGAAAATCCCGTGTAAAATCTCCACGGTGATATCCAATTACCCATTGCTCTTGCTCTTAGGCCACAGCAGGCATGGGGGCTCGAACTGGACACTTTCCGCTTTTTGAGGCGGAAAATTACTAGTTTAGCTATATCCATGTGAGTGGTTTGTCTTAAAAGAAAACAGTTATGCAAATTATATTTATGTTATTCAACAAGTGCTTTTAAATTTGATGTTTCTATTATTTTCTTCAAAAAAATTATTTTTATTAAAAATGAATAAATCATTATCTTAGTGATTGATGATAATTTTATTATTATTTTGAATTTTTTTAATTCTTCATATAGGAAATTGATTATTTAGAAGACGAAGAGGTCTTATTTCTTGTGTTTTTTTCCTTCAGAGGACTCTCTTATTCTATTGAAAAAGAAAGGTTTTATTTTTCATACTTCGATGGGTATACATTCCTTGAGATTAGTAACCGAAATTCAAAAGATAGAATGATGGTGCACTCCTCTTGGGTGACACTGGTTGCTCTCAGGTCTAGAGATGTCAATGGGCACTTCAGTTTGGATTGGAAAAAATTGGATTTTTTGTTACATTATTATCATTTAAATTATTAATTTTATTAATTTATATTTAATCTTTATATTTGAATTTGACAAATTAGTTTTATAGCAGTAGGATTCGAATTCACAGCCAAGAAGTCCTTATCACTTGGAATTTTCGATATATATCATAGTTTAAAAATTCAAAGAACTCAAACTGAGTTGAGTTGACTTAACTTAATATGATATCGAGTTGAGAAGTCAATGAGTTCTATCGAATTTTTTTAATCAGTTGGAAAACTTGTTCTCAAGTTACTCTACAGAGTAGAATTCAAGTTTTCAAATTATGATATAGATATTGAGTATATTATTTGAGACGGGTTCAACTTGACCTATTGATAAATTATGTCTAAGAAATACGTTTCTTAATTTTAAACAATTAATGTCTAAATAAATATATAATGTAAATGAAAGAATATAATAATATTTTTTTTGAATTTACGTGTGAGAAATCATGGGAAATATGAATTCTCGAGGGATTGAACCTGGCACCTCATGTCAGGGGTCTGAATATCGGTTGATATGAAATGTATCGGTCGATATCAGCTGTTTTTTTTTTAAAAAAAAAGGAGAGAGAAAAATATCGATCGATACCGAATTTTGGACTCCTGGCTCATGCGTTTGAAAGCTCAAAGAAAATGGTTCTATGGCTGTTTTTTGGATTTTGGACCCATCATACTACTGTGGACAGTGGGATGTAAACGGGTAGATTCAAATCAGATTGTATTACAACCAAAACTCTTAACCTGACATTACTGCTCGTGACACAGTTTGATTCTCTAAATATTATAATTATTTTTACATGTATTAACTTTACTAAATAAAAGTGTAGGTTGTGGATACACTGATTATGAAAAAAAGATCATTAGATATCTTTATTATTTGATTTAAGCAAATAAATTTAGTAGGTTGTTAAGAAATTTCACTTTAATTATATATTTTATTTAGTTTAAATTAAGGAGTTATATATACAGTGAAATATATATTTAAATTCTTACACAAGCAACTTGTTATTTGATTTTGTAAAGTTACTAGATCCCACTTCATTGCAAAATATCTCTAATTTTAACTCGAGTCTGAGTTAGGTTAGCCATGTCCAATTCAAGACTCACAAACTATTGGATCTAAATATCTATCATAGCCATTGGGTCAAGCCTTGAGCTAAAATTTTGAGTTAAATGGAGGCTGGACATATAGTCACCACACTTTCCTGCTACTGGACACGCTTTTCGAATTTTGAAGTGAAATTACCATTTTGCCCTTATGTATTTTAATAGTCCGATCTAACCTCCAAAATGGAAGAATCAATCGAACGATTCTATGAATCGTCTAATCGAACCTCCAAATGGAAGAACCGACCGAACGATTCCAGAAATTGTCCAATTGAACCTCCAAATGGAGTGGAGAAGGATTTTCAAAAGAGGTAGTTTCTCGACCGATTTTTACAAATAAGGTATCAAAATTCATTTACTCTGAATTTTATGAACTCGGGAACTGATTTTAAGTGAAAATGGTATAGTTTTGGACTTAAAAAATTGTACTCAAAGAATTAAGGAAAAATGTCCTTTCCTCTTAATTCTTTGGATAAAATTTTTTATGTCCAAAACTATTCACTTAAAATTATTCCGGAGTTAATAAAATTCAGAGTAAATGAATTTTAATACCTTATTTTGTAAAAATTGGTCGAGTAACGACCTCCCTGCCAACTGTAATATTTGCGCGTTCAGCTCAGTTTTTCAAACGAGGCGGTTCTTAACCTATTTTTACAAACAATGTATCAAAATTCATCTGTTCTGAATTTTATGGAAATGATTGATTTTAAGTGAAAATGATATAATTTTGGACTTAAAAAATCATATCCAAATAACTAAAAGGGAATGCTATTTTTCCTTAATTTTTTGGGTACGATTTTTGAAAATCCAAAACTATACCATTTTCACTTAAAATCAGTGTCGGAGTTCATGAAATTCAGAGTAGATATATTTTGGTACTTTGTTTGTAAAAATCGATCGACAAATGACTTCTTTTGAAAATCCTCCTCCACTCCATTTGGAGGTTCAATTGGATGATTCCTTGAATCGTACGATCGGTTATTCTATTTAGAGGTTCGATTGGACGATTCAATGAATCGTTCGATTGGTTCTTCCACTTAGTTGTTTACTGTAATAAGTTTACGTATTTGAGCACTATAATAAAATTTCAAGGAGGTTTCGACCTAGATATAGCGAATAGGATATGAACAAAATAGTCAAAATGTAGAAAAGCTATTGAGGTCTTACGTGATGAAAACAAACAAATAAATAAAGTTAGGACAACGGAGATGTACATACTAAGTTGGATGGGTGGTTTAATTATAAATAATAGAATTAAAAAAGAATGCATTATGGATAATTTAAAGATAACTCCGATAGATAATTAATTGAGAGGAATTCAAAACCAAACTTAACTCCAATGCATAGATTCAAAAGGCTATATAGCAAAGACAGTAGGAGAAGAAGACGATCTTTAAAATATAGAGAAAAGAGATAAAAATGACATGCTAGATTATATTCTATTAAAGATATAATTTATGATAAAGTCAATTAGAGAAGAGAACTCCAGATGGATGAGATATTGGCCGTTGATGATGATGATAAAGGTCCAGATAAACATGTCTAAGATTTAGAAATGAATTATGTATTTGTAAGATTAGTTTCACATAAAAATACCTACGTTCTTAAAATTTTATTTTTAATTTAAATATAAAATTGAAAGTTATTGACTGAAATTTGATTTGAGCATCATGTACTACTGAGAAGGCAAATGGTAAAATAAAAAAGCCGGAAGCATCGAATAATTTACATGAACTACACAGTGTCCCCAACTAACCCTGGAATGTTGTTGGTGAGCTTCTGTCAAATCAGTGAGAAAGATTGCAGCTTTTCGCACAAAGTTGGCAGCATTGGAACATTTTCTTTTGGAACATTTTCTTTTTGATCTTTTTCTAGAGAAATATTTTTTTTTAATAAAAAAAAAATATTTATTATAAAATTAAATGAGATGAATCAATGTTTTAAAATCCGGCTCACAGAGCGACCCGTCCTACAGGGAGGGTGGATTAAATAAGGTTCAACCGGGTTAACCCATTGTCAAACCCAGTCAAACCTGTGTTATTAATATAATATTATAAATAATATTAAATTATTAATTTAATAAATTTTTTTTCTCACAAATTCAATTGTAAATACTAAAAATTAATAATCTAAAATCATATTCTAAAAAAAAACCCAAATCTTCATCTTCATTTAAAGAAGCCAAGGATTTTTAAGGGTAAAGGGTCACGGGTTTATTAGAAAAGCTGAGTTGACCCGCGGGTCGTAGAGGATTTTTAATCCAAAAGGGTCTTAAAATGACCCGACCCATGTTTCAGCCGGGTCACAGTTGACCCGCAAGTCGAGCCGGATTTGATAACATTGAGATGAATAGATAATTTTTTAAATAATATAATATAAGAAAAACTCTTCAATCTTATCTTAATAAAGAATAACCTTTTATAACAATCAAATTTAAGAAAACATTATAAAATTAAAATGATCAAATAAAATTTAAATTTATACCTCTCCACTTTAACATTAAAAAGTGGGTTTTTTCTTTAGAGAACACTAATGCCCAAATAGCCTTTTTTTCCCCTCGTGGGAGGATATCATTGAAGGGTTTGCCCATCAAGAGTCATTAAAAATTAACTTTTTTTTTTGATATGTGCACTTTTGGAGCTTTTAAAATTATAATTTGATTGATAATTTTTTTTAAAAAAAATTATAATTTGATTGATTCAATCATAGATATTTATTGTAGACTCTCAATTCATAGATCTTCCAATAAATCCAATGTTATCGTCCCATTAAACTCTCATGAGCTAAGAGAAGTCAAAAGCATCTTTTTCATTTTAAGTTCTCTTTTAGGGATCTCTCCTTTAGATCAACTATTTTGAATAGTATTAATTCAAGCCTTACACGTGGACCAAATTTTAACTGAAATATTAAATCTCAGTCACTTGATCTTGGCAATCAAAATTATCATGCATCTTAAAAAATTGCATGGTAATTTTCAACTATTAATATCAAGTGACTAAAATTTTGTCGACTGACAATTTATTAAGTGAGCTTTCAATTTCACCCGTTAGATTTTTTTATTAAATCCAAAGAATTAAAAAAATATAAGCATAACCAGCTATAACTCAAGTGATGTATTGCATCTTTGACCATCTTCTCTACTGACATTCTCCTGATCTTCTCTTAAAAGGAGATCTTTCATCTTATAAGCCCCACCTTCTAAAAGAGTTTTAAGTAGAATACAAAAGAATCCATAGCTTGGGCATCTCCACTTTTTATGGAAGATCTCGTCCTTGATCTCTTGGGATGCCTTATCTGATTCATGGTGCTTTGTGGGTAGTGTCATGGATTCAGAGTTTTTCTAATAATCACTACATAATGGAAAAGAAAAAAGAAAAAGAAAAAGAAAAAGAAAAGTCTCTCACTCCTTCCCATATGAACACAATCATTATTTCGAATCTATCAACAATCAAAACTTGCTTTCTCCATTTCACAACAATCATGTATTTGTCATGTTTCTATATTTCAGAAACAATTCTTGATAAGTGGTGAGACATCCCCATGGAAGCAGCATTCAATCCATTTTCATGTTATATTTCCCTACCCTTTCTGAACCATTGCATTAAGTAAAGCAATGTTATTAAATTGAAATTTTCATTTAAAAAAAAATAAAAATATATATATATATATATATATATATATATATAAAATGAAGAGAAGAACTCATTTGTGTATTTTGCACCATTTACGGTGTTAATGTCTCTTATATGGATATTCCTACATTTCTTACACAAAACAGCAAGTATTATTATTTGTCTGATATATTTTTTTTTATGACTAAGTTTTTTAGAGTACTCCATTAATTTTCGAAGTATGTGTAAGTCTCCCTACTCAAACACGAGTAACTCTACGGAGAGTGACCCTTTAAAGTGAAGTGAGAATCAAAGTCAAGATTTTCACTTCTTAAAGCGGGTTCTCACCATTATTCTGACTCCTTTGGGTTTTTGTTTGAGGAAAAGCTTTCCAAAGTCAGTTTGATGATCTAGAATTTCCATTTATTTTGCTCATCATAAATGAGGGATGCCATGAGACAATCCAGTAAATCTCGGTTGAAAAAAAAAATCTACACTTCAATATTTAGACTAGTTATCCATGTCAGCTATTTCATGTGGCTGTTATTATTTTTGAAAAGCAACATTTTAAGTATATTATTACTTTGTGTGATGCAGAATGAGGTGTTGACTACACTCGAATTTATTATATATATATATATATATATATATATTTATTTTTTTTTAAACCTTTTTTTACAAAAGCTTTTGATTGAAAGATGAAATTCTTTCAAAATGACTCACCAGAATGAAATAATTGTGAGTCCCACTATATGTATGGGTGGATAAAGATACTGTAAATGCTCTAATGTATCATAACATGTATTGGGTATTCAACCCCTCAACTAGTACCAATTTATAAACTGGGTTATCTTTGTGCCCATCTAAAGTAATTTTACCCCAAATTACACTCTAATATATGATGTAAAAGTCAGATGGAATAAAAAAAATTATTTTTGGATAACATGAATATCTCCACTCTACATTGGAGGTGAGACTAATCCAATAGATACACAAAACCACGTGCAAATTTCGTGTATAAAGTAAGCTTCGTGTATCACGTAACCCTAATAGTTCTGCTACCTACCATTTAAAAAAAAATTGTTGGATCAAGATCTTGGATGCTCCATTAAAAAAAAATAGCTTTTGATCTTCCTTAATGGGTTGACTCAAGTTGATTAACATGGTGGTGTAGGTGTAAAGACAGAACAAAGCCTATTGAACTGAACCAACTACCTCCCAATGTCTTCAATTCTCCATTTGCTACTTCAACATCCATTATCATATCAATTCAATATCAAATTGTGAGTTTGTGTCAATGCTAACCAGAGATTCTTTAATTTTTTTTTTTATTATTATTATGAATGGGTTAGATGTGTTTGATTGGATGACGCGATTGTACCCAATCCTTTTTTAAGATTTTAGATTTTTTTTTAATATAAATGGGTTAGGTGGCTCTAATCAAGTTTCTCATTAGATGTGTCTTGGGTTTCAGCCAGCTTACTAACTTATTAAATGAACATGGGAAGTTTGAGGAGTTGGTGAAAAATTCATGTTAGTCAACTTGACAAGTGATGTGTTGATGTCTTATATTATATGGTGATGCCCAATGTTAGGGATTAAAGGGGGCAAGTGCCCTCTTTTCAGTTCTAGAGCAGAGCCCTTGACTTGAAAATTTTTAAGATATTTTTGTAATTTTGTATCTAATTTTGTCTATATATTTATCTTTGAAGGGTTTCTAATGTTATAAGTATTAATTTATATTGAGAGAGGCGAGAGGAAGAAAGCATTGTAACTCTAGTATCAAAGATAGTGAAATCGCTCTCATCTCACCGTGGATGAAGGCACATTCTCAAATCACAAAAAATTGTATGTTTGTTGTTTTCAGTTTATATGCTTTTCAGCAATTCAAATCTGGCCCAACTTGACTTGTTGACTCTATGTTTATATAAATGGAATGTAAATTTAAGTTGCATGACACTGTCAGGTTCACTATCTTGTTCTTTTTAATGTAAGAACAAAATCTTCTAATCTCAACCTTTGCATCTTCTTTTCTTCTTACTTTTTTTTTTTTTTATTACTTCTTGATAGAGACTCCAATCTATTAAACAAGAAAAGTAAATTATCAATTAGAGCCAGCCATCCTTAATAGGAATGCAGGTAAAAATTAATGCTTTTTTCAAACCTTTAACACTCAATGACCCTGAACGCACTGCCCTTTTTTATGATATATCTGCACCAGACTCTTCACTCTTCAGAGACACAAGAAATTCTTGTCACTTACAATCGCCGTACCCCAAAGTCTTTAACACATTTAGGTTTGAATTTTTTCAACTATCTTGTTTTTAGTAAGAAGGAACAACTGCTAGATCACCTGAAATCAATGAAGATCTTGTGTTTGCTATATGAGTAAATTCAGTTGAGAATTGATCACGTGTAGGTGACATGGTAGTTGTCAGAGATGTATTGTCGATCTGGTCGCAAGTCGAGCTCTACGCTAAGATCACGGGGGGGTCAAAGGGTTTTAGGGAAATTTTGTATTTTTCATATGGCGTCTTATGTAAATCCTAATCAGGGTAGTATATATGGTCATTTTGTGAGCTAGAGAGCAGAGAACATCTATAACGAGAGCTGTCTTTCCTTCATTTTTTGCTTTTGAGTATAATGGATCGTTGTTGAACCTGTGTACGTGACAAAAGGGAACTACGTAAATATATGGGTTGTGGTTTGCTTTTCTTTGTTGATTTCTCTTTTATGTTTTTTTCGATATTGTTGTTTGTGTGTGGTCGATAAGGTGATTTTTCTCGAATATTATTGGGCCTCAAATCTCCACCATTTAAAGAATATGAAAATTTCAAAATGAATTGCAGATCCTGATGGTGTTACCATCAGTTCTCTTGTATGCGATCATTCCCTCATTTATGTGTTCTTCAGAGATTCTAAGTAACTGCTTTCTGAAATTTCATAGGAGTTTTTCTTGTACATGTTATGGCTTTACTAGAAAAAGAGGGTCCCTTTTTTAAATAAATGAAATTATGATATGCTGAATTAGCTTTTCCATGTTGGACAGCAAAGATGGCAATGCACATGAATTGGTTATTGGGCAACAAGAACAAGAAAATCATGAGTTGACAACATTCTTGAGGTAGAACTCACTCTCAAAAGCTAGCCATTAAGAGAAAGATGTTTCGAAGTGTTATATAGTCGTTAGTTTCTCAAATTACGGGATGTGTGACTCTCTTACCACTTCACACCCTCCCTGAGGTGCAGCTGCTCACTCTCCCTTATGTGTGTGTAGGAGCTGCACGTGGAACCTGCTATAATATCATGTAAGAAAACCATGACTATGTGAGCTGAAGTATGCGGGTGGAGATGAAGAGGATGAAAGGCTTCATAAAGTGTTTCACATGAACTATTATCATGGAGTCCAATTCAAGGTGCTTCAGCTTTTACCCCCTTAATTTGTCTATATTCTATGGTATAATTTCTAGAAAGTATACTAATTTTTATACTTGAAATTCAAAACTGTAACAGGTTGGCACAAGGAAGGAATTGTATATACAAGTTCAAGCAACTGGGATTGTATTATTTTGGTTAATAACAATAGAAAAAGACCCTCTGGTCAATTACATCTCATCTTCAGATGCCAATGCTGAAGTAACTTGACACTATTGCATCATGTAGGTCCTCTCTGTTCTGTTTATACTGCGACCATAATCTTCTGTAGAACTACACAGCTGAGGATTTTATATTAGAAAAATGAAGGTCATTACAAAACATGCTATTGTGAAAATGGAGCAATTAAAGTTTTCCTCATTTTTGAGCAGCAATATACTTGGAAGAGAACATCTGAGCAATGATGGGCTGCTTGGATGTAGTGCATATTACCATTTGAACTAATATATGGAACCCGACCCGACCCGACCTGAACTTTTGACCCTGCCGTTTTGACCCGACCCTATCCGATCCGAATTATAACCCGACTCAACCCGAAACCCGACCCGACCCGACCCGTATTTTGAACCTACTTTAGCCTACTTTTTACCAGGTCGTGTCGGGTCTAGTTAACTTAAAAAATCTCTCAACCCAACCTGACCTGAATTCAATGCGGGTTTCTGACTTCTCAACCCGACCCGAGCCGCTGACCCGACTTTTATAACCTGACCCGCATGATTTTCGGATTGGGTCATGCGGGCTCGGGCCAAAACCCGACCCGAGTTTCACCCCTAATATCACCCACTGGTATTTGCGGTCATGATGGGCATGCATATAAGCTTTGTGTTAACTCTGGGAACATAAGAGTGATTTTCACAAATTGATAAGTAGAAGAGGTTTTGAAGGTCTTTGAAGGGGAACTTGGTTTAAGTGATAGATGGCTTATTCATAAGCTTTGCAAGGTGGTCAGAACTGAATTTTTTTCACCAAGTACCCTAAAAACACTTCATTTTCCAAATGAATTTCCTTTTGAATTTGATCCATAGCAAAGTCTCTCTTCATTTCCCTGGTACAGGTATACCTGTTCATTTCCAAACATAGGATCATGGGCTGCTTGGTTGCAGAACCAATAAAAAATGCCTCTAGAGTTATCTCAAACTCATTGGCTTAAAAGAATTCAGATGTGACAGAGTGTTGGAGTTTGGTTCGATTTAGGAATCTGCATTGAATTAGAAGTTCTATTTTGATTTGATCGTTTCCGCTGATTGAATCGGGGATAATCCCAACATAAAGGGCATGCCAACCAAGTCAAGACCAACCACAATCCAGTTTGGTTCTGTTTGTTTTAAGAGGGAAGTCATCAGAAATCTCCACTCCACAATGAGTGATCTGATTGTTATGAATGACAAAGGAGAAATCTTCTATGAGAATGATGTTGTATCAGCATCTTGTGGTATTAGAACTGTTTGGGTTGCACTGTCCAGCAGAAGCCAACATGGTGCCACATAGTTATTAGATGCTTTGAGGTATGTCTTCTACTATGATTGGCACTGTCAGATTGAATTTGCTTGCCCTACTTTATTTGGCATTGTTTGGACTTGAAACATCAGAGTATCTGTGAATTTTATTTTCTTGTCATTTGGGTTTAGTGGTACTGCAGTGACAAAATGAAAGACATCCAAAATTGTAAGGCACACACTAGTGTAATGGTGGTCTGCACCTGTGTGTAGGACCCCATGAAAAGATAGATTAGAAATGTTCACATATAGAAACCTTAAGAGTACCACCTATAGATGAGAAAATGTTGCTTAATATGGTTTGGACATGTGCATAGGAATTTAGAAACAACTCTAATTTTAGTTTAGGAAATTAGAATAAAGTTCTCTGGGGACTTTAATACAATTTCAGGAGATCAGAGAGCTCAAGTTTTGTTTAGATGTCTCACGGTCAATGGCTTAGCTGACTTTCTAAGCTTAACTATGGGGTCAACATGATCCCTACTTTTGATTTCTATTTGGATTGGCTCTTCTACTCTTTGTTGTATTGTGTTGGGTTTTATGGCTCAAAGCCCTTTTAGGCTACAGTCTGTTGGGCCCAGTCTGTGTTGTAAGTCCTAGTATATAATGTCTCTTTCTCTAGGGTCTTATTTGGCTTGGAGGTTTTCCCTTAGGGTAATAGAGGAGAGAAGAAATCAGTGAGGAAGGAGAGACTGTGAAGAGGGGAAGGAAGAGTTGGATTAATCCTTGTAATTGGTATTCTCTTCATAGTGGATTCATGATTCACACCCTGTGGACGTAGGCGGTTTTGTCGAACCACGTAAAACTTGTGTTCTTGCTGTGTTTGCTTATATGTGATTTTATGTGTGATTTGAGTGTGTGGGTTTATTGCACAACATATTGTAAATAGTTATATATATCCTTTTTTGGGGCATGCATCTTGGAGGCTCCTTTCTTTTACTTTATTCCTCTAATCTCGCAATGAATTTTTCTTTCATTTTCTCTCTCTAAAAATAAAAAAGGAAAAAAAAACAACCCTAGTTCAAAGTACTGAAGGGTTACTAGTATAAAGCACAAGTAAAGGAGGAATACATTTAAAAACTTGGATTGAGGGTATAAAGGACATGATGGACTATGTAGCTACAGAGATGTGGTTGTTGATAGGGAAAATGGGGAGGTATAAATCAGAAGGCTAACTTGAGACAGATGGAATTAGTGGTTAACTGGCTATGATGATGTTGACAATGATGAAACTGATTTAGTGGTGTGGATGGAACAAACCTTCAATGATAATGATGAAGAAACTAATGTGATGGTGTTAGGTCATCCAACTCCCATTTATGAAAAATCAGGATTTTTAAATGTTTCCAATCCAAATGTTACTTTAATGATCCAAATTTCCTACTGGGTTTGTGTTAGGACTGGGCTTTCAGCCCAAAAGACTAGTATGATAGGTGGAGTGACACATCTCATATAAGTCCTTAGTTTCCCCCCTCACAATTGATGTGGGACTATCGTTCGTACCCCAATAGTCCCCCCTCAAAAGAGGCACTCCAGCGGAGAGAACGTCGCTAACCATCCCATTCGGCTAGGGGATTCCTGAGTCCACATGTTGTGGCTTGCTGACCTATCTCTGATACCACTGTTAGGACTGGGCTTCCAGCCCAAAAGCCTGATAGATGGAGTAACCCAGTCTCATATAAGTCTTTAGTTTTCCTCCTCACAACTGGTATGGAATTCTCGTTCGTACCCCAACAGTTTGTTGGACAAGTTTTTGGGATGAGTTGTTTTTATTTATTTCTTCACTTTTCTTCAAGTGCGATTGATTTTTGGATATGATTTGTCAGTCAGTTTTTGCCGATCGTTGCATGCTGGTGATTGACAATCACCATCTCTCTCTCTCTCTCTCTGGTATTGTACTGATAATTTTCCATTCTCCTCTCTTATGCAGGAAAAGATTCAGCAAGTGTCAGATTTTAGAACCTTCTCAATGTGCATTTTCTCAGCCTACTTCCTCTGGGAAGGCATTTGCAGCGAGTTGTTGTGGCACTGGATCTTTCTTGGTTTATATGTGATGTAGGACATGACTCAAGTGGACCCCGCTCATCTTTCCATTTTTTTTATTTATTTAGCAAGCATATTTGAATTTCTAAATTTAATTTAATTTGTCAAGTAGTTTCCTAATGTCATTAGGTGTCCTAATTAAATTAGCATTACTCTTTTTTCCTGCCTTCGCTGTAGGCTTTCCCTTCTTCTGCTGTCTTAGCTGCAGGCTTTCTTCCTTCTCTCAGTCCCAGTGAAGACTCAAGATCTCTGATTTTGCAGTATCGCTCTACCGACAGCATCGATTCCACATCAATACGAGTCGTGCTCAGTAACTACTGAATTGCTCTTGTTGTTCCTATCATCCACAAAACCAAGTTTCTGCAGATACATATTTTCAAAGAAATGTAATCATTGTGTACCCTACTAATGATTGATGAGCAAGTAATGATTGGTCATCTTTTGGAGAATGTATCACAACAGTGCTTCTCGTAATTATGGATATGTACCTTGAAAGCAAAAATCAAGTAGGAAACCATCCAACAAAACTCATGATCACCTATAACTTGTCCATACAACTAGAAAGATTACTGTAGGTTCATTTGAATGAAGGCAAGCCTATTGCCTATCAACAGGAGGGTTCTCTTAGACATAAAATATATATTTTTTAACTAAGATATATAGGCATCTTACTCGAGACATGTATTAACCTCCTAATCTATACACACCAAGTTAGTTTTACAATGAGTGGCCCTTTAGGGTTAAACCACCCGGCAGACTAAATATTAGCTGAAAAATCAAATATTAAACATTTATTTTAAAGATGAAAATTACTAAACATCTTTAGAAAAAAAAAGGATGTCGGCGATATTTGATCATTAAGATTGACTGATTAAAATTTTATTTTTTAACTAAAATTTAGTATTACTTAATTTATTTTTAAATAAACTTTGAACTTCATTAATTTGATTTTTTTATTAAATTATAAAATAATTAAAAACAGAAAGAGAATCGAATATAATTTAATGACAAATTGTAAGTTGTAACTAAACTGGAATACGGACAAAGGAGCTCTCTCATTTCTCAACGGCGTGCGTTACGGTGCAGCAAACGCACACCATAGTCCGTTCCCCCACCACAAAAAACCCCTGATTTTCCATCCAAAAACCCTCACCTTCCTAATCCCACCTTCACACCCAAAACCGCCATGCGCTGACTCTTCTTCAATCCCAGCCATGGCCCACGGAGGATACGGCAAGCGCAGGATCGCCGAACGGGGCCCCTTGAGCCGTCGATCCAAGGGCGGTTTAGCCATCGACAAGAAAAAGAAGAAGCCCAAATCCGTCTCCCTCAAGAACCAGATCCGATCCACCGAGCGCTTGCTTCGCAAGGTACTCGTCTTCTCCTCATTTGCTTGGATTTCGTTGATGATATTTTCTGCCTTCTGGGATTCTCTTTTCATTTTTTTTTTCTCATTGCATGCTTCGGAATTTGGATTAATTTCTCTTGAATAATGTAGAATCAGTTGAACATATACATAGGAATTCCCAAGAAATAAAGGCAGGCAGCATAATTGCTAGGTCTCCCATTATGCAACTTCTAAAATAGAGAATTTGCAGATTTGACATGATATTTTGAATATGTTAATAAAAATAAAATAAATTTAAGCAAAGTTTATTTTTAATTGGTGTAATAACTCTTAGAGATATAATTTTTAATTAAAATGACATGTAAAATAAACATAAAAGGGCAATGTATAATTTTAGCTCTAGGAAACAAATAATAAACATTTCAGCAATTTTTAGTTTGGTTCTAAAGAAGAGTGTGATAATATTTTGTCATCTCGAAGACAATTTCAAAATGGTACTGTAAGATTCCAGGAAGAGTCCTTCAAGAGTTTGACATGGAGACATGTTTGACATGGGTGCTTTGCTCATTTTGAGAATCTATGGTAAATATGAATTTGTGCACCATTTTAACTTTGTCAAGGAGCAGAAATGGGCAATCTTTTTGAAAAAAAGGGATGAAAATGGGTTGGTGCAGTCAATTTGACTTGATTTTTGTTGAGATTTAATTTCACGTAATGACCATTTAAGTGTTATGGTACTTACTAAAAAGAAGTGAAACTATCATGCTTCCTGCTCTTGTTGTGTACACATTTAATCTTGGTTTTTTCTTTTGTTGTTTGAAGACCATAATTCATGAACTCTTGGCTTGATAATATTCCCTTAGGAGCTATTTGTCATTTTGCAGATGATGCAAAAAAGGCGGTAAAACAGTTTTAAAAAATTCTATTTGGACCGACTTTTACTTAAGGATTTTAAATCCAGATTTGTAACGATCCGTCCTGCTAGCACACCTTCCTTCCCTCAGTTTCCAGCCTCTTCCACCTACGCAGTTGGATCTTTTGAATGCAGGTATACGACGTGAAACAATCCTATTGGCTGCAGCGCAAGCACAATAAAATGAGCTTAGAGCTTTAGAATGTATAATATTGACAATGTAACGACCCGACACGCTAGCACAATATTGTCTATTTTGGGGCCCATGCACCCTCACGGCTTTGCATTGGGCCCAAGTGTCACACTAGAGGCCAAAACGCATTGTGCTAGAAGGGAGGAGAAGTTAGGCTTATATACTCCACTCTATTCTTTGTCTTAGACGATGTGGGACTTTTTCGCGCTCTTCTCTCTCTGGCGCAAATCTCTAATGGCCTAACTCTCTTTCAAGCACCCTCCTCTGGTGCGGGCCATTACAATCCCACCCCCTTTGGACAAGTGCTGTCCCCGGTTCTACCACTCTCATCTTCATACACTTTGGTCCGAGAGTTGAACTGGGATTTGATACCATCTGTAATGACCCGTCCCGCTAGAACAATATTGTCCGCTTTGGGGCCCACACACCCTCACAATTTTGCGTGGGCTAAAGTCTCACACTAGAGTCCAAGACGCGTTGTGCTAGAAGGGAGGAGAAGTTAGACTTATATACTCCTTTCCACTCCTTGTACCAGGCGATGTGGGACTTTTGGGCGCTCCTCTCTCTCTGGCGCAAATCTTTCATGGCCGAACTCTCACTCAGGCACCCTCCTCTGGTGCGGGCTATTGCAGACAATTTGTTTCTTCCATCATGCCTCTTCAACTTAGATATGCCATTGATCATATCATAAGGCATCTTTGACTCTTTTGTAATTCTCCTTGATTGATTGGACTCTTATGAAGTCTAGATTGACATGATGTTTCATGAATTTTAATAAATCTTCATTGGACTTTCATAGGTTGGGGGTAGATCAGCACTAGTAGGGACCTGGATCATGTAAATCTTACTATTTAAGGCATTTTTTAATACTTAATCTGCAACCTTAAGGTTTATGGGTTTGTGACGCAGGACAAGACAAAAGGTGACCCTAAAGGTAACCCTAAATGCCTAAATGCGATTTATGCAATAATAAGAAACTAAATGAGGCTGAAATTAAAATTAAAATTAATAATAACAATTAGAATAATAAAATCTACCACAAATAATCAATAAAATTCAGAGGATTCAATGTAAGTAATAAAATCACAACCCAAACCATGTCGTAGCTCAAAGTAGAAGGTTTCAAAATCAAGAGGACAGGTGTAAGAAAGGTTCAGTACAATAGGACAGCAATGATTAAGACCGTGTGGGATATTTGGGGGTCAGGAAAGGCCTAAGATGGATCCAGAACAGCAATAAAGGGACTGTTCAAGGTAGGGGAGGGACTAAGAAGGGTATATGGCAGTAAAAGGGACAGGAAATTGAAATGGTAATGGCAGCAGAGATGGCAGTTTGGTTGTGGATGGGTATAGGAGGGTCAAAAGTCCTTGGGACAGGAGTTTAGGGACTGTATGGGCTGCAGAAAGAGGGGACGAAGGTAGTATGGTGGGTATAAGGGCTGGATAAAAGTAATGGCAGAAATCTGGGCAGCAGTTAAAGGGATTGGGGAACTTTGGAAGTCACGGCCAGTAAAGGAAAAGATTAAAAGGAAAGAAAAGAGGAGAGAGAAGAGGAAGAGGATCAAGTACCTGGAAGGGAGACAGCTTCACGCCAAACTCTCGGATTCGCTCCAAGATAATCACGGCAAAGGATTTGCAGAGAAATTCTCAATCTTGATTTTATTTCATTGTAAAAACTGTCTTTGCCCAAAGGGCTATAAAGCTTTATATAAAGAATCACTTACTTAAAATAAAATAAAGCAAAAGTACAACACTACCCTTGCTTAAAATAAAACTAACTAAAACAAAAAATAACAAGTAGAGAAAAAGGCAACCCTTGCTTAAAATAAAATTAACTAAATATAGCAATAAACAAAATAGAAACTAACTAAAACCAACCTCAAAGAAAATTAAGTACAACAACTACTAATTATAGAAAGCAACTACTAATTATGGAATCTGCAATGAATGCTCTGAGTCATGTTATTATCTCAATTAAGCATTGTAGTTTTATTTGATGTCATAAAATCACTTAAAATTGATATTGGTGACATAAAGTTACAAAGTGAAGAATATATATCGAACAATATGTTCTAAAATTTCTAGAGAATTGCACTAGACAAATTAGCCCATGCCTAGATATTTGCTTTCCACCTTAGGCTCTAGGTCCACTTTCCATTGAGTGTGCCTTGCCCTTGGCTACTATTTTTGTACTTTAAGATCTTTTGAATTTCAATTATTATTGTTGTTATTAATGTTATTTTTTTGGCATGGAACCAAGGTGCTTATTCCAACTTCTTGTTTGTCTCAAGGATTTACCCCTTGAACTCAGGGCTACCCAGGAAAAGAAATTGGCAGAACTTAAGAATCAGCAAGAGTTACATACTCGTTTGGCAAAAGAACGTAAAATTTTTCTTCGGTACAGAAAGATAAAGTTCTTTGGTATGTCACTCAGCCCACCATTAAATATCCATTAGCTGAGACTTGTGTGTATTGTCTTTCTACATATTTTTTATTCTTTTTCCGTAGTGCGTAATATTGAAGCATGGTTTTTGTTCTAATTAGAAAGAAGAAAGATAGAAAGGAGAATAAGACGTCTGGAGAGACTGCAGCGCACGTCATCTGATCATACATCTGAAGGAGAAATTGCTGACCAACTTCATAAATTGAAGGAAGATCTTGAATATGTTAGGGTAAGCTACATGTAGAAGTAGAATAACATTAGCTTTCATTCACAGTATCCACTTTTTTATGAATATTGATAATTGACATGCTGATGTGTTTATCTACTACAAAATGTGAAAATAGAAATTTAGCAACGTTGCTTCATCATGTTCTCCATCATTTACTTATTTGCTATTAGCATGAAAAATAGGTATTTCGAGACCTCATGTCTTTATCCTAATTAAAATAGTCAGTAAACTAAATCGCAACAAAGTGATAATATACAATCTATCCATGTGGTGGAAGGTAATAGCAGTCTTTAGAAATATAAATCAAAGCATTTCTTTGAAAATTAATGATTTTGCAAGGTAAATGTCTTAAATTTAACCAGTTTTGCATGATGATTTTTTGTTGTTTACCATAAAAGGAAGTAAAGGGAGAACGAAACAAAAGGTGTTCTTTTCATTGATATATATACCCTGACCTATGACACTTTGACACTTAACATTGGGCAATATTTTTGTATTTTGCCCTGTTGAATACTTCATTTTTTGTGTAAAATCAGTGTCCTTGCTTCTTCTGTATCCATGCCATCTCTAGGCAGGATAGAACCTTGACCTTCATGTAGAAGAAAAGACAGGAATGATGTTAAAAATGGTTTGGGCTTGTCTCTAGAAGAACATAATCCCAATATGAAGGGTCAAAAAATTACTAACAGAAGGTATTAGAAAGGGTGGGCTGTTAAAGACATGGATTACTTAGTAAGGTAAGACATGATAGAATATGGGGTGACAGAGAACAAGATTTTCAATGGAGTTGGAGTGGACAGTAGATCTTGGAAAATCAACCCCAAATAGATGGGACAAAGACTTCAATGTTGGTGGTGGCGATGATGATACACTTATTTAATTTTTTTAATTGAGTAATAGATGATGGTGATACACTACCATTTCTTATTTGCAATATGACATGAAGAAGAGTTAGATGTATCAGTTGTGACCTTTTGTAACTACAGGATGGACTTCTTGCCGGTGTGATTCATGTCTATATTGTAATGACAAGCAGCATGTGCTAAGAGTACTGCAATGCTGTTTTCTCCCTTACTTGCTTGCCTTGGTACTACGACAATTTAATTGATCTATCAAGGATCTGATTTGTTGGTCATTTTGTGAATTTTTACTCGAGAATGTAATTATGTTAAAAAAACATGGCAAGAGATGATGATTTCCCCATTTCAAAAAAAAAGGGAAGAGATGGTAAAATCTTGTAATGGAAGTGAATTTTCTAAAAAGAATAAAATCTTGTAATGGAAGTGAAGGCACACTGCTCTGATCTCCTTTGTTTTGTTTTCTTCTGTTTAATAAAATGTTACCTTAAAAAAAATTAAGGTACATTTTTTTTTAATGATAAAAAAATTGAGGCACATTGTGGAGGGGTTGCTTCCTCTGGTTGCAAATTTAAGATTGACAGCAATTTGAGATCTTTGTTGGTAAGATTTGAAACAATGTTAGCTTTGTGGAAGAGGAGTTTATGGATTATTGATCACTAGTCAGTCAAGTTACTCTAATTGAAGCATAATTGTTTAATTTGTTGGTTTGTTAGGCCCCCAGACTGATGGGAAATTTCTTTAGGCACCAATTTGGTAGTTCCAAATAACTTGTCATTTGGAAAAAAAGTGACATCTATTTATCTGGCCAAAATGATGAATACACTCCTCTTACGGACAGTGTGGCTCCTTCATAGTGGTTCTACAAGGAATTTCTTTAGCCACAAGTGTAGATGGTTCCAGTTCAAGTAGAAGAAAAAAGAGTGCATGAGTGCTATTGTTCCTTGTTACTGACTGTACGAGTTCTTGGAAAATAAAATGAGCACTTGCATGAGAAGTGAGTGGCTATGAATCTACTTTCATTGGAAGATGCTGCTAAAACATTTGAAAAGTTTGCTGCTTTTAGTAAAGTTCGATTTTCCTAGGGAAGTTGATGCCAACAAACATTTCCTAGTGTGTCAATGTCTGTTATTTATCCAGTTCATAATGAAGACAGATGATAGAACCCAAATGTTTCTATGGAAACAGCCATATGGTTATTATATCTTATTGCCACTTTCTTGTGGATGAGCTATTCTTATGGTTTTTCATCATTACCATCGCCATCACCATCAAAGCCTTTGTCTCATTTAGCCGAGTACTTATATTATTGTTACTATACAAGAATGAGTTTGTGGCAACCTTTTTACACTTCTCTACCTACTTTTGGTTTGTATTCATAAGCGACATTTTGCGGGTCTGGAAAGAGACTATTAGGTGCCTATAGTCTAGTTTTTCTTCTTTCTTGGATACCTGGTCTTGCGGCTATAAGGGGTTGAGAGGTTTTTGTTTTTTCTTTGTCTTTGCCTTGTATAAGTTTCTTTACACCTCTAGTGATGTTCGTCATATTATTACCGTCACCATTTCCAAAAAAAATTATGACGCGGACGTCCATGATGGCTACCGAGTCTATCAAAGTTCTCAGAAGCGACATCACGCAGTTGTTGGGATGTTATGGTTCGGACATGGCCATCAGATCTAGTTGCTCTAGATCATTTTGGTTCTGCCATGAATTTGTGCATGAATTTCTGATTAGATTGCACTGTCCTTTTCATCAGATTGGGTTTTGGAAGATGCTTTTGTCTATCAGATCTTGATTGGCTTGATTTGAGCTGTGTAGATGGATCCAACAATCTGAGTCTTCATCATCATTATTTGAGTTTATCAGTTGATTTACGATATTTATTTTATTTTATTTGAGTGTTAAACTTTATGTGATGTAATAAGTTATTTCGGATGATTGTATTATTTGCACGTGTGGTATATCTAGGGGTTTTGAGGTTTTCTTATAAATATTAGTAAGCACCCATTTTTTTTAGGCCAGGATACTATTGAAGGAATTTTCTGCGTCCTCTTCTTGTGAAGATGGTGGTCTGACTCTATCTTTCCTCGTGAAGATGGTGGTCTTCACTCTTATCTTTCCTCTGGTGTGACTCCAAGGAAACTAGATGCTTTCTATTCTTTCTTTTCCTACTATTTTTTTCTTCTTCTTTTTCCTCTAGTTTTCCCCAATTTTCTCGTATTTCTGAAACCCTAAGCCCAGAAATCCCAAATAAACCCAAATCTGACTGAACTAGGGCTAGACTTTGGCTCTGCAAGTTGCCATGAATCAAACCCCACATGGTCGTATGACCGTACAGATAGGAGTGTTCACATGACAGGTTATGCTCTGGGTCAACCCAAGCCCATTTATATTTACGTAAGCCCGAGCCTGCTTGTTTGGAAAAATGCTAAGCCCGAGCCCATTCATTTGAGATCAATAAAAATCCATCTGTTTAGATTGAAAGTAGAGATGATGAGCTACAAGTGGACCAGAATTGTGCTCTCAACTCAATTTCTGGCCACTTAATCTTAGTGGTCAAAGTTACTAGGCGTCATTGTCTTGGTATTTTTAAGAATGCTTGATGACTGTGACCACTAAGATCAAATGCCTAGGAATTGAGTTTTGAACTTAAATTTGGTGCACATGTAGTTTATCCTATATACTTTCAATTCGACGGTCATTTTTTCTAATTAATTTCAAAATAATTTTTTAAAAAGGGAAAACGACCCAAGTGTACACATAAAAACATATAATATCTGAACGGGCCAAAAAGCCCGATTGGATTTCATGGGAGCCTGACCGCTTATATAAATGGGATAAAAAAATTTAGCCTTAGCCCGGCTCATCAGACTGGTATATGTGTCCAAACCAGTTCGATTATGTCGGGTTCAAACGGTTTCGGGTTGGGTTCGAGCTAAGGAACAACGATCTTGCCTGTAGACAGGGTCCATTTGACTTTTTTCATCCCCTTTTGCCCCCTGTGCAGTTTCTCCACCCTGCAGCAAACTGTTTACTACAGAATTACCAAACAACCCCTATCTTAGACCCATTTCAGGTGTTTTTCGGATTTGGTTTCAAGTAGAACTTGATTTTACATTGTAGAACTCGACTTTTCTCTTGTGGAGAATTTCTAGATGTGCGGATCTGATTTTAGGAGATTTTGGGGAACCCTTTTTTGCAATTACCTGTAGGGTTTAATGTGCTTGCATAGTATAGAATTCTTTAGTTCTCTTTAGTTGTGATACTATTTACTTTGATCTTGCATTAATCATTTATTTGCAGAATTTTGACTTCTTAAATCAGCATTCTAATTACATTTTGTAAGCATATAGCAGTAGATATCATTCAAATTTCTCATTTTCCTTCATTACACTCTTAGATCTAGGGTTTTGAATGTCTTAACCTCATTTTAGGGCACACTTCTCTTTCTTCCTATGTCACATATGAGGCCCATTTCTAAAAGAAAAAGGTCATTATCAGGACCGACCTTCATTCTGTGCTTATCCTTAGTGTGTTAGCTAATGTAAATGAGGTTGTTATGCCATTAAAATAACTTTAAAGTTCTGTTGGCTTTAGCTAGTGTGTTAACTATGTACTATTGTGACAGTTGATAAATGTTTATGCATTTATTATCAAATTCATTCTGCCTAAGTCGCATTTTTTGTAAATATTGTTGTTTTCTTTTAAATGATTGGTGGATATCACTAGATTTTGGAATATGGTAAAGCTAATGGCTGTTTTTTTCTTTAACTGCAGTTCTTCCCCAAAACCGAGAAATATGTTTCCTTATTCATTGGAGGTGATAATCCAGACATTGTTGATAAGAGAAACAAATTGCGCAAACAGATCAAAGCCAATCTTATGGCTGCTGCAGCTACTGGGAAAGAGTTGGAAGGTAATTGACTTGGGCACTTTTGTAAAATTGTAGGAGGATGCAACTTTGTCCAAGTGAGTTTGCAGGGTGTGGGTTGCATATTGAATTTTCTAAAAACAGACTTTTCAATGCCTTGGTGACATTTTATAAAATGACTTGGTGTTTTTCATCATCTTGTAAGGGGGCTAGACCCTGTATCATAGTTGGTAAATGCCCCCATGGTTGAAAAAATGAAGTTTGTGGCTTCAAGTCATGTCACCTTCTTGGAAAGAGGAAATAAACCAGCTTCAACCCTTGCATGTACTTGCTGTTACTTTCAGGGCTGCCCCATCGGTAACCGAACATAAACTTATTCTTCCCCACCTTAATTTATGTGGACAACATTGGAATAGAATTTCGGTAAACTGGCATAATGTTGCTTGGGACTATTGTTGTTGTTGCTGCTATTCTTGTTGTTCATCTGCTGTTGCTGCTATTGCTATTGTGTTGCTGGTGCTTGCTGCTGCTGTTATCATTATTATGATTAACAATGTTATATGCATTGGGATCACTGGGCTTTATTGTTTTTCTTCAGCTGTCATTGCATGTGTTTGTACTTTTATGTGTCTATTTTTTTTAAAGGATGGGATGGTGCTTACGATGATGATCACAACTTTATCAAATTGTTCAATTTACGATCCTTTTTATCCTTTCGATTTATTAAGGGATGATTCGTTTTCTTATTACTTGTTCATTTCACCTAGGTGCTGATAGATAGACCATAAAAGGTTCAGGAGTGGCGTCCTATGGAAGGGGGGGAAGGTTATAAGCATGAGAACTATTTAGCAAATAAGAAGTTTGAAGATTGAAGTATTGAGATTGACCTGGAAGTAAAAAGAAAGGTATTAGGCTATATAAGTGTCTGAGAGCACCTGAATGCCGTATTGTCAAAGGCTCAAAGAAGCTTTTGTATGGTGTGGGTTCTGGGACTGCTTTTAGTGGTAATAGGACTTGATCACTAGAACCAATTGCACTTATCTCTCTCTTTGTCTCTGTCTCTCTCTCTCTCTATATATATATATATATATTAATCTATCTCTCACTCTATCTATCTATCTATCTTTGTATCTCTCTATCAATATCTATCTCTCTATCTATCTATCTATCTATCTATCACTCTCTCTCTGTCTCTCTCTCTCTCCCCTATCTCTCTATCTCTCTCTCTACATCCATCCATCCATCTTTAGCCCAACCAAGCACTACGAGTCTTTAGCCCTACCAAGCACTACGAGAGAATCACTTTCCAGGATGTCTCCCTAAAGGAGGATAAAGGTGGAAGGCTGAGAAAGCGCAACTTCACTATATAGGAATTATCAACTTCAAAATTGGAACTTCACTTTATAGGAATGGTCAACTCTGGAATTGGTGTATTGCATCTATTCCTGATTGTCTTTAGCCCAACCAAGCACTACAAGAGAATCACTTTCCTGGTTATCTCCCTGAAGGAGGATAAAGGTGGAAGGGTGAGAAAGCACAAGTATCGTGGAGTTGTTTCTGAACTTCACTATGTAGGAATTATCAACTTCAGAATTGGAACTTTACTATATAGGAATGGTCAACTCCGGAAGTGGGGTAGGTAGTTGTTGATGGGGATTTGGATGAGAAGATAGTAGAAGAAGAGCGATAGAGTCATAATAATTAAGATTATATTAGATAATGAAACTTTAGTATTATAAGCACCTATGCACATTAGTTTGGATCAATTGGAATTGATAAAAACGAAAGTTGGAGCTCTATGGATGAACTAGTGCAAAATACCTAGTGAAGGAAATATAATATTTGAATGAGGCTTATTTATTTCTTTTGAGAGATTATTGGAGGAGACTTTAATGGCTATGTAGGGAATAAAAATGACTTAGTACACATGGAGGACATTGTTTTGGGGAAAGGAATGTAAAAGTCTCTTGTTGTTAGAGAATATTATAAATTTATAATATAAGTGACAATTAGGGGCTCATTGCTTGGTCTTTTTTCCCTTTATAATGTTATGAGATTTATTCTTGCATGTATCTTTTATTGTTTTTGTTGATTCATATTATCCTTTTTTGTGATGTCCAACAGAAACTGGAAGTGAGGATGATGGACTTATGAGTGAGGATGACTTTTTTCTGACTGGAAGCTCAAGTGAAGCAGATGCAGATGATGAATGGACAGATAAAAGTACAAGGTTCCCATTTATTTATGAAGAGTAGACCAAATAGTTTTTCTTTATAGCTCTACTGTTACTATCATTGAAGACTCTGTCCTTTCTGTAAATGCTTTTTCAATCTATTTTGCTTCCTGTACCAGTGAAGTTACCTTTGCTGAACCTGTTTTCCCTCTAAGAGTTGCATTCAGGCAGACTTCTGAACCACTTAGAACAGAATAAGAAGCTTTTGCTTGGGGAAATTCAGGGTACAGTTTTATAAGATAAACTTAAGGATCAATATGTAGTCTTCTGTTTTCTTTTAAAGATGGTGAATTATAAGAGAGATTCTGAAAGAAGGGATCAAAGCAAGAAAAGGTATTATTATGAAGGTAGCTCATGGAATATTTTTCTGAAAAGTGAAGCTCATGGAATATTGAAGGTTTATGAGCCAACTATTGGAAAATGGTTCAATTAATCCCATTCAATGGATGAAAAAAAAAAAAAGAAAGATGGCCTTGGAGGTTGAGTACAGTGTTGAATCAGCTTATGCCATTAAAATTATCCCACTGTCATTTCTCTTGCAACACAAATGGCATAGCAGATGTGTTGGCAAAGCATGGTGCTGTGAGAGATGATTGATCGTTGCCTTTAATGTGTAATTGCAAAGGGTGCATTTTTTGTTTCTTTTTGGGATGGGGAAATTTTTATATTTGTGATCTGTGCGGTACATCTCTAATATTGTAGATTTTTTTTGTATACATATTCTTATAGTAATAATATTGTTTATGTTACTGATTTTTTTTAAAGCAAATGGAAGCTTATGACTCGAATAAAAGGAAATGAAAGAAAAGTGAACACAATAAAGGCTGAGAAATTGAAACATTAGCCCCTCCTATAATCCCTCATCTGCTAAAGAATTGGGTGCACAGTTAGTGGACATGGAAAAACTCCCTTCAATGAATAACTTCTCTAATTTGCTTGGCCCTGTCTGCTATTTATTGTGCATAGAAGTCATCGATCTTACCCAATCAGATGCAGATAAGGCTCCCCTTGACAATGGCCTGAAATGCCTTTATTTTCTAATATCTCAGCATCTGAGCGTTAACCTCCAGAAGTGACCTAATGGAGCATGAGGTGGAGCAATGCAGTCTCTTCTTAATGGGGCATGTGAAATGATTCCATCACTAGAAGTAGATTGTTGATTGAAACAAATAACTAAATGGAGTCTTCTTGAGAAAGTGTGTCTTCTCTTCAATTAAGCTCAAATCCAACACCTGCTTTTTTTTAAAATCAGTTTTTCGATTGGTTGCCCTACCTAGTGCTAACGCTTTCTTTCAGACAGCTCACATCCATCAAAATTACGGATCAGAATGTTGTTACATTGCAAGTCCTGATATGCTTCCTTTGTTTGCCCAATGAGGAAACTGTGAATTACTTTTTTTTGCTTTACCCATTTGTGTCTCCCACTCAGTTTGTTTTGTCATTGCCTTCTGTGTTTTGGGCAATCCTGGGTTTTTTATGACCTCTCTTTGATAGATGCTGTCCTGGTTCCATGTGTGTTTTGGCTCCTCTAAATCTCCAGAGATTAGAATTTTCATTTTCCAAAAGATCAGAGATTTCACGTTTGGCAGGCTATAGCTTAGTGGCAAATATGTAAAAAATAGGAGATTTTTGAGCTATGGGGGTTACTTTATAACTGGATCTTAATCTCCCGAGTCTGAATATTCAGTTAAAAACTCTCTTTAATCTTCACATTTCCACTCTAGCAACAGCCATTCTCTCATTTCTCTCATGTCAATCAAAAAGAGGTTTTTAATTTTAGATGATTCTCTCCGAATCTCCAAAATTCATAATCTCCAATATTGGAATCTACTGGTTGCCAAACACACCATCTGGAGAGGCAAGGTTTTCTGGAAAATATTGCTGTTGGCCATGGCCTGAGGTATTTTGAAGGTAAGAACAGATTGTTTTTCAAGACAGCATCTTTGTTTCATTTAATATTATCATCCATCACATCCTCGTTAATTCAATGGAGCTTAATATTGAAGTTGAATGGGTATCACAGACAATCTTTGCATGGGTTGAAAATAGTTACCATTTTAGGTGATGCAATACTTCACTGCTGTCATGGGCTTTGCAGGATGGTTGATGATAGATGGTTGATATAGCAATTGTTAATATCCTGTTTATTTATAGTATTAACCACGTTCCCCACCCTTTCATGTATGGGAATTAGTTTGACTGTCCTAATAAAATTCAGCATCTCATAAAAGATTAGGAATAAATAATAAACTCTCTTCACTAGGAGAACATGGAGAAAACATCCCAGGGAAAGAATTTACATTTTCTTTTTTGCTTTTGAAAAAGCGCCTTAATTTATTGAAAATAAGTGCGGTGTGCAACTGTTTGATATCATCCATGTGCCTTTTTTTATTCTGATGCGGTCCGTCCATACACAAACAAAGATTTGGATTACCATCTCTGTTCACTCGAAAACTAATTTTGCTCTACATGATGAAGAGAACATTTTGTTATTCGTTGTGCAGAGAACAGGCATCAAGTGCTTCTGGCAAAGCGGCATCTGGCATGTCTAGTGATGAAAAGAATCAGGTCATTTTCCTCTTATATGTTATTCTTTTGAAGGGACTGGTCTTATTATGGTGACAGGGTTATGGTTTGGTTACAGGTTATGGGGTCGAATGGCCCCATATTTCATTAATCTGAAATCCTTTGTCAATGAATTTGTACAACTCGCTTTATCAGCTTTTGGGCTCACTATTGGATGGATCAAATGGGAACTCTAGACTTACCCTTCCAAGTGCCACACTTGGAAGGGGTCCAATTGGTGAACGTTTTCGATTTATCAATGCACTTGGAAGGGGTCCAATTGGTGAACGTTTTTGATTTATCAAAGGTTGGGCATAGTGACCCTCAGATGAAGACTGAATGGTAACTATAGACACTTATGATTTGGTTTGTCCAAGGCCCATTTCTCCTTTTCTATGTAAGGCATTTGGAAATCTCATAGGTATGACTCTAGAGTACATGCTTTCTGTTGGATGGCAATATTTAACAAATGAAAGTAGATCTGACAAAATCTGACCCAACCCATTAACCTGACCTGAACCCTACCATTTATTAAATGATAGACCTGACCTGAACCCATTTATAAATGGGTAGGTAATGGGTGGGAGGGTTGGAGACCCGACCCCACCCGACCCAATCATTGTGCAACAAATCCAACCGTACGAGATCTAAACTCATTTAAGTACTCTTGGTATTGAGTCTAGAAAGGTCTCCTTGGAAGGTTTCAAAAAAAAAAAAAGGTTCCTTGGAAGGTAAATTTTGTGATTTAATTATGATTAACTTCTAAGTTATACTATAGTACCAATTCACTCAGAAAATGAGTTGTTAGCTTTAGTTTGCCTATAATGTTGAATGCCAAAATAACCTCACTGTCACAATTGTAGATCTAAATTATTACAAACTAACTTAACTTGTTGTCAAGCTTAGTTTATATTACTCAGCAAAATGGTGATGTGACATATTTAGACTGAGTTCTACAGTACTTTGCACATTGTCCTTTTGTTGTGCCTAATATAGAGGTGTGTTATCCATCATTTGAAACTTTTTATAATTTTTTTTGGATTTGTTGGTATTTTATTTTTTAGTTTTTGTAATCTTTTAAAAGAGCTAATGCTTAAATGGGTTAATGGGTTTGAGGCAGGTAACTAGACCTGAAGCGATTATTTTTTAAGTGATTTTTTTTACTTGGGCAGGGGGGTGGGTGTTGTGGGACTCGTGGAAGGAAGAGCTGCATGGACAATGGGAAGAGCAGGAGAAAAAGAAGAGGTAAAGGAAGCAGAAAAATAGGAGTCCCGCTCCAAAAAGGTGACATCCATGGATATGTATGTTTTCCCGGTGATAGGATCGAGGCACTTATAGCCTTTGTGAAAAGGGGTGTAACATAGAAAGACACAACGCATAGCCCAGAGAGAAAGTTGTGACCAAAGCAGACACACCCAAAGACATATAAGGGAATTTGAGGAATGGGTTTGTGTAAGGCGAGACGATCTATGGGGGACTGATTTTGTAAAATAGGAGAAAGCATTCGGTTGATGAGATAACAAACAGTTAATACAGCTTCGGCCAATAAGATGATGGAACATGCATGGTAAGAAGAAGACACCGAGCCACCTCAAGGAGGTGACGGTTCTTTCGTTCAGTTACAACATTCTGTTGAGGTGTAGAAGGACAAGAGAAATGAGAATGGATGCCATGATTTTGCAAAAAAAAGTAAGAAAGGAGTGACAAATATCCCCCCTGTTATCACTTCGTAAAACCTGAATTTTACTCCCAAATTGATTGTGAACCCACTGATAGTTTTTTTGAAAGTGATAAAAAACCTCAGATTTTTGTTTCATCAAATATGTCCATTTCATGCGAGAATAATCATCAATAAAGGTGACAAAATAATGAAAACTAGTGTGAGATACAGTGGGAGACTGCCAAACATCAGAATGAATGAGTGAAAATAAAGTAGATGAACTTTTATTAATAGATGGGGGAAAATGACTTCTTACATGCTTTCCATATTGACAATGTTCACATTCAAAATGAATAAAAGATAAAATATGAACAAACTGTTTAAGAACAGAGTCGGCAGGATGTCCTAAACGACAATGCCACAGCCACACATCTGAAGAAGAAGAGGTTTAACATGCTTCGGAGCTGCCTAGGTGAGAGTCAAGAAGGTAGTGTGTAATATTCTAATCAATTATATTCTACTATGTTGACTTTCAATATACATTGAATCTGGACATATAATTGGGGCCCACATCACTAGATGTGTGGGTCCCACAACAGTGGGGTTGGTGGGGCATGTTAACCCATTTAATATATAAGTAGTGTGTTGGGAGTTTGTGACTCAAACTGGAATTAGTCCAAATCCAAATCCAATCTACCCCCTAGATCTAACTGAGAGTGTGTGTTCCCACTACGGCCTTAGATATCTGGAAGGCTAATGTGAGGATGGATGACTTTACCTCTTTAGATATCTAGAAGTTTTTGTTCAAAATTTTACTGGACTGCAGTGTTCTGTACAGTTCTAATAATTTTCAGTCCCCTCTCTCTCTCTCTCTCTCTCTCTTTCTCTGTGTGTAAGGAAAAAGGAAAGAAAAGAAAAAAGAACAAAGGAAACAATAACTCCGATCCCTGACAGCTTAACCTTATTCATTGTTCTTTTAGTGGATATAATGAAACTATTTGTACTAACTACTTCATACTCCACGACTATTCTTTGCAGAGGCAGGTGTCTGCCCGAGCCTTAATGAGGCCTCCTCGTCCTTTGAATAATTCATACAGAAGTGCTGGCCAGGCCCAAACAAGGTTTGCATGCTCATCAAGTAAAGCTCCATCTGTCGAGAAGGTTGAGTTCTCAACAACTAGTAACACATCCTACAGCAGGAGCAGTGGTCCTTCAAAAAGTCGGGGATCACATAATGCATGGACAGGTCATAGTAGTAATCTTAGCTCCAACTCTGATGCTCGCAAACCTCGAAGAAAAAGGAGACCAAAGAAGAAAAGGCAGGTGTGACCCTCATTACTCAAATTCATTTATGTTATTGATCCCTGTCGTGTTTGACTCGTGCAGCAGGATGGTTTTAGTAGGTTCTCTAAAATCAGGACATATATTTGCACACCTGCAACACTAGGAACAATTTCATGTAACTACTGTTGTTTTTCTTTGAAGTATCAGATACCTGCACTGCTTTAACTAACATTCACCTACCTTTAACTACCATTCTTTCCCCCCTGTAGTAGACATTGGTGATCTTCAGGGTTTCAGGATATAATACTCTAAACTGTAATCTATGAATGAATGTTTAGTTTTTTCTGCGTTTTATCCCATTCAATATATGCATACTGTCTTCATTGCAGAACAGAAAAAACATTGCCAACTGAAAATTCCAACAGTTTCTCAACGTGTTTGTTACCTGGCCCTTCACACTTCACTCTGATTATTTGGAAACAATTTTTCCTTTCATAGTCTGAATTCCAACCATTGCTCAATGTGATCTGAGTGTCAATGGTTTGAGAGAATGAAGAAAGACGAGTGACAATGAGAATCTGAGAACTTCGATAAGAAACATGATGACATCAATGACATTAGAAGTCATGCATGGAGGGTGGCAGATTTACTGTTTATGGCAATACCGCCTACTAACATGCTCTTTGAAGACATAGTTGCTAGCAAATGGGAGATAAAGATAGATGAGAGCCTTGTGTTCACATGGAAGACACTAGTACCGCTGCCATGAGAGTCGCATGTTTTAGTCAGTTTATTACTGGAAATAGAAGGATAAGGTCTATATGATGTGGAGTCAGTGGTTCATTACATACTCTAGAGAGAGAGAGAGAGAAAACCTAATATGGTATTTGGTGTTTGGATTGGGTGAAAATACCAAATTGTCAGGAGTCTTGAATCTTGATGGATGGATTGAGGTTGGCTTGACGGTTAAGAACCTCAATAAGTTGTGGAAGTTCTAAGTTCAAGTCCCACTCTCAACATATAAGGGCCACTCCCTCTAGTTTTACTCGGTGTGTGTGTGGATAGGGTGATTTGCACATGCTTCAAGGACTTAGTCAGCTTTGAGAGGCTTGGATCCCCTGGGACTTCAAAAAAAAAAAAAAAAAAAAGGATGGATTCACCCATTATATGTCTAGTCTTAAATATTAATGGATGGATTCATCCATTTGACATGCTTGGAGAAAATTCTCACCATTTTCTCATGAAGTTAGATGATTATTTAATTGTCCATACACGAACTTCGTTCGGTAAAAAACTGTTGCTTTGTGTATGGAATCACCAGTAACAATTGGCTGTGAAATCACCTGATAATTTTTGAATGATCCAAATGCAGTCTTAACAGCTAGTTATATACTCCTTGTTCATGGGAAAATATCTGGATTATTGGCAAAACTTCTGCCCCAGAAATGAGCTTTAAATGGATTATATACTTTTTGATTTCTCAATTCATAAGATCTGATTGTAGGGATTAAAGATAATGTGGAGGTGATTCTGTCCAATGTTTAAGAATTAGATCATCATCGTCATCATTAGATGAAAACTTTTAGTAGGTAGGAGGTACATTCATCTCAGGGAATCACATTCTAAAACGAGTCTGAGGTTGGATAAAACTCAGTTAAATTGGCTGTGCCAGTCATGAGTCATGACCCGAACACAAACACACCTGTCAACTCGTCCCAGTCATGTCGTCGTGTATTAAAATAGTGCATGCGAGGTGCACAGCGATTTTTTTGCACATTAACCACATTTAAATAACCTGTAACCCATATAATATGGCTGGTTAACCTGAAATGCTTGAGTCAAATGCTTGTTTATCATATTATACTGTTGAGCTTCATAAGCTTGATTGGTATAGTAATTTATCCACTTTGGTGTACTACTTTTATCAACTAAAACTAGTGGTTAACTGGGATTTTGAAGTCTGATGAGATATTTCAATTTGGTAGTAAATACTTTGAGCTTTTTGGGCTGTTTTTTTTTTTTTTTGCTTTTTGAAATTTTATCATCATTATCATCATCATCATTGTCATATTGTGTCGTTTATATATAATTTGACAAATGTATTTCTTAAATTTTGAATTTAAAATTCTCAAAAATACAAAATGGGCGGGTGACATTGTGACTTTTGAGTTCTAATGTTAGTTACTTCAATCATTGAGGTCTCTTACGTGCAAACTATGAAGCCTGTTGTGGGTATAATTTATAGTGATGGTGAATTACAGTAAATCCTCATTTTTCATGTGGAAAATAAATGCAAGACGGAAAAAGCGACATGTAGTCAAATGAAAAATGAAAATGTATCGACATTTTAACTTTGATATGATACATATTTGCCGATACGTTTGTGTAAATTATAGTAATTTAGTCATAAACATTCAATAAAAATATAAAAATATTGGTTGAATTTAGAAAGGAAAATTGACAGGATTTTTTATTTAATAACGTGAATTTTATAATTCAACACCAATTATTGTGAATGAATGGACAAATTGTCACCACTCACTGGGGAAAGCCCACATGATGGTTTCTGTCCTTGTTGGAAGGACCTCCTTGGTAGTCTGTAGAATCTACCGTACAGATTGTTGCAGTATTCTACGAATCTATGTATGGACCATGCAGTTCAGGGGTGGGGCTGGTCCAAGGAAGTCAGATTTTGAGGTTAATTCTTGATTCCATCGATGTGTATAGGGAGGTGTACATATATTTAAAAAAATTAATCGGATAAGACATTTGAATATTTTCGATCATAAAATAAAATAAAAAAGAGAGTAGCGGTTGCCCTACATTTAAGCCTCAACAGAGATTAAAACCGTTAAATAAAAAACAAACCTCACACGCTCATTAAATGTACCATCTTGACTCATTCTTAAACGGTTGATCATCTTTCATTCAGTGAGCTCACCATGATTTTAGGATCACGGGTAATTTCTATAATATTTTTTTTTTTCATAATTTAAAGGATAATAAGTGAAAAAAAAGATAAATTTAATAATATTATTAAATATATAATAGAAATGAGACTAATTTCACTAATAGAAGAGATTACCAACATATTTTATATAGTAAATTAATTTTGAAGAGTTGGGTTGGTGGTCAAAATTCGCTCTTGTTTGTGGGATGTCTTGATATCAAGTCCCTCTCAATATAGAGGTCACTCCTCACATTCTGTACCCGGTGTATGTTGATTGAAAGATTAGTTAGGTGAGACGTTTGGATATTTTAATCTTAAAAAAGAAAAAGATTATATAGTAAATTAGTTTGGAAATAAAGATTGTGACTCGAGACTTCTGATCTACTACAAAAGCTTCAATTAAAAAGTTGATTGAATGATCTCGTGCAGAATGTGGTATCAGATAAATATTATTGAAAATATATATTTTTTTTAAAAAGGTGTATTTGATAGATACAAAATGATTTATATTTATATTTTGTTTTTTTTTAAATCTTCTTAAATAGAAATATTGTTTTCATCACCAACGAAAATCATTCTCATCTATCATAAAAATTCTATCAAATTAACTCCTAGACTAGTATTGTCATATGTTATCAATATTTTCTGTTGCATAATTTCTACATTGTTTTATTTGTCCAATTTGTTCTTTCACTTTATTAAAATTTTTTGATGACATTTTCGCATAGTATTTTTTTTTTTTTTTATCGAAGATGTTCAGGCGTAGGGAACTTACGCGACTAATCCTTCGTAGCATGTGCACACCTCTTACACATACATGTAGCATAATTTTTATAGTGTTCGAATCTCTAATAAAGAAGTGTTATGCCATCAAGTTTGTAATTTTAAAATTTATATTTTGGCAATTAACTCTGTTCTTAAATATTTAACTTTAGTTTTAGGTATTTTATTTTGTATTCAGCAATTAATTTAACTTTTAACATTCAACTTCAGTTCCTTTCATTCGACATTTTATCATTGTATTAAGTATTTAATTTTAATATACGGGCCTCATATATGCTCTATTTAGTGATGAATCAAACTATTTAAAATATTATTTTCTTTATATTTAAATTGGGCTTTGATGTTCATTGATGCATCATATTTTGACATTTTTTTAATCTTAAAAAAATATAAAATAGAATAATTTAGTAAACGTCACTTTAAATAATTAGATACTCTACGTGATCAAATATCTTATTAGAACACACAGACATTTAATCCAAAATATTACATTCGACAGCCAAACCAACCTCACTATAACTTAACAGTGATCCTGTGGACTATAATTTCGTTCCTCCTGTATAGGATATGAAACGAATGGTGAAATTTTTGTGTGACATTTATGATGAGACATGACAGATTCAAATGGGCTAATGGTGATTCTACTTTTGGGCTGGATATATTGTTCAATGAGTTGGACTTGGGCTTCAGTTTCTGCCCGGCTAGGCAATGGGCTCCAACGGTCCTATGTCCGCCGGTAGGCCTCATTTATTGGCCGATATTGTTCAATGAGGTGGACTGTGCGTATCGGTCATACAAGCGAGAATCGGCTGACACACATTTATATTTCGAGATTTGTTGGAAAAAAAATTTAGGAGAGAAAGATCGGCTGAGACGCCGTTATCTCGGTATCGGTGATTTTTTGACCCTGGGCCTAATACAGTGGCCTACTACTTGGCTAATGGGCTCGATTTTGGGCCTAATTATCAAACATTTAAACATACTAAGACTCGACATATTGTTTCCTAGAGATTAGAAACATAAATAGCTATCATCATCATTATCATCAATCATTTTCGCATCTATTTTAAATTGGCCATTTGAATTCACTATCTCTATTTTTTTTTTTTTTGAGACAGAGACAGATAAAACATAATTATTGAAAGAGAGAGGTACAAGAGCTTGAGGGGTAGTGTATAAGAGAGTTATACTTGACGTTATAAATAGAATAAAAATGGTATAAAGATGAACTAAATACTATGAAATTCCGAATCTCATACAACCCAAAAGAGCCTGATTTACCAGTTTACCACTGTCTCTAACTACTTTAAAGGTGCATTCCCTGCAGCTTATAAATTATTTGCTCTTTACCACCTTGATGAGGGCATGTTTCATTTTTTTTTTTAATTGAGCATTTCGAATTAATAGTTTGACAATCGAGTTCACTTGTGCAACTGTAGTACTATTGAACAAATTTGAGTTGATTACTGATAACATTGAGTTACCAATTATATTACAGGTTCTTGTCATTTAAAAAAAAATAAATTTAACTTAAATATGAAGTAGTTAAATACCATAACACTGTGGAAAAGCATAAGGTTTCAAGAATTTGACAAATTATTTTCATATATCTATTATTGACCATCCATTTTGTATTCTAGATGGCTTGTCATCGGATGGCTAGGATTGTTTTGCAGAGGAGCTCTTGTTTGCTGAGTCCATCTGCAATACAGCTCTGGCTTGCACTCATGAATACATAACTTAAGAGCTTAAGCTAAAAGAAACTTTAAGCTAAAAGAAACTTGAACAAGTCGGTTTGAGTTTATTTGACTTGATATATTTTTAAGTCAAGTGAGTCAATGAATTTTACTGAGTTTTTTTTTTGAATTGAGTTGAAAAACTCAACCGAAGTACTCAATTCGATAAGATTTTGAGTCGAATCTCAATGCGTATCAAATCATTGCCCAAATATACTATATAATATCAATATATGGCCTCTATATCTATTTGTCCAAGAGAAATTTCTTGGGTTGAGCTTAATTGTTGTTCTATGTGGCTTAGGTTGCTTGTCATTTGGGTTCCATGGTGGATGGATAATGATGCAAGAGAAGTCTCACCAGAAAATACTAGCCAGTGGATTTTTTTTTTTTTTATATGCAAAATGTCAATAAATAAAAGGAAAAGAAGTGAAAAGCTATAATATTCAAGCTTATAAAAATGTCACTCTTTACATCATCATTGTTAAATTTACTTTTATTCTATTTATAATCTGATTTCTAGTATTTGATATTTATAGGATTAGAATAAGGTATCAGATTTGTTATAAGATTATAGGAAGCTCAATTGGCCTCAGTTTATATGAGTAGATTAACAATCTTGAGTTTGACTCTCCTCCTCTTGAACTAGCCTCGTATATTATGTTGTTGGTGGTTTTGTGTATTCATGGAGATTAGTTTCACTTCTAACGTGAGGTGAAGATACCTCAAGATGATTCAAAAATAATATTATTTATATATTAGATAATTTATTTTTCATAAATCTATTGAATATTTGAATATATATGACTCAAACTTAACTTACATGATTACAACATAGACTAAGTTTTCACTTTGATAGTTATCAGTAAACCTGGCAATGGAACGACTTTGGTTGGTCTTGAGTCAGGTCTTATTCGGGTTCGGATCAACAGTCTTCAACCCATTACACACTTATTTATTAAATGGGTTAGTCAGTTTGGGTCTATTTCAGGTTTGAATTACAAAATTTTAAAACCATACCCATTTAAATTGCTTGGGTTAAATTCGGGTAATCATATTCAGTCAAATTTTGCCAAATCTAGTTCAAGGTAGACTTTGCAATGAGTCACTTGAGTCAAGTTGGATTAGTTTCAGATTCGGATCAACAACTCTTCATCCATTACTTACTTGTTTAAATATTTCAAGTTATACAAATTGCATGATCAAGTAAAGTAGTATCTCTATAGACAGTTTTTGGTTTTAATGTATTACAAAGTATAAAGTGAGTCCAACCAGTACAAAGCAGGCATTGATCTTCTTAAACAAAATTCTAATTATATGTAAGTAAGCAAGTCCTATTTTCTTCTTTAGGGTTAGGGAACCCTTCCCTCCCTCCATTGAAGACAAATGCCACTGAGAGTCTCCTATCCATGTCTTTTCCAAGCAAATGGAGGAACCCAAGATGAAACATCTCTTTTACATGATGACATGTTCTTATCATCTTTCTCATGTTTGTTTACTTGGATGCTTATAGACGTGAACCCAAGCCTCTAGCTTCTGTTCCCTTCATTATCCTCAATCTCTTGCATGATGAGGTGAACATACTGCCAAACATAGAAAAAAATGCCATGTGAGCTTACAAATTCCAAAAGAGAGAGAGAGAGTGGGAGGGAGATTGAAAGAGAGAGTTGTTGGGGTGCGATAGAGAGTCTCACATTGGTAAAAGGGAGAAAAATATAAAGACTTATAAGAGACTGAGTCACTGCACCTATCAGGCTAGTCTTTTGGGCTGAAAGCCAAATCATAACAGTGGTATCAGAGTCAGGTTCCCAAAGCACAACATGTGGGCTCAGAAATCCCTTATCCGAACGGGATGATTTGTGACATTTTATCTGCCGGAGAGCCTCGTTCGAAGGGGGGAATTATTGGGGTACAACGAGAGTCCTACATCAATTATGAGAGGGGAACACTAAAGACTTATAAGGACTGGGTCACTCCACCTATCAGATTAGTCTTTTGAGCTAGAAGCTAGTCATAACAAGAGAGGAAGAGAGAGAGAGAGGACTTACTCCCATGGCACATCTCCAACCAACATCCAGTCTCCATCTTTATCTTCATATGTAGGTACATACTCAGACCCATTGTTTCCTTCTCTATGTGAAAGATCACCTGAATGGGAAAAAAGAAAAGATCATGTTCATCAATATCACCATCATAATCAACATCATCAACATTATCATCTTCATCATCTATCATCATCAAGATCAAATCAAAGCATTTTTTACCTATTGTGAAGCACTTGAACATGTTCCCTAAGGCCTTGAGGAGCTCTGGGTAGCTCTTGTAGACCTTGAGATCTATCTTTCTCAAGTAAGGAACTCCATCCATGCTAACTTTCAAGTAAACTCCTGTGGTTTCCGCCTCCATCTTCCTTGTTTGAAGTTGTTCTTCCTGTAGGACCGGATTGGCGGCCACCCCGCTATCTGTTCCCTGCCATTAGACACACCCATCAATCGATTGCACCACAAATTCTATCATTCATGCATATTTTATGTTTAATAAACCCTAAATCTTTCAATCAACTTACTTGGCAGGAGGTTCATGGTCACTCTCTTTGTCATCAGCTGATGATGATCCAGCCTTAGATTGACACTCCTCGATGGTATCACCATGTGCCCGTTTGTTGCTTATCGACGACGTCGTCGGAGAATCTATCCTGGGCAACCCTAATCTTAGCTCAGTGTCCTTGAGGTTGAGATCACCATCATATGTAGACACACATTCCATTTTCTTGCAATTACCCATTTCACGTCCGCCCAACGATGCTATTTGATAGATCAATTTTGGACCACCAACGGCTATCGAGTCGCAACTGTTTATCGGCTGATCGATGGATGCCGGCCTTGTTCAGATGCTCTCTTTGAGATTGATTGTATGAAAGAAGTCGACATAGAAGAGGAAGAAAGTAGAGTGAAATGAGGGGAAAATGGAGATTGTTTTTATAGAGAGGGATACATGAAAGGAAGAAGAAGGAAGGGACAATATCTAGGGACTCTCTTTCTCAAGGTGCCTCAATGCATGAATATGGACAAGAACAGGTAAGCTGTCGGTCACAACTCACAAGAGTAAAACCCTAATTAAGCCATTGTTGCCATATTCCTAGACAAGGAAGAGGCAAGGCTAGCTAATCATTTGGATTGGGAGGTGGATGTGACGGCTGAGATTTAATCGGGGGACCATGGAAGAATGATGAGAAGATTAGGGTTAGGGTAGAAATGGGGCAGCCCATGTGAGAAGGTCACATGTTGAGGATTGCATTGGCATGTGAATTGGGACTTGGAGCCAATAGGGTGCCCTATTTAGTGGGGGCATTTGGCAACATCACATGTGGGGGGTGTAATGAGAATAATTTTAAAATTTCTAGTCATACCATGGCCTAGGTACAATATATTGTATTGAAGTTAATGATAGAATCATAATGGAAAATTTTATGACATTTCTAATCTCTTGTTAAGATACAAAGATTCAATTCAAATAAACAAATTTAGATATAAAATTTCCATCCACTAAAATTTTAGATAATAATCTAAGATATCTATATGATTCTTTTGAATGAAGATGTGAAGCAACAAAAAAGTCCCACATTGGAGTTGCTGGCTTATTTGCCACTTTGGGGTGTCTTCTGGAGTCTTTATTTTTGGTGGATCTCTTTTCTCTTTTCTTCCCCATTCTTCTAGTTGGTTTTCTTTGGGTCTTAGTCTTTTAGATCCATCGATTCCATCCCTGTATTATTCTTATTTCTCTCTTAATATATTTATACTTGTTACCGCTCAAAAAAAAAAAAAAACACTTGAAGCACCCTTCTCGCTGTTAACTTTTAAGAGTGAGTTTTACCTCAACAATGTTATCAAGTAATAGTTTTCTAACATAGTATCAGGACAGATTCCGCGTGCAGTCGCGTTCTCGTGAAGGCGGGTCTGAAGTGACAAAAAAGTTCCACATCGGTTTATTTGTGAAATCAATGACTCTAAATGATATTTGACACACCCTTGTCTCAATTGCTAGCTTTTGACAGTGAGTAGATTAAGCACTATCAGAATCTATTGGCTTAGGCTGAAAATTGAGATTAAGCACAGAAAGAATATGTTGGCTTAGTGTTAGTGTTTTCTACATGAAAATTGGTAATGGAAAGTTATAACCGAATATATAGAAAGATATTTTGTATTATATGTATATTACAAAGGTTAGAAGTAGACATAAAAAATGGAAAAAGGAAATGTTGAACAAATTGTCTACAAAGGTAGAAGTACAAAGGTAGAAGTAGACATAAAAAATGGAAAAAGGAAATGTTGAACAAATTGTCATTTGCACTCAAATTCGAAATCATCTGATGCGAATTTAAACTTCTATTTTCTTATCATGGATGCAAATGTTATCGACATATTTAACATTTGAAATATTAGAACTCGAAGGGGTTGGAGTAATATTCAGAAATCAGCTTCAAGAAGGAAGAGCCTTGAATTCGATTCTCGCTCCACCTTAAAGGACCACTTAGGGCCAGCCTTGGATTTAGGCCAACTAGGCCGCCGCCTAGGGGTTAGGGCCCCATTTGCATTGCTCTCAGGGCCTAGGGCCTCTGAGATTTCAGAGCCGGTACTGGGACCACTCCCCATAGATTTACACGGTCTGTGTGGATAAGAAGGCTTGCATGGTCCCAAAGATTTGTAATGACCCGGCCCATACACAGGACTTGGGGTCCAACTTAGTGGAAATTGTCCGCTTTGGGCCCACACATGCTCACGCATATGAGCGAGCTTGCACGGTTTTGCCTTTGGGCCAGGTCCAGATACCCGGTGGGCCAGGTCCAGATACCCGGCCCAAAATGAGTCCACTATGTTGAGGAGGGGCGATCCCATTTAAACCCCATGCGGAAATATGAAATTTCCAATGTGGGACTCCCATTTTCCCACTCTACCACACTACACACTCCCGCTTCCACTCTACATCACTTGGGCCTGGCCTTAATGGACTTGGTCGTCTGGGCTGGGTCAAGGTCTCACAAGATTAGTCGGATGCTCCAAGAGGCTTAGACACCTTGGCCATAAAAAAAAAAAAAAAAAAAAAAATTACTAATGTATATTTTACAATCCCATGAGATTGGAATGATGACCAAAAACCCACCTCTTCAAGAGGGAGGTCTTGAGTTCAATTTCATGAACACCTTGATCTTAAAATAACAAAATATAAGAAATTTATCACTAATATTTAGTCTCAAGTGATATAATGAAGTCAAAATAAGCCTATTAAAATTTTCTATTTCTTGATTATATATAGTTGCTGGCTTGCTGCAAATGATCGGTTATTTCAACAAGGTCTTACTCCATATTCCCTCATGGGTTCTAGTGGAGTATTGGGCTCCATCAACATGCCATTATAATTTTATTAATTTTATTTGCACTCTTTGCTATTTTTTTTTATTAATATTGCCATTTTCCCTTTTCCAACACTTATTTCCTAAAATAATAATTGCACCAATTATTCAAATAGGCACCTCCCTTTTAACTGATCTCTCTCTTACCCATTTTTATTTTCGTAGTTAAAATTTTTCTACAAATTTACTTTTATCTCTTGAGACTAGTTTAGAGTGATAAATTTCATTTAGTTGAAAAACCAAAGGGCATTCGAATGAAAGAAATGTGAGAAGTGAAGGCTTCTTATCACAAGAAAGGATCACAATAACTCAAAATAGAGAAGTCTCATTCTCATTTTAAAAGTGTTTGGCAAGTGCATAATACATTGTTATAATGATTCATTTGTTTAATATTTTAAATGGATTTTCTTAAATTGATTCATTTGTTAAATATGTTGATTTGTCTCGACCATTTGCTAAACGATTGGCTCAACTTAGACTCGTACTCAATCAAATCCATTTATTGAATATGTTGATTTGTTTCTTAATCATTTTAAGTGAATTCGCCCATACATCTAAATTTATGTTGAGTAGACACTATCCATGTATTAAACATCCTGCTCATATGGTCATACCCAATTGAATCCGTTTATTAAATAGGCTGACTTCATCTAATCAATCTTAATTGAATTGAAATAACATGTAATTGACCCACTAATTAAGCAAAATTTATTTATATAAGTAATCGCAACAAAAAAAGCATAGAAAAATTTGTGAATTTAAAAAACAAATTCCTATTTTTCAACAACATTTTTATTGACGTTCATTTTTCTTTAGATTTCATTTTATTTTTATATTTTCTTCTCTAAGAATCTAAAATAAATAAATAAAGAACCCCTAGATTCATGATGGAAAGTGATAAGCCTTACTTAAACTTGGAGAAGAGAAATTGTAGAATACAGATTGGATCTTATCCAATTCAGAGAAAGATTGTGCTACTGGTTCTTGCCCTTCAAGAAATGAGTCATTTTGAGTAAATGAATATAGGTTTTGATTATTATTTTTATTTCTTTTTTTAGGTTTTTGTCTTGATTCTCATGATGTTGACATTTTCCATCCACATCCAGGCCACGATGGTGGACTGTTGCATCGCTATGGTATACGGTCACAACGCAACATGACGTTGCGGCCGATACATATCATTCTTTAAAAATCCACAATAATTCGGCCAATACGTAATGTATCAGAAGAAGCATGTTACTTCTCTTCCGAAATCAGTGTTATTAATAGTTAGATTTTGAGGCGTATTAATAAGCTGAGGTATCATTTTGAATTTTATTGGTTGATGTGTATTACTTTTAGGATAAATAAATATGAATCTAGACAGTGTATTGAAGGGTCTAAAAAATAAACTTACATGTATTGGCCCGACTTGTATCAGCCATGAAATGATGTTTTTCTTCAGTTTTTTTTTATTATTTAAGTGAGTTTTCTCAATTTTGTTTTGGGAGAAAAGCTCTTTGACGAATATAGACCAAATCTAACGGTAAAATTGAATGGAAACTTACTATTTCATTTATTGATGCAAGGACGGAAGTAGGGGTAGAAATCTCGGTATTGGGTGATATCTGAATATCGGCTGATATCTCGACCGATAAATTTTGTCTCTTATTTTTTTTTAATATTAGCCGATATCGGCGATATGTATTGGCCGAGATTATCACCCCTGAACTGAAGTACCTTATAGCTTGAGTAAGTTTTCAAGATTTTTTATTAAAAGGTAATATCTTGATTGCTAGAACCCGTGTAAAAAAGCGAGAGTTCTGACTTTTGAGTTCGATTATCATTTCACCTTAAAGGGTCATTTATTAAAGAGTTACTCGGTGTATATGGGTAGAAAGTCTTGCACATGTCCCAAAAGTTAGTCGAGTGCTCTAAGAGACCTGAACACCTCGGTCATAAAAAAAAAAAAAATCTTAATTTCTTTATAGTATTTTTGGTTTTTTTTTTTAAAGAACTCCTCTAAACATAGTTAACCGTCGTTAAAGCAAGATTTTGGAGAATTTTGGGGAGGATGCATTCTACTTGGAAGTTTTTCCTTGTAAGTTTGAGAAAAAAAAATCAAAAATCGTAATTTTTCTTTAAGAAAGAAAGCTTGCATGGATGTAGCTCTAATAATAGGAAGTTATTGGAGTCTGATTTAGGTAAAAGCTAGAATTTGTATATTGGGATCATATGACTAATGAATCAGAGGGAAAATTTGTTAGAGAGAGACTTTTTGTTGGATATTTCTACTCTATATATCTATTCTTCAAATAATTTAAATTCTTAATTTTTTTTTAAGTTATAATTATTTTTAGTCCAAGATGAACTTCACCATGTAACACTTGGTAATATCGCCAATATCAATAATATCAATAATTTAAAATGATTTAAAAAATTAAAACATCGAGACTTCGTGCCACAGATATGTAGCCAATATTTGACTATATCGGTCAAATATTGTCCTACATCGGCCAATATTTGCCGATATTTTAACACCTGATTGTAACGTTTGAAGTTGGAGATGGTTTCTTGAAACAAATAGACTGTAAGCAATTGATCAATGGGTGAGAGATCAAGAGCAAGCCATGTCCTTCAAAACAAATGGCTTCCTCGTTTACTGAGGTTCTCAGACATGGATAGTTTTTTTAAAGGATTTTTTTTCCTATGACTAAGGTGTTCAAATAGACTGAGTAATTCTACGAAGAGTGACTCTTTGAGGTAAAATGAGAATCGAACTCAGAACTTTTACTTTTTAAAATGGGTTTTTGGCCATCATTCCAATCTCTTTGATTTTTCTCGAGAGATTCTTTGTTAATGTGAAACCCCTACCCATCGATGTGGGAATCGGTAGTAGAGGAGGAAAACTTGAGGTTTATAAGTGGTGACCTTCCTTGTACTCATGTAACGCGTTTTGGGCCGGGCCAGGTGGGCCTAGGCCCAAATGTAAAAACCGTGCAAGCTCGCTTGTGTGCGAGGCCCAGAACGGACAATATCACACTGAGTTAAGTCCTAAGCTCTATATGTGGATCGGGTCGTTACAGTTAATAGAAAATGTTCCTTTCAGATGTATGAATACACATGATAATTGATAATTGACTTTGTTACCACTGTAGTTCGAGGGTGCTAATGACTTCATAAGGTCTACAAGTATCAACTAATCATGGCTTAGAGAATATACTATCATTTCTAGCCAGTCATCTCATTCCTTTAAAAATAATACGTATCATATATCAACAAATAATTTTTCTTCTATAGAAGCTTCTTTTTCCTTTGAGGATCTATAATTAGGGGATTTAGACTCACTTTTAGAGATCAAATGTTTAGAGTTCTGTATCTACACGAAGTTGAAATTATTATAGGATCAATTTTTTCAGATTTTTTTTATGACCGATGTCTAGGTGTCTCGTCCAATTAGTCTTTTGAGGCATGCGCAAATCAACTTTTTGAGATTGGAGAGATATTTTCTTATATTGGGCTTTGTACTTTACACTCTTGTAAATTACTAGGGCTGAAATTTGGGCAAGTCGGCTTATATTTTAATAAACTCAATCTCATGTCAAAATTTATTGAACCCGACTCAATCTCATCGAATTACTCAACCTGACTCGACTTGAATTTCTGACCCAACTCAACCCGAGTGTTGGCCGCAGGGGTCAAAAAAAAGGCCCCGGTCGATATATCGACCAATATGCATATCGGCCGAGAATTTTCTCTCTCCTTCGATATCGGCCATTTTTCTTTCATCCGATATCGGAACCGCGAAAAAACCATGAAGAACTGTAACGAACCGTGCAAAACCGTGAAAGCCGTATCGGAAGAACCGTGATGAATCATGAAAAAACGCAAAAAAACCCCAAAAAACCGTGGAAAAACCGTGAAAAACTGTATCGTTTTTTTTTTTAAAAAAAATAAAAAAAATAACTTTTAAATACCGATATTTGTACATATCGGCCGATATGGTGACCGATATTGCGGACCGAATATCGGCCATATCGGCCGATATTCGTTTTGTACGATCGATACATATCGTATCGGCCGATATTGCTCGGTCTTAAAAAACCGATACATATCGGCCGATACGATATGTGTCGGCTGATATTTCAACCCTTGGTTGGCCGGACCCGACCCGACCCGACCCAAGTTTCAGCTCTACTCGCTAATGTTTTATAACTTGGTGCATTCGGGTTAGACCTGGTTACATTGGGTCGGGTTTGGTTGAATTTAAATTTCTCAATCTAATTCGACCCAAATTTTATGCAGGTTTTTTTTTCCCAACCTGAGCTGACCCAAAACATTCAAATGCATATTCCAATCCTATTGATTTCTTGGGTCGGGTCACGTGAATCTAAGTTAAAACCCGACCCAAGTTTCACCCTTTTAAATTACCTTTGTTGAATGGAATTAGCTGTTTATTGCCTTTTTCTTCAATTTTTCTTTGCCGCATCCATTTAGCTATGTAAAGGGCTAGGTTCAGAATTAATGATCTATTCTTAAGAAGCCATTAAGGTATAATCAAGGGTCCAAATTAGTTACCAGGTTGCTAACACCTTAATACTCTTCTTTTCTCGTCTTTGTGCTCTTCTTTCTCCATTTTCTAGCATTGCAGCAACCTTTCGTTAAAAGAGACAAATTGTAAATATCGATATATCGATCGATATTGATGGGTTTTTTAAAAAAAAAATAATAATAAGAGAGAGAAAAATATTGGCCCAGATATTGGCCAAAATCTCGATACCCACTGGGTATGTGGCGTGGTGGTTGAGGAGTGGGTTTGTTCCCCATGTTCTACCTTCGACCTCTGCCTCCCTCTGACTTAAGCGGGCTGACTGTGTAGATTAAGCGGTGCGGACTCCAGGGATTAGTTCTGTTGGATAAATACATGAGGGATACCCTTATTATCCAAAAATATATACAAATAGGATGAAATCGTGGATTGTTTCAAAACTAAGCCCAAAATCAATATTACTTGAATTTCCAAAAAATTAAGTAGGTGAAATTTTGGCTATATTGGTGATATAGTAATTTTTATAAAAAAAAAAAAAAAAGTTGAAATGAGTTGATATGATCAAATGATCAACTAAAATTATCATTTAAAAAGACTCAATTTTAAATATTGGCAAAATTCCAAACCATGACATAATAGACCCCACTAGAAAATGTGAACACGATCATAAAAATAAAAGAGACGATCACCCGCACAGAGATTTGAAGTGTATTGTATCGAGCACTTAAACATAGAAGTCATTAAATAGAGTATTGATAGGTGCATTGAAAAATGTTATTCTTTGAATACGTGATCCACCCAAAATTACTTTGATTGAATTAATTAAGACATATTTTTGAAGCTACGTGATATTTTAGCAGGTTAAATTATTTTTTAAAGTTTAAACTTAATGGCCTTTAAAATTATAACTTTATTAATTAAATGAAGATGAGTTTTATAAACTATATATTAAATAAATAATCTTTCTAATACACCTATCGTCGGCCCGTGAACATGCCTAGTTTCCAATAACAGAAAGCACGGCCGAGAAAAGGTGGGCTTGTGCAATAGTTTTCAGCCCATTTACAATAGGGTTGGGCTTGGACAAAAAATGAATCCCAAAATATTATATGGGCTGGGCTTGGAAAAAAGCCCAAAATATTGTTTGGGCCGGACTTGGACTTATGAATTTGCTGGCCCAAAAGCACGAGCCCAGTCTCGTCAGTAGATATATAAAACATTATATGGGAGATTTCACATCACACCGGGTCTATTTTTATTATTAATTTTTTTTTTTTAGAGTTATAAAAATATAGCCGGTTAGATTGAAGTAATTTGATTTTTGGAATGAAATTTGTTCTACATGTACAATATTTAGTAATCTTTTAATCTATCTAGTTATATTTTCACTATTCTACCGAAATATAAAAAATCATTTGTAATTTGAACTTATTATCCACATATACTTTATGTAATTGTTATTTTATAATTTAGTAATTAGATAATAATTAAAACTGACACGTCACAGAAAACACAATTTAATTAATATTATTTAGCCGAATATTTCATTCAAGACACTTGCTAATCGGGCTCGTGTCGAGCTCGATCATTTCACTGGATAATTTAGCTTAGGCCAATCTTAAACTTTTCACTTGATAATCGGACTCTGGCTTGGCACAACGTAAGCCCGACTTGAGTCTGGCATCTTTTTTTTTTTCTTTTTTTAATACGTGAAAATCCGCCGACACTTCTTTATTTAAATCTTGTTTCTTATCCTCACTCACCTACCATCTATTGCCTTTGCTGACACTCTCAATTCTCAACCCTACAATGCACATTATCATGCTACCAATTCTCCATGGCCATCAAATTATTGATTTTTTTACAGGCATTCAGCTCAACCATTCAAAAGAAAAAGAAAAAGAAAATCTTGTTTCTACATTTATTTCCATCACAAGTATATCAATTCAATGCAGCAATGCTTGATTTTGTGAATATCATGAAATAGGGGCCTAATGAATTGCAGGAGAGGACAGTGTCCCCCAGAAACAAGAAGAAGCAGCACTGAATGCATTAGGGTTAGCTTAAATTCTTTGATATTTTAATTTAAACGATCCATCCCAAAAAGAATAAAAAAAAAATCTCAAAATAAGGATTGAATCGACTGTTATCTGTATCCATTTATTTGCAAGAAGATGACCCAACACCATCAGCCAACCACACGAAGCAAATCTTTTATCAAAAATCACTGAAATTTGAAGAAGAAAGGCTGCAGATAACTGTGTGATATTTCTAATCAGAAGTCAAAACCTTGTTTGCATTAGCATGAATGATTAAATGTTTTTTGTTTTTAAAATCTAATGTTAATATGAAGTTTTGAGATCAAGTTCTCTTCGATATAAAAAGGGTTACTCTTCATTATTCTATTTCCAACGTATGAAGATTGAGAGATTTACACATATCTAAAGAGTTAGTCACATCAGACAGTCGAGTACGTTGGTCTTTAAAATTCTAATATGGTGATTTGGTTATTGAAGAGTTGTGTCTTTTCATGACATGACTACCTTCGAACTGCTGTCTTGGATTGGACATTAGCTTGGTTTTCACTGAAATTTGAAGTTGAGGAACTGTCTCATTGATGGGGAATGACAATGAATATTCAGTGTTTTAATTGAAATTTAATAATCTATAGTACCTATTTCACTTTTATAATCAGTTGGATGTACGAGTGACATTTGAATCTTTTATATAAGTAATGACTTGAAAAAATATAAGAAACACTATTAGAATTTTACTTCGATTTGCAGCTAAAGCTCTTAGCCAATAGTGAAGTTGATGAGAAAAATATTATGCGTATGTTTTTTCACCAAAATACATAGTCTTTAGAGAGACTCTCATATGTAATTGTGACGTAGAACTAATCACGAGGTATGATATTGTCTGCTTTAATCGAATCGGAATCTACCAGGTTGAGCTCACAAATTTATTTTTCAGCATATGAAAATGCGTCATGTATAAGGGAGAGAGAATCTACCTTATTGTTAGAACTCTGGATTCTTACTCTTCTAATGTCGGACTAATGTCCAACGCAAAATTAACCAAACTGACAAACGGGACTCCTCACTAGTAGGGCGACCTGGAATCCACCAGGCCCCTCATGAGATTGCCTGAGAAATTTTTTGTTGATGAGGTCATTCATAAAATTGGTATAAATTTTCAATCACATGTTTTTTATATAGACAAAAAGCTGACAAGTTTTACTTTCTCAATTCACTAAAAAATTCAATCCAAAGAATAAAAATAAAAATTCATACTAATTCTGTAGTTGCCTCTCTCTGCTCACACTTTTAGAAAATGTCCACCATTAGCAAATCATATACTTTATAGTAGTTAGAAACATGAAATAATTAAGGTGATCATAATGAATTTGTTACGACTTGTCCCCATTAAGATAATATTGTCCGCTTTGAATCTTAAAATGGGTCCTCACAGCTTTGCTACAGAGTGAGAGCTCATGCATAAGCCTCAAAAGACTAGGGGTGAAACTCGGGTCGGGTTTTGGCCCGAACCCGCATGACCCGACCCGAAAATCATGTAGGTCGGGTTATGAAAGTCAGGTCAGTGGGTCGGGTTGGGTTGAGAAGTCAGAAACCCTCATTGAATTCGGGTCAGGTTGGGTTGAGAGATTTTTAAGTTAACCCGACCCGACCCGATCAAACCCGATTCGACCCGGTAAAAAGTAGGTTCAAAATGCGGATCCGGTCGGGTTTCGGGTTGAGTCGGGTTATAATTCGGGTCGGGTCATGTCTGCGTCAAAAGTTCAGGTCGGGTCGGGTCGGGTTTCATATATTAGTAACTCGGGCTGAATTGGATTTTAAAAAACCCGACCCGACCCGATCCGGCCCGATTTCAGCCCTACAAAAAGACCTTGTGCTAGAGAAAAGATTATTCCAACTTATATTTCACAACACTTTCAACTCCATGAGCGATTTGGGACTTTCGATGTCCTTAGTCGCACTCTCTTCTATTTCCCACAACCCCTATTACTCTGGGCGCTCAACAGTGGGCGGGGTATCATATAATTTTTTGGGGCGGGGTATCATATAATTTTTTGGGCTCTACATTCAAATAAAAACTTTGGTAATGGACCCATGCCCCAACGTTGTTGGTGGAATCCATATTGGAATTTTTTAGTTCTTGTGAAAAATCTCGAAAAAATGGGGTTCATGTTAACTGAGGTGTGGGTTAAGCTCATTTTTAACCGAAAAATGTCGAAGTCCGAATTAGAATTCGGGTTGGGATGACTCTAATACATTAAAGTCCAAATTTGACCCAAAAGCCCCAATTTGCACCACATTTTATAAAATCTATTTTTCATTAATTTGTAATTTGTATAAATACAAATTTATGTGACATATAACTTATATGTTGTAAAATAATACAAAAGAAATTCCATTTTTGGTCTAAAGAAGCTCGAGTCCGGATAAGCGTATATACACATTTTTACGGCTGAAACTTAGGTGGTTTGGATAGGGATTTAACAAACCCAATCAAACTCATATAAAAAATTATTGAACTCGACGAGTCAACTTGAGTACTGGCGCAACTCAACCTGAATGCTATATTTAATTTTTTGAATGGGTTAGGTTCGGTCAATTTTGATTGGGTTGGGTCAATTTTAAAAGAAAAAGCTTGACCCGACCCAACCAGAATTTAATTTGAGTTTTTTTTCTTCAACCCAATCCAACCCTAATTTTAAAAATAAAAAATCCAATCCACTTGATATCTCGAGGTTTTAGCCCAACACATTTTGGACTTGAAATCAAGCTCAAGTCCTAAAAACCCAATTGGAGAAAAACTTTAATTCAACTAATCCTCGTAAACCCGGGCTCAGTCGGCCCAGCCCACTCAAGTTGCAGCCCTAGAATTGAAGACAACTCTACTTCAAATGAAAAAAGTTAAAGAACATGTTGACTTTGAATATTCAATTGTATTTAGTTTTCTACCATTGTAAGTGAACAATGGCTTCAAGAAAAAATAAACAAAGAATTTCTTTATCAATACCTTAACTCTAAATATATTTGAAATTTGATTAATTACTATGAAGTTTCCAAAAGAATCATAAACAGGGCCCAAATGCCCATTTACTTATTTTGGATTGATGCTACTAATCTTCCTATTTCCTAAGTTTGAGATTTCACTTGGAAAAATTTTGAAAATTAGGAAGATGACTAAAAATAGTTGGTATCAGATGTGTGGTTGATTGGTGAAATAGGAGCAGAAGACAACAAGTGAATGTCGGTAGGTTTGGTATTGGGCCCACAAGCCCAATTTAAAAATTTGAATAAAAAAGAAAAAGAAAAGGAGAAACACATGATGAAAAATTGGCAACAACAAGGTGACACCCAACATTAAATCCGTGGGTATTCTTTAGCCAACCCTATTTACATGTTCAATGGACAGGACCACAAGCTCCAAAAGTGATTAAGACACTTAGGACCACTCAAATGAATAGATAAGGAGTCAATTGCTTAAATAAATGCCTGTCTTCCTTCCGTTCAACTCTCCATCTTGTGTGGGCCACACCTTCCCTTTTGATCACATGGACAAGATGAAGCCATCTCAAGTGGGACCCAGACATTTACTATTTATACACCTTTTGAGGGGCATCATTATCATGCTAGGTCAGATCCAATAGCCACTTTGCTGGATGAAGGATGACATCCAGCCTAGTGAATGAGAGAGCTTAATTTTAGTACATAAATGAATAGGTCCAGTCCACTCTAGTGATTTTAAATTTATCCATGTGTTCATTTAATTAAATCGCATTTAATAAAAATCAAGATTAAAACTGAAGTCGAAAGTTAGAAAAAGCGAGCGATAACAGAGTTTAAACATTCTTACCTCTCATCATGAGAGTTTATAGATTTTTTTAGATAACATAAGTATTGAGACTAATTCTACGAAAGCATAAAGCTTCCCGCAAAGCATGTGCATCAGATAAGTTTGAGAGAACAAAAACAATTAATGTAAGTATTTTTTGAACTATTATTTTTAAGAAATTCTATTGGATGCTTTGAGATCATGAAAGTGTAGTTCTAATACTTTAAATAATAAGACTATAGCTAAGCTAAGTTTGGTTTTTCATCCACATAGGTGTAGATTAGTTAGTTACCTCGCGCCTCAGAAAGTGGGAGGTCATGGATTCAAACTCCCATAGCGTAATCTTAATGTGCTTTAGGGATAAGAGTCGGAGTTTTATCCACGATTTCCAAGACGTAAATTTAAAAAAAAAAAAAGACTAGCTAAGTTAAAAATCTTTTTTTTTTTTTTTAACGTATAGTTTGAACTTTTTACAAAAGCCAATCCAATCATGTTAGAACTTAGAATCCCTAGCTCTTTGTCTTTGTGTATGATTCTTACACTTTCGGTTGATGAGAGCACAAAGTTATCCAACACCCAAATCGTTGAGACTATGACTTGCAGATTTTTGGGGCAAAGAGATGGTCCATGACAATGTCCAAGGTTGAAAATTTTGAATTTATCCAAATAAAAGATTTACATAAAAACGAACAATAAAAAGACGATGTCCGGCTCATCAGAATAGTGACATTGTTTCTTATCCTATCATTATCACCATCGTCATCAAAATCTTTTTCAGTTTATTTACAATTACAGTTGTTATTTAATAATAAATCTTTCTTAAAATCATAACTACATGAATTTGGATATACAATGGTTAATTTTTTTTTAATTTACGTGTGGAAAATCGTATAATATCGAACGTAAAATCTCAGGGGTGAGTCGACTATCCTTGGAACACTCCAAAGTTAGACTATGGGGGTTCAAATCTTACACCTCTTACTTTCTGAAGCAAAAAATTACTAATTAAACTACACTTATGTAGACAAATAAATATATTTATACTATATAGACCCGTTTCGCTCAAATCATTTTTTTATAAGGTTCTTTTAAACAAATAAGGACTCTCGTTCAAACGCAGCCCCGATAAGATGGAAGAAGCATCATAATCAAGGTACACGTGCGGTGTCTGGGATAATGAGTGTAGGAGTGGGACCCACAGCACATGGAAAGGGATAGTTGCTCCCTCGTTGTTTCTTTGGACTACCTCACATTTCCCCTTCTTCATGTTCATGTCATATTCCCGTCATATTCTCGTCATATTCTCATCTCTCTCTCTCTCCTTTCGCTTGGTTGTGAGCCTTTGAAGAATAAATTCTGGCCATGCTACATGTCCCCCATCCCCATGTTATTATGTCTTTCTTTCATCATCACCATGCATACATCCATCACAACATACTTCACATACATAAATATATCCTATTAATTTTCCAATAAAGTTTTAAGAATTTAAAAATATTATGATATTACCAATCGCCGTTACTATCCCAAGAACGGTATTTGTGACAATGCGTACAATAAAGTCGAGTTCTTAAAAATGAAAAAAACCCGATTATTATTCAGACTGGATTTGGACTTTTGCATGTATCGACTCGAAAGTCTGAACTCGGTTTGATTATATAGACATAAAATATTATATAGGAGGTTGCACATTACACTTATGCATTTTTCAATTTTTTTTTTATTAAATTTTGTTTAAGAGTTATAAAAATGCAACTAGTTAGATTGAAGCTAACTAAATTTCCTATATTTACAATAAATTTCATCCAAAAATTTAGATGAAAGTGATTTGATAGTCAAAATCAGTCAGGCATCATTTTTCCTAAGGATGTCTGCGACGTTGACGACTAAAATAATATGGCTTCAATTTGAATTTTAGAATGAAATTTATTATAAATATAAGAGATTTAGTTATCTCTGAATTTGCTTAGTTGGATTTTCACTATTCTATCAAAATATAAAATTAGAAAAAATTCATATAAGGTTAGAACTTATTATCTATATATACTTTACTTAATGATTATTTCTAATTAGATAATAGTTAAAACTCATAATTCATAGAAAACACAACTTAATTAGTATTTTTAACCAAATATATCATAAAAGACACTAGCTTTCGGGCTCAGACTTTAATCGGGCTGTTCGGGCTTTGTTAGGCTTGGTCTGGCCTCAGTCATTTCACTTTGTAATTGGCCTCATGCGTGACTCAGGCTTTTAACTTGATAATCAGTCTCGGATTTGACACCATTTAAGCTCGACCTGCGCTCGGCATGTTCCCATCCTAATAATTGGTCAATTAACTCTCACGTTGATCAATTGTCTTGAGTTTCTAAAATTAAATTAAAGGTCTTGAATTTGACTCCTCTTAGGATTACCTTGATACATGAGACTTGTGACTTCATATATCCATTGGTAGGAATGGCAATGGGACGGGTTGGATCATGTTTGGGTCAGGTTGCATGTTGTTAATAATAAATTTTCTTTCTAATTCGACCCAATTCGACTTAGATTTTATTTTATCTAATCCAACCCGACCTGAATTTGTGTACTTTTTTTTAAAAAAATTGGAAAAATTAAATTTAGACGTAACTTTCATGTGAGCATATAGGGATATGGAAAATTGGTGCATTTGGCTAAGATTTTCTAACTTTGTACGCTACATGAATTAATAGATAATTTAATTTAATTTAATTTGGGCCGGGTTCTAGTTTGACCACTCTATCCAATCATACCCAAATTTACTTTGGGTTATGTCAAGTCAGGTCAATTTGAATTTTTTTAAATAAATGCATGACCCAAAAGCCCCTCACTATTTTTTGGTCAAGTTGGGTAAAAATTGCCACTCCTATCCATGGAGATTAGTATATAAGGTAAGATACCTCACGATAATTTAAAAAAAAAAAAAAAAAAACCCTAGGCCAATGCCATCGTAGCACGATTTGTATATGTGAAATTTGGGTTCAATTTTAAACCAGAATTGGATTAGTTGGATTTTCTGTCAGGGGTCAAAATATTGGTTGATATGATATATATCATTTTTGAGCTATTCGATATGTTTGTATGGCCGATTTGGTCATATATAGTTGATGATGGGCCAAAATATCTTCAAGACGGACATGTATCACCGATATATCACTTATATGATATTTCTATTTTTTGCGACAATATGGTCACCTACCACTAAAAAATCATTGATACGCGATATATTATTGATACTATGGTATTTGGCTGTCTCAATTTCAAGCTAATATTTGGACCCCTATTTTCCATGCACAATTATTGTTAATAAATTTAAAACTTTGCACAATATTCACTAAATATATCTATGTTGTTGGATTTATGAATTTGGGCTTTTAGTCCAGAATGGGAGTTTCCTTGCATTATACCTAGCCTGGTCTGATTTGAATTTAAGGTTGTAATTGTAGGCCCAAAATGAGCCCAATCCATTAATTCATCATCCTCACCACTTTCTCATTAATTGAATCACTTCAGCTTTATTATATTTGAGTCAAACCTAAAAGAAATTGGTGTTTTTAACTTTAGAAAAATAGACTAGACTTATTTCAATTGACTTTGACTGACTAGGTCAAAATCTCAAGCATTCATCTTTTGACAAGGCTCCATTCATGAGGTCATCAAAATCCAACTTGGTTGAATTCTATTTCTCTTATGATTTAATTAAATTTATTTTGATATTTGAGTGTTTAATTACATGATTTAGTAGAAGTTGTCTTGATTTTAAACTCACTTTGACTCAGTGGTGAAGATTCAATTTCCTGATTGGTCCCTTGCAGGTATTTAGTATTTACTCAAGTAAGTCCAATTATCTCATTTTGATTTGGTTGTAATAAAATGAATAGGGCTGCAACTCGGGTCGGGTTTTGGCCGGACCCGCATGACCCGACCTAAGAAAGCATGCGGGTCAGGTCAAGAATTTCGGGTCAGCGCATCAAGTCGGGTTGAGAAGATAAAAACCCAGATTAAATTTGGGTCGGGTTGAGGATTTTACAAGTTAACTCGATCCAACCTGGCTAAAATTAGGCTAAAATGGATTTAGAATGCGAGTCGGTCAGAATTTGGGTTATGAAGTTCCGGTTGAGAATTCAGGTCGGGTTACATATATATCAACTCGTATCGGGTTGGGTTTTAAAGAACCCGACCTGTTCGATCAGGTTGCAGCCCTAATAGTATTACTATTTATCGTAAATCTAAAAATAGTAAGTAATTTTTCTACAGATAAACATGGTCAAACTTTGACCGCATTTTCAGAAGGGTAAACGATGTTGAATCGCTTTCGTAAGTTAGGCTCAATCGGAGTTCATATGACAAAGTTATGCCCAATTTACTGAAAACACCTTCTTTTACGAGTAGTAATGTGATCATGAGTTCATGATTGTGCATGAAGATCCAATATCAAACTAGTAGTGTTATTTTGGGCGATAGATAGACACTCAGCCATAAAAATAATTTCACAAATCTAAAATAAAGGTCAAATTTCAGATCAATGGTATAAATGACTTAGATGATAATAATGATGAGACTATTAGTATTATTTTTTAGCTGATCACATGTTTAATATAAAATTTGATTCAAGTGAAGTAAAGAAAGGCTTTAACAATGGTGAAATTTGGTTCAGGTTCTGGCTCAACCCGCTTGACCCAACACAGAGAAGCACTAGAGCTGCAATAGACATACATATTCAATATATGGGTTGGATTGAGTTGAGGCGGACTACCCCTCAATCAATCATAGATGAATATTTAGATATTGTTATTTATTTTTTATTTTGAATTCTATTTTTATATATTATTATTAACAAATATTAAAATAAAGTTGTTAATAGAGAACATTATACATTATATTTCCCATTTTTTCAAGATATTATATGCGAAAATATGTTTAAAAATAAAGAGAGCAAATTAGTCAAACCATATTAGGGCTCTGAGGCCATTACAGGATTAAGATTAAGTTAGGTCAAATTATCAGGCTAGAATAGGGATAGGTGGATTATGATTAGTTGGACCCTAGAGTTGGTTTGACTCTAGTTGGACATTTAAAAAGGATCAAGAGATGCATAATTTTGTAAATATTTTACTATACTTTTTTTTTATCTAAAATATACTATAAATAATTTTTTTTACTTTATTGTTTTATAAGGAATCTGGTAAAAATTAAATTAAATTGAAAACATAGTTTTAAATATATTTTTTGAGCTTGTGCATCCGGTACTCGCAGCAACCTCTTTTTTGCTCGCTCGAGTTGTGGGCTTTTTTATGTTTGGGCCATTTTGGTTTAGTCCTTTTAGACTTCTTAGTTTACTTGGCTCGAGTTGTAGATTTATATCTTTCTTTTTTCCGCATGTTTTGGACGTTTGGCCGGTTGTGAGCTTTTTTCCGCATGTATTGGACGTTTGGCCGGTCGTTTAATCAAACTTAATTAATAAAACTAAAACTTCAGAACAAAGTTAGTAAACTATTTCTCAAAATTATAATTAGTTTTTAATAAAATAATAATTATGAAAGTGATGTGTCGACTTTTTATTATAAATAAATAAATAATACTACTTAATTAGAGAGCATCAGTAATCAAATCCTTCAAAGTTCAAACTATGAACAACAAAGTTGTTTGGTTGCATGTTTTTGGCAAGATTGTTGAAATTTGGAAAGAGACTTTCCCGGCAGGAGTATGATTCCACCTCAAATTACTTTATTTTCAATGGTTTTTCCTCCTTGTGTGGTCTTTTCTTGGAAAACATGGGAAGTGTTAGGTTTAGGGAAAGACTCTGTAGCAGGTGAGGGCTGTACTGTTTACACTTTTCTTGGATTTTCAAATAATTGAATTCCCCCCTACATCTGCCCATATGGGGCAGTTTGACAGAAGAATTGAATTGAAAGATAATCCATTTTGTTCTTGTTTTAATGGCAGTAGCTTCTCTGGCAGCCTATTTTGAGATCATCAAAATTTCAATTTTGTCTAAACCATAAAAATTCATAGAACTAGATCAATAGATTTTAAAAGTCGAAATAGTGTCAAATTAGGTACGAGTAGGGCTGCAAATCGGGTCGGATTTTGGCCTGACCCGCATGACCCGACACGAGAAATCATGTGGGTCGGGTCAAGGATTTCAGGCCAGTGGGTCGGGTCGGGTTGAGAAGATAAAAACCAACGTGAAATTCGGGTCGGACCGGGTTGAGGATTTACAAGTTAACCCAATTCGGTCTGACCCAACCCGACTCGGCCTAACTAAAATTAGGCTAAAATGGGTCCATAATGCGGGTCGGGTCAGAATTCGGATTGATTCGGGTTAGAATTCGGATTGGGTCGGATCAGGTTCCATATATATCAATTCGGGTCGGATTGAGTTTTAAGAAACGGGACTGGCTCGACCCGAGTTGCAGCCCTAGGTACGAGAGAATAGAAAGGGATAAGTGGGTGAGTGGAGAACAAATCCATTAAGTCTACTAAGGACTTACAATCTAAAGTATGCACCAAACTTTAGTGTAAACTCGTTTGCTTTAAACTACGGAATGTGTTTACCATGATCCCATTAAACGTCTTCTTCTTTCACACTCACCTATTCCATGAATGGATTCTTACCTAATTAAAAAGCATGACTTCAAAGTGTAATTAAATAAAAACCTTTTCAATTAATGTATCCACATGAACTGTAATTGGTGGGCCTTATATAAAAGTCCCAACAACTCTCTTCCTTTCCCTTTTCTTGTCTTAATTTTCAAATAACTTCTAAAGGAATCTCTCAACTATAGAATCCCCTATTCAAATGAATCTCCTACCTAGAAAAATTCACTAACTTTTTTCTCCCCATCCAAGGGATCCAAAATGCCAAAGCCCAATTACAAGCTAAGTATCATAAATTAAAATATTAACAATATCATAATTTTAAAATGCCTCACAATATAATCATTTTCTAAAAAACACACATTAAATTTATTTTCAAAAAGTTGTAATAATTTTTTATTTATTAGTTTTTCTAAAAAGTTATGTTCAAACAACTTTTCAAACATTTTAAAGATTTATAATTCCTAGATTCAAGTAACTTTTCAGCATTACAAAGAACTTTTCTATAGGAATTAACTATGATTGTGACATGGTGGGGCCCTAAATATTAAGCTTGAATTAGAATTTAAGACAAATTCGACATATTAACTGAAAGCTCGAAAACCAAAATTTAAGTCCAATTTGTAAAATCTAATCTTTTTAATTAATGTTGTGTATAACTATAAAAGTTATGTAATATATAATTTACACATAAAATAATACAAACAATTCTATTTTAAGTCAAAAGAAGGCTGAGCCTGAACAAGTCCATTTATAATTCATGTTTGATGTTGGGCTTAGTCCCACACATACAATTTAGACCCTGTACAGGTTTAGCTAATTTGGGTTAACCAGAGCCATAGCTCAAGCACTTTAATTGCAATTTGGGCTTGGCTCACATTGCCCATCCAGACCAATTTGGAACCCTATAAGTAAAATTTGCTTTTAGGCAACCCACCATTCTACACAAGGAGTAGCAAGGGCTGAAGTGATGCTCACCTTTTTTTTTTTGAATTTACATTTGTAAAACTGTGGGATACCCAGCATAAAACCCCCACGGGTGAGCCCACTACCCTTAGGGCACACCAAGATTAGGCTATAGGGGCTTGAACCCGCAACTTCCCACTTCTTGAGACGGTTGGCAACCAGTTGAGCTAACCATGATTTCTACTCATTTCACCCCATTAAATTAAATTCGATGGTCTGATCTATACATTACTCATTTATTAATTGAATATGTTTGACTTAGTACCCAATCAAGCTTAAATGAGTGAATTCAACCAATCATAAAATGATTGATCCAATTTGACTAGTATCAAACTCGAGCTATTTATTAAAACAGTTAACCCAACTCAAATAATCTTCAGGTTGTGCTAACTTTTTCACTAAAATTATTTCTTGCCAAATGACCCCAAAGATTTAATATAACTATGTATAGAATACAACATTACAACTTGAGGAAAGAAATTAATGAAACCCAAACTGAAAAAGAAAAAAGAAGAAGAGGAAACTCCAAAGCTCAAATATTTTAGTCAAATTTTCAACATTACCTAGCATAAAAAATGCACATATTTATTTATTATATTTTCCAACATTTAAAGCAATGGTTTAAATGGTTTTGGTGGAGGATGAGTGATTTGCTCTGGAGCTTACAAAAGGAATAATTTGATGATTTTGAACTTTATGGGTTGATATGATATTGTTTCTAGAACATTGATCAAGACTTGATATGAAAAGTTGAAAGAAAGAAATAATTTACTAAAAATAGAGATGTATATTAACTATGAGTTACATCCATCACAATCATCAATTAATAGCATCTTTAATCTTTGTTTCCATAATAGAACAATAAAACATGAAATAAGATTTTTGCCTTTTCAAAAATGAACATAAAGTAGAAGATTAATCACCTATAGCTTGTAAAATTCTTTTCTAGTAACATCCTCTTATGGAAAATCATTAGTCAATAAAATTGACAAATGACTGATATAATCATTGTCATTAGTGAAGAAATCAAATGATAAAATCATTGGTTTATGTCATTTTCATGTCATTTTCGAACTTCAATCTAAAAGTTTCACTTTTGTCAGTGTGTATTGTCGATCTGACTCCAACCATCGTGGGTCACGCATCTTATATAAACCTTAATTAGGGTAGTATATATGGAAGTTCTATAAGAGAAAGTAGATCATCTATAACGAAAGCCGTCTCTCCTTTGTTTTATTTTTTTTGTCTTTGAGCATAGCTGATCGGTATTGAACCCGTAGACGTACCGTACCGAAAGGGAACTATGTAAGTCTTTGTGTTGTGGTTTGATTCTCTGTTGATTTGTGTTGAACTCGTGGATGTACCGAAAGAAAACCACGTAGGTCTTTGTGTTGTGGTTTGTTTATCTGTTGATTTCATTTTTTTGTTTTCAATATTGTTGTTTGTGTGGTCAAGAATGTGATTTCCTCGCAATACATGACCCCACAGTGAAAGTTTACATTAGATTTATACATAATAAGAATCGTAAGGAATACTTTAAAGAAAAAATAGCAAAATCTTATTTTTATGTTTGTCACTCCATCACTAGTCAACATCTTCTAGAGACAAGATATTAGATATCATCTCCAAAATCACATGCTAGTCTCTTCCTTCAGCATCAGAATGATGTAATGAAAGATAACAGACCCACCAATGAAATTTACTCATTTCAATTTTTTTTTTCTTTTGTGTGATCCTATGCATCTTCCTGCAATCTCTACTACTGTCAAAACCCTAATTTATCACAATCAAACATATTATAATAAAATGAAGATCAATCTTGGTTTTCTCTTAATCCTTTCACTTATTTAAATGGGGCTGAGGAGTGAGGGAAATTGAATGATTGAAGGGCAGCCCGGGCAGCTCTTTAACATTCTCAAGATTTCAAAGCCCTAGGGTGGGGCAGCCCTAGCTGGTTTAATAAAATGTCCCTTGGTCAACCAACATATAGAATATGTGGAGACCAAAAGCTAAGATTCTGCATCGCCATTATTGGGACCCACAACAGCCATGCCTCCATTGTTTAACTTGACCATATAATAATTATCTAACTTAGTTGATAATAAGGCCAACTGTGCTAAGAATCAAGTGGTAAAAGTTAGAGAGAATATTTAATGTTCAAATAATATGTGGCACACATAATATGTTACTCTTTTCATTTGATATTTAAAAAAATTGTGATACAAGAATTTAAAACATAAGTACACAACGCCCCAGTCGGCTTAGATATATATATATATATATATATATATATATATATATATACACACAGAGGAAACTTCTTTCCTATTTCACAGAAACAATAATATTAAAAAAAAAATCAAAAAGAAGAAAATCAATATAGAGAATCAAACCACAACCAAAGATTTATGTGGGTTCCATTTCGGTATGTTCACGGATTCAACAACGATCATTATGCACAAAGTCAAGAAAAAATGGAAAGAGAGTTGGCTCTGGCTATCGATTACAGTTTTCGCTCACACCTCTCTCTTTCGACAGAACATCTCTGATGATCAGGCTCTACAGACCCTAATATATGCTTCTTAAATCCCCAAATTCCATTAAATTATAGTCATCAATTTTTAAAAAACAAAACTTTCATATATTTTGCGGGTCAATCGGAACCGTCCAATCTTAACCCACCCATGAAGTGAATCCAAAGAACAAAAATGGATAATTGTCCACATTCTAACTTGAAAAGTTCCATTGACCCATCACAATTAGGTTGACCACTCAATTTGACTTTCCGTACCATGGCCCATCACTAGTGTGGATAATCAAATGAATGGTCCAAATCGTCCAGTAGATAAGCCAGGACATGGACCACAAATGACTTGACAACTTAAATGTCCTCTTGCCAAACAACATTTGCTAAAAGACACACCCAATTTTTCCCCTTGTGAGTGGTGTCATTTTTCACTTATCTTAGTCAGTCTTCTCAACCCACATTTTTTTTCTGCATACCTTAAAAAAGGGCTTTCTGCAAGTCTCTTTCTCTCTCTATTTCAGGCCAAACTTTTCCTTTTCTCATGGCTGGCTAATTCCAAAAGGAAAAACGAAGGAAAAAATCGGTAATTTTCTTTTCTTTCTTCAACTTTCTTTGAAAACAAATGGAAAAAGAAAAAAAGGAAAAAAAGAAAAGAAACAGTGCTTTTCATTTGTTCAATTGTGAGGAAGACATCTATCCATTTGTGACCCAAAACATTCTTTGAATGTTTGCAACATCTTACAGATTGCAAGCAGGAATCAATTGAATGTATGAATCAAGTAATGGTTCATATGAGGCCATGTCAGCCGTTGATCGGTTTGATGACGACGGACCGTCGCGATCTATGACACCTGGAAGTGGATGGCCATCAATGTTTGATTGTGCAGTTTATCTGCCTCTGCAAGATATTAGTAAATGTTCCCATCGTATTGATATTAGGGATGTAAATGAGTTGGATGTGGGTTGCATCAGAGCACAATTGTTTGGGAATGAATTTTCAGTCTCACAAGATCCAAGCTGGCATTTGAATTCAATGCAGATGGTGGGATGATTGATGACCCACATCTGCATCTAAATTTGTAATAGAGATTTGTGTTTGAATTTACATCCAAAACTTATTTTGATTGATTTTTACCATTGTTAAAAGTGTTTCATTCAAAAGTTCATATACATGTATTTCAATCCATCTTCTTCCTATAAATCTCAATTTTTGATAACCTTTTTTATATAAATTTTTAAATTTATAAAATGTAGCTTGATTGATCTGATAAGTTGATTTTATATTAACTGTGATGGTCCGAACTCAGATGGAGGAGGGTGAGAAACTCCATGTGCGTGGCAGAAAGAGAGAATTCAGTTGCCAGTGGAGGAGGGTGGGAAACTCCATTGGGCTTGAATGGGAGAGAAGAAATCGCCAATGTAGTTCTAGATTGAATCCCACGTTGCCTGGTGACAGAGGTCTTGATTTTGGATATAAGTAACAATCTTCCTTTTCATGAGGCTTTTAGAGTGTGTATAGGCGCACATCCCAATACAAAATCGTGAAAGCGTGTGTATGAGTCCAAAGTAGACAATATAATGCTGAACGGGATAAGATCATTACATTACGTATAGATGTGCAATAATTTAATGATATAATTATAAACAATAGATAGATAAATATAATACACATATACCAAGTCCATTCATGTGAAAGATATGATACATAATTAGATAATAAATTGTGAGGAAGAAGAAGAAAATTAAATAATTCTCTCACACACACTCTACTACCCATAAATTCTCCTCTCTCTCTCTCTCTTTCCCAAACACAAAATCACAAGCATGGTAGCACATGAGTACTGCCTCAAGCTCAAGATTGGCCTAATTTTGTTGAGCCACAGCCCAGTCCAATTTTATGTTCAAGGGCCTGAACTGAAGATCAAGCCCGAATTGGATACTTGGACCACAGACCATAGGCCCAATTTCTAGATTGAGCAGTAAAAAAGTCTTAAAATCTGACTCTATATACAATATTTAATACCAACTTCACATCCAACTAAATTGAGTCAAGTAAGGTTGACTGTCTGGTCTGTACATTAAATATACTAAATTTCTAAATCGAGTTCAACTGGTTGCCTCCCACTTTAGAAAGCAGGGGAGATTGCTGGTTCGAACTCCCATAGCCTAATTTTGGTATGTCTTAGGAGTAGTGGACTAACCCATGAGAGTTTTACGCTAGATATCCCATGATTTTCCACATATAAATTCAAAAAGTTATATATATTCTAAATTTCTAAATCTATACATATTTCCCTATTTTCAAATTGTTTATTTAGTGAAATTTTCCTGGTAAAAATGTACAACCATGAATAAATAATAAATACATTTACCAGGAGGAGATAATAATTTCCATTTCCAATAACAATAATTGGAAAGTGGTCATTCATTGCTCATTGCAAGCAACAGTTGTTCTTCCCAAGCTGCCAATCATCCCCCACACTTGTCCCGGTGTCCATGTCTCCCTTATGTCCTTTTCCTTCTCTTTCATTCATCAATTTTCAAAGCATGTCACGCTTGCTTGGCTTTTTGCTACTGCTACCATCTTCTTCTTATTTTCAAATAACTTTATTTATTTGACTTTTTCTTTTAAGAGACATTTGATTTCAATTTTTCTGCAAAATTACCATTTTGCCCTTAAGTTTTGTGTAGAAAAACCCTCTTTTTAAAAAAATTAGGGGGAAAATAGTAATTTTTAGACAAAATTTTGAAATCGGATGTCATAAAAGAAAAGTAGAGTGTATAAATCGTCACCCATCATTTATCTTAATCACTTTCACCCGTATCGATTGAATCGTATCAATTTTTTCATGACTACGTATTGACCGCAATGCATCGATGAAAAAAAAGTAAATGAAGACCAACTGGCCCTTTCTTTGTGACTAATGTTTTCCGAGTTCATTGTCAAATTCAACTCTCCTTCTAAAGAATGGTCCGGTCTGAGCCTAATGGCTACCTTTTTAGGTGGACCTAAGTCTTAATTGGAGTACTAAAAATGTACAACATAAAGACTTGGTTGAGGTTGATATATAAATGAACTTTTAATAACTTAATAATTTAAAATAAAAGATACAACATTTATGTTATTGAAGATTTAGATTAAATCAATCTATTAACCTGAATGGTATTAACATAAATACAAATAATGACCATTATATTTGTTATATATAACTCGAAGAAGTTGGAATGATGGTAAAAAATGTACTTTGAAAAATGAGAGTTCTAAGTTTGATTCTTATTCCACTTTAAATGATTACTTTCTGTATAATTACACGGTATGTGTGGGTAGGACGGTTTTGCACATGTTTCGATGACTGATCGAGTGCTCTACGAGACACACATGAATACTTCCAAAAGTAAACGATTTAAATGGATCTAAAATAAAGAATTTCAGTAGAGATTTTGTACCTATTTCTTGAGTTAGGTCATGAAAATTAAATAAATTTTTTATTTAATATAAATGTAAATTAGTTTTTTGAGATGTTATCTATATTAGGACCAAGAATGTACCTACCATTCATACACCAAGCCTTTTTTTTGTCTTTTTCCATTTTAGTCCTTTCAGGTTTTTTAAAACAAGCCTAATTCGGGCCGGATGTATTAAAGTAGAAGTCTGTCAAACACTTTGACTTAATCCAGTTACCTTATTCAAAATGAAATTCATAGAATCATCTTATCTACTTTTTTTAAAAATAAAAAAATGTTAAATAGATATTTTTATTTATTATATCAATAAAAAAATGAAGATGTATCAAATAAAAACCAAATGAATTAAATTTAAATTTAAAAGATAAATTAGAAATCTTAATAATTCAAATTGACCATTAAGTGGGCTTTATAGAGAGCCTTTGTGTACAAAATGCCGAAGCTTTTGTTAGTTTTGTACTTTACTTTAAAATCTTTCTTTTCTTAGAATTAAACTTTTGGTCAAATAGTCTTGATTTTCATTTCTAGTTTAGATTTAATAGTTTTAGTGTAAGAACATTAAAAATAAATAATAATTTATAATTAGAAGAGACTTATTGTAACTTAAAAGGGGTAGAAGTGATGGTCATAAACCCGTCGCAAAAAGCGGGAGCGTGAATTCAATTCCCATTTTACTTTAAAGGGCCACTCCTGTAGAGTTATCCATGTTGGGGCTGCGAACGAGTCTTATATTGGAAGTATAGAGAAAAATACAAAGATTTATAAAGGACTTGGATCTCTCTATCTAAATAGGTTAGTCTTTTGGACTGGATATACATTCATAAGAAGTGATATTATAGCCATATCTTCAAGCGAACGCATGCGGACTCACGAGATTCCTTATTTGGAAGGAATGGTCGATGGCGTTATCTCTGCTCAAAAGCCTCGTTCAAGGGGGGATTGTTGGGTATCTAACTGGTCCCACATTGGTTATCAACCTATCATGCTAGTCCTTGGGTTGAATATTCAGTCTGAACAATTCAGTATATAGAGAAGTTTGACATGTCTCGAAGATTAGTCAAGTGGTTTTTTTTTTTTTGAGGTACGGAGGTCTCTAAGCGTCGCACCCGACTATTCCTCCGAAGTGTGTGAAAAGATTAGTCAAGTGTTTAAATTGTTAATGAGTATGTAACTAATTATGGAGAGACCAAAGGGCAAGTAGGAAAGTAGAGAGAGAGAGAGAGAGAGAGAGAGAGAGAGAGAGAGAGAGAGGGTGGTGGGTGACTAAACAAGAGGGAAGCCCTTGAACGGCGCACATGGACGTGGGTTAGACGCTCAGAGACATGCCAACACAATCACATGGGCATGTGGTCCCTTTTATCCCTTAATTCAATCTCTCAGCACATGCTGCCACGATTGACTTGTCCCCACCCTCTCTACATGTAGGGCCCACCCTCTCTCTCTCTCATCTCACCCTTTCTCTCTCTTACTAGTGTTAAAATGGGAAAATCGGGTCTGACTCAATCTGAATGAGTCGATTGAAATTGAGTTGGGTTCAAGTTTTAAATACTTGAGAATTTCATTTTTATTTAAGTCAAGTTTAGCAAGGAAAAAGCTCAAGATTTTGAGCCAGGTTGGAGATATTTTAATATAAATATATAATAGTTCTCTTTCTTATGTAATTATATAAAATATTTTACTTTATTTTTCATTTTTTAGATTTAATTTAGATATTTTTGTATTCATGGTTGAACGAGTGCAGACAGGTAATGGATGGGTATGTATTGACTTGTAATGGCTGATACATTACGTTGTGTCAATACAGACATATTAGCACCACATATTGGCTCAACGTATTTTTTATGCATCAGTATATATTTAGATGTGTTGCGTAGATGATCAATGGATGTGAATTATAGAAACTTTATCCATTAAATGATCATCTTAATTATATAATCATAAGATTTTAAATTTTGATAAATACAAATTATTTATTTATAAAAGTTTGAAATCAAGACATAGATAATCATATAAAAGTGAAACTTCATACCGTATTGTCGTCTTTAATTAACCATTTACGTACTCTTCTGGTATTGTCCACTTAGCAGCTGCCAAACTACTTAGAAATGTTAGTCTTTTTCTTTTTTATAATTTTATATTTTAGCCACTAAGTCACTTGTATTTGGAAATTCAAATTTATATAAAATTTAAAATTCTATTGAAATGAGAAATTTGTCTAAGTTTTATAAAAATTCAAAAAAAATATTAATTTGCGTGACTTGAAATTCTATCAAATTGAGTCAAGCTCAAGATCTTGACTGAATTTTTTGAATTTTGAAACTAGCTCCAAACTATAGCTTAAACTAGTTCAATGATTTCGGTATCAAGGGTAATAATCTCGGTCGATACGATATGTATAGGCTGAGATTACCTTTATCGGCCGATATCCGATAAATATCGGCCGATAAAGGTGGTTTAAAAAAAAAAAAATATGAGAGAAATTTCTCGGTCGATATTAAGATTAAGATTTATACTCCTGTTTGGTATATTTCCATGGACATGTAGAAACATAAGTGACAACAACGTGTAGTACAATTGATAAATGTTTATTATTACAATTAAAAGGTTGTAAATTTAAATCCCATGAATACTAAATGAGGAGATAGCTTATAAAAACAATTTAAGTTCAAATATAAAGGCTAGCATGTAGGGGTCCATGCACCACATGATTATGATTAGAAACTTTTATGAGTTTAGAGCTTGGATTTGAAAATCTCATTTATTTATTTTTTAAGGTTGGTTTGATCTAACCCTCATTCTACTTGTCATCCTTTTTTTAAGTGTACGTGTTAATCTGAATTTGCATACATTTAATTCATGTTAAGTAACTTAAATGGTTAATTTTGTTATGTCATATTTTTGAAAAAGATATACTTTTCTAATCTGTAAAATTGTTACTATAAATTTTTTTTTATATTAGTACGGGTGAAACTTGGGTCAGTTTTTAACTCGACCCACATGAACCAATCCGAGAAATCAGTCAGCTGAGTTTTGTATTTTTAAATTTAGGGTCGGATCCGGTTGGGAAAAAAACCCGCATGGAATTTGAGTTCAACTGGGCTCAAAAATTTTAAATCAACTTGATCCGACCTGAATTGATCGGATCAGACTCGAGTTTCAGGAAATATAAAAAACATGCTGCTAATGTTTTTTTCCCTTAAATTTGGGCAAAAAACAGGTTGTGCCTGCAACTCGGGTCGGGTTGGGCCAACAACTCAGGTCAGGTCGAGCAATTTGGAACAACAACTCAGATCGTTGGGTTGAGCTCAATAATTTTTTTATACGGGTTGAGTTGGGTTTATTAAAACCTTGTCCAATCTGCCTGAGTTTCAACTCTAATTTTTAAGTTATTTTAAAAAGATTTCTATTTCACTTTTCAACAAATGTGAATAAATTTTTATTTAATACTTTCCAAATTTATACTTGAGATGATATGTAAGTCTCTACTTAGTCATATTAATTGAAAGATTATATAGAAGAAGAATAAGATAAAATTAATCTTATTGTAAGTTATAATGAGGAATAGAAAATTTTATATATGCCATCTATTTTTATTAAAGAAAATAAATTGGAAAATTAGTTACTCATTAGGCCCGATTCTCATTGGGTTGAAATAAACTATGGATCTCTTAATCTGCTGTTGATCTCACTCCACAGTGATAGTTCTTATAAATGGCCAATATTAGGGCCTATTAACAATTATAAGGAAAGTTTAAAATTCAAAGAACTTTTTTTTTTTAACTTACGTGTGGAAAATCGTGAAATACTCACCGTAAAGATTTTCTTTAGTCAAAAGTGAAATCTATATGTAAATTAATTTTGTTTTTATTGTAACTTGTTGTCAATGTTGTTTAATCACTTTTGTTACATTACCCAAATTAATGAAACTCCAATGTTACTTAAAATTTTCAATCATTTGATACAACGCCATCAAAAGAAACACTGAAATTGAAATGTCAGATGAAAAAAATTCATATATAACTAAATTTTGGTACATTATCTAATATAGTATCTCCTTTCGATTATTATGACTAGATAAGATCTATGATCACGAAAAGAGTTTATTTTAATTTCAATTGACGCGAATTAACAACTCAAAGATATTAGAGTGATGGTCAAGAACAAGTCTCTCGGTTTTCACTAAATGGTGTGAGAAGACTAAGACAATTTGGTAAAAAAATTGACCCTAACAAGAGATTGCATATAAAATTAAAATAAACTTTTTTAATTTTAAAAGGGTTTCTCTCTCACACTATGATTTCCAAAATATATTATTTGCTTTAAAGATTTATTTATTGTATATTTGAGAAAAGAAAAAGAAATATTATATAATGGAGACGATTATTGAGGGAGCAGAGAGAGAGTAAAGATTAAAAGTAAAAACAGGAAGGGAAGGCCTTGTCTCACAATCATTCCACCACTTAAGTCAGCTTCCTCCCCCCGGCAACCTCGCGGAATTTCCAGCTCTCACTTTGCCACGTGTCCCTCTTTGATTCGGCAACTCTCGATAGCCAACGTAACTAAAGCATCCTTCATATTAATATACATTCTGCCGCTTGACTCCTATCCTCCTCTCTCTCTCTCTCTCTCTCTCTCTTTTTATCTCTTTCAATTTCATTTCTTTCATAAATTTTTCTCTGAATTTTTCTCAATTTCATCAACAAGAGTAACAAAAAAGAATTCTAGTCAGAGGAGGAGAAGAAAAGTGGATTGAAAGAAGTGGTGGGGTTGCCTGAATTTCATGGAAACTTGCCGGAGAATGGCGAACATGCTCGGCACGGAGCGGGACGACTACAAGCTGAATTTTGAGGAGACTGAACTCCGTCTTGGACTGCCCGGTGGAGGCAGCGGAAGCGATGGAGATACGGGGAAGAATTCCGGAAAGAGGGGCTTCTCGGAGACCGTCGATTTGAAGCTCAACCTCCCCACCGCCCCTACCAAGGCCGCCAGCACTGACCCCATTGAGAAGATGAGGAATTTGCCCAAGGAGAAAAACCTTCTTCCCTGTGCTGCCAATGACCCAGAGAAACCCCCAGCTCCCAAGTAAGTTACTTTTTTATCGCAAAAATAAATAAATCAAATACCGATTTTGTCCAATTTTTTTCAAACTCTCTTCTTTTCCTCTCTTCATTTATTAAGACAAAATGGATATTTCACCTAATTTTAGTACTCTTAAGGGTAAAAATGTTGTACACCAATCAATCTCTTAAGGGTAAAAATGTTGTACACCAATCAATTTTCTAAAACTTGAGTCTCTTTCTAAAATTTGTGAAGCTTGTGCTTTGAACTCCTTCATGCAAACCAGATCTAAGTATTCTAATGAAATTCAAATCTGTTTTTGCCACTAAATTCAATATTTCATGTGGATTTGAGCTTGAGAAATGAAGGATGGAAACCATATTTTCACTATAATTTTTTTTCTTGTGTGTATAATTATCCTAAAACTATAGATTATGAAAAAATAAAATAGAAATTCTACTTTATGCTGAATTTATGCCATGATCTCTAACCATGGCACCCAAGAGACCTCACCTCAAAGTCTAGATTTTTTTCTACTAGAAATCTTCTTTCTCATGTGTCTTTAAGGACAAATAACTATACTTATAACTTCGGAAAGAAAATTATAAAATATATTATACTCTTTTAGGAATTTATTATGAAAAATTCCTCTTAAAGAAGCCATGATCTGTGAGTATGGAACCCTAAAGTCATAATATAATATAGAAATGGACACAAAGCAGTAATTCTTATTTTTCAACAGTACCCAGATGATAAATAAGTAGCCAAAAGGCAAAAATAATAAAAAAAAATTGATTATATGCTCCCCAATAATTATATACAAAATGGGTTTCGTACTTTTTTATTGAAAGTTGCAGCAGAATGGATGATGGAATAGAATAAAAATAGAAAGCCAGATCCAAGATAAAAAAAAGAAAGGCAAAACAAATAATTTTGGTTTTTCTCCCATACTATGAAAATAGAGACACACAGTCAGATATATGGATTCTTGTGAGTACTTTTGCAGTTTTTATTTTCATAATAATGCAGTTTTTTTTATAATAAATATAATTTTTCTGAACCTTGTCACGTGCTTTGTTGGTGCACTTATTTATATTTGTGTATAATATACTGTTTTTCAGCAAAGTCAGTGACAGTATAATCTTCACAATAATAATAATAATTATAATTATATATTAATAAAATGGTTGGATTATCAGGCAACAGGTTGTGGGTTGGCCACCCGTTCGATCATTCAGGAAGAACATCCTGTCCGTCCAATCTGCAAAGAACAGCAAGGAAGAGGCTGAGAAGGTGAGCAGCGCCACTTTTGTGAAGGTCAGCATGGATGGTGCACCCTACCTTCGCAAGGTTGATTTGAAGATGTATAAGAGCTACCAAGACCTCTCCAGTGCTTTGGAGAAGATGTTCAGTTCCTTCACCAGTGGTAACTATATAAAAATTCCAAAAAAAAGGTTTTTATATAATTATTATTGTAATTATTATGATCATTAACCTCTTTAAATTTTTTATTTTTATTTTTATTTTCTTCTAAATCATATAAAAATAACTCTACAATATGACACTGGTTCCACTATTCTCCTAGTTTTTCTTTTTTCTTTCTAGTTTTCAAATTTTAATCTTCCAATTGTTGGATTGAGTTGATCTTATTCCTTCAGCAAGAGTTTATTGTTATATGTGTTAGGCTCTTTGGAGTGTGGTCATCTGAGATGTATTGTTGACCTGATTTATGCTTTATCGTGGTCGAGTTCTTCTTCGTTTCTTGCCTTTGAGCATAATACATCGGTTTTAAACCCGTAGACGTACTGAACGAAAAAAGCGTAAATTTTTGTGCTATGTTTTTTTATAATTTCTCAGTTTGAGGGTTTACTTATAAATTTAAAGAAGATCTAGTCAAGGTAACACAAGGGGCTAGGGTGGTGGAACTATTATACCTACTTATGCATGGTCTCGCACAAGATGGACAGCAAATATTATAGTCATGCATATTCTAAATACATGATTATAGTTGCATTCATAATTATTTTTATATTTTTAAAATTTTCCCTTTAAATTCTATATTTATTTTTTATTTATATTGACTTTTTCATGTGCCTTTTTTTTTTTTTTCACTTCAATTAAGTCCTTAATGAACTCCTCTTCTCCTACTATCTTGCATTTTATCTTTTAAATGAGTGTCATGGATAACCCAAAGGGGTTGGAGCATGAACCCGCGTTGGGATTACTTTGTTCGGTTTCTACTCCGCCTTAAAGGATCAATCCAGGGGTCCAAAAAACGATGGACCTGAGATCTCGGCGTCTCGGCCAAGATTTCAAGTCCACCATTTTTCGGCTGATATCTCGCGATATCGGGCAATATTTTTTCTCTTTTTTTTTTTTACAAATCTCGGCCGGTATCAGTGAGATATAGGTCATATCGGCCGAGATCTTGTCCATACGACCCATACATCTCATATCGACCAAGATATCTCGGGTGTTTTTTTGACCCCTAGATCAATCCCCATAAAATTTTCCAGTATGTGTGGGTAAGGAGGCTTGCACGTACCCCGATAATTAGTTGAGTGCTCTAAAAGACCTAAACACCTTGAACAAAAAAATGTCATGGATCAACCTTTATGCTTTTCTTGATTTCATAATTTTTAATTTATTACCTTAATATTGTTCTACAAGCTCATCTCAACATATATGTCTTTGTTAACATTCTAAAAGTGTAGGATATTCTTTTGTAGTAAATTTCATATTTCACATATATTTATTTTTTTAATTTAAATGTTATTACCTTTACTCATTTTTGAAACTATAGTGATCATATAGTTTCATATTTATTCCATATTTTAATACTTTCTTTTGTCTTGGATGTAAGGTAACTGTGGACCCCAAGGCATGAATGGGAGAGATTTCATGAATGAAAGCAAGTTGATGGATCTTTTGAATGGTTCTGAATATGTGCCCACATATGAAGATAAGGATGGTGATTGGATGCTTGTTGGTGACGTTCCATGGGAGTAAGTTTTTAGTCCTCTATCAAATTAAAATTTATACAATTTTTTTTCTCTTTTATCAAATAATTTTTTTTACAAATCTTATTTAGCACTATTTTTTTAAAAAAAATTCAGACATTTTCTATAACATATGTTTCATAAATTCTTCTAGTAGTACATTACCTACTATAATTTTACCTACTTCTTTTAAAATCTAATTAAAAAAAATGTGAAATCAAACTTTGAATAAGATTTGTACATTACTTTTTACAACCACAATTTTTACTTGATATTTTATTTCAAATATTAATCTAGTAAAATGCTAAATTTATAATTTTTTCAGTTTGTACGTTGTTGAATGGGTAAGACCCATGTTAGATTCCGACACATGTACTCGAACTCTTAAAATTTTCATAGTACTCGTTACGTTACGTATTAGTCTCAAACCATTGGTCCGTTGTGGCTGAAGTCTGATGGATGGATGGCGAACGGGTGCTGATGAAGGTGTATCGATCTGTAACAACTGATACGTTGCGTTGCGCTGATACGGACGTTATCCGGACAATGCAATTTTTTACCCCCGGCTCCAATAATTCAAATCTTAATTAAACTGGCCTGTGCAAATAATTTTCAAATTTAGCTAATTCAAGTGGTTACTTTGATTTCATGCAGGATGTTTGTTGATTCATGCAAGCGCCTGCGCATAATGAAAGGATCTGAGGCCATTGGACTTGGTTAGTAACATACTTTTAATATGGGTTTTACTTGTATGGAGGAAAATTGTAGGGATTTATGCCATTAATCATTACTTTGTTCATAATTCAAGTTTTTTTCAATTTGATATTATTTGATTAATCCTCTCATCCGATTCATTAATTTCAGCTCCAAGGGCCGTCGAGAAATGCAAGAACAGAAGCTAAAGAAGCAAACACCACAGCCTGCTCATTTGATCTCGGAAACCATCGGTCGGAGCCCTAGTTTCTGCAAAGACTCGGCAGCGAGACGACGACGACGGCGAATGCGTGCCAGATGGATCGAGCAGGGTGTCGGCGTGTATCTGTACTGTGGCTTGATTATCATAAATATATAAGATTATTATGGAGAATTGGGATTATTTGTTTATGAACAAGAAGCAATAACACTCTGTTTTGAAGACTCTCTAAGTCTAAGCTTGTTTATTAATGTGGGGATGCTTAATAATCATTTTCATTGCTGTTGTAGTTGTTGTAGCTATTATTGCAGTGGTGTGATTTTTATTCTATTAAGAGTATTTTGTGTATGAGATTCTTTGTATTAAGGGAAAGAGGCAAACCATGTGCATGCATGCATTTGCCTACTATTCTCTTTTATTTTTGTTTATTGTTGACATGTTTGATTTTTTTGTATTATTAAATTGTAATTAACTTTTTTATGTGTTGAAATTCTCAAATAAGCAAAGAAACCATGTGGAATTTGACCTCTCCTTTTCATGGGTATAGAAAATTTGTCAATTCCATAAAAAGAGGAGAGGACTTACTATTAAAAAAAATTAATTTTGACATTTAGTGTGTTTTTTCTTTCTTGGTCTATTAATGGTTGTCGGATCCAATGCGATTCTTTTTTTAATTTTACTTTTTTATTTGACTCTATTATAAATTATACAGTCAATTACTTTAAATTTTATTATATTCTCTTTTATCTCTTTTCTCCGTGTTTTCAAAAGTTTATTCTCTACTGTCGTACACGTCAATTCTACATAATAATAATAATAATAATAATAATAATTTGGTATCCATATTGCATGGATGACAAATTTTCTTTTAACATGCATACATAACTATAACTACACATGCATAGATTCAAACATCATGAAAGCTAAAGAAATGGATGTTGACAAGAATTGCAAGCATGGGATGGTATCTTAGCTTGAGACAGCTATGGGGAAGGGACCCACAAAGAGCACAAATCAGATTAGGCATTGCCAGACAAGTTATACCCCACATTTGATTATTGTCCAATCATGATAAAGAGGAATCTGATTTGGAATATCCAATTAACTTCTTATTTATTTGATAAAGTTTACTCTCTTAATTAATTTTGAATGATTAGTTTGATGGCCAATTTCTACTTTTATTAGTGGAAAGCCTTGAGATTAAGCCTCCTTAACATAAAAGGGGCTACTCCCCTTAGCTCTGTATCCGACATGTGAGAATTGAGAGGTTTATATATACACTAAGATTTAGTCACGTAGGACACTTGGATAACTTGGTCTTAAAAAAGAAATCTGTCTTAATTTTTATGTATACATATTTATTTGTATTCTCATATAGGACAAGGTTTAAAATTCTATTCATAAATAAGAAATCACCAAATTTGATTATTTTTAAATAAATAATTTTTTTATATGAGTAGAGGATCATGTTGTTAAATAGAAAGATTGGTAATTCGTTTGTAGGGAATCTAAATAGGGTGTGGAATAATCGGTAGTCACCTTTGTTAGGTTTGATTCAAACAAAAAATCTAATCATAATAAAGTTGCATCTTATACTTTTTTTTAATATTTACTTGTGTCTCTATCATCTATTAGTAAAATTTAAAATTTAAAATTACAAAAAAAAAAATTTTAAGAGATATAGAGCCCCAACTTATTATGATCTCCTACCCCTGATCATTTCTTGGTTGGTACTAGTTCACAAAAATCCATTGTGAACCAGTTCACAAAAAATGATCTTTTAACTTTTAATCAATACCAAAGGAATGTAGTATGTCAAATGTGATCTTTTAAATTCAACTAAGAATTCAATCAAAAGACAATTGTTAGAAGTTCAAAATGGATACTTGTGAACCAATTTACATGGGATAATACATTCTACATTCTTCAATTTTCCCTTCAACTGAATGAATTCTTAGTGCTACCACCTGATTTATTCGGACCGGCTGTGTGAGCAATGACAGTGCGAGTTCTGGGGGATTAGTTTTGTTGGGTCAATACTTTAGAAATACCCTCGTTATCCAAAAAAAAATCTTAATATTTTCAAATGCCTAAAAATTTCCAAAATAAAAAGCAAGAGAGAGAGAGATTCTAAATTTTAGTAATAGGGGACAAATTTCTTTCTTTGGTCTTATGTCAGTCCTTACACAGATGAAGGCCAAATGCAGGGGTCCAAATCAATTAATGTCTTTTGGAGATTGGGTCCACCAGTGATGGAAGAAGGTTAAGTCCAAATGGGTTGGGTTGGGTTGGGTTTGGGTTCCCAAACATTTCATGGGGTTGCTTGGAAAGGTAAAAGGAAAAGCAAAAAAGCAATTGTGTCTGGCATCTGCTTGGCACAAAAGAAGATTATGAAGAAGAAAAAAAAGAATGTAGAGAGAGAGAGAGAGTTGAAAAATCATTGCAGATGAGAGAAAATGAGATGATACCCACAATCCTTTTGTCCTCATAAAGGGCTTCAAAAATAAGAAATAAAACAGCTTGGACACTCATATATGCCCCCTTTCTACCACTATCCTTGATTCCTTGCCTTTTTTTCTTGGCTGCATGTGTTTAAATTCTTAATTTTTTATTAATTTCTCAAAAAAATAGAATCACTTTGAGATGGAATGGAAAGTGTGAATCTTTTCTCTTTATAAACAAATAACTTTTTTTGTCCATTGAGAATATTTTTTTAAATAGAAACTAATGTGAATTTAATAATATTTGTTGATAAAAAGCTCTCGGTTTTATTATTATAAAAATCCATGACTGATAATATTTTTTAACATAGTATCAAAGCGGGTCCTACATGTCCAATGCATAGAGGGTGGGTTTGAAGTTTCTATGTGTAGTTGCAAAGTGCAACTGCATCTGTGTCAAGTTTCTACATGTAGTTGGACCCTATGGCGGGTGTGAAGTGACAAAAAGTCCCACATCAGTTAATTCAAGAAACCAATGACTCCATCTAACACTTGAGACACCCTCCTCTCAATGACTAGCTTTTGAGAGTGAATTCTACTTCAAGAATGTGATCATGTCATGATTTTCTAACAACGAATAATTTAATCTAGTGGTTTTCCTTGAGGATAACAAAGATATATTCTGAGTCGGTTCACAACAGATAATTTCTCTAGTAACTCGAGGCATATGACTAAATTGATTTAAACTCAAACTTCTCATATTTTTAGATTTGGATTTAGATTACATTTTGTCATCCGTGTGACTTTAGGATGCAAATGAATAAATTAGATCCAAGCCCATTAGCCACTAAATCACTATGGCTTTGTTTTGTCCAGTTTTCATGATCTCAAAATAAATATCCATATCCAAATACAAAGCCAACTATTCACTATTTTATATTCCCCTGTTCTCAATTTTAGTTTTCTCATTTTAAATATTTGTATTTTTTAAGGAACTTAAATTTGACTTTAAACTACCCTAGCTGAGAGGTGATTGTTATCCATTTTCAACACACTTTTTGCAAATGAAACAACTATTTTGAGATAATTCCAAAATCCAAATGAGACAACTTAATTGAGACAGAAGGAGTATTAATCTTTTCTTTTTCTTTTTTGAATTTATGTATAGGAAATTGCGGGAAACTCAGTGTAAAACCCCCATGGGCGATACCTCATGTCCCTTAAGGTACACCAGGTTAGGCCATGGGGGCTCGAACTTGGCACCTCCCATTTCTTGAGGCAGGAGGTTAACCAGTTGAACTACACCCATGTGGACTAACTACACCCACATTCGCTATTAATCTAATTTGCTCAGATGCATTTGTGAATTCAATGAATATTCATTTTCTATTGTAAAAGCGAATGTGGATATGGATTAAAAGCCTTAAGAATCAATTTAAATGTGAATATGATTCTAATTTGACACACATCCAATCTATTGGCTATTTGACAATTGATTTATACAACCAATATTGATAGATAAACATGTTATTATCTCAAAGTTTTCTTTTCTTGACATGACTCCAATTAATATAACTTTTGCCCTTTGAGGTGGCAGTGAACTAATAAGAACATAGAATCTCATAGAGCTTAGGCCACATGGGCCTAGGGCCAAGTTCAATTTCAAGCCAATCGCAAAAAGTGATGGCCCAATTTCCAATTAGGTTGGGCTTAGGCCTCATGCTTTTGAGTTGTCTGATTGACTTGAAAGCAGGGGTCGAAAATTCTACTCTACCAAATTTTCAGCGGAGATATCGTATTGGCCGAGATCTTGGCTTAATTTTTTTCTCTCTTCAAAATTCTTTTTTTTTTTTTGGAAATCTCGGTAACTTCTTTTTTTTTGAAAAAATCATTTAAAAAAATAAAAATGGTTTTTTTTAAATATATATATAAAAATCGGCTGATATTTGATATCGACCAGGCCCGCAACCGATATTTATTTATTTATTTTATCAGCCGATTTCTTTGTTCTCTGACCGATACTATGCATATCGGCTGAGATATCTCGATCGTTGAAAATCCGAGATATCTCGGCCGATATGCACAGTATCAATGGAGATTTGTACCACCTGCTTGAAAGCTGGATATTGAGCCACAACAAGATTAAGTCTAAAATCCACATGTTATATATCAAAATATAAAACATATATACATGGTGTGTGTGGACATGAAAGTTTGCACATGTTCCAATGATTAGTCAGGTGTTTTAAGAGGTCTGGATACATTGATTTTCAAAAAAATAAAATTCTACGCTCTCAATCAAATTCCATAAAGCACATATCAGTAGACTTTTTTATAACTGTGGAAGCCTACCGACCCCACTTTGTGGTGATCATTGGACAAGGTCCAAATACATGACACCACCCACAAGCACCATCAATTAGATAAGGAGCCTCAAGGGATCGAGGATGAGACCTCCCACAAAAAGTAGAGATACCCAACCACTCGAACATATAAAGTGATGGGTAAAACCCTAATCCAAATAAGAACTGACCCACGACTCAACTTGAATTGCCCTAGTTGCACTGCTAAATAAAATTGATGAGGTGGTTGATTTTGGGTGCCGTCCATTGATAGGCTCTCTTTGTTCATAGGGTAGGAGAGTGTCCAACCAGACTGAAGCAGACAAATCATAAAACCTCAAGTCCAAAGGTGGGATCCTTCAGGTTTCCACAATAGATGCAATGAGTGAAGGCCTGAAAGAGAACACAGCTGTGATGGAAAGGGCATATTACCCATCACTTCTTTTTACATACACAGAACATAAGGTGTATCAACTCCCACAACTTTTGGTTTTCCCATCTTCCATCCCTTCTATTTGATTTTTATTTTTATCTTTATTTTCTTTATAACTTCCTTAGGTCAATGGCATATCACTTCTTTTATGTGACAAGAGCAACTTATCTCATGGCCCATTTCATTTCTCAAGTAAATTTTGTATCTTTAAAATATAAAGAAAAATTTAATTATCCCTCTCCTCTTGGTATTAATGTTAATTTATGTTTAAACAAGTAACACTCTATATGATGTACAAATTGGATTTGACGTAAATTGGAGGTTATCTCAAAACCCGAATATTGACCTTCGAGAATTTAGCTTCAAAATAGATTTAACAAGATTTAGCCAGCAAATTCGAAGCATGTTTATACTTTACATGGTTGTTTCCGAAGAATAGCTTCGAAAATTTTCCTTTATAATTAAAGAATCAATCTATATAGAAAATATTGATCGATATTTGTTGGTTTTTATATATTGAATTGATTTTTAATGCATTAATTATATTTTAATTTGTGTAAAATATTTTATAAACTAAAATATTGATCCCAACAAATGTGTTTTTTTTTTTAAAAAACTAATTTTTTATTATTTATATTTTTCATTCATAGTTTTTTAAAGTTTGAACTTTAAATTTCTTTTGCATCTGCCTTAAAAAGAAAAAGAGATTGTGGAATTATTTTTTGTGGGCAGATTTTTTTGTGGCAAGCAAAATTATGGTAAAAAGACCTTTACATGGGATAGTGAGGACCCACATAGGGATGGAAAGGGCTTAAGGCCCACCTTTTCAACTTTTCCATTTTATCCAAATTCCTAAGCAAATAGCATTCATGTTTTCAAAAGTTAGTGGAGTATGCTCCATAGGCACCATGGTTTCTTTATTAGATGCCACAAAGCTGAGAATCACTATGGGAAAAAAAGATTTTTGTCTTTAAATTTTATGAATGTATTGAGGTGCAATCCAAGCCGTTCATTTTTATGGATATGTTGAGGGTAAAGAAAACTTTACTTCCTTCTTACAATTTTTTGTGACCATTTTTTACGAAGAAGGTGTGCAAGTTTTCCTGTCTACACATACCAGGTAACTGTACGGAGATTAACCCTCCTGCTTTATGAGGCGAATTGGGCCATCACTCCAACCGTTTGGGTTCTTTTGACAATTTTTTTTTGGAGGCAGGGATGTATGTAAGTAGAGAAATAGCAAATCTAGAACAACACCCCACATGGGGCATACAGATTTTTTTAGTAGAGACACGTGGGACCTATAGTCTAACACAAAACACAATGTGAATAGTAAATGAGATCATTGATATAGAAGTCGATGTAGTGATGTAATTTCTTTTCATCGAGATTTTATAACTTATCTATGATTAGTATATGTGTGATACCCTGACCCAGTCAGAGGAAGCCAGAGCGTCACCGATACATTGGCAGTGGCGATGTATCGGCGGTTCGGGTGGGCGATGTTAGAGTCCCACATCGAAAAGTGAGGAAAAGTTGGAGGGGTTTATATATGGCCACATCCCTCAAAACTCAGCAAGACGCGTTTTGGGCTTGGATTTCGGATCCGGCCCAAAGGCAAACCGGTGCGGAAATGCGTGCTTGTGGGCCCATAGTGGACAATTTCTTGCTGATCCAAGTTGGGTTGAACGGGCAAAGCCTGACAATGAATTTTTGGGCCAGGTCGTGACAATATGTTTTTCTTTAGAGATATCAAATACATTTCAAATCGTCTTGTTGTTTTGAATATCATTAGATGAGATTTTTCCCTCTCGTTTCAAAATCTATAATCTTCGATACTTAAGAGTAACTATTATGAGATTTTTGTAGACCTAAGACTTTGTGAGGCTCACCATGGAGCCAAAGCATCCATTCTTCCCTCACCTCTATTTATCCTGTGAATTACACCTCTATTTAATTTAACATCGATCCAACTTTTATAACCCGTTGATCTAACTTAATATATTTCCTCCATAAGATAAAGTTGAAATCTTAGGGTCTTAAAAACCATGACTTTCACTTATCTAATCTATCTGAAGGTCATGGTAGACTTGACCAAGTTTTAGAGAGAACATGGTGGAGAAAAGGTCATTAAAAAATTTATCCAAAGGGATTGAGGAGGATGTAATAGATTTCAAGTCTACCCTATTTAATTTTTAAGGAAATTTCTTGTGTACATTTAAGAATATCATAGGGTCCAAATATCAGTCGATACGATTCGTATTCGGCCGATATGCCAATATCGGTCATTTTTGTTAAAAAAAAAAAAAGAGGTGGTTGATAGCGATATATTGTCGATATATCGTATCGGCCGATACCGAATTTTAAATCCCTGATATATATTATGACTGAAAATAAACTTGAAAATTTTGAAAAAAGCCTGAAGTCTTGTATATATAGAAAAAGATCCCTAAGAAAATCATATATGAGAAGGGCATCGCCCTTATTGGACATGGATCATACCGGTTCGACCCAATTGATCAATTGGTTCATATGCTTGACTTGAACCCGGACCCTATTTCCCACACACAAAATGTCAATTTTATCATTTACTTTCATCTTTTTTTTTTTAATTAGTTCCTTCAGGTTATTCGGGGGGGCTATTACTTACCCTAAAGGAAATGTAATGATTCTCATAAGTGGGTTTTTTTTTTTTTAATTCATGGGCCACACCTCGCACTGAATAGATATTGAATTCAGGCCCTACTTGATAACTGAAAAGTAAGGGAAATCAACATGTACATCATCTTATAATTACATCCTAACAAACAGGCTGAGGCAATGATAGGTCTAAGAATGGGCCTAGTCGGTACAAATCTGCACTGATCCAAGTTGACTAGACCCTAACGGGTTGCATTCCGACGATGGCAATAATCTTTGAGGTAGAAATAGGCCAACATGACCTTATTCTTCTGGGCCAGGAGTCCTAAAGTGACATAAGTTGGTGTTGGGCTTACCTTTCAGGCCCACAGGCAAGTAGTCTATTCTTGATCATTTTTTAAGAGTATTTGATGTTTGAGGCCTCGCTTCACTAAGTTCAGTCGGTTCCTCGTCAACTCCGTTAACTAGGCTAGGTCCTCCCCCTCCTAGTAGTCAGTACGTTCTCTCAAGGAGAAAGCCTGACTCTCGTTTAGTTCGAACGCAGCCCGAAGGAGCTTATTAGTAGGGGTTGTAGGGTCTACTTCCAAAGAAAAGGCGAGGGGAGACGAAGAACGGGAGATCCTTTTGAACAACCTGTTATATTAGGAAAGTCCTATATCCTGGAATTAATTAATCAAGTTGATGATAAAATCCATGGACGTTCCAATGGACATTATGCACTTGTTGCACAACAACCTCTTAGAGGACGGGTCACGCAAGGGGGACAACGAGTAGGAGAAATGGAAGTTTGTATTAGGGCTTTCACAATAAATACTTACAAATAAATCGGATCATATTAGGGCTTTCATTTTCATGTATAAGTTTAGATATAAGAGACTGCCCTGATTATGTTCTTCAGTTCAAACACCGAGCATAATAATCCATTGCCGAGCCAGGTCCAATTCGTTCAAGTTATTGAATAAAATGACGTCCACCATGTTTATGGGCTTAGCGACCAAGAACTAACAAGCATCAGACTAGCCAGGCCCAGAAGAAATATAGGGCCGTGATGCATCGACTCATGTACTTAATCCTGAGTTGCATTTCATAATTCATACACAAATTCATCCAATGAATCATGATTAGTCCAATTACCAATTAAGGCCCACAAGACCATATGAATTTTTTTATAGATACCATGTGTTACAAGCACATTTTCAGTTAACTTCATGTTTGGGCTGGAAAAGAACAGAGGGCCCACTTATTTTAGGCCCACAAGAACATATTAAATTTTCTATAGATACCATGTGTTAGATGAACATTTTCCATTATGTATGGGCTGTTAAAAGATCTTAGGGCCCACATATTAAGGCCGGCTATTATTTTGAAGTAGTTGTTTCCACGTCAAGGATCGAAATCTCGGCCGATACGTCTTGTATCGGCCATACGGGTGAGATCTTAGCCGATATGACTGAGATCTCGCCAAGATCGGCCAATATTCGGTGGGCCCGAGTCTCGACATCTCGGCTGAGATCTCAGATGGGCCGTTTTTTTAACCCTAGTTCATGTGCATGGACTGCAATTGGCATTCAAAAGAGAATTATAAATGAGACTACGATGGCCCAAAATTACCTAGTCCATCTAAAAATAACTCACATGGAACATTTTCAGGTCTCTGTAAGTGGGCTTTCTTTCACGTTTTTGGCCATTTTAGTATTTTTAAATTTCTCTTTCATTATCTTTATTTCCTTCAATGTCAAGAGTCTACCTTATTAGGGACTTGACCAACACACTAAAAGTTTTAGAGCTGATGGAAACATGCATCGACCTCCATTGGCATTCAAAAGAGAGCAATAAATGAGAGTACAATGACTCAAAACAACCCGGTCTGTCTAAATATAAAACTCACATGGAACAATTTCCTTTCACATTTTTGGGTTTTAAAGTTATTTTTTATTATTTTATTTTCTTCAATGTCATCAAAAGGGTCTACCTTGTTAGAGACTTAACTAAGTATGTTAAAAGCTTTAGAACTGATGAAACGTGGGAAATCAAACCCTTTAAAGAATTGATCATTTTGAAGTGTGTCTGCCAGTGGCTTTCTTTCACACGTCTGGCCATTTTAGTGTTTCTGGTTAGGGACATGACTAGTATGTCAAGGTCAATAAAAACGTATTTCAAGCCCTTTATTCAATCTCTTGCACTCAACCCCACATTCTAAGCTAGACCCCCACAGGCACACGACAAGTTATCGATGAATTTTAATGCTCTCTTTCATGGTTGACTTGTTACAAAACAGGACCACCACCATCCTCGCCCACCAACCGATCCTTTACCATGATTCGAACACAAGACCTGGTGCATGCTCTGATACTTATTGTTAGGAACTTGGCCAATATGTCAAAAGCTCTAAAACTCATGAAATGCATGAAATCAAGACCTTTATCCAATCCCATGAGCCCAACTCGCAATTCAGGCTGGCTCTCAAAGGTCATCGATGAATCTCAACATATCCAAAAATCTAAGCATCTGAACCCTGCTAATGGGCCTAAAGTGAACCAGTATCCATTCCAAAATTGGATGGCCCAGCCCATCTTGAAATGCTCCAACCAATTCTTCGCCCAGACCTGTTTGAGAAACTGTTGTGTTGGGTGCTTGAGTTGGCTTAATACTTAGTAGTCAATTCTATTCCATTCTCGCTAGAATACTTGCAATGTTTTGGTTCTAACAAAAAAATAGAATGGAACATCTTGCATTTTTATACCATGTTCGTTTTTGGCCCATTCCAAACCGCTCTAATCCATTCTGACTGGAATGGGCCTGATTGTCGTGAAAAGGTTCAGAATGGCCCATTTTGGCTCTACCCATTCAGTTTTACAGATTTCACATTTTTGTAAAAAGATTTTGTACACATACATATAAAATACATCCATACACATGAAAAGTATATCTGATAAAATTGTAGTTGAAATTTCAATTATAGCCAATTGACCGTAGTGGTCAATGTTACCAGGCATCTTTAATTCATAGAAGCCTGAGCCCATCTATAGTATGTTGGGCTTTTCAACACTAAGAAGAAGATTACATTAAAGAAAAATTCCAAAAAAAAAAACAAAATAAATTAAATAACTTCTACAAAATAATTTAAATAATTTCTTTGATTTAATCATCTTAGGGTTTGTAGATATTGTTTAATTTATTTTGTTTGCTTTTTTGGAATTTTTCTTTAATGTAATCTTCTTCTTAGTGTTGAAAAGCCCAACATACTATAGATGGGCTCAGGCTTCTATGTATCAAGTGAGGTGAGATGATATAGATGAAAGCTTAGCCTAAGCGCAACTCATGAATGGATCTACTCTGACTTAGTGCCACTGCTATAGATTCAATCCAATCAGTAAATGAGACAACTATTTTGGGACAATTTCAAAATCCATATAGGACAACTAATTTGGGACAGAGGAAGTATGAAACAAGGAAAAAGAGGGAATCCCCTTCATTCCCTTACTTCCGCCTCATCTAAAGAGAGTGTATGTTTCTCTCAAACAAACTACTAAATGATGGCAATCCAAGAGTCTCAAGTCTCAACATTTCCTTTTAACAGAAGTGCATTTTTAATCTATATGGTTGATTTTTTATAAACTTTACAAAAACTTCAAAAAATGTACCAAGTGCAATCCATGCAATTGTTTGCACCTAACTTAGACGCATCGCTTATCAATGAATATTGACCGTTAATTTATTAAATGATTGACCCACTTTTATCTAGTGTAATGAATCCATTGCAAAGATTTTAAAATTAAAACCTATACCTCAATTCAATTATAGAAGCCTTTTAAAGCTATATAGGGCCAATTTTGCCCCATATGATGAGTTTTTTGAGTAGATCTTTTTATACATGAACATGATACGCAAAAATCACATCAAGAACTCTTTCAATGTTATTTATTTTAAATTATTTTATACGGGAGCGATTTTCACTCCGTTTGATGGTTCATTGAAAGGTTTTACATTAATTTGGAATCTTATAAAAGTCACTCAATCCAATGTTAGAAACTATATTTTTAATGATTTTAAATCATATTTTGAATATCTAATATTCTATACACTTTTTAATTTCCTCGTTATTTATAGATATGCATATACATATAAACTATAAGTTAAATATCACATAAATTCAAACAAATCTATGTTTTGGAATTATGCTTTTATAGTTTATCTTTTTACACTATAAACTATAGATTATATAATTTAATTTTAATATTCAATTCAATAAAGTGAATAAATTTTGGTGCCCCATATAGATACTCGGTTTTTCTGCCTCCACACACCTGATTTCAAAAAATCGAGTGAAATTACCATTCTACCCCTCTGTGTTTGATCATCCGAACGAACTGTTAGTTCATTTTCAGTTCGTTCGGATGAATATACTCATCCGAACGAACAGATCAGTGTAATTTATGTTTGTTCGGACGAATATACTCATCCGAATGAACAAAATGGTGCAATTTTAATTCGTTCGGACAAATGAACTTATATATATATATATTCATTCATTCGAATGATCAGTTTGAACCATTCGAACGAATGAACATATATAAGTGCATTCATTCGAATGATCAATTTGGATATATCTCAAAAATAGTATGTTCCTTTGATGAGTAAACAATGTAACATGGTCAATGTCAAAGGATGTTGAAGTAAATGTGGTGCACAAGACTCACAATGGAGAGCTAGTTCTAGAGATGATAAGCATCAATAAATGTCAAAGAATGTTGAAGTAAATGTGGTGCAGAAAATACACAATGGAGAGCTAGTTCTAGAGATACTAAGTATCAGTCAATGTCAAAGAATGCTGGAGTAAATGTGGTGCACAAGACACACAATGGAGAGTTAGTTCTGGAGATACCAAGTATCAGTTAATGTCAAATAATGCTGGAGTAAATGTGGTGCACAAGACACACAATAGAGAGCTAGTTCTGGAGATACCAAGTATGAGTCAGCAATTTATCAAAGTAATTTTGGCAACTCATGCAGTACAGGTTCTTGGTGTGCTATTTTGGATTCTGTCTTGAAAAAAGAAAACAGTGCCATGTTTGTTGGTAAATCTCAAAGTAAAGCAACTGAATATAGGAATACAGCCAAAACATAGGCCAAGTCTAAAGAGGATAAGCTTGAGGAAGTGAATGAGAAGGCACACTCGTTCGAATGATTCTAAGTGATCATTTGAATGAATAAACATATATAAGTTCACTCGTCCGAACGAACTGAAATTGCACTTTTCTGTTCGTTCGGATGAGTATATTCATTCGAATGAACAAAATTGATACTGATCTATTTGTTCGGATGAGTGTATTCATCCGAATGAACTGATTATCAAACACGTGGGGTAGAATGGTAATTTCACCCGATTTTTTGAAATCAAGTGTGTAGAGGTAGAAAAATCGAGTGTCTATATGGGACGCCTAAATTTTGATACAAATTTCATAAAGCCCCTCTTATATTATTTTATTTTTTTAGATTATTGTGAGATATCTACTCCCAAATTTGAGGTGAGCCTTTAATCCCCACAAATATATGGTATTACTCGAAAGCCTCACATATCAAGTAAGTCTTGGTAGAGTCAAACTCGAACCTCTAAGTATATATATATATATATATTTTGAGGAACCCCTCTTAGTTGGGCAACGTCACTCAAGAGCAAGAGTCACCCCTACGCCTTGTGGGGCCTGTAGAGTTGATGTTCAACATATGGAGATAGATATATTTGAAAGATATTTTCAAAATTATATTTCTCATGAAAAATTAGATTCATTCGATCTGAAAAGTTATATTATTCTAAGTGTGAAATCAATTCAAAATGAATCCATCATGTATAATCAAGTGGAGATCTAATTCACATATTTTAAATTTCTATCAACGTGCACAAGAGATCTAGTAAAATAGTCGTCCGATAGAAGATTACTCATAAGAAGCCTTGCATATTTTATTGTAAAGGAGCCACTTATGATGATTTTCACTCCACTTCAAAAAATCACGTTCTGTAGAATTGCTCGATGTGTGTAGACATATCGAATTGTTTATACTTCAAGAATTAATTGAATACTTTTAAAAATCCTGCACACTTTGATAATAAGAAAAAAAAAAAAGCCGCCTAAGAACCCTTTATGGGATGACTTTTGAATACTTGGTTAGATATAAATAATCCTCCAATCACTGGCTAGATATCACATTCAAGGGCCCCAGTCATTCAGATACTTTTAAATTGTTAGTGTACTAAGTGCACGATTATCCAAGTACCGTGGCCCATCAAATGGGTTCACTAATTTTAAAAAAAAAATAAGACGACAAGGTCAATTTAATTTGACTGACTCCACTTAATTTGTTTGGTTAAACTATAAGCAATTGATGCAGACTTAGGATTGAATTTTGTAGATTCACTGATATGTCACAATTTCAGAGTGTTATATGATTCAGATCTATGGTGTCTGAGAGCTCACGTAGTCAATCAGAGTTTGTAAAAAGATTCTACCTTTATCAAAACCGAAACAAGATTTCCGAGAGTCTAATTATGCCTATAGATGTTGGATGAAGGTCTCATTAATTCAATTTGATTTTTAATTACGGAAGTACATGATTAAAGAGATGAGGGATTATGAATAAAAATTGAGGGATTATGAATAAAAATTCTTAATCTAAACTACCGTAGCAATAATTAAACTAAAAAAAAACCTGGTACTTACTTGTATGAACCATCCAAATGTTGGATCTTCAAAGGCTAAAAGCCACCAAATACTCCAAGAGTTTTTTTCAAAAGATAATGTTTATTCCAATGTGTCTCATACGGTCATACCTATGCTTTTTTTTTTATATATATAATTGTAAAATGCAAAAACTACTAACATGTAATTCAAATTTAAGTTGGAATGAAATCAAGAGAAATCAGACACTTAAGATAGGTGGATGGTTTACAAAAGGCTAGCGATCATCCTACAGGTACTTTGTATATAAAGACACGGATTTTACTGTGATGCCCATTTTGTTCTTCACCTGTCATATCGAAAATGTAAAACAATAGGAATGTCAGAAAGCAGCTCGCCGAATCAAAATTCGGCTCGCCAAGATGTTGGCAAGTGATCCGTTTGGTGAGTGGATTTCTGTGAACAGTAAAATTTGTTCACTGGATCACTCCTGAACAGAAAAATCGGCTCATCGAATTACCTGTGAACAGTAAATCGACTTGCCAAAAACTAGTAAGGGATTCAATTGGTGAGCCGATTTCTAACATTCCAAACTTTTACATTTTTGGTATGACAGTTGAATGGCAAAATGGACATCACGGTAAAACCTTTGTCTATATACACAAAGTGGCTGTAGGAGGATCACTGACCTTTATAAAAGGACCAACCTTTAAGTAATACTAAAAATAGAATAGAATAATCCTTAGCTCCACCGTTTGTGACTTGGCTTAATTACCACATGTTGCCACCTCATCAATGTGATAAACGTTATTGACTTGTAAAAGATCTCCCAACTTTGCAAAACACGCCATTATGGAGAGATTTTAGGCTTGAAACGGGGGAGAGAAGAATTTGAGAGATTTTTTAGGCCTCCATGCGTTGAAAGAAATGGAGGATGTGGAGAGGGATTTTAGGATAGGATTGCCCACCTTATCTTATTATCTCTTCACTCTTCTTTCTTTCTTTGCCAATGCATTCTCCTTCGGATACTTGGTACACTGTTAGAGGCTGTAGAAGATGAACCTTTCTTAGACTTATTGGGGTAGGCTTGCTGAGGTCTGACCTGTTTAGAAGTGGGTTTTTTGTTAATAGGTCGATCTGATACATTTAGACGAGCTGGGCCACAACTAATAATCAGAGAGGATTTATTAGACGGTGTCCACTTATGGTGACCTTGATTAAAATGGTCTATGTAAGCTACGGCCATTTACTCTGCTGGATCAAGGTCCATTGATGCTTAATCTGGATGTGGATCAAGTGGGTCATTGAGCTTGATGCCCTCATCAGTAATGAAAGACAAATGAAAGCTTTCAAAACCTATCAAGATTCAATAAGATTTGTCAGACTCAATAGATTAACTAATGAAATGATGACCGATATATTAGAAATGCGTTTATTTGAAATTTGAATTTGTGATTATAGTTCATCAAAATTATTTGGATTGAATCAAATTTGAGTTATTTTTTGGCCGAGATGTCTCTACCCACGTTATAGGGCACTTCTCTACATGTGAGTATCGTATCGGCTGAGATATCTCTACTCATTTACACCAAATAACTATGGAGAGTGACCCTTTGGGATTGAGTGGAAATCGAACTTAAGGCTCCTGAAGCGGATCTCGAACCCTTTGGATTAATTTTAAAGAGGCTTTGAATTGGACACTTTTTACTTGGGAAAAAAAATGAACATATTTTTTGACCCACAAAAATCTAGTAAGAAATAATTTAAATTGATTGTGTCCCTTATTTTTTCAATTTTTTTTTTCTATAATTATTTTGTCAATATAGCACTAAAGCCCATATAATGTGTTTTTTTCGTAGTAGGAATCTTTTATTAACTCTAATGGCCATGGACATGTGCAATTTAATATGAGGCTGCCACCATAAATACCAAATTTAAATGGCTCTCTTATTCCTCCCAAGAGGATCAAATCAAGACGTATCCTCCCACCTTTTCTACATCTGTTGAGTGTTGTCAATCTGAACCGTTGCTTCTTGATTGAGTCCAATCATCAATGGATGAGATAAGGGTCGATTCTAGATGGTCGTTCGCAGTTTTGTTTTTTAATTATAGGTATCTAAACTAACCTGACAAAATCAAGAGTAATTTTATTTTTATAAAATCAAATTCAAATAGTTTTCGTCATTTTAAGTAGGACGCCGAGGTCGTTTTGATGTTTCAGTATTCCATTTCAAAGAAAATGTTATGACAAATTAAAAAAAATTAAAATTATATATACAAGAAAAAATAAATAATGAGGAGTAGAAAAATAATAGTAAGAAGTTGAAAAATAAGAAAATAGTAAATTATATTAAACTCATAGAACTAAAAGTATCTAATCCACTCCAAAAGGCCACTTTCTATAGTTTTACCTGGTGGTGTGGGTGGATAGAGAAGTTTGCACATGTCTTGAAGTATAGTCGGATTCTATAAAAAGTCCTAGACACCTCGGTAAAAAAAATGTAAATGATTATAAAAAAAGGTTGCCCATCATAACACAGACAAAATTTGTTAGGAGATACGGGATAGAGTGAAATTCTCATTTTACTTATCGCTCATCAAATACCGGCGTACAGATATACAGAGCGGGATGTTATCGGTACACCTGTATTTGATGAGCGGTACACCGGTAGAGATAAAATAGGAATTTCATTTCATCCTTTATCTCCTAACAAATTTTCCCCTTATTAAGATGGTTGGCCATCAAAAAATATCTTTGATTTCTCTCTTTTTCTATTAAAAATTTGTCACCTTAAAAGATTGGGATTCACCCATCTAGACTCAACATTAGGCGAAATCAAAGGTAATATATTTTCTATGTAAATGTCAATGTTCTAGACATATCTAGGAGCTCTCTTAAGTTTATTCTTCAAATTAGAAAATTCATATTTATTTAGAAGGGTATATTGGGAAAATTACAATGACAAAAATAATAATAAAAATATAATCCAAATTCACTTGAGAAAAAAAGGTGCAAACTGATAAAATGAGTTGCCTTAGTTGACTTTGACTCATCTTCTCCAACCAACATTTTCGCCATTATTTGTGGCTTCTGTCAGCCATGTGAAACACTCTTTTCTATCCTTATCCTTTACTTTCGTAATCCAAATTTAGAGTTATTCATCAACTATTCTAACTTTCAGAGGAAATCATATGGTGAGACTGGTAATGTAAGGAAAAGTTTTAAATATTTGACCAAATCTCATCTGTACCAATAAATGAAGTTTTAATAATATACGTACGTATATTTATTTAGTGAATCAAAACCAATGTTCAAAATTCAAAGGTTTAAATGTTTTGAGAAATTCAACAGATGTATTTTTTTTTTAATTTACGTGAAGAAAATCACAGGAAACTCAGCGTAAAACCTCCATAGGTGATATCCTCCTTAAAGCACACTAGGTGAGGCCATATGGGCTCCAACCTGGCACCTCCCACTTCTTGAGATTGGAGATTACCAGTTGAGTTACATCAAAAAAAAAACTTCTAACAGTTATATATCAAAAATTTAATTCAATGAACATTTGTATATTATTTTATTAATTTTTTTAGCAGAAAAATCAAAATAAATATTATTTTAGAAAACCTAAATTTCATGATTTTTAGAAAAGAAAAACATAGAAAATCACATAAACACTCTACAAACTATATTAATCACATTAAAACATCTCCGTTCAATTCTATGAACATTCAATATCATTCGAGAGGAGGTTGGCCAGACGCTTAAGAAGCTCCCTTCATGAAGGGAGGCCTTGAGTTCGATTCACACTTAAACTTCTGTACTTCACTCTCCATAGAGTTACTTACACATTCGTAAAATTTGATGAAAATATCTCAAATTTGATAAATCTAAAAAAGAAAGATTAAAAAGAACAAATACATTTCATACTTGAAGAACATTCTTAAAATCATATTAGTTTTTTTTTTTTTAGCAGTAAAGAAGAAAATTCATTAATAAAAGGAACGAGATACAAAGAAAACAAAAGGGCCTAAGAGAGATAGGCCCAAAACCTTAAAATCATATTAATGCTAGATTTTAATCGAAAAATAGTTAAAATGGTATTTTTCAAAAAAAAATTTAAAAAAAAATTGCGGAAGGATCGCTATACCATATATCAGTCGATATGATATAGTTGTTTAATGGTTGTATCAACCATTCTATAATCGTACAGATGATACAATATGTACCAACTATTTTTATGTGTGTAGATAGGATGGTTTGTACATGCCTCAAGGACGAATAAGGTGCTCTAAGAGGCATGGACACCTTAGGTCCTAAAAATTAAAAAAAAAAAACAACAAATACCATAAGGTGATATTCGAAGGGTGAACTGAACTCGTGAGGGTTGGCTTGGCGGTTAAGAACCTGCTTGAGTTGCAGGAGGTATTGGGTTCAAATCACTCTCAACACAAAAAGTCACTCCGTATAATGTTTCACGATGTGTGTGGATAGGAAGGTTTGCACATGCCTCAAAGATTAGTTAGGTGCTCTAAGAGGCTCGACACCTTGGTCCTAAAAATTTAAAAAAAATACAAATACCATAAGGTGATATTCGAAGGGTGAACTGATTGAGATTGAACTCTTGAATGGTCAAGATTTTCAAATAGTGTCTGTTTTGATAATGGGCCCCACTGGACCAAATGCTTTTGTCCTTAATAACTCCATAATATGTGGCGGTGAGTAATGGAAATTTCAAAAGGAATTGCTCCAAGTCCATCTTCCAGCACTTCATGTCTGCACGGCATCAACCAAGACCAGAATAGCAGAAAATTCCTAGTCTTCCCATTCATGGTCTTTCTGGCTTTTTCGGAACACCTTAAGAAACCTGGGCCTATAAATTCAGATGTTGGTTAGCCACCAATCCATCATCCTTCTTCAGTGAAATCAGAAGCAGTAGCAATAGCAACAATAGTAGCTGCAATGGGAAACTTGGGTGTTTCCATGGTGTTCCTGCTCTGCCTCGCCGCCTACGCCGAGGCCCAGAGTGCTTCGAACGTTCGAGCGACATACCATATCTATAATCCACAGCAGATTGGATGGGACTACAACACTGCTAGCGTATTCTGTGCAACATGGGATGCTAACAAGCCCCTCGCATGGCGAAGTAAGTATGGATGGACTGCCTTCTGTGGCCTAGTTGGGCCACGAGGCCAGGCTTCCTGTGGCAAGTGCCTGAGGGTAAGATGCTATACCCTGTTCAACAAGAGATTTCTGTGCTTTATTTTGCAATTATTAAATGGTTTATAAGCAAATAAAGGCCCACATTTGCCCAATTTTAGTAATGTTCATAACTGAAAAAATCGAGCTGCCTTAACTGGGCCTCCATTTGATACATGCGACAAGCAGAGTATGTTGTGATTCCAGTGGATGTGGATGATATTAGGTAGGCCTGATCAAAATTCTGCTCTTCCTAGGCTTGGTCTGGCCCATGGAGAACCAATACTGTGGCCTGCTTAGATCCATGGAACTAGAATGGTTATTTCTAGATTCAGCAAAATTTGAACCTCTGAACTGTTACTTATCTCTGATTCATTGCTTCTTGGGCTGTTATGGGCTCAAACCCATCGCAATCACGACCTAACCCATTATAAACAAATTGGCTTGAAGTTGTATATTTGACCGGCGAATCAGGCTCAGACATTATTTGAGACCTTTTGATAAACAGGTGGGCTTAACCTTTTAAAAGAAGCCTGTGATGGCCTGTTGGGCTTTTAAGCCCATTTTGGGAACTATAAGTTGATAGATAAATATGTAACAATTACTTTGATTGCTACAACTACTACTACTATTATTATTATGGAAAATGCTAGCCAATTCTTCAGAAAAAATTGTAGGCGATTCTTCCACAATAGAATTTGATAAGTGAGAGTTCGAGTAAATGTTTACAAAATCTTCTTTTGTCTTAAGAAATGATTCATCAAAATAATGAGTAACCCGTTTCATTGATATGGACACGTCTGAGATCACCAAATGCTTGGGAGTTTCTCTCTTCAATCATTTTATTTTTTTTCTTGTTGCTGGATACCTCATTCATGCACATCTTCTCTTTGTTTCCCGAGCCTCTAGTCCAGGATAAATTCTCCTGTGGGTGCCTTGTAAAAAGAACTAGCAAGTTAGTAGATCCTAACGATTCCTCTATCTCGCACAATTGGGCCAAGGGATAAAGAATAAAAAGAAGAAGAAAAAAAAGGATAGAATTGAACAACCGTATATGCATCTTTTGTGCGAAGAAAGAGAGAAATAGAATCCATAAGATCCGGAACCTGATCCATTTACCATCCTTCCTTTTGGAGGAGTAAAAAATACTATGATGGTTCCATTGCTTTATATATTTATATCGTCTGTGATTTAGCAATCCCAAAGTTTCTTTCTGATCTGATCAAATAAGGAAAAAAGAATTTTTTTTTTTTTTCATTTTCACACTCTTTCCTAACATGAATATTGGAAAGAGACTTCTGACAAAAAGTTTGTGATACTGAAATTATATTTTATTGTGTGGTAAGTCATTTGATGGTGTATCTATCTCAATAAACTTTTGAAGTCCAAATAATTATAAATTGAAGATAACACCTCCTTGTTGTCGTAATCCCCTCTTTCGGTCGAAAGCAAAATCATCTTATGGAAATTTGATTTGGGCCTAAATGATTTTTAAACTCTCTGAGCCAATATATGAATCTAAAAATGGGTTCCAAACAGCCAGGTTCAGGCTTTTCATCTGTCTAAATGGTCAGGTCCAAGTTCTTTTTTGGGTAGAATGACCCAAGTTTCGTATGAGTCTCTAAATTTTCCCTTCACGAATGGATGTGAAACTCACCCAAACAATTCCATAGATGAAAGAAAGCCAAAGAAGCCAAGGTACCATCGTAGCAATGATAGCTGATTGAGTTTCCAATGGCTTGCAGGTAACAAACACAGGAACTGGTGCCCAGGCGACAGTGAGAATTGTTGATCAGTGCAGCAATGGAGGGCTGGATTTGGAGGAGGGAGTTTTCCGGCAGCTCGACACCAACGGAGCCGGCATCCAACAAGGCCATCTGATCGTCAACTACGACTTCGTCGACTGCGGTGACTGATCTGATCACCCACATCTTCAAATATCATTACCAATAGAAGAAATAAGGATGCCTCGTTTTAAATAAATAATGCCCATTTTGGGATTTATGTTAATGTAAATTTCAATGTTGGCTCCATAATAATGGTTCAGTTTTAATATAAACTCAACATCACTGAAATTCTCAATAATGAAAGAAGATCTTTTATTGAATGGAATGGTGGTTTATTTGGTTTACATACAAAATTGTAACTCCAACAATATCTTGAATAGATGGATGAATAGAATAACTTTACAAGCAAGGAACAAAATCTTGGCCTCGGGTTTTCGAAACCGAGTTATCTCAACCGATATAATAGGTAGCGGCTGTACACTAATATATCGGTGATATGGGCCATGATATCACCAATATGATTGGATATCGATGATTTTTTAAAAAAGAATTTTGAAATCGTTATGGACCCAGTCGATATTTCGGTTTCCAGTTTTTTCTAAAGGGTTTTTTTTATTTTTTTATTTTTTAATTTGGGAAAAAAAACTTAATATTTTCCAAAAAAAAACACAAAAGAGGAGAAAATGATATCGGCCGATATCATCCGAAAACAATTTTTTTACCCGTTCTTACAAGATAAAAATCAAGAACATCGTATGGTTCAACTAGTTGCCTCCCGCCTCAGGAAGCGGAACGTTGTGGGTTCGAGCCCTTATGACCTAACCTTGGTGTGCCCTAGGGGTAGTACGCTCACCAGTGGGGGTTTTACGTTGGGGTATCCTTTAGTTTCCCATACGTAAATTCAAAAAAATAAAATAATCAAGAATCAATTATTTTCTCAAATTCACATGAATGCATTGATATTTAGGATATATTTTGCTAAGAGTCTTGCCCTCATGAAAGTTTAGCTGAAAGAATAAACTAATAAAGTGTTTTGATAACTCATGTCAAATTATGAAATTCACCTTTTCATGAGGCTAATATGATTAATAGTAATGAAATTTTTATAAGCTATTCAACTGCGGAAGCTGTCAAAACATTTAAACCTTTGAATTTTGGACAATGGATTTGATTCACTAAATAAATATATATGTATTTATATCATTAAAAGTTCATTTATTGATATAGACGAGTTAGATGAGATTTTTAGATTAGATTTGAATGTAAAAGATAAATAATATTTGTTTTTTTTTTGAAGCATCAACGATTAAATTCCATTAAAATAAGGGAGTTACAAAAGCAGGATTGAGTACAGGAGATATATACTCAAAAAGAAGAATAAAAACAGGATATCAAGAAAACCAAACACAAAAATAACATAAATAAACAGAAAATCAATGATTCACCAATGAAATAAACAAATAAATAATATTTGTTTGGTCGAATATTTAAAACTTTTCCTCACATTATTAGTCTCAAATAAAAAAGACATGATTTTTATTCAAACTAAATTAAAGTCAAGAATTAAACTATATATTTTGTTCAATCAATATGCATTTGTGCACCTAATATAAACAATTGCACCGCGAGGGTGGGTTTTACGCTATTATACCCCAGCAATTTTTACCATCCTTAAAGCAGGTGATGTAATTAGAGAGATTAACAGCCTTAGAATCAATTAGCCTTTAAATTTAAAAAATAAAAATCAACAGTTTTTTTTTCATCCAAAAACTTTTATGAAAAGTTCACACAAATTTGCTGCAAATGAATTTAAAACAGATAATTTCTCAATGTAACTCACTGTCATGAACTTACTTCCACACATAATAAGGCAATCCAGAGGTATATGTGTAAAATATGCGGCCGATACATTGCATATCAGCCACAAGTACAGGAAAAATGAAGGTCGTTACGTATTGACCGCAACACACTGAGCTCTGGACAAGTGCGTATCGGCCTGTTGCGGCCAATATATATAGGTTTGCCAATACGAGCGTAACGACCGCCCATGTCAGTAAAACCGATTTTCAAACCATGCTTTCAACTGGAACCAGTGTTTCCTGCTGAAAAATTATGTATGGTGAATCTTTGTAAATCTTTCCCTGAATAAAGGAAATTGAAGAATCAAATATGTTTCTTATTCAAAAAATGCACTAATTATTATCTCATGTGGTAGTAACAGGTGGCTATCCTGCGTGGGTGCAAGACGTCACTTGAAGGGAGGGTTTTAGGAGAACTAACTTAACCCCAGGAGTTTCAAGGAGATTCCCCCCTCCTCCGTCGTGCTCAAAAAAAAGTAGAAATATGCCTTTCCTTAATTCTCACCCTTGAAAATCCCCAAAATTCATACTGAATTCTGAACTCAAACAATTCTGGTTTCTTTGATTCCAAGGACGATATCCAGAGTATCCAATTAGAGCAATTGATGATTGAGTTTCGACTGGCATGAAGGTAACAAACCTCAAAGGAATGGGTGCCCAGACAACAGTGAGAATTGTTGATCAGTGCAGCAATGGGGGGCTGGCTTTGGATGAGAGTGTCTTCAAGAAGAATGATGATAACAATGGAAGTGGCTACCAACAAGTCCATCTCATCGTCAACTATGAGTTTGTTGACTGAATAATCACCCAAATCTTCAAATCTCAACATATAACTAATAGTACAAATAAGGATGCCTCCTTTTAAATAAATAGCCAATTTTGGCATTGATAATCAGGTAATTGCAATATTGTCTCGTTTTTTATATAAATTATTGAATAGAAGGGTGATTTATTTGATTTACATCCCAACCTTGTCAAGAAAATGAAAAGATTTCAAAACTTTTATAACTCTTCAACTCTACATATCAACCGACCTGATTATCAGGTCTGCGCTCTTCTTTGTCTTCATGATAAGCTCCGCATTTGGTCGGTCATTGTATTCAATCTAAATATGGAGAAAATGAGTGTAAAGTAAGAAAGATGACATACCCAACTGAACATGATCTTCACAAACAAAAAACATTGTTTAGAAGGCAAATCCAGTGTTCTCTGGTATTTATTTAGCTAGAGATGTGATTGAGACTCCTACATTTTTATGATAAAAATAAGCATTACCTGTACTTTTTCAGCATGTAAAAGACTTGAACATGTATAAAAAGACAGCGAGTGCCTAATTGGCTAACACTCCCTATCATTCAGTGAGGAAGTATACAATGTCCAACAAAACATTTCCTCAGCCAAGAAAGAATCAGTCAATGTGTTCATATGGGAACCACCATTTGGTAATCCAAATCATTCATTCATGGGGCCCATTGTAGATGGGACACACCAAAATTCTTGTGGAACAATGGATTTGACTATTCAATTTCATTTTGGAGATTGGGAATGTCCATTTAATGAAGCACACCAGATCCGCTGCTTATTTCAGACAAGTGGCATTAAACGGTACAGTGGAAGGTTGAACAGAACTATAAGGTATTTATCAATCTAGCATCATTTATTGTCCCTACAACCAATTGGTAGTCAACTTCATTGGTGAGCCCATCCACTTGCACCAAGCCACCAACCAAGTAGATTTCAAGCTATTCTACCCCCAGCATTTCTACCCATCCTCTAGCAGGCAATGTAATTCACTGTTATGCACTCGCGCACAAAACAAGTTTGGGCTATAGTTCATGCCAGAGGAGGCCTACTGAGAGCTCAGTAGAAGCCATTACCAGGAGCACGAATCCAGTGGTCTGTTGGGCGCACTGACCTCAAGAAAAAGGAGGAAGCTAAGTGTGTGGCACACTCATCTTCTCAGCAATTTGTCTTGAGACAACATGGTCATGACCGACAGTTGTAAATTGCCAAGACAAATGGTTTTCACCCGTTTTCTTCTTTCACTTTGACAGCTTAGGAAAAGAAATATTGGCCAAGATTTGTTGGTTCTGGGCCCTAGTTATACGGAAAAAGTAATGCATCAGCTATATATTGACTACTGATATATATATATATATATATATATATATATATAATATATATATATTATATATAGTACTGTCACTGTAGGACCAATATTTCTGCTGGTGTACCCAAAATATTTGGGAGACGTAAATTGAGTTTGGCCAGGCCAACGTATCAGTATCATGGAAAATTAAATTCTTCGTTTGAAAGTGGGGATTAAACTAAAAGCAGTAAACCAAAGTTATTGCTTACCCGCTGTTTTGCAACATCTGGTGTTTTTCCTGACAATGGTGTGGAACAAAAAGGTTAAAAATAACGTTCAGAACATGATTCTTTCCAAACAACACTGCACAAATAATGTACTAAAAATGCTAACCAGTCGCAATGTGCCTTTTTAGAAGGCGCTGCATTGCAGTGTTGACGTCGACTTCAAGAAACCTTAAACAGAAAAAGAACAAAGACTCGAGATATCTAAAAAACAGTCGTAGGCCAGAGACTAAATTAAGAGTTCCTAATTACTCAATGATATTCAAAGTCAAACTACTTCTACAAATACCAAAGGAAACATGAGTTACCATTTTGCATCAAATACAGAACAAATATCCTTCCATGTCCCTTCTTCCAGGAACAAGTAATTCCCTTCTACTATCACTACTTTGTGCCTACCAATGTGCAAACCAGCAATGAGAAAATGTCAGTCACTCATAGTCAGTAAAATCTAAGCACTGAAATCGTGGACAAGAAGAAAATTCAAGGTTATATCAATTAAAGGGTTATATGAAACAATGATCTCCACTGTGATGCAACAACAATAGATAAGAACAAAGAAGACCAGCCACAAACAGCAAGGATGCATAAATAGCTGCAATGATATTTGATCAAAGGGAGTGTTAATTGAAAGAATCCACCATTCCAAGAGCAACATGAGAACCAGATATCCATCTCAATTGAATGCCCTCCTGTTTCCAGTGATGGGTACTGGAGTACAGTGGTCAACAATCCATGTTTTACCAAACAATCCTTGGTATTTGGCCAAATGAGGTAGTATATTATATGCGAGTAAAACGTACAGAATATCCTATCTTAGAAATTGGAAAGTTACCAGCAAATGCAGACAGATATTTGGCAAAGTAGCATCTATCACGATAATCTATAACATTCCAATCAATGTACTTGGCATACTTTCAGTGCTGTCATCTGAATGCACAGATTAATCAAATGGCACATGAATTCCAAATGATATTTAACTGATTAAGCCACATAACCATCTAAAATAAAAAAGGACAAATGTTTTTTGTCCAGTTAATAACAAGGCCCTTGCTTCATATGACATTGATGAGAAAATGTTACAATATGTTATACTATCAATGCAATAGCAGCAAGGGGAATTACCACCGCCTCATCTACCAAACATGACGGTGTTATCTTCCATCATTTGGATAGAACATAGCCTCAAGGAACCAAGAGCTTGACTCCTGAACTGGATATCAGCCTCAAAATCTCAATCATAGGGCTTGGAAGTCTTTAGAACAAGAGTACTGGAGGCCTTCACAGAAAAGTCATTTTGATGCGCAACAACAACAACAACATCAGATGTCTCTAGCCATTCATCAATTCAAAATCTGATTGCAGTAGGGTTCCATGCACAGAACCAGAGGATTTCTGTCAGAAATTGCAAAGATTAAGGAACCCAAATCTTTTGAAAACTGCAATCGACTGCACTAGGGTCTCTATTTCCTTATCTTCGCTTTCCCTTAGGTGGTATTCCTAGACCCCATCAATTTGGGAGCCAATCATCAAAATATAAGCACAAATACTAGCTTGTTGGAAGCAATCATTCTTGTCCTTTGCTGGCTAGATCACACTCATAAAAATCCTGAGGGGTTAGCTTGATGGTCAATTCGCACCTTTGTTTGTGGGAGGTCTTGGGATCAAGCTCCCCTCAACATAAAAAGGGCCATTCCCCTTAGTTTTGTACCCGGCGTGTGAGGATTGGGAGGTTTACACATGCCCCAAGGATTAGTTAAGTGGAACGCTTGGATACCTTAGTCTTAAAAAAAAGACCACTCATAAAATCGACATTTACAAATCTTCCTGTTTACTTCCTATCCTTGTTCAAGATGCCTTGTTGAAGTGGAAAAAATGCCTTAAAAAAAACCAATGGAATTTTTCTTATGGAAAATCTACTGGAGATTGGTTCTCCAGTGGTGTGATTGGGGCAATGGATACATCTGGAGAGAGACCTCAAAACTTGGAGCAGTCGGTCATTTTGTGGGTCATAAAGTAAAGGGGGCACTAAATTCAAGATAGGGGTGGTTTTAGGGAGAGCAACCCCTTAAACTTGTCTTTAAGAGGTTATATGCACTCTTCAAGACAATTATTATACATATTTGCATGAATCAAGAAGAACAAATTTTGCATATAAATGACAATAAACAAGTTGAATAATATGACTTACTGGAGACTCACAAAAATGTCATCTTCTACTGGATCTCCAACACCATGGTCAAATGATGGCACATAAACAGATCCCTGAAAGGGGCAATTACTTAGGAAACAATGCTTCAAAAAATCCTCAATTACTTGTGATCTTTGAATTCTAAAATTGTTTTTTTAACAAATATGCATAAAATACCCAAAAATTGCTTGAATTGATGCTTTCTAAAGAGTAAGGTAAATAGCACAGATTCACACCCCAATGACACTAAAAAATATTTAGATTTTCAAAATAGAAAGTGGAATATTTAAATAAACTAAATGCGTGGGGTCCAAACTATCAGCTAAGATTCATGAACTACTCTGGAAATACATAAAAAGCATATTAGGTGGAAAGCTAGCACATGATAAACTCATTTACCATTTCCTTGGAAAATAAGTAAATAAATAACAACTAACTAGGATAATTGACAGAAAGAAAGTATATAAATCACCTCTTTTCTAAGAGTATGTAGACATTTTAGCAGCAGATCTGGATCAAATGTCCATGGGGCTGAATTCATCAATGGAGGGATCAATGCTTTTACTAATTATGAGATCCCAAAGTTTGCAATCAGAACATAATAGAAACCCTCACCTCCTCTTCTTGCATGTGCTTCCTTGGGGTTCTAGAATGACCACTCCAAACAGTTAGTAAAACTTCAAAGATTCTCGTCACTAAGGTCTTGATGCATAACATATAATAATTGACTTATAGTTCAAAAAACTATAATAAATGATTTAGCAAGTAAAAACAGGTCGAGATTAGTAATCAATTTCACTCTTATTTTAGTGAACGAAGAGGCAAACCTCCATTGCATCCAACTGAGAACGGTAAAGATGGAATCCATCCATGGGAAGTACAATAGCAACATCAGGAGGATCTACCGCAGAATCCGTTGCAGGGACTGAAGAAGCTTTCCGGGGCCAAAGTTTGTTTATACGGCGAACTACTTCAGCTGCAACAGTGGTCTTCCCAGCACCAGGTGGACCAGCTAAACCAACAATGTACCTGCAGAAATATCAATGAATTCCATTACAGGTAGAAAACTGGACAGACCCTATTGTACATTACTACATTCTCTTTCAATTAATATATTTCTCCTTTGTTATCGCTCAAAAAAAAAAGTAGAATGCTGGATCAACAAAAGCTCTGCTGCATCGAGGTGGCAGGATCAGATACTCTTTTCTCTGACTTTATTCTTCACAAACCAGTATCAATCAACCAATAATATTGGTTTGGGATGTAAAAGTCTAGAAAAAAAAAAAAGTATCACACCTACTGTGTTTATGTGATTTCCATTTTCATATCACCTCAGCAGCATAGCAAATAATACAACAAAAGAAGACATCCCTATAACTCCTTTGCATGGACAAATCAACAACTTTCTCCATGGGTAGAGTAGCACATGAGTGGGGCGATTAACATGCCAAACAAGGAGAGCTTGTGGAATAGGAATCTACCAGAAATCAGCCTCAATGGCCTTTTCAAAGAATCCAAGCTAAGGCAGTGAGAAAGATAGAGGAAACTATCTTAGATTTTTTATTTTTTTTTGATGAAGTAGGGGAGAACCTCGAGCACATCCCTACTAAACCACCCCCCCCCCCCCCCCCCCCCCCCCCCCCCCCCCCCCCTTCGGGTGACGTCCCCCACCCCCCACCCCGACAGGATAGCCACCGGGTTACGCCATGGGGACTCGAACTCGCACCATCCCGCTTCCTGAGGCAGAATGTTACCAGCTGAGCTACCCCGTGTGGGGTGAAACTGTCTTAGATTGAATGACTAGAAATGAACAATGGAGCTACTATTTCATGAACAAGGACAAATAAACCCCATTTACATGCCATATAGCCCTCATGAAGAGTCAACCCAACAAAGAGATATACAAACCAATTTGTAATTTAGGTATGCACACATGCTATTTGTACTGCACAAAATTCTATGAAGAGAAATATTATCATAAAAAATGCAGAGTTTTGCACATAGATTATTGCCATGCTGGAGAGAGTTTATTATTGTGTTGTAAATAGAATACCGAAGAAAGAGCACATTAATCCTACCAGATTACGTCAGAACTTACTTTGAAGTAAGATCCATTACCATAGGTGCCTCAGGAAGAAGACGTTCAGTTAAAGCATCATATATTTCATCAATAGACCTTGAAGAATAAAAGCTTCAGTTATTGACTATAATTGGGGAACACTGAATCTCTGATAAGCTTTGAAAAAAATGATGACGAGACATGTAAGAAAGAAAAATCAGTTTTCTTTTTTGAAGCATCAACGATGAAAATTCATTAAAAAGAAAAAAGGAGTTACAAAAGCAGGAATGAGTATAGGAGAAGTATACTCACAAGTGAAGGAAAAAAAAAACAGAAAATCAAAAAAATCAAACACAATAAGGTAATACAAGTAAACAAAAACAAAGATACACCAAAAACCACCCCAAAAGAAAGTCACTGAAGGTCCAAATCCACTAGCTCCCAAGGTTGGCCGACGGGAAAAAAGCCAGCGCCGGTGTTAGAAGCTGAACACCAGTTTTTGCCAAGAAATCTGCAACACAATTTGCTGACCGAGGCGCATGAGTGAAAGAGATGTTACCCCTACTGCACAATCTTCAGATGTCCCTAACAATACCAACCAGCCTCCATGGGGGGAATAACCTATTACTAGCCCAGACAATGGCATTAGTAGAGTCACCTTCAATAATGAGAGTACCACCCCTAAACCTAGACCAAACCTGAAGTGCTCTTCTAATTGCTCGCAGTTCGGCCTCATTTAAAATCAGTTTGATCAAAAGTTACACCCCAAGTTAAATTACATAGTGTTTTTAACCAATTTGAAAGCAAACTCATACACCATTCAATAAAATAAAACCTTTGACCATCACTCTCACTTCCCAATTTCCACCTTGGTTGCCTTTCACCAATGAATAAATAACTAAATACCACCTTGGGTTGGGAGCAAGAATGACTTCACTCTTGTATGAACTTATCAATTGTAAGTAACACAAACCTTTTTTTCATGTTTGTGTGTGTATGTTGATCATTACCAAGAGATCTTTATCATGAAATAGACATAAAAATTTATTACAAGGAGTAAAATTAGGGAAAAAAGTTTCTCAGAAGTATAATTTGTGACAACCAACACAGTACGGAAAGCCATCAATTTGGCAGTCTTCAAATTGTTAATTATTACCAAAGTTCTGAGATGCCAAATTCATGTTTCCAGAACAAGGCTTTATGTATGCCAAGTATTGGAGGCTGGAATACAACCTCAAAGGGTCACACATGGTGACCTCGACAAACAAACAATTACAGACAGGTTGCTCCAGAAAAGCATAGGTAGAGCTTTACAAACATAGATGAATGGACATGTAGAAATTTAGAGAAAAAAATATTAATAAATAGTTTTTAATTACAGAAGATAAATCATGGCCCTTTACTGAAAGCCGTCAATTTGGCGGAGTCGGTTATTTATTATTATTGAAGCTCTAAGATGCCAAATTCATGTTTCCAGAACAAGGCTATTATGTATGCCAAGTATTAGAGGCAGGAAAACACCCTCAAAGTGTCACACATGGTGACCGATGATGGGGACATCCAGTCAGAAGTCAACAGTGTAGAGATGGACAAGATTGAGGAAATTGCCCTGGGTTTCATGGATCACTTAGACAGAGGCAATCCCCATTGGAAACCAGCCAGCGAGAGCTTCCCAATGGTTGGCTTGGTGCATATGGAACCTAGTAAGGACCCACAATCCCATACAGACCCATCTAATGGCCCATGTACCCATCCACATGCCCATTACCCAATTCACACAAAACCGTAGTTCCTCACTCTCATGTGCCACAACCCCTACAATTTCTCCCCATGGCCGCCACCACCCTAGAAATTCTCCTCATGGACAAGTATGGCAACCAAAGACTTCTCCACTTGAATTTCGAAATTCAAATTCCATCAATTTCGAACTCCACCTTGCACAAGAAACCATGGGTGAAAAGGTATCTCTCCAATTTGAATTTTGAATTCCACAAAACTTGATTCACTCTCCCACAAAAAACCAAGGTCGTGCAAGCTTCCAACTCGTTTGAATTCAAATTCCAAGGAATATGCCATGAAATTTTGGAATGTGCTAGGGAATTCAGAATATTCTTTTATTTTTCTTATTTTTTAATGGTTGAAATAAATATTAAAATTCAAATTTGAATCCACAATGAGAATTCAAATTCAAATGGTTTGTTGAGTCCACATGCCCAAGCTTTGGTCTTGTAACTCAACCATGGTTTTGGGTCTAGGTTAGGTTTATTTTTTCAAGTATAAATACATGTGCTTGGTGACCGAATTTTGGCACCACCAAAGGGTCATTTATTGTTCAAGAGTTGTACACTCAAGTTTAATACAAATGCTTTGGAGTTGAAGTCCAAGCTATGTCCAAGTAAGTACCTAATTGGGAGGAGTCTAGAGATGTGAAGGTGAAGGGTGGGCTAGGAATCCACAATATTAGGGATAGGAATCATGCACTTCTTTGCAAATGGTTGTGGAGATTTGCAACGGAAAGGGAGGCCCTGTGGAGGAAAGTGTTAATAGCGAGATATGGAGTGGGCGACCTTGGGGGTTGGAGGTTAGGTGATTCAGCCGCTAGGGCTGGGTCGTCGGTTGTGAAAGCCCTGATGAAGATCAGGAGTGGAGAAGGAAAGGTCGGGGAAGCATTTCGAATGGGGATTAGGTTGTTGGTGGGTAACGGTAGAAGGGTATTATTCTGGCAAGATACTTCGGTGGGAGAGAGGCCCTTAATGGAAGTTATTCCCGGACTTTTTAGAGTGGCTCAGAATCGGGAAGCTCTGATCAGTTATTACTATAGCGAGGTTAATGGTTCTCCACTGTGGAATCCTAAGTGCAACCAATTTGTGGATCGAAGATGAAGACAAATGGATATGGTACTTGGATCCGTCAGGATCTTGTTCAGTTAAATCAATCCTTCTCTCAACTTATGTTTCACACTCGGTCTCACCTCCTATTTGCAGTTTAGCTTGGAACAATTTGGTCCCTCCTAGAATTCAATTCTTTTTGTGGACGGTTTTGAAAAAAAAGATCCTTATCAGACACAATCTTATGAGAAGGAGTGTTATTGCACCTGAGGCTTCAACTACGTGTCCTGTATGCGAGGTCGAGGAGGAAACTGTTGACCACTGGTTATGCAAATGTCGATTCACATGGGTGGTTTGGTATTCATTCTTGAGATTGGTAGGGTGTCCGTGGGTTCTAAGTGGTGATGTGGAAGAGCTAGTTGAGTCTTGGTTGAGGGGCCCCTTTAGAGGAAGATATAGAGTGGCTTGGAAAATGATCCCGTTCGCTATCTCGTGGGTTGTTTGGAAAGAACGTAATGTGATGATATTTGAGGGTAAGAAGGGGGACCTATAGTTGTGTTTGAAAAGGCAAAATGGCAAGTAATTGGATGGTTGTTTCTATGTAAGGAGTTTCGGGGTTTGAAACCTGAGGATTTTTACTTGTCTTAGGAGGCATGCATGAAAGGCGTTAGTAAAGGCAAAAAGAAAGTGGTCAAGTGGGTTGTCCCCCCTCTAGGTTCATGCAAATTTAATGTCGATGGGACGGCAAGGGGTAAACCAGGTCCGGCTGGCATTGGAGGGGTTTTACATGATGATAGGGGTAGAATGTTGGCAGCTTTTTCTGAGTCAGTTGGGTTGATGGAGTCTAATGAGGCTGAATTGTGGGCAATTAGGAGAGCACTTCAGGTTTGGTTTGGATTTAGGAGTAGTAATCTTGTTATCGAAGGTGATTCTACTAATGTCATCGCTTGGACTAGTAATAGGAATTTCCCCCCTTGGAGGTTGATCGGTGTTGCTAAAGACATATGGAGGATGTGTAGGCGTGGAGGCGATTCCTTTACTCATACCCCTCGGTCAGCAAATTGTGTTGCTGATTTTTTGGCGAAAGCGGGTGTTGATTCACATTCTCCATCTTTGGAATTCTTCTCTTCCCATTAGCATTGTACTTTTGGAGTTGGGGTCAACTTTTAGATCCTTATTGGGAGGATGCTCATGGTTTTTTCTCTTCATTCTCTGCTCGTTTGTTTTTCCTTTTCTTTGCTGGCTCTGACCATATATCTTCTATACTCGGACTCCGTTTTGTACTTTTTGTATTTCCTTTCTATTTTTAATGATATTTAGTCAATGTTTCAAAAAAAAAGTACCTAATTGTGCTTGAATCCAATGCTTGCTTATGTATTTGAATTTTAAGTTCTAATTTGCATTATCCAAGCCTCTCTCCTTTCTTGGTATTCATAATCCCGCTTGGGAATTGCACATTTTATTTTTTAATTCAACCATAAGAACATAGAGTTTTTTGGGGACTTGCTCACCATAGACGTTAATTTACGTTGTCTTTGGCTGGGAACCAATTAAAGATACTTAATCGGTTCAGGCGTTCCTAAACCGTAATTGAAATATAGCTGTCTGCCGAGGAAAAGATCATATGATTTCTAAAGAGTGCACAGGACAGATCTTATAAGGTATGATACGCTTCACAAGTAATTGCAATTTGCAAAGTGTAAGCTCCTATTGGAATTTCTCCTCAATAAAAGGAAGCAAAATGTAATGGATTAATCAAATTTAATGGCTTTACTTCAATTGTTTGGGTAAGATTTGGCATACCTCAAATGTGAAACATGTTTCTTTCCAGATAATTTATCCACTGAAATAAACTATTTTCTCCTCAAAAAAGACACTGTACCTGGCTTCCAGTACATGATTTTCTTCATTCAGACTAGATAGAACCTATTTATGACAATAAAATTCATCAATATATATGCACTTCGAAAGATGCTAGGTAAATAAAGGGGGAAAAGAATCACCTTGTGCTTATTACTCTTCAGAGAAAGGAACCCTGTGTGCCCTGGTAGATATTTAGTTCTTCTCATGGAAGCAGTCACAGAAAATCGATGCCATTGTACATGCCTTTCTCTGAGTGACAATAACCCTGCAAAGAGGGGAGAAAAAGCTTCTTCTGATGATGCTTGAATCCTCAGAAGTTTCCATAAACAACACTAACTGGCAAACAGTTTCAATATTTCAAAAAAATTGATGGTTTGAAATGTGATATGCATGTGGGATGTTGTGCAATAGAAAATCATATAAAAGCAATACTGAGAGAAGGAAAGGAAGGAGAATAAGTAGCTTCCCACATAACATATAATGTCAGATTTCCCTGGTACCTCAAATTGGATAAAGAACAAATACAAATCTGGGTTCTGCAAAAATATCAAGCTGCTTGCAAGTTGGAATCAAAGAGATATTTTAGTAAGAACCAAAGAGCCCTCTAGTATCTTTTAGTACTTGAACTCAAGAAAATGAAGTTCATGAAAATGGATGATATTTTATTTACATATTGTAGATACATCTTCAATAAATTTGAAAATCTACAAATTACGTACAGATATTGAATTTGAACATGAACTTAAAAATGCATACAATGGTTCAAGCACTAAGGTATTTGAACAAGATCTTCAAAATGGATATCCTGGTTCTAAGCACTAAATTATTGGCTCCTCCTGGGGAGACCGGGTTAGCATCCCCTTCACAAGTGAAACTTTGAGCACCAATTCACAATTTGAAAAACTATGAGACAATTTACAAGAAATTTTGAATTTACAAGAGTTATGAGCTTCATGTTCATGTTGCGGGACTTTGCACATGAATGTATTTCAATCTTCTAGTGGGGACCACAAACTTGTCCCACTTTATAGAAACTTTATTAATTTCACTTGATTCCTCCAGTGGCATTTAAATACATATTCCCCTTATTGGAGTTCGTGTGGAAAAACTTTCCAGTAAGGTCTAATGGACTTGTTCCACTTATTGGAGGATTGTAAAGGAAAGGATGTAGATTGGTCCTCTTGATGGTGTCTAAGGACAAAGTTGTTGGAGGTCTGTCTTGAATAATTCTCTATGCAGGTGTAAGGAACTTAATCCACTTGAAGAGATTCCAAATGTAAGATTTACAAGATTTCACAATCCTCTTATTTTAAGTCACAAGTTCTTGATGGGCTCCACTATGATAACATAAATGAAAGTAAGGTGGAATGGCTAAAAGAGAGAAAAGAAGAATTCTTAGGAGTTCTAGAGGACAGAATGGGATGAATGTTGTAGACTATGTTGTACGTATGGATGTTGTATACAAGGAAAGTGATGTAAGTTCTTTCCATAATACACGAGTATATACTAGGCATAGTTGATTTTCCTCTTTTGTACAAAAGTGGATCTATTTAAAAGCACCTTTGCAACCTTTGTAAGCAGAGAAAAAATTAATAGGATCTTGGATTTCTCTCATACAATCATTCTCCCTCCCTTATTCTCTTTTCTTCTTCATTCTTCATTTTTCACAATAACATGGTATCCAGAGCAAGGTTGTGATCACTCTAAATTTTTTATAGCATGGTTCTTTTGGCATGTACTATACCAGCATTACTGTTCATCTCTGAGGGGCAGGGCCCACTGCAGAATCTTCTCTATTTTTTGGCACCTTCTTTAGAGGCTATTAGTCTGGGGATTTATCATTACTTTTCACGGATTTTTCAACACCTCTAAGGTCAGTAAAATTTATTTTTTCTTCGGAAAATAATCAGCAAAATTACACAAATAGTTTTTATCTCGGTCGTACAGAATCTCAGACGTTGGGATTCAGATTGTGGGACCCTTACAATAAGCTACTGTTTTTTGTGGCCCAACCACCCATCCATAGTGCCGAATCTGTGAACAAATCCCTGTGGGGCCCATCTGTGCCTATTTTTCAGATCTGAACTGAGGACGTCAGACTGTTTTTTTCTGGCCGTCTAAACCTTAGATCTGGGTTATTTCTTGAACATTACTTCTGAAATTTCTCCTCCATTGTTGCCCCTACCCCTAGCATCCATCCATTCACTTGACCTAGAGTTTCAGTCAAAGGTGAGCCCATTTTACAGCATTTCCAGATCTGATGCAATGACGCCCAAATTTTTTTGAAGCACAGTTTCACTTGTTTTTGTTTTTCTGGCTTCACTCTCTGCATTACATTGTCTGATATATTGTTGCCTACAATAGAGGATCATATATATTGCAATTTATCATTTTTTGCATACTGGTGATGACTATATTGACTGTATTCGATTCTATTCTTGGCAATTTTTTGATTGGTTTTAATTCAAAATGGCTTCATCAAAGAATGAAATTATTGGGAGCAGTTTGTCTGACTCTGTTTACATTGGGAAAATCACGACTAATCTTCTACATGAACATAATTGCCTTCAATGGTCCCACTCGGCTAAAATGTTCATGGGGGGCAAACATAAAATGGATTTTATTGATAGGGCTGCTAAGGAGCCCTTTTCCACTGATCCATTGTATGAAGAGTGGCAGGCTAATAGTTATCTTATTAAAACTTGGCTCCTCCATTCAATGGAAGAGCATATTCAGGGAATGGTTTATAACTTTATATGCACCGCCAAGGCTATATGGGATACTGTTTGCAATATGTATTCCACAGAATACAACTATGCTCGCATCTACCAAATCTACCAAGATGTCGCAATCTTGGATAGGGGGAGCATTCAGTTACATATTATTACACTGAAATGCAAAGTTTGTGGTCTTGGATCATCTTGAGAAACTCATTGTCAAGGACCATGACAACTTCCTCATTTATAAAAGGTATCTTCATAAAAGGAGGACATTTTTTTAAACATTGACAACTTAATTCATTAAAAAACAGAGTGAGTACATGAGAGGATCCAAGCATAGGAGAGTTACAACTTTTCAAAAAAAAAGTATACGAGAGTTATACCCAGATCCATGGTAAGAACAAGAAAAAGAAAGAGAAGGCAAAAGATGAGATACAATAACATGCCCCTCCCCACAAGAGATATACAGTTATTGAGTTATTTAGTTTTGCTCTGATGCTATAAATCCCCAATCCACCTTTCTCCCTAATATCTCTAGCCTCTTCCCATGTCACTAGGTGGATTTTCCTAGAATCCCCCTTCCCCTCTCAAAGGAAGTATCTTTGAATTTTTTTTCTATCTTTTTTACCACACCTTTGGGAATTTCATACAAAGAGAGGTAGTAAGTGGGAAGGTTGACCAAGCATGATTGGATTAGAGTCAGTCTACCTCCCAGTGAGAGGTAAGACTTGCTCCAAGCGTTCAATTTCTTCAATATCCTTTCTAGAACGGGCTCCCAAAAAGGTTTTGATCTCGGATTCCCTCCTACCGGCAGCCCAAGATAAGTAAATGGAATCTTACCCACTCCACACCTTATCTCCCTTGCTAATGTTTCGACTTCCTCCAACTCTACACCCAAGCCTATAATGTTGCTCTTTCCTAAGTTTATTTTAACTTTTAAGTCTCGATACTAGGTCGAAACAACTTAAGACCGCTCTTACCCCGAATAGCTCTTCACTAGATACTTCACAGAATAGCAAGGTATCGTCTGCAAACTGTAGGTGGCTAATTGAAAAGTTACCTAGGGAGACCTCAAGACCTTCATTCGGACTTCATGCCAATTCGAGCTCAAATTGTTGGTCAGCAATCTTTGCCATCTGCCTTCCATGTATCATCATGCAGTTCATGGATTATATATTCATGAGCTACCGATCATATGACAGATATGTCTAGCCTTTTCGGGCTCAAATCCTTTATTCGCTTTTCTTCATTCTTCATTTTTCACAACAATGAAGCACCAGATCTAGACAGTTTTAGTTTTACATTCTTGAGGTCATTTTGGGATGTAGATGGAAGATAATATGAACATGTTTAGAAAGTTTCCTGATAAAGGCGTTATAAGCAAAGTTGAATTTAATCTGTTGGTCAAATTATTTTTAGTTGAATCTTTCAAAAAAAAAAAAGGCATTATAAGCAAAGAAATAAAGAGTACTTTCATTACTTTGATAGCAAAGAAAAAAGGTCCTTCAAAACTTTCCCATTATAGGCTAATGTATTATACAAACTATTGGCTAAGCGCTGGTAGGGAGAGTGAGGGTTGTTTTGAAGGATGTTATTGGCGAGATTCAAGGGACTATTGTCAAAGACCAAAAAATATTGGACGAGGTGTTGATTACCAATGAAGTTATTCATGTGAGGAGGAAGGATAGAAAAGAAAGTCATTTGCTTAAGAAAGACATGGAGAAGGCATATAACCACATGGCATAGGACTTGTGGACCAATTGTCCTGTGGAATAGGCTTTGGTCAAAACTAGAGAAAATGGATAAAATCCTGTATTATGTGTACTTCCTATTCTACGTGAGTGAACGGAGTAATCCAGTTCAAAAAAAAAGTGAATAGAGTAACCACATCTGTGATGAACAGAGGTGAGGAATAGGAGAGGGGACCCATTGTCTCTATTCATATTCATGATGGAAACAAAAAGGCTGAATAGATTGAAAGCAAGAGAGATTTTAAAGTTGTCAATGAAGGTCCAATAATACTAAGCTCAGTGTCAAATTTAATAAGTTCATCATCCTTGCGAAGGATCCTTATTTATCACCATCATTAACACCATGACCACTTACCCATTTATCAGAGGTTAGATTTTTGAGTTTTACTTTTGTGTAAATATAACTCGTGAAATGATTAGGCAAAGGATCCTAGTTCCAAGTCATGATGTAGTCAAGCTTTGTAGATAACTCCTCAATAGTTTTTGCATTTATGAAATGAAAACATTTTTTAAGTGAAAAATATACATTTTTCAATAGGGGTGAAACTCGTGTTGGGTTTTGGCCCGAACCCGCATGACCCGACCCGAAAATCATGCTGGTCGGGTTATGAAAGTCGGGTCAGCGGGTCGGGTCGGGTTGAAAATTCAGAAACCCACATTGAATTCGGGTCGGGTTGGGTTGAGAGATTTTTAAGTTAACTCGACCCGACCCGATCAAACCCTACCCAACCGGTAAAAAGTAGGCTAAAGTAGGTTCAAAATGGGGTCGGGTCGGGTCGGGTTTCATGTTGAATCGGGTTATAATTCGGGTCGGGTGGGGTCAAGACATCCGGGTCAAAAGTTCAGGTCGGGTCGGGTTCCATATATTAGTAACCCGGGCCGGGTTGGGTATTAAAAAACCCGATCCGGCCCGATTTCAGCCCTATTTTTCAATATCATCATTGTCAATAGTTCAATTCTGCATGAACTTATCAGTATTAGGAAAGCCTTATCCATATGGTCTTCTATGGGAAGGGGGGAATTAATCATCAAAGGGAACTCTACAAACGCGATTAAGTGGGCAACGGGGCTAAAAAGACCCCCATAGAAGATGATCACAATAGTGAGGGAAACTAGGGCGCTTTGTTCAGGTAAGAGAGTTTTTTTTTTTTTTTTATGGTTCGGAGATCAGCAAATGGAGTAGTTGATTTCTTTGCTAAGAAAGGGGTGGACTCCACTACTACCAACGTGTTCCACCTTTGAAAATCCTCTAGCCAAGAGAATTTCCCCAACATGCTCACACAATCTTATTGTGATATGAGGAGTGGTGTATTTTATTTTTTTCCCTTTCGGCATACTCTAGGTTTAAGCCTTTTAGACCCATCAATGTTGTCCCATGTAGATATCTTTTTTTCATTAATATACTTTATTCTATTTGTTAACGCTAAAAAAAAAAAAGTTCAATTCCACATGGATATGTGACAAGTCAAGTTTTTCACATCCCTATTATCCCATGATCTATTAAACAAGACCACATCTGAATTGGATATTGCATCAAAAGTAATGGTCATTCAAATTAGAAATTCAAGGATTTCTATCAGAGAAGTAGATAAGCAGAAGAACTAGAACTTAAAGCCATGGAAGTCATGATGAAAAGAAGGAAGAAATGAGGTGAAAAAGAGTTGAACTTAAAATATGCTTTGAATTAAAATTGTCCCTCCTAAAAGGCATAACTTTATAGTCAGCCAAAATATTCAAAAGTCATATAACATGAAACTAAGACAAAAATAATCACAAAATAATTTATGAAATTAGTCTAGTTTCTTTAGGCTAAGATTATAATATTATAATGCTAGGATGTTAAATATTTTAGAGATTTCTTTTAAGAACCATATGGGAAAATTGATTTGGAGGAAGAGGATGATCAATCACAGAAAAAAAATCAGATGGTAATTTCTTTGTCAGATATTTATTTGGGAAACTTACTTGTGGAGAAACAAAGGAGTTCCCAGTCAAAGTGGAACTCCATTAAGAATCTGTGTTAAACTTGTATCTCTATGCATTGATCATGAACAACTTACATCAGGAATCCAAGAACGAAGTGCCATGGTGTATGCTTTACCTATATGATATGGTATTAATTAGTGAGACGAAACAACAACTCAATAGTAAGTTGGAGTCATGGAGGAGAGCTTTTTGAGAAAAAATGGTCTAAGAATTTATAGAACTAAAACAAAATTCATAGAATTGCAATTTTAGTGGAGCAGAAGATAGAGAAGGTGAGCTGATTAAAATTGGAAACAACTTAGTAGTGAACTGCAATAAATTTCGATACTTGGGATCAATGGTAGAATCTCTTGGAGGACTAGTCTTGGATATAACAAATAAGACGGGAGTCAAATACTCAAATGCGCAAAATGTAAACAAACTAGTGGAGTTCTGTGATAGAAGAGTCTCACATCGCCTGAGGGTCAATTTTATAAGACAGTTATAATATGTAATGCTATATAACCTTCAAAAAAAAATGTAATGCTATATAGAGCAAAGTGTTAGGCGATGAAAAAAAAGACAAATGGACAAAATTAACATGACGGAGATGTGAATGTACATTGGATGAGTGGCTTAACTTTGAAGGATAGGGTTATAAATGACCGCGTTAAGAGCAGTTTAAAAATAACCCCAATAGATGACAAATTAAGGGAAGCTCGTTTGAGGAGGTTTGGGCATGTAAGTAAGATGAGGACATCTTAGGCCCAATAGGAGAAAATGAAGAACAATTTGATGAAATCGTGGAATTGGCTCTTGAATTCATGATAAATTTGATGGTGGAAAGAGGGGCCTTTCCAAGGGTCTAAATGGGCCTCAATGTGCAACATGAAGAGTTCATATGGTGGATATATGAGTTTGAGCCTGATTTGACATGTTTTAGGCCTCAAAAGCCCACCTTCCGAGGTCCATTGGCAAGGAACAAGGAGTGACATGATAGGAAGAGAAGGATAAGCTCACACATTATCACTTTTATCTCTTTGAAGACCAAATTAGCAAAGGAATCCTCTCCTTTGGGCAAGTCTTGAGGCGCACATCCCTTGGATTTAGGAGAGATGCCACATGGCACTCATCTAAGTCATACATTGATGAAATTTTTTACAAAAAATTCACTGTAAATATAGGGCCTATGGACAACCATAAGCCATCTCAACTTCAATTGATTTCTTTACTTTGTTAATGTAAGTTCTCTCTCTCTCTATTACTTTTTAGATATATTTTATGTTATTTCATATATTTATGCAATGTTCAATGTAGACACCTATGAATCTTGCGACTCTATGACTTATGATTCACGATTCATGATTTGCAATTCAACATAAAACAATTTTACAATACGACATTGGTAAAGTACCTCCCTTTTGTATCTTCTATATCTATTGGTCCTGAAAATGTTCAGTCCACTCTGCATTGTCAGTTTTTAATGTACCCATCATCATAAACCTTCAAGTTGTGACCAGGCAACAAACACTTGAGAAGAAAATACAGTAGTACTCCATATTCAACAGAAAAGAACCAAGGGTTGATTCAATCCTCTGATCCCAAACATCTCTCAAGTATGTCCCATCTCCAATATCATCAAACTAACCCCATCAAAGATCATATAATTCCTAAATTTGAGTCATCCTAATAAGAAAAAGAATCTAATATAAAAATAACAATCACCAAACTATGACCATCAAACCCCCATGAACAAGAATGATACTCGAATGAAAAATAGAGACCTTACAGTTCATCATCCATAACATTCAATCCCAAGAAAGACAAAATAAGCCCCATAGTCACATTATCACTAACAAAATGAACCCTGCTTAAGTAACAGTTTCTTTCAATAAAGAAATAACAGAAACTTCTTTTCCTGAAATCTGGCAAGTTAGGCCAGTGGACCTCACAGTATTCAAGGTAAGATCCGAAGATGATCCTATCATGAAAAGTCAGGACCGTAAAGTTTCTGCAAGGCATCTAACAATGGGCTTTAAAATCACCGACAGAAGGGAAAAACGACTAATAGAATTTGACCACAGATTTCAATATCTTAGATCAAATGTCTAAACAATGGTGTTTGTCCCCGATTTTCAATGACAAGGTCCACCCTTGCAATTTTTGTAATTTTAATTTTGAATAAAATAATATAGAAATGTCAGAATGGAATTTCAATAGCCAAAAAGAAAGTTCAATAAACATCATTAATGGTATTATATCTAAAGTAACATATTTTTGTCATTTATAGCAGATTTTTAACAGGTGGCATTTGTGGGCCAAAGGATTGCAACATTTCTTTTGGAGGCAGGAATATGGAGCAACTAAATACCAAAAATCAAGGGAAGATATCATTGCTGCACATATGATCCCACGCATTGGAATTCCATGGTTACGATGAAAATCATCTACTATCAATTCCATTATGCTGGATCAGATGGCTGGCAATGACCTCCCGGCTTTGTTCTTTTGATGGGTGATACTCCACAGCCCTGCTTTCGATATGGTAGGATCTCTTGCCCACCACATGCCACTTATTAAAAAATCAGCTTTCTGCAAATTTAATTAAATGATGGAATCTGTTTAGATTAGTATTTTCTTAATAAAACTAAATACAATGGCTCTAGAAATACAAATCAGATTCCACTGAAGCAGGAAGATGTGCCTGTGGCATTGAGAACTTGTAACATTTCAGAGATGGAAAAAAAATGCATAGAGTACAGAAATGGAATGATAATCAATGAAAAACAAAACCCACGTCTTAATTATAGAAACAAAAAAAACCCAATTGAGTTGTAAATATGAATAGCCAAGAATAGAATATAATCAAGCATGCAGAGGATAGATGACTGCAAATTATAATATCTATCTCAACAGTAAAGGAAAGGAAAAAAAAACGACAAGAGATTGAGACAGTAAAGGGGAACGAGGAATTAAAGAGATCAAAACCTGCCGAAGAAAACCGGGGACAAACTCCTGAAGGAATCCTCGAGACCTCCATTTTTTTCAAAACGAGCGAGAGAGCTTGAGCGTGAGAGAGAGAGAGGAATGCTGTTGATTTTTAACGTTAAAAAAGGTGAGTGGGAAAAAAAAAAGGATACACACTGTTAATCGGAACAAGATTCGCCTGTGAAAGAAGTCCATGGGTCAAAGATGAGGCCTATACTATCGAAAAGTTTCAGTTGACTTTTATTTTTTATTTAAAAAAATAAATAAATATCAGCATGGACCTAATCGATATCTCAGCCGATATTCGTATGATACGGGCGAATATCGGCCTAGATATCAGACGATATTGGAAATATCGACCAATATTTATATTTTTTAATTTTTTAAAAAACAGCTTTTTTTTTAAATGAATTTTTTCAAAAAAAACCACCGAGATTTTCAAAAAAAAATGAGGAGAGAGAAAAATCTTGGCCGAACTGAGATATCTGCCAAGATTAAAATTCAGCTGGGCCGAATTTTCGATCCCTACAAAGAACAAAGGTGGTTTGTATCCAACAAAAATCAGTGATGTCAACTCGACTTGTCTCATAAAACAAGCTTGAAATATTATTTCGAAAAAAGACAGCTTGTGGTTCAGATGGGTTTGTGCAAAATATTTAAGAGGTAAATGTTTTTGGGGAATAAATATTAGCAGACATGCTTCTGGGGGGTGGCGGTCCATCCTTAAAGCTAGGGACCAAATGAAGCTTATGATCTATAGCGCAATTGGGGATGGTAAGAATACTTTTTTTTTCTGATTTGATCCTTGGATTTGGCCGGGCTTTATTCTTGCTGAGCACTTTGGTAGTGAAGCTATCTCTATCCTTGGCATGAATAGGTTCATCAAAGTTGATGCCTTCATTACCAATGGGTGTTGGGATCTCCCCTTCTCCACTTCTGTTATCCTCAACAATATTTGGCAGCAAGGCCGGCCCTGGCTTTAGGCCAACTAGGCCGCTGCCTAGCCCCCCCCCCCCCCCCCCCCCCCCACCCCCCCGATGTGACCAATGGGCTTTAGGGGGCCTCACTTGCACTGCTCTCAGGGCCTAGGGCCACCACAAATGCACCACGCCTAGGGCCACTGAGATTTCAGGGCCGGTACTGTTTGGCAGCTTGTTAAATCTACTTCTTTGCCTCGTATCCCCTCCACTGACTAGGTTTTATGGACCCTGGTGCTTTCTCCATGCTTCTATATTTCTTGATCAGTTTGCCACTACCCCTTCCCCCTTTTGGCTAAACTTAGTTTGGTTTCCTGGTTGCTTGAACAAACACTCAATTTTGCCTGGTTTTTTTTCCACAATGGCCTCAAAACCAAAGATTTGTTGGCCAGCCGTGGCCTTGCCACTGACCTTCTTTGCCCCCTATGCTCTGCGGAACCTGAGACCAGCCAACACCTTTTGAGCTGCAACTTCTCCCTTGATGCCTGGGCCCTTCTCCTTCAGAAATTCAGTCCCCCATCAATTCGCTCAGTTTCGTGTTGAAATGAAGCTATTTTTCTGGAACAATAAGTCAATTTCTCTTTCCTAGTATTTTATTGTTGTTGCTAATATTATATTGGTTAGTTGCTTATTTGTAGGAAGTTGTTTTATATAATATCTATAAAAGGGACATCAATAATACGAAGCAATTATTTGGTGCCAAAATACTTTCAGCTTTTACTTTAATCTTTATTTTGTTAACATTTGCTATTGAAGCAAGGTTTCTTTTCTTCTAGCTTTGGTATTTGCAGAAACAATGGCATCTGAGAATTTTGTTCAAGCAGCCATTCCTCGCTTTGATGGTCATTATCACCATTGGAGCATGTTAATGGAGAATTTTCTTCGCACAAAGGAGTATTGGCAAGTTGTAGAATCTGGCACAGCAGTTCCAGCAGAAGGGAGCTCTTCATCAAATGCATAGAGGACAAAGCAGATAGAAGAACTGAAATTGAAGGATTTGAAGGAGGAAAATTACCTCTTCCAAGCAATTGATCGTCCCATTCTAGAAACGATTCTAAAGAAGGATACTTCCAAAGACATATGGGATTCTATGAAGAAAAAGTATCAAGGCTCAGCAAGGGCAAAGAAGACTCAACTTCAAATTCTAAGGTCAGAATTTGAGTCTCTTTACATGAAACCTGGTGAGTCAATTTCTGATTATCTCTCAAGCACTATGGCAATTACAAACAAATTACGTGTGTATGGTGATAAGATTGAGGATTCTACAATAGTTGCAAAAGTTCTTTGAACTTTTAACTCCGAAATTTGAATATGTTGTATGTTCTATTATGGAGTCTAATGATCTTGATGAGCTTTCATATGATGACTTGGAGAGCTCATTAAAAATCCATGAGCTGAGAATGAACAAGTCACAGTTTACAGCAGAGCAAGCTTTGCAAGTTTCATCCAATAACAACCTGTCAGCATCAAGGGGAAGAGGAAGAGGAAGAGGCAGAGGTAGAGGCAGAGACAATGGGGATCAAGGGTATAAATCACAAGCAAGTCATGCCGCTGAATATCAAGGAAAAGGAAGAGGTTCATTTGATGCCAAAATGTCAGTAGACAAATCAAATATTGAATGCTACAGATGCCACAGGTATGGACACTACAGCTATGAATGTCACACTAATTTGAATAAGGAACAAGGAGAAAAAAATAACTATGTAGAGGAAGAAGTTTCTCTATCGCTGATGTGTCATAACATGGAAGAAACTAATCATAATTTGTGGTATTTAGATATAGCTTGTAGCAATCATATGTGTGGAGATAGATCTTTTTTTTTACTTGGATAAGTTTTTCAGAACTACAGTGAAGTTTGGAGATAATTCAACTACCTCTGTCATGGGAAAAGGGGATGTGAAGATTCGAACCAAAGAAAACTCCCTACAGACTATCTCTAACGTTTTCTTTGTTCCAGATTTGAAGACAAACTAATTGAGTGTGGGACAACTTCAAGAAGAAAAAGGATATCAGATTATAATTAAACAAAGGGTGTGCAGAATTCAAGATTCAGAAAGAGATTTGCTTGCTCAAGTTAATATGACAACAAATCGTATGTTTCCTCTTTATCTTCAAGATGACTCTTATTCTTGTATGTTTACTAAGTTGAAAGATGCCGCATGGTTATGGCATTTTCGTTATGGGCATCTTAATTTTGGTGGACTGAGAACATTGCAACAGAAAAATATGGTGCTAGGACTTCCACAATTTAAACATCCAGAAGAAGTTTGTGAGGAGTGTGTTGTTAGCAAACAACACCATGAAAATTTTCCAAAGGTGAAGACATGGAGAGCGAGCAAGCCCTTAGAGCTAGTGTACACAGACATTTGTGGACCTATGAATCCAGTCTCTAATGGAGGTAAACGATATTTCATTACCTTTATTGACGACTATAGCCAAAAGACTTGGGTGTATTTTTTACTAGCGAAATCCGAAGCTTTTGCAGCTTTCAAAAGCTACAAAGCCCATGTTGAAAAAGAAGCTGACAGTGCCATCAAAATTCTTCACAGCGATCATAGTGGAGAATATAATTCACACGAATTTGTAAGCTTTTGTGAAATGCAGGGAATCAAGAGGCAGTTGACAACAGCTTATACGCCTCAACAAAATGGAGTCTCTGAACGGAAAAATCGCACTATTTTAAATATGGTGCGAAGCCTATTGAAGTGGAGTGGAATGCTAAAGAGTTTCTGGGCATAATCAGTAAATTGGAGTGTTCATATCTTGAACAGAAGTCCCACACTTGTTGTTCAAGATATGACACCTGAGGAAGCATGGATAGGACGCAAACATGTTGTTGATCATCCAATTTTTTTTGGTTGCATTGCCTTTGCTCATGTTTCGGACGAGAAGAGAAAGAAGCTCGATGACAAAGGAGAAAAATGTGTGTTCCTCGGTATTTGTAATCAGTCAAAAGCCTACAGGTTGTATAATCCTAATTCCAAGAAGATCATAGTGAGCAAAGATGTGGTATTTGATGAAGAAAAGACTTGGATTTGGGCTGAAAATCATTCACGTCAGTTAAGCCTGATAAATTATGATGACGATGGTGAAAAGAAGCCAGAGGATGCAGAAAATGAGTATTCTCCTTCAGCTCAACAAAATCATCCATCAGTTGCAGCTGAAGAAGGAGGAGAACAAGAATTTGATTTTCGTCCTCAGCGTTCCAAAAGAAGACCTGTATGGATGCAAGATTATGAGGTACCTGGTTATGATGATAATCTTACCCATTTTGTTTTATTCTCAAATAGTGATCCTATCGCATTTGAAGATGTTGTCAAAGAAGAAAAATAGCAAAAAGCTATGGATGAGGAGATGGCCTCTATCAAGAAAAATGACACGTGGGAATTGACAGATCTTCTTGACGGACATCAAGCTATTGGAGTGAAATGGATATATAAAACGAAATTGAAGGAAAATGAAGAGGTTGAAAGGCACAAATCTCGATTAGTTGATAAAGGTTACAAACAAGAATATAGCATCGATTATAAAGAAGTTTTTGCCCCAGTTACAAGACACGATACTATCAGGTTGGTAGTTGCATTGGTAGCACAATGTTCATGGCCTATCTTTCAATTAGATGTGAAATCTGCATTTTTGCATGGTGACTTACATGAGTAGGTATATGTCGAACAACATCTTGCTTTTGTGTAGCAGAGAAATGAAAATAAAGTTTGCAAATTAAAGAAGGCTCTATATGAATTAAAACAGGCACCTAGAGCCTGGTATAGTCATATAGATGCCTATTTTCTGAAAGAAGGCTTTCGAAAGTGTCCATATGAGTATACACTTTATATGAAAACTGGAGATGTGGGAAAGTTTATTATTGTATGCTTGTATGTGGATGATTTGATTTATACAGGGAATGATAAGTGCATGATGGATAAATTCAAGAAGTCAATGATGAGAGAATTTGATATGTCTGATTTGGGTATGATGCATTATTTCCTTGGCATTGAAGTTGTACAATCTGCTGCTGGTATTTTCATCTCTCAAAAGAAGTATGTTTGTGAGATCTTAGACTGATTTGGGATGAAAGATTGCAATTTGGCTAGCACACCTGCTGATAATGGTATGAAATTAGACAAGGATCTTGAGGAAAAACAAATAGACAACACTCTCTTTAAACAAATTGTAGGATGTTTAATGTATCTTACAGGAACAAGGCCTGACACTATGCATGATGTAAGTCATATCAGCAGGTACATAGAACATCCGACAGAATTACATCTTCTTGCAGCCAAAAAGAATCTTACGGTATTTGCAGGGTACCATTAAGTTTGGATTGTTTTATAGAAAGGGTGAGAAGCCAAATTTACTTGGCTTTACTGAGCAGTGATTACGCAGGAGATTTGGACGATAGAAAGAGTACTTTAGGATATGTTTTTATGCTGGGTCCCAATGTTATTTCATGGTCATCAAAAAAGCCGCCTCTAGTCACTTTATCAAGTACAGAAGCTGAATATATTGCTGCAGCCACAAGCGCATGTCAAGCCATTTGGTTGAGAAGGTTACTTGGAGAATTAAACTTCAGATAAGAAGGCTCTACACCAATTTACTGTGATAACAGTTCAGCAATCAAGATTTCTAAAAATCCTGTCTTGCACGGAAGAACAAAGCACATAAAAGTGCGATATCACTTTCTACGGGAGCCCACACAAGATGGAACAATAGAGTTGATTTTTTGTAGAAGTGAAGATCAAGTAGCAAACATCCTGACCAAGCCCCTTAAATTGAATACATTCTTAAAGTTGCGGAAGTTATTGGGAGTTTGCACACTGGAAGATTCAATTAAAGGAGAGCTTCACTTTAAGGAGGGTTTGAACCACTACTCAACATTAAACTGAACACTCAGTTTAAGGAGGGAATGTTGAGATAAAGCTGTTTTTCTGAAAGAATAAGTCAATTTCTCTTTCCTAGTATTTAATTGTTGCTGATATTATGTTGGTTAGTTGCTTAATTGTTGTTGATATTATGTTGGTTAGTTGTTTATTTGTAGGAAGTTGTTTTATGTAATATCTATAAAATGGACATCAATAATACGAAGCAATTATCTGGTGCCAAAATACTTTCAGCTTTTACTTTAATCTTTATCTTGTTAACAGTTCGCCTGACTGTCTTTCCAATCTGGAGGCGTCCTCTGTCTCTTTCTTAGAGCGGTTTGCTGCTGCCCTGTCTGTCCCAGCTATGATCTGGCACTGCTGGCATGAGAGAAACACCAGAGTCTTCACCCACTGCTCACGCAGTCCTGAGCAAGTCTGCCTATCTGTTGCCACGAACATCCGATCCCACATTTTCTTTCTGCTTTCAAACTAACACTTGAAGCAGGTCATCATTTTCTGCTGCCTAGGACCTTCCCCCCTACCAACCTCCTCCACCTAAACCACCTGATCAACAACAGGTTTGTCCCTCCACAAATCACTCCTCTGCTCTATTAGTTCACCTGTTCAGCTCCTTTGGGGAATCTTGGATCGGTGCACTCTGCTTTGGATTTGAGAATGAGATCATTGGTGCCAAAGTTCATAGAATTTGCAATTCTCACTCTGGCCACCTTGCCCTTTTGTTGTTCATTGTTGATTGTCCACCTTCCCCTTTTGTTGTTCATTGTTGATTGTCTCTCTGCTTTAATTAATTCAAACTTTCATCTTCATTTACTCTTCATTAACGATGAGCCCTTCACCACCTTCCTGAGGAATTGCAAGTTGGGTTGGTGCCTTCTAGTCCACCACACTGTCATTCATACTCTCCTTCACTCTATGAATCGGGACTCTGGTTCGATTCAAAACACACCAAAGAATTTACTCACCGTCGCTGAGAATGGTTTCTCCCCGCTACTCACTCAACCATTCTTTCTTCCGCCTAGAATTTTGAATGGTGCATAGCTCGTTTTTGTTCTGTTCAGGCTTCTGCCTTGCCATATTTTGGGCTTGGCTTCTTTTTTGGGTTCATCTTGGGCCCGTTTTGTCTTATTTTTTCTTGGCCAAGACTGTGGGCTACACTGTACACTTTGGGCCTTTCCCCCCTTTTTGAATGAAATTACTAACCAACATTAAAAAAAAAAAGTGAGTAATGATGGGGAATAAAAAAAAATGTCATCGTGTGAAATAGGTATTTTATGAATATAGATGGAGTATAAATTATTGTTATGAATTATTGTAAATTAAATAATTAATATTTATAGAGTTTATTTTGTATAATGTGAATTTTAATTTAACATTCTAAATTTGTATAAGAAATGTGTTAAAAACTCATTTTTACAAATTATTCCAACATGATTTTATAAATTATTTTATCTATTTATTAGCATAAATTTCATTTTATTTTATGATAAATGCAACTTAAAATGAATTCAAACCAAGTCTAAATCTAATTTATAAAATAACAATGATTATCAGAAATGAATTGACGTAAATATGAACTTTATTATTTATTCAGTTCAAAAATAATTTATAATATATAATGTGATACCCTGCCCTCACACCACCGATGTGGGGAGTCCCATATCGGTAGTGAAGGGAAGAGTTGGTGGGTTTATTTGAGGCCACCCACCTCTACTCTAGTATAACGCGTTTTGTGCAGGGCCATGTGGGCCCGGGCCCAAGAGCAAATCCATGTGGACTCACTTGTGTGCGAGGCCCAGAGCGGACAATACCACACTGAGTTGGACCCTAAACCCTGTTTTCGGGTCGAGTCGTTACAAATTGGTATCAAAGCCGAGTTCAACACTCGAACTGTGTGGGTTTTCCTCCTTCTGTGGTGCTGTTGAGCTAGGCCGGGTCGAGCCGGGGACGGCTCAAGGCCTTAGGGGGGGTGATTGTGATACCCTACCCTCACACCACCGATGTGGGGAGCCCCATAGCGGTGGTGAAGGAAAGAGTTGGTGGGCTTATTTGAGGCCACCCACCTCTACTCTAGTATGACGCGTTTTGGGCCGGGCCATGTGGGCCAGGGCCCAAGAGCAAATCCGTGCGGGCTCACTTGTGTGCGAGGCCCAGAGCGGACAATATCACACTGAGTTGGACCCTAAATCCTGTTTTCGGGTCGGGTCGTTACATATAATTTCTCCATTGGAGATAGTGTAAATTTCATATCTAAATATAATTTGTCATTTTTATATGGTAGAATGAAAAAAAAAAAAATCAAATCCAAAAGGTAAAAGTATCTTAGATGGGGCCTTTCGATTGGGCCAATGGTGTGATTGTCTACTTAAATTTTTAAAAAAAAGTTTTATTTAAATGGGTTCTATTTTGATGGGTCGCAGCGTTGGTCTTTAATGTAAAATAACATTATTTTATTTTATTTTTTTATAATTTACATGTGGGAAACTGCGGGATTCCCACAAGTAAATAACATTATTATATATTTTAAATTTTAGTTATAATTTTTAGTCTATCATTTATTTTAGACTTTACATTCATTTATATAGCAGTTATACTTTTTTTGTTTACATAAAATTCTATTTTAAATAGTAGCATTTTTATTTTTCTTTTGTGTAAAGAATCAATGAAAATAAAATAAATGGATATGTAAAAGACCTTATATTCCAAAAAAGCAAATAAAGTCTCAAAAGTTTTTTTATTCTCAAGAATAAAAGGTAAAAAAAGAGAGATTGAGAAAGATGTCTTGTTTTTATTATAAAATAATTCTTTGATCTGCATATTTGGTAAAAGAGAACAATCTTTTTAGTCAATCATAATTCAAAATAAAATGAAAAATGATCAATCAGCATATGAAAATATGACTGAATTATTATAAAAGGTGTTATCTTCTTATATATTAAAAAAAAAAAGACAATTTGGACATCGAAATTTCATCTAAAATAAAATTGAGAACCATGATCCATACCACTTCACATCCTGCTTTAACCATGTGATTCCAAAATGGGCCAAAACCCTTTCTCCATTTCTTACTTTTGTTGTTCTTTTTCTTTGAGATTGAAAGTTAATTTAAAACAAGATAAAGTATATCAAATTTCATTTAAAAAATTAAAATCTTCATGATTTAATCGTAATGTTAAAAAATCAGCTTGTGATATTTGATCACTAAAATCAAATGATCACAATATGATTTTCCACCTGAAATTTGACCCATTTGTCAAACTAAAAATAAACTTTCAACCCCATTGAATATTTTTTTCATTTTAAAAATTCATGATTATTAAAAAAATCTAACATACAATTTTGTAAGTTTACTAAAATTTTCACTTAAAATATTAAAATCAACAGTCTCCAAAAAATCCTAAATGGTAGAAATTCTCACATTTCATACTTTGAGGAAACTTCTCCTACTATAAATTCTCCACGTATAGGGGATTTAACCATTTGATTTCGATATCGTCATGGAATCATTGATCACTGTTCTTGAGTGGTCCATTTGATCATCAGGAATTAAATGGCTAGATCATCCAAATAAGCAATCAATTCCTGGACAATGGTGGTAAACTAGTGCATAAAATTCTTTTGGGTTCAGACTAAACCCGAGATATCACGGCTAAGTTCTGAAACCAGTATCCCAATCAATAATGCAGAAAATAATATGATACTGCCATTAGTCAAAACAGCAGCTATGATAATTAGTAAGTTACTCTATTTATTTTTGTTAACCGAAGGCATTTAGGCGTCTCATCTTTAAGAGACTTTACCCAACAAATTCTTCAGGGCATGTGCAGACCTCCCTTTACACATATCAAGTCCAAGTGGAGAGGAGTAACCTCATGGGAAGTAACTGAAGACCTTCCTTAAGAGCTTCTTGACCGACAAACTAACCCCCTCTAGATTCTAGTAAGTGCTTATTTGGATGGAAGGAAAATGCATCAGGATTCAGGAAATGGCATCCTCCCTGGAATTTGCTTTCAGGGTCCTTTGGAATTTTTAAAAATGTATGAGAAACCATGAAAACAAAGAACAAAGGAAGATTGTGAAGTTACTTATCAATTGTTTTTATTCATGTAACCTGTTTCAATATTCATAACATCCCAGTGGCTTGTGGGTAAGACATTAATTGGATATTACATCATAAACACAATGATCTGCCAACCTGGAATCTTTCCTAATGTGTCTTTAGCACAAACACAACAAGAATGCCTGCGAGTGATGCCGATAAGCAGAGAGACTGGTAAAAGGTTAGAACTCATGAGTCGCGAATAAGTGCACCGATCAGCTAACATGCACTGTGCACCTTGGTTGCAACACCCTGCGTCCTCCTTTCTTGTCACCAGATGTCTGCAAAAGAAAGAAATCATATTGATAACCAGGGGAAAGAAAAAGCAAAGTGATCTCAGGATTTGAGAGAGAGAGAGATGAGAAGGCAAAGGAGTAGTTTTTTTCAAATAACCCAGCTCAAGGCAAAACCATTTAGTTTCAATAATTAATTTGAAAGTCGGAAAACCTGACTCTGCCTGATGACCAGCTCCAATTTCAGTCAGGCTGAGTCTCAATTTTATATGGAGTCAAGTATTGACAGATCTTTGAACAATCCAATTTCCACATGAAATCAGCCACAACAACGCTCTGGCTTGGCTTGGCTTGGCTTGGCGGTTTTTTTGTATTATACCTGTTCGAGAAGAAAGTTGGGGACTTTAACTCTCTTGGAACCATCTGCCAGTCGCTTGCATGGAAAGTGGTCTTCCTCAGCAGCAAACTCATTGTAAACCTGCATGAAAAGGTCATTGATTATATTCAAGACAGAACTTGGGAAAAAGCACTCTGGTAGGAGAAATCCAGATGCACAAGAGTCACTTTTTAGGGGCATTGTACATGTACCCTCAAGTAATTGTGATCATGGCCCGTGTACATGCTTGAGGTCATTGTACCCAGTCCCTACATCTAATTTGCAGGCTTAGCTTTTACAAATTAAGCAAATAGTGTTGGGTTTATAAGCAGAATAAAACAACGGAACCAATCACAACACATAATAAGACATTGGGATTTTTCTGTGGTTCGGCCCAAACCCAGTCTTCGTCCACGAAACGTGTAATCTTTATTGAGAGAAAATAAAGAGAGAATACAACATAAATCCCTTGAGTTTAAGACCAAACCCAAACACACGTGTGACCCCCACCACAGGACATTAGGCGCTCACCCACACCTTGCTGCCCACCCTCTCTCTCTGTTAGAAAGCCAAGTTTCTAATAATTTTTACCCTCTCTACAGGCGTCACATGTCTCTCTGATTGTTCTCTCACCACCGTTGTCTACCTTGACGTGCTTCTCATTAGAGAAGATGGACCCCACCACTTGCTGAAACAATGCATACGTACATGCATTCTCACCAATGAAAAGCTCACCATGCATCCGGCTTCTTGCTTATCCTTGAATATATACAAGGCATCCACCGTTTCTTCATTGTTGAGTTCAACTGGGATTAGGATTCTATAGGATAGGCAAAAGACCGTCTCTATACACTTGATGGACATCCCATTGGACCACAATCCTGATTCCAATATGTAAAATACGTCGGGGTAGTGTTTCTTAACCCACTTTCTGAGTCCTAATAGGACACACCATCATGATTGCTCAAAATTGGAGCCACTCAACAATCTCCATCTTGGTGAGAATTCGATCAACCTCGGAGACGAACTGAGACCACTGACATGTACTGCATCTGCAGCTCCACATTTATGTGTGAGATGCCTATCTCCACGCCGTGTGATGCTCCACCTGTCCTTATCAATGAGATGAATTGACCAAGCCCAAGCCTCGCTTGAACTTGAGAGTAGTCAATCGCTTAGTTAAAATACCTGCTGCATTATTCTCTTTGTGATTCTTCATCCCTTTCACATTTCCATCTTTGCTATCACCTGCACCATAGAAATCAGACGGAACACCACAACTAACTAATGCAAAAGTAACCTTATTTTTCAAGTCATACCTGACTGTTATCTTTTTGGTTCTTTTCTTATTTCTTACAGCCTAACTAGTATGATCCCGCTACCAGTTGATCATTGTACTCCCTACTAGTGTATACAAATTTCCTTGAAACCTCCGTCATGACAACCATAACTCCCTTAGTAACTTTTAGAGCCCCCCTTTGCTTTGAAGGTAAACCCATTGGATTCAAGTGTACCCAAGAAAATATTTTTTTTTACTTACATCAGGGACATGCCGCACATTCTCCAATGTTCGAAGTTCTAACCATGTCATCAAACATTTTGATTTTCACTGTCCCAATCCCAATGACTTGGCATGCCTCATCACTGCCCATTAGGACAGATCCTCCATCACAAGGTTTGTAGGTGTCAAACAACTCTTTGAGAAACACCCAGAATCTAAAATCCATCGATCAATTGGATTATCCGTACCTGTGGTGATTGTTAATACATCACCATCATCTTCTGAGACACCCTGTGGCGATGCTTGTTTGATCTGAATTTGTGACTTGGCCTCCATATCACGCCTTCTTTGGTTGAAGTCCCTCTTCATGTGTCCTTCCTTCTGACAATAGAAGCATTTAACCTTTCCAGCACTTCTCCCTCTTGATTTCAACCTTGACCCTCTTTGGTTTCTGGAGTCTCTAACAACTCCCCTTCCACGCTGGAACAAGATCTACCGTAGCCACCATCGCCCCATCTGTGTTCCTTGGCTTTCTGATGGTTTCAGTCTGGAGCAAAGCCACAGTCACCGCATCAACCCTGAGAGTTTCTCTACCAACCAATAGAGTAGTCACCAATGTATCAAAAGGTGGAAGAGAAGCCAATAAAACAGCCTTATCAACCACTTCAACTACCACCTCAACACTTGCCAGTTGAGTGATGATCTCATTGAATACATTGAGATGATCCAAAATATTTGTTCCTTCCTCTATCCGCAATTGGTATAGTTTTTTTGCAGGAACAATTTATTGTGAGCGATTTTGACATGTATAAAGTCTCCAACTTCTTTCATAGTTCTATAACAAAAGTTTCATTTAAAACATGATACTTTAACTCCGGTGGTAGACACAAACGGATGGTGCTCACTACCTTCATATCAAGTTCCTCCCAAGCATTATCGGTCATGTCGTCCTTCTTTTTCTCTTTCCCTTTATCCATCAGAAGACTCCAACTTCTTCTCTCCCTTTTAGTGCTTTATGTAGCCCTTGGGGTTTATAAGCAGAATAAAACAACGGAACCAATCAGAGCGTATAATAAGCCACTGGGATTTTACGTGGTTCGGCCCAACTCAGCCTACTTCCACAGAGCGTGTAATCTTTATGAAGAGAAAATAAGGAAGAATACAACATAAATTCCTTGAATTTAAGACCAAACCCAAACACATGCATGATCCTGATCACAGGACGTTAGGTGTTCACCCACACCTTGCTGCCCACGCTCTCTATGTTAGAAAGCCAAGTCTCTCATAATATTTACCCTCTCTACAACCGTCACTTCTCTCTGATTGTTCTCTCTCACTGCCATTCTCTACCTTGACGTGCTTCTCATTATAGACGTACCCCCACTTCTTGAAGGCAATGACCATAACTCTTTTAAACTAAAGAGTTGCATGCAGATGGACCCCACCACTTGCTGAAACAATGCATATGTACATGCATTCTCACCAATGAAAAGGTCACCATGCATCCGCCTTCTTGCTTATCCTTGAATATATACAAGTCATCCACCATTTCTTCATTGTTGAGTTCCAACTAGAATTAGGATTCTATAGGATAGGTAAAAGACCGACTCTATACAGTTGATGCACATCCCATTGGACCACAATCCTGATTCCAACATGTAAAATGCGTCGATGCGCCACTTTTGTTTGGAGTCTTTCTTAACCCACTTTCTGAGTCCTAATAGGACACACCATCATGATTGCTCAGAATTGGAGCCACACTCAACAAATAGAACTGAAATCAAGAAAAGAAATGGCATTATTCTGGTGTGAGACAGGAGTATGCACCTGGCTTTGAATTGCTCCTATCAACTTATCCAGGCACTCAGAAGCATGCACATTTTCCAGTCTAGGGCATTGAAGCAGCAACCTCTCTAAAAAAGTATGTGCAGAAGCAAAAAGTTTCAATAATGAGATTGGAAAAACTACAATTCAGCATTTTCAACTGAAACAGAAACCAACAAGAGGAGCATCAGATACCTGGATGCAAGTTTGAACATGAATTGAGATTCAGATCATTAAGCTCTGGGCAGTTGAGATACAAGGCCTGAAATGCAAATCTACTAGCTTAGAAGATAGCAAGAAATGAATGACCATATATGATTGGAGCTGGATGTACCACGACTCACATAGGTTGGAATATTTTGAAAGAAAGAATTACTAATTGGGGTTGATTTGGAGGATCACAGATTTGGAAGTAGAATTAAGAGGGATACTGGTTTTCCAACATTTCAGCTCCAAATGGTTATCAAAGCTAGTTACTGATAATTGGGAAGGAAAAAAGAAATAAAATGCAATATCCAACCTAATATAACTCCCAAATCATCAGAATTTAAAAATGGAGAACAATTTGATCTTAAACATTTAAACCGTTACCACTCAGATACATCAATTCATGCCCAAAAATTATACCACATTTTCTGTGACACTTACATCTAAACCAGAACAGCCCCATAGACTAAGCTTTCTCAACCGCTCATGCTTGATGATCAGCTTCTGGTACATTGGATGCACCTTGGCATTGACAACCTTTTGATGGTGATTTGTTGCATCACTGCCATCTGCTTCATTTTCTTCAAGGTCCGCATTTTGAATATTGGGGTCGCAAATGGACATTCCACAGTCAATGAGTTGTAGATATGGTAACTGTGCAGCAGCAAATTGGATGCCACCTGAATGGGAGAGGCAAAAAAATAAATTAATAAGCTTCCACATTTAATGGCACAAAAAAAAGTCTTCACAAAAAAGTCTAAATGGCAGATTACTTGAAGTAACATTGGGGCACAGAGCAAGGAGTAGTTTCGATAATGTTTGAGGAAGCACATTGCAGATCATTCCAATCCCACTGTCACTGATGCTTGATCTGAAGTTGGAAGAGTACACAATCTCTTAGATCAGTCAAAACTGGAATTGTCCATTTTTCTTCACAGTATAGTTAAAGTAACAGCCGCAGCATATTGGAACATTGCAGCTCCCCAATATAACTAGTTTCTTAGAAGTAGATGTGAGTTGAGACATTATACATATAGTAAAAGATGAATCACTTGAAATTTCAGTTATTGCAAGAAATCTCACATACCCACTTAAATCAAGCAATTCCAGATTTGCATAGCTTGAAGTAATAGCAGCCACAGATGCATCAGTGATCTCTGAACCAAGTACCAAAGAAAGCATACGCAAACCCCTGCCAATAGAAATCAATGCCACACATAACTACCACACAACGAGTTACAGGAAAAACTAAAGCAGACAGGACAGCTTTGAAAATAAAGTTAAAAATAGTTTTTCCTGTTGAATGCTTTCACGTTAGAGAGTGGAAAACCAAAAGAGAAGAATTGTCTTGACATGGCCATATAACAACCCAAACTACTTGGCTCATCATACCAAGTATCATCAGAAGAAAGAGAAAATGCATACTGTAATAGAGGGATTGTGATTCAGGCAATCCCATTTTTTATCCAAGGAGGCAGTCCATGTAATTTCCACCACTTAAATAGTAACGTGTGAAAAAATGCAAAGGGGATGCCCTCCTATCAAGAGAGTACCTCAAGCACTACCTTATCAAAGGGAGAGCACACTATAAACAATGATTTCTACATACACTGGTACCACAAAAGAAATATACATTATAAGTTAAGATGGCCAAACAGGGATTTAACCCAGAACCCCACACTACAACATCCAAGTCATTATCACTATGACATGAAACCTGATTTATGTGCCTTCAGAGTTGAAAATGTTGAATTGCCAAGATGGACAGAACGCTAATAAAACAAATACCAATACGGTGAAAAGGCACTGATGTAACATGCAAAAGAAGCATTCACAGATCACAAGGTCACAAATATAATTCCTCACACCACACCATACCACAGTAAATAAATTGAAGCCTTTGCAGAATAATGCCCATGTAACTGAAATTATCTTTTTTTTTTTGAGATATAGCCACTCATAAACCCATCACATCATATTGCTGCTCAATGGTAAAAAATGGGGAGTAGAATCCTTGAGTCAACTGGCATTTTATTTTAAAAATCATCCTTCTTTTGAAAAATCTTGAATCAGAACCAAACTGTTTGAACAAAGAAATCTCTTAGACACAACAAATTTCACAATAAAGATTGTACTACAAAAATTTTATTCTACTACAAAAATGGTGCTTTCTCATTGTAAGAAATTAACTACCTCAAGTTTGCACTTGTTAGAGCAAGGACAACAGCATGAGACAGTCGAATGGATGCAATGTGAATGTTTCTCAACTTTGGGCAGCTCCTTCCAAGATTATCCACCATATTAATGAGATCGGTATTATCATTCTCTTGACGGGAAAAATCCAGTGAAAGCTCCTTCAAATTAGGACAATTGAAGACCTGGAAAAACCAATAGAACAAATGCCTTCGAATTAGGACAACTGAAGACCTGGAACAACCAATAGAACAAATGCTTTCAAATTAGGACAACTGAAGACCTGAAACAACCAATAGAACAAATGCCGTCACTTAAGCTGTATTTGGATTGATCAAATTTTTTTGGGAAATTGAGAGGGTGATTCTACAAATTGGAAATTCTATATTGAGGAAAGAAGTTTCAATAAAAAGTTTGGAGAAAGATGAAACTGACAACCTACGGATGATTCCTTAGAAAATAAAAGAATATAGGGAACTTTAAGATAGATCACTCCATGCTTTGTCCAAGCAATTTGGTATTTTTACACAAAAGAGGCCCTTAATGTGTGTGTGGTAAACTCATTGAACAAGTGGACATGATGAAACTGGCAAATTAAGGGAAGAGAAGAATTACCGTTCTTGAAATGGAATGGAGGTCTGAAAGCCAGAGGGTTGACAGACTCGAAGAACAGAGATTCAGAGAGCCAAGGTTAGCGCACCCTTCAATTTTTAGGCTTGAAAGGCATCGCTTTTCTGCTACAAAATGGCCCAATTCCTCCCTGCACACAAGTCACAATCCACTAATATATCACCCAATCAATGAGAAAAGCTCATAATTGGTGGGAAAACATAACCATTAAGTAAATCTTTATGGCCCAGAAAACTCATCCTTCATAAGTAAACAGCGTCAATTATCACCATTGTCAAAAGTGATGGTCAACAATCATAAACAATAGCTACATTAGCAAGCAAATCCATGGGATGGAAGTAATCCAGGCAAGTGAAATCAGATCCAGTATAATAAATCAACGATGAGGCATCATTGTCACCAAGGTAATATGCTATCTTAACAGAAATGACAAGTGACATGTAGTCTGCAATGGAGCATAACTAATGCCAATGAATTAATCTAGCCTCGTAAGCTAGAAACCAAGTCAAAGAAACAGAAGAAATGAATAGCAGTCAATTCATCTCCAAAACCTAACAGAGGGAGAATGTTAAAGAACAAGGAGACTCTTGATGACACTTAAAAAGTTCAAAAATAGTAGACCCCAGAAAATGTAGAAACAGATTTGATCTCATAAACCAGTAAAATTAATTTGAGAAATCAACAACATAAAACAATTAGTGAATCTCAGAAAACCTAAAAAGCATAAATTAAAAACTAAATAAAATCAATAAAGCAAAACTGAATACTATGACTAAAATAATATATTCTTCCAAACACAAGCATCATATCCAAACCTGGCCATATTAAGGAAACCTGCAAATAAAATTACACAAAATGATGAATGGCCCAAACCTCAAGAGGCTACGCATTTCAAGATCGACTTACTCTAGAGACAGGATCTAACTTCTATTGAATTTTCAAAATCTTGACAAGTTGCCTGAAACATCATTTATGTTTTATATATCACCAAAAGGGTGTGATTATTGCTGTTCATCTTATAATATTTACTATTTTTTAGAAAACATGGGTGATGGCTAATGAGTTGGTGCTATTTTAGAGTACAATATTTCAGCTAATATTTTAAACACGTTTATCATTTAGCCATCCATTGATTAAAGAAAAAAAGAGAGAAAAAATTAGATTTGGATCCCACAAATCCTCCAAATCAGATGATTTTTTTACCCATCAATGGGTTGCCTATAGTCAGTATGTTATAAAGTATCAAAACATCAGTTCAAGGGAAAAATAAGCAAATAAATACAATATCTTTAATCCTTATCACTGAAATTATTTTCAGCATTGCCCATCACTCCAGCCCTTTGGACTAATATAAAAAGGGCCTGGCTGGCACCACATATTTGGAATCGATGACGTAGACTGCAATGAAGTTTTAATAAAATACTGAGAAGATTATTTTTATATTAACACTAAATTAAGCAAATAAAATTTAACAAGAGATAGGAAAAAAGGACCCAACACAAATCTTTTTTTTATGACCAAGGTGTCCAGGTCTCTTAGAGACCCCGACTAATCCATGGAGCATGTGCAAGCCTCCCTACTCACATACACTGAGTAACTCTACAGAGAGAGAGAATCGAACTCAAGACTCCAGCTCCCGAGGTAGGTTCTTGGCCATCCCTCCAACCCCTTTGGATTACTATAAGAACAACTTAACTTCATTGAAAATGGAAAAAAAGAAAAACTATTCATCCAACAAGAGATCCACGTTTCCATAAAAAAGGAATAGGAAGGTAGTCAGATCTATGCCCTCAGATAAATAAATGGAAAACTAGAATATGTAAGGAAATGAGAGCTCCAGATCCTGCCGAGATCCAAATCTGAATCGATATTAGAGTTAACTGATCCAACTAAAATCAGGAAAAGGATTCACAGAAGGTAAAGTGCTTATGCTAAAATCAGCTATTTTTTATTAAAATGGAATTAGATTCAACCATTTTCGTTTCATTTACTAGAAAAATACATTTAAAAGGAAGATCATTTTTAACTAAAAAGATAATGGGTTAACCATTTTGTTAAAAATGGCAACATATCCAAAGAGATGCATTAGATCCCAATGATGGCAAGATTATACAAAGGATGAATAAAAGGATGGCCAATAAAATCAACTTTAATCTGGGAATAATGAATAAAGCATACCCAGTAATTCGATTGACGGCATAATCAGATGTACGAATCTCTAAAGCTTCCAGATTCGAACATGAGAATGCAACGCATGCTAACATCGTCGCATCAACATCACTACAAGAAGAAACAAGAAAAAACTAAATCAATAAAGTAAAATTCAAGATCCATTTTGATCTTTTTTTCATTAATTATTAAGCTATGAATTACATAAAAAAATTATATCTATATATAGTTATATTTACAATGCATAAAATAATTTAGATTACTAAATAAAAGGAGGCCATAAACACCATATTTAGCATGAAAATGACATCATCTTTATATTTCCAAAATTGAGAAGAGATAGATGTACCAATAAAAGGACCACATGTTTCTTTTATCATAATAATAATAATACCTCTCATAAAAAATCTGATATAAAAAATGAAGTTGATTTCTTTTTCACTTTCTCCAGTTTTCATTGAAGAAAAACTAATCTTTTTCAGCTCATTTTCCGATTTACTAATAATAAAATTAACAATAGTTAATTTTCTTTAATAGATCCATTTTTCTTTTCTACTTCTTTATCTACATTTCCTATTTACTTGTACTTCATTGGTGTATCCGGTATCTTCGTACTCAAGAAGCCCCAACCTTTCGACGTTGAGTGAGAGTCTAAGGAGTCCGGTGCACCTGCGGAGCACCGAACCAATGAAACCGACCCGGGTCCGAGCCGGAACCCTGAGCCTCAGCTCCTCAGCGGCACGCCAGACGCGGCGAGCGCAATCCCGCCACCCCTTACACACCTGCGCGGCCGACAACAGCGCCGCAGGAGGAAGCCTCATCAGCACCTCCGCCAGGTATGCGAACGGCATAGGTGCCTCAGGATCATCGTTCTGCTGCTCCAGCCCCTCCGGCGTGGAAGAGACATTGTCGTCGTCGAATGAGAGGGACCTCCGGAGGTTCTGGTGGTGGCGGGGCGGAGTGGGGCTGAAGGGTGTTGGGGAAGGGGTGGGGATGGGGTCGGAGGATCCGAGGTGGCAGGAGTGGCCCTTCTTGGGTTGGCCGCAGCGGCCGCAGTTGTAGCTGCCGCGCATCTTGGGGCGCTTGAAAGGGGCTGATCCGGAGTCGGAGTGCTGAGTGGGGTGGTGGTGGGGCTGCATTTTTCCTCCTTCCTCTAGGATTTACTGAGGTTTGGGTAGAGGAAGGAGAGGGAGAGACGGCGGAGGAAAGAATGGAGGAAGAGTTAAAAAAAAAAAATAATGAGAGGGTGAAAGAAGCAAGCGCGGGAAATGGGAGATGCTTTCGCGCGCTATTGGAAGGTTGAAAAAAAGTACAAAAGGTATGGGAGCTTCCATTTACTAAAATACCCCTCTCTCTTCCCTCGCTAACACGTGGGTCGTTCGAGCAATAGATCTCCCGGTGTTAAACTCACACGCGTGCCACAACAGACACGTATAGCAACATATGTTCATTTATAAAATGGCCTTTATAAATTTTTAATTTTATAAATTTGAATTGTATTTTTTAATTTTGATAATAGAACTTAATAATTAAATTAAATGATTATTTCAAAGTTGAATGAAGGGCCTGATGATTTGTTGTAAACAAATGGATGTTCATTAGTGCTGAAGTCCACTCGATCAATAGTTCTAAACTCTTATTAATTTATTTTATACTTTTTATTATAATACTGGTACTAACCTTTTATTATTGTTACTAAATATTCAGCCTAATGTCCAAACAAATGATGTCTGTAGATATATTGATAAATTGCTTATCAAAAGTTTTAAATTAAATTTTTTTATGACTAAAGTGTCGAGAGATCTCACGTGTAGTTGTACCTGAAAACATTTTAATGCGACCACTCTTTAGAGCATATGCAAATCTCTCAATCTCACATACATCAAAAAAACAACTATAGAGAGTGGCACAAAAGGTGTTAAGCGTGAATCAAATTCAAGATTTCATTTTACGATGAGAGTTTCCTGATCGTCACGCCAACCTCATTTTAGATTATTTTAAATTAGTTTTTATTATCAATAATTTAATTTAAATTAAAATATTTGAAATAATTAAAATTTTAATGTATTTAAAATATGTGTATAATCTAACAAAGATAAAAAAAAAAATGTCAATATTAAACTTAATTTAGTTGAATGGGACCATGCATTCCATAATAGTTTCAACTTCTTCAATTGCGACAGACGCACATTTTAAACTACCAGTGTGAGGCTGAACCCAGATACTGTATATAGTTGAAAAAGCTCGGAGGGTATTTTGGTCAAGTTACGTCTTTGCGCCTTTTACGTTCTGACCATACGACGGCTATCTGCATTGAATTTAAGAAGACCAAAATGCCCTCCACCATATTTTTCATGACCAAATTGCCCATGCTGTAGGTGAGCGGAAGCGTAGCCCATGCTGTAGGGTTCACACTTTCAGTGAAGATTCAATGACAATGCGAAGTGTTAAATATTTTTAAATATCATTAACAATATCAGTAAAACTAAACTATTAAATATATTCAAATGTAAAAAAAAAAATTAATGTAAATTTTCTATCTAATAGTATATTTTAAAATGGATGATTGAAGTATTTTTTAAACCAAAATAAGAACTCTAAAGCTTGTTTATTTATTATCACATATTTATATTGAATTTAAGGATTTTTATAAATCTTGTGTGAATTAGATTTAGCTATATATACATTTTACTTGATATATTGATGGGTCCTAAAAAAATGTTCGGTATCAATTTATTTAAAAAAGAAAAAATTTATTAAAAATGCGTGCTATCATAAATTCAAACCTCACTTAAATAATTGAAATTATTGAAAAAATAAGAATGAAAAGGCATTATTTACATAAATAAATTCACTTTCATTTAGTGATTGCAAGTTATAATTTAAATGGTCAACAGTTTAAACGGTATTTGAAGAAATATGTCATGATTCATTGGTTCTTATTAATTTAATTATTGTAATGGTAGCTTGGTTAGGGATTAATTGATTGTTAATGATCTCATCATTCAATATGAAATGTAGGACATTAAATTTTCACCCATTACTATAAGTTATCAACTACAAATATAAAGGTACTTCAAATGATTTAGTAAACTAAAACATTCAACTCTAAATGAATAAGTTAATGGAGGCTTCCAACTCATTCATGATTTTGAATTTTACAATATATATATGGGCCAATAGATTGAATTCTTGAAGTTTTATTTAGGTTATGGGGATGAAAAAAAGCTTGAATTTGATATAAAACATTTAATGCCATCTACTAAGATTTAGAATTTATTTTAAAAATTCACTTTACATCAATTTATCTAATTGAAAATATCTCATCTCCATTGTGGGGTGGAGATACTCATATTATGATGTGGGGTGGAGATACCAATGTTATGATGTGGGATAGATAGGGCTGAAATTGGGGTGGGTCAGGTTTCTTAAAACCCAATTCGATCCGAGTCAATATTTATGGCACCTGACCCGACTTGAGCTATTGACCTAAAATTTTCGACCCGAATTCTAACCCGACTCAACCTGAATTCTGATCCGACACGCATTGTGAGCCATTTTAGCCTGATTTTAGTCGGGTTGAATCGGATCGAATTAACTTAAAAATTTCACAACCTAACCCGACCTGAATTCCATGCGGGTTTTTGTCTTCTCAACCGGAAATGACCGGCGGAGCCGACTCACATAACCCGACCCGAGTTTCACCCCTAGCAGTAGAGATACCCATGGTATGTATTTATAATGTGGGATGGAGATACCAATATTATGAAAAAAAATGTCAATCGATGTAAGATAATAAATTTAAATTATTTTATTAATTTTACATCAAAAGCTCATAATCGTATTCTAATATCAAAATGTTAGCATTGGTTCATACAATTAAATTTCATTCATTAATAATTTTACAACCTGTTTTTGTTTCTTAATGAGGGTAGGTGTATCAAGTCAATTCATATTATTAAACGGAATAAATTTCACAAATACTTTGAATACTCATTCCCATATCCGAAATTGAAGTAAAAAGATACCATCCTCTAAATTACAATTTTGAATATTTTCGTTAAGAATAGATTATGATTTGTTAATGATGTACTTAAGGGAGAGCCATATAGACACCTGAGAAATCTTTTCCTACACACCCGTTTTCTAAAAGTTGATGAAAATTATCCTTTTGCCCTTCTACTTAATTCATGGGTTGTTTGTAGAAATCGGTCGAGAAACGGTTTCGTTTGAAAATCCCACTTCAAATTCGTTCGAACAAATTTTTTTATTCGGTGGATCACATCCTCCGAACGATTTTTTGGTTCGGTAGATGCGGCGTTTTTAAGTGAAAGGGCAAAAGAGTAATTTTCATCAACTTTTGGAAAACGGGTACATACAAAAATATTTTCCGGGTATCTATATGGGCTCCCTAATTAAGATAGCTTTAATTACATTCAGAGAACATGACCCCTTGTTACCGGCCAGAAGGGACACATGACCAAGACGAGAACATGACCCCTTGTTACCGGCCAGAAGGGACACATGACCAAGACGAGATTTGGTTATTATGGTGGCCATTTTAGGGATAGTTATTAATTATATTATAAGCTGTCTTTTATATGAGGGAAAAAAAAAAGAAGCATAGTTGATCATGCAAAATTGAAATTGATGTATATGTATTTAATTCTTATAAAATGAGGTGTAATCTGGATGTCGAATTATTTTTTTTTATAAATTAATTTATATAATGTTTCTATCCTTTAATTTTATTAGATTATAATTTATAATTTTTAAGTATTTTAAAACTCTTCTTTGCTCAAGCAAATAAAAAATATTTTTTCTTAATAGTTTAACATTGTCTGTATTTTTCATAACTGAGTGACAAGCCCTTTAAAATACTTGCTATATTTTGGATTTTTTTATTTCTTAAAGATTGTTTTCGCGTGGAGCACGCCAACAGTTTATTAATAGATTTTCTGAGACAAGACAAACCTGATAAAAAAAAAGATCTGAACAGTGTCTCGTTGTGTAGTTACTGCTTAATAATATTTTCCTAAGTCCTAACTATGCAGCAATACATGAATGAGATGATGAGAGTCAGAGGTGGAAATAATTACAGAATGTTGCATATGAATAAGTCAAAGCTTATAAAAGAAAGTTGTCTTCCCATAATGTATAGAAGGTTATTTGGAGTTCATCGAAATGGTTAAAGCTTTGATTTAGTGTGGAAATAAAGGAATATGATAAGTAATTTGAGACAATTTCAAAAATACGTACAGAACAAGTATTTTTTATCTACACAAGACTAGTATTTTTGAGTTCTCCTCAGTCAAAATCAATTGTATTTTCTCATAGTCTTCATATAGATATTCAATTTATTATATGAAAATTTTGGTTGCCGCCCGCCTCAAGAAGTGGGAGGTTGTGGATTCAAGCCCCCATGACTTAACCTTGGTATGTCCTATGGATAGTGGGTTCATCTGTGGGGATTTTACACTGGGAATCCTACGATTTCCCAATCGTTTATAATATAATTTTTAAATGTTCCTGACTTACATATCTTTATACATGTATTTTATTATCGAAGTTCTCTCTTCTTTCTTTATTACCAACATTTTGTTCCTAGAAGTACTATTTATTATTTACTATTATAACTATTATTATCTCTATCTCATAGAATTGTTCCTTTCAGTCATGTCGATAGCATCTATGCATAGAATCAAAGCTCTCTTCACCATTTGCCCTTCAATTTTTAATTGACTATTGTCTCACAAATTAATATTTAATTACTTGTCAGTCATAAACAACAAATAAGTTCAATTCCGATCTTGAATATAATGTTAAACTTGATTAATACAAATAAGTAAATAACTAAGAGTTCAAAGTAGATCATCATCTACTCTTTTGTTTCCCCACATTTATTCTTACAATAACCAATCTACTGATTTCCTTGTTAGAAGGTTTTGAAAATAGTTAATTGATTCGTTCTAATTAGTCTCGAACTGCGAACTAGTTCTTCAATCAATTTATGAGTCAATCGTCTGTTTATTTAATCTTATTTAGATAATTCTGAATGTTGACAATGGAAGATGGTTTTATCATGGGAAGGGCTTTCTCAAGTTAATGGACTCTCTCTCTTCCTCTTTCTTTTAATTAAGATTCTATTTTATATTTTACAATTTGTATTTTTTTTTTTTGAATTTATGTATGGGAAATCTCTAGAAACTCAGCGTAAAATTCTTACCGTGATTATGGAAGCTTAAACCTGACACTTTTCGCTTCCTTAAGCAGGATATTACGGATTGAACTAAATCCATGTGGGCTGATAAACATAAGAGGTTGTAAAATTGTGAAATGTTAAAGAATTTAGATTATGAGACGCCCAGTAGAGAAGGTTGCAAAATTTTTGTGTGTGTTTTGTTTCTTAGTTTGAGTAGGCCTCGTGTCACGTAGGAATTGAAGGGGAATTTAGAATGTATAATGTGTCACTTTGTGATTGGTAGAATATGGGTGGCATTGTTGTAATTTTTGAATTTTCATACACTACAAAATGAAGGGTCATAGGCGACCATAAGGTGTTTTTGATTTATCTCAGTTCGAGTTTTGCAATTTATCTTCTCCATTTTGAGGTTAGTTATTTATCTTTTTTATATTCTTTTGTTGAATTTTAATTTGCATCTAATTTTTGAAGCATGTATAAAAATCTCTATTTACGCATCGAATAATATTATGGTGAGCGACTCTTTGTTTTGAGAATGACTTGAATCCAAGACTTCTCTCGTATCTTAAACGAGTTCTTGACTGTCAAGAAGAGACAGACTCCTCAAAAGAAGAGTCCAAAAACTTACAGGTCTTCCTGTAAAAGACTCCTTGAAGAGTTTGTTAAGGATGGTGTTTATATGTTAGGGATGGGGTCAGATACAACCCGCTTGTAGTAAAAAAAAATGCAGTCCATGCTTGGATCTTTTCCATTAAAGCCTCTTTTATTTAATATTTTTTTTTGAAAGGTCTCTTTTATTTCCTAATGGTGGGTCTGCTTAAAAGAAGATCTTGGCATTTAAAGGGTCTGGTTTGCCAAAAAAAATGGGACTCTTAATATTTTCTTTCACAAGTGGGTCTACATTAACTTGACATGATGAAATGGATGACATCTTGGATTTGGTAGGATCATAATTTTAAGCTCAGGGATTGATGATTCAGACTGAAGATCAGGCATAGATCAACCAACCTGTTCAACTAATTTCTATCACTGATGATCTTAATAAAGTAACAATTTTGATCAGACAATTCCATCCTTCAGTTCTTCCCCTCAAACTACGCTGCGTTTAGAGGGGAAGAAGTGGAAATACTTCTCCCTAAGATGCTCAACTCCTCTTGTTTAGATTCATTCTCTACGAGAAAGTGGAGCCTGCAAATAGTAAATCTTCCTTTTCCTCAAAGAGAAGATGGTGTTCAACTCTGCTGGGAGAACATCATCTCTTAGAAAAGAGAAGATGACAAAAGTTATCCTTTCTCCGGAGAGCGTCGTCCTTTAAGTTCTCCTCATCCAAACATAATCTGGGTGTTTATCTCAGCCATTTTTCGTTTGTTTCTATACCCTAACTATCACCAACTTGATATGGCTCTATAAGTATCACCAACTTGATATGGTTTCGGATACCCCAATGGGTGTAACTTCTGAACTGCAAGCAATCTTATGTACTGATATCGGAAATAGAGTACATCAGATGTTTCAATATGGCTACAGAAATACCAAGATTAAATCCTCAGCCTTCACAATCATAAACAATTTGCCAAATTCAAAGAAAGCCAAAAGAAGAAAAAGCTTCTATGACTCCATTTCCACAGCAGAATTCAACACCCAGAATAATCAATCTGCCGAGAAGAGAAAAGACCTCAGACCACCCTCAGCAGCAGCATATAATTTCTAAAGAAAAAGAAAAGATGAAATTTCCACACACTACTTTCCAAATGTGTATACATAATAATACATTTTCCTATCGAAAATCAAAGAGAAACAACCCTCTATAGTTTATTTACAAGAGTCAGAGAGAGACCCTGTAGTCAGCCTTTAACTGCTAGAGCTTGCAAGTGCTCTATAAAATCTTGCAAACTCAAATCATCTGTGATTATGACATCTACACCATCTCTGTACACTGACTTCTGAGTAATAGAGGGGTTCAACTTAGCAAGCAAAAACCTCGCCTGGCTACTGTGTTGGTCGCACCTAATAAGCTTGGGCACAGGAATCCGCTCAGCTACCAAAGACTCAGCATCAAGCTCTGGTGCTTCCAAGAGCTTTCTCAAGTTCTCATGGTCTGGATCTTTGTCATACCCAAGCTTTCTCCACTGGGCAATCTTAGACCCATAGTGGATGACGACATAAAAATATGAATCAAAGAGCAGAATAACATCTGGGGAGAGAGAGCAGACATCAAGAAGAACTGGAATGGGAGGGCCATCAAAGGAGTACTGGAAAAGAGTGGGCTGCATCATGATTAGAGACCCAACCACCCCTTCTTGGTTCAGCATCAGCTGGAAAAATGCAGTTTCATCTGGGCTGCTATTAAATATGTCAATGAACTGTGACCTCCTTAAGTAGTACATGAACTGTGGGTAGAGAGAGAAGTTGGATGAGAGACGGAACGTTGATGGGTCTTCCGTCCCATACTCCCCAAACTTGGATGCAAAACGAACTAGCATTTTATCCAGCCATCTGATCACATCATGGCTATGATACCGCTCAGCTCGATGGATGGCAAGCCTGGCCATGACTGAAGCAGCAGCTTCTTGATCAAATCCAGCTGCTATTTCAGGAGACCTTGACCAAGCCCACCTTCTTGCTGCAGTGGTAACCCTTAACCGGATTCCAGAGCTCCCATTCCTGTAGCGTGTTAAGAATTGTATGAAGAACACAGGGCCAGGTTGAGTTTTCTGCTCGCTGTTGACTTCAAAGATGAATGCAATGCATGTCTTGTTTGTAAGTGTGCTTAATTTCCATGAATTTGTACCACCCTGACCTACAATGCGCTCACTTACAGTACTGTTCTTTCTCTGCAAAGAGACACAGGGACCAAGGGCCCCACAAATTTTTACCTCCTTAGTGGTCACAATATCAATGGTCGCATCGAAGTTCATATTAAGGTGTCCATGGTCGTCGCGCTTGAAAATGAGCCGCAAGCATTTTCTGAACTGATCTGACTCGAATGACTCTGCAAGGACCAAGAAGCCACCCGAGTTTTCAATGGTGATCTTTAGTTCTGCTACACCAACTTGATCGAGAGAACAAGCAAACAAGTCGAGGACAAGAGATGCATTGGATAGCCTTTGCGCCAGTTTCTTGTAGAAGGCACAAGAGTTCTCATAATAAGGAGCACGGCCATTAATCAGATCTTGGTGGGTCCGGATGGCCTTGCAGAGATCAGTTTCCACAACTTTCCCAGGACCAACAGTTGCAGGCCCAGATGTGAAAACCATGATTCGTCCACCTGCATTGGGCCAGCATCCTTCAAGAAGTCCAACTGAAGTTGATATGGCCACACCGGTGCACCTTTGAGGTCTATGCCCAGGCATAGCACTGGCTGAAGAATTGATTTCCTCAACTGCAGTGGTGAGATTGAACTCACATTCAGATACCGGTAGCAAAAACCCCTGTTTCTGAATGGATGAACCCTTTCCAAATTTCCGGTTATGAAGATGAGAAATGCCCAAGAATTCTTGGATCTGGAAGAACAATCCCAAAGAAACAATTGCCCATCAGAAGATGTAAATAAAATGTTACATTGCAAGACAGGATGGAAAATAAACATCTATCCTTGCCAGAAACTGTAGCATAAAAATATGCCATTAAGAACTGAATATCACTCTCAGAAAAGACAAAAGTTCTATGGAAACTAGCATCCTTAGCCCTTAGCTGTTTGAGAGAGGAACAAAAGAACTATAAAGGACAAGGCTCTCTCAAGCCTCTTAATACTGGCGATCAAGGCTACAATCACCCATTGGGTAATGTCATCAAAAGGAGTTCAAGGGCTTCTCACTGCCATAAATTGGGGCAATCTGGTCATTTTCCAATTTGTTTATTTCAGTTATTTAGTAGGAGAACAAAATTGCTTATAAAAAGGCATTTGTTTCCCTGTCTTTTCCAATTTCCTTTTTTCCACTTTTAGTTGAACCTTGAATATTATATTTTATATATGAGCCAGACTTGTCAATGAATAGAATCTTCCCATTTGTTTATTTCAATCATTTAGTAGAACAAAATTGCTTATTAAAAGGGATTTGTTCCCCCGTCTTTTCCAATTTCTTATTTTCCATTTTTAGTTGAACCTTGAATATCATATATGGGCTAGATCTATGAATGATACAATCAAAGATTTTTTCTGCAAAATCAACTTTCAGTTAGAAGGTTTAGTTTCTTTTCCAATTGAAAAAAAAAAAACTTGGCTTGGAGGTATGGTTTTTCCTTGAATTGAGAACACTGTCCTTACTTCTCTTTTGGTTCATGTCACTTGGTATTAGAGCCATCACCATTGCTCCCTCTCATTCTATGTTCCCATCTCCCTCCTGCACCTTCCTCCCTTCAGATTTCTCCCTTCATTTAAAAAAAAAAATTCTGCAGCCCCAGACATCCTATGCTTCCATATATTCTTTTGCCCCTGCAGCCACACCAACCAGCCCACCGCCATCATCACTCAACGATCTTTAACTTTTTGTTCCTGTATTTTCATTGTCCATTTGCTTAAAAAAAAAAAAAAGAACAAACCTCTCAAAATAAAAGAACAACCCGCCACTCATTTTGCCACCAATCTCTCAAACCCCCAGCCCTAGCCCCTTCAATCCATCTTATTTACCACTTCCATCCCTAGTGATCCCTCTTTCTTTCCAAAGAAAATGAGGCACCCTTGAATTCCTCTCTTTTTCTACTCCTAGACCCTCCTCTCTGCCATTCCTGTTTTCCAACGTTCTCTCTACTTTTGTATTAAACAAAATCCAATATTCAACATTGATAAGCACAGGAAAATGACTATTTTACCCTTGTATTTGGAATAGTTAGTCCCTTGTTTTGTGTGCTTTTTTATATGATTAATGGGATTTTGGACATTTTGCAGGATTTATAGGGAAATACAATATATGAGAATTCAAATGGTGAATTTTGCAATTTATGGGCATAAGTTGATATTTTGGAAAGTCCATTTTTAATAATTATTTTACCACAATTTTAGGGGTTTTACTGTAAACTAATTAATTCAAATCCATTTATGAGAGTTTGGATTAATTTAGTACATTTTTAGAATTGATTGTAAGTGGTAAAATTAATTATTAGATTTTTCATACTTTGAAAAGCCCAATTACTGAGCCTATTAAGAAAAGCCCATGAAGAAATCCACATGTGTGAAGTCTATTTTTATCATCTCAAGATATATATGAGGAAATTCGAAATTTAGAAATCAATATAAGAGGATTTTCGAATTTGGCAAGTGGATTAAGGAAAAAGAAACAAAATAAGAAGGGGAGAAAAAAGAAGGAAGGTTTGACACATCTTCAGTTTTTTTGCTATAACGTTTCACTCCAATGTCCGATTGCTTTGATTCTTTTTGGGTTGGAAAGAATACTTCAAGGCTACAACTTTGTAATTTACGACTTTTCCTAATTCGGACGTTAGCTACGTCAAAACTGAGTTGCAAGGTGGTACATGTGTAAAAAACGGGATTTTGCACCCACTTTCCTTACACGAATTTTACTATTTTTTTCACCTCTTTACCTCCTTTAAGTCATTCCATGTTTAGCACAAACCATATCAGCCCTCTATGTGTCCCTTGCTTTATTTAAATCTTTAAATCCAAGCCACTCATTCCACCTCCTTTCATCTATAAATACTAACCCTCTCCCATTGAGAAAATTGAACTTGGGCTGTTGATTTTTGGAGCATAGGGAGGAAGGAAAGAAAGACAGAGAGAAGGGACGACAATGTGGAATTCAAATTTCATAATGGGTTTCAGGTTGGTATTTTAACTTCTCATTGTAATTTCTTATTCCAAGAATTCCATGGTTATGTAATTTTAATTCTTTGTTTTATTAATAAAATTAAGACAAGCTTTTTAAATCTATGATTTTTCACTTAATGTTTGTAGATTGTGATAGTTTGATTTGATTTTTAATCGCTTTATGAATGCATGTTTTGATTTAATCTTAGAATTTTCATCTTAAACATCCAATTTTTGGGAAAGTTTAAAACCTTAAATTTTCCATTCTAAAGCTCTTTTTAAGAGTAGGTGAAGAATTTAGATTTGGAATTTTATGTTGAATTCTCTCTAAGCCTAAGGTTTACTTTGATTATTTCGTGATTAATGAAACTTATGTTTTTCTTAATAAAATTAATTATGAATGAAAATTTCGAATCAATGATCATTAACAAATGTGAGCTCCATATTCTAAGTTTTGATTTTATTTTTAAAATATTGAAAATAATGCCTCCTTAATCTTCAATCCAAATTCCATTGTAAATATGTATATATGTTTTATTTTTTTTCCTTTTGTTTATAAATTCAAATTCTTGAAAATTGTGGAACTAGGTTGGTAAATTAATTAATTGCATCTTAATTTTGTGTTTTAAGTTAGATTAAGATTATTTATAATTTTTAGATCAAATCCACCATCTTAATTAAAATTAGATCCCTTTAATGGTTAAATTCTATTTTAAGATGTGGTTTTTAATTTTAGACCATGTTTTCTATCTTTAGAATATTTCTAAATTAAAATTAAATTCCTTAGATTAGATAATTAATTCCATATTTAAGATTTATTTTCATGATTTTCCAAATTTCTTAAAATATATAATTCAATGGTGTATTTTTCACGGATATATTTTCCAAAGTTCCGATGGGTTCGACCTCACACTCATCGCTATACTATCTAATAGTTCGTGCGCTTGCGAGTTATAAATTTAAAATTTGCACAACAAACATCTTTTCCCCCTTTCCTCATCAACCACCATAATGTTCACACCTTCTTTAATCTCTCAACTAGAGTTCATCTCTCCCACTCTACTTTTTCACACCTACACTCTCAGACCCTCCTTTCAGCCTGTCCCCTTTTCAACATTCAACCTCTTCTCCTTTTTCCTCATCAACCACCACAAGAGGTTCACACCTTTTCTTAATCTCTAAACCAGAGTTCATCTCTTTCTCTCACTAAGCTGTCCAGCAGCCACCACACCAGATTTGTACTATACTTTTTCACAACTGTGAAGTCCCTACTTTCTCACTCCCTTTCGGTGTATATATCCGCATCAGTGTCAGCTATATGGCAAACCAACAAAGACTGCAGCGAATGGTTGGAGGCCATGGTTCAGTAGATTCTTAGGTTGTATGACAGATGTTGGATACCTGAAGGGACTTGTCGGCCATGGCAGCAGTAATCAGATTACAAATGGATCACATATTGTCATCAATTTTTTTTGGAAAGGAGATAGCAATGATAAAAAAACTCAGTTTTCCTTGTTATGATGGCACTGATTCGATAAAATGACAAGTCAAGATTAGAAGTCACGGGAATTTCATTGACCAACAATCAGTGAAATAACAATTAGCTTATTTAACCTTGTCAAGAGAAATAGGGCAAAACGAGGAAAAAATATGAGACATACCAGCTATATGATCCAAACACTATTAGAGTAAGCATGGAGAGCAAGTGGTAGGAATCACATAGTGATTTGTCATTTTATAGTACATACAAAATCGAGTACCCTTCTTTTTTGGTTCTTTGGTATCCCGTCGGACATCAATCATCGATTCCTTCCCTCTGAGCAAGCAAGGCCCCTTACAGACAAGAGCCGACCAATTAGCAAGCACAAATGGAGAGGACATGACCAGGTGACGCCTCTCATCACAAAGCAATTTAGAATATACCTCATTTAGGAGCCAAAAAGGGCACTTGCTCAAAATTTGGGCCCAAATAAGCTCAAAGTCAGGATTAAGACCGGCCAATAAATCAAAGGTGCGACGCTTGTCAACATATTGCCTGTGCAATAAAGTATCAGCAGGATGTTCAAATTTTAGTGTTTCTAGCTGATCAAGCTCCAACCAATAACTCCCCCCGTCTAAGATGAGTACCATCTTGATATAGTTCATAGATGCGAGTAGAGTTACATTATCAGAATATAAGGCTTGGACTGTATCCCATACATCCTTCACAGTGGGTAGTGTATACACTAGTCCTCGAACATGCTTTCCTTAGTGTAAGAGACGTCATTGAACCAAGAAATTATTGGCTTTCCATTCCCTATATTTTGGATCATCCTATACAGGTTCCATGGCAGTTCCATCAATATAATTAGTCTGCTGCTTAGCACCAAGGAACATTTTTGCCGAAAGAGATCATTGAAAGTAATTGGTCCCATTTAAAAGGGCAATGGTGATCTTGCCCATATCAGTTGAATCAGAAGATATGTTGCTCAGCATGCTTAAGGAAGCAGATGAGAGCATGAAAATATGTAGAAAAAAAAAAAAGAAGATCGACAACAATAGTTGTGCACAGAAATCAACAATGGGCCCTACAATCACAAATCAGCACCTCAAATCAGTAAGATGAGAAAAGAGGCAAGGGCGATGGTGTAGGAACTCATTTGATTGTGAATCCAATCACTAACGCCCCAGATCTGAACCAAATCTGGAAAAAAAAAAAAAGGAAGAAAATCCAGAGAGTATGCAGTGGTAGCGACAGAACAACATCAACTGTGGGCCCACCGATCACGGGAAGGAAAAAAAACCCAAGGGATAGATACGTGGAGCCTGGGCAACTGTAGCAATGTTGTTTCCAACAAGATCTGTGATTCTTCGTGGCAGATCGAAGGAAAAAAAGAAAGGAAAAATTGGTTTTCTAGGTGTCTCTTTAGTTGTGCAGAAAAACAAGGAACATGGGCTCCTTTGTTGACCAAAACCCTAGGTCTACAGAATGGATAGACACTAGGGTTAGGGGCGACCATGGGTGTGAAGTTTCAGCAATACCTGATGAGTAAACACTCAGATCGTGGAGGAAGAAAACAGAAACTAGATTTCCTAACGTCCCTGTAGCTGTTTAAAAAAAATAAACTAGTCAAAGGGGGTTCCACAAGCATTCAAACCCAAATTGCACCGTACATATGTGATGTAGGGTAAAATACGACCATAGAGTTATGGGGTTTTAGGTTCAAATCCGCCACAAACAGAGATTACCCTATGAACCATCCAGAAAATGTCGGAAAAACCTCTCTCTCAAATAAGGGAGGAGATCTTCTGTAAGGACTAGTTGCTGAAAAAAAAATAGTGTTTGCAGCGAAAAATCAGAGACCATCCATTCTGGCTGATACCATGCTAGAAGGAAAATAGGAAAAATGAAGAAAATAATGAAAGAGGGGGGAAGAAAAGAGAGACAAATTCTACGTGTTTTATTTCTTGTGTTTAATGAAAAGAGGATACACGTATATATAGAATACAAGAAGCAAATCAAGGCAAGCAAAAAAGGAAAGGAAGATCGGTTACAATAAATATAATTTATAAGTCAAATGCACATATAAAATATGGGATTACTACAACATTTACAAAAATAGATTCAACGAGGCCAATAGTTTTTCAAATATCAACCAACTCCAGAAGATCAACAAACTTTGCTAGCTGTGAATAATAAATTGAATGCTAGTGGCAGAAGTTCTTGAGAGGATTTGGTTCTCATAGGATTCTTCTGACATGTTAACCATTTCGAAATCATGAACACCTGTACAAGCATGTCTGCAACCGAAACAAAGACAACAATAGATGGCCAGACATGCTTGAACCAGTGCTTAGATGCACAAGTTCATGCAGACATAGTAGGATGTGCAACCGAAAAAAGGAGGAAAAAGGGGAGAGGGGAAGGGGAAGCCATGAAGTGACATCAAATGTTATCTACAAGGAGTAGGTGGCAAATGACTGCTCACAAGTAGTTTCATTCAGCATACCAAAAGGCTAATAAATCTCTATGATAACATAACTACATTATTTTTCAAATCTTTTTATAAATAATTATCTGTCATATGATTTGTTATTAATTAATCATGCCTTTTAAAAACTGATAGCTGCAGATGTGGGTCACTGGGTCAAAGAAAGTCCTCCTAAAATATGATTAGCATTTCTGTAAAAAAAATCAACTTCTGCTTGATAAAATAATCAAACTTAATTGGATGTGCTCTAACAAAAATCATGTTGTGTAATTCAAGAAACAACTGTGACAATGTAGTACATCTAAAAAATACGAGATAAACAACATGAATACATAACTCAGAATGATACATAACAGCTAAAGCAAAGCATCTAAGTGCAACATTAGGAATTCACTTGCAAGTGAATATTTCAGAAGCCTACAATACGTACATGAGGAAACTTCTTTTAGAAGGCTACGGAAGCATTAAAACATCACATCCAGTAAGTTACAGGTGGACAGCAGGCGGCTTCAGTGTGACTTGTCTAGTGGATCTCTTAGAGTAAGGGAGATGACCAAAACTAAAATTGAAATCAACCTAACACCAAATAGTGAGAAATTCTGTTACTACCCTTCCAAGCGATCATAATTCCACCGAGAATTCTGGGTTTTCCAGCAGGTTCCAAGTTAATTCTGTTTGAGCCTGGCTATTCAGCCTCATTGGGTCTCCTTTTGTGTTTTGGGCCTTTGGCTCTTATTCTTTTGTCATCTTTTGACATTTGCTTCTGGCCTTGCCCGAACTGTGTGCTACTTTGTATATTGTTCTTTGGGCTCCTTTTTGAATGAAATACTAACCCTACATTCAAAAAAATTAAGAAATATCTAACCAATTTCCTACCAAGGCATTCAATGAGAAACCTTTAAAAATATCTCCCAATAGTTCCCATTCAGTGATGGTAAATCTGATGTGCAATTGGCCTTTTGAGTTCTACGTTCCATTGGTTCCAATCAAAGACCACATTTTGCAATGCTACACTCCACGCATCTTCTTTTACCCTTGATCCAAGTCTTCCAGGGACTACCTCTTTTCTGCCTGCAATTTATAAGGCCTCAGTAATAGAGATGTTTTAATAATCTATTTACATCTCCAAACCATCTTAGTTGGCTTCCCCTCATTTTCTCAGTTATTGGGGTGCTACTAATAGTCATTTCTTATTCAATTCTTTAAAGGTATTCTACTCATCCATCTAAATATGCATTTCTGTTGCACATAATTTCTCTACTTGTTTTTTCTTCATTATCCAACACTTCACTCCATAAAACATTGCTAGCCTAATTGCCATCTAATGGAATCACCTTTTTACTCAAGTTAATATTGTACTATCACATACAACTTTACAAACTTGCATATATTTGCCCACTCCATGCCCATTCTACCAGTCATTTCTAAATCCCATCCTCCATTTATATCTATGATTGAACCGAAAACCTAAATTTATCAAATGTAGCAGTAAATCATTATCGATTTTAACTGGTTCCTCTATATTCCCACGTTCATAAAAGTTGCACTCCATGTATTCTGTTTTATTCTACTAATCTCCCAAACACTTATCTAGAAAGCCTTTTTTTTAAAAAAAAAATAGAGCTTCTCTAACATTCCTTTCCATAGTTACATTTATTGCTCAATTATCTTCTGACCTCACTAATAGATACTCTTATACAAACAACATGAATTTTTGAAGTCAAACTATCCATAACTAAGACAAATTAATAGACTCAAAGCATATCCTCGGTGCAGTCCCTCTCCCACCAGAAATTCCTCTCTCTATAGATTGATCTGACTTTTGTTGTCACCTTCTCATGTGAATATTTCATAATCTTCACATACCCATCAGTGATGCCTTTCCTTATCAATACTTAGATAGATGAGACAAACAGCTTTGACAACGATGGTGATGAGGAAGGCAAATGGAGGGTAACACGATGCAGAAAGAAAAGGCACAATCACCACAATTCATTTAATAAGAACTAAAATAGCATTAGGTCCTACTTTGTGGCCATAATACCTAATCGCCAGCAAACACAAACATACCATCCGATGTTGATGATTGTTTTTGTAGATAGGGATTTTCATGGACCGGATAGAGTATCACAATCATCAATTACCCTGTCTTTTGCTAAGCAATCCCATCATTATCTGATCCCTTTTCTTTGAAAGATAGATTATTTGATCCCATATTAACTTCGTTATCCCAGCATTCATTTACAATTTGCCTCGTTCAAGTTAGAAAACAACCCTCTTTTTTCTGAAAGATAAAATAAACCCAATTAACTCAAAACCATTCTTAAGTTCTGTTTTTCTTACACTAAATATGTTTTCCAAAGAAAAACTACAGTCCCTACGGTATGATCCTTAAAATCCATCACTGAATTCACAATAACCACTTCTCCTAATAACCAACTAAATTTCCTCCATTTTCATTGTTTCCAACACACTTCTTGGTAAAACAGCCATTAGAGGTGACCAAATACCTACAACTTAAACACAACAACAAATTCCCACTGGAATTTTGGTATTGGAACTATACCCAAGATGCCAATTACAGAAGCAATTATCCTCTGATTTTGTTAGTATTGAAAGCAATTACAGTCAAACAATCAACACTTATTTTTTTTTTAAAAAAAACCCACTGTTGGAAGATTAGCAAATGCCTAAAAATATCAAAATTGCCATAACTACCAATTGAATTTTTGGTACAGAAGGTGCACCCAAACTGGTACTTTTAAAGAGGTCACCCAAATGTAATTACAGAAGCAACAATCAATTTTTAAGGATTGGAAGCAAATTATATACAAGTGAAAATACTTACATTTTCGACATTGTCATGATTACCCACCGAAATCTGTGTACAGATACTACACCCAAAACGGTAAAACATAAGCAATTGTCTGTTTTTCTTTTTTAATTATTGAGGATTAGAAGCAATTATCAGCTAATATATCGAGACAATAGGAAAGCAAACATCAATATAAGATATACCTTATCAGAAGATAGCTCCCGCTCTCCATGAAGCATGACAACCCTCGAACAATCACTGAAGCCAAGATCATGAACGCAAACCATTGCACCAAACGACACCAATCCAACCAGCGCATTCTCGGGCAACTGTGCAATTACATGCAAGACCTCATTTTTAAGTGCCCGTAGCTCATCTTCAGGTGAGCAAGCATCGATCACGAACACAAATGCCGGCCCAACTGACTCAGGCCTCGCCAGCAGAGACCCAGAAGATGCGGACGAGGCCAAAGACATGGACGATGAAGAAAGCAGCGAAGAAGGTGAAGATGACAGTGACGCCGCCCCCCAAGTGGGGTTAGCATTTGTGGGTGATTTGTGGGTGAATTGGTATTCGACAGTGCTGTAAGTGGGGAAAAGCTCAGCGGGGAGATTGTTGTCGCCGATGCCGGCATAGGATCGGGGAAAGGGATTCTTGAGAGAACAAAAGGGGCAGACCCAGATGGCGGAGCGGTAATCGACGCGGGCGTAGGGGTTGAGAACGGAGCGGCAGCGGGAGCAGAAGAGAGGGTCGTAGGAGAGCAAGGGGAGATCGTTGATTTGCAAGAGTGGGGTGTACATGACGCTGAGGGGGACCACGAGGGCCGCTGAATCGGATCTGGTGGTGGGCCACGAATTCCATGGCCACCGCAGGCCTTCCATGGATTCAAGCTCGACGAAATCCATCCGTCAGATTCGTACAAGAGGAAGGTACTGACAGAATTTTGGAACAGGACAACGAGTGGGGTTCTTGTGGGTTTTTTTTTTGTTGTCATGGAATCACAGAGATAGAGCGCGAGAGAGAGGAAGAAGACCTAGTACAAAGTATGCATTTCTCTAAATCTAATTGCAGGACAGACGCAGCATTTTAGAGTTCCAACACTTTTTGAATTATTATTTTAATTTGATATTACTAAATTTAACCATTGATTTTAATTTATTTTAAACTGTGATGTCATTTATAAGTAGTTAAATACAATATATGTGTTCCATTCTTATTCAGTCCCATGGGTTAGGACTTAGGACTAGTGAATGGATTCAAAAAACCAGGAAACTTGATTCAAATTCTTTACTCCAATGCACTACGACTGGTGCATAATCCGAAGTCCTAACACTAGTGCATCAAACTTAAGTCTAACATAAATTGCATTAATATTTTATAAATTGTATTACTAGCGCTAAACTTATAGCGCTATCCAAAAATAATACATAAATTGTATTACTGGTGCATAAATTATATAACTGACATATAAATTGCGTTACTCGTGCATGTATTTATTATTAATACACATTTTCTTTCTTTTATATATATTATTTTATAGTCTAAATAAGATATACAAGTCATTGTAAATTTGTAATGCAGTAGTAAAGATATTTACTTTTCATGTTGGTTATTCATTTGTCCTAGTCCAATCTAAATAAATGGATATGAAAAAAAAAATTTCTTCAATGGGTAGGACTTGAGCTTTTAAGACCGTTAACTTTTTAAGTCTAAGTTCACTCAGGTACAAATCTAATAGGCCTCAATGGACTTTAAGTAAAAGTTCTAACCTAGTCTCACCCTAAATAAATGAGCTTCGAAAAAGATTTTTGTCTTGCATATTGATTTCGAGTTTTTACTTAAAGCCCCTTTATTTGTTCATGGGCCTCAACAGGCTTTTTCTTAAATCTTGAGCCCAAGCCTGTCGAATGAAAATCTTTCTCATCGAACTTGGGCTTTAAATAGTATCTTGTCGAGACCCACTAAACAAATAAACAAGTTTTAAATAAAGCTCGAGCTGGGTCAGACGGACAAAAGTCTTTCTAAACCTATTTATTTAGGTCGGGGATGGGCTCGAGCTTTTAGTCAAAGCTCGTCAAGGCCCATCAGACTCGTACTTGACTATGTCTGGGCTTAAAAAAATAGGCTCAAAATCACATGTCCGACCTATCGAACAAAAAATCTTTATCCAAGCCCGTTTATATAGGTTGGATTCGAACAAATGTACACCCTTTAGTTATTACTCATTTTTTTTCAAAAAATATATGAAAAAAGTGTAACGCCCCGCCCTCTCTGAGAAATTTCAGAGTCTAATTTTTTTTTAAAAAGTAAACATCGGAAGAGAGCGGGCGATGTCACAACGCGAGTTAAGTTCAGACTACCCAAGTCTGAACCTTAACTGGCCACCCATGTGTACATTTACTAGACCATGATAATGAACACACATGGAACTAACATCAACTTGCGGAAAAACCTAGATTAATTGCGGAATAGAAAGACTAGACAGCAAGTAACAGTCTCAACATTATTTAACATAATACAACCATCCAAAGTATTTATCCTAATCAAACCATAGCAAGTAACTACTTTATTACATGTCCATAATAAAGTATCAAATAACAGCAATTATAAATTCAGTCCAGCATTCAAGCGCTTAGGCTTAGCTTAGCTCCCCTCCCGGTCAACGATCTTTTCTTTTCTTTTACTTATACCTGCATTCTCCTCTGAGGATGGAATTAGGGCGTTAGATCAACACGCCCAGTAGGTTCCCGAATCAGGGCTACCACATGTTAGCATATAAAACATGCATATATATATATATATATATATATCATATTACATGATCATAAAAAATAGGTAAAACAATGCTATGATGTATGCACATACAATGAGCATGTACATTCATAGCCATCACTTGTCGTGCCTTGCACCGACAAGGTAAATTACAACACACCTTTATCTCTTCATCATTGACTGATTCATATCACGTATTAATCCTCCTGGCGGGACTCTCATCGCCTAAGGAGACCAATGTGACTATGATTATCATGTTACTCCTCTTGGCGTGACTTGCACCACCGAGGCAAGACGTAACCCATAAATTGCAACACTGTAGAACCTCATTCATAATCCCATGTCTATGTATGAGATGCCAATGCTTATATGCCATTTGTTAATGCATAATATATCATTTGAAAACACATAAGATAAACAAGAATCTCATAAATAAAACTGGGGTAAAACTGTGGTTACAAGTAGGTAGAAAACCTACTTAAGAATCAGAAGAATCACTTCAGCGTCCGTTCTTTCTTAGGCTTTATCCGGTCACCGCTCGCAGTCGTGCACCGACACAAAGATCTGTCACCTTATTCACATAAATCATGGATCAACTTTAATCCCTTACTTTATTTGATTCCCATTTTTTTTTTAGTCTAAGTCCACAAATACCACCTCATGGTTGTGACCCTTATTTACAAACATGTCATTGCTACCAATACCTTGATTAAACTCTACAACCTTACCCGCAACCTTAACATGGTTCAGTCATGTTTTGGACAACCAAAACAGCAAACATAATTCCATCTTTAATCACATACACATCCATAAAATGACCCATGAAAACAATCCATGGGGTTCGGCCATACTCATGGCCGAACCCTTATGATTCTTTGCTCAATAATGTCCTTCATTTAAATACTAATTGGCTCTACCCCTTAGCCATGTTAAACCCATAGTTTGCCATCCTATGGCCAACCCAAAATCAGTAACAATAACACATAAAAATCTCCACCATTTGGTATGGTTTTATCTCTCCAAAACCATACCAACTTATCAACCAATTTTATGGGGTTCGGCCATCCAATGTGGCCGAACCCTATGCCCATGTTTTGGACCCTTTTTCACTTACATTTCATGTCCATTAAATCATGTAAGAATCAGCATAATATTATCGAATTTTACCTTTCAAAAATCATACAAAAACAGTCCATAAAAAGTCTATGGTTTACATGTTTCCCAACATGAAAACCAACCCTCTTTCACATGGGGTTCGGCCCTCCATGGTGGCCCAACCCAATAATTATGTTTACTATTTTTAAACCTCCAATAAACATGTAATAAACAGTATATTAAAATCAGGTTTTACCTTTCAAACAAACATCCAAAAATTAGCCCAATTACATAGGGTTCGGCCATGTTCATTGGCCGAACACCATGACCTTTGGTTTTGAACATTTAACCCTTTATCTTGGGTCTGAAACCAACATCCAAATCCATGTTTTAACCTCCTTAAAACATGCATTTTAAATCCAACAATAACATCAAATATCAGTCCCAAATTACATGGTTTTTAATTTCCAAAAACTATAAAAAATAACCACTTGTTTCCATGGGGTTTGGCCATGCAAAGTGGCCGAACCCAATGGTCCATTTCCACTACTTTTGATACCATCTTCCATGGTTTAGACCCTTGTCAAATTCGGCCATAGCATGGCCAAATTATGACATCCAAATCCATGCTTTCAATCTTTCCAAAGCATGCATCTTAAACATCCAAAATCAGTCCTATACTTGCATGGTTTAAATCTTACAAAACCATCATCATTAACCATAGTATTTCATGGGGTTCGGCCCTCCAAAGTGGCCGAACCCTATATCCATGTTTTCCATCTAATTGGACATAATAAAATCATACTTTAACCCTTTGATAGATTTGGCCATCACATGGCCGAATCATGTCTTATTTAACCCATTCTACTAAACATAAATCAATGGAAATACTTACTAATTTCCAAGCTCTTGTCTTGCCCTTTTGATCCTTGCTTCTTATCTTTTATTTCTTCGTTTCTTCCTTAATTCCTTGCTGGTTTAAGCTTGAACAATTGGTGCCAAAATCCTCTGCTGTTCCAGCCAAGAACACCAATTGGAGAGAGGGAGAAAGAGATGGGAAAACTTGGGTTTGCAATGACAAAAGTCGGCTAACCTTGGTGTTCATTGCTTTTGTATATCAGCCACCAAAACCCCTCCACTTCCTCATTAAATTTAGCACAAAACGATGGGTCTTGGGTGCTATCCAAGGCACCCCTTGGCAGCTACCCATGCAGCCATTCAGTTTCCCAAGCAACTCATCTCAAACCCATGCATTTCATTTACCATTCATCATGGAACTCACCCCAAACAAGTCCCCAACGTGTGGGACTTGTTTGGGTAGTTAAAGCTGAGCCAACCTCTTCCAATTCCCACTTAGCTCACTGAGTTTACAGCCCCTTCAATTTCCCTTTTGACTCACTTGAACTCAAGGCTATTTAGATTTCCATCTCAACTCACCCAACTCACATACTTAATGCATTTCATTTAATGCACATGTGTTGACTCACTACTTAATTTAATTCCAACTCACTTCAGTCCCATTCAACTGATTTAACTCGTGTTTTAGCTCCCTTGAGGGTCCACACGGTCAACCATAGTCAACTTGACCCGTTGGGTCCACTTTTAGCTCCTTGACCCATTTTTGACTCCATGACCCAATTATGGTATTTTGGTCATTTGCAATTGATTTTTACATATGGATCAAGCCTACTCATTTTTTCTTCACTGGATTTCTAATCAAATAGGCTTAACCCCATTTAATTTAAGTTCATAAAACGGTCAAATCATCCATTTTGACCCGATGGGTCCCATTTGGGCCCTTTGACCCATTTAGCCATTTTTGACCAAAATGATGAAAATTACCCATCCAATCAAACTTAATATTCATAATATGTTGATATGATTTTAACTTGAGCAATAGGCCCCACTATTTCCTTACTTAACATCACAAAATAATTAATTTAACAACTCAGGGGTATTTTCATAATTTTCCACTTCATTGAGAAACTGGAGTGTTACAAAAAGAGCACCAACCATAAAAATATAAGAGAAAATAATTATTAACAAGAATTTAACCCAGATCCTACATGAAAAACAAATATCTTTACTACTGGATATAAGAAAACATGGGCTGGTGACATATATATATAATGTAATTTAATGTAATTTACGCACTAATAATGTAATTTATGCGCTATTTTTGGATAGCTCAGCAAGTCTATTGCTAGTAATGCAATTTATATCGCTAGACTTGGGTTTTATGCTCTAGTGTTTGGTTTTATGCGCTAGTGTATGAGTTAGCCCTATTTATGGTGCACATTTAAAAAAGAAGCTTCAATGTACGATAATGCATGAATATTTCTAACCGAACTTACAAGCCACTTTGACCATATTAAAAATTTTTGAGGCACTCTTACACAAAATTTCAATTTTCAAGGTATTTTCAAAAAAAAAATTCCTAGATATAAATGTGAATCAACATTCGTTGGTTAGGCTTTATCTGTAAGACTTGTGCAAACCGAAGTTCAATCATAATAGTTTGTAATGACACTAGTGCATATTTTTAATATTATTCATCAATCATGCTACAATTGTTATAGGAACAGATATGTAAACTAGATTTGATCGTTATGATATTAATTTAAACTTTTAAAATTAAATTAATAGTTTTTACAAAAGTTTGAACATTTAGTTTAAAAGAATTGCTTAGATACTCAATGTAAAAGGATCTCTTATATCTTTTTAATAAATAAATAATGATAACTTTTATATGAGAAAATGTAAAAAATTATTATACTAAAAATACATTAAAGATATTTTTATTTACTGAAAAAAGAGACACAGTGGTCTCTCCTTTTACAACAATATATGAGATGTTCCAATCATTCCATTGATCTAATGATAAAGATTATTTTAATAATTATTAAGTAAAATTTTAATCAAATTAAAATTAGGGTGATCATCTTAACATGGTCAAAATCTTTTAGGAGACATGGGATGGAGTGAGAAATGCTCATTTTACCTCTACTGGTGCACCGTTAAACAAGTATACGTGCACCGATAATACGTTACTCTTTATATATATGTTCTTCATACAGGTACACCGGTACTTGTTAAGCAGTACACCAAATGGAATAAAATGAGCATTCTATTTTATCCCGTGTCTTCTAAAATTTTTTGACTGTGTTAGAATAGACGTCTTAAAATTATATTTTGATGTGTAAAATATTTATGGTTGAGTTTCACTCTATATTTTGTGTTCATAAATATGCTCTAAAGTTACATCTTTATAAAGCCTAAAAGTTTACACAAACCATGTAGCAGCTCCCTAGCAGCTGTGGGTCAACTTTTTTGAATTTGACATCTTAGTGAGAGTTAGGCTACAAGATTTACTAAGGAGGTCTGCCATTAGTCTATCTAGTTTCATATAAATTTTGGCTAATTTGATAGATGATTATATGGATATAGAGTATTTAAAGTTTCAATATGAGTTGATCATCTAAACCACATAATCTTGACCTTTAAATTTTGATGAGTAGAAATCGTTGATTTTTAAATATTTAAAATTAAAGATTAGGATCATCAGTTTGAAATAAAAACTTACATACAAGAATTTTTCAAATGACTCTTTTTAATTCAATACAACAAAGTGAGACTAAAAATTTATTTTTATTGAAGTTTTTTGCTAATAAAGGAGACACCTGTGTCAATAGAGTTTTTCTAATAATAAATATCAATATCGTATGTGCCCCAATCCGACCGTTGAGAAGAAGATATGACCGTTGGGGGTGGTCGCCATATTGAATTCGCACGTCGTTTTCGGGTTTCCCTTCTTTTTGAAACGCCGTTCTCTCTTTTTTTTCTTTCCGGAATTTCTCCATCAAATTTCTTCCTATTTCTTGCAATATTCGATGATGATGTGCCCATCTGAAAACTCCATGGCCATCCAAGAAATCAACCCACCAAAGGAACTCAGATCACTTCACCCTCTCCACCAAATCGCCGAAAGCCCCACCCACAAACTCCTCCTCAAGCAATGGCTCAAAGAAGAAGAACTTATCTACCGCCGCATCGCTCTCAAAGAGAACCGAATTGATGCCACCCGAAAAGAGATAACACAGCTCTACTGCTTCTTCTTCATCTTCCATTCAACAGTCCTCCTCCTTCTCTACTCTGCTGCGGCTAGGGATCCCAAAGGCGCATGCCACCGATCATGGATCCCGTCTGTCTGCTCTCTCCTCTGCTCTCTGACTATCATTTGGGCCATTCGTTATAAGACAGATGTTGAGAGTCACATGGAGAAACTTCTGCGGAGGGAGAAGGAAGATGGAAAACTGTTGGGAAAATGCATGCAGGAATTGAAGAAGAAAGGAGTGGAATTCGATCTTTTGAAGGAGGTTGATGCATTGAGGAGAGCCAAGAGTCTGCGGGTCGAATACAAGGAGGCAAAAAAATGGTCGGCTAGGGATTTCGTTACGTTTTTCTTAGTCGCAGCTGCCTGCCTGGTTCTGGGCCTTACAAGGGTTGTCTTGTGTAATTAGCATCTCAAAGGATGGCACCACATGGATTCTTCCTTATTTTCCCATTTTTTTCTCACTTTTGTTTTGGGGATAATTGTTTTATCTTTGTCGAACATGGTAGCAAGAAGAATATTCATTCCTCCATAGTTGGGATTTTTTTTGGGGTCTTGGAAAGAATGGTATGCAGAATACTTTGTTCTGCTTTTTGTTAGGCAATGAAACCCATGAAGAAATCATGAATAAATTCAACCTTTTGCAATTACTCAGTTGAATTATGTTGACTTCTTTTCCTGTTGTGATTGTCTTGCATTCAAGTTAAATTAGTAAGTGCTCATTTTAGCAACCATCAAAACCAGTCAGCGCATAAAGAACAATTTGTAAAATTCAATTATGTCAAAGATTGATCAGATTGATTCACTGGTAATGAAATAGACAACAACAATGATATCATACTTGGGGTTCTTTCTCTCTCTCTCTCTCTTTTTAAGACCAAGGTGTCTAGGTGTCTCACCTAACTAATCCTTGGGACATGTGTAAACTTTCCAATCTTTACACGCCGGGTACATAACAATGGGGAGTAACCCTTTTTGTGTTGAGGGGGACTTGATCCCAAGACTTCCCATAAACAATGGCGGGTTTTGACCATCAAGCCAACCCTTGAGGATTCTTTCTCTTGTTTTCTGGACTCTTGACTCTTATTCCTCTCTGCAAGTATATTATAATTGTATTAGGAGCAGAGATGACAATGGTGAAGGTGCTCCAACTACTTGTACAAAATTAGGTGCTCCAACTACTTGTACAAAATTTTCTTGCTTTGCGTAATGGCTTCAGTTTCCTGGCTTCCCTCATCTCATAGAAACTGAAAATTTCCAGGTGGAACATTTGCTTTGTATTCTCTCCTCTGCCGAAAAAAAAAAAATGAGCCTTTTGAATGCCTCCCATGTAGCACATGAGCAAATTTATGCTTAGAATAGAGAAACTCCCACCAAGGAAACAAAAATTAGTTTGTTGCTGAAGGATTCTTTTTGAGAAGCGCCACAGTGCTCGTATTGTTCTACTCTTAGTTGTACTCTTGAGGACGTATAATTATAGGAGACTCCCCGTAGTTTTATCTGGTGAGTGCAGATTGGGAGGTCTTCATGTGCCTCGAAGAATTAGTCGGATGAGATGCCTAGACACCACCTTCAGTCGTTAAAAAAAAAGTATAGTTATTGGAGAGGGTGTTCTGACCCCATCAAAGTCCATCATGATTACCATGTTTGATGGTGAATACTTAAATCTTCAACAAAAAGGCATGGTGACACAGCAACCAATTTGTGATTGATCGCTTGATTCTTCTTCAGAGAAGTGAGGATCAACGGTATTACATACTAAAACATTAATGAATGTTTGACATGATATGTATTGATTCTAAATAACTGTGGAAAGGCAACCATCATTTTGCTCTCAACCTGGTGAGTCCATCTTTGGAATGGTTCAAATCTGTCATGGATGCCACCTTGTCATATCTGGGCACACAGCAAACTTACCTGGTTTCCATGTGTTCACGCTAATACTGGATGAGGTTGATGGATTAAGAGGACTTACAATGTTAAAAGAAAAAAAACTAGGTATTTAATCATGTTTGGGTAGTGAACGAGTCTCACATTAGTTGTAAAGGAAGAGATTTAAAGACTTACAAAGGACTTGAATTACACCACCTAATGAGTTAACCTTTTGAGTTGGATACACAATTCTAACAAGTGGTATCAAAGCCATATTTTCAAGCCAACGCATATGGACTCAGGCTATCCCATGGCCGGCCCTGGCTTAAGGCCATTTCGGCGGCCGCCTAGGGCTCCCCCAATTTGACTAGGCCTAGGGCCCCCACCATGCACTTTCCCTAGGGCCTAGGACCCCTGAAATTTCAAGGCTGGTCTTGGGGGATCGTCTAGCCTGATGAGATGACCGGCAACGTCTATCCACCGTAGAGCCTCATTCGAAGGGGGAATTGTTGGGGCAGCGAACGAGTCCCACATTGGTTGTGAAGTATGAGATTTAGGAACTTATAAAGCACTTTGATCACTTCAACTAATGGACTAACCTTTTAGACTGGCTACCCAATCCTAATAGATCAATGGCCTCTAAATAAATGGTATATAATATGACAATGTGGCAAACAATACAAAAAACTGAAGCGCTCTGTCTCTCCAAATGGTTAAGTGCTTAGGGTTGTCATATGGAACAAACTTTGGCTGTACTGCTCCATGCTTTGGCTCATTCGATGAACTTTGGGATGATTAGTCGGCTGAGTTCTAAAGCAGAGCAAATTATGACTAATCCTAGGTTCTCAATGTACTTAATATCATGAAATCATGCCTAAAAAATTGCTTTTCTAAGGTATTTTTTGATTAAAGCTTTGTAGTTGAGAGGCTATGCTACCAAGAGAATGTTTGGCAATTCAAATTTACTGATTCCTTGACGGATTGCCTTCTAAAATTAAGACTGTTTATCTGAAACTTGGCAATTGAAAGTGCAATCATTCTTTAACCAGACTTCCCTTCTACAACTTTGACTAATTCAATTCTTATGTTTTTATTGTTGTTGTTTCCTGTTCTTTCTGCAGTTTCTGACATCCACTTCAAGATCCAAAATCTGCACGGGAGTAAGTAAAATCAGCACTTTGCGTTTCTTCAGATACACAAATCTAGGAACTCCAGTCACAAATTAATTTTGGGGGTGATCAGTGTGTCCTTTTCTGATTCTAAATGATATGACTTCTTTTTTTAAGAAGTTATTTTTAAGATCAAGGTGTTCAAGCATTTTAGAGTATCTGACTGATCCGTAGGACATGTGCAAACCTCCTTCCCCACACACATACCGAGTAATTTTACAGAAAGTGACCATTTGAAAAATAGAGTGAAAATCGAACTCAGGAATCCGACTAACGATACATTGTCAGTGGAGAGTAAGCTCCACCAAGAGGATACGTTGTCAGTGGCGAGTAAGCTCCACCAAGAGTACACCTCAAAGGTCTATTTTAGTAATTTACTCCAAACAATATGTTTTTTTAAAGGGATTTTTGAGGCACATTATAAGCCCATATCGAACCATTTGCATCGAATTTCCTATATTACCCATGTATTTCGAAAGCTATTTTTAGGCTCAAAGTCAGGATGAGATTTTAGTTAACATTTGTACCTATGTCCCTTAAAATTTCTTTACCCTCTGGATGCTAACATATAAAAACTGCAGTCATATCACTATTCATAAAAAAAAAAAAAAATGCAGTCTATACACTATTTCTTTAGGATTTATAGGATATTTTACAGACACATTTGATGCATTCATTAGTCCCAACTAATTTTATGAAAATTCAAATTATAATCTAACTTGTTTCGGGAATCAAATTATGTTTAATCATGATTTTACCATAAATATAAGATTTTAATGATTTTCCTTAAAAAAGGAAAGATATTTTTAAAACCTTTAAAAGAAAAACAACCACAATCCATTAGTCTAAATTCAAACCATCAAATACAAGTGATAAAAAAAAAAATGATTTATCATATTTAAAAATTGAGTATCGAATGCAAATCGTCATCCAAGCACTTCCAATCTATTTGGAGATGACATTACCAAATATGTAAAATGTATAAAATTACAAAAAAAAACTCATGTATATAAACTTGTAATCATATACAGTTTATAATACATTTAAATAAATAAATAAACTAAACCCATATATCATCATCACAAGCACTTTTTCACCTTCTCACCATGAGTGGCTTTCTAAATACAGCACACTCTTTTTATTCTCATAATCTCGACTATTAGTGTCACATTTACAGTTACCATAAAACATTTAACTCTTTTTTTTTAAGACCTAAGGTATTTAGGCATCTCATGTGACTAATCCTTAGACGTGTAAACCTACAAATCCGTATACGCCGGGTAAAGAACAATACAGAGTGACCCTTTTTGTGTTAGAGGGACTTAATTCCAAGACTTCCCACAAACAATAATGAGTTTTTGACCATCAAGTCAACCCCTCAGGTTATTTAACTCAAATTCTATCTTTAATGCTACTCTAAGCATCCATCTGAGAGTGTACTATCTTACAAAAAAAAAAGGCATAATTTTTTTAAAACTTGATTGAATTGTAAAAATCATAAGAAGTTCAAAACTATGATCTCAGATATCCAATGTCCGACAGTCCATGAAAAGCATACACTAATCATGGAACGATTTTCGCCCGTTTCTGTTCCTTTCAATGCAAGCAAGCTAGAAAACATATCATCTGCACAATGTCATCAAACTGAATCATGAGAACGATATTGGACCTATCCAGTCAAGTTATAAAATAGCAACCATCAAAATATTGAAAGAGTTTGCCTCACAGCATACACTTGTTTCTCATTTCGCTTAAGGAGATGAAGAGAGGGCAAGCATACATTAGAATGACATTAGAGAGAATGATGTTAGAAGCTACTATATCAGAGACAATAGGAGCACGTGAAATTGTGAATGATCTTCGTATAGGGTCCAAACCTCTAGTACATCATCAGAAATATGAAAATAATTCCCGCATCTCATACCCGCCTCCATTTATTAATTAAATTGATTCATCTATCGAACATATTGACCCAACAATAGAGGGGTAAAATAAAATTGACGTGGATAATTTACAAGGCAAAGAATGCAATAAGTTAGTGTCATTCCCACTACTCATGAATGTTGCACTGTTGCAAATAAGGATGGTCGTACTTGACAAACCTGTTCCAATAGCCTCTGTACTTTATGATCCCAATTTCAAGCCATGGTTTCATGTTTCCGTCGTAGTGAATGACAGCTGCCCTCTCAATCTCTCTCTGACTCAAAGCAGGATCCATAACCAAGCCCATGGGCATGCCAACGACGATCCAGAGCCAGAGTCAGGTTGTAGAAGACAACTTGAGCAACCGGCAAGCTCCCTGCTTTAAACAATTGCCTCCTTGCTCCCTACAATTGCATCCGTACATATCATAAATACAATCTCATATCACTTACACATGCATAATAATGCGAGTTCTCAAACTTTTGGTCCAGTCCAGAGCCCTCTACAAACACATGCAACTTACCAATCAAACGGCAACACAAATGGATTGAACCTGGTAGCTGTGCATGAGTATGTACAAAAAAATCTCACCATCTAAATTGGTTCAGCCCAAAAGTGAATATCGGTCCAACAAAGTGGAATTGGACGACTTAGCACGAGTCAACCATTTTGCCATGCACGGTGGATGGTAAAATAGCAGCAGCAATGTGGACTACATATCGCCTTACTTACGTTGATTGGATGATTATAGGCAACTACTGAGGACTCAAAAATAAAGATGGTCTACACAATTTAAGAATTTTATGCACTGCCAGAATTGATGCCAAAGTCATCTAATTAGGGCCATAGATTGTAACTAGAGTACAATCTTCAATTGGCTTCCTAACATAGTAACACCACTCATACAAAGCTGAGAGAGAGAGAGACAATGCACTTACCAATTGCAACCACTTATGGTAAACAGCTGTCAAATCTTGTCTCCTCCATTCTCTTAGATCAAACACATTCATCCCAAATGCCCAGGTACATGTGTTTACATCAAAACTCTTCGCAATAGTTGGATCTGAAAAGTTAACAAACATGTCCATCCGATAGGATGATTTACTGTCTCTACATGTCTCTACTGCCCCATTTACTTTCCCCTTCAAATCAACAGTCCACAATGCACTTAGATCCCTCTGGACTACCACATCATGGTCAAGGAGGATGACCTTATCCAGTTTAGGAAAAATCTCTGGCAGATAGAATCGGAGGTGGTTTAGTTTTGAAGCATATCTTGGGTCCTGGGAGTTTAGCTGCTTTGACAATGAGATGTATCCATGTGGCAACCATTTAAAGTCATCCATGCTCTCAACTGCAACTGTAGCTGGCTCAGGTGGGTTAGCTAAGAACCACATTCTCATTGCTGGGAGGTTGAGGGAATCAGTCGCAATATGAAAAACAATTTTATCTGGTTCCTGCAAAAAAAAAAATTGCACTATTAGTCTTCCACAAAAGGTTTGAGGTACTATAATGCTTGAGAAAAAGAAACGAAGCCTTCTGTTTTATATCGTTTTATCAAAACATCCAGAAAATGCACAATAGGAAGCATTTCACAAAGACTTGTGACCTCTCTTCAACATGCATGCACATCTACAGAGCACCCGTTTTGGTCAATGCAGCAAATTTCAACAAGCTATGGAAGAAAGGAGAGTTTGTTCTAACCCTAGCTTTCATGATGGTTGAATTTACAACCACTGCACATGCAATGACATTGTCTGAGAAGAGAGCATAATGATAAAGATCTAGTTGATGCAACTTCTGTCCATTGGGAAACTGCCGCTCCTGTGGCTGTAGAGAGTAGTAGTCTGTGGTGAGCCGCATGGACAAACAATGAAGACCTTTGGGGAATGTCATTGCAGCAAGCTTAACGAGATACGTGGCCTGGTTCTTTTGTGCCTGGACCTGTTCTTCAGTGTTGTGAATCATTGCACGGAGCTTTGTTGCCATTGCAGTGGTATCAGGGTAAACCTGGCTGGCTTTGGACAATGTCAACTCCATGGATCTCATCTTCTGCAAAGCCCTGCAGAATTTTCAGTTCTGTAATTAGGACTTTTGCATTGCTTTCCACTAATTCATGCAAGAAACAGCTCAATGCTTCAATGCACATAGGTGCACGAGTACACACTCTCACATTCCTCCTACACTGACACCCCAATTGTTTTACACTAATATTCTTCTTTCACTAACACCATAATCCTCTTAAACTGATTTGCAACCACACATGCACACATTCATATTCCTCATGCATTGATGTGCAAACATAGTTTTCTTAAACATAATCCCATGACAAGCAAAATAAGAATAAGACAACGTGGCCATTCACTTACTTCCGAGATAAAGCTGAGTCCTTGGTGGCTCTACCAACAGCTCGCTCTACCTCCTTTATCCGCAATTTCAGTTCCTTTACCAAGTGTGAATTGCTGTTTGGTGGAGCAAGACTCAAATACACTCTGGCTTTAATTAGCTGATCTTTTAACTCCCTCACTTTCATATCAGCAGCTTTCTGTGACAGAGAATGACCATTTGGCTCTCTACCAGTAATTTGACGAAGACGCCACTGCAACCCCTACTTCCAAGGCGACAACAATTCACACATAAACCAACAAATATATCTATTCAAATTTAACAATAGTAGAACTAAAGAATAACCTCAATACATAAAAGATCCATCCCTTCACCCTCAGCAATGTGGATCAAGCATGTTAGATGCTTAAAACAATTCCAATAATTCTAATCTAGTGTGTTTTCATTGGGATAATGTTGGAAGAGGGAAGATAGTAGCTCAAATTTTGGATTGTAGAAAGAACCTTACCAATCTTTTATTTTTATTTAACCTCCACAGTCCTCAGATCAGTCTTTCTATGCAGCTCATAAATGATTTTTCCCCATTTTTTAGAAATACTTAGTAAATGAATATAATGAAACAAAGTTGCCCATTTTGGAAGAAATTGGGTATTTTCTGATCTTGGTAAGATCCTTTCTATGTGTTCCTCATCATTGCTCAAAATTTAGATGAAGTGGCCAAGCTACTTGACCCAAAAGAGACTTGTCTAGTCAAATAGCAAGCTGAAGTATCATCTCTATACTTTTTCTATGGAAGCCAGAGCCCATATATATAAATTAGAAATCCAACTGTTCATATTGAAAGTAGGTTGAACAAAATTTGAGCACAAAATTCAATTTCTAGTCACTTGATTTTAGTGGTCAAAATCACAAGCGTTCTTGTCGTGGTGATTCTTAAGGATGTTTAATGACTTTGACCACTTAGATCAAGTAACTAAAAATTGATTTTGAAGCTCAAATTTGGTCTACTTGTAGTTCATCATATCTATTTTAATCTGAACGGTCAATCTTCTAATTAATTTCAAAATAATTTTTTAAAAAATGGAAAGTGGCACAAGTGCACACATACATACATAATGGCCAAATGGGCCAAAAAGTCCAATTGGCTTTCACGGTCTTCTTGCAAAAGCCACAACCAACCATTTATATAAAGAAGCTCAAGAATTTAACTCGAGCCCAACCCAGCGGCCTAGTATATGCAATAAAGCCAGTTTGTTTATGACTAGGCTTGTTCACAAGCCTGGTTCGACTTAGGCTTTGACAAAAAAAGCCCGAGTCCGTGAGCTCTTTAGAAGCCCGTCGGAATTTTGAAGTCAAAGCCCGAACCCACCGTTTAAAGCGCGTTTCTTTTGCACCTAGCACCATTTTTTTTAATATTGTTTTGTAACTTGAAAATGTAACCATACATATTGAAAGTATACTTAAACACCTACAACCAATTAAAATTTCAGTTCAAAAATCAATTTTTAGCCACATAATCTTGATAGTCAAAGTTGGTCGACGTCCTTGAAAAAATGATGTCTGGTAATTTTGACCGTTAAGATTGAGTGGGTAGAAACGTTCGGGCACGAACCGTTTTAGGACAAATGAACATCACAATTGATGATGGGTTTGGACGAGTTTCAGGTCAGGTTCGTGCCGAAGAACCATAATTTTAAGATTGTCTCTAGTGACCTAAAAAAATTAAAAATTCATAAAAGAAATCTTCTAATAGAAAAAGGAGTTCATAAATGAATATGATGAGTTGAAAGGATTTGACTTCATCTTATTATGTCAACAACTTAAAAAAATTCTATAAACATAACTAAAAATAGAAAACATGATTTTAAGGTTAGACATGGTGAGATGGAAAGACTGCACCGACCCCTGTAATGTCAATGCCCAAAAAATAGAAAAAACTCATGTGGATTAAGGAAAAATGGTTTTATCAATCAATTTTGTGATTTATGAAGTTGTGAGACACTCGTAGAAAAGGCACAATTTCTTTGCTCATTGTCTTTTACAACTAGCCATGCACAATCTTGTATACTCTAAAAATAACGAAAAGAAATGAAATTAGGTTGTTGCATTACCAAAGGTTTGTTGAGATTACTCCTATCAAACCATGATCTTTTGTTTTCAAGTACAAATATCACTCTTTTCCAATTTTGCAGCTTCATTATTTTTTTCCCTCAATTTTGCCTTTTATAAATAGATTGTTGATTGACATATTATGTATTTAACATTGATATTAAAAGTACATATTTGTTCCTTGATTAATTACTTTTGTTACAAAATAAATAACTAACTCTATATTATGTGTGAAGCACACAATAACTAGTCTCATTAAATGTGTGGTTTTTTACGTGTCTTGGCGATGGTTGTGTAGTTCTTTATGTGCCTTGGTGGTGGTGGTGTGAATGTTGGGACTTGGGAGTGTGGATTTGGGCATTGGTCTCACTCTCTCCGCAAAATTTGGCTCGAATCCGATATGAACTCGAGAAAACCCGAACTCAAAGAATTTCAGATTTAAGAAAATCCTTAGATTAACTTTGAAAAAACAACGCCACTAACTTCGGTTGCACGGGCAAACGAAGCTTCGAATGGATAAGCCAAAACCCAAACTTCTCACCGGAAGAATAGAATATGGTCAAGACTTCCTCATTCAAAATTCAACACCATGCAAATCTCATACAAGAAAATATGAATTCTAGCAATCTAGAATTAATTTGCTTGAAACAAATCTAAGAACTAGAAGCAAAGTTTCGCCTAGTGATGGACAAAATCGAACTAGAACTTAAGAAATTGAACAAGAAAATTAACTGGAAAACCAAAGAAAACAATCACCACAAAGGAGAGACCCAAAGCTGTAAGGTTCAATTAATTGAACTTCTAATTGTGTACAAGAATGGTCATCCATGCCTCCAATTTATAGAGGTTCATGGTTACAAAAATAGAACAGTTTCCAAAAATTACAGTTTGTTGTCATTCCCTGACACCTGACTACAAATGGTCAAAACTTTGTCTACTTACGTCGGAATTGTGCAAATTTGGGTTCATTGGAAAGATCAACGAATCCAATATTATGAAAATCCAAATATCGTTGGTACCTCAAATCTGTCTATAAAGTTAGACCACATTTTTTGCCAATTCCCTTTTCAAATCTAAAGTTTCCATAATGGAACATGTGGTCCACAAGCTTCATGTGCCCACCTACTTCCTTGTTTGGAAGATTTCATGCCATATCGTTGCCCATGTGTGTCCAATGAAGTGGAAATTCGTCCATGTGGCTTACACATAAGCAATGGGTCCCAAATGATGGGCTTTGGAGGGCCAAAACAGTATGTGATGGTCCAAGGTCCATATATTTGCCATCCAGACTCTGTTTTGCATGAAACTGAATCCATTGGAAAGCTTACTAGGTCCTCTCTTCCCTCCTTCCATCCTTTCATGAAATTGGAGTGTCAATTCTTCAATTAAGTTTGGTTGAACCGGATCTTCTTCACTTGAATCTTCATAGCTTAAGATGCATGCATCACTCTCTCTCTAGATATATGTTTCTGTGTGCGTGTGCGTGTGCGTGTGCGTGTCTTTTAGAAAAATGGTTTGTAGCTTTGGAACTGGGTGTGGTTTTCAATGGATGGAAGTTTCTAGTTGAAACTCAAATGCTGCATTACCAACAAGCATTCAGGATTCCAATATGGAGTTTGACTGACCTTGCCACTGTTTGCCAATACATAAGAAATCTGATGCGGACATTGAGCCCGAATCAAACCTGATGAAAGAAGAGCAGACCCAATTGGATCTGATTGATGAAATTCCTCTCCAAATCTACCATTAGATCGACGGAGGAAAGAGAGGGCCCCACTCCAAGGCCATGTCAGCGACCACATCACAGGGACCCACCGAGTCCCAGTCAAACAGTCAAATGGGAAAGAAGAGCAGGGCAGGGACAAGAACGCAGACTTCCATCCGATTTTGTTGGGCAATTCTACAGGGAAATAAAGGAAAAAATAGAAACAAAAAAGAGGAAAGAAAATCCAAAAGAAGAAAGAGTTGGAATCGAGATCAAGAATAAAACAGAGAAGGAAGAATCAAAGGGGGTAGGCACTAGCACTACCGAGCAAGACAGAAGGAGAGCGAAAGAGGAAAGAAAGGAAGATAAAAAAAATAAACACAAGGAAGAAAAGGAGGCGTTGTTCTTTGTGCTTGGCCAAGCAGAGAAAAACCAGAAAGGAAAGAAAAAGAAAGAGAAAAAAATAAAACGAAGAAAGAGAAGTACAAAGAGCGAACGAAAGGTTGAAAGAGAAGGAAGGAGGGAGCGACTACTGCATTTCAATGTTGTCTGGACAAGCAAGAAGCAGGGAATAAAAGAGAAAAAAGGAAAAAAAAGGAAATAGAAAGAAATCATGTGGAGAAGAAAGAAAAAAATATTCAGAGAAGAAGAAAACGGAAGAGATAAACGAAGCCAATTTGACCATCGAAATCGGGCTCGGTCCCTGAGACCCAAATTTGGTATTTTTTATTTTATTTATTTATTTCCTATTTAGTTAAAAAATAAGGCCTATAACTTCAGTGCTTAGGCCAGATTTGTAGAGCAGACCAAAAATTTGATTTGAGTTGATTATTTTCCTTTGAGCAAAGTTTGGAGTCTCCCTGAGTTTGAGGTGAGTCTTAATTTATGGTTTTTCATTTAATTTGAGTTTGTGTTTAGAATTAAATTTTCTTTTTAAGTGTTGATTTTGATTTTGCATGGTGAATTAATTATTCATGTCTCGCTTTTCCCAATTACTTAATCGAATTTAATTCCTCAACTAAATTGATTTTAAGAAGTTCAATGTTTGTCAAATAGAATTAGTACCGGATTTAATTTCCACGCATGAATTTCTTCATTGCATTCGGAATAACAGCTTCACGTTCTTTTTGCATTCGATTGAACACCTAATTTCATTGGTGAGTTTGATTCCGCCAAACTATCCCAATTGAAATTGGTGCCATCTCTTATTTTCTTGAGAGGGATTGAGAGAATTTGAGAGAGGGTCCTTTGAGGTTTCAATCCTCGAAATCCTTTGATCTAGCTTAAAATCTCGGGTCAAAAAAATTATTTTAGTATGACGGCATAAGTACACCTTAAAACTGCCCTCAGCCATCATCAATATCCCATGGGGACACCAAACACATTGGGCAAGTGGAAAGCAATTTTTTCCTAACCCCCGTTTTACTAACTCATCAATTTTCTTGTTTGCTTGGGAAGTTCGTAGAGACCGATATTATAACTGAATTGTTGCTGGTGCAAATTGAAGGATATGAAGATATCCAAATGATAATGTGTACTTGATGTATTGAAATGAAGATAATGAAAACATTTTGAACACTGCAAATTAACAAAACATGGGCGAGGCAGAAACTAACATTCTTATAACATACAAAACTAGATTGCCATTCTTTTCTCATATATCCAAACAGAAAATACAGGTGTTTCCATGAAAAATAAGAGAGAAGAATGAAGAAGAAGAAGAAGCCAAGTCTTGTTTATGTCCTGAGGCATGGTAGAAGGGTTGTAAACTTCATCGAGTTCATTCTCATAGGTTAAGTTCAACTAAACTTCTTAAAGCAAGTAAAAATTCACGTAGAGCTACAATGTTGCTTTTCCTTCCATATATTCATAGAATCGCCATTTGTCATTACAGTGGAAGAATTTCCAACTACAAATATCTATTCTATATTAAGTTACAAAGATTTTACCTCTCCACCTGATGAGATTGAATCAATCTTAGGTTTATCTTTTCCTTCAAATTCACCTTCAGCGCCTGAAATTTTGGATCAAACAAAGGAGGACGAGAGGATGGTAATATTAACAGAAAATAAACAAAATGAAATGAAGAAATTGTATTGCATTTTAAGGAGAGTAGGAGACTAACCATTTCTATCCAATAAATCATCCCCCTTCTCACCATCATTCCCTGTGTCACTATTTGCAAATCTATCAGAGGAAGCGTTCACACTGACTATAGATTTAGAATTCCCATCCTTATAAACAATTCGTGCTGGCTCTTTCAAACCTGTTTCCTGATGCATAAGTTTCCAATCAGGCCAAATTGCGACAGCATAACATATATTAAGTAAAATGATTAAGCAATTATAAAACATAGTTCACCAACATATATGTAGGAAAATAAATACAAATCCTATCTCCAATATTGCAAATGGAGATAGTGTTCATCCAACAAGTATACTTTATCTTTTTTTATGACAAAGAACCCCAAGACCCCCATCTCTCCCCAAGTACGAGGGCATTGGGTAAAACTCCGAATGCATGCAGCCCCCCACAAGCCACGAGCAATGGGTTACTATAGGACTCCAATGGGTATAACTTGTATGTTTTACTCATACCTTATTATGAGTAATTTTTTGTCATTTCACATGAGGAAATGACATCAATTTTTCAAAATGAAAAAACTACCCCCAAATGAGACCTTCCATTGGATTGTGCACCATGTTTGTGTGCGACGTGGCACACAGGATTTTTCTTTTTATTTTTATAAAGAATGAATGATCTAGGGAGATCCTATGTGATGCGGGAGTACGCCGGCAACTAGGCAAGAAGAGATAAGAGTCTGTGATGCGGAGCAGAGCATACAGCAGACACCCATTCGCATCTAGACATAGTTTCCGTCTTTTGTTTTGTGTTTTATTTTATTTTTAGTCAGTTTCTTTTCTTATGCAAGGGCACTTTAGTAATAAGTGTATTGTAAACTTATAAATAAGGTCTCCTTGTAAGCTTATACACACGATTGATGAAATAAAATTTGAGATTTTTTCACAAACCTTGTGCGATTGAGAATTGGTGCAATTTTAATTTTGGCGTGAGGCACTTTTGACATGAAGCTTGGCGTGAGGCCATCCTTCCATCTCCAGGTACTATACATCTTATTCATCTTCTCTTCTTCTTACTCTCTCTTTTCTTTCTTCTTCCTCCTCAACGAATAACCGACACCTTCATCTTTGTTGTCCTTATTGCCGTGACCACATTAAACCCATAACTCTTGCTACCGTGCCATCCATAGACCCTTCCAGCCTTTCGCCCCTGTCCATATCTGCTTTCCTGGTCTTTGTCCAAGCCTCATACACCCAAGACCTTCCCTTCAAGTCTCACCCTTCTTTGTCGTTTTCCCAAAATACTCACCCCATTGCTGCTGTGTTCTTCCCAAAGCCTATCCTCTCGCTGTTGCGCCTCCATAACTCACTCCCCTGCAGTCGTTTCTCTCTCCCAGACACATCTAGCCTTTGCCGCTACCTCCAATTCTTCCCCTTTAATGTCGTGACCCTCCCACAACCACATTGTAGTAGTCGCTTACCCTCCTTAAGCACATAGCCTCTGCCGCAACCCTTAAACCCATTCCTATTCCATCGCCAGTCTTTCGTTTCCCTTCCACAATCCTTACTCCATTTGTATTCCCCCTTTTATCTCTAGAGGAACCCAAGTTATACCCATTTACTTGTTTAAACCATATGTCACTTTTATTTAAAACCATGTGCTATTTCATTTAAACCCACATATGCTTATGTCACTCAAAATCACTCCATCCTTTTATTTCAATTTTCATGTATTTATTTACATCATACTCTAAGGATATTTTGCATGACTGTGTGGTAATTTTATATTAATGAATTGCACTTATTAATTGATGGATTAATTTCAGTCCATTTTAGTTTAAGCTGCATTATCTCTTTTTAATTTTAGGGAACCACATTTAGGCATTTAGGATTACCCTATCCATGTCCTGCATTAATCTGCAACTTGGCGGAGGAAGGAGAAGATAATAAACCAAATCAACTTTATTTTCAATTCATTATTATTCGTATGAAGGATGTCCCTTTGTTTACAACCATGACTATTTATAATAAAACTAACACACGAAAATAGAAAAGGACTCTAGATCCGATTGGTAAGACCACCGACCTGACTTTCCTATCCTACTAAAACAAGGACTCCAACGAAAATAGCAACTGTGTTTCTTAATTACTCTAAGACACCAAAAATGAAATTAACAAAATAAAATCTACTAAAAAAATAGCAGTGGATCCGTGCATTGGATCTGGATCTTCTGTGTCCTACATCAGTCTCCCAGTCTTGAAAAGAACTCGTCCTCAAGTGAAAGCCAAAAAATCACACGGCACCAAACAGAGATGAAGACCAAGTCCGAAGATGCGAATGGTGAAGCTTGTAACTGCACAATCTTCAATGCACGGACGATTAGAGCTTTCTTTCTGTAGGACATAGAAGCTAAGGACCACAAACAGGTTCAAGCATGGACGAACCAAGTTGATCAAGAAGGGTTCTTCATATGGCACTGGAGTGATGACAGGATCCTGAGGGTCTGTCGGATGAGGCACCAATGAGAGGATAGGAGGTGAGCAGGATAATTGATAAATAACCATAGATGAATTCTTGGTATCCTTGGGTAATGGAGAGGGTTGGGAAATTGGCGGTGGTGGTAGAGGTTCGATACGTGTCAGTTAAATCGACTGTGACGCCGGCAACACAATTGGTTGTTTCTCCAACACAGGCAATGGTTGTGGGGTCACGACTTCCGGAGGTATAGGCATGAACTACGAGTCTGACTCCTGGGCAGGCACAAACTCCAATGGTGACTCTGGAGGAGTCAACACGCATCTCGAGAAAGTGGGCAAGTATTTCGAGTGTTTTTTCACCTTCTTTGTGTCTCTGCAATTTCAGTCGTGCAATAATTTCTTTAAATTCTTGTAAATAATCTAGAAAGTCAGATCGCATGTCAGACAAAAGTTCTTCAATCTTAGCTCGGGTAACATACTTGTTACCACTATGGGTCGCCGTTGAGTCCACCTGATGATGTGGGTTGAATCGATTTGGGGTTTGAAAAGAATTGGGTGACTTAGGCACTTAGGCGAATAGGAATAGGAAGGAACTGAGTGGTAGGTATAGGGTTCATCAAGTCGGTTAGAGGGGTGTGCAAGGGGATTATATGGAAAGTATGAGGAGGGCCGGGTAAATGGTTTAATGGATGGGTGAGGTGGGACCCAAGGATAAGATATGGAAATAAGGTCGGTCAAAGTGGACACATGCTAGTCAAAAGGTGGGTAAATGGGTTTTAGTTGGGCAATGTGCAAGTTGTAACAGGTGCAATGGAAAGGGGAAGAAAATAAGCACGTGGGAGAAGGGATAAGTTGGTTACACGAGTGGAGGGGTAAGATAAAGAGATGGCTTTTGGCACGTGCGGGGTTCTAAAAGGGGGTATGCGAATGGGTTAAGAACAGAAAGGGAAATGAGAGAAGGTAGCGGCGGGTTAAAGACAAGGGAAGGAGGAAAAGGAGAGGATGGAATCGCAATAGGGGATTACTAACGGAATCGCAGTGAAGAAGTTGAGAGAGAAGGGAACGAGAGTATGTAGAAGAAGATGAGGCCACCTGGCTTAGAGGGACTGGTCTTGAAGAAGGCAGAATCTGTAGCAGAGGCGAAGCGACGAAAGCAGTGGCGGAAGCAACTTGTATACACTTGGGATTAAGCCCAAGCAACAACCACCAGAGTATGGTATCTCCGCTGGGATGAAGCCCAGAATCAGCGATGGTGTGGAGTTATGGTTGGATCTTGCCAACGATAGAGGTAAGTTATGGGTTTCTTGGCTCTCTTTTTTTTTTTTTTTTTGTGTGAAGGGAGGGGAAAAGATGGAGAGGAAGATGGTGTTAGGGGAAGGCTTGAGAGGTACCTGGAATTTGTGCGAAGATCCAGCTGCGGGAATTGAACCGGAAACACGATTGTTGATGGCGCAGGAACAGTGGATGAAGGATGAAGGTCGGCAACAACTCTGACATTTCACAGAAACCCTTCTTGTCTTTTTTTTTCTCAATTTTTCTTTTTGGATAGAATCGAGACCATGATGTCCCTGATAATGTAGGGACCTGTATCCGAACAAGTCGTCTCTGTATAACAGGAGATACAAAGAACCTTGCTTTGAACCAATGATGCGGGAGCACGCCTGCAACTAGGTAGGAAGAGGAGTCTGCAACTTGGCAGAGGAAGGAAGAGAAGATAAACCAAATCAACTTTATTTTCAATTCATTATTATTCGTATGAAGGATGTCCCACTGTTTACAACCGTGACTATTTATAATAAAACTAACACGCGTAAATAGAAAAGGACTCTAGATCCGATTGGGAAGGCCACACACCTGGCTTTCCTATACTACTAAAACAAGAACTCCAACGAAAATAGCAATTGTGTTTCCTAATTACTCTACGACACCAAAAACGAAATTAACAAAATAAAATCTACTAAAAATAAATAAAATAAAAATAGCAGTGGATCCGTGCGTTGGATCTGGATCTTCCATCTCCTACATCACTATGGCCTCCTATGATCAGTCTAAACCATTCAAACTCACCTACTCCCTTAGATTTTCATTTATTCCAAATTGACACCGATCCCTCTTACACAAGATTGATTTTTCAATTAAAAGACTTCAAGCAACCGTAAATATTTAAACCCCTAAATATGGCTATTATCAAGGTGTTGAAGTTACGACCTTACCTGAACATGATCTGTACTATAGGATTGTACTTCTTTATCCTTAGGTGCTAAGGTGTTGAAGTATAAATTAGATCCATCGTTGATGAAAACCATGACCTCCCCTCTCCCTCTCCCTCTCCCTCTCACAAAACGCCGTTGATTTGTTCCATATGGTGGGAAGCACCAAAGAAAGAGTGAAACTATCTGTCTAAACTGTGGGGACCATAGCTGGACTAGATTATGTGATGATCGTGGGAATCATAGTTGGAACCAAGGTTGTCAAAATCGTGCGATTCGACTCGTATCGAGTTGGAAGGTTTTACGATTCGAACCGGTAGAAAATAAAAAATAATTAAAAAAATCACGATATCTACACGAATCGCGAATCGTGCGAGTCGACTCGCACGAATCACAAAATCGTGCGATTCGTAGAACAATGCAAATTGGTTCTGTTTTTTTTAAAAAAAAAAAAATTAAAATATTATAATATTTAAATGGTCTCGAAAAGACCTTTCACCTACCCCTCCCTTCCCTCTGCATGTCTTCGGCTACACAAGGAAACGAAAACTCTCATTTTCGCTGCCTTCCCTCCAACGATTCCTTCCCTCCTCTGCGCTCGTGGATCTCCAAGCTTTCCACAACGAAAACTCCTCCTTCTGCAACCCTTCGCAGGTGCAAGGTATGTTCTTCTTCTACTTCTTATTCTTCCTCCTTTTTTCGTTTTCCTTTTCTTTTTCTTTCTTCTTCTTCCTCTCTGATTTTCATTTTTCTCTTCTTCTTTCTCTGATTTTCGTTTTTCTCTTCGTTTTTCTCTTCTTCTTCTTGCTCTGATTTTCGTTTTTCTCCTCTTCTCTTCGTCATCTTCTTCTTCCTCTGTTTTCGTTATTTCTTCTTCCTCTTTTCTTCTTTCTTCTCTTCTTCTTCTACCTCTGTTTTTCGTTATTTTCGTTGATGTTGCTGCATGGTTTCTCTTCATCTTCTTCTCTTCCTCTTTTCTTCTTTCTTCTCTTCTTCATCTTCTTCTCTTCCTCTTTTCTTCTTTCTTCTCTTCTTCTTCTTCCTCTGTTTTTCGTTCTTTCTTCTTCCTCTTTTCTTCTTTCTTCTCTTCTTCTTCCTCCTCTGTTCTTTTCGTTTTCGTTGCTGATGCTACATGCTTCTTCTTCTTCTTTTGCATCGTTTCTTCATCTTCTACTTCTTCTTTTGTTTTTGTTTCTCTTCATCTTCTCTTCTTCATCTTCTTCTCTTCCTCTTCCTCTTCTTTTTCTTCTTCCTCTTTTCTGTTTTTAGTTCTTTCTTTTTCTGTTTATAATTGTTGTTTTATATCTCTGTTTTTTTATTTAGTATTTACATAATGTTGTAAATATATTAATATCATATTAACATATTTTTATGCCTTTTTTTTTATGATATTGTTTTGGATGTGACTTTACAAATTTGTAGAGACTAAAAACCGTTAAAATGGTCCGAGGTCAACGAAGTGGTGGGAATGACAGACAAGATGAAACATGGAAGTTTTGTAATAGGGTGGAATCGGGCAATCATTTGCATGTGCAATGCAATTTTTGTAAAAAAAAAAAATGTATGGTGATATATATTGGATGAAAAATCATTTAGGAAAAACAAAGAAGGACGTATCGGTATGTGACAAATGTCCAGAATCGGTAACCCAAAAATGTCTTGAGTTGATGGGGCACAATGTGGACACAAAAAAGAGAAAGAGAGGCTCAAATGAAGGCTGGAAGACCTGAAATTTACTTTGATGATAAGGACACAATAAAAGGGAAAGGACCGATGGAAAACTTTGTGAATTTGGAGGATGACAAGAAGCAAACAACTCTTAATAGAGTTTGGAAAAAAGAAGATAGAACAAATGCTTGTCTTAATATTTGTAGGTTCTTCTATGCAAATGCCCTCCCCTTCAATTTGGTAAATAGTCCATTTTTTGAACCCATGTGTGAATCAATTGGGAACTTTGGAAAGGGTTTAAAACCCCCAACATATCATGAGATAAGAAATACTTATCTCAAAATCGAAGTTGAAAATGTAGAGAAAATGTGGGAAAATCATAGAAAGGAATGGGCAAAAAAAGGGTGCACAATTATGACGGATGGTTGGACTGATGGGAAGAATCAGTCTATTACTAATTTCCTTGTCAATAGTCCAATGGGGAGCGTATTTCTGAGAAGTGTTGACACCTCTTCAATTTCCAAGAATGCAGAGAACTTATCCAACCTCATAGATTCAGTCATAGAAGAGGTGGGCGAGGAAAATGTTGTGCAACTTGTCACCGATAATACAGCACCATATGTAAGGGCCGGTGAAATTTTGATGGACAGAAGGAAACAATTATTTTGGCCTCCATATGCAGCACATTGCATTGATCTTATGCTAGAAGACATAGGGAAGCGAAAGTTGGAGTCTTCTACTATTTTCGATGCAAAATCAATTGCAAAATTCATTTATGGTCATGGTTTGGTACTAAATTTAATGAGGCATTTCACGAAGAATCGTGAGTTAGTTAGGCCAGCAATAACAAGATTTGCAACAAGCTATCTTACATTGAAGAGCATACTAAAATGCAAATCTGGCCTACGAAAAATGTTTAGCTCGGATGAATGGGATTTAATGCCTCTATCCAAGACTGAAGGTAGAAAAAAGGTAAATGATTTGATTTTTTATAGTAAGTTTTGGAATCGTGTTAAATTTTGTACCAAGGTTGGAATGCTTCTTGTAAAATTGCTTCGATTAGTTGATGGAGCTGAAAAACCGGCAATGGGATATATATATGAGGGCATGGATCGAGCCAAGGAGAAGATTGCAAAGAGATTGAACAATGATGAAAAGAAATACGAGCCATACTGGGCCTTGATAGATGCTCGTTGGAATCAACAACTCCACCATCCTTTGCATGCAGCTGCTTATTATTTGAATCCTTCTTTCCACTACGATGAATCATTTAGCCCAGATGTTGAAATTAAAAGGGGGTTGTATCAATGCCTTGATAAGTTGGCTATAGGCATGGATGAGAGGATTAAGATTGATGAACAATTGCATAATTTCAAAACTGGAAAAGGATTGTTTGGGGATATGATGGCCATAGCAACAAGGAAGAGAAAACAACCAGGTATTTGGTATTTAGTATTTAGTGATTTACTATTTACTCATTTATTATTTAAATTTAGAATTTGATTTTTTATCTCATATTTTATAGCCATTTGGTGCGATGATTATGGTGATGAAAATAAAGAATTGCAACGTGTTGCGATAAGGATTTTGAGTTTAACTTGCAGTGCAACTGGGTGTAAATGGAGCTGGAGTGTGTTTGACCAAGTATGTATTATTTCTAGCTTTAATTAAATAAATACAAATTTTTAACATTTGTTTAAGAAGTGGAGATAATAATCTTGTATGTTTTGACTTTGATTGTTTTTTAGATTCATACGAAGGAGGAATAGGTTAGAGGCAAAAAGGATGAATGCCCTTGTATTTGTAAAATACAATTTACAATTACAAGTGAGACAAACTTTAAGAGATTCAAAGAAAGATTATGATTCTATTTTGCCTATCGGATGTGGAATCTGATGATGAATGGATAACTGAAAAAGACCAGTTCTTCCAAAGACAATTCTTGGTTGCAAGCCGACGATGTTTAATGAGGAAACGAGTAAGCCTTTTAAACTCTTGAAGATAGGTATATTATAGTTAGATTTTAGAATACAAAATTTATAAAATATTTGATTTTTCTATTAACAGGGGTTTATTCAAGAAAACGAAAGAGAGTTGAAGGAGAGGAGGAAAGCGTTGAAGAAATTAGTGAGGGAGATGTGGAAGATGGAAGAGACAATTTATCTTCATCCTACTTAGATGTTTTAGATGATATTGATGACAATGACATTCTTTAGAATATTAGATGTTTTGTATTTTGGAATGTAAAAACTTCACTTTTAATGCATTTAAAATCATTTTGATTTGGTACATTTTGTCATATATTTATGTCTGTGTATATTTACTTATATATTATGAGAATTGAACAAAATGTTATAAATCTTACGATTTTATGATTTACGATTCACGGTTCACGGTTCAGACCCCTAGACCGATTCACGTTATGATTCATTTTTGACAACCTTGGTCGGAACAAAAGTGGAGAACCTATGGCAAGCTAAAAGGAGGGCTACGTGAATCTGAACCTTTTGGATTGAATAGGATTGATTACTTGACTATCAACATTTTGAACTGGTAACATTGTAGTTGCCATGTAGGTGGCAACGTATAATCATTTCTCCATACAAAATTTATAAAATTTGGATTCAGCTTAAACAATCCTTCAAGGTTACAAAAGAAAATGATAATGACCTGGTGGATTGCATTCAGTTTCAATGTATCACCTGTGTGTTTCTGCATTAACAAACACAAACCCATTTCTCATTATAAAAAACCCCAAGTTCAAACTCTTGACAAGAAAGCATAACGTAAGTGTTCTATAAAAAATCCATAAAAATAAAGAATGCATAATGGGAAATTCCAAAGATGTCTCAAAAAAAGTGTCTTACACTGCTGGAGATTTCCTCAAGAAATTCCTTACGTGTTCCTGCAAAAGATTCAGCAACAGCAATCAAAACTCAAAGTTAAAAATGTTTGGCTACATGGATGCCCTCCAAAATAATTTTCCTGTAAACATAGGTATATGAGGTTTGGTCTTTTAGATGCATTTTACAGGAAAACTATTGTTTCTTAACATAATAATCATGGAAAATCGTCTGGTGTTTGGTTATAACAATAATCTTAACATTCTCAGTATCCATTTCTTTATAAAATAGGAAATTTCAATCCTGAAATTTGCAAGCCAAAGCAACATTGTTTTGCAAATCGTGGAAAATGGACATTCTCAGAACAAGGTTTCCTTATTTTATTCCCTTATAAAATAAATAAATTCAAAATGAATTTCTAGGATATCCCAAGTCCTGGTTTAAAATACACAGCCATGCCCAACTAAGCAACTAGCCGATATGGCAATATTGGGAAATTTTCAGTGTGACTCACCAAAACACCAATATCATAACTGGAATGCAGCTGAAATGTATTTTAAAGTCCAATAGATCATCATCATCAATGTCCAAAATGTAAAACAAAAATTCAGACACATTTTTCAAATGATCATCCCAGAAATCTGAAATCTTGAGTTGAAAAGCCCAGGCATCCAAAAAAAAGAAAGAAAAAAAAAGCATATAAAAGAAAGAGGCAATCTATTCAAATAAAAAAACTGAAAAATTGATGCAGATGCTTTAACGGCAAACATATAGGGCCCATGGTCCACTGAAGCGAAAACACCAAATTTTAGATTATATATAGATTTAGAGTGAACTTGATTGTCAGTAATTTTTAATTGTGTTCTCTATTTGAGGCATAAACTGATGACCGAATCACATGAAACTAAGACCCATTGAAACTCAACTTTCATATGATTTAGATAATAACATTATACCTAAATTTAGCCATCATTTAAAATCTCAAAATAAATCCAAAAATGAATCTAGATCTGTACAGTGAATGCCCCACACTAGTGGATCGTGTGCCCTATGTATGACCGGTCCAGCGTCTGCATCGGAAATTGATTGATTGAGAGAGAGAGAGAGAGAGAGTACCGAAATTAGAGATTTTATTGGGGAGAAAGAGGATGGAAAGGAAAAGGGAGAAGGAGAGGAGAAAGAGGATGATAATCCTCTCGTATTTGACAGCTCTCTTCATCAATGACCGAGAGGTTTCTTTCTAGGGTTTTCTCCTTTTTCTACTGCTCTTCTGAAGTAGAAGACGACGAAGAAGAAGAGAAATCGCATTTGCCTCGAGGATCCGATTGGAGGAGAAGATGGGGACCTTATTAGGGTTTTGATTCAGAGAGATTTATATGATTGGATGGAGAACGACAATTCAAAGTTTGGCAGAGTGTTTGGACAACGTGGGAATCGGCCTCCATCAACTCCGTGACATGTATCAGATAGACACCTGGCACTTCTAACTGAAATTGCAATCCCAAGACTAAGTGTCCTTTTGTAGTCACGTGACGGATGTGCCGGATGAGTGCATGCACCGTAAACCGGTCCCACCAAAGTTTAGAGGAAACTCTTGCCACGTGGCATGTTTTCGATACTATTTTTTTTTAAACTAATTAATCGGTAAGGCATATGCAAACTTCTCTGTACCAAGCCAGCTCTCACAAAATGAATTTTTTTATTTAATTTTAAAAAATTCAATATAATTCACTAGACTCAAATTCTATAAAGCAACTTAAATTAGTATTTAAGATTTTTTTTATGTCTTTAAATTATAATTATAATCATGTCCTTGCCTTGGAAGATTATTGATAACTTGAGTTATAAGAATTTGGAATTTTTTTATTTAAAATAATAATAATTAGTGCTAATGGTTTAAAATTCAGTAACGGCCAATATTTTTCTCTCTCTCCTATTTTTTTTAACAAAAACTACCGATATCGGCCGATATCATACGGCCGAGATACCGGCATATCAACCGATATTTGGACCACTGATTAGGGCTAAAATCGGGTCGGATTTCTTAAAATCTAACCCGACCCTAGTCAATATTTATGAAACCTAATCCGAGCTATTGATCCGAATTCTAACCCGACTCAACCCGAATTCTGACCTGACCCGCATTCTGAACCTATTTTAGTTGGGTTAGATCGGATCGTGTCAAGTCGGATTAACTTGAAAATTTCTCAACCCGACCCGACCTGAATTCTATGTTGGTTTTTGTCTTTTCAACCCGACCCGACCCAAGTTTCACCCCTAAATAATATATAGGCATTTTCTATTTATAGTAAGAAATTATTGTTCTAAAAAGTAAAATAATTTTGTTTTCAAATGATAAAATTAAGTTGTTGTTTTTTTCTATTTTAGATAACGCTATCTTTAAAACAAAAAAAAAAAAATCATCATTTTTAAGATGTTCATTTAATTAAGAATCTTCAAATATTTTAATGATTAAAATGCAGTTTATTTTAATGTAAGAATCTAATTAATAATGGTTTTAATATAAACATATCTTTTAAAAGTTTAACACGAGGTGCAGCTAAATAACCTCTACTTTAATTTTTTTTTAAGAAGATATCAAATGTATTTGAAATAATACTCTTTTTATGTTTTTGTCATGAATTATAATTAGTTAGTCAAATAGAAAATATATTAATTAAATTAATTGTCATATCGCCTAAATTATAAAAATGATATATTTTAAAATAAGTTTTTTTTTTTTATTTTAATAGTATATTGGTACGGACTTTGGCACACATAATATAAATTTTTTAACCACATGATTTCAATGTATTAATATCATATCTGTATGCCTAATATCCATGGATGAAGAAGTTGAATTTTATATGCTTAGTTGCTTACTTTGTATCTATGTTTTCCTTTAGTTTAATATAAATTTTAAATTTATAAAAGTAAGTGTTTTATTTTTTATATTTCTTCTACTTGTCAGAAAATTCACTAATTGTGTACACAATTTAATAATAAAACTTACGGAGTGATAATACAAGTTATTTCACACATCATTCAGTCTTCTATAGATTTAAATTCAATAAATAAGTTCAGACATCTTAATTAATAATTAAACTTTAATTATTAAATTTTAAACTTAAAATTATTAGACATTAATTATTTTTGACAATTTAATAGTCAATAAAATTAGATATCCATCCATCATGTTAGAAAATTTACCATATAATGAGACTCACTCTTCAATATAGTTTATCGGACAACCGAGACTTGAAAGTACTCTTCTTCGGCCAACGATCCTAATACGGGCAAAATCCGTTAGGAGACACGGGATGTAGTAAGTATAGGTGTACCGATAACAAGCCGTTATATATATGTTCTGCATATCGGTATACCGGTATTTGATAAGTGGTATACCGGTAGAAGTAAAATGGGAATTTCACTCCATCCCGTATCTCATAACAAATTTTGTCCGTGTTAGGATGGGCATCCTTCTCAAAATTATTTTCTTTTTTCACATTGGGTTGAACCCATTTTTCCTTTTCTTATTGTTGATTTTTTTTATGATAAAAATAAAATTTTAATGTCTCTTAAAAGATAAAAGATTCTTTGATCTCTTTAAAATCATTATTTTCTATCTAACCTAAAAGTTCATGTTTATTAACTATCCTAATTTTAAATAAATTTATGCTTTAATCTAGAGGATAGTAATTATGGGGAAGCTAATTATTAGTAATATTGGTAATCTATAATTAGTCTTGGATGGAAATAGAAAATTAAGCCCACAAGCATGTTATGTATTATCATATTACTTTCATTATGCCATCACAACTAATTGATTTCATATGGAATGTTTGGTGAATGTCTTAGCACATGTTTTTGGAAGATGTTCTACTATAATTTATTCATGGAATGTTTGGTGTGACCATTGGCACAAATTATAAGTAAAATCTATTCACACATCTTTGAGGCAGCCTTAGCAATTGAGATGTGACAAATTTGTTTGTTTTAGTGATTAATTTTGATGGTAAAAAATCAAAATTTTAGATCATATAATCTCCTAACTCAGGAAGTAAGAGGTGTCAAGTTTGAACCCACATGGTCTCACCTGGCGTACTCTAAGGGCAGTGGGTATTACCCTTGAGGATTTTATGCGGGTTTTCCCCTCACGTAAATTAAAAAAAAAAAATCTAAAGACATGAGAATTAAATAAATAAATAAAAATGAGAATAAAAATATTGTCTTTATATTTATGTACATTAAAGTGGAATATAATAAAAAATTATTAACACAATACTTAATTAAAATTACTTAATATTAAAAATAAAATAAAACAAATTACCTATATCCTTAAAGTATATTAAATAAGAGTATTAACAATACAATAAAATTCTTAAAAAACCTAAAGTGGAAGTAATACTAAAGAAATAAATTAATTGTAAAATGAAATCAAGTTGGTAATTCAAAATAAAATAAAAATCTCAAAAATATTAAAAAATAAAATTCAATCATTTGGATTCAATATATCAGTCCCTTGTACTCTTCCCTTTGTGTAATACCCAAATATTTGAATAGTTCATTTAGAAATTTCATAATCAAATTAAAGACTCTTAATGTTTTAATTAAAGAAACATATTGAAGTATTAAAAATAAAATTAGGAAATGACAAACAAATCCATTCTAACCTCTTGTATAATTTAAAAATTATTGAATGACATTTGAAGAAGTGGGAAATATTGAATAACATTTAGATAAGCCTCAATACAACTGGTAAAAGCTCATTATTGTAAAGATTGTGAGGTCAAGTCATATGGGCATCAAATTGACGGTCGACCTATGAAAATAAAGGTAAACTTTGAAAAAAACTCATAGTGTAAAAATCACTATCTTAAAAATAATTTATCAAATTCAAATATAAAAATCAACATCAAATTTATAGGATATAAATGACTTAGATGTGGGGAAACTTCTCCATTTTAAATATATTCTCCAAGAGAAAGTGGAGGCCATAACAAATGAATCTTCCCCTTTTCTAGGAGAAAATGGTTTTCTCCACCTTTGCCAAGAAACCATCTTCTATTCACAGGAGAACCTCTAGAACAAGGGTGGAAATATCACTGTCGGCTGGTATCGATGACAAATATCACCGATACATATCATATTGGCTGATATTATTACCTCTGCTCTAGAGAATCTTAAGAAAGATGTGCATAAGTTCTCCTTCACTTGATGTACCTCCTACTTGAAGTTCTTATCATCCAAAGTCCAAACACACAAACACAGTTGAGAGATTGAGGCGATGAGGAATAAAATGAGTAGCATTGTGGAGAATTGATTTAAAGAGAATGGACCTCAAAGCTGATCATTGGATCATATAATTAGGTTGGATTTATAAAATACCATATCAATAGATGTAATTCCCCACTGAAAATGCTATAAATTTAGTAATTTTTAAAATTAAACTCTATTCAATAGTGAGTGTAATTAAGAATATGCACGGATTAGACAAATAGATACTCGTGGATTCATAGGTTGTGTTTGGATGAGGGGTGAAAACGAGGGCAACTCTTGTCTACCCTTGACGAGAAATGACGAGAAAATCTTAAGTTTTTCCTTTTTTCCGCACAAATCTGAGACTCTTTACTTTTAGAGGTAATCATTTTAGCTCTCCTTCGGAACAAGTTTTTCCTCTTATACATTTTCCACTGTAATTACCAAATAAGATAAGGAAAAACTATGTTCAAAGAAAATTCGAGCAAAACTTACCTTTCATCTAAACACAACCATAGTTGGCATAAGAAGAGAAGAGTGTAAATGTGGGTTCCCTTAATCTTGAAGCGTACAAAATGATAAGGTTGTGGTAGGTAGGATGCTCTTAATATGCAGATCATGGTGGGCTCACCCTAGGGCCATTCATGAGTTCTGGTTTAGGCCAAGATTCTTCTGGTTCAAACTTGAGCCCATTTCAGGGGTCGAAATCTTGGGATTTCTATAGTCGAGATATTTCGGCAGATACACATACTATCGGCCAGAGATAAAAAAGTTCGGCCGATTTTTATTTTTTATTTTTAAAAAAATAAATATCGGCGTGGGCCCAGTCGATATCTCGGCCGATGTTTATATTTTTTTTTAAAAAAAACAGCCTTTTTTATTTTTTTTAAATATTTTTTCAAAAAAAAACCACCTTAAAAAAAAGTAAGGGGAGAGAAAAACCTCGGCCGAGATTAAATATCGGCCGAAAATTCAGCTCACCCATTTACATCATCAAAATTCAAGCCCACCCTTAGTATGTCAAGCTTTTTATGTTACAGCGCAGGTCCATTTGCTCATGTACTATCATAAACAATGACTATAGATAATTTGACTCAGACCTTGACACTTGCATATCTAAATACCTGACATCTATCACAGAGTCCATTAAAATCTTTGGACCAAACCTCACCCACATGAAGGTTTCATTAAACCTCTTAAATGGCCCAGCCCGAGTCAATATTCCCTCACAAAATGACCACATAAAGGCCCAACTAAACGTAAATCCTTTCACATTCTTTCCAAGCCTTTTTTTTATTACATGGATATCCCCATTCTATATTGGAGGTGATACTAATCTTACAGACGTATTTAAACCTCCCAATCCACACAAATTTACTAGGAGTGACCGTTGGAGTTGAACATAAATCGAACTCAAAGCCCTGCTTTATAAGATGGGCATTTAGACTTGGAGTTAATCCGTCCCAAGCGTTGGACTTGATCTGATTCTGAAGTTCATATTTTTGAGCCATTACAAGTTAACTGGACCCAAGGAGTCTAGGCCCAACAAGTTAGGGTTATTTCACTTCACATGTTCAAATCAGCAAATTCTTGGTGAATGGGCGACCGTGTCGCACCACATCAGCTACATCATTCCATTAACATCATATTTTGTCATCCTCGATCTATCTTGCATTCTTACCACATAATTTGATCCCAAATCTAAAACTCCATGAAAGGTAAAAGTAAGTTGTCTACAAATCACAAACAAAGAAGTAACCATGACAATTGAGCTAGAATTGTTATTACCATCACAAGTACATAAGGGCAGGGTTCAAACGAGGGATAGAGGGGTACAAATGAGGGCAATCCTCATTTACTCTCGTTTGATAACAAAGGAAAATGATAAGAAAATTTTAAGTTTTTCCTCTCCAATATTATCTCTTAAGGTAATCCCTTGTCAAGGGTAACCCCTGAAAATTTATCCATCATCCAAACGTAGCCTTAATTTCTTTGAAAGGTATTATAGTTGGCTAGCACGTGGGTCACATAAATTTTGAGGTCAAGAATTCGAACCTCTTTCACCTCATTTTTTTTGTCAGACCTACTAACCAGTTTCTTAGATTTCTTCTGAACATGAGTTTTCAAATTTGTGTTTGGGAGGAGAAACTCGAATATTTTTTTGACCCTTCCCTTCGTTACCAAACGGAGGTAAATAAGGATTACCCTCATTTTCATCTCTTTTCCAAACACAACCTTAATAAAACTTAATTAATTGAACTAAAAATTTTATGCAAATACAAGAAATGAATGTAACTCATTAACTCGACTCCTAAAAGTTCCACTTTGAATTTAGAGGGAGAGAGGCCACAAATGTCAGAACCAAATAAATAAGAACCTGCATTACACCAAACACAAGGAATGCTCTGATACAATACAATGGCATCTTCTCACATTTCATGATTTTTTTTTAAAACTTAATTTCATGCAAATGATGAAAAAATTAGGAAAATCACACAAACTCTTTATAAACTCTATCAATCACATTAAGGCATTTTGATTTAATTCTATAAATACTCAATATCATTTCATTAATTTTTTTTCAAAAAAAGTCCAAAATGTGGACCATCGTAGAGTAATTTTTTTAAAAAAGATAAAAATAATTAAAATGGACAAATCTAAAGGAAAATGAGGTTGGAAACAAAAATTGAATATGAAAAACCTACTTTTAAGTCTTTCTAAAATTATACCCAGTGCAAAATTCAAAATAAAGAAAAAGTGAAATAGACTATTTTTTTTTTTAAAAAGAAAATTCTCTCATGGGCATTTCAACCTTTTTTTTTTAAATTAAAATTGTGTCTAGCTATAGTAAAAACTGTAGGTTTTGGACTTCTTTAATCTATGAATGAAAAATTTCTTCACCCATTTTCCCTTTTCATGCTTACTGTGCACCGTCCACTTGGCATGTCTTCAATTTAATCATGATTTGATGTACTTTCACCGTGAAATTTATAATTGAGTTTTTCTTTTCATGATTTGATTTTTAAGCTTTCAAATCAAAGTCTTTGATCAGCTAAGATTTTTAAGACACCACTAATTCATAAAAAGTATTTGTTGGCACCATTAGTTCATCAGACCTCCCTCATTTGATTCATCCAAGTTCGATAATTTCATAAAATTAAAAAAAAAAAAAGGAAATTTTATAAACATGTATATAAAAATCAATGAAGAGATTAGATTTTCATAGATCAAATGCCATAATTAAGGGTCATCCTTACCATTAAGATGATATAGCATGAGATCATTCTTCTTTTAAAGTATTGATAAAAAAAAAAATTCAAGTACTCCCTAAGACATATGATAAAATTTAAATATTTGTAATCAAGTGAATTTTAAATCTTTAATAATTGTCACTTTCCAATAATTACATATATCCATCACTTTATTTGTTTGACTGGTTGAGTATTTTCATCTTGTATAGGAGGTCTAGCCTTCAAACCCTTAGAACGTCTAACCTGATCCATGATACATGTGGGTGCTTGGGTGGTGTCATGGATCCAGAGTTTTACCTATGATCACCACAAAGTGGGATCGGCGGGTTTCCATATATTAAAATAAAAAACTTAAAAGAAGGATAAGCTAGAAGTAAAATAGTAATATATAAACTCGTATCAATTTCAAAAGTGCGAGTATGATTCATTTCACTCTCAAATCTCACTCCCATTCGATTGGAGTCACAAAAATCAAACCTAAGATTCTACTTTAGTCTTTAATGATATCTCAACCCACAAAACTTCATTCCCATAACACTGTAGGATTGGTGTGCTAGCGAAGAATCTATCTTAGAGAGCGAGAGTCTTGAGTTTTAATTTTATCCAACTTCAAAGAGTCACTCTCCTTAATTTCACCTAGTGTATGAGTAGGAAAGCTTGCACACACCTCAAATACTAATCAGGTGCTCTAAGAGGCCCTGTACACCTCGATCTTAAAAAAACACAAAACTTCATCCCATTCAATTGAAGTCCCAATTAATTTAATTTAAGTTATAACTTTATCAATCAAGTGTGGAATGCAGGAGTCTGGCCGATATGATACGGGTTTTAAGCCTCGTATAATATTGACCGATACGTATTGTATCAGCCGTACAACAATCATATCGGACGATATGGCCGATATAATTAATATCAGCAATTTAAAAAAAAAATCAAAACGGTGATGGCCCAGGTCAAAATATTGGCCCAATATCGGCCGATATCAGCCGATATCTACATTTTCAATTTTTTTTTTTTTAAAAGTTTCTTTTTTATTTTTTTATATTTTTTAATTCAAAAATAATAAAATAATATCAATATTTAATAAAAAACAAAAAGAGGAGAGAGAATCATATCGGCCGAATTATCGGCCGGGACGTTTTGTATACCTCCGGTGGAATGAAACACATTCTCTAATTCAATCTCTCAAGGCAACATCGAAATATCTTAATTATAATTTGATAATTGATATAAGAAAGATTTCTTTATGTTTTCACACAATATATTAGTAGATCAAGATCATTTAGATTATAGTTTCAAAATAAATTCATTCTTGTGTTTATGCTATTCTCAAGTATTTCTTTGATGATCCAAATCCAATGACTTTTCCTAGTTGTTTTTCTTGACTTAATTGATTGGATGAGATCTATTATAAAAGGCTTTAATGTGGAGATTTCTTTTTCCTTCTCTCACTAGGAATGAACTCGACTTTCAACAGTGTGAATCCTCATTGTAAAAAATGGGGTCATTTTGAGGTTAGAAATGCAAAAAATCAAGTTTGGAGTGAAAAGAGAGAGAAAGGGTGCGAACGAAGGAGCTCCTCACGTGGGCCCCACATTGGCTTAAAAAAAAATTTAAAATAAAATAAAATCGTGGACACTCTCGTGGCCGCGTGATGCCGATACGTTACAGTCAAAACATAATCTATCGGCCGAATTTTTTACCTTAGGTCGATACTTGTGCTTGAGAAGAACAATCCTCTTACTTCGCGAACTATGTGATTCTCCCTGATTCAAATTAACTTAAAAATTATTAATTTTTAAAAATCATCTACATGTGAGTCCCATGTTTCATGTGATTTAAATTAGAGTAGCGATCCTCCCACGGGTGTTTTTTATAATCAGACACGTAAGTTAGGGTATTGCCCATTTTACCCTTGCATTGTAGTATAAATTGACTTACTGACCGGATCACTGAAATCAGATCAATGAAATTTATGTAAGTGAGACTGTTTTTTTATAAAAAATAGCAAATTGGATCAATGAAATCTGATAACTGAACGGATCACTCATTTTTCTTTAAAAATACTTTCGTACGACAATGAAAGAGTAAAATGGACAATATCCTAAAACTCTTGTCTCTTTACACAAAATGTCCGTGGGAGGATACTACCCTAAATTAAATATAAAATCTTATAAAAAAATTCATAAACAAATAGTTTGGTTTTACAACCGTCAAGGTGATATTGGTTTATAGTGATAATAGAGATTTCATTTATTAGTTAAGTTACATGATGGCCCACCATTGATGATTTTCAGATTTTTCTTTAATAGGCCACTACTACAACACTTTCCATGTTAGATAGTGGGAATAGAGATGCATTCCACCAAAGCCACTGAACTGAAGCATGATAATATAATAATGACTAATTAACAAACTAACATTAAAATATTATTATCAGTCTTTCCATCTAAGAGATTTGATATTAACAAATTAACATTAAAATATTATTATCAGTCTTTCCAATGTAAAGACTTGCTGTGAACTTATGAACCATTTACTTATTTTACTTTAACACCCATGACAATGACATAAACCTAAGACTGTAAAGGGGCCATTTCTTGTAGTAGTTTAATCAATAAAAATCCCTTTAATACATTGAGGCATTTCTGTAGTTATCAATTAGAAGTAGAATAATAGTCCTCCTATCATAATGTTTTGAAGTGGTGTTTGAATAATAATTTTTACATTCACGTAATGAAGTAGACATTTTCTATCAATTCTTGTGGATTGTTGGTAATCGTTATCATTAAAAGATGACCCTTTTATATTGAGAGTGATTCGAATTCAAGACCTAGATCTCAGGCGGGTTTCTGACCGTCAAACTAACCCTCACGAGTTCATTATCATTACAGTTAAAATTTTATTTAATTAGAATCGACTTTTTGAATTCTAATTTTTTATTTGACCTTACTATAAATCATTTGATCGGCCACTCCATTATCTATTATATCTTTTTCTATATCTTTTTTCCTAATTTTTATTGTTTTACTCTTCCTCTTAGTGCCCATAACATGTAACCTCTCCACTTGTAAATCAGGGTCATCTTCCCACTTGTAAATCAGGGTCATCTTCCGCCTTCTACTTACATGCACAATCCACGCAAACGAGCTTCCCTAAATTTATCATCGATTGAATTATTTTTAAACGAAATCATTTGTAATTATATCATTCAAAAGTTAAATCACTCATATAACGTAACCTGAAGTCTCCGTTGCTGTAATTTTATTCACATGTCTTGGTCTTTTTACCATTCAAGACTTTGTTCCATATAGCTTTAGAAGTGGATGCCTCCCATAACTAATCCATCCTTGACATGCATGCTAATGAGAGAGTAGTTTCTAATGGCACCATTAGCAACCACTCTTAGGAGTGTTGGACTCGTTCGATTTTTCAGAAAAAAAAAATGGATTTTGGAAATTAGGGCCAATTCTATGTCAGAAAAATAGTATACTTCTTTTAAAATAATTTCATTTTTTATAAATTAATCTTATTAAATTAAAATATATATTGTACAGTTATCTATTATGAAAAATAATTTTCATTTAAATACTTTCATTTATTTGAAGTAAATAAAATTTATAAAGAGTAGAAAACTCCAATTTAGCTATATACTTTATTTAATTTAAATCTAGATTCCCTAATTATTTAGCAAAATAATTTTTTTAATTCTCAAATAGACAATTAGTTACTCAATTTATCATAATTTATTATTTATTTAAATTTGAGTCACAAAAAACTCGTGAGTTAACTATGTTGACAAGCGTGGTCCTATTTCTATAGTTTCACACCTTCATTTTTCAAAACCATAAGAGGACTAGGCATCGAATTATATATAAATCTATGTGATTGAATTAAATTGGTCTTTCAAAAAAAATTCAGTTAGGTATGTAGAATTAAGTAAAAATTAGACTTGTATTAATCCAACTTAAAATATTAAAAGAATCAATTAACAATATCAAAATAGCAATAAATACACCAATAATATAATCCAAATATCTCAATTACATTAAGTTTTAGTTCTACTAATTCTAGGTCTATTTATTCTAAAAGTTTGTCTCCAAAAGCCCAACTTATTATTGAGTTATTCTTTCTTTTCACTAATTAAAATTATATCATGTGTGAAAAGCATAGTATTTCATTTTGGATTCTTGGTATTAAATTATCCATGATTAACACAAAGAGATTTGAGCTTAATGTGGATTCTTGATAAAGATTTATTTTTTAATTAAGAAAATAGCTCATCTTCTATTTATATCCATTTAATCTCTGCAATTAAATTCATGGTGAAAGTAAAAACTAGTATGTAGCTAACTTTTATTACTTTAGATCGAAAAGTAGTAGCATCTCTTTTAACTTATTGTTGACAACAACGTGTCCTGAAATTGTCATGTGATCATGATCCATATAATAAATATTGGCAGTATTTTCATATTTATCATATTTTTTTAAATAAAATATCATTACCGCATTAATAATTCGTATTTATAGGCACGACGGTAAATTCTCAATAAAATCACGTTAAAAATACGATAAATGGTAATATCACAATAATATCTCGATAAATTCCCAATAAATTACCTAAAAATTCCTTATTAAGAATTTTATTTTATTAATTTTTTCATTTATTTTATTTTTATTATTTTCAAATATTATATTTTCTGCAAGATTTTCCCATTAATTCTTGGTAAAAACTTGAGAATTTGAAAATATTCTGATATTACCAATCACTATTAATATCTCGAGAACAATATTTGTGACAATCATCATGATCATACTTATACTCAACATTAGATTAAAAATAAGTTTTTGTTAGGTTGATTATTGAGCTCCAAAATTCAAATATATTATTATCTAATCTTGTTATTTATTAGACAGTACTTATTCATGAAAATTACATTAATTGATCAAGAGTGAATACAGCCAAGGGACTTATCCACAATTTTTCTGAAGTACGGGTTCTTTAAAGCATATGAGAAAGGCTCGGCATTTAGACACCGCGGAAATCTGTTATCAGACACTGAATTTCAGATTTTGAGTGGAAATTACGATTCTACCTTTCCTCGTGGAATCGACCGATTGAACAGACAGTCCATTTCCACTTCGATCAATCGATCCCTTCCGCGTAGAATCGTGCGATTGATTCCATGGGATCGTACGATTGATCCCTCGAACACGAACGGAAAATGCTAGCTGGAAAAATCGACCGATTGAAACATATACGTGCGATTGATTCTGTTTATTTACGCGAACATGAGCTAAAGATGTTAGCCAGAGAAATCAACCGAATGAAACATATACTTGCGATTGATTCTATTTATTTATACTACATAACTACATTATTTAAATAATAAAATTTCTTTAAAACTTTAAAATTATTTTTTAAGCATGGTGTATTTTTAAAATTTCTCAAATTGTATATTTAGACTAATTACGATAAGCTGATAAAAATACTTTAAGATTTAAAGCTTGATAGCTGGATTTTCAATAATAATGAAATTTTAGCCTCCCTTCGTCTTCTTCCCTCCGCTTAGCCATTGGAGCGGCTTTTTAAAAGTTTAAACATGAGAGAGAGCGAGCGAGCATTTCTCCAAGAATTTGGCCATGGCCGGAGAAGAACTTCTCGATACTCTCGGGTAGTCTTCCTCCACCGCTGGATTGAAATTGGACGGCGGAAATGGCTAGAGAAGGAGTCATTATTTCGATGGATAGGAAGGTGGGGGTTTCTAGGAGCTGGATTTTGCTACATTGCAACGGCGAGGAGAAAATCTTGGACGTTGATAAGTACGCCATCATGCACATGTTCCAAATCCACGCTCGCGATTATCGGATTCTGGATCCTGCGCTATCCTATCCGTCGACCATCCTCGGGCGAGAGCGGGCCATCGTTCTCAATTTGGAGGTGGGAATTCTCATTGTTTCTGTAAAAAATTCATTTGGATGTATGGAAAGGGAAGAACTTTTCTGAAAAGATAACTTCTTTTAACTGAAAATGGAAATGGGTCTAACCGTACGTGGGTTGGAAATGGTTACTTTTGGAGAAAGTTGTTTCCTTTCTATATATGTAAGCAGAGCAACAAATTTTAGAAGAACATGGAAATTCTGCAAATTCTGGAACTTGAGGAATTCCAGCAGAGCCCAGACATGGTTTTAAAAATTCGAAAAACGGAAATTTGGAAATAGAATTTGAAATCCCAAACTCAGACTTGACTTGAGTCAAGTAACTCACATGTTTTTTTTCCAAATTTATGAGAAAACAGTAGATAAAACTCTTCAAAAGATTGGTACGACTCACTGACTTGCCTGCCCCTATATCGAATTGTGCAGAGCCAACTTGAGTGAGTCAATTGAGCTTTAACTATCAAATTTGGCAGGGAAGCTAAGGATTAATACAAAAACCTTCAAGAGACATTAATAGCTGCCCCTTTAAAACAATGATTGCATACTCTCAATGTAAAGTGGTCAATGCATATAATCATTGCTTTAAATCGAAGAGAGGTCATGGATGTTTTAATTAATAGGACAAAAACCTCCAGGAGACATTAATAGCAATGACTATAGACTCTCAACATAAAGTGGTCAATCGATATAATCATTGTTTTAAATTGAACAACGACTATTCTTTTATATTAGGAGAGCCCACTTCTACACTATGCAATGTAGGATAGCCACTTCCTATATGGCTATATACCCTACCAAAGGCTCACTATAAGATATGGACTCAATGTTGTAATATCCTATTTTGTGTTATGCAGGCTTGGAGTTATCAGCTCAAATATAGAAAATTATCATTGTTGTGATATCCAATTTTGTGATAGGTAGGCTTGGAATTATCAGCTCAAATATGAAAATCCAGGAAAGGACTAATTTGGCAGCCCAAAACTCCTTTTAAAGCATATTTGGTAGAAAATTCCAATAGAAGTTAAAGTTCTCTGTATTCCAGAATTATCCCATGGACTAATTCTAGATTTTGAAGGATTCTTGCAATTTTTTCTTTTTTCTTTTTTGTGCACCTTTTGGTTGGTTTTAAATTATTTGACGAAATTTGAGCTCCAGAGTATAAATTATTGGAGTTAGAATTGTTAAATTACCATTTTAGATGGAATTTTTTTAAGTCGGTAGAATCGGAACCATGTGGGATTTCATAATTCTCACTTCAGAGAACTGGTTTCACCAAACATGAAATTCTTTGGGAGATTTTACAAATTCCACTGAATTCCAATTCCACCAAAAGAATTTCATGCTACCTATTGGACCCTTATTGGCTCCAATTTTTTTTAATCATCATCTAAGCCATTTATCCCCCTATATATATATATAATGGTAATTCTGTGTCATTTTATGATATGATTGCAACCAGTCCACAATTCTGATTCCACTGAAGACTTCCAAGTTCCAAGCTAACAGACCCTTAAGTGACTCAGATTTTGTAATTTAAAAATAATTCTTTCAAGCAGGGATTTGTAAATATCCCAGTATTGGAACTTTATGGAATTTCGTCAATTATGGAATTCTTCATGGAATTTCATAAGTTCCACAGAATGCTCATTCTACCGAAGAATTCCAAGAAACAAAACATGCCCTTTAATCTCATTTGAATTATCAGATGTCCTATGTTGAGTTCATTTTGATCATTGGCTTGTATTTGGCTTCTTCTTCTTTTTTAATTGCAATCAGCATATCAAGGCGGTAATCACAGCAGAGGAGGTATGTTGTTTTCTTTTTCTGGTTTTATTCTACATCTATGTAAATTCCTGTTCTTGTAGTTGAAACTTAAACAGCTCTGTTTTATCTCTTAAGTGTAGAATACATTGTTTTGTAATTTTTCAATTGTAGTTTTATTTTTACTAGAATTAATAAAAAAATATTTACAAGTTTTTTAGAAGAATTTGTTGCACTTCGTATGGAAAGAAGTCTATTTGGAATTTAGTGGTTTTATGTGTGGTGACTCTTAATTGAATTTCACTATTTCAACTTCTTTCCTTTTCATTTCAAATGAGTAAATTTGCAATTTCTATTACTTTTACTAGTTATTACCCAAAAGAGTATTTAATTATTTATTTGATTTCTAATGCTAACTGCAAATCTATCCATGAGGGATTTCCTAGCTACGCCAGTTCTCAAACTGGGTCATTGAAAGCATTGTTGCAGAACCCACTTCAATGCATGCAAGAATTTTGGTGATCCAACCCAATGGTGAATTACAATCACTGGGATCAAATTTGGATGGCAGACCAGTTAATGGGGTCCGGATATGTGTGAACAGTTTGTAAATATAGGTGGGTCCAAAAAGTCCTATTAGGTTCTCAATTGAAAACGATCTTTCCCCAAGTTTGGCAAGCAGATTTATCATCATCGTTGTCATTATCGTCGTCATCATCATTATCATTCTGATGTAAACTGGGGTTTATATTGCCACCATTTTCATGCATGAGCGAGAGAGAGAGAGAGTGATGTGCATCAGTTGAGACAAGAGGCCTTTTTTAAGTTTTCTTTACTTAACTCTACTGTGTCTGGTCTGCATCTACTTGTTTGTGTGCTTGTCTCCACATAACAAATGGGTTTTAGGAAAAAAGTAACCACCAGCAAGTGTATCTAACCAGAAGGGGAGTAGAGAGGGAAAGGTCAATATGTGGATAAGGAGCATCCAAATAATTCCCTATCTGATAATCCCTTAAGGTATTATTTAACTGTCCTTGTGTTATTGGTATAAAGTGCATTAAATTTTTGTGGTCCAATCCAAGGATGCTTATTAGTTAGTTGTATTGTTGTCGAAAATGGGATAACTGTTTTCAATTGATATGGGTGGCCTTCCATCTTGTCATGGTTTCATGGGAGTGTGTGTGGAGGTGGGGGGATGGATAGGGATCATGTTATCAATCTAAGATATTCACACACAAGAGACAGACTGATTTTGGTGGAAAAATTGGATGTCTTTCCCTTTGTGATTGATTCCTATTGACGGTACATGGTTTGCCATAGTTATGGCTACAATCAAGGAATACATAGCTGTTACATATTGCCATAGTTATGGTTACAATCAAGGAATACATGGCTATTACATATTGCAATGATGATGGCTACAATCAAGGAATACATGGCTGTTACATATTGACAATGAGGATGGCTACAATCAAGGATGGCTGTTACATTGTGTGTGGTTCATTTGACTGGGAAGGTCCCGCTTGGGCTCACTCATCACAAATGGTGAGTTGTCACCCTAAGTGCCAAGTATTTGAGGTATAATTTAAATTTTCAACTTCTGTTGGACAAGAACAAAGAATACAGAAGAAAATGTATTGCAAAAGAATAGAGTATCATCTTTTACCGCCCTATCCACACACACACCAAAAAAAAAGGTAGGGAAGAAATAATAGTCTTTCATACTTGAGTTTTTCCTGTTGTGAGTAGGTATTGCTTCACAATCCCTTGGATGAAACTATCATTCCCATTGTTGAGGAACTTCGCAGGCGTTTACCACTTGTAAATACTAAAGAAAAGAGAGATAGGAGGGAGCACTTGAGTGGACAAGATGATCTTGATGTGGGTGAAGATGGTATGTCATTGTTATTACTTCCTTTGTTATGTCTGCATCTTGTGGTCATGAAAAGGAGTCATTGGTTTGCTAGCACGGTTGTCATTTTTTTTTTTATCTTTGATATTAGAACTCTCTTTCTTTCATTTGATGGTGTTGAGTCGAGTGATGTAGAGTCTCCATTTGAATTCCGGGCCCTGGAGGTAGCTTTAGAAGCCATCTGCAGTTCCTTTGATGCTTGCACGAAAGAACAGGAACATGCTGCATATCCCGCTTTATATGAGCTGACCTCAAAAGTGAGTGAATTTTTTTATATTATAGCATTTGTTTTTACTTTTTTACTGATAAGTTAGCAAGGGTTAGAGAACTTGAATAATGGGTAGCAAGTTTCTAATCTACACCAGTATCTTGGATGTGTCTCATTTAGATCAGGTTAATGTAGCTTGTGTAGATTGAATATCATTTTTTAAGGGTAATGGTTACATGACACATAACCAAAACCAAGTATCAATACCATTCCCCAAACTCATTTCAATTCATATTCATATCAAGTCCAATTTGGTAGCCTAGATTGACATATCAATTATATTTCCTGGAGAACACCTTGCTTGCACCACTCTAACTGCCACTGTTGTCCCTGGGCTTGAAGCTATTTCCATGAGCAAAGTATACAAGCCTTAAAGTAATGAAATAATTTCCTTGTACAGATAGGCCTTACTAGTGACTTCCATTTGGTGAGTGGGATCCGCATAAATACATAATGCTTTTGGCCTCTTCATCTCATGTCCACCAGCCTGTTCAGTTTGTAATCTCTTCAATGAATATTGTGTTGAACTCCTCCATTTTTGGGGCCGTTATAATGTGTTTAAGTACATGACTGTTAGATTATGCTACTGATTAGTTTTATCACCACCAAATAGAAATTTGGGCATTTTCCATTTGCTATTCCTATAGGTGGATTTTGGAAGTTGCTATTGCTTTTAGATTTTCCCTCTGCTGTTATTCTTATTCAGTTTTCCCTTTTTCTATCATTCTTTTCCCATGATTGTGTTAATCCATTTTCACCTGTATGGAATCTAGTGTTTTTCTGAACAAATTTTTCTTTTCAACAAGCAACAACTACAATTATGTGCAGATTAGTAGTCGTAACTTGGACCGTGTCCGTAAGTTGAAAACTTCGATGACAAGGTTGACTGCTAGGGTTCAAAAGGTATAGTTTTTTTTTTTCCTTTGGTACGAAATATAATTGCCATTTTTTATTTATAATTTCATTTGTATTTCTCATGTAGTGAGGAGAAACTGTGGATGCTTCCTTTGGCCTTTTAGCTATATGATCAAGAGAAGAACCTTTCAATGTTGCCATCATGTACATTGAATGGCATCCTCATGTAACTTTTACCTCTCCATTAGACTCGATCATAAACCATACAATCTATCACGCCATTATCTATCATCTCTTTCTTTTTCCATTCTCTCCACGTTTCACTAGTCTACCCCTCCTCCTAGAGTCCTAGTACCTGCAACGTGTAACCTCTAAATTCTACGTACTAGTGTTGTCTCTGGTCTTTTGCTAGCATGTCCAAACCACCTCAAACAAGTTTTTTCTCAAATTATTGTCTATTGGGACTATTTTTATACTATATCTAATATGGTCATTTCTTTTTTTTTTGAAGACCCAGGAGAAACATCAGACCCCAACTTATGCCTTGGCAATAGCCCTCATTTCTAACTCTATTATTTAGCGTTCATCCATTCATCCAACGTAAATGTGCATCTTTTTCACCCTAACTTTGTCTATTTCTCTTTTCTTCATTGCCCAACACTTGGCTACATAGATCATTGTGAGTTTGATCACTGTTTTATAAAATGGTCCATTTAAGCAATGTGGGACTCTCCTATCACACAAAGCTTCACTAGCTTGTCTACATTTTGCCCACTTTACCCCCATCCTATTAGCTATTTCCAAGTCCAGATCCCAAGTATCTAAACTTATGGGAGTGCACTACTAAGTAATTTCCAATTTTAAACGGTTCGTCCTCTTTATCTTTTGTTTCTCTAAAGTTACACTTCATGTATTCTGTTTTAATTCTACTAATTTTTAGATCATTTACCTCAATAGTTCTCCTCCTAGATTCTAACTTGCATTTACCTCAATTTTGACCATTTAACTTCATGTTGTTTCATCTCACTAATTAAAATTATTGTCATGTCATGTATTTCTATTTTCACATTGATATTAAAAGTTTAATTGATTAATATCTTATTGGACTTTCAAGTAGATATTTGTTTACTGATAAATTACTTTAGTAACAAAATAAATCAAAAGATGACACTGTGCTATGTGTTAGGCTCTATGGAGTTTGATCATCAGAGGTGTACTGCTGATTTAACCTGCACTAGGGTAGTATATATAGTCGTTTTTTGAGAGAGAGAGCAAGATAACAACTATATTGAGAGCCATTTCTTCTTTGTTTTTTGCCTTCGAACGTAGTGGATCGGCGTGAACCCGTGGATGTACCGAAAGGGAACCACGTAAATCTCTATATTGTGGTTTTCTTCTCTTTCTTGATTTTTTTTTTCCCGATATTGCTGTGTGTGTGTGGTCGAGAAGGCGATTTCTCCCAACACTATGTACGGAACATGTACCATAACTAGTATGCTCAAAAGAAATAATCTTGCATTCTATAATAGTTTTAAATAATCTTGCATTCTTTTGCCAGGTAAGAGATGAGCTTGAGCAACTTCTAGATGATGATGATGACATGGCAGGCCTTTACTTGTCAAGAAAATCGGTTGGTTTATCCTCATCTGTTTGTGGTTCTGTAGTACCCATTTGGCTTCCTACCTCTCTAACCATAGGCTCAAAGATATCTAGAGCAACATACAGGGCAAGCCCAGCAACTATTCAAGGAAATGAGAATGATGTCGAGGAGCTTGAAATGTTACTTGAGGTTGTATTACTAATCCTAACTATTATCTTTCTTATTTGAATACTTGCATCACTAAAATAATAATGAATCTTTGTTAAAATTTTCAGGCGTACTTCATGCAAATTGATGGAACACTTAACAAATTGACCACGGTATGTATGAGTGAAGTTGTTATGTGCGATATATCACTTTATTTTTTCTTTTAGTGCTTTTTGTATATCTTTTTCTTTTTATCATTCTACATAATGAATTACTTTTTATAACGATTTGTCTACCAATTTTTCATTATTCTACCGCTTTAAAGTTTAATTCTGCGGATATGTAATAAAAACTTCATATAAATGTAATAAATAATTTCCAGGATTGTTTTTTGTTGTGTGTGTATTTTGTGGTTCAAAATTCTTCTTGTTCCATGTGGATGTAATTGATTCAGATCAATATGCTGTCTGTTTTAGTTCCTGGATAAATTCAAGTGAACAGGTTCAATTTTGCTGTATTGATTCATTACTTTTTTAGTATTTATTCATTCAATGCATAGTTTTCAAACTGGGCCGAGTCGCAGAGTCAACTCAACCTGATATAGACCTGGTCATTGGGAAGGTCAAACCGAGTCGACTCAGTTTTGATTTGAGTAAGCTTAGTTCTTGTTGTATATTTTCTTTTACTGTATGTTTTTTTCTGTTTTTTTCTTCCTTCTTCTTCATCTTGGATCCGGGTATAATTCTCTTATACTTGGATCCACGTCTTGTACTCAATCTTTGTCTTTTTAATGAATTAAGTCGTTAATGTTTCCAAAAAAAAGCTTAGTTCTTTATCAACTTTTCGAGTCAACCCAACCCAACTCAATCATACAGCTGGTTATAACTTATAAGGTGGAACTTAATCCTGACTAGGTGAGCCACATCGTGGACTTGACCACTATGGCCTAATCCGACCATGCTGGCTGAGTAAGAGATTGAATCACTTTATTGAGTAGATTAGGCTGTCAAAGTACATGATTGTTAATTATGATAAGTTGAGACTTGGGTGCATTTGGTAATAATTCTTGAGTGGTCTTTATGAACTTATGGATGATGATTGACTTATGACTATATTTATTTTGGTAGTCTTGTTAGAGGGTTCACAACCATTATCAACAATGGCTTCATTTTGGTGCTCCACAACCTGCCTGGTTGACCAACCCAAGTTCCTGGTTGGCCTGACCTAGTAATTGGGCAAATCCCAGCCCTGGTCCTGGTTTGGAAACTATGATTCACTCTATGCCATTGATTTAATTGGAAACATATGTTTTACGGTGTACAAAAAGATTATGTTGACCAAAGGGACTACAAATCAATATGATGTAGTCCAACAAAACAATGCAATCATCCCAATCTGTTATACTATTGACATTCTGAATTGCCTTTTTTATTTTATGCTACACTTTTCATTGGTTCAAAATGGTTCATGTTATCTATTTCACTCAAGATTAATTTATTTGTATAAAATAAAATTTCCAGCTGCGAGAATATATTAATGACACTGAGGATTATATTAATATTCAGGTAATTACCTGCACATAAATATTATTTGTGATGTCAGTTCCTTTAAGAGAGAAGATTTCATTAGAATGTGATCAGTTACCCCTTATAAACAATCTTGACTCTCATGTCATTATGTTTCTGGCTGCAGCTTGACAATCATCGGAATCAATTGATTCAGGTGAGATCTTCAGGGATCTGACTGTTAACAACTCTTTGAATCCAGTATTTTACCTTAAGTTATATTTATATTTTCATTTGGATTTTACTAATTGTAGTGTTGTTCACTTTTTGCAGCTAGAACTCTTCTTAACTTCTGCTACCGTTTGCCTCTCAATTTATTCTTTGGTTGCTGGTATCTTTGGTATGAACATCCCATACACATGGAATAAACATCATGGATATATCTTCAAATGGGTGCGTGAATTTCTTTTCCTGGACTAGACATTTGCATTGGATTAAAGAAGTTTTTGGTCTTGGGATCAGCAGGGAGCCATTTTGTAAAAGTGGATCTTACTGTAAAACACACCACACAAACCAAATCACACACACAATAACAAGCAAGAACATATAGATATACGTGATTCGGAAAAATTGACTACGTCCACGGGGCGTGAATCAAGATTCCACTATGAAAAAGGTCCCGGACAGGTTACAAAGATTATCCAATCATTTCCCTTCCCTCTTCCTCACAGTCTTTCTCCTCTCTGTTTCTTTCCCAGAGAAATTACATAGCCAAGGAAACCCTAACGGAAAGAGACATTATATACAGCTGGGCTTACAACACAGACTGGGCCCTACTGACAGCCCAGGCTCAAAAGGGCTTTGAGCCATAAAACCCAACAGATCTCATGGTTTTTGGCCATGTGATTGATTATCTGATGAACCCTAGATGAATGAGTAGTGCTCCAAGGTTTCCCATATTTGAAGGTGGCAAAACTCTGACCATTGTCCTGTTTAGAGAATGTCGTTGCTTTCTCATCTTAAGTCTTAACCGTCTATTTGTAGAGTTGGGATCTCTTATCTTGGAGATAATTTTAGTGATGCCTATACACTTAGAAGTCTATCTGATCAACAGTATAGATCATCGAATGATGGCCCTCGATATGTATAAGTAATAATTCATGAGCTACAGACCGTAAAATTCCTCTATGATTGGAACTTGTGTTAATTATGTGCCTAATCTAACCCTACATGGGGTAGCTCAGCTGGTAACATTCCGCCTTAGGAAGCAGGATGGTGCGAGTTTGAGTTCCCGTGGAGTAACCCAGTGGCTATCCTATGGGGATGTGGGACATCACTCGAAGGGGAGATTTAGTAGGGCTTTACTCGAGGTTTCCCCCTCCGTGATAAAAAAAAAAATTATCTGCCTAATCTAGTTTGCTTTCCTTTGATTTGTTGAGCAGGTAGTTGTCCTGTCAGGAGTACTCTGTGCTTTTCTTTTCGTACTGATCGTTTCTTATGCACGCCACAAAGGTCTTCTTGGCTCTTGATCCTTTCTTACTGTGCCCTTAATGTCAGAAATTGGCTCCACACCCTGAATTCCTCATGAATTAAAATGATACTGCTAAGATTTTACATCAATGGAGATGATCAGCCTCTCCATCTCTCAACATTTGCTTTGTCTTTACTGTTTTCATTTTGTGAAGTTTGTAAACCAGGTAGCCATTTCCTTGTGGTGATAAATATGTGCAGTGTTTATATGGTTGTCAGATCGATTTCTCCAATTTTAGATGCTAAGAACAGATGTTGTATTTCAACTCCTTGCTTTTGTTTCACTACTGTTGTGTTATTCTGATTTAGTTTCAGATTTCACGTCTGTGTAACCTTTAATCAGTGATTGTACATTATTAAATCTATGTACATAAAAGAATCTACTGAATAAATATAAGAACTCTTTTGCCTGATTTAATTGGTAAATATGATAATTTTCTAGTATTATACAGAACATGGTTTGGTGGTTTTTTTTTTTTTTCTTTTTTATTTGTGGTTTTCTAGCATATGTACAACAATGAGATTTCTGTACGGAGAGCTGCAAATGATTCAGAATGCTCTCACCATATTTGGGGTTGTATTAAATTTGGGTTACTAAATTTTTTTTTCAATTTATATTCGGCTCTCTTCTGACCTGCCCATATTCAATCTATTTTTAATTTGAGTCATGGGTCAACCCATGTAACTAAGTAGATAATTCAGTCTATAAATATTGTCTTTATATGTTTCAGTTAAAGAAACATCTATAAAAATAAGTCTTCACTACTAAAACAAAATCACCATATAGTCAAGTCTAAAAAATATCAAAAAGAAATAAAAAATGAGGAATTTTGTGTATAATTGAGGTCATTCTTGTGGGTAACATTATACAAAACAAGACCTTAGTCTGGCTCAAATTAAAAATATATCAAGTTTTTTTTATGGATAAACTCATATTTTAAATGGATTGAGTTACCCAGCCCTATTTCCGGCCGGGTGACCTCTATTGGTGATCGCCTATATGTTAGTCGTCAGTGTCCATTTGCATGGTCAATGAATATTTCTTTTACATAATTTTCATGCCACCATTAAATAATTTCAATATAAAAAATATATATTGAACTTGTTGGCACATCATGCTAATTTTTTTAAAGAATTGGTACAGAACCAATCTACATCCTAATCCTTCTATTGGCCATCGGCAAAAAGTCGTAAGATCTCTCTTTAAATTTTATTTTTTTTTAAAAAAAAAAAAACTAATAGAGCAAGTTTTCTATTTTTCTCATGAAAAGAATATGCAAATTTCACACAAAAATGTTTTTTAGAAAAATAAGATGAGAAACTTTTCTGTAAAATCATATTTTTTTTATGTTTATTTTCACATTAGACAAAAGTGATGTGAAATCAATTGTAAAGTTTAAATAGTAATTCATTAGAGTGGTCTCAAAAACAAAAAAAAGTTTAAATAAATATAATTCATTGTATTTTCTTACAAAATTAAAGTGAGTAAACTCTGTTGTGCATAAATGGATGATGATGATGATAAGTTGCTAAGAATGATAATAAATGAATATTTCACATATGTACAAACTTAATTCATGACAAATATGAAGGTGGGCCCCACTACAATACAAATCTAAGTATAGGTCGTCCACACAATACAACATAGGCATATAAAACACTTAATTCACCTACACACTAGAACCCATTCAAGCTCAACTCATCACAAATATATAGTAGGCGGGCCCCACTAAGCACCAAACTTAACTCAGTACAAATTTCAAATTCTACATACATAAATTTAGAATTTTAAAGGAAAATGAACTTTATCAAAAAAAAATCCAGGGTAGTTCTCAAAATCAACTCTTTTTTCTTACACTTGTTAGATAAGAATTTTAATGAAAATGTGTATGGATACTTACGTAAAAAGCAAATTTTCCTATCTAAAGGGCCATTTGCAAATATACCACTTTTCTATCACAACCATTCATCAATTTTTAATTCATTGATCAAATGCTTGAAAAAAGTCTTGCTTGGTGTTCTTATCACAGGTAAAACGATTGGTGCATTGATCACCTGATTATGTCTCAGATTGTCCAAGACATGATTATATCACCCCAAAACATTTTCTCATTCTTTTTAAAAAAAAACTTTGAAGAAATGAAGATTGGCCGTATCCATACATCTCATCGTATCGGCCAATACAAATCAGTACAAGTGGAGCAAAAAGACCTTTAGGCTGATGTGGATCAACTGATGTGCCGTGTATTGACAATTTTTTGACCTTGGTTCTTAAGGATGAATAGTAATATAGAAAGATATATGCTTATTGTATCCAAAATATCTTTGTAATCCCCAAAAGGATAAAGATATATTTTCATTAAACACTTGTTGTACCCAATGAATAGCACTTCTAGACATGGCTCAAAGAAATTCAAGATACTGGCTAATGTTCAAGAAAACAATTTTTTCCATAAGAGTCCAAAAGGGAAACAAATGTCTAGGCATTCTCATAGGACAATCACCAAAAAAATTCCCAATACCATGTTGTACTCTCTCTCTCTCTCTCTCTCTCTCTCTCAATATATATATATATATATATATATATATATATATATATAAAAGAGGAAACACCTGGAAAAGCATTCAAGCTAACAGCCTGCAGGAAATAGCAGAAACGCCATATCGGGAGAAAAAAACACCAAAACCTTCAAGAACAAAAATGAATCAGCATGCTGATGAATTGTGCCCACCTTTTGCTAGCGAATCCACAAGCTCATTTTTCAAATCAATCAATTTGCTGCAAAGAGTGCTAATGGTCCTTGAGGACTCTTATTTTCTTTACCTGTCTGCCAAATGCCTGAAATATGACTTCTCACAACTTCCTCAAGACAGGTCTAACAAAATTTGCACAACGAAACTGATTTGCTGATCCAGATGCAACCTACTTTGGCCAGAAAGTATGATAGCTCAAAATTCCAGGATTTAGCAAAAAATATAATATTTATAAATGGAAATAAATTACCTCGTTCGGAAAAATAAAATCAGTAATGCTGTAAACTTATACAAAACCCCTGGCATTTGAAATTGGTTGTGCAAGTACAAAACCAGCAAATGGTTTTCTGTAAAATACCACAGTTCATTCTTTCTTTTCTGAAGTGAATAAATGTATTAAACCAACCAAAAGAGTCAAAGACCTGAAATACATGTAGAGAAGGTACACAGTTCACCACCAAGAGTTTCAGGAACAGAACCCATTAGGAAGAATGGAGTCAAAGTTGAACTAAGTATAGTAGATATTGTTAGTGTATAGTAGATATTGTTAGTATAGCCTTGTTATACTACAAATGCATTCATGGAAGAGAGAGAGAGAGAGAGAGAGAGAGAGAGAGAGAGAATTAATAAACCTAGATAAAGCTTAGCATCCTTGAAACCACGACAGCAAGCCATCACACCTTCATTTATTTTAAATGGCAACTTTTGTCACAGAAGGAAATAGTGCAACAATAAATAAGGTACAAAATCTTAATGGGTCAAGCAAGCATTACAAAGAAAATTGAAAACACTAAACAAGGAATCCAGAAAACTTGAGAACCAGTCAACCAAAGTCAATTATCGGACCAAGTGATTTCTTCCAATTGTAACAAATATAAGAAAGGAGTTGCTAGAGAAGACCTTACTGATGAGCACCGAGGATGCCACCTTGTATTTGATTAAACCACACAACTGGTACATTGATTTTGCTTTGCAAGTTCTATTGCCACTCGCTCCCTATAAATACGACAAAAAAGCCAGGAAAGTAAGCGTCAAACTACTTTGCATTTGTTAGGCCCCCAACTGAGGACCTAACTGAAAACAAACCCAATAGATAACAGCCAAGAAAGTGAGCTCCAAAGTACTTTACATTTGGTAGGGCCCCATCTGAGGAACCTAGATGAAAATAAATCCACCAAGGAATAAGGCATGGCTGAATCTATTCCAAATGGCTGAAGGACAGAGTTGCCCGATCAACATAAGGACAATGACTAAAGATATGCATAATGTCTTCTTATTTTGAATACACAGAGCTGCTCCTAAGGTGATCAATATTGAGGATCCTATCAAGAACTGCAGTCCAACAAAAAGGAGTAACCTGCCTACCAAAATTAAAAATAAAATGAAAAAAGAGTAACCTGGATGGAGCATGCACTTATGCAGAAAGAAAAAAGCCAAACTGGTTGCAGATTGAAATCTGAGCACAAAATAGAAAGATTTGAGAAATTGCAATTGTTACCAGGAATCCAAATGCAGTACTCTGCTTCTGTACTGAACAAAGAGACCAGATAAGTTCCCCCTAGTAAAGTTCTTAAGTCAATGATCTCATCATCATTGAAGTTGCATAAAAAAACAGAAGCCCTAAAACTTGAATGATTCTCAAATGATCTCTCTCCTGGCTGTCACAACCAAGAAAATAATATGAAAATCCTCAAAATTTGGATGTCAGCAGAGTATCACCTACAGAATCATGCGAGAATAGTATAGAAGCACCATTCTTGACCTTAAATCTAATTTGACAGTTGAAGTCTACCACCTTGAGAATGGCCTTTCATATCCCCAAAGCATGAATATAATGATGCTTTGTGATTCTCCACCATTATCATCTAGCCCATACTTTGAATAAAGATACTTCGCTATTACCAAGCAGAGCCAAAGCTGTTTGCCAAGCAGAGCCAAGTTCATTGTGCTGATTGGCTGAATGACTAGCACCCTTCTTGATGGATTTAGAAACTTGCTCCCAACAAACAAGTTGATACCTTCCCTCCTCTTCAGTGTCAGCTTCTCTGAATGGCCTTCAGAGACAATCACACTAGCAGGGAACACTTCTGATAGCGTCCTTGAAGGAACCGATTTGGCAAACATTGCTTTTGGGTTGGGGTTGGGGTTGGGGTTGGGGTTGGGAGTGAGGGGCATAATTTTTTTACAAAAGGAGAGCATATAAGAAATGTACCAGTTACATTTACAATCCCAACCTCCACATAAAAGGACAAAATATAAAACATGGTGAAAATTTAGTAAGCAATGAATACAACAAGAATGCATGTAGCGTAATCAAAGTGCAGAGAAGAAGAGTCGATCAAATTTGAAAATAACTTAGAACCATAGTAGTGTGAACAACTCCAATATGTGAATGCAACTATAAAACAAGACAAAGGTGTAGGGATCTCTATGAAGACCAAATAATCCTACAATTCAAAGAACTCGCCAAAATCAAAATGATTTGAATGTGAATTTCTCAACCTTTCAAATATCAAAATGAATCATATTTTATTCATTTGTTAAATTTTGAATCAAGGTTCACATCAAGCAGTATCGAAACAAGTTCAACTGTTAACACAAAAGATGTTATTCTATATTATACAAAGTTTTAAATTAAAATTTTAAATAAAGTTTTTTTTAATGAGAACATGGTAAAATATAATTTTGTCTGTATTGGGATAATTTATGTGTTTGTGTATAAAATACAGTAAGAATAATGACTGCATTATATGTATTACAGTCTAGATAATGTGCCCAAGCTTCAATTTTGGATTTGAACATAAATGTCCATTTATTGTGCAAAATGAGAATTACATATCTAACATCAGTATCAAATGATAAATGTTCCTCAGCCAGAGTGTCTCCCAGTTGAGCTACCCCGTACATGGCATTAAACATTTCAATATCTTAGCTAGGTTTCAAACTAAAAAGAAAAAATGTGATAATATTTCATCATCTAAGAAAATAATGTTGAAAAGTGCTAATAGAAACTAATAAGGATGTGAAGAATCCAACACTGAGACATGCCCAATACAGGTATGTTTGCACATTACACAAATCCATGCAACACAGTTGAGTCAACACATCAATGAGCAAAAATCACCGTTTCTAACCATAAAAATTTGGATGTTCAAAACTATACCTACAATCCATAGCGGACACCTGTCCGTGCATATGCTCTTCAACCCGGTTCCCATGATAATAGGAGGATCCTGGATGGAAGTTCATAGGAGTTTACAGATATAAAGAATTTGCAGCTGAATACATACACACACACATACAAAATACAAATAAAATGTATTTTTTGAATAGTATGGCTAAAAGGCGGATCTTATGAAAGATGATCTGACTTATATATTCACTCCTTCCCTTCACCTCATTTCCCTTTTGGCTTGCATTCAACTTTCCATTTCTCAACATTTAGCTACGACAACTTAACCGAGAATTATATTCTCCAAATCTAATACTCCAATCACAGTCCATTCTCCACTTCAGTCTCCAGCTACAAGATCAGGAAAAAGTTATAGGATTAATAATTTTGCCTTCCTAAGTTTCCGTTATATACTTCATATTTTTTTATTTTTTGGAAATGGTAACATGTGTAGAATCCTAAACCTTAAGGTTGCAACAGTGAGGACTTCCACTTTGTGCAATGCTATTGTGATTTCTTTTACAATTTTGTGAACCCATGGCAGATGTTATAAAAAAATGACAGTTCCTAGAAGAAGAACAGAAGCGATTGGAACTTGAAGTCAACAGAAATTACAAAGGGCAGATGGCTTTAGATTCATGCATGCCAAATGTCAATTCATGTAGCAAAACATTCAACATGCCCACCTCTCATTTGTTGTAGTTTTTCAAAGATAGGGAGAAATATAAGATGTGTCTACTTCTAGTTTGATGTTTTAATGCAATATCCATATCTATGTGCTTATAAATGCATTTATGTGTCAATTTGGTCATCATGATTTGGCCATCATGTCAATTTTTTTTCTCAAATGAAAAAAAAGCCCACGGAGATATGATGGCCACAGAGCCCAAATTTGAGATATGTGCTTAAGCTAGAGCCCACGGAGCTTGACAAAAATCCCAAGCTTGAGGAAAAGCCCAATTAAGATAAAAACCTGCTCAACATCAAATAAGGATTAATTTTGACGATAGATAATTTGCGGTTGCGGCATATGCTCCTAGCTAATGCTTGCCCCATGTGTCTAGCTAATGAAGAGTTTGTTAATCATCTGCTGGTGCATTGTAGATTTGTGTATCAGATTTGGTACTGTTCTTTTCAGTTGTTAGGGTTGGACTTTTGTTTGTCGAAGTCTTGGTTAGACTTATTTAATGAAGAAATTATTTTTTGTGGCAGTGCTTTTCGAAAGTCTATGGGCGGCTATTATTTTGAGTATAGTGTGGTCAATATGGTTGGAACAAAATTCTAGAATTTTTAAAGGGAAAGAGTGTTCTGCTTCACATCTTGTTGAAGTTATTAAGAGTAAGGTGGCTTGGTGGATAGTGGGTTCTGGTAAATTTCGGGTTGTGGTGGTTTCAGATATATGTCGAGCTTGGAATTCAGTAGATTTCTTCTTGCCTCAGACAACTTCGGCTAGATCAGTGGCTTGGTCTCCTCCTGCGGCGGGTCTTCTTGAACTTAACTTTGATGGAAGTTGTATGCAAGAGGCTAGGTTACCTGGCTATGGAGGGATTATTTGGAATAGTTTTGGTGGCTCTATGCTATTTTTTGTGGGTCCTCTTCATAATGGGTCTATATTGGATGTGGAGCTATATGCTTTGGAGAAAGGTGTGTTGGCATTGGAGGAATTAGGAGAGTTGTTGGGAGCATCTTAGAAGGTGATTCAAGATCGTCGTCAGTTGGACTACGGGGTGATGCAGGAGAACTAATAGGGTGACCCTAAATGCCTAAATTTGATTTCCTAAATCTTAGGAGGGGTGAAAATAATGCACCCTAAATCTAATATGGGCTAAAATTATATTTCAATTAATAAATGCAACTAATGAATATAAAATTTACCACAAATAAACATGCAAATACTAAGAATAAGATGTGTTTAATAGAAATAAATGGATCGATGGTGGTCCAATGGCAATTTGGTAATTTAAGAAAGAAAGGGCTAAGAGGCACGTGAGTTTTAAGATGGAATGACTAAGGGCACGTGGGGTAGAGGGTTTAGGGGAAAGAAGGTAACGAATGAGTGGGGATGGAATGAAACGAAACAAAAGGAATAACAGGGAGGTCTGGCGGAAGCAAAAGGGAGTCCTATGGGTTGCGACTGGATTGCAGAGGCTAGCAGAAGTGAGGGAGAGGTAGCGAAGGCTTCGTGGGATGCAATAGGTGGAGGCGGAAATTAGGGAAGTCCAAAGAGGGGCTGCAGCAGCCAAAAGGAAGGGTATTTGGAGGGTACGAAAACAAGAGGATGGGTCGTAAAGTGAATACTTGGGTTCAAATCTGAATGGGGAGAAGATCTTTTGCAGTAAAAGAGAAGATGGAGGGAGAGAAGAGAAGAAGAAGAGAAGTACCTAAAGAAGAAGTATGGCCTCACGCCAAGGCGTCACGCCAAGCCTCTCGCTCAAAGAATCACTCCCAAAGATCGTCGCACCAATCACAGGCATTTTGCGAAAACTTTCTCAAGCTTTTATTCATTCAACCATGTGTTTCTAGCCTAATGGGCTTACAACCTATTTATTCAGATACATAAGGCACAAAGACCAAAATACCCTTACATGAAAAAAGTCTAAAATACGCTCAGTTAATAAATAAATAAAAAGAAATTACATCAAGTCAAATAAACAAAAATAAATAAATTTGGTGAATCAGATGATCCAAAATGCTCCGCATCACGGGGTCTCCTTGCCCTTGGTGCTATCTGGATAAGATTGATAGGATTCGTCATTGCATGTTGTCTTTTGGGTATCAGTGTCTTGCCCCTCGCTCAGCCAATTCAGAAGCTGATGAGTTGGCTCGTCAGAGTATTTAACTTTCTCCAGAGATTGTGAATATCTTAATGTAATTTTGGAGTGTTTTTTCTTGTTTCCTTCCTTTTGGGTTGGTTGCCGCTTGTGCTTGCTTCCTTTGCTTTCTTTTCTTGATTAATGAAGTTACTTTTCAAAAAAAAAATATCAAATAAGAATTGGAAGTCGACTCGAAAAATTACAAGAGACCAAATTTTAGTCCAAAATTCAATTTATAGCCACTTGATCTTGGCAATCAAAATCACCATGCATCTAAAAAAATTTGAAAGACGCCAGATATTTGGACCACTAAGATCAAGTGGCATACCAATTGAATTTTAGACCAAAATTTGGTCTACTTGTAGCTTGATTTTTAGTAGATTTCATGATTTTTTTTAAAGTGCATACTTGAGATATTTAAATGTGGTAATAGGCTTTGGGCCTATGCATTGATATGTCCAAGCATGGCCAATTTTAAACGGGCCTCTATTTTAAGCCTGAGTCCATGCCTAATTAACAATCGGGCTAATGCTCAAGCCCTATTTTACTCAGACCGGATTTCTCATGCTCCACGGTTTTTGAGGCAAATTGCCATTCCTTAGTACATAGAATAAATAACTTTCCCGTCCATACAAAATCTTGTACGAGTTATTTGTAATTTTCCCTGCCAACTTTTTATTTCCAGAAAAAAAAAGGAAAAGAAATGAAGGTGGCTGGCTTCCACATTGAGCACCTGTTACTATAGTTTTTGCTTATATTTAAACAATTGAGAGGAGGGAAAAAATGAAAGATTGAAGGCAAATGCATTATAGGATTTATAGATCAAGATCTTTTTATAAAGATTATAAAATCAAGAGTTACCAAATTGCAATGAAGTACTAAAATCTTACAACAACATCAAAACTACTTATGTACACAACTGCTCTTATGAACGAGAAACCCTTGAACGCAATACCATAGGAGTGTTGTCCACAGGAGTTTGTTGAACCTGCATCAATTGAAGGTATCAAAGAGTAAAGAAAACGTGTAAAGCCGTAGAAAAATGTAGGAATTGATAATTTAAGCGAGAAAATGGTAAAACAGTTCTAACAACCTTTGCCGGGCAAGAACGTATGTTGTGCTTTGGTCCTTTGCAAAGACTGCATGTGTTTTTTGATCTACTTTTGGGTTCTTGCGCTTTGGTCTTAGGAGATTTAGGATCTTGTGAAGCAACCTGGTTTGCTGCAGCATTTTCCTCATGTACACCACTGACATTTTCCATGAGAATGCCATTGACCATGGTGCCCACATTATCAACAATTACAATGGTTTCTTTTGCAGCAGTATTGTTTCTTGCTGCCTCACATAGAGCGCCCATTGCATCATTAAAAACATCTAATGACAGTGTTGTGTTTTCTACACATCTGAGGGCTTCATGGCACAGAATATTGTATCGCAGCAACATAACTTGATGATGAGTAGCTTGTGTTTCAATACTGCATCTATCTGAATCAACCCCACTTTTAGCGTTCTTCGTCCACCGCTTCAAGATATAATTAGACGGTATTATAAAAACATTTGCTACTCTAAACACTGCCAAGATATGTCGACATAGAATTCCTGAAAACTCAAATTTCTTGCAGCTGCAACTTGTTCTCAACTCAGAAACTGAAAATGTAACAGTCCATGCTTTATACTCTTGCAAAAACCTTGCTACTCTATATATACTGGTTGTTCCATCATCATCAATTTTATTTACAGAGTAATTGCACTCTTCAAGTATTTCCTCTTGAAATATCCGAAATACATTCCTGGTATAAATGTTTGCTGCTTGTTTTTCAATAGTCGATCGTGTGCATAAAACAGGAGCGGTATCAATAGGCAAATAATCTTCATGTGCTTCCCTTTCATAACGATCATTGAGTTCTCTTTCATAACGTGTAAGAAAATCTTGTAGAGTAGTTTGTGCATTCACACGCCCATCAAAAAATGGATTACTGCTTTCAACTCGATCTGCAGACATATCGGCAAAGAATTTATCCCGTAGATATACAGAGACCCATTGACGACGATCTTCATACACTGATTTAAGCCATCCATTCTCTCTAAGCATGTATTTCTCAAGAAGTGCATCCCAGTTTGATTCAAATTCCTCAATCGTCTCAGCCCGGAGGATGCATCTATCAAAATCCCCTTGAAAATGTGGATGTGCATTGACTGCATGTGGCAACTTCGCATTCCGCCTTTTATTGATTTGTGATAAGCAAAAACGATGATTAATATCAGGAAATACATTCACAACTGCTGTTCTAACAGCCTTGTCTCGGTCAGTAATCAATGAAACTGGATAGCTTCCATTCATTGCTGTTAACCAAGTCTTGAACAACCATACAAATGTAGATATGTTCTCATCTCCAAGTAATGCACAACCAAATGAAATAGGTTGCAGATGGTGGTTCACTCCTATAAAAGGAGCAAATGGCACCTGAAACCGATTTGATCTGTATGATGTGTCAAAAGTGACCACATCTCCAAAGTAATCGTATGCCATCCTTGACCTTCCATCAACCCAGAAAACTCTTGACAGACACTGTTTTTCATCAACTTCTACTGCATAAAAGAAGCCAGGATCAGAAGCTTGCCTACGCTTAAAATATCCTAATACACTTTGAGCATCTGTTCCAAAGTTCCAACGACGTACTTTTGTTACATTATTCATACTGACCTTGGCATCTAAATTCAAGTTGTTTGGTTGGGGACAATCCTCTTTAACAATAGGTGTTGCTTTCCGCACTTTTTTTCCTTTCTCTCTACCGCGTCCTCTCAAGGGTTTTGCAGTCTTAGGCAGACGAGGAGCCAACATTTCATTTGAACCCAACAATTGATGATTGTGGTCCCTTCGAAATTTAACAATAACCCATTTACCACTTGCTTCTTGTTTCCTAACTGTAATCATAGCTGTGCAACCCGTCCTTTTGGTAAATCGTTTTCGCTTCTTTTTGCCACTATTGGTTGTGTCATTGACATCTCTTGTCTCATTTATTTTTCGAAGCCCTTGTCTAGAACATACAAATTCTCGAGAAATTCTTTCTCCATTCAATTTTGAACAATAGAAGCTACTCGTACGAACAACAAATCCCATTCTCTTAGCATAACCCTTATAAAATATCTTTGCCTCCTCTTCCGAAAGAAAAACCATCCCCACATTGGGTTCAGTTGATTCGTCAACTGCAGTATTTTCTATCACAACATTGTCATTGCCCATGTGAGAATTTTCCACCATGTTGCCATCATCACCTAAATGAGGATTTCCAATAGCAATGCTGTCATCACCTAAATGAGGATTTCCCATCATCATGCCATCATTGTGCACATGAGAATTTTCAACCATGATACTGTCAACACCCCCATGAGGATTTTCCACCATAATACTGTCATCAACCCCATGAGGATTTCCTACACGGGGATTTTCTAATATGAGGTCATCATCACTAACACGAGGATGATCTAAAGTGATGTTCTCATCACTTACACGAGGCACACCCAACGGTGTGCAACATTCTGTACCCTCATCTTCCAAGCCCAGAATGGCATTTTTCCAATCAGTTTCTTTCATTTGTGGTGCAGACATCCATGATAACATCCCCGCCTAATCAAATTCAAACACAGAAATCACCCTTTTAAACACCAAGAGTGCAGATCTAGCACAAACAGATTCGAAACAACAAATAAAATCAAAGTTTTATATTTTAGAGTAAAAGCAGCATTATCAAATCCTAACCTCGAATCATCTGATTCTATAAAAAAAAAAAAAACTACAATTTATAAGAAAACATAACATATACCAAAGGACGCACATAAATCAGCCAGAAATTCTAACGTCGCATCATTTCTTCCAATGAAAAAAATACACCAATTTTAAAGGAAACATACCCATACCGTAAAATGCCCATGAATACATACAGAACCATTTGGAAGAAAATGCATATAAATTCATCACAGAACAAAACCAACAATAGGACATACATCATCTAGGAGGAAAAAATTACAGACCAAAAAGTAATCATAGAGGTAGAAGAAAATCAAAATCTCTGACAGAAATAATACAACCTGTAATCTATATAAACATAAATGAGGGATTTTACATGTGAACATCAAGCTGAGGAGAAACAATATACAATCCTATGGATTAGTAACCTGAGCCAGTTATTTGTGATCCCATTGCAGGTACACAATGCCCTCAGAGAGAGAGAGAGAGAGAGAGAGAGAGAGAGAGCCAATCATTGTCTATTTCTGCTGAATGTGACACATTTGTGCATCTTTTCTCCCTTGAATGTCTATTTGCTGACAGTTAAATGAATAGTGAGGGGGCCAGTTTGTTAGTCACAATTCCCCAGTGGAATGGGAATTCCATAGAATGCTGTGTATTTCATATATAGCCTGATCTTTAAAAAAAAGCAAAAACTGTTTGTATAGCCTGTAATTCCAGAGTTCCAATTTTGCTAAAGACTTCAGAATGCTGAAAAGGTTCTTGGATGATGTCTGAATGCTTGGATAGTACATAATTAACCATTTTTTACCAAAAATGGCCACTACTATTTTCATTTAGAACATGACTTTTTTCTTTTCCAAAGTCCAAATAGAACTATAAGATTCACTCCAAAGAATTTTGTGGCTACTCAGTGGGATCCACTCATATATGAAAAGCATGAGCCCCATTTGTACAGAAGCAAGTGTTCCCGAGATCTGGGGAGGATGTGCGCAATCTCAGGCAACAAAACTCATTCCCCCCACTTAGATGGCTGGAAAGTAAAGCACTACCCTGGATAATAAACGTCATTTGTTTTCAGTTAAAATGGTTATTTTCAAAGAAAGTGCTCTCTTTTCTATCCATCCAAAATCCAAATAGACCCATAAACACCACAATTTCCTTATTGAAAAGCAGAAATTTATATTATCTGAAATGAAAACAAACACGAGAAGGAAAAAGAAACTCCTACAAATGAAGAGACAATCGAGCTGCACATGTGAGGATAACAATTTCAAATTATTACCTCCAAATATGGGGAGAGTTTCTGCAGAGACCTCCAACGGTTTCGACCCCTTCTAAAGCCGAAGATCTGGAAATCGATGTGGAGAGAGAAGAAGATGAAGAAGAGAAGGTGAAGAGCTGAATTAGGGTTCTGGATTTTCGACGGGTCTCTCCTGACTGAGAAGATGATGAAATTAGAGTGGTTTTTTTCTAAAAGAGACCCCAGAAGTTTCAAAAATATACTTGAAACACCCTCAAATGTTCGGGCTTTTAAACACGGATTCCATGTTGGGTCCAACTTCAGTCGATCCAGCCCGAGCCCGCAAAAAAAGCCCGAGAGAAATCAATCTCAGCGCTCCTGCTTGTTCGGGCCTGTGTGGGGCTTAATCCGGGCCTGTAACAAGCTAACGGCATGACAGAATTTCAAATGAGCCAATAATCTCCGCCGATACATTTTTGTATCGGCCGAGATATCTCAGATTTTGGAAGTTCGAAATATCTCGGTCGATATGAAATGTATCAGTCATACAGGTGAAAATATCGGCGAATAATTTTCTCTCTCCTCCGATATCGGCATTTCTCTCTCCTCCTATATTGGAACCGTGAAAAACCGCAAAAACCATGACAAACAGCAAAAAACCATGAAAACCGCAAAAAAACCGTGTAAAACCGTAGAAAGCCGTATCGGAAGAACAGTGAAGGACAGTTAAAAACCGCAAAAAACCGTGTAAAACCGTGAAAAAATCGTGAAAAACCGTATCAGTTTTTTTTTAAAAAAAATAAATTTTAAATACCGATATTTATGCATATCGGCCGATATGGTTAACGATATTGCGGACCGAATATCGGTAACCATATCGACCGATATGCATAAATATCGGTATTTAAAAATTATTTTTTTTATTTTAAAAAAAAAAAATCGATACGGTTTTTCACGGTTTTATACGGTTTTTAACGGACCTTCATGGTTTTTCACGGTTCTTCCGATACGGCAGAATATCGGCCATATCGGTCGATATTCGTTTTGTACGACCGATACATATCGTATCGGCCGATATCATTCGGTCTTAAAAAACTGATACATATTGGCCTATACGATATCTATCGGCAGATATTTTGACCCCTGGGGCCGGTACACTTAAAAGTCCGAGCGCAACCCAAAAGTCCAATTTTTCAACTCAGTTTTATAAAACCAAGTCTTGGTAGTATGAATTTTTATACAAAATTCAAATTCTATAAATTTGTGAAGTTTTCTTGGAAAACTTCATTTTTGCCAAAATTAAATTGCAGGATAGAAATTTTAAAATCCAACAGAATTTCAATTCTATTGAAACTCGCTGCCCGTGTGACCATCAGCTTCAGTTTGAAGTCTTTGGGAATTCTAAGGAAAGGATCAATTTGGGTAATGAAATTCTAATACTCCAACTAATAACTCGAAGTCCATAAAAAAAAATATATAATTTCTCAAATTTTAAGCTCAACAGAATTTGTTAATTCTATAATTATATTTTTTCCCTCCAAATTTTGTAATACAAAATTGTCCATGGCATAAAAAACGTGACAGAATCATCATTTGTTAGACATAGTTTTCTGAATAAAACTCATTTTAATTGAACTATCTACTTTCTTAATAAATTTCATTGAGCAGCCGAGATTGACAAAGTCACTTCCTTGATGTGATCGGACGAGTTGGTCCCTTATTTCATGGCTTTTTATAAAATAAGAACTTTCTATAACAAATAAAAAAAATCTTTTTTTTAATAAAGAGTAAGAATTTATTCAACTAAAAGGAAAAACGAAAAGTGAAGCTAATAATATTACAAAGAAAAACAAGCATCTAGGTCAAGCAGAAAACAACCTACATCTCGGGTTAAAAAACAAAGAGAAAACACATCTCGAAACAAAACTGCAGAAACCCAGGCCCAGAAAAGAGCCAAGAGAGGGAAATAACCCATGATGGTCACAATTATGCAGAAACACCAAAAACAGAAGGCCCCTGATTCCAGTCACCGTAAACACCTGAGGTTATGAAATTACGGAGACTGAATCTATGTTTTAAAAATAAAAAAAGAAGTTCTAACTGACCGAATTCAAAATAAAATGGATTTCACATGGAGCCCTTGTACCTGGCACCAAAATATTCCAAGTGTTTTCTAAATTTTTCTATCTATAAAAAATAAAGTAATTTTCAAATTCACTTTTTATTTTTTTCGTGTTTGTTCATAAGTGTAATTTTCAAAGAAAATGTGTATGAAATAGGGTTCTGGACTTTGGAAGGGTCTCTCCCGACTGAGAAGATGATGAAATTGGAATGGTCTTATTTTCTAGGACAGACCCCTCAACTTTTAAATTTATTTGAAGCTCCGGCTTATCGGGTAATCGGGTAATCGGGTAATCAGGTAATCGGGCATTCGGGTCTAACCGTGGCTTAATCGGGGCATATAACAACAGGATCGAATTTCAAATGGGCACTATGAACTCCCTCACATATGAGGTCCACATGTGAAGAGAAGAAAGTTTGGCATCTTATGTTTTACTTCTTATGAAAGGTATGTTCATAAATTTAGAGGGGAGTTGACATCATGGTCAAGAAATTCTTTTTATGGAGAGAGGTTTGCGTTCGTTTGATTAATGTTCAAATCTCTTTGGACCACTCTTTATGAGATTACTGCACATCAATTTATCATTGTATGTAGATAGGGATGTTTATATATACTAATGAGATTAGTCTCCCCTCCAATATAAGATAGAAGATAGAATACCCGACTAATCCTCGAAGCATATACAGACCTCCCTACCTATACACACTGGTCTATAAAGAGTGATTCTTTGAAATAGAGTAAGAATCGAACTCAGGACTCTCATTTTATGAGATGGATTCTTAGCCATCACTTCAACCCCTTTGAATTATGAAATTATTAACCTTTTAAAAATTTGAGCAAAATGTATTACATTGTTTGAGTTATTTAAGTTTTAGAGAAATTGGATGGATCAATATATAATTACATATCGACTAAGTCACTTGAGTCAGTTATCTATTATTTTTAACTTCTAACTTTATTAAATTATAATTATCTCTTTTTATAAAATTATTAAATCTAGATTAAAACATCTAAAAAGAATTATACATTAGTTGTTTGTCATTTTTCGATAATAAAACATTTTTCTTTTCTTTTTTAAGACATTCATTTCTTGTGAGGGGTCAGAATATTTAATAAAGAAAAAAGAGATTTTTTATTTAGCAAAACAATATTTTTTTCATTTTAAACATAAATAAAAGCTTTGATGAGAACAATTAAAATGTTGGATTTTTAGACATCCGTGGGGGTTTTATACTGGGTATTCTGCAGTTTTTCACACGTAGGTTTTATACTGGGTATTCTGCAGTTTTTCGCACGTAATTTTTTTTAAAAAAAAATGTTGGATTTTTATAATCGACATAATGACAAATTTTACAGCATTTACCGGATGACATAAATCAAGTTCAAATATTATTTTTCAAAAAGTTGACAAATAACTCCTAAGTCAAATGTTCACATTTGGGTAATGGGGTAAAGAAAATGTTCAAAAATAGTAGATTTTCTTTCTTACCCAAATTAGTTGGTTCCTGCTCTCTCTTGAGCTAACATGGGTGTCCTGGACCTTTTATGCTGCTGACACGTGGCGTCAATACAGGCAGTTTAGGAGACGAATCAATTTGGTGATTTTGCAGGCTACATCCTTTTCTTGTACCAATGGATAAAAAGAAAAGTCTCTTTCCTTGTAAATTACATATATTTTTAGGCTCAACTTTGATGACAAAGACAGGTTTGGTCTGAAAATTATGCACATGTCTAGATAATTTATCTAAAATCAAATTGATTAATTTATTTTAAATCATATTTTAGAAAATATAATATTTTAAGTGTTTTACTACGACTCAGACTTTTTTTGTATACCAAGGTATTTAAGCGTTCAACCTAATTAATCATTAGATTATGTGTAAACCTCTCAATCCGCACACACTTAGTATAGATTACACTGCGTTTGGATGAGGGGTAAATTTTAAAGGAGTTACCCTTGAGTAGGAGTCGAATAATCCTTGAATAGGGGTTACCCTTATCTTGTTTGTAATTGCAGTAGTAAAGTAAGAACTGACCCTAAAGATAAAAAATATTGTTTGATAACAATAAGCAGGGGTAACATGATATATTAACAACTTTATTAGAATTAATATTTTTTATTAAATTCAATATAATAAAAAAATAAAAATAACATTTTATAAAACATAATTATTAAATAATATTTATCAATTAAAAAATGTTTTAAATACTTTTGCTCCATAGGTGCAAAGACGGTGTAAAGAGGGGTAATATATTAACAATTTTATTAAATTCATATATTATAAAAAAATAAAACATGATTATTAAATAATATTATCCAAAAAAATATTTTAAAATATTTTTGCTCCATAGGTGCAAATAGGAGGATAAAGAGGGGTAATATATTAACAACTTTATTAAGATAGATAATTTTATTAAATTCATATAATAAAAAAATAAAAAAATATAATTATTAAATAATATTTATCAATTAAAAAATATTTTAAAAATATTTTTGCTCCATAGGTGCAAAGAGGGGTAAAGAGTGTTTAGAGGGGTAAAGAAGGGTAATAGGTGTAAAGGGAAGTAAAGAGGGGTAAAGAAGGGTAAAGATGGTTTGGAGGGGTAAAGAAGGGTAATAGGTGCAAAGAGGGATAAATGGGGTAAAGAGAGTTTAGAGAGATAAAGAATGATAACATGTGCAAAGAGGGGTAAAAAAGGGTAAAGAGGGGTAAATAAAAGTAATAGGTGCAAAGAGAGGTAAAATGAGTAAAGAAGGATAACATGTGCAAAAAGTGGTAAAGAGGGGGTAAAGAATGGTAAAGAGGGTTTAGAGGGGTGAACATGATTTATTAGAATTAATAATTTTTACTAAATTTAGATAATAAAAAAAACTATAAAACATAATTATTAAATAATACTCATCAATTAAAATATTTTAAAATATTTTTGCTCTATAGGTGCAAAGATGGGGTAAGGAGGGTAACAGGTGTAAAGAGGGGTAAAGGGGGGTAAAGAAGGGTAAAGAGGGTTTAGAGGGGTAAATAGAGGTAAAGAAGGATAAAGAGGGTTTATTAGAATTAATAATTTTTACTAAATTTATATAATAAAAATAAACAAATTATAAAACATAATTATTAAATAATATTCATCAATTAAAAATTTTTTAAAATATTTTTGCTCTATAAGTGCAAAGAGGGGGTAACGAGGGTAATATATTAACAATTTTTATTAAATTCATATAATATAAAAAATAAAAATAAAATTTTATGAAACATAATTAATAAATAATATTTATCGATTAAAAAATATTTTAAAATATTTTTCTCCATAAATGCAAAGAGGGATAAAGGGAGGTAAAGAAGGGTAAAGAAGGGTAACGAGGGGCAAGAGTTTCATGAAAACTCCCATGTTCCAAGGGGTTTTCAAAAAAAGAGGGAGAGCGATAAAATTTTAAATTTTTACCCTTACCTCTCTATTATCAAACAAGGGTAAAGGCGGATAACCCCCCTTACTCCCCATCCAAATACAGCTTAAGGAGAGTGGTCCTTTTCGTATTGAGGAAGAATTGATCCAAAGACCTTCCACAAAAAAGAATGAAAAATGACCATCAAACTAATTTCTTAGAGTTTATTATAACTCGAACTTAATTTAATGATTGGTGTATTTTAAAACAATTTAAATTGAATAAAAATATAAAACACAACTTAGGGCAAGAAAGGGAGATGGAATAATTGTGAATTTCATATATAACTTAGATATTTTCCACGAGAGTAACATTCAACTTCATAATAAAAGGTTTATGAGTAATGCTTCTACTATTGTTCACTGGAATTAATATGGACATCCCTATTTTTTAAAGATGGGACACCAATTAATTTAAAAGTAGAAACTTTTTCATTTTATCTTTATAAGAAAACTCTCGTCATTACATTATCTACTTCTCTATCTTAGTAAAAGTATAGATGTAAAAATCAATTCTCATATTTAACACATATCTATATACTTTTATGTATTTATCTATCTATCTATCTATTCATCTATGGAAGAAACACTTTTAAGGTTATCACCATATGAATCTTGATATTTTTTCATCAAATGGTTCAATTTTCTTTTATTATAGCAAGTAAAAAAATAATAAAAAGGTTAAAAATTTAAAAACAATTTTAAAAAGATTTTTATTTGATACTTTTGAAAGTGTACGGTCATTGGGGGAAATGTATGAATTAACATATGAAAAGAAAAAGAAAAAAATAAAAAGATTGAGACAAGAAATGGGACATATTTGTGATTGCATCAAGAGATCGACTTGCTTTTTAAGAATTAGAGTTATCAATAGAAACTAGGTTTTGGGCTGCGTTTGGATGGGGGTACAGGAGGTACCTCTATTCCTTGTAACAAATATCGGCGGTATTTTCAAATTTACAGCGTTTTTAACGGCAAAATACCATTACCGCGTTAAAAACGCATTTTTATCGCCACAACGATAAATTTCTGGTAAATTCTCGATAAAATTGCTTCAAAAACGCTATAAACATTAATAACGCGATAATATCCCAGTAAATTTTCGGTAAATTCCCAATAAATTCCCGGTAAATTCCCTATACCATTTTTATTTCATTAATTTTTTTATTTCTTCTATTTTTTATTTTTTAAATATTATAATTTTCATGAGATTTTCCCGTTAAATTCCCGGTAAAAATTTGAGAATTTAAAAATATCCAATTATTATCAATTGCCGTTAATATCCTGAGAACGTTATTTGTCACAATGCCTTCATTAACCTTGTTTGGTAATGGCGAAGTAGAGGTAAATAAAAGGAAATTGATAAATTAACACCTGAAAAGGAAAACAAAAAGGGAAAAGATTGAGATAAGAAATGGGACATACTTGTGATTCCATCAAGAGATCAACTTGCTTTTTAAGAATAGAATTATCAATTGAATATGGTTTCTAGGCTGCGTTTGGATGGGGTATTGGAGGCACCTATATTAATTTTGTTTGGTAATGGAGAAGTACGGGTGAAAAAAAAGGAAATGAATAAATTAACACCTGAAAAAAAATAAAAAAAGAAGATTGAGATAAGAAATGGGACATATTTGTGATTGCATAAAGAGATCGACTTGCTTTTTAAGAATAGAGTTATCAATATAAACTGGGTTATAGGCTGAGTTTGGATGGGGTATTGGGGGTATCTCCATTGACCTTGTCTAGTAATGGTAGAGTATAGGTAAAAAAATCAATTTTTTTCGCTTCTTCCTCCACTTTTGAAAACCTTTTTCTGATAAAGGTATTCATAATACCTTAAGTAACTCCTGATTTAGAGTAACTCAAAGTACCCTCTGTAAATTTTACCCTCATCCAAATGCAACCCTAAACTCCAATGGTTGCTCATCTCTTATGCTTCAATGAACTAAGATGAGACACTGAGTCAAAGCTATTTTACAATGCATAGACTATTGCTTGCAAAATAAAGAAAAAAAAAGTGGAAAATTTTCTTCTCATATTGAAAGGTTTTATATGTCTTTATTATATTAGAATTAAAAATTAGAAAATTTTATGTAAATAGACTTAAAATAAGAAAAAATTCTAAAATTTGATTTAGTGGGTTAAAAATATTTAGTTTATATTTGTCACATTATTGTTTGGGTTGGCCCTCGCTTTAGGCCAACTAAGCCGCCGCCTTGGCCCTCCAATGTGACCCTTGGACTGTAAAGCCCCCATTTGCACTGCTCTTTGGGTCTAAGACTCCCACCAATACATTGCATCTAGGGCCCTGAGATTTCAGGGCCGATAGTGATTATTGTCTAAAGATAAAAAAAAGGAATTTTGTGATTAAATTAGATGAATTTGAAAGATTTGATTCATGGTATTAAACATATGACCGATACAATATATTGAGTCGTACGCTAGATGTATCGACGTATTGGCCTATATTTCGACTGATATATCAGCTCTGATATAAATAAATATCGGCCATGATATCGCTGATATGAGTTTATTATCACATCGACGATATCGCCTGATATATCGATTTTTTTTACTTATCATGAGAAAATATCAAATAAAAATTAGATATATTTTTTGAAAAGTATAATTTATTTAAATAAATTAACTTTAAAACAAAGGGAGACCCTTTTATAAAAAAGAATGACATTCTCATTATTCTAAGTATATAAAAGTAAAAGTTTTGTATGAAATGTAAAATCAATTTTAACAAATGCAGTGTGAAATATGTAGACATATGAACAGGCAGAGTGGCAGACTGTTTCTTCGCCCCTCCTCAGTTCTCAGGTGGCAGCTGAAAGGTTCGCAAAACTTTTTACATGGAACCAATAGAAAAGTACCATCTGTCCAATGCAGGACAGAATCATGCATTGCTCTGCAGAAAAATTAAAAAGTAAATGATAAAAATACATAAACATCCTTTTCTTAGACTTTTAAAGGTAAATTCAGGGGTATAAATCTAGGTATCAGCCGATTTATTTTAAAAACTAAAAACTAAAATTATTTTAAAAACTAAAAACTTAAAGTATCAAAAGTTGTTGGTATATATTGATTATATTAAATATAGGGGAAGTCTTGAGGGATTTTTTTATTTTTTAATGATCATGGTGTCGAGGTCTTTTAGATCATACAATTAATCTTTAGAATATATATAAATCTCTTTATCCACATATAACGGATATAGAGCATCCGACTAATTTTCAGGGCATGTATAAGTCTCCCTACTTACACAGAGAGTACAGCTATAAGGAGTGCCTTTTAGGATGGAGTGAGAATCGAACTCACGAGTCTCGTCTCTTAAAGTAGGTTCTTGGCCATCACTCCAACCCCTTCGAGTTTACAACAACTAAGTTTAAATATTTGAATAGATAAATAAATTCTTCTAAGATTATTTAACTATATAAAATGATTTATTTGAATCATCTTAATTTATAAAATTTTAAAATAAAAATAAATCTTTAAATAGATATATATTTTTCAAATCATGATCAATCCAATCATCATGATGATAATTTGCTATTAAATAGATTTCATGTGGAGTCTTTGTGCTTGGATGTGCAAAAAGTTGGGTATTTGTTAGTTTAGCACTTTATTTATAAATAAAATAAATTATTTTCTACCAATAATAATGAAGTTTTAATTTGTTTTAATTTTAGCTATATAAAAATATACATTAAATAATTAGTACCATTATTAATATATAATTCATTTCATTCAACATAGTTAATATGAAAGCACGATACACTAAAATTTTAAAATACTACAAATATAAAACCATGCTAATGACATTATAGCAGTAATGGAATTCTCATGCATGGGAAATAAGGTTGACGAATGACAACAATCAATTAGGGACACAAATTGACTATGAATATAAATTTAAATTAATGTTATTTAAAATTTTAATCATTTAATATAAGACCATAAAATCCCAATACAACTAGGATTCACCTACTTTCAAATTCATTTCACCTGTTGTAAACGTTGGTTCATCAAACTTTGAATTTGTTGTTTGGACAATTTTGTTTATTAAACTAGGATTAGAGCAAGTTTGAGACATACTTGATAGATTTTGGTTTGATTTGCATATCTGATATTTTTTTTTTAAAATAGTTCATATAATAATAGATAAGAAACACCTGACGTGCAAATACATGATAAGAAAACTGAAAGAAAAAAACAACAAATTAAAATATGTGGAAAAAAAAAGATTTTTGAATTTGAATTTTGGAAATTTCTATTTTCTCACTTTTCTTTTTCTTTTCTCCTTTACTGTTTCTTCTGTTGTGATGTTTTATAGGAGGAAAACATAGAAGATGGTCGGCTCACGATGTGCCCCTCTCGGGTGGATTCGACGTGAAATTGAGAGTTTGGCTTGAAAAAGAGAGAAGAAATTTGGGTTGGGATTTGTTTTGTGATTGAGGGAGCGAGACAGATTTATTTTGAGAGAGAATAGTTGAATTCGGTTTGGATTTGTAATTTAAGAAAGAAATTTGTACCGTTGATATTAGTGGAATTTACTCGATTGTTGTATGTAGGCTTAGGCTTCCCTCGAACCACGTAAATTGTGTTATCCTCTTCGTGGATGTTTGATTACTTTCATTGCGTTATTTGATTGCTTCTGTCGCGTTGTTTGAATTCAATTTTCACACAACACTCTTGATGCATATTAATTATTCTCATTTGTTGTTATTTTCTTTTAAGAATGACAAATACTTCCTCTGTTCTAATTTCGTTGTCTTATATAGATTTTGAAATTGTCCCAAAATAGTTGAATAGTATAAAATGTGTTGAAAAAGAATGAAATCACATGCAGTGCTAGTTTTATATAGAGAGTTCTTTAAAAAATATAAATATTTCAAATAAGACAACTAAAATGAGATGGAAGGAATATAATTTAGACCTCTAAACACTGTTCATTTACATTTATACTCATAATTATTGAAACCATAGATTTATGAATGGGATCAAGATGTATCTAGTGTGTACATCTTGATTGAGCATCCATATTTAATATTGGTGGTTATGACTATCAACGAGAGTTTTAGTAGGATTGTGTATGAGGTTTCTCGAACTTAAATAAAAAAAGTTCTTATAAATGATTAAAATTATTTGTAAAGTTTGGAAAAATTATCCACATTGAAGCTCACGGTGAATTTGCTATTCTTACGTGACTTTCATTGTCGGTGAATAGTATGTCATCGTGGCACATGTAAGCGCTTATATTACTTTGTTTAGAAAACCAACGAGAAAAACACAACGAGAAAACAACTTGGGCATATGGTGGGCTTATCACATTGTCTCTTTTGTTATTCTTCCTCTTTCTTATTTGATTCTCATAATTAGATTTAAAGTCTTTAATTGCTTTGACTTCTTTTAGTAAATGGGTTGCTTTCATATAAATTAGGTTAATCTAAATATAAGTGATGTGAGATCGATGCTTAACGACAAAGTAATTCGACAAAATCAAGAATTCCAAGTCTGCACTGACATCGGAAAGGAAGATAAAAGCATGCAGCCATGGCAGGAAAAAAGAAAAGAGCAAAAGGAGTAGAATTTTTTTTTGAAATTACCATTCCTTATTGATCAAGAGTAGTCAAACTATAAATAAAAGTCTAGTTGAAATTGAATTGGTGACAATTGAGCAATTAGAAATTAAACTACATAAGAATTTGAAGAGTAACTAAAAAAAATAAATGAACAAAAAAAAATATAAGTGAGGTCTTTTGACACTGTGTCCTGCATCAATAAGTGTCGTAAGTTTACTAAATTTGAGCATCTCACTAAATCCGTCACTAAGAATTTGTTGAAATTTAGTTTAAACATTAATTACATTTCAATTTTTGACAAGGGTATTAGAACTTCATATAGTTTTAATACAAATAGATAAGTCACTTAAAATTTCAGCTCAACCAAACATGTTAATATTATAATTTTTAAACTTTTTAAAATGCAGCAAATAATAAAATCTTATGAATATGAAAACTTAGCCAATCTTCTGTCTTATAAACTCTTTATACAACACATTGTATTATGTTAGTAAATTTTAAGTAACTACTAATAGGGAATATTAATATTTAATCTCAATAAAAAATGAAATAGTTTTATTTTATTTATTCATTTTTTCATATTCATTTTGGAGGCCAAATGCCCATACTTGGCAGAAGACCCCTCATGGAACCCATGACGTCTAGATAAAACGGACCATGCCATCCTGGTGCACATTAGCATCGACCCTTTAACATTTCTCGAACTCGTTCTTTTTTTTTCCTCGTAGAGACCTGCGTCTCCTCTGCCCACGCTCGTCGTTGAATCTCCCGATCCCTATCTTCTCTGCTCAAATCCAACAAAACCCACGTCGATTCTTCGAAGTTTGTCCACCTCTACCCCCAAATCATCGCTAAAATCCCACCTTTCCGCGTATTTTAGCAGATCAAGGCACCATACAAAATCCATAATGTTATTTATTTTCCTTTTTTTTTTTCTCTGTGTTTTTACGAATCTAACGTTTTCCTCGTCAACGAATGCATTCTTCAGAGAAGCATGATCGGGAATCTACGGATTGGTGGAGTCAGGAGGGAAGAGAAGGGAGGGATTGGGTCGTTTGCTTGCGTTCTGCTAACATGCACTTTATGGACACGTGTCTTAACCTGCGCCAAGGGGTTGTGAGCGTGAGAAGATGTCGACCCAGGTGGCAAAAGTTCGAAGAGAAGCTCTTGTTGATTGCATGACATGCCCTCTCTGCAAGAAGCTGTTGAAGGAAGCTACCACCATTTCTGAATGCCTACATACGTGTGAGTTTAAGTTCTTTCTATTCATTTTTTGATATTTTTTCAATTTTATGATGTGGGTTCTCTGCGTTTTTGGGTTTTGTGATTTTGGCAATTCTTATGTTGATAAATTGAGGCTTATATAGTTTGATCTCAGAAGAAAGATAGGAACTTGTATTACTTCTCCTACCTTAATCTGAATTCTTGCAGACGTGTGAGTTTCAGCTCCCCCTGCTTCTTTGAATGTTTAATTCTTTTTTTTTTTTTAAAGTATTATCCTGATCAGGATTTCTTACATTTTTGGAATTCTTATTTTGATGATTCTGAGGCGTAGATACTTTGTTTACAATGAAAAATATACAAACTTTTGATTGATAGGTGTGAGTTTCAGCTCTAGACACGCTACTCTGGTTTTGTTTTTCCCATTATTATATATTTTTAAGCGACGTGGGTCCTCTTTTTTTTTTGTGTGTGTATGATTAGTTCTTATTCCGGTAAGTCAAGACTTTGGTAGTTTGGTTACACGAAAAAGATCTGAACTTGAATTTATTTCTATTTATCTACGAATATTGGATTCTTGTTTTTTTTTTTTTTCTGCCTGATGTGGTTTTTGTTGCTTTTTTTTTTTCTATTTTTTGGGATAATATGATTCCAGTAACTCTTATTCTAATGATTAGAGGGTTAAATAATTTATTTATTTATTTTTGAAATGGAAACTTTCATTTATTTTCCATTTATAGTTTGATTTTTCTTATGCTAATAGTCTTCATAAGTGTCAGTTTCAGCTCGTTTCGTGCCCCTCCCTCTCTCTCTCTCTCTCAAAAGTTACAAGAAGAAAGTTTTCAACTTGCATTTATTCAATTATTTTCTAATTACGCTTCTCTTATCTGCATGACTTTAAACCTTGAGTTTCAACATTTCCTATGGTTCCTCACAATTTTAATATATTTTATTTGAAAATGGTAACTTTATCAATATAGTCGCTAGGAAAAGGTTCAAACTAAGCCCACATGCTTAAAGGAATCATTTTACAGAAGATTGCAATAAGCTTTCCATGATTTACGAATATCAGAAATAGAATTCTCCTTAAAAAGCCACTGTAGAACAAGGCCAAGATGCCACCTTGAATTTATAATCATGTCTATAGTGTTCCATGCATCAGTCACTGTGTTGTGGAAATCTTTCTTTTGAATTTTATTATGATTTGAAAATACTAATTTTGATGACTTGAGGCTTAGATGGTTAGGTTACAAGAAAAACATATGAACTTGCATATTTTTTCTGTTTCTAATTGGCTTCTCTTATCCAAATACTCTAATTTGTGTGAGATCTCAATTCATTTGGACTGTATTGGAACTTATATGTCAATTTTAAGATATGGGCTTCTCTTGAATATTTTTTTTTTTGAGCGGTAACGAATAAGATTTTATTAATAAAACAAAATGTACAAAAAATGCATAGAAAAAAGGATTCAAGAGGAGTGAACCCGAAAAAAGATAAAGAAGAGTAAGATACAAAGTAACCTGTCTGCAAAAAGGTACAAACATCAGAATGTATGTAATGTCAAAAAACAACCAATAGTTTTCCATCCCCAAAAATTGTTGGGTCATAAGTGGAAGACGCCCTGGATGGCTAAATCAATTCCTTGCTTCAAAAAAAAATTTGCAACTTCGTTGGCCGATCTGCTAATTTGTGAGAAAGATATTTCTTGGCCAAAAAGAAAGCCTTGATCTCCCTAACTACAGTTATAGGTTTCCACGGAGGTTTTTTTCACTCCTGTGACCCATTTGACTGCATTTGCCGAGTCGCTTTCGACGATCAACCTGCCTAACCCTAGGGAGGTCCAAATAGTCAAAGTTCAAGAAGTGAGCCCCTGTCTCCTAACCCGTGCCTCGCTTTTAAAACTTTAACCCATAGCGCTTCCTTTTCTCTCTTGAACCTCCAAGTCCACTTACACAGCAACAGTTGGTTCCTTATCCGAAGGGGGATGATTCCAAGGCCACCTTGCTGTTCGGGTTTGGTTACTTCCTGCCATGAGACTAGATGAACCTTCTTCTTTTCTTGATTATCGCCCCATAGAATTTTTCTAAAGCATTTGCGCCAATTTCTTTGAAATCCCTTTGGAAATTTGAAATATGGACATGTAGTAGGTGAACATAAGCCTTATCCCTAGAGATAAGTACCCACCGCCCTACCCTTCTAATCTTCTCTCCACTTTTTCCACCACCGGTGTCCAAAAGGACTTTGATCTTGGGTCCCCCTACCCCCCGGTAGCCCAAGGTATTTGAATGGGATTGTTCCTGTGGAGCAGCCTACCATATTTGCCATTCGCCTCACCATGTGTTCTTCTACTCCGACTCCAATAAGTGTACTTTTTCCAAGGTTGATTCACAGTCCTGACACGAGTTTGAAACATGTGAGTATTGCTTTGAAGCCCGTAATCTCTTAATTGGATGGTTCGCAAAAGAACAGTGTATCATCGACGAATTGCAGATGAGTGACTGCCGGTCCTTGCTCCGAGACTTGAAAGCCTCTGACTATACCTAAATCCCTAGCCTTTCGACCAACCTATTCAAAACCTCTCCCACCAAAGTAAAGATGAGGGGGTACAACGGATCCCCCTGCCTAAGTCCCCTGTTGGCTGCTATAGGTGCAGTTGGTGATCCATTAACAAGGATGGAGTAAGTAAGTTGTGTCCTCTACGCAAGATTTCACTCACTTCTTCCACCTATCTCCAAAACCAATTCTTTCGAAGAGGTAGCTCACGAAAGGGTGAACCATTTTGGTACCTTACCGGAACAGAATATTTCGGACCATTTCGTTCAAAACGAAATAAAATTGATAATTATCCAGGACAAAGACATCTATATCTGTTTTGACTACAGGATAGCCAAGGAATGTACATTTGACATATTGCAGACCTAACTTATTCTTTGGAGGACCAAGAATATAAACCAAAGTAGGTGCAACCAAAGACCTTTTGACAATATATTAGTTCTAGGGTATTTATAGCATCACAGGTTCATGAACTTAAAGTTCTATGACATCTTTATCAGCACCAATCCAAGAAACAAAGATGAGACAAATTGGGGTTTACTGGGGTATTTATATGCTGACATTGCGTAAGGATTTTGTGTTTTGTACTAAATTGGCTACTTGACGGATGCAACTCATTGGTTCCATGATGATTTTTCTGGTCACCTGTATCTTTGGAGGACAATTTTCATGAAGTAATTAGGTCATGTAGATAATAGATCATCTAAGTTGTAGGGGCTTGCACATCTTTGATGTGGTTTAGGGCATAGTATAACAGCAGCTTCTAGTATAAACATGTTAGCGAGATAGCTACTACCCTTGCATTTGCTAAATTGGACGGTTTTTAGTTCCATTTATCTTAATGAATCGGGTTCATCAATCTAGGGTATTTTGTTGCGTGGTATGCTCTATGTATCTATTTTATTTTATTTCAGGAGGAACAATTTTGAACTGTTAGAGGCTCTTCATATTCGATGATTAAAATTTAAATTATGCTCTTTCTTGATACTTCTTCTTGGATTGTCTAGATGAAACATAACCTGTGTTCTCCATGCATGCTGGAAGATTTCATATAATGACTGCGAAGCTGATATCAAACCTTTGTGGGTTTAGTTTTAATTATCCACCTTCCTTCCACATACTGTTAAATTGCAACAGTCAAGTGCTTGTGGGTTTATTTAAATCTGTTAAATATTTTAAATTGACACTAACAATCATCGTTCTGCAGATTTCTCCTCTTAGGAGGGATCCATATGACTATTCTTACTTATGAGTTCCTAATTAATTAATAAGCAATAGTTAAAGTCTTCTATTTCAAATATTGCCAGTTTGCAGGAAGTGCATATTTAAGAAACTAAGTGATGATGAAGTAGATTGCTGTCCAATATGTAACATTGATCTTGGTTGTACACCGGTGGAGAAACTCAGGTAAGATTTTCTTCCCCTTTTGAACCTACTGTTTCATGTCAATATTCTTTTGATTCCCTTTTTCATGTATCATTTCTTTTATTTCTGATTTCTTAGCATTAGGCAATTTTTTTTTCTGATGCCCTAGCATCTGGTGATGAATATTTGGTTGATTTACTTCTGTCTACTTGCCAATGGTATAACCACACTAGCCTTGTTGGCGTCTTTTGTAGATCAGATTATTGGAATACAAATAAGATTTGATTCCGGTATTCTGAATTTGTTGCCTATCCTTTTTTTTTTTGGTTCTCTATGTACACTTAATATGTTATCATGGTTTTATGAACTATGCATTATATGATGCATGGTCAAGAGAAACATCCCTTCTCTGTTTGATCATAAATGATATGGATGAGGCCCACTATCAGTAATCCAAGCCATTCATCTGATGTATTCCATCATTGGATGCATACATCCTCTATCTTGGTGGTTTTTTCTTTCACTTGCGTATGGGGCTTTGGTGTGCCTTTGACTACATGGTCTGATTAATGAGTTCTGTGAAGTACATGCATATGGCATTAGAATTTGTAAGATGGATGTCTTACCTAATATTCCCAAACCTATATCACATATGGCTACTTAATGCATTTTATCATTTAACCATTCTTGGCAAACTCTACTTCCTAGACCTTCACAACCATTCTGCTTGCTATTCTTTTTTGTTGTATCTAAATACATTTCAAGCTTTGCACTGTTTGCACCATTTGAAGAATGGCAGTTATTTTTACGTACCAGTGTTTGATGATCTATAATTGTTAGACAATCATTTTATTCATTTTATACATAGATCTCAGTCCAAATTTGGCCTTATGTAATGTAATCTAAAGTCCCAAAACCCATGTTTTGATGTTTGATTACCAGCGGATGAAAAGCTCAAAGAAATCTCTCTCTCTCTCTCTCTTTCTCTCTCTCCTCCTCCCAAAGAAAGGAAACCTCAAAGTTGAAAAGTAGTCATTTGTCAAAATCCAAATTCATTTGATATGTGTCTATCAATAGGTATTTCATATTGTCAAATGAATCCAATTTGAAAGCTATATGTCATAAAGTTGGGGCTTATGATTTGATTAATTTGGTTGATATAATGTGTGCGACATGCAGCGGCTTCGCCCATGAGTATGGATCATCACACACTTGGAGATTATCATGTATTTCTCTTTGAAGCATATTGCAGTATGCTTCTATACATTGTTTTAACACTTGAATTGTGGTCATCTGCAGGCCGGATCATAATTTACAAGATATACGGGCAAAGATCTTTCCTTTGAAAAGGAGAAAGGTTAAGGCACCAGAATTCATGCCTTCAATTTCATTACCTGTTAGAAGAAAGGAGAGATCACTCTCTTCATTGGTTGTCAGCACTCCCAGAGTATCGGCACAGACTAGCTTGACTGGCAGGAGAACGAAAGCATTTGCAAGAAGGGCTGCCAACTTGAAAGGATCAAGCTTTACAATTGAAGAACCAATAAAAAAAGAACAAGATGTTATTGACGACCATCCAGAAAACTCAAGTTCTCCTGAAACCCTTAAGATAGGGCAATATAAAAGGCAGGTAAAGGAAGGTTGTCACAATCTTTTCGTTGCAATGAAAAGGTTATCAATAAGGTCTTCCAGAAAAAAATGTTAGGCAATAAGAAATTTTTAGTTGACTACAGTGGTAGACATTGGTCTGCCTTTATGATGGTCCTAGCTGTCATATAGTGGGCTTCATGTGAATAGGTCATGTTGGATTTCCACATATATCAGATCAGATTTCGTAGTTGATACTACTATAGTATTACTGGATATCTTTCTCATTGATTTTGGAGTACTGCTGCATTGTAATTCTCAATTGACCTCACAGAGTTGAGTTAACTGTTGATAGGATTGTGCAACTCAATTGGCTCCTCCAGATGAACATTCTGGAATCCGAGTGTTCGAAAAATGAGGTCTTGAGTTTAATGTGGGTTTTAGATGTGCTTCGTCTTATCTGTGAACCATCTACTACGCTGTCAATTTTCAGTCATTTGATAGTCAGTTAAGCTTGGAGGGAATTTTTAATGGTCTGATACATCCAAATTGGTTGCAATGAATTAGTGATTGTGGCCCATGTGGATTGAGTGGGGTTTTGGTGACTGAATATGCACAACACTGGTTATTCATTGCCTAGAAATTTCAAATACTTGTTTTCATTGCTACCCTATAGTTGTTAGAACATGGATTTTTAGGTAAGGGGGCTACATGAGAAAAAAGTGATGAACTTCAGTTACTATTTCTCTCAGTGGAAGCCAGCTCTATTATCTCCTCCCTTTGTCTTTTAGCTACTTGAACTCCAACCATGCAGTATCCACTCAGATACACAAACAGTCAGACACAATGTTCTTGAGAGATTGGTCTCATTTTCACAAAATTAAGACCTCTTTGGGATACTCTTATGATCAATCGAAACCGTTCACACTCATTTCCCCTGTGACTTGGTATCTCTCCCTATTTAGCACCCATCCCCTTTCTATTCATAGCTTACTTTTCAAGCCAAGAAGACCACATTTATCTGAGACCTGTAAAAACACTCACCGATCCCCTTTCTACTCGTAGCTTACTTTTCAAGCCAAGAAGACACATTTATCTGAGACCCGTAAAAACATTAAAGTTCAAACTTCCACTTAATAACCTAATAACCTTTCTATTCATCCATTCCCTATTGATTAGCATGCAGCTATGGAAAGAGTCGCGATCTTAATTTCATGAAAATGAGATTGGTTTGGGTCCCCCTAAAATATATCCCAGATCTCAGGTCTCTCTCTATGGAACCTACATGGGATCAGAGGGATGGGTTTGTTGGAAAGATTAGGTTGATCGGATCAATCAAGCCATGTTTTTTATTGTCATAAAATTAATGGTGTCCTAGATGGGGTCAAATTGATCAAAAGAAGTGGTCAATTTGGGTAAAGAACCAAAGATCCAAAGGTAGAGGTATGCCGAGGAAAAGAAGAAGAAGAAGAAGAAGAAGGCGGGGGAGGGGGGGTAGGAAGTGGGGGTAAAGGTGGCTGCAAACAAGTTATTTGTGGTCTGGTGTCTAGGGAAATGTCTGGTGCAACCGATCACAATTCACGATAGGTCCCCAACCACCACCACCCAGGCCTTGTGGATTTGATCCTACCCACTTTAGCCCCATTTTGAGTTTAAATTACTGTTGGATTAAAACATATTCCATGGAACCATTAAATTTGTGTTGCCTTTCTATTGGTCCTTTTTCTTATGGATACATTAACTGAAAAACATCAATAGGAAACTAGAGACTGAATAACTAGTAGTCATATATAGCAGAACTCCTTAGTCCAAGAGGTGGATTTCTTATCAGCTAAACAATAGAATTCTGATATTGGAATGTCAGAAACAAGGTTTCCTAATAACAGACTCTAAAGATTTATCTGGATCCAAGTGAACAATTAGTATCAGTGAAAGGATGCCCGAACTGTTGAACTGGGTTGAACAATAAGAACCACTTTTAACTGAACATCATATAAAACTTCTTTATATTTTCTATCACTCTTGATTGTGTTTTCTTATTGGTGCAGAACTCATCCAGTGCGGAGCCATCAAATCACATTTCTAAGGAGGGAGATAATTGTGCAGAAACATGGCCTGCAAAAAGTGACCTGTGGAAACCCTTAAATTGTCTGGTTGAAGCTGCAAATAGAACAAAGGCATATAAATTCACCATTCAAGGGGGTTCTGTTACCAAGGAGGAGAAGCTTGAAAGCACTGATGGTGAAGTGCGTGTTCACAAAACAAAGGTTAAGGAACATATGCATAAGCCTAAAGTTGAGGATGACAAGAATGGTGCTGTTACTGCCTCTTCTGGTTCAATTAAAGCTAGAAGAATGAATGGAGTGGGCCGCAAAAGAGCAAGTGTTATTAAGGAACTGAACAGTCAAGCTGTGCTTAATGCTGGAGGTTTTAAACGCATTAAAAGAATGGGTCCAGTTTGGTTTTCACTTGTAGCTTCTGATGAACAGTAAGGAATTATACCTGTTTGAAAGTTTGTTAGAAATGTCAAGTGTGTGGGCGTACGTGCATGAGACTGAGTACGTTTGATTGGACATTTTGCTTATTATTTCCTGATGTTATTATTCTTATTTCTTTTTATCAGGAAAGGAGATGCACCATTGCCACAGATTTCTTCCTGTTATTTAAGAATAAAGTGAGTCCTCTTTTTATGTTTATATTTGCTCCTGTTTCTATATAAAGTAGAAGTTTGCTGATTTTTTGTTAATTTTATCTGATATTTCTGTTTTTGATTTCATAAATAATCACTATTGGTCTATTAGTAAGTATATATGTAAAAACCTTTAATGCACGGTTATTTATGTGTATTATGGTATAAATAGTTAAATACATATATAATACATGTTCATGAGGGTTCATTTACATCTTAAAGCAGTGGACTCGGTTCATAAGACGTGCTTTGATCTTGATCATTTTGATTTAAATTGCAGGCTGGTTCACTCCAATGAAGCTCGGTTTGCAACTTAGATCTATATTATATTGTAGCCTGGATTGTTATGAATCATGATTTAGAACATAACGAGTTGTGCTCTAGAGCATGGCAGGTTGTGATATGGAGTTCGATGTATTTTGATTCCCAATCTTTTGAAATATGTTTAATGTGCCCATCACTAATTCATCCTATAGTGATACCCTATCATTGATCATCATCATCAATATTTTGAGAAATGAGATCATATCATAAATTGATTTGGGCATTGAGTTGTTTCCAATTATAGATCGTATCTTTTTTGGGCAATAATAAGAATTATATTAGTAAGGATCAATAAAAGTACAAGTGATGGGTATAAGAGACTTAGACCGGAAAAATAATAGTAAGAAATTTACAACATAAACCCTCAAATTCCAAAAGGACAAAACATCAACCAACACCAACAGGAAGTCCCAACAATACTTCTAGATTCCACTTCCCAATATCAAAGGAAAAAAAACACTCCTGTGCTCCTTGTCCACCCGTATCTTTGCTAAGAAGTCTGCCATACCATTTGCTGACTTCCTAAGAAACTTTAAAGAAACCTCCTGATCCCAGCACAATGCCCTGATCTCCCCAGCCACTGAAAACAATTTCCGTATCTTAAATAGTAATTCTTATGAAATTCTCAAAAAAAAAAAAAAGGGGAAAATATTTAAGAACTTTTAAGAAGTAAAAAAGATATGAGATTTTCATAGTTTCCGCATTTTGTACTCAAATGATCAATAGAAATGACAAATAAGATGATGATGGTATCATATGCAGAAGTTTATCGTATCCTCTTAACATAGCTATAAAGGGAGAATAACTAGGAGGACCAAACTTCTCTTACACTTTTTTCATATGATGCGTCTAGGTATTCATCAAATGAATATTGACTATTAATTCATTGAATGATTGACCTACTTTTGTCTAGTGTGATGGGTCTATTGCAAAGATCTTCAATTGTGTATAGGATCTCAACATAATCATCTTGATCCAATTTTGAAGCCATTTTTTAAGCTCTCTAAATTTTCAGGATTTCTAATTTTTTTTTTCACTAAACTTTTTGCATCCTATGTAGGGCCCCCCTTTGCCCTATATAATGGGTCTATGTATTGATCTTTTCATCCATGAACATGATACCCAAACAATTGCGTCGATCCAATTGTAGAAGTCTTGTTCTTTTAGGCTCTTTAAATATTAATTAATTTAAGTTAATTTTTTAAATCCTAACCATTTGCATTTGACCTAAGGTCCACTTTCACTCCTTTTGATTTTCCATTTAAAGATCTTGACACAAGTACAATACCCAATAAAAAATCAGTTTATCCAATCTCAGAAACAATGTCTTTAAAACTATCACAATTTTGATGACTTTAAAATATTTTTTGAATATCTGATACTCTTGGACACATTTTTATTTCTCTTTTAGAAATGATTTTAAATTATTTTTGAATATCTAATACTCTTAGACCACTTTTTTTTTTTCATTTTTTAGTAGTTACAGGGTGGCCGATATTTACACCTTTGATGAGACCCATTTTGGTCCAGTGTTAATGTATAGAGTGTAGAACTCAATTTTAATATACCATTCAATTTATTGAAACAGGTGTAATCTCTTTTGATGCTATTTTCGTAGAGCCACATGCTTCGCATGTGTCTACACTAATATATCCATAATGCTCAATATTACAAAAAAGAAACTCATGTATTTGGACTTGATGTATATCTTATAAAACCAATGTTTTTAAAATTAAATTGGATTGTAAAAGGAGATATTTTAGTAGAACTCACATAAATTGCAAAAGTTACCAAAATTGAGGATCGTAAATATCAGAATTCAATATTAGGTTCAAAATGTTTTCTTTAAAAATCATATTGAATCATAATATTGAAATCAACTAAGATGGTGGTGGTAGTGGTGATGATGATGATACATTTTCTGTTCTATCTAGGATTGGCTTTTTTGAGTTCCACGATGCTCTATAAAAACCCATATTCTCTGTTTCTTGGCATTATTTCATGATTTCTTTTACTCTTCAATCCATGTCTTTAAAGGCCTTCCCCTTAGTATCTTTTACTTGCTAATTGCAACCTTTCAATTCTTTGTATTGGGGTTATTTTTGGTCTTCAATGTACATGTCTAAACCATTTGAAATGGAATTCTCCTCTATTCTCATCTATTGGGGATACTTTTGAGGTTCATCTGATTCAATTATTCCTAAATTTTGGTGTTACTTTATACATCTGTCTTAGCATGCACATCTTTTGTGGCCATTTCTTTATTTGCTTGTCTTTTCTTCATTGCCAAATATTCTGTTCAATTCAACATCCTAGGTCTAATTTCCTTTTATAGAATAGGCTCCTTAATCGGCAAGTTAGTCTTCTATAACACAATACTTGGTTAGTTTAGGTACACTTAGCTCACCTTGGACCTATCCTACTAGCCATACCCAAGTTCTATCCTATTTGATTCAATAGTTGAACCCAAGTATCTAAATTTGTCATAGTAGATATTCTCACCTCAAATATATTGCCATTAAATTGACGGGATGAGCTTTTGCTTGGTGGGAGCAATTACAGTTGTCACAGGAACATCGAGGGAAACCAAAGATCCGTTCATTGGAAAAAGTGAATCAGAAAATGAGGGAATTTTTCAGCCCAATCAATTATGTGCAATCATTATAATATCAATGGTTGCAAAATCTCCATCAGGACAATAAATCTGTTGATGAATATATGAACTTCACTATTTGACTACATGTATTTGGTTTAAACGGAAGAGCAAATTGCAGTAAGATATTTACAGGGCTTACAGTTTAGCATTCAAAAAGCATTAGCTGCCATTTCTATTTACAATATGCATGAAGCTTACAAACGGGCTTTTGCAATTGAGAAATGCCAAGCTGGTCCAATTGGAGAGAGAAGGACAAGGTTAAGGTTAAGGTTGAATCATCTACTTCTATAGATGAGATGACCTTAAAAGAAATTTGGAAGGAAGTGAAGTTGAAACAAAAGGGGGGCATCAAGTGCTCCACTTCTAATGGGAGTAGGCATATTTCTTTTGAATGTCCAAACAAGAATTTTCATGTGGCTGAAAGTTCCAAAATGGCACATGTAAGTCTCTTTTTTTGAGGTCCGGAGGTGTCTAGGCATTGCACTTGACTAGTCCCCCGAGGTGTGTGAAAACCACCCAATCCGCACACACCGGGTAAGTCTGCGGGGAGTGACCCTTCATTGGAGTCATTAGGGATTGAACTCAAGACCTCAATCCTGAAGTTTTGTGTCTCAACCACTAGTCCAACCCCTTGGGGTTATGTAAGTTACTCTATTGATGAGGATAAAGGGCTACGTTATGATATTAATGGTGAGGAAAGTAATGATGGCTCAATCTTCTATGGTGATGAGGGCGAATCACTTTTTATTCAAAAGAGCTTATTAAATCAAAAGGAAAAGGTAAATGAGGATTGGAAGCAAAGGAGTTTGTTTTATTCTAAATGCACTATTGGAGGAAAAGTTTGTCGTTTGATTGTGGATAGTGGAATTTGCAATAATGTTATTTCTCGTGAAGCAATGTCCAAATTGAAACTCAAGAACGGCAAACATTTGACACCATATATCTTGTGTAGAATTTAATAATGAAGAATAGGAAAAGGAGAAGAATAAGAGAAAATGTGGAGAAGAATTATTCTCTGTATATTGTATTGTGTGTAGAGTCAAGAGATTACACAATCAAAGGAATAATCAATTATAATAATTTGCACATCTAACGAGTCGGTTTTTCTAATTTAGAAATATTCTAGTCAACTATGTCTAGAAGGTGGGTCCCACACGGTTTAATATTTGAAGTAGGTCCCACAACTCTCCCCCTCAAGCTGGTTCGAATATATCGAGTAATCACAGCTTTCTAATAAGCGAATCGAGCTGAGTTCTGGAAACGAACTTTGTGAAAATGTCCGCAAGTTGATAGTTCGATTGCTTTTGACTCACAACAATTGATTACTAAAGAAGACTTGGCCAATGCAAGCAAGCAGTGTAAGCACAAAACGAACTCGCAAACGATGGTGGAGATCCACTTTAAGTATCCTCTTAAGTTACTATTTAGGAGCAATGAGCTTCTGTTGAATAACAAAGGATTCACCAGAGACATCGTAGATCACCTCATCCTCGTGATTTGGTCATTGTACTCTTGATCTTCTGATACTGCTTCCTCGTCAGCCAAATGGATGTTCCTCATAAGACATTTGGATAAAAGATGTCCTACTCCCTTGCACTTGAAGTATCTCACTTTGCCTTTTCCCTTCGAATTGAAGTTGAAGGCTTTTCTGATGTCCTCTGTGGCTGTGTATATGCGAGTCTTCTGTGATCACCAATTGACTTGTTAGGTAAATTAGATTTAGAAGAGATTGAAGTTCTATTTACCCGTTTTTGAATCTTTTCGAATTGGACTGCTTTCTGATATGCATCTGCAAGGTCCAAGAAGTCAAATGGTACCACAGCCTCTGCAATGGACGACTGTAGACCGTTTATGACTCTTTGCACGGTCTGGAATTCTGTCTTGGACAAATTGTTGCAGGAGAGTAGGAGATGAAATTCTTCTGCATATTCTGCCACAGATCTTTCACCCTGTCTCAATCTTCTGCAATCTATGAAATAGATCCCATGCATAGTTGTTAGGTAAAAAGACCATTGCATCATATTTTTACAGTTTGTCTTATGATCTTATTTTATCATTTTCCTTGTTCTGCCTATCCACTTTAACTTTTTGGTATCATGCCAAAGCCCGATTCAGGGTACCCCCCATAGCTTAGCATCTCCTATTCTACATATTTGCTTCTAATCTATTGCCTGCCAAATGCGTAGGTTGAAATCTCTGTCTTTCTAGAGATTAAAGATTTTAACCTCTAGAGATTCAGAGTTGCTGAACACACGCTAACATGACCCAAAATTGCAATCTCATGATCGCAACAGTGAGAACTTGTCAATTATGCTACAGATTTTATCAGTGCAGGACTATGATGATCAATGTCTTTGTTTTGGCCTTTGACTTCTTCCACAGATGTCCGTCCTTAGTGTCTAATGTCCTCTAAAGTTAATCCATAGGCCACGGTGGAAGTCATTGGTTTCATGGATGAAGAAATTGTACGAAAGAATTAACTAGGTCAAAAGATACATGACCATTAGAAACTTCTGTGAGAAATTGCATGGTTGCAAGTATAAGGAACGAGGAGGAGGGGAAAGCCATTGAAAACAGGGGTTGAAGTGGTGAAGGACATGATAGATTGTGGGTAAGGAGGATATGGTTTTTTATGGGGTGGAATTAACGAGTATAATTCGGAGTCAATCCAAGATAGATGTGGTTATTGACTATGATGATGATAAGAGGATACATGTCATATGTATGAAAAAAGATATACAGATCCATTACAAATTTAAGAGTTAATTATTATATAATTTTTGCACCACAATTAATTGAGTAGTGGATATTCATATTATATGGTGAAAAGTACCAGGGAAGAAGAGAGGAAGATCACATACATTTTACCTGTAAAATGAAGCATTTCATCTGCAATTTGCATGTTGGTGCCGGTTTAGCGGTTAACTTTGTTATTCATTTTACATGATATGATATGTTGTGATAGAAAGGACGGTAAAATAAGACAATCAAGTGCTTAATTATGCATTCTTGTCATTTTACATTTCATGTTGCTTATCATTTTGTTGTTGCCATATGTTGAATTTATTCTTCAGCATTTATTTTCCAATCTGTGATTTGGATACTATTCTTTTATAAAGGGGGCACCACCCTCTGCCTTTTTGTATAGTTATTATCACCTTAAAGGGAAAAAGTTAATGGGTGGTATCCCCTTTATCAAGGGATATGACATGTAACGTACTAGGCCATTTTCTTTATCAACATCTTATTTTTTTTTTCCTTTTGTTTTTGTTTGTCAAAGAGATGGCAATGTACCAGTTTCTTTTATCCAAAAGTACCTCGTAAAGAAACTTGATCTCACAAGTGAAGCTGAGGTGAGTTCTCAATCTCCTCTGAAAGGGGATATCATCTTCCAGTTTCCTACTTTTGTTGTCATCATTTGCAAGACAAGGGGGTTATGTGCATCAAAAATAGGAATTTTAAATATCATTTTCCCTCAGGTAGTGAGTCAATGATTTTGTTCCTATTGGATTTCAGTCTTTATGATTTATAATGAAGTTGTGGAATTATCATTGTTGTTACTTATGATTGTAATAATTTCATCCTCAGATCATCATAATCTATAAAAAAAGCCTTTTGTATATACTCACTCAAGTTCTATCTAGATGGAGAACCGGATTATTGCAGGCTGAGTGGAAAAGTAGACTTCAGAAAAATGATAATGATATTTGAATGAACACCAACTCATGCACTGTTTGTTTTATACTGTCTTGGTTTTTTGATGTTGAAATTGAATGTTAATAGCATGGTTGCTTTTCATGTTGCTTATTTTCTACTTCTATTGGACCTTTTTTTTGCTGTTAATGGCTGTGTGTAGGTACTAATTTCTATCTGTTAGGGCTCAAGGAAAATTCTATTCCAATGACTTCTAGGCTGCTTTTATATATATATATATAATTTTTTAAATAGAGGTATCTGCTAAGCTGTTATTTGTCATGTGTTTCAAAAAGCTTTTATTTGTCATGGCATTGATTGATAAACCTGAGAATCTTCCAGTAAAATTTGATGCCAGAAGTCATATTTGTGGCAATTCAGCTCTTAATTTTTGTCTAAGGAAAGTAACTCCTGGGGTTGGTGGTGCTGCAATGCACCTGATTTGACAAATCTGAAGGAAATACCCTTGATGAAAACTGTTAATGTGAATTTTAGCATTGCTTAAGGGATTATCCCACTTCTGTGAAGTCCTGTAGTTGTTCTTCTATGACTACTCACATTCCTCATGGTACTGCTAAACTAAAAGTAGTTCAAAAATCAGAGATGAGGACATCCTTGACAATAAAAAAAAAGTATATCTCACATTGTCGATCTAATTGAGACATGCCACAGTTTGCATTGCAGAGCTCACTACAGTAACTTCTGCAGTTCTTGCTACAGTTCTGTTACAGCATCTCACTACAGTGTATGCTATAGTGCACATTACAGTACTTTTTTTTGGAGTATCTCTCTGTTGTTTTTTTTATTGTTTTAGAAATCTCCATGTTTTAGTTGAGGCCCACATTTGATAGTTATTGGTTCTGAGGATGTAAATAATTCTATATAAGAATGTTAAGGCTGGGCTACCATTAAGTTCTTTAGATATTTTTTTTTTTCCATTATTTATGTGATTTTTGTCTCGCAAAATCAACAAAGGGATAACTGCAGTCTTATGGTGTTGGGGTGTAGGCTAGTATGAGCATATTCCACATTAGTTTCTAAATGCTCTTCCTTTTCTATTGTCCCAATTTCCTTATGCTTGAGTTTTGGTGAGAACAATCCAAGATTTGGCATTAAGTCTATTTGGTTTATATTGTGGGTTATGGTTCATTGGAACCCTATATCAGAAATTGACATCTAATGGTGGTTCAATTCAATAGCAAGAGGAAAACTCGGACCTGCAGGATGGAGGGATTAGGTAGAAGTACTGTTATTCTTCTTAGCACCATTGGGCCTCAAAGAATCCAATGAATGGAGCTTCTAGCAAATATAGAGTTCGTTAGATTTTTAATGAGCATTTCAATAGGAAGCTTAGAACTGAAGGTGATCCCAAAAATGTGATTTCAGGGTTACGAAAAGAATACCCTGGAGACAAATGATATGATGCAAAGAATGTATGATATGATGGATGTAACATTCAAACATGTTAGGAGAATGGCGAATAATGTGTCTGATTTTTTAGGCAAAGAATGATGTAGAGAGACATGGTTGCTTTTGTAGAGTCATTTTTAAAGGAAAAAAGTGTTATGGAAAGGTGTTGCTCCTTTCAAGGTGAAGGTCTTCGGGTGGTTCGCAGGTCTGGAGAAGATCTTGACGATAGATAATCTGAGAATGAGGAGAATGATTATAGTTAATGCTTGTTCGCTTTGTTTGTCGGATGCTAAGATGGTGAATCATCTTTTACTTCATTGTCAGTTTGCTTCACAGATTTGGTCTCATTTCTTTCAGTTGTTTGGTGTTTCCTTTTGTGTTCCAAAAGCTTGGGCCGATTTGGCTAATTTAGATGTGTTGGTGTGTGCCAGTTCTTCTGAAGAAAACTGTGGGTTGCAACCTTATTAAGCATTGTGTGGTTTATATCGTTAGAAAGGAATAACGGGGCTTTTTAGGGAAAATGTGTCTTTAGTTTTGTATCTTATTGAGGTAATTAAAGGTTAGGGCTGCTTGGTGGGTGGTGGGCTCTGATAAATGTAGGGTATGGGCTTCAGTAGATTTCGTTAAGACTCATTTGGTCTCCATGCCGCAAGTTTCGTGGTCTCCTCTAGATGTGGGTCTCCTCAAGGTTAATTTTGATGGCAGTTGTGTACGTCATCTTGGTCTAGCAAGTTGTGGGGGTCTCATTCGAAATGACTCTGATGATATTTGTGATCTCCTTTGCCGGTGCTCTGCCTAATGGATCTGTGATTGATGTGGAGCTTTATGCTTTATGGAGACAGTTCTAGGGGTAGAATGGAGTATTTTAGAAGGTGACTCTAAGGTGGTAGTTGGTTGGCCTTCGGGTTCCATTTGCCCCTGGAGCTACTTAGATAAAGTTGAAAGATTCGTCATTCTATGGCTTCCTTTGGCTTTTTGGTTTCTTGGATTCCTCGTTCAACTAATTCAACTGATGATGATATGACGCATCATGGGTTGTCTTTACCTTTGGAAATTGTAAATAATTTTATGTAATCTGTTGGTGGGGGTTCTTGTTTGTATGGTTTTTGTAGTTTAGGTGGCGGGTTCTCCTTTTCCTCTTCTTGCTTGATTATTTTCTTTCCTTGTGATTAATGAAGTTACCTTTCATAAAAAAAATGCTACTCATCTTATTTCTAAAATCCCTCAAAAAAAAAAAAAAATTTCCATGTGGCATATGACGTAGACATGTCATTGATATCTGAGTATCAACGCCTTGAGGTGAGTGAGGATAGTATGTGGTAAAAGCTAAGTGGATTTCGTTGTAGCATTTTAGAATTGGACATGATGTGCATGTGGTATACATTGGCATGTAAAGTGAAAGTGACTTTCATGCCAATAGTCAGGTCATGCAGAGTTTCTTTTTCCCCAATCTCAAGGCATGAAGTGGAAACTTAAAACTAAAATTCAACTGTCCATTGTATGAGTTAGATTGGGGGACTAGAAACTCCATATGAGCTGAATTTGGTATTTAGGTTATCAATAAAATATTCCCTTTCATTTCATGGCGCTAAAATGCCCCAGAGCATGTCATAGGGCCGGTTGTAGAATCCTATGTAGAAATATTTGTGCTTGCCATGGATTGTCCGACTTTTGAGTAACTGATCAGTGGTTCCCATGTAGTACCTATTACATGGTTTTCTTGTATGATTTTTAGAAGGGGCAGATGACATGGTTGTGGGTCTCAATTTGCATTATCAAATGAAGGTGAACTGCTAGATTTATCTAGGCATTTGAATTCAACTTAAAAGTTTATGAATGGTTGACATTGAAAAGATCAAGCTAGAAATTTCACAGTTTCAGTGTTAACTTCCATTTCATAACCATCAAAGTCTAGAAACTATGATGGAACTTAATTTTGTTACTTGAATAAATTGAACAGTTGGGTTGCATTTGGTATGACTAGTAAATTCTACAACCACTCCATTGAAAATGCTATGGGGAAACCATGTTGAATCTACCTAGGGGTCCTAACTTATGCAGTGACAGGCCTTGCATCCTGTCTTTGATATGAGGCTGCGGTTGGTCAAGATTGATTCAAATGGCAGGATGTGAACTTGATAGGAACTTATGTTGACACCTTTTGCTTTCTTTTTGATTGGTGATTTAAATTGTATTATTTCTGAATCTTTTATACGAGCTAGGGCTACAAAATCCTCTAAAAATTACTGATTTTTTTTTGTCACACCAAATTGAAAATACAATTTCTCTGCAAAGGTAACAATCACCCACTAGTGTTTTCCTCAAGTATTGATCAATATTTATTTATTCAATTATGGGTTTTAGGGGCCGAGGTAGGGTTCTGTTTCTTTTCCTTTTTTGAGCGGTAACAAAGAAGATTTCATTAGATTAAGAAAAGAGGTACAAAAAAATCATTGCAATAAAAGAGTGCGGTCTAAAGGAGTCAGACCAAGAACAAACAGGCTACAATAAAACACCCTCACAAAGATATACTAAAAGCTCCGTTCAAATCTCGCCCATGAAACTGGATTGTTAAATCCATGTCTAGCAAAGAAATCTGCACCACTGATTGCTGTACAACTCATTTGAGTCCCTGATCTCCCCCTCTTCCGTGAAGACCACCGAGGTCTCACCCCTAAAGTCCTTAAGCACTCCTTCTAACCCTGCTGGTCTTGCTTTCCCCTAGGAATTTTCCATTCCCCTAGTGTAATCCTTTTCCTCCATTCCTCTCCGACGAAAACCTGATGACGTTAGAGCCTCTGCATACGCACACCCTGTTTTCCTTGGAGTCCTACTCCTTACATTCCACCTGAGGACCTTCATTGAGAAGTACGTCTTTCCCCAAATTTCTTTCCCTGCTTTTCCGGCTTTCGGTAATAATAAATTTTGACAAAAGGTTTCTCCCCCTTACCATCACAGGAATTCTGCTTCTTCGCAATGATCTGGATGATGCAGATGATGTTCTGTCTCTGATATCACCCTCCTTAAGGTCATTTACCGCCTGTGTATCATCCCCAAACTGAATTCACAGGGCTTTACCAATTCTTAAGATTTCTATTCCATCATTTTCAGTGTAACCCCTTGTCTTCAACTGCCCAAGTGCATCATTCTCCGCTGGCTGGACCACTCCGTCACTGTTTCTTGCCTTATTTTACCGGGAACAGACATTGCAGCAAAGTCCCCTCGACCGAGGATGATCCCCCATCTTCATTCACACCCAAAGTCTGTTGATGTGAATCTTGCCCCTCTTCATTTCCCTTCACCTCTTCCTTTCCCTTAGTCTCCTCCTACCCCTGTCCCCTCTTGCTTTCCCTCCGTTGGTTGGGAGCGAAAGATTTTCCAGAGGAAGATCTGTTGTTTGGGCTCTGGCATGCTTCCACGCTTGATGAACCAGGGACTTGACCTTTCTTATCATTCAGAGGCTCCTTGGTGCATATTCCTGAGTCCAAACCAAGAGGTTGTTCTTCTGGTCCAAGCAGCTGGGTGGGAAGTGGAAGCCACAGCTCTGCTGCTTTGGGACAGACCCAAATGGTTGACTTGCAGAGACAGAAAGCTGGGCAGGGTCTTCAGGGATCTGGCCAGCATAAGAGTTTTGGGAATCCTGGGCACAGTCTGCCTCTGGGGCCCAAATCTCTCTTGCTGGATCCAGAATGCACTTAAGATGGGCCAGGATAGGCCCAGATCCATATGCAGGTGGCCTGCCCGATTCCCATCCATCTCAAGCATCCTTCAGTAACTCTACCGCATGTGAGGATCGTGTGAGCTTTTCACCCCTTTTGTTTAAAAAACAAGACAGGGCATCCCTTTGGTCAAAAAAGGAGGCTTCCTGAGAAAACTTATCCTCATTCGACCGTTTCCGCCTCCACTGCTGCTCTGGCATCTCGAAATCTGTGTCACCTGCCTGTTCGAGACGTGGCTGGGTTTCCAACGGTCAAGACAGGCAAGTCTTCTCTGCCACCTCCTCCAGCGGGAGAAAGGGGATTTCTGATTGGTTTTCCAGTCATTGAAACAGAGACAATTTTCCAGTTCTTTCATGGCTAAAACATGTGTCTTTCCGTTGATACTCAATCGGTCAGACTCAGGAAACCTATCAAGGTTCCCAATCTCAATCGAGAAAGTGAGTGTGGAAAAATCCTCGTTTAAGTTCGAACCATCTACCTCCAGAAGCTTTCCAAACTTCCATGCAAAAGCAAAAATTGCCTCTTTAGACCATCCTTCCAATGGAAAACCATAACATCTTACCCAAATCTTCCTTTTGAGAAGGAAGAAATTTGGAGCCCATCGGACTGAGGATCCAAAGCTGCCCCAATTTCATTGCGAGGAACTGTGACGCTTCTGCCTCTGACGATAGATCTGCCAAAAGAACATTATCCCCAATTCTACTTAGCTGAGGGTTGGAAAAGCCTCTTTCAATCAGCATTTGAAGGAGTGCTGCCTGAGATAAATTCCCTACTGAAGAAACAACTACAGTGTTAGAGAGCTGTCTCAGCAGCTTTTCCTTCTCATCTGTGGAAATCATTAGATTGATTTCTGTTGGCTTCTGCATTGTGATCGCCCTTTCCTCAGAATTGCTTCTTACCTGCATCAACAAAGGGTCTTTAACCACGTCAACCCACTGCCGGTTCTCGGGAGCTGCAACACCTTTCCCCAAAACCTCTCTCCTCAAACCTCCTCGTCCCAGTGTAAAATGTTTCTGCTGGCTTACCGCCACTGGAATTATTCCTGGAACAGCACGCCGTTGGGTTTGGCTTCTCCTGGGGTGGTCGCCTCTACTGAAATGGGCAGGGTTTACCTGCAATTTCTGACCTTCCAGCAATGAGCCATTGAGCTCTCTGACAGCCATCTCTGCCTGACCTCCATTATCCATCCTCACGAAAGAAAAGGTTCTGCCTGCAACGTCTTTCTTCCTCGGGATGAATGTGTCCAACAATGCACCCCAACGATTGAACAATCTCTGCAGCCAGTTGTTGGTCGTGAAATCTGGCAGGTTCGCAACGAACAAGGTGACTGAAGAACACTCTCTACTTCCACGATGCCTCCTTCCTTTGGGCTGCTGCCAACCCTCCCCATCTGCATTCCCTTCCCTCCACCGCTGCTCTTGTCTACCGCCTCCAGCATCCAGGTGAGTGTGCTCTCCTCCTTGCCCTTGCTCTCTCTCTCTCTCCCTCTCTCCCTCTCTCTGGCTCACTTATGTCTTTCTGACATGTCATTCTACCAAATAAAACATAAATCTTCTCATTAGGGTGGTGCTGCTATGGAATTGCAACACTGTGGTACTTCAATGTTAAACTCTCAGTTGCTAAGAAGCTTTCTGGTTTTTGGTTGTTGCTATTTGTGCTCGTTGTTGAAATAACAGAAGAAATTGATATTTAAAGAAGCGATGGATCCTTATATTTTGGATATCCATAAGCACATAGTGAGCACATTCCAACCAACAAAAAAAAAAAAAAATGCATGGAGAGATTTTGTATGTATATATATACACCTGCATGATCTTATCTTACAGATATGATGACTTAAACAAAACAGAGTTGATTTTGTATCTCTACAAGATATATAATATTACGGTACTCCAACAACTTGTTCTGTCATATGACCTTCACCCTGTGATGGTACTTTGGGGGACCTTATTACCTAAGACTTGTATCTAGAACATTTCATACCATTTTGTTTCCTATAGTTCTTTTAGTTGAACTTCCTTTTTCCCCCTCAATTTATTAAGTATGGTTATTCTTTTTGAATGGTATTTAAGTAGAATTTGTTCATGTGTATTTTGGATGCCACCTCTTCTATTAAGAGTTAGTGCATATGGCTATGATGTCAATTTCAATATTGTCCATATTAGAGTTAGGGCTGCTTTCGAGGAGTTTCATATGGATATGCAATGGATAAAGAGTGGGGCAACAACAGTTAACAGGAAATGCACTCCTCTGCTTCATATACTTAATTTTCCTATTTCCACATTCATTTCATACCTTTGCATAAATACTATTCAAAGTCTTGCAAGTGGAGCTTGTTAGACAGTTAATTTTCTCTGAATTTCTGGTATCCTCTTCTCATTGTTCTACGAGGGCAGCTGAATTTTTGCAGTTATGTGTAGAAATCTTGAATTAATGAAACCATGCTCTTAGTGCATTTCCATACACTTGAATTCTGGTCTCTGGTTGTGCTGATTTACATACTCTTTCAGCTGTTGTTTCATCATTATCAGTGTCATCATCAAGAAGAGTCTTTTTCCCATCATTAACCATCTAGCTGTTTGTTGTGTGTGGATTTTGGACATCGGTCCAAAAATTGGTTTCCAATGTGCATTGGTCCAATACCATTGTCCAAGTAGGACCTGAATTGAAGCAGTTAATATCCATAAAATCTGATGGTATCAAAAAGCCTATAAAAGATGTGGATGTGGCCATATCGGTTGTAGCAGATCGTTCCCTCATGTGCATCAGCCTATTTTTGGATCCTTGTTTTGGATTGCCATGCCCAAAAATTTGGTCAGTTCATTGTTTGGACCACTCCAGTTGGTATCAGAATTTTAAGATCCTACCATGGGAGTTGCCCTCTATACCATCTTCATGGAAACATGAGCGTGGAAGACCAGGAGGCCTGTGTGTAGGTTTAGGTGAGAATCCAAATAATTATGATATCTGGGAATTCAAGAAATAGGAATATGTTAATAGAGGCACTTAACCACTATCTTGAAATTTGGAACTTCCAATTGATATGTGTCTGATTATGAATTGGAGGTAGATTTTGTCTATTCATTCCACGGATATATTAAAATAGAACTATAAATGAGATTGGGTGAAAACTAAGGGTATTCCATTTTTTATTTATAGATAGATACTGGAGTTTTAGGTGAGAATCCAAAGAATCTATGAGATTTGGGAATTCAAGAAATAGGAATGTTAATAGAGGCACTTAACCATTGCCTTGAAATTTGGAACTTTCGATTGATATGGGATTGATTATGAGTTGGAAGTAGATTTTATCAACTCATTCCATGGCCATATTATAATCGAATTATAAAGTGAGATTGGTGAAAACCAAGGCTATTCCATCAAAAACTAGGCATATTCATAAAATGAGATTTGGTGAGATCCGGTTTAGATGGGTATAAGTAAAAATAGGCTTATCTTTTATGGAAACTTGCAGCTGGCTTCATCTTGATATACTACCATATTACCATGCACAATTAGCTACCTCATTTTTATGCATCTACATGCATTTTATTTATGATAAGACTCCATGTGTTTGGAAATGAAGAAATGCAACTCTTTTTTTAGGGAAACTTGCAGCTCATGTCATCTTGATTTACTAATCTATTTGCATGCACTGTTAGCTACATATTCTATTTATTTATTTATTATTATTATTTTGCATCTGCATGTATTTTATTTATGATCTAACTCCATTTTGTTTGGGAATAAAGAAATGCAACTCCTTTTGTGTAGTATATCATAATCCCTGTGTTTATTGCTATCACATTTATGGATGGTTTGGGTATTATTTGTTAGGTGGAGATCACATGTCGTGGTCAGCCGGTAGTCTCCAATTTGGCTGTCCATAGCTTAGTCGATTTGTGGCTACGGACGTCGACATCACAAAGAGTGGCAGCAACAGTGGGCAACTCAGCCAAGGATTTTGTGATGGTGCTTGCCTATGCTCGAAAGGTTCCACTCCCATGACATTCTAACATCTCTGCAATTCCCTACACAGCTAATACATCCAGACTCCCTGAAAGGGTGTCTAATCCAACCCACTACTTATTGCTATGTGCTTGCCTTGAGAGTATGCCATAGTAAATGGTGGTGTTGTCATTTCTGCTCTCTTCTGTTTTCTCATTGTTTCTGTTTTTAACAGCAGCTACATTTAAAGCAAATCAAGTCTGTGCATTTCATCATTGATGATAGGAATTCTCTCTCTTGGATCTCTTATCATCCTACTTGTTGAAATCGAGGGTGTTTACATGTAATGAATTTGGCTTTTTGGCCATCTTCGTTGAGTGTTCAATCAAAAGAAAATTTGTTCAACATAGATCTTATTTATTATGGTTGATTGAAATTGGATAGGTGATTCACTAAAAAAATTGTGAGCCGCTTATGTGGATGGTGATGGATCCACTGATAAGGTCTAGTCTCAAACTTGTGACCCATAAATCATCTTGATTAGATAGATGAAACTAGTCTTTTGAAAGACATATTTAGGGGTTAAAAAGTGAGAATTTTTTGGGAGTTGGAAAACTTTCTTGATCAATCCAATCAAGATTAGTTTCTGTAGGTCATGAGTTAAAGTTTAGACATTTTCAAGAGACTCGTCATCGTCATCAATTTGAGTCTGACACAGATGGGCTGACGAAGAGTGCAACATAAGGAGGGGTGCAACAAACACTTGGGTTGAAAGCCCGTGAGTTTGATAGGCCGTATCATATGGTGGATTCTATTTTATGATTGCAAAAATTATATAGATAGATTATCACGGGGGCTATCACATTCTTAAAAATAAGATTCATTGAATGAATTTAATAATTGATTTTTTAAGATTAAAATTGAACCATTGAATAAATATTTTGGTCTATCATGATTAATCCAACGGCCAGGTACATCAAATGAAAATTATAAAAGGTTAGATCTAAGTTTTAAAAAGAGAATGAAAATTATAAAAGGTTAGATCTAAGTTTTAAAAAGAGAAAAATAATTTTAGTGGTTTGAGTTCAACATAAAATAGGTCCCACATGGGACCTCTGTGTTCGGACACCAAAAATGCTCGAGTGTAATGTACAGGGCAGTGTTCAATTGTACACCTTATAAGTGCTCTCACTGCAAGAGCTCCATTTAAATGATAGTTGTGATCATAGGGTTGGATGGGTTTCAAAGGCCTATGTCTATAAAAAATCAATTTCATTAAATAACTCAACCCATAGTTTTGAAAGGATTCAAAAATCGATAACTCGAGAGAGGGTGCAACTGAAGTTATGATCTGTGTGGTCCATTATCGATTGTTGCCAATGCCAAAAAACTAGCGTGAATTTAAACGCGCTTGGTTGGGCTTGACCCTTGGGTGACTGGACCACCCAAATTATATGTTTATAAAATGTGCTTAAGCTCGATGCTCCTAGACATCTTTATGTTTAACATAAAAAGTAGATTTGATCATCTCAGAGAGATTTGGCCAGAGCGAGTCTGTAATCACTTCATCATTTCAGGCTCGATAATAAGACTTGGAGGTAGAAATTTCTTCCATCAAACCCAAACCTGTTTCCTTCTTATCTGCACAGTCATAGCCCTGGAGTGGAAAGTTGTGCAGTTGTTTTGGCAAGTGAGATTAGGGACTAAGTTGGTCGGAATAACTTCTGACTTGTTGAAATATTGAAGGTGTTGCCCAGCCGCTGGCCTGGAATTTCTAAAGAATTCAGTGTGACTAATCTTCGAGACATGTGTAAGCCTCTTTATCCACACACTGGATAATTTTACGGGAATTGACCCTTTGAGGTGAAGTGAAAATCAAACTAAGGACTCTCACTTCTTAAGGTAGTTTCTTCCTTTTATATAGATTCCCTTGTTTGCCCTTGTTCCGACTTCCATTGCCTGGGATGCCATAGAAACTTCCTTACTCCAGTTCTGATTCATTTTTAGATTGGCCCAAGTATCTATTCTATTGTGTTGATTCAAGTTTGTCTTCCTCCTCCTTGTAAAGTTTTCTTTACTGTGTCATATTCTTCGACTTTACCTCACACTTCAGTGTGAGGTTACAGGCATAGGATGAGGCTCATCTTTCGTGCAGGTCTTAAAAAATCTTTGGCAAGACCGTATCAGTAATATCTGACTAACATAGAGCATTTTCCAATGTACCCTTATTTGTGCATCATCCCCCACTTGTCTTACTGGAGCCCACGTAGATGGATTAGTTGAAAAGGTCTTTTTACCAAAAATGAAAACTCCTCAGATAAGGGAGCTATTGATAGTCTTTTCTTTCTGTACTTTTTGACGTTTTCATTTTAATAAAGTTATCTTTCCAAAAAAAAAAATTGTCGTAAATGCCCGATAAGGGACTATCCAGTAGTTGTTGTAGATACTAGATAAAATATTTATTTGAACCAGGGTATTTATCTTTCAGCATGTTTATTGTCATCTCATTAACAACTCTTTCAAGATTTTATTATCTTCCAAGAATATGAAAAAGGGAACAAAATCATATTGGCTTGTGTTAATGTAGGAGCTTGTAAATTAATTTATGTCTTTCTTCAACTCCATTTCAACTCTTACAAGACGAGCTCTATTCGCTTGACAAGTCTATAAGCTTGAGGGCGTGTTTTGATAAGATTATGATTAGCTTTGTATTAACTACTCTGTTTAGTTATCTAATTAATTATGTTTGAATTTTAAAATGTATTCGTATCCACCTGCTTATGTCTTATTAATAGAAGACTCCCATAGTCAGTAGATGGTGTGGGATTTCAATTCTATCAATTATGAGTCGCTATTCCCTTTTTAATCTGGTACTGTCAAACTGCCTCTAGTGGGCCATTAACAGCATCACAACGGTCAATTGCCGAATCCCCGGCGCTCTCGATAGACAGCAAACCAAGTCAAATGCAATAGCCACCGAAGAATTGGATGCAGGGCTGGTAACTCAGATCAGGGATTAAAAAAACGGTGTCACCGATATATCGGCCGATATTTACATATCGGCCGATATGCGATACGGGCGATATATCGGCTGATAATTTTATCTCTCATACCGATATCGACATTTTCTCTCTCCTCCGATATCGGAACCGTGAAAAAACCGTGATGAATAGTGATGAACCGTGACAAAACCGCAAAAAACCGCAAAAAATCGCAAAAAACCGTGAACCCCCTGAGAACCGTAAACCCTGAACCGCGGAAAACCGTGGAAAACCGCGGAAAACCGTGAATACCCCTGAGAACCGTAAACCGTGGAAAACCGCGAAAAACCGTGTAAAAACCGCGAAAAACCGTATCGGTGTTTTAAATTTTTTTTTTTTTTTAAATACCGATATTTATGAATATCGGCCGATATTCGGTATGTACGGCCGATACTTATCGTATCGGCCGATATTACTCGGTTTAAAAAAACCGATATATATCGGCCGATATGATATGTATCGGCCGATATTTAAACCTTAGACTCAGATGGCCTGATGGCCACGTTAAGCTTATCAACCGGCCGGTGGCCATCCCATCTTGACATGAACATACATTAGAACAATTCCTTGAAGTATTACCACTGCCAGGGAATGGAAAATGGAGAGTTTAGTTGGTAATTAGCACTGATCAGCTGTCCAATATACTGTTAGAATAGGTAAACACACCTTGATCAAGCGGATGGTGACGGCTGAAGACTTGCGCTGCCACACCAGAGCCGGCGTGAGCTGGAGGCTGCACATTCCTGGTTTTGCAAGTTCTCTCCTTGGCATTCAAACACTGTTTGGCAACACAATTATGGGTTCCACTGTTAAGGAGTGTCTACAGATTGAAAAATTAACAAGGAATAATTATTGGGATGAGAAATTGTCCATATTACAGTTAGATCGTGCATTCCTACCACTCATTAATAGAATTTGAAGTTCAAAAAATAGATGACGGAGATGATCTTCACCTAACTGTATTATGATTAGATCTCCTTCATATGATTATTTCTAGGGCTGCAACTCAGGCCGGGTCGGGTTGGGTTTCAAGATATTCGACCCGACCTGACCTGAATTCTAACACAAATCAATTTGAATTCTGACTCGACCTGCATTTTGAATCCATTTTAGCCTAATTTTAGCCGGGTCGGATTAACTTGTAAAATTCTCAACCCGATCCGATCCGATTTGCTGACCCGAAAATCTCAACCCGACCGCATGCTTTCTTGGGTCGGGTCATGCAGGTCGAGGCAAAACCCGACCCGAGTTGCAGCCCTATTTGTTTCTCCATACTATGGCATTTGAAAGTGAAACTTGAAAGGCTAGCACAAAGTGTGCTTGAGCCTTGGCGCTGCATTCTGTTGACTTGTGTAACTTGTTACCATGAGAAATCATCCATCCATCCTGAACTGTTTCATAGAACAGTTTGATTCGATTAAGAACTATTGTAATGTTCATTTATTTCATTTTTCATTATCTTTTATAAAATCATCACTTTCCACCATTGAATTATATTACCATGATTTTAATGTGTGTATTTTTTTCCATAATTTTGATATTTATTTTTAAACTTAATAATTTATCATGTCTTTATGATTTTTTTATCAACATCGCAGTTCTAAGGATAGATAAGGGATTAAACCTAATTAGACCATATCATTATTAGAATGGCTCGAACAACTAATCGTTTTCAAAAACATCATTTGAGTCATCTGCTTTACATGTATTCACATTTTGGGTGACAAAAACATGCGTAATAAAACTATGAAATCAATGCATTTTGTAGTTCAAAAAGATATTTAAAGAAACAAAATAGAGACCCCTTTTTTTTTTTAATTATAAGATCTACGTCTTTTCTCATAAAAGGAAATAAAGATTCTTTGCTTAAAGCAAAAAAAAAAAAAAAATGATTTTAAGGAATCCTTTTCCAACAGGAGAGGAAAATTTAATAAGAAAAAGGGAGGTTTTCCTCATCAAGACAATCCTTTGGTTATTTTCAACGAAAATAAAGATATTGATACAAACAACAAAAACGTGGAGTTTTCACTATGCCGGAATAATGTCTTCTCTTACTGCATGCCTATACTAGGTGGTAAGTTTAGATCCAACGATTGCCCTCGTGAAGGTGCTTGCCCACAACTTAAATAATTAAAATTTCTTAGTAGGTAACATGGCTTCTACAGAAGGGCATGATAATCTTTAATCATAGATGGCTTAGTTTCAGTTAAATAAAAAAGGAGGAGAAAATTAGAAGTCAATCTATGGAACATAATTTAAGGAGATTTCTAGTCATTTTCTGGTGAAAGAAACATCAGGTGGTGAAATCAGGATTGCATTGACGAATCCTAGCATGGTGAAGATGAAGTTTAAACATATGGTAATATCTAGGGAAGTTCGAATGGAAGTTTCAATATCTTGTATTTCTAGTCTGTTACTTTCCCTCTGATTTCTAGTTTGAGCAGAGTTATTTATTTTCTTTTTGATTCCTATTTTTTTTTATTTCCCTTGACAAAATGGAGTTTTATCATTTCTTGGGCTTTGAACATTGGACTCTGAAAGTGGAGTAGTTCAAAGGCCACTCTGTAGATATGATTAATAGAAGCTGGAATTCCATCATCAGGAGCTGAAATGGAAGTCAGCAGAAGCAATTGTATTGTCGGTTGCAACTACCATTGAAGTGCTCAAGTTGAATTTTGATGGAAGTGCTGTGGGAGGTTCGGAGCCTGCTGGGGTGGGGAGGGGTGGGGTTCGGTTCGTTTCGAAATCATCTGATGAATTCTGTGAGAGCATCGCCGTGCCCTCTTCCTAAGTGTTTGGCTAATGTTGCTGGAAGAGAAGGCTTCTCTGGTAGGTCCCCAGTATGCTATTAACTGAGATGGTTTCCCCCAAATTTTTGATCAGTGTATCTTTCCCCCTTATCACAGAGGAGAGGAGTCAGGGCCAACTGATTATTCTAGTGAGTATTGACAACAAAAGTCTTTTGCCAGACCCTTGGGCCATGCTCTCATGCATTCTTTGCAACTTGCCATTAAGAAAACACAAGGTTTTTTTTTCCTCTTATCCTGAATGACAAAGAATAGTTAGGAATGGACACTCAAAAAAGTTGGTGTATTTGTTGTTAGGGGGCTACTTTTCGAACGATTCTTATTCCATTTTTGCAACCTTTTTTTCATATTTTGTTCATCCAAACAACAATAACTGTAATCAATTTCGTTTGACGAAAAAAAGATCAACAAAACAGGCTCTAAGGCCTTCTCCAATAACATAAGCATCAGCTTTCAAATATTTTGGTTGCACACAAATCCTTATCATGTATTATCAAATCTTTGATGCAAGATATCATGCTACAAGTTCGAGCACAAGTGCAACTCTAGCAATATTCTAAAGTCAGTCAAATTAATGTAATATTTTGCTTGATACCAGCAACAAAAATGTACAATAAAGGCAGTTTAAGTGCACAGATCTTAAAATTCAATCAATTAGCATTATCAGAAAAAAAACGTTTACACCTTTGAATCCCAGAAGGAAACAATATCAATAATAGAAGAAAGAAGAAAAAAGAGTAAAGCATTTAATCAGTGGAATGTGAACAACTCAATCCATTCTCAAAATTCTTTAGAAATCACAAATCCTCTACAGAAACATATAATCGAGAAAAATCAAAGCATTGGCTGAGAAGCCCACCTCTTCGAAGTTTGAACTCAAAACCATTTACAGCACAAATGAGAGCGAAATGCCATACCCACTACTGCTGCATCCCCAAAAGAAAAGGACCCAACAAATCATTGCATCTCCAGTAGAATTCCAGACAGCATTAAGGTTCCTCAGTAATTCTGGTGCATCGAACAGACAACGGAAATCAACCCCCTATCGGCAGCTTCATCCTCACTGAGAAATTGATCACCTGTGGACCGGAATGCGGCATGGAGACACACAACTACTGCCCCAATTATCAATGAAACCAGCACATTCAACCCCACATGAGTAAACACCAGGGCAAGAATCGTGACAATGCTGAGGGTGGCGAGAATTAAACGGTCATCAATTATACGGTGGAAGAGCACAATTGGCTCATCGCGTGAGAAGTAGATGAAGAACCAGGCAACAAAGACAATCAAGAACACGATCATAGAAACAGGGTGCCAGAGGAGGCTCAAAAAGAGGATCAGGAGCACGATGAATGCATAATTTACACGGAAGTAGCTAAGATTGCTGCGGATCCTGGCAAGCGCATCGCCATAGTTGCAGGGGCAGGAGAAAGCAGTTGGGTTGAAGAGATCTCTCCACGGCTTCATCGTGGCAATGAGGGATCTGCCTCTTTCCTTTGCCCGGGAGATGAATTCAACATGCGAGGACGATGTCGGTGAGGTAGGGATTGCACCGTATCCGATCTTCGACGACGCCATGGCCGTCTAAAACCCTAACCCTAGATTTGTTTGGTATTGGAGTGATCCGAAATTTCGAATTCTAATCCTAATTCGAAATTTATTTGATGAAGGATTAATCCTAATTCCAATTCTAACCCGAATCCTAACCCTAGATTTGTTTGGTAATGGAATAACTGAACCGTAATCCTAGAAAAATCTGGTTTTTCTTTGCTTGGAAATGGTTTGGAAGAGAGGTCAGATTTGTTACAGTTTTCTCCTTTCTGGGATTGAAGAGATTCCTGAAATGCAGAGCTCTTCTTCTTCCTGTACGGGAAAGGATGTCCGAACTTGGGGGTTCTTATCACCAAAAAGGCCCTTTTAAATTCTGAATTTACAAAATTAATGGAATCCACAAAATTTTAAAGAATGTGGATTCAAATTGTATAATTAATTAGTTTATAAGATAATTTGTTAAATTCAATTATTATCAAATTTATTATTATTTATTAATTTCTTTTAACTAAAGTGGCCAAGTCTCTAGTAGAAGATATGACTAATCTTCACGTATTTGTAAATCTATTGAAAATTGAATTCAGAACTTGTTCTCGGTGACACAGATTTATGACATGACTTCAACCCTTTTGAGTTAACACATGTTGAAGTCCTACTTTTTAAGTTCTATAAAACTTGATCACTTTAAATTATTCTTAAACTTTTTAATTATTATGACATAAAAAAAAAAAAAAATATATATATATATATATATATTTTCTTTGAAACAGTTTAGAATGGATTATCATTAATATTAAAAAGTACAACAAACTACAAAAGGAGGAGGTGGCCTAAGAGAATTAGACCCCCATCCAAAGCAAAGATACACAAAGGAGAAAAAGGAAATAAGATAACACCATAGTAAACTAAGAAATCTGCTAGCTACCCGGGGCAAAGAATGTGCCGCATATAGTCCCATCTACCCCCTTTTTTGCAAGAAAATCTGCCACCCCATTTGCTGACCTGCTAATTTGAGAGAAAGATACATCCAGATCCTCTAATAACTCCTTAATCTCTCACTAAGGTAATTAGTCTCCATGGGAGACGCTTTAGACCTTTGGCCCATTTGATAGTGTTAGAAGAGTCACTTTCAATAATTATCTTTCCCTCCTTAAAGACACCCCTAGGGACAAGGCCCTCCTAATACTAAGAAGTTCTTCCTCATTTGACTCCTTGATCCCAACAGATTCCGAGAAAGCAATTCGAGTAAAACCCAGATGATTCCTAAGGGCTCCCCCAATTCCAGTCGGCCCAGTTTTACCTTTGGATGCCCCATCCACATTGAACTTCCACGATCCAGCTGGGGGAGAGACCCATTCAACCGTAGGTTTTCCCCTCTTGAGTGGGGGACCCAGACATCCATCCAAAGACAGACGCAAATCTTCGGCTTTGAAATCCTTGAATTCCTTGTTAGCACACAACCACGATCTTAATCTCCATTTGGCAGTTTCAAAAAGTTCGTTGAATTCCAACTTACTTCCCTCAAACACTCTAGAGTTCCTCTCTCTTCAGATGGTCCACAAAACCGCGGCTGGAATAGTGTTCCACACAAGCTTCGTTCTATATTGTAGGCGAACCAAAGGCCAGGATTCTATGAACTCCACCCATGATCCAGGGCAGATCCAAGAAACTCCCAACAGGTTTACAAAACTGCACCATAAACTCCAAGCCATTGGGCATAGTACGAAAAGGTGGTCTAAAGATTCTTCCACCAATTGACAAAGAGGGCAGGACGAATCTCCATCAAAACATAACATCCCTCTGCGATTAAGTTCCACTCTGGTCAGAATCCTACCCTTTGCGCCGCACCAAGTGAACATTTGAACTCTAGGTGGGGCCAAGCTTTTCCAAATAATAGCTTGAGATGCTAAGTAGCCCTCCAAACATTGAGTAGCAAGGTTAGACAAAGATTTTACCGAGAAGATCCCCGAAGAATTGCCTGTCCAAACCCATTCATCACCAATCTCCGTATCCATCTTAAACTTTATGACATAAAAATATGCATTGATCTATCTGAATGAAGTGACTTTTGATGGTTTCATATTAAAGCAAAAAAGCTTTCAAATAAATCTATCACACATGATAAAAGTGAGCTTCATATGAATCTAATTTGATGATAGGCTGTTCAACCGTGCAGTGGTGATCCAACATATTATATATTTAGGGGTGAAACTAATGTTTGATTTTTATCTGACCCACATGATTTGACTTGAAAAAATAGAAAGTTTAAATTAGATCTTTTTTTATTTTAGGGTTTAGCTGAGTTGAAGATGGAAAAACTGAACTTAAATTTAGAGGAGGTTTAACTCAAGTTTTAAAAGTTAACTCAACTCGACCCGACATAACTTATTATACTTGATATATCATTCTCTAACTTTTCATATATAAAAAAAAGAAATAGGTGTCTAATATTATATGAGAATGGTTGAGTTAGCCCAGATGGGTGTAACTCAACTGGTTAACCTCCCATCTCAAGAAGCGGGAGGTGCCAAGTTCGAGCCCCCATGACCTAACTTAGTGTATTCTAAAGACAGTGGGTATCACCCGTGGGGGTTTTACGTTGGGTTTCACGCAGTTTCCCATATGTAAATTCAAAAAAAGAATGGTTGAGTTATTATTTATCATTTTTTTAGGATATTAAATGTATAGAAATATTATTACTTTTCAAAATGAATTACATTAGTCAAGAACTTATTGAGAAATAACTATACCAATTCAACAAATTTGGCTTATGCTAGGAATTTGGGATGAAGTCGGATATTGTTTGAACAAACTAGGGTTGGGCTCAGGACCGGCCTAGGCCGCCTTCTAGATTCTCCAAAATTTTAGAGTATGTCAGGACCAAAAAAAAAAATTGATACTAATTGCAGTAGGGCTCCATCTTACGATTTCGCATAAAATCCCTGAAATTTCAAGGTATTTCAAAGCCGGCACTGGTTGAACTGGGTCACAATCTTCAAAATGTAAAGTTGGATTGCACCAAGTCATGAATTATATAAGTTTAACAAAATCCGACCCGAGTTTCATTCATATGTACATTTTATACAGGTGGATCAAGATGTGCTTGATTAAAAGGCTAAAGTAGTCTGAGAGCCAAGAGTTGGATGGTCCTTTTGGCATGTGCATGGACAAACTTTGTCAAGTGAGGAGGCCATGCATTTCCACTCTGTCAACTTCAAAAGGGTCCGGCTCCCTTTTCTGATACATTGCTGCAATAATATGGGTCCAGATGCATTTGTTAGGTGCCTTTACATTCTTTGTTCTACTTGAATTTTTTTTATGATCAAAATCTTTTAGAGAAGTCGATTAATTTTGGGATATGTGTGACCCTCCTTACTCACAGGTATTGGATAATTTTATAGGAAGTGACTCTTTGAAGTGAAGTGAGAATCAAACTCAGAACTTCTCCTTCTTAAGACGAATTCTTAATCATTACTTTAATCCCTTTAGATTTTTTTTTTTATTGATTCTTAGCATTGAAAGTCAGAAAGAAAAAAAAAACACTGCCAGCTCTTAATGTTCATGTGATTGAGGTCTTGATAAAGATAATCAATAATTTGAAAAACTTTAAATACAATGATGTTGATAAGAAAGATCCAAAGAAAAGAAAATTGTTAGTTGGAACTTGGAAGCAATCTTTTCCAAATGGGAAAATGAAAGTGATGTTTTTGGAACTTTTCTTTGCATATTCCCTAAGGAGAATTGATGTAATCTATCAAATTTTTATTTTATTTTTATAATTGTCTTTGATGAAATAAATCATTGCAATAAAAAAAAGTAAGTGAAGACTCACAATTCAAATCATTAATTAGAACGGTGCTTAAAAGGCCTACAAGTTGAATTTGATAGATTATTATTATTTTTTTTTCATTTAGTGGAATCACTTTAGTTGTTTATTTTTGAGTGATTTTTGGTAAAAGTAAAATTGAAAAAATAAGAAGAGGAAATATTTTTGAGTGATTTTGGATATTGTTTTGTTGTTCAAAATTCAGGGGTGAAAAATTCGCTCAGGCCGATCGGCTGATAAATTTCTCTCTCCTCTTTTGTATTTTTTTTAAAATATCGATATTTTTTTATATTTTTTTCTGAATTAAAAAATAAATAAAAAACCCAAAAGAAAGTTGATTTTTTTTTAAAACAAATTGAAAACGAATATCGGCCGATGTTGGTCCGATATCGGCCGAGATATCAACTTGGGCCCACCACCGTTTTGATTTTTTTTAAAAGGCTGATATATCGGATCGATATATCGGCCGAGAACTACTGTGTACGGTACATACAATATGTATCGGCCGATATGATAAGGCTCTGAAAAACCGTATCAACATATCGGTCGATATCTTGACCCTTGGTTCAAATATTTTGCAATATTGAGTAACAATTCAGTTTCGGCATGTAAAGATTATAGTATATAGATTTTGCTTAACATGGTAAGATTTTCTCTGGTGTATGTGAATGGGGAAGTTTGCACATGCCGAAAGATTAGTCAGGTGCTCTAAGAGGCTTGAACACTTTGGTCTTAAAAAAGAAGAAGTAAAAACTCTCTCTAAGAGTCTAAGGACTTAGGCGTGGCTGAACTTAGACTGGCCCGCTTCCGAACTAGGCCAACTTGAGACTGGGCCTTGATGTTTTCACTGGGCTTGATCATAGACGGGCCCATTGTATCCAATTGGGCTTGGTTTCAATTTTTTAGAAATTGGGTAGGGCTTGGGTTGACTGAAAACTTGATCCAACCTGACTTGCCCCAACTTTCAAACTATGATGAAATCCAGTATAATGTGTATCTCCATGGACCTAACCTATTCCTACGTCCTACCTGGGTATACATTGAATTTAACATTGACCCAAAATGTCATATCTTAAATATTTCAAAACATAAAATTCATATATTTGAAACCTCAAAAAATATAAATATAAATTTAATTTTGAAGCAAAATTAGTTGTAAAAAATGGACAAATTGATAATTTTAAACAGTGAAAGAATAAATAATTTCATAAAAAAATACGATTTGATATTGAGTAACAGGTTAAGCCATAGTGGTTCGAAACTTGGCACCTCCCACTTCCTGATACATGAGCAATTGAAGTACAAACTATTTTTTTATATTTTCATATCTAACAACTATTTTTTTTTATTACATAGAGCTACTGGGCCTTATTTCGATTCCAAATATGATATAACATGAATTGAGTCACGATTTTTTTGACTCAATTTTCTTTGCAAGAACGCGGTCTCAGATTTAATGACTGATTCTGAGTCTTATCAGCTGATTCCGAGTCCAACTCGATCGAGTCCTAATTAGAATTGAGTCAAAATAATAGAACTTTCCCAAGTCAAAATCAGATTCAGTCGAAACCGGTAGGACCGAGTGGAAGTCGACTCAGCTGATAAGAAGTAAGAAAGAGCAGCATGCCGTCTTCATGGGCTGATTGCGGGCCATTGAGTGACTGCAGCTTCTGATGTGAGGATGAAAGAAATCCAAACGGAAGCAGACCTTTAAATCTCCACCACCAATTCCTGATTCTGAAACCCTCATGAAATCTCCCCCAATGTCACAATTCACAAACTACCAGAAGATACTAGATAAAAGATCATTTCAGATTCTAAGCACTCCAACATATAAATACAAGAAGCCCAAAATATTTAAAGAAGGGAGATATTTGAATTTAAAATAAATAAATTATACTCTCTCACTCACTCTCTTTGATCATTTCTTCTAAACCCATTTGCAATTTTACCTGATTAATTATTTTTGAAATCTGTAGTCCAAAAAATGGTTGCTCTGCTTCCAATCTCTTCATCCCATTCTCCCGCCCTGAACCCAAGATTCATCTCTCTCCTTTCATCCAATCCAAACCCCAGTTTTCGTTGCTCGGCGATTTCTGGGTTCCACCTTCTAACTAATCGATCGTTGTTGCTATCGGCCAGTTCGACGAAGATCAGGAGTGCGGCAACCAAGCCCGCGAAGTCGCCAGGTTCTTTTCATTTTCTTTCATTTTTAACTTATCTGGTTTGGTGAAGTGCCTCTTTGAATTTCGTGGGTTCCTGATTTTTATTTTTTATTTTTCAAAATTTGATGGATTTTAGCTGAAGAAGATTGGAAGACCAAGCGTGAGTTTCTGCTGAAGAAAAGGGTACTTGTCTTATTGTTCCTTCTCATTTGCTTCCCATTTCTTGTTTTGGATTTTTATATTTGAAATGGGTGTAACTCTATGAGACATTATCTACTTTGAATCCGCTCGTTGCCAATGGAGTAAGTTATTTTTAGGTGAAGCTCGTATTTACAACCTTTCTCCCTCCAATATTCATTATTATTCATTGAATTAGATTTATACTTAACTTTAAGCCATTTTAAGATAAATCGATTGTCTACGATACTCAGGTACTTAAAGTATTCATTGTTTTCCATATCATGTTGTCTTTGACAGTTGATGTTCATTTATAATCTATGTTCTTGCCGTAACATGCGATGTTTGGACATCATAGTCACTGTTGCATTAAGCTTAAATAAAGAAGTAATGTAAATTTTGTAGCCACTGAAATCATTTTTTTGAGTGACGATAAATTTTATTGATAATAACCATAGTACAAGAGAGCAGGGCTCAGTGAGGTGCTAGCCTAAAAAAACTGTACATAATCTCTGGAGAAAAACATCAGAATTAAGTACATATAACTGAAACAATCAAGAGAGGAATTTTCAGCTACCATTTAGTTGAGCAACCTCAATGCCTTTAAAGGGATCAACAAACAGAGGCTATCAAATGATATTTGACTTGATTTTGCGAATGCCATTATTCCATGGGTTAAGCTTTATCTTCAAAGATTCTTCAATTCTGCTCAAGCCAAATGAACCATGTGATAGTCGAAGGAACCTTATAAGGACTATTGCCATTAAGATTATAGTTTGGTGATTTATTCAAACTGATTATTGGTATACAGGGCCCTGTACAAGGTAAACTCTTTTTAACCGACTCATCCAATAAGTTGACTTCCATCATTTGTCTCTGTATTATTTTTTTGGTCAATTATTTTTTTAAGAAATTAAAGTGGTTGTTACAAGAGTTTAATTGGTAGATGCTGCTGCGTGTTATAGAGGATGAAGGGAATCGCCTCTGACCATCATAAAAGCTTATTTTTTATGGCAGTCCAGTTGGATTGGAGGTGTTTCTGATGACTGTATATGCAATCAAGTGGGTCTTAAGTATCAACCATGCATAGAGAGTGGCAGATGTTGTTGAAGATATTATTTAGGGGCATCAGTTTGCAATTCTTGGACACTCTTCAGGAGGTCATTCTGAAGCAGATTATCTACCTAAGAGTTGGATTGGGCAAGCTGCTTCACAATGGTGGCAGACATTGTCCCACCTAGCTTAGTTGCTTGAGGGTTTCTCTTGTTGTAGCTTTCCTTCTTTTTCTTTCAATAGAAGATCGATCAATTGAGAGAGCCTATTTACATGTATGGATTGGCTCCTTGCTTGAGTTTGCTTGATTTCCCTTTCAAGCTTCTTGATCTCATGCACATGTAGATTCCATGTTGCATCTTCTATTACATTTGCTTTTCTCCTTCAGTCATGTTGCATCATGCTTCAAAGGAATGCTGACAAAATGCTTTTTCTTGACTATCAGTTTCCAAACTTTCAGAACCTTCTATCTCCAGATGTAGTACAGAGTTTGCTGACTCGGATACTTTACACTCTTCATATTTTTTTGTTTCCTGTAACTTCCAAGATTGCAGAAATCATATGCTCTTCATGAAATTACTGTCTCTTTGGGGTTCGGATGATTCATTCTCCTAGCAAAATTATACTTTCTATTTGCAGGTGCGGAGTGTGGATGTGAAGGAAGCTTTACGCCTTCAGCAAGAGAATAATTTTGTGATTCTTGATGTGCGGCCAGTGGCAGAGTTCAAAGAGGTGAGGTTCTGTTTGCTACTTTTATGTCGTTAAGTGTTCTAGGAGTTTACATTTGAGTCTCGTGACTCTGCAGAGTATCAGTAGCAGTGTGATTTAGATGGTGGTAATTGTGATACATATGCTCTGGTTATATTCCTAGCTGAGCTGTACAACACTTTGTTGAAGCCCTTGAGGAATTATCACCGACATTGATGGGAATTAATCTCCTGATTGAGAATAAAAACACAAATGACCTCAGATATTGCATTTCTGACCATATGTATAAAAATGTATCATTGAACTCTACAGGCAGAAGTCTGGATCACAGCTGTTTAGTGCTCATGGTTACTCTGTTCTCTAGCTTCAAGTCCTATGGGTAAACATCTAGGCAATCGGCCCATTGAAATTATTTGCCAAAGTCTAATCATGAGTGCAACCTTAGATAGATGAGATAAATGGTTGTAATAATGACAATGATGATACTCATAGTCTGCAAATCTATGTTCTCTAAAATTGTCATCTACATAAAAATTATGCTTCTATTCAGATAGGCAGTCGGGCGATGGAAATGATTTTCCAAATTCAATAATAAAAAGCCAACCCCAGATTGATGGGATAACTGGCTTAGATGATGATAAAAATTATGCTCCTATTATACTATCAATCTATGCAGGGAGTTCAATCTTTTGATAGAATTGTTTTTGTACTATGATCTTCTATTTATTCTTCTCCAAATAAAAAAAAAACTTATTTTCACTAGCAACAGATTACATGATTTCTTGGTCAAATGTTTCATAACTCACTAGGTTTTACTTTATTCTGATGGCCACATAATTCTATATCTAAGGGATCAGGAGTATGACAGTACTGTGCTTTCTTATACTAATTTACATTCCAGACAATCTGATGTTTTCTTGTGTAGGCTCACCCACCAGGTGCTATCAATGTGCAAATTTACAGACTAATAAAGGAATGGACAGCATGGGATATTGCTAGACGTTTTGCATTTGCCTTCTTTGGCATATTCTCTGGCACAGAAGAAAATCCAGAGTTCCTCAAAAGTATGATTTTTTGTAACCTTTGAAAATTCTTGATTTTTGCATGTTGGTGTTTTGATTACTCTCTAGGTGGGGTTCATTATTCCTACCCATGACAGGTGTGGAGTCAAAACTAGATAAGGACTCGAAAATAATAGTTGCATGCTCATCAGGCGGGACAACGAGACCCTCACAAAATCTTCCAGAAGGCAAACAGTCAAGGTGATTTTCTTTGTTGTATTTACAATGGAACATTCTTGAAAAGTTGAATCCACACAGATGCCAAAGGACTGTTATAATATCTCAGATAAATAAACTCCTATCTGGCCTTTGTCTTGACTGGTTTTGCTGGGTGAGCATGTCAGAACCAACTGAGTGCTGATTAAATGTTGGCTCACGTTATGCATATCTGCTAAAAATAATGTAAGGATACTTTAGTCGGGAGCTAACATCATCGAATATAATAAATCGGATGGTAAAAAATGCTCACATGTACTTGCTGCTTTCTAATGGGTAATGTTAATGTGTATTTCTTGTGGCACATCTAAACTGTTCCAAAGTTGAAATGTAAGAGTTATCTGTAAAAATTAATTGAACAGAATATCTTGAAATCCCGTCAACCCCTTTAGACTTAAACTCTGGTCTGTCTGCAACCCTAACGATACTCTGGGTAGGGGAAGAGAGAGCTCATAAAGTATTTGTCTTTCTGGATTTGGGTATGTACATTCAATACCAAGTCTAATCACCATGTCAAACATCTAAATACAGAATTAAAGCATGAGGAAAGGAAATCAACATCTAAGCTTGAGAGGGATGGACCTTATACCACTTCTTTTCTTCCTGTTTTAGAAGGTAAAATGGTCACTCAAACATGTAATCAACGGTTGCTACATAGAGCATCTTCTGATCCAAGATGAAACATGTGAATATTGAACAATCATATTCAAAGAATGTGGTGTAGAGCCTTTTCATTGCTTCTTTATAATTGTTTATGATAGAACAAAGCCCTATTGATCATCATGTATGCTAATCAATCTTCTAGACGACTTGGATTTATAATCTTAGCCATCGAATATTAATTCAAATCATATAAATTCCCAAATGACTTAACTGAGAAGCAACCACTTGAAATTCTAGATAAATATAATATGCTTTTTATAAGGAATAAATGTCATATATATTTCAACCATTCCTACGGGAAAAGAAATGGACTAGCAAAAACAAGGTAGTTGACCATTGTTGTGTATCCCCGGGTCCATACTTGTGGAAATGAACCCAATGACATAGGTTATGCTGACCCCCAAGAATCATGTGATGAAGGGATTCAACAGCAGCTGATTCACGTATGGACCTAGTCAGCCTAATGTGGTGGTCTTGTGTCTTTCTATGCTCCAAATGGCCCATTTACTGCTCACCTGGGGATAATCCCCATCATGATGGAATTTTACAATCATCCCTTCTGTATGTTCATATTCCATCCATCAAGGTATATTATTGCTGTCAATTGATAATCTGCTGATGTTTATGTGATTAACATAGTTGATTTGGTGCTTGCTTCTCTTCATCCAGGTCTCTGATAGCAGCCTACCTGCTGGTTCTCAACGGGTACAATAATGTATTTCACTTGGATGGGGGGCTTTACGCATGGTCTAAGGAAGGATTACCCACAGTTTCAGAAGAGTGAACATTTCTAACTTTGGTCTGTTCCTATACAGAGAAATCCTAGTTTTGTCTCCTTCTATTTTCTTTTGAGTGATTCTTGATGCAGTGGTTCTAAAAAGTAGGAAAAAAAATCTCTCATTGCTGTCCTTCATTGTATAGAACTCTCTTTACTTGGAAGGTCGGGCTTGATGTAAATTTGTAACATCTATCCAATTCAGCATGTTGGGTATTTTGTACACTGGGATGTCTTGGTCTTGGGAGAGAAGATTATGAAAAATTTAGAGATATTTGTCTTGAATCCTTCCCCATATATCATGGAAATGCTTCAAATCTGGTCCTTTGATCCTTTCTTACTGGCTGCTTGCTGTCGAGTGGTTCTCATAATCCAGAGTTCAGGTTCTTGGTTTAAAATTCAGTACCTCAATGAGACTCATTTTCATAAAATTCTTGATTGGATTACAATGTTGGTTGATGGGGGTCTGACTCGACGAAGATGGACCCAACTCAACAGGCAATTATTTCTTAAAAATAGAGATATCTTCTTGTATCCTGTTAAACAATCAATTTACAACACTTTACGGGTGATTTCATGTATTCTTTGGATTAGTTTCACCTCCAAAAACAAAATTGTTGTAATTTTTATTTACCAGGATACAAAGAAGCGGTTGTCTGATTTTTGTATTTTTCCTTTTTTTTTTTGAAATGTATGATGCAACTATTAGTATTATGTTAATATAACTGTAATGTGATTTCTAATATTACATTTTCTGAAAATTTATTTCAAATACAATAATTTATAATGTCATCATGTTTTGCCGATGTTGTGGTTCAAAATGGTTTGACTTAGTAGTTGAACTTGATTAGACTGAACCATAGAAAAAAAAACAGTTGAACCCAATCGGTGTTTTGGTTCCTTAGTGTTCCATTTTAGAAAAGCTACTATAACAAATTTTTTTAAAAAAAATTATATATAAGAATTAAAAAAAGAAAACTGAAATATTGATTAGAAATGGAAAATTAATAGAAATAATGAATTAAATTAAAATCATGAAATATAATTAAAATAGAAATACAGTAATTAGAAATGGAAAAAAGTAATAAAATTTTAATTTATGTTTAAATTATAGAATTAGGACAAAAATACATTAATATTTTTAAATGAACTAAGAAGCAGTGATTAAATAAATAATAATATTGCCAAAAGTACCTGTTTCGCTTATTTCAGCTGAAATGTACCGAAACAAAATAAACTAACTGAAATGACCCAAATGGATCTAAATTGGATTTGAAAAAAATAAGTATTTCATTTAGATCTCATACCAAAATGATAAGATATGATTATTTTTTAACATCAAAGTATTCAGGTGTTTTATCTGATGGCAATGGGGTAAACCTCTCAATCTGCAGGAATAATGAATAATGGTCATTTTTGTGTTGAGGGGGATTTGATTCTAAGACTTCCAACAAACAAAGGTGGGTTCCATAACCCTACTCCTATCTGATCCGGTCATCAAATCAACCCTTTTTATTGAATTTTCTTTTATAAGAAATAGGTAGATTTTTATGGTTATATGGAGCTGAATTGTCAAATAACCAAGAAACAATTTGAAATATATCCGATCAATGTGCATATTAAGATAGGTCCATTGACGTAATAGCAAAGTATAGAGTCAAAAATGAGAATATTATGGGTAACTAATGATGTATAAAAATAACCATTAGGGTTGAAATTAAACTTGATATATTATAATTGAATTAATTTATAATCTCAAACTCAATTTCTAATCATTTAATTTTAGCAGTCAAAATCATCATAATTTTAATAGTCAAAATCATCATCATGTCCTTTAGAAGACAATAATACTTAAAAAAATTAATCACTAATATTAAGTGTCAACAAATTAAATTTTAGATTAGAATTTGGTCTATATATAGCTCATCATAATTTATTCTGAACGATTGAATTTAAAAAGAATTTGGTCTCTTTGAATGAATTACTTACCGATCAATAAAAAAATTTGCATTGTAATAGATCAAATACTTTTACTTTTATGTGTAAAATCTGTTCTCTTTACGAATCCATGCCATGTCCATATAAAAGCACCATGCACACGCATACATTAGTGATTGGCATCTGTTCATTAGTTGTTTCTCATTCAATAATCACGAACATGCTTTCTCATAAATCCACATGTCAGAAAGTAAAGTCCTAAAGTTGATTCTCACTTCACCCCAAAACAGTCGCTCTCCGTAAAATTACTTGACATGTGTAGTTAAAGAGCCTTGCACATGCCCAGATAATTAATCGGGTGCTCTAAAAAGCCTACACACCTTTGTTATAAAAAAAAAAAAAAAATCAGGAACATACTTTCTCACGTCCAATTTCCTTTAAACAGTACTCATTTTTAACTTGATCACCATTGACAGTATACTAGTATCTTTCTGATTTCATTTTTTTTTTACTTGGACAGGTTTCTGAATTCACATTCTCGATATTGTTTCCATTGTTTTTACTGAATAATTGTGCATTCATCCAAAAAATATAAGAGAGAAAAGTAGACATGGTTATAAGCAACATCAACAATATAAATATAATTGCAAATTCAGTTTGATCTTTTTTACTATGATATAGAACAAGAATTCACTTCCCAAAAAGATGGTTGTCAACACGAGTAAATGCAATTTGTGATGCACAAAAGGGAAAACTAATGTCTTTGAAAGGTTTCATAATCAATTTCAAACTCAACCTGCATAGAAGTAATTGGTATCTCTTAAGAAACATAATCCTCATGCGAACCGCACGTCCCCAGCAACAAAAAACCTCTTCCCCATGAATGGTGAACTTTCAGATCTTGATGAAACTGCATTTGTGATAAACCTACAACAGGAAAGATAATTTATTTTGGCTCCAATTTCAACATTGGCAGGATCCTCAACTGATAATGAATCGCTGGTGCTATCCCGTACCCTGTGAGACTGTCATCAGAGTCTCAAAGCAGCTCTTGCCATGGCCAATGCTCCATCATAACTTCGATTTCCACCAATGAAACCACTCATATGAACAAAAACACAGCCAGGAATGCCAGATTCCTTTGAAAGTTCATCATCTCTCAAACCCCTCCATTGTGAAGGGAGAGCTTTTCGGCTCTCAAAACTATCTGGAGATGCAGCTACTGCCTGAACTCGCCAATGCTTGCTCCTGTCATCCTATAATTTATGTTTGGAGTTAAAAAAAAATTGCTAATTTATATAAATGACATTCAATTCTAAGACAGCAAAGTGAATGTCAATATTGGGAAGAGTCTATAAGACCAGAATTGGCTTCCTAAATATAAGCATCATAATGATTAATGGGATGACAAAAGAAGATCCCAATGCATTTGATCAAAGAGTTCCATTCAATGAACGGGAACCATCAAAACTTTTGCACTCAATTGCCAGTTTCTATGCCAAGGTTGGGAGTGTCCAGTCACAGATATCTAGGGCCACACATGGGCCACCTGGGTAAAACCTTTCGGTCAAATAGCAGATATTGGTTGAACTGTTGATCGATGGTATAGCTACCTGATAAAGTACATATTTAAGAAGAGGGTCAATTTTCATCTCCACTTCAAGCTCGAACAAATGAAGCTTCCACTGCAAGACAATAAAATAAGAACTTTATCGACAAACAAAGTAGAAAAAAAATAAGAACCTCTAAATCCATGAGGTGCAATTCTGAACTCTAGGATGGAACACCATCTGCTGTGAAATATGTGAAAGAAGCTGTGACAAGGGCAGAAACATTTCCATTGAATAAAATAAAAATCATAACTTACAGGGCAAAACGTATTCAAGGTCATTATTTCTCCACTGGGATCAATATCTCGTCTTGCTGCTAGAGAATCCATAACAATGGATCGTGCTGGTAACCATGACTTGGCATGAAATCTCACATTCTGTAAACGACAAATAGAAAAAGACAATTAAGTGCCATCAAATGGTGTCCTCTGTACTCTGACTACTCTTGGCAACTAGCTGATATGATTGAAGAAATTGGAGATATCTTTCAAAGTCTCCATCTCTGACTCTTTTAGGTCATCTTGGATTGTGTCTTCAATGCAGTGTTTTTTTTTTCTGTAGTTTATTTGAATTGCTTTTTTGCCACTCAGTTTTCTCTCTAAACTGAGGCCTTCTCTTTGTACTTGTTTTCCTTTTACTAATATAAAACTGAGGCCTTCTCCTTGTACTTTTTCTTTTATTAATATAACTTGTATCTTTATAAAAATAAAATAAAAACACTTGGAATTAATCTCTCTCTTTCTTTTTGAATGATCTTGGAGTTAATGTCTCTCGCTGAGAGTCGCTTCTTTTTTCTTCCTTTTTCTTTTTGGAAAGATAAATAAATGGATTGTGTCAGGAACTGTGATTTGATCCTTCAACTTGAAATTTTAGATTTTTTTAACTCACAAGAGGAATTACTACGCATAATTTTACCATCATAATTTCCACTTTACACAGAGGTTAAAATATGAAACCTTCCACCAACAAGTACTCCTCAAAATATATATCAGCACAAACTGATACCATAATTAAATCTCTCTAATAACTTCTGACCTCCAAAAATTCACTGCCAGCAAGCAACATTGCACGCTTAAAGGCCTCATTTTCCTTCTCAGGAGATTGATCAGGATCCGTCCAATCCAAATTAAGTCTCCCAATCCTTGAAGATAAATGTGTGTTGTTCACATATTTTGGAGGTTGATCTGTATCATACCTATTTATTCCATTGTCAATAGCATCAATTGCCTGTTTCAAACAGTAATTTAAAAAGAATCAAATGACTTGTAATAAGCCCATTGCTAAAACAAATATAGAATCCATTCCCAACCCAATGAAAAAAAAAGGTAACATAATTGGATTGACACTTGCATAAAAATTCATGTATAAAGTGCTATACCAAGCACATTTAAAACTAAAGACTCCTACATAGAAAGTCCATAGTGTAGCAAACAAATGCATGTTGTCTCTCTACCCATCTCAATGAAACAATAATAATATAGAATCTAAAAAATCAGAAATAAACTAACAATTCACACATACATCTCAACCAGGTGATGTTTCAATAGTCAAAATTACCAAAGAAAAGCAAAAAGTCAAAAAAAAGATAATCATTACCAGTCATGACATCCACAACTGATTGAAAACATTCATGCATGCATCTCTTCTGAGACTTTCTCGGTTCTGGTGAACGGATCTCCAAAAGGTTTTTCCAAATTCTCCAGGGGTCTCAGGCAAGGGGTTGTCTCTTTCCTTTTATGTATGTTCTGGTTGCAGAAAGCCTCAATAGAATGCTGTTACTTGGCCCAAATCCAATCAGCTTATTCATGGTTTTGGCATAGAGCACTCTGATCTCGAAATTTCTCATATCCAGTTCACTGACGACACCATTTTATTCCTAAATGCAGATGAAGAGGAGCTTCCTTTTATTGTAGCTCTTGGGATCCAGTCGGTTTTGTCAAGTCTCCTCTATTTCTTTTCCTCAATGTTTAAATGCCCATTGTCTGTGGTGAAGAAATTTGAAGGGGTGGAACTAGGTTCATGTGGAACAATTCCAAAGAGAAGGCACTTTCACCTTGTTGAGTGGGCCCAAGTATGCTTACCTTTAGAAGAAGGGGTTTTAGGAATCCATCCTTTGTCAACACAGTTTTGCTTGGAAAATAGCTTTGGAGAATTGGAGAAGTGGAAGGAATCTGGAGGTCAATGTTAATCAACAAGTACCGCCTTGTAACGACCAATTCCGCTATCACAATATTGTCTGCTTTGGGCCCACACACGGACCCGCACAGCTTTGCTTTGGCAAACCAACCCACTGCTGCTCCCAAAAGGCCTTGTGCTAGAAGGAGGAAGGCTACTACTTATATACCAGGGAATTTCCAATGCCACTAGCAATGTGGGACTTTTTGGGGCAGGGTATTACACGCCTCCCCACATCTGGATGGCAAATTCCAACATCCAATTCTTTTGGATGGGGGTGAGAAGTTGTATTCCTGCTTTCGAGAGGCCTATCAGATTCGGGGTTCATGCGGGCAACGAGGTTCAATTTTGGCATGACAAATGGTTGGGTTCTTGTCCACTGAAGCTCCGTTTTCCCATTTTACCAATCTCTTTCGATTGGCAGTGGGTGAAAATGTAAAGGTGATTCAGTTTTATTCTATAAGAAGGGGAGATGACATTCTGGTGTCCCTCTTCCAAAGAGATTTGGCAGATTGATAGTTCCCAGAGTCGTTGGATTTTCTTCAATTGCTGCAGTCCTGCTTTGTTCTCAGGTCAGGGGCAGACTCCAAATTTGGAAAGCTGATTCCCATGGTTTGTTTTCACAGTTAAATCCTTTTTTCAGTCCTTGGTAAAGAAGGGAGAGCTGCCTCAAGTCTCCCCCAAGTCTCCCCCATATGGTAGAAAGTCCCTGCTCCTCCCGGTGTTCGAGCTTTTATCTGGATAGCTGGGTTAGATATGGTACTCAAAATCATCTTCGGAATAGAGGAATAGTGATCGTGAACAGCTGTTGCTTGTGTTATCAGCTGGCTGAGGATGTGCACCATTTATTCATGCACTACAGTTTTCCTACTTTGTTTGGTGTGAGGAGCATCAGTTTTTTTATGTTAGATGGTGTTTTTCTGAGAAGCTGGATTCCCTTATCAATGCACGGGATCTGGTTAGGATCAATGCTTTTGTGTGAAGCATTTGGACGGAGAGGAACAAAATCCATTTCCAAAACAAATCCAGAAGCATCCATGAAATCAGTCTCTCTATAAAGAACGAGGTGAGCTTTTGGGTTTCTTCTGTGAAGTCTTCGTCTAGCCTCTCTCTTTGTGGATCTGTTAGGCCTCAGGCTCAGTGGTCTCCCCCTCCCCAAGGGAAGAGGAAGCTAAATTTTGATGGCAGCAGTATGAAGGAGAAAGATAAAGCAGGCTATGGGGTCTGATCAGGGATGATAGAGGCTCGGTTTTAGTGGATTTTGCTGGGCCCCTTCCTTTCTGTTAGGCAATCCAGGCAAAGCTTAAAGCTCTTTGGATGGGGATTAAAGATCTCAAAAATACTGGATATAGAGGAGGATATCATTGAAGGGGATTCAGCATCGGTGGTGAGTTGGGCTTCCGGTGGTTCTTCCCCATGGCCTTTCCTTTACATGGTCAAAGAAATCAGACATACAAATTGCTACCAGTAAGTTCACCATTCAGCACATCCTAAGGGAGGCAAACTCTGATGCAAAGGCTTTGGCTAAAGGTGTGGATCTGATTGTTCCTAGGATGTCTTCTTGTAATTTTTTGAGGTGGCTTCAGATTTGGGAGGTTGTGTTTAGGTTTTGGTGGCTTTTTTTAAGCCCATATTTGTGGGCTGGCTGTCTTTTGTTGTTTGTTAGTCTAGCTGGGTCTCTGTGGGTTTGCCCCTGTTTGGGGTTGGTCTGTGTCCCCCCTCCTGTTGGTGTATTCTTTTCCTCTCTTCTAATAAATTTTCAAGAATCTTTCAAAAAAAAAACAATTGCTTTCAAATATTTATTTCATCCGCAAGAAAACACCTTAGACATCAGTCAACTAATTCCCTCTCAATCTCACAATGGTAATAGATTCCTTTTTTTTTGAAAAGAAAAGATATGGTATAATCTAAGTTCATGAGTACGGACACAAGTGTTGGTGTCCAACATAGGTACAAGACAACATGGCAACCCTAAAAAAATAGGACATGGGGAAACGGCACCATATTCAAGTTAAATCAAATCTAAGTTTATTTTAAATGAAAATAAGGTTTGAAAACACCACCAATAGAACTACTTTTACTCTAAATATTTAGGTGACAAAGGTTTAAGAAGGAAAATGTGTTGTAATATTTTATCAATCTTATAAAACAATGTTAAAAAGCACTAAAATAGTCCATGAAGAATGGGTACGAGCGCCCTCTTTATGTGTGTGTGTGGGTGTGTGTCTGTATCGACACAATCATGGGGTGTCATTCAAGAGTCCAAATATAAAGTATGTTTAGAGAAACAAAGTAAATTGTTTAAGCTAATTATAAATAAAAGGTTATAACTCCACTATATGTAAACACTTTTATATGATAATCTCAATCCCATGATAAAGATAGCTGCTTCAGATAGGCAATCGGTAGTGGAATGTTTTCATACGAAAAATATACTCAAGAGTGTTCCTCAAAAGGACCGTAAAAGCAAACCACAGTTGTAAAGAGTTGGAAAGGTGGTGAGGGAGTCTTGAACTTAATGGTTGCAAAAAGATGGGCAAGAATGGACAAAAATTAGTCCAAAAGATACATATATCCTGTTGGAATGTTTGATAATGAGTGTTCAGCTAGTTGATGCTATGAAGAAAATGAGAATATATGTAGCTTGTTGCAAGAGACTATTAGGAGATGGGAGAAAGCTAGAGATCGATGGCTCAGTTTCAAGCTTTTAGTTAGGAAATAGTGACTTAAGAAAGAGTATATGTGAATAAGGAGAAGACTGTAAGGTTAAGGGAAAATATAATACTTTAGTAAAAATTACATTAGAATAGAGAATCTTAAATGTTGTACGTGTCCAGTGTCCATATACCTCTGATTAATAAAAATTACCACAAAGAAACTACAATCCTTAATGCATGAGTTACTATAATATACAAACATTGGAGAAAGTATTAATTGCTAGATTTTAAGGAGCATGTATGGAGAGGAGAAAAGGGAAACGATAGTATAAATGAAGGACAAGGTTTCAAGGAGAAAAAAAACACACATACACACACACAAAGATATGAGGGAAGCTATTGTCAATTTTGCAGTGGATTTTGCATTTGCAATAGCTAAACATAAATTTTGAGAAGAAATAACATGTGAGTTGACATTTGAGAGTATATCTGATAAGACAGAAACTAGTTTTTTGCTATGGCCTTAAGAATGCTTGATATGCAATGATTACACAGCCATTCTAGGAGAAAGTCTTACATAAAAACAAATTCTTGCCCTAAAGTCAACATGATACAATTTTAAAATGGACAACCTTTTTACAGGTTAGTTATTTTGGATTTTCACAATAAGAGCTGGATAACAAACACACAATCAATTGATTTCTTACAAACAGAATTCAAAGAATATTTATTAAGATTTAAGACATCGGAATTATACATGATTCTAAGCAATAGTGGGCTCAAATTACAAGTCATATTGACCAAAGATGTGCTTAGGAATTCATGTCAGAATAGTCATTAGAAAAGGATATATGAGAGTGCATTCTTAAATATTGTTAACACAAAACACGCTGGAATATGGATCACAAATCATAACTAAATCAGAGAGTCATTTGAAAAATATCTAAAACAAAGGTAGAAATATCCATGACTGAGATAAAAAAAGTGCATTAAGGACAGATGCACACTGATAAAAAAAAATGGGGTTTTAATGGCAATAAGTGGGCTTCGTCAGTCAACTAGAATGTTTGGCAATTTGTTTGTAGAATAATGCAAAAGAATGAAGAAAAACATTGAGTCTCTTTATAAAAGAACAAAGATTTACAAAAAAAAAGTGAATGTTTCCAAGTTATCATAGTATGAGTTATACGTGAAACTATAGGAGATTTACCAAAAATCCTAATATTTCAAAAAACACAATCTGGGTGCAGTGCAAAACAGAAGATATTTTCCTATTGTGCCCACTCATGGAAAAGATTTAGAGAAGAGAAAATTTTACATACACTTAAATTGAATTATTGAACGCTAGAAGAAAAGGTCAAGGCAGCTAATTTAGTGAACATTAAAGAGAGAATGCATATCTAATGGACATATTCAGATGATACAGAAAATATGTTGAAGTACAGTAGTAAGTGTGAGAACTAAGAATTGTATGTGTGCCCTAATGTGAGCACACATCCCAACTTCAAACTTGAAGCTGTGATAATTTTGTGTATGGATACATGCACAACCTCAATATTAAAATGTATCATTAGAACCAACTCAATATCCAATACCATATTGGGAATGGCAAAGACATTTCTTCTGAAGCGATCTATGGATTGGTAATGCTCCCTTCAATCAGAGATTTTCATTGGCCCTTTCAATACAACCACCAACAGGAATTGCAGTGTGGTTGAGAATCACAAAGGTGAGGTATTGGGCTCCTGTATTCCTCGTGGGTTTGGGCATCAGACAGCCTCTCTTTCAGTCAGAAACTACTGCATTAGTATTTGAGAACCTCAGACAGCAAATTGTTTTTTATTTTTTTCAATTTTTGGTCAAAAACATTTTTCTTTCAATACTTCTCTTGGCGCATCCTCCAATTACTCTACTTGGAAGAGTTGAAGACTCATGTGGGTCTATGGACAATACCTTTCACTTCACTTAATAGCTTGGATAAATCCTCACATTGATCAATCATAAAAACACGAAGAGCTTTCCCTTCACATGTTGTCTTGAGACATGAAGCACATCATCATCAAAGCCTGCTTCTAATTTCTTCAAGCAGTTCAAACTGCAAACGATTGATCACCTTTCATTCACTGTCATTTCTATTCTGGTGTGGACCTTTTTCAACCCTTTCAGTATTGATTGGTTGACTCCTTAGAAACGGGCTTTATCTTCATTTGCTGTTGTATCCTTCAAAAGTAATATCAGTTTTTATGCAAAGAAAGCAGTGATAAAGCCCTTTTCCACAATTGATCTTCCTTTCCATCTTGAATTGTCTGTACTGTACAGGTGAAGGTTATTTCTTCTTCTCTTTCTTTCCCTTAAAGGTAGAGAAAAGTGATTTGAAGGACGCTGGAAACTTTCAACAATCTTTCCAAGTCAACTTTTGGGATTGGCATTCTTGTGTAGATACTTGATCTTCTAAATCTCAGCAAGTTCACAGCTGAATCCTCCTCCTCAAGATCTCACTGAGTTGAATTTCAAAGGGAGTTTCTGATCTAATATTGGGCTGGTGGTATTCTTCAAGATTCTAACACTAAGGCTCCACCATCCTTCTCAGAACCTTCTCAAGGCTCTAATGCAAATAAGTTGGAGGTGATAGCATTTTGAAATGGGCTTTTTTTTTTTTTAAATCCATTTGACATTTTCAACCTTTCTATTGAAGGGGATTCTCAAAGTGTAGTTTCATAGTGTAACAGGGACACAGTGCAGCCAATCCATGGATGTTGCTGATTAGATTGAAGAATTCAATAAAAATATCTATAAATGAGTATTGGGTCATTGTTCAGAGAATCCTTGTGCATTTTCCCCCTTTGTTTCTTTTCTTTCCTATTTTGAGTCACAAGTTTTAACTGTATAAGCTCCCCTTATATTCTTTCCGTCTCTTTAATGCATCTTTTAACCTTCTCAAAAATGTAAATATATAAATAAAAAAATAAATGTGCACACACTCTAAAGTGAATTAAATGCACAACAAAGAAATTTCAAAATCATATAGCGTGGTTGCAATGAAAGAGATAACTAGACCAAGGTTCTTTGCCTTCATAGTCTGATTGGAAAATAACTATAGCAGTGCCCATAACTTTGATGATATGAGTAAAGATTATGCAATATTCGATAAACAAGAACTTCAAATAATGTGTAAAATAAATTACCTCTACAAAGCTTTTATATACAGCAATAAATAATCGAAACACATCTGGGTGTCCCAGATCAAGTTGAAGCTCCTTTGCAATTATCTCCATACCGTAATGCTGAGTCCATCACAATTAACACAGAATGCGATAATCAGGCAACAGATGGAAGATGTGCTAAGTAGTTACAGTAAATTCTGTCAAGATTTCTAGAAATCCAACAGTCAATTCCTTAACCAATATAAAAGCATAATGTAGAAACAACTTTGGGTTCCTTATTAGCCTGAGATGCTAAACAGAAAAAGATCAATGACCTTCCTCATGTTAATTTCTGAGATGCCACATTACCTTGTAGACAAGCCCAGCACTACTGAGTTTGGTGGTAAAACCATGACCAAAACTCTCATCAAAGCCCTTTTGATGATGGTCATAGCGATCTTGGCTAGGATCATACACCCCCCCAACATCAAGTACAGCATCCAGAGTCTCCAGTACCTACAACATATTCAGTGAAATTGATTGTACAATCTTATGAGGATACTTAAATTTTGAGAAAGCAAACAACTATACCAATTAAGGACCAATATTTCACATACAACAGTGTATCCTTAATAAAAGGAGATGGAATTTAATATTGCTTAGTGCAAGTTATATTCAATCACCCATAGGCTGCAGTGAATTTACATCCAACAACAGATTGTACATTGATAGAAAACCAGAATGCTTCCAACAGTTCCCACATGGAATGCTTCCCCGATTACCTCATTTTCTAAATTCTTATATAAAACACAAACAGTTGAATCCTGGAAGGCTTCAGATATCTAACCTAAAGAAATCAATTCAATTTTTTTAGCAAAAGCAGATCGTTATCCACTCTTCTTCACATTTATGGAAGTTGAGGAATTCAAAGTTGTATTAATAAAGACATTTTTTCAAAGATATTAGTAAGGACATTGTTTCATCCACATTTCCTACTACCCCATATGAAATACAATTATATTACTCACGGCAACCACTGTTACTGATTTGAGGAGTGAAACAAGTACAACCAACTCAAGATGCCAAGGCAGTTATTTTCTTAAAGGAAGCTAGCCATTTATCATGGGCGGGGCCCCAAATGGTCAGTTGGGATGTATGAAAAACTACATGGACAGGAGGATTTAGATGAAACCCAAATCATCAAAGCTTTGTCAAATGGATCATGAAAAATCAATAGCTTATAAGCCAACTTTTCAAAGTCCAAAATCACAAGGCTAAGATAATTGGATAAGGTAAAATTTTATCCACCCACTATCCCTGTAGTTTCAACGCATCCAAGAGAAAGATGCGTGGCCCACTTGAAAAATCAGTAAAAAGTATTCCTATTCAGCCTCCCTAGAAATTTTGAGGAACAACCCAACTGACACTACTCCCCATCCCACCCTTCATATCCAGGTTTGAAAAGATATTTTGCTTTCCAAGAAGTCTAAAAAGGGAAGACTCAGATGCCAATGTAATCAAACCATAGATATAATATATAGGGAAATTAGTTCACCCTCTCAATTCCCTACGTTTCTCATTTACTGTCTCTCAAATTTGTTTCACGTTTCTAAGTAAGTACCTAAGAAGCACCGATACGGGTACGCGTATCGGATACGACACGTATCCGATACAGGGATACGGCAAATTTTGAAAAACTAGGATACGGGTGCGGCAGGATACGCCAAATTAAAAATTATTATATATACATATAGACTAGAATTTAATAAACACTAGTTATTATGTTGAAAAGTATAAAGCATTTTAATATATACATATAAACTAATATTTTCTAAATATATGAGTGATTTATTATACATTATCATGGATTGAATCTTATAAATTCATTTTACCTTTCAAATCCATTCTAATAACAATGTAATTAGTTATTATTTTTTTAAAGCCAAATCAAGAAAGCTACTTATCATAATATTCTAAGTTTTTAACTTTAAAATGAAATTTATTATAATGATTATGTTTTCTTTTATTTGAGAAAAGAAATTTTATTTTTCATTAATAATAATTAGATAAAATTATGAGTTATAGCCTATAGATAATTATGTTACATTAATATAATAAAAATAAAGAAGACCTTTTAATAAATGATAACGGTAAAAATATTAGATGGTAAATAATATTAAATTATTACAATAAGGTAAATAAAAAAAACATTATAATTTTTACTTCCAACATAATTAAATATTGTATTTAAAATAAAATTTTATTACTTTCCCCTTAAAATAATCTTTTCACAAAATATTAGAAAATATTAGAGTACCCACTTGAGCTCTACGGGTGTTCACTTACGAACCCTAATACCCTTCTTTTACTACCCTTCTTCGCTTTCCCTCTCTATTAAACCCTAGCCGCGGCCGTTCTCTGTATTTTTCCCATCAACGAAGAAGAAAAAGAAGCAGAGAAGAGAGGAAAGCAGAGAAGAGAAAGGAAAGCAGGTGTAAGCGATTTTTTTTTCTTCAATCTTTTCTCCATATTTTCTTTTTTTCTCTTTCCATTCTCTCTCTCTTCAATCTTTTCCCCCTTTTTTACTTCCGCGCGAGGCCGTGTCCCGGCAGTATCCTCTTCATTTGTTGCCGTATCCTAACCCAGATACGCGTATCCGGGCAGTATCCGTAATTAAAATGTTTTTTAATTAATTGGATACGTATCCGGTACGTATCCGAGCCGTATCCGGCCGTATCCGTGTCGGATACGTACCAGACACGGGTACTTCACTAATTTTGAAGTATCCGTGCTTCCTAGGTAAGTACTATTTAAAACTTTTCAACCTATTGATATAATGTGGGAAACAAGTTGTTCCTCTCAATTACTGTTTTTCAAACTTGTTTCACTCTTCCATGTAAATACTACCTAAAAATTTGCTAAATGGAGCATTTCACAAATTTGATCCTAGCTCCTATTTCAGCATCCATTTCACATCTTTGTAGCTATTATTCAAACTGATTATAACACATCCAAAAGAGAACCAAGTTTTGCGTTCGAGTACAAATTCTAAGACTGAACTTCCGAGTTTAATCTCATCCAAATACAATTTCTTACTGCATATCCACTGATATCCAGAAGAAGGCTATTGAAAGGAAAGGACTTCACTCGAAAATAACCATCTTCTAACTAAAAAAATGAAATGGGTTCAACCATTTTTGTTAAGAAAAATGGTCATGTTCCAGGGACGTACTTTCCATTCCATACATGCAAACGGAACCAAGAAAATAACCACCTTTTACTATAAAAAGTTATTTTCCAGAAAGTAGTTTCATTTCCATGCACCCAAACAGATTGCTTTAAAGGGAAGAAAGCAAAAAAAAAACAAACAAAGTAAAGGATAAAACTTCAAATACCAACCTGAGGATCTCTAGTACGGACGATATCAGCGCCGTTGAATTTGTTGGTAAGTCTGACCATGAAGCAGCCAAGAGCTTCGTCACAGTGGAAGCTGCCGTTGTGGGTGCCGACCCTCTTGGGAGGAGGAGTTGGAGAAGAGGTGGAGAAAGCAGGTGAAACGCTAGTGATTCTTGGAGAGGAGGAGCCCATTGGAAAGGAAAAGGAGGTGAAAATCACACTGCGAGGAGTTGGGAAAATCTGTAGCTTCAGTCTGCAGCTTCTGAACGCAAACATGTCTCCCTCCTCCTCTCAATCCCATCTTCCTTTTATTTGTCACTCGAAACGGTCTGTTTGCCAACAGCTAGGGCTTGACTGCGGGTTGGTAATTTTTTACCCGACCCGCAGACCCAACTTGACCCCAAAAAAATTTCACTTTTGGATCCATTTATTTTTTGAAAATAATTAATTTGAGTTGATTCATGACCTGATTTATGCTGTATGGAGAAACAAACATATGAGGTCTTTGTTTCTTTGACTAAACAGATTAAATGGCATATTTTTGCTTGGTTGCTTAGAAATGTTCTCTCCTTTTAGGTATTTTTTCTTTTTGGATGATACTATTTAATATAAAAAAACTAGGGCTGCAACTTGGGCCAGGTTTCTTAAAACCCAAACCGACCCGAGTTGATATATATGAAACTCGACCTGACTTGATCCGAATTTTCAACCCGACCCGACCCGAATTCTGACCCGACCTGCATTTTAAATTCATTTTAGCCTGGTTGAATCGGGTTAGATCGAGTTAACTTGTAAAATCTTCAACCCGGCTCGACCCGAATTTCATGCAGATTTTTATTTTCTCAACTCGACCCGACCTACTGGCCCCAAAATCTCGACCCCACCCGCATGATTTCTCTGGTTGGGCGGGTCGAACCAAAATCAGACCCAAGTTGTAGCCCTATAAAAAACTACTAAAAATATTATGTGGTTAAAAACCATAGTGTGATTTAGGGATTGATTAGCTGCTTGCAACTCAATTTTTATAAGCTTTTTATTGGAGAAAATGATTGGTGCACCAAAACTTATAACTTTAGTATATAAAAAATGAGTTACATACTCATTTTGTCTAAATAAATGGAAAGAGGGAAAGAAGAATAATTGAAACAAATTTAGATATAATAGGTATTTCATTCATTTTTTGTGCACTGTGAATAAAGGTGTTGATGCACCAATCACTTTTTCTTTATTGGGGACACCATAGTTTTTTACCATGAGACATCACATTTGTTCTATTTGACCAAAATACCCTCTCGTAAATGCCTTTCTTTGGCACTTGGAAATGGCTCGTTAATATGGGCATTCAATGCTCATTCCTTCTCCCTCAACTAGTGCATCTAGGGTGGTTTAACAATGAGGCACCACTTATGATTTGGGCTTTCCTCAGACCTACATGGATCTAACGCAAAAATAGTTTGGGTAGAGTTTTAAATTTTAAATATCAATGAAAATTTTGGATAAGTTCGGATTAATGTAGCCAAAACCCGAGACCTGACCTGACATTTTTACATATCTATTTATTCTTTTAAAATAAAAATCTTACAATTGTCTCTCTATTCCCTCTCACTTTTTGCCACTCTCGGCCACTTGTCTTCATAGGGATTTGGATTTTACAAAGGGGTGAAACTCGGGTCGGGTTTTGGCCCTAACCCGCATGACCTAACCCGAAAATCATGTGGGTTGAGTTATGAAAGTTGGGTCGATGGATCGGGTCAGATCAAGTTGATAAGTCAAAAACCCGCATTGAATTCGGATAGGGTTGGGTTGAGAGATTTTTCAGTTAACCTGACCCGACCCGATCAAACCCGATCGGACTATGTAAAAAGTAAGCTAAAGTAGGTTCAAAATGCAGGTCGGGTTGTGTTTCAGATTGAGTCGTGTTATAATTCGGATCGGGTCGGGTCAAGACGTCTGAATCAAAAGTTTGGGTCGGTTTCAATATATTAGTAATTCAGACCAGGTTGAGTTTTAAAAAACCCGACCCAATCCGGTCCGATTTCAGCCCTAGTTTTACAGTTTTCTCCTCTTCTCTCCTATTAAGTTTTTTCTCCCCTCGTCTTCTTTTTGCAACTCATGTCTTCAAGCACAATGAGATCTTGGTTTCTCAACCACTAGTAGAGATCATCGTGGGTTTTCTTCTCTTATCTCTCATTTTCTCTCCATTACTCTTTTTTTTCTTTCCACTATTTCAAAGTCAATGAGTAACAAAGAGAAGGGAACTAATTGATAAGACAAACAGTAATTACCATTTTTCCACAGAAAAAAATAGGACTCCCTCAACAGTGATGACACTTTCTAATTGACAGAATTAAATAATCCAATTTGTACCCATGATGTGATAAATAACTACTTTTTTTCCTATTTTTCCTTTAGTAGATTATACTTTATTGTATCATCATCATCACTATTATCAGAACCATTTTTCATATATTTGGAAGACATCCAATGGTCGTACAATTCAAACTAATGGTATTTATGATTATAACAACGACCATTTACCAGTGTACAATATTGGCTCTTGTTTAACCATTACTTTTATTATCTTACTCTATGCTAAGAAGAAAAAACTTCTTAAAAGTTCTTAAAAATGAAACTAGAGACAAAATCAACTAGAGTTACATGGGTTGGTCAATTGTAGTAACAGTTTCAATGACCTCAGTACCAGGATTTCTTTTGTCTGCATATCAAAATAGTTAATGAAGCATAAGTTTTTCTAATCATACATTCCATCTTATTAATATTTTCCTTTTTATAAAAATATAAAATATAATACTCCCTCCGTCTCATTTTAGTTGTCTCATTTGAAAATTTGTATTTTTTAAAGAACTCTCTATATAAGGCTAGTACTCCGTATGATCTTATCTATTCTCAACACACTTTACGCTAAATAGGACAACTATTTTGGAACAATTCTAAAATCCATATAAGACAACTAAATTGGAACAGAGAGTATAATACAAATTCTTAAATAGGATTTTACCCACCCATGAACCAGTTTTAGTTTCACTGACTGGCGGAATGCGAGAGAACTCCTTTGATCAAGGACCTTTCTTGTTCCTTCATGGATCAACTGATATGTTTTTTTCCATTTTCATTTAATATATGACTTAATTAACTTGTCTCAAAAAACGGGAGTCCTGAATTCGATTTCCACTCTAAAGGGCCACTCCCCGTATAGTTACGGGGCGTGTGTGGACATCTTGGTCATAATTTTTTTTATCATCTTCAGCTTCTACCTTTTGTCATTAAAAAGAAAGACAGAATCCCACAGAATGAACTAATTCATCACAAACAATAGAGAAGACAGGGTATTGGTAAGTAGTTAATATCTAAATTCTCCGACGACAACTCAGCTCATATCCTTTCTGCAATTAAAATCAACAAAACCTCGTTGCTAGCTATGTCAATTAATTCATTAAAGTAGCTGTGACAGTCATGATCAAGCCAATCTCAGTTTTAATCACACTATTGACAATCTAAAATTAATATTACCTTTTGTTTATCACAGGAAAAAAGAAAATAAAAAGAAGAGGGGTGGCAGCAAGGACCCAAACAGATAAATAGGAGGTTTCCGAAGTTTCTAGTACCTAGCACAAACAAATTAAAATATGACTACATAAACTGAAAGATACAACATTTACAGAACAAAAATATCACTGCAATCAACCCACACAATCATTGGCATTGTGTGAAAGTTGAGTGGTCCGTAGGAAAAATATGGCAACTTGGCACTAGCTTCACATCTATACTTTTCGGGGGATGCATTGATTGTGACTTTTTGCTTGAATGAATGAGAAGCAATGTGAAATTGCTGAAACTGCCTGGATACATACAATTTGTCGAAAAATATAGTCTATTTACTGTCCAAGAAGGCTGTGGTCTCTCAAAGAAAATTCCTTCCATAAGTAGTCGATACTCGATAGAATGACCTGAGGAATTGAAATACCCATTCTGCTTCTTCATACAGAATCTAAAACAAGAACAATAGAGGGAAGTCAGCGGAAGGAACTGGAAAACAGTTCAGGGGAGGGGGGTCTGATTTTATTACCTGGATCAGTAAAGTGTTCTTTCTATAATCCCTGGCATGGTAATCTTTAGGAGTCCCTATCTGTTTGCTTTTTGTCTTCTACATAACCATGCGCGGCATTTAGCTGTTCTTGTAACTGGAAATTGAGAACACGTCAATACACAGTAACGAGACAAATTGCTCTATTGTCAAAATAACATGAATTACTTTAGCATTTCGGTTGCTATCTAATAATTTTGTATAAAATAATTTGACTTAGTTTCTGAATATCCAACATGCTCAAAAACTAAAAGGTGATGGTGTGGTCAAAGAATCAACACAAGGTACCATTTTACTTGAAACCTTATAATGGACAAGAACAGAACACATTTTACCACTATACTTGGAACTTTATAATGACTTAGAGAGAAACCAGAAAGATCTCTTAGAACATTTAATCTGACCAAACAGTAGAAATTAAATGTCCCTCGGATCCCATGAAACATCAAAACTGCCAGCATCAACTAAAGCCTCAAGGATATGATAAAGACTTAAATGAATCAACATATCATACAGGATTGTCTACCGTTTCATAGTTGACCATCACATCTTGAGGTTTTGGCAAGAATGGTAAGATCAGATAAAACAATCCTACGACCAGTAGGAGTTGTGAAAAAGAAATAGGCTGACACAACAAAAGCCTATAGCACAGTTGGAAGTTGCTTCTTATCACAATCACATAGGTTGCACATACAGAGTCATATTACCATTCAAAAAAAAAAAGGTGGATGTTGGTGCATATAATATTAGATGCAGAACACAGGATTACAGGACCCTAATTCAACATAAATGGATAATCTATCCTGAAGTGGAATAACCCTATTAATGACCAATCACATGCTTTTGCCACTAAAATTTGAGTCCAAATGAGTTGACTCCAACAAAAAACTGTTTAGATGATCAGAATCATGGGCCAGTGGCACAAATACTCAGTACTGTCCACTTTCCTTCTTTTTTTTTGGAAAAAAAAAACTTATTACTGCTATGAAACTAGGGTATTGCAGACAGAAGAAGGTTGAGGTGCAAACAGAATGAGGTTAACTTCTGATAATTCATATATCAAATTTATTTTAATAATATTCATATATCAAATTCATTATTATCAATTAAAAAAGAAATACAAGTTTCTTGAGGATTGGAATAAATTACAGTGGTAGTGTTGCAGCAGCATCTGCATATCAGATCTAGAGCTTCTTTGTACAAAAGTCATGCAATCAAACTTTTTATTTTTTTTTGTAATCACAGAAGTTTAATGATTGCAAAAGAATATATACAAATGACTTACGAGCCCCGTGAGGAGCTGGGCCTTATAGAAGAAATGAGAAACATCATATAACTGCATAAAATCAAAATGCAAATATATGATAATGCTGCCCAACTTCCAAAGAGCTGAGCAACAGGGAATCCATTGAAAGACTCTGCAACCACAGCCCATTGAATGATAATTGCCTTGATCTTGCATAGCATGGCCTCAGGTTGATGTTTTGTCTTCAAAAATCTTCCTACTTCCTCTAGCCAAACAAACCATGTGATGGCCAAAGGTAACATTTTACGGAGGACTTGGCCTTCTTTAGAAAGGGACCCGAACCCCATCCAGCCATCCCTACAGAAGATGACCAAAGGAAGGAGGCATAACCCATGAGATAGAAAAGAAAGAAATGAATTTGGACCAAATCTGAACAACGAAAGGCCAATGAAGAAATAAGTGATCAACAAATTCTTCAACAAAGGTAACAAACATTTGGGGTTGAGAAATTTCTCTATTTGAGGTTGTCAATAGTTAAAATTTTGTTTAAGAAGGAAAGCCAACAGAAATTGACTTTAGATGGGATTGAGGATTTCCAAATAGTCTTAAAAGTCAGAGGATGAAGAATTAGGTTTTATCAGTAAGTAGAAAGACTTGAAGAAAAGATCCCACTGGATTCCTTTTTCAACATGCTTATCCACCCCATCAACATTAGGAACCCCATTTAAGGATGAAAGGAGGACCTCAAATTGGGGAATTTTGTGACACATCAGTTATATCTTTTGAAGGTCAAATCCCATAGTTGTACAATACAAATAGCCAGGCCTACAACAACTACCCTACCTTCCATCAGTACCATTATACTTAATGAGCTTGTTCTTTTTGTTTTGTTTTTATTTTTATTTTTAAAAATTCCCTTAAATGTCTTAATAGCCCTTTAAACATATGAGTAAATATATAAAATTACAACTAATCCTAAAACCCTTTCTAACCCACTGTTTCTTTACTCGAGTACTAGGAGAGTAATTGAGGAAACAATTCTCTCCCTCTATCAGACACACAATTATTTAGTTTTTTTTTAAACATTGACGATTTAAATTCCATAGAATAAGAGAGTATCACAATAGGTCTGAGTATAGGAGAACTATACTCAAAACAAAAAGTAAAATAAGATACAAAAAGGAAAACAAAGGAAAGATACAAGATACACCCAAAATCACCCACACCAAAAATACAATGTGTCCAAACCCCTAGCTTGCAACTCTAGCCAAAGGAAAAAAATTCCAAGGCCGGCGTTTGTAATTGAATTCCAGCTTTTGCCAAAAAGTCCGCAATACAATTTGCTGATCGAGGTGTATAGGTAAACGTGATGCCACCCATTCTACACAAACTCCAAATGTCCCTTGCCACACACACCAGCCTCCACGGAGGGAAATTCCTATTACTAGCCCAAGAGATGGCATTAGTTGAGTCACTTTCAATAATGAAATTACCCCTCCTAAAGTTAGACCAAACCTGAATTGCTCTCTTAATTGCCCTTAGTTCAGCCTCATTTGATTCCATTGACCCAATTGATTCAGAAAAGGCTGCCAACATTCTACCCTATCATCATGAAGCGCTCCACCAATTCCTGCCGGTCCAGGTTTGCCTCTAGCTGCCTCATCCACGTTGAATTTATAATATCCAAGCGGAGATGCAACCCATTTTACCAAACGCTTACCACTTCTACCAACCTCTTTCATACATCCATCCTATGATAAGTAAAAATCCTCTGGCTTTAATCCCCGGAACTCCTTACACATAGATAACCAACCAATCACTTGCCATTTTGCCCTCTCATACACATCTCGAGGGCTCCCGCTCTTACCCTCAAAGATCCTCCCATTGCGCTCTTTCCAAATTGTCCATAAAATTGCAAACGGAATCATATTCCACGCCACTCTTTATCTACCACCAAAGGGACCCCCGAACCATGCCAACAAGAGATCCTCCACTCCACCACCTAATGTCCACGAACAACCAAATAAGCTCAAAAACAAGTACCAGACCACCCAGGTGAAGTGGCATTTACAAATAAATGGTTCACTGATTCCTCTTCAATCCTACACAATGTACAAACAAATGTAGCTTCTTCTGAGAGAATGCCTCTTCTTATGAGGTTGAGCCTTACAAGGATTCTCTTTTTTAAAGCCGACCAAACAAAGAATTGAATTCTAGGGAGTATCTTATTATTCCAAGCAATATTACAAATAGAAGGTGAAAATGGATTCGCTGCAATACACGAACGTAAGATTGATTTCATTGAAAAAAACCTTGATGACTCCATAGACCATATCCACTTATCCCCCTCATCAATCCACAATCTGGTATCACTTCGAATTCCTAATAGAGTTTGGTGGATGGCATCCAAAACAAGACCCTCAATCCATTGCCCACCTGCATCCTAATCCCCCTCTGAAGCACACAATTATTTAATTGCGCCTATCCTCCCCTAACATTTTTTATAGAAATTTCGAGTACTTAATTTGTGCAGAATATATAGAAGTGATCAAGCTTATTTCATCATTTTCATGTTTTGTGGATGGCATCCTTTATAAACGGTGTCTGAGAATGATTGTCATGATCAAGCTTATTTCATCATTTTCATGTTTTGTGGATGGCATCCTTTATAAACAGTGTCTGAGAATGATTGTCATGATATTTGTTGAATTGAAAGTGTAACTGGTAGCTCTAATTCTCAGTTTTCTGCTTTCTGATTCATGGGTCTATTCTGAATCACCATAGGTCCGGTGAAATAAAATGGTCTTTAAATCAAATTGACATATTCGACTTGTTTCATTAATATGAAATTAAAATCAATGGAGATTCTAACCTGTATTTTGACACTTGGCTTGAGATTTTATTTGAATATATTTCAATAAAGAACTGTAATTCCTATTTTTTTGCTTTGCTTTTTCATGTGTTGTTTTTCGAGTGAATGAGAGGAAACTCTGCAAGAGTTAATTGAGTGATTTCTAGTTTCTCTCTTTTTTTTTGGTTTTTGAGGGAGGGGAGGGGGTTGCTTTGCTTGTTTACTTGTCTATGACTTGTGATTATTTCCTTGTGCTATTTTTCGAATTTTGACTAGCAAATTTTGATTGTGAATGGATGAATGATGATCAAGGGATTATGATTTTGGTTTATAAGCATGACCTAGGCATTTGATAGCCACTTTAGTCTTTTTTTTTGCAGAGATTAGTGTTAAAAGATGAAAATAAATAATTTTATTATAATTAGTATTTTTATATTTATCATTTCCAAGTTTTTTTAAAAAAAAATTTTACCACCTTTTCTGGAACGGAATGTCGAATTCAGAACACCATAATGTTCCACTTTAGATGAAAACTGGAATGGGAACCAGAAGGGATCTGACAACTTTGAGTATTGTTGATGAAGTAGTTGCATCATAAATAGTTTAAACTGTTTCCAAGAGTTCAAGACTAGAATCTTAGTACGATGCTTCAATGATGTGCAATATCATTAACTTTTTCAGCACAAGTGTCATTTGAAAAGAAACTATTAAACTCAATGTAGCACTACAAACAGTTCCCTTATTGGATATAAAAAGTACATGTTCCTGCCTAGGTGCATCACTACAAATACATGTATGGAATTAGGCACACTCACAAGGTGCCCCATTCAGTAAATCCCATAAAATAGGATATATGAATTTGGCATAATGTTTGAATAAACTAAAAAATATTTATTTTAAATAAAAATTACAAAGTAAATGTTGCACAATTAATGTAATTTCACTAAGAACAGTCAAATGATAAAAATTTCAATCTTTCAATTAGATTGCAAAAGGGCGATAATATTGTCATCATGCAAAATAATGTAATTCTGTAATGGAATAATTCATGAAGAGTCTGATACACACAAGAAGAATTCACAAAGAATCCGACAAAGGTATGATTGCCCATTTCAAAGAATCAATGTAATGTAACCAATGTTTTGAAAATTGAAATCGCATAGTAAATCATTCTAGTTATTAAATCGTATTGAATCGCAAATCGTAACATTATTTATGATTTTGTCAAAAAAGGGTAGAATCTTTTAAAAAGATTTAAAAAGTACAAAAACAATAAGTTTTTATATTCTATGCACTTGGTATTCAAAACATTATTAGTAAAATGACAAAAAATAATAATAGTATCATATACGATTGTCATTTATGTAAACATTGTTTAAGATTACAAAAGAAAGTCATGTATATGGCTTGCTAATTAATGTGATCATGGAGGGCTTATAAGACTAATGTTTTGAAATTTGATCTGGATCATAAAGGAGAACTATAGTCATAAACTAACATTTCAATAACAAAAATTGTAAGGATGTTAAAAAATCATATCTTATTATAAGATCCAAATAGTTTTCTTGAAGAATCGTATTGTATTGTAAGATTTAAATCATAAATTGTAAGATTTTAACAATTATGCATGTAACATAGGTTCTCACATAACTATCACAGAAAAGGTACAGCTAGCCATGTATTTTTGCAAAACTATCACAAAGTATCTAGAACGAGGTTTGGAAACTACCCCACATGGGATAGTAGAGATGGTAGACACTTTGACTCAGGAACTAGAGGTCCCGGTCTCAGGTTCGATCTTGTAGTAACCCTATGTCTGCGGCTTGTAGGAGGCTGCATGCATCCAGCGTTTTCCCCTCGGGAAGAGGTGGATGTCTCAGGGTTCTTCGTCATAAAAGAAGGGTTTGGAAACTTGAAAAAACTAGGCTAAACTTTTCATTGAGTAGATTCAACTCAAAGACTGGGTGAGTTTTGACAGTAAAAAAGTCAAGACTCACACAAACTTATTAAAAATAATAAATACACATTATACAAGTTAAAAATACTATAAATATGAAAAATCCTAGATGAAAAGGAAAATATTCGTAAGGATAAACATTGAAGAGAAAAAATGATGAGTAAGAAGAGAAAATGAAAAAGATGAATAAAAAAAAAGAAATAGAAAAACTGAGAACAAGAATAAACTAATAAAAAAATGGAGCAACAAATTGCAATTGTTATCCTATGGAGTGTATGGAAAGAGAAATCAGAGGATATTTGAGTATAAAGAGAGATCTAGTCATAGAGTGTTTGATGAAGTAAGGGATCTTCTGATATTTTGGATACTGTGATGTAAGGAATTCAAAGATCTTGTTTTTAATGACTTTCTGAGGGCGTGGTTGGAGTGCTTGAGGGGAGGTAAGAAGAAAAGTAAGCCTTTGGAGAGTTGGACACCGCTGGATGTAGGAAGATTCAAGTTCAACATAGATGGAGCAACGAGGGGAAAGCTGGGACTAGCAGGGATAGGGGGAGTGTTGCAAGGATCACCTTGTTAATGTGTTAACTTTTTTCAATGAACCCATAGGAATAAAGACTGATATGAGGCTGAACTTTTGGCTATCAAGAAGGCTCTCTCTCTGTGGGTTATTGGGGGGTATGAATCATGGATCCTCATTGTCGAGGGTGACTCAGTAAATGCCATTGCTTGGGCCTCCGGTAGGAGGAAGCCTCCTTGGATGCTTATTCCTGTTGTGATCCTTATTGGCAAGCACATTTCTTTTAGACATGTTAGAAGGTAAGCCAATAAAGTGGCATATAATTTGTTCAAAGTAAGGTGGATCGAGCGGAGGGTTTTGTGGGCCAATAGTAACTTTGTACCATACCTATATGTTTCTTTTAGGTTTTGGGTTCTCTTTGACTTCTAGTTCTCATTTTTGTAAAGGATTAGTATACATCTCTTATATTGTACCTTTTGCTATTTTTAATGAATAAATTTGTGAATCATTAAAAAAAAAATGAAAAAGAAAAATAAAGTAGAAAACTGAAAAGAGAAATGAAAAATAGAAAGAAGAAAAATATAGAGAAAGAGAAAAAGAAATGATACAAAATATAAAATGGGGAAAGAAAATAAAAACAGAAAAGGAATATAGAAATAGAGAAAATTTTGGACAAAAAGGACAAAATGATGGTAGAATTTTAATAAAAAAATGAAGAAGAAGAAAATCAAAGAATAGAAGAAGAGAAAACAAAAATGAAAAAAACGGGGGATGGATCAAAGCATGGGATGCGGTTATGCCTATGTTCTCCCTCTTCTTCCTCATCCCTTTCTCACAAACAATGTTTGTTTTCTTAAGGTTTTGTCTTTTATACTCCTTTTCCCCTCTTTTACCCTTTGTCGACTTCTATATCCAAAGTTGCAAAAACTAAATCAACTAAGTAGTTAACTGAGTTTTAGTGATCATACAATAAGATCATCAAGTCAAGTTGAGTCGGCTGAATCAATTTCGAGTTTCCAAACCATGTGCCTAAAATCATTGAACAGAATGTGATGAAAGTGAAAATGCATCTCCCTCTGTAACCTACCTGTATATGTTTCAACTTTGCCGCAGTGAGTTCATCAGTTAGATCAATCATCCTGTAGTAATAAACACATCACTTCAATTAATTCTCTAATTCATAATTCAATTACTTTTCCTAAGAAAATTAGAATTGGACAAAAAATTACAAAACATAAAAGCAGACTAAAAATAAAGGTCCGATCACTTGTCTTAACTCTCACATGATGGATATACCTGGCTTGCAGTTCTGTGATCTTGCTTTGCAACAACCTCTCTCTTTCAGACGTCACCGTTTCAACCTGTAGGAAATGGAAAGAGATATATTTCGTAAGAAAATGAAATCATTAGCTTACCATACCACTGTAAGGCATTATACAATTATGATTTATGAGATCAATTTACAGGCTTTCACATTTGGACCAGCATTTTGAGCAGCTAGGCCCCTTCTTACACTGATTCATAGAAATGATCTGGTAGGACCCAATATGTTTTTTTTTTTTTTTTTTGAGCAGATAGGACTCTAACATGGATTAGAGGGAAAAATTCTCATTGAAAATTCCTACTCATCCAGTTTTTGCCCATTTTCCAGTTTAAATGTAAAATGTTTATTTGAGGATCCCATTTATCCTATTTGCGAGACGGAGGATGAAAAAATTGATCATTTGCTTCCTAGCTGGCCACTTGCTCGTCGTATTTAGAATCACTTTACCAAGCTTTTCAAGGTATCATGGGTTCTTAATCGTACTTGTGCCGGATCTCTGGAATCATGGTTTATTTCAAAGCTTACACTTAGGTGGAAACTTGCTTGGAATACTCTCCCAGCTGTCATCTTATGGACCATTTGGAAAGAGAGAAACTTAAGGGTCTTTGAAGGTAAATCTGCAGATAACAATGATCTCATCCAAACTGCGATGTGGAGGCTCTGTGTTTGGCTTCTTTTGCACAAAGATTTCAGTGGTCTTAAAATTTTAGATCTTCTCTCTTCCTGGGATGAATGTATGGAAGGTGTGAATAGAAGACAAAGCTCAATGAAAATTGGCACCCGCCTAATCCGAATGTTTGGAAGTTCAATGTTGACGGGGCTGCTTAGGGGAAGCATGGGCAGGCAAGGATTGGAGGGATACTTAGGAGCTGTGAAGGCATCACATCTACTATTTTCAGCGAGTCGGTGTGCTGTTTTCAGCGAGTCAGTGGGAATAAAAGATCCCAACAAGGCGGAAATTCTTAGCATCAGGAAGGCTCTGCAGATATGGAAGTCGTATGGTCAAGGAATACTTATTATTGAAGGGGTTTCGGCAAACACAATCAAATGGGCAATGGGTCAAAGAAAACAGCTTTGGAAATTGACCATTGTGGTTAGGGAGATGAGGGTGCTAACTGAGGGGATGGAGGTCTCTTCCAACAAGATTGGCAGAGCAGCGAATGGAGTGGCAGATTTTTTTGCCAAGCTTGGAGTTTCGTATATTTATTCTGGAGTCTTTCTCCTCCCTGCTTAAAGGAGTTTTTCTTTGTTCTCGTTGTATCTTCTTTTTCTTTTGCTTGGGTCTAATCTCCTTAGACCCTCCATTCTTGCTCTTGTTTCCTTCTTTTTTTTAATATTTTTCTCTTGGTTACCACTCAAAAAAAAAAAAAAAATTGTAAAATGTTTATATGTTCCCTATTGGCTAATTATTAGCTAATTATCAGATGGCCAGGGTTAGTAATCTTCTAATTTTCCATTTTATTTCTTCTACATTTCCAGAGCTGCACAAGGTCCAACATGTATCCATCAGAGGCAGTAGCAGCTCAAACTGGCGCAGTTCCAAGACATGAAGGGGGCAGCTCTTAAGTCTTGAATGAGATTTTTACATGTGTGTGTGTGTGTTTAAAATGTCCTTACTGGGTTCCATTCCCTATACAAAATCTCTCCTATATTATGATATCTCTTCTTCTTAACCACTTCATCCAATGCATGGAAACATAACTTCTTATCTTCATCATCCTAATCTAGATTCTCCCTTGAACAAGTATCAACGTAGAGAATGTGCAGAGAAGAGGTTCTGTTTGTACACCTGCCTAGAACATGTTATCAAGTAGGAAGAGCCATTGTATCTTAAGAGGCAGTGAAGCAGTAACCTTGCATTTACAGACCATGTCCTAGAGGAGGGACATCTGCCTCATTTGAGGCATTCACTAAGCAGTAAGGTGCTTCACTTCCACATCTTCATTTCATTTAAATAGATTTGATTGTTTATTTTCTTGTCACTGCAGCATATTAGAACCAACAAATAGTACATGATATACACAAATAGAGAGGGTATAATAATTGGAGCAGACTTAAATAGATGTAGGAGAAAAAAGGTTGGCTATAGTAGGATAATATACAGCATGGTTTAAATGAAATAAAACATGGGAGAAGACTTTGCATTGGATTTTGACTATTGAGTGATTCTCGTTTGGAGTGTGATAGCCCTAGGGTCGGCTAGTGGCTATAAATACATGTCTAATTTCGAATATTGATTATGTGAATACACTTAATTTTTATAAATTCCTTTTGGGAAATTAAAGACTCAAATGTGAGTTCTGAGAGTCGAAGGACTCGGGGCTTCGGCCACCTATCTTCAAACTTCGGTCCAAAACAAGTAAGTACATGGCATATTGAGTTTTCGTGCATTCTTGATCTTTAGATTAAGTGTGTCTTCAAATCGAATTTCATCTTAATTCTCTTTTTATCTTCATTCATTAAAATTGGATTAAAAGAGAGCTTAATCTAAAATTGCTAAGGACATTTGGAGGTTGTGCAGGTTAGGTGGCGTCTCTTTTACTCATACACCTCGATCAACAAACTATGTTCCAGACTTCTTGGCGAAAGCTGGTATTCATTTACAAAGTCCTTCTTTGGAGTTTTTCTCATCTCACCAGTCTTGATATCTTGGGTTTGGAGGCTTCATTTGGATCTTGTGTTGGGTGGATTTTTGTTGTACTTTTATTTCTAACTCTTTCTTGTTCTATCTTCTATTTCTTTTCCTTTTATCGGCTCTGAGGATATATCTCCTATATTCGGATCCCTTCTCTTGTACCTTCTTCTTATTTTAATGATATCAATCGTCAATCTTCCAAAAAAATTCTAAATTTCAATAAGCACCTAAATTCCCTGGTCCTTGTTCGCTACGGGAATCCGTTCGTCGACTCGTTGCAAGGCAGAGGCCTTTTTCGTAGAAATACGGAATGGGCTGCGCAAAGGTTCCATTGACGAGAACTTCAATAGGACCCTCTTCTCTCGAGGAATTCAAGAATATATCTACGAATAACATTTTGCGTGCTTGGAAAGAATGTATTAATTTAGCCTAGTTGTTTCATTCTGTTGGGCTTATCGTGGATGTACTCGGGTTGTGGGTAGATTGCATCGCTATTTTGTTTATTTTTATTTTTGTTGTAGTTGCACCTCTGGTGCCTCTTTTTCTTCTAATATATAAACCTTTTCAAAAAAAGAAGAAGAGAAAACCCGCCCCAAGCCTACATCAACAACTCTAGAAAGAAAGGTTTAATTTATAAGCTTGACCTAGTAAAAGCCTATGACTTGGTTGACTGGAGCTTCCTCCAGTTTATTCTCTCTAGTAAGGGTTTTGGTAGGAAGAAGTGAATTTGGATGGCCGAGTGCGTCCCTACAACTTTTTTTTTTATTTTTTTTTTTCAGTTTTTAACTTTTTATTAATGGATCTGCTAAAAGTCTCTTCCGAAGCTTCTGCAGCCTTCGCCATGGTGATCTCTCTCCTGCTTTGTTCATCATGGTTGTTGAGGCTCTCAGTCTTCTCCTTTTGAAGGCAACAAACTTCTCTCTTATCAGTGGCTCAAGGATAGATCACTTGTCACTTGAGTTTCACCATCTCCAATTCATTGACGACACCATTATCTTCTATGAAGCTAGTGAGAAGTTAGTTAGGAATTTAATTTTTTTACTCAAATGATTCGAGCTATCCTCTTCCCTACTGCATCAATGACTTCAAGAGTGAGAGCTTCGACATCAACCTTGATGGCAATGAGTTATCTTTTTTGGCAGGTTTCTTGGGTTGCCAATCAGCCTCCCTGCCTTCCACTTATTTGGGTCTTCCCCTTTGTATTGGGACTCCAAGTTTCTCTCTTTGGGAGCCCATTATCGACAAATTCAGTAAGCGCCTAGCCTTGTGGAGAGCCAAGTATCTTTCTTTTGGTGGTTGGATCACATTATCAAATTCGGTTCTCTCAGTTTTACCAGTTTATTTCTTATCAACTTTTAAATGCCCCAAGAAGGTCATCACCTACCTTGAGAAAATCATGAGGGATTTCCTTTGGGGCGATCATGCGAAAAAGAAGAGGGAGCATTTGGTTAGTTGGCATCAAGTTTGCCTTCCCATTGAGGTTGGTTGACTTAGAGTTCATCCCATTAAGGAGGTTAATGTTGCCATTCTCACCAAATAGTTGTGGAGGATTGGGTCAGATGACGATGCTCCATGGAAATTTTTGCTTATTGATAAGTACAATATAAGAAACAATGGGTGGGACTTCAATGCAGCTCCACGAAGGGCTTCTGGAATGTGGAGGGCCATCAGTGCTTGTGTGGTCAGATTCAAGCAAGGAATCCATTTTAAAGTGGGTCGTGGAGATCGACTTAGGTTTTTGACTGATATTTGGTGCCAACCCTCCCACTTGCCAACCGCGGTTATCCATCTCTCTTGAAGGTTTTGTCTTTGCCTTCTATTCAATGTCAGGTGATTGAATTGTGTGGGATATATGCTTCAGCAGGAACTTGTTTGATGCGGAAAAAAGACGATTTCTCACATATTATGCTTTTTCTCAGCTCCTGTAGGTTCAGGTTTAGGATGAGGATTCCTGGTATTGGTGGCCGAATTCTTTAGGATCTTTCTCGGTGAAGTCCTTTTACGTTCAGGCTAAATATAAAGCTTGGGCTTCTTCCTTTAAGAATTCTAGGATTTCTCCATTTCTGATATATTGAGAGCTTGGAAAGAGTGTATTGCTCTGTCTTAATTGTTAGATGGTTTGTATTTGGGGGTTTTTCTTGATTGGGTGTAAGGGTTTTTTTTTTTTTAATACTTTGTTTTGCGCACTTATGGTGCCTTTTTTATATTAATAGTGTTACCGTTTTGAAAAAAAATGATCTAAAGATCTTAGAGAGAAAAAAAGGAAGAATAAATGTGCAAATTTAGTAGTTTTAGGGATTCTTAGTGTAAGGAGGATTGTCCAATAAAAATTGAAAATACGTAGAGATAAATTTGACTTAAATTGTAACACAGCGTACATCCAACTGGTCAAGTTCCACGACTCTTTTTTTTTTTTTTTTTCACTTTTTTTTATTTAAATAGTTTTCTTTCTTCCTTTCTTCCTTTCTTTCTCTTTTCAATGGAAGTCACTGACTCTTCATGGGAGAAAATGAAAACTTTCAAGCACACTGATGGCATTTCAGTTCAGTGGATGGTATGATGGGTGCAGGATAGATATACTCACTAATGGACCATTGTCAGAACTTCGAGATTGAGGATGCTGAGGTAATCTCCCAGTTTGCAAGCCTGAAACATAATTGAAGTACTTTAAATAGGTACTTCTACAAAACCTTCATCCCAAATCAGAATGATGACAAAAAAAAAAACATTCAGAAAACTTCCTCTCACCATCGGCTATCTCAGTTTGCTGCAAGCTATTCAACAAATTCGTGACAAGGTCCTGAAAGTTAACAATGTGTTTAAACACATACATAAGTAATGGAGTTATTTGCATAAAGGACAGATTTGCATTGCTGTATTCCATTGCACAACATAACTAACTCTGCCATACTTGTTGAAAAGCAGTCTGCTCGAAAAGATTCTGAAGGTGAGGCATTAGAATTGATGCAGGTATTGCACTATTACCAGATTCCTTTGGTCGCTGACTGCTAGCCTGATCAGAAAAAGGTAATGGCATTAACCTAGGTTTGATTAAAGGTTTTGAGGTTGGGCAGACTACTCTAAAACTCATCACCTCCAAATAATGGATGACAACATTATGTTTTGTCAAGCACAATGTTCACAAACTTGAAACTCAGACTCAATTCAATATCCCATCAAAGTTAAAAAGCTCAGCTGAGTTATTGGACAATATCGAAAAAACTCATCGACTCACTTGACTTGAATCCTATAGAGTCAAGTCGACTCAAACTGAATAGCATGAGTCTTTTCGAGTTTGTAAACAATGGTCAAGCAATACAATTCAAAATTTGAAATTAAGGCCATTTTCAGGTGGTTTCAGCTTGCTTCTATTCTTTGAATCAATTACCACAAAAGTGAGTTAATAAGAATCAACATGGAAGAGGAATTTTTTTCTGATATAGTAACATGAAAATTTTATTAAAATAAAAGGCAACAATTACAAAAGCACAATATATGGGAACTATACAGTGAGATTACCAAATAGTATTGGCTACAAGCTAAAAATATATTACATCATAGATCCAACCACAAATCAGACCACTTCACCCTAGCCTAGGCCACGAAGTTAGGTACTCACATAGCACATGTCTAAAAACAACCTTTGAATGTCCCACAAAATTCTTTATTTTCCTAATTGTCAAAATCAACTTCCAAGGAGAAGAACAAGTACCACCAGCCCATCTAATGGCATTTTTGGGGTCCCATCAAGTATCAGCCTACCCTTTCCACAACTCAGTGGCTTTCCTAATGGTCATCTTCTATATCATATTCCTCATACCCAACTTGTCCCAAGAAGAAACACTTAATGGGCCCAAAGCGGACAATATAGTGCTGGTAGGACGGGGCGTTACAAATGGTATCAGAGCACAGTTCAATTCTTGACTATGAGTGGTGGACAGAGCCGGGGACGGCTCTGGTTCTAAGGGGGGTGGATTGTGATACCCTTTTGTGGGCGTTGGTGGAGAAAAAATAGCCAAGTTGGGCATTACTTGTCCCACATTGCCTATGACGCAAAGTTGGTTGAGGTGTATTTGAGGATGCCTCCCTCCTTCTAGCACAAGGCCTTTTCGGAGCAAACCTTTGGTTGGCTCGCTAAAGGATAGCTGTGTAAGCCCAAAACGGATAATATTGTGCTGGAAGGATGGAATGTTACACAACTGGTTGAGCAATCCGCATGCCGGCGAAGATAGATGTAAGATCATCCTCAAATCGTGGCTCTTGGCGGTAGCGCTGGTAGCAATTAGCCACACTGTGTCCATACTTGGAGCAGATCTGACACTGGATGGTGGAGGATGTCCAAGAATGCATGTAGAGGATAGTGAATGTCCCCTAGTGCGGCCGCCGCGACCAGAACCACCTCAACCAGAAGGATACAAAGGAGATGAATCATAGAGACTCTAGAGCCATTGCGACGAGCGTGACTGCCATGAGTGGAGGACTTGCGCCATAGGAAGAGAGAAGTGTTGTGGGAGAGGGAGGGGTGGCACTGCTAGCCGAAGGGGCACTCTGAATCGGATGTGTAAGCTGGGACTCAAAGGGAGAGGAGTTGAGCTCGAAGTTCCGATAAAACGGATAGCGAAGGGAAGTTGATGATAGTTGTGACGAGCATGGAGTAGTCAGGTCCAAGGCCCCAAAGAACGGATGTAACCAGGTCATCGTTGGTGATTGGTACATTGATGGCAGTGAGTGCATCCGCAAGTGACTTAGCATGTTGCAGGTATTCAGAGACAGTCTTGTCGTCTTTGGAGATAAAGGGCAGTTGAAAGCGCAAACGAGTCGTGTTGGTAAGGGATTGCTATGAGAAGTTGTGTTGCAAGCAATCCCAAATCTGACGAGAAGTGGAGAGACCAACAACTTGGGCTAGGACTGGTTCAGAGAGTGTAGCATTTATAATGCCAACGAGAGTTTGATCCATCTGTACCCAGGTGATATAGGCAGGTTGAGGGAAGTTTTGGAGGGACCGTCAGTGGAGAGGTACTGAGGGGGACAAGGGTCAGTTCCATCAATGAAGCGCAAAGGTTTTGGCCAATGAGGAATGGTTTGAGTTGGGTCTGCCAAAGAAGGTAGTTGGTCTTTGTCAATTTGATAGAGAGAAGGCTAGAAAAGTTAAGGTGAGAGAGTGCATAGAAGAGGGAGAAGAAGAGGCCATGAGTGTAGGGCTAACTGTGAATGGGATCCAAGTAGTAGAAGAGAGTCAGCTAGGAAGCGGAGAAGCACAACAAAGGGACGTCCGAGAGCAGAGTTTTTTGTTAATGTCTCTGCTTGCTGGATCTGCTGCAGAACTGTTTCATTGTTGCTGCTTTAGAGTAGAAGGGAACAGGTGGACTGCAAGAGAGGAAGAACTGCAACAATCGACTGCAGATGAAGGAAAAGGAGAACGACTTTGAGAAACCCGGAGAGGATGGAGAGGAATGGAGGAGCAGTGGACGAGATCAGAGGATGTCAAGTAAAAACGGCAAGGGCAACAAACGGAACGTGCTTGAGAGAGAGGATCGATCTGAGCGGTGCAAAGAGGAGCGCAAAACGGTGCCTCAAGATGGCCTGACAGATGACCACAATGCAGCAGAGCAACAAGGCTCGGGACGGATCAGGCGGAGAGAAGGGCCTGAATGGATGGCCATCCGGAGATGGCTGGGTGGAGCAGTGGAGACGCTCGTAGTAGGGACACCTCGCCTGAGAATGGCGAGCAGGGAGCAGACCAGAGAAGAGAAAGAAGGCCGGCGTTGAGCAAAGAAGGGTCACCATTGTTGGAGAATGGAAGGACCAAATCGGAGAAGGAGATCTCAGCAAAAGTGCAGATCGGGATTACACAGAGCACTGCAAAGAGGGGTGGCCAAATCCGAGAGACGAGATCAGAGGAGAGAGAGCCACTACAATAGATCTTAGTTGTAGGAACAAAGATCGTGGATGTGGGAGCACTGTCCAAGGACTAAGGACGGTGGAGAGGAGTTGGGCGCTGTTGCTGAGGCAAGAGAGGAAGAAGGCAGTCAGAAACGGAAAAAATTGGAAGTTTTGAGAAAGGCTTAGATCCTCTAGCTCTAATACCAAGTAAAATTCTATAAATGGCTTGATGCCTTTCTCATTGATCACCGAATCTATAGAAATTACATGCCTCTTAGAGAGGAAAGAATCAATCAATTAGCAATATACAAACCCATGATTAGGGAAGCGGACTATAATGGAAAATACAAGTATGGAAAGTCAATCTGGCAAAGAGTTTCCGTTAATAGACTGGAAGTAAAATTATAAGTACAATTAGACAAAATAATTACCAAAGCCTTTGATCCTCGGTACGATATGGATTTCACAGCATCCAAAAGAAGAATAGAGGCTCCATCACTACTCTTGAGTTGACCAATCATGGATCCTTAGGACTCAATGGATTGGATGGAAGAATTAAAAAAAGAGAAATTCATATATCTAGTTTTTTACATTCCTAACTTATTTCTTAACTTTATTCAGGTTTTTCAAACAAAAATTTGTGACTTACCAGATTGCAACCTAAAAAATCTAATTCAAATCACAACTTTCAAATAATGATAACAACAACAACAACAACAACAATCCAATACAATCACAATGTTAGGTTTTTTTTTTTATCTTGTGTTTTTCATGTTCTTCTGTACAGTAAAAATGTCTATTTTCTTATTCTCATTCACAGGAAAAAGCCATAAGAAAAAGACATTTTACTAGTGCATGTTTCATGCAGAATGAAACCTAGCACTAATATCAGGTAAAATATAAAAAGCAAATAAACAACAGTTACAATAAATACCACTTTTCGAGAATCAACAAGCCAATTGCTAACACTAGCAGATTTTCTCAGAGGAGAGACCTGAAAAAGAAAATATTATTAGAATGTAAAAACATAAGATGTGATATGAATACCTTTTAGAATTCAGTATATTAAATGATAATGATGACAATGAGAATAGAGAAGTCATTCTCATTTAATATAATGTGGTTTTAAACATTGACTGCTAACCTGGGAAGTTCTCCTTGATACTGTACATAATGGAATATCCTGCAATATATCTCTCTTTAGTTAAGGTAAATGCATATAGAATGACTATACAATACTAGGGATATACCTTTACAAGGTCTACATTTTCTGATGTTACAGAAAATCGGCCTTTTATTTGTACAGCATTAGCCTTTGACTTATCCTCCAATGAATCCTGGAATCCTGTACTAGGGACAAAGTGGTTTAACAGGGCTCAGCCCCTTGTCCTTTTACTCGTGTCCAATGTGAAATGAGTGTGGTGATAATCACGTCAGTGACAGGTAAAAATACTTTTTAACATTAAGTGAAGGGACAATGCTAAACAAAAGTATTACGAATTCTGTACCTCCTGAAGATCTTATGGGAGCTGATAAGCTGTTTGCTGAAGCTCGGTTAGGAAGCATTAGTGGACCACTAAAGCTTGGTGCTTTCCTCACATTTCGCTTTAACTTTTCAGTTTCCGGTAGCTTGTCACTGTCTAGCCTGATAAAATTACAAACCAAGCAAGTATGCATCTCAGCTATAGATAATATATCATACGAGGTTTCCAGTTTTTTTTTTTTGTGAAAAAGGAGGTTTCCAGCATGTTCATGTGAGCAAAGCCAACATAAGAATGCATACGAAATTTGACTGTTTTTTTTTTGAAAATTTGACAGCAAAACAGCAAGTAATTTGACAATCACCACTATAAAGAATAGATCGTTTCAGTCTCCTTGATAAGATCAAAAAGATGGCAAGATATTATGTTGATGGATGATCAAGCAGTCTCCATATGGTGCACAGAGGTGGGGTGCACTAATAGTGATGGTAATGGGACTGCTGAGCAGTCCATATTTGGATATGTAGCCCACAAAAAAATACCTTGGTTGGATAAATCAAGTCATGTTTTTAAGGCCTCAATTCTTATCACTACAAATTATTTTTAATCCCTAAACTTTTGTGGCTTTTAAAATCATGGCTTCTGTTGACCCAATCAATAATTTTTGGTTGGTCATTCAAGCATAGAACTTTCATCCCCAGGTGGACAGGGGATGGCTTTGTTTAGTTTGCAATAAAAATTGCAAAAAGCCTTCTACTATTCATTTCATTTCTTTTAACACTATTTGTCACAAAAAATGTAGTTTGAAATACAGATCACCTAGAATATGCAATGTCCAGATGAGCAAGTTTATTCTATTTCATATACAACAATGTGGTCATTAAGATTTCTCTGTAATTATTTATGGTGAAATAAGAGGCTACAGTGTCAAATTTGCTATTAGTTGCTGAAACAGCATATAGTAGAGGGCATGGACCACAAGTAAACAAATTTTGCTACTCACTGAACTATAATGTGATAGACTAACAAAAATACTTCACATGAAAAAAATAATATCCAATCAATTAAATATGGTTTTCAGAAATATTTTGGAATATTAAAGGTTAAACATGGTATGTATCTCCATTATAGATAATAAGTAGGTCATTATCATCACCATCATCAAAGCCATTCTGTAATGACCCGACCTGGGGTAACGGGTCAGATGTGACGAGTAAAATTAATTTAGAAAATGATTGTAGTTTAAATTGATTGTTAGTTTAATTTGATAATTTTATTTGGAGAAAACATAATTGAATTTAGGGATTGAATAATAGACCCCTATTTCACACACTTTCTCCCCAATAAGAATTTACAAATTTATCCCTTTCGAATTAAATTAAGGGAATGGAAAATAAATTATCAACTTAGATTTTAATTCTCCTAAGTTAGAATCCCAATTAGAAATATTCAATTAAGAATGTGAAATCAATAAATAAGTTCCAATTTTAAGTGTGTAGAATTTAATCGATGATTGACAAAATTAATAAAAGAGAAATAAAGGACAATTTATTAAAATCAATAATTTAAAGGGACCCACCTTTGTTGGTCGAATTTACCTTTCACCGTTGGGATTCCTTGTTCAAATTGGATTCTTCTTCTTCCTTATTCGTTTGGGACTCAAATCCCTACCTAAATGGAAACTGTCCAAAATCCTTTCACCGATGGGATTCCTTTACCAATAGGACTCTCCTCCCTTTAAGAGACCTGTGAACCCTTCCCTTCTTTTACCCTTTGCGAAACAGCAACCAAATCTCAACGGTATCGCAGCGGAAGAAGGGAAAGAAAAACCCCAAATCTCTCTTGAGTTCTTATTCCTCCTCTCCTCTTTGAAGACCAAGTTTCGGTTCAAGCAGCAGAGTTTGGGACCACCGTGTGACCAGTCGTCCTTATTCCCAAATTACAGCAAGTAACATGTATGTCCCTCTAATTTCCTCTATGTTCTTCTTCTCCCATGGGTTTTTTCTTCCTCTTCTCCCCTTTGTAAATTTCGAGCCAGCCAACCAGCCAATCCTTGTTGGATGGTGATGATTTTTCCCTTCTTCATTCAGCGGTAGGATCAAATAAATTGGTGAATCAGATCTATCCCCAATTTCTTATCTGTGAACAGTAATCACTCAGCCTTTCTCTAATAAAAACATCCTAAGTTGGGGACTGATTTCTAACCCCAGATTGGCTAGTTAATGGGACTGATTTTCAGCCCCAGAAACATTGATATTAAGGACTGTTTTCAGCCCCTAGCTGGCTGATTTCAAGACTGGTTTTAATCTTAGTATGACGAGTTACAGAGAACTCTTTCTCCAGCCGAGATGGACAACACAACCAGCCTGAAACTACCTGTAAGTGAGACTGATCCAAGTCCCCTTGCTGCCAGCACCATGCGTTAACATTTTTCTTTGTTTTACCCGTGGCTTAGTTACAAGTTAAAACCCGGAACCTTATTACCTTGCCCTCTTACAGTGGTAATTTCAAGATAGTACCCACTGTATTTAATTGGTCTGATTTAATATGCTTTGCTACAATTAATTACTTATTAAATTAAAAATACTTAGAGTTATTGTTATTTTTCCTAAAGGCAGCCAACCTCTAAACTACTCTAAGTTAGGACAGTTTTCATAAATAAATAAAATAATACAGTCTTAAGTAATTATTGTGTTATATTGGCAGCAAATTTGGAAACTTCACCCTTAACCTTGGACCTTAGTGTGACCTATAGACTAGAGTTGGGACAGCAACACATCTTACTTATAATTAATGTACTTTTCCAAAGAGACCTAAAAATCCTCATATTAATAATACTTGGAACCTTTAAATCGTATTCGCAGCAAAACTTGGTATTCGAGACTAATTATTACCTGGAAGTTCGTGGACACGTCATTCGCATTACGAAAGCTTTTAGGTGAGGGAAACAATTCACTACATACTTTTAAACATGATTCTTTATATTATTATATGTGTTTAGGCAATGAAAATATTGTATTTTGTTGTGTGATTGGAATATAATTGTTGGATCTAGAATAGACTGGGTGTATGTTAATAATGGTTGTGATCCGGTGTTCACTCACAGTAGTGTAAGGGAGATTTTGGCTAAACATTCTATTGGCCGTGAGGAGACTCAGTCCGCTCGGATTAAGGAGTCTAACCATTAATATTGTTGAAAGATCCAATGATTTATATTCGTAGATTGATGGTTATTGGTATGTTATTGTCTAATTATTAACCTTGATTGGACATGTTTGAATGTTGGTGTATGTATATAATCTAAATATTATGATGCATGGACTATTGTTACGTTTATTTAAAGGTTTATGCATGTTATGGCAAATGAGATATTTAGTATGATGTTGTAACCTGCTTATATTGAGATTCATAATTTCATAGGCATGTTATGAATATTTAAGCATGTTTGTCGGCATTGAGCATAGCATTCTCATATTCATAGCATTGGGTATGAGGGTGCAATCCATGATTGTCACGAAGACCACGACGATGGTAGTGTTGTTAGCCTCACTTTAAGTGGGAAGACCATTATGGTAGATGAGATGTGATATCCGTGACAAGTCATGAGGGCTGTTATTTGGTGGTAGGTCGTATTATCCTCACTTTATGTGAGAAGGCCATTAAGGAGATGTTGTGTTATCCTCGATTCGTCGGAAAGACCACCAAATATCAGTAATTGTAATAATGGGTTGGAATATGGCATTTGGCATTGAGCATTACATTTTGCAAAGGCATGGGCATGTAATAAATTGTTATTCTTGCTTATTTGAAATATCATTTAGGAAGTAGGGATATCATATGCTATGTTTGTGTTATTGTTTTCTTCACTGGGCATGGACCTCATCCCTTACATTGCAGGCAATCCCTTGGACTTGGGTCTGGACGATGATCACAATTGAGCTTACAAGGCGAGGAGTCGATGCAGAATTCGTAAAAACGCTTAGTGCAGAATTTACTATTTAGTTGGTTGTTTGTTTGATTTGAGACTTTGAGAAAGTTATTTATTCATTTATTTTTAAACTTGGATAATAAATTCAAGTATGGATACATTTTGAGAACGCTTTAATTTGATTCTTATGGGAATGTGAGTAAGTGATGCGTTTAGAAATCCTTATGTGAGTGATATTTATCCATTTAAGTTATTTGGAAGTTCAAATGAGATGTTATGTCTTCAAGCTGGTTGTGGACTTGAGAAATCTTGGTGGCTTGTGAATTTAATTATGTTTGTTTTGAATTTAGCCACAGATTTTGAAAGTAAGACCCGTTTAGGGCAGCAGGTGATTTAAATTTGTACAGTCAGATCACGCCCGTCCAGGTGTTGGAAGGCGGGGTGTGACACATTCTCCCATCTATCTAGGTTGACTTTCTGAGTTTTCTTCTACTCAAATGTATCACAATGGTCCGATTGCCACACTTCTTCAATTCATTGACAATACTCTATTTTTTTGTGAACCAAGTAGAGATGAAGTTAGGGGATTCAAAGCAATTCTAAGATGTTTTGAGTTGGTGTCTAATCTTAGAAGATGTCTATGATAATCAGTCCGTCATCAACATTGCATCCAACCCTATGTTCCATGAGCGCACAAAGCATATTGAAGTTGATTGTCACTTTCTTCACCATCATCTTTCTGTAGGTCAGATTCTCAATCCATATTCGCAATCCAAGATTCAACTTGAAGATTTGCTCACCAAGGTCATCTCTCGATCACAACTAGATAATGTCTTAAGCAAGTTGGGCTTAATCGATATCTTCATACTAGCTTGAGGGGGAGTGTTGTAAATGTTGTAGTAATTTCACATTTTACATATGCATTTGACATTTAGATATCATTGATTGCACTTGATTGTAACCGATCTTCCTTTCCTTTTTTGCTCGCCTTGATTGGCTCTGTATTCTATATATACATGTATCCTCTTTTGATTAAACACAAGAAATGTAACACAAAGAATTTATCTCTCTCTTGCTTTTCTTCCCTTCTCTTTCATTATTTTCTTCATTTTTCCTATTTTCCTTCTAACAGACAGAAAAAGTAATCCTACTGAACCATCATAGTGAAATTCACCAAATGTAATATACTCAATTATCTATAAAATTACACAGCAATAATGCCTACTTGTTTATATCTTACGTTTAACATGCAAGTATTTCAAAAAGTATTGTGAGCTACTAGAATAGACAACATGCCAGCATGGAAGCCAAAGAAGAGAACAAGCATAACAACCTAACTGCCAGCGAGTGTGTAGCACAAGAAAACCTTCAATACCATGGTGCACTGCGGAGCTACCTTCTTTCATTGTTTTTATACGACACGACATACCTAGTTAATGTGAAAGCCGTATACAAGTACCACCTTAAAGTAGTAAAGTATATCCACTTCAGTAGAAGAGAATACCATATCTATCCATATACGATTAGCCTAACCAACGAAGGTAAAGACCTAACCTAGTCAAGTTGATTACTAATGTATGTATTAGGCAGTGGGGTACTACAAGCTTGTTAAAGAGAAGAGAACATAAGTGCTTAAGCGAAGCAGAGAACCATTAAAGTATAGTAAGCAACTTATTATAAAAGACAGTAATACGACCAGGTGGCCTTCATTACAGAGCTATACGTATAATTCTTCCTAGAAAACCTAATACCACTGATTATTTTAAGTGCAGTGAATATGAACAAGGTGAGAGTTCTATTTCAGTTTCTAAGAAAGATTCTGAACTCTTGGTTCTTTTAGTTTTGAAAGAAAATCATGCGTTGGACAAATCAAATAATGATTAAAATTGGTTTCATTAGAATGAAAGAAAGAATTAACCTTTCAGAGAAGCACTCCCTTTCTGGCAAAGAATAATTAAGCACACATGCGGGTTGCCAAAATGGAGTTTGGCCGGTATTTCCTGCTTCACTTGTGGAAGGATTCTGCCCCATGTCCTTATCTAGTGTTGACAATATCTGTTCATTGGTTGACCCATCTTTTTCATGTCCATCAAACTTTTCTTGGTTGCCAGAGTCCAGCAAAGAAGATTTAATCTTTCCTTCTGGCCATTCAGCACAACTGTTACTCCCTCTGCAGGAAGGTGTGAAGTTCAAACAACAAACACCACGAGTCCACAACATATTAAAATGACACACAACCATATTTCAATAAATCTAACAAGACATGCTGTGGAATCCAGTAACACAATTTCATGATGAACTACAGGTTACAAGATTTGAAGAGGAAAAAAAAAAATCAGTTGAAACTCATATGCTTAAAAATAATCATGAAAAAATAAATGTGATATACCCCTAAAGGTCACACAAGACAATATAATCTAGTAGTAATTGACAAAAAGGAGAACTGGTACACATTAGAGGTAACTCTAAACCACCATGTCGGGCAACTCTAAACCAATCACAACTTCATTATGAGGCATCAAATCATTTCGTCATCATTATTATTGTTAAAGACATTTATCCCAACTAAGGAGGCATAAGATCCATTTACTTTCAAATAGAAAAAACAGTTTATAATAGAAAAAGGAAATAGATCATTTTTTCCAGGATAGATAATTGCATTTACAAGGAACTTTTAAAGAACTCGTGAGACTGAGGGAGATCATGCCTATGATAACTTCTGAATTCCAAGGAACTTTTATTAAATGTAAGCAAACTCTTGATGGAATTGTCACCACCGATGGATGCATAGACTTCAGAGAAAGGTAGTAGAATCATGTGTTGTTTTTTTGAAAACGGAGACATAAATATATCATTAATAAGAGACAATTACAAGATATAGGGAGGAAGTGTGCAAAAGGTGTGTAAAACCTCACACACGAAAGAAGAAAGAACAGGAAATAAGAATACAGAAAGGTTACAATGATTGCCCAACCTAGCAACCCTGGATGAGAGCAAGGGGAAGAGCTCTGCCCATGCTCATATGTGCCCCTCCTCCCAAGAGACTGTAGGAGGAGCATAAAACAAAACTAACAATGATAAAATACAATGACTCTCACCACCCTAACAGTCCAAAATCTAGATGGACATGGGGCGTGGTAGGATGCAAAACCCTCATGCCCGAACAACATCCTAAGAACACTGAATGAGGAACACCTCCACTGACAGATGGGTCTTTTGTACCCCGATATTCACTAGGAAGCCAGCAACACTATTCGCCAACTGGGCGATATGCACGAACCTGATGAGACCATTCCTACACGATATCCTAATGAACCTAACAGTGTTGAGCAATTTCTAGGGAGGGTTTACCTTCCCACTAGCGCAAGCAATTGCATTCGCAAAGTCGCCTTCAATGATAAGGTTGTCATCCCCAATGCTAGCCCAAAGATAAATCACGCGCCTAATCGCCCTCAGCTCCGCCTCGTTAGAATCCATGACTCCTACCGACTCTGAGAATATTAAGCGCATTCTACCCTCATCATCATGAAGTACTCCAATTCCTGCTAGACCGGTTTTCTTTTTGCCGCTCTGTCAACATTAAACTTAAATAACCCTTTTTCTAGTTTCAACCAATCCACCCTAGGATTCTTAGCTTTTTTGTTCCTTTCATACATCCCTCCCACGATAGGTAGAAATCTTTAGGGGTGCACTCAGAGAATTCCTTGCACAGAGAGAGCCAACAAACTAAATTCTATTTGGCCTTTTCAAAAACCTCCACTGTCGAGCTCGCTTTTCCTTCAAAAATTCTATTATTCATGTCCTTCCAAATTGCCCACATGATTGCTGCTAGAATTAGTCTCCAAGCCACCCTCCTCCTACCGACAAAAGGCCCCCTATCCTTTCTATGATAGTCTTTCCTATCATGTTGTTCATCACCCATGAGCATTCCAGCAGACTAATGAATAGGCGCCAGACCCCTATCGCAAATGGGAAGGTACACAAGAGGTGATCCACCGACTACTCCTCCTCTTCACAAAGTACACACAACTCTGAAACTCTCTCTGGGAAGAGGCCTCTACTCAGATTACATCTGATTACGATCCTTCCTCTTAATGCAACCCACAAGAATACTAGTATTCTTGGTGGGACCTTATTATTCCAGGCCAAGACACATGGCGGATGAGAATCTTGTCCTAGGGAGTAGACGGATCTTAGATAGATCTAACTGAGAAGACACTGGACGGGTCTATGGTTATCCTCCTCCTCCATGCTCAAAATAGATTCCCATAACAGGCTCTTCAGGGAGCGAAGCTGATCTCCCTCAAAATACTTAAGGGTCCTCCTAAAAGCTATACTCCAATGTGGTTTTCCATTCACTTCGTTGTAGTAGTCCTTCACTAAAGCATCCCTATCCAACACAACTCTAAACAACCTGGGAAATACCTGACTCAAAGAACTCTCCCCTACCCATTTATGTTTCCAGAATAGAGCCTTATATCCTCTCCCTACTAAAATCCTAAGACTCCTGAAGAAGGCTGTGCTTATCTTCCCTTCCCCACTTCCTAATTTGACAATGGATTTGATCACTGATGATCCTTCTGTAGCTGCCCTATTTCCTAATTTTCAACCCCCGTCATCATGTAGGCCATATCTAGACACTAACAACTTCCTCTATAGGTAATCTCTCTCCAAAGCGAACCTCCCGACCCATTTGCACAACAGTGCATGATTTTTGTCCCTCATGCTGCAAAGCCCTAGTCCCCTATCTTCAAGTTGATGAATTCATCCCATTTGACCAAGTGAATGTGCTTCTTTTCTCCCTTTCCTTCCCAGAGAAAGATCCTTTGTAATTTTTCCAACGTCTTAGCCACTCCTTTTGGCATCTCAAATAAGGACATGAAGTATGTTGGTAAGTTCGCTAAGACAGACTGAATAAGAGTCAACCTACCTCCCAAAGACAGGTAGTGTTTAGTCTACGTGTTTAGTTTCTTATCCAACCTTTCGATGATTGGGTTCCAAAATGATTTGGATCTAGGATTTCTGACAATTGGTAGACCCAGGTATGAGAAAGGTACTTTGCCAACACCGTACCCCAACTCCTTCGCTAAGGAATCCTTCAACTCAGGCTCCACACCAATACCAATTAAGTTGTTTTTTCCCAAATTATTTTTCAACCCAGACACCAATTTAAAGCATCTAAGCACCACTTTTACCCCAAATAATTCCTCTCAAGATGCTTCACAAAACAACATGGTGTCATTTGCAAATTGTAGATGGGTAATGGTAGAACTACCTACACCCAACTCGAGCCCTTTTACCAAGAAAGCTTCTTTAGCCTTAACCAACATGCGGTTTAAAGCTTCAGTGACCATGGTATAGTGGGTCCCCTTGCCTTAATCCCATTGTTGCAACAATTTGCTCTATTGGTGAGCCATTTACTAGTATGGAGTAGGACGGTTTCCGAAACAGGCTCTCATCCATTGTCTCCACCTATTTCCAAATCCCATTTGATCAAACAAATAATCTACGAAATCACACTCAACATGGTCGTAGGCTTTCTCCATGTCCAACTCTAATAACACTCCCCTCTTTTTATCCCTACACTTGGAGTATATAATTTCGTTTGCTATCATAATCCCATCTAGAATTTGTCGACCCTCAATGAAAAAACCATGTGTTTCTCCTATGACCTCACTAGTGGCTTTCCTAAGTCTTGTGGCGAGGACTTTAGCCAAGAGTTTATAAATGCACCCAACTAACTGATTGGTCTAAAGTGAGAGAGCTCCAGAGCTCCTTTTTTTTTTTTTTTTTTTTTGGAATTAAGGCGATTAAGAATTTTTTTAGCTCCTTGTTCAGGATACCTCTAGAGTGAAACTCACTAAAGAACCTCAAGAAATCCTCCCATAGGAATCCCCAACACGACTTCAAGAACTTGAAATTAAAACCATTTGGACCTGGTGCCTTATCTCCATCAACACTTCCTAGTGCTCCCAACAACTCTTTTTCCTCAAATTGCCTCTCTAGCCAAGTTACCGTTTCCCTAGAGATTTTGTTAAAATGAATTCCCTCTAACACCGGCCTAACCCTACCCCTTGAGTATAGGATTCTACGCGTGAAGGATGAGGCCGAGGACCTCCAGGCCTGGATGTCTCTGACACTAGTATTGGGAATGACAACCCCTATTGTTAGCGAATCCAAGGTGGAGATTTGGCGAAGAGAAGGAAGCACTTTTTGAGGGAAGTCATAAGCTTAAAATATAATGAGTCTAAGAGGGCGTGGGCATATCAGGAATTTTCCCATAGGGGCGAGTACAAATTTAGAAGAAGATTTCAAGGACTAAAGGATCAGGTCATCAAGTGGGCTCTTTGATCAGAGACCATATGAAGTTAGTGGTGGGTGATGGAGCTAAGATGAATTTTTGGGAGGGTAAGTGGTTGGGTGATGAGCCCTTAATGTATTCCTTCCCAAGGTTGTATTCTATTTTCCAATTAGAATACTAAACTTATCAACGATATGGTGGTGTGGGCTTAACGTTTAGAAGGAACTTAATGGATCAAGAAATTCACTTCTTTGAGTATTTTCTTTTGTCTTCAACCAGGTAGTACCCTATTGAAGTGAGGGAAGATAAAAGGGTTTGGAAAAAAAAGGAAGGTAGTGAGATGTTTTCGTGCAAATCATTTTTGTCTTTGAACAAGCCTAACCATTTGGAAGCCTTTTGTCCCTTCTAAGGATTTTGTTGGGTTGCTTTTCTAAACGAGATTTGACAAATTTCATCTTAAATTTAGGAAGTTTTTCATTCCAAATTTAAACACCGTTTTGGCAGAGTGAGGAATTTGTTGACCATTTATTTATCCATGGCCTATTTGTAATATTCATTTGGTATCATCCTCTGGTCATCATCCAAGTAACAAATCTCGCCGATAAATTCAAATTTACCAGGTTTTTAACTCAAAAATACTGTTATTGCGTTAACAACGGAAATTTCTCGGCTCAGATATTTTTATCGTTAAAAACACGTTATTAACGCGATAAATGAAAAATCTCGCGATAAATACTCGTCAAGAGAGAGTTTGACCATTTTTTTATGTAGGCTAATTGACCACATATTGCCTAGCCCAACAAGGCCAAGCATTGAATTAACTTTTCACCCCTCAGCTACCTGGTTTTATAGCCCTCCCCTTGAGTAAATTTTTTAGTTCTTGTTGATGTGGGACTCCCATAGTCCCACTCCCACACTCCTTTGCCGTTGCACTCTTTAGGCGTTGGAGAAAGAACCAATGTATTATTGTATTGTGGTCAATTTGCATTATCCCAATGTGAAGAGTTCTGTTTTTAACAAAGTTGAAGTTGTCTAATGTGATTTGCAAGATTAAGTCAACTATCATCCAATGGACCTTGGTTGCTGATTCATTTATAGGGTTTTTTTTTTTTTGAGAACAAAAATTTCATTGAAAAAGGAAGAAAGTACAAAACAACAATAAAACACAAAAGACAAGCAGAAAAGGTCTAAAAGAATTAGACCCAAGAGAAAAGAAAATAACCACAACAAACAAGAACAAAAAGAAAAAGGAAAAAAGAAAAAATCGGTTGGCAGCCCTAGGATCCCAACTCTGAAAGACAAAAGACTCCAGAAGCCGAATTGTTGATCCCATTTTTGGGAAGAAAGTGCGCCTCATATGAGCAAAGGACACATTCGATCCCGTAGCTAGTCCCCTTATTTCCCTTGTTGATTCATTTATAAGTTTTGATATTGATCAGCTCAATGGCAGCTGAAAAAGCCGTAATTTTATTGTTTCCCAAGTGCAATTTTCCTTTGATGTTTCTTTTGGCAGTTGAAATTGTTGTGTGTGACTTTAGGCAAGATCCTTTATGGGTCTTTTGTCTTTTATATTATGGTTTTATCAATAAAAGTTTTGTTATCACTCCCAAAAAACAAAGAAATCTTTTTTTTTTTTTTGAACGGTAACTAAAATTTCATTAAAAAGAAAAATATGTACATAGGAAAGAAAAAGGATCCCTAGGTTCAGGAGTGATGAACCTAAGGAAGCAAGATACAAGACAACCCGCCTCACTATATGTTGTATAACCAAAACCAACAAACATAATCCTGAAAAAGTATCAAATCCCAAAAGTACTATTCCAATGAGTTACAAATAGTAGACACCCTGACTTGTAAAGTCAACTCCTTGTTTTGCAAAAAAAAATTGCGACTCCATTGGCCGATCTACTGACTTTAGTGAAAGAAATTTCTTGCCACTTAAGTAGTGCCTTAATCTCCCCAACCATTGTTACCAACTTCCACGGTGGTTTTTTCACTCCCGAAACCCATATGATTGCATTTGCCAAGTAACTTTCGATAACCAGCTTACCTAGCCCTAAGGTGTTCCAAATAGTCAAAGCTTTCCTAATGCAAACTAGTTCTGCCTCATTTGACTCTTTTCTGCCAATCGCTTCTAAGAAGACGACTAAAGGTTCCCCTGTATGATCCCCGTAAGACTCCTCCAATTCCTACCGGTCCCGATTTTCCCCTATCAGCCCCATCCACATTGAACATAAAGCATCCCTGTTGTGGGGGTACCAGGTAGCTGCTTTCTTGGTCTTTTTAGGGATTTCCATCATAGATCCCTCCCAAGATTGATAGAAATCCATCACCTTGGATCCTATGAAGTCTTTCCCTGATAAGAGCCACGTGCACAATCTCCATTTGGCTTTCTAGAATAATTCTCCAACTTCTAGCTCCTTTGATTGAAAAATTCTAGCGGGAATAGTATTCCAGGCCATCTTTCTTTTGGGAGCGAGGCATGGAATAGACCATGAGCGCATGACCCTAGTACAGGTATTGTCAAGTACCCACAGTATTCCCATGAGATTAAGGAAATTTGTCCACAATTGAACCGTGACCGGGCACTTTAGAAATAGGTGGTTCGCCTCCTCCTCTGTTTGATTGTATAGGGGACATTTGAGACCGTCTTCCGAATTAAGTAAACCCCTCCTTTTTTAACTCTACTCTGGTAAGTGTCTTTCCTTTTAACGCACACCATAGAAAGGCCTATACTCTCGGGGGTGCTAAGTTCTTCCATGCAAATCGCGGGAGTGGAGCCTCATTGCATGGGTTGTTGATTCTCCCCATCATCGATCTACTGAAAAGACTCCCGAGGATTCCCATGTCCAAATTATGTCATCTTCCTCCTCGATGGATAGAGGAAACTCTCTCAATAGGGATTGCATGCCTTCTAAACTTTCTTGTTCAAAGCCCTAAGGTGTCTTCTAAAGTCAAAGTGCCATTGAGCTTGACCATCCTCTAGCTTATACCGATCGCTCACAAACGCATCTTTCTCCCTTGCCGCCTTGTATAATCTAGGGAAGACATCCTTTAAGGGTCTATCCCCTAGCCATACCTCTTTCCAGAAGAGGGTTCAGTTTCCATTCCCCACTAGGAGTCTTATATTGTTTCTAAATGCATTACCCACCCGGCCCTCACCCTTTCCTAACTTCCAACAACTTTTTACAAGCTGAGACCCCTCCTTTTCCACTTTGTCTCCAAAGGACCATCCGCCTCTCTCCTCTTTCTCATATCTAGTTGTAAGCACTCTTGCCCATAACGCATCCCTTTCTTTCCCAAACCTCCAGTTCCACTTGCATAATAACGCTTGATTCCTTAATTGGAGGGGAGCTATGCCAAGGCCGCCTCTATCCTTGGGGTTGGTCGTGTTAGGCCATGATACTAGATGGATGTTCTTTTTGTCTCGCGTTTCGCCCCATATGAATCTCCTAAAACATTGTTCTAGTTTCAGTGAAATTCCTTTTGGGATTTGGAAAATGGACATGTAATAGGTTGGGAGGTTCATCTATACCGATCTAATTAGAGTAAGTCTCCCACCTAACGAAAGATACCTCCCACTCCAGCCGTCTAATCTCTTCTTCACCGTTTCTAAAACCGGTGACCAAAAAGATTTTGACCTTGGGTTGCCGCCCACTTGTAGCCCTAGATATTTAAAGGGCAAGGTCCCCGTGGAGCACCTGACCATGTCCGTCATACTCCTAACCGTAAGTTCCTCCACCGCCACTCCTATCAGTGTGCTCTTTCCCAAATTTATATGCAACCCTGACACCAGCTCGAAGCACCTGAGGATTGCCTTAAATCCAGTTATTTCTTTTATAGATGGAGCACAAAAGAACAAAGAATCATCTGCGAATTGCAAATGCGTTACTATCAGGCAGGCCCTGATCCAAAACTTGAAATCCTTTTACTAAGCCCAAGTTCTTGGCCATATCAATCTGTTCAGTCCTTCCCCTACCAAGGTGAAGATAAAGGGGGATAATGGATCTCCCTGCCTTCAGCCCCTATTGGCTGCTATGGGTGTGGTTCGTGAACCATCAACCAGGATGGAGTAAGTGGTGTCCTCTACTCAAGATTTCATCCACTTCTTCCACTTAGGTCTAAAGCCCATTTTATCGAAAAGGTAACTCGCAAAAGACCAATCAATGTAATCATACAAAGCAATCTTGACAATGTATGCATGTCAGTTTCCAGAAGAATATCTTGGTTAAATGTCATAGATCAATCAAATTAACTGAGACTTCAAATGAGCTGTAAACGAAGGAAACAAGATTTGCATATGTATGTGGAATTCTTAGACACCCCTCCAGAAAGACAGACCTGCCATTGGTGTCATTTGTAGACATTGATTTCCCCAAAACAGAGGCTGAAACAGAGATATCCTGCAAAGTAAACAGTTTTTCAGAGCATACCAAGCATTCTTATTTCCAATCAAGAAAATGGTTACACCATTCAAAATGTAAGAACAAGGAATAGGCATATAACTTCTTTATGAAGTTTAATTGACATGGGAAAGAAAATCTATGACCTTATCATTAGCAGATATTCTTAAGTTTTCATATTCTTCCTTCATTCCAGCGAGCTCATCATCTTCTTGGACCTATCAGAAATCTGAAAATAAGTAAAGAGATACCACCACCTATGCAGTACAATTCTGAGGAAAATTGACTCGCTTTGAAATGTAGAGTGTTTGCCCTATTTAAAGAAAAAAGTGTCATACCAGTGATGCTTGTGCTTTTAAATCCTCAACATCAAAGTACCAAGCACTAACACCTCGTTTATACTCACTCTGGTAGAGGAAGCATAAGACAGAAGATTAAGAAGACAAAAATACATCCAGACAAGTCATAAAACAAATGGACTTGCATGTAAGTGTAATATTAATGAGCAAGAGAGTATAGGCATTGTCTGACCCCCACTTTTTCTGAAAAGGTAACTACAATTTTATTAAAAGCCAATAATGTAAACAACAACACGAGGAACTGAGCCAAGCAAACAAAGACCCATCTCTGAGCAGCCCCTCTTTGACCGAGGAATGAGATTCTTTTGCTCCTCCTTTGATAGACAATTGGCCATGAACAATAGAAAGACTCCCCCTATCAGAGCTTTTGCAACCTCAATCATGCCATGTATAGTTTCTTAATAATCTACGAAAATTATTTATGAAACATAGCTTGCTCCTAAGTACCATCCAAAATCTAATATATGCATATGGTGATCTATAGGAGCAGAACTTTTCAAACTCATCACAGTTGGAAGTCTAGATATATAGCTTTCGTGAAATATATAAATATACATGAGACTTTACATTCAGACTCACAACCTTCTCAAATTTCCACTTCCTACTTTGATTCTTTCATTCCCATGTTTTCTTTGAGATAAAGGATTATATCCTTAGATCTAATACCAACATCCAACATGGCCAATTATCAGATCCCTAAGCCCCTTCCCAGCTTAGAGATGAAGATCCACGTGTGGAAGGGAATCTACCACTATGGTGCCAAAAGCTTCTGCAAAATCATCAAATATAAAGATGATCGACATTCGGGTTTCATTGGTATAATATGCAACCTAATGAAGGATAAAAAAGAATTCACAAGCTAGCTAAAGCAAAAGAGAGGAGAACTAGAGATTTAGATCATATAAGATGCATTACAGACAAAAACCAAGGTTTTAGTTAAAGATAAGGAAATAGAAAGTAGGTAGGAAACTTATTTTAAAGATGTTTTGAATATGGAACATCAAATTGAGATTCATATGAAAGAGGAAGCAAATGAGGGGATGGTGAACAAAATATTGGAAGAATAAGTAAAATGAAAAAGATGAAGAAACATAGGGAGCTAGGACAGAATGGCATCCTATTGAGGTTTGGACAGTAGTACTAGATGATAGTAGGTTGGTTTGTTAGCCTAGTTCTTAAACAAAAATTTTAAACTCAAAAACAATACTTGATGAGTGGTGCAAAAGTATAGTGATCTCTTTCTATAAAAAAATGAGATATTCAAAACTACATAGATTATCATAATATTAAATTCATGAGTTACACTATGAAACTACGAGAGAGGGTAATAGAGCTCATTTAAGACAAGAGACAAATATCTCAAAAAAAAAAAAAAAAACAATTCGAATTTATTCCAAGTAGGTCAACGATAGAAGTTATCATTATATTAAGACAATGGATAGAGAAATTCAGGGAGAAAAGAAAGAACCTATCATATGCTTTTGATTGACCTAGAAAAGACTTATGATAAAGTACCAATGAAATTGGTATGAAACATGTGGAAAATTAGAAACATTCCCAACGAGTGTGTGAAGATTTATTCGAGATACATATAAAAGAGTGACCGCATATGTTAGAACAGTGTGTGATGACACAGTAGAGTCTCTAGTTGGAATAGGACTTCATTAGGGATCTACTTTGAGCCAATACTTGTTTGCTTTTATCATGAACAACTTAACAACAAAAATCCAAGATGAGGTGCTATCGTGTACACTTTTTGCAAATGATATAGTAATAATTGGTGAAACAAAACACCAAATGAATGAAAAGTTAGAACTATGGAGGAAAAATCTTAAAACAAATAGCTTAAAAATAGTAAATTAAACATAAAGTCAGGGAATGCAACTTTAGTGGAACAAGAGATAGGGATAATGACCTGACTAAAATTGGAAATGAAGTTGTGCTACATTGCAATAAGTTTAGATACTTTGGCTCAATGGTAAAAACTAATGGAAGATTTGATTTAGATATAACCAATAGGTTGGGAGTAAGGTGGGCAAAATGTAAATAAACTAGTGGAGTATTATGTGATAAAAGTCTCACATCATCTAAAGGGACAACTTTGTAAAATAGAGTAGAAATGCACTATGGAGCAAAGTGTTAGGCAATGAGGAAATGACAAATATACAATGTTAGGGTAATAGAGAAGCAAATTCTACGTTGGATGAGTAAAGTAATTGTAAACGATAAGAGTTAAAAGTGACTTTATTAGGAAGGCTAAAAATAGCACCGATAGAGGAGGACAAGATGAGATAAATTCGTATAAGGTGGTTTGGTCATGTTAGTAGAGGACTGGAGATGGTCCCAATACATAAAGTTGAGAAGTTACAAATTCAAATAGAAGGAGGAGACGAAGACCATTGAAAACATAGAGGAAAGGGATTAAAAAAAAGTGAGATTGTGGAGTAACAGATGATATGGTTTTTGATAGGATGAAATGAAAGGTACAACTCAAAAAAGCAACAACAGGTGGATGGGATAATGACCTATAGTGATGATGATGATGATGATGATTGTATAATATGTAGCCAGCTGAAATCTCAGTGATAATAATTTGATATTGAACATTGATTCCACTATATGCAATTTGAGTCTAGTGGATCTACTTGTAGGGAGGATGAATTGATTAAAATTGAAAATGATTTAGGACTACAGAAAGAATTTTTGATACTTGGGTTCAACTGTATTACAAAACAAAAGGTCTAATCTTGGAGCAACTACAGTGGGAGCAGAGTAGGAATGTTAGATATGCGTAAGCAAGCTAGCTAGTGGAATGTTGTAAGACAAACAAGCATAGCATCTATTAGAATGTAATTCTATAAGATGGTAGCAAGACCTGCAATGTTATATGAAACTCAAGGTTGGATGGTTAAGATAGGTAGATATTGTTAGTGCCCCGGTTTGACAGAATCCCTTACTGTCAATTCTGTGACCGTGTCGAACCTTGCCTTAGTCGAGTGAAGACAGTGCTAGAAGATTATTTAATGATCGAAAGCTGCAATGTACATCTCATCAGTGTGTGGCAACCAACCAGGTAATATGGACCTTAGATGACCCTATGTGGTGGAACCCAAACTTCCCCAGACCTAGAGAACCTTGTGTAAAATGTCATGGACCCAAATTAGTCAAACACTTAAATCTTTCTTAACATCCAATCCTGAGGACTTAGGGGCATGTCCCAAGCCCTCAGTATTGGCTTAAAAGTTAATTCTTCCTCTCTTGAGTCACACAGAGTTGCCAATTCCGTGACTGTATCCGACTGAGTCCTAAGTTGTTAATTTCTTTGACTGAGTTGTGACCGTTTAAGTGTCCAAGACCGCATCTCTAGAAGACATGTATAGTCAAATAAAGCTTGAAGCTTCAGAACATGCGAAGATTGAAAGGCAGCGCACTGAAATGGGAAGATCCTCATGATTGCCAACTATCACAGGTATATGGACCATAGGACTGACCTAGAAGCCTTGGAAGCCTTTTTGATTAAAATTGGAATAATATAAACAGGGTTTCTAAGTCCACTCTCTGCCCTGTGGAGAGCTCTTGCTATCTACCAAATATTTCCATATTTTCATGTGTCCTTCCAATCTAAAATGTTCATTATAGTTAAATCTAACTGATTGCAAAGAACACTCATGAGCTCTCCACCATGTCTACGTATTTTCATAAAATCTCAAGTTTCCAACACTTAGGGGAAAATGGTTTTTCTGGGCAGTTCGGAACTTCCGAGAACATGGTCTCGGAACGTCCAAGAATATACCTTTGGACGATCCTACATTAGTCATTCGGACGTTCCGAACCCCCGAATTCCAGGGTCCTTTGGACGTTCCGAACAGAAATCTTTGGACGTTCCGAAGAATGTCCCAAACAGTCAAACTATCCGTTGCAAGGTCAAAATAGCTGTTGTAATATGACTATTGGGAAGCCGACCGTTGCAACCTCGAAAGGTCGGAGACCCATCTTCGGAAGGTCCGAAGATAGATCCGTTGGAACTTTTCTAGCTTATAAAAGTAAGGTTTTTTGGAGAGGAAAAGATTGATGACCTAAGCCCAATTTTTCCATACACTCTTCCAAGCTTCCCAACAACTTCCAAAGCTTATATACTCCATAGTAAAACGCTCTAAGCTTTGCATCTTAATCTCAAACACATTCAAAGCTCTCATAGGCATATCTTGAGCATCTTATGCTCTAAGTTGAATGTATTAAGTGGAGATTCTCTCTGGGGTCTTAATCCTCATAGGAAAACCTTTATCTACCCTAGACCTCCTTGCTACCATCTTGGTTGGACTTCATTGGAGCATTTACATCAAGCCAAGAAGAGGAGGACATTCAAGAACAAGCCCAAGCTACTTCAAGTAACTCAAGGCTAAGTTCTTGGTATATTTCAAAGCACAACTTCTGTCTATTACTTGTGAAATATTGTAAAGGGTTGATGTAACCCTATTGGCTTTCAAGAGAGGTGTTCTCTTGGTGATTAGGTCGATCTACACCCGTGAAGTAGATCAAGCTTTGTAATAGGTTTCTTCTCCACCCGTGAAGGAAAAGGTTAGTGAAATCCTCAAGTGGTGTACTTGAGGCGTGGATGTAGGCAAGGTTGTCGAACCACGTAAAAATCATTGTGTCACTATTCTCCATCTCTTCTCATCTCCTTCACCTTATTTTGTACACTTGCTTTAACTCACATCTTAATTTGCTTGAATTTAATCTTGCATGAAAATCATATTCGAAAGATAAATTGAGCAAATTTCTAGTGACCATTCATTAAAGTGCCAAATATTTAAATAGAATTTAAAATTCCCCATAGTCCTATTTCCCCACCCACCCACCAACACCCCACCCCCACCCCCACCCCCACCCCCACCCCGTCCGTCTAGGACTATTCCCCATAGTGCTAGCTTGACCAACACTCGGATATAAGAACTCGGAGCTAAGAGAAAAAATACTGTAATCTTATCTTGTTCTCAGTCCCGAGATCTCGGACATGCTCTCAAAGAAAACTCAAGCCCTCGTTAGCCTTCCAGAGACAGAGAGCACAAAACTATCTGTAAAAATCCTCTGCTCTCAATCCTGAGACCTCGGGTAGGTCCCAAGATCTCAGTCATGGTCTCGAGAAAATTTCGAGACTCGGCAATGATCAGAGAGCAAAATAAACATATGATTGTATTTTCAGACTGCTCTCAATTTCGAGACCTCGGGGTCCTCCCGAGATCTCGAGGAGTCTCAAGACCTTGGGGAGGCTGCCCGGGTTCTCGTGACCAGTCGGTTGCCTTAGCTGACACCTTAGTTGTCATACCATATTTGGACTCAAGACCTCGGGAAAGGCTCCCCAAGACCTCGGGACTTAGCCATTTGCACAGTAAACTATATATTCACGGCTCATTCTCTTAATCTGAATTAGGGCTTCTAAACGAGATTACATCCTAACTTCTTCCAGACTCCAACAGAGGTCTCCATCCCTATCAAATCACCTTAGACCTCTCTCAATCTCCTCTAATCTCTTCAATGAATAACCATGCATTCATAGCTTCTTTGTGAATGAGATTAAGAGAACAACTCTCTAGGGACATCCTGTTGCAGGACAAAGGATAGGGTGACCCTAAATGCCTAATGTGGTTATGAAAAGATTAAAAGGGATGAAAATAATACACCCTAAATCTAGAAGAGACATCATGTAGCAATTCAATCAACCCTAGACTCAGCCTCTCCTTCCTATGGTTGCATGCACTGGTGAACATCAAGATATCTGAAGATCGGAGTGCAGAGGCGATGCTGAAGAACACATCCAGAAGATTTTCGAAAGCCCAAAGGCAAGTGTTCTTTAGTTTATTTCATTACTCTTGTAAGGTGGATTAGACCTTTGTGATCGAACCACCTAAAAAAATAGGCGTCAAGGATAAGACCTTGGTGGTCGAACCTCTTTTTAAAATAGGGTGTATTGTCAGGGTGCATAACCCTTTCATAGTGTGTTCCAGATATTGCTATTTTCATTGTACTGTGTTATGATTGAATAAATCTAAAAAGCTATTAAAATTTTGAATTGGTCCTATTCACCCCTCTCTCTCTCTCTCTCTCTCTCTCTCTCTCTCTCTCTCTCTCTCTCTCGGACATGCATAGTTCTAGCCCAGTTTTACAGATATAATATTGGTGATATAATTTGAATTACGTGTTATTGCTATTTTCATTGTCCATCATTTGGTGCCAGCTACGATTTCTCCTCTCTTACGCCTGGATGTTCATTAATAGTTCCTCTAGATTTCCTACAAGTGGCACCCAAAGATCTTCGCCACCATTTGGAGTCAAGAAGGAACAATCATGTCTTCTAGAACAAATGAGTATCCCATTTTCTTGTAGCATTTTGTGCCTTGGAGAAGTGCATCACTTGGGATACCCTTTTAAGGAGTTCCAAGGCATATCTAAATGTCCTAAGATTGGACGAAGTATTGGCATTGGATAATGATTTTTCTCTCTTTAGTCTTCAGTGTAAGGTTCCTTCGGTTATCAATATGTACTCTTGTAACAGCTCGTCCTGCTAACACAATATTGTCCCCTTTGGGCCCCCGTACATGGGCCCGCACGGCTTTGCATTGGCGAACCAACCCAGTGTTGCTCCCAAAAGTCCTTGTGCTAGAAGGAGCGATCCCAACTTATACACCAGAGGAATTCCAAGGCAACATGCGATGTGGGACTTCCAACGCCAACCTGGCGACTTTTTCTCTCCAAGTAATGCCTCTCACAACTAACTCCCTCTCTGGGGTGTTGTATTACAATCCACCCCCTTAAAGCCAGAGTTGCCCTCGGCGTTGCGCACAACATAGGGGTCACACACAACCATGCCCATACCCTCAAACAGAAGGTTGGACAGTTCTCTGATACCATTTATAATAACCCATCACGCTAACACAATATTGTTCTCTTTGGGCTCATGCACATGGGCCCGCACAGCTTTGCGTTAACAAGCCAATCCAATGTTGCTCCCAAAAGGCCTTGTGCTAAAAGGAGGACAGATCCCAACTTCTATACCAGAGGAATTCCAAGGCAACAAGCGATGTGGGACTTCCAACCCCATCCTGACAACTTTTCCTCTCCAAGTACGCCTCTCACAACTAGCCCCCTCTCTAGGGTGGGGTATTACAACTCCTCTCTCTCTCTTCTTGCTTTCGTTGTGCACTACTTGGGCACATGTTCTTCATTAATAATTAGAAAAGGAATCCTAAAATTGTCCAAATAAAAGAAAAGATGAAGAGAAGTCGTTGAAGATGATTTTGGGCACATACATAGAAGATAAAAAATTAACGCCAATACAAATAATCTAAGAATTACAAATAGAAGATACCATAACAAGGGGAAGGTCATTAAAGACATCTATTGATGTGATAAGCTAGGACATGATAGATTATGGAGTGAAGGATAACAAGTTGACGGAGTTGAATGGAAAAGAAACAAATGAGGTAAATGGCTCTAATGGTGGTAGCGGTGATGATGATGAGACATTAAATCCCCTATAGCGCAAATATTTGTCAATCATTTTTTACAAGGTTTACACAGAAATACAACTCCCAAAAGAGAGTAGACATCCTTTTGATCCACCAATCTCTCCAAAAGCTTTTGTTGGAATAGAAGTGGCCTAATTTGGGAGGCAATGAAGGCTTAAGCAAATTCCAGTTATTAGTTTGTTAACCATGAGAGGTAGAATGATAGTACAACTCAAAAAACAAAAGGATCAAAGAAAACTCAAACTAAGGTCTCTACAACTAGGGGATAATGATGAAGATAAAATTGAAGATCCAACTTTGGTCCTTGTGTTGGATTATATGGAATTGATTTGAGAGGTCCATGACCAAATTGAGATCATACTTGGCTTGGAATCATCAAGAGCTTGTAGCATAGTTGGATGGTGTTCACCATCACAACTGCAAAAGGTGGCTCGCTTGGGTCATGTTACCACTAAAAGAAATAAGGTTTGTGATCCTTTATAAAAAGCCCATTACATGGGAAGGATATGCACTAATGGAATAAGATGGGAGTGTTTGCATTTGGGATTTCGCCAAGTCCCTCATTTGCTCTTTTATATATTTATTACTTATTTACTGGAAAAGATGCCCAACATTTTCTTAGAAACATCCCTTATGTTGGGTTATGATTAAGTTAAGAGTTTAGCATTTTTTGAGCCATTAGAGATTATAATGGAGTCAAATGAGGCAGAACTGAAAGCAATCAGGAGAGCACTCCAGGTTGGATCTAGGTTCAGGTTCGGTAATCTCATTATTGAAAGTGACTCAACCAATGCCATCTCCTGGACTAGTAATAAGAAATCTCCCCTGTAGAGATTGATAAGTATTACTAGGGAAATCAGGAGGCTATGCAACACGGGAGTCATTTCCAATGTTATCAGAACCAGACCGTCTAACGAACCGTCTTCGAGGAATTTTGGGTTCAACCGCGGTCAAAACGGTCAAGTAATAAATATATAATATATATTACAAATAACATTTAGTAAGACACTTTTTACAAATAACATTAATATAAATATTACAAATAACATTCAAACTCTAAGTAATATACCAAAACGGTGAAGGATGTGGGATAGAAATGGTAAGACACATTTATATTTCAAGTATACCCATTTTTTAATGTTAAATTTTGATACTTTGAACGAGATTTAAAAAAAAAAAAAATTTCAAATTCGGCAAACCACGATTCAAGGCTTGCGGTCTTATCTACAAAACTGCATAAAACCGCAGTTTGATACAGTTTTCTGCGGCATGATTAGAAATTCGGTTTTCAGGCCAGACCGAACCACGAACATAGCGGTTCCAGTCGAACCGACGGTTCGACCACGGTTCGGTCCGGCTTTGATAACACTGGGCATTTCTTTCATTCATACACCTCGTTCGGCGAGCAGTGTGGGTGACTTCTTAACAAAAGTGGGTGTTCACAAACGAAGACTGGCTTTGCAACTGTTTTCATCACATCAACCTTGGGAGAGTGGGGAGTAAGGGACTCCTCTTTGTATCTTTTGTTGGGAGAGGCATTTGCTGTTTCTTCTCATTTTTCCCCTTTTTCTTCTTCTTGGAACCTAGTATAATTCTCCTATACTTGGTTCCCACTCATGTACTCAATTCTTGTTCTTTTTTAATGAATGAAGTTGTTAATATTAAAAAAAAAAAAGGCGCAAAAGGGCACAATTACCATTTTTTTTATAAATGGTTCATATATTAATAAATAAAGAGGCACCAGAGGTGCATGTACATAGAGATAAAGTAGAAAAAACAACCATCACTAAGAACTGGAAAGGAAACGAAACACTCAGGGCTCAGGAAAGATCAACACATTCTTTCCAAGCGCGCAAAATGTTAGACATAGATATATTCTTGAATTCCTGTAAAGAGGCAGCCCAAGAAGCATACTTAGCAAGAGCACGTCTACCATCCACCTCACTGGACTCACTCGTATCTTTGAACAACCTATTATTTCGCTCCCACGACGAAAGACTCCAAACAGTGGCAAATAAGGATAACTGCTACAATGAAGAGCATTTAGGCAAGACAAAAGAAATATCCCAAGCGAAGGACAACTCAGCAATCGACGATGGCATAACCCATGCCACACCAAACTGATCTAAAACCGAGTACCAAACTTCAGAAGAAAAAAGGTAGTGCAGGAGAAGATGATACGACTCTTCAAAAGCTTGAAGACAAAAAGGGCAAGCGCTAACCACGATTCTTCCTCTTTTCCGAAAATTGTCCTGTGTCAAGATTTTCCCCAAACCGGTCATCCAAAAGAAGTTGATTGCTATTGGAGGAGCTTTGGAGGACCAAATTTTGGGATTAACAGTAGTAGTTCCGTAGTAGTTCCGGTGGCAAAGACTTCCACAGGTAGAAAGACTTAACAGAAAATAGTCCAGTGGGATCAGGACACCAACATAGGTTGTCGTCAACAGTGGGACAAATCAAATAGGAAGAAATTTAGCAAAGGAGATCTGAAAAGGCATTAGTTTCTGAGTTTGTCAAATTACGACGAAGAGGAATGTCCCACACAGCTTGCTCACTAATAATGGTGTAGAAATCAGAAACAGTCCCAAGCGGCCTAATAGAAAGGCGATATAGAGAAGGAAACCAAGAGGCAAGAGTAGAACTAGCACACCATTTATCAGTCCAAAACTTGATTCTGTCGTCATTTATCTTTATGGAGTTCGCTTAACAGCGAAATCATAAGTTTTTCATTAGATTTAGTGTTACAACCTTAAGAAACCAATTACTCTTATTGAGAATCTAAGTTGCATGGGTACAAGTGTGAGTGTTGGATCTGACATTGGTGACAGGTGTAAGGTGCCGGTCAGACTCAACAAAGTAGAAAAATAGGGGAATATGGAACGACATTTAAATAGATTTAAATATAAATGAAAATAGAGTATAAAAATAACACTAATAGAAAAAATGTACTAAGCTTGACTCCAAACAATTAAGTGACAATTATACTGATATTTTAATTAGGCCTTAAGAGGAGAAAGGTGATGTAATATGTTAGTCGTATTGGAAAACAATGTAAAAAAGCAGTAGAAGAGTTCATGAAGAAGGATGTAAGTGCCAGACATGGGTGCGAGTGTCTACCAATGTCCAAGAAAGGTGCGTCACACATCTTGAAGTGTCTGTGCAACATTGTTGAGAATGTATTTATGACTTATGCAATGGACTCCATATGGCCAAATGGCTGCATCTTGGATTCATTGCATAATTCAACTATTGAAGGTTGGTTTTTTGTGGGTTTTTGGAAAACCACTCCATTGAAGACCATATATTTGTCTTGGCTTTTTTCTTATCAAGTATGATATTCCTCCAGGTTTAAGGTTATTTCATGTGTTCTCTGTTTCTTTCAGTTCTTCCTGTGTGAGACTGTTATGATTGGGATTTCTTTCCCAGAAACCTTAGATCATGTACTGTGGTTTCAGAAGTTGTTTGTTGAATATCCAAATCATAATGTTGGTGACATAATTTATGAATTTTTTAACAGTTTTCTGAAAAATTAACTGGCATTTTTGGCTGAAAGAAATGAAAAAAAAAAAAAAAACCACAATTGGAAGACTAAGCACTTAAAAAGTCACCACATCATAGCAATGACAGATTGTTAGTTCGTATGCTTCCAGTTCATGATAAGGCTTGATCTGTTCATATTGGATGTATTAACAACAAAACAGTGTCACATGGAAGCAGTCCTGTAACACCATTCTCTCTTCCCTTCCCTCCCCTCCCGAAGGAAAATAATTCAAAACAAGCTTGCAACAATATGACAATTTGTCAAGATAAAAGAATATGATTTTTTTTTTAAAAAAAAGACATTATGAGAAATAATTGTAACCTGTGATAGTGCTTCTTCTGCTGCTGATGGCATTTTCTTCATGGCTAGTTGAGCAGCATCCTTGATCTGCATGCAAAAGAGCGAAGAAAAGTTGCCTCACCACCACAACAAAATAATGCAGATATTCCAAGTTATTTCAATAATATGGATGACCTGGATAGCCTTTACACGGTCCCAAAGTGGTGGCAAGTCGGCTAAAAGGTTTTTGACAGAAAGCTCTGGAGGTTTCGCATGTTTGAAAAAAGAGTGTTTCAATAACTTTTCTGCAGTTGGCCTCTTTGTTTGATCCTTCACCAAGCACATGGCAACCATTTCTTTGAAAGACTGATCACAGCTGGAAATTTCTTATTACGGCATTCAATAATAACATATAACAATACAAATGCAGCTGCAATTATGCATTCTACTGTAGCACAGATTACGAATTCAGTTTTTGGTACTTCCTATCCCAAGTACCACATGTATATGCCAATAAGAAACAATGATGGAGATCTAAGGCCTATTAATGAAATCTTTGTAACCAGTTACCACTTCAAAAAGAAATGGAGATTAATGAACCATGGAAATAATTTTGGAAAATCTAAGAGTGCCAATCCCAAATAGATGGGATAAATGGCTTCAACAATGATGACAATGATGATGACTTCACACATCAACAAAAATGATGGAGATCGATGAAACATAAAAAACAAGCACGTGGTTGATCTCCCTAAAATTTATGTAAAAAACAACAGTGATACCTTGGAGAATCTTTTATCTCGGTCATAATCAAGTCCAGGAGGTGCATTCTGGATGGTCATTAGTAGAACCTAAATGCAAGATGATGAAGTTAAAGAGGTTCAGATAGTGAATGCACAAAGGGCTTAAAAGAAAATCACATTCAGTAAAAAGCATCCACATAGTCTGTAACAGACTAAGCTACAGAGAGTAGAAAGAGCTGGAATATTTTTCTTTTGCATGATGATCTGAGGACAAACATGAAATAGGACATGTATTATATAAGTAGGACCCAATGCCAAACCAAAAAAATGGAGCTTGTGGATAGGCACCTACCATAGTCAATCCTATTGGCATTGCTAGAAGTCCAATCAAAGGCTGTGTTGCAAGACATTCACTAGTCATCACCTAACAATCACAAATTGAGCAGATTCTTGAAAGACACCACTATTGTATCTAGTAGGGCCAACAAACTCCAAAAGTTTTCAATGTCCGCCCACTTTAACATGTTTTTCAAGGCATCAAGCACAAGTCTCATGCTAGCACAACTCTCATTGGCATGCCCTTAGGCTATTATGCCTCAAAAGATGATGTCAAAATGCAAATCAGCAGAAATATGCATGTTTCAATATGAATAATGCATGGTGGAAGATTTACCACTTTTGTGGAAAATTGAAGAAAAATAGTACTTCAGTTCCAATGCATGTTTCAATTCCAGCATGTCCAATAACACAGTTAAGTGATCTTAGCTATCTAAGTGGCCACCTCAGTTTGAAGTCACCATAACCTAAATGGCTCTAGCACAATCTTGAAAAAGAAGAAGAACAACAAAAAGAACAACAAAAATGGAAATTCATATAATGTGAAGAAATAGATATGTATACGTCACGTCATCTTTAAGAAAAAATTCTATTCATCAATGCAAGAATTTTGCCAAGGAATGGTAGATTAGTGAGAGCAACAAAACTGAACTACACTTAAAAAAGAGAGATTAGCATATAGCAAGGGAGTGCTTCTTTGAGGTTGAGGGATGGGCAAGCTTCTGATTACAGAAGAAACTGAAATTATTGAAGATCAAGATTAAAGATTGGTACAAGCTCGAAATGGGAAGCTTGGAAGAGGAGAAAGATCACTTTTTTGGTTTACTGGAAGATTGGAAAGGTGTGGAGGAAGAAAGAGATTTGACAGATGAAGAGATCAAGGAGAAGCATTTATATACATCTAAACTATGGAGCTGCTAAGAAGGGAAGAGGTGGAATGGAGATAGAAGTTTCGAGCTACTTGGCTAAGGGAAGGTGATAGGAATACTTGGCTAAGCGGCAAATTGATCATTTAAGGGGACTCTACAAATGCAATGAAGTGGGCGGCAGGGTTAAAAAGACCCCCATGGAAATTAATCGCAATAGTAAGAGAAATTAGAGCATTGTGTTTAGGAAGGGAGATCCTTTCATGGCGGTTAGAAGATATGCAAACGGGGTCGCTGACTTCTTCACCAAGAACGGGGTGGATTCCAGTACTATTGGTCTGTTTTATCCATGAGATTTCTTGGGAGATGGAGCTTTTGTTTCTGTTTGGAGGGCCTTATTTGAATCTTTGCACTTTGTTCTTTTTCTCTTGGCTATCTTTGGGTTTATGCCTCTTAGACCCATTGATACCATCCTTTGTATCTTTTTACCACTAAAAAAAAGGAATAATAAATTCTTTCACAAAATTGCGAAGGCAAGATCTATGGAAAATGTCATGAAGGTTGTTATGGAGAATGGTAGAAGGGTGGAAAGGAAGAGGGAATTACGGGCAAAAGTCAGAAACCATTTCTCCTCTATCTTCGCACTAGGTGAGGAGGAGGAGGCATCCTTCAGACAATCTCAAGGGTGTCATGCTATCTCCTCTCCAATTGGTTCCAATTCGCACCCCCATGCTTTGCTCCATCTTTTTTTTTGAGCAGTTAAAAGGTTAATATCAAGAGAAGAGAAAAATACAAGAGAAGAGAATTCAAAGAGAGGGCCTAAGAGATATAGACCACAAATAAGAAAAAAAACAAAATAACAATCCAAAAAAACCAAAAGCCCACCAAGTCCTAAAAAACAAGACAAATACAAAGGTCATGTAAGGCTATCCATCTGATAAATGAAAAATGCTGTTTTGCTCCATCCTTCGAACCCTGATGTCGGGACCTCTGGCCTTGCAAGTATTTTCACTTCTTACAACCTTTCATCCCCTTTAGATTATGCTCTACTAACCCTGTACATACTGAGTCGGAGACCTCTCGTTCTTCTGTCCATAACAGGTATTCTCAGGTAGCGGGCTCCAGAAGAGAAGGTGGACTTCGGCATCTGGAGCAGCAGCAGGCAGCATCGCTAATTCATCCACAGGATGTAGTAGGAGGTTTTGGTCATGCAAATTGGCCGCCTCATGAAGAGATGGATTTACAGAGACTACATGATCCAGGTGTTATCTTCCCTTCTAGCTTACTTCATAGTGCTCCCATTAATGTACATCATTTCCGAGGGAGTTCCTGCCTAGACCCAGTAGGGGACCTGACGTGGAACCACCTAGATTAGGTGGTGCTACCTCAAATCTTAGTGTCAGGTCTGAACCATCCCTAATGAACCCCATAGACAACTTGCTTCTTAGGTCCTTAGGCACAGAGGAGGTATTAGACAGTCACTAGATGGGATTAGATTCAGAACCATACCGGTAGAGAAGGTCTCGTGGTAAGAGAAAGAATTTGAGGAGGAAGAGGTTTTGGTGGAGCTACGTAGTGTCGATGGGGATAAAGCCTCTGGGCTTGATGGGTTCATCTTTGGTTTCTTAAGGAGTTGTTGGGGAGTACTCCAGGATGATTTCCTTAACTTCTTCAAAGAATTCCATAGGAGAGGGATTTTGAATAAGGACCTGAAGAACTGTCTAATCTCTCTGATTCCAAAAAAGGAAGGGGTTTCGGAACACTCTTATTATAGACTTATAAGTCAAGTTGGGTGTATGTATAAGTTTCTAGCCAAGGTCCTAGTTGCGAGACTTAACTCGGTTATTGGGGAGATAATTAGTGAAATTTAGGGGGCATTCATAGAGGGGAGACAAATTCTTGATGGAGTCTTGATAGCCAATGAGTTAATACATGCTAGGCGTAAGGATGAGTTGAGTGGGGTGTTACAGAAGTTAGGCATGGAAAATGCTTATGATCACGTTGGGTGGGAATTTGTGGATTACCTAATTTTGAGAATGGGTTTCAGCCAAAATGGAGGGGTTGGTTAAGGGCATGTGTCCAAGGCTCCTCCTACTCCATTCTGGTGAATGGTTCACCAACCAACCCTATTAGGGGTTTAAGGCAGGGAGATCCACTATCCCCTTTCCTCTTTAGTATGGTACTTGAGGCCGTTAATGGCCTGATGTTGAGGGCCAAGGAGTTAGAATTTATTAAAAGCCTTAGAAGTCTCCCCTGGAAACTTTTCAATTAGCCACCTTTAGTTTGCAGTCGATACTCTTCTATTTTGTGAAGCTTCTAGGGAGGAGCTATTTGGAGTAAAAGTGGTTTTGAGTTAGTTTCAAGACTTAGGATAAACTTAGGCAAAAGCTGCATAATCGGTCTGGGCTTGGAAACTTATGAGGTGGACTTGTTAGCAAGGGAAGTGGGGTGTGGAGTGGATAAAATCCCATTCACTTATCTCGGCTTGCCGTTGGGTGGCAATAGTCCAAATCCTTTTGGAATCCTATCATAGAAAGGGTAGCCAAGAGGATGAATGCCTGGAGCAAATCTTACCTCTCTATCGAAGGTAGGTTGACTCTAATCAAATTAGTCTTAGTGAATCTCCGCATATATTTCCTATCCTTGTATGGAATCCCAAGGACGTAGCAAAGAAGATAGAAAAACTTTAGAGAGACTTTCTATGGGAGGGTAAGGGAGAGCCTAGGAGAATCCATTTGGTGAAGTGGGAAGAGGTCAGGGATGTTAAGGAGAGAGGTGGCTTGGGGATGTATAGCATCAAAGACATGAATCATGTTTTACTATGCAAATGGATATGGAGATTCTCGCCAGAAAAGGAAGCCTTGTGGAGAAAGGTGTTGGTAGCTAGGTATGGTGAGGAAGACCCGGGTGGATGGAGATTAAGCCATAGGGAAGCTCGGGAGGGTCCTCGATGGTGAAAGCGTTAGTTAGGTTAGGGACGGTGAGGAAATGATAAGTGAGGCGTTTCTAAATGAAATTTAGATAATTGTGGGTAAGGGAGAGAGTTTCCTTTTGGAAAGGTATCTGGGCAAGAGAGATACCCCTTATGGAAGTTTTCCTAGACCCTATAAAGCAGCTCTGAATCGGGAGGCCCTAGTTAATGAATACTATAATGAGACCAATGGGGTGTTGCAATGGTCCATCTCCTTCAGAAGGACCCTAAAGGATTTTGAAGAGGATTTCCATTGAACGTTGGTAAGATTCCTAGGGGACATCCAAATGTGGCCGGAGGAGGAGGAGGACAAGTGGATTTGGTCCAAAGATCCATCAGGGTCTTTTTTGGTAAAATATATTCTTAAAACCTCATATTCTTCGGGCCCAATTTCCCCGCCTGCTTGCAATCTTGCCTGGAAAAATAGAATCCCCCGTAAGATTTAGGTCTTTGTGTGGGCGGTTTTGAAAAGGAACATTTTAGTGAGACATAGCCTTAGGAAGAGAGGTGTTCTTCCGAAAGGAGATTCATAAATGTGTCCGCTATGTGGGGAGGGCGATGATACCGTAGACCACTTGCTATGTAGATGCCGGATCACGAGGTACTTAGGCGTCTTTTCTTGAACCTATTTGGTTGTTCATGGGCCCTACGGAATTGCGTGGGGGATGTCGTTTCAGAGTAGTTTGGAGGTCCCTTTAGAGGTAGGCATAGCGTGGCGTGGAGACTAGTTCGCTGTTGTCCTTTGGGAACTTTTGGAAAGAGAAATGGGAGAATCATTGTAGGAAAGTCGGGGCCTATAGGGTAAGTATTCGAAAAGGCTAAGTGGCATTTGATAGGTTGGCTATCCATGTGCAAGGAGTTTTCTGGTCTATCACCAAATGACTTCTACATGTCATGGGTAGGATGCATGAGGGGAATTAGGAAAAGTACGAAACCTAAGGTGCGGTGGTTAACACCATAAGGTTCTTGTAAATTCCACGTGGATGGGGCAACGAAAGGCAGACATGGACCGACAGGGATAGGGGGAGTGATTCATGATGATAAGGGCAGGATGATATTAGCATTCTCTAAGCCTTTAGGGACTATGGAATCAAATGAGGCGGAGCTGAGAGAAATAAGGAGAGCCCTTTAGACCTGGTCTAGATTCGGGAATGGCAACCCCATTGTCAAGGTGACTCTATTAATGCTATCTCCTGGGCTAGTAATAGGAAAGTCTCCCGTCAAAATTGGTAAACATTGTTAGGGACATCAGGAGGTTAAGTAGGCAGGAAGGAATCACCTTCACACATATAGCTCAGTCTGCGAAAAATATTGTAGACTTACTATCTACGGTTGGAGTGCAGAAACAGAGACCGGCACTAGCGCACTTCTGATCTCGGGCTATTTATGGGTGTATGGGGTTTTGGGGTTATTTATACTTTGATGAACACTGGAAAATGACCATTTTACCCTGAATACTGGATTAGTTAGCCCTTTTTTATATATATCAAATGTATTTGATGTTGAGTTTTGCATATTATTTTGGAAAATACAAGAAAATGGAATAAAATTGCAGAAAAGTGGGCCAGAGTGTTAATTTTGGAAAGTTTGTCATTTTACCACCTAATTTTATTTGGGATTTATTGTAAATTATTGTAATTCAAGTCCACTTATGAGAATTTGAATTATGATAATATTTGTCTAGATTTTTAATTGTAAAGGTGGTAAAATTCACAAATACTAGTGGGCCCAAATATTCCAGCTTGAAAAACAAGCCTACAATTAAAGTTCATGAGTCAGAGTCCACCAAGAAGCCAGGCCTAATCAAAGCCCAAGATTGAAGCCCAGTGAATTCGAATTTTACAATGGATAAATGAATATGTGGCAGCTAAAATTCGAAGGGAACCAGTTTAATTTGTGAATGCCATGTGTCCATAGTCCAAATCTGGAACTCTCCTAATTCCACTTTCTCAAAATCGTGCAAGACAAGGAAAATGAGTGCAATTGCCATACAATGCAAGGTGGCACAATGAATTTCGTGTGAAGCATTGTGGAAGCAAGAAAGAGAGAAAAAAATGGGATTTGAATTGGCCAGAGAGAATTTTGGAAGGAATCTTAGAAGGAATATTTTGAAACCATCCCAATATTTTGGCTATAATTTTTCACTCCAGTGTCCGATTGCGTTAATTCTTGTTGCATTGAAAAGAAGACTTCAAGGGCTAAAACATTGTATTTCACGAAATTTTCGTGATTCGGAAGTTTACTTGGTGAAAATTGAGATGCAAGCTGGTGCATTTGTAGAAAAACGGGATTTGCACCTTACTTTCCAAACTAATTCAAAATTCCTAAAATCAGTCTTATCTGCAAAATTCGCCCAAGGCAAGGAGAGACACAGTAAAATACGTGTGGGACTCTATGGAGTAGAGACGATAAAGTTCAAAGAGGATTGGGATTATCAAGATAACAGGATGAGTCGGAAGAGTCCAAATCAACCTGAAATTCGCCCAAGGGTTTCCTGTTCAAACTCTTCCCACCTCTCTTCTAAACATTATAAATAGAGGCCTTGGGGTATTGGAAAATTCGACTAGAGCAAGGAATAAATTTGTGCATTGAAATAAGGAGAGGAGGAAATCAAGAAATTGCTATGCAAAGTTCAAATTTCACAAGGGATTTCAGGTTGGTGAATTTTTAATTTCAGCATTGTAATTCTTGTATTTTCAAATCGGGTTCCTTGTATTGTAATTCTCAATCTTTTCCCATCAATAAATAAAATTCAAAGTAGCATGTTTTAGATTCATGGTTTGCCAATTTTCAATTATACATGGTGATTGTTTGAATTTATTTCTATTCTTTTTATGAATTTTATGTTGGAAGTTATTTTAAGAATTTTCAAGGAAAAGTAGAACCCCTTTTAGGATTGGTGGAACTTGATTTCCCCAGTCTACGGCTCTTTTTAAAGAAGACTTTTGTTTAGATTTGGGATTACAAGGGTAAATTTCTGCCCAAGCCTAAGGCTTGAATTGGATTTTCTTATTTTAATGGAATTCAAAAAAAAAATTATTTAGAATTTTAATGGATAAACATTATGAATGTGTGATTGAAAATTCTTGCGAATTTCATGGTCCAGGCTTTGATTTTATTCTCTTACAAATATGGGATATGATGCCAGATTGAATACTTGTCTCTGTCCAATTGCACATATGTATTTATGTTGTTTATATTTTTATTTTTATTTCTGTTTATAATTCAATTTTTATTAAACTGAGAACTAGGTTGGAATTGGATGTGTGTATTTTAATTTTGTTCAATAAGGTTGATATTGATTTTCTAGATTAATTCCACCATAAATTTTATGAATCATGAATTTAGTATTTTAATTGCTTATTTTTCCAATTTTAGATAAAGGTTCTATTTTTAGATTTGATTTTCTATGTTTAGACATTCTAAAATTGTGATTTATTTCCAAGCTTAGAAAGTTATTAGATTTAATTCCAAGATTTTATTTTTCTTAGCATATGTTTTGTAAATATTTTGGATATATTTTCCATAATTCCCTTGGATTCGACCTCGCACTAATACGCTATATTATAAATGATTTGTGCGCTTGCCAGTATAAATTTAAGACACAACATACTTTCTTTTTACTTATGCTTATTTTGGAGCATTCTATATATAGGCTCCATCTACTTAATCTCCTTGTATTCTTCTTATAGCCTTGTATAACTCGCTTTTACTAAGCAACTTCCTCTTTTGTACCTTCTTACTTTATTAATGAAATTATCTGTCACCGTTTAAAAAAAACAGACAACAAGGGACTGAGAATTGAAAGAAGAAAATCTTATCATAGATGATGTAATTGACAAAAACTAAAAAAGGGAAAATCTAGTAATAGATGGTCTTACATAAAATCAAATTCTCAATCTCTAATAGCAAAAGCAAAAATACCTTCATTGGAGGGTACTTTGAAAATGGAGCATGACCATGTGCCAACTCCAATGCAGTTATTCCAAATGACCAGATGTCAGCTCTGTAAATGATGAAGCAGGAGGACCCAGGTCATAAGCATAATGAATTAATACAAGTGATAGATGTCATTCACTTGCCAACCAAAATGTAGTCACAACAACAGAAGACAATTACTGTCATAAACACACATACAACTTTCCATGTGCGACATTGCGCATGCGCAACAATGTGCAAGGGGGCCTATGGGGTCCATGAGGTGGAGTGGGGTCTATTTGAATGGTATTCCCAGATGATGCTTCTCATAAAAAAAGTTAAGTCCATTAGATTTAAAAATCATGATTTAGCAAGGGTCCAAAAATCAACATTAAAAATGAGGACAGTTTTGCATCGATTTCAATCCAACGGTGAGATCAACTCAGATGCCTTCAAATTGGAAATAGATCCAATTCATCGGGTAGGGTAGGATAGGGTGTGAAAATAGAGCCCATTTGGGGCCAAAGAGTAACAGTCGCACAGGTGAAACTGTATGTATCTGTGTATGTATGTATATATGTATGTATGTATCTATGTATATGTAGAGAAAAGATCAGGTGTGACCGGTCACAAATGTGGCACCATTTTGAATTTTTTTTTTTTTCATAAATTGAAAATATAATTGTATAGATTTGAAAGTAGACTTGATGACCTACAATCAATTAAAATTTTAGCCCAAAAGTCAATTTCTAGCTTCTTGATCATAATGGTCGAAATTACCAGGCGTCTTTGATTTTTTCAAGAATGTAATCCAACTTTGATTGTTAGGATCAAGTGGCTAGAAATTGATTCAGAGCTGACATTTTAACTAGTGGCAGGGAATCAAGTCTAATTTCAATCCATGCGGTTAGTTTTGCATATTATAAAACGATATTAAAAAAAATAAAAACAGTACCAGGTCGCACCTGATCTTTTCTCTATATATGTATATGCATATGTACATGTAGTATATTAAGATGGAACAATACTGCCATAGTGCAGGTCTAATATTCTCTAGAGAAGTCCAACGTATTTTTAATTTTTAAATGATAAGTTGAAGAGACATACTACAGTTCATGTCTGGGTTAACAGTACCATCTAGTCCGTCTCAAATGTTCATATGCAGAAAATAGTGTGAGCCTAAGAAATACACTCACTGAAAGTGCCGAAGCAGAATCACACAAAATATATAGAGCAAATATTGGAATATGGATGTGCATTCTAACATCCATCATAGCCATACAATCATCAAATGATTTAGTCATCTGCCAGTATACACTGTAAGTTCAGGTAGTTGATTGAAAAAGAAAAACAGAAAGAAAGAACTCATCCATGTAGAAATAGAGATCCTTTAAACATCTGTCTCATTTGTTCTTATGCTCTATACATTCTGAGCTAAAATAAGAATATCAATTCAAATTCATACACAGCTATGAACCAAAGTTTTTGCTTGACTATTAAAAACAGAAGAAACAATGACCTAACATAAACTGTAGGGGTAGAAATTTTGATCATTTAACATATGACTAAACAGTGAGAACGCACATTCATTCCTACAGAAACAAAGCATATACATATGATAATATTAAGCTTGACAATGACAGCTTTTCTTAAACATTGAGGAAAAACACAATTTGTTAGGCATTAGTAACGAAACATGTTCTAAGTTAGAATGCTACACAAGCTCAAATTTCGCTGAATGAAATGTAGAAAATTTAAGGGGTAAAAACACTCACTTGAAATCATACCCACTTCCTGGCTGCAACACCTCTGGGGCCATCCTACAAAAAAAGAGAAATTGGAGGTCCAGGTACGCAATCATGAAATTGATTTAACAAAATAAAGTAAAATATATATAATATATATATATATATATATATATATATCACTTAGAAATATAATAAAAATACCACTTGAAAATACAAGAAATTGTCAAACTTTTTAAAGAATTTTTTTTTGTAACTCACCAGCATGGTGTTCCTACAAAAGTATTTCTGGAACGTTGCCTATCACCTTTATCAAACATGCAAGCAGAGACACCAAAGTCACCAAGCTTCACCAACCCATTGCTATCAAGAAGAATATTCCCAGCCTACAAAGGAAAATTAAAGCTGAAGAGCTAATTTTTCAACTAATAGAAATTGTATGTAACAAAAAGTACCAATAAAAAGAATTGTTAATCATCTTGAGTTCAAACTCACCTTCACATCACGATGGATATGTCCATGGCGATGGAGATATTCCAAAGCCCTAAGAGTCTCTTTAAGAATAGAACTAATTGCGGACTCTTCAAACCCATCGGGATATGCAATCTTCATAAGGTGCAAGCAAGATCCCTCTGCCATGAATGGCATTACCACCCATAGACAATGCTCAACAACAAATGAGCAATAAGCCCTGACGACATTTGGATGATCTATTAAACTCATTGTTTGAGCCTCCTTCCTTATGTCATCCTACAAAAGTTTCATCAATTTAAGGGATTGCTTGAGAAAACAATAACTGCAACAATAATAACAAGAACAAAATAACAAGGGTTGTAATAGCTATAAATAGACACATTTTATTTTCTTATTGATAACACACTTCCATGATAATTTATTATCAACTTAACTCTTCCAATTTGCAGAGGATCGAACCTGCATCCTCTCCTTGGGAAAGAGAAATTTTAGGTTCAACTGTAACCACATTATACATGCAATCATGCATGATATCCAGGTCTTTAAAACTATGAATGGCCAAAACAAACCCACTCAAAAAAAAAAAAACAGAAAATGAAAGAAGGAAAAGGTAAAGGTAAAGATGATATAAAAATCACATCTGATTTTTTTTTTTTAGCGGTAAAGAAGAAATATCATTAATAAAAAGAAAATACAGATACAGAACAAAGCAAAAGAAAAAACACAAAAGGCCTAAGAAGGTTAGGCCCAAGAAAAACAACAAAGCAACTAGAAGAGAACAACTCCACTACAAAACAATTAACTTCTCGGTAAATGAAATACGCCCAACATCTGATGAAAACAACCATAACATTTTCTAGAGACAGGAAAAGCATAATTAGTAATTACGCCAACAAATAAATATGCGGAATTTTTAAAATCTATATGAATAGGAATGGTCAACAAAAATATCCAAATTATAACTAAAAAGTTCAAAGCAACAAGTAATAATATTGTCAATTTCACTGAACATGTAAAACTACAGAGCATGCATAGCTCTTTTTAAAAAAAAAAAAATATGTCCCTCTTTTTCTCTAAGAAGGTGCATATAAAGATAGCAGTCATAAAGATGCTACTGCCTACCACCAAACCCATTGAGAACAAAAGCAATTTGCTGATCAAATTTTCTTCTAGTGAAGGTCTTTCAACAATTCTTCATCCATGAACGATTAATTCAACCGTTATCAACCATTATCACATGTGTTAATAAATTAAAATAGAAAAAGTAATTCAAGTGCATTTCATACACAAGAATTTAGGATTCCTTATTAAATTGTTAATCAAGTTCAATTTAATCTCTATGGTGAACTTGTCAAATCCTTTACATGGGAAAGCAGGATCCTTCAACTTCATGATTGTCCCTGCAAGGCCCACCTTGAAGGCCTTTGGGAGGTCACATACCAACAAGTGTGGCTACTCTTTATAAACACCAGCAACAAGCTATAGGTTAATAATTTTATTACTGCCTGCAGAACAACCTTCCCCACCCTCCCCTGTCTCTTTTTACCTTTTCCTTCCAGTCCTTCAGATGAAAGAGCTTTTTTAGTTCATACTAAGTCCAGAGTATTTAATAACATTCTTTGATCAAAATCCAGAGTGGTAATCACATAGGGAATGAATTTCCTGCAAGTAATGAAGTTTATTGGCATACTGTAAATTGTAGAAGATTTGTGAATTCAAGGATAAAAATGGATGTTAGTCTGTGTCTCATCATATGTTAAATGGCACATTTAAGCAGGAAGGTGAGCTTATCATTCTCCACACTTTTTTGCTACATATCAATTAATCAAAAACTTAGGGCTTGTTTGATAGAAATTACAAGAAGAATTTGTAATCCTTTAAATTCTGGAATTGGCCAATTCAACTAAAGAATTTAAGAATTCCTGCAAGAGCCAATTATGTTTGGTGGAATTGAATTACCAGCTGGAATCAGAGGATTCTATAATCAAAACAGTTTAGGCTTTGGAAATTCAAAACACATTCAGTTGAGTATTCTTAAGTCTCCTGAAATTGGGATATTGTGGGACTTCTTAATTTCCACTTCAGAATTCATGCTTCACTAAAAAATGGAATTCTCTTGGTAAAAATTCCAATGCCACTCAAGAATTCTAGCTTATTGAACAGGCCCATGAACTCTTTAACTTTAAAAATATGAAAATTGTATCATCAGACCTCTATGAGATCACTGAATTATACTCAAGTGATTCACTGTATACCCACTGTCAACTGGTTCCATACCCAAAACAAGCCTTTATGGAGAGATCCATGGGAGCTGATGTGAAGAAGTGCTCGGAGAATCATTACAAACTCAAATAGAAATAATAGAATTTCAAATCCAATAATAGACATCTTGAAAAATGATCTAAGAAGCATCTGCACTGCCACCCATATTTGAAACGCAGAAATCAAATCCTTTTCATCATCAATCAAAAGCATCAAATCATAACAACCCAACCACAATTATCCTATACTAGGTACTATTTCACTCATTCCATAAATCATCATCTTCTTGGGGAAAAAAAAAAAAGAATCATTACAGTAATCAGGGACATGCTAACTTAACATAATTATGTGTACCAAAAGATTACAGCAAAGATCATTTCTAATTAGCAAAGAACATTTATTCGAATTGTTTAGTGGGGTATTCAACAAAGCTGGTTTCAATACAGTTGCAATGAGTACTTCATATTACTTTAACTAAATGAAGTAACTTTTCTGGGAATAAAGTAACTATTTACGTTGAAATAGCATTTCCTGATAAATCAATTAAGAACAAAAACCCAGAAACCCCAAATTTACTCATGAATAATTGAAAGAAGAGCTCACTTGTATGGCTGAAGAGATTGTATAGATTCAAGTCAAATCACTTACTTTTCTTTTCAAAACCAACAATACAAAAAAAAAAAAATTGAAAACAAAAAACGAAGTAATGGATTTTCGATAAAGCCGAGACAATTAGCTGAAATTGCAGAAACAGAGGGGAGAGATGGACGGACGAGATTGGTGTTGCAGCGATCGAGATCCAAGCACTTGATGGCAACGACTTCGTTGAAAGGAAGATAGATGGCCCTGTAAACCGTAGCACTGGCGCCGTACCCAACCTCTTCTAGAAGCTTGTAGTCCGCTGGATTAGCCGAGTAGGTTTTCCGACCGCTTCCCATCCTCCCCATAACAGCAAAACGCCGTCGATAGACGATAAACTGGGCAAAACTGAACGGCAGACCGCTGACAGGATTAGGGGACCTCTCTTTGCTGCTGCTGCTGCCGTTGCCGTTCGATTTTCTGCTTCTCTTTGGTTTCTCTGCACTTCCGCAGTCGTTCCGTTGACTGCCGTTAGAAACGGAAGAGGGGAAAGAGGGAGAATCGTGAAATTCGATGCAGGAACGATTCCACGTACGCGATTGGTTGGAATCTGGTGGGCTCCGACTGTTATTCGTCCAATTTAGTAAGCATTAGATCATTAATGCTTGTGACAATTTACTATATGTTTGTTTAAGAAAAAACCAGTGAGACGACTTTAGATAAGGACGTCAAAGGACGACCACTAACGTTCTTACATCTGTCTATTATATTCAATATTTTTTACGGTATTTGGAACTGATTGGGTCGTCTTTTCACGTCTTTAAACAGAGTCGTCATGCTAGTAAGTCGAAAACTGAGCTTCATCAATGATTTGATTTTCGTTTTTACACTGTACTTGTGATAGTTGTCGTATATCTAATAATCCAATATTAATAATGGGTTTTTATATTTAATTAAAATTACTATTTTTAATTTACTTTATATTTTAGCCTCTTACAAGCGGTTCATAATTTAATTTATTTTTAATTTGACTTAAGCAATTCAAATTGAGTTAAATTAGATGACGAGTGAATCTTAATAAATAAATAGATGATTGAATCTATATATATTATATTAGTATTTTTATAAATAAAAAGACATCTTAAAAATAAATCACCGCCACTAAAATATAATCATTGTAAAGAATTAATTCTACAAAGTATCAAATAATGATTTAAAAATAAAATATATATTTCTATACATATATAATTCAAATAATGTTGTCAAGAAAGCGTAACTCTAACCAGCTAAATTAAGAACGGATAAAGCTTTCAATTTTGAAGAAAAATTTAATAGGATGTTAATACCTCAACTGTTGAGATTATAAGTTTATCCATAATCTTCCCTACATAATTATTTTTAATGCCATTATGAGGTTACTATCTAAAATGATAAAAAATAAATTGTGAAGGTAACTCTCTTCAGAAATGTAAGAACACAAGCAACAATAGAGATTAGAGCATCACGACTAAAATGTAAAGCAAAACGAAAATTAAATACGAATCTCTTGGTCACTATGAAATTGAGTTCTTGAGTATTACTCATTGACTTTCTATGAGAATAAGTTTAAGATCAAATAAATTAATGCATACACACAAACAAGAAAAACAAGAAAGAAACTTTTAAGAATACAAGTCTCCTAAAATCTTAATTGCAATATGATTTTGGTTATTTAGACACGGCTCTTTTCTACTTAGGAGGCACCATTTTTCTAAAAATGATGTAAAATTATCATTTTGTCCTTCTATTTTTTCATCGTCTAAACGCATATCCAGTTCATTTTTTATTGTTTCGAAAGAGTGTAAAATGCATTCGTTCGGACACTGTGACCGTCCGAACGAACATTTCAGTGTAAAATGCATTCGTTTAGACAATCCTTTATAAAGTCTGTGAACTCTTTTCTACAAACAATGTATCAAAATTTATTTATTATAAATTTTATGAACTCCGTGATTGATTTTAAGTGAAAAATGTATAATTTTGAATTTCAAAAATCGTACTCAAAGAATTAAGAAGAAAGACTATTTTTTTTTAATTCATTTGGTATAATTTTTAAATTTCAAAATTATACCATTTTTACTTAAAATCAGTCCCGAAATTCATAAAATTAAGAGGAAATGAATTTTAATACTTTGTTGGTAGAAATTGGTTGAAAAACGACCTCATTTGAAAATCCCTCTTTACAATCCATCGACTCCGTTCGAACGATATGTGAGAGAAGACCGTTCGAACAATGTATGAGAGAAGACCGTCCGAACGAACGCATTTTACACTAAAATGTTCCTTCGGATAGCTTCAACGTCCAAATGAAATCTTTTTATATTGAAATATTCGTTCGGACGATTTGAGTGTTCGAACAAACAAAAATGATGAAAAAATAAAATAGTAAAATAGTAATTTCACACTTTTTGTTTTAAAAAAAAATTATCTCGTAATAGAAAAGAGAGGTGTTTAAATGGCTAACCTTCGTATATTCATGTTCTTTATAGAATCAAAAGTCCCATGAAATATGAGATACCTGTCTCCTAAAATTCTTGATGCATGCATCATCCTGCAGACTATAATTACTAAGTGACGAGATTCGAACTTTAGATGTCTGATCCCTGATTGAAAGAGACTACCAATTAAATTATCCCGTATAAAGTAAATATATTTATTGATTAAGAGCAAAATCTTTAAATAGTTAAAGTAAATGGACATTATTTTATTTTAAAATCGCAAATGAACTGAAAATTAATTTCACAGCAAAATCATTGAATTTCATTTACATTGAGCATTGAGCATTTCAGGGGAAAAAAAGCTTATACATGCAAAAGATTAGTAAGTTTCAAAAATCCCAAATTATGGGCGTGTTATGCAAAATTTAATTAAAAAAAAAAAAAAAAACACAAAAAAATGAAATCAAATGAAACCTCCTCTCTTCCCTCGTTTGAAGGAGGCCTTGGAAACCAAAATCCCCACACCCAAACACATGACCCATATTCCTAAATCCACCGCCCATCTCACTCCTTCCATCCCCAGCCCCTCTTCCATCTCAGCGGTCCATTCTTCCCTTCCATCCTCTTCTTCCTCTTCATCCTCGCCGTCCGATTCCATCTCCTGATCCACGCAATCACAGCCGTCTAATTCAATCTCCCTCTCTTCGGGTATTTCCTCCAATTCAGACCACCCACGTGGACTCCGCCTGCTTCTTCTTACCACCATCTCCACCCTCTCCTTCACAGCCCCACACCTCTCCCCCGCCACACAGACCTCCGCCTCCGAGACTCGAATTCCGGCCAATTCCCTCTCCATTGCGCACCGGCACTCCGCTTTCCAAGTCTCGTCCTCATCTTTCCGGAAAATCCCCTTCAAGACCCTCTCCTCCTTCACGTACACCTCGAACCGGACGCCTTCGCCGACACGGACGCGATCGGTGCTGGTGTAGACCGAGTCGCCGGGTTCTTCAGCCGATCTGAATCGGTGAAGCACGACGAGGGCTGGCGAGTCGGGTCGGATCTTGGCGCCGTTGATCTCGAGGAGGCTGCCGTTTATGCGGGGGAGGTACAGGAGGGTTAGGGTTTCTGGAATGGTATTTTGGGAATTCAAATTGGACAGGGAGAGGCGAAGGTAGAAGGCTCGGAACTTCAGACGCAACTTTTCTTTGAAAATAGCGTTGTTTTCCGTGTAACGGCACATTTTGGCTATCTTCCTTCTCAGTTTCCCCTGTTTGGGATTTTCTTTCTTTTCCTTTTCTCTGCTAGATCTTCTTTGGAAAATGCTGGTAATGATTCTATGAAGATTGAAGAACTGAGCTGATGATATTGAAACTCGAATTGGGAGTTTGGATGTTTATACGTTAAATTTAATATAGAAAATAAAGGGGCGGCTGTAGAATCTGTTTGGCCGTTGCTGGTTTCTGCGTTCTTCGTTGCACATCGAGGGGCGCCAGCACACGGTTTCCTTAACTGACTCAGTCAAATGTTTGACTCGATAACGTGGTTTCTTGAGAAGAAATTAAGAATCATGAATTAATGAAAGCACTAAAAATTTAGTATTATAACAAAATTTAAAATTTTAATATATAAATATATATTAATAAACCTTACCATATGAAAAGTATGGTTTTAGAGATTTTCCTATATGGGTGTAGTTCAATTGATAGGGAATTGATAGGGAGTTGTCAGGTTTGAGTCCTATAGTCTCGCCTGATGTGCACTAAGGATAATGGGTGTCATCTGTGTAGATTTTATTTGCGTAGATTTTATACGGTTTCTCATACATAAATTTAAAAAAAAAAATTAAAATCTAATGTTTAAATCTATTTTTAACTACTAGATTTAATAAGTCAAATGAATGTCAATAAATATTAAATCTAAATACAAGAAAGAAAATAATAATTTAAACTATTAAACTTTATTGTTCAATAGGCTATATAAAGAGTATGTATTTCTACTCGAGTGGACTCCATGTCCCAGCTCTGGGTTTAGGCGCCCTTTTGTACAAACGTAATTTTGAAACTTATTAAAATAATACATTTTTTTTATAAAATATAGTTTTAAGATTTTGCAAAATATTGATCATCTAAGATGACTTTTTAACCCTCCCGCCAAATTTAGATATATTTTTTTTTTAAACTTACATTGATATTGAATTTGAATGTATCTCATTTGGATTAGGATAAATTTTGCAGGGTGGATAATTAATCATGAATATTCTTCTTTTGGAAGGGTTTTTAAAAGTAAGAGTAGAGGAATAAATAGAGGTAAAATTGAGATTTTTTTCCCTTTATCCCTTAGTTACCAAACAAGATAACGAGAGGTAATACCTTATTTCCTTTACACCTCCATCATTCTAAATCTTAAACTCTAAACTCTAAAATCAATTTTCCTTTACACTTAGAGAGTTTCACAGACAAAGTCTCAATAGTCTTACTCTTTTTTATTCAAAATAGTGTAGCTAAAGCCCAAATCAGTCTGAGCCTCACTTTTCTCAAGCTTTTCATGGGGAACCGATTTGCTAAAGTTGGACCAAGGGCCTTATCAAGAGTGAAGGAGAAGGATCCAGTGAATATATTGGTGCCTTGAATCATGAGAAGCATGGTTGTCTTGACCTGATAGGCATATAGATATATTTGAGCACTCTTAAAAAATGTGGTCAACTGTAATGTAATAGAAAAATGAAGGCCGATGCGCCATCGACTGAAATAGATCAATGCATAGTGGCCGATGTTAGACAGGTGATAGACGCATGCGTATCAACCTGTTGCGGTCGATATGTAATGTGTCACTGATACAGCTGTAACAACCAGTCAACCATACGGATCACCGAACCAATCTTTTAGTCCTGATTGTGAGATGATATTGTTATTTTAAATTTGAGACTATTTTTTTATATATAAACTTTGAAGACATCTTTTGTATGTTTGAGCGGATTTTAGTTTTTTTTGTTAATTAATTCTTTAAAATATTTAATTGTAATTTTTTTAAATTTTTTTTAACATATGCATATTAAATAGTTGTTCTAAAATAATAAATAAGATGATCATTTAGATCTTAAACTTTATCGATAGAATATCTAAATAATTTAATATATGTATTTTCATAATATTTATTTTAAGACTTACCATTTGCATTTTTTTATTTTGTGGACTTAAAATGGCAACTGTCAGACTCAACCCATGGGCGGGTGCGGGCAAAAAGATACATTCAATAACATGGGCCGTCTTCTCTTATCTCATTAAATTATAGAAGGACAAAGGTGCAATTTGGGATGGGCTTAGGTTGAGCTCCTTTTTGGGCTATATTTAGCTCAAATTAGAATTTGGGTCGGGCCCAAGTCTAATAGATAAAAGCACGAGTTTGATTTGAAAGTTTATATATGAGCCGCATTTTATAAAATGTATTCTCGGTCTTATTTTAGTTGTTCCATTTTAAAATTTTGATTTTTTTATGGAAGGACTCTTAAAAGGCTTATAAATTTCTCTCCAAGAGTAGATAGATAGATAGAGAGAGAGAGAATCAAAATGACATATGAGAACTCTTTTGGGATAGTCCCAAAATGTGACAACTAAATTGGGTCAGAGGGAGTATAATTTTTTTAATTACACCGACAACAAACTTTAATATCATACCTTATTTTATGAAAATTTAGGGAATTTCATCATTTTCCATGAGAGGATGAAGCTAGAACAAGAAATAAAATCTGCAATATTTTTAAAATGAGATTTTGTTGAGTATCGTCTATAGTACAATTAATAAGTGTTTCTTGTTCTAACTGGAGGTAAAAAAATTGTTTTGCTCGAGATATCAGACTATATCGGTCATTTTTTTTTAATTTTTCTGATTAAAAAAATAAAAAAATTGAAAATGTGGCCGTTTTTTTTTTAAAAAAATTTAGAATTGAAAAAATCCATAATATCGGCTTGCAAGAATGATTGATATCTGGTTTTTTTTTTTTTAAAAAAAAAACAATATCTATGGATATCGGCCGATATTTAACTGATACATATCACTGAGATATCGACAATATCAGCCGATATCCTAATAGTATGGCCAATACCTATCGGTAAATAACTTATGAAAAATTTGTTAAATTTAAGAATAAGTGCCAACGGTCTAGATCACAAATTAATCTAATATCATTTTTGTTTAAATTTCAAGAAGGCCTAAACAAAAGATAGGTCAAGCCTAATTTTAATTTGACTATCCTAACCAGGGTCGAAATATCGATTTTCCAAGGCTGAACGATATTTTATCGGCCAGTCAAAAAGGTTATCGGCCGATATGACCGATATTCGGTCCAGAATATCGATCACTATATCATCTGCTAATATGCATAAAAATCGGTCTTTAAAATTTATTTTATTTTTTAAAAAAAAAACCGATATTGCCATTTTGATGATTTTTACAGTTTTATTGACGGTTTTTTGCGGTTTTTGAGGTTTTGAATATCGGAGGAGAGAGAAATGCAATTAAATGCAAATATCGGAGAAGAGAGAAACTTATCGGCCGATATTTCGACTCCTGATCCTAACCTTTAATATTAAGATTTCAATTCAAAGTTGGTATGATCCAATTGGTGTTACTTAAATGCCTAACATTCTTGAGAGTAGGAACCTGTGGAGGGTTTGGACTTTGGACCTTTGAATTCGTTAGTGGGCGATACAACTAAGAAATGACAACCACTTGGATGGTTGATTGGAACACCACTAAGAAATAAAATAAAAAATGCAATTAAAAATAACATCAATTGATGAAATTGAGAAAAATTCATATAAGATAATTTGAGCATGTTCGTAGAAGTAACAACTAAGTACGAAGAAAAGAAAGCATAATGAAGAACTAAAATAAAATAGTTTTTGAAGAAAAAGGACATGTTAGAATGTCAAGTGAGATATCTATTGATTATAATTTTGGATAAAGCAATTTAAAATAGTAAAAATTAAAAAAAAAAATGACTCTAAATAAATGAGATTAGTGATTCTTTGGTGATGACGATGATGACGATGACAAGTGTATGAGCATTTAGTCTTCAATTATCATTTTGAAAAATATAAAAAGAAGTGTAAGGTTTCAAAAAAAAATCGTTAGATGTGACTTGTTTTTCAAATTAGATTTAAATTAAAGAATAAAATTATATAATTTATAACTTAAATTTATCAATTGTACAAATATGATATTGGCAGATATAGCCGATATACCGATTTTTCGATCCCTCGAGTTTTGTTCCATTACGTGTTCTAAGTAGATAAAGCTTGTTTTACCTCAGCTCAGCTCATCAACGGCGGAATATTTGGAGCACTAGTGAGCTACTAGAGTTACTGACATGAAAATAATGGGTGAAAAATAAATTTGTGAACTGGTTAAAAATAAACAATAACAATTTTTAAAATAAAATAAATTTTAATAAAAACTGAACTACACAAGTCAAAATGCAAAATAACATGCTAAAAACACTGGTTTAAAATAAAAAACCAACATCGGCCGATACTATAGCTGTACAGGTGATGCCATACGTATCAACCGTTTTTATTCCCTACAATTATAGGCATCGCACAATATTTCTTTCATTTAGTTTCTAAAACCATGGATTTCTATTGGTATTTCTTGTTCTAAAATCTAAGTAGAATTTCTTATTCGAAAATCAATACTTGTTTCCATAATCTTCATCTTGTTTGCATTTCTTGTATGTGAAAATGATTATCTTTGTGTGACCAAGTAGTAAGTCTTATTGTACATGGGTAGGAAGGCGGAAGGCGGACACATGTTCCAACGACTAGTCAATTCAGATGCCTGAATACCTTAAATTTTTTTTTTTTAAAAAAAGTAAAACAAGGTGTCTTTAAAGGGTAGAATCACAAGTGGGCCTAGTTTTAGGGTGGCCACTATTGGGCTGTATCAGCCATATTTAGGTCTCATATTCGCCCATAAAATGAGCCCATAGTGGTGGTATGATGAAGTTGATCCTAAATCATTTCAACTATAAATCTAGCTTTTTAATTTTCTATTTTCTAGCATGAACTTTCTTACATTTAAATGATGACATGACAAAGATCAATCAGAATCTTTGAACTTTATTAAATTGAATTCTAAAATATTTTCTATTTTAACTATTTTCACTAGTTTTTTTTTAAAAACTTTTTGTTCTGACATGAAAATGGTGTGACAAATTCTTTCACTTAATTAAATTTAATTCTAAAGTCCTTTTTTCATTTTTTAACCATATTATTATTATTATTCTAAATCTTATTGAGTGTGTATGTCAATCCAATGCCATAACTTTTTACTATAAAAGAAATAGAGAAAAGAGCTTTAGATTATATGGTCAGCGTATGGAAATAATTTATTAAATTTATATATAAAAGTTAATTTCAAAACTTACGAGATAAATGACTTAGATAATGATGGAATAAAGAAATAATTCAATGTAAATTGGATCATAAGTGGTGATGGGACCGTTGGAATAGTCTTTCATTAAATATGTTGTCTATAAAAAATTACCATGATTGGATTGATAAAGATATATATTTAAAGCTCTTAAATTTCATCATTTTAAATTACTTCTTAATTTATAAACTTTATGAGATTTAAAAATATGATTTCATCAATTCGATCATAGTAATTTTTGGTGGACAATATATTGAACGAAAGACCATTCCAAGGAGCCTATCAACACTCTATTTGGTGGCCCCAACACCTTGTGTACAGGTAATCTCCAATCGATGTGAGCTGGATCGTTCTTTTGAAAAATATGAAGATGTAACTCAACACAACTCGGCCGAGTTGGGGCAACAAGTTTTGTACTCAATGGCTAATCGAGTTGAGTTTTTTGCTTTAAGACGATGACAACAACGAATCCATGAGATCAAAAGTTAAACTTCCCATGACATTGTATTTCTCATTTCACACTCGAACTCTCAAACTTCGCAATCATTTTCTGCTTGGCTTCAATAATTTCTGACTGCCCATGATTTGGTCTTCTTTCATGTGACGATGTTGATGGTCAATGATTCAATGAAGATTCAATTTTTATTTTTTGTCGATTCATTTTTCAAGGTTTGTTTTGAATTAGATACAGAGAATTCGATTCCTGTGAGGTGGGCCCCACAACTAAAGAAACAAAAAAGAAAAAAGAAAAAGATGATAACAGGAAAGGAGAAGAAGGTGAGATCTAGCTACCATTTTTGTTTCGGTTCTGCTCAAATTTTGAGGGTTTGCTTTTTACATCGTGGAAAACTTATCTATCGGTTCGGATCATAGATTCCACGTCTCTACAACCAACCTATTTCTCATTTTGTGAGATCTCTCCCTATGTTATTTTTATTATTGTTGTTGGAATCCACCTCTAGGTGAAGAATATGATGAACCAACAAGTTTGTGCTCTTGATGATGCGTTGTTCTCTAATTTAGCCAGAGAGAAACTTTGCAATCCCATTATTTTATAATAGAAGATTGATTCAGAGTTTTTCCTGTAGATGTAGGCATACGGCTGAACTACATAAATTTGGTGTCTTGTGGATGGATTTATTTGGTTGGATTTTTCAGTTATTTATTGCTTGATTTTTGTTATTTTATTTACCCATTTTTATTTACACAGAGGAAAAATAGAGTGGTTTTTTCCAACTATCAAAGAGTGAGTAATTACATGCTTGATCTTTCAATTGAAGAAGAACAATCTGGAGCTTCTCTATGTTCTTGACTCCATTGCTTTGGATTGATTCAATGAAGATTAAAAAAAAAAAATCGATTCATTTTTCGGGCTTTGTTCAAATTAGGTGATCATACAGAGAACCTGAGAGGTGAGAGTGAGTGATTCCAAGCTTTGTCTGTCATTGAAGAAGACGAATCTGGAGCTTCTGTATGTTCTTGACTTGATGCTTTACAGTAGAGCATCAAGTGACTCTTCATGGAAATGGATTGACAGTTGTCAATTGATGATAATGGAGAGTTTTCTTCTGTATTATGTATGAGAGTCCCTCGAGTACACTGTCTAGTCTCTATCTCATGTAGGATTTCTCTCTGCCATTTTGGCCAACTTCATTACAATTTTTTTTCCAATTTGAGTACATTATTTGGCTATTACAATGCTTCCATAGACCCAATAAGTCGATTGGCCCATTCCTATGCCAGCTTAGTATTACATTGAGAGGGATTGAGAGGGACTTAGATTGTCTCATTGGTTTTCTTTCCAATGCTTGTCATCTAAGTAATGTCGTTGAGAGAGTGACAGATGAAGATAGGAGAAATTATTCATTGTAAACCAGCGGAGCTTCCCACTCTACTTCACTGGCAAATTCTTTTCTCTATCAATCCACGCACATGGAGTTATCATCCTCCTCCATCTAGTGCGGGTCATCATAATTCAACCACCCGGAAATAGAGTCGTAATCGGCTTTGTTTCTCTATCAATCCATGCACATGGAGTTTTCCATCCTCTTCCATCTGATGCGGGCCATCACAACCCCTCCACCTGAAACTAGAGTTATAATCGGCTCCGATACTATCTCTAACGACTCTGCCCCAACCAGTCTGATATTGTCCACTTGGGCCTCACATACACGCCCTCACAGTTTTGCTTTGAGATGTGCGTCCATACTCACCTCAAAAGACCTCATGTTAGAAGAAGGGAAAAGTGTTGCTTAAATTCCTAAGACTAGAATAGCTCCTTGCGATGTGGGACTTCATTTCCACTCCATCAGCGTCAATTGTCGATTTTCTCTTTTTTTTGATGTATAGTGGAGTTCTCCTTTTTTCACTGGCGATTTTATCAACACTGTGTTCAGGACTTTTCATCCCTGATCACTGCCGCCACCTCAGATTAAAGAAACTGAGTACCATCTGAGTCAGGCCATCACATGGGCTAGGCCTAAATGTTGACATCTATAGTAGCAATGCGGCCCATTAAAAAAAATGAAAATTGAGGAATATCCAATACCCCAATGCCGCATATGTGCATGATTTCCTGAGCAATAGAATATTTGTTATAAAAAATTATGAGAAACATAATATAGAAATAATCATATGTTGTCATTTTTAATATAGTTTCATGAGGATGAATTAATCTATCATCCATTCGAAATAATGGTGAAAAACTATTGGAAAGTTAGACAATAAATTCATTCATCCTCATAAAAATAATTATGAAAATTACAAGATAAAGGTGTAGCTCAAGGGGTAATCTCCTGCCTCATGAAGTAGGAGGTGTCACATTCAAGTTCTATGGCCTCACCTGGTGTGCCCGTGGGAGTTTTACGTTGCATTTTCCACATGTAAATTTAAAAAAAAAATTACAACATATTATGATTTCTGAGACAAAATCGATGTGGCTAACACCCAATTTAAGAGAGAACATAGAAAATGTTTACCATGCCATTCAATTGACAAATGGATGATCAATTCTCTAGACAATTTATTATCTTTGCTCAATCATTAAACCATAGACTAAAATATAAGCAGAGCCCCATGCATTTTAATAAAATAAAGGACAGCTTGATTTTTTTGAGACAGCACATTTCTGCCTAACTCCTAACTGATGGATTGGATCTTGTAAAGACCCAAATGGTTTTTCTTTTGACTTAACAAGACTCAAGATATTCCAAATTCATGGCCCCATTTAATTGTGGTTCACGACTAGTTTCATGTGTGTGGAGTAGGCTTACAAAAGAATTTGGTAATGCCAAAAGATTTAAAGGAATGATTGAAGACTCTTTGGTATGTGATAAGGTAAGTGTTTGAATGAAGGTGACCACATATTTCAAACCCAAAGAGTATGTGGTTGATAATGTATTTTTGACACATATTACTAAATTATTATATATGAACCCCCTAAGGCAAGTAAAGATGAGAAGACCAAATAAATTTTGTAAATTTTATGAGGATTGAAAAAGATTGTTCGATCATAGTTATTTAGTTCATTGTAATTAGTCATGAAGTACCAATTTACTCTTTTTTTTTTTAGTTCGTTCTTCGATTGGTCGAATAATTTGATTTTGATTCGATGTAGTTCACAAATTAAATCAATCTATTTTGATACTTCTATTTTTATTTATAAGTAAGATGTTTGATCATTTTTATACTATTTTAAAATATTTATATTTTTCTGTTGAAAAAATATGCAAGTAATAAGTAAATTTTCTATGACTATATTACTATATACTTCAACAAACCCATTTAAGACTAAATACATATTAGTAGTGAGCATGTTGATAATCCTATTAATAAATTGATGGAACTAGACCTATCGACCTTGAGAAATAGTTAAAATTATATTTAATTGAAAATATTAAATTAATTCATGGAAGCAAGTGAACTTGAACTACAAATTTGATGAGTTAAAAAAATGAACCTACTCTAATGAACTAGTTGTTGGCCAAATAGTTAAATCTACATTCTCCCATGCTGATAATTCATTGGCATATGTTGTTAATTTCGTGACTAAGTCCTTATAAGTCTGAACCAAGCCTTTGGAAGAACGTTAAAGTCAGATCAAGCTTGAAGATCGGAAGACTCTAAAAGGACATCCAAGTAAGATCAAGCCTAAAAGACCACAAGCTAAAAAAGATCGGAAAATCAAAAGCGGCAAAGAAAGTTAGATCTCATGAATGCCATCCAAACTTAGGTATACTGGACCATAGGACGAACTTTGACCTTAGGATCATTGGATAAAAATGATTATGTGTTAAACTGGACTCCTAAGATAGTCATTGACTAATGAAGTAGCTCTCATGATCAAATGTTAAATTTTGCTCTCACAATCATGACATGTACACATAATCAAACTCATATGATTGTAAAAGAACAATCAGAAAAGAGCTCTTCATTTGAAAAAGGAATCACTAAGCTTCAAAATAAAATAATCAAGAGTGATTTCTAAATCTTGGATACCGGTCGATTGATCTTGTCTGTACTCGGACCTGAGACTTATTATCGAATGATCCGACTGAATAATCTGACGACCTAATTCCACGGCTTAACAATATGAAATTCAAAGTTCAAGAAAAGTCAAAATAGCCATTGTGAAGTCAAACTCGACCGTTGGGTTTTTACCGTTCAGTTTCGACCGTTGCAAAATCCGATTGACCGAACTGTAATTTTTGAACGACCGAATTAGAGTTAAACCTTGGGACCTTTCCCTATTTAAACCAGCTCTAACTTGAGAAAAGTAGAGACCTTGAAGCTGAAATTTCACATTCTATTTTCTTGTTGTTGTAATCCATTGTTAGATAATCCTTAATATTGGGATCTCATCTACAGGGGATTCATTGTAAATGTGATTGTATAAATTTCAATTTACTGCTCAAAGCTAAGGCAGTGTGTGAATGATTTTCTTCTCTCACTGTTAACTCTCTTTATGTTACAAAGGTCATTTCAGAAATCTGAAAGCCTTGGGACCATGTCTTCCTCCTCCACTAGGTCAACTCTAACCCCATAAATGGGTCTTTCATGTATCTGTTTTAATCTTCTGTCCCTCCCCTTCCGAATCTTAACCCGACCCTCTCAATGAAGCTAAATAGTTCCATTTATTTGGTTTGATTGTCCCAGTTTCTTCAGTTTCTTAGGGTTGCAAATTGCAATATTTGGCTATAACAAGACCTGATATATATTATTCTGTCAACTAAATTTGCTATTTTATGCATGCCCCTGCATCAGTTCATTGGACTGCTGTAAAATGAATTCTTCGGTATTTGAAAGAAGCTGTGAATTTATGGCCTACGAATTAAACAATCTACCTCAATCTGATTAATTGCTTACTCTGATGGCTGATTGGGCTGGTAACCCAGATGGTCAAAGATCGTTCACAAGCGAGTATTGTGTTTACCTTGGCGGAAATCTTCTCTTGGAGTTTTAAGAAGCAAAAAACAGTAGCTTGGTCGAGCACTGAGTCAGAATATGAAGGATTGGCCAATACATCTACTTAGCTAGGTTTGGATTAAATCACTTATGAGATTTGGGTGTCTATCTCAAAGATCCTCCATTAATTTGGTATGACAACCAATCTCACTTTCAATCCTTTTTTTTCAATGACGCACTAAACATATTGAGATTGATTTTCACTTTGCACATGAGCGGATTGAAAAAATAGAGAGTTCGCTGTCAAATTCATCTCTACAATTGATCAAGTTGCTGATATATTTACACAAGGTCTGTCATCACAAAAATCTCATTTTCCACGAGACAAAGCTGACAGTCACTGATCAGACTATCATCTTGCAGGGGTATATCAAAGATAAAACTAAGATTACTTTCAGTCGTTTCTTCATTTGAAATTTGTATATCGAAATTCTGTTTTTGTTTAAAATCAGCCTCTATTTGAATTCAAATACTGTTGTAATCAACTTTCTTCTCTCATTGTCAACTTTCTTTAGTTTGCATCTCAGTTTATTTCAAATATTTTCCACTTTCATGTCTTTCATTGGCTAATTACTGATATTTCAACATTACATTTAAGATAAATTTTCAACACTCTGTTGTCCACTTCAGTTCCAAACACGGCACCTTGAGTTGTCGGACCCATTTCCACATCTGTCTCCTTCATGGAATCTGGCCCTATGGGTACATACAAAGTACAAAATACAAATATTGCCAGGGCCCTGACCCTAATTACCCTGAGTAAAGCAATTAATCCACAGGGAATTTACGTCACAGAAGAATTTGGCTACTTCAATGGCGCCAGAAAGAGCAAACGGACTCACTCAGCAAGGATATGATACCCAAAGAAGCTCTTTTTCTCTTAAAGAATGTGTGCTATTGGACATGGTCTTTAATGTGGGTCCCTCTTATTCATGACAAGTGTCATTATATAAAGCCTCCATTGAGGATCCCAGGTATTTTTGCAATTGCATCTCCCTCCTCTTCCCCACAAGTTGAGCAGCTGTTCTTCTTCTTCATCCTTTTTTCTGCATGATTTTCTAGAGAGAGAAAAGAAATGAAGGTAGAGCTTAGATTCTTATCCCACAAATTTTTATTTTTTTTTAAAAAATGAACTCCAAAATGGGTTTGCTTTGCTTCTTCTGTGGTTTGATTATTCACCCAATCCTGCTTATGGTTTTTCTAATCTCGATTTGTTTTTATTTTTCCATATTATTAGATCTTTGATTGGATGCACCGAAAGTTGCAGCACTGTGATGGCTACTCTGTTGTTTCTCATAAGAAAGGTGCATTTTTCTATACTTTTTTTCTCACTCTTTCTATTTGTCTGCATATCTTCTTTCGTTCTATCTATGTTGAGTAAAGAATGGTAAAAATCATGCATTTTTGTTGGCATTTGATTTGTTTGGATGAAGAGAAAATAAATTTTCGAAGAAATTCTTTAAAGAATTTTGTAGGTGACTGATCTCACTTGTTTTCATTGTTGGGTTAATTATTGAAAAGAAAAAAAAAAAAATAACACTTTGACAAGAGTTGAAAAGGGGAAAAAATCTTCTGAATTTTATATTCTTTCCCTGAGCATTTTTTACCATTTTAAAAGAAAATATCATCGAGTATAATCTGCCTAAAATGGTAAAAAATGCCCATATCATTAAGGGTCATTCTCTGTAATTTTTTACCTGACGTGTATGTGTACAGATTGAAAGATTTACACGTGCTCTAAAAATTAATTAAGTGAGATGCCTGAATACATTAGTGTTCGAAGAATAATTACAACCTGCATTTTCTATTATTCAGTAAATAAACAAACAAGTGATTTGAGTGGAGCTAATCATCTAATTGAATCGCTTCCATCGTGTGGATCAACGGCTAGAGTCGTTCGATCAAGGCAATGGACAATATTAAAGTGGGTCCCATGGGAATTTTCTGTTGACTATTGTGATCTTTGCTTCTTACCCAGATGGGTTGGATGACGACGGCAGGAGGCCGTCAACGCTTACGTGGAAGCGTGACACTGAAGCGCCACTCCTCCGTCAGGACCACGTGACCCTCGTCAAAGATCTTGACAGCTGGCATGACGGCATTCTCGCCATCGGCACCTTCGGCCTCGAGCACTACCCGTTCTTCGACGAATATTCCGTTCCAGATGAGAAATATTCCGTCCCTGAGATGGAGTCCCAGCACGTGGAAGATGAAGAAGAAGAAGAAGAAGAAGAGCTGGATCCGACGGAAATGAAAGCCTTGGAGCAAGATCTGGTGAGGAATTTTGCAGCCGATAACGGAGCAGGCGGCAAGGGGAAGGAAATGCTGAAATCCAAAGGTCCGTTTGGTGGGTCGCCGGATTTGAATGGTGAGGATGCGAAGACGAAGAAGAAGGGAGAGAGAACGACGTTGGCAGACCTTTTTTCTGCTGATCCAACTTTCTCTGCTACTGAAAAATGTGAGGCAGATGAAATGAAGAGCTCATCAATGAAATCTGGGAAGAAGAAGAAGAAACAAGTACAGTCACTCGCTAAGAAGCTGGTCCCATGGAAGGAAGACGGTTATTCTCTTCCAACAGCTAAACTACACGGAGTACATTCTCTCTCTCTCTCTCTAAAGTTAATCAATCTCTTAGGCTTGTAGGTAATCTCATTTATTAATTAAATTAGTCTCTCTAATAATAAAATTAGTCTCTCTATCTCTACCCATGGTGCAAGCAACTACTAATAACAAAACAAGGATAGTTTTGGAATAGTTTAGTTGGCTCTCATATGTTCAAGAATCAGTCTCACCTTAACCAACACCTATTAATCTCTCTCATAATAAAATTAGTCTCTCTATCTCTACAGTTGGTGCAATTAGGACTGCAACTCGGGTCGGGCGGGGCAGATTTTTTAAAATCCAACCCGACTCGAGTTGATATATATAGAACCCGACTCGAATTCTCAACCCGAACTCTAGAACCCGACTCGACCCGAATTCTAACCCGAATTCTGACCCGACCCACATTATAAACCCATTTTAGCCTAATTTTAAAAGTGTTAGGTCCGGTCGGGTCTGGTTAACTTGTAAAATCCTCAACCCGGCCCAATCCGAATTTCATATGGGTTTTTATCTTTTCAAACCGACCCGGCCCGCTGGCCCGAAAGTCTCGACCCAACCCGCATGATTTCTCGGGTCGGGTCATGCGGGTCAGGCCAAAACTGGACCCGAGTTGCAGCCCTAGGTGCAATCAACCTCTAATAAGAAAACACGAGTAGTTTAGTTCGCTCTCATATATTCATAGAATTTGTCTCAATAGGGGTGAAACTTGAGTTGGGTTTTAACCCAACCCGAGAATCAGTGGGTTTGGGTTATATATTTGTATATTTCGGGTCTGGTTGAGTTGGTAAAATAAAAACTTCCATGAAATTTGGATCAGGTTGAGTTGAGAAATTTAAAATCAATCCGACGTAACTCAATTCGACCCGCTTGCACCAAGTTATAAAACACAACTCGGGTTGACTCGAATCAGATTGGGTTGAGTAATTCGGGTCAACAATTCGAATCGGGTTCAATAAACTTTGACATGAGTTGAGTTTAATAAAACCTGAACTGACCCGACCCGAGTTTCAGTCCTAACTCTCACCTTAGAAAACTCCTATTATTAAAAAATAATTTTAAATTAATTCGATATTTAAAAGTTAATGAAATTAAACTAAAAGCTGATAGGTGAAGTTACTGTTTTAATTTTACTTGACTTTAAGAGAAAAAAATAATCTTTGATTAGTTTAGAGAGTATTTTCTTTAATCTATTTTCGAAATATAATGAAGATTGGCAAACTTGATGAAAAAGAACACTCATCTTCCATCCAATTCACAGGACAAGTGGGACCAACATGGGAATAAAGAAAAATAAGGGGTGGTGGAGAGTTGAAAGTGAAGAAGATTGGATTGTCTAGTCAGCTTGTTTCTTGATATGGTCATATCAATCTAGGGCCCATCTAATAAGTGATTTGAGCTCATACAGGTGGTCAAGTTGTCACACTTATGCCTTAGAGGACACTATATAATAGGATGATAGTAAGTTGGGTCAACAAAAGTGTAGTTATTTTAGCCAATATATATTTGAATCATCTATACATTGAAAAAGTGCCTCCATCTTCGGGTCCCCTAACTCTATTACATAATAGAATTTTGGATAATTTACCCATTGAAATATCAGCTCCATTTCAGCAAAGTTTAGGAATTTAATTCCTAGGTCGACTTCACCTTAGGACTTTGTTGAAGTCTCGCGTTAAAAATGCATTACATTGATATGTATCAGTGTTACGTCTGTATCAACATAACACATTGAATTACATCATAGTGATCGAATTTATATTAAAACAGTCATAACATATAGGTGTGTTGCGGCCGATACAGTTAGACCTTCAGAATTCCACAATGCTTCGGCCAATATACAGTGTATATTGGCCGAATTTGTTATCCAAAGTTGGAGTGATTATTGAGTCAATTTTAAGGTTTTTTTTTTAGTTTGAATTTTGAAATGTTTAGAGTTAGAAAGTTTTTGTTAATGTGGAAATTTTTCAGTAAAATTGACAAATAACAAATTGCCAGTGAGAAAATTTATTTAGCACTAATAATGGTGTAAAAGGTTAATTTAGTGATGTACAAATTTAATAATCAAAAGTATTAAATTGCAAAAAGATATAATATACAAATATGATAAGGCCTTGACTTGAATAAATTCAATCTCGAGTTCTCAACTATGCTTGGCTAAACTCATGCTTGTTTACTTATATTTTATCCAGATTTATATATTATTACTACTAATACTGTCATTATTATTTTAAGTAAATCATAGTTTTGCAAAGAATTGATTATTTGTCTTGTCATTAGCTTCTGAGGAAGATGCTGAAGAGGAAGATCCACCCTGAATTTGATCAAGAAATTCATGAAGCAATTGGTCCAAATGGTACTAAGCAGATGGAAGAAACAAATGGTCTCTCTGCCTTTGGGCATGAAATGATAGGCAATGTTTGTGCAAATGAATCTTTTTCATTGTTATCAGGTATGATTTTCTTATTTTTAATTTACAATAAAGATTTAATTTATTATAAATTATTTAGGTCAATATATATATTCTATGTGAAGTGCCAACAAATCTCTTCGTTTATATCTAATGAGCTAACCTAACAGTAAAAAGGAACAACATTAAAGTCGTCCGTAAGGGATAAGCGTTTAGGGGAAGCATTCCTCTGGCTATTCCGGTAAGCGAGTAATCCGTTGGATACTCCAAACTTTGTTATTGACCACCTTTCCCCTGCTGTTGACCACCTCTTCCGGTAAGCGAGCAGTCCATTAGATACCTTAAACCTTTTTGTTGACTACCTTTCTCCTGTTGTTGACTACCTCTTCCCGTAAGCAAGTAGTCCATTGTGGATCCCCCCTCCCCCATTTTTCAATCCAAGTTTATAAATAGGTGAAATTATCAGAACTTCATCGAAATTTTTAAAATTTGTTGAAAATTTGGCTAAAAAACCTAATGAATATTGGGTAATAGTTTTTTTTCTGAAATTTCACCCATATTTTTAAAATTTATACTTTAGCCCATGTCAAAGTCGAAAAATTGTTGGCTGGAATTTGTACTGAGGGTGTCACGTTGTTTGGAATTATCGAAATGGTTACGGTGGTGATCCATACTCGATAATATTGTGATTTGACGACCCTAGACATTTCTTAACCACCATGCTTTTTAATCATTAATCTGCTCTTTTTTGATTAATCTCCAGTACTTATCACTAATCATAGTGCTAAATTTTTCTACTTTAATTTGCAGAAATTGAATTGCAGTAGTGAGTTGATTATGTGGATGAAAATTCGTTTAGGCTACTGCATTGGACGAATTCTCAAGGTTGTATGTCATCTAGTGTTCTTTCTTTCTTTTTTTTCCTTGTGCATGTTAGGTGTGTGGATTTTCTCTTACCTCATTTCTATTTGTTTCTTTCATCAATGACTGAATGTTGTGATTGATCACAGACATTGATTGAATATGTTTGGCATGTATATATTGGCTTTTAGCATCTAAAGTGGGGAATGGCATGGGCTTAAAAATGGGTTCATTGGATCCGGTTTAATTTTAGAAAAAAATTAAATTGCATTGTGTTAGGTGCGGGTCAACTCAACTCGGTCTTGACTCTTGACAGCTACATTTTTATTGAAAATATAGATATCCCTTTTTTGAATTTGTAGTCTTTTGAACAATCAATTGTGTCGAAAGACTTGAAGAGATATAATGACAAAATGAGAAAAACTCATTCAAATTGGTTTGACATGTAAATAGAAAATCGAATATAGATCTAGTACACAAAATTGAAAGGTTGATAATTGTAAACACCACAAGAGAGGTAGGCTACTTGAAAGATGGAGGGTAGGGATAAAGAAATACAAGGCAGATGGTGGAGTCACCCGACCTTATAATTTATTAGGGCTGCAACTCGGGTCGGGTTTTGGCCCGACCCACATGACCCAACTCGAGAAATCATGCGGGTCGAGTCGAGAATTTTGGGTCAGAGGGTCGGGTCGAGTTGAGAAGATAAAAATCAGCATGAAATTCTGATCGGGTTGGGTTGAGAATTTTACAAGTTAATCCGACCCGACCCGATCCCACCCCGGCTAAAATTAAGCTAAAGTGTGTTCAAAATGCGAGTCGAGTCAAAATTTGGGTCGGAACGGGTTGTAAAGTTCTGATTGAGAATTCTGATCAGGTCAGGTTCCACATATATCAACTAGGGTCGGGTTAGGTTTTAAGGAACCCAACCCGAGTTGCAACCCTATAATTTATGGTTGTTGAATAATAATATGATAGAATTAAAGCATACGAAAAATATTCATATAAAGCTAACATGGTTGAGACTCAAAATTTTGTAAAACTCCAAGTCACTCTGTTTCTCTTTCTTGGAAATTCTAAAAAACCCCTCAACTGTTCTCATAATTCTAAAAGAAGGTACTCTGTTTTAAAAATATTAAAAGGCCTCCTCAGTTTCATAAAAGTATCAAAAACCTCCTTAAACTAAAATTCTAACTTAAATTCACCACTACTTGTCATGTAAAATATTTAAATTGAAAAATCATCCCTCAAGAAAAAATCTTTAATTATCTCTCATTTCTTGGCTCCAACAATAATTTATGTTTGAACAAGTAGCACTCCATAATTTCATTATTTCATTTTATTTTGAATTGTAATTTTTCATGGGTTTTATGTGATTCTCCTAAATACTCATGAAATTTTTAAAATATTTTAGTTACTCTTTTTGAGAAGGGTATTGTGTTATTTTACACGCCCTCCGTCTCATTTTAGTTGTCTGATTAGAACATTTGTATTTTTTAAGGAACTCTTTATATAAGGCTAGCACTCCATATGACCTCATCCATTTTCAACACACTTTATATTACTCCAATATGAATGAAACAACTAGTTTGAGACAATCTCAAAATCCGTATAAGACAATTAAATTGGGACAGAGAGAGTATGATATAATATCATGGTGAAGGAGGATTTTAATTTTTTTATGAAAATTTTAAGGGTTTCTTAAATATTTTCAAGAATACATAGTACTTTTTAGAATTATGCAAAATTTTAGAGGTTTTTTTAAAAAAAAAAAAAAATTCCCCCCTTTTTAACAAATCAAGGTAGTAAGCATCAATTGATTTATGAAATTTTGGAGAATATTATTCACAAGAACATTTCTCTATCCAATCACATGGTGACACATTGGTTAAAGAAACCAAAAAAGTTTCACTGCCTATGAAGACTACCTCTTAACGGCCAAAATCTTTGCATTTGTCGTTCTTAATCCCTATGACTTGTGCTTATACATCACTAAAGCTGAAAAAAAAGTGAGTGATGTTAGAAATCTTGTCAATCAATTTATTCAGTTGTTCATATGAAGCCCATCAAATAGAATGATAATAAGTTTGTGGAAATGTTTTTTAATTTAATTTATTGTCTATCAAAAATCACTTAATTAAAACGATTAAAACATCTTTTTATAATATTTAGATGTTTAGAAAAAAAATTAAATCCATAATAACCCATGAAATAATTTGAAAATTATATAAATCACTAGATAAAATATGTAAACTACAATCTTGCTCCATTGACTTTCACAAAGGAGGGTGGCCTAACGGTCTTGAGTTTGATTTGCGTCAAAACTCCTTTGTGCAACTCTCCATGAGGTTACTCATCGACTTACTCATTTTGTGTGGCTTGAAAGGTTTACACATGGGATTAGTCTCACCTCTAATGTGGGTTGGGAATACCCATTGTCCCATGTTACAGAGAAAAAAAGATTCAACAAAACTTCACCACATTTTTAACCAAAAACCTCTAATTTTCAAAGAGAGAATATTTTAAAAAAAAAACTTAAAAATTAAATAACTTAGGAAAATAAATCCTGGATCCCTAAAGATTAAATTCACAATATTTTAATCAAAAACTCCAATTTACAAATTATCTTAAAGAAAATATTTGAAAAAATTAAAAGAAACTAAACAACTTAAAATAAATAAATCATGCCCCTTGTATTAATCTCTACTAACCTCCAATGCTTAGATCTAATTATATGCAACCCTTATCTTCCAATATAATTCATGAATTTCTTTTTCTCCAAAAATTCCCAATTTCAAGAATTTGTTGCCAAACACCATCCAATCCTAAGTGAATAAGATATTATATCATCTCCATTCAAGTCCATCAGCACCTAACATTATTTCATTATTTTTCTAAAAAAAACTTGAAATGGAAATTATCTTAGAACAAAATTTTGAAAAAAAAATAGTAAAATAAATCAAATGACCAAGAAAGTAAAGGGAAAATGAGGTTGATAGAGAAAATACTTTTCAAATGTGAAGTTCTTGATTTCAAACCTTCCTCGAAGTATCACCTAATGAAAGATTTGGAGTAAAAATGGTGTTTTTCTTAAAGGCATAATCTACTGAAAATGGAGTAAATATGCCTCTTAGAAATTTCTTTTTCTTTTCTACTCAAGAGAGCCTTGGCTTTGTTCAAGAGAATATAAATGGCAGAAGAAATGACTGGGTTAAAATGTTAAACCGAAATTTTTGCAGATCCCAACAATAGCTTTTAATAGGTGGACAGATGAGACCCAGTGTCGAACTGAAGCCAATTTTTTTGGGGAGTTGTCGTCAGATCTTCTTCTCGATTTTAGATTAAGTGATAGAGAAAATTTCTGCCGACGGGACTTACCATATCTATTCCATTTTTTGATAGTCTATCCATCTGTACCATCAGATCTCTGATCTGAATTGCTGGCCAGTTTCTTCAGCGGATGCTTCAGGCGTCTGAAAATCAATTTTGTGAATTTTTTTTCTTAAAATCCAAATAGATCCTGCACTTTTGAGCCTATGATCGAAACCAATATGATCGCCCCTGGCCCACCTATCTACGGCTAAAGAAGACTTTGAATTTCGATCAACGGTGGAGTCCACCGATTGTTTTTTTTCTCTTTTCTATATATTTGGTCGATCCTTCGTCCGAATGAATGGTTCCTTTGGTGGAAGATTAAGTGGAAGGACAAAAAGATCATTTCATCTAACATTTTGAAAAATAATATGTAGGAAAAGAAAAATCGAATGTATGTATGACTTGAAAAAAAAAAATTGCTATTGGCAATTGGGATGTAGCCTTTTAGCCGTACGTCGTGTATCATAACATTCCAAAGAAAAGAATACAAATTCAAAAAAGAAAGACGGAAAGCCAGAAATGCGATTCACATGGTTTAATATAAACTTTTTTTTTCATCATTACATAGACGACCGCACCTCATGCTTTGTGACTCGTGATTCATGACATGAATGAAATGCATTAAACTTTTTTTTTTTTAATAAAGGAGGAAGGAAAAAAAAAAAAAAAGATAAATAATTTTTTATTTATAATTTAGTATTTATCTGGCCTTTTAAATAAATAGAGAATAAGTGGAAGGTGACAAATTCGAGTCTCCATAGCCTTATTTAGTATACTCTAAGGATAATGAGTATCACCTATGGAATTTTTATGCTGAATTTCCCACAATCCCCACACATAAACTCAAAAAATTTATAGTTTAATTTTGAACTTTTATAAATTAATAACTTATATTTAATAAAATTAAAAAAAATTCAAGATTACATAATTAAGACTATCAATTAAAATAAAATTTTACATACCTTCTATTTCTCTACTCACCTATCCAACTTGACTGACTCTTTAAAACTCCTGATTCATTTAATGAAAAATCTTATTTCAAACTCTCATTAGAAAGTGTCCCACTAACCCAACTAAAAAATAAAAAAAAATAAAGAACTATCTAAACTATAAATCCAACCAAAAGATGCGCTCTCACCTAACTAGAGACTTTTATATAATGATTGTCGATCACATTAATTACTTTAAATATGATAGTTAATAATAAATAGTCACATTGATTTGGTATATTATAAGATCCATACCTTTTGCTTATGTTAGTGGATTGGTACGCTGTGGATTCAACTATGTATCATTTGTCGTTATGATTATTTTTAATTTTTAATTTTTTTTTAAGAACAAGGTATCCAAATGTCTCCACTAGAATTTCCCATCGAACTAATTTTTAAGGCATTTGTAAACCTCCTAATTTGCACAGGTTGGATACAAAACTAAAGGGAAGTGACTCTTTTTATGTTGATGGGAGCTTGATCCCACGACCTCTCTTAAATAAAGATGAGAATTGATCATCAAACTAACTCTTCAGAATTCATTTTTAAATTTATTTAACAACTAACTGATCAAAATAAGACTAATCAGTCTATTAGTAAATTTTATGTAGCTATCAAATGTCACAGCTTAATTTTCACTGGTGTTGTTTGTCATTTTGCAACGGTGAAAAATAAAAGTATAAAAATAAGACAAAAATTTCACAATTTAATAGCATTTATTGAAAAATATAAAAAATCTAACATAAAAAATATTTTCCTTAACAAAATATACAAAATCACAAACCACCTCCAATTCCTCCAAAGACCTCAAGACTTGGTTTTTTGACGAGTGTGTGGCTTATCTGAGTCAACTCATGTTTGACATTGACCTATTAAAAAAGTGGACAATTGCTAGGGGAAAAAGAATAGACTCCAGCATCAATAGGCTTCAATAGGTCGAGTTCTTGATGATTCCAGTACTCAGTCAATTCACATGACTCAGCCAGAATTATCTATATTAGTAAATCCTAGAGAAGATTCAACTATGACTCAGTTCCAACTCGGCTCTGACTCAACTGTAACTTGGGTTCTCTCAATTGTGACTTGGCAATGATCCAGTCTTTACATATGACAAATTCTTAAAATATGATAAATGATTTCTCTCTTATACAAAGCAAATAATTTATTTTTGGTTTAGGGAGAAAATTTATTACTTCTACAAAATTTTAGATACAGTTGAACAAGGATTTAAATCTCAGATTTCGACTAAGAGATTTCTCTCTTCTAATTTTTTTTAAAATCACTTTTATCAGTCGATATTGACAATATATATCAGATATCGGCCGACATCTATAGTATCAATTGAGATTTGTTTGCCTGCACTTGAACATAGATGATTGCTTCAACAGTGTACTAATATATCTCCAATTTCTAGATAATTTATTGTGAATTTATAAAGATTATTAGTGTTTAAAAGTATCTATAAATCTAACAAGATATCTAACTTCTAATTTACGAGTCTACCCCGAGTTACCGTGTTGACTCACTTTGTTTAAAATTGAGTCAGAGCTTTGCGAGTCAATCGTCGTTTCCCGCATAAAGTTTGGTCACTGACTCACTGGTAAGGATTCTGAGTTTCTGGCCAAGGCCCAAGTTGTCATGCTTCTTGAATCTTTCTATAAATATGGATTCTTAAGATTTCCACGCATTGGTGGCTTTCTGTCAAAGTGTTTGGGAATTTGGAAATTCTTGAAATTTGGAGCGAGAGAAATGGGTGAGGAATCCAGAATTCACATGTTTGGAGAGGTGAGCAAACACAACCAAAACAAAGATTGCTGGCTCATAATCCATGGAAAGGTAAGCTCTTCGCTCCTCTGTCCTTTCAATTTCACTGAATACTATTTACCCTCCTAAAATCTGGAAACCCATGTTTATTTATTTCATTTCCACTCAGGAATTCTCACTCATAAATTTCGGCCGAAATATGCAAATTGTGAAAATTTAGGGGCAGAACTTTGAAATATCGACTGAAAATTTTCAAAAACTTCTGTCGGCGAGATCTGTAACTGAGCTCAGGATAGAGCAGTGGAATTGGCTTATGCTGAAATTGAAAATTTGGAATTAGTTTACATTAATCATAACTTGGTATTGGTTGATTTTTTATTTTATTTTTATGATCCTGTTCTTTTTTGGATTTTTGTAAAATCAGACTCCAAAGTGAACTCCAATCATTGAGAAAAGTGAGATTTTGATTTATAAATGTCTTTTCACAATATTTTTTGTGGAAATTCTAAATTATTTTCATCTTGGAATTGTTTACACTGTTCTCTGAAAACTTTTTCCAATTAGAAAATTATTTTCATGACTATCTTGTCTGTCTTGTTTGAAAAGTATTGACTGTCTTGTTTTCTCTTTGTTTGATTTTTCTCTTTTTATCTGCACTTCTATTGATTACCATTTCAAATAATATTATTTTTGGAAAGTGATTTGTGCACCCCTCATTTTACCTATGGTGCACTCCTTCAATTTTTTTTTTTCAATTTTGCAATCCACCCACCTTTTTTCCATTTCCATCATTTTTTGGGTGGAGGACAAAATTGAAAAAACAATTGAAGGAGTGCACTATTGATAAAATGGGAGGCTGCACAAATCACTTCCCTTATTTTCATGACTTGGATTTCCAAGGGGAGGGGTGAAAAATAATTTTTATGATATGCAGATTTCTAAGGTCTATATGACCCTACCCATGAGCCAACCATGTCCATATCCAACTTGACACAAAATCCAACCTAACAACAATCCATGATCGGATCTATTTTTTATGGGCGCCCATCTTAATACGAATAAATTCTTTTAGGAGACACAGAACAGAGTGAAATTCTCATTTTATCCTTACCGGTGTACCGCTCATCAAGTACCAGTGAGCCGATAACATACAACGTTCTGCATATCGGTTCACCAGTATTTGATTAGGGGTACACTATTAAAGGTAAAATGAGAATTTCACTCAATCTCGTGTCTCTTAAAAGATTTTGTCCATGTTAAGACGGCAGGTCATTTTCTATTGGTGGATAGTGCAAGGTAGGTCTACTTTTATCAAAATTAAGAGTGCCACAATCACTACCTAAAATTAATCTAATAAATCTTTTGAGATGAACACTCATTATGCACAAATCACTATCCTTTTATTATTATGTCATGCCAATAATAGAATTCAAAAAAGTTTGCCCAATTGTTGAACCTAATCAAATCAAACGACGACAATGAAAACTGATAGTACAATCATTCTTTTAAAAGATGAATACTACGACTGTAATTCTTATTTATCTTATTTTGTTCTTCTTTTCTTTTCTAAAAATACCTATTTCTAATTCAAGAGGGGTTTGGACTAATGGTCAAGAAGCTCCCTTCATAAAAGAAGGTCTTGAATTCAATTCATGCTTAACACTCCTCTAAGTCACTCCCATAGTTGTTTATCCGGTGTGTATAGGAGACTTGCACATGCCCCAAATACTGATCAAATTAAAATGTCCTACCATTAATAATATCACGACTGCAGTGTGATCTTCAATTTTTTATAACTCTTTATCAATTTATTTTTTAAGTCAACAGTTTGTATTTTTATTATGTCATGCCAATAATAGAATTCAAAAAACTTGGTCCAGTTCTTGAACCCAATCAAATCAGACGGCGACAAAGAAAACTGTGAGTACAATGATTCTTTTAAAAGATTGATACTACAACATAATTAACTACACATCTCAAATCACCCTTGCAGGTTTATGATGTATCCCCATTTATGGAGGATCATCCTGGAAGTGGCGAGATCTTGGTAGCAGCGACTGGTATAAAAGTTTTGTACTTCTCTTTCCCACTTGAACCTTTTTCATTCATACTCTTTGATATGATTGTTTCACTTTTTCTTTAACTTGATGACTTCATATTCTCTCTTCAATCAAAATAATGTGTCACCTTGTTCTGATTGTTATTAGCAATTGTTCCATAGTTTGGTGAAGCTAGATAAAAGCGATTTAGTGAATGCGAAATCATATGAACCCATTGAGGAGATCCATTCATGGCTCAAAAACATAGGGCTGCAACTCGGGTTGGATTTTGGCCCAACCCGCATGACCCAACTTGAGAAATCATGTGGTCAGGTCAAGAATTTCGGGGTCAGCGAGTCTGGTCGGGTTGAGAAGATAAAACCCGCATGAAATTCGTGTCGGATCGGGTTGAGGATTTTATAACTTAACCCGACCCGACCCGACTCAACCCGATTTGACCCTGCTAAAATTAGTCTAAAATAGGTTTAAAATGTGGGTCGGGTCAGAATTCGGGTTGATTCGTGTTAGAATTCGGGTAGGGCTGGTTTGTGAAATTCGGGTTGAGAATTTGGATCAAGTCGGGTCGAGTTTTATATATATCAACTCGGGTCAGTTGGGTTTTAAGGAACCCGACCCGAGTTGCAGCCCTACAGAAATGGTGCAGTCATTCTAGTTATGGGATGATACTATGTATATACATGACAAAAGTAGAAATATCAACTTACTGAGGAAAAAAAAAAGAAGTCATTTTGAAGACAATTTTCGTAATTAAGGATGATTCTAAATGCTAAATATAGTAGAATCACATAACAAAGAAGTTGGTTCTTTTAATCCAAAGGGGTTGTTGAACCCGCCTCATGAAGCGAGAGTTCTGAGTTCAATTTTCACTCCACTCCAAAGGTCTACTCCTCGTACAATTACCCGGTGTGTGTGGATAAGGAGGCTTACACATGCCCCGAGGATTAGTCGAATGCTCTAAAAGGCCTGGACACCTCGATCATAAAAAAAAAAAAGCTGATTCTTTAGCATAAGGAGGTTATCTGATACGTTCTTCCTAGTAAGATAGCTTTTGTGCTCTTCTTATCTTTTGAGGTGCACTGTTTTCCCTTAAAACAGAGGCCTTTTTTGTATTTGTATGCCTCTTCTCCATCTTCTTTTATCAACTCTAATGCTACTAAATTTTGCAGGATCGACTTTATTCCATTTGCCTTTTTCTGTTTTTTTCTTTCTCATATTGTGATTTTGCTTATATGATAGCCATTATCCCTATACAACTGTTAAAACATCCATTGGCTAGCATTATGTCATAATATTTTCATTTGAGCTTCATAGTCCATTTGCTATTTTTGCAGGAAAAGATGCAACAGGTGACTTTGAAGATATTGGGCACAGTGATTCTGCTAAAGAGATGATGGATAAATACTATATAGGTGAAATCGATGCATCAACTATTCCGGCAAAGCATCAGAAGATTCAATCACATTCACCATCTTACAATCATAACAAGAGTAATGATCTCATGAAAAAGGTGTTACAGTTCCTTCTACCTCTTGTGATATTGGGCATAGCCTTTGTCACTCGGCACTGGACCAAAACAGAATAGATGAAACAATCAGTTGAATCTATTCTGCATTTCCCATCCATCCGGTGGAGTGATGTACTGATCTGCAATAATAGGTTGAATGGTCTGTGATAAGTCTATTATCTCTTTTTATTGTCAGCAAGTGTAGATTGTTCTTGTGTTTTAAAACTGGTTGGATATGTTGCAGTACAATGCCATTTGGAGTTTGACTTGTTCTACCATGAATAGATAGTTTATTTTTTTTTGAATTTACGTGTAGGAAACTGTAGGAGCATAAAACCACCACGGGTGAGCCCACTACCCCAAAAGCGCACCAAGGTTAGGTCATAGGGGCTCGAAACCGCAACTTCCCGATTCCTGAGACGGGAGGCAACCAGTTGAGCTACACCCATGAATAGATAGTTGTATGCCGTTTATTGATAAATGCAAGCAAGCCGTTGCAAAGGCACATTCTTAGCCTGCCTTGTAAACCTGGACCATCCCTAGGAGTGGGTGGCCACCATTCAACAGCCCCATTTATTTTATATATTTGGAGTTTCACCTCATTCTTTGTCTTGATTTTAAACTATTGTCAAATAATAACTAACATTGATCAAAAGTTTAAAAGTCAAGATTAAATGAATAGAATAATCAATTAGTAAACCTTACATACCTCATATTCATACAGTGACCTATCCAACTCAAACAATTATGTAAGGCCCATAATCCATTCGATGAAAAATCTTGTTAAAGTGACTAAGAAAGTCTTGCTACCTAACTCCAGAAGACATTATTAGAGGTTTCTTTTGCATCTCTTGGAATTTTGCTTTACCTTAAGGTCTTTTTAACATCCATCAAATTATTTGCGAGTCTGCAACCAACTTAGTGATCTTTGATGCCTTGAAAAGGATGGGTTGTTCTCTCTAGTTTGCTTTGTTTTTAGCGGCATGCCCTATCAAATTCATTTGCAGTACTATGGACAGTTTAAAGTAAAATCTGATGAGGGCAATAATTTCATGATAAAGATGTTATACCTCTTTTGATTTGAGGCATGGAATTCTTTTTTTTTTTCATTTGATATTGGACTGAAATGAAATAGATGAAACAATCATATGGATCTATTTTGCAATTCCCATCTGGTAGAATTCATGAGAGTGACCTGAAATAATTGATTGGATGGTGGTAGTAAATAGTAGTTTTTGTTATACCATGAATAGATAATGACATGCCCGTTTGAAAAGAAATGCAAGCAAGTCGTTGAAACACATTTCTAGCCTTCCCACCATTCAGTAACCCCATTGATTGGAGATTTGGAGGAACCTAGTCATTAGTCATTACAATTTCTCACTCACATCGGCCTGTTTGGTTTCTAGAATAAGAGGGAATGGAATTGGACTAGATTTATTTGAACTTGGGTCAGGTCCAAGTATCAAAGGCATTAGATGAACCAGCGACAAAGATGCATAGAAGGCTCAATAACAGCAGAGAATGGGTGAGGCTATGAGAAACCAACCACACAGGAATCAGAACCAATGTTGAACGAGAATGGAGTTCAGAATGAAATCGAAGGAAAGAAGACGCTGGTTTGAGAGAAGATAAAAAGAAGCATTGATTTAGGGAGAAACATCCCATATGAAAATAGCGAAAGAGGAGCGAGAAGATTAGACACAACCTAAAAAAACGTTTTTTTTTTTCTAATGAGGAAGGTGTCCAAGGCTGACTAATTATCAGGGAATGCGCAAACCTCCGTACCCAAACAACGGATAACTCTACATGGAGTGGCCCTTTGGGGTGGAGAAAACAAAAAGATACATGACTAGCAAATGGGTGGGTATCAAGAAGAAAATTGAGAACTAGTGCTCAAGATAGATGAAGTAGGCAGAAAAAATGGATGAGATACAACCACAGGTATGGATGCAGGAAGGTGATGCACTCTGCAACCGATAATTTGTCACACTTTGAAATCTGCAATTTATTATAATCTAATTTGCAACATGTGCTCTATAATTATAAAGACATAACCATCACATGCATCCAATAAAAAACAGGAAATTAAATATAAAAACATGTAAATGATTATATATATAATAATAGAAGTAGGGATATTTTTAAGATTTGTTGTGTAGGTTTATTTTACAATTACTTATTTATTTTAGTGTGGAATGACTAATAGTATTTCAATCTCCACATACTATTATTCAGTTTTCACTTATATTCATGTTCAAGAAGATATAAAACATAAAAGAACTAATGAAATGTCTTTTATGCATTTTATCAAACATCTCGTATGCATTCTACCATAAAAAGGAACAAATATCAAGTAGTATTTTGTATCAAAATAATCAAATAGAAGATGAACTCACACAAAGCAAAACCCATTTTCAGATTCAGTATCCTTTTTCAGAAACAAAAACCTCATGTTTCCCTTATGAAATTCCAAATAAATCCATTTTAGCACCTAAAATCAACGCACATAACACCCAAAAAAATCCATTTTAATCGGATATGAGTGGAAAAAAAAAAACTGATTTAGCTAAGGGTTTTAAAGGAGTTTTGGTTATGCAAAAGAAATTAAATAAAAAAAAAAAAACTTAGTCTGATAATGGGGGGAGCAAATGACAGAGGTGAGACAGGCATCTCACAGTTGAGAGAGACAAAGAAATGGGAGGGAGAAAGAAAAATACTGATTTAGAAAAGAGGGACAGATTGATCGAGATAAGAGAGACAGACCGTTGGGAGAGAGACAGAAAGGGAGAGAGAGAGAGAAACTGTTCGGAAAGAGACAGAAGGGAGAGAGAAACCAGGGGTTGAAATCTCGGATTTTCAAGATCTCGGCCGATATATCTCTCCTTATTTTTTGAAAAATATCAGAAATGTTTTTTATATTTTATTTTTTTCTAATTTAAAAATAAAAATATACATTTATAGGAGGCCCGATTCTGAAAAAAAAAATTAAAATTGAAAATATCAGCCAATGTCTAGACCGATATTGGTCTGATATGGGCGAATATCGGTCTGGACCCACTGTCGATATTTTATTTTAAAAAAAAAACTGATAGAATCGAATATCAACCGATATTCGGTGATATCGGCCGATATTCGGTGATATCGGCCGATATTCCTATGGTACGGCCAATGCATATCGTATTGGCCAAGATTAATTTTCCTGAGAGAAACATAGAAAGGCGAGAGATCAAGAGAAGAGAAGAGCGCGGGAAGACAGAGAGGCGTGAGAGGGAGATTGGGAGAGAGGAATTGCGAGAGTGAGAGCGACGAGGATTCATGAGAGGGAGAGGCGAGGATTCGAGAAAGGGAGAAATAAAACCCTACAGTCCGGCATGCTCTCGAACTGGCGGAGTCTACCCACGGCCCGTCCATGTGCAAATTGTAAACGGACCTTAAGATCCAACCTGTTTTCTTAATAATCAGGCTGAGCACAATGGCATATGTCAATCTCATTCATGTTTTAGCAGCAGATTTCTTCAGTAAGCATGGCATCTGTGACACCTCCAATTGCATTATATAATTCATTTGCTAAGGAATGATATCTATATACAAGCCATGGATCTGTCAACTCATAGAAAAAACATTTGAAAGTGACCCATCAGCTACCAGTACATGAATCATGAATAATTGAATACACAGCACATCTTTGATACTCTTAAGAAGAAAAACCCGAAACATTGATATGAAAATCAAAGTTCTTTTGGTGGGGAAGATTTGTGCAAGCTTTTTATAAAGCCAAAAACGTCCAAAACAGCTTTTGAACATGACTACACAACGACCTGATAAGGGAAATTTTCAAGTCTGATCTCACACCATATTTGGCTTTGCATCTTTTTTTCCTCATAAAATAATCAGGCACAGACGGCTGAAAACTTGGAGAACAGGAGATCTTGTCTAGCCTTCCTGCTGTTGGAATGGCACCATTATTGGACGGAATAGTTTGGATGGAACGAAAGTCAGTCATGATCATCTCACACGATCGAGACGCTACAAGAGAATGCAAAAGATTATCCTACCCATCCAGCAAATGAGTCTTCTTAAGTTCACAAGGCCTCATTGTTCAGATCCAGACTGATCGCCAAAATTTGTAACATGGATCATGATTAATGTGAGACTATTGTAGCCTCTCTTGCCATCCAGACTTGTGTCCACAAATTTGGTGGACACAAGGGGCTTTGTACAGGTTTTCTTTCATTTTTTTAAAAGAGAAGTAAATTACCACTCGGGAAAAAAAAAGTACTGACTAAACTTTTAAATCGATGATTTGTGATTAGAGGGCTTAAGTTGTGCAAAGCATGTTACCTCAAAAGCTCACACCATAAATGGGAGTTTCCATACCATGGCTGTCTTTCTTTAAAATGATTGACCACTTAAATATTGAAATTCATTTGTATAAACCTGGAAAGATTTTCCTTTCTTTTAAACTTCTAGGCACCTCTAAGCAATAAAGGGTGCAGAATACAGTACATGATCACATCATTTGGTAGAATTTTTTGCAGGAATGAAATGCTTGCTGTATACGAGAGGCGTAGACAACTTGCTTGACCCAGGAACAGAGGGAAAAAATAATTATGAGGTGGATTGAAGAATAACCTGAAAAAAATGGGGAGAAATCCAACTCTATATTTTGTCATGGAGGGTTACTATCAAATCATGAGCATCGTCTAGAAGCTTCCACACATCAAGCTGCCCAGCCATGCTGTTACATTCTCTTATGATCTCATCCATGCTGCTGTACTTCTCAATGATCAGTTTCCTTCTCTGCAGGACGCAGGCTGCGATTGCATAGAGCAGCAGATCATCTGTTGGTGGCGGGCGCTGCCTTATCCTACCCCAAGCAGACTTGCCAATTCCTGCCCTGATAGCTGCCTGGTCTGCCCACATCACCTCCCACAGACATACCGTCTGCTCAAAATTCAGCTCTCTCCTAAACAACACCACCACCATCCTATAAACAAAGAAGCAGTCCTCAGCTTTCAACTTCGCCAAGTGCTTGTACAGGTGAGAGTCTTTGGATTTGATAATCCTGGACACTATGTTTAACTGTCTTCTGATGCCCACCTCGTCAAGCCGGAAGTTGTGGCGGGCCTTCCTCATGAAACCCACAAAGCACCAAAAGGCCTCGTGGTCCTCTTCCATAACGGCAATGATAGGTGACAGAAGATCACTCATCCCCTGACAGTAACCTATCTCAGGATCATATAGAGCATACGCTTCAAGAATGGCCACCAGACGTGCTGCATGGAAAATTCCGGAAGGCTCCAAGTGATCATAATCTTTCAGCCCAACAGCCTCAGCTGCACGCCGTGCCCTGTCCTCTGACACAGCTGCCTGATTTGGGGAGTATACAACCCATTCAGCATTTGCACGGACAGCATCAACACGGATGATTCTCTGCCATGTCGCAAAATCCTCGGTCGTATGAGCTATGGAGCTTTGCCTCCCCCTGAGCGAAGAACTTTTGTTGAACTTTGGACCATTCCCTCTGCCCCCTTCATCAGCAGGGCACATCTGAAAATTTTCAGATTCTTCAACAGAGGATTCAGAGTCCGATGATTCTGAGTCAGCAGCAGAAATATCAATCTGGGCAGCCCCATTCTTACCTCCTTCATCTTCCAAAAATAATTTAGAATAAGATGCTTCCTCATGCATAAATGGGCTATCCATATCTTCATTGTCTGGGCATCCTTCCTCTGTTGAAAGTGATTCCCTTGCACTGACTACATCTTCAGATGAGGCAGAATCTGAGTCCTGATTACAACGAGGGCTCTCTTTATAATTTCTTTCCCCTATCTCTTTTAACTTCTTAAAGCTACTATTACTCTGCTTTAAAATTCGGCGGCACTGCCTTCTCAGATTCTCATATTCCTTCCTGTATCATGAAGTGGGAAATCATTGAACCTGTTGGATGTGTATGGAGAACAAAGGAAATCTCCCATCACCCATGAAATGGATGAGATGAGTAATGATATGCCAATTAAACAACTAAGAAATAAGCAAATTTTCCGGGTTATTTTTTAATAGTTCCTCTTATCAGCAGCATGTCATGGCAGATATGTGCAGAAATTAGTGATCGCCATGATGAGGCCAGAATTTGTAAATGCTCTACCCATAAACCAGACCAAACTTCCTCGGTAGGCCCATATGAAACCTATACAGTCAAAGAAAAACATGAAAGGCACACCTGCTGAATTAGGGCTGCAACTCGGGTAGGGTTTTGGCCCGACCCACATGACCCGACCCAAGAAATCATGCGGGCCGGGTTGAGAATTTCGGGTCAGCGGGTCGGGTCAGGACCGGTTGAGAAGATAAAAAACCCACATGAATTCGGGTCGGGTCGGATTGAGCATTTTACAAGTTAACCCGACCCGACCCAACCCGACCCGCCTAAAATTAGGCTAAAATGGGTTCAGAATGCGGGTCGGGTCAGAATTCGGGCTGATTCGGGTCGGATCGGGTTGAGAATTCGGGTCAGATCGGATGGGTTGGGTTCCATATATATCAACTCGGGTCGGGTTGGGGTTTAAGGAACCCGACCCGCCCGACCCCAGTTGCAACACTATGCTGAATAGATCATTGTAATGCTTAGATGGTGAGCCCCACCTGATGCATGCCTAAGATGGGGGACAATTTTTGTTGCACAGAAATAGGTGTCGCAAAAATAGCAAGTGATATTAACAAACTTAAGCACTTAGCTAGTGCAATACAGCTGATGCATCCAATAGGGGGGGAAAATGGCAGAGCTAGCAAGTACCTTCTCTGTGTCCTAATGGAGGTTCTTTCTGTCTTTGAAGCATTTAAATCATACCTGGATAACAGAAGAACAACGAATATCTCATAAAGTTATATCTGAAAGAAAATTATATGAAAACAACTAACTACTAGGAAAGAAGACAACAGTACAATTCCAAGGAAAAGCATATATCAATGCAAAATGAATATTCCACTGAAATATGCCCAGACGGGGCATGGATACGGCAGGGGCACGCCATCAATACAGTAGGGACACGGATTTTACTCATAAATAAAAATGAAGTGTCCAACATAGACACAGCCTAAATTGAAGTGTCCTTGCAACATAAGCAATATAGAAGAAATCATCTCAAAGATAAGATCATATTCAAATTCAATTTGATTTCAAGAATTTACTTAAATTATCAATCTCTAACAATGCCTCCTAGCATTCATAACAAGAAATCATCACCGGTGTTGCAGTTAAATTCAAAATAAGAAAACCGCAATATAGAAAACCACCTAGTCCCACGATATGAAAATATTCAAAATAAGAAAAGTTGAATTTACAATTTGGTCATTTCCAATTCCTTATAAACCAATTATTGCACTCAATTCAATGATAATATTTTTTAACATTAACCTGATAAGCCATAAAAATGATTAAAAGAAAACTATAGACATTCTGAAACATAAATAAGTATTATCAATTAGGACAGGACAATGGAGATGCACATGCTACGTTGGATGAGTGGTTTAACCCTAAAAGATCGAGTTAGAAACATACACATCGGGGATGATATAAAGATAGCTCCAATAGATGACAAATTGAGAGACTCGTTTGAGATGGTTTAGTCATATTAAGAGAAGACCAATCACAATTCCAGTGCATAAAGTTAAGAGGCTAAGGACAAAGGCACTAGGAAGAAGGGCCGACCTTTGAAAACACAGAGGAAATGGATAAGAAAGGGCATTTAGATTGTAGAATGGTTGATGGTATGGTTTATGATAAGATCAATTGGAGAAGAACTTATAAAGCTGACCCTAGATAGATGGGACATTGGTTGCTGTTGATGATGACGTTGTCTTTTTCCTTCCTTTTTGAAATGGTTAAAATTTATTCTTTGGAGTAAAAGAGTTGTAATGGGCCAGCCAGAAAATACAAATTGTGGTGCAAATGCCCAAAACTTCAAAGAAAAGGTGAACCACATATAGCCCATTGGGACCCTCATAAGCTAGAACATCTGATTCAGCATTAGTGGATCCAAAAACATGACAGGATTCAAGGTTGAGTATTCTAGTTAGATCTCCTATCTCATCAATACAGCCAACAAATGTCCAAGGGAAGAGATTAGATGTCGAAGCCCATCGAATAGAGCATAACAAATAACCCTCTAACATGCTGCCAAGAACCAGCAATTCCACTTTTGCACCCATTAAGTATTGCAAAAAGCCCAATCTCATTCACAGAGCAAGCTCCAGAATAAATGAGGAGGGTACTTCCTAAATGATACAAGTCCTCCTCCATCAGATTTATATATTACTTGACAATGACTCCCATCGAAATTTAGCTTGGGGATGAATCATGAGCCATTGAAAGCAGGGAAACTGTGGTTCAATGTTTGAACCCCTTAAACTGTTGACTAGTCCAATGCCTAAGGGTGTGTGAAGTATCCTCAAGCCACCATGTGGGGCCCATGATCAAGTATCTGATGGGCAAGATCTCCAAGTTTCACTTCCTCACAACAACAATTGGCAGGGTGAACCAGTCTCTCTTTCTCACGTACACACATGAACTCTTGTCAACATCTGCATGTTTACTTTCAAAAGAAGTTATCCTACAGTACATTCCATGGATGGGGACATATCTCAAAATCCGACATGGGGCATGAGGTGTCTAATTCAGCAATTCTCAAACAAGATCATGGATTCGGTATGATGTTTGAATAAATCAAAATAGTTATTTATTATAAAATTAAAATAATAGTAATAAAGAATTATATATAATTTTACTCAAGACAATCATGTAGTAAACATTTATTTCACTTCTCTCAAAAAAAAAAAAAAAAAAACGTTTCACTGTTCTAGTTAGATATCAAAAGAAGTAAAATGCAACAATATTCTGTCATCTGGGAAACAATTTTAAGATGGTAATAAAAGAATCCTTGGGAATCATGGAGATTGAGGCAGTGTAGGGTGGCTAACCCTCCATGTGATCCCTAAGAGAATTCAAGCAAAGATTAAAAACTACTGGCTCCCATCTAGAGTAAGCACTAAAGAAAAGATGGCCTTCCACAAAAACCTTATTGCCTCCTCCCTCATGTTTCTCTTGAAAACCCTCAAAAAAAAGTAAGAATGAAAGAAAGAACAACAAAAACGAAAAAACCCAACCTAAGAGGCACATGTCCTCTGGCATTCCTTTATAGGATAAGGATTTTTACATGCTAGGGTTTATGTGTCTCACTGGGAATACAATCAGATAATCTCCAATCACTCTAATTAAAACGATTTAATTAAGAATCTACTTAGATACCACTAGAACTAATAAAATGAACCAAAGAAGGAATTTTAAGAAGGTTAAAAAAGATCTTGGACCCAAGTTTTTTTTTCCAACGTTTATGGTCTAAGCAGCCCATGCATGCCATGACCATCTTATTGGTCAGATCCATGACGCAATCATCACTGTAAAATGATTAGACATAAGCCTAGTACAAGTATGTCAAAGAATGCACAAACCATAGCTCCGATAGCATTATTAAATGATTTAACAAGTAAGCTGTTGTAGATATTGATATCAAGGAGCACGTACCTACGGAAATTGCACAATTTCAAACTCCATCACACTGAACTCCTTCAGTTATATTAAGCTTATACTACATTAAATCCTTGAGCCTAGTTTAGGTTTGCAATAAAACTAAATATCATATTAGGTTTTCTGGCTCCAGCTTTAGGTGCTATGAAATGGATAGAAGTCCAGGTGTCAAGTTCTTTGAAGATAACATAGTTTTTTAGATAAGATGGACACGATACTGGTACGAAGATCCTAAATCCTAGCATTTGCAAACAGGCATATAGATGAAAGAGAAGCACAATAAGTGAAGCAGCATGTCCACTTGAATCCAATTGACTGGAAGCAAAAACCACAGAAGGCCAACTCCACAAATATTGCAAACTTATTTCTTTGGACATAAGGTTGAAAGATTTTTTTTACCAAAAAAAGGCAGGAAATCTTACACTCCTAGGAGGAAAGGCCAAACCTCAGCCCTAATGCTTGGATCGACACCCTGCAGTATAAAAAATGGAATTAGAACACAAGTATGGGAATTTAAACAAAAACAGAATATTCTGGAAAGATAACAAAAATTGGCACAGGAGCAAATATTGGCTGGCCCAAAGCCACAAACACTTGAACATTTCAGCTTATACAGTCAAAGCATGTCTGAATCCTGACCAATTTGGCCCAAATTCATGATGCACAGAAGCAGTTCATCAATAGTTAAATTAAAAGAGACCATTGCTTGGAGCCATCCAGAAGAAAAGAAAGCAAGCAATTTAAATTTAAAAAAAAAAAATTATCTCATATACTAAGTAACTTACTCCGCTGCGAACTTTTTTCAAAAATTTTACTCCATCACGAAGTTTCCCATCAGGTGAAAATAGACGCTTCCACTGTCGAGGTGAAAGGGCATGCTTTCTTCTACGACGGGACCATGGTGATTTGAGACTAGCCCTGAAAGTAGGCATTAAAATTCAGAATCATATCACATGAAGAATAGAAAACTTTAAATAGATGACAGAAAATTAAAATTGAATGGCTTATTATAGAGAGCCAATGGATAGAGCTTTCAATTTGTAAAAACCCAATTCCATAAAATTCTTTATGGAAAAAAAGAAAGATTCATCATCAACATCATCATCAAGCCTTTGTCCTATCTATCTGAGGTTCGTTTTCCAAGTTCTACTTTTCCACAAAAACATCATATAAAAATTTTAAATTAAGAAAAAAACCATTTGTTATCATTTGGCCGAGAAATATGGGCATGATGGTTTCCTTTATATCTTGCAATGGTCTGGAGCAGCTCCAGAACGCAAGCTGGTGTACATACAAAATTGATAATGGATTGATTTTTATCCTCAATCGCAAGTATAAATATAGGCATATTAACTCTGAACTGTTTTTACCTTGATTGAGATTTGGGAAGCACAAAAAAAGGTGCAATCAGAAGACATCCAACAGATCCTAATAATTCCATGGAAACATCATATGGTTTGTGGGACATTGCCTAACAGGCATGTAAAGTAAAGCAGTAAAGAAATCAGATGTTCAAGTACATCAATAAAACCAATTCTTTCAAAATTACCATGATTTCAAACTTCTAATCTCAAGGATCGACTCAGAGAAGTCATTTGAAGAAACCTAGCAGTCAAAGTTAGAAATGAAAATCAAATCTGCATATTTGCCAAACACTGCAAAATTACTAATCTGTAGGTCCACATCTATAGAAAAAGACTGACAGAAACATGCCCCAGATTGCAGCAGTTCTTCCTCTTATCTTCTAAGAAAATAGCCAACAAATCCAAGGCAAGTTTATGTAGTATTTGGTGTCCCACAATGACATTTTTTATGAAAATAAGATTCCAGAAGATATTGGTTCCCAAAAAACAAAATGGTGTTATGCAACCAATTGAAATGTCCTAGAGAAACCATTCAGACACCATTGGTATTTCCTAAAAGTTCATTGAAACGTTTTTAACAAGGTATTGTAGGGGTTTTGAACAAAGGTATATCTGCATTGGAAGACCAATTTTCCTCTGAAATAGAAAATGTACCATAAATTCTAAAATAAATCCCAGAAAATGTCAGCAAACTTATGGTCCTTACCCTCAAACCATCCTTTTCATGGTCACTGGGTCTCTGGTAGCTGGAATCCACTAGTAGAATTACTCACCATTGGTAAGTGCTTAACGTGTAACCCTAAAGTCATTGGTTCGAGTTGTGTTTCCCTTTAAAAAGAAAAGAAAATGATGTTGCTGCACACAACACCTTATAAAATTTGATAAAAGTCCATCCAACTCAGGAATTTCATGCTACCAAAAAGGCTGTAAGAGTAGCAATTGATGTGATTTCAGCCAAAACCATAAGTATAAAACTCATGCCCGACCTTAATCATGCTAGATGTCATTTGGGCAGAAAACCATCTGTCTGCAGCAAATTGCACAAAACACCCAATGTGCGGTTCTTGAATTAACCTTAAAAGTTCAAAGATCATTTTTTAATAAGTAAAACCATGAAAATTCTTCAATAGGAAACCATATCAGAATTTCTGTATGCTAATAATAAGAATCTCAGACTCATAAAAAAAAAAGGTCTACAAAAATCAGGCAGCAGAAAACTAGCCCAAAATATAAATAAATAAAACATCAGTTAACCCTTTGGCCACTGCAAATCTAATCCAATTCAACTGAACAAAGGCCACACTCCAAATCCACCAAATTTACCACAACAGAAGACAATTAATCTGAATTACAAAATCAAATAAAAGAACTCGGAAACCCAATATCAGCTCAGAACTCCAATTGACCAAGTGATGATAACAATATGGCCTTGACCCACACCGACCAATGAACGGGTCTCGGGTCTCATAGGATTCTACTGATCCCACCAGCCTGAACACCCATGAAATTCTCTCTTCCACTGCCTATCACTGATCAGACCCACCCGATGAAAGCTCAAACGAAGAAAAAAAAAAGGAGAATTGGATCTTAAGAGAAAGGGAAAGAAGGAGAAGACTCACCGCTCAAACACAGGAGGGGATGATGACGAAGCTGAGGAGGATGAAGCCGACGAGGAGACAACGTAGAGAACCGAGCGCAAATGGATCCAAGATGACGACGATGATGATGATGACGAAGGCGACGAAGAGGACGAAGAGGTGTGGGTGCGGCGGAGGGCTCTCATAATATCATCTGCCACTTGGGTTTTGCTTCTCTAATCAATCTAACCTCTGTTTCATCCCTTCAATCTCCTGAATTTTTTGGAAGATAAGTTGTGACTCGAAACCGCAGCCACAGCCAAAGCTTGCGAGGAAGAGTTCCTTCCTCTGAGCTAGGATCCTTTCGGGATCTTTGATAGTCTCTTCAATCTGTATATGTTTTATACCTCTCTCTCTCTATCTATCTAATTATCACGATCTACCTATCTATCAGTGTCTCTCTACATACCCATCTGCCTCTCTCTTTTGCTTCTGGGTGGGAACGAAAAGGGGAAGGTTGAGGAATTGGGAGGTGGGGAGTTATCTAGAAGAGGAAATGAAGAGAACGGCGACCAGGGCTAGGCCTGTCATGGCCGTCAATGTGACGGGTGCTATTCTGCCACACTCATTCGAGCTACTGGTTTTTCTGCTTCTACCCCACAAGGAAAATCCTCCTCCTAAAATCAAACTCCTGCTGCTGCTGATGTTGATGCCCACTTCAGTTCCCCCACCATTACCCCATCTCCACCACAGCATAGATAACACAACTTCCTCCAACCCCTCTTCCACCATCACCGAAGACCTCTCTCTCTCTTCCTTTCCTGTGATCTTCTTTCCACTTTCCTCTCTCTATTTCTATATGGTTTGATCTTTTCTGCTTTGTTTCTCTCTCTATTCTCTTGTCCACCTTCCAAGTCTAGTCTAATGAGTAATCAGAAGAGGGAAGACTTTATTTCCATCATGGAGAGATTTCAGGATGTCTTTAAAGATCCATGCTCTTTGAATTTATTAGGGAAAGCCACAAAGTTCTATGTAAATTTGAAATTTTAATAAATGATGATTAGTTCTTTTTTTAAATAAAAAAACCTTCTGAATTCTCACCATCATTGACCAATGGGAAACCATCATTTACTAAAAAAAATAATGAAGAAAATATATTTCACGTTGGAGTTGAGGCTATGATTAATCAGAAAATTAAGGTTAAAAAGTGTTGTTAATTGTGAATTAGTGGTGCCCTCAAAAAATAAACAAGAGATGAGGGAGTGTAAAGGATGGGTTTTTGGATTATTAGGGTGTAAGAATTGGAGATACAAAATACAAATAGAATACAACTTTTATTGTAAGTCCAGTTGCAATTAAGTATAAGCAGAATCTTAGTATATTAAGTATATAAATTTTTATTGAATATTATTCCTTTTTATGTTTTACATTTTTTTTACATTTATATTTTATTTCCTATGTTGTTAAAATAATGTAAAAACTATTATATAATACTGTTTTGCAATCTCTTGTCCAAAATTTCATTAAAGTTAAAAGGAGGTTAGGTGGAAGGGCGTTCATTTTAAAATAGACAAAATTTTTTAGGAGGGGATAGAGTGAAATCCTCATTTTATCCCTACCGGTATACCACTTGTTAAATAACGGTGAACCAATAACGCGTTGCTCTTCATTTATATATTGATCAAGGAAGACTCATACATAGAAAACTAATTATTGTAGTAGATTGTATTTTTGTAGTAGTGTATTTGGTTGGGTATTAAATAAGAAATGTAATCACTGCATACCGAATTTACCATTATCAAAAAAGTTATTTATTTATGATGAAATCAAGGGTCAGGTAGATATTACTCTTTACATTAATATAAGAGTGTGTACAGCAGCAGTTGGCACATTAAATTAAATTTAAAATTTATTAATTGATGGTTATCTGGTCTGAGGCACCAACTGTGGTCTTGAGTAACATGTACAGAAAAAAAAAATTCTTTTTTTTTCACTTTTCAAGTGGACTTGGGTGCTTGCCAAGTGAGTTTTCATACCTACTAGTTTTGGTATTACATGGGGTGTTTTGATCATAATCAGATTCGTCAAGAATTAATTAAATTATATTTTTTAAAATTAATTATTACTTAAAAAAATAAAATTTAATTGATTCAATCAAATTGATTTTAATGAACCACATATTTAACTGTAACAGTTTTCAATAAAAACTCTGGTAAAATTTATTTCTCATCCAAATGCAGCTTAAAGCTTAGTTATGGTTCTATTTATAGTTTTAAGGTCGTGTATAAGTAAAAATGTCTTAAAAATTCAGTACAAATTTAACCGTCAAATCTTATTCATGCGTCGAATTCACTGTTGAACAAATTAAATGAGAGATATTTTTATATTTAACTTTTTGATATCCAACAGTTGTCAAAACTAAAATTTCCACCCTTATTTGTGGGAGATTTTGAGATCAAGCCTCCCTTAACACAAAAAGAATCACTTTCCTTAGTTCTGTTCTCAGTATGTGTAGATTAGAAGGTTTACACATACTCCAAAGATTAGTCAAGTGGAAGGCCTGAAAAATTCAAGTGGGACACTTAGAATACTTGGTCTTAAAAAAAAAAAAACTAAAATTTTACAATAAGCCTATCCTCACAAACTTTTCACCTTGCACTGTTGTTTTCACAAGTAGTTCATCTTTCTTCAGTCTTGGCGTAAATGAGAATTATTTACATAATTACATTGTAAATTTGTATTTACATTTTAGGTAAATTTTGACAGTAACATGATGAGTAGTGTCTGGTGGTCTAGTTTTAAATGTTTTAGGTAGAAGCAGTGTAAGTTACTCCATTCTTTCTAATAATTTGCTCCACTTTGGCTTCTTTTCTGAAAATATCAATTGCTATTCACCTTTGCTGTTAAATAATTAAGAGTGTTCAATCAATGTAATTATTTTCACCATTGGGGCATCAAAGATGGACTGTTGGGTAGTCTATAAATCTTTTATCTCTAGTGAATTTACTTGGATACCCACTGTACAGAAATTTGTAATTGTGAAGCTATCTGCATTCACTAGTGAAACGTATCTCTTAAAATAAGGGATTCCTCCGAAAATAAGTAAGGAATACCCTATTTTCCACAGCAAACCAGCCATTAGATTTAGTAAGAAGTAAATTGACTCTATAAGCTCACAAATAAACTGAATAATCAAATATTAGGATAACTTAATGGCCCTCAAGATCAACAGTCCCATTAATTTTTATCTCTACAATAAAGATTTGAAAAGAAACAAAACAATCTGCATTTGGATGAAAATTTTTATAGGGGTTACTCGATGTTATCTTTGACTAGGGGTTGTCTTTGACCAGGGGTTACCTTAGGTATTATAAATATCTCTTACATGTAAATGACTTGTAAAAGTAGGAGGAGAAGTAAAAAGTTGATTTTTTACTTCTATCCCTTAGTTATCAAACAGGGTAATGTGAAGTTAGAAATATTACCTTCCATTACCCTCTATTCAAACGCAACCCTAGTGTGACAATTTAGAAGTTTTATAATGAAATCTTAACTTGCACCACTATGAATTGTTTTCGGTTGGACGTTGTTATTTAAGAGTGAAAGTTGCCCTTGGGTCTTTTGGAGTCCATGAGAGTGGAGTCTAATATATAGGAATACTTGGGTTTGAAATATATTTTTAGAATGATACTTATCATAAAAAAATCAATTCTATTAGATTCTAAAAGTCATGATTTTAGATAATGTAAAAATCAATGGTCAAATATAGCGGCCTCTTAAAGAGGAAATAATTAAACAATAATCAATTTACAATCTTGTGACTATAGAATCAGACAGATAAAGAAATACAAAAATATGGAAAGTAAAGAATTTCCTTTAATACTCTCTCGCAGCCTTGGCGTGGAAAGACGACGAGTTTAGAACAGAGCATAAAGAAGCGTTGCTTTGAGAGTCTCTTAATAAAGATATCAGCGAGCTGATCTAGAAAAAACACAAATTGAATCTAAAGAGAGCCGACAGTAACACGTTTTTATGTAAAATGATAATCAAGATCGATATGTTTAATCTTAGTAGGGAAGATAGGATCTGTGGTCATTTATATTGCACTAAAATTATCATAGAGAAATAGTGTTAAAGAAGTAATGGGCAAACCAAACTCTCGTAAGAGGAAATAATTGAGTAAAATGGACTTCTAATCCAATAATAAAATTAACTTTAAGTAAATTGAAATTGACTACAAATATAATTTATGAAAGTAAATGGGTGTGATTTCATGAGAAAGTGAGTGTGTGATTCCAAACCTTAGTGAGCTGTGTATGAATTCTTGGCAGCAATGTGGGAACCAGGAAAAGTAGGAGGAGGCTGTTCTTTTATCCTTCTTATCATCATCTGGTGAATTCCCTTTCACTTTTTAAAGGGATTCCCTTCTCTTTTTTGTGGTGCAATTGATGTGTCTTGTCTTTCCTAATTCCTCTTCTCAATTTCCTCCAATAGTTTTCTTTTGCCAGAATCTACAAAACCCCAAGCCATGGTTCAACTCATTCAAGGCCATTGGACCATTAAAATGAAAATAAGAGGAAAAAGAAAGGAAAAGCCTTCAGGTCTTTGTCACTGAGAAGTGGAAATTACCATTTTTGTTTGGACGAAGGGAATCAATATGCAGTTAAAGACAAGGGTGAGAAAGGAGTTGGAACAGTAGTTATTTCTGCATTCTTAATTCCAATTGTACGAACAGAAACCGTTCATAAATTAAATCTAATTGCAACTTTTTTATCCATCATCATTACCGTTACATTTAAATAAAGTTTTAAATTTGATAACATAGATTGAATTCAATATTAAATCGCGATATGTCTCTCTCTCCTTCTTTGTATTTCTTAAAAAATATAGAAAAAATTGAAAAATTTAGGGTGAGAATTTTTTTAAAATAAAAATAATGGGAATTTTTATAAAGTTTAAGACCCTTCAGGGCAAAATTTCGATATGAATAAAGTAGTTTGAAAAATGTCTTAAAACTTTGGAAATATCTAAAAAATTTATAAAATATGAAAGCAACATGATAAAACACTTAATATGAAACTCATGTTCTCAAATATCTCCCTAGTTATATATATATTACAATTCATAATTTTTTATTATAATTTTTTTTAAGTTTAAAAAATATTCAAATATTAAAAAAGATAAAAAAAAAAAAAGACATGTTCGTCTCTAAAGTGACATATGATATAATTAAAATATGATTAAATGGAGAAGAAGTCATAAAATCAACTCTAAATAAATGGAATTAGTCGCTTATGCTAATGATGATTTATCCATTTAAATCAATTTTCTTAAAATCTAATTTTCAATTGAACTCAATCACCAAATCCTCCTTGCACTAAACCATCTGATCAAGTAAACTTGACCATATAATACCGCCTACCAACTCAATCGGTTAAATTTTGGAACTCATATTTTAAATAACTTAGGTGGTGACTCCTGGGAAGAGAGGTCAAAATCTAAAATAAAGTAAAGAACGCTCATCCTAATACGGGCATTATCTTTTAAGAGGCACAGATTTTTTGGATTTTTCACTTTGCTTCTGTAGAAATCGGTTTACTTTCTAATGAATCGGTTCACCTATTCGGTGCACCGATGAGTGAACCGATTCACTTGGAAATGAAAAGAGTCCAGTTCTGAACCGATTCACTAGAAAGTGAACTGATTTCTGCGGATGTATGGAGGGCAAAATAGAAAGTTCACTAAAATCCATGCCTCCTAAAAGATAATACTCTTGTTAGGATCGGCACCCTAAAGTAAATAATCAAATGTTCACCTGTTTGTGGGTCCCACTGAAAGGCCACTTATTTATTTGCTTAGCTTCTGCTTATGTAAATCAAGAAAAATTAAAATAATAATAATAATAATAATAATAATAATAATAAGAATAAAAATAAATTGAGCAATCAAATGTGTCACACTTGTGCTAGAAAAATAATTATTATCATTTGTTTCTTCAACTTTAAGGTTAAACTTGTATCATTTTGTGTAATCTTCTCTTGTATTGAATTATTTGTAATAAGCAAACTACAACTTTAGAGGGTTGATTTTGTAAGAAAGTGATGTTTCTAAGAATTATTGGCATGATTGTGATTGTTTTCTTGTTAGGTTCAACTGTTTAGACTAACCACAGTATTAAAAACTAAAGCTTAAGTTAATCAACTTTGACCACGTGGTCAACAAAACGAGGCCATATTTAAATAAGACTGTGAATGGGTAAAAAGTCTCAATTTAATTTAATTATTAAATATAAAACTAGACACGTGTCATCTCTCTTGTAGTGTGCACTCTGACTATGTTATCATGTCATGTTGAAAACCATTACAATATTAAATGATAAGTTTGGTCGCTATCGAATGCCTCAGGTTTGGCCTATAGGAATATTTAAAGATAATAAAGATATTGGATATATAAATTTGATATCTTATTATTTTAGTTTTATAATTTCATTTTTAAAAAATTTAATTATAAAAGGTATTAATATTTCATGATGAATCTCACAGTAATGTGATTATTAAATTAATTTATATCATTTATGAAATTCTCTCTTCATCTAATCTTACTATTATGTGGAGTCTAGTTCATCCTGAGTCTCTCTAGAGCTCCTGGTAGAAGGTGGAATTTAAGATAAATCTCAGTGAGATTTTTAGATGGATATATGACTGTATTTTGTCTATTTGATGAATATCATTTGAATTTGAATTTATATTTAAGTTAGATGTAATTTTATTTAAATTTAATGGGATTAGAGTGATAGCCAAAAATCCGCCTCAAGAAACGAGTATCCTGAGTTCGATTTTCACTCCTTCCAAAGAGCAGTTCGCACGTAGAGTTACCTGTTGTGTATTGGCAAAGATGCTTTCACATACTCCGAAAATTAATCGGTTGCTCTAAGAGACTAGATACCTTTATCATAAAAAAGAATAAAATTTTATTTAGCAACCATGATTATTTGGTACATCTTTATCATTGAATTGTTTATTCAATTATTTTCTTTTGAGATTAAAACTTTTTTACGACTAGAATGATCAATGAGTCCATTTTGAACCGTTTGATAGTGTCCATATGATATCGTTCAACTATTTAAATTTTTCTATTATAAAATGAGTTCCGTCTTTCATGTTTACTACATCATCATAGAATTACAAAGCTAAAGGAATTATCTAGCTTTAAAAGAATGACTTATTTTATTATTTTAAATTTAATTTTTAATAGCAAATTTAAATTATTATATATAATTATTTATTTCTTGATACTTGTTCAACATTAATGAGAGGCAAATGAAAGTTAATTTAAACTAAATTTGAATTTAAAAAGAAATATAAAGTGATTTAAATGAGTAACTAAAAATACTGTTATGAATTTGTACTCTATTTGATAAAATGAAAAGTAGAACTTTTAGTAGAATATGCTCTTCATCATGTGGGCCCTATGTGCATTGAACATGTTTGGTCCCCCTTTGGTTGAGTAATGAGTCTACCACAGAAAGGCTGGATGGGTTACCAGTTTGGAACATGCCTACTTCCTAGATGGTCTTAACCCTGTTTTTAAAGGTAAAAATCCACTTCCAACCCAATGAAGTGATGGGTTCCACGTATTTACTTATATTTTGAAAAGAATAAAGATTCTAATATTTGGTGGGTAGCAATTGCATCGGGGGTTTATGCAAAATTTCATTCGTTCTATTTTAGTTGTCTCGATTGAAATATTTATATTTTTTTTAAGAACTTTCTATATAAGACTAGCACTTTATATGATTTCATATATTTTCAATACACTTTAGATTACTTCAATATAAATGAGAGTATGAGACAACTATTTTAAGACAATTCTAAAATTCATATAAGACAACTAAATTGACATAGATAGAGTATTATTTAAGTTGTAGCTTCTACTTACTATAAATTAAAGTTAGTTCCATATCCTGCACCTGATATATTATTATGTCATAAATTGATTATTATCCAATTAGTTTCTATCAATGAATAAAAATTCATCTTAGAACATTTTATATTCATTAATTTATTACTTATAAAATCAAGAGTCAGTAAAAATAAAGATATATATATATATAGATGAAATTAGATAAAGGGTTTTTTATGCTTTTTGATTTATTCATTCTTTTTCCTCTTACATTATGTTAGATAGAGTTTACTATTGTTGAGATTATTTTTCGACCTAAAGTGTTTAGGATTTTAAGAGCGTATGATTAATTTTTAAGATATGTACAAATTTTTCTATACATACTTAATAACTCTACGAAAAATTACCTTTGAATCGTATTCAAGACTTCTGCTTCTTTTTTTTAAGCGAATTTGTGGCCATAAGTTCAACCCTAGTGAATTAACTATTCTATTCTAGAGAAATTGTGAGAAACCTTGGGGAGGAGGACCCATTTGTGTGGACTCGACCCACATGCTTTGTTTGCCATGCACATGGATTTAAAAGGAGGCACATGAAGCATGTGGATGCCCCAATCATCAAATGCTTTTCTTTTTCAAAAGGAATGGGGATTGATTTGGGCATCCTGATTTTTTATTTATTTTTAAATAGAAGCATCAAATGAATGATATAAAATTAGGATTATTTTATTTTTTATTTTAAATTTTATTGTTAATAGAATAAAAAATAGAAGGAGGAAATAAGAAAACAGTCTTATTTTACATCATCAATTTTTACCATAATAAAATGCTCTTCAATGCTCTTTTCATTTCTTTCATCAACCCTCTGCCAACATTAAAAAGGTTGGGCATTGACCACATTAGGTAGAACAGTCTGAACTTTGGTGCACCTTTGGTGCCTATTAATTCATGTTGCCCCACCACAAATGGCTCATTAGATAAGCCACATGCTAATGGAAGGATTCTTGGGTGGAATTTAGATATGGGTAAAAAAATATTAAACCTCTGTTTAAGAAATTTTATATTTTATTTTGCTCTTATTTGATGTACATTAGAATACAATAATTTATTTTATAAAACAGTGCCAACCAAGTGAAAAAGTAGCTTCACTTCCCTTAGAAGTGAATATTTTTTTTTTTCACTTGGCAAGTTAGGTAAATAGTCTACAAATAGCTTTTCTAATACGAAATTACAAACTATTTCCCCAAACATCTAAATAGTAAATACCACCGAAAGTGTCTAACTATTTTATGTCAAGTATCTTCATGTATTTGGAAGTGGGTGGATGGATAGAAATTTTTTTTTTTTTTTGGTAAACTTTATTTTTAAGATTGTTCTTTTAAATTAGCAACTCTATTTGTTAGTGAAATAAAATTCTTTGATTTACAAATTGCCTAAGTAACAGCGGTACTCATCAATAAATATCCATTCATTTTTTTTCATTAGAAGATGATCATCATTTCATCAGATAAAATGAAGAGGATAGAAAATAAAACTCTTTTCTCTTTCACAATAAAAGAACTCTTTACCAAAAAAAACTCCACACGGAGTAGCTCAGCTGATAACATTCTGCCTTAAGAAGTGGGATGGTGCGAGTTCGAATCCCCGTGGTGTAACTCGGTGGCTATCTTGTGAGGGTGTGGTACGTCACCTGAAGGAGGGGTTTAGTAGAGTTGTGCTCGAGGTTTCCCCCTCTGTCATATGCACCTATCACAATGTTTGTAGGGCTGCAACTCGGGTCGGATTCCTTAAAATCCAACCCGACCCGAATTGATATATATGGAACCCGACCCGACCAGAATCAACCTGAATTTGGACCTGACCCGCATTTTAACCTATTTTAGAGTAATTTTAGCTGGGTCGGGTCGGGTTGTGTCAGGTTGGGTCGAGTTAACTTATAAAATCCTCAACCCGACTCGACCCGAATTTCATGCAGGTTTTTATCTTCTCAATCTAACCCGACCTGTTGATCCGAAATTCTCAACGCAACCTGAGTTGTAGCCCTAAATATTTGCATTAGTTTTTACAAGACACGCATGCTATATATCATAAGTAGGAGGTTCTAACTTTCAAAGAAAGGCACATGTATAAACACATGGACTGATATATTAATCAGAGTATAATATGGGCTAAGGTTTTTAAAAACTCAACACATGTCATCTAATGAATTTCATAAATTATAACATTTAAATTATTTTTTATCAGATTTATATAACTATAAAATATATTTTTAAATATTTAATATAAAGCCACAAAAATGAATACCTGAGTATGGAAATAAAATATTTTGGTTTAAAAGTCAAGTGATCTTAAAAACTCTGTACAAATTCAATCATCATTTTTTTTTTTGTAGTTTTATATTAGAAAAATAAAATATATTTTACCAGTTAAATAAATCTGATAACAAATAATTCAAATAATATAGTTTTAAAAATAAATTATTGAAAAAATTAAAAAAATAACTTGCTCTTCTTGAGTAGAGTGGACCACCAAAATTGGTGGTTCAAGTAGTGCCAAACAATCTTTTCCTGTGAAAAAGAAGGAAAAGAGAAAAAGGTGGGATTGAATACAGGAAATGATTAGAAGGCATATTGGTGTTTGCCATTCTCTTTGGCTTTGTCTCCACTTTATCATCTGCCTTCTAAAGCCAAAGGCACCAGATTTAACAATACTCATTCTTGCACTTGAATTAGGTCAGGCATGCCTATCATCAATTCAACTTTTATTCACCACTTTATCTTCATGCTCTTCCCATGAGTTTTTGTCACACATTTTTTAAGGGTGAAACTTGGGTCTGGTTTTCATATGATCCGATCTGAGAAACCAGTGGATTTAGATTATATATTTGTATACTTTGGATCGAGTCGGATTGAGAAAATAAAAATTCATATGAAATTCGAGTTGTGTTGACAAATTTAAGATCAACCTGACTCGATTCGATGTAACCCGACTTGACCTGAGTGCTCTAAATTATAAAACAACACATGGGTTGACTCGGGTCAGAAATTCGAGTCGAGTCATGTTGAGTAATTTGGGTCGGGTCAAGTTCAATAAATTTTTGGCATGGGTTGAGTTGGATTTATTAAAACCCGATCTGACCGACCTAAGTCAGCCCTACACACGTCTAATTAGCATTTTTGAAAATAAAGTTTATTAAAAAAAAATCCGATGATCATAGATTGTATAATTATTATGATTGAAGATTAGTCGAGTTTTAAAAATGTCAGAGAAAAGAATTATCTCAATTTAACTGAATGTCAACTCTAAATATATTAGATTAATAGAGTTGATGAAAATATAGTTGCTAAAATTCTTCTTTTGAAATTTTAAATTTATTAAAAGTCATTAAGAAAGTTGAAATATTTAAAAAAAAATATTACCCACATGGGTGTAACTCAGTTGGTTACCTCCCGCCTCAGAAAGCGGGAGGTCATGGGTTCGAGCCTCCATGATCTAACCTTGATGTACCTTTGGGGTAGGGGTTCACCCGTGGGGTTTTACGCTGGGTATCCCGTGATTTTCTACACGTAAATTCAAAAAAAGAAAAAGTGAAATAACCAAATAATAGCTGTTTGTATTTGAATGCCTCCATCAATGATTTATATCTAAAAGAAGAGTCAGAGATTTGAGAGACATTTTATTGGTCACCTATTTGTGAGTTTGATCATTACTAATGAAGTGATGATTGGTAATTCCATCCACAAATAGCCAAAGTCACTCATGACACTTCTTTATTTTACATTTAATAGTTCATTAATTAAATAATAATAATAATTATAATAATGACAAATATATTATAATTTGAATACATCTAATACTCAACTAATAAAGTTTCACACCTAATGATGGGTCTAGGGCTCTGCTACTTAGGACTGCTTTGAATATTAGAATGGCCCTTTAAGAAGTTTGAATGAAGAAAAACGGGGGAATGTGAAGTCCCTTAGAAAAAAAAGTTAGATTTACTTTTCTTTTTATTTTCTCCTCAAATCTAAATATAATTTCCTTTCAAAGGTGAAAAGAACCCATAGTTTCTCCTCTTTCTTTGTTTGACTCTTTCTTTATTTTCTTCTGATACATTGTCCTTTGAAATTTTCAAATAAAATACTCAATTTCAGAGGATAGGCCACATTTTACAATAAAAATAAATGAATGAATAGTCAGTATAGGGACTATAAAGATATTAAAACTTATCACTTAATTCTTAACATCAATCATTAAGTATAGAAAAAAATCCCAACATTTTAATAGTTTAAATTTATAATTGAATAGGCTTCTAAGCAGGGAACAAATATCGGTCGACATCGATAGTTTTAATTAAAAAAATAAAATAAGAGAGAGACATTTCTCGATCGATATATCGGCTGTGACCGAGATTTCAACCCCTGTTTCTAAGTGATCGGCACACCAAGTACTTTGTACTCTGTAGATTTTCTTTTTCCTTTTTTAATTCTTTCTCATAAGAGAAATTTCTACCATTTAAAAGTATTAAAACAATCTTATGAGATCACTTAGAACTTTAGAAGCCCTTGAGTTTTAAGTGCTTCCAACATTTTTCCTTCCCTGTAACAGCGCATAGATCCAAGAATTCTGAATAAATTTTATAAGGGTTTTTCTCCTATTTGTTTACCTGATAGGGTCCGAGTCCAAATTAAAGTTTAAAAAATAAGATCCACTTAAATTTGAATTGGGCCTTAACCTGGCATTTCTGTAATGGATCTAACAATTTGCAGTGTTTTCTTAATGAGTAAAAAAGCAAGGCCTCTATGACACAACAATTTTTTAATCCAATAAAATTGAGATGTCATAAAGACAAATAAGGTTAACTCAGGTACTCAGCTCACTCAATCGGAATACCTACCTTTATTGCTCATATATATATATATATATATAACACGTTAAGTAAATTTAAAGCCGTTTAATTCAAATGCAGAGTATATTAACTCTAAGAGAATGACCGGACAAGAAAGTTGAACCTAAGAGATTTTATTTTTCATATCCCCTCTTTTTTAAAGCGGGAGTCTTAAGTTGTGACGCTCCTGCTCACTTGGGTGCATGAAAAAGTCCCACTTTCTAAGGAGCTGTGCTAGATGGGGGTTTTAAGAGGGGAACATTCCTCCCTGAGCAAGAGAGTTTTTGGATTTAGAGGTGAGCCGGGTTTAAAGCAAAACTGTACAGGTCTAGGTGGGGCTCAAAACGAACAATATCTTGCTGGAGTTGACCGTCACAAATGATATTAGAGATTGGATTCAACCCTCTACTTATATGATGTGGTTGATACGATGATGGCTCTGAGCTTAAAAGAGGTGGATTGTGATGCCTCTGCTTAGCTAGGCATGCGGAAAAAGTCCCACATTGCCCAGAGCTGGGTTTGAAGATGGTTTTAAGAGGGGAGCATCCTCCTTAAGCAAAAGGACTTTTGGGCCTAGAGGTGATCTGAACTCAAAGCAAAATCATAAGGGTTTAAGTGGAGCTCCAAGTAAAAAATATCTTCTTAAGAGTTTTGTCGTCACATGAATTTAATTCCTACTCTATTTCAAAAGATCGTTCCTATATAGATAAGGAGATTTACATATATCTTAAGAATTAATCGAATGTTCTAATAGGCTCAAACACCTTCACCGAAAAAAAAAATCTCTATCTCTTTTCTTATCTATAAAAGAATGGCTGCCCAAATTTTTTCATCAAGGCAATCCACGTGGTTGATCCTTATCACTAGATTAATGGATCCCCTAAATCTGATCATGAAAAAGGGATAATGGGTTGACTAGGACCAAATATAACTGAATGGGATTCCTCTTTTCTGACTTAAAAAAATAACAATACATGATTTTTATATTATTACTATCGATCGAAGTACTGATCCTAACAAATATTTATATAATAAAGTTTAGGAACTAAAGTCTTGGCCTTAGAAATTTGTGCTCACATGCGTAAGCATACACAGACAATTCGAAACAAGATTGTACCTCAATGTCTGTCCAAGTGTTCACATCAGTAGATTGGAAAAATCACAAAAATATTATTTTAATATAGTTTGAAATTTTAATATATAAAATTATATATATTGTTGTTGTTATTAGTATCATTGTAACAACTACTAATCCTAAATAACTGATAAAGTTATATAATAAATTAAAATGTTACAAGTAGAGTATGAGACAAGAAAGAGAGATCATTGAAACAAATCTACTTAAGAAAATTAGAGTCTTGAGTTTGATTTTTTCCCCTTACTTCTTATGAAGCTATATTATTTATATATATTTTGAGAATTATTCAAGTGTTCATAAAGAACTGTACACTTTGATCATAAAAAATAATATTAATACATTAGAATATAGAATGATGAAAATATAAGTTTTATTAAAAAAATCATTTGAAAACCCATTTGAAGGTGGGCCCACTGCTTGAAGTTGTGATCGATATGTTTGAATGATATATTTATATTATTTTCTAAACTCTTTAAAATTTAATTGTTTTAAAACCATTTTAACTTTAATTTTTTTTTTTATAACCTTATAAAAAACACCTCATGATGAATTATGCACATGTAAAAATCATTTATTTTGAATAAATCATTTATAAAAAAATTCATTTCATTTCCAAAATTTTATCATTCACATACTTGTCTCAAATTGAAAGATTGGTCTTGTCCCATTAAGAAAAAGTCATATTTCAAAGAATGGTCCATCAACATCGAGAGACGTGTATTAGTAACCTAACACTTAACCACTTTAAGCTAACTTATACGAAAATAGAAGGGATCTTGCAAAGGTGCATGACTTATTTAATTAATTGTTATCATCTAAGCATGTGATCTAATCTTCCTTTCTTCCTTGAAAGTTGCAATAACGCACATGTAGGCCGGTAATCGGACTCTGATCCGGCCCGACCTGTCAGGATAATCGGACCGTCTGCGACCCAGTCCGATAAGAGCTCGTTTGTCAGTTTGGCCTATCATATGGTCCTAATGCTACTTGAGTGCTATCAAAGCCAAAATTAAAACTTTTTAACCTTAATTTTAGACCACTGGGTCCAATAAATCAAATTTAAAATTAAAACTTTTTAACCTTAATTTTAGGCCACTGGGATTGATAAATTAGATTTTATTCTAAACCTAAATTAGAGTTCGAAAATTTGAAATTCAAATTTCATTTAAAATTCTATCAAGTTGAGAAGTTAATTAAGATATACAACAAGTCATTATAGAATGTCATTTATGGATGGAGAATGGTCTGTGAGCACGAGAAGTGTTTTGAAGAAACCCTAAAATTTTCGCTTAAATCTATCAGACTCGCGGACTGTCTGCGGCCCGCCTGAGTCCTTATCGGACTCTTCGGATCTGTCCGCGAGTCCTTATCGGACTCTTCGGATCTGTCCGCGAGTCCTTATCGGACTCCAGAGTCCGACTCGTTCATGGACTCTAGGATTCGAGCAGAACCAGGGTCCGACTACAGGCCTACCCACATCCATAAATACATTCACTAATCTAATTAGGCGGTTTTGAATATTTTTTATTGGTTCAAGCATGCTAAGATAATAAAATTTATTATTTTATTTATATTTTTAACTTATAGCGGATCAGTGGATCTTATAATATTAAATTCAAAATTGTTAAGCAACTTAAAGCAAAAAATTGAGACCAAAAATTGATTACTAACCATCTAATCAAAATGTATTGACATTAATCACCATCTCCACATTGATATCTGATGAGTTGAAACATAAACTAAATATAAAAATAGTCCTCATGTTCACAAGTGTAATTTCCAGAATACTTGACCAACTATAGAATAGGACTATTCACTTGCCTAAACCAGGGGTAGAAAATTCAGCCGAGATATTGTCCGAGATTTGTTCTCTCTCCTCAATTTTTTTTTTGAAAATTTCGGTGGCTTTTTTCTTTTGAAAAAAATAATTTAAAAAAATACTATTTAAAAAAAAATTAAAAAATATAAATATCAGCCGATATCTGCTCGTATCGAACGAATTTTATACCTCTGACCTAAACCCTGCTTGAGCCTGGTCTATGCCCGACACATATAAATGGGTTTAAACATATATAATAGCCCGACAAGTAGGTGACCCGCGGCACCTTCTTTCCTCCGGGCGAGTAGCTTCTTTTGGGTTGCTACTTTTTATTCCTTTTGTTTTACTTTGCTCGTTTGTTGTATTTTGGGCGGGGGTTTATTTCTCATAGGCCACCTACTGTTTCCTTTTCCTTGTTTTGTAAACTCTTTTTTTTTAATGAAAGTCTACTCTTAACTGTTTCAAAAAAATAATAGCCCGACAAGTTGGGCCCAGGCTCATTCTATTATCCCTCTTAGTTACATAGCTAAGCTCAAGCTTATTGAATAAGCCCATGAGAGCAATCCGGTTTTTTAGCTCGTTTAGTTATATACATGTGTTGTGTATATTTGGTCTATTTTATTATTATTTTTCTACATTCTTAAAAAAACTAACTGTTTATATTAAAACTAGACTTCATGAAGTACAAAGCACCAAAATTTAGCCCTAAACTCAATTTTTAAGTGCTTGATCTTAGTGGAAGAAATCACCAAGTCTCTTTTTCTTAGTGATTTTTAAATGTCTGGTCATTTTGACCACTAAAATCCAGTTGTTGAGTTGATTTTTAAACTCAAATTTGATCCATTTATATCTCATCATTTTTATTATCAATTTGAAAGGTTAAACTTCTAATAAGCCAGCTTAGACTTTTATATATCTATGTGTTGATATAGAAGAAAGCCCAACCCAAATTTGGCCGATGAGTACTCGGCGTGTGTAGATTGGGAGATTTACACATGCTTCAAGGATTAATCACGTGAAACGTCTGGATCAAGGGTACAAAAAGCGTCAGTACCGAGATCTCGGCGTCTCGATCAATATCTCAGTATTTCGGATCTTGGCCGAGATCTCTCTCTCTCTCTCCTAAATTTTTTTGGACAAATATCGGCCGTATAAATGTGTATTGACCGGTGTCGGCCGATATTTCGCTAGTACAGCTGATATTGTGCATATCGGCAGAGATATATCAGGTTTTTAACTCCTGGTCTGGATACCTTGGTCTTAGAAAAAAAAAGACCCATGAACAAGTCCAACTAAGCTTGGAAAGCCCGGGCTAGTAGGCCAGTGGCCAGCTTTGACTTTTATATATCTATGGTTGATATAGAAGAAACTCCAATCCAAACATGGTCGATGAGTATTCAGCATGTGTGGATTAGGAGATGTACATATGCTTTAAAAATTAATCAGGTGTGACGTCCATATGTTAAAAAAAAAAATTGATCCATCAACATGTCCAACTACAACTCATAGGTGGGTCCCACTTCCCAAAGGATGCCTAGCTACAACACATGGGTAAAGTACCAGCTTCTCAAGGGACCATTTTGATTGCACAGATGATTATCAATAATATAATCAATTGAGCCATCTCACACAACCAAGCCTTCCCCAATTTGAATCACCTCAAAGATTTCCAAATTTGCTAGCCGTTAGGTAAACTAACTTCTGTATTAGCTGACCTTCCCGCCAACAACCATCCCCTCTTCAATGTATTTGAACCTTCCTCTGCTCTACACATCTCAAAAGGCCACACAAGAACCCCGTTCAGGAGCAATTCAAAGCTGTTACTCATATCTGTAACACTAGCAGTCGCATTTCAATGGCAGGAGGCAAGTTGAAGGAAGATGAAAGGGCTGGAGCAGAGATAGTTTATGGGTCTGAAGAATGCCAACGCCACTCAAACGAGCTGCTCGAGGAATTGGGATTTCCCAGTGGAATTCTGCCTCTTAAAGACTTACAGGAGTGCGGTTGGGTCCGCGAGACCGGATTCGTGTGGATGAAACAGAAGGCCCCCTACGATCACTTCTTCAAGGGAACCAATAGCCGTGTCAGCTACGCCGCCGAGGTGACCGCCTACGTGGAGAAATTCAAGATGAAGAAGATGACCGGCGTCAAGAGCAGGCAGGTATTGTTATGGGTACCTATAACTGAAATGAGCATCGAAGATCCGCCCAGCGAGAAGATATACTTCAAGACTCCAATGGGGATTGGTAGGTCGTTCCCGATCTCGGCATTTCTCGCCGAGGAAGAGAAAGAAGGGAAACAGGGAAAAGAATAATCACTGGAAAATGCATTGATTGTCTATGGTCAAAGACGCTTATTCTACCATTTTCATAATTCAATTGGGCCCTTCAGGCTCAATCTGATACAGGTTATACTTCTTTATGAGTTCATCTTGCTAAATTTTGCTTACTGTTATTGTGATCATCATTGATACTCGAGATTATTTATGTTCATCTAATGCATTTCTAGCTTCTGGGTTTCACCTCCAAGTTCCTTATTGTCCTTCTTTAGTAAGTATGAAGCAAACAATCTTGTATTCTTGCATTTGGTGCAATTGGGTCTGGTGGGTCGAGTTGAAAGTCTACCACTCGGCCAACTCGTATTAAATTCAAGTCACTACTTTTTAACTCAACTCATATTTGGTCACGCTTTTGACCTGCTTATAACCTAATTTAGTTTTACAACCATAATCAACTTTTAATTTAGGTCAACTAAATTTGGATGAGGTCTAGTTATGCGAGGCGTGAACTATCCAGCCAAATCTAAATTAGGTAAAGTTTTTTCAATTTGAATCAAACCCATATTTTTTATAGGTTAGTATTAATATATTCCACATCACCGGTGGACCTATGGATTATAGGATATATGAATGCATGAGCACTCTCTCTTTAATAGTCAGTTTTTAAGGATGAGTTCTACTCATGTTTTATCATGGTATCAGAGCAACGTACCATATGGATGGATCGAATTCTTATCTCCAGTCCTACATAGAGGGGAAGAGTTGAGTATCTCCAGTCCTGGCACTGAGGAAGAGTGTTAGCATGTAGCATATCGCTTGTGGACTTGTGGATTGTGGGGTTTATAAATGCATGGACACCTTCTCCTTAATAGTCAGTTTTTAATGATGAGTTTTACTCGTATATTTTATCAATGGCCCAACCATATCTCAAGCTGAGCCAGTCGGACTCGGTTGGTCCTAATCCAAGTTACACCTTAAGAATGAGTCACTTCTGCAGCAGAAATGCAGGAAAGAGGAATTTCATTTGAGCTTATATTTGTTTATATGTAGAGAACTGTTTGGGGTTGGTAAAGCATCCTGTGTTGCAAAACAAAACAAGAATAGTTTTCATGGAAATTGCAAGGTAAGAAGAAATAATAATGACAGGCCTTGTCTCACTGCCCAACGACAAGTATGGTGCTACTAACACATTAGGGCATATCCCATATGCTGGATGTCAGGTTTTGGTCTAAAAATGAATGTTTTAAATAATGGAATGATCCTTTGAAGGATTATCAATTATGTGCCTGTTTGCTTCAAGATAAAGCAGAGGAATCCTATTTTTTCACCCATTTAACAAGTTATTTTTGCAGAAAGAAGTGGACAATTTGCAATGAAATTTTCTCCTGCTTTATCTTGGGAGAAAATCACCTTCTTTATCATATATAAACAATAATATCCAAAAAAAAAAAAAAACAAAGAGAAACAACCACAACATAGAGATTTATGTGGTTTCCTTATGGTATGTTTATAGAGTTCAAACCGATCCACTATGCTCAAATGCAAAATGAAGAAGAGGCGGCTTTCGTTACAGATGATATGCTCTCTCTCACAAAACGATCATATAATTACCTGCAATTAGATTGACAGTATATCTTTAATGATCAGACTCCACAGAGCCTAACACTTCATGGATAAAAAGTTTTGCAAGAAAGAGGAAATCTTCACCTTTCCAAATTACCCGAGAAATTTCTTAATGTTTTCTTTCAATCTCACTTTAAGATTTTGAAATATCGACCTTGAAAATCAGTTTATATTGAGTCCATACAATGATCATACCACATTTCTTTTTTTTTTTTTTTTAATTTTTGAATCCAACCGTTGAATATAAGCTCTCAATTGAAATGTACTCTAGAGTATCTTTCCTACCTTTTAGATTTTTGAACATGTTTGAATGAACTCAAAATTATATTCTAGTTTTATTATTTTGGAATTCGCCTCACATTTGAAGTGCCATTTTGACTTATTTTATTTTATTTTCTAATGGGTGGGTTTAGTTTGAATGCATATAAAGATGCTTAAAAAGTAGGTTTAGGTTCACCAAGGAAACTAGCCTGAGTACCTCAGCGGCTTAGCCATTTGAATTTGTCTATGACTGCACATGAATTATAAGCAGTGGTACCATCAAAACCTTTCTTTATTAATATAAATGCAGTTTCATTTATTTACAGAATATGTACATAGCTGCAACAAAGGAAAGTGGTCCTACCCAAGTGCCATATGAAACTTATATTAAAATAAAATATTCCATCAAATCTTTCCAAGTAATTCAACTAGTTTCCAAGGAAATGTAAGAGCAGTAAATTTATAATAACCATGAGTCTCATCCTCCTTGACCCTCTTTATTAACTGTAGATTATGCAAATGGGGCAGGGTGTGTTTTGATTGAGGATTAGGAACATTTAGGAGAAATTATATATATATATATATATTATTGGATTAACGTGTGGGAAACTCAGACACAGTCCTAATAAAACCCTTAGGAATGAGCCCACTACGCCTAAGGTGCACCAAAGTTAGACCATGGGGATTCGAACCCGCAATCTCCTGCTTCCTGAGACAGGAAGCAAACAGTTGAACTACACCCACCCATGTAGGTGACCTTGAAGATTAATGAATTCTAAACAAGAGAAATTAGGATGTGGAGAAGGTCGTCAATGGTGCTGATTGAGATAATAAAACACAATGATCGACTCCATTTTATTTTAGTTGTCTCATTTTAAATATTTGTATTTTTTAAGCAACTTGAATTTGACTTTAAACCACCATACAAATGAGAGGTGATTCTCATCCATTTCAACACACTTTATGCTACTCCAATATAAATGGGACAACTATTTTGGGACAATTTCAAAATCTATACGAGATAACTAAATTGGGACAGAGGGAGTAGTATTTAAAAAGTCAAACTTTAGATAATTTATATAAAAACTTTGATAATGATAATGATAATGATTTATATATATATGATACAAAATAAATAAACAATTAGATGATTAAAATTTTCCAATCTTTAACTTTGACATCATTGTTAAATATCTAAATGAAATTCGAACCTAAACTTGAATAATTTATACAAATTTTAATTAAATGTGACCCAAATTCGGATCTTGACCGCTATGAGTCTGACATAGAAAATGGTAGAAGAGAATTTATTGTGTGCATGCATTTAACATCCAAAGAATAGAAGGTATAAATTAATATTTATTAATTGGAGAGAGGAAATGGAACAATTTGTTCATACAAATATTAAAATGGACGCCGTTGTACATATTTTCAAACAAACGAGTGGTGAGCACATGGTTGTCAGCAATCAGTATAGGAAACTCTTCCACTAACATGCGAAATGGATTGTAACCAAATCTATATTTAGGATTGAAATTAAAATGAGTTGAGTTGGATTTTAATAAATTCAACTTAATTTATATAAAAAAATTATTGAATCTGATTTGATTCGATTTGAATTGTTGACCCGATTCAATCGAGTCTTGAACTGATTTCTGGTCAGACTCAACTCGAGTGCTATATTAAATTTTTAAGTGAGTCCAGTTAAGTCAACTTAAAAAAAGCTTGACTCAACCCGATCCGAATATAATTCAAGTGTTTTTTTTTTTCAATTCAATCTGACTCTAATTTTAAAAATGTATAACTCAACCCACTTAATTTCTAAGGTTGTGTCACGTGGGACGAGTGAAAACCCGGCCCAAGTTTCACCCATTGAGTAATTCTTATTGGATGTCTTATTTAAGCAATGACTATTTGAACCAATCCATCTTCATAGATCTTAGTAGAATCACATAGAATTGCTCAAATTGTTATTTGTGGACAATTCGCCCTTTAGTCCTTGTTGACTAACAAGAAAAAGTAGATTAGAAATAAATAAACTAAAGAAAATTTAAAGACGGTAGAATAGAACAAAATCTCATTTGTTTTAGACAAATACACAAAAGACTCAATACAAAGAAAGGTAAGGTTACAAGTTTGAAGGTATCAAATAAAAGAGGACAAATGAATTAAATGATGATAGTAATGGCTTAATCTGATTTGAAGAAGTCAAGTCATGACATTTAGAGCCCAATCCACTGACATTCTTGAAACTGATTTGACATCTTCCAATGCAAAGATAAATGATTTCTGAAGGGTAATTGGTACAGTGAAGTATGAAAAGTCATGGGTGATATAGTGACTCCACATGTAATAATCTCGATTTTTAAAATCTTAATATCTCGGCTGATACGATATATATGGTTGAGATTATCTTTATCGGTTGATATCTTTTTTTTTTTAGACCGAAGGTGTCCAAGTGTCACGCTCGACTATTCCTTTGAGGCACATGCACACCTCCCTTCATACACATACTAGGTTCATACGATGGGAAAAATGTCCCCACAGGGAGTACCCTCCAAAGGGCCTGGCCATGTATTGACCCCAAGACCTTGCCATCGACAACAAAAGTTGATCGTAAAAGACCTTTATCGGCTGATATCGACGAGATTATCTTTATTGGCCATATTCGATATATATATCGCCAATATCCACGATATATATCGGCTGATAAAGGTGGTTTTTTTATTAAAAAAATTAAGAGAAATTTCTCAGCCGATAGCCGAATATCGACAGATATCAGCTGAAATCTCAGCCGGTACCGAGATTTATACCACTGAGTGAGATCATCAACTTTCCATCCTTAAGGCAAATCTCACCCCACTCCAAAAGAAAATGGCTTATTAGAAATATTGCAGAAAATCTGAAGGCCATTTGAAAATCAACGTTCAACATTGGCTCTTCACCTAATTTGGACATAGGAGATGACCAACTTGACATCTGTCTTTCCAAAAAGTTGCAAACAGGCAAATATGTGTCTTGAAGAGAGAAAACCTGATGCATGGCTAAATTGAAAAAGGCCCAACAGGTTCAAGGGATGAAAACACACCAATTATAATAATAATAAAATAAAAAACATGGCAGTTGGGAGACTGATGATCAAATGTTGGATAACATTTCAGGTAATTTCAGCGCAGTCCAAAATGGTCAGGGTTGGCCTGGACAACCCACCCATATTTCAAGCAGGGTCAGTCTGGTTCTCACTTGGCCCTAACCCAAGTGGCACCTTTAGCCACAACCCAGCTCATTTGTACTTAATTGTTGGACCGGGCCAAGTTACAAGTTTGCATTTGTCAAAAAGCCCAAGCCCAAAAATTATTCAGGTGCTGCAACTTATAATACAGAAGAAAACCCAAATATCAATCCAAAGCTTGACCCTCAACCCACCCACCCACAATGAGCTAAATCCAATCCTTAACAGACCAACCCAAATTGATTTCCATCGGTTGAAAGTTTTCTTCCAAGGAACTCTAACCAGAGTATCCAGAATTTTGGTCAGTATATAAATGGATTTTAGAGGGACAGTACTGGTAAAGATGTAAATCCAGAAGTTCAGTAAACCGAGATACTAGCTGAAACAATAAAGCTTACCCAACTAGCATTATTTGATCAAGGTCAGTGGCTTCCCCAGCAAGAGAATCAACAATATCATGTGCCGACCTGGGAATGTGACTACCATTACACTGCCTCGCCTGCCTAATCTCCTCCATTTTACCTAGAAACCTCCAAGGAAAACCAACCCCTTGGGCGCATTGGGGTTGGCCCCATTGAATAACAGCACCAGTCTCCTTCAATAAAGTCCCCTTCAATGAAGCTAAGCTTTGATGGAGCAACACCCATTAAGAGGACCAGAAAAAGACAGCACCATTACCTCTCTTTCATTGCTAATGTCTCCCAAAGCCTGCTTTCTGCAGATGAACTATGGAAACTCCCACACAAAATTCAGCTTATTCTGTCTCTGACAACAACAAAGTTATTTAGACGTAGAAGCATATACTCCATTCATGGATGGGGCCATTGGATGCCCTCTAAAACTAGAAGCATACCTCATTTGCGGTGTCTTCACGGATCAAATGGAGCCAATGAGAGCAAAAATATCTTACATACTGCTTGATTCAAGCGTGATTGCAGTTCAGTAAAATCCTAGAAAGGAATTATGGAGTGGGACAGTTTCCCAATGTGTAAATTCGGGACAAAATGGGCCTCACATAATTCTCGGAGGTACTAAAATTTTATGAAGAAACACTTGGGAAACTACAATGATCTCCATACTAGAGAAGTGGGAAGTTGAGATGAAAACAGACAGTAGAGATGAAATGACAAGAACTGCTCGTTCCGTGGCCTTGAATTGGGTGGCTAGAGGTGACAGATGAAGTTGATTTTAGTGACCAATCCAGAAACCCTACTTGGTTCTAGTGATGCTGGTGAACCTCAGTCATTGCTATTAAGTATAGTCACCTAAGTAAGGATAGTCATCATGCTAAAAGATCATTGGATTCCTAAAACTACTGCAATATCCCTACCATCCATCACATGTGTTGCTCCCCGATCAATAGGTTAGGATCATCCGATCAAGGAGAGCTGCAATCTACCAAGTAAGGTTCCTCAAAAGGCAGAATTTCTCAAAAAATAGCAAGGCGAAATTGGGAAGATGTCCAAAATCCAAGACTGAAATCGACATTGTGGAGGGACCATTGAACTATAGGTGCCACATAACAGAAAAATGGGAAATATATGGATGCCATCACCAGAATCCAACATAACATAAAACCATTTGCATTTTATTTTATTCAAATCTATAATTACTGCATTTGCAAATGGATGCAAACGTGGGATATCCCTGGTTTTAGTCCCTCGAGATATTACAAAATCATTTACAGAACTGATACCAAAACAAGTTATTATAAGAAACACCAAAACTTACACAACTATCAGGATGCCTGACCCTACAGCTTTGATGCTGCATCCTTGTCAGTAAACCAGGTCAATTCCCCATTTTCAGGTGAAACCATTTGAACAGGCAGTGAAACAGAAGCCTGCTCATTCCCCAGAGTTGTATGCACTGGTCCAGCTTTACCAGCTCCAGTCACCACAAGAGCGATATGTGCAGCTGAGTTGATCACTGGGAGTGTAAAGGTTATTCGTTCTGGTGGGGGTTTGGGAGAGTCCTTTATAAAGGTCACCCACTTCTGATTCTCATTGATGAGAGGATGCCCAGGGAAAAGAGATGCCACATGACCATCTGGGCCCATTCCCAGTAGCATGAGATCAAATCTAGGGAACCCATTAGAAGCTGATACATCAATTACACCTTTCTTAACCAAGTGCTTCAGACAGGTCTCATAATCATCAGCAGCACCCTCAGCAGAGAGAGACTCATTGATGGCATAAACCTGACCAGGAAGAATTTGGACCTGCCATTTCCAGAGAATTAATGAATTAACATGGAAGCAACAAAAAAGACTTCATAGCAGGTTGGGTTTCACAAATGGATAAAATCTTTTGATTAATGAAATATTTATCGACTTTCTGTAGCCTCTTTTTTTCTCAGAAGGATGATGAAAAGAAGGTAATCATTAACCCAGCTGGTACATATACCATGGTAAACTTTACATTCGACCCATCCCCCTATACAAGAGAAAGAACTAAATGTATATTAGGCAGCCAAAAATAGTCCCCTCAAACATTCCATTTCCCCTGACACCGTTTGCAAATACCTACCACCCCAGCAAAAAGAAAATCCAAAAACAAACAATGGTAATAACAATCAAAATTAATCTGCTACACGATTAACTGATCTCCCGACACGATGGAAAGTGAACTCTAAAGCACCAGGCAGCTCCCAAATTTCTCTTACTATCATATGCAATCTCCATGGCACCTTGCATTTTCTAGCAGTCTGCTCAATGTTCTCTGGATCTTCTTCTAGCAGAAACTTTTGTAAATAAAGAGAAGAATTCAAAGATCTCAAGTACCTGGTTTTCCATGTCGGTGATATTGTTGTCTGAAGTGATGAAAGCCATTATCACGACTTTTCAAACCTCTCTCTAAAGGGTGCTTAATATCAAAGACTGGGAGCACTCAAATACTTTCAAGGTATTGTCATTACAAGAATACTCAAAAATGCTTTCTGAGTTGTCTATGTTGACAATATTGTTACAACAACTGATGAAGCCACTATTAGATCTGCTTGAGCTTATCTTCAAAAGGGTGCTTAACATCAATGATTTGGGAAATGCAACTCTCTTTTGGAGAGTGTTTGTTTATCTAGGTGCTCAAGTTCCCTTACTTTTGACAATCAAACAGGTAACTTCAATCCCTCAAAGTGAGTTGAAATTCTCCACCCCAACCTACCCCAAAGCACCCATTCCCCACCAAACCCCCAACCACCACACCACCTCTTCCTAAAAAAAGAGAAAAAACAAAATCCAAACTAACCCTGATAGTTCTCCAAAGTGTGGATAACTATACTTCTCCAATAATCATTGATCATCCATACATGGCTTTCACCATGCTCATTGAACAAGCCCTCCTAATTATTGGTGCTCTAACACCATCCAATACATGTTCACTAGTAGGAATCTAAGCACCTAAGAGAATGAGAAACAATCCATCGTTGCCAAATCATGTAGAATGCTACTCAGAAACTCCTCTGAATGAAGCACCTGAAGACAAAATGGTGTTTTCTAACTACAAGTCCTACCTCCTTGGGTTTAGACATTCAAGCTGCCATTTATATTTCTTCCAATCTAGTTTTTCATAAGTGTATGTGGTTTTTGAACTCATGAGCTTGTGTGCATTTGATGTTGGTGATTGTTTATGGCGAGTCGGTGACAGGTTAGAGTTAATACCTTCCCGAGATAAGCCTAGGATCACTTTTGTGCACAGTTGAGATGTGCTTAATAGTGATAAAGACTCCATGTGCCGTGAAGGTGGCTTGGGTTGTATCAGCACCCGTGAAGCCATAGTACACCTTTGGAGTTTTCTGACCACTGTTGTTGGCAAGCACGATTTTGTGTATGGTCGTGACGTGATTTGTTGGAGAAGTATTAATCTCCAGATTATTGAGCGTAGAGTGCCGAGAGTTGGTGATCTCTCATGCTTGTGACTAGATAAGGGTATCTCGGACTCTTCGATGTTGTTGTTTGGAGGTCTGTGATACTCCTAATTCGATGAGTACCAAGATGAGATGTACCCAAATTTTGTATACCCTATGTTGAGTTGTGGGATCATGTAGCCACTTGAGGATGTTTGTTTTGGTTCGAGATACTGATCTCAGTGTGATATGACACTACTTCACGTGTAAGCTACGTGAGAGGGCCATTTATTTGTGTGATGAGTCGCCCTGTATTGTCCACGTTTGATGTATATTATAATCAGCATCGCCAAATGAGTTATGAATATTTGTTTGCCACGTGTTGAGCTACAATATGAGAGCCATTATGTAGGCATTATTGCATTGTCCATGTGTGATGTGAGCATGTTGATGGCTTAGTAGTCAAGTCCAGAGTGACTTGTGATCAGTAGCTACCTTTGGAGGGTCCTTTGCGCGAAGCGAGACTTGTGAGTGTTGAGACCTTGCCCGGAGCCCTAGAATGATTGAATTTCGGGGGCGAAATTCTTTTAAGGGGGTAGAATGTAATGCCCCAGGTCATCAAAATGGTTATGGGAATAAGATGATATATGAATCGTACGATTTTCGATTCACGATTCACACCCGTAGACCAATTTCGATACGATTCGTGTTTGATAACATTGGGTAAAATTGGAGAATGCCATACACTTAGAGCATTAGGAATATTTGTAAAATTCAATGCTCACAAGGTGTGTGATAATATGTTTGAGTGAATGTTGCCTTGTGCACATTCCAATGATGCCTATGTGTGATTGATGTGAATATATTGTATCAGATACATATGTATGAGTTTCCCAAGTTCTTTATAATTAGATGTTTACTATAATAGAGAATTCATAAATTTGCGATGTGTTGAACTATAATAGAATATATAATAAATCAAGATTGCCTAAGATGTGTAATGTATGGTCTTGATAACTTCTCATACTTGTGTATAGTTATGAGTAATGTATGTAACAAATGAATTCTAATGATTGTGATTAGAATTCATAGATGGGTAACTCATATAATAAGCATGATGAATGTGTTTTAATGTCATGATTGGATTATGTGATTATGTGTACATCATTAGTGAGTACCTATGTTGATAATGGTTGTGGTGGATCGACCTAACGATGTGTAGAACAAATTTCCATGATTTGAAGTGGAATTTGGTAAAGGGTTAGATTAAGTGATATAGGTGAGTTAATGTCAAGTATCTTAGAATCCAAGGGGGTTAACTTGTGCTACAATAGAGATGGGCTAGCATGATTGAAAATGCATGGAATGCAATGTAAATGCTAAGAAAGCCTTGTTTGATTTCCCCAAAGTAAAAGTATGACCGCTCCCCAATGTCAACCCAAATGTGAAAATAATGAACTACGGTTGATCTGATCAATTATGTGGTACGTAGGCAACTGAGAGCATTGTACCTCAGCTCGATCAAAAGATGCATTGTGTCATCCATTTATATTAAGGATGATGTAAGATGTTAAGCAGATGTGAAGGATATAAAGGGATTGGTGGGATATACCTTCCCTAATATAGACTCTAATGCTAGATGTTGGATTCCTCGAAGGTGGCCCGAAGAGGCTATGATGCCTTGGGAATCCCGATATGATGAGACATATATGTTTGTTACTCGAGTAAAGCCTAAAGTGGCTAGAGAACAGTGAAAATTCTTAAGATGGACAGATGAGAACTTTGACACTGAGATATATGTGACTAGGTCACTTGATTATATTAAGACGTGGTATGGGTGTGTCCCTCACGTGATGATGATTGAGACGTGGCATGGGTGCGTCTCTCACATGATATTGATGATGATTGAGATGTGCTATGGGTATGTCCCTCACGTGATATTGATGATGATTGAGACGTGCTATGGGTATGTCCCTCACGTAATGATAACTTTATTGCTCAGTCCGTTGAAAAAAAGAAGGAAATTGTCCTATCAGTAGATCATTGTGTCTCACCTTTTTATAGTTAAAAAGATGAGATAAGTATATAGATTCCATGAGTAAGGCCTAGAGCAGTCGTAAGACCGTGGGAGCCTCGATATGAACATATAGAGACTGTAGCATTGAGATGTATTTGTGACTTGGTCACTTGATATTGAGACGTGGTATGGGTACGTCCCTCACGTGATTATGATGGTTGATTGACCGTTCCAGAAAGGTATTCGGGATGGTGGGGTCGGCTACGGAGACTTCGTCCCGTAGGGTTGCCATCGAGGAGTAGGTCCCTCACATGCTACGCGTTGGAGGGCGCTCTCACGGCTATTTAGCACACTTGATGTGCGTGGTTGCGCAGAGCTAGATACTATTTTACCCCATGGGGTGGTGCTAGCTTCGTTAGACGCAGTCCGATCGCCTTAGACTTTGACTGAATCACCAATGAGGTGAAGGAATGTAGGACGAGGTAGACTTGATCACGCCAGTCGTGGGTCTCCAGCTTAGTAAGTCATGGGCCCTAAATCTTGCTAGGGGTCGCGGTATGTTTATGATATGATATAATGATTTGATATTGTTGCCACAGTCACGTAGTGATTCATTCGAGTGTTGTTCCTATGAATAAAAGATCTCATGGTAGATGATTTGCCCCTGAATTAGTTATGCCCATGGAGGGATTATATTCATGGATGGTTTATACCCATGAATAGATTATACTCACAGATATAGTGTTACCAGGGATGAATGTGTATACTCATGGATGATGGTCCCCATGGTGGTGCTTGGATGGTGGTCTTATGGTAGACGTGTTGGTCCCATGGTAGACTTATTGGTCTTATGTTAGACATGTTGTTCTCATGGTAGACGTATTGGTATTATGGTGGACATGTTGGTCTCATGGTAGACGTATTGGTCTTACGTTAGACATGTTGGTCCCACGGTAGACGAATTGGTATTATAGTGGACATGTTGGTTCCATAGTAGACATATTGGTCTTATGGTAGACTTATTGGTCGTATGATAGACATATTGGTTCTACGAATGTATGAGTTATGCCCATGGATGGATTATACCCATGGAGTGATTATATTCATAGATGATTATTACCCATGGATAGATGATATTTGCTGAGGGAGAGTTACCAAGGATGCATTATGAATCCCATGGATGTTGTTCCCATGGTAGATAGATTGGATTCATGCCTAGTTATTGATTATATGGTAGGCATATTGACCCCATGATAAATATAGTGGTCCCATGGTAGACAGATTGGATTCATGCCTAGTTATTGATTCTATGGTAGGCATATTGACCTCATGATAGATATAGTGGTCCCATGGTAAACGTATTGGTCTCATGGTGAACGTGACGGTTCTATGGATAGATATTATTTTCCCATGGATGGTTATTCCCATGGAGGGCTTTGTGACTATGGATGAGTATTGTATACTGTGGATGGATATTTCCATAGAGGGCGTTGATTCCATAGAGTATTAGACCCATATTTAGAGTATTGTCCCCGAGGAGGGATGTACTTATGTTCGGGTATAGGTCTCATGGCTGAGGTTTATCCCATGTGTGACATTGACCCCATGGTTGACGATGTTCCCATGGTTGGTATAGACCCGTGATTGGCTAGACCCATGATAGATGAGATCTATTCTATTGATGAGGCCCACGATTGGGCAATTAGAATGTCTTGATGCGACATCATGAGTAGCACGGGGTTAGTGCCATGAAATAAATGAATTGAGAACTACGCAAGATCTGATCTCCATTGGAGTACATAGGCAGTTGATAATTCAGTTCGATCATATCAAGGGTCCAATAAGTCCTATGATCCGTAGGGATCTCGCAACACGTGTAGGTGTCACATGTTTGGATTATAAGTTGTGCATGCTTCAGAGTAAAAAATAAAATAAAAGAGTATTGTTTCTCACTTGTCCGTTGGGTCGGGGCGTGACACAACATGTCTGCCCTTCTCTCCTTCCCCTCCCACTCTTCTTTTCTCTTGTAATGGCGTTGTTTTTGCTTGCCTACAAACTTGTTGAGACCATCTTAGACGAGCTTCTCTCATTTTCTCATCTATTACAATTATCTTTAAGGTCCCTTGATGCAATCATTTTTGCTCTAAACTTTGGCTGATTTGACCATACCCGAAGAGCATCTATATGTCATTGTTGACAAAACATCCATGCCTCATCTTGAGGGGGAATGCCATACCCTATAGGAAACAATGAGTTGTCCCTAGGGCACATTTATTTGCACATAGTTTCCCAGGAAAATCAATTAGGAGCTTGAATTTCAAGGCCAAAATATCTTTTTTGGCAAGTCCTTCTGTAGTAAGTTGACTTGTTCTGGTGAGGCTCCTTGGGTGAATCCTAGAATTTGGAAGGGTGTTTCTCCTCTAAAGGTGAAGGTATTTGGGTGGCTTGCAAGCCTGGAGAAAATCTTGACATTGATAATTTGAGTAGGGCTACAACTCGGGTCGGGCGGGCCGAGTTTCTTAAAACCAAACCCCCGAGTTGATATATATGAAATCCGACCGGACCCGACCCGAATTATTAACCCGAACTCTAGAACCAGACCCGACCGGCATTGTAAACCCATTTTATCCTAATTTTAAACGGGTTAGGTCGGGTAGGGTCGGGTTAACTTGTAAAATATTCAACCTGGCCCGATCCGAATTTCATGCGGGTTTTTATCTTTTCAACCCAACACGACCCGCTGGCCCGGAAGTCTAGACCCGACCTGCATCATTTCTCGGGTCAGGTCATGCGGGTCGGGCCAAAACCCGACCCGAGTTGCAGACCTAAATCTGAGGTTGAGAAGAGTGATGACTGTGAATGCATGTCCTCTTTGTTTGTCTCATGCGATGTCAGTGAACGATCTCCTCCATTGTAGTTTTGCTTTGAAGGTTTGGTATCATTTCTTTCAACTGACAGGGGTGGCTTTCTGTGTCCCGAAAACCTGTGTTGATTTGGTCAATGAAGAAATGCTTCTAGTGGGTACTTCTTTTCGAAGAAATCTTTGGGTTGTGACTGTTTTGTGTATTATATGGTCCATTTGGCTGGAGAGAGGTAAAAGGGTTTTTCAGGGTAAGGAGTGCATTGTCTAGCATATTATTGGTGTGATTAAATGCCGAGTTGCTTAGTGGATGATGGGTTCTAATAAATTTTGGGGGATTAGTATTTCTGATATTTATAGGGATTGAGCTTCGGTGGATTTTGTTCAGCCTTATTTGGACCTAGCTTTGTATGTTGCGTGGTTCCCTCGAAGGTTAGGCTTCTGATGCTTAATTTTGTCGATAGTGGTATTTGAGAGATTGGTTTAGCTGGTTATGGTGGAGTAATTCGAAATAATTCTGGCAAGACTTTGATTTATTTTGTTGGTCCTCTCCCAAATAGTTCAATATTGGACGTAGAACTGCATGCTTTATGGCGAGGGGTTCTGAAGTTGGAAGAGCTTGGAGCCTAGGGGAGTGTTTTAGAAGGAGATTCTAAGATTATTATTGATTGGGCTTTGGGTTCTTTATGTCCATGGCTTTACTTAGATAAAGCGGAAACAAACAGTTCTAAAGTTGGTGGTCCCATCATCATACATATCCTAAATAATTTTTATGGAATCATTAGGTATACACTTAGCTATAAAGTACTCCAAATCATATTCCTTGGCACTCTATCCTAAGCTTTTTCCAGGCAATAAAAACTATGTCCATGTTCTTTCTCTTTCCCCTAAATCTCTCTATGAGTTGTTTTAGTACAAGTAGAAAGATGACTTCCATTGTTGACCTACCTGACATAAACTCAAATTTATTTTTTGAGATACTTGACTTCTGCCTTAGACGAACTTCTATTATCCTCTTCCCGAGTTCAATTGCACAATAATTTGTGCAAGTTTGGACATCTCCTTTGTTCTTATAAAAAGGGACTAGTATATTTTTGTCCCAATAAAAAAAATGCTAATGTGCAATAAGAATTAGTGTACAAATTCGGTCACATAAACTAATACTTTTCAAAAAATAAATAATAGTAGTAATAATAGAATCGAAACTTCCATACAAGGTACCAACAGTATTTATACATTGATATTATATCAAATATGTTCATACATCAAAAGCCAATCATTGAAGAAATCAAAATGCTTTCAAAAGATCACTGAGAAAGTGTGCATGAGAGAAATGACCAATTGCATCACTCCTTTTAGTTTGTATGTAGAGAGAGAGAGAGATTGCATATATCAAAACCCTATCAAATGACTGAATGCGAATCTCAGCAGCACATTTTTTATTTCAAAGAATTGGGGATTCCACCACTTTAAAGTGATTGATTGCAACAAATAAAGTCCTCAACACAGTAGAAAACTTCGCAATAATGGTGATGAGGGCATCACATCGAGATTTAGGAAAAAGAGTCATTGTTTTTTATTGAAGCAAATGGGGAAGTAAACCAACCAATTTGGGCTCCAAATTGGCGGACTCAATGTATGTGAATCCCACCGATAATAACGGGACCCATATGGACCCAACTAGCACGAGCAACCAACCGAGTTTCAGCCGGGCCGTGCAATTACACTAAGTCCAGACGTGATCGGCCTGAGTTCAAAACAAATTTGGCCATTTTCATCACCGACTCAACTACTTGAACTCAACTGCCAAAATTAGTGATCAGACTCAGCAGGGAATAAGTTCAGGCAGTGCCAACCCATCCCATCCTACTGAGTTTTGCTCGAGTCAGTGCCAAGTTGTGCAAACCATCGCAAGGTTGTGTTTTCCAAGTTTTCTAAACTGTGTGGACTACGCCAACTCAACATGGTGAAAGCAGCGCCCCAGCCAATCAACCCAGCCTTCTTTCTTCCAAACAGTCGTCTCTCAAAATACTTGGATCTCCTTGTAACTTAGCTTGAAAATCAACTGAGCGTCCTAGGCCTACCGCGTCAAGGTGTTCAGCAACACCACTGTTTTAATTTTATTTTTTTGTGTTATTTGAACCAGCTGAGTCCGCGCATCGAAAGCTGAAAACTCAATCCCTTGAAACCCAGTAGGGCGTAGGATGACTCCTAGCCATGCATCCACCAGACCAGCAACACCTCAGTGTTATCTGAACAAGCTGACTCAACTGACGCAGCAAAGACGTGGCCCAAATCCCAGCCATTCAATCAGACCTCTCACCGAGTTGGAACGAGCGAGAGCATGCACCCAAGACATGGCCATTTTTTATCAAGTCTGAGTGACTTTTTAGTTTTATTTTTTGATTCTTCAAACTTAAGAAACCTATATAAGGTGGATTTGGAACCGAAGGAGAAACAAAGAAAGAGAAGGAGAAATAATCAAGAGAAAAAAAAAGGAGAGAATTTCGAGTGAGTTCGTACGGCTTTGAGTCTAGTCCGAGTTGGGACGACTGAGTCCGAGCTGGGACATTTCGAGTACGAGTCAGGACGATTCAAGTCCAAGTCGAGACCATTCAAGTCTAAGTCAAGGCGATTCGTGTCTGAGTTGAAGCACTCGAGTCTGAGCCAGGACGATTTGAGTCTGAATCAGGACGCAGCAGCTGAGAGCGGGATCTAAGTTATCTCTTGTATTTGTAAGTGGTTACTGAATTGAGGCTAGTATTATTCGGCGTAGATTGAATCAAATGAGATTTTCTTTTGTATTTAAATTAAGTTCAATTTTGGATTGCAACTCATATATTTGTTTTTCAATCAAGCGTATTAGAAATCCGGGACCATTTGTTCCTAGAAGTGTGTGTAGCATTCCTCGTGGAAGGGAGCACATCCAGCCCGACGCTGGATATGACTTCATATTATCTATGTGGTTTGTTAGATAATTCAATTGGATTGCTATATCGGGCTACATTTTGGTACTAGAGCTTCCTGTAGCACGCATTTGGTACATGACCACATTGAACGGAAGCTCGTTTAGTTATACATCACATATTGTACGTCCAATTTACAACATTGGGCTACATCAAATAGTAACCAGAAGTTCAGTTCACAGAGAAAAAAGGTATCCAGGAAATCGAGTAAGCACAGAGGACCATAGACAGAAACTTCTCAAGAAACAGAAAGAGGGTCTCTTCTACCTTTGAGAGGAACCCATCGTAAGCAAGTTTATAGTTGCTGTCATCGTGAGCTTTTGGGACAACTCTCTCATCCACCCAAAAGATGTGCCATTTTGCCCACTCAACAGATTCAACATAAGGTGGCTCTAACAGTTTCCTGCAATTTCAACAGAACAATAAAGAGAATGAAAATGCTAAATACCCAATTCTCTATCTGAAGATTCCAACATCACTGTCTCAAAATGATAAGGGGAAAAAGAGATACCACCCCATTTGAGTTTTCAACAGCTCAAATGAGAACAAAAGTTAGCTTCATCTTAATGCATGGAATCAAAACACTTTTCTGAAAAATAACAATCTTTTAACCAGTAACAAAAATGAATTTAACCATGTTTTGTTAAAATTGGCTAGTTTCTAAGCAAGTACTTGCCTTCAATGCATCCAAATTCTAAACCGAGCTCAGCAAACAGTTGGATGCCGAACGCCATGAAAGACAAATTACAATATAAAGATAAAAACATGGCTATCTGGATTGCTGGATCGTGGTATGCAGGTCACGATTTGTGGGTGACAATGATCCGAGCTAGCTGGGGGTAGAATACATGTGAAAAATTAAATACTTACTGTATTTAGCTCAAGGTATTAAATAAAGACAAAATTGTTAAATATTTACAATATTTTTCACGTATTTTCACAAATATAATAGAAAATGTATACTTGTAAAACAATAATACTGATTCCCAGTTACATGGGTTTGAGCAACCTATGAATCTTGGCTAACAATAAACTCTGATCTAGAACCATAGGTCGTATATAGATCAATTGACTGAAAAGATTCTAAGGGAAATATTCAACATTTTAAGATAGCATCTTCCAAATGTGTAAATTCCAACACCGGATGAAATTAGATAATTTAAAAAAAAATAAAAAATCAAACCTGAGGGATTTGATGAGAGATCCGCCCGACAAAACAACAGTAAAAGCGCCCCTTTCTCTGATGCATTTTTCAGACAAATCAGCAGTGTATTTGGCCAAGGACACGGAGAGTTCTTCCTCCCCTTCGAAGACGAGCAAGTTCCCTTTGCCTTTTGCGATGGAGGTCGCCATTTGAGCCGTGGACCGCTGCGAGTTCAAGGAGGGTGCCTTGGGATTGGAAAGGGACCTTGAAATGAAGAAAGGGAAATGGGTTTTGGAGGGAAGAAACGGTCGGATGAGAGGAACGGAGGGAAAGGGCCGTCGTACTGAAGGGAGGTTGGCAGCAAATGAGAGCCGCGCCGAGGAGGACAAGGCCATTGTTGCTACCTTCTTTATAAGAGAGGGGAAAACCAGGAAAGTTGGGCGGGCCGAAGACCAGGAAAGTTGGGTGGGCCGAGTTTGCGTGGCTTTAAATCAGGAATGAGGCGTGAAGAACAAGGGCCAGTTTGGCGTTTTTCACACCGATCCAAGACCGCCCCATTTATGGAGTATCAACGCAAATCTGACTCGCGAATTTCTTGATCCACTTTTGATTGTTGGATAGGTTTAAGTTAACCATGATTTAAAAGTTTTAAAAATTAAATTTTGAGTTTTAAATTCTTTTTTTTTTTTTATGACAGAGGGTGAAACTTCAAGCAGAGCGCTACTAAATCCCTCTTCAAGTGATGTTCACACTCCACGGGATAGCCACTCGATTATACCACAGAGACTCGAATTCGCACCACCTTACATCCTGAGACGAAAGGTTACTAGTTGAGCTATCCCATCTAAAAAAATAAATAAAATAAAATTGTTGAATGTGGTGCACTGGCAAAGAGATTTATTGATGATTGTTTTCAAAGAAATGAAGACTCGTAAAAAAATATCAAAATATAAGTAGGATACAAAAGAAATTGTGCAATTATCTTTATAATGTCTTAAAATTACAGTGGTTTTCTTTCTTGATTTAAAAAGTAAAATGCAAATTCAGATTGAAGAAATGCAAATAGTTTTCTAATGCACGAGTTATGACATACAATAGAAAAAAAAAAAAAAAAAGGAAATCAAAAGTGAGAATTAAAGATTGGCAATGATATACACACCCCATTTCCTTTTTATCATACACCCCCTTGAATTTTTTTCTCAATTTTACCCCTTGATATCTTCTTTTACTATTTCTTTTCTCCTCTACTTCAGCCCAGGGTTGGCATGGACCAGGGGTTTAAAAATCAGTATCGGCCGATACAATGTTACCGGCCGATATTTTTCTCTTTCTTCCTTGTTTTTTTAAATATCGGCCGATATCAAGGCCGATATTGTAAATATCGGCCGATATTCACATATCCAAAACCAATATATATCGGCATATATTTCAACCCCTGGCCTGGACTACCCACCCATATTTCAAGCAGGGTGAGTCTGGTTCTCACTTGGCCCTAACCCAAGTGGCACCTCTTGCCACAACCCAGCTCATTTGTTTATACTTGTTGAACCAGACCAGGCTACAAGTTTGCATTTGCCAAAAAGCCCCAGTCCAAAAATTATTCATGTGCTGCAACTCAGGGGAATAAGTCTTAGCGGATACATATAGTATCGGCTAGAGAGAAAAAAAAAATCATCCGAATATCATTTCTTTCTTTTTTCAAAAAAAAAAACGATTATCAGTTGTGGACCCGGACCAATATCGCAGCCGAATATTTGCCCATATCAGCCTAGATATCTTTAATTTTTATTTTTTTAAAAAACAGCCTTCTATTTATTTATTTTGAAATGATTTCTTTCAAAAACAAAAAATACCAAGATTTTCAAAAAAAAAAAAAATATTGAAGAGAGATAGATCTCGCCCGTGATCTTGGCCGAACCGAGATATCGACGGAATTTTCGACCCCTGTTGCAACTTATAATACAAAAGAAAACCCAAATATCAATCCGAAGCTAGATCCTCAACCCAGACACCCACAATAAGCTAAATCCAATCCTTAACAGAGCAACCCAAATTGATTTCCATCGGTTGAAAGTTTTCTCCCAAGGAACTCTAACCAGGGTATCCGGAATTTTGGTCAGTATATAAATGGATTATAGAGGGACAGTACTGGTAAAGATGTAAATCCAGTTCTTCAGTAAACCGAGATACTAGCTGAAACAATAAAGCTTACCCAACTAGCATTATTTGAACAAGATCAGTCGCTTCCCCAGCAAGTGAATCAACAATATCATTTGCCGACCTGGGAATGTGACTACCATTACACTGCCTCGCCTGCCTAATCTCCTACATTTTACCTAGAAACCTCCAAGCAAAACCAACCCCTTGGGCCCATTGAATAACAGCACCAGTCCCCTTCAATAAAGTCGCCTCGGTTCTGTTCTAACTCCCTCCCAGATGCCATATCGAAGCACTTGAAGCTACGCTTTGATGGAGCAACACCCATAAAGAGGACCAGCAAAAGACGGCACCAGTACTTCACACACAAAATTCAGCTTATTCTGTCTCTGATGACAACAAAATTAATTAGAAGTAGAAGCATATACTCCATTCATGGATGGGGCCAATGGATGGCCTCTAAAACTAGAAGCATACCTCATTTGCGGACTCTTCACGGATTGAATGGAGACAATGAGAGCAAAAATATCTTACATACTGCTTGATTCAAGCGTGATTGTAGTTCAGCAAAAACCTAGAAAGGAATTATGGAGCCGGACAGTTTCCCAATGTGCAAATTCTGTACAAAATGGGCCTCACATATTTCTCAGAGGCACTAAAATTTTATGAAGAAACACTTAGGAAACTACAATGATCTCCATACTAGAGAAGTGGGAAGTTGAGATGAAAACAAACAGTAGAGATGACATTACAAGAACTGCTCGTTCCATGGCCTTGAATTGGCTAGAGGTGACAAATGAAGTTGCTTTTAGTGACCAATCCAGAAACCCTACTTTGGTTCTGGTGATGCTGGTGAACCTCAGTCATTGCTACAAGTATAGTCACCTAAGTAAGGATAGTCATCATGCTAAAAGATCATTGGATTCCTAAGACTACTGCAATATCCCAACCATCCATCACGTATGTTGCTCCCCAATCAATGGGTTAGGATCATCTGATCAAGGAGAGCTGCAATCTACCAAGTAAGGTTCCTCAAAAGGCAGAATTTCTCAAAAAATAGCAAGGCGAAATTGGGAAGATGTTGTCCAAAATTCAAGACTGAAATCGACATTGTGGAGGGACCATTGAACTATAGGTGCCACATAACAAAAAAATGGGAAATATATGGATGCCATCACCAGAATCCAACATAACATAAAACCATTTACATTTTATTTTATTCAAATCTATAATTACTGCATTTGCAAATGGATGCAAACGTGGGATATCCCTGGTTTTAGTCCCTCGAGATATTACACAATCATCATCTGACTGAACTATCGTTTACAGAACTGATACCAAAACAAGTTATTATAAGAAACACCAAAACTTACACAACTATCAGGATGCCTGATCCTACAGCTTTGATGCTGCATCCTTGTCAAGAAACCAGGTCAATTCCCCATTTTCAGGTGAAACCATTTGAACAGGCAGTGAAACAGAAGCCTGCTCATTCCCCAGAGTCGTATGCACTGGTCCAGCTAAACCAGCTCCATTCAACACAAGAGCGATATATGCAGCTGAGTTAATCACTGGGAATGTAAAGGTTATTCGTTCTGGTGGGGGTTTAGGAGAGTCCTTTATAAAGGTCACCCACTTCTGATTCTCATTGATGAGAGGATGCCCAGGGAAAAGAGATGCCACATGACCATCTGGGCCCATTCCCAGTAGCATGAGATCAAATCTAGGGAACCCATTAGAAGCTGATACATCAATTACACCTCTCTTAACCAAGTGCTTCAGACAGGTCTCATAATCATCAGCAGCACCCTCAGCAGAGAGAGAATCATTGATGGCATAAACCTGACCAGGAAGAATTTGGACCTGCCATTTCCAGAGAATTAATGAATTAACATGGAAGCAACAAAAAAGACTTCATAGCAGGTTGGGTTTCACAAATGGATAAAATCTTTTGATTAATGGAATATTTATCCACTTTCTGTAGCCTCTTTTTTTCTCAGAAGGATGATGGAAAGAAGGTAATCATTAAACCAGCTGGTACATATACCATGGTAAACTTTACATTCGACCCATCCCCCTATACAAGAGAAAGAACTAAATGTATATTAGGCAGCCAAAAATAGTCCCCTCAAACATTCCATTTCCCCTGACACCATTTGCAAAAATACCTACCACCCCAGCAAAAAGAAAATCCAAAAACAAAAAATGGTAATAACAATAAAAATTAATCTGCTACACGATTAACTGATCTCCCGACACGATGGAAAGTGAACTCTAAAGCACCAGGCAGCTCCCAAATTTCTCTATCATATGCAATCTCCATGGCACCTTGCATTTTCTAGCAGTCTGCTTAATGTTCTCTGGATCTTCTTCTAGCAGAAACTTTTGTAAATAAAGAGAAGAATTCAAAGATCTCAAGTACCTGGTTTTCCATGTCGGTGATATTGTTGTCTGAAGTGATAAAAGCCATTATCACGACTTTTCAAACCTATCTCTAAAGGGCGCTTAATATCAAAGACTGGGAGCACTCAAATACTTTCAGGGAATTGTCATTACAAGAATACTCAAAAATGCTTTCTGAGTTGTCTATGTTGACAATATTGTTACAACCAGGGATTGAAATACCAGTCCAACCGGTATATCGGCCGATATACAGGCCGGTAAATTTCTCTCTCTTCTGTTTTTTTTTTTTTGGTCCGATTTTTTTTGGGTAATGTCGGAAAATTTTGGGCTTCTTGAAAATATAATTTTTTTCATTAAATATCGGTCATATACATACTCAAATTATTTATTTAAGTTTCATCTATTTTTGATATTAAAATTAACAATAGATGATTTTAACTTATAAAAACATGAAAATGTCCCATCAATCCTCTCAAGTCTCATCAATAAGTAGATCCTATTATATAATTAATCAATCTAGGAAAATTAATAATAAAAATAAAAATAAAACTTCTTATCTCATAGCTCCACACATATTAAAAATTTGAATTAATGCCTATGTTATTGGGTAATTATAAATACATACTTACGTTTTCAATCATTTCAATTTCATTCCTAACATTTGAAAGTCATGTATAAATGAGTCTCTGTATGTATTCTGATGCGTGAATAATTTTTAGGCATAATAAAATATTAACTATGATAAGAGTCCACTTATGCTAAATGTTAATATGTTATATGAGAATGAGCATGTCTATGATTAATCATAGTTGTTCTTTATTCAATCATAATAATAAAATTTTATAAGTCTAAGATAATAAAATGACAAAAAGATTTTAGCCATCATGTATTTATGTTGCCATGTATACACCTTACACACTTTAATAAATTGAAATTGAGTCAAATTAATTGAATAGTATTTTAAAATTCAAATTATGTTTTTAAAATTTTTAAGAAGTGGTAATAAAAGGTAAAATAGTATTTTATAAGTGAAGACCTCTAAATAATATCATATTGTTTTTTTTTTTTAGACTATTAGATATCTATCAAAATTTGAATTCATTTTAAGTAGATCTCAATGATAATCGTTTAAAATATCGCCGATATTAATTTTTAAATAATATAACCTGGACCGTTACGGACCGATATTGGGACTTATCGGCCGATATTTTGGACCAATAAACGGTCCAAATATCGCCGATATCCAGTGGGTCCCACTACCGAATTTTTTTTTTAAACCATTCTTTCCAGCCCGATAAATAGTATATCGGGCGATATTGCGGCCGATATACGGACCGATATATCGCCCGTATCGGCCGATATTGTATTCTTTTTTTAAAAAAAAAAAAACGAAAAAAAATCTAATATACCGATATTTTCAAATATCGGCCGATATTGGGGCCGATATTGGGGACCGTTTATCGCCCATATCGGCCGATATTCCAACTGTACGGCCGATACTTATCGTATCGGCCGATATTTCACGGTTTGAAAAAACCGATATATATCGGCCGATACGATATGTATCGGCCGATATTTAAACCTTAGGTTACAACAATATGAAGCCACTATTAGAACTGTTTGAGCTTTATCTTCAAAAGGGTTCTTAACATCAATGATTTGGGAACACTCAAATAGCTTTTAGGTATTTTAAGTCACCTGCTGTTCCAAGAGAATATATTTGCTCAATAGAAGTATACCTTCGGTCTTCTTAGAGACATTAGCAATCTTGATTGCCAGCCCATAGACACTCCTTTGGCGCCTAATAGTAAACTTAGAAAAGAAAGATGGTAAACTTCTACCAGAGCCCAAATCTAATATGAAGATAGTATACAAAATAAAATGACAAGTTTTGATCTCTCATGTTTCACCTTGTAAGTCAAAATATGCATGTGCCGCACACATAATTTGGATGTTGTTACTAGGATCTTATGATACATTAAGCCTATGTTTGATAAGTGGATTTAAAACTCGGGATTTCTTGGGGAACTTGTAAACAAGGGGTTTCCCACAGGTAGAGAAACACCCTACTTTTACTTCCTATTTTAAATCACTCTTTTTGATAATTTCAAGGAGAAGAACTTCAGAATATCTAAGGAACTTAAATCCGCTCGTAGGTCCCATCAATTACTGTTGCAACCAAAAGGACCATTTTTAAATATAATGGGGGCATTTGGAATGGTCAAAGAAGGTAGGGCAGGGAGCATAGAACTGATTTTTCCACCTATTGTTGGGAAATGCAACTCTCTCTTTGGAGAGTGTTTGTTTATCTAGGTGCTCAAGTTCCCTTACTTTTGATAATCAAACAGGTAACTTCAACCCCTCAAAGTGAGTTGAAATTCTCCACCCCAACCTACCCCCCAAAGCACCCATTCCCCACCAAATCCCCAACCACCACACCACCTCTTCCGAAAAAAAGAGAAAAACAAAATCCAAACAAACCTTAATAGTTCTCCAAGGTGTGGATAACTATACTTCTCCAATAATCATTGATCATCCATACATGGCTTCTACCATGCTCATCGAGCAAGCCCTCCTAATTATTGGTGCTCTACCACTATCCAATACATGTTCACTAGTAGGAATCTAAGGACCTAAAAGAGTGAGAAACAATCCATCGTTGCCAAATCATGTAGAATGCTACTCAGAAACTCCTCTGAATGAAGCACCTGAAGACAAAATGGTGTTTTCTAACTACAAGTCCTATCTCCTTGGGTTTAGACATTCAAGCTGCCATTTATATTTCTTCCAATCTAGTTTTTCATAAGAGAAAACATATAGAGGTGAATTGTCATTTTATAAAAGATAAGATCATTTCCAAGGAGATTGTCACTCTTTATGTTAAATCAAAAGATCAATTAGTTGGTCTTGGTCGTGGTCATCACCATCATCATTTTCATTCATCAACCATTATCCCATCTATTTGGGTCAATTTTTTGTGTCCGATTCTTCTATTCGTTCCTACTTCCTATCAAAGACCGTATCCTCCATTTACTCTACATTCAGCATGTCTGCCCTTCTCTCCTCCCCCTCCCACTCCTCTTTTCTCTTGTAATGGCGTTGTTTTTGCTTGCCTACAAACTTGTCGAGACCATCTTCGACGAGCTTCTCTCATTTTCTTATCTATTACAATTATCTTTAAGGTCCCTTGATGCAATCATTTTTGCTCTAAACTTTGGCTGATTTGAACATACCCAAAGAGCATCTACATGTCATTGTTGACAAGACATCCATGCCTCATCTTGAGGGGGAATGCCATAACCTATAGGAAACAATGACTTGTCCCTAGGGAACATTTATTTGCACATAGTTTCCTAGGAAAATTAATTAGGAACTTGAATTTCAAGGCCAAAATATCATTTTTGTTAAGTCCTTCTATAGTAAGTTGATGTGTTCTGGTGAGGCTCCTTGGGTGAATCCTAGAATTTGGAAGGGTGTTTCTCGTCTAAAGGTGAAGGTATTCAGGTGGCTTGCAAGCCTAGAGAAAATCTTGACGATCGATAATCTGAGGTTGAGAAGAGTGATAATTGTGAATGCTTGTCATCTTTGTTTGTCTAATGCGGTGTCAGTGAACCATCTCCTCCTTCATTGTAGTTTTGCTTTGAAGGTTTGCTATCATTTCTTTCAGCTATTACGGGTGGCCTTCTGTGTCCCGAAAACCTGTGTTGATTTGGTCAATGAAGAAATGCTTCTAGTGGGTACTTCTTTTCGAAGAAATCTTTGGGTTGTGACTGTTTCGTGTATTGTATGGTCGGAGAGAGATAGAAGGGTTTTTCAAGGTAAGGAGTGCATTGTCTAGCATATTATTGGTGTGATTAAATGCCGAGTTGCTTGGTGAATGGTGGGTTCTGATAAATTTTGGGGGATTAGTATTTCTGATATTTGTAGGGATTGGGCTTCGGTGAATTTTATTCAGCCTCATTTGGACCTAGCTTCGTATGTTGCTTGGTTCCCTCGAAGTTAGGCTTCTAAAGCTTAATTTTGTCGGTAGTGATATTCGAGAGATTGGTTAAGCTGGTTATGGTGGAGTAATTCGAAATAGTTCTGGCAAGACTTTGATTTATTTTGTTGGTCCTCTCCCAAATGGTTCAATATTGGACGTAGAATTGCATGCTTTATGGCGAGGGGTTCTGAAGTTGGAAGAGCTTGGAGCCTAGGGGAGTGTTTTAGAAGGAGATTCTAAGATTATTATTGACTGCAATGTTGTGAAAATCGAATCGTGTCGTAAATCATTAAAATATCTTGAATCGCAAATCGTATATCGTAAATCGTAGAATCGTAAGATTCATAAGTGTTTTCCCTCAAAAATATTTAATATATGAAATAACGTAAAATATATCTAAAATGTAATAACATGAGCAATTCTCCAACTTTCTTTCAATATTAAGTGAATAATATATAATTAGTTTATTCGAGTTCAAATTTCAATCCTGCAACTTCCAAAAGTATAAAATCAATATATAATCTAACTATACCGTGAAAAGTCAATAATGAACTAAAAAGACCCTCAAAAAATCAAAATGTCTTAAATACTCATCAACTCAAGTCTTAAAAACCATTAAAACGAAATATTTCATGCTTTTGCACTCCTAATAACCCCATAATTCTATTATTTATACGACTCGTAAGATTTGTTGATAGATACGAATCGTTCCTCTTATCATATCATATGAATCGTAAGATACGAATCGTGTATCGTAAGATTTTAACAACCATGATTGACTGGGCTTTGGGTTCTTTATGTCCATGGCTTTACTTAGATAAAGTGGAAACAAACAATTCTAAAGTTGGAGGGTCCATCATAGGTATACACTTGGTTACAAAGTACTCCAAATCATATTCCTTGGCACTCTATCATAAGCTTTTTCCAGGTCAATAAAAACTATGTCCAGGTTCTTTCTCTTTCCCATAAATCTCTCTATGAGTTGTTTTAGTACAAGTAGAAAGATTACTTCCATTGTTGACCTACCTGACATAAACTCAAAATTAATTTTTTGACATACTTGGATTCTGCCTTAGACGAACTTCTATTATCCTCTTCCCAAGTTCAATCGCACAATAATTTGTTTGAACATCTCCTTTGTTCTTATAAAAAGGGACTACTATATTTTTGCCCCAATAAAGTAAATGCTAATGTGCAATAAGAATTAGTGTATAAATTCGGTCACATAAACTAATACTTTTCAAAAAATAAATAATAGTAGTAATAACAGAATCGAAACTTCCATACAAGGTACCAACTGTATTTATACATTGATATTATATCAAATCTGTTCATACATCAAAAGCCAATCATTGAAGAAATCAAAGTTCTTTCAAAAGATCACTGAGAAAGTGTGCATGAGAGAAATGACCAATTGCATCACTCCTTTTAGTTTGTATGTAGAGAGAGAGAGAGAGAGATTGCATATATTAAAACCCTATCAAATGACTGAATGCGAATCTCAGCAGCACATTTTTTATTTCAAAGAATTGGGGATTTCCACCACTTTAAAGTGATTGATTGCAACAAATAAAGTCCTCAACACAGTAGAAAACTTCGCAATAATGGTGATGAGGGCATCACATCGAGATTTAGGAAAAAGAATCATATTGTTTTTTATTGAAGCAAATGGGGAAGTAAACCAACCAATTTGGGCTCCAAATTGGCGGACTCAATGTATGTGAATCCCACCGATAATAACGGGACCCATATGGACCCGACTAGCACGAGCAACAATCAACTAGACCGAGTTTTCAATCAACTCAGCTATGCAAACCAACTGAGTTTCAGCCGGGCCGTGCAATTACACTAAGTCCAGACGTGATCGGCCTGAGTTCAAAACAAATTTGCCCATTTTCATCACCGACTCAACTACTTGAACTCAACTGCCAAAATTAGTGATCAGACTCAGCAGGGAATAAGTTCAGGCAGCGCCAACCCATCCCATCCTACTGAGTTTTGCCCGAGTCAGTGCCAAGTTGTGCAAACCATCGCAAGGTTGTGTTTTCCAAGTTTTCTAAACTGTGTGGACTACGCCAACTCAACATGGTGAAAGCAGCGCCCCAGCCAATCAACCCAGCCTTCTTTCTTCCAAACAGTCGTCTCTCAAAATACTTGGATCTCCTTGCAACTTAGCTTGAAAATCAACCGAGCGTCCTAGGCCTACCGCGTCAAGGTGTTCAGCAACACCACTGTTTTAATTTTATTTTTTTGTGTTATTTGAACCAGCTGAGTCCGCGCATCGAAAGCTGAAAACTCAATCCCTTGAAACCCAGTAGGGCGTAGGATGACTCCTAGCCATGCATCCACCAGACCAGCAACACCTCAGTGTTATCTGAACAAGCTGAGTCAACTGACGCAGCAAAGACGTGGCCCAAATCCCAGCCATTCAATCAGACCTCTCACCGAGTTGTTGGAACGACCGAGAGCATGCACCCAAGACATGGCCATTTTATCAAGTCTGAGTGACTTTTTTGTTTTATTTTTTGATTCTTCAAACTTAAGAAACCTATATAAGGTGGATTTGGAACCGAAGGAGAATCAAAGAAAGAGAAGGAGAAAGAATCAAGAGAAAAAAAAAGGAGAGAATTTCGAGTGAGTTCGAACGGCTTTGAGTCTAGTCCGAGTTGGGACGACTGAGTCCGAGCTGGGACATTTCGAGTACGAGTCAGGACGATTCAAGTCCAAGTCGAGACCATTCAAGTCTAAGTCAGGGCGATTCGTGTCTGAGTTGAAGCACTCGAGTCTGAGCCAGGACGATTTGAGTCTGAACCAGGACGCAGCAGCTGAGAGCGGGATCTAAGTTATCTCTTGTATTTGTAAGTGGTTACTGAATTGAGGCTAGTATTATTCGGCGTAGATTGAATCAAATGAGATTTTCTTTTGTATTTAAATTAAGTTCAATTTTGGATTGCAACTCATATATTTGTTTTTCAATCAAGCGTATTAGAAATCCAGGACCATTTGTTCCTAGAAGTGTGTAGCATTCCTCGTGGAAGGGAGCACATCCAGCCCGATGCTGGATATGACTTCATATTGTCTGTGTGGTTTGTTAGATAATTCAATTGGATTGCCATATCGGGCTACATTTTGGTACTAGAGCTTCCTGTAGCACGCATTTGGTACATGACCACATCGAACGGAAGCTCGTTTAGTTATACTTCACATATTGTACGTCCAATTTACAACATTGGGCTACATCAACTAGTAACCAGAAGTTCAGTTCACAGAGAAAAAAGGTATCCAGGAAATCGAGTAAGCACAGAGGACCATAGACAGAAACTTCTCAAGAAACAGAAAGAGGGTCTCTTCTACCTTTGAGAGAAACACATCGTAAGCAAGTTTATAGTTGCTGTCATCGTGAGCTTTTGGGACAACTCTCTCATCCACCCAAAAGATGTGCCATTTTGCCCACTCAACAGATTCAACATAAGGAGGCTCTAACAGTTTCCTGCAATTTCAACAGAAACAATAAAGAGAATGAAATTGCTAAATATCAAATTCTCCATCTGAAGATTCCAACATCACTGTCTCAAAATGATAAGGGGAAAAAGAGATGCCACCCCATTTGAGTTTTCAACAACAGCTCAAATGAGAACAAAAGTTAGCTTCATCTTAATGCATGGAATCAAAACACTTTTCTGAAAAATAACAATCTTTTAACCAGTATCAAAAATGAATTTAACCATGTTTTGTTAAAATTGGCTAGTTTCTAAGCAAGTACTTCCCTTCAATGCATCCAAATTCTAAACCGAGCTCAGCAAACAGTTGGATGCCAAACGCCATGAAAGACAAATTACAATATAAAGATAAAAACATGGCTATCTGGATTGCTGGATCAAGGATCGTGGTATGCAGGTCACGATTTGTGGGTGACAATGATCCGAGCTAGCTGGGGGTAGAATACATGTGAAAAATTAAATACTTACAGTATTTAGCTCAAGGTATTAAATAAAGACAAAAGTCTTAAATATTTACAATATTTTTCACGTATTTTCACAAATATCATAGAAAATGTATACTTGTAAAATAATAATACTGATTCCCAGTTACATGGGTTTGAACAACCTATGAATCTTGGCTAACAATAAACTCTGATCTAGAACCATAGGTCGTATATAGATCAATTGACCGAAAAGAGTCTAAGGGAAATATTCAACATTTTAAGATGGCCTCTTCCAAATGTGTAAATTCCAACACCGGATGAAATTAGATAATTTAAAAATAAATAAAAAATCAAACCTGAGGGATTCGATGAGAGATCCGCCGGACAAAACAACAGTAAAAGCGCCCCTTTCTCTGATGCATTTTTCAGACAAATCAGCAGTGTATTTGGCCAAGGACACGGAGAGTTCTTCCTCACCTTCGAAGACGAGCAAGTTCCCTTTGCCTTTTGCGGTGGAGGTCGCCATTTGAGCCGTGGACCGCTGCGATTTCAAAGAGGGTGCCTTAGGATTGGAAAGGGACCTTGAAATAAAGAAAGGGAAATGGGTTTTGGAGGGAAGAAACGGTCGGATGAGAGGAACGGAGGGTAAGGGCCGTCGTACTTAAGGGAGGTTGGCAGCAAATGAGAGCCTCGCCGAGGAGGACAAGGCCATTGTTGCTACCTTCCTTATTTATAATTAAGATTCGGTCAGGAATGGCGTGGCTTCAAATCAGGAATGAGACGTGAAAAACAGGGGCCAGTTTGGCGTTTTCCACACCGATCCAAGAGCGCCCAATTTATGGAGTATCAACCCAAATCTGACTCGGGGATTTCTTGATCTACTTTTGATTGTTGGATAGGTTTAAGTTAACCATGATTTAAAAGTTTAAAAAATTAAATTTTAAGTTTTTTTTTTAATTGAAAGGTGAAACTTTGAGCACAACCAATGGATAGCCCTTTGGGCCTTTCATTAGGGTGATGACCAGCCATTTTGGTGGTGGTGATAATTAAGATTTGGTCTCCTTCTAAAGTGACATTGAAAAGATGTGTAGTGCACCTTAAAGACTTCAAGTTTTCAACATGTGATCAAGCACTTGAAGAACATATTCTCCTCCCTTCATTCCCAATTTTTACATCTGATGTCTGCACGCGTCAATCTACGAGTGAGAGATATTTATATTTTTTTATGATTAAAGGGTACAGATCTCGTATAGGACTCGACTAATTCTATAGATATGTGTAAGTCTTCTTATCCACACACCCTGAGTAAGTCTATGAAGAATGGTCTTCGAAGTGAGAATCCAACTCAGAACTTTTATTTTCTGAGATGGGTTTTTGACCATTACTCCAATTTCTTTAGATTACTCGAGCGAGAGATTGTTCATTAATTTTTCAAATGATCATAATTTTTTTAGTAGAATGTGCAAAAGTGACATGGATCAAGGAGTGGGTCGAAGTTTTTTCTCATTTAATTATTTTAATTTTGTGATTTTGGATGTTAAAAAATATAATTTTATAAGCTAATGATTTTTTCATCACTCATCTCATAGTGCCTCCATGATTGAACGGAGCAGTTTTTCTATCATCTCATTGTCTATGTAGTCTCTTACATATTTAATTTAATTTAATTATACTTATATGGGGCCTAATTTAATTATACATTTAGAAAAAAGATTTTACTATCAAAGCTCACGAGCCTCTCACTAGAGTTATATTTGAATATGTTAATATTAAGTTCAACTTATTATTTTTTGAATTAAACTAATTTTAATTTAGACCATCCAATTCAAATTGAGTTAAATTAGATCTTTTATCAATCTATGTGACTAAATAGATAAAGATTATATATATTCTATTGATATATTCCAAGCAAAGACGCAATGTAAAAATATTCCTTTGTCACTAAAACATAATAACTATTAAAATTTAGTCTAAAAGATAGGTCAGCCATCTTAACACAAGCAAAATATGTTAGGAAACATATGATAAAGTGAAATTCTCATTTTACCCTTACCGGTATACCGTTCATCAATTATAGGTGTACCGTTAACATGCCGCTGTATGTATATGATATTCGTGTCGGTACACTGGTACTTAACGAGCAGTACATCGTTAGAGATAAAATGAGAATTTGACTTACCCCGTGTCTCCTAATAAATTTTGCCCATGTTAAGATGGACGTCCAAAAGATATTAACTAAAGACATAAAAACGAGAAGTATATATATAAGATAATTTGGGCCTGATAAGTTATACTCTCTCCGTCCCATTTTAATTGTCTCATTTGAAATATTTGTATTTTTTAAGGAACTCTCTATATAAGGCTAGTACTCTATGTGATTTCATCTATTTTCAACACATTTTTATACTACTCCAATATAAATGAGACAACTATTTTGGGACAATTCCAAAATTCATATAAGATAACTAATTTGGGACAGAGGGATAATAAATCATACCTCTATTTAGATCTAAATTAAAAATAAATTATTATTTTTATCTAAATCAAACTCATATTTTAAAGGGGTTGAATGGGCTTGACTATATTTTAAACGCAGTTGATCGAATTCAGAATGACTCATACTCAAATTCACAGCTTACATGTTATTGAAACTTGAAAGCATATTCTAAAAATTTAAAAAAAAAATGTCTAAAATTTTTATAAAGTAGGAACTAATACGAGGAACACCTCTCATCGCTCTCCCTCTTAAATTACTAAGCGCAACCAAGGCCATTTTAATCGATCGATACAGGTGATAATTCGCCCAATATGTGGTAGGTAGTATCGGCCGATACTATATATTATCCACCAATACAATTTTTGTTTTTAATTTTTCTAAAAAGGCCATTTTCATCACCTTTTAAGTAGAATTTTACTTTGGGTTTAATTTTAAGAAAGTTGAGAAGCAATTTCTTTAAGTGTAAACTGACTACTTTGAGTTATTTTCATCAATTTTTTGAAATTTGCCTCTAAGATAATCTCAAAATAAGGGTTTTTAAAAATTATTTTAATAAAATAATATTCAGTTTTATTTAGTTCAGTGAAGATGTCATAATATGATTAATATAGTTTCTAGGGTGTCCATGTGATTTTACAAGTTTTTTTTAAAAAAAAATTATTGAAAGTCGAGTTTCTAATATTTTATTATTTTTTTTGAAAAAAAAATTAATGAAATAATGTACATTTTTTTATGAAATTAAATGAAGAGACTCTGATGTGATTGATATATTTTCTAATATCCCAACATTTTTATGAATGTCAATTTTTTTACAATAAAAAGGTTATGAATTATATTAAAAGATGCATGTCATATGGTGTTTCCTCATATTAATCTCCTATTTTCTAAATTTTTTAATATATAGATTTTATTAGCTTCAATATTTCAAGTATTTTTTTAATAAAATGCTCAAACTAGGTTTTCTATTTTCCTATTTTATTAGAGAAAATTAGTGTCGGTGATACATATCAGCGGTATTCATTTGAACCCTTGATTGCAACAAGTTGATTGGAATTACTTCAACTAATGTCCCCAAAATTTTGGATTTTTTATTAAATTTTAAAGTATTAATATTAGAACTTGAAATGAACTAATATGACCAAACTATTAAAATATTTTTGTTTAAGTTAATTGTCTTGTAAGAGAAGATTTAAAATATCAAATGAGTCAATCCTTTTTAATTCAAAGAATCTAAGTTAGGGTTTTTTTTAATATTAAAAGACATGCTAGTTTATTGAAAAAAATTTGAGAAGTCCGTCCAAAATAGACGGCTAACAATTACTTCATCTATTTAAAATTGACACATTTAGAAAATAAACAAACAAAATAAGTAAAATGTTCTTGATTAAATTACACGTCCAAATTGATCAAAGAATTTTTTTAAAAAAATTCTCTTCTTCTATTGTTAGGAAAATCAACGCGTTTCTTAAATTATTAAAATCTAATGTATTAAAGAATCCCAAAATATTAATACATGAATCAATGAAACAGACATATCTCACGTAAGTTTTTTCTTTTTAAATTCTGTTCAAGTTTGTTGATAATTTAATCAAGGCATGAAAATTTTATTAAAAATTGAAAACACTATTTTGTATAAAAAAATGTAAAAATCATATTTTTTGAAGAACGCCGAACCTCAAATCTTACAGCTTACATGCAATCAGCAAATAATAAAGAAAAGATAATTAAAAAAAATAAAAATGAAAGAAACTTGAAGAAAGAAAATGAACAATTTATTAAAATGAGAAAATAATGATGCATATTTCTTCCAGCAGAGAAACCTTACAAATTGTTTTCCAGAATTTGAAAGTAAGAAAACAAAGAAATAAGAGAGCACATGAATCAGTAGAAGAAAGAAAATCCTCAGGAAAAAATCCATCTGCTGCAGCTTCCAAGATCAAGAGAAGGGAGATCAGAGAATAGATCCAACGGCTCAGATGTGGGCCGTTCCACCGTCGATAGATATGGATTGCTGCATACGAATGCTCCACGTGTGTCATAATGTTGATCGGAAAACTCAGGCACAGCCTCAGATATCGGCAGTTCGGCCATTGATAGATATGGACGGCTTTGCAACGGTGCCTCCGATATCTGTAGTTCCACGGTCGATGGATATGGGCTGCTGCCGACGGATGCCCCGTTTGCTTGATAGGGTAGATTGTGAAGCTCGAGCAGTGGGGCAGGTTCCGATGTCGCCACTTGCATCATTGATAGATCAGGGTTGCCGCCGACGACCATCGTACGTGCATCAGGTTCCGTGGGCACTTCTACCATTGATAGATTTGGGTTGCCGTCGATGCAAAACTCAAGTTCAGACATGAGCAGTTCAACCATTGATGCAAATGAGTTGCTGCTGTTGGATGCTGTACGTGCGTCATCTCTGGAAAGGACCTCCATACGTGCATCAGGTTCCGTCGGCACTTCTTCCATTGATAGATTTGGGTTGCCGTCGATGCAAAAATCAGGTTCAGACATGAGCAGTTCAACCATTGATGCAAATGAGTTGCTGCAGTTGGATATTGTACGTGCGTCATCTCTGGAAAGGACCTCCATACGTACATCAGGTTCCGTCGGCACTTCTACCATTGATAGATTTGGATTTGGGTTGCCGGCAACGCAAAAATCAGGTTCAGACATGGGCAGATCCACCGTTAATGGAAATGGGTTGCTGCTGTTGGATGTTGTACGTGCGTCATCTCTGGAAAGGACCTCCATACGTGCACCAGGTTCCGTCGGCACTTCTACCATTGATAGATTTGGATTTGGGTTGCTGGCGACGGAAACATTAGATTCAGACATGGGCAGCTCCACCGTTAATGGAAATGGGTTGCTGCTGTTGGATGCTGTAGGTGCATCATCTCTGGAAAGGACCTCCATACGTGTGACAACTCTTTCTTCCAAACCCTTCAAACCCTCAAGAAACTGCTCCAATTCTCCCAAAGATTCCATAGCTTCCACATCTACCGTGTCCCTCCAATTCTGCCCACCTGTTGTGTTGTTTGGAGTCATGCTTCCGAGTTCAGAAATCTGGCCGGATTTCCGAGATAGATACCGGTGAATCACGGCATCTGCTGATGGTTGCCCAGACAAGTATTCGTTCCCAGCAGAGGAGAAGACAACAATGGCGATCTCGGCATCACAGAGAATGGCGAGCTCGGATGCCTTCTTGAAGAGACCTGCCCGCCTCTTGCTGAAGCACACATGGCGCCGGTTGGTTTCCTGGATCCTCTCTATTTCGATCCTCTTCTTCCCCATGTTTCTCTCTCTTTTTCTTTGCTTCTTGTTTCTCTCTCTTTCTTGGCTTCTTGTTTCTCTCTCTTTTTCTTTGCTTCTTGTTTCTCTCTCTTTGCATCTAAAGGACACTTGAGGCGGTTGACTGATTTTACCGTTATTGAGGAAGAGCTGCTGGGCCCACAATTTTCAATCCTAACCGTCCATGTCAATTATCTATCCTTTATTACGGGCATGTTCTTGAGGAAGAGCTGCTGGGGATAAGGGGACGCGGAAACTCAGCGTCAAGTGACTGAAAAACGCAGTTTGTCCGTTAAGTGACTGAAAAACGCAGTTTCTCTGTTAAGTGGTCCGTTAACCCTCGATGTTTGAATATCAAAACAAATTCCTGATGTTCAATCTAATTGGAAAAACATTATTAATTTAATAAAAAATATTATAAATTTAAATAAAAATAAACGGTTTTGAAGATTTTAATTCTTTGTAAAATAGATCTCATATGGAGCCGTAATCTGAATAGGTCAGATCTACATAAATTTGAATCCTGACTGTATGATTTGGAGTGTATGAGCTCAGTAAAGCCAATTTAACTCAAGAGGTGGTGAGCCCCACAATTTTCAATCTTAACCGTCTATGTCACTTATTACCGGCATGTTCTTGAGCTCAAGCCAAATTGTTGAGCTAATTTAGCTAAATTGGAGTGTATGAGCTTAGTAAAGCCATTGGGATTTGGCCGATACTTACCGTATCGACTGAATTTTATACCACTGCAATAAAGCCATTGGGATTTGGCCTCATTTAATCATTATATATATGGGGTCCATTCTTCCTTTTTTTTCTTAAAAAAAGAACATTAATACACAACCATTTAAATTGAAATAAAGCTTGACATAGCTACAAGTATACCAAATTTAGCTTAAAAGTTGACTTCTAGCTCTTAAATCTTAGTGATTAAAACGATTAGGCATCGACCATTGATACTTTGACTATATCTCTAGAAATTGATTTTTGATCTAACATTTGATCAATTTATTTCCTGACATATCTATTTTCAATCATAATTGTTGATTTTTAATAGTCTCAAATGGATTTTAATATCTATTTATAAAAACAGAATTTGACTTACATAGAGCATAGTTTGGACTAAGCTCATTAATTTTTAATATATTTTTTTTACCTTTTTATTTGTTTTTTATTTTCTTATTTCTATTTCTATCTCCAACTATCTATGCATCACATCGCTCTTTTGTCCTCTCTTTATTAAAATTACCATTCATGTATTTCTATTGCAATTTCTGCTTCTTTAATTATCTAAGATTGTCCTGTGAACACAAATGGCCTTCTCATTACTAATCTACTAAACAGAGGGTAGTTTCTAAGCTTAGCTCATGAGGCACTATTTTTTATTTTTTTTAGTTTACGTTAGAGAAAGCGTACGGAACTTAATGTAAAACTCTCATAGGTGATACCCACTGACCTTAGAGCTTCATTCATGAGGCAATATGTTAATAACAATTAAAATGACGGTGATAATTTTAATTAATATTTAAACTAGGGCTGCAACTCGGATTGGGCTCCGAGTAATCATGGGGGTCGGATTGAGAATTTTAGGTCAACAGGTCGTGTCAGGTTGGATTTTAAGGAATCCGACCCGCCTGACCTGAGTTGCAGCCCCAATTTAATCTCAATTCAACAGTAAACGTGAGATTCAATTTATATACAACACAAGACTATAACAAGACTCCTAAACTCTATATTATTCTAACTATGTTTGTTTCAAATGGAAGTGTGGTGAAAATGAAATTAAATGCTTTGTTGAATTTTTTTTTAAAATAAGTACCTCATTTTAATTTGAGTAATATAAAAGCTTGACTATCATGACTATCTAATGTGATCTCACTAAATAATTTCAAAAAGCTGCGGTTACGTGAAAGTAGCGCTGAAACTCGGGTCGGACGGGCCGGGTTTTGACAAACCCAGCCCTAACCCATGTCAAATTTTTTTGAACCCGACCCGATCCGACCCGAATTGCAAACCCGAGTTTGTCAACCCAACCTGACCCGAATTGCTAATACTCTCAACCCGAGAGTTGACCCGACCAGACCCGAGTTAGCCCGATTTAGCTCGATTTTTTAAATAGGGGAAGAGGGGAAGAGGAAGAGGAAGAGGAAGCGGAAGAGGTGGATATCGGTTTTCGAAAGAGGAGAAACGGAAGTGGAAGGGGTGAAGGGTTTTATTGAATCCATATTTGAATTCCATTGGATGATTTTGTTTAATATCTAATTCTACGTATACAACCTTATGTCTGAAATCATGAATCTGATTTAATTCAAGAGATGGTGGGCCCCACAATTTTCAATCTTAACAGTCCGTGTCACTTATTACGGGCATGTTCTTTGAGTTCAAGCCAAATTTTTGAGCTAGTTTAGTTAAATTGGAGTGTATGAGCTCAGTAAAGCAATTGGGATTTGGCCCCATTTAATCATTATATATACGGGGTCCATTCTTCCTCTTTTTAAAAAAAAAGAAAATTAATACACAACCATTTAAATTGAAATTAAGCTTGACATAGCTGCAAGTATTCCAAATTTAGCTTAAAAGTTGACTTCTAGCTCTTTAATTTTAGTGATTAAAGCCATTAGGCATCGACCATTGATACTTTGACCACTTAGATTATATCTCTAGAAATTGATTTTGTGTTTAAAATTTGATCAATTTATATCCTGACATATCTATTTTCAATCATAATTGTTGAATTTTAATAGTCTCAAATGGACTTTAATATCTATTTATAGAAACAGAATTTGACTTACATAGAGCATAACTTGGCCTAAGCTCATTAATTTTTAATATTTTTTTTTACCTTTTTATGTGTTTTTTATTTTCTTATTTCTATTTCTATCTCCAACTATCTATGCATCACATCGCTCTTTTGTCCTCTCTTTATTCAAATTGCAATTTCTGCTTCTTTAATTACAAAGATGGTCCTGTGATCACAAATGGCCTTCTCATTACTAATCTATTAAACAGAGGGTAGTTTCTAAGCTTAGCTCATGAGGCACTATTTTTTTTTTTAATTTACGTTTGAGAAATCGTGGGAAACTCAATGTAAAACTCTCACATGTGATACCCACTACCTTTAGAGCTTAACTCGTGAGGCACTATGTTAATAACAATTAAAATGACAGTGATAATTTTAATTAATATTTAAACTAGCGCTGCAACTCAGGTCGGGTTTTGGCCCGACCTACATGACCCGACCTGAGTAATCATGCGGGTCGGGTTGAGAATTTTGGGTCAGCGGGACGGGACGGGTCGGGTCGGATTGATAAAAAACCACATTAAATTCAAGTCGGGTCGGGTTGAGGATTTTACAAGTTAAACCGACCCGACCCGACCGAACCCGACCCGACCCCGACTAAAATGGGTTCAGAATGCGGGTTGGGTGGTCAAAATTCAGGTGATTCATGTTAGAATTCGGGTCGAGTTGTGAAGCTTGAGTTGAAAATTTGGGTTTGGTTGGGTTGAATTTTAAGGAACCCAACCCGCCTGACATGAGTTGCAGCACTAGTTTAAACTCAATTCAAAAGTAAACCTGAGATCCAATTTATATATAGCACAAACTATAACAAGACTCCTAAACTCTATGTTATTCTAACTATGTTTGTTTCAAATGGAAGTTTGGTGAAAATGAAATTAAATGGTTTGTTGAAAAAATTTAAAAATAAGTACGCCATTTTAGTTTGAGTAATATAAAAGGCTTGACTATTATGACTATCTAACGTGATCTCACTAAATAATTTGAAAAAGCTGCGGTTACGTTAAAGGTATTTCTCCCCGAGGGGAAACACTAGAAAATCAATAGAATGATGCCACGTGTAAGTTAAGAACTCAGAATAAGTCACGCTCATTTCTTTTCGACCCTCTCCTTCCCCATCTCTCTCTCTTTCTTTGCTTCTTGATGCTTATCTAAAGGACAATATCAAAATGAAGTCCTGATGTTCATTATAAATTTAAATAAAAATAAACCGGTTTTGAAGATTTTTTTTAATTTTTATAAAATAGACCTCGTATGGGCCCGTAATCTGGATTGGTCGGATCTACGTAAATTTCAGTCCTGGCGGTATAATTTGAATCCATACTTTGATAAATTCTCGATAAAATCGTGATAAATGGTAATCTCGCGATAATATTCCAATAAATGTCCGATACTAAATTCCTTTTAATAATTTTATTTTTTAAATATTATATTTTCTGCAAGATTTTTTCGTCAATTTCCAAATAAAAATCCGATAATTTGAACATATCTTGATATTACCGATAGTCGTTAATATCTCAAAAACAGTATTTGTGACAATACTACATTATTTAAAATAGGTATATATTCTTGAGTGGGGGGTCCCGCATTTTTTCAATCCAAACCGTCTATGCCACTTATCTATCCTTGATTATCGGCATGTTCTTGAGTTCAAACTTGGTAAAAAACACATCTGAATCAATCATAAATAAATAGGTCTGAATACTTGTACCAGTCCATCAGTCCAAGTTCAACCCAAATTCTTGAGCTAGTTTACTTAAATAGGAGAGTACAAGCCCAGTAAACCCATTGGGTTTTGGCCCATTTAATAATTATATGTATATGGGGTCCATTCTTCCTTTTTTTTTTTTCTAAAAAAAAGAAAATTAATACACAACCATTCAAATTGAAACTAAGCTTGATACCAAATTTTAGCTTTAAAGTCGACTTCTATCAAGAGTCGTTGTTTGGTACTTTGACCATTGAGATCATATCGCTAGAAATTGATTTTGATTTAAAATTTGGTCAATTAATATTCCGGCATATCTATTTTCAATCTTAATTGTTAAATTTACTTTGAAGTAGACCTGACTGGACCCAAATATTTGAAATGTAAATGGGTTTAAAATTTTGTGACTCGAATTCATAATAGATCCAAATTGACTAATTTATTTAATAATCAAATGGGTAATGAGTTAAAAGTTGTTGATGTGAATCTGAATAAGAATCAACTCAACTCAACCCATTATCTGATCTATAATGGAACACCGTTCTGGATATTTGATATAAGGGTACAACTATAAAGGGTGCACTTTAATGATGTAGCATTGTAGCTCTCACACTATTATTTTTAGAATATCCTTTTATTTAGGGTAGAACATTTTAATCGACCGATATAGGTGATAATTCGCCCATTACATGGCTATCGGCCGATACTATATAATATCCACCAATACAATTTTTGTGCAGTTATCTTTATATTGTCTTAAAATTTCAGTGGTTTTCTTTCTTGATTTAAAAAGGTAAAATGCAAATTCAGATCGAAGAAATGCAAATAAATTTTCCAATGCATGAGTTATGACATACAATTGAAAAAAAAGAAAAAAAAGAAATCAAAAGTGAGAATTAAAAGATTGTAAATGAAAACTCTTCACTCAATACATCTACCCAAAATAAAAATGGCAATGATATACACACCCCATTTCTTTTGTATCATACACCCCTTTGATTTCTTTTTCTCAATTTTACCCCTTGATATCTTCTTTTACTATTTCTTTTTTCTCCAATACTTCAGTCCAGAGGTCCAAAAAATGGTGAACCTGAGATCTCGGCATCTCCGATATCTCGCTGATATCGGGCGATATTTTTTTCTCTCTCTTTTTTTTTACAAATCTCAGCCGTATCGGCGAGATCTTGGTTATACCGGCCGAGATCTCGCCCGTACAACCGATACGAGATATCTCGAGCATTGTTTTGACTCCTGAGCCGCATATTCCTATGCTATTAGTTTTCTCTCCTTCTTTCCTTTATCACATACGAACGAATTACAATGGTCAAATCTCTTTTAGAAATGGAATATTCCCTTTAAATTTTTATATTTAATAAATCTAGAGGTTTACTGTAAAATGTCTTTTTATTGTGAAATTAATAATAAATCCTTTATTAGGTTAGAAATATTTTGTGCTGTTGAACTGTGAGGTGATGGAGGCCCACTATTTGGATGGTTTTGATTGAAGAAGTAGTGCAAGTGTGCGGACGGTGATAACGGTGAAGGCAATACTGGCATTTTATAATGCATGGATTGGAGCCAACACTCCTCTCAAGTTTCTTACCGTTAAAAGTTTAAAATCAAATAATAAGATAATTTTTTATATTATATCCAATTATATAGAATTTAAGATACATTTAGAAAAAAGTTTTTACTATCAAAGCTCACGAGCCTCTCACTAGAGTTATATTTTAATATGTTAATATTAAGTTCAAGTTATTACTAATTTTAATTTAGATAAAGATTATATATATATATATATTCTATTGATATATTCCAAGCAAAGAGGCCATGGAAAAATATTCCTTTGTCACTAAAACATAATAAGTTAATAACTATTAAAATTAAGTCTAAAAGATAGGTCAGCCATCTGAACACGAGCAAAATATATTAGGAAACACATGATAAAGTGAAATTCTCATTTTACCCTTACCGGTATACCGTTCATCAATTATAGGTGTACCGTTAACATGCCACTGCATGTATATGTTATGCGTGTCGGTACACCGGTACTTGACGAGCAGTACATCGGTAGAGATAAAATGGGAATTTCACTTATCCTGTGTCTCCTAACAAATTTTGCCTATGTTAAGATGGGCGTCCAAAAGATATTAAATAAAGACATAAAAATGAGAAGTATAAATATAAGATAATTTGGGCCTGATAAGTTATACTCCCTCCATCCCATTTTAATTGTCTCATTTGAAAGATTTGTATTTTTTAAGGAACTCTTTATATAAGGCTAGCATTCCATGTGATCTCATCCATTTTGAACACACTTTATACTACTCCAATATAAATGAGACAACTATTTTAGGACAATTTCAAAATTCCTATAAGACAACTAATTTGGGAATCATACCTCTATTTCGATCTAAATTAAAAATAAATTAATTTTTTTATCTAAATCAAACTCATATTTTAAAGGGGTTGAATGGGCTTAACTATATTTTAAACACAGTTGATCGAATTCAGAATGACTCATACTCAAATTCACAACTTAAATGTAATTGAAAGCATATTCTAAAAATTTTAAAGAAAAATGTCTAAATTTTTTATAAAGTAGGAACTAATACAAGGAACACCTCTCATCGTTCTCCCTCTTAGATTACTAAGCACAACTAAGGCCATTTTAATGGATCGATACAGGCGATAATTCGCCCAATATGTGGCAGGTAGTATCGGCCGATACTATATATTATCCACCAATATAATTTTTGTTTTTAATTTTTCTAAAAAAGCCATTTTGATCACCTTTTAAGTAGAATTTTACTTTGGGTATAATTTTAAGAAGGTTGAGAAGCAATTTCTTTAAGTGTAAACTGACTACTTTGAGTTATTTTCACAATTTTTTTGAATTTTGCCTCTAAGATAATCTCAAAATAAGGGTTTTTAAAAATTATTTTAATAAAATTATATTCAGTTTTTATTTAATTTAGTGAAGATGTCATAATATGATTAATATAGTTTCTATGGTGTCCATGTGATTTTACAAGTTTTTTTTCAAAAGAAATTATTGAAAGTCGAGTTTCTAAATTTTTTCTTTTTAAATTAATGAAATAATATACATTTTTTTTATGAAATTAAATGAAGAGACTCTGATGTGATTGATATATTTTTCTAATATCCCTACATTTTTATGAATGTCAATTTTTTTACAATAAAAAGATTATGAATTATATTAAAAGATACATGTCATATGGTGTTTCCTCATATTAATCTCCTATTTTCTAAATTTTTTAAGATATATATATTATTAGATTCAAGATTTCAACTCTCAGGAATCTAATACTCCAAAAAGGATAAGTATTTTTTTAATAAAATGCTCAAACTAGGTTTTCTATTTTCTTATTTTTCTAATTTCTGTATTTTTTTAAAAGAAATAGAGAAAATTAGTATCCGTGATACAAATCAGCGGTATTCATTTGAACCCTTGAGTGCAACAAGTTGATTGGAATTACTTCAACAAATGTCCCCAGAATTTTGGATTTTTTATTAAATTTAAAGTATTAATATTAGAACTTGAAATGAACTTATATGACCAAAGTATTAAAATATTTTTGTTTAAGTTAATTGCCTTGTAAGAGAAGATTTAAAATATCAAATGAGTCAATCCTTTTTAATTCAAAGAATCTAAGTTAGGGTTTTTTTTTAATATTAAAATACATGCTAATTTATTGAACAAATTTGAGACGTCGTCTAAAAATAGACGACCAACAATTACTTCATCTATTTAAAATTGACACATTTAGAAAATAAACAAAAAAAATAAGATAAATGTTCTTCAAAAGATTAAATTACACGTTCAAATTGATCAAAGATTTTTTTTTTTTTTAAATTCTCTTCTTCTATTGTTAGGAAAATCAACGCGTTTTTAAATTACTGAAATAAATTATTAAATTCTAATGTATTAAAGAATCCCAAAATATTAATACATGAATCAATGAAACAGACATATCTCACGTAAGTTTTTTCTTTTTAAATTCTGTTCAAGTCTGTTGATAATTTAATCAAGCCATGAAAATTTTATTAAAAATTGAAAACACTATTTTGTATAAAAAAATGTAAAAATCATATTTCTTGAAGAACGCCGAACCTCAAATCTTACAGCTTACATGCAATCAGCAAATAATAAAGAAAAGATAATTAAAAAAAATAAAAATGAAAGAAACTTGAAGAAAGAAAATGAACAATTTATTAAAATGAGAAAATAATGATGCATATTTCTTCCAGCAGAGAAACCTTACAAATTGTTTTCCAGAATTTAAAAGTAAGAAAACAAAGAAATAAGAAAGCACATGAATCAGTAGAAGAAAGAAAATCCTCAGGAAAAAATCCATCTGCTGCAGCTTCCAAGATCAAGAGAAGGGAGATCAGAGAATAGATCCAACGGCTCAGATGTGGGCCGTTCCACCGTCGATAGATATGGATTGCTGCATACGAATGCTCCACGTGTGTCATAATGTTGATCGGAATACTCAGGCACAGCCTCAGATACCGGCAGTTCGGCCATTGATAGATATGGACGGCTTTGCAACGGTGCCTCCGATATCGGTAGTTCCACGGTCGATGGACATGGGCTGCTGCCGACGGATGCCCCGTTTGTTTGATAGGGTAGATTGTGAAGCTCGAGCAGTGGGGCAGGTTCCGATGTCGCCACTTGCATCATTGATAGATTAGGGTTGCCGCCGCCGACCATCATGCGTGCATCAGGTTCCATCGGCACTTCTACCATTGATAGATTTGGGTTGCCGTCGATGCAAGACTCAAGTTCAGACACGAGCAGTTCAACCATTGATGCAAATGAGTTGCTGCTGTTGGATGTTGTACGTGCGTCATCTCTGGAAAGGACCTCCATACGTGCATCAGGCTCCGTTGGCACTTCTGCCATTGATAGATTTGGGTTGCCGTCGACGAAAAAATCAGGTTCAGACATGAGCAGTTCAACCATTGATGCAAATGAGTTGCTGCTGTTGGATGTTGTACGTGCGTTATCTCTGGAAAGGACCTCCATACGTGCATCAGGTTCTGCCGCCACTTCTACCATTGATAGATTTGGATTTGGGTTGCCGGCGACGCAAAAATCAGGTTCAGACATGGGCAGATCCACCGTTAATGGAAATGGGTTGCTGCTGTTGGATGTTGTACTCGCGTCATCTCTGGAAAGGACCTCCATACGTGCATCAGGTTCCGTCGGCACTTCTACCATTGATAGATTTGGATCTGGGTTGCCGGCGACGCAAAAATCTGATTCAGACATGGGCAGCTCCATCGTTAATGGAAATGGGTTGCTGCTGTTGGATGCTGTACGTGCATCATCTCTGGAAAGGACCTCCATACGTGTGACAACTCTTTCTTCCAAACCCTGCAAACCCTCAAGAAACTGCTCCAATTCTCCCAAAGATTCCATAGCTTCCACATCTACCGTGTCACTCCAATTCTGCCCACCTGTTTTGTTGTTTGGCGTCATGCTTCCGAGTTCAGAAATCTGGCCGGATTTCCGAGATAGATACCTGTGAATCACGGCATCTGTTGATGGTTGCCCAGACACGTATTCGTTCCCAGCAGAGGAGAAGACAACAATGGCGATCTCGGCATCACAGAGAATGGCGAGCTCGGATGCCTTCTTGAAGAGACCTGCCCGCCTCTTGCTGAAGCAGACATGGCGCCGGTTGGTTTCCTGGATCCTCTCTATTTCGATCCTCTTCTTCCCCATGTTTCTCTCTCTCTTTTTCTTTGCTTCTTGTTTCTCTCTCTTTCTTGGCTTCTTGTTTCTCTCTCTTTTTCTTGGCTTCTTGTTTCTCTCTCTTTGCATCTAAAGGACACTTGAGGCGGTTGACTGATTTTACCGTTATTGAGGAAGAGCTGCTGGGCCCACAATTTTCAATCCTAACCGTCCATGTCAATTATCTATCCTTTATTACGGGCATGTTCTTGAGGAAGAGCTGCTGCGGATAAGGGGACGCGGAAACTCAGCGTCTAGTGACTGAAAAACGCAGTTTGTCCGTTAAGTGACTGAAAAACGTTGTTTCTCCGTTAAGTGGTCCGTTAATCCTCCATGTTTGAATATCAAAACAAATTCCTGATGTTCAATCTAATTGGAAAGACATTATTAATTTAATAAAAAAATGATTATAAATTTAAGTAAAAATAAACGGTTTTGAAGATTTTAATTTTAATTTTATAAAATAGACTTCATATGAAGCCGTAATCTGAATTGGTCAGATCTACGTAAATTTGAATCCATATTCCATTTTAAAAATCTTTTTTTGAATATAATATTCAAAATCATGGTCAGATCTAATAATCATAAATTTGAATCATTATCATTATATATATGGGGTCCATTCTTCCTTTTTTTTAAAAAAAAAATTAATACACAACCATTTAAATTGAAATAAAGCTTGACATAGCTACAAGTATACCAAATTTAGCTTAAAAGTTGACTTCTAGCTCTTTAATCTTAGTGATTAAAGCCATTAGGCATCGACCATTGATACTTTGACCACTTAGATTATATCTCTAAAAATTGATTTTTTATTTAAAATTTGATCAGTTTATATCCTGACATATCTATTTTCAATCGTAATTGTTGAATTTTAATACTTTTTTTGTGTTTTTTATTTTCTTATTTCTATTTCTGTCCCCAACTATTTATGCATCACTTAGCTCTTTTGTCCTCTCTTTATTAAAATTACCATTCATGTATTTCTATTGCAATTTCTGCTTCTTTAATTATCTAAGATTGTCTTGTGAACACAAATGGCCTTCTCATTACTAATCTACTAAACAGAGGGTAGTTTCTAAGCTTAGCTCATGAGGCACTATTTTTTTTTGTTTCAGTTTACGCTAGAGAAAGCGTACGGAACTCAATGTAAAACTCTCACAGACGATACCCACTGACTTTAGAGCTTCATTCATGAGGTACTATGCTAATAACAATTAAAATGACGATGATAATTTTAATTAATATTTAAACTAGGGCTGCAACTCGTATCGGACTCCGAGTAATCATGGGGGTCGGATTGAGAATTTTAGGTCAGCAGGTCGGGTCGGGTTGGATTTTAAGGAATCCGACCCGCCTGACCTGAGTTACAACCCGAATTTAATCTCAATTCAACAGTAAACCTGAGATTCAATTTATATACAACACAAGACTATAACAAGACTCCTAAACTCTATATTATTCTAACTATGTTTGTTTCAAATGGAAGTTTGGTGAAAATGAAATTAAATTCTTTGTTGATTTTTTTTTTTAAATAAGTACCTCATTTTAGTTTGAGTAATATAAAAGGCTTGACTATCATGACTATCTAATATGATCTCACTAAATAATTTCAAACAGCTGCGGTTACGTGAAAGTAGCGCTGAAACTTGGGTATAATTTTAAGAAGGTTTAGAAACAAGTTCTTTAAGTGTAAATGGTATTTGTCGGTCCCAAACATTTTTCCTCAATTTTTTGAATTTTGGCTCTAAATAAAATTATTAGGTTAGAAATATTTTCTGTTGTTGAACTGTGAGGTGATGGAGGCCCATTATTTGGACCAGAGGTAATAATCTCGGTCGAGACGTATCATATTGGCCTAGATATCTCAGTTTTTAACACATTGATATATCGAATCGGTCGAGATTATTTTCATCGGCCGATATCCGAAATATATTGGCAATATTTATCGCCGATATCGGCCGATAAGGATGATTTTTTTTTTTTTTTTAAAAAGTAGGACCCCTGATTTGGACGGTTTTGATTGAAGTAGTGCAAGTGTGCGGACGGTGACAATGGTGAAGGCAATATTGGCATTTTATAATGCATGGATTGGAGCCAACAATATTTTGAACCGTTAAAGTTTAAAATCAAAATAAGTTTTTTCCCATTATATTCAATTTTATAGAATTTAAGATGCATTTAAAAAAAATGTAAAAGATTGTAAATGAAAACTCTTCACTCAATACATCTACCCAAAATAAAAATGGCAATGATATAACCACACCCCATTTCTTTTTTATCATACACCCCCTTGAATTTTTTTCTCAATTTTACCCCTTGATATCTTCTTTTACTATTTTTTTTTTCTCCTCTACTTCAGCCCAGGGGTCCAAAAAATGGTGGACCCGAGATCTCGGGTCCCCCATTTTTCGGCTGATATCTCACTGATATCTGGCGATATTTTCTCTTTCTCTCTCTCTCTTTTTACAAATCTCGGCTGTATCGGTGATATCTAGGTCATATCGGCCGAGATCTCGCCCGTACGGCCAATACGAGACATCTCGGGCGCTTTTTTAACTCTGAACTGCATATTCCCATGCTATTAGTTTTCTTCCCTTCTTTCTTCTATCACAGACGAACGAATTCCAATAGTAAAATCTCTTTTAGAAATGGAATATTCCCTTTAAATTTTTATATTTAATAAATCTAGAGGTTTACTATAAGATGTCTTTTTATTGTGAAATTAATAATAAATCCTTTATTAGGTTAGAAATATTTTATGCTGTTGAACTGTGAGGTGATGGAGGTCCACTATTTGGACGGTTTTGATTGAAGAAGTAGTGCTAGTGTGATAATGGTAAAGGCAATACTGGCATTTTATAATGCATGGATTGGAGCCAACACCCTTCTCTCAAGTTTCTTACCGTTAAAAGTTTAAAATCAAATAATAAGATAATTTTTTTTTATATTATATCCAATTATATAGAATTTAAGATACATTTAGAAAAAAGATTTTACTATCAAACTCACGAGCCTCTCACTAGAGTTATATTTTAATATGTTAATATTAAGTTCAAGTTTTTATTTTTTGAATTAAACTAATTTTAATTTAGGTCATCCAATTCAGATTGAGTTAAATTAGATAAAGATTATATATATTCTATTGATATATTCCAAGCAAAGAGGCAATGTAAAATTATTCCTTTGTCACTCAAACATAATAACTAGTAAAATTAAATCTAAAAGATAGGCCAGCTATCATAACACGAGCAAAATAGGTTAGAAAACATATGATAAAGTGAAATTCATATTTTACCTTTACCGGTGTACCATTCATCAAGTAACGGTGTAACGTTAACACGCCACTGCATGTATATGTTATGCGTGTCGGTACACCTGTACTTGACGAGCGGTAAATCAGTAGAGATAAAATGGGAATTTCATTTATCCCATGTCACCTAATAAATTTTGCATGTATTAGAATGAACGTCCAAAAGATATTAACTAAAGACATAAAAACGAGAAGTACATATTTATATATATATATTATATATATATATATATATATATATATATATATATATAGATAATTTGGGCTTGATAAGTTATATAAATCATACCTCTAGTTAGATCGAAATTAAGAATAAATTGACTTTTTTATCTAAATCAAACTCATATTTTAAAGGGGTTGAATGGGCTTGACTATATTTCAAACCCAGTCGATCGAATTCAGAATGACTCAAACTCAAATTCACAACTTAAATGTTAGTGAAAGCATATTCTAAAAATTTAAAAAAATTACCAAAAAAAATTTCTAAAAATTTCATAAAGTAGGAATTAATATGAGGAACACCTCTCATCGCTTTCCCAATACGTGACAAGTAGTATAGGCCCATACTATATAATATCCACCAAAACAATTTTTGTTTTTAATTTTCTAAAAAAGCCATTTCGACCACCTTTTAAGTAGAATTTTACTTTGAGTATAATTTTAAGAAGGTTTAGAAGCAATTTCTTTAAGTGTAAATGGTATTTGTCGGTTCCAAACATTTGTCGCTTAAAAACTGACCTCTTTGAGTTATTTTCATCAATTTTTTGAATTTTACTTCTAAGATAATCTCAAAATAAGGGTTTTTAAAAATTATTTTAATAAAATAATATTCAGTTTTTATTTAATTCAATGAAGATGTCATAATATGATTAATTTAGTTTCTAGGGTGTCCATGTGATTTTACAAGTTTTTTTTAAAAAAAATTATTGAAAGTCGAGTTTCTAATTTTTTTTTTTTTGAAAAAAATTAATGAAATAATATACATTTTTTAATGAAATTAAATGAAGAGACACTGATGTGATTGATATATTTTCTAATATCCCAACATTTTTATGAATGTCAAATTTTTTACAATAAAAAGATTATTAATTATATTAAAAGATACATGTCATGGGTGTTTCCTCATATTAATCTCCTATTTTCTAATTTTTTTAATATATATATTATTAGATTCAAGATTTCAACTCTCAGGAATCTAATACTCCAAAAAGGATAAGTATTTTTTTAATAAAATGCTCAAACTAGGTTTTCTATTTTCCTATTTTTCTAATTTTTTTATTTTTTTGAAAATAAATAGAGAAAATTAGAATCGGTGAATCATATCAGCGGTATTCATTTGAACCCTTGAGTGCAACAAGTTGATTGGAATTACTTCAACTAATGTCCCCACAATTTTGGATTTTTTATTAAATTTTAAAGTATTAACTAATCTAAGTTAGGGATTTTTTTATATTAAAATACATGCTAACATGTTAGTTTATTAAAAAAAATTGAGACGTCCGTCCAAAATAGACACATTTAGAAAATAAACAAACAAAATAAGATAAATGTTCTTCAGAAGATTAAATTACACGTTCAGAAGATCAAAGATTTTTCTATTGTTAGGAAAATCAACGCGTTTGTTAAATTAATGAAATAAATTATTAAAATCTAATGTATTAAAGAATCCCAAAATATTAATACATTAATCAATGAAACAGACATATCTCACGTAAGTTTTTTCTTTTTAAATTCTGTTCAATTCTGTTGATAATTTAATCAAGGCATGAAAATTTTATTAAAAATTGAAAACATATTTTTGTATAAAAAAATGTAAAAATCATATTTCTTGAAAAACGCCGAACATCAAATATTACAGCTTACATGCAATCAGCAAATAATAAAGAAAAGATAATTAAAAAAAATAAAAATGAAAGAAACTTAAAGAAAGAAAATGAACAATTTATTAAAATGAGCAAATAATGATGCATATTTCTTCCAGCATAGAAACCTTAAAACAATGTTTTCCAGAATTTAAAAGCAAGCAAACAAAGAAATAAGAAGGCACATGAATCAGTAGAAGAAAGAAAATCCTCAGGAAAAAATCCATCTGCTGCAGCTTCCAAGATCAAGAGAAGGGAGATCAGAGAATAGATCCAACGGCTCAGATGTGGGCTGTTCCACCGTCGATAGATATGGATTGCTGCATACGAATGCTCCACGTGTGTCATAATGTTGATCGGAAAACTCAGGCACAGCCTCAGATATCGGCAGTTCGGCCATTGATAGATATGGACGGCTTTGCAACGGTGCCTCCGATATCGGTAGTTCCACGGTCGATGGATATGGGCTGCTGCCGACGGATGCCCCGTTTGCTTGATAGGGTAGATTGTGAAGCTCGAGCAGTGGGGCAGGTTCCGATGTCGCCACTTGCATCATTGATAGATTAGGGTTGCCGCCGACGACCATCGTACGTGCATCAGGTTCCGTCGGCACTTCTACCATTGATAGATTTGGGTTGCCGTCGATGCAAAACTCAAGTTCAGACATGAGCAGTTCAACCATTGATGCAAATGAGTTGCTGCTGTTGGATGTTGTACGTGCGTCATCTCTGGAAAGGACCTCCATACGTGCATCAGGTTCCGTCGGCACTTCTTCCATTGATAGATTTGGGTTGCCGTCGATGCAAAAATCAGGTTCAGACATGAGCAGTTCAACCATTGATGCAAATGAGTTGCTGCAGTTGGATGTTGTACGTGCGTCATCTCTGGAAAGGACCTCCATACGTACATCAGGTTCCGTCGGCACTTCTACCATTGATAGATTTGGATTTGGGTTGCCGGCAACGCAAAAATCAGGTTCAGACATGGGCAGATCCACCGTTAATGGAAATGGGTTGCTGCTGTTGGATGTTGTACGTGCGTCATCTCTGGAAAGGACCTCCATACGTGCATCAGGTTCCGTCGGCACTTCTACGAATGATAGATTTGGATTTAGGTTGCTGGCGACGCAAAAATCAGATTCAGACATGGGCAGCTCCACCGTTAATGGAAATGGGTTGCTGCTGTTGGATGCTGTACGTGCATCATATCTGGAAAGGACCTCCATACGTGTGACAACTCTTTCTTCCAAACCCTTCAAACCCTCAAGAAACTGCTCCAATTCTCCCAAAGATTCCATAGCTTCCACATCTACCGTGTCACTCCAATTCTGCCCACCTGTTGTGTTGTTTGGCGTCATGCTTCCGAGTTCAGAAATCTGGCCGGATTTCCGAGATAGATACCTGTGAATCACGGCATCTGTTGATGGTTGCCCGGACACATATTCGTTCCCAGCAGAGGAGAAGACAACAATGGCGATCTCGGCATCACAGAGAATGGCGAGCTCGGATGCCTTCTTGAAGAGACCTGCCCGCCTCTTGCTGAAGCAGACATGGCGCCGATTGGTTTCCTGGATCCTCTCTATTTCGGTCCTCTTCTTCCCCATGTTTCTCTCTCTTTTTCTTTGCTTCTTGTTTCTCTCTCTCTTTCTTGGCTTCTTGTTTCTCTCTCTTTTTCTTGGCTTCTTGTTTCTCTCTCTTTGCATCTAAAGGACACTTGAGGCGGTTGACTGATTTTACCGTTATTGAGGAAGAGCTGCTGGGCCTACAATTTTCAATCCTAACCGTCCATGTCAATTATCTATCCTTTATTACGGGCATGTTCTTGAGGAAGAGCTGCTGGGGATAAGGGGACGCGGAAACTCAGCGTCAAGTGACTGAAAAACGCAGTTTGTTCGTTAAGTGACTGAAAAACGCAGTTTCTCTGCTAAGTGGTCCGTTAACCCTCGATGTTTGAATATGAAAACAAATTCCTGATGTTCAATCTAATTGGAAAGACATTATTAATTTAATAAAAAAATGATTATAAATTTAAGTAAAAATAAACGGTTTTGAAGATTTTAATTTTTTCTTTATAAAATAGATCACATATGGAGCCGGGTTTTGGCCCGACCCGCATGACCCGACCCGATTAATCATGCGGGTCGGTTGAGAATTTCGGGTCAGCGGGTCGGTCTGGTTGAGAAGATAAAAAACCGCATGAAATTCGGGTCGGGTCGAGTTGAGGATTTTACAAGTTAAACCAACCCGACCCGGATAAAATGGGTTTAAAATGCGAGTTGAGTCAGAATTCAAGTTGATTTGAGTTAGAAGTTGGGTCGGGTTGTAAAGTTTAGGTTGAGAATTTGGGTTGGGTCGGATCGGATTCCATATATATCAACTCGGGTCGAGTTGAATTTTAAGGAACCCAACCCACCTCACCCGAGTTGCAGCCCTAATTTAAATTCAATTCAATAGTAAACCTGAGATCCAATTTATATATAGCACAAACTATAGCAAGATTCCTAAACTCTATGTTATTCTAACTATTTTTGTTTCAAATGGAAGTTCGGTGAAAATGAAATTAAATGCTTTGTTGAATTTTTTTTAAAATAAGTACGTAATTTTAGTTTGAGTAATATAAAAGGCTTGACTCTCTTGACTATCTAATGTGATCTCACTAAATAATTTCAAAAAACTGCGGTTAAGAATGATGCCACATGTAGAGTTAAGAACTCAGAATAAGTTACGCTCATTTCTTTTCGAACCTCTTCTTCCCCATCTCTCTGTTTTTCTCTCTCTCTTTTTTTGCTTCTTGATGCTTATCTAAACTCTAAAGGACAATATCAAAACAAAGTCCTGATGTTCAATCTAATTGGGAAAACATTATTAATTTAAATAAAAAATATTATAAATTTAAATAAAATAAACCGGTTTTGAAGATTTTAATTTTTACCTCATATGGGGCCGTAATCTGAATAGGTCAGATCTACGTAAATTTCATTCCTAGCTGTATAATTTAAATCCATATTTGAATTCCATTGGATGCTTTTGTTTAATATCTAATCCAAATTTGCGTATACAACCTTATGTCTGAATCTACATTTGAATCCGAGTCACGAATCATAAACCTGACTTAATTCAAACTTGAATTTTTTTTTCTCACACTTTTTCACTAATGTTATAAATATTGGTGGTATTTTCAAATTTATCATGTTTGTCTCAGCAAAATAACGATCACTGTTAATATCTCGAGATTTATCGACACTTAGATAATTTCTCGATAAAATCGTGATAAATGGTAATATCGTGATAATATCCCAATAAGTGTCAGATACTAAATTCCTTTTAATATTTTTATTTTTTAAATATTATATTTTCTGCAAGATTTATTTTTTTGTTAATTTCCCAATAAAAATCTGATAATTTAAAAATATCTTGATATTACCGATCGTCGTAAATATCCCGAAAATAGTATTTGTGACAATACTACATTATTTAAAATAGGTATATATATATATATTCTTTTGCATGCATGAAGTTGGGGGGGGTCCTGCATTTTCTTATGTATCCTTGATTATCGGCATGTTCTTGAGTTCAAACTTGGTAAAAAACTCATCTGAATTAATCATAAATAAATAGGTCTGAATACTTGTACCAGTCCACCAGGCCAAGTTCAAGCCAAATTCTTGAGCTAGTTTACTTAAATAGGAGAGTACAAGCCCAGTAAAACCATTGGGTTTTGGCCCATTTAATAATTATATGTATGTGGGGTCCATTCTTCCTTTTTTTTTTAAAAATAAAAATAATAATTAATACACAACCATTCAAATTGAAACTAAGCTTGATACCAAATTTTAGCTTTAAAGTCGACTTCTAGCTCTTTAATCTTACTAAGTAAAGCTATCAAGCGCCGTTGTTTGATACTTTAACTATTGAGATCATATCGCTGATTTTGATTTAAAATTTAGTCAACCCATTATCTGATCTATATTGGAACACCGTTCTGGATATTTGATATAAGGGTACAACTTTAAAGAGTGCACTTTAATGATGTAGCATTGTAGCTCTCACACTATTCTTTTTAGAATATTCTTTTATTTAGGCCAGAACCAAGGCCATTTTAATCGATACAGGCGATGATTCACTCATTACTTGGCAGGTAGTATCGGCCGATACTATATAATATCCACCAATACAATTTTTGTTTTTTGATTTTCTAAAAAAGCCATTTCAACCATCTTTTAAATAGAATTTAACATTGGGTATAATTTTAAGAAGGTTTAGAAACAAGTTCTTTAAGTGTAAATGGTATTTGTCGGTCCCAAACATTTTTCCTAAATTTTTTGAATTTTGGCTCTAAATAAAATTATTAGGTTAGAAATATTTTGTGTTGTTGAACTGTGAGGTGATGGAGGCCCATTATTTGGACCACAGGTAATAATCTCAGTCGAGACGTATCGTATTGGCCGAGATATCTCGATTTTTAACACCTTGATATATCGTATCGGCCGAGATTACTTTTATCGGCCGATATCCGATATATATTAACAATATTTATCGTCGATATCGGCCGATAAAGATGATTTTTTTTTAAAAAAAAAAAAAAAAGTAGGACCCCTGATTTGGATGGTTTTGATTGAAGCAGTAGTGCAAGTGTGCGGAGGGTGACAATGGTGAAGGTAATACTGGCATTTTATAATGTATGGATTGGAGCCAACAATATTTTGAACCGTTAAAGTTTAAAATCAAAATAATTTTTTTCCCATTATATTCAATTATATAGAATTTAAGATGCACTTAAAAAAAAAAGCACTATCAAAGCTCACGAGCCTCTCACTAGAGTTATATTTTAATATGGTAATATTAAGTTCAAGTTATTATTATTATTTTTTTTGAACAATTGGGTAAGTTTATTCAAAAGCGGGGAAAAACCCCAAAAGATACAACGATGAGCTCAAAACGCGAGTGAGAAAAAAAAAGAGAAAGCCCACAACCTGGGCCAGGCACAAAAAAAATTTAAAATCAGTAAAGACTCCTGTACCACAAAAATAGAGAAACAGATCATTGATCTTTTTTGAATTAAACTATTTTTAATTTAGACCATCCAATTCAGATTGAGTTAAATTAGAACTTTTATCAATCTATATAATAAAGTAGATAGAGATTATATACTCCTTCCGTCCCATTTTAGTTGTCTCATTTGAAATATTTGTATTTTTTTAAGGAACTCTCTATATAAGACTAAGATTCATATGATCTCATCCATTTTCAATACATTTTATACTAGTCAAATACAAAAAAGACATATTTTTTAATTAACGTATGAAAAATTCAAACACAGTACTACTAAAACCCCCACGGATGAGCCCACTACCCTTAAGGTACACCAAAATTAGGCCATGAGGGCTCGAACCCGCAACCTCCCACTTTTTGAGACGGGAAGCAACTAATTGAACTACACTCATATGGGTGACCTTGAAGATTAATGAATTCTAAACAAGAGAAATTAGGATAAGGAGAAGGTCGTTAATGGTGTTGATTGAGATAATAAAACACAATGATCCGCTCCTATTGACACTTAGTCTTAAAGAATTATTCCTTACATCTCATTTTAGTTTTCTCATATTAAGCATTTGTATTTTTTAAGGAACTTGAATTTGATTTTAAACCACCGTACAAATGAGAGGTGATTTTCATCAATTTCAACAAACTTTATACTACTCTAATATAAATGGGACAACTATTTTGAGACAATTTCAAAATCCATATGAGACAACTAAATTGGGACAGAGGAACTAGTATTTAAAAAGTCAAACTTTAGATAAATTATATAAAAACTTTGATAATGATAATGATTTATATATATATATATATATATATATGATACAAAATAAATAAAAAATTAGATGATTAAAATTTTTCAATCTTTAACTTTTACATCACTGTTAAATATCTAAATGAAATTAGAACCTAAATTTGAATAATTAATATAAATTTTAATTAAATGTGACCCAAATTCAGATCATGACCGCTATGAGTCTATGACATAGAAAATGGTAGAAGAGAATTTATTGTGTACATGCATTTAATATCCAAAGAATAGAAGGTATTAAGTAATATTTATTAATTGGAGGGAGGAAATGGATCAAATGTACATACAAATATTAAAATGAACGCCATTGTACATATTTTCAAACAAACGAGTGGTGAGCACATGGTTGTCAGCAATCAGTATAGGAAACTCTTAAATGGATTGTAATCAAACCTAAATTTAGGGCTTAAATTTAGGTATATCGGATTGGATTTTAATAAATTCAATTTAATTTATATAAAAAATTATTGAATCTGACTTGACCCTATTTGAATTGTTGACCCAATTCAATCGAGTGTTGAATTGAATTTCTGGCCAGATTCAACTCGAGTGCTATATTAATTTTTTGAGTGAGTCAGATTTAGTCAATTTAAAAAAACTTGACCTGACCTGATCCGAATATAATTCAAGTTTTTTTTTTTTCTTCAACTCAACCCAACTCTAATTTTAAAAATATATAAGCCAAGTTAAAAGCCGACACAAATTTCACTTAACGATCTTATTTAAGCAATGACTATTTGAACCAATCCATCTGCATGGACCTTAGTAGAATCACATAGAATTTCTCAAATTGTTATTTGTGAACGACTCTCCGTTTGGCCCTCACTATATTGACTATTGAGGTAAATGAGTAGATTAACAAGAAAAAGTAGGTTAGAAATAAATATACTAAAGAAATTTAAAGACTGTAGAATAGAACAAAATCTCATTTGTTTTAGACAAATACACAAAAGACTAAACACAAACTCAATACAAAGAAAGGTAAGGTTACAAGCACAAGGTATCAAATATAATAGGACAAATGACTTAGACGAGAATAGTAACTACTTAACCTGATTTCAAGTCAAGTCATGACATTTAGAGCCCAACCCACTGACATTCTTGAAACTGATTTGACATCTTCCAATGCAAAGAGAAATGATTTCTGATGGGTAACTGATACAGTGAAGTATGAAAAAGTCATGGGTGGTATAGTGAGACCAAGGTAATAATATCTCGTAATGATTTTTAAAACTTTGATATCTCGGTTGATATGATATGTATCGGCCGAGATTACCTTTATCGGCCGATATTAAAAAAATTGGAGAGAGAAATTTCTCCACCAATATCCAATTATCAGCAAATATCTGACATCGGCCGATATCTCAATCGATACTGAGATTTATAGCCCTGAGTGACACAAAGGGTAGAAATCTCGACATATATATTTATCTCCTATTTTTTTTTACGAAACCCACCAATATCGGCCGATGTGTATCATATCGGCCAATATATAAAGGTTTTAAAAACCAATATATATCAGCCGATACGATACTATCAGCAGAAATTTACACCCCTGAGTAGGGCTACAACTTGGGTCGGGTTTTGGCCCGACCCGCATGACCCGACCTGAGAAATCGGGCAGGTCAAGTCAAGAATTTCGGGGCAATAGGTTGGGTAAGGTTGATAAGATAAAAACCCGCATGAAATTCGAGTCGAGCTGAGTTGAGGATTTTACAAGTTAACTAGATCCCATTCGACCCGACCCGGCTAAAATGGGTTCAAAATACGGGTCGGGTCAGAATTCAGGTTGATTCGGGTTAAAATTCAGCCGATATCTCGGTTCCACAATATCAGTCAATATTACTCTCTCTCTCATCTGGGCCAAATCTTGGCCGAGATGGCGAGATCTCGGTCATGTCGGCCGAGATCTCGCCTGTATGGCCGATACATATCGTATCGGCCGAGATATGTCTGGCGTTCAAAACCCGAGAAATCTCAGCCGATACAAGATACATCGGACGAGATTTGCACCCCTGGCTGCAACTTATAATACAGAAGAAAACCCAAATATCAATCCAAAGCTTGACCCTCAACCGAGACACCAACAATGAGCTCAATCCAATCCTTAACAGACCAACCCAAATTGATTTCCATCGGTTGAAAGTTTTCTACCAAGGAACTCTAACTAGGGTATCCAGAATTTTGGTCAGCATATAAATGGATTTTAAAGGGACAGTACTGGTAAAGATGTGTAAATCCAGAAGTTCAGTAAACCGAAATACTGGCTGAAACAATAAAGCTTACCCAACTAGCATTATTTGATCAAGATCAGTCACTTCCCCAGTACGTGAATCAACAATATCATTTGCCGACCTGGGAATGTGACTACCATTGCACTGCATCGCCTGCCCAATCTCCTCCATTTTACCTAGAAACCTCCAAGGAAAGCCAACCCCTTGGGCCCATTGGGGTTGGGCCCATTGAATAACAGCACCAGTCCCCTTCAATAAAGTCACCTGGGTTCTGTTCTAACTCCCTCCCAGAAGCCATACCGAAGAGCTTGAAGCTACGCTTTGATGGAGCAACACCCATTAAGAGGACCAGCAAAAGACAGCACCATTACCTCACTTTCAATGCTAATAATGTCTCCCAAAGCCTGCTTTCTGCAGATGAACTATGGAAACTCCCACACAAAATTATTTAGAAGTGGAAGCATACCTCATTTGCGGTGTCTTCACGGATCGAATGGAGACAATGAGAGCAAAAATATCTTACATACTGCTTGATTCAAGCGTGATTGTAGTTACTTCAGCAAAAACCTAGAAAGGAATTATGGAGCGGGACAGTTTCCCAATGTGCAAATTCTGTACAAAATGGGCCTCACATATTTCTCAGAGGCACTAAAATTTTATGAAGAAACACTTAGGAAACTACAATGATCTCCATACTAGAGAAGTGGGAAGTTGAGATGAAAACAGACAGTAGAGATGAAATTACAAGAACTGCTCGTTCCATGGCCTTGAATTGGGTGGCTAGAGGTGACAAATGAAGTTGATTTTAGTGACCAATCCAGAAACCCTACTTGGTTCTAGTGATGCTGGTGAACCTCAGTCATTGCTACAAATATAGTCACCTAAGTAAGGATAGTCATCATGCTAAAAGATCATTAGATTCCTAAAACTACTGCAATATCCCTACCATCCATCACATGTGTTGCTCCCCGATCAATAGGTTAGGATCATCCGATCAAGGAGAGCTGCAATCTACCAAGTAAGGTTCCTCAAAAGGCCAAATTTCTCAAAAAATAGCAAGGCAAAATTGGGAAGATGATGTCCAAAATTCAAGACTGAAATCGACATTGTGGAGGGACCATTGAACTATAGGTGCCACATAACAGAAAAATGGGAAATATATGGATGCCATCACCAGAATCCAACATAACATAAAACCATTTACATTTTATTTTATTCAAATCTATAATTACTGCATTTGCAAATGGATGCAAACGTGGGATATCCCTGGTTTTAGTCCCTCGAGATATTACACAATCATCATCTGACTGAACTATCGTTTACAGAACTGATACCAAAACAAGTTATTATAAGAAACACCAAAACTTACACAACTATCAGGATGCCCGATCCTACAGCTTTGATGCTGCATCCTTGTCAAGAAACCAGGTCAATTCCCCATTTTCAGGTGAAACCATTTGAACAGGCAGTGAAACAGAAGCCTGCTCATTCCCCAGAGTTGTATGCACTGGTCCAGCTTTACCAGCTCCAGTCACCACAAGAGCGATATGTGCAGCTGAGTTGATCACTGGGAGTGTAAAGGTTATTCGTTCTGGTGGGGGTTTGGGAGAGTCCTTTATAAAGGTCACCCACTTCTGATTCTCATTGATGAGAGGATGCCCAGGGAAAAGAGATGCCACATGACCATCTGGGCCCATTCCCAGTAGCATGAGATCAAATCTAGGGAACCCATTAGAAGCTGATACATCAATTACACCTCTCTTAACCAAGTGCTTCAGACAGGTCTCATAATCATCAGCAGCACCCTCAGCAGAGAGAGAATCATTGATGGCATAAACCTGACCAGGAAGAATTTGGACCTGCCATTTCCAGAGAATTAATGAATTAACATGGAGCAACAAAAAAGACTTCATAGCAGGTTGGGTTTCACAAATGGATAAAATCTTTTGATTAATGGAATATTTATCCACTTTCTGTAGCCTCTCTTTTTTTTCAGAAGGATGGTGAAAAGGAGGTAATCATTAAACAAGGTGGTACATATACCATGGTAAACTTTACATTCGACCCATCCCCCTATACAAGAAAAAGAACTAAATGTATATTAGGCAGCCAAAAATAGTCCCCTCACAAACATTCCATTTCCCCTGACACCGTTTGCAAATACCTACCACCCCAGCAAAAAGAAAATCCAAAAACAAAAAATTAATCTGCTACACGATTAATTGATCTCCCGACACGATGGAAAGTGAACTCTAAAGCACCAGGCAGCTCCCAAATTTCTCTTACTATCATATGCAATCTCCATGGCACCTTGCATTTTCTAGCAGTCTGCTTAATGTTCTCTGGATCTTCTTCTAGCAGAAACTTTTGTAAATAAAGAGAAGAATTCAAAGAACTCAAGTACTGGTTTTCCATGTCGGTGATATTGTTGTCTGAAGGGATGAAAGCCATTATCACAACTTTTCAAACCTATCTGTAAAGGGTGCTTAATATCAAGCACTGGGAGCACTCAAATACTTTCAGGGTATTGTCATTACAAGAACACTCAAAAATGCTTTCTGAGTTGTCTATGTTGACAATATTGTTACAACAACTGATGAAACCACTATTAGATCTGTTTGAGATTATCTTCAAAAGGGTGCTCAACATCAATGATTTGGGAACACTCAAATAGCTTTTAGGTATTTGAAGTCACCTGCTGTTCCAAGGGAATATTTTTGCTCAATAGAAGTATACCTTCGGTCTTCTTAGAGACATTGGGAATCTTGGTTGCCAGCCCATAGACACTCCTTTGGAGCCTAATACTAAACTTCGAAAAGAAAGATGGTAAACTTCTACCAGAGCCTAGATCTAATATGAAGATAGTAGACAAAATAATCTATTAAATGACAAGTTTTGATCTCTCATGTTTCACCTTGTAAGTCAAAATATGCATGTGTCGCACACATAATTTGGATGTTGTCACTAGGATCTTATGATACATTAAGCCTATGTTTGATAAGTGGAATTAAAACTCGGGATTCCCCCTTAGGGAACTTGTAAACAAGGGGTCTCCCACAGGTAGAGAAACACCTTACTTTTTTTTTTTTTGAATGATGGGTAAGTATTTCATTCAAGAAGAAAAAGAAAGAAGCCCAAATGGGGAAAATACACTATAAGCCCACAGCCCGGGCCAGGCCAAAATAAGAACCCAGTTGGTCCAAAGACAAAAAGAGCCCAGATTAGGCACCAAAAGAGAAAACCATAAAAACAGGTTAAACTCAAAATAGGTCCATCAAGACTGAAAGGACAGAAGATTGAAAATACCAGTGCCCCTAACAGAATGGGAGGCAAACAAATGATAAATTTTTGTATTTCCAAGACAAACTATCTTCGGGCCATCAGGGCCAAAACAATTGAGAAGTTTCCTGATGGCACGAAGATGGCAGAGAAGGGTCCAAAAGTTGGTATTGGGCTGGTTGATTAGGTTGGCCAAGTCAGAGCAAAGGAGCAACTGATGGATCGGGTGACCCATCTGGGAAAGAAACAACAAAATTTTTTGGGCAAAGGTTAAGAAAGACAAATTCACATCAGGCCCAATAGTAGGAATGCAAGTAACACCAGATAAATCATGGACCCTACAGAAGTAAAGTGCTCCCAGCTTGGGACCATAAGAATCAAAAGGAGAAATAAGAAGGTATCCACGATCAGACAAAAGGGACCTTGGACGGTCGGGGGGTTTGGGGGGGATAGGAAGAGGAGGAGGCAGGTCCCACGATGCAGAGAAAGAGTCTCTTACTTTAAGAAGATCAGCATTCGAGCAGAGGAAGAAAATACGATTCCTGATGTCTTGAACAATTCTAAGATAGAGCTGATCATGACTGCTAGAGGAGTTTTTGAATATCCTAGCATTGCGCTCAGTCCAAACATGCCAGATGAGAGCCGGGAGGGATAACATGGCCGCCAAAGATTCAATTCGACAACACATGCTATTGATCAGTAGGGAGGAGTCTTCCAAAATACAGTCAGACTGAGATGAGAAGTGGAATTTCCTGAGAATCAATAGCCAGATACTTTTAGAGTAAGAGCACTGAAGTAGATGCTCATGCGATTCAGATTCAGAACAGCATAGCATACAAGTGGTATTCCCGATCAGACCGAGACGGTGCAATAGGTCCTTAGTCTTGAGAGCTTGATTGAAGAAAAACCATGCCAGAGTAGAGTGTCTATTCAAACAGCAAGGAAACCAGATGCGGTTAACCCAGGGAGGGGGCTCCAAATCATTGCTAGCAACTCGGATAGCAGAATTAATAGAGAAATTACCATTTTCGCTTGCAGTCCAGCACATCTCATCATCCGAAGAATGAATAGGGAGGGAGACGTTGGCCATCAAATCGCAAACAGTAGCAAGAGCAGTGGTAGAAGCATGAGGCAGGTTCCAGCCATTGTCACCAATGAAATGGCTAACAGTGCAGTCCAAAGGAAGCCCAAGGTCATACATCGGCCTTGCTCCAAAATGATCCATAAGAATGAATCCCGGTTTGATCCAAGGATCAAGCCAGAAACTAATTGTCTCGCCATTGCCAATGATGTAAAAGCAGTGCGTTTTCACAGAGTCTCGAACAGATAAGATCGACCTCCAAGCCCAAGATGAGTTATATTTGAGTTTGACATGCCAAATCGAATGATTTCTCAAGTACTTCTGAACAATCCACTTGTACCAGATATTGTCCTTAGCAACAACGATGTTCCAGAATTGCCGCATAATGCAAGCAACATTGATAGCCCGAATATTCCTAAGACCCAAACCCCCTTTGGATTTAGGAATACAAAACTTGTGCCAACTGATGGTGTGAAGCTTTCTGGATCTAGAAGAGCCCCAAAGAAAATCACGCATCAGTCTCTCAATCTTCTCCCAACAGGCTTTCGGCAGGAGGAAGGAATTGGCCCAGTAAATATGCAGATTGTTGATAGTTGATCTCAATAATTCCAGCCGACCAGCAAAAGAGAGCAAAGAACCAGCCCAGCCACTGATTCTGTTTCTGACTTTGGCAATAAGCCCATCACAATCAGAAACACGAATCCTGCTAGAGAAGAGAGGAAGGCCAAGATAGTTCAGAGGCAGTTTAGCTTCTTCCATGCCCAAGATAGATCGAATCTCAGCCCTGTTACTAACTGAACCCGAAAATATGATATGACTCTTGGATGGATTTAGATCAAGGCCAGAGAACTCAGCAAAATCATATAGCAATTGTCGAAGAGAAGTGGCAGAGCGACAATCAGCAGAGCAAAAAATGAGGAGGTCGTCCGCAAACATCAAGTGGGAAATTGTGCAATCACCACCCGAGAAAGGGCAGAGGATGCTGCCATCATCAATGGCCCTACTAATAGCACATGAAAGGGCTTCCATCACCATACAAAAAAGAAAGGGGGAGATTGGGTCACCTTGCCTAAGACCCCGTCGACTCTGAAAGAAACCATGGGGCATGCCGTTGACCAAACAGAGAATGAGGGGAATCAATACAGATTTTGATCCAATCAATCCACAGCTGGTTGAAGTTCATTTGATGAAGAATGATGCACAAGCAATCCCACTTCACACTATCGAAGGCCTTTCGAATATCAATCTTGATGCACATACGAGGAGGCCCACGCTCATTGTGAAAACCTCTAATAAGATCATGCGCAAGCATTATGTTATTTGAGATGTCCCGCCCCGGCACAAAAGCAGATTGGTTCCGACTGATAATTTTGCTCATAAGAGGCTTCAAACGATGGACCAACACACGGGCAATCATCTTGTACAACTCATTTGAAAGAGCAATTGGACGATACAAATCAGGCCTATCAGCTGCATCACATTTAGGGATCAAAGCAATGAAGGATGCTTTCACTTGCTTAAGGAGAGAAGATGAATGCAAACAATCTTGGACAGCACAAATAATGTCAGGGCCAACAATTTCCCAAATTTTTGGAAAAAATAGCCATTAAAACCATCCGGCCCAGGTGCTTTGAAAGGATTAGAAGAAAAAACAGCATGCTCATTTTCCTTGTTGTCAATAGGGCCAGTCATCAAGGCAGATTCATTATCCATAAGCTTGCGAATGATGTCAAATCTGGATGAAGAACCACTAGAATAGCTGCCGGACGAAGAGAAACCAGAGCCAGCACCCAGGTGATCAGAGAAATAAGTGACGAAGGTGTTACAAATGGTCTCTAAGTCAGAGCTGATGGAGCCATCGCTGCAGCGGATAACATTAATGTTACATCTACTTTGCTTATCCTTGACATAGCAGTAGAAGAATCTACTACCAATGTCCTTAAGATTTAGGTTGAGGAGTCTAGATCGCTGCTGAATAAGCCTTGCATCCCATTGAAGACAATCTTCCAATCTAGCTTTAGCATCCAAAACAAGAGCACGAGAAGCATTAGAAGGATCATTGTCATAACAGTTCTGAGCAGCAATAAGATTTTCACGTAGGGAAGAGATTTGCACGAGAAACACCTTACTTTTACTTCCTATTTTAAATCACTCTTTTTGATAATTTCAAGGCAAAGAACTTCAGAATATCTAAGGAACTTAAATCCCCTTGTAGGTCCCATCAATTACTGTTGCAATCAAAAAGACCATTTTTTAACATAATGGGGGCATTTGGAATGGTCAAAGAAGATAGGGCGGGGAGCATAGAACTGATTTTTCCACCTATTGTTGGGAAATGCAACTCTCTCTTTGGAGAGTGTTTGTTTATTTAGGTGCTCAAGTTCCCTTACTTTTGATAATCAAACAGGTAACTTCAACCCCTCAAAGTGAGATGAAATTCTCCACCCCAACCTACCCCCCAAAGCACCCATTCCCCACCAAACCCCTAACCACCACACCACCTCTTCCAAAAAAAAAGAGAAAAAACAAAATCCAAACAAACCCTAATAGTTCTCCAAGGTGTGGATAACTATACTTCTCCAGTAATCATTGATCATCCATACATGGCTTTTACCATGCTCATTGAGCAAGCCCTCCTAATTATTGGTGCTCTACCACTATCCAATACATGTTCACTAGTAGGAATCTGAGCACCTAAAAGTGTGAGAAACAATCCACCGTTGCCAAATCATGTAGAATGCTACTCAGAAACCACTCTGAATGAAGCACCTGAAGACAAAATGGTGTTTTCTAACTACAAGTCCTATCTCCTTGGGTTTAGACATTCAAGCTGCCATTTATATTTCTTCCAATCTAGTTTTTCATAAGAGAAGAAAACATATAGAGGTGAATTGTCATTTTATAAAAGATAAGATCATTTCCAAGGAGATTGTCACTCTTTATGTTAAATCAAAAGATCAATTAGTTGATCTTGGTCGTGGTCGTCACCATCATCATTTTCATTCATCAACCATTATCCCATCTATTTGGGTCAATTTTCCATCTGTTTGGGTCAATTTTTTGTGTCCGACTCTTCCATTCGTTCCTACTTCCTATCAAAGACCGTATCCTCCATTCAGCATGTCTGCCCTTCTCTCCTCCCCCTCCCACTCCTCTTTTCTCTTGTAAAGGCGTTGTTTTTGGTTGCCTACAAAATTGTTGAGACCATCTTAGACGAGCTTCTTTCATTTCTCATCTATTACAATTATCTTTAAGGTCCCTTGATGCAATCATTTTTGCTCTAAACTTTGGCTGATTTGACCATACCCAAAGAGCATCTACATGTCATTGTTGACAAGACATCCATGCCTCATCTTGAGGGGGAATGCCATGCCCTATAGGAAACAATGAGTTGTCCCTAGGGCACATTTATTTGCGCATAGTTTCCTAGGAAAATTAATTAGGAACTTGAATTTCGAGGCCAAAATATCATTTTTGTCAAGTCCTTCTGTAGTAAGTTGATGTGTTCTGGTGAGTCTCCTTGGGTGAATCCTAGAATTTGGTAGGGTGTTTCTCCTCTAAAGGTGAAGGTATTTGGGTGGCTTGCAAGCCTGGAGAAAATCTTGACGATTGATAATCTGAGGTTGAGAAGAGTGATGATTGTGAATGCTTGTCCTCTTTGTTTGTCTAATGCAGTCTCAGTGAACCATCTCCTCCTTCATTGTAGTTTTGCTTTGAAGGTTTGGTATTGTTTCTTTCAGCTGTTAGGGGTGGCCTTCTGTGTCCCGAAAACCTGTGTTGATTTGGTCAATGAAGAAATGCTTCTAGTGGGTACTTCTTTTCGAAGAAATCTTTGGGTTGTGACTGTTTTGTGTATTGTATGGTCCATTTGGTTGGAGAGAGATAGAAAGGTTTTTCAGGGTAAGGAGTGCATTGTCTAACATATTATTGGTGTGATTAAATGCCGAGTTGCTTGGTGGATGGTGGGTTCTGATAAATTTTGGGAGATTAGTATTTCTGCTATTTGTAGGGATTGGGCGTCAGTGGATTTTGTTCACCCTCATTTGGACCTAGCTTCGTGTGTTGCTTGGTTTTCTCGAAGGTTAGGCTTCTGAAGCTTAATTTTGTCGGTAGTGGTATTCGAGAGATTGGTTTAGCTGGTTATGGTGGAGTAATTCGAAATAGTTCTGACAAGACTTTGATTTATTTTGTTGGTCCTCTCTCAAATGGTTCAATATTGGATGTAGAACTGCATGCTTTATGGCGAGGGGTTTTGAAGTTGGAAGAGCTTGGAGCCTAGGGGAGTGTTTTAGAGGGAGATTCTAAGATTATTATTGACTAGGCTTTGGGTTCTTTATGTCCATGGATTTACTTAGATAAAGTGGAAACAAACAGTTCTAAAGTTGGTGGTCCCATCATCATTTAGTGGTCCCATCATCATACATATCCTGAATAATTTTTAAGGAATCATTAGGTATACACTTAGTTATAAAGTACTCCAAATCATATTCCTCGGCACTTTGATCATAAGCTTTTTCCAGGTTAATAAAAACCATGTCCAGGTTCTTTTTCTTTCCCCTAAATCTCTCTATGAGTTGTTGACACATGACAGGGGATAAGGTAACCCTAAATGCCTAAATGTGGTCCCTAAAGATTAAAAGGGATGAAAATAATGTACCCTAAATCTAAAATGGGCTGAAATTAAATACCAATTAATATATACAATTAATTAATATAGAAATTTACCATAAAGAATCATGCAAATTCTTGGAATCTAATATAAGTGATTATAAGACAATCCAAACCAAGTCACATCCGCAGTAAAGGTCCCTCAAAACAAAGGCGTTTGACAAAGCCCATAAAGATGTAGATCTATCATCAGAAATAGGAATTAAATTCGTTGTTTGGCAAGGAGAAATTGTAGGACAGCAGTAATATGAGATCTTAACGGTATGGGACAGCAAAATAGGGGATCTCAATGGACAAGACAGCAGTAAACAGTCATATATGGGACTGTTATGGGTTGGGGCAGCAGTTTATGGGACTATTTGGGGTAGGGGAGGGTTGTAAGGGACTTAGGAAGGGCTTGGGACGAGTCTAGATGGGATCTGGGACAGATCGGGATGGTAAACAAGGATTTTTTCTGGAACAGCAATAGGACGGTTGTGGGACAGATCTGGGACAGCAATTCAGCCAGGTTTGACAGGACAACAAAGAGAGAAGAAAGAGAAAAAGAGAGAGAGAGAGAGAGAGAAGAAAGATATATAAAAACCTGGATCTTGGAAGAGGATTCTCACATTTTCCCGTGGCTTCTCGCCTTCCCTAGTTTTTCACGAGGGCTCCTTGGCTTCTTACCATGCTTCCTGTGATGGAGGCAAGTTTGCACAAAACAAAAGTTGTTCTTTTCATTAATTAAGTGTCTCCCGTATGCAGGGGTTACATCATATATATAATGACTTAAAAACATGAAAAAGGCCAAAATACCCTTAAATAAACAAATACCAAACTACCTCCAATGATTAGAAAGCTCTAATTACATGTAAAATCACTAAATTTCCCCAAACAAAATCAACTATGGACTAAACAAATAAATGAAAGAAAAATACAATTATGAAAAGTTGGAAATCCTAAATTTAAATATAAAAACTTGCTAACTATGGACTTCCATTGTTGACCTACCTGACATAAACTCAAATTTATTTTTTGAGATACTTGACTTCTGCCTTAGACGAACTTCTATTATCCTCTTCCTGAGTTCAATCGCACAACAATTTGTACAAGTTTGAACATCTCCTTTGTTCTTATAAAAAGGGACTACTATATTTTTGTCCCAATAAAACAAATGCTAATGTGCAATAAGAATTAGTGAATAAATTCGGCCATATAAACTAATACTTTTCAAAAAAATAAATAATAGTAGTAATAATAGAATCGAAACTTCCATACAAGATACCAACTGTATTTATACATTGATATTATATCAAACCTGTTCATACATCAAAAGCCAATCATTGAAGAAATTAAAATTCTTTCAAAAGATCACTGAGAAAGTGTGCATGAGAGAAATGACCAATTGCATCACTCCTTATAGTTTGTATGTAGAGAGAGAGAGATTGCATATATCAAAACCCTATCAAATGACTGAATGCGAATCTCAGAAGCACATTTTTTATTTCAAAGAATTGGGGATTTCCACCACTTTAAAGTGGTTGATTGCAACAAATAAAGTCCTCAACACAGTAGTAAACTTCGCAATAATGGTGATGAGGGCATCACATCGAGATTTAGGAAAAAGGATCATATTGTTTTCTATTGAGGCAAATGGGGAAGTAAACCAACCAATTTGGGCTCCAAATTGGCGGACTCAATGTATGTGAATCCCACCGATAATAACGGGACCCGACTAGCACGAGCAACAGTCAACTCGACCGAGTTTTCAATCAACTCAGCTATGCAAACCAACCGAGTTTCAGTCGGGCCATGCAATTACACTAAGTCCAGACGTGATCGGCCTGAGATCAAAACAAATTTGCCCATTTTCATCACCGACTCAACTACTCGAACTCAACTGCCAAAATTAATGATCAGACTCAGCAGGGAATAAGTTCAGGCAGCGCCAACCCAGCCCATCCTACCGAGTTTTGCCCGAGTCAGTGCCGAGTTGAGCAAACCATCACAAGGTTGTGTTTTCCAAGTTTTCTAAACCGTGTGGACTATGCCAACTCAACATGGTGAAAGCAGTGCCCCAGCCAATCAACCCAGCCTTCTTTTCTTCTAAATAGTCGACTCTCAAAATACTTGGATCTCCTTGCAACTTAGCTTGAAAATCAACCGAGCATCCTAGGCCTACCGAGTCAAGGTGTTCAGCAACACCACTTTTTTTTTTTTCTTTTTTTGTTATTTGAACCAGCTGAGTCAGCGCATCGAAAGCTGAAAACTCTATCCCTTGAAACCCAGTAGCGCGTAGGATGACTCATAGCCATGCATCCACCGGCTCCGCTCCACCAGACCAGCAACACCTCAATGTTATCTGAACAAGCTGAGTCAACTGAAGCAGCAAGGACGTGGCCCAAATCCCGGCCATTCAATTAGACCTCTCACCAAGTTGGAACGGCCGAGAGCATGCACCCAAGACATGGCCAATTTTTTATCGAGACTGAGTGATTTTTTTTTTTTGATTCTTCAAACTTAAGAAACCTATATAAGGTGGATTTGGAACCGAGAGGAGAATCAGAGAAAGAAAGGAGAAAGAATCAAGAGAAAAAAAAAAGGAGAGAATTTCGAGTGAGTTCAAATGGCTTTGAGTCTAGTCCGAGTTGGGATGACTGAGTCCGAGCTGGAACATTTCGAGTACAAGTCGAGACGATTCGAGTCCGAGTCGAGACCATTCAAGTCTAAGTTAGAACGATTCGAGTCTAAGTTGAAGCACTCGAGTCTGAGCCAGGACGATTTGAGTCCGAATCAGGACGCAACAACTGAGAGCGGGATCTAAGTTATCTCTTGTATTTGTAAGTGGTTACTGAATTGAGGCTAGTATTATTCGGCGTTGATTGAATCAAATGAGATTTTCTTTTGTATTTAAATTAAGTTCAATTTTGGATTGCAACTCGTATATTTGTTTTTCAATCAAGCGTATTAGAAGTCCGGGACCATTTGTTCCTTGAAGTGTGTGTGTAGAATTCCTCGTGGAAGGGAGCACATCCAACCGACGCCGGATATGACTCCATATTGTCTGTGTGGCTTGTTAGATAATTCACGGGCTACATTTTGGTACTAGAGCATCCTCTAGCACGCATTTGGTACATCACCACATCGAACGGAAGCTCGTTTAGTTATACATCACATATTGTACGTCCAATTTACAACATTGGGCTACATCAAATAGTAACCAGAAGTTCAGTTCACAGAGAAAAAAGGTATCCAGGAAATCGAGTAAGTACAGAGGACCATAGACAGAAACTTCTCAAGAAACAGAAAGAGGGTCTCTTCTACCTTTGAGAGAAACCCATCGTAAGCAAGTTTATAGTTGCTGTCATCGTGAGCTTTTGGGACAACTCTCTCATCCACCCAAAAGATGTGCCATTTTGCCCACTCAACAGATTCAACATAAGGAGGCTCTAACAGTTTCCTGCAATTTCAACAGAAACAATAAAGAGAATGAAATTGCTAAATACCCAATTCTCCATCTGAAGATTCCAACATCACTGTCTCAAAATGATAAGGGGAAAAAGAGATACCACCCCATTTGAGTTTTCAACAACAGCTCAAATGAGAACAAAAGTTAGCTTCATCTTAATGCATGGAATCAAAACACTTTTCTGAAAAGTAACAATCTTTTTTTCCTTTTTTTTTTGAACAAAAGGGTAAGATATCATTCAAAGAGGAAAAAACATCTCCAAATATACAGAGCACACCACAAGAGGGTGCAAAGAATCAAAACAGCAAAAACGCCCACAACCTGGGCCAGGCAATCTTTTAACCAGTAACAAAAATGAATTTAACCATGTTTTGTTAAAATTGGCTCGTTTCTAAGCAAGTACGTCCCTTCAATGCATCCAAATTCTAAACCGAGCTCAGCAAACAGTTGGATGCCAAACACCATGAAGACAAATTACAATATAAAGATAAAAACAAGGCTATCTGGATTGCTGGATCAAGGATCGTGGTATGCAGGTCACGATTTGTGGGTGAAAATGATCCGAGCTAGCTGGGGCTAGAACACATGTAAAAAATTAAATACTTACTGTATTTAGCTCAAGGTATTAAATAAAGACAAAAGTGTTAAATTTTTACAAATATAATGGAAAATGTATACTTGTAAAATAATAATACTGATTCCCAGTTACATGGGTTTGAACAACCTATGAATCTTGGCTGACAATAAACTCTGATCTAGAACCATAGGTCGTATATAGATCAATTGACTGAAAAGATTCTAAGGGAAATATTCTTCCAAATGTGTAAATTCCAACACCGGATGAAATTAGATAATTTAAAAATAAATAAAAAATCAAACCTGAGGGATTCGATGAGCGATCCGCCGGACAAAACAACAGTAAAAGAGCCCCTATCTCTGATGCATTTTTCAGACAAATCAGCAGTGTATTTGGCCAAGGACACGGAGAGTTCTTCCTCCCCTTCAAAGACGAGCAAGTTCCCTTTGCCTTTTGCGATGGAGGTCGCCATTTGAGCCGTGGACCGCTGCGATTTCAAGGAGGGTGCCTTGGGATTGGAAAGGGACCTTGAAATGAAGAAAGGAAAATGGGTTTTGGAGGGAAGAAACGGTCGGATGAGAGGAACGGAGGGAAAGGGCCGTCGTACTGAAGGGAGGTTGGCAGCAAATGAGAGCCGCGCCGAGGAGGACAAGGCCAATGTTGCTACCTTCCTTATTTATAACTTTATAAGAGAGGGGAAAACCAGGAAAGTTTGGCGGGCCGCATATTCCTATGCTATTAGTTTTCTTCCCTCCTTTCCTCTATCACATGCGAATGAATTCCAATTGTCAAATCTCTTTTAAAATGGAATATTCTCTTTAATTTTTTATATTTAATAAATCTAGAGGTTTAGTGTAAAATGTCCTTTTATTGTGAAATTAATAATAAATCCTTTATTAGGGTTAGAAATATTTTGTGCTGTTGAACAGTGAGGTGATGGAGGCCCACTATTTGAATAGTTTTGATTAAAGAAATAGTGCAAGTGTGCAGACGGTGATAATAGTGAAGGCAATACTAGCATTTTATAATGCATGGATTAGAGCCAACACTCTTCTCTCAAATTTCTTACCGCTAAAAGTTTAAAATCAAATAATAAGATAATTTTTTTATATTATATCTAATTAGTTACGTGAAGACGTGTGGACACTTTCGATCATTTAAAAAAAGTTTGTAAAAACCATTCGGTGTGGTCCATGGTGATCATTATAATGACACAATACTGGAAATGTTAGTTTGTGCAATCCAGCAGCCCTTTGGGCCTTTCATTAGGGTGAAGAGCAGCCATTTTGGTGGTTATGATAATTAAGATTCGGTTTCCTTCTAAATTGACATTGAAAAGATGTGGAGTGCACCTCAAAGACTTCAAGTTTTCAACACGTGATCAAGCACTTGAAGAATATATTCTCCTCCCTTCATTCCCAATTTTACATCTGATGTATGCACGCGTCAATCTGCGAGCGAGAGATATTTATATTTTTTTTATTATCAAAGTGTACAGATCTCGTAGAGCACCCGACTAATTCTATAGATATGTGCAAGTCTTCTTATCCACACACCCTAATAACTCTACGAAGAATGGTCTTTGAAGTGGGAATCCAACACAGGACTTTTGCTTTCTGAGATAGGTTCCTGACCATCACTCTAATTTCTTTAGATTACTCGAGCATCGTTCATTAATTTTTCAACTGATCACAATTTTTTGAGTAGAATGTGCAAAAGTGACATGGATTAAGGAGTGGGTTGAAGTTTTTTCTCATTCAATTATCTTAATTTTGTGATTTTGGATGTTAAAAAATATAATTTTATAGGCTAATGATTTTTTCATAACTCATCTCATAGTGCCTCCATGATTGAACGGAGAAGTTTTTCTATCATCTCATTGTCTATGTAGTCTATTACATATTTAATTCAATTATACTTATATGGGGCCTAATTTATTTCTTGGGTTTTTAAAAAAAAATGACTACTTGAATTTGCTTATTTGTGCGAGACAAACGGAAAAAAAACAAGAGAATGTCTTGGTGCTCTCTACTGCAAGTGTTGAGTGGTTTTGATCGAAGAAGTAGTGCAAGTGTGCGGAAGGTGATAATGGTGAAGGCAATACTGGCATTTTCTAATACATGGATTGGAGCCAACACGCTTCTCTCAAGTTTCTTATCATTAAAAGTTTAAAATCAAATAATAAGATAATTTTTTTATATTATATCCAGTTATATAGAATTTAAGATACATTTAGAAAAAAGATTTTACTATCAAAGCTCACGAGCCTCTCACTAGAGTTATATTTTAATATGTTAATATTAAGTTCAAGTTATTATTTTTTGAATTAAACTAACTTTAATTTAGACCATCCAATTCAGATTGAGTTAAATTAGATCTTTTATCAATCTATGTGACTAAATAGATAACGATTATATATATTCTATTGATATATTCCAAGCAAAGAGGCAATGTAAAATATTAATACATGAATCAATGAAACAGACATATCTCACGTAAGTTTTTTCTTTTTAAATTCTGTTCAAGTCTGTTGATAATTTAATCAAGCCATGAAAATTTTATTAAAAGTTGAAAACACTATTTTGTATAAAAAATGTAAAAATCATATTTCTTGAAAAACGCCGATTATCAAATCTTACAGCTTACATGCAATCAGCAAATAATAAAGAAAAGATAATTAAAAAAATAAAAATGAAAGAAACTTGAAGAAAGAAAATGAACAATTTATTAAAATGAGAAAATAATGATGCATATTTCTTCCAGCACAGAAACCTTACAAATTGTTTTCCAGAATTTAAAAGTAAGAAAACAAAGAAATAAGAAAGCACATGAATCAGTAGAAGAAAGAAAATCCTCAGGAAAAAATCCATCTGCTGCAGCTTCCAAGATCAAGAGAAGGGAGATAGATCCAACGGCTCAGATGTGGGCTGTTCCACCGTCGATAGATATGGATTGCTGCATACGAGTACTCCACGTGTGCAATTAAGTTGATCGGAAAACTCAGGCACAGCCTCAGATATCGGCGGTTCGGCCATTGATAGATATGGACGGCTTTCCAACGGTGCCTCCGATATGGGTAGTTCCACGGTCGATGGATATGGGCTGCTGCCGACGGATGCCCCATTTGCTTGATAGGGTAGATCGTGAAACTCGAGCAATGGGGCAGGTTCCGATGTCGCCACTTGCATCATTGATAGATTAGGGTCGCCGCCGCCGACCATCATATGGGCCCGTAAGCTGGATTCGTCAGTAGAGTAAATTTCAATCCTGGCTGTATAATTTGAATCCATATTTGAATTCCATTGGATGCTTTTGTTTAATATCTAATCCAAATTTGCATAAACAACCTTATGTTGAATCTACATTTTAATTCAAACTTGAATTTTTTTTCTCACACTTTTTCACTAATGCCACAAATATCGCTGGTATTTTTAAATTTATCATATTTGTCTTGGCAAAATAACAATCACCGTTAATATCTCGAGATTTATCGACACCTGGATAAATTCTCGATAAAATCGTGATAAATGATAATATCGCAATAATATCCTAATAAATGTTCGATACTAAATTCCTTTTAATATTTTTATTTATTATATTTATTTTTTAAATATTATATTTTTTGCAAGATTTTTTCGTTAATTTCCCAATAAAAATCTGAGAATTTGAAAATATCCTGATATTATCAATCGTCGATAATATCCCGAAAACAGTATTTGTGACAATACTACATTATTTAAAATAGGTATATATATATATATTCTTTTGCATACATGCAGTGGTGGGTCCCTCATTTTTTCAATCCAAACCGTCTATGCCACTTATCTATCTTTGATTATCGGCATGTTCTTGAGTTCAAACTTGGTAAAAAAACTCATCTGAATCAATCATAAATAAATATGTGATACCCTGCTCCAACTGATGTGGGAAAAGTCCCACATCAGTTTGGAGGGAAGAGGGGTAAGGGGTTATAAGAGGCCACCCCATGTACTCTTGTATGAGGCCTTTTGGGCCTAGCCATGTGGGCCAGGGCTCAGAAACAAAACCGTGAGGGGTCGAGCTTGTGTGCGAGGTCCAAAGCGGACAATATCACACTGAGTCAAAGCCCTAAGCCCTATATTCGGGTCGGGTCGTTACAAATTTGGTATCAAAGCTTAGGTTCTACACTCGGACTGTGTGGCCCTTCCTCTTTCCTTGATGTTGTCGAGCCGAGGGCGGCTCGAGGCATTAGGGGGAGTGATTGTGATACCCTGCTCCAACTGATGTGGGAAAAGTCACATATCGGTTTGGAGGGAAGAGGGGTAAGGGGTTATAAAAGGCCACCCCATGTACTCTTGTGTGAGGCTTTTTAGGCCTGGCCATGTGGGCCAGGGCCCAAAGGTAAATCCGTGCGGGTTCGAGCTCTGTGTGAAGCCGTCCATAGTGGACAATTTCTTGCTGAGTCAAGCCCTAAGCCCTGTGTTCTGGTCAGGTCGTTACAAAATAGGTCTGAATACTTGTACTTGAGCTATTTTTATTTATTTTTAATAAATTTACGTGTGAAAAACCGCGAGATACCCAGCAGTTTAGTTAAATAGTCTTGAGCTAGTTTAGTTAAATAGGAGAGTACAAGCACATTAAACCCATTGGGTTTTGTCCCATTTAATTATTATATGTATATCGGGTCCATTCTTCCTTTTTTTTTCTAAAAAAAGAAAAGAAAATTAATTATTAGTTTTCTTCCCTTCTTTCCTCCATCACAGACGAACGAATTCCAATTGTCAAATCTCTTTTAGAAATGGAATATTCCCTTTAAATTTTTATATTTAATAATCTAGAGGTTTACTGTAAAATGTCTTTTTATTGTAAAATTAATAATAAATCCTTTATTAGGTTAGAAATATTTTGTGCTGTTGAATTGTGAGGTGATGGAGGCCCACTATTTGGACGGTTTTGATTGAATAAGTAGTGCAAGTGTGCGGACAGTGATAATGGTGAAGGCAATATTGGCATTTTATAATTCATGGATTGGAGCCAACACTCTTCTCTCACGTTTCTTACCGTTAAAAGTTTAAAATAAAATTTATAAGATAATTTTTTTATATTATATCCAATTATATAGAATTTAAGATACATTTAGAAAAAAGATTTTACTATCAAAGCTCACGAGCCTCTCACTAGAGTTATGTTTTAATATGTTAATATTAAGTTCAAGTTATTATTTTTTGAATTAAACTAATTTTAATTTAGACCATCCAATTCAGATTGAGTTAAATTAGATCTTTTATCAATCTATGTGACTAAATAGATAAAAAGATTATATATATTCTATTGATATATTCCAAGAAAAGAGGCAATGTAAAAATATTCCTTTGTCACTAAAACATAATATAAGTCTAAAAAATATTAACTAAAGACATAAAAACGAGAAGTATATATATAAGATAATTTGGGCCTGACAAGTTATATAAATCATACCTGTAGTTAGATCTAAATTAAAAATAATTTAATTTTTTTATCTAAATCAAACTCATATTTTAAAGGGGTTGAATGGGCTCGACTATATTTCAAACCCAGTTGATCGAATTCAGAATGACTCAAACTCAAATTCACAACTTAAATGTTAGTTAAAGCATAATCTAAAAATTTTAAAAAAATTAAAAAAATTTACCAAAAATAATGTCTAAAAAATTTATAACATAGGAACTAATACGAGGAAAACCTCTCATCGCTCTCCCTCTTAGATTACTAAGCGATAATTAGCCCAATAAGTGGCAAGTAGTATCGGCCGATACTATATAATATCCACCAATACAATTTTTGTTTTCAATTTTTTAAAAAGGCCATTTCGACTACCTTTTAGGTATAATTTTACTTTAGGTATAATTTTAAGAAGGTTTAGAAGCAATTTCTTTAAGTGCAAATGGTATTTGTCGGTTCCAAACATTTGTCGCTTTAAAACTGACCACTTTGAATTATTTTCATCAATTTTTTGAATTTTGCCTCTAAGATAATCTCAAAATATGGGTTTTTAAAATTATTTTAATAAAATAATATTCAGTTTTTATTTAATTCAATGAAGATGTCATAATATGAATAATATAGTTTCTAGGGTGTCCATGTGATTTTACAAGTTTTTTTTTCGCAAAAAAATTATTGAAAGTTGAGTTTCTAATATATATTTTTTTTTGAATGATATGGTTAGTTATTCAAACAAAAAAGGAGCCCAAGATACAAAAAGTTTTGCCCACAGCCCGGGCAGGGCAAGGAGAAAGAAAGGAGATACATGGCAAAAAAGCCAACACCCAACAAAACCAACAAAACAATGTACAACAATCTGTATAAAGAAAGTAAGCTAGAATAAAAGAGAACCTGATGTGAATGATATATTTTTCTAATATTCCAACATTTTTATGAATGTCAATTTTTTTACAATAAACAGATTATGAATTATATTAAAAGATACATGTCATATGGTGTTTCCTCATATTAATCTCCTATTTTCTAAATTTTTCAATATATATATATATTATTAGATTCAAGATTTCAACTCTCAGGTATCTAATACTCCAAAAAGGATAGTATTTTTTTTAATAAAATGCCCAAACTAGGTTTTCTATTTTCCTATTTTTCTAATTTTTTTTATTTTTTTGGAAATAAATAGAGAAAATTAGTATATTTGATACATATCAGCGGTATTCATTTGAACCCTTGAGTGCAACAAGTTGATTGGAATTACTTCAACTAATGTCCCAAAATTTTGGAATTTTTATTAAATTTTAAAATATTAATATTAGAACTTGAAATGAACTAATATGACCAAAGTATTAAAATATTTTTGTTTAAGTTAATTGTCTTGTAAGAGAAGATTTAAATTATCAAATGAGTCAATCCTTTTTAATTCAAAAATCTAAGTTAGGGGCTTTTTTAATATTAAAAGACATGCTAACATGCTAGTTTATTGAAATTTTTTCCAAAATAGACGAGCAACAATTACTTCATCTATTTAAAATTAACACATTAAGAAAATAAACAAACAAAATAAGATAAATGTTCTTCAAAAGATTAAATTACACGTTCAAATTGATCGAAGATTTTTTTTAAAAAAAATTCTCTTCTTCTATTGTTAGGAAAATCAACGCGTTTGTTAAATTAATGAAATAAATTATTAAAATCTAATGTATTAAAGAATCCCAAAATACTAATACATGAATCAATGAAACAGACATATCTCACGTAAGTTTTTTCTTTTTAATTTAATCAAGGCATGAAAATTTTATTAAAAATTGAAAACACTATTTTGTATAAAAAATGTAAAAATCATATTTCTTGAAAAACGCCGAATATCAAATCTTACAGCTTACATGCAATCAGCAAATAATAAAGAAAAGATAATTAAAAAAATAAAAATGAAAGAAAATGAACAATTTATTAAAATGAGAAAATAATGATGCATATTTCTTCCAGCAGAGAAACCTTACAAATTGTTTTCCAGAATTTGAAAGTAAGAAAACAAAGAAATAAGAAAGCACATGAATCAGTAGAAGAAAGAAAATCCTCAGGAACAAATCCATCTGCTGCAGCTTCCAAGATCAAGAGAAGGGAGATCAGAGAATAGATCCAACGGCTCAGATGTGGGCTGTTCCACCGTCGATAGATATGGATTGCTGCATACGAATGCTCCACGTGTGTCATAATGTTGATCGGAAAACTCAGGCACAGCCTCAGATATCGGCAGTTCGGCCATTGAAAGATATGGACGGCTTTGCAACGGTGCCTCCGATATGGGTAGTTCCACGGTCGATGGATATGGGCTGCTGCCGACGGATGCCCCGTTTGCTTGATAGGGTAGATTGTGAAGCTCGAGCAGTGGGGCAGGTTCCGATGTCGCCACTTGCATCATTGATAGATTAGGGTTGCCGCCGACGACCATCGTACGTGCATCAGGTTCCGTCGGCACTTCTACCATTGATAGGTTTGGGTTGCCATCGATGCAAAAATGAAGTTCAGACATGAGCAGTTCAACCATTGATGCAAATGAGTTGCTGCTGTTGGATGTTGTACGTGCGTCATCTCTGGAAAGGACCTCCATACGTGCATCAGGTTCCGTTGGCACTTCTGCCATTGATAGATTTGGGTTGCCGTCGATGCAAAAATCAGGTTCAGACATGAGCAATTCAACCATTGATGCAAATGAGTTGCTGCTGTTGGATGTTGTACGTGCGTCATCTCTGGGAAGGACCTCCATACGTGCATCAGGTTCTGTCGCCACTTCTACCATTGATAGATTTGGATTTGGGTTGCCGGCGACGCAAAAATCAGGTTCAGACATGGGCAGATCCACCGTTAATGGAAATGGGTTGCTGCTGTTTGATGTTGTACGTGCGTCATCTCTGGAAAGGACCTCCATACGTGCATCAGGTTCCGTCGGCACTTCTACCATTGATAGATTTGGATTTGGGTTGCCGGCGACGCAAAAATCAGATTCACACATGGGCAGCTCCACCGTCAATGGAAATGGGTTGCTGCTGTTGGATGCTGTACGTGCATCATCTCTGGAAAGGACCTCCATACGTGTGAGAACTCTTTCTTCCAAACCCTTCAAACCCTCAAGAAACTGCTCCAATTCTCCCAAAGATTCCATAGCTTCCACATCTACCGTGTCACTCCAATTCTGCCCACCTGTTGTGTTGTTTGGCGTCATGCTTCCGAGTTCAGAAATCTGGCCGGATTTCAGAGATAGATACCTGTGAATCACGGCATCTGTTGATGGTTGCCCAGACACGTATTCGTTCCCAGCAGAGGAGAAGACAACAATGGCGATCTCGGCATCACAGAGAATGGCGAGCTCGGATGCCTTCTTGAAGAGACCTGCCCGCCTCTTGCTGAAGCAGACATGGCGCCGGTTGGTTTCCTGGATCCTCTCTATTTCGATCCTCTTCTTCCCCATGTTTCTCTCTCTTTTTCTTTGCTTCTTGTTTCTCTCTCTTGTTTTTCTCTCTTTCTTGGCTTCTTGTTTCTCTCTCTTTTTCTTGGCTTCTTGTTTCTCTCTCTTTGCATCTAAAGGACACTTGAGGCGGTTGACTGATTTTACCGTTATTGAGGAAGAGCTGCTGGGCCCACAATTTTCAATCCTAACCGTCCATGTCAATTATCTTTCCTTTATTACGGGCATGTTCTTGAGGAAGAGCTGCTGGGGATAAGGGGACGCGGAAACTCAGCGTCAAGTGACTGAAAAACGCAGTTTGTCCGTTAAGTGACTGAAAAACGCAGTTTCTCTGTTAAGTGGTCCGTTAACCCTCGATGTTTGAATATCAAAACAAATTCCTGATGTTCAATCTAATTGGAAAAACATTATTAATTTAATAAAAAATATATTATAAATTTAAGTAAAAATGAACGGTTTTGAAGATTTTAATTTTTTTTTATAAAATAAACCTCATATGGATCCGTAATCTGATTAGGTCAGATCCACGTAAATTTGAATCCATATTTGAATTCTAGATGCTTTTGTTTAATATCTAATCCAAATTTGCATATACAACCTTATGTCTGAAATCATGATCATGACTTAATTCAAGAGGTGGTGGGCCCCACAATTTTCAATCTTAACCGTCCATGGCACTTATTACGGGCATGTTCTTGTGTTCAAGCCAAATTTTTGAGCTAGTTTAGCTAAATTGGAGTGTATGAGCTCAGTAAAGCCATTGGGATTTGGCCCTATTTAATCATTATATATATGGGGTCCATTCTTCCTCTTTTTTTAAGAAAAGAAAATTAATACACAACCATTTAAATTGAAATAAAGCTTGACATAGCTACAAGTATACAAAATTTAGCTTAAAAGTTGACTTCTAGCTCTTTAATCTCAGTGATTAAAGCCATTAGGCGTCGACCATTGATACTTTGACCACTTAGATTATATCTCTAGAAATTGATTTTTTATTTAAAATTTGATCAATTTATATCCTGACATATCTATTTTCAAACATAATTGTTGAATTTTAATACTTTTTTGTGTTTTTTATTTTCTTATTTCTATTTCTATCCCCAACTATTTATGCATCACTTAGCTCTTTTGTCCTCTCTTTATTAAAATTACCATTCTTGTATTTCTTTAAATGACTGACTAGCATTGTCTACTAAGTTTATTCAAATTGCAATTTCTGCTTCTTTAATTATCTAAGATTGTCCTGTGATCACAAATGGCCTTCTCATTACCAATCTATTAAGGAATTCAACCCGCCTAACCGGAATTCCAGCCCTAATTTAAACTCAATTCAACAGTAAACCTGAAATCCAATTTATATATAGTACAAACTATAACAAGACTCATAAACTCTATGTTATTCTAACTATGTTTGTTTCAAATGGGAGTTTGGTGAAAATGAAATTAAATGCTTTGTTGAAAAAAAATAAAAATAAGTACGTCATTTTAGTTTGAGTAATATAAAAGCTTGACTATCATGACTATCTAATGTGATCTCACTAAATAATTTCAAAAAGCTACGGTATTTCTCCCCACGGGGAAACACTAGAAAATCAATAGAATGATGCCACGTGTAGAGTTAAGAACTCAGAATAAGTCACGCACATTTCTTTTCGACCCTCTCATTTCTCATCTCTCTCTGTTTCTCTCTCTCTCTTTGCTTCTTGATGCTTATCTAAACTCTAAAGGACAATATCAAAACAAAGTCCTGATGTTCAATCTAATTGGGAAAACATTATTAATTTAAATAAAAATCATTATAAATTTAAATAAAAATAAACCGGTTTTGAAGATTTTAATTTTTTATAAAATGGACCTCATATGGGGTTGTAATCTGGATAGGTCAGATCTACGTAAATTTCAATTCTGGCTGTATAATTTGAATACATATTTGAATTCCATTGGATGCTTTTGTTCAATATCTAATCCAAACATATACAACCTTATGTCTGAATCTACATTTGAATCCGAGTCATGATTCATAAACTTGATTTAATTCAAATTTGAATTTTTTTCTCACACTTTTTAACTAATGTCACAGATATCGGTGGTATTTTCAAATTTACCATGTTTGTCTCAGCAAAATAACGATCACCGTTAATATCTCAAGATTTATCAACACTTTGATGAAGTCTCGATAAAATCATGATAAATGGTAATATCGCGATAATATCCCAATAAATGTCCGATACTAAATTCCTTTTAATATTTTTATTTATTATATTTTTATTTTTTAAATGTTATATTTTCCTCAAGATTTTTTCGTTAATTTCTCAATAAAAATCCGATAATTTTAAAATATCTTGATATTACCAATCGTCCTTAATATCCCGAAAACAGTATTTGTGACAATACGACATTATTTAAAATAGGTATATATATTCTTTTGCATGCATGAAGTGGGGGGTCCTGCATTTTTTCAATCCAAACCGTCTATGCCACTTATCCATCCTTGAGTATCGGCATGTTCTTGAGTTCAAACTTGGTAAAAAACTCATCTGAATTAATCATAAATAAATAGGTCTGAATACTTGTACCAGTCCATCAGGCCAAGTTCAAGCCAAATTCTTGAGCTAGTTCAGTTAAATAGGAGAGTACAAGCCCAGTAAACCCATTGGGTTTTGGGCCATTTAATAATTATATGTATATGGGGTCCATTCTTCCTTCTTTTTTTCCTAAAAAAAAGAGAAAATTAATACACAACCATTCAAATTGAAACCAAGCTTGATACCAAATTTTAGCATAAAAGTCGACTTCTAGCTCTTTAATCTTAGTGAGTAAAGTTATCAAGCGTCGTTGTTTGATACTTTAACCATTGAGATCATATCGCTAGAAATTGATTTTGATTTAACCTTCAGGTGATGTCCACACCCCACGGGATAGCCACCGGATTACATCAGAGAGACTCAAACTCGCACCATCCTACATCTACAAAATTAAATAAAATAAAATTGTTGAATGTGGGGCATTGGCAAAGAGATTTATTGATGATTGTTTTCAAAGAAATGAAGAGTCGTAAAAAAAATCAAAATATAAGTAGGATACAAAAGAAATTGTGCAGTTATCTTTATAATGTCTTAAAATTTCAGTGGTTTTCTTTCTTGATTTAAAAAGGTAAAATGCAAATTCAGATCGAAGAAATGCAAATAAATTTTCCAATGCATGAGTTATGAATTACAATTGAAAAAAAAATAGGAAATCAAAAGTGAGAATTAAAAGATTGTAATTTTTATCATACACCCCCTTGATATCTTCTTTTACTTTTTTTTTTTCTCCTCTACTTCAGCACCAGGGGTCCAAAAAATGGTTGACCCAAGATCGGGTCCACCATTTTCAGCCGATATCTCGCTGATATCGGGTGATATTTTTCTCTCTCTCTCTTCTTTTTTTTTTTACAAATCTTGGCCATATCAACGAGATGTCGGTCATATCGGCTAAGATTTCGCTGGTACAGCAGATACGATATATCTCGAGCGTTTTTTTACCCCTAAGCCACATATTCCTTTGCTATTAGTTTTCTTTCCTTCTTTCCTCCATCACAGACGAACGAATTCCAATTCTCAAATCTTTTTAGAAATGGAATATTCCCTTTAAATTTTTATATTTAATAAATCTAGAGTTTTACTGTAAAATGTCTTTTTTATTGTGAAATTAATAATAAATCCTTTATTAGGTTAGAAATATTTTGTACTGTTGAACTGTGAGGTGATGGAGGCCCACTATTTGGATGGTTTTGATTGAAGAAGTCGTGCAAGTGTGCATACAGTGATAATGGTGAAGGCAATACTGGCATTTTACAATGCATGGATTGGAGCCAACACTCTTCTCTCAAGTTTCTTACCGTTAAAAATTTAAAATCAAATAATAAGATAATTTTTTTTTATATTATATCCAATTATATAGAATTTAAGATACATTTAGAAAAAAGATTTTACTATCAAAGCTCACGAGTCTCTCACTAGAGGTATATTTTAATATGTTAATATTAAGTCAAGTTATTATTTTTTGAATTAAACTAATTTTAATTTAGACCATCCAATTCAGATAGAGTTAAATTACATCTTTTATCAATCTATATAATAAAGTAGATAGAGATTATATATATTCTATTGATATATTCCAAGCAAAGAGGCAATGTAAATATATTCCTGTCACTAAGACATAATAAGTATAAAAATTAAGTCTAAAAGAAATTAAATAAAGACATAAAAGCGAGAAGTATATATATATATATATATAAGATAATTTGGGCCTGATAAGTTATATAAATCATAACTCTAGTTAGATTTAAATTAAAAATAAATTAATTTTTTCATCTAAATCAAAATCATATTTTAAAGGGGTTGAATGGGCTTGACTATATTAACAATTTATATATGACATTCATTTAGAAACTCTAGATTTTACAGATTAGCCTTTAAAAGTGTAATTTTTTTCTATTGTCTTATGGATAAAATTTCGAATTTGCAACATGCGAATATTGAGGAAGATTTAATATTTAGGCATGCATGTTGTTAATGCTAAGACTAGGGGTTTAAAATTCGCCGATATTGTTCTCGCTCCTTTTTTTAAAAAAAAAAAAATCGATCGATATGATACGTCCGATATATCAGTATATTGGCCGATATTTGGACCTCTTGGCTGAGACTTAAAAGTTTTCTGTAAATTTATGATTTCAAATTTAATATTTAATAATCTAAAGGTTTACTATAAATTTATGAATTCAAATTTGTATCAAGAATGGTTGTATACTACATTCTACTGTACAAAATAAAATTAAAATTCTAAATTTATCAAAATATAGGTATTTTATAATTTTTGCTATTTGATTTTTTCAACTTTGATTATTAATTTCATAATGAAAAATTGACATTTGACAGTAAACCTCTAGATTTATCAAATATAAAAATTTAAAGAGAATATACCAATTTTAAAAGAGAGGTGACGATTGGAATTCGATCGTTTGTTGTACAGGAGAAGAAATAGGAAAAGAAGATGTCAACTTACGAATTAAATCAAGGAAGGAGGGGTAAAATTGAGAAAAAATTTAAGGGGTGTATGATGAAAAAAAAAATGGGGTGTGTATATCATTATCCAAATAAAAACCTTTTCTCTCCCAAATGAAGAAGAAATTGGGTCGGTTTTTTTTTTCCTTTAACCCGATTCAGTCCTAATTTTAAATTTGTATAACTCAAACCTGCAAAAAAATCAGTTCATATCACCTATGGGCGTTTTACTCTCGGTATCCCATGGTTTTCCACATGTAATTTTTTTTAAAAAAAATAAAAAAAATAAATATAGATAATTATTATCTATACATTAAATTTAGTAATCATCTCACCGTGAGAAAAATAGTATATGATCCTACGTTTTGACCTTAAATGTGCGTACGAGTCCACATTCACTAATCCACACCAATTTTATACATTACTTAATTTCTATTACATAACCAAGTATTTCGAAGGCTTATCTCATACATCATTACTAACCACAAACTCCCTCTGTCCCATTTTAGTTATCTCATTTGAAATATTTGTGTTTTTTAAGGAATTCTCTATGTAAGTCTAGCACATCACGTGATCTCATTCATTTTCAACACACTTTATAGTATTCCAATATAAATGAGACAACTATTTTGAGACAATTCCAAAATTCATATAGGACAACTTATTTGAGACAGAGAGAGTATTTAGCATAAACTTCTAAACTTAAAATAAAGAAATTATAATTTGTCATGTGGCAATTACTAGTCTAAAGAGGAACCATTATATTAAATCTAGAATTATGAATTATCTTTTAATAAAAAATTGCAATAAAAAGTAATTACAAGCCATCCGATCTAAATGCAATGAAATTAATCACCATCTCACCGTTGATTTTGAACGATCAATGAAATTAAGCCACCTCTAGCTTTCTCCATGATGAGTTCAAGCCACATCTGATCAAGCAAACAACCCCACATTATTCCATTCTACAAGAATGAATGAATGAGAAAGGCCCAACAAGTTATAAAAGATTTGGTCGAGCTCTATTTGGGATAGTGAGTAGGAGTTGCAATGGGTTGGATCAACTATAGGTAATAATATCTTTTCTATCTGACCCGACTTAAGACAACTCGAATTTTTTAATTATTGGCCAATTCAATTTGACTGGACTCAAATTTTTATAAAGTTTTTTGAAAAATAAAAAAATTAGAGGAAAAAATACTTTTAATAGAAAATGAAAATAAAAGGGCTTCTCTTTCATGTAAGCTCATTCGACTATAAAAAAAATGAGACAATAAGCTAAGATTTTTTTACTTAAGTGGAATACATGAGCTAAAACTAATAAGAAAAAATAAATAAATTAGTTAAATATCACTTTTTATTCAATTCGAGTTGAATTCAGGTTCAAGACCCCTTTCCCCAACCCGAGCCAATTTTAATTCGGGTTGGGTCAATTTAAAGTATTTTTAAGAAAAACACGACCTAAACCAAATTTTTTGAGTCAGGTTAAGTCTGAATTATGGTCAGGTAAAAAATTGCCACCCTAACGAATAGAGGTGAAAATATCGGCCTATATGGGGTTTTGAACCTGATATGTACCTGTAACTATCCGACGTGAATACAGGGCTTAGGGCTTGACTCAACAAGAAATTGTCCGCTCTGGGCCTCGCACACAGCGAGCCCGCACGGTTTTACTTTTGGGCCCGGGCCCATGTGGCTCGGCCCAAAACGAGTCTTGTGAGTTAAGAGGGCTTGGCCTCTCATAAGTCCTCCTCTCCTTTCCTTCTCCACTGATGTGGGACTCCCACATCGGTTCGGCAAGGGTATCACAATCACCCCCCCCCCCCCCCCCCCCCCCCCATTCTCCCTCCTCTTAAAGCCTCGAGCCTCCCCCGGCTCGACCCTGCTTAGCTCAACAACACCAGGGAAGGAGGAAGGCCCACACAGTCCGAGTGTTGAACTAAGGCTCTGATACCATTTGTAACGATCCGACCCGAATACAAAGCTTAGGGCCTGATTCAAGAAGAAATTGTCTGCTCTGGGCCTCGCATACAGCGAGCCCTCACGGTTTTGCTTTTGGGCCCGGGCTATATGGCCCGACCAAAACGCGTCTTGTGAGTTAAAAGGGCTTGGCCTCATATAAGCCCTCCTCTCCTTTCCTTCTCCACCGATGTGGGACTCCCACATTGGTTGGGCAAGGGCATCATAGTATTGGATGTACAGTTTAAAAATCGGGAATATCGACCGATATGTTTAAAATTGGCAGATTTGATTTATTTTATTTTATTTAAAAAGAAAAAAGAAAAATAAACTCACCATATCTGGCCGGTCCAAAATCAGCTGAGATATCGGCCAATATCTGCTAGTATTAGCCGAAATTGGTTTTGGGTGAGAAACTAAAATGTTTTTGGGGAAAAAACTATGGTTTGGGCGTGAAACCAAAGTGGTTTCGGTAAATATTTGACAATCAAGCTCCATAAACCTAACAATTTTAGCAGTAATTTGAATATCTCAATAAGGAGCCACGCATTTCATTTTCTACAATTTTTTTCATAATTTTATTAATAATTTTGGAAAATTCTAATGTTGTAACTTCAAAATAACATTTGAACATGTAAATGACCGATATTTAAAGAAAAAATTACAGAACCAATAAGCCCATAATTTTCTGTAATTTTTTGAATTTTTTTGAAAAAAATTAAAAAATAAAAAACAAATCGGATGGAAGAGAATGATATTGGCGGATATGTATCAAAACCGATTTTCAAACCCCTGCTAAAGGAAAAAAAACTTCAAATGACGTTGCTTACTCTCTTGATCTTGATTAAGACAATGAGATGTGATAATGAGACGTCTCCACAAAGTTAAACTGTAAAAATACTTGGCTGCATTTGGATTGGAGTTGTTTGATAATTGAGAGGTAATGAGATAACACCCCACTTTATCCTTATTTTCTCACTTTTTGAATACCCCTTTCATGCAAAGGGTTTTGAATACTTTTACAATGGATGTATCCCCCTGATGCACCCTCCTGAAAATTTACCCTCCATCTAAACACAGCCCTTGTGTATCCACTTTCCACAACCCCTACATGTGGGGAAAGTCATCAAATGAACCCTAACTCTTTCATAATAGTGTTTTTTTTAGAATTTTTGAAAATTTAATAGAAAATCTTTGTACATGACTCCTGTTATAAACTAAAAATTTGAAAAATATTTAATTTTTTTTTTTTTTGAAAAATGAAAACAAAAGATTTGGATAAGTCAATTCATGCATCATACCTTAAGTGGATATATGCGAGAAAAAATAGATTTGCATAGAGTTTCAACTCAGTTCCACGGCAAAGTGTCAACCAAACAATATCAATGCCAATCCGAGGATAAAACAGGAACAATTAGATTAAGGCTCTATCGTTATAGACTCGGCCAAACTCTAAATCTAATCCTAAATCAAACACATCTCTTAATTAGATATTAAGATAACTTAGAATCTTAACTAAATAATAATTCTAATATATTCTAACAGGATCAATTAGATTAAGGCTGTGATACCCTGCCCACTGATGTGGGAGTCCCACATCGGTGGAGGAGGAAAATTAGAGAGGGGTTATATGAGGCCACCCCTCATACTCAAGCATGACGCGTTTTGGGCCGGGTCACGTGGGCCTGGGCCCAAAGGCAAAACCGTGCGAGTTCGAGCTGTGTGCGAGTCCCAAAGCGGACAATTTCTTGCTGAGTCAAGCCCTAAGCCCTGTGTTCGGGTCGGGTCATTTCAAATATGGAATCAGAGCCAAGGTTCTACACTCGGACTGTGTGGGCTTTCCTCCTTCCCTGAGTTGTTGAGCTGGAACGGGTAGAGCCGGGGACTGCTCGAGGCTTTAGGGGGAGTGATTGTGATACCCTGCCGCTCCCTTTCTTGGAGTCCCACATTGATGGGAAAGAAGAAAGGGGGTGGGTTTTTTTGAAGCCACCCATGGAACTCCTGTGTGAGGCCTTCCAGCCCAGTGAATGGGTAGAGGCAACAAAACCTTGAGGGGTGAACCCAAAGAGGACAATATCGCACTGCGTACTCTAATACCAGGTGAGGCCTTTTGGGCCGGTCCATGTAGGCCCGGGCCCAAAAACAAAACCGTGTGGGTTCGAGCTGTGTGCGAGGCTTAAAGAAGACAATATCACACTGAGTCAAGCTCTGTGTGCGGGTCGAGTCGTTACAAATTTGGTATCAGAGCCGAGTTCAACACTCGGACTATGTAGGCCTTCCTCATTCCCTGATGTTGTCGAGCCGAGGGCAGCTCGAGGCTTTAGGGGGGGTAATTGTGATAACTTGCCCACCGATGTGGGGGAATAGTAGAGAGGGGTTATATGAGGCCACCCCTCATACTCAAGCATGACGCGTTTTGGGCCGGGCCACGTGGGCCAGGGCCCAAAGGCAAAACCATACAGGTTCGAGCTGTGTATGAGGCCCAAAGCGGACAATTTCTTAATGAGTCAAGTCCTAAGCCCTGTGTTCGGGTCGAGTCATTTCAAATATGGTATCAGAGCCGAGGTTCTACACTCGGACTGTGTGGGCTTTTCTCCTTCCCTGAGTTGTTGAGCTGGACCGGGTCGAGCCGGGGACGGCTCGAGGCTTTAGGGGGAGTGATTGTGATACCCTGCCCCTCCCATTCTTGGAGTCTCACATCGGTTGGAAAGGAAAAAGGGGGAGGGTTTATTGTAGGGCTGCAACTCGGGTCGGGTTTTGGCCCGACCCGCATGACCCGACCTGAGAAATCATGCGGGTCGGGTTGAGAAAAGAAAAACCCGACCGAAATTCGGGTTGGGTTGGGCTGAGGCTTTTAAATTTCAACCCGACCCGACCCGACCCGAGAAAAACCTACCCGACCCTATTCTTATAAGTTAATATAAAAGGCTAGTTACCCCCAAATCTGAAACAAACCCTAGCAGACCCTTTGTTTTCCAATTTCCATTGTTCCAGCTAAGCTTTTTTCCCCCTTCCCTCGTCTCCTCCTCTTCGGGTCGTTGTCATTTTTCCTCTTCTTCACCGACATCTCTTCCCGGCCAGACCTTAGTGAGTCTCTCTAACTGATATCTCTAAGACTCTAACTGATATGCACATGTTTCTTATGATCACTTTACTAATCTTAGGAAAAAAAATATATTTTTATATGATTTTAAGTAATTGATTTTTAAAAAAAATAAATCTCTCATGGATAGCATGATTTCAACTACCGTATTCGTTTTTCTTTGAACATAAGTTAATCATTTTTTTTTATTCACCATTTAAAGGTAATTCTTGAAACTGGGTGACTTCCCAGTTCTTGTCCTACCAAGGCAAAAGTTTGGTGAAAGTTGAATATTATTCAGATAAAAATGAAAAAAAGTTAAACTTTAAGGTTTTCTGTGTAAATTTTCCATCAGACTCATTACAAAAACTTTGAGAAACTTTATTTCTTTTAAATGAATCTTTCATCTCACATAGTTATATGTGACAAAAAGAGAATCGTTTGTGTAGGATATGTAAGAAATTTCAATTTAAATTACTAGTATACTTTTCAAGGGTTTAAACTTTTACCATGCATGTCTCATGGAGTTAAAAGTGCTTTTCAGTGTTTTTAATGAGTAATTATTTTAAACTTTGTTATTTTTTTCAAAAGAAATGTGAAAAATGAATTCTTAGGAGAAAAACTAGAAAGCAATTTTCACAAATTATGAACTTTAAAATGTATGACTCAACTCATGGACTGATCATAGTTCAACTCTCTCATGACCGAGATTCAACTCAACCATGGCTCATGCAGGCGAATCTTTGTTCAGTCATCTACAGCAAAGGGCCCACCTAATAGGTGGCGTGACCCATTCATTTCATTAGCAATAGGAGAAGATTAATAGATGAAAAAGACTCACCAGTGAGTAGAGATAATAATTTTTGCATAATGAATTTTTCTCAAGTTAAAAAAATGTAAAGAAACTAATGTAAAAATGTGTTTTGAACGGGAAGACACCCATAGGCCATATCCATGTCCACACTATAGATTTTGGAAAAATTAAGTGTCTTGTTCAATTCCTGCATCTATGGCCTTGCACATATCTGCCCATTGTTGTTCTAATATTCTCTAAAAATGTTAGTTTGAGATATTCACTTTATAGAATATTCAACTCAAAATCAAGGTGAAGAACTTGATTTTTGTTGTTTACTTTTACAGTGCCTTTGTGAAAATAGTGTAATGGCTTCGCATAACGATGATGTTGATGTTGACATTGAAGTAAGATTTATTTTTCTTTTATTGATAGTTATTTATTATTTAATTCATTTTTCGTAGATTTATTTATGTTATTATCATAGTTGATTAATTATTATGTGTAATGTTTAATTAGGTGTTAGGATCTAATACTCTTGTCACTAATGACAATACCATCAATTCGACAACGGGTGATTGTTCAATTGCCACTAGTGTCAAATCAAAGAAAGGAGGATACCCACTAAAATCACATGTTTGGCAACATTTTACTATAGACCCTAAAACTAAGGGCGATGATTTAATGGCAATTTGTAAATATTGTTATGGAAGATATAAAGCTGCTTCTAAAAGTGGAACTAGCACTCTTAGTCGACATTTAACACGATGTACTGCGTATTCGGTGAAAGATAAGAGTCAGAAAGTTCTTACCTTTGGTAGTGTTAAAAAAGAAGATGGTAATGAGCGAGTGGGAGCAGGCCTTGTGCCTTATAGTTTTAATATGGAACATGCACGAAGAGAATTGGCCATTATGATAGTTATGTTAGAGCTTCCATTTTCTATTGTTGATCGTGCACCATTTCGAAGATTTGTGAAATGCATCAATCCTAGATTTCAATTCATCTCTCGACGACGGTTAGAAGGGAATTTTTGAAAATCTATCATTTGAAAAAAGTTAAGTTGAAATCATTTCTAAGTACTTCATGCAAGCACATTTCTTTAACGTCTGATTTGTAGACTTCCAACCAAACTTTAGGATATTTAAGTGTCACAGCGCATTTTGTAGACAACAATTGGAAGTTACATAAGAAGATCCTTAGTTTTTGTATGGTTCCAGCACCACATACTGGCATAATTATTGCCAATATAATTGAGAGAAGCTTGATGGAATATGATATAAAAAAGATATGCACAATCACACTTGATAATGCGACAAACAACAAGTCAGCCGTGGATAACCTCGTGGAGACTCTTTCTCGAAAGGGAATTTTGTTACAACGGGGCAAATTCTTTCATATAAAATGTGCTGCACATGTTGTTAACTTGATTGTGCAAAATGGCTTAAGTGAGATCAAATCATCAGTTGAAGCTATTCGCACATGTGTGAAATATGTGCGATCGTCTCAATCTCATAAGCAAGAGTTTGAGAGTTGTGTCTTGCAAGAACATATTTCATCCTCTAAAGGCTTGTGCTTAGATGTGTGCACAAGGTGGAATTCAACATATCTTATGTTAGCCTCTGCCTTACCATATGAGAGTGCATTTGTACGTATGAAGACGCGCGATCCTATTTATGCCAAGGATGTTGCTCCAACATTTGATGATTGGAGAAAGGCTGAGACCATTTCCAAGCTTTTAAAAGTGTTTTATAATGCTATAAAGGTTTTATCGGGGACAAAATATATCACTGCAAATCTTGTTTTTCATGAAGTGTATGAGATTCAAGCTCATTTACTTGAGATGTTGAAGTGTGATGATTCGTGCATTTCTTCAATGGCAAATAAGATGCAGCAAAAATTTGATAAATATTGGAAGAAATGCAATATACTATTTGCTATTGCTTTGGTATTAGATCCCCGTTACAAGTTGGAATATGTTGAATTTATGTATCATGAACTTTATTCATATTCTGATGCTGATGAATATACTCAAGTACTTCGTAAGGAGATGGTTGCACTTTTCAATGAGTACACTTCTTTCTCTTCTTCACTGCAAAAGCAAGTAGGCACTTCTACTTCAACGGAGATGATGAATGATACTTCAACAGATTCTAAGAAAGAACAAATCCGAAAATCATTTCTTAGAAAGGGTGGTGGAAAGAATAATGTGGACTTGAAGACGGAGCTTGAGCAGTATTATGAAGAGAAAATTTGTCCAGATGATCCTAATTTAGACATTTTGAGTTGGTGGAAAGTTAATAGTTCCAAATTTCCTATACTTTCTACGATGGCTCGAGATATCTTAGCAATTCAAGTATCGACTGTTGCTTCAGAGTCTGCATTTAGTACTGGAAATAGAGTCATCAACCAGTACCGAAGTTCATTGAGTCCCGGAGTCGTACATGCATTGGTTTGCACTCAAGATTGGCTAAGAGATGCCATAACTGACGATGTCGTGGAGGGAGAGCCTGAAGTTTATGATCATGAAGACGATACTGATAGGATTGAATCAGGTAATGACATTTATTTCTATCTGTTTAGTATTTATTTCATTTTGTTATTATGTTGTTACAATCTAATATTACTCTTGATCTTTTTTAAGGTGTCACTGAAGTTGAAGAAAGCGAGATGTAATTGGTAATAAATGGTACTTTTCTTAAATCTTTTCTCCTTATGATAAATTATTTCTGATTTTCAATCATCTCTTCATGTAATTTATAGGTTGATCAGCACTCCTTCAGGGACAACCCTGAGAATTATCTAAAACCTCCGTATTTGCAAAGTTGTGGGTGATTCAGCCTTGCTGAGAAAGCCCTTAATCCCATCTTCTGGGGAGTTGGTGGAGAAGGATCCTTTGTCTGAAAATTCAGTGGACAACGACGACGATGAGGCATATAGAGGGAGTGGGGATTCTTATAAGGAGAAGGAAGATGAATGGGTGGATATTATGCGTATCAATATCATGTAGCATATGATATGACATTATTATGAAATATTGCTTTTATTTATATTTGCATTAGACATTTGGTTTAAAACTCTAGATCGTCTTATATGCTTCTGGAATGTTCCTTGCACTATATTTTGCCAAGCATAAATTATGTACAGATGTTGATATATCAAAATATTAACCAATATGTGTAAAATATCAGTCTAGTATATGAGATTTTGTCAACCTGATATTTTGGTTTTGTCAGGAAATAGCTCTGTTTCTATGGGGTAAGACCTCAGTTACAAATTTTAGCTGAAATATGAAGTATTGGCTGAAAATTTTGGTCTAAACCTGAAATGAGATATGTATCTTTCAGAAATATAGCTGATCTTTCTAAAATATTGGTGATATTTTGAAATTTTCAGAATTTCTTTGGTCCCAGTAGAGACTGAAAAATTCCTGGGATTAAATTTATAACTGAGTTTAGGACTGATGAGAGATGATGGTATTAATGATGGTGTTGAATATAGAAGACATCAAATATTTCCTTTTTGCATCTTACCGATCTCACCATACCTTTTAATGTGATTCCTACTGGAGTTAATTTGGTTTGTGATGGGTCAATCATTCTACTAATTATCTAAAATTGAATTTACTGATTTTTGGGTTTTCAAGCTTGGAGCTAGGAAGATGCATTCTATTATTAAATTATTATAGTTGAAATGGAAATGTCTTATTTGAAGCCATGAACTTTGGAGTCGCACAGTTAGCATTTTACCAGTTGTGCTTGTCAATATTTAAGATTCGGGTCGGGTCGGGTCGGGTCGGGTAGGGCCAGGTCGGGTCAAGGGACGGGTCGGGTTGGGTTAAGGGTATTACAATCTCGGGTCGGGTCGGGTTCACTATTTCTGGTTTTTTCATTCGGGTCGGGTCGGGTTGGGTTCAATATGGAGTAAGTTGGGTTAGGGTTGGGTTTATGAAAACTCGGCCCGCCCGACCCGAGTTGCAGCCCTAGTTTATTTGAAGCCACCCATGGAACTCTTGTGTGAGGCCTTTCAGCCTAGTGGATGGGTAGTGGAAACAAAACCTTGAGGGGTGAACCCAAAGAAGACACTATCGCGTTGCGTACTCTGCTATCAGGTGAGGCCTTTTGGGCAGGGTCCAAAAACAAAATCGTGCGGGTTCAAGCTGTGTACGAGGCCCAAAGCGGACAATATCACACTGAGTCAAGCCCTAAGCCCTGTGTGCGGGTCGGGTCGTTACAAATTTGGTATCAGAGTCTAGTTCAACACTCGGACTGTGTGGGCCTTCCTCCTTCCCTGATGTTATCGAGCCGGGGGTGACTAGAGGCTTTAGGGGGGTAATTGTGATACCCTGCCCACCGATGTGGGAGTCCCACATCGGTGGAGGAGGAAAAGTAGAGAGGGGTTATATGAGGCCACCCCTCATACTCAAGCATGACACATTTTGGGCCGGGCCACCTGGGGCCGGGCCCAAAGGCAAAACCGTGTGGGTTCGAGTTGTGTGCGAGGCCCAAAGCAGACAATTTCTTGCTGAGTCAAGCCCTAAGCCCTGTGTTCGGGTCGGGTCGTTTCAAAGGCTCTATCGTTATAAAAGCATTGTGGGTTAAGAAGAAATCATACAATTGGGCAACTAATTTTTTTCAAAAAATCCTTTAGAAAACCAAAAATATCTAATATTCCTTAGAGAATTTGAAAATTTCAATTATTCTTTGAAATTCAAAAATTTAAAAAAAAAAAAAAAAAAAAAAACCCTCAAAAGCCAAAAAGGAAAACAGGGAAATCTTGCAAAAGCCTTTTTATAAGGGAAGGAATTGAATATCTATAAAAAAAAACCATGAAAGTCACAATTTGAAGGAAAAGTAGATTGCACCTAGGGCCAAAATAGAAAATAAAAAGCAAAAGAAGTTAAAATGCCAAAAAGGGAAAAATAAAAAAAACTAATGAAAAAGATTCTGAGAGTCACTATTTTCAATTTTCAAACATTGGTTAGCAAAAAAAAAAAAAATTAAAAAAAAAAACATCTCACTTGCATATCATCCACATCAAGCAAGTAAAGTTTGCATGAGTAACTCTAGAAAATGGGGTGCTTTCTTTCCTTTACCCTTACATGCAACCTCCAGTAAGAGAACTTTACCCAAGTCTGGTTTTATTGAGGTTCGACTCAACTAAGGGCACCCATGTTTACCCATACACCAATAATACCAAGCCTGGTCCAATTTCACTTATAAACATCCACATAGATGCCAGTAATTTTTTTTTTTGTTTTTTTACTTTTATTTTCCTGATATGAGCCATGTCCTGGATTGTAGGGCTTTCTTCTGAGCTGTTGTAGGGCTTTTTTGTGGGCTTTCCCGTCGTTTTATTTTCTATACTTGCATTGGTGATGCTTTCTTTTTATTAATATGATAACACTCAACAAAAGCAAAAAGCCGCATCACCCTGAAAATAAAGGTGCAAGCAAGCCTGGGAACTAGAACAACAGCCCTAGCGCCCCACGTCTTTAGGAGCAGGTTCAAAAGGTGCACGTGAAGCGAAGGTCAACTCCATTGCGAGGTTACTTGCCGATGCCTTGCCTTACCGACTTAAAGCCCCGACGAAAAGCAATGATCAATCTGTCCCCTCCCGGACTTTACCCTACAAAAATACATCCACATAGAGAACCACCCAAACCCAAACTCACCATTCAAAATCTTGCTCACAACATTCCCAGGCCTTGAATCAAATTTGGCTTAGTTTGATGTCGAAAGCCATGTATTGAAGCCATTATAAGTTGTTCAGGCCCAACAAACCAAGGCCCATTTCATTTCAAATGACCAAATCAACAAACTCTTAGTTGATTGGGCAGCATTGTTGTCACTTAGAGGAAACATTTTCTCAATTTTTTCTAACATTGATATAGGGATGCAACTCAAGTGGGTTGGATCGGATTTAAGTCAATTCAAGTAAGAGACAGAATTACAAATATAGGGCCTATGTTCCACTGGAGCCCATTGGACCTAAATCATTTGAAGTTGGGCTTGAGTTTTAAAAAGTAAATAAGGGCCCTTACATGCCTTTGGGTTTTCAAATCTTATTCAATTTTTTTAAAATTAATCACTATTATTATTCCATAGCATTAAGAGAAGTATTTATTGTTTATTGCACATACACCTTTTTAAAGGATTTATCATTTGAATTAGATTCTTCTGCTTATCACATAAATCATCATCAAAGTCGCTAATTCTATTACATCAATTAAGTTTCTCACTTATAATTTCACTTCTAATCAACCAGTCATATAAAAGTCCAAACAGATAAACTCCAAAATAAAACATAAGATAATATAATAGATATCATAATCCACTATTTTAAGTTGGTGGGTCGGGTCACATTCTAAGAATGCAAGGTCTGGGCTTGACCCAAATTTTAAGTGGGCCCTAAGATTAATTTGGGCTCAACCCTAACTGAATTATTCAGACCTAAACTCGGAATTTTGGATTGGGTTGAGTCTGCATGAGTTGGACTGGGCCCAAGTTTCTCCCCAGGAATGATCTATGCAGATGTTTTCATGGCTTTCCCCATCAATGATGAATACCTGAAAGCCCTTGTTTGCCCATTTCACTCTCTGTTTTCACCATTCATTTCAGCCCTTTCCAAACCATAAAACGAGTCCATTTCAAACCTCTTATCAATCACCATTTCTGATAGAATCCCTTCAGATTTAAATTTTGAATCTAATTTTGCTTTATCTTTATCTCCATTTTGAATTTTCTCATATAAATAAATGAAATGGACTCTCTTCTTCGTGAGAGACACCGAGCAACATTATTCTTCACAATTTCAATCCCCAGACTGCTCACTTCTGTACTAAAACTAACCCCTTTTTTCATAAAAAATAATCCACTTCTGCACTAAAAACGAGCTCATTTTTTTTTTTGAAATTTACGCGTGGAAAACCGTGGGATACCCAGTGTAAAACTCCCATGGGTGAGTCCACTACCCCTAAAGCACACCAAGGTTAGGCCACAGGGGCTCAAACCCGCAACCTCTCATTTCCTAAGGCTAGAGGCAACCAGTTGAGCTACACCCACATTTTTGCATATAGAAACAACGCACTTTTGCTAAAAAAAAATGGGCCACTTTTGCACTTAGAAACAACTCAAATTTTCACTATAAATCAGCCCGTTTCTGCAACAAAAATGGCTACACTCCTGCAAAATAAACTAGGGGTCCAAATATCATCTGAAATTGATAATGGCCATATATCGGTGTATCAATGATACGCAATTATATCGGCTCAAAAAGTATTTTTTAGTAAAAAGTAAAAACATATCGTATTAGCGATATATCGGCAAGACCAAAAGATTATAGTAGAATAAAATCTTGACCCAAATGGGGAAAATTGTAGGTCCATTTAGGCCCATTTTTGCTCAACTTCATTCTATTTCAAAAAAAACTTCAACTCAAAAATTCCTCTCTCATTTTTAACTAAAAATTACATATCAACTCAAACGGCTAAAAAGATCTGGTATCAAGAAGACTAAAATATTGTTATGATCTTATCAGCCATTTTTTTTTCTTAACAATATTATGATCATGTGTCAGGGATGTAGCATAAGTCTTTTTTTTTTTTTTTTTAGGTCCGGAGGTGTCCAGCATCGCACCCGACTAGTCCTCCCGGGTGTGTGAAAACCTCCCTATCCATGCACACCGGGAGAGATGTAGCATAAGTAGACTGTTGTTTGTGTGATTTTGTTAATTCAACCACCATTTTTATGACATATTCTAGTAAGGAATGAATTATGGAAGAAGCTAGCAAAACTTGGAAATTCTTTTGAACCCTCAAGCACTGATCTGGGTAAAAGGACCCGTACAGTCTTAAATCACACCTTACATATGCCAAATATATAGGTGTAGCTTAATTTGTTAACCTCCTGTCTCAGGAAGCGGGAGGTGTCAAGTTCGAGTCCTCATGACCTAACTTGGTTTATCGTAAGGGCAGTGGATATCACCCATGGGAGTTTTACGCTGGGTTTTCCACAATTTTCCACACGTAAATTCAAAAAAAAATTGTGGTGATGCCCTTCTTACTCAATCCTGTATATGAATTTATCATCTTCTCATGACATAGTTTGAGATATATAGGAAAGAGTTAAGGCAGAGGCATCCAGCTATGAATAAATAACCTCTAGAATAAGTTCTCTGAATGTACAATATTATAATAAAAAAATGGTTTCTCTACAAAAATGGTTATAATAGAGTTATTGAATGGAAAAAAAAAATGCAAAACCATTGCAAACACGGCAGAAAATGATAAAAGAGAGATATTACAGGTAGCGGAGTGGGGAAATTGGATAGTCTACCATAAGGTCAAATCTGAGGGGAAAAATGCGTTACGCAGATACCCCTGTATCAGTACAATGCAATGTATCAGTCGTTACTGGCCAATACCCACCCATCTGGATCCAAATGGACCGACGCATTGCAGCCTATATGCAACACATCGGCCACATTTTTAACCCGTTAGTCAAATAGAGATGTAGAATTTAAAAAGCTAACTACAGATAGATGAAATTTTGACTTTGATAATTATGGTAAACGTCTTCCCTTATATTGGCCATGAACCGAGATTTTGACTTTGATAATTATGGTAAACGTCTTCCCTTGTATTGGCCATGAACCCACCTCGGTAAACTTATGAGTTTGATTCAATTATTTCTCATGCTTCATATGGGCCCAGCTTCTCTGAATTTTCTCTCTATTGTAAACGGCTTGGTGTCACAGCATAAAGTTAGTTTTGGGGTTTCAACCAGGGGTCATGCCGAGATTCGGGTCCACCATTTTTCAGCCGATATCTCGCTGATATCAGGCGATATTTTCTCTCTCTCTCTCTCTTACAAATCTCGGCCGTATCGGCCAATATCGACGAGATCTCGGTTATATCAGCCGAGATATCTCGGCCGTCAAAAACCCGAGATATCTTGGGCGTTTTTTAACCCCTGGTTTCAACTTAGGAAACCGACGTGGCAGATTCGTTGTGCACTATCAGGCCTGGGCCCAAAATTCCGAGCTTGTGCTTGTGTTTGCAGATCTCTCGTACCCATAAATAAATGTGTTGGATCTTGTCCTCGGCATTGCATTTTTTATTTACCTAGAAAAGCATAGCCTAAAAGGAGGCCTATTCCGTTCTTTTCACAGGCTGAAACATTTTACATGGTCACTGAATGGCTGGGCCTGGACCTGAATTTTTAGGCCCAAAAAATAAATGATTCGGGCTTGTTTAAGGCCTAACAGACCATTGACACTGTTAACTTTTCTCTCTAGATCTTATTATCCTATATTTGTAGTTTCAATGGACTTTGAAAGCCTTGGCCAGACAAGGCCTGGTTTAAACCCTAGAAGAGGCATCAATGATGAAGCTGGGGCAGAAAATTCGGCCGATATGATAGATGTCTCGGGTTTTGGACGTTCGAGATATATCGGCCAGTTAAAAAAAATTCAGCCGAGATCTCGGCTGAATTATTTATTTATTTAAAAAAAACAAATATCGGTTGTGGGCCCGGTCGATGTCTCTGCCGATATTCGTCCGATATGGGAGAATATCGGCCGATATTTATATTTTATAATTTTTTTTATAAAAAAAAGTCACCGAGATTTTCAAAAAAAAATTGAGGAGAGAGAAAAAATCTCAGCCGATATGAAAATTCGGCCGAAATCACAGTTAGGCCAAATTTTCTATCCATGTGATAAAGTCAATGCCTCAGTCAATGACCCATAAACCAAAAAAACTCTTAAACATTGCTTTGACTATGCCATTCAGCGGTAATTATTATATTTATTAATTAAATGAAGAGCCATCTAAATTTCAAAATCAGGCCTGGATGAGGGGAAATTATTTAGAGAATGGGTAAGGAGAAATGTACGAAGAGAAAAGAAGAAAAGAGAGGAATAAAGAAGGGAAAATCATATTTCTCTCTCCTCTCTAAGAGAAACCATATTAAGTTTGAGAGAGGAATTGGAAGAAAAGTAGACTCCATTTTTCTCCTGATTAGTAAAATACCAAGCAAAGGAAAGGGAAGAAATCCCCTGCTTTCTCCTCTTCCAAACAAAGCCTAAGATCGTTGAATGGTAGAGGACTTATTTCTATAAAGGTTGAATAAAAAAGAAAATTTTATTTCATTAACACTAAACAGCTAAGTAGATGATGTAAGCCCATCAAGATGATGATGCAAGATATTGGATAGTCCAATCAACACAATCTTTTGAAGTTTTATAATTTGAATCTAAGGACAGACCTTGGATTTACCAACAGGGTAGAGAGACGTGTTTAACAATGGTAATCAATCACCTAATCATGTGATTAGACAAAGACACTAATTGTCACATTGACTGACTTGGGTTTATTCTGTTAATCTTAGGAAGGTTAGAGAGCAACTTCTTCTCTTTATAATATTACTACCAATATACTAATCTCATAAATAAGGGATATCTTACCAAACTCTAGGTCTGATCATATTCAAATATAAATTATTCCTCAGTAACTTGTGTACGTAACAAACGTAATTAATGATAAAAAAATGATTGGGGATGTCATGCTGAAAAAGGAATAATAATTAAAAAATAAGAGTGTTTAGAACCCTGAAAAGGGTGTGGATAATTAGTCGGGTTGCAACTCGGGTCAGGTCGAGAATTTCGGATCAGCGGGTCGGGTCAGGCTGAGAAGATAAAAACCCACATAAAATTCGGGTTGAGGATTTTATAAGTTAACCCGACCTGACCCGACTCGGCTAAAATTAGTCTAAAATGGGTTCAAAATGCGGGTTGGATCAGAATTCGGTTTGATTCAGGTCGGTAGATTCGGATTGAGAATTCGGGTCGGATCAGGTTCCATATATATGAACTCGGGTCGGATTGGGTTTCAAGGAACTCGACCCATCCGACCCGAGTTGCAGCTCTAATAATTAGAGCTAAGGCTTGACAAATGACATGCTATTATGTTGATATTTTGAATTACTTTAAATTCTCCTTGTTATAGTTTAATGCAAATGGATACCTAATTCAAATGGAAGCTACCTACCCATCACTGTATTTGATCATTTAAAAAGGCTCTCAAACGTGTCTTTCTAGTTTCTCTTCCTCTTAATTGACGAAAATGTCACTACCATACCTACCATTTAAGAGTATCATGTTGTAATTAAACTTAATTAAACTTGATTAAACTAAGAGATGATACAATGCCATCTAGTCTGACTTCTCTCTTATATTGACTTCACAATCAACAATAACAACTCCAATTGATTGCGAATGAAAAAATAAACAACTTCCTTTGATGATTTGGAAAGATCCCATCCTCTTTGATTGGCAACCAGAGTCAAGAAATCCTAAAAAAATTGCTCTAAACAATGTTTAAGATATAATATCCGAAATCCAATTACCAATTTATAAAAGATTATCTGTGGTGATAGGTGATTGGAGGCACGCGTGATGTGCGACCAGTGTTGTTTGTGACGCAAACAATGTCTCAAAGTTGCATGACATGTGATAGGAAATTTAGGATTATGTTTCTTCCCACGTGATTTCGATCCATCTTATTAGCTAAAAATAAAGGAAGTTTGGTTGGACGAAGAAGAAAGATAGCACGGGAAAAGCTTCATAGAAGACTTTAGTGCAATACATTGACCAGCATAAAAACACTCTAATTGGACAATTCTATCATTTATAACAAACAAAACAGTATAGGTTCAACCCATTGATCGAATCAACTGTTTTATGGGCGTCGGGTGCAATCGTTAATGATTGATTAACTTGAATAACTTCAATCAAATTATGCAAGCATGGCTGTTTGAAGAGGGGGAAAATCAAGGTCAAACATGTATCCCTATTAAAAGGGCTTCTATGAATTGAATGACTTTTAGGATTTAGAATTCGAATTTCATTCCATCGTAAAGGATTATTCTCTTTAGTTTTACTCAGTTTGTGTGGATAGAGAGACTTTCATATACTTCGAAAACTAGTTGAATGCTCTAAGAGGCTCTGGACACCTGGATCATAAAAAATATTTGAGTGCTATTGTATATTTTCTGACATTAGGTTGATAATGCCATTGGTCTAATGCCGTTGAAGATTTCGTGGCATCCTAGATTGAAGGGTGGGGCATGTTAAAATAAAAATGCCTTAGGTAAGGAATGAATTTTAATACGAAATAAAATATTGATTACAGCTATGTGCTGGTTCCTACCTACTTCCTATAGACCTACACCATTCCCTTGGGTGACAACTGTCTTCTCTTTCTTTGTGTTATATTAAATTTGCTTTTAACAAGACTCTTAAGTCAATCTTTACCTATTGTAATGATCTTTGGTTTTGCAAAAATCAACCTAGCTTTTGAAAATTGAAAGAGTAATGATCCATAATATCAAAAGTTCATTAAAACTTTCATCCTTGATTTCTACATTGATAGGATCAAATATGGTCAAAAGATTAAAGAAAGTGCAAATCAGTGGAGTGAATTAGTTAATATAATAGTAAGTTGGATGATTCCGTCAAAATAAAAAAGCATTCAATGTAAAAATCTTGTGAAAAAGTTATAGATTATAATGAAAAATACAAAGGTAGGCTTAAGATGTGAATACTAATATGGGTGCATTAGAAAAGTGTTACGTGTCTGGGTGCAGCTCAACTTTTGATATGGGTGTCAGGATGGGTCGGTGTAGTATGAGACAGATTTAAAAATATAATTTTCTTTATTCTATCATCTCTCTGGAGTTTTTGACATATTGATGAACTTAAGTTGCATTTGGTCAAAGGAATTACCATTTCAACAATCGCAAATTGTAATATGTATATGGGCTCTTCTTCTTTCTAAGAATTGATTAGTGGGTCATTAGTCAGACTTTTTAGGGTCATTATTAAGTCATTAATTTATGTTTCTGGTTCATGAAATCTTTGATTAGGGATATTATCAGCCCTAGGTTTTGGTCACCTTTTTTAAAGTTCAACATCTTTTGCTATGGCCAAGCATTTTCTAAAGCTAGAGGCAAAATATAGTGCTGTTTTAGGGTAGACATGGATATGTTATGAACTCATTTATGTATAAAATAATAATAAAATGTAATCATCCTTCCTTGGAAATCAACTGAAATTGGTAATATTCTCAAAGCATCCCTAACCAATTTACAGTCCTCAAATTGTATGGAAATGGGTCTTTTTGAGGTGTGAAGATCCTCTATCTTGATTGAAAGTTGTTTTCAAGAGGGGAATTCTTTGTCCCAACTTGCTCTTGCATATTGCTTGAAGACCATAAGGTTCTTCTCAAAGACCAAGGATCCAATGCAAGAATATTCTCCTCCAAATCATTCAAAGATTCTTATTCAAAAGTCAAGTGCCTTGTGGACCAAGTCATCACCAAGGCATTGAATTCTTAATGGAAATTGAGTTACCAACACATACAAACTTACATCATTTACAGGCCATGCAGTCGTGTGTGCTTGTTTGTTTGCTTAACTGAGTCAAGAAGAAGGCCACGAACCAAGCTTTGCGTGGAAAGCAATTGAACTCATCAAATCTTTACAAGGATGGCCCAAAGCCTAATATTCTGATGAGCATGTGTTCCTAACAACCATGTCAATGAATTAAATCTAGACAATGATAAATAACAATGGGTAGAATTAGGGTTTTAAAGATTCGTAAAAGTCCAAATTGGCTCAGCCAATACGATTTTGAACTCGGTTGATATCAATACAATTTGAACTCGGTTCTATTGGTTAGACTCAACAGACTCCATCTATTTTTGGTTACTCGTTAGCTTATTCCTATGTAACGCAATAAATACGCACTGATTGGACTAGATCTTGGTTTTCACAAAGTCAGAGATTGATTTAGGTATTTTAAACTATGCTTAGAATACAAGCGTGATTGGTGTCACCTTGTGGGTGGGTAAGGTATATCAAATGATGATGCATGGGAAGATGTCTTAGTATTTTCAGGAGAAAATCATATATAGTCGTAATTCCGTGAGGCTGGTTGGTTGTTTGCCTAGATACCTAGGCTCCATGTGGGGGCCATTGAAGATCAATCTGAATCGTTGAAAATGTTGGTTTTCTCTCTAGATTTAGATCCAATCTTATTTGATGTATTTTTACCATTGGATTGAACATCATATGTACAAATATTTATCTAATGGTTCTATTTGATCTTAAACAATCATTAGGATGATCTGATGAGCTCCATTTGAACTTTTTTACAATCTCTATCAGTAAAATTTTATGTTCATAGAGTGAAATCTACCTTCTAACATTGACTATAAAAGCACCTCACTCTTGAAATTTGATTTTTCGTATATTTATTTAGGTCCAATCAAATTGATTTTAGATGCTCTCTTGTTTACTAGAGATGGACTCTTAAGAGTTAAACTTTGTTAAGAAGCTTACGACGAAGATTATACACTGAACTTTTGGTGTATATGAAAATTTTCTTTTCAACATATGAGAAGAATATTGTCATAATGGGTTTAGGGTTTAAAGATGAGATGCTTTTAATCCCCATGTGTGGCATCAACATGGATGGACCTAAAAGAGGTTTGGAAGATACACTAATTTGTATTCCAAACCCACAAACCCATTAGGCATCTTTGAAGATGTGACCACTGCTTCAATTCTGATGCCATGCTCTCTACACACACAATATCATATTTCCTCACATATCCTATGTGAAAGGCTATTAATTAATTAATTATTATAGGTTAATGATTATGATAAGAAAAATCTTAAGAGAGTTGTTTACAACCATCTGTTCCCACAAAATTAGGGCAAAAACAAAAAAGGAAGGTTTTGATTGGAGGGAGATAGCTTTTCCAAGCATTAAAAGGAAGTGGTGAGATATGGATTTTGCTTTCTAGGATTCAAGTTAGGGCAATTTGAGAATATGCTCTTGATTTTGGAACTAAATTATTTTTAGTGGAAAATTATTTCTTGTGATGCATCAGCAATTGTTAATCTACTGATGCACTTAACTATTATGTTTGCGCATCTTTACATTAGATCCGTCTATTGGAATGATAATGAGTCTACCAGAAAAATATATATTTAAGTATGTGACCCATCAGAAATCATTTTCGAGAGATCATTTAATAATATTTTTAAAGGCTATAAAGTTTTAGAAATTAAAAAGTAAACAAAAGATCAATTTTGTGAAGGAAAAAATTATTATTTCATTGATCCAGCTAAAATAATTTTGTATTCAGTGTCTTCTCAAATATGAACTTTTTCAATAAATCCATCATCATTTTAATTGATACTCTATCTTAAAGAACACGAAAATGCTATTTTGGCTTTAAAATTTTTATAAATTTCAATTTAATTCATATGGGTGTAGTTCAACTGGTTATCTCCTGCTTTAGGAAGCAGGAGGTTGCGAGTTTGAGCTCCCATGGCCTAACCTTGGTATGCCTTAGCGCTAGTGAGCTCATCCGTGGAGGTTTTAATAGAGAACTGTGTCTGAGTTTTCCACACGTTAATCCAAAAAAAAAACACACAAAATGGGTCCCACTGTATATATGAGATGCTTGCAAAATCTTTAAGATCTGAGTATCCTGTTTACTGTGACTTGATAATCACTGATTCTTGTTTATCTACTTTTAATTTTTAACATTTAGCATAAGTGCCAATGTTTAGAAATCAATCAATTGATTGGGTTAATGTATTATTCAAGACTTGAGTCTATTGAATGTGGGCACCCATGCTACTGAGTCATCAATACATGAATAAATGTAGCCTATTTTTTAAAAGTTTTAATGGTTCAAAGAATCCAATGTGAAATAGATTTGTTCATGGAAAAAAAATTAATTGTTAGAATTCATGTGCAAATTTTAAATCGATTTAAACTTGATAAACTGTTAAAATTTAAAATAAATGTCAAGATTATAAAAAAAAATGAAAAGAAAAACACATCACAACCTTGATATTATGACAGCAATATTGAGGAATGATTAATTTGGAGTAAAAAAAGTATAGAAAAATAAAATAAATGAGAATTACAATAATTCTTGAATAAAATGTATAATTCTTGATTGAGATCCAATCAAGTTGAATTATACATTTTAGTTCGAGTGTAATCAAGTCAAAATATAATATACAAATCAATATTTTAACGCTAATTTTTTTTTTGTAACCGTGGAAATCCATTGACCCCACTCTGTGGTGATTATTGGGAAAATCTCAGATCTATAAAATCACTCACAAGCACCATAGATCGGCTAAAATGTCTTAAAGAATCATGGACAAAACTTCCCACGTAATATAGAGATACCCAACCACTCGAACATATAAAACGGTAGGTTAAAATACTCATTTTAACATAATCTTTCATAAATCCAAACTCCAGATACTAAATTATCTATTGAAGATTTAATACATGCCCCATGGTCAGATTCCATTCACATGTGTATTCTAACATTGGATAAATTATATGAAAAGATTATTCTAAATGTTCACTTTCATAATTTTATATTTGATGCTTCATTCAAAAATAGATGAAGTGATGGAAATGAACAATATATATGCCAATTTATGAGAAAGGATTGGCCAAGATAAAAGTTCACCAAAAGTGGACCCCACATGAGCATGTGGCTGACCCCACAAACATGATGATTTGTGGTCATTGTCCCGAAATCTATGGCTTTTGCCATTCAAAATGTTCCCAATGCAAACAAAAGAATAATATTCCACCATTTTGATACCATCACTTGTGTAAATCTGACCGTCCATCATTCCAAGATGTGGTCCACTTTAGAAGATCTTGACGCAAGCATATGGATTATGGATTTCTGGTTTAATGTTGTTTTTGTTTTATATCACAGAAATGAGCATCGTAAATTGAGATTAAAATATTAATGTAAAATTTGATTTTTTGGCTTTTTAACCTAAATAGGTTGGATTGATGATGTCCAGGAGTCTGTCTTAGGAAATAGGAGTACTAATTTCTGTAGAAACACAAATTACAACACAAATCATAACACCGGATTTATGTGAAAAACCCATAAGGAAAAAAAACTACGATAGAAAGAGAGTTTTTTTATTTCTGTTATATTTTCTAATTACATCAGTGGCATATTTATAAGTAAAAAAATATAAGGATAAGTCATAATTGACTTAGGAGACATAATCCCACTCAACCTCTCTTTCTGATTCAACAATTTTGATTCTCACTTCACTTTAAAGAGTTATTCTTCATAAAGTTACTCGGTGTATATAGAGAAGAAAGTTTGCACATATCTTGAGAATTAATCAGATACTGTAAAGGACCTGGACACTTTACTCATTAAAAAAAAGAGTAAAAGAATATTCTAGTCATATTCACCATTTCAATTAATATACAGTGGTCAAATGAAGAAGTATGAATTCAAATAACCTATTTCAAATGAATAGAGTTTTAACTTTAATGAGGATGATGATACAGTTATTAATAAAATATATATATAAAAAATATTCAGACTTATCTTTCATAATGGACCCAAAATTTCACCAAAATATTAATCTGCTTGTATAATTTCAACATTTTAAATAGATTTAAAATAAATAAAAAATTGATCAACATTTTGATTGGAACCAAAATTATAATTTTAAATAATAACACCCACACCTTTTAGTAGGACAATAGATGGATGCATATGTGATTTTCAATTAGACTATGATAGTATGGTCACAATTTAGGTCAATAAATCAAATTGTCTTAATCATTGATATTAACACTATTAAGGATTTGAAGTTTCAAAAAGATAAGCCACACACTTTAAAATTTTGGTGATATTTTAAGAATAAAATGGGAATTTATTAAGATCTATATCTATGATATTAAGAAGAAAAAGGCCTATAAAAAGAGATGGAAGGGGACATAAATCAACATGTCAATTGTATTGCCATAGGCAGTAAGTAACATGTACTTGTCAATTTGTCACCACGCATCCGTATAAAAAGTGCTCCATACCAAAAATCTTACCATGCATTTGGGTGCACCCAAACTTTAGCCCATTCATTTGGCTGGCCATATAGACACTACATTTTTATATCAGGAGATATCTCTTTTCATTTTTAGGTATGAAATTACCATTTTGCCCTTCCATGTTTTGATAGTCCGATCGAATGTCCAGTTCATTACGTGTTCGTTCGGACGATCAGAACGTCCGATCAACGAACGAATGTTGTGGAGAGAACGTATGATCGAACGACCGAACGAATGTTGTGGAAAAGGATTTTCAAAAGAGGTCGTTTCTCAACCGATTTTTACAAACAATGTATCAAAATTTATCTAGTCTGAATTTTATAAACTTCGGAACTGATTTTAAGTGAAAATGGTATAGTTTTGGACTTCAAAAATCGTATCCAAAGAATTAAGGAAAAATGGCCTTCCCTCTTAATTCTTTGGGTACAATTTTTTAAGCCTAAAATTATATCATTTTCACTTAAAATCAGTCCTAGAGTTCATAAGATTCAGAGTAGATGAATTTTGATACATTATTTGTAGAAATAGGTCAAGAAACCGCCTCGTTTGAAAACCCGAGTCAAACGCGTAAATGTTACAGTCAGCAGGGAGGCCGTTTCTCGACCGATTTTTACAAACAAGGTATCAAAATTCATCTACTCTGAATTTTATGAACTCCGGGACTGATTTTAAGTAAAAATAGTATAGTTTTGGGCTTAAAAAATCGTACCCAAAGAATTAAGAGGGAAAGTCATTTTTCCTTAATTTTTTGTGTACGATTTTTTAAGTCCAAAATTATACTATTTTCACTTAAAATCAGTCCCGAAGTTTATAAAATTCAAAGTAGATGAATTTTGATACCTTGTTTGTAAAAATCGGTCGAAAACCACCTCTTTTGAAAATCCTTCTCCACAACATTCGTTTGGACAATTCCATTTTATATGGAATCGTTCGATCAGACATTCTCTCCACAACATTCGTTTGGACGATTCCATTTTTATATGAAATCGTTCGATCAGACATTCTCTCCACAACATTCGTTCATCGATCGGACATTCTGATCGTCCGAATGAACACGTAATGAACTGGATGTTCGATCGGACTATCAAAACACGGAAAAGCAAAATGGTAATTTCACACTTAAAAAATGAAAAGAAATGTCTCCTGATAGAAAAGTGTAGTGTCTATATGGCCAGCCAAATGAATGGACTAAAGTTTGGGTGCACCCAAATGCATGGTAAGATTTTTGGTATGGTGCACTTTTTATAGGGATGGGCGGTGACAAATTGACAAATACATGTTACTTACTGCCTATGGCAATACAATTGACATGTGTATTTATGTCCCCTTCCATCACCTTCATAGCTCTTTTTATAGGCTTTTTCTTCTTAATCATAGATATAGATCTTAATAAATTCCCATTCTATTCTTAAAGTATCACCAAAATTTTAAAGTGTGTGCCTTATCTTTTTGAAACTTCAAATCCTTAGAAGTGTTAATATCAATGATTAAGACAATTTGATTTATTGACCTAAATTGTGACCATACTATCATAGTCTAATTGAAAATCACATATGCATCCATCTATTGTCCTATTAAAAGGTGTGGGTGTTATTATTTAAAATTATAATTTTTGTTCCAATCAAAATGTTGATCAATTTATTTATTTATTTTAAATCTATTTAAAATGTTGAAATTATACAAGCAGATTAATATTTTGCTAAAATTTTGGGTCCATTATGACAGATAAGTCTGAATATTTTTTATATGGAATCGTTCGATCAAACGTTCTGATCGTCCGAACGAACACATAATGCACGGGACATTCAATCAGACTATCAAAACACGGAAGGGCGAAATGGTAATTTCACACCTAAAAATGAAAATAGTTGTCTCTTAACAGAAAAATGTAGTGTCTATATAGTCAGCCATTCATTTAGATAGGATATTTTATTCATCTATTAAAACTTAGGGCACACATTCTCACACGGGAATTCAATTTTTTTTTTTTTAAATTCCCATTTTACCCTTCCAATCAACACAGAAAGCGGAAGGGTAAAACGGAAATTTCAAAAAAAAAATTGAATTCCTGTGTAAGATGAAAGGATTCTCCTGTATGAGAATGTTTACCCAGAACTTAAATTTAAATACATTTCCAACTTTTTTTTTATGAACGAGGTGTCCAGGACCTCATTGAGCACCCGCCTACTAATAAGTCTCCCTATCTATATATACCGGATAAAACTAAAGGGAGTGGCCCTTTAGAGTTGGATGAGATTCAAATTCTAGACTCTCACTACTAATGAAATCAATTTAAATAAATTGTGAAAATAAATAGTTATATAAATGCAATTTTGATTCAATAACAGTGACAATGATTTTAAGTTATTTTGATCGCGAAGTAAGGTACCATACTTGTCTAGGTTTGATAATTTCCATTGTAGTTGTCACATTCGTTTCGATTTTGCCTTTATAATGAATTTTTTTGCCATTCTAACCATTTTAATGTTCTATTTCAAAAAAGAAAAATCAAATGAAATAATAAAAGATGCTAAAATGTGAAAAATACTAGGAAGTTATAAAATTAATTATTTTCATGATCTCGTACTAAATTATACAAATAAAAACATAAATTATCATTATATACTCATTTATGTTCCTAATTTCAAGTTGTAATAACATAATTATCAAATACTAACATAAGAGAGTTTAAAATTTAATTTATAAGAATCAAATAAAAATTCAATTAGACAAGAGGTAAAGAAATATTCAAGAAATAAACTTAAATTCTAATTCTATTTAAAACAAAGTTCAAAACACAAAACACATGGATACACTAGACCCGTTTCATTTTTTTCTGTAATTTTTGTCAAATTCATAAAATATCAACTGATACGAAATGAAAATATACTTGATCAGATACAACTAGAGAATCAGTTCAAAATTCAATTTTTAATCACTTATCTCAGTGGTCAAAGTCACCAAGCATCCATGAATTAAGGACGCTTGATAACTTTAAGGACGCTTGATAACTTTAACAACTAAGATCAAGTGGTTGGAGACTGATTTTTTTTACTGAAATGTTTTTTCACTTATAGTTTATTAAATCTACTTTTAATCTTTATGATTATATTTATATGTATGTATATAAAATTTTAAAAAATATTAAAATAAAATAGAATGGACAGGGTCAAAACAGGTCATTCCAACCTATTTCGCTCGAATTGGGCCCATTTCGACTCGAATAAGCCGAAATGATGCCTCGTACACGAGTGTAAGCCGTTTCGTTCTATTTTTCAGTCAGAATCAGAATATCCAAGCCATTCTAACTAGAACATAACAAAATGGACAATTAAAGCCCGTAAAATTGACCCAACGGTGGGTAGCTCAACTAGTTACAGCTTGTTTTATAAAGTGAGAGGTTGCAGATTTAGCAAATAGTACGTGTACATTCATGATAGAATGAGAATAGTTCTCATTCTAAATAAAATCGACACCTGCTTTTCAAGGAGACAAAAAAAAAATTAGCATAAAAAATAAGAATCAAAATCATTCGCAAGTAATCTTTTGGGAACCATTCTTTCTACGAAATATACTAATTTTCTTAAAATTATTCCTATTCTAAATGATTCTAGGTTCCAAATAAGATCTTAGACTATAATCGACAAAATCATATTCAACTTTCTATTTTACACTGTACTTTTGTCACATAACTGATTCTTTAAAAATAATTATTTGTGCTAAATCTATTACGCACCTATCAAAACAACAAGTAAGCATAACAATCTATGCTAAAAAATAAAAATCAAATTTTAAATTGATTCATAATATATATTTTTATTATTTAAATAATATCGATTTTTAAACCTATATATTTCGGCCATACATATTGTATCGGCTCATAATTACCGATATCGGGCGATACCCGATATATATCGCCGATATCGTCTGATATAGGTAATTTTGATTAAAAAAAATAAGAATAAGCTTTTTTATAGGTATATCGGTAAATATCGGACAATATTTAAACCCTTGGTTAAGGACATTCAAATTTTTTAAGTTTTCAGCTATTTTTTGCTTTGAAAAAAGTTAAATATTTGATTAGTTTGATTTTTTATAAAACTAGAATTTTTATTTTTATTTCATAAAAATGTTAAATTTTAATTTTAAAAAATTTGATCTTTAATTGGATTACAATAATATGAAGGACATGCTATTTTAAATTATATATCCAAGAATTTATCAGGATGCAAAATTTGATCTGAATTTGTGAATATAAATTAGATATTTTAATGCAGATTGGTTCTGAGTTGTTTCTATCAATTTGATATTAAAAATAAAAGAAAAATAGAAAATAAGTGTAGGACAGAAAATTAAGCCCACGTGTAGATTGTCAATGAGGACACTTGGGGGGACCAGAATCTGGCAATGATTGACCCGCTGGATCACCAAATCTGTTCTCTCCTCAATGTCTGTCTATTGGTGGGTTCCACTCTCCACTCCCCAACTCTTCTTCTGAAAATGACAGGCGGAGAGGTGGGGTCCAGCTGAAAGAACTACCTGAAATGCTTCTCCGCTGGACTTCTATACATGAACACTGCAAAATCTATTTTAAAAAATCAAGCAGTATTCAATATTTGATAGTTTTGATCAAATTTTTTTTAGAAATATTATCAATGTTTTAAAAATTAACATGTGGGTTAAATCATTTTAAGAGAAGAATGAGTTAAATAGGGTTCAACCAAAGTTCAAGTATAATCAAATCTATGATATTAATATGATATCATAAATAGTATTATTTATTTATAATTAAAATATAATAATATGTAAACAACTATAAGCTGCAAATATCAATATAAAATATTCACACTAATTATAATTATAAATAACAAAATAATTCACTAATCCATTATAATATGCTTTCAAACTCTTCTAAAGTCTAAACCATTGATCATTGAGGGTGTTTGGGCACCCCCATTTTCTCCTAGGGTACATCCCATTAAAATAAATTTTCAAATTTACCCTTATTTTTAGGAAAGAAGAAAATAGAGAGGAAGAGATAAGTAACGATAAATTTGGAAATTCATTTTAAAGAGATGCACAGAAAGAGAAAATTGGAGTGCAAAAATTATTATCCTTATTAATAAGTAGATCTTTATATTTTATATCGGATGCATCTCTGTTTAAAATGATAAATATAAAAGAATTTTATTTTTATATTAAACTTAATTACATATTATTATTGTAAATATGAATAACTATAAAAATAAAAATAAGGATTATCTTTATTATTGACCATCTTTAAAGGTTTGAAACTTTAAATCAAGCATTTGAATGATGGTGAAATAATGATAATTTTATCTTTATCTAATTAATTTTAGTTGCTTCACTACCATTTTAAATATGAGTGTCTCTAAAAATAAAAATAGATGGTATTTCTATCATTAACTACAGTTTTAAACTTTGAATTGAGCATTCAAGTTTACTAATATACTATCAATTTTTTAATTACTCATAAATTAGATTTTGAAAAATTCTAGACTTCTATATGGTATAGAATCTAAAACATGATACTAAGTATCTTAATATTTTCATAATAAAGAATGTTAAAAAAAATAGTCAAGTTCCATATTGAAAAAAAGGATCATATAAAAAAACTAGTGAAAATTCATAGAAAATTCTTATTTTTCTGTAAATCAAAATAGTGCTGACTTGATTCAATTTTCACCTTTTTTTTTTTTATTTTTTGAACGGTAACAGTGAACTATATTAGTAGGAAGAAAAGTACATAAACTAATACAAAAGGCTTGAGATGATTAGGCAAAAAAGAAGCAAAGAAAGCTAGAGAGAACAATAAATAAAAATACAACAACAAAAAGTAAAAATGCAAAAGCTCAAAACTCCTACAAGATCAACAAAGAAAATAAACAACAACAAAATCAAAAAGGGTAAAAAAAATGGCAAAAACACTAATATCCAGGAAGATGAAATATGCATGTGATCGAACTGTCAACACCATTCTTTGCAAAGAAGTCAGCAATTTCATTTGCAATCCTACTGATTTGCATAAAAGAGACCTCCATGCCTGAGATCAATTTCCTAATTTCCCTAACAGTAGTAACTAACCTCCATAGAGGCCGTTTCAATCCCATGCCTGAGATTCAATTTTTACTCTATCCGAGGGGGTTGGTTTGATAATCAAAATCCTCCCCTCGAGAAAGGACTTCTTAGGTTCGATTCATGCTCAAACCCTTCTGCGCCATTTCCTGTGGAGTTACTCTTCATCGACTTACTCAATATATATGGATTAGGAGATTTATACATGTTCATAGGATTAATCTCGCTTTCAATATTAGATGATGATACCCATATTAAAAAAAAATCACTCCACCCAAAGTCCACCTCAGCCCCTAATTGTTTGTGGGGTGAATCGTTTTTTCTCATCAGATACCATACAATTATTGTGCAATAGAAACATGGCTAATAATTGTACTCTCCCATATGAATGGCTTACATATGACATACTCCATCAGTCCATTGACTTGAGTTGACTAGATAGGATTTTAAGTTGAGTGAGTGACTTGACTAGATAGGATTTTAAGTTGAGTGAGTGACTGAGTTCTTTCATATTAAGTTGATTCAATAAATTTAAAGTTTTGATATGAGTTTTGAGTTTTTGAACTATTTTTTTTGAGTGATTAATAATAATCTTGTCCTCAATTGTTGGTTAAAATACTTTATGATTTAAAAAATTGAAATATACCAAGGTCCACTAACTTACCATATAGTATGTATAACTAAAAATGTTTCATATTATTTTTATAAAAGATATATATCCCAGAAAAGGTCATTTTAAGAAGACTTTACTATAATAAGTTTAATTCTTTCATATCTACCGTTTATTGTTGGAAATTTGAATTTTAAAACCTGGAGTTTTTAAGGAAGAATGGCCGAGTGTAAGAAATCTAATCATAATAAGATCAGACCTTACTTCACCACCATCCAATTAAAAATATAATATTTTAAATTTTAAAATTTCACTAATTGATAATAGAGATACACCTTATTATGTTAAGATCTTCGACGCCTAATCAATTTTCTTTTTTAACAAATGATGGAGATGTAGAATCCAATTTTTCTTAGAATGGTTGTCAATGAAAGTAACAAAATATTTTTCATTAAACATGTAAAGGCTACAACTAATGACCACCACTTCACATTACCAATTTGGAAAACACACGAGAGAGTCAATAGAAAAAGTGTCCCTACTTAACTCTAACTTAGGATGCGCGATCAATCCTTTTATTAATGATTTAACCTTTATTGGGTTAATGATCTTTGCACTCCTATTTTCTTTCGTAGTGCATCTTTTAAAAAGAATTTTTAAATTTATCCATACTTTTCTCTTCTCCTTTTTTTTAAAAAAATATAAATAAATTTGAAAATTATTTTTAAAGAGGTAAACCATAAAAGAAAATAAAGGTACAAAAATAAGATCAGCGATCTTTCCATAAAAAGGATTGTGTATATAGATATGGATTTTACCTCGTTTTTCATTTTGCTCTTGAAAATCGGCAAACCCTTACAAAAATAGAATCACTGATTCAACGAACTGATTTTCAAAGACAAAATGAGAAATAAAGTAAAACTCATATCCATATACATTAAACACTCGTGTAAAGATACTTACTCAAAAATTATTATCCTTCTGTAATTTGTTTTTTACTTTTAGGAAAAAAAGAAAAGAGAAGATGATGCAGTGAGGAAGTACGATTTGGTGGACAGGTGCCATGGAGGTGATGAGGTTTGACATGAATGAATCCGATCCAACAGCTGCTATAACTGGCCAATGCCGCCTCATTAATGGTTCTTTTATTTATCACCTTCCAATGGAATGGATGCTGCAAAAAAGCGAAAAAACATTTAGTGACTGAGTCATCCAAAAACTAAAGAGTGAAGACAAGTGGGTGGCTGGGATGTTTCAGAGGAAAGAGAATAACACCATTCCAAATCATGGGCCATTGATGGTAAGACCCATTTGTAGAAGATGAGCTAAAGAGAGTTGAAGACATTGTATGTAAGCTGGATATTGGAGTAAAATGGAGCCGACAGAGTCTCTGAGGGACTGACGGTGTGAGGTGACACATTGAGGGACAAAGGCAGAAGTGGGCATTAAAGAGCAGCTGCAGAAGAAGCTTAGTAAATTGGAAGGAAGGAGAGAGAGAGAGAGAGAGAGAGAGAGAGAGAGGCATGTGAAATGGGTTTCATGGCGGACGTCTGATCGCTCTGTTTCTCTTCCCATTTGCTTTTGCCCAAAACGCCCATGCCACAGGTACGTGTACTCATGTGCTTTCTTCACCTTTTTCCAGACAATGTCCTTCCAAACCATATCCTTCACCGAATACATTCATTACATACATGTCTCTCCTTGATAGAGAATAATTTTTAAAATTAAAATTTTTAAAAAATTAGATATTTTAAATTTCCAGGAATTTACTATGGTGACATATCTCAGATTACCTTATATGGGTGTACTCAGGTTCGTAAAAATCCGAGAGGGGACAGTGGCTAGAGATGTGATCTCTAGGGTACTATGAATTGACCACTTGTGAGAGGAGTAACACCATTTTACAATATTTTTAAAAAAAAAATTCTTTCCCTTTTATTTTAATTATTTTATTTGAAATATTTATATGTTTTACAGAATTCTCTATATAAAGTTAGTACTCTATATAATCTCATTCGTTTTCAACACACTTTATGCTATTCCAATAGAAATAGGACAACTATTTTGAGACAATCTCAAAATCTATATTAAACAATTAAATTGGGACAGATGGAGTAACTAGAATAGACGTGCGTTGAGAGATTAAAGAAAACTAATTAGAGATTAAGTCTAATCGATCCTAGGTTCTCTAGAGAGGCTCTAACCCATGTCAATTGACATTTCATCTATCTAAGTTGTTCTTAATCACATCCTCAAACATCTATGGAATACAAAAAATTGTTTTAGCTTGTCTTTGATGTGATTAAGAGTTAAATCATTTAGAGATTATTGTAGAACCATTATCCTACCTTAGACCTAGCCTCTACTATGGCTGTAATCACTGGAGATCATCAAATCATTCAAGATTGAAGCGTGGAAGCTACTTTGAAGAACACAACTCAAGATCATAGTGAAACAAAGGCAAGTGTTCTTTGCTTATTTCATTTATCATTGTACAGTGGATTAGACCTTTATAATCGAACTATTATAAAAAATAAGTGTCAAAGATTAGACAAGAGTGATCGAACCTTTCAAAACTAGGTGTGTATTGTTTGGGTACGTTACCCATTCATAATGAGTTCTGGATTGCCCAAGGTTGAATGAGTCGAAGACTGGACGTACGTTGATTAATTGAACCACTATAAACCTATGTTCATGTGTAGTTTGCTTTTATTGCTTGGTCATTTGATATTTTCATTATTCTGTTGTACATAATAATCTGATTCATTTTAAAAGGATAATAAAAATTTGAAGAGTTTTTATTCATCCCCTCCCTTCTCTAGGACCGTGCATTGATCTATCCACAACCTTAGATTTAGGGTTTCATGCCCTCTCCCCTCTCTCTCTTTCCCTTCTCTCTATATTCTTAGGTTTAGATTTTTATGTATAGAGTTGTAAGTCTCTTTTTATGAGAAACTCTCATTTTATAGTTTATTTCTATAATTGAATTGAGATAATATGACACAACATAAATAGAACATAACAAGATAGATAATAAGATTGTTAATAGAGTGGAAAATAAAATTAGAAAGCCATTCAAATTACTTTAATAATAACAAGTAAAAACTTTCTTTGATTTACTTATTTAGTGAAAAATAATTGAAGAAATTACTCTAAGACTCTCTACTTCTACAAAATAAGGTTGTATATAATAAGATTGATGAGCTAATGGGCGAGCTCATTGTGGGTCTATAGGAGAATTTTGTAATTTTGAGGGGTATTATTGTAATCTAATCACTTTATTTGTTATCTATCACTTTATTTATAACCAATCACTTTATTTGTTACTCATTGTTTTATTTGTTCGAGTGGTTAATTATTTTCATCTTATGCGGGAGCTCTTGCCCTCAAACCTTTGGGGCACTTACCCTCATGTACTCACATGTAAAAAATGATAAAAATATGCAATTTAAGGTTTGAATTTGGATAGAAGCACCATTTTACTATTTAGCTGAAGTCGAGTCAACACATAGTTTTTATTATAATCGATCATCATTATTAAGAATTTATTTAGATTCAACTTTTTGAAGGCTAAATTCTCACAACTGATATCGATTATTGTAGATTTTTGTCTAAAACTTTATATTTCTATTTTTGAATTTATTTATTTTCATTTAAAGTACTCTATAAGCCATCTATAATTTTTTAAGAATTGCTTTTTTTTTTTAATTTTTGATTTGTTTGAACATCTCTAAAAGAAACTACAACGAAGAGTCATAGTAATGTCACTCTAAAAATAATAAATAAATGGGCTAACATGTAAAAATTTAGATCTAACCCTAAATTTTAACTTTCAAAACCTATATAGACATGGATAAAATAATCTTCTTGCATGTGTGGATTTTGAGTGGTGTTTACTTTCTTGAATTGCACCCATCGTTTTCATTAATTGCTATTTATAAGCTTCTTTCATGAATTCTGTGTTTTTTCTTTTACTCAATGGGACAAACCCACCGACGATTCCTTTGACACTTGATAAACCCAACTTAGTTATTTGTTACCAATAAAGTGAAAGATCTTTACTCAATTTATCTTAGTAATTTCTCACTCTCCAATCATTTAAAGTATGCATTCAATAATAATAATAATAATGCTGAAAAAATAATTTTTACAATTAATTTTAAAAAAATATATTATACTATAAGAAAGATAATATATTTAACTCAAAGGATCAGAGTGAAATGAAAGTCCTGACGTTGGTTCTCACTCCATTCTAACAAGTCATTTCCTATTGAATTACTTTACGTGTGTGAATAAAAAGACTTTCTTTACCCAAATGGGTATAGTGCAAGTGGTTGCCTCTCGTCTCAGAAAATGGAAAGTTATGGATTCGAGCCTCCATGGCCTAATTTTGATTTGCCCTAGGGGTAGTGAGTTCACCCGTCAGAGTTTTACTCTTTAGGATTAATCGAGGTGTTCTAAAAGATCTGAACATTGTCATCATTAAAATATATATATATATATATATATATATATATATATATATATATTTATTATTATATCATCAATTAAATAAAATATTAATAAATGAAAACTTCTAGATGCATCACTAAAAATTATGCTTCTCTTTTGACTCCATAAACCTCGTGCATAATTTTACTATTAAGAGTCCCACTCTACGCGTACTTTATTCAAAATTAGTTTTCAAATCATGAATATTTGCACCCTAAAAACTTGACAAAATGGCCGTGTATTTTGTTTTATGCACAAGTTTACTATTAAGCTTTTCAAATGATGAAAGTTTGCAACCTAAAATCTTGACACCATTATCTAATAATATCATGTTTTGAAAATTCGGACCATTTTATAGGTTAAAATTCATGATTTCCATCTTCTTGCTGCTATTTAATTAGGAAAAATGGTATGGTACATTAATTTAGATTTTCTTGGTGAATGTTTATTGATATCAACTTACAAATCACTTTCACTCAATTGAGTGAAATCGCCCATAATCAACAGTCAAACTTGTTTGGCCCACGAGAATAGGATTCAATGCATGGAGAAGTGGAGAGGAATGGATTTAAAAAGTATTTTTAGATTTTCTATGGAGCTTGATCATCATCCGAGATGTATTAACAGATCTATTCGAGAGTCGGTTTGAACGCTATGGACGTACCGAAAAGAAACTAAATAAAATATTTGTATTTATGTTTGTTGATTTCTCTTTTCTACCTTTGATATTGATGTTTCCGTTAAAGAAATAGAAGATACAGAGGAATGAATGAATGGTTCTCCACTGTTAATTAACCTTGGAGACCAATGGTATATTTATATTATTTCATCACCAAAATACAGTATCAATCAAGATAATATTAGATTACAATCAAATCATCATAGAGGGAAATTAGGGATTTCTCTGCTGGAAATCCCTAATTTTGATCAGTCAAGATCTTTTCTGGATTTCCCTGATTTCACTGCTAGAAATCAACTTCTGATTGTCAATATCCCCCCTCAAACTGAGCCGTGGAGGAGGCCAAAGGCCCAGTTTGGTGGATAACATGTGATGGAGCTTTCGGGGAAGAGCTTTGGTAAAGATGTCAGTAACTTGCGAAGAAGACCGAACAAACTTGGTGACAATAGTGCCAAGAGCCACCTTTTCCCGAACAAAATGATAATCAATTTCAATATGCTTCGTGCGAGTATGAAAAACAGGATTGATGGTGAGATGCAAGGCCAACATATTATCAGAATAAAGAATTGGAGGGGATGACAGATGGAGACCAAGATCACGAATAAAATAAGTGAGCCATGTGAGTTCAGCGGCAGCAGAGGCTAGAGCCCGATACTCAGCTTCAGTACTAGATCGGGCGACAGTACCATAAAGAAATAGAAGATATAGAGAAATGAATGAATGGTTCTCCACTGTTAATCAACCTTGGAGACCAATGGTATATTTATATTATTTCATCACCAAAATACAGTATCAATCAAGATAATATTAGATTACAATCAAATCATCATAGAGGGAAATTAGGGATTTCTCTGCTGGAAATCCCTAATTTTGATCAGTCAAGATCTTTTCTGGATTTCCCTGATTTCACTGCTGAAAATCAGCTTCTGATTGTCAATATCCGTGAGGTACGAAAGACGTTTTTTTCAAACACAATGCTCACCATATTGAAGATAGTCCGAATAATTTGAATCTTCAAATAAGAAATTAGTGGTCAAATGACACAAACATATTAAAACCAAAGGTGGACATCAGTCATACACTAGTGTCTTTGGTCAAATGCAGATGATTGAATGGTGGTCAATAAGTCTGTTGAGATGTTGAAGAAGATCATGGCCTCCAAAGCAAAGACAATCTTGCCTAATCCCAATATCAGCCTTAGAAAATGCAAATAGAATATAGAGACCAGCTATGCTGGTGCAAGCAACTAACCAGATTTTTTAAAAAGAAAATTACTTTTTGAAAAGTAGATTTTTTAGATTTTTTTTCTTTTTTGAACAATGGGTAAGTTTTATTCAAAAGAGGAGGACGAAATCCCAAAAAATTTACAAGAATGGGCTCAAACGCGAGCTCATGATTTTAAGTAGATTCGATAAATAGTTAATTGAATGGGGCTTTTTTTCTTAGTATCTATTCTTTTTCATTGATGGAGTACATGCACAACAAATATTTTTGTGATATAAGAATATGACACAACATTTTATTATTACTATTGACTGAAGCCACAAGTATATAAGAATTTCTAATTTAAAGAAATTAGAGTGACGGTCAAGAATCCGTCTCAGAAAGTGAAACTCTTGAGTGCAATTCTTACTTCACTCTAAAAGAATATTCCTTATAGAGTTATCTTATGTATATAAGTAGAAAAGTTTATACATACTCTAAAGATCAGATATAGTAAAAAATTTAAATGTATGAGTTTTAGAAAATCAAGATATGATTTGAGGGTCAAGTTAGTCTCATAAGGGTATTTTTTTCACCCCTCTAATTTTATTAGATAATAATTTTTACATTGAGACCTTTAAAAATCTTAATTCTTCAAGATAATATAAAAAATATCTTCAATTTTTTATTCTAACAAATAGTTATATATCTAATCAAACTCATCTTAATCAAGACGGATTATATTACTTGGACTGATTCACATCAACTTCTTTTTCTTTTTCTTTTTTTTCATAAACTGAATTATAATGAGACATCAATTTTAAAATCCTTCTTAACTCTCATTCTTACTGAGATTTATCGATAGTTTAAAATAAAATGACCTAATTTTGTAATTTTAATAATTCTAGAATTTTTGAAGTATTGATCAAATCCTTAATACATACTAAATATATAAAGAGAAAAAAAGTACACTATATTTGACACTTTTTTATAAATTGTTCCTCCTCAAAAGTAAGAGAAACTAAGGTTGTTTTTGGATGAATGGTAAATTTTGCATTAGTTACTCCATTATATGAAAACCCTTTGAAAAGAAAGAATTTTCAAAATTGAGAGGGGAGGTAAAAAGATGATTTTTACTCTTATCCTTTAATCACCAAACAAGAGTAACGAGGAGTAATCCCCCATCACCCTTACACCCCCTTATCACCCCCTTATCATTTAAGATTTTCGTTGTAAATTATCATTCTTAGCCTCTCCCTCTCTCCCTCCTAAATTCCCAACATGGGTCCTGTTATAAATTTCTATGATGGACCCACTTAACATTATCCATGTTAAATTCTTATTATTACATAATTCCATTAAAGATTTGAACTAAATGATTTTTGTAATTATTTTTTCAAACAAAAATTTTAATTACAGCATTTTTTCTCTGTATTGATAATCATCCAAAATTATTATATGATAAAATTAAAAGAGAATTCATAAAATTGTTTCTTAATTATTTTTTTCTCTCAATTCAAACACAAAGATGATCATTTCAAAATGGGTCAGCTCAACCAATAACATCTCAATCATTAGTTCATGGGTGGTAACAGTGGCACCAAGCATAGAAAAATTCCTTTATTTGTCTTTAATTGTCCATCTCTTATGTCAAACAAAACCTTCGAATTCTTTTTAATGAAGTTAAGGGATCTTCAGCAGACATTTCTACATGTGCCTTAGAAGTAACATTTCTTTTTTTTAATTAACACGTGGAAACTCAAATACAGTCTTATTAAAAACCTCATGATTGAACTCACTATCCCTAAGGCACATCAAGATTAGACTATGGGAGCTCGAACCCGCAACCTCCCACTTTATGAGAGTTGAGTATAAAACACTAAATTTGTTGATATTAATTATTTGTTAAATATAGTAAGACACTCATTAATTACTTATAATCATCATTTATAAAAAAAAAATAAGATTTTAATATAGGAAACTCTAGAGATGAAAAAGGCTTTAAAAAGTATTTAATTTGAATCTCACGGGATAGGGTGCAAGTCATTTGAGGTGTATTAATAGGACAAAAATTGTCTTTCATTTGGATGGAATTATCTTAGCTTTGAAAGATCAATTAATTATTAATAAACAAAATTATAAAATTAAATAATTAAATGCATTGAATTTTTTATACAGAGCGTGCCAATTAAATAAAATAAAAAAGGCGGCTCTCAACCTCATATTCTACAGAAACAGTAGTTCAATGTTAGATCTTTTAACCTAACATTATCAAGTTGCTATCAACAAGTCATTAAGAATTAGGAAAACCTTAACTTCCATTTGTTAGTTTCTAATTCTTGCCTTCTAGACAATGTATTAATAGCTCAAAATAGTTCGTTTAGATTAAACAATTAGTATTGATAAGTAAATTATTAAATTTTTTTTGTCCTTAAAAAAGTTTGACGGGCGCTGAAATTAAAAAAATATATTATTTTCTAATCATGGGTTCAAAATTCGGTATTGGCCGATATTTTTCTCTCTCTCTTTTTTTTTTTTATAAAAACAGCAAATAATATCGGCCAATATTTGGACCCCTGTTTCTAATAAATTATGTGAAAGGGTAAATTTCTAAAAAAAAAATCTGAGATTAGATGAATAATTATCATGAAAGCTCATCTTAGCTCTTAAGAGAAGAGATTATCTATTATTACTGGAACATGGTAATCCCCATTTCATATTGGAGGTATGTTTAATTCCACGAGCATATGTAAATCGCCTAATCCACACATACAAGTTAAGTCGATGAAGAGTAAATTCATAGAGAGTGATCCAAAGGGATTTTAGTGCGATGCAGGCATCAGAAACGAGTACACGACGAAGTCGATAATGACCCGATTAAGACTCAACTGATTAAAATCGAAGAATTGGTCGTTCAAATTTGTGATGGTACCGACGGCGGGAAGAGAGTACCCCACTTCAAGTGCCATGTCACCACGTGCCCTACTTCAAACTCTAAGTCAATGGCATGTCATCAGCCTCATCACCTTGCAGACCCCACAAGACGTATACTCAGCCGTTGAAGTAGAGAAATTGGTAAGAAATAATAAAAGAAAAGAATAAAGTAGAGTGTCTTGGCGAATGAAATTGTTGGAAAGAAATCAAATGAAAATGAAAGAAAATAAATAAAAAAGTAATGCCAATCATCTACATAGATGCATCATAGTCTGAATCAAATTCAATACCTGATTTCATAAAAGGAAAACTTATTATTATCATACCAACTTCTTTAAATTATCTTTTATTTTATCAATTAATCTACATGAATATGGTTCAATTGGTTATCTCCTGTTTCAGGAATCAAGATGTCGTGGGTTTGAGTATCCATGACTTAATTTTGGTGTGCTTTAGAGATATTTAGCTCACTTATAAGGATCTTACGTTGAATATCCCACGATTTTACAGACGTGAATTAAAAAAAAAAAAAAGGGGAGAGTATTAAATGTTAACTAGTTTTGTGCTGGTATATATATCATGCTGTTTTCAAAGTGTCTATGCTAAATGCTTTCAACTTTTAAATTTCTTTTCTTATTTTTAAGATAATTGTCTCATGCCACGTAAGTGGGGCCCATCAATTGACCGGTCCTCGTGCACTATATATTTGTGCTCCTGCATTCCATTCTCGTTGTGTTCCGTTATACGGGGGCGCCTCTAACGGTCTCTCTCTCTCTATTTAAACCCAAATCCCCTCTTTCTTCTCCCGCAAACAATAATCCTCTGTTTCTCTCTCCCTCCCCTGTTCGCTTCTTCTTCTACTTCTGCTTCTCTCTTTCTACGCCGCCATGGAAACCACAACTGATAGCTTCTGGATTTTGGCCCTTGCTGCAAAATATGGCTCTGTATCTTCTTCTCAGAACCTCTTGTGCTTTGCATTCCTTCTTCTCTTGTCCTGCCTCGCCACTTCCCTCCTCTACTGGTCCTCCCCAGGTGGGCCCGCATGGGGAAAATACCTTTGGCTGAGAAGATCAGGTCCCACAATCCCTGGGCCCAGAGGCATCCCCTTCCTGGGCAGCATTCACCTGATGTCCGGCCTCGCCCACCACAAGCTGGCGCACGCCGCCCGCCTCCTCTCCGCAACCCGCCTCATGGCCTTCAGCCTCGGACAGACGCGGGTTATAGTCACGAGCCATCCCGACGTCGCCAAGGAGATCCTCCACAGTCCCACCTTCGCCGACCGCCCGATTAAGGACTCTGCATACGGCCTCATGTTCCATCGCGCCATCGGCTTTGCTCCCTACGGCTCCTACTGGCGAACCCTCAGGCGAATCTCCTCCACCCATCTTTTCTGCCCCAAGCAGATCAACGGCTCCGAGCCCCAACGCTTCAGGCTTGCCGCCCAGATGGCCTCCTCCATTCATCGCTGCTGGAACGCACCGGTTCGGATCCGCGATTTACTCAAACGGGCCTCCTTGAACAACATGATGTGCTCCGTCTTCGGGCGGGAATACGATCTTCGTTCGAGAAATGAGGAGACTGAGGAGCTCAAAAGTATGGTGGAAGAAGGGTATCGGCTTCTGGGTTTGCTGAATTGGTCGGACCATCTCCCTTTCTTGGCCGGTTTGGACCCTCAGGCCATCCGGTTTAGCTGCTCCCAGCTCGTACCGAGGGTGAACCGGTTCGTGAACCAGATTATCTATGAGCACCGGTCGGCCCAGACTGGCGGGTCGAACCGGGATTTTGTTGATGTTTTGCTCTCTCTCAGGGGCAGTGATCGGTTGTCTGATTCTGACATGGTAGCCGTACTTTGGGTGAGTAAGCTTCTAAATTCCGTGGGCTTCTTCCATATAATAATAATGGGTGAGTAAGCTTCTAAATTCTGTGGGCTTCTTCCATATAATAATAATAATAATATTTATTATTATTATTATTATTATAATAAATCAAAGCCCTACTCCCTGTTTTTAAAAATAATTGTTAAAAGAATCCTCAAATTTTTGTTTTCATGTGCATTAGTAGTTTAGTACAAGCATTTGAGTGTGGGATCCCCGACAAGTCTTTCCATTCCATCTACTCTATTATGATCCCATTATGTCCTGTGCATTAGATTAGATTAGCTCTAATCAATATCAGAGATAAACCCACAATTAAATTGAAACTTTACCTATGCATTAGATTAGATTAGCTCTAATCAATATCAAAGATAAACCCACAATTAAATTGAAATTTTATTTTTTAGAACTTTTCATATAATATTTTGATATTTTAAAATTTAAGTATACAATTAAGTTACTCTACTAACACTGCTTCCATGCTCTAGATTGTCTTTACTTCATAGTCTCCACTCTAATATCTAAGTTGTAATTTGAGATGTCAACCAAGTAGAAGTTCTATGGAACTTAGTGTGAAAAGTAGGTGTCTTCTATAGAGAGAATCTTATTCGATGATAAAATAATTATACCTAAATGAATTAAAAAATTATCCATTCAAGTATATTAACTTTTGAATTTTTTAAGTATAAAAATAAGTCACAATTAATACAATGATTTGGATCTAATATCCTACTATTTTATAGTTTATCCATTGTTCAAATATTAAACTAATGTAAAATGAACAAATAAACAAATAAAAAAAATCATCAACGCATAGTAGAATATAAAGACTACGACTTAAAAAAAAAAAACTTTGAACTTCACTGCTGTAAATGTTTATTATTTTGGTAGTCCTGCAAAGTACTAAATGGTGGAGTCCATCTTGTAACAGGAAATGATATTCAGGGGAACGGACACGGTGGCAGTGTTGATAGAGTGGGTACTGGCAAGGTTAGTCGTCCATCGTGACGTACAGAAAAAGGTACATGATGAGCTGGACAGAGTCGTCGGAGACTTACGCCCGGTGACGGAATCTGACGTCCCGGCATTGGTGTACCTCCAGGCAGTGATCAAGGAGGTTCTGAGGCTTCACCCCCCGGGCCCACTCCTCTCCTGGGCCCGTCTTGCCACCGTTGACACGCTCGTCGATGGAAAGCACGTGCCAGCTGGGACCACAGCAATGGTCAACATGTGGGCCATCACCAGAGATCCGAACGTGTGGGCCCAACCCACGAGCTTCCTGCCCCAGAGGTTTCTCAGTGCTGAGGTGGTGGATTTCTCTGTTCTCGGGTCGGATCTCCGGTTGGCGCCATTCGGGTCGGGCAGGAGGAGTTGCCCAGGGAAGTCACTCGGGCTCACTGTGGTCACCTTCTGGGTTGCGACTCTCCTACATGAGTTCGAGTGGTTCGACTCGGAGCACGACCCGGTGAGTCTGGACGAGGTGCTAAGGCTGTCTTGCGAGATGGCGTTTCCTCTCACCGCTAGTGTGCGCCCTAGGCATAGATAAAGCTCCCGTTTAACCCGTGCTGTAAATCTTTTACTCTTTTTTTTTTTGTACTCGTGGGCTTCTCACTTCCTATTCCATTCTATGGTCTGGTGTTTTTAACTTATTAATTTGCTTGTAAATAAAGTAATTATAGTTTTAAAATTTAATATAGTGTCATTTTATCTCCAAGTTTTGATGTTGTTTATGAATTTTTGATACGAGGAATTTTCTTATTTTATTTTTTTTCTTTTAAGACTGAGGGCGCAACTATAGTTTGTTACTTTAATAAAGTAATTATAGTCTCACAAAGCCACCGGTGGAGTGGATTTTTTTTTTTTAAGACCTATTCCATTCTTGGTACCAACCACTGGTGGGGTGGATTTCTTATTTTTACCTGATGAAAATGAGTGAGTTGAAATTCTCATATTTATAAATTAAGTAGTTTTAATACAAAGAAATTGTCTTTATCCTTTTATGTATAAATATTTTGAATTTTCGCTCACAATAAAATTTAGTGAACTCTTTTATTTACTAACTATTTGTGTTTGCCTTATTTAAATTAGGTTTTTCACGGTTTTCCACATGTAATTTTAAATAAAAAGAGTGTTGTGACGGTAATAATGTAGATGTGAGAGAATCCAAGTATGAGAGGAACCATCCTATTTGAGTTGGAAAATGGTATTCCATGGCTGATAAATGTATTTTGAGTTGAGATTAGATTATTTATTTATTTGACTTAAGAGACTTTATTCATAAGAAACATACTATAGTTATTCTTTAATTTTTTAAACTACATAAACCCTTGTATGGTTGAAAGTGATAATTATCGAATCAATCAAATCTAACCATTTTATAAATGAAATCGTATGAAGTCTACTATTTATGAATAAGTTTTAGTTAACTCTGTTCATTTAATAAATGAGTCAACAGTCAAATCAGATCTATGTCAAATTTTGTCAATTTTAATTATCATTGTCTCTCTCTTATTATAATTATTTAGAAAACTAATGGTAAACTATAAACATTACAAGTATGAACATATATGGCAAAGAAAGAGTCATGGTACTAGATTTTTTTGATGATGTGGGGAAGCGTTTACAGAGTGGGGTCTGCTTGGTAAATGGTCAATAGTTTCTTTAAGTGGGCCCACGGTAAATTTTTGGGACATGGTACTCATTGGGCATAGGGAGTTGTCAATTCAGTAGTACATTTTGCAAGTAGGTAGTGGCCCCAATGATCAGCCGACATGGCTGATAGTGCCAGCCAAAGTTGACCGTTGACTTCCATAGGATGGGACCAAAATAGAAACAGTTATTAACAAGATTCCAAAATTGGTTGATTCCGCAGTTAGAACTTGGAGAGAGAAAGATTTTTTATCATAGATAGAAAAATTTACACATGAGTAATTCAATTAATAATCTTCTATTTTAGAAAGTTGAAAGTGGCAAATTTGAATTCTTTAACTTTATATAGTGTATTTTAAAGGTAATGGATATCATTCATAAGAGTTTTAGATTGGATTTTTCACAGTTCATTACACGTAAATTAAAAAGAAAAAATTAGAACTTGTACTTTAAAAAAAAAAAAAAGAATAAAAAAATATTTATGAAATACTGATAAGCGAAATTTCTTGCCAGAGGGCTCTGCTTTTGTTTTCCAAAGACCAATAAACAGGTGAAAGTAGGCGATCTTCCTACTTTCGCCTGATGTAAATTGACCCACGTTGGCTGAGTCATTATGATTTTTTTTCTTGTAAATAAAGAAGATATACATCTTTTTCAACAAGTTAATAAGTTATACACTTGTACATAAATTTTATTTGTTTCTAATTTCTTAATCTATTAAATCGTAATAATCTGTTTTTTATATCTATTGTGATCATTAATTGCTAAAAAAATCTAAACAACATCTTTAAAAAGAATTATTTAATATTTACAAATCTAAGTAAGCATCGTGGTGCTGAATTTTATTTTCCTACTTCTGAAAGGCTTTAATTTTTTCTATCTAAAATTTCAAATATTTTGTATTGACATTTTAATATTTTAGTTGAAGTCCCAAGAGAGTCAGGTAAGAAGTCATCTGATAGAAACTATTTATCAAATTCAAATTCAAATGTAAAGGTAAAGGTTTATTTATTCGGAGGGGGTTAGTATGATAGTTAAGAAACTCATCTCATGAAGGGATATCTTGGATTCAATTTACATTCAAACTTTTTCTTAGCCACTGTCGATAGGGTTTTCTTCGTTAACTTACCAATGTATGAATTGAAAGGTTTATAAATGCTCGTGAGATTAGTCTCATCTTAAAAAAAAAAAAAAAAAGATAAAAAATTATCATAAATTGATGGGATAAATATTTAGATGACGGTGATGATTTCAATATTTTAATTAAAGTATGTAATTTTGAACTTTAAAACATTGAGCCAAAAGATTTCCAAAAAAACTATTCTATGTGTATAAAATTGTATTTTTTATATAAAATATTTTTTTTTTTTAAAGTTACGTGTAGAAAACCGTAGGATACCCAGCATTAAAACCTCTACATGGGTGTAGCTCAACCGGTTATCTCCCACTTCAAAAAATAAGAGATTGTGGGTTCGAACTCTCATAACCTAACTTTTACGTAGCCTAGAGCCAGTCGGCTCATCGGTAACATAAAATAATAATTGATTTAGTTAGAAAAGAGTTTTTTACGTTCAACAAGCAAGAAAGGTCCACATTTGATATTTTCCTTTCAAACCCTCATGTCGAGTTGTAGTCTTGTAGACTCTTGAGTCTGACATCGTTTGGAGGATTATTGGAGAGTGATTTCAAAGAAGCTTCCCCTTCTCTTCCTTCTTTTTCATTTTTTAAACTTTTCGAAGATTTTCAAAGTCAGTATCTCTTCCTTCTTCACAAAACCATTGAATGGGGAAGAAAAGGGGGAAAAGAAAAGATTGACACAATCAAGAGACAGTGATTTGAGTCAAATCTACTATAATTTAATATCAAAAACTTACTAAGCTTCTTGAATCATGATTTCTAGGTAGTATAAACCTTTAAAAGTTTGAATTTTATAATATTAACAGATTTTCTAACATGGGAGTAAGTAAATAACACATGGTTGGTGAAAACTGGTGGGATTTAATCATTTGACTCATGTGGGTTACTTCCAAATTACCACTACTATAAGTGGATAAATCATTACATAAGCATGTTTTTATTATAATCCAAGCAAAACAAAAATAAACAAGATCATAAGCACATCTGTAGACCACGTCATCTTATCCCCAAAACAGGGTACTATTAGGGTAGCCTTTCTTTCTTTTCTTTTCTTTTTTATGACAAAGTGTCGAGACCTCTTAGAATACGGGATTAATCTTTAAGATATGTGCAAACTTTCCTATTTAAGTTTAGCCTTTCTTTAAAAGACAGAAGTTTAAAGAATTAATCTTGCCAATACTCACTGTAAACACATCAATTTAGAGCATCCTATGAATAAGCACATCTTTTTAGGGGTTAAATTTTAAGTAAAAAATAGAATTGAGAATTTGGTAAAGACTTTTAGGATATTGTGAGAAAGAAATATTAAATGGTTTAGCGACGAAGATCATTATATTCAGTAGAGTTGGGTATAAAGGTAAAATTTAAATGATCGTTTCTAGATGAGACATAATTTAGATGATGATAACGACAAATGAAGTCACTCCAACTCTAAACTTTTTGGCTATTGAATACATGATTGGAAATCCCTTTTCAAAAGAGAAGAAGATAAAAACTCATAAATGTGCACAAAGATCATGTATTTTTATAACAACAGATACTAGCACCGTAAAAATCATAATTGTGGATATGAAAGTTCTAGAAAAAAAATGTATTTTTGATGTAGCATCAGAAAGAAAGAAACAAAAACAAAGAAGATGAAGGGTAGAATTGGAGAGTACCTGCCTTGGAGTTAGTGATCTCTAACACACGGGATCTAGGGCTGCAACTCGGGTCGGGTTTTGGCCTGACCCGCATGATCCGACCCAAGAAATCATGCAGGTCGGGTTGAGAATTTTGGGTCAGCGGGTCGGATCGGGTTGAAGAGATAAAAACCCATATGAAATTCGAGTTGGGTCGAGTTGAAGATTTTACAAGTTAACCCGATCCAACCCTGCTAAAATGGGTTCAGAATGTGAGTCGCGTCAGAATTCGGTTTGATTCGGGTTAGAATTCAGGTTGTGAAGTTCGAATTGAGAATTTGGGTCGAGTTAGGTCGGGTTCCATATATATCAACTTGGCTCAGGTTGGATTTTAAGGAACCCAACCCACCCGACTCGAGTTGCAGCCCTAACGGGATCTTTCACAAATTATTAATTAAGCATAGGATAATTCTTTCTCATTTCTCATTTTATCCCCATATTTATAGTGATTTAGATTTCTCCAAGAATGCTGATAAAATTGCTCTCCAAATTGAATGATACCAACGTTTAAAGTTAATACCAGAATTGTGACCTCTTGGGGACATTTACTATTTCCAATAGTCTCAACCAACACCAAGACAACCCATGAATGACATATCTATTGTTGGATGAATTTCTCACCACCATACTCAGTCGATGGATGAGCAATAATTATTACAGCAGTTAATATAAATTTAAACATTAACAACTAAGTTCAAACTTAACTATCTAATATTATCAATACATCAATATCTATAACGAGAAAACTCGATATGTGTTGCCGCAAGAAGAGACCATTTTTATTAATACAAGTAACATTTAAATTTCAATGCAAGAGAGTGTTAGGTTATGTGGAGCCTGATTATAAGATATATACTGTCGATCACGATTATCTCTTCTTCGTTTACCTTTAAGAATAATGGATCTGGTTTTAAATCCGTGGACGTACCGAAAGAGAAACACGTAAATTTTTGTGTCTTTGTGTATGATTGATCTGTGTTTTATTCTTCTGAGTCAGAAGTTCTGACTATTATTTGTACGTTTTCAATTCCCAACTGAGAGGAAAGATGATAGTTTCATTTTTCTATTTATGAGCTAATGATGATGCAATTACTATAAATGTGAGAGAGATTGGGGAGAGAGATGTTTGTCCTTTGAAAGCTAGGTATGAATGGAAAAACTAGCAGATGGGGCCAAGGTAGATGAACATGGCAAGTGCATTATTTGGTAGACATGGACATATAAATCCTTTGGAGAGATCTTCCCTGTCCCTAATCAACAGTGGTGGAGATGTAAAGCACTGGACAGAAGCCACAAACATAAACAGCAGAAAGCAACAAAGCAATTACAAATAGAAGGCTGATTAAGCTGTTGTCGTTCTTTTGGCACATGCTCTAAGGACATCAGATAGCAACTTCACAAGCCATTGAAAGTGATTTGAGGGACAATCCACACCTTTTCTATTGATGAACAGATGTAGACATCCAACCAGTTTATATTGAATGAAAGCAACCAGAGCTCCAAAGGAAGGGGGCTATGGCAGATTAGACAAACAAGGATCAAGACAATCAGAAAATTTTAAAAACAGGGTCCTCTTCCTCTCTATTAGGATAAGGAGCAAAGATAGACCTTCTCTGTTTCTAAATAAGGACATTATTTCCATCATCTTCCCCATCTCCTTATCCATAATTTTCTCATTTGGATGTTTGTTGGGTCCTGTCGTTTATTCCATGAAAGTATGTCTGCTCAACTCCAATTGCTTATCTCATTGCACAGGTAATGTGGGATCCTAAGTTTTCTTCTCTTCCTCTTTTTTTTATACCATTTCTTGGTGCTTGGATCAATAAGATAATCATGGTGTCTATTTTGGGTTTGAAGGAAACTTGAAGATGGATGAGGTTTGATTATTAAAAGACAACATTAATAAATAATAATAATAATAATAATAATAATAGTAATAAAGCCAATGTTGTGTTTCCTTTCAATTTCCATAGCCATATGCATTTGGTGGGTAGTGCAGTGTGTCATTTGCAAGGAGACCAAGACGATTATAACAATATTTGTGAACTTGGCCCAAAAAAGGGTTGAAGGGTTCTGAAATGTGTCTTGTCAATTTGCATCAAATACTTTTTTTCTTTTCTTTTTTTTCTAAGAAAAAAATTTAAAAAGGAAATTGGGTAATCAACATACTATTAGATCGATCACATTGAATTCAGTATAGGGTACTTAATTCAAGGATTTGATCAAGGACTGCAATACAAACTGGTTTCATCCCTGTCTGGACCAGAACCGAACTTAGGTTTTCAGGGCTTGAACAGTCTAGGTTGGCCCATTTGGTCAAGTTGAAGCCTGACCCAATTTTTAAACTCAATTTATATACTCTGGCTTATCCAACCACTGATTTTTATCAGACTAAATCTCAATTTAGTTTAGATCAAAATACTCTTGACTTATCTAACACACACACACACACACACACACACATATATATATATATATATATATGAGAATGGGAGGATTCTCTACTGGGCGTCAGATTTTAGTGTAGTAGACCCAACCTAGTCCAATATTAATTTCAGACCTGCTACTTTGTACCCAAAATGAGCCTAAGCCGAATACTACAAAACCCAAACCTAATTTTTCTCGGGCTTTCCACACACAGGCTTTGGATGGACCCATTTCCCCCATGTGCCAATCACACATTTGCCTACTTGTGGACCAAACCTGGGTGGACCACTTCGTTGGGTAAGCATGTTTCTACAAGTCTTTTCGTGGATTTGGCGTTGACAAAAAAGCAGCCCTCTTGGATCCCAAGCCATAGTTCTTATGGTCCAAGTATCATCGATGAAAATGGGATGGTCTGAGGTTTGAGGGACAAGCCCATGGACAATTTATTTACCACATGCGCGCACATGTAGTGTACAATAAAGGTTTAGCTTTAATTTCATGGCCCCTTAGTTCACATGATTTCCTATGCATCAATACTAGCAAGTGGGCCATATGGTGGGGCCCACCCTTTAATTCTGATAGTACAACCATACTCAGATCACGCGATGAAGATTTTCCATGCAACCAGAGTCCATAAAACATAATCACCTTGGCAGATTTATAAATGTAGAAAATGTTTTGGAACTTGTTACACCATTCTTCTTACATATCCATAAGATGATCAAAACAATAATACTTTCTTCCAAAACAAACTTCCACGAATTGTCCTCCCCCATCCATTTCAAGTACCAGATTTCCGTTTATCGGATCCTTTGGGCATGATGGAGTCTTGTTCATACTAAATCTTGGAAGAAAGAAACCCATTATTGCATTTCCTGCACAAATTACTCGCACCATTGGCTGCTATAAATCAGAGATCAATACCAGGTGTCCATAATTCTATTTGCAAATGTAAAGAATGTTTCGAGATAAAATGGTGTTCCGCTACTTCTAAGCTTCTAAAACATGTAACAATTCTTCAGTCTGCCATGAACCATCAAACTGTGTATTCTGTGTCTTTTGCTTCTCAAGATGCTCTAGAAATTCCATGACAACAGAATCTGTCCAGGGAGCTCCGAATGGAGCTTCATCCCCTGCCACCCATCCTAGATGGCCACCCTTTGGAGTAACTATCAACAGAGTGTGAGGATTTTCCTGAAAAAAAAAATTAGGCTTACATTAATCCAATGTTAGCAACTTATTGAATCTGCCATGACAGAGGACATAAGATAAAACATGGGCGGCAGAAGACAAGGCAGTCATTTGAAAGTAAAATGACAGTCAATCTCCAGTGAGAATAGAACCTAAAAATATATTGAAGTATCCATTCAAATGTAAAATAAATTTTCACACAGATATCAGGAAGAAGGAGAGTAGTCCATAAAGATAAAAGCAATATGAAAATGAGAATTGCTTACCACATTGGCATGTCATGTGCTTGGAGATGCATGAGAACTCAACAAGTTGTTACTAGAAAGGGAGCTGAATGTCTAGATAGATTATTAGATTACGGAAACAGAATTTAATGTTGTTCATCATTATCATTATCAGAGCCATTTAGCCCACTATCTGGAAGTTCGTAATCTAATTTAGTAAGCATTTTTCTAAGGGTCGTCTGCATATTTGTCCAATGGGACTTGAACCTACAACCACAAGGTTAAGCTTGTCTAATGAGAGATGGGGGAAAAACCTCGCAATGGAAACAAATACAAAATTATGCTGTAGGAATTTGAGCAAACTTTGGATGCATTATAGGCTAAATTTGAAGATATGCACACAAATTTTCCAATTTCAGTTCGACTCTCCGGGGCTGAATTTGAACGCATCATCATAAACAAAGAGGTTGATGTTTTTTGAGTTAATTCAAATTTTAATTAAAATTTATAAGCTGCAAAATTTGAAGTTAATTTGAAATAACAAAACAACTAATAATTTGCTAACAAGCAAGAATAAAATTAGTCAATCAGGTCTTTAACTACCTAACAACAAGATTTCAGTCTCTCAGGATTTTCCGACAAATGCCAAACAACAAGATTTAATTCTAGCAAGATTTTTATCTGAAAAAATTTATCTGCTAAAATCTGAACATGACACACTGAGAATCTGACAATCACCAAAACAGCCTTAGCCATATTGGCTGCTTTAAAGGAACATATTACTAATGTAGATGTCATTATTATAATTTGATTCTTCTATTTGTTTTGCCCATTCTCATATAATTGGAGTAATGGATTAGTCTAGTTGTCTTAGTGAAGATGTTAGTTCAAAAACAAAATTGGTAAGGATAGGAACAACAACAACAACATAAAAAGGATGTAGAGTAAGTCATAATCTACATAAACCTATATGAGAGTGGGTTAAAGATACGGAATGTTCACAATGGTTGAACTTGTAAATTATGAAATCCCATCAGAATAACCCAACATCCAAATTGGCCTACCCATAAATTAAAAGAAATAAATTCTATAGACATTTTCACCAGATTTTCAAAAAAAAATTAATAATAAAATAAAATACTATGAAACTACAGAATAAAACATGCAGCATGGAAAAAGAACTACTAGAAAAATATAAAGTAGGGTATCCTATTGTTTATAAAGATCATTTGTACCTCGATGTCATTGCGAGGAATTCCCCTCGATGGCGCAATTGGATCATTGGCAGCCTACATTAGGAGAGCTTAAAATCAAAATGTAAACATCATTAAACATTCATCCAACTCATAGAAGCCTATTAACGAGTATATGACAACATCAACTGAGAACTGATTTTCAAAAACTTGAAAGTGCAACCTTGGTTGATGCGGAGCACCACACAAGTTTCCATATTTAGCAAGTTTCTATATTTATATTTAGGATTTCCAGCTTTTCATGATTATATTTTTTACTTTCATTTATTTGTTTAGTCCAATAGTTGGTTTTGTTTGGAGAAATTTATTGATTTTACATGTAATAGGGCTTTCTAATCATTGGGAGTAGTTTGATATTTGTTTATTTGAGAGTATTTTGGTCTTTTTCATGTTTTCAAGTCATTATATATGTGATGTAACCCCTCCATACAGCATTGACACTTAATGATGAATGAAATTGAAGTCTTATTCCCCTTGCTTGTGCGACGAAAATAATTTGAGAGTGACTCTTTTGGCGTGAGGCCCTTTTGGCATGAAGCCTAGCGTAAGGCTACCATCTTTCCATCTTCAGGTATTCTTCTTCTTCTTCTATCTCTTTATCTCTCTTCCTCTCTCTTTTCCTTTTCTTCTCCTTGAATTGTTGTCCCAGAAACAGCTCCAAAACCTGTCCTAAATCTGTCCTAGAAATAACCCCAAAACATGTCTCAGATCTATTTCAAAACAGCCCCAAGACCAGTCCCGGTTCTGTCCAAGATCTGTCCTAGACCTATCAGATCTGCTACTGCATTTAGATCTGTATCTTAGACCTATACAACCCTCTTCTTAACCCTTTTCCTACTGTTCTACACATTATCTTGTTGCCGTTATTAATTGATTAATTAATTTCAACCATATTAGATTTTAGGATGCATTATTTTTATTTACATTTAGACATTTAAGGTCACCTTATAGTTTGTCCTACATCATTGGTCCACCGAAGCAACATGAATCATCAAACATCTATAAGTGAGTAGCAAGAAAATATAAACAATGTTGGTGTTTAGCACAATGCTTCATATTTTTGTGAATGCCCATCACTTTCAAGATTAAATATATGTAGTAACTACTGATCACATAATCTTTCTTTTAATCAGTGATGATAATTTTATTGAGCAGAAGGAGAAAGGTATAAATAATGATATAACAAACGCCCATCAGGCCAAAACTGAAACAAGAAATGAATACATCCGGGTAGGAAGAGCAGGAGCACTAAGGACACCTAGACCAGGAAAAGTATCATCTGCATTATAGTGTCACTGAGCATTTAGGAAAAGGTGCGACTTCAAGAGGCCATGGGAAATCTCTCGACTCCCAATGATTGTATGGAATTGGAATATCAGGAGTTTGGGGGGCCTGAATAGAAGATGAGTGGTTAAGGAATTAACAAAAAAGAAGGAATGCTGATATTGTTTTGCTAATAACAATCTTGGAACCGTATAAACTATAAGTCTAAAACAATATGACACTAATAAAATATAGCAAAAAACTGTCCAGATGGCGTTGGATCAATGCTCAAATCCATCCAATCCATAAATAAATGATTCTAATTATGTAAATGAATGGATCAAGCCAAATCTTCAAATCTTCTTCTTGATCAAAGTATAATCTGGGCTATCCATGGTTGGATATATCTCTATTCATAATCAGATATGTAGGGATTGTGCAAAAAATCATCATCCAACCATGAAGAAATAACATCTAGATTCCGATACATCCTTCTTTGCTGGTGTCCCATGATGTCCTCATCAAATTCCTAGGATATATCATGAAAAAATTCCTAGAAATCTGATATAATCAATGGTTAGAAAACTGCACTGTAGCATCTAGTTGAACTGCGTTCGCAGTTCAATTCAAACTGAACCATCCAAGTCAAAAGCTAGTCAAACTAGTAAAAAAAAAAAATTAAAAAAGTAGGCCAAATCTGCTGTACTTCAACCAGGTCTAGCCAATCGCTTTGATCATCACAAGCTTTACTTTTTTTGAAAATTTACGAATTAATTCATTAAAAAAAATGAAGAGTGCATACGTGAGATGAAACCAACTATAGAAGATTTATACCAGGTTCCAAGATTAAAAAAAAATGAATAGAAACATAAAAAAACATAAGACAAAGAAAAGGATCAGACAACGCTATATGTACAAAATACCCCTCCCAACAAAAGATACATTAAAGAGTCTCCTACTCCCCATCTCCCAAGCTTGACATGATGAAAATAGTTCCATAGTCGGTCTTTGTTTATGTACACCCACTTTTGCTGAGAAGTCCCCACATTGTTTGTTGATCGAGGTATATGTATGAAAGTGATACCTCCCGTCCTGCACAGCCTCCTATGGAGAGGGGGGGGGGGGGGGGGGGGATGGGGATTTCCTATTACTAGCACAAGATATGGCATTAGTCGAGTCACCTTCGATAATAAGGTTACCGTCCCTCAGCCTGGACCAAACTTGGAGTACTCTCCTGATTGCTCTCAATTCTGTCTCATTTGACTCCATAATCCCCAATGGCTCAGAAAATGCTAATAACATCCTACCCCTATCATCATGCAACATCCATCCTATTCTTGCTGACCCAGATTTACCCCTTTTTGCCCCATCCACATTAAATTTACATGATCCTTGGGGTGGCACTACCCACTCGAGCTTACGTTTTCTAACTTTCCCAACCCTTTTCATGCAACCTTTCCAAGACAAATAAAAATCCTCATTGTGGCAGCTCTCTTTATTCGCTACACTTTGGAGCCTGTGATGGGAACATAATAAAAGATTGTTCAGAGGCACTGCAGTATCCAGGGATGTGGTCGCTAGACGTTGCCTCATCATGTATGCATCATGGGCTGCCTCTCTTCAGGAGTTCCGGAATATATCTATGTCTGACATTTTGCGTGCATGGAAAGACTATGTTGATCTATCCTAACTTATTTTAGTTTTCTATTGTTGTTGTGGTAGGTGGCTACCTTCCAGCTTCTGTTTGTATTTTTTTCATTTGCGTCTTTGTAATTGCACCTCTTGTGCCTTTATCTATTAATATATAAACCATTTAAAAAAAAAAAACAAATAGAAATCCTCCGGTACTAGTCCCACAAATTCCTTACACACAGACCATTTCAAGCTTTACTTATTATTGTGACAGATTGCAGAGATTAATATATCTCTCTAAAAAGAAGAAGACTAAGATTCCGGAGATTCATGGTGCAGAAATATTACCTGGATGCATAGCAATGGTCTGCACACATCTTTTATGGAAAGAGAACTGCTCGAGTTGAAGTAATAGTCATCCACAGATTTGAATCCAAAGGAAACTGCAAGAAGTTACTAAAGATGCTCTTAGCAAATGAAAAGTAATTGCTGGTCATAGAAGAAATAATACTACCACTAAGAGATATTTCATACCCCGTGTTAATCCTTCATCAAATTGACGGACTGACTTGGCATTGGCTGCCAATGGGATATTAAACTCACCACCAATACCTTCAAAGAGTAGAGCATGCCTGAAGAAAACCAGAGGCCAAACATAAGACAATCCTGAGGAATTACCTAAAATTGATTACTAAAAAATATGAGAAACAAAATAAAACAGGATCCAAAAGCAAATAACTGTGAAATTACTTCTTAAGTATTTTACACAGAGCTCGTGATAGAGCTTTGTCATAAATGATATTGAAACCCTTCCGAAAATCCTCATCTGCAATTACCAACTCAAAAGGATTGCACAGGGATACTGCTCCAGAAAGAGGGCAACCACTGGACTCCTGCAACAAGAGAGAACAGATTTAAAATCCATATAGAAGCAATATGACAATATAAAGTGGACAAAAAGGTCTTTCAATAACTTTGATGATCATATAAAACTAGAACCTGTGGGCCACTTCTGTGCACCAAATAGCATCAGAACATGACAAATTTGGTCTCGTTGGATAGGATAAGGAGCACAAGTAGAAGAATGGCCCATTTATGGATATGGCAAAATGTAGCAAAGGAAATTAGAAATCATCATCAAAGCCTTTCTCCAATGAAAGGAAATTGGAAATAAATGGGTAGTGTAATTAGTTCTTATTTTGTTTTAGAGCATGTTAAAAATGTCAAGCTTTTCAAGGCTGGGATTAGATCTAAGTGAGGGCTGGGATTACAAATTTAAGGAAAGGAACACATTACTTGAATAGATGTGTCCAAAAAGAAACACAAATGTGTGTGTGTATGTAAGAGAGAGAGAGAGTGAGAGTGAGAGAGTTTTGTGTGTCTGCAATTTATAAACCCAATTGTTTAGACTGTAGGATGTATTATTTCCATTAAATAGGTGTTCAAGGAACCAAGTAATCCCAAACAGAAACAAACAGCATAACTGAATCTGAATCATACCTGACCCAAATAGCGAACAAGGATATTTGCTCCAAGAGACCAACCAATTGCATATAGATTTGATTCAGGATAGCGAGATCCAACGTGCTTCACCACTTGACAAAGATCACCCGTAAATGAAGCTGAATAAAACTGCATATCAGTGAATTAAAAGAGTACAAGGGTTACTTTCAAGTTTCAAGGATGTTAGACGAAAAAACAGTAAAGGCAAAGTTAGATAATGATAGGAGAGAAAACAGTCAATACAGAGCATGAAAAATGTAGTGTCAAATTCCATTTTGCTCATGCATTTCAAATGTGTAAAAAAGTGTAACCATTTTAGAGACCATGGGAAGTACAGTAAGAAATGAATCCAGAAATTGAGGGGGGAAAGGGGGAAAATTATCATGAGTAAATCAATTTCAGTTTGTGGTACATTCATAAGAAACTTCAGGTTGTGAAAATCATCCCTTTGTTATGAACATCAGTTTCAATCATTGTTTCTGCATTTAATAAGGCACTTAAAACATGTAACTTGTAGGAATTCTCATTTTGTTTCAAAATGACCAATCAGACACTTCAAATAATAATATCAGAGGTAAGTGGCACTAAGCTCAATGTAAACAGGTATAGAAATTCTGAAAAGTTACTCACAGTAGATGATTGGACACGGATGAAAATTCTTCAGACTCAAAAAACATGCTTCACAAAACATAATAATGACAAAAAATAAAAAAGAATAATAATTTGTATTCATCAACAAGATAATTTATGCGTTCTACAACATGATAGTAAGCAATTGATTAGGTAATACCTGTGGTGTAGTAACAGGACTATCTGCACAGCCACGGCTATTGAATACCACAACACGCCATCCTTTTCTTCTAGCTCGCCCGAGCATATGCCTAACGTAACTGTCTCCACTCCCTCCCGTTAGACCTGGCTGCAAACATTGAAGTCACATGCTTCTTCAAGGGCTGTGAACTATCAAGAATTCAAACTGAGAGTAAAACTCGTCCTTGAGTAAAGATCCAACTATAAATTCTAATGTTTCAGACATCCAAAGCCTGAGGATAAGATCGAACTACCTAGGTGGCTAGGAGGTGAGGGAAGCATTGTTTCAAACAAAGAGCAAATTTGTGCAGGGAACTACTAAAAAGTGCAAAAGTTTTTTTTCAAAAAAAAAAGTACAAAAGTTAGACTCAGAGCAAGGAGCAAAAACCATAATGACTTCAGAGGCTTGTCAATAAAAGTTCTCCAAGATTCTCCCTCTCTTCTTGATAGAAATGATAGTACAAGATGCCTGCATGTGCAGGCCTCTTGATAGAATGAGTTCAGTGGCCTCTTAAAAATTCTCCATGATTTTCACCTTCTTCTTGATAGAAATGATAGTACAAGATGCCTGCATGTGCAAGCCTAACCGACTTAAATTTGAGTCCAAGTTGTATCTCGCTGAGTTGGACAAAAATTGGCTGAAAATAACTAAAATTCAGGTGAAAATGACTGAACCCTAACCAACACATTCGGGCAGCACTACATGAGTATCAAGAGAGTCTGAGTCATGTTAGCTGAGTTGACTCAGAATTGGCCAATTTTTAAAACTCTGTCCTACAGGACCATGCTATGGTGAATTCAAACTTGCCAACCAACTTCCCTTCCCACCCCCAAAATTAATCAGCATATTTCTAGTTTTCATCTCATTTAAAGTGATATTCATAGTTGGTTCAAATACTCCTATAATTATACCATTAATTGTTTCAAACCCTTAAACTAAAAGCTATCATTATCCATCAGGGCCAATTTGAAGTAATAACCGTAGTTGGTACAAATGATCCTAATTCCTTCAGCCCTTTAATCTAAAAGGGTATCATTATCCATCACGGCAACTGTTAACCCAACCCATATTTTAGACCCCACTTTCACCTACTCGCAAGTGGTCCCAAGATAGGCTCCAAACGGGTTGCACAATCTACCTTGTTATGGTGCAACTTCTATACCATTCCTCTTTTTTGTGATAAGAGACAATGATGAAAATCCATAGATAACAATAAAAGGGTCATTAGTGTTGCATTTTTATAGGTTTAAAACATAGAAAGCTAATTTGTTTAACCATTTGCTTTTTTATCATACGAGTGGATAAAAAGTTCAACCATATAGAGCACTTTCGCTTTAAGCTTGTTAAAAAATAAAAAAGAGAGAGAGAGAATTGAAGAGCGGTAACCTCATTATCGAAGGTGACTCGACTAAAAAGGAAAAGAGTACATTCTCAAGCGGCCCCACCGCAAACCAAAAGAACAAGGAAACCTGAAATAGCAAACAACTCACGCTGACTACATCAAATACCTCCTCCCTGAAGAATTAAAGGCATTATTTCAATCCTCAACATATCTCAGGTTCTTTTAGAAAGAGCCCCAACTCTCCAGATTTTTCCTTGTAGTACCATATTAAATTTCATTCTCTGGTTTGCTTAGCTCTGACGGCGATTAAAATTGCCCACTTTGTAGATTGGCTGAAGAAACCATTGACCACCTCTTGGTCACATGTCCCGTGTCTTGGAAGATTTGGTGCTATTTCTTGAATTTAATGGTTTTTTTCCTGGGTCTGCCCTGGTTCTTGGGATGCTTTTTTGGAGGCTTGGTCATTTCCCAGAGCTGACGCAAGAAGGAGGTCTGCTTGGGTTACGATCCCAACAGAAATCATCTGGACCATTTGGAAAGTGAGGAATACTAAGGTCTTTGAGGGGATTCTTATGGATTTTAGGGAGCTTCTGGATAAAACTAAATGGAGTTTGTGTTTTTGGCTTGGCTCTGGCAAAGATTTCATTGGTTTAAAAGTAGTTGATATGTTGCAGTCTTGGGAGAGTTGTATGATTGCCCCTCCCCGGGAGCAGAAAAGACGGGTTGAGTGGTCCCTTCCTCCTATTGGCAGTTTAAAATTTAACATGGATGGAACATCAAGAGGTAAACCTGGACCGGCTGGGATAGGGGGCGTTCTCCGAGATGACTTGGGAATTACTAGGGCTGTCTTTATGGAGTCAATGGGTATCAAGGATTCCAATGAGGCGGAACTTTTTAGCATTCGGAGAGCATTAACTATTGGAACAGATTTTGGAGGAGCTAATTTAGTTATCGAAAGCGATTCATCTAATGCCATTAAATGGGCTAGGGGTGTGAAGCGCAATGGAGATTAATTACCTTAGCAAGGGAGATTAAGGATCTTGTCACGGGCCGGGAGATATCCTTTGTGCACATTAGTAGGACAGCCGATGGGATGGCAGACTTCTTTGCTAAATATGGTGTTGATGGGCAGATTAGTGGTGCATTTCATATTCCTGGAGATTAATGATGTTGTATTTATGTAGAAGTTTGGGTGTTTTCTTTCTTTGCTTCTTCTTTTCTTTTTGTTTTTGGCCTCTCTCTCTTAGACCTTTTGCTCTATCCTTGTATTATTCTATTTTTTAATATATTCTTTTCGTTACAGCTCAAAAAAAAAAAAAAATCTCTGGTTGCTACAATATCTCACAACAGCAGCAGAACATCTCCACTCAACAGTATATAAATAAAAACCAGCAACATATCATTTGAAGGTGGAATTTTGACCCCTAAAAACATCTCATGTGGAGCACAACCAAAACCCTAAACATTAAGATTTTGATGGGATGAATTTTAGATGGTGACAATCGAAAATGAAATTCTTCTTGACCACTTTAAAGTTGATTCATGTAATGAAGAAATTTCCAACTTACAATGAGATTGAAGCAACCAGACTTCTGTTGTTCATGAGGAATAGTGTGTGAATGCATTATCACATTCAAACAGGACAGTTGAATTGGTTTTTACTTGTGTCGACATTAGGAGGAAAAACCACAGAACTTGGCAACATGACATACTTTTATCTAGCCATCAACAGAATAAATCTGAGTTGTGTAGATTGAACAAAAATGTCATTGTGCGTTCCTTACTCTCGTGGTCTCTCCTTGTGAAAACTGTACTTGAGTTCAGCTTCTAGAATTTTCTTTCATCATCATTGAAGCATCTGTTCTATCAAATTGGGGTTGGCAAGAGATGAGCTACTTAGTCATTTGATCATCCTAATCGCTGTTGGCGTTGCCAAAGTCTTTTATCCCATCTATTTGGTGTTTGCACTCATAACTAGATTTGACAAATTATTTTTCATGGACCACTACATATTTTTCATGAACCCACAAAGTTTATATAGTTGCAACAATAAGCAGTTACCAACTATACATGCTTTTATGCTCTCCTTTGGTTACTCTAAATCATAGTTCAGAAACTTGGTCAAACTTGAGTCGACAAAATATTGTGAAAGTTAGATGGATTGGATCAGATCTACGTTGAGTTAAATGACACAAATTTTGTGACTCTCCACCCATGTAAGCAGTTTCAGGTAAGATAAACCATTTATTTAACAGGTCAGGAATTGAGATATTCCACCCAAACCCTATGTTCATAGGTCAGGTTTGTGTCTGGTGACATGTTGGATTGGGTTGGGTTGGGTCAGGTGGTTGGGTCGGGTTTGGGTTTTTCAGGTTGATTCACTTCAGTCCAGTATAGTTCAGTTTGGTAGCAGGTTCGGATAGGGTCAGTTGGTGGGTTGGGTCTGGAACCTTCTCATAAACCATGAAATCAGGAAGGAAATGTTTGGAAAACAGACAAACATGCTTTCCTATAAAATCTTGAGCACACAAGTGAGTGACACGGGAATTCTGTGACAGTTTTGTAGAATTCCAGGGTACAGAGAGCATAAAAAAATTCACACAATTCCTGACAATCCCAATTCCTGATACAATTTTTGGATTCTGCAACAAGGCCCAAAAGGTCTAAAGCACACAGCATTACTCTAATAGACATCAAAAATTTATCTTTCAAAAAAAAATAAACATCAAAATTTTGATCCAAAATACACTGGAAGAAAACGCCATTTCGAATCAACATTTAAATTTCAGGAATTAGATTAGTAGTAGAAAGTAGAATAAAACCGAACCAGAAGAATCAGAACGGGGGATTCGGGCGGCAATTGCCTTTCGTCGCCGGAGACCCAATCGAGGGAGATGGCACCGTCGTCGTTAGTCCGCAGGCACTCTCGGCGAAGAACGACATGTGGAGTGGAGCGGAAGAAAGAGGCGAAGATGGTCTCCACGTGCCGGCTGCACGTGACGACGGGGAAGGGACTGTACGGGCGCTGGAGTGTTGAGAGGTGAGGGAGCAGCGATTCGCATGCACCTCCGAGGATTTCGAGGGAATTGCCTTTCGGGTGGCTGGCCGCAGTCGTGGAGGGAGGAGACTGGTGTGTCTCGTGACGGAGAAAGGGAAGAGAGAGGCGCGAGAGAACGGAAGAGGCCGGAGACGCTTTCGCCATTAAAATATGAATAAATACAAATACAAATGAAAAAAAATTAAAAGGACGTTGGGAAGGAGAAAAGGAAACGGATACTGTGACAGGGTCGGGATCAACTAACCAATCAGAGTTGAGGAAAGAGAACGGTCCTGATAGATCCAATTAATTTGCTAGCCTTTTTGGACCAATAGATAGTGGAATCAGAAGTATTAAAAAAATCTCAGAATTTTCAAGAAATTTTTAAATCCTCTTTGTCATATAATTTTTTTAAATAATAATATTACTCATTTATATTTAAAAATATTTATTTATCTCTTGCTTTTTAATTTATCATTAAATGAGCAGCACCCTATTTTTATTATTATATTTTAATTTGAATTATAATTTCCATGTTTTTTTTGAGGTTCTCTTATATTCTCATCAAAAAAATTAAATATTTTTATATCATATCTCACTTTTTTTTCTTAAACTCGTCGTTTTTATTTTATTAATTGTCATGAAATAATTTTATTATTTTTTGAGAAATAATTGATTATAAGTTTATTCTTCATTTTTAATCTTTTTGAGATGGATAATTTCATTATCTTATAAACTAAAATGTACTAATCGATGGTGAAGAGAGTTTTGAAATTCTTATGGAAACTTGTGAGTTTTTTAATATTTTATAAAATATATAATACTTTTTAAAATTATGATAAAGTTAGAGAACTTTACATCTTGACGTGTTTTCCATAATAAAACTATAAAAGTATGGGCAAGCGTTAAAAAATCGTCATCGGCTGATATTTTTCTCTCTCCAACCGATATTATAAATATCGGCCGATGACGATATATATCGGCTGATATTTAAAACTTCCAAATCGATACATATCGGCAGATACGATATGTATCGGCCGATATTTGTACTCATGAGCAAGGGTGTTCATATCAATTTTTTTTAGATGGTTGTGATTTGTAAACCAAATAAAAATATCCTGAGATTAATTTCAATTTTGATTAGCTTGAATGTTTAATCAACCTATGTAATTCATGTGTTCTACTCACACAGTCATTTTAAATTTTGATTGATTATGTTACATCCCACCCCGCGATAATTCGTGACACCGACACATCACAAAATTTAAACTTAATAAAAGTTTTATTAAAGTAAAACCGACGAATACAAAATAAAATATTATCAAATTTGAAAATCATGAAACCGTTATATTTTGATTTTTCAAATGTAACTAAGATAAGGAGAAGTTTGTGTCAACTTAGGTTTATTGGAGAGCCCACACATTGATTTACGTTGCGGAATAACTACTAGCAATATCGAAGGTCCATAGATCTCCTCCGAACATGAAATCTTGGGTCAAATCATTACAAATCCAATTAGACAGACCTTTAGTATTATTTTATATTATTAGATAAAAAAAGCTTAAGTGCATCATCAAATATCTACAAGGTCTAATGTGGATCATTCAGAGCAAAGTTTATTTGAAGATTGTGTAAACTGGTCTTAAAAAAATATAAAAATAGTTATTCCCTCTCTTCTAATTTAATTATTTTATATGGATTTTGAAAATTTTCAAAATAGTTGTTCTATTCATATTGGAATAGTATAAATTGTATTGAAAATTGATAAAATCACATCAAATAATAGTCTTATATATAGAGTTTCTTAAAAAATATAAATATTTCAAATGAGATAATTAAAATTAGACAGAAGGAGTATTATATAAGTTTTACATCATCATTTGGGAAGGTCACTTGTTAGCGTTAAGTTTTTTCTAAAATCTAAATTATATGTATTTTTTATTTATTTAATAAAATAATAAATAATTTATATAGTTAATGTTTTTTTTTAAATTAAACTTTATCAACAATAGATTTTTTATCAATATTATACATATGTCATAGTTTTATCATCATTGATTAGAGTGAGATCCCATTAGGAGTTCAAGGATGAATCAATATACTATAAATGAAGATTTAGATAATAAAATAGATGATCCTAAAAAAATTGAGATAATCCTAAAATAATTAAAAATATATGAAAATGGGCTAAATTATATATATATATAAATATATAATGCTGTGGATTTAATTCACATGTCAGAAACTTTAGAAAAAAATTCACTTGGATGATAGGTACAATTTAATAAATTTTCATTTTTTTTTCATAATTAAATCTCATTTCCGTAGGCTCCACAGAAAAACTCGGGCCGGGCCTGAGACAGATGACGTGGCGGAGGGCAAACTGATTCAGAACCCTAACTTAACCCTTCTTATAAATAGAAGCAACAATTGAGAAAGTGAGAGAAGAGGAGCAGCAGCGGCGGAAGAGGGGAAGAAGAAGATGCAGATATTCGTGAAGACCCTGACCGGGAAGACGATAACTCTAGAGGTAGAGTCGAGTGACACCATTGACAATGTTAAGGCTAAGATTCAAGACAAGGAAGGTCTCGATCTCATTACTCTTTACGTTTTTTTTTTTTTAACATAAAACCCCTGATTTCATCTTTTTTAATTCCGTCTTTTTCTCGTTTTCTTGCCAGGAATCCCGCCCGACCAGCAGCGCCTGATCTTTGCCGGAAAGCAGCTCGAAGACGGTCGTACCCTTGCAGACTACAATATCCAGAAAGGTTTGTGTTTTCTTTCTTCGTATCCCCCGTCTGGGTGCATGGAAAATTGGAAATGAGATGGACTGTAGTTTCGTGGAAAATAATATAACCATTATATAATTGAAAACGGGAATGAATTTTACCATTTTGGACTTAAGAATGGTTATTTTGTAGGAAAGTAGTTTTCTTAACACGCACCAAAAGATTGCCCTTGGAATATGCATCCATGGAAAGTAGCAATTTTTGGTTAACAAATTGCTTATTTTTCAGGAAAGGGGATTATCAGGGTTTTATTTAGTTTTTGTATTGTTCATTTGGGTTTCTTCATTTGGATAATTTGGATTAATATCTGGTTAGGGTCATAGACCTGTTTTGAACCTTTCGCTTGCCACAGCTTATTATTAAATGGTTCAGGCCAGACTGTTATTAATGGGGGCAATACACTCAACTCTAGACCTGCTTTCCAGTTAGGTTTGGATCTTGATGTGGGTTGGTGAAGAAACTGTTGGGTTGGGTAGACCCAGTTCTATTTGAATCTTCAACCCAAACCAAACACATGACACCAACCACATGCCATGTATTGGGTCCAGTTAATCCATTCATTAAATGATTTAATGTACTGAGTCCAAATCATTATGTGTAAGTTAGCATGTATTTGATTTAGCTATTTGATTGCTTATTCTGGTGCATGTCCTTGCAGAATCAACTTTGCATCTCGTTCTGAGGCTTCGTGGTGGGATTATTGAGCCGTCTCTAATGGCATTGGCCAGAAAGTATAACCAGGACAAGATGATCTGCCGAAAGTGAGAGCCCATTTTCTTTTCTCTTTCTATTTGTACCATTTTCATCAAGTGTAAGTTTGTCTTTGATAAATCTATTAATTTTCTTCATATGAGAAAATTAATGATCTCAATCTTTGAGATAACACTACTTCCAACAATCTAATTTATGGGTTTTAAAATTATGCATAATGTTGTTACATTACCTTTACATAGTGTTGATTTTGTCTTGGACCATGTATTCAGCTTAAAGCTCTAATGCTACTTAAATGTGTTGTTTTTGAATACTTAAAATTTTATAGGATGACATGTAATGTCTTCACCTAAGAATGGTATAAATTACTTTTAAAACTGTTTTGCAATTGTATTTAAACGTTTGTAAGTCATTTAGCATATAGAAATTTGGTAAGGTATGGTGTTTGCAATGGTTTGTGTTGTGTAGACTGTCATAAGAGACCAGGAAGAAGCAAACATTGAAATCTTCTTATATTTAAGGAAACCTGATTGTTGCCCTTAAAACTTGATAAGTAGGAGATAGGAAGCCCTTTTCTCTCAATTGATGGCCTCTACACAAGCCTAAGAATCCAATATTTTGACAAATCGAGCAATTTCCAACCATGTTTAATTTAAGAATACTAAAAATTGTAGGTCCTTGCACTTCTATTGATTTATTCCAATATAAAACAAGATCAGCGAAGTTAGGTACATCCAAGACTAGTCTCACTTACAAAATCTCAAATTTTTTTAAAAAATTTAAGGGTGTTTGTGTTCGATTCACACCCAACCTTTCCAAGCCACTCCATGGGGTTGTATCTCTCCATCTCATCTATCCTCTTCTATGGTGCTTACGCCTTATCTATTTATATGCCTTATGTTTGCTGACGTGAATGGTATAGATTGTCTACATAACATATACACATGTTTACAGAAGCACCATGTGCCCATTCTCTCTTTTTTAATGACGTCTCATGCTCATTCGCACTGCCTCATTTGTCTTAACTTGTTCTGAAACACATGGAGAAATTTTTTCACTTGGATAATAGTTACCTCCTTTTATGGATACTAAATCTATATTTTATTTTCTCAAATTTGTTAATTTTAATTATTAATATTTGAAGATTTGAAAATTATTTTTTAAATTTAATAGTTTAAATTTGTAATAATCAACATCATCTCAATAATAGCTTTTACCGTTGATGAATCTAATTTCATTTTAGTAGGCCCCACAGGGAAACTAGCACAGATTTTGAAACCCTAATCTAAAACCTTTATCAACCCTCGATATAAGCACATACTCAACCTCCAACGTTATGGTCTCCCGCATTAAGGTTTTCATGAAAAATTGCATCTTCTTCTGTTGCTTCTCCTGATGCAGATTTTCGTGAAAACCCTAATGTGGAAGACCATAATGTTAGAGGTCAAGTTTGTGCTTCTATTTATATGGAGGGTTGATAAATGTTTTAGGGTTTGGGTTTCTGAATTTGTGCCAATTTTCTCTGTGGGGTCTACATAAATGAGATTTAATTATAAAAAGTTAAAATATTAAATTTAAAATTATTTTTCAAAGTCTTCAAATATTAATAATTAAAATTAATAAATTTGAGAAAATAAAGTATAGATTTAGTATCCATATACCTCTTATAAGGACTAAAGGTACCTATTATCCAAGTGAAATTTTTTCTAAGATTTTTAACCGGTGCTTCACAAGATATACTTGGGCCTAAGGCCCATCTATAATTGTTGTTTTTTTAGCATTAACAGAGGTAATTATTCATTTAAAAAGAAGTACATCAAAGAAAGATAGGTGAAAAAGCATTATCAACTCTCAGCTTAGCGAAGCGATTTGCAACACCATTAGCTGAACAACTAGAATGAACAAAAGATACATCAAGCTCCATCACTCAAGCTCTAATCTCACTAACAGTAGTAATCAATCTCCACGATGGACGTCTGTCCCTTGGTCCACTTGATTGCATTTGTTGAGTTTCTTTCAATCACTGCCCATGAAGTTTCCAAATAGCCAAAGCTCTTCTTATGCTAAGAATCTCTGTCTCATTTGAACCCTAATACCAACTGACTCATTAAACATGATTGTTGTTCGTTCCTCATGATTTCTCAATACTCGTATTCTTGGCCCAGGTTTCCCCCCCTTGCTACCCCAACCACATTAAATTTCATAGCACCTTGATCTAGCGGAATCCAATTGACCTCTAGTGCCCTCTTCCAACTAGAATTACTTGTACACCCTTCCAAAGACAATAGAAGATCTAGAAATGAGCCAAACACAAAGTCTCCACTTAGCTACGTGAAAGAGATTATCAATAACTAATGATTTTCCTTCAAACATTCCAAAGTTCCTTTCTTTCCAAAGCGACCACAACACTGCATTAGGGATCGTATACCAAGCCAATTTCAATCTAAGGTCGCAAACCCAACAATATCCAAGAAGCAACACTCCCCACATGTTTTATGCAAAACCCATGGCACATCGAGAAGTTTGACAAAGTTCATCCACAAACTCTGAGCAAAAACTGGATCCCTTACAAATAAGTGATCTAAACCGCATATAAGGGATACAAAAAATCTTATTCAGTTGTAAGCATCTTTCTTCTCTTCAGTTCTACTCTACTCAACACCCTCCCTTTTAATACACACCACTCGAAAATTTGTTGTTGTTGTGGACAATTGCATATTTAGATTACATAATAGATTTTGATTTAAACATTGGTGTTTTCACAAACATTATACATGAAAATTATACAAAGTATAGTTTTTGGAATTTTTTATGAAAATTTAAAAATAAAGAATTTAGGTGAGAGTATTTAAAAATCTAATTTTAACTCAAGTGTTTCATGTCTATCTTTGTAGAGTTTTAGATGAAAATTTCTATTGTAAACTGCAACCTTGTAGATAGGTTGTGAATTTGCAACCTCAAGTATTTGGTATTTTTCTTTTTTTCTTTGCAATAATCTTCTAGATTTTATTTGACTATTTATATTATTGTCATATTTAATCGTATAGGTGATTTAGGTTAATTTTTTTTATATTTTTCATTTATTTTTTCTATTAATCTCATTCATATCTTCCTAGAACTGTTATGCTGTTATTGAATCTACAATCACGAGATCATCATTCTCTTCTCATTTCTAATCTTATGGCATGGCATATTTACTGATACTTCATGCCGGTTTTGGAGCCCTATGCATAATTTATTATATGACTTTGATTTGGTGTATTCTCACTTGTTAGGTGCTATGCGCGCCTCCACCCTCGCGCTGTCAACTGCAGGAAGAAGAAATGTGGCCACAGCAATCAGGTATGTTTTCTTGTTTATTGATGTCATTGCCATCTCTGCTACTCGCTTAATATGGTAGTTTACCCAAATTCTCTTCTGGCTCATTTTGTTGGGTGGTTGGGTTTCAGCTGCGACCAAAGAAGAAGATCAAGTAAACCTGATCGTGAACGTGGGGGTTATATGAATAGTACTGGTAGGGGTCATATGACTTGCACTTTTCTTATGATTTCTGAAGGAGAGAAAACTGAGATAAATTTTTACTACTCGTCAATGATTTCTTTGTTTTTGTTTTCTGCTAGATTTGGACTTTTTTGTCCGATGAGATGGAAATTGTCCTTTTATTATGACCATGATTAGATGTCTTTTGCTCCATAATTTTCAAGAGTTTTATCAGTGTGACACAAATGTTTTGTGTTTCTAATTGTGTGCTATGGTAATGTGGGTTGGATTTGGGGTACTACTGAATCTGAGCTTTCTTTTCAAGGGGCCCAGATTCAGATCCTCATCCACTTTTGATTGGAAATTTGGTTTGTCTTTCAGATCCAGAGCCTTGGAAGGAATCAAAATTATTTCCATAATAAAAAAGGAATGAGTATTTCATCCATGATTTCTTATCCTCGCTGGATGGTTTTTCGCTCGCGTCTCGTGCACTTCAAATGTACATTTTTTTATTAATATTTGGATGTGAAAATTTGAATTGGATGAGAAATTTGCATTTGAACCTGCGTATTTTAGATACTCGAGTGAATAATCGGAGGTTCGTTTTTTTTATACCTGCTCTTTTGGTTGCTGATTTGTGTTCATTCTAATGAGCTGCCAATTTGTGGTAGTTATTTGAATAACTTGCACAGTATCTGATGGAATCATTAGGATTGTTGAATATGCCTCCCTCCTCCCCCCGGCTTCCTCCTGCATCCGGTGAGACGTTTGGGCACCTTCCGTCGTAAGAAAATATTCTCAGTGCCCATCATAATCTCCATTTATAGAAATGGTCGATATTCGAATTGGCCAATATATCGGTGTTTCTTTACACTTAAAACTACTGTTATTAAATGATATGGCCGATATATAATTTCAAAACTGTTACATATTTACACTTCTGGGATATATTTTACCATCCATCGTCTAATAATCTAATAACTTTGTTTGTGTTAGTCGACTCTAAATATGTAATATTAAAATTGTAGGTTCTTACATTCCCATTGATCTATTCGAATATAATAACAAGAGCAACAGAATTGGTAAGGTTCTAAATCATATGGGGAACATATTAAATTAATCAGCATCTCTAAATCATATATCAAAATAAGGACAATAAAAATATAGTAAAGCTCTGCAAGAGTGAAGCTCGAACTTCCTATCTTCAAGTTAGCCCTTATGCTCACAAAATATTATATACATGATAAATTTTTTAGCGGTAGATTTTTTTTTTTTATAAAATGGTTCATATATATTAAAAGATAAAGAGGCACTAATATTATTATAAAAAAAGTAATATTATCAACAATAATACATTTTTTTATATAAAAAACGACAACATCATAAATAATGCACTATGTGCATCAAATTGAACCAATATAAGATGAATATTCAAGTGATAAAAATAGCAACAAATAATATAATAACGACAATGAAATAAATAAAAAATTCCTTGTAAGCCTTTTTGGGAACTTTTCACACAATCGGAAGAACTTGGAGAGGAAGGAAATTGAGAAGATAATCGGTCCATGGTTGTAAAGAAGAGAAGTGTGGTTTATAAATTTGCTGCTATAAAGAATGGAAGTATGCTTTCTAAACCCGACTAGTTAGTAATCTAGACAAGTTATGTTGCCGCAACTCGAACCATAGGCACCAATGCTGTTCTCGGGATATAATTGAGATATTAATAAGGATTTTATCAGTAATTTATTGAGATATTGTTGTGATATTACTAATTATCACGTTTTTAACATTGTAATAGTATTTAGTCGATAAAAATGTAGTAAATTTGAATATACCGAGGACTTGATCAAATCTCTCACATCTGATATGATACAGTTAGAATGAGAACAATTATAATCAAGTTTCTTTATACAAATACAATGAATATAATAACAAAATGAATGAAAAAAATTTGGCACTGTCGTCCTTTTTGGAGAAAACTTGCATGTGGCGCGAGTAGGAGAAGTATATAGAAGTTGCCTCAAAATGACAATGAAAAAAAAAAAATTAAAACAACTCTAATATTTCGAACCCTTTGAATCGGCTTGCTGAATGACTGACCTGATCAGTGACTCTTCCACTGCGATATAAATCAGCTCACTGACCGACTCGCCGGATCACTGAAATTTATTTAAGTGATTCTGTTTTTTTCATACAGAACAACAAATCGGCGGATCACTAATCGGCTAACTAACCGGATCACTGATTTTTTTAAAATGTTTTCGTACGGTAGTGGAAAGGTAAAATGAGCAATACCTTAAATCCTTTGTCTCGTTATACAAAAAGTCTGTGGGAGGATCACTACCCATTTTTTTTTTTATAATTTGGATATTTCCACTCTCCATTGAAGATTGAACTAATCCTATAGATATATCAGACCACCAACAAGTCCATGAATAAAAAATTACCTTTGTTAAGTTTTCTAAACTAGAACAAAAAGATTATAAATTTAATGTTGAAGTGTTTGCTCATTTATCTCATGAATTCAAATAATGAAGGAAAGCTTTATGAAGAGTTAGTGCAGTTTGCTACTTAAATATATTTTAAATTTCTATTTCATTTTGTTACATTTGTAGATTAGCAGTTAGATTAGACTTCTTATACTTGAATTTATTCTTTTTATTAGTCAAAAACATAAGCACAAAATTCCACTGAAAAGTTCAAACAACATTTGATCCACCTTTTTATGTAATTTTTTAGTTTAATTAATTTCAACTATTGAATTTGACTGTTTTAAACTATTTTAAATATAATATCAGCATATAATAAAGACATAATACATTATTTCATGTAAAGATATATTAGTAAAAAATGTAATTATTGAAACTATAATATCATAATAGTAAATGACGAAAATTGATCATTTTTAGTGAAAGAAAATAAAATATAATATAAAAAATTATAATAGTTTTTAAATAAAACAAATCATCTCTTGGGACGACCCGTTAAGGTGCTGCGTATAAGGGGATCAGCTGCCCATATCTATCACACGTGCGTAAGTTAGCACGTGTGTTTCGAAGTACGTGTAGGAGTCAAAAGACCCGTTTTCGTGCTACTACTGCGCTAGTATCCCTCTGCAGAGTGAGAATCGTTGAAGGATTCTAGAATCTGCACGAATTCGCAAGGACACTGTTATCCAATCAAATTGCGACCTGGGCGTCACAAGGAATCCTCATTTCAACTCATTTTCTCCTTTCCTTTGACAAAGGTACCTATATCCAGCTCTTGATTTGGGGAAAAAAGTGAGGAAAAAGGCTTTCTAATCTGTTGCATAAGGGCACATTTAGATTTCCTTCAATTTTCTCGGTACCAAACTAGCAATTCTTTATTTGGGTCTTGTGGAAAATGAATATTCGTGGGATTCTTACAATCTGGGATTTGCCCCAAATGCTGGTTTTCCTATAAGGAGGTAGGTATTCCCTCAGAAAGCATCATGGTTACTGTTCATGTAGTTGTTGGATTCTTATTTGGTGTCACCCTTACCCACCTTGTTCAAGGTTTCATGTTTTTGGTTTTGTACTTAGCCTCTTGTATCTAGGGTTGAGTCATGGTAGATGAGCTCTCTTTTGTTAAAGACTCTCATTTGCAGGTGCAACTTTCAATACCAATTATTACTACTACTACTCTAATACTACTATTATTTGTGAGTGTAGTGTGAATCAAACATAAACTTTTTTAGTTTCGACAATGAGCATTTGGCAGCACTTGTCAGTTGCAGTGCAAACTCTTATCCACCACAAGGTTACTTTGTATCCATTGATGCATTTGAAAAGAAGTTAACTTTTTTTGAGAAAATAAATGGTTATTTTTTTTTGAAAAAGTATTTCTTTTCCATGCATCCAAATTGAGCATACAGGGACTTTTATGTTGAAATCTTTTTTTTCTTTTTTTGGTCCCATGTTATCTAAGGTTGTTCTTATCGTATCATATGGCTTGCCTTTGGCTATTTCAATATTTGTGTTAGAAGATGTAGTTAATTTTTTTGAAGCGGTGAATCTTAGGTGTAGTTAAATCTATTTTTTTACAGGTGTGGTTAATCTTAGGGCACATTTGGCAACAATTGTTATTTCTGTGGTTTAAATGGCTCAAGTGGCCTTCAAATTTGTAAATCGATGGCATATACTCTTTAAGTCTCAGAAAACCATTTTCGTTTTCCATGAAAATTGACAATTTTTTATAAACTTGCCCTTAACTGAATTGTCATCATCAGCATGAAAGCCTTAGCTTGATTGGGTCCTGTGAGTTCAACTTTTCTACCTACTTATTTAAACCCAAGTTTTCTGTTACTTAAACATACAATTCTCACTACTCATGCTGAGTCTCCCTAGGTCCCTCCCCAATTCTCCTAATTCCTTTGAACTTGCGATCATGAAAGACTGTCAAAAACAAAATGACATAAATAATTAGGCTTGATATGCAAGGCCCTAATTGGCATTATAGGAGACAGAACACTTTGGTTCTTGAAAACACTTTTGTATAATATCTGAATGTGGGGGATAATTTGCCCTAAGTTGGTCTAAGCTTTTAGGATTAGACTAGAGGTCTTGGATTCGACTTCTCCTGGGCTTACCTGATACACGAGGCTTGCGGGTATTTCGTGTATATGTGGGATTAGTCTCACCTCCAATGTGAGGTGGGAATACCCATGTTATAAAAAAAATTGTTTTCCCTTGAATGTTACTTTGGTGGACAAATTGAGACCAACAATTTTTTATTAGCTGGGCTAACCACAATTCTCTCCATGTAGGAATTAGTTCTGCAATTTCCGCTCTCTACTGTTTGCAATCTCTACCCTTTTTTAAATCAATACTGAATGAAGTCGTTACTGAGGTGTCTCCATCACGAGCAATCTCTAAATTTCATTTCTTCACACCTAAGTGTTCCCATGGTTTTCTTTGGATGGCCAACCACTATAGAGGTGAAAAGTTTCTGATTGCGTGTCAGCTCCTTCACATCAGGACTTCTAGAAAAACAGTTTTCTGAGAATTCCTGATTATCAGGAGTATTCTGCGACATGAAGACCTTTTTCTCAAAAAAAGGTTGAATTTATTGGGAGATAGGTGTAGCTGCTGCTGCTGTAGCTTACATGCGACCACACTTTTTTTTTTGAGCAGTAACGAATGCAATTAAATTAAAAAGGGAAGAGTACAAAGATGAAAAGAAACAAAGGGTCTAACAGAATTAGACACAAACAAGAAAAGGAAAAGCAAGAACAAGAAGAAAAATACAATAAGAGTAAAAGCAAGAAGTCCTCCAAGCTGCCAAGATAATCTGCCATTCCATTCGCTGTTCATCTGATTTTGACAAAGGATACATCCCTCTCCCAAGCCAACTCCCTAAATTCCCTAACCACGGTGATCAATTTTCATGGCGGACATCTTTGACCCTTTGCCCACTTAATTGCATTTTGCCAAATTCCCTTCAATAATAAGTGCGGAAGTCTTTAGGACTGTCACACAATTCTAATGATGCTTGACTGATAGTAATTCAAGCTAAATTTTTTGGTTTAAACTTCAAATTACATTCATTGTTGTAGTTCAAAATTCTCAATGTACATGATGTTGTACATGCTTTGTTTTTGCTTTAAAATGAAGATACCAAGTTCTATTACTCAAAAAGCAAACAAAAAGGAAAAAAATTGTTTATCTGATGAGATAATGGCCTTGAGGAATTTATCATATTGTCGAAGGATATAATTCCAAAGAACAGAAAAAAAATCAAACAGAAGTGTTTGGTTGTTGAACCAAGGCTATGCATGGTATCATCAGGCATTGAATCTGTACAAGTGCCTCATGGCTCAGTGATTAAGACAACTGACACAATGCACTCGATGTGGATGTGTCGAGTACAAAATTACTCTTTGACAGGGCGATCTTGAATACCTAACCATCCCACCAAAACACTTTCATATGATTGATTATCAAATAGACATATATAAAATTTCAACTCATGAAAGACAAAATAAGATATTTGCACCATGCACTCCACATGAAAAAGCTCTAAGCTGTGGAGCATATGATTACTGCTTCTGGAAAACCTTATTACAACAGGTTGAAAATGTAAGATAATTTTGTCTAACTTGGAACTGTTCTAGGCCACCCTTAAAATATGTGGCAAACTGATTATCATAGCCTAGATGTATGAATGATTTCATCTCATGTTAATTCACTAATCCCACTATTCATATCATGTTTCAAATCATGCTGTATTCATTCTATGGAATTTACTGATTTTCTGATGCCATGTTTCTATTGATGATTTTTATTTGGTTATCATTTTATACACATGTATCGGTCATTTGGTCTTTGCTTTGTTCTCCAATTATCTTTATGGCATCCCTGAATTATGTTCTTTTTTTTTTAAGCGGTAAAAAAGAAATTTCATTAATGAAAGAAGTCAGATACAGAAAAGGAAGAAAAAAGGGTAAGATTGAAAATAATTCCCTGAATTATGTTTGCTAATGTAAAAGCTTCAGTCGAATACTAAACCATCAAGTTACTGATACTTCCAATTCTCTTTGCCTTTTATGTTTCAATTTATTGGAGCTTTACGTAGTTCTCCATGATGTATATGTCATACCATCTAGTTGCTGACAGTTCCAAATTTTCTTTGCTTTTTATGCTTCAATTTAGTTGGATATTATGTTTTTTCTGTGATGTTTATGTCATACTGTGTGCAAGCCAGATTGGTCCTCTATTTTAGGCAATATAAAACTAGAAATCCATTGTTTGATGTTGATTGTTAAGATTACTAACACTTGGTGGAAGTTTCTGTCTTACTAATTTGATATCTTTAACAAAGCTGAATATACCCTTTTGCAATGGACTGGAAATTGTTCATGTTGTCTTTGGCAGCATTCCATGGCAAAAGTTCTTTAATTGGAATGTCATTGTTCTGATGATTATTTAATTCAGCAACATAATAACATTATTTCTGTCTTTGAATCTATTTCTATATGTAGGGCTTGCTATATGTTGTTTGCAACAACTATTTTTTTTAATCTCTTGTTTGGCCTTTTTGATTCTTAAGAAGGTGTTGTCTCAGGTCAACTGAAAAAGATAATAATTTTTTCTTGCAGTCGGAGAAAGGGGAAGCTACATGTTACATGAGCAATCTGATCTTAAATTAAAAATTTCAAGTTCATGCAGTTCAGTAACCTCAGTTATTATGCTTTAAAATGCTTATCCAGTATCTACTAATATGATACTAAACCTTCAAATCCTTAGAAGCTGGTTTTGGTATTGAAACATGTCTAGGAAAGGTTAGAATGTGTTCAAATCTTTAAAAAAAGGCCAGATATATTCAAATATTTCATTTTAGAAGATAACGTTAAATTAGTAGTAATTTTAAAAGATGAAAGGTAACATGTTAAACTTATTTGATTGTAAGAAAAAGAATAAAGTTTTCAACATATAGAAGTGTCCTTAACATAGCAAGGGTTCTGGTGTAAGCAGCACCCAGATTGTTACAAGTCATAATGTAGTAACATTTTATGTTCTATTTTTGTTTGTATGCTGTCAAAGATGCTGCATTTTGAGGACAAGAGAACCCAATTGTTGTTATTAGAAATAGAAAAAAGAAAGAAAGATAGTATTAGGGGTTTTCATTTCTAGATCTTGAGGAAAGATGATGCAAAACACAACCTTCAAATTGATGTGGTACGGAGCAATGACTTCATCAATGTCAAATTTGTAGGAGTTGGTAAGTGTTTACACTAGCAATTTAGAGTATCTCTTGATTGCTCTCTGTTTCTGGAAATTTTGTGCATCATCATCAGTACCATTTATCCCATTTGGGTTAGGTACTCATAACTAGATTTGCCAATTTTTTCTAAGTGCCAATTTCCTATTTGACACCCATAGGGTCGAAGCCTTTTGGTTGCAACAATCAGTGCTTAAAGAATGTACTACAGGCCCTTGTCTGGAAACTTTATTGGGTAAGACATCTATGGATGGGAATGTGGAATAAGGAAGATGGCAAGAATTCTGCGTCATTTTAATCTTTCTTTATTGAAAGAAAAAAAGTTTCATGAAAAAAGGAGCTAGGGAACCAGGGAATAATATCTGAATATGATAGGAGGCTTATCCAGTCCATCCCCTACATGTGTATCAGCTTTTTGGTTCTTTCTATGTCGCACATACATGAAAGAAGAATGATTACTATTCTTGCTTCTCTCGATTTTCCTAGCCAACTTCAATGGGTGATGACATCGGGATCTTCCAGATAGTTGTTTTGGGAATTGGAAACAAGTTAACCCAGTTTTTGATATTTTTGGCTCTCTCTCTCAAAATGAAATACATAAATAAAAAAAGATATATTGGCTCCTGGCTTCTAGGAAGGAACTATTTGTAGCATCATTGTAGAAGAAATTTGGCAAGGTGTATTTTTTGAAGTCCAATGTATCCAGGACACCTAGTAAAACTAAGGAGAGTGACCCTTATATGTTGAGAGTGGAACTTGAGAACCCAAAACTAGTATGAGATGTCTAGTTACTAAGATATTGCCTAGATCCAAAAGAATGGAAAAACAGCCTTGGCAATGAGAGAAGAATTTATTAGAATGTAGGTTTTAGACCTGATTTCTCCCTATTACAGATGTTTTTCAGCAACCTACTGAAAGGTTGATAATTTCCATTTATGTTTCAACGTGGAGAGAGGGGGAAGGAAGAAGGTTGGGTTAAGTTCTTGAATTGACAAGGTGCATACGACAAGTACTGTCTGTCACTCATTTGGTTTGTTGAAATCATACATACTTAACATAGAAGAATTTGGATTTCATAACCAGGATTACTTGTTAGTTCACTTTCTTGATTATGTTCAGAGCCCTCCACAATTCATTGGGTTATCCCATCATTACATAGTCGGATGCATTGTTTATGCTGTCAGGTTAGACTTCCCAGTCCAAAGAGCATCAATATCAATTTTTAAATTTTATTTTTCTTGATTCTAGGTTTTATATTTTCTAGAACTGTTTTCTCCACATATTTACTTACCTGTTTGGTTTCAAGAACAGCGGGAACAAAATGAAATGGATAAACGAACCTGTCCCAGTTACAACTATACAGAGACTGAAGTACAGAGGAATTCAAAAGTTGATCAGTTGAACAACTTATAGCCCGAGTTTATCCAAATACATCTCCAAATTTACAAGTCCCCAAAACCTAATTCAGACTAAAAAGTTGAGTTTGAAGCATGCCAATGGCTGTAATGGGTTGCATACTTGCATGCACATCTCTAATTGCAACACCAACACATTTGCAAACATGTTTTCCTTGCTTGCATTCTCACATCTCCATCTCATTGTTTCTTTCTTCATTCTCCATCAATTTTCCACTTATTCAGATTTCTCTTTTGGAGCAAGGATAAAAATCCGTGCAGTTCTTGGCTTTCCAAACTCGCATTTTGACAGACCGATCTGCTTCTGTCTGCAGCCTATTAACACAGGAGAACTGGACCACACAGGGGCATTGCGTGGAACTTTTATTCAGTCTAATGCCACAAATCCCACCACTGCATACTGTGACATGACTGATCTGAAAAACATCCTGAATGAAAATCTGACCAGTCAAGCAATGTCCAGGAGCCATCCACTGTTTCTCCTGTACTAAGAAGCTCTTGTTCATTGGGTCCAAATCCCTCATCATTTTTTCCATTTTCACCATCAGAATACACAACCACTTTAAGATCTGATCCCTTTTCTACCAGCAGTTTCTCTTCATGTTCGTTGCACTTGGTATCTCTATCATGAGAGTGGGCATCCCTGTTTTCTTGTTGCTTTTCTAGCAGATTACCAAGCTTCTGCAACTGCATAAAAAACAGAGAAAAACTAATATTAGTGTTGGTTCAAGTGAGTTTTGAATTGAGCACAATTTTAGAAGATATGCATGGTATCCTCCATATGCAAATACACAGGGAAGAGAGGTTATGGTGGCAGTGACAGTGAACAATCACGAATCCCATTGGATTAATGATATGGAAGTATGCATCTTAACTTTTAAACTACTTGGATTTGGATGATGAGAAAGAGTAAATGGGAGTGCAAGACACACTAATAGGACCTCCTTAGTTATCTCTAGACTTGGATGGATGTGGTATGTATTAAAAGAGAGAATTTTCATAAACTATTTGATTGTTGATTGATTGATTCATTAAGAGACACAAATACATAGAGCCACGTACCGATAAAGTAAACTCTAAATGGGCTCTGTTTCTAACAACAGAGTAATACAAAGTAATACTCCTAGTCTAAACAGGATTCCCAAATTAAACTAATACTCTCAATCTAGTATTAAAGATATAATAGATTTTGGAACAACAGAGTATGATTTTTTATAAACGTAAGTGGAAAAGTATAACTCAAAAGTGAAGTGGGATAACGGCTTTGCTACCTGTTTCAGTAGGCATTGCTTCTCTTCCTTGAGAGACTCGAAACTGGATGCCAGTGCATCAAATTCAGCTTTCAGAGCACTGTACTCCTGCTCGAGCTGCTTCGACTTCCACCTTGCTCTCTTGTTCTGGAACCAGATGGCAATTTGACGTGGTTGCAGCCCAAGATCTCTTGCCAGCTGCACCTTCTTCTGCGGCTCGAGCTTCATCTCCTGCTCGAACCTAGACTCCAAAGACCTGATCTGCTCGTCGCTGAATCTCCTCTTGTTCTTCATCTTCTTCTTTCTAGGCCCAGTAAAAGATTCCTCTGTTAGTAGTGTTGATGGAGAGACTTCCCTCGTCTCCATCTTCATGTTGCTTGCACCTCTGCAATGGAAGGAAGCAGCTGTTTCATTTGGTGTCTTGTTGGAGAGGTAGGCGTATTTTTATAATAATAATCATTCTCCAAAGATTGGAGGCTTTCGGCTTCTGCCAATTAAAGCCCATATCGTGTACCACTTTAGTCATCTTTGATGAAAACTACTTGCAAGACCCATTGCCACTTGGACACCTTTCTCTGGTGCTTTCCAAAGGACCCCACATAGACGTGGCAAAACTGAAATCCCTTATCACTTTCTTTTATAATCAAGGTGTCTCTACCTCATTTAGAGTGAAAATTGAATTCAGAACTCTCGATTTCCAAGACAAATTGAAAGATGTGAGTATATTGTCCTCATTTTTATGAAACCAACTTTTATTAATAAATGAAGATGATTTTTAAGTTGTCTTTGGATGAGAAAATATGTTTTCCTTTAAAAGAGAAATAACTTTTGACCAGATGGGAGAAAAGTAGAGCTTATTTCTTTATCAAATAAGAGAGAATTTTATATTATCCAAACATCTGAATTTCCCCACCTGTTTTATGTGATTGGAGTTGTTGGGTAGGTATTTGACCCGAATGTTTTCTGTTTTTGAGGTTTGATTTGTATGCAAATTGTTCATGCAGCTGTTGCTTTTTAAATCCCTATCTTTTGTGCGACACTTGTACACGTGTCCTAAATTCTAAGCTGTTCCTTTTTTTTTTTTATTATTATTATTTATAAAAAATTCCTTTTCTTTTTTGATAATATGCGAACAACTACTTTTTTGGATTACAGAAGAGACTTGTATGTTAAGTTTTAATAGATACTTTAACCCAACATGTTGTGAAACTATGTAACTGTATAGAAACATGAGTTCCAAAAGAAATTTTTAAGATTTAAAAAATTAGAGAGAAATTTCATGTCTGATATATCGGTCGATACCGATATTTCAACCAATGTTTGGTGTGTCATAAGGCAATGAGTAATTGAGTATCATGAGTTTTTCGTCGTTTTTTATATGTAAATTAAAAAAAAAATCTATTTAATTTTTTTTTTAAAAAAAGAGAATAGGAAATAGAGAAAATTCAAAGTCACAATAGAATCAGGAACGTACACGTTATATGGTGAGGAAGATGCCGTACGGGCTGGGCTGATCTTTGGCAACTGCGTCGGACAAAGTTAGTGTCACGTATCATCCTAACTTTTCAATGAGAGGTTGCCACATGTCCCCAGTCAATCCTTCTCTTTTCTTCTTTGCGTTTTAGAAAGATTAAACGTGGCGATTTGGAAATGGCTTTGGCCGACACCCAATGAGAGGCTTCCATGACTGCAGAAGGCAGCGTCACTTGGCTCTTGTAACTTGTACGGGGCCTAGTCAATCAATACAAGTGTTGATCCACGTGTCCTCTGATTCATTTTTAGTCAGAACACAATGGATCACCACTTTCATGGCCCACTTGGTTCTGATCAAATGGGCCCACCATTCATCTGTGGGGTCCACTAACCATATGTTAAAAATGATGAGTTAATTTTGTGGGTGAAGTTTATAATAAATTATTAAATTGTTAAATTATAAAAAAGGTTGAAAATTATATTACAAACGTGATTCTGTAACGACAAACAACAAAAAAATCCATTTTAATAAAAAATAAAATAAAATTTATAATGCTTTTGAATAAATTAAACCATTTTAAGAATTAAATAATCTTATAAATTAGTTCAAATCCGATTTTTAAAACACTTTTTCAACAGATAAAGGATCTCTTATTCATCAATATCCATTTTTTTTACATCTATAAATTTAAAATGCCCAAAAGTCTCAATTTGGGACCCATCAAACGAATGCTTCTCTAGATAACGTAAGGTTTGATTTGAAGGTTAAGAATTTTAATAAGTTGTGGGAGATTTTGAGTTCAAGTTTCACTTTCAACATAAAAAGTCATTCTCTTTAGTTTTACTCAGTGTGTGTGGATAGAGAAATTTGTACATGTCGCGTAAACTTAGTGAGGTGCTGTAACAGACATGAATACCTTGAATTTAAAAAAAAAAAAAAATTGATGGGACCTTGCAAGTGTGGAAGTGGGTCAATGGCCCAAGTCCAGTACAGAATATGAAAGCAGCAAAACATTTGTCCGTATATGTTATCATAATATAATTAATAAACAGAATTTCTTTCAATGTATATCTCAATAGACAGATAAGTGAGTAGACGAAGCAAAGCTTGGGATGAAGTAGGCAGTGAATGAGATGTTGGGAATGTTGATTTTTTTTGGATAAAAACTCCTAATTTGATTGAAATTGCTTTGTGGCGAACATTGAATGACATGGGTCTCTTTCTTAACAAGTAGTAGTCGTAGTAATGGGGCCAAAGACGGGGTCTGATGGCTATGGCATGTTGAGCCAAAAAGTATGTGGCCAACTCATGGTTGCTCATTTTTGTAATGTTCTAGATCCACCTATTTCTTCTAGATGCCATCTGTTGCTTTGTATTCAGTCCACGCGTTTGATATGTTGGATATCGGACGCAATGTATTGGAAAAATGAAAGTCAATACCTACATGTCATAATGCATCAGTGCATTTTGGCCGAAGTTCGTGATAAGTTTTGGTATTTTGGCTTAGTTGCCTCTCTCATTGATATTGTATATATAGAAAAAATACATGCTTCTCTAAAGGAGAAAGAATCAATCAATATTCATTAGGGCTGAAATCGAGCTGGGTTGGATTTTAAAGTCGAGTTACTAATATATGGAATTCGACCCGACTCGATCCGAACTTTTAACCCAGACGTCTTGACCCGATTCAATCCAAATTATAACCCGAGTCAATCCGAAACTTGACCCGATCCGCATTTTGAACCTACTTTAGTCTACTTTTTATCGAGTTTGGTCGGGTTTGATCAGGCAGGGTCAACTTAAAAATCTCTCAACCTAACCCTATCCGAATTCAATGCAGGTTTCTGACTTTTCAACCTGACCCGACCTGCCGACCTAACTTTCATAATCCGACCCGCATGATTTTCGAGTCGGGTCATGAAGGTTCGGGCCAAAATCCAACCCGAGTTTCACCCCTAATGTCCATTTACAATCCCTAGATTAGGGAAATTAACTATTAATGGAAAACACAATGTCGGAAAGTCAATCAGGTGAAGACTGCGTATCAGCCCTTTTACAGTTGATATATATTCACCTGTATATCGGCTCTTTTACAGCTGATATATATCGGTTTGTCGATATTAATGTAACGGCCGCTCGTATCTATGGACTGTTTTTTTTACTCTAGATTCAGTCATGGTCTGTCTGTTTGTGTTATTATTTATTATTTTTCAGTTAAAGCAAGGGGATTCTTTAACAAGATTTCTTATCAAATGGTCACAAATACTGTATAGTTAGATGCATTGAAAAGGCTATTAAATGGGCATGGACTGTGACCACTAATTGATCACTCAAACAGTGTAGTTTTGGTCTTTCATTTTTTTGATAAATATAAGTCATTAAAATTAAAATCAATAAATATAATGATAAGATGGATTGAAACTTTATACAGTCTACTCATGTGTTGTTTCTTTCCTTACATTCAATTATGTAAGACCTAAAACCCATTTAAAGAAAAAAAAAATCTCATTCAATTTTTAATTTTCTTTCAAAAGATTATCAGAATTTTTGAATCAAGAGAGACTGTCTAAGAAAATGGGCACTCATGGATAAGAGATACTAGAGGACTATCAACAATGGGTTAGTGAAATTTTAACATTATTTAATTTTATTATTTTTTCTATATAAATTTTATATTTAATATGATTTTAAGAAGGCTTAGGAATATGTTCTTAACATTTGAAAGACAATTTCCATTCCAACCTCATGTTTTTAGATTTCTTTATTTTTACTTCTTCTTTTTTTAACTTTTGCTCAAGTTAATCTCCATTTTTAGTTTTTAAAGAAAAATTATAATAAAATAATATTAGATATTTGTGGAATTGAATTGGGATATATTAATGTGATTGATATAGTTTTATGATATTTGTATGGCTTTTTTTAATTTTTTATTTAAAACTTTTAATTATCAATTTGAGGTTTTTGCAAAAAAAAATATTATGAATATGGAGAGAAGATATGTCATTATGGCGCATAGGGAATATGAATTTCATACTGTGGGTTCATTCAAATTTCAAACTTGTTTCTCAACTTAAACCCGGCCCAAAACCTACTCAAACCCATTATAAATGAGTGGGTTTGAACACATGCACTAGCTTGTCGGGCTAGGATTTGACTAAATTCTTGAACCTGTTTATATATACAGCTGCGAAAGTCAATTAGACCTTTTTGGCACGTTTAGCCATCGTATGTGTGCATGTGTACACTTGCACCATTTTTTTAAATTATTTTGAAATTAATTAGAAAATTAACATTTTAAAATTGAAATTAGAAATGATGAACTTTTAACCTAAAGTGATTGGAGTGATGGTCAAGAATCCGCTTCAGGAAGCGAAAGCCCTGAGTTTGATTCTCATTCCACTCTAAAGAGTCACTCCTCGTAGAATTATCTGGTGTGTGTAGATAGAGAGGTTTACTGAGGATTAGTCAGATTCTATAAGAGGCCTAAACACCGTTCTCTAGTCTCATAATATTGGTTTTCTATTTTTAAATAATTTGATATTTTAAATTTTTTTGAACATACTTTATTCACATCAAAACTTTTACTTTAGGTCTAAGAGATGTCCATTTACCAAAATATTCTCACAATGAGTTTTTCATTTTTCTAATTTTTAACATTTTCTTAATAGAGTTTATAGCAATCATTTCTATATACAATCATTTTAAATGTTGATAGATGACTAATTCAAAATTATAGGTATGAACCATTTCAATGTACAAGAATGACCATATCAATTTCTCTTTAATGTCTCATGAAGTGTGTTTTTTATTTTTATTTTTATTCAAATGATCTTTTCTAGAGGATTTTTTTTTCATAGCTACTGAAGAGTCAAACTCTTTTCACTTTATTTCAACCTTTTTTCCCCTATTAAAGTGCACATTTGAGGACTGGATGCAGTGAGCCATTTCTCTCTCTTTTATACTTTTTTTCATTAATAGTAGCCTTCAAATTGATAAGATCACAACAAATGTACACTTTATGCAAAGTTGGTCAACTTAATAAAGACTACCCACTGTAAACTTTATGCAAAGTTGGTCAACTTATTAAAAACTATCACGTGATGAAGGTCAACTGGTTGACTCCTGTCTTATAAAATGGGAGGTCTGGGATTTGAGCACCCATGCCTAACTTTGGTGCACCTTAGAGGCAGTGCCGGCTCTACTGAAAGGCAACAAAAGCAGCCACTTAAGGTCTCAAATATTGAAAGGCCCGAAATTATTGATAATCTTACTGCAAAACCCTATTAGGGAGGCCCAAATTTTCGCAAAAAAAAATTCAGATTCTTTTTTGTTATATATAATTAAAATTTTAATTAAATATTACTTATAATAATATGTTAAATACAAAGAAGGCCCGTTTAGATTTTTTGCTTTAGGCCTCAACTTGTGTCTGACCGGCCCTGTTTAGAGGTAGTGGGCTCATCCGTGGGAGTTTTAGTAGGACTGTGTCTGAATTTTCCAAACGTTAATCCAAATTAAGAAGATAATGTGTACATTAAAAGTAAGCTTGGTGGGATATAAGGGAATAAATTTAGACTTAAATTTAATTTTAAGCAATTGGTCTTAATACTTGAAGTTATTAGGTGTATTTAAAAAATTCATGGATGTCTAGTGATTCTGATTCTGATCATTACGATTAAAAGATTAAAATTTGAGTTTGAGATTGAAATTTTATTGCCTTATGACTCATCAATTTTTTTTTTTTAATTATAAAGATAGTTTTTAATAAAAATTAAATAAAAAAGATCAGCTAAATGGCATAAGTAGATTTATTCAACTAAAGGCTACTTCTTCACTCAGCTCTTTCCTTTCATTTCTTACTTTTCCACGTTTTATTCTGCAATTTTTGCCCTTATGTCTTCTTCTATTCATCTTTATATTTTTTCTCCTTCTTCTTTTTCTCTTTTTTTATTCCAACTTTAAATACTTTTGTATTTAAGTGGAAAGATCAAGATTATATCAACCTAGTGCTTCAATTCAATATGTTATATCTATAAGTTTTATAACTGGCATTTTTTTTAGAAAAAATGAGACTTATATAAATTGTTTGTCATTTCTATTTGAGAAAAGTTTGGAAGAATTGGATGCAAATTAATTGTTTTGCAAAAAGCCAGTCTAAAACTTAGATAACCATACAAGTGATAATCTCGACTGATACGATATGTATCGGTCGATATTTACAATATCGGCGATATATATCGTCGATATTGGTGGTTTTGGTTAAAAAAAAAAAATAGGAGAGAGAAATTTATTAGTCGATACTGAGATTTTCACCCCCGACTATATATGTCAAATTTCCTTCAAGATTAGTCCTCGTGAGACCTTTATACAAACTTCGATTTGCATGATCTCAGTGGATGCTTGCATGAGGTACTTATGTTTTTCCAATAGATAGTATCGAGCAGGGGGTAAAAAAAACCGCCCGGCCGATATGCAAATATGGGCTGATATGATTCTTTCTTCTCTTTTTGTGTTTTTTTTTAAATATCGGATTATTTTATTATTTTATTTTTTCTGAATTAAAAAATATAAAAAAACCGAAAAAGAAACTATTTTTTTAAAAAAAATTTGAAAATGTAAATATCGGCAGATATTTTGACCCTGGGCCATCACCGTTTTAATTTTTTTTTTTTTAAAAAAAATACCGATATTAATCATATCGGCTGATATCGAACCGATATGATTCGGCGATATATCGACCATATCGGCAGATATGAAGGCTGTACGACCGATATAATACGTATCGGCCGATATCTCGGCCCTAGGTGTCGAGTAATATTATAAATATGTGTAACCAAGTCAATCAAAATTTTAAATGAACTCCAAATATAGAACATATAGATAATACAATGAACTTAAGAGATCTAAAATGCATGATTGATTGAGTTTAAAATTTTAAATCAATGGATTTATAAATAACTTTTGTTGCAAATTCTCAATCTTTTGAAAATTAGTCATTAAGCCATCACTAATTCACCAGTTGAATAGAAAACCTTTTGTTATGTGCATGTGACTCACAATAGCAATACAAAAGGGTTGGTAGTTGTAAGCAGCCTCTCTAATTTTCAAATATGGGCCCCTCATCAGATGAGAGCAGCCAAGCACTAAATTATAATTAATGCTGATACACAACACTGGAGCCCACCCTTCATAATATTGATTTTTGATTGATAGATACGTTTCCAACTTTTGCAAGCCAGTCCTATATGTTATGAAAATTCAAAATTTTAAATATCACAATAAATGGCGACACCTATAAAATTAATATTAAATATGAAATTAGTGGGTGATTTGGTTTGTTTGAATATCCATATTATTTTAAAAAAAAATTAAACACCTTAAAAAATGAGACTAAAGAACAAATTTAATTTAAAAATAGATTGAGTTGAGTCAAAGATCACTTAGATTTGAGATAAGTTAAATTTCAAGCTCTGAAAATTCAATTTTCATTAGTTGGATAAGGTCAAGGGGAAAAAACTAGATAGTGAAACATGTTCAAAATTTTATATTAAAATATTTTTATATAATTATATAAAGAAAATTTATACATTATGTTTGCCTCTCCAATATAATTATTTAAACACATCTTATTTCTTTCATTTTGGATTTCTCTATTTTTAATTTTCATTTTACCAATTATAGATTGTGATACCCTGCTCCAACTGACGTGGGAAGAGTCCCACATCGGTTTCGAAGGAAGAGGGGTAAGGGGTTATAAGAGGCCACCCCATGTACTCTTGTGTGACGCTTTTTGGGCCAGGGTCCAAATGCAAAACTGTGCGGGTTCGAACTTGTGTGTGAGGCTCAGAGCGGACATTATCACACTGAGTTGGACCCTAAGCCTTGTTTTCGGGTCGGGTCGTTAATAGATGTTTGTTAATTTTTATTTCTTCTATTTTTTAGAGATTTTTTTCAATCTCCATGATGTTGGTTTTTTTTTTCCAATGTATTAAAATGATTAAACTCTAGGGAATAAGTTACTTTTTGGAAATAAGTTTCCTTCTATTGTTGATTTGACGTGATTTAAAGTTTAAAAACAAAATATGTGACCATTAATGTAGTTGATTTTCGAGATATGCTAATCCATTTAAAATGATTTTACTTACCCTAATCTCTTAAGTAGTTTTAATATCCAATGAAAATTCCTAAAGCAATTAATTTAACATTAGTGAGTGATGATGAATGCTTTTTTTTTAAAGATTTTTTTATGAAAATTTGGGTCGATACATCACTATGATATCGCCGAAATCTTCTTTTCCAGGGAAAAAAACCGATACATATCGGCCGATATTATAATCTTAGATTCTAACATGAATCCCTCTTCTTTTTATTTTTTATTTTTAAATTTTGAATCGAATTAGATACAAATTATTTATCATTGGGGACAATGTACTCTAACATAAATCTCTCTTTTTTTCTTTCCATTTTAAGTTTTGGATCAAGTTAGACAGAAATTAGTGAATACATCTATTTTTTTTTTTTGTAAACCCTCAACACATTTAAGTGGACTCAACCTAAATACAGTGAACATATTCAACCCAAAATGTTTTTCCTACTAAGACTTGGTTTGAATGATTAGTTAAGGTTAGAAGCTGTAGTCTCTACAACAATTAAGCTGCTAGTAGTCTAATTACTTCATAAAAGAAAACTTCGCTAGATGTTTTAAGTTTTGTATCAATTTGAATGATGACAATTCCGAGTAAAATATATAAATGACTATAATGATAATGATTACCGATTTGTATACGGTATCATTAATATACTTATGTAACTTCTATCTAGAAAGATAATGTTGTAGAAGGCCCTGACCAAGACAGATATACAGAAGGCCTGCTCATTGCAGGCCCATTTAAGGCCCATCTGTTGACGAGTATCACTGACATTCAATGTAACAAATATCTTCGATATTTTCATTTTTATCACGAAAATATTGGTAAAATATCTTTTGGACGTTAAAAACCCCAGTTTATCACGTCTGCCGTTTTTAACTGTAAATTTTCGTTAAAAACACGTTTTTATCGCGAGAAATGATAAGTTTCTGTTAAAATCACGAGATTTTACCGTTAAATTCCTTTTAAAAATGCTCTGGGCCAAATATATATTTTTTATTTCTGAAATATCATCTATGTTTTCAAATTCCGGCCACATTATTTATTTTTTATATTTATTTTTATTATTTTTTAAATAATATATTTTTTGTGAGATTTTTCTGTTAAATTCTCGATAAAAATTCGAGAATTTAAAAATATCTCGCTATTAACAATTGTCATTAATATTTCGAGAACGAGATTTCTGGCGATGCTGACATTTAGAGGTAGCAAGTTGGTTTCTCGGCCTGAGAAGTTGTTGACTTATGTTCAATCGATGAGTAGCTAAAAAGCTATTAATGGGTGGGGCCAAATCTAATTGCTTGGTCGGCCCATGGGCTGAGGGCAAAAGGGCCAGAATTTGTTTGTAAATGATTAGACCGAATACCTAACCCTCACTCCAGTCCACAAGATAAAATCTCAAGCGTGAGACCATCCCAGTCATTTGTGTTGAATTTGCGAGGCCCAGCCTTTGAACATCCATCAGCCCAGGCCTGATGTCATTGGATTAAGAGAGAAATGAAAACTGTAAGTGTCGTTAAACTCGAGGCGGATTTGCCTCCCGTCTCAAAAAGAGGAGGGTTGCAAGTTCGAGCCCTCATGGTCTAACTTTGGTGTACTTTAGGGATAGTAGGCTCATCCATAGAGGTTTTACGCTGGGTATCTCGCAGTTTCTCACATGTAAATTCAAAAAAAAAAAATTTGTAAGTGTTGTTAAAATTCTGTATGGGACTATGTTGATACCATATTATTTGCAGATGTCAGATTGGGACATGATTTTTGGAAACGAATGAATGAAATGATATACAAAATCTCTGTGTAATTTTTTTAATATTCTGACATTTTTATGAAATTCTAAAATTTTTATAATAAAAAATTTATGAATTGTAATAGAAGATAATATCACTAGAGAATATGAAGTTCATATTAGGTGTTTCTTCATGTTAGTTTAATTTTTTATAAAAAATTTAGATATTTTCTATTATTTTAAGACACTTTTCATTTAATGAAGCAAAGAAATTCCAAGGGATTGGCCTGGCGGTCAAGATACCCATCTCAAGAAATGGGATTTTTGAATTTGATTCACGTTCAACCCTAATGGGTCACTCTCCATAATTGCTTACTGAGTTTATGTGATTGGGAGACTTGTACATGCTTCAATGACATGAGGTTAAAATTGTTCATGTCCCAATACATATGAGAGACGTCAGAACACCTTCGTCATAAAAAAAAATTAATAAAGAAAACTTGGAAACAATAGTTATATGCTGCTCGAGATACAGGGAATAAGGTTGCTTAAATTAAGTTATGATTTCACTATTTTCCATAGGTAAATTCATTTTTTTTTTCCATGAAGCTAATATAGAAATGATTTTAACTTATTTTCACTTACGTATATATCAAAGTTAGCTCTCTTATGATCTTATCTACATAGGTGTAGTTTAATTGGTTGCCTCCCATTTTAGAAAGTGAAAGATTGTGAGTTTGAGCGCCTATGGCCTAACCTTAATATGTTTTATAGGCAGTGGACTCACCTATAAAAATTTTCCTTTAATTATCTCACAGTTTACTACACATAAATTAAAAAAGAAAAGTTAACTCTCCTGTCCTATTCTCCACATAGAAGCATCATCTCACTATTTTTGCTCCGTCAATGAGACTTATGAGAATGATTTTCAAAATTAGAATATTGCTATAGGCCTCACCAAACCATACTTTTCAAAGGATCTTGACCCTGAAATTATTGCCATATTTTTCCCTCATTTGAGGTGTGAGTATTGACCTTTTAATGATTTCAATGCTTTTATGGACTTTGATACTGCTACTCATTTATCATCTTCTCAAAGGTTTTTGTCATTGAGGCTGGTTGAAAGGAGAGGGTGCAAAGTACAGACTATAGAGGTCTACTCTATATTCACCTGTTGTCTTTCTACATCAGATTGGCTTCTCCAATCTACAGTATACAGAGATTTGATGTGATCTAAAGCTGGTCTAAGAAAGAGATTTTGTGGTTTGGCCAACACCCACGCAAGAATAGAGGTAGAAAGTGGGTTTGGAAACTATTCAACCCAATTACATCCAATCTGATTTTCAATCTCCAATAGTGAAACAACAGAAAATGATGGCCATTTTTAAAAGAGAAGTTGAGAGGGCATCTTGTGGGGGCTCGTCCAACTCACTAATCTGGATGGAGTGGATGGATATAGCTCTAGAGAAGATCGGTGAAGCCTTTAGCCATTCAATTCTGAAGTAAAAAAATTGATTCGTCCATGAGAACACCTGTTATGTCTGTATCGACTGCAATAGCCACTATGCATCCATATACAGCAAGTTGATACACATCTGTCTGCATTCATTCATCACTTGTCTAGATCCAAGCCGCAATGTAGTAATGCGTTGCAACCGATATGTATCATATCGATTTTGCATGTGATTCAATCTGATCATGAAATAGATAGCCACAACAGAAATTGGCGACCGATCATTTATTAACTTAAATTTAAATTATCAGTGAATAGTAATACTTTATTTAAGTGATTTTTACGAATTCTCAATTTATGTGATGGATCTAAAGGAACTTTTTGGTACGCAGAATGAATAGAATTGAATGAAGAATGTAACAAAGAATGTGGGTTGATGTAACTTCACTTTATTGAAGAACTTCCCTCTTAATTCTTTTAGTACGATTTTTTAAGTCCAAAATTATACCCTTTTCACTTAAAATCAGTCCCAGAGTTCATAAAATTCAAAGTACATGCATTTTGATACCTTGTTTGTAGAAATCGGTCGAGAAACGACTTCGTTTGAAAATCCCACTTCACAATCCACTTCGCTAACGATTTTTTTCATAGGATAAAAGAGTAATTTCCATCCACTTTTGAAAAACGAGTGTGTAGAAAAAGATTTCTCAGATGTCTATATAAACTCCCTTAATTAATTAACATGGCTATAACTCAAGTGGTGTGAGTGATAGTTGGGGAAATCATGATAGTGAAAAAGATCCAAGTGAGAAACAACGTACATATGTACCATCATATTCAATATTCATTGCTTCATTATTATTATTATTATTATTATTATTATAATAATAATAATTATTATTATTATTATGTTGAGACTATCATATTTACACCAAGAATGATGAAGACAGAGGATGACAATTGACAAAACTAGCCTCCTTTGAATGTGCTCTCTTCCTTTCTCTCACTTCTCTCTCTTAATTTCTTTTCTTAAGACTTCATTAAGACTCACTTGAGACTTGAAAACTGGTGACCTGTGTCTGCTCTGTTTGTCTTTCCCATTTCACATGTTCAAGATAGAGAGAAAAAGAGACCCAGAATTCAACAGCTGATGCCTGTCTCTTCAGATTTAAGGTAAAGGCTTTAATAATTTAAGCTAGTGTCTCTTCAGACATAAGTTAAGACCTAATATGGCTCATTAATAATGTCAAACTCTAGTTGGGTCTAGGCAGTGTCATTTTCAGAAATTACATTTGAATGTGGATCCTCACGTGACTAAATTCTGTTGCTTTTCCTCGTTATGGCCATAATTCAACTGTATTTGTAGACTTTATTGGCCGCACATTTTAAAATAGACAAATTTTTTCGGAGACATGATGAATTCTCATTTTATATTTACCAGTTTACCGCTCATCAAATACCGGTATACCGATATATAGAACATATACATGTAGAGAGACGTGTTATAGGTAAATCGATACTTGATGAGCTATATATCAGTAAGAGTAAAATGGAAATTTCACTCTATTTCGTATCTCCTAACAGATTTTGTCTGTGTTAGGATGGTTGCTCGAGTTTATTTAGACATTTATATGTATTAGATGGTTGGATGAGAAAATATTTGTGATAAACTTATAAATGGAATAAATTTCAGTTTGATTTGACGGTTGTAGCCCTTAATCAAGAGTAAATGACTTGAATGCTCAAGTACTGAACTAGTTATGATTATGATTACCAAATGAACATGATTTTTTTTTAAGCCTTAGTATAAGCTATGCAAATCCTACATGTTTTACCACTCAAAGACATTTTTAAGTGGGAAACAAGACCGTATATAGTAGGAGGAATACATGGAAATTTATTATTCTAATGTGTAAAAATATTGTTCTTAAAGATGAAAAAATGGATAGATAATTAGTATACTTCATCTGACAAACATTTTCATGCCCGTAAGGTGAAAATATAACTTGGGTAATGAAATGCTACACATTTATGTAATAAACTCGAGTAGTTGTAACGACCTGACCTTATCAATCACAATATTGTTCGTTTTGGGCTCTACGTGGGTCCTCACGGCTTTGTTCTAGGCCCTGGGCCACATGGCCAGGCCCAAAGGGCTTGTGATGGAGAGGGGCTTTGCCTCCTCATAAATAGCCCTCTCCACCCAACTCCACAACCGTTGTGGGACTTGGGTGGGGTGCTACAATCTACCCCCTTAAGACCAGACACATCCCCGGCTCTGTCACGTCACACTGATAGGGGGTCTACACACAAAGGCAAGCAATGTCATGCAAGTGGAGCCTACACAGTCTGAGTGTTGAACCATGCTCTGATACCACTTGTCACTACCCGACCCTATCAATCACAATATTGTCTGCTTTGTGTCCCACGTGGGCCCTCACGGTTTTGTTTTGGGCCCTGGCCCAAATGCCTCGTGATGGAGAGGGGCTTTGCTTCCTCATATATAGCCCCTTCCACCCAACTCCACAACCGATGTGGGACTTGGGTGGGGTGTTACAGTCGCATTAGGAGGTTGTTTATCTATTTTTTGAAGAAAATAGTTCTACAGAAAAAAATATCTTTGAGTTTGGTTAATGTAATTCAACTGGTGCTATGGAATTTAGGCTCGTGTAAGACTATAGAAATATGATGTTCTGTTATTTGTATTAAAATCTCAATTGGTTGCCTCCTGTCTCTAAAAGCGGGAGGTTGAATCTAATAAAATTAAAGCACCTAAAATATAATAGATATTTCTTACTAAGATAAGTTGCGTGACCTACATTCATTCTAAAAAGATGAACATACTTTGATCTATGTACATCATTATCATCATTTAAGTCATTTATTTTATTAATTTAAAGTTGTCCTTTATATTTAAATTTAACAATTATTTCTATGAGCCGACTTATCTTTAAATTTGTAACCATTAATGCATTCGATGAACTTATATCATATGAATTAATATTCTAAGGTATCCATCCGTAACAAGCTAGATTTCAAAGCGAGTAGGATGTTTGACTTGGACACTGCTGAGCTGAGTACTTTTTATTTATTTATAATTTTAACAACTAATCGAGAAAAATAAAAGAATAGTTTTTCTCTAAAATCATTATAATTTTATGAGATGAAATATAAATTTATAATAATTTATAATAAAAATAATAAAACTAAAATAACAAGATGATGAAGAAGCTTGATCCTTTTATTATTCATGTTATTTACTTCGTGTGTGTCCTATCCAAAATGTGTGGCTCAATTTAAAAGGTCAACGAGGGAGGCCTCCCTTAAGAAACGGGCTTGATAGTGGGTCTGGCCCAGTATCTTCCACTCTGTACCGCTCCTGTATGCCTGGACTGGCCCAAAAACCCGAACTCGCCAGTGTAGAGAGGGCAAGGAATATAAGGGGGAACTTTTTACCCCTCCTCTCCAACTTCCCTTTTCGAGAGAGGAGTTTTCATGCTGCATTTGGAAGGAGGGGTAACTCTCCCTTACTCTTGTTTGGTAATAGAGGAGTGAGGGTAAAAATTTCTCTCTTTCTTTTTGAAAACCCTTTATAGCATGAAGGTTTTCAGAAAATCCTTGACCCTCTTTACTCCTCTTTACCCTCTTTTTGCATTAACATAGGGCCGAAACTCGGGTCGGGCCGGCCGGGTTTTGACAAACCCAGCCCTAACCCATGTCAAAAATTTTTGAACCCGACCCAACCCGACCCGAATTGCAAACCCGAGTATGTCAACCCAACCCGACCCGAATTGCTAATACTCTCAACCCGAGAGTTGACCCGACCCGACCCGAGTTAGCCTAAGTTAGGCCGATTTAGCCTGAGTTAGCCTGATTTTTGAAAGAGGGGAAGAGGGGAAGAGGAAGAGGAAGCGGAAGAGGTAGATATTGATTTTCAAAAGAGGGAAAATGGAAGTGGAAAGGGCGTAGGGTTTTATTTAAGTTATGAATTTGGGTCGGGTTTTTCCAGGTCGGGCTTTTTCGGGTCGGGTTGAAATTTAAATTCTTCAGCCCAACCAGACCCGAATTTCAGTCGGGTTTTTTTTTTCCTTTCCCAAACCGACCCGAGTTTACAATTTCTATAACCCAGCCCACACTATTTTCGGGCCTGGTCAGTCGGGTCGGGCCAAAACCCAACCCAAGTTTCACCCCTACATTAACAGATCAAAATTATTTTAAAATATTTTTTAATTGATGAACATTATTTAATAATTATATTTTATAAAATTATATTTTTAAATGAATTTAATAAAAATTATTTATTTTCATAAAATTGTTAATATGTTAGGTTAGTCTGCTTATAGTTATCAAAGAAGATTTTTTTGTCTCTTAAGGTAAGTTTTAAATTTATCCCTATAATTACTAAACAAGGTAAGGATAACACATGCACAAAGGTCACCCATGTTCAAAGGTAACTTCTGTAAAATTTATCGCTTGTAGAGACACAGCTGAGGTAATCTCTGACCGGAGTTACCTTAGGTAATCCTTCCAAAATTTACCCCACATCCAAATGCAGTCAAAGAAACGCGAGTAAGATGGGGGGACAAAGGGCAGCTGACCCGGAAACCCGAATTTGGGTCTGGGCCTACAGCCGAGCGTGAAAAGGACGCAGAGAAGGAGTGGGGGGCACCATGGATGATTAAAAAAAATGAACATAAATTGCGGGAGCACTGAAGCCATTGTGTGACTGCAGGTGTCCTTGTAAATTTATGAGGTGATGGTAACAGTTTAGGATTGGTGGGAAATTTAAAGCAGCACCGCCCACACCAAATTTGTATGTCAGTTTGGTTGGCCATCACTACAGCTTTGTGAATGCATTCAATCTTTATTGCTAGCTTTGTGAATGCATTCTATCTTTATTGCTTTTATTTGATTCCTTCTTGGCTTCTATTTCATGTTTCTCACTGCATGGTCAAGAAACTTGTTTGTATTTGGGTGATTTTATATTTTTGACATAAAATATAGCAGCTTTATTGCAATTGGGCGATCTTATACTTTTGTAAAAAGTTTGATAGAAAATGAGAGAAGAAAGTATAGTAGTTTGGTAGTCAAGAATCTGTCTGAGCTCAAGTCACTCTCAACACAGAATGTCCATTCTCTGTACTGTTACTCTATGTTTGTGAATAAGGAGGTTTGCACAGATGTTCTAAGGATTAGTCACGTGCATAAATTTGATAGTAGACCGCCAATTTTCACCCCTGCCAAAGCTTATGGGTATGTTTGACAGATAATTCACGATAGAATAAAAACGATTTCATTTCGTAATAAAAATGATAAATCCTTTTGAAGGACATTACTAAGTGACACAAAAAATAAGTCACAACCATTTTCAATGTACTTTTTTATCACTATTCTTTCCACCAAATATGACTCTTTGAAAACCATTCTAATTTCAACAATTCTATATCATTCTACATACAAATAATAGCTTTCTTTGTCTCCTTCACATTGCACATAATTCATTGAAGCACCTAAATAATAATAGTGTTTATTAGATAATATCAATTTTGAATTAAAATTTTAGAGATTTTTTGCAATTACATTCTCCTACCAATGGAACCTCTACATTAATGTATACTTTCATCAAGAGAGCACCATGATAGATTATCGGTCAAGCATTGAATCTAATAGGTTTCGAAGAGGAAATATCATATAATTACCAAGACAAGGATGCATAGTGATTTTGACCACTAAGATCAAGTGTATAAAGATTGATTTTTTTGAACTCAAATGTGTTTCACTTGTAACTCATCATGTCTATTTTCAATATGAAATTTTGGATTTTAATGGTCTTAAATGGGTGCGCTTAGACTTAGTGTTTTTCCAAACAGGGCAGGCTTTGACTTTAACCTACAAAATCTGATGGTTTTAGGACGAGCTTAGGTCACCATAGAGCATAGCCTAACCTGAACCCGACCCGTAAATCCTCCTAAATATAGATTATGAGATAAATTTGAAATTGTGTTATTACATTAATCAAATCAAATACAAATAGAAACATTATGAGAATATTCATAGATACAATACCAAGTTGAGATTCCATTAAATCCTAAAAAATAATAATCTATGCACTGTATAAGATGGAGAGTGGAGTGACCTCCTTCAAGGAATACATGGCCACCAAGCATTGTGATATATACATTGTAAAATGAATAATTTCACTTAATGGTTTAAATTATATGTTTGTATATTTAAAAAAATGGTATATAGTTAATTTAACTATATAATTATTTTTACGATCAAATATATTTTGAAGTTTCCAGTCATATCACATAAAACTATTAATGGATAATACAAATATGTGGATAAAGTGATGAAGTTGAGGGTAAAATTTAGTCTATGCTGACTAACTTTGATGGTATACAGATCACTATCCATCAACATTGATATATAAACTCATTTTAAAGGAGAATATCAATATTACCATTAAATCCTTATATTAGATTGATAACATTAAGATTGAACCACATTTTGACCTTTTGATCAATTTAGAAATTAAAAATTATTTTGTAAGGTAAGATCCACAATAACACAACAACTTATTAATTAGGCCTATTGTGATACCCTGCCCCTGTAAGCACACCAGTAACCGATGTGGGGAGTCCCACATCGGTAGTGAAGGAAACATAGAGTGGGTTTATTTGAGGCCACCCACTTCAACTCTTGTGTGACACGTTCCAGCCCAGTGGATGGGTAGTGGAAACAAATCCTTGAGGGGTGGACCTAAAGAGGACAACATCTCGCTGCGTACTCTGATACCAGGTGACTCTTTCTGGGCCAGGCCTTGTCGGCCCGTGCCCAAGAGCAAATCCGTGTGGGCTCGCTTGTGTACGAGGCCTAGAGCGGACAATATTACACTAAGTTGGACCCTAAGCCCTGTGTTCGGGTCGGGTCAATTTGGTATCAGAGCTCCGGATTCTACACTCAGACAGTGTGGGCTTTCCTCCTTCACTGGTGTTGTTGACCTGAGCCGAGTCGAGCTAGGGGCAGCTCGAGGCCTTAGGGGGGGGTGATTGTGATACCCTGCCCCTGTAAGCACACCAGTAACCGATGTGGGGAGTCCCACATCGGTAGTGAAGGAAATATAGAGTGGGTTTATTTGAGGCCACCCACTTCAACTCGTGTGACGCATTCCAGCCTAGTGGATGGGTAGTGGAAACAAATCCTTGAGGGGTGGACCCAAAAAGGATAATATCTCGTTGTGTACTCTGATATCAGGTGATGCGTTTTGGGATGAGCCTTGTGGGCCCGTGCCCAAGAGCAAATCCGTGCGGGCTCGCTTGTGTGCGAGGCCAAGAGCGGACAATATTACACTGAGTTGGACCCTAAGCCCTGTGTTCGGGTCGAGTCGTTACACCTATTTCATAATTATTAGTTTAAATTTAAATTTTAAATCATGATTAATGAAAGTTAACAACTTAAAATTCTATTATTATAATTTCATATTTTATTAACTCACTCCCAATTTCTAAGGTTTCCATATAATAATGTGATAAACATAAAACGTATCATACATTGTGAGGATCTTCATAGATAAAATCATATCTCGAAAGATTTTATTAAATCCTAATAAATGATTATAGATTTATGTTATATGATTTTATTAAATACTAATAAATAATAATAGATTTATGTAATGATCCGTCTCACTAACATAATATGGTCTGTTTTGGAGGCTATACACCTTTACAGCTTTGCATTGAGTCCAAGTGGCACACTTAGGCTCAAAATATGTTGTGCTAGAAGATAGGAGAATGTGGGACTCTCTGCACTCCTCTCTTCGGGGCAAACTTTCTATAGCTGAACTCTCTCTCTCTTGCACTCCTTATATGCGAGTGCAGATCATTACATAATATTATAATGTCTTATATTTCTTAACGTAAAGTAAAAAAAAAATCTTTAGATCAATAATAAGAGTGTCTAAATCACATTTTCATTAAATTATAGTGAAAATCTCAAATCATACTTTAAACATCATAGTAGATGTTTTTTTATTGAAGTACCTTTATTTTTGCATGACTTTGTTGATGAAACAAATTATTTGATTAATTTCTTAATTAACTTTTGAAAAATGATAAATTATTATTTCCTGGCCTACCTATCTATGTCTAAGGAAGACCTTGGGTTTTGATCAACGGTGGAGCCCACTGATTTTCTTCTCCCCTTTCACAAACTATTCGGCTACTCTCCTTCGAAGGAAAGAGAGGAGTTCCATGGATGTGGTAGGAGTTTGAAGTGGAAGGGTAAAAAGGGTAATTTTACCTAAGTTTTTGAAAAAGAGTGTGAAGGAAAAGAAAACCCGGTGTCTGTATAGCTCTCCCTATAAAAATTATATAACTTAAAAGATAGGTGAAATATATTCCTTTTTCTAGTGACATTCTTCCATAATGACATTCACATCACTCCAAATAATCCATAATTTTTACTCATAATGTGCAATGTTCATTATTGGGCTGCTCAAAGACTCAACACCTACTCTCAACCCTCCCTACATTATCCTTCTCCTCTTTTTGCTTTTATCTTTCCATGGAATCGTCGATCCAACGGTCAAAAGCCAAAGAGTGAAGGAAGATCACGTGTGAAGAGGAAAAGTAGCAGTAAAAGAATAGAAAGGAGAGAGAGAGAGAGTGCATGGAGTCGTGGTCATGTCTGCAAGACCAGCTGTAGGCCCGGCCCGGCCCGGCCAGGCCCGTCTGCGCTCTTTTGTCCCGCCTTTTCATCTCTGCTCCAACTACCCTTTTTCTACGTTCTTCTTATATCTCTCTATCATCATTCTATCATATCTGTCTCTCTCTCTCTTTCTTCCCTAAAACAAAGGCGAGAGTTTTGGGGGGTGAGAGCAGAAGACCCAGATAGAGAAACAGAGAGTTTTATGGGTGAGAACAGAATCAGAGAGATAGAGAGAGAAGAGGAAGCTTTTTCCATTGAGGGGAATGTTGTCTGGCTCGAGGCCACCAACATCGCTCTTCCCATCCAATCCTTCTATCACAAATTTCTATCTGTTCTTCTGATCAGTCGATGCAGGTGACGTCGGACCAGGCTTCATTCCCCCCAAATTTCTGCTTCCTCCCTCCGATCACCACATCCAGCACCAGATCTAGACATGGGTATTTCATTTTATTTTTAAATCATTATTTATTTAATTTTTTAAAATCTTGAAAGGTGAGTGCTGATTCAGATCTGCAACCTTAAGGTTGTCTTGGAAAATGTTTTGCACCCTTTATTATGGACTGTTGCTTTACTGTTTTCTTTTCTTAATTTAATTGTAGATTTTGGGGTTGTTGTGTCCAATGTATAGGGTCTAAAATTGTGGGTGTGGATTTGCTGATTGGTGTAATGATATGGTTTTGACTGAAATAAAAAAGGTTTCCATTATTACCTACTTTTCAACTTGTTTTCTAATCTTGGTTTCAGATTTGGTTTTGTCAGTCTAGACCCTAACTCCTTTTGCAGTTCATCATTGGTTACAAGTTTTCGCATCATGACTTTCACCCATGTCATGATCCGTCTGTTTCCTACTTTCTTCAGATCTAGGGTTTCTTCTCTACTCTACTGTAAGAGTTCTCGTTCATGGCAATCTTTTTTTTTTTTTTTAACTTTGGAACCCCACCGATTCTAATTCGCAGTGATAAAATTTCGGATCTATAACACACCGATAAGTACCAAGGATCAAGTAAGGCACGCAAGAGTGTGAACACTAGGCTTACTGCAGAAAACAGAGAAGCCCAATCACTAGAACAAATAAAGTAATGGGTGAACAAATATATGCACTCCTTGCATTCTTATCTTCTTTTTAGGTTTGTTCTGACAGATCTGGTATCATCATCACTCAACAAGCAGGGAAGGATATGAACAAGATCTTAATCCTCAGGGAAGGAAGTAATTTACCCACCATGGTATCTCTTTTCTTACTACTTACCTGAAGTATGCATATATTTTAGTTGTTCTCTATCACAAAGATAAATTGAAGAATGATAATTTTTATTGATTGAATATATTCAGACATATGATGCTTTTCTTTTTTTTTTACTTTCCTTGCTTTTGAAAGTCAATGATTTAGGGTTTGATTCTAGAAATATACATCTTCTAAGTTGTATCTTATTCTAGCAATTTGAACCTATTTTATGTTAATATTTCGTCATGGGTGAACAAGATATGACATGTTTTAATAAGTTGTGAAGCTAATTTAGTGGAAAACGAATCTGTTCGATGAGGATCTTGCTTTTTTACTCTTTTGATAGCTTCTTAAGATACACTTTTTTTTTCTATAAAAAAAAAAAAATCTTTTCTGTAAAAGAGAAGTGGTGAAAAGTTGAACCCATCTTTCTTTCAATGCTTTCTGTTACTTGAGAACAAAGGTGAAAGGACCATCTTCTTAAGATATTGGGCTCATCCTCACAAACCCTGAACATTCCATCTCATTGAGAATTTGAAACCCTAATTTGTTATTCATATACATCTAGAATGTTCATCCCATGCCTTTGTTACACTCCTACATTTCGTATACGCATCTACTTACGAATTTCTATGATTTTGGGATGAAATATGAAATTGGGTTTCTCTTGTTCTCTTTCACTTACTTCACTTGGGTGCATTGCTTCAGAGTTCAGAGACAATAAGAAGAGAGAGAGAGAGTTAGGTGGTCATGTCATCGACACGTCCCATTGGAAGCAGTCCAATCACTTAGAAAGTTGCAGTCACAAACAACAGACTTACCAGGCAAAGTCAGTAGTGAGGCCATGGATTTTCTCTAGTCACTGCCTATCATTTATTGCAACATTGATATATCAATGCCTTTGTTTGGTGATTCCCAATGAGAAAGGCTCATTTTCAAATTTTAAATTCGGGTTGGAATCTTTGATGCAGATGTGGGTTTTCAGCTTTGACTGTAGCAGATATTGAAAATAAATGTAAGTAGTTTTGGGTTTGATTTATGTTCAAATCCTTTCCATTTACTTCTTATGGGATTACTCATCGATTTACTAATGTGAGTGGATTGGAAGGTTTACACATGCTCGTGGGTTTAATTTCATCTCCAATGTAAGGTGAGAATACCTATGTTAGAAAAGAACAAAGATTGTATTTGATGTTAATTTTTTGAACAAGTAGAAAAGAGAACTTCATTTGCATTGCATTTAGTTACTTAGTTAAGGATGCTATAAAGGAATTTTTATTGGGTATTTTGTTACTTTCTTTAGGCTTACTTTGATTGATTTCTCATCTTTACTTACATGAATTTGATTTTTTTTAGCAGTATTTACCTACATGAATTTGTAGCCCCAAGTGATTTGATTCCACTTTAAGGCCTTGAGGATTATTCTTTCCTTTGTAACTTTTGTGCTTCTTAAGCTAATGAAATTTATGCTTTCATCAATGTTTGGTACCGGAATAATGTTTTTGGAACATCTAATTTTCGTCCAAACAATATAATCTTGTATATGATTTGCATATTTTCTGAATTATTTCGTCCCATAGTTGACTGAGTTCAGAAATAATACCAGATTTCTTTCTTACCGTCCAGGAAACAGTGATACAGATCATCTCTTATAACAGCCCAGTTGCGTTACGATCAACTGAGTCAGGATTTGAGTGGGTTTTACTGTTTTGTAATGCAACTCAGTTGCACTTGCTCATGGCCAGATAATAGCAGCACATGTTTATAATTCCTGCCCTATTTATAGTTTCAAGTCTTGTGAAAATTGCACAATGGATGCTCAAATATAATCCTATGGAAAAAAAAATAAGAAAGAAAAATTTCCTCCCTAATGTTACGAGTCACCCAAGCCCTAGGGTTAGGGTCAACATGCTATTCTACCGGTTAAGAGAGAGTAATCTTTAAAATGTAACAAATGGTAATGGGTGAGACCAACCTCTTTCATCAAATCTTAGTAAGAGTTGTCAAATTGTTATATACTCCCTCCGTCCTATTTTAGTTGTCTCATTTTAAACATTTGTATTTTTTAATCAACTTGAATTTGACTTTAAACCACCTCAGCTGAGAAGTAATTCTTATCCATTTTCAACACACTTTATGCTACACCAATATTAATGGAATAACTATTTTGGAACAATCCCAAAATCCATATCAGACAACTAAATTGAGACAGAGGGAGTATCATCTTTCTATACAATATAACCCTAAACGATTTATATCATCTCATTCAATTGGATACCCAAAAATGATGAATGGAATGAATTTTTGTTACTCAACTAGCTAACCCACACGGATAGCTCAGTCTTGGATTGGACTCTTCTAGAGGTTATATGATACACGAGGTTTGCAGGTGTTTTTGTATATCCGTGGGATTATTCTCACCTCTAATATGGGAGAAGGATACCCATGTTACTTATTTATAGCCTGGAAATGATGGGGTCAGTAGAGCCCGCGGTTGGCATGTCATGATTCGAAAGTCTCCCTTATTAGGGAGATCAATGTTGTTTGATTGAAGATACATGTTAGCAAATAATTAGGCGATTGATCCAATTGTGACACTAAATTGAGAATTTGGATCCTATGAAAGGAAATGAATTGTGGTCGTAGGTTTCAAACTGCAAATACAATCAAGGTCTGCAAATCTAATGCAATCTGCAACTACGACTATTGGTGGCGGACACTGAATTTGAGCTGAATAGAATGAAGATCCTTTTGGATGCTAATGTCAGTGAGCAATATTTGTCTGGAAAAGTGATAGATGAAAAAAGAAGATTTTATGGTTGATGGGGTGATATGTCACTTGTTGCTTCACCAAATTGAGTTAGTATTCTCAGTGACTAATCCAAAACCTCACAGCTGATCACAGTATTGCTAATAGAGGCAAAACGATCCAATTGGTGGCTTGAAAGTTGTCTTACTACATCCGGTCTTTCACTTGAGTTAATGAGTCCTTGGATATGTGTGAATTGGGTGGAAGTGGAGAAAGTTTTATTTTACTTTCAGTCCTTTGTTTGGTAAGTAGAAAGTCTGTAGAAGCCGTATTTATTTACAAATTCATCCTATGAAAGGAACCCATATGCTTATAAATTCCATAACTCAAAAGTCCACTGTCGATTTAGGACTTTGCTAAAACTCCCCCTCAGTGTTAGGGTTGGAGAGACTCAGCTCTCCCCCCTACACAGGACTAAAGATACGAACCCGATTCATCCATGGGGACCCTCGCTCTGATACCATGTTAAAAACACATGAGTAGAACTCATCTTTAAAACTTATTTGTTAAAGAGATAGAACCCATGTGCTTCTAAATCTGATAATTCAAAGGTCCACTGGCGATGTGGAACTTTATTAAACTAGTAAAGTTCTTTGAGACCATAATACCTACATAAATTACACCCATGAAACATGTGACATTGCTGCAACTGGTGGTGTTCAAAGAACTCCCATTTTTTTATGGGAAAATGTGAATAAACTTTTAAATATTGAGAAAAATGTAAGAGTGGTCTGATAAAGAGAATGCGTAGACAATACCCCATACAGCTTCTCACTAGCTCCTATACTATGATATGGCTATAATACTGAAAATAATGTAATGCACCCAAATAAAAACCATTGCTATTGAAGCGAAGAGTGGGTTGAAAGCCATCCTAAACATCACAACACTTGCATGACACGATTTAAGATAACTTACTCGTACAGTATTTCTCAACATGGAACGATCACCCTAACAATGTGAGAAAGTTCGAATAAAGTTTTATGGTGATAACCCAAATGGGTTAGAGTGATAGTCACAAATCTGCTTTAAAAAGTGGAAGTCCTGAGAGCCACTCTTCGCAGTTTTATTTGGTGTATGTAGATAAAGAGGTTTGTATATGTTTTAAAGATTAGTTTGGTGCTAAAAAAGTCTGAACACGTTAGGTCATAAAAAAAAAGTTTTACTGATAATACTAAGGTTGATTTTCTTGAAGAGATGAAAACTTTACCCATGACAAAATGTGAGAGGTGAAGTATATATACACGAGAAAGTAAATAATATTATGAAACTCACAATCATTATGCTTGTACTTAGAAAACAGTTGCTAACTAATAGTAAGGAAGTAAGTAATAAAGGTACATTGTGATTACTTATTGAGACTTTCAAGTGATCATGGCTTAAAAAATCCCTTGCTACTTCTGGGTTTAGGTCTGAAACATATAAAATGTAGAAGTCTCAATGTTGTAATGTGTGTAGAAGCCTCCTAGGCATAGAACAGAGGTTGCAAGTCTTACTTTAATGTTGCCTCTTGGTTGTAGTCATATTTTACCTCTTGGTTGAAGTCTCACTCCATTCTAAAGGGTTACTCTCTATAAAGTTATCCGATGTGTATGAGTAGGGAGACTTATACATGCTTCGAGGATTAGTCAGATAATTTAAGATACCTGAACACTTTAATCATTAAAAAAATGATGATGACATGAGAGTACTGATTTGTTAGGGATTCTCTACTGTTGAAAAGTGAACTCGTATATTGGAAGTCTTTAGTTAGGTTTCTCTTTATTTTTGGAGCTTGGCAACTAATATCTGCTAAACATTAGATTGGAAGTCACATTTATTAATATGCCACCATTGGCAGATTGATTAAGTGAAATCATCAGCACTTGATCAGAAATTCATAATGGTACCTACTAGTGCTAAGTTCATGGGTGATGGATCTATTGTAGATCGAGGGCCCATGAGATTATTATTTCTTTGCTAGAGGTGTTAAACATATATCATGTTTGGAACAATCTAATTCATTAACATCAGCTTGCAAGCGTCGTGTATTAAGTAAATTTGGGAAGAGTCGAACCCAAGATCTCTAGCCTAATCCTATAAACTTAGACCAGTTGAGCTATAGAGATGGATTATCTCTTACACAAATAGTAGAAAAGTTTCTATTGTCGTGATAAGATTTTGATAAGGCCTCATTTTCAAATTCAATATTTCACATTCAACATTTAGTATTTGAAAAATAAGAAAAAAAAAGAAGTCAAATGCTGAAAATTGAATAATAAATGTCGAATGCTAAATGCTAGATATAAACCCAAAAAAAAAAAATTACAAGTGATCATACTACAGAAAATTTCTATTGTTAGTGCAATAGATGATCTGAACTCTTAACTTGAACTATGGTGGTTGACTTTTGCCATAGAAGCATCTTAGATTATATTTCTCTTGATCCTTTCCTAGATTAGATTAAGAGAATTTTTGCACTTTAAAATATTAGTATTGCATCACTTTCAAGAGGGTTTTGCCATTTTTAGAAAAAGAAAAGGAAAAAGAAAAAAAATACTCATTTTTTTTTTTTAATTTATGTGTAGGAAATCACGGGATACCCAATATAAAAAATACTCATTTACTTTCTCAACGAAGCCTTCTCTATCAACATGTTGTATATAATAATACATAGATGATCTAATTACTTTGTGACAGGTTGTCATGTCTCCTTACTTACACTACACATGTAAGTCACATGCTTGATGCCCTGGTCACTGTACAATCATGAGTACAACTTGAGCAAATTTGGTCTTACTTTGTTCATCTTTACCTGATTTTTATTTACTAGAGTCCAACCATTTCAATTCAAAGTTGAAATTTGAAGAGAAAATTTGATAAGTGATCCAAACCAACCTAATTTGAACATGTTACATATTCTTATTTCTTACTCCTTTTATCTACTTTTTAAGCCAACAAGAAACATTAGTTAAAATTATTTCTTTTTTTAAACCCTAACAAATCCAAAATTAGGATGGATTTTCAATTTTTTTGGGTCAAGTGATGGAAACTTAGCAAAACACCAACCTTAATTGCACCCTCAACACTATAATGCATCTATGAGATATTAATTGTTTATTAATGTCATCAATATATTTTTGACCTAACATAAAAATATAATAGGAACAAAAAAAATAAAATCAATCTGCAAAATTATAATAATATTGACAACAACAACAATATCAATATCAATAATAATGACCTATCTCAGGAAGTGAGGGTCTTGTGTTCGATTCACGTTTAACCTTGAACGGCCACTCTCCATTAAACTTATATAATGTATGTGGATTAAGAGATTTACATATGTCTCGAGAATTAATCAAGTAAAACATGTTCAATTAAAAAAGGGTAGCAATCCTCCCACGAGAGTTTTGTGTAACACGACACGGGTTTTACTGTATTGTCCATTTTGTCTCTCGAATCGGCTCGCCGGATCACTGACCCTTCCACTGCGATATAAATCGGCTAACTGACCAGCTCATTGAAATTTATCTAAGTGAGACTATTTTTTTCATAGAGAACAATAAGTCGATCACTGATCGGATCACTCACCAGATCACTAATCAGCTTACTGACTGGATCACTGATTTTTTTTTTAAATGTTTTCATACGATAGTAAAAAAGTAAAATTGATGATATCTTAAATTCTATATCTCGTTACACAAAATGACCCATACAAAAATCATTATCCTTAAAAAAAAATCAATAATAATGTTATGGCATCCTTTTTTAGCTTTAGAGATAAGCAAAATGTGCAAGTCTCTATCTGTGCACAAGATTTATGAAGACATGGGAACATGAAATATAAATGATGAGGGACAAGAGCTGTCCTTACAGTGACATACTTTTTTATGTGGCCTTGGCAATTTGGACCACCTTACTCACGTACTTTACTATACTATCATCGCACTGCACACCACCCAACCATGCTACTGTGCCCTTCGGCCGATACGGGAGATTTTTTTTACTCTCTTCAATTTTTTTTTTTTTTTTTTTATTTTAAATCTCAGTGACTATTTTTTTAAAAAAAATATTTAAAAAAAAATGAAAAAAGACTGTACACTCCTTTGCAACTTAGAAGTTGTTGATGGTAAAAACTATCCCTCCTTTTAATTGTTTTGGGAATCTCGTTGAGTTGAGAAATTCTCTATTTTTTTATAATGTTTTCAACAATCAATATTCGAAAATTCAACACTTAAATTTGATTTGAAATTTTATTGAATCAAAAAATTTGATTAAATTTAAAAAAAAAAAAAAAAAAATTGACTCTCTCTAGACTAGAAATCTTATCAAGTGGAGTCTGAGGTTTTGAATACCAGCAACAAGCAACATTACAAATACAATATCTACAAATATCATTAGATCGTTGATTGTCTGTGAGGACTAAAGAGTAAAGATACATAGATCACTATTATAGGCCGTACCACATATGGGCCGGAGAAAAAAATTTGGCCAAATATTGACTTTTTTAAAATAAAAAATAAAAATAAATATCAGTTATGGGCTCAGTCGATATCTCGGTCGATATTTAATTTTTTTTAAAAAGACAGTTTTTTTATTTTTTTAAATGAATTTTTTCAAAACAAAAAGTCACTGAGATTTCTGAAAAAAAAAAGTATTTTGAAGAGAGAGAAAAAAATTCGGCCGAGATTAAATATCGGCTTTAACCTGACCTGCAAGACTGACTTGAGAAATCATGGGATGTGTTATGTATTTGTAAATTTAGGGTTGAGTCAGGTTAGAAAAAAATCGTATGGAATTTGGATTGGACTCAGCTCAGAAATTTAAAATCAACTTGACGCGATCTGAATTGAATTGATCCAACCCGGGTTTCAGAAAATATAGAAAACTTGATAGTAATTTTTTTTCCTAGCTTTTGGTTAAAATGGGTTGGATTGACGGGCCGGCAACTTGGGTCGAGTTACGCTCAACAATTTTTTATATGGATTGGATTTATTAAAATCCAGGCCAGCTCAAAGTTTATGGATAGTGACATTTCAACCATAACATTCCGCAAGAGTAGATTTTTTAATGTTAAAAATTTATTATATAGTAAAAACATTTAATAAATGAGATACAGGTATTTATGGGTCAAATTTCCAATTTAATCGGTATTTAAGTATTCTATATAAAAATAAATAAAAACTATACTAGAGTATTAATTATTCAATAAGATTTAAACTGAAATTGACAAGAGAGGAGTTGACCGCACATATCCATCCATGGCATGGAGTTATAAACCATAAATACAATGTGACCCAAATAGATATCTTATGAAGGCCAGCAATCCTCCCACGGGAGTTTGTATAATTAGACACGGGTTTTAGTGTATTGCCAATTTTACCCTTCACCCATGCCTTACCGAAAATTAAAAAAAATACATGAATAGCAAATCAGCTCTCTTATTAGCCACTTGGCGAGCCGATTTACTCTATTTTCCGGTGCTGATAAGTGAGCCGGTAAGGATAAAATTGAATAAGTCGGTAATTAACAATACACTAAAACACATGTGTGGTTACACAAATCTCTCGTGAGAGAATTGTTACCCTTTTACCAATATATAGCTATCAAATCTAAGGAGCTGTTTGGTTATTAGAATAGAATGGAATTGGAAAGAATGAAGATGGCATGTAGCCAAGTCTGCATCTTTGGTACCCATCAAGTTGAATGTAATGGTCAATATGGAAAAAATTATTTAGGTTATTCCCTATCTAGACACATCCAACTTGCAGAGCAATTTTAACCTGCCAGGCTTATTCATGATTTTTCAGCTTGATTACATGCATGAACAACAATTTTGTTTGTTAGACTAATTCATAAATGGGTTTTTGGTGAACTTAATTTTAACTATCATAATACTATCTGTCATAAGTAATATATTGTAATATAATTATGTTTTAAGTTTTTTAATTGAGTTTTTAAACGGGTTATAATTAAGATTTTCCATGAAGGTACATGGGATTAAATTCTACTTTTTCTATTGGATAAATTAGCAAAGTTGGTTAGGGAGGGTGTAATTTTATCAAATTCAATTCATAGTTAGAGTTATTAAATCAAGTTGATTTTTTTTTTTTTTTAATTTTGTGAGACCCTGACCCGGCCCAGACAACCGAGTCCATTAAGGCCAGGCCCAAGTGATGAAGAGTGGAAGAGGGAGTTTCCACATGGGGTTTATATGAGATTGCCCCCTCTCAAATTAGTGGATGCACTTTGGGCCTCGGCCCAAAGGTAAACCCGTGGGGTTCGCACGAGTGCGTGGGCACGTGTGGGCCCAAAGCGGACAATTTCCACTGAGTTGGACCCCAAGTCCTGTTTATGGGCCGGATTGTTAATGATGATTGTAATTCTATATTTCTAACCCACTCAAACCTATTCTTCTAATCGGTTTCAATAGTAGCATTAAAACCATCACCATTATCATCAATTTTAAAATCTTTTCCTATCTATACAAGACATACCTTATAAATTTTAATTATCATCATCAATCAATTTATTCCATCAATTCAGAATTTGAAATCTTATAGTAAATTATATTCTACGACCAATGTATAGTAACATTGTTATTATAATGAACTTTTAAAAGGTGAGCTCCATTTTCTTACCTTATCCTTAGAATTAGTAACTTTTTTCAAAGATTTTGACAAAATTTAACAAACCCTACTTTTTGAACTCTTCAAAATTATTATTATTATTATTATTTTAAATTTACAACATTAAAAACCGTGACTTTATTACCTTATCCTTAGAATTAGTAACTTTTTTCAAAGATTTTGACAAAATTTAATAGGCCCTACTTTTTGAACTCTTAAAAATTATTATTATTATTTTTTTTTAAATTTACAACCTTAAAAACCGTGACTTTATTAATCCGTTTCAGGTGATTTTTGTTGGGCATCATGCTCAAAGAAAGATCTTTACAGTGGACTCAACCACCTCATTTGATAGGCCAATGAGGGGTTATAAACTCGGATTTCTGAGATCTCGGACTATATGGCCGATATCAAATATCGGCCGAGATCTGTCTTTCTCCTCTTGTTTTTTGGAGAATATCAGAATTTTTTATATTTTAATTTTTTTAAATAAAAAAAAAGAAGAAGATAGGAGGCCCAATTTTGAAAGAAAAAAATTGAAATTGAAAATATCGGCCGAGATATTGGCTTGGGCCCACAGCCGATATTTTATTTTATTTTATTTAAGAAAAATGATAAACCTATATATATATATATATATATATATATATATATAATATCGGTGATATCTCGGCCATATCGACTGATATTCCTATAGTACGGCCGATACGATATGTATCAGTCGAGATTTATTCCTTTGAGGCCAATCCACAGGATAATACTGTACACACGGATACACCAATGTGCATGTGATCATCCTTTACATGCTTTTGTCACTTAAATGCACAAACGTGGCATAATCATATAATGTTGGTCTAGGCCCACGTGAGTGGGCCAATTAATAAAGCTGTACGGGCCAATTGATGTTTGGGCCTTCCGCCTGAACATTTAAACCCAATCCATCCCTTGCTAGTCAAAAGTTCTTTCTTTCTTTTTAGAAAAGAAAGAGAAGAAAAGAGGAGATGAAAGCAAATCAAAAGCAACAACAATGTGGAAAATAAGACTATAAATTAACTATCCTATGTGTAAACGAAGCCCATATCAAATATGAGAGTCCTAATGTAGCAATTTACCGAGTTTGTGTTAGCCCATGCGCAAAATAGCCGAAAATACGGCTTCATGTAGTCAAGGCCCAATAAAGCCCATTAAGTTCGCATGTAAGATTTAAAATTGTACTCAACGTGAGACTTTTTAATACTGAGACCATACTTTGTCCGATACAAGTTCAGCCCGTTATCATCTGGGGCATGTAGCACAATTGATCAAAAGCCCAAAGAGTGAGGCCTGAAAAGGATTCAAGTTTTTGTATGCGAGATCCAGCCCATTCTCCCATCTAAGGGTTTGAGGCCAAAGGCCGGGAGAGGGTAGCCCAAAAGATTGGGCTTAATCATCACAGTTAGTTTTCCCTTTTCTTTATGATCACTATTTGAATCGTACATTCCACTTACCTATCATACTATTGTTGTCATCATTGTCATTTTGTCATTATTGTGTAAGTCATTTTTCTCATCTATTTAGAATTTTCTTTTTTGAGTTCAACTTTTCTTTTCTATTAGAGTATCCGACTAATCTTCAAAGTATGTGCAAGCTTTCCTATCCACACACACCTGGTAAATATATGGAAAATGACTCTTTAGATTGAAGTGAGAATCAAAGTCAGAACTCCTATTTCTTAAAGTGTTTCTAGCCATCACTCCATGTGAGACCCTGACCCGGCCCAGACGGCTGAGTCCATCAGGGCCCGCTCAAAGGAGTGAAAGTGGGAGTAGGAGTGTGTTTGTGTGCTTGAGGGTGGAAAGTAAGGTCCCACATTGGAAGTTGAGGAGCTTGAGAGGGGGTTTATAAGTAGCATTGCCCACCTCTTTGAGCAAGACACGTTTTGGGCCCGGTTCGATCAAATTCGTGTGGGCTCGTGCGTGTGCAAGTGTGTACGCTTGTGAGCCCAAAGAGGACAATATATTGCTGGGTCGAGCCTCAAGCCCTGTTTATGGAACGGGCCGTTACACTCCACCTCAAGTTGTTTGGACTATTATTTTATTGTAAATAATTCTTTTCTATTCATTTGAACAGTCAAGATTTCAAAGAATGAATACTTGTGTCAACTGACTACACGGAAGTGTAATGTTCTATACCAAACAAAAACATGTTAACCAAGTTTGAAAAGTTTAGATTCTAAAATCCTAGAATGAATTTTAGGGGTCCATTGATTAGCCATCTATAATTTTGAAAAATATGGGTGTAGCTCAAATGGTTAATCTCCTGCCTCAAAAAGCTGATCGTGTCAAGTTCAAACTCCCATGGCCTAACCTGGTTTACCTTAAGGGCAGTAGGTATCGCCCGTAGACATTTTACGTTGGGTTTTCCGCAGTTTTCCACACGTAAAACCTATCATTTGAGTAGATGGTGTTAAGATAAAGTTAGAATATCTGATTAGATTAGAGTTCAATTTATGTTAATTTTTATTAATAGAGAAAATTCTTTTAAAATTGATCTAAATTTTTTATAATTATAAATATGTGAGTTTATTAAGGAATGGGTGGTGGGATGGTCATGGGTTCAAAGAATTAGATATTTTACCACGAACGACGCAGTCATCTAAACTGATCAATACATAACTCTAATAAATGAGAAACTAAAGAAATATATAATAAATTAAAAGATTACTAATGAAACATAATAAGAGAATGAAGAATTTTGAAAATATAGTTTAAAGTGATAATTACACTTTATCTCTAAAGTTTTTTCTTTCATAATTGATGTCACCCATTAATACTTTATCATTTACAAATAACATATGTAAAGGCACTTCTTTACATATCACTTATTAGGTAATTCATAAATAAAGACAAAACTTAAAATTGAACCATGATGAAGTCTAACTCTCAATGTAAACTTTCTTCTTTCCCCACCTACCATCCTTACTCCTTACACTAGTTATTTCATGTTCATGCATGTGTTGTATTACTTCAATATACTTCTTCTATTCTATTTTAGTTGTCTCATGTAAAATATTTGTATTTTTTAAAGGAATTTTCTATATAAGACTAGTGATCTCATTCATTTTCAACACACTTTATATTACTCCAATACAAATGAGACAACTATTTTAGGATAATTCCAAAATCCATATAGGACAACTAATTTGGGACAGAGAGAGTATTAATTAAGAATGTATTTTTTTTTTTTTGAATTTACGTAGGAGAAATAGTGGGATACTCAAAATAAATTTTTTACGGAAGAGCTCACTATCTTTAAGACACACTAAAATTAAGTCAAAGAGACTTAAACCTATAACCTCCTAATTTTTAAAACAGAAGGCAACAATTAAGCAACACCCAATATTAAAAACGTATCTCTCTCCCAAAGTTCACTAAATTAAACGACTAAGCACTATGGAAACTCACCGACGTTTCCTGCCCTCTTTCTTTCCTTTCAAGCAAGTGGGGCCTATGGAGTGGCTGCCGCTTTGGCTCGAGTGGCTGGACAACACAACCACAATAAATGCTACAGGTCCCACATAGTAGCGTGGAGAGTTGGTAAAGTTGACACAAAACTTTTACTGTATGGAAGACAGGACATGGGTAGGGTTTTCATTACAAACTCCAGGCTACAGGTCCCACATAGTATCATTTAGTTCTTATACCACATAATAGTAAATTAGAAAAATCTATGTTGAGACTTAAAAAAAATCATAATTGACTTGACTTGATGAAGTCATGTTTCAAAGTCAACTAAATTCCGATCAAAATATAAAAGAAATTAATTATCAAAATTTGGAGATTTAAAATCTATATTCAAATGATATGGTCAAAGTCATCTTTCATCGAACTTTTTATTTAAAATTGGACGTTTCTAATGGATCTATTGTGTGGGCTAAGGCGAGAACTGATTTGGGCAGCGGTAATTTTATTAAAATGGGACATTATTTTAATTTTTATTTTATTTTATTGTGATAAATTGAAAAAGTAAAAGCGTCCCACAGCTCGAAGGAGTTGTGCATAAGCCAAATCATGTAAAAAACAACACATTACTAAAATATTATTAAATAGTATGTGAAGAGAATGGTAATATTATAGTTGATTATACATCAATGTTCAATTTTATTTTAGATTTTTAGTGATTCAATACAAAGCTGTCAATCACCACCAACAAGTGGAGCCGACCAACTGGAGTGTTGGTGGGCTTAGTTGAAAATGTCTATCTTTAAATAAGTAATCCACAAAAAATCTCTCTAATTTTGATCAATTAAGGCATATTTTTACACTAAAAAACTTGTTCCCTTAAATTATGGAGAGGCATACAGACACTCGGAATCTTTTCTTACACACCCATTTTCCAAAAGTTGATGGGAATTACCTTTTTGCCCTTCCACTTCCACTTGAAAACCAAATTTTTGAATTCTTTCGAACAAATGGACTGTGAAGTGAGATTTTCAAATGAAATCGTTTCTCGACCTATTTGTATAAACAAGGTATCAAAATTCATCTACTCTAAATTTTATGAACTCCGAGACTGATTTTAAGTGAAAAGTGTATAGTTTTGGACTTAAAAAATCGTATCTCCTCTTAATTCTTTGGGTACGACTTTTTAAGTCCAAAACTATACCATTTTCACTTAAAATCAGTCCCGGAGTTCATAAACTTCAGATTAGATGAATTTTGATACCTTGTTTGTAAAAATTGGTCGAGAAATGACTTCGTTTGAAAATCTCACTCTACAACCCACTTCGAATGAAGGAATTTCCACTTCATTCGAACGAAGGAATTCCTTCATTCGAAGGAAGTGGGCGGTAGAGTGTGATTTTCAAACGAGGTCGTTTCTCGACCGATTTCTATTAACAAGGTATCAAAATTTATTTACTCTGAATTTTATAAACTCCGAGATTGATTTTAATTGAAAAGGATATAGTTTTGGGTTTAAAAAATCGTACCGAAAGAATTAAGAAACTTCCCTATTAATTCTTTAGGTATCATTTTTGAAGCTCAAAACTATACCTTTTTTACTTAAAATCATCCCGAAGTTTATAAAATTCAGAGTAGATGAATTTTGATATTTTTTTTTTGAAATTAGTCGAGAAACGACTTCGTTTGAAAATCCCACTTCACAACCCACTTCGTTCGAACAATTTTTTTTTTCATTCGGTGGATCACTCGTTCGGAGGATGCAGCATTTTTAAGTGGAACGGTAAGATGATAATTTCCATCAACTTTTGGAAGATGGGTGTGTAGAGAAAGATTTTCTGGGTGGGGCTCCCTAAATTCTCTGTAATTTTAGAATTTTTATAACATTCAAAATTAAAATTTAAGATTGAATTAATTCCTTGGCTTTTTACATAATGAGCAAAGGGGACTTTCGTCTGGCTACTTATAGAAGAACCACTTATTTTCATTCTTGTATCTTGTAATTGAATTAATCATTTTACCAAATCAAACAATAGGTTACTTAAATTTATTACAAAGTTGGATATGAAATGTGAGTGATATACCTACGTGGATGTAGTTCAACTGGTAATCTTCTATCTCATGAAGTGGGAGGTGTCATATTTGAGCTCCCATGACCTCACGTGGTGTGTTCTAAGAACAGTAGGTATCACCTTGGAGATTTTATGCTGTATTTTTCATGATTTTCTATACGTAAATTAAAAAAATAAAAATAAAATAGTGACATATTGAGGAAGGTTTCTCTTGAGGAGCATGATGCATGTGCAATTGTGGTCATTTTTTAATTTTATTGGAACCCTCAAAACAAAGAATTGGTAAATGTGAGGTGGATTGGAAGGGTAGATTCTCTTTTCAGGACCCAAGCCAAAGAAAGCCAAGAAAAGCCATTTATTGGCAGACACTTTTCAGTGGGAACACAAAATCCAATTACCCTTTAAAATAACAACCTTCCAATTATGCAAGTCACGCCTGTTAACCACTTCATCAAAATTATTGGGGCAGTTCAGTTGGGCCCTTCTTCAATTGGAACATGTGTGAAAAATTTTGTGCACACAGGGGTCCACTTTACATGTCACGTCAGTATGTTTGGAAAATTCCACGTCATTTTCTACGTATGGCCAATTTGTAACGAGGTTTAACAATTTAGACACATATCTGAGGTAAATTTTAGACGGATTTTCTTCTTTTCGAAATATGAATTTTTTTTATCTTATTTGATGATTATAATGAAAAATGTATATGATTATCTCTTACAGTGAAGGGGTTTTCAGATTTATACGGGAGAAGTGAAATTTGTAATTTTCTCATCCATTTCCTTCACTATCAAACGAGGATAAATGAGAGTTATCTTCATTTTCACCCCTCTACACCACATCTTAAAATGATTATTTTGAGGATGAACTTAGACTTGCGTGTGTATCCCTTTCTACTTTTTTCACTGTAAAAGGTAAATCTGAAAAGTAAAATATTAAAGTTATTTTAAAATTACACTAATGTGGTAAATCATTTCATTAACATCATTCGAAATCAAATTCCTTATATTTGTTTTTGAAGCAAAATGATGCAGCACGGAATTGCCTACCTCAAAGTCACAATACGCAACCTAAATTTTGTCTCATGCAAATATTGAAGGATTTATATTGATAAAGATGAATAAATAAATAAAACAATTTATAAAAGCTATCATCAAATAAAATAATTTATAAAAGCTATCATCAAATAAATTGGGCCATGATCTTCCGCAACCCTCTTATTTGGATGGTCGGTAAATTTTGGAGGAGTTTTCTCAGATAATATGAAAACTCCTCCCTTGAAAAGGGTTTTTAAAAATGATTTTTTAGTATTTGATCATCACCAAATTAAATTAATTAGAATAATTATTAATTTGATAACTAAAAAAAATTATAAATAAAGAAAATTAAGCAATACGAATGGCGACCTTTTCAGTTTATTTGGTGATCCAACTAATCGAGGATGATCGATCTTGTGGCCCTTTAAACATCACAAATAGATCTGCTTATCCTTAAACTCTAAATCTTGGATGTACAACCTTAAAATGGATGAGACAAATAAGGAAAAACAAAAATAGTTGTCAAATTGGTTGCAGCAAATGTTTGATCATTCGGTAGTGATAAATTCTAGTTCAACAAAATGGATCATCAAGTGCAATTTAATGCAACAATTATTCACTGGCTGCACAGGTCTTGAGACCCATTTTTCAACATTTTAGGAAATTGAGTAAAGAGATTTTATTCAATTGAAAGAGAGAGTTAATGGTAGGGATGAAAAATTTGATCCATAAATATCAGTTTTATATATGTCAATATGTATTGTACCATCCATAATGCTCGTTTAGAATTTTATCAGTCATATTGTATTGGTTATTTTCAATTTTTTATTTTTTATTTTTTTATTTTAAATTATTTTGATTTTTTTTGGTTGAATCTTGCATTAGGTGTGCTTTTAAAGAGATTTAGAAACAAGTTCCTCAAGTGCAAAAGGTATTTGTCCATTCCAAACTTTTTCGGTATCCAATTTAAGATTTTTTCATCAATTTTTTTAAAATTTTCACTCTAAGAGAATCTTGGTTTTGGGGGTTCTGTGAAGATAATTTAATGAAACGGTATTGAGTTTTTATAGAATTGAATGAAGACGTCTAAATGTAATTGAGGTGGTCTGTAGGGTGTTTGTGTAAAATTCTAATATTCCAATATATTCATGAAATTCAATTTTTTTACCAAAAAAATTCATAAATTATAACAGAAGATATATATTATTACTGGATTCTAGATAACATGAATTTCATATTAGGTATTTTCTGATGTTTATTTTCTATTTTCTAAATTTTTTATTTTAAAATTTTTTTAGGACATGCTTTATTCCTATCTAAATTTTGACTCTTAAGTATCTAATATTTAATGAAAATTATTATTTAAAAAAAAATACTGATACCAGGTTTTTTATGTTACTCTATTTTTCTGTAATTTTTTGAAGTTTTCTTTTTTAAAAAACATTAATAAGAGAAAGAGTATTGATGGTCGATGAGTCTCTTTGTCAGCTAGACTCCAAGAGTCACTCTTAGATTTGATTCAAAATAATTATAAGGAAACCTTATCCAATTTAAGTCTTCCACTGTATTTGTGTAGGCTGCACATTTATCAAATAAATTAATTAAGAAATAGGGTTATACTAAAATACTATCAATCTTTAGAATTGAATTTGAAAATTCTCTGTAGGGCACTTTATTAGTTTTTTGAAAAACGAACAACTTGTATGATTTTTTTATTGCTTGCTAATATAAATGAGATAGAGAAAAAATGGTTAAAAGTATATTAGTTAGGTTGAGTTAAATCATTTAATAAATAGATTAAGATCGGTAAAAATCCACTTGATTTTAGTAGATAAGCCAAGATGGATTAACCCATTTTAAGCCAGCTTAGCTATGAGCTTGATGATCTATTTAAGATTATTTGGTTGGCTCAATCTATTTATTGAATTGGTTGGATTAGGTTAGGTTAATCCACTTGAACTTGCTAAAATGATCCAGTCAGGCCAACCAATTAAATAAGTGACTCAATTTTGGTATTAGTCTAGGTTGACCCGACCTTCTTATAGATGAGATAAGTTGAATTGTTCCTTTTAAACTTAGTCACGTACTCAAGTCGGGTCAACCAATTTAATAAATTACTATATTATACATGGATTAGATTGACCCATTTAAGATTGTTTAACTTGAATTAACCCATTTAATAAATGAATCGGATTTAGTAAAACTTGGATTAGTCTATCATTTAATTAATTGGTTGGGTTGGATTAACCCACTTAAGCGTGGATGAGTACTTGGTCATTTAATCCATTTAATAAAGAGTCACATTAGCTATGAATCTAATCAATGTATTTAAGATTGGTTAGCTTGGAGAATAAATGGATTAAGACATGAGTAGTCTAAGGTACTTTTTAGTAAATGGGTAAGGTTGGATCAATCTAATTAAGATTAGTTAAGTTGATCAATTCAATTAATAAACAGGTAGAATTGTGCCAAGTCATTCAAGTTGGGTTGTCAATTTTATTAAGAAAACATTTTTTTTTAATATCAGAGTAAAAAATTAGGTTGTTTTTCTAAAAAGATTTGAACTTGAAAGTCAAATTCATAGGAAAATCTTTAAAGAAAAATGAGAAAAATATTATTCCTAAGACAATTATTTTTTTTAAAAAATCAATAAATATGCCCTTAAGCCTTCATATATATATATATATATATATATATATATATATATATATATATATATATATCTATTTATATATATAAAAAAAAAACTTTTGACCATCATTGACTCATAGTTGCATGATTGGCAATTCTTTTACTCAACCCATAAACGTCATAACTTGGATTGGTGATTTTTTTTTTCAAAACTAGGTCTAAATTTTTTATCTAAAGTATGAATTTAAGTTAGACATATCTAAATTAAGGTTAAAAGGGTCTCCATACCCAACTTATTTTAAAATTACTAACCACATGTCCATTGCCCTACTCCCAGTCCCTCAAAAAGTTTAATGCTGCCACACCAAAGCCTAGATTTTAGTCTATTGCTGTATATTTCTCGTACTATTAGCATGTCTAGATCCTGCTCTATTACCATTCTAATTTCCTATTGATTTTTTTAATTATTTATATTTCTTAATTCTTTGTAATTTAACTCAGGATTTGGAGTGATTAACATAAATCTATCTCAGCAAATGAGAGTTGTAAGTTCGATTCTCACTCTACTACAACAAGTCACTGTCGGTAAATTTACCCGATGTAAATAGAAAGATTTACATATGTTTTGAAGATTGATCAGACGGTCTAAAAAACTTGAACATTTTAGTCATTAGAAAAGTTATATATAAATTCAAATTAAATTGATATAGGACAAATAATATGTATATCATATCCTTTATCATATCTTAACTTAGCTGGTCTACTGTCAACCTTAAAATAAATGAGAGGAAAAGAAAAAAAAAAAAAACAATAATTGTCACATTGGTTGCAATAAATGGTTGATCATTTAGTATTTTAAAGATGACATTGTCTATGTCAACAAAGTGTATAATCAATTCCTTGGGCCAACAATTTTATGCTTCAACAATTCGAAGGGTTAGACAGTAAAAAGACTCAAACAAAAGAGGGAAACTCCAAGCATTATTAAAGTAAGCATATAACAAAAGTTGAAAAGATTACAAGAGTCTCTCCTTATTAATACGGCACCGTTGGGATTTTATTCAATTAATATAGATTTATACTCTATTTTTTTTTTACCATTGATGTTATTTATCTCCCATAGATGTTGTTACTCTTTTTTAATACTTCGTCTGCCCCAAATTAATTGTCTGATATAAATTTTAAAATTATCTTAAAATATTTGTCTCATTTGTATTAGAGTAACATAAAATATATTGAAAATGAATAAAATCACATAGAGTGCTAGCTTTAAATAGAGAGTTTTTTAAAAAATATAAATATTTCAAATGAGACGGAGGAATTGTAACTTTTCAAATTATTTTTCTTTTCATACTCTCGCCCTCCAAAATAATTTCTCTTTATCAAACACCTTCATTATTTTAAGGTACGAAAGATAACCTTTTACCAATAGTTGTCAAATTCGTTTTTCAGGTTTTGTCTCCATCGTGCTGGTAAGAATGTAGCATTTTATGATTAATATAGGACAGTGAGGAAGTGGCCTCACATTCAAAACGTCACTTTCATAAAATAAATTCTTGAGTTCAATTTACGATCACATCTTTTAGATCATTTTCTATGAAATTTATATATACTTGTAGAATTAGTTCCACCTCCAATAAAAAATGGGCATACTCATGTTAAAAAAAAATAGATTAATATTCAAGGAAATGAGGAAACCCGGAATTTGAGAAGGGTTAATTTCTTAGTTGCATGATGCTAATATATACGATTTTTATTGTTGTGAAGACTTATAAAAGACTAATTCGATGGATGTATTCTTTTTTTAAAAAAAAGTAACTTTGCTATGTAAAATATTCAAAAAAATATTTTATTTTCAAGTGATGCAAACACATGACACGTGACCTTAGAACCTGCTTTATTTTCAAGCATTCAAATAAGATCATGATTCCCATAATCTACCAATATTAGCCAACATAGTATCTTGCTGTTGACAAGGAATAGGAAGAATCACGAGTTTTATTTCCTGCTATGCAACATGTGAAGGTACTAACTCCTCCAACTCACACATCCGTCTCTCTCTCTCTGTCTCTCTCTCCCTGCCTTGTAGTATTCCAATTGGAAACAAGAGCCAACTAAGAAAGCAAAAGGCCAAAATCCAATGAACTTGACACCAAGAGAGAGGAATTTTCTCCTTTCCAATCTTACCCACATTAAGAAATGTGCCTTAATTCAATAATACCTCTTCAAATCCTCATAATTCATTGATTTAATCCATGCTCTTTGGTGCCCTTTCACCCACTTATTTAAGACCATGACCAATGGACTGCTCATCACTGAACAAGCAGAGTAAGAAACAGAGAAAACCATGGAGAAAACCATGAGAATTGAATCTGTACTTCTCTTATCAATCTTCCTTTCATTGTTTTTCAGTGGCCAAGGAGGGACCAACAGAGGGGAATGGAAGCTACTGAAGAAAAACTTGGGAATTTCAGCAATGCACATGGCCTTGTTGCCAAACAACATGATCATTGCCTTTGATAGAACTGATTTTGGGCCATCCAACATTACCCTGCCCGGCGGTAACTGCCGCCGTGACCCGAATGACCAAGCGCTCACCAACGATTGCTACGCTCATTCCGTCGAATTCAACCCAATTAACCGCAATGTGCGTCCCCTGACCGTGCTAACTGACACTTGGTGCTCGTCGGGAGCATTATCAGTCGACGGCAAGTTAGTCCAGTGTGGAGGGTTCAACGACGGCGATCGTGCCGTTCGGTATTTCTCTCCTTGCGAAGATTGTGATTGGGTTGAGAACAGATATGGCCTGACCGTGCGGCGATGGTATGCGTCGAATCAAATTTTGCCTGATGGAAAGATGATCGTGGTTGGCGGGCGGGCGCAATTCAACTATGAATTCATCCCAAAGGCCTCTTCATCTGATCAAACGGTCTATCAACTTCCATTTCTAAGAGAAACCAAAGGCAATTCAGCTGAGAACAATCTGTATCCCTTCCTACACCTCTTACCTGATGGAAATCTGTTTATTTTTGCCAATACTCGATCGATACTGCTGGACTATGAAAACCACCGCATTGTGAGAGATTATCCGGAAATGCCCGGCGGCTTCTCCCGGAACTATCCCAGCTCCGGCTCATCGGTTCTCCTCCCAATTGAGCTAGGTGAGAAGCACATCCATGCTGAGGTGATGGTCTGCGGCGGAGCGCCTCCGGATTCAAATTACAAGGCGAACAGGGGAGAATTTGTGGCGGCTTCCAAGACCTGCGGCCGGTTGAGGGTGACCGATGAATCTCCCAATTGGGAAATGGAAGAAATGCCGACAAACAGAGTGATGGGTGACATGATTTTGCTACCAACAGGAGACGTACTCATCATCAACGGCGCCGCAAAAGGGACCTCCGGTTGGGGAGTGGCACGCGAACCGGTCCTCGCCCCATTACTCTACCGGACTGGGCTGCCGGGTGGTGGGAAACCGGAATTCACCGTCTTGAAGGCGTCGAACATCCCCCGGCTATATCACTCGTCGGCACATTTGCTGCCGGACGGCCGGGTGCTGGTCGGTGGAAGCAATCCAAACATCCGATATGAATTCACGGATGTAGTCTTTCCAACTGAATTGAGCCTCGAGGCCTTCTCGCCGCCGTATTTGAACCGGGGAGGTCCCCGCCCGAACATCGCTCAGATAAAACCCGGCATTTATCTGAATTACAACAAGCAATTTTCAATTGAAATGGAGTCGAAGGTGAGCAATGCAGGAGGGATATATGTGACAATGGTGGCACCTTCTTTTACTACACATTCATATTCAATGAACCAAAGGGTTCTGATTTTGGAGGCTGTCGCCATTCGCAGTACTTCCGTCGTCAGTCTTGTCATCAACGGCCGTGCTCCGGCCACAGCAGCTCTGGCCCCACCAGGTTATTACCTTCTGTTTGTGGTCCATGGTGGTGTCCCCAGTCGTGGGAGGTGGGTACACATATCTAATGGTGGAAATTAAGATGGGGTAGTGAATCCCTACTCTAATAGGTGAATCCCCTTATTTATCTTTCCAATTTCTCTTTGGAGGTATATAATTTTATCTATTCTTAGCAAGCTGTAAACGTAGTAAAAGAAAAAAAAAAAAAGCAGAGTAACTATTGTTCTGCTTATGCATGCATGTTATGATTCTTTGTCACCCCTAACAGTATGAATTATAAAAAAGAAGTTAGGGTAAATGTTTGCATGAAATTAGTCCAAACTTTTAGCTGCATAATTAATTGGAAATTAATATCTAATTCTGATTGGCCATAATTAAATCCTTGAATTATTTGGGCTTAGTCTATTTTTTTTTTTATTGATATATAATAAACTATGGGTTACTAATCATTACTTATCATGATTGATATTAATGGGTCTCATTTAGGTCCAATCAACACACACGTGTCTTTATAAAGGTTTTAGGATAGGAGATCTAAATCAAATATAATTATTATAATATAAAGATTGAAAAGGACTTGGTCTGATTCTATGAGACAAAGCTGGGAGTGCCACACTTTTTTTTGAATTTAGACTGACTTCATTTAAATATTTGAATTCTGTTTCAAGTTTGAATTATTATTTTTTAATTTGTATGCTATGTACAGTAGATAATTTTGATTTAAGAGTTACAGTGGCACTTTAAAAAAAAAAAAAAACTAATATTAATATTTTGTAAATAAGATCGTGGACACAAAGGGGGATTGATTAATCAAAACTCATTGAATTGTGTGGTTGAATTAGTTATAATGTTTATTCCAACACTAGAATATTATATAAAATGTAGAGTATTTGATAATAAAAAATAATTAAATAAAATAAAATTGGAACAATGAAGATACTTATGTTAGGTTAGTTGATTAGATTAGATCTAAATAATAGAGTTTGAGATGACTAAATTAAAGATAATTTAAAAATGGCACAGTAAATGAGAATTGAGAGAAGGATAAATAGACGGTTGGTTATGGGCCAGTAATTCAGCGCGGGCGGAGTCTCCTCCAATGCCACTGTTATTTTTAAATCCGAAGGGACTAAGGGTCCTAGTGGACTCACCGCCGCAACTTCATACGAAGGGTCACTTGTACCACAATGGAGGCTGGGTGAAAAGTCTCATATTGCTTAGGAGATGTAAGTCTTGGGTGCTTATATGAAGGGGTTGCCTTCTTCACATACAACAATGTGTCCCAATGGGAGAACAAAACCTTGAAAGTTGTCTGGTCTGCAAGTGAGACTGGATCCAAGGGCTCAAAGAAGACAATATTGTCGTTGTATACTTTGATATCAGCACAACGCGTTTTAAAGACGTGAGCCCACACTGCGGTGTGCCCAAGACCCTGTTGGAGTGGAGGGAACCAGGACGGTTGGCAAAACGAACAATATCGTTGTGTGGGGGAGGGGCCACGGTCTAACATAGACGGACCACTTAAAATATAGAAAAAATTATAAAGTAAGGTGAGATAGATAGTGAGTGATCGACTGTATAGTCCATAATAATTTAGATAGAATTCTTTTATTAATGACTCATTACTTTATAGCTTATCATACTCGACTTTTACATTAACAATAGATAGTTTTTTTCCTAAGTTATCTTTATTAATGTTTAAATGCAGGATGTAATGTACATTTTACCCAAAAATGTTAGATACCAACTAATAGGTTAAAAGCTTCAAAATTAAAAGATGATGAAAGGAAGAAAATAAGATATTTTAGACTATCTTATCTTAGATAGGCTCCACTCGATAAAATATATGAAAAGTGATAGATGAATATTATGTAAATTGACTATATAGGTATAGTTCAACTGGTTAATCTTCCATCTCAAGAAGTGTGAGGTGTTAAATTCGAGATTCCATGGTCTAACTTGGTATGCTTTAAGGACAGTGAATATCACCTGTAAGAGTTTTATGTTGAATTTTCTACGGTTTCGTAAATGTGAATTAAAAAAAAATTATTATATAACTTTATATGAATTTGCATCCAAAAAATGAATTGAAAGTGAATTTTGTTGATAGGAACGATGTAGATTTGCAGATGGTAGTGAATGGTGATGAATGCGGTAGGTGCAGACATAATTTTGTTTGTTAGGTCCATATTGCCTCTCTATGAATAATTAAGGCTCTTGCTTCATGGAGCCATACATGCGTTGCCTTACACTCCGACACCCATTTGACCCACACCTCCCACGTGGCCCACTCACCACATTCCTGTAAGGCTGTGACCATTTACATAAATAAATGTTCTAAAATTTTAATTTTTAATTTTATAAAAAATCTGAAATTCTGAATGGTATAAAATGATGTCGGCCATCATCTCTCCCCTTGATTGGTACAGACGTATTTATATCTGAGGGCACAAGGGTCCTACGTAAGGTCTAGTTTGTGATGACGTCATTAAAATTAAAATTAAAACCTTTGATGTACCATTATTGTTGGATTAATTAAGATAGTTAAAACCTATTTGATTAACTAATTTTTATTTTTAATAGTTAGATTGCTCTTAAAGTAATATATTCATTCGTATAATTTTTTTACCGTAAGATAAATTTATCTTTTGATATATAGCGTTAAAACACCTGAAAATGTACATTTCTTAAGAACTAGTTCTCATGAGACTATTGTGAGAATGGTCAAAATGCACTACTTAAGTGTTTATGGATGAGTGGATTTCAAAGGTTTTAACTTGTATATAGTGTATAAGAGAACCTATTTTCTGGCCATCAAATTTTTACGTTTCTCTCCAGTTGAAATTCATTGGATTAAATCGATTAGTTTTAAAAATCAAATTGGATATGAATGCAATTTAGAAGGGTCGATGAGTGTGAGGGAGAATTGAACCCACTAGGTTTAATGAGGATCCTACAAATCGAAGTTCTTGTGAATTTTTTTATAAGAACCCATTTTTTTTAGACCAAGGTGTTCAGAGTTCAGACCTCTTAGAGTACATGGCTAATCTTTAGAACATGTGCTAACCTTTCTATTCACACCTATCAGATAACACTATGAGAGTATGGGGAGTGGCCAACCTGGATGGGGCTATAGAGGGTAGTGTGGAATCCATTTGAAAAGTAGTTTAGATGATAATTTCTATTAAAGAAATAAAGTTCATTAAATTTAAAAAATCATAATTTTCAATTATTCAAAAATCTTCAGTTAAAATATAGATATTATTGTATGGATTTCAATGCAACAGTAAGATTAATACTAAATGAATTGAAATTGAATAGAGATACAATTCACGAATTAACTTAATGTCCGAAAAATGTCACACAAATGAATATGTTTATATATAAATGATTTTTTCCATTTTTCTACTGGAATCAATGGACTCTAAAATATTAAAAAAGTGAATGACTATGATATAATGAAATTAAATAGTCCAACAATCACAATATGAGCTAACTCAAAAAAAAAAAATTTGAAATCTAGGTTGCATCTAATTTTTCTAAAGAAATCAATACATTCTTCACACATTGACTTAAAATCCTCCTATTCCAATGAAATTAGGAGGCTTTAAATACATGCAGATAAAGCTGTACACCACTCTAGCTGAGTGGGGATTCAAATTGTGTCCTATATATATCTGTCACCCAAAAGGTGGAGCAGCAGCAGCTCTTTTTCAACACCAAACCATCCCCTTACTAATCCACGATTACCAAACAAAGAATCAAGAATTTATTATCGTTGGCTTTTGGTAATGAATAAATGGTTTTTTTTTTTAATTTATGTTTGAGAAATTGTGGAATGCCTAGCGTAAAACTCCAATAGGTGAGTCCACTACTCGTAGAGCACACCAGGAGTAAAACTTATGTCGGGTTTTAATTCAATTCACATGACCTGCTTGAGAAGAGTTTAGATTATGTATTTGAATATCTCGGATCGGTCAAGTTGGAAAAAAAATCATATGAAATTTGGATTGGATTGGATTGACTAATTTGGATAAGCAATTCGGGTCGGGTCATGTCAAGTTCAGTAAGTTTTGATATGGGTTGGATTGAGTTTATTAAAACCCGACCAGACTGGGCGCGAATTTTAGCCCTAGCATTTTGTTTATAATTTTTTTAAAAAGAAATATAATTAAAAAACACGATGACCTACAATTGTGTATGAAATTTTTGGTCAATATCAGCAATTCCGGCCATAATTTATTGAATTTTTGGTGAGCCAAAGTCGATGTATAAGATGTCTCGATCGTCTAAGCTGGCCCAAAAAGATGGAAAGAAATTAGGCAAAATTCTACCCATTTTTACCGACACTTATACAATTTTTTTTTAAAAAACGTAGCTTTAGATCTGAACTGTTAATTTTTTTTTTTTTTTAATTTGAGTTTTCAATGAATTTCAAGTAGAATTATATCGCATATGATGAATGTTGAAAGGCGAATTTGGTAGGAAAATTTATAACAAAAAACATCATGTGATCTAGGGGCGCAATTTGGGTCGGGTTTGACACAACATATTTAAAATATGAGCTTCATCTTAATCGAAAAAATTTAATCTATTTTTACTTTGGACAAGACTATAGTCATACTTTTATTATGTAATCTTATCTATTCAAATTCGCCAGTCATCTTAACACGAATAAAATTTGTTAGAAGACATAGGATGGAGTGAAATTTCTATTTTATTCGTATCAATGTACTGCTCATCAAGTATCAATGTACTGTGACACACCGCTTTACATGTATATGTTCTGCATATTGGTATACCGGTACTTGATGAGCGGTACACCGATAGAGGTAGAATAGAAATTTCACTCAATCTTATATCTCCTAACAAATTTTACCCGTGTTAAAATGGACGGCTATCCAAATTACCCAAATTTTGTATCTAAATAAATAACTCATTTTTAATATGTTTATTTTATAATTTTTCAGACTCAACTCTTTACAGAGATTATATTTTAATAGTTGATACTAATTTTATGGATGTTTCTTACTTAAAAATATCAACATAATATTTATATAGACAGAATTATCAATTTAATTACAAGGTTGACTTGTGACTTAATTTAAATGATCTGAATTGATTGATTTGAATTTAAAATAAGTTAGAATTTTTAAAACTAATTGAAATTAAATTACAAGAAAGTCAAAATACAAATTAAACTAAAAAATAGTAAATTGACTTTAATAGAACGAGATAAAATTAAGATGACCAACTACCTTGAGTATTTAAAATAATCATTTATCGCATTTATGATAACTAAATATTTATCTGTTTATCACTTACTCTACGGAGGCAACAGTACACCACCGACAAAAAATTTACTGCAGACTCACTTTGTAATCTATCCCTCCTTTATTCTGCTTTTTATGATGAAGAGGCTTTCCAACTCAACAAGAGTAATTAACTCAGTGTGCCACCGACGCCAAGAGACGTACGTACGTAATTGATAAGGCACGACATCATGGATATTCTAAGGAAGAATGAAGCTATCCTTTCAGTTTGTTAATGGTTAATGATACGTGCACAGGGCCGGCAAGCAGATTTCATGGCTTTTAGATGGGCCCTTTATTACTTTAAAAAGAAAATTATATTTTTTTAAATAAAATGTAAAACATCTAAAATAAAATATTATAATTAAATTTATAACACAGTATTATATAAATTTTATTCTTTTCGAATATTGAGATGCAAAATTACTAATTAAATTATTATATTTAAGTTATTTTAACATATCTTTTTGAATAGATAAAATAGTTAATACATTTAATATTTCTTCTGACATTTTAGAGCGAAGATAAGATTTTATCAATTTTAACTTTGAAAAACTTATTTATGTAGAGGCAACTGTTATTGGCATAGTTAACATTATTGTATAAGTAATACATATATTTAGATAATAACAATTCATTGTTTTTATATAATTTAGTACTTCAATTGATTCTTTTACTTCTTTTGGTATTCCATCTTTCAAAATTTTTAATTCTGAAAATAAATCACTTTCATCAATATCAGAAATCATATAATGTCTTAGAAAATTTTTAAGCTTATTAGAAGAACTCTTCAAAATATTATCATCTAAAGAATTTATGTTACGCTCCGACCCGAAAGGTGGGCCCGGAATACGACTAATTTTTTTTTTTTAAAGACTAAGCTAATACAACCATTCTAACTGGGCCGGATCAACAGTTAGGCCCAAGGGTTACACATGATCCCAACATATGGACTCAAACACATACCTTAAGTCCATCCCAAGAAACACAAACATCAATACACATAATATAACACATAATTCTAACACTGAATTATCATTAAAACATCATCAGAGTAACTACGGATAAAAGGTAGTTTCTAATACATCACGTTTAAATAAACTAAGAACCACACACGGTACTTTATAAAAACAAATGGTTCCAAGAACCAGAAAGCAAAGACAAGGGTATTCCCTTAAGTGGGAATCTCAAAGCAACGTCGCTGCTTATCCACCCTAAGCTTCAAACAGAGGGTTCTCCTCCTTGGGTTCAATCTCCTGAAAGGTGAGTGAGGTGAGCTAACTAGCCCAGTGAATGATATGTAACAGTGCAGTTTTAAGTAAACAACAGGTTAGCAAATAATCAACAGTTGTGATATAATATCTCATGCTTGATAACAAATTCAAGTATAATCTCATCATCATTCCATATTTTCATCATCTCTCCCAATACTGCTGTCATCCAATGTAACGCCTACATACTATGCTGAGACCATCGTATTAAGTCCCAACACGGTCAAAATATATCATTTCAAGTACATCTCCGGCTCTCACATAGTCGATACTGACATCCTCAAATCAGCAACTGTCGACACCATGATCCGGTAGACGTAAACCATTTCACACACATGGCCGATATTTGTTCAATAGTCAAGGGCACGTGGAAGCAGTATTACACATTTCATATGATCAACATCATAAGCATTTCACAATTAACATAGAACTTCTTACAACAGTGCATCATATCTTGGCACATGGGTGGGTTCATCAAATCTAAAACCACTCATTCCTCAAGACTCATCTCAATAAAAACTTGTTTACACCTAATGGAAAATTAAGTTCCCTTACTGTAAATGTGTCGTATCGCAGTCTCTGTACAACAAGCAAACAAGTGCACAATCAATCATAAATCATCATACATAACATCAAATACATACACACAAGTAGTATTTTAAAATCATACTTGTTTTCCCAAAAATATCCAAGGTAAATAGAATTGAGTCTCCTACTTGGTTTTTAACTATTTTAAGTTATAATAATCCACAGTATATGAATAATAAGGTGTTCAGTTCAAAACTCATATTGTCTTTTGGGCATGACCAGATTGACTTATTGAGTTAGGTCTAGATATTCAGATCACTTCTCGGTTGTCTTTTGGATAGGACCAGATATGAGATTTTGAGTAAGGCCTCGAGGTCACTCAGTGCCCGACAAATATAGAGTCGGCCTGGAAATGAAGTTACTCAGTGCCTGTAATAGCCCGAATTTTCGAAGCAATATATATTGGACATTTAATTATTTTAATTTGGAATTTGATGTGATGAAAATGCCAAATGGATCAACTTTGGGATAAGGGTCCAAGAATGGCCTAATTGGGCCACAAATTGGATGAAATCCATTCAATGGGTTAATGAGAAATAATTGGGTCAAAGATAGTCAATTTGAGTCAAAGTGGGCCCGATCACCATGTGGGACCCAATAGATCAAAATTGGTCCAAACCCTAAGGTAATGGGGTAGAAAATAATCAGTTGGGCCGTGGGCCCAATGGTGGGCCAATTAATTTAAAAAGGGTGATTTGGAATTAAAACCCCTAAGTTAGTAATGAAATGAAATGGTATGACCAAATGGGGCCCACCTCCACCTCACCAATTGAGGTGGCGTGTGGACCAAGGAAAAAGTGGGATCAACCATCATGGTTCACTTGGTCAACCATGGATAAATTTAAGAAGACTAAGGTGGATTAAGGTAAATTAAATTAATTAAAATTATTGTAAAATTACCTAAGTTAAAATGTGATACCCACCCCCCAAAAACCAATGTTGGGAAAGTGAAAAATGTCCCACATCGGTTTGGGGGATGGAAAAATTAGGGGTTTTAAGTGGCCACCCCATGGAACTCAAGTAAGAGGCCTTTTGGGCCAGGCCACGTGGGTCTGGGCCCAAATGCAAAACCGTGCGGGTTTGAGCTGTGTGCGAGGCCCAAAGCGGACAATATCTTACTGAGTTAAGCCCTAAGCCCTGTTGTCGGGTCGGGTCATTACAAATATGGTATCAGAGCCGAGTTCAATACTCGGACTGTGTGGGCCTATCATCCTTCCCTGAGTTGTCAAGTGAACCGAAGTCGAGCAGGGGACGGCTCGAGGCTTTAGGGAGGGTGATTGTGATACCCACCCCCCCAAAACCAATGTGGGAAAAATGAAAAAAGTCCCACATCGGTTTGGGGGATGGAAAAATTAGGGGTTTTAAGTGGCCACCCCATGGAACTCAAGTAAGAGGCCTTTTGGGCCAGACCACGTGGGTCTGGGCCCAAATGCAAAACCGTGCGGGTTTGAGCTGTGTGCGAGGTCCAAAGTAGACAATATTTTACTGAGTTAAGCCCTAAGCCCTGTTGTCGGGTCGGGTCGTTACATAAAATCAATGGAATTAAAATAACATGGCCAAGTGGGGCCCACCTCCACCTCATCAAGTGAGGTGGCGGGTGGGGTAGGTATAGGTGGGGGTCGTCCACCATGGTTGACCATGGGTGGATTTATTAGATAGATAATTTAATGGAATTAATTTGGATGAAAATTAATTAACCTAAGTGAGAGCTTAACTTAATTAATTAGGGTCAATATAAACAAGTCAAAGAGGACATGGGAGCCATGCTTGGTGGTTGGGTCTCAACCACCACCACCAAAGTCAAGCTAGCCCATGCTTGGTGGGTGGGGAAATTAATGTTGAGTAAAGGCCACTCCAACCATCTCTATCTCATTTCAAACTACCCATTTCACTCTAACCCTCCATACACACAAGAAAAATCGTCCCCCACCTTGCAAAAGAAAAGAGAAGAAAAACTTAGAAAGAAGGAAGAAGAAAAGAGAAGGAAAGGATAAGTCTTGGGCCACCCCAAGATCAAGATCCTTGAAGATTTCTCCCTCATCTCCGTACTCTTTCCCTCTCAACTTAACACTATCTTAGCCGATCCAAGCATGTCCCACCATTGATCAAGCTCATCTAGCCGATCAAACAAGGAGAGGAAGAAGAAAGGAGGCTAAGGAAGTCGACGGGAGCGACAAAAACCGGAGGAGTCGTTGGATCGTAAGTATATTCTAAACAAGAAATTTAATGTTTAGGGTTTTAAGTTTTGGAATCCATTTCCTTGGATTGGATGGTGGCCAAACCATCATAGGCTTTGAATTTAAAAATCCATCCAATGGTAGGATAAGAAATGGATAAAAAAAAATGGAGGAATGGATTAAGAAAGTGATGAAGTGGAAGAATGGAATTTTTCTTAAGTCTTTATTAAGCATAGGAAAATGGGATTTTTATGGTTTAATGGGCCATAGGGTTCGGCCATGCATGGTAAATGTGAATGATTTTTAATTAAGGTTTGAAGGTTTAAAATGGTGGAGAATGCTTTATGATAATTAGTTTTCAAGTGATTTAAATAGTTGATTTTAAATAGGATTTAAAGGCATAGAATGGAATGGATAAATGACCATAGGGTTCGGCCATGTAGCATGGCCGAACCCCATGGTGAATAATGGGAAATTTGTTAAGATTATAAGGTTTAAAAATAATGGAGAAAAATGGTAGATTTAAATGGAATTATTGAGTATAAAATGTGATGTTTAAATGGGGTGAAAATGGTGATATAAATGGATGATTTAATTCAAATGGAGGTATGATGTTTTAAAAGAAATCATGGACTATAGGGTTCGGCCATACAAGGTGGCCGAACCCCATGGTTAGTGACTGTGAATTTTAGAGTTTTTATAAGAATGGAAGTATGGAGAATGGTTAATGAAAATTAGGTTTTAAATGGGTAAAAATGGGTGATTTTAAAGGATTGTTAAGATGAGAAAATCATGGGAAATGCACATGATTATTATGGCTTCTAAAATAGCATGGAGGAGATAAACCATGAACCATGGGTTTGGCCATGGTTCATGGCCGAACCCTATGGTATTGATTAATTATTTTAATGAGAGTGAAGAGATAGAAGATGATGGAGAAAATGATAGTTTTAAATGGATTACAAAGTGTATGATATAAGTTTTTAAAGGGCCAAAATGAATGAAGGTTAGTGATTTTTAAAATGGATTATTTTTTGGACAAAACATGAGTCTTTGAAAATGACATCCATAAAGGTGAACCCTAGGGTGGTGATTAGTGATTTTAATAAATGGAAAATGATGTAGAAGAATGCTAGATTTTAATGGATTTATAAAAAATGATATGTAAGGTTTTAAATGGGATGAAAATGGGGACTTGAATGGATAATTTAAATTCATTGGAAATTGGATTAAAGGGAGTAAAATGGACCAATGATCCCTTTGTGGGCCACCTTTAGGGCCAAATGTTTAAGGACATATGGGATTAAATGCTTTTCAAAAATTAAATAATAGGTGGTTGATTTTATGATACTAGGTCATGATTAAATGGATCTAAGTATGAATAAGTTGTTGGACTTAGAACATACATAAATGGATGGATGACTGAACCATGGGAGAGGAATGACAAAACGGTAAATAAATGCCACTGTGAAGAACCATGGGTTCGGCCATGGTACATGGCCGAACCCTATGTGGATTAGACATGAAAATCGAATACATTATGAATGATTAAATGAAGCGGATAGTTGCTGCGTTTTAGGCTCGTAAATTGGCAAAAAATGGGATTTATCTATGTGTTTTAACCAATGGATAATGGGCTAAGATAAGGGCTGATTTGTGATAAAATTGTAACATAATTAATGACCATTAATGGGTCTAATTAGATGGATCAATTATGAACTTAATCATGGATAACGTATGGACTAATTCGGTAAATGTAATACGGTATCGGACGTTGAAAACGGTACGCGATCGGCGACCGGATTATCGAGCTGAAAACGTAACGGAACGCTACACGGTATTCGGTAGGATTCCTACCTCTTTGTAAGCCGTGGACATGTGATGTTTATTTTAATCTATTTTGATGATTATAGGACTTGTATTATGATGAGTTTTAATTTATGAATTATATGATGGTGTTATGGATTATATTTTAACATTATGCATTATATGGCTATGTATGGTATATTAAATTTATGGTTTATTTATATACTATATAGCAAAATGCACGTACATGTCATGCATGGCATGGGCGGGACACATGACATAGGCACCAATGGCATAGCATTCATCACATGCTTATTTTGTTATATGTTATTTTATCAGTATATGTGTTATCACTAATGCATGTGCTAGCCCTACTCGGAGTCCTACTGGGCGCGTTAACTAACGTCCTACTTCTACCATAGCTGATGACGCAGGAGATGGCGGAAGCGGTGGACATGACAGGAGCCAAGCTTAGGAGCTTGGGCAGCGCAGTCTTAGTTTATTTACGTTTACATTTTGGAGATATAATTTTAAACTAACTTAGCTTGTCGGGTTGTATAAGTTTATATTTCTTGCGATGATTTGGACGTTACTTATGGACGATTATATTTTGTGATATAAATATGAACATAGGGGCATTTTGGTAATTCAATGTTGTATCTTCCCTTCTTTCTAAAAATCGGTAGGATAGACTCTATTATCATGTTCCGCAATAATTATAATGCACAAGCTTGCTTTCTACGCGTGAACCGTTCTCGTGGACTTACTCCGCGTACGCGTGGGGTTGGCCAGTTAAGGGTCGGGCTTTAGAAGCTCGGACTTAACTCGCGTCGTGGCGTCCGCGCCCTCTCTCACTCTTCTATTTAAAAAAAAAAAAAAGACTCTGATTTTCGGAAAGCGGGTGAAAAAGGGGCGGGCGTTACAGTGCCCGACCAATAGAGTCTACCTGGAAGTGAATACGATAGTATATACACTATAGTAATAAAAGAAGAGGGTTAGTACACATTTTTAATTTATCAATGGGGTATAACAATCACTTGCAATATCAAACAAACAAACAATAATTCATGCATAAAAACTGGGTCCCTCGAAATATAATTCGGAATCAGGTACTGTGGCTTCGGATCATCCGAACCACTGTCTAAACTTGTCACTAACTTCGGACCTTGGGTCTGACTTCGGATCGTCCGAAGATCCTTCCGAACCGAAAAATCTGAAAAACAAGTCTCGGTGAGTCTGTGGGTCTCGGAACATGCCGAGTGAGGCTCGGATCGTCCGAGTGGAGTTTGGTCCTTCCGAACTCGACTCGGAACATCCAGCTGAGTCTGGCTAGCCTCGGGCGCTTCCGGGCTTCGGGTGAAGCTCGGAGCGTCCGAAGGGTGTGACCCTTAGACCTTCCTAGAGCCGTCTTCCTCCATTGTCTGCAACAACAGACAGTGACGGGCAGTCCCTGTGTGAAATACGAATCCGGAAGCAGTGGATTTCCCGAATTCAATTTTCACATCTAATCGGTCAGATGAACTCTTCAGTAAGTCCTCTTTCTATAAGGAGTGATTTTAAACTTTGAAACTCACTAAGCCAACGGATTTTAAAACCAAAACCTCACTGGTATAAGAAAATATAAGTTTTTCCTTAGACTTTAAAATGGTTTTACACACTCAAAACTTTGCCAAATTTGATTCTTCTTGATTCCAAACAGACTGAAATTGAAAGAGGAACACAATAGTTACCTTCACTCGAGTTCTTAGGCTAAAAATCCTACTTTTGAAAATCTTTCCTTTAAAGCTACGGTAACTGAAAACTGGGAAACAAAGAGGGTGATCGGCTGATTTTCAATCAGCTGGAACTGAGAGGCTAAGAGAGAAGATGAAGTTTGGGAGTTTGAAAGCTGAGCTGAAGGCTGAAATTTATAGGAATTTATTCGGAGGAAGTGGCCATCGAGCCAGTGCATGCCGCTGCATGCAGTTGTTGCCGATGTCATGAACAGTGTAACCACTGTTCGGTCTTTGGTTGCAAAACAGCCCTTCCAAAATTCCCATTTTGCAAAATAAGTCTCTGTTTTGATAAAAAATCGATTTTCAACTAAAAACATGATTTTAAAAACTCACAAATTTAATCCAACCTTAAAGATAAGTTAGGTTTTAAAAACTCTAATCACTATAAAAATTTGGGGATTTAAAATTTACCAAAAGCAATTGATTTAAATAAAAATCAAAATTTAACACTATTTACTTAATTTAACTTATGTTAAATAAAATAATTTAAAATCCTCATTTTTGGAGTTTAAAAGAATAACTAGACTATACTTAAAATGGTCTAATATACTATACTTGTTTCAAAATTTATTTCATCTCCAAAATCATTTAAAATATTTATTACTCCCTTTCGGGGTTTTGACGGGTGGTTTTAAATACTATTTTTTGAAAATAAAATTATTTTAAAATCATAAATACAAGTCCTTAAATAAGGAGAATAATATCATCCAATAATAATCATATAATAACACAATTTACAAAATAATAACTATAAGCGGTAAATTACCATTTTGCCCCTCCAGCTGAACGAGCTAGATCACTGAGCTTTCGAGCTCGGATTGTGCCATACTTGGGTTTTTCTCAAAGCCCTAATCGTAATCTTCGAGATTAACCGGTTTAAGAAAGATTATTAAGCTAAATTATGCCTAATCTGGGTTAGAGTATTACAATTTAACTTTTTCAAATTAAACAAAAATGCAAAAGTATCTTTATATATTTGAAATTGTTCAAATTTAGTCTTAAGTGACATAAGAGCTTGATCAATTATATGTCAGAAGTAATTAACTCTAAAAGACTCTTCAAGTGATTGTGTTATCTCGTCACTACCATTCTAATGAAAATGTTTTTTTCTACGAATAATACGTTTTTCATGGAATATAGGTTCAATTTCCATTTCTTTAGCAATTTCTTTAGCATTAATCATAGCAGATTCAAATCCACTTTCTCTTTGAGTTTCAAAAAAAAGAAATGAGGCATTTTAAAGAATTTAAAGCACCTTCAATATTCATATCTTTTGCTTATAAATTTTTACTAGTGGAATTAAATACAAATAATATATTATACCAAATAACTATGCCAATTAAGAATTCAAAACTTTCAATTTTTAATGTTGCTAAGTCTTCAGCATCACTTTTTGTCTTAGGATCTTCACAAGTGTTCGCTAAGTCAATTAAAGCATCTCTAATTTGTGGAGCTTGGAATCTAATTGCTTTTACACTTTTAATGTGACTTTTCCAACGTGTTTGTGATAATGGTTTAAGTGTGGTACCTTTAACATAATTTTTAAAAACCGTCCACCGCTTTGTAAAAGATGAAAATACATTATATATACGTTATACAATTCCAAATAATGTTACCTTCAGAATAAGAATTTACCATATGACAAAGTGCTAAGTTAAGACTATAACAACCACAAGGCGTATATAATGATCTAGGATTTATTTGTAGTACCCTATTTTGTACCCTTTATGTTTTCCTTTCATATTAAAACAATTATGATATCCTTATCCTCTTATACCATCAATGTTAAGTTTAAGAGTTTTTAAAACTTTTATAAATTCATTAAAAAGTCATTGTCCTGATGTATCGTCCACCTTTAAAAATCCTAAAAAGAACTCTTATACTTTTATTAGACTTGTTGAAATATCCATACAATGTACCATGATAGACATTTGTTCTTCATGACTTATATCTTGAGTATAATCAAGTATAATTGAAAAATATTTTGATTCTTTGATCCTCTTAATTATTGCACTCTTTATCTCACTCGCAAACAAAAGTATTAATTCATTTTGAATTTTATTACCAAGATAGTGATAATGAATTTACTTATCTTCAATACGTCGAATGTGTTCTTGCATTATAGGGTCAAATTCAGCGATCATTTCAATAAAAGTTAAAAAATTTCCATTACTTTCTTCATAAATTTTTTCATTGTCTACACGAAATGTCAAATTGTTTTTAGCAAAAGCTTTTACAACACCGATTATTCTTAATAGTACTTGTCTCCAATGTTCATTATCTTTATTAATTTTTTTACTTTCTTCATAAATTTTTTCATTGTCTCCACGAAATGTCAAATTGTTTTTAGCAAGAGCTTTTATAACACCAATTATTCTTAATAGTACTTGTCTCCAATGTTCATTATCTTTATTAATTTGTTCTTTCCTAATTTTATCAATTGTATCATTTTTTTGCATTCTCATTTTCAATTCCATCCATCTTCTCATGTTAGTAATATGGTCATTACTAGTTTCATAGCTTTTAAGTCTACAACTAAGATTTTTCCAATCATTAATTCCTTCATTTGCCAATTGAGTTTTGATTCCATCTTGATTAAACAACTTATAGTAAAAACAAAATATTTTATCTAAAACAATTGAGTATATTAGCCATATTCTATCAAACTTTTCTCTATTTGGTAAATATCGAATATATTGTATAATAGAAAAATGTGTATTGGTCGAATCTTTAGGAAAGTTAATATCATCATCTCTTATGGGACCTCTTTTTACCAATATGTTTATCAAATTTTTGTCAATATTTTTCCAATTACCCGGATCATAAATGTTTAAAGAAACATGTTCATTGAAATTTTCATCTTCTTCATTCTCATTCTTATTTTCATTATCACTCCCATTTATATGCTCTTCATTCACCAAGTTAATATCATTATATTCATTAATAGTTTCTTCTTTATCATTATGTTCATCATTTATCAAATCTTCAATTGAACTTTCTGTTTGTTTATTTTCGCTAAAATATTTATTAAGAGATCCTGTTTAAGATTGAATCAATTCTTAAACTTGTTTTTCTTTTTTTCTTTTTTCATGTCCAAATGTATATTTTCTAGTAAACATAATGATAATGACAACTAATAAAAAATTAACAGCTAAATAATCAAAATTAAAGAACAATAGAACCTGATTTGATTTGCAAATAAATCAGAACCAGTTGGAAATTGTCACATGCCTGCCGCACCACCTACACAAGATTAATTACAGTCACAGAATCAATTTCTTTGCAAAAGATCAACATAAAACAATTTTTAAAAGAGAGAGATGCTAAACTGACTTCTGTATGTCAACTTTTTTTAAAAAAATATGACATTTCTCTTTAAGAAATTCTAAAAATATATAAAATATTTGTGAACAAGACTCTGTTTTTTTTTTTTTTTTGTCAACAATTAACTCTTTTGGTGTTTGTGTTTGCCAACAATTAACACTTTTGGCTCATTTCAAAAAAAAAAATGATCTGTACTTTACCATTTCATATTTTTTTGTCTGTTGAAGAAGTGAAAAATCCCTATCATCTAACATTTAATCTCAACTAATTATGGGTTTCCTCGACAAGACAAGAATCAGCTAATTCTGTAAGGCTACTGATTTTGGCACCCATCATAGGAAAGGCACCCTGTGTCTTTTGTACAGCTGCCACTATTCAAATGCCTTTCAATGGGTAAAGGGTAAGGTGGAGTTCTAAGGTGTTTTGAAAGGAAGAGTTGATGAAACTGGTAAAGAAAATTCATTTAAAAGCTCAAGAATTTTCTCTATTAGAAAAAAAAGGAATACCTAAGATTTTATCATTTGGTTTCTTCAAAAAATCAGGTCTTCTGAAGAAAAACCAATCAACCAAAACTCAATTCAATGAAATAAGAACAAGTGACATATTTAAGGTGCACAAAAAGTGGACCTGGAGGATGGAACTTGACCTGTTTAACAGAAAGCCTAAAAGGCTTAGCCCAGAAAACCAGGTTGAAGTATTTATTTTAGGCCTACAGATTGAGCATAATAGCAATTGGACAGGCTCGGCTTTAGAGGTGTTGACAACCAAGACATTTGAGCATAATATCATCATTTTGTTATGCATGTAATATTTATACTTCTAAATTCTAATACATGCCCTAAATCCTTAAAACAAAAGAGCTCCACTCAAAACAAAATACTTGTAAAACATGTAATACCCCAAAAACCTCAAACTTTACACAAATCCTTATCTTTCTTTGATCCTTCTTAAAACCCCAAAAGCCTTTTATCCAAATTTAGATATATAGAATTCTCTTTCTTGTCGACATGACTTTTAACTACCTTGCTCATTAAGTGATATTAACCTCCAACTGAGTCTTATAACACAGGAAAAAAAATTCAGAAAAAAAATAAATCAATTTGCTATTTAATAAGATGAAGGATTTTTTTTATTTTATTAAAAGTTTGCAATTTTTTTAGAATTATACAAAATTAATTTTTTTTTTCAAATAAACTCAAATGATAGAGGTTTTTTTAGAAAAAAAATTTAAAATTTGTTCAGTTTTTCTAAAAATAAAAATTGAAAGAGCAAGACTGAGTTGGATATTAGCTTAGTCGCTTAGACAATCTAGAGCATATGTAACCTTTTAGATTGACCACCCCAACAAATCTTAAATTTTAGTGTTATTTTAATATTATGTAAAAATATATTTAACTCGGTCCTTCCAACTTTTTAACACAATAACACAAAATCATTCTTTCTAAATGATTGTCTCAAGAAAAATTTCCATGATTAAGAGTAGATCGGCGGTGAAAGACAACACAAAAAAAGAGGTCAGTGCTTCAGAGGAGAGCGAGAGAGAGAGCAGTGAGAGACTGAGAGTATGAGAGAGCAAGTCAGCAACTCAATGAGATAGGGAGAGCAGTCAGAGAGCGAGTCAGCGAGAGAGAGTCGTAAAGCAATGAAAGAAAAGGAAACGGTAATTTGGGATTTTATTTCGATAGGGTTTTGCTGTTCTGGAGAAGAGGCAAAGGTAAAATTAGGGATTTCGTGTGGAAGAGATGTGGAAATGACCGTTGCAGTTGAGATTTTGGAATTCGGAGTCACGTGTGCGGAATGCGGGCGCAGGACGCAGGATGCGGACGTGGGCATGGGAAGCAGGACGCTGGCGCGGGAAGAAGGACGCTGGCGCGGGACGTAGGACTCGGACGCGGGAGCGGGAGTGGGACGCGGGCGCGGGTACGGGAGTAGGACGCTGGAGAGGGAGCGGGACGCGGAACGCGTTCCGCATTTAGTATTCGAGGCATGTGCGTGCAGCGTGAGCGCGTGAGGAAAATGGGAAGTGGATTTGGGCCCTTTTTAAACATGGCTCTTAGAGGAGTTTAATGGACTCGGGGCCCTGCCTATTTGGGGACCCTAGGCAGCCGCCTATTTCGCCTATAGGCAGGGCCGAGCTTGTACGTGCACTGTGAGTTTTCAAATCATTAAAAGAAAAAGATTATGCTATAGAAATACTCATTTTTTTTTCTACACACTCAAGTCACACGTGTAAAGGTTACAGTAGACAAGGAGGCGATTTCTCGACCTATTTTTATAAAGAAGGTTTCAAAATTCATCTATTCTGATTTATGAACTCTGAGACCGATTTTAAGTGAAAAAGGTATAGTTTTGTACTTCAAATATCATACTCAAAGAATTAAGAGGGAATGTTATTTTCTTTAATTCTTTGGGTATAATTTTTGAAGTCCAAAACTATACCATTTTACTTAAAATCAGTTTCAGAGTTCATATAATTCTGAGTTGATGAATTTTGATACTTTATTTGTAAAAATCGACTGAGAAATGACCTCGCTTGAAAATCCCACTCCAAAACCATTATTTGACGGAATCCATTCGAACTGTTCGTTCGAACAAACCAAATGGTCGTTCGAACAGCCCAAATGGTCATTCAAAGGATGCGGTGAGTCGTTTTTTCTTTAAAAATGAAGGGTAAAATGATAATTTCACCCGATTTTTTTTAAATTGAGTGTGTAGAGAAAGAAAACCCGGATTTCTGTATGGCTGGCCATTATTTTGCTCTTTTTTTAAAGAGGGAAAAAAGTAAAGAAAAAAAGTAATAATAAAATGATTTTTTTTTCTTTTAAAGGTGTTGCACTATGGTGAAAACTCATAGTGTACGGGTCATTATCCTTCGTTACTTGGTCATCCCCTCTTCTCCTCCATATCTGTAAGTGTGCCACATTGGAGCCCTATGAATTTCCCACATTGGACTTTAAGTGATCTCTTAAAGTCCACCATCAATGACCTCCACATCTACTTGATATACTCTTTCTTACTTCCCAAGACATTTTCTAAAGAGATTGAAAAGTGTCTAAATCTCTCTCTTCACAATCAATGTGGAACTCGTTTACTGTCCCAACAATCTTCCATCAAGGCTCTCCGACGGATATAAAGTTGCCGACCATCCCGTCCCGCTAGGAGTCCCCCAAGCCTACATGCATTGGTCTGGAGATATTGAATTTAATACCACTTGTTAGGACTAGATATCCAGTCCAAAAGACGAACTTAATACTTGAAGTAACCTAAGTCCTTTATAAATCCCTAAATCTCTCTTTTCATCTATACATCTAATAAATATTGCTGATGCAATATATGATATATGGGTTTTTCTCTTTTGTGCAATACATGGATTCTTTTTATATTATTTTTCACCATTTGAGCCTTAAAATCCAGAGATATAATTATAATAGTGGAATCAAGTTTGTCCTAGAGCATCAATGGTCTATGAATGGTACTATTTAGCTTCTTATCTAAAATTTTCTAAACATTCAGAGCACCCAAAGTCTCTTAAGCTCCCAAAATTCAATCTTTCAGTAATAGTATTCAAGTACAAAAGTTCAATCTTACATCCTTTATCAAATTAGGAGTTTTGAATTTATAATTTCTTTTGAAAAAAGGAAAAGACTTCTAGAACGTCTAAAGATTTGATGACGTGTGACAAGACTTATTCTGAAAAGCTTTCAAATGTCATGTGGTGATTGACTGAGAAAGTAAAATTATTTAATCCAATCTGATTGATTAATAAATTATTGAAATAATAACCTTATTTTAGGCAAACTATGAAGACACTCGGATTTTCGGTCTCTAAACACTTGTTTTTAAATTTTTAGGTGAAATTATCATTTTACCCCTGCGTTTTAACTCATCCAAACGAACTCCCAATTTATTTTCAGTTCGTTCGAATGAATACATTCATCCGAACGAACACCTTAATATAATTTTCATTCCTTCGAACGAATGTTCATTCGAATAAATGAGTCAAATTTTTTGAAGGATTGACATATACATTCGAATGAACATTTTGGTTCATTTGAATGAAATGCCATTCATTTGAACGAATGAACAATCATCCGAACGAACTGAAATTACACTGATGTGTTCGTTCGGATGAGTATATTCATCCGAACGAACTGAAAATGAACTTACAGTTCGTTCGAATGAATATACACGGATGGGTAGAATGGTAATTTCACTTGATTTTATGAAATTGGGTGTATAGAGATAGAAAAACCAAGTGTTTATATGGGGTGCCTTATTTTATTGTTAATTCTCTCAAGTAGAAGTGATATCAAACCCTTGCATTTTAATGCTCCGTATAGTATAATTTAGTGTAATATAGCATAGTATAGTCAAAGAGAATCATTTTGAAGGATGTTCGTGTGTGACTATCTCGGTAGACCAACATTTCATTTTGTAAGAAGTGAATTGAGTTAGGTTTTGTTGAGCTTAATCATCAGAGGGCTTGATCATCAGAGGTATAGTTTTGATCTAAGATATATTGTCGATTCTATCTGCACTATTGCATATGTACATTGTAATTTCATAATGACTGAAGGTTTTGGAGAATAATTTCGTAATTTCACATGATGTTTTATGTAAATTCTAATTAAAGTAGTATATATAGTAGTTTTATGAGAGAGATGTACATTGTAACGAGATCTGCCTCTTCTTTGTTTTGACATTGAATGTAATGGACCAGTTTAAACAATGGACTTACCGAAAGAGAACTATGTCAAATATCTGTATTGTGGTTTAATTCTCTTTTCTTGATTTCTCTTTTATTTATTTATTTATTTTTTTGTGATATCACTGCATATGTGGTCAAAAAGATAATTTTCTTCCAACAAATTATGTCAATCCATTAAACAACTCAATTTTGAAAGTTTTCTGAAATTAACTAAATAATGAAAAACTGATGTAAGACCTGTGTAACAAATATCTCCGATATTTTCATTTTTATCGCGAAAATATCGGCAAAATGACTTTTCCCGTTAAAAACCCGAGTTTATCGCGTCTGCCGTTTTTAACGGTAAATTCCCATTAAAAACACATTTTTATCGTGAGAAATGGTAAATTCCCGTTAAAAATGCTTGGGCCAAATATACATTTTTTTATTTCTGAAATATCATCTATTTTTTCAAATTTCGGCCACATTATTTATTTTTATTATTTTTTCAATAATATATTTTCCGCGAGATTTTTCCGTTAAATTCTCAATAAAAACCCAAGAATTTGAAAATATCCCACTATTAACAATTGCCGTTAATATCCTAAGAACGAGATTTGTGAAATGTGTAAGACAACCCGCGGTTGACACAACCTGGCCAAGAAGCCGAAAAATCAGGGCGACTAAATTTATGAAAGAAAATAATTTTCATTTAGTTTCCATTTTTTTTTCTCTCAAATTGTAAATAACTATATAGTTTCTTTTTCCATTTTCTAATTATTTCCCTTATAAGGGATTAGTATAAATATTCTCATTAGTGCCGGAGATTATTGAATGATAAATGAAAATTTGAAAAACTCTCTCCTCTCTCCCGTGGACTAGGCTTCTTCTCTCCCTCTCCTCCTTTCATCTTCTTCTCCCTTGGATTCGTCTCCTCTCTGCACCTAAGCTACAAGTGCTCATGAATCTCAAACCACCCATTGCCCAAACAGTCACCCTTTTGCCACCGTCCACTGCCCAGATTACCCAGACCCTGTTTCTCGTCCCAACCTTGCATCAGCCGAACCCTTACAACCCAAATCCACCGTCCCTTCCACTTTCTTTTATTAATCCTTTAAAGCCCATTACTTAAAAAGCCCACTTGTCATTCAATTCCCACCAACCCATGCTGTATCCTATTTCTTTAACAAAGAAACTAAGCCCACTTATCCGTTGCCCATCTTTGATCCACTAAAACCCATTGCCCAAGCTTTGAATATAGCAGGGATTTAAAATTTGATATTGGCTGATATTTTTCTCTCTCCTCTTTTTTATTTACAAAACCGACCAATATCGACTGATATTGTAATATCGGCCGATATTTGAACCCTTGCAATATAGAGTTTTTCTTTCAAAAAAATTCAAAGAAAAAAAAACCTTAAGAAACCATGAATTCAACTAGTTAAGTAGCATCATGGTGTGCATTGGCTTGCTTTACATGTGTGGTGTGCACCTACCATACCAGAAGAAAAATAATATGGGAATGATTTAAATGGCAACTACATGGCATTTATATTTAATTGGGGGCCAACGATCCTCCCACGGGCATTTTGTGTTTAGCGACACGGGTTTTAGTATATTTTCAATTTTACCCTTTGCATGAATAGTAAAATTTCGATGGACTGATTTTTACTGTTCATGTGAATTTCGCCGAGCCGATTTGCACTGTTTATGAATTTTGGCAAGCCAATTTGCAATTTTAGAGAGCCGATTTGCATTGTTCATTAATTTCGGCGAGCCGATTTGTACTGTTTATGAACTTCTGGCATTCTTTTTCTTCGACACGGCAGGTGGAGGGCAAATTGGATATCACAATAAAACCCGTGTCTGTATACATAAAATGTTCGTGGGAAGATAGTTGGCCTTAGTTTGGAAGAATAAACTTTTGGGACTAATTCCCCTGTTTGGGTTGATGGAAAATATACAGCTTTTCACTTCCTCAGTTACTCCAAAAAAAACCCCCTTTTCTGGATTCTGTAGCTGTGTTTGATCACTTTGGCAATGGGAGCATCCAGACCATTTTGGGCCCATTGACAAAAAAAGACAACACTGTAGAAGTGTAATGATGTTGATGTATAAAATCAGAACTAAATATGTTATGAATGTCGATACCAATTTATCAATCCATGCTTTGCTTTTAAATGGATACAAATATTTAGGCCACGGGGAAAAAGAGAAAAAATCCATTAAAAAAATATAATAAGTTGGTAAACTAAGTTATTTATTGGTCCAATAAATTTTATAGGGGTGAAACTCGGGTCGGAAGAAATCATGCGGGTTGGGTCATATAAGTCGGGTCAACGGGTCGGATCGAGTTGAGAAGACAAAAATCCGTATTAAATTCGAGTCGGATCGGGAAATTTACAAGTTAACCAAACCCGCTTAAAATTAAGCTAAAATGAGACTAAATTTCAAATTGAGTTGTGTTAGAATTTGAGTCGGGCCTGGTCGAGAATTTCGGGTCAATAATTTGATTTGAGTTAGGTCGGATTCTATAAATATAACTCGGGTCTTGAAACCCGACCTAATTTCAGCCCAAATTTTATATCTTATACTAAAATTTAAACTTTTTCAGTAAACTTATCTTTAGACCTAAGACATATTCTGTGAGATACATTTATATATGTAGTGACTCATCTGCAAACTCGTCAATAAAGAATCCGAGTAGATGAAATTTGAGATCTCACCGTTTGACATATATGTAGAGAGATGTGCCCATGACTCGAATGAGTGATCATAGAGACACCTAAATACTTTCTATCAAAAAATAAAATAAAGTGGTCCACGACTGGTTACCTCACTCAAAGAATAGGGAATGCACGTGGATGATGCTGTCAGCCTTGTCATTTGGGGGAGGGTGGCCATGTTCTTAACTTGGCTTAGATTCTTGGGTAGTTTTCAAGGGACTGAGGTGAACCTTTTCTACTTTTCTACTTTTGTTGGCACTAGTGAATTAGTGATGCTAAGAACCAAAAGGCTTGAAACCAGGAAATCCAATGTAATGAACAACAATGATCACAAGAATTTTCTATTCCACTCAATTATTGTTGTGAAGAAGGTGTAATTAAGCTAATCAACTTATAATTTTAAGACTCTAAATTGTTATTACTATAATTTTTAATCTTTAAATGTTTACATTATTTAAAAATATAATTTGATTGATTTAATAAATGTTATTTTTATAGATTCTATAATTAAATATAGACTTTTTCAACATTGACATATCCTTCATCATCGGTGGACTTCACATTGAAGCATCTCCCCCCTCTATGGAGTAGGGGTCGAAATCTATATATCAGCCGATATATTTCTCTCTCCTATTTTTTTTTTAAAAAACCCACCAATATTGGCTGATATATAGAGGTTTTAAAAATCAATATTTACACCCCTGATATGGAGTATGGACCTGCCCATGAATTGGGTGGAGTTAAGTTTTGGTAGGGTCTTATTTGGTTTAGGCCCATCTTGGGTCTCATTATAGGGATAAAATCAAATCACATCCATTTCTTGTTCGGGTTAGATTTATCCAATTAAATCACCGAAGAGACTTTTTTAATGAGACACGTATTAAGACTAACCCTTAAACAGGTGCAAGTCTCATATGGTTGGATGTGTTGAATTTAGACATGGCAATAGTCGAGATAGTCTCATATACCCATTTATAAATAGGTTTGATTCAGGTTACTTTAGGTCATCTATTAATTGAATCGGGTCGCATAATCAAGTCAAATTAAATTTTACTAGATCTACCCTTCTTCCATGCGCTGGTGCTAAGGAACCATCTCATTTCATACTCAATAAGTTGATGCCATAATGATAACTTGGATTGGCCTCAGAAAGGTTATCTTTTGGGCTATTTTGACAATTTGACAAATTCTAAATAATATAAAATGAAGGGTGACATAAATGATTGGACCATGAATTATATATTGTGGTCTGTTGATAACAAAATGCAATGTAGCAATGATCCCAGTTTGATGGTGTAGGGTACTGCTTTTCTAATATTAGATTAATATTATAGTTCAAAGAAATTACTTAATGAAATAAGTGTTCCTGCTGCAAAATTGCAATTTTAATTGAAACTTTGTTTATTTTTTATAATATAATAAAAAAGTAAAAAATAAAATTCTAAATATGATTTTAATTTTTTTTATGATCGAGGTGTCCAGACCTCTTAAGGCATCAAACTAATCCTCAAGGCATATGCAACTATCTCGATCCATACACACTCGGTAACTCTACATGAAATGACTCTTTGAAGTGAAGTGGGAATTGAATTTACGACTCTCACTTCCTGAAATGAATTCTTAGCCATTACTCCAACTCCTTTAAATTTAAATATGATTTTATTTGAGATTGTCTAGATCACAATCCATCTATGATGTAATTCATATTCAGTCGTTCGTGCAACATAGAAACAGAAAGTAAGCAAGTGAGCTAACCCATGTGAGTAAAAATACAATCTTTTTCAACAATAGGGAGACTTGACAATCTCTCTAAAGTTTTTGAAGTTAAATCTTCAATAAAAAAAGGTGAATACTGATTGAATATCATGGTATAAATAGGTAATTCAAGAATTGCCAAATTTATATAGAAATGAAGACAATTTTCTTTAACAAAAAAATATTTTTTAAAGATTTTTTTCCATGAAATTCAGTATTTATGGCTACATATCAACGTAGGGAAAACCGCCCACGCCCACAATATTTTTGGGTGGGGTCCCAAATTCCCATCAGTACCATCAGACCTGTGACTTGGACTACACACAATTTCCATTCTACCAACTTTTGGTTCTCATTGTGCACCAAACAACCAATTCACCTCAAGTTACCCATGCTTCACTTTTCCCACTTTCTTTTCCTTTTTTCTTCTTTTTGGTAAGAACTTTCATACTTATTATTTTCACCAATTAACAACCTTCTTTTACTTTACATTTACTCTATTCAGTCCTACTTTAGGCAGCGCTGTGTGGTTGAATCTGTTCTGATGATAACGTTCTTAAAGTATAATTCACTCTAAAAAATTAGTCATGGAGAAAAATATGCCTCAAATTTTATATAAAATCATTGATTTCATAAATTAGACGACGTTGAACTTTTTCTCATTTTACTCCAATTTCATCTAGTGAAGACATCTTTTTTTAATAACGTGAGACCATGAGTGTCCCTATTCTAAATTAGAGGTGAGACTGATCTCATAAATACATAAAACTACACACATACCTCACATATCAAGTGAGGCCAAGAGGAGTTGAACTCAAGATGGAGTTCAAATTTGAATTCTTTTATTTATTTTTCCATTACTTGAACATGTAAACTACGTAGTTAGTTGAGTTGACTCGATCCACTCTGACTGAGCTTTTCAAATTATGATTAACTCTAAAATTTTCGACTTTGAAGTATGGAGTTTTGCTATAAAATGAAGCTTAAATTTAATCAAATTGAGAAATTTAATGGAAAATTTTTAAATTTTAATTCATTGGACCCAAAATACTGAATCAATACTACATATTTGTACAACTTTATACGGTGGACATCAATATTTTGGATCATGAAAATTCATTGAACCCATGTGAATCAACAGTAAAATATGTGGATATTTTATTCATGAATTGGATAACAAGAGGAATGACACCAGATTTGATGTGGCATGGGTCCTGCAGGCTAGGCTATCTTCTTTCTAAAAGCACAATTAGATGAGGCACATGCCTTGCCTTTAATGCCGTTGGGAAGTGTAACACTCTGCTCTGATTTTTCAAATGTGATATTGTTCGTGGAGAGTTCTGTCTTACACAAGGGAAAAGAGTGTACCCTTTTTTAAATTTCAAATCATCCAAGTCTACAATCGATGTGGGACTTTAAGTGGGTGAGTGTTACAGGAAGATAACAAGGACCCAAATGATCATGTGTGTATATTTTATCAACTTATATGTATATATCTCAAATAGATTTTAGAAAATATAATTTATTTAAAAAAATAAAACTTTAAACGATGATAATGAGAATGATCTTAAATACATGAGAATTGACATTTTTCCCAGATTACTATATCCTTTAATCAAATTGCTTTAGAAAACTTGATCAACTACAAAAAAATTAATTACTGAATGAGGTTGAATTATGGCTAATGATTAATAATGTTTAAATTTATGGTTTTTTTTTATATTTAAAGTACATTGAGTTTTTTTTAGTGACTTATTAGAATTCATTCAAAGTGGAAACCTAAAAAAATATACAACAATAAACCCACAACCCGGACCAGACGAGAAGCCCAAAAATCAGGGAGCAAAAGGCTTGTTGGACCCAACAGACAAGCAACAGGCAGCCCAAAAACATCAAAGATGTGCCCACATCCCGAGCCAAGACAGAAAAGTGCACAAGCAGTCACAATTCAGGTTCGGTCGAGTTGGTAACTCAGGTTGAATTGGGTTGAACAATTCAGACAAACAACTCGAGACGGATTATGTTCAATAATTTATTATATGAGTTGGTGACTCGGGTTTGATTGGGTTTGTTATTTTCTTGCTATTAATTAATGAACAAAATATATTGCGGAATTAAAAGTTGCTCTAGTCAATGGCCAGATAAATAAACCTTCGAGATATAGCTCATGCTTATAGCTGCCATTTTGCCTTTTTTTTTGGTTTGATTTCATTTATTTAAAGAAAGATTGTTGGAGTTAAAATAATCCATTGCTTTCTTTGGGGCTTGTGTTCTTCGTTGATTTTGTTTTTCCCCATTTTTAATGGAGACTCCATTTTCCTCAGCCATCAAGTTAGGGGTGAAATTTAGGTTGGGTTTTAACCCAACCCAAAAAATCAATATGTTAGGTTATGTTTTTGTAAATTTAGGATTGGATCGGGTTGAGAAAAAAAATCCGGATGGAAATTGGATCAGGTTGGAGTGTTGGACTAAGAAAATTAAGACTAACCAGGATTTGAACCGAATTGACTCAATTCGACCCGAGTTTCAGGAAATACAAAAAACCTATTGCTGATTTTTTTCTCTCTAAATTTGGGCTAAAACGGGTTGGGCTGTCGGGCCAATTACTTGGGTCAGGTCTGGCTGGCAACTCGATTCGGGTCGCGTTGAGCAATTCAGTTCAGTAACTTGGGTAGAGTTGGGTCAGACTCAATAATTTTAATATGGGTTGAATTGGATTTATTAAAATTCGGCCCAACCTGCCCGAGTTTCACCCTATATCAAGTTAATCCCTCTATTTGGCCCCTTTGGATATTTTATTTCTTGACAGCCTTAGTTTATCTGGAGTTTCTTGTGAATGGAGGTAGAGTTGTTGATGGTTGAGTTTCGGTTGGATTAATTTCTGGCTCTCTGTCCAGTCCAAGTCCATTGGGCCTTTTTATGTTAAAACTTGAGTCCACACAAGTAAGCCCGTTTATTGAGAGACTAACATTTGAGCGAGCTTGACATGGAAAGCCCACCTTCGGATTTCAATATCATATTTATATCTATTTCAGATAAAATATCGGCCTTGCTCAAATTATCAGAATCATCAATAAATAGTAAAAAAAAATTAATACAGTAAAACGTCTATAATATATTACTCTCTAAAGTTATAACTTGTTTAAAACAATATCGATAGTTGGTCCCAACCTTGGGCCCATACAAAATGTAATAAACCTTTTAACTCAGTAGAGTAAAACATGTATTGTCACCACCATTTTGTAAAATAATATTCTATATATTTATAATACAAAATTACTGGAAAAGTGATTAAGGACCTTAAAAATTGTATCATCTAAACACCAGAAAAGTAATGTGAGAGGATCCAATGGCGACGATCAACGTCAGTCTGACTTTCAGGCGTCACACAACAATGGCCGTCTGACTTTCAGGCGTCACACAGCAATGGCGAAAATTTGGACAGCAGACGTGGGTGACTGCGGGTTGTAGACAGAAACAATTCAATGGCAACATTCTGGCTTCCAAGCTGCAATGGCGGATGAGGCAGAAAGAGAAGGAAAATAAAATAATTTCAGTTGAAAGGACTCTGTTACAATGGGTGAGAGTTTAAGAAGTTTTTTTTACTGTACGTTAATGTGTAAACCCTCTAATTAAATAACATCTCTAATGTAATATATGCACCCTGGTCCTACCCATATTTCGTTAGAGAGGTTTTACTGTATTTTGATATTGGTTTATCTAAAGCAGGGGTCGAGATATCGGCCGATACGTATTGTGTAGGTTGTACAACCTTCATATCGGCCGATATATAGCCGAATCATATCGGTCCGATATCGGCTTATATAATTAATATCGTTATTTAAAAAAATCAAAATCAAAACGGTGATGGGCCCTGGTCAAAATATCGGCCGATATCTACCCAATATCGGCCCAGATATCGGCCGATATCAGCCGATATTTACATTTTCAATTTTTTTTTAAAACAATTTCTTTTCAGTTTTTTTATATTTTTTAATTCAGAAAAAATAAAATAATATCGATATTTAAAAAAAAAACAAAAGAGGAGAGAGAATCATATCGGCTGATATCGGCCGAATTATCAGCCGGGCCATTTTTTGAACCCCTGATCTAAAGTCTGATAAATTCCAGCCAATTTTTCGGTTTTTGGCCAAAATTCGAAATTCAAGGCCCGACTTGACTCGTCAAACTATTGTGGTTGGCCCAATAATTTGTTGATTTCATCCGACTGTCTTCGGTTTAGAAGTTTGGTTCAAGTTGGGCTCCAATTAGGCTTGGATCAGGGCTCACTGGCTCATAAATTGGATCAGGGCAAAAATAAGTAATATCTGGGCCATGTAATAGATCATTTGTTCTCTAAAATCAAATCCTCATAGCCATTTGATTAAACCCAAAAACTATTTGAACCTCATTGAATGATCTCGTTGGGCTAAAAAGATTCATACAATTTGGAATATGGGTTAAAAACTAAAAAAAGATCAAATGAGTCGGTTCGGTCCAAGTTGAATCAACTTAATAAGATTTTGAGTCAAGTCAATCAACGAGTTTCATCATTTTTTTCGAGTTAAATCCAAAAACTTGCGTTAGTTACTTGACTTGATAGAATTTTGTATTGAATCCGAGTTTCTTATTTTTAAACTGTGATTTGAAAGAATAAAGGCCTCTAATTCAGTATTCATCAAAATGAAAAGTCTAGGTTGTGTTTGTTCTGGGCCCTCTTTCACTCAAATTGATCTTATTTTTGGGCTCAAATAAATCTATTCCGAGTTGATTTCATGTAATGCCAACACCTACTTCTTTGAAAGCCCAGACAAGGCTAAATACCTCCTCGATTGGATAACATTTTCATAGATTTCTTAATTAGCTATTAGCAGCTTGTAAGTTAATTTTCTTCAGAAACAATACTTTCTTACATTTTCACAAGATTTGTGCTCTATTTGCTGAAACTTCTCTCAGAAACTATCAAACATTTTGTTTTCTATCAACTTTGTAGAATGTTTTCCTTTTCTTCTGTAGAAAAATCTTGTGGGTTTTCAACTAACAAGTTCAGTCGTAGTCATATATATATATATATATATATATTGAATTTACACGTGGGAAATCACGGAATATCTAATGTAAAACTTTCACGTATGAGCTCATTATCCTTGGGGCATACTAAGGTTAGACCATTGGGGGTTCAAACCCACAACTCCTGCTTCCTGAGACGGGAGGCAATCAGTTGATCTAAATTTTTCCTTAAGACCAGTATACATGAGGCATTCATGTTAATTTTGACTTGTGAGACACAGTAAATTCAGTTGATTCATTCTCCTTCTTACACCCAATTCAACTTTTAAAGTCGGTTAATTTAACTCAATGAATTTTTACTATCAAATATGGTGGAGATTTTGAGTATCGTAGAAAATAAGGTTTCATTTAACAAATCAAAATACTATACACGAGTCAAGACTTTTCAAACCCACTTATCATCTATGCCCATGTGGAACATACATGACTATTTGCACAGTACTTCATGAAAACTCGGCCTTAAGAGACCGTACTATTACTCTAAATAATTTTCCTTTAGAAAATTAGTAGATAAAAATTACCTTTTAACTCACAAAGTGTCAAAGTCATAATTACCAAGATGGTAATGTTAGTGATATAGATCCGTCCCCCTCATCCGCCTTACCAGATCTGGAACTCTCTCTTTACCGATCTCATGATTATCCTCACCGATAATCAAGAGCTGGTCAAACACGGATTTGAATAGAAGATTGATTTGTTTTGAATAGAAGATTGGGATGATTTAAATAGAAGATTGGGATAGAAATCTATGTTTGAATATAGAGATTATCTCTACCTTGTACTCTAATTGGCTTGAGGCGAGAAGTAACCAATTAAACTATCCAACGTTTGATCACATGGGTGATAAAATTTAAAATAAAAATTATGTATAGAATTTGAACATATGAAATTTGCTTATGGTTTAGAAACCTTTTTTTAATGATCGGTAGCCCACAACGCGGGCCAAGCTAAAAAAACCCAAATAGAAGCCCAAGAGTGGGAGGCCCACAAAACCCAACAATGCAACCCTCACATGAGAGACCCATCGCCGAGAGGATAAGCCTGAATCACAAATGCAGCTACAGAGAGTGAGGACCCATGCTTCTGCTAAATTGAGCAGACATGGATTGGAAGATTCCAGTACCTCCAGACCAGCTGATACCTTAGAAGTGAGGCTTTTAGTTTTTGACTCACCTTATTTAGCACAAACAATGGAAGAGAAGTTAGATCTGAATGAAGAAAAATAGAAGATGTAGGTGGTCTTTGCATTCACTAATCTTATAAGAGTATATACAATATTACCTCATTTGCAGGACGAAGAAGGTTTATTGAAAAATGTTCTTCACCTTCTCAACTTCATTTCATTAAGGTGAGTTCATGTTTCCTAGAAAACTTGTAATTTTTCAAAACAAGTTCTTTCATCCAAATGATGGATAATTTTCTTAACAAGGATTAATGATTTAGCATGGAAACATTGAGGTTTCATTATCAATTTACATCTTAAAATACGAAATCAAAACATGAGTACCAATCCACCTTCATGATTCCACAAGATCTGAATCAAACATTAGGCGGAAATAACATCATAATCAAATAAATCAAACATACCCGATTCCATTTAGCAAAGTCGATTATCTAGACAATCTGTGATCGGTGTGTTACTTTATGTTCCTAGCTGTCTTATCTGTAATAGAGAAGAAAACAAGATGTGATGTAGAGTGCCTTTGAGTATCTTTCTCTTCCTCTTCCTTAGTCCATTTGCGGTCTTTTCCTTAGGTGATGGATCAACCCCAATGCAGAGAGAAAACCTTAGGAGCAGAGAGAAGGACCTATTCGCAGTTTCAAATACATTAACTCTATTCCCATGAAAAAGAGTAACTGACCCATTATTCCTTTTAGCCATTACCATACAGCTCATGAATGTGAGACCCTTCATTTTAGATTCAAGATGTGTGGGCCATATCAAAGAGTAACAGGTTTATTCTTACACCAAACACAAACTAGAGTTGGCTAGTGGCTAATAGATTTGATCTTCATAAACAAATATATGGTTTACCCTTTTCAAAATCTAATCCATCCATTTCATTTTTAAAGATTTTTTTACAAAATACTTGAATTAGTAGAAGCTAAACATTTCACATGAGCATCTTCGGATAAAACTCGCATATTTTATAGGGCCAAAGAAATAAATTATCCCAAGCTCACAGTTTATGCATGTCCAATCACATGCTTAAAAAGAAAAAAATGTTAAAATTGTTGAGATTTTGCTCAATTTGCATCCAAAGACTATTGAATTTGAATATGGAAATTTCTTTTTAGAAATTTCTTTGTCTTGGAACTTTCATTTTCTCTCTTTTCCACTTTCTTCTCCTATTTTCTATGCAGAAAACTTCCTTATTATTCTTTATAAATAACAGATGGTTTCTTTTGTTGGAGGTGTGCCATAAATGAGGTTGAGAGAATTTCATAGAGAGGGATAGAGAGAAAATATGTGAGAAACAGAGACTCGGGAAAACTGTGATCTCCTTTTGATTTTAGTAAATAGGCCTTTGGTCGAACCACGTTAAAATCATATTGCCTTTGTGTAGATTATTTAATTGTGTTTGATTTTGCTTTTCCTGTTTGAATGGGGAAAATTTCCAACAAAAATACTCATACAAAACCCTCAAAGTCTACAATTTCTAAGGCTCTCACTTTTCTAATGCCATTGGAAAATATTATATTCAAGAGTTTGATGATGACATATACATGACAGAGCAAAAATAAAAAAATAAAAGGTTTAAATGTATTTTAACAAAGGTCTCTTTTCCTCTATGAAAAAAAAAAAAAAGCAATAAAGTATCAAGAATTTCTTCAAATTACACTCACAGATTACATTTCAATGCACCTCAACCTTAAATAAAAAGAGAGAATGGGAAAAACTCAACTTGCAAGACAACAGCATCTCTTCCTCTTCCTTGATGACAGTGATGGTGAAGAAGAAGAGTCCTCCAAAGAATTGATCAATGACCCCTCCACAATAAGTGCATCAGCCATGGGCCGAATAACCAGAAGCCCCTCTCCAACAAGTGTGCACGCCAAGACAGCAAAGAAAGAAATCAAAGATGACACCTCGAACCCTAATTCCCCTGGCCTCCATATCACAGACAATGCCATGGCAAGAAACTGCAGAGACAAGGATAGGACCACCGAAATGGCTAACCCACAAAGCCGATTGCGAAGGCTTTTATTGATGGCCAGTGAGACAGCCCTCCAACATACCCCAACAAAGCAAACCACATAAACTGAACTGAACCCACCCAAAATCCCTGTACTTATGAGAGGATAAGTGCATTGCACAGATTTTCCCCCTTTTGCCTTATGGACTAAAACGAAATATCGCCAAAAAACTTCTGGGGGGTGCCAGAAATACACGAATTTTGAAGCAAAGAAGACAAAGAAGAGTTGCAGACAGAAGACGGGTATGCAACAGGGGAGGATGACGGAAAGGGCTTTGAAGAATGTGTTTTGTTGGTAGTGTTCATCATTTTTGTTGAGAGAGGAGGAGACAAGGAAGAGAAGGGTGGCGAAAAAACAAGGCTGGAAGAGACCCAGAGAGGAAACGAGGTAGATCTTGCAGAGAAAACCGGATTGGGAGAGGGACAGGGCTATGCAGGGGAGGAAAGGGTGATGTTCGTTTAGAGGGATTCGGAGGAATTCACATAGGGACCATAGAAAGGCAGAAGTAATGAGGAGTATGCGAACAGGCCACAGGGAATTGAAGTCCCGCAGGAGGTGATGGGAACGCAGGGTTCTGAGGCGGAAGTGGAGGATGAAGGACAGAGAGAAAAGGAAGAAGAAAAGGAGCACTGCAATAGAGGAGATGGTGGTGAGAGAATAGAACAACTTGGGTGAGACCATCTCCCCCCTTCTATCCAAATCAAGATGGGTTGCAGGGATTTCATCTCATCTTACATTCCCCTCTCTCATTCAATCGAAAAACAATGAGAAGGTGTTCTTCTCTTGACGATTCCAATTTCTGTTTGAAATCCGGATTTTACATAGATCTTTCTGAGAAAAAGAGAAGAAAAGAGAGAAAGAAAGGAGAAAGGAGAAAGGATTGGGAGAAAGGGTACGTCGGTATGGGATTGGGGCGGACCCTTTCCCAACCGAGGGAAAGAGAGAAGCTCCACACACCAGGCTGTGAATAGGTAGGTAATGGGAGGGAAATGGGGCATTAGATATGGCTGAGAATGTGGGGATTTCGGCTATGTTTTGTTTGTGGATTTGGACTCCTTCCCCTCCATTGATTGCATGTTACTACTACTATTGGATTGCATGAGCTTAGGAGGCTTTTGCCTAATTTAGGACTATATATTTGTATGTCAATCAAGCAAAACCAATGTTATTGTAATAGGACCCAAGCGCGGTTGAACCCGCGGTTCGACCGGAACCGCAGAGGCCCCGGTTCAGTTCTGGTTGAGAATCGACTATGGGTCAAAACTTCAGAAAACCGGTAAGAACCGGTTTTCTGCCACAAACCGTGAGTCGCGGAAATTTTGAATTTTTTTATTTTTTTAAATTTTTTTTTTCCTTTCAAAATTAAATTAGAAAATGTATATATTTGAAATATAAATATTTATTACCATTTCTATTACATCACATATCCTTCACTGTTTCGATATATTATTCAGAGTTTAAATGTTATTTTTAATATTTATATTAATGTTATTTGTAAAAGATAACTTACTTAATTTTATATGTAATATTTATATTATATTATTACTTGATCAGCTTTTACCGCGGTCGAATCCGGTTGAACCCAAAATGCCTCGAAAACTGTTAGTTAGACAATCCGATTATGATAACATTGAGCAAAACTATTTGATTTATAGGGCAAAATCAAAATTGTAGAATATAATACGATTTTCTTTTTGGCGGGATATCTTCACTTGTGAGCCCACTAGGGCACACCAAAGTTAAGCCATGGGGACTCAAACTTGCAACCTTCGACTTCCTTAGATAGAGTCAACCACTTGAACTACACCTTAATTTGAACTTATAAAGGGGTATTTTCAAATTTCAAAATCTGATGACAATGCTAGGTTGATACATCTAAGTATCTAACAAAATCAACATTCCAAATCTTGGTGTTAAAATTTATGAATGGTGACAAACATTTTGTGATTGAAGTTTGGTCCTACTCCTATGTACAAGTAGTATAAAATTGAAGAGTCCAATCACCCAAAGAAGTAAATGCACGTGGATGGTTTAGAATTTAGATTGAGGCTCCAAAGTAATTTTAAATTTATCACGTTTTATTAAAAAAATACAATTTTTGCGTTAATAACACGTATTTATTGGCGCTGCGGTAAGTTTCCAATAAAATCGCATTAAAAGTGCGATAAATGGAATATCGCGATAATATTTCGGTAAGTTCCTGATAACTTCTTAGTAAATTCTCAGTAAGTTTTTTTATTAAGAAATCTTTACAATAATCTTATAAATTTTTTGCAATGATTTAGAATATTTGTCAATATTTTAACAATTCTAGGATATTTATTGAATTGTATTCTAATATATTGCTTGTTCTGAATTGATTGTTATTTGTTCATGAATGGTATTAAGAATTTTATTTCATTAATATTTTTATTATTTTAAATATTATATTTTCTCTGAGAGTTTTCTATTAATTTCCTGATAAAATTCCATGAATGTAAAAATATCTCGATTTGTCGTCAATATCTCAAGAATGGTATTTGTGACAATGCCAACATTGAAGAGGGGCAGGAAAGACACCTTCAAAATTGATGACCTATGCACCAACCATATAAGTAGGGGTAATAATCTCGGCTGATACCCATTGCATTGGCCGTTAAAATCTTGATATCTCAGTTGTTACGATATGTATCGGCTGAGATTACCTTTTATCGGTCGATATGATATATATCGGCCGAGATTACCTTTATCTACTGATATCTGATATATATTGCCGATATCGGCTGATAATGGTGATCTTTTTTAAAAAAAAAATTGGGAGAGAAATTTCTCAGCCCTATCAAATGGGTATATTATATGAGTGAAGTACACAATTTTCTTATGAGGGGGATAACATTAAAATTACAATAATAGGGGCCAATATGCAAATTGCTAAAAGCCACGCGGGCTTTTATTTTTTGTAAAAATTGTTCAATGATAAGTGGTTTTTTTAAAAAAAAAAATCAGGGGGCCACGGAGACCTCCACCTCCCCTCACTCTACCTGGATCTGCCCCTTGGACATTTGGAAGTTCTTTTCTTTTTTCGAATATGAGGTAAAAAATCATTTTGATTGAATTTCTAAAGTTATTTTTAAGTTTCCTAAATTTTAATAACTTTAAATTTATCTTTTTAATTTAAATTTTATACTCATTAAAATATAACTTAATTAATATGATTAAAGTGAATTTTGATAGTACTATAACATTTAAACAAACCCATGAGTCTACTGTTGAAAACTAGGATTATTTTTTCGGCAAATATCAATAGATGATATTAATAAAAAGAAAATTTCACGCCAATGGAAAAGACTACTATGAAAAATGATATGGCATGCCATCGAAGGTGATTTTAAAAGGGTGCCCATTCTAACACTGGATGAGTCTTTTAGTAGAAACGGGTTTTAGTTAATTTCCCACTTTATCTCCTCTGTCCGTAGAGAAAAATAAAAAAAATCAGACATTTAGAAATCGGTGCACCGACCTGATCACTTTCCAGTGAATCGGTGCACCAAATTGGATACTTTCACGTCTCAAGAAATCAGTGCACCAACTGGATCACTTCCCTTAAATTGTCGTTTTCTAGTGCACCGATTCACTAGAAAGTGAATTGATTTCTGAAAGATTTTCTAGTGATCCAGCCGGTGCACTGGTGCAGTGCACCGATTCACTAGAAACTAAACTGATTTATGAAAGTTTGGTTTTTTTTTTTTTTTTTTTAAATTTTTCCGTACAGACGGAAGGAAGTAAAATGGAAAGTTCGCTAAAACTCGTGTCTACTAAAAGACTCATCCCGTGTTAGGATGGCCACCCATTTTAAAATAAGCCCACACTTTTTTTTCAAATATTTAACTCATATAGTTGATAGAGATAATATTCTTGTAAATAAAAAAAGCCCCCCACCCACCACAAATTCTATTTGGCCTTAAAGAAAATCTCCACCCACTTCTTTGTCCAGACTATTGACCAGATTTGGTCGTCAGTGGAGAGAGCCAGGTCCAAGTATTAGTCTAATATTAATATGGCTCGTAATACATATTGTATAAGTGATAGCTAACTGTATTAGCTCAAAAAAAAAAAAAATAGTAAAAAATAAATTAATATCATTTCGGCAATATATGATCATATGTATTATCTTAGTGATATCTCACTCATACATGATCAAATTGGTCAAATAGGATACATATTGACTGAAAGAGAGAAACCCAAGGGTTGAGCTATCAGTTTTTAAAATCTATATATATCGACTGATATTAATGAGTATTTTTTGAGTAAATAAGAGAGAAGTATCGGATATCGAGATTTCGACACTTGTCAACAGCCCAAACTAATAAATGAATGGAAAAGAGTAGAATCTCAAAATTTAATCCTACTACCATACATACAATTCAAAGGAACAGTTTCAAAGTGACCATAGAATTAATCTCGGCCATCTAAATAATAAAGGATTGATGGAGGGCTGTGATTGTTTCAAGAGATGTCTCCATGATTCTCCTCAACTTCGTTGCCTCTCTCTGTCTCATACAAAATGTCTGCATATGAAACGAAGCAATACCGAAACTAAGTAACTTTTGCTGCCCAACTGCAAATATTTTCAGGAAATTTCAAAAATTGAGTCGTTTGGCTAAGTTTTTCTTTGACAAATAATATTTCTATCAGCTTCTTTTTTATCTCTGTTCTCCAAAAATACAAACTCATCCATTTCTATGGGAGAAGAGTCCAAAATCTAAAAAAATACATAATTTATTCTATGAGGGTGAGAGAAACTCAGTATGTTTCAGATTTGATTCTCGTAGTCTCCTGCTCTTCATGGCTTGCGCCTTCTTATTTAGAGAGAAGCGAGAGTTATGGAGTTGATAGTCTTTAAGAAAATTGAAAGGAACTCATTGAGGGGGAACATAAAGTAGGACTTCTTCCTCTTTAGAAGTAAGAAATGGGCTTCTAGACCTCAGGTAAAAAAAATCGATTCACCGATACAGGTGACCATTATGCTTGTATCAACTGCAAAAGAACAATATGTATTGGCCGTAACATACAGTCTATACTGACCCATTATCCATTTACACTTATTCGTTACTCGCCTGGACTCTGACCAATCAATACGTATCGACCTTTATTTTTTTTTCATTATGCTACGTATCAACCACATTTTTTATACGTAGTTAGAGCAACTTCCAGTGCCTGAAGATGGGTTTATTTGACAGCCACGTGGAGATAGTGAGCTTATTTCTCTCAAGATATGGACATGACATGGATTGGTGAGTGGCTTAGAATTGAATTAACCTCATGGTTCTAACCTTTATATCTAAACATTTTATTAAAATTGAAGAAAATCATTGTTTAAATTAAATAATCAAAATAAACATTTTCAACCAAATTTATCTGCACAGTATAAAGTGGGTTTCACAAAATAATTAAAATTAATACTCATTTGATGTTGAGTCATGAAAAATAAGGCCAATAAATAAATAAATAATTTCAATTTTAGCTATAAATCTTGTAGTCCTATATTATATAATTAGAGATTCTGAATGGGATTAATTTGTACATTGGTTAGTGACTTAGTGTGAGCGCTGCCTCTTTATTTGATAACTCCATGGCTCTAAATAGATTTTTTTTTTATTATTAATGTATGGAAAACTCAGACACAATCTTACTAAAACTCCCACGGAGGAGTCTACTATCCTTAAAGTACATTAAAGTTAGGCTATGGGGACTCAAACCCGCAACCTCTTGCAGTTAAATTACACCCATGTGGGTCTAATTAGATATTTAAATATAGTTTTAAGATAAAAAAATAAATAGAGTAATTATTAATCTTTTTTATTACATTAAGTAACTTATATAGTAAAATTGGTCAAAGATTTTACAAATTAAATTCTTTAACATTCAAGAAACTACATTTAAACAATTTTTAATATTTTCAAATAATGCAACTCAAGCATTAAAATAGATTTTTAATAATATAACTATATAAGTCAACATCTAAACTAGTATAGATCATTCGACTATCATTGTAACTTATAAATCCAGCCAAGATGGAAAGCGATTAAAATTCAAAATCACTCCTTAAAAATAAAATTTATAGACTTTAAATAAACGTTTACTATCTCTATTAGATTTTGATTACAATATAAAATATTATCATTAAAAAGTTGATGATTATATAACACTATCTAAAGATTATAAATTTTTAAGATGAATCACAGTAAATTATAACTAAATGAGATTAAATTTTTATTAAATTACTCATTTAGATGATCTACATTGTAAGGATGACAACAAATAGGATTATTTGAGACGTGTAAGTTTTGTCTTTTGAAAATTTAAATCGTTTATTAATTTTTAAATTGAATTTTAGCAATTCAATTTCACATAAGAGTGGAGTGTGATAAATTTTATAGATTTTATAATTAAAAACTTGATATTTGATTCATACAACGGTGAGTTCAATAATTTCATTAAATCTACAAAATAAATATATGTATCTTTTGTGTTTAAAAATTAATGAATAAATTAATTTGAGAAGAGAATTTGTTATGATCCTGTCAAGATACTATGTTGTCATCTTATTCAAGTTTAATAATATTTATTAACTTTATAGTTGTTATAGTGAGAATTTATACAAAATTATTCTCATAAAATGTTTATAACTATAAGATTTAAATTAAAGAAAATATACCGGTCAAATAGAGTTAAACCTGTCAAATGTATTTTATTAAATTAAATAGATAAAAAAATTTAAATAATTTTTTATTTTTTATCATAATATTGACCATCTTTAATATATTTTGATAATTTTTTAATAAATAGATATGTTATTAAAAATAATCTGAATCACCAAATTATGTCATCCTGTCGTCATTTTTGGCGGAGAAAATGACAACGCAGAATACAACTTTTGTTCCTTCCGTAAGAATGGGGGCTTGGGGCCACTAGGAAAAGTACCGTAAGATTTACGTTATTTACGACCTTGCCATCACTATGACTGCCCGAAGTCTGACTCCAATTCCTTATTAACTTCTTCGTCTCTGTGCACCAACGGATTCCATTCCATCAAACCGAAGGCCGGATCCGAACCCGAAACCCCGCCATGGGTCAGTGCTACGGCAAGAATTGCTCCGTTTCGGAAAACGCCGTTCCCGGAACCAATCAGTCGCCGTTAACGCCCGTCATTGGAGCCGTTACCGTTCCGTCAGTGAAGAACACTCCCTTATCTTCCACCAGCCCCTGGCCGAGTCCTTACCCTCACTCCCTGCCACCGGGGATTGCTCCGTCGCCGGTTCGATCGACTCCCCGACGGTTATTTCGCCGGCAGTTCATCCCGCCGTCTCCTGCGAAGCACATCAAGGCGTCTCTGTTGAAGCGGCAGGGCCCAGCGAAGCCGAAGGAGGGTCCAATACCGGAAGAGGATGGTGGCAGCGCTGAGTCTGAGCGGCGACTCGACAAGAAATTCGGTTACCGCAAGAACTTTGCGGCGAAGTACGAGATTGGTAAGCAGGTGGGGCAAGGGCATTTCGGCCATACGTGCGCAGCAATTGCCCGGAAAGGGGAGTTCAAGGGGCGGCCAGTTGCTGTCAAGATCATCTCCAAAGCTAAGGTGAGGTGTTATTGCTTCTGGGTTTTGTTTGTCTGATTTCATTTCTGCTTTCTGCACTTTGAATTCTGATGTTTCTGCTGAAAATTTTGTCACTGTGTGCTTAGATTTGTCTCTGCTGTTATCTGGTTTTTGTCATTGCAGTGTCACTGATTCAATTTTTAGCTTTTCTTTGTTCAATTCAATCCAATTAATGGATTCAGTTGTGCTCCCATTTAACGAACGAAGACACTAGCTGATGCAACTGAGTCATAAGGTGTTTTTGACTCGGTTTGAATTATATAACGTTTATCAATGAGACAGGATTCAGAGTCCAAAAATTATACATTTTTGAGAATTATATGATATTTGTTATGTGTGTGTGTAAGTCTGGAATGAATAATGGAACTCTATTAATAACTTCCCTTTCATGTATCTTCACCGGTTTCATACCAAATCAAGTGGTTTTTACCCATAGTATTTTTATTTAGATGCTGCGAGTGCACTTATTGTTACAGATCTATATATATATATAGACCAATTTTGTATGATCTATGAACTGCTTCCAGTGTTATACATGAAATACAGACTTATAATTAATTGGTTAACTTAGTGAGCTTTATTTGTCAGATGACAACAGCAATATCAATTGATGATGTTCGTAGAGAGGTGAAGATCCTGAAAGCTCTGTCTGGACATAAAAATCTGGTCAAATTTCATGATGCATTTGAGGATGCAATTAATGTCTACATCGTTATGGAGTATGTAACTTTTCCAGACATGATTATGGCTGTCATTTCTAAAATATTATAATTCTGTGTTCATGAGAAAGAGACATTGGGAAATCTGTTTGAACTACTTTGGTGCTTTTTACTTTGGAGATAGTTAGCAACGTTTTAGTGTTTCCAAGATGCTAAAATTATCGGCTGTTGTCTAAATTTAAGGTTTGAACCTATATATATGTCTGACTGGGCTTTTTTCCCGCTTCAATCAGATTATGTGAAGGCGGAGAGCTCTTAGACAGAATTTTGTCTCGGTAATTATCACATACCTGTTTTGGCACTTGCATTGAGGTTCTTATATTTATTTGCAGTCCTTGTGTCATAGAGGTGGAAGATACACAGAGGAAGATGCAAAAGTTATTGTTACACAGATTTTAAATGTAGTTGCTTTCTGTCATCTTCAAGGAGTCTCACACCGTGATTTAAAGCCAGAGGTTTGCATTGTGGTCTCCTTATGCTATAAATATTTGTTCTTCATAATGGCACATATGCATGCTTGTATTTGGATGTGATCCTATCATGTCGTCCTTACCACTCTAATCCTTCCCCCCAAAAACAAACCCACTTGATCCCATTGCAAGTTAAACCCAACATCATCTTGTCCCATTTTCTTTAGCTGTTAATCTTTGGGGCTGTAGAACCCTAAATAGGGGAAAAATTCAAATTTTGGCTGACCCATCGATGCATGTATCTTTCAAAGCTGCTCAGCACATGCATTGTCATTAATCCAGGGGGCATTATGGCTTTAGTGCACGGAGCACATGAAAAGTATTGCATAGGTGAAAATTACTTTATATGTGTTTATATGTGTGCATGCATGTTTGTGTATAATTTTCAGCCGAGAGCCACTTCAGGGCTTTACTCTGTGTGGAAACCTTTGGGGCACACCTGAGCATTATTTTCACCCCTTTTTTGGTAATTTGCATGCATTTAGGTGGATCCCATAAATAAAAAATAAAAAAAGTGAGGTCTCCCCTAGATTCTTACTCTATATGCTGCTGCAGAGAATGCTTTTTCTGCCCTCATGTTAACAGATTATAGTTTTCCTTTGGACCATTCAACAGAATTTTCTCTTCACAACTAAAGATGAAGATGCTCCTTTGAAGCTCATTGACTTCGGCCTTTCTGACTTTATTAGACCTGGTAACAGTTATCTTTTGTGATTTATGATTTGATTACTTGTGTACATTGGCTGTTGGAGCACTTTGCCCATATTTTAATTGAATATAATGAAAAAGTTCAATTCAGAAGAATTGAATAGACTCTCCTTGTACTTTTTTAATTGTCATTAAAAGCTCATACGATTAATTTTCTTTATTATGTTTTGAAGTTAAATGATGATACTAACTTGACCCAAGCACTTCTAAATGACACAGTCTTAACTATGCTGATCTTCATTTGGTGTTTAGGTCATCATTTCTGTCCCATTGGTAGCAATCACTTAATTTGTGGGGCCTTCGTTGTCGATATGTAAAATGGGCCTCTCTATTGGAGTATGGATCTAGTGACGTCTTTCTGGAGTTCTTGATGTGATGTGATGGAATGTCTTTCTATATTTGTACTTGAGCTTCTCAATTCTGCTTCCATTGCTTTGTTTCTAGAAGATCACAATCAGCGTTGTAGGATAAAAAATGGTTTCATGGCTGCTTCCTACTTTGATTAGTTTGTTATGATTCTATCATTCACTATTGTTTCAGCACTCTATGCAGCTAGGCAGGATTTTTAACAAGTTAATTAGCTAGTCATAGGTCTGAGATCAGCTTCGAGTATTTGGGTGGCAATCTGTCCTGGTCAGAAGATTCAACAAGGAGGTTCCATATCAAGTGTAGTCTAGATCTAGATCCTGATTTTGTAAAAAATAAAAAAAATAAAAGAAAAGAAAAGAATGGTCTCCCATCTCCCTTTCATGGATCTCTGTCTCATGTTCCCTCTGATTACAGATCTGTGGTGAATGATAAATTTGGAAGGATTGGTGGCTCTTAGATTTGGTTCTTAGGGTTTCTCTGAAAACAATTGGATGGGGTGGAGGAAGTAATCAGTCTCCTTCAGCATACTGATTTATTGTATACATCCCAAGCAGATGAATTTAGGTTATCTTGCTCTATTTGCAACTGTTTGGAGTTTGTGGTGAGAAAGAATCATAAAGTTTTCAGGAACTGTGAGGAGACTACTGAGAAGGTTAGGTATCGAGTCAAGGCTATTTGTTCTGCTTGTGCTTCATCTCTCCCTGAAATTCTAATGTCTATCCACTGCAGATATCTTTAGTGCTTGTAAAGAATGTATCAGGTTGATCTAGCTTTTAATTGTTTTGTGGGTTTTCTCTATTCCTTTATTTTCTCCATGTCTTTTGTGGCTCTCTCGGGCCTGATTATTTTATTATTTTTTATTCCTGCTTGTTTGTTTGTTTATTGTACTTTTCGTCACGACTTGTGCCCTTTTGTTTTAATGAAGTACCATTTCCAAAAAAAACTGGGTTCTTTTACAATATGCTGCTATTATTGGGTTAAGCGTTAGAGGGGGTTGACCTGACGGTCAAGAAGCTTCCCTCATGAAGGGAGGTCTTGAGTTCCATTTACGCTCAAACCCCTCTAGGCCACTCTCCATGGGATTACTCCTCATCGTTTGGACTTGGTATGCGTGTGTAGGGAAGTGTGCACGTGCCCCAAAGGATTTAGTTGGGTAAAGTTCACTACGGGTGAGATGCCTGGACACCTTCGGTTATAACTAATAAATAAATTATTGGGTTAGGCATAAAATCAATTACCATCAGTTCAATTTTCTACAACACATGCACGGGTGTCATGTGAAAAACTTTTCTTCTCATGGGGGCTTTATTTACATTGGGCAAAGCTTTGAGGGGGCCAACTACAAATAAAAGAAATAAATTTACAATAAAACCAAAAAACATGAGCATCATACAATGAATTTTCAAAAATATTGTGCTCACGCCCATCTCTTCCTTCCCCCCCTTCCCCTTCCTGTCGTTCCCCTCCCTACCTCTACCCCTGGTTTAGGGAGTCTCCCTTGATGATGAGTTTCCTACCAAAAGTACCTCAAAACACCTTTGACACTCTGCTTCATTAGATACCAATAGATCTACAAGCCCTGAAATAAAAATGTAACACACTTCCTGTCAAAGTCATGTAAAATTCCTCCAATGCCTATAGACCTTGGTTTCCCTCTTGCAACTTCATCGATGTTTAGCTTCACGGAGCTAAGAGGGGACTTCTTCCATCTCTGGATGAACCTCAAATTTCTTGGAATCTTCCTCCATTACTAGCTTGCAGTCTCTATCAATGATGTTGCTTAAGACACATAAAAAATTCTTCTTCTACGTGACCTAGATAGTGAACCTCATTTTGGTTAGATCAGAAACTTCTTGCTCCTCTTTTGATTTTCCTTCGAAGTCGTTGTTGTTCTTCTCCTTGTTTATAGACCATATAATGGATGTTGAAGTAGACCTACAAAGGGTTTTGCCGTTATCCTTGAAAGGATATTGTTCCAACTTTTGAGGTGGAACTCCAAGATGTTACCAAACCCAAAAGAGACCATTAGATGAAAGGAAAGATGTCTAGATAGATCTCACAAACTAACAGGAAAGGAGACAAATAGATGATTTTAGGTCTTTTGAGAGGTCAGTTTGGATGAGTTGTTAGGTCAGGAGAGTTTCCGTTGGCTATTGGTGAAGAGGATGAGCAGGTGTGGACATGAGACTCATCGGGGGCCTATTCGATAAAGACAATGGTGGATCTAGCTACACAACATCTTAACGGCTCGACTCATCCACCTAGCCTGGTTCGGAAAACCCCAGCTCCTCCAAGGGTACAGACCTTTGTCTGGTGTGCGGTGAAAAGGAAAATTCTTACTAGAATGGATCTTTGGAGGAAAGGTTTGTTTAAGTACAACAAAGACCTTATTTGTCCTCTTTGCGGGTCAACGGAAGAAACCATTGATCACCTTTTAGTCACATGCCCCTCAGCATGGCACTTATGGGGCAGTTTCTTCAACCATATGGGCGTTTCTTGGGTTAATGTGAACACCTGGGATGGTCTTTGGACTAATGGTTTCTTCCTAACTTCAACATTAGGAGGAGGATGATGTGGTATACAATCCCACCTACTGCCTCGTGGACTATCTGGAAAGAGAGGAATTCAAGAATCTTCAAAGGAAAGTGCACGGATGTTAGTGAGCTCTTTCAGAAAGCCAAATTGAGACTATGCACTTGATTCCTTACCAACAAGGAGTTCAAGGACTTCAGAGCCGACGACCTATTATCTTATTGGGAGGGTTACATGAGTGGAAGACCTAGGAACCCAAAGATTTTGGCTGAATGGTCACCTCCTCAAAGAGGTGTTATGAAATTTAATGTGGACGGGCTTTCAGGGGAAAAATCGGGACTGGGTAGGGATAGATGGTGTCCTCAGAGACCATATTGGCTAAACGTCATTGGCATTTACTAAGTCAGTGGGGACTAGAGATTGAAGTGAGGCCGAACTTCTCAACATCAGGAGAGCGTTGACCATTTAGACAGGTTTAGGGGGTGGTAAATTAGTTATCGAGGGAGATTCGGCAAATGCCATCAAATGGGTGAACGGTTTGAAGCGACCCCCTTTGAAATTGATCACTATGGTTAGGAAGATTAGGACACTTGTCACGGGACTTGAGGTATCCTTTGTCTAGATCAGTCGCACAACAAGTGGGGTGACACACTTTTTTACGAAGAATGGAGTTGAGGGTTCTGTCTCTGGCGTCTTTCAACTCTAAAGAGGGCAAAATCATTAGATTGCATAGGAAGGGATTTCTTTTGTTTGTTTGACTTTCTACATTTACAGGATGTACTTTACTTTTGTTTTTCTTGTATTTGCTAGGTCTTATCTCTTTTAGACACCCATACTTACTCTTGTATCTAATTTTTCTCTAATATATTTCTCATTTGTTACTGTTCAAAAAAGGGAAGAGGGGAGGGGGGTGGCTTTTCATGCAAAGGGAAAGACAGATCAACTCCTTGTGTGATGAAGTTATTTCTCCTGAGATGGCACCTGGTGAGAGCTTTGTCAACAACAACTATCTAGCAAAAGGCCTCCACCCTAGGAGGAGCAAGTCCTCTCAATTCTTGTCCAAGTAAAGGCATGGATAGGTTGTGGCCGAAGGTCATGGTTGAAGGGATGCAACTAGGGACTTTATGGAGAATGTCCCAGAAGGATCATCGACCCAAACCCTCAAGTCATTCTCATCCCTACAAATAAAATAATTGTCAAGTATAAACAGAAGACTGCCGTACTTGAATGATGCTATCAGAGAGACCTAAAATCCATACTCCATATGGCCTTACCACCTAGATTCACCAGCTAGATTCTTTAACCCAAATACACCAAATAGACTCTCTCAGAAGGCTTCGACATTGGCGTTCTTCTAGGTATTGTGTGTCATAGAGCTACGTAGAAAAGGGTTTGGCTGTCAACATCTTCTCAAGGACTTGATGGAATATCAAGTGATGAGAAGGTGAGAAATGAGGGAAAGTTGGCATTTGTATTTCATTTTTGGTATTTGATAGTAAAGAATTTTCATCTCCTGACCATAGACGTAAGTAACATGGCGAAGCCATGCATATTCTTGTGGTTTTCCATTTTTTTCAGTATGTTTTTCTCTAGAACCTTGTATGTGACTTCCATGGGTTTTTTCCCCATTACATTCCTCAAGTCATTGAGGAGATTCCATTATTCCCTATTTTATGCATATGCATAGATTCAAATTAGTAGGCTGGTAACCCCACGGGGTTGGCCTGATGGTCAAGGTGCTCGTCTCATGAAGTGAGGTCTTGGGTTCGATTCACGCTCAACCCCAATGAAGGGCTACTCCCTGTAGATTTACCCGGTATGTGCGGATTGGGAGGTTTTCATATGCCCCGAAGGACTAGTCGGGTCAGACACGTAGACACCTTCGGTCATCAAAAAATAATACTAGGTTGGTCCCTCAGAATAATGGGATGTGGATTCCTTCCTTTTGGAATTGTTTTGCTGGTACCTTATATCAGGCAGTAGGTTTACCTTATATCATGCAGTAGGCTCCACCCTATGCCAGTTTTGGTAGGTTTCTGTTTTCCACCTTAGCCATGTAATAACAATTCTTCATTAGGTTCAATATAGTCATCATTGGTCCCCACATTGCCTATCCACCCACACAAATTCATACACAAACCAGCCAACCGAAAAGAAAGAAAAATGTAGAAGATTGCGCAAGTATAGTTAAGATTAATCTTAAGTAACTAATCATTTGAGAGACGGAATACTGGAACAAACCAGGCTAACAGCTTGGCACGGATTTAACTGATGACCAAGTGCACTTATTAAGCTTTAAATATGAGACTCACAATATTGTTAAAGGCATGATTTACTTGTTTGTAGGTTTAAACACAAAGCAAATATAACAAAAATTGGTTTTCAGTATATGAAATTACCTATTAGGTTAAGACTCATTTGATTTAATGATATAAAGATAATTCAACTTTATATTGAAATAGTAACCTATTTAATCTTTTCTTTGTGTGCAGATGAAAGGTTAAATGATATTGTTGGAAGTGCATACTATGTTGCACCCGAAGTCCTCCATAGATCATATGGTTTGGAAGCAGATATCTGGAGTATTGGTGTTATAACTTACATCTTATTATGTGGCAGCAGACCTTTCTGGGCACGAACAGAGTCGGGGATTTTCCGTGCCGTGCTAAGAGCTGAACCTAACTTTGATGGTTCACCATGGCCTGTGGTATCTCCTGCAGCCAAAGATTTTGTAAAAAGGCTTCTAAATAAGGACCATAGAAAGCGAATGACTGCTGCACAAGCTTTGAGTAAGTTGTCAGTGCCAATTTTTATTTCCTAAAAGGTTATTTGGAGTTGCATTAGTAGACTCTCAGTTAATTGGTGCCATCCATGTTTCTCTGATTTCCCTCAACAGATGTTGCATGTTTGCAGCATATTCAGTGTGTTTTCTGCTACATGGAATATTATGTTATTGTTATTGTATGTTGAAGAAAACTGACTGACTTCTCTGATATCAGCTCACCCATGGTTGCGAGATGAGCACCAAGCAATCCCTTTGGATATATTTATCTACAAACTAGTCAAGTCCTATTTTCGTGCCACACCTTTGAAACGTGCTGCATTGAAGGTTTGACTTTCTTCTTTTTGGTTCTTCTATAGACTACAGGCAGGGGGCAGTTTCTTCTTTTTTTCTTTTTTCTTTTTAATTGTCCTGTGGTTTATACCTGCTGCATTACATTTTGTGAATGCTTTGTTCAGTGTTTGGAAATGCTTTTCTTACTCAATGTATGGATTGTATTGACTTCACTCAGCATCTCAATAGAAATAAAGTAATTTGGTTCATATGTAGTTTTGTACTATTTTATTAGGGTTTTGTCCAAGTTCTTCACATGGCTCCTTCCCTGAAACTCTATTGTGAATGTGGCAGTACCTGACCAGTACATTTCAGGCATGGTTGCCTAATGGGAACGCACTTACTTATAGGTCCTTGAACCATTGCACCTCTGCTTAAAAAATCACCACCTCCATTATCATCTCTTTATTATTATTTTTATGAAACAGAGAAAAAATATTATTACAAGAAAATAAAACAAAGTACAATGTCAACTCTGTACAGGAGGACAATATTGGAGAGAAACCATGAGAAAGAAAAATACAACAAAGACAAACTAGAATAAAACAATAAACCAAAACGCTGATGCACTCGATTACAAAAATTCCACTGAAGCCTCACTTCTCTCAATACTCACTTTCACCAAAAAGTCTACAACAAAATTTGTTTACTAATCTGTCTGAAATGAATTGATCTTTCCTTGCAAATCTTCCTAATGTCCCTCGCTATATGGATCAATCTCCATGGGGGGTTCTTCCTACCACTTGCCCAGGCTAGAGCATTCCTAGTATTCCCCACTACAGTTAAGTTACCACCACCACCATCATCAAAGCCATTTGTCATATTTATTTATAGTTTCTTGAGTTCTACTTTTCCCTTCAACCATATCAAGAATCAGTTCTCTATCACTCCCAAGCGTATCATGATCTTTATTACCACGTCAAACCAAGTCTTTAGTGGCTTCCCCCTTCTCCTAGTACCTATACCTATAATCCTTTGATTTTCCGTAGGAAATTTGCTTTTGGCTTTTTGCATGTGCCAAAACCATTTTCTACAACATTTTTGCTTCTTTGCTTCTATTGAGACATTTCCACGTTTAGCAATTATAGAAAATTCACATGCTTGGAATTAATTTGAGTTACCACTTGGTTCAATTCTAGCTTCCTTCCATTCCTAAAACTGTTACCTGATGAACTTGTTGGGTTAACTAGATCCACATATGCATGTACAATGCATACAAGAAGAATCATATGAAAGTGACAAAATGTTATGTTCAGATAAACCTGATTATCATATTACGATTTATAAATAAGGCATAGTTTCTAGATGAGTTTGCTAGGTATGGGTGCCACTAACTAATAAATTCTATGGAATTTTACATTAGAGAATGTGTGGTATGTTGGTTGTGAGCTGTGCCTTGGCATCTACCAAAAGTGCATCATTTGGATGATAAACATGACTCATTTTCAAGGGTCCATTTTGTCCCTTTAGATTGCATGGCTGTAAATAACCAAAGCTGATTTTTGAAGTTTGGTAGTTGTCCTTTCTATTTCATGGTTGTCGGTGACTTGACCAACTTGCCATGCATCCGTTGGTGAAAATTTGTGGATGTGTCCATAAAGGTCCTTCTCATGAAAATTTCATTGTCGATAGAGGCTTGGACACCTTGTCATAAAAAAAAATAGTGTCTCTGGTAAGAGTGTAAGGAATTACAGAACTCTATAGAAGATTGACGAGACGTCTAGAGGAAAGTAAAGAACTGTAGAAGACTCTAGGAATATGTTGGAGTTGTAAAATGTATAAGAATCTTGAGTTTGGAAGATTGTAAGTCCTAACCGCTAGATCAATGACATGAATGTAAAAATATCTAGTCTTAGAAGACTCCTAACATTAGATTGATGACATGAGTATAGATCTTAGCCATTGGCTCTAAGGCCTTGTATCATCAACAACAGAAGTTCCTTTCAAGAAAGTATCCTTTTTTGTTCTTTTAAGTTCTTGTGAGTGACTTACGGGTCCCAGCATGAAGGGGGTGGATCAAAACTGACTCATACAGCGTTTTCCTGTATTGTGCGAGTGCCACATAGGTAAGTCTAGCTAAGTCCATAACATAAAGGATCTCATCAAAGGGATTATAGCCAAGGGTTAGGCCTATTCACTGGTCAGGTTCTGTTCTAGCTTTCCTCTATATAAGCCTGTCCAATTTAGATATATAAAAGCTTGAGTTTGTCCATAGTCTGTCGAGCTTTTCATGCCTGCACATTTGGCCTTGTTTAAATTTCAATTGTTTGGATTGATAATAGACATGATGTGCTACAAGCGGACTTAATTTAGTCTAAAAATCAATCTTTAGCCACGTGATTTTGAAAGTCAAAATCACCAAGCATCCTTAAAATTACCATGACAAAGATTCCTGGTGATTTTGACCACTAAGATCAAGTGGCTGGAAATTATATTTTGTTTGAAATTTGGTCTAGTTCTAGTTCATCAAGTAGCTTTAATCTAAGCGGTTAGTTTTTAATTGATTTTAAAAAAAAAAAAAAAAGGGAAGTGGACCACGTGTACACACAACAACATATATATGGCTAGACGCTTTGAAAGGCCTAGGAGGCTTCATGGGCTTATTCAATTAGCACAAGCGTGCTCGTTAAGCTTTATGGGCAAATAAAATGAGGTTGAGTATGTTCAAGCCCATTCGTCTGTCATGGGCTCAGACGGGGCTTGAGTTGTGTTTGGGCACATTAGACTATGTAAAAGACATTTAGAAGGCTCCCCTTAAAGGAGCAAGCAAATTCATTGCGAATGGAGTGAACAGGAGGTAAAACAGATAACGTGGGATTGGAGGTTTGGATTTTTCTAGTTGATAGGAGAATAGTTAAAGCTTAATTTTCAGCTCCAATTGATGCCAACGTTCACTAAGGTAGATGCCTGGTAATGAGTCATGTTCCTTTTTTTTAATAATTTTCTCTTTCTTTTCTCCAAAAGTTCATTTGAGGGAAAGCTCATGACAGTAGTTTTCAGGAATGCTTGGAGGTAATTTAAATGATAAAATTTCCATCAAAGTTATGATACATTCTGAAGGAGATAAATTTTTTGTTTTGTTCATTTTATTTACATTTCAGTATGTTTTAAAGAGCAAATCTAGTGAACTGTTTAATTTAGAACTGTTGGGATATATACTTGTACATGTCTCAGTAATTTACAGTGCAAAAGTAGGGCAGTTCATGTCATTATGCATTGTCCAGAGGCTTTTATGTTTTTGTCCTCTTTGTTTCCTTGGTGAACTTATTTTTATTGAAGAAAAAAAAAAGCTTAGGCATTGCAATGCCATTTTAAGCATTGTAAAGTCAGATAGCTAGGAACTGACAATCTGGAAATTTTTTGGACTTCCCTCCCATTGCTGTCATACTCCAACAGCTACCAGATAAATCATATTACAGAGCCATGGGCCATGCAATAACAAAGAATTTCACATCTGAAATCTATGCACACAATAATTCCTAAGGACCATCAAGACCCTATATTCCAAAGATTAACTTCAGGTTCAGAAATATAATGATTCAGACTGCTGCAGTATAAGGAAAAGACCTTTATACGGCTGAATCCGAGGAAAAAATGCAGTTCAAAGTTTTCCCAGTTTGTTTATACTGACCTCTTAGCTTCAAATCTCTATGTTCTTTTCTCTTGTATTATGAAGTCTCGTTCAAGTCTGCAGTTCTTCTTCATCTATGAAATTCCACTTCTGTGAAAATTGGAATAGCGCCATTATTTCCTACTCATGGTCTTCATTCAAACATTTAATGAAGTTGGTGTATATTTCCCTCTATTTCAATTACATAGGAAGGTAGATAGGAACCTCTATCACAGTTGGTAATTTCTCATTGTTGAAACATGTAGTGAGTTCAAATCCTATAGGCATCAAATAGGCAGTTGACCCATAGAAAAAGATACTTGTCAAATCCAAATGCAAATGGCAACCCAGATTTATGTGATAAATGGCTATGATGATGATAATGATGATGGTGATGTATTGCACAGAAAGGTTGCTGTGTTTAAATTGACAATTTTTTTTTAATGTTTCTTTGACATAAAATGTTGGACTCTAAAGAGTGCTTGCTTTGTTAATATTATTGCAGGCTCTATCAAAAGCTTTAACAGAGGATGAGCTCCTTTACCTAAGGTCTCAGTTTAAGCTGTTGCAACCAAACAGAGATGGTCGTGTCTCCCTTGAAAACTTCCGAATGGTTAGCTTTGTTAAGATTTATTAAGATATATTTTCAATTATGGTTGATATGGATTAGATTATGATTGATTGTGAGAGATTATGTAATCTCTCAATTAGGAAATTAGGATCCTCAGATAATGTGAGAGATTATCTTTTGTACTCTATACATTTGGCTTTTATTCAGTGAAACAATACAGAGAAATACTACATGAATTTTATTTTCCCCCAAATCTTCTAACATGGTAACAATCGCCAGGTTTCACGGACGATGGCGAGCGCCTCGCTCTCGATCGGAGTTATATGCAAATCGATCCTGCAATCCCATTCTTCCCTTCGCCTTTTCTCACCAGGATCTCACCTGTTGTTGCCAAACGATCCACTATCTGCCTCCTAGATTTGATTCTTCAGCCCCTTTCTCCTCTCATTTCAGAGAGAATTTCCCCCCCTGTATTTTGTGGGTGGTTCACAGGGCAGTCTATGCTTTGTTCCCTTAGATCTAGAGTCTTTCTTCAGATTTGAACCTAAAACCCCATAACTCTACAATCATTTTTTACCCTACATCACATCTATATGACACAATTTTGAGTTTGAATGCTTGTGGAACCCTCTTAGTCCTATTTTTGATCTTGTTGAAAGGAGGTAGACATGACCCACTTTGCAGGAATTTCAGTTCCTGTTTCTTTCCTAGGAGGTGAAACATCATTCAGTCCTCGGCAAGATCTGCTTCGATCCGCTTCACCGGAGCTCCAGTATTGATGCAACTTTGCCTTGGTGATACCCCTTGCCCACCTACCTTCACCCAAGGTTAACCTAGGCTTTCAGTCAACGGTGGGGCCCATTTTTCTAGTTTTTCCCACACTGTTGCGGGACGCCAACTAGTTCCATTTTGGCTTTTCTGCTTCGATCAAGCTTCTGTGCTGTTGTATCCTCTTCCAACCAGAACTGGTGTGGTCGCCCTTGGCAGCTCTTCATTACCCCTTGGTTTGATACATGTTTCGGATTGTGTGGGCCCCACTGTTGGCCCTTCTTTCTTGCTGCCTTTGGGACGTCAATGGGTCCTTTGTTCCCAGATTTTGCTTAGATATGGAGGATTAGATCTCGGATTCACTGACACCCAACTGCTACACAGTCACCCCTTCCTCTTATTTCACTCCATCCGGAGTTGCTAGGGTTCCTGCCTTTGTGAGGCCCACTTATCTTGTTATTTGCAGCTGCTGTCCCAACACGGTTACTGTTGCAAAAAAAAATATCTTGTCAGTGGGCTCTCAGAGATTCTAGTTGATCTGCTTTCGCTCCATCAGATAGCATCATTTGACCATTGGAGTTTGTGAGAGGGGGGGGGGGGGGGGGGGGGGGGGGGGGGGGGGGGGGGGCGGGCGGGTCTGTAGGGGTTGCTAAAATATGTTATGATTTATTAAGCTAATTATGGTTGATATAGATTACATTATAATTGATTGTGAGAGATTATGTAATCTCTTAATTAGGAAATTAGGATCCTTAGATATTGTGAGAGATTATCTTTTGTACTCTATTTGGCTTCTATTTAGTGAAACAATACAAAAAAATATTACATGAATTTTATTTTTCCCCACATCTTCTAACAAGCTTTTGGCCCCACTTTTTGAATTTCACATATATTTTCCATTTGATCAGGGCTTGATGACTTGAGATTTGCTTCATTGCTTGAAGAGACACGTTGCCGTTTTGGATCTAATTAGTTACTACCTTTTGGTTAGAGACCAGAAAGCATATATGTTTCTTTTTCCTCATTATTGAACTTGTGGAAAACACATTTGCAGGGTCTTGTTCGAAATGGAACTGATGCTATGAAGGATTCCAAGGTTCCTGAAATTTTAATTTCGGTACGGGTCCAACACTCCAATGACATTTACTGTTTATAAATAAATAAATAAAAAAGAAAAAAAAAGAATAAAGAAAAAAAGAGAGATTCTAAAATTTTGTTCCATCAGAAGTATCTTTTAGCTGGCCAGCCACCATAAAGCTAGCACAATTCTTCCCGTTTGTATATTGACATCTTTTTGGTCATTCAACTAGTATGTTGAGACTGACTTCGTTTGGTATTCTAATCATTACAATTTTCCTTTTGTCTCTTTCTTGTGTTCTGTTTTTTTTTTTTTTTTTCGTTTTCTTGAAGAGATCCAATTTGTGGTTCATATGCATTTAATGGAAAGAATAACCAACAGGTTCATGTTTTCATGCACTAGATGGATCAGCTATCGTATAGAAAGTTGAACTTTGAAGATTTCTGTGCTGCTGCAATAAGCCCCTACCAATTAGAGGCTCTTGAAGGATGGGAGCAGATTGCTAATATGGCATTCGATTATTTTGAACAGGAGGGAAACCGAGTCATCTCGATTGAGGAACTGGCCTGGGTAGTTAACTCATCTTTGAACAGATCAATTCTTAAAGTGATTCGAGCATTTTGATACAATAGATTTATAAGGACAAAACAAATTCAAAACCAACTAGATGGGAAAAGTACATTTGGAAGTTCTGCAGATCATGGATTGTTTCTGCTCATGCACATAATGATTTGTGTGGACTACTAAGAAAAAGTAGTATCTGATCTAATATGATTGTTGCATTGATTAGTTAAAAAAAATCTAATGTGATTTCAAACTTCCAAATTGTCCTATATGCACAGCAGAAAGGATTACTCCATGTTCTGTCAGAACCTTTCAATCTATTGAGATTTAGTGTGGCCATATTCTCTTCAATTTCATATACAAACTGAACATGAAAACTAAATCTGCAGGAACTGAACCTGGGCCCCACGGCCCACTCGATGCTCCATGGTTGGGTCCGACAGTCTGACAGAAAGCTAAGTTTCCTTGGTTACACCAAATTTTTGCACGGCGTGACAATACACAGCTCAAACACAACAAATTAGTAGCTTCTCTGGAGTGGGTATATCGTTTTGAAAATTTGTGGAATTTTTAAAGTATTTGTAACTTTATTTTATTACTGTAATTATTGGTGGTGGTCTTATTATTATTCTTTGGTGGGGGACTTGGTGTTGTATAGGAATTCATTGTGTAAATATTTTTTTAATTTCATTTGCTTTTTGTAAATACATTCTGTAAATGATTTCTTGGTGTTGAGAGATCTTTATCTATGCCTTGTTGTTGTTCAGAATATCATTGATGCAATTTCTCATGGAGAGTTACAGGTTTTCTCGAACAAGCTGCTCAATTATAAATGATATAGATCTCATACGGAGTGATAGGGGCAAAGAACTCCTTTGATCTTTCCTGACTCGTAAGAGGTTTAATTTTTAAAAATAAGACATTCATGCCACTTCATTCCAGTTTGATGCAAGCAAGCTTTTGTTTATGGGTTGAACCAATTTTTCTTAGTTGGGCACTTTAGAACTCCCTCCAAACACTTGTGAATGATTCATGTTTTCACCAACTGTTATATGTAATATTGGATTTATTCAGAATTTTTTTATCAGATGATATTGGATGCTTGATCTGCTATTGGTTTCATGGTACCAACTTGCAGGGACTTATCTTAAACCATAAAGCTAAGAGAATGAAACCAGTTGACTTGACCTGCCAACTAGATGTGAGAATCGCCATCGACTTTGAAGGAAGGTATGAAATTCATTTCATTTGTCGTAAAATCAGTCCACATCATTGACAGTACCACTACTAAATTCTATTCTAAGGGAAATGTTCAAGCTGTCTGGTTGGAGAATCTGAATTCATGGTATGTCCACTACCATCTGCATATCACTTTGACCTTTCCGCGCTTGAGATCCAACGACAGAAGTGTGAATGAAATACGCTGTGAAAATCGACGACCTACGAGTCGACCATGTTGAACCAGGACAAGGTCGTCATGTGATCTGGTTGAATTCGTGAACTGTTCGAACTGGAAAGTCTTTCGGAACTGTTGTGGATGGAAGAGGAGGAAATATGGTTTTCTAAAATTTCTAAGAATTTAATTTTGTAAAATTAAAAAAATTGTGTTCAGTATGGTTGTAACTTGTAAGTTTTGATCTCATTGTTTGACAGAGTTAAAGCTACAATTCAACCCGGTTCCACCAGATCTCAACCTTCAATGGTTTGAGATTTTTGAAAATATTGCGTTCATCAACTAAATGGCAGTCCCATTACAGAAGGAACCTCCACTATATTTTAATTGTTATGTTGTAATATGGTTGAAATTTGACACTAGAGTGACAATTTCTAATCCAATCTACCTCAGCTTGAACAATTTAAATTCATTTTAGGTGTTCCATTAAAAAAATTAAATTCAACTCAAGCCAACCCGAACTAAAGTATCCCCTGTCCAGTAGCAATTTCCTTTGGCCCAAGGTTCTATCTCAGTATTCTATTCATCACCTGTCTAGTAGCATTTTCCTTTTGGCCCCAAGGTTCTATCTCAGTACTCTATACATGACCTGTCTAGTAGCATTTTCCTTTTAGCCCAAAGGTTCTATTAATCACTCTATCAATCAATTCAGTATTTCTATTCAACCCGTGAGGATTGACTTGGCTGTCAAGATCTGCTTGAGATGCCGAAAGTCTTAAATTCAAGTCATTCTCAAGACGAAAGAATCAATTTCCATAGTGTTACCGAATGTGTGTGTGGATAGGGAGATTTGTAAATGTTCCAAAGATTAGTTAGGTTCTCTAAGAGGCTTGAACACTTTGGTCTTCAACAAAAAACTTAGTATTTCTACTCCGGTTCCATCATGTCGTCTCTCCCTCCCTCCCCCCTTTTACGAAATCACTGAGGGTCCAAAGCCACATACCCAAGAAAGCCCTATTTTGTTTTTCATAAAAATGTGTCTATTTTTAGTTTTTATCTTCCACTGACTTCCGGTTGAGACAGATTTAGTAAAATAAATTTTGAGTTGAGTCAGTTTTAGGAAAAATTCAAATTAAGCCAAATTAAATTAGAAAAATATGTCTAAGTCCTGTACCAACCCAATACGGCAAAGTCACCTTCATATGTTGTTTTTGCACTTTAATGGGTCTAAGGGATATGCAGAATTAAGGAATTCAGCAAAGGATATAATGATGAAAGCCAAGTGGTTGAATTGAAAGTAGCCACTGAGTCCAAAAACAATGATGTATGGCACTTCTTCCATAGAAAATTTGAGTGAAAGGAAGTAAGTGGGCTTGACTTGACTTGATCCATTTCTTCGTACCTACAAGCATCATACCCTGCTAAAGTGCACACTCCACCCCATTTTTTTTTATTTCTTTTGTAACTTTTTCCAAATATGGGTATCCCCACAAGAGTTACTAATTTCATCAATCAAATTACCTAATCATAGAAATGGATAAAAGAGATTTTTTCTGATGCGACTTGTAGACATTCAGATTTTCTGATTTTACACATTCGATTTCAGATTTTTCGAGTGAAATTACAATTATATCCTTGTATTTTTACTCATTTGAACGAACTGGCAGTTCATTTGGTATTCGTTCATTCATCCGAACGAATGACCAATGGCAGAATATTTGTTCGAATGAACAGAATAGATGCTACATAGTAATGCATAGTACATTATTTAAATAATAAAATCTTTTTAAAATTTTAAAGTTATTTTTTAAGCACTGTGTATTTTCAAAAAAATTTAAATTAAATATCCGGACTAATTACGATAACCTGATGACAATACTTTAACACTTCAAGATCTTACAAATAAAGGTATCCCTCAGCTGTGCCGAAAACACATTTAGGAGTATCAAAAGACCTTAAAGTTTTAAAGTATTTTTATCATGTTATAGTAATTAGTCCGGATATTCAATTTGAGAAATTTTGAAAATACACAGTGCTTAAAAAATAACTTTAAAATTTTAAAAAAGATTTTATTATTTTTAAAATTTCTCAAATTGAATATCCGGACTAATTACGATAACCTGATAAAAATACTTTAAAACTTTAAGGTATTTTGAAACTCCCAAATGTGTTTTCGGCACAGTCGAGAGATACCCTTATTTGTAAAATACTGTATTTTAAGCATTTGGGAGTGTCAAAAGACCTTGAAGTTTTAAAGTATTTTTATCAGGTTATTATAATTAGTTCGGATATTCAATTTGAGAAATTTTGAAAATACACAGTGTTTAAAAAATAACTTTAAAGTGTTAAAGGAAATTTTATTATTTAAATAATATACTATGCTGTATCATTGGTTCATTCGAACGAATGGTCTGCCCATTCGTTCATTCGTTCGGATGACTTCATTCATCTGAACGAATGCCGAAAGTTCATTCAGATGAGTAAAAATGCGGAGGTATAATGGTAATTTCACCCGAAAATCTAAAATCGAGTGTGTAGAGGCAGAAAATTTAGGTGTTTATAAGTTGGCCTTTTTTTTTTTGGATAACATGGGTATTCCCTTCTCATATTAGAGGTAAAACTAATTCTACCGGTATATGTAGATCATCTAATTCACACAAACAACTAAGTCTACGGAGAGTAGCTTGTTGAGGTTGAACATGAATCAAACTGAAGATAGCTTCATGAGACAAACTTCTTGACTATCCGACCAAGACGTTTGTAATAGATATTTTGTACAAAGTTCTCTTTATCTTACATTCGAAAAACTCCCGTAAAACATTTTTATGATTTTAGTTCTTTTTTATCCAAAGATTGATTGCAATTAGTTTTTTATAATGTCAATATCTTATTAGTATTTTGAAATGAAAGAAGAATGAAATTTATTTATAGGGCCTACTTGGACTAACTCTAAAGAGTAAAGACACACTAAAATGTGTGAGAAAGACAACACATACAGGTGTTGGATAAGGTTCAACTTCATTGATTCATCTTACCCTCGTGAAAGGGGATATAAAAGACAAATATTTAATAAAAAAATGTTTTTACAACCCAAACTCGAAATATTAGAATGATAAAATAAAGATAAAATTTCAATCAAATATTAATATATATGGTCAGTATAGTATTGGCATCAACTCATGTGGGCCATACAAAAGTGGTAGGTTCATTATTTCAAAAACCACTCATGTCATGTATTGACATCATCACAAGTGTCACTTTATTCCAAGTGATTTTTAAATGTTAGAGGTAGAAATATAATTATTGAAAATTTAGGAACTTGTATACAATTAACAAAAAGATAAGGACCTAAATGCAATTAAAACTAAATCTATTCATTACTAGAAAAAGATGTTTTGTTTTATTAGGGTCACATTTTCCACTTCAGAGATTACTGGATACGGTGCACAGACAAGCTCGCTCTTCTTGACCATGAGTGTCTCACGGTCTGATGCTTCGAATGCAAAATTGTGAAACAGTTTTGAGAGTACATGTGCTTGTGAAACAGTTCTGTGACTTGACCAACTTGCCATGCATCCGTTGGTGAAAATTTGTGGATGTGTCCATAGAGGTCCTTCTCATGAAAATTTCATTGTCGATAGAGGCTTGGACACCTTGTCATAAAAAAAAATAGTGTCTCTGGTAAGAGTGTAAGGAATTACAGAACTCTATAGAAGATTGACGAGACGTCTAGAGGAAAGTAAAGAACTGTAGAAGACTCTAGGAATATGTTGGAGTTGTAAAATGTATAAGAATCTTGAGTTTGGAAGATTGTAAGTCCTAACCGCTAGATCAATGACATGAATGTAAAAATATCTAGTCTTAGAAGACTCCTAACATTAGATTGATGACATGAGTATAGATTTTAGCCATTGGCTCTAAGGCCTTGTATCATCAACAACAGAAGTTCCTTTCAAGAAAGTATCCTTTTTTGTTCTTTTAAGTTCTTGTGAGTGACTTTACGGGTCCCAGCATGAAGGGGGTGGATCAAAACTGACTCATACAGCGTTTTCCTGTATTGTGCGAGTGCCACATAGGTAAGTCTAGCTAAGTCCATAACATAAAGGATCTCATCAAAGGGATTATAGCCAAGGGTTAGGCCTATTCACTGGTCAGGTTCTGTTCTAGCTTTCCTCTATATAAGCCTGTCCAATTTAGATATATAAAAGCTTGAGTTTGTCCATAGTCTGTCGAGCTTTTCATGCCTGCACATTTGGCCTTGTTTAAATTTCAATTGTTTGGATTGATAATAGACATGATGTGCTACAAGCGGACTTAATTTAGTCTAAAAATCAATCTTTAGCCACGTGATTTTGAAAGTCAAAATCACCAAGCATCCTTAAAATTACCATGACAAAGATTCCTGGTGATTTTGACCACTAAGATCAAGTGGCTGGAAATTATATTTTGTGTTGAAATTTGGTCTAGTTCTAGTTCATCAAGTAGCTTTAATCTAAGCGGTTAGTTTTTAATTGATTTAAAAAAAAAAAAAAAAAGGGAAGTGGACCACGTGTACACACAACAACATATATATGGCTAGACGCTTTGAAAGGCCTAGGAGGCTTCATGGGCTTATTCAATTAGCACAAGCGTGCTCGTTAAGCTTTATGGGCAAATAAAATGAGGTTGAGTATGTTCAAGCCCATTCGTCTGTCATGGGCTCAGACGGGGCTTGAGTTGTGTTTGGGCACATTAGACTATGTAAAAGACATTTAGAAGGCTCCCCTTAAAGGAGCAAGCAAATTCATTGCGAATGGAGTGAACAGGAGGTAAAACAGATAACGTGGGATTGGAGGTTTGGATTTTTCTAGTTGATAGGAGAATAGTTAAAGCTTAATTTTCAGCTCCAATTGATGCCAACGTTCACTAAGGTAGATGCCTGGTAATGAGTCATGTTCCTTTTTTTTAATAATTTTCTCTTTCTTTCTCCAAAAGTTCATTTGAGGGAAAGCTCATGACAGTAGTTTTCAGGAATGCTTGGAGGTAATTTAAATGATAAAATTTCCATCAAAGTTATGATACATTCTGAAGGAGATAAATTTTTTGTTTTGTTCATTTTATTTACATTTCAGTATGTTTTAAAGAGCAAATCTAGTGAACTGTTTAATTTAGAACTGTTGGGATATATACTTGTACATGTCTCAGTAATTTACAGTGCAAAAGTAGGGCAGTTCATGTCATTATGCATTGTCCAGAGGCTTTTATGTTTTTGTCCTCTTTGTTTCCTTGGTGAACTTATTTTTATTGAAGAAAAAAAAAAGCTTAGGCATTGCAATGCCATTTTAAGCATTGTAAAGTCAGATAGCTAGGAACTGACAATCTGGAAATTTTTTGGACTTCCCTCCCATTGCTGTCATACTCCAACAGCTACCAGATAAATCATATTACAGAGCCATGGGCCATGCAATAACAAAGAATTTCACATCTGAAATCTATGCACACAATAATTCCTAAGGACCATCAAGACCCTATATTCCAAAGATTAACTTCAGGTTCAGAAATATAATGATTCAGACTGCTGCAGTATAAGGAAAAGACCTTTATACGGCTGAATCCGAGGAAAAAATGCAGTTCAAAGTTTTCCCAGTTTGTTTATACTGACCTCTTAGCTTCAAATCTCTATGTTCTTTTCTCTTGTATTATGAAGTCTCGTTCAAGTCTGCAGTTCTTCTTCATCTATGAAATTCCACTTCTGTGAAAATTGGAATAGCGCCATTATTTCCTACTCATGGTCTTCATTCAAACATTTAATGAAGTTGGTGTATATTTCCCTCTATTTCAATTACATAGGAAGGTAGATAGGAACCTCTATCACAGTTGGTAATTTCTCATTGTTGAAACATGTAGTGAGTTCAAATCCTATAGGCATCAAATAGGCAGTTGACCCATAGAAAAAGATACTTGTCAAATCCAAATGCAAATGGCAACCCAGATTTATGTGATAAATGGCTATGATGATGATAATGATGATAGTGATGTATTGCACAGAAAGGTTGCTGTGTTTAAATTGACAATTTTTTTTTAATGTTTCTTTGACATAAAATGTTGGACTCTAAAGAGTGCTTGCTTTGTTAATATTATTGCAGGCTCTATCAAAAGCTTTAACAGAGGATGAGCTCCTTTACCTAAGGTCTCAGTTTAAGCTGTTGCAACCAAACAGAGATGGTCGTGTCTCCCTTGAAAACTTCCGAATGGTTAGCTTTGTTAAGATTTATTAAGATATATTTTCAATTATGGTTGATATGGATTAGATTATGATTGATTGTGAGAGATTATGTAATCTCTCAATTAGGAAATTAGGATCCTCAGATAATGTGAGAGATTATCTTTTGTACTCTATACATTTGGCTTTTATTCAGTGAAACAATACAGAGAAATACTACATGAATTTTATTTTCCCCCAAATCTTCTAACATGGTAACAATCGCCAGGTTTCACGGACGATGGCGAGCGCCTCGCTCTCGATCGGAGTTATATGCAAATCGATCCTGCAATCCCATTCTTCCCTTCGCCCTTTTCTCACCAGGATCTCACCTGTTGTTGCCAAACGATCCACTATCTGCCTCCTAGATTTGATTCTTCAGCCCTTTCTCCTCTCATTTCAGAGAGAATTTTCCCCCCTGTATTTTGTGGGTGGTTCACAGGGCAGTCTATGCTTTGTTCCCTTAGATCTAGAGTCTTTCTTCAGATTTGAACCTAAAACCCCATAACTCTACAATCATTTTTTACCCTACATCACATCTATATGACACAATTTTGAGTTTGAATGCTTGTGGAACCCTCTTAGTCCTATTTTTGATCTTGTTGAAAGGAGGTAGACATGACCCACTTTGCAGGAATTTCAGTTCCTGTTTCTTTCCTAGGAGGTGAAACATCATTCAGTCCTCGGCAAGATCTGCTTCGATCCGCTTCACCGGAGCTCCAGTATTGATGCAACTTTGCCTTGGTGATACCCCTTGCCCACCTACCTTCACCCAAGGTTAACCTAGGCTTTCAGTCAACGGTGGGGCCCATTTTTCTAGTTTTTCCCACACTGTTGCGGGACGCCAACTAGTTCCATTTTTGGCTTTTCTGCTTCGATCAAGCTTCTGTGCTGTTGTATCCTCTTCCAACCAGAACTGGTGTGGTCGCCCTTGGCAGCTCTTCATTACCCCTTGGTTTGATACATGTTTCGGATTGTGTGGGCCCCACTGTTGGCCCTTCTTTCTTGCTGCCTTTGGGACGTCAATGGGTCCTTTGTTCCCAGATTTTGCTTAGATATGGAGGATTAGATCTCGGATTCACTGACACCCAACTGCTACACAGTCACCCCTTCCTCTTATTTCACTCCATCCGGAGTTGCTAGGGTTCCTGCCTTTGTGAGGCCCACTTATCTTGTTATTTGCAGCTGCTGTCCCAACACGGTTACTGTTGCAAAAAAAAATATCTTGTCAGTGGGCTCTCAGAGATTCTAGTTGATCTGCTTTCGCTCCATCAGATAGCATCATTTGACCATTGGAGTTTGTGAGAGGGGGGGGGGGGGGGGGGGGGGGGGGGGGGGGGGGGGCGGGCGGGGCGGGCGGGTCTGTAGGGGTTGCTAAAATATGTTATGATTTATTAAGCTAATTATGGTTGATATAGATTACATTATAATTGATTGTGAGAGATTATGTAATCTCTTAATTAGGAAATTAGGATCCTTAGATATTGTGAGAGATTATCTTTTGTACTCTATTTGGCTTCTATTTAGTGAAACAATACAAAAAAATATTACATGAATTTTATTTTTCCCCACATCTTCTAACAAGCTTTTGGCCCCACTTTTTGAATTTCACATATATTTTCCATTTGATCAGGGCTTGATGACTTGAGATTTGCTTCATTGCTTGAAGAGACACGTTGCCGTTTTGGATCTAATTAGTTACTACCTTTTGGTTAGAGACCAGAAAGCATATATGTTTCTTTTTCCTCATTATTGAACTTGTGGAAAACACATTTGCAGGGTCTTGTTCGAAATGGAACTGATGCTATGAAGGATTCCAAGGTTCCTGAAATTTTAATTTCGGTACGGGTCCAACACTCCAATGACAGTTACTGTTTATAAATAAATAAATAAAAAAGAAAAAAAAAGAATAAAGAAAAAAAGAGAGATTCTAAAATTTTGTTCCATCAGAAGTATCTTTTAGCTAGCCAGCCACCATAAAGCTAGCACAATTCTTCCCGTTTGTATATTGACATCTTTTTGGTCATTCAACTAGTATGTTGAGACTGACTTCGTTTGGTATTCTAATCATTACAATTTTCCTTTTGTCTCTTTCTTGTGTTCTGTTTTTTTTTTTTTTTTTTTCGTTTTCTTGAAGAGATCCAATTTGTGGTTCATATGCATTTAATGGAAAGAATAACCAACAGGTTCATGTTTTCATGCACTAGATGGATCAGCTATCGTATAGAAAGTTGAACTTTGAAGATTTCTGTGCTGCTGCAATAAGCCCCTACCAATTAGAGGCTCTTGAAGGATGGGAGCAGATTGCTAATATGGCATTCGATTATTTTGAACAGGAGGGAAACCGAGTCATCTCGATTGAGGAACTGGCCTGGGTAGTTAACTCATCTTTGAACAGATCAATTCTTAAAGTGATTCGAGCATTTTGATACAATAGATTTATAAGGACAAAACAAATTCAAAACCAACTAGATGGGAAAAGTACATTTGGAAGTTCTGCAGATCATGGATTGTTTCTGCTCATGCACATAATGATTTGTGTGGACTACTAAGAAAAAGTAGTATCTGATCTAATATGATTGTTGCATTGATTAGTTAAAAAAAATCTAATGTGATTTCAAACTTCCAAATTGTCCTATATGCACAGCAGAAAGGATTACTCCATGTTCTGTCAGAACCTTTCAATCTATTGAGATTTAGTGTGGCCATATTCTCTTCAATTTCATATACAAACTGAACATGAAAACTAAATCTGCAGGAACTGAACCTGGGCCCCACGGCCCACTCGATGCTCCATGGTTGGGTCCGACAGTCTGACAGAAAGCTAAGTTTCCTTGGTTACACCAAATTTTTGCACGGCGTGACAATACACAGCTCAAACACAACAAATTAGTAGCTTCTCTGGAGTGGGTATATCGTTTTGAAAATTTGTGGAATTTTTAAAGTATTTGTAACTTTATTTTATTACTGTAATTATTGGTGGTGGTCTGATTATTATTCTTTGGTGGGGGACTTGGTGTTGTATAGGAATTCATTGTGTAAATATTTTTTTAATTTCATTTGCTTTTTGTAAATACATTCTGTGAATGATTTCTTGGTGTTGAGAGATCTTTATCTATGCCTTGTTGTTGTTCAGAATATCATTGATGCAATTTCTCATGGAGAGTTACAGGTTTTCTCGAACAAGCTGCTCAATTATAAATGATATAGATCTCATACGGAGTGATAGGGACAAAGAACTCCTTTGATCTTTCCTGACTCGTAAGAGGTTTAATTTTTAAAAATAAGACATTCATGCCACTTCATTCCAGTTTGATGCAAGCAAGCTTTTGTTTATGGGTTGAACCAATTTTTCTTAGTTGGGCACTTTAGAACTCCCTCCAAACACTTGTGAATGATTCATGTTTTCACCAACTGTTATATGTAATATTGGATTTATTCAGAATTTTTTTCTCAGATGATATTGGATGCTTGATCTGCTATTGGTTTCATGGTACCAACTTGCAGGGACTTATCTTAAACCATAAAGCTAAGAGAATGAAACCAGTTGACTTGACCTGCCAACTAGATGTGAGAATCGCCATCGACTTTGAAGGAAGGTATGAAATTCATTTCATTTGTTGTAAAATCAGGTCCACATCATTGACAGTACCACTACTAAATCCTATTGTAAGGGAAATGTTCAAGCTGTCTGGTTGGAGAATCTGAATTCATGGTATGTCCACTACCATCTGCATATCACTTTGACCTTTCCGCGCTTGAGATCCAACAACAGAAGTGTGAATGAAATACGCTGTGAAAATCGACAACCTGCGAGTCGACCATGTTGAACCAGGACAAGGTCGTCATGTGATCTGGTTGAATTCGTGAACTGTTCGAACTGGAAAGTCTTTCGGAACTGTTGTGGATGGAAGAGGAGGAAATATGGTTTTCTAAAAATTCTAAGAATTTAATTTTGTAAACTTAAAAAAATTGTGTTCAGTATGGTTGTAACTTGTAAGTTGTTTTGATCTCATTGTTTGACAGAGTTAAAGCTACAATTCAACCCGGTTCCACCAGATCTCAACCTTCAATGGTTTGAGATTTTGAAAATATCGCTTCATCAACTAAATGGCAGTCCCATTACAGAAGGAACCTCCACTATATTTTAATTGTTATGTTGTAATATGGTTGAAATTTGACACTAGAGTGACAATTTCTAATCCAATCTACCTCAGCTTGAACAATTTAAATTCATTTTAGGTGTTCCATTAAAAAAATTAAATTCAACTCAAGCCAACCCGAACTAAAGTATCCCCTGTCCAGTAGCAATTTCCTTTGGCCCAAGGTTCTATCTCAGTATTCTATTCATCACCTGTCTAGTAGCATTTTCCTTTTGGCCCCAAGGTTCTATCTCAGTACTCTATACATGACCTGTCTAGTAGCATTTTCCTTTTAGCCCAAAGGTTCTATTAATCACTCTATCAATCAATTCAGTATTTCTATTCAACCCGTGAGGATTGACTTGGCTGTCAAGATCCGCTTGAGATGCCGAAAGTCTTAAATTCAAGTCATTCTCAAGACGAAAGAATCAATTTCCATAGTGTTATCGAATGTGTGTGTGGATAGGGAGATTTGTAAATGTTCCAAAGATTAGTTAGGTTCTCTAAGAGGCTTGAACACTTTGGTCTTCAACAAAAAACTTAGTATTTCTACTCCGGTTCCATCATGTCCTCTCTCCCTTCCTCCCCCCTTTTACGAAATCACTGAGGGTCCAAAGCCACATACCCAAGAAAGCCCTATTTTGTTTTTCATAAAAATGTGTCTATTTTTAGTTTTTATCTTCCACTGACTTCCGGTTGAGACAGATTTAGTAAAATAAATTTTGAGTTGAGTCAGTTTTAGGAAAAATTCAAATTAAGCCAAATTAAATTAGAAAAATATGTCTAAGTCCTGTACCAACCCAATACGGCAAAGTCACCTTCATATGTTGTTTTTGCACTTTAATGGGTCTAAGGGATATGCAGAATTAAGGAATTCAGCAAAGGATATAATGATGAAAGCCAAGTGGTTGAATTGAAAGTAGCCACTGAGTCCAAAAACAATGATGTATGGCACTTCTTCCATAGAAAATTTGAGTGAAAGGAAGTAAGTGGGCTTGACTTGACTTGATCCATTTCTTCGTACCTACAAGCATCATACCCTGCTAAAGTGCACACTCCACCCCATTTTTTTTTATTTCTTTTGTAACTTTTTCCAAATATGGGTATCCCCACAAGAGTTACTAATTTCATCAATCAAATTACCTAATCATAGAAATGGATAAAAGAGATTTTTTCTGATGCGACTTGTAGACATTCAGATTTTCTGATTTTACACACTCGATTTCAGATTTTTCGAGTGAAATTACAATTATATCCTTATATTTTTACTCATTTGAACGAACTGGCAGTTCATTTGGTATTCGTTCATTCATCCGAACGAATGACCAATGGCAGAATATTTGTTCGAATGAACAGGATAGATGCTACATAGTAATGCATAGTACATTATTTAAATAATAAAATCTTTTTTAAAATTTTAAAGTTATTTTTTAAGCACTGTGTATTTTCAAAAAAATTTAAATTAAATATCCGGACTAATTACGATAACCTGATGACAATACTTTAACACTTCAAGATCTTACAAATAAAGGTATCCCTCAGTTGTACCGAAAACACATTTAGGAGTATCAAAAGACCTTAAAGTTTTAAAGTATTTTTATCAGGTTATAGTAATTAGTCCGGATATTAAATTTGAGAAATTTTGAAAATACACAGTGCTTAAAAAATAACTTTAAAATTTTAAAAAGATTTTATTATTTTTAAAATTTCTCAAATTGAATATCCGGACTAATTACGATAACCTGATAAAAATACTTTAAAACTTTAAGGTATTTTGAAACTCCCAAATGTGTTTTCGGCACAGCCGAGAGATACCTTTATTTGTAAAATACTGTATTTTAAGCATTTGGGAGTGTCAAAAGACCTTGAAGTTTTAAAGTATTTTTATCAGGTTACTATAATTAGTTCGGATATTCAATTTGAGAAATTTTGAAAATACACAGTGTTTAAAAAATAACTTTAAAGTGTTAAAGGAAATTTTATTATTTAAATAATATACTATGCTGTATCATTGGTTCATTCGAACGAATGGTCTGCCCATTCGTTCATTCGTTCGGATGACTTCATTCATCTGAACGAATGCCGAAAGTTCACTCAGATGAGTAAAAATGCAAAGGTATAATGGTAATTTCACCCGAAAATCTAAAATCGAGTGTGTAGAGGCAGAAAATTTAGGTGTTTATAAGTTGGCCTTTTTTTTGGATAACATGGGTATTCCCTTCTCATATTAGAGGTAAAACTAATTCTACCGGTACATGTAGATCATCTAATTCACACAAACAACTAAGTCTACAGAAAGTAGCTTGTTGAGGTTGAACATAAATCAAAGTGAAGATAGCTTCATGAGACAAACTTCTTGACTATCCAACCAAGACGTTAGTAATAGATATTTTGTACAAAGTTCTCTTTATCTTACATTCGAAAAACTCCCGTAAAACTTTTTTATGATTTTAGTTCTTTTTTATATCCAAAGATTGATTGCAATTAGTTTTTTATAATGTCAATATCTTATTAGTATTTTGAAATGAAAGAAGAATGAAATTTATTTATAGGGCCTACTTGGACTAACTCTAAAGAGTAAAGACACACTAAAATGTGTGAGAAAGACAACACATACAGGTGTTGGATAAGGTTCAACTTCATTGATTCATCTTACCCTCGTGAAAGGGGATATAAAAGTCAAATATTTAATAAAAAAATGTTTTTACAACCCAAACTCGAAATATTAGAATGATAAAATAAAGATAAAATTTCAATCAAATATTAATATATATGGTCAGTATAGTATTGGCATCAACTCATGTGGGCCATACAAAAGTAGTAGTTTCATTATTTCAAAAACCACTCATGTCATGTATTGACATCATCACAAGTGTAACTTTATTCCAAGTGATTTTTAAATGTTAGAGGTAGAAATATAATTATTGAAAATTTAGGAACTTGTATACAATTAACAAAAAGATAAGGACCTAAATGCAATTAAAACTAAATCTATTCATTACTAGAAAAAGATGTTTTGTTTTATTAGGGTCACATTTTCCACGTCAGAGATTACTGGATACGGTGCACAGACAAGCTCGCTCTTCTTGACCATGAGTGTCTCACGGTCTGATGCTTCGAATGCAAAATTGTGAAACAGTACATGTGCTTGTTTTTACATGGTTAAGTATCGGAAATTTTTAATTCAAAAATAATATTAATTTTTTTTAGAATTTACTTATGAAATATTATGGAATACTTAGTGTAAAATCTCCACAGATGATATTTCTACTTTGAAGGCACATTAGGTTAGTCTACAAGGTTCGCATCCGTCATGTCCGGCTTCCTAAAGTAGGACGCAACAAGCTGAAGTATAGCCGTTTGGGTTTAATATCTATTTATTTTTTAACTGCATAGTATATATTTTGGTGGGATGGAAAAATGACATAGATAAATGGTGTTTAAAATTTTAGTATCATTTAATTATTCAAGTCTTATAATTTTTACTTTAAATTTTGGTGGTTATTTAGACACTCAATTTTTTTTTAAGAGACTCAATTTCAAAATTTTGTGTTAAAATTACTATTTTGTCTTTCAGTTTTTAAAAAAGACTATTCATCCACACAAAACTGAGGGGCAAAATGGTAATTTCATTTAAAATTTTGAATTAAAAAAAAGTGAGGTGTCTAAATGACTAACCTAATTTTTTTACTAACACGAGTCATTAATCCTTTTTCAACTTAATCACTGTGGTGCGTCAATTGGATGTGGAAGTCCTAAAATTCTTCTATCTATATTATCCACAACTACGACCTAGGTTCATCCATCACTTACTAAACAATTAATCTTAACCATTTAAAATTTCCTAAATGTGATGTAAGCTTCTTTAATATAATTTGCATTATAGTTAAAAATTTGCAAACAACTCCCATAGAAAACATGATGTTTCCTTACCATGCATATGATATGTATAAGTAATAAAAAAATATAAGGAATGGAAGATAGTAAGTTGTAATGTGTTGATTATAACTTTAAAATTCATGGGTGTAGATTAATTAGTTGCTTCTCATTTTAGAAAGTGAGAAGTTGCGGATTTGAGTCCTCACCGGCCGAGTATCCCACAATTTCTCACACATAAATTCAAAAAAAAATATCATACAAATTGAATTACATTAAATTCAATAATGAAAAAAACAAGCAAGAAATCAATAAAACCCGGTAAAGAAGACCTATATCAAATTCTAATGAATGATAGGGGTACCCAATTGAAAATAATTTTGGCTTATGCAATCTTTAATTTTGTAAATAATAGTTTCTATTTATAAAATATAGTGGCACAGCTTATGAGAAATTATATGAGAGTTTCAAAACAGAAAAGAGTTTCATTTATTATTATATTTTTTTCAAAGTCAACTTCAGTTTAAATATTAAAGAAAAGAAATTATTTGGGGAGTGACAAAAATATAAAATTATAAATTATTTGGGGAGGAGACTTCCTATTTTATTCAGTTTTAGTGGCTGCTGGAATTTACCCAACTTGCAACTCATAAATTTAATTTAATACAGAAGAAAGCAATGACAAAATAAAACAAAATATATGATTTGACCTTTCGTCCTTAGAACAGCATTCGAGGATACATCAGTATTATTATATAATATATATACCTCTAAAACCCACGTGCAGAAATGTCTCCTTTATCTTCTTTTCTCTTTCACGTATAATCATTTTGCTCTAGGGAAGGCCGCCAATTTATACACCGTTTTCTGGTGGGAGACACCAGTTTTAGAATTTTGAAATAAATTATTCTTTTGTGCTTTAGCATTTTATCTTTCACACCATTTTTTAGTTAATTTTTCAATTTTTTCGAACGATTTCACTTTAATTTCAATTTTTTTGAACGATTTCACTTTACAGTTGAATCGTTCGAATGATCTAATAAATATTTGTAACTAAAGTGAAATCTTCTAAAAAATTCAAACAGTAAAATATATTTTAAATTTTAAAGTTATTTTTTAAATATTATGTATTTTTAAAAATTTTAAAATTAAATATTCAGACTAATTACGATAAGCTGATAAAAATACTTTAAGATTTTATGATCGTTTGACATTCTCAAATGCTTAAAACACAGTATTTTATAAATAAGGATATCTCTCAGCTGTGTCGAAAATATATTTAGGAGTGTCCAAGTATTTTTATCAGATTATTATATTTAGTCTGAATATTTAATTTGAGAAATTTTGAAAATACACAGTGCTTAAAAAACAACTTTAAAGATTTAAAGGAGATTTTGTTATTTAAAAAGTTATTTTTTAAGCACTGTGTATTTTTAAAATTTCTCAAATTGAATATCCGGACTAATTACTATAGCATGATAAAAATACTTTAAAAATTCAAGGTCTTTTGACACTATCAAATGCTTAAAATATAGTGTTTTACAAATAAGGGTATCCCTCAGTTGTGCCAAAAATACATTTGGGAGTGTCAAAAGACCTTAAAGTCTCAAAGTATTTTTATGGTTATTGTAATTAGTCCAGATATTTAATTTGAGAAATTTTGGAAATACATAGTACTTAAAAAATAACTTTAAAGTTTTAAAGGGAATTTTATTATTTAAAAAATTATTTTTTAATTCTCAAATTAAATATCCGAACTAATTATGATAATCTTATTAAAATACTTTAAGACTTTAAGGTCTTTTGACACTCTTAAATATATTTTCGACATAGCTGAAGGATACCCTTATTTGTAAAACATTGCGTTTTAAGTATTTGAGAATGTCAAACGACCTTAAAATCTTAAAGTATTTTTATCATGCTATTATAATTAGTTCGGATATTCAATTTGAGAAATTTTAAAAATACACAGTGCTTAAAAAATAACTTTTTAAATAATAAAATCTCCTTTAAATATTTAAAGTTATTTTTTAAGCACGGTGTATTTCCAAAATTTGTCAAATTAAATATCCGGACTAATTATGATAATCTGATAAAAATACTTTAAGACTTTAAGGTCTTTTGCCACTCCTAAATATATTTTCGACACAGCTGAAGGATACCCTTATTTGTAAAACACTGTGTTTTAAGTATTTGAAAATGTCAAACGACCTTGAAGTCTTAAAGTATTGTTATCAGATTATCATAATTAGTCTGGATATTTAATTTTAGAAATTTTGAAAATACACAGTGCTTAAAAAATAACTTTAAAATTTTAAAAGACATTTTACTATTTAAATTTTTTAAGGGATTTCATTGTAGCTATAAACATTTATTCGTTCGAAGGAACTGAAAAATCGTCCGAAGGATAAAACGCGGGAGGACAAAGGGTAATTTACCTCAAAAATCTGAAAACTGGTGTCTCTTAGCAGAAAATCCTGGTGTCTAAATGGGAAACCGTAGAATACCCAGTGTAAAATTAGGTTTTTTTTTTAATCAATGTGATACTAGGTTTTTTTTTTCCCCTTAGTTTAATTAGTAATTTTCTGTCTGAAGAAGTAAGAAGTGTTAGATTCGAGTCCGCATAGTCTCATCTAGCGTGCTCTAAGAGTAGTGGGTATCACCTGTGGGAGTTTTACGCTGGATTTTTTGTGATTTTCCACACATAAATTAAAAAAAAAAAGTTTGTTTTTTATTCGTTATCAATTAATCTTAAAAAACAATTACACGATAATATTTTTAAAATAGAATAATATCTCAAAAGTTACTTATTAAGAAAATAGTGCTTAAAGTATTATATAGAGTCATTAATTTCTCAAATTAAACGATTTGATACTTTTATAACTTTCACATTTATCTTCAAATTCAGTTTGATCCTATAGCTACATGTGAAAATTACATAATAATTCTATTAATATTAAAACTCTAAATATATTCTAATAATAAACATGATGGTTGTTAAAGAGATACCCCGTTCCTACTTGGATATCCTGATGAATATAGACGTTACTTTGATCATTGTCTTCTTTAAATCTCAGTATTTACACAAAAATGGGCCAATAGTACTTTGATTTTGAACTAGTTCGATAAGACTTTTGAGTTTGGTAAATTTAAAATTCAGGTTTATTAGACTTCAGCCTCACAATTATAGTTTAAGTTTTTTGAAAAATTCAAGTGCGTAAGTTCAATTTGACTCGACTCAATAGAATTTTGAGTTAAATGATCAACAAGTTTTACTGGATTTTTATGAATTGAGTTAAAAAAAAAAAAAAAAACTTGACTAAGATACTCAAGTCAATAGAATTTCACTAAAAATATATCATAGTTGTGATATATCAGTGATATGTGACCATCTCGACAATATCTCAATCTAGTATTATTGATACGTGATGAAATCGGTCATATACAATATATCGGTAAAAATGTTTCAATAGCTCAAAAATAATACATCTACAATAAATTTTTGAACTTATGATGTAATAGATTGACCCACTTACTATCTTGGGCCACGTGTACACAGAGTATGAACCATTGTTCAAGCTGTTTTTTAGCAACCCATTTTCTTAATAAGTCGGGTTAGCCATTTGGTCAGGTGTGGCTCAAAGCAGGACCACCTACAGAAATAGTGAGGATGTAGAACATGCCCCCATGTGTCCCAACCTTGTCCAAGATTTAGATGTTTGGATCTTCACCTCATATTACTGTATCATTATTTGTCGAAGAATCTAGACATTTTGTTACTTTTAATCTTAAGTTCTTAACCATCCATTTGGTGGCTAGCAATTGGAGGGTAGGATTATCTTTGATGTGTGGGTTCACGTCATTGATGAAGGCAGAAGGTTTGGATTGATAGAGATTAGAGAGGACAAGGGCTCCCATCCATAGGAGACAGATGGAGACTGGTGAAATAATAGACAAAACGGACATTAAGATCTAGACATGTAATGCCTTTAAAATCATAATATTTTAGAAAAAATAAAATAAAAGTTGTGATTTGAAAGATATGAAAATTTGATGAAATGGTATTATATTATCTTTTTTCATATAATTCTTTTGGGAGAGACTCTATTTTCTCTTATATTTTTTCAATCTAATTGGACTGTGAAGATGATGTATATTTGAACGGAAAGAAGTAGGAAAACTTCTCCGTCCAACTTCTCTTGTTTTAATCCATTCTTTAGGAGAAAGTGAGGCTCACAAAAGGTGTATTTTCTTTAAGAGATGTTCGGAAGAGAAAATTGATAGAACTTCTTCTGTTCCAAGAAAATCTCCAATTTAAAGTCTCACATCGAAATAAAACCATGGTATAACATCACAATTTCACAATAGATTTCATAAGTACAACTCTTCATTGCATTGTTTGTATTGGGAGCTTGAGAGCTTGAGATAGATATAAAACACCATTATAAAGACCAAAGGGGCTTATCTGACCTTCAGTGCCGGTCGTCCCCAAAATTTCAGGGTATATCAGGGTCTCTAAAAAAGGATACTAATTGCAATAGGGCCTATTTTACGATTTCATTTAGGGTCTCTGAAATTTCAAGACATCTTAGGGCTGACACTGCTTACCTAGGGTACAGATATCGGTCGATACGAAACGTATCGGCCGATGTATAGCGGATTTTAACTGCCATTTATTATCGACCGTACAAACGCCTTCTCGATCGATATGGCTGATATATTGGCAATATATTGGCTGAGATGATTAATATCGGTATTTAAAAAAAAAAAAATCAAAACGATGGTGTACTCGAGTCGAAATATCAGCCAATATCGGCTGATATCAGCTGATATATACGTTTTCAAATTTTTTTTTTTTAAAAAAAAATAGTTTCCTTTTCGGTTTTTTTATATTTTTTAATTCAGAAAAAAATAAAAAAAATACTGATATTTACAAAAAAAAAAAAAAAAAAAAGAGGAGAGAGAAATTTATCGGCCGATATTTACATATCAGCCGAAATATCGGCCACATCGAATTTTTCACCCGTGCTGCTGACCTTAGCACTATACCAACATTAAAATTTCTAATCCTAGCCACCAAATCCATGCAATCAAAATAGAAACTATCCTAATACAAATAGGTCTCTTAAATTGGAAAAAAATAAAAAGCCAACTCATCAATGAGTTGTTTCAATTTCTTTGAACTCGACTATACTAAATGTCATATTCAACTCTTAAATGCAGTGATGATTTACATTAATGTATTTTGTTTTTGTCTAGGAAGTAGGAACATAGAATTCTTTGTTATTCCAACGTACGATTTGTTATTATACAAAATCTTGGTATGACCCTCAAACTTGTGATTTTTCAAACTCATTAGCTAACATGACAAATGCTGTTGCCATCTACTCAACTTTGCCATCAGTAGAGCAATCACTTGTCATTTTTTTGAAGACCATAAAAATATTTTAGCTTTGTGATAGAAATCATAGCCAGAAGTAATTTCCAAGGCTTAACATTCCCTGCTCAATTATTATTTATTTAACTTAATAGACTAAATAAATCAAGTTCCAAATACTACTAATGTATTTTAAAATTCATTTTGGTTTTTTATGACCAAGGTGTTCAATAGGGCTGAAATCTGGCCGGGTCGGGTCGGATTTTTTAAAATCCAACTAGGCTCGAGTTACTAATATATGGTATCTGACCCGGCCCGACTCGAACTTTTGACCCAGACGTCTTGATCCGACGTGACCCGAATTATAACCAGATTCAACCCGAAATCCGACCCGACCTATATTTTAAACCTACTTTAGCCTACTTTTTACCGGGTTGAGTTAGATCAGATCAACTTAAAAATCTCTCAACCCAATCCGATCTGAATTTAATGCGGGTTTCTGACTTATCAACCCGACCCGACCCGCATGATTTTCGGGTTGGGTAATGCGGGCTCGGGCCAAAATTCGACCCGAGTTTCACTCCTAGTATTCAAAGGTCTCATCTGTATTTGAACATGAGACATTTTAACCGGACTAACCCTTAGGACATGTGTAAGTCTCTCAACTACGGGGGTTGACCCATAGGAGTATTGAACGTGAATCGAATTCAAAACTTTCTTTCATGAGAGTAGCTTTTTGACCGTCAAATCAACCCCCTCTTGGGTTTTTAAAATCCACCTTGTTACGGCGGTTGGACATATAAGATCAGGATTGGCTTTCCTACTTTCGAATTAGGGTAGCTAACAAAAGTCATCTACAATGAAGGAAAACTCAATGTCACAGAATTTCATAGCTCTCCTACGAACAAGGCATTAGATCTTTCTAAAAATCTATTGATAATCCTCATTTTCTAGATAATATCAATCAAGTATATAAGGCCACCTATTTTTATTTTAAAATTGGTGGTATTTACCATACTGCCACTGCTTTCCTTTGTTAATTCTTAACTTCTCTACAATTGAAGTGGGAATTCAAATTAAAGATTCTATAGCTAAAGAAAAGACTTTACTCTTCATCAAAATAGCCTCCAAGAAATTATTTAACATCTGCTGACAATTTCCAAATAACAACAAAAAATCTATACCATCATATTTCTATTAGAGTTTGAATTGACATAAAAAGTACACGTGTAAAGAAACTTATAAAATTCTAGGGCTGAGACGTAGGGTGTTCGAGTGATTTTTCTAAGATTTTTCTCAAAATTTTATAAAGCTGAGATATCTATCATACTTTTCATTTTTGAGTTTTTGATAAAAAATAATATAACCGTTAATATGATTGTTGAGTTTTTAAGATCTTTTTGTAATTTTTTAATATTCTGACATTTTAATGAAACACATAAATTTTTACAATAAAAGATACTGAATTATAATAGAAAATAAATGTGACTGAGGGACACTTGAGAACATGAAGTTCATATTATGTATTTTCTGATGTTGGTTTTCTTCTTTATAAAATTTTCAAATATTTTTCAAAATTTTAAAACATTTTTCAAAATTTTAAAACATATCAAAATTTTAACTTTCAAAAATCTAAAAATTCATACAAATAATTATTATTTTAAAAAGTGCCTACTAAGGGTGAAACTTGGGTCAAGCGAATGCAATCTCCCATTAAAATCTGAGAATTTCTTTTAAACAATTCAATTATAAAATGAGTGACAATATTTTTCCATTCTAATACGAACAAAATCTGTTAAGAGACACGGGATAAAGTGAAATTCTCATTTTATCTCTACCGGTGTACCGTTCATCAAGTATCGGTGTACCGATAACACACTGCTGCATTAATAATAATATTAGGGCTGCAACTCGGGTCGGGTTTTGACCCGACCCGCATGACCTGACCCGAGAAATCATGCGGGTCGGGTTACAAGGGTCGGGCCATAGGGTCGGGTCGGGTTGAGAAAAAAAACCCGAACGAAATTCGGGTCGGATTGGGTTGAGATCTTTAAATTTCGACCCGATCCGACCCAACCCGGATTTATTAACTTAATATAAAACCTTTACCCAAAAACCCTAATCTCTCTCTCTCTCATTCTCTTTCTTTCTATGTATACAAAGGCAAAGGCAGCAAGAAGAGAGTGGGTTTTTGGGATTTTCCAAAGGAAAACCTTCCCTCAATGAAAGTGCAAATGAAATCCAAAGGAAAATATCCACGTGATTTTCCTTAACTTTTCTTTCTCATTTTCTCCCTTCCCTCTTCACCGTTATTAAGGGTTGAGAGCGGCATCTGAAAAAGCAAATCCAAATCAAATCGGAAGGCCAGACAGATTTCAGGTTTTGGACTATCCTTTTTATTTTACTATTCCCTTTCTCTTCCACATTTCATCTGCTTGCCATTTCATCAACCGTCCAAATCACCATCTGCTTGGACATCTGGTTGTCTGTTCACATCTCCTTAGTACAGTGGACATCTGGACCTAGGGCTGCAATGCGGGTCAGGTTGGGTCGGGTCGGAGAGGGTATTACAAACTCGGGTCGGGTCGGGTTGATTAAATCAAGTTTTTAATTCGGATCGGGTCGGGTTCAATATATTGTGACATAGGTTAGGGTCGGGTTTATTAAAACTTGATCCGCCCAACCCGAGTTGCAGTCCTAATATATATGTTCTATATATCGGTATACCAATATTTAATGAGAGGTACACCGATAAAGATAAAATAAAAATTTCACCCATTTCATGTCTCTTAATAAATTTCATCCATATTAAGGTGGGTGCCCTTTTCCTTTTTTTTCAATAATACTCTGTTTTTTGTGAAATCTCTTGTGGTGTCTATTATCACAGGTAAAGAGAGTAGGACCCACGTTACAAACACTACTCAATAAAAAAAAGTACGAAAACTTTTGTACCCTCACCTGCGAAACATGCCGTTGTTTGTAAATTCAATCACAAAGTTCCAAACACCTCAAGTTGGCGGTCCTCGTGGATGGTTAGACACACCCTCCTCATCTTCCTCTCCTACTGCAACAAGTAGGAGGAAGAAAAGTATCAACTTTCATTCTTATTTTATTATTTTATCTCTTCAGTTAATTTTTTTTTAAAAAAAATATGTTAAGATAGGATATTAAACCCATAAAAAAAGTCCAAAATATTAGTATGATAGTTGGAGTGATCCAAATTCCATATAAGTCTCTAAATCTTTCTTTCATTGTCGATGTTGGACTCATTCGCTGTCCAACAATTTTCTCCTCAAATAAGGTTCTTCAACAGATAGAACATCGTAGGTCATCTTGTCTGATTAGGAGACCTCTTGAGTTCACATATGGTGAACTAGGGATATGATTTGGATATTACTTCAAAAGATTATTTTTCATAAAGTTGTCAAATACGTAAATAAAGAAGTTTAAACGTGTTCTAAGAAATAATTGAATAATTTAAAAGAGACGGGGACATTTTTGTTCACCCATATTTGAATTAGAATATAAGATAACCCACGGTTAAGTTAGGTGAAAACGAGGGAAGAATCTAACATCCACCGTTAGTTGGAGCAACTTTTACAATAACTGTCTTCTTTCACTTCCCATCTTTTGTCGTCAGCAGACACACAGCTGAAAAGGCCACACCAACACGAGATTCCGAAAAGGATTGAAGAATATCTCACACTATTCGACACGTGCGACCATCCAAGTTTCTAATCTATTCAGCAGCCCACCATATCATGTATAAAATACAATAATAAATATATTTAATTCAATATTTAAAATTATGGAAATTTTTTATTTCTTGTAAGCTGTTTGAATTGACAATGACATCTAAATTTGAATTTAGTATTCAATTCAAATGTATATTCAACTATAAAAACGAGTATATAAAAATTTATTTCTTTTTATACTCTAAAGATTATATAAAGCTAAGTAATTTAATCAAAATCTTTATATTAACAGTACTATATGCAAAAATGCAGTTGATATCTTGCGTAGCTATGGCAACATTGTGAGAAAATTTTAAAAGATGATGGACAAATCGTGCACGGGTGCAAATAGAGATGTATCAACCTATAACAGCAGATACGATGCATTTTTTTATTTCATATTAACATCATGTGGGCCAAATTAATTAAAACCAGCAAATTATTTAACATTATTAAGTAGACGATTTAAATTCTTTCAAACCAATCATAATTGATATTCTTAGGTAAGTTCGGAGCCTGAATTTAGTACTCTTATTGACAAATAGGCCTAACGTTAAAGAGTCAAATTATTAAATATTACCAAAAAAAGTCAAATTATTAATGAAGTTATTTTTTTATTTGACCATTGAAGTAAACAACTTTAAACTTTAATGACGTCGTGATATTATAGGGTATAGCAACTAATATATTTTAAAAGTAAATTTTACTCTTAGACTAAAATAAGTTTTATAAATAAAATGTGATCTTCTTAAAATAATTTCAACGTTAAATTTTTTACCTGTCGAACTATTATGAACTAGCATGTTGAAATTTTTAACCGAGCCCGGTTCTTGGAGTGGTCCGTCTTGCCAGTCAACTTGTTTGAGTGAGTCGATCAGCATGACTCACTCAAAGTATTTCAGTTAAAATTTAATAATTCATCAAAAAAATTAAAATTTTGAAGACCCAATAATCAATAATCAAATGATTTTAACTGCAATTTAATTCATTTATCGTTTTTAGGGCTCATTCAAATTTAAAGAGACTTAGTTTGTTGGTCAAAAAATTCTTCTCATAAAATAAATTCTCAAGTTCGATTCAAGAAAAAAACAAGAAGAAAAGAACACAGTATTTATAAAATAATTTTAAGATAATACTCAAGTGTGATTTTCTAATATTTTTATATTAATAAATATATAATAAATCAAAATTACCAAATGACCTTTAAACCTTCGAGTTCGAAACTAAGTAAATTGGAGCCGACCGTCACACAATCTTCACTCACCAAAAAGAACTAGAAGATCTACAGAACTACCTGAGGCCTCTAAATATTGGGTTCTGTAGAGAGGTTTTCAGATCTTATGAGTTTAATTAGGGTTCAAACTCATCTAGATCAGTCTCCATACATAATTCAGATGTCCCGAAAGATTTACTTAAATAAAGTCCCTCAAAGGATTTTAACTAAAGATTTTTAAAATTTATTTAAGTCTTTAACCCTATGTCCAAATTCCAAATCCAACCCCACTTCTCAGCTCAATAGCCACCGCCTCTCTCACCCTCTCTCTGTCTCTCTGTGTGGAGTTCGCATCAGGTGACGGCCACATGTCTGATAGAACAGCGACGCTCTTTGCACAAATCAATGCATGCAGCGCCACCGTCTAGTGATTTTTGACTCTTCAATCGTATCTTTCTCTGTATCTATAATCCGGAAAATCCTTCTACTATTTATTTGGTATCATATAAATTAAATTATCATATCAAACAAGGCAAGGATTTTTTCCAGATCTTTCTATTTATCTTTTTTCCAAAAGACCCATCACCTCTCTCTCTCTTGCATTTTCTCTTTCATCAGCAGCTGAGTAAATACAAGCCCCATCTCGTATTCATCCCACCATACAACAAAAGAATATAACAAATCAGCTGAAATTAATGGATGCCAGCAGAACCATTTAATGACAGAGGATTCGTCTTCCCCTCTCTCTCTCTCTTTCAAAGGCAAACAAAGAAAAGAAGGAAAAGAATACAGAAGAGATGAAAGGGTGCGTTTGTTTCCCGAGTTACAGAGGAGGATAATAGGGTAACCCACGTAATCGTATTTGATAATTAAAGAATAAAAAATATTTAAATTTTATTTCTGCAATCTCATAATTAAAAATCTTTTTGCAGTAAAGGATATTCATAAGAATAATTCTTAGTCAAAGATAACCACTGCAAGTTAATCTCTCATTCAAATAGTCCAACGAACAGAGAAAAAGAAATAAAGAAAAGCAGTATTGATATTCTAAGATTATCATTATCGTCACCCTCATCTTTCTATGTTTATCCAAACAAAGAAAAGAAAGAAAGGAAAGAAAAAAGAAAAAAAATCCTCTAAAATTTACAACAGAACAAGAGTTCACTTTCTTGGGAATCTTTGATTCCTTCACATGGAACTAGTTGTTTGCGGGTTTGCAACCCTAGATGCTGAAACAGCGGAGAGGGTGGTGGTGGTGGTTGTGGTTGTTGTGGTGGTGCGTCCTTTCTCTATCGATCATGCCCTGGACGGACTGAAACTCCTCCACATGGCATGGGAGATTGATGGTCCCCTTCTGATCGAACCCGTACTCGTCCTCCGCCTCCTTGAGCAGCTGGATGAAAAGGGGGTGGTTCAGGTACATCACCGGCACCACAAACCTCTGCTGCTCCGCCCCCTGCCCCACCAGCACCGCCAGACACCCTTTCGGGATGTCCCGCCCCTCTTTTCTGCTGGGGAGGTGGGGGAAATGGAGGTGAAAATTCAGAAGGTGTTTCTCGCTGCTACCCATCAAAAATAAAAGATGGAGAAAGACCCAAAGTCCTCCTAGATTGGATTCTCTGTCATTAGGCGAAAGAGAAAGAAAAGAGCCAAGGACCAGGACTGGAGATTGTGAGCCTGAAATGGGTGAGAGAGGAATCACACAAAGATGTTGGAACGTTGCTCATGGTGGAGGATTATTGTTGAATACATACGAACCAGAGAGAGGGAGATAGAGAAACAGAGATGGGTTGAAAAGCAAGAACAGAAAGGAGGAAGGAGAGTCCTTATATAAGAAGAGGAGAAAGAATGGCTTCTCCTCCTTTGATTTTTACGGAGTTTTTCAAATGAGACCTTGCCCATTAAATTTATTAGGAAAAGCCCCTGTGTGGATAAAAAATTATAAAAAACTTTGACTCCCTTTTGCAAACGGCCAATGAATATAAATATGGGATCAACATAACAATAAATACAAATTAAGAGAATCTGTGTGTGAGTTGCTGGGGGTGGAAAATACTATTTATAACTTTAACTATATATTAAATATAATATAATTTTATTTTTTGAAACTTTCATTGAATGAAACCCAATTTTAATATGAATTTGGAGACCTCTCTCTACAATTGAGACATGTATAATTTTAACTCTTTGTACATATTCTTAATGTCAGCTTTAAATAGATCTTTTTTAAGTCATTAAATTTTCAAATCTTAAAATAAATATTAGATATAGTTACTTTAAAATTATCAGACAAAATTTATAAAATAGGTCAAAAATTAACTGATAAAGCAAAATAATTTCATAACAATTATAAGTGCATTCAACTGACAAATGTGTTTCATTGGTCGTCAATAAGTTATGAGAATAATTATTTGTTTTAATAAGATATTTAAAATCCATTTAATTCTATATTAAAAAATCAATTAGTATAAATTCTATAATTTTATTTATTAAAAAAACAAATTTTAGATAGGACTGAAGTCGTGAGGATTGAGGGAAATTTGCCTTCCCAAGTTGGTTCGGATTTTGGGGTTTCTTCATGCATTAGTATTCTGGGGTATTAGGAATTTGGATTAAAATAGAAGAAGAATAGGATTAGGACTTTGGAAACTGAGTCTTAATTAAACTTGTTAATTAAGAGATGAGATTTTGTTGGTTGGTGACGCGTGTCCCAATGTTATTGATTGGTTATATGTGAGCCTTCAACACTGAAGTAGAGGCAAGGCAAATAAGCAATACACTCGAAGTGGTTGGTCGAATGGGTAATAGGTGAGATTGGGTTTGTATAAATCTAATCTACGAAAAAATTATTAAACTCGATCTGATTTGACGTGACTCAAATGTATTTACGAGTTTTCTATCTAAATTCATGCTAAAATCGATGGAGGAAAGTGACGACCCGAACATAATTCATTGGACCAATTTTAGTCAAGTATAAACCCATTTACATTAATTTAGATTTGGACCCATTTAGATGATTTTTACAATGTTATCAGAACTGTCTTCGAGGTATTTTGGGTTTAACTGGGTTCAACCATAGTCAAAGTCGATCAAAACCGGTCAATTAGTAATATAATATAAATATTACATATAACATTAAATAAGACACCTTTTACCAATAAAATTAATATAAATATTTAAAATAATATTCAAAATTTGAGTAATATACCAAAACAGTGAAAGATATATGATAGAAATTGTAACAAACATTTATATTTCAAATATAAATATTTTTAAATATTAATTTTTTATTTTTTAAAGGGGAAAAGATTTATAAAAAAAAAATCACCGTGACTCACGGTTTAAGGTTCACAACCGTAGAAAGCCGCGGTTCTAATATGTTTTCTACGGTTTTGATCCATACTCGGTTTTCGATCAGGACCGAACCGCCAATTTGATCGTTGTTCATCCGATTTTGATAACATTGGATTTTTAGGTTGCAAAGCTTAATTAATCCAACCTGTTTGTTGTCTCAAAGGGCACATCCCAAAATCCTTATCAGCAGCTCACTTCAGAATGTGGACTCAATGGACATGAGTGTGAAACCCCGAATTTCTGCTTGGACCTCAGCGAATTGATCGAAGGAAGGAAAGAAAAAAAAATTTTGCATCATGAATTTTTCTCATATTATATACATTTTTTTTAAAAAAATATTTTTATTTTTATTTTCGTCCTTCACTCTTGAGGGAAAAAAAGAAAAAAAAAAGACAGGGAAGGACTGCAAAGCTGCCTTGTTTACAGGATTCGTACCCAGATTTTCGAGAGAAGAAATTGAGCAGAGAAATTAAATTCTTGTTTAAATGAGACTCGTGTATCTTATTATTTATCATCCACAATTATTATGTGAGCATTTCTCTTGCAAATAATTAGTTCCTAATTTGGTAAATTGAATATAAAGAAAAGAAATACTAATTTAGAAAATCCATATTTATGCATGTGATGTTGCCCAACAAAGGACAAAAAGCTACCAATCAAATAAATCATTTATTATAATTTAGTGATCCAAATCAATTCAAATGCTCATATGATAAATACATAAAATAAATAAGTATAATTAGCACGTGGGAAAGTGCTTTTTTATTTTGCATTATTAAAAAAAAAAATCTTACACGTGGGAAATGAAACAGGAATTTGGGTATTGAAATTCACGACCAACTGATGTGACATTAATTTAACCATTTTTTTCAGGACACAAATTTAAATTTCTAATAGGCAACAGCAATGTTATCAAACCTGGTCTGACCCGTGGGTTAACTGTGATCCGCCTGAAACACGGGTTGGATAATTTAAAAACCCTTTGTGACCCGTAGGTCAACCTGGTTTATTTAATAAATATGTGACATGTTACCCTTAAAAGTCCTTGATTTCTTTAAATGAAGATGAAGATCAAGATGTTGGTTCTTTTGATAATATGATTTTTGGATTATTAGTTTTTGGTATTTTACAATTATGTTTGTAAGAGAAAAAATGTATTTTTATAAAATATAATCTTAGTTTTGACTACGAGTCAACCCAGTTGAACCTTATTTAACCCACGCTTCTTCCAAGACGAGTCACTCGCTCTTCAGATAAAATAAATAATACAATAAAAACCCGTAAAAGTTAGCATGTGTTTCCCAACTGACAAAATATTGGCAAAAATAGACGAAAATTTCCAAAATTTCACTCTCCTGTAATAATTTCTACACCACCGTAGTATTAAAGAAGAAAATTAAAATAGAAATAAAGATGTTATGATAGAATTTAGTAAGTTGGTGGATTTGACCTACTCTTATCTAGTTATTATATAAAAATAGGAAAAATTAATAAAAAATGTTAAAAATAGAAAGAAAAAAAAGATTTATGATTAGATTTAGGGAAACAAATCTCGACCGATATTCGATAAATATCATCGAAAAAATAGGAGAGAGATATTTCTCAGCAGATATTCGAGATTTAAACCCCATCATCTACATTAAAGAAAAATTCATTAAACAAGAAGTCTTTTTATAATTAGAAGATGTTAAAAAATTAGAAAAAAAAAAAGATTTATGATTAGATTTGGTGAGTTTCACTGATTTGAATGATCTTGACACGAAAGCTAAGATTAGATATATGTCAAAAGATCTAAAATAGAAAGGATTGTAGAAATAAATATCATGATTTGAAAGGAAAATAAATATTTTTCATCATCTATAATAAATAAAAAACCTCAACAAACTAGAAGTCTTTTATAAATTTTCGACAATTTAAAACAAGATCTTAAATCTTGTGGCTTTTCTTGATAGATTTATTACAATACACATATTGTATTTTAAATATGTTTTAAAATTTATCTACCTTTTATCTTACTATCTAATAGGTTCAATTAGTAATTTAGTATGTTATCATTGTTAGAATTTAGAAAATAATTATTATAATTTTGAACTTTTATAACATGAAGAGAACAATCTTAAATCATTAACTACTTTCACCAGGGAGATGTTGCCCATGAGCAGGGGTAAAAAAAAATGGGATTACCGAGATATTGCTGTCATCTCGCTCGATATCTCTCTCTCCTATTTTTTTTTTTAAAATCTCACTGTGTATCGGCCGATATTTACTTGTTCGATCAAAACAATGCGTGTCGGCTGAGATTTATACCCCTGTCCATGAGGCATCCCATCTGGGCCTTCTGGATCCCACATGAGTGAGCTCAGAAACAGAGAAATGAATACATTTGAAAGGTATTTTTTCTAAAAATAAAATCAAGTCTATTGTATTTAAAAACTATGATTTTCGAAGGTCCAAAAACTAAACAGTCAAAATGGGTCAATTTTTTTATATTTTTAATCCATTGCTAATTGTAAAATGGTTGGGGTAATGGTTTCTAAAGCCCACTCTATCAGTTATTGGGCCAGAAATTCAGACCCAGATCCAATCCACAAGCCCCAAAGATAAACGTAGACATGGTGATTTTTGTTACCAACCTGTAGCCATGTCGGACTCGTCTGGCTTTCCAATTGGGTCTCTATGGAGGAATAAGGCCCACCTTTTTTACCAGAGAGGTAAAGATATCGGCTGATACGTTTCGTAGCGGCCGATATATATTGATTTTTAAGCACCACATTATACGTATCAGCCGTACACACTATTTCTCGGCCGATATATATCTGTCCGATATAATTAATATCAGTCTTTTTTTAAAAAAAAAAAAATCAAAACGGCGGTGGGACCGGGTCGATATCTCAGCCGATATCAGCCGATATTTACGTTTTTAGTGGCTTTTTTTTTTTGAAAAAATTCATTAAAAAAATAAAAAAGGCTGTTTTTAAAAAAAAATAAAAAATAAATATCGGCTAATTTTTCAAATATTGGCCGATATTCATCCGATATGGGCAAATATCGGCCGAGATATCAGTCGGGCCCACAACAGATATTCTTCTTTTTTTTTAAAAAAAAAAAGAAGAAGAAGAAATCAACCGATATTTTAGCCGATTTTTTTTTCTTTGGTCGCTACTTATCGTATCGGCCGAGATTTATACCCCTGGTTGAGCCCAAGGGCAGCCTTAAGGCTTTAACCGAAGATGACAAGAATACCTCATTACTCACTTTTAGGGGTCGAAATCTCGGCCGATACATCTCTTATCGGTCGAGATATCTCGGGTTTTGGACGCCTAAGATATCTCGGCCGATATGAGATATATCAGCTGTATAGGCGAGATTTATAAAAAAAAAAAGAGAGAAAAAGAAGTATTGGCCGATATTCGACGGGCCCGAGATCTCAGATGTGCCATTTTTTTTTTTTCGGGCCGTTTTTTTTTTTTCCAGCTCACTTTTGAATGGAGATTTCAGATTTCTTGTGTACATCTGTTGAGGAATTAGACAAGGCATGGCTTCAAATATAAAATACTAAAGTGTGCATGACTCACACTTCGACAACATACAATGGATTTTCAAATATAATAAGTTAGATGATTGTAATAGTTCCAAACATAAGAAGATTCAAATTCCAAAATCTAATATGATCAATGTGTGACCCACCCTTTGATAGAGACGATTATTAAATTCCTAAAATAGTACATATATGAGATCTCTCTTCTACTCCCGGAAAGAACCAACCAACCCTAGCAAGTGGAATTCAAACGTCAAAGTCAAGTTCCAACATATAATTATAGCCGCCGAAAGTGGTGGCTTTCACTTTTTAAGAAGGCAACGCGTCCTACTCTTGTTTGTCCTACATTTGGGAAAATTTTGGTTTCGATTTTCGCTCTACTACACTCTGCGTAGAATTATCTAATATAAATAAAGAGACTTATACATATTATGAGAATATGAGCATTGGTTGAATACCTTAAAAAATCTTGATAATACTAAAAAGAAAGAAAACCAACCACAATAATAAAAAATCTAAAATATCACTCAAAATAGACATTTTAGCACCAAAAGTGCAATTATATAAAAGAAGACAAGAAAAAAAAAATATACAGCGACCCTAAGAAAAGCAACACACAGGGTAGATATGAGACAACTATTTTGAGACAATACCAAAATGCATATGAGAAAATTAAATTGGGACATGAAGAATATAAAAGAAATAATAGGATGAATGAGGATAGATTGATATTACAAGAGAATCAAGTAGGGTTGGATTAGGGGGGGAAAAAAAGGTGAGCCCATCTATGAAAAATAGCATCTAGACTTTTTAAAAAAAAAACTAAGGTGATCATGTGTCTCAAACAAACCAATCCCTTAGAGTTATGACATCTGGACTCAAGGATAAATATTCTTTATTTTTGTAAGGATATCTAAATTTTGATGATGGATCATAGATAGTCAAGCTTTTACTGTTTGTATACAGGGTTGGCCCTAGCTTTAGGTCCGCTAGGCCGTCGCCTAGGCCCCCAATGTGACCAATGGGCTGTATGGCCCCACTTACACTGCTCTCAGGGCTTAGGGCTTCCACCAATGTACGATGCCTAGGACTTTTGAGATTTCAGAGCTGATACTGTTTGTATATAGGAGGTACATAGGATTCCATTAATATTGGAAAGAGAAAAGCTTCAATAAACCATATCATCGACAAATCCAACAACCCACTTTTAATTGGAGATGGCCCATTGGACTTGACCCCTTTTTAATGGTGTTGAAGTGTTAAACTTTCAACTGCCATGTTTAGGTTTAGGACCAACAGAAATGTTGATGATTTTCTAATTTTGTGGTTAGAGCATTTGTGAATTGTGGGCATTAATAAGTTAGGCCCATATTACCGTGAGTGGACATATCCTCACAAGGCCCACTGGCCCACCCGATGAATATCCAATCTTAATGGGCCAGGACTTTTAAAATCCGATTGCCTCGAGTGTGATTTGATTTTGGAAGGTTTTGGAAGGTTCTACCTCATGACTATTTATTCTCAAAGCTTACTGATGCCTGGGAAAAGAAAAATTGGTTCTCTTGCCGTCACATCTGTATCAGCGAATTGATACGTTACCCATTCTCTTTTCTCCAATTTTTTTTCCAAATAATTCTGAAAAATTTATAAAAAATCAAGAAAAATTCTAAGATTCATTTCTTTGTAATTTTTTCATTACTTCAAAGTCATTTAGATATTTAGATATAGTTTTAAAGTTTTGAAATCGAGATTTTTAAAATATTTTGAAAAATGTGAAAAAGTTCCTAAAAATTCCGGAAAGATGGAAAATACATTCTAGTAATTTTCTGCTAATTTTCTCCTAAAGAACGGCACTTTTGAGTTATTTTTGTCAATTTTTTTTTTTGAATTTTCACTTTTAAATAATCTCAAATTCAATAATAAAGTGTGGAAAAAAAAATTCTGCTTCAATCCCTATTACCGTCGCATATCTCTCTGATTCTTCTTTCTAACACCTATGAAATCACCTTGATCGGAGTCCATAGGACAAAGTTATGCCCATTTTACGAGAGGTTCCCCCCCATTCAGTTTACCAACCGATATGTATCGATTTCGGTTGCAACAGGGTGGGCTTTCTGCCGAATTTTTTAATCACAAAGTTGTTGGCTATGGGTGAACACCTGCTTCATTTCTGGGCTTTCTGAAACCAAGATGCATCCACCAATGTGATACACATCGAGTCGACCCTGGAACATTTGACGCTACACATATAATGGGTCGGATAATGGGCTGACCCAAGTTGAACCCTATTAGTCTTTCAGCTATTTGAAACCCGATATCGACCGGATTTGAGTACCTAACTCGAGCTGTTGATTCCAACTGGAGTTGCTATTTTCTCAGCCCAAGTAGGGTTATGTTTGGGTCAGTTTAGAATTTTAGAATCATCTTTTATCAGGTTGAGTGCTAACAAGGCCCAATCTGAATTCAGGCCTGTGGAGTTACTATAGTTTTATTGCAGTCTGGGCTTTTTTGGTTTTCTGGACTCTGGAGCTCTTTAGTGCAATGACATTTTTAATTGCAATGCTATCAGTTATAAAATTTCATATCATCATCATCATCATCATCGTCAATAGTCATTTTTTTATATATTTAAAATTATTATTTTTTAAATCCTTCTCTTTTAGTCTGCTTTTTGGAAAAAATCATATACCTTCACAAACTCAAACAGGCCCAGAGTCTCAAACCAACATCATTATAAAAACTACATCAATAATGTTGGAATTCAAAGCAAAACATACACAGTGGTAGGATGCATTTCCGATTACTATGCATCCTATTTTCCACATAAAATTGAGTTGAGACATCAAAAAAATTTTGACTTGTGAAGTATGGTTCCGACGTTTTTCGAAATGGGCTGGGTTGATTTCTATGAGAAAAAGGGTTCATTTTATATCTAAAATTGGACCCTCCATTGAAAAGTGAATCATGTGGTAATGGAGGAGGCAATTTTCCAACATCCCTCTTTTCCATAAGTAAAGAATGATCCAGAACTTTGTAGGTAGAAGTGTTTCTCCAGAAATGGCAAAAAATGAGAGAAAAAGACAATGGAAACATTTTTCGTGGATAATAGCAGTCCTTTTGGAAAGCACACAGGACAAAGGGCCAGGCCTGTCATGCACCAAGCCCTGTTAATTGGGCCCATATAATTGGGCTTTGTGGAGTTTGGGCCCCGCTAATTAGGCTTGTGGAGGTTTTGGGCCAGCTAATTGGGCTTTTTTTAATCCTGTGATGACTTTACCTCGATCTGGAACCTTTCATTTATGTACCCAAAACAAGCTCATTTGTTGAACAATGATTTAGATATATGGGCACATAATTCTAAATTTCTAATTGTAGGTTAGCCATTGAAGAAAAAATCAGCCTCATTTAAGGGAGTTTATCTAGCATTTTTAAAATAGATTGCACTTGGATTAAAGGTTTCAAATCAAATAATTTGGCAAGCTAATGCAAGAACGCTAAACGTGTTTCTTTCAATTTCTCTGGACTTTTTTTTCTTGGCATGACCCGACTTTCATAACTTGATCCGCAAGATTTTTAGGTCGGATCATGCGGGTTCGGGCCAAAACCCGATCCGAGTTTCACCCTTACTTCCACCTCACATCCTCCACGATCTCTTCTCCCTCCCTCTCTAACCGCCCCATGGTCGACCGTTCTCCATAAAAGACCCATCCTCTACAATGGAGAACCCCTCACGCCACCGAACCCTAGGGATCGGGAGTTAAAAGTATGGGTCGGCTGGTTTGGCTCGGAAAACGGGTAAGGAATGAAGGATGACAGGATCGGTGGGTTTAAAAGAAAAAGGAAAAAAAAAAAAGGAAAACAGGGAATGGGTTGACGGTCGAATGGGTTCTGGAGATTCGGGTTAAGGACGATCGAGTGGTGGCAGGGATTGGCTGGGTCCGGCGTCTGGAGGGGGAGATGGAGGGCAGTGGCTGGGGACGGAAGGGCTAGCAGCGTTGGGAACGACAGGACTGCAGGGAAGCGCTGCAAACGCGTCTGTGGTTGTAAGGGAAAAACAAGCCGATCGGTCGTTCGAAGGTATCAGGGCGGAAGCAGGGGTTGTCCGTAGAAAATCTGGCACAGGAGGACAGTCCGGCGAGGGCGACAAGCGAAAGAAGCCTCTTCAATTACGGTCGAGAAGAGGGGAAAGAAGGAGGGAAGGGGGACTTCCCTGGGTACGGTCGAGCACCGTCGACCAGTTGAGGAAAACTCACAGATAACAGGGAGAAAACAGAGAAAGAGAGGGGGATGAGAAAAAAAAAAAAATCTCAGAATTCTTCTATTCTATAATCGGTGGGTCAGTTCTTTATTCATTGAGAGAGAAGGGAATTCACCTGGAGAAGGTGAAGAAGAGAGAGTGAGGTTGCTTACTTATTGTTTGATAAGAATGCAAGCCGTGTCTTTCCTCATCTTCACCAGCTCCAGAAGAAATCACTTCTCTTCTTTCATCCTTTTTCTTCTTCTTCTTCGTACTCTTCTCTCCATTAAGCAATGTTTACAAGTTTTCTATGGCCATGGACTTCTTTATATAGGCATCCATATGAAGTGATGAACCGACTTCAAAGTCAGTTTGTCAACTAATAATTGGTGCAATTTGGTAGGCTTAATCTTAATCCAGTTGGCTACATAAGAAGTTTTAAAATCGGTTGGTTAATTCCGTTGATATCCTTTAAAAAAATAATTTTTGGTTAATATAGATAACAGTCCACAACAGCAATGCACAGTTGAGATGTGTGCGAAGAAGTTGATAAACAACTCAAATTTGATCCAAATCCAAATTGATGGAATAAATGGACGGTTGTAAAAGGAAATTGAAACAGACCAACTGGATTCAGGTTCCAATTCTCAAGAAGAAGAGACGGTTGACGGTTGTGCTCCAAACCGTGGCTAACTGCCTACTTAATTGGGTAGGAGAAAATAGGTTATTATTAAATATCTATTTATCTTTATGATATTAAGTTTAAATAAAGCTTGTGAGTTCAAATTTCAAATTGTAACTCATGGAAGCAATTTACAAACATTGTTACAAACTTGTAAATTTTGTCTGGTTCTTGCCATGAGAGGGATTGGCCAATTTGTTTTTTTAATTTATTATTTAAAGAAGAATAATTGAGGTTGAATGGTCAAATACACAATAAAACAGAAATTTAATTAATTAAAATATTTGTAAAAAAAAAAAACCTTTTTATAGCGATAATATTGTTTAAAAGAGATTAATTTCCAAAGCGATGCCATTAAAGGAATATATGTGCTAACAACTTCTATGTATATAACAATTTTTCGGTTCACTTGGATTAGTGATAAGAATTTGTTAACAGAATTTTGTTTCAGGATATGAATCAGTGATAAGAATTAATTTCAAGTAAATATTAGGCCTACAGTGTTTTTTTTTGTTTTTTTTGAGATAACCACGAAATGTTTGTTTTTAGTTGGTCGTTAGAACTAACGGTAAATGGACGGCTGTAAATGGGAATAGAAACTGAGCAACTGGATTCAGTTTCTTTCTCGGTTTGTTTAAGAGAAGAGTCGAGAAGAGTCTCTATCTTTCTTCCTCGGTTAAGTCTCTTCTCTTTAATGTGCGATCATGGAAAGTAGCAGAAGCTGTATCTTCATCAAAAGAAGTCGGTTCTTCTGGAGTGGAAGAAGAAGAGGAATTGAGGTGGGCACTGACACTAAATTCCTCTTCTCTTCTACACCAGGTGAAGTCTCTTCTCTATCGACTGCAACAATTGTCATCTCTCTCGCTTTGTGGATCACAGCAGCCAAGCCAACCAGTCCATGGTGAGTGCACATGCAATCTCATTTTAACTCTGAAAATAGCATGCAGACATCAAGTGCTCGACGTATTTTTTTCATTGCGGGCAGCGATGAGAGTTGGGCGTGGATTGCTGCAGTTTATCAATGGCAATTGCCTAAGTTCTTGAGATAATTTCTTCCATATTTAGGTGTTATGCATGGCTGGATAATAGCTGCATGAGACAACACATGCAACGTGTAGAATGGGACAAATCAAAGACAGATGATATGAGATAAAATACGTGCAGGCAAAAGGACGTGTATTGAGTGGGACACGACAGAGAGGTCTACATATATATATATATATATTTGGAAAGGCTGGGTTTGTTTTTCGCAATTGGCTACCGGCGTCAGTTTCTGTCCACTGTAAACTAAGGGGTCTTTGCACGGTATTTGGTGTGTCTTGTGGAGAATAATCCTGAGTTGAGAGAGCAGTAAGAACACGCACGGTTAAGGACGGCAATTAATGGTGAATTTGATTAAAAATTATAAATAATCTTAACTTAATTTAGAATATAAAATTAAGATACAATTAATTAATTAACCAACCTAGTTCCACAATTTTCAAGAATTTTGAATTTTAAAACAAATAAAATAAAAATAAAAATAAAAACAACATATTTATATATTTACTGTGGAACTGAATCAAAGAATGATGGAGACTTTATTTTCCATATTTTAAAAATAACATCGAAGTCTACAATACGGAGCTCACATTTATTATCTATCATGCACTCAAAATTTTCATCCATTAAAATTCTAAATATGAAATTTATAAGATCCATTAAACTAAGAAAATCCAAATTCGACCTTAGATTAAATAGAATTTCCACTTGTAATTCCAAATCTAAAAGTTTTCTGCTCTTAAAAAGAGCCTTAAACTAAAAAAATCAAGTTGTATTCAGTCTAAAGGTTTTTTTCTGCTTTCATTAAAACACTTTCATCATAAATTTATAAAAAGAATGAAAATAAAATCAAACTTTCATCATACAAAAATAAATAAGTGGAAAACCATATTTCTAAGGGGTTTTTTGCCTTTCAATTATTAATAAAAATTAGAATTAAGAATTATAATGCATTCGAACTTTGGTTTTAAGAAAACTCAAAACAAGAAGACTCATAAAATTTTCGAATTTATTCTTGAAATTAATCACACATTAACATTGAATTCAAGAAATTAAAGATAAAAGAACATTAAGACATGGAATCGAACTTGAAAAACTAATTAGAAAATAACAATGGAACATAAAAATACTAACCTAAAATTCTAAAACTCCAAAATTCTTCTCCAATTCTCCAAGGTCTCAAACTCTCCAAAATCTCAAGGCTCCAAGTTCCATTTTCTCAATGGGAGAGGGATAGTATTTATAAATGAAAGGAGGTGGAACGAATGACTTAGATTTAAAAATTTAAATAAAGCAATGGACACTTGGAGGGCTGATATGGTTTGTGCTAAACATGGAAGGGCTTAAAGGAGGCAATGAGGTGAAAAAAATAGTAAAATTCGTACAAGGAAGGTGGGTGCAAAATCTCATTTTTTACACATGTACAACCTTGAAGCTTCGTTTTGACCTAGTTAACATCCGAATCACAAAACGTTGTAAACTACAAAGTTATATCCCTTGCAGTCTTCTTTCCAACGCAATAAAAATCAAATTAATCGGACATTAGAATAGAACGCTATGGCCAAAATACTGAATCTACGTCAAATCTTCCTTCTTTTTCTCCACATCTTATTTTGTTTATTTTTTCTTAATCCACTTGCCAAATTCGAAAATCATCTTCTAATGACTAGTAAATTTTGAATTTCCTCATATGTATCTTGAGATAATGAAAATATACTTTATACATGTGGATTTCTTCATAGGCTTTTCTTAATGGGCTTAATAATTGAGCTTTTCAAAGTATGGAAAATCTAATAAATAATTATATCACTTAAATTCAATTCTAAAAATGTCTAAATTAATCCAAACTATTATAAATAGATTTGAATTAATTAGTTTAAAAATAAAACTCTAAAATTGTCGTAAAATAATTATTAAAAATTCTAACTTTTCAAAAATATAAACTTTTGCCTATAAATTGCAAAATTCACCATTTGAATTCTCATATCTTTTATTTCCCGGTAAATCCTGCAAAATTTCCAAAATCTCATTAAACATATCCTAAAACACACAAAACAAGATTAACTAGTCCAAATATAAGGGTAAAATAGTTATTTTCCTATGCTTATCAAGTCTCTATTCTCTTCTCCTTTCGTTTATCAAAGAAGAAGGTCAGATCTATATTCATCGAAAGAGAAGGGACTTACACCCTCACAATTAGAGTATGAATTTTACCTCATTCAATCGACTGAGAATTTCACCCACCACTGTAGAATAGGAATTTCACCTATCCATTTGGTTGGGAATTCCACCCACCACTGTGTGAGTGACAGAGCTCTAGAGTTTTTTATAGTGGTTCCGGAGCCAATTCTCCTTACTCCACTTTCGCGACAAAGGTTTTAAAACAAAATTAAAACCAATAAGCACTTGCCTTTCTAGCCGATACTTTATCTCTTGATGTGTGCTTCTTCAAGATCTACCTAATATGTGCCGACGCTCCACCTTCTAGCCGTCGTAAAACAATCACAATCTAGAGCGAAAAGGAAACTAGTTATACAACAATTTTCCTAGTTTATTATCCTTTCCCCTCTCTCTGACAAACTCAATCCTTATGATTGATTGTATTAGATTCTCCAAGGATAAGCAGGAGAGAGAGAGTGATCCTTCTGTTGAGCATCGTAAGTACGAGAGAGGGTATAAGTCTCCACTTAGTAGATTTGGAGAAGGATGAAGAAGAGAGAGTGAGCTTTCTTTCTTATTGTTTGATAAGAATGCAAACCATATCTTTCCTCTTCCTCCCTCGCCAGAAGGATTAGCTTCTTATCTTTCTTCTGAAAAAAAAAAACAAAAACAACGAACCTCTATCTTCGTTGGGAAGGCGATGGGGTTCACTGAATTCTGAATTTAAATTATTCAAAGAACCACAACATTGATGTAAATGTAATTATCATAGTTATTAAAATTTAAAACATGAAAGAAGGAAAGCGGCTGCTTAAAAATTACAAACATTGATCATATTGTTATATTCTCCTCTTGCCATTTTTCAAGTGTGTTTCATTCATCAAAGAGTGAAAACGATTTGTATTCATTAAGATTGGCGAACATTAAAAAATTATCATTGCCGACCTCATGCCCTTAAGTGGGTCGGCCCATGTAACTTATATAAAGTATTAGCTCACTTTTAAATATTTGGAGATAATCTAAATTTTCATCATAATTGGAATTAGATGGACCCACTAAAGCATATTTTGTTTCTGTTCTAAATTAGTATTTACATGTGGATCTTTTGAGTTTGGACGTAATCAAATTTCAGAATTTGATCAATATAAGCAGGCAATCAAATGGATGGATATATACTATAAAAAGTCAAAATTTAGAATGGCACCAGTACATAGATGTTGATCAAAATAGGCTCAACTTGATTAGATTGGGTCTAAATTCAACTTGATAGACAAGTTCAACATAGAAAATATCATGATGGATGACCCATTGTTATATGTTATACATATCATTATCTTATTAATTTAAAAAGATTAGATAAAAATATAATAAGGATTTACGGCATGGTATTGGTATTGGCATTTGGCAGCCACAAATGATGGAATCCAGTAAAAGTTAAAACACGGTTCATACGTTTGTTTGACAGCTTATGTTTTTTTTTTGTGTATTATGATTTTATTCCAAAATCCATATCACAATTAAGTTGGCAAGATTGACACGACTTATTAAAAATTAAAAAAATAATTAATAATAACCTTTCACTCCACATGGGATAGCTCAATTTGTAATATTTTAACTTAAAAAATAAAATGGTACAAATTTGAGTCACGTGGATATATAGGACCGTTCAAATAAAGTACAACTATTTGAATAATTTAAAATATTAATTTTTGACTGCTTACGCAATACTTTCTCATCCAATTTGTTGGCAGCTTACACTTATCCAACTCTCATATTTGATTGGCTCCACTCCACAAATCCATATCGCAGCCAACATATGAAGATTGACTCTGTCAATACTCTGAAACCAATCTCTTCAATAACCTAATTATTAAAGGAAAAGATTGAGTTGAGTTGGATAGGTTTCAGTCATGGTTTAATATAATTCTACTCAACAGGCATTACATTTTCCACGTTTTGTTCATGTCAATCTTCAACAGAGTAGCAGGGATCCGACGACATCCTGAAAGAAACTCTTACCTGAAATTCTGTCTATAAATACCCATCAACCCATTTCAATATCCATCTGTAAAATTCAATTAGCTTCATCTACCACTTGGACTCAAGCTTGCTTCTGATTATATTTCGGGTATAAACAAGAAGTCTCCTCTCCGGTTAGCGATGGCGATCGACGGTGAAACAACGGTTAAGCCGACTCCATCATTTGGAAATATGGTGACTGTGCTGAGCATTGATGGAGGAGGTGTGAGAGGAATAATTCCTGGAACAGTACTTGCCTTCTTGGAATCCAAGCTCCAGGTGATTCTAACATATCACGACTTAATGTGACTGACTGACTATTTAAGTGCAGTTGATATCAAGTTATTCCTTTTTACCTTTTTTTTTTTTTTCTGTCTTTATATAATAAAACTCTTTTTTCAATCATTATCTATTGACAATTAACAGATATTTCACAAAAAAACAGCGACCCGATGATACAAATACCATAACAATTGCTTTAACTTGGAACTGAAACAGGAGATTGATGGAAAGGATGCAAGGATTGCTGACTATTTTGATGTTATTACTGGGACGAGCACAGGAGGGCTAGTGACAGCCATGCTTGCAGCACCTGATAACAACAACCGCCCTCTGTTTGCAGCTAAAGACATCAATGGATTTTATTTAGAGAACTGTCCCAAGATTTTTCCTCAAAGCAGGTAGAGTAGAAAAGATTTGGTGCATGAATATTGTATGTTATAACAACACAAAATGATCACCCCGAGCATCAGGAATTGGGGTTTTCAGATATAGGCTCTTATTATTAGGGTTGAAACTCGGACGGAGTGGGTTGGATTTTAATAAACTTAATTCGACTTATATAAAAAATTATTGAACTTGACCTGATCTGATCCGAATTGCTTAAACCAACTCGATTCAAATTGTTGACCCGACTGAATCCGAGTGTTGAACCGAGTTGCTGACCCAACTAAACCTGAGTGCTATATTAAAGATCAATTCGAGTCAAGTCAGATCAATTCTTAAAAAACTTGTCCTAACTCGACCTAAATTTAATTCGAATTTTTTTCTTCATTTCAACCCGAACCTGATTTTAAAAATATAATACCCAATCCACTTGATTTCTCGGGTCGAGTCAGGTCAATTTTTAACAAGCTTGACCCGACCTAACCCGACACAAATTTCACCCCTAGTTATAGTGAGATAAAAAGACGTAGGGGACCTGGCATGAATATCTTCAAACTCTGAATCTCTGCTGCTCATTTTGAAAATCTCATATTTTAAAATTTTAAATTTCGTCAAATAAGTTGTGAAGATTTGATGCTTCATGGTGCTTGAACTAGATATTTCTCTTAGGTGTATGCAATAAATTTTGAATTTCACAATATCAGCTTCTATTTCATTCTCACTGATTCTCATCCTTGTGAAGTAGTAAGATTTTGAGTTCCATCAAGGGCTTGTTTGGTGCACTCAAAGGACCAAAATATGATGGTAAATACTTGCATTCCAAAGTTCAACAACTGCTTGGTAATTTGAGGATTCAAGACACCTTAACCGCCGTCCTTATTCCCACATTCGATATCAAGTTTCTTCAACCCATCAACTTCTTTACATATGAAGTACTAATGTTCTTCCTTCCTTTTTCCAATTTCCTATTTTTGAATTCCACTTCTAATATTAGTTACATAATTTATCTCATTCATATATTTTTTCCTTAAAAATTTAGGCAAGGTCGAACAAATCAAAGAATGCCCTGCTGTCGGATGTCTGCTTAAGTACTTCTTCTGCTCCAACCTATCTCCCAGCCCATTATTTTGAAACCAAAGACTCCAAAGGAAATGCTCGAAGCTTCAATCTGATTGATGGTGGAGTTGCTGCAAATAATCCTGTAAGTTTGTGAATTCAACCATTATTACTGCTCAATTGAATATAAATATGGATCTAATGTGGATTCCTTTGTTGTTTGATGCATTTTTTACAGACATTGATGGCGATGAGCCATATTTCCAAGGAGATTCAAGCAAAGAACAAAGACTTCAGCTCAATAGAATCGATGGACTATCGAAAATTCCTTGTCATCTCTTTGGGAACTGGATCTGCGAAGGCAGAAGAGAAATACAATGCAAAGAAAGCATCCAAATGGGGTGTGCTTGGGTGGTTGTACAATGGGGGCACTACACCTTTGATTGATGCTTTTACCCAAGGAAGCGCCGACGTCGTCGACATCCACACCACCATTCTCTTTCAAGCACTCCATTCTGAGAAGAATTACCTTCGCATACAGGTGCATCATCTCTCAAGTCTTTAGAATTAAGTGTGAGTTAATGACCACATTTTCTTAACTATACAATGTTCAAGCAACAAATGATTAAATGAAATGCTTAATACTTTCTTTTAAAGTGATTCTTGAGATCATCAGTGTTGGTCTTATTTGTTAAAGATAATCTAAAATCATCCATTGTTAGAGATTTACATAATCTTTACTACTGTCTATTTTGGACAAGGATTGAACTTTTATAGGTTGTAGCAATGACTAATAAAGGACTTTGTTACTCAAAATTCAATTCATCCTCATTCTGGTTCATTTTAAACACAATCAATATCTTGATTAGTTTGTTTACTGATGGATGACTGATTCTTCTATCAATGAGTAGGATGATAACTTGGTTGGTGATGCTTCCTCCACCGACATTTCAACAAAAGAGAACCTGCTCAACCTTGTGGAGATCGGCAAGAAGCTACTGAAGAAGCCAGTGTCAAGGGTGAATTTAGAGACAGGTTTGTTTCAACAAGTTGAAGGAGAGGGAATCAATGAAGATGCTCTCACTCGTTTCGCCAAGCTTCTATCGGATGAGCGCAAACTTAGGCTTTCGAATATGAGCATGAATTGACAAATTATGCTTTCCCAGCGTCATCAAAGAAATTTATTAAGATTGTATCCTAGTTTAACTTCTTTCCAAGTTTTAGTGTCTTCTATTACATTATTCTTTATGCATCAATGTGATGTAGAAAATTAAATTTGAATTTTGAAATAAAATTTAAAATAAGCACTTTTGAATACATAGTTTGCTAATCGGCATTGTTTCTTCCTCCATGGAAACTTTATATTCATGGAAGTTCTAATGGGGTGATTTGTATTGTATGAATGATGATTGGATTCGTGTCTACAAGTGCTTGGTCCATAGATTGAAGGAATTATTGTCCCATTCGATCCAGTGCCAGCCTTAAAATACCCTAAAATCTCAGAGGGCCCTAAGCAAAACCGTTAAGATGGGGCGTTACTGCAGAGGCCCTAAAATCTCAAGGGCCCTACTTTTGGGGGCCCTAGGCGTCGGCCTATACCGCCTAAAGCCAGGGCCAGCCCTGATTCGATCCATGTTAAGATGTCGTTAAAAATGTTGCTCTTATTTTTAAGGTGAAATGAGCAACTGAGTCCACAACTTGTTGGTCTCATAGCTAAGCAGAGGTACATCTAGCAAGCGATATGGCTAGAAATGCAACTTGAGTCCGGCTCAGTTGGAAGCTAACTAAACAAAGTTGAAACTTGGGTGGCTGAGTAGAAGTAGGTTGGTTTGAGTGTGTGTATATTAAAGGCCCTCAAACAACAATTATGTAAGCGTTTATTTTTCAAATCTCTCATGAGATTTTTCGATGAGTTAAAATAAATAATCTGATTTCACATTTTTCACTCTAAAATTTTGATGTTTTGATTAAATTCCCAATAATTAAGTAAGATAAACACAAATTCTTGTATAAATATTGTAAATGAAAATAAGTTTCCATCATTTACACTAAGAACATAAATAATACTCTGTAAAATCCTACGAGAGAGAAGAAAGAGATTATACACAGAATCCCTAACCTAAAGGATGGGTTAAAAGACCCAACATCTACAACCAAAGGTTTAAATATCGGCCGATACATATCGTATCGGCCGATATATACAGGTTTTTTGAAACCTTGAAATATCGGCCGATACGATAAGTATCGGCCGTACTGTTGGAATATCGGCCGATACGGGCGATAAACGGTCCCCAATATCGGCCCTAATATCGGCCGATATTCCAAAATATCGGTATATTATATTTGTTTTCCTTTTTTTTTTAAAAAAAAAACATACAATATCGGCCGATACGGGCGATATATCGGTCCGAATATCGGCCCAATATCGCCCGATATTGTATTTATCGGGCTGGAAAGTATGGTTTTTTTTTTTTAAAAAAAAAAATATCGGTAGTGGGACCCATCAAATATCGGCGATATTTAGTACAAATATCGGTCGATATTTGGACCGTTTATTGGTCCAAAATATCGGCCGATATTGTCCCAATATCGGCCCGTAACGGTCTTGTAAAATTATTTAAAAAATAATATCGACGATATTTTAAACGATTATCGGGCGATATATCACGGACGATATATCGCGCGATATATCGTCCAAAATATCGCCCAGGAATCCTGCCTCATATCCCATCCAACAGGCTGTGGGATTCTTTGTGTTTCCCACGCCTGAATTTCTTAATATTTTTTTTTAAACCCGTGATCTGAACCGACCGAACTTTTTCTCTATATTAGTACCCCATACATCTCGTCATTCATCCACAAATTCATTACGAAACACACTCATCCAGCAGTGGTATTTTCAAATTCCTATCCCCATCTTACAAACGGTCATCCGGCTTATCTTAGAAATCCTTGTGTATTATTAGCTTATCTTAGAAGATCATTCCGTTCAAACTACTGGAAATATATTGATCTTCATTTTCATGTAAGTTTTTATTTCATTTATATTTTTAGCCTTCTGATCTAAATATTTTATGGTTTTAATGTATAGTTTAATATTTAATGTATTTTTTGTAATATGTTGTTGTTTTAGAAATATGGATTATTAATTATTGATAGTGATTTATTTATGCTTAAAGCCTTAAAAATTTAGCATAGAATTTATTATGAATGTATGATATTTTTTTTCATGCAGATTAGTTTTTTTTTTTTCATTTTCTTTTATTTTCTAATGTGAAAATGTACTAGAAAACATCATAAGAATTAAGAAATAGTATTTATTGGGAAAAGTGGCTGTTTTTTTTATTAAAACACCCCTCTCATTTTAGAAAGAAGGTTCTGTGAAAAAATATAAATTTCGTGCAACGTAATTATTAATTTAAAATGTTTAAACAAAAACCTCGATTTCAAGTGATAAATTATGAAAAAATATGTAAAGATACCGAAAATGTATGAATATTTTTTAAACCAACCCTCTCAGTGAGCAGTATTTGTATACTGTAAAAAACTTCAGTTTCAAAGTACATGAGGATTTTTTTTTAATTTTATCATTAAATCTCCCATTTTCATGATAAATTACTGAAAATATGTAATGTACCCAAAACGTATGAATATTTTTAACCCAACCCTCTCAGTGATTAGTGTCTGTGAACTGTAAAAAAAGTAGTTTTTTACAGTACATGAGGTTTTTTTTTTAATTTTATCATTAAATCCCCCATTTTCATGTGATAAATTGTGAAAAAATGTGTAAATGTACCCAAAACGTATGAATATTTTTTAACCCAACCCTCTCAGTGATTAGTGTCTGTGAACTGTAAAAAAAGTATTTTTTTACAGTACGTGAGGTTTTTTTTTTTATTTTATCATTAAATCCCCCATTTTCATGTGATAAATTGTGAAAAAATATGTAAAGATACCGAAAATGTATGAATATTTTTTAAACCAACCCTCTCAGTGAGCAGTATTTGTATACTGTAAAAAACTTCAGTTTCAAAGTACATGAGGATTTTTTTTTAATTTTATCATTAAATCTCCCATTTTCATGTGATAAATTGTGAAAAAATGTGTAAATGTACCCAAAACGTATCAATTAATTTGACTCAATCTCAATTTATTAAAGTGTGTGAGGTGTATACATGGCAACATAAATACATGATGGCTAAAATCTTTTTGTCATTTTATTATCTTAGCATAAGTGGACTCTTATCATAGTTAATATTTTATTATTCCTAAAAATTTATTCACACATTAGATTCATAAAGAGACTCATTTATACATGACTTTCAAATGTTAGGAATGAAATTGAAATTATTGAAAAAGTAAGTATGTATTTATAATTACCCAATAACATAGGCATTAATTCAAATTTTTAATATGTGTGGAGCTATGAGATAAGAAGTTTTATTTTTATTTTTATTATTAATTTTCCTATATTGATTAATTATATAATAGGATCCACTTATTGATGAGACTTGAGAGAATTGATGTGACATTTTCATACTTTTATAAGTTAAAATCATCTATTGTTAATTTTAATATTGAAAATAGATGAAACTTAAATAAATAATTTGAGTATGTATATGACCGATATTTAATGAAAAAATTATATTTTCAAGAAGCCCAAAATTTTCCGACATTATCCAAAAAAAATCGGACCAAAAAAAAAAAAAAAAAAAAAAATCGGAAGAGAGAGAAATTTACCGGCCGGTATATCGGCCGATATGCATATCGGCCGATATACCGGTATGACCGGTTTTTAAATCCCTGTCTACAACAATACCCATTTCCAAGGTACATGCACCCATTAATGGTAGACTCAGTATTATATGTGTTGGGATTGAGCTTCTAGTCTAAAAGATTAGTCTTATAGATGGAGATATCTAGCCCCATATAATTCTTTAATGTTTTTCCCCTCTCATCGACGTGGGACTTGTTCACATGCAATAATCTCTCAGTCGAACGAGACACTCCGGTAGATAGAACGTCACCGACCATCCCGTTCCGATAAAGGATTCATAAGTCTATATGTTGTGACATGAGAATCTAGCTCTGATACCACTTATTCAACTATAAAATTTGAATTGGCTAAAACTTCAACTGCAAAATTTTGAATTTTTTTATTATTATGAATGAAAACTTTTGATTTTTTTTTTTTTTGAGTTTTAAAATGTCTACTCTATTGATTGAAAGAGGAAAAAAATAAGTATGTATTTTTCCTTCTAATAATTTTCTTATAGTCGGCGTCTGACTTTCTCATATTTCCATTAGTTTATGGCTACCTATTTATTTGCTAGTCATAATTTACGTGGCAATGCTTGAATCTTAAATTATTAACTGTTATTGGCAAAGACAGCCAAGCGTTCTTTTAATGTGCTTACATAATATTTTCCCTTACATAAACATCGCCTGTGGTCCCATGTCAGAGAAAAATCAAACGTTGGTATAACGTTGTAAGTCTGTTGAAATTTAGTTCCTGCTCAACTCATAATTCGGTCAATAAATAGGGTTCACATTGGTTGGTAAGGGTGAATTTGTTTTAAAAAAAAAGTCTATTCAATTGAAGGAGAAGAACAAATAAATTTAATATTTACTATTGATAATGATAATTAGATAGAAGAGTACTAAAAAATGATTTGAATAGATAGAACTAAATAAAATTTCAAAGACCAAAATTGTTTAATGGTCTAAAGCACTTAGGCTTGTTTCAACAGTGTGTGACAGTCATTGAGAGAGCAGGAAGGTATAGATATAAATATTACAAAAAGTACTAACCTAGTTCACAACGAAATTAATTGAACCTTTTTTTTTCTTTGAAGTTCAAAAGCATCTGACTAAGTCATTGAGACATGTGCAGTTCTTCCCATTCATACACACTAAGTAAAACTAAGAGGAGTGATCCTTATATGTCGACAGTGAGTATTAAACTCAAAATCTTCCAGAACTTACTGAAATTCTTAATCTTCAAATCTATCCTCATGAATTAAAGAAATATTGTGTCCAAAACAAAATTGGTGGCAATACTTCTTCCAACAAAAGAGAACTTACTCAATCCTGTAGAGATTGGCAAGAAGCTAGTACGGAGGGTGAATTTAGAGACGGGCTTGCTTCAAGTTTTAACAAGTTGAAGGAGGGGGAATCAATAAAGATGCTTTAATTCATTTAAAGAATTCATAAAATTCAAAGAAAGTGGAGAGAGATTGATACAACGCGGAATGGATAGGGTTTGGAAATGGATGGCTCACTCAACCAATGGTGAATCGACTCGGTTAAGCGGGCCTAAAAGTGGCGGATTGAAAGACTAAATGTGCTAATAAGGATTCTAATGGAGATGAGTCAAACGAGCAAGGTTTAGATTCAGTTTGATGGTACTCACTCGAAAGGGTTTTGTGTTTGGTCAAAAGTGTTTCGGGCCAAATGTTGTTTAGAAAGAATGTATTGATTTAATTTAGTTTTTTCTTTTTCAGGATTTGGTTGTTCATTGGGTGTTTCAAGGTTGTTTTTTCCCTTCCTTTGTACACCTCTGGTGCCTTTATCTTTTTTAATATATTAACCATTGAAAAAAATATTGGATGAAAGATGGGTAATGGGGTTAATGAATGGGGGCAGTGGATGAGATGGTATAGTTTTAAATGAAAAAAAAAAAGGACATGAAGGATTAAAAGGGGAAATGGATCCACCGTTGGTGAATGGAAATAGGGAAAAGGAGGTTCTGTATGAAAGATGGGGAATGTATCTGGTGAAGCAGGTAACAGAGAGGGGGCAAAGGTAGATGGAGATGAAGGCTTGAGGACGGCTAGGCCTGGGTTTAGGATCGAGCTAGTGGATGGTTGCCGGGACGGTGAAGGAACTAGGGACGATGGGCTGAAAGATGGGATCTGGGTTGTGGGATCGGTGGAGGTGTTGAAACAGAGGCTTGGTGATGGGCGTAGTACGGATGAAGTGAAGAAGAAGGGGATGGCTGAGACGAGACTGCAACACTGGTGGACAGATCTAGCCGTGAGAGTTGGCAACGTGACGCTACAAACGGCGTTGATTCGGATCTAGATACTCAAAGAAAGTAAGAAACTCTAATCTTACCTTAATCTTCACTCTAAAATAGCAAATAATTAAAAACGAAAACAAAAATAAAAAATAAAATAATGGCCTGGATTTTCGATATTTGGCCGGATAAACTTCGAGATTCAGGAAAAAAAATCTCTGTATCAACTAAGAAATTTCTCTCTCTTATTTTTTTAATTAAAACTACCGATGTGAGTGATATTGATGATCTATATCCGATATCGGCCAATATATAAAAGCTTTAAAAACCAATATATATCAGCCGATATTTTTTTCATGAGATCTATTCCCACATCAATTCATTCTCCTTCTCTTTGGGACCCTTGTTCAAATTGAGTCCAAAATGAGAAATTATAGACCCAACAGTATCCATACCAAATGGGCCAATTATTTAAACATTTTTAGGCTCAATTGGACATTTTAATGACCCTTTCTTGCCTCGATAAAAACTGCATAAAATATCCAAGTCAATTTATTAATTAATTATCTAAACCCATCTTGCTTACCTTCCTAACTCTTTGCTCTTATCAGAGCCAAAGTTATTGCTTAATCATGCTTGGCTCTATACATATTTTATTGAGAACAATCTTTGTTTGAAAAAATGAAATTTTATTTACTGTCATTTTTTGAGCAATAAATTAAAAACATTTATTATTTTATAAAAAAGTATATTATGTTATTAACATATTCAATAGCATGTTGGCATCCTCATCATAAGATGGACTTCCTAATATGAATAATAAAAAACCACAAAAAAAATGCCAACTTACCTTGTGATAATTTGCCACTGTCCTAAAGGCCTTTAATTTATTTATTTTTACCAAATCATCTACTAAAAATAATATTTATTGGTTCAAATTTGAAAACATTGATTAAAAATTTCTTCAGTTTATATTTCAGTCCATCATTCTATCATTATCATGAAAGCATTGAATAAAGATTAAAGATCTCTGTGGTAAAACCAAGCTAAGTCTTTTCTTCTTTCTTGTTCCTTGGAAGAGCTACAATTACATTATTCTCAACCTTTTCTTCTCAAAATTCCAAAGTGAAAGCCCTTTTCTAAGCTTGAATCTCAGCAAAAACAAAACTTCTCTTTTGTTTATTAGATTAGACAAGAGAAACTACATTAACTCCCTTATTAGTAGTGAGTTCAGCACTGCATCTTCCCAAGCTACTTTCTTCAACCTCTGCAAGGGGCTTTGAGAGGCTGCACAAAGAACTTCATCAGTCCAGTGTTGCAGTGAAACCCGGCTTTCTCTCCACATGCGAAGTAGTATGGTTTGCTCCCCTTCAAAACAAACTTGAAGCCGGCGCCGCCACCCTGCGCCACACTCCCCACCATTTTGGAGTGCTTCAAGTCACAATTCATGAAGCTCTTGAAGTTCTCTAGCAGGTATACACTGTGGTGGAAGTTGGTTCCATTGGGTGGATCATACTTGAAGACTACAACGATAAGATCAAACAAAAGGTTGTATTCATCAGATTTTGTATTCATGCCATATTAACGGATATTCTTAACGTGATGGACCTTCTATATTTGTGTATTTCTTTCTGTCTCTGTCTCTAATTATGGGATTGTAATTTTCTAATCATTGATTCTTCCTTAGCATTTACTTTCTATATAGAAAAAGTCTAGATTATTATCAAAGTTATTTACCATATTATTTGAAGTAAGACTTAAATTGCTTTGCTAACTTGGTGAAAATGAACAACCTGAAAATGTAAGACTATTGTAAAAATATTAATGGAGAAAGAGCCTGAAAACCTGAGGGCCTTTTGGGCCTTTATTTGTTTTTAGGACCTAATCCCAATTTAAAATGATTAGGGCCTACCTAGGCCCTATAATTGCAGCATGGGCCCTAGCCCTAATTGATGAGGCCCAACTCAGCCCATCTTACTTGCACCCTTACGACTGAATATAGAACCTTGACAAAAATCTGAGCAACATAAATGAGATAGAATAGTCACCTAGTGTATCATTTGTGTAGAAGGGACCATTTTGAAGGGCCCAATTGCTATAGTTAAAACCGAAGTGCCACTTTTCGGACCCTCCGACGACAATCGTGGAGTTCCGGTGAGCCCAATCGGTGTGGTTGAAGCCGAAGTGCCAGTTTCCGGGCCCTCCGGCATTTCTTGCTGTCGCCAGAGTGGTGGTGGGCATGAAGATCAAAACCAGGAGACTGAGTCCTGTTGCAAACCCAAAACCATATTTTGTATCCATCTTCAATAGAATCTCAACAAGGGCAAGGGTAGAAGATGGAATGAGAATGTTGGATAAATGGGTAGCTTTGATGGGATTTATATAATGAGAATGGGAAGGTGTGAATCAATCGTTTGAAGGTACATGTATCGCTGACTTCTTGGGAAGTTCTTCCCAATCTCTTACCTCTATTGACTTTTATGGTTCTTTGCAGTTGCCATGATTGAAACTTTGTGACAGTTTATCACTTAATGGTTTACATTGTTTTGCAGTAGTGTTTATTGGCTCGAATAAAAAACATTATTCATATAAATATTATGCACTTCATTCATTTGGTCGAGAAATGGACCAATATCATTCTCTCTCCTCCTTTTTTCTTTTTCTGAAAATATATGGATCGTTTTTTTCTGAATTAAAAAAAAAAACAACTCATTTTAAAAAAAAATTGGAAACCCAAATATCGGACGATATTTTGGCAGATATCCACTCAAAATCGTCCGACATATCGCCCTGGCCCACATCGTTTTTCAATTTTTTTTAAAAATCGCCGATATTAATACATATCGGCAGTATCATGGCCGATATATATTGAGTTCAAAAACCTGATATGTATCGGTGATAGTATTATCTATCATTATATTGATCTTGTGATTTTTTATTTTGAAAATTTAATTGCTATAAGTGATTGATCTTTCATGGTCGATCATACAAAACTATAATAATCATATTGAAGAGTTCCCTTTCAATTATATCATTTATGGAGTTCTCTATCCATCTCACCAATTATACAGAACGAAGATGATTGATGATTTTGATTAATGATAAAACAAACATTTTAGGGATTTAAAGATGTTCTTATTGTCGATAATATTTTAAGATTATTATGGGCCTTAACAATGATGCTAAATGAAAAAAAAAAATCAAAATTACTAAATGACAAAAATTCAGCTCCTTCTTGACTTTTTGATTCATTAATTTTAAAATCAGTCTTCTATAGTTGTTGCCTTAAATCACGTAATTAGAAAGTTGGAATCTAAAATCCTTCAATCATGGTGGACACTTTGACTTGTAAAAGTATTGGGTAATTTTCCATTTAAGACGAAAAAGTTTGTGAAGGGATGAAGACTCAGTTTGTGGGTTGGTTGGTGAAAAATAGTGTGAAACTGCCATAACTTTAGCCTCTTCTTTCAAAGTTTGGGTATTTCTCACTTTTAAGTAGTCAGCTTTGAAAGGTTGAGATCAATGAGAATATAAAATATTTATTTTACTTTATTATTATTATAAAACCCCACGGGAAGAGTAGAAAAATTATGGAAAAATTATCCTCATAAACTAAAGAAACAAAGTCAAGATTAGTGCCGAATGCTGCATGTTAGACTTGTTAAAATTAATATTAAGTAGGGTGAAATTCAACTCAATAGACTAAGTACACATTCATTAAGGATTTTTTAGCGTTTCATATTAGATTTAAATTTTTTTCATGTAAATATTCATATTTTTTACATAATTACTCAAATATTATTTTCAAAGATAATTATATTTTATTGACCAAGGAGACCTACATCAACTAGTAAAAGGCTTACTTCCAACTCAAGTGAGAGAATGGTCAGGAACCTGACTAAAAAAGTGAGAGTTCTGAACTTGATTCTCACTCTGTCTTAATGGATTATTTTTCGTAGAATTACCTAGTGTGTGAGATATAGAGACTTGCATATGTCTCGAGAATTAATCAAGTACTCTAAAAAGTCTGAACATTTTAATTATGAAAAAAAAACTCTAAGTCAAAGGAATTAGGATTGTGTACTTAATGTGTGAATTGAGTTTCCAACTGAGATGTTCTTTGTCAAAGAATATATGGCCAGACTTTTTAGGTGAAAGAGTTGAATAAGAGCGCTTTGACTGAAGGAAATTATTCTTAGTTCAGTATTACGCATGCATTAGGTCATCCATGGCCATATGTAGCAATTTAGATCACTTGCTCAGAAGTGTTCAACAAAAATTATTATTATTATTATTATTATTTTCAAAGATGATTTTAAATATTATTATAACATTATTTTAGTTTAACAAATATGTATTAGCCAATATGTTAATATGCATTTGACGTGTCATAAAACCTACTAAAAGAATTTAAAAAAAAAAACTCTAAAAAATAGAGATCTTATCTTAACATTTTAAGGGATCAATATCTATCTCAATAACACTGTCCAATACATACGAACCAATCCTCAAATTATATTAAATTGATATTGAACTCAAGGAAACAAATCTCGGCCCATACGATAAGTATCCTCCATATTAGCCGATATCCTCATTTATTGGCTTTTTTTTTTTAAATCCTGATACCGGCCATGGGCCCAGGCTGGTATCTCTACAAATATTTTCCCATATAGGCCAAGATATTGACTGAAATTTGTGTTTTTCAAATATCGGCTGATATTTGTGTTTTCAAAAAAAAATAAAAAAACTCAGTTTTTTCATTTTTGTTTATTCAGAATTTAAAAAAAAGAAAAAAAGAAGAGAGATTTCAGCCAAGATTTCAACCCCTCATTGAACTATTGAATTGCAACTTTCATACCAGCCAAAAATGGGAGTAAAGGCCTATAGCTACTGCAAAGTAGCTAACCCACACAGATAGTTAAGTTGGTCTCAAGAAAAAACTATTAATTGAATAATTCTTTAAATCGAAATAGACTATAATATTATATAAGTTATATTGAAATTGGACCTAAAGATTGCATAGTTTAGAGTAAATCCCTCAATCGAATGAAGTTGACGGATAGGCTTATAGCATAGTTAAAAGAGACCTTAAATCAACTATACGTTCATAAGTCGAAGTCGCATTTTAATTTTCGCCCACATAAGTGTATCTCAATTGGTTAACCTCTCGTCTCAAAAAGTGGGAGGTGTCAAGTTCGAGCCCCTATGGCTTAACATGATGTACGCTAAGAATAGTGAGTATTTGTGATTGAAAAATCGGCTCGGCCGATATGCGATACGGACGATATTTCGGCCGATAATTTTATCTCTCATACCGATATCAGCATTTTCTCTCTCCTCCGATCTTGGAACCGTGTAAAAACCGCAAAAAACCGTGATGAACAGTGATGAACCGTGACAAAACCTCAAAAAACCGCAAAAAACCGTGAACACCCTGAGAATCGTAAATCCTGAACCGTGGAAAACCGCGGAAAACAGCGAAAAACCGCGAAAACCGCAAAAAACCGTGAATACCCCTGAGAACCGTAAACCGCGAAAAAAACGTGTAAAAACCGCAAAAAACCGTATCGGTGTTTTAAATTTTTTTTTTTTTTTAAATACCGATATTTATGAATATCGGCCGATATTGTGACCGATATTCGGTATGTACGGCCGATACTTATCGTATCGGCCGATATTACTCTGTTTAAAAAAACCGATATATATCGGCCGATACGATATGTATCGGCCGATATTTAAACCTTAGGTGAGTATCACTCGTGGGGGTTTTATGCTGGATTTTCTACACGTAATTTTTTTTTTAAAAAAAAGTCACATTTTAATTTTCAATTTTCAAACAACAATATTACACAATTTAGGCTTAGAACCCTAACAACAAGGAAGAAAGACATGTCCTCCTTTTACATATAAAACGACTTTCCACTCTTCATTATTTCATTCTTGTGTTAATATCTTGAATTAAATTGGGCCTCTTGGGCCTCATTCTAGATCAGGCAAAGCATTTTCTACCTGAGATGCTGGGCTGGACATATGCTGGGCTTCAAAAAAAAATTCTGGATGGGCCTAGATAGGACTCCGCTCGGGCCACTTATAAATTACAACCTCACCTCAAACCTCGTTTTCATCCTGCACTGGTTGTACACTTGTAAGTGTTTCAGTGAGTCAAGGTTTTTTTTTTAAAAGAATATTGATATTTATCATGTATTAGGTAGATTGGACTGCCATTATAATCACATTCATATTTAACAATTTCTCTCTAAATACAAAAATATTATTTTAAAAGTAAATTTTATCATTTCGATATAAAGTAAAAAAAAAAGAATTGTTAAGTTTGGAATCAAAAAATTTTAAAACTTTAAATTTTTTTCGTTAAAAATGAGTCATCAAAATGATGAGTTTAAAAAGGATAATGATCCGTGCATGTTTTGACCATAGTACACTACTCTTAAAAGAAAAAGACCATTTTACCCTCTTTTTAAAGAGAGAAGAGAGAAGCAGAAGAGTAATGACAAAATGATCTTTTCCTTTTAAAAGTGGTGCACCTAGCACCATAGTAAAAACTCATGGTGCACGGATCATTATCCGTTTTAAAAGCCTAGACTTTTGTCTAAAGTGACAGTTTTTACAAACTCATGGTGCCCTCTCTTTATTAGAGTTTAAATATGTAATCCAATCTATATTCTTCCAAATTAAGTTTACCTCAAATTGATGACTCGAGTCAAAATTACAAATTTTACCTTTGGCTCAGTTACATCGACTTAGTTTAATTTTGTTTGTTTAAGTTTAAAAACATGATTGAGTTTGGACACAAACAATTTCAGTAAAAACTCAACCATGTTTCTTCAGTCTATTATATTACCAGTCTAATTCAAATTTCAAGTTTTCTAGTTTTTAAACTTAAACCAACCAATACAATGAAACTCGTATGATAGATTTAACATTTAAAACTAACAAATTTGGATTCACTTAAAAGTTAATTGACTCATTTTCATTAAGACTTCCTCTCTCAAATTCTGTGAATCTAGAAAGCTCTTAACAGCATGCATCTGTGAAATTTCAAGAAAGTTGGGAAACTTAATCCAAACCCAAAATTGATCTGAATGGACTAAACTCATTTAATGAGATCCGAAATAGACCCAAATAAAAAAATAGACCCTTTGTTCGGTCTGATAAACTGAAATCTGGGTAGAAAAATAGACCCTTTGTTGGCTCTTTTTCAAATTCATTTTATTTTATCAAATAATGTCATTTCGTTCGATTTTTGGATAGAATCTTTCATTGTGTAGAATTTTAAGAAGGTTTAAAAGCGAGATTGTGTTTTTGAATTCAGATTTAATCTTTTTAATCTTTCTGGTTTAAAAATATATAAACATTGGGGATTTTATATTTTTAGAACTTTTGAAAAATGTTGCACCTATTTTACTTTTTTGTATTTTTAACAATAACTAATACGTTTTAACTTTTAGCCAAATTTTATCAACAGATTGTTAACAGAATTTTGTTTCAGGATATATCCAGGGGTTGCTTTGGATATACATACAGATAACTTAGATTCTAATTTTAGAGAGTCGACTTAGACTTAGTGATAATAATTTTTTTTTAATAAATATTAGGCCTATAGATTTTAGAGAGCCGACTTAGTCCCTTCTCTTCCCTTTAAGAATTTTCAAAATCATTTCTATATTATAAATAAAAGATGGTCAGAGTCGGTTTCAAAACCACATTCAATTCAGAGCCCTCTATCAATTCTCAAGAAAAGAAGTCACTTCTTCTGAAGAAGAAGAAGAAGAGGAATTGAGGTACTGAGGTGACGTGGGCAGTGTCACTCCTTCAATTTCACTTCCTCTTCTTTTCTTCTTCAGGTGAAGTCTCTTCTCTTCGACTGCAACCGTTCTCTTCTTCTTCAGGTGAAGTCTCTTCTCTTCTATTGTTTTTAGTCGGTGGTTAGAACACGGGTAAATGGACAGCTGTAATTCAGTTTCTTCTTTGGTTTGTTTAAGATAAGAGTCTCCTTGTTTCTTCATCGTTTGAAGTCTCTTCTCTTGTAACTGGTTTCAGTTTCTTTCTTCCTTGGGTTTGTTTAAGAGAAGAGTCTCGTTGTTTCTTGCTTTCCAAATCTCAATCCTCTATTCTGAAGAAGAAGAAGAGAAGAGTCTCTTGTTTCTTCCTCTTCTCTCTCTCTCTTTTTCCTTTTGGAGGAGAGAAGAGAATGAAAGAAGGCATTAGCCATGTCAGATTTCCTATAAAAGAAGAGAGGACTCGTCTCTCAGTTCTCAACAAAAGAAGTCGCTTCTTCTGAAGTAGACGATGAGAAGAAATTGAGGAGAAGGAACCCTCGCATTCCTTCATTTCTTCTCTCTTCTTCTTCAGGTGAAGTCTCTTCTTTTCGACTGCTAAGACCCCTTTGCAGCAGGTATTACTGTTAACTATTATCTAAACTTCATTTTAAATTACAATAACCACCATTGTGTTGTGCTGATCTTCCAACTTTATTATGTATTCAATGTAAAAGGTTAAAGAACATGTGAAATCAATGCTATTGTTGCCCATATAGGTGTAGCTCAACTTGTTGCCTCCCACCTTAGGAAGCGAGAGGTTGCGGGTTCGAACTCCTTTAGTCTAACCTTGTGTGCCGTAGAAGTAGTGGGCTTACCCATGGAAATATTACACAGAGTATCTCACAGTTTTCTACACGTAGAAATAATAAAGAAGTCCTTTCTCTTCGACTGCAACCGTTGTCATCTCCCTCTCTCTAATGGATGGATTGGAGGATCCCACCTGCCAACCAAAATCCATAGTGAGTGCACATGCAATGTCATTCATCGGTCGAGATCTGTATCTTGAAATCTTTTTAATTTCAACATATACAACCATGCTTGCTTTCTTTCTTTCTTTCTTTTTTTTTTTTGTTGAAGTGGACAGTGTCATTACCCATATTACCTATCTTTGAATTACAAAGCGAACATGATGCAAGCATCAGTTCCATCAAATTACAAAGAGAATCCTGATGAGTTACAAAGAGAATCCTGATGAGTTTGTTATTAAAATGTATCGTCGAACCGACAGTGGAAAGAGAAGGCCCCACCTCAAATTCCATTTAGAAGCACCGTGGGACTTCGAGGTTCGAGACCCAAATCCAATAGCGATTCACTCTTAGAAGTCGCTCCAAAAGCCTTTTCAACAGCCACGTCACTGGGTCCTACCTGACTCCAGTCAAACAGTCAACTGGGTGCCAAATCCAATTTCACTCTGTTCTTGTGCGATAACGTTGGAACAAGAAAGGAGGATCAAAGAAAGATTAGAAGAATTGAAAATAGAAAAGGAAGGAAGAGATTAAAGAAAATCCCCAAGCACCCAACGAATGAAAGCTAAGAAAAATTAGGCTAGGATCTAGGTCAAAAAAATAGCAAGATAAATTCATCTATCTTGAAATCGGCTTGAGTTAAAAATTCTTTATCTCAAATTAAATTCTCTATCTTGAAATCGGCTTGTGTAATTAGCACCATGGTGGGCTCAATTTGGTTGTAGTCATCAAATTAATTTTTAATAGATGAGCGAGGGATCTTGTTTAACCTCATTGTATTGAAGATTTATTTGATGACAATCAATTTGTTGTGAACTAGTGATCAATTTTTTTAGGCCTAGTTTACGTTCAAAGTGTCCATTCACATAATCACCAAAAAATCACCAATGTCTTTGATACTTTGATAAATATGTGTATAATTCTAGAATTTTAATATCTTAGAATTTCTAATACGATGCATATAGATTTAAAGGGTGAAACTTGGGTCGAGCTTTAACCCAATTTGTATGATTCGACCCAAAAAATCAATTGAATTGGATTTTGCATTTTTAAAATTAGGGTCAAGTTGGATCTAAGAAAAAAATTGAAATTCAATTTGGGTTGAGTCAGTCAAGCTTTTTTAAAATTGACTAGACCGACTCGATTCGACCCGATTTGATTGACTCAAAAAATTTATAGCACTAGGGTTGAGTCAGGCCAACAATTCAGTTCAGCACTCGACTTGACTTGTATCAGCAATTCAAGTTGGATTGAGTTGAGAAATTTGGATCACCAAATTGGATCAGGTCGGGTCAGCTTAAATGATTTTTAATATGAGCTCGATTGGGTTTATTAAAATCAATACGATCCGATCCGATCCGATTTTCTGCCCTAAATATAGTGTAAACTATACACGTTAACACTAACTAATACTTTTTATCCAAATTTTGTTAACAGATTTTGTTAACAGAATTTTGTTTCAGGATATCCAGAGGTTGCTTTGGTCATATACACAGATAACTTCGATTCTAATTTTAGTGATAAGAATTATTTTCTAGCACAGCACGTTCTCTTCCATCGCTTCTTCTCTTTTAATGTTCATGGAGACTTCTTAGTAAGAACAACGATTTTTTTCTCGAGATGGAGATAAGGAGAGAATCCATGGCTTACATTCTTGTCAAAATATTAGCAATTTCACGCTCTCTTTGACTCGTTGTTTTGATGTCATGCATGTATTTGCCAAACGCCATTTTCTTCAGTTACCATTTTTTTTCAGGTTTAAGAATTTATGAATTTTAAAGAATCATTTCTATATTATAAGAAAAAGAAGGTCAGAGTCGGTTGCAAAACCACATTCAATTCAGAGCCCTCTCTCAATTCTCAATAAATGAAGTCGCTTCGTCTGAAGAAGAAGAAGAAGAAAAGGAATTGAGGAGGGCACTGGCACTCCTCAATTCCTTTTCTCTTCTTCTTCAGGCAAAGTCTCTTCTCTTCGACATTACACAGGCCATTGATATTAGAAGAAAAGAGAAAGAAAGGAATGAAGGAAGAATACAAGACTTGGCTCTGTGGATCGGGAGTTGAAAGTATCGGTCGGCTGGTTTGGCTGGGTAAACGGGTAAGGAATGAAGGATGACAGGATCGGTGGGTTTAAAAGAAAAAGGAAAACAGGGAATGGGTTGACGGTCGAATGGGTTCTGGAGATTCAAGTTAAGAACGATCGTGTGGTGGCAGGGATTGGCTGGGTCCGGCGTATGGAGGCGGAGATGGAGGGCAGTGGCTGGGGACGGAAGCGCTGGACGAGTTGGGAACAGCCGGACTGCAGGGGAGCGCTGCAAACGCGTCGGTGGTAGTAAAGGAAAAACGAGCCGATCGGTCGTTCGAAGGTATCAGGGCGGAAGCAGCGGTCGTCCGCCCAGACTCTGGTGCAAGCGGGCAGTCCGGCGAGGGCGACAGGCGATAGAAGCCTCTTCAATTACGGCCGAGAAGATGGAAAGAAGGAGGGACTTCCCTGGGTACGGTCGAGCACCGTCGACCGGCTGAGGAAAACTCACAGATAACCGGGAGAAAACAGAGAAAGAGAGGAACATGAGAAAAAAAAAAAACCTCAAAATTCTTTTATTCCATAATCGGTGGTTTCCATCTTCGTCAGACGTTGCTGGGATCAGTTTCTATATTCATTGAGAGAGAAGGAAGTTCACCTGGAGAGGTTGAAGAAGAGAGAGTGATTGCTTACTTATTGTTTGATAAGAATGCAAGCCCTGTCTTTCCTCATCTTCAACAGCTCCAGAGGAAATCACTCATCTTCTTTCTTCCTCTCCTCCTTATTCTTCTGCTTCTACATACTCCTCTCTCCATTAACCAATTTTTACAAGTTTTCTATGGCCATGGACTTGTTTATATAGGCGTGACATCCCATATGAAGTGATGACCCGACTTCAAAGTCGGTTTGTCAACTAATAATTGGTGCAATTTGGTAGGCTTAATCTTAATAATTAGATTCAGTTTCCAATTCTGAAGAAGAAGAGACGGTTGACGGTTGTGCTCCAAAGCGTGGCTAACTGCCTACTTATTTTTTCATAATATTTATGAAAACGCTAATCGTGACTCAATCAAGTTCAGTTACCATGTTTACTTTATTTATATATTAATCTTATTTAATAAAAGTATAGAATGTGAATATGTTGACTACGAAATTTATTTATTTGATTTTAGTAAATAAAATTAATAGTCTTTAGAAAATCGACGTTAATTATATGTATTTTTTTAAGTTTAAATCAAGTGAATTTATGTATTGAGTGAAATATTTTCTAATTTCTCTCATAAACAACTAAGTTTTTAGGTTAATGAATTATAATCTATTATGAATATTATTTATCTTAAGTTGAGTCACGAGAAACATTCGGCGTCATGGCCCTTTTCATTGTTTTCCTTCATAAAAGATGAAATAAAAATTTCAAAACTAAAAATAAGAAGAAAATAGTACCAACTCATAAGAATGTTGCAATTATTTTTATTATTTCACACTAATCTATACAAATAGAAAATAAGTTATTATTAAATATCAATTTATCTTTATAATATTAAGTTTAAATAACATAATTATCATCTACTAACTTCATAAGGTTTTAATTTTCATAACAATTTCATTATTAAACAACAGCCTCTAGCATGACTGAAAAAGGTTCATTGTTGTAGTTTAAAAGTTGTGACTTGTGAGTTCAAATTTTACAGGTGGCAGACATGGTCAGCTCATGGAAGCTATTTGCCAAAAACACGAAGTCGATGGAGTAAATGGCTTAGATGATGATGTTGATCATAATCAATTTCATTCCTTTTAACATTATTTTAAAACCCATGAATATTTTTTCGTCTTTGCATTTGAGGAGATTTTTAATATTATTTTTTAATGGCAATTGGTATTTGTCTTTAAAATAGTGGTGAAGTTTGATTTGTTTGAAGATATTTATTGTTACTTTAATGTAATTTATGTTTTTTATATGTTCTTATTTCAAATGCCACACCCTTCATTGATGTTCAATGGAAGCTATTTGTGCACATTATAACAGATCAATTAGTGAAAATGGATCATCGTATGCATTACAACATTGTTAAAAAAGTATGAGTTTAGGGTTTAGGGTAGAATTTAGATCGACCAACCAAAATTTGAATAGCAATTGAAAATAGTCAAATCATTAAAAAAAATGGTAAACAATTAATTTTCCAAATTCAAGCGCCCAATTTCTCACCTAAACAGACTTCAGGTTTTTACACAACAATCCTATTAACGGAAAGTCTTTACCCAATTGACTTTTTTTCTCGAAATTGTGTTATCCATCAATAGTAAATTTATATTGATTGATTCTTTCCCCTTTAAAGGGGCTTTCTTTTTCTATATAAACAATATTAATGAGAGAGGCATGTAAGCTATTACAATTTTCTTCAAATCCGATGTCAATTATGAATTATCAATGCTAAAACTACATAATTTCGGATTTGTATTGTCAATGGGTTTTGCCTGAAAAACCAACAAAAATATGTAACACAGTGATGACCCACGCATTTAAAATTTATAATTTTTTTATCATTTTTTGAAATTCTTGAGTTTGTAACTTGAAAATAATATTTAAACATATCTATAAAACTCATAATTGTCTTATTTTTTGTAATTTTTTGAATTTTCTAAAAAATAAAAAATTTGGCACGAGAGAAAAAATTGGCATAATTTTTAATATGGCACACAATTCTAAATTTCTAATTGTGGGTTAGACATAGAAGAAAAAATCAGCCTCATTTTATTCACTCATCTAAGGAAACTTTTTAATATGACGCATATCTAGAAACTTTTTAATAAGACGCATATCTAGAGTACTCTTAAATAGGTGTAGACCTTATATAAGCGGATGTGTCACATTAAGACATGGTAATAGTTGGGTGAATTGAGTTTATCCATTTATAAATAGATTTTGATTGGTCGGATCATTCATTAAAAATGGGATAGTTCTTGTCAGATTGGATAAGAGGTTGGTAGGTCAAGCTCATGCAGCCTATTACATTCCATTCTCATTAGTTCGTAGGCTCTATCATATTCTATGGAAGTCAAAGGGAATGGATTTTTACGTTGTATGCATTATGGTGTAAGTTGGATTTTGTAAGAATCTTTTAAGTTTCATTAATCTCTTGCAAAGTACAAAGGTATTTATATACTAAACATATACTCTAATTAGCCCTAATTAGAAAAGAAAGGTCTAAACTACCCTTAATAAATATAACAAAATATATCTTTTAACTGATTTATGTTAACCTTAATAATTTAATCAATCCAAAATATGCACAGGCCAACCCAAACTAAATATAGGCCAAGATCTAGGTCAAAACATTATCTAGATAAATTCATCTATCTTGAAAGCGGCTTTTAAAGTTGAGTTAAAAATTCGCATCTCAAATTAAATTCTCTTTAAGATATTCTACAAATTTATATGGAATATGATGGGGTTCACTAATCTATATAATGTCAATTATATTTGTAATTTATATTATATTAATGAATTCTATTACTCCATTGTGCTTGGAGGCGGGCGGAGATCGAGGGCAGTGGCTGGCGACGGAAGGGCGGCCAGCGTGACTGCAGGGGAGAGCTGCAAACGCGTCGGTGGTAGTAAAGGAAAAACGAGCCGATCGGTCGTTCGAAGGTATCAGGGCGGAAGCAGGGGTCGTCCGCCCAGACTCTGGCGCAGGTGGGCGTCCGGCGAGGGCGACAGGCGATAGAAGCCTCTTCAATTACGGCCGAGAAGAGGGAAAGAAGGAGGGAAGGGGGGACTTCCCTGGGTACGGTCGAGCAGATAACAGGGAGAAAACAGAGAAAGAGAGGGAAAATGAGAAAAAAAAAATCTCAGAATTCTTCTATTCTATAATCGATGGTTTCCATCTTCGTCAGACGTTGCTGGGATCAGTTGTATATTGATTGAGAGAGAAGGGAGTTCACCTGGAGAAGTTGAAGAAGAGAGTGAGGTTGCTTACTTATTGTTTGATAAGAATGCAAGCCATGTCTTCACTCTACTTCATCCTTCTCCAGAAGAAATCACTTCTCTTCTTTCATCCTTCTTCTTCTTCTCTCCATTAACCAATGTTTACAAGTTTTCTATGGCCATGGACTTGTTTATATAGGCATCCATATGAAGTGATGAACCCACTTCAAAGTCGGTTTGCCAACTAATAATTGGTGCAATTTGGTAGGCTTAATCTTTATCCAGTTGGCCACATAACAAGTTTTAAAATCGGTTGGTTAATTCGGTTGATATCCTTTTAAAAATTAATTTTTGGATAATATGCATAACAACCTATATCAGCGATGCACATTTGAGATGTGTACGAAGAAGTTGATAAACAACTCAAATTTGATCCAAACCCAAATTGATCAAAATGGAATAAATGGACGGTTGTAAGAGAAAATTGAAACAGACCAACTGGATTCAGTTTCCACTTCTCAAGAAGAAGAGACGGTTGACGGTTGTGCTCCAAAGCGTGGCTAACTGCCTACTTAATTGAGTAGGAGAAAATAAGTTATTATTAAATATCTATTTATCTTTATAATAGAAGCAATTTACCAAGTACACCAAGTTTAGCAAAAAGTAAAGTTCATATTCCAAATAAATGTTGACCAGCCTTCTCCACTAAAGTGAAATTTGAATTATTGAGAATGAAATGATAATTGTTGTTTCTAATTTCAATTACATATTATGAAAAAAAAAATCTTAAACACAAAATCACTTGAATGGATTGTGAGAACTATTTCTCCTAATTTTTTTTTAATTTTTTTTTCATATTATGCCATATGTAATGTATTTATTAAAAATAGCTCATGGCCAGCCTTATCATTCTATTATATTTTAATGTTATTTATTTAATAACTAATATTATTTACAGTATTACACTGATCTCATTAATTCAAAGAAATTTGAGACACAATTTGACCCACGTGGCAATTTTTAAAACATTGTTACGAACTTGTAAATTTTTTCTGGTTCTTGCCATGGGCCAATTTGCTTTTTTAATTTATTATTTAAAGAAGAATAATTGAGGTTGAATGGTCAAATACACAATAAACAGTAATTTAATTAATTAAAATATTTGTAAATAAAAGAGATTAATTTCCAAAGCTATGCCATTAAAGGAATATATGTGCTAACAACTTCTTTGTATATAACAATTTTTCGGTTCACTGGGTGACGGCTTTGTAGGGCCCAACTTGGATTAGTGATAAGAATTTGTTAACAGATTCCTTTACAGATAACTCAGTGATAAAAATTAATTTCAAGTAAATATTAGGCCTATAGTGTTTTTATTTTTATTTTTTTTGAGATAACCACGAAATGCTTGTTTTTAGTTCGTCGTTAGAACTAACGGTAAATGGACGGCTGTAAATGGGAATAGAAACTGAGCAACTGGATTCAGTTTCTTTCTCGGTTTGTTTAAGACAAGAGTCGAGAAGAGTCTCTATCTTTCTTCCTCGGTTAAGTCTCTTCTCTTTAATGTGCGATCATGGAAAGTAGCAGAAGCTGTATCTTCATCAAAAGAAGTCGGTTCTTCTGGAGTGGAAGAAGAAGAGGAATTGAGGTGGGCACTGGCACTAAATTCCTCTTCTCTTCTACACCAGGTGAAGTCTCTTCTTTATCGACTGCAACAACTGTCATCTCTCTCGCTTTCATAGATGGATTGGTGGATCACAGCAGCCAAGCCAAGCAGTCCATGGTGAGTGCACATGCAATCTCATTTTTATTCTGAAAATAGCATGCAAACATCAAGTGCTTGACGTATTTCTTTCATTGTGGGCAGCGATGAAAGTTGCTGCAGTTTATCAATGGCAATTGCCTAAGTTCTTGGGATAATTTCTTCCATATTTAGGTGTAATTAACACATGCAACATGTGCAAGGGACAAATCAAAGACACATGATATGAGATCATGACAGAGAAGATTGGCATCCAACGTTAATTGGCTGCTGCTAGTTTTAAGGCTTCTTTCCACTATAAATTAAGGGGTCTTTGCACGGTATTTGGTATGTCTTAGTAGAAAAAAGAACATACATGGCTAAGGACTGCATGAGAGGTGATAGCAAGAAAGTTTTTGAGGACGGTAAGATCGAGACTCTGTTTAGATTTGGGTTTGGATTTCAAACTAATTGCATTTATATTTTATGAAGTATTTTAATTTTTCTCTCACAATAATATTAGACGCGTAAACGTATGTCAGATTTAGCCGAACTACATAAATATTGATATATGTAGTTTGTCATGATGTGGTTGATTATTCTCTTGTTTATTTTCTTATATTATTCCTAAGAATTGCATGCGGACCCTCAAGACTCTCGAACGGCAAGTGTCTACATCTTAGCTGCCGTGTGTCCTTGAGTCTACAAAGACTTTTATTCAAGGGGAGCACATATAGACACTCGAAAATTTTGTCCCAATTAACCCGATTTCAAAAAAATTAGATAAAATAACCATTTTACCCTTCTCTCTCTATTGCCGGAGAGATCCAAAACAAATGTTGCCTTGTGTAAAGATATTCCATCCACACCACTATCCGTGTTAGAATAAATTTAGAATTAGGATTTATATAGGAGTGGCTATTAAGACACCGTACTTTTCTTTTAAGAAACACCCAATTTCAAAATTTTGTGTGAAAATTACCATTTTGGCCTTCAATTTTTTAAAAAGACAATTTTTCTACACAAGACTGAGGGGCAAAATGGTAATTTCACATAAAATTTTGAAATGGGGTTTCTCTTAAAAGAAAAGTCAGGCGTATAAATGGCTACTACCCTTATTTAGATTTTACTAAATATTGTCTTTCTTCAGGGGATTTCCTCCTTTATTTGCGTTCCTTATCTATATTTTTTATTCTCTATATGATAAAATAAATTCAGTGTCTCTCGCCCTTGGCTAGGTCCAACCAACAAGGTAAAAGGAAAATCCTTAGTTGAAAAGTTGAAGACTTGATTGGACATATATGGGCTTGAGTTTTTTGAACGAGCTTGAGCTGGACATGACTGATGCTATCGATTTAGATTTCTTGGAGGGGTATCGTATCTGAAAAATGGATGACCTGAATTCTGGTTTAGGATATAAAATCTGGTGTATTTACCAACAATTTCAAGGCAATGGAAAGTTTTGTAGGTTCACCATGATACCTTAGGTTCAATTGCCTTTTCGTGTCCCGTAGACTTTAACTGGTTCAGAGGTGCAAAGCCCAGTTAAGTTATTACAAACCAGGGGTAGAAGTACAAATGAAAATTAAGCCCAAATAGTCACAGAGCTAAGCCCAGATCCAAAAGGCCAGAGGATCAGAGCTTAAATAACAGAGCCTGGCACAGGATTGGATCAGCCCAAATTGGCCCATTTTTTGTAGAAAATCTATCCAAAATTCAGAGTTTCCCAGCCGGCATAACTAGGGCTTGCTTCATGCTAGGACTAACTGAGACTACCATGTTTCTTTCTCTAGTTGGAATTTGAATCCATTATGTGGGTCTGCCGGAAATGACTTTTGAGTGCCCAAGCAAAAGCTTGAAAAGCCCAGATGATCTGGGCCTGACTCCTGCCTGATTTCATACATAAAGGGACGAAATGTGCAGGAGAGAGAAACCCATTGGTGGCTACTGATGGCCAGAAATTTACCTCAGGAAGTATGAGTCCTGAATCCGATTCTCTCTCCATCCCAAATAGTCACTTCTCATAGATTTATCCAGTATGTATGGATAGGAAGGCCTTCACATACTCTGAAGATTAGTCAAGTACTCTAAGCATCTTAAACACCTTAATCATTAAAATATATATATATATATGTATAAGTAAAAAAGAAAGCTTGTTGTTCCATTAATGCATTCTAATGTATTAAATTCTATTTTTTCTATCAACATTGCTATAAAAGAAATGAGAACCTGAACATTATTAAATTGGTAGCCTCAACTTTTATGTTCTCTTAAACAATTACTTCTTCCTAGAATTGAACTGTTAATTTAATTACTCATTGACAACTTCAATGATCTTCAGGTGAAGTTTTTTTAATTGCAAAACAGTGATCTCCAGTTATGGATTTTGACAACTCCCACGTGGGGCCTATATATAATAATCAAGATCTTGTGAATTTGACAGGTGTATGGATGATTACAGGGTCTGCTAATATAAATTTGAGTATGGTTTTGAATGAGTGGTAAATTTTGCAGGGGTAGATATTGAGAGGTGAGTAATCAATTATAAATATTTTTTGTTTCAAATGGATTTTTAAAAGTAAGAGTAGTGGGATAAACAAGGGTACAATTTGATATTTTTCACCTTTTATCATTATTACTACTATCATTAGTCAAAGTTCCATTTATATAAAGTCGGTTTTTTAAGTTTTATTTTTCCATTTGATCTTATAATAAATGATAAAGACATCGTTTCACTATCTATTACATCATTTTTTTTTTTTTATCTTCTCGCATTTTCAACCGTCTATCTCTATTTTTTAAGTCTGCAACTGTAACTTCTCGCCTCTACCCATTACAGATTTTTACACATTTTCATAAGAAGTAACATTTTCTTTTATTCTGTTTGTTTTATTTTTATAAAATAAATGTTTATTATCTTAAAACTCAAAGGAGTTGAACTGATGGTCAGAAATTCCCTTCAAGAAGGGAGAGTCCCGAGTTCGAATCTCGCTCAATTCTCCGTTCCAAAGAGCCACTCCCCGTTAAGTTAATCGGTGTGTAACGATAAGAAAACTTACATATACCCAAAAGATTAATCGTGATCAGAAAAAAAAAACTTCACTATCTAAAAATAACAATTGCACAATGTTAGTTCCAATAATAATCCAACCTTGAGGTGACAATCCCATAATATTTTCCATTGTTTATATTTTAGATGGATCTTAAAATGCAGAAAGCTCATCATTTCAACTAATGTAATTAATTTAGGTATCTACTCTCTTTCCAAGAATAGGTACACAGGTCCAGGTGCCATCAACCTGCATTTTCTTCTGCCGAGTTCAATGGTATTAACTCACTCAGAAATCTTATGACTCAAATAGTATTGGGATAAAGACATTAGGTAGGCTGTCTGCTCATTATTGTTTAAATTGGACCACATGGGTTGTATGGAATATGTACAAAATGAGGTGGACACATTAGACAAAATTTCCCTTTATTTGACCTTATAGATTTATTTTTTTAATTTTACGAGGGGAAAATCACGGAATACTAAGTGTAAAATCTATTCGGGTGAGCCCACTACTTTTATGGCACACTAAGATTAGGCAATTTGGGTTCGAACCCACAATCTCCCGTTTCCTGATACAGGAGGCAATCAGTTGAGCTACCACCAAGATTATTACAGTTTTATTCGTTGATCGTAAAAATTATATGGATTGCTAGATTATCATGAGGCCTGATACTGTCAGAAATGAGATCTCTTGAACTGTATTAGCCTTTAATTTTTAAGATTAAAAATGAACTATTGGATAAATATTTTAACTTACTATGATTTATCCAACGGCGATGGTATATCAAATAAAAATAATAAATGGTTGGATCTAAATTTCAAAAATAAAAAATAATTTTACCTGACTAGATTTAACATTGAGTGGGCCCCATATGGACCCTTGTACCCAAGTGTCAAAAACGCCCGAGCATTTTGTAGTGTCGCCCAAGAATAAATATGATTCAAAGTATTTTGACCATTGGATCTTAATTTTTTAGGATTAAAAATGAATCTTTAGATAAATATTTTGACCTGTTATGATTAATTCAATGGTGAAAATACATCAAAAAAAAAAATTACAAACAATCAGATCTAAATTTTGAAAATAAAAAAGTAATTTTGCGACACTAGATTAAACATTGAGTGCGTCTCACATGAAACCCTTGTGCTCTAGTGTAAAAAATGGCCGTACGTTTTATTATCAATATAAATTTAATGTTTAATTTTCATTTGTTAGCTCTTTTGATCTGCTAGTTGCTTGTCCTAATTTGAAAAGAAATCACCTCCAAAACTCTTAGGTCTTTTAATTTAATTGTTTTTTTTCCAATATATTGAAATATATTAAAGTATTAATTCAATTAATTCTTACTTCTTACAGCACACCCATGTTAGTCTTCCTGCTCTGTCATGTTGTTGAGTGGACCTGATAATCCAGATGAATAAAATGATCCAGACAAAACTTAGCTTATGGTCCACTTAACAATTGAACCCGATCCACTTGATACAATTCAATCTGAAGTACAACCTATATGACGTTAAAACATGCCTAACCTCAATCTTGTTGTAAAATTTGACCTAATGTGATTAGGTAACTCGAATCAAACTGACCTATTTTAATAAATTACTTGAACCGGTCTAAACTGTTTAATAGATGATGACTGAACTCGATCACGTTTATAAAGGGATAGATCTGATCCAAAATCAATTATAAATGGGTAGATCTGACTAACCCAATTATTCCCATATCTATATGAAATACATTGAACTATATGAGAGGTTTACACCGATTTACAGAGTAACCTTGGTATGTGTAGTGAAAAAAAAAAAACTTTATTCAGATAAATGAGTAATCAGAACTAAACCAGAACCTAGAATAGTCCCAAACTGATTTAACCCATTTAACAATTCCTGAAATAGACCTATCAAATTAGAGTAACCCGAACCTAACCTGACCCGACCAGTTGCCAGATCTAAATTTAGGAAAATGTCCCAAATCAACTCATAGTCAGGAATAGATACATCAAACATAGGGAGGCAATGGGTCTTGTTTGAGGCAAAGTTGAGTTTGAATCATAAAATCATTATTTTAAACTCTCAATTTCATCTATTTATTAAATAAATAGGTTCAAATAAGATTAACTCATTTATTAAATAAGTCAATATTTTTAATTTGAGTTGAAGTAACAAGTTTGTATCCAACATTTTTTGAGGCTCAAATTGGATTACTCAACCTATTTATTTTGAATTTTCGGACCAAACTCTTTCAATTTCAAAGGATTTAAACCCGGTCAATAGACTCAATCAAAACTCTATTTTACTGAGTTATAGGATCGGATTAAAAATTGTTACCTCATATTTAACACAAGGGTGGCGTGTAAAATTGGCAAATCTGTTAGTTCCAATCCAATCTTTGAGGAATCTTTGGAAGGTGAAATCTCATGCAATTCATGCACCACCATTTGTTAAAATGTTGCCATCCCTACAACTCATTAGGTAAGTAAGGACATGGATCCATCCTGTCCAACCTAACATATGGACCGGTACATGGATGGCTGATGGCTCAGTGACCCTCCACAGCCATTATTCAATCTTTGGTCAAACTAGACTCAATTCGGTTGAATGTGACAAGTAGGGATTCAAATATTAACTGATACGATACATAATGTTTTTTGATTAATTCAATATATTTCAACTGATACATATCGGATACAACCGATTCAGTCATGTATTACTGATACTTGATTGAGATATCACCGAGATGATCATAGATCACTAACATATCACTGACACCATATATTTTTTATTTTTAAAAAATTATTTTTTAATTCAATACACAACAAAACAATCAAATGTTGTTGATACATTGCGGATGCGATGTCTCACTGATACATCAATATTTGATTGAATCTATTTCAGATTGATATTTGGACCGTTGGAGTGACTTTAGCCGAGTATCGGAAAGCTCATTCACTGCGGAACCCAACCATGAAGAAATATTATTGTTTTAGAAACAGTTTGATATACAATTGATGTGGATCGTGGCCTCTCTTCACGTTTCACACGTGTGATATTGTCCGCTTTACCAATCAATTCAAATCCCCTCACCTCCAATAGATATAACCTGAATTTCTTCATAAATGGATTACACTAAAAGGAGGCAAGCTTCAAAATCCCAACAACAACAGATGATTTTGATTAAAAAAATAATAATAATAAATGAAAAAGAAATCTGATCTCAATTATTCTTGGACTGCTTGATCTGGCCCAAATTTTGAAAAAGGTAATTGCGTGCAATAAAAGTGAATTCACATCTCTCCATTTGGGAATTGGAATTATACTGCAATCATCACATCCGATCTAGGAATGTTCTTACTTCCAAATATGGTCTCATGATTGCAAATCCTTCATGGATCTGATGACATTAGTCACTAATATTACTCACACTAATGTCTCATCTCGGGAAAGTATGAGAATAGAGGAAGATTTTTAAAAAAATTGGATTTTCTTCGATCTTCCAAAACATAAAAAAAAATCAACGAATACGCGACTAAAGTGGGTGTAAGATGGGCAAAATGTAAACTAGTGGACATGGGAATAAATCTCGGCTGATAAATTTATCTCTTCTATTTATTTATTTTTTTAAAAAAATTAACAATATCGACCGTTACATATCGTATCGGCCGAGATATCAAGGTTTTCAAAATCGAGATTTACACTCTTGCTAGTAAAAGATATTAGATAGATTAAAAATGCAACTCTATACGATAATAATTAAACTAATAATACTTTATAATGTTGAATATTGGACAATGAAGAAAAATAAGAAAAAATTAAGGTTAAACTCGGGTCGGGTTTTGGCCCGAACCCACATGACCCGACCAGAAAATCATGAGGGTCGGGTTATGAAAGGCGGGTCAGCGGGTCGAGTCGGGTTGGGAAGTCAGAAACCCACATTGAACTCGGGTCAGATTGGATTAAGAGATTTTTAAGTTAATCCGACCCGACCCGATCAAACCCAACCCGCCCCGGTAAAAAGTAGGCTAAAGTAGGTTCAAAATGCAGTTCGGGTCGGGTTTCGGATTGAATCGGGTTATAATTCGGGTCGGGTGGGGTCAAGACGTCCGGGATAAAAAGTTCGGGTTGGGTCGGGTCGGGTTCCATATATTAGTAATTCGGGCCGAGTTGAATTTTAAAAAATTCGACTCGACGTGACCCGACCTGACCCTAGAAAAAATATACAATGATGGGTGAGATCAGGGAATTAAATATCGGATGATATATATATTGATTTTTATACCTTTATATATCGGCTGATATTGAACGTTTTAATTAAAAAAATATAAGAGAGAAATTTCATGACCGATATTTGGTTATCGGCCGTGACCATTTTTTAAACTCCTGGATGAGATTATAGTAAAAAAATATCATTAAAAATTACTATATTAGAACATGATCCATACATTTAGGATGATAGAAGATATGACTTTTGATATAATAACATGCAAATATAGAACATAAAAAATTATCTCTTATAAATGAAAAAGAATGATATATGATGATGATCATAATAAGTTATTATGAGACTAAAAATTAAGCACCCTCTTTTATACTTATTTCTTTAAAAAGAATCATCAAAACACTTATTTTAAATCACTTTCTTTGGGTGTCTGGTGTGGTGCATCGTCCACTCAGATTTGTCGAAAATCTATTAATATCAAATGTATTTTATAAAGACTCTGTCTTATTTGTTAAATGACACCTTTAAGGAGGAAAATATTTTTTCCCCTTTTTGGTTCAACCCCTTTTTTTCACACATTTACATGAAACTCTAATCATATCCTTGTAACTATTAGTTAGGGGTGAAACTCAAAACCCGACCCAAGAAATCATTTGGGTCGGGTCATGTGAGTCGGGTCAGGTTGAGAAGACAAAAACCAGCATGGAATTTGGGTCGGATCGGGTCTAGGAATTTTCAAGTTAACCCGATCTAACCCAATCCGACCTGGTTAAAATGGGTTTAGAATACAAGTCGGATCAGAATTCGAGTTGAGTCGACTTAGAATTCGGATTGGGTCGGGTCGAGAATATTGGGTCAATAGATTTGTCCAGATCGAGTTGAGTTTCATAAATATTGACTCGCGTCAGTTTGAGTTTTAAAAAACCCGGCCCGACCCCGATTTCAGCCCTACTATCAGTGTATTGATAATCTGCATGTGAAAATATTACATGTGATATGAATTAATGCTTTTAAATTAAGCAACAGAGGAAAATTGGTTGGAGAGGGGGGGGGGGGGGGGAAGGGCGGATAATTCATCTATCATTTAAAGGTCCAGCTGGCTGGAAGCCAACCCCAACCCCTCAGATACCCTTTTCCTTATCGATGGACACCCATAATGTTCCATCAAGTGGTCCATCATTTTCATGAAAATAACTCATGGAACATCAAATGGGGGCAAATATTCATTCATGCATGAAGTGTATAGGAAGCAAATGTACCTCTTAGTTATTTTATTTGATTGAAATGATGAGTCGATTTGAGAAAAATAATTTTGAATGTAAAATTCTTATCTATTTAAACTTTTTTTTTTTTTGTTAATGTCCGAATTAAAAAAGAACTATCTTTTTCCATTTCTAATATGATTACGATGGATATAAACATTTTTGTTTAAAAATTGGTAGCATTTTATGGGATTCAGTATGTTGAGACTGCGAGTCCCAAATTGAAAGTTTAGAGAGAGATTTAGGGGTTTATAAAAGACTTTAATCATTCCATCTAATATACTAGTCTTTTGGACTGAAAACCCAGATCGTAACACAGTAGGCTAGATATTTCATTAGTACTGAGTGTACTTAATAGATACAAGACAAATCTAGGAGAAGTACAATGACAAGTTGTCAAGTGAATTTTGAATTACTTGAAAAGTACATAGAATGTTGTGTTGATGTTTAACATCAATTATATTTAAGAATGTAATGTTCTCAAATATGTAAATACCAACTTTGAAAATGATCTTGACAAAAGAAAATCAACAATAAATTATATTTTCACGCTTAGATTATCTATTTAATTGGAAGTCAATATTATAATCAATGATCGCTTTATTTACAATTAAGATTTGGGAAAAAGTGATAATAGTCTTTATCATTAAAACCCATATATGCAAATTACAGTCCTCTTATTAATAAAAAAAAAAAAAAATCAATCTATAATTTTGTCATTAAAGAAGTTTTATAACATTTGAAGCTAGCTACACCACTGCCCACAAGGTGGTGAACTAGAATGAGTGCATGTCTGGTATAATTGAAATTACACTCACATGAATTTGACTCAAAAGTAATAAAAATATCAAATGATGATATTAAAATAGCAATAAATATTAATAATATGAGTCAAATATCTTGAATAAAGGTACAAGGCCAGCGATCCTCACACGGGTATATTGTGTATATAGACACGGATTTTAACGTATGCCCAATTTGCCCTCCACCTGCCATACCAAAAGAAAAAAGAATGCATGAATCGTGTAAATCGACTCGGTCAAATTGTAAGTCGGCTCTTCAAATTTCATGAACAGTGCAATTTGGCTCTCCGAAACTTCAAATCGACTTGCCAAAATTCATGAACCGTACAATTCGGCTCTCCGAAATTGCAAGTCGACTCGCCAAAATTCATGAACAGTGCAATTCGGTTCTGCGAAATTTCAAATCGGATAGTCAAAATTCATGAACAGTGCAATTTGGCTCTCCGAAACTTCAAATCAGCTCTCCAAAATTCATAAATAGTGCAATTCGGCTCTCTGAAATTTCAAATCGGCTCGCCGAAATTCACATGAACAGTAAAAATCAGCCCATTGAAATTTTACTGTTCATGCGAAGGGTAAAATAGGGAATAATCTAAAACCCGTGTCGCTAAACACAAATTGCCCCTAAGAGGATCGCTAGCCAAGGTACAATATAGGCAAATATATTGAGGTGAGAGTTAAATTCATGCTCACTTGTATTTAATTCAAGTCACAATGTTTTTCACTCAACACATATTTTGAACTTTAGTAGTCTATCCATAATCAAATTCATTTTTAAAATCCTAAACCACTTTTAATTTGGACCAATCAATTCGAGTCAATTTAAATTAGATTACGGTCAACTCATGTAAGTAGATAATTTGGTCGGTTTATTTTATATTGATAAGATTTGAAAAAACTCAGTCAAATCTGTCTAAGTTGACTCGACTCGATAGGATTTCAAGTGTAGTATATAGAATTGACAAAATTTGACCTAACCTCATTAACCAAAAGACATTGTATTCCTCTCACACCCATCTATCCTAAGAATTAGATCCATATGCACATTTTAGATCCATATGCACATTTTTTAGTTGTCTCATTGTTGGATTATAAAAGTCTAAGATTGACCCATTTTAACTATTGGTCCTTGAACCTTTAAAAATTATAGTATTTAAAAAAAAAATAATCTATATTTTTATGAAAAGTATCATCTTAAAAATATCATTCAAACATATTTATACTTGTAAATTAAACCCGACTTTGGTGGATGGCCCCCTAAGAGCCTTAAGACACAGTGCAAATATCGGCCGATACGTCGATATCACGGCTGTATCATATCGGCCCATATCGGCCGTCTTTTTTTTTTAAAAAAAAAAGAGAGAATAATATCGGCTGATACTGAATTTTGCACTCCTGGTGTCACCTTTGTGTAAGAAGTTTTAATGTATAGATCAGGGAATCAAATCTCGAGTGATACATATCGTATAGGCCGAGACATCTCAGATTTTTGAACTCGAGATGTATCATCCGTACAAGCATCATATTGACCGATATGGCCCATATATCAGCCAGATAACGGTCGATATCATTAAATATTACTAATTTTTTTTAAAAAAAAAATCAATTTCAGTAGTGGGCCTAGTCGGTACCAGGCAAATATCAGCCGATATTTTTCTTTTCAAATTTTCAACAAAAATTAAAAAAAAGGCAGGTTTTTCAAATTTTTATTTTTTATTCAGAAAATAAAAAAGATACATAACCTAAATTTCCAAAAAAAGTATGAGAAAGAATGATATCGGCCAATATGGAAGCCGATATCCGAGATATCGTCGAGAATTTCATCCATGGTATAGATGACAAAACTTTCTGAAATGATTCATTGTGAACCGATTCAGAAGTAAATTTTCAATCACAATCTTTCAATTAATTTTTAGATGAAATTAAAAAATGAACCTAACAATTTTTGTTCCAAGTCCAAACCAATTTAGAAATTGATACCAATTCATTGAGAATCCAATCACAACTGATAATTTCTCATAAAAAATTGGGCGTGAAACTCATGATTGTGACATCCTTAGACAAAACAGTTTTTATTTTTATTTTTAACTGTTCTTGACGAACCATGTCGATCTGTGCCCATCAAAGTGGAGCCCATACCCATATAGAGAACAAAAGCAGCTCATCTTATTCTGCTCAACTCCAACCACCAACACAGATTCCATCTGAGGCCCACATTCTTTTTACGCACTCCTGTTCACAAAAAACATTATGAGCTGTTGGTATGTATATACAGATTTTTAATTCAATTTTATTTTCATGTTCAGGTAATTATAAAATGAATTTTGATTATTCATTCATTAAATAAATTTTTTTATATTGATAAAAATAGACAAAATTCACCTAACAAATAGTTAAAAGTAATAAAATATTTTAATACAGAATTTAATAACTTAGAAGGCTTTGGTCTATCTTTATATATATATATTATTTATATTGATGACTATATTTAAGTGTTTTATTCAATTTTTTTATTATTTTTGCAATTTAAATGTTTTACATTGGAAATATTTTTTTACGAAAATTATTTTAATGAATGATCAAACTGTAAAGTTGTTGTTGTGTTCGTTGGATAATGTCTGTTTGTTCTTGCTAAAGATTCGTCACTCTGAAGATAACCTAAGTAGAAAATCAGTTGAATGAACGACAAAACTGGAATGTTGTGGTTGCGTTGGTTGGACGATGCCTTTTTGCTATCTTTAAGAATTCGTCACTCTGACGATTGGTATCAAGTTCAAGCACGAGGTCAATGTTAGTTGATGTTTCATTCTATTTACTTACCAGTGTAGTTGCTTACCTGAAGGAGAAAGTTCAAACCAACAAAAAGTGACAAATTATTGGCTGTTATTGATCCTAAATTCAATAACTAAATTTTTATAAAATTTATATTAGACAGTTAAAATGAGTTAATTTGATAGAATTACCTTTGAATCAAATCATTTTAAATATAGTTTTAAAGGTTGAAATGTTCGAACCGTCATTAGGGCTTCAGCTTAGTTCAACAATAATTGCATTTCAAAATGAATTTAGATTGAGTAGTAATCTAATTTATGAGATGATAACGAGTACGAGAGAAAATAAAATAGTATAAACATAAACAAAATAAAAAAAATAGCTTAAATTCTTTTCTTAGTGACTTGGCATATACGAGATTTTCTCTTGAATACAAATTGATATTCGATGAATATGAAAACATCCAATCAATTAGACTACCGGAGAAAATCTCGTATATACTAAAATCTTCATGCATGCCCTATGGACTCGATTCATAACTAAATGTCATTTGAGTAGCAAGTTTTATGGTAGAATTATGCTTTCAAAGTCACATCAAAGTCATTATCATCATTAAACATACTTTTCCCTTGAAACTCTATAATCCAACCAAACATTGTCAAATTCGTGCTCTAATGAAGAATTAGATACATAAAAACACATTAAGTTAGATATAACCCTAAGTACAAACAACCAACATGTTCAAACCTTAATGGAAACATGTTGGGTGTCCCACTCTTGTGTTGTTGGAGGATTAGAATGTAGTCCCTAAAAGGGGCCCTCAATGGGACCTAAAACCATTAAATTATTACACAATGTACACATCCATAGTGACAACTTGTGTGGTCCATCCTCTATATGGGAGCATACATATGCTTCCAAGTAGGAAAGGAATAAAAATTTGCTATTGTGAGTCACGAGGTCAAATATAATTAGAGTTTTTTAATAAGCTAATGTACAAATTTTAATAAGAAAATTTTAATTTTCTTGGTTATTTATTTTAAAGTTTTCATGATATTTTATGAATCTAAATTTGGTCATTAACACCTTATTCTATTTATTTGAAATCAACTTTTTAATATGTGTATCTTCACTCTTTTTTTTAGAGTTAAATTTTATAAAAACTAGGGCCGCAACTTGAATCGGGTTTTGACTCAACCTGAGAAATCATGCGGGTCGGGTTGAGAATTTTGGGTCAGCGGGTCGGGTTGGGCTGAGAATATAAAAACCCGCATGAAATTCGGGTCGGGTAGGATTGAGGATTTTATAAGTTAACCTGGCCCAACCCGAGACAACCCGACTCGACCCGACCCGGCTAAAATTAATCTAAAATGAATTCAAAATGCGGGTCGGGTCAGAATTCGGGTTGATTCGGGTTAGAATTCGGGTTGGGTTCGGGTTGTGAGATTCGGATTTAGAATTCGGGTCAGGTTACGTATATATCAACTCGGGTCGAGTTGGATTTTAAGGAACCCGACCCGCGTGACCCTAGTTGCAGCCCTAGAAAGCTTATGCAAATCGGATGATCTTGTCCATTCAAAATTTTGCATATTCTAGAGTTTTTTTTTTCAAAAATTTTTAGAAAGTTAGTTGAGCAAAGAAATAAACTAATATAGTCCTCAATAAGTTAATCCGAAAGTCCCAAAAGTGGAATGTGCCTAACCATTGCACTGAGATGATTTTGTTCATGGTTGAAATGGAGATTAAAGTATACCTGATGCACTGGATTATATTAATCAATAAATAATACTGAAAGCATGGAGTATACTTTTTTGAAAAGGGGTTGCCCGTAGGAGATGCCAGTGGCATGTCACATGGCAGAACTATTTTTACATGAATCAGTCACGTGAATAAGCACATGGGAAAAAGGCATTTCTCATTTAATTAATAATCATTTTTAGATTTTAATTTTGTATTATTTAAACTTAGTTACTCATTCCATGAACTATTATAGTATAAGTATATATAACTATGTCAATAAGATATTTTCTAAAATTAAATATCATTATCATCACCACAACAATTTTAATATTTATATGAGATATGTCATTTGAGTTCATTGTTTTCACCATTGGTAAAATTGTCATTTTATAGAATCACCTTTTTTTAATGAACCCAGCATTCATATATCATAAACTCCATTGCTTAAACACCTACTAGTTATATCTAAAGTAGGGGTCTTGTGTGCGGATAGAGAGGTTTTCATATGTTCTGAAAAATTAGTCAGGTAAAACACCAGAACACTTTCGATCATTAAAAGAAAATATTGAATTGATATACATAAAATAGATCATTTATTTGATCTATCTCACTTGCTTAAACTTTCCCAAAGGATTGGAATCAATAGGTTTCAATTTGAATTGAAAACCTAGGCAGCATTTGGATAAAGGTCAGAAGGGTGAAAACGAGGATAACCTTCGTTTACCCTAATTTGGTAACTGATGTAAGAGGCAAGAAAATCTCTATTTTCCTCTCTTCAATCCAAATCCAAAAACCCCTTCACTGTAAAAGAAAATTACTTTACCATATAAGAGAGTGAGAGAACCACCTACCTACTTAGGAAAATCCTTTTCTAAAAAAATCTTTTTCTTGTTCAATTGCAATCTAGATGATCATTTTTTTCACCGAAGTAGATAAAGCACATGTGAAAATAAAAAATCTGATTTCTTAAAAAGGAAAATTCAACATTGCCTTTGTAAAGTTTTTCAATGATCATTTGTAGTTTTTATAAAAATTAGAGTGAAACAAGTAGTTGAATGACAGATAACATAAACGACGAAATACATAGAATATACTTGTGAAAGTAAAAAGAGTTTGGAGAACAGTAGAAGAGAATGTAAGATGATTGGCATCCCATGTGCAGGTTGGCGACTTGTTGGAGCTACAGACGAGAGGCTTATCCTCTCTCTCTCTGACTGTGTGGTAATACTGCTCATCTATGTGTCTTTGATACTTTGGTGGGGTGACAATGGGGTCAATGTTTGTTAGATCTGTTTTTTTTTTTTTTCAATTTATGTGTAGGAAACTGTAAGAAACCCAGCTTAAAATCTCTACGGATGATCTCACTGCCCTTAGGGTACACCAGGTTACGTCATGGGAATTTGAACTTGACACCTTCCACTTCTTGAGGCGGGTGGTTAACCAGTTGAGTTACACCCATCTGAGCTTTGTTAGATCTATTTCTCTCATTAATTTAATTTAATTCAAATTTAATTTGATAATTGTATGATTTAGTTATTAAAAACATCATCACAATTTTGAAGTTACAAGAGTTCGAAAGACTCATTAAGGTGAGGTTCAATTAGGGGTGAAACTCGGGTCGGGTTTTGGCCTGAACCCGCATGACCCGACCCGAAAACCATGTGAGTCGGGTTATGAAAGTCGGGTCAGCAGGTCAGGTTGGGTTTAGAAGTCAGAAACCCGCATTAAATTTGAATCGGATTGAGTTGAGAGATTTTTAAGGTAACCCGACAGACTCGATCAAACTTGACCCCGGTAAAAAGTAGGCTAAAGAATGTTCAGAAAGATAGAAAAAAAAGAGGACTAAAATTATATATTTATCATTTATGTGGTGAGAAGAACATATCATATTTCGTATAAAAAAATTGGAAAACATCATCTTCTTGTTAAGATATTTAAGATTTTGATTAATCAAATTGATATATATTATGGTTATCTCTTAACAATGACATAATCTCATCATGATCTAATCAATCTAAATTTTGGATATCATAATATTTTTAATAGGATCAACATCGAGAAACAATCCTTCCTATTAGGTTTTATAAAATTAAATTGTAGATGGTTGGTGACCAAACATACTATTAAAATACACGAGTCAAGTATAAATGTGGTTGAGTCAAGACTATAACTATTTGTAATTGTTAAGCAATTCATAAATATTAGTTTGAACTTTTTAGTTTAATGACCTTTTGTTTGCGAAATTTTTTAGAATTAACTCATCTTCAATACAAAAAAGGTTATTCCTCTTTGTTCTTTACTCGACGTATGCTGATGGAGAGATTTACACATATCCTAAATATTAGTCAGGTAAAATGTCTGAATACTTATTTTTATGAATATTAAATACCGAGTTTTGATTCAGACCATGACTCACCTGAGTTTAATTTGGGGTGGAGACTTGGAAGTTTCCAAACAATGCATATTCACGTGTGGATTTATTTATCATCTTTAACAAATATTTTATTAAAATAAAAGTGTGAGATCAACATGGAAGGAAAAAAAAAAAAACGTAATGAATAATTACCCACTATTTGGGTTCCTTGTAATTCAAGGGAAAATAAAGATATTAATTATACATGAATCCCACCCATCAAATCCCACAATCATACATGTCAAACCAATGTCAATGGGTATTTGAAAGTTTAGAAATTATGGAAGATTGAGATTTGTGTCTATGTTCTTGACTAAGTTTGAGAAGCTTCTTTTGAAAAAACTTCGAATCCCATAGAATATTATTTGTGATATTATATAAGATATTTTTTAATTATTATTTAAATTATTCTCCTCTTTCTTGTTTCTCAAATTCAATTTATGTTTCTAATTATGTCATTCTTTGAAATTTTATTACAAGGAGCATTTATCCATTTTTCACTTCTTTTTTAGATCCATATCCGCCGATATTTAAAATATCAAAAAATATCGACTAATATCAATAAAATTTTCGAAAGAGAGAAAATATTGGTAAATATCAGCTCCGATATTTTTACCCTACTTAAGATAAAAGGTCCGAGCATATATGGTATCCGTCAAACTTTATTAAAGGTGCTTTCTACCTTTTAAATCTTACTTCACGGTATGAGATACCATATGCTAATTTTGTATTAAATTCAAGTTAAACTAAATTAAGAGCAAATCACTCTTTAAACCAATCTAACTTAAATTAGATATTTCCCATCTAGTAAACACCATTGTCACAAATACCGTTCTCGGGATATTAATGTCGATTGGTTATATCGAGATATTTTCAAATTCTCAGATTCTTACTGAGAATTTAATAAACAATCTGACAGAAATTATAATATTTAAAAATAATAAAAAAAGAATAAATAAAAATATTAAAAAAATAAAAAATGGTAATAAAGAATTTACCGGGATATTACTGCGATATTACCATTTATCATGTTTTTAACGTGATTTTATCGGGAATTTATCATTGTATCAGTATAAACGAGTTTTTGACGCAGTAATGATATTTTGCCAATAAAAATGTGATAAATTTGAAAATACCATCGATATTGTGACAATAATATACACATGTTTTTATTCATTGAAAGAATTAGCGTATATAATTATAAAAGCAACCTTTAAAAGCTCAAAATTGCTTATCACCGGCTCTCTTGGACTTAAAACCTAAATCACTCTACAATAATGAATGTCTCATCTTTTTCATTTTTATTCAAAATTACTTTTTTATTTTATCATTTTTAACAAAGAAAATTATATTGAATTAAGGAAATTATAATTTATTATAATTTAAACTTAAAAAATAAATAATATGTTTGGACAACTAACTCAACCCAATCCCATGGGGCCAGGCCAGACACATGGTTAAACCACCCTTGAAATGGCCCCCCACAGGCCACCGCAGTATGGTTAAACCGTAACTGGCAGTGGAGTTTATCGTAGACATTAGAGAGAGTCACGGGAGAAAGAAATTGAGAGCCGGTCGCTTGGAGTTTTCTGTGCATAAAAATGACTCGACTCACCCAAATTAACTGACACTTGTCTCTCCCTTCTTCTTCTTCCATCATTCAATCTTCTCGTCCCCAAGCAATCTCTTCTTCTTCTTCTTCTTCTCCCGCTCACACCATTCACTTTCGTGTATATCCCTAACCGTCTCCCCTCTCTCTTTTCCCTCTATTCTTCTTCTTCTTCTTCTTCTTCTTCGTATTCTTTCTTCTGGTTTTTTGCTACTGTTGTTCGGAGTCATGACAAGAGTCTTCGGCTCGAGGTCCTGTGGTCCGAGGACCACGGTAATTGAAGCTCATCCGCCTATTCCTTATGAGGAAGAGGAAGAAGAAGAAGATGAAGAAGAGGAAGAGGAATCGTCAAATCCGATATCTTCTCCTCTGCTCGATGTGTCAGAGGAGGACGGAGATGGAAGAGAGAGGCGCGGGAGAAATCATCACCAGCAACAGTATCCATTCCTGGCCATCCTCGTTACCGCTCTGCGCAAGTCGCTGGTGACTTGCAGCGTAGAGCGCGGGGATGATATCTGCGGCATGGATATTGGATGGCCGACCGATGTGAGGCACATCGCTCATGTCACGTTTGATCGGTTCAATGGATTTCTCGGATTGCCTGTCGAATTCGAGCCACTCGTTCCCCGAAGGGTCCCCAGCGCAAGGTAAGATTCTGTGATTTTGTGATTTCTTAGCAAACTTAAAAAATACTTTGATTTCTGCAAATTGTTTGCTTCTCTCGGAACTGCAAATTCATTTTTATTTTTTTTTTATTTATTTTTTAGTAGTGGAGAATTGCAGCAATGAAATTGTGTATATACAGAGATCTGTTAACCTTGGAAAATTCAATGGATATTGTGGACTGTTCTTTCTATTTTTAGGATTAACTCTATTATTTCGAAATTGGCAATCAATGTTTTCCTGAATAACTATCGGTGGTGGAGAAAGCAGAGATCACGTGATACACAGGACTCTTTTTATCAGACATCTCTTCCAAGGCTAAATGCTTACTTTAAAACTTGGAAAAAGACTCTAGTAGTCGTTTCAATTTTAGATTGTTACTCTGTCTGTTCCTGAGTCAAATCAGAAGACTTGCCCGTGTTACTTGACCAAATGGGTTCTGTGTTGAGTCCAAGTTTTACCTTTTTAAACTATGGGTCTGTTTCAAAGTGGATCCCTGCAGTATTTAGACTTCCCACCTTTAATTTACTAATTCTGGAATTTGGAGATTTCCTGCAATAAACACCAATGGGATTCAGGCTGTGTATTTCCAGAATGACAATTTCAGATGGGAATTTATAGATAACGTGGAATTTGAATTCTGTGGGATCTCAAAATTTCTACTTTACATTTTGGTTTAGTCAAACCTGGAATTCCTTTGTGAACTTTCCCCCAAATAATAAGCTCTGAATTATTCACTAGAGTCTAAGAACTCTGCAATCTAAGTGGTTCATGCTTTGGAATTCCAAAATAACACTATATATATATACACACACTTAGAATTTGAATTCTGGGTCATTTCATGATTCCCTTTCTAGAATCCCATTTCACAAGACAATATTTGGAGAATTTCGTAGGAATTCTTGGGTTCTACCAAACAGGCTCTAAATCTTTTTACTTTCTGGTAGGATCTTGAAGAAAATGGATGGAGATTTTGGGAAAAATGAGCAAAGCACAATCATCCAAGTTACGTACAGCTTAAACAGAAGTACCAACCAAATCACATGCCTTATAACAATTGATAGTGTGATGTTTTAGCATGATTATTCTTATTAATTGCAGCCAATTCTCTATCTCTTTACTTTTGGAATTTGAAATTTATGTAGCAAATACCTAAATACTTAGTTTAGTAACATAAAACCAAGCCATTTTCGATGCCAAGAAATGTACCTGGTATGGACAATTGTGCTATTTTGCCCTACTTTCAAACCAAATCATCACAGAGTTCAGCCATGTTTTCTGGTTCTTGCATTTTTGGATAAGCTCATGCAGGAATCACATGTTTGGATAGGAATGAGAAATAATGTTTGCGTTATTGTCCTACTGGGGTTGGTTATGGTTGATGACCTCTTAATGAAGTGACTGCAATTTAGGAGAGAATTGTCTATGCATCTAGTAGTGAGTAGAAGAAATTGGTTGCTTAACAGTGTTAACGAACTGCAGCAGCACCTTCAAAAAAATCAAGGCGTTCAACCATCCTATAATATCAGTTCCAGGCTTCAAATAGATATTTTTTTCCCTTTCTCAAGAGCAATTTCCAGGTTTACCATTTTGTTCTTCTTGTGTTCTGTGAAATGTTTGGTAGTACATGCTGAACAAGAATATCCAAACCATTTGCAATGTTCTTGTGAAACTTTTGGTGTGGCTCCATGTCCAAGGAATGGTAAACTGAACTCTCAAAGTAGGGACTGCCAAAAAGTCTCTAATACCATTTTCAACTTTTCTGTGCGACTCCATCCATATCTTTTCAGTGGTATGGCTTTGGTGCCATATGTTGGACTTGTAGTTGGACTGGCCACAAAAGCTTCATATGTGCCTTTCAAGGAAAAAGTTTCATATATGCCCTTTTAGTGCATCTACAACCACAACCACCTGGTTGCTTCCTGTCCCCTGTCAAAACATTAGACTTTTTGGTAATTTCGTCTCACCAAATACAAGTAGTTTAATTAATTGTACACCTTTATTTTGACAGATAAACTTGAAACTTTGCCATCTTGCCTTATTTTAAAAAAATCATATAAATGGTGATCTGACCCAAACGAACAGCCTTTAGGTAGCACACTCAACACTTCAAAACTGTGCTACGAGTTCTTGAAAAAGAGAAAAACTCTTGTTCACTTTAGCCCATTTATTGTTTTGCAATGGACGACAGTGTTTTGAATTCTGTTTGTTTCCATGTATCAACATTCTATGTGGTTCATTATCATTAGAAACAATCTGTCAGTTTACTTTTTTATTGGTACTTGACCAAATTGATTTTATGATTCTAGCTCCTTTGGGAATGATCATCCTTCCTGAGTAGCTTGACCCTATCAGTTTTCCTGTGTGTGCAGTGTGAGGGTATTTGGAGTTTCTGCCACTTCGATGCAGTGTTCTTATGATCAGAGAGGAAATAGTGTTCCAACAATTCTGCTCTTGATGCAGAGGCGCTTGTATTCACAAGGAGGCCTTTTAGTATGTTATTATTCGAGCAAATATTTTAGTTGCTGTCAATAGTTTTGTTTGCAGACATCTATGGTTTTTTCTTACATCTCTATTGTACTTGAAGGCAGAAGGGATTTTCAGAATCAATGCTGACAATAGCCAAGAGGAGTATGTCAGGGACCAACTAAACAAGGGAAGCATACCACGTGGAGTTGATATGCATTGTCTGGCAGGTCTGATAAAGGTATTTCTCTAAATTGATTATCCTACTTTTTCGGTTTATACTTAGTGAATAGGGCTCAAGGCAGATCATTGATGCAGCTAATCTCCTATTGGAAATTTAATGAGCTCTCCACTGCTCCAAATAAATAAATAAATAATGAGCTCTCTGCACCTGGTTCTCACACTTATTATGGTCCTTTTCATACTTGTCTTCTTAATCTCAATGTCCATCATTATCATGGTGCAATTCCTCTTCAACAAAATAGATGAGACAAATGGCGTAGATGATAATGATGTCTTAGGTGTGATGATTTTTCTGTTAAAGTATCATTGTGTGGCACATGTTTCAAGGAAGGTGGCACAGTTATGTCCTTTTTTAAGTACAATAATACACACTCATAATTCTTTCAGAAAAAACATGACCCTCTCTATTCTTCATTCATGGAAAATAGGGGGGAGAGAGAGAGAGTGAGAGTAGTGTTGGTGACCAACTCGACGCCATGTATGGCAGATAAGAATGGCTTGCTGTGGAATGTGTATGGACAAGTTTTCATCCTAATTGAAGGCAGAAGTTCTGAGCATAGATTTTGGAATAGATACATAAATATTTCTTCTTATTGTTGGACTTATAATTGTCATATATGTATGGATGGTGGCAACTCATGTGTATGTATGAATTCCAAGTGGAGTTGAATGCTTTCTTTAACAATTTGATGTCAATTTGCATTATCTAGCTGGCTGTAGGCTTGCTTGATTCTATCTTGTTTACATACATGATTGCAAATAAATGCTGAGTCACACTACCCATACACTCTATATAGACACAGTAAGAAGGATATCTTGTAAAACAATGCTCTGGCCATCCACCATTTCTTTGTACATTTGATTTTGTATTTATCCTCTGATCCTATCTGTTTATTTAATTTCTATAATTCCATATCTTTCCTACCATGCTTAGATTTTCATGATGATGCAGGCTTGGTTTAGAGAACTTCCAACTGGAGTACTAGACTCACTCACACCAGACCAGGTGATGCACTGCAACACAGAAGAAGATTGTACTCAGTTAGTGAGGAGCCTGCCACCAACAGAAGCAGCATTGCTTGACTGGGCCATCAATCTGATGGCGGATGTTGCACAGCATGAACATTACAACAAGATGAATGCACGAAACATTGCTATGGTTTTTGCACCCAACATGACTCAGGTTACAGAATGTTAATAGCTTAAGTACTCTCTTTTCTTCGTAAATGGGAAAATAAGAATAAAGAAGGAAAAAAAGGAAAAGTGCCGTTTTTCTAACTTGAACATGCTTAAATGTGTTGATGTTGAACATGCTCAGGCTGTCAAAGTTGGCAACTTTTAGAATCCTGATGCACTGTCATTCCCATGAAAATTGATCAAAACATAGAAAAATTGTATGTTAATTTTTCTGTATTTCATGATTATATGTGGAAATTGTCAGAAATTCTAAATGATTACAAAAAAAAACTAAGAATCAGCATAATCTAAATGGAATTATTTTATAGAAGCGTTTATGTTGTTAAATCTCTTGTGCGAAGCAGCATGGCTTCTTTTGATTAGTTACAAGCTGGGATACTGTCATATGGATTTTGTGAAATCCCCACTAATAATTTCGATTACATGATTTAATCATTGATCAATAACCTGTAAGATGGATAGTTACTTCATTTTTTTCCTATATCTTTCAATGTTGCAGGCATTTGATCAATGCTTAATAGTAGTTCATCAGATATATTTATTAGGTTTTGCAATCAATGGTAAATTAACTGTTGATCATTTTATTTCCTTGTAGATGGCAGATCCCTTAACTGCATTGATCCATGCAGTGCAAGTGATGAACTTCCTAAAGATGCTAATCATGAAAGAATTGCGAGAAAGAGAAGAATCAGCTGCAGAGGCAATGGCCTTCTCCTCTTGTGCTGAGTCTCCGAATGACAAGAGTCGGTCACCCAATTCATCAACACTGACTAGAGAAACTGATGGAGGGTCCCATGAGAAAACAGATGCCATTGTCACTAATGGGATAGCCTTGGATACGTATTTGCTCAGCAGCTCCACCCCCACCAGATTAACAAGTGATGCTGAAGAGAGTTTTTATAGCTGTCAGACCAAAAGTGAAGCCGATGACGAACGTGATCTTATTTCTGACAGTCCATCCGTCGAATGTGAGACTGGGATCACAGACAGTGGTTGTAGAGGTGGCTATGACAGTGGTGATGCCGAAGGTTTTTTGGATAAAGTGAGTTTGAGGAAAGGAGTGAGGCGGCTTTGCCGGCACCCGGTGTTTCAGTTAAGTAAGCCAGTTAAGAAGCCAGAGAATCTGTCACCACATTCTTCTACATCCTTTTCCTGGCAAGGGTCTTGTTGATTGTAGAAAATGGTAGTTTGTGTTGCATTTTTAGAGATTTCTGTGTTTGGTTGCATGATCACTATGTTGTGATAGAAAAATTATGGCTAACTCTAGTCAGAAAAAATAACGTTCAGTTTCCAGACCCGCATGACCGAATCCAGAAGCAACTGATAAAGAATGAATGGAGAATGGTCTTGATTTTTCATATGCTTTCTGCATTAGCCTACAAGAAGAAACTGTACAATGGTGGGTATTGAGCTCCCAAATACTCATGATCAGTGTGTGTGGGTTTTATTCTAGCATCTGACCTTGTGGATTTTTATTTTTCTTTTTATTGAAAATCAGTAGTTTTTCGTCCCCGTCACCGTTGTCTTCACTAGTGACATGATTATCCTGCTTGCAGGATTAGCTTTTTAAATTATATTTTTCACTCATAAGAATCATGTTTTCCATTATTCACTCATAAGAATATGATTTTATATGCCTTAATTCAATATTTTGTTTGTTAGTACATGTTTGATTTTCTATGCCTTGGTCCCTCCCAACAGTTATCTTGCCTTTGGGAAATCTCAGAAGTGGAAACTGGTTCAGATTTTCTTTTAATTTCTGTCTACTGTGGTGTCATCGGGTGTTACTAAATTGACAACTTGATGCTGCTCGATTTTTGTACAAATTTGTGCGAGATCTGGTCAATGTAGATGAACTTCGGTCCATCTCTATTTGGTAGATTTTTTTTTTAATAAAAAAAAAATTAGAGATTCTCTTATGTATTTTCTTGGATAATTAATGATTTCAAAAGGTTCTATACGTCAGGAGTTAAGAATGATTCTTCAATGGAGAATGTTAAGTTAAAAATGCAATGAAAAGGTTGTGAGGGCAGAAAGATAGGGCCTCACTGCGGGAAAGGGGGGTTAAGTGCATCCCGAGTTTTATCTAATATCCTCGTACTTAGGAGAAGGGTGGGGTCTTTGATTCACCCATTGTATTTATAGTTGAGAAGCTCTTAGATACTACACCAAATGTGATTTACAATTTTTTTATTCACTCAAACCAAAGTGAAACAAAAGATTCAGTTTATTCACCAAAATCTGTTTTTTTTTAAAAAAAAATATTCACCAAAATGACATAAATCTAAGGGCACCGACCATATTAAAATTTTTGTAAATCTTATTTTTCCATTAACACTTGGAAATATAGGTATGATATTTTGACTGAATTCTCAAGCCAAACGAAGTCATGTACAGAATTTTTTTTTTTTTTTTAAATATCAACTAAACAATTGGCCTACAATAAAATTTGGGTTTTGATTTAGGCACCCCCAATTTAGATACAAAGAAAGACAGAAATCAATTTCTGCTCATGCGCCAGTTTCTCAGTTATAATTTCAATATTCATACAAATGTCTATTTTTACACCTTACCTAACTAAATTTTGTTTAATTTGACCATAAAAAATTTCATGAGTGTGAAGTCGGCTCATGGAATGGCAACCTTCAAAAAATGATAAACCTAAGAAAGAAAAAATATATAAAATCTTCACTATAACAATGTAGAAAGCAATCCAAGAACCACCTCAGAGAAATAAAGTAAATTATTATCCCCAAATTTATTTGAGAAAAAAAATAGAAGAAAACCAAAGGAATCTTCAGTAATTTACCCTAAAAGCCCCAAACCCAAATTGAAACATAGCTGAATTGAAGGATGCTAGAGCAATGGTGAAGGAAGAGAAGAGGGAAATTACCTTAGAGAGAGAAACAGAGAGGGGAAAAAGTGGGAAGCGAGGTGAGTGAGAGGAAGCAAAGAGAGTACCTTAGGTTAGGTTCCGGCAACGGCGAGTGAGAAAACTCCACCGGTGAACTTTTCTATTTTTGTCAAACTAGGTCTGCAACTCGGGCAGCCCGGACACAGTTTTGGGCCAATCTGAGACGGGGCTCCACTTGTAGTTAACTAGTTATAAAGCTCGAGCCGGAACATGGGCAACTTCGAACTTGAACTTGGACCGAATTGTGGTTGTGAACTTGTAATCTCGGTTTACAAATCTTGGCTGATACGCAATAACGCATTGTATCGGCCGTACCGGTAAGATATCGGCCAATATCTCGCCGAAATCTCACTAATATCGCCCAATGCACATTTAATCAATCGATATTTGTCAAAAAAAAAAAAAACTAGGAGAGAGAGATATCGGCCGAGATCCGAGATACGGAGATATCGGTCGAGACGCTAAGTTCTCAGTAAAAATGGTTTTTTTACCCATGTTATAATACACTAAATCACTATCATCCGAGTCCAACTTTAAACTCAAAATGCATATAAAGTTTATTTGGGCTTGGGTTTTTTGGCCCAAAATGAGTTTGTTTCGTATATTTTATAAATTCAAATTTATATAGGTTTCTAGAAAATATTGATTAAAGAAAAATTAAAACTTCTATAAATTTTAGGGGTGCAACTTGGGTCAGGGTCAACCCGAATCCAATAGACACAATCTAAAAAATGGCTGAGCTAACCCAACTCATTTAAAAATGGGTTGGTCCATACTAAAAGAGTTTGACCCGTTTTTAATTTGGGTTGGACTAGAGACATACTTTGTATAACGTGACTTGTCCGAATTAAAATCTGATTTGTAATATATATTATATATATGCAATCCTTAATTTTATATCATTATTTAATGATTTTTTGGAATTAACTATCTCTAATGATTATTTTAGTAATAAAGACTTGTTTTTGCGGATGCATTTTCATTCAAAGTTTATCAATACACCATATATATATATGGAACAAACTTAATTACAAAGGTTGGCATGTGACCCAATTTAACATGACCCAAATTCAAAATGGGTTTGGTTATCGGCCGGTTGGGGAAGACTAAAATTCCGGCGGAGTTGAAAATTAGTGACCCAAATTAAATAGAGGTGGGCTAAGATTTAGTTCTCAACCTGATCCATTCACCCAGATTGCACCTCTAATAAACGTATTCAAACTTGGGTTTTAGGCCAAAAACTTCGGCTTTACTATACTAGGCCCAATCTGGCCCAAATTCAAAATCGAAACTTATATATTGGACCCAGAAAAGGAACAATCCAGCCCAGGTAACCCCCTCTCAAGTTGAGATATGCCCAGCCCAACTTAAACCCCTAACTCAAGCTTTCACTTTCATTTTTTTTTTCTTTTAAAGGAATAAAACTCTAGAACCCGTTCGGTCTTTTTAATCTGATTTGGTTAACTGATCAGATGGATGTAGAAATTAATGAGGTTTTTATGTAATTGAGATTTTCAAATGTTTTGATAAAAATTTCCGAAAAATAGTCAAAATTTTCAGAAAAATGGGAAAAAAAAATTATAGTAATGTTCTGTCAAGTAATTGACGTAGTTTTTTTTTTTTTTTAATTTATGAGTGAGAAATCACGGGATAGACATCCAGTTGAACTACACCCATATGGGTATGAAATAATTATATTTGTAGAACTTTATCTGTACTATTTTTTCTCTTTTAATAAATCTCTTTTGTGACTGCTTAAAAAAAAAAAAAATTAGCCATGTTATCCCTTTTACCTGTGATATGTTCCTTTAAGCCGGTGAATCCACCTATAAGTAATTTTTTGCACAACTTCCACCTTTTATCTTAAAGCGGTTGGAATCATCCAACCTCTCATTTATTTTAAACCAAAAATTCATATTAAATTAAAAAAAAATTATAAAGATATGAGATCTCACATTTAATCACTACACTAAAGTCCTAAATACTACATCAACCATTCTCAAACACATTACACTTATTTTTGAACAACTTTATCCATGAATTTAATTTCACCATAAAAGTCTCATAAAAAAATTGGAAAAAAACATTTAAAAAATGTAACACACAAAATTACACCTTCATTACCCCTAAAATTGAATGATTAAATAAAAAATGATTTATTTTAAAAAAAAAACCCTCAATTTTTCACTTACCTTGTTCCAAAACTTCAAATTAAATTTTAAAAAAAAAAATTACAAATGCATGGCATCTAACATTTAAATACTATATTAAGGTCCTAAACACTAAATCAATCATTCCCAAATACATTACACGCATTAACAACTTCATACATGAATTAATTTCACCAAAAAAAGTTCATAAAAAATTTGAAAAAAAAATATTTTAAAATTTGTAACACAAAAAATGGCACCTCCATTACACATAAAATTAAATTGTTAAATAAAAACAAAGATTTATTTCCAAAAACTCCTAACTTTTCATTTATCTTTGTAATACCCCAGCTCAAATTAGGAGTTAATTGTGATAAATTATAATTAATTAAATAATTTTTAGCCCTTGATTATAATTTGTTCCTCTAATCATAAAGATTGTTGAATGAGATCATCAATGGATCCAAGTTTGACTCGATCCGAGTCCGATAGCCCTGAGTCTAAGTCTAAGGGCCAATTTTTTTAATATAATAATATTATTTTATGCTTAAACCTTGGCTGCTATGAAAACTCAGTCGTTTGACATAGTTTGAACTTCAAATTTTAGATTATGCATTATTTTTAAATTCCGGACCTAATGACATTTCAATCTCATTATAGTTTCTCTAATTTATGTTACCCTTAAGTTTTTAAGTAGTAAAATTCCAATTTGATAGGGTAGAAAAACTCCTAAAAATATACGGAGAGAGTCAGTACTCAATCTGTATTATAACTAAGTTGTTTATTTCTTTACACTCCGAAGTAGTGAGCTTTTATATTTACTTTAAGCATGAAATATGAACCATTGAATATTCTTTTATTTAGAAACGGTGGTTTTTGACTTCAAAACACTTTAAAATTTTAGAATGTTTTTATCATACAAATTTATTCTATCAACCTATAAGGTTGGATCTTTTTAAAGTGATTCTTCAAAATTAGGAGTTCTTGTTAAAACGGTAATTTTTGGATAAAACACTAGGTTTTTTACATGGGTTTCACTTCAAATTTTAATACCATGCTTCATTTTTATTACCTGATGTAGTGGACCAATTGTATTAGTCTAATGGAAAGATAAGAGAAATGATATAAATATAAATAGTAAAAATAAGAAATTAATATAATATTATAAAAATCTTTTCTTACCCTACATGCTGTTGAAGTCACCCAAGCTAATACTTAGCTTGGGCAACGTGGATGGTGGAAATTTACTGAAGAAGCTTATAAAAGGAGGGAATGAGATAAGAAAGAAAAAAAACTTTAACCGCTTTCGGTCATTTTCTTCTACTTCTTCGTTTTCTCAGTCGAATCTTTGGGTTTTCCTATGTTCCTTTGAGGGTTTCTAAACTTAGTCAATCATAGACGAGATTTTGCATTCAAGATTTTTTTTAAAAAATTCAACCGGAGAAAGTGAGGAGAATTTGTATTGTATGTTAAACCCATTAACATCAGACTAAAATGGGACCCATAAACATTTACGATATAAAAGGCTATATAGGTCTAGATTACGAGATCTGACACTACCTACACATAAGAGATGTAAAATGTTCTAACTGTATAGAAAGTAGACGTTAAAAATGGTGTGGGAGAGTCGATGACTTGTAGCCTCTAATGCAGTATGGACCCATGGAGTGTCTGGGAATTGTTGGATAAAAATTGGGCGAAGCCACTCGTGCTATTAAATATAATTTTATATGGTTGTGTGAATATTGATTATTATTGATTGTAAGACTGGTGAAATGAATATTTCAAGTGGTAAGATCAAAACTCATTGGATTTTCTCAAGGTAAGTCTCTATGTAAGAAGGGCACTGAGAGTTATTCATGGTTTTGCATTATCATGCATTTGCAAATAATGAATATGATATTAGGTTAAGTCTATTAAAGATAATAATCTTGGAAAATTAATATCGGCTCCTGGGCCGTAACTACTGATGTTGGCCGAGCGCCGTCTTGAACTATTGGGTTGGATGTGCTTACAAGTTGCTTCATTATTTTCGTAGAGGAATTGATGTTTGGTTAGTTGTGTCGGCTAAAATGAAGACAGTTAAGTTAGATTTAGTAGTGGTGATTAGAATGTCATGAAATCTTTTAAAAGGATTAAGGGAGTAGTGTTGTTTAAAGAAAAAAAAATTAAGTCAGGTTCTGGCCCACATATGGGTTCGAGGCGTGACAATCTTAGACCAAAAACTTGGAGTAAATAAAAAAATTTACAAATGCATGAGATCTAATATTTAAACACTATATTGTGGTTCTAAACACTATATCAACCATTCCCAAACACATTATATACATTTAAAAAAAAACTTCACCTATTAATTTCATTTCACCAAAAAAATGTCATGAAAAATTGGAAAAACTATTAAAAAAAATGTAACAGACAAAATCACACCTCCATTACCTCTAAAATTGAAAAAAAAAATATATATATTTTCAAAAACCCCCATTTTTCATTTACCTTAGACCAAAATTCATATTAAATTAAGAAAAAAATTACAAATGCATGATATCTAATATTTAAACACTATATTAAGGTCCTAAACTCTACCAACCATTCCCAAATACATTACACCCATTTTAAACAACTTCATCCATGAATTTCATTTAACCAAAAAAAAAATCATAAAAAATTAGAAAAAAAAACATTAAAAATCCCTACAAAGATTTAATCTCAAAAGCCCCCAATTTTATTTATCTTAGACCAAAAATTTAGATTAATTTAAAAATTGAATCTATATTTAAAGATAGAGTTTTCCACCAAAATCCTTACTTGACTGTGCAATAGCCAGCCTTATCATTGTGATTATGAAATAGAGTTAAAAAACTCAAAATTCAATTAAATTTAGTACTTTAGACGAGCTTTTCAATTTAATTTAAAAAAAAAAAAAAAAGCACATTCATCTACATGGCTCAGAAATCTTGTTCAGTGAGTCAATTTACAAACTTGTCCAATTTTTTTTTTCCAATTTTAATTAAAATATTTTCTATTCCTTTCTCCATTTAAATTTTGGTGGCTCAATTAGGAGTTTTTTCCAAAGCAAATGATTGAAAATTAGCCGATCTCAATTAGTCAAATATGCCCAATTTTTATATTATTACCTGTCATTAAAAGGTGTTGACCCTTATGTCATTCATATAATCTTTCATTAATAAAGTTTAATGATCTTTCTTATCCAAACAGTGTAAACTCATGTAGGTGTCCCTTCAAGTGAAATGTGACCTTTCATTAAAAATATATCACTATTGTTCTCTTCATTAAACTATGTCACCATCGTTTTTAAATTTAACCCAAGTAAGCATCTTTAAAGATGGAACTCTTTCCTGTACCAAAATATTTTCAAATTCTCAAAATTTTAATAGGAAATTAATGAAAAAATATCGCAAAAAATATAATAAATGAAAATCTTAATGAGGAATTTACTGAGAACTTTTAAGATATTATCGCAATATTACTATTTCTTATATTTTTAACGGGGTTTGTTCTAAGAATTTATCGTCGTGCCGATAAATACGTGTTATTAATATGATAATGGTATTTTGTCAATAAAAATATGATAAATTTGAAAATATCGTCAATATTTGTGAAATATTAGAAGGGGCACACACAAGTAATATATCTGCTTGTTGAGTTTTTTTTAATGCAAAATTGATATTTTAATCTCTAATATATCAGCCAACTCAAGCTCTGACTATATTTCAGACAAAATAGGTTTGGATTTTTTTTTTTTCAAAAAAGTGAAAATATGAAAATTTCAGTCAAAATAGGCCAATATTTTACCCAATTTTGGCAGAAACCTAAATCTACCCAAATTCAAATAATCTAAAAGTTTTAAAATTCTTTACCCAAATTCTCTCTATCTAAGAATAAATCAAGCAAATGGAGACCTTATCAAATAATAAATAATGTTTGTCACATGACATGTCATGCTTTCATAAGACTTATTTGGACATATTGTTGGACGAATTTTTTGGCTCAAATTTTTGAGCGGGGCCCATCAGATTAGCATATCTAATCTCTATGGAATGATGATTAGATGATTATTTTCAAAGATTGCTTTTAATCTTAGTTTTCTAATTCTATGCTGTTATTTTTATTAAACTTGGATTATTGATGAATATAGGATTACACAAAATTGGAAGAAAATATCTCCTATTAGTAAATATGTTCCTTGGCGTGGGGTTTGCTCCCTCATGTTCCAAGATCAAACCTTGGTGCTACCACCTGACTTATTTGGACCAGCTGTGTGGGCAATGGAGGTACGAGCCCCGGAAGATTAGTCTTGTTAGATCAATACCTCAGAGATACCCTCGTTATCCAAAATTCGTATGAACCGAAATTGACATGAATAGTAAATCAGCTCACCGAAATTTTTTCCTTCATGCGAAGGGTAAAATTGACAATATACTAAAACCCGTATCGAATTATACAAAATACCCATAAGAAGATCGCTACCCATATAAAAATGGTAGAAAAACTCAAACTCTAAAAATGTGGGATACATAGGAATGATTTAGAATCCTTCATGACTTTGTCTCTATATATAAAGCAACCTTATATTTTTGGATAAATAGCATTAAAGAGGTTCTTGGAGTTGGCCGACTCCCAAAGAATACATTCATGTTCCCACTCTTTTGAGTATTGGACATTTCTACTCAATACATATTATTGAAACTCAATGATGTCATAAACATGTGGAGAGTTCAGCAATTGTTTCTTTTCAACTTTGTTCATTGTATTTTGGCACTCTTTTGAATCTTCCCTATAATGTGTCTTATCTTCAAATAGTGGGCATTAGTCTTGACAAAAAAACACAATTGCTACTTCCTCCAATGGCCCTACACTGGTCAAGAATTATACCCATTGAAGAATGCTATGATATACATGCAAAAAATGTTTTAAATAACTAAAGTTTTAGTTCTTTCTTTCTTAATTAAGATTTTTTTTTCTATCCTTTTCTTTTAGAAATTTTCTTTGAATTTAAAGGTAAACAGTGGTTAATGATTTCATGTTAACACTCATTGCTTAATTGAAACATGGATTTTCTACACTAATTTTTATTTTTATGCCTTGCAAACCACATATAAAGAAATCAATCAAATCGTTCTCATCTAATCACAAATCTTTCGAATTCACTCATCATCTGCTTTAAATGAGGGTTAATTCAAGGTAGGTAGGCTATAAGTCTAGGTTGACACCAACATGTCCCTCCATTTAATGTAAAGATAGAATCTCAATTAATCAATCTGGCCAAATGTTCGAATAGGGGTGAAACTAGAGGCGAATTTTAATTCGACCGGCATGATTTGACTAAAGAAGTCAGTGGTTTTTAGATTTGAGGTTAAAAATCAGTTATGATACCCTTGCACCGATACAATGCGTAGTGGCCGCTATGCTTTTTCTCTCCTCTATTTTTTAATTTTTTTATTTCAAAAAATTCTAAAAAAGTTACAAAAAATTAAGAAAAATCTTGGTTTCACGGTGATGCATTTATATTATTATTTCACAGTCATTTAAATAATCAAATATGGTTTTCCATCAAGAGTGTCAAATGTCTTAGAAACAATTAAGAATAATACCAAAAAATGTTAAAAAAAAAAAGGAGAAAATTTCTAGTAATTTTTTGTTAATTTATTGACATGGATAGATATTATGTAACCATATATTTATATATATTGAACTTAATAATTAATGAAATTTGGTAGAAATCATAAAAAGTTATGAATACATGAAATTTACATTGGAAATTAGTCAAATATTGTGTCTATTTGAAGCAAAAATCTGAAAAAAAAAAAAAAGTTTGGAAATTTTTTTAGAGGATAGAGACAACTCGCCGCTGATTGGGTGGCTTGAGGTGGCTTCATTATCAATTTTTATAGAAACTTATCATTTATGAATGGGCCCCACACTAAATGAATGATAAAAAATAAGTATTATTTTTTAACATCAAAGTATTCAAGCGTTTGATCTGAATTTTTTAGATGTCTCATCTGATTAATCTTTTCAATATATATAAATCTCTCGATCTACACATCCGAGGAGGTTTGATCAACTTAAAAAAAAAACCATTTAACAGCTGCATTGAATGAATGTAGCTACAGAATGTTAAAAACCTGTCACATTTTTACTGTTCACACGTCCTAGCAGGCACAAACTGTAAAAAATAATCAAATGGGAATATTCAAAAGATGAAAACGGTCAAAAAAAATGAATAGGAAGCTTTTCAATTATTAAAAGTAATAAATAAATAAATAAAGAGTCTATTTGGACACTAATAGTCGGTAATAGATTTTCATATTCATTATCACTTCAAAGTTATATAGTTTACCATTGCTTTTTACTCGGATTTTGACGTGTAACGTAGGAAACAAGTACAAGAGATATGTTTTACTACATTTTTGTTACCAACGAAATAAATATGAGGTAGTTATTTAGTTGCTCAATTTTTTTTTTTAAATACTTTTTATTTCAAACTTTTGTGTTAAAATTATCATTTTATTCCTAAGTTAAAAAAATAATTCCTCCACATAAAACTGAAGGATAAAATAATAATTTCACATAAAATTTTAAAATCTAATATCTCTTAAAAAAAAAGTTAAGTATCTAAATAACTACCTTAAATATATTCACAATTCACAATTGTGCGAATCACTGGTCGTCCCTGAAACTGCCCAAGGAACCCACGCATTTTGCGTGAACAGCGGCCGCAATTGCGGCTGTTGCCCTGTTGCCACATAGGAAGTGTTATCATCATTTTAAAAACTAAACTAACAACAGTATACCAATTTTTTCAGCCATGTAAATATTCACAAACCTTAATATCAAATCAGCCTAATTAAATTTTGCCACGGAGCGATAGTGCAATTACAAAATGAGAATTTGGTGATATTTTTTTATAACTATCGCACTTCATATTGAAAGTGAGACTAATCCCATATGTATAAACTTTCTAATTCACACGTACTGGTTAAATCTATAGAAAGTTGTCTATTGTAGTTGAGTGTGAATCGAACAACCTCTACTTCAAGAGTCGGGCTTTTTGACTGTTAGATCAATCTCATGGGGCTTCACGAGTTGATGATCATTGATGGGTCAAACTATAGTTTTTCATTTACTAAAAGAGGTGTGTGTTACTTAAAGCAATTTTAATAATTACTTTTTACTGTACAGTTTTAACCACTAATCATGTAAGGTGGAATAGTAAAGAGTTTGAGAAGACGATAAAGCCAAGTGGATGCATCCCCTTTGACGTCAAACCTATCGTACTCAAATAGTCAAATCAAAGTTAGTATTCATGTTTTAGCCATATATATATATATATATATATATATATATATATATATATATTATTATAATGAGTATAGAAAAATGACTATTTTACTATTTTATTTAGACTAAGTAGTCTATTGTTTTGTGTGTTTTAGAATATATTTAAAGAGATTTTGGACGTTTTGCAAGATTTACTGGGAAATGTAAGATATGAGAATTCAAAAGGTGAATTTTACAATTTATAGACATAAGTTGAAATTTTTAATAATTATTTTATCATAATTTTAGAGGTTTTATTTGTAAACTAATTAATTCAAATCCATTTATGAGAGTTTGGATTAATTTAGTCATTTTTAGAATTGATTATAAGTGGTAAAATTATTTATTAGATTTTCCATACTTTGAAAATCCAATTATTAAGCCCATGAAGAAAAACCCATGAAGAAATCCACATGTTTGAAAACTATTTTCATTATCTCAAGCTACATATGAGGAAATTCAAAATTTACAAGCCAGTATAAGAGGATTTTCGAATTTGAAAAGTGAATTAAGGAAAAATAAACAAAATAAGAATGGAAGAAAAATAAGGAAGGTTTGACATATATTCAGTATTTTGGCCATAAAGTTCCACTCTGATGTCCGATTGAGAAGAAGAAAGGAAAATTTGAGATTTTCAACAATCATAGTGGGTTTCAAGTTGGTGGTTTTGAATTTCCTTATTGATTCTTTTATTTTTTTTTATTCTAAAAATTCCAATTATGTTGTAATTTTTATTTCATGTTTTAATTAACAAGAGAATGTGATAATTAGAATTATGGTTTTCCAATTGTTCTTTCATGTGTAATGAAAATTTCAATTTTATTTCCATTCTTTTAATGATTTTATGTTGTTTATTTTTATAAGAAATTCAAAGAAAATGAGATTATTTTAGGATTGGTAGAACTTGATTTTTCTCTTCTAACGCTCTTTTGAAGAGTGAGATTATTTTATATTTGAAATTATAAATAAATTTTTTATCTAAACCTAAAGTCAGAATTGAATTTTCTTAATTAAATAGATTTCATAGATTTCACTGTAAATACCATAAATTAAATTTAAAATATATAGATTATAGAAATAATTTCATCCTCATGATTTATCTTTAATTAATTATTTTTTACTTTTTGACCTTTTCACCTTTTTACTGTTTTAATCACTAATCATGTAACAAAATAGAAAACATGATGACAGTCATCGCAGGGTTTCAGCTTGGTGGAATAGTGAAGAGTTTGAGAGGAGGACAAAGCCAAGTGGATGCATCCCCTTTGACCTCAAACCTATCGTAACAGTCAAATCAAAGTTAGTATTCCTGTTTTGAGCCGTACATCTCTGCATTCCTCCATTTTCATTGTTCTGGTTCATCACTTCTATTCTCCATTATAAACGTGGATAATATTTCTTTTCTCTCTCTTCTGCGCTCGATGGATACCTAAGAAAAGCCCATTCCCCACTCTAGAAATGGTCTTCTCTCTTGAAAAGAAAGCTTTCTCACTCCTTATGTGGAATGAATCTAATGATACTTAGAAAGATTTTAAGAATCTGAGATAAGTTGATTGATAATTTTGAATTCGACCTATAGCATATTACATTCTAATATTATAATAATAGTTGCATATTTTGATAAATAATTTCAATCTATTGTAGGGTTGGTCGGTGATTAAAAAACTTTTCTTATGAAAGAAAATTTTAGATTAAACTCACATTCAAATTCTTCTGAGTCACTTAGGGAGTTATTTCTCATCGACTTATCGTATGTGTATTGGAAGATTTATACTTGCTCGTAAAATTAGTATCACCTTCAATGTGAATGGAGATATTCATGTTAAAAAAAAAATTGAAAAAAGGAAGAGGATTAAAGTAATAGTTTTACATTTCCATCTTAAGTTAAAAAGTGACAGATAGTATTTTAATAGTTTACCATAAATTGAAAAAAAGTTAACACAATGCCTATTTTGATGTCTTACATTGAAAGTTTGGATGGTCGGTGCTGATTTTTTCAATGGCATGTTAATATTTCCAATATTTCAACCAAAAATCTCAACATATACACACAAAAAACTGTGGTCCAACCAGGACACTAGCCCATGTTTCATATTGACAAACAAAACAAATTTTGACTTTAATTTCTTAATTTTACTGAAATTTAAATTCTACAAATTGACATTCTCTAGCAACTTAGGTCATGGCCAACCGGAACCGAATTAGCACATCTAAAGAAAATCTCAAATTCGGGTTGAATTTGTTGAGGGTTGAGTTCAACTTTTCGCTCAACATAAATTTTATTTGAAACTTGATAGGTCATTTATAATAGAACGAGAATGATTTTTGTTTAAAGTGAAAACAATACCTCACTGTGAAGAAAACAAAAAGGGGTAGAAAATCAAGAAGTAAACTCTTTTTCAATATCATTTTCAGGACTATTTTGTCAACCAAACACATTAAGTCTTTCAAAACCATTTATATTTTCAATCAATAAACTAATAAGGGAGGCATGTATCGGCGTAATGAATTGTATCATACTATTATACGTTGACATACCTCCGTTGACACCTATTCAGACTCCAACTTTAATGCACTGATGTATTGCGACTTTCATTTTTCCATAATATTACATTCAATACACAATATATCAACTGTATTTTTTATCCTGACTTTGAACCGAGAGGAGTCCTAATTGTAATACGCAAGGCTTCCCCATATTGCAAATTGTTGGGTGGTCTCGAGTTGTACGGTACATGTGGTCCTTCGCTTTTCCAGGTGTCTAGATTCTTTAAAACATTTGAAAAATGTGGGAGAAAGGAAGGAGGAGAGGAAATGGAGATAAGATTCAGTGATTGTGAAAGCGTGTGAAATTTGATTGGAACAAGAATACTACGTTGGTAATATGTGTTCTCCAAAAGGAGAAAGGGAGGATTACTGTGGTCCACTTCTAAGACAAGGTGGAGATGACACGTAAGCATAATAGTAATATTTTTGTCGTTTCCTCTCATCAAAGAACACAGCCACATTTCACTCCCCTACTATTTTTGTTTTATTCCACAATTTTCACAAGCTCAATTCAATGTTTCAAATGCCTCACATGGCAAAAATCTTCTATCAACACCATGCATGCACAACCAAAAGGATCATAATAAACTGTGAATGTATCACCCCCATCAACACTTCTTCAATATTTTAAACTATTCCCACTTTTATTTAAAAAAATTATCATGCATCTCAATTCATACTTACACTAAAATTCTTTTATTAAGGGATTTAAGTAAATTTAAATTAATTAATTTTGTGGGTTGTATCATGGGTTGAGATGATTATATTATGGTGAGATTTGATACTTGAAAATTTATCACAAATTTTATACCGATCACATCCCGTATCATGATTTAAATAATCTTTTCGATGGGTCCATATATTGTATTCTTGTAGTAGTATTTTAACATCGTGTATACTGCATCAATTCAATTCACAAATGAAAGAGTACCACATCATCAAAATATAATCTTTTGAGATTGTTTTGGACAAGTAAATTACAAAACTAAGAGCCTTAAAAATAATGGAGAATTCTTTTCCATATTCATTCTATAACTTAAACGTGGCATTATTTTTTTTAAATGAATTTTGATTCAATTTTGGGTAATTGAGTATCCATTGGATCAGTGTCACTTAAGGCATATTGATGTTAGATGGGGTATAGGGTATGTGAGGGTCATTAATTCATCATAAGTGAAACCCATTATTGAAGAGGGAGAATTGATAGAAGAGGTGCTTATTAGAGTATTTATATAATTTAATTATAATTGAATGGTTCTTATTCATTGTTTAATATAGACAATGAACTAATATGGTAAAATATAATTTACTCTCAAAAGCTAAAAGTGTTATACGAAGTCATTGGTTTATCAAATTAACCTATATGGGACTTCGATCGCTGGTTGCACGTGAAACCTACTCTGACACTATATTAGAAAATCATGATATGATAACCTTCTTGAGGTAGAATTTACTCTCAAAAGCTAATAGTTAAGAGAATGGTGCCTCAAGTGTTATATGGAATCGTTGGTTTCTTGGATTAACCGCTGCGTGACTTTTGTCATTTCATATAGATGTCAAGTACAAAGTAATTCATTCATTCTTTTTTCTTTGATATGTACAAAGTAAATGGAAACGGGGAGTTCGGTTTCGGCCTTCAATTTGGCGTGACCGACCGTTCACGCATTGGAGTCTTGGGACCCACCCATGCACGTGCTGCATCAACTCATGAAAAATTTGAAATTATTCTTAAGCTGATTAAAGCAGTGTGAATGGTTTGAATTTGTTTTTTTTTTTTTTTTTAAGAGAGAATTTTGTAATAAGCCTGAGAATAAAATGATGATTTTAGTACGGAATGGATGAAAATGCCATCTTGAATTTGTGAAGTTAGTCCACAAGCTTTTGAGTGTAAAAATGATCTCTTTCACATCTGACTTATTCTTAGTCTTTTTTTCGTGAACTTGTCTTTGTATGTAAGAGGAAACCTTCATATTCATAAGAGAAAAAAAAAAAAAAAGCAGAAGACTTAAAATTTCGAATGTAATGATAATATTCCACTGAAAAACTGTGTATTGACCCATTGACAATCTATTCAAAGAACTTGTATAGAATAGCCTATTCATGGTCGGAATGTAGGCGTCACTTGACCAAAATCAAGGGCCACTGAATCAATAAACCCCCATTGAGTCATGCATAATTTTGAGGACAAACCAATAAAGATTTCCTTTTCGATTCATCCCTGAAGTTGAATACCTCATTCAAGAATTTTTTTTTATCCAATCCGTAGGAATCGATAGAAAAGGCAAATCTCTTATGATCCACCAGACCCGGCTCGGTTATTGATAGAGTGAATAGATCTGCCATTTCTTGAAATCTCTCTTCTGATTCAAAATCTGTTGACTTGAAATCAATATTAAGTGTTTTTTTTTTTTTTAATTTACATGTGTGAAACTGTGGAATACCCAGCAATAAAAGTGTCAAAGTCATAGAATATGACTTTAATAATGGAATATTGTGCTTTCTTCTCGTTTCTCTGCTAATTGTTGTATAATCAACTCATCCACAGTGAAATTGGTGTGGACATTCATTTCCATGCCAGATGATACGTATTGCAATAGACCTTTGTTGATTTTGACATTGTTACTAGGCTGAATTAGGATTTTTTAGCAACATGTGATTAAATAAGAGGTCTGGATTCGATTCCTCTTGGTCTAACCCAATGTACAAGATTTATAAATGGTTTCATATATCTATTGGATTAATCTCGCCTGCAAAGGTAAGGATACCCATGTTATTCAAAAGAAAAGGTGGGAAGACTTTGAAATGCAACAAATGGGATATTATTGTGATATCACTTATGCAATAATTGGAGAAAGCTACTATTTTAATTAATTGATATGTGTTCATTATTATATTTCTAAATTTTGCTATGTTTGGTGATATGAATGCTAAATAGACATTTTATATATAGAAAATAAAAGTGTTAACTCATATTAGATAGAATAAACGATTTCAATAATGGAAGATTGTGTTTTCATCTCATATCAATTGATTTGGACATATATATATATATATATATATTTTTTTTTTTAAATTTACGTATGGAAAACGGCAGATAATGAAAGATTCTCGGTTGATTGCTTTACAAACAACTCATCCACAGTGAAATCCATGACTCACGCCATGTTCATTGGTGTGGACATTCATTTGCATGCCAAACAATACGTATTGCAATAGACCTTTGTTGCTTTTGACAATTGTTACTAGGTCGAATTAGGGTTTTTTTTGCAACATGTGATCCACGGGGAATACATGCAAAAGTGATTACACGGTCTTGACAAGCAAATTTCTCTCTCCTTTTGCAAAATCAAAAGACGCCCTCCTACATTACTGTGCTGGCGGCCATGTTGATTACATGTAATCAGAGATTAAGAAATCTTTTTATTAGTTAATAAGCATCAGACTTACATTTCAATTTCGCCGACCCGTGACCCGTAAGAAATGCATCACTCTTGCTTAGGTTCAAAGTTTCAATCATCTATTTTCTTCATCGGCCACTCCGGTCGGAATGAACCTAGACAAAATTGTGCGTTAAACAAGAAATGGTCACCATCAAAAATCAAAGAGATGAGATTGTGAATTACATAAATCTGTTGCTAATCCTACTTAAAGTTCAAAATAAGAGGATTAAGTGTGTCTAAAGCATCATTGCACTAGTACTGTTGGAACATTGTCATAATGAAGATTAGGGGTTAAGGTCTCTTCAATTATTCTTGAAGGAAGACGATGACAGGGGGAAACTATCATAGATCCCTTTCACAATTCAGCCAACTTTCCATATGGAACCAAAATTAGAGAAATCTACTCTTCATACAAGACAAAAGATATGGGTATATAAATCCTAATCACAAATATCAAATAATGGATAATTTAATGTGTGATTATATTGTCGTAAAGTATTGCTAGCGAAAGAGGAATCACCATTGAATGAAGCACATAATAAACTGGATGGTTAACTCCCAAAATCAAATAAACTATTCATATGAGCGTATCATGGGTGATATATGTTAGGATCTTGGTATCCAGCTTAAAAGGATAGTCTAAAGTGATCTAAGTCTTTTATAAATCCTTATATCGCTCTCTACATTTTCAATGTGGAACTTGTTCGCAACTTCAATAATCCCCTCCTCTCCCCCCCCCCCCCCCCCCCCCCCACCCCACAAACGAGGCCAGCCATCCCGTCTGTGGCCAACCATCTCGTTCGTTTAGGGGATCTCCAGAATCCACATGAGATAGCCCTGAAACATGTCTCTGATGCAACTTGTTAGAACAAGTGTATCCAGCCCAAAAGACTAGCCTGTTAAGTAAAGTGACCCAAATCCTTTATAAATCCATCGATCCCCATTTACACTTCCAATGTGGGCCTCGTTCGCCATCCAACAAAATAATGACAATCTTTATAATACTTTATCTTAAACTTCAAATTAATTAGACCAAACTATTTAGACAGACAAGACATGAAACTCATTAAATATTGTATATAATTGTGATTGAATTGTTTAGAGTTTTAGCAAATATTAGGATATATATAGGTGACAAAATATATTTAGATTCTACTAAATATTGTATTTCTCTATTTAAGAATTTTATTCTTTATTCACTTCTCTCCTTGATTCAGAAAGGCGCACCAAACTCCGTGTATATTATACTACAGAAGAAAAAAAAAAGGAAAAGGTCAAACTCTGATGGTCCATAAGCACATGATTATGGGACAAAATTAGCCCTTGGTTTGGATGATAAAAGAGGCATTTGCAGCCTTAGATGAAAAGGAGGGATTTTGCCATGCAAAACACAATTGTTTTGACAAAGCTACACCTCATCTCTTACGTCTTCATTTCTTGAGAGTTACGTTTTGTCTTCATAACCCTTCATGTGAAGAAAGATGTCTGTCACTTAATTCATTGCAACGGGGGACCTACTCAACGACTTAGATAGCATGTTAAAGTCTTTATTTTTTTTTTTCAATATTAAATTTAATTACGATTGATCAAAAATAGTTAAACATCAAGCTTTTTATTGATGGTCATATACCTTAATTTGATATTCATTCAATTAATGTGACTATTGAATCAGAAATTCATACTTAAAAAGTAAAAACTTCCATATTTATCTGACAACTCTAAATCTCCAAATATTATAATCTCTAATCTCGAAAAAATTAGAGATTCCAATAATCTATGTTTGAAAGACTAATTCATTTTTTAAACCGAGAATTCTGAGTTCGATTCCCACTCCACCTTAAAGAGATACTTACATTAAAGTTAATTGGTGTTTGTCGCTAGAGAGGCTTCGATATAGATCTATTCAATCTGAACACTTGTGGTCAATAAAAAAATGCCTTCTCCATTATTAGCAAATCAATCTCCCTATCTCTAATGACATTTAAACTGTAAAAAAAATTTCTGAGTAAATTTTGTCGTGATCTCCTAAATTTAGAATCTCCAAATTGTCAAACACACATGATTTTACCCAACTTTAAAAAAAAAAAAAAAAAGTATATTATATTTCAAAATCAAGTGAGTGAAAATAGGATTTCCCAACGTGATTGAATGACTAAAAGCTTGGGAGAGCGAAATGTACAGTCTAAGAATATTATTTATTTATTCATTTCTTGATTTTTTTATGAATTCCTTTTTCAGTGTCCACTCCCTTTCCTTCCACTTGTAAGGTTTCTGCTGCATTATAATAGTTTTAAATAGATTTTGTTTATGCACGTTGAGAACATCTGATGCTATCATTGAACTCCGTCATGCATCATTGTTTATTCAATTTAAAATAGCAATAGCAATACTAATATTTTTAATAATAGAAATATTGAATTTACTTTTATCCACTTATATTGAAAAGATATACTAATATTTTTTTATCATAAAAAACATGGGTGTATTTATTTAATTTTTTTATTTTGATGGTCAAGGTGTTTAGAAATCTCACTTGGAGTAAGTCACTACATAGAGTGGCTCAGAGAGGTGTTGAGCGTTAATCGAATTCAAGACTTCTTTTCATGAGGAGAGTTTGTCAGGTCAACCTCCTCTTGTATTTTTATTTATTTAATTTTTTATTATTAGATAGTTTTTAATTAATATATTTATTCAAATTAATTTCATTTTTTTCCCTTTGTTTTAGTTGAATTAGAAATTGCCTCTACTATTTTTAGGCGATGTCAGAGTTTCTGAGGCAATAAAAAAGCAGGTTAACTATTAAAATAAAGAGTAAATTCAAAACGGGTACAAACTTCTTCAATGCCCAACTCATTAAGGGAAGATAAGTTGGGGAGAAATCAACGTTGATTATTTTATAGAATAAGCTTCTGACAATCTTATCGTGTTTGGATTCGGATGAGACATGACTTATTAAAATAAGAAGGATAAAGAAAGGGAGCTACTTTGATTAGAATGGATATTAATAATTACGAGGATGATTAAATTTAATATATGCACAAATAAAAAAATTGATTAGAGTAAGTAGTTTATTATATGTTTTAATTATTTGGATTATGTGGAGTCCAAAAAAATGTTTATAATTTTGTCCATTGGAATATCCTCTTTTATTGGAAGAAGCGTGTGCTCTTATTACAAATCGGTGACTTCGTATCATCAATCTTTCATGGTAGGTCAAGAATGTGTTTCAGAAATTGGAGGTCTTTTATTTGATTGCCACTTTACCACAACAAGTTATTTCTTGTAGATTTATGATTGAAAGATTTGCACACATCCAAAGAATCTGAAACCAAGTAACTATTGTGCAAAACCCTTTGCTAAATGTTGGCATACATGTCTTAAGACTACTTCCAAGGTCAAAGACTATTGAATAATCTACTTGTTCATTTGGTGGATAGTTTGATGGAAAATGAATGAGAATTGAATTAAGAAATTAACCATATCATGTTAGGGAAGCGCTCATCTCACGGGTGTTTTATGTAACTCAACATGAAATTTAGGGTATTTTCCATTTTACCCTTTTACTGCAGTATAAATCAGTTTACTGAACGGCTTACCGGATCACTGACTCTTTCACTGCAGTATAAATCACCTCACTGACCGGTTCACTAAAATCAGATCACTGAAATTTATCTAAATGAGACTGCTTTCTTCATACAGAACAATAAATCGAATCACTGATTGACTCACTGACCGGATCACTGAATTTTTTTTAAATGTTTTTGTACGACAGTGGAAAAGTAAAATGGACAATCCTTTAAAACCCGTGTCTCGTTACATGCCCATGTAAGGATCGCTACCCATCACGTTAATGCTAACCATCCTAACTTTCGACCAGCTCAAGGGTTAGGAATGTCGGACAATTTTTTTAATTGATGAGGAAAATTATAGTCAAGCTGATCAAGTTGTTTGGTCAGTGTGTAGGTTCCATGTAGAGTCTATTTAATGATAGGATTCAAACGGTCGAAAAATATTATTTTTTGAATTTAGATCTAACCTTTATTAATAATTTATTTGATGTATTATTATCACTGAATCAAGTATTATAAGTAAGAATATTTTTTAATTATTCAATTTTTTTAATCATAAACCAAATTATATCATCTATTATTACCCAAATGCCCATCCTAACACTAGCAATATTTGTTAGGAGACACGAGATGTAGTGAAATTCCTATTTTATCTATACCGGTATACCGCTCATCAAGTAACGGTGTACCGATATGTAGAACAGGGTGTTATCAGTACACCAGTATATGTAAAATGAGAATTTTACTTCATCCCGTGTCTCTTACCAGTTTTTACCCGTATTAAGATGGTTGTCCTTATTACCCATCAAACCACGTGAATTTTTCAATCCAAACTATGCCAGAATTACACTTAAGTTGATTTTATCATAATACTTACTTCCAAAAGAACTCACTTGATCATTCATCAAGAGGGACATATTATAGCACCTTAAAGTCTTAATTTTTGGGGCTATTCAAATTGATAAACATCAAATATTTTTTAATACCATATATAACATTAGCTGTTATAAAAGTAACACATTCAAATATCATATCGGGAGAGAAAATCGTGATAATTTAAGCAAATGTTTTAGATATTGACTAATATCTTAATCTTAATTTAGAGTCGATCTTTTACCTCAAGTCGTCGGCTACTAAATTAGGCTATAACTTATAAGTTAGGGTAAATCTAAAAAAAAATGAGGCTCATTTTTATTGTAAAATTTATTTTTGCCATGGGAATTGTGAAGAATAAAAAATAAATCTAGTATAATCTAATTAGGCCCATCTAAATTAATCTATTTTGATAAATGATCTGACTCAACCTATTTAATAGATTACCCGTCTCTATCCAAACCCATTTTCAAAATAAATAGACCCAATTCAAATAACAATAAATAAATGAGTAAACGCAACTGAGTAACACATCAAACTACATGAGGTCAATACTCATTTAAAATATAATCTTGATAGATGACTTGTGAAAAAAATCTCCTTAATGAAATAAATGAACAGCTCTGAGCTAAACCAGCTTAATTCGTTTAACAAAATATGAAATAAATTTAAATTTAAAATAAAATTTAATCTGAATTTCTTTTGAGTGGATCCATTGTTAGGTCTAATAAAAGTTAGATATGAAGGAGAAGTGTCCATGAATTAAAGTAGAAAATATGATAAAATGTAGTGAAATCTAATGGGGCTTTGTAATGTATTGTAAGAGCTGTGTGGCTTTGGATAAGTGAAATGGACACCCTCCAAATTTAGCAACAGAGAAGTATGGCCAGGATGTTCCTCTGTGTGAGGAAGACGACAGGTTAGGGAGAAGGCAATCCCAAAGATTTTGGTGTCGAGTATAACTCAGGCAACAGTGCTGATGTGGAAATACGTGACTAATACTATGATGAGCGAGCAGCTTTTGCCTGTTCCCACTAAATTCTTCAACCCAAGTGCCAGCTTTTGATCATATTTAATGTAAAAATTATATATTAAGGTTGAAATTAGGGTGTTACGATCCAATTTTAATAAACTCAATCTAATTATATCAGAAATTATTGAATCTCAATCTACTATAATTAACTCTACTTAAAATACTCAATTCAATATCGTTCAAATTATTGATCTAATTCAATTTGATTATTAAATTGAATTATTGACTCAACTTAACTTAACTTGAGTGTTATATTAAATTTTTTGAATAGGTTAAATTAGAATTCAGATGGAATCGAGTTGATTTTTAAAAATACTTGATTCGACCCGATTTGAATTTAATTCGAATTTTTTCTCTCTAACTTTGAAAATTTAAAATCCAACCCACTTAATTTATCGACGTCTTAATTCAAACTAGTTTATAAATGAATAGACAAAATCCAAATTAAAAATTAAATAAGTAGACTCAACTGATTCACACATCTAACCATATGAGGTCAATATTCATTTAAGTTAAGGGATAGTCTTAATATATGTCTTGCTAAAAAGCATTCTTAATCAACTCCTAAGGGCCACTCTTTATTAAACTTTTTTTTTTTAAGACCAAGGTGTCTAAGTCTCCTAAAGCACCTAAGTCAATCCTGACAGGGTTTCTCCTCATTGACCTTATCTGTATCTGCAAATTGAAAGGTTTACCCATGTTCTAAGAATTTGTCGAGACCAGGGGTATAAAAAATATTATCGGCTGATATTTTTCTCTTTCCTCCTCTTTTTTTTAAAAAACAGTCGATATCGGCCGATATGATACGGCCGATATGTCAGTCGATATTGTGAATACCGACCGATAAGATATGATATCAGCCGATATTCGACTATCCAAAACCAATACGATATGTATCGGCCGATATTTCACTCTCCTGATTGAGACACTTGAATACTTAGGTTAAAAAAAAAATTCTAACAAGAGTGAGTAGAGTAGAATCAAGACGTTGGATCCCTCATTGGATAGAAGCGGGTAAAAATATCACAGGAGATATCTTGTATCGATTGAGATATTGGATGCTCGATATATCTTGAGTGATACGAGATGTATCGTTGGTCGGATAAGATCTGAGACCGGGCATTTTTTTTTTATCCCCTGATCAAAGCAACATAGAATCACCAAAATGATTGCACGGAAAGCATGTGCGTTTTAGGCCACATATTGTATGTCAATATCACCCACCAGAGACACCATCAACTCGCTTTCAATGCACGTGTCATGGCCCTTCTCCCATCTCTGCCCCACCTCTCCTCTCTCTCTCTCTCTGTCTCCTCCTCCTCCTCCTCTTCTTATTATCCCTCCCTCCTTCCAATTCTCTCTTATCTTCCCAACTTTTGCAAAGGAAAGAAGAGCAGACAAAACCACTAAAAAGGGCCAATACCCTCATCTATCTCCTTCTCTTAATCTCTCTCTTTCATTCATTTATACCCATTTTTCCCTTTCCTTCCTTTCCCTTGTCTCTCCAATAGAAGTCACTACCAAACAGAACAAGGAAAGCCATGGAAGAGCTCATTTCCTCAACATCTTCTTCCCCTCCAAATGCCACTGCTGCTACCAACTTTTTCCCCCACCAATACCCTGATCCCCTTCAGCGGACACTCCAGTTTCTCGTCCAGACCCGACCCGAGTGGTGGGTCTACGCCATTTTCTGGAAGGCGGCCAGAGACCACGACGGGCGGCTGCTGCTCGCATGGGGGGATGGCCATTTCCGGGGAAACAAAGATGTGGAGAAGATGAAGAAAACCCAAACCCTGTTTCAGAAACCCGGTTTCGACCAGCCTGCGGAAACAAATGCGGACTACAGGAAGAGGGCTTCGTTCAGGACTGCTCAAATTCAAGCTCTGGAAATGGACTGTTTCAGTTCTGATGGAGATGTGACTGACGCTGAGTGGTTCTATGTGGTTTCGCTGACCAGGACGTTTGCCACTGGGGATGGGATCCCCGGCCGGGCGCTGAGCTCCGGCAACTCTGTTTGGCTTGTGGGTGCCACTGAGCTGCAGATGTACGACTGTGAGCGCACAAAGGAGGCCAAAATGCATGGAATTCAGACCCTTGTCTGCGTTCCCACCTCTAATGGAGTGCTCGAATTGGGGTCTTCCGATCTGATACAGGAGAATTGGAGCCTTGTACAGCAGGCCCGGGCGCTTCTGGGACCGGGTCTTGACTTGGGTTTCAAAACCAGTCAACCGAGTCCACCCACCACGACCAGACTTATGGACCGGAGCCTCAGCCCCTCCTTCGCCGACATTGGGCTAATTGCCAGCTCTGTTGAGGCGAAGAAGGAAGGCGGAACTACGGGTACCGGGCAGTCATCGTCAGTCGACTCCGAGCACTCCGACTCAGACGATGCCGCCGCAGCAGCTGCTGCAGCTGAAGTTGAGAAGCAGCTGCGGCGGCCCAAGAAGAGAGGGCGGAAGCCAGGAAACGGACGGGACATTTCGCTGAATCACGTTGAGGCGGAGCGGCAGCGGCGGGAGAAGCTGAACCACCGGTTCTACGCTCTCCGGGCCGTTGTCCCCAACGTGTCGAGGATGGACAAGGCTTCCCTTCTCTCCGATGCCGTCGCCTACATCAAAGAACTGAAGGAAAAGGTGGAAGAGCTGACTCAGTTGCAGAAGGAATCTAGTTCCAAGAAGCTGAAGAGAGGAGCAATCCATTTCTCCGACCAAGACGGCGACAGTGATCACAGCGGAGACGGTAAATTGGGAGGTGGGTTGGTTGAAATTGAGGTGAAGATCATTGGATCAGAAGCAATGATAAGGGTACAATCAAGAAATTCGGAACACCCGGCAGCGGCGATGATGGCGACTCTCCGGGACCTAGAACTGCATGTCCACCATGCGAGTGTTTCAAGTGTCAACGATCTGATGCTTCAGGACATTGTCGTGAGGATTCCAGATGGATTGCAGAGCGAGGAGAATTTGAAATCAGCTCTTCTCCGGAAGTTGGAGAAGATGCAGCAGTGATGAGATATTTTAAAAATGGATGGAAAGAGAGATTTCTGGTTCTGAAAAGGGCTTTGTATAGATGAGATGGGAATCAGGAATCCACAGAGCTGCTGCTTTTTCCACGCCTTTTCACTTTCATCTGTTTGGCTGAATCTCAAGTAAGAGAATAGTAAATAGTTCTACCTATTTTTCCTCCCGTGAGGTTTGTAGATCAAACTGTTCCACTCTCTGTATTCTACTCGAAATAATAATTAAATTTCCACTCTAAAAGTGTTTTTTTTTTTAATCTTAGACACAACAATACTTTGATATTATCCATTTTTTAGTTCAGATACTACCTCTCTATTTTAATTATCCCGTAACATCTCTAAGGCTCTGGCCCAGTAGTTGAAACAAAAGACTTCAGAATTGAAGTCTTGTAACTCCACGAAGAGTTGTTCTCTATAGAATATGTATAGAGTAAAGTCCCACTCTTTGAACTTGGTACAAAATAATCCAGTGAGACACCTGAACACCTTCGATAAAAAAATGGCCATTCATTTACACACTCAGTTTTTCTGTCTCTACACACCCATTTCCAAATGCGGGTGACTAATTACCATTTTGTCCCCACATTTACATTCGTTCGAACGAATTCTCAGTTCATTTTAGCATTCATTTGATTCGTTCCAACGAATCTCCATATAAAATCAATTTGTTTGAATGACAAATGAACGGGTTGAATGAATCGATTCATTATAATGAATCAGTTATTCATTAAAATAAAATGATTTTTTTTTTAATTTTAAAGTTATTTTTTAAACACGGTGTATTTTTAAAATTTCTCAAATTAAATATCTATACTAATTAAAATAATCTGATAAAAATACTTTGAGGCTTTAAGGTCTTTTGACATTCCTAAATATTTAAAACACAATATTTTACAAATAAGGGTATCCCTAGGGTGTGCTGAAAATACATTTAGGAGTGTCAAAAGACCTTAAAGTCTTAAAGTATATTTATCAGGTTATCGTAATTAGTCTGGATATTCAATTTTAGAAATTTTAAAAATACACAGTGCTTAAAAAATAATGTACATAGTGTATTAAATAATAAAATCTCCTTTAAAATTTTAAATTTATTTTTTAAGCACTGTATATTTCTAAAATTTCTCAAATTGAATATCCGGACTAATTACGATAACCTGATAAAATACTTTAAGACTTTAAGGTCTTTTGACACTCCTAAACGTGTTTTCGACACACCCTAAGGATACTTTTATTTGTAAAATACTGTGTTTTAAATATTTAGGAGTATCAAAAGACCTTTAAGTCTTAAAGTAATTTTATCAGATTATCGTAATTAGTCTGGATATTTAATTTGAGAAATTTTAAAAATACACAGTACTTAAAAAATAATTTTAAAATTTTAAAAAAAATCAATTCATTATAATGAATCACTGATTCATTAAAATGAATTAATTCATTCTATCCGCTCATTCGAATGAACGGGCGTTGCTGTTCACCCGATTCATTCGAACGAATTGATTTTATAAGGGAATTCGTTCGAACGAATCAAAATTTGATGGGGTATCCGTCAATTCGTTCGAACGAATGTCGAAATGAACTGGAAATTCGTTCGAACGAATGAAAATGTAAGAGTAAAATGGTAATTAACCACATTCATCCGAAAATGAATATGTAGAAGAAAAAAATCGAATGTGTAAACGGATGGCGATAATATCTAAACCTTCCTGTTAATATACACTAAACAACTGATCATTCACGATGGAACGAGAACTCCACCGTGAGATTCTGAATATGGATCAAATCATTGTCTCATCAGAAATTATATCAATTAAGTAGGAAAAAATATTATATCATATCATTAAATATAATATAAATATATTATTGAAATATAATATTATTAAGTTATTAAAAAAAAAGAATAAACTTAAAAGTTATTCTCTTTGCTTGCCATGCCATGTCAGCAGTGGGTATCAGCCTTCGACAACAATATGCAATCACATGAAATCACTTTGCTGAAATGAAAGTCTAAAGTGGACTTTATTATTTCTCTGTCATAAATTTATTTTTTATATAATTCCAAGTTTCCAACATTGAAGGTCTGTCCAACTCATTAAATCTACTGAGTGCACAAATCTTACCGGTTGCTTCTGAAAATGTCCCACTCACTTAAATACCCATCATGGGTTACAAAAAAATTGGATGCAAACTTTATTTTTTTTTAAAAAAAATTAATGTAAATTAAATGTTTAATAAAAGCTAATGTTAAATTTATTGGTGGATAGAGACCATCTGAACCCATACTTCTGATGGTATTAATAATATAAGATCGAAAAATAATAGGGATATTTGTTTATTTTGTTGGAAGAAAAAGGTATATAGAGTCTCTTATTATCAATTACACCGGTCATCATATCAATATCGTTTAATAAATATATGGATCTTAAAATTCTTTCTCGAAATAGAATAGAATTAGGGTTGAAATTTTGGGCCTCCAATACATCTAAGGTCCTATTGGTGCTTGGCACATACTGGTTGGAATTTCAGATTCCAACTGAAATTTTAGTCTATCCCCTAAATGGTTAGGATAAAGACTCTATGATGATGGTGATAAAATAGAAAAAGTCCATGATTCTATTCCTTAATTATTTTAACCCTCAAATATGAAAAGTTAAAAGGCATTTAATGTGCTCAGTCAATTTTAAAACCCTAATTTCCTTGACTAAGCTATAACCATTTAACTATTTTCCAAAGTTTAATCTAAGGGTTTAAAAATTGGACCCGAATTGTATCACCAACAAGCATTCTCTCTTTTCTTGTTTTTCGTTTTGGAAAAATATAGAAAAATTGACAGAAAAATATAAAAAAAAATGGAAACACTAGGCTGTGCATTTTTTTTTTAAATGTAACTGTCATTTACAGAGCTTTAGACTCTTGAAAGTCAAAATTTTGATACATCTTAACAATTTTAAAAATGTCTTAAAACTTTGAAGAATGTCTAAAAATTTATAAAGAAAATCAACATGAGAAAGCGCATGATATGAACTTCATGTTCTCGAATATCCCTTAGTGACGTGTATCTTCTATTATAATTCATAAATAGTTTTATTAAAATGTCAGAATATTAAAAAATTACACAAAGACTCTAAAAGCTCTACCAATCACATTTAAGAATCCTTATTTAATTGTTGAAACTGCTCGAGGCATGTGCAAACCTCCCTATTAATGGATTACACTTAGGGCTGCAACTCGGATTGGGTTTTGGCTCGACCTGCATGACCCGACCCGAGAAATCATGCGGGTCGGGTCGAGACTTTTGGGCCAACTATTCGGGTCGGGTCGGGTTCATAAGATAAAAACCCGTATGAAATTCGTGTCGGGCCGGGTTGAAGATTTTACAAGTTAACCCGATCCGACCCAATCCTACCTAACCTGGCTAAAATGGGTTTATAATGGGGGTCGGGTCATAATTCGGGTCGGATTGGGTTATAGAGTTCAGGTTGAGAATTCGGGTCGGGTCGGGTCGGGTTCCATATATATCAACTAGGGTCAGGTTGGGTTTTAAGAAACCTGATCCACCTGACCCAAGTTGCATTTACACTCTATATTCTATAAACTATTTGAATGGTGTTAACACATCTACATTAAATTCTATAACTACAGGATATTATTTTATTAAAGTATTTTTTTTAAAAAAATCAAAATTTGAGATTATCTTAGAGCTGAAACTTAAAGAAATTAATGAAAATAACTCAAAATGATAAAAATTAATAAAAACAACTCAAAATAACTCTACAAAAATATTTTTGAAAATAACTTAAAAATCAATCAAAAGTGATTTTTAAAAAAATTACAAAAACCTGTATCAATCGATACAATGCAATATCGGTCGATAATTCAAGTCGTATCAGCATTTTGCATTTGGATGAAACGCAATGATACGTATCAGCCGACACGTATCGAGAATGTGTAAGCCGATACGAATCGGCTGCTTCTTTATCCTAAGGTTTAATCATAATCTGACGCAATAAAACTATGAAATAAGAGAAAAATTCTTTCCTAAAAGCCAAAGAAAATGAGAGCACTAAAATAAATTTCAAAAATTACTTTAAAATATTGTCACTGTACATGCACCCATCTTAAGGACACCAAAATGCCGTCAAACAGCAACTTTTTATTTAAGAAAAGTTGTCTAATTTAACTTATTATAAAATTAGTCTTATTTTTTAAAATTATAACCTAAAATAAAATCTATTCTGACATTTTAATTCGGCACTAAAGAAAAGTGATAAAATCTCCTTACAACCTTTGCTAAGCTAACAATCCTCACAAAACTCAGGACTCAGGACTTCACTCTCATACTCCAATTGCAGAAGACTTAGAATCCTCCTAAGGATGCAGCATCTGCTCCTATACTGACACTTCCTTCACTGCTATTGGCAGGGGAGAAATTATTTCATTGCAGATGAGTGGGTTGTTAGACTTTAATGCATATTAAAAACCTATAAAAGATGTCGGATCTAGATAACATGAGTTAAATCTCGATCATCAGATAAGAAATTGCATACCTTGAGCCATACCGATGAAAATTTAAAGTCAAAACTTACAAACACAGATTCTTATGCCATATAAGGCATATTTATTACAAACACATAAACACATTCAAAGCAGGTAAATGGTTTCCACATGTAGAAAACCTTAAGAACTTCTAAGTCTCGACTTTCAACGAAACAACATTGGTCCCTCCAATCCATCATCTGGTTCATATCCTGTATTGTAAGAGACGTGAGCAACAACCCAGTGGGGAGAACTTAATCAGATTTATGTATATTGCTAACACTGGGGTCGGTCCTCAGCCGTGTCAACAACACCGGGGTCAGCTCCCATTTGAAGTTCCAAATAGAACTAACATTAATTCCTCCACGGAAATAATGTAGCAACTTCCAAGTGCATAAGGCCTCCACGACCCGGCTTACTAGCACATCCAACCCAGTGATTCAAGACGGCTCTCGACCAACCTCAGTAGTTACGGCCCAATGGCCAATATCAATTTTTCAATATTATCATCTTTAACAAACTTAACCTAATATCATATTCATTCTGTGCAAATGCATGACAATGCAAAACCATACATGAGTTTTGATCTTACCACTTGAAATATTCATGTCAGCAGTCTTTCAATCAATAATAATCAATATTCACACAAATATATAAAACTGGATTTAATAACACGATTGCTTTCGCCCAGTTTTTACCTAGCAATTCTCAGGCACTCCATGGGTCCATACTGCGTTAGAGGCTAAAAGTCATCAACTCCCTGACACCATTATTAACGCATACGTTCTACACAATTAGAACATTTTGCATCCTTACATGTAGGAAGTGTCAGGTTTCGTATTCTAGACCTATATAACATTTTCTATCTTAAATGTCCATGGGTCCCATTTCAGTCTTTTATTAGTGGGTTTAACATACAATACAGTATAGCATCGGTTTGAGTTTCCTCACCTTCTCCAGTTGAATTTTTCAAAGAAAATCTGTAAGATATAGTAAAACGTATAAATTTTTTATTTACGAGTATATACACATAATAATTTCCCAAACTCCGTGTTATTTTCCAGAAAATATGATATGTGTAATGAGTCACCTAGGCTCTTTCTACTCCTTTACATTATGTCAGAAAGTTAGTTGTCAGTCATCCAAAACATTACAATAAAATGAAAAATGTAAAGCACTCAGTGCCTTCTCTAGTATTGTCTTCTTGAATGACCATGGAAACATATTGTGAGAAGTCTAGAGGGTACAGAGACAGTAAAATAAATAAAAGTACTCAGTGCCCTATCCTCGTATTGCCTTTTGGAAAGACCACGGAGACATATTGAAAATTCGGCCTAGAGGGTATAGTACAGGAATTTAAACACAAAAGGCGGGAAAATAAACAGACAATAGTTAGCTGGGGTTAGTCTTTTCTCCTATTTTACTTAGGGTCGAAAATTATATTTTGAATATAAAATAATACAAATCTTAAAAGTGAAATTTAAATTTTAAGAGGAAATCTCTTTTCCCTCAATTTAGAAAATCCTATTTTTAAACCTCCAATACTAAGTCATTCTACTCATAACTTGCTCTTGAGTTAATAAAAATAAGAATATGATTGTTTTAATACCTTGGATCCAAAATCCCGTCTAAAATTGACTAAGTTTGAAAATCCTCTAAGGAACGCGAGAAAACCCGATGCTTGCTGCTGTTGTTGAAATCGAACGAACAATGAAAGAAGAAAGGAAAATAAAAGATCGAAAAGGAAAGAAAGAGGTGTTGGAGGTTTGTTTGTTGTTTATTTTTTTTAGTTTTTCTCCAATCATTCTTTCCCTTCAGTACCTTAAATAAGCAGCCACGGTAAACCCCAACCGCCCACGTTACAAGCTACAAAATTAGCTTTTAGCATTTTGATAAACATGCATTAAATGTTTTATTATTATATTAGTATATCTTTCTTTTTTCTTGTCATTTACCTCATTTTTCACCTTACACGTTGCAAAGATACAAAGATTTAAAACTTATCTACTTAAGATATTTTATAATATTTTTTTATTATCTTCTTTTTACTAATTACTACTATATCCCATCTCTCATTTAGATATTTCAGGATCTCACTAGACTGATACAATTATTTCACTAGGTCAGGTATTAAAAACTAAGTATGGTATTAAAATTTGGAGTGAAATCTATGTAAAAAACCTAGTGCTTTGCTAAAAATCACCATTTTAGCAAGATCTCATAATTTTGAAGAATCACTTTGAAAAGATCCAACCTTATAGGTTGATAGAGCAAATTTGTCTGATAAATACATTCTAAAGTTTTAAAGTGTTTCGAAGTCAAAAACCACATTTTCCAACTTAAAGAATATTCAACGGCTCATATTTCATGGCTTAAAGTAAATATCAAAAACTCAATATTTTGGGGTGTAAAGAAATAAATAGCTTAGTTATAATATAAATTGAGTACTGATTCTCTCCGTATATTTTTAGGACTTTCTCTACCCTATCAAATTGGGATTTTACTACTTAAAAACTCAGGGGTAAAATAAATTAGTAAAACTATAACGAGATTAGCATGTCATTAGGTCCAAAATTAAAAAATATTTACTAATCTAAAATTTGAAGTTCAAGCTAAGTCAAATGACTGCGTTTCTATAACATCCACAGTTCAAGCTTAAAATAATAATATTATTATATTCACAACTTGCCCATATACCTTTAAAACTTAATTAAAAGAACTACCGGATTCGGATCGAGTCAAACTCAGATCTGATGGAAAATTTATTTGATAATCTTCAAAATTATAGGAAAATAATTCATAATTAACGGCTAAAAATTATTTAATTAATCACAATTAATTATAATTAAACCCTAAATTGGGCTCGGGTCTTACACAAGGATTACAGTCCTACCCGCAGGCTACAAAGATTACATCAATCTTATCCACCCTTCCTCCCAATCTCTCTTTCTCATCTGTTTCTCTCCAAGATAAAACTTCATAGCCTAGAAAGCCAAGGATGAAAGAGAACAATATATATGGGCATACACAAATTCGACCTAGTGAGCCTGGGACCAACATACAATCCAAGCCTAAAAGGGCTTTAAGCCATAAATCCAACAGATCCATGAATTTTACGAGACTTAAGTTACGAGTAGAGAGAAGAACTCCACGTCTTTATTTATAGTATTATGATTTCTTCTTATCAATGAGACCTCTAAAACTAAAAATAACCTATGTTCCTAAAGAATTACCACCCGATTAGTTTCCTAGAAAGGAATGATAAATTTAGAATATAATAACCAGACCCTTTAAATTAGAAAAATAATAATTTTTTAGAATTATTAACTCGACTTTGTGACCGGTTAATATGATAGGGTACGGAAAGAGCTTCTCGAAAACGGATTATGTGACCTGATCAAAGCTCGTTTGCTTAGTGATTCAGCCTGACGAAGTTCGGAAGGCATTTTAAACATTACTTAAATGTCTTTTGTTTTACATATAAAATCATGAATAGTGTCTTATAAACCTATTGAGTGTGAAAAACCACTCTTCTGATATATTCAGACTTTTAAATTCACACACATATTAAGCTTTTGAGTACGTTACTCAGTGGTATTTTCAGAATTTCACGAGTATTCCTCGAAACGTATATTTTACATATGCTTTTATCTAAAAACCCTGATTTTTAAGATACCCCGTATTCCGAAAATTAGAAAACTCAGATTACATTCGATCTATATTTTATCAAACTCTTTGAAATATTTAGAATGTCGAAATGAGTATTTTAAACACTTGTTTCGAAGTGTCAAAATCACGGTGATTATAAGCCGTCTATTTTATTAAAACGTTGACTTTTTGAAAAATACTCTATTTTTGGTATCAAAATAAAAAGTAAAAGTTCCACCATAGGTAAACCCGGTGTTCTCAACACACATGCGGTGTCTGATTTTCACGAGTTAAGGTGTAATATAAACGAACAGAAAAAGGGTAAAATAACAATATTTTTCACTGTTACAGAATATAAGATTTTTATCTTCTTATCTTTCTGCCGACAGTCTTGAAGGGTTGAGATTCTACCGACAGATCCAAGGGACAGGGTTCATACACCCACTCTCACACAGTGATTTTTAACTCTTATAAATATGTACAGTCAGTTTAAGTTAAAATCACAAATTTATAATAGTTTTCTCAGTTTTTTTCATTTCTCTGCTGCTGCCGTGTTTACAAGTGCCCTAAAAGGAGCTGTCTTAATTTTTTAAGAAGATTTCTGTAAGTATTTATTTTGAGTTAATATTTTTAGTTTATAAACCTCATTAAGAGTAAGCTAGATATTTAATTTCATCAAATAATGACTTACGATTTGCTCTATAAAAATCAGAGAAGAAAATACAAAAAAATCGAAAAATCTGCCCTTTGAACGGTGATTTGCGGCGCACTGTGCGGGCCGCCCTAAATTGTCAGAAGTGCATTTTGGTAATTTGGGTGAACAGTGCCCGATGACATTTTCATAATTTTTATGAACAGTGCCCGATGCCATTTTTGTAAATTTTATGAACAGTGCCTTGAGTGACATTTTCGTAATTCTTATTAACAGTGTCCGATGGCATTTTTGTAAATTTTATGAACAGTTCCTGAGTGACATTTTCGTAAATTTTATAAACAGTGCCCGAGTGGCATTTTTGTAAATTTTATAAACAGTGCCCGGATGACATTTTCGTAATTTCGGTGAACTGTACTCGGATGACATTTTTGTAAATTTTATGAATAGTACATGAGTGGCATTTTCGTAATTTTAGTGAACAGTACCCGATGGCATTTTCGTAAATTTTATGCTGTGAATAGTGCCCAGGGGCATTTTGGTAATTTTGGATATTTTTGGGGGTAAAAACATAATTTTTGAAAAAGTTTAAAAAATGGATTTTATGTTGTTTTAGTTTAAAAATATTTATGTTAGACCAGTTGGGGATTTATTTTTAGCTGTATTAAGCTCAAGGGCAAAATCGTAATTTTTACAAAGTTGTAAGAAAACTCTATAAATGTATTGTCATGATATTTCAAACGCTTAGGAGTATATATTATGGCTATATAGTGTTATTATACGTTGTACTTACACTGTTTCCCGTTTTAAATAAATTGCTGAAAAATACTCGCTAACCAAAGGTGAGAAGATTCAACCACACTATATGCTTACTAAAATGCATCTCATTTTGCATTGAATACAATGTTTCTTTCACCATTAGCCTTACGGCAATAAGTGGATATCCGTGGTTATCTTTATTGACGGAAATGATGTAATGGGATTAGAATGCGATACCGACACTGTTCACACGTAAGGAGGTGATTATGAGTTTCTACATATGAAACATGAGCTTGAAAGTGTTTCGGGATGTCGAGATATAGCCATCCTAAAATGGAGTACGAAACTCACTTATTCGTATAGACTACTTGGTATTTTGATATGGGTGATTTAAAAATAGATCAGGTATCTAACCGTGATTCCGATAGGAATATGTATTTTTTGTATAACTGTGTGTATTGCAGAATAATTAATCTATGCAATAAATGATGAGTATAGGGTATACGTACCCGATTGGAGAGAACGGTAACACTTATTTGTGTTATAATGTAACCCGTTGGTGGATTTTTTAATCTGTGTTTAGTTTTCCCAACATAGTATTGTTATATACTGATTGTTGATATTTGTATTATAATTCCATATAGGATGGTTTAGAATCTATATTAGCTGAGTGAGGTTATTATGATCATATGTGCGAGAGATATTATGAGGGTTGGCAATTACATTTAAATCCATGTGTCGATGTACATATTGATTGGCGTACTGTGTATATCAAATTACCTCACACCAATGTATGAAGTACCAAGCTCGTGGAAGGCACTGGTACGAGGTGTATTTAAAATATGGGCTGTGTGAAGCACTGAGGATGAATTTGCCGGCGGTGTAGGAAACGTATTACTCGCTGCTAGGGAAGAGCCGAATACGTCGTTTGGCGGGGGTATCTTTTTGAGAAATGAAGGACATTTCATGGTAGATAATTGTGTTGACATTATTTTAAATGATTTCTGAGTGTATAAACTGTTGTTTAATAATATGTTTATTATTCTGATAATATGCTTTATTATCCAGAAGTTGTTGTTTTCTCTTCAATAAGTTTGTAAAGCTCACACTCCTTACGTAACAGGAAACTTCGGGGACGAAAGACGGGAGGATCTTCAGCTGTAGTATAGGGTAGAAACCCTTTAGCTATCTACCCAATGTTGGATTTTATGTTTAACTTAGTAGACATTATACGTATGAATATGCAATATAATAAACCCTTTATTGTGTTCGTTTGAAACACTGTAGGATGTAATAAAGTTTACTTCATTTCTGATGTGCAATTCTGATGTTGATGGGATTGATTGATGATAAATGTTAGGTAGATCACGTGTGACATTTTCTATTTAAACTTTCCTAAAAGATCAAGTTATAGATTACATGTTGGTTAGTAGTGTATCTACATACTATGCGTCGAGGTTTTGGGTCTTAAGCGGGCCCATGGTGGCCCCTCCATCTGCCTGGAATTTTTACCGGCTAGGTATGGTTGGGTCCGAGGCTACCAAATGTTAGATCCAAAATTAGTCATAAGAGATATTAAGTCCGTAAGATATTTTCCGCAAATGCTCAGTACTATGTTAAAAAAAAAAGAGCTTACGTCGGTGGGCCGAGAGGGTACGGGCGTGACATAGAATCTAAGTTTTACTTAAAATAAAAATCTCAATATGGAATAGGGTAGCAATTTAGACACCCGATTTCACATTTTTATACGAAATTACCATTTTGCCCCTCAGTTTTGTCTGGAGGAATCGTTTTTTTTTTTAAACTGAGGGCAAAATAGTAAATTTCACACAAAATTTTGAAATACGGTGTCTCTTAAAAGAAAAGTTGGGCGTCTAAATGATTACCCTGTGAAATATTGCATATTGTCAAATGGGTAGATTAAAAGGTCAATCGACCACTCATGTTTACATTCTTTCACTTGGTGGATATTGACCACTTTAGTCTATTCTCCCACTTGATCAATAGCGACCACTATCACTTTCATATATTCTATAAGTAGTTTTCTTTTAAAGAAAGGATAGTCATTTAGATATCCGATTTTTCTTTTAAAATACATGATTTCAAAATTTTATGCAAAATTATCATTTTGTCCCTCATTTTTGTGTGGAGGAATAGTCTTTTTTAAAAAGCTGAGGGATAAAATGGTAATTTTCACACAAAATTTTGAAATCGAGTGTCTTATAAAAGAAAAGTCGAGTGTCTAAATGGTCACCCTAAAGAAATATCAATCTTATTGTATTCCACAATTTAAGAAAGACCTAATTAGTGCACTGCTTTTGAAAAATTAATCAACCGTAGACTAATCTTAGTAGCCTTTTATACTTCAATTAAATGAAACTATCAATACAAATTATAAGAGTCATACATCATGTATTTTTTACGTACTCCTTTCCATATATTCCATATATCACAAACATTAATAGTTCCACCTAACATATTCTTTAATAAGGGATGTAGTAGGTGCAATAATACTAGTCTGCCTAGTATAATATTCTGTCACGTAATATCTTTTAATAGACTTCTTACCTATAATAAATACAAGTTTTATATGTATACATTTGATAAGGCAAGAATGAAACAGAATCATCACTATTGATATCAAGTGTAGTGATTAACTTTGATAGTCTAGATATATTTTATAATGTAAAATCTACTTCATGAAAAAACACAAGTGATATACTTTGAGACAGGGGTTGAAATATCGATATCAGTCGATATTCAGTATTAGTAGATATATTGGTTGTTGTGCAAATTTTAAATTTATAACTCGTAAGCGCACAAACCATTAGATAGTATAACAATTGAGTGCGAAGTCGAACCCATCGGAGCTTAGGAAAATATATCCGTAAAAAACATACCACTGAATTATATAATTTTAAAAATTTAGAAAACATGGAGATAAATAATAAATATGGAGTTATTTGTCTAATATATGAATTTTAGTTTTAATTTAGAAACATTATAAATTTAAACATAGAATCTAACAATTTAATTAATTTTAATTAAGATGGTGGATTTAATCTAAAAATATAAACAATCTCAATCTAATTTAAAATACAAAATTAAGATACAATTAATTAATTTACCAACCTAGTTCCACAATTTTCAAGAATTTGTATTTATAAACAAAAGAAAACATAAATAACATCTAAATTACCTATATACATATTTACAATGGAATTGGATCAAAGAATCAATGAGGCATTATCATCCAAATTTTAATGATAAAATAACGGCCTAGAACATGGAGCTCACGTAAATTATTTAACATGCATTCAAATTTCAAATTCATAAAAATTCTAAATATGTAATCTATGAAATCTATTTAACTAAGAAAATTCAATTCCGGCCTTAGGCTTAGGTAAAATTTATACTTGAAATTCCAAATCTAAAATAATCTCACTCTTGAAAAGAGCCTTAGAAGGGAAAAATCAAGTTTTACCAATCCTAAAATAATCTCACTTTCCTTAAATTTCTTAAAAAAATAAACAACATAGAATCATTAAAAGAATGTAAGTAAAATTGAAATCTTCATTACAGATGAAAGAACAATTGGAAAACCATAATTCTAATTATCACCTTCTCTTATTGATTAAAACATGGAATTAAAAATTACAAATCAATTGGAGTTTTGGAATAAAGACAAGAAAATACGATGGAAATGAAAATCCACCAACCTTAGAACCCAATGTGGATTGAAAATCCCATAGTCTTTCTCCTTCTCTTCTTCTTATCCTGTTCTTTGCACAACCTTTTCTTCAATGTCCAAGTTCAGTTTTTTCAATGGGAGAGGGCTATTATTTATAGATGAAAGGAGGTGGAATGAATGGATTGGATTTAAAGATTTAAATAAAGCAAGGGACACATGGAGGACTGATATAATTTGTGTTAAATATGGAATGACTTAAAGGAGACAAGGAGATAAAATTCGTACAAGGAAAGTGAGTGTAAAATCCCGTTTCTTACACATATATCATCTTTTATCTCAGTTTTGTCCTTCTTAATTTCCGAATCAGGAAAAGTCATAAACTACAAAGTTATAGATTTTGAAGTCTTCTTTCCAACGCAAAAAGAATCAAAGCAATCGGATATTAGAGTGAAACTTTATGATCAAAATACTGAACATATATCAAACCTTCCTTATTTTTCTCTCTTTCTTATTTTCTTTCTTTTTCCTTTATCCACTTGCCAAATTCGAAAATCCTCGTATATTACCTTGTCAATTTCGAATTTCCTCTTGAGATTTGAAAATAGTATTCACACGTGTAGATTTCTTCATTGTCTTTTCTTAATAGACTTAATAATTGGGCTTTTCAAAGTATGAAAAATCTAATAATTAATTTTACCACTTACAATCAATTCTAAAAATGTACTAAATTAATCCAAACTCTCATAAATGGATTTGAATTAATTAGTTTAAAAATAAAACACTTAAAATTGTGGTAAAATAATTATTAAAAATTCTAACTTTCCAAAATATCAACTTATGCCTATAAATTGCAAAATTCCCCTTTTGAATTCTCATATTTTGTATTCCCCTTTAAATCTTGCAAAACGTCCAAAATTCCATTAATCATATTCTAAAACACACAAAACAAGAAGCTAATTAGTCCAAATATAAGGGTAAAATAGTAATTTTCCTGTGTTTATCATTGGTCACGAAATTTCTCTCTCTAATTTTTTTTAATTAAAATTATCGATATCGGACGATATTTGCAATATATATCATATTAAAACCTCTACTTTCATATGCATCTAATAGACTCTTGGTCTACGACTTTCATCAATGAATAGATTATAATGAGCTTTATACTCATATACTCAATAGACACTAAATGATTCTTAACTAAATCTGTAATAGCAAAAGATTATACTCTGATTTACTTTAATACACATTAATTTTGTCTTTTATTGAAGAAAATAGTTGTAATGTTATCAAAATAAGTTCTCAATAGTTCAGAAATAAAATCCATAATTCAAAAGTTTGACACTCATTCATAAAATTTGATTAATAAGAAGACGTCCTATACGTGAGCATGTAATCTTTAGTCATAACTTTATATGGCTCATGTGTTCTGAATAGTCGGTAAATAAATTTAGGATATAATAATAATAAAAATAACATGGAGAACTCAAAGAATCTTGTTCACTTGCAATTTAATAAATTTAATGATCCAACTATAAAAAATAAATAAATAAAAGGCACATATAATGATCAACGAATTCCGATACTAATGGCTAAATTTAATAATAATAATAATAATAATAATTTAAATTTATATGTTGGCTACTTTATTTAGGTTTGGATGGGCCAAAGATTCGGAAAACAGGGCTTTCGTGCCCTAGACAAGAGAAAGGAGAGAAGAAGAGTGGAGAGAGGGAGAAGTTGAGGAGAAAATTTTAGGTATTTTTATTTTATTTTCTTTTTTCTTCTTTACTCTTTCTATTTTTTTCTTATATTTGTCTTTCCATTCTTCCTCTTCCTCTTAATTCGATTTGCAGGTTTTCTTTAAATGAAATTATTTCTTTCTTTATTAAAATATATTTAGATGTTAAATATATTTAGAATTTACTTAATAATATATTTATTATATTTAGAGATTTTCTCAATTATATCTTTCATATTTGTACGGTCTCTCTTCGATCTAAACTTTTTTCTCTCTCAACCGACCTTCTTTAAATGAGCTTTTCTTCACTCCTTTTGCCGGAGATCCTTTCACCGACAGAGGAAGGAACCGTCATTTTCCTTTCCTTCAATTCATTTTTCTTTTGTTTGATCTTCTTATTAAAAACAAACACAATATTCAGCAAATTTTAATGATATTTAAAATCTAAATATATCCTAATATCCTCCTTTGTTTTTTCCTCCCAAGTCCTATCCGATTTGCAAGTTTTTTCTTTATTTTTACTTCCTTGTTCCTCCTCCAACGACGACGAATCCGGTTTGCATCTTTTGAAGTTTCTTGATCCACGGCGTTCAATCCCTCACCGATATCTTTCCCGAGAAAAGAGTTTTCCCTCTTTCTGAATTCTTGATTGTGAACAAACGGCGACGATGAATCTATCCAATCATCGAAGGATCTCCCCTTGCGCCGCAATTGTCTTTGAATCGATCGTTTCCGTTGCAGATTCGGCATCGGTAATCTCTTCTGGTTTCTCAGAAGCGGCTCTGTGGCCGGAGATGGGATCGTTGGAATCTCTTACTGATTTGACGGTCATGATTTCAAAGAAGATAGACGATTGAGAGAGGAGGGTCTTGGTTTCCTTTAGAGTTTTCGTTTGTTCACAATCAAAATTCAGATGGAAGACTAGTTTATCGGAAAGATATAGGCGAGAGATTTAACGCGATGGACTCAGCTCTGCTCTGATTGAGGCCGATTTTGTGTGGTTTTCTACTCTCGCCAGCAAGGTCTACTCTCGCCAGCAAGGTAAACGAACGTGAAAGAACATAAATGAAATTTTGAGAAAGAAATTACTCTCCACATATTGTAAATCACTTCTCTTAATTTATTTATTTTTGTTGCTATGCGATCTTGTTTGGTCATTTTGAATTCCATACAGAACTTGGATCAATTATAATTATTATAGTGAGTGATTTTTTGCCTTCTTATTTCATATTTTTGTTGATTTTTATTTTTTATAATTCATATACTATAATCACTCTCTCACCTGTATTGGGATATGGAATATTTTAACCCGACTAATCTTTGAGACATATGTAAGCGTCTCAATTCTATACGTACTGGGTAAGCAACTACAGGTAGTGACGTAGAGAGATATTAAGTGAATTGAAAAAAAACCTCCCTTCACGAGGGAAGTTTCCTATACAAGAATATTTTCTTTTACAACAAGATACGTGCACAAGACTAGAACCTTTGACCTCCTCTTCTCCTTTTATGATTAAGGTGTTTAGGTTTTTTAGAGTACTTGACTAATCTTTAGAGTATATGAAAACATCTTCATTCATACATACAGAGTAACACTATGAGGAGTGGCCATTTGGAGTAGAGTGGAAATCGAACTGAGGACTCTCGCTTTCTGAGACAGATTTTTTACCATTACTCTAACTCCGAACACTAGATAAATGGGGAAATCCCTTCTAGGGCTGGCTCTAGTTATAGGTGGAGTAAGCCGCCGCCTAACACCTCCACTAATGCGACCAATGATTTTACTCACATATCTCAGAACCCCTGAAATCTCAAGACCTACACTGCATTTAAGACTCCTAAAATTTCAAAGCATCTTAAGACCAATAATGATCCCTCTGTCGTCATCTTAAAAAAATGATTGAAGAATATAAGCCTAGTATAATTGCCCTCTTGGAAAAGGCAGGAAAGTATTTGAGAAAAAATTATAAATGGTATCGGAACCGCTTCTGCTTGCATGGTGATGGCCATAGTGGGATTATCTAGCTCCTCTTAAGACCATACAAGAACAAACATAGGATGCATGGGAGCAAACAACCAAGCTAGTTTTTAAAGCCATAGACATGGAACACCCCCACCTTTAGGGAATTCAACAGGTAATCACACAAATTCAAGTTTTTTTTTTTTTTTATATATAAGTATAAGAAACCGCGGGATACCAAGCGTAAAATCCTCATGAGTGAGTCTACTAACCCTAAGGCACACCAATATTAGGTCATGGGGGCTTGAACCCGCAACCTTCCACTTCCCAAGAGGTAATCAGTTGACAATTCAGCTATAGTTGTTAGTATGAATTAAGATAATTTATAAATACATATTTAAATTTTTTCATAAGAAAATGATAAAAATACCTTTTTCTTTTTCTTTTTCACTTTTGGCGATATCTCCATCGAAAATGGTAGAACGACTATTGTTGAAATTTGACTATATAAAAATGAAATTACTTTTATTTTTATCATTTTACAATAGAATATATCTTTAACATATATACCTGTATATGTACGAGATAGAGAGGGAGGACTCTCCATTTTATCATTTGTGTATGTAAAAGATAAATATTAAATTTATAAGCTATGATATACTTAGCAATTTTCATGAAAATAGTTTATATAGAGTTTAATTTAAAAAAGTTAATATTTAGCCAAAAAAATAGATATATCAAAAATATGGAAATGAATACGTATAAATATAATATATCCTATTTAAAAGATTTGGAGGAAACTTTTGATTAAAATAATATAATATATTTCTATTTTATACATTTTATAAAATATGTTAAATTAAAAAAAAATACTTAAAATTATGTATTTAATTTAAAATTATAATCAAAATAATTTTAGATATTTATTTCTAAAAGATTGATTTAATATATCTGAGGTAGGAAACTGCTCATCGAAATATTCATAAAAAAAAATTAATTTCATTATTTTTAATATTAAATGTTCAGAACTATTTAATTACTGTGAGCAAAAGTATTAAATTATGCATTCATATAATATAAAAATAATTAAATAATTTGTGAATTATATATTATAAATATATTATTTGTATAAAATGTTTATATCAATAAAAAATATAGAGGGACAGCATTTTTTAATATATATTTATTTATATTAATTGACAATACCATTGTATAAAATCGTGCTCAGACTCACTACCGGTCTCAGGAGAGAGCGCGCCAAAGGGGGGAAAATTTTGGCGGGAAAGAGAATGAGTAAGTCGGCACCGGAAGCAGATCTCGTCTGCCAACTCGACAACGTCCAGGGCATGGTCGACGCTCTCTCCACCGTCCGATGGAAACGCCATCAGGTAGGTCGTCTCTCCTTGTTAGCATGGAATTCTTAGATTGAATTGAACTTTCTGTAGAATTTCCAGCTTCCATGGAATTTCAATTCCATATCTGTGGAATTGAGACTTTTGTCTCTTCCTTCAAATAATTCATTTTTTATGAAAGTCAAAAGAAAATTTGATGAGTAAAAATAAGAAGTTTTCTTCATTCATTGAAATAATATTTTGTTTATTTTTAATAAAAATATATTTTTTAATATAAATAATTAAAATGTTGAGTTTCTGGGTTTCACAATACCCATCGGATGGCTCTGATAGAACCAAAACGTAATTTATCTGTGATACTTATTTCATCTTGGAAAATAGACAAATAGCCATTAGGGTTTTTACTAATCCCCTCTTTCTCATCCAATTAGGATGCAGTGGTCGAATTATCAGAACATGGCATCGTTTTGATCGTAGAAGAGACCGGCTGCCTTCAGGCCAAAGTCTATCTCAAGCGCGAGGTACTGCAAGTTCTTCTATTTTCTTTCAATGAATTGATTCCTTTCTCTCTTTCTTTCGGAGAAACCATTTTCTATCCTCTTATTTTTTCCTCCATTTTCCCCCTCAGCTTTTCCTTGTTTACGAATATGGTGCTGAAGGGAGGCCTAGATTTGGACTGAGCTTGGGCCTCTTCATTGACTGCCTCAACACATTTTCCACTCCAGGGCATGCTACTCTTTTAGAAATTCAGTACCCTGGACCTGATATGCAGCTTCTTCTCAAGTAAGATTCTTGTTACCTTCTCATCTTGCCACATCGCATCACTTGCCATTTTCCACTATATCAGAAAACAGAGAAAATAAACTTATTTCCTGTCATCCCCCCCTTAGGATAATAAGTTTCACTAATAATAGCTTTTGCTTAGGAAATGTTTGTATGTTTTGGTGGAAGTGGATGCGAAAAGGTTTCCATGCGAGAAACAATTTCCAATGGGGAGCTTGGAACACTGTTTGTGGAAAATGAATATCTTCTCGCAGTATACATGTTAAAAGCCAAAGTTTTTGTCTGAAAAATGCGTACTTTACAAACTGATGAAAATAGTTGCCACTTGCCAGTGCTGATTTGTTCCTTGAGCTCAGCACCTTTTGCAATGGAGACGAGAGTAGTCTGGAACTACAACAAGCAGCTCCTCAGCCTTGAGGAAATCAACGTCTGCATAAAAAATTATGTCCGTGCACAATTCATGTCATTCGATAGGTGTTGTGAAATCTGGCATGATTTTGGGCTATGGAATTCTAAGTTTTTCTTGTTTGCTTCAAAAATTTTATTTCCATTTAAAATGAAATGTTGTCTTGTTGGGCATAAAAAAACCTCTTATCTTTTCCTCATTATATTTGTTGATCTCTCCCCTCCTCTCTCTTCTTCCCCTCATCCCAAAAATGGATTCTGAGAAGAAGAGGGAAGGGTCACATTTTTTATGCTCTTGGCAAAGAGCAACTATTCCATGGAAGGGTGTTCTTCATTTTCCATCAGTTGAAAAATGGGAAACAGCTCCTTGAGGACCTGCTTAGTAGCTCATCTATCATTTTCTGAGAATGATGTCAATTATTTGTCTTCTAATACAAAAGGCTGTAAAAAGTGGTATAAGTTATTAATGAATGTCTACTTGCTGCCTGGGCCATTCTGTGCTCCCCAAAGTGCCACTTTTTTCGTGAATGATGTCCCAACTTTACTCCATCATTCAGATGCTGATGCGGTGCATCTCCAGGACCTTCCAATTTCATATTTTGCTATTTTTTTGTGTTTTATTTTTAGCTAGGGTAGTTTAGTAATAGTTTATTTTATTTTATTTTTAGTAATGAAAACTTTATATAAGATGTAGCCTTCCTTGAGGCAAGGGACGATCAATGAATGAAATAAAATTTGAAGTTCTTCCGTAAGCATTGTGCAAGAATACCTTGGAGCGAGTCCTCAGAAACTCTGGTGAGATATCGGAGAGGCGTGAGGCTATATCTTCTACTTCTTCAGGTACAGATCTTCTTCTTCTCTCTTCTTCTCTGCGACCCCTCCTTTGTCTTTTCCCTATTTCCGCCACCCCTCCCTGGATTTTCGAGGCCATCCCAAGCCCATACAGCCATCGTCACCCCTCCGAATCTTCATAACCAGTGTCGCCTTCCCTCATTAAGCCCTACAGCTTTGCCACAAGCCCCCCTTTTCTCCCTCATCGCTGTTACCTCACATAAATCCATCGAACTTATTGTAAGAGTAAACAGTAGCCTTAAGAAACCCATATAGTCCGTGACCTCCCTTATCCCATTCGTATTCCCTTTAGTTCTATTTCCATTGAAACCCCATTTAAAATCTCATGTGCCTAAGTTTCCAGCTTATTAACCCATATGCCATTTAATTCATTTAATTTGAACCCTTTATTTTCATTCACACATTGGAATCTAAGGATACTTGCATAATTATGTGGTAATTTTATATTAATTAATTGCATTTATTAATTGAAATTTAATTTCAACCCATATTAGATTTAAGGTGCATTATTTTCATCATTTTTTAATTTTTTTAAGGATCACATTAGGCATTTAGGGTCACCTATTAGTTGTCCTGAATCAAATTTGGTATCAGCGCCTAGGTTAGGAGAGATTCCTAACTTTCCAGATCTTAGGTTGCATTTAAAATTAATTAATTTAAAAAAAAGGAAAATTTTTGAATCACCTCATTTAGTTATTTCTTCCATTCATGGCATATAGACTTAGGTCATTACATCACTGCATTCATTAGAGTTAAGTCACATTATTTAGCATGTCTTCTTGTGCATGCCCACACGTAGTGGTAGAGAATATCAACCCAATATGGATCTCACATCGTTTACCAATATTTTAGATGATATCAATGCCCGCTTAGGCAACATGGAAACTAGAATAGCATAACAGGCGACCAAAATCGATAACCGTTTTGATGAACTAGAGCTTTCCCTCAATCAAAACATTGACATGGAAGTTGGTAGTGGTAGAGGTTGAGGTAGAGTTGGTGACCGAGGGCGTGGTAGAGGAAGAAATGGTCCCCACAACCATTATGCTTTTTATGACCTTCCCGACTCTGAATCTGAAATAGTGAGATCTATTAAAGTTGAGGCTCTGAGTTTTGATAGTCGACTTGACCCAAAGGCTTTTATTGACTGGTTGTCTGGCATGGAACACTACTTTGAATGGTATAACGTGTCAGAAGGGCGTTGTGTGATATTTGCAAAAATGAAATTGTTGGGTCAAACTAAACTTTTCTGGACCAATGTAGAGCGCCAAATTGAAAGAGTCAGAGGTGAGCCTATTTCTCATTGGGATGAACTGAAAGAAAAACTGAAAGAAAAATACCTTCCTTTGACCTATTGAGAGAGATTAATGGATCAATGGCAAGAACTTCGTCAGGGAAACATGTCAGTCGGCGATTACATCAACAAGTTCGATGAGTACATGATGAGATGTGATATAAAGGAGGACTTTCTTGTTACTCTTTCTCGGTTTCAAATGAGTCTCCGTCCAGATCTCCAAAAAGAGTTAATTCGCCACAGAGTCAATACCTTGGAGGAGATTTATCAGAGAGTTCAAGAGTTGGAGCGTTACTTGACCCCAAACCCTGTTAAGCAATTTGAGTCTACTCTACGGGATATGGTGAGTCAAGCCAAGCCAGCCACCAGTGCCAGTGCCAGTAATCCAGTGCAATTGACGATTTCGATGAATATCCCTTTGGGTTGATTAGGTGTGTTCCCATATCATCTCCATTCATAGACCCTAATCCAGTGCCAGTATCGCCCAAGTTGTCTGAGTCTACATCTGTATTTGCATTACATGCTGAAATTAAAAGTAAAATTAATACATGCAATAAACTATATAAGTTTGTTACAGATACTCATTGTAAGTCCAATGAATCTGATGTGGATGATCATATGGAGGACCTTACATTTTGTCCAGTTCCAGTAGCCTTACCACTCAGTCCTACCTCATATGAGCTTCATCATGACCCACATATTGTCCTATCTAGCCCACTTCTTAATCCTTGGCCTGAACCTACAAAGCCTTCCCTATCACTCAAGAGAGAGACGGTAGAGTTTGTACTGAATGAGAAAGTAGTTTCCACACGCCAGCCGAAGACATAAGTCAAATGGTTGACAACAGATGAACTTCAACGACAAGATCCGAATCTTCTGGTGAGATACCACAACTTTGTATTGCCAGAGACGTCTTCTTCTCATTTAGAGCATGTTGACCACAGTGACAGTTCAGATATCCGAGCATCCCAGCAACGATGGAAGAAAGCCACTCCAGCAACATTGTGGCTTGATGATGACTCCTCCATTGGATGACATTTGAAGACCTCATGTGCACGTGATGCATATTGAAGACCCCACACTGGGAAGACGCGTGCGTAGGAAGATTGATGTCTTTTTTTATCTGTTTGAACTCAAGGTCGAGTTTTTTCCAGATGGGGAGATTGATGCGGTGTATCTCCAACACCTTCCAATTTCATATTTTGCTATTTTTGTGTGTTTTATTTTTAGCTAGGGTAGTTTAGTAATAATTTCTTTTATTTTATTTTTAGTACTGAAAACTTTATATAAGATGTAGCCTTCCTTGAGGCAAGGGACGATCAATGAATGAAATAAAATTTGAAGTTCTTCCGCAAGCATTGTGCAAGAATACCTTGGAGCGTGTCCTCGGAATCTGGTGAGATATCGGAGAGGCGTGAGGTCTTGGCGTGAGGCTATATCTTCTTCTTCTTCAGGTACATATCTTCTTCTTCTTCTCTCTTCTTCTCTACGACCCCTCCTTTGTCTTTTCCCTATTTCTGCCACCCCTCCCTGGATTTTCGAGGCCATCCCAAGCCCATACAGCCATCGTCACCCCTCCGAATCTTCATAACCAGTGTCGCCTTCCCTCATTAAGCCCTACAGCTTTGCCACAAGCCCCCTTTTCTCCCTCATCTTTCGCTGATACCTCCCATAAATCCATCGAACTTATTGTAAGAGTAAACAGTAGCCTTAAGAAACCCACATAGTCCATGACCTCCCTTATCCCCATTCGTATCCCCTTTAGTTCTATTTCCATTGAAACCCCATTTAAAATCTCATGTGCCTAAGTTTCCAGCTTATTAACCCATATGCCATTTAATTCATTTAATTTTGAACCCTTTATTTTCATTCACACATTGGAATCTAAGGATACTTGCATAATTATGTGGTAATTTTATATTAATTAATTGCATTTATTAATTGAAATTTAATTTCAACCCACATTAGATTTAAGGTGCATTATTTTCATCATTTTTTAATTTTTTTAAGGATCACATTAGGCATTTAGGGTCACCCTATTAATTGTCCTACATTAGATGCTTAGAGAGGAAGTCTCCTTTTTTTTTTTTTTTTCTTAAAACGAAAACCAACTCACATTTTCATTGCCATTATGTATCTTCTAAAATGCCACTTTTTTTTTTTCCTTTTTTGTGAATGGTGTCCCCTTCCAACTTTACTCCACCATTCAGGATGCATAACAAGGTTGTAGATAGGAGTTTTTTTTTTTTAAATAAAAAATAAAAACCAAGTCACATTTTCATGGAAAATCTGTTGTTTTTAGCAAACATAAGTAACCAAGAATAGAAAATAATAATTTTCAAAAACACAGGGTCTAAGGTTATGATTTCAAGATAAGTGAAGCATCTCCCTTAAGACATCAATCAAACATTGCTTATATGCTGAACATAGATGGCTTTCGATTTTCCATGTGTCGAGAGAAAATCTAACTCAAAACATTAACCACCATTGTGATTGTGACACCAAACACCTTCCAATTGTACTACAAGTTCCCATCTTGATCATCATATATAAGTTGAGTTAGATCATAGGAGGGTTGAGCATGTTGCTTGGCTTAGGCCTTCAAGTTAATTTGTGTTTGTGGATTGTGAACAATTGTGACACCAAACACCTTCCACTTGTGGTACAAGTTCCCATCTTGATTGTCATAGTTGAATCAAATCAGAGGAGAGTTGACTGAGTCCCTAGGCTCAGAACTAAATTCAACAATGGTCCATCAAAGAACTGGTACGGGTCCTGATCAGTTCATCATTCAAACTGGCTGATATGATACATATCAGCTGAAATTTTAAAACATGGGCTGTTCTTGCATTGGCTCTTTGCCGTTTGCATTTATGAGCCTCCCCCTCTTCTTGAACGGTACTCCTAATCTCATCTAAATTTTTTATAAAAGCATTGGAGTGCATTTGGAAGCTAATTGCAATTGATTCTCCCATCTTCATGCCAAATCTTTTTGGTCATGGAATTATTGGGGAACATGGAGATGAACTTGGAAGTGATCATTCTGCTTTCTTCTATTTGAACACTTACAAGACAATTTGCTGTAAAAGATAGTACGTACACAGGATATTTTTGTCCTCACCTTTGTCATCTTGTCAGAGAGTTATTAGCATGCTATGTTATGTAACATTCAATGTACTTCTCAAGGTAAAACTCAAATTTGATTCATGAGAGACTATTTTCCATGAATTAACTTTAGGATGAAAGAAGAAAAATGGATGGCAGAACCATAATGGCATGGGGTCAAGCCTCTGAGGTACCTCTCGGGCTAAAATTAGAAAAATGAGTGTGAGCTCAGTCTGCTACCTCTAAGATGCCTCCCATCCATACCAACAGTATTCATGGCTCAGGTATACAAACCATCGTTTTGATGTGACACTGGTAAATGGTGACGATGCCCTCAAAAGTATGACTGAATGATCCTCACCTCCATGGTGTGGCATACCAAGCATCTTGCACGTATAGATTACAAAATGCAAACTTTACATTTGCTGCCAAATGAGCCCACAATTCCTATCAACAGCAGTGAAGGCAAGCTGCAGAAGAATCCTAGAAAATATTATTCTTTATGTTTCACCTGCATCTCAGTTAATCAAAGTGCTTTTGGAATGATCCTTCATGTATATATTTGTATTATTTGCAACATGATAGATGGAGTTGAATGCATATTATTTGGAATGTCCTCTATTAGTTTCACATGCAAATTATGTCGTCTTTGCAATACTCTGTAATTTCTCATGTAGAAGTCATGTTATTCCTTGTGTTTTGTGTGTACCTGTATGATGTAACTAAGGTCTGTTTCTGAGGTTGTGTGTAGTGGTCAGGGATAACTATTGCAAGGTTTCCACTTGCTGAAATATGCTTGCAACACATTGTCACAAATACCATTCTTGGGATATTAATAGCGATTGGTAATTTTCAAATTCTCGGTTTTTACCAGGAAATTAACGGAAAAATCTCACATAAAATATAATATTTAAAAATAATAAAAATAGAATAAATAAAAATATTAATAAAAATAAAAATCATAATAAGGAATTTACCGGTAATTTATCAAGAATTTACCTGGAATTTATCGGGATATTATTGTGATATTACCGGTTATCGCGTTTTTAACCCGATTTTAACTGGAATTTAACGTCGTACCGATAAATATGCATTATTAATGTTGTAATGGTATTTTGCCGAAAAACGTGTTAATTTGAATATACCTCTGATATTTGTGACATGGTTGCAATGTAAAAACAATTAGCAACGTTAATATTGCAATTCATGTTACTGATTTGCAGAAAGTCCTCCAATTTTGGACACCAAACAGTACAAAATATTATACACTTGTATGTATGATGCTTGCATGAATTTATGTACGTATGTATTTGTGTATGTATCTATGTATTTATAGTAGTGGCATTGTGAAGGGATGTGAAGGTAGCATTGTGGATTAGATTCAATTTCAATCAATTGGATGACCATACCTTTTACTAAGTCAGGGTTCAAAAACCTTAAAAAGGGGCGAGACCAAACTTCTCCAATTATCCGCCCCCGTCACATTGTTATGATTGTCCAGTTGGGGCAAATTTTACACATCTTCATATCTTTAATCAGCATGCATCCAGGTGAGACCTGCAAATCATTGATCTACTTAAATGAATAATTGCTTACCTAATTACTTACGAAAATATATTGTGATATTGAAGTATTTAAATGCTAGAAGAACATAAATCTGTAACACAGTTGGAAGGTGCTCACTGTTGCAACTAAAAAGATAGCAGAAGTGCAATGTTAGACTTGTCTGATGCATCATAACTTGTACTGATGCATAAATGAGGCAGCTGGTCACCAAATATGATAATCAGTGAATTTTTTCTGTCCTGGCAAACATTTCCCATATTGCATTGTTCAGGGATATCTCTCCTGCAGGTGGTGTGACATATCTATTTATGTACGGCTAGGTCAGTTGATTCACCAGATGCATGCAGCTATGCGGAGATCAGGACAAGAATTCCAGATACTGTCTCATGGGACTACCATTTTGAGCCCAGAGGAAACACTCCAGTCAGTTTTACTGTGAAGGTAATTTGTTGTTATTTTGTTCTTGTACCTCCAGGCATGCAGTTTGAAGCATGCTTACTTAAGTGTTGCTCCAGATTTGAATATGGTTGGTTATTTATATGGTTCACATTTATTGGCTTGGTTTTTCATTCAGGTCGGACTAGAAAGCAAGAACTGCATACAGTACTTTTGTTTTGCTTGAAATCAATATTGACATTGTTTACATCTTACACAAGAATAGCTGAATACTTATTGTGGGTGAAAATATACTGCCACATGCATGCTTCTCTGGACACCTTGTGGACCTGTTTTATTTTTCATCGTCGATCTCCTTTCAGTTTTATCTGCAGATAGTACTCTTTTTACAGACAATGACATGGTCCATACTTCCAGTCTGCAGTGTTGAAGGAGGCAATTGATGATCTTGAATGGCCAGGTTCGAGCATTCAGATTACTCTCCAGCCAGATCCACCTTCTGTTACATTCAGAGGTGAAGGTCATGGGGACCTACAGGTATGTTTTGACATCTCTTCTGGAAATGCATTTATTTCACCAACTTTCATCCAGTTCATGAATTGGAGGGATTTCTCTTTCTTGGCAGATTGATTTGTTGTATTATGCGAACACTGATCTTTTGATCGCATTTCATTGCGACCATCGGGTCTCTTATAGGTATCTTCTGACCAGATATATCATATTTACTTGTGTGGGAAATGCCTGATCCTCGATCCGATAGGCATATTATCTTGGGCTTTGAGATGGTTCAGTGATCCAAACTGTTGATCTGATGACCCTGCATTCAATATCTCATACCCGAAAGATTGCCCAGATTGAAATATCCTTGTTTAGTTTTCTATAACCCTTTATTTCTGTTGAATGTGAAACTCATAATATTTTTAACAACCATCTATTTGGTGGCCTTCCAAGATTTAAGGTTGTCCTGCTGGAAGACACTGGCATGTTGTTGTAGTTCATGCATGGGGGCTGATGCGCCCCATGAATACACCCTCAAGGCTCAAGAATTTTATGCCTACCTTGGATGCAGATCATACAATTCCTCTTTTGCAATCTACCCGCGTTAATCTGGCTTCAATAAATTCCAGGTACAAGTACAAGTTCCTCCACGCGACGACTTCAAACATTCCTAGCAGTGTTTTGAAGGATAACAGAGGAAGCAAATTTACAGTGGGGAGAGGCGGCATGTTGAAAATCCAGCACTTGGTATCTGTTGTAAGACCGGGTGCCCAACATCCTCACAATGACCCTTCTGGGAATCAGCAACTTAGTCGAATTGCTTATATTGAGTTTTTTGTCAAACCAGAAGAAGAAGATCCTGTGGATGATGCATAGGCCTGTTTTGAAATTATCTTGCTATCAACCTTTCTCCATGATAAAGCTTGTTTTGATCGCATGTTTTCCAATTGTTTCCTTCAGTTCCCTATTACTGTCTTGTCTTATCTGTTTTCAGTTTTCTTGCCTTGTAATCACCTTTTTGGCTTTAGGTGGAGAACATTTTTTGGTTGCATTTAGATCAGGATTAGCAGTGACGATGACGACGAGGACGACAATGATACTTTAGATCAGCATTAGTGGTGGAACCTGTCTGACCAGTTCACATTTTCAAGAGAACATGGGGAACAACTCTCCCTTGTGAGGATTGAATTCTCCCAACATTGCAGGGGGATAAAAAATTCTCTTGTTTTGGAGAATTTAGGTTTTTGTGAGCACACATTTCTCTTCCAAGGACTCATCCAAAGAGAGTTGGTAAAACTTTCTATGAACTTGAAGGTTTCCTCCTTTATTCACTTCAGCGATACGTTTTGTACGGACTGCAAAACGGCTATTGCAAACTCTCTCCTCTATTTTTTTGAATTTTTTAGAAAAATAGAGAGAAATTAAAAATCTATTGTAAGCATATTTTTGTTAAAAAAAAAACAAAAGAAAATCTGTTTTGCTGAGCATTAGACCCTGGAGAATTGAAATTTTGATTCAAATAAAGTATAACTATTAAAAAATTAAAAAATATAGAAAATCAATATAAAAAGAAAAAACTTAATATGAAATTTATGTTCTCTATTCCATAATGTCATATCTTCTATTACAATTCTTTTGAAAAAAAATGAGTTTCAATAATGAAATATTAATATATATATATAGACACACACACACAAATACTTTAAGAATTATATCAATCACATTAAGGTTCTTCACTTAATTTATAAACATTAATATTTCTTTAATTTTTTTTATAATAAACTTCAAAATGGAAATTATTTTATAAAATTCAGATTTCATGAGTTTTTAATAAAAAAAAACTTGAAAAATCACAAATGCCTTATAAACTTTATCAATCATACAAGGTACCTTCATTCAATTATATAATTGTTTAATATTATTTCATTAAATTATTTTTACAAAATTTTGAAATTGAGATCATCTTAGAGCAAAAATTCCAAAAAAATTGATAAATGTAACTCCAAATAAATAAATTTATAAGAAAAAGTTTAAAATGGATAAATACTTTTTATACTTGAAAAAATTGTTTCTAAACCATCTTTAAATCATATTTAATGTAAGATTCAAATGGAAAAACAATCAAAACAGAAATTATAAAAATAATAATAAGTTTGAGTAAGGCTTATATTGCTTTAATTTATTTTTGTATGATTGATATGATACGTATCAATTAAATTTTCACTCTTAATTCAACTACACCTATAACTCCAAAGGCACCTATGGGTCTAGTCATGGGTTCGTTGAAAATGCATAAACATGAATTTGATATTATAAAAAATCACTTCAATTAGATTTATGGAGCTATATTCTTTAAATTCTTCAAATTTTGATGTTTTAAATTATTTATTGATCCTTAAAATTATGCGACTATTTGGGTCTCACTTTTGTCTAATATGATGGATCTATTAGAAACAGGAGTTTAAAAACCGTTATCGGCTGATATTTTTCTCTCTCCTCCTCTTTTTTTTAAAATAACAGCCAATATCGGCCGATATTCGGCTCTCCAAAACCGATACGATATGTATCGGCTGATATTTCGACCCCTGATTAGAAAGATTAATGAATGAATGCAAGACTTAAAAAATTACCTTTGATTGGATTAATAAAACCCTTTTTATAGGCTTTTCAAATTTTGATGAGTTTTAAATTTTCTTAACCAATAAACTTTTATACCCTATTTAGACTCACTATTGTCCAATGTGACGAGTCCTTTAGAAAGACTTAGAATGAACGAGACTAGAACGTATATATTTTAAGTGTCTACATTTTTATGGCTTTATATTATTTTCAATTCTTAAACATTTTCACCCGATTTAAAACCCACTTTTATTTAACCAAATAAGTAAATTGGAAATGTCTAAGTACAAATATGTGACTTAGACAAAAATTACCTTGATTGGATCGATGGAGCGACATTTTTAAAACTCCTTAAATTTTGACGACTTTATATTATTTTCTGATCCTTAGACTTTTTGATCTATTTGTAGTTCAATCTTCTCCAATATGATGAATCTATTGGAGAAATCTAAATATGAATATGAGATTGAAAATTCTCCTTTGTTTGAATTAATGACTTTTCAAAATTTAATTACTTTATATTATTTTTAAATATTTAAACTTTTGCACCTTATTTATTGCACACTTTTATCTAATATGAATGGGTTGTTGAAAATGTCTAATAATGAATATGAGACTGAAAGATTCACCTTTAGTGGATTATTAAAGTCATTTTTATGTTCCTTAAATTTTGATGATTTTAAATCTATTTTAATTCTTGAAGGGTTACAACCTCTTTAGAGATCACTCTGGTCAATTCTATTAGAAAGGTCTATATATAAATATAGGAAAAATTACTTTGATTGAATTAATAAAAGTACATTTTTTAAGCATTTTAAATTTTGACAACTTAATTGCACATTTTTATTTAATATTTGAATTTTAAGCCTAATTCGATTAACTTCTTTAAATGATTTATTGTTTAATGACTGGTATTGTAGGTTAAATAGTAAATCATTATGAATTTGGGTGTTTTGAGGTTAAATGTAAAAAAATTATATAAAGGCCTTATTTGTAAATATTTGTTTTCAAAAGAGGGTGTGAGAGGAGAGCTATCGTATTCACTTCATTTCTCGTGGATTTCTTCATCTATAAAAAGGAAAAAGAAATGGGGAAAAGGAGAGACAAAAATTTAACTTTACTCCCCCATTTGGAGGATGAAATGGTATGTTTAATACACCTTTTTTTCTTTTTTTTTGTATTTCTTCCTTTCTAATTTCTCTCGATTTATTGTATTAGATTCACTCTGTCTTTTACTTATATCATGCGGTTTCCTACACGTAATTTTTTTTTTATAAAAAAAATTCAATTATAATCGCTTAAAACTCCGATGTCTATCACATCATGGCTATTCCACTTGCAATTCATCCACATCTTTTGGTGTAGTTGATCAATTTCTTAAAAACCAAATCCAAACCCAAATCGTAATTCCTTTCTTTGAAATTTCTCGAACGTCCATCCTAGGTCTCTCCTCTAATTGAAGAAAAAACAAGGATTTTGTTTTGTTTCATTTTTAGTCTATGCTGCAGCCACCCTAAATGTAAACAAAATTTTATTTTTTATTCAAGCGGGTGCATGAGCAAATTAACAAAGATGGGCTCCAAGTATGTGCATGTGACCTTTTATGTGGGCCGAAGCCCAATTGAGACCACATGGGCCCAAAAAGACAAAAGCCCAACAACTCCAAGCATGGCCGATTAATTTCAAATTGAATTAATCTCGTCCAAGCATGACTCATAATGTATTTTCTTTGTAATTGTACTTATTTTTATTTAATGAATTTTTAATGTTACTGCTAAAAATATTGACTCTTAGTGTATTTGGGCCACTACTGCGACACCGTCTGAAGATTTGAGAGTCCAAGCATGTATCGGATGCAGCACTGTTGGTTTCATACAATTGCACCGAGTCCAAGTTTACTTAGGATTAGTTTTTTTTTTTTTCAAATTAAATGTAATGTTTGAAATAGGAAACTTGAGAGTCTTCCAGTAAACATCGTGAATACTCGAAGAACTCAGTATTGGGGCTGTGTCCAACCTCCTTACACCAGGTACGCCTACACTCCTGTAGTCTTTGAGTTGATTGAATCAAGACTTTAAGAGTTGAAGGCGAACAAAATTTTATTTTTAATCCAGACGGGTGCGTGAGCAATTTGACTGATGCGGATTTCAAGTCGGTGCAAATGGACCATATGGGCTGAAGCCCAATTTGGGTGTGCACTTATATCCGAGTCAGTTCACAATGAGCCGAAGGACTGAAGCCCAATAAGTACTCGAAGGTCCAAGAACCAGCAGCACCGTCTGAGTTTCTCTCAAGGCAACCTGTTGTGAAACTGGATTGGTGTGTTTTTTCTTTTTTTTTAAGATCCAGGAGAAATCTCAGACCTACCCCAACTTACGCCTTAGCTATAGCCCTCCTAAAACTCCTGGGGAGAACAATATATACCCCACACTCTCGGATAAAGATCACCGGAGCTCGAACTCGTGACCTCTCCCTTCCTGAAGGGAGAAGCCACCAGCTGAGCTACCCAGTGCTGGGTCTGGATTGTTGTTGTTCAGGGTGTAAGCAGCGTTTGGGGACTGATTTTAGGAATAAAACCAGTCCCTAATCTGTCCTTAGAAGTGGGTTTGGGTCGTTAACCCATGCATACAGATTGTATGGGTGACGGTGAGATTGTATAGACTTAGGTGAGCTATGGAGACTGTTTCAGTCTATTTTTACAGGGCCTGAGTTTTTTTTTTTTGTTTCAGCCCAATAGAAGGCCTGCATATTCAGTCTTTCAGACCCGATTACCTTTTTTTTTTCAAGGAAACACAACAGAACTTGATTATTTTGTCTAAGAAATTGGAAAATTCAAGTTGGGTTGTCAATAGGGACGGGATTTTCTTAAAATTCATTGGGCATATTTGAAATCCATTGTATTGATTTTTTAATCCTGATAATTTGATTCAATTAAACACCAATGGTTAATTGAGTTGGGTTTATTATCTTAAGTCTACGGGTTGCGTTAAATCCATTGGTTCTTTAGACTTCTATAACTTGAGCATTCGATTGTGTCGATGCTTCCGCACTAAGCGAGTGAGTTGGATTTCCTATCCAATGCAGTCTACATCACTAATCCTTACCGTAAAGCTATTGCGTTTATTCACTAATTCACGTTAATTTGCTAATGGTATTCCCAAGAACCGTCTGCGTTTGGATGAGGAAGTTGGTAACAAAACGGTAAGGATAAAAAATCAACTTTTTACCCCTCTCCTCTTACTTTTAATTTTTTGAAAACCATTTCCTTCTAAGGATTTTCATATTTCTTGGAGTAACCTCTGGTAAAGAGTAATCCCTTTAAAATTTACCCCTCATCCAAAATTCAGAGTCGGTGATGTGGGGTTAGAGACTAGGGGCTTGTGATGAAGTTTAAAGAATTAAAGCAGTTCCTAAGTTTCTGTTGTAGAACATATTTGGGTTTCTGAATTGAATTCAGTCCCTAAGAGTCTATAGCCACCCAGGCTGCTTGAGATGCCTGCCTTGCATTGAGGCCTGAGCCAGGCCTTTTCCAGGCTTGCATATTCAGCCTTTTTAGGCCAGTTTGACAACTGGACTGTATTAAGTCTGACCCATAGACTGTTCACACTCAGAGACCTGAACTGACCCAGCTGTGCATTCGGGTATAGGTTCGTTCAGGGCTGTTTGTTGACTTGCCACTAGGGGTTTAAAATTTGGTGGGGTCGAGATTCTTATATCTCAGTTCCACAATATCGGCCGATATCTTGGTTAATATCGGCCTACATCTTGGTTAATATTGGCCGATATTACTCTTTCTTTCTTTTTGGAGCCAAATCTCGGCCAAGACCTAAATGTATTTGCTGAGATCCGATCCCTTGTCTGCCACAAATGCTGGAATATCTATTTTTAGTGAGTCTCTTTTCTGTTTTCTTCCCTTTTCTTTCAATTGGTTTTCTTTAGGTCTTAGTTTTTTAGATCTATCGATTCCATCTCTATATTATTCTTATTTCTCTCTTAATATATTTATACTTATTACCGCTAAAAAAAAACTATTGCAGAACTGCAAATGTAGACCTGCTTACAACCTGATTCAGGCCCGGTCTTCACAGACCCGAGCCAGGTCCGGTCCAATTATTCATCGGGTTTCTATTTTTTTTTCTGGAAGATCTAATTAATTCAGGCCTAGGAAAAGGTGCCCAAGTTAGGTGAAAAGAGGCTTTTGTTAAAATTTATTGGAGAAATTTTTGGAAACCTGCCGTGTTAATTTTTAACCCAATTAATTTTATTGATTATTTAAGTTAGGTTTTATAAAGAATAATTTTCCTTAATTTTTTAACTTTTATATAAACTTTTTACTTTTAGATACTAATAAAATATCTCAGTCATATTATTCAAAATTATCAAATATATATAAAATTTACTTTTCTATTTTTAAGTTGTCTTTTATACAATTTTTTATTTTTAGATAATTATCAAGTTAAATCAAATCTTACTAACTCATATATCTAATCCTGTTAGAACTGTTCTCTTATCTTGTTTCTAAACTCTTTATCTTAATGCATCTTCATGATTATCGTTCAAAAAAATCCTGCTAATTCATTAAATTACATCTTAATTTTTTTTTTAAAGTTATTTTAATCATACTTTATTTGATGGACACCGTGTACCAGATTGGTAAAATAAATTAAAGTTCTTTGAAATTATCGGGTAATTTCAAGTTAATCAGACCCGCTCAATCCGTGTCAGATCCGATTCCCATCCATCCACCATCACTATAAATACCAGTGGTCTTCCTTGCTTTCCTTTCTTCACGCCAGTGCCCTTTCCCCTCTGAGCTGTCGGTAGTAGAGTATTCGACTTTTCTTCACTTCTCTCATTTACCTTCGTTCCTCTTTTTCTAAAGTCTCCAAATTCCCCAACCCCGTCAAACCCCTTTACGATCGTGAAAACGAGATAAAAGCATTGGAATTCCAAAGCTAGAATTAGGGTTTCCATCTCTCTCTTCTTTTTCCCTTCCTTTTCCTTCCTGTTGGGGGAATGGGAGTTAGGATTTTACCAAATTAGGGTTTTTAGTCTTTATCTTCTCTTGTTTTCTTGAACACCGACGTTTATCTGGTCGGATTCGAGCTTGTTGGAGAGTGGTGGAGGATCGGAGGGTCGGAGTTGATGGAGGCTGTGGCAGGAGTCGCTGCTGGGCGCGGCGGTTCAGTGCCAATGCAGGCTTCGCATTCGGCGAGGAAGGAATGGCGTGCCATATCTGAACATCCCGTTCAGAGTGGTGGAAGTGAGGTCAGTTGATTTTTTGTATTACTGTTTTTTGTAAGCTTTTTCATTTGGGTCATGTATCCGGGAACTACCAACTTTTTTTTAGTCTGTTAGTGATGCGGTATCGATGCTCCCACGCAGAGCGATCCAGCAAAATAGGATTCCCTTTTTTCTTCACCGAGACAGGGAAGAGGAAGAAGCCTGCAGCACACGGCAGGAAGAGGACAAAAAGATAAACGAAATAATTTCTGATTTCATTCCAATATTCTGAGAGTTGTGTTTCTCTCGTTACAATACTTCTATATATAAAAACACAAAACAACTCCACTTCAAACGGGAATCAAAATCCTAAACCAACTAGGACTGAAATCTAAAAGAAACTAGGACTCTCACTAGAGCTTGGGCACCGACTGAAGTGTGGGTTGAACTAGGACACTGACTTACAGTAAAACTAAATTTAATAAATGTGCTAAGTAATAAAATTAAAATAAAATAGAAGTGGGGTCCACTTAAGATGAGGGCCATGTGTCCTACATTAGTTAGTGTCTAACTTGCATTTTTTGGCATCAGCATATGAGGAATGGTATCAAGATAAGGTAGATGGTGCCTCCATTTATCTAGGCTTTCTTTTATATGAACCTCTATTTATCGTAGTTGGGTAATCCCCTTATGAAAATCCTCTGATGTTTTGTGTTGATTTATCAGAAAAAGCAGTTACTTTTCATCAGTTTCTGAATGGCATCCAAAAAAGATAGTAGCGCATCAAGTAATTGAAAAAAGGGTGTGCTCCTTTCAGAAGCCTTTGCATTTTGTTGTTTTATTATTAAAAAGGGGTACCGTTTATTAGTTTTCAATTGTAATAAAAAGTTAAGCAATGCCTCAAATTATCAAAAAACATGTCTTCCCATTTCAGAAAGTTTTTCGTGGTATAAGCAATCCATCCAATCAACGGAAATGGGTGTGGATTAATGAGAAACCTTTTTGACTTTGTTGACCTATCATTTCATCCATTGGTGGAGTCATGGTCCACTGACCTTATAGTACCCAAGCCCCTAGAAAATGACCAAATTCAAACCTCAATCCAATTTTCGATAGTTTAAAATGAGGAATTCAGCAGCAGAAGTTGAGATAAAAGAACACAAGGTGAAGAAAACAAACAGAAGGTAACAATGGCAAGGTATACTTCAAAAAAGGGGATAAGCTGTGTCTCACTCAATCTGCAAACCAATCTATAATTAAATATTGAAATGGATGAAGGAACAATGCATATTCTCTCTCTCTCTCTCTCGACCCAATTCATATTTATTGTTCTCATAATGACAATACTTAGTCCAATGGGATTAAGTAAAATTTTTGTGCTTAAATAAGACTGTCTTATTAAATTTCTTTAGTTGGCGGGTCCACAATATCCTCATCCTGTAGGATCTACTTGCATCAATCATCAGCCGTTGAGTGGCAAGAGAGAGAGAGAGAGAGAGAGAGAGAGAGAGAGAAGGTGAATGTTGCCTCAATTGATTGAAAATGATGAGAAGTCCTTTGGTTCTATTTGTTGTTTGATAAAAAGCAGGTATATTCAAACCTGTAAAATGATACCAAAAAGTAGAAAGCAATGCCTCCAATACTAAAAACTGGTGTGCCTCTGTTAAAAATTGTTTCAATTTGCTTTTATCAAGAACAATTACTTCAGCTACGCATGCTACATTGGATGAGTATATTAACTCTAAGGGATGGAGTTAGAAATGACTCTGTTAGGGTTAATCTAAAAATAGCCCAATAGATGACAAATTGAGAGAAACTTGTTTGAGGTGGTTTGACCATATTATTTGAAGACTAGAGTCAGCCCAAATATGTAGAGTCAAGAGTATACAAGTTGTAGGTAGGAGTAGTAGAGGTAGACCATTGTAAATGTGGAGGGGGAGGGACATAAAAAGATATGGCAGATATCGGGGTGATTGAGGGTTTATGATAGAGTCAAATGGAGAAGTAGAACTCATAAAGCCGACCCTAGATAGATGAGTCTTTGGCTATGTTGACGATGATGATAAGTTGCTTCAGCTGCTGCATGGTACCAAGAAAAAGGTACTTGGTGCATCCAATTATGAGAAATTGTTGCATCCATATCAGAAACCTCTTTGTTTTGTCTTTGATTAACCAAAGACAGGTAAGTTCACCAGCCGCTCAATGATGCTAAAAAAGAGCTAGTAGTGCGCTAGTACATCTGATTATGGAAAATGGGGATGTTCCGTTCAGTTTTTTTTTTTTTTTTTTGTTTATTTATCAAAAGTAGGCATTGTTCATGAGCTGCTGAATAGTACCACAAATGGTAATTTATGAGTTATGACCCTAGAAACTGTTTTTTTTTTTGTTGAATTGAGTTTGATGGTTAATTGGCAGGAGATGGAGCGCCCCAAGCTTGTGCAATCTGATGAAAGAACCATATATGAGGTACTGATTATTGTCCAAGAACCAAGTTGTTATTGATTAGACTCAAATGGTGAGTAATTTAGTGTAGCATGTTATGCAAGGTGCAGCATGGAACAAGGCCGCTCGAGGTCGATTTCTGTTTGCTTACAATTGACAATAGCCCAAACAATGACCTTTTGCAGCAGCGCCTTCACAATATCTCTAGACAGAGGGAGGAGCTGCAACAAATGGAGATTGAACTTAGAGCTCAAACCATTGCCAGGTCGGAGATATTGGAATTGCAAAAGAGCTTTGATACACAAATGAAAGAGCATGCTAACACTGCATTGAAACTAAAGGTTTTCTTTGTTATTCAATACTATCCTTTTGCTTCTTTATGTAATTTGCAATTTTTTTTTGAGTAAACGTTTAGTAATCTAGCACAACTGGTCAAGGCTCATTGTTACAGCCTAGACGTTGTGGGTTCAAGTTCCACGAGCGTTAGATAGGGCCGTTAATCCATGGAAATAATTTACCAAATCCAAATTAAAACCCAAACCTAGATTGATAGGATAAATGGCTTAGATGATGATGATGATTAGCAATCTCTCATGAATTTCATTGTACTTTTTGCTTGCTTTTCTATGTTAATGGTTTCTGTTAACTCATAGCAGCTAGCTTTGAACACCCAAAGATGCCAAGTTGCATGGGTAGGGATAATCTAATGCATGGTTTCGAATTTGGCAAATCCCAAAAACATAGATCTGGAATGACATCATATTTGATAAATTTACATAAATATTTATTTTAAAACAATAATTGTAATGTGTTTAAATTGCAAATAAAAATATAATCATCATCATTGATATTGAAGCCATTTTCATCTATATGGAATTGGGATTCCAAGTTCTATCTTTCCATTGACCTTATGCAAATTCGTAACTTTGTGACTTCACACACTCTCTCCCCCCCTCTCTTTTTGGCGGTGGTGGCTGGTAACTATCTTTTGTCTCCTAGGCCTATGTAATCTCTCGATTAACCACACTTGGGTTGTACATGGTCTTCTAAGCATGTGCATAAACTGTCTTGACATTTCCTCATTTTTTCTTTTATAGGAGTAACACTCATACTTTATTTATTTATTTATTATTTTGGAAATAGTAGTAAGAGAACATTTACTGTGGAAAACTTGGTAAGTAACATATCACAGTAGTAAACTATTTGCGAAGATGCGAAGAAGTACTTGAAAAAGCTGTAAAAGCACATTATCATTAAGATCTAACGATAAAATTAGACCTCCCCACCCCGGTCTTGGCAAAAAAATTCAGCCACTCCATTAGCTGATCATCTTACATGTTTGAAAGCAACCTTCAATTGCCGTAACGATTTTTTTAATATCTGTATTGGGATCAACTTCCGAGGAGAATAAATAACGACTAGCCTACCCAATGATGTTCTTCAAATCCCCTTCGACTATCAACCTTCCCTCCCCACCTTTCTCCAAACCTCACAACTTTTATAATAGTCATCAATATTGCCTCTTTCAAATCCTAATACCCATCGACACTTAGACCCTCATGATCTTGCAACAACACACTTCCACACCCTGCTAGCCTTTGTTTATTGTCTAGATTAAATTTCTACTAACCCTTGCTGGGGGCCTCCACCTTTGTATCACCCTTTTATTTCAATTTTTATCTAAATTTTATATCTATTCAAATGTACTTGGGGGCATTGTAGGCACTCCCAAGGTGAAAAAGAGGGGTTTTGTGGCTAAATAATGCTAGGCAGGGTACAAACACACTTTAATGAAAAAGAGTGCACCTTAGTACACCTAGAGGTGCCTTTTCATTTTTTCTCTTTGATACTAAAATGTAAATATTAAAATATCTTAATGGTTTAAATGTAGATAGAGAACATTGGGTGTTAACTTATAATATTGAAAAATTTAAAATATAAAACAACTTGGGTTTTGGTTTGGGTTTAGGCCAAATTAAAAAAAAGGAGAAAGAGAGAAGCCTGGGGCAGTGGAGTAGCAAGGAGTCATAGCAACAACACTTGTGCTTTTATTACTTGGTTCTTTACATCAGGCTTTCTCTATTAACTTCTTATATTATCCACTTGTGCTTTTACATTTGATGTATTTTCTTTATAGTTGTATATATATATATATTGCATTATTTAGTTGATAGTAGTTGAAAAAGTAATGCATTTCTTGTTAATATGTTGAAAATAGTTGTAAACAATTGCATATGGTATTTATATTGATGCAAAAAGATACATAATTAAATAAATACACTTGATAGTTAAAAATAGGAAAAAGTGTGCCTAGGATGAAAAAACCCACACCTAGAAGTGCACCTTGCGTCTTAGACTCCAGGACCCTGTTGTGTGTGCCTTAAGTGCGCCTTTTGCCTTGACTACTTTGCATCAGAGTCTGTGTCTAGTAGCTGTTGTGAAGGAGCACTGTCTTTTTTTTTATTACATTTATTGTTCAACTCTGCAATGTTGCACAGGAGCAAATGCAAGAAAGGGAACAACACATACATGAGTTGGAGATGAAGATGGAAGAGAAGGATAGAGAGCTTCGATCAATTAAAATAGACAATGAAGCGGTTAGTAGTGATTTTACACATCATGTTCTTTTCTTTGGGACATTCTTTAGGTTGATTTCCAAAATCCTTTCATATTTTTATTCTCTTGGCATTTCTATTGCAGGCTTGGGCCAAGGAGGACCTTCTAAGGGAACAGAATAAGGAGTTGGCCACTTTCCGGTATGTACTGCTTTTTTCCTAAATAAAAATTCATTAAAAGCTATAACATCGTGTGCCACATGTTTTTCACTTAAAGATTATACATGATATATCATGAGCCAAGCAGCTTTTGCCTTTATCGAGGAGAACACTTTGTGGCAAGGAAAAGATTATCTATTAGCATTCAATTCTTTGATGCACAACCATTGCAGTCAGGTTTTACTATTAATTTGAGTTATTTTCAGCAGAAATATGTGATGACCATCCCATATGCAGGATTTCAGAGGCCCTCCACTCCAAAGAATAGGTTCTAAGTGCAGTATGCTTTATTTATTTGCAGAAGAGAGCGTGATTCCTCTGAAGCTGAGCGAGCCCAGCATCTTAACCAAATACATGACCTCAAAGAACATTATCAGGAAAAAGAAAGTCAGTACATTGAATTGGAGGAGCAGGTAGTCATGTCACATCACTACATATATATGCGAGGCTACTATGAATTGATTAGATAAAATGATACTGTGGTGGTTGATATTAGGCTTCTTTGATATTCTTCTTTGCTGATATTAAATTTTTTAATTAATATACTTTTTCAGACTACACTCATCTATTTTGAGATTTCCCCTTCAGATTTTTAGAAATCAGAAGTCAAGATGACTGCACAATTTTTAAATTTGAATGTTAGTAACATTATAGGTTGCCATATTTCTGTCCTTTTGCCATGTTAAATGGGTAGAGGAGATGGAAGTCCTAAGTTGCATTGGGATAGACGTTTCCATTAAGTGACTTGATGGGAGGTCTATTCCTCCCCACCCCTCCCTTCCTCTTTCCCACCCCAAACACCCACATGGACAAATTTTATGAAACTTTGGAAAGGCATCCATATTTAGCTCTCTTAATATGAAAAATAGTGTAGGCTAATTTTGTCTTACTAGTTGAATATTGTGGATCTTGCAAATACAAGAATCTCCTTACATGAACTTTTGTTCATTCTCATTATCATGACCATCAATTTCTGACCACCTGCTATTCCAATCAAATTAACCTTCATCCTATCATCTAAAAGTCATGATACAGCATCATCTTCATTCTCATCAAATCCATTAGTCTTGTCTATCTGGGGTTGGCTTTCGATAGTCTTCAACCCCACAATCCACCATGTCTTGTCTCATCATCGATTCCCAGAAATGTCCTGTCTTATCACATCAATCCATGTCTTTAGTGGCTTCTCCCTTCCCCTAGTTTTTTCTAGTTATAATACTTTGATTCTTTGTCCAGGGGCTGTATTTGGTCATCTACTTATATACAACCATGAAGACAAATCATGAATACAGCACTAGAAGGAATGATACAAACATATGATCTGTGTATGTGAATATGATCTGCAGTATGACCATCTGAAGCTATAACCCATTGTAGAAAATGGTAGGCTATCTCTTTAACAAAGTAAAAGGGTTCGGTTTTTTTTTGGTGGGGGGGATGTGCTTAAGCTGGTGTTAAGCCAACTATGTCCTTTTCCTATCCATATACAATGTTTTTGAGGTGTATTTCTGTACTGGTAACTTCTGTTGCTTAAGTTGGTGGTTTATGTTTGAAATATGAGATCCAGCATATCTATGCTGACTTGCACACACACACTCTGTTTACCGTAAACATATACTTAAGCATCCTTCAACTTAGCATTTTGTTTACCATAGAAATCCTCGGTGTGTCAGTGCGAGCTTCTTGCATTGCCATTTTCTTAAGTGTCTTGATTAGTAGTCCATATTTATGTTTTGCTTCCTTAATTCTTTTGTAGAACTCTTTATTTTTTGGTCATTTTTGGTATAATGCTTGGTGTTAATGCAGTTCACAATTTCTATGGGTTGAAGTTGGATAGATCACGCGGCAACTAGCTAACAGTGACTTCTTGTTTCAGCATAGAGTTGCACAGGAAACTATCATTTACAAGGATGAACAATTAAGGGAAGCACAGGCTTGGGTTGCACGTGTCCAGGAAATGGATGCCTTGCATTCCTCAACAAATCAGTCATTACAAGCAGAATTACGTGACCGCACTGAACAATTCAACCAATTTTGGATTGGTTGTCAACGACAGGTTGCTTAAATGTTGCACTTTGTGGTTGAGAATTTTTTCCTTACATTTACCAGATGGCAGTAAGGAAATTTGACTTTTTATGTTCTCATTATCAGTTTGCAGAGGTGGAAAGACATCATATGCAAACTATTCAACAACTACAGCTAGAGCTGGCAGAGGCAAGAGAAAGAAATGTTACTTATACTGAAGATTCACGAATGATCCATCCAACTTCAAAAGATGGGACACCATATGTTCAAAACAATGGAAACCACTTCAATGTAAATGATGGTGGAGCACTCAGTGGTAACTCCGGAATCCTGCCAAATGGGAACATGGAGAGCGCGCCTCCTTTTGTTTCAGTTGGTGATGCACAGACCAAGGTCAGATGTGTTAATTTGTTACCAAGTTCATCTTCTATTTGTCCAATATTTTCCTCTTCCTAATGACATGACATTCATTATTGTTGTTGAAGTTTATTACTTTGTTATTGACTGGTGACACTGTTATGACATTGATTGATTTGTGTGCTGGGGGAGGATTTGATACAGTGCCAACATCCTATTGTCTTGCTTGTAGTGTGGTGTAATTCTCTAGCATGTGTTACTGATGGTGTCTCATAACTTCTGAAGAGGTTGATCTTTATATAGATATCCTAGCAGTGGATTGAAACAACTACAGACTGGATCATATTACAGAGAACTGGTAGTTGAACAAAGCAAGAGAACTTTGCAACATAACTCATGGACAAGATAGGACACATATAGGGCATGTGATTGAGTCTGTAAATCTCCACCGCAATAGAAAAAGGTTCCACAACCATCTAGGGCGTGTTTGATAGTGTTTGGCAACTATCAGATTGTGCAAATGTTAGATTCAGATATTGTCAGGACAAAATCTTGTAGATAGAACTTTTCAAAAAAAAAATCTTGTAGATAGAAATAGTCATAATGAAATAATGCTGGTCAGCAACTGCCGCAGAAACTGATATATTGAAATATTGCTGTTTGATTATTCAAATATTTCGAGCAAATGTTAGTTTTTATAAACTTTAATTGAATCTTTCACAGTAATTAAACTACAGAAAAGAAAATGTAACATTCAAATTTGGCCCCAAGTGGTATCAACAAAATTGAGAATTTGAGAGCAAACATCCAAATTCAACTCGTAGTCATCTAAAGAGTAATTGGAAAATAAATAGTAAGTTAACATTGAATATTATCTACAACCATCTGAATATAAATAGAAAAATGATGAACAAATATTCATACTTAGTTCATAATTCATATAATAATTTTTTTTTTCTTTAGCAAATTATGATCTTTTTGCTATCTCAAAAGATTCTGATTCAAATTTCAGAAGTATTAAATTTAAATCAATACTAACTAAAAAAACAACTTGTTTATAGTAATGTTAGCCCTCTTATTCAACCTAATCAAAACTGGAGTATTTGAGAGAGAGCATATAAATTCACTACACTCAAAAAGTCTAGCTCTCCAACTCTCAAAAAAAAAAGAAGGAAAAATTGTGAGCAAAGATTGAATTTAGCTTATAGTGATTCATATTTGACCATAATGATCTAAATAGGTTGAAGAAATTACTGACTGAGCATCCAAATTCAACTCATATTCGCCCAAATAAAAATTGGTGAGCAAATGTTCAAATTTTGCCCATTAGTAAAGAATCTAAATATTTCTCTAATCTTTCAAAAAATAAAATTTATAAAAACTGCAAAAACAAAATCATGAAAAATCACATCCATAATTTTGGGTTGTGTCAGAGAGAGAGAGAAAAAAATAAAATTTATAAAAACTGCAAAAACAAAATCATGAAAAATCACATCCATAATTTTGGGTTGTGTCAGAGAGGGAGGGAGGGAGGGAGGGAGGGAGAGAGAGAGAGAGGGAGAGAGAGAGGGAGGGAGGGAGGGGGGGAGAGAGAGAGAGAGAGAGAGAGAGAGAGAGAGAGAGAGAGAGAGAGAGAGAGAGAGAGAGAGAGAGAGTTTTTGATTTATGGTTTAGATCTAAATTTACAATTAGACCAAGGAGAAGTTTGAATTAGGCTCCAGACAATTGTGAGTCAAAATTCACCTAAGAATTGTAAAAGAAAATCAAAATTCCTAATTGATCACCTAAGATCTTGTCTCACTCTAAAGAAAAGAAAATAAATCTCAAACTAAACAAGGTAATTGACACCATGCAACCACACACTACGTAAAATCTAAACAAAACAAGAAAATTAAATGCAAAATTAATGACTAGAAATCAAAAGGCAAGAAAGAAAGAAAACCGACCAAACTTGGAGAGTACTAAAGAGAAGCAATTGAATTGGGATTGAATTCTATTGGGTGTCCATGACCCTTATGTATAGTATTGGAATTACAAAATTTAACAAAAATAAATGTTCTTGTCACTCAAAGCACCTTGTTGAAATTTGGTCGTTACTCTATTTACATATGTTAGAACCACACAAAAGATAGAGTTAGAAATGAACTCATTAGGGATAGTCTAGAGATAGTCATGATAGATGATAAGTTGAGAGAAACTCATTTGAGATGGTTTTGTCATGTTAGTAGAAGACTAAGCACAATCCCAGTACGTAGAGTGGAGAAGTTGTTGATTGAAGACACTAGTAGGAGAGACCAACCTTCGAAAACATGTAGAGAAGGGATAAAAAGGACATGTTAGACCGTGGAGTGACTGATTGTATGGTTCGTGATAGGGTTATTTGGAAAAGAAGAACTCATAAGGTTGACATAGATAGATGGGATTATCAGATGATGATGATGATGAGAACCACACAATTGTGGGCTTGTTGGAAAGGTCTTTGAACAAACTTTCAAATGAATCTAATTTTTTGTAAATCTGACATCTTTTGATACATCAAACAAGCCTACAAAGTTAGACCCTTTTTTGTCAATCTCCGAGTGCCATGTGTTTATCTAAAAATAAAATGAAAAAATGGAAAAAAAAAAAAAAACACACAAAGGGAAATGAGGTGGCACCCAAAGCTTGTGGATTTTCTTCTAATTTGAGTTTTCTTGCTATTCAAGCAATGGTTGTGATCGGAATCTTGTGAAAGTGATTGAGGAGGTGGAAGCACACTCTCTTTACTTTCCTTTGCTTTTAGAATTTGGACCTATTATTTGGGTCTTCTCAAGTCCAAAACACCTTGAAACAGAGCCTAACCATATATGGACCTTTCGAGCCTTTATAACATTATAGGCCTAAACCTCCTATATAGCAAACCATCCCCTCCACCCCCCAAGGTCCTAAGAGAGGGGGGATGGGGAATAATACAATCAACCTAAACCGTGGAAGCTTATAACAAATTGTCTTTTTTAATCCAAGTTGGTCCTACCAATTAATAATCCTAACCAACTTTTATCTTGGATACACAAAATCAATCAATAAATACAAAAATCAATATTATCTTTGTTATTAACAAGGTTGATTTTTTTTTGAAAAGCTTCATATATTAATAGATAAAGAGGCACCAGAGGTACATAAGAGAAAAAGAAAAACAAACAACAAATGACAGAAACAGGAAAGAAGCCTCCCAAAAAGAAGCCGACGACTAGGCCACAACACAAAACACAATTAGCTCATGCAAGATCAACACATTTTTTCCAGGCACGCAAAATTTTGGTCATAGATATAGTTATGAATTCTTGAAGAGTAATAGCTCATGATACACTTGGTGAGAACACATCTTGATTCAGCGGAAATAATCAATGATTGATAATAAATATCAATCAAAATATCAGAGTAGCAATTGATCAATGATTCAAGCACAGTATAATCAGAGCATATCAATATTGCATGCACATATGAATATACGTATTCAAGAAATCAAGCCACAAGCATGCATCAAGATATCAAGCACCATAGATAAAGTGATCACCACAACACATGATTTATAGTGGTTCGGTCCACCTGACCTACATCCACTTTTTCAGACTCTCCCAAACTTGAGATATCTCACAACTCTCTAATCAAATCAACGTGACTCCCACGGAGTCTACAACTCAGACTTGACTCACAAGTCAACACACAAGACTTACAGAAGTCTCCACTTGACTCACCACTGAGTCCCTACTTGACTTGGATCACCACAAGTCACAACTTGACTTACCACTGAGTCACCACAACTCAATCAGAGAGTATTTCAGAACTCTCAACAACTACACAAAGTACTCACTGACTTTGCAGATGTGCCAATCTCAGCTCTCAGTGGTCATTTGCACAACCATAACTTCCTCTACAAACACACGTCCTTGATGCAATAGATTCGCCAATCAATGCTGCACAACCAATGATATTGAGGAAGGGCATCTAAATCTAGCACCCTCTCTAGTGTCTCTAGATCCCACTCACTGAAAAACATCCAATCACTTAAAGACAGAGCCTCAAATGCTCATTCACTAATCAATGACGATCAAAGTGATGGATCAAGCAAACTATCAAAAGATTTGCCAATTGCAAGCTCATATAGTCTCTCAAGGTTTTTTTGTGGTCAACAGTATTTTTTAGAGTCATTCATTGTTCAAAACCTCAGAATTCGTACAACACAGAAAACAAGGCTAGATTTAAATAACATTTTCAAACTGCTCTGCTCGGAACTCTGAAACTCAAGTTCGGAACTCCGAGCACACTTCGGAACTCCGAACACGACTTTGGAACTTTGAAAAGCTAAACACAGCTGACGCAGGACAAGACAAAGGGTAACCCTAAATGTCTAAATGCAATTATGATGTAAGAAAAAATCAATGTAAAACAAAATATGAGGCTGAAATTAAAATTAAAATTAATAATGGCAATTAAAATACTAAAATCTACCACAAACAACCATGAAATTCTAGGAATTCAATATAAGCAATTATTGTAACCCAAATCAAGTTATAGCTCAAAAAATATAAGGCCTTCAAAACCAAGAGGATTATCGGATCACCAAACACATAAACCAACATCACATAGAGATTAAATCTGGGCTGTTTTAGGCTTCAAAATATAATGGACAGCAATCTATGGTTTCAGATAGGTTTAGACAGCAATATGAATGTCTACAAGGGAAGGTTATGGCAGTAAGGGACTGGATAAAGAGTTGGTATACAGGAAGGGGGTGGTATAGGGGTAGACGAAAGGTTATGGATGGGCTGTAAGGACTGGCGAATGCAGTGGAGGGTGTGGGGAGGGTTGGTGGGTGTAGGAAAGGGGTATGTGATGATTTCAGTCACAGGTAAGGGGATTATAGTTACTGTTTGGGACTGACGAAGGGGTAGAGAGGGATTAGGACAAGGGGCGAAGGTGATAGGATGGATTTAGGGAGGGAGCGAAAGCTTAGAGGGGAGTTGGAAGGGATAGAGGCAAAATCTGGAGAGGGAATAGGCAGCAAGTGGGGATGTGGATTTTGGGTTCCAGCAGGTCAAAGAAACAAAAAGGGAAGAGAAGAGAAGAGGAGAGAAGATGAAGAAGTACCTGGAGATCGAAGGAGGAGGGCTTCACGCCAAAATCAAGCTTCTCGCTGCAAAGGAATTTCCAAAAATCTCTGAAGTTTTATTTCTTTCGTATATGTCAAATACAATGAGAGGGCTGGCTTATATAAGCTTGAGGCTTATGACGAAATTGCCCTTACATGAAAAGGAAACTAACTAAAACAAACCTAAAAGAAAAATTAAATACAACAACTATTAATTATGGAACCTGCAATATATGCTCCGCATCAACAGCTCAGAGTCAACACTCTGGCAACTCATTCAGCTCATTGTCGCACAACTAGCACGCTCCAATGGCTAGTATTCGAAACTCTGAAAACTACATTCAGAAGTCTGAACACAACAACTAGTTCCCCTTCGAACCCAACTTTCAGAGTTTTGAACTCACAGAGAGACTAAAGTGCACAGGTTTGTCCATAAACATTGTTCTGTTCGGAAGTCCGAACCTACCAGTTCGAAACTCTGAACCCTTGAACTTTTACGGAACTCTGAATAACACCTTCAAAATTCTTAGCTTACTTCCACAAACCAAAACTATGGACTTCAATGCTTAGAATCACATATTAATTTACCAATATGAGTCCCGATTCTAAGTCCAAACCTATTGGGATTAGTCCAGGGTCATCCTAAGTCTATTGTGGTCCTTTTTACCTATCTTGTTGGCCTTTCAGCTGATTCACCGTCTTCCGTTGCTGCTTTGCCTACCAGTCTTCACACCATCTGGTCTTCACTCTTCCAGATGCACACAGTACACACAACTAGACTTCTTGGAGCGAAATTGACGACAACGTGAACACAGATTCAACTGTGCCTCTAACAAAAACTACGGGGAGTGGCCCTTTGGGGGAGTGGGAATATGTAGGCCACATTTTCCTTAATAAAAAACTACATAAAGTTCTAAGGTCAATTCATGGACTTCATCGATGTCCGCATCACACACACTAACATTGGGAACAGATCCATAGCACAGTTTATATATATTGGTAAACCTTGTAAGCAAGCTTTTTTGGAGTAAAAGAGTTGGCAAGGAAAATGCTAGTAGAACCAGTGTTTGCCATTATTTTGCCAACCATTTCAAAAAAAAAATATGCAAGCCATCTTTGACACCATTCTGGTTCATGAGATGGTGGTAGGTCTCCCACATCAAATCATTGTGTTCATGATTTCGGAGTGGCAATGGTTCTTAATGATTGCCATCTGTCTAAGCACCCCAAAATTTGATGGCAGTATAGTTTACTTGTCAAATGGTGAATTTCGTTTCTATTGGGATGAAAGGGTTAAGCGAAAATCCTGATCTTCTAAATAACATGATTAGGTGCTCAATTTTTTTTTTTTAAGACAACTGTAATCTGGACCCATTTCTTTTTTTGGTTGAAATTATCCTATTTCTAAATTTTTCCCAGTAGTTTTTGTTCGAGTTATGATGTTTGAAGCCCCTTTTTACTTACTGTAGTTCATTTTTTTGTCATTTGTCAGCCTGATCATGTTCCTGGACTGTCAGTTGTTCCATCATCCATTCTTGGGATGGGACCCTTCCTTCCACCTGGACAGGTGACGACATTGCATCCTTTTGTCATGCACCAGCAGGCTATGCCTCAGAATGTAACATCTGCGAATTCACATATTCCTCATTCTCATGTGGGCCATTTTCAGTCAATGCCTGCGATGTCATCTCATCACCAACATTGGCAAAGTCAACAGGTACTAACCACCCTCTTCTTCCAAAAATGGCCCTTCTGATGGAACTGTTTGGTTAATGATAGCTCTTATTTTCTTGTCCTTTAGGGGGTAGCGGAGACTCAGGCACCTATGCAAACCCAATATCAGCCTACACAAAATGAGCAGAGCCTCTTGAAGGCTGATTCTCATTATGATTATGAGCTTCCTGCAGATGGACATGCAGTCAATTCAGACTTTCTACAAGCTCAGTTGAGTTCCCAGCAGAGATCTAGTCCCATAATCACTGTGTCTGGCGAGGAACTTCAGGTTATATTATAAAGTGCTTATTTGTTCTTGTAACCTAATGTTTGATATCACTTGTCTTTGATCTTATCTTTTCTGACAACGCAAGAATTACTGCTAACAACTCTATTGCATCAGGTTATTGATTCAAATGATAAACAGTACTTGGTTCATGAAGGTCAACAGAACTTACAGGAGAGGTCCTCTCAATTTCATAATGAATTAACATTGGACCCACCCGAACCAAGCAATGAGTTCAAGGTTTGTTATAAATGGTAGAGTCTATTGTTTCTATTGTTTTCTATATGTGGAATATATTGGCTCATTACTGATGGTTAATGTCAGGTCAATGTAGAGATTCCAAAATTGGCTGATACACCCCAGGGACTGGATTCAGGTGGTCTTCCATTTCAACAGGGAGGTGAAGAAGTTACAGGAGGTGTGATTAACCAATTGCAGAAGCAGGGTTTGGCAGAACCTTGGTCAACTTCCAATAAGCAATTATGTGTCAGTTCAAATGATCAATCAAGTTCCAGTGATGCTGCAGAATGCAAAGCCAGTGGTGTGGTTTTGTCAGAAGTACCTGTCTCAGCTGGAAGGACATTACCTTCAGCGACCCCTGTAAAAACTCCAGAGCATACTCTTCTTGATGAAAGATCATTGTTGGCTTGCATTGTTCGTGCAATCCCTTCTGGAGCCAATGGTGGAATCAGAATCAGCACAACTGTATGTGAAATCTGTGGATGACCTCATATGTTATTCGTCTCTTTTGTGACTCTGTATCCTAAGTGCTAGTCTGAATGTGTTGTTCTGTCTATTTGCAGCTACCAAATAGACTTGGAAAAATGCTTGCCCCATTGCATTGGCATGACTATAAAAAACGATATGGGAAGCTTGATGAATTTGTAGCTCGTCATCCTGAAGTAAGTTTCTATATGGCAAGACCAACATTGCTTTTTATCACACGTGCACACACACACACACACAGATTCAAACTCATGCCCCTCTTATTGGTTAGTTATATCAGCAATAAATGTTGTGCTACATATTGCCCCATACCCAAGCATAGATTTGTTTGTTGATCCAAAAGAGCTTGCCTCATAACCAAGCATAGATCTTTGTGATGAACCCATCTTACAATCCCATTTGGGCTCCACATTGGGAGAGAGAGAGAGAGAGAGAGAGAGAGAGAGAGAGAGAGAGAGGGGGAGGGGGGGGGGGAATTTTATGCACTCACTGCTCTTTTTGAGAAAGTGAGACCATATTTTGTTGATACATCCTCATTTCATTCTTGGAATGGATATTGGAAGTATAGGGCATTTTTGTCATTCAACAAAATGTGATTTCTCTTCATGAAAAAGTGATATCCCAATTACTTTTTTCCTTCCTTTTTGGCTGTTTAATTGAGATTTCAATCTGCATTTACAGCTATTTGTTATTGAAGGAGACTTTATCCATCTACGTGAAGGGGCGCAAGAAATTATATCAGCAACTACTGCTGCTGCAAAAGTTGCTGCTGCGGCAGCGGTTTCTACTCCTTATTCATCATCTTTGCTTTCGGTGGCTGTTACCCCTGTGGCACAGACACATCGCCTGAAAAAGGTTCCTGCAATTGATGCCAAGTCTATGAAGACCATTTCATGCACAGATGGTGCAATGGCAAGCAATCCGGCAGATGGCAGGACTTCACAACTTCCATCAATGCAGCATCAACAATTTAATGGTGTCTGTATTGCTCAGGGTAATGTGAAGATTTTGAGCAAGTCAAAAGATTTTCAGGAACTAAATGGTTTTTCATCTGAAACGAGAACTGGCTATTCATCTGTGCATACAATAGTTGGTAATGGAGCAAATCCAGGCATTACTACTTTTCAGAACAAAGGATCAAGTAATGGTAGGCATGGATCAATTGGAGGGAAACAGCAAGGAAGGTAGTGAAAATTTTCTGCGACTATATTTAATGGACTAGTCTTTTCCTTCTACAAGTGAAACTCATTAAACCATGTTGTTCTCTCTTTTCCAGGGCCTCAGGAGCTGGTTTGACTACCAGAAGATAGTAATTACGCCATTCCTTTCTTTCCATTTATTATCTGAGCTTCAATATTTTATTGTTTTATTTTCTTATTTATTCGGTTGATTCATAGGCATGACCATATCTTAATTTGCTACCCCGAAATATACATTTCTCGTATGAATAGTTGATAGAACCTAATATTGAGTTAATTTATGTTATTGCAGGAATCATTTTGAAATTGGGACACAACCGTCATTAGGCAAGGTGGAATGAGATTGGGCATTTTTAGTCTGTAGTTTTGGTACCCTTCCATTTATTTTTATTTTTATTGAATCTTCATTGTGTACTTATTTTGTTTGCAAGACATTTTTATTTGTATTCATGCACACAGATTATAGTTTGGAGGGCTTGGAAACCATATGCTCTCATATTTTGATGGGTCACAAGTCCCACGTCTTTTAAACGTTAATGCTTTTTATGTAGCTAATTTTTTTTCCTCTTAGAGCATGTTTGGTTGCAGAAAATTTTCTAGTTTCTTGTTTGTAGATTCATTTATGCAACCAATTGTAGATAAGCATTCCATTTTCCACCATAAGCTTAGATAATGACTCAAGTTCTTTGGGTTATAGACCGTACAATGTAAAATGTAATATACTCCCTCTGACCTAATTTAATTGTCTTATATGGATTTTAAAATTGTCCCATTCATATTGGAGTAGCATAAAATGTGTTGAAAATGAATAAGATCACATGGAGTGTTAGTCTTATATAGAGAGTTCTTTAAAAAATACAAATGTTTCAAATCAGACAACTAAAATGGGAGAGAGGGAGTATTAGATTTTCATAATATAAGTTATTGAAAACCTCCTTCGACCTCTGTGAATTTTTTCTGCTTCCGGTCGGATAGTTGGATGATGTCCAATCTCTTTCTCCAATGACAGCTAAACCGAGATTCCAATCTCAGTAGATTTCTTCTAATATCCTAAATTCAGTATCCCTAATATCAGAAGTTACCAATTGCCAACAACAGGGTTACCCTGTGAGGCATGAGATATGATTTGGATATGGCCTATTAAAGTATCTAGGAGTCTTAAATTATTAGGTTCTAATTTACTAAATTAGTGTTGAATATCATAAACCATTGCATTTCCTGATCTAAAACTCCAAGTCATTGTCTTTAGTTGAAGAGAGTGGAGCAGTGGGGTACTCATGTAAAGAAGCAGATGGTGAAAATATTTGTCCAAAGACTCAAGCTTTTCTTCCTAATCTGCTCCTTAGATGATCAGTTCTGAAGATTACTGACATTGCCACCCAGCCAAACATATTCATCAAGAAAACTCCGCATATACGGATTGAAAGGTTTACACATGCTCTAAGGATTAGTAAGTTGAGATGACAGATGATCGGGCACCTTGGTCTTAAAAAAATGACAATAGAATGATGAAAGATGAAAGATGCTGCATGCATGCGTTTGTTTTTATCAAAATAGTAGTTTTCTTATGTAGTGATCATGGTAAGCTGTGGACTAAGGAAGTAAGGATCGTAAGCATGCAGTTTGGCCCTGGAATGTATAAATACGAATGAAATCAAGTCCGTTGCACATGTTTGAATGGATGAATCTGTATACCTAGTTCGTTCTTTTCGATCCAACAGAATCCGCAACGTGCCTCCATGGTCTTGAATCTTTTTGGAATTCATATCCATTTATTGCATCTGCACCATGAGATTTAAGATACAAATGATCATCAATAATACGCATCAATATACAAAAGATAAAATTCGAGTGATCTTATGAAATGCATTTCAATCAATTTTAAGAATCCTCATGGATTTTATACCTGTCAGAACCACTCTTAACAATTGGCCCGGCCCGTGGTTGAACCGGTGGTTCAATTATAGCTGGCTTGGGCAAGGGTCGGTTTCTTAAAAAAATTCTTTCACAAAATAAAATCGCAAAAAATCAGTCAAATTTGTGGGTTTGACCGATTTTCTTCAAAAAATCAGTGAACTCTCACCCGTAAAAAACAGTTACCAAAATTATAAAAAAAATAAAAAATAAAAAAATTCTTAACTTTTTTTTTGCTTAACATTTTATTTCAACACATCAATTAATCTTTATTGAATAATTTAATATTATGTATAATATAATATTAACAGCAAGAGTTTGACTAAGGTTGAACTGGTTGAATCTTATTTAACTAGATCTTCTATTGAGACAGTTCCATTCACGAGCCGATTTTTTAAACAATTGTCCGGACATTTGTTTGTATTAGAGTGCATGGGTGTGATCTAACATAGGATTAGGGATGATTGGGATTGGGTCGAGCCAATATTGTGATAAGTCAGCTTGATTTTGAAAATGAAAACCCGAGCCAGACAGAGTATGAAGGAACGTCATACCCAAGGTGAAGGCTGAATTAGAATAAATATTGAGATCTAACATAATTAATACCTACCCCTATATTTATTAAATTTTTATTTTATCATGCATGTTGAGCATAGATTAAATCAGCTACAATTATACGCAAAATTCAACTTGCAGTCAAGTAATCTTAGTGGTCAAAGTCATCTGATGTAACTTAAAAAATTCAAACGCTCGAATTAGTTGTGACTACTATGATCGAATGGTCAAAAGTTAAGTTTTGAGATTCATTAAGTTTATTTTCAATATCTATGGTTCATTTTATCATATATAATTAAATATATATAAAAAGTAGATGAAACATTCGAGTAAGATATTAGGTTACTCTGGCCTGAGCAGTGATACGTCCACGCCTGAGCCCAATTAGCAAACGAGCTATAAATTTTATTGATCTAAATTTGTTCTAACTTCTAACATTATGACCATCACAATTTTTCTATGGATCTGGATCCAAATGTCAGATGGGTCTTCGTCTTAATTTAGGACTAAAACAAGTGTATAATGGTATGAAAAAAAATAAAATGTTTTATCATGTTCTTTAAAAAAGTGAATAATTTATTTTTGATAGTTTATAATTTTCTAAAATGTTGACTTATATATCATACTATTAACATGAGCTATTTTTTTTTATAATGAGGGTATCCTTGAGGTATTGACCTAACAGAGTAATCTCTCAGAGCCTGCACCACCATTGCCCACACAGCCGGCCCGAATAAGTCAAGTGGTAGTACCAAGGTTTGATTCCAAGACATGAAAGAGCAAATCCTACACCAAGTACCACTTGGGCTACTGAATACCCTCTCACTTAAAATGATGAGAAATAATTAAATTTGATCATGTTAAGATAAAATTACTTTTATTTTTTATTATTTTTTCTAAAGTACTTTTATCATTAACTTAACTTTATAGTGTCAAAAGAAATATCCTTTAAAAAGAAACAAATGATAGATTATATCTGCATTCGTCATTTCGTCGCTACTACCATTAGTTGCACTAGAAAAGTCTTGGACGACATCGAGAAAGTTCAAGGGACAAATGGATCGGTAATTCTGATATCATAAAAAATATCAGAGAAATGCTTAAAATATTTTTGAAAATAAAATATATAACTTGTTTTCACATTATATTACCGTATCATAAAAAATAAAATTCTTCAGATTACTCACTAACGAAAGTTTCGTTTATTAAATATTTTTAATCATCTGATTTAAATTTAACATTTGTAATAATTAATAAATTACTATTAATTGTTCATTCTATACATTCAGATCAAGTTGTAAAATGTTTGAGATAGATTGAGATTGAGCATGAAATTAATTTAATTTTTTTATAGTATATAATTAAACAATATTTTCCGTCAATACACCACATTTTGAGACACTCTTGCAGGCTCTTTTAGCTTGATGATCGACAAGGATATGGGTTTATATTTTATATATGATATCTTGAGAATTGATTTAGAGACAGATATTTTATTTGTTAAAAAATATCTCATATTAGAAATGGAGTTTATGGGAAATATTATAATCAGGGATTTAAATATTGATTTTTAAAATCTCTATATATCGGTGGTTTTAATTAAAAAAGAATAACAAGAGAGAAAAATTTCTTGGCGAGATATCAGGCGATACCGAGATTTTTTCCCTGATTATAAGTAGATTTATGAAATTTTTTATGTCCTTTTAGAATTTTAGAATTTGTCATTTAAAATACAATGTCAGTTATTAAATTTTAAAATATGTATGATATGCTTTTAAATAAATTTATTTTACATAACCAGTGTGAACCCAAGAATGTGCGGTAGATACGCTTCGCACGTGTGCAGTCGGAAAAAAAAAATGTATTGTGTCATCGTCCTTTCTTACCTCGTATTTACCCTGACTGCCTTCCCGTTTCGCCGCCCTCACTCTTTCACCTTCCCGGCATATTATTTTTTGAAGAAAATAAAAAAAGAGAGGCGATTCCCGATAATTCCCTCTATCCCTTCCCTGCTAACGTACGTTCGGTGTGAACTCTCTCAAGCGCTGTAGAATCTTGACAAGAGATGCAGCAGCCTCCGCCGATGATGAACATGATTCCCCCTTTCCCTAATGCCAACATCACTACTGAACAAATTCAAAAGGTAAATTTTCTCCTTTTTTCTTTATTTTCTTCCATCTCCGCTCCCTTTATTATTGTTACTATTATTTAATTTCATTACAGGGCTTTTGATGTGTCTGTTGAAGAAGTTTTACTTGTTCTTGATTTTATGCAACAGTTCAATGTCGCGAAGGCTCTTTATATATATTGTGGGAATGGGTTGATTCCCTGTTCGGTAGATGCCCCCCTTTGTATACGGTTCGGGTGGGATTAATTAAGTGGTGAAAATGATGGAAAACGCATAACCTGTATATTATGATTTGGGTCGACTCAGTTTGGGATGTATGAGAAGGAAAGTGTTTTCTTCGGGGTTTTATTATTTTTGGTTGAAAATGGTTGGCTTCCAGGAAAATACTTTTCGATGCATGGGAAGGGGAAGTAATTTACTAGAATGTGGCTTTTTCTACCTAAAAGTGGAAATAGTTTTGACCATTTTGGATAAAAATGGTTATTTTGAACCTTACGTACACGTTGAAGTGTTAGACTTCAATTCACCCAATGGAGTGACTGAACAACTGAATGTGGTTGGTGCTTTGAAATTGGACTGTAGTAGAAAAATTTAAATAGTATTCTCTTGTTGCAAATTGTAATTTTGTCAGTTTGTTGTTATGGAAAGGTGTTGGTGGGAAGAGAAAGAGAACACAAGAAAGTGAAGTGCATGGAGTTAATGTGGGTGGGGAACTTTTGTCCCCTGGCCTTCCAAATCAAATGCCTTTCTTTAATAATGGGATGGGCATTTTAGTACTAGTGAGCATTGAAGTGAGACTCTAAGGGATTGTGATCAACTCTGTTACATGGACTTTAGATGCCTTTGATTGAAGCTTTGATGGTTGGAAAATAAATGTATATCTAAATGGCCCAGAGGGAGAATGAGGGTCCTCTTTTTGCAACCATAATTTTGACATTTTCAACCCCTAACTCCGGATGGAACAAATCCTGGTCAACATGCAAATGTTGTTGTGGAACTATATGGAAACTATTGTGGCCAACACATTGATCAATCTATTATTTCCAACTTGTGTCTTGCATATGGTGGCATTGTCATCATGATATGTTGAGTAGGTTGTGCTGGTTGCACCTGGTCTTGGGCCATCCTAACTATGGCCAGTTTTGAGCTTGGGCCTGGCTTGGATGAACCCTATATGATATTCAAGCCTGGCCTGATTTTTATTAACAGGGTCTGAACCCAATTTTAAGCTCCAATTGAATATTTGCGTCGCATCCCCCCCCGCACTCTTTTTATTTGGTTTTTGGAGAGAGATCGTTGGCGTCATTGGATGTCGACATGTACAGAAGATGTGGCTGGAGCATTTACTTAAAACCAAGCAATCAGTTCAACCTTGTCTTTGCATTAGTGTAGAATTTGTTGGGTCATTCTTGTTTGTAGATTTTCATTGGTTTATGTGCTGTTTTCATGATTTCATTAATCTAAAATGTGTTTGTAGGCATTGAATATCTGGATATTGATAATTTCAAACTTCAGAAAATTGGAGATTAACTGTGGGTGTTAGGTAGGCAGTAGATTAGGACCAAATATGTCAAAAAATGGGAGAAGGGGTACTCTATATGAGTAGATCTTCTCTTCACTGACTATTTTGCTAAGATCTCCCTATTTCCATGCACCCTTCTGACTCCAATGATGGCCAAATAACAAGATTTCATTCTGAGTGGATATCTCCCAATCTCTGAAGCTAAGAATCTCCTAGTTGCCAAATATACCTAAATAATTATTTTGCCCTTCGTAATGCCATCTTTAAGAATCTTGAAGTTTACTGTGATCTGCTTGTTTATGATCATGTATTGGGGACAGGAGTAATGAATGCATATTCATTAGCTTAATATACGTATTCTTGATGCAGTTATTGGATGAAAACAAGCAGTTAATTCTGGCAATTTTGGATAACCAGAATCTTGGAAAACTAGCAGAGTGTGCCCAGTAAGTGATTAACTAGTTATTTGCTTTGTTTGACTGTATGCAGTCTACTGGGTGTGCTACTTTCCACTTTGCTCTTATCAGATACATTTCACCTGTAGTTTTATGGACTTTCAGGTAGTGCGTATTGCAACATCTCATTTCATTTATTGAACCCCATTTATTTCTATCGAAGTGTATTTCTATTGAAGTGTTGCTTCCTATGAAGCACGGATACTCCAAAACCATTTGAGTATCCGTGTCGGATACGTATGCAATTAAATAAAACATTTTTTAAATACGGATACGTCAAGGATACGGCAGCAGATACGGCGGGACACGAGAGGCGGGATACGGCAGCACGGGTGAAAAGGGGAAAATATACATATATATATATATATATATATCTTTTCAGTATTATTTTTTTAACCTTATTAATCATTCACATATTATATACTGTAATATTGTAAATATTTTTTAAACATATTATATATATATCTTTTCATAATACTAAATTGCTAGTAGTCTAATCTTTATAATATATCTTTTTTAATCTTTACTAATATATATCTTTTGTAATATATATATATTCATTATAAATATAAAAATATAATTTTCTAATAATTTTTATCTCATAGTAGAATTTATGATATTTTTTTGTAAATGTGTGAATTTATTTTGTTGATATATATATATTTAATAATTTTTTTAATTCAACGTATCCCGCCGCACCCATATCCTAGTTTTTCAAAATTTTCCGTATCCCCGTTTCGAATACGTGTCGTATCCGATACGCTTACCCGTATCGGTGCTTCTTAGGTTGCTTCATATATGTCACCGTCATCTATATTACCACTGTTACACCTATGGCACATTAAGACATGCTTATTCACAGTAGTCTTTTCATCATTGCACGTCTGCTATATGATTGATTATCACAGGGTCCCAGGTGTGCTACATATTGCTTTCTAAAACATGGTTGGTCAAGTCCCTGATGGATCTCAGCATAGTATTTTCTATAGGATTTTTTTTTTTTTGTTTTGAGGTGGATTTTCCTATGCAGGATCTCCCTCAAGTATGTTCCTTAAATGTTTCTCTAAATAATGTATTGCTTTTTATTAAATATACAGTTGTTGTAGCTGTATTCTCCTTGTTATTACTCAGTGATACTGTTCCAGCTGCATGACATTATTTTCTTTCAGGTGCCATCGAGATAAAGGACTGATATCATCTTTCATACGTGTTTGTGCACGTGTACATGGACACGTGTGTCTGTGTGATGATCTAGAAAGACATGTCTCTATTTCATGAAATAAAGACCTTGCCCTTTTTGTCCCAGCTATAGGAACCATTTAGATGCTGTCTAATCACTTAGGAATGGGTGAATAGGTATATCATTTAGGTGGATCAGGGGTGGAAAGAAGTTCGACCTGATTCCATCATCATTGCGAAACATATAGGAGTTTGAAATTTAATGTTTTTATAGGGCTTAGATAAGTGCAATTTGTTGACATGGAAATTCAACTGTGTATAGAAGATGAAAGGTGTCAATTTGGGATATGTTTACCAATGGAAGAGGAGAGGATGTAGGTGATGTTAACTGTTTGGATTGATTATTCGAGGGTCCCACATAGAGTCGGTCGGTGTTTGGGTAGGGATGGGGTACACTCTTAATGTAGAATACACATGGATGCATTTTAGTTTTGGGAGTTTGAAGTACTGAGCTGCGTGAATAATAACAGTGGTACACCCCAATGTAGAGTACACAGATGCATTCCAATCATGGGAGTTTGAAAGTCCCAAGTGTGTGTGCATGAACTTGCATAACATTCCAATGAGTGTCAAATTTGGGCAATAACAATCTGTATCCTTGGAGGGACAAGTGTGTTTGACAGTTTGGATCAATCATACGTGGGCTCTATTTTGCTGTTTAAAAATAGAGTGTACTGTCAACCCCTTTCTTTTTTAGATTCAATGGAGTTTATATATGAGTTGCACTTTAATGCTCCGAGGTGCTAGAAGCCATGGTGACAGTTTATGACATTTCAATGTCACATCACTGAAAAAGACTGAAGTTTCAGTTTTGTGGTCCCTATTACTGTAACATGACATCTGGTCCTTGGCCTAATACATCTTGGAGCATATAAGAATCTCTCTCTCTCTACCTTTCTACCTCTACTTAAAATGAGACTCTTAAGTTTGCTAGTTTCAATTCCATGAACTGTTGTCTCTGAAGTAGTCCTAGAACTTATTAAAAGCATTGTAACATATATTAATGATGTTTCGGAAACTCTGGTATTTTATGATGATTGTATGACATGAATTATTGTAAGAACATCAACCTGCACAGTTGTAGTTGGTTCGCTTGTGGTTCTGGGAATAGACTAGAGGTCTCCAGTTCGACTTTCTTTAGAGTTACCCGATAAATGAGGCTTACTAGTGGTTTCATATATCCATGGGATTAGTCTCACCTCCAACGACGTGGGCTAGAGATACTCATGATGCTAAAAAAAAAAAATCTTAAGAACATCTCAGGTTTTAAAATGTACTGTATTTATGAAAATATTCAATTTATTATTTTGAAAGACATGCTTTGATTTTTCTTTCTATATTTTAAGAGGGTTTTTTTCAGTGAGATCTTCCTGAAATAACCAAGTCAATTCAATTTTTTTGAAAAATGCGAACAATTTCTGTTATAATAAATTGCCAAGGGAAGAGATCTATTGCTTTCTTTACAGTTAACAAACTAATGGTTCAATCTGAGGACTAGCTCAGCCAAAGTATCCAATAATGACATCAATGGTGTCTAGAGCAGTGGTGGTCTTACTTTTCAATATATTCGATTTTCTATAGGATCATGATGCATGTAGCTGGCAGCATGTGTATGGTCTCTCTTAATCAAGTCTCACTAGCATGTGATGAGGTTTGCAACTTTTGCATATACTTACTCATTTCTCAAAATAACAATCAGATTTTATTTTGAATGATGGTAAACATTTTATTGAAAGAAAATGGAGATAATAGTACAAAAAAAAAAAAACTGAACTGGGCAGAAACTAGAAAACATGAAACTAGAGGCTGCTCAGGACTCTCTTGAGGTCACCGTGCCATATTGCACTGAATTAAGGATGAGAAACCCTCCCAATCAGTGAGGAGTGTGAAGAATTTTTTTCTTGAAATGCTTGTTTGTTATGCTCTTTCTGCACCTCCCGTGCAATAGCTAATGGCAGGATTTTCCATGATACTTTGCCTTTTCTACCAAAAATGGTCAAGCCTCCATTCATCTAGAATAGATTGAAACAAACCTGGAACTGGCCCTGGATAGAACAAGGAAAGTAAGTCCAGCCATGTAGGGTATGAAAGTGGACAATGGATGGCTTGATGATCAGTGGATTGTGCAGAAGACATCAAAGTACCCAGGTATTTGGAGAACTGAAATGTCTTTAGGTTATTGAGGAAGGGTGTTATATACTTATTGATGAGGCTATCATCAATGTAATGATAATCTTTTTCATTTTGATCATCCAGTAGGTTATTGAGGAAGGGTGTTATATACTTATTGATGAGGCTATCATCAATGTAATGATAATCTTTTTCATTTTGATCATCCATTTTCCAACCTGCAAATGAAATTGTTAATGTTTTCATGATTAAAATGTAGGTTTTACAGTCCTTTTTAAATGGATATTGCATTTGTTTTCTTGATCTATGGAATAAGGATAACCCATTTTCTAGGAAGATTATGCGTCTGATATGCATATGTAAAGGACATGCAGAGTCACCTGGATGCTTCTAATTGGAAAAAAAATCATACAAATAATTCTCATATCTTTACATTTGAATCTTATATTATGTAACATCTATATGCAATTATGCATGGTTCTCACCTACTTCAAATTGAATATAAACAAGTGCATTCTGGTGTCAATATTCCATATTGTTGTATTCTATTAAACGGGATAAACCATTTTCATAGTATTGAGAGAACCATTTGAGGTGGTTTGTTTTACATGCCTCTACCTCTCTTGACTTGTATCCTCACAAAATCTAAAAAGCATTATTTCACTTAGCAATTAATGCGATTTTTTATTGGCACCTTATTCAAATCAAGGCCTTTCCAGCCAACCCATCCATATGGACCTATGTAGGCTCTCATGTAGGTGCTTAGAGGTTGCTTAAATAATAGTGTCTAGGGGATCCTGGTTGGTTTATATGATACTTGTAAACTCATTGTAACTACAAAAACACCTAGATACTTAGAAAGGGAAAACATATAAACACTTGTAGTCTGATTCCTTGAAGGTCTGCTCTACGTAAGTGCGTGCAATAATCAATTTGTATATAACATCAATATATTTCTGTACTGGACTTAGTGAAGTTATGGAGTCTACATCAAAGTTACATCTATTTGAAGCTTTAGTTGTGAAGTATGTTTTGGAGGGCCCTTGCTTTGGCTATTGTATTGAATGAAGCTCTGCAGTTTTATGAGATCACATCAGTACGATTAAAGTTTTTGGAATGAAGCTCATATATTCTCGCCATCATTCCAATTTTATTGCCTCAGAGAAAGTTTATAAATATCTTATAACATAGTCTGAATACAAGAAAATGGAATTGATTCCACAGCTCATTACACATGGTGGCCGGAGCCAGTGAGGCAAGTTGAACATTGTGGTGATCAAGAAACTGAGGCCATCCTTTTCTAGAATGAAGTTTTGTTGGAGATGATAATGGATTGTTCCTCATTTGACTACCATAGGCCGATGTGGTAGATAGCATTAGATGTTCGAGTTGTTAATATTTTGGGATCAACATAGATGCTAAAAAGTGACTGAGAGGTGGGCTTTTCTTTTTATTGGACTGGGTTGATTGGGGGGAAGGAAATTGGGGGTGGGGGGTGGGGGGGTGGGTGGGGGTGGGGAGGGAGGGTGTTGGTTTATGAACTTCTTTGGGAAGTGACCGTGGAAATAACAGGACATGAGATGTGTTAGACCCTAAGGCCAGTGTTGAAGGCTTTAATCTGGGCCAAGAGTCATTCTACTGGATTTGGAGATGGAGGCTCAATCTCCCATGGATGGATGAATCAGTTTTGTTGGATTGGGCATCATGTTTCACACCCAAGGTTGATTAAGAGACCATCAAGGTGGGCTAGGAATTGATTTTGCTCTTGGCCAAGAGTCATTCTACTGGATTTGGAGATGGAGGCTCAATCTCCCATGGATGGATGAATCAGTTTTGTTGGATTGGGCATCATGTTTCACACCCAAGGTCGATTAAGAAACCATCAAGGTGGGCTAGGAATTGATTTTGCTCTTATGGACCTGGAGAGGAGGGCCCTTGTTTAATTGGCTCAGAAGTAGGAGGCTCTTCTATGGAGATTGTACCATCATAGATTTGGTGATTTTTTCCTAAATATGTAAAGATAGTGAGATTTTATTAAGGACGAAGAGAAAAATGTACAATTAAGAGTTCAGGCCTAGAGCATATCGGACTAGAACATTGCTAATAAGAGAGAAGTATATATGATGATGGATGGTGCTTCATCATCATTACACTTAAGGTAACCTTTACTAAAATGTAAGAAATATGTCAGGCTACTCTTTTCAGATTCTCGACTTGGAATGCTGCCTTTTAAGAACGTGGGAATACTTTTGCAAGCCTATAGATGCTTGTCGTTCATTTTTTGCTGCCTTTCTTTATTCTTTGATGGCTTTCCCAGCCATTACCCAGTGGTTGGCTATCACAAATTAGGATTCTTCAATTGGAAAAAAGGGTCCGATGAAGGGTAGATCGTAGAATGACGGTGTTGATAACGCCAATATACTTGGATGAATTCAAAACAACTCTCTCTCTCTCTCTCTCTGAATGTCTACTATGGTCCTTGCACATTGAGTGCTAATCCATGTCGCCTTATACTTGTTTTGTAGAGAGGGCATTGATGCTTAAAATTTTAATAGTTGAGATTGCTTGATTTGTATTTGGATATTTACATAGATAATGGACCATATCCATGACCGGTGTAAGGGTCGTGACACCAAATTGTTTGGTGATCCTAAGATATGAGTTACTTTTTCTTTCTTTGCTTTTTGTGGTGGGTGGGTGGGGTGGGGTGGTAACTGGCGGGTTGGGTTGAGTTCTTAGTTTATTTGAGCTCAGGCCCGAATTGCAATTATAGTGCCCGAGCTTGGGTCTACGTCAACCCGATCCTGCATTGTATTTGTAAGGCTTGAGCTTGATTTCAAGCTTGAAATGTTATATGTGTGGTTGTTCGGGCTCGAGCTTTTTTGGGCCTAAATTGAAAGTTCACTTGTATTGTTTTATTAAAGTATAAATTATATATTACATAATGATCATACCAGCACTAATGCACTGGATCCCATCAAAACTCTGAAGTTAAGCATGCTTGGACAAGAGTAGTACTAGGATGGGTGACCTCTTGGGAAGCCCTCGTGTTGCACCCCTCATTTTTTGAAAAAAAATGAAATAGAGGAATCAATTTTGGATTTCGTGCTAGTCTATGATTTCGTCATAGCTAATACTTTATTCCAAAAGAAAGAAGAACATCTTATTAGATATAGAAGTGGACAATTTAGATATCAAATAAACTTCTTTCTACTTAGGCGTATAGAATTAACCCGACAATTTAGATATCAAATAGACTTCTTTCTACTTAGGCGTATAGAATTAACCCATTGTCGGGATTGTAAAGTCATCTCTGGTGAAAGCCTCACAACACGACATAGACTTTTAGTTTTGGACTTGCTTGATAAGATGGTGGAATAGCAACAAAGGAGCCTCCCAACATTAGATGGTGGAGTTTGAGAGGGGAAAAAGCAAAACTAATGAAAGACAAGGTGCTTAGTAGTGGAGAGTGGAATGATGATTCAAATCGTTATGAGGTGGGGTAGGATGTCGAAACTCATCAAAGATATAGCCAAATATGTTTTAGGTGAAACCAACGGTACTGAAATAAGCTTGCAGAAGGACATGTGGTGGGGGAATGCCGAGGTAGAAAGAGCTATACATGAGAAGAAAAATCAATTTAATATATGGCGGAAATAAAGGAATATGGTCAATTGAGAAAATTACAAGTTAGCGCGAAAGGCCACTAACAAATTTGTAAGTAAAGCCAAATATGAAGCCTTTGATGATCTGTATGCTAAATTGGAAATGAAGGAAGGGGAGAAAAGAATTTATAAGCTAGCCAAGATGCGGAGAGGAGTGGTAGAGATCTTGACCATGTGATATGCATTAAAGACGATTACCAAAGAATACACTATTGAAAATGAAGAGATTAGAGAAAGTTGGGAAACCTACTTTATAGAATTGTTGAACACTCAATCTTAAGATGGAGGTAATATGGAAAGAGAGGGAAATGAGGGGAGCGAACAAAATACGGAAATAGAAATGAATCAAGCCTCGCAAAAGATGAAAAAGAATAGAGCATTAGGACCGAATGGCATTTCAATCGAAGTTTGGTCTATATTAGGGGAAAGAGTGTGTTAGTTGACACAATAATTCAACAAAATTTTAGCCTAAAAAAAGATGAGTGGCGCAAGTGCATAATAGTCTATTTTTATAAAAATAAAGGAGATATTCAAACTTGTGCCAACTACTAAGTGATCAAACTCATGAGTCATAAATGAAACTTTGGGAAAGGGTAATAGAGGGCCACCTAAGACAAGAGTCAAATATATCAAAAAACCAAAGCAAACTGATAGAGAAATTAAGGGGGAAGAGGAAGAATCTCTATATGACTTTTATTGTTTAGAGAAGGCCTAAGATAGAGTACCAAAGAAACTAATCTGGAGAACCCTAAGAAATAAATATATTCTCAACGATTATGTTGAGGTTATCCAAGACATGTATGAGGTGCAACCACGTATGCTAGAACTGTCTTTTGTGAGACAATAGAATTCTCTTTTGGAGTGGGACTCCATCAGGATCCACTTTAAGCTCATACCTATTCACACTAGTCATGGATGACTTAACGTCAGGAATTCAAGATGGAGTTCTATGGTATGTGCTTTTTGCGGATGATATAGTATTAATTAATGAGATGAAACAATAAGTCAATGTTAGGCTAGATCTGTGGAGTAGAACGTTAGAGTCAAATGACATGAAATTAGTAGAACTAAAATAGAATATATGGAATGTAATTTTCAAGGGTTGGACAATAGCGAGGATGTTGAATCAGAAAGAGAGGTTGAGTGAGACTTTGTCTCCTAACTCAATTAAGACTCTGTCTCCTAAGTCAATTGGGACTCATCCTTGTATTTTTTACTTATAAATATGTCACTGATGTAATTAGAAAATACAGCAGAAATAATAAACTCTCTTTCTATCGTGGTTTTTTTTCCTTATGGGTTTTTCACGTAAATCCTGTGTTATGATTTGTGGTGTGTGATTTGTGTTTCTACATGGTATCAGAGCAAGGTTCAATTGATATTGGGTTATCTCTTCCGCACCGGCCCTTGTTTTGGGTACCCTTCCTGCATCTTCAGATTTGTTGCCGCTCTCCATCTCCGCTCTCACCATCGGTAGTAGGGTTTCTTTCATCAGATCGCCAAATAAAAAAAAAAAAAATATATATATATATATATATACAAAACAGATTGATCTAATCAGTTTTGGGCGATTTCCAATCGTCTCTGCCAGGCTGCCCTTGTCTCTGTGTTTCAGCTCAGATCTGAGCACCTCGCTGCTGCACGTGGGCTGTTTTCACACTGTCCCACCGTTTGAACAGATTGGCTCTATTGCTCTTCCGCCCCTCATCACAGCCTCCTGCCTCAGGTCTGTTTGCCCCAGCGCTGCCACCAGATTTACTCCGCTGCTCCATCTCGCCCACCTTCAACGCCAACTGCTGCCTGCTTTGCCGTCGCCGCAGCCTTGCTCTAGTTTGATTGGTCGTCCGTGACCGCCGCACTCTGTTTTTCTGCCCATCTTTTTCAGATCTGGGTTTCCGCTTTGGGTTTCACAAAGCAGATCTCAGATCTGTTTTTTGCCTGGGTCGTGCACACCGTTCTGCTGCTTGTCTTCTTGGACAGATCTACTCTGTCTCCGCCTGTACTCGGCCACAACCAGATCTGGTTGCCCCTTCTCCGCTTGTGAGCACTTCCATCTGGTCAGACGTGCCAGCTCTGCTGCATCTCACTGCTACTCCTGCTGTTCAAGCCTGATGACGGATTGTGTCTGTCCATGTAGAATCTTAAAGGAGGTTTCAACTTATTAGATATAACGAATATGATATGAGTGGGGTGGAGAAAATGTAGACACGCTAGCGGGATTTTTTGCAATAAAATAGTCCGCCTTTGTCCAAAATGACGATTTTATAAAACAGTTATTAAACCTATGATGCTTTATGGAGCAAAGTGTTGGGCAATGATTAAAACACAAGTAAACAAAGTCAAGACAATGGAATGGGTATCTACGTTGGATGAGTGATCTAACTCTAAAAGATAGAGTTAGAAATAAACGCATTAGGGATAGTTTAAAGATAGCTTTAATAGATGATAAATTAAGAGAAACTCGTTTGAGATGGTTTAGTCTTGTTAGTAAAAGGCCAAACACAACCCCAGTACGTAGAGTGGAGAGGCTAGGGATTGAAGGCACTGTGAGGAGAGGCAAATCTCAAGCTTTCATGTACTAGTCTCAGACTGACCCAAATTCTAATTTGGGCCTTCTATTTTAGAGCAAAAAATGAGCATAACCTAAACTTGGATCAACCCAAACCCAAATTCTTTTGTTTTGTTTTTATTATAAATGTTTGGGCTTGGGTTTGGCCTAGTCCAAGTAGCACCCTGGGTGTCAAACCAAAAAATAGGACTCTAGGACTTGGCACCATATTTAAATAAATGTAAACTTAGATTTATTTTAGATGAAATAAGGTGTGTAAATAACACTAGTAGGAAATAATTTACTAGTTTTATTCTAAACAATCAAGTGACAAATATATTGATATTTTAATTGGATTTCAAGAGGAGAAAAGTGTGGTAATATTGTAGTCATCATTGGAACAAAGTTGAAAAGTACTATTAGAGTCCATGAAGAATAGATGCGAGTGTCCTATGTGGTGCAAGTGTTGAACACTTGTTTGTCACACATCTTGAAGTGTTTGTTCAATATAGGTTGGTTCATATAGGGAGAGCAAATTAGGTGCATTTTCAAAGATGAGAGCTTCATCCTTGGGCCTTTTTTTAAAGGTACATGTGGACAGTTTTTTTTTTTTGAGCATGTGAAGCTTAATATCATGCAATGGGCAACAGCTTCTTAGGCTTTTGCAAATTTACAGTTTTCTCGTGCAGCATTTTAATGGAAATTGGTCGAATAGTACTTAATGTGCTCTGGTTTATTGGATTTTTCTTGATGTGTGCAATGTTTGTGTAGTGCTAGTTGGGGAGTCCTTTTGCAATACTTTCTTCTCTTCCATTTTTTTTTAAGAATTTCTACAGCCATATTAGACATGTTCTTCTTCTTTCTTTTGAAAAATATTAGATATCTTGTAATATGTTATGGATTATTTGCTATACAATATTGTGATTAGGCAGGATCCTGTTTCCTAATTGAGCCTTCTCTAAGGTAAACAAACTTGTATATATTTAGAGTCAGGTAGTTGGCCCATCGAAACAATTTGTCAAATCCAAATAAAAGGTGGTGATGATGATGATGGTGATGATGATTTGACATGGATTAGACAGCCATATTAGACATGTTTGTTTTTCTCGTCATGCTCATGATTCCTAATGATATTTTAAATATATTGAAAGAAAATTGGGATTTAACCAGTGCACATTTTTCATCATTTTTATTTCACAATATCACTAAAAATCTGTTTATTTTGCAATACTCGTCATTATACTCTATGATATTTGGATTGCATATGAAGGGAAAACCCCTCTGTTAAGCATGAAACATGTGTGCATTTGTTGATTTTAAATTGTTAAACACCATTGATCATTACTCATGAGATGGGTGATGATTCAGGTTCCAAGCCAAGCTTCAACACAATTTGATGTATCTAGCAGCCATTGCCGATGCACAACCTCAAGCGCCAACTGTGCCTTCTCAGGTAGGTTGGACACCATCTCTGTGCTTTTCAACCATCTCTTGACACAGTTTTCTTATTATGAACGTCAATATTGGCAGATGCCGCCTCAGGCTGTGATGCAACAGGCAGGGCATTACATGCAGCATCCACAGATGGCAGGAGCTCAGACATCCGTTTTTGCCCAGAAGGTTCCGATGCAATTTAACCCACAGCAATTGCAGGAGCTGCAGCATCAGCAACATCAACTACATCACCAACATCCACTATCTGTCCAAGGACACATGGGCATGAGACCTGGAGCCACAAATGGTGCACATCCGATGCATTCAGAGGCTACTCTTGGGGGCAGCAGTGGGCTAGCATCAGGTCCAGGCTTAGGTGAGTTAGCACGCACTGGTGTTTCTAGTAGTTCCATAGATGGACGAGGAAATAAACAGGATGCAGGAGCAGCTGTGGAGACTGGTTCTGGTGATGGACATGGTGTTGCTGATGCAGAACCATCATACATTAAAGGATCTGAAGAGGGTTCCAAGATGCCATGACGGGTGACATAGGTAGTTTAGTGTTGAAAATAACGTGTGTGAATGCTGTCGTGTACTGTACTGATTTACTTTGTATGATGACTATAGATTAGATGAGTGAACAAGTTCATGTTATCTCCATTCACCCATGAAAATGATAGGACTGCTTGCATGTGATCGATCACTTGTGGTCATTGACCCTGGGTCCTGGTCTCTTCTCATGCATGGGTGTCGGAGTTGGTTCAGAGGGACTGATTATCTTTCCAGAATTTGATAAAAAGAATCATGGTTATCGTACCACTAGTCATTGTAGTTGATATAGATTATCATCTGTCAACCAAATTGTGAATTTAAAAAATCATACATATTTTTCTACACAGTAATGATTTGAACATCAGTTGTACGATACCTTGAATGGATTCAAATTTGACAATCATTCAATTGCCATTCTAAGTTGTCTCTATTTTTCAAATTCAAATGATGATAGATGTTTTTTTGTAAATAATGATTTTGAAAACATTTTTTTTCTAAAAAGAAAATGATGATGGTGATGGTCCCAAAATAACTAGTTTGCATCCCAAAATAACTAGTCGTTTTGGGTGGTGTCTACCTCCACTTATAAACCCAAGACCATCTCAAGCCGTTTTTGATGTGAGACTTTTGTCCATGCGACATTCAGCTTTAGGTTAAACAAAATCACCAGTCACTTTTACTGTTGTGCTAGATATTGTAATATCAATAACTTGCCAATATTGAATATAAATCACCTATACTAGCTGATGCAGGTGCCACCACGGTCACACAGGAACCATGGTTTAGAAACTCAAAAAATTAGGGTGAGTCGGTCCGAGTTGACTCGACTCTAGGATTTTGAGTTGAGGCAACTTGTTTTACAATTTTTTTTTTTTGAGTCAAGTCTAAAACCAACTCGAGTTATTAAGATTTCTTATCCAAGTAGAGTTGACAACGCCTGGACACCTCCGAACCTGAAAAAAAAAATACTACCTGCATCACCGGCCTTAAGACCTTAACACATGAAACTAACCTGATTTGCTATTTATGATAAGTTTTTCAACCTAGGGCCAATTGCACACAAGAAAGCCCAACCAATAATTGACTGATTGAGTGAGCGGGCTTTGATTGCAACATGTCTCAAGTTATTATTGTGGATTAAAGTCCCACTCCCAATTAGGAAGACAATTCTGTAATTAGATACCAGGGGTATACATATCGGTTAGAGAAAAATAAATTCGGCCAATATAGCCGAGATCTTGGCCAAATATTAGTCGGTTTTTTTTTAAGATTCGGGCAAATATCGGCCTAGATATCAATCGATATTTATATTTTTTATTTTTATTTTTAAAAACAGCCTTTTTATTTTTTTAAATGAATTTTTTCAAAAAAAAATTACTGAGATTTCAGAAAAAAAGAATTTTGAGGAGAGAGAAAAATTCGGCCGAAAATTTGGTGGAGCCAAATTTTCGACCCGGTTAGGTACACATTCCATTGTTCTAGAACTCAAAGAAGTATTGACCGAGTCGGTCGGACTTCGTTTGATAGATTTTTGGGTGGAGTAAGTCGATGATTTAAAAAAAAAAAAAACTAAGTTAAATTTCTAGACGTATTAAGTTTTTTTTTTTTGTTAATATGGGTATCTCCACTCTATTTGGAGATGAAATTAATTCCACGACTATGTGTAAATTTTCCAATATACATATTGGTACATCAATAAGCAGTAACTCCATGGACAGTGGCTCAGAGGGGTTTGAACTTAAATCGAATTTAAGACCTCTCTTCATCAGGGGAGCTTCTTAACCGTCAGGCCAATCCCCTCTGAATTGAAATTAAAAAAAGTATATTGAGAAGAGAAAAGAAGAAATTTTATGAAAATAGAGGGTGGTGAAAGAATGAGGGAAGAAAAGAGGAAGTAAGACAGAAAGGAGAAGGAAAACCACCTTAGGTAGAGCTACTGAATCATCGCCATTGGAGAAGGAAGAAGGAGAAGAAGAAAATGCAATGAATATTCTAGGATTAGAAAAAAATTGAGAGAAAATGAAGAAAAATGGGAGGGAAAATGTTATAGGCGTAGGCCCTATTGATAGATTTTTGAATGGGTAATCACTCTCAAGAGTATGATTAATTTGGCTAATGGAAGCTAACTCATCCACTAAGAGCATTACATTAAGCGAATGATCTGTTGGTGGTTGTTTTTAATCTTAATTGGGCGACTGGATTTCAATTATTTTTATTAAATTGAAAAAAAAATGCTAACAAGAGTGGTGCTTTGATGAGCAACATGATATGTGGTTAGGCAGGTAAGAGATATTTTTGTTCATTCACCCATCAATGCATTCTCTTTTCAACATAATTTTTTTTTTTTATGCAATGTCTTAACTTCCAAAAGTCTAAGGGGTGATTATTCGTCGAGTTTAAATGTAAAGAGTGTTGGGGTGTGAACGAGAGTTCCACATCGGTTGTGAGAGGGAAAAATCTAAGGAATGAGTCACTCCACCTATCAGGCCAATCTTTTGGGGTGGAAACTTAGTCCTAACAAGTAATATCAGAGTCAGGTTTCCAAGCCATAATATATGGATTCAAGAATCTCCTAGCCGAACGGGATGCTTGGTGATGTTCTATCTGTCGGAGAGCCTCATTCGAGGAGGGATTGTTGGAATACGAATGAGAGTCCTATATCGGTTGTGAGAGGAAAAATCTAAAGACTTATAAGGGATTGAATCACTCCACCTATCAAGCTCGTCTTTTGGACTAGAAGTCCAGTCCCAACAAAGAGTCTAATGTTCAAACGGTAAAGATCATAAATTTATATTCTTCAACCGAGCGTCGACCAATTCGGGCTGATTCTTTATCAATGATTCTTTAGATTTCTTTGTGTGGAGGAATTTGTTTTCCTTGTCTACAGTGAGAAGGTGCTGGTTGCTAAATGCACTTCCAGAGCATTTTTGAAGTTTAAATGGTTGGAAAATTGCTGACTCTAGAAGATTAGGAAAGAATTTCAGTTCTTGTGAAGGTGGTGAGTTAGGCTAGAATTTAGTAGGAATTCGTACAATCCATGTTAGTCAATATATGTTGGTGAGAGAGAGGGAGAAGAAAAATTCTTTCTTGATAAAATGGGTTAGAGGTAATCACAGATATCCTGCTGTATTTGGTCATTGGCTCAATCAAATTACCAAGTTAATGCTGGTAACACTTGCAGTGATAATAATAAAAATTATAGTAATATTTTATTACATTAAAATAGGTAATGATTAATTCATGTGATTCACTAATCTCATTATCAAGACAAGTCTCATTTAAATATCTCTAGTTAATAAATTTAAGATGAATAAAATAGACAAGTGAAAATGATCATTGGTTTTAGTTGGTTCTTAAAGAGAAATGTTGATATTTACCCATGGTTTTACCTAATGGGTGTAGTTTAACTGGTTGTCTCCTGCCTTAGGAAGTGAGAGGTTGCGGGTTCGAGCTCTAATGGCCTAACCTTGGTGTGCCATAAGGGACTCACCCATGGGGGTTTTACGTTGGGTATTCCACGGTTTTCCACATGTAAATTGGAAAAAAAAAAAGCTACTTTTCATAAATTCAAATTCTTCATCAATTATTTATTTTAAATTAATTTGCACATGCAAACCTCATGTATGAGAACATCCTATTCTCACTGAATTCTTTTAAAATTGTGGGCCCAATTATTAAACAGATAAGATGAGAAGCATATTTAGAAATAATTATTATTATAATTATGTGATAGCTCATTCACTAAAAAAAGCCATACAAGAGTTTAATATGTATGAACTTGTAAAGGGGACAATTGATCTAAAAAAGACAATAGTAGTACCCCTCCCTTACTATGAAAAATTGGTAGTTCATGAATAATATGTTGAAATTTATGTTCCTTTTTAAAAATTTTGTACGATGATGGTTGTGATTTTGAAATATTATTGAATTTCATGAGAATTAGGGATAAAATCTGTCAAGACTTAATTGGGCTTATGCTGGGCAATGGTGGTGTGGGCTCCGGAGGATTAGTCTTGTTGGATCAATACTTTAGGAAAATCCTCGTTATCCCAAAATAAAATAAAATTTAAAGATAGGCAAAGACATTTTAAGATAAGATTTGGTGATTTAGAAGGATTTGCTCTAACTTTATTATTAAAAATAAAGAAAACTTAAGCAAAACTTGACTAAAAATAGAAAACAAAATTATGATTAAAATTTTGTGAGTTTGAATGATATAGTATTTTAAAATAAAAATTTGTACAAGAATTTGTGAATTAATACTTTTTTTTGTTAATTATTAATGTCACTAGTATGAAGTGTACTTTTCTATAACTATCAGTTCTGAAGTCTCTACTTTTAGAAGGGAAATTATAAGGCCATCAATGTTCAAGTTGCCTTCTTTTATGCTTGCCATTCTCTAAAATAGTGAAAATATTGATTATATTCTGCGATTTTTCACACGTAAATTTAAAAAAATACTATGTTTCAATCATTTGAGTTCCTTATAAAAACACCAATGTCTCCATCACTTGTCTTTTTTTCTCGAGTGACCGACTTCATCGATCCAATCTCTCGTAAATGTATCAAATTTGGATACTTTAGAAGTGGACTTTTATGAAAACACTATGTTAGATGCAATGAATATAATTATAAATATTTTTTTTACAGAAATTCAATCAGAGGAGATGCACTAAAAAGTCCACTTCTAAAAGATCTGAACTTATATGGACCCAAGTTTTATTTAGGTTGAGGCATACAAGTCCATGTGCACCTTAATGTCTCCAATGAATAAAAGCATGGCACCAATTTCTCTTCTACTCCTTCGCTTTTATGTTCATTGAATCTATTGACATGTTACTAATTTTCGACCACCATCCGATTCACATTCATTGTGATCATATCTTCTCCACAAAGTGCCACTTTTTTTTAATGAAATTTATATTTTATTAAATGATGAAACTATCTTACAACTATTTTTTGCAAAGCCACCTTACAACTTTTCTTTTATCTGCTTAAAAGTTGAAAGTATGATGAAAAACTCATCAACCCGTAGTCTCCCGTATCAAGAAGTGGGAGGTGTCTGGTTCGAGTCCATGGCATCACCTGGAGTTTTACGCTGGGTTTTCTGCAATTTACCACATGTAAATTAAAAAAAAAAAAAAACCTCATCAAAATTAAATTTATAACAATATTTTGATTTTTTTGACCAAGGTGTCCAGACATACGTGACTAATCTTATCTAAACCTTCCAATTTGTATATATTGATTTAAATTACGAAGAGTGGTCCTTTTGTACATTGAGTTTTAATTTGTAAGATTAGATTAAATGTCTTGAGTTCAATTCCTTTTATATTAACCTTGTATACAAGGTTTACGAGTGATTTTTTACATCAGTAGGGATTGGTCTCACCTTCAAAGTGAGTTTGAAATATCTCATGATAATCTGAAAAAAAAAAAAAAATTCATAACGAGATTGTAAGATATTTGTTACAAAGAATGTTCTTATACTGTCATCCTTAATTCAGAGCATATGAATTCTACCTATTAAAAGACAAATCATCCATTAATTTTTAAATACATAGTTCTATATATATATATATATATATATATTTATTTATTTGTGTGTGTGCATGTTTAGAAATTAATAAATGATTTTAATTTTTAATAGGTGGACCTTGTACTCTAAATGGCATTATTTTCTGGTACCCAATCATTAAAGTAACAAAATAAATCTAAGATGTTTTGTTGTTCAACTAAAGTAGCACTGAGATACGAACGAGTGACAGGAGACAAAATGAAAACTTAATAGAGTGAGCACTAAATTGAAATTTATTTAACTAAAGTTATAATAAGAGCTGACCAACTGTGACATTTAGCTACATTTAATTTTGAAGTTGAGATATTGAAACCCATGTAAATTTTGTTAAATGGAAAAAATGGTAAGAGATTTCCATATTAAGGCAAAATATTAAAACTTCTTTCTAAATATCTATAAAAAACATAAATTAATAACTAATACATAATTTAGTACATTTATTTTATTGATAAAAAAATAAATTTGAAAATTAAAAAAGTGATGTCTCTGAGATTTAAAAAAGAAAGTATGAAAACAGCTTGCACTTTAAAAAAAATTGTGAAGAGTCACTAATTAGTGTAAAATAGACAGGTCCACATGTGTCAATATGTCATAATTGTGAAAGAGCTAAACAAAATTATGTTATAATAGCTTTTTTTTCGTTTTTTTGAATTTACGCTAAGGAAACTGTGGAATACTCAGCGTAAAACCCCCACGGGTGAGCCTACTATCCCTAAGACACACCAAGATTAGACCATGGGAACTCGAACCCGCAACCTCCTCCTTCTTAAGGTGGGAGGCAAACGATTAAACTACACCCATTGAATCTATAAAAGGAGTGTTCAAGAGACATAAAGAGCACCTTAGAAAGTGCCTAAGCATTGGATGCATATGTTAACTAGTGATTTAATTGTATGTTAATTATGAAGTGTAAGAAAGCGAGAGTTCTTTGTTTAATTTCCACTTTACTCTAAAAGGCTAGTCCCTGTAAAGTTACTCAGTGCGTGTAGATATGAAGGCTTATACGATCCTCTAAAAAACCTAAACACGTCTTAAAAAAAATGTTAATTAAAAAATGAATTAATTAAAAATAATGATGACTTCTGAACTTTACGCTAGATTACAAAAGCTTAATCTCATATAAAAATCGAAAAAGTGAATCAAACCATTATATCAATCAAGTATCATCAAAAGTGTTCAACTAAACACCTGAAAACCTTCATTGATTCCAAGACAATTTTCGTACAAGCTGGTCCCTTGAAGCCATTTAACTAGTTTACAAACATTGAAAAATAAATATAAAGATGTTTCTTTTTATGGAATGTCTTCAAGTTGAAGCAAATGTAAATGTAATTGATGATATGAAATGCCTCTTTAATGTGGGTTTTAGGATTTTCTTAAAATCAAATAAATACAAGCTCTCCTATGTTAAGTACATGAGTTGGACCAATGACCCATCAATTATTCTCCAAGGAGGTCATCTTTTGTAATTTTGCAAAATTGTGGGTGAGGTCATCATTATTATTTGTCAAAATCTTAATTATGTAGGACTAACGTTTTGAATTCTACTTCTTCATTTGATTTTATAATAAATTATAAAGTCAGTCACTTTATATTAGGGTTGCAATTCGGGTCAGGCGGGTCGAGTTCTTTAAAATCCAACCCGACCCGAGTTGATATATATGGAACTCGATCTGATCCGAACTTCACAACCCGACCCGAATCAACTCGAATTCTGACCCGACCCCCATTCTGAACCCATTTTAACCTAATTTTAACCGGGTTGGGTCGGGTTAACGGGTTAACTTATAAAATCCTCAGCCCGACCCGACCCGAATTTCATGCGGGCTTTTATCTCCTCAACCCGAACCGACCCACTGATCCGAAATTCTCGACCCGACTCTCATGATTTCTCGGGTCGGACCAAAACCCGACCCGAGTTGCAGCCCTACTTCATATCAAAGAAATATATATTGCAAAGTTTCCAACATTAGGGGTTTATTTTTTTATTGATGATAGATGAAAATGTATTTGACATGACTCATGACTAATATAATTCATGGTTCTAAAGATTAAAACATTAAAGTCACAATAATGAAGACTTAGTATCTAGGTCCGACGAAAATTTAAATTCAAGATAAACGCTAAAGAAAATAAGTTCAAATAGTTGAGAAAATCTCAATTTCTGGTCAGGATTAAGAAGGTTCTCTCCTGAGAAAATCGAATAAAAAACTTTTAGATAAATTCAACTAAGGATTTAGGAGTTAACAAGCCACAAAGATTGGACCCTAAAATAACTTTGCATTTGTGTGGGTACTTTAAGACCTTTATTTATACATTTACAAGGCTAGAGAAGAAAAGAGAGTAGACCTGAGCATCCCTTAGTTGGTTTGAGCCCTAGTAAGTCCATTAGTTGGGCCATAGGCCTTAACATCCTCTTCTAAGAACTTACTTTCCACATGACCAAGTTGTAGAAGTTATTATTGATAGAAAAGTTCTGCATGAAACAATAGAAAACATTTTCAATATAATTTTATTATTATTTTCACATAAAATATTAACATAAATATGCCATGAGAGTTTTGTGTATGATTTCCACTATGGTTGATTATGCAGTAGAAGAGGGAGAAATATTTGACCTCTGAATATATTCTCTTGCTCACTCAACCTTATTTTTATTTTTTTTAGAAAAGGATAATGTGAAAATTATGGAAGTATTAAAGGCTATTAACCACACAACTCACCTTCCATATTTTGTACTTCATTATTTTTTAGTTTTTCGAATCACGAGATTGTAAATTAGTTATTGATTCATTCTTTTCTCATTAAGAGACCTGTATTTTTTATATATATTGATTTTACTGAGAGAGACAATAAATCATTTTTCTCAAATTCTACATGGCACAATATTGTCCACTTTGGGCTTTTGTGAGCCTGCCCACAGGGGCCTACACGACTTTACATTGACGAGCCAACCCACTATTGCTCTCAAAAGGCCTTGTGCTAGAAAGAGGAAGCACACAATTTATATACTAGGGGAAATCCATGCCTACTAGCAATGTGGGACTATGTGGAAAGCACCGAGTGCCAACTTGGCGATTTTTCTCTCCCTGGGGCGCTCCACACATTGGGCCCCACTCTTGGGAGGCGAGGTATCACAACCTACTTTCTTAAAGTCAGAGCCATCCCCGGCTCTGCGTACCACAACCAAACCCACATCTACACCCTCAGGCATAAAGTTAAATTGTTTTCTAATACCATCTGTAATGCCCCGTCCCTCTATCATAATATTGTCCATTTTGGACTTGTCCAAAATGGGCCCGCACAATTTTGCATTGGCGAGCCAACTCACTGTTACTCCCAAAAGATCTTTTACTAGAATGAGGAAAGACAACTTATATACCAAAGGAAGTCCATGCTCACTTGCGATGTGAGACCTTGGAAGAGCCCAACATCGCGATTTTCTCTCCCTGGGGCGCTCCACACACTGGGCCCACCTCTTGGGGGCGGGTACCACATTTTTTAAGAAAAAATAAATTCTATAATAAATTGAGTGATTATGATATTTTGTAAAATATTTAGTACTTCTATTTTTTAACTTTCCTATAATTAGTATCTGTGGGAAAGATGACTTTTAAATGATGCCATTTTGGTTGGGTAATTAAAGCCACAGTTCAAATGATTCACATGGTAGTTCAAGGTCCTTATCAACACCGCCTTTGTTCTATTTTCTTGATTAAAGCACTAGATTAGACTTCCAAAAATCCACCAGCCAAGCACCCCATTTTCAAAATATGCATTTACTCATAGTAGATATGAGCATGGTCGGGTCTGGTTCTGGTTCTGGTTCTGGTTCTGGTTCTTGTTCAAGGCAGGAAGAAATAGAAAGGGAAAGGGCGGTGGAATTGCAGAAGAGTGTCTCGTAAAAGAGAAGGGAGTAGTGTGCAGAAGAAGACTTGTAATAAATGGTAGAAGACTCTTTCGAGTCCTTGTCACGTTGGGAAGAAATTTCTTCTCATTTCACGATTATTGAACCCATGACAGTAGCCGACAGCAATCTCTGTAAAGGGGTTTGCATCATGCAATGTTCACGTTTTCTCCTTTTCCTTTTTATTTTTTTTAATTGAGATAACTTATATAAATTGAAAAAAAATTATGTTCAGTTTTAGGTAGAACTCACTATGTGATAATTTATATAAATTGAAGAAAATTATCTAAACATATTTAGGTAGAAATCATTATAACGAGGGTGCCTTAAGTGTTATATAGAATCGTTGATTTTTTAATCGAGGCGATATGAGATTTTTATCAATTTCACACCCTCCCTCATGTGTACCTGCTCACTCCCTTAGTGGAATCTGCTATGGTACCACCAAAAAAATCATGTTAGCATTCTTAAAGTAGAACTCATTATCGAAGCTAGACATTAAGAGAAGGATACCTCAAGTGATGAGTCATTGATTTTTCAGTCTAGACAATATGAGACTTTAGTCAACTTCAGTCATTTTTATAGATTTTTAAGTCTATTAAAAATTATAAGTTGGTAGGTTCACTTTAACCCATGAAGATGGATCTATTGATAAGATTTATACTTAAATTCAACACAAAAACAACTAATTGTATGAAACAAAGTTATGATTTTAAAGAACACCACCTAAGTTTGGAGAAAAAATTTGAAATGATCTAAAATTTAGAGATTTATAAGACATAACTTCATTAGTCCAATCAAATAATTTTTATACTATTTAGAGGTTTAATATCATATTTCCACCTTAAAAGAACATATCTCAGGATTTACCTTGTTTAAATCTTGTGATAGTATATGTTTAATGAGATTAAATTTCTTTTTTTCAAATTCTTAGGTAAAAAATATTTCTTCCATTTTATTAGATCACTTGACTTGACATCATTGTCAAATTTCATTCAATTTGAATTGAGTCACGAAAATATCAGAACTCAATTAATCGTGTATTTTTTTAAAATAAAAATTAATTTTTTTTATAGAGACACAAATATTTTTTATAAAAAAAGAATACCAGTGTATCTTTTTTTAAAAAAAAAATTGTGTGGGAAATCATGGAAAACCCAGCATAAAACCTCCACGGGTGATACACATTGCCCTTAAGGCACACTAGGTGAGACCAATGTAACAAATATCTCCGATATTTTCATTTTTATCACGAAAATATCGGCAAAATAACTTTTGTGCGTTAAAAATTCGAGTTTATCGCATCTACCATTTTTAACGGTAAATTCCCGTTAAAAACACGTTTTATCGCGAAAAATGGTAATTCCTATTAAAATCGCGTGATTTTACCATTAAATTCCTGTTAAAAATGCTTGGGCCAAATATATATTTTTTATTTTTGAAATATCATCTATGTTTTCAAACTCTGGCCACATTATTTATTTTTTATATATATTTTTTATATATTTTTTTTATTTAAATAATATATTTTCTATGAGATTTTTCTGTTAAATTATCGATAAAATCTCGAGAATTTAAAAATATCTTGCTATTAACAATTGTCGTTAATATCTCGAGAATGAAATTTGTTACAATGGGTGAGACTATGAGAGCTTAAATTTGATACCTCTCATTTTCTGAAGTAGGAGATTACCGATCCACCGACATCCACGTGATATGGGTGTATCTTGCGCTACTAAAATTGTTACAAGCAGACAAAAAGTACGTCGGTGCCCTTGATGTGAATTTTTAAAAAGTTGCCTAGAATTTTGGTAGAAGCTTACCATTTAATCCATCACTGTATAGAGTGAGGTATCTAAAAAGTGCAATGCTAACTGCTAAGACAGTCGAAGTGCCCAACAGATATCTACCACAAGATAATGGGCCACGTGAGGTATGCTTATTATGTAAAGTCTTTATTAAAGATTCTAATACTGAATGAAGTAACAGATATCGACCACAAGATAATGGGCCACGTGAGGTATGCTTATTATGTAAAGTCCTTATTAAAGATTTTAATACTGAATTAAGTAATGAACCATTCATGTATCTCATTATCTTACATGACTATTCATATTTATTAAAATTCATTCATGCATTTCATCTCTATGAATAAAGAAAAGAAATGATTCACTTGGCTAATTCTTTTGAAATGTACCAGTGTAAATATCAGATTTTAATGATATCGGTCTCTCTCTTCTTCTTCTTTTTTGAAATATCGGTTTTTTTTTATTCTCAGTTGATATATCAATGGAATAAAAGTATCAAACATTTTTAATATCTAGCGATATTAACGATATCGACGATGTATCGGCCATATCAAGTTATTGGCCGATATCCAATATATTAGACCGATACGATATAAATCGACTTTTAAAACGCCATTAGATGTCGGCTCATACGATATATATCAACTAATATTTTTACCTAGTCCTATCACAACTATACTCCGTACTGCAATTTGGAAGGAGGGCCCCACACGTTAATGGCTCCAAATGGGTCTAGGAGTCAAAACATGTGTAATCCAACTCCCATGCAATTCCACCAATGTGATACATAGTCCTCGCTTAGCATTAATTTGAATTGTCAAACGGTGGTACTAGGGCAGGCGTGTTGGGCTTTTGGATCTTGAACAACTCATTGGGCCTCAATTGAATGAGCTTTCGCCCATATATGGATCCACCACACCAAAGCTCACGCACCCGTCAGAATTAAAAATAAAATTTTCATTTGTCGACTCATGGACCGAACTTGCTAATTTGCTAATGAGTCTACTTGGATCAAAATAAATTTTTTGTCTAGGTCTCCGGATGCCCGCATCACTCATTCATATCTTAATATCTCAAAAAAAAAATTATTATAAAGGTTTTTAAATCAGATAAAAACTACAATTGAGTTACTCAATTCAATAGAATGTCAAGTTTAATATGAATTTTGAGTTCTAAAACTTCTCTCTTTCTTAGATCAAAATCTGTTTCCACTCAAAAAGGAGGAGAAAGTATAGTTTCTTTTCTCCGTCCCTTCTCTGTTTTTTTTTTCTCTTCATATTTTTCACCTGTAAATATCAAACAAAATATAGGAGAATCCCTCCGCAGTAGACTCCCCTTCTCAAAAGAATCTTTTATCCACAAAAATTCTCTAAAAAAATTCTCTTTAAATTAAATACGACCTTAATCAGAGTTTGACCCATTCAACCATCTTAATTAAATTTCCATCCTAGCATTAATTGGTATTAACACCTAACATATGGATGTTGTTGATCTATGATTTAACCGATGGACTACTCCTCACCTTAAAAACTCTAGGCCAATATAGATTTTTATTTCAAAAGTTTAATTTAAATACAAATTAAATTAGTGATCATCATTATTACAAATTCATAATAATAACCACTAATACTATCTAATTAAAATATACTATCTGAATTGTTTTCTTTCCATTAGATTAATTATGCATCAAATTTCACCCTAAACTCGTTGGGTCCTTCTTAACCAACAAGTTGGATTGAAGGGCTACCCATCCCGAAAATTTTCATTGAGGTCAACTTCTAAGTCCTAACCCATATTAAATTCGGGTAGGCTGACCCATCTAGATTTCTGATAAATGGTCAGCTGACTACGGATCACGTCGAACCTAAATGTATTCTTTGGAGTGGGTTCATGGGTCCCACATATGGGCAATAGCCACCTCATAACAATATGATAATTATATTTGGAAATTTGAATTTTGCTATGTTTTCCCTCCCTTCCTCTTTCTTCAGTGGATTTGTTATTTAAGGAGAAAATTAGAGAAGTCTCGTTGGCTTGATGGACTGTGGCCCCTCTCGGGTACTATGGAGAATTTGATTTTTTGTTTGAGAGAGGAGAGAAAATCAGTGAGGAAAGAATTTGTAAGGATTTGTTTTGTATTTGAGAGAGTGAGTTGACTCTGATGAAACTAGGTTTGGACCTGTATTTGTAACCTCTGTTTGAATTTAGTGGAACTTCTCTAATTGGTGCCCGTAGACGTAGACCTTAGCCGAATGACATAAAAATTGTGTTGATGTTTGTGGATTGATTTCACTTCCATTTGTTGGATTTTCAGATTTTAGCACAACATATAGAACGATGATCATTTATTAAGTTAATCAGTATCTTAGAGTTCAATTTGATAGAATGTGTAAACTTTTCAATCCACGTACACTGGTTTAGTCGTTGGAGAGTAACTCTATGGGGAGTGGCCCGGAAGAGTTGAATGTGAATCGAACTCAAGACTTCGCTTTATGAGACAGACTTCTTGACCGTTAGACCAACCCCTCGCGTTTCATTTGTTATAAACATATTAATACAACAACCTGTTACTTGATATAAATGTGTTTGGAAATTAATGAACAGTTTGAAATTTTAATAAGTAGACTCAATGTGCTTTGAATACCACCATCTATTATCATCTTGATTATAGTATAGAATCATACTTTGGTTGAGAGTTTGTTTTGCATTTTCTAATTAAAAGTTTTTGATGAATCATGTTAGAGCCTTAAACTTATCAAGTTATCATTTCTTATATTGGATGAACTAGATGTTTGCATATCTTCAGATTTATTTACTCTCAAATTTGGAATCCGTCCATGAAGATTCATAGTTTGAAAAGCATAAAATGTCTTTTAAATTAAAATTTTGAAATGATTAAATTAATTCTAAACTTGATGAATAATTAAAGTGTCATTTCTCAATTTTTTTCACTTATCATCACTTTAATTGTAAAAATATATATAGATGACTCTTGCTATAAAAAGTACGTATCCTTCTCAATTTTGTTTGAGTAAAAATGTGAATTTTATACTTTAATCTATTTTTTCTTTTCAAAATTCTTCCCGTAGCCCAAGGAAATATAACCCTCTTTCCATCTTTAATTTCCACTCAAATTATGAGAAATGGGCAAAGTGATTAGTTGGACCATAACCATTGCAACATCCTATCCATCTTGATTTCTTGGGATCTAACCATGATTAGGCCTATTAATTTCATATTAAGGTTATCATTTATGGACTCATCAAATCAATAGTCATAAAAAGTTCCCACATTTACCATTAATCTCTCTCCCTCTCTTCTTTCGTTTCTTTCAAAAAAAAAAAATACTAGCCAATAGTGGCTCAAGGGAGAGTATTCTTAACCTGGGCGGTTCAACCACCACCCACCCATCCATCCTATGGCCAACAAACGATTTTAATTGACAATCAATTCATTTATCCTCTCTTTTCTTCTTAGTACAAGTCAAGCCTCCCCTCCCTCTCTCTCTCTCTCATTTCCTCTCTTATAAGACAAGCTCTTACACACGCTTTCTCTAACCCAAACAAACACTGCAAAGAGGAAGATTGTATTCCAAGTTTTCAACACTCAAATTGCATATACACCATAGGACAAGAACCACACTCCTCTGTTTTCCTCTGTTTTCCTGTCAAATTTTCCTTCTCTAACTTGTATCCACATTGCAAGTTAGAAGAAAGAAGAAATAAAACAAGGGCAAGCACATGGGAGAGTGGTGCCATCGCTTTCTAGATTGATATGGAGAGCACTGATCACCTTCATCTGTAACAAGCAGTGGATTTCTCTTCTGGGTCTTTCTCAGTACTGCATTTTCTATCATGGGTTTAGTGAGTTTGACAGGTAGACTAATCATCGACGTGGTGAGCTTCGTCGTCTTCACATTTCTCGATCTCCTTGATATGTTGCTCTGTTTCTTCTACAAGACAGTCGATTTCATCGTAGAGTCGGAATGGAAGCCATGCTACTGTTCTTCCGCGAAGGAAGTGATAACCAGCAGCGGAAAGATCCTCGTGTCCGAGCAAGGTGGGTCGAAGATTGTGTGTTTGTGCTCGAGCAAGCTACAGCTAGAGGATATTTCAGACACATTGTACGTGCGCCCATCGCGGCTTTCGGAGATATCGGAGTCGACTGCTAATGAGCTGAAACGGACGGTGGGGACGGCGAGATTGCGGTCGCCGGGCGAGAGGGTGCGGAATGGGAATGTAAGATCAACGGTGAGGATCAATTCCACCATTGTTGAGATGCTGCAGGGAAAGATGGGAGGGCAGCAATTGCACCCCATCCCTCGATGGTCTGATTGTGATTGCAAGAAATGCACTTCATGGACGTCTTCAAGCAAGGAGACCCTTTTTGTTCAAACTGATGGAGCCAAAGGTACGTCATTATACTGTCTGGATGTGGCACTGAACCACCAATTTGGCAATTGAAAAACCCAACATTTTCTTTTTTCATACTTACACTGGTTCTCACCTGAATGAGGAATGATTGATTGTTTGATTCACTCATGATTAGCCAATCCAACTGTCAAATGTTAGGATTTAGATATCTGGCACAGACTAGCTTTGTTACGTGAAGTGATGCAAATCTTTTACTAATTCCTAGATCTCCCTTAATATCTTTTACGTGGGACTCGTTCGCAGCTGCCTGACAAGTTGGATTCTATTTCAACATGTTTATATGAAAAAAATACATATATGCACATAAATCTTTATGTTTCTAGGATTGGAAAGGGAGATAGTGGATGGGAAAGTTCTCTCCCCTTCTTGTCTAATTTTATTTTCTTTCTATACATAAAATGAATGATTGATTTTGATTTACATCCACGAAACTAAAGAGGGGTAGAGTGTGGGATGTTTGAAGAAAACCCCCTTTAGTGTAGAAAATTTTGAAATTTGCTTAATGACTTTTTCGAATGAAATATATTTCTATTCCTATAGCTAGAAAATGACTACAATTTTTGTTTCTTACATCTAAATTTCAATATTTTGGATAATCTTTCTAAAGTCTCTTCTTATTTGATAGGGTTTGACATGACCCGTGAAGCTGTTAAATTAAAAAAAAAAAATCATAGCATATGCTGCATGAATGTAGGAAGGATTATTCTTTTTTATTTAGATAAGTGATATGCATAGAAAAATGACTATTTTACCCTTTTATTTGGACTACTTAGTCCTTGTTATGTGTGTTTTAGGATATCTTTAATGGAATTTTGGAAGTTTTGCAGGATTTATCCGGAAATACAAGATATGAGAATTCAAATGTTGAATTTTGTAATTTATGGCATAAGTTGATATTTTTGGAAAGTTGTAATTTTTAATAATTATTTTACTACAATTTTAGACTTTTATTGTAAACTAATTAATTCAAATTCATTTACGGGAGTTTGGATTAATTTAGTCATTACAGATTTTTTTTTTTTATTTAGATAAATTTGGTACCTTATTTCCAATATAAAAAGGTATCCAATTCAAATGCTTTATACTTACTGCCTTGGGACTCTGGTCTTTCAATTCATTCACCATTATTTATGTCTTCTCATTTAAGAATCATTTAATTTGGCAGATAAAGCAACTGAGAATGTGTTGTTCATCCATGGCTTCATTTCATCCTCGGCCTTCTGGACAGAGACTGTGTTTCCAAATTTTACAGCCTCGACCAAATCGAAGTATAGATTGATAGCCATTGATCTGTTGGGATTTGGGAGGAGCCCAAAACCAACTGATTCTCTCTACACACTCAGAGAGCACGTTGATATGATCGAGCGTTCAGTGTTGGAGCCATACAAGGTGGAGTCATTCCACATAGTGGCTCACTCTTTGGGATGCATCTTAGCACTGGCTCTTGCTGTAAAGTACCCAGGAGCTGTGAAATCCCTTACATTGTTGGCACCGGTAAGGAAAATAGATTTTAATAAGTTTTGCATTGTATAATTATCATTCTTAAGGTAGAACTCACTCTAAAGAGCTAGCCGTTCAGAGAAGTGTATTATTGGAGAACAAACAAGTCCCACATCGGTTGTGAAGGAGAAACTAAAGACTTATATGGGACTATGTCACTCCACCTATCAGACTAGTCTTTTGGGCTCGAAGTCAAGTCTTAACAGTGGTATCAGAGTTAGGTTCCCAAGCCATAGCACATGGACTCAAAGATCCCCTAATCAAATGGGATGGTTGGCGACATTCTATCCATCGGTGAGCCTCGTTCGAGGGGGGATTGTAGGGGTACGAACGAGAGTCCCACATCGGTTGTGAGGAGAAAACTAAGGACTTATATGGGACTGGGTCAATACATCCATCAGACTAATCTTTTAGGCTGAAACCAAGTCCTAACAGGTACCTCAATTGTTTTATAGATTAATTTCTCAAATTAATCGACATGGGACTTTTGTCAATTTCACAACTTTTAAGTTTTACATCTCTATTTGACGACAAATAAGGGTTATGATGTGGACTGGAATTGAGTCCAATGGCCATTGAACTTGATTAATTCTCTATTATTATTGTCCTTTGCTTGTGTGTTTTGATTTGGGTGGAGAAGATTTGAGAGTTTCTGTTTTGAAAATGAGTGCAGCCATATTTTCCAGTGCCAAAGGGAGAGCAAGCGACTCAGTTCGTGCTGAGGAGAGTGGCGCCCAGGCGAGTTTGGCCATTGATTGCATTTGGTGCATCAATTGCTTGCTGGTACGAGCACATCAGCAGGACCATTTGCTTACTCATTTGCAAGAACCATCGCTTGTGGGAATTCATGGCCAAACAAATCACACGTAACAGGTCAGCTAACCTTGAAAAATACCACTCTCTTCCATATTCCTACCTACGAAATGACCAGATACACCATTAATTTCATAAAATGAAAGTGAAACTATAATTATTTTATTCTTTTTAAAAAAAACTAAACTTATATGAGAAGGGTTTTCAAATGATTACTATATTAATAAAAAAACACTAAAAGAATAAATACAAAAATAAAAAGAAACATAACAAACATACAAAGCTGGGGTCAAAAATTAAATAAAGTAAGACACAACCAAAAATTCTAGAAGAGTTTGGTGAAGAGGACCAGTACTAATTTCAACTGTCAATCACAGCTCTTTATCCTTTGTACAGGAGGTCTTGTATTCAAATTCTTGAGGCACTTAACCTGATTCATGACGTTTGTGGGTGGTGTTATGAATTCAAGATTTTACCTATGATCACCACGAACTGGAATCAATGGATTTTATGGATTTTTATATATTAAAAAATAATCTCTATGATTCTCTTGAGAAGAAATGTCAAACGATATAGACATTAATTTTTTTTCTATTTAGATACTAACAAGTAAAAAAGAAATATTTCTTATTATAAATTATTAATTTTCTTATCACTTTTCAAATTATAAATATTATAGAATTGGAAATTAGTTTTTAAAATAAAAATGACAAAAAAGGGAATTGGTCAAGAATGAAAGGTTAGATGTCACTGTCATATTACAGAGAATACAAAGCTTTCCTTGATAAATAGATCTCTACTTCTCATAAAAAGCCATGGAATCCATTCAAGTTCTGATGAATGGGTAAATAATTTGATCAACTACCCACCAAAACCAAGGAAAACCTAAGAGTATTTATTGCATACTAAAATTAGATTACTTTATTTAATGTAACATTAATGTCTTCTTAAACTACCTGATTTTATTAATTACCATTTTATAATTAGGCCCCCAAATCTTTAATTCATATCTTCTTCTAGGATGGTTTTCAGCTTTTCCTCACAATGGGTTTATTGCATTGGCAGGATAAGGACATTCTTACTTGAAGGGTTCTTCTACCACACCCACAATGCTGCATGGCATACCCTACACAACATTATATGTGGTAGTGCCAGTAAATTGGAGGGTTACTTAGATGCAGTAAGTAACAAGCTTAAGTGTGAAGTTACTGTATTCCATGGCAGAGACGACGAGGTTCTTCCCGTTGAATGTAGTGTCGCCGTTAAGTCGAAAATTCCGAGGGCTGACCTTAAGGTGATAGAGAAGAAAGACCATATCACCATTGTAGTTGGAAGACAGAAAGCTTTCGCCAGAGAATTGGAGGAGATATGGAGCAAATCGAGCGGCTAAAACAATGCCAACCATAGTTCTATTCCACAAAAGGGAGTAAACATAAAATACCCCTAATCGAGATTTATTAAGAAGATGAAATCGAGATTAGCAGTTCTTCTTCTTCTTTGCTTCCATTTGCTATTTTTCTCTTCATGTGTGTGGAGTTCTCAGTTGGGCCAAGTTGTATTTTGATATCATCGATTTTAAGTGTATGACCATAAAGATGTTGATTTCAAAGATAAATGTTAAATATTCTCATAAAGCATTTAATGAATCTATCTTTTTCTCTTTCGCTCGTAAGATTACTTTTATCCTCACTTTATATTGAAAGTGAGACTAATGAAGAGTAACTCGTAGGATTACTTTTATTCTCACTCTACATTGAAAGTGAGACTAATCCACACACTGATTAAATCGATGAAGAGTAACCCATGACAACCCATTAACCCCTCCAAAGTCCAGACCACTTCCCATTACCGATTTTAAAAGTTTAATTGATTGTTCAGATTGATTTGTAAGGCATTTTTTATTCATTTATTAATATCATTAGAGAGGATAGAACATCTATTTTATTGGGTGTAGCTCAACTGGTAAACCTCCCGCTGTCTAGTCTAGTGTACCTTAAGGGTAGTATCACCCGTGAGAGTTTTACGCTGAGTCCTACAGTTTTCCATAACTAAATTAAAAAAAAATAAAAAAAATAACCAACTCTATTTAAGTTTGATTTTTATATCTAAAATGTGAAAAATCTCTTTATTAGTAATATATGACTATATTGTAATATCTATTTAAAAATAATTAAATGACGTTCATCGGATGAAGTCACATCAGTTAGTTTTACATGTCATGTCTATTTTTTAGTTAAAGAAAATTGTAAGATCTCACTCAATATCTCCCTCTGAATGCTAACATACTCTAGTATCAACCACTCATGAGAACCGTTCAATTGAGATACACGATGATATATGATGGATTGAGACACCTTTTAGTCTGGTACTAGATCTCAATCGAATAGAAAATGGAATGTTTTAGTTGTTGAATTTGCATTAAATTATCTGTTATGATGAGACGTTCAGATATAACGACTTTCATTATGAAAAATGGTTGATAATACTCTAGTATCAACCACTCACTCAATTCATGCAGTTAGTACTATTGCCCCTGGCAAAATAGTATCACATCACTTAATTTGAAAAATCAATGACTTTATACAGTATTTGAGGAGTTCTTCTCTCAATGGCCAGCTTTTAAAAGTAAGTTCTACCTTAAGAATGTCATCATGTGATGGTTTCCCAACATAGTATCAAAGCAGGTTTGACATGCAACCCCTACACGTAAGGAAGAGTAAGCAAAACAAGTCACTCTTCTTTTAATGATTAACTTTTGAGAGTGAGTTCTACCTCTAGAATGTTATCATATCATAGTGAATTATTTCTCATTGCAAAAGGCACTAGAAAAATAGATTACCGTTGAAACTCAAGAGGATTGGGCCGGGTTTTAATAAACCCAATCCAACCTATATGAAAAATAATCGAGTCCGCCCCGACTCGACCTGAATTGCTCAAGACCTAACTGAAGTTGCTAGCCCGACTCAACCCAAGTTGTTTGCTCAACCCTACCCAATCCAAGTTGGACTTACCGTCTGACCCGTTTTTAGCTCAAATTTAAAGGGAAAAGAAAAAAAACAACATCAATTAACTTTAACATCAACAATTTTCAACTTTATTCAACCTTTAAAAACTGCTTGTAACACTAGTATATAAATCTTAATAAAATAACATCATCTTTAAATTCAACAATTCATCTAAAACAAAAACAAGAATATTTCAGCAGCAACACAATTGAGAATGAACTTCTCAATCTACCTTCATCACCTGTTGTGGTATTATTCATCTTTCAAAAATTCGAATCAATTCGAATTAGATTGGGTTTATTATAAATTTCTGATGTGACTTGAATTTTACGTGGATTTTTTTTTTTCAATCCAATTTGATCATAAATTCACAAATATATAACTCAGTTCACTAAGCTTTCAAATTGAATCATGCATGTTAAATTAAAGCCTGAACTAAATTTCACCCCTAAAATGGATGGTGGCAATCATGAGTCATGACTAAAGTATCCTTAAGTTCTGGGGTTGTGGGTAGAGATGTAAACTGGTTCAAGAAAGAAGACAGAGAAAGAAGACAACGCGTACTAATGGAGAAGGAAGTAAATTAGGTTAGGTTAGGTATCCATCACTACACAATGCTGCACAAGACAAGTGTATGACGCTCATTTATCGAACCATCTGTGGACAGACCTCGGACAGACGACCAAGGAATAAGGTGTAGACTGGTCCTTGGTTGATAGCACAGGCCATGGATGGGATGAGCAGACTTTGACAGGCTCGTACCTGCCTGTGGACGAAGATGGATTAATATGTCAAAAATTTTAAAAATTAATAAAATATAGAAAATTATTTGTTTTTAAATTTATCCTATGAAATGCTGGTTTAACTTAATGCTCTTGATTCAGAAGTTCTATAAATATATTTAGTGATCAATGAATTTCAACACAAGTCATTGAAAGGAGGGATTTTAATATCGGATTTTAAACCCTTTATATATTAGTCAAGATGTATTGTATTGGCCGTATTCCACCAATATTGAGTGATATCTGAATTTTATCGCCGATATGCATCGATCAACATTGGTGGTTTTCTTTTTTAAAAAAAAAAAAATTCACCAGTGAGCTCGGCCGATATTTTGCACGATATTTATATATTAAGATTTTTTTTTAAAATACCTTTTTAATTTTTTTTTCATTTTTTAAATTCAGAAATTAAAATAAAAATCTAAAAAATGGAGAGAGAAATTTCACGGTCGATATATCGGCCGAACCAAATTTTTAACCCCCGATTCAAACTACAATGCATGATTAATAAAAATCAATTGCTATTTAGACCGGCTTTTAACTCTTTTTGTTGTCATAGTAGCGGTCTCTCTTTCCTTCTATTATAAATATTATTTATCATATTTATGTAAATTATAAATTATAATAAAATTAAAATATTTTGTAATTAATTGTTCATCTAACATTTGTATGATTCAGAGGAGGCCAAGCAGTATAACTCAGACTCAGTACAGTACTCATTCAAATCGGACAGCAATTTAGTGGGTTTGTTGAGAGCTGTCTTGACCTAGTTGGACTTGGAAGAAGTAGAACCATCAAAATTGCCTCTGGGGGACAAGATTGAATTTATGTTTCAGCTACTTGTTTATTTATTATATATCTTCAACTCAAATTCGCTTGTCTAATTCATATTTTAGTCTCTTAATTATATGAGAAAATCAAAATGATGGCCAATTTCAATCTATGCCAAAAAAAAATTATTCACATATAGCCAAAATATCTCATGTTGGATATAAATTTCAATTTTCTAACTCAAGCAGCGGTCATTTTTTTAAATGACCAAAGTGTCCAGACGTCTCAATTCTACATACACTGGATCCACAACTATAGAGAATGGTCCATTGGAGTTGAGCATGAATCAAACTTAAAACCCACTTCATGAGGCGTGTTTCTTGACCGTCAAGCCAAGGTTAAAGCAACAGTTATTTTACCATCTACATATCTACATACACTGGATAAAACTAGGGGAAGTGACCCATATATGTTGAGAGTGTGACTTGAAGTCAGAACCTTCGATAACTTATTTGGGTTCTTTACCGTCAAGCCAACTCTCACCGATTATATTTTCATTTGTACTTTATTAAAATTATATTTATATATTCAAATTTTATTACTCTCTATCTTTTATAAAGTCTTCCTCCCCAAACAGGATCTGCCACATGTAGTTTTATAGTTTTCTTTTTTGTAAGAGGTATTTTTACCCAATAAGACTAGTCTGTATCGCTTAGCTCACACATCCAGTCCAAATAAGTCAGGTATCCCTGAGATATCGGCTGATAAAGGTAGTTTTAAAAAAAATTATAGGAGAGAGAAACTTCTTGATCGAAATATCAACTGATATCTCAATCGAGATCCGAGATTTGAACTCCTTAACCTAAGTAAGTCAGGTGACAGTCAGAATTTGAAAGCTATACGTAAGCAGCAAACCCACGCCCGCGTGACCAATCGGCTACACATCTAGTGGATATGCAGTTTTATAATTGTTTATAATCTTCTTTCCAAATTAGCATCATGAATTTGTTGTATCCAATCCCACTAATATCATCAGGGGATTCCTAGTTAAATTTTTTTTTTTCTTCTCTTTCTTTTTAATGTCTTACATAAAATGCATTCTTATCCCCTTAGTATCACATGTCATTCAATTGAAATTTAAAATTAAAGCTTAAGGGCACTGTCCCAATGGTTGTTGCCATCTTTTCTCTGAGGGCCCTATGCAGCAGAGGAGAATGCACCTAACTACATGAGGTCCCATGATGAGACCATTAAAAGAAGACTATTAAAGAGCTTGATTTGATTTATGAAGTGGACATAAAGAATGAGTTGGGCTCGTTGGAGTTCAGTCTATGTCACTCTAATCTGGATAAATGTCATCATTCTCTACCAATATTTATTTATTAAATGGATTACTCTAATGGGATCTAATTCAGATTTAATTCACTAACTCTAATCCATTACTTATTAATTGGGCCAGTTGAGCTAGATCAATTCGAGTTTGGGTTACCAACATGCAACCCATTATTTTATTTTTTTATTAAATAGGCCACTCCTTAAAATTCATCCCTATTAAAAATAACCAGACTTGATACAAAAAGAAAAAGAAAAATTGAGAAAAAAAAATTAACATTGGTGTAACTCAATTGGTTGCCTCCCACCTCAGAAAACATAAGATTGTAGATTTGAACTCCGATGGCTTAACATTGGTGTGCCTTAGAGGTAGTGGGCTCATCTATGGAAATTTTAGTAGGACTGTATCTAAGTTTCTCATACATTAATAAAAAAAAAAAAAAAATTAAGTTTGAATTATACACATCTTTAAAAAATGTTAAGACACAATCCAACCTGACTTGAAATAAATTCAGATCGACATGGATATAGGAGTCTCAGACTCAAACTCAACTTAACCCACAAGCACTTACACACACCCGGAAATCCTGTCTCTACACACCCGAAATCGGATTTTCGGGTGAAATTACGATTTTACCCCCGCGTGTCCATTAATTCGAATGAATTCCCAATTCATTTTGGCATTCATTCGAATGATTGGACTGAATAATAACACGGAATACTGTTCAGCCTATTCATTCGATTCATTCGTATACACAACATTCATTCAAATGAATCAACTGATTCATTCGAATGAATGTCTTCAAACGTGCATTCATTCGAATGAATCAGCTGATTCATTCGAATGAATGTATCAGAGGCTGCCTCAGAATGACAGTCCCTCTGGTTCAGTTGATTCATTCGAATGAATCAGCCCATTCATTCAAATGAATGCACGTTTGAAGGCATTCATTCGAATGAATGGGCTGATTCATTCGAATGAATGCCTTCAAACGCTGCCTGAGAATGACAGTCCAAGAATTCATTCGAATGAATCAGCCCATTCATTCGAATGAATGCACGTTTTCAAGGCATTCATTCGAATGAATGGGCTGATTCATTCGAATGAATGCCTGGACTGCCATTCTCAGGCATTCTTTGATGCATTCATTCGAATGAATCAGCCCATTCATTCGAATGAATGCACGTTTTCAAGGCATTCATTCGAATGAATGGGTTGATTCATTCAAATGAATGCGAACTTAATATATAAGAACCGTCGATTCATTCGATCGACACCGAACCCTAACGCCTTCCCTCATTCGCCGTCGGTCCTTTTCGAAACCCTAAATCGAAGTTCTCCCTCCCCCTTTCACTCTCCTACTCCGGCACCGGCTCCGGCTGTGTCTCTCTCATTCTCAGCTCTCCCTTTCCTCAATCTAAGCTCACTCATCCCTCATTCCGAAGTCCCTTTCCCGAGTCTGTCCCTCATTCATTCGAATCACACCCCTTTCATTCGAATCACACCCTTTTCATTAGAATCACACCCCCTTTCATTCGAATTACCTCCATTTCAATCCCAAACCCCACCCCATTCTCCCTATTTCTTCATTTCTTTCGAAAAACCCACCTTTTAACCCATGGCATCGTCGAAAAGGAAAGCAACCTCAACAAGGGGAGGGAAAAAATAAAAGAAGGACACCTCATTCGACCCCACCTATTTTGTATCTTCGGAAGCGGCGACCATGTACAGAGAGGATTTCTCCACATGGTCCTTTATATTTGGTAAAATTGTGTACCTTTCGTATTTCACACAATTTGGTTTTAAAGTTGAATCTTTATTTGAAAAAATGGGTTGGGGTCTTTTTTTGTATTAAAATGTGATATGTATCCTACGGTAGTTAAAGAATTTTATGCCAATGTGGAAATAATTGACGATGACTCGGTTAAAACATCTGTCCGAGGGCAAGAAATTGTCATTACACGGGAAAGGTTAGACTTCCTATATAATTTCCCGAAAGATGCGATTAGAAAGTACGACAGTCGTACATGGCCCACTGATGTTGAGGGCTTTGATGTTTTGGTAGCCCTGAACGAAATCTGTGAAAGGACAGATATTACTGAGAAGAAGACCCTCCCTCTGACGAATTTGACATTAGAAGCACGAATCATCCACCACATAGTTGTCAACTGTGTTTGCCCTAGAAAAGGGCATACTACTGTGACATGGTTCGATGTCTTTTTGATTTGGTGCATCATGAATGGGAAACAAATCCCTCTCCCATATCATCATTAGTCATATGCGCGCCTGCCGGAAGACCAGAAGATGTAGTCTTCCGTACGGTCTTTTTCTAAGTTCATTTTTTGAAGAACGCGAAATCCCTCTTCTCCCCAATGATAAAGTTTGTTTAGACCGATTTGATTATTTCAATGATTCAACTTTGAAGAAGATGGGATTCCAACTCTACACAGTCAGTAAGAAATGGGTATCCAAAGTTTTCGAAGCACTTCAACTTGAGCCACCACCACCACCTGAGCCATCTAAGGCATCTGAGGCGCGTGAGGCACGCGAGCCACTCGAGGCAGGGACTCCTCCTCAAGAAGGATCAATTGGAATCAACACGCAACAGATTCTTGATAGCATTTCTTCTTTGGAGGAGAAGATGGATCAGAGATATAATCAGGTTTCTGTAAAGTTGGATGTGATGCAGAATCAGATTATAGATACTTTGAGGTTGGAAGTGCTTATAGCACAAGAGAGGGGGATAACAGCAGCATTAGAAGCAGAAGCAGATGGAAGTTTACGAGCAAGGGTATCTAAAGAATATGCATGAGCCGCTTTTGTCCCTATTCGTCCATTTGGATCAGCAGCTTCAGCTTTAGGAGCAACATCTGGCAGCCCTGGTCGACCATCTCGATCAGCAGCTTCAGCTTCAGCAGCAGCATCTGACACTCCTGCTCGTCCATCTCGATCAGCTGCTCCAGCTGCAGGAGCAGGATCTGGCACCCATGCTCCTACATCTGGAGCAGGTGCTTCAGCTTCAGGAGCAGGATCTAGCACCCCTGGTCGTCCATTCGGAGCAGTTTCAGGCCCCCCGGTCCGGTCGAGTGGATTAGTAGCTTTTGGCCACTCTGCTCGTCAGACTGGATTATCAGCAGCTTCTAGACCCCGTATTGGTCCGACTGGAGTTGCAGCTGCTACTGGCTTCCGTTCTGTTCTGAGTCGAGCACTAGCAGTTTCTCGCCCCCGTCCTCGTCAGATTGCAGTTATTCCATATGTACCTCCAGTTCATGCACCTCCTGCTGCACCATCTGCTGCACCTCCTACACCACCTGCTGCATCTCCTGTTGTACTTCCTGTTGCACCTCCTGATGCACCACCTGTTGCACCTCCTGATGCACCTCCTGCTGCTTTACCTGCCTCACTTTCTACATCTGATCCGGATATTATTTGTCTTTGATGTACTTTTTTTTTTTTTTAATTGACATATAAAACAGATGTAAATTTCATATTTTAAATGAACTTGTTATATTATTTATCTCCTGCTCATTGTGAATTGGGTCGTTACTTTAAAAATGTTATTTTGAACTGAATTAGCATTTAAATATTTCATTTGATTTTCATACTCTCCATAAATCAACTTCATTTTCCACTTAAAATGAATACATTCAAGCTGACAAGAGCATTCCTAACTTAAAAATCAGAATATGTCTACTTCAATCAGAGGATGGGCATTTTTTCTGGTCGCAGAAGCCTTCCCAAAACCAGTTTTTTGATGGAAACTGGGACCAACTTGCTTGGAAATTCCTATGAATATATAAATTAATTTAATTTCTTTATAATTCTCTGATGACTTGGTGGAAGAGTAAGGTCAGGTGACTCCTTCAAAGAATTCCAACTTCAAACTTCTTTCCGACCTTATTGCACTATGATGTCACAAATGCAACTGTAAATAGCTTCTGATCTGAGTCATGGTAAGCCCCTTTTTTTTTTGGTACACTGTATTGTCGCTTTTTATCTCGGCTGCTGATATTCTTTCTTAACTAATATAGAAATGTATGAGCTGCTAATGTTTCTTTAATATAGATTTGCCAATTTAACATACATGAGTAATCTATGATTGGTTTTTAGTTTGTGCTCATTTCTGTTTACTTGTAACACCTTGGAATTTTTATATTACTTATATTTATGAAATTTGTCATTTATTGGATAAGGTTACAATTGGAACAATTGGGTAAGATATATTCAATTGGGTCAAAATGTCCAATTGGGACCCATTGGAGCGTGTTTGACTTGGTTGACCACTAAGTGAGTTGAGTTAAATTCAAATAAGTGGGTTGGACGGCCTTCACATTTTGAATTTAAATTCAAAATGGTGGATGGTTCTATGTTTGAAATTCAAACAAATGAGATGAGATTAATATTTGAAATTTAAACAAATGGAATATATTTAAAGTTCAAATTCAAATGGGATGGACGGCCTTGACATTTCAAAATAATTCAAGTTCAAACAATGGTTATAGGTTGGAGAGATAAAAGTGGTTTAAAATTCAAAATTTCAAATGAGTTGGGATGGATGTTTATATTTCAAATTCAAATGAGATGAATGGGTTGGACGGTTGGATTTCAAATTCAAATGAGATGAATGGATTGAACGGTTTTGGATTTTAAATTCAAAAGAGATAAAGGAGTTATTTTATTTCAAAATTCAAATGATTGGAGAAGATGGAGGAGATTGGTTTGTTTCAAAATTTAAACATAGAAGAGATGGAGGAAGCTATGTTTAAAATTCAAAATGATGACACATGATGGAGATGGATATGGTCTAATTTTTCAAATTCAAACAAAGGGGACGGTTTTACATCTCAAAATTCAAATTCAAAGGCACATGTGGGAGTCTTGGAGTTTTCATCTCATGAAGAGATAAGAAAGATAATGAAGATAAACTCCCACATGAGAGATAATGAGGATTTTTGGTTTGTTTTTAAAATTCAAATATGACATACACGTTGGAAGGTGGGGAGTAGAGGTTTGTGGTTTGAAAATCAAAACATGGATATTCATGAAGAGATGTAGGAGATGGTATTATCTTTAAAAAAAAAATTCAAATTCAAATACCTACACGTTGGAGGATTAAGATTTCTATCTCATATGGGATAGGGAAGATAATCCCATTTGGTTATCTCTCTCCCTCACATTCTCTCTTAGCCGATCACTCACAAGATAAGAGAGAAAAAGGAATTAGAGGTTACATTGCACTCAAGCCGATTCTCTCAAGAACATACCCTCTTGACCGAACCATTTTTGGAGGAGTGGTATTGATCAAGATCAGTCTCGGCCAAAGAAGCAAGAGAAAGGAGGAAAAGAGGAACCCTCCCACCCCACCCCATGCTTAATATAAAAGAGAGTACATTCAAAAGCATTCCTAACTTAAAATTAAGCTATTGACACTCCTTTCTTCACTTCATTGATTCCACCATTACAAGAAATCGTCATTATCTCTAAGATCACTAGACCACTGCATAATATTTAAAAAAATCACATTAGAACATATGGAAAAGTTATATGTCGATTGGTAAATACATATAAACTCTTTAAGGAATGAACTTACTTCGGTCATTTTTGTAGAGTTATATGTTGAATCGTCACCAAAGTTGTAAGATCCACTATCTTGTGGAAAACTCGCTGTTTGTGATTCAATGAAATCACCTACATTATAATCAGCATTTAAATCTACACTCGTAGATGCCTGTGAAGAAGGTGGCCTATTCGGACAAGTTCTCCTCGTATGACCAATATTTTTGCATAACCCACATCTCCTTCCATTTAGTTGATTCTCTACAATCTCAAATGCAGAACGATCTTGACGTGTAGATGTTTGGCCCTGTGATGAATTCCTTGAACCTGGATGACGTCCTCTAGAATATTGCATAATAGGATGACCGACTGGCTTATCATGGATGGCAAGATTTTGAAGATGATTTAGGAGTATCTCTTGATCATACGAAGACAAATGTCCATATTTGTTCTTAATACCTTCAAAGTGTACATCTAATACATCCCCAGGGCTCCTCCTTTCAATCATCAAGTCGGCCAATGAGATTAAGTCGATTATCCATTGTGGGTGTATGTCATCCAAATGTAATTTGTCCATCCATTGCATTTTGTGCGCACATGGTAGGTCCATTGAAGTTGTAAACTCTTTCGTATAAATGGATGAAAATGATCGGTTCATAAGCATATCATATTGGTTGTAAACCTCATTCATTGCGAAATGAGAAACTTTGCCTTTCAATTCATCAAAGAAAGGAATAGACACATCACATGCAAATCAAATCTTCTCATCCTCAAGTTGAATCTTGAACTCTTCAAATTGATTTTCAATGACATGGGCTATCTTTCTTTTGACAACATCTAGATCACTTGTAGATGTAGATATATAACTTTTCAGAATAGCATGTGCACCCTCAATCCTTGAAGTAGCTCGATTCTTAAAATGTAAACTCCATTCGATCCATGCCTTGACGAATTATTTTCTATGTGGGATCCATGTCCTTGTTAAGTAGTTCACTGCCTACGAATCATCTCTGAAATTTTGTTTGAATGCTTCAAACGCTGTATTGAATGCTTCTTCAGTTGGGGACTCAATCAGGCCATTCCATTAGGTAAAAAATGCATTCCAGTCTTCGATTTTCTTAAACAAAGGTTTACAACGAGCGACAATATTCTTGTTGATATGCTAAGAACACAAAATATGTACAGCATTAGGGAACTCCAAATCAATGGCATTCTTTAACGCCAATTCCCTATCAGTCAAAAGAACTTGTCGATCATGCTGTACTCCGAAGACCTTTTTAAACATCTGTAATGCCCATACATAATCTTCAAATTTCTCATTTCTTAGAAATGCAAAGCATGAGCAGAAATTCTTATTGAAAATTATCACACCAACGATATGAAGCAATGACATATGATATCTGTTGGTTTTGTACGTGCAATCCATCAGAAATACATTATGGTATCTGTCGGTAAGAAAAATTGACTTCGGATGTGCGAAAAAGAGATGGGATAGATGACCATCACTGTCATAGTCAAGAAAGTATTAATAACCACCTTGTTGAAGATCTTCTATCAAAGCTTGAATTGTAGTTCGACCCCTTAATTGCTCTTTCCGAAGAGCAGAACAAAAGTTGTACAAATCAGCCACTGATATTCCAATATCTGAATTTTGATTTCTAAGGGTTGTCAAAATTTGCCGTGGTGGTATATTGTTACTCCTCATTTCAATGATCATTCTTTTCTCAGAATCTGAAAAACATCTTATACTTGGATTACCTAATAATACATCCGATATATCATGATTGTGCTCCAAACTCTTTATGGTCAACTTCCATGACCCATCAATAATCTGTTTTCCTTTAACTTCAAAAGGACAATTACATTGGCGAGAGTATGCTTTCATCTTTCTGTCATCATCATCCAAGCTAACCGTGCTGCGGTATTTACCTCCTCTATCGCAGCCAATGACTAATTTATTTTCCTTTTTACATGACCTCTTTATCGTACATACAAATCCTTATTCAAGAGCTATATTCTTAACATAATTTATAAGGTCTTCATGACTTTCAAAACATCCCTCAACAAACTCCATGCCACTTGAGGATTTAAACCTACCTCTAAAACACTAATAATAATGATTTATAGAAAAAAACTGAGATAGGACTTACCTTCGATTCGGGATACGAAATCCAGACATTAGCTTGAGAGAGATAACTTCGACCCGAGGTAAGAGATTCAGAGAGTGAGTGTGTTGAAAATGGGGTTTGAAAATGGGATTGATTTTTTTTAAGGGTTTGGGATTTAAAAGGGGTTCAATATTTTAGGATTAAAAAGGGGGGTTGAAAATGGGGTTTTAGGGTTAAGTTTTTGAAAAATGTGGTTCAAAATGGGGTATTAGGGTTTGTGATTGAAATGGGGTTCAAGGGTTTGGGATTGAAAAGAGAGTTGAAAAGGGGGTTCAAAATGAGGTTGTAGGGAGAAGTCTTTGCAAAAGGGGTTTAAGGGTGAAAAGAGGGTGTTGAAAATGGGGTTTAAGTTTTAAGGGAGAAGGGATTGAGAAAGGGGTTCAAGGGAGAAGGGAGAGGGAGAGGGAAACGACGGTTTAGGGTTTTGAATGGAATGAGACGAGTGGAATTTCGTGAATCAATTTATATATAAGTTTCATTCATTCGAATGAATCAGTCCATTCATTCGAATGAATGCACGTTTTCAAGGCATTCATTCGAATGAATGGGTTGATTCATTCGAATGAATGCCTTCAAACGCTGCCTGAGAATGGCAGTCCAGACATTCATTCGAATGAATGGACACGCGGGGGTAAAATCGTAATTTCACTCGAAAATCTGATTTCGGTTGTGTAGAGGCAGGATTTCTAGATGTGTGTAAGTGCTCCATAAAAAATAATATTTAAATAATTTATTTAATTTTTCCCATTAAATTTAACTCATGTTCCCATCTAAATTCAAAAACCTTAGCCCATGATCTCAATTTTCATGGACTAGTGGCTCCGTATGAAAGAAGAGTCCTCTTATCTTTCATTTTATAATAAAAATACTTTGTTCTCGTATCTTTCTAATTTTTTCAAATTTTTACACAAATATTAATTGATTCGAATTGAATAAAATAAAATTTTAGTCTGATCAAATTAAAATCATTTATTAAAAAAAATCAAATCAAATCAAATTGCACCCGACAATAGCCTAGATCTTTGAAAAAGATGTTGTCCCCCTCACAGTGTGTTGTCTGTTGTTTAAGGGCAGTGAGTTTATTTTGCTAGATTTTCATCTAAGAGTTGTCTTTCTATCAATTTTGGTACATCCATTTTCAACGGTGGGATCTCTTTGTAGGACTCTGATCAATCAATTTGATTCTGATTTATGCGAACCCTCTTTGGCAGCCCATTAATGTTTTTGTGCTCTCATTTATTTTAAAATATTTAGAATGATGCATGAACCACCGTACATTCTGTCAGTACTACTATACTATTAAAACCTTTTTGTGACCTTTGCCAACTGATCACACGCAAATTAGCCAAAAAGTTGGTCTTCAATTCAAACACAAGGTGGCGTAATTAGATTTCCAAACTTTCCTTGGCTTTATCTAAAGTGAATGCACATTTTTACAAATACGATATTTTTCGCTTTAAGTCCGTATAATTTTATTTTTGACAAGTAAATCAAAGTAATGATTTCAAAAGATCTTATGTTAGAAAGAGAAAGAATAACACTTATATATTAGAAAATTTTCACTATAACTGAAAATGTGAGATTTTTTTCTCTATAAATATGCCTTCTTTAGGGTGGGATATTATAATCTACTAACCAATGTGGAGCATCTACCTCTCTTAAAGTAAGAGCCGTCTCTGGTTCTACAAACACAACAACTAAACACATCCTACTAGCATGATATTGTCCACTCTAAATCTCACATACGACCCTCACGACTTTCAATTAGCGAGTGAACTCACTATTGCTTCCAAAAAGCCTCATGCTTCATGGAGGAAGCTCCACACTTATATACCAGAGGAGATGCCTCCACGCGATGTGGGACTTCCCACTGGCGCACAACGCCAACTGCATCATCCTGGCTACTTTTTCTCAAGTGTGGGATGCTTAGCGTAAGGCACAGGATCCACTCTAGGGCGGGTACTACATCAACCATGAGAGAAATTCTAAAAATTCTTTTAAATTTTCTCATAATTTTTAAAAATATATGTATTTTTAAGAGTAACCCTAGTGAGAGGTTAGCGAGACATGTTATTAGATCAATCGTAGGTCTCACTAATTTAAATTCATTTGACAAATGATGACATAAATATAGAGTATATAAAGTTCCACTATCAATTGATAAGTCAAGTCGTATAATTCGGCCTTCAAATTTGAATGAGTATGTGCTACTAATTTTTAAATATTTAAAATCAAAAGAAATGATCATCAGATGGAGGTAAAGTTTCATACAAGAGCTAGTCATATGATCTTCTTTACATTAGACCTAACAAAGTGGCTTTAAAAAAATCTATTTTTACTTGGTGTCTCGCTAACAAGTGAGACACCTGTGTCTCGATAGAGTTTTTCTAGTTTTAAATCACATGATAGATAGTGGAATAATTCATTGTATGTCTTATGGTGGAGAAGAGAAATAAAACTAAAAAATAACCTCAAATAAATGAAATTTTGGCTTTTATGATAATAATTATTTTTCTTCCATTATACAATACTCCACTAGATTGCATACACTTAACACATCTCCCACACATCCTATTGGTTACATCTAAATTTCACTCTATGTAGATGTGTCTGTGTGTTTTTGGTTCAATAGTTGCATCTAAGTATTTGAACTCATCACTCATATTTCATAAATCAAAATTTATTGCCAAATCATCCTCAATTTTAGTTGATTCCTCTTCTACGTTGTTGGAGCCACTTGAGTTATACTTTTCCCCTGGGTCCCATTTGAGGCCCGTTGGGTTCTAAATTACACCTTCTCTTTTTCACATTCATATACATTCATGAATTGCACATGTATCCAATTTTAACCCATTTTGAGTTGATCTTACCATTAGATTAAAAATCTATCTAAAACTGACTATATTTTTATCAAATTTAGGGGTGAAACTCAGGTCAGGTCTTGGCCCAAACCCGCATGACCGAACCCAAAAATCATGCAGGTCGGGTTATGAAAGTCGGGTCAGTGGGTTAGGTCGGGTTGAAAAATCAGAAACCCGCATTAAATTCGGGTCGGGTTGGATTGAGAGATTTTTAAGTTAACCCGACCCGACTCGATCAAACCCGACCCGGTAAAAAGTAGACTAAAGTAGGTTCAAAATGCAGGTCGAGTCGAGTTTTGAGTTGAGTCGGGTTATAATTCGGGACAAAAGTTCGGGTTGGATCGGGTTCTATATATTAGTAATTACTCGGGCCTGGTTGAGTTTTAAAAAACCCGGCCTGATTTCAGCCTTAATCAGACTCTTAAACGAAAATCATGATTTTTCAAATTCAATAGGCTTAATTTTTACTAGAAACATTATCGTGAAAATACCTTTAAAGCCGCTGATCTCCCGGCATTAGACCTCACCCTATATGTCCTATAGGCCCAGAGACAATTACTACTCATAAGTGATTCACTAAAATTCATGTCAAGACTCAAGACACATCTTATCTATTAATTTAAGGGCTTTAAAATCAATAGCTGGAAAATAACCAATCAAGAGAGATTTAATTCAATAAATTATATACTATATATTGCACCCCAAAATTCAGAATTTAATACTTTAAAAATGTGACCCAAGGAGGTATTTTTCCAAAAGTATGCCTAGGTTTCTCCAAATTGCACCTATGTGTACACATGAGCAAAAGTATGATATATTTCTTATGCACCAGTTCTTTATCCCAGCTGAAGAAGCCATGTTTGGAGGTTTTTAAAGAATATCTAATGATCTCAACTTCAACCAATTAGGACTTTGGGGTGGCGTTTAAGAATATCTCACATGTTTTCTATGAAAATGAAGTAGACAATTTCAAAATTAGGAAAGTTAAGTTGCTTAACTTGAGAAAAAAATCATTGAATCTGCAGTTTGGCAAACAAACAGAGAAAAAGGGGAAACTTTTTGGACTCTTACATTGATTTAATGAGTGGCTGAATCTAAAAACCTGAAAGTAAGATTCATTTGACATAATCTAAAAGGTATATATAAACAAGTGTATCATAATCATTTAGCAATTGAACTGCCCAAGATATTGCATAGGAGGTTTATATACTTAAACAAAGACTAGATGAAGTAGGAGCATAGTTATAATGAAAACTGGTTGTCGACTTGTGTGGTAGGGGCTTTATTTGAGGAGGCAAGTCCCTTCCTATCATAAGACCTTTTGGGATTGGCTTGATAGGTCAGGGCCAAAGCAAAACCGTATGGACCCAGGTGAGGTTTAAAGCAGATAATATTGTGATAAGTAAGATCGGGTCGTCACACTATAAATTGAATTCTAGACTGACATTTAATCCATTTATGATTCAATAAAATTTCCAATCCATGCAATATATTTTTTAGTAGATTTGGTGAAACTTTAAAAAAAGAATTCACCTAATCTAGTCTTAATTAAAATATGTATGTGTTCTAAAATATAAAAATATTCATAAGACATTTGTGTTAGTTATTGAGCTTTTGGGCCTAAGCATTGATATGCGCAAGCCCAATTAAATTTTAAATAGGCTTCTTTTTAGACTTGAGCTATAATGAATGCTCAACCCACACTTTCTTGGGCCAGACTTATTGGGTTTTTTACTTTTTAAATGGACTTGCTAACCCTACAGAAGGAATTTCCAATCGTTTTGGTAGGCCCATCTTTATACCCACCGCATGTCTTACACTTGGCTTATTGCAATTTGATTGTGATTAGAGTTATAGTTGTCATTGGATTGAAACTAAGCTTTATTGTCAATTTCTCATTATTGATTTGAACCCTAAAATCAGAATTTAATCATCTAATCTTTTTTTTTTATTTTGAATTTATGTCTGAGAAACTACGAAAAACCCAGTGTAAAACCACCACGGGTGATACCCATTAATCTATTTAACTTTTGAAACATTACTAATTCATAAAAGAATACTTCTTTATCTCCTTTCTCTATTAAATAGTATTGATGTCCAATTGAGCTCCATAATATGCATCTAAAAAAATGACAAAGCAAAATATTAACTGTTCATTGATCAAGATGGTTAGGGGGGCTTCTTTATAATTCTTAATCAAGAGGTAGGTTTTTTTCAGTATTGAACTATAAGGACTTCTTTTAGATAAACCAAAAAGATAGGGGCTATATAGAAAAAATCTATAATATAATTACAAGAAAAAAGCTTATGGAAAACATGGTCTACTTTCAAATTGCACATTGATCATTTTTAAATAATTAAATATGCATTAATTGATACATTATTGGCTTAGTATAAAAATTGAGGACAACCATGAGGATGGCTAATGAAATTGTTTATGGTGTGGCCAAGACTAAGGACCTATTCATCATCCTTGGACATTAATTTCCTAGCTTAGGCCAACAACCCAAGCTTGGTTCTTAGATATAGTTTCTTGAATTTTATTCAAATTTTTCTAGAATGGAGAATTAGGAACCTTAGGAACATAGGAGAAGAAATAAGATTTGGCTAAGTATTTTTCAACAGAACTTTTACCCACCAAGTTGTTGGGTTAGTGAGAAAATGCTTACCGAAGTTACAATAAAAGCTTAATTATGATTTTATAGCTCTCTAGTTCACGGGCTTTTTTCTAATTTTGGTTCGCTTATGTCATCCTAAGTCCTAACTAGGGTATTTCCGCATCACCCTCTACATTGAGTAGGGTGAGCAATGGGTGGCGTGGCACCTAGGCAGACATGCCTTTGATTCAATGGCCTCGAACGCAACTTGCTTTCAAAGATTCGATAGTTCATGAAATTTTACAATTTACATTGTACCATACAAGTTTTTTTTTCATATTTTTTCCCAAGGAGGTTTGGTGAAAGGAGCAATCAATAGGATTTTTCTAATTGTCCCTTCTCAAAAAGAAGATAATGAAATTCTTTTTACTTTTTGCAAAAATTAGGAGATTGAATCTATTCATAAGAAGAATGGTTGGTCTTCAACACCTCAGTTACTACAAATGCCCACTATAGTCGTCCCCTATCTAGAGGAAATTTTGTTAGATGGATTGGATTTCTTTAAGCATTTTAGAGGGAATAGAATTAGAATTCATCCAATAATAAGGGATGGAATTAAGAGTTGATTGCAAAAAAAAATTTAGGCCAAAAGTAGAGGGAGGTCTCCTGATTCTTAACCTTATTTCACACCTATTCAATGAGGAATTTCCAATGATCACTATTGGACCTTCTAAGTTCTAACAATGAGAAACACTCCTAGGAAGGAGAACTCATCAACATGATGGCCACATTAAAAATATCCATAATTTTTTTATTCATTTATTTTATCCAATTGAGCTACTCCATACAAGATAAATTTATTAGGTCCTCTAATCGTAGGGATTAAAACAATAAGAGTCTTACTAATGGTCTGTAAGTTCGGAAAAATTATTGGAGAATGATTTTTTTCCTAAATAGCTCTTAATTGTACTTAAAAATAGGGGTGAAACTTGGGTCGGATTTTAACCAGACCCATATGACCCGACTTAAGAAATCGATGACTTTGGATTATGTTTTTGTATATCTAGGGTCGAGTCGGATTGAAAAAAAATAAACCCGCATAAAATTTGAGTAAAGTTGGATTGAAAATTTTAAAAGTAATCTGACCCAACTTGAATTTCAGTCTTACTTTAAAAATTAGAAAAAAAGCATCGTGATAAAGAATTTCAAAAGACAAGCAATTGAATTTAAAACTTTCTTAATCTCATCTTCATCCAAGCACCCCACCATGATGAAGTTACTTGAAATAATTAGAAGAAGAAAATTCTAAAGGGAAAAATCATCTGGATTCAACTTCAAAAAGAAAAGAAAAGACCGTCTTGATTCCCCTACTACGTGCTCAAACATAGAGTTAAAAAATATTTTTTAAAGTCGTGGTGGAATTCTTTTGGGTCAAATAAAGTAATATTATCCTAGTCTAATTTTTTTCTAATTTTATTATCTTCTTCTAACGAGGACCTCATCCTGTACTCCTCTGTAGTCCTGTTCAATAGAAAAAATATGCAGAAGAACGTGAATAAAAAGATAAGGTTTCTAGTCAGGTAGGGTCCGATCCATGTTAATGGGCTTCTTAAGACAGGCCCATTAATAATAGTTTGATCAATAAAGGTTTTTTGTTACAAATCTCGACCGATACGCAAAGTATCAATTATACTGGCGAGATATCGGCCGATACAGACGAGATTTGTTGGAAGAAAATTAAGAGAAAGAGAGGCCGAGATCCAAAATACTGAGATATCTCGGTATTAGTGATTTTTTGACCCCTGAGGTAGGACCATGTTAAATGGGCTTCTTAACCAAGCCCCACTCACTAGAGTTTGGATCCGAACTTGGACTGCAACTCGGGTCGTTTTTTACTGGACCCACATGAACCGACCCGAGAAATCATGTGGGTCGGGTTGAGAATTTTGGATCAGCAGGTCGGGTCAGGTTGAGAAGACAAAAACTCACATGGAATTTGGGTCGGGTCGAGTTGAGGATTTTACAAGTTAGCCCAATCTTATCCGACCCGACCTAATCTGACTCGATCCGGATAAAATTAGACTCAAATGGATTCAAAATGCTGGTCGGGTTAGAATTCGGGTTGATTTGGGTTAGAACTCGGGTCGGGTTGAAAATTTCGAGTTGATAATTTGGGTCGGATTCTATGAATATCAAATTGGGTCGGGTTGGATTTTAAAGAAGCCGACCAGCCAGGCGCGAGTTGCAGCCCTAGAACCAACGACCGAAATTTCCGAGTCATGAGTGCTGAGTCGAGCTCGTTCTACTCTTTTCTCTTCCTCTTTCGAGCTCTATTCTGCTCTAACTCCCTACCATCTCTCTCTCTCCCTCCTTCCTCCTTTCATTTCCCATTTCCCATTTTCCATTTCCCTTTTCCCAAACAAGGATCCTACAAACCCTAACCAAATCCGGATATTATCTGATAAAAAACCTGGCTTCGGATATCTGGAAACGCTTGTTTCCGAGTCGAAGCAGAAGGGCTGCTGCCGGCAACTTCCTTCCATACCTCAGATTCCAAATCGAGAGGAACTCCACAATCATGCCTTTGAATTTCTTCAAATTCTGCTCTGGCCTTCGGATCCTCGGCTATTTCATGATCCTCCTCGTTGCAGCCATCGTCGCCGTCTCTTACTATGCTGTTGTCATCGTCACTTGTGGGCCACTGCTGCTCCGCGGCGGCTTCAAGTCAGCTCTCTCTTTCTCCATCGTTATCTTCTTCCATCTTCTGGTAATTCCCCCCTTCGTTTCATAATAATTGTACGTAATGTGCTTTTTTTTAAAAAAAAATAATAATAATTTCTATTTCCGAATGTTCAAATCCATCATCAATCTCAAGCCATCAATAGTTATGGAAATTCATTTTATTGGATTGTGCAAAACTAAGGGGTTGCCGGGTGGATTAGTGTATTGGTTGGCGTGGGGGTGGTGGTGGTGGGGGTGGGGGTGGGGGTTGGTGTTGGTGTTGTGGCTCTGGCTTACAGTCATGGAAATGAATTCAGGTATTAGAGGGCTTGTTTGCCATATTCCAGATAAAATGAACCATTCTCCTACTGTCCAATGATTTTGCTCTCAGTTTGATTAGCCATCAGTTTACTAAGCTCTTTAGGTTTATTCAGGTCATATTCATTGCATCAATTCATCTTCTGACCAGATAAAGAAAAGGCTTGATCCTTGTTACTTTAAGTTTCCTATTTAAGTCTGCTGGAAATTCATGGACTTTCATCTCATATGACAGACCTTTGTATTTTATATGTGGCGTTTGCTGAACTAATGATGCAAATAATTTATAATTTGCTACAAGGCAGTTTTCTTAGCCAATCAATTTGCAGAGGCATACATAGATCTTTGAATGTGCTGAATGATGAAACATCATTTGTGAATTAAGCTTCTCCTTTTAGCCATTTCCAAAAGAAAGAAAGAATGAAAGAGATCTTCTGTTAGCAGATCATTATTACCCATTCTGTCTCACTAAACAAATCACCCTTAATGATAGCACCTGAATGATCCATCTTAACTAGCTCCCTAGACCTGCTGGGCAGTGCTGGACTGCTGAGACCTCTTTATTTCATTAACATAATGGATGTGCATTTCCATCGACAGTCAACTTCAGTTCAGAACCCCTGAAGTGTGTTCCACTTTTTTTTAACAGTAACAAAATGATTGTATTGATTTTTTTTTTGAAATGTAACTTTTTGTTAATCTGGCTAAAAGAATACAGCCAGAGAAAGAACACCAGAAGCCCCAAGATAACAACTGCTACAACAGAAACATGGAACCCAGACTTGTTCCTAATAAAAATCTTATCAACTAGGTCAATACTCTCTTTGGCTAAACCATCAGCCCTGCTGTTTACAGATCGCAGCACGTGAGAGATAATGAAGCCTTTCTTAGTGACAATCTGCTCGATTTTCTCCACCTTATCCAGCACTTTCCACATAAATTTCTTCCCCCTTTAGCCCACTGAGTTGTGACAATTGAATCCCTCTCTCTATCTCCTTGATCACCATAATATCTATCTCCTTCATGTCTCACCATGATGCATACAATTCAGTTTCAGTAGAAGAACAAGAAGGATCGGCAAAGGATAAAATCTGCTCCTAACTGTGACTATGATAATTCCACCATAAGTGGTCTCCCATTATTCCTGTCACTATACCCTCAAAGTTCATCTTAAGATGACCTGACTGTGGAGGAACCAACTCATTGTTTCCTGGTTTTGTCCTTCACAAAGGATAGCAGTTCAAACCACCCTCTTATATATTAGTTCTATCCCCACAAAATTTACTTTCAGCAGAAACCTATGAAGCAGCCTTGTATTTTGCAGATGAAATCACAGCCAAGACCTCTCCTACTCTCCTACTAAAGACCCTGTTATTTCTTTCATGCTAGATGACCCATAATATGCTTAAAGTAGTAGCCTTCCGTCATTTGTTCTTAGACTTGTTTCCACCCATTCACCGCTATGCCTTGAGCATCATACACAAATTACAGGGCACACAAGCTACTCCTCCAGCTAGCTGAAAGAAGTGAAACCATACCTGTAAAGAAATTTGACAGTGCAGCAGCAGCTGGTTCACCCCTTCCTCAGAAGATAAATACGGTGGACAAGCATTCACTAATGTCATTCTTCTAGACCACAAGTGTTCTATTGTGAGAATCTTATCCAGGCCTGCTAACAAACCAAAAACTCTAACTCTGGAAGGATCACAAGTCCTCCATATATTGGGGGATAATTTAGCAACCTCTCAATGCTTCATTAAGCAGGAATAAAAGGAATTTACTGAGAAACAACTATATATATCTGGTTTGCAAATTCTCCTTCTCGCAATACGAAAACTGAATTCATCAATTCTAACAACATAAGCCCCCATACTATGGAAGAACCATGTGTTCTTACCCCTTTTTGCAACCAAAACACCCTATATTTTAGCCTCCAATCTATTTCCTCCCTCCTTAAGAGCTCCCATAGTTCACCTTTTTGCTGAATCCTTAATTTAACTCTTCAGTTAAGCCTTTTCTCAACCTCCTCCCATCCCTCTAAACCCCTTAATACCTGCTTCTTTCTCTTGTCCAAGCTCCCTCCTTCCTCTCTGCACATTCTTTAATTTTAGTATGTTACACGTGTGTTCACCCAATAACACTGCAGATCTGAAGCAGAAATTCTTGAAGTTCTTATAGGGAGGTGGCCCACTAAGACTTCACACGCATAGTAATTCACCCCTGTGAAGTAGCTATTAGTACTCAACTAAAAGTTATTCAGATGTTAAAGATTGATAATATCAGGCAGGGAAGCAATTGTTAGGGTCTGTGGAGCCTGATCATCAAAGATGTACTGGCACCGACCCTTTCGGGTAGTATATGTTTTCGTTTTGTGAGAGAGAGAGATCTGTAACAAGAGCCGTCTCTTTTTCGTTCTTTGCCTTTGAGCATAGTGGATTGGTTTGAACCCCGTGGACGTACCGAAAAGGAACCACGTAAAAATCTTTGTGTTGTGGTTTGTTTCTCTTTGTTGATTTCTCTTTTCTATCTTTGATATTGTTGTTTCTGTGAGGTAGGAAAGACGTTTCCTCCCAACAAGCAATGATGTGTTGAAAGTAGCCTTTGTAAAAATGAGGTCATGCATATATAGAATAAGAAAAGTATTTCCAATTTGCACAGGTAGCACGTTAAATGTGAGGGAATTTCTCTGACCATGTTATATCATAAAGAATGAAAGGGATTTTGAGATCTGGAACTTAATTCCAGTATTCTACTTATTTGGTTGTATGTGGGTTATTATTACAGTTTGCTTCTAAGGGTATTTTTATACTGAATACTGAATCCGTTGTCATTTTACTGACTAGTTTTGCTATGTTTACATTTTGGCATCTTTCACACTTACAAACCGCTCTATGAAAGTAGTTCCCCTAAAAGTGACAGGCATGAGATCTCATTGCCATTCGGAAAACAGTTCTGGTAGGTAAATGGTGATTCTTCCATATGGAGCTGAAACTTTTTTTTTTAATGGTGGAGTTATTACTTTATTGTCTGCCATAACTGAACTTTGACTGACAGTCATAACTCACAACTAAAGGATATGGATTTGGTTCAAAGAATCTTTGAATTAATGTTTCTTGTTATTAAAGTTTGTAATGCAATTCAAGAAGGAAAACAACAATGATCTTTTGAGGTTCTTAAACTGACCTGCTTCATTTGAAATAAAAGCATCTTCAAGTGACCTACTTCTAAGATGTGAGTCTATGTAATATCTCCTGAATTGAGCTCTTCTGTCTAAAATCTCCTAAGTTGAGCATATCATCCATCTTATACCTCCTAATCTCAGCATATCATGAACTAGATTTGTATATTTCTCTAAGAAGTTATTGCCTCCTGCAGCTTGCATTGTTAACATGGAGCTATTGTATGGTAGTTTTTCGGGATCCTGGTTCCGTTCCTGAGAATTGGAGACCTGTGTTGGAGGACAATTTGGAGTCAGAGCATGTATCCCCTGAAATTAGAGCTTCTGCATGCTCTCCTTCAGATGAGATGGAACAAAGAATAGATGCAGGCTACTGTAGTCGTTGCCAAAATTGCAAACCGCCTCGCTGCCATCATTGCTCTGTTTGTAAGAAACTATTTTGTCAACATAGCTTGATATCGTTCACATGAGTTCTATTTCTATGTACATTGTTCATAAAAAAGAGAGTTTATTTCTAGATCAGGTTTCAAGAACCTTACCTGCCTCTAGATTTCATATGCCAAGCTGGTCTGAAAAGTATTGACTTTTACAAATCAGGGGAAAACCCCCTGAAATCTGACCTAATTCACTGACCTCAAAACATTACAGTATTACTAATTTTTAAGTAAGAATCTGTTAATTTAACTATATAATGTGTATAATTATATATTTATTGTTTTTTACAAAATATAAAAAGATGAAATATGTGGAGTGCAACTCTAGTGGGTCTCTTGGTTATATGAGTTGATTAAAATTGAAAATGACATAATACCATATTGAAATAAATTGATACTTTGGTGCAACTGTAGAACCAAATGGAAGATTTCATTTGGTCATAGGTGGTAGGATGGGTACAGGGTTGACCAAGTCTAGGCTTATGTGGTAGAAGATTACCATGTCGGTAATTTTTTTTGTTTTACATTTTTTTTGAAATATCATAGGTATCTCCACCCCATTTGGAGGTGAGACTAATTCCATGTATACATCAAACCACTAGCATGCCTCATGTATTGGGTAATTTTGGGGCGAGTCGAACCAAATCTATGGCACCATATGGAGTTGAATGTAGGGCATTGAGAAATGGACAAGTAGATGAAGTAATGGTAACAAGTATGTGTATGGTGAGATGGACTTATGAAGTTATGTTAAAAGATACATTTAAAACAAAGTATATTAGAGGAAACCCAAGGTTGCTTCAATATGACAAAGATGTGAGGGAATATTGTTTTAAGATAGTTTGGAGGCATCTTTAGCAGACTAGAAACAACCTTAATGTAAAAAAATCAACAATTACAATTTTTTTAAAGGTAATTCAATAATTACAATTAGAAGGCAATAGGAGAAGGGGGAGCCTATTAAAGACTTAATTGAATCGAGGTGGTAAGAAAAGAGTAAGAAAAAGAGATGATAGATTGCAGTGCGAAGGATGATATAATTTTTTATATGGAGTGAAAAGTAGAACTCAAAAGGTCTACCCACCATATAGATGGAAAAATGGTTGTGGTGATGATAATAACAATGATGATGATGATTATACTTTTCAAAAAAAATATTAAAAAATGATGATGATGATTATATTAATTTTTTATATACATCTTTTAAAAGTTATTCTTTTTCACCCATTTTTACTGGAAAACTTGAGTCTGACCTGACTCAAGAGTTGGGACTTGGGCACTTTCGAAACTAGAGCCCATTCTGGCCTATTGCCTGAGTCTATTGAGCCCAATGCTTTCAAATTTTTTATCAGGTCAAGGCATGTTAGGTGAAACCTGACCCAAGTTGCATCTTTAGCTTAAAGTAGTAATCCAATATGGTATTGACAGCATGTCAGCATGTGATGTTGAACTTCTAACTAGTGTAAGTTTTCCCATTGCATTTACTTTCTGCAATCTAGACCAACTGAAGAAATCGTTGGTCAAATTGCTTGGGAGTATTTAACATCCAGCAATTGAGAAATCTGTGGTTTGTTATCCATAGTACAAATGGGTTTGATAATTGTTAATTGTGATCCAAAATATGGTGGATTATGTATTGGGTCCTTGTTCTATGATTCAGAAAAACAAAAAAAAAAAAAAAAGAAAAAACAAAAAAAAAAAAACATACAAGTTCATGATTTTGTTATCCTATATAGATCGCATCATCTAAGCAATCAGCTTTATTATTTCTTAATAATAATCTCTCTGCTATGATTGGAACTCATGCAAATGACCCTTTTTTTTTAAAGAACCTTTTATCGGTTTTACAAAACAAATATCTATTGTTTTTGAAACCTGAATTATCTCATCCTATACTGGCAAACCAAAATCCTTACTAGGGTGTGATATGCTATCCACTGACCATGAATAGAAAACTGTGATCTAGTGATTTGTACAATTGACTAAAGGGGTGATATGGGAATGAGTTGGGAATGGAAATAAATTCAAGAAATGACTTAGCTGCAAGTTTGATGGTACATTTTCTTCATGATCAAGAATCTCATAGGAACAAAACCATGAACTGACGCCCAATTGGCATAGCAAGATATTTCTTGTAACTAATTGCACATCAAACAATCGAAGACTCCCCTCCAAACTTTACAACCAAAGTGGTTGAAAAGATGGTTTGGTACTTTCTAGCACCTAGATATGAAATTCAATGACATGACTTTAATTTTATTTAATAAATAGATGCACACGGATGATTATTAAGAACCCATGTTGATTGTTGATGTAAATTTTGTCTAAACTTGCTATGGGATATAAAGAAAGATGTCTAGAATGAGAGAAATAGGTGCATCCTTCTGTTTTTCTTTTTCCCAAAAAATAAAAAAGGAAAATAAAGATGACAAAGAAAGGTTTTATTAGAAAAGGGAGTAAGGAAATGAGTATCCAAGTTATGCATAGAAACACAACCACAATAGGTACAAAGATGATAACCTAGAGGAATATAGCCAAACAACAAAAGGATTAGGAAACATCATGATTAAATTGCCATACTTGGCCTAGAACTTTCTGCCTTTGCTGGACAATGTGCTTCCTTTTTGGCTTTTTATAGAATCTGACAAATTAAGAAGCTAAAGAGATCAGTTCCTAGTTTTCCTGTTTCTAATTACCAAGCCTCCATGTATATGAAATATTTAAAAATTCCATTGAACTGCATTAGATAAGTTCCCCTCTATGATTGCACCATAGCCATGCAAAGAGACCATCTGCTTTATATAGCCAACTCTTTTGCACTTTGGGCACTTTTGTTTGTTTGGGTTTTCATAGGGAAACTTGGGTTTTCTCATGAAACTATTTTTCATTCATGTCTTGGTGCAAGTTGTTTCATAGGAAATCATTTTTTTTTAATGTACGGAATTATATCCCCTTCTCCACACATTTTAACCTCACCTCATATCCTATGAAAATGTGTGAAATTGGTGAAGATGGAGTATGACTGCAGCCCATCCTTCAACGTGGCCCCCATCTAACCCAAATCTTGAGCCCTAACCCAAAATGATCCATGACCCTTGGCCCCGATCTAACCCAGCTTAAATTTGACCTAAAATCCAACTTGGCCCATGATCCAACCCAATCCAAACCCAATTTGTGACCTAACCTACAATTGAACATGACCCAAACCCAACCTAATAAATTTTCAACTTGTTTAATTAATGGGTGAACTTGATTTGACCTCACTTAAACCAATAGAAGCCATGTTTTAAAAACCGGCCAGTGAAACGAACCGTCTCAATGGAAGGTCGGGTTAAATAAGGTTCGACTGGGTTCAACCGTGATCAAACCCGGTCAAACCTGTGCCATAAATATTATATTATAAATAATATTAAATTATTAACCAATAGATACATAGTGAATAAAACTATAAGTTCACTAGATTAATGATTCTATAAAGATTATTCAAGATGCTTTTTATAAAAAAATAATAAAAACCCATCTATAGCTTCAAAAATTAATTATTATAATTTTAAATCAAAATCAATCTTTTAAGTTACACAATTGATCTTTATTTTTAATTAATAATCTAAATGTATTCTAATTTTTCTTTCAAAAATAAAAGATGTGTTTCTTTGGGATACTCTTCCCAGTTCCTACCATAAAGGGTACAAGTGCCTTCATCCACTCACTGGGAGGACATATATATCCATAGATGTCACTTTTTTTTTATCGAGTTCCTTACTCTGGTCTAGACACATCTATTCCCCCCCCCCCCCTTCTTCAACTCTTCTTCCTCTTCTTCCTACAGAAATGGGTCCCACAACAGGAAAAGCCTTAGATCTTCCATTGTTGCTATTTAGGTTTATTAGATGTAGTTTGGCTAAGCCATAAGGCCTCAAATCAAAACCTAGACTGCATCAATGGAAGATCTAAGGTTCTTTTATTATATATGTCTGGTAGTACATTCCCTCCATGGAAGTTTGAACAATGATAATGTTGTCAATGATAACAGATGCACTCCCTCCCACACACCAACTACACACTCTTGGGAGACCCTGCAAGATTTGGTATTAGTAGTGCAAAATTAAAATATTCAAGAGGCAAAACCTCACAATATTCAACTGTCCTTCCAAATGCAGCCTCACAATATTTCTTGAGACAGCATAAGGTTCCTATTATGGCATGAGTTGTGTCCTCATCTTTTACCTTTAAATTTCTTATTGGTTTCTATTGAATTTTTTTTTTCAATTATGTTCAGAAATTTACTATAGTAATATAATGGTATCCATTAAATTTATGACTAAATAGCACAATAATTATTAGTATTCTTTTGTTGTGCCTCTTGTAGGTCAAAGATGTGTACTTAAGATGGATCACCATTGTGTATGGGTTGTCAATTGTGTTGGTGCACGCAACTACAAATTCTTTCTTCTTTTTCTGGTACTTCTGATAACTTTTTTTCCCTGTATATTCCATAAATCTAGGCTATGTTTGGATGAGAGGAAAGTTTTGTAGGGGTTTCTCCTATCAAGGGGATTCCCTTGAGTAGGGGTTTCTCATGCTGAAAAATTGTCTTATATTTGTTTGGTAATTACAAGGGAAAATGTAACTCCGAGTGGTTGGCCTAACGGTGATAGCATTTTCTTAACAATGAAGGGGGACATCAAACAACCATATTAGGGTGTTGCATGTTTTGTAGATTTCCCAAAATTTTCTATTATTATTGCTATTGTTATTGTTATTACTTATTACTATCATTATTGTCTCTATTTCACCTTTTATTGTGGAAGAAAATCAAATAAAATGCTTCCAAATTGTAGGTTCCACATAGATCTAGAACTTAACCATTCTTTACTTAGATATATTGGATTTGTTTTTTTTTTTTTACTTTGTTGCTATTTGTTTTCAGATTTTTAATTTCATTATTGTTACAATTTTTAGAGAAATTTAAATAAAAAAATACAGTTTTCAGTACCCTAGACCTTGATTTATAACATGCAAGCACAATGGAGCATATTTCATTGTTTTTTGCTATTTATTTTTGGTGTTTAATTTTATTTTTAATAATATTCTAGAAAACCAGAAATGACCTATTTTTAGACAAAAATATGTGACATACAAGGATGAATGGTATACATCTATGCCATTTTTTCATGTTTTTCTCACTCTATCGCAAACTATTAATGTTCAACTTCTTATTTGGTAGCTAGTGCTTAGCTTCTCTTACAAGTTATCATTTATTGATTAGTTGCTATTTAATAATTATTAACTTAAAAATGAAATTAAAGTGAACCAATGCGTGATTGTTCACTTTATTTACATTTTCTGGACCAAAATGGATATTAGAATTAGTACAACTCATAATAATCAAATTTATCAGCACAAAATATGGTTTATGATCAACAATGCTGGAAATACATAGCATGAGGCAGCCCAGTATCATCCCACATGTTGGATTAGATTGGAAACAAACTTTAGAATCCATCATAAACAAAAGACATCATTCCATCTTTCTGAGTAGGCTTTTCAAGCTCTATTCTTTCATTTAACCATATCAAAAGCTGCTGTTTGTCGCCTCGCAATCTATCACGCCTTTCTTCATCCCTTCACAATTCTGCATATTGGGATTTTCTCAGGTCTTCTTTTAACATGACTTAACCTTAACAAATTTGTAACATTTTGTTATCAGTTGGGGCTAAAACTTTAAAATCCATGATTTTCTAATGGATCTTTTATATATTTTTAGGAGGTTTTGAAATTAAACACTAGTACATCCAAAATGATCTACAATTGATGTTCTCAGTCATGTCATAGTATTTAGCAGTAGGGATTGATATGTCAACATGTACTTGTATTCGAAGTATACACATATGCCCTAGTTTACCATGGAGCATCAAATGTTTTAAAAAATTGTGGCGTCTTTTGCCTTTCATAATGTCAGATAGTAGCTTTGTGAGTTTTTTAGTGTTTATGAAGCCTATCCATATAGGCCTTAGGATCCTACATTTTCACTGTTTTTATCTTCATTTTTTTTTAATTGAGAGGTAGCTGTATACATTTCTGGAGACAATTTTGGACACTCTTGTGTTGATGCCACGTTTTATCAAATTCTTTGGAGATGCCAAGAATCATTCCAGCTCACCTGGCAACCTGGCTACTACCTTCCTGGCTTTTGGTATAATTCAGTAGAAAAATTTACCATCTCCTTTTATTTATGACTGTTTTGGAATTGTAGTTCTATCAAGACTAATGCCATTTTTGGATGCAGTTCTTAATCTGGCTTTTGCGCTGAGCCTTCTTTGTTTCTTGGTCATGCATGCTTCACTTTTATTCAGCAATACCACAACCATAGAGGTGATTTTTGACATGTCTTTCTTCTCGCCATCTGTTTTTAGGGTCCCCAGCAATCAAGTCTTACTATTCTCCGCAGGCTCTGATTTCGATTGGACCATTTTGATTAGAGACAAAGAGCTTTAATCTGGCACATTCCTGGTATCAATAAAACCATTCCTTGAATGACCTGGAGTGGAAGATCCTATATATCTATTAAGTAATCTTTTATGTTTAGCATTGGTTCATTCTGCATTATTCTTACCAATGAGGAGACTTTGGGATATGGCGTGCCCGTTAGATCTGTCATCTGAATTACAGTCCATGGTCCCACATCTTACAAACTCAAGGACCAATGACACTATATTATTAGTTTGAGGGCCATAATTCCTCAATACCACAACATTTAAAAAAAAAAATTCCTCAAGACCACAAACCGTAGCTTGGACTGCTAGAATTACTTAAAAAACCGGCCCTACTCCAAGTAATAAAATGCAAGCTGTTTGGTTTTTAATTGTTGGATCTCGTCATTTATGAACTTTCAGCTATGGTATTTGTTTCAGGTTTATGAGAAGAAAAGGGAAATTAGGTGGAAGTATGACATGGGCAGGCGGAGGAATTTTGAGCAGGTAAAATCTTTCGATTCTCTCTGTTCTTCAGTTTGTTTCTACTCATTAATTTATATGCAATTGCTCTGCTCATTTATGTTCGCTATCATGGCTTATTTTCTGTTGAAGGTTTTTGGTGCAAGAAAGGCATATTGGTTCTTACCTTTGTTATCAACAGAAGATTTAGAGAACATACCTGCACTTAAAGGGCTAGATTTTCCGACACGTTCAGATATGAGGCTTGAGGCATGGTGAGCATCCCTTCCCATGACCGAATTTGCTGTCAACCATCAGTGTATCATTATGTGGTTACAATATTTGTGTGAGCGTCAAGGTAATGCCAATCTGTGCATATGTTCTTTGCTTGAATTAAGAGTTTCAAGCGTGTTTCACATTTTGCCATTTAAGAAACAGTGTTAAAATGCCTAAATTCCAAAAAAAAGATGAAATGTTGGCTTCTTATGTTCAAAAACCTGATGATTTTTTTTTAAGGTAAACCTGATGATTGTTAGCCAGCCAATAAATGGTGATGATTGCAAGATTTTCAATGGTTTTAAACTAAGTTGCATGGACACTTACAAAACATGTGACGTACCCATGTGGACAATGGTAGATACTCACACTCGTGTAAGACATTTTTAGACACTTATACCCATGGGTGCAAATATCGGCTGATATGAAATGAATCGGCTGATATGATACGGATTTTCAGTCCCTTATCATATCGGTCTGATATTGGTCGATATCCATAATATCGGTCTTTTTAAAAAAAAAATCAAAATGGTAGTGGGTTCAAGTTAATATCTCAGCCGATATCGGACCAATATCGGTCGATATTTTCGTTTTCAATTTTTTTTTTAAAAAAAAGCTTTCTTTTGGATTATTAATTTATTTTTTAATTCAGAAAAAATAAAATAATAAAAAGATACCGATATTTAAAGAAAAAAAGACAAAAGATAGAGAGAAATTTATCGGCCGATATCTCGGCCTTGCCAAAATTTGCACCCCTGCTTATACCTATTATTCATGAACTATTTTAGTAGTATTTAACATTGTTTTCTAAGATAACTAAAATATTGCAACACCTTTCTTTCTCTCACCTAAAATTTAATTAAAATATCAATATATTAGTCACCTTGTGGTGGATAATGTTGGAGCTAAATTGTTTGAAAATTAGTAGAACTAAAATAGAATATATGGAATGTCATTTTAGTGGAATAAATGAATTTTGATTGGAAATATTTTTGGACTCCCGATAGTGGAAAATGAACTACTCATGTCAACCATTGATTGCATAATTTCAAATAGAATGGCTAAAACCTTTTTAGAAATTTTGATATTTATTGGTAGCCATCCTTTCACAGGCTTTTTGTGTAATGAGATAGGAGAATTAGTGAATTTTCGATTTTACTATTTGCATGAAGAGTAAAATTAGTTTATCATCTCTTTATATGAGTAATAAATCGGTTCGTCGAAATTCATATAAATAATAATATTGGTCCATCGAAATTTTTATAAACAGTAAATTGACTAGTTGAAAATTCATGTAAATAGTAAATCAATTTTTCAAAATTTTATTATTTATATAAACTGTTCATGTGAATGATGAAATTGAGAATCTACTCATTTCTCTTCCTGGTTATACATCAACTTTCCGCAGTAGGATTCTATCCTTTAAATAATAAGGGATGCACGATTTCCAACGTTATCCTCGAGAAGAAAAGCTAGTAAATAAGAAGGAACGAGGAAATGCACGATTTCCAACGTCGTCCTCAAGAAGAAAAGTTGGTAAATAAGAAGGAACGAGGAAATGCACGATTTCCAACGTTGTCCTCGAGAAGAAAAGTTGGTAAAAAAGAAGGAACGAGGAGACCAATACTTCCATATATTGTTGACGTACTCCACATCCACGGAATCAACCTCATTTAGGGGTGTACTTGGGACCACGTCAAGTGAAATTCAACTGATCTGAAATAGGGGTAGACTGATGATCCAATATTTCAATTGAACTCACTACTCGGCTTGAATTTCACATCTACCAAAATTGACATAAATTTGATTTTTAAAATTTAGTGGTCTACTGACTCTAATATATTTTTATGATTAGATAAATGTAAAATTTTGAAGATTTTAAAAAATATAACTTTGTTCATTCAATAAAGATGAAATTTTATAAATATTATATATAGGTCAAGGTTTATCAAACTCATTTATCCATGTGAGTCTCAGTATCACCCATTGCTTTAGTTTGTGGAAAAATTTTCAAGTGGGATTATCAAGCCATTTGTAATAAACTTTAGTGCAAAATAGTTTGTGGAAATCACTAATATATATATATATATATAATATTACAAATGGCTTGATCGTCTCATTTAAAAATTCATTGGGTTAGATGAACGAACTTTAAAAGCTAAAATGTGTCAAATTGGATAAATGATGTAATTCTTTAAGAGTAGGTGGGTGTGAATGGGGAGAAGAAAGGAGAGAGAATTTATTTGATCCACTCTGGGCTCTTCAATCTAAATTTTCTCTAAACTCTTTTGCAAGTGAACGTTGTTAATCCATGGAAAAACTCCAATAAACTTAAGTGTAGTCAAACACCCTATTCCCTGTAATATAAAGAGATAAAATAAAGAAAGTCATACAAACACTCGAGAAATCTTTCCTACACACTCATTTTTCAAAAGTTAATGGAAATTATCTTTTTACCTTTTCACTTAAAAATGTTGCATCCACCGAACCAAAAAATCGTTTGGAGGATGTGGTCCACCAAATGAAAAATTTATTCAACTGAAGTGGACTGTGAAGTGAGATTTTCAAACGAGGCCGTTTCTCGATCGATTTCTGCAAACAAAGTATCAAAATTCATCTACTCTAAAATTTATGAACTCTAAGACTGATTTTAAGTGAAAAATGTATAGTTTTAGGCTTCAAAAATCATACCCAAAGAATTAAAGAACTTCTCTCTTAATTATTTGGGTACGGTTTTAAAAGTCCAAAACTATACCATTTTTACTCCACAGCCCACTTCGTTCGAACGAATTTTTGAATTCGATGGATCACATCCTCCGAACGATTTTTTGGTTCGGTGGATGCGGCGTTTTTAAGTGGAAGAGCAAAATGGTAATTTCCATCAATTTTTGGAAAATGGGTGTGTAAGGAAAGATTTTTCAGATGTCTATATGGACATCCCTAAAATAATTGAAAAGTAACTTTGAAAAAAGTGATAGCACCTATCTTATATGAATGACATGGACACCTACAATTGGTCCAAAAAATTGGATGTAGTTTTCTCTTACTAAACTCAATTTAACATAGGTATCCTCACTCCACATTGGAGGTGAGACTAATCCCATTAACATGTGTAAATCTCCCAATCTACACACTGATAAGTCGACGAAGAGAAACTCCATGAGGAGTGACTTAGAGGGATTTGAGCATGAATCAAACCTAAGACCTCCCTTCATGACGGGAGTTTCTTGACCGTCAGACTAACCCCCTAGAAATTAGTTTGCACCAAGGTTTGGTGCAAGGGGCATGATGGCCTTACTTGAGCCAACATGAATGGATGATTTTGAAAAGTGTTGGCATATATGCTGTCTATAAAATTTTAATTTGATTTGATAAGAGAAGTCGTATTTTGAAGGCTTTTAAAATTTTATATTATCAAATGGTGGAAATTTATCAATTTATCCAAATCCAATTTTTTTGTTCTTCGTGGACGTGATCTAATAAATTAAAAATTGTGATTGCACTCTTCCTTTTCTTTAATAGAAAGAAGCACTTTTTTAACATATCATCATTAGATCTATAAAATAAAGAAGTGTATCTAGATAGAGAGGTTTACACATACTCGTAAGATTCGTCTCACCTCTATTTATAAATTGTTAAAAAAAATTATATTATAATCAATTTAACAATAAAAATGCATTAAATAAATATTACAAAAACTTTTTTTTATAATATAGTGACACTAATCCCATATATATATATATATATATATATATATATATATACGAAATCACCCGCATAAAATCTCATGCTTTGAAAAAAATTGCATGAGAAACTTTATAGTTTTACCCTTAATAATTAAATATATTTTGATAATATCCATCAATAGTTTGAAAGTGAGATTCATAAGTATCTAATTTATGTAGTTCATTGGATTTCATTTCATGGCTGAGAAATGCGAGGGGTGTTGTAATGTTATTGACCTCAAACACTCAAACAGGAGTTGGCGAAAGAGACGCCCACGAGGTCTTTCACAGATGTCTAGAAAAAAGAATGTTACGTCAAGTCAGGAGAGCAAAGGAAGGAGTGACAGGTCTCTCTCTCTATTTAAGATTTTGCTTTTTCAGTATTGATGCGGATTAAATTTAAAAAAAAAAAAAATCTATTGTATTATTTATGAAATTTTTATCCCGTTTTTAAGACACATCTTTTTTTTTTTTTTTTAATATACTTGTGGGAAATTGTAAAAAATCAAACGTAAAACTCTCAATAGTGATACCCACTACTCTTAAAGTATACCAAGTTAGGCTACGGGGACTCGAATTTGGCACCTCTTGATACGAGAGGCTAACATTTTATTATAAATATAGAGTTACATAGGGGTAAAACTTGGATCAGGTTTTAACTTGACACGTATGATCTTACCCAATAAATCAATGAGTTTGAGTTATAGATTTATATATCTTGAGCTGAGAAAAAATCCAGTTGAAATTTGAGTCACATCAGGTTGATTTTAGAATTGAATTGAGAAATTTAAAATCAATCTAACTTGACTCGACCCAGATGCACCAGTTTATAAATCAACATTTGAGTTGAGTGGGGTTAGGTCAAATAACTTAGGTCAATAATTTGAGTCGGATTTAGTCAGATTCAATTAATTTTGACATGGATTAAATTGAATTTATTGAAATTCGACTCGAGTTTCAATTCTAATTATGCGAGACCCAACAAAAATCATATTATTATTCTTTCAAATTTTGATGAATATAAATTATTAATTTCAAAAACTTAAAATTAAAAGATAACATGAAATATTAAAGATTACAGACTCATAGGATTCTCCTTTACATTACAGCAGTCTCTAAAATTCATGATATATTTTATTAAAAATTTCATTTCAAAATTATAAATAAAAAATGTAAATTCTTTTAAAGTAAACTTAGTATTTAGAAGCAATCAAATATCTGAGCCTGGCCTTGACATGCTAAACTGGCCACCTTTCGTGTCAATTACTTTCAGCGATTCAATGAGGCTTTTCCTAACCGTTTGTCGCAGGACAGAGGAGAGAAGAGTCAGCACTCAACTCAGATATGGATAAGATTTAAAAAAGGAGTGAGGATCCCTCCATTTCCTCTTTGTTTTTCTCCCTCTTTTTTCTCTCTCTCTGATTTCTTTATTTTCTTGTTTTGGCTCTTTCTCATTATTATTATTATTGTTACATGTGGTTTGTATGCTTGCGTGTTGAAACCGTGTGATACCCAAAAGTACCAAAACACCCTCTCCCTTCAAACTATTTTGTTAAAACAAAACAACCTCAATTTCAAAATTTTGAAGAAATTAATTTTTTTCTTTAGGTGAGAAATAATTTTAATCTTTCAATCTTTTTGTCATTTACTAAATCACCCATCCCACATTATACAATTTTTTTAATGAACAAAGTGTTCAGCGCCTCTAAGAGCACCAGACTAGTTTTTGAAATATGTACAGACTTTTCTATCTACAGTCCTATACATGCGAGATAGAACTAAAAGAAGTAACCTTTTAGAATAAAATCGGATCTAAACTCAGAACTCTTAATTTCTAATGTGAATTCTTGATCAACATATTTGATCCCTTAGACTAGACCAGTTTGACATAATCACTTTGAAGAAGGTTAGGAAAATAATATATCAACAGTTGGTCAAATCTATTAATATAAAATGATTATTAATTACTTAGTTGATATAAAAAAATTAGCATTTACTTATACAAGTATTTGTGTAAGTTGACAATGGTGACCTGTTTACTAGTTATTTTTATTAGATATAACTGAACGATCTATTAACTATTGATCTTAGATTTTATAGTTAAAAATTATCTATTTTCTCTATTAAAATAATTTCAAAGTAGGTGCAAAGTAGATAACAAGTGATAGAAATTAATAGGGCTAGTTCACTAGCCTAATTAGGAAACGACCAAGGATTTGATCATGGTTCATTTCAAATATTTAATTAATAAACTATAAATTAGGATTTATAAAAGATACTTTTTAAATAGAGGCTCAACCACAAACTTAAAAACAATTCATTATTATTAATAATAATATCATCATCATAATTATAATTAAAAATGAGTATGTGAATGACACAATCTGCTCACCCAATCAAAATTCCTTCTCTAAGTTTGATTAGTGAGTCAATGATGAGTTGTAAAAACAAATGGCACTTGAGGTAAATAATGAGAAGATGTTGGGGCATTATGAAGGAGGAGATAACGATGGATGTACCATGAAATTATGATAATCGAAAAATCTGAAAGGAACACGTGATTCTCATACGATTCAAGAACCAGCTCTCGGGCCTACATTCCATCCCTCCTCTCTTCTCTCTAATAATAATTCCATTGACAGATCTCTCAGGTCCTTCATCTCTTTCTCTCGCCCTCTTCTTCTTCGTCGTTTTTTCTCCTTTGCAGACTTCCGACTTTAACCATCTCCGGCGGTGGAAGATGAACAATCGTCCGGGAAAGGGAACGGGGACGCGGATGCGGGTGGGGAAGTACGAGATAGGTAAGACGCTGGGCGAAGGCAGTTTCGCCAAGGTCAAATTCGCGCGCAATGTGGAGACGGGAGATAACGTGGCCATCAAGGTATTGGACAAAGATCAGGTCCTACGCCACAAGATGGTCGAGCAGGTTCGGTTCTTCTTCTCTCTCTCTCTCTCTCTCTCTCTCGTCTGTTTCGTCTCCTTTAATCCATGTTCTATTTGTTTTTTATTTTCATCGGCAATTGAACAAGGGTTTGATTCTTCTTCTTTTTTTAAATGGAAAATCTTCTTGGGTGGAGTGGTAGCTGTTCTTGTGTATTCAATGTATATAATAATAAACATCTTGAAAGAATTCAATTCAATCATTGATAGAATCGTGATCTAGGAAAAGGCACGTTGGGGAAGTTTTTGCCGGCGAAAATGGCGACCAGATCTTATTCCGTGAAATATTAGATGGCTCTGATGGATTCCTTTTGACCATCCCTTTCCCTGTCTCGTTGTTTTGCTCGGTGGGCGGAATTGATAAAAGAAAAAGATTGATTCTTGGTTGATGCTCGATTGAGATGATTTTACAGAGCAGTGGGGCCCACTAATTGTTCGGGGCCGAAGATTGGTAGACGGGTTTTGATATTTACACCGGTGTTATATTTAAATGTACAAAAGTTCTAATTATATCCTTTATTAAGAGAGAGGCTGCCGAAGCTGACGGAGATGACTCTGCAGTTGGGTGTCGAGCCAAGTTAAGCAGGTTTCGTCCTTTTGCCAGAAGGTGAAGGAACCGGTGGAATCGGGGACTCTGATTCGGAGGAGGGAGTGGATGGGACCGATGGTGTAGGTGGTGGGGAAGTGGGCACAGATGTGGGGTAGGCTGACTGAGTCGAGGTGGTCGAAGGTTTTTGAAGATGAGTGCCGAGGGCACGAGTCGTGTTAACAGTCTCTTGATAGATGAGTTGCAGAGTCGGCTTAGGAGAACGCTCATAAAAGAGGGAAGAGATGCATCAGTTTCAATTTCTCTATTTTTACTAGTTGCTGAGAATGTTCTTCGATATTTATCTGTTCTTCATCAGGAGAACTCTTAGAGAAGAGGGAAGAGATGCATCAGTTTCAATCTCTTCTTTTGCCCTTTCTCTCTCTCTCTCTCCCTCTACCATTCTTCCTAGAAGAAGATCGCTCTTTACATGCTGCAGTATAAAAGTATAATACAGATGCTAATACATTAATACTCGTTGGTCTCTCGTTTATAAAACTTGTATAAAGAAATACACGTGAGTATAAAAGAGGAAAGCAGGATTAGAAAGCCCTAACGACCGTTGTAGGAAACTCTTAACTCCCTTCGTTAAAACTTAAAACAAGAGGAGAGGAGAAGAGGTGCCGCCGCCGCCGCCGCACTCAGAAATCGACGGAGGGGGGAAGTGACTCGAGATTCCTCTAATCGTTCAAAAAATATGTCAGATTTTTATTTACGTTATTTGTTTCTTTAACGGGATTTTTTTTCTTTTTTCTTTTTTTCTTTCTTCTACGGTTCGTGAGTCCCAGTTGATTTCATTAACCCATTTCGAGTTTTGGACGGTTTTGGAAGCCACCCGAACCGTACATCTCACAGTCCAGTTTTTAGAACACTGGGCTAAAGTGTAGACAACACCTGATTTTCGTGGAGAGTAGAGTCACACGTGTTTAAAAGTATTTATAAGAAAACATAAGCAATTCTAGAGACATACGTGTGTCACATTTGTGAACAATACAAACCATTCAAAATAAGTTATTACATTGCATAAAGTTTAATACTCAAAAGACAAAATAAACTACTGTGACACTCCGATTGGCTGGATCCATCTAAACGGTTTTGATCAAGCCATCCATGATTTGACGAACAAAATAGCTCTCAAAACCTGATCTGATGAAATGAATTGTCATTTCAGTCCTTCCAAGCAATCTAATCACAACTTTATGCACTACCTGACTATCCATGATTAGATCTGCCTCTATCCTTGGTCAATATGTAAGGATTATGCATAAATTCATCATCCAACCATGATGAGATAAGATGTAGATTCCGACGCATCTTCCTTCGTTGGTGTCCCATGATGGCCTCATCTGGGAGATGCAATCATCACCAGGGGTTTAAATCTCGATTTTTTGAAGGCCGAGATACGATAAGTATCGGCTAGAGAAAAAAAATTCGGCCGAGATCTCGGTCGATTTCTGTTTTTTTTAAAAAAAAAACAAATATTGGTTGTGGGCCTAGACTGATATTTTGGCCGATATTTATATATATTTTGTATTTTTTTAAAAACAACCTTTTTTTTTTAATGATTTTTTTTTTTAAAAAGCCACCGAGATTTCCATTTTTTTTTTTGAAGAGAGAAAAAGTTCGCCCGAGTTCTCGGCTGAAATCTCAGTGTGGTCGAATTTTCGACCCCTGATCATCACTACTCATTGACTGAACCATATGCCCCTATTTGCCTAGTCCTTGTATTGAACAAAACCCATCTTTTTCTCTCTCATCCCGACTCAACAACATGACTTTGGATAAAATTTTATTCCAAAACTTCCATAATTAATTGTGAAATTAGGGACCGCGATTTAAATGTTAGAATGATCAAATTCGGATGAGACTTGTTCCTTACAATCAATCATGTGTACATTCCATCCTACCTTGAAATTTGAGCTCTCTTTATAATGGACTCCATAGAAGAGGCTCACAAGCACCCTATAGCATTACTCCTCTTCTAATATCTCACCATCTCATCATATAGAATCCACACGACTGAAGAGGACAATCTTCTCTGGTGGCCTGACAAGACATGTCTTTTCTCTGTTAAGTCTTTCTACTCTTGGATTCATCAGACTTCTGGTACTGTCTTGGTTAACTCCAATATTTGGACTTCCAAAGAGCACCGCTGAGGGCAATTAGCTTTCTTTGGAGCTCTTTCCATCTGCCACTTCATTGCTCTTTCTCTTCCTCCGTTTGGAGCTCTGCCGTTGACCAGTTTGGTGTGGCTTGGGTCATGCCTTCTTCGATTGCTGAGTTGTCCTTTGCGTGAGACATTACTTCTGTCTCGCCTAATTGTTCCTCTTTGTGGCAGCTTTCCTTATTTGCTACCCTTTGGAGCCTGTGGTGGGAAAGTAATAATAGAGTGTTTTGAGGCACTGCTGAATCCAGTAATGTAGTCGCTAGACGTAGCTTCACCATGTGCTCTTCATGGGCTGCTTCTCTTTAAGAGTTCCGGAATATCTCTATGTTTGACATTTTGCGTGTATGAAAAGAATGCACATATTTATCATGATCTTTTTCTCTTATGTTGTTGCGGTGGGAGGATTCTTTCCACCTTTTGTTTGTAATTTTTTTGGTTTTATTGTCTGTTTTTGCACCTCGAGTGCCTTAATCTATTAATATATAAACCATTTCAAAAAAAAAAATAGGGATATTTTATTGTTGTGTGTTCTTTCCCTTGAATCCATGCCTTGATTTGTATGGATAACTCCACTAATGAGTTAGACTTCATTACCATCTCTTGGATTGAGAAAAACAACATGCTGAAGGGTAAGAACCTCTTGATCTTTTGATCGAGTTGTAGTCTCACTATCTTTTTCCATTGATCACCCATCCGTAATAGGTTCCATCATAACAAGGAATATAATATGGTCCATCTAGTCAAGGGGATTACTAAATCTTGGTGCCTTCTTTCTTTTTTATGAATGACCATCCATAGTGATGTAGGCTAGGATGAATAAATCGTCGAAAACCCGATTGCTATGAGGAAGCCTAATGTTAACTTGAAAACTTGTGCGCTAAACTTGAATTCCCACGACAATATCTGCTAAAACTGCGTAGCAGATTCACAAACCATTCACGCACAAACATCTGGCTGGGCTGACTTTAATCAGTAGGCAGATCTGAACTAAGAAAACTGCTTTCAGCAGTGTACTGGGCCCGGAGTGTAGCAGCCAATCTCAGCAAAACTCTATAATGTGTTTGCAGCACTTGAATCTTCACAAAACAGTCTTTCATTTTGCTGGGTTCGAACCAGCCCAACAGGGTCTAATTCTCAGTGCTGTAGAAACAACTGCAAATAGTCCGTAAACAGGGACTATATCAGGTACTTTCTGCCTCGTTGAAGGATGGGATTCAGCCCTCCCTCTCTCTGTTCTGGAATTGATAGAGAATCACCCAAACTGGGCCACTTGGCGCCTTGGGTTGATGACAGACTACAGCAGCGTGATCTCTAACTAGAAACACATGTGCTTCTTTCCGACAGAGGATCACCGTCCACTCTCTGGGGACTGATTTCTCAGCCAGACGTTGGAGTAAACCCTCTTCACCAAAACTGCAATTGGTTGCAGTAAACAAACACAAACACAAACTATTGTTTGCTCACGAAATAAACCCAAATTTTATTAATAAAAAAAACTCCCCAATAACGTTGGTTACATCCAAATTTATAGAAAAAAGAAGAAATAAACAGGAAACTAACTGGGAGCCGACCCTCATAGTTCTAATTAGAACAAAACTAAAAGAAAGGCAACTACTAATAAGGAATCGATCCTATCCTAATTAGAATATCTCCACTGATACTTCTAAATTAAAATTTTGATAAAGTTTTAGATAACTACTAAATCTACTGTAACACCGATTGGAACTCCACTGCCAGATTCACGAATCATCTTGCCTTCAATTTATTTTCATTGGGCCTGGCTTGTGTAGGTCCACAAAGCTGGATTGCATAGCTCTTAGCAGCTTGTTGGGCCAAGGCTTGGGCCTGATATTGGACTTGGCTTCATAGGAATTGGGCTTGGACCCACCTTCATTGATGCCCACATCACATAGAAGGCCAGTCATTTTAACAGTTTGAATATCAGCCTGAGGCCTATCTTTGTATGTGGTGATTCAGAGTTTCAGACTGCATATTAGACAAAATATACTACACTATGCAAAGTTGCAAGCAGCAGTGAAATGAAAGTTACCAAAAATCAAAATTGTTTACAAAGGTAAGATTCTGTCATTTTTTACAAGATGAATGATCCAATGTATCAGGAGAAACCCAAGTGCAGTGTATTCCCTAGAAATCATCAGTGCTGACTTTCGCAAATCATTGGTTCAAATTGTCCCTTCATGATTGGAGACATGTCTAAATATCAATTGGCCTTGGATTGAAACAATGTTGTTATTGTGATTGACAAGTTTGTTAAGTCACTTCACCATTACTGTCAAACAGTGCATATCACTTTGATGAGAGCAAAAATGAAGCACACTTCCCTTGAAAAGTGTGAAATCGAATCACTGTCTAGACTGAATTTTATCCAACAATTCACTTCTAGGAGAGGTTGGTTTCACATTAGAGATTTTGAAGAGATACACTGGAATTTTTATATATAAGCAAAAACAAGAATTTGTAATCGTCTGCTGTATTCCCACTCTTGACTATATACTTCAATAGAAATCACACAAGAATAAATTGATAAAATGGAAACTCCATGCCACCTTAACATGACGAACTGAATTAAGAATGGTTTCAAGGTGGGCCAATTTGATTATTTCTTTTATCAGCACATTCCATGATGCATATTGGTTGTGAAGAAACTCTTGGATATGTATTTGCAACAGCCCTTATGCATTTTTCTTATAGAAAACTTTACAAATTGAGGGCTTATATTATGTTGTCCTTGATACATGATGCAAATTCTTGACTTCCATTTCTATTGGTAACGTTGTGATTTAATTGTTTCCAATATCAAATGTTTTCATTTTAACATCATGCGATGGAAGAACCTTTCCCAGGTTGAGATTGCTTATCAATACCTTTAGTTTTTTAAACTGGTTATGTGGTGCAACTCTGACTAATCTTTGTTGTGGATGCTAGATAAAGAATGAAATTTCCACCATGAAGCTGATCAAGCATCCAAATGTTGTGAAGCTGTATGAGGTATGATACTACTTGCAACCTTTTGGTAGAGTGCCCATTGGATTGTAATTTACCTTATCAACTGAATGTGAGGGCGCTCTCATGGTACCATACGAGGAAAAAAGAAGGATGAAGATGAACTGAGGACCCATTGATTTGAATAATATGTTCTTTATAATTTATGTTGTGCATTCCATTTTTTTTTATCTTTTCAGGAATGAGAACAATTTATATGAGGCTATTGGTAGAGACACCAACTATTTTTTATATTGAAAGTACCCCTTACTTAAAACGGAAAAAAATCAAAGGCAATTTTGTCTTTATATAACCATATTTGGTTGCTTTTTTACCATTTTAGGTAGGGATGCCTCTATCATTGCTTTAATATAATTAAATTACTAATTGACTTTGTTATGTGTTGCTGTTGTTGCTGCAAATTTACAACTGTTGAATGAATTGTGACACAGCACTTGAATGATTGTTATATTACCTTTCCATGGGCTCAATGTTTGTTTTCCCTAATCATTTAATCTTCAGCTCTTTTTTTTTTATTATAGGTCATGGCAAGCAAGATGAAGATATATATTGTACTTGAGTTTGTAGATGGAGGCGAGCTCTTTGACAAAATAGTAAGGCTTTGACTCATTGGTTTTCATTCTACTGGAAAACAAGGTTGATGCACATATGTTTCATAATGGAATTTCAAATGCAGACAGTCTTACCCCTGTGATAGCATTTGGGATATGTACTTACACTATATTATTAGCAGCCATTCACCCATGTGTATTGGTGTTGTGTTTTCTTGCACCTGTGCACTGGTATTGCTGTGAATTCATGAAATCACCTCATCAGTTATTTGGTTAATAGGTCAATCATGGGAGGCTTCGAGAGGACGAAGCTAGGAGATATTTCCAGCAGCTTATTAATGCTGTGGATTATTGTCACAGTAGAGGCGTGTACCACAGAGATTTGAAGGTCTATCAATATCCTTTTTCACCTTTTCTCCATAATTTTGACGGTTTTGGAAGATATCTCTTGACCTTGCATTTATTTGGTTCATCATGCTTTTGGCACTAAATTGAATAATTGAAATGTCTTTTTGCAGCCTGAAAATTTGCTTCTGGATTCATTTGGAGTCCTCAAAGTTTCAGACTTTGGATTAAGTGCATTTTCTCGACAAATACGGGTTAGCATCATTTTCATGTTACAAATTTATTTAGAAAGTATTTTGTGGTAGTGCTCTCTAAATCTTGATTATAAAAGGAATTAGTTTTGTTTGTGAAATTTAATATTATGAATGGATTCTTTATTGAAGATGTACAATAATTTTTAGTCTTTGACTGTTATATACTGATCTTCATGACCTTTTGCAGCGAAAATGTCCACTTGATTTGTGTCATCTTTCTTTTGGCTGTAGCTTTGAGATTCTTCTTTTTGCAATAATATTTTAACCACGAAAGTGTTATATCCATTTAACCAACTTCTAGCTTTGACCTGCATAACCCTTTTCAGCAGTGTGTCAGCTTCTTTTTCCCCACTGATTTTTGTTATTTCCTTTTTCCCCTAAAGCATCTATTTACCCCTGTTACAGTTTATTTTTGTTGATGCCAATGTGGGCGACTGTCTCGAAGTTCAAGAAAAAATTGACATCAAGATATATAGTTTAATTGCAGTGTGGAATTAGGTTGTGAAATTAATAGTTCTATTTATATAGTGGGCCCCAACTAAACATTTACCTAATGGTTCGTAACTGCAGAACCTGACAGACCAATTTTCAAATGGTCCAAATTTGGTCTATGCATGATCTATCAGAGTGGGTCCTTCAGGCTGTAGTCAGGTTGTTTGCATCCCATGTTTCATTCAAACCTCATTAATATGTTGAAGAATATCCTATACAGTTTGCATAATGAATTTGTAACATTTAACTACACCTGGGCATTTGCTCTCTATTATTATGATTGACATAGGCAATAATTCTAATCGGTATTCTGCATGCCTTAGGAGGATGGACTGCTTCATACTGCCTGTGGCACTCCTAATTATGTTGCTCCGGAGGTATATCTATCACTTCTTCAGTTCTTCCCTCTATAAGAAAGAGATTTTGCTATTTTAAAATTGCCAAACTGAAATTAAGATATAAACTCTCTTGTAGGTGCTCAATAGTAAAGGTTACAATGGTACAGCGGCTGACATATGGTCATGTGGTGTCATTCTTTTTGTTCTTATGGCTGGATACTTGCCTTTTGATGAGTCGAACCTCATGGCTTTGTACAGGAAGGTAACTTTTCCACCATTGTATTGCTATTATTTTTTTCATTTGCACATTGATCTTGTTGGAAAGCTGATTCAAATTCTCTACTACATGTATTCAGATCAACAAGGCCGATTTCTCGTGTCCCTCTTGGTTTTCTTCTAGTGCAAAGAAATTGATCAAGCGTATTCTTGACCCAAATCCTTGCTCGGTAAGTCTAATATTTACTCTTGGGCAATTCTTTTAGGATGGGACTGTATTTTTTTTACGAGTCTCACCTTTTGATGAACCAAACTATTTATCTAATTGACTTTGTTGTCAAGCAGTGGTGCTACAAAGACCTCCCCAGCTGAGCAATCCTAGGCAAGGTGTAAACGTACCTAGCCAAGCTAGGGCCAGCTTTAGGTTAACTTGAATGTTTGTCGAACCAAGTTCAAGCCTAAATCATCAAACTAGAGTCAAGATTGATCCAAACACTGTACAATATATTATATATGTAAAACTAAAATGTTTATTTGTTGTTCAATAAATACATACATGAATTTATAGATATAAATACTCTCTCTCTCTCTTTTCATCCATCAATAAACCTGACATAACGAGCTTAGAGCCAGCTCAGCCCAGGATAGGATGGTCAATCTCTCTATGCAAATTGTGCTCAATTGGTCTTGGGTTGGCCTTCAACCCTGTCAACTTGATTTAGTCTGCCTGACCGAGTTTTGGTTGAACCTGATCCAACAGATTGAGCAACGAGTATTACCACTTTGTTTAGTGGCCATATCATTCTCAACTCCATGTTTTTCTTTTTTCCTCATTTATCTACAATTTAGGTTCAATTCTAAATTGTCCATTCCTTCATTTGCAGCGCATAACAATTCCAGAGATTTTAGAAAATGAATGGTTCAAGAAAGGATATAGGCCTCCTGATTTTGCACCTACTGAGGAAGTAAACCTTGATGATGTAGATGCTGTTTTTAATGATTCAGAGGTAATTAATTACTTCCATTCACATCCCTTCTTGTTGTTAGGTTTTGTGATGCAAAACAAACTTCTTAACTGATTAAGATCCGGAGATTTTGTATTACCTATGTCTTATGAAGACGTACCTATCATGTCATAGGGCCACTGAGATTTGAAAGAATGAAATATATTCATATTTAGAATCTAATGAACTATATCGAAGTACTAAGACAATGGTAAGTAAAATTTCCTTATTTCTGCTTGTAGGAACATCTTGTGACTGAAAAGAAAGAGAAACCCACATCAATGAATGCATTTGAGCTTATCTCCAGGTCTGGAAGTTTCGATCTAGGAAATTTGTTTGAGAAACAGGCGGTATGTTTAGTTGTCTGGCACTTTTTTTTCTAATTACGCGTGATTATGTTATATTCAAAGTACACTATCATGTACAATGATTATTTTGAGCATTAGGTTTGTAGGTGGTTTTAAGTACTACGACATGGGAGTTTTGACAGTATTTCTTTTGGCTTGTTTGAATTTTCAAATTATAGGGTCTTGTCAAACGTGAAACACGTTTTACATCTCACTGCCCTGCAAATGAAATAATGTCTAAAATCGAGGAAGCTGCTAAGCCCCTTGGTTTCAATGTCCGCAAGCAAAACTACAAGGTAAGGGCTTTTCCATAATAATAATGATAGTCATTGCATTGGTGATTGTGGTGGCAGTGATGATGATGATTCCATCCATATTCACCATGCTAGTACCAATTAAAAGTTTGTTTTTTCATAGCCAACTATATTATATATTTTACTTTGGTGCAGATGAAGTTGCAAGGAGACAAATCTGGAAGGAAGGGCCATTTATCTGTTGCTACAGAGGTACTGAGTTCTTTATTGAAGAAATAGTCCATTCATCTGCTAGAGTGCTAGGTGGGAGAAACTGATTCTAAATTTATAATTATATGCAAGCCAAGAAGGAACTGACAATGTCTTTTATAGAATTTAGGTCAGTGGGCCAGCTTTATATACATGTTCTCTTGGTTCAGTCAGACATGAGGTAGATGGATATAAATGTCGAGGGTTGACAATTTCCATTTTTTTTGGTTGATAGATGAACCAAATAGTTCACTTAGACCTAAGTACAAGGCAGTAATGGACAGCAAGACATGGATTGTTTCTAATGCTTTCCCATGTCTCATAATTTTTTGAATCAGGGTATCATCCATGGTCCTCCATTTAGTCTTTATGGAGCATCACATAGCATATTTGTGGGGCTCCTAAACACCCCCCATATAAACAATCTTTAGATCCATCCCTGCGGTCAAGCACCAAAGTTTAGCCTCAAGTATTTTCTACCATCATATATTGGGACATGTATTGAAACTCGTCTTTCTATGATAGAAACTCCGCTCAAAAGTTTACTTTCATATCTTTATATCAGATTCGTGAAAACTTTGTAGGTGTTGGATTGTGATAGTCAGAAGTTGTCTTTCATTTGATACATTTAGCGTGTCCCATAACTATGTACATATGCTGTAAAAAAGATTCTACATGGACATGTCCTGTCGTATATGGGATCTTAACTCTTATTTGAGTTTGGAAGATAGGTGGATTTGGAGAAGCAGGAAGGTCGGGTCCAGGCTATGAACAATTGGGGATCGCAGTATCTACATCGATTCATTTGTATGAGTAAACCATTGAGTACTGAACAATTTGCAGAACCAGATCTAGACTGGTGATGTGAGGTGGAGTAATGGGTTAGCATTTAACTTGTGTTTAGGGTTTCTGCTATTTAGGAATAAAGTTAAGGCCTATTAATTTCCCCCTCTTTTAAGCCTGAGGGCAGAAATAACATAAAAATTCACCACCCATTTATAAAATTATTGTGGTAAAACGACTAATGCCCACATAGCCAAAATATTCAAAAATTGGTGATAATCATAGTTTGAAAACCAAAACTTGTACTCATTCTTCAGCTCACTGTTGAACATGAATGAATGATTTTATGTTATATGTGCCACTAATTGACATGTGAATCTGACTCAAAACATGAAAAGTAATGGGTTTAACTCAGTCAGTATTCAACTTGACGTGTTTTAGATTTCTGATCCAACTGCATCCATGGATATGCCTATCAGCATACCATTACGTTATTTATTCCCAATAAGCAGGCCAAATAGACCCATCCAGCCTGTGACATTGCTGTTCATTTTCCTTTCACCCTTGGTACAAAAGGATCTCTGTTTTCTTCTAACAGCTAAGAGATTTGATTTTTTTACCCTTTTTTTTGTTTTAATTCTCAGGTCTTTGAGGTAGCTCCTTGTGTCCACATGGTTGAGCTTCGCAAGACCGGAGGTGACACGTTAGAGTTTCACAAGGCATGTGCTTGATTTTCTGTACTTATGATTTTCTCATAGTTTGTGTTTGGATTGGGAGAAATGCATTTAGGGAGAGGATCTTCCCAGGTAGGGTCTTCTCTTGGGCCCAAAAATAGAACCTTAGTTCTCCCTAGATGGTAGCAGAAGTTGGGAGGATAAAACTTTATGTTGCGTTATGGCATTTGAAATGCTTTCTTCTAAAAGAAATTTTCAAAACAGGGTGCGTGGGAGGAACTTGTACCATTTCCTTTCCTCTTCCAATCCAAACATGGCCATTTCTGACTAATTTGGTATTGTTATTATTATTATTTAAAACTCTTTCTTGACAAATGACAGTTCTACAAGAACTTTTCATCTGGGTTAAATGACATTGTTTGGAAAGCTGAAGGAAACCAAGAAGAAACAAGGTGATTGTGAACAGATTTCACCTTCACTACTCTGCCATTTTCCTTAAAAAGTTATTGGAAAGCATTTCTTTCCTTACATTTGTAATTTCTTTCTTCTTTTTTTCAGGTCATAACAGAACTGATTCCACCTTCTCTAGTCTCCATTTTTCCCTCTTCCAATGGCCCCACAAATTGTAAGGCACATCGTTGTAATTTCTGGAAGAAATACTTGACATTGAAGGTGTACGGTTGGATTATACATTATTCTAAAGGGGGAAACAATTCATTTATGCCTTTAAAGAGGTCTATTATGCATCTTCCGAGAAGAATTTTGTTGTAGAGTTTGGAAAAATGACTTGATGTCTGATTATCATTGATGCCCAAATATATATACAAGTTACAGTTATCCAAAAGTTGAAAGTAATCCATCAAAGAATCAATAATTTGTAATCACATGAGAAGGGAAACTAATAATAAAGGAAATATGCAAAAATTGAAGGTTGTTGACAGAGAATCAATTCTGCGAAGATTTTTTTTGTTAATAGTTGTACATTAAAGTTGAGATTTAAACCGCTGAGTTTTCTGCAGTTTTTCACATGTAAATTTAAAAAAAAAAAATTTGAGATTTAAGGAAATTTTCTTTATCATTCACTTGTAAATTTATTATGAATTTTTTAGGTTAAAGAAAATTAATGATGTAGTTTATAAAAAAAATGAACATAATATAAAAAATTGGAATGGTATATGTAGAGTTTTAGAACTTAATTTTTAGTTGGAATTCAAAATTTTATTTACTTAGATGTCATTAAATGGATCTTAAAAATTTATATAGTTAAGTGTGATGTAAATAGGACCATATGAGTATTTTGTGTATAAAGTTTGTCTCCTTTTGATTATCCCTTTTTTTTTTAAGCTTTCATAATTAATAGTTTTTATTCATCAAAATTTAAAGTAAAGATACGAAACAAGCCTATTAAAAATTATATATATTTTATAAAAATGAAAGATAAAGCTCAAAGTAAAGATAAGAAACAAGCCCTAAAGAGAAAACAAGAAATCAAGAGTATGCCTCCCTAACCCAACCCTTAAACGCTACTAGTCACTGCATTTTTGGCCTTAATGGTTTATATGGGGGTATGATTTGCCTTAATTCAATAGAAATTATGTTTCTAATACATGATAAGGAGTAGATCCATTTATTCTACCTTATTGTGTATAAAATTATTGATAGATCCATTTATTCTACCTTATTGTGTATAAAATTATTGATTATGTGAAAATAATTGGAGAGACTCTGATTTTATTATATAGAGAAATGAGATTATAAATATGGAATTGTTTTAGAACACGGGAAAGAAAATCTAGGAATGCATGATCTCTCTCTCTCCCAAAGTTTCTCATCGGCAAAGGGAGAGAAGTAAGGGTTGAATCTGACTTAGGACCATAGATCTAAACCTGCTCTGATACCATGTGAAAATAATTGGAGGTGTCTCCTTTATGAATTAAAGAGAGACTCTGATTTTATTATATAGAGAAAAGCGATTACAAATATGAAAGATAAATAAAATAAACTAGGAAAGACACTAAAATGGAAAATACAATAACATCATATAGAATCTAATAATATCTAATTGATTCTAAGATATTATTTAAAATAAATTGAATAAAAAAGGATTATTAATCATTTAATCTAAATAAAATTAATAACTATCTCAGCTCTTAAATGTAACAAATCTAAAGTTAATATCTAAAAACAGAGTTTAACTTTAGCTTTTAATTTTAAGATATTCTACAAGTTTATATGGAATATGCTGGGGTCACTAATCTATATGATGGCAATTATATAAAAATAATTTATACTTCTTCCGTCTCATTTTAGTTGTCTCATTTGAAATATTTGTATATTTTAAGGAACTCGGGTACTCCACGTGATCTCATCAATTTTCAATATATTTTATATTACTCTAATATAAATGAGACAAATATTCTGGGACAATTCAAAAATCCATATCCAACAAATGATTTGGGAGAGGAAGTATTATATTAATAAATTTATTACTCAGAGACGGAGGGCACAGGCTGGGGACGGAAGTGCTGACAGCGTTGGGAACGGCAGGACTGCACGGGAGCGCTGCAACGACGTCGGTGGTAGTCAGGGCGGAAGCAGGGGTCGTCCGCCGAGACTCTGGCGCTGGCAGGCAGTCCGGCGAGGGCGAGGGCGACAGGCGAGATAAGTCTCTTCGATTACCATCTGGGGCGTACAGAAGGGGGAAAGGAGGGAAGGGGGACTTCCCTGGGTACTGTCAAGCACCGTCGACCGGTTGAGGAAAACTCACAGATAACAGGGAGAAAACAAAGAAAGAGAGGGGGATGAGAGGGAAAAAATCTCACAATTCTATAATCTGTGGGTCAGTTGTATATTGATTGAGAGAGAAGGGAGTTCACCTGGAGAAGATGAAGAAGAGAGTGAGGTTGCTTACTTATTGTTTGATAAGAATGCAAGCCATGTCTTTCCTCATCTTCACCAGCTCCAGAAGAAATCACTTCTCTTCTTTCATCCTCTCCTCCATTAACCAATGTTTACAAGTTCTCTACGGCCATGGACTTGTTTATATAGGCATCCATATGAATTGATGAACCGACTTCAAAGTCGGTTTGCCAACTAATAATTGGTGTAATTTGGTGGGCTTAATCTTAATCCAGTTGGCTACATAATAAGTTTTAAAATCGGTTGGTTAATTCTATTGATATCCTTTTAAAAGATAATTTTTGGATAATATAGACAACAGTTCACAACAGCGATGCACATTTGATGTAGCATCGCCTACATGGGTTTCACACGGAAACCCAAATCTTCACCAGCTGGAAAAAATGGTCAATACTTATCGCACCGGTCATATATAGACTGCTTTGGCTCTTTTTCAGTTTTATTTTTTCAAAAAATATCATTTTGATCGATTTCAGGTTAAAATTTCAGATTTTATTTTCTATTGAAAATACACAAATACTCCATCAGAATAATTTTATTAACAAGAATATGCTTACTAGAGTTTTTTATTTTTCTCTTTTTTCTTAATTTTTGTATTTTTGAAAATAAAATAAAAAAGGAGAAATAAATTATATATGTGTTTTGTCGCTGATAGAGTTCGTATTTTCTATAAGTCTTTATGGCCGACCGATTTATGACCAGAATTTTTTATTTTTCCCCTTTTGTTGAAACAAACAACGAAATATTGTTTTTAGTCGGTGGTTAGAACACCGGTAAATAGACGGCCGTAAATGGAAATAGAAACTGAGCTAGCTGGTTTCAGTTTCTTCCTCCGTTTGTTTAAGAGAAGAGTCTCCTTCTTTCTTCCTCTCTTCTTCTTCGGTTAAGTCTCTTCTCTTTTAATGATCATGGAAAGTAGCAGAAGGGTTTCTGAGAATGAGAAGTGATTTGTATTAATAGAGGAAAAATACAAGAGATACAATTAATGTGGAGAATAAATCAAGCAACAAAAAAAGGAATCTGTACAATTACAATCGGATTGTTAACATGGTTCCCATGGAGGGTACCGAAAATTACAAAGAAATCGTGATCTTCCTTTTTTCCCCTTGTACTTTCTTTTCTTCTTCCTCTCCTGCAGTTCAAGGTTCTGCCCAGATCTGAGGTTCCGCCCAGATCGCCCGACGCCTCTGCCGCTGCATCAACATTTGAGAAGGGAGTTCATCTGGAGAAGGATGAGAAGAGAGAGAGCTTGCTTGCTTACTTATTGTTTCATAAGAATGCAAGCCATGTCTTCTCTCTACTCCATCCTTCTCCAGAAGAAATCACTTCTCTTCTTTCTTCTGGAAAAACAAAAAAAACCACTTCTCCACTTGATAGTTGTACCTCCTCTCAGCTACTGCCATGGATTTCTTTAAATAGGCGTCACATATGAAGTGATGAACAAACAAAACTTTCAACTAACCGACAGAATCTGAATTCAGTTGAGTCTAACCGATTTTTGGCTGGTCAGTTAATTCTTTAGGTATCCTTAAAAAAAAAATAGATAATGTCAATAACAGGCCGATAACAGCCGATGCACATGCTCAATGAGCTCATCCTCATAATTTAAAATGGGCCCTACAGAAAATGTTTATCCTTTGGGCAATCCAGAGTGGATTCAACTAAATTAGGGTAGAAGTTTACTAACCAAACTTTACTAATATATTGTTAACAGAATTTTGTTTGAGGATATCCAGAGGTTGGATTGGATATACACACAGATAACTTAGATTCTAATTTTAGGGAGTCGACTTAGTGATAAGAATTATTTTCTGGTAAAAAATATTAGGCGTGACAACATTCTTAAAAATATAAGAGTTTATTTGGCAAATTATTCATCAAAGAAATAGAATCTCAAACACCGTCTTTCTATTTTAGATAAAAATATCGACCAATAAATATCACATTGGCTGATACGATATATCAGCTGTATAATATATATATCAGCTGTACAATATATATATGGGCGATGTATTGGCCATTATGTCGACCAATATATGTAATATTCAAAACCAATGAGTTTACAAATTTCGGTGCAATTTGGTAGGCTTAATCTGACTCCAAGTTGGCTACATAACAAGTTTTAAAATCGGTTGGTTAATTCTGTTGATATCCTTTTAAAAATTAATTAATGGATAGTATCGATAACAACCCATATCAGCCATGCACATTTGAGATGTGTGAGAAGAAGTTGATATATTTTCCATCAAAATATAAATCCTTTTGTAATGATTTCATTTTCATAATCTAATACGGGCTTTGAAAAATGATTATTCTTAATTTATTTTTATTTTTTTTGTTGTTGCTGTTCTTATTGTAACATTTAATTACTTTATTAAAATTTATTTTTTATTAGTAAAAAAAGTTAAAGTTAAAATGAATTATTTAACTATGAAAAGATTTTATTGATTTGAATATTACCACATTTATATGCAACACACTTTGTTATTGGAAACTCTTCTTAGTCAAGTAAATTACTAAATTTGGTCCAAACCCAACTCAATCCAAACCCAAATTGATTAGAATGGACTAAACTCATTTAATGAGTCTCGAAATAGACCCAAATAAAAAATAGGCCCCTTGTTGGGGCAGGAAAAAAAAAAGAATTTTCATTAACAATAATATGCTTACACTAGAGTTTTTATTTGTATTTTTTAATTTTTTGTATTTTAAAAAACTCAATAAAAAATGGAGAAAGAAATTATATTAGTGTTTTATGGCTGATAGAATTCGTATTTTCGACGACAGATATATGATTAGAACTTTTTATTTTTCTGTAAATGGAAATTAAAACTGAGCAAACTGTATAAAAAGATTTGTTATACACATATTAACACTAACTAATACGTTTTAACTTTTAACCAAATGTTATTAACAGATTGTTAACAGAATTTTGTTTCACGATATATCCAGGGGTTGCTTTGGATAACTTAGATTCTAATTTTAGAGAGTCGACTTAGACTTAGTGATAATAATTATTTTTTAGTAAATATTAGGCCTATAGATTTTTGACAGCCGACTTAGTGATGCTAGAAGTCTCTTCCCTTTCAGTGCCTCATCTATAAGTAAAAGAAGGTCAGAGTCGGTTTCAAAATCACATTCAATTGAGAGCCCTCTATCAATTCTCAAGAAAAGAAGTCACTTCTTCTGAAGAAGAAGAAGAAGAGGAATTGAGGTGAGTTGGGCAGTGAAATTGCTCGATTCCTCTTCTCTTCTTCTTCAGGTGAAGTCTCTTCTCTTCGACTGCAACCGTTCTCTTCGTCTTCTTCTTCTTCAGGTGTAGTCTCTTGTCTCCTATTGTTTTTAGTCGGTGGTTAGAACACCGGTAAATGGACAGCTTGTAGTTCAGTTTCTTCTTCGGTTTGTTTAAGATCAGAGTCTCCTTGTTTCTTCCTCGTTTGAAGTCTCTTCTCTTGCAACTGGATTCAGTTTCTTCCTTCCTTGGGTTTGTTTAAGAGAAGAGTCTTGTTGTTTCTTGCTTTCCAATTCTCAATCCTCTGTTCTGAAGAAGAAGAAGAGAAGAGTCTTTTGTTTCCTCCTCTTCGTTCTCTTTTTTTTTTCCTTTTGGAGGAGAGAAGAGGATGAAAGAAGGCATTAGCCATGTCAGATTTCCTATTAAAGAAGAGAGGAATCGTCTCTCAATTCTCAACAAAAGAAGTCGCTTCTTCTGAAGTAGACGATGAGAAGAAATTGAGGAGAAGGAACCCTCGCATTCCTTCATTTCTTCTCTCTTCTTCTTCAGGTGAAGTCTCTTCTTTTCGACTACTAAGACTCTTTTGCAGCAGGTATTACTGTTAACTACTCCCTCCGTCTCAAATTATTTATCATATTTTGAATTTTTTTATTTTTTAAAAATCATTTTCGCATAGAGTGCACTTAAAGTCTATTTATAGATTCTCTAAGTCAATATGAATACGATAGGAATATTTTGAGGTAATAATATTACGAATAACCCTAAATGAACTTAATTTATTATTCATCTTAAATAAATCAAATATAAAGTATTTAAACAAAAAAAATTATAATAGTTGTAAATGAACCTCTTCATTTAATCAATTTAATAGCAATGAATAATCTTTTAAATAATTTTATTTAATTTCATCTCTAATTAAAGCTGTATATTAAAATTTTAAGAATTAAAAAGTTAAAAGATAAAATAATAAATTTAAAGTTATAATATATAATTTACCTTAATTAATAAAATCTTTATCAAAATTAGCTAAAATAGGTTCTATATAAAAGTGTCTATGATTTTATTGGTGAAAATACTAAAAAAAATCTTTACATAGAATCTATTTTATATAATAGATTAGTTACACATATTTTGGAGAAGTTACATACTAAATAATCTAAAATCTGTTATTATCCTATTTTGGATCTTTATCCTATTTTGTTTACATATATTTGTAAATAATCAAAATTGTATACATACTAATTATATTATCCTATTTTGGATTGTTCAGAAGTTACATTTAATAGACCTTAGTTAATAATTTAATATTATATTAATTGCACGGGTTTTACCAAGTTTGACCACGATTGAACTCAGTTGAACATTATTTATTTAATAACTAATACTCCCTCCGTCCCATTTTAGTTGCCTCATTTGAAATATTTATATTTTTTAAGGAACTCTGTATATAAGGCTAGCAATCTATGCGATCTCATTTATTTTTAACATACTTTATACTATTGAAATACAAATGAGACAACTATTTTAGAATAATTCTAAAATCCATATAGGACAAATAATTTGGGACAGAGAGAGTATTATTTACAATATTACACTAATTTCATTGATTCAATGAAATTTGAGACACAATTTGACTCATCATTGCTCATAGTAGAGAAAAAAAAAGAGTTAAGGAACTTAAAATTTGGTAGACTTGTTTAGTAATTAAATTTATAGTATTACAATCCTCGTCCAAAGGTCTATTAATTTGGATTCAAAGTTCATAATTCGATACATTTCACAATTTGCTAATATGTTAGAGTAGATTTATTTAGTTTTCTTTTAGTTCGTGAAATTTATAGTTTGAGTTTGTGAATTTTAGTGAAATAATTTATTTATTTTGCAATGTTCACGTGCAAATTAATATAAAATTATTTTGTTAGTAGTCCTCAATACCATTATATCTTAAACATTGAATTGCATTGTTAAAATTTATTAATTATTAGTAAAAAAGTTAAAGTTAAAATGAATTATGTAACTATTTGTAGATTTTATTTAGTTTGAATATTGCCACATTTATATACAACACATCCTAAAAAAAGCACTACACCCCCTCAAATGATGGTCTTGTTCAAGTAAATTGTAAATTTGATCCAAACCGAACTCAATCCAAATCCAAAATTGATCCGAATAGACTAAACTCATTTAATGAGATCCAAAATAGACCCAAATAAAAAATAGACCCTTCATTAAATGAGTTTTTAATACTTCATAAAAATAGACACTCTATTGAAATTGCAAAATACTTCATAAAAATAATTTTCTTAACAATAATATGCTTACTTAATTTTTTAAATTTTAAAAAGGAGAAAGAAATTATTAGTGTTTTATCGCTGATAGAATTCGTATTCCTATAATTAGAATTTTTTAATTTTCTGTAAATGGAAATTAAAACTGAGCAACGGCTATATAATAAGATTTTTTATACACATATTAACACCAACTGATGCGTTTTAACATTTAACCAAATTTTATCAACAGAATTTTGTTTCAGGATATATCCAGGGTTGCTTTGGATAACTTAGATTCTAATTTTAGAGAGTCGACTGATAATAATTATTTTTTAGTAAATATTAGGCCTATAGATTTTAGCGAGCCGACTTAGTGATGGCAGAAGCGTCCCATCAAACAATTGGCTTTCTTTCTTCTTCTTTTCTTCTCTAGACGAAGTCTCTTCCCTTTCAGTGTCTCATCTGTAAGTAATAGGAGGTCAGAGTCGGTTTCAAAACCACATTGAATTCAGAGCCCTCTATCAATTCTCAAGAAAAGAAGTCACTTCTTCTGAAGAAGAAGAAGAGGAAGAAGAATTGAGGTATTGAGGTGACGTGGGCAGTGTCACTCCTCCAATTTCAATTCCTCCTCTTCTTCTTCTTCAGGTGAAGTCTCTTCTCTTCGACTGCAACGGTTGTCATCTCTCTCGCTCTCATGGATGGATTGGAGGATCCCAGCAGCCAACCAATCCATAGTGAGTGCACATGCAATATCATTCATGGGTAGAGATCTGTATCTTGAAATCTTTTTAATTTCAACATATACAACCATGCTTTCTTTCTTTCTTCTTTTCTTGAGGTGGGCAGTGTCATTACCCATATTACCTATCTTTAAATTACAAAGAGAACATGATGCAGGCATCAGATCCATCAAATTTGAACCCTGATGAGTTTGCCTTCGAGGTTTGAGACCCAAATCCAATAGCGATTCAAACAAGAAAGGAGAGTCATGACTTGCTTTCTTGTCAAACAAAGTATTGTCTCTCCATTTCTCCCTCACCAAGATATTGTAATAATAGAGGAGAAATACAAGAGATACAATTAATGTGGAGAATAAATCAAGCAACAAAAAAGGAATCTGTAAAATTACAATCGGATTGATTGGCGGAGTAAATCTAGACAACTACCATATATGTTAACATGGTTCCCATGGAGGGTACAGAAAATTACAAAGAAATCGTAATCTTCCTTTTTTCCCCTTGTACTTTCTTTTCTTCTTCCTCTCCTGCAGTTCAAGGTTCTGCCCAGATCTGAGGTTCCGCCCAGATCGCCTGATGCCTCTGCCGCCATCAGGCTGCTCGCTGCCAGATTGCTGTTATTCTCCTGCCCGACGCCTCTGCCGCTGCATCAACATTTGAGAAGGGAGTTCATCTGGAGAAGGATGAGAAGAGAGAGTGAGTTTGCTTACTTATTGTTCGATAAGAATGCAAGCCATGTCTTCTCTCTACTCCATCCTTCTCCAGAAGAAATCACTTCTCTTCTTTCTTCTGGAAAAAAAAACACAACGACTTCTCCACTTGATAGTTGTACCTCCTCTCAGTTACTGCCATGGATTTCTTTAAATAGGCGTCACATATGAAGTGATGAACAAACAAAACTTTCAACTAACCGACAGAATCTGAATTCAGTTGAGTCTAACTGATTTTTGGCTGGTTGGACTTGCTTTAAATTTTAAAATCTGGTAGAAAAAATGGTCATTGCACCAGCCATATATAGACCGCTTAGGATCAGGTTAAAAATATACAGCAACTAACAACAAAATGAACATTTTTACAGTAAGTTTAAGTATTTTTTACGATTTTCCCATATTTATGTTAATTTTGGATGAAAATTTAAAAACATATATTAAATGACTGAAATGAACTTCTGTAAAAGGAACATATAAAAATATACAACAACTAGCAACAAACTTTAAAAAATTACATATTTTTTCCTATGATTAATCATTTTCCACAGTTTTAAGCTAATTTTGGATAAAAAAATTAATAATAAATATCAAATGACTGAAAATAAATCAGTAAACATTATAATAACTACTAAGCTAAATATTAGAGCAGAATTAATCCATTCCAATTCTAAAACAACCATTAAAAATTCGTAATAAAGAATACATTAAATGCATGTAAATATCAAATATAACATTCAACAATAAAATTTAATCTGGGAAAAGAAGTTACAATATTTGTAGATCTATGAATCTAGAAAGCTCTTAACAGCATGCATCTGTGAAATTTGGTCAAGAAACTTGGGAAACTTAATCCAAACCCAAAATTGATCTGAATGGACTAAACTCATTTAATGAGATCCGAAATAGACCCAAATAAAAAAATAGACCCTTTGTTCGGTCTAATAAACTGAAATCTAGGTAGAAAAATGGCAAATATGTATCGCATTGGCGATATATGAACCGTTTTGGCTCTTTTTCAAATTTCTTTTATTTTATCAAAAAATATCATTTCGCTCGATTTTTGGGTTGAATCTTTCCATTGTGTATAATTTTAAGAAGGTTTAAAAGAAAGATTGTGTTTTTCAATTCATATTTTATCTTTTTAATCTTTCTGGTTTTAAAAAAATAGAAAACATTGGGGATTTTATATTTTTAGAACTTTTGAAAATTGTTGCACCTATTTTTCAGCTGTGAATTTTATAACATTATGGTTGAGCTTTTGAGTTAAAAATTGTATATTTTCGACTGTAAATTTCTTCGGTAGAAAATTTTGGTTGTAATTTTCTGCTACATTTCAAAAAAATTGGTTGAAATTTTCACAAGAAATAGAAATCGTATTTTCGACAAGTCTTTATGGCTGACAGATATATGATGAGAACTTTTTATTTTTCTGTAAATGGAAATTAAAACTGAGCAACGGCTGTGTAAAAGATTTGTTATACACATATTAACACTAACTAATACGTTTTAACTTTTAACCAAATTTTATCTTAACAGAATTTTGTTTCAGGATATATCCAGGGGTTGCTTTGGATAACTTAGATTCTAATTTTAGAGAGTCGACTTAGACTTAGTGATAATAATTATTTTTTAGTAAATATTAGGCCTATAGATTTTAGACAGCCGACTTAGTGATGCTAGAAGTCTCTTCCCTTTCAGTGCCTCATCTATAAGTAAAAGAAGGTCAGAGTCGGTTTCAAAATCACATTCAATTGAGAGCCCTCTATCAATTCTCAAGAAAAGAAGTCACTTCTTCTGAAGAAGAAGAAGAAGAGGAATTGAGGTGACGTGGGCAGTGTCACTCTTTCATTCCTCTTCTCTTCTTCTTCAGGTGAAGTCTCTTCTCTTGGACGGCAACCGTTCTCTTCTTCTTCTTCAGGTGAAGTCTCTTCTCTTCTATTGTTTTTAGTCGGTGGTTAGAACACCGGTAAATGGACAGCTGTAATTCAGTTTCTTCTTCGGTTTATTTAAGGTAAGAGTCTCCTTGTTTCTTCCTCGTTTGAAGTCTCTTCTCTTGCAATTGGATTCAGTTTAAGAGAAGAGTCTCGTTGTTTCTTCCTCGGTTGAAGTCTCTTCTCTTTTAATGATCATGGAAAGTAGCAGAAGGGTTTTTGAGAAGGAGAAGTGATTTCTTGCTTTCCAATTCTCAATCCTCTATTCTGAAGAAGAAGAAGAGAAGAGTCTCTTGTTTCTTCCTCTTCTCTCTCTTTTTTTTTTTTCCCTTTTGGAGGAGAGAAGAGGATGAATGAAGGCATTAGCCATGTCAGATTTCCTATAAAAGAAGAGAGGACTCGTCTCTCAATTCTCAACAAAAGAAGTCGCTTCTTCTGAAGTAGACGATGAGAAGGAATTGAGGAGAAGGAATTGAGGTGGACCCTCGCGCTCCTTCATTTCTTCTCTCTTCTTCTTCAGGTGAAGTCTCTTCTTTTCGATTGCTAAGACCCCTTTGCAGCAGGTATTACTATTAACTACCCCTCCATCTCAAATTATTTGTCAAATTCAAATCGCTTTCTTATAGAGTGTACCGAAAGTCTATCAATAGGTTCTCTGATTTAATATAAATACGATAGGAATATTTTGAGGTAGTAATATTATGAATAACTCTAAATGAACTTAATTTATTATTCATCTCAAATAAATCAAATATAAAGTATTTAAACAAAAAAATATATAATAGTTGTAAATGACCCTCTTCATTTAATCAATTTAATAGCAATGAATAATCTTTTAAATAAATTTATTTAATGCCATCTCTAATTAAAGGTGTATATTAAAATTTTAAGAATTAGAAAGTTAAAAGATAAAATAATAAATTTAAAGTTCTAATATATAATTTAACTTAATTAATAAAGTCTTTATCAAAATTAGCTAAAATAGGTTCTTTATAAAAGTATCTATGATTTTATTGGTGAAAATACTAAAAAAAAGCTTTACATAGAATCTTATTTATATAATAAATTATTTTAAAATATTTTGGAGAAGTTACATACTAAATAATCAAAAATCTATTATTATCCTATTTTGGATCTTTATCCTATTTTGTTTACATATATTTGTAAATAATAAAAATTGTTTACATACTAAATATATTATCCTATTTTGGATTGTTTAGAAGTTACATTTAATAGACCTTGGTTAATAATTTAATATTATTTATAATATTATATTAATTGCACGGGTTTTACCGAGTTTGACCACGATTGAACTCAGTTGAACATTATTATAACTCAACCTTTTTTAGAGACGGTTCAGTAGATAATTCGATTTTTAAAACATTGGATAAGACCATTAGATCTAAACTCAAAACTTTACACTCAACTCCAAATCACTCCTCATTTGAAAATGTTAATATAAATATTTTAAATAATAAAAATTATTTATATATATGCTCTTAAATTGGTCAATGGACCCTATGGTATTAAATGTATAAAGTACTTGTAATTTTACCCTTATGATATTAATGCATAAATATTAATTTACTCTTGTTTAGATCTTTGTAATTTTTTTTGAATTTATGTATGGGACACTGCAGGAAACTCAGCGTAAAACTTCCACGGGTGATACTCACTATCCTTAGGGTACACCAGGTTAGACCATAGGGGCTTGAACTTGACACCTCCATTTCCTTAGGCGGGAGGTTAACTAGTTGAACTATTTAACATTAAAGATTGATAACCCAACCTATTTGAAGAAAGAAACGAGTTGGGTTGAGTTGACACGTTAATGTCTCAATAGTCATTGTTTAGTCAACCATTACATAAATTGAAATATTGTGCAACCTATTGAAGATTGCTAAGTGAGCAAAATCATTTTCTTTTTAGGAAAAAGTGAGCAAAATCCTTTTCTCTTACCCATTTTACCATTCCATTTGTCTCAGATTTTTTGGGTTTCAATCTAACAAAACATTTACAAAAATTTCACAAGATTGGAATTTGGATTTGAAGATTGAAGCCTCCCTACACACATGATACATATATATTTTCAATTCTTTATGTTTTTGGTTATTTTTCATGTTTTTAATTATTTTTAGGTCAAACATAAAAAATATTCTTCACTTACTTTCATTGATATGTCAATAGAGGGTGACTATGTAATAGAAAGTTAAAACTAGCCTTTCTTAATGTTTTAGTTCTTTTATGTATATTTTATGTTTGTCCTATTTTAGAGACCTACTAAAATTTTGGTGAATAATTTAGAAAGGCGATAAATTTGTTAAAATATATAATCATGAAACTGTTGATTTTTTTAACTCAAAATTAACATGGTTAAACCACAACTCCTTAAATTGAATGAAAATAAGATCTAAATGAAAGTCCTATTTGGAGATCTAGAGAGCTTTGAAATCTGGGAGAGAATAGCTTAAGTGGTGCATTATTACCATGAACCCTAGTTTGATAGTTGATAATCTTTTTTTATTTTAAGTTCAATGGACTGTTTACTTTAATCTTTTCTCTGCTATGAACAATGATGGGCCTTCTTAGAGCACTTCACTACTCATCGGGGCATGTGCAAGCCTCCCTACCTACACACAACAAGAAAAACTATAGGTATAATCCTTTGAGATTGGATAAGATTCGAATTCAAAACTCTTACTTCCTGACCAACACAACAATACCTTGAGGTTAAAATCTAACGTTATAATTGTGGGCACATTGGCATCTATCTGGTGGACCCTTGACTCCATTGCCACATGACTTGAAAATCTTATATATTGATTTAACTAAAATTCTTTATTATATAAGAGTTGATATTGAAATATTGGAGCAAGTCATATTCTATTTTAATCTATCAATAACGAAGTTATAGTAGAGTTGACTCTCTTTTCTCACTAAGAACAGTATGATCTCATGCTGGCTATTTTTTGCTCATTGTTTTATGTTTTAAACGATGATTTAGTATTGTGATTCACAAACTGCTCACCAATTTACAAGAAAGAAATAAGGAGTCTTGAATTCGATTCTCAACCCACTCCAGAGGGTCACTTCTTCTAGAGTTATCTAATGTGTGTAGATAGAGTTGATTCAACATGCCTCGAAGTTAATAGATTACTTAAAAAACTTGAACACTTTGGATTGTAGCGTTTTTTATGTATACTAAAAGAATGAGACCTTTTCTAAAGAAGAAAAAAGAAAGAAGAAAGAAATTAATTATGCAAACCTTAGTTTCAGTCTTCTTCTCCAATATAAGAAACGACTTTATTCGGAAGCAGCCCTTCTTCTTGATCTCTATTCTCTTTTTCTTGGGAGAGAAGGGACTTCGTCTGGGTAAGGATGAAGAACAGAAAATGAGCGTGCTTACTTATTGTTTGATAAGAATGCAAGCCATATCTTCACTCTTCTTCATCCTTCTCCAGAAGAAATAACTTCTCTTCTTTCGTCCTCTCCTCTTTATTCTTCTTCTTGATACTCCTCCCTCCATTAAGCAATGTTTAGAAGTCTCTTCGATTGCCACCTGGGGCGTACAGAAGAGGGATAGAAAGAGGGCAGGGGAACTTCCCTGGGTACGGTCGAGCACCGTCGACCGGCAGAGGAAAATTCACAGATAAAGGGTAGAAAACAGAGAAAGAGAGGAAGATGAGATAAAAAAAACCTCAGAATTCTTCTATTCTATAATCGGTGGTTTCCATCTTCGTCAGACGTTGCTGGGATCCTCCAATCCATCCATGAGAGATGACAACGGTTGCAGTCGGAGAGAAGATAAGAAACTTCACCTGAAGTAGAGAAAAGGAATCGAAGAATGCCATTACCCACCTCACTTCCTTCTTTTTCTTCTGCTTCAGAGAGGGCTCCTCTCTTCTTTTTCTTATATAGAATTGAACGTGGTTTCTGAATATAGAAATGAATGGGTTAGTTCTATATTAACTGAGAGAGAAGGGAGTTCACCTGGAGAAGGATGAAGAAGAGAGATTGAGGTTGCTTACTTATTGTTTGATAAGAATGCAAGCCATGTCTTCACTCTACTTCATCCTTCTCCAGAAGAAATCACTTCTCTTCTTCATACTCCTTCATCCTTCTCCAGAAGAAATCATAGTACTTCATCCTCACCTCCTTATTCTTCTTCTTCCTCATACTCCTCCCTCCATTAACCAATGTTTACAAGTTTTCTATGGCCATGGACTTCTTTATATAGGCGTTCCCATATGAACTGATGAACCCACTTCAAAGTCAGTTGACGAAGTCAGTTTGTCAACTAATAATCGGTGCAATTTAGTAGGCTTAATCTGAATCCAGTTGGCCACGTAACAAGTTTTAAAATAGGTTGGTTAATTCTGTTGATATGCTTTTAAAAATTAATTTTTGGATAATATCGATAACAGCCCATATCAGCGATGCAGTGGGGGAGCATAGACTTGTTTGTGCATGGACTAGAGCATAATGTTGGAGCATCGAAATAAAATCAATTCAACTCTAATTACTTATTTAATTATTTTATATTATATTTATTGAGCTAGATTTTATTTAATAAAGTTTATATTATTTTTGTTATGTCTTCACGGGGTTCATAAGGTTTTAATTTTACTCTTAGAGGAATCAAATAAAATTCAATTAAACAAAAAAAACTGGAGAAATAATAAGAAATAAGTTTGATTTCTCATTTAATTCAAAACTCAAAACCCATGGACACGACAGCTCCATTTCATTTTTTTCCCTCTAATATTTGTCACATACATAAAATATTAACCATATAAATTGAAAATATACATGTTGAACTACGAATCTATTAAATTTCATTTCACAATTCAATTTTTAGCCACTTAATCTTAGAGGTAAAAGTCACCAAGTATCTTTGAATTAAAAATGTACGGAAATTTTGACCCACTAAAATTAAGTGACTAAAAATTGAATTTTAAAATTATATTTCATTAACTCTCTTTATCTATCTCTATAAATGTAAAATATTTTTCAAAAATATGAAATCTACAGACCAGAACGGACAAGACGAAAATAGGCCACCGGCCCATTTCAGGCCCAAACGGTCTACAACATATAAGAGCGGAACATTTTCTCTATTCGGACTGGGACAGAATCGATAACAAAAGTTAAGACTCAAGCAGGCCTCGAAAAATCGGCTTTGCCGAGATTTTGACTGAGGTCTTTCTCTCTCTTCAATATTTTTTTTCACGAAATCTCAGTGATTTTTCATTTGAAAAAATTAATTTAAAAAAAAACAAAAAAGCTATTTATATATATATATATATATATATATATATATATATATATCGATAATATGATATCGAGCATGATATTCGTCTAATATAGACAAATATCAACCGAGATATCAGCCTGCAACATGTAGATTTAAATCCGCGTCACTCAAGTCAAATCATAAAGTGAAATCATAATGGGGCAATCCGCTAATAGGCAATCTGGGCCTTTTCTTTCACAGTACCTTCTTCCTAAAAATGTCCCACTACTGACACATTCCTTCTTCTAAGGAGTCCTTAAGCTGTGACCCTCTCTAGATTTTTAGATATTATTGGAATGCCAATAAATAGAGCAAGCAGTGGAAGAGGAAAATGAAGAGGTGTTGCTTTTGTGATGCATCTGTTTAATATAGAGAATTTCAAGACCTTCACTTATTTAGAGGGATGAATAAAACTTCGTATATACATGCCCTCTCGTAAGCCATATTCATTAAATTATCGTCAGTCGACTGAACCTTTTAGACTGTCGATCGGTCAATCGACTGTATTAGAGACTTGTCTGTTTCTACAGACAGTCTTCAGTCGATCGATCGGTCGACTGATGGGTTGAATGACCCTTTCAAAAAAATTGGTTGAAATTTTCACAAGAAATTTTGGCTGAAATTTCAGAAATTTTCAACTGAAATTTTGAGAAAAAAAAATTAAGTTGAAATTTTCACAGATTTCAGCTGAAAATTTAATCTTTGAATTTTGTATGAAATCTCGAAAACTTTCAGCTGAAATTCCAATTGAAATTTCTTAAATTTTTTGTTGAAAAACTGGGATAAAATTTTAAGCTAAAATTTTCAGAAATTTTGCCTAAAATTTTATTCTGGGATTTTGTACTGCAATTTTATAAAATTTCAACTTCTGCGTGAAAAATTTCAGCAGAAATTTCTATTGAAATTGCAAAATACTTCATAAAAAGAATTTTGATTAACAATAATATGCTTGCACTAGAGTTTTTAATTTTTATTTTATTTTTTGTATTTTAGAAAACTCAATAAAAAATGGAGACAGAAATTATATTAGTGTTTTATGGCTGATAGAATTCGTATTTTCGACTAGTCTTTGTGGAGATATATGATTAGAACTTTTTATTTTTCTGTAAATGGAAAGTGTATAAAAAGATTTGTTATACACGTATTAACACTAACTAATACGTTTTAACTTTTAACCAAATTTTATTAACAGATTGTTAACAGAATTTTGTTTCAGGATATATCCAGGGCTTGCTTTGGATAACTTAGATTCTAATTTTAGAGAGTCGACTTAGACTTAGTGATAATAATTATTTTTTAATAAATATTAGGCCTATAGATTTTAGAGAGCCGACTTAGACTTAGTGTCCCTTATCTTCCCTTTAAGAATTTTCAAAATCATTTCTGTCAGAGTCGGTTTCAAAACCACGTTCAATTCAGAGCCCTCTATCAATTCTCAAGAAAAGAAGTCACTTATTCTGAAGAAGAAGAAGAAGAGGAATTGAGGTGACGTGGGCAGTGACACTCCTCCAATCACATCCTCTTCTCTTCTTCTTCAGATGAAGTCTCTTCTCTTCGACTGCAACCGTTCTCTTCGTCTTCTTCTTCTTCAGGTGAAGTCTCTTCTCTCCTATTGTTTTTAGTCGGTGGGTAGAACACCTGTAAATGGACAGCTGTAATTCAGTTTCTTCTTCGGTTTGTTTAAGATAAGAGTCTTCTTGTTTCTTCCTCGTTTGAAGTCTCTTCTCTTGCAACTGGATTCAGTTTCTTTCTTCCTTGGGTTTGTTTAAGAGAAGAGTCTCGTTGTTTCTTCCTCGTTTGAAGTCTCTTCTCTAGCAACTGGATTGAGTTTCTTTCTTCCTTGGGTTTGTTTAAGAGAAGAATCTCGTTGTTTCTTGCTTTCCAATTCTCAATCCACTATTCTGAAGAAGAAGAAGAGAAGAGTCTATTGTTTATTCCTCTTCTCTCTGTTTTTTTTCTTTTGGAGGAGAGAAGAGGATGAAAGAAGGCATTAGCCATGTCAGATTTCCTATAAAAGAAGAGAGGACTCGTCTCTCAATTCTCAACAAAAGAAGTCGCTTCTTCTGAAGTAGACGATGAGAAGAAATTGAGGAGAAGGAACCCTCGCATTCCTTCATTTCTTCTCTCTTCTTCTTCAGGTGAAGTCCCTCTTTTCGACTGCTAAGACCCCTTTGCAGCACGTATTACTGTTAACTATTATCTAAACTTCATTTTAAATCTATTATTATCCTATTTTGTTTACATATATTTGTAAATAATCAAAATTGTTTACATACTAAATATATTAACCTATTTTGGATTGGAAGTTACATTTAATAGACTTTAGTTAATAATTTAATATTATTTATAATATTGTATTGATTGCACAGGTTTGACCGTGTTTAACCACGATTGAACTCAGTTGAACATTATTTTAACTCAACCTTCTTTGGAGACAGTTCAGTAAACAATCTGATTTTTAAAACATTGGATGAGAGCATTAGATGTAAACTCAAAACTTTAGACTCAACTCAAAATCACTCCTCATTTGAAAATGTTAATATAAATATTTTAAATAATAAAACGTATTTATATATGTGACACATTATGGTCAATGAACCCCTTATGATATTAAATGTATAAAGTACTTGTAATTTTACCCTTATGATATTAATGCATTAATATTAATTTACTCTTATGACTTTAGATCTTTGTAATTTAACATTAAAGATTGATGACCCAACCTATTTGAAGAAAGAAACGAGTTGGGTTGGGTTGACGCGTTAATATCTCAATAGTCATTATTTAGTCAACCATTATAAAAATTGAAATATTGTGCAACCCATTGAAGATTGCAAAGTGAGCAAAATCATTTTCTTTTTAGGAAAAAGTGAGCAAAATCATTGTCTCAGATTTTTTGGGTTTCAATCTAACAAAACATTTACAAATTTTTCAACCATTCTTGGCACAAGATTGGAATTTAGATTTTCCTTTTTCTCTGCTATGAACAATGATGGGTCATGATTTTGATATTTTTTTGTCTAAACTTTTAGATTATTTTTAAATAGTGAAAATAAAATAAATGAAGTAATACTTGACTAACTAAATCATTCAATCCATTCCATTCCATTTCATTCTGGCATTTCTTAAAATCAAACAAGCCTTTTTTTATGACTGAGGTGTCCATGGCCTTCTTAGAGCACTCGACTACTCATCGGGGCATGTGCAAGCCTACTACCGGGAGTGAACTTTTGAGGTTGACTTCTGTTTCTTTAGACGTGTTCTTGGCCAACAAAACACCACCTTGAGGTTAAAATCTAACAAGCCTTTGTTATAATTGTAGGCACATTGGCATCTATCTGGTGGACCTTGACTCCATTGCCACATGACTTGAAATCTTAAATATTGATTTATCTAAAATTCTTGATAATATAAGAGTTGATATTGAAGTATTGGAGCTAAGTCGTATTCTATTTTAATCTATCAATAATGAAAATATAATAGAGTTGACTCTCTTTTCTCATTAAGAACAACATGATCTCATGCTATCTATTTTTTGCTCATTGTTTTATGTTTTAAATGATAACTTAGTATTGCGATTCACAAACCGCTCACCAATTTATAAGAAAGAAATAAGGAGTCTTAACATGATATTGTCCGCTACGGGTTTTACACATGGCTCGCACGGTTGTGTGGATAGAAAGGCTTGAACATGCCTCAAAGTTAATCGGCTGCTTTAAAAAACTTCGACACTTTGGATTGTAGAGCTTTTTTATGGCGACTAAAAAGAAAGAGACTTTTTCTAAAGAAGAAAAAAAGAAAGAAAGAAGAAAGAAATTAATTATGCAAACCTTAGTTTCAGTCTTCTTCTCCAACATAAGAAACGACTTTATTCCGAAGCAGCCCTTCTTCTTGATCTCTATTCTCTTTTTCTTGGGAGAGAAGGGACTTCGTCTGGGTAAGGATGAAGAACAGAGAAGAAGTATCTTCACTCTTCTTCATCCTTCTCCAGAAGAAATTACTTCTCTGCTTTCGTCCGCTCCTTCCTATTCTTCTACTTCATACTCCTTCCTCCATTAAGCAATGTTTAGAAGTCTCTTCGATTACCACCTGGGGCGTACAGAAGAGGGATAGAAAGAGGGAAGGGGAACTTCCCTGGGTACGGTCGAGCACCGTCGACCGGCTGAGGAAAACTCACAGATAACAGGGAGAAAACAGAGAAAGAAGTGATGAACCGACTTCAAAGTCAGTTTGTCAACTAATAATTGGTGCAATTTGGCAGGCTTAGTCTTAATCCACTTGGCTACATAATAAGTTTTAAAATCGGTTGGTTAATTCTGTTGATATCCTTTAAAAAATTAATTTTTGGATAATATCTATAACAGTCCATATCAGCGATGCAGTGGGGGAGAATAGACTTGTTTGTGCATGGACTAGAGCATAATGTTGGAGCATCAAAATAAAATCAATTCAACTCTAATTACTTATTTAATTATTTTATATTATATTTATTGAGCTAGATTTTATTTAATAAAGTTTATATTATTTTTGTTATGTCTTCACGGAGTTCATAAGGTTTTAATTTTACTCTTAGAGGAATCAAATGAAATTCAATTAAACAAAAAAAAAAAAAAAACTGGAGAACTAATAAGAAATAAGTTTGATTTCTCATTTAATTCAAAACTCAAAACCCATGGACACAACAGCTCCATTTCATTTTTTTTTCCCTCTAATATTTGTCACATACATAAAATATGAACCATATAAATTGAAAATATACACGTTGAACTAAGAATCTATCAAATTTCTTTTTACAATTCAATTTTTAGCCACTTAATTTTATAGGTCAAAGTCACCAAGTATCTTTGAATTAAAAATGTATGGAAATTTTGACCCATTAAAATTAAGTGATTAAAAATTGAATTTTAAAATTATATTTCATTAAGTCTCTTTACCTATACTGTTAATTTTTTCTATAAATGTAAAATATTTTTAAAAAATATGAAATCTACTAACAAGAACGGACAAGACTGAAACAGGCCACCGGCCCATTTCAGGCCCAAACGGTCTACAACAGATAAGAACGCAAAATTTTCTCTATTCGGACTGGGACAGAATCGACAACAAAAGTTAAGGACTCAAGTCAAATCATAATGGGCATTTTCTTTCACATTATTTTCTTCTTAAAAATAAGAGAGCGATTTACTGTATTTTGTGTAATTTGATATGGGTTTTATTATATTGTTCATTTTGCTTTTCGAATCGGCTCGCCGAAATCTTTGTTATAAAAAAACTTCGGCGAGCGCATTCGAAAAATAAAATGGGAAATACAATAAAACCCGTGTCGGATTACACAAAATACTCGTAAGAGGATTGTTACCCTAAAAATATCCCACTAATGACACATTCCTTCTTCTAAGGAGTCCTTAAACTATGACCCTATCTAGATTTTTAGATATTATTGGAATCCAATAAATAGAGCAAGCAGTTGAAGAGGAAAATGAAGAGGTGTTGTTTTTTTAATATATATATATATATATATATATATATATATATATATATATATATATATATATGCGCGCTTATGTTTAATATAGAGAATTTCAAGACCTTCATATATACATGCATTCTCATAAATCACAGGACTCGAATTGAAGACCTCTGGTTCTTCAAAACACGATTGTACAATCCTCTTTCGCATGTTCTACCATCCCTAGAACTGCCGATTACAACAAAAAGGAAAAGAAACTGCCACAAACAGTCAATTTTCATGTGCAGTTGTCATTTCAGTCGACTAAATGAATTAGAGACTTCTCTGGTTTTAAAGGGAATCATCAGTTGATTGGTCAGTCAACGGTACCTTTCAGACTGTCGATCGATCAGTCGACTGAGGGGTCGACTAAACCTCTTAGACTGTGGATTGGTCAGTCGACTAATGGGTCGACTGACTATATCACAGACTTGTCTTTTTTTACAGACAATCATCAGTCGATCAGTCAGTCAACTGATGGGTCAAGTAACTGTATCAAAGATTTGTCTGTTTCTACAAATAGTCTTCAGTCGATCGATCGATCGATCGACTAATGGATCGAATGACCCTTTCAAAGACTTATTTCTCAGTCTTTTTACACAATCACAATACTGTGCTTTAGCTAGAAGATCCTCCCGAGTCATATCAAAACCATAGGAAAAGAAAAATAACCAAAAACCTTCTCATTTGATAAGTAATTTTGTAAATGAATCCTTGGGTAAATGCAATGACCAAGAAAAGGAGATTAGTAGGAGAAATGGTGGAATGGACTTTAGACGGATTTGGTGAACTAACTGAGTCTGGGTATTAGGGGGATTTGGTGAACTAATTACTTGTTTCTTGTATCAGAGTAAAATTTTCCTGCTGTAGTTTATCTTGAGAGCTGTTTGATGCCCAAGGGCTAAAGTACTAAGATTAATGGTATTCATCATAATTAGAATCTATTTGATAGAGAATATTTTCCAACGAATCTTTTTAATAATATTCTCTTTGTTACATCTAAAAGAAAATAAAGATTAATGTAATCATGTAAGATTCACTTGATGACAAAACAAAGATATAAAGAGCTTGGCATAAAAGAAAAGCCTAGCCCTCAATTAGGAAGCAAGCAAAGGCTACTTGATTTGTTCTTTTTTTATTTATTCACTTGATATATTATCTAATATTGTCAGACCTGGTAGAATTTGATCCGATCCAATTATCTTATTCAAATTGAATCTGATTATTTTAAATGGGTCTGAGTTTAAAGTTTTATAACATAAACATGATATAGATTCGAACCTGCTAACTCATTCCGTCAACAAGTAAGGATTCGATCCAATCCGGCGCACCTATTGCCAAGTCTACCTTGCACTAGTACAAAATTTGACCCAATCCAATTATATGAACTGAGTCTAAGCATTTTAAATGGGTATGAATTTAAAATTTTGTGAGTCAAATGTAACTCATTTAATTGGAAAATAAGTAATCTGGTGTCCGCACTCGTAATCATTTGTCACTCTGATTACTTCATCAAACAATCTGTATTATTTCAATAGCGGTTCACTCTTACAAAAGTCAAAAGTCAGGGTTTATACAACACCTTTAGTTGCCCCAGCATTTGTTCCAACGGTGGAGTAAATTAGTTGACTTGGGTTTCCTCAAATCTCTTCTTAGAAGTTGTCCAACAACAATCATCAACCATATTTCATTTTATTACAACAGTAGAACACTTTAGGCATTTTTGGTGCCTCGTCACTAGGGTCTTATGTGGGACCGACTTAATATTGAGTCAACTCATTAATTTTTATTTTTTTTAACTTAGATCCAACCGTTTATAATTTTCATTTGATAAATCCCTACTGTTGAATTAAATATGATAGAATAAAATATTTATCTATTGATTCAATTTTATTTCTTAAAAATCAAAGGCTATCATCTCTGTGGGGAAAAATTCAGTTCACCGATACACATTCTCTCTACTCTGAATTTTATTTTTTTCAAAAAATTCCAAAAAATACAGAAAATCAAGAAACTCTAGGCTTCATTTCTATGTAATTTTATCATTATTTCTAGGATATTTAGATATTTAAATGTGATTTTGAAATTATGAAATCGAGAATTTTAATATATTCTGAAAAAAAAAATGTGGAAAAGATCCCCAAAAATCCAAAAACATGAAAAATAAAGTCCAAGAATTTTTTGGTAATTTTCTCCTAAAGAATGACCATTTTGAGTTATTTTTATCTTCTTTTTTTTTAATTTCACATCTTAAATGATCTCAACTTCAATAATAAAGTGTAGAAAAAATTTCTGCTTCAATCCCATTTCCCGTCGCGTATCTCTCTTAGTCCTCTTTCCAACGCCGGTGAAACCACCTCGGTCAGAGTCTATATGACAAAGTTATGTCCATTTTATCAAATATAGTTGAGATGGGTCTAAATCAATCTCATTCGATATAGCTTTGATGTCATTTGTTAGAACAGAGAGTGTATGATCTTTTATTGTAAATAAATGTGTTGGAACGAGCAAAGAAAGAAAACTAAAATTTGATTTTGAGTTCAATTCAGTTTTTGATTTAGTTTTAGAGAGGTTTTTAAAAGCCCCTTTTTATGTTATTAAATTATAATTATATATTTCTAGGATTTGTAAAATTATAATTGTTGCTTACAAAAATATAAAAAAGCATCTTCAATTTTTTTCTCTAAAATTGGTGTCTATTAAGTCAATGCACTTTAGATTAGATTTGGAAAAACTAACTTCACGTTTCAATAAATTATCCAACATAACTCAATGCATTCAATAAATGACCCAACTTGACCTGAACTAAAAACAGATTGATGTAACCCAAAGAATGAGTGGACTCGACTGGTCTTGATAGGTAGAATGACAAAAGTCTTTTATAAATTCTTATATCTCCATTTATACTTCCAATATGTGACTCGTTCACTGCTCCAATGATCTCCCCCTCGAAAGAGGCTCTTCGACGGATAGAACGTCTTCGGTTATCCCGTCTGGCCCTGATATCACTTTTTAGGACTGAGTATCCATCCTAAAAGACTAACCTGTTAGGTGGAGTGACCCGAGTCCTTCATAAATCCCTAAATCTCCCTTTACACTTTCAATTTGAGACTCGTTCGCTACCCTCGCAGTCCAATTATTGTCACTTCTATATAGAATATGAGGAGGTCTACATCTATTTAAATAGTAGACTTGAGTCATGTCTCCTTGAAAAAGTTTCAGCAGTGAAATAAATAGATAAGTCTTACTCAAACTCGAAATAGATCCAAATTGAGAAAATGTGTTTAACAATACTTATAATAAATTTGAACTGAATAAGATCTGACCTAACTTGACCCAGATCCATTATTTGATGTAGTTGAGATGGGTCTAAATCAATCTCATTCGATGCATAAGAGATTTGATAAGATTTACTCAAACTCGAAATAGATTCAAATTGAGTTAGCCTATTTAACGATACTTGTAATAAATTTGAACTGAATAAGATCTGACCTAACCTAACCTGACCCCAACCCATTATTTGATGTAGTTGAGATGGGTCTAAGTCAATCTCATTCGATGCATTGGAGAGATTTGGTAAGTCCTAAAAATTTAGATGACTCAGCCAAATTGGTTGAGTTTTACTCACTTTTTTTGGTTAAGAATTGACTTTTACTAATTTGGAGACGTCCCAAAATTTAATAATTCTTGATTGGGTCTATGGAGTAAACCTCAAAGCCATTTAGAGTCCAAGTCAGTGGGATAATAATGGAATGAACGAGACTGTGCATATAACTTGTGAAAGTTGGGCTTTCTTGTCCATCACAAATGGTGGGCCTACAAAAGAGGTTACGTAAATCTAACGATATTAATGGATTGATCCATTTAACTGCCTGATATTGCTGTCGATTTGGACCAGTCACTCCGGCCAGGGGTTTAAATATCGTCCGATACAATATGTATTGACCCATATTTGCGATGTCAGCCGATATCCAATATATATCTCCGATATTGATGGTTTTAATTAAAAAAAAAATAAGAGAGAGAAATTTCTTGGCTGATACATAGATTTTTTTTTCCTGACTCCGGCAAATATGGTCAATATCTAAACATTTTGAAGGGTTAAAACGGGTTTAAATTAATAAAATCCACTTAAAATGAGTTTATATGGTTTTTAAGCTCTCTCTCTCTCTCTAATCTCATTTCGACGTAAGGTGGTTGAACAAGTTAGGGCCAGGCTTTCTGTTAGAAATGTTGGGCCGTTGTCCGGTTTCGAAAACTGTTGAGTGGAGTTTCAATGGATCCGGCTGGCCAGTTGGGAGCATCATTCAGATGATTTTTAAGGCCCATGAGCCAGGGTTTGTTATAAAGTAAGAACCTAGAAGAAAAGGGCCAGACCCAAACTTTAGCCCTTAAACCTAGTCAAGCAGGGTCTATGTATTGTGCAAGAGAGTGGAACTTGTCTATTTACATTGTATGGTCTCACTATTTTTACTTTCTAACGTTGGTTTTCTTTCTTCTTGTTGATAGAAATCTGAGCCCATTTGCTTGATGCAAGCAAAGAAGACTGATAGGCTTTTTATGCCTTGCCCCAAGCCCATGAGTGGAAGAAGAACCTATTACCAAGTGGGGCCTACAGTGCCCCCAATTGCAGCCCTTTCCCCTCATAGTGACGTAGTACAAATCCGACGCGAATGATCTGACTCGAGAAATCAATGGGTTTGGATTATGTTTTTGTATATTTTGGGTTGGGAAAAATAAACCCGCATGAAATTCGGGTCGGCTCAGGTTGGAAAATTTGAAAGCAACACGACTCGAGTGCACCAAGTTATAAAACAACACTTGAATTGAGTCAAGTCAGAAATTCGGGTCAGATCAGGTAACTCGGGTCAGCAATTTGGGTCGGTCGAATCGTATCCAATAATTTTTTACATGGGTTGGATTGGATTCATTGAAACCTAACTTGACCCGACTCGAGTTTCAATCCTATGACCTACCAACTATGAATTACATCTTTACCTAATTTAACCCATTTTAGGTCAAACTCATCGTTCATTCAAATTCATGCCTATGAAATTTGTAATTTTTGGGACCATAAAAACATAGATTTTGTCAATTCAATCAGGTTGATTTTTTATAAGTCCATTAACCAAGTAATAAAGCATACATCTTTCCATCAAGTCTATTCTTCTGATCTCTTATGGGCCTTCATGGATAAACGAAAGTAGTCGTAGGTAAGTAGGTACAAGGAATAAATGCAATACATATAATTCTTTGACAAAGTATAAATATAATATTATATTTAATACATCTTTCTTTTTTAATACGTGAAAACCCGTCGTTTCTATTTTACTGTGATCATAGATAAAACTCCAAATCTATGATACTACTCTCAAACACCATGGATCGGATTAGGCACCCCAAATTCAATAGAGGTAATACATGGAATTGCATGCCTAAATATAGAACTCGCTAAAAATGATTGTAATTTGAATATTGAAATTAAGACTTTAAAAACACAAAATTTATGATTAAAAATGATTTAAGATGGCAAAGTGGAGATTCTATTTCAAATCTAACCCTGATATAACATGTTGGTTAGGGTCATTTATATTGATTGACAATGCAACGGCACTGATGTATTTCATGTGAAGACGTAGCCCCTCTTAATTTAGCCAACAATTTTGCCAATCAATGCCTAGTTACCTGTCACATTCAGCTACTCAAAGTGATACTCTATTTCTTGCACTCAATACATTTTTTTTTTAACGTTCAAAAATTTCATTAAAAGAACAAGAAAAGTACGAAGAAGAGACCTAAGGAAAAGTACAAAGATATATGCCGCAAAGACTATCGAATTTGTTGCATCCAATGCATCTAAAATAAAACCAAAGCACAAGTCAATGAAAATTATCCACCAAATAAGTGAAAAGTGTCCCGTTCTATCAACACCATTTTTAAGAAATTATTGTTGGGTGATCTCAACTTTCCCTGCACTTCACTACTTGTTCTCATTCATGGCTTTGGAGTAAATGCCTTGTTGAATTTGAAATCTTGAAGAGGAAAGTCAATGGGTTTAACCTAACCTATGAATCTAGGTTACACCCAACAAGTTTATTTATTATTGTTGGTTATCTTTCACCATTTTAGCATACCTTCATTAATCTAATAAAGATGTAATTAGGGGCTTTCACCATTTTCATGAATTCATGCTTATCGCCTTATCAATTCGATAAATGCTTGGATAAACAAATATTAGGGAAGATAGCTATCTCCTTTTCCAACTCTTGCTAAATAGAAGGGGAAGAAAAATATTTTTTCATTTGACATGATAATCGATCTCCCTGACGAGACACAAATCTTTTATACCGTTTTATACATACAATTGCTATGTGATTTTTTTTTTTTTTTTATAATATCGATATCTCTATCTCATATTAAAGGTGAGATTGATCCCATAAATAAATAATTATCTAAAATGGTGGGGTTCATGATCAGGTGGATTAGGTGTTGATTTCCTTCAGCCAATAATTTGGAGTGTGATATTCTTTCATTTGTAACTTTGTAAGCCACTTGTTTTGGGAGATTTTAGAGGATTTCCCTTTCGTGTGGTTGCCAATTATTGTCTATCAATGATGGATCACAAGCCTTCCAATCTGTAACATCCACAAAATATTTCTTCTCTAATGTTTAAAATCTATCCATTCTGATCGAAACTTTTTACCAAAATTTCTAAAAACTAGATCAAGAATTTTATTTAACATTTTAATTTTCAACCAAAATTTGTATATGAAGTCACAACCTTTGTTCCAAAGATTTTAATTGTATGAACTTCGTTCAGAAATAACCTTTCTTTTATGAATTTACGTGTGAGAAACCGTGGGATACCTAGCGTAAAACTCCCACGGATGAACCCATTGTCCATATAGCACACCAAGGGGTATTTCTTTTCTAATAAATAAGGTAAGCCCTTTCATTTGCTTGTCTAAGAATTTTCTAAATCTCAAAATTTCACCTGTCTATTATTTCTCTAACCTGTTGTTGTTGTTATTTAATTATTATGAAATTATGATCATTATAATCATCAACATCGTCATCCATAATTAGTTATAATCAAGTAATAACTTACATCTCTCCCACTTAACACTTAAACAATTTATTTATGAATTATTGTAGAATTTGTTTATTACATCAAGTTAAAGAAATTGATATCCGTACAAAAAAAAAAACTTTTTAGATTTAATTTTTTTATAGAAATAAAAATCATGAAAAATAATTTTTATAAAAGAAATATTTACAAAAGAAAACACGCCCTAAAGGTCTTTTTTTCAATTGCTTTTGCATCAACCCATCACAGACCTAGTCACTTAACAAGATTAGACAGGGTGAAAAGGAAAGCTCACCCCACACTTTGCAATATATATTTATCCATTTTCTAATGCTAGTTGCCCTTTTTGAAAGAATTGAAGTTGAATTGCTCAAACTTGTGGAGAAAATAATGGTCCATTTGGATTGAGTTAGGCAATAAATCATAGGTTCTTTAAAATAATGGCCATTTGGAATACTATTGTCAAATAATTTTTTTAGCCACTTAATCTTAACAACTAAAGTTTGAGTAAAAGTAAGTCATTCAATTTTTAAAACTTTAAAATCAATCAAATAGAATTAAAAGACAGTAATAATAGACCAAAATATGTGAGTGTCTCAAGCGATGCAACTTTTTTTTCTAGTAAAACTGGTTCACTAGCAATTAATGAAAGATCATTGGTCATTGATACGACTCGCTATTGCTCGGAGGGAGGGAGCCTTAGTATTAAGTTTCGAGAAAGTGGTTGAGATACAAGGCTTTAGGATTGAGATTTTGAGACACTACCAGCAAACTTATCCAATATGTGCAGATTGGGGAGGTTTTCACACACTCTGAAGGAGTAGTCGATTACGACCCGTGGACACCTACGGACTTAAAAAAGGTCTCAAAAAGTCTCATCAAAATTTTTTTTTTGGGAAAAAGGACGACGAACAAGCCGCCTTTTGCGAAAGATTTTTTATGTTGGTCTTTACGGTTTCAATAGTATATAATGATAAGGTGAGAATCATTCAAGTAATGTCTAAAATTGAGTGTTTTGGAATTCGATGATTGGAATTGATCATTATTAAAAAAAACAAAAACGAATTGACATTCTTAAAAGAGCTACAATCAAGGGAATGGATAGTAGTTGATATGAGTTTATTGATTGAATTGTTAATAATCTTTTTTATACTATTTTAATATTATAAGTGATGTGTACGTTTTCATTAGATTTTATATGACGCCACATCTTACGAACCAAAAAGGGAAAGATTTTGACTAATCCAAATATCTCACTGTTGGTAAGAAGCTAATTCATTGCTAATCTTTTTCAACCCAATCAGTAGATAATTAATTATTGGTTTGATCAAATTTAATATTTTAGATAAACCCCATCACAAGTATTTAAACTTTTTTAAAAAAAATAAAAGTCAATCAGCAAGTCAGCACGATTTAATTAATTTTTACACTCAGGTAGTCATCAGGTTTTACAAGTTTTGTCTTGTCATTAAAAAAATTTAAATAAATCACAGAGAAATTATAATTTTATTTTAGAGGAGTTACTCATAGTGAAGTTCCAACCTAATCCAAGAGTAACAAAATTTTCTAAATGGTCATTCATACGTAACATAAATTGTATTTGTAGTGCCTATTGCCCACGCTTATAAAGGAGAAGAATTTTTTTTTTATGATCAAGGTGTCTGGGGCACGGGTTGAAAAAACGGTATCGACCAAGATATCGGCTGATAAATTTCTCTCTCCTTATTTACCCACACAGAAGGGATAACTCTACGAGTAGTGATCATTTCAAATGGAGTGAGAATCTAGATCAGATGTATGAAGAAAAAGAAAAGTTGTGCATTTTAAATTTACTCAAAGTTAATTAAATTATATATTACTAACTATTTAATTTAAGATGATGATTCATTGTGATTATCATCATCATATTGTCATAATTACCTTAGAAGCCATAAATGATCATGTTCTTTATTATTTTATAGTATAGAATAACTATTTTTACTATATTAATCCAAGTCTCTCCTTATATCTGTAAACTACAATTATTCATAAGTGAACAACCTTTCTAAAAATGGACTCATCTTTTCTCCTATTAAGTTGATATCTAAAATTTATTTAATTTATTTTTTTCTTCTTTTTGTATAGCAATCTTGAGATAAATATATACCTTTAATATTATTATTATTAATTTAATCATTTATCTTTTCTTAATTGCCCAATATTAAATTTTATAGTATCCTCTAAAAACAAATCCATAACATTTTGGCAATTTTTCAACCAAATTTGATTTTTATTTTTAAAATATTTTACATTTCTAATTATGTGGTACCTTTTTAAATTTACTAAGATTTAATTGGACGATTGTCATTCATATCTTCACGTGTTATTTATACTCATTTAAGCACGAGGAAAGACACTAGCGGTGTTTTGTTTGGCATTTTTGATGTAATGCCTAAAGCAATCACATGTGAGGACAATGTGAAGGAGGAATATCTATGTTTGACCCTTTTTCTTTTTTTCTTTTTTTAAGGAATTTTACATAATTATATTAAAATATTAATGGAGATGATATTTATATACATGGCTAATTTAACAAATAAAACCTTCTTTATTTTGATGGGTCAGTTAGCCCATAAAACATGACACTTTATATTTTAGGAAATTACAAAATATTCCAAGTATTTGTTTTTTTAGGTATGGTAATAAGAGCCCTAGGTCACGATAAATTCAAACATTAAAATTATTATTTTCTTTTGAATTTATATCTAGTTTTTTTTTAATGTTCATATCATACATCTTTTATCATTGGAGGGTAGGTTAGAAATTATTTATTCATGGATTTATTTTAATCCTAATAATTCAATAAATAGAATGATTCAATTGATCATTTTTTTTTACAATTTCATCATCCACATCATAATCGATATATATATCTATATAGACAGAATGATGCAGGCATCAAGTCCAATGAATCGGACGAAAGCTCAAGCAGAAATGTGCAGACCCAACTGGACTCAATTGACGAGTTGGCCCTTCAAATTAATACCAACTGAGGGAAGTGGGGCCCATAGACACAGTCCATTAAAGCCCATTCAAAAATACTTTGGGCTTTCAAAGTTATTGGGCCCGAGCCCAATCAATACCCACAACAAGGACTAGGGCTGAAACTCGGGTCGGATCAGATTTCAATAAACCCAATTCAATCCATGTCAAAATTTATTGAACCCGACCTGACCCTAATTAAAAACCCGAGTTACTTAACTTGACTCAATCCGAATTTCTGACCCGACTTAACCCAAGTGTTGTTTTATAACTTTGTGCACTCGGGTCGGGTCAGGTCGAGTCAAGTTAAGTCGGGTTGCCTTTAAATTTCTCAATCCGACTCAATCCAAAATTACATACGAGTTTTATTTTTCCCAATCCAACTCGACTCGAGATATACAAATATATATCCCAAACCCATTGATTTCTTGGATTGGGTTAAAATCCGACCCAAATTTCACCCCCAGCAAAGTAGCAAGGACTCTTGATAATTGAGTTATCTGTCGACTCAGTAACATATGGGCCCCATTCAATATGCCCAAAATCATGAGAAGAGATGAGAGGCAAGAATCGAAAAAGAGAATGGAAAGAGCAAGCAAGAGAAAACTGCAAGAAATCCATGCTGAGAATAGTAGAGTTATGTTGCTGCCTGTTTTTGCAGCCAACGGAAATCAATGGGAAGAAATGGAAAGATAAAAAGAGTAGGTAAGGTAGAAGAAGAATAAGAAAAAGATAAGGTTAGGTTCTAAAAACCAGCAACAAATCAAGAGACGTGTGGACCCTTCCCACCACTTGACTGAATCAGAGGTAATTTGTTTTATTATTAATTATCTTGTTTCATGTTTTTTTATTCTAAATAAGGCCTATAAATTAATGAGAAGCTTAAGTTGTAAGAGAGACTTTGAGTTATTTTAAATTTAAGAAAAGCAAGAAGTTTTTTTTTCTCTCTCTCCAGGATGGTGAGTTGATGCCTAGTGATTTTATTTAATTTAGTATTAATTGAATCGCATCGTGAAACTCTTATTGTTCGTGTCTTGCATTAATTAATACCCAAATAAGTTTAAATTCCATGAATAAATTATCTCACTAGAAGGTTCTCTTTGTTCAGACCGTATTTGAACTGAGAATATCGGATTTCTTCACTAAAATCTAGGGCTGCAACTCGGGTCGGGCGGGTCGGATTTCTTAAAATCCAACCTGACCCGAGTTGATATATATGAAACCTGACCCTACCCGATCCGAATTCTCAACTCGAACTCTAGAACCCGGCCCTACCCGAATTCTAACCCGAATTCTACCAGCATTATGAACCCATTTTAGCCTAATTTTAGCCGAGTCGGGTCGGGTTAACTTGTAAAATCCTCAAAACGGCTCGACCTGAATTTCATACGGGCTTTATCTTCTCAATCCGACCCGACCCGCTGACTTAGAATTCTTGACCTGACCCACATGATTTCTCGGGTCACGTCAAGCCAAAATCTGACCCGAGTTGCAACCCTACTAAAATCTATGATTCAACTTAAAACTCCGAATCTAAATTTCACATTACAGCTTGGCCTGCATGGGAGCTCGCCCTCTTACACTCATTGTCAAATCATGTGGAAATTACCCCACCATTAGCAATGGTTCAACCCTAACCTTTACTGAATGTGGTTCAATTTACATTAAAACCCTTTTGAAGTTCAAACCTTAAAAAATATCTTAATAAGCCATGGATGAAAAGGGTTGAGGAAGTTAACCTGCAACAACCCCCACTATTTTGTTTCGACTTGGTCAGAGATTTTATTTGAAGAGTAATAATTATTTGTGCATAATATTACTCTGCATATGTTATATCTTTATAGAATAATAATAAACATTGATGGTGATAAATTTATTGGAAGGATTTATGATTAATTGTGGAATGTATAAGGAATTAAATTATTTTTTATGCCTGCAAAATTTAAGAATGAAAAATTAAATTGATTAAAATTTCGTGACCCCACAACTAATTATAGATGTTTATATTGATTATCATCACCACCATTTATGAGTCCTGTACATGTAGCAGGAGATCAATTTCTTGTTTCTGTTGAATGAAAATAATTCTAACAACTTGCAAAGTAATTTTAATAAATAGGCAATTTCAAGTTATATATTCATAAATAACTTTGACTAATAAAGTCTCTTTCATAAGTCTAATAAAATCAGATTACACCATACTCAGAACAAATTCTCAACCCTTCTCCTCCCCTCCCCTCCCCTCAATCTATTTATAAGCAAGTTGTTTGGTAGGATTCATAAATAGGTCAAAAATATTAAAGTCATTAATTTAGGTCTGAAAACTTGGGTCGGCTCGAGTTTCAATAAATCCAACTCAATCTATGTTAAAAATTATTGAATTCGATCAGACCCAACTCAAATTGTTGACTCGAGTTACACAATCCAACCCGACTCAACCCAAGTGTTGTTTTATAATTTGGTGCAGTCGGGTCATGTTGCTTTTAAATTTCTCAACCTGATTTAACTTGAATTTCATGCACGTTTATTTTTTCCCAACCCAACCTGACTCAAGATATACAAAAATAACTCAAACCCATTAATTTCTCAGGTCAGGTCATACGAATCGGTTAAAACCCAACCCAAGTTTCACCCCTAATCATTATCCTTTTAAAATGGTTGAGTTCGTATTAGGTTAACAGGCTTGGTCAAATAATGCTAAGGCTATTCTGTAGGGCTTCGACTGGTACATGGAAACATTATCTATTATAAAATAATTTGTCACAAAAGTAATTCATTTTTTATTTATAATCTTTCTATATTTCATACTCATTAATAATCTTTAAATTTGATTAATATTCAATTTGAACTCATTTTAAGATTCTCTCGCATTTGGATTAAGTCAACATCATATGGATTGTGAGTCATTGCAGTCTTTAAAATCATACATCGAGTCAACGGTCATAAAATTTGTTGATATGTATGGGTTAGCCGATATCTAATGTATCATACGCACGATGACCGATACGGCTTATAATTTGGTCAAATTGTTGTGGACATTATCAGCCATATTTAATTTTCTTTAATTAAAAGAAAATTATTTTGACTGCTTTTTTTTAGTTGAATCTTGTGTTGGGTATGATTTTAAGAAGATTTAGAAGTTTCTTTTTTTGAATTTACGTGTGGGAAACCATGGGATACCCAGAGTAAAACCTCCAAGGATGGACCCCTACCCCTAAAGCACACCAAGGTTAGGCCATGAGGGCTCGAATCTGTGACCTCCCGCTTCCTGAGGCGGGAGGTAACCAACTGAGCTACACCCATGTGGGTGATTTAGAAGTAAGTTCTTCAAGTGTGAAATGTACGTGTCAATTCTAAACTTTTCCCCCTTAAAATATAATCATTTTTTAGTTATTTTCATCAATGTTTTCAATTTTTGCTCTAACATAATCCCGATTTTTGGGTTTTTGTGAAAATAATTTAATGAAATAATATTGATTGCTTATGAAATTGAATGGAAATACCTTAATGTGATTGACATAGTTTGTAGGATGTTTCTATGATTTTCTTAGTTTTTTCTCAAAAAATTAATGAGCCAAATTTTCTAAGATAATTCCCATTTTGGAGTTTTTCGTAGAAAAAATTAATGAAGTGATACAAAAATTCTTTTGAAATTAAATGAAGAGCTCTTAATGTGATTGATATAGTTATTATAGTGTTTGTGTGTTTTTTCTAATATTCTAACATTTTTAAGAAATTCAGATTCTTTACAAAAAAATTATGAATTTTAATAGAAGATACATTTCACTATGGTAGGTATTAGAGAACAAGAATTTCATATTAGATGTTTCTTCATATTAATTTCCTATTTTATAATTTTTTTAGGTAATTTTTAAAATTATTTTAAAATATTTTATTTGTATTAAAATTTCAACCTCAAGAGTCTAATTTTTCATGAAATATGGACAATACGTATAGGGCAGCCTTTTTTTTTTTTTTTTACCCTAATTTAATTTTTATGAACCATTGAATTTTAGGAGCTTTTAAATTTATACTTTGAGTAATCCATACGAACTAATTCTTAGCGTTCATATTAACCATAGATCATATCATCTAAATCATTTTTATCATCCAATGTAAGCCATGAAAAAAAGTAGTTAATCTCTGTACAATTTTTTTGTTCTAACGCACTCTTTACTTTTTATATCGGAGATGCATCACTTTAAAATAACAAATAATTAAAAATGATGAGAACTGAGCCCTTCGAGTGACGTCCCGCATCCACACAAGATAGTCACTGATAAACGCCATGGGAACTCGAACTCACACACTTCCTGAGACAAGAAGGTACTAGTTGAACTACCCCTTGTTGGATTGTTGATTGAATTTATGGAGGAGTCATCTAAGTGGCTTTTTAGCTTGACAAATGCATGGAATTCTTTAAAAAAAATATTGTAAAGTATAATTTGTGAGAGATGCTTATTAAAGATTGTGTTATCTTTATAAATTAAGATGCAGTTGATTTTGCTATTTTGAAAAGGTCACTATTATTAATAAAAAAAGATAATAACTTAATGTAAAAATACAACTATCAAGCGAAAAGAGGCCCAATATTGATGGAAGCTTATACGTGGTCTTGCGTTTGCAAGGGGACCTTATGTGGAATGTGGATCACTGAAACACGGCCCACAAAATCTGTCTTAGGTCCACCTCTTGGGCCCATTATCAGCCTTTTGAGTTTTAAAGTTTTAGAGCCAAGAACTCAACGGTCCAGCAACAAACATTTACAACCAGGGGTCGAAAAATTGGCCTTGCCGAGATTTTTTCTCTTTCTTCCAATTTTTTTTTTAAATCTCGGTGGTTTTTTTTTTAAAAGAAATCATTTAAAAAAATAAAAAAGGTTGTTTATATATATATATAGGCCGATATTCATCCTATATGGGCAAATATCGGCCGAGATATCAGCCGGGTCCACAACCGATATTCTTATTTTTTGAAATCAGTAGATATTCGGCCGTATAATCCGATTGCTTTTTTCTCTGAATGTTACTATGCGTATCGGCCGAGATATCTCGATCGCTAAAAAACCAGAGATATCTCGGACCAGGGGTCCAAATATCGGCCGATATGATAATATTGGCCGATATCGGCCTTTTTTTTTAAAAAAAAAAAGGAAGAGAAAAAAAAATCGGCCGATACAGAATTTTGGACCCTTGTCTCGGACGATCGTACAGTATCAACCGAGATTTATACCCCTCTTTACAACTAGGGATGAGAAAGGGTCCAAAGAGAGCCGAACCAGGGCTAATCTTGATTGACCCATGTCTTAAAGACCCTTATCAACAAAACCGCGTTTTTGATAAAATAAAAATATGGGTCTTTTGTTCATCATTCAGTAAAAAGGTTCATCCGTGTCCTTTATTAAAAAAACATCGGTATTCTTATCACCACCTATCTACAAAAGCATTTATCTAAACTTTAGACCTAGAGTAAAAAAGTCGAATTAATATTAAATTTTGATTGAACTAATTCAATTGATGCTTTGAGTTATCTAACTATTAAAGTTTGAATTAAATTCCTAATTGGTTAGGAGAATAGGATTGCTAAAGTTTAGGCTTTGGGACTTTAGAAATTAATAATATAATATTGTTTGATATACTTATATGATATAAACCATTATTTGGAGGTTCTTAATGTCAAAATTTATTATATGGAGCCCTTCAACTTGTCCCTTCCCATTTACTCTTCTTTGGCTATCCATTGATCCAATTCAATGTCATCATTTAGTTAACTATTGTCCTTTAATCAAAATTTGTTAAAATTGTACTCTTTTATTTTTTTGTATAATTTCCTTAAAAGGATTGTAAGTGGCCATGGATCATAAATATCCAACCCAAGTGATTCCAAATGGAGCTCTTACTTGTATTGTATATACACTCTATATATTATGGTTCTTGTTGTTGTTACGTATTAGTGTTGTTTTACTAATGAATTGAAATCTCAACTTTTTTTTTTTACCTATAATGAACATAAATTTAGAATTGGAATTAGATAAAAAAAAAAAAGCTTAATAAATGACTTGGATATTTAATTTAATGAAATTCATATCTTTTAAAAAATTATTAAATTAGACTCGACTCGAATTGCTGACACGACTCAACCCGAGTGATATATTAAACTCTATCAGTGAATCAAATCGGATCAATTTTAAAATGCTTGACACGATCCAACTCAAATTTAATTCAGATTTTTCAATCCAATACCACTCTAATTTTAAAAATATAAAATTTAATTTCTCGAGTAAAATTTAAAGCCTACCCAATTTCACCCAATCTCCGTAAATATGGGAATGCACGTCACCTCTTTCAAAATTAGGCAAAACCTCTTTCAAGAAGAAAGATAAAAATAATTTTTTTTTTATTTATCATAATTACCTCCTAGTTTTCAGCCTTATTCTTGTGTCCAATCTCCACACGCAATTGGGCAGCCCTTTCCTTCCCACCTTCCCTCACCTCCCGATAACTTGCATGGATATGGACACGTGTTGGTAGACGTTAAACAAACCCTCCTACATTCTTATTTCAGAGTCTTTTGTCCTAATCTTATTATAATTAGAAAGCAGAAAGCAGGTAGAAATTGGAAACAAAGGCTAATTCCAACGTGAAGATGAATTAATTATCATTATCACCCACAAATCCAAATCAGGTCTTGTTTTAGTCAATCAATCTCCACCCTAATCCCCTCTTCTTCTTCATCTTCAATCTTCTTATTCAAGTCAACAACAACAACATCATCCACAGAAACAGAGAGGTAAAAGATAATTAAAAAGGTCTAAGGTTGGCAAAAGTCATTCCTTCCCTCTGGTAGTTGAGCTATCTGCCACTCTCGGAACTACTCCATTAAATTCTCCACTACCAATCCAGCTTTCTTGCAGCCAAGATACACCTATCTCTTCTTTATTCATTCATTTCATCCATAGTGGTCCACACAAGAAAACAGAGCTGTCACAGTTTCTTCCTTTTGACATTTTCTTCTATAAATACCATTGCCCAAAATCAACATTGCCCACGTTCTTCTCTTTTCCTACTCCAAAAGAGCCTGATTTCCCTCCTAAGGAAGGAAGTTCTTGAGTTCTTGGCCTTCAAATTTTTTTCTCATTCCCACCCAAGAGAATTTGTGAATTACCATTCTTCCCTTCCTGAGATGGCCAGCATAGAGATGGATAAGGAGAGATTGACGGCGGAGATGGCCTTCAAGGACCCATCATCAGTTGTGATCAAAATCCGACGGAGGCTGCCGGATTTCCTCCAGTCTGTTAAGCTCAAGTATGTTAGATTGGGCTACAGATACACCAGCAATCATGCCATGTATCTTGCCGTCTCTTTTTTGGTTCTACTTGCAGCTGCAGCTCTGCAGCTTAAGGGTGTCTCCTTTAATGACTTCTCTCCCTTGTGGAGGCAGCTTTGCCTCGACATGGCCACCTTCTCCGCCGCTACGGCGGTGGCCCTGTTTTTGCTTACCCTGTATTGGTTTAAACGGCCAAGGCCAGTGTACCTTGTCGACTTTGCGTGTTATAAGCCGGAGGAGGAGAGGAAGATTTCGACGGAGGCGTTTTTGGAGATGACTGACAGCAATGGGAGCTTTGAGGAGGAGACAGTACAATTCCAGAAGAGAATTTCACATCGGTCGGGCCTCGGCGATGAGACTTACCTTCCCCAAGGAATTATGTCTCAGCCGCCAAATCTCTGCATGAAGGAGGCCCGGCTCGAGGCTGAGGCCGTCATGTTCGGCGCTCTCGACGCTCTCTTCTCCAAGACCGGTGTTCGGCCGAGAGACGTCGGCATCTTGATTGTCAATTGCAGCCTCTTCAATCCAACTCCCTCTCTGTCGTCGATGATAGTGAACCATTATAAGATGAGGAGTGATATCAAGAGCTTCAACCTCGGCGGAATGGGCTGCAGCGCCGGGCTCATCTCCGTCGACCTGGCCAAAGATCTTCTCCAGGCCAATCCAAACAGCTACGCAGTTGTTGTTAGCACTGAGAACATTACACTCAACTGGTACTTCGGCAACGACCGGTCCATGCTCCTCTGCAACTGTATCTTCCGCATGGGCGGCGCCGCCCTCCTGCTCTCGAACCGGAGGAGTGACCGGCGGCGCTCCAAGTACCAGCTCGTTCAAACGGTGAGAACCCACAAAGGGGCGGACGAGAGCAGCTACAACTGCGTCTACCAGAGAGAAGATGACAAGGGAACGGTCGGCGTTTCGCTGGCCAGAGAGCTCATGGCGGTGGCAGGCGACGCGCTTAAGACCAACATCACCACCTTGGGACCTCTTGTCCTTCCCTACTCCGAGCAGTTCAAGTTTTTGCTCACGCTCATCAGAAGGTTGGTTAATTTCAAATTTAAACGTTTTTTTTTTACAATTATTTTATCCATTAACCATTTTACATCCAATTCTTGCACAATTTCACAAAAAATCACATGAATAATTAATATTTATTATGGAACTTTGAAAGTTGAAATTCATTTTTTCCAAAATGTATCTACCTAATAGAGTAATATTATTTATTTTTTACTTATAATTTTATCTTCTATATAAATAAGATTACATGGTATCTTTTGATTAAAAAAAATACAATATTATTTCACATGCTATTAGAGCTATTAATTAAGATAAAAATCATAAATTAATCTCAAAGTTTTTTTTAAGATAAAAATCATAAATTAATTTCTTACCATTTGAAGTGACAATAAGTGTTGTCACAAGTGATTTTATTTTTAAATTATAAAAAAAGGATGTGATAAAATATAGGGCTATTAATTAAAGATATGGTGTTTAAACAAAGAAAATGGAGATGAAAGAATTCACAATTTTAATGATAATAAGATAATGTCATGAACAGTGTAAATTGTAAAAAGATAAAAATATAATAATAATGCTACTTTTGGGATGGACAAAAGGATATTTGCATCAATTTCCATTTAGAATTAAACATTACCAAGATTTTCTACTGAAAGACTGAGTCTAAGTTGATATATTTTCTTTCTTGTTTTTCTATTAGAAATGTTTTTACGGCGAAGGTGAAGCCCTACATCCCCGACTTCAAGCTCGCCTTCGAGCATTTCTGCATACACGCCGGCGGCAGGGCAGTGCTGGACGAGCTGCAGAAGAACCTCCATCTGGCCGACTGGCACATGGAGCCGTCGAGAATGACCCTCCACCGCTTCGGCAACACCTCCAGCAGCTCTCTCTGGTACGAGCTCGCCTACACCGAGGCCAAGGGCCGCGTCGCAGGCGGCGACCGAGTTTGGCAGATCGCTTTCGGGTCGGGCTTCAAGTGCAACAGCGCCGTCTGGAAGGCGCTCCGGCCGATATCCGGGCGGGGCGAGAGAGAGGCCAACCCTTGGGCTGACTGCATTGATAGGTATCCTGTCAAGGTCAAACTGTAAGACCCTGTGCACGTTAGGTACGACCGTATTCCACCCATCCCGATCGTTCAATCGGTGACCCACTTCCCCTTCAGCCGTACAAAAATGACCCACCTCCATTCCTTAACACCATCCATCCATCCATCCATCATCACCTTTTCAACGGTTGAAAACACTCGAACCAGTGATTTCATTATCCAAGTTGATACTCAATCTATATAAAAATTTTAAAATTTTATAGATTATTCTAATCCCAATTCGATATTATTGATTCTAGAATCACTGGTCCCACCTTGCAAAGTGTAGTGAGTAAGCTGCTGCCTCTGTACCTGACGTGCACCTGGTCTGACCTAATGCCAACTGTCCACGTGGCATCTGACAGGGAGATGAAGGAGAAGCGTGTTTGGAAAAAGTGGTCCTTCTTTTTGTTCTTTTTACCCCTTTTTTTTTTAATTGGTGTGTGACAATTAGTTGAAAGAAGAAAAAGTAAAAAGGAAAAAAAAAATTGATGTTGATTGGGTAAGTGAGGCAGGAGTGACTTTTTCTGTGGGGGGTGAAAAGAAAGTCAAGTCAAGTCAGTCCTTGGGAAGTTAAAAGCAGTTCACGTGAAAAGATATTTTTAATAGGTTGTGGGGTCCACCAGGATGTAATTGCTTTGGTAGAGCCCACTACGGTCGGTCACCTTGTTTACAAGTGTATTGATTATTTTAGGCTGTAATATTTATTGAGAAATTGAAATCCAAGTGTCTTAGATATGTGGGCCCTCGTTCGATAAATGTGAAATAATATGCTTCCTGCGTTTACCTCAAATGGTGAGGACTCCATTTGAGTCGATCGTTTCCTTTATTTTAGAAAAAAAACGATTTTTGTTTGGAAATATTTTAAAAGTTGTGAATTTTCATTTGGGTGCCTCTATCTTTTCAAAATAAAAAACATATATAGATATATCTGTGCACAAAATAGCAAGCACTAGTTTTGTCTCACCCACGTATATCCAATGTTGGTCAAAACTAGCACTTATACTTAAAATTACGTGTAGATAAACCCATAAAAGGTATTGTAGTTTGGTGATAAAGGTATTTATTTTTTATATAAGTTACTTGAGTTTGAATCTTGTTGATGGTTATTACTTTTTACTTATTTTTTTTCAATTTTTTGAAAACAAAGAGTAATAATTAAGATGTGTTCTCGATTTAAATAAACAAGCTTTAAGAAAGATCCAGACTCGAACTTTAAAGCCCGTTTATTTTTTACGATTGTGAATGCGGTGGATGGACCAAGAAAAAGTTTTAGAGAAATTTTTTAGATAAGAGAAGTTTTGCTTAATGACTTGTGTATCATATAGAAATAACAAGTGAAAAGGTAGAAGGAGAAAAGAAAATTTTGTTTTGGATAATCATCCTCCTATGGGTATTTTTTTGTAATGAGACACGAGATTTAGGGTATTACCCATATTACCCTTCAACTGTTGTACGAAAGCATTGAAAAAAAAATTTAGTGATTAAAAATAGTCTCACTTAGATAAATTTCAGTGATCCGATCAATGAGTCAATTTATACCGCAGTAGAATGGTCAATGATCCGACAAGCCGGTTCAAAAGGCAAAATGGGCAATATAGTAAAATTCATGTCGAATTACACAAAATACCCATAAGAGAATTGTTTGCCTTTGTTTTTCTACGCTATCTTTCTTCTATTACTACATAATTTTGCAAGAAATTGACATTCGTAAGAGAGTAGTCATCTATAAGATCTAGCATTCCACACAATAAAAAGAATAATTTGTCTACATTTATACAATTTTTTAGAAATGATGATTTCACTGGCTCTTTTAATTTTAAAATGGTTTATATGGATGAGATGAATTTACATTAACATAAGTCTAAGTTCAACCTTTTCATTTTAATATAGTTTTACTATATTAAAAATCAAATACAGTAAAACCTCTATAATTTAATATGGTTGGGACCATAATACATATATTATATTACAGATGTTATTAAATTAAAGGGCCGTATTCTTTTTAAAAAACTTCCTTAAAACTCTCACCTATCATTAAAATGTCATTTCCAAAAAGTACTTGCACCATCTCAAAGAATGAGTAAGGATATCCAGAAATCTATCTCAGATTATTGTTCTGGAGTTTAGATCATGTAGCTTTGAGGTCCTTAGTCACTTTTACAATAATTTTGTATTATGAATGTATGGAATATTACTTTACAAAATGGTTGGAACAATACATTTTTTATTCTGATTATATGAAGTACTGAATTAGAGAGATTTATGACATTTTGTATGGTTCCGAAGTCGAAATCAACTGTTGATATTATTTTAAACAGATTATAATTTTATAGAGTACTACGTTATAGAAACTTTACTAATTAGATATAAGTGATGAAATAATATAATTACTTTAAAAAAGTTTCTCTTTTTCATGTACATTTGATGCATTGACATGCACATTAAATGTCCATTTACTATCAAAGTCCACATTTTTATGAGCATTTAACATCCTACTCAAGAAGTAGAAATCATCTCCTCCGTTCATAATAAAAGACTAAATTAATTCTCTTTAAGTACAAAAAGAACATTTAGAATTTGCCTTTCAACTATCAAAAAGAAGAAACACTAGCTTTTAATAAATACTGGCTGAAGAACGCGTTTCAAGTTGATGGCATTAATCAAAATTTTGATAGTAAAATATTTTCCTTTATTTCAAAAAAAAATTTGCAAAAATTTTTCATTGTTAAATCATTAAACTCACTAAATTTAATCATAATATTCTTTTGTCTTATTTTTAGTCATTTTTATACAATTTTATCTGTTTTTAGATAATAATATAGAAAGTTAGGATCAAATCATTCCAATCACTAAATATAGTCTTAAAATTTATTTTTCTATTTTTAATCTTTTTACATGAATTTATTTATTATTTAATATTATTATGATAAGAATATGTCAAATATTTCTAAATTCTCTAAATAAATTTTAGAATGCCTTTTTCTATTTATTTTTAACTTAGTTATAATAATTTTTCATATTCTTACTTGTCAATATAGAAACAAATCATAACTGTTGATAAATAAACACTGATGATTTATTTGACATCAACTTAAATTGGTTTTTAAATTGATAAATAAGGTTTTTTATGACCAAGTAGTCCAGGTTTTTTAGAGTATCTGACTTATCTTTGAGGCACATGCAAATCTTTCTAACCACACATACTGAGTAATTTTACGAGAAGTGATCATTTAGATTTAGAGTAGACTGAGAATTGAATTTAAGACTTCTAATTTTGAGGTGGGTTCCTAGCCATCACTCCAACCCTCTGGGTTGAGTTGGTAAATACATTGATGGGGATTTTCTAAAGAAGTGAGAAAAGAATTTTGCTGATATCCTCAAGTTTTCTAAGAGTTGATATAAATACACGTTAACAATTATTTATTATTACTTTTCAAAAAAAAAACAATTATTTAATATTGTAACAATGAATTTTCTCGTTTGAGCATTGCCATTGACATGTCCTTTTCATATCTTATACTCTTGAGGATTTCCTTCTGGCTTGGGTTTCTCCTTTCAAAATATATAATTTAAAATTTAAAGGAGAAAAGGAGTTTACTTACATTATAAATCTTTTATGTTTGTATTTATTTTTGAGTTTTAAACGATGTCTCAATGTGAAGATTTAAAATTTTGTTACTTTAGTTTCTCTTAATTTAACATACAAATTCTAAGGTTTGAATTTTCTTTATAAGTATCAATATAAATATTTTATTATGAAAAATAATTTCTCAAATTCAACTAATGTTCTAAAATCTATTAGTTGTTGTTTCTGAAGACCCACAACAGGTTTAAGGTTTTACAAGATTTAACTAAATTAAAAACACCGATTAACATAATTAACCCATGAATTCTTGTGACTCAATTTTAATTTTAATAACATTTATCATTTTATTGTCAATCTTACCACAATAACTAGAGATTGCCAATATGTCAATTATTAAAAAAAATCATTTAGGCATCTTTATTTATTTTATTTAAATAAATAAAACTAACATTTGGTAGGAAGTTCCACTTCAACCAGTAAATCATGTGCCTACATGGTGTATTTCAACTGGTTAATCTCCAGCCTAAGGAAGCGGGAGGTGCTAAGTTCGAACCCTCATGGTTTAACTTGGTGTACCGTAAGGGCAGTGGGTATCACCCGTAGAGGTTTTACGCTGGGTTTCCCGCGGTTTTCCACACGTAAATTCAAAAAAAAAAAAAAAAGTGTTTAATGTAATGAATTTCTTTTAAATTGTCATATTAACAATCGATTATTTGATTTTGTAGTGTCATTAAACTTCTCACTATCAAATATCACGTAATTTAAATTGTATTATCAGTTCTTTATCTGATTAATTAAAGAGTAAATAGGGTTTTTTTTCTTTTAATTATATTATAAAGTGGGAGCATGACTTTGTTTTCAATCTTGAAGACTTTGTTGGGATAAATTGTGAAGCAAGAAACATTTTGTCCATATTCACATGCATTGAAGAAACACCTAATGGTATTATAAAAAGGCCAAATCATAGTAAGGAATGCTTATTTTTCTAACTTCTCACCATAAGAGAATAAATGTCACACTCCATTGCCCATTGACTAAACACTCAAGTGAATGAATGGTTGGGATTTCTCACTCATTTACATGTGAAGAGAAGTACTTCATAAATGAGAGTACTGGTCCATTGTGAACCATGTTTAGTAATCTGATTTTGAGGGTTTTTTAATATGGACTTTTAATTAAAATTGGTTAAGTCATTGAGGAGATTAACCTCACCTTGAGCATAATTGAACTTAGTTATAAATAAATGTGATTGAGCATATATATTTAACTTAGGAGTTCGCCTAAGTTCGACGAGAACTTGTAGCATACTTGATAAAGGCTTATGATTGTAACATAAAGGTTGTGGGTGTTAGTATAATTTCACTATCTGGATCTAAACTTGGACGTTAAGAAACGATTAAACTTTGTACTCAAGTTTCATAAATCAATCCGTTAATTATTCACTCTCAGGATCTTGAATCAAATAATGTTTCAATAATTAATTTAACATTCATGATGCGGAAAACATCATCACTAAAATAAATAGTGTACCCGAATCCATCAGATCTACAGTTGTGTGGTCGACCCTTGTCCGTGTGCTGTCTCCTTGTTTTTCCTGTGAAACTTGAGAGCACCTTAGAGTTTCTCTGGCTTTCCCCTTAATTCCTCTCTCTTGGGCGTACGGTGATGAGTAGAGACAGAGATGATCGAATATGGGCAGTCAGGATGACTCTAGGGTTGTGTTTCCTTTAATATCCCACTTTCCATCAAAGTAGGAAGACAAGTACTAAAAGGACTCTTCTCAAAACCGTATGTATTTTCATGTGGGCCCCACTTGAATCGAAAAATGTGTATGACTTATCCGGTGGGTTACAAGTATCAGTTTCCAGTGGGTTCAAGATATATAGCTATTAGATAGCCAGTTGGTGTTGGGGTGTGAATGAGAGTTCCATATTGGTTGTGAGAGGGAAAACTAAGGATTTATATGAGATTAAGTCATTCCACCTATTAGGCTAGTCTTTTGGGTTAGAAGCTTAATCCTAACAGTGATATCACAGCTAAGTCTCCAAACCACAACAATGTGGGATCAGGGATTCCCTATCCGAACGGGATGATTGGTGATGTTCTATCCACCTGAGAACCTCGTTCCAAGGGGGGATTGTTGGTGTGCGAACGAGAGTCTCACATCGATTGTGAGAGGAGAAACTAAGGACTTATATGAGACTGTGTCACTCCACCTATCAAGATAATCTTCTGGACTAGAAGCCCAGTCCTAATAATCGACGTATAGAAATAATTTGTCTAATCCAAATAAGGCCAACTTTAGATTGATGAAATAAGTGGCCTAGATAATGATGAGTTAGACGGAGTTATTTTTTAAACTTGTTTAACAAACAGACTCAAGCTCTAAAAAAAATACTTGTACAATTTAATTTTTGACTCATATATAAATACGTATAATAAAATTATATTGATTATATTTTTATAAGACTTAGTGACTCTCTCTCCTATAAACAGACCAATTGGTGGACTTGAGGTTTAGACTTAAAAATTCATATTATAAATAGGCAAAAAGAAGGTAAGGGAATCTCGATTCAATATAGCCCATGAACAGCCCTATTGTGTCTGACAGGAAGATTTTTATGGGTAGACAAGTTCAAAATCAAGAACCATTGTTTGTAAATTGCAATAATGCTAACATAATTGAGTTTCAAGGAGTTGGTTAGATAAAATTTAGCAATGAAATGAGGTCTATTGGCTCTATAAAATTAGAATTTATAAAAAATTAGTCTCATCAAACATACGAAACTATCAGATTTAAACTAAATAAAATAAGCAATTGGAATGAAGCAATTTGTTAACTGTCAACTTTATAATATTGACAATCGGTAATTTATTTTGATAAAAGGTTATTTTTCATAAATTAATATTTATTAAATTAAACTAAGTCACAAGATTCTCATGACTCAATTATGTCATATTAAAGTTTTTATTTTGGTAACCACAAAAGGATTGGTGTATTGGTTAGAGACCTACTTTAGGAAGCGAGAGTTCTGAGCTCGAATCCCATCCTACAGGCCACTCCCCATAGTTTTACCCAGTATGTGGATAGAAGGCTTGCACATACCCCGACGACAAGTTCCCGACGACCAGTTGAGTGCTCTGAGAGTTGCTAGATGGGGGATAAGGGGGGTTATCCCCCTTTACCCTTATTTGGTAATGGAGGGGTGAGGGTAAAAATTCAAATATTTATCCCTCCCCTCCTTTTATGAATACCTCTTGGAGCATGGGGGTTTTCATGAAACCCTTTCCCCTCTTTACCCTTCTCTATCTCCCCCTCCCCCTCCCTAATCCCTCTTTGCACATATGAAGCAAAAATATTTTAAAATAATTTTTAATTGATAAATATTATTTATTAATTACGTTTCATAAAATTTTATAAATATTTTTTATATTATATGAATTTAATAAAAAATGTTAATAAATTACACTCCTTACCCCCTCTTTGCACCTATGGAACAAAAATATTTTAAAATATTTTTAATTGATGAATATTATTTAATAATTATGTTTAATAATTTTTTTATTTTTTTATTATATAAATTTAGCAAAAATTATTAATTCTAATAAACCCTCTTTACCCTCCTTTACCCTCCTTTACCCCTCTTTGCACCTATTACCCTTCTTTACCCCTCTAAACCCCTTTTACCACTCTTTGCACCTATTACCCTTCTTTACCACCCCCTCCCTCTTTTAATTAATGAATGTAATTTAATAATCATGTTTTATTATTTTTTATATTATATGAATTTAATAAAATTATTAATATATTACCCCTCTTTGCACCTATGGAGCAAAAATATTTAAAATATTTTTAATTGATGAATATTATTTAATAATTATGTTTTATAAAATTTTATTTTTATTTTTTTATTATATTGAATTTAATAAAAAATATTAATTCTAATAAAATTATTAATATATCAAGTTGCCCCTCTTTATAGTTACCAAAAAAGATTTTTTACCCTTAGAGTCAGTTCTTGCTTTACCACTGGAATTACCAAATAAGATAAGGGTAACCCCTGTTCAAGGGTGACTCCTACTCGACCTCTACTCAAGAGTAATCCTTTTAAGATTTATCTCTCATCCAAACGCAGCCTTGGTGTATATTGTGGGGAACATGATTTGGACTGATTCAAATGGTTTGATAAAGAGTCTACGTGAGTAATGGATTGATGCATGAAGTGGGAAATGGGAAGAGCCATGCACTCCCGAATTGTCTGTCACTATCTTCCCTCATTTAGATTTTGAACATGGTGACCGTTGGGCTTTAAATTGTCTTTTGGACCATTTTCATCAGTGGAGCCCATGAAGCTTGCTGAAGAAAAAGAGACCCATGTTGCCAAATTAATGTTGAGGCATTGAACTAGTCTCATATTAGTTGTAAATAAGGAGATTTAAAGTCTTATAAATAATTTGAGTCATTTTACTTAATAAACTAGTCTTTTACCTGGATACTCAGTCTTAATAAGTGGTATAAGAGTCATATCCTAAATCACAATGCATGTGGACTCAGGGGATCCCCTAGCTGAACAGGGTGGCTAGCAACATTCTCTCCGCTCGAGAACGTCATTCGAGAGAAAGATTGTTGGGGCAAACAATGAGTCCCACATTGATTGTGAAGATGAGATTTAGTCCACAATCGACTAACTAGGCCCAGCTCAACTCAAACCTAAGAAGGAACTTGACCCAAGTTCAATCTCACCTAAGAATATCACAGGCTTGATTGAGTTTGACCCTGGGGTCAAAAATTCAGTCGAATCGATATTTCGGTCGAATTTTCATATCGGCCGAGATTTTTCTCTCTTCAAAATTATTATTTTTTTTTTAAATCACAGTGGCCTTTTTTTTAAAAAAAAATATTTTAAAAAAATAAAAAACGGCTGTTATATATATCGGCTGAGATGTCGGCCGGGCCCACAACCGATATTCGGCTAAGATTTCGGCCATCTTGGCTGATTTTTTTTTTTTTTTTTTACCAGCCAATACTTATACTTATCTTATCAGCTAAGATTTATATCCCTGGTTTGACCTCAACTCAAGTCCAACAAAACTTGACCTATGGCCAGCTCAAATCGAACTCGACCATCTGATATGACTATGTGACCGAAAGTGGACCTTAAGTTGGTTAAATTAATTGCAGAAGGAGTCACTTAACCTACTCAAACTTGATCAGCACCACAGTTTTTTGAGCGTTTGTTGGCCTGGCCCTTCTTCACATTAAATTTGATATTGGAATAGATTTTTCAAAATTGACTTCAAAAGAAATAGAGAAAATGTACTTAATTTTTATATTTTATTGGTGATTTTTCATCACTATACTTGTGTGTGTATAGATAAATATCAAGAATCATTTTGTTAAAAAAAATTAATCTTATTTTTTTAAGAAATCTCAACTAAAAGAGTTGGAATGATGGTCAGGAATTCAATTCAGAAAGTAAAAGTTCTAAGTTCGTGCTCACTTCACCTCAAAGGGCCACTCTCTATAGAGTTTTCGGTCTATGTGAATAGAAAGACTTACAAATACTTCAAAAATTAGTCGAGTGATCTAAAAACCTGAACACTTGTCACGCTCTACCCCTAGGACATGTGACAATTTTTTTTTTTTTAATGGTGCCCTCTCAACGCACCTTAATCTCTCACACATGGGGAATTAGCCAAGAAACGAGAACGCATCCATCTAAGGCCTACAAGGCCCTCGGAAATCCTGTCTCGAAATTTCAATAGAGTTTCGCCTGTAAATAGGACGTCATGACATTATTTCCACATGTGGAATCAGAGTTCTCATCATCCATTATCCATCCTATGCCATTCCACCACCCTAACATACAACTAACTTAGTTAAAATTTCATGTCCCTTCAAAGTTCCTTAATACAATCCACAAAGGTCTACAATACTAGTTGAAGGAAAGAGAAATACAACAAAACGTCTCAATTTCACAAAATACAAGGTCCAACTTGAATTCGACAACGACTCATGCATGCACTTCTACGCATAGTGCTGCTCTCACTTGTGGGCAATCAAGTTTCGTGTCACGATGACTACCTGTGTCCTCCTACGTTTCTCCCCACTTGAGAGTTGCACATGCAGTACAGGCTGTGATCACAGATTGTCTACGGAGTTGATGGAATTCTCGGTCTCTTTGCCATCTTATATGCGAAAACTCAATAATTTTTCAAAATAAATCTAAAATAAGGGTTAGATCACTACAACACCTTCATAAAAATAAAAATTGAACTCTTACTCTTTTTTCTACAACAGTAGTAAAAGATGTGCTGGGGTGGATGTGAGTCTCTAACGTAGCTGTTAATAACTTAATATGTCACTGATAGTGATATAATAATCCATTAAGAGGTGAGGAATTATATAATTCTTTACTTCTCAGCCCGAGAATCTGTAAATAATCAATGTTGACTATAAATATTAAATTTAAAATATGAAGTTTCTGAAAAATAATGTCATGTAAATTTAGTAATATTACAGTTAATCAACGGTGGAAAGGAAATATATAAAGTTTACATTATATAAGTGAAAAAAAAAAAACTAATATAGTCATGATAACAATATATAGACTTGCAGACAGGGGTTGAATCTCGGTTTCAACCGATTCTCTTATATTTTTTTATATCAAAACTATTAATATTAGACGATATTGGTGATATATATCGGGCTATATATATCGGATATCGCCAATCATTTTGGGCGATATTAAAATCTCTACTTGTATGGGATTGCTTAGGTTCGAGTTCTATAGTCACTCAACGCCAGTTGCGTGCAGGAGGGCTACGTGCATCCATAGTTTTATCCAATGTTCTCTTATTCAGAAAGAGGTGAGAGTAAAAATAAAATATAGACAGTAAGAAAATGTTGTAAGTTCATATATTTGATGCATTCATTTCTTGAAACTCTAGAGAGTCAGTTTTGATAAGGAAAGAAAGAACTTGAGTCAGTCTTGTCCCACTCAGTACCTACCTGCTTCAGCACGGTCTCCATCTGTTCGACTCAGATCGGCACTCGGGTTCTACTCACCGTGCTTTAAACAGCAACATTCCTCTTCCTCTCGACTCCTCTCTTTCTTCTATATATTATACCTCCCAATGATTGTAGAAAGTTAAATGAGAAAGCAACAAAGCTCCTTCTTCAGCCAAGCTTTTAAAATTCTGTTTGCCTTTTATTAAATAAGAAATTTAAAATCAAGCTTTTTTAATTAGATAGGGTGTTGGTTAAATTTTCAATTTGAACATTATGCTTATGTAAAGTATCTAGTAGGGATGAAACTCGAGTCTGGTCGAGTTGGATTTCAATAAATTCAATTCAACCCATGTCAAAAATTATTAAACCCGACCCAACTCGACTCGAATTGTTGACTTGAATTATTCAACCCAACCCAACCCGAATTTCTGACCCGACTCAACCCAAGTGTTGTTTTATAACTTGGTGCAATAGGGTTGGGTTGAATCGAGTCGGACTGCTTTTAAATTTCTCAATCCGAACTGACCTAAATTTCATACAGGTTTATTTTTTCCCAACCCGAGATATATTGATTTCTCAGATTGGATCATACGTATCGGGTTAAAATCCTAGCCAAGTTTCACCTCTAGTATTTTAAAAAAACATGAATGCCACACGATGAATTTTTACTTTATCATATTACTCTAATGATATAATTTTGGACATAAAAACTTTGATATTCAACTTTGTAAAAAAAAAAAGTAGATATTATTTTTATTAATTATTTTTATCATTACTATTTTCGGGTGTTGCTTTCACTTTCACTCTCCTTAGCAGCTTAACATTTTTTTTTTTTTTGTACTTTTTGCAATTTGCATGTAATGAAAGAGTGTCCCACTAAAGCTAAGTGTTATTTAATTTATGAATCCAGAGGTGACCACCAATGGACAACTGTGAAATTGAATAGTCCACATCTTTGGGGAAGAGTCTTCCTGTGTTTGCTGTCAACTAGCTAGTTGCAATACATGCAATAAATTTTCAATTTAAAGGCAACTGCATGTGACTTCTTGTTGAAGAGTCCATTATAATTTAATTATGTTTTGTTGGTTGATTAGACCAGTTTCAACTTCTGATATGATTGATAAAGAAATTCAGAAGTTGGGTTCACATTCAAGTTTCAAAACAATTTTATTTAATTTGAGTAAGATGGTCTGGATTAGAAAAAATTAAATTTTATTTAAGGGTTCTTAAATGGGACATCAGTTTTTTCTTTCATGGGTTACTTTATTTTTACTGTGGATAAAAATGTGTTTATATGAATATTTTTTATCTTTCCATTTTTCAATACCTTTTACCTACGTAGTCTCGTCAAGTTCATTTATCCATTTGTCTTGTCGGGTTAATTTGTCTCATCGAACTCATTTGTTCATTTGTCTCATCAGGTTTATTTGTTCATTTTCTCGTCGGGTTCATTCGTTCATTTGTCTCGCCGAGTTCATTTACCTCGTCAGGTTCATTTGTCCATTCGCCGAGTACATTTGTTCATTTGTCTCATCAGATTCGAATTTATTTGTCCATTTGTCTTGCCATATATATATATAATACGGTAGTAGTTTAGTATATACAGAAATTAGGAGAATCTATAGCGATATTTTTATTGATCTTTTCTCAATATCTCGAATAAGATCCAAAAAAAAGAGTGGTTGATGGAATGGTTACCTTTTTTTTTGTTGGGCTTTAAAAAAACTAAAGTCAAATAATTGATGTAATCTGAATATTTGTTCTAAAAATAGATTAGAGAAGATCAAATAAAATAAAAGAAAATGGAAATTTCAAACCCAATTATTTTATTCCATAGTTCATTCTTCAATTGGCTTGATTGACTTGCCCTCTTTAGGCACCATAAATGGTGTCACATGATGTGGTCTATATGGTGCTTTTTATAATTAAATTGTGGTCGGGTCTAGCAGATGCTCAGGTGAAATGCTCGAGTGATATGATCTCTAATAGTCACATGTCAGGTGGAGTTTGTTCTATAATAATAATAAAAAAAAAAAAATGTAGCCAGGTAGATTATTGAGAGAGCTATCTCACTATAAAAATAAAATTTATTGAATTATTTTTATTTTTTATTTTTTAAAAAAATTTGAAATAAATATCTGGATAAAAAAATTTACTTATCTCAATCAATTCCATTGATAACATTAAATGAACATTATAAAAGGCGAATCTAAGTTTAGTAGAAAAATAGTAATTTTACCAACTTAGATTCATCATAAATTAGACCCTATATGAAACTTATGTGCCTGAGCACCAAAAATACTAGTTTTATCTTCAAATCTTTTTCAAGTTTTGATGGTATTGTATTCTGTGCTGTAAAGTGACAAAAAGTCTCACATCGGTTAATTTGTGAAAACAGTTACTCTATATAACACTTTAAGCATCATTCTCTCAATTATTAACTTTTGAGAGTCAGTTTTACCTCAAGAATATTATCAAATCATGGCTTTCTAATCTGATATCAGAGAAGATTTCATGTGAAGCTGTAGGACACAACTGCACATGAGAACAAGTTTTAATTTATGTGAGACCCAGGTTTTAAGTTACGTGAGACCCAACTGCATGTGAGAATGGGTTCTAAGTTACGTGACAATGAGTCCCTACTTCCCACGTTTAGCCATGGGAAATTTTATTCTCTTATGCAAGTGAGTGAAGAAGTTCTACTACTTAGCCTTCTTAAAAAAATAATACTAACAGTTTTCCACACAACTCCCTATTGTGAAATAAATACAAAACAACCACAAATCATACACACCACAAGAAGAATTTACAGTGATTTTACGTGGTTCACCCGAAGGCTATGTCCACGGGACGTGATGCACAATTCCACTATGAAAAATAAATCCCAGACAACATATCATAAGGATTAAAACCAACCATTTCTTTTGTCCCCTTCGTCAGAGTCGCTCATTTCTATCTTGTTGTCTCTCCTCTCTTCACACTCAAGAAAAAACTCATAGCAAAAAAAAAAAACGTTAGAGAAAGAAACCTTATATACTTGTGCATTATCAATAAATCAGATTAGGCCCTCTGGGCCTAACATAAACACAACCCAAACCCAAAAGGACTTTTGAGCGAGAACCCAACACTCTCCACCTCTCTAAAACCTCTATATTCCCAGTTGATGTGATCTCACTAATGGACTTATTGAAAACCCATATATAAGAGCCTTAATTTTCCAAATAAGAAAGCAAGAAGGCTTTTCAACACTAGATCCATTAATAATCTTCAAACAATCTCTAACTAAGTTCTCACTAAATTCCTTGCTGAAATTCTCATATCCTATTCTTTAGGACAGAAGAAACTCATAATCCCAAAATTTGGACTCTCTTAACCCTCTTCTAAAATCTTAACTTCATATTGGACACTCCAAGATCTCCTAACATTGAGCCACAGTCACATTCTTCTCCACTATCACCCTAAATAACCTTGAAAAATCCTCCAAATAGACATCAACCAACCACAAATCCTCTTCGAATGAAACCCTATTAACTTTTCATAAATAATGAAAAAAAAAACTAAGATTATCTTTCAAAGACTTTGTAACCCTTTTAACACCCTTCCCAACCCTACATATGGATCTAAACACCCTTAAAGATTTTTTTTTTTTTAAATTCCCTCTTCCATCACCAACCCTTTTTCATCCCCTTTTATATATTTTTTTTTTGAATTTACGTGTGGAAAATCGTAGGATACCCAGCGTAAAACTCCCACGAATGAGCCAACTATCCTTAAGATACACAAAGGTTAGGCCATGGAGGCTCGAACCCACAACCTCTTGCTTGAGGAAGGTAATTCATGGGCTGAGCTTTCATCTCCTAGTTAGCCAATTAGATATATAAAAGTCTAAGCTCATTCAAATCCCGTCAAGCTTTTCAAGCGTAAATTCTGAGGCCGTCCATTTGATCTGATTAAAGTTCAACTACTGGAATTGAAAGTATATATGATAAGCTATAAGTGGACCAATAAGAAATCAATTTTGTCACTAGACATCATTGTAAGAACAAGTGGCTAAAAATTGAATTCTTACTAAAATTTAGAGCAATTTGTAGTTTGTGGAAGTCTGATTTTAATCTAATAGCTAGTTTTTTGCTAAGTTTCGTATGGAAAATAAATCAGGTGTAGGCTCACATATATGGGCTAAAAAAGTCCGATGGACTTATTCAATTTGCCTGAGTGGCCTGTTTAGCTAAATAGGCTAAAATGAGGCAAAAATCACCCTGTCGAAATAGGTTTGGGCTGGGCTCAGGCCGGATTCGAAATAGGTTTTTATTATTTATGTTAAAGTATATTTATTTATTTATATAGGTTTGGGCCGGGCTCAGGCTGGATTTGGACCGTGAACAGGCCTACTTGCTCTGTACATCTCTTAGTTTTGTCAAGTGGAGCCTTAACTGGTCAGTGGAATCTGTTTTTGCGTATCTTTTGTTTCCTCCGTGCTTCGTAGAGAGTAGATTGGAGTTCGGAGTTTGGACTGCGGAGGACAATGGGCTACATCTTGAGGGTGAGGTTAGCGTCCTTCTTCGCCGGTGCTGCTACGGCCTCCGCCTTGGGTTTCTACTTTCTCCAAAAGGATTACAAGATTGCACACGCATCCATCTCCCAACAGGTTCTCCTCTGTCTCCTCTTTGTTTTTCTAATCGATGCATACATCCAATCTCTTTTTTCTGGCTCAAGATATGTCAATTTTAGAGAAATTTGTGCATATGGGTGCTCTTGGAATCGCCTTAAAATGCCCTTTGATGTTGTAACAATCAATTGGGAAACGGATACGAAGAGTTCCATTGTAATTTCTAAAAAAGGGACCATTTTGAGGACTGAGGACTCAGGAGTGGTAGAATTCGAAAAAAAATTGTACATTTGGGTGCTTTTCTGAAATCCCCGTCAATTGCCTTTCGAAGTTGTAGAATCAATTGGGACATGAGTGGAGAGAGTTCTGCTGTAGTTTCTGGGGAAAACCCTTATCAGGAGTGGAAGCATTTGTTCATTCGGGTGCTTTTGAAGTTCCCATGAGATGCCATTTCATGCTGCAATATCCAATTGGGAGATCGATGGATTAGTTCTCTTATAATTTACAGGAAATTTTTTCAGGGGTGGTAGCATTTCACATGAAATGCTATTTGAAGTTCTAGAATGAATTATGATCCGCGTGGAAAGAATTCTATTGTAATTTCTTAAAAAAAAAATCCATGTCAGGAGTGTTAGCATTGATAGAAATCCCATTCATTGTGCTCTTTGATATTTTCAAGTCAACTCAGACGTGGGTTATCAGATTTCCATTGTAACTGCTAGAGAAACACATTTAAAGAGTGGTGGCGTTTGATAGAAATATGGGCTGTGTTTGGATTAGGGCGAGTTAAAGTAGGGGGTTCTCTAGGGAACTTGTAAAACAGGGGGTTTCCTTACAGGTGGAGAACCCCCTAGTTTTACTTTCTCTATCATTTAAAACGCTCTATTTGGTAAATTTAGGGTGGAGATTAGACATTTCCTTGTAGATTTATAGTAAATTAAATTCTTATTTTTTTATCCTTTACCCTATGATAATGCATTACCCTTTATGATATGTAGAAGGAACCCATGTACTTAGTCTGTCATTGGGACAACCATGTAAATAAAAAAATTGTGGGGCCCATATCTCATTTCCAATCACCATGTTCATGTCAGATTTGTGGGATGGTCTAATTGTTGATCATACGTTTTCTGCTATTTAGGCTTATATATCTTAGATGTCATGCAATCATTTCTTTCTATTACTTATTTCATTTCAATAATTTTGTAACTAGAAAAAATTCTTCCAAATATAATACAAATGGCAAGTGTTAAATGATATTTAAGTCATAAAAATAAGGAGGAATAGAAATAATGTATATGATGATTAAAATCCACACTTTGCAGTAAAAAAGGGAAATAGAAAAAATCAACCATGGTCTTAAAAAAAAAAAAAATCAACCATATGTAGAGGATGGCTAACCCATATAGGGGGTGGAGAAGTCACGGTGAGGATAATTGAGAGTGTGCACTGATTTCCCGACCCTTTGATAGGGAAGTCAGGTCACCTTGTTTTGAGGTGAGTTTTTTATGTGGGAAATGCCCTCATTTACAATCAAAACGGGGTGAGTTTCATTTTTAGAATGAGTTCAACTTTCCCACCTCTAGTAACCCTAATCCAAACACGACCATGAAGTAAGAAAATGTCAACTTGGAATCCATAATCAAATCCCACAATAATAAGAATGACCTAAATCTATATTGTAGCCCACATGTAACCAATTGGACTCTAGCAAGATTTTGCCTTTTTCTTCTGGCATATATTGTATAAATGTAATAGATGATGGTGCATTAAAAGTAGATGGCTCTAAGGAGCAAAACTGGGTTTTGTCTCCAGCCTGAGAGACACCTACTGATCATGGAGGGTTGTACATCAAGCGGTAATCACTTCGTTTGATAGTTACTCCTGTACTGCAATCTCCTTCCACTCCCACCCCCGCCGCCCAACAAGGAGAGTATTGTAACGCCCCGCCCCGCAACGAACCTGTGACATCGACGCGTCACGATCCGCCACGTGACGAAGGCATGGATTTCTCATTTTATTTTTTTCTAATTTTCAAAACTTATCACCACAACTAACAAGGAGATCTAAACGATTATAGTTCGAGATTTCTACCGAAATTTCGACAGAGTCTCCCCTAAAAGTTGGACATTTGGGAAATTTTATTCCCTACATCTTAACTTCAAATCACCTATCAAACCATAGCAATGATATTTCTCAAAATAATACTCAAGATGTTACGTACTCCACTCAAACACATTGGAGTTACGCCTTAAACAAAGTAACTTACTACGTTCCAAGGATTCTCAAATATAACATTTCAATTCTATTAAAATTGACAAACTCTCTAATAAGGGGATCAGATGAAGAGGTTTTTTTATTATAATATATTTTCTCCTTGGTTTAAGCATCTTCTTGGGGTTCTTCAAACCCCACTTCCATGGCATTCCCTAAAAATAATAAAGGGTGAGCTATACTAGTCCAATGACGTAAATGTAACACACTTCTAGAATATTTTTAGCATATTTAATTAGACAATGAAATATCATCTCATCCATCACCCAAGTATATAAGAAAGCACCACATGTATAACATATGACAATCATTTACACAAGTCAAATCATAAATCATCAAATAAACGTATGTTGTGCAAAATGCAACTCTATATAATGGACTCAATAATCAATGCCAACTTAACTCACATATGCCCATGCACCCTCACATATGTCCTTACAATCACACTTATGATACGGCGTATACGGTACTCTTACATATACCAACGCAGCCATACTCAACAACACTCGCAACACGGCGCACATGGTACTCTCACACGTGCCAACACAGTTGCGCTATGATGCGGCGCACATGGTACTCTCACATGTGTCAACCTTGCCATTCACGTGACGTGGCGCATACGGTACTCTCACGTATGCCAACACTGTCACACTAACACCCATGCTCAAGCTCATGTCCCTTTATGCATGCTGAATGCAATCACACTCGCAAGACTTGCATAACTCAATAAATATCAAATTACATGAGTAGTCATCAATCTTACTAGCACATGTTCATTTACATAAACACATATATATCCATTATGTTCATATCACCCCAAGTTCACCACTTCTTTCTATTTTGACTCCATATTTATCACAAATGTCAATATTGGAACCAAAAATGCATTGAACCAACCATATATCCATAGCATGCTTCACAATCATCACATTATGTCATATAATTTCATCATTCACATATATCACATCACACCAAGTTTATTCATAGAACACATCAATAATTTCAATAACCATATTGATAAGAAACAAAATTACATTTATTAAAAACATAGGTTAATGTGTGTTTGAAACCCTCACCTCTAAATGAATGTGAGACTGCTAAATAAATGAATCTGCTTGACTTGAAGGGGGTAGAACTTGATCAAGATGCTTGTTGATTTTCTGTTAAGAGGGTTACAAGGTTTCAATCATATAAGGGATACTTGAATGCCCGACTGAGTCAGCTTGGTGACTCAGCTGAATGGAAGCATTAAAAAACAGTATAATATTGTTAATGAAAACGATTGATTAAATAAAAGAGGTGGGAATCAAGGCCAAGCTCATATATATATTTTATTCAAATGAAGTCAATCTCAATCTAGGTTGGTTGATTCGATGCATAATATATACATCTCTGACTGGTGTTATTTTCCAACTAAGAAAGGGATTTAGACAAGGGGAGTTCCCAAACAGAACTGGTTCTACAGTTAATAGGAAATTACAAAATAAAGTAAACTAGAGAGAAAGAGGGTTCTGATCTAGCCAAGTGACCGAGGATAATGGTCCCATTTTTCAAATGCAAAAGGGGAAATAAATGGGATCAGAAGTTAGAAATAATTTGAAATTGAGATTTCAACTGGGAATAAATAAAATGGGCTCAGCTCAGAAGTAGAAATTTGTAATAAAATAAAAGATATATTAAAATGCTGAGAACTGCAAGTAGATCGAAATAAGTTAGATGGAAATTGGGAAAGTGAAGAGAGAAAAGACTTACCGTTGACGGTAGGATCGGCAATCAACAGTTGGTGGAGAGATCTTGGAGTGAAAACCTTGAGATGCTCTGATCTGATGAAGAGCCAGGTGACAGATCACAGCCAACAATCTAAGGTAAAAATTTGGGGTTTTCTTTAGGCGGGACAGCACTGGAGCTCCGACGAGAAAGTTGACTTCCAACAAGTGGCAGAGCAACAAGTTCAGGTTTGTGATTACTTTCTCAAAGATCTGCTAATGAGTGAAGAAGGGAGAAAAAGATGCAAGTGAAGGAGAGTGGATTATGGTTTATTTTCAAGAGAGGAGGGAGTAAGGGGTTTCTTGAATTAGGTGGGATGATGACCGATTGCAAGGGAAGAGATAGAGTTTTCACTGCCGTTGGAGAGATTTGAGCGAAGAAGACGGGAGCGTGTGCGATGGTTCGGAGATCCGTTGCCATTTGGGTTGACATGGTGAAGAAAGGGGGTTTTGGGGTGGCACGGCTGAAATGGAGATACGGTAGAAGAAGAGAAGAGAAAACACGGTAAAGGGTCTCCTCTCCTTTCTTCCTTGCGCATAAGGAGAGAGTGAGAGAGAGAGTCGGGTGGGGCCCACTCGAGTTTGGGTCCTTAATATATTTGTTATTATTATTTTACAAGAAATTTGGGATTTTAAATCATAGTTTTTGGAAAGGAAAAATAAATAAAATCACAGTTAAATGAAATCTTAATTGCACAAATCGCAATTTTATACGTGGTATTTAGGATTTCAATTATCACATAATTGAACCCGAAAAGACGGGTCGGGTCATTACAAGTATACCATTGGGTGTCGGTGTATCTATTGAAAGAACAGGAGCTCACAAGATCACTGTGTTGCATGGTGGAAAGATTGTGAGTGCCACATTTGGGTCTTCAATTGGGGTTTATTCATGGTTCTAAAACAATGGATTCTGTTGCTGGATCATTTTGATGGCATTCAAAGCTTCACTCTAATGGGAATTATTCCCCATTTGGGGGTTATATCATTTTAATTTATGGCTACATCGTAACAAACCCGCATTCTATTTGTTTCTTTTGGAACCTCCAAAGAATATGGCTTGAAAGTTCTCCTAGGAGATTTTATTTTTACAGGATTGAAGAAGTGGAGAGAATAGAAATGAAAGTGGTAAAACCAAAGAAGTGATTTCTGGGCATTGTATGATTGGATGAAAGAATTGGGCTCTTACATAAAAAATGTGGAGATTTCAGGAAGAAGAGAGGTATTTTGGAGGAACTAGAGGTCCCAGGTTCGAGTCCCCATTCACCCCGATGCCCTTCGCTTGTGGGGGGCTACGTGCATCCGAGTTTTACCCAATGCCCTTGTACTCGGGGAGAGGTGTCCAGAAATGAGGTGTCAAAAGTCAAATGTTGGAGGTCTATTGCAAACTTTGGTGTATCATTGTCCAATAGAGTGTGTTTTTGTTTTTTTTTTGAATGATTGGTAAGTAATTCATTCAAAAGAAAAATCAGTGAACATAACAAACAGAGAGACAAAACTCAAAAGGGAATTTGAGAATCAGAGGGTGCTGAAACTCCCACAGCTGCAAGGGGACTCAAAAACTCATCCAGGGATGAGAAAATACCAGAGGAGGTGCTAGACTAACTGGATTCAACAAGAAAACTCCCAAAATCAGCCAGAGACAGAAGAAGACTATGGATCTGCTGAATGCTTAGCCTGCTAATATTTTTCAAATCGAAGTTTAGCTCAGAAAGGGAGGAAGTGTAGGCAGAAAGGTGACTATGGTGCTTCCACAAGAAGGCAGATAACTCGCAGTCACCAAGGAGGAACGTCTTTAGGAGAAGATTCTGATCAGCCAGACAGGAGAGAATGGCCTGAGTGAGCAGAAGAAGATTGAGAGAGAGAGTTGGACACCATAACTGCCTATTACGCTCTAATCAGACAAGAGCCAAGGATCCTTTTATCACACCCCAAGTAAACTGCTCGAGAGAGTTGGACACCATTTACTGTATTTCCTTCAATTGAGATCTAATTTCCAATCCTAGTGCCGGGAGGCTTCGAAGGAATCTGTGAGGGGGGAGGAAGGTTCTAACGAGCAGAGAACGACCCAGAGACCTTTTTAATTTCCTCATTCGACAGGAGGAAGAAATTTTTTGATCTGATATCCTTTGTAATGAGTGAGCAGACTCTTTCTGGGGAGCTACAGCAATAATTGATAACTCAGTTATTCCTTTCAATCCAGCAATGCCATACCAGAGTAGGAAAGGAAAGACGAGAAGCCAAATTCTCAAGAAAGGACTGCTTTGATAAAAGGTAATGTCTGTACCAGTCCGAGGGAGAGTATATCCCAAGAAGAATAATTAGGTGGGCAAGTCCTGACTCTCTTCTATAGTCTTTTCAGGTTCACTGTCAACAAAAAAGTGTGGCAGCCAATGTAATGAATTTTTGGGGATAGGTAGCATTTATTTTGATAGCACTTTCTAAGGTTAAAGGATTTTGTTGAATATCCTATCACAGTGAAATCCTAACAAAAATAATCTGAAAGCCCAGAAACTTTCCCTACTCAATGGCTTCCAGTGTTGGTGCAAATGAGGAATGAGTAGATCACCTACTTCTCCACTGCCTATTTGTTATACCCATTCAGTCCCAGTTCTATCTGTTTTCTCCTATACCTTGTTCCTTCTAGCTTCTTTTTTGGCTCTTATGGAAGGATGGGGTTCGGGTGCTTTTTCAAGGAAAGCTCAAATATACAGTTTGGCAAGAGCGTAATAGGCAGTTGTGCGTCCCAAAACCTCGGTTTTCACAAGGTGTAAAGTAAGTCTCATCCAATGGGCTATGACAACCAAAGACTTTTGAGTATTTTGTGGAGAATCGTCTCTTCCAATGGGCTATGACAACCATAGATGAGTGTTTTTTGGAGAATCATTTCATGGAAACATGGTCTATAGTCCTTTGAATTAATCCTAATTACGGTAGTGATTTTTTGGGGAATTATCTCATGGGAGCGTGACCTATCATCTCATGGAAGCATGATCTACAATCTCTTGAATTGATCCTAACTGTGGTAGTACTTGATTGTATGTAGTCATGATCTGTGAATCTGCCCAATTTCTCTTTGGGTGAGCATTCTTGTATTTGTACATCCCACATCTTTCTTTTGTTAATAAAATTGTAGTCATGATTACTAAAAAAAGTATGTAATTTTTATCTTAAATAGGATGATTAACTTCATCTCTAGAATTCATGATCAAAGCCTTTTCCGAATATTTTTCTGAAGAATCTCGACAGGTTCTATGTGTTCTTTTTTATGGAAAGGATTGGCTCCTCCAAGAGGGGGGGCTTTTTTTTTTGGTCGGCGGTCCTGGGAAAGTTTTAACCAAGCTATTTCAGGGGAAAAAAAAGAGGAAAATATTTGGCCAAGGAAATCATGGTTAAGTTAATTGTTTGGATAAAAAAGGAGTACAACTTGAAGTTGAGTAGCCTGTTTTTTTATTTTAGGAAAAAGATGAGATGGACAATCATTTGATTTGACGTTGCTTATTCTCCCAATGAATTTGGGGTAGTTTCTTGGAGCTATGTATATCAAAATGGTCTTTCTGCACAAACTATGATATATGGAAGAACAAAAAGTCAGATTTGTGGCTATCTTCATTTGTATCACCTTCAGTGATCCTGCTAAACTTCCATCTAATTTATGTGATAATTCCTGCAGCATGAATTACCACATAAAATGCTAAAAATTCCAGTTGTTGTACCTTTTTTTCCCTACCTAATGATGTGGCAACCTCCTTGGTTGGAGATTTCTTGGAGCTCTTGAAGGGCCAATCAACTGTAGTTTGCACATCAGCATGAGGGTTAAAAGGGTACAATCTCCATATACTTATAGTGTATCATTTACTAATGAGAAAACTCATGACAAGCTTGCTTTGGCTTTAGTAAAATGATCATCTAATTGTTATTAAGATGAAATATGCTGAAGACTGATTTCCTGCAGGCAGTATAGTCTTCTTGAATAGAATGGAAGTCCATTGCAATATTTTTTTCCCCCAGATTGTGTGAAACACTGGATCAAATCCCTTTCTTTATTTGGACTAGTATGATTGACATGAAGGGGGAAAGGGAGAGAACCAGGAGAGGGAGAGGAAGGGGTGGCAGGATTGTGCTGAGATTTGACCGATTAGGTTTTCTTTGAAGCTACACTTTTCTTGTCCTTTTTGTTGGTGTACTTGAACTGGCATTGTACTTGGAGTTCTCTTTGTACACTTCTCCATTATCCACAATAAAATTTACTATTGATTCTTTGAAAAAAAAAAGGTTATCGATTGCATTTTCCTTCAAATATTGGAAAATTCATCCAATTCCCTCTTTTCTCTCTACAGGTGAAAGGTCTCTACGAATCTCTTGATGGGCGCATCTCTGCATTGGAAAATTTGAAAGAAGTGGAACCTCCAAAACAAATGGAGGCCAGAGAGTAGAATGTAAGACACTGCTGCCGCTGATGAGGTCCTGTATCTCTCCATGCGTTTATTGTCGGGCTCATTTTTAGTGTTTCCAATAAATACAACTCAGCGGATCAGTATGGGATGATTCAGTTACTCGCACCCCCACTGAGATTTTTTCTGCTTTATGCTACTCTTATGTCAAGATCGGCCTCTTGGCTTTAATGGGAATTTTTCTTTTTTAAACCAGTAAATTTGCATCACCACTATTTTCTTAAATATTGTTAAAGAAATATGTGATATCTCGATACTGCAAAAGTTCCATTAGTTTGCTCTTGTAGGTGCATATTCCTACTACTCCCATACCATTGTAGCACAATCATGATAATCATTTGGCATTTCTGTAACATCATGGCTAGTTCATAGGGGTTATTATGAGAATCATACACCATTCTCCTGAAAGATTTCAAATCATAGATGCCAGGTTGAAGCTTAACATTATTGTTCATACTCTATCTGTAACTTTGTGCTATTGTCATGAATACATGCGTTTTCTCATGTTTCCTTTTGTGTTTTCTAATTTCTTGTTTTTGATCGTTTAGATGGCATTCAATTGTAGAATAATTTTAAGGTGGGATTACCCATTAAGTAGAGCAAGCTTGAGGTAGAGAATCCCACTTTGTTCCTCTTTGATTTTCACTGGTGAAAGGTAGTGAAACTGTTATACACAGACATTTTTGTGAAATAATTGTTGAAGAAATGAGGAGCGAGGGGACTGTAGTAAATGATGATTTCACCATACTCAAAGGTACAAGCATTAAGCTAACAAGTGAGGTAAACAGTCTTTTCTCTACTTAGGTCCCTACCAAATTAGGAAAATCCTCACCCTCGTGAAAATGTTTGTGCCCCCTTTATACCCCACATTCAAATGCCAAGTTGGTTAAAGATGCATAGAATGGTTATCAAAAGGACTAATGCTGGTGTCGGTGTTTGCATTATCTATGCTCATGATACCTTATGTCAGAGTAAGATGAGGGAATGTTGGTTAAGTTGGTTTCCCCACATCTATATGATGTGGGCATCAAACCGGAAGTAAATGAGAAAGAAGAAAGTTTCATTTTTCATCTCAGCAAATGGAGGGTTAAACTAGCCAATTTGGGCTTCGAATTGTATGCTTGATGCATGTGGACCTCACCCATGGACTCAAGACCCACTTGAGAGCATGACAGACCCCACAAGCATGGAGGCACAAGTGGTAAACGAATTTCTCTCCAATTTGGCTATTTTTTCTCTCTCATGGTAGGCGTTGGACTCTCCTTGGCAAAGCATCATTAATCGTCACTTATAATTAACAGAAAACAAGTAGTACTGTTGCAGGCATAATTGAGGCATCAAACGATATCGAATTTTGACGAAATTAGGTTTGTTGGAAAGTCTATTCAATGAACGTTCCAACAAGTCCAAGTTTGCACAATTTCAATTTATGTAGCCTAAGTTATGACTGTTTTTCTAGATAGGTGCTAGTGAGTAATAGAAACTCTCCAATTTTGACTCAAACTTCTACGTTTGTGGCTTATGGCGTGTACACTCCTCTCCAATGTGCAATGAAATGCTTTGGCGCAAGGGTTAGTAGTGTCTTAGTTGATTTTGACTCTTATGTGGAATTATTTAATTGGTTGTAATTTTATTTTCTTTCTTCTCATAGGTTAGGATGATGTAGCATGGATAGATTCCAATTTGGGCTTGCACGTCCAAACTCCTTTTTTTCTCTCTTGTTCACATAGCATTAGAAGGCCCATTTGCTGCATACAAGCTGATGTGTCGAATTCCACATCATCATCCACGTGGTCTAGTTGGATGCCATATAGGATGGAATCTTGCAAACACAAAAGGTCTTGGGCACATGGAGCTGATTGGGATCACAAATTGGATTTAGAAGTAATACAAATAGCAAGGACTCCAAGCTTGGGCGTGTGGTATCTCATGGACAGATTTGGAGCTCAAAAAATTAGCAACAAATTGGATCAAATTAGCATATTCTCTAAGCCAAAATTCACCAACAGCTAAGTTTAGTTTATGATGTAATTTTTGGGTTTTTGGCTAGCTCTCATTCGAGAAGATTTAAATTAGTAGATCAAGTGATTAAGAAAGGTTTGGGCTTGTATGGGAGCAAGGGATTTTCTTTTATTTTTTTAATTCTTTCGATCTAAGAACTTAGCACCCAAAGGATACTTTAAAATATAAATAGTGCCATGGGCATCCATTATATACACAAGAACTTGGAATTCAAATTTAGTGAAGCTTGGGGCTTTGGGAGCCTCTCTTTTATGGTGAGTCTTGTTTTGGTTTTTTTTTTTTTTTTTTGATTTGAAGTTGTGTTGAGTTAATTTTACTTTGAAGTGATTGTTTGTGTTGATTGTATTTTAAATTTAAATGTCCAATTACATTCCATCCAATTCTTTATTAAAACTGGATTCCACAATTCAATTCTAATTCATTAGAAGGTTCTTTTTAGGACTAAAACTCAGGCTGGTTGGGCCGGGTTGCAATAAACCCAACCCAACTCATATAAAAAATTATTGAACCTGGTCCAACTTGAACTGAATTGCTCAACCCAACCCGACCTGAATTGATAATTCGACTCAACCCAAGTGTTGAACCGAATCACTAGCCGACTCAACTCGAGTGCTATATTAAATTTTGAATGGTTCAGGTCGGGTCAGGTCAATTTTAAAAAAACTTAATCCGATCCGACCTAAATTTAATTCGGATTTTTTTTTTCTTCAACCCAACTCGACCCTAATTTTAAAAATGCAAAACTAAACCCTCTTGATTTCTCAAGTCAGGTCATGCGGATAGGGTTAAAACCCGGACCAAGTTTCACCCCTAGTTCTTTTGTTATCAATTGAATTATGTCGGATTCATTTTATGCATGCATTGTTATTCTTAACTTGCATTTTGTTTGTAGGTTCAATTAATTACATTTAACCAATGCATATGAAATTATAAATCCCATATTCATTTGAAATTTCATCTAAGATGAGGGTTCTTGGAAGATATGTGAGATTTTTTGCATTTTGACCAACAACCTTCATCAAACATATGATACGATAGAATGTGGGGTGCCAAAGAATATGATTGTCAAACTGTTTCAAGTAAGAAAGCTGTTGTCATGGTCATTATCATAGCTTCAAGTCTTTTAAGTTCTAACCCCCTCTATGTTTTTCTTTAGAGGTAACAATAAAAATTTATTGATAAAAGAGAAGAAGTATTAACCCTCCCCCTCTATGTAGGATTCACTTTTTAAAATTTTTAAGTCTCTTATTCTATCATCTTAAAAGCTTGCTATAGGTTGATAGTACAAAGTTTCCATGAGAATGATGATAATAATATTTATACCTAAACATGTGACAGAGGCTTTGGCAAGATGATTCGTATGTCAAAATGGACAATACCCCTAAACATGATAGTATTCTTATTTCTTAGAGATGGGTATATAGTAGATATTATCTCGGTGGTACCTCTGTATTCAATTTATTCAATAGATATTTCTTCTTTTTTCTTTTCCATGAGGAGTGGTGTAAAGAAGTTTGAAGATAAGAGAATTTCTTGACGATGAAGCCAACCTTCTCCGACATGTTAAGACATTGGAGTCATTCATTAGCAAGATACTGTTGGAATCAAGGGTCCGAATATCGGCTGATACGAATCGTATCTGTCGATATGATACAGTTTTGAAACCTTACCATATCAGCCGATATGCCGATATCTCGGCCACATCATATCGGCCGATATCGGCCGTTTTTGTTAAAAAAAAAAAAAGGAGTGAAATTTATTGGCCAAAGTCCGCGACCCATCTCGCAAACAATGCAACCCGTTCCGTGGACAGTCAAAACCCGTCACACGGACGGTGAAACCCGTCCGTGACCCGTCCCACGCCCACAATACCCTGATAACGAGATATCAGCCGATATCTCAGCAGATACCATTTTTTCGACCTCTGGTTGGAATAATAAAATTCTTTGTGAAGATAAGCCGATGAGTTATTCAAAAGAATTAGTAAAAACCCTTTCATGAAATGAGTAACAACATGTCACCACCCATTTAAGGATGTAAATGGATATTAAAATATTCAAAATTTATAATATTTATTTGAAAAAAATGGTTTAATGCAAAATTTAGATCATATGATTCTCGGTAAGAACTTGCTTATATGCAAAAAGTATTCTATACAAGGCATATTGGATTATTTTGTAGTTTTGCCTATGCATTAAAGAATAGATCATTCTAAATCATCATCATCACTATCGAATTATTTATCTCATCAATTTAAATATGACTTTCATATTCAAATTTGACAAAAAAAATTATGCACTGACTGTCCTATCTAATTGAAATTTAACTCACAATTTTTAAACAATTGTAATTTTTCCTTGATAATAATATTATTTTCCTCCAACGTACAGAAGTTTGGTCAAACGGTTAAGAAGTTTTCCCTTTGATTTGATTCACACTCAAATCCTTCTAAATCATTTTTCATGAGATTACTTTTCATCCACTTACCATTGAAGATATCCATTAAAAAAAAAAATTGTATTTAACTTATTTCAAGGTGAGCATTGTGGCTGTAGTATCGCACGTATCCATAGACGTTGCCTGTGGCCCTACTTGCTATCCAACGCCACACACAGCGCGAGGCCTACATCCATACATTTAGGATTGTAGGGTTTGATGTTTCTTCTTTAAAATTATAAAAAAAGGGAGAGAAAAAAAAAAATTAAGAAAAAAAGTGAGTTTTTCTTTACTGCTCTATATAATCATTCAAGAAGTCAATTTTTTTTTTTATCATAGCAATGGTTGAAATCTCATTGTATAAGGTGATTTTTTAATATCAAATTCCTTCTTTTTTTTTAAGATAATTTATATGAGGTAAAAATAAGTTTTGAAGGCATCAATTAAAAACTTTATATTTCTTAAATTTTTTATAATTTTTAAATTTGAACATATCTTTAGAAAAAAATATTTTACTAGTTTTATAATTAATAGATAATTATATTTCTTATGTGACTTTTCTATTTTACCATTAATTTCAATTGTGCTTTGAAAATTTGTTATTCTTTACTTAATTTGAAAATTTTAAAACATAATTATTACTTTTGTTTTTTACAACAATTCACATCTGAAAATGATCATCTTCACAACAAACATTATCTTAGTTAAAAGTAAATTAAGTATAAATTCAAATCAAAGAATAATAAGTATAAAAAAATTATTATAAAAAATTTAGACTCAATTAAAAATTAATCATTTAGTTCAATACGAATTTGATTTAAGATGATACTTTCTCAAATTATTTATCCTACACCCATTTTCTTGCCTCTCTCTCTCTTCGTGGCTGCCATTGCATCCGAGGGAATGCTCGCCGCCGCAGCAGCAACAGCAGAGCCTCTTGCTGGGCCTAGAGCATCCTCATCCATACTACCCCGACATCACCGACGGCGTGCAATAGTAGCCGTCAACGCCAAGATTCAGAGGGGGGAAGATGAAGAGATGGGTGACATGGGCTTCGCCGTTCTCACAGCCCTCAAATCGTCGGATCCACCTTCCACAGACCAGAAGAAGACAACTGTCGAAAACAAAGCGTCTCCGACTCCCCTCACCGGCTCCGACGTGCTTCTGGCCTTGCAGAAAGCCGCAGCTCACAAGGGTCGTAGCGCCAACAAGGGAAAAAAGAGAGGGAAGGGTAATGGAATGCGCGTCGGCATGGACGCCGCCGCCCGAGGAGGCCAGACTGTCCGAGCCGATTACAGAAACGTCCGGCCTCTGAACGTGCACAGCGATTGGGCGGCCCGTTTGGATGAGATGGAGGGGCTTCTCCAAGAGCTCAAGATGGAAGAAGAAGCCCGATAATCCCACTTTTACCGAGTCGACCTTTTCGACTCTGTTGAGTTCCTCTACTCATTGGCCCAAGTTGAGTTGAGTCCGGCCCAGCTTTAAAACTATCATCAATTTAGAGGTTGAGTTCTGGATTGTAACGGCACATACTATCCGATGTGGGTCCTTTAGTCCTATCTGATGGATGATGGTGGGAATGGAAACTTGAAAAGGGCCAATTTGAACTGTTACGTGTAATAGGTGTGGAACAATTGAATCCACAGGAATACCATTTTAATGTGTATTAGTACATAATTATGTATGTAAATCATCAATATTGTCATTTCTTATTTATTTAGAGTTTACTCTTTCAGTTACTGAGTTTTGGATATTTACTAGGCTAAATATGGGTTTAAGAATTTGGGTCACCCTCATATGTGTATGTATGGATCCGTTCATGTCTAATTGTCTAAATGTATTTTGAGCTTCATTGCATGGTGTATTTGGAATTTAAATCAAAAAAAAGCTTTTAAGAGAGTGAATGAGAATTTTATGATCAAAGCAGTATAGAAAATTTTAGAAGAGGTTATAGGAAGCTTTTTAAATGGAATTTGGACTGATATGATTGAGTGTGATGTAAAAAGAAGTATATAAATAAAAGGGCACATGAAACTTTACCTCTATTTAATTATCCCATTCATTGATTTCAAATTTTTATTTTCATGGAAAATTAAAAAAGTCAACTCCATAGCTAGATTAAACTTTGTACACAAGATATTTTATAGGTTGCCCAACTAATGCACCCAACAATGTGAGATTCATACTCTCTGTGATGAGAAGTCTCTGTAAAGTCTCACTAGGAAAGTATAAATAACTAGCGTAACTCTTTAATGAACTTGGATTATTAACAAGAATTCCATGAAGCTCATTGGGCTTTTTGGCCCATTTCACCATATGTACTCAACAATATCATCTACTTAGATTTTGAAATTAGACCCCAAAGTGGGTTCATGTTCATTTCATTCAATCGTACCCAAGTCTGAGAGGGGTCCATACCGAAGTGAGAATGCCAGTGCTCTGAATCCATCGCTTCTTTAACAACTTAATATTCAACTAAAAGACCAGCTTACGCCACGAAGACTCGAACTCGCACCATCCAGCTTACGCCACGAAGACTCGAACTCGCACCATCCTGCATGCGTCCTGAGGTAGAATGTTACCAGCTGAGCTACCCCGTGTAGTGTGGTAGGCGTATACCTAAATTTGCTACTACTAGATAGAAAAGTTGGATAAACTACTACATTCCAATTATGATAATGAGAACCTGGACATGGATCTGGCCATGGGTCCCACTTCACTAAGAGACTAAGATAAGGGGTCATGACTCATGAATAGGAATGGGTCTATCTTTGCCCATGCCCAAGAAAGGATTTGAACCTTGACCCTTTGCATTCTGGTACTTTAGAAGGCCCGGACAACCAGTCCCTTGCATCTCTACTGGTAGAGAGGAAGTATCTTTATATCGAAAGTTCTGATACCTAAGAAAATCCAACCAGGCTCCTGTAGAGCTAAGGCCGACAACAAGCCCCCTGCATTTAATCATTAAAGGGAGGGATTAAACCAACAGGAAATGCCGCAAGCTCTCTATGAACCATTAAACCATGCCGAAGTCTTGTTACATTCATGATTCAGATAGGTTAAAAGGCCGTGATTCAAAAAGATCGAATGGTAACATCTTCAATGGTAAGAGCTATTACAATTGTGCCAAGGTGGAATTTCATTCAGCAGGCAAGGGAACTTCTATCTTGGCCAAACAACAATAGGGAACTCCATCTAAGAGTCAAATCAACAAAAACAATACTATAACATTCAAGTTAGATATAGGAGATTGCAAATTGCATGGTACATTTCAATTGTCAGATTGTCGGGAATCACTGGTATAACCTTTTCTTCCATTTGGCAAAACAATGACACCTACTTGATTCTATGGGATCAAAGGATTCCACCCAGTGCCACATCTCATGCAAATGAAGATACATGCAGCATATCAAAAATAAGAGAGAAGCAGTGCATGCCTAGAGCTATCAGACATCATTCATTTCGTCCGTTTCAAAGTGTTCATAAAACAGAGTAGCTCATTCATCAAAGTGAAAGAATACTACAAAACTCGTCCAGTCTTTCATGGGAATCTAACAAACAACATTCAGTGACAAGGTAAACCACTAATAACAAGTTCGCCCCAGCACCAACCTGTGGTTCGGTAGAAAGATTGAAAAGTCAACAACCATCATGGCAACCACAGGCGAAAATTGCTCACTTCCTACTTCCCTCTGGAAGTGAGTTACAAATAATAAAGGGCAATTAATAGTCATTTCTTTGCTAGAAAGAACTAGTTATCCACCTGTCTTACCCTAGCTAGTATGGGCGATATCTTCTCCTGTAGTTGTCATCACCACTTCTTTCCCTCTCTCTGTCCCTGTCTCTGTCCCTGTCTCTGTCTCGGTCCCTGTCTCGGTCCCTGTCCCGGTCTCTCTCTCTGTCCCTCTCTCTTTCTCTGCTTCGCCCTGTATACCCACTTGAGCCACCGGGCCGATCACTCCGACCAAGCAGAGGAGGAACATGTGTACCAGGTTGCTGCCTATATTAATGCATATACAAAAATGAAGAGGAAAACAAGGTAAATGAGTTGTAGAAGAAAACAAAATACTCACAGAAACAACAAAGTTTTCCTCTCTCCAAGACAGCAGATCAGCCAATTAATAAAAAGAAAAAAAGGTTGGAATTCTAGAAGAATAAGTGCAGACCAATGTCTGAGACAAGACAAGTATTTCAAGAAGTCAATTTGGATTAATGCTAGGTAGATCACCTAAAACCATTTTCCCATTAGACAAATGAAGAAGTTAAGAGAGAAGGAAAGATTCAAACATGGTTTCCATCAGTGCAAGATAGAACTATGATAGGAAACCAGGCAATTAATATGACAAACATTAAAAAGGAAGTACACACCCCTAAAGAATATGTCAAAATTATACATGATATGTATAAAGGGGCAAAAACATGCATAAATAGTGTGGATGTACAGCAAAGTTCGTAGTTGGAGTTGGCTGTACCAATGTCCACTCTGAGCCAGAGTCTATTTGATTTGGTTATTGACAAATTAGAATTCAAGATAATGTTCCTTGGTGTATAATGTTTGACGATGATGTCATACCAACTAATGAGACAAGTAATAGCTAAATAATGAGGAACAAAGCTTCTGAGGTGAAATGTCTAGCTTCTGAGGTGAAACGTCTAAAAAAAAAATAGGATAAAAACAGCATATACAGTGTAAGCTTAGTGAATTTAGCAGGGAGATGAACCAACCAAAACTGAAAATGGCTTAAAAGCGCATAATAACAAACTTCCAAGAGTGCAACTACAGAACCAAAGAAAAAACTTTAAAATGGATATAGCAAGTAGGATGGGCACAGGATGCACTCAGTGTACACAAGCTAGAGTGTTGTGTAATGAAGAGTAATGATAATAATGATTTTGATGACAGATTAGATAACAGGGTAGGTTCCACGTAAAGATAACGATAACGATGATGATGACAAAAAATAGCATCATCCATAAAATTTCAAGTGTTTACACTTTACACTGCATATGGGCCCCCCTTCTTTATAAGGCCCCCAACCATCATTTCCCTGTTTTCTTTCTGACAGTATCGCGGTTATTGTTAGCTATGGTAGTAACACCCCTTTATCACCTATAGGGTCATAAAGCCATCTTTCAAAACATTCTTTGGGAGTGGTGTGATGAAAATAGCTAAATCAAGTTCCACCCTACTTACAAGACATAACCAAGGCGACCATCTGGCAAGTACATTGGCACCATTTGCATCCCTGCTGGCATTGGACCTCTACCATATATCACGGGCTGCTCAGAAGGTACCACCAAATCATATGTAAGCAAATGACAGGCAGACAAAATGAAGTCAAAGAAGGGAATCATGTGATTCATAACCATAAAGAAGTTATAGTAAGCTCCCATTTCCAAATGAAAAAGAAAACACATACCTGTCCAAATCCAGCAGTACCATATCCAGCACCTACAGCTCCATAAGGATCACCAAGAAAACCATAACCAGGTGGTGGAAGATAACTTGGAACAGTCCCACTTTTGTAGGAATTTGAGGAAGCATCAGTCTTCCTATCATTTTGAGGCTTAGCAAGGGAGACCTCCAAGACATGTCCTGTGGATCATCCACGATATCATCATAACCACATACAGAGAAGCATTGGAATCTAAAGAAAATTCCACCATGCAAACAAGAAGGTTAAATGAGAAATACAATCATTAGAATGATCCACAATATCATAACTCCAGTACACAAAAAATTGGAAAAAAGAAGGTGAATCCTTTGAACTTAAAGCTCGCACACACAGGCAGGATCAAGTGAAGCCTTGTTCTCCTATAACAATTTAAGGACAACTAGGTAGGGGCAACCAAGGGCCATGTGGATGGATTGGTTGGAAAAATCTTCGGTAGAATAAGGTGTCTATCAAAAATAGCCCTGATCAAATAAATAAAGTCATGGTTTTTGAAGTCCTAAAGTTTCAATTTTATTCAATGGCAGAAAATCATGGGATTAGACCAATGGGTTGTGTAACTCAGATTTGGTTCAAATTGAGTAAGGATTCAATTCATTGGGGGTAGGAGCAAGGAGGGAGTGTGTGTGTGGAAAAGAAAGAGAGAGTGGGGGGGGGAGACCCACCAACATCCTGTAAATTAGATCCTTATTCATTTGGACCCAAATTTGAGCTACCCAACCATTGATTTAACCCTGTGAATTTCCACCATCGGAAAATTTTTATTTTTGTCCCCTTAAAAGATATGGCTTCACTTATCTGATCAAGGTAATTTTTGACAGGTATCAAATCCAAGCAAAAATACCATTCCAAACTACCCATCCATAGATCGGAGTGCTTGCAAGGGTGTGCAAATAAGAGTGCCCAAGGATCCATGTTATATGAAGGATTACCCATACACTCACATTTACACACCCTTATGTGGGGCCCACCTGGGCACATGTGGATGGGCTGGTGCAAAAGGTCTTAATTTGAATATGATGCCTAGGAAAAATCACCTTGATTGGACAGTGAAGCAATGTATTTCATAAGCCCAAATTGCAGGTTACTTTAAAATAATTTTTAACCCAAATTTGGGTAGGCTTCAATGTGATGGTGAAATCATCTCAAATTGTAGCTTTTTTAATAGGGATTTCACTATCCTGTGATGCAACAGTTACATCGCTTATGTATGGAATTGCATCTCATACATTAAATTGAATCAAACCACTGAGCACTAAGAAATACGACCCACTGAGAATTCTATTTCTTTCCTCATTTCTCTCCTCTTTCCATGTCTTCCACACCAACATCTTTTAACCTAGCCCCAATATCAGTCTACCACGAAGTCTCCATCCTTGGCTTCATCATCAATTCCCCTTCATCACTACACTTAATCGATCCTAACCATCCTGTTTACAGCCACCCCTTCAGCTTGTTGGCCCTAGTCCCTAATCTATTCAGTTGCTATGTTGCTAATAGAATCACCAAGATCCTATCACACGAATCATCAGCTTAGAACAACCATCTTTTGGAAGGTCAACTTGCTTTTGAAATTTCTAGGAATTCACCACCTCACCATCATTTGTCTATTAAATTTTGAAAGAGAGAGAGAGAGAGACATCGAAAATTGACCAATGCCATTTTGAGTCCTCTTCACACCATTTGATGGGTTTTCAATGAACAAGATAGAATTTCACATGCAAGGGAATAAATCTTTGAATTTCATTCATAATGGTTTTTGCATTTGAAAGGCTTATCAAGATAATGCTATCCACTAAAAGTAAAATACAAGTCCATTACCTTTCAAAAAAAATACAAGTCCATTGGATTTGAAAAGTCATGCTTTTCAAGGGTCCAATTGTTTCAAGCCAACATTGAGATTAACTTCGAATGCATTCAAATTGGTAGTGATCCAATTCATGGGGTATAAATCTGCACAAGGGAGAAGGGTGTTTGTGGTGCCTAGGTGGGCCCTCTATGGAGCTCAAAAAAGCGTCACAGTGAGAGTTCCAGATAGAGCCCACCTATGAATCTATTATAATGGAGTTGACTGCATTAAAAGGATTTATACATGTACAGTAAACTCTCTATAATGTAGTACTCTATAAATTTATAACCTATCTAAAATGATATAGGCAGTTGGTCCCAACCTAGGCCCATATAAAATGTTATAAATCTCTCTAACTCAGTACTCAATACATTCAAATTAAAAAAATGTACTGCACCAACCATTTTGTAAAGTAATATTTCATACATTCATAATACAAAAATTACTATAAAAGTGACTAAGGACCTCACAAATTATATCATCTAAACTCCAGAAAAGTAATCTGAGATAAACTTCTGGATACGCTTCCTCATTCTTTGGGACGGTGCAGGCACTCTGTTCTTAGTAAACAAGAACTGTATAGGAATGAATGGAGTGATTTGTTTCCAGAAAAAGAATCCAAAAAGACATTTTAATGATAGGTAAGAGTTTTAAGGAGATTTTTAGAAATGAATAATACTAGACCCTCTAATTTAATAACCTCTATAATGTAATATATGTACTATGGTCCCAACCATATTACATTATAGGGGTTTTACTGTATATAGTGTTAATAAAAAGTCAACTTGATTGAATGACTCTAGTCATGGATTAAACTTGATAAAATTCCATCCCCCATCCACCAATGATTTTTAGGTCCTTCAAAACCAAGGTGAGTCATTCAATCAAGCTGATTTTTTTTAAGCATTAAATAAAGGTATAATTTTTCTAACCATATTTTCATAATCCACTTGGGTAGAGATTATAAGATTGATTGGGGAAAAATTCAAACATTTATTCCGACGGAGAATCCAAACGATTTTTGTCCAATCAAGAGCAAAACCAAAATTTTGTCCAAGTTTCAAAGTGTCAAAGGAAGATGAATCTCAATTGACATAAAGAATCATAAACAAAGTTCATAGATTCTCCAAACGATCTTGTGGGTTAAGGTGGAAACCTCAAAAAGGCAGTGTTGCCCTCTTTCTGCATTGCCTTTGGTGTCCGACATGGCTATGATGTGTGGACACGACGACCCCAGAAAAATAGGACATGGGGACAAGGCACCATATCTAAATAAAATTAAATTTAAGTTTATCTTTAATGAAAATAAGGGGTAAAAACAACACAAATAAAAATAATATACTAGTTTTACTCTAAACATTTAGGTTGCAAATAGATTGATATTTTAATTAGGTGTTATGGTACTTTAATCATCTTAGAAAATAATGTTAAAAGGCATGAAAATAGTCCCTGTAAAATGGGTAAGAATGTCTACAAGTGTTCGATACGGTACATCACACAGTTTGACGTGCCCGTGCAATATAGCGCACAATTATAAAACACTTTTTCAAGTTATTTTACAAAGTTTTCCTTTAGAACTCCAAGAGGATTTTCCTCAACCATGCAAGATCTCTAAAAAAATCCAACCCCTCCCCCCTCCCCCCTCCCCAAGGGGTTGGCCTAGTGGTTGAGACACAAGCCTTCAGGATTGAGGTCGTGGGTTCAATCCCTGGTAACTCCAATGAAGGGTCACTCTCTGTGAGATATGTACAGAGTAAGGTAGCACCGCTTGAACCCGGCATGTGTGTGTAGGGAGGCATGCACATGCCCCGAAGGACTACTTAGGCGAGACACCTAGACACCTTTGGTCATCAAATAAAAAACCTCCATACCTTCATCTATTTTCATTTAAAAAAAAAAAAGCACCATTCAAGAAACAAAAAAAAAAAAAAAAAAAACCCATTTGACTTCTATTTGTTGCATTGGAAAGCTAGCCACACAATGGCAGTAACTCTATCGTACTTTTGACCAACAAGTGGGCCCCACATGATCATAAATAGAACATATGCGCACTTGGTCAATTTATAAAATTTTAACCATAAAAACACTTTCAATGATTGAAATGACGACTATCATTATAAAATTACCATCAAGACCCAGGTGCCTTTGTCCAGAACATAGATTGCCATAGTGCAGATATGATCTAAATATCTTCGCAGCAAAGGTACCAATATGGCACATATGCCAGATCAAGACACTTGGTAAGGCCCATTAACACAGCCTGGTAAAAAAAAAAAAAAGGCACTGCCACTATGCATGTAGGTTGAATAAAGGCCACTTGCCATTTTTTGTTTCAAACATTTGCTTCCAACATACGCAGCCAAAATTGATAGCAAATTGCCTAATTTTAAACAGCATTTTCACAATGGACCCGGTTTGTGCCTAGATCATGCATATGCCAGTAAATGTGCTTCAAATACCATTCTCATAAATTTACATGTGATTCTTTTTCAACTATCTTAAGATAATTATAATGTATAATTACCATCAATTTCATATTTTTCAGCTTCCTTTACAGCCTTCAATGCGCTGGATCTTTCTGCAAAGTAAACGAATCCAAAATCACGCTTGCCCTGCCCAGGTTTAGCTGGCGGTAGAACAATTTTCTTGACCTCCCCATGTCGTTGGAAAAGCTCCTTCAATTGGTCTGGTGTTGTGTTATCAGGCAAGTTTTTAACATAAACAGCCTTAACCTGATACCAACATAAGCATACTTCATTAAAGAGGAGCATAGTTTACAGAAAAGGCCAAATGAGGTGACACACACACACAAGCACGTGCACAGCACATGCATGCACAGACAAGCATACACAGCAAAATGGAAATACTATTCCAATCTTTCTTTACATCAACAGCACTTCTATAATTCACGACATTTACTTGACAAAAACACTATTTGATTTCTTAGATGAAATTACAGGATGTAAATGATTAAAAGAAACCGGATAGATGAACTTACATCAAATATTCCTGAGGATCTGTCCTAAAGATTAAGTGCACAAAATTGGTCATGTGCAACATGCAAGTGTAGAGAGATATCACTGAATAGTATCTAGGAATTCAAGGTTACTTGACAATCAGAAGTAGCCCTCATTATAATGGAATGAGTGGTGAGTTTTAACTTGTCCACAGATGATAATTCATACTTAATTGTTTAACAATTGCATCATTCCAGGATTCCTCACTAAACAGTCCATCAAATTGCCAAGTTTCCACAATATTTGGCCTTTCTTTGGGAAAAGCCCACCCTTCCAAGAGAGTATTGAAAGAAAGGAAAGGGTCCAATAAAGGGAAAAACATTAAATAAGGTAATTCAAATGGGAGAGAAGGAGGGACAATGAAGCAATAAGAGCCAATTCGTCGTTATCACAACAAAGTAAACACATTTTTGGGAGTTCAATGTTTCTAGATCTATATGGAATCCAATTCACTAAGAAAGATGGGGTCTGGTGGGCGCGAAATGCCTCACTCGTCATGGAAAATGCTCCTAACTGGAGCCTAGGCAAGATTGTGAGGATCTTTGGAGAAGACAGAAATTTTTTAACTGTTCCACACTCATGGATAGAGCTACTTGGAGAAAGAAACACTTTCTCTTTTGTTTGATGCAAAGCAAAGAGGGAGTGCCGAGCGGAATTGATCTGCCAAACTACAAAGTCAGGGCAGAACGATTAAAGTCAACCTTCATTGTATGGGCCAAAGAGAATAAATGAGGGTGGAGGTGTGGGGCCAAGAAAGGTGTGCTGATGCAAAAGGTAAAGTCTAGTAACGCAAGAAATGCCCCAATGGAGGGAAAAGGATCAGGTCAAGCAATGGTTGAAGAATGGTGATTTCTTCCACAAGAGGAAAGACAAAAGTCAAAAACCATGAACTGAAGTTAGGGAATGGTTTCAAGATTGTCGGGGTATTTATGCAGAAGCTAAGATTTTTTGGGTTCTACCTTTGTGGTGTGGCCCATAAAGCACACTAGCCAAAGAAAAATGCTAGGAAATGGTTCCAAAATTGTTGGAGATTCAATTTTAAGGTTCCCATTTGGAAACCTTCCCCTCTTCTTTTTGGATAATAGTAGTGTATGAAGAGGAATCCAAAAGAATTTGTGACAATGGAGTGAATTCATGCAAGGGCCCACTATCTGAGATCAATCGACAAAGATTTTGGGCCTGGCAGTGATGTCAAGGTGGGTGAGATTATTTGGAATTCTGCATCATGTCTAGGGGAAAAACCAATAGGCTCCCTGGGCAAAATGATTCGCATGGTAGTCAAAGTGCAAGGTCCAATCAGTGCACCAAGAGATCTAGGAGCCTAAATGAAAGGTGCACATCTAGACGTGAGCCTTAATTTGATAGCACTTATTTAGATAATTCAAAATATGTGTAGATTCATGGAATTGTGTCCTTATTGCATCAATATTTACAAATGCAATAGTAATCATCCAAAGCACAAAACTATATTGGCAACTAGGCTTCGAAGCATCAAAATTACTTTTTGATTAAAACTTCATTTTTTCTTCATTTGACTCACTGTAATGTCGATCATTGTGATCATCTTTTGGTTCAATAAATGTTATTATCAACATTTAAAAAAAATTAAGCTTTGAAGCATGTATCATATGCAGGAGTACATTTATCTAATAATTAGATTTTTTTTAATTAGGTATTACCAATGATTACATTTTAACCATTTACTAGCTATTACAGGAAAAAAGTCAAAAATTTGGCTTCATAGAAAATGTCTCTAAAAGAACTAAGTGCAAGCCTAGGTGCAAAATGAGTTTAGAGCCTAGGGAAGGGCTTAAGAGCAAGTTAAGGCATGCCTTTGACTACTATGATGATTAGAAAGGTGGATGAAGTTGAAGAGAGATCCTTGCACATGGAAGTAGTGGAATTTGCAAGGTTAAAAATAATCTAACCTCAAAAGGGAAGATTGCTAAGATTTCTACTATTGGAAGACAGATAACGGACTTGTTAAGAATAGATCACAAAAAATAGTAATAAAGGAGCCTCTCAAAATTAGATGTTGGAATTTGAGAGGGGGAAAGTCAAAAATAATGAAAGACAAGGTGCTTAGTGGTGGAGAGGAATGATTATTCGAATCCCAATGAGATGTAGGTTAGGACGTCTAGACTCAAATAAGATAGAGCCAAAGAAGTTTTGAGTGGAATCAACAGAACTAGAACAGGCTTGCAAAAGGACATGTGGTGGTGGAACGCCGAGGTAGAAAGAGCTATACATGAGACGAAAAATCAAGATAAAACCATAGGGAGTTTTTCATTGTTCTTCAAATACCTGAGCAGCAGCAGCAGGATCAGGTGCATTTTTAGGGTCAGCCCAGCTAATAGTGGGAGTGTGTCCATCCAGCTTAAAATTTTGGCTCGACATTTTCTGCCTTGAATACTCAGCACATGCATGGTTGTAATACTCAACAAAAGCAAAACCACGGTTACGGCTTGGGTTTTGTGGATCCTGTGATTATCAGAAGAAAATAAGTAAGAAGGATTCATGGATATCTGCTGACATAAGCAATTGCAATTTAATTTATCAAGAAACTCCACCTTTACAAGATCAATATTTTCTGCTCCAGGACCACTCTCATCAATAGCCTTTTTCAGCCCATCATCAGTCAAGCTCTTTGGGATGTTGCCAATGAATAATCTGTTCTTAGCTTGGGAAAGAGAGCATCTTAATGTTTTCCCCTGAAATTACATGAAAAACAATAATAATAATAATAAGTAAATCAAGATGAGGACAATACAGCCAAGTAACAAACTGTGTAACATCTATTCATCATCTTTCAGAAAGAAAAAAATGTTTGTCGTCAAAAGTTACCTTGAACTCTTTGTTTTTAATATCTTCAATTGCTTGTTCTGCAGATTCCTTTGTTTTGAATGTTATAAAAGCAAAACCTTTATTTTCTCCAGTGTCCTTATCCTTCACCAGCCTTATCTGCAACAAGTTTAAAAAGCTAAAGCACAGCCAGCATTTAAAGAGGGCACCCTTTAGCAGCCCAAACTGTTCATATGGGGGGGCCACATGGATGAGAGAGACCAAAAGCTCCCCCCTCAGATGATCGAAACCATATTGTTTTACACCAGCTAAATGCAAGGTCAATGGATGAAACTGTTGATGGCTATAATTATCTCAATGCTTAAAGTCTCATAGAAGACAAAGATATTCAAGTATTGCTCCCTCCATTGTGGAACCTAACTGATGAATGGTTTAGTTTTCCAATAGATACATGATCCACCAGTAACAGATAACTCTTGATAGAGTATGTCAGAATAACTTAAAAAGTATATGGATATAAAGAGCTCAATTATTAAGAATTAGGGGCTTTCACCTCAGCAATGTCACCAATTGACTCACAAAGTCCCCTCAAATCTTCTTCTGAGGCATCTTTAGGAACACCACCAATGAAAATTTCAGACCCATGAGGAGGAAATGCAAGCAGTTCAGCACGCTTCTTATTTTCCTCCTCATCCACAGAGGAGGGTAGCTTATCTTCCTCCTTCATAGAGCTACAGGCATCATTAGCATCATCAGATGCTGATATCTTTTCAGGTCCATCACCTTCGGAACATTGTGCTTCCGTGTATTTCTCTCTCTCCTCATGTTCTGCATCATCAACACCATCCTCTATGGCTTCTTCAATGTCATCATCCATCATTTCTTCCATGTCATTGTCTCCATCGAGGTCCACCTGCTCCTCAGGTTCTGCTGATGCATCTTCTGCCATTGCTTGTGTTCCAGTTCTTATCATCAACTCTTCTACAACAGCCTAGCTCACCTGCATACTTGCACGGTAACTGTGGAGGAAGCAGAGAAGCCACGAGCATTTGCAGTGCAAAGGAATACAAATATGGGTTGGGGGAAAGAAATGAAAGGCTTGCTGGAATCCGGGGCATGAGAGGATGAGATATATTTCAGAGTGAAATTTGGCAGAATTCCTTTTAAGGGATCATAAAACAAATAGCGATGGCATGAGGTGAAAGGTCATTCTTTCTGTTTTACAGTAGTGATCTGACTAAGCTGGGAACACATAAGCATTTCAAGTGGCGATCAGAAGGAATCCCCACAGGTGCAAGAGAAACAAGAAAATTTCTCAAGTTTTAGACGAAGATTACAGCTTAGACACATTAACAATTTAACCAATGAAAACAAATAAGAGAAAGTACACAAAAAATGCCATGTGCACCAACAGCCCTCTAGTGGCACAATGGACAGTGATTAAAGCATCCATTTTCTGTGCCACACTCAAGATAGAGCATGAAAATTGCACTCTTCAGACAAAATAATCCAGCTGTGAACTTTCCCACAAGATTTAGGGCATGGTTGGAAGCCCAGAATTCCGGCCTCAAATTGGGATTTCATGATCCATGAAATTCCAAACAAGAACAGCATGTCTGGTGGAAGTGAATTTCTCAAATCCATGTTACTAATTCCAATGCTATCAAACATAAAAGCAGTTCTCTGCAAATTCTCCAAATTCCAGAACTAGCAGAATTTACTAGTTCCATAAATTGAACAATTATAAAATTCTGCTGGAATAGGCCCTTCGAACCATGTCTGGTTAGTTCCTATCCCCAGATTCTACCACAGATTTATCAGTGGATTGTCCACATGATGCAAATTTTTTTAAGGTTCACACAGTGGTGATCACAATGTTGGCAACAACTGTTAGCTAAACAAGCCATGGGTTAATGACCAGCATGAAGTGACAAGAGAAACACTAATGAATCTGTGACGAATACATGTGAAGTTTTAAATATGCAAGTACGCAACATCTCGAATTATTCATTTCATTTTAGACCCATTTAAGATCAGAGACTAAGCAGGAAACAATTTTACAAAGCATGAGTTGTCCATAACGAGATTAGAGGATGGATAACCCAGTATAAACGAAAAGAAAGGTCACAATTATCTGCCAAAAGAGAAACTTTTATGGCATGAATTGTGATCTACTCCAAAATGAGTGACAGAAGATCACACTAACTGCCAAGAAAGGCCATTCATTCACCATGCTGGGCACATGCAAATCAGAAATTCAGACAGGTAAGACACAGTTCCCCCAACATTTACATGACACAAATTCAATGATGCCAATTGGTGTCCAATGCAAATACGATATTACATGATTTCCATTTTCATGCCATCCCAAACACGAAGGAATGAACGGATCAATATGGCAATTCGAGCCCTAATAAAAAGCAATGCCAGTTTACATGTTCAGCGATTGTCAGACAGCCCCAGACAAACAAGGGAATGAATGGGTCATCAATTCCTAAAATCTAACCATTTTCAACAAAAAAAATGTTAAACCCATTTCTATTTTCAGTTCAATAATGGGTATTTTCCGAAGATTTACTTCCCTCTCTATGCATCAAAATCAAGTTTAAGATCCCATTCCAAAAAAGGGGGGAAATAACTCCAAAGATACGACAAAACAAGCCGACCCAAAAAAGGGCAGCACCAATATACACGCAAACAAATAACAAATAGAAAAAGCCCGAACTCCTGCAACAACCAAGGAAAAGGGGGAATATGTAAACACTGACAAGAAAGTGAATCCACAACTTCAAAAAGTTTTTTTCCCTTTCGTTTTTTCGGAATCTAGCTTCATGAACTTCTAGAAGGTGTGCCGAAACGGCTAAATGCGAAGTGAAAGCATAAAAATTACAAAAAAACCAAAAAGAGGGAGAAAATCGAACACAAGAAAGAGCAGAAATCCTAAATATTCAACAAAGAGGGAAGCAGAGATTATAAGGTATGTGGAGAACAAAAAGAAACAAACAAACCCAACACAAGCCCCGAATTGGATTTCGAAGCAATCAATACGGAATGACAAAATTACAGAAAGCATTGGACATGTTTGACGAAATTCCTAAACGAAGCGAAAGTTTAATGGGAGCAGTGCTTACAGTCACAGAGAGTGGCCGGTCGGCTCGGTTGAAAGTTGCTCCGGAACGCTCTCTCTCAAGAGTGTGGATCGATCTTTTAGTTATCAACAGCATCGAAATGAAGGCATCTCTTTTGTCCCAACGGAAGATATGGCTGCCTGTTGCCTCTCGAGTCTCGACAGATCGCTGCAGGCCTCCTTAGATGGCCTGGAGTACGGTCATGTGATGTGCCCTTCTCTGTTTTAGTAATTGGGCCCAAGCACAATCGTAACCCTAGCGGGTCGGCTCCGGGTTTGGTCGAGTGTAGAAACCCATTTAAGTTTTTTTATCTAAATACCACTTAAATTCATATATTCATGGACTCAAAATTTGAATTTATCAATTTATTCACTTATTTGAGTAAAATGAGTATCTTACATGGTTAGAAGTACGACTAATTTTAGACTCCATTGCCACATGACTTGAGATCTAATATATTGATTTAACTCAAATTTTTTTATAATAAAAGAGTTGTTATTTAAATATTGGAGCAAGACACATTCTATTTTCAATTATAATAGAATGATTTGGAGGAATTTGGACTTGGTCCGATCTTAATATTCTAAAAATCAAATGGCCAAGTGTTAGAAATTGGCCTTGTGAATACAATTGAGAAACCTCGACTCTCTTTTCTCTATGATCACATGTTAGCTGATTTTTCTGCTGATTTTTCTTTATTGTTTTATGTTTTAATTCAGAATTGCAATTCACAAATTGTTCACCAATTTATAAAAAAGAAAGTGGAAATTCTGAGTTTGATTATCACTCCACTCCCAATGACTACTTCCTGTAAAGATAGTCGACTGTTCTGAGAGACTTGGACACCTTGATTATATAAAAAAAAGATTGTGACATTTTTTATGTCGACTAAAAGAGAATAGATATTTTTTAAAGAATAAGGAAAAAGAAAGAAATTAATTATTCAAGTCTTAATTTCAGTCTTGTTCGCTTACACAAGAAATGACTTCACGTCAACCCTTCTTGACTCTATTCTCTTTTCCTTTTATTTTATCAATAAGTAGGTCCATTCCATATTCAATGAGAGATAGTCTTCCCTCCATTCATTTTCATAATCTACTGTAGGCTTTGAAAATTGATAACTCTAAATTTTTAGTTGTTGCTATTGTTATTGTTCTGTATGTGTGGGTACATTAGGGGGAAGAGACTTCATTTTTTTTTTTATTAATGTGTGGAAAACTCAGAAACAATTCTAATAAAATCTTCACGGATGAATTCACTACTCCTAAGATATATCAATGTTAGGTTATGGAAGTTCGAACCTATAACCTCCTACTTCTAAAGATGAGAGGCAATCAGTTGAACTACACCCATATAGAAAGCTTTGTGCATGAACTAGAGCATAATGATAGAACATCAAGTAAAATTAATTCAACTCTAATTACATATATACTTGCTCTTATTTATGATTTATTTATAATCCTCTCTTGGATCCTGATTTTTTTTTTCTTTTTGATATTTAAGTAGAATTCTACGTACCCAACTTCAATGTTTTGGTTAAATGGCTTGGTGCATAACTAACCAAAATGATAATGGTCTAAATATCATTAGAACATTCGTCAATGGTAATATCTAAAATAAAAATTATTATAATAACATTAAAAATAAATATATTATTTTTTTAGGTCTCCGAGGGGTTTACTACATCAACAATTTTACTTAAACTAAAAATTCGGATTAAATTAAAAGAAAAATTATAAGTGCATGAAATATCACATTTCAAGCCTACATTAAGTTCTCAAACACTACATATACCATTCCCAAACATAATAGTCTCATTTTAATGAACTACAATTTTTTTTTGAATTTACATGTTGGAAACAACGGGATACCAGGGCACACCAAAATTAGGCCATGGGGGCTCAAACCCACAACCTCTAGCTTTCTGAAGCCGGAGGCAACCAGTTGAACTACACCCATATACATCTTTAATTTCAGTTAAACTAAAAATTCAGATTAAATTAAAGGAAAAATTACGAATGTATGAGATGTCACATTTTAAGCGTACATTAAATTCTAAAATATATCGTTATCGGCTGATATGATACGGCCGAGATATCGGCATATCGGATGAATATCGGCCATATACCATTCCCAAACATAATAAATTCATTTTAATAAACTACATCATCAATTTTGCCTAAACTAAAAATTTGGATTAAATTAAAAGGAAAATTACAAGTGCATGAAATGTCACATTTTAAGCCCACATTAAGTTCAAAACACTATATATATACCATTTTCAAACATAATAGACTCATTTTAATAAACAACATCATTAATTTTACCTAGACTAAAAATTCAGATTAAATTAAAGGAAAAATTACGGTTGCATGAAATGTCACATTTTAACACTACATTAAGTTCAAAAACACCATATGTAGCATTCCAATTTTTTTTATATTAAAGTCATTTTTATAAACTACATCATTATAAATTTAAAATTAAATTAAAATCCAGTTTCCAAACCAGAGCACAATTCTCACCTCTTTCTTTTTTGTTCGTTTGCTGGTTTTTCGTCTGGGTTCCTGCCTTCTACCCTTCTTCTTCTTATTCTATTCTTATCCTGATTATCTTCTTTTCTTTCATTCGTTGGGTGCTTGGGGATTTCTTTAATCTGGGTCTTCCTTTTCTATTTTCAATTCTTCTAATCTTTCTTTGATCCTCCTTTCTTGTTCCAACGTTATCGCACAAGAACAGAGTGAAATTGGATTTGACACTGCCCACCTCAACAAAAGAAGAAAGAAAGAAAGAAAGCATGGTTGTATATGTTGAAATTAAAAAGATTTCAAGATACAGATCTCGACCGATGAATGGCATTGCATGTGCACTCACTATGGATTGGTTGGCTGCTGGGATCCTCCAATCCATCCATGAGAGCGAGAGAGGATGACAACGGTTGCAGTCGAAGAGAAGAGACATCACCTGAAGAAGAAGAGAACGGTTGCAGTCGAAGAGAAGAGACTTCACCTGAAGAAGAAGAGAAGAGGAACTGAAATTGGAGGAGTGACACTGCCCACGTCACCTCAATTCCTCTTCTTCTTCTTCTTCAGAAGAAGTGACTTCTTTTCTTGAGAATTGATAGAGGGCTCTGAATGGAATGTGGTTTTGAAACCGACTCTGACCATCTTTTACTTATAATATAGAAATGATTTTGAAAACTCTTAGAGGGAAGCTGCCATCACTAAGTCGGCTCTCTAAAATTTATAGGCAAAATATTTACTAAAAAATAATTATTATCACCAAGTCTAAGTGGACTCTCTAAAATTAGAATCTAAGTCATCAGTTTGTATATCCAAAATCTGTTAACAAAATCTGTTGATAAAATTTAGTTAAAAGTTAAAACGTATTAGTTAGTGTTAATATGTGTATAACAAATCTTTTTGTACAGCCGTTGCTCAGTTTTAATTTCCATTTACAGAAAAATAAAAAATTCTAATTATAGGAATACGATTTCTATCAGCGATAAAACACTAATAATTTCTTTCTCCTTTTTTTTATTGAGTTTTTTAAAATTAAAAAAATTAAAAACTCTAGTTTAAGCATATTATTGTTAAGAAAATTCTTTTTCTGAAGTATTTTGCAATTTCAATAGAAATTTCAGCTGAAAATTTTCATGCAGAAGTTGAAAATTTATAAAATTGCAGTACAAAATCCCGGCATAAAATTTTAGCTTAAAATTCATCCCAATTTTTCAACAAAAAATTCCAGTTGGAATTTCAGCTGAAAGTTTTCGAGATTTCATGCAAAATTCACAGATTAAATTTTCAGCTGAAATCTTTGAAAATTTCAACTTAATTTTTTTTTTTTGTCAAAATTTCAGCCAAAATTTCTTGTGAAAATTTCAACCAACTTTTTTAAAATGTAGCAGAAAATTACAACCAAAATTTTCTACCGAAGAAATTTACAGTCGAAAATATACAATTTTTTACTCAAAACATCAACCATAATTTTATGAAATTCGCAGCTGAAAAAATAGGTGCAACAGTTTTCACAAGTTTTAAAAATATAAAATCCCCAATGTTTTCTATTTTTTTAAAACCATAAAAAATTAAAAAGATAAAATCTGAATTCTAAAACACAACCTTACTTTTAAACCTTCTTAAAATTATACACAATGGAAGATTCAACCCAAAAATTGAATGAAATGACATTTTTTGAAAAAGAGCCAAAATGGTCCATATATCGCCGATGCGATACGTATTTGCCATTTTTCTACTGAGGTTTCAGCCAGCAAAGAGTCTATTTTTTATTTGGGTCTATTTTCGGATCTCATTAAATGACTTTGGTCTATTCAGATCAATTTTGGGTTTGGATTGAGTTCGGTTTGGATCAAGTTTACCAATTTACTCCATCATTTGAGGGGGTGTAGAGCTTTTTTTTAGGATGTGTTGCATATAGATGTGGTAATATTCAAGTCAATAAGGTCTACTCATAGTTACATAATTCATTTTAACTTTAACTTTTTTACTAATAATAAATAAATTTTAACAAAGTAATTCAATGTTTAAGATACAATGGTATTGAGCACTACTAACAAAGTAATTTTAAATTAATTTGCACGTGAACATTGCCAAAAAAAATTTAATTATTTCACTAAAATTCACAAACTCAAACTATAAATTTCACGAACTAAAAGAAAACTAAATAAAATTCATAAACTCAAACTATAAATTTTGCCTCTCAGTTTTGTATAGAGAAATTATTTTTAAAAAAAATTGAGAAACAAAATGATAATTTCACATAACATTTTGAAATTTAGTATCTCTTAAAAGAAAAGCAGGGCATCTAAATAGCCACCGCTAAATAAATCCTAAATCTAAATTTATTCTAACACGGATAGTGGTGTGGATGGAATATCTCTGCAATAATATACAGAAATAAACAACAGAATAATCAATCATAGCATGACAAACTACAAACATCAAATATTAATGTGGTTCGGCCAAATCTAACATACGTTTACGCATCTAATATTATTGTGAGAGTAGAATTAAAATACTTTGATAAAATATAAATGCAAATAGTTTGAAATCCAAACCCAAATCTAAACACAGAGTCTCATGCAGTCCTTAGCCATGTATGTTCTTTTTTCTCTCTCAAACCCTGGATTATTCTCTACAAGACATATCAAATACCGTGCAAAGACCCCTTAATTTATAGTGGAAAGAAGCCTTAAAACTAGCAGCAGCCAATTAACGTTGGATGCCAATCTTCTCTGTCATGATCTCATATCATGTGTCTTTGATTTGTCCCTTGCACATGTTGATGTGTTAATAACACCTAAATATGGAAGAAATTATCCCAAGAACTTAGGCAATTGCCATTGATAAACTGCAGCAACTTTCATCGCTGCCCACAATTGAAAAAATACGTCAAGCACTTGATGTTTGCATGCTATTTTCAGAATAAAAATGAGATTGCATGTGCACTCACCATGGACTGCTTGGCTTGGCTGCTGTGATCCACCAATCCATCTATGAAAGCGAGAGAGATGACAATTGTTGCAGTCGATAAAGAAGAGACTTCGCCTGGTGTAGAAGAGAAGAGGAATTTAGTGCCAGTGCCCACCTCAATTCCTCTTCTTCTTCCACTCCAGAAGAACCGACTTCTTTTGATGAAGATACAGCTTCTGCTACTTTCCATGATCGCATATGAAAGAGAAGAGACTTAACCGAGGAAGAAAGATAGAGACTCTTCTCGACTCTTGTCTTAAACAAACTGAGAAAGAAACTGAATCCAGTTGCTCAGTTTCTATTCCCATTTACAGCCGTCCATTTACCGTTAGTTCAAACGACCAACTAAAAACAACAGTAGCTTGCCAAATTATTTGATTTTGAAACCTTTAATCCAAATGCAATCTATTTTAAAAATGCTAGATAAACTCACTCAAATGAGGCTGATTTTTTCTTCAATGGCTAACCTACAATTAAAAATTAAAAATTATGTGCCCATATTATCTAAATCATTATTCAACAAATGAGCTTGTTTTGGGTACATAAATGAAAGATTCCAGATCGAGGTAAAGTCATCACAGGATTAAAAAAAAATCCCAATTAGCTGGCCCAAAACCTCCACAAGCCTAATTAGCTGGGCCTGAACCGCCACAAAGGCTAATTATCTGGGCCCAACTTAACAGGGCTTGGTGCAGGACAGGCCTGGCCCTTTGTCATTTGTGCTTTCCAAAAGGACTGCTATTATCCACGAAAAATGTTTACATTATCTTTTTTTCTCATTTTTTGCCATTTCTGGAGAAACAAATAGGGTTCAACTTGGGTCAGCCCATTATCCAACCCATTATATGTGTAAGCATCAAATGTTCCAGGGTCGACTCAATGTGTATCACATTGGTGAATGCATCTTGGTTTCAGAAATCCTAGAAATGAAGGTGTTTCTGCTTCCCGCCAGATGTGTTGCCTCTAGATCTTCTTCTCAGCCTTAGGTCAGATGATGGAGAAAGTTTCTTCCGGTGGGACCCACCACACCCATTACGTTTTTTGATGGTCTATCCATCTGTATCATCAGATCTTTGATCTGAATCGCTTGGAACCCTCCTCTGGCCAATTTCTTCGGTGCTGCTTGCGGCATCCGAAAATCAATTTTGTGGGTTTTTTTCTTAGATCCAAGTGGATCCTGCACTTTTGACCCTCGGATCGACACCACCATGATTGTCCCTGGCCCACCTATCTACGGCTAAGGAAGACCTTGGATTTCGGTCAACGTTAGGGCCCTTTGACATTTTTTCCCCTCTCTGCAAACCATTTAGTTGATTTTCCAATCATCTGAACGAAAAAATCGGATGTTTCATTGGATGTGGCTCTTTTGAGTGGAAGGGCAAAATGGTATTTTCCATCAATTTTTTTGAAAACGGATGTATTAGGACAGATTTTCCAAGTGTCTGTATGGGCTCCCTTGTCCTTAAGTCTAGATGTCATAATCTTCAAAGATTAGTTTGATGGTTAAAAACCTTTCCATGTTTGCATGAAGTCTTTGGAGATCTCCCTCGATACAAAGAATGTCACTCTTTGTATATGGATTAATCAAGTGAGATGGATGAACACATTTCTCATAGATAGGCTCACCTTTTTTCTAATCCAACCCTTCTTCAATTCTCTTGTAATATCATCGTATCCTCATTCATCCTATTATTTCTTTTATATTAAAATATTAGTAAATATCTAAGATCTCACTTATTAGTTATTACAGTGCAAAACTTCTAACAATATATTATCAATAGATAGGCAACCATAAGATCAAATAAAGATTATGATGTGAAAATTATACAAAGTGAAGAATCGACATAACCTTTTAAAATAATCTGCAAGCTAAAATGTCTATTTTGATTGATATTTTAGTTTTTTTTATTATTGTCGTCAGTTTTTTCCTACCATTTTTATTATTATCAAGATCTCTTAGAATTCGAATAATACTCATTGTACGTGCAAGTCTCTTTATCGAAACTGGATAACTCTATGTGGAGTGAATCTTTTGGAGTAGAGTAAGAATTAAACTTAAGACTCCCACTTTTTGAATTGTTAAAAGCTTGAAATTTTGTAGTCGTGGAAATTTTAGTTTGGAACATAGTTGTTCTTGTCAAACCCATATTCTTACATGTTGGGCTCTTGGGCTTTGAGTAAATGGGCTGAAATTCCATTCTTAAATGAAGGGTGCTGATCAAATATCAAAATAACCCAAAGTGTAAATTTTTCTGCATGAAATTTGTATGCGAAAAATGTCACTCAGAATCTATTCTTCAGTTCTAGGTATCATGATCGTTTGGTTTGCCTAACATGTTCATCAGTAGCCACGAATGGGTCTCTCTCTCCCCCCACATTTCGTCCCTTCATGTAAGCCCAAGCCAAGACGAAGAAAACATGCCAGAGTCAGGCTCAGATCTTTTCAAGCTTTTGCTTGGGCACTAAAAAATACCTGCTGGTGTTGAGAGGACTCTAGGGTCATATTGAGTGTGATGGCTCTAAGGTTGACTAGAGACTATATATAGATGTAATAGGCTAGGTATTCAATACAATACTCAGATTATTTCTTTTCTACAGGTGGACTAGATTTCATATTGTCCCCGAACATTGAGATCATAGATGGAATAGAGATTCTCAACTCGGACATTTTATTCTTGCAATCTTAATGATGAAATGATTGGTATATTTTGCTTAATCCAAATAAAAAACCAACATATTTATATGGCCACCCATCCTAACATGGGACTTTTCTGTGAGGAGACACGGGTTTTCAAAATTTTAAGTGAAAAGTCTATTTTACCCTTCATCTTTCGTATAAGCAAACGTTAGCGGTGTACTGCTTTTGAACCTAGTGGTGCATTGATAATTTCGAGCGGTGCACTGTTCAGTATTTCACTGATAATTTTAAAAAACTCAGTGCTCAGTATCTCTTTTAAAACTTCAAAGTTATTTTTTAAACATTGTATATTTCCAAAAATTCTCAAATTAAATATCCAGACTAATTAAAATAATCTATTAAAAATACTTTAAAACTTTAAGTTCTTTTGACACTCCCAAATGCTTAAAACACAGTATTTTTTGCCCTATTTTAGAGACCTACCAAAATATTGGCGAATAATCAGTTATCATATATAATCATGCATAATGGTAAAGGTATGGGCTAGTTTTTTTTTTTCTAAGTATATTTTCTTCTAAAAAAAAATAATTATAGGCCTAATATTTACTTGAAATTAATTCTTATCACTAAGTAGACTCTCTAAAATTCTGTTAACAAATTCTTATCACTAATCCAATTCACAAATAGAAGGTGGATGTAAGGCGGGGAGGTTTGATTGGAGCCAAGTTGGGCCCTACAAAGCCGTCACCCGGTGAACCGAAAAATTGTTATATACAAAGAAATTGTTAGCACATATATTCCTTTAATGGCATAGCTTTGGAAATTAATCTCTTTTAAACACCATTATCGCTATAAAAGTTATTTGTTTTATTTATTTACAAATATTTTAATTATTTAAATTAATGTTTTATTGTGTATTTGACAATTCAACCACAATTATTCTTCTTTAAATAATAAATTAAAAATGCAACATGGCCAATCCCTCTCATGGCAAGAACTTGTAATTTACAAGTTTGTAACAATGTTTCAAAAATTGCCACGTGGGTCAAATTGTGTCTCAAATTTCTTTGAATTAATGAGATCAGTGTAATACTGTAAATAATATTAGTTATTAAATAAATAATATTAAAATATAATAGAATGATAATGCTGCCCATGAGCTATTTTTAATAAATACATTACATATGACAAAGATTTTTTATTTTCTTTCTGTAGTAGACCAATTGATTCAAAATCCATTCGAATAAATTTATTACGATGCACTCAAGATTCTTAAAATTCTTAAATGACGATACAAACTCATATTGCCAAATGAAGATTGAATAAATATGTGCATACTATGAAGACACCCAATAAGGCCATGGTGAGTGCACTTGCAATCTTAGAAAGCGAGAGAGATGACAATTGTTGCAGTGGAAAGAGAAGAGACTTCGTCTGAAAAAGAAGAGAAGAAGAATCCAGTGCAAGTGAATGTAGAAATTATAATCTAAGTATATTATCAAATCTCTATACTATTACATGTATTTATACCTTCTAAAACTATCTCACTCAAATTGTAATTCTTAACTAATTATAAATCAAATATATCTCTTAATAAGAGGTAAACCTAACTTAGAAGAAGAAACAAGAGACTCTTCTCTTCTTCTTCTTAATAATAGAGGATTGAGAATCGGAAAGCAAGAAACAATGAGACTCTTCTCTAAAACAAACCCAAGGAAGAAAGAAACTGAATCCAGTTGCAAGAGAAGAGACTTCAAACGAGGAAGAAACAAGGAGACTCTTATCTTAAACAAACCGAAGAAAAAATTGAATTACAGCTGTCCATTTACCGGTGTTTTTCCCACCGACTAAAAACAATAGGAGAGAAGAGACTTCACCTGAAGAAGAAGACGAAGAGAACGGTCGCAGTCGAAGAGAAGAGACTTCACCAGAAGAAGAAGAGAAGAGGAATCGAGGAGTGTCACTGCCCACGTCACCTCATTTCCTCTTCTTCTTCTTCTTCAGAAGAAGTAACTTCTTTTCTTGAGAATTGATAGAGGGCTCTGAATTGAACGTGGTTTTGAAACCGACTCTGACCTCCTTTTACTTATAATATAGAAATGATAGGACGCTTCTAGCATCACTAAGTCGGCTCTCTAAAATCTATAGGCCTAACATTAATAAAAAATTAATTATTATCACTAAGTCTAAGTGCACTCTCTAAAATTAGAATCTGAGTTATCCAAAGCAAGCCCTGGATATATCCTGAAACAAAATTCTGTTAACAATCTGTTGATAAAATTTGGTTAAAAGTTAAAACGTATTAGTTAGTGTTAATATGTATATAACAAATCTTTTTATACAGCCGTTGCTTCAGTTTTAATTTCCATTTACAGAAAAATAAGAAGTTCTAATCATATATCTGTCAGCCATAAAGACTTGTCGAAAATATGAATTCGATCGGCCACAAAACACTAATATAATTTCTTTTTCCATTTTCTGTTGAGTTTTTTAAAATACAAAAAATTAAAAAATAAATAAAAACTCTAGTGTAAGCATATTATTGTTATTGACATTATCCAAAAATTAATTTTTAAAAGGATATCAACAGAATTAACCAACCGATTTTAAAAATTGTTATGTAGCCAACTTGGAGTCAGATTAAGCCTACCAAATTGTACCGAAATTTGTAAACTCATTGGTTTTGAATATTACATATATTGACCGATATATATATATTATATGGCTGATTTATCGTATCAGCCAATATGATATTTATTGATTGATATTTTTATCTAAAAAAGAAGTACAGTGTTTGAGATTCTATTTCTTTGATGAATAATTTGCCAAATAAACTCTTATATTTTTAAGAATGTTGTCACGCCTAATATTTTTACCAGAAAATAATTCTTATCACTAAGTCGACTCCCTAAAATTAGAATCTAAGTTATCTGTGTGTATATCCAAAGCAACCTCTGGATATCCTCAAATAAAATGCTGTTTACAATCTATTAGTAAAGTTTGGTTAGTAAACTTCTACCCTAATTTAGTTGAATCCACTCTGGATTGCCCAAAGGATAAACATTTTCTGTAGGGCCCATTTTAAATTATGAGGATGAGCTCATTCAGAATGTGCATCGGCTGTTATCGGCCTGTTATTGACACTATCTAATTTTTTTTTAAGGATACCTAAAGAATTAACTGACCAGCCAAAAATCGGTTAGACTCAACGGAATTCAGATTCTGTCGGTTAGTTGAAAGTTTTGTTTGTTCATCACTTCAAATGTGACGCCTATTTAAAGAAATCCATGGCCGTATCTGAGAGGAGGTACAACTATCAAGTAGAGAAGTGATTTTTTTTGTTTTTCCAGAAGAAAGAAGAGAAGTGATTTCTTCTGGAGAAGGATGGAGTAGAGAGAAGACATGGCTTGCATTCTTATCAAACAATAAGCAAGCAAGCTCTCTCTCTTCTCATCCTTCTCCAGATGAACTCCCTTCTCAAATGTTGATGCAGCGGCAGAGGCGTCGGGCAGTAGAATAACAGCAACCTGGCAGCGAGCAGCCTGATGGCGGCAGAGGCGTCGGGCGATCTGGGCGGAACCTCAGATCTGGGCAGAACCTTGAACTGCAGGAGAGGAAGAAGAAAAGAAAGTACAAGGGGAAAAAAGGAAGATCACGATTTCTTTGTTATTTTCAGTACCCTCCATGGGAACCATGTTAACATATATGGTAGTTGTCTAGATTTACTCTGGATTGATTGGCAATCAATTCGATTGTAATTGTACAGATTCCTTTTTTGTTGCTTGATTTATTCTCCAGATTAATTGTATCTCTTGTATTTTTCCTCTATTAATACAATATCTTGGTGAGGGAGAAATGGAGAGACAATACTTTGTTTGACAAGAAAGCACCAATTCTCCTTCTCCAGAACAAATCACTTCTGCTACTTTCCATTGTCATTAAAAGAGAAGAGACTCAACCGAAGAAGAAGAGAGGAAGAAAGAAGGAGACTCTTCTCTTAAACAAACGGAGGAAGAAACTGAAACCACTTAGCTCAGTTTCTATTTCCATTTACAGCCGTCTATTTACCGGTTTTCTAATGACCGACTAAAAAGAATATGTCGTGGTTTGTTTCAACAAAAGAGAAAAAATAAAAATTTGTAGTCATATATCTGTCGGCCATAAAGACTTATCAAAACTACGAATTCTATCAGCGATAAAACACATATATAATTTATTTCTCCCTTTTTATTTTATTTTAAAAAATAAAAAAATTAAGAAAAAGGAGAAAAATAAAAAAAAACTCTAGTAAGCATATTCTTGTTAATAAAATTATTTTTATAGAGTATTTGTGCATTTTCCATAGAAAATAAAAGCTGAAATTTTAACCTGAATTTTCATGCAGAAGTTGAAAATTTATTAATGCAAAATTCTAAAATATCAGTTGAAATTTCCAAAATTTCATGTGAAAATTTCAACCATTTTTTTAAAAAATTAGTCGAAAATTACATTCAAAATGTTCTACCGAAGAAATTTACAGTCAGAAATATAATTTTTTTAGCTTAAAAGCTCAACAATAATGTTATGAAAAAATTGCAGCTGAAAAGAAAGCTCAATATTTTTCAAAAGTTCTAAAAATATAGAATCCTCAATATTTTTTATTTTTTTTAAACCAGAAAAAAAATTAAATATAAAATCTGAATTTTGAAACACAACTTTGCTTTTTAACGTTCTTAAAATTATGATTCAACCCAAAAATCAACTAAAATGATATTTTTTGAAGAAAAAAAATTGACAAAAAGCCAAAGCGATCCATATATGAAGGCTAATTTTTTTCTACCGAGATTTGAGTTGATTAGACCCAGAAAGGTATATGGGGATAAGATTCGAAGTCAGACTCACCATTGGATTCCTAGCCCACACACCGACACAACACCTTGGGGTTAAAATCTAAAAAGCCTTTAGTTATAATTGTGAGAACATTGGCATCTCTCCGGTGGACCCTGACTCCATTGCCACGACTTAAAGATCTTATATATTGATTTAACTCAATTCAACTCGTATAAAAAAATTATTGAATCTGACTTGATTCAACCTTACGTAAATTGTTCAATTCAACCCGACTTGAATTGCTGATACAACTCAACTCGAATTTTAAATTGAATTGCTGGCTCGACTCAAATTGAGTCGATCGTGTCACGACCCTAACTCAAGTTCGTGACTAAAAGTATTATCATTAACTAAAGATAAACATCTATACTCATAATTATAAAACATAAACATTAAAGTTTCAAAACAAGACAATTTTGTTTCCCATATAAATATTACAATCATATTCAAGGGACCAAAACAAAATACAAAAGTGTGTCGCCGCTTCTAAATTAACCTTTCATTAAGAAATGGGTCCATCGGACCCCCACCTCCGGCACGATTCCTCTAACTACGAGGGTTAGTACACATTCATCACATCATATAATTGTGCATGGTAAAGGAAGTACATTGAAAGCATAAAGAGAAAGACAATGTAAATGTAAAATGTCATCATTTTAGTACTCCAAACATCTCAAACCCATTCTCTACATGTAGGTATCCTTGATAATTTCCACACAGAGATACCCTTACTACTCATTACCACACAGATATACCATATAAATAATAACCACAAAGATGTACCCTCATTTGTTTTCCATACATCCACATGCTAACATATTAATTAGTTTGGATCTCTTCTCAACTTATACCATACTTCCATCACTACATTAAGGCCGTATGATGCCAAATACACCCTACTCATTATTGTTAAAGGAATTAAGACTACTACATCTCATTACAAACATTCTAACGAACACTATACAAGTATGTTCATATTTCAATTCATTGAAGCATTTTATCAAACACTTAGAAGACAACAAATAGGAAAAACCCTCACCTAGCATTCCCGACAGTTGAAGTCTCCAAAGTTTGGAAGATTTTTTGCTTCAGTTTGTCCCGGAGCTATTCAACATGTACAAACACTTGCATTACAACCAAATTAAACATAATTTGCATAAAAATCACAAACCCGCAAAATATTCCCTCTAAGTAGAGTCTTGACCCAATGTTATCAAAAACTCTACTTCTACCTTTCCTCATCCATAAATCCTCTACTTTTCCTCAAGAACACATCAAACCCACCCCCATTTCACTTATCCTTAGCTTACTCAAGTGTTGAGAGCTTAAGAATAGAAGATTTGAGTTTCACTTACCTCCTAAAAGAGTAGAAAGCGAGTATGGAGGTCTTAAGGAAAGCTCGATTTGATTCTCACACATGCATGACCAGATCCAAGGGAAAAAATGAGATGAATGGTTGGTTTCAAAATGGAAACAAAACGTTGTCCACCGTTTTCTTCTCCTTTCTTTCCTCTTTTTCTCTTTCCTTTTTCTTTTGGAGAAGAAAAAAGAGAAAGTCCTCTTATCTAACCATTTTATTTAGGGGTTATTACAGATCTAGTCAATTTTTAAAATTCTTAACCCAACTCAATTCGAATTGAATTTAGATTTTTCCTTTCAATCCAACCCGAACCTAATTTTAAAAATGTAATAACCATAACATCATAACATCGAGTCAAATACATGCATGACATCAGAACATCGAGTCAAAGAGAGCGTGAAATTGCTAATATTTTGTCAAGAATGTAAGCCATGGATTCTCTACTAAGAAGCCCTCGTGCTTCTGCAACTCTCCATCAACATTAAAAGAGAAGAGGCTGCTTCACTTGAGAAAGAAGCGATGGAAGAGAAACGACTTTTCTTGTTCAGAAAAAAAATCGATACGCCTAATATTTACCAGAAAATAATTCTTATCACCAAGTCGGCTCCCTAAAATTAGAATCTAAGTTATCTGTTGCACAAAATTCTGTTAACCTCTGGATATCCTCAAACAAAATATCTGTTAACAATCTATTAGTAAAGTTTGGTTAGTAAATTTCTACCCTAAGGATAAACATTTTCTGTAGGGCCCATTTAAATTATGAGGATGGGCTCATTAGAAAAAGTCTATATTTTATAGTAAAATATCCATTTTCCACGTACATTGAGCATGTGCATTGGCGGTTATCAGCCTGTATTGACACACTCAATTTTTTTTTTTTTTTTTAAGGATACCTAAAGAATTAACTGACAAGATTTTAAAATTTAAACCAAGTCCAACCAACAAAAAATCGGTTAGACTCAACTGAATTCAGATTCTGTCGGTTAGTTGAAAGTTTTGTTTGCTTATCACTTCCTAAGTGACGCCTATTTAAAGAAATCCATGGCCGTAGCTGAAGTGGATCTCTGTGTTTTTTTTTTTTTTCCAGAAGAAAGAAGAGAAGTGATTTCTTCTGGAGAAGGATGGAGTAGAGAGAAGACATGGCTTGCATTCTTATCAAACAATAAGTAAGCAAACTCACACTCTCTTCTCATCCTTCTCCAGGTGAACTCCCTTCTCTCTCAAAGTCTCAATGGATTTGGAATTGACCCATTCATTTCTCTATGATGATCATTTTTTTTCTCTCAACCTACTCTCTTTCTCTGTTTTCTTCCTCTTATCTGTGAGTTTTCCTCAGCCGGTCGACTGTGCTCGACCGTACAGTCGACCGTACCCAGGGAAGTTCCTCTTCCCTGCTTCTTTCCCCCTTCTGTACGCCCCAGATGGTAATCGAAGAGACTTATATCGCCTGTCGCCCTCGCCGGACTGCTCGCCTGCGTCAGAGTCTCGGCGGACGATCCCTGCTTCCGCCCTGACCACCATCGACCCCGTTGCAGCGCTCCCCTGCAGTCCTGCCGTTCCCAACGCTGTCAGCACTTCCGTCCCCAGCCACTGCCCTCCGCCTCCGCCTCCAAACACAATCGAGTAATAGAATTCCTAATTCCCCAGCATTGAGCAGATTTCTTAGGTGATTAACCAAAGAACCCCATATCGAGCCATCTTTGGGCCATCAAGACCAAAGAGTTTTAGGAGAGTCCTGATACCACAAACACGATTGTGAATGACATAGTTATGAACGTTCAAATTGCTAAACAGCGAAATCAACTCATCATAGAAGACCCAACTCATGGAGGACTCCATTTAAATTTGTAGAATACCTTAAAATTAAAAGCTAAAGTTAAACACTGTTTTTAGATTTGTTAAATTTAACAGCCGAGATAGTTATTAATTTTATTTAATTTTGATGAAATGATTAATAATCATTTTTTATTCAATTTATTTTAACTAATCAATAATAAGGTAGAACCAAATGGATCCACTCCATATCACGTATTAAAAACATAATTTCTATTGAATTAACGCAAATCATACCCCCATATAAACCATTAAGGCCAAAAATGTAATGACTAGTGGCGTTTAAGAGTTGGATTAGGGAGGCATACTCTATTAGTGTATTTCTCCAATGAGATGTAATTAGATTTAATTAATAAGTTATTTTATAGATAATGGTTATTAAATAAACCGAAGAGGAAACTGCACTCAGTTTCAACTTCTATTTGCAACCGTCTAAAAATAATATTTCGTGATTTGTTTAAAAAAAGGGGAAAAATAAATGTGGTAATATTCAAATCAATAAGGTCTACTCATAGTTAGATAATTCATTTTAACTTTAACTTTTTTTACTAATAAAAAATAAATTTTAACAAAGTAATTCAGTGTTACAATAACAACAGCAACAAAAGAAAAAAATTAAGAATAATCATTTTTCAAAGCCCGTATTAGATTATGAAAAGGAAATAATTACAAATGGATTTATATTTTGATGGAAAATGCATCGCTGATATGGGCTGTTATTGATATTATCCAAAAATTATTTTTTAAAAGGATATCAACAGAATTAACCAACCGATTTTAAAACTTGTTATGTAGCCAATTGGATTAAGATTAAGCCTACCAAATTGCACCGATTATTAGTTGACAAACTGACTTTGAAGTCGGTTCATCAGTTCATATGGGACGCCTATATAAAGAAGTCCATGGCCATAGAAAACTTGTAAACATTGGTCAATGTGAGAGAGGAGTATGAAGAAGAAGAAGAAGAAGGAGGAGAGGAAGAAAGAAGAGAAGTGATTTCTTCTGGAGAAGGATGGAGAAGAGTGAAGATATGGCTTGCATTCTTATCAAACAATAAGTAAGCAAACTCATTCTCTGTTCTTCATCCTTACCCAGGCGAAGTCCCTTCTCTCCCAATCAATATAGAACTGATCCATTCATTTCTATACAAGATAAACGAAGATGGAAACCACCGATTAGGGAATAGAAGAATTCTGAGGTTTTTTTTTTCTCATCTTCCTCTCTTTCTCTGTTTTCTCCATGTTATCTGTGAATTTTCCTCAGCCGGTCGACGGTGCTCGACCGTACCTTCTGTATGGTTCAGGTGGTAATCTAAGAGACTTCTCTAGCCTGTCGCCCTCGCCGGACTGCCCGCCTGTGTACGACCACCGACGCGTTTGCAGCGCTCCCCTGCAGCCCTGCTGTTCCCAACGCTGCCCGCCCTTCCGTCGCCAGCCACTGCCCTCCATCTCCGCCCGCCTCCAAACACAATGGAGTAGTAGAATTTATTAATATAATATAAATTAAAAATATAATTGACATCATATAGATTAGTGACCCCATCATAATCTATTAGTGTATTTCTCGATTGCCATATAATTAGATCTGCTAATATTTATGTTGATTTCTCTTTAGGGCTTGTTTGTTATCTTTGCTTCGAGGAATTCTTATATATATATAATTTTCAATATCAATTCATAATCTAAATCATATAATTTTTTATTTTAATTTTTGATGAATATAAACCATTAATTTATAAAATTTTAAAATAAAAAAAAAACATAATTAGATGGAGACAAACTTTATACGCAAAATACTTATATGCTCTTATTTATATCACACTCAGCTATACAAACTTTAAGATTTATTTAATGATATATCTCAGTAAATAAAATTTTGAGGTTTAGACATGTAGCATTTCAAAGTTATACAGTGATCAACAGATTCAATCAACTCAAATAAATATTTCAACTAAAAATTAAGTTCTAAAAGACTACATATACCATTCCAATTTTTATGTTAAATTCATTTTTATAAATTACATCATTAATTTTCCTTAGTTTAAAAATTCATAATAAATTAAAGATAAAATTACAAGTGCATGATAATTACATATACCTTGATAAATAAAGACTTTCTTAAAAAATACTGGAAAAAAATTGCACATGTGGAGCTTCTAGCAACTTAATTGAAGGATTTGATTCAAATTAAGGATTCAAAATAAAAGGCTAATCATTCGATCTAAATTTTAACTTATCTCAACCCAATCTATTATTCTTTTATTAGAAGAAATTATTCATTTTAAATTATTTTATAGTAGTTTTTTATGAACATTGAAGATTAAATGTTAATAAATGAGCAAAGGCTACATGTTTAATTAATAATTTTTTTTTTTAAAATTCAATTAATATGTTAATCCAAGGGCTCTTCATAAAAATCTACAAAAATTCATTGTGAATGTATAATTTCTCGTTTTAGTTGAGCACTTGAGCCAATTTCTAATTACTTATTAAAGTGAAATCCGACTCATTGCGACTCACCGGAGTATTGAGAGTCTGAGTCTGGACTCTAGACCCGCATCACTCGACGTCCCTGGACTCGAGAGAAGAAGTGGGCAATAGTAGGTATCCATTCCCTTGCGAATTGAGAACAGCGCGGAAACGATGGCAGATCCCTTCTGGAGATACTCTTCCGCTCCAGAAAGAGGTAAGCAGCCTTCTTCTTCTTCTTCTTCTTTAACTGTTGTAAGCATTATCACAAACATTGTCAGTGCATCTCAGTCAGTCGATAGATGTACCATAACTTAATACTGCCCATGCTTGTTTTTGAGGCAGGATTTTTTTTTTTCCTTTGGAAATTCCTATCCAACCCAGTGGCCCTCATTTCCGCGTGCCATACTTTGAAATTAGTAAGGAAATTCATCGTGCTTGCTCAGGGTTTCTTGGTTATTGGGTTGTACATGTCAATTTCTAGTAATTGGTATTTGAATGCATAGAGATAGTTCTTTACCAATTAGCTGAATTTTAAAAAGTAGGTGGGTTTAATATGTCAATTCCAACCAAGTATTGCACAGGTTTTGTTGAGATTCATCGATAGACCAGGATGGTCAGGTGCTCAACAATTGGTATTAGGGTATGTTTTAGGTCCCGTGTTCATATCATGGTGAAGGTAACCAGAGGTGAAAGGGGCTTCCGGAATGCTAACAACATGGTAGTTTGTTATGTGAGGAGTCATCAATGAGGGGAAACATTGAGATTCATCAATAGCCTTAAGATAAGGGGTCTGATTTCACATGTTCCATCTGCTCTGGAGCTTTTGGCTTATTAGTCAAGTGCCCAACAGGCCTTTGGACAGTGGATCCACCAAATTAGAAGAAAGAAAACAAAAAACCCAAATCCCTTTTTGGTGTTAAGGTGCTTCTAGGTTTAGTTTGGGTTACATGTAAATAAAAGTGCATCCATTGCGATTCATTTTCAACTTTTGAAATTCTGCTGGTTGGATTGAGAAATACAATGTAAGAGACTAGATTTCTAAGGGCATCCAAAGAACATTGCAGCCATATGACCATATTGCTGTTGACGCTCATGTTATTATTGACGGTACCCCAAATTCGTGTTATATTAGGGCAATCACAAAGCAAAAAACCATTGTCCGCCTCTTAAGTGTGAAGTTTTTGTATGTGATGATGCCATTGCCTTTTAACTATGAGCATGTAGTTGCTGTTTTGATCAACTTATTTTAGCCATTCTTTTAATGCTTTTCATGGGGTTCCTATAAATTTTATAGTCATCTTATCAATGTCATCTTTTACCCACTTGCAACCCATGCAAAGCCCATTTCATCCAATTATTCCATTGGGAAGTGTGATCCCATGCAACTGGGTGAAATTGGGTCCATTTAGCAAGCAATGCATGGCATGTTTGATGTGCCAACTGCCTCACCAACGTAATGAGGGTTAGGGATGTCCCAAATCATGCCCGATGTATGTAAATGGATTCCACCAAGGACTTTTTGAATTTTTTTTTTCTGGATGGGAAGGAAATGTTAAAGTGAAATAATTTGGGACTTGTGACGTGCTAAACTAGAGAGTTCATATCAACTATATGATGTTATTTTTCCATGAGTAATCAGCATGAGGTAGGTTTCATTAGTGTGCTCAATGGCCAATCACCATCAATGAGTACCTAAAATACTCTAAAGCCCTTGTGAAAAACAAAGAAGATGTTTGCAAGCTTGGCTCAAAGACACCTAAATCTAAAATGGACCACTTCATGAACACTAAGTTCATCGTAAACTGATATCCTACTACTCTATCTATACATAAAGAGACAATTTAAGGTGTCTGTCAAATAAACCTTAATTGTTTGCTCATTGATGATTGTGATTTGCTTCCATGTTGGCAAACATAAAGGCAAAAAATCATCTGAAAAATAGCTAGAAAATAGGAAAAAAGATTTTAGTATGGGATTTGCTGAGTTGGAAGCATTTAGGTTCACAAAAAGGCAAAATTCATCAAAAAATAGTTGAAAAATAGGATTTTTTTTTTTAAATGGGATTGAGTGAGTTGGTAGGATTTAGTTCAACTTTATCATATTATTTTCTGAAAATGGAGAAAATTTGTGGAAAAAAATCTCTCTAGATCTATCAATTTTACTTGATAAGAGCTTGTTTCTAAGAAGTTCAAATGAAAGGTTGTAAATCAACTTGAGAGATCAGGGCCATAAAAAGTGATAGGTGGAGAACTTTCACCTAGGGAATTCATGGAATGCTATATTCATATATTATGTGAAACGACCAATCGATGTACTTGATAGCAAAATGGAAGTGTTGATTTTTTTTTGAAATGGAAATGGAATTGTTGAATGAAGTGAATGAACCCTAATGGATATGGTTAGGAGTCCTCTTTTTCAATCATGACTAGATTATTATATATATTTTTTTGAAATGGTTCATATATTAATATATAAAGAGGCACCAGAGGTGCTAATACATAGAGAAATACATATAAAACAACAATAATTAATAACTGGAAGAGAGACTAAACAGTGAAACCTCAATCAAGATCAACACATTCTTTCCAGACACACAAAATGTCAGATATAGAAATATCTGGAATTCCTGTAACGAAGCAGCCTAAGATGCACACTTAGCATGAGCACGTTTTCCAACTGCGGCACTTGACTCATTCTTATCTCTAAACAACCTATTATTTCGTCCCCACCAAAGGCTCCATATAGTGGCAAATAAAGATAACTGCCACAATGAAGAGCATTTAGGCGAGGCGGATGCAATGTTCCAAGCAAAGGACAACTCCACAAGTGATAATGGCATAAGCCAAGCCACCCCAAACTTATCAGACACTGAGTACCACACTTCAGAAGAGAAGGCGCAATGCAGGAGAAGATGATTCTACTCTTCAGATGCTTGTAGACATAGTGGGCAAGTGCTAACCATGATTCTTCCTCTTCTTCAAAGATTGTCTTGAGTCAAGATTTTCCCCAAAACAGCAGTCTAAACGAAGCTAATTGCCCTCAGGGGAGCTTTAGAAGACCAAATTTTAGAGTTGACAGTAGCTGTTCCGGAAGCAATTGATGACCAAGTGTAGAAAGACTTAACTGAAAAAGTTCCTGTATTGTAAGGCCACCAAACAATGTTGTCCTCCACATTGGTGTTGATTTTGCAGGGTGATATGGACTGGAGAGATGTGAGAAGGCGTTAGTTTCTATGTCTGACAAGTTACGGCTAAGGGGAATGTCCCATACAACTTGGTTACCTGTCATGTAGTAGAAATGTGAAATGGCCCCGAGAGGCGGTAAAGAGAGGGAAATCGAGTAGCCAAAGAAGAGTCGTCACACCACGAATCAGTCCAAAACTTTATTCTGTCACCACGACGTGCCTTAAACCTGGTCCCCTCTTTGAATTTGTCAACATATGCTGCAATGGCAGGCCACATGCCTGAGGCTCTGCGCGGTGCAGGGTTGATATTCCACCCAAAGTTCCCCAGTTGATACTTGCATGATAGAATAGCCTTCCATGGGGAGTCCCCATCGGAACCTAATCTCCAAAGCCACTTAGTAAGAAGAGCTGTATTAATTGCCTTGATTGGACGCACCCCCAACCCCCCAGCAGTCATAGGAAGGCAACTTGATCCTAATTTACAAGATGATATTTCTTCATGTCCTCATGGTTACCCCACAGAAAGTTCCTCATCATCTTTTCCATCAACCGAGTTACTTTTTTGGGGCAACGAAATGTTGATAGAAAATAGACTAGAAGAGCATTTAGAACATACTTAAGAAGTGTGATTCGTCCTCCAAGGGATAAATACTTTCCAAACTTCTTCCTGTATTATATTTGGGATGAAGCTTTGCAAACTTCTTCCTGTACTCTGGATCACTTGATCCATTGACAAATTATAGTTTCAATTTATGATTAAGATTGGTTATTAACCATATCTGCACTTCTTAAAGTTTGTGGATATTTTTACACCCAACGCCCAATCATTCTAGAGCAAAGCTCGAAGTAATGAAGAGCATATTCATTGGATATAAAAATTAAAAAGGGCATCATCATGGGTTTTGAATCTGGTCTTGCTTTGAAAAGAAGGAAGCTTGATAAGTTGTGTTGGAGGAGAGAAGTGAACCCCAATGTCATCAAAACTGGACTGTGGTATGAACTGTCTCGGTGGAAAGTTGGGTTAAATAAGGTTCAACCGGGTTCAACCATGGTCAAACCCGTGCCATGAATATTATTAAATTTATTAACTAAGGTTTAATTGATGAGTTACCGATAAAATTTTAAGTGAAAAATATTTTTTTGAAAAATTAAAATATGACTTTTACTAGTAAAATCAAGTGACTAAAATTGAATCTTAGATTCAAATTTTGATCTACTAATCCAATATTATTTTTATGAAAAATCTTAAAATACTTAAAAAAATACACCCGATGTAGTCATATATATATATATATATATGAAATATTTTTTTCTAAATGATATACCAAACATAATTGTCCATTATTATTAATTGACTAAAAGATATAATGCTTAGCAATAGAACTGATGTCATAATAACAATTTTGAGTAGGGAATATTAACATTCAAAAATTAATTGTAATGTAAAAAATTGGTAGTATGTCGTTATTTCTTCACTTCTAAAAAATTTTGTATAATTTTTATTATACACTAATAAGAGAGAGAGTGAGTTAAAACTTTTCAATCCATTGTATAATAATAGAATTATTTTATTATTTTTTTGGAATTCTCATTTTTGACAATAATACGATAATATTACCTTCAAATTCGTCAAATCTTATCTTCAATTTTTTTTTTTTTAAAAAAATTTTGAGACCAATTTATTTATTTTTAATATTAATATGAAAATGATAGATTAAATCTTTTAAATAATTAAATATTTAAATTTCTTATTCTTATTTAAACCTTTTTTACAAACGTTTTGTAAATATAATTGATTTTAAAAAGGCCCTCATGTGAGTTGGAAATTCATGTGAACTCAGCCCTTCTATTCCTCTAATTTCGCTTTTATGTTAGGGTTCAATAAAGTTTCTTTAAAAAAAAAAACTCAAGTGCTCACGTGGTTTCTTAAATAAATCCTAAAAACGTTTTGGGAAACCTAATCTCATATTCTCCCAATTTCCAACTCTAGTGCCGCTGCAAGAGAACGTCACGTCTAACCCTAAAGCCGCTGCTATCGGTTGAAGAGAAAAAAAAAAAAAAAAAACAAGAAGAAGAGTAGGAGAAGATGCAAGTGTCTTAGATTTCAAATTTTTTTTTTCTAAATCACAAACCTGGTAAACCGCGGTTCACGAGCCAAGGTTTTTCTCATAAAATTGTAATGAATCGCGGCTGATCACAGCTTATCTTCTCAAGCGATTTTTTTGCTGAACCGAATCGGGAACAAGACGTTCTCGGTTGGACCTCGGCCTAGTCTGGTTCTGATAACACTGAGTGAACCTACAGTTTGCCCTGCTCAAATATGTAGCCTGATACTGTATAGCTCCAATTCCGCCAACTTGCATGTAATTGGTCCTCGAAGTGATCCAAATTCCAAACTCTCGACAAATGTGCTTGGACTAAGTTGGAACCCAAAGAAGACCTATTGAACATTGGACTTCAGTATTTCATGTCTCAAGAGAAGCAAAATGGATATTGTAGACATAAATTCTCCAAAAAAAGTCCATTTGAGTGTACGTTGATGGCTTATCATTTAGAAACCAGTCTTATCCTATTACAAGTGAAAATTCTGAGCACAAATTACAATTTGAAAGATTTTAAGAATTTTCAAGAAACTTCAAAATCACATGAGGCACATGGTTGTATTCAATTAAAAAAATCATCTAAAAATCAAATTTAAGGTCAATATTTTCATCCCAGGACCTTACTAATATGAAAAATGGGTAAATATCATGGGCCATAATATCAGCTTAAATGGGCCAAGCCCTTTTCAGCTGATATTTCCAAAATTTCAGTTTTTGTTTCTTTTGGAGAGATTAAAAAACCCTGCCTGCCAAAATAGGTCGAAATGGTTGATATTTTGGCCAAAACATTTTGGTCCCCCCTAGGGACTGAAATACCAATTTTGTTTGACATTTATAGCTTAGTTTTAGTTGGACCTTCTAGTGGGGTCCACAAACTTGTTCCACTTGTTTCACTAGGATCCTTGTTGGGCTATGGACTTGTTCTGCTTTGTTAGAGACCTTGTTAGAATACAATGAAAAGATTTCCAGTTCTTAATTTTAAATCCCAAGTTCATTAGGTGTCAAACAGTGAAGCTACTTCCTACGGAATCTTGGAGTAGGAAAGTCCTTAGGTGGGGTTTTAACTTCTTGGCTAACTTGTTGGGAACATAAGAAATCAGATTATTTTGTAATGCTCGCGGATATAACAGAATCTTGGATGTTTTAACTACTTGTTGGGAACATAAGAAAAGTCCTTTTGTGCAGTTTTAACTACTTGGCTAACTTGTTGGAGCATAAGAAATCAGGGTATTTTGATATGCTAGTGGATTTAAAGAGCTTCTTTTGATGACGTCCTTGTGGACTTGGTCCACTTACGAAAGATCTAGGGGAGGATGGAGAAACCCAAATATTCCCTAAAATTTCTGTAGTATAAAAAAGAGTAATCCTCAATTGACATACAGAAACTGCGAAATTTCTAGAAATGTTTGTATCCAAACAATACCTTTTTCAAATTACTAATCAATTATAGTAGAACCCAAATAATACTATGAAATGTCTCAAGTGCCAATGCGAGCGATTTCCCAAAACACTAATTTTTTAACAAGCTCATATAGCATTCAAATTTCCATGCCACACCGAAAGAAAAGAACAGAATATTCAAATTTCTCCCAAGTTCTTTTCCCTAGAATTCCATGTCCCAAAAATCTCCTTGGAAACCCGTGAGGGCATGTTTGGGAGCCCATTCCAGTCAAAGAATGAGATCGCGAACATGGCAATGGAATGAAAATAGACATTCCAAGAATGAGAACATGTAGAAAAACCTGTTTGGTAGGTGCGGAAATGGTTATCTGAAAACCTGTTCCATTCTCATGATTCCAAAAGCTCTCTGGTAGGGTCTGTTTGGAATTTTTTCATTCTCCTGAATTTATTGGATCTTGTTTGATACTAACTTTTACAATTGAAAATCATAAATATAACTAAATCAGCATTTGCATTGATATAGTACCTAAAAAAAATCACATACACTAAAAAAATTAGTTGCATTTTTCATGATTATTATTTTAAGAAGAGAATAGTTCCAATCAATTGGTGGCATCAATGAGAATCATAGTTTAAAAACCCCAAAAAACTCAGATAAGTCAGCCGAAGTTGATTGAACTCAATAGGATTTCGAGTCTAGCGAGTCAACGAGTTTAAAAGAAGGGCATGAGAATAGTTCCCATGCCCTTCTTTGGAATGCTACTTACAAAATGGGCCCCAGGGTTCTGCTCCAAAGACCTCAATGAACATTGCAAAGATGTTCAAATCCTTTTCCAAAAGTCCTTGAAAGTTCTCCAAGGGAAGAGGGAAGACAGCTTTGGTTGTTGTAGACCTTCAAAGGACACAAAGAGAGGCCAAAAGAAATGTCTCTTGAGGGGGGAGCCCCCCCCCCCCCCCCCCTTTCAACTGTGCATGTGGTCAAATTGACTCTCTCATTTCTGGGATTTTTTTTTCTTGTCCCTTCTTGTGTTTCGGACATAAGTTCTTCATCCAACCTCCAATATATGTGCCATTTCTTGTGGTGGAAAGATAACTAGAAGGCTATGCAATGGTGCATGATTTGGTGCATTTTCAGATCGAGGAGGGCCTTAACTGATCATGAAGCTGATGCATGTCTAATTAGATGGTCTATGATATTTCAGCCATTATCTATTTCCTACCAACTTAGATACTAAGTCCCTTTATTGAATTTGGAGAACAAACTTAGAAGATCCTGAAGGTATCACCTAAGTTTTTGGTTATTTGGTCATTAAAGTGGGACCCACACTGCATTTAATGATTCATCTAAATCAGGCCTCTATCTTTGTATCTTTAAATATCATTTGATGATCTGTCACTTTGATAGCATTGCTTGGACCTGGTACTTCTCAAAAGAAAAATCCTTTTTATCTCCATCTTGACTTGTTTAGATCACACATTTGAAAACCTTCAAGAAAAATGTTACAACTATATTATGAGGTCATAGAACCATGCCTAGAGAGATCCGATCAAGGAAATTTTTTGTGTAACCATAATCCATGAGGAGTCAAGGAGAATGCCCTAAAACAACTAGAGAGAAATCCAATCATCTATTTGACGTTTGATGCTCAATGGAGCACTTTGAGTTCTGGCCCCAGCCACTAAGCCCCCCTCCTCCACCTGTTTAGGGATCTCACCCATCACCATCCCAACCTAAATGAATTGGATACGTAACCAATATATCTCATTTTTTACTTTTTTTTTTTTTATTATTAGTGTCATTTTTTACTTGTTTAGGTCACATATTTGAAAGCCATGTTTCGAGAAAAAAATGTTACAACTATTTTATGAGTTCATAAAAACCATGTGTAGAGAGATCTGATCAAGGCAATTTTTGGTGTAACCATAGTCCATGAGGAGTCCAGGAGAATGCCCCAAAACACCTAGAGAGAAATCCAATCATCTATTTGACGTTTGTACTCCTGATCATTGAACCCTTTCGATTCCCACAACACCCAAAAATGACTGGTAATGACTACTGGTAGGCCCTACAGAGGAGTCATGCTTGCCCATTACTGCAGACACACAGACACAGAGGAAGATCCTTGTATTATATATATAGATAGATAGAGAGATAGAGAGAGAGAGAGATTGGTCTTCCATTAGTGTGAGGATGCCTGTCTTAGCTGATGATTCAAAATATTACAGACGGTGTTCCTCGAGCCAGCTTTCCTGGTTACTTGCCTTCAGATAACTTGACATTGGCATCTCATCACTTGTATGGTGCAAGTGCTCGTGGAGCTTCATCAGATTACCTAAAGAATGATGTAAGAATTCATTTTAGCAGTTAAATTCTGCATTATTGATGCTTAAACTATTGCTTTCAACTCTCTAACTCATTAACCTCTTTTGCCCATCTCCAGGTGGTACCACTGCGGGCTAGTGCTTATAATTTAGATGATCTTGTGAATATTGGGAGTCAAGTATCACCAGGTATCGGTGGATTACCCACTGTAACAGGCATAAAAGGGTATCCTGCTCCTTTGGAAGATCCAACTTTGATTGGCCAAAGACGAGATGCTGGACTGGGCATTGCACCAGGCATCCCTGATATACTTCCCGAACGATCTGATCTATTGAGAAAGACAAATGGTCTGTCAACTGAGGAATCTAACATTCTATTTGTTGATGGACTCCCAAGTGATTGTACAAGAAGGGAAGTAGCTCGTATCCTTAGGAGAGTTATCTTAGTCTTGTTTCTGTTCACTGTCCTTTCAGCATGCATGCTATTTTGTTTCATCTCTTCTAACCCTTGACTATAATGAAAGATCTATTCCGTCCTTTTATTGGCTTTAAAGAAATCAGAGTTATCCACAAGGAGCCCAGGCGGGTATGTCTATTCATCTACTCAAGTTAGTTGTCTTGGTTGCTTTAACTACTTATCTTTTCCTCCCTAATAAAGCCTAGGGTTGGAAAGCTTGCCATTTCTTTTTCATTATTATACAATAATGTGGTTTTATTACTTTCTTATGATCCATGATATGTATGAACTGGATTATGATCTGATTATACTTTTTTTTATTGAATTTCATGTTCCACTATTAAATGGATATCTTCTTTCTTATTTTGGTTTCCGTGCTTATTCCTTTGAATTCTCCTAATTCTCATAGGACATTTGTTGGATTTTTTTTATTTGTATGATATAGATATCTTTTCCCTCAAATTAAATATGTGAGGTAACACAGACATCTGTCATACCCATCCATACCTTTCTCTGACTATTATGCTTGTCTGATCTGTATACATCCTAATGGACTTTTGCGACATTGATTTGGAGCTTAGTATAATGCATTGGAAAATAAGAATTGATTAACGGATTGCTCTAAGATGCTGGACATTTTTGCCCTACTTAACTGCACCTTACTTCTCTGACTATGAATTCTGATCTTTCATATATCCTAATGATTTTCGATTTATATGGGTTTAGTTTCTTATGCTGTCTTTTGAAAATAAGAGTTTGCTAGCAAATTGATTTAAAACTTGGGATGACAGGATGGTTCCCAATTTATAGTGTATTGACGAAAGTTGACATATATGATGTAAAGCTACTATACTCGATAGGTTCTTTTATTTGCAGTAAATCATTTGCATGGCTTAATTGGAGTTCAGGTATGACATTGACAATGGGATAATGCTTGTTAGCTTTGTAAATTAGACATAAGACATGGTGATGCCAAAGATACAGGGTTCCCAACTTCCAATATGACTATGAGATGGCTGATGTGTTATTTGTTTGTAGTATACTTCAAATACATGGGAAAACATGGTTAGTTATTCCATTTCTTCTTTGAATCTACAGAGTGGAGACAAGGCTTCCGTTCTGTGTTTTGTTGAGTTCAATGATGCAAAATGTGCTTTTACTGCTCTAGAAGCTCTCCAAGGTATGTGGCTTTTGTTGAAGTTGTAAGTAATAGGGATCCAGTTTCAATCTACATTTGTCCAAATACATAATTTTCTGTTATTAGTTTTCATATTTTATTATTAGTTTTTGTATAGAGTAACTAAGAGAAAACATCAATTGAATTCAATATTCTAGGAAAACGGTATTAAAATGTCATTTTAGACATTTGGTTGCTTGTTAGCTTTGTGTATTAAAAGCTTATATTTGATTGCATTTGGCATGCTCCTATGTTTTTGTTCCTTGTAAAACTTGAATAAAGTTGTGCATTAGCAAGGCAGTCCCTGTGTAATGTCTATGTGTGAAAAATAGATGTTATTAACCTGCATGGGTGGCTCAGCTGGCTTGAGCTTCTAGGATAGACTAGATATCTCGGGTTTGACTCCTCCCAATCTTATCTTGATAGTCAAGGCTTGCAGGTGGTTCTTTGTATCCGTGGGGATTAGTCTCACCTGCAATGTGGGGTGGCGATACCCCACGATAATCCAAAAAAACAATAATAACAATAATAATAAATAAATGTTAACCTTTAAGATTTTAATGGCTAAAATTATCTATGTCCAAGTACAAGTTAGAAACCAACCTTCACATCTTATCCCTTTTTAGCGAGCTGATTCTTTTCCCCTCTCCTATGTTTGATTTTATACAGTATAATATGTTTTAATTGACTAGAAATTCAGTCTAATAATATTAACATCGAAAAGAATTACACTTTCTTGAATTTTTCCAATATTCTATTGTAGATTTCAGTTCCTAACACCAAACCAAGCTGGTGTTCTGCTGTGGGGAAAGCACAAACTAGAGAATTTGCCAATGGGAAAAACACAACAAAAGCAAATGATAAACCACTCATGAAATGAGGTTTGCATGGCATCTAAAAGTTGTACACGGACATTGTTAATTTTAACTATTAAAATCTATAAGATTAACAATACCTCTATGTTTCACATAGACTGCAGAGGACTGCCTAGTTACACACAACTTTGTTCATGTGTTAGAAAGAAATAAAAATAATATAGTAATAGCAATAATAATGATGATGATGATGATGATGATGGCTTTCAACTCATCAAAGAGGAGAGTTCACAACTAGTCCATTGCACAAAACCCTGGATGAAAAACCCACTTACGGCCTTCAATGGAAAACTCTTGTTTGGAGCAAAAAACCATTTCTCACAATTCAGAAACCTTTAACTGGTAATCATATATCATTTCCTTAAAAGAGCAAAAGCTGATCTTTTGCCTAAGGAAACAAAGATTGTAAAGCTGAAGGTCCATTAGGACATCCTTCTAAAGCACACAAGCCACATAGCTTTATGGATACAACTATTGGTTCCTAGAAATATCTGTTTTACCAGATCCTATATGGGTAGATGTTTTTCCCCTAGAGGGCCTGCTGTAGTCTTATATTTTTGTAGTTCTCTGTTCGAGTTCGATTGCTGATGAAGTTTGGAAACAAAAAAGAAAAAAAAGGATAGATGTGCTTTCGCTAAAAATATTATTTCCTTTAACGCCTATGTTTAATTTCATCAAGTTTGAGTTAAACTTTCTAATTGAAGGGAGTGAAATAGTAGTGCAGTTCGTAAGTGCTGATTGTACTACTTTAAAAGGTTGTAGATTCGAGTCACATTATCATTAAAAAATGCCTATGAAGGCTGTAACATTCGTCTTTTGAAAGTTATGTGACAAGAAAGGGTGTCCAGAGTCCTAAGCAAAATCAACTTTTTAGCTTTGATTCTATGGAAATGTTTGATATTTATCTAAACAATCATATGGCAACTGTAAAAACATTGTTTGGTATGATTCTTTCACAAATGTAGATTCATGGTCATCTATGTGGTGATCTTCTTGCAGGTTACAAGTTTGATGACAAGAAACCAGATGCACCTGTTTTAAGGATACAGTTTGCACAGTTCCCTTTCCGTCCATCTTCTGGTAATGATGACCGACTTGGAAGCATCCACTAAGTCTTAGCAATGCCCATGTTTTGTTTTCTACTTTTGCTCACCTATTTTAAAAGGGCTAGATTCTTACCTGTATCTTCATCTCTTGTACCAAAAGAACAGATCTCTTGTGATCGGTGTTTGGATTTAATAGCATAAGTGCATAGACCTCGGACACATTTCACACCATTGGAAAGTACTTCTTTTGGCTGATCGCAGTCTGATTTTTAGTTGGGTTGCCAAAATGGCTGACCATCTTGGCCTTTACTCCATTGTGGGCCATGATTTTAATTATTGGCCACTATCCAAAATATAGTTGAAACATATTATTTTTTCAAACTGATGTGAAATATTGGTATTTATGGCTTTCCAAATTGTCACCAACATATCAAAAATAAAATCTTTTCAAAAGAGTACTGGCCAACATATTGTGCAGTTTCTAGAAAAAATGCATTTTGTGAATTGATTTTCCTACCAAAAAAATTGTAAACAATGTTAAAAAACTAATCTTTCTAGGAAACTCATTGAAAACAATGTACATAGTTGGTAAAAGCATTCTTGCTAAGAAAAGCTTGTAATGACCTGTTTGGTAAATGAATTTCCTGGTGAAAAACCTCTCCATTTTCACTATATACGTTGATTCTTGAATCACCAACACATCCTCCTGTAGGCTGTAGATATGGGATGACCTAGCAATTTGCTTGAACATTTTGCTGGTAAAAAACAGCCTAATGTTTTACTAATTTTCTGGCTAACTGCCCGATGACCAGGATGGTTATGTTTGCCTATAGGACTAAAAGCATGGAGTGATTTTAAGGTGTCGTGCTGCGACCTCTTCGGCTTGTGACTATTTTTTTTTCTACTTCTAATAATTTCCAATCAATAATCCTCAAATAAATGGTTTCTCACTCATGGGGAGAACCTACCATTTCTAATTTCCATTTCCTTTGAAAACAGGAAAATCTTGTTGAAATTTCCCCATGAGTGAGAAACCATTTATTTGAGGATTATTGATTGGAAATTCTTAGATGTGGGAAAAAAATAGTTACGTGCCGATCAGGGTCGGGGCACAACAATATGGTATCAGAGCATAGGTTCAACCCCTCGGACCAAGTGTTGAGAAGTTATGATTTATGTGATTTGGACTCTTGGTGGATACAATGTTTGATTATGAACGCTTTTTTTGTTAACAGACATGGTGAGAAGTCAAAATCGTGATAGTGGGGAATCTTCCGCTTTAGCCAATAATGAGCGGGATGACCGGTATCGGGTTGTTGCGGAGACTTTGGAGGTTAGCGGGAATCAGGATAGGTCCCACCAAGGGAACTTTCAACGACCATATCCTTCTCAGGATTCTTCCTCCAAGCAGTATCAACCGCCAGCCGAGCTGACAGGTAATCATGATCAGAGGAAGGTTCGGTGTTGTTATTCTTGCAGGCAGCCGGGTCACACAATAAAAGAGTGTCCCCAGGCGCAGGATCTGCGGTGCTTTTCTTGTGGGCAGCCTGGCCACATTGAGAGGCTATGTCCCCAGAAAGGGAGTCCTGGCAGTGCTATGGGACCTCCTCAGGCAGATGAGCATGCAGACCACGCAAGGATGGTTCAGTTGTGTTATTCTTGCAAGAAGCCAGGTCACATAGCAAAACAATGTCGCCACCTGCAGGAGCTACAATGCTTTTCTTGTGGGCAGCTAGGCCACATTGAGAGGCTATGTCCCCAGAAAGGGAGACTTGGCAGTGCTATGGGACCTCCTCAGGCAGATGAGTCCGCAGACCACTCAGGGAAGGTTTTGTGTTATGTTTGCAGGAAACTGGGTCACTTAGCGAAACAATGTCCCTTGCCTCAGCCACAGGAGTTGCGGTGCTTTTCTTGTCAGCAATCGGGTCACTTAGCGAAACAGTGTCCCTTGCCACAACCGCAGGAGTTGCAGTGCTTTTCTTGTCGGCAATCGGGCCACATTGCGAGGTTATGTCCCCTGAAAGGGAGTCCTGGTAGTGTTATGGGACCTCCTCTAGCAGATGAGCCCGCAAACCACTCAGGGGAGAGTGACGCCTGACTCCTAGGTAGATGACCCCAGAGCATGCTGTGATGCAAGGTACTCTGTTGTTATTTATTGCTTTGCCATTTGCAATTGCCTTGGGTTTAGAGTTTGAGATGGTAGAAAGATCTTTAGGTATAAGGTCCCCTTTGGGACGGATGATGAAGGTGAATCAGGTGTGTAAGTCTTGTGTCTTGACCATCGATAGTCTTCATTTGGTATTTGATTTGTTATTGTTGTGTTTGTGATTGGGTGACCCCGGTTGAGTGCGTGTTCCGGTTGATCGATGATCCCGAGTGCCTATGGCTATAGCTCGTTGGGTGCATGTTCCGGTTGATCGGTGATCTCGAGTGCCTATGGCTATAGCACATTGAGTGCGCGTTCCGGTTGATTGATGTGATCCTGAGTGCTTAGGGCTATAGCGCATTATTGCCGAGGGTGAGAAACTCCTCAAAGGATGTCGTTGATTTATTCCTTTTTCTAAATTCCAAGGATGGTAATCTCCTTGAAAGACGTCGATGTGTATAAGACATTGTTTATGACAGTGTGGTGTGTTGTGTGGAGATTGTGATTGATTGATGATTGATAACCAATGCTGTCATATTGATGTGATGGATATGGTATGCATTCGTTTTGAGAATAATATATGATATTTTATCCGCATGCATGATTGTGATAATGCTACTGTTGTAACCTGATGTTTGTATGATTGTGTTGTTTTCATTAGGTGTTGTTATGTTTCTCCTTATTGGGCTTTGTTTGTTCACTCCCTTACAAGTTTCAGGAACTCAACTCGAGGAGGAAATAGTGTAGGCGTGATAGGGAGACATTTTATTTATATAGTTGAGAATACTTTACCTGTTGGGTTGTATTACATTGAGTTATATGTTTAAACTCCGGTTATGTTTTGATCGAGTTATTTCTTATGTCTATGAGATGTGAACCATGTGTGTAAATGACATGTTGTGCCTCATTGAGAAGGCCACGTGTGAGATGGGAATGTGTTTGATTATGAGTATATGGACTTGTGAGAATGTTGTATCAGGTTAATCTGGTTGAGGGAAATTTTTTTCCGATGGTCCATTTATAGATGGAATTCTGTCGAAATTTCTGTAGGATTTTCCTGTCTTTGAAGGAAATTAGAAATGGTAGGTTCTCCCGTGAGTGAGAAACCATTTATTTGAGGATTAGTGATTGGAAATTATTAGAAGTAGAAAAAAATAGTCACGTGCCGACGAGGGTCGGGGAGCAACAGAAGGGCCTTTATGTTCATATATTTCCAAACCGGAGCTTGAACATTAGAAGCAACAACCCCAATGGCTAGGTTGTGGATGAGATCAAAGCCAATTAATCCAACAAACATGCTTGTGCCGAGTCTTGGCAAAGATTTCTGTTGAAATCTCGCCCATGTAAAGTACCTCATCCCTATTGTTAGGGTTTTTTCTTGGTCTTCACTTCTCATCCCAAGGAGTCTACCATGCCGTGGGTCAAATCATCACTTTGCCAACATCATGAACAATATCATAGTTCAAGAACTTGCTCGGATCTGACTCAATCTCCTTCACAACTCATTGACTTCACTGAATCTGCTGTAATCATTTTTTTCAAGTTGGTTAACCAAGTTATCTTCAAGTCTAATATGAGTTTCAGGTTTTTAAACTACTGTATTTGTGATTTGCAACACAGGCACAGTTTGTTCTAGAAAAATCTTCACTTGTGTAACGTTTCCACTTGGACCCTTAGTGGGGCCCACATGACTTTGAAACTACACCATCTGATGCAGGATAAAGGATAGGGTAACCCTAAATGCCTAAATGTAGCCCCTAAAGATTAAAATTGATGAAAATAATGCACCCTAAAACTAAAATAGGCTGAAATTAAATAATCAAATAATATATGCAATTAATTAATCTAAATTTGACACAAATAAACATGCAAATTTCAAAAAAACTAATGCTAATGTGCTTAGGGTCTATTAAATGGGTAAATGGTAAAAGGTTTGATATAAAGGTATTTAATGGGATATGGTCTGAGGTAATAAAATAAACAAAAGGGTAAGTAAGGGTTGGCTGGAAATAAGAAAGGATCGAAAGCCAAGGAAAGGAGGGATTGAAAGATACGGCAGCAAGGAATGGGTTTAGGTGGCCGCCGCAAGCAAGGATAGGGATTAACGGAGGCCAAGAGGAGTGGATTTGAGGGTGGTGAAGGCTGTATGGGGACTTGGAGAGGTCTTCTGGGATTGTAAAGGAAGGACGACAACAAGAGGGGAAGTAGTAGGGGTTCTTGGCATGGGAAAGAGGGCTTATGGAAGGTTCGGCTCCAAGGCTATGAAGAAAACGAACATAGGGAGAGGGGAAAGAAGAAAGATGAAGATAGGAGAGAAGAGTACCTGGCTTCACGCCCTCTTGGATTCTACCAAGCGTTGGATTCCACCAACAATCACCGTTGCACCATGAGAGGTATTTGCAAAAATCTCAAAATCTCAAAATCTTATTCATTAATCTGTCCTTGCCTCAAGGAGGCTACAACTTATATAGAACTCTTCCTTTCTTACAATAAAATATTAACTAAATAAAGCAATAAACAATATAGAAACTAACTAAAACAAACCTAAAAGAAAAATTAAATATAGCAACTACTAATTATGGAAAGCAACTACTAGTTATGGAATCTGCAATATATACAACAACTACTAATTATGGAAAGCAACTACTAGTTATGGAATCTGCAAACTCCTGTGTCAACTCTTTGGACGCTTGGTACTTGTCGAGATTGAAACCTAGATTGAAATGTGCATGGCATTTGCTTCCGGCTGTGATTATATGGTCTCTTTGCAAGGAGAGGAACGCAAGACTTTTCGAATGAATATCCTCTTCTGAAAATGACCTCTTCCAAAATGGAAAATGGAGATGGTTTACATGGTTACTGGCGAATTCTAACTTTAAAGGGCTCAAGATTAATGATCTTTTGTTATCATGGGATGGTTGTATGTTGACTCACAATCAGAAGACTAAGAAGATTGAGTGCTGGAAACCACCTCAACTTGGTACGTGGAAGTTTAGTATTGATGGAGCCTCCAAAGGGAAACCGGGGCAAGCAGGAATTGGTGGAGTGCTTAGAAATCATAAGGGAGAATCATACATCGTCTTCAATGAATCAGTGGGTATTAAGGATTCAAATGAGGCTGAAATTCTTAGCATCAGGAGAGCGCTTCTAATTTGGATGCACTTTGGCCATGAAAATTTAATCATTGAAGGGGACTCAGCAAATGCTTTCAAATGGGCATTTGGTTTGCGACGCCCACCTTGGAGATTAACCAATGTGGTGAGGGAGGTAAGAGAGCTAGCAAACGAATTGGGTGTATCGTTTGTTAAAATTGGGTGATCGGCTAATGGTGTAGCGGATTATTTCGCCAAAATGGGGGTGGAAAGCCTTTGGGAGGGCGTGTATCTTTTCTAATCTTCTCGGTTGTATCTTTCTTTTTCTTTTTTTCCTTTCCTGTGGTCTAATATTTCTAGACCGTCTTCTGTATTTGTACTCTTCCTCTTCTCTTAATGAATTTTCTTGTGACTACTCAAAAAAAAGTTATGGAATCTGCAATATATGCTCCGCATCAAACTCCTCATCTGAAAACGAACTCGACCTCGAGTTCAAGCAATCACGCGCACGTGAGGTCTTCAGATGTCAACCAGTTGAAGCATCATCATTGGACCACAATAAGAATGCTAGATCAACTCTCATTCGCCATCGGTGGTATACTCTGAATCCGACACTAACGGCATGAACAACTTTAGATGGTGGTAGCAACAAGATATGAGAAAAATGTTCACGATCGACTCTAGTCGACGACAACAAAATGTGACCAAAATACACTTCTGATGATACAAGACGGATGTCACAATCAACTCTGACTGGCGAGATCAGCAAGACTCTAGTAGAATGTATCGCTGATGAGACAAGACTCTGAAGTCTCTCCAGTAAATTCGGGGCAATGCACTGTAGCTCTCTCGTGGTCACTCAAGTGGCAACAGTCGTGGACATGGGCTTCCACGTTATTGGATATAGCTGATGTTCTCCTATAACTGTAGAAACAACTTCTTCGACCAAGATAAATTCTATTTTTTCTCTCTCGGGTGGCAAAGAAGGTAAGGGAAGTAGAATCAGTGGAGGCTGAAAAGGTGCAGGCCACGTGCTCTGAATTGGGTCCTTAAAACCAATAGGAGGGTCAAGGTGAAGATCAAGATTGAAGACAACTTTAAACTATGAGAGTGGGCTAGATGGTGCAGTTGTTGGATTTTGAAAAGGTGAGGGAGGTACATGCTGAATGGGCTGGACACATACATAGCACGAGTGATGTAGTGAGCTGGACATCTGAGTGGGATGGACCGGTGCATGCCATGGATCAGGAAGGCCAAGAGGTATAAAAGGTAGAGGCTGAGATAATGGTACAGGTAAAGGCTGAGGGGAATGTACTGGTAGGTGACAAGGGTCATGGAGCGGGTCATGCTGTGGATCAGGCTGTGGATCAAGCTTTGGGTCAAGAAGGCCAATATGTGGGACAAGATCATGCTGATATGGGGTGGCGTCTGGAGGTGAAGGTATTGGATTTGGACAGGGTGTGAGGTCCTCCACATGATCATCCACATCAAATTCAATGGACTTGCAATGAGTATCTGTAGTAAACTTATATTGTTCATCACTTATGTTAATTTGATTTTTAATTTTAGCTTGTGAATTATGAATGTGCTGTGCAGATGCATGTACAGACTCGGAAAGACTAGGTGACACTGACACTAGGATGAGATCTAGAGGTTTTCTATTTGATGCAGGGGCTTTGGGTAACCTGTGGGATTTTACACCTCCGATTTATCATTGCTTTCACCATATGTGTCAAGTTCTCGAAGCATAGGGTGGTTAATGAGCATGCGATGGTAAAAGGGAGGGACATATTTCTCAATTAATTGTTTCTTCATTTCGTCCTATGTCAAATCGAAGGGGTCTTTTCTTAACCTCATACTTTTCTGTTCCACCGTCATCTAGAAATTCCGAGCTTGTTTCACCAATTTCAATTTGGCATAACAGACTCGTCGACTTTCTAATATGTCATGCAACTCAAAGTAGCGTTCCATGTCCGATAGCCAATCGAGAAAAACTTTGGGTTCCAGACGTCCATCAAAATCCCGAGGCACGATACGGACAGTCTTCAAGGCACATTCGCCATTTTTGGTAAATTCCTGAGGCTTATGAGGCTGATGGTACTCACCACGATCAACTCCTCGGAGGTCAATCAACTGAGTGCTCTTGGGTCGTACGGGAATGACAGAAATTCATTCGTTTGGGCAGTCAATTGAGTGAGGAACTTATCGAACCAAGCTGGCGGTTGTTCTCTTGACATATCTAGATGATTCTAAATTCTGTGTCCTAAACTCTATATGCTATGATGATTTTTTTTTTAATATATATATATATTTTTTAAAATTAATTAAAAAATAATTAATTGTTTTTTTCACTAAATGCAAATATAGGACCGTGGATGTTTAAGGAAACAATCCAACCTTACACTGATACCAATTTGATGCTGGACAAAGGATAGGGTAACTCTAAATGCCTAAATGTAGCCCCTAAAGATTAAAATTGATGAAAATAATGCACCCTAAAGCTAAAATAGGCTGAAATTAAATAATCAAATAATATATGCAATTAATTAATCTAAATTTGACACAAATAAACATGCAAATTCCAAAAAAAACTTATGCTAATGTGGTTAGGGTCTATTAAATGGGTAAATGGTAAATGGTTTGATATAAAGGTATTTAATGGGATATGGTCTGAGGTAATAAAATAAAGAAAAGGGTAAGTAAGGGCTGGCTGGAAATAAGAAAGAGTCGAAAGATAAGGAAAGGAGGGATTGAAAGATACGGCAGCAAGGAATGGGTTTAGGTGGTCGCAGCAAGCAAGGATAGGGATTAACGGAGACCAAGAGGAGTGGATTTGAGGGTGGTGAAGGCTGTATGGGAACTTGGAGAGGTCTTCTGGGATTGTAAAGGAAGGACGACAACAACAGGGGAAGTAGTAGGGGTTCTCGGCATGGGAAAGAGGGCTTATGGAAGGTTCGGTTGCAAGGCTATGAAGAAAACGAAAATAGGGAGAGGGGAAAGAAGAAAGATGAAGATAGGAGAGAAGAGTACCTGGCTTCACGCCCTCTTGGATTCCACCAACAATCCCCGTCGTACCATGAGAGGTATTTGCGAAAATCTCAAAATCTTATTCATTAATCTGTCCTTGCCTCAAAGAGGCTACAACTTATATAGAACTCTTCCTTTCTTAAAATAAAACATTAACTAAATAAAGTAATAAACAATATAGAAACTAACTATAACAAACCTAAAAGAAAAATTAAATACAGCAACTACTAATTATGGAAAGCAACTACTAGTTATGGAATCTGCAATATATGCAGCAACTACTAATCATGGAAAGCAACTACTAGTTATGGAATCTGCAATATATGCTCCGCATCAAACTCCCCATCTGAAAACGAACTCGACCTCGAGTTCAAGCAATCACGCGCACGTGAGGTCTTCAGGTGTCAACTAGTTGAAGCATCATCATTGGACCACAATAAGAATGCTAGATCAACTCTCATTCGCCATCGGTGGTATACTCTGAATCCGACACTGACGTCATGAACAACTTTAGATGGTGGCAGCAACAAGATATGAGAAGAATGCTCACGATCGACTCTGGTTGACGACAACAACAAGATGTGATCAGAATACACTTCTGATGATACAAGACGGATGTCACAATCAACTCTGACTAGCGGGAGCAGCAAGACTCTAGTAGAATGTATCGCTGATGAGACAAGACTTCGAAGTCTCTCTAGTAAATTCGGGGCAAGGCGCTGTAGCTCTCTCATGGTCACCCAAGTGTCAACAGTCTTGGACATGGGCTTCCACGTCATCGGATATAGCTGATGTTCTCCTATAATTGTAGATACAACTTCTTCGACCAAGATAAATTCTATCTTTTCTCTCTCGGGTGGCAAAGAAGGTAAGGGAAGTAGAATCAGTGAAGGCTGTAAAGGTGCAGGCCACGTGCTCTGAATTGGGTCCAGAAAACCAATAGGAGGGTCAAGGTGAAGATCAGGATTGAAGACAACTTTAAACTATGAGAATGGGCTAGATGGTGCAGTTGTTGGACTTTGAAAAGGTGAGGGAGGTACAGGCTGAATGGGCTGGACACGTACATAGCACGAGTGATGTAGTGGGCTAGACATCTGAGTGGGATGGACGGGTGCATGCCATGGATCAAGAAGGCCAAGAGGTATAAAAGGTAGAGGCTGAGATAATGGTACAAGTAAAAGCTGAGGGGACTGTACTGGTAGGTAACATGGGTCATGGAGCGGGTCATGCTGTGGATCAGGCTGTGGGTCAAGCTTTGGGTCAAGAAGGCCAATATGTGGGATAGGATCATGCTGATATGGGGTGGAGTCTGGAGGTGAAGGTATTGGATCTGGACAGGGTGTGAGGTCCTCCACATGATCATCCACATCAAATTCAATGGACTTGCAATGAGTATCTGCAGCAAACTTATATTGTTCATCGCTTATATTAATTTGATTTTTAATTTCAGCATGCAAATTATGAATGTGCTGTGCAGATGCATGTACAGATTTGGAAAGACTAGGTGACACTGACACTGGGATGAGATCTAGAGGTTTTCTATTTGACGCAATGGCTTTGGGTAACCTGTGGGATTTTACCACCTCTAATTTATCATTGTTTTCACCATATGTGTCAAGTTCCCGAAGCATAGGGTGATTAATGAGCATGCGATGGTAGAAGGGAGGGACATATTTCTCAATTAATTGTTTCTTCATTTCATCCCATGTCAAATCTAAGGGGTCTTTTCTTAACCTCTTACTTTAATTAATTAATTAATTAAAAGAAATAAAAAGAAATAATTAATTAATTTTTAATTAATTATTTAATTTTAAAAATAAATAAATACATCAACTACTAATTATGGAAAGCAACTACTAGTTATGGAATCTGCAATATATGAAGCAACTACTAATTATGGAAAGCAACTACTAGTTATGGAATCTACAATATATACTCCGCATCACCATCCTTCTCACACCCATCTTATCTCTGTGAAGTAGTTCTCTACCCAATCTCAATTCACGTCGAATCAATTTTACCGTTGGATTGGCAATGCATTCAAAATTGGCTCTATTTTGATCCTTCATGCTTTGGACCCTTGAAAATAATTACTTTTCAGATTCAATAGATCTGATTTTTTTAAGAGAAATATATTGTGGGACCCGACCTAATTCGGGTACCATTCTTCTGTGTTGTGGGTCCCAACCCATTTTGGGACAAAATCTAAATTAACTCTTCAATATACATTGAACTTGGACAATACATTGAATATGGACAATTCTATCTCGAAATGGGTTGGGATCCACAACACAGAAGAATGGTACCCGAATTAGGTTGGGTCCCACAACAAAGTATCATCATGAAAACACCTCACTCTCGTGTCTCATAGGTTCAGGGCACACTGTCTGCATGGGTGACTTCATTGAAGAGAAATAGATTCATTTGCTCTATAAAGCCGCAAATCCTATAGATTGATTTGTTGTCACAGTGGAACCAGAGCTACTGAATGTCTCATGTTTCTGATTCCTGATTTCCTTGCATGTTTGATACCATCATCAAATGTAGTACAAGACCCATGGTATTAACCTCTTCTAAGTTTGTGTCTAATCAGCTTACACATTTCTTTATTTCAAACAACTAAGATGCAATTCAAGGTCCACTCGGTTTTAGAGGTGAGCCCACTTTAATTCTATTATTAGATTATACCCATCAATTTCGGCGGAGTTCACAACTAGTCCATTGCACAAAACCCTGGGTGGAAAAGGCACTTACTGCCTTCAATGGAAAACTCTTGTATGGAGCGAAAAACCATTTATCACATTCAGAAACCTTTAATTGGTAATCATATGTCATCTCCCCTGTTCCTTTTGCGGAAGGAAACAAAGTTTGCAAAGCTGAAGGTCCATTAGGACATCCTTCTAAAGCACACAAGCCACATAGCTTTATGAATATAACTATTGGTTCATAGAAATATCTGTTTTACTAGATCCTAGATGTGTAGATGTTTTTCCCCTAGACGGCCTGCCCGTAGTCTTATATTTTTGTAGTTCTCTGTTCAGTTCGATTGTTATTAATATGCTGATGAAGTTTGGACACAAGAAAAAAAACAGGATAGATGTGCTTTCGCTATTATATTATTTCCTTTGATGCCTATGTTTAATTTCATCAAATTTTGAGTTAAACTTTCTAATTGACGCAAGTGAAATCGTAGTGCATGTGGTAAGTGCTGATTGTACTACTTTAAAAGGTTGTGGATTCGAGTCACATTGTCATTAAAAAATGCCTATGAAGGCTGTCACATACATCTTTTGTAAGTTTTGTGACAAGAAATGGTATCTTGAGTCCTAAGCAAACTCAACTTTGTAGCTTATTCAAGGCTTCAGTATTGGCAACTCTTCTATGCAGATTCATCATCTATAGCTTGTTGACGACTCTATTATTTTTTGTGAGACTAATGAGGAATCTGTATTGAATTTTCAGTCCCTACTTAGATGTTTTGTCTTGTCTTCCTCTCTTTGGATCAATTACCTCAAGAGTGAAATCTTTGGTATCAATTTGGATTGCACAAAGTTTACTTCTCTTTCTTAGCTTTTGGGATGTGTTTCTTCAGCTCTTCCATCTACCTACCTGGGGCTGCCTTTTTGCATTGGGTCTCCTGGCTTCGTGCAATGGGAACCCATCATTCATAAGTTCAGTAAGTGCCTGGCCTCGTGGAAAAGAAAGTATTAATCTTTTGGTGGTCGGATCACTCTTCTCAACTCTATCCTCAATGCCTTGCCTGTCTACTTCCCATCAACTTTTAAATGGCCCCAAAAAGTCCATTCAGTTGATGGAAAAGATTACGAGGAACTTTCTCTTGGGTGACTATGAGGATATGAGGAAATTTCAACTTGTGAGTTGAGATCTTGTATGCCTCCCTACATCTGCAGGGGTTTGGGAGTGCGTCCAATTAAGGATGTTAATACTGCTCTTCTTTCTAAGTGGCTTTGGAGGTTAGGTACTGATGATGAGTCCCTTTGGAAGGTTATTCTTACTTGTAAGTACAGATTGGGTGATTTTGGCAGGGATGTCAATCCTGCCCTGCGCAGAGCCTCTGACATGTGGCAAGTTGTTGCAACTTGTGTCGATAAATTTAAAGAACGTAAAGCAGGTCGTGGTGACAGAATTAAGTTTTCGATTAAATTTTAGAGAGAGAGAGTTCTACGTTGGCTTCTAGGTTTTCTTCTCTCTACCGCCTCTTTCTCTAAGGCCGCTTGGGGCCATCTCTAAGTTCTATTCCATTACTGGTGAGCAATCAATTTGGGACATTCCTCTTCGCAATTTATCTGACCCTGAAGCTGATGCTTTCTCAGATTTCCTTAGCACCACCTCCTCCTACATTGTCCATACCTCCGTGGAGGATAGCCTTGTCTGTTGGCCTGACAATTTTCGGTCAAATCTTTCTACACTTGGAATTGTCTCACCTTTGGTACTGCTACTGTTAACCTGAAGATTTGGTCTTTCAAAGTATATCCCTGAGGGCAATTAGTTTTCTTTGGACTGCGGGGTTGAGAAATTTTTTGACTCAAGATAACTTGCGGAAAAGAGGAAGAATTATGGTTCGTGGGTGCCCCTTTTGTCTACTTATTCACTGTCCATTTTCTTCTGAAGTTTGGAACTCTGTTTCAGACCAGTTTGGTGTTGCTTGGGTTATGCCATCGTCGATTGCTGATTTGTCCTTTACTTGGGACATTATCTCCGTCTCGTCTAAATGATCTTCCTTATGGCATCAAACTTTATGTGCCACTGTGTGGAGCCTTCAGTGGGAACGTAAAAACAAGATTTTCAGAGGTATTGCTGACTCCAATATGGCAATCGCAAGACGTGCTCTCTCCAATTGTGCATCGTGGGCTGTTTCTCTCTAGGAATTCAAGAATATTTTTATGTCCGACATTTTGCGCTCTTGGAAAGAATGTGCTCACCTTTCATTAGCTCTCAGTAATTTGTGTTTTGGCCAGGTGGTTGGCTTAAATCCTGGACGGCTTTGATACTGTGGAAATGTTTGATATTTATCTAAAAGATTCTTTCCCGAATGTAGATTCATGGTCATCTATGTGGTGATCTTCTTGCAGGTTACAAGTTTGATGACAAGAAACCGGATGCACCTGTTTTAAGGACACAGTTCGCACAGTTACCTTTCCATCCATCCATCTGGTAATGACGACGGACTTGGAAGCATCCACTAAGTCTTGCACATGATTTCAGGAAGTCACTGTTCCCCTATTTTGTCAGCAATGCCCATGTTTTGTTTTCTACTTGTGCTCACCTATTTAAAAAGGGGCTAGATTTAATAGCATAAGTGCATGGCGGCCACATTTCACACTGTTGTAAAGTGCTTCTTTTGGCTGATCACAGTCTGATTCTTGGTTGAGTTGCCAAAATGGCTGACCATCTTGGCCTCTATTCCACACTGTGGGCCATGATTTATATTGGTCACTAATCCAAAATATAGTTGAAACATATCGTTTTTTCAAACTGATGTGAAATATTGGTATTTATGGCTTTCCAAATTGTCACCAACATATCAAAAATAAAATCTTTTCAAAAAGTACTGGCCAACATATTGTGCTGTTTCTAGAAAAAAAAAAAAATTTGTGAATTGATTTTTTTCTTTTTTTAGATTAATGTGTGGGAAATTAAGACACAGTTCTACTAAAACTTCCACGAATGAGTCCACTACATCAAGGTTAGGCCATTGGGGCTCGAACCCGCCTTTCAAAAAAAATGCATTTTGTGAATTGATTTTCCTACCAAAAAAATTGTAAACAATGTTAGAAAACTAATATTTCTAGGAAACTCATTGAAAACGATGTACACATTTGGTAAAAGCATTCTTGCTAAGACAAGCTTGGAATGACCTGTTTGGTAAATGAATTGCCTGTGAAAAACCTCTCCATTTTCACTATAAACGTTGATTCTTGAATCACCAACACATCCTCCTGTAGGCTGTAGATATGGGATGACCTATCAATTTGCTTGAACATTTTGGTGGTAAAAAACAGCCTTACATTTTACTAATTTTCTGGTTTCTGGCTAGCTGGTCGATGACCAGGATGGTTATGTTTGCCCAAAGGACTAAAAGCATGGAGCAATTTGAAGGTGTTGCGCCTCGACCCTAGGCGGCACTTGACTTTTCTTTTCTACTTTCTACTTCTAATAATTTCCAATCAATAATCCTCAAATAAATGGTTACTCACTCACGGGGAGAACCTACCATTTCTAATTTCCTTTGGAGAGAGGAAAATCCTGCCTAAATTTCCATATGAGTGAGAAACTATTTATTTGAGGATTATTGATTGGAAATTATTAGAAGTAGGAAAAAATAGTCATGTGCCGATGAGGGTCAGGGCAAGACAATATGGTATCAGAGCATAGGTTCAACCCCACAGATCTAGTGTTGAGAAATTATGATTTATGATTTGGACTCTTGGTGGATACAAAGTTTGATTGTGAATGCTTGTTTTGTTAACCGACATGGTGAGAAGTCAAAACCGTGATAGTGGGGAATCTGATGCTCTAGCCAATAGTGAGCGGGATGACCGGTATCGGGTTGTTAGGGAGACTCTGGAGGTTAGGGAGAATCAAAATAGGCCCCACCAGTGGAACTTTCAACGACCATATCCTTCTCGGGATTCTTCCTCTAGGCACTACCAGCCACCAGTCAAGTGGACAAGTTATCTTGAACGGAAGAAGAAGGATCGAAGGTGTTATACTTGTAGGCAACTGGGTCACGCAACGAAAGTGTGTCCCCAGTCGCAGGAGCTATAGTGCTTTTCTTGTGGGCAGTTAGGTCACACGAAAGAGTGTCCCCAGCCGTAGGAGCTGCGATCCTTTTCTTGTGGGCAGTCGAGCCACATTGAGAGGTATGTCCCCAGAAAGGGAGTCCTGGCAGTGTTATGGGACCTCCTCAGGCAGATGAACCTACAAACCACTCAGGGTAGAATGTATGCCCTGACTCCTTAGGAAGATGAGCCCGCTGAGCATGTTGTAATGCTAGGTACTTTGTTGTTATTTAATTCGTGGGCTAAAGTGTTGTTTGATTATGATGCTTCACATTCCTTTATTTCTTTAACTGTCTTGGATTTAAAATCTGAGATGGTAGATAGACCTTTAGGTGTAAGGTTCCCTTTGGGATGAATGATGAAGGTGAATCATGTGTAAGTCTTGTGTCTTGACCATCGATAGTCTTCATTTGGTCTTTGATTTGTTACTGTTGTGTTTGTGATTGGGTGACCCTGGTTGAGTGTGTGTTACGGTTGATCGGTGATCCCTAATGCCTATGGCTATAGCATGTTGAGTGCGTGTTCCAGTTGATCGGTGATCCCTAATGCCTATGGCTATAGCGTGTTGTGTGTGTGTTCCGGTTGATTGATGTGATCCCAAGTGCCTAGGGCTATAACACATTAATGCTGAGGAGGGTGAGAAACTCCTTGAAGGACGTAATTGATTAATTACTTGTAAATTCCAAGGATGGGAATCTCCTTGAAGGACATCGATGTGCACGAGACACTGTTTATGACATTACGATGTGTTGTTCGGAGATTGTGATTGATTGATGATTGATAACTCATATTGTCATATTGATGTGATGGGTATGGTATGCACGCGTTTTGAGAATAATGTGATAGTTTATCCGCGTGCATGGTTGTGATGTGATAATACTGCTATTGTAACTTGATGATTGTATGATTGAGTTGTTTTCATCGGGTGTTGTTATGTTTCTCTTTACTGGGCTTTGTTAGCTCACTCCTTTATAAATTTCAGGAACTCAACTCGAGGAGGGGTAAGATGAACCCCAGGAAATAGCGTAGGTGTGCCAGAGAGACATTTTATTTATATAGTTGAGAATACTTTACCTTTTGGATTGTATTAAATTGAGTTATATGTTTAAACTCCGGTTATGTTTTGATGGAGTTATGTCTTTATGTCTATGAGATGTGAATCACGTGTGAGTCGCATTGCGATGGCCATGTATATATGACATGTTGAGCCGCTTTACGATGACCACGTGTGAGATGGGAATGTGTTTGATTATGAGTATATGGATGTGTGGGAATGTCGTATCAGGGTAATTTGGTTGAGGGAAAACTTTTTCGATGCTCCATTTATAGATGGAACTTTGTCAAAATTTCGGTAGGATTTTCCTGTCTTTGAAGGAAATTAGAAATGGTAGGTTCTGTCGTGAGTGAGAAACCATTTATTTGAGGATTATTGATTGGAAATTATTAGAAGTAGAAAAAAAATAGTAACATGCCGATGAGCGTCGGGGCGCAACAGAAGGGCCTTTATGTTCATTTATTTCCAAACCGGAGCTCGAAAGTTAGAAGCAACAATCCAAATGGTTAGGCTATGGGTGTTATCAAAGCCAATTAATCCAGCAAACATGCTTGTGTTTAGGGCTGGCAAAGATTTCTGTTGAAATCTGGCTCATATAAAGTACCTCATCCTTATTGTTAGGGTTTTTTCTTGGTCTTCACTTGTCATCCCAAGTAGTCTCCATGCCGTGGGTCAAATCACCACTTTGCCAACATCATGAACAAAATCATAGTTCAAGAACTTGCTCGGGTCTGACTCAGTCTCCTTCACAACTTGACTTCACTGAATCTGTTGTGATCACTTTTTCGTGTTGCTTAACCAAGTTATCTTCAAGTCTAATCTGAGTTTCAGGTTTTTAAACTACTGTATTTGTGATTTGTAACACGGACACAATTTGTTCTAGAAAAAAATCTTCAACCGTGACTCAACATGGGGTAATTCAACTGGTAACTTCTCGCTCAGGGAGTGAGAGGTGGTGAGTTCGAGTTCCTGTGGCGTTAACCGGTGGTTATTCTGTGTGGGTGTTGGACATTACTTGAAGTGAGTTTTTGGAGAACTAACCTAACTCAAGGAGTTTTAAGGAGATTTTTCCCTTCGTACTCGAAAAAGAAAAAATCTTCATCTGTGCAACTTTTCCACTTGAACCCTTAGTGGCCACGGGGCTTTGAAACTACACTATCTTTATCACACACATCTTATCTGTGTGAAGTAGTTCTCTAACCCAATTTAATTCACGTCGAGTCAATTTTATTGTTGGATTAGCAACGCATTCAAAATTGGCTCTATTTTGATCTTTCATTCTTTGGACCCTTGAAAATAAGTACTTTTTTTATTCAATAGATCTGATTTTTCTTTTACGAGAAGTTTCATTTTGAAAACACTCCACTCATGTGGGTCTTACACAGGGGTCAAAAAAACAGTCTCGGTCGATATATCAGTCGATATTTTTCTCTCATTAATTCTTTTTTTTTATAAAAACGGCCGATATTCGGACCCCCTGGTCTCACAGGCTCAGGAGACACAGTTGCCCACAGATGATTTCACCGAAGAGAACTATATTCATTTGCTCTATAAAGCTGTAAATCTTATAAATTGATTTGTTTTCACGGTTGAAGAACTACAAGTTCTGAACATTTACCCCTCATTATCTTGTTTAATAATGGAGGGGTAAGGGTAAAAAATCTCCTTCCACTTTTGAAAATCCTTTCTTGCCAAAGGGTATTCAAAATATGGGAGGTAACCTTGAATAACCTCTACAAAATTTACCCCTCGTCCAAACGAAGCTTAGGTTTCTAATTCCTGATTTCCTTGGATGTTGAATACCATCATCAAATGTGGTACAAGACCCATGGTTTTAACCTCTTCTAGGTTTGTATCTCATCAGCTTATACATTTCTTTATTTCAAAGGACTAAGATGCAAATCAAGGTCCACTCTGTTTTTCAGGTGGGCCCACTTTAATTCTATTATTAGATTATACCCATCAATTCTTTTTTCTTTTTTTAACTTTTTGAAGTGATTTCTTGAAATTAGAGTAAAGTCGTCCAAATAGTTGTAATAAAATTAGTGTTTGTCATCTTGGCTGGCACGGCCTAAATTGGCATGCATCAATTTAACACAATTAATCTTTTGAAATACCTACTCACGTGTATCAGTTTTAAATTTCCTTTTGGATCCGAAAGGAGTGGAGTGATGGCTAAGAATTTGTTCAAAGAAGTGGGAGCCTTGACTTCGATTTTTACTCCACTTGAAAAGGCCACTTTCTACGTCTCTGTTATGTGTGTGGTGTGAAGGTTTGCACATGTGATACTTTATTGGTTTGGAGTTGAGCCGATTTTTTATCTACTTAAATTGTTAATAACATGGAGTGTAGCGTGCAAGTTAATTAAAATTAGTTAAATTATAATTTGTACTTTAATTCCCTATAATGTTTTAACAAAGTTTGGAGCAATATTTGAGGTAGAACACAAAAATATATAATGATCGTTGTAATGTGCCCCCTCAAGAAAAAAAGCAAAAAGTGTTGAAATAAAATATAAATAGTGATATGACTAAATTCTGAATATAATTCTAAGCAGGGATTTAAATCTCGATATCTAAAAAATTTCTCTTATTTTTTTTTAAACCACCTTTATCAGCCTAATCAGCTATATATATCGTATATCGGCCGATATAACAGGAAATAATGGAATCTAAGTTAAATGGTTTGCATAGTCCACGACAACAAGACATTTATTATTTGGCTTCGTGGCATGACCAATGTAGGCTATTATTATTTCAATGGTTGTAATTTGATGAATAAGAAAAAGCTAAAATAGGTAAATTTGTGTAAAAATGATTAAAAATAAATTGGATTTACTAAATTGGAAAAATTTAGCCAATATTGACTAAAAATAAGAAAAAATATGAAAAATGCTATAAAAATAGAAAAATGATTTTTATATTTAGATATGATGACTTCCAGTGATTTGACTATCTTATCACATCAAAAATCGAAATAAAATTTTGTATAAAAAATAACTAAAATTAGAAAAGGGGAATTCAAGACTGGCTATGGTGAGTTGGAGGGGTTAGGCCCACCACCCTTATTATGTTAGCACCTAAGATATAGAGAAAAATTATGAAAAAGAAAAAACACGAATGATGATTTTATAAATTGATTTATTGAATTCAAAGATTGCTCAATGTTCTTTACTGTAACTTATTATTTGCAATTTCTTTATTTCTTGAGAAAGAAAGGAAGATAAAAATTAGATTTTTTATTATTATTATTCAAAATTTGTTGAGATTGCTATTTTCATAACTTAGTCTTTTGTTTTTAGGTACACATGTCAATCTTCTTCAATTATGTGAATTGGGTATTTTTCATTAATTTTTTTTCATAAATATAACTTGATTTATTACGAATTTCTTGTTAATAATTATCATTTTAATTAATTAGTATATGATTATACTTTTAAGTAATTATTTTAATTGCAAATTAACCATATGCTACATGTGTCTCACATGCCGAAACTTAGTCTCTTTAATATACTAGCAAGGAACACATACATGCTTCACATGAATCATATTGATAAAAAAATTGATAATGGATAATTATTTTCTCGACGACAAATTTTGTACCAAAGCTTTCTATTTTTAGAGACTAATAAAAGAATGTTGACTAAGTCCTCCAAATTCACCAAGTTTAATCATTTAATTTTTTTTTCCTATTTTTACTTCTTTTTACATAAATTTTGCTTTTTTTAGATAATAATATGATAATGTTAGATCAGCCCTAACTTACAAAATCTAATCTTAAAACCTATTTTCTTATTTTCTAATTTATTTTTCCATGTATCTTTATTTTTCTTAAGTATTATGGTAAAGGTTGACCAAATCTTTCAAATTCATCAAATTCCATCTTAAATTCATTTTACTATTTTATTTATTTTTGATATATTTTATTTATTTATTTGTTTACCAACATAGAAACAAATAAATAAATTCTGTCAAAAACACTAGTATCTCTTATTAAAAAAAACACTAATCTTACAATTTTTCGGTCTTATCTCGTGTTAGAATTTCAGACTTTAGTTGTTTATTTTGCTCTATTAATTGAGTAGAGCATTTCACTAGCGACAAAAGTCCAGAATGTAAATTTAGCTACTTTCTTCATTGACTTTCATGATTGTTAAGTCTTTAAACTCATTTTTAATCTTATTTGACAATTTGCAGATTTAAGTAGGATGACCAAAATGTCAGAAGACCAAGAAAATTGTCATCTAGGATTCAAACTATAGACAGCCAATTCAACATGGGATATTAAAAGATCCCCCAATTCAAATTCATTGATGCTTTACAATTTTTTTTTTAATTTACGTGTGGGAAACTGTGGGATGCCCAGCATAAAATCCCCACGGGTGACCCATTAATCATAGGACATACCAATGTTCGGTCATTGGAACTCGAACCTATAGCCTTCCACTTTCCGCAGCGGGAGGCAACCAACTACATCCAAGTATGCTCTACATCTTTTGTCAAGATGGAAGTGACAACAAAGTCAGCTCCTTCCGCCAATTACTCTTGAGACTAAATTGCTTCTCTGTTAGTCCCTTTCGTGTCTTATTGATCTTGTCTTCCACTTCATATCTGCTCCCATCACACACTCTCTCTCTCTCTCTCTCGCAGATAAAAAGGACCAAGTTCTTTGATGCTATTGCAAATGTATTTTGTATAAATAAAAGTTCATGACTATACAATCCAAAATCATTTCACTCTGGTCCCCTGTGAAAACTCTGGGAGAAAATAACAATGATACAATGGGCAGGTGTTTTCACTCTCTTTTGCTGTAGAACCGACTCTGAGATATGATATTGTCTACTTTGATCAATTGGGAATCATTTACGGTTTTGTTTTTCAGTATACGAAAAAGCATCATGTCTAAGGTGGAGAAGTTCCACCATTTAGCTAGGACTCTGGACACTTACTATTTCGATATGAGACTGATGTCCAACCCAGAATTCCCAAACTAGGAAATGAGACTCCTTACCGCCAGAACGACCTAGAATCCACTAGACCCCACATCACCTTTGCCAATTCAAGATAGCCTTCTACACAAACAACATTCAACTCAGAAGACTAGCATTAAATGCTTGAAATCTACTGTCGTAGAAAAGTTTACAGAATTTTGACCTTAAGACACAGCGAATGATCTTCAGTATCATCGAGAAAGTTTGTCACATCTATGATAGACGATTTGACCCATGAAAATGGTCGACAGACAATGCTAGCTTCAAGCCAAAGCGAGTGTAAATTTGGCTTAGACATGACATTAGAATTGTTATTATTCCAATCCTAATGAATCAGAAAACACCTGTCCATGTAAAATTTTACAGAGGGTCTCAAATAATATGAATAGCAATAAGAACAAAAACCAAATCCTCTCGTGTATATAAGAACAATACGAGGATTGAACCAACTGGATCCCTGTACTGATTTCAAAGTTCAAAGCTATACCTTTAGAACAGAGACAGGAACTTTGGTGTCACCACTCCCCAGTCGGGGTCAATGGTCTACATTAGAATACTAATCAAGGAAGCTTATTGGCTCATTTAGTAGAAGACAGAGTCAACCCTATTACATAGATTGGTAAGGTTACAAATCGAAGAAACAAGAGTTAAATCACTAAAGATATGTAAGGGAAAGGATAAAGAAAGACGTGATAACGAGTAGATTAATTGATTTCATGATTTATAGTCAAATGGAGAAGTATAATTTGAAAAGCTGACTCTAATATGATGGAGTTCTGGCAAATGATAGATGATGGTTAAAGCCTGCAATTTCCAAGGCATTCAAACCAATATAAACACCATTTCAGAAAAAAAACCAATCACCAAAACAGCACATATACTTGTTTATGAAATATAAATGATCCAGATCCTTTGCCACAACAAGAATGAGAGTTTACATGTTTCTGCTCCTTCCCAAGGGTTCTACCTTTTTATCATGTTTGGCGAATACAATTCTAAACCTTACGAGCTTATTGTTTTTCAGGAATGACAGGATTCAACATTAATAACAGTAACTCTTTCCTTTTGAAATGATTATGTCACACAAAACTTATGGGTGAAAACTTGCCAATTGTATAATAGGTTCTTTTAACATAAGACACCCGTATTGACCGCCGCTTGAAATCCACATGTAAAGCTTCGATTTAATTCCAACTTGAACAGTTGGACATTGCACAAGAGGGGTAAATCAACTCAGACATAATTTTTGCGATGTTGATGGGTACTAAACGCGAACCATGAAAGATTTTGATGTTATAAGCCGGAGTGACTTTATTATATCATGTACAACGTGTTAATGTGTTGGAATGAAAAGAATCTTAAAGCGTCAAATATGGATTCATACGTCACTCAAAACCGCAGAAGTTACACTTAATGGATGAGGATTTGCCAATTGTGTAATAGGTTTTTGTAATGTAAGACACCCGCGTTGACCGCCACTTGAAATCCATAGTGGAAAGCTTTGTTTTGATTTCAACTTGAACAGTTGGCATTGCGCACGAGGGGTAAATCAACTCATACATAATTTGTAATGTTGATGTGTATTAAACACCAAACCAAGAAAGATTTTTATATTATATGCTAGAGTGACTTTATTCATTTCTTCACTTACAGTGGATGCTATTAATTGATTATCATGTACAACGTGTTAATTAGAATCTTAAAGTGGCAAAGATGGGTTCATTAAAGGGCAGAACTTCTTGGTTGTGCTATTATTGGCTTTATATTCAGTTTCTATTTGACTTTGACTTTGACTTGTTTCTAATTTTGCAACTAAGTGTGAACCGATACAGCGAAGCAATGTTATGTTATTTAAAGTATTCAAACTCATTTGAACCGCCAAAAAGTATATTCTTTCTCTAATCCGTATGCAGGAGTTATGTTTACAAGTGAGGACTTGCCAATTGTGTAATAGATTTTTGTAACGTAAAAAGACACCCACATTGACCGTCACTAAAAATCCACTGAGGAGAGCTTTTATTTAATTCCAACTTGAACAGTTGGACATTGCACATGAGGGGTAAATCAACTTGGACATAATCTTTGTGATGTTGTAGGGTACTAAATGCCAAAACATGAAAGATTTTTATATTATAAGACAGAGTGGCTTTATTGGTTTTTGCGCTTACAGTGGGCGCTATTAATTAGTTATCATGTACAACGTGTTAATGTGTTAAGATGAAACGAATTTAAAAGCCGCAAAGATGGATTCATACGTCACTCAAAACTGCAGAAGTTGTGCTTACGAATGAGGACTTGCCAATTGTATAATAGATTCTCGTAAGGTAAGACACCCGCATTGACCGCCACTTAAAGTCCACCATGGAAAGCTTTGATTTGATTCCAACTTAAAGAGTTGGACATTGCACATGAGGGGTAAATAAACTAGGACATAATCTTTGTGATGTTGATGTGTACTGAACGCCAAACCATGAACGATATTCATATTATAAGCCGGAGTGACTTTATTGGTTTTTGCTCATACATTGTGTGATATTAATTGATTATCATGAACGTATTAATGTGTTGGGATGAAAACAATCTAAAAGCCATGAAGATGGATTCATACATCACTCAAAATTGCAGAAGTTACACTTATGGGTGAGGACATGTTAATTGTGTAATAGGTTCGTATAACGTAAGACACCCGCATTGACCGCCACTTGAAATCCACCATGAAAAGCTTTGATTAATTTCAACTTGAACAGTTGGACTTTGCACGAGAGGGGTAAATAAACTCGGACATAATATTTATAATGTTGATGGGTACTTAAACGCCAAGTTATGAAAGATTTTTATATTAAAAACCAAAGTGACTTTATTGGTTTCTACACTTACCATGGGTGCTATTAATTGATTATCATGTACAACCTGTTAACATGTTGGGATGAAAATAATCTTAAAGCGGCAAAGATGGGTTTATTAAAGGGCAGCTGTCTCTTTACGCTAACTTCTTGGTTGCGCTATGGGCTTTATCTTCAGTTTCAAGTTGAATTTGACTAGTTTCTAATTTTGCAACTAAGTGTGATTCGATACAGCGAGACAATGTTATGTTATTTAAAATATTCAAACTCATTTGAACCGCCAAAAACATTTTTTTTCATGTGCCGGCACAAAGAAAAGAAATGTTTTTCTCTACCACCTGAACTGCCGACCGGTGAACCAAGAGTTTATCAGAATCTGGATCAATTCTCCTGCTCAATCGCCTACTCAGAGTAATAAGTAGGCCAACAGCGGACAGGTCTCGCACAATATGAATAAGTCAGCATTACAAAGCTGAAACAAATTCACTCTAATTTTCAAAGAAAACTGAAGTATGAACAGAGTCTGGTTTCAACAATCAATGCTGGGCTTTTCATCAATGAACTCCTGAAGCATTTGGAGCAGTGGTTAGTTTGATAAAATTCCAACAATTATATCTATCTTTGAGGTGTTTGGATCTCTGTAAAATTCTACAGAAAAGCAGAGGAGATGCTATCTCCATTAGAACCAAAACACTACTACATGCGATAGGAACTTTGGTTACTAGATGATATGCATTGGAGTAATGATCTCGTTAACTCAATTCGCTCTATTTTTTATTTTTTTTTATAACGGAGGTGTCTAGGCTATTGGGAATGGTTCTTTAGAGAAGAATAGGAATCGAATTCAAGACTCTTGTTTCTTAAAGTAAGTTCTTAGTGATCACTCCAACTCCTTTGAGTTTTCAATTCACTCTATTTTTAAAGTGAGTTCGTAGTCACCACTCCAACCCCTTTGAATTTTCAATTCGCTCTATTCTGCATTTGCGATACTGTGAAACATCATAAATATCATTTCAACAACAGTAATAACAAAAGAAAGGCATGTCTCATATCTCATTTATAAAAAAAAAATGAATGCTTCAGATCGTCTGCTACAAAAAGAATTTCAGTTTACAGGCTCTAGTCTTTCACTTACAAGTAAAATTGGGGTTCGAAGAAAGCCCAATATGATTTTGTGATCAATGGGGACAAATCTAATCTAAGGATCAATGCTTTGGAGGGACAATGGAGGGCTTTAGAGGAAGCAAATTGAAAAATTCTGATGGAGCAGTGAATTTCTCTATAGAAAGGCAGTACCGGCAAGACCACGATGCAAGAGATTATGAGCAATTTTATCCCTAGCCTGTATCGAATTCATTGACCGGAGCAGATTCTCCGGTACCATCTCATCGTCGTTGAGCTCGAAGTGGATCTCAGGATCCATCTTCTCGCCCCTCAATTCACAAATGTTATGAAGCACACAACATGTTCCGAGAACCACCGGCAGATCCTGCAACTTGACCTCGGCTCGCTTTTGCAGACAACACCACCGCCCCTTCAACCGAGCAAACGCATCCCTGGAAATGCGATGCACGTCTCCGATCTTCTCATTGAATGCATGCTGTGTCCAGGTGAGACGCTGGTGGGTGTAGGGGACCAAGACCCAGTCCAAGAGAGGGAAATTGGCATTGCCGGCAATCCAGACACCATTGAGAAGCCCAGAAATCCCACGTTGGTAGAGCGCTGATTTCTCAAGAATCTGTTCATCTGACATTGATCCCGGCCAGCCAATGCAGACATCGGTAAAGAGGCCTCTTGTATCGACGACCCCCTGAACTGTGGTCGAATACGATGTCTTCTGATTGCGGTCTGTCTGGCGCTTGTTCAAGTAGGCAGTAACACTGACCTTTGGGGCAATGATTGGGATGTGGGTAGTGTACATTGATCCAACTACATTCGGAATTCCCGAAATTGCCTGAAATTCAGCCTTAACCCGGCCAACTGCTGCATCGTCGCCGGGCCACTGGAGGTACTTGGGCATGAGAACTGTCTTGATTGCAGCGCAGACCTCCAATACAATTTTATGACAGGTGGAAATCCCCAGCCCAAACCGCTTCGATACAAGCCGGAGCGGTTCACCGGTGGCGAGCCGCCAGATGCAGACAGCAACCCGCTGCCGGACGGGGATTGCCGCCCGCAGCATAGTGTCCTCTTTCGCCACCACTGATCCCAGTTCATCACATATCATATCAAACGTCTCCCGCCCCATCCGGAACGCCCGCCTGAACTCCTCCTCAGGAAAGTCCGGATGGTTACACATGTCCCACCACGCCCGCGACCGGTCCTTTACCCAGAGCCTCCGGTGGTGCGTTGTCGCCGCTCCGGGTTCGTCAGCCGCCGCCGATGCCACAACCTTGGCTCGCTTTGTCCTGACCCCATCGGATTCTTCAAGATCCAAATGAAGCCCACTTTGGGATTGGGCTTCCTTTTTCCGCTTGTGATTGGATTCCAAGAGAATCTTCTCCTGCTGGGACTCTGTTTTCATTTCTTCTATTTCTGCCTTCTCTCCTTCTTCAGACGAAGGAAATTCAGCTAAAACTTTCTCCTTCTCATCATTGCTGCTGTCATTCTCATTGCTGTGGATACCTTCTGCTTCAATCATGCTCTGGGTGTTACCTGGTTCCATTTCTAAGGGGAAAAAGGATGAGAGGCCTTCAAACGAGTTGGTGTCAAAGAAGGAAAAGAAGTCTTCTTGCGTAGAGAAGAGATTAGAGGGAGAAATCAGCATTTTGACTTTCACCAACAATAGTATTTATATATGGATTTCCGAGTAGCAGAGAATAGAATTCTCGAAGTCAGAGAGGACTTATGACTGAAAAGGGTATTGGGTACAGCTGAGTGATGTGAATGTGAAGAGATAAAGACGGAAGGAAGAGAGAGAGAGAGAGAGAAACTGAGAGATAAGAATGGGATGAAGGATTTACAATTTATAAGAGAAGAGAAGAGAGCGAGCTAAGCGTGTGAACGCGGTTCGTGATGTTTCGAGGAAGGAAGAAGGCCGCGTGAAAAAGGAATTTCTTCTGGATGGTTAAGGATATGGAGAACACGTGGGAAAAAAAACAAAAGAAGGAAGTACAGGCTACACGGGAGAAAGGGCTGTCACATGACTAAAATACCAATTTATTTAAGGAACAAACACGCTAATGCCACGTCATTCAGTCCTAAGCTGTCGTAATTCATTTTTATTTTTTAATTACATTTTTTATTATATAATATTTCATAGACTTCATAGTTTATTATAAATTTAGGTAAAAAATCTAAAGAGGATGATCACCTCGAGTTTGTTTGAAAGATATTTATTTTTTGAGAATGTAGCTGATTCGTAAAATTTAAATATTAAAAAATAGTTTAAATTAATCAAATTTTGAAGAGATTGAAAAGTATAGTTTGATAGAGAAACGATATTTGAAGTTTCATCGATATTTAGTCATGTATTATAATTTTTAAATTAGTAAAATTTGTTTACCTTATTTTTAAAAGTTAATAATTCGAGAATGAAACTTTATTCATTCTAGATAAGGTCTAGATAGAGTTTTGGTTCTTAATATGGGCAAATATGATAAATGGCAAGATTGCATAAAGTTCAACAAGGCAACACATGGTAATGCTTTTGCATATATCTCTCTGTCAAACCAGAGTAGAGGTTAAATGAGGATTTCTAATATGACATGTGATGATATATTTTAATGAAATATGAGATAATAAATAATAACTCTATCAAATCAGAGTAGATGTTGAATGAGAATTCCTAATATGACATGTGATGATATATTTTAACGAAATGTGAGATAATAAATAATAAGAGTATCATGTGTCGAGTAAAAAAGTAAAACTCGAAAAAATTAATCATTTATATCATGCATAGAAAATGATATTAGATAATGATGACGGTAATAGATTGCTGGTAAAAAATAAGAGCGCACTTTAGTTGTATTTGGATCACAAAAAACTTAGAAAAGGAGATTTTTCTACTAGGAAAATCCCTTGGTCTTAAGCTCTACAATAGAACTTCACTGTGGGCATGAAGGTTTTCTTCAATTATATTAGTTGATTGGCGAATGGAGTTGTGGACTTATTTGTCAAAAATAGAGTTGAAGGGCCGATCTTAGGCGTATTTTATTTACTAAGAAGATAATTGGGTTGTAGTGGTTTTGTATTTTCTCTACTTTCTTATTTTTGGGCCTAACTCTCTTAGGTTTTTTTTTTGTTGTTCTTTATCTATTTTTCTTTTTTCAATGAAATTTCTTTTTTACTATTAAAAAAAACGCTCCACAAGAGAACTCTCAGTTTTAAGTTCTATTACTTTCCATTCATTTGTTTGAATGTCTTTTAAGTTCGATAACTCAATTATATTGTTAGAATAAATCCAAGTCCTTTGGACCCTTCACGACTATGGTCTTTATAACTATTTAAGGTTCTCAATTCTTAATGCTTCTTGGTGAATCTACTAATCCAACATATTTGTTTTCAATCAAATCTATTTTCGTACTTGAAAAAGTGTGATACCCTGCTCCAACTGATGTGGGAACAGTCCCACATCGGTTTGGAAGGAAGAGGGATAAGGGGCTATAAGAGGCCACCCCATGTACTCTTGTGTGAGGCCTTTTAGGCCTGACCATGTGGGACAGAGCTCAGGAACAAAACCATGCGGGTTCGAGCTTGTGTGCAAGGTCTAAAGTGGACAATATCACACTGAGTCAAAAAGCTCTAAGCTCTATTTTCAGGTCGAGTCATTACAAAAAGGATCACAAAAAATGATTTTAATGTCTTATTTATAAGATTTAAGATGATGATGGAGTAACCCTATTTTTTATATTTAGAGGTATCCCTGTCAACTTGGTTCTAATTTTTTTTACCGTCTAATTTGAACTACAAAAAATGTTAAAAAGTAGTAAAATTAGAAAAGACAGAAAATATGTGATTATAATTTTTTTATGAATTTTTGGTATATTTTGTTGCTATCTTTGGCAAATAACTATTAGTGTGTTATTTTCTTTTCCATTTTTATCACTTGCTATAAGTATTTGAAAATATAACATGCTTCCAAGTTCCAAGGGCTTTACTCCAATAAAATGAAAAGAGAGTCTTATAAATTAGAATTATTTAAAAACTATGAGGCAAATTAAAATATTTAAAAGCTAATCTAACAATATAAAATGAATAGTTATAGACAAAAGAAACACTTTTAAATTTGCTACAATGTTAAAGATAATGATATCAAGAGTTATATTAATTTGGATTTGGAGAGTTTTGGCTTTTTAAGCTCTTCTTAGTAGCCCCATATATTTTTAGAAATTAAAAAAATAATTGCATAGAAATCTTGTTCTCCCAAAAATAAATTATGGTTATTTTTATGCAACTTTAAAAGAGAGAATGGGCTAAGTCATAAATATTTTTTTCTAAATTTATTTAAGACTATCAACATTTTCAAAATAATACTTCCATAATGAGTTTTCATCATTACTATACTCACCAAATGAAAACCATTATAATGATTTTCTCCCACTTGCAATTATCAAACAAGATTTATTTTCAAATAAAGAAATTCTACCCACATGAGTGTAGTTAAACCCGCTGCCTTCCACCTTAGAAAGAGGGAGGGTGCGGGTTCGAGCCCCATGAACTAACTTTCGTGTGCCCTATGAGTAGTGGTGAAACTCAACCGTGAGCGTTTTACATTAAATATCTCATAGTTTCCTGCACATAAATTAAAAAATAAATAATGAAATTCTTATTATACGTTTTCAGCGATGATTAATAAATAAATCAAAGGGGAATCTTTCTTCTTATCCAACAGAGCTGAGTCATCCCACCTACGACTTCATTCAATACCATGACACGGATGCACATGCACAATAACTCCACCAAATCCTAATAAAGGGTATATATTTTTCAACTTGATGAGCATTGTTTCAATATTTATTTTAAGGAAATCCAATCAAAGTTAAAAAAATGAATAATTAAAATAAAATTAATATAAATTGTCCCAGAAGAAAAAAGATGAAGGAATGCATGGTTTGATATTCAAAAGGATCAAAAACAACTTTAAGTAAATGAAAGGTACTTAGATGAAGAAAAATCTTTAAATATAAATTAAGTTGATAAAATATGGCATTATTCAATTTGAAGTAACAAATAATATGATTTTGATACAATTTATTCTTATAATAATGATTTTAACATTTATAATTAGCCATTTTAATTTGTTGATGGATTTTATAAATATGAGAATGATATGGCATTTTTTTTATAGAGATTTGGTTTATGTGATTGCTTTTTTTCTTTCAGAATCGTGACAATGTCTTGAGTTGATTGGGTCTTACTTGTTACTATAGTTCAAAAACTCAAAATTCATAATCAACTCGAAATTTTATTGAATTGACTAACTCAGTTAACTTTTTAGATTTGACTATAAAAACCCAATAAAATTTATTAACTCATTTGACCCAAAATTTCATTGAGCCCAATAATTCAGACTGATTTGTCTGATTTTTTTATGAATTTTTAAACATAAAATGACCTTCTCTAAATCACTCCTTAAGAGATATACGTCATTAAAAATGTGGGCTCAAGCTTCAAATATATAACCAAGTCATTGGAAGCTTGTCAAGCCCTCAGGCGTCCTTGAACTTTTAAAAGGGCTAAGGCCCAAATGAAGGAAGGCCCATGACTATCCTCAGGATCTTATCCTTAATGAATTCCCAAGTTAATTGTTTGGGCCTATCATTAAAAAAATCCCATTTTTAACCAGTACCTCAACAAAAGTCTAAAATCTCAAGTTGGCTATATACAATACTACCATATATTGATCAAGTCGGGCTTCTAGGATTGACATTAGGCTTTCGGGTCTGAGTTTTCAACAAACTGGGCCCGAGGGGGTGCTAAATTCAAATCAGGGCTTTCATCAGTTCTAAATTGAGTCATTTGTGGTCCTTTTTTATGTGGATTTACAGCACCTACCCAAGTTGCATCCCTAAACTCATGTTTGTATGCAACTATTTTTCAGTAGAAACCGATTTCCTTGATAGATTCTTATTTCTATAGAAAATAAAATTCATAAATTTTGTTTTCCATGGTTATTAATTTCTTTAGTTTGATGTAATAAAAGGGTTTCCCTAATAATTCACCAATGATTTTTTTTTTTCTATTGTTAAGATAGATATAGGTTGTAACTTGATCATAGATGGTAATGATGACGGTGGTCATAATAATCAAAATAATATCAACAATAATAATTATATACACTATATATAGTTTATTCAACTTGTATTTTACTTAAAATGATAATATTACGTGACTTGAAGTACAATTGATCTAGATCTTAGCCTAACCTACCTCAATCTAATTCTAAAATTCATAAGCTAGGTTGGATTAGGTTAGTTAGTGACTTCGTGGGTTGAGCAATGGGTAAGCATGAAATACAGGTTGGTTTTGGTCATGGATCAAGTAATAGATTATAGATACTATGTTTGGTTAGTTAGACCATGGGCCATGTGTCAAATTGTGAATTGTTTCATAGGTTACGTTAGATTGATCATGGGACATCATTTCAACTTGAAAAATTGGACTTTGCACATGAGGAAGTAAATCAAGCTATTAATTAATTATCATGTACAGCGTGTTAATGCTTTGGAATGAAAATAATATTAAAATGTTGCAAGAAAAAAAAAAGAATCTTAAAGCGACAACGTTGGATTCATTAAAAAGCAACTGTCTCTGTACATTAACTTCTTGAGTAGGTCATGGTTGACTTTATTTGCAGTTTCTATTTGACTTTGACTAGTTTCCAATTTTGAAACTAAATGAGAGCCAATATAGCATGACAGTGCTAAGTTATTTAAAATATTCAAACTCATCTGAACTAGCAAAAACTAATTGAATCAATTATACACACAATTGGATTCGCAAAATCAGATGGGTTTAATCAAACCTTTCAGAATCATACATCAATTTTGGTTTTAATTTAATTTTTGAAAAAAAAAACAATGAAGTAATTGAAAAATTAGAAGGTTCTTAAATAAAAAAGACACCTGAATAGGGATTAAAAAACCCTCCAATTTCAACTTATCTTTTAAATTTGAAACCCAGATGGACTTAAGTTGAAACAGGTTAATTTGATTCAACCATAATGCCCGAACTCCTTGATCGGGTCTGATCAAACACAGGTGGATCTGTAAAGGTCGGACCTGATAATGTTCTGTAAACGGGCCTGAACAAGATCAGTTTTGGGTCTGTTCAATATGGTCTGGTCTTAGACCTGGTTCGTTTAAGAAAGGCCTGTTTAACGATCTGGGCCTTGGTTGCTGCCATGGGCTTGGCTTGAAGTGGCCTTTTGGATTGGATTGGTATTTGGGCCTGGCTTGTTTAGACATGGACTACCACCTTGAATTGGCCTGATTAGAAATGGGCTAGGACCTAGGCCTGGATGAAAAATAAAACTTTGTCTACGTCCCCTGATGCCCGCAAAGGTTTCTCCTACTACCAGTTACCAAACAACATCTCTTTCCCCTAGAGAAAGTTTTTTTTCCCTCTCGTACATTTTCCACTGTAATTATCAGATGGAGGAAATGTCTCAGTAGAGAAAACTCCTATTTAAGGGAAACCGTTGCATAAGGAAAACCTCTGCAAAATTTTCTCCTCGTCCAAACATAGCTTTAATATTTTATCATGTACATAATCTAGTGTAGTGTACAGAAAATTGGACACCTTCCATTTTCGGTGGGTTATGTGCCGATGAATTTCAATCAAGATAGTAGAGGGTCTCGGATGCTCTAATCATGGGTCCAAAATTCGGTGGGTCCGATATTACTCTTTCCCTCATTCTTTTTTAGGCCAAATCTCAGTCGAGAACGAGATGTATCGGCTGAGACATTTTAACTTATTACTTAATCCAACAACGAGGATACATCAACATCAATCTAAGATGAATTTAAATATATATAAAAAAAAACATTTTAATACTTAATATGTATCATAAAATGGGCCTCATGTGTGCTTTTTATATCTTTCGACATTGAAGTTCTGTTTATTTTAAATGTTTTATAATCACTTTAGCCGGTTTAAGGACCTTTTCTCTAAAGATTTTTGCTTTAGTACTGCAAACTTGTAATTTACTCTTTTTTATCCAAATATTACCTTTGTGTGTATGTGTCTTAACAATATTTTTTTTCCTATTAAAGGAGATTTCTAATAAATTTTTAAATTGAGTAGGTGACCATTTATATTGAAGGTAGGTAAAATTTTACTTCTAATTAAATCATTCTAACATTTTGGCCCTTATCATTGTGATTTATATATTATTCAAACTTGATACCCTAATTTCATGAAAAAAAAAACTTTATTTATATTAAAAAAAAGTAAAAGAATATAAAATTAGACCAATAAAACAAAAAGAATTGGCTATTGAGGATTGGTGCCATAATTTGAGGGGGTCCAACTTTTCCATGTAGAATTGGTGATACACTGACACTGTCCAGTCTTCCATCTTTTTAAAAGGCAAAGGTGGGAAGAAAAGTGGATACCTCTTTTTCAGGTTGAGAGGGCAGAAAGGTTGGCACACCATTTGTCATTTTTTCCACACTTTAATCATATTATAAAAAAATATTTTAATTTAAGAATAATAGAAATAGATAAAATGAACTTGATATTTAAATTTGAAAAGTTAATTCAAATTGATAGATCTATGAATCCAACAATGCTTATTCATGTCTATCTTTTATTAAAAAAAAAAAAGTAAAAATATATGCAAATATATGTAAGAGGTAGTGATTTATGTGCTATAAATTTTTCATACAGTGCACCATATTTAAAGGAAAATACAATTTTGCCATTATTTTCCTCTTTTCCTCTTTTGCCCTCTTTCCAAAAAGATAGGACAAAATTGTATTTTCCTCTTAAAAGTGGTGTACTATAAAAAAACTCATAGTGCAGAAATCACCATCCGTATGATATGTGTTAACATAATATATTAAGAAACTCCATTGCCAATATATTTTTGTTTTTTAATGATTATTATTTTATTTTATTAATATCGATACAATAACCAAAAAAATACATGAAGGGTAGTGATCTTCCCACCGACATTTTGTGTAACGAGATACGGGATTTAAGGTTTTGTCCATTTTACCCTTTCACTGTCATATGAAAGCATTTAAAAAAAATTTAGTGATCCGGTCAGTAATTCCATTTGTTGTTCTTTATGAAAAAAACAGTCTCACTTAGATAAATTTCAGTGAGCCAGTCACTGAGCCGATTTATACCGCAGTGGAAGGGTCAGTGATCAGGCGAGCCAATTCGAAGGGTTCGGTTAGCCGGTTCGAAGGGTAACATGGGCAATAAAGTAAAACTCGTGTCAAGTTAAATAAAATATCTATGAAAGAATCGTTACCCATACATGAATCTACGTATTAATATATCTATATAAGCCAGTCTAATAAAAATTAAACTTGTGCAAGATCATCTCTCTAATCGAAAATGATAGTGGGATGTAAATGGACTAAAGCAGAAAGCAACAGAAAGATGTCATTCCCACAGAAAGATGCAGTCCAACATACTTTCTACCCTTGGATTCTCTTCCATGAAAAGGAAAGGGAAACAAAGGAGGAAAATTTAATCAGATAAACATGTTAGGTAAACATTTGGCATTTAATTAAAATCATCCAATTTTAGTTAGATTTTCCCTTCATAATAAGTCAGCTAACATGGCCCACATGGTTCTCTGATCGTACAATCACCTCACTGATTGATGGGCATGCACCATTTTTCTTGACCTTGGACTTTTGGGTTTAGATGTCTGTGTGCCATCTATATTCACATTTCACCCAACAAAGAAAAGATGAGAATAGAACAGAATAGGCTAGATAAACTTAAATTCTTTTAAATTTCAAATTCATTTATTTCATTCTAATCTTTTTTCTCCAATTTTTATCAAAAAGTATCGAAAATTGTAACGAGAGTAAGAGTCATTCCTACTTTGATTTTTTGCCTTTAAATATAGTGAATCTCATATTGAATTCATAGATGTACCGAAAAGGAATTATGTAAACCTTTGTATTGTGGTTTGATTTTCTGTTATCTTTTCGATGTATCTGTTTTGTGTGATAGAAAAGGCATTTTTTCCCAACATTAAACTTGAAGAATAAATAGTTATGATTTGATAAATTAGAAGTTCAAAAATACCATTAGATAGCTGACTCAGCACAAATGCATAGTTCTTCAATTACTCAATGAGTCAAAATTTACTTTAACTAGGTCTCTTTCCAAATTTTAGACATTGGTCTCAGCCCCTCCTTAAATTAGAGAATCATCAACAATCATTGCTTCATATAATGCTATTATTTCAAATGAGAGAACCAAACTTTATTTTGGAAGATTGGTGGTGGTGGTGGAAAGCCGCCTTCTCCTTTACAACGGTACACTGCATGTTTATTCCATTCCCTAAAGGTCCACAACTCCACATTGTGGGGGCACTTGAACATTCGTTAAGTGGGGCTAGGGAAGGTTTTGAGTGACAAAGGGAGGCTATATTAAGAGTGTTGGGCCATGAAAACTCAATAGAAATGGACTGCTATGGCAATCATTTCCTTCTATATGTAAGAAGAGAGGCATATATTTGGCTGTCGAGGTGGGTGACAATGGGGTTGTTTGTGTTTTCGCGAGCAATCGCCGATGACCCAAGTGGCGGAGTGCCGGCGGGGGGCTTACTATGCATCAGTGAGTGTGCTACATGTCCTGTTATATGTTCTGCACCTCCACCACCACCATCGCCGCCGTCACCATCCATGTACTACTCACCACCTACAAATTACGCACCCCATCACTCACCGCCGCCACCTTCTTCTTCTTACTCTTGGGCCGCGCCTCCCCCTCCTCACAATAATCTGAATGTTCCTTGGGTTCCAACTCCACCTGCGGCCGGGCAAGGCTACTCTCACCCATACTTTTACTTCTATGCCTCAAGTGCACCTGCTAGTCTTGTTGGCTCCTTCTCGTACTTGTCTACGCTACTATTCTTCTCTCTAGCTATATTTCTTCTTTGCTGCTGAGTTTGCATCTGAGTTAGACGGATAAGATCTGGTGATTTACATTCAAAAAATTCCACACCAAAGAGATGATGAGTTTACTGTCGATTCCCCGACTTTTCTTCCTTCTTGGCTGTGTTCTAAAATGAAGAATGAAAAATCACAAATCAAACACACGAGAAGAACACAGCTTTTACGTGGTTTGACTGTGTTGTATGTGAGAAGAGAGGAGAAAGAGAGACTCTTGAGGAAGAGGGAAGGTAAAGAGTTGGGTAATTCTTGCATCATGTTCGGGATCTTCTTCATAGTGGAATCTTGATGCACGCCCTGTGAACGTAAGCGGTTTTGCCAACCACGTATATCCCCGTATTCTTCTTTGTGTGTGTACTTGAATCTGTGGTTTGATTTATTTTTTCCCCAACATGATGTTCCCATCTATGCTTCTCTTATTTATTTGAACATAGGGTTCTCTGCCCCTCTCCATGTTAGAGAGTGGGAATCACTCTGTAGTGGTGGTCACGATAATATTTACATAAAATCAAATGATGCCTTTTATGAATTTTTGGATCCATACCATCATCTTTACTCTTGATTTAGGGTCTCAAAATTTTGATTGGCTGTTGACAGGCATGGTGAGTTGAGTTGCGAGAATCACTCAAATGAGTGTGATAAAAGGGTTCTGCAAAAATTGATAAGAGGAACAGAGTATGCAGAGGGTTGAAATTTGCTTAAAAATGGAGTTGAAGCTCCAAATCTCATAATTGTATTGAGACAAACTAGTATAGATTGGTTGGGAACTTGGGATCATAGTTCTAAAATATAAATTTGAATTTGATTCGAAATCTTGTCCAATCGAATAACTTGGATGAACTTTTGGACTTAGCTCAAAAAACTCTATAAAACTCGTTTACTTGCAGACTTAGAGATTTTATTGAGTCAACTCAGATAAACTCAACCAAATTTTTTCTAAGTACTATTATTGTTTAGATTTATGATCTTCTACTTTTCTTTGCTTTCACTACTTTGACAATTTTTCATGGTTGAGATTTATGATCTTCTACTTTTCTTTGCTTTCACTAGTTTGTCAATTTTTCATCGAGGATATTTTCATACATCATAATTTACTATATTTTTCAATTTTTCTCTAAAATAAAAGGTCAATATATCATTTCATTCCAATAATATTTATTTTTCTATTTACACAAAAAAAATTCCCTTTGTCCTTTTTTTCATAAGTAGAAACTCTTCCGGAAAACTCCAAGTTTCAAATACAGAAATAGAAATTTGACTCTCACACCTTTGTAGCATAAATCTCCGTTCTCCATGTGATAGAATTTTCATCGAGGAAAACTTTTTCTCATGAAAAGGAAATCTACCTTTTCAAAATTATTTATAGATTTTCTTTATTATGCATTTCTTTCTAATCCAAACGCAATAACCAGGAAATGCATAGAATTAATCTATTCAGATAACTTAATTGGTCTAAACTTTTAAGATTAAACTAGAAGTACTAGTTTCGACTCGTCCTACATACATTTCGTATATCAATGGATCAGTCTCACATCCAATGAAGTGTGAGAGTACCCATATTATTAAAAAAAAAAAGACATAAAATTCGATTTTAGGTGTTCTGCAATTTCAATGGATTTGTTGCTCTTTTGTCTGAGCTCAAACATTCACCACCATCTGTCAAATTCAAGGATTTAAAAACTGAATTTCAGAACCGTGAGGGGTTAGTCTTACGGCTCAGAACTTGCCTCAAGAAGGAGAGAGACTTATGTTCAATTCATGCTAAATTTCAAGGGTCACCTTATAATTTTATCAGATGTGTATGGATTGAGAGATTTTCACATACTCGGAAGATTAGTCGAGTGGATCATGAAAAAAACTGAATTTCAATACTATTTTTCAGAATCCAAGATCCTAGTCCTACGAGTTCTATGCAGCAGAAATCCAAAATTATTTCCTTTCAAGTCCCTCAGAAAACCAGTATGTATTGGACAAATTTTTGAATGTTGGTAAACTTATGAATGGATAAGTTCAGACTTGAATTTATTTCTATAAATAAACGGGTTATATCGAGTTAATCTTAATTTAAGTTTCATTTAATAAATCAGTCAATGAAATCATTCTATTTCATTTACTTTGCGGTCTTTTTAGTTTGTAATTAGATTTGATTTGAAGAGCCCCCACCATTGATGGGTGGAAATTATTTCAGATTAGAAGATCTCTCATGTATAATGTTTGTCCAAATGCTAATTTTGAAAGAAAAAAAAAAAAAAACTTATAATAATACATTGAATATTATCATTATCATTTAAATCATTTATTTTATAAAATCTAAATTTAATTTATATTTAAATTTGACAAATTATTTTTATAAGTCAACTACATATCTGATGTCTATAGTACTGAAATTGGTAACATCTCGACTGCACCAACATATTTAAATATCAAGAATAATTTATTTATTGAAATCATAGAATTTTTTTTTTTATGACAAAGATGGAACTTCAAACACAGCTCTACTAAACCATCTTTAGAGTAACATCCCATACCCCACAGAATAATCACCGAGTTACGTCACGGTGACTCAAACTTGCACCATCCTACTTTCTAAGGCAGCATGTTACCAACTGAGCTATTCCAGGTGGAATTTCATTTCTAGTATTAATTCTCCTGTGAATGTTATTCTAGAATTTGAAAATCTGAATCACCTAAAGAAATTCTATAAAAAAGTTTCTAAATTTAATAGAATTTGCTAATTCAGTTATATCTATAACTATAATTATGAATTTGGCTACAATTTACTATCAGACGTGGCTCATACTCATAGGATGATTGAAAGAAAACTTATGAAGTTAATCGTAGATAATGATAGTGATAATGGAGAAGGCTTTTACAAATACAATGATGAGGTGGCACATACGTTGAAAACTCACACGGATCATCACATAAAATAAGCCTAAGCCCAAACCCAAGCCCATCGTATGGCCATTTGTCAAAGCTTGAGGAACCATATAGGGCTTGCAATTTGGGCCGAGCCATTTCACAATTAATAGCGATTGGCAGCCATCCCAAATCTGGCCTGTTTACGTCTACATAGGAATTTAGCTTGAAAGCTCGAACGATCGTTGAGCCAAACCAGCTATAATAGGACTTGGCACATCCCTACAATCAACCCCTTAATTACAATGGTTAATCTCCACTCTAACAAGTTCTGGAGTGAATCCAAAATTATAACACCGCAATGAAATAAAGGCTGTTAAAATGGGTCAATTGGGCCTATGCTTTTAATTTGAAATAGATTTTGGGTTAAATGGTTTTGAGTCCGGGTTAAAAAATTTGAACCCCGATATATATCGGCAAATATCACCACCCCTGTCTCAAATCTGATCACGAGTAAGTCGATGAGACGTTACTCTATACATATTCTCATGAGAAGTGGCCCTTCATTGAAGTTCCCATGGTTTGAACCCAAGACCTCCCCTCTAGAGATCTTATTCCGAAACCAGTTGGGATAACCCTTTAGGTTATTCAGTGCATCCCTCTACATTCAGAAGGTCATGACAATGCAGAATAATCTTTCGCTTATTTGTGTATGATGGAGAGCCCACCTATGATGGTAGGGGTCGTTCTCTTGGAAAGATCTATACTTGGATATGGTGCTCATAATAAATTGGCATGATTAAATGACTTGACATACGATTTTAGAGGCCCAAAAGCTCAAAGTTAAAAATCAACCGTATATGAGTGTATTATTTTATCATTTTTCAATCCAAAGATAGGTGGACATAGCTATAGTTTGGGATCCAATTGGGTCTAGATCCAATTTACGAGTGGGTAATGAGGTATGGGGTAGGAAAAGGGTACAAATGGGGCCTAGCTGTGGATGTGTACCTGAGAAAAGCCCTATATGTAGTATGTCTCCTTCTTCAAGAGAATTCCTTCTCTCAGTCAAAATTCATGTGATACTTGGGTCTTTTGTAACATTTTGAAATTGAACTTTCAATGCTCTTAATACGTGATACTTGGGCATTCGGTTGTATCAGAGCTTCCACTTTAGCGATTGAGTGGGGTATCTTATTCTACTTAGTCTGCATCAATACCCCTATAAATGCTGCTAGATCTTGTCATACCTTGTGGGTTCCAACAGTAATTTGTAACTCTTTGTTTTGTGAACCTCAAGCTATGATAATTGTTGGCTCACCCTCTTGAAGATTAAATAGGCCCACTACATAGTTTTCTGAATTAATAACAATATAGTAACTCATTCAAATGGGCCTAATAAATATTCTAGCAATAAGTCCACCAAATGATGCACTGGGGCCACTAAAAAGACCCGAAAAATGGTCCACTTAAATTCAAATGGATCCATCCAAATGTTCTACATAAATTTCATACGAACTCAGTAAGTGCTTCATCCAAATTTAAATGGGCCAATCCAAATGGTACACTTAAGCCCATATCTACTCACTAAATGGTTCATCCGAATCAAAATGGGCATATCCAAACATTGCACCAAACCTTAAATGTACCACCTAGTGGTGTAAACAAAAGTTATTTCCATTGGATTAATTAAGTTCTCCTTTTTTTTAACTCTAAATTTTAATTTTGTTTATAGCAGTAAAGTTTTCAATCTGACAAGTACCCAAACAATAGAGGAATCTTTAAGAGAACTTTAAAAATAGTTCTCCAAGTCAAAGAATATTGAGATTCTTGTCTTTCCATGACAATAATTAGGAGGCAACTTATATTTAGGATGATTTGACTTTAGTATGATCTTTAATCTTAACATTATCTCACTAAAATAACTCTAAGGGGTTATCTCAATTGGCCTGAGAACAAGATTTTTAGAGGGAAGTCTTAAGTTCAAACCATGGGAGCCTCGATGAAGGGACACTTCTCATTGGAATATGCATAGACTAAGGTCTCATCGATTTACCCGGTGTGTGCAGATAGAGGGGGGTTTTTACACATCTCAGAAGACTTGTTGGGTGCGATACCTGGACACCTCCGGACCTAAAAAAAAAAAACATTATCTCACTAAAATTCTAATAGCAACAACAATGATTTTAGATACCACTGTAAGTGAGATCAGAAGAAGCTATAAACAAATGTAAAAATGATGCATCGAGTCATTGACTCAGAAGTGGGGCCCACCGGGCATTGACTACTTCACAAATAAATCTAACCCAATTGGAGATTCTCTGCTCCTTCCATATGGGAGAAGATCTCTGCAAATCTAAAATTGATTACTTAATACTTGGAAAGAAGCTGATTAGCCATTTAACCCTCTATATTATATTAAGATGAAGAGAAGGAGCACGAAAATCCTACGGCTATGGTTCTTCATCTTCCAACCACGGTTAGGCCCACCAAATAAATGGCTTTGATTGGTTGACACGTGTCTCTCTCTTGCATCATGCTCACCTCTGCCGAAATGAATAAGATCAAATCACAATTATTCTATTCCTAAGAACATTTCTCAACTAAGAGATTTGTTCTTCAAATGGGGTGGGATGACCTATATTTATAGGTAAAATGAGTGATGAAATTAGCAACTAATGTGATGGGGTTGGGTGAGTTTGATGATCTGGTAATTTGATGGGATGGTCTTGATTGGCGCTTGGTTGAGATAGTTTTGGTTGTGATTGGATGGAGATAGTTGTTTGAATGTTGATTGGTGTGGTTAGTGAGAATGTGTGGTTGATTGGGCCACTTTGGATTAGTGGTTTTATGAAACTTGTTGGTCCTCCAATGGTTTCTTTTAGATGGTGGTCTAGCAAGTGGTTTTAAATTCACGATTTTCTTAGGTTTTGACCCATCCAAGCCTTATGCATGACAAGGGGGATTTGTAGGACTTGTTTTCATGGCAGGCATTTGGAGCTTATTTGGAGTGACATGGCAGTTGGAGGGGCCCAAATTTTGCTGACTTGGCCCATGATGTGCCAATGACAGGACATTGATGTGGTGGGTGAGTGGGCACTAACTTGGTGAGCACTTAACCTTGGATCACCTCCCTTTTCCCTTTTAAAGTTTATGTTATGCAGAAAATGGCCACATAATGTTATTCTTTGCATGTTGAGCTTTTTGGTGCGATTTTTGGTCCAATTCAAGTTGTGATATTTATTGGGAATTATATGGGATGCTCAATGACATATATGGGTTAAAAGTGAATCATTTTTAGTGGAAAATGAGTAGGGTAGAATTGGGTATCTATGATCAGATTGACATGTCTCGTGTTTTGTATTCTTCATGTGTCGGAGTTTAGTGAAACACAAATTTGGTAAAATTGGAGTGTCTACACATATATAAAGTAAGAACTTTCAAATCTAGTCATTCATGTGAGTCCAAGTGATGTCCATCAGGCTGTTTGCATGAAGGTCTCGTAGGAACTGATTTTAGGGGAGAGAGTCTCTTAGATCCTATATGTGAAATTTCATTTGAAAATTTTAAAATGCGACATATAACATATGTGTAGATTATTAGACTTTAATATATGAATTCAAAAGTCAACCCATTTTAAGCTTTCAACTTGGACTGTCTTTTTTTCATTTAGAGAAGTTTGTATGCATGGGTAATACACCAAGTGTCATAAAGTGATGAAGGCCAAAATTGAATTTTTAATCTCCTAAGGTTTCCAACGTGTAAAATGAGAAAATTAAAGAAATCAAATCTAAGCTAAATTTGAAGATTAAGAAACCCGAATATGAAATTCTTCAAGGAGTCACCACAAATCCTCTGATTTGTCTTGATTCCACACCAATTGCTAATCCACTCGAATTTGAGATAATAGCATCTCAATTTGAACTTACCTACAAAACAATTTCACTCCAGAAGAAACGATCGAAGGCACGTAATCTCACCGGGAAATTGTCTATGCAATTCTCCATGATAAGATTGTATAAATCTAGTGCAAACTAGAATAATAATTGTGTGAACTAAAAAAAATTCTATGCAAAAATTAAACTAAAAAGAAAAGTAGAAGGGAATTAGAAAACCTGCTTGATCATGATCTAAATTGGCTCCACTTTTTATAGATTTTCGAATACTTGGACTCTCTCAACCATTCAAACCACCTCTTTACTATTTTTTTTACTTCTAAGTGGTCTTTGGCATGGGGTTTGCTCTCTCATGTCCCACGATCAAACCTTGGTGCTAGTACCTGACTTATTCGGACCGGTTGTGTGGGTAATGGCGGTGTGGGCTCCGGAGGATTAATCTTGTTGGGTCAATACCTCAATGATACCCTCGTTATCCAAAAAAAAATATTAGGATTTTCTACCTACATTGACTATCTCCATCTACATCGAAAGTTTGACTACTTATTTAACCTGCAATCTTGTCATTAAGTCTTATCCATCACTTTATGAGCTTTAGAAAGGGTAGCGATCCTCCCACGGGTATTTTGTATAACAAGACAGGGGATTTAAGGTATTGCCCATTTTATCCTTTCACTATCGTAAGAAAGCATTTAAAAAAAATCAGTGATCTGGTCAGTGAGCCAGTCAGTGATCCAATTTGTTGCTCTATATGAAAAAACAGTCTCACTTAGATAAATTTCAATGAACCGGTCAGTGATCCGATTTGTTGTTCTATATGAAAAAACAGTCTCACTTAGATAAATTTCAGTTAGTCGGTCAGTGATCCGAACAGTAAGTCAATTTATACCGTAGTAGAAGGGTCAGTGATCCGGCGAGCTGATTCGAAGGGTTTGGCGAGCCAATTCGAAGGGCAAAATGAGCAATACAGTAAAACCCATGTCGAGTTACACAAAATACACGTGGGAGGATCGCTATCCTTTATAAAAGGGTATTTTGAGACCCAAACATGAAAACAAAGCCAACAACCTTCATATATGGACTTCAGCCACTGAAAATACAAATGCTTGTCCAATAACCTTTTAAAATTAGTTTGAATCTAGAATATAAATTTTCTGCAAATTTTTAACAAAATAAGATCTTCATTTTTGTAGATGTGCATGCATCAGTAAAGAAATCTATGCACCATACTATCTTACTCAAGACAAAGGAGATAGAAAACAAAGAAATTATTTATTGAGAATCGATATATAATGTAACGCCTCATCTAGCTAACATAATATTGTCCGCTTTGAGCTTACATGGGCCCGCATGACTTTACATTGACCAGCCAACCCAAAGTTGCTATCAAAAGGCCTTGTATTAAAAGGAAGAGATCTTCACACTTATATCTCACAGCAATTCAACCTCAATTGACAATATGAGACTTTTACATGTCTTCACTGACGATTTTCTAAGATCTCCTCTCACCCAAACACTAGAGTATTACACATAATGAATTGGATAATCAATTTTTATGGAGTCACCATTTACATTATTTCTTTCCATCAAATTTAGTATCACCTAATGGATTAGATCCATACCCAAATTAATCACCTAATGGATTAGATCCATACCCAAATTAATTACCTAATGGATTAGATCCATACCCAAATTAAACATTTCGACGAACTGCTAATTTTTTATAGCCTTTAAACAATTCTTAGAGTGATATACCTTAGTAACTTTAATATACTCTATTTTACAATTATGAATCTTTTAATACTTCATACTAGGGCAAATATCCAACATGTCCAGGTAAGCTGCCTGCTTGGGTGCATGGGCTATTGGGTGCATGGGCCATATTGGAGCCCATATAATGTAAATTCAGAACACTGAAAATATTGGTATTTTTATTTAATTTTAGCTCTACCTATAATTATGTCCATTTAATTTATTTATTTTTAAATTTACGTGTGAAAAACTACAGAATACCCAGCGTAAAACCCTCACGGGTGATCCCACTACCATCCCTATGGCATACCAATGTTAGACTATGGAGACTCGAACCCGCAACCTCCCACTTCCTTAAGCAGGAGGCAACCAGTTGAATTACATATTCACTATTTCATTAAACAATATAAGTATCATCTAATAATTTTATTTTGATCTTAAAAATAAAGAGTTAAAAAATAATTCAATAATTTAATGGGCCTTAAAGTTATCTACTAATCATCTATTTTTTATGAGATCACAGTTGCTCACATAATCCATTAAAATAAATAATATTTTAAATTAAACATTTAAGTAAATTTATCTAAATTATCCTCTAAACCATAGTGACCTAATATTAATATTACCTCATCATCATTATTAAAATCAAAACCTTATTTGTCTAAAATTTCATACTTCTTTATGATCCAGTCTTTAACACTGAGTCACATGATTTTGTTTGTTCGGATCAACTTTGGGATAATTTCTTAGAAATTGTGGGTGTATAGGTGTGCGTGTGACAATCTTAGTGGCGCTGAGTGAGAGGTGTCCAGCTTTAAAAGGAAAGGCATCTAATCCGTCGCTGCCAATATGGAGGCCGACACGTGGTAAGGCTGGCATATGTCAGTTGGATTAATTTACAATAAACCCCTTCCTATCCTCCTCATTTACATTAAAATATTGTAAATTCTACTCTTATTTCATATGCTCATGATTTGTTCGCTTGGTCGTTAGTTGTAATTTGTAAAAGTAGGACCCTAATGTAAAATGCACGTTGTTTTAGTTTAAGATAGTAAAAATATATATATTTTCACCATATAAAACAAATTATTGTAAAATATCTTAAATCAATAACTATCTCATAAATCCAAAAACTTTGAAATCTAATGAATGAATGAGAAAAAAAATCGATTCAGACCATACCATAAAATAAAAATTTTGAAAATTATAAGATAACAAGAAAAATTACTAACAAAGTAGTAAGTAAAGTTAAAATCCTTATTAGTTAAAACTTGTAAATTTATTTAAGTACAACAACCCTTAATAACATAAGATGTATTTTAAAAAGTAAAATTTGGTGAAGTTTTAGAAATTTTAGTGAATTCATCCATTTACAAATTTCAATGATATAATTGATATGACTAAAATATCAATTAATTCTGACTGAAATTCGAAATTGAAAGAGTGGTTAGTAGATTAACTCTAAAAGATAGAGTTAAAAATGAGCACACTAATAACAATTAAAAAATAGTACCAATAAATGATAATAAAAAAATGTGATAACATATATAACCAAATAGATAACGTTTTATTCTCATCTAACCATCTTAAATTTGTTATAAAAGAAATAATCAAAATGAAATAAGGATGGAAACAGACTAAACTCTTATACATTATACCCAATTATCTATCGTTATAAGTTAAAAATGAAGTCAATTTTCTTATAAGTTAGTTGTATTGGAATTCAATTTTTTAATAAATAGATTAAGTTAGATTGACCTAATTAACTCAATTAAACTCAATTGAACTTTTCAGGTCAAGACAAGAGGTCAAACCATCAGTAAAGTTGTGTCGATTAGTTTAATACATGTTTGAAAATTTGAAACTTAGATTTTACTGGAAATTCTATTGAGCTGTCGAGTTTTTGAAAAAAAAAAAAAAAACTTGACTTACTTGAGTCGAAATCCTATTGAGTCAAATTGATTCAGACCAACTTGGTCGAATTTTTGTTTTAGGATTTAAACAAAAACCAATTAAGTTGATTCAATTGAACATGCATATGATTAAATGTGAAATAATGTTTTGTAAATTTTCTTATAAAAGCGTTTCCTTTTGGATCTTTAATGGAAAATTCTTGGACCTTTTTCATATAAAAATTACATCATTAAAATCCACATTTAAAAAATTAGTGTCAACAAATATAAAAGGTTTGCTTTTAAAATAATTTAAATTTTTAAAAGCAACTTTGTAAATAAATTTACCCTGAAAACTTTAGGAGAAAATTTGAAGAGAATTTTCTTGTATATATTAAAAAAATACACTGCATGTTTTAAATTTAAAAATAAAAAGTTTAATTGACTTTTATCATAATAAAACTTTAATAAAGTTCAATAATTTAAGTAAGTCATGATATTTTGGTCAAACTTGAAACATATGATAACTGTGTGGTGATCAACCCAAAATGAAAATTGATTGAGGATATGAACTTTTAATTATAGAATCGACTCGATTATTAGATTATAAGTTCATTCCATACCGAACTAGACTAAAATAAAGTTACGTACATTCTCATCATGAGAATGGGTCATTCAATCGTATATAATAGTAGGGTTGAAATCGAGTCGGGTCAAGTCAGGTTTTTTAAAATCCAACCCGGTCCGACTTACTAATATATGGAACCCGTCCCAACTCGACTCGATTCGAACATTTGACCCAGACGTCTTGACCCAACCTGACCCTAATTATAACTCGACTTAACCCGAAATCCGACCCGACCTGCATTTTGAATCTACTTTACCTTACTTTTTATCGAGTCAATTTCGGTTAACTTAAAAATCTCTCAACCCAATTCGACTCAGATTTAATGCAGGTTTTTGGCTTCTCAACCCGACCGGACCATCATGATTTTCAAATCAGATCATGCAGGTTCGGATCAAAACCTGACCCGAGTTTTACCCCTAAATTAAATTGATACTATATTTACACATGGATGCCTACCTCATTATAGTCCATTTAGAATTAGGAATAGGTATGGTTGGACATAGTTTTTCCATATTGGGTTGAGCTTTGATTGAATCGAGTTATTGATAATTAAAAATTAAGAAAAGGATTTTTCATAATTAAACCATATCCATTCAATAATTTCCACAAATGATAACATTTTCGACATTGCAATTAAGGGAAAATTAAATTAAGGGCTTACTTGCAAATGCCAAATCCCTTGCTTTTCGACATGATTGTCGACCGAGAGGACACGTGGCATGAAGAAGGTGGTCTGAAGGACATCAATGTTTGCGCGACGGAAACACAGGCAGACATCGAAATTGCTGCCATTATTGAGATGCCAAAACTCTCCGTTTCCTCATGACTGAGACTACACTCACAACGACCATATACTTTGCCCTTCTCTTTCGAACATATTTACCATCTCATGCAACACTAGTTTCAATCTTGGTTCAAATCCATCCGTTCGATATAAAAACATCATCAACTGCAGAGTGATCCTAACCGTCAAATGGTGGGCCTCAATACAATATATTTGACTAACGAGGGTTGGCATAGAATGATCGAATTTCTAATGGTTGATACGATGACATGAGAATTAAAGAATAATTAGTTTTATTTATTCTAATTAAGTGAATAATAAATTTTAGATAAAATTTGTTTTTATAATCAAATAGTGAAAATCTCTAGTTTACTTTGATTAAAATTATTGTATTTAATAAATCAATATTTATCAAAATTAAATTGAGTCTCAAACAAGTATATCATGTTCGAGTTTCTTAATAACTATTTCTTCACAGGAATTATATTTTTTTCTTTTTATAATTAACCATTCATTATAGGTGAAATCTTTGTCAAATCATACAAATTGATGAATGGTTGAGATGACAATGTCAATTATTACAATGATATGATGATGATAAAACATGTTTGTACATTTATAATAGGTGTTTTATGTTGTGACTTAGCAACTAAGAAATTATAAATTAGATTTTTTTTGGTTTAGAATTATCGTTGTCATCATGATTGAAATAGTTAAATTATCTAACTAAAGTAGACTTTTTAAGTTTTTTAATTCTATTTTATAAAAAAAAAATTGATATTCTTCATTATTTTACAATTCATCCTACTCTTATATGTTATGTATGTCTTCAGACATTTTTAAACGATTTTCTCTCATTTTTTATATATTGAAATTATTTTCAATTTTATCTTATCCCATCCATTTATAATTTTATTTTAGAAATAAAGTTTGATTTATCTATAAGATGATTTTTATTGAGTTATATATTTAAATAAAGAATTTTAACAGATGAATCATCACCCATTTAGTGAATCACACGTATGAGTGCATATGATATAAGCGTGTGGATGACCAACTTTTGAAATGGGAATCCTTGTTCACCAATCTTTTTTTTTTATATTCAAGAATAGATCGTAAGAGGCCATCTGTAGCAAATGAGACACATCCATCTATCATAGCCATAATTCCATTATGACAAAACATTAAAAATATTAATCTATAGAAATTGCAAAAGATATTATAATCGCCGAAACAAGAGCCAAAAGATCATGAGTAATAAGGTTTCCTGCGGTTTTGTACAAATAAATTTTAAAAAAATATAGGCTAATATGAATTAAGGATCTTCATTTGATCGAACTTACTCGGAGTCCAATCTAAATAAATGAATTTTGATAAAGATTTTTGTTTGACAAGTTGGGTTTGGACTTTAATTTAAAGCTCGTTGGGCCTTTAGGCCAGTTTATTTTTTTATTTTATAAATTGAAAATCTAACTTTATATATTGAAAGAAGACTTAAAACCGACTACATATATTAAAAAATTCTAAAATCAAGCGTCATCTTTTTAAGGACGTTTACCAACATTAACTATCAATATCAAGCATCAAGAAAATTGATTTTTGGACTAAAATTTTAATTGGTGGTAGCTATTTAAGTATATTTTTAATTTTTATAATTAGATTTTCAAGTTACAAAATATTTAAAATAAAAAATAAAAAATTGTGCTAGGTCCAAAATAAATAGGCTTTAAACGACATACTCATATTTTAACTTTAAAATCCGGATGAACTTCAGACGGTCCTGAGATTTTGTAGATATAAATAGGCTTTGGATTTTTTTGACAAAGCCCATCCCGTGAATGGGCCTAGATGGAATGTGAGATGACACATAATTTAATGGTAGATATATTGAAAAAATGTGTAGAATTAAAAACGTTAATCTTAATGATTAGTGTAGATACTTTTGATAATGACACAATGCTTTTCAAAACTTTTAAATTTTTTAAATTATTTTTTTAGCAATTACTACTCTATTATAGAATTAAAAAATTAAAAGTTCAACTCTAAATCACTGTTTCAAAACTCAATATTTGAACTTAACGCAAAATCTCATCGAGTTCAGAAACTTAGTCAAGTTTTTTAAAAAAATAAAAAAATAAAAAACTCATTAGAATTGATTACCTCTAAATTCTGTCAAGTTGAGTCAACTCACTTTAAGTCAGCCATTTTCTTTCAAAATTTTAAAATATGCTCAGAATAAGACAAAATTAATTTTTAACAATGATATCTAAGATGAAGCATGGCCTTTTGGTCTTTTTCTTCATTCCCCCTTTGCTAAGTTAAGAAAGATAGCCACGATCTTCCACATACAAATCAAATAAATGGTGACGTTAGCGTTGGGGAGTGAATAATGATGGAGATAATATTTCTTAATTTGGAAGTCGCGTGATGCATTAGAATTTATAACTCCTTAATTTATTAATGTTATCGGTCCTAAGCTCTTATTTAAGCTACTTAATTTTAAATTAGTCTCATGATTTGAAATCTTATGATCCACATACATTTGTACGGTTGGATTTTACCATCGTTGTGGTTCTTGATCTGCACTCTCTAGCCCATTTTCTAGGGCTGAAACTCGTGTCGGATCTAGTATCTTATTATAGAGATTGTATGAAATATCAAAGTCTTGTTTATTCCTTCTACTTAAAAAAATAATAAAATTTATGAAATGAGAATTGTACCCTCAGTTAAGTAGGATCTTTGGCATGTCGTGAATTTGGTCTTGATAACTTTATTATATTAAGAAACAAGAATAAAAACAGCAAGCCAAGAGACGAGAAGGCTGCAAAAGGAATAGATTACAAATTTTGATCTATAATTTGTAAATATTACGATCTAATAATTTGAAAACTTAAAGATTTAAATCAAAGGATAGGATGCAAACTATGCAAAGTCTTTTGATGATGGAAAAAGTCAACTCTTGCAACAATTCAATCATTTTAACCCTTGATAGTTTCTAGATTTTCTCATTATCTGTTAAAAAAATCTTAATATAATGGTGGGCGTTAATCAAGTTAGCATCCAATGGAGTCACTTGACCATTCATAAATGCAAGTGTGTAAATCGCTTAAATTTATTATAAATGATCATGAGCAGGGGTCAAAAAAAAGACCCGGCCGATATTTCCACCGATATGCATATCGGCCGATAAGTTTCTCTCTCCTCCGATATTTATATTTATCTCTCCTCCGGTATTCAAAACCGTGAAAAACCGTATCGGTTTTTATTTTATTTTTTAAATAAAATAAATTTTAAATACCGATATTTATGGATATCGGCCGATATGATAACGGATATGCTGGACCGAATATCGGCCATATCGGACGATAATCTTTTTGTACGTCCGATACATATCGTATCGGCCGATATCGGTCGGTCTTATAAAATCGATACATATCGGCCGATGCATATCGTATCGGCCGATATTTCGACCCCTGGTCATGAGACTAAATATGAATTCAAATTTAAAATTTTGGTAAATTTTTTTCAAATTTTAAGAGGTTATATACAAATATAATGAAATATTTACTTTTTTAGATATGAGGCCAAAGTAGCATATCCAAAAGTTTGACTAAAATTTTAGATATATTGGTGATAAGTACTTTTTGAAAAATTAAAAAATAAGCTAAAATGATCGAAATATCAACCAAAATTTATTGACCCATTAAGGGTCAATATTTTAAATCAATGTTCTCAGAACCGGACCGTCTAACAAACTGTGTTCGAGGAAGGCTGGATTCAACCGGAGTCAAATCCGATCAAAGCCAATCAAGTAATAATATAATTAAATATTATACATAATATTAATTTATTATTATTTTTGTTTAACACTTTAGGCTCTAAGTAATATACCAAATTGGTGAAAGATGTGGAATGAGAATGATAACACATTTTTAGATTTAAAGCATTTCCATTTTTTAATATTAAAATTTGATATTTTAAAGGGAAAATAATTTTAAAAAAAATCAAATTTGGTGAACCGCGGTTCACGACTTATGGTCCAATTGCAAAAACCGCATAAAACCGCAGTTCACCATGGCTTTTTGCGGTCCAACTTAAAAAACGGTTTTTCCATGAGACCGAACCACAATCACGCCGTTCGACCGTGATTCGATCTGATTTTAATAACACTGTTTTAAATATCAATAACATTTCACACACTAATATTATATCCAACAATGTCATTATTTCTACTCACTTTGTAATGTAAAATTTGGTTCAAAAGACTCTTGTTTAGTAGATTGGATATTAAAAAGATTTACTAAAAAGATTTACTTATTTACTTATACTTATTCTTAAAAACAATTTTCGTCTTCTTTAAGATAGAATATCAAAATAAAGACAGCATTCAACTCTAAAGACAAAATTAAATATCCATTGAAGCAGAATTAACAACTATAGGAAGATGATGACATGACCCTATAATCTATGTACATAATATCCATCATATACAATTATAAACAAAATAAATATTATAATATTTAAAGAATGATAAGTGTTGGCTGCTATCATGACACAAATGTAAGAAACTAAAGGTTGTGTTTGATGGTCAGGAAAGTTTTATAGAGATTTCCCTTAGGTAGGGTCACGAGAGATTTTCTACATTTTGTTTGGTAATTAAAGGAGAAATAATATTTTCATAAGAAAAAATATTTTATTTGGTAGATGTAAATATGAGAAACTTGATATATTAATGATCCATGGAATATTTTGAAATTTCAGCAATGAAATTTTTGAAAATTCACCTAAAAATTTCAGCATTTTTGAAATTCTAATAATTTTTTCTAATATTTCAACTATTTTTTTTTTTAAAACTCGTGATATATTATATTATTAAGCTACTTATTATATGTTTTGATTGATATGAAAAATAATTCAGAACTTTCCTTAAAAATATTTTGTTAGATGGTTAGTTTTTAAAATATTGCACAAGTTTTATTGATATTAGTTTAATAAAAATTAAACGCTTGTGATTTTAGAAATATGCTATATTTTATAATACGTGCTCTAATATTCAAGACATACTTATTTCATTGCTCATCTATTAAGACTATTTTTAATTTTATCAATTAATGTCAGTCTATTGTTATTCTTAAATTAGTACCTTTTTTTTATTGTAACCTTATTTATTTGTTTTCTTATTTTATGTTGTAAAAAATGAAATAGGCATATGTAAACTTGGTACGCCCAGGCCCATGTGGGGCCCACTTCATGACAACTCTAAACTATTGAAATTGGTATTGCCTCTTTTAAATTTAGATTCAACTTTCTTTAATCTATTTTATGCATCGGATTGAGGATCATGGATAAAATATTTAAGGTGCCCATCTTAATACGAGCATATTCTTTTAGTAGACACGGGTTTTTCAGATTTTTCATTTTACCTCTATCTGTAGAAATCGGCTCACTTTTTCAGTGAACTGATTTATATGTAAAATGATCCGATCGGTGTACCGATTTAAACTCTAAAAAAAATTGGTACACCGATTTTCAAGTAATCCAGTTCGTGTACCGATGAGTGAACCGATTTCTGCAGATAGATGATGAACAAAATGAGAAGTTCATTTAAACATATGCCTCCTAAAAGATAACGTTCGTATTAAGATGGACACCCAATATTCATCTAATAACTTTTATTTTAATATTAAAAAATTAAGAGTTAGACTGATTTCATGTTCATAGACCTTAATCTCAATAATTTGATAAGACTCGTGATGATATATCTTGCAAAAAGTCGGTAGAACTCATAATGATATATCTAATTATTCAAATAGGGTCCCACCATTTGACATCTCTCGAAATAGAACCAAACTTACCCTAATAACAAATTTAGGTCAAATTTTAAAGTTCGAGCTAAAACATAATTATCAACAATATTGACATTTTTTGGAGCTAAATCTCACTAAACTTGGGTCAAATTTGAGCTAATTTCATCAATATGATCTATTTAAAACAAATATATGTAATGAAAATATCTACCGAATTTTTTTAATTTTTAATTTCAAGTTAAATTTGTTATTGAGGACTTAACACACCCACGTACACCCAAAACCCGCCAACCCACAATATAAAAATTAAAATAAAATAAAAAGTTGAAAAGACAAAACCAAGGGATCTAATGGTCCTTCATGATTGCTTATTAATGCAGTAAAGTAGCATTAAAGTACAATAATATCTTTCTTCTTTCTAATCTGCTAGTTGAAGACTAATTATCTAATGGGTCAATTCTTGTCTTACCTTTTATTTTAACCTTACTCCAAATGCATCTTATTGTTAAATTTAAAAATCCTCTAAAGATGACTTGAAAAATAAAATTATCCAATTATAAACATTAATTACTATTATCTTAATCTATTCAAGATAATATTTTTTGACATACTTCATATTCAATTATAAAGTAATGATTTTTTTTTATGACAAAAATGTCCAAGTCTTTTAGAGGATTCGACTATTCTTAAGACATGTGTAAGTCTCCATATCTACACACATTGGATTATTCTACCGCGAGTGACTTTTTAAGGTAGAGAAGAAATCAAAAGAAAGATTTTGGCTGATGTTTTATTCACTTCAATTATGTTAGTCAAATTTAATAAGTGAAATCATAAAAATCAATCAATTTTTTAACAAAATCTAATAAATTTCAGATGATACAATCTTTCAAAAAATATGGATATTTTCATTTTAGTCTAGACCTATACTGATTAGTTTCTATAGAAATTCATTTTGACTTCAATCATTACCTATGTAAAGAAATATATTGGTTAAACAAACTTTGACAAAGTATCAACCAAGCTTACCTAAATTACTTCATTAATATATGTTGACTTGGTTGCACATCTTCCTTCTAACTCCTAAAAAATCAATTAATCATGACTTACTTGGTCAACTTTATTGTGTAAAAGGAAAATAATTTTATATGCCAATGACAGAAATACTATTAATAAATATGCTTAGTCAAGCTAATTGAAATGGTTCTCTGGTGCCCAGCAGGCTAGTGTAGTAAAAAAAATCATTTGAGAGGTAATAACATTAATCATACAATTTACCATTGTTGTCATAAATATTTTTTTTCTATAATATCTTTCAATATTTTCGAACATCACCATTAAGGAGATTAAGGAGAATATATGACGACCCAACCCGACCCATCACAATATTGACCACTTTGGGCTCACTTGCGCCCGCACAATTTTGCTTTCTCGTGATGGCTAAGGGGTTGCCCCATCTTATATCCCCTTTACACCTAACTCTTCTGGGTGATGTGGGACTTTCTCCCACACGCCAGTAATGTTGGGTGTTACACTCTACCTCCCTTTAGATCAGAGCCGTCATCGGCTCTCTCATGTCACGCTGACAGAGGGTTCATATACACAGGCAGACAATGTCACACAAGTAGAGAGCCCACACAATTCGAGTTTTTAACCGTACTCTGATACCACTTGTGACAATCCGACCCGACCCCATCACGATATTGTCCGCTTTGGTCCATAACTGAGTCCGCACAGTGCAAAAATCATTACCTGAACAAAAAATTTGACTACATTATAAAATAAAATTAACATATTTGTGTATTATTTTTGTAATTTCATAAAATATTTTAAATTGAAACAATGACTTAAAACTATCTTTTGAATTTAATTTTGTTTTTAATGAAACTTTTAGAAGAAAACTAACTTTTCAAACTTATTTTAAAAATATAATTTTAATCATAATATACTTTGGATAAAAAGAAGCACAATAAATATTTACAAATTCCTTCATCTTTTTATCTTTTAAAAATAATTAAATATTCAGTGCTCAGAACTATATCAATTATCTTGAAAAAGAAAATTTTTAATTCATAAATTCAAAATATCAAAAAGAAGAAAATAGGTAAGAGCAAAGGTAGTTAAATAATTTTTAACTATATAGTATAATTATAATATGCATGTTTTTAAATATGTGAATATAATATTTAAAATTTTTATCTAATATAAATATTATATAATATTATGAAGTTTGAATTTTAAAAAAAAAAGAAAAAGACTAATGCCTCATTATGAACATACAAAGCAGTTTTTCCTCAAATTTAGTATCAGTATATTTTTGTCCACAGTAGCTTTTCATCAGGACTTTACGCGTATTCTACAATCCTTGGCCCGAGTAAAGTTAAAATTCATTCGGTCGGTGCATTCGATAATTTTGCACGTGCCTATTATCTCAAAAGTCATATGTTGGAGTAGGGGGAGGCCGGTAAATCAACGTCATCGACATTTTTATTTTGTATATTTCCATTTGGCCCCTCATTCGTTAAAATAATTGCATTAACAACATTATTTCTTTTTGTAAATTGGTACCTGAATTTGGGTGGAAGTGTAAAGCGACACTGTAGGCACGGATACTTGTACTTGATACAAACTTGAAGAGTGAAATACTGATTTTCTTAAAAGAAAAAAAAAACCATCTATTTTGTGCTATAATTATCATACAAAGAAAAGGATGATAAAGAAATTCTTCTATTTATTTAAGATAGCAATCCTCCCACGGATATTTTGTATAACGATAAACGGAATTTAGGGTATTACCTATTTTACCTTTCCACTGTCGTACGAAAGCATTTAAAAAAAAACTAGTGATCCAGTAAGCGATCCGATTTCAGTGATCCAACCAATTATTCGATTTGATGTTTTGTATGAAAAAATAGTCTCACTTAGATAAATTTCAGTGAGCCGATTTATAGCGCAGTGGAAGGATCAGTGACTCGATCAGTGATCCGGCGAGCTGATTTGAATGGTTCTGCGAGCCGATTCGAAGGGCAAAATGGGCAACACAGTAAAACCTGTGTCGGGTTACACAAAATATCCGTGGGAGGATCGCTAACCTTTATTTATTGTATTTCTATAAAATATATTTTAAAAATTAATAATCTATGACAACATTAGAAGCTAAAGTAAGTATTATCTACCTCTATATGTCATTGTTTTTTATATATTCTAATAAATTTAAATATAAACTTTTATTAACATACTCACTATAATGAACAAAAGTGATTTTCATATAAGATGCCTTAAAATAGAAAACATAAACCTTTAATTAAAGAGATTTTTCATTAATTTTAAGTTAACTTCATAATCTAATTAAGATGCATAGAAAATGATATCGGAAGGTGTATCATTTTAGATTTGTAGTTTTTTATCTTCAAAATCTAATGATATAATAGATGAGCAAATCCAACAAACACTTGAGCTTAAAAGTCTAGTTAATTTAACGAGCCATATTAGAGGACGACTATGATTAAAAGAATTGAACGCTAGGATTAATTATCATGAAGACTATCAAACCATTTAAATGAGATAATTATCTAAATCTTTTAATTTTTGTAAGAAAACAAAATATTCAATAAACCCTTTTTACCTGCATGAAATGGTCATTAATTCAGATTAATTTTATAAACTTAGATTTATCATTGAACATGTTCTGATTTTAAGCTTACGTGTTTTTACTAATATCACCCACATTAGCTCTAATAAATTAATTTTTCTTATTTCATTCTTTCATCCAATTTAAAGAAAAAAATTATTATAAAATAGTATTGGATGTTAATAAAAACATGAGTGCTCAAATCAAGAAAATAGATAAAAATACCAATTTCTTGATAATAAGAGATATTGAATTTATCCTTTTACCTAGGGCTGCAACTCGGGTCGGGTTTTGGCCCGACCCGCATGACCCGACCCGAGAAATCATGCGGGTCGGGTTACAATAGTCGGGCTATAGGGTCGGGTCGGGTTGAGAAAAGAAAAACCCGACCGAAATTCGGGTCGGGTTGGGCTGAGGCTTTTAAATTTCAACCCGACCCGACCCGACCCGAGAAAACCCGACCCGAGAAGACCCGACCCGACCCGACCCGAGTTGCAAATGGGTAATTTTAAAGTTACAATAATCTCCATTGGTATTTTAAAGTTACAATAATCTCAAAATATTTGTCTCATATGCCATTTTGATTCTCTCTCGAGATAAGTTCATAAGCCTTTTAAGAAGCATTTCTTAAAAATTAAATTTTTAAAATGAGACGGAAGGAAAATAAAGAAAGAAAAATGAGTGAAAAAAGTGTCTGATAAACATTCTATAAAACACTTTACATGGTGTAAAGTGTAAACTATGTACTATAAACGTAAATAATTTTTAAAACAAAGTTAATCTTTAGTTAATAAAGGATTTTTTAAACTCAAAAGATAAAAAGGCCATTTTAGAAAAATCCCTTTTAAGAATTACTTAAGTTGGCCACTCAAGAAATGTGGGAAATTTCCAAAATGGAACCCCCAAAATCCTCTGTGAAAACTATTCCAAAATTGTAAACTGATTTCCTTCTCTTTCTATGGATCTCTCTCCTTTTTAAATTAATTTTAAAGTTACACCTAGGGCTGCAACTCGGGTCGGGTCGGGTCGGGTCGGGCAGGGCCGGGCCGGGCCGGGTCGGGTCGGGTCAAGGGACGGGTCGGGTTGGGTTAAGGGTATGACAATCTCGGGTCGGGTCGGGTTCACTATTTCGGGTTTTTCATTCGGGTCGGGTCGGGTTGGGTTCAATATGGAGTAAGTTGGGTTAGGGTTGGGTTTATGAAAACCCGGCCCGCCCGACCCGAGTTGCAGCCCTACTTTTACCCATTTGTTATTACCAAATGATGAAAATGTATATTAATATTCTTATTACAAAAAATATGATTGCCTTTTTTTTTCGAACAATTGAGTAAGATTCATCAAGAGAAAAACATTCTCCAAAATTACAGGGGTCCAAAGAAGGGGTAAACAAAAAGCTCACAGCCCGAGTCAGGCGAAAAAAATAAACTGAAAAAATAATCTTATAATAAATCAGAAAATACTCCCGAATTAAAAAAAAAAAATGGTTGTCTTTATTAATTCTTTTAAATCAATTTCCACCTTTTGTATCTCTCATAATCTACTACTATTCATGACAAATGTTGCACACCTACAGTACCTAGTTGTATGAGTTTCTCTGGTAATCCATTGATATTTATTACAAATTTCACAAATCTATAATTAGAATTTCTCCTAATTTAGTAAAATAAACTTATTCTCTCTCGAGTTAAATAAAAACTCGAAGTTGTTTTATGCAGACAGAGAGAGAAAAAAAAGCGCTAAATATCGAGAGAAGATATAGTGGAGTGGAAATGCTTTTATTACAGTCTTGGTACTGTTTCTCTCTCTTGTTCTCTGTCCTCTTTCCTTTTCCCTCTTTCCCTTCGACTGCTCATACTTTCCTTTCCATCCAAAGCTAAAACAAATCCAAAAAGAGAGAAAGATAGAAAAGGAGAGGGAGAGGGAGAGGGGGAGAGAGAGAGGGGAGGGAGGAAGCTTCACACTGATACATCTCTTTAGGCCCTTCCACTGGTAAGCCATTCTCTTCATTTTTGCACTTCTTTCTTTGGATATTTTTCCTATTTCCTTAGACACACAAGAGAGCTGCCTCTGTTGCTGCTGTCAATTACTCCTACACCATAAAATTTTCTTTTGTTATAGTATGAAAGAAGAAGTAGAAAAAAAGGAGGGTCATAATTCTAAAGGCTGTGATGGCTGCCCTCAGATCCGGGGAACCTAGATGTGAAAAAGGTCCCCATCTTTTGGGCTTTTTCCTGTGATTCTGGGCATGCCTTTCCCAGCCTCTCTTCTTTCTTGTGCTTGGTGATAAGAGGTTGATTTTGATTTGTTTGGTTTTGGGGTTGGTGTGGATTTCTCATCTTCCTTTTTCTTCTCCCATTTTTTTTTCCTTTTGTGTATTGGGACTGTTTCTGTTTTGGGGTTGCATAAATAGAGAAGAGTCTGGACCGAAAGGGCTGGACAAGGTAGTTATTTTCCAGAGGAATCTGTTCATTACTTTCAATATCGGGGTTGAAATTTTTATAAATAGTAGTCTTGATCCACCACCTCTGTCCCAGATCTGGTCACTCATTCCTCTTATTGGGTTTTCTTCAGCTGATTTTAGTCATCTTGGGTAGGTGTTTTCTCGCTTCAAGATTGGTATAGAAGGCGGCCAGGATGACAACTCGAGGTTGATTTTTGTTAACATGGAGAAGGTTCCAGTAAAAAACATGAGTCGTACTGGGAGATACTTCTAGATGGGAGGAGAAGAATAAATGGTTGGGAAATGATAGGGTGTGTGATTTTGGAGGTGTGGGAGTCTTGCAAGGACTGGTGTTCTGACAGTGGATTTGATGGAGGAGATGTCTTCGACGGTTGCAGTGCCATTTAGGGTAGGTAATTCAATATGTGATGATCCTTCAATAACCACCACTCCTATGGAAATCACTCGCCTCAAGTTGATAACAGACACTGCAAGTTTGCTGTCTGATACCTCAACCAAATTGCCCGAGTCTGCTGTCAAGGAGGATGAGGATTGCAGTTGTAGAGATCCACCAGAAGAAGCTGATGTCATGGCCGTGACACTGGAAGAAGATGGGGAAGGAGGCACTGCCTTGTTCCAGATGATCCCCTCGAGCATTTGGGTTGGTAATAGTAGTGATTCTGTTATTGAAGAAACTGAGGAAGATGAATTCTTGTCTGTTGGAACTGAACAGATACTAGATAGTTCATGTTCTCTTTCAGTGACTAGTGATACCAGTAGCATTGGTGCTGAAGAATTCTTGGGTTTGGAGGCTGTTTACGAGACAAGCACACTGCCTTCCCTAGACATTGAGAAGAGCATTGGTGATGTTCAGATTATTTCTCCAATTCCATTGGGAGAAGCAATTGTCAATATCCAGCATGACTCTACTAACAATCTTCCATCAAGCAGTGGTACAGAGGAAACAACCATGGAAGATGATCCTGAACTGAAAGCATCGTCAGTAATTCTTCAATTGTCCCAAGAAAAATGGGTCAGTAGAAGAGGTGTTTTTCAATTTGACTGCGTGCCCCTCTGGGGTTCTGTTTCAATATGTGGGAGGAGACCAGAGATGGAAGATGCCCTTGCAGTTGTTCCTCGGTTTTCAAAGATTCCACTTCGAATGCTAGTTGGTGACCATATTGTGGATGGCATGAACCAAAGTTCGATTCAATCCACTGCTCATTTCTATGGGGTCTATGATGGCCACGGTGGTGTCCAGGTACCTATTTTTCGTGGTATTGTTTATTTAATTTTTTTCAGTCATAGGAAAGTTACTTACCTATAGTATTCATTGCAGGTAGCAAACTATTGTCAAGAACGTGTACATTCAGCATTGGTTGAGGAGATAGAAAGCATGAGAGAAGGTTTACATGAAAGAAACAACAATGATTGGCGGGGACAATGGGAGAAAACTTTCACCAGTTGCTTTCTTAAAGTTGATGCTGAAGTTGGAGGGAAGGTCAGTAGAGGTGGTTCGGGGAGCGAAACCAATCCCACTGAGGGAAGCTTGGATCCCTTGGCTCCTGAAACTGTTGGATCTACTGCTGTAGTTGCTGTTGTTTGTTCCTCCCACATCATTGTTGCTAACTGTGGAGATTCAAGAGCGGTTCTATGTCGGGGGAAAGAACCTGTGCCACTATCAGTGGATCATAAAGTAAGGCATGTCTTTATAGTTATGTAATTGCATCTTATTTTAATTAAAGCAATGACTATATATAATAATCAATCTCTATTTTTTCTTTTCAGCCAAACAGAGAAGACGAGTATGCAAGAATAGAGGCCGCTGGAGGCAAGGTTATACAATGGAATGGATATCGTGTGTTTGGTGTTCTTGCAATGTCAAGATCACTTGGTATGTACATTTTCACCGGTTTTAGTTGCATTCTTTTCTCCCTGCCAATTTTTTTTTATCAAGTGGTTACCTTTGGTTTCAAATAATGACTTCCATTTGTCAATCAGTGCATCCCTCTACATTCAAAAGGTCATGACAGTGCAAAATAATCTATTGCTTGTATGTGCATGTTGGGTGGGGTTCAGCCGCTCACTGAATGATGGGTTTCTCATGGTGAGAGCTCCATGTGGAGCCCACCTATGATCATAGTGGTTGTATTCTTGGAAAGATCTATGCTTCGATATGGTGTTCATTATAAATTGGCATGATTGGATGACTCGAGATACGGTTTTAGAGGCCCAAAAACTCAACGTTAAAAATCAACGGTATATAGGGGTACTATTTTATCATGTTTCAATCCAAAGTAGGTAGGTGTACATAACTATGGTATGGGATCCAAATGGGTATTGATCCAATTCATGAGTGGTAATAAGTATGGGGTAGGAAAAGGGTACAAATGGGGACTAGGTGTGGATGTGTACCTGAGAAAACCCCTTTATATATTATGTTTGCTTGTTCAAGATAATACCTTCTGTCAGTTAAAATTCACATGATACTTGGGTGTTATGTAAGATTTTGAAATTAAACTTTCAATTCTCTTACTATGATGGTGTTGAGAATTGTCATGGGATTCATACATGAGCATTCATACATGCATGTTTTGTCTGCTTGTTCAAGATAATACCTTCTGTCAGTAAAAAAGAGCACCTGATACTTGCATCTTATGTAAGATTTTCAAATTTATCCTTCCATGCACTTACAATGATAGTCTACAGCAGCTGCAAACAATGTTGTTAGCATCTGTCTTACATCCACTGATGCTCACTGGATCATTTTAATCTTCATCTAAGTGCAATCAATGCCCAAGATGTGCTGACATGCAAGTTAATTAAGTGTTCCACTAATCCTACCCAGCATACTGTCTATCTTGCACCCTTTTCTTCCTTTTTGGAATGATAACTATCATGCATTCACTTGTTAAGTCGTATTTATATACATATCATGGTATCATATATGTGCTAATTGAGTCCACACACACATAATGTAGATTCAAACATCTAGAAATGGTTTCCTTGCACCAGTTGGAAGTTGGAGTATGTGCAAAATCCAAACCATCCTCATATGGATGCCATCATGCATGTGACCTGATCCTAAGGATTGTCTGGCTTCGTCACCATTTGGCTCCGTAAGCAAAATAAATTGAAAGTGGGAAGAAAAATGTCCCAGTGGTTTACATTCAACATATGCAACCAACTTGAAGAGTGGAATCTCCTTTAGCCTGGGCAAAATTATCTCTGAAGCAGGATTTGTTTTTTACTTGATTTGAACATGTTTACAAATATCCACATGCATGCCACATGTGGGCTTTGTGAACCTCTTGTATTGTTCATCCTGCGAGAATTAAACCTGTCTTTGCACTTTCTCTGCTGCACTAGGTTCAGGTGTATGAGGATCCAAAGTACCCATCTCGATGGTTCTGTTATTGAATGCTCACTAACCAAAGTTCAGTGGTCTCGATGAACTTTTGTTCACTGAATGTGATTGATTACCATTCCTGCTATTTAGTGCTTATATGTAACTCCTATGATGCCCGGACACGGCTTGGAAATGTCAAGGACACGCCATTGATACGTCAGAGACATGGATTTTATAAATAAAAATGAAGTGTCCGGCATGGGCACGTTGTTTGAATCGAAGTGCCCATGCGACATACCACTGTTCAATCAATGCTAATGTGCATCACTGTTCAATCCAACAGTAATCTGTTACTTTTTATTTTGTGAACCTGAAGTTATGATATTGTTGGTTCACCGTCTTAAGAGAACTAAAGCTTGATTGGCCCAGACCATTCATCAGAGCTGTCCAATGTGCATCTACTAAGTACTAAGTGGATAGATGATGCATTTGTTTGGGAGAGGAGGAAAGGGTGGGGGGTGAAGAAAAAATATGAAGGAGCCTAAGAGAAACATGAAACTGCATCACAATGATACAGAAACCTGCAAACAGACTGGCAAGAAACACAGCATCAACCATGTCAGGCTAACAAAAGAACAAGGACAACAAGCAGGGGAAAGAAACCCATCCAGACACAATAAATCGGAAACCTGCTAGAAATCATGAACTAACAGCTCTGTTAGAGAGAAAATCTCCTGATTTGATTATTCATAAATTGAAACCATTTTCAAATCTCAAATCAGATTGTTTGTATTTTGAATTTAATTTTTTCTGTTATTTATCTTATCTACATATTTTAACAGCCCGAAAAGTAAGGGCTAAGAATTGTATTATTTTTTATGTAAATAAGATGACATCCCACAGTTAAAAGGGTATTGCTGTGAAGCTTTCCAACCTGTTATTACACTAACTGCACTTTGGGAAGCTCAAACAGTGTAGTCGCTGCTGAAATTTAAGAAGATGTAATCCTGACATCCAGTACCTTATTGAAGCTTCAACAATCATTACACGGACGAAGTTAGCAGTGAGATGTGGCGAGTGTTTGATTTTGCTCGTATTAAAGTGGCAGTAAATTTGTAAATGTTGTCAACTTCAGTGTTGCAACTGCTATAACTATTTCTGTTACTGTTTTTGATAAGCTTCAGCATTGCATGTAGGTTGATTGTCATTTGTTGGTTGGCAGGTGACAGGTATCTAAAACCATGGATAATTCCAGATCCAGAAGTCACGTTTCTTCCTAGAGCAAAAGAAGATGAATGCCTTATTCTTGCAAGTGATGGACTATGGGATGTCATGACAAATGAAGAGGTTTGTGAAGTGGCTCGCAGGCGTATCTTGCTTTGGCACAAGAAAAATGGCATTGTATCTTCCACAGCAAGGGGTGAGGGACCTGATCCTGCAGCTCAAGCAGCAGCGGAGGCTCTCTCAAAGCTTGCTCTCCAGAAGGGAAGCAAGGATAACATTACTGTTATTGTGGTGGACTTGAAAGCACATAGAAAGTTCAAAAGCAAAACATGACGGTATGTCCATTTGGTTTATAAATTGAAAACTGTACAAGATAAGGCTGCATTCGATCCATATCTTTTCCATTTATACATAGCTTGATTCCATCTGTTTTTCATTTGGGCCTATAGCTGTACTAGAAACAGTATTCTGTATGTACTATAGAATCTGCACGATACTGCAAGCCATATTGTTTAATGCTTGGCAGCATCCTTATAAGCATGTAAGTTGTTTGTCCTGCCCCATGCAAAGTTCTGGGAATGTAAATTTGATCAGTTTGGTGGGTCAAGATTAAGATGAGATCCATGTGCTCCTTGACACTGAACACTGAATACTGATTTGAGTGTATTCAACGCAACTTCCAAGTTCAAAGTTCTGTCGTATTTCATGCCATTCCATTTCTTGCATTGTCATGCCTAATATAAACGTTGATCAATGGATTATGTTAGTCTTCACTTTTTGTGATTACGCCCTTCTGTTACATTTTTTGCCATCTTGACAAATCCACATCTACAGATAATCATTATTTCCCTTAGCTTTTATAAATAATGATGATGAATTAATTTCTGTTTCTGAATCTGTTTATGGTTTGCACTCTGAAGTCATGGGCATGAGCATTTTCGCTTTTCAACCCGTGCCCCTCACCCTCCACCCAAAAAAATAAAATTAAAATTGTTAGCATGGGTGAAGCCTGAACTGAATCTGTTATATAAATATAGGATTTGGTCCTGATGGTGAATCCATATTGGGTGCAATTTGAGCATCAATAGGTGGAACTTGAATGAAATGTTCTAATACCATTTAACATAAAAAGGGACCAAAATGCAGTTGTGCATTTTGTACTAGATCAATAGCCACTTCAGGCAGAAATTGCTTCGTAATCAAGATTTGATTGGGTGATTGTGGGTGGGCCTTTTTTTAGAGAACATACAGAATTTTTATTGAGAAAGAGGAAGTACAAATGTAAAAGATTACCCAAAGAAGGATTTAGCATATCTATTACAAGACGGCTTTGGTATTGTGAACGGCTGGGTCGGGGGGAAACTCATAGTAGAAGGGACTCAGCAAACGTGATAAAATGGGCTAAGGGAAGAAAATGGCCCCCGTGGAGATTGATGACAGTGTTGAGGGAAATTAAGAGTCTATGTACACGTCTAGATGTGTCTTTTCAGCAGGTCAGGCGAACAGTCAATGATGTTGCAGATTTTTATGCTAAGTTGGCTGTAAATGCTGTATTCAATGGTGTCTTTCACCTATGATTCACCTTGTAGAGTCTTATGTGGTGCTTTGTGGGTTTGATTGTTCATTTGGTTTTATATATGCTTCGTTGTATTCGGTCTAAGTCTCTTAGCCTGTATTATTCTCGTTTCACCTTAATATATGTCTGGTTACCTTTTTTCTGTTATGTTCTTAGCACATGCAATTTTCCCATTCTCATCTCGTTGGATTCAGTAGAAAATCAAATATTTTCTTCTGCCTGTGGACATAAGCATCATTGTGGATGTGTGATATGTGCTTAATTTGAATTGCGCTTTCTCCACGGCACGACGACGGAGCATAATTTTTGTGACTGCAAGTATTTCTGACATTGAGAAGTATAGATTGTGGGAAGAAGGTTGATCACATTACTGGTGCTTGAGTTCTAGTCTCTGTTGGACTGGTGCTGATGTGAGTGAGGGCTTTGATTGCTGTCTTTTTTCTTTTTTTATGACTAGTGAATCTGGCCTACACTATTGAATTAATAGCTGTAAATTCACTATAAGCCTCAGAATTAATCTCTATAAAATCCATAGGATATCGGTAAAAAGAACTCATTCAAAGTAGAGAAACAAAAGCGAAAATTTGAAAAATATGACAAACATCTTTATGTGGTTTAGTATTTGAGTTTAGTTGTCTGATATGTATTTTGAGACTTTTTAAAAATAGTTATCTGGTATATCATTTTGATTTTTTCTCTCTATCTATTTACTTTAACTATCTATCTGTTCTTTATTGGAAGAGTTACAGGATGTTGGAGAGAAATTCATAAGATTTTTTAGAGTCTTTCTTTAAAAATTTAAAATTTTAAAATGTGACAATTAAAATTAGAGGGAAGGAGTATTATTTATGGGTTGAAGGATGATACGAGTGAAACTTGCAACTTTTATGGTTGTACTTTAGAGGCATTTACAAATTGGGTTTGTAATGCTATTTGATCATCACCGTTAATAAAAATGATGTGATCATATTCTACCACACTAGAAACTATTGTATTGTGGGGGAGCATTGCACATTGGATATCGAGCTGCATATTTTAGTCTTTTTTTTTTATGACTTAAGGTGTCTAGGCATTGCATATGACTAATTCTCGGGACATGTGCAAGTCTCTTTACTTACACGTAATGGATAATTCTATAGATAGTAACTCTTTGAGATGGAATAGGAGTCAAATTTAAGATTTTTATTTCTTGAGGCAAGTTTTTGATTATCACTCTAATCCCTTTGACTTAACTGTCAGATTTAGTTTGGCAAACTGAAAAAAAAAAGTTAGCAGTGAGACAAAAAGGTAAGTTTAATCAAGGATGACAAGGGTTTGATCTCTCAATCTGGACCGTTGGCCGGATGCTCTTTACATTGCCATGCAACTCTCCTCCTTTATCATTGAGTGACTATTTCTCCTTGATGAAGCTTATCCTCCATCATCTATGACCCATACTTCCATTACTATTCATGGTTTTTATTTTTTATTTACAAAAATCTTAAACTTAATGATAATATTGAAAAAAAAAAATCACATAAACACCGTACAAATTATATTACTCGCATTAAAGTATATCTATTTAACATATAAAACATCCGATACCATTTCTTTAACAAAAAAAACTAATCATCTTGGAGAAAAAATCTAAAAAAAATTAGCTAAAATAATTCAAAATAGATAAATCTAAAGGAAAATGAGGTTCAAATAGAATAAGTTGTTCCTAAATCTTTCTAAAATCATAGCAACTTACAATCGTATCGGCCGAGATTATTCCCCTGGTTGAAAATGAAAATGGTGAAATATAATATTTTTTCTAAAAAAGTTAAGAAATTGACTATAACAACTAACAATTGTATTGCCTATTTTTTAAACAATATCAGCTTCTAAAATAGGCTCTAGATTGAGTCCATGTAATACCCTGACTCAAATTAGACATAGTTTAGCTTAATAAATCCTATTTAGACCGGTTAATCTCAAAGATTACGGTTAGGGCTTTGTGAAAAGTCCAGGTGTGGCCCAATCCGAGCTTGAAAGCTCAGTGATCCAGTTCGTCCAGCTGGAGGGGTAAAATGGTAATTTACCGCTTATTGTTATTATTTTATTAATTGTGTTATTATGTGATTATTATTAGATGATATTATTTTCCTTAATCAAGGATTCCTATATCTGATTTTAAAATAATTTTATTTTCAGAATATAGTATTTAAAATCGCTTGTCAAAACCCCGAAAGGGAGAAATAAATATTTTTAAATGGTTTTGGAAATGAGATAATTTTTGAAACAAGTATAGTATGTTAGACCATTTTAGTATGGTTTAGTTTATTATTTCAAACCCCAAAATGAGGATTTTAAATTGTTTTATTTAACACAAGTTAAATTAAGTAAATAGTGTTAAATTGTGATTTTTATTTAAATCTCTGGTTTTTGGTAAGTTTTAAATCTCCAATTTTTTATGGTCATTAGAGTTTTTAAAACCTAACTTATATGTCAGGTTGGATTAAAATTGTTGAGCTTTAAAAGTATTGTTTTTAGTTAAAAATCAAGTTTTTTATTAAAAGAGGGGTCTTTTTGCAAAACTTAAAGTCTAGAGGGACTTATCTGCAACCAACGCTCAAACAGTACGGTTACTGTTCGGGACGTAAGCAGCAGCGGCATGCAGCCTCCGACTGGCCTCCATGCATTGATCAATGGTTGTATAAAATCACCTCTCTTCAGCTGATCAAACTCCCAAAATTTCTATCTCCCTCAATCTCTCTGCTCTCTGGTTTTTCCAGCCGATCACCTCTCTCTGTTTTGCAAACTTTGGTTAACCGTAGCTTAAGAAGGACGTTTTTCAAAAGATCGGATTTTCAGCCCAAGAACTCAAGTGAAGGTAACCACTGTGTTCCTCTTTGAATTTCAATCGGTTTAGAATCAAGAAAAACCAAATTTGGCCAAGCTTTGGGTGTGTAAAACTGATTTTAAGTTTAAGAAAAACTATGAGATTTCTTGTACTAGTGTGGTTTTAGTGTTAAAATCTAGTGGTGTGTTAAGTTTTAAAGTTTCAAACCACTCCCTATGGAAAGAGGACTCACTGAGGAGTCCATCTAACCGGTTGGATGTGAAAATCGAATCTAGGAAACTCACTGTTTCTGGATTCGTGTTTCATGTAGTGTCTGTCCGTTACTGTTTGCTGTCACAGACAGAGGAGGAAGACGACTCTCGGACGATCCGAGGGCAACACCCTTCGGACTGTCCGAGAGTGACCTTCGGATGTTCCGAGCTTTAGCCCAAAGTCCCGAAGCATCTGAGGCAAGCCTTTCTCAGCCGGACGTTCCGAGCCCTGTTCGGAAGGACTGAACCCCTTTCGGACGATCCGAACTTAACTCGGCATGATCCGAGACACACAGACCCACCGAGACCTGTTTTTCAGATTTTTCGGTTCGGAAGGACCTTCGGATGATCCGAGACCTAATCTTCGAACGATCCGAGGCCAGACCCAAGGTCCGAAGTCAGTGACTAGTTTAAGCAGTGGTTCGGATGATCCGAAGCTACAATACCTGGTTCCGAGGCATGTTCTGAGGAACCCAGTTTTTGAATGTAAACTCTTGATTGTTTAATGATTCATGTGATGTTTATGCCTTTAATAAATTAAAAATGTACTAACCCTCTTCTCTTATTAATATAGTGTATATACTATTGTATTCACTTCCAGGCCGACTCTATTTGTTGGGTACTGAGTGACTTCACTCTTAGGCTGACGCTATATTTATCGGGCACTGAGTGACCTCGAGGCATTACTCAATATGTCAAATCTGGTCTTATCCAAAAGACAACTGAGAAATGATATGAGTATCTAGACCTAACTCAATAAGTCAATCAGGTCATGCCTAGAAGACAATATGAGTTTTGGACTGAGCACCTTATTATTACTCTATTGTGGATCATTGTAACTTAAAATGGTTAGAAACCAAGTAAGAGACTCAATTCCATTTACCTTGGAGATTTTTGGAAAAACAAGTATGGTTTTGAAATACTACTTATATGTATGCATTTGGATGCTATGTATGTTGACATGTTAATGATTGTGCACTTCTTTGCTTGTTTAACAGAGACTGCGATACCACACATTTTTGGTAAGGGAACTTAATTTTGCAGTAGGTATAATCAGGTTTTTAATGAGATGGATCTTGAGTAATGAGTGGTTTCAGATTTGATGAACTCACTCATGTGCCTAGACATAATGTACTGTTGTAAGAAGTGCTTATAATAATTGTGAAATGTTTATGATGTTGATCATATGAGATATGTAATACTGCTTCCACGTGCCCTTGACTATTGAACCAATATCGGTCATATGTGTGAGATGGTTTATGTCTACTGGACCAGGGGTGTCGATAGTTGCTAACTTGAGGAGTGTCAGTATCGGCCATATGAGGGCCGAAGATATATTTATAAGGATGTATTTTGACCGTGTCGAGACTTAATACGATGGTCTCAGCGTAGTATGTAAGCGTTACGTTGGAGGACAACAGTAATGGAAAAGATGATGAGAATATATATGATGATGAAATTATACTTGATGTTAAGAATTTATTATCAAGAATGAAATGTTATATTACAACTGTTGATTATTTTGGCTAACCTGATGTTTCATTAAACTGTACTGTTATATTTCCTTCACTAGGCTCGTTAGCTCACTCCACTCACCTTTCAGGAGATGTGCCCGAGGAGGAGAACCCTTTGTTTGAAGCTTAGGGTGGATAAGCTGTGACGTTGCTTTGGGATTTCTACTGAGGGGAATTCCCTTATCTTTGCTTTTTGGTTTTTGGAACCGTTTGCTTATGTAAAGTACCGAGTGTGATACTTAGTTTGCTTAAATGTGATATATTAAACTACCATATATCCGTAGTTACTCTGATGATGTTTCAATGATAATTCGATGTTTGGGATTATGTGTTGATGATTGTGTCATTTTGGGGTAGACTTATGATATATGTTTGAGTACACATGTTGAGATCATGTGTGACCTTTGGGCGTAAGTGTTGATCCGGCCCGGTTAGAATTCTTGAGTGTAGTGTTAGTTTAAAAAAAAAAATCAATCGCATTCCGAGCCCACCCTTCATGTCGGGGCGTGACAGTCCATTCACATACAAATGATATGTATTTACCTGGGCCTAAGTGATACATGTACCCTGAAATGTACTGTTTTGCTTTGCATTGTAACTCATCTACTACGAAATAGTTAAAAAAAGAGTTCAATTTTATAATTAAAGTCTTTAAATGAATAACAAAGATGTTAGGTTTTACTTGTTAAATTCAGTTAATAATTCAATCGAAAAACTATCTTAAGTGAACTTTCAATTATAGTCATGGATTGAAGTATTATGATAAATAACATAAACAATTATTTGGTAGATCATGAAATATTATGATGAATAACAGAAATTAAAGAATAAAATAAAACTTCTTCTAGAAAGGAAATAAATGTCCTTTTAGCAATAATAGATGGGAAAGTAGAAATTATATAAAGTGGAAATAAAAATAGATGAAAAATATAAATAAAAAATTATAATTTCAATTAACATTTAGATTTGATGGATTTTATTTGTCAAAATAAATCCAAAAATACCATATTAAAATGAAAATAGTTGAAATATGAAACGAGAATTTATATTTATACTTAAGAACCTGATATAAAAAATAAAAATAGATTAAACAGTCAAGAAATTAAAAAAAAGAGATATCTTGAATAAAAATAAATTTGTATTGATAGAGGAATTCTATTGATAAAGTACCAGCCACATATACTCGTTTTTTGTGGAAAGTGCAAATTTATAATTAAAAAGATAATATAATTTCTCTCCTGATAATGTAATTAAAAAGAATAAACCACTCTTTGAGAGCTTGCATTTGGACATGTACCAAATATAAAGTTCCTTATAAGACTTGAACCCATCCAATCAAGGCATAAATTCAACAGCTAAGATTCATTTAATTTAAACTAAGATTTAACATATTAGACTCATTTGAATTAGAAGTTTATATATGCAAAAAAAATTATTACTACCAATAACAACCGCCATTACAATCTAGAGGGAGTTGATCTGACAGTAAAGAAGCTATTCTCATAAAGGGAAGTCTTGAGTTCGATTGACATTCAAATCCCTCTGGGTCACTCACTATGAGGTTACTCCCCATCATTTGAACGCGATATGTGTACGTAGGGAGGTGTACACATGTCCTGAAAGATTACTCAGGTTAAGTTCCCTATGGGTGACTTTGTTAAAAAAAATGATCTAAATTTTCAATTAGAGCCTTTAGATGAGTGTGGAGATGTCAAATTTCACTTTTCAAATTCACCTAATTTAATCCAAGGATTATCTATAAAGTTCACAAAAGATCATTGTAAACCAGTTCACAAACATATAATTTCTCTAAAGACTCAAGCTGATAAGAACCAAATTAATAAAGTATTTTAAGTATTTATTGTCGCATTTGTATTTTTCAAAGATTAGTATTTTCATGTGAATTATAACCCTAAGTCTTTTTATAAGTTGAGAGAAGACTGAAATTGAATGTGAAGAGTCTTCTCCTAACCTAGCACTTTGGCTAAGAGATGGATTTCTCCTTTTTCAGAAACCCCAAATGAGGACAATAACAAGACTGACAACTTTTTGTTTTCAAAGGAAGAACAAAAATAGAGGGAGATGGAGTCAGAGACTTAGGCTCTAATACCAAATTGATAGGAGCTTGAATTAAAAAAAAAAAATGAAAAATAAAAGAACATAGAAGAAAATGGGATAGAGACTTGCTTAGAGAGGAAGTCAATCTCCTGTTTTGGTTTCAATTCAAGAAACTGGCCTCTTAACCAAAGAGCTGTGTTTGGGGAAAACTCCATTTTCCATTTCATTATTCTCTCAGCCTATAAATAAATTTAGAGTTATAACTCAAATGAAAATAATAATATTTAAAAAATACAAATACGACAGTAAATACCCAAAACAATTCAAAGTTTTCGAAGGTATCTCTTCCACTGATTCCGACCTTTTTCATAAAGCTAAATGGAGTTGGTTTTCTTGGTTGTTAGCAGATCCAATTTTCAAAGGGCTTAAAATCAATGATCTTTTGTTATCTTGGGAGGGGTGCATGAGGTCTCGAAATAGGAAAACTAGGAAACAGGACAAATGGGAGCCTCCCCAGCTTGGAAATTGGAAGTTCAATATTGATGGATCTTCTAGAGGAAAACTGGGTCTAGCAAGGATCGGAGGAGTGCTTAGAAATCACAAGGGAGAGTCATTCTTGATGTTCACTGAGTCGGTTGGCCTGAAGGATACTAATGAAGCAGAAATTCTTAGCATTAGGAGAGCTTTAGTCATTTGGAAGACTTTTGGTCAAGGTCAGTTGGTTATTGAAGGGGATTCGGCAAATGCTTTCAAATAGGCATCGCGCTTACGGAGACTACCTTGGAGATTGACAAGTGTGATTAGGGAGGTGAGAGACTTGGCTAAAGAATTGGGAGTAACTTTTTCTAATGTTGGAAGATCGGCCAATGGCGTGGCAGATTATTTTGCGAAACTGAGAGTCGACAACCTTTGGACTGGAGTTTTTTTATTATAATCACCTTTTGCTTATTTATTTTCTTGTATTCCCTCCCTCTATCTTTTTTGTTTTTCTTTGAATCTATCCCTTTTAGACCCTCTCTTTTTCCTTGTATTTTTTCTCTTTTAATGAAATCTCTTTTGTGACCCCTCAAAAAAAAAAAAAAAACAATTCAGATCCTATCACAAGCCTCTAGTTTTTACACATGGATCCATTAAATCAAGATAGTGACCAGACGAGTGAAACTGGTTAACTTCTACACTATGTACCTCTCTTCTCACCAGATAATTGCTCTTTTAATGGTCTTCATAAATCAAACTGTTGGCTCCATATTCACAAACCCAAGACTCAAGTTTACTGTGCAATACCCAGAATTATTATCCAATTCCTCTCCATCTGAAAGAGCAGAATCCAATTCACAGACCTTTTCTAGCTTTTCATTATCCTTTCCATTCAATAAATATCCCAATAAAAAGTACCAGTACAATAAAATACAATTACTCTCCTCATCACTGAAAAAAATAAAATACAATTACTCTCCTCATCACCCAAAAAAGAATATAAATTTACTCACTGCAGGAGTCGTTTTTGAGACTCCAGCAAAAACAACAGTGATCTGCATCAATGGGTTTTCATAATTAAATTGTCCAACGAGACGAATTTTCTAGGCATGAAAGTACATGATGTTCAATGCTGTGTTTTGTTTGGGAACACCATCAGGGTCGGAAGAGAACCAAGAGCTAATGATGCCACATTGTAGTTTCTCATCTGAGTTGCTACTCGGTGAACTTATTGGTGTTCCCACAGCCCATTTATCCACAAGCTTGAAACCATGTTTAGATGCAACTGAAAGTATGGATGCTTCGTCAACTCGACGTATGACGTGGCAAAGAATAAGAGCTGGTTTCAAACACCCAGATTCTCCATCAGAAATCAGTGACCTTGCAGTTTCGAACAAGGGGGAGATTGCTTCAGCTATATAAGTGACATCTGTGCCTAGGATGACCTCGAAACCGTTAGGGTTTAATTCCCTAACAATCTCAACATGATCTTTATTTCCCCATTCAAGATTCCTGATAGCCAGTTTGTTGAGGAAAACATGATCAAGGTTTGAAGCAACATTTTGGCTCAGCAGGTCTAGTGCTTTCATGTCTCCATCACTGGCAACCACAAGATCTGCATATCTAGCCGCTACCATTGAGCAGATTCCTGCAGAGCCACAACCTAATTCCAGCACCCTTCTACCTGCAACTATTGATGGATTTTCTGCCAATACTGAAGACATCACCCGAGCTGATTCCCACAGCATCAATCCTGTCGATTTGCAGTTGTGTTGGAATTCTTGTGGAAGCCCTTTAATCTTGAAGTTGCAGTCTCTCAGTTTGATCTCAATGACCTACTTACAAAGGCATTCAAGCAAATAAAAACAAATTAGAATTTCCTGATATATTGTAGTCTTGTAAACAAAAGTTCAAGTAAACATGAATAAATTATAAATATAGAATATTATCATATTCTGAGCTACAATTACTATAACAAGAAAAGATTTTAAGCACTCAGATCAGCCCGTCGCCTTTTAGTATCAGGTCTTCAGGCATGTGATATGAAAATTCATACTCTCTTACTAGGTTTAGTGAGCCATAGGCCATTGGAGCAAATTGTGGGGCCTATGTTGGTAACTCAACTATAAGCTGTAGTAAGAATACTTGGAGGGAAGAAACCCCCCAATTGCATTGCATAAGTCTCCCTCTAGGAATATGGTACAGGTACTTCTATTTGGAAAGATAACGGTACATGTACATTTACATAGCCCCTTTAGGCATTGTGGTGGTGATGATGGTGCCCTAAAGAAGGTCCCCTGAATCATTCATTGGAGACCCCCTACATATCTTGATATCCCTCTTATGACCTTGTCACTTAATCTTGGACTACAATGAAGGTATTTTCTACATGATATGATCCATCAGCCTTTCTAAGATAATGGTCTATCGTTAATTACAAAAAATAACCAGACAAAGCCCATCTAGTCATTCTAACTTTGATGAAAACAATCATTTCCATAATTCATTTCTCTTCTATTGAAAACATCCTTATTTCTTTCTTTCAAATAGACCACATAATTGTAGGCAGAAGCATTTTCTGTAGAATTAGTGCCTTTTACCCAGTCCATTTCCCTAAATGGCTAATATTCTGTCAGGCAAATCCTAAATATGGTAGACAAAGGCATATAATGTGGGGAAAAAGGATGTTGAGTTGTGCATGCAACATCCTTTTTCCACATTATATGCCTTTGTCTACCATATTTAGGATCACTTGTTCTCTTGTTTAACATGGTCTGAGTGGTTTCCAAGGTCACACAGTGCAGGCCAGAATAGTAGCTGTTTAGGGAAATGGACCGGGTAAAAGGCATTGATTCCACAGAAAATGTTTTTTGCCTACAATTATGTGGTCTGTTTGAAAGAAAGAAATGGGGATGTTTTCAATAGAAGAGAAATGAATTAGGGAGGGTTTTGTCTGGTTATTTCTGATAATTAACGATAGATCATTATCTTAGAGAGGGATCATATTATGTAGAAAATACCTTCATTGTAGTCCAAGATTAAGTGACAAGGTCATAAGAGAGATAACAAGATATGTAAGGAGGTCCCCAATGAATGATTCAGGCAACTTTCTTTAGGGCATCATCACCACCAAAATGCATAAAGGGGCTATCTAAATGTACATGTACAATTATCTTTCCAAATAGAAGTACATGTACCGTATTCCTAGAGGGAGACTTGTACAATTCTTATGCAATGCATTGCAATTGGGTTGGGGGCGGGGGTGGGGGTGGGGGGGAGAGAGGAAGAAGAAGAAAAATGTGTGATGAAGATGAGTGATGTGGATATTTTTTTTGGATTCAGAGTGATGTGGATATTGTGTTCTATCAGATGTTCAAAGAGAAGGAAACATGTTTTGGGGACTGATAACGGTCATATTCAGTTCATTTATAACACATTATGTTGCATTTCAGGGGACACATTTCCAAAATATGTATTCGTCCTTTGGGTTTCTTCCCACCGAGTATTGTGACTACTACAGCTTATAGTTGAGTTACCAACATAGGCCCCACAATCTGCTCCAATGGCCTATGAATGTCTTGAATGAATGAATGGAGCCGCAACCTTCCAATGGTTTGCCACTTGATGTAGAGATGCAAAACAAAACAGAGAAGGGCACAAATCCTCCAAACAATTATGATATGTGGAGAGGTAAAACGGTGAATGGATCATTATCATTACCGGTCCTTCACAGTTCAGCGAGACCAATCCATGGATGGCATGCCACCAACACCAATCATGTGGTGTTTGGGAGTAGTGGCATATAATGAGATGTCCTATCAGCCAAAATGCCCTCTAAGCATTGGTCATGTGGCTTCAATCAGGGTCTAGAATGGCATGGTATACAGTCTAATGCATGATTCAATTTCGCATCTTTATTACATAGGAGTGATATGCTTTGCTATCAACCAAACAAAAGGTGGGTATTCATCGGTCATTGAGCATTTCTGGGATGAAACGAGATGGGGAAATGTTTAAGTTGGCATTGAGGTTCCAACTCGACTAAACCCATTTCAGACCCTGTTCTTTCCTGTGACAGATTTCATGATTGACTAATACAGGGATTGAGTAATGTCAATCCAGCCACTGGCAAGAATTATGTGAGGTCAACTTAATAATGATCTACTAAGCCAATGGCTAGAAAAATCAGGCCCAGGCCCTAGACATGGATATATGGATTTGAACCCAAGAGGGACGCGCAAAGTGCCTCAGTATGGTGGGGCCAAAAAAGAACATTAGCAGCATGCAAGGAGATAAAAAGGATTCTGTCTTTACAGGTACGAGCCAAAGCAGGATGCATAGCAACCGAGTCCACTAGAAAGCCGAAAGCAGTGTGCAATAAGCGATAAGAATACTTCTTAGCTTTCAACGGAAAAAAATCTTTTCAGTGAAGAGAACATATTTAAATATGTTGACTGCTTTGAAGGTTGACCTCATGGTAAAGTTGATTTTTTTATAGAATACAAGGGAAAACACTTCAATCTCAACATCTCCCATAATCAGTGATGGGCCCAAATAACTAGAGCACGGAGCTGTTCACTGTTGAATTGGAAAACACCATTGGCATGGTGGGATTTAATCACTCAATAGTTTATTCCAATCTTTTTTTAATGTCAAATGTATGCGGGTGACATTGAAGCCCATCATCAATCATAGGCGAATGATAAAAGCCAAGGGTTTCCCATGATGGAAAGTGGACCTTACATGTATGGATTTTCAAATACAACGTCAACCTTGTCATGAGGGTATTTATATGGGAATGAAAATAGAACCCAAAGCCTTACCTCATCAATCGATTGTGACATGCCAAACATTTCAACAGCAATACTCTCAGACATGTCAATTTCAACGCCATTGCCAGATTCTGTCAAAAGGGTACCATTGTTGAGCTTCTTCTTGTCACTCATTTCATAATCATGAACTGATTTGCAGGCAGAATTTTCAATAGAAGAATCTAGGGCATCTACAGAGCGAAATACAGCTTGAATCCAACGTCTGAAATAAAACATAACAGCAAATTTGCACAATGAATCAAAAAGACTTATTGTCTTATAGAAAAGAAAAACAAAAAAAAAAAAAATGCAAGATAATCTGGAAAAAATGCATATTGAAAATTGAAAACATATAAAAAAGAACTATGATAAGAACACTAATCATATGCTCCAAAAGGAAGATGGTTCCTCTAGTTTCACTTTTTGATATTGAAAGATGAAAAATAGTATGATGATTAGCTGTGTATGGGGTCACAGGATATTACCCCATAAACCCTTATGCAAGGTCCACCGTATACGGTGTTAATAGGTTCAATGGAAAGGTCTATCTTTAAATATATAGCTTGACCAAAAATCAGTTCGATTGGATCAATCAAGCCATGTTTTTAAAGGTTACAAAAGTTCTTCTTTGAAAACTAGTTCTTTTAATTTTGAAAAATAACTTTATAATTTCACATCTATAATCAAATTATTAAAAAATAACAACTTTTCCACTGGTCAACAAAATTGTCTACAAGGATTAGAATATCGACAACTTATCACTGAACAAGAACTGTTGGAAGTTATCAAGCAATAAGCACATGTATCGTACAATAGTCTTTAAAAATGGATCATCTAAAGTCATCCCATGTTGTTGGTGCGCCTGGTATTTCCTCCCGCGATTGACGTATGAGGAAGTTACTAACCGCTTGCCAATGGTAGAGAGCTTCTAGAAGAGGGAAGAGAATTCCACTTCCAAAAATAGAGTTGCCAAAAATAGCAGCTTAAAACAGACTTTCAACTCAGGGGTCACCGGATAATTAGACGCCTTCCAAATATGCGAACTTCTAAATTTAGAAGGTTTTCAAAAATAGAAACTTTCTAAAAGAGAAATTTCTAAAAAAAAAAATAGTAGGCGCTAGGAATATTAGATGGTTGCCAAAAATGCCCAAAATAGCATCTTCTAAAATTAGAACTTAAAATCACATACCCGAAATGTAGCATGTCCGCCCACATATTTGGATTTAAGCTCTGATGACCAACTGATAAAGGGTAGCATTGGGTTTAATGCCTACCTAGGCCTCCACCTTATGAAAGAAGAAATCCTTCGGGAATCAGCTCGGAAATTCAGCAGAACCCCAAGAGAACCCGGACCAAAAGAATTGAACTGTCTAGGGAGATCCCCAAGCTAACTTCAACGTGGTAGCACTCCTTGATCACCCACCCGGATCTACGACAAACGGGACTTCAAGGAGATAACCAAAACCTCCAATTCTCACCGGAATACAGAGATAAGGTCGATGTCTTCCTTTGATGAAATTTGCAGCATGCAACGTTACCTAAGAAAATATGAATTCTAGAACTCTAGAATTGAATTATTACAATTCAATTGGAGTTCTAAGATCAAAATTCACCCAAGGTAGGCACGAATTTGAACTAGACTCTTCCTTGAACCAAGACTTCAAGACTTAGGAGAAAACTAGAAGACACAAAACACTCAAAACTCAAACTCAAACGAGAGAGAGAGAGAGAGAGAGAGAGAGAGAGAGAATTCACCCAAAGGCCTTTGAATTCTCAATTGGATTTCAAAATTGTGTGAGAGAGAAAATTCACCCAAAGGCCTTTGAATTCTCAATTGGATTTCAAAATTGTGTGTTCTACAGTGAACCCCAAGGGTCCTATTTATATACAAAGTTGCAAAAAATATTCACAAGAGTGTTATCCATCTCTACCATTGATTCCACCCACTTAAAATACAAACAAATCCCATCCATCCATTCAAAGCTCCCAAAAATAAGCTTGGCTGACTTTTGGAAGAAAATTCGCCCAAAACCTTTCTTTTCTTCAAACCTTGCTAAAAATGTGATCCTTTCCTCTTTCACAAGATTCCTTCATGCATGCGAAATATAAAATTCGTGTAAAAGGGAAAAGGGTTGGATTTGGGAAGCAAAAAAGGTCAATTGGGGCTCATTTAGGTGGATTTGGACCATTGGACCCATATCTCATGATGTTAGGCTGATTTTGGGTTAAATGGAGTAGGCTTTGGATGTTGGGGAAGGGGGTGGTCTTTGGCACCATTATTTTTGTCACCCATTTATGGCTAATTGAGTAGTGTCATGGCTAAAGTCCTTTTGATGGTTGCCAATTTCATGCATAAGATGGATAAAAATCTTGAATGCTTGAGAGATGGAATCTTCATCTTCAATCTTCATGTCATCTTCGATTGAGCTCTTGATGTCCTCATCATTTGGCGCTAGAGGAAGGACAATTTAGATATATCTAACCTAGTAAAACAATGATCTACATTTGATTGCTTGGGAAGAAATAGCTGTGCATATCATGATTGATTTCTCTTTGGATTAGTGCATTTTTTTTTGGTATTATATGTAGATATACAATGTTCTATGTTCTAGTGGTGGTGACATGCACCTCAAAAGCCTATCATATATTTTCATGTGTATCCACATTTTCTCTTTAATGAGAGTATTTGTTTTTCTTTCTCAAAAAGGAAGGGGACGGGGAATGAGATTGTATAGTTTATAGAACAATTTTCAAACCATGCACCTCAATGATGAATCCTTCATCATCATATTCTTCATCTTTCTTTATGATTTGTACTTCACTACCAATATTTATTGTCATACCTCTTGTCACATAAAATTTCACAAAAGTAAACCACAAAACCACATGTTCAGCATGATCAGATCAACACATGATCATTAAAATCCAATGAGATCGAATTAATATTGATCTGGACTCTATACAGTTTGGTCATCAATGGTGAACCATATAAATTTCAAAATGGACACAAAACCTACTTGAAGTGATGGATCTGTGATTTGCTCAATGGAAAAAGCCCCAATGCAGTAGTGGTCCCACTTTCCACAATCAAATGACTACAGCTTCAATATTGTTTCAAAGATTTTTCAAGTAACTCACCAATGCAAGAAACTGTTGCAAGATCAGATTTTAAATGAAGGAAATACGACAAAAATATGATGGTCTGTCTAAATACACATGTATGAACTTCTGATTCCAAATTCAACTTGGAACTTGTAAACTCTGTAAGTTTTGAAGTTCCTTGTAAATTCATATGATCTTTCAAATTGTATATTTTGCTCAAACTTTGTCACTTGTAAAGGGATTCTTAATCAGTCTCTCAGAGATGAGATCATGATGAAATGCTTAGAGCCATATCCATAACCATTTTCAAGTTCATGTTTGAATTTAATATATACTTGTGGACTTCAAATTTGGAAATTTGTGTCTACAATACTAATATGCAAAATTTTCTAGTGAGAATGGTTGGTGGTTGGTTATTTGCAGGCCATCCAATGGGGCTAAGCATCACCCTGAATTGGATATATTCCAAATTTGGACCCTGACTGGCTTTACGCCCCATCAAGACCAGTTACAATCTCAGATGCTTCCAAGTTGCATTATTTAGTAGCTCTAATGAAACTTTTAAAATGGTTGTATAATTGCATGAACATTTATGTAATTTTTCTTTAACTACTTGCTTTGAAACATATTTTGGCAGTAAGAAGTATCAAATTCAGATGTTTCTAAGTTATATAGCAAAACCATGGTCATAGAAAGCACCCTCTATCCATTGACTTGTGCACAGAAATTGTTTAGAACCTTAAATTGATAGTTACCTATCCATTACTATCTTCCGTGAGCGGTTCTCTACTTGTTTGCAATACATGCTAACATCTTCAACATCAAACCCATTTCTTTGGAATAAACTTGTCAAGAAGTCTATAGAAAAGTAATAAGCACGCTGGAGAAATATAAAGGGTTGATCAAAAAATGGCCCACTTAACAATCATGATTTTATTCAAAGAAAGTGTCACCAGGCTTCAAGAACTTACAGTACCATCACCCCTGACATAAAAATTCTCACTAATTTGTTGATTCTTGCAAACAAGCCTTTCCTATATGAGACATGAAAAACAGCATAAAAACTGAGTCAAAAGAAATGTGGATTATTGTCAAAAACAGTCAAGAAAAAAAGCCAACTAGAAAAAATAGAACTCTCACACTTTCTAGTTCCTATAACTGTTAGTCCAACAACAAACGAAGAAGAAGAAATTATCAATCTAACATATGCAAGGCTCCATCCAATTTTTTCAGTAATCAATCAAAATTGGGTGATTTTACCATATACCCAGGTACTATGTGCATAGATTACATGTTCTGTCGTCACTTTTTTTTGAAACAGAGAGAAAATATTTCATTAATTAAAAGGTGAGATACAAGAGCAGGAAGGGCTATGTATAAGAGAGTTATACATGTCCCCCAAATGAGTGAATACAAAAGCAGTATGAGAAAAAAGAGAGATACCATGTTGGTTACAACAATAATAACACCCCAACTTTACAACCCAAGAGAGTATGAAGGACATGGTCCGAGGGAAGATACTCAACCCTCAAACCCCTACTTCCTGTGGAGACTGAAGAGGAAACACTTCCTCTATCGGTTGAGGTTTTTGCACTCCAACCTTGGTTAAGAAGTCAGCAACATTATTCGCTAAGCAAGTGATATGCACAAAATGGATGACTACATTCCTACACAATCTCCTAATGTTCCTAACAGTGTTGACCAGTTTCCAGTGAGGGTTCTTTCTTCCACTAGCCCAGGTGATTGCATTAGCAGAATCGCCTTTGATGATGGGGTTGTCATTCCCAAGACTAGTCCAAAAGCAGGTCTCGCCTAGTCGCCCTCAGTTCTGCCTCATTGGATTCCATAACTCCTACAGATTCTGAAAAGTGTAATAGCATCCTACCCTTGTCATCATGAAGGACCCCTCCTATCCCTGTCAGGACCGGTTTACCCCTTGTTGCCACTGTCAACATTAAACTTAAAGAAACCTCCTTCAGGCTTCACTCATTCCGCACTAGGCTTCCTAGTTTTTTTGCCCCCTTTAATGCATCCTCCCCATGACAAGTAAAAGTCCTCAAGACAACATCCAATGAATTCCTTGCAGAGAGTTAACCAATAGACTGGGTTCCACTTGGAATTCTCATAAACCTCCCTTGCCAAACCCGACTTTCCCTCAAAAATTCTATTATTCCTCTCCTTCCACATTGCCCAAATGACTGCCGCAGAGATCAGTCTCCAAGTCACTTGGGGCCTTCTTATGCATATACCAAGCCCGAATCTCAATTGTAATGAAAGATCTAATCATGGATTAGGGCCTTGTAAAAGATCAGCCATATTTATCACCATTGAGGTTTTTTCTTTTGTTGGATAACAATTTTAATGGAAACATATTTATCATTTTGGATAAATTTTCATTTCAAGTGCACCACTATCGTTTTAATAATGAGGCCCACCTTAGATGAATCCAAACTGTCCATATATCTGTATCCACAATGATGGTTAGGACTCCTAATTTGAAACCTGTCCAAGTGGCATTTATCATTAGATTAAAATTATTTTTTGGTGATGAATAATGATATGACTTAGGGAACATAATGTAATGGTGATGGCAAGTGGATCAAAATTGAAATTTATCCACTAAAGTCATCATAGTTTGTCATATAAATGTAAACCTTTTTCTTGATTTGCATTCCTTTATAGGGAGTCCCATTGAGGAGGCACCTTAGGTCCTCTGTACACACTCTTAAAAGATAATTTGCTAAGGCAGTTCTACTGGTTTCTGTTGACAGCTGAGATTAGGAATCAAAGTTTATATTCCTACACTTATGCCAACTACCTTGAATTATGGCAACTGCTTGCACAATTTGCGTTAATCTATTGGCAAAAAAGCAAGGGTACACTTATGGTTTTGCATCTGGTTGTACCCAAATAATCCTTCCTCTTGATGTTCTTGGAGTTCCTTCTCATACTTAAAGGGCTTTCTTCTTTAAGTACTTGGAATTTTGAATACACTTAGAGGATTTCAATTTCACTTTAAGTCTTTGGAGTTTCCTCTTAAGCTTTGAGGGCTCCACCATTGAGGCACTTGGAGTTTATCTTTACTATGAAGGTCTGCATAATCGGATCTTTGGAGTAAAGACTCCTAAGGATATACAAGTTCTGAAGAAGAACCTTTGTGTATATAACCTTCAAATGGTCGGATTTCCAAACCATTTTTCAAATAAGTGGATTAAAATGTCGAGACCATATGATGGCATGAATACTTGCATACACGTTGACAAGAATACCTGAAGAATTAAAACTTATACTTGAATACTTAGAAGATGGCATGGATGAAGAGGGAGAGAAAAACAGGGTGGAGGGGAAAGGGGGGTCGGGGCGGAACGCAAAGTGCAAAGAACTTAGCCTGCGCTTTGGAGGTCTCCACAATCAGATCTTCAGAGTAAACATTCTCAAGAATATACAGGTTCTGGAGATGAACCTTGTGTATATCATCAAAGGGTTGGATTGCCAAACCATTTCTCCAACAAGTGGATTAAAACGTTAAGACCATATGACAACATGAATACTTGCATACATGTGGACAAGAATACCTGAAGAATTAAAACTTAGACTTGGCCACTTAAAAGATAGCATGGATGAAGCGGGAGGGAGGGAAGGGAAGATTAGATAACTTAGTCTGGGCTTTGGAGTTCTCCACAATCGGATCTTTGGAGTAAACAAATCTCAAGGATATACAAGTTCTGGAGTAAGAACCTTGTGTATATCACTTCAAAGTGTCTGATTTCCAATCCATTTCTCCAACAAGTGGACTAAAATGTTGAGATCATATGACGATGTGAATACTTGTGCGCACATGAACCAGAATACTTGAAGAATAGAAACTTAGACTTGTTCATAAGATAGCATGGATGAAGAGGGAAGGAAAGCTCTTTTTTATTGTTTTTTTTTTTTTTTTTGCGGGGGAGGGGGGCATAGAGAACTTCGCTTGTGCTTCTGGGACCTAACGTGTCTAAGATGGTGGCACAAGATTGGGCATTGCACATTAAGGATTGTTTCGCATGTTTGCCACACAGAAATTCCTTATAAAAATAAATGTATGTGTGTGTTCAGAATGTTTCCTTTTCATTAGCTTCCATCTGCATTCCAAATGTATGACATATATTTCTGCACAAGTATGTTATATACTTGTATGAATTAGAGTTTCTAATTAAGCATTGCTAGCCACTGATGCAAGTTAACTAGAACAACAAACTTTTGTTATAGATAAAACTAAAAAATAGACTTGCTACAACAATATAAAAAATTAGGCTTAGAGTATGTTCTGCATTAAAGCTGATAGAGGCATAAAAAGGTCTAGAACATGCCTAGGCACCTCTGACTATTAGCAACAAACAATACTTATAGTTTCTTTGAAGGAATTAAATGGCATCATAGAAGCCTTCTTCCATTAACAAAGGTTCCACCTTGTGAATTCTTCATTCATCCATCCTTAAGGGCAATATTTCTGCTACTCCACAATCTAGCATGTCACTTCCAATTACCTATTCTGTTTTTTTAAAGGTAAAGTAAAAGATTAAGTATTTTGTCACTATGAGTTACTTAAAGTTTCAAGCTTGATATGGAGAAGGGCTATGATCATGTAAGATGGAGTTTGTGGACTATCTTTTTTGGAGAATGGGTTTCAGCACCAAATGGCGGAGTTGGTTGAGGGCATGTGTACAAGTCTTCTTATTCAATTTTGGTGAATGACTCACCTACAAAACCAATTAGGGCCACTAGGGGTTTACATCAAGGGGACCCACTTTCTCCATTCCTTTTCACAATGGTAGCGGAGGCATTCAATGGTCTCATGAATTGTGCCAAACAGTCAAATCTTATCAAAGGTTTGGAGAATTCCCCATGAGGTCGGTCAATCAGTCACTTACAGTTCGCGGATGATACGTTATTGTTCTATGAAGGATCTAGTGAGGAGCTTTTTGGGGTGAAAGCGGTCCTAAGGTGCTTTGAACTGGTATCGGGTTTAAGAATAAATCTAGAGAAAAGTAATATCATAGGTTTGGGGGTGGAGGTGGAGGAACTTGAAGGGTTGGCTAGAGAGATAGGGTGTGGTATTGGCAAAATCCCATTTACATACCTGGGCTTGCCAGTAGGTGGAAATCCGAGATCCAAAGCTTTTTGGGAACCTGTGTTAGAAAGAATATCAAAGAAGTTGAATGTCTGGAGCAAGTCTTATCTCTCATTGGGGGGTAGATTAACTCTTATTAAATCATGCCTAGTGAATCTCCCCACCTATTATCTATCATTGTTTGAAATCCCTATGGGGGTAGCAAAAAGGATAGAAAAAATTCAAAGAGACTTTCTATGGGAAGGGAAGGAGATGAAAAAGAAAATCCACTTAGTGAAATGGGAAATAGTTAAGGACATGAGGGAGAAGGGTGGGTTGGGGATTTACAGTATTAGGGATAGGAATCATACCCTTCTGACTAAATGGTTGTGGAGATTTGCCTCGGATAGGGAGGCCTTGTGGAGGAAGATTTTAATAGAGAGGTATGGCGAGGGTGACCCTGGGGGTTGGAAGTTAGGTAGTAAAGCTTCTAGGATGAGTCGTCGGTAGTGAAAGCCTTAATGAAGATTGGGAGGGGGGAAGGAAAGGTTGGGGAAGTGTTTCAAAGGGGCATTAGGGTGCTGGTTGGCAATGGCAGAAGAGTTTTGTCCTAGAAGGATATTTGGGTGGGGGAGAGGCCTTTAATGATAGTTTTTCCTAGACTTTTTAGAGGTTCAAAATCGTGAAGCTTTGATCAGTGATTACTATAGCGAGGTTAATGGCATAGCACAGTGGTCAATTTCTTTCAGGAGGATTTTGTGGGATTTTGAGGAAGGTACCCATCAAGTCTTGATCGGAATCCTAAAGAATACCAGGCTGTGGATTGAGGATGAGGACAAGTGGATCTGGTCCATGGAGCCGTCAGGGTCCTTCTCGGTTAAATCAATTCTATGTTCGGCTTATGCAATAAATTTATCGTCACCTCCTATTTGCAACTTGGCTTGGAACAATTCGATCCCCCTTAGAATCCAATTCTTTATGTGAACGGCCTTGCACAAGAAGATCCTTGTGAGATACAATCTTAAGAGAAGGCGTGTTATTCCAGATGAGGCTCCACTTGTGTGTCCCTTATGTGAGGTTGAGGAGGAAACTGTGGACCACTTGTTATGCAAATGTCAATTCACAGGGGTGGTTTGGGCTTCTTTTTTGAGACTCTTTGGGTGTTCATGGGTTCTTAGTAGTGGAGTGGAGGAGTTCTTTGTGCCCTGGAAGATGGTTCCTTTTGCTGTCTCGTGGGCTATTTGGAAGGAGCGTAATGTGAGGATCTTTGAGGGAAAAATGGGAGACCCTAGAGATGTTTTTGAGAAAGCAAAATGGCAAGTGATTGGTTGGTTGTCTGTGTGTAAGGAGTTCCGGGGTCTAGCACCGGAGGATTTTTATCTGTCTTGGGATGGGTGTATGAATGAAGTTGGTAGAGCCAAAAAGCGATTGGTCAAGTGGGCTGCACCTCCCCTAGGTTCATGCAAATTCAATGTAGATGGGCCTGCAAGGGGTAAACCAGGGTCGGCAGGTATAGGAGGTGTGTTACATGATGATAGGGGTAGAATGGTGGCAGTTTTTCCGAATTAGTAAGGTGGATGGAGGTCAAATGAAGCTGAACTGAGGGCAATTAGGAGAGCACTTCAGGTTTGGTTTGAGTTTAGGAGTGGTAACCTCATTATCGAAAGTGACTCAACTAATGCCATATTCTGGGCTAATAAAAAAAATCCCCCCCATGGAGGTTGATGGCTATTGCTAGAGACATTTGGAGGTTGTGCAGATCAGGTGGTGTCTCCTTCATTCAAACACCTCGATCGGCAAATTGTGTTGCAGACTTCTTGGCGAAATCTGGTGTTATGCTACAAAGTCCATCCTAGGAATTTTTTTCATTTTCTCAGTCTTGACTGCTGGGATTGGGGGTTTCATTTGCTTATTGTGGGGTTGTCACTTTTGATGTATCTTGTTTTTTCATTTTTCATTGTTCTTGTTCTTATTTTTTTTTGTCTTTCCTTTTCGGCTCTGAGTATATATCTCCTATACTCGGATTCCTTCTCTGTACTCCCTTCCGTTTAATGATATTTAGTAGACAATCTTTCAAAAAAAAGAGTTACTTAAAGTTTCAAGTTTTGTAGCACCCTCTTCAACCTCCTATTCTTCAATTTCTCTCTCATCTCTCCTCATCCATGAGAGAACTTTTATTCTACTATTTATTCAATTTATGACTCCCCACCACCCCCCTACCTTAAAAAAATAAAAATAAAAATGGTAACCATGACCAAAACTATAAACTTTTTAATTACACCTTTGCAGTTAATGACAGTGAGCACCTTCCAACTTGCAAAGGGCTCTAGTCATTTTATATATATCCATTTTACTAAACAAAAATCTAAATATACTTAGAACAAGGAACCTCAGTCAAATTCATGATTTGTGAACCTTCATAAGCAGATACACAAGAATTTCTATGCATTCGAATTCTAAATATATATATAAAAAAAAAACCACAGAGAGGGCTCAGATTTAGTGACCCCAAATCAATAGAGACATATTTGCCAATGAATAAGAAATATCACCAACCCATTTCAAAAATAAACAATTAAATTGATAGAGGTAACTATTGTGCACAACTAAAACTGTGTAACAGACCAACCTGAGCAAGGTCGCCAATTCCGTAATCTCGAATCAGCACACACCCATTTGGCTGGAAGAAATTGGAAGAATTGCATCATGATTTAGCATAACAGACAAGAAAATATGTGCACATAGCTAGCCTAAAGGATCTATAGAAGCCATAGTAGTATCACACCTTAAGAACACTTTTGAGATTCTTCAGAACCGAAGGCATCTTTTCTGGGGCAATGGCAGACAGCACAAAAATCTGATTTACAGATCAACTTGTTAAGGTATTATAAGAAGTCAGCAGCTTCAAAAAAGTTAACTGTACAAAGCAGCATGCATTCACAAGTACCATTGTTACGATGTCTACTGAGGATGGTAAGATCTTCTTGGCAAGGTCATCCACTGTGAGGTCACAAACGAATGCATTAACGCGATCATCCTTGAAATCTGTGTGTGCCTGCAACCAGCACATAGATCTACCTCTTTCATTTCTGTCCATCTGAGCTAAATATGAATGACATATACTTCCTCAACTAGTATAGCATATTATGGTTTTGGCCATGTTCATATAAATTATGGCAGCTAAAACAGTTTACATGTCCCACAAGTTGTGTATAGAACAAGATGACAACATTCTCTTGCTTTCTCTAACTTCCCTTGGTAGAAGTTTTTCTCTTCCATGCTAACATAGTTGCATCAACTGAGAATTTATGAGACCCCACAATGCTTCCATATTCAATGCTTTTGATGGGATAAAATTGAGGAAAGCACACCTTAACCAAGTCAATGGCTCGTGGAGAGAAATCACATCCATGAACAAAAATATCTGGGTACTTGGCAATCAAAGGAAAGATGCTGTTCCCAACTCCACAACCAACCTGATCATTCAAACAATCAATAAAAGTTCCAAAATATGGCATAAAGAACAATGTAAGTATAAACATAACAACACTTGTGTTGAAAATTCCCACACCCTTAGTGGGGCACATTCATCCATGTAAATGCATGTTGAGTAGTTGGGTAAGAAAAAACCAATGATTGCATGTCTAAAATTTCAATTTGATTTGATAATCCAATAATTGAATCAAGCGCACGTATTTTAAAGAATTGCATTGAGATTTGTTTGTCATCCACTTCAGTGGCTCTCATGAGATGCTTGTGATATCAAATGATAAGGAGCTGTTCGCATGAAGTCTGAAAAAGGGTCGAGGCTAGTGCAAAACCAACCCCATACAGCAAAGTTTGAAGTTGGGTTGCAACCCACTTTCTGGACCATGCAATGATTAAAAAAAAGGCCTTATGTTTTATTAGAATTAATATTTTAGCAAGAGATCACAAAAGAATTATCATGAAAACAACACATTGAGGGGACATTGTGGGCATTTTGGCCATTCAATGACCCTTGTGTGGGATGCAATACTTTATATTTGTAGAATCTCACCAGCGTCTGTGGGTTAAATCTACACTATCCATAAATGAGATCTCTTTGTGGATCAAGGTTCATCACCTTTCCTACCACCATCGGTTAGTGGTCTTTTGTGAGATTCAAGATATAGTGTTGCTCTCTTCACTTTCATGCTACAAACGAAAACATGATTGTCTTCATCATAACATGTATGTTGTAAATCACTAAAAAGGCATGTATTTTAGAAATCTCCCGTGCCAATCTGTTTCTTATCTATGAGCATATGATGCAAGTGCATCTACGAAAGATGGGTCCATATCTTGTACAAAAGAAATTGGATTTTATTATGAAATTCATTATCTCAAAGAATTAAGAGTTTTTGAGCTAATTGATGAAATAATGGGTAACATCCAATACATGGGTCTATTGGTTTTTCCACCCAAAATCTATGTGAATCCATGATTTTAGGGCCTAATACAATTATTAGCAATAAAAGTGATGAAAATTGCTTGCAAAAGATTGGATTTACTTTGACTTGATTCTCAAGAAGTCAAAGGAAGAAAGAAGAGGTGGATCCTTATCAATAGGGATCTTTTTTTTGAAAGATATTAATAGAGAGATCTTAAGAGTTCTATTTTTAGTTATGTTTATTTTATTTGCTTATTTGTCTTTTATTTTAATTGGTGGAGAATTAGGATTAGAGTATAAATAGGGTGTAAGAGTGTGACTACGATCGATGATGAAACACTAGCCAACTAGGTGGAGAAATTTTATATGTCTAGATCCAATGAACCTTAGTTTGTAGAAAGTATAAATAGGGTTGTTTGGCCCACTGCAATGCAAGATTTATTGATTTATTTTCAAAGTGAATTTTCCTCCCTTTTAGTGAGTTGAAATTATTTTGATTTTATGAAGTTGAATTTAACTAGTGTGAATTTATTTTCCACAAATTCATAGAATTGTGGATGAAATTTTGTCGAAATCGTGAGAGATTTTCAAATGTCATTCAGTTTTCTTGAAATTCTTGTTAGAAATCACACAAGGCTTCTGAGATTTTCAAGTTTTGAGTGTGAGAAAATCCTTGAAAGAGTGAACCACATTCATCCCAAAATTCTACCCTTGGTGAGATTTGAGATTCATCAATTGGAGAAAACCGAATCAAACCATTGGTGAGACTGAAAAAATTCAGGTTTTTTTATAAGAAAATTCTTAGTGGATGAATTTTCCCTATTAGTTTCTTGTGAATTCTGCGATTTATTTCACGAGAATCATAGTCTTCATCATTGGGTACCAGAGCCAGATGAAAATGAGAGAGAAGAAACTTTTTAAGTTATGCAGAAATAAAACAATCTAATTTTGTTCTTGTATAAGAACTTACAATCCTGTCACTAGTATAAAAACATTTTAGTATAGAAATTGCAGAAATGGATTAATAAATTGGGCAGCTCTAGGGAGACTGGGGTACCCATTTTCAATGGGGAGACTACACATATATCATCGAATGAACCCCACATGGTTGGGTGGGATAGATAGAGGACTTTATGGATGAGAAACTTCTTATCAAGAGGGACTTTATGGGGTGGGTGGGATGGATAGAGGACTTTATCAAGAGAAACTCCTTAATCTGATCATCATAACTTTGTGAGATGGACTATGAAAATGCTTGTAGTAATCAAATTTTTAAAGTCTAAAATCACAAGGCCATTATGATTCGATGAGGCTAAAATTTTACACAGCTAATGTTTTTGTCATTCTCGACATGTTTCATCAAAAGATATGTGGCCCACTTTAATATTTAAAGAGCAGTGCCCCAACTCCCAATATAGGGAGAAGTCCCCCTAGAGTTTTTCTAATGATTTTAATGGGCAATCGCGCAATTTGAATCAACAATCAGGATCGTAGAACCGTGTTCACATAGTTGCAAATGAGAAATGTTACCTCTAGAACAACCTTTCTCCCCTCTGCCTGAAAGAGAAGCAAGAAAAAAGAATGGATATGAGAACAAATCAGTACAAGAAATCATCCTAAGGTCTTAAAAGGGGCCTACCCATTTAAAAAATTGGTACATTAATTGCCTTTTTTGTACCATTTGGATAATGTAAAGGAAAAACTGCCACCAATTGACAAATATAAGTGTGCCCCTGTTGAAATTCAATATGCATAATCAAATTGAAATATAAAGCAGATGTTACCAGACTTGCATGGAAATATTGGTCCCATTCCTTGTGCAAGTAGTGTCGATCCTTGAAGAACTGACATTTGAAGAAGAAGAAATAGATGGGTTAAGATGTTGTTTCCACATAAGAAATTTGGGGGAAATTGTCTATTGAGAAATGTCTATATCTAGCAAATGCCCAAGCAGGTTGTTTGCCTTGGCGTATGGGCCCTGAATCTTCAAAATATGTCTAAATCAAGTAAATGCCCAAGCAGGCTGTCTGCTTGGGCATATAGGCCCACTTCTCTAAATATATATGCCTAAATCTAGGAAACACCCAAATGGGCTTTCTACCTGGCATATGGGCCTCTGGCGGGGCCCATTTGATGATTGAGTGAAACCATTAAAATGTTACTCTCTTTTAGATTCAGAGCTATCTTAAATTGATGTCCATTTGAGGCATCTTTACTGTTGGATTGAGAATCAAAGGTAAAAAATAGTTATCTAATGGTTATATTTTTATCTTAAAAAATAAGAGTTAGGATAATTCAATGGATCCCATTTTAAATAGTTTGATAGTATCCATGATTACCTATCCAACCCTCTATTTCTTTTCATAATCAAGTAGTAGGACCTGCTTGATATGCCAGGGATTTAAACCTGGGAGTTTGTTAGACTTCCTAATATATGAGAAACTCTTGAATACTACCCAATTACATATCCATATATATATATATATATATATATATATATATGGGTATGCACGCAACCCGATGGCCTACACAGATCAATGGATTTGAAAGGTCTTAGCTTTTATATGCATGTAAGTAGAGTCGAGGAAGGAATGGAGGGAGGGTGGGAGGGGGAGAGAGAGAGAGAGAGATTCTCACATGTGATGGAAGGAAAATCCTTTACACACGAAACACAAGATGGTTTGCACCATACAAATCCAGTGAACAAAAATGAGGGTCGTTGTTTTCAAATGAATCAAAGTACTTCCTCAAAAACATGTAATTACTTTTATGCCCGTCCACTTTATAAATACATAGCCATTTGAGGTCCTTTTCACCACCAATTGACTTTTCTCTGCCCAGAAAGAAGCTTTTGCAGCCTTCCATTATGTCCAATCATAGTGATCGCAAGCTAAGAGCGGGGCATAATCAGGTTTTGTTAGCAAGGGGCTAGAGCATGTCCTCCCCCAATCCCAAAACTCATCTTCTGAATCCATGTTGAGATTTGATTGGGGGAGTGCCTGGCAGGTGCATGATTTGGGTTCCTAATGACAAAATAGTTGAAAATGCATGTCGTATACAGAAACATTGATGGTAGAAAAATGCTGGTCTTGTAGTTTGATGTTGTGGGTGACAGTTTGGGTGGTAGAAATGATCATGAGCTATGTGTAAAAGGTTGATGATGGCACTAGTTTTAATTCAATAGTTCACAAAGGTGAAGGCAAGCTAAATCAGGCGAAAATGAGGGTTCTAACATCCTAGGTAAAGGATATAAGGCATCAGCATTGCTCGCTAGATGAATTAATAGAATAGGAGAGCCATGGAGCCGTGGAGCCGTGGAGCCGTGGAGCCATGGGTTCACAAACACAAACACAGACACACACACAAAGAACTCTTATGCTGAAAACTCAATGAGCACTTCTTTTGTGGAGCTTATATTTACGCCTACACACTAACCACTCAAATTTGAGAGAAATGACCCACTTAGATCCCCACCCAATGAGATTTTGTGGAGATCTTTTGACCCAATCTCACGCACACCTTGAGAACTCTTGTGCTGAGAACTCAACCAGTACTTTTTTGTTGGGGCTTACATAGTTATATTTACACTCATACACTAACCACTCAAATGGAAAAAAAAAATTGATCCACTGAGATCCTTAAATTGAAATCCCCTTGAGATCTTTTTTGTGGGATCCACCTTGGGATGGGATGAGTTGGTGAGATTTATGCTTGGATAAGGGAATAAGAAACTACAAACGGTAGCGTGAAAGATAACACCAAGTACAATTTTAAAAACCACAAAGACTCAATGGTCCATGATCTAAACAGGATCTCATTTTAAGAGAGAGAATGGATAATTTTCTTGTATTGGGGTAACAGATTTGAAGTTTTGAACCCATTTCAAGTTATATTCACTTAGATCACAGTCAAGTCCTAGGGCACTGTGAAAATCTTTGAAGTCTTTAAAACCATAGTTAAAGTAATTAATTCAAGCTCATTTTCAGTAGATCTATCACCTGAGCCACACAGATATTTCTACCTCGAAAGGGAGAAATTATCTGTTGTTAACAGGATAACTAATTATCAACTGAGTCTATATTTACACCATTTTTCTCCCTCACACATTATCACACTATGAATTGGATTGTACCTGATTTGAACCCATCTCGGGATATCCTCACTGTTGAATTAAGTATAGTTATATTGGCGGTAAAAATTATATAGTGTTTAAAAGATACTTAGAATGATCTGTTCAGGCTGAAATTTGATGCACTTGCTATCACAAGGTAATTTTTCAAACTAACTCATTCTCATTACCTAAAATAAGTCCTACAAAGAAAATTAGTCACCTGGTTCACAATGACTATTCCACAAAGAAGTTTTCATTGAGATCTCAGTTTAAGAGTTGTCAAAAGGACAATTTCTGGGAAATTAGGAGCGAATCAAATACAAACCTTGTTTTGATGTAGTCTGTAGAAGCGGTCCCAGTACTTCATGGCCTCTCTTTCGTACTTGTCTGCACCAAAAGCATTAAAAAAAAAAAGGCATAAAGTTGTGAAAGATTAACAAATACAATTGTTTGGTGTATGGGCTGTACCTTTCCAGTAAGGGGTGATGCCGTCGTGGGAAGGGGAGTATATTTGCATCCTGGGTGCAGCAATCGTCTCGTTCTCCTGCCCGTTCGATTCCGACGCCATCGCTTTAGGAGGAAGATGTCTCTGTGTTTGGAGATGGAAAGAGGTTTTCTTCGAAGTTTGGATCCAAATCCAATACTATTTGAGTAAAACCCCTTCTGTTTGATGCTGTGATGGAAGACTTGGAAGTCGGAAGTCGGAAGTCGGAAAGGTTTTGCCGTTTTGGTTACCTGTGAAGAGCAAGTCTACGAATGAGGAAAAACTCTAATATAAAAAAAAAAAAAAACTAACTAAAATGTCCCCTCTCTAGATACCTTGGTCATGAAATAAAGCCCTTTGAGAAACGCTGCTATTCTCCACTGATAATGTGTAACATCAGACCGGTTTTAATGTATTGTCCAGTTTGACGAGTAGATTCGAAAGTCAAAATGGATAATAGAATAAATCCATGTCGGATTATACAAAATATTCATGGGAAGATGATTATTCTTTGAGAAAATGGTCCTTATGAGATTCAATGATTTTATTGGATAAAAATAGATTCTACATATAAAATCTACTTAATATGGATGGATAAAAAAATGGAATTCACTGAATTATATTAACCATTGACTTTTTTTTAAGATTAAAAATGAACTATTGGATTAATATTTTGACCTATCATATTTATCCAATGCTGAAGATGAATCAAATGAAAAAAAAAAGTAGGATCTAAATTTTTAAAAATAATAATTTTAACAAATTGGGTTCAATATTAAGAGGGTCCCAAATAGGACCCTTATATCCGAGCTCCAAAAATGCCTCATGTTTTATAGTTTTACCTTTGGACAACCTCACATGTGACGACTCGACCTGAAAACAGAGTTTATGGCTCAACTCAATAAGATATTGTCCACTTTGGGCCTCGCACACAACTCGAATCCGCACGGTTTTGTCTTTGGGCTTGGGCCCACGTGGTCTGGCCCAAAATGCGTCATGCTTGAGTATGAGGGGTGGCCACTTAAAACCCCTTCATTCTCCTCCCTCCAAACCGATGTGGGACTCTTCCCACATAGGTTGGAACAAGGTATCACAATCACTCCCCCTAAAGCCTCGAGCCGTCCCCAGCTCGACCCGGTCCAGCTTAACAACTCAAGGGAAGGATGATAGGCCCACATAGTCCGAGTGTTGAACTCAGCTCTGATACCAAAAACAGGGCTTAGGGCTCAACTCAGCAAGATATTGTCTGTTTTAGGCCTCGCACACAACTCGAACCCGCACGGTTTTGCCTTTGGGCCTGGGCCCACGTGGCCCGGCCCAAAACGTGTCATGCTTGAATATGAGGGGTGGCCACTTAAAACCCCTTCATTCTCCTCCCTCCAAACCGATGTGGAACTCTTCCCACATCAGTTGGAGCAAGGTATCACATCACACGTAAATTCAAAAAAAAAAAATTATCGTGAGGATTGACGAACTATTTAAATGAAGTTCATAAAATCATTGTAGTCAAGATTAAAATAAATCAATGGATAAATCTTTTTACCTATAATATTCAATTCAATGGTGAAAATGCATTAAATAGACAACAATTAAAGTTGAATCTTAATTTGAAAAAGAAAAGTTATACTTTTGTGCGGTTTGGATCTTGTTATTGAGAAGCCCACATGAGCCCGTAAACCTAGGAGCGAAGCCCACCTAGGCTAATTGTAGTTTGCTTTAGTAAATAGTAAAACAATTAAAAAGTAGGGTTTTGTGAGTGTTGAAATGCACAAAATATTGGGCTATTGGCCTACCAAATGTTAAAGAAGCCTTGTTTGGGAGGCTGAATTCTTGCTTGAAAACATAATTGTATGAAATTTGAGCCACAAAGAACTATAGAAATATTTAGAATTCTATAGAATTTTGTTTCCACCAAAGAATTAAAGCTATATGAGCTAACAATCAACCTTAAGATGAAGATTGTTAGAGATGCAATTTGGTTGGATTGGGCTAAGTTTTTGGCCCAGACAAGCGCAAGCCCAATTTGTAATCAAAGGAACCAAGCTTGGGCATCTGTTTGAGTCAAGCTTGGCTCAATTTGTATGTACTAAGGCCTTGGATTGATTTTAAACCTCAATTCTAGATGCTTTCAGAATGAAGATAGAGTTAGTTTGGGTTATGTTATTGAATATTATATAAATGTATACCCACTAAATAAGTTTAAGATATTAGTACAACATTTTTCTGTGTTTTTTCCTCTAATTTGAGCTTATGTTAGGCTTGGCTTGGCCAAATTTCAAATTTGGGCCAGTAACTTTGGGTCCAAAGTTAAGTTTGGTCCAAGCCCAAGTCAACAGAGCCCAAACTTTTACAAGCTTTTTCTTACTGGCTCAAGTTTGACCTATTCCAAGTTGCATCCTTAAATGTGAGCCACGGCTGAGCCCCAGTTGTGCTTATATAAGGACCAAAATAGCTGGTCCAAATTCGAAACCAGGTGGGGCCACTGGACAGGCCCTATAATTAACATTTTTTTTTAGATTTACGTGTGGGAAACCTCAGATATATTCTACTCTCCACAGGTAAGCCCACTACCCCTAGAGTACACCAAGGTTAAGTCAATGGGGGCTCGAAATCCACAACCTCCCACTTCTTGAGATAGGAGACAACCAGTTGAGCTATTAACATTTTGTTGTTAAATTGGTGTTAATTATAAAAAAGGACTATGATAACATCATCAACATCAAGACATTAGGGCATTGTAAAATGGAATATCATCATCGTTGTGATCCTTATAATTATTTATTTTATTTAAGTTTGAATTGAATTCATTATCAATGGCCATATTTGATTATAACAAATTGTGAAAATGAAGAAAAATAAAACGAATGAATTGAGCCCGATTTCATCACTTCATCTACACGATCTCATCATCTTCTCATTTTTCATAGGACTCATTGGGTTTTGAGCCCTCGACTAAGGGCTACCTTATTGGGTCTCAGACCCCATGGTGATCGGCTTAGCATGTTTCTTTGATAAATCTCGGTTGTGGGCTTGGTCTATATCTCAACCGATATTCATCCATATTTATATCTTTTAATTTTTTTTAAAAAATATTTTTTATTTATTTTTAAATGATTTTTTTTTAAAAAAAAAAGCCACCGAGATTTTCAAAAAGAAAAATTTGAGAAGAGAGAAAAAATCTTGACCGAATTTTCTATCCCTACTTTGATCGAATGTGGCAAATAAGCAAACAGAGCTTAGAGGTGAAACTCGTGTTAGCCAGTCTAAGCCCCAAGTCATTTCGGCCCAAAGCTCAACTTGGCCTGATCCGGTCAAGGCTTGGCTCTATTTAATTTCAATTTGGGCTTGTAATATTTACCACCATTGGGCTTTTTGGCTTAAATTAGGCTCAATTTCAACAATAGGCTTTCGTGTCAGTCCGAGTTGGATTTGCCAAAATTGCACTCCTATGTATTGCCACAGACACTTCGTTCTCGAGATATTAATGATTATTGGAAATATTATAATATTTTCAAATTCTTGAATTTTTAATGTAAAATGAACAGAAAAATCTCAAAGAAAATATAATAAAATAAAAATCTTAATAAGAAATTCATTGGTAAACAAGGGTGTTGATATTTACACCGTGTTTTTAACTGAGTTTAAATTTTTTTTTTCCTTCTCTTAACTTCCAATTCTGCACTTCTTCGTCTTCCCCGTTGGAGTGCTTCTCTTCTCTGTTTTTCTCACAGGAGAATGTTACAGACAGAAAGAGCACCTAGAAACTCCAAACAGGAGAAGCAGAAGATGGGCAGAATCGGAAGTCAGAGAAAGTTGTTCCATTACTGCTGCCACTCCTGCCCTGCCCTCCTTCCCTTTCTTTCTTTCTTTCTTCTTCTTCTTGTTCTTCGCTTGTTTGGTTTTCTGTTTGGATCCTTGGAAAAAGGAAGGAAGGAGAAGGAGAAAGAGAAGAAGAAGAAGAGGATGGGGATGTTTGATTGGGGAAAAGTAAGTAGGGTACGTAACTTGATTTTGAGATTAGACGCGCAGATAACAGAGGAGAGAAGAAGAGTCGGCACCTTCACAGGAGCGAGCTAATAAGATAACTGCTACCAGCAACCATCGTAACCAACAACTGCTTTTTCATGCTACTAAAGTTGAAAACAGAATGAGTAGGATTCACTTATTTACTCATCTTTTAAGTCGCTTTTCAAATCCATATATCGGATGTGCAGTCGCCACCAGGATATTTCATTTCATGAGCCAATGAATCAGATCCAAAATCAATAAAGAAATTTGGGTTTAGTGTTAGAACAAAACATGTTCCGACAAAACATGTTGAAATTGGTGCTACATATCTCCTACCAATATTAGTGCTACCTATCTCACTGTCAATCCAATTTTTCATTTGAAATTGATTTTCACTTTGTTCATAAAATAGTTGCTCGAAAACATTTGGTGGTTAAAATTATTCCCACCAAAGATTAGGTGGCTGACATTTTCATTAAAGGATTGTATTCGCCTCGCTTTATGACCATTCGTGCCAAGTTCAATCTCGTTAATGGCGAGTTGTGGTTGAAAGGGGCTATTAGCGATACTCATCCTTCCACCTCTTCAGATCTAATTAGCACCTATAATCTCTCTGTCAAATCCTGTGATTAGCCTCACCGATAATTAGGGGTGAAACTCGGGTCATTTTGGCCCGAACCCATATGACCCGACCCAAAAATCATGCGGGTCGGGTTATGAAAGTCGGATCAGCGGGTTGGGTCAGATTGAGAAGTCAGAAATTCTCATTGAATTCGGGTCGGGTTAGGTTGAGAGATTTTTAAGTTAACTCGACTCGACCAGGTAAAAAGTCGGCTAAAGTAGGTTCAAAATGTGGGTCGGATCTGATTTCGAGTTGAGTCGGGTTATAATTCGGGTCGAGTTGGGTCAAGATGTCTGAGTCAAAAGTTCAGGTCGGGTCGAGTCGGGTTCCATATATTAGTTACTCGGGTCTCGTTGGATTTTAAAAAATCTGACCCGACTCAACCTGATTTCAGCCCTACCGATAATCATGGGATGGTCAACACGGTTTGTATGGATGCCGAGGATTTTGGTCTTTGTAAATGGAGAAAATATCTCCTTCTGTATCTACATATGTACGTTGTCAATACATCAAATGAAGTGGTGAAAAATTCCCTCTAATAGCCTACATTGTGCCCAAAGGTCGGGACGTGACAATTTCTATATTTCAAATCTGTTGAATGTAGTTCAAAAACTTTAAATCAGATTAATGGATGTCTATAATCTTAAATCAGTTTAAGGAAACATTATCTCAGATTTATGTATGTTTGAAACTTCAAATTAGTTTAATGAATCTCCGAAACTTTAATTTAGTTTAACTTTATTCACCTGAATATTCCTTTAATTAAGTTCAGTTTATTATATATTATGCATGCTTTATTAGAATTTTTTTGATTTTAAGTCTATGAAATTATTGAAATGAAAAAATTAAACTCGGTATACGATTGAGTTAAAGCTTATAAAAGAATGTCGTCTTTCCATCACATTAGAATGTGATTTGGAGCTGAAAATAAACTAATCCGACAAATAATTTGAGACAATTTCAAATATTATTGTATTACTCCAATTTCATCCCATAGAATGCAAACTTATTTTAAAATATAATAATATTCAATTTTTCCTTCTATAATAAAATTTTATTGTTTCCTTTAAATTTGAAATGACCAAACTACCTTTCAATTTGACTATATGACATTTATTAATTGATTGCACTGTAAATTGTATGGTATCACGACATCAAAGGATCTGTCTTTCAAGAAATTAAAGACAATCCTAGATTCCTAATATATTGACAGATATAATTTAGCATCAAAATGTTAATTATAAAATCACTATTGACAGAAAATTCTCACGAAAAAATAATAATAAAATAGTATTAATAAAATAAAAATATTAATAAGGAACAATTTATCTGGAATTTATCGAAATATTATCGTGATATTACCATTCATTACGTTTTTAATGTGATTTTATTAGAATTTTACTGGCGAGCTGATAAATACACATTATTAATGCAATAATAGTATTTTACTGATAAAAATATAATAAATTTGAAAATATGGTCGATATTTATGACACTACTCCTACATGAGGGGCCTATCGCAATTTAGCCAGTAGAATTGGGGATGAATCTAAATCTATAAAAAAATTTGAAGGAATCTTTGATGTTTGACTTAGATGAGTAGCTAGAAACTAGAAAGTAGTAATGAAGAAGTAAGGTTAGCAATTGAAGTGTGGTGATGCAACACAAATAGTGTAGAAAGACCAGCGATTCCCCACAGAATCAACTAAGGGTGAAACTCGGGTCGGGTTTTGACCTGAACCTGCAAGACCCGACCCAAAAATCATGCGAGTCGGATTATGAAAGTCGAGTTAGCAAGTGGGGTCAGATTGAGAAATCAGAAACCTATATTGAATTCGGGTTGAGTTGGGTTGAGAGATTTTTAAATTAACTTGATCCGACTCGATCAAACCCAACTCAACTCGTTAAAAAGTAGACTAAAGTAGGTTCAAAATGTGAGTCGGGTCGGGTTATAATTCACGTCGGGTCAAGACATCCGGGTCAGAAGTTCGGATCGAGTCAGATCAGATTCTATATATTAGAAACTCAGGTGGAGTTGAATTTAAAAAAATCTGAAGCAACCCGGCTTGATTTGAGCCCTAGAATCAACGAATGTAAGCACTCATGTCATTGCGCACTAATCATCTTAAAGCAGATGGCACTCGTAAAGGGAACTCCCTTCCTATTAGAAAAAAACGATAAAGGAGAAGAAAGAATCATAGAATTCCATTTGATGCTAGAAAAATTCTGGATACGTGCCATACTTTTCTGAACAACTTTCAATTGTGCAGAAAAGCAATGGAATGTTGGAAATCAGTGCTAGCTTTTCTTCTTTTTTCTTTTTTAGAAAAGTAATTTTTTTATAAAAGTTTATATTAGAAACATATTTATACTATGCAACGAGAGCTATAAAAACTGACTATCGTATCGAATTATGAAAATGTGTTGTTTTGGATATTAGTGTCGAATCTTTATTTTCATTAAAAATGAAAGAACATTGTCTCTGAGTGCGAGTAAAAATCTCCCTTTTTTTCCTTAATAAAATTTCATATGCTCTCTTATGGAAAATGGATTCCTGGAAAAGAGATCAAACTATGAAAGTGTCTCATTTTTTTGTTATTTTGGCTAAAAAAAACCCTTCTTTCATGAAAGAAGAAATGTCTCATATAATCATATTCTATGCTATTTATTTTTCATAGCTAAAAAATGACAAACAATCCTTTGAGAGAGTCGAAGAGTCCCAAGCTGCGTGTGGATGGAGGGATTTTCAGGGAGATGCATCAGGGGATGCATCCAGGAGTAAGGGTATACATGAAAAGGATATTCAAAAAGTGAGAAAAGGGGGTAAAGAGAGGTGTTATCCCATTACCCCCAATTACCAAACAAGGTAATGGGGGTTACTCTCCATCACCGCCCTTTGCCCCCAATTCAAAGGCAGCTCTTGTTTACTGTGGTTGTTCATTAAGAATTGAAGTGGGTGAAACAATTTTTTTGTTGGATTTGTAGAAAATGACGAACACTATGAATTAGTAAAACATTATATAATCATTTTAACTTTATAATTTTGGACTATAAAAATTTAATTGTTTTACACTATTGCATTTTTATGACGCACCTTACAAAATTATAACACTAGAGTAAAGGAGTTCCCTTGGATGTTATCACCTTTGAAGTCCTCTATCAATTCTATCCAATTTATATTTTTGAGCATTTACATATTCTTTTCTTCTCACTTAGTGTACATGCAGATTTCAAATCATCGGATCCACTGAAATAGCACCATCATTGTTACATCTCTTTTCCCATCAATAGGGTTTGCTTCCTTATTTCTACTTTTAAATATAAAGAGACTAGCCACGTGGGTATAGTTTAACTGACTGTTTCTCTTATTTAGAAAGTAGGAGGATGTGGATTCAAACTTTCAAGACTAATCTTGGTATGCCCTAGAGATAATAGACTCACTCATGAGAGTTTTATATTAAATATCCCACAATTATTGCACACGTAAATTAAAAAAAAATTATAAAGAGACTATTTACACTTCAAAACTAAATAACAATAAGTTGCTTCTCATGAAAATCTTTCTGTTGTCTTTAAAGTCTAAGACCCATTTGATCTAATGGTGAAAATCATTTATATGAATATTTCAAATGATTTCTTAAATAGGTTAAGAGTATGTAAGATATATCAAAGGTTGAAATTAATAAAAAAATAAAAATCCTCATTTAAAAATAATGTAATCATGTGTGAAAAAACTTATAAAACACCCATTTGAATGTAATCCTCAGTGGGCACCAATTTAAAACACCAATTTGATAAGGAAGGATAAGACATCTTAGGATTTTAGTTTTAGATAATTGAAGATTTTAAATTCATGAATTTGGATTATACAAAATTAAGAAATTGAAATTAATGAGAATTTTGATATCTAAATTCATGGATTTTGGTTTACACAAACGTACCCATTACTATCCATTGTGTCCATTTTTAAACCTATGTATATGGTGGAAGAATAACACCTAGTTTACCTTGGATACATTATGATGTCAAGACTAGCATGGGCTATTCAAATAATAGTTGTAGAATATGCTTTATTGGGTAGCACTATATTAGATTCTATATAGATGTTAGAAAAATATACTTAAAGAAGGTCATAGACTGCTTTAATAAAAGGGCATGACAACATGAAGATTTCTTGTGGATGTTGACCTAATAATGATCTAAAAAATGAAAACAAATAAATATTATTTGGTGGATTGCACATATTTTATTTTAGAAAGGGTTTTTTCAATGATTGAGGTGTCTAGAACTTCTTAGAACATCAGACTAGTACTCGTGACGTGTACAAGCCTCTTATCCACATACACTGGATAAAACTACGGGAATGATCTTTCCGGTGAGATGAGATAAGATTCGAACTCAAAATTCTTATTTCTTGAGATGGATTTCTAGTCTACACAATGAACTCGTTGGATTATTTTAGAAAGGTTGTTAATTATGCATCTAATCAAATAAAGTCTTATGAGTCATTTTAATCATTCAATATAAAAATTAAAATGATGATTGGAATATATTCATGTTTTCCTTGCTCCAACTGATTAGCATCCACTGGATTGGATTATGGCAAAGACAGTGAACTGGCTATTCTGTTCTTGGTGATACCCTTCTTTGTCTAAGGGAGGCAACAATCTGTGTGCTACAGTTGCAGTGGGCAAAGAGAGAAACAGTCGTCTCTTTTAGAGACAAGATAGAATCAATGCAAAGCAATCAAATGGTTTATCATTAAGTAGAGAATTTTTAGTAGAATCAATTCAACTGAAAACGGCTTAATAAGTGAGTTTTCAATTCAATTCTCTCTTTCCCCGTCATTCTCTGTAGAGTTACTCGTAGTGTGTGGGTAGATAAGTTTCCACAGTTGCACATGCCACGAGGATTAGTCAGATGCTATAAGAGACCTGAATACTTTGATCATAAAAAAAATTAGGTCCAACCATGACTATAAATTTCGATGGATTTTGGAAATATTTTTAAACTTTGAAATAATTAGAACACTTTTGAATCGGTCCATATGGTAAAATTTAATTGGTTCAACTAGAATAATACAGTGCAAATGCAGTAGTAGATCCTTGCTCACAAAATAGATAGTTTGGAAAATTAAATTTTAAAAGGGAGTTGAAAATGAGGCGAGCCTATGTTAAAACGACAAAGAAATTAATCATGATGAAATAAACATGCAAACAATCATATAAATATAAGATTTATGTGGTTCATTATTGTGCAAATGTTTATCGTGAGATAGAGTATTTTTATTATAGAAAATAGCATACGTCTCTCTTAATATAAACGAATCTCAAAACCCTAAAAATTACTTAAAAGATGTAATATACACATGATATCAAATAAAAAATAGGGATTGAGATGTCAAACTTTTGTTCCCATGTATCTCACACTGCCCAAACTTGTTATTCTTGTTAAAAGTTCTTAGCTATTATGAAAACTCGAATTCACATTAGCATCATGATGTGAAAAACCCTACACGATTAGAATTTGGCAAATACCTTCAAAACTTAGTCTACAATAAATATGGTCACTCTCTATAATGTTTCTCGATGTGTTTGGATAGAGAGGTTTTGCAAATGCTCCAGTAATCAGTCACCTACTCTAAGAAGTCTGCACACCTTGGTCTTAAAAAAAACTTAGTTCATAATAAATCATACCTCTACACCATCATTACTTCAATTCCATTAAAAATGCATCTAATAACTATTTTCAAAACAAAAGTTGAGATTAGTCCGTAGTTCAATTGGTTGACCTCCTGCATCAGGAAGTGGGAGGTGCCAAGTTCGAGTCTTCATGGTCTAACTTGGTGTACCTTAAGGACAGTGAGTTATCACCTATGAGAATTTTACACTGAGTTTTCTGTGAGTTTCTACACGTAAATTAAAAAAAAAAAAACTGATATTACAAATAAGAATTGTTTGCGATTCCCATGATATGATTTATCCATATCGATGACACAAATTTTGGGGTAAAAAAAAAAAAGGTTTTTTGTGGCTCTTGCACCAGCATCTATGTCTATGCAGCCCCTCTAACGACGAAGCTGTGCTTTTGGGGGGACCATTAGAAAAGAAATTATTTATGGAATAATCTGATCTTTGCACTAGCCACTTTCCCAGTAATGTATCTCTCTCTTCTAGGAAGAACCTGCACCATTCAAAGGTTCGGTTCAATTTAAAAGGGAAGAAACAGCTAAAATGGCTCAAGACCAGAAATCTTGAGTTTCCCTTTCTTGACCCATTTTGGTAATTTAAGAAAAAGGTACTCTGTTTAACCCAAAAGGCATAGAATCGCCTATTCCTGTTGCAGAAGAACATGCTTTACATCATCATAATCATATAATGATAATACTAAAAGGGCATCTGAAAAAAGGAGAGAGCACGTCACCCTTTTGTTCGGTATATCTGCTTACTGACTTCCCTGTCATGGTTCTCCAATCAACCAAAGGTTAAAAGAACGATAGAGAGAGATCTACGGCCTGGAGTGATCTAGTCTTTTTCAAGTCTTTAGATTTTTCCTCTTAACTGATGTAAGATTTTTGTTCACACATCAACAATTCTCCTTCGAATGAAGCTCTTACACCGATAGAACGTTGCCAACCATCCCGTTCGACTAGGGTATCTCTGAGTCCACATGTTGTGGTTTGGGGACCTAATTCTGATACCACTGTAAGGCCTGGTCTTTTAATCCAAAAATTAGCTTGATATGTAAGGTGATCCCGTTTCATATAAGTCTTTAGTTTCTCCATTTACAACTGATGTGGGACTCTCGTTTGCACTCTAACGAGAGATGCAAAAACCCCAAGAAGCTGAGTTATCCAGTTTATTAAACAAAAAGGAGAGATTTTGATGCGCTGATGCTTACTTTTGCACTATAGTAAATCTCTCGCGGGCATAAATTACCAAAACTCTGTCCTTCTCTGGTTGGCTTGCCACATAAAAAAAGCCCATAACTTTCGGCTTTTTCTCATAAATGGAGGCCATTTTCATGACCATATTCCATACCAAGGGAGGAGGGGAAGGGGTATGGCATATGCCACCATTGAATAAGGCAAGCCAGTTGTTGGATGACAAGAAATTGATTGGATCATGAATGGAAGAGAGTGGTGGGGCATTTGGATAATGTTTTAGAATTACTAGATGCATTGATATGAGCAATGGGGTGACGCTGGAATAAATGAGTGGTTGCTTGTCTATTGAACATCTGGTTTTTTTTTAAAGCAGGAGAAGACCAATGAAGGTGCAGAGACCATTTATCCTATTCAAGAACAGAGGATGGTCTCTCTCACTTCTATTTAAGGCTCTAGTCACCTACTACTACTACACAAATCCACCATTTGCCTTCTCAGCTGTTGTAGCTTGTAGCAGAGAGCTACGGAGGATGTCTTTCTTCCTACTCTAGAGTCTAGAAAGAGGCGAAGGAAATGAGGATTTGGGTGCATTTCAGTGTAAGTTGGGTGACAGAAGAGAGTGAGCACACATGGTTTTTCTTGCATGGAGTTCAAGCTCGAAGCTATGCGTGCTCACTTCTCTTTCTGTCGTCCATCTATCTACTCAACTACTTTACTTCCCTTTTAAAGCTTTCAATTTTCATGATTGATATGTAGACCTGAATGTGGATATTTACATGTGTGAGCTCAGTTTGTCATTTTTGTTATCATCTTATTAAAGTTTTTCGAGAAGCTCACTTGGGGTTTTCAATTCCAATGGGATACTTCTGGTACATTAACCGTTGTGTGTGGATTGACAGGTTTACATGCTCGTAGGATTATTCTCACCTTTAATATGAAATGACGATTATTGGGGTTAATTACGAACGAGTCCCACAGTGAAGAATGTAGAAGGAGATTTAGGGATTTAGAAGGGACTTGGATCACTCAACCTAATAGGCTAGTCTTTTGGGATGGATACTCTACTCAACTACTTTACTTCCCTTTTAAAGCTTTCAATTTTCATGATTGATATGTAGACCTGAATGTGGATATTTACATGTGTAAGCTCCGTTTGCCATTTTTGCCATATAAAGTTTTTAAAGTCTTTATAGAAACTCGCTTAAAGTTTTGACTTCAATTTATGCTCAACTTCAATAGGTCACTTCTATACATTTAACTGTTGTGTGTGGATTGGGAGGTTTACATGTTCGTGAGATTGGTATCACCTCCAATATGGGATAGAGATTGTTAGAGCTAACTACGAATGAATTCCATATTGAAAATATAGAGGAAAATCTAGAGATTTATAAGGGATTTGGATCACTCTACCTAATAGGCTAGTCTTTTTGAAATGGATACCTAATGTCCTAGCAAATGGTATAGAGTCAGGTCTTAAACTACCTCATGTGGACTCAAGAGATCTCCCAAGTGGACGATTAGCTGGTCTCATTCGAGGGAGAGATTGTTGGAGTTGACTGCAAATGAGTCTCATATTGAAAATATAGAGGGAGATCTAAGGATTTATAAGGGACTTGGGTCACTCCATCTAATAAACTAGTCTTTTAGAATGGACACCCAAAGTCCTAACCGAAAATACCATGTTATGAAAAAAAGGGTTTTTGTTCCATTTATTTGCTAACCTTTTAAATTATACTTTTTATTCAATTATATCAACTACCATATTATCTATCAACTCACATCTCATCATATCTTGTCTTACCATTTTAATCAACATTCTCTTTATTTTATGTAAGCTATTTATCTAAATATGCAATGGAGGCTGCTAATGAAGACTGCAAAAGAAGAAAGGTGTGACTTGGTGGTCAGAGGTGGGGGGTTCATCAGCTTCACTTGATTTAAACTCAAGCAGAAGTTCGGGGATGATTTTTACTGTAAAATCAAACTACTTTATCTTCTCTTACTATTTGACTTCCTTGAATGAAATAATTATAATTTTTTTATTTAATTATTCATAATTTCATATCATTGTTTTAGATTGAATGTTCGACAAACTAGTGACAGTGACTTCATCTGTTTCATACTCAAGAATTCTACTTATGATCGTAGCACATGTCATACTTCTCTTTTTTTTCTTTTTTTTTTTTATATCACATATGAAGTTTGGTAATATCTTAGGTTTAAATGGGAGAACGTGGGAAGAGAAAAAGTCATCTGACTCAGGTGTGTTTTGTGTCCCACATCGCCTAGAATAGAGAATTGATAGTGGAATATATATGGAGCTTCTCTTCGTTTTAAATATGAGACCTTTTGGAAAAAAAGTTAAGTTGGTTCATCAAAGCAAAGTTATGTATGTCACTCAAAGTAAGAAAGTATTTAAGTGTAATACTTTTGTGCAAGGAGGCAAGTTTAAATTCTTTTAAAATGTTAGAATTTATATTATTTGTATCATATTAATTAATTTATATAAATATAAAATATATTTCTAAATTTTTTATTTTTAGGTATAAAATCATGAAAATGAATGATTGAGTCTTAAAATAGAATTTTCAACTTAAAAGAATCTTAAAATCTGTCTTATTCAATCATCTATTTTTATAGTTTTATATCATAAAAATATTATATAATTTAAAAAATAATTTTTTAGAGATAATTAGATCTGATAGATACAATTCTATGATATTATTTATTTGACCAATTCAAAGGACAAGTGTCAAAAATTACAAAAAATTTGCATTCGATGTGCCAAGGTATATATGGTCAGGATAATAGTGTGTCTTTTCTTATTCAAAGTGTTTCATTTTACTCCCTTTGTCGGACAGGGAGATGAGCAAGATTACACGTCTAATGATGAGCGACTAATGATAGTGTAGTGCATCCGACTACACGTCTAATGATGAGCGACTTCCGGAAGACACGTATGCAAGATTTTATTTCCACGTCCCGGGTTATCCATATGAAGAGCTGGATCCATAGTAATATTACATTTGTTTTGAGAAAATTTGGACAAACTTTGATGTGATTCAAATTTTGAGATGTGAAATTCAATTTCATTGAGATCTACTTAAAATGAATTCAAATTTTGATAGATAACTAATAGTCTAAAAAAAAAAAAAATAATATGATATTATTTAGAGGTCTTCACTTATAAAAAACTATTTTACCTTTTATTACCACTTCTTGAAAATTTTAAAAACATAATTTGAATTTTAAAATACTATTCAATTAATTTTACTCAATTTCAATTTATTAAAGTGTGTGAGGTGTATACATGGCAACATAAATACATGATGGCTAAAATCCTTTTGTCATTTTATTATCTTAGCATAAGTGGACTCTTATCATAGTTAATATTTTATTATTCCTAAAAATTATTCACACATTAGAATACATACAGAGACTCATTTATACATGACTTTCAAATGTTAGGAATGAAATTGAAATTATTGAAAACGTAAGTATGTATTTATAATTACCCAATAACATAGGCATTAATTCAAAATTTTAATATGTGTGGAGCTATGAGATAAGAAGTTTTATTTTTATTTTTATTATTAATTTTCCTATATTGATTAATTATATAATAGGATCTACTTATTGATGAGACTTGAGAGAATTGATGTGACATTTTCATATTTTTATAAGTTAAAATCATCTATTGTTAATTTTAATATTGAAAATAGATGAAACTTAAATAAATAATTTGAGTATGTATATGACCGATATTTAATGAAAAAATTATATTTTCAAGAAGCCCAAAATTTTCCGACATTATCCAAAAAAAATCAGACAAAAAAAAAAAAAAAAAATCGGAAGAGAGAAATTTACCGGCCGGTATATCGGCCGATATTTGCATATCGGCCGATATACCGGTTAATCCGGTATTTTAACCCCTGCTTTGTCCTATTTTAATTATTCCATTTTTTAATTTTTAATTTTTTTTAAGGAAGGGCTCTCAAAAGGCTTATGAAATTCTCTTCAACCTTCTATAACTCTTCCAAAATGCATATGAGATAAATAAATTGGAACAAATGGAGTATTAAATATTATTTACCTTCTCTCTTAAGTATCCTTTTTCCGGAATAGCATAATGCCCTAGCCTTATGCACCTTAGAGCAATTAGGATTTATTTTTTTCATTTTGCTAACATGTGTCTTTCTAATAGGTCCCGTAAACTATATTGTTTGAATTATATATACTAAATTTATTCAAATATATAAATTTATTTTTAAAATTATACTTTAAATTTTTTATATAAAACTTCAAAAATGAATGGTTTAACCTAGACACAGATTTTAAAGTATCTTTTAAGTTAAAAAATTCTATTAACAGACTCAATCATCTATTTTTATGTCTTTAAATAAAAATAATAAAATGTAATTCTAAAATAAATGCCAAACATCAAACATCTCATATAGGACATCAACTCGGGTCGGGTTTGGACCTGACCCAAGAAATCATGCTGGTCGGGTTGAGACTTTCGGGTCAATGGGTTGGGTCAGGTTAAGAAGACAAAAACCCGCATTAAATTCGGGTCAGGTTGAGTTGAGAAGACAAAAACCTACATGGGATTCGGATCGAGTTGCGGACTTTACAAGTTAACCCGACCCAACTAAAATTAGGCTAAAATGAGTTCAAAATGAAGGTCGGATCAGAATTCGGGTTGATTTGTATTAGAATTTGGGTCGGGTAGGGTCGAGAATTTCAAGTTGAGAATTTAGATCGAGTCGGGTTGGTTCCATAAATATTAACTCGAGTCGGGTCAGGTTTATTAAAACCCGACCCGTCCAACCCGAATTACAACCCTAATCTCATACATGGGTTAGAATTTCCTTTGCAAAATTTTAAAATACTAAAGTGCTCGTTTCTTTTAGATACCATTTGTAATTTTTAAAATACCTAAACTACCCTTTTGCATTCTCGTGAAATACTTAATGGCAGCCCAAGAAAGATACATTAATCATAAAAGGCGAATTAATAACCTAAGCGGGAGTTGGCTTGCAGTCTAGAAGTTTCCCTTATAAAAGGAGGACTTGAAGTTCTCGTTATAAAAGAAGGTCTTGAATTCGATTAATGGTCAACACTCCTCTAGACCACTCTCCATAGTTGCTTACTCAGTGTGTGTGGGATTAGAGACTAGCACATGCCCTAAAAACTAGTCGGTTTAAAGTGTCCCATGTCTAAATAAAAGTAAAACCCCTCGACAAGTAATTGAGTGAAATATGTAGAGACTTATACGATTATGAATGGACAAAATTTCACCTCTTTCTTATCGTAATAACTATATGATTTTAGTTTTACAAATTATTATTCTATGATTTTTTTTTAAGAATCCTCATTTAGCAATGATATCATATAATTGGGCTGTCCTGGCTCATTAGCATTCCACTATTAGTGGGCTAGAATTGTAGGCTGGGAAGGTGTGGCACATTTGTTAAGAACGTCTAAAATTTAGAAGAACTGACTTGTTAAATATAGTACTCCCTCTCTCCAAAATTAGTTGTCATATATGGATATTGGAATTATCTTAAAATAATTATCTCATTTATATTGGACTAGTATAAAGTGTGTTGACAATAGATGAGATCAAATGGAGTGCTAACTTTATATAGAGAATTTCTTAGAAAATACAAATATTTCAAATAAGAAAACTAAAATAAGACGAAGAGAGTAGTATATTTGTGTCCCTTTTAAGTCAAGTTTAAGACCCTTCAACTTTACATGAATTGGATTAAAATGTAGGTTCAAGGGATCAAGTTTACATTCTTTTATGAAACTAGCAATCTAAGCTCGAACTTTTTGAATTTGGTTAGGTTGATTTGGTCAAAGTTATCCCTCACAGTGCAGATTTGAATGTCATTTTGTAGACTGAAATTAAAAAAAAAAATGAATTATGAAATTCTAGTTCAGATTCTCAAACTCTACCCCAATTGGAATTAGGCAATTTCAAGTGCTACTTGAGCCATTCTGATAGTGATTTTTTAATTGGCCGAAAGTGTTCATGAGTCTCATCTGACTAATTTTTCGAGACATGTGAAAATCTCTCAATCCGTATACACCGATTAAAACTGCAGGTAAGGACCCATTGGCATGGGATGTGAATCGAACCTAAGACACACACTCCATGAGACAAGCCATTCTAATAGTGTTTTTTTTATCGACCGATGTTGTTCAGGAGTCTCACCCGACTAATCTTTTGAGACATGAACATCTCTCAATCCTCATACACTAAGTAAAACTACATATAATGACCCATTGACATGGGAAACGAATCGAACCTAAGACCTCTGATTCATAAGACGAGCCATTGTGATAGCGTTCTAGTCACTCGTTACTCGTCACACAAATCCAAGTCAAAATCTCTAATATCCATTGAAACCCGGGTGGCTCCGTGACTTAGACCCACTCTCGTCCATCTCCTTCCTCGTAGGCTCCTCCCTTGACCCGTATATATAATATTACAATCTTGTTCAATGTAGTTAATAGAAAATTTTTGACCTTAAACTGCTGGAGATGAAATCCTTGACGTACATCAATAGCTATAGTGCCAAATATTGGATTAACGGTGAGATTATCTCAAATGACTTCAAATTAAATATAATATAAAGATGAAAAGTAATATAAATATTGACTAAAAAATGGTCTTCTAATTTGTAACCAATCAATTTAAAAAACTCCATTTTACACATATATGCAACACACCTGCGCTTTTTCACATTCTGGGTTCAGACTGGGCTTCTTTTGTCTTAGCTTAGCTCATCTTGAATATATTCGAGTCTATCTGCAGTAAATATATTCGAGGCCAAGGAACAGGCGTAAACATACTTTTAATCAAGGGTTGAAAAACAGTCACGATCGATACATGGATCGATATATTTCTCTCTTTATTTTTTATTTTTTTTATAAAAACGGTCGATATTGACCAATATGATGTGGCTGAGATATATATCAACCGATACGAATCGTAGTCGCCGATATTTGGGCCCCTACTTTTAATAGTAAAATGACTTTCCACGTGGTGCACTCTATTCATACAATACCATTTATCCATTTGGGTGGTTCTTCACAAGGGTTCTATTTGGGTGTAGACTATCGAACACCTAATAAAATGACTTTATTTTGCAATTGACCATCCTTTTATTTGGGTCCCCGTTTACACACCCAGAAAATCTCTCTCTATACACTCATTTTTTAGTGGAGGTGGCTAATTACTATTTTACCCCTGTGTTTTCATTTGTTCGAACGAATTCTCAGTTCATTTCGTCATTCGTTCGAATGAATGGACACAACCCATCCCATTTTTATTCGTTCGAACGAATCACTCTGTTAAAACAATTCGTTCGAACGAATGAAGCGGGTGAACAGTAACGCGGGTTACTGTTCACTCGCCCCACTGTTCACCCGTGAAGGTTGGATTCGTTGAAATGAATCCGTCATTCATTCTGATGAATGACTGATTCATTACGATGAATCAATTTTTTTAAAAAAATTTAAAGTTATTTTTTAAATATTGTATATTTTTAAAATTTCTTAAATTAAATATCTGGACTAATTATGATAATCTGATAAAAATACTTTAAGATTTCAAGGTGTTTTGACACTCCTAAATATTTAAAACACAATATTTTATAAATAAGGGTATCCCTAGGGTGTGTCGAAAACACATTTAGGAGTGTCAAAAGACCTTGAAGTTTTAAAGTATATTTATCAGGTTATCGTAATTAGTCCGGATATTCAATTTGAGAAATTTTGAAAATACACAGTGCTTAAAAAATAATTTTAAAGTTTTAAAAGAGATTTTATTATTTAATACACTATGCACATTATTTTTTAAGCACTGTGTATTTCCAAAATTTCTCAAATTGAATATCCAGACTAATTACGATAACTTGATAAATATACTTTAAGACTTCAAGGTCTTTTGACACTCCTAAATGTGTTTTCGGCACACCCTAGGGATACCCTTATTTGTAAAATACTGTGTTTTAAATATTTAGGAGTGTCAAAACACCTTGAAGTGTTAAAGTATTTTTATCAAATTATCAAAATTAGTCCGGATATTTAATTTGAGAAATTTTAAAAATATACAATGTTTAAAAAATAACTTTAAATTTTTTTAAAAAAAATTGATTCATTCGGATGAATCAGTGATTCATCCGAATGAATCAATTCAGAAATTTAAAAAAAAATTGATTCATTCAATGAATTCGTTCACCCTTCACGGGTGAACATTAACCCGCGTTACTATTCACCCGCTTCATTCATTGGAACGAATTGTTTTAACAGAGTGATTCATTTGAACGAATCAAAATGGGATGAGTTGTGTCCATTCGTTCGAACGAATGACGAAATGAATTGGGAATTCGTTCGAACGAATGGAAACAAAGAGGCAAAATGGTAATTAGCCACCTCCACCTGAAAACGGGTGTGTAGAGAGAGATTTTCCGGGTGTGTAAATGGGGACCCTTTTATTTTTAAGGGGTCAAATGATGAAACTACAGATATGTTAGATTGATTAGATTTTATGAGAGTACTTCAAAACTGGGATTAAAAGTTGGGAAGTTGATATTTTTCTCTCTCCTTTCATTTTATTTTATTTTATTTTGATTCAAAAAATTCCAAAAATTTTACAGAAAATCAAGAAAACTCTAGATTTTTTAGATATGTAATTTTTTTATTAAGTAGCGGTCATTTACATATTCAAATATTGTTTTTAAGTTATAAAATAAAAAAAAATTCAAATGTTTTTAAAAATAATAGAAATATCTGTGAAATAAAATTTTACTACTAATAAGTCTAGCAAGGAACTCGAGTTTCAATGGTACAGGCGTCGAAAAAGAGCCAACCATCGTATTTCTTTTAGGTTAAAATTCAAAAAATGAAGTTGCGAAGAAGATATGGAGAAGAGATTAAGAAGCAAAGATCTGCTGGGTAATGGACTTTGTAGGATATCATATGATTTGTGTAGAGTGTTACTTATATATAAAAAAAAATTGACAGTTGTGAGAGGTGTAGCTTAACTGGTTGCCTCCCGCCTCAAAAAGTGGGAGGTTGCGTGTTCGAGCCACTATGGTCTAACCTTGGTGTACCCTAAGGGTAGTGGACTTACCCATAGGGATTTTGCTCTGAATATTCCGCAGTTTCGCACACATAAATTCAAAAAAAAATAAAAAAAATAATAAAAAGAAATGCAATTGGACAGACTGTGCGCGCTGCTCAGGCCAGCCCAAAACCTAGGAATCCTAACACTACGACTGTCCGCATGAAATCTTGTCCAAATTCTGTTTTGTAAGGACTAGTAAGGAGAAGACGATGGAGAGAAGGGTTTAAGGATTTTGGTTTGCTGGAGGGTTGGAAAAGAAAAGAGTTAAAATGAGAGGGGTGTGGGGCCAACACGGGCTTAAGGTTTAAAGATTTTGAAATTTTCTTTTACTTGATTGTTTCAAATAATTTAAAGCTCAAAATTGAAATCTAAAATTTAAAATTTATTTTTTATTTGTTTTGTTTTAAAATGAAAATCCAAATGGATAAAAAGGTTGCTTTAAGTTAAAAAATTTGAGACTTTAAAATTGATTTTTTTTTAAATACAAATTCTTAAAATTTTATTAAATTCTTTAGCAGAATTTTAACCTATAATTTCTAATTTCTAATTTCTATCATCACCTTCTTCCCCTTCCTTCCACCTTTTTCTTTTGATGTAAGTTGAAGTACGATGGCTTCTGAAGATGGGTCTTTCTTATTTTTTTTAAAGAATTTATAATGTAGTTTTCTTCTCTTCTTTCTTTATTTTACTTGAAAAATGAGTATTTAGATGAGTCTTAGAAGGTGGGTAAAGGGATATTATTTTTTTCTAATAATTATTTAAAGGTATTTCAATCTTTTAAATTTTTTCTCTTTTAAAGGACTTTTTTTCCTTTTAAAAAGGCCCCATTTAAAAATTGTCTTAGACCTCAATTTGTTTCTAGCCAGTAAGAACCTGTTTACCAAAGCTCCAAAAGTAGTGTTGGGCCTAGATGTCTTGGTGGGAGGTTGATGTTTTGTCAAGATTGGGTGGTAGGTGCAGAAGGTGCTAATACTAGTAAAGATAATACAGCTTTCAAAGACACTTAGGCTGTCTTTGGATTGGGGGTAAAGGGATAATGGAGGGTAACCTCCCATTATCTTTGTTCGGTAATTAGAGAGTAATAGAATAACACCCCTCTTTACCCTTTTTTTTTTCACTTTTTGAATACTTTCCTTTCACCCAAATGGTATTCATTCACCCCCTAAAAATTTACCCTCCATCCAAACGCAGTCTTAGACTAATTTGGAGGGTACGTAATCTCATAAAAACATTTACATGAGTGGCTTCCCCATTGGGAGCCCCATATGACCGCTAAGCCTTTACAAATATTCTTTTCTTTCTTACACTCATCTACGTATTATAAAATAAATTTATTCTGAGTTGATCTAACTATTGAAAGAAATTTTGTAATGTTATAGGTAAAATGATAATTGAATATTAAAAATGAAATTGAAAGAATAGTTTATATCAAGGTTTCTATATTATACTTCTTCTGTCCCAATTTAGTTGTCTAATATGTATTTTTAAACTCTTTCAAAATAGTTGTATGATATTTTATATTTATAAATTACAAGAACATGTAGATTCTCTCTATCTATCTACTTTATCTCTTGAAACTATCCTTAAAAGATTCAAAATTTTATAATAGGACAACTAAAATGGGACAGAGGGAGTAAGTTAATTGAAAAGCGATTTTAGTATTTTCAATTATTATAAATATACAAATATAATATCCCGACCCAAATTAGTGTCTAATTATGTGAATTTAGCTGTTAATTGTGATTAGTGACTTGTTAATCTAAAAGATTACAAGTGGGGTTTATTTAGAGTCAAAGTTTGACTCGATCTGAGTGGATCAGACTCGTTTAAAGCGTAGAGGCAAAGTTGAAATTATCTAAACTTTCTCCGGCTTAGACCCTTAAAATAATCTGTGTTTGAAAAAAATAAATTATTTGAGATATTTAAATTCTCAAATTTCACTCATTAATTTAGTTTTAAAATTCCAAGTCTAAAGAATTTTCCAGGCTGACATTTTGATTTGTAGAAGTGTGGATTTTGATTTGTCAGGAGTGTCCTTATTTTATAAAAAGTTAATTTTTAAATGTTTAAGAGCGTCAAACATCTAAGAATTTTGTAGTGTTTGTGGCAATTAAAATTGTTTGATTCGACTGTAAATTAAGAAGTTTTACATAATGTTATTTTAATTTTTGAAATTTAGTATTTAAGTGATTTATAATTAAAACATTGGATTTTCAATGTATTTTAAAGGTGTGATTTAAAATTTTAAAAAAAGATGTTTACTTTATTTTCCAAAACTATAGTAATTATTTGGTTTTGATTTATTTATCTAAATTATGGAGGTTATATAGTTTTGAATTTATTTATGAATAGATAATTATGAAAGTTTTAATAAATAAAAAATTTATAAAAATGAATGATTATTCACCATCCCTATGCCACTAGCCAAGTGGCGTGAGAGCTTCTTCTCCACAAGACACCTAATGTGGTTTTGTGTAAAGAGATGAGATGAGGTAGGTAGGAAGATAATAAAAAAAATAAAAAAATTCATGCCCACCTTCTCTCATTCATTTTTTGCTTTATCCTTTTTCCTTTCTTTCCTTTCTTCTTCTTCCTTCCTCTTCCAACGGTTTTAGTAGCTGTGTTTTGGAGTTTTTTTGTGGGTTTTCAAAGGAAGTCGTTTGTCCACTGAATTCGATGCCCAAGGTACGAAAGTTCATTTACTTGAAATTTTAGAAACTCTAAGATTGTTATTTTTGTAAAATGGAGTAGTTTGGAGCTTCAAATTTTGTTCTCAAAGATTTTAATGAAAATGGGTTTCTCTTTTAAATCTTAAATAACCTTTTCTAGATTAGTTCTTGAGTTTAAATTAATGGTTTACTTATACATTTAAGTTAGTATAAAATATAAAATATTTTATTGACTTGTTGTGGGTTAAATGAATCATAATTTCTTTTAGATATTCAATTTTTTGTAAATTATGTAAGATATTATGTTATCAGATGTGGTACCCCTTTTTGGTGGTGCACATTGGGCAATCTAATACTGAATGCACCACTTACCTCTTTTTACTTTAGGTTTTCATCGAGATTTGATTTAATAGTTCAAAACCTTGGTTTTCTTAAATTAATTCAAACCATTAGGTGCTATAAAATAATTGTAATTGAAAATTGAAGTTAACAATGTAGTTATTTAATTATTTATGTTGAGATTTTAACACTTTTAAATGATATATGTAGCATTTGAAAAATTAACCTATTTAACTAAGTAGTTTTGTAAGATATAAATATATGGTTTTAAAAAAAAAAAAAAAACTATTTTGATGTAGGGTTGATGAATTTTAAGAAAAGTATTTTAATTGGTTTTAAACTTAAATGACGACTTTCTAAATGATGTTTAAAATCCAATCCGGATGATTTTAAATTAAAATCTCAAAATCTCTAAATTAAAGATTGTCGGATACTTTGAGCAATGTTCCTAGTTAAAAGACTAAAGCTTTAACCCCCATTCATCGTCTTCTCAATTTTGAGATTCTTTTTAAACAAAAATGTGTTCTGGTAGTCGAATCAACTCAGTTGTCACTAAGGCCGACTATAAGATAAATCAATAGTGTCCTAACTCTGACTATTATTTAATTGTATCAGTTTGACCGGCTCTCTTTCTCTTTTACGCAAATCGAAAAACTCACGTAACTTTGTCGATCAAGGTGATGAGACTCAACTGTGACTTATTTGTATATGAATTGTGGTTTTAAATGTCAAATTAATGAAGTATATAGGTTATGTAAGTTTGAAACTGAAAAGAGACAGAAATCTCAAACTCGGACTGTCCTCTGTTGTTCGAGATCTCGACACCCAATCCGAGATCTTGGTATAGGACAAGAGGTCTCGGCACAAAAGCCGAGATCTCAGTAAACTTAGAGTGTTAAAGGAAACTAAGTACATTAGAGTACTATATTTCCTAAGGTCTCGGAAGTGTCCTGAGATCTCGTAGCCCGAGGTCTCGAAGAGGAGTTTGAGATCTCGATACACTGTAATTAGGAAAAAGTTAAAGAGTTGTATTTTAAACCCTCTGTTGTCCGAGGTCTCAAACCAAGATCCAAGGTCTCAGTAACCTGATGTTGTGTTTTCTCTAGGTTGTTTAACTCAGGTTATTACTAGTGGATGGTAAGTGTATCTCCTCTTTGTAACCCTTGTGAAAAGGGGTATAGGGAGAAAATTGTGATGTGTGGATTTATCCAAGTCCACTTGAGCAATAGTGAGAAATGTCCAATGATAGTGCATGGTGTAGACACATGCTCATGGTTCACGGTGAGGTCATTGATGCATGTTGTAGGTGCAATATTAGATCATGTATTGTGTTTTATTCTATAGTTATAAATGCATGTGATGTATAATGTGATTAAATATGCATGCATGTCAATATTACTGTACTAACATGATGGTGCAGATGATAAAAAAAAAGGGTGAATGTTCTGGGTTGTTTAATCTAGATTAAACCAGTGAATGGTAAGAATTCTCCGGTGCAAAACCCTTGTGGAAAGGGATAAATGGAGAAAATAGTAAGTGAGTAGTGTTTGTGTTACACCCAGGATTATGGAATTGAAAATTTATATAGTGTTAAACAGTACACTATCACAGTACACTATCACACACGTGTTAAGTGGGTCGAGCTTTTTTAGAATGTTGTATTTTGTCTGCATTCGAAGATGAGTGGGATTCTTCGACAGGGTTGAGTGGGATACCTTAGACCTCTACAGTTGAGGTTAAGTGGGATACCATTGTGTGTCAAAGAGTTAATGATATACTTTAAAAATTGAAATAAAAGAACAACTATCACAAGTTCTGTTAGTCACATGTTCTGTTAGTTGTTTAAGATGCAGTGTAAATTATATTTCTCTATCACATGCAATACCTATGATTTTTTAGTTCTCTTCACTGGGCTAGAAGCTCATGTGTACCTCAATGTAGGGTATGATCTAGAAGCAGTGAGGGACCTCTCGGCGATGGTCTAAGCTGTAGAATCTCTAGATTCCCATAAGTAATTATGAAATACGTATTTACTTAGTTGTTTTACCATGTAAATATTGATTAGGTTGACCACATGTGGCAACTAAATTTATATATGTGTGTAATTATGGTATATAATGATAGAGAAACTTAAGTTGTGTTTGTTATACTTGGGATAATCTCATGTGATAGTTTATATTTCTTGAACATGTGTGGTTTCGTCATAGGCTAAGGTTGACTCAAGGCCCATAGATTTGTGGAGTTTAGGGTTTGTTTAAAAAATAAATAAATTGTTAGTCACGTTCCAAACCAACATCTCAGGTTGGGGCGTGACAACAAATTACAAGAAGATTTAGATTCTCTCTATCTATCTACTTTGTCTCTTGAAACTATCCTTAAAAGATTCAACATTTTAAATTAGGACAACTAAAATGAGACAGATGGAGTAAGTTAATTGTAAAACGATTTTAGTATTTTCAATTATTATAGTTTCATGCATTACATTTAAAGATTGATTGCAGTTATGTCTCTTCAATGTTATTCCATAAGCACCAATTTAATTGATATATGCACTAGATAAAGTTTTAATCTTATTTTGCCATTTTAAACTTGTCAGATGGATTATAAATATTAATAATTTATAAAATTAATTTATTATAATTAAATAAAGATCAAATTAGATTTAATATTTATCTATCTTATTAGTTAGACATCCAAATGATTGCCACATGTTAACCGTAGCAAAAGTAAATCTTATAACATACAATAATTTATTATTCTTAAACATTGGTCTTGCATTGATATATGAAGAACTTAATTACAAATAACTTTTAAATATTAGAGATACAATTCTAACAATTAAATCCTAAAATGTATTTATAATTGATTTAAAAATATAGATGCGTATATACAAAATTACAAACACACTGTTAAAAGAGATTAATCTACATCGTTGAATGCCTTGTGGACCTAGCCCACTTTTTTCAATTTTCCAATTGTGGATTTGTGGAAATTGCAGAGTGCAGACAAGGCAGTGAGAGTGAGAGCGAGAGCTTGTGTTCTGTCTTCAATGGAGGAAAACAAGGCTGAGGACGTAATTGTATCAGTAGATCCTCCTCCATCAATCAAAGAAGAAGAAGATGGAGATATGAATCCCTTTCTGAAGATCGTCCAAAACCCAGATGGCTCCTTCACTCGTCCCAATCCCCTCCCTCTCCTTCCTCCAAATTCCTCTCCTTCTTCCGCCGTTCTATCCAAAGACGTCCCCCTCAACCCTGCCAACGGCACCTGGGTCCGGATCTTCCGGCCCTCTCCGACCCAAAACCAGATCACCGCCCTTCCCATCATCGTCGATTTCCGTGGAAGCGGATTCGGCTTTACAAGCGTTGCTTCCGAACCCCACCACAAGAGGTATGAGAATATCGCCTTGCATATCCCCGCCATCATCGTCTCCGTCGAGTACCGCCTCGCGCCCGAGCACCGCCTTCCCGCTCCGTACGAAGACGGCGTCGACGCCTTCCTTTGGGTCAGGGACGAGTCGACACGTGACCCCTGGTTCGACTCCGCCGATCGCAGTCGTTGCTTTCTAATGGGCAACAGCGCCGGCGGAAACATTGCCTACCACACCGCTCTCCGGGTCCTCCCCCTCCAGAGTCCAAGCCTCCGGCTCCGAGGCCTCATTCTCAACGAGCCGGCCTTCGGCGGTGTTCAGAAGAAGGAATCCGAGCTGAAGCGGAGACTCGACCCGATCATACCGCTCACCTTCCTCGAATACATGTGGAATATTGTTCTGCCCGCCGGAGCTGACAGGGACCACGAGTTCTGCAATCCGACGACTGTAGGGGGCTACGATGATAGAGTGGGGCAGCTGCCCAGGTGCTTGGTGACGGGTCACGGGCAGGACCCGCTTGTTGACTGGCAAAAGGAGTTTGTGAGAATGGCGGAAAGGCGAGGGGTAGAGGTGGTCGCTTTCTTCGACGAAGACGGAACCCATGGCATCGAGATGACTGATCCGAAGAAGGACCAGGAGCTCTTGATGTACGTCAAGGATTTCATCTCCAGCAGTTAAACGGTCGAGATTTATCTACTTACCACTTTCAGCCAGACTTCTTATATCATTTTCTGTATTTGTCGTGAAGCTCTCTTTTGTTTTGTTTCGAGTGAAATGATTTTCTTTGGATGGATTAGAAACTTGGGTCAATAATTGACAGCTGTTGCTCTGCTTTTTGATACTTAATAAAGAAAATAGCACGTAAATTAAATTATTATAAATTATTATATATATATATATATATATATTTTTTTTTAAATTTATGTGTGAAAAATCGTGAGATATCGAGATGGGAGACAACCAATTAATCAAAGGCATTTAAATATTTTATTGACTAATCTTTCATGACAAGTGCGCACGTATTCAAGCCAACTCTTTAAGATTGTGTACGGATTATATTAAAAAAAAAATGATGATAGAAATATAATTGGGAGTCAAACATATATTTTTATAATTTAAATGGTGACATAAGTAAAAAAAGAAAATTTTAATAATTAAGTTACAAATTTAATTTTAATAATATGTCAACTTATTAAAGAAATTTAATTTAAATAGTTGAAAATATAAAAGAATATTTAAGAATTTATAAAAAATTTGGATCATCTACTTAATAGACTAGTTTTTTAGGACAAATACTCAAAGTCTTTACCAAAAATATCCATGATAATAAAAAATAAAAAAAAGGGGGAAGTTTTTCGTTTCATTTATTTACTAACTTTTTAAATTATATTTTTTATTCAATTATATCAACTACCATATTATCTATCAACTCACATCTCATCATATCTTGTCTTACCATTTTAATCAACATTCTCTCTATTTTATGTAAGCTATTTATCTAAATATGCAACGGAGGCAGCTGATGAAGACTGCAAAAGAAGAGAGGTGTGACTTGGTGGTCAGAGGTGGGGGGTTCATCAGCTTCACTTGATTTAAACTCGAGCAGAAGTTCGGGGATGATTTTTACTGTAAAATCAAACTACTTTATCTTCTCTTACTATTTGACTTCCTTGAATGAAATAATTATAATTTTTTTATTTAATTATTCATTTCATTGTTTTAGATTGAATGTTCAACAAACTAGTGACAGTGACTTCATCTGTTTCATAGTTCATACTCAAGAATTCTACTTATGATCGTAGCACATGTCATACTTCTCTTTTTTTTTTTCTTTTTCTTTTTTTTTTTTAATATTTTTATATCAAATACTAAGTTTGGTAATATCTTAGGTTTAAATGGGCAAACATGGGAAGAGAAAAAGTCATCAGACTTAAGCGTGTTCTGTGTCCTAGAGTGAGAGTTGATATAAGAATATATATGGAACTTCACTTCACAGAAGTCTTTTTAGGAGCAAATTTAAGTTGACTCACCAAAAGAAAGTCATTTTAACCGTAAACACTGTTGTGCAAGGAGGTGAGTGAGTTTAAATTCTTTTAAAATATTAAGATGTATATTATTTGTATCATATTAATTAATTTATATAATATAAAATACATTTTTTTTTTTTGATATAAAATCATGAAAATGAATGATTGAGTCTTAAAATAGAATTTTCTAACTCAAAAAGAATCTTAAAATCTGTCTTCAAGTTCAAACATCTATTTTTATAGTTTTATATCATAAAAATGTATAATTTAAAAAATAATTTTTTAGAGATAATTAGATATGATAGATACAATTCTATGATATGATTTAGTTGGCCAATTCAAAGGACAAATGTCAAAAATTATAAAAAAATTGCATTTTTCGTGCACAGGTATATACGGTCAGGATAGTAGCGTGTCTTTTCTTAGTCAAAGTGTTAGAGTTTCCTTTTACTCCCCCTGTCTCATTTAAATTGTTCCATTTTTTAAGTTTAATTTTTTTAAAGAAGCGCTCTAAAAAGGCTTATGGAATTCTCTTCAACATCCTATAACTCTTCTAAAATATATATGAGATAACTAAATTGAAAGAGATAGAGTATTAAATATTATTTACTTTCTCTCTTAACTATCTTCTTTTTAAATAGCATAATGCCCTAGCCTTATGCAGGTTGTTAACATGTGTCTTTCTAATAGATTCCATAAACTATATCATTTGAATTATTTATACTAAATTTATTCAAATATATAAATTTATTTTTAAAATTATACTTTGAATTTTTATATAAAACTACAAAAATGAATGGTTTAACCTAGACATAGATTTCAAGGTATTTTTAAGTTAAAAAATTCTATTACAAGGCTCAATCATCAACTTTTGTATCTTTAAATAAAATCAGGGTGGTCATTTAGACACCGTGTTTTTTCTATCAAGAGGCACCGTTTTTCAAAATTTATGGTGAAATTACCATTTTGCCCTTCGATTTAAAAAAAAAAAAAATGAAGTCGGGTCCCATCGTCTAAAATGAACTTTTTCATTCATTCAGATGGTGAGACCGTCCGGGATTTTCAAACGAGCCCATTTCACAATTGATTTCTACAAACTCGGTATCAAAATTCATCTACTCTGAATTTTATAAACTCCGGGACTGATTTTAAGTGAAAATGGTATAGTTTTGGACTTAAAAAATCATACTCAAAGAATTAAGGAAAAATAGCATTCCCTTTTAATTCTTTGGGTACGATTTTTTAAGTCTAAAACTATACAATTTTCACTTAAAATCAACTCCGGAGTTCATAAAATTCAGACTAAATGAATTTTAATACCTTGTTTGTAGAAATCAGTAAAGAAACTGTCTCCCTACCAACGGTAACCTTTACGCGTTTGAATCAGATTTTCAAACTAGGCATTTTCTCAACCAATTTCTACAAACTACTCAATTTTTAATATATTCATTTTAGTGATTAAAGTTACCAGACAATTATGAGTCTTTGACCACTAAAATCAAATGAATAGAAACTAAAATTGAACTTAAATTTGGTATACTTACTCTTCTTAAAACCTAATTTTAATATGAAAAGTCATTTTCCTAATAAAATATTTCAAAATAATTAAAAAGGGAAAGTGAATCATGTGTACACATGCCTAAATATGCTAAAAAGCTTCACAGGCTTCCCAGACTGTATTGTATACACATTTCAAACCCATTTGGTGGATCTTGAATTGGGTTTGGGCCAAGGAACAGGCCTAAACATAGTGTTAATAGTAAAATGACATTTCAGTCCAGGGGTCAAAAATTCGGCATCAAACCCGCCGAGATTTCGACCCCTGCTTTCCATATGGTGCACTACATTCATGCAAATACCATTTTCCTAATAAAATGACTTTATTTTGCAAGTGACCATCTTTTCATTTTTAAGGGGTGAAATGATGAAAATACAGATCTGTTAGATTGATTAGATTTTATGAGAGTACTTCAAAACTGGGATTAAAAGTTTGGCAAGTCAGATACTTTTCTCTCTCCTTTCATTTTTATTTTTATTTTTTTTATTCAAAAAATTCAGAAAAACTTACAGAAAATCAAGAAAATTCTAGACTTTATAGATATGTAATTTTTTTATTAAATAACGGTCATTTACATATTCAAATATTGTTTTTAAGTTATAAAATAAAAAATTTCAATTTTTTTAAAAAATAACAGAAAAATCTGTGAAATAAAAATTTCACTACTAGTAGGTCTAGCAAGGAACTCGAGTTTCAACAGTACGGACGTTGGAGAAAAGTCGAAAATTGTGTTTTTTAGGTTAAAATTCAAAAAATGAAGTTGGGAAGAAGACGTGGAGGAGAGAATAAGAAGCAAAGATCTGTCAACTAATAGACTTTGTAGGATATCATAGGATTTGTGTATAGTGTTACTTATATAAAAAAAAATTGATAGTTGTGGGAGGTATAGCTCAACTGGTTGCATCCCGTCTCAAGAAGTGAGAGGTTGCAGGTTCGAACCTCTATAGCTAACCTTAGTGTGCCCTATGGGTAGTGGGCTCATCCGTGGGAGTTTTACGCTAGATAACCCACTATTTTTCACACATAAATTAAAAAAAAAAAATGTAATTGGACAGGCCGTGCGCGACTTAGTGGGCCTGTTGATGGTAGCTGGCAATATCTATGAGCCTCTAAAATTCTGTTTTGTAAGGACCTTATTTTGTTTACCAAAGCTCCAAAAGAAGTGTTGTAGAGGACATAGATTCATGTGTGTGTTGGGCCTAGATGTCTAGGTGGGTGGTAGGTGCAAATGGTGCTAATTCTAGTAAAGATAATACAGCGTTCAAAGCCACTTAGGCTGCATTTGGATTGGGGTAAAGGGGTAATGGAGGGTAACCTCTCATTACCCTGTTTGATAATCGGAGGATAATGGAATAACAGCCCTCTTTACTCCTTTTTCTCATTTTTTGAAGACATTTTTCATGCAGAGGGTATTCATTCACTCCCCTAAAAATTTACCCTCCATCCAAATGCAGCCTTAAACTAATTTGGAGAGTAAGTAATCTCATAAAAACTTTTACATGGGTGGCATACCCATTGGGAGCCCTATATGGCCGCGAAGCCTTAACAAATATTCTTTTCTATCTTACGCTCTTCTATGTATTATAAAATAAATTTATTCTGAGTTGATCTAACTATTAAAAGAAATTTTGTAATGTTATAGGTAAAATGATAATTTAATATTAAAAATGAAACTGAAAGAATAGTTTATATTTAGGTTCCTATATTATAAGTTAATTGTAAAGATTTTAGCATTTTCAATTATTATAATTTCGTCCATTTCATTTAAAGATTGATTGCAGTTATGTCTCTTTAATTTTATTCCATAAAGCATAAGCACCAATTTAATAGATGTATGCGCTAGATACAGTTCTAATCTTATTTTGCCATTTTAAACTTGTCAGATGGATTATAAATATTAATAATTTATAAAATTAAATTATCATAAGTTGAAAAAATATAATTAAATAAAGATCAAATTAGATTTAATATTATCTATCTAATTAGTCAGACATCCAGATGATTGCTGCATGTTAAGCGCAGCAAAGGTAAATCTTATAACATACAATAATTTAGTATTCTTAAACATTGGTCTTGTATTGATATATCAAGAACTTAATTACAAGTAACTTTTAAATATTAGAGATAAAATTCTAACAATTAAATCCTAAAATGTATTTATAATTGATTTAAAAATATAGATGCGTATATACAAATTACAAACACAGTGTTAAAAGAGATTAATCGACATCGTTGAATGCCATGAGGACCTAACCCACACAAGAGGACCTAACCCACACAAGTGAAATAATTCTCAAAGACAAGAATTTTTTTTTATTATTATTTTATTATTAAATATCTGAACCTTGGTCACTTTTTTCAATTTTCCTAGTGGAATTGCAGAGTGCAGACAAGGCAGTGAGAGCGAGAGCGAGAGCGAGAGTTCTGTCTTCAATGGAGGAAAACAAGGCTGAGGACGTAATTGTATAGGGAGAGCGAGAGCTTGTGTTCTGTCTTCAATGGAGGAAAACAAGGCTGAGGACGTAATTGTATCAGTAGATCCACCTCCATCAATCCAAGAAGAAGAAGATGGAGATATGAATCCCTTTCTGAAGATCGTCCAGAACCCAGATGGCTCCGTCACGCGTCCCAATCTCCACCCTCTCCTTCCTCCAAATTCCTCTCCTTCTTCCGCCGTTCTATCCAAAGACGTCCCCCTCAACCCTGCCAACGGTACCTGGGTCCGGATCTTCCGGCCCTCTCCGACCCCAAACCAGACCACCGCCCTTCCCATCATCATCGATTTCCATGGAAGCGGATTCGCCCTTTCAAGCGTTGCTTCCAAACCCAACTACAAGATGTCTGAGAATATCGCCTTGCATATCCCCGCCATCATCGTCTCCGTCGAGTACCGCCTCGCACCCGAGCACCGCCTCCCCGCTCCGTACGAAGATGGCGTCGACGCCTTCCTTTGGGTCAGGGACGAGTCGAACAGTGACCCCTGGTTCGACTCCGCCGATCCCAGTCGTTGCTTTCTCATGGGCAACAGCGCCGGCGGAAACATTGCCTACCACACTGCTCTCTGGGTCCTCCCCCTCCAGAGTCCAAGCCTCCGGCTCCGAGGCCTCATTCTAAACGAGCCGGCCTTCGGCGGTGTTCAGAAGAAGGAATTCGAGCTGAAGCGGACACTCGACCCGATCCTACCGCTCACCGTCATCGAATACATGTGGAATATTGCGCTGCCCGCCGGAGCTGACAGGGACCACGAGTTCTGCAATCCGACGACTGTAGGGGGCTACGATGATAGAGTGGGGCAGCTGCCCAGGTGCTTGGTGACGGGTCACGGGCAGGACCCGCTTGTGGACTGGCAAAAGGAGTTTGTGAGAATGGCGGAAAGTCGAGGGGTAGAGGTGGTCGCTTTCTTCGACGAAGACGGAACCCATGGCATCGAGATGATTGATCCGAAGAAGGGCCAGGAGCTCTTGATGTACGTCAAGGATTTCATCTCCAGCAGTTAAACGGTCGAGATTTATCTATTTACCACTTTTGCGAGCAAGACTTATATATTTTCTCTATATGTCGTGAAGCTCTCTTTTGTTTTGTTTCGAGTGAAAAGATTTTCTTTGGGTGGACGCTGAATTATTGACTGCTCAAGTCTTTGAGTAGAAACTTGGGTCAATAATTGACAGCTGTTGCTATGCTTTTTGATACTTTGTAAAGAAAATAGCATGTAAATTTAAGTATCATATATATATATATATATATATATATATATATATGTATGCCGTGCATTTAGACACCCACGTATTTTTCACTTAACATCCGTTTTCAAAATTTTTGGTTAAATTATGGTTTTACCTTCCTATTTTTAATCTTTCTAACGATTTTGCAGTTTATTTTTTGATCATTCGAATAATTCTAATAGTTCGAAAGATCAGTTCGAATGAATGCCAAAATGCTATAGTAACGTGTTATTTAAATAATAAAATTTCATTTAAAACTTTAAAGTTATTTTTTAACTACTGTGTATTTTCAAAATTTGTCAAATTAAATATCTAGACTAATTACGATAATGATGTGAATTTTAAATTACTCGCAAACGTACGAACCGATTTATAGTATAGAGTATGAGTGCGAGGTCGTAACCAAGGGAAATCTACAAAATATATGTAAGAGATAAAAAAATCGCACTATTTAAAAATGATGTGATTTAAGGAAATAATTTTCTAAAACATTTAGTTATAATCTTAATTTAAAACAATGAATAGTTTTGATGAATTTTTGAGAAAAAGAAAAATAAATCAAGAATAATTTTTTTTTACATAATCTACAATGGAATCGGGTCAAACATCGACGCGGCATATTATCCAATTTAAAGAGAATAAAATCACGGCCTAGACTATGAAATATTCTAGAGTTATAAAATATAATTCAAATTTATTTTCTATTAAAATTCTAATTAGAATTTTTATGTCATCCTTTAAATTAGATTTTTTTTCCATTCAAGCCATAGGCTTGAGCGGGTTTTATACTTGTGTTTCCCCAAATCTAAAACAACTGTTCTTGATAAGAACCTTAGATTGGAAAGACGGCAAGTCCCACTGATCCTAATAGGGGTTCTACTTTCCTTGAAAAAAAATTCTAAAATAGTTTCTTACATAATATTCATAAAAAGAATTAAAAATAAAATACAAATCATCACTATTAATATTTTAATAACTGGGATCATCATAAATCTAAACAACTGCCATGAATTTTTATTAATAAATTGAAAATAAAATACAATTCTTTTGGATTTGACATAAAAATAAAAATAAAAATAAAATAACTTACAAGAAATTATTTATTTTTTTCCTTCTGTCTTTCGGTCGTCCAATTTCAGCCTTCAATGTCTTGTCCGATTCGACTTTCAATGGACCCGAAGCCTTGAATTTATAGGAGAGAAGGGATGACATAAGATACTTTTCAAAACTCAGCCGGGATAAGACCCATTTCAAATTCAAATTCAGTCGGGCTCTAGCGATTGGCTAACCCTCTTCTTTTATCTTCCTTCTTCAATTCCCAACTGCCTTTTCTATCTTCTCGGCTATCTGGATCGGCTAACACCTTATCCGTATTTGAAAACTCAAATGAGGATCGGTCTTTTCTTCCTTATTTCTCTCTCTCTCCTTATCTCTCCTTATTTGAAACCCACTACACGGCAGCTCTTCTTTCCTCTTCTTCTTATCTCTCCATCTTCTTTTTTTTCTTCTTATCTCTTTTTTTACCTCTGCTCTTGTACCTTATCTCTTTACTTCAACTGCTGGGTGTTGCCGTTGATCTGCCTCCTCAGGTGGCTGCTGCTCTGGTGCTTTTGCTTCAGCCGGCTACCTTCAGCTGGCTGCCCGTGTCAGCTGATTTCTCTGCTGGTTTCTCAGTTTGGCTGCCTTTACTCGACTGACTGCATCTCAGCTGGCTGCTGATTGCTCTTGCTGAGATCGCAGCTGCTATCTCCTTCTTCTTCTCACCATTTCGGCTCAGTCATTGCCTGCTTTCAGCTTCTCTTTTCATGCTGCCCTTCTTCTCTTCTTCGGCTCAGTCACTGCCCCTCAGCTCGGACAGCTGCTACTGGCTGCCGTTTAACTCTGCTCGGATTGGTTGCTGCGTGTGCGCCGCTGCCTGCTGCAGATCCATCATCGGCAGATCTGGCTGATTGCAGTCGGTCACTGCCCCTGCTTCAGCTGGTTGCCTTCTGTTCTTCTTGGCGCTGCTGGTTGCTATCCTCTCTTGCCTCTGCTGCAATCTTCAGTCGGCTGCCCGCTGTTCACTGTTTCTCCATCGCTGCAAAGTCAATCTGGTTGCTTCCGGTCGCTGTGCATGGCTCTGCTCGCTGCCGGTGTTTTCTGTTTCAGCCGCTGCCCGTGCTGCTGTTGGTTGCTGCTGCACGCTGCTCTACTTCAGTGCTGAGATCGCAGCTGCTCGGGCAGAAGAGATCCGGTCTCAGCTGACTGGTTGCTGCTGCACGGCCGCTGCTATGCTCATCTCAGCATGTTTCAGCTGCTCTTCTTCCTGCTGTTCTCCACTGTGTGCCGCCGCTGGCTGCTCGGGCGGCTGTTGCTGCTCAAGTGGGCAGCCGATTTGCACTGGCTGCCATCTGCTCGGCTCTCTACTTCTCACATTTTCGTCCATGAGCCCTGCAACCAGAGAGAGGAAAGAAAAAAGAAAAAAAAAAGTAGAAAAGAAATGGAAAAATAAAAGAAATAGAAACAGTTCTTTCACGCTTTCTTTAGGCGGTGTCGGACACCCGATCGACAGTAAACAAGAAAGATTGGAAAATCAGACTCGACGTTCACTCAAAATAAAATTTAAATATTAATTACCCGATCAACTTGACTTGACCATTTTGAAGGTGACGTCGACCGTATTTTTTTTTCTTAACCATTTTTTTTCATTTTTATTTTCTTTTTTTTGTATTTTTCAAAATAAATTGTAAAAACTAAAAATAACATTTTAAATCTATCTAATATTTATAAAATAAGGACTAATTAATCTAATATTAAAGGGTAAAATTGTAATTTTACGGTGTTCATCAGATAACATGATAAAAATACTTTAAAACTTGAAGGTCTTTTGACACTTCCAAATGCTTAAAATACAGTGTTTCACAAATAAGAGTATCCCTACACTGTGCTGAAAACACATTATATATATATATATTAAGTGTGGAAAACTGTGGGATATCGAGACAGGAGACCACCAATTGATCAAAGGCCTTATCTGACTAATCTTTCAAGACATGTGCACACATATCTACACATACTAAGAGTTTTTGGATGGGGAGTGGCCCTTCATTGGAATTGGTCATGGATTGAATCCAAGACATCAATCTTAAAGTCTTTTGTAGAGACTATCAAGCCAACTCCTTAAGATTGGCTACGGATTATATTAAAAAAAATGATGATAGAAATATAATTGGGAGTCAAACATATGTTTCTATAATTTAAATGGTGACATAAGTAAAATAAGAAAATTTTAATAATTAAGTTACAAATTTAATTTTAATAATATGTCAATTTATTAAAGAAATAGTCTTATTAGATTAAATTAAAAATTGTCAATATTATTATTATAAGAAAAATTTATTTTATTTTTTACTATTTAATTTTAGAAAATATTTTCTATGGAAAAATTTAAGGCCCTTACCTCTCTCTGAGTAAAAGGGTATTGAATAAAACAACTGATACACGCAATCCTCCACAAACTATGAGCATCGAGTGACTATAGAACTCGAGCCTGATTTAAAAATAAAGTTGATAATTAAAAGAGAGTTCCAATTTAAATATTTATTATACTCACTAGATTTAATGCATGTATCTTTTTTATAATGTTAAGATGAATTTATTTTAAATTTTGATATTCAAATTAGTTTTATTTTATAAGACACTGAACTTGCCTCATTGTAAAAATTCATGACCAAGACTGGCTCCCATTCTATGTGGCAGTATGAGAGATCCTTGCTGCATTATTTTGTTTTATTTTTTGGTTGCTGGATTATTTCAGTTTCAATGATAAAATAATCTCACTAGATTTTGGTTCAAGATACAGTTATCATTTAAAATACATTTTATCATCTCAATAATAATTAATTAGTAAAAAAGTCCTTTTACAGAAAATAGGTGTCTCTCAAATGATATTTTAAATAAAATATATTTTTAGATCTATTTATAAGGAATGTAAAATTTGAAGATTACGTATGAGCGTTATAGATGTTCAAAAAGGTCTTAGGAGTCTATCATGATCGAAAAGTTTTTTTGACCGATAGAAATTTTGCGTTGAAGAATGTCATTGATTAAGAGTTCTCTAATGCTGTACATATCTTCTGTATTTGGCACATAAATGAGAATATTTTTGCTCATTGTAAGCCTCTCTTTAAGAAAGTAAAAGAATGGAATGTATTTATAACCTAATGGAATGACTTAGTCGAGTCTCCATCCGAAGTTGCATTTAATGAAGTATTTGAGACATTCAAACAAGATTTTAAAGATTATTCGGAGGCAATAACCTATATAAAAAGGAAATGGTCCCACATAAGAAGCAATTCGTTAAGGCATAGATCGATTGGAGTTTATATTTTCAAAATTCAACTACTTCAAGAGTTGAAGATACACATTCAGTGTTGAAACATTATATAGCTACCTCCACTAGTGATTTATATGTTGTCCGAAGGAAAATATCCCATGCCATTAAAAATCAGTTTCAAAACTTCAAGATTCAAATCAAGGATGAAAAAATCTGGTTTGTTCTTACTGTTTCGATTCCTTTTTTGATGAAATGAACGACAAAGTATCACAATTTGTATTAACTGATGTTTACAAACAATATGTTATACTCATAAACAGGTCATTTTCACCCAATTGTACATAAGAGTTTACAGCTTCCATGGGCTTACCTTGTGCTCACAGAATGCAATGGATAAAGAAGTTACATTTGGATCAGATCCATCTACAATGGAGGATGGATTTGATTTCATTTGACGACTTGAACATTGAAATGAATCGACTTGGGGATGAATTAGATGTATAATGGGAAGGCATTAAGAAAAAATATGGAAATCTGTATACATTTGATCAAGAGGGGCTCCGAGATCATCTCGAAGATCTTGCCAGTGACGAGATGCATATTAGTCAACCTATTATGCAGTATACCAGAGGACGTCATTCAGGTTCAAAGAATTCAAAGGGTCAAACATCTATAAGATGAGATCCTTCTGCATTTGAGATTGTATAGAATCAATTGAATGGAAGAAGATGTGGATTATGCAAAAATATTGGTCATACGAAGAGAATATGTCCGAATAGAAATGTTGCACAAGCATTCTGCAGTATAGATTTAAATGATTTGCCTCAACCTCATGATTTCCATGAATCACAACCAACGAGTTTGTCTTAATTATCCCAAGTAAGTTACTTTTACTTAAGTGTCTGTATTTACATTTTCATTCGTATAGAATAGGGTGAAAAATATTAACACGTATTTCTTTTTCCACAGCCGACTAGTTCTTATGACTTCTTCGACGAATCGACATATAGCTCTGGTGATTTTAGAGATACAGGCGATTTCCAGCATTGGTGGAATCAGTGATGGGTGTCTATCATTTTCGCATGTATTCAGTTGAAAAAATATACTTCATTTGCAAAAAGTTGTATTAATTTTCATTCCGATATATTGATGCATGTATTCAAACAACAATTGTTATTTTGAATAAATCCAACAATACCCTTGACTGGTTTGCCTCTAAACATGGGACCTTTGAATGGTCTATCACTAAATATGAGACCCTTGAGTGGTTTGTCGCTAAACATGTGACCCTTTAGTGGTTTATCTCTAAACATGAGACCTTTTAGTGGCTTGTCACTAAATATGGGACCCTTTAGTGGTTTCTCGCTAAACATGAGACCTTTGAGTGGTCTGTCACTAAATGGGAAAAACTGTTTTTTAATCAGGCCATCTAATTTATAAGTTTTTCCCATTTAGTGACAGACCACTCAAGGGTCACATAATTAGTGACAGACTATTCAAAGGTCTCATGCTTAGCGAGAAACCACTCAAGGGTCCCATATTTAGTGACAAGCCACTAAAAGGTCTCATGTTTAGAGGCAAACCACTAAAAGGTCTCATGTTTAGCAACAAACCACTCAAGGGTCTCATATTTAGTGATAGACCACTCAAAGGTCCCATGTTTAGAGGCAAACCACTCAAGGGTCCCATGTTCATTCAGTTGTTTACAAAATTTACATACAAACAAAACATTCACCATGTTCATTCAATATTTACAAAATAGGTCATAAAAAGAAAACATTCACCATGTTCATTCAAAATTTACATATGAATATCAAAATATAAAAATTACAAAATAATTATAAAATTTTCAAATACAACGGCTACTCGGAGGCAGGAGCTGGGGCAGATGTAGAAGCAAGTTTATCAACATGAGCAAGTGCAGATGAAGGATGTGCATCAACATCAATAGGAGCAGGTGCAGATGAAAGAGGTGTTGGTGCAGATGAAGGATGTGTTGGTGCAGATACAGATGAAGGAGGTGTTGTTGCAATATGAAGAGACTGAGGTCGTTCCAATGGAAGACGCCCAGTCGCACTTTCAATGGGGTCATAAGGCCGAACCTAACGAACAACACCAGACGGACGAAGTTGAGTGGGGCCAGTCGAACAAGGCTGAGTGGGGCTAGTAGGGCGAGACTGAGAGCTGCCAGTGGACAGATCAACACCCCAAGCTCAAGACATCATCGTTGGACTTAAGAATGTTCTTGTGATCCCATACTCGCATCCTAGAAGTGCTCGTATTCATGTTCCTTGCGCTAAAAGAATAGACAATCTCATTGTATCTACCATTTGATTCTCCAAAATATTCAACATTCTCATTGTCCTTCCTTCCAACTCACCATTTTTCTGATCAATTTTTTCATTCAACCTTCCTTTCATCTCAACCAATTTCTGATCAAGCATTCTTTCAAGCCTTCCTTCCATCTTAGTAAATTTGATATCAATTTTTTCATTCAGTTTTTCAATGTTGTCAAGAATTAGCATAATACTGACTCCAGTATCAAGTGCCTCTGCCCCCCAACTTCAAGTGACTCTGCCCCTCAAACTTCAGGTGTGTCTGCCCTAACTTCAGGTGCATCACCCTCCCCTTCAGGTGCCTCAACCTGACGAGTATGTTCTACTTTGGGAACCCAACATGTACTGTCGAGTTTGAATTCCATCTTGCCCAAAATAGACGCATCCAATGTATCGGTCTTCTTCAAAACTATTTTGCTTTTAGGGGGAAGGGTGATTCTCCTTTGTTTAAACAAGCAAGACTGAAATAGGCTGTATGGAATGCTACATTTTCTCGTCTTACGGCAAGCTACCATGTGTTTTATGATGATGAAGGAGATATCAATTTCTTTGCCATTCAAAATACACCAGATGAGGAAACTATCAAAATAGGTCACATAGTTACTATGCCCTTATCTAGGTACAATATTCTTCGTAATAATGTAATATACAATTCGAGCTTCAAGGGCTAGCTCCATCAGCGCAGGCTTATCTGCTTTGACAATATCACTACGCCCACACATTTAGGTCATGGCCTCCAAGGGAACGAATCCTTCAACATCGGTGGGCCATGAATTTGTTTCATACTTCACAATAATGACACTGGGAAACTTAAACATTTTGTCCAGTGCCGAAGTTGAAATCTCAATTTCGGTCCTCTAACTTTGGATTTTACGGAATGTTTGGCCCTATCTTCAAACATCTTCGCATAAAATTCTTTCACCAATTTAGGATAAAAATCCTCTCTTATTGCGAAGAAGTTGCCCCAAACAAGCTTCTCAATATACTCATTAATTTTTATTCCAAAGGGTGGAAAAAAATAAGATCAATAATTTTACCAAAAATGTAGGGCCGAGAGTATAAATCCTCCTTATACAATGTTGCCGCTTCCAAAGAGGTGAAATGGTTGGGTCAAACGTCTCCATCTCCGTCGGTGTCTCCACCACTCTCGGTCTCTTCCCTCTCAATGTAGCGGTCACCCTCAACTTCTTCGCTCTCTATGTAGACCCTTGGGATGCCATGTGAAAGAAAGGGGTGTAAAGGAGAATCGGTTTGGAGGAGAAGGGAGAGTAGAAGAGGGGAGAATCGGTTTCGAGGAGAATCGGTTGAAATCGATTTGTGCGATCGAAGGTGGAAGAGGGGAGAGGGCAAGATCGAACAATTTGGAGAATCGTGGGGTTGATTTGGAGAAGAGGAAATGGTAGATCGAACGATTTGGAGAAGAGAAGAGAAAGGGTTTTAAGGTTTTAGGATTTTCAATCGCACGAATGAACGAAAGTGGAGAAAATTTCGATCGCTGGATTATACACAAGTGTAAGATCGATCGCACGATTTCTGTGATCGTGCGATCGATCTTACCGTAAACCCTAAATCGATCGATTGAATAGAGAGGTCGACTGTCAAAATGTTGACCTCTCAGTTAAAATCGATCACACAATCCTCTGTGACCGTGCGATCAATTACACTGGTATTCAATCCATCGGATGATCCCATGGGATCGTGCGATCGATCTTAAAACGGGTTGAGTGTCAAAAATGAGAAAGCATTTAGCGGTAAACACTTTTGTGCAAAGAGGCGAGTTTAAATTCTTTTAAAATGTTAGAATGTATATTATTTGTATCATATTAATTAATTTATATAAATATAAAATATATATGTTTAAAATTTTTATTTTTTGATATAAAATCATGAAAATGAATGATTGAGTCTAAAAATAGAATTTTCAACTTAAAAGAATCTTAAAATCTGTCTTCAAGTTCAATCATCTATTTTTATAGTTTTATATCATAAAAATATTATATAATTTAAAAAATAACTTTTTAGAGATAATTAGATCTGATATATACAATTCTATGATATGATTTATTTGACCAACTCAAAGGACAAGTGTCAAAAATTACAAAAAATGTGCGTTCGTCATGCGGAGGTATATATGTTAAGGATAGTAGTGTGTCTTTTCTTAGTCAAAGTGTTAGAGTTTCCTTTTACTCCCTCTGTCCCATTTTACTTGTTCTATTTCTTAAATTTAATTTTTTTAATGAAGGGTTCTCAAAAGGCTTATAAAATTCTCTCCAACATCCTATAAATCTTGCAAAATGCATATGAGATAATTAAATTGGAACAGATAGAGTATTAAATATTATTTACCTTCTCTCTTAACTCTTTTTTTTTTAGAATAGCATAATGCCCTAGCCTTATGCACCTTAGAGCAATTAGGATTTTTTTTTTTTCCATTTTATTAACATGTGTCTTTCTAATAGGTCCCATAAACTATATCATTTGAATTATATATACTAAATTTATTCAAATATATAAATTTATTTTTTTAATTATACTTTGAGTTTTTATATAAAACTACAAAAATGAATGGTTTAACCTAGACACAGATTTCAAGGTTTTTTAAGTTAAAAAATTCTATTACAAGGCTCAATCATCAACTTTTGCATCTTTAAATAAAATTAGGGTGGCCATTTAGACACTATGTTTTTCTATAAAGAGGCACTGTTTTTCGAAATTTATGGTGAAATTACCATTTTGCCCTCAGTTTTAAAAAAAACTGAAGTCGGGTCCCATCGTTTTCATTCATTCGGTCGGTGAGACCGTTTGGGATTTTCAAACGAGGCCGTTTCTTAACCGATTTCTACAAACTAGGTATCAAAATTCATCTACTCTGAATTTTATGAACTCCGAGACTGATTTTAAGTGAAAATGGTATAGTTTTGGACTTCAAAAATCGTACCCAAAGAATTAAGAAAAAATGACATTCCCTTTTAGTTCTTTGGGTACGATTTTTTAAGTCCAAAACTAGACCATTTTAACTTAAAATCAATCCCAGGGTTCATAAAATTCGGACTAAATGAATTTTAATACTTTGTTTGTAGAAATCAGTCGAGAAACCGCCTCCCTACCAACTGTAACCTTTGCGCATTTGAATCGGGTTTTCAAACTACGCGTACAAACAACTCAATTTTTAATATATTTATTTTAGTGATTAAATTTATCAGACAAGTTTGAGTCTTTAACCACTAAAATCAAGTGAATAAAAACTAAAATTGAGCTGAAATTTGGTACACTTACAATTCTTAAAACCTAGTTAATAAAAAAGATCATTTTTCTAATAAATTATTTCAAAAAATTAAAAAAGGAAAGTGAATCATGTGTACACATACACACATATAATGATTAAATATACTAAAAAGCCATGCGGGCTTCATTTATAAGCTCAATGCCTCAATCCTGCTTATTTAGATAAACGGGCTGAAAACTTTAGCCCAAGCTTAGCTTCCAAGACTGTATTGTATACACATTTCAAACCCATTTGGTGGATCTTGAATTGGGTTTTGGTCAAGGAACAGGCCTAAACATACTTTTAATAGTAAAATGACTTTCCACATGGTGCATACCTAATAAGATGACTTTATTTTGCAAGTGACAATCCTTTCATTTTTAAGGGGTGAAATGATGAAAATACAGATGTGTTAGATTGATTAGATTTTATGAGAGTATTCAAAACTGGTATTAAAATTTTGATCCGCGGATATTTTTCTCTCTTCTTATTTTTTTTTTTCTTTCAAAAAATTTTGAAAAATACAGAAAATCAAGAAAATTCTGGACTTTATAGATATGTAATCTTTTCATTAAATAGCGGTCATTTACATATTCAAATATTGTTTTTAAGTTATAAAATAAAAGATTTCAAATATTTTTAAAATGGTAGGTGCAAATGGTGCTAATACTGTATTATGTAAAGGTATTTCAATCTTTTGAATTTTTTCTCTTTTAAAGGATTTTTTTTCCTTTTAAAAAGACTCCATTTAAAAAATTTTCTTAGGCTTCAATTTGTTTCTAGTGAGCACGAGTAAGAACCTATTTACCAAAGCTCCAAAAGTAATGTTGGGCCTAGATGTCTTGGTGGGTGGTTGATGTTTTGTCAAGATTGGGTGGTAGGTGCAGATGGTGCTAATTCTAGTAAAGATGATACAGCTTTCAAAGACACTTAGGCTGCATTGGATTGGGGGTAAAGGGGTAATCGAGATAACCTTCTATTACCTTTATTTGATAATTAGACGGTAATAAAAATATAAAATAACACCCCTCTTTACCCCTTTTTCTCATAATACTCCTTCTATATAAATGGTATTCATTCACCCCCTAAAAATTTACCCACCATCCAAATGCAGTCTTAAACTAATTAGGAGGTACTGTAATCTCATAAAAACATTTACATGCGTGGCCCCCATTGGGAGCCCCATATGGGCATATGGCCCCAAGCCTTTACAAATATTCTTTTCTTTCTTACGCTGATCTACGTATTATAAAATAAATTTATTCTGAGTTGATCAAAGAAAGTTTGTAATGTTATAGGTAAAATGATAATTGAATATTAAAAATGAAATTGAAAGAATAGTTTATATTTAGGTTCCTATATTATACTCTCTCTGTCCTAATTTAGTTGTCTAATAAATATTTTTAAACTGTCCCAAAATAGTTGTTTGATATTCTACATTTACAAATTACAAGCACATGTAGATTCTCTCTCTATCTACTTTGGCTCCTAAAACTATTTTTAAAATATTCAAAATTTTAAAATAGGATAATTAAAATGAGAGAGAGGGAGTTAGTTAATTGAAAAGCGATTTTAGTATTTTCAATTATTATAATTTCGTCCATTACATTTAAAGATCGATTGCAGTTATGTCTCTTTAATTGATATATGCACTAAATAAAGTTTTAATCTTATTTTGCCATTTTAAACTTGTCAGATCGATTATAAATATTAATAATTTATAAAATTAATTTATTATAATTAAATAAAGATCAAAGTAGATTTAATATTTATCTATCTAATTAGTTAGACATCCAAATGATTGCCACATGTTAACCGTAGCAAAAGTAAATCTTATAACATACAATAATTTATTATTCTTAAACATTGGTCTTGTATTGATATATCAAGAACTTAATTACAAATAACTTCTAAATATTAGAGATACAATTCTAACAATTAAATCCTAAAATGTATTTATAATTGATTTAAAAATATAGATGCTTATATACAAATTACAAACACAGTGTTAAAAGAGATTAATCTACATCGTTGAATGCCTTGTGGACCAAACCCAGACACGTGAAATAATTCTCAAACGCAAGAATTTATTATTATTATTATTATTATTAAATATCTGAAATTCTGAACCTTTGGTCACTTTTTTCAATTTTCCTATTGTGGATTTGTGGAATTGCAGAGTGCAGACAAGGAAGTGAGAGTGAGAGTGAGAGCGAGAGTTTGTGTTCTGTCTTCAATGGAGGAAAACAAGGCTGAGGACGTAATTGTATCAGTAGATCCACCTCCATCAATCCAAGAAGAAGAAGATGGAGATATGAATCCCTTTCTGAAGATCGTCCAAAACCCAGATGGCTCCGTCACTCGTCCCAATCTCCTCCCTCTCCTTCCTCCAAATTCCTCTCCTTCTTCCGCCGTTCTATCCAAAGACGTCCCCCTCAACCCTGCCAACGGCACCTGGGTCCGGATCTTCCGGCCCTCTCCCACCCAAAACCAGACCACCGCTCTTCCCATCATCATCGATTTCCATGGAGGCGGATTCGCCCTTTTCAGCGTTGCTTCCGAACCTCACCACAAGATGTCTGAGAATATCGCCTTGCATATCCCCGCCATCATCGTCTCCGTCGAGTACCGCCTCGCGCCCGAGCACCGCCTCCCTGCTCCGTACGAAGATGGCGTCGACTCCTTCCTCTGGGTCAAGGACGAGTCGACCCGTGACCCCTGGTTCGACTCCGCCGATCGCAGTCGTTGCTTTCTCATGGGCAACAGCTCCGGCGGCAACATTGCCTACCACACCGCTCTCCGGGTCCTCCCCCTCCAGGGTCCAAGCCTCCGTCTCCGAGGCCTCATTCTCAACGAGCCGGCCTTCGGCGGTGTTCAGAAGAAGGAATCCGAGCTGAAGCGGACACTCGACCCAATCCTGCCGCTCACCGTCATCGAATACGTGTGGAATTTTGTGCTGCCCACCGGAGCTGACAGGGACCACGAGTTCTGCAATCCGACGACTGTAGGGGGCTACGATGATAGAGTGGGGCAGCTGCCCAGGTGCTTGGTGACGGGTCACGGGCAGGACCCGCTTGTGGACTGGCAAAAGGAGTTTGTGAGAATGGCGGAAAGGCGAGGGGTAGAGGTGGTCGCTTTCTTCGACGAAGACGGAAGCCATGGCATCGAGTTGATTGATCCGAAGAAGGGCCAGGAGCTCTTGATGTACGTCAAGGATTTCATCTCCAGCAGTTAAACGGTCGAGATTTATCTATTTACCACTTTTGCTAGCAAGACTTCTTATATATATTTTCTCTATATGTCGTGAAGCTCTCTTTTGTTTTGTTTCGAGTGAAATGATTTTCTTTGGATGGACGCTGAATTATTGACTGCTCAAGTCTTTGAGTAGAAACTTGGGTCAATAATTGACAGCTGTTGCTCTGCTTTTTGATACTTTATAAAGAAAATAGCATGTAAATTAAAGCATCACAAATTTTATCTTTATTCTTAGTAATTATATATATATATATATATATCGATTGTCCATTTAGATATTTTCTATTTTATTTTTTCATTGTGGTACTAAAATAAAATTCAGTGATTCAATCATTGATTTGATTTCAGTTATCCGATTTATTGTTCTATATAAAAAAATAGTCTTATTTAGATAAATTTTACTTAATCAGTCAGTGAGCCGATTTATATTGCATTAGAAGGGTCAATGATCTAGTGAGCCGATTCGAAGGGCAAAATAGATAATATAATAAAACTCATGTCGGATTAAATAAAACTCGCTTGAGAGAATTGCTACCCATATATATTTATTATTTTATAATTTTATGAAGGTGTTGAAACTTCTTATCTTTCAATACATGTGCGCATATATATATATATATATATAGTTTTTGGATGGGGAGAAATCCCTACAGGGAGTGGCTCTTCGTTGGAATTAGTTATGGATTGAACTTAAGACCTCAATCTTTTGTTGAGGCCATCAAGTCAACTCCTTGAAATTGGCTACTGATTATATTAAAAAAAATGATGATAGAAATATTGAATTGTTTTTATCATGGGTGACGAACATATGTTCTTATAATTTAAATGGTGACATATGTAAAAAAGAAAATTCTAATGTGATATAATTAAGTTACAAATTTAATTTTAATAATATGTCAATTTATTAAAGAAATAGTCTTATTAGATTAAATTAAAAATTGTCATTATTATTATATGAAAGTTTTATTAAATTTTTTATTATTTAATTTAAGAAAATATTTTCTATAGAGAAATTTAAGACCTTTACCTCTCTCTGAGTAAAAAGGTATTGAATGAAATTCTTGATACCGCAATCCTCCACAAACTATGAGCATCGGGTGACTATAGAACTCGAGCCTAATTTAAAAATAAAATTGATAATTAAAAGAGAGTTCCAATTTAATTATTTATTATACTAACTAGATTTGTAACATGTATCTTTTTTATAATGACAAGATGAATTTATTTAAATTTTGATATTAAAAGTTAGTTTTTTATTTTATAAGACACTGACCTTACCTCATTGTCAAATTTCATGACCAAGACTGGCTCCCATTCTATATGGCAGTATGAGAGATCCTTGCTGCATTATTTTGTTCTATTTTTCGGTTGCTGCATTATTTTAGTTTCAATGATAAAATAATCTCACTAGATTTTAGTTCAAGATACAGTTATCATTTAAAAATACATTTTATCATCTCAATAATAATTAATTAGTAAAAATTTCCTTTTATAGAAAATAAGAGTCTCTCAAATAATATTTTAAATAAAAAAAATTTTTTTTTTTGAATGATGGGTAAGTATTTCATTCAAGAAGAAAAAGAAAGAAGCCCAAATGGGGAAGTATATGTTAAATCTATTTATATGTTAAAATTTATTTTGAAATAAGCATTATAGTCATTTGGTGTTGGATCATGGAAGTATAAAGTTTAATAAAACTTTAATGTCTCATCATTCTAATTTTATAGAAGACAAAGTTCTAGCTATTCTATTTTTTTTACTGTGATTTTCTAATAAGTCCCCATCAAATGAATCATAGATCTTATAAACTATGTTGTATTAGATAAATGTCTATGAGATCTGGGAATGAAGATATTTCATATTTTTTAAACCGAGTTATCTCGGCTGAACCAATTGAATATCAGTTTATATGGTCGATATATCACCGATATTCAATTTTATTATTAAAAAAAAAAAAGACATCGGCGATGGGTCTAGACCAATATCTCAGTCAATATTCGTCTATTTAAGACAAATATCAATTTCCTTCAGTTTTCTATTTTTTAATTTAAAAAAATAGAGAAAGAATTGTATCATTGAGATATTGGCCGATATTTCGAACCGAACGAGATTTGAATCCCTGTATAAGATTACAAAATGAATAAAATTTCATCATCAAATAATAATCTTAACAATTTTATCACGATCTTTTAATTTAAAGAGAATGTATGTTATTGATAGTTCATAACTTCATACAACTTCTACTAACGAGGACTATTTAAAAAAATTTGACACATGTTTTCCTAATAGGTCCCATGAACTATATCACTTGAATTGTTTCGATAAATCTATTTAAATATAAAAATATATATTTAAAACATTTTCTTTTTTTTGATATAAGGCTACAGAAATTGATGCTTGAGTTTTGACAAATATTTAAAGATCCCTTTAAGTTAATATATTTTGAAAATACAACTAATATTATATTAAGCTCAAGTCAAATCAACCTTTAAAATCTTTAAATTTTAAAATTATACTTAAAATAATTTAAAATTAAATTTTGTCGTATTTTTTATATAAATATAGATATTTGAGACCAATTTATCTCATCATTTAACATTTAAAAGAAATTCTATAAAAAATTATCCTACTAAATTGAATTTAAATGAATAAGCCTGTACCTAATTGGAATAGAATAAAGTTTAGGTTTTTTTTATTTTTATTATGTTTAAATTAATCACAAATCCTCAATTTTGAACATTTCAAATCGAATTGTCGTATTCAACTATGTTAAATTCTTCTAGAGTAATGATCCATGCACTATGAGTTTTATCTATGGTGCACCACCTTTAAAAGAAAAATACTATTTTACTCTTTCTTTTTTAATTAGAGAAGAGATAAAAGAATAAAAGTAACAGTAAAATAGTCTTTTTCTTTTAACGATGATGTAATATGTATTATTATTGATTCTTCTCTGTCCATGTCAGACGATATGCCATGTCGCCATCAATTTTTTTATTGTAGTGTCAATAATTGTGTCAAGCGATCTTCCAATTAAAACCATTTGTTTTTTTTTTTTAATTATAATTTAAGAACTGGTTTATAGTAAATTTATTTATTATGAATTAAGTAATTCTTTTTTATGTGGTTTATATTTTATATTTTTTCTCTTTTGTGCTATTGTCATTGATTTGTCAAAAATTCAAACTCATTTGGAGATACACTCATTATTAGATTAAGTCAACTCGTATGGAGAACTGGGAACTTTCATCTTTAAAATTGTATTTAGAATGATTTTTTAAAATTTTGAAATTTTCTACACGTTTGGTAAAAAGCAGGATTATCAAATCAACTTTAATTCTTACTATTTAATATAATTGCCACTGAAAAAAAATAGTTCATTAAATTAAATTTTAATTGTCTTACGTGGATTTTAGTATTATTCTAAAATAATTGTATCATTTATATTAGAGTAGTATAAAATATGATCACATAGAGTGTTACTCTTATATAAAGAGTTAATTAAAAAATACAAATATTTCAAATGAAACAATTAAAATAAAACGAAAAGAGAATAAATTAAATTTTTTGGAAAATTCTAATATTTTTAGGCACTTCTTCCTTTTATTTTATTCGTTATTGGGTACTCAATATTTACATTGGAATATGATCACTTTTTCACTTACATATAAAATTATAAATTATAATTTAAATATGCATATAAATTTAAAAAACTCATGTTTTAGTGTATTCTATTATAATTTATATTTTTGTGTATAAATTATAGAGTATATAATTTAATCCTAATATCATTTAATCTGATAAAAATAGATATAATAATATCTTTTGATACTAATTTCATAGAGCCACGTGTATTGAGTCGTGTGACCATTTTTTTTTATAGTTAAATACAATTGACAAAATACTGTTATGACCTGTTAAATACGGTACCAGTCAGAAGAACAGAATCAGAAGTCAGTCTTCAAAACGGAGAGAGAGAGGGTCTTGATTCAACTTCAATGGAAAACCAGTGGTTGGTCGGAGAAGAAGATCCATATACCTATCTGAAGATTGTTCCAAACCCAGATGGATCTCTCACACCCGTCTGCCCATTTACCCAATCTGTCCGCCAAACTCTTCTCCTTCTTCTCCCGTTCTCTCCAAAGACGTCGCCCTCAATCCGGCCCACGGCACGTGGCTCCGGATCTTCCGACCTACCACGACTCAAAACTCCACCACCATCACCACCGCCACCGCCACCGCCACCACCCTCCCCATCATAATCGACTACCATGGAGGTGGATTCATCCTCTTCAGCGCCGCTACCGAGCCCTTCCACAAGATGTGTGAGAAGATATCCCTCCAAATCCCATCGTCACCGTCGATTACCGCCTAGCGCCGGAGCACCGACTTCCCGCCGCCTACGACGATGCCATCGACGCCATCCGCTGGGTACGGGACGAGTCGACCCACGACCCGTGGTTTGACTCGGCCGATTTCACTCGTTGCTTCCTCATGGGCAACAGCGCCGGCGGCAACATCGCCTTCCATGCAGCTCTCCGCGCCCTCTACCTCCAGACTCCTCGTTTCAAGCTCGACGGCCTCATTCTCAACGAGCCCTTCTTCGGTGGCGTCAAGAGGAGTGATTCCGAGCTGAGGCTGGCCAAAGACGTCGCCATCCCCTTGCCCGTCACCGACCTTCTCTGGGAGCTGTCCCTCCCTGCCGGAACTGACAGAGACCACGAGTTCTGCAATCCCATCAGTATTAGGTCCCATCCCGTTACAATCCCGCAGCTGCCGAGGTGTTTGATTACGGGTCACGGGCAGGATCCGCTTCAGGACAGGCAAAAGGAATTGGCGAAGAGTCTGGTAAGGAGTCGGGTCGACGTGACGTCTGTCTTTGATGACGACGGCTACCATGGCATTGAATTCTATGATCCGAAGAAGGGACAGGAACTCTTGATTTACATCCACAATTTCGTCTTGCAGAAATAGACGGTTGGGATTTAAGCTGTGACTTTGATCATGATTGGCCATTGAGATGTAAGCTTTTGGTTTTTCAAGTCAATTCAAGCTTTGGTTAGTCTGGGGCACTGAATGATTAGTTTTGTTGGCAAGATGCTTTCTTCTTCTCTTCACATCAATTGAAATACCAAAGCTCGAAATTAAAAAAAAAAAAAAATCAGATTTAGTAATTTGATTAATTTGTTTAATTTTATTTCTTTCAATAAATAAGTCAGTTGATTTTGTCAACTGTTTAAAATTAAAAAAAAATACATGGATTTTAATTTGGAGTTCATGTTTATTTTTTTTTAATAATGATCTAATACCTCTTCATTAGAACTTAACATTGACATTTGATGAACATTTAATTTTGATATAGAAAAAATATCCTTTTTTTGCAATTGATAAGCAGCGATTATTATGATTAAAAGATCATTAGATGTTGAATAACTGATTTAAGAAACAGAGGAGAAGGTTTAAAACTTCAAATTGAGAATGTTTGTGGATGTTTCAAGAAAAGCCCATCTTAAGAGAATGGTAAAATTTCATTAAAATAATTCAATTAAACACTTGATTTTATGTCTTCTCTTTATAGGTATTTTTGCCCAGTTTTAAGTGACTCATAAGGTAATATATAACATTTATTATGATTTCGAGATCAATATTTTTTTTTATGATGTGATGTGTTTAAATCTTTTAAAGTATAAGACTAATCTTTTGAGTACATGTAAATCATTCAATAGACACACATTTGATAATTTTAGGAGTAGTGACATTTTAAAATGGAGTGAGGATTAAATTCACAACTCTTGCAACTAATTATACACACACATTTGTTAAGAGATGTTTTCTCTTTATTTCCTGACTCGGGATGTGGGTTATTTTCTTTCTAGCTCTGACGCTTGATTTTCTCTATAATATTCTGGGATATTCTCAATCTTTGTTTTTGTTTTTGGTTGAATAAATTCTTACCCTTTATTAAAAAAAAAATTACACATATTAGATATTTTGAGGAGTAGTGACCTTTTAGAATGGAGTGAGAATTAAATTCACAACTCGTGCTACTAATTCTCGAGCATGTGCAAACCTTTCTATCAATACACACCAAATGACTCTATAGAGAATGATCCTTTAGATAAAATAGGAATTCATCTGACTCTCATTGATATATTGATTTGGAGATCATTCTCCCCTTTTATCATAACCTGAGATGGATATTCATTTATTTATCCATAATATTAATGACCTTAAATTAAAATAAATCCCATGTAATAAAATCTTATTGCAGCTAGAAAGCCAAGAATGAAAGTCCCACAAAAACAGATCTTATAAAATAAAAATGTATATAATAAGGATTAATTATTGAATTATTTAACAAGTAAAGATAATTTCATGTAGCTGGTGGAGGATGGAAGTTGACAGGTTGATGTGATTATTTTTTTTTTAAAAAAAAACATTTTTAAAGAATATATTACTAATTAATTGTTTGGTGAATAATTGAATTTTTACCTTTATTATTAGGAAAAAAAGAATTTGAGTTATATTGACTCAATTCAACTTTTTATTTTCCTAAAAATGTTAACTTTACGACAGAATTTGAGTTAGCTTAGCATATGAAAGTAGAAGTTGGCCTAAAAATTTGGATTTAAGCAAAAAATTATAAAATATAATTTCTTTCAATTAACATTTGATATAAATACAAATTTATATAACTATAATTTATATTTTAATAGAATAATGCAATATATTCTAATTTTAAGCCACATTAAGCTTGACTTAGGACACACTTACAGCTTATACCGTTGGTATTTTCATTTCTCTCCCTTTTTAACCACAAAAATATGATCCATCGATAATATAGTTTAGTTATAAGTATTTTCTTATTTTTGTTTTTACTGTTACAATATTGTGATAATAATACTATATATCATATTTTTTATTTTATTTTCTGATACTTATATAAATGAATAAACTCTTTTATGTGACTTAAGTACTGCATTCTTTAAATTTATTAATAATTATTTCAATTGTAACTCTCATTTTTATGTTTTACTACATTTTTAATATTATTTAAATATATATATTTATGTGAGATTTTTCCCATAATGTCTCAGTAGAAACTTTAAAATTTGATAATATCATGATATTAACATTAGTCGATAATATTCCAAAAAATGAGGCTATGGGCTAGACCTCTCCCAACTGCCAAAATCTGAGCGGGTCAACCAATCTGAGCTTGGCCCTAATAATGGGTTTAAATCTCGATTTTAAGACCGAGATATTTCGGCCGATACAATAAGTATCAGACAAAGGGGAAAAAAATCGGCCGATTTCTTTCTTTTTTAAAAATATATATATATATATATATCGGTTGTGGGCCCAGGCTGATATTTATATTTTATATTTTTATATTTTTAAAAACAGCCTTTTTCAAATTTTTAATATTTTTTTTTCAAAAAATAAAAGTCACCGAGATTTCAAAAAAAAAAATTGAAAAGAGAGAAAGATCTCGCTTGAGATCTCGGCCGATATGAAAAATTGGACGAAATCTCGACTCAGCTCTATTTTTTTAGTGTGATTTTCTAATTAGTCCCTATCAAATGAATCATAGATCTTATAAATTATGTTGTATTAGAATATTAGATAAATGTCTATAAGATCTGGGAACAAAGATATTTCAGATTTTTTAAACCGAGTTATCTCTTGGTTGTACCTGTTGAACATCAGCTTATATGGCCGATATTCAATTTTATTAATATCTTTTTTTTTAAAAAAAACAAGATATCGGCCATGGGCTCAGGCCGATATACGCCCATTTTGGGAAAATATTGATTTCTTTCAGTTTTCTATTTTTTTATTAAAAAAATAAGAAAAAATAGAGAGAGAGAACTGTATCATCGAGATATCGGCCGATATTTCGATCGGACCAAGATTTGGATCCCTATATAAGATTACAAAATGAATAAAGTTTCATCATCAAATAAGGGTACCGATCCTCCCACAGGCATTTTGTATAACGAGACACGGAATTTAGGATATTTCCCATTTTACCCTTCCACTGCTGTATAAAAGCATTTAAAAAAAATCAGTGATCTGGTCATTGAGCCGATCAGTGATGTGAATTTTAAATTACTCGCAAGCGTATGAACCGATTTATAGTATAGAGTATGAGTGCGAGGTCGTACCCAAGGGAAATCTACAAAATATATGTACGAAATAAAAAAATCGCACTATTTAAAAATGATGTGATTTAAGGAAAATAATTTTCTAAAACATTTAGTTATAATCTTAATTTAAAACAATGAATAGTTTTGATGAATTTTTGAGAAAAAGAAAAATAAATCAAAAATAAATTTTTTACATAATATATAATGGAATCGGGTCAAATATCGACGCGGCATATTATCCAATTTAAAAATAATAAAATCACGGCCTAGACTATGAAATGTTCTAGAGTTATAAAATATAATTCAAATTCATTTTCTATTAAAATTCTATTTAGAATTTTTTTATGTCATCCTTTAAATCAGATTTTTTTCAATTCAAGCCTTAGGCTTGAGCGGGTTTTATACTTGTGTTTCCCCAAATCTAAAACAACTGTTCTCAATAAGAACCTTAGATTGGAAAGACGGCAAGTCCCACTGATCCTAATAGGGGATCTACTTTCCTTGAAAAAAAATCTAAAATAATGTCTTACATAATGTTCATAAAAAGAATAAAAAATAGAATACAAATCATCACTATTAAATATTTTAATAACTGGGACCACCATAAATCTAAACAACTGCCACGAATTTTTATTAATAAATTGGAAATGAAATACAATTCTTTTGGAAATTGATATAAAAATAAAAATAAAAATAAAATAACTTCCAAAAAATTATTTATTTTTTTCTCAATCCCAGTTCAACCTTCAATGGACCCGAAGCTTTAAAATAGGAGAGAAGGGATAAGATAGGGATCCTTCAAAGTCAGCCGGGATATTCAAATTCAAAATTCAGCCGTCGGTATCTAAGGATTGGTTAACCCTCTTCTTTCGTTCCTTTCTGCTTTATCTCTTTCAAATTAGAATCCCAACTTTTATCAGTTTAGCTGCCAGCTGCGGCACGGCAGCTTTCTCATCTGATGTTTCCTTCTTTGCTCTACCTTATCTACCTTATCCCAGCTCAAAATTATTCTTTATCCTCTGATCTTCCTTTCTCAGTTTAAATCTTTTATGCATCGGCTAACTTTCATCCTTATCTTATCTTCCTTCTTCAAGATCGGCTGAGATCAATCTTATCCTCTGATCTTCTTATCATTTCAAATCTCTGCTTTATCTCTGCTTTCTATCCTCTTCTTTCGGTAAGCATATCTGATTCAAATAAAAGATGCTTCCTTGTACGGCTGTACCATAAGCAGCAGCTTCATCTGGGTTAATTCCCTTATTAGGCTCCTTTCTATTGAAATAATTCTTCATGAGCTGCTGAACCTTGGGAATCCTGGTGCTTCCACCAACGAGAACTATCTCTTCCATCTGGTTCTTCTCTCTTCCTTATCTCTTCCTCAAGTTGCTACCATCAGTCGCTGTTGCTCTGTCTGTCCCCGGCTGTGCTCGGACTGCTGTTTGTTGCCCTCTGTCTCTCAGTTTTCTTCAGTGTGGAGATCGCAGTTGCTGCCGTGTTCACTGTTCCGGCTCTGCTGAGATCGCAGCTGCTGCTCTGGATCTCTTCAGCTGGCTGCCGTTCAGCCTCTGCTCCAGCTGCTTGCTGGTTGTTTTGCCTCTCAGCTGCCTCCTGCATGCGTCTGTCGGACTGCTGGCTTCAGCCGGCTGCATCTTCCTTGGGCGCTGCTCTGCATCAGTGCTGAGATTCAGCTACTGCTCTGGTGCGCCGCTGGTTGCTGCTACCTTTTCTTCCCTTCAACTGGTTGCCGTTTCAGCTGGTTGCTGTCGGTCACTGCCCCTGCTCACAGCTGGCTGCTCTGCCGGTTATGTTTCAGGTGGCTGCCGTTTTCTCAGCTGGCTGCTATGGATTCCTCTGCTCGCCGCTGCCCTGTTCATGCCTTCAGCTGCCCTCTTCGGCTGGTCGCCATGGGCGTTGCTCGGCTGCTCTGCTGTCTTCCCCCGGCTGTTCTGCCGCTCAGTTGGCTGTCCAGCCTCTCTGCTGGTTGCTGCTTTCTCCATCGCTGCAATCTGCCAGCAGCAGACTGTTTATGGCTGCCCTTCATGGCAACTGGTTGCTTGCTCGGCTGCTGGCTTCTTCTCATTTCTGCTTGCTGCCGCTTCATCTCGCTGCCGTTCTGTTCATCTCAGATGGCTGCCTGCTGTGTTTGGGCGGAACCGATCTGACTGAATCTGCTGTCTTCACTCGCCTTAGCCGCTGGGCAGCAGACTTGCTGCTGCTGTTCTTTCTCTTTTCAGCTCCTCTCATAAGCCCCTTTAAATCCTGCAACCAGATAAAGAAAAGAAATCGTAGAAAAGAAATGGAAAGAAATAGTTTATTTAGGCTTTTCTTCAGGTGACAGGCATCCCTATCGACAATAAATGAGAGGGGTTGGTAGATTAAACTCGACTTTCACTCGAATTTAGAAAATAAAATATTAATTACACGAGTGTAGAAAGTTATAGGTTCTGAGACCCAACTGATTTAACCAATTTTACGTGACCATTTTGAAATTGACGTCGACCGTATTCTTTTACTTAACCAAATTTTATCAGTTTTATTTTTATTTTCTTTTTCTTTTCTTTTTTTATATTTCTCAAATTAAATTATAAAACTAAAAACAACCCTAAACATATCTAATATTTATAAAATAAGGACTAATTAATCTAATATTAAAGGGTAAAATTGTAATTTTACGGTGTTTATCAATCAGTTATCCGATTTGCTTTCTGTATGAAAAAAACAGTCTCACTTAGATAAATTTTAGTGAGCCGGTCAGTGAGCCGATTTATACCGCTTTGGAAGGGTCAGTGATCCAGCGAGCCAGTCAGTGATCCGGTGAGCCGATTCGAAGGGTTTGGCGAGCCGGTTCGAAGAGTAAAATGGACAATACAGTAAAACCCGTGTTGGGTTAGATAAAATGCCCGTGAGAGGATGCTACCCATAATCATTAACAATTTTATAATGATCTTTTAATTTTAAGAGAATGTATGTTATTGATATTTTAAAATTTTAAAAAGAACAAGACGGTCAAATAGGTCTGATAGTTCATACAACTTTTACTATCGAGAAACGACTCTATCGCTTTATGCACCTTGGTGCGACTATTTAAAAAAAAATTGACATGTGTTTTCTTAATGGCCAGCCATCATAATACGGATAAAATTTGTTAAGAGACATGAAATAGAGTGAAATTTTCATTTTATCCCTACCAGTGTTCCGCTTATCAATTACCGGTGTAACAATAACACGGTGCTGCATGTATATGTTTTGCATATCGGACACCGGTATTTGATGAGCGGTATACCGGTAGAGATAAAATGAAAATTTCATTTATCCCGTGTCTCGTAACAAATTTTGCTCGTATTAGGATGGATAGCCTTTCTTAATAGGTCCCATGAACTATATCACTTAAAATTGTTTCGATAAATCTATTTAAATATAAAATTTAAATTTAAAACATTTTCTTTTTTGATATAAGGCCACAAAAATTGATGCTCGAGTCTTGACAAATATTTAAAGATCCCTTTAAGTTTATATATTTTGAAAATACAACTAATATTATATTAAGCTCAAGTCAAATCAACGTTTAAAATCATTAAATTTTAAAATTATTTAAAATAATTTATAATTAAATTTTGACATATTAATTATATAAATATAGATCTTTGAAACCAATTTATCTCATCATTTAACATTTTTAATAAATTATATAAAAATGTATCCTACTAAATATTTTGAACCCTTCATGTTTAAGATAAGAAATTATGAAATAAATATTTTTACATATCATTGATTAAAATACATTAAAAAAATATAAAAAAATTAAGTAAAAAATTAAAAATTTAAATTTATAATAAAATAGATTCCACATGGAGCCCTTTTATGTATGAGCTGTCCAGCATTTTCTTCTTTTCCACCTTTTAAGAAACACCTGTTAATGCACACTTTAATATATATAATAAATTTGGGTGAAATTACATTTCATTCAATGATAATCATTAAAAACATGAGCGAAGACTATGTCCACGGAGCAATTTCATATAAGAGGATTTTGTCTGAGTTAGATTATTTTCTTGGGTCCTCCCTGTCTCGATGATTATATATATATATATTGAATTTACGTTAGAAAAATTCAACGTAAAACTTCTACAGAAGATATTTACCATCTTTAAAGTACACCAAGTTAGATTATGGAGGTTCAAACTTAGCACCTTTCGTTTCTTAAGACGAAAAGTTAACCAGTTGAGTTATATATATATATATATATATTTTGGCTAATTTGGGCTTCATATAGTTCTACCAAGATGATTTTAAAACCTGTTAATTGACTTGGTTGAATTTTGGTGGACTTGTTTATAATCTTAAATAATAATTTAAATGGGGAAATAAGTATTTATGAAAATTATAAATGTCTGAAGATAACATGTTTGTAATGAATTTATAGCATTTTGTGCAGTTCTTCTATCAAATTTGGATCCATGGCATGGAATTCTTCATTACTATTGAAAATGGATTCCATCGAGTTTCCATTTTAACTCATCCTGTTTGGATATAGAGAAGGAGTGAGGTCGTCTAATTTCAGGTCTAAGCCATCTCCAGACCCAGTCTCATCAAGGTCACCGTTTAGATAAATCTAGATTTGTTAAAAAATTATAACTTGATAAAAATCTTAAAGTAGAACTAACTCTCAAAAAGCTAGTCTTTGAGATAAGTGACTCAAATGTTATATAGAGACATCTGTTTCACAAATTAACCGAAATGAGACTTTTGTCACTTCACGTCTGCCCTTACGTGCAGTGCACCATGTGACTGTATGCAAAATCTGCTCTGATTCCATGTTAGAAACCATGACTTGATAACATTTTGAAGTAAAATTCATTCTCAAAATCTAGTCATTGAGAGAAGGATGCCTCAAATATTATATAAAGTCATTGATTTCACAAATTAACTGATGTTGGACTTTCGTTACTTCACATATGCCCTCCACGTGCAGCTGCATCCAACGGCTGCATGCAGAACCTGTTTTGATACTATATTAGAAAATTATGACTTCATAACATTCTCAAGGTAGAACTTATTTTTAAAAGCTAGTCATTAAGAAAATGATGCTTTAGCCCTCAAATATTATATAGATTCATTGTTTTCACAAGTTAATTGATGTGAGACTTTTGTTACTTCAAAAAATTTTACCCATCCATGGCCCAAATTCAATGCCGAAAGACATTGATTTTATCTTCCGAGACACACCCAAAAACATGTACAGATTGTCAGAGCAATCTAATGTCCTCTCTAATTGCAATTAGATTCTTCTCATAATCATGTTGGAGCACTAAGCTAGCTGATCATTCCCCCCCTCCTCCCTCCCTCCCTCCCTCCCTCTCTTTCAAACAGGAAAAAAGAAAAAGAAAAAGAAAAGAAATGAAATGAAATGAAAAGAAATATGCATTTGGGCCGTGGGATTATCAGAGACAAATTGGTTGGTTATGGTCTGTGTCATGGGCTCCTCTATGGACCCATATGTTCCCTGATTAGATGGGTGAGAATAACACATGCTGTGAAGGAGGAAGAAATTGTGTGAGAAATGGACAAGTGCATTAGATTAGGGATGCCTAATGAAGCTGGGGGGAAGACAACTGTAGCCCTCAGACACAGGGCCGGCTCTGAGATTTCAGGGGCCCTAGGCGAGATTTTTAAGATGGGGCCTTTATATACTCGTAAAAAATAAAATTATATAATTTTTTTTTACAATGCGTGAAACTAAATAAAATATTATAACAAAGTATTATTTAAAATTTATTCTTATTTTGAGAAGCAAAAATTACTAATTAAATTACAATATTTAAGTTTTTTTAACATTTATTTTTCAATAGATAAGATAGCTAATTTATTCAATATTTCTTGTGACATTTTAGACCGAAGATAAGATTTTATCAATTTTAATTTTGAAAAACTTATTTCTGCATAGGTAACTGTAATTTGTATAATTAATATTATTTTATAAGCAATTCATGCATTTGGAAAACAACAATTCATTCTTTTGGTAATGCATCTTTTATCATATGGAGTGTGACATTAATGCAAATTCTCATTTGAAACGAATATATTATTATTATTTTAATTTTTCATTTTTTTGTATTTTTTAAAAAATTAAAAATTATCTTAATTATAATGATTTATAATTGTATATTAGTTCTAATAAAATCTACATTGATCAAATGAATAAAGTTATGTTTTTTCATCTCTTCAAATTTTAAAAGCATTAAATTATTTTTAATTCAAAATTATCAACTCAATATAGATTTTTCTTTCTCTTTATTTAGATGATAGATATATTTTAAAAGAGTCTTTATTAATTAAAATTATTTTTTTTTTATTATTATTAAACTCAATAAAATGAGAATTATAATAATTATTATTATGATTGTTAGTATCATTATTTTAATTTTTAAGAAAATCTAAGCTTTTTCATTATTATTATTAAATAATTTGATAAAAAAAAAATTACGAAATTATTATTATTATAACACAGCCGGGATTTGATCCCAGTCCTTTTTCTATAGAGGGAGAATTTTAACCAACCAGACAAGAATGTATATCTGCTTTAAATAGACATTATTAAATATTTAACATATAGTAAAGGAACTTCTGGACTTGGGGGCCCTTTTTTTGGGGGCCCTAGGCGACCGCCTATTTCGCCTATACCCAGGGCCGGGCCTGCTCAGACAGTGACCCAACGATTGAAATTGAATGCTGGTGCTAAGGCATGATTCTGCCACCAATTCATGATCAGTTGAAGTATGAGATCATGAATTCACTAATAATTTAAAACTTTAAATTTGAACTTGACTCAAAATTCATTTGAGTTGAATAATTATTTTTTCATAAAAACTCAGTAAATTAACTGGCTCATGGTTTCTAATTTCTGTCTGATCTAAAGATTGTGACTTTTTTTTTTCGAGAACGAGAGGAGAGACTATGAAGAAATTCATTCATGTAGCACCCACTTTGTTTTTCTTTATTGAATTGAGCAGATTGTACTGTAGACGTAGTTTTTGAGTCAACCACATAAAATTATCATTGAATTATTTTATATCTGATATTAATTAATATCCCTGTGATTTTTGAATTACTTAATAAAATGAATTTGACTGACCTTTCTTGAATCTAATAACCCATTTATGACAGGAGTTAACTCGTTAATCCATATCCAACCAATTAGTTCAACCATTTAAACAAATTTTTGCTATATATATATTTTCCAAATTCAACCATTTAAACATATTTTTGCTATATATATATTTTCCAAATTCAACTATTTAAAAATGAAAATATCTTAAATTACCATTAATAATATTAAAATATCTTCAAATAAATCAAAATTTCAACATAATATAAATGCATTCACCCAACCCAAACCCCATTCATGCACTATTACCTATTTATATGTTTACTAAACAGGTGTTATAGACATAACCTAATTATATTCTAAGGGGTTGGGATTTAAAAGTTTATATGTTTCAAGTGAAATTATATTTTTTTTAAATTCTTACTCCCTCTGTCTCAATTAAATTGTCTTAAATGGATTTTAGGATAACTCAAAATAGTTGTTTCATTTATATTGGAATAATATAAAGTATGTTGAAAATTGATAAGATCACATGGATTGTTAGTCTTCTAAAGAGAGTTCATCAAAAAATACAAATATTTGAAATGATACAACTAAAATAAGAGGAAAAGAGAATAATTTTAATATTTTTGAAAAATGGAATATTTTAGACATTTCTTCCTTTTATTTTATTAGTAATTGGGTAGTCAATATTTACGTGGCAATATGATCACTTTTTCACATACATATAAAATTATAATTATAATTTAAATATACATATAAATTAAAAAAAAACTCATATTTTAGTGTATTCTATTATAATTTATAGTTTTGTGTATAAATTATAGAGTATATAATTTAATACTAATATCATTTAATTTGATAAAAATAGATATAATAATATCTTTTGATTTCTAATTTCATAGAGCCACGTGCATTGAGTCGTGTGACCATTTTTTTTTTAAGTTAAATACAATTAACAAAATACTGCTATGATCTGTTAAATACTGTTACCAGTCAGAAGAACAGAATCAGAAGTCAGTCTTCAAACCAGAGAGAGAGAGGGTCTTGATTCAACTTCAATGGAAGAAAACCAGAGGATGGTCGGAGAAGAAGATCCATATAGCTATCTGAAGATTGTTCCAAACCCAGATGGATCTCTCACCCGTCTGCCCATTGACCCAATCTGCCCGCCAAACTCTTCTCCTTCTTCTCCCGTTCTCTCCAAAGACGTCGCACTCAATCCGGCCCACGGCACCTGGCTCCGATATTCCGACCTGCCACGACTCAAAACTCCACCACCACCGCCACCGCCACCACCCTCCCCATCATCATCGACTACCATGGAGGTGGATTCATCCTCTGCAGCGCCGCCACCGAGCCCTTCCACAAGATGTGTGAGAAGATAGCCCTCCAAATCCCCGCCATCATCGTCACCGTCGATTACCGCCTAGCGCCTGAGCACCGACTTCCCGCCGCCTACGACGATGCCATCGACGCCATCCGCTGGGTACGGGACGAGTCGACCCACGACCCATGGTTTGACTCGGCCGATTTCACTCGTTGCTTCCTCATGGGCAACAGCGCCGGCGGCAACATCGTTTTCCATGCAGCTCTCCGCGCCTTCTACCTCCAGACTCCTCGTTTCAAGCTCGACGGCCTCATTCTCAACGAGCCCTTCTTCGGGGGCGTCAAGAGGAGTGATTCCGAGCTGAGGTTGGCCAAAGACGTCGCCATCCCCTTGCCCGTCACCGACCTGTTCTGGGAGCTGTCCCTGCCTGCCGGAGCTGACAGAGACCACGAGTTCTGCAATCCCATCAATATTAGGTCCGACCCCGCTACAATCCGGCAGCTGCCTAGGTGTTTGATTACGGGTCACGGGCAGGATCCGCTTCAGGACCGGCAAAAGGAATTGGCGAAGAGTCTGGAAAGGAGTGGGGTCGACGTGACGTCTGTCTTTGATGACGACGGCTGCCATGGCATTGAATTCTTTGATCCGAAGAAGGGACAGGAACTCTTGATTTACATCAACAATTTCGTCTTGCAGAAATAGACGGTTGGGATTTAAGCTGTGACTGTGACCATGATTGGCCATTGAGATGTAAGCTTTTGGTTTTTCAAGTCAATTAAAACTTTGGTTAGTCTGGGGGCACTGAATGATTAGTTTTGTTGGCAAGATGGCTTTGTTATTACAATTAAAAAAAAGATGGATTTTAATTTGGAGTTCAAGTTTATTTTTTTTAATAATGATCTAGTACCTCTTCATTAGAATTTAATTTTGACATTTGATGAACATTTAATTTTGATATAGAAAAAATATATTTTTTGCAATTGATAAGCAGCGATTATTATGATTAAAAGATCATGAGAGGTTGAATAATTTATTCAAAAAATTATACACAGATTAGATAACTTTTGGAGCAGTGACCTTGCGTGCTACAAATTTTGAAACATATACAAGTCTTTTTATCAACACACACTAAATAATTCTAAAGAAAATGATCATTTGGGTAAAATGGGAATCGAATGGACTCCCATTAATATATTGAATTGTAGATCATTCTCCACTTTTATCATAACCCAAAATCGATATTTATTTATTTATCCATAATATTAATCACCTTAAATTAAAATAAATCCCATGTAATCAAATCTTATTGCATCGATGATATTTGATGCCATCTCAAAACGCATCTAGAAAGCCAAAAATGGGAGTCCCACAAAACAGTTCTTATAAAATAAAAATATATATAATAAGGATTAATTATTGAATTATTTAACAATTAAAGATTTTTTCATGTGGCTGGTGGATGCTGGAAGTTGACAGGTTGATGTGATTATTTAAAAAAAAAAAACATTTTTAAAGAATATATTACTAATTAATTGTTTGGTCAATGTCGAGTCACAGCTAAGACATATATCTTACATGTAGAAATTATAGTCTCGAATTTAGTTTGTTGTCTGTTGAATAATTGAATTTTTACCTTTATTATTAGGAAAAAAAGAATTTGAGTTATATTGACTCAATTCAACTTTTTATTTTCCTAAAAAAGTTAACTTTACGACAGAATTTGAGTTAGCTTAGCATATGAAAGTTGAAGTTGGCCTAAAAATTTGGATTTAAGCAAAAAATTATAAAATATAATTTCTTTCAATTAACATTTGATATAAATACAAATTTATATAACTATAATTTATATTTTAATAGAATAATGCAATATATTCTAATTTTATGCCACATTAAGCTTCACTTAGGACACACTTACAGCTTATACCATTGGTATTTTCATTTCTCTCCCTTTTTAACCACAAAAATATGATCCATCGATAATATAGTTTAGTTATAAGTATTTTCTTATTTTTGTTTTTACTGTTACAATATTGTGATAATAATACTATATATCAAGATATTTTTTATTTTATTTTCTGATACTTATATAAATTAATATAAACTCTTTTATGTGACTTAAGTACTGCATTCTTTAAATTTGTTAATAATTATTTCAATTGTAAGTCTCATTTTTATTTTTTACTACATTTGTAATATTATTTAAATTTATATTTATGTCAGATTTTTCCCATAATGTCTCAGTAAAAACTTTAAAATTTGATAATATCATGATATTAACATTAGTCGATTATATTCCAAAAAATGAGGCTATGGGCTAGACCTCTCCAACTCAAGTGCCAAAATCTGAGCGGGTCGAGCTAAGCTTTCAACCAATCTGAGCTTGGGCCTAATCATGGGTTTAAATCTCGATTTTCTGAAGACCGAGATATTTCGGCCGATACAATAAGTATCAAGGGAAAAAAAATTAGCTGATATCTTTTCTTTTTTTAAAAAATAAAAAATAAATATTGGTTGTGGGCCTGGGCCGATATTTTTATTTTTTATTTTTATTTTTTTTAAAACAGCCTTTTTCAAAATTTTAATATTTTTTTCAAAAACTAAAAGTCACCGAGATTTCAAAAAAAAAAAATTGAAAAGAGAGAAAGATCTCGCCTTAGATCTCGGTCAATATGAAAAATCGGATGAAATCTCGGCTCAGCTCTATTTTTAGTGTGATTTTCTAATTAGTCCCCATCAAATGAATCATAGATCTTATAAATTATGTTGTATTAGAATATTAGATAAATGTCTATAAGATCTGGGAAAGGAGATATTTCAGATTTTTTAAACCGTGCTATCTCTCGCCGAACCTATTGAATATTAGTTTATATGGCCGATATATCACCGATATTCAATTTTATTATATTTTTTTTTTAAAAACAAAATATCGGCCATGGGCTAAGGCCAATATTCGCCCATTTTGGGAAAATATCGGTTTCCATCAGTTATATCTACTTTTTAATTAAAAAAATAAGAAAAGATAGAGAGAGAGAACTGTATCATCGAGATATCAACCAATATTTCGATCCGATCAAGATTTGGATCCCCATATAAGATTACAAAATGAATAAAGTTTCATCATCAAATAAGGGTAGCGACCTCCCACGAGCATTTTGTGCAACGAGACACGGGATTTACGGTATTTTCCATTTTACCCTTCCACTGCCGTACGAAAACATTTAAAAAAAAATCAGTAATCTGGTCATTAAGCGAATCAGTGATCCGATTTGCTTTCTGTATGAAAAAAACAGTCTCATTTAGATAAATTTTAGTGAGCCAGTCAGTGATCCGATTTGCTTTCTGTATGAAAAAAACAGTCTCACTTAGATAAATTTCAGTGAGCCAGTCAGTGATCCGATCAGTGATTCGGCGAGCCGGTCAGTGAGCCGATTTATACTGCAATGGAAGGGTCAGTGATCCGGTGAGCCGATTCAAAAGGTTTGGCGAGTCGGTTCGACGGGCAAAATGGGCAATAAAGTAAAAGCCGTCTCAAGTTAGACAAAATGCTTGTGGGAGATCGCTACCATAATCTTTAACAATTTTATAACGATCTTTTTAATTTTAAGAGAATGTATGTTATTGATACTTTAAATTTTTAAAAAGAATAAGACGGTGAGATAGGTGTGATAGTTCATACAACTTTTACTATCGAGAAACGACTCTATCGATTTATGCACCTTGGTGTGACTATTTAAAAAAAAATTAACATATGTTTTCTTAATGGCCAGCCATCCTAACACAGACAAAATTTGTTAAGAGCATGGAATAGAGTGAAATTTTCATTTTATCCCTACCAGTGTACCGCTTATCAATTACCGGTGTAACAATAACACGGCACTTTGATATGTTTTGCATATCGGTACACCGTTATTTGATGAGCGGTACACCGGTAGAGATAAAATGAAAATTTTCATTCTATCCCGTGTCTCCTAACAAATTTTGCTCGTGTTAGGATGGACAACCTTTCTTAATAGGTCTCATGAACTATATCACTTAAATTGTTTCTATAAATCTATTTAAATATAAAATATTAATTTAAAACATTTTCTTTTTTGATATAAGGCTACAAAAATTGATGCTTGAGTCTTGACAAATATTTAAAGATCCCTTTAAGTTAATATATTTTGAAAATACAACTAATATTATATTAAGCTCAAGTCAAATCAACGTTTAAAATCTTTAAATTTTAAAATTATATTTACAATAATTTATAATTAAATTTTGACATATTTTTTATATAAATATAGATCTTTGAAACCAATTTATCTCATCATTTAACATTTTTAATAAATTATATATAAATGTATCCTACTAAATTGAATTCAAATGAATAAGCATGTACCTAATTGGACAGACATTTTTTTCATGATAGGAATAGAATAAAGTTTGGGTATTTTTATTTTTATTTTTTATGCTTTTTTCAAATTAATCATAAATCCGTAAATTTGAACAATTCAAATCGAAAGGTCATATTAGACGATATGCCATGTCTCCATCAATTATTGATTGTAGTGTCAATAATTGTGTAAATTAAAACCATTTTTTTTTTTAGAAATTATTCTTTAAGAACTGGTTTATAGTAAATTTATTTTTTATGAATTAAGTAATTATTTTTTAAGTGGTTTATATTTTATATTTGTTCTCTTTTGTGCTATTGTCATTAATTTGTCAAAAATCCAAACTTATTTCGAGATACACTCATTATTAGAATTTTCATCTTTAAAATTGTTTTTAGAATGATTTTTTATAATTTTGAAATTTTCTACACTTTCTGTACAAAAGCAGGGTAATCAAATCAACTTTAATTCTTACCATTTAATATAATTGGCACTTAAAAAAAATTAAAATTCTCATTTTTTGCTTAAAAACAATTAATTTTATTAAAAGTCTCAATCACTTAGCTTAAGAATCTAATAAACAATTAAATTAAATTCATATTTAACAGGCTTACAACGTGCATAGGCATCCTAGTCACCTAAGTAGACGGGCTCTATATGAGATTTATTTTATAATAAATTTGTGTTGTTAGAAATAATTAGTTTATATATATATATTTAAATTCAATTTTCCTGACATCAATTTATTACATCTTTAGTATTAAATTCTTTACTATTGTCGGGCCGGGCCCGATGAGGGTCCGATTACAGGCCTAAATTCTTTACTATTGAATATGACTATTATAAATAAAATAATTTATTCAATAATTTTATTTTGACTTTGAAAATAAAAACAACTAAGATAATTTGACGAACTTCAATTTAGAAAGTTCGATAATTGTTGTGATGATTTGTCCAATCATCTAAATTTTTTATCATAAGACAAGTCCTAATTTCTAATATTGAAATATTTTAAAAAATATATAAATGTTTGGTACATCTGCATTAATAAAAGTATCTCTTATTATATTTTTCTTAATAACTTATAAGTCAAGAAATCAACGTTTCGGAAAAGTTGGAGCGTGGAGCTGTTAAGTATCTAAAATATATTGGCCGTCAGCGATACGTCACCCACCGGCCGCCATTAAAACATATCGAAGTTAACTCAAAATTAGCTCTCACATAGCTTCATATAAGCCCTTTAATGGAGGAAGGAAGAAGAAGATAACAAGAGCCCTTCAATGGAGGAAGAAGAAGATAACAAGAGCCCTTCAACGGAGGAAGAAGAAGATCCATATGCCACATTCAAAATCGTCCGAAACCCAGATGGCTCCGTCACTCGCCCCACTCTTTTCCCTCTCTCTGCTTCAAATTCCTCGTCTTCTTCTCCCGTTCTCTCCAAGGACGTCCCCCTCAACCCCGCCCGCGGTACCTGGGTCCGGATCTTCCGACCCGCCATGACCCAAAACCCGACCACCACCCTCCCCATCATCATCGACTTCCATGGAGGCGGATTCATTCTCCTAAGCGCTGCCTCCGAACCCCACCATAAGATGTCTGAGAATATCGCCCTCCAAATCCCCGCCATCATCGTCACCGTGGAGTACCGCCTAGCACCGGAGCACCCACTTCCTGCGGCCTACGATGACGCCATCGACGCCATCCGCTGGGTTTGCTACGAGTCCATCCGAGACTCGTGGTTCGACTCAGCCGATCCCACTCGTTGCTTTCTCATGGGAAACAGCGCCGGCGGCAACATCGCTTACCACGCGGCTCTCCGGGCCCTCCCCCTCCAGAGCCCAAGCCTCCGGCTTGTTGGGCTCATTCTCAATGAGCCCGCCTTCGGTGGTGCTCAGAGGACACAATCGGAGCTGAAGCGAGCACGCGATCGGGTCCTGCCACTCTCCGCCACCGATCTCATGTGGCGGTTGGCGCTGCCGGCTGGAGCTGACAGAGACCACGAGTTCTGCAATCCGACGACCGTAGGGGGCTACGTGATAGAGTCGGCAGCTGCCCAGGTGTTTGGTGACGGTCACGGGAAGGACCCGCTTCGGGACCGGCAAGAGGAGTTGGTGAAGATGCTAGAAGGACGGGGTGGAGGTCGTCTCCCTTTTTTGACGACGATGGGTACCATGGCAGCGAGATGTCTGATCCAATCAAGGGCAAAGACCTGTTGATGTACGTCAAAGATTTCGTCTCTCACAGTTGACGGTTGAGATTTAAACCTGACTTTGCGAGATTGTTTTCCTATTTAATAATAAATTCAAAATATTAAAAATATCGTTTTTCATTAAATTTATATTTAATTTTAATTGATACTAATTTGTTGTGTATCCCATCAGATATCTATTCACTGTATTACTCTCATCTTTAATATAGTATGAGGATATTCATATTATAAAAAAGTTTAAAAAATACTTATCTAATTTAAAAAATTATTTTATCTTAAAATTAAAAATTAATATGATTTTATGAATTTTTTAATTTGTGATAATATGTCATTCATTTAATTTTTTTAATAAGTGAGGCCTATCCCTTCTGGAAAAGTGCCTGATATTTTACGAAAATCTCATTACAAGTTATATATCAAAGTTAAGACATAAAACTCGAATCCACACTCCTACTTCTTAAAGTTAAGTTGAAAGAACTAGCTTAGCTATATACAATTACTTTATCTACTATGCAAAAAGATAATTTTAAAAAAATTAAATAAATCTTAATTATTCATCAAACAATCATACTTTACTTTTATTCTTTCAAAATTATCATATTTAAATTCAATTCAAATTGAGTTAAAATAATTTAGATGGATGGATACAATATCATAAAGGACTATCAAATTATCAAAAGTTGAACCTACTAAATATTTTGAACCCTTGATGTTTAAGATAAAAAATTATTAAATAATTTTTTTTACTTATCATGATTGAAAATACATCAAATAAATATAAAAAAAATTAAATTAAATTTTTAAATTTTAAATTTATAATAAAATAGATTCCACGTGGAGCCCTTTTATTTATGAGCTGTCCGACACTTTCTTCTTTTCACCTCGTAAGAAACACCTATTAAGGCACACTTTAATATATATAATAACTTTGGGTGAAATTACAGTTCATTCAATGATTATCATTAAAAATATTATATTTTCGTTTTAAAATTTATATCTGATCTTAATTAATATCCCTTTGATGCATCTTCATAGTTAGATTAGGGCAAAATTATTTCTCTAAAGATTTTAGTTCATCTCTCGGATTTTAATTTTTGAATTACTTAATAAAATGAATTTGACTGACCTTTCCTGAATCTAATAACCCATTTATGACGGGAGTTAACTCGTTAATCCATATCCAACCAATTAGTTTAACCATTTAAAGTTTAAACATATTTTTGCTATAAACAAATTGTATAATTTCCAAATTCAACTACTTAAAAATAAAAATATATTAAATTATCATTAATAATATTAAAAATATCTTCAAATAAATCAAAATTTCTAAATAATATAAATGAATTTACCCAACACAAACCCCATTCATGCACTATTAGCTATTTATATGTTAACTAAACAGGTTTTATAGGCATAACCTGATTATATTTTACGGCGTCAGGATTTAAAAGTTTATATGTTTCAAGTGAAATTATATTTTTTTAACTTCTTATCATTTTTATTTTTAGAAAAATTTAATATTTTTAGACAATTCTTCCTTTATTTTATTAGTTACTAGATAGTCAATATTTACGGTTGAATATGATCACTTTTGCACGTACATATAAAATTATAAATTATAATTTAAATATACATATAAACTTTAAAAAAAAAAACTCATGTTTTAGTGTATACTTTTATAATTTATATTTTTATGTGTATCTATTATAGATTATATAATTTAATCCTAATATCATTTAATTTGATAAAAATAGATATAATAATATCCTTTGATACTAATTTCATAGAGCCATGTGTAGTGAGCCGTGTGACCATTTTTTTTACAGTTAAATTCAATTAACAAAATACTGTTATGATCTGTTAAATACTGTACCAGTCAGAAGAACAGAATCAGAAGTCAGTCTTCAAACCAGAGAGAGAGGGTCTTGATTCAACCTCAATGGAAGAAAACCAGAGGATGGTCGGAGAAGAAGATCCATATAGCTATCTGAAGATTGTTCCAAACCCAGATGGATCTCTCACCCGTCTGCCCATTTACCCAATCTGTCGGCCAAACTCTTCTCCTTCTTCTCCCGTTCTCTCCAAAGACGTCACCCTCAATCCGGCCCACGGCACCTGGCTCCGGATCTTCCGACGTGCCACGACTCAAAACTCCACCACCACCGCCACCGCCAGTACCCTCCCCATCATAATCGACTACCATGGAGGTGGATTCATCCTCTTCAGCGCCGCCACCGAGCCCTTCCACAAGATGTGTGAGAAGATAGCCCTCCAAATCCCCGCCATTATCGTCACCGTCAATTACCGCCTAGCGCCAGAGCACCGACTTCCCGCCGCCTACGACGATGCCATCGACGCCATCCGCTGGGTACGGGACGAGTCGACCCACGACCCGTGGTTTGAGTCGGCCGATTTCACTCGTTGCTTCCTCATGGGCAACAGCGCCGGCGGCAACATCGTCTTCCATGCAGCTCTCCGCGCCCTCTACCTCCAGACTCCTCGTTTCAATCTCGACGGCCTCATTCTCAACGAGCCCTTCTTCGGTGCCGTCAAGAGGAGTGATTCCGAGCTGAGGCTGGCCAAAGACGTCTCCATCCCCTTGCTCGTCACCGACCTGGTCTGGGAGCTGTCCCTGCCTGCCGGAGCTGACAGAGACCACGAATTCTGCAATCCCATCAATATTGGGTCCGACCCCGCTACAATCCGGCAGCTGCCTAGGTGTTTGATTACGGGTCACGGGCAGGATCCGCTTCAGGACCGGCAAAAGGAATTGGCGAAGAGTCTGGAAAGGAGGGGGGTCGACGTGACGTCTGCCTTTGATGACGACGGCTGCCATGGCATTGAATTCTTTGATCCGAAGAAGGGACAGGAACTCTTGATTTACATCAACAATTTCGTCTTGCAGAAATAGACGGTTGAGATTTAAGCTGTGACTTTGATCATGATTGGCCATTGAGATGTAAGCTTTTGGTTTTTCAAGTCAATTCAAGCTTTGGTTAGTCTGGGGCACTGAATGAATGATTAGTTTCGTTGGTAAGATGCTTTCTTCTTCTCTTTACATCAAATGAAATACCAAAGCTCGAATTAAAAAAAAAAAAAATCAGATTTAGTAATTTGATTAATTTTATTTCGGAAGCACTTACACATTCAGAAATCCCGAATCTAAAATTTTGTGATTAAATTACTATTTTACCCCCTTATTTCTAATTATTGAATATCTAGTTCATTTTTGAATCCATTCGAATTAATGGGTTGAACAGTAATAAAGAATACTGCTCATCCCCATTTATTCGAATGAATGGATGATTCATTCGAATAAATAGTAATAAAATGACCTTCATTTCACCCATTCATTCGAATAAATAGTAATAAAATGACATTCATTTCACCCATTCATTCGAATGAACCGACCATTCATTCGATTCATTCAAATGAACTTACCATACAGTAGAACATTTATTTAAATTCTTTTAAAATTTAAAATTTATTTTTTAAGCACTTTATATTTCTAAAATTTTTTAAATTAAATATCTAAACTAATTATAATAATGTGATAAAAATACTTTAAGATTTTAAGGTCTTTTGGTACTCCTAAATATTTAAAACATAGTATTTTACAAATAAGGGTATCACTAGGCTGTGTCGAAAACACATTTAGGAGTGTCAAAAGACCTTAAAGTTTTAAAGTATTTTTATCAGATTATCGTAATTAGTCTGGATATTCAATTTGAGAAATTTTGAAAATACACTGTATTTAAAAATTACTGTCTATATTTTAAAACATACACCGTTATTTTTTAATCACTGTGTATTTCTAAAATTTCTCAAATTGAATATTCGAACTAATTACGATAACATGATAAAAATACTTTAAGACTTTAAGGTCTTTTGACACTCCTAAATATTTAAAACACAGTATTTTACAAATAAGGGTATTTTCAAAATTTCGGATATTCAAGTACGGTGTATTTTCAAAATTTCTGAAATTTAATATCTGGACTAATTACGATAATCTGATAAAAATACTTTAACACTTCAATGTCTTTTGACACTTTTAAATATTTAAAACACATTATTTTACAAATAACGGTATCCCTATGCTGTGTCGAAAATACATTTACGAATGTTAAAAGATCTTAAAGTCTTAAAGTATTTTTATCAGATTATCGTAATTAGTTCGGATATTCAATTTGAGAAATTTTAAAAATACACCGTGCATAAAAATAACTGTCTATATTTTAAAACATAGACCGTTATTTTTTAAGCACTGTATATTTCTAAAATTTCTCAAATTGAATATCTAGACTATTTACGATAACCTGATAAAAATACTTTAAGACTTTAAGGTCTTTTGACATTTCCAAATGTGTTTTCGACACAACCTATGAATACGCTTATTTGTAAAATACTGTATTTTAAATATTTAGGAGTGTCAAAAGACCTTAAAGTCTTAAAGTATTTTTATCAGGTTATTATAATTAGTTTAGATATTCAATTTGAGAAATTTTGGAAATATAAAGTGCTTAAAAAATAAGTTTAAAATTTTAAAAGAATTTAAATAAATGTTCTACTGTATACTGTAAGTTTATTCGAATAAACGGTCGGTTCATTCGAACGAATGGGGAGAATTTATTACTATTCATTTGAATGAATCATCTATTTATTCGAATGAATGGGGCTGAGCAGTATTCTATTTTACTGTTCAGCTCATTCATTCAAATAAATGCCAAAATGAACTGAACATTCATTCGAATGAATGTCAAAATGAACTGGGCATTCATTCGAATGATTGGAAATGCGGAGGTAAAATGATAATTTGCCACGAAATTTCAGATTCAGGTGTGTAGAGGCAGGATTTTCGGATACGTGTAAGTGCTTCCTTTATTTCTTTCAATAAATAAGTCAGTTGATTTTGTCAACTTTTTAAAATTAAAAAAAATACATGGATTTTAATTTGGAGTTCATGTTTATTTTTTTTAATAATGATCTAGTACCTCTTCATTAGAATTTAACATTGACATTTGATGAACATTTAATTTTGATATAGAAAAAATATCTTTTTTTTGCAATTGGTAAGCAGCGATTATTATGATTAAAAGATCAAGAGAGGTTGAATAACTGATTTAAGAAAAAGAGGAGAAGGTTTAAAACTTCAAATTGAGAATGTTTGTGGGTGTTTCAAGAAAAGCCCATCTTAAGAGAATGGTAAAATTTCTTTAAAACAATTCATTTAAACACTTGATTTTATGTCTTCTCTTTATAGGTATTTTTGCCTAGTTTTCATTGACTCATAAGGTAATATATAACATATAATGCTTTCGTCCAATATTTTTTAAGGAACTCTCTATATATTGCTATCACTATATGTGATCTTATCCATTTTTAACACACTTTATATTACTCCGATACAAATGAGACAACTATTTTGAGATAATTCTAAAATCTATATAAGACAACTAATTTGGGACAAAGGAAGTATTATGATTTCGAGATCAATATATATATTTTTTAATCAAGTTGTCTTTTTTTAGTGAATGATCTGATGTGTCTAAACCTTTTAAAGCATACTACTAATCTTTTGAGCACGTGGAAATCTTCCTATACATACGTTTGATAACTTTAGGAGTAGTGATATTTTAGAATGGAGTGAGAATCAAATTCGAGAATCAAATTCACTACTTGTACGACTAATTATACACACATTTGTGAGAGATGTTTTCTCTTTTATTTTCTAACTCGAGATGTGGGTTGATTTCTGTATGGCACGGTCGCTTATTTTTTCCTGTTATATTTTGGGTTTTTCTCTTGTTTTTATTTTTGGTTGAATAAATTATTACCCTTTATTCAAAAAAAAATTATACACACATTAGATAATTTTAGGAGTAGTGATATTTTAGAAGGGAGTGAGAATTAAATTCACAACTTGTGCAAACCTTTTTTTTAACACACACCAAATGACTCTACAGAGAATGATCATTTGAGTAAAAAATAATGTGCATACTGTATTAAATAATAAAATCTCTTTTAAAACTTTTAAGTTATTTTTTAAGCACTGTGTATTTCAAAAATTTCTCAAATTGAATATCCGGACTAATAACGATAACTTAATAAAAATACTTTAAGACTTTAAGGTCTTTTGACACTCCTAAATGTGTTTTCGGCACACCCTAGGGATACCTTTATTTGTAAAATACTGTGTTTTAAATATTTAGGAGTGTCAAAAGACCTTGAAGTCTTAAAGTATTTTTATCAGATTATCGTAATTAGTCTGGATATTTAATTTGAGAAATTTTAAAAATACACAGTGCTTAAAAAATAACTTTAATTTTTTTTTAAAAAAATCGATTCATTCAATCAATTCGTTTGAATGAACGGGTGAACAGTAACGCGCGTTACTGTTCACCCGATTCATTCGAACGAATTGATTTTATACGGGGATTCATTCGAACGAATCAAAATTGGATGGGGGTATGTGTTTATTCGTTTGAACGAATGTCGAAATGAACTGAGAATTCGTTCGAACGAATGAAAATGCGGGGGTAAAATGGTAATTAACCACCTGCACCCGGAAATGGGTGTGTAGAGGCAGAAAATCGAGTGTGTAAACGGATAGCGTTATAATGGAGTGAGAATCAAATTCACAACTCTTGCGACTAATTATACACATACATTCGTTGAGAGATGTTTTCTCTTTATTTCCTGGCTCGGGATGTGGGTTGCTTTCTACCCAGCCTTGACGCTTGATTTTCTCTATAATATTCTAGGTTGTTCTCTTTGCATTTGTTTTTGGTTGAATAAATTATTACCCTTTATTCAAAAAAAAAATACAAATTAAATAATTTTAGAAGTAGTGACATTTTAGAATAGAATGAGAATTAAATTCACAACCTGTGCTACTAATTTTTGAGCATGGGCAAACCTTTCCATCAACAAAACACCAAATGACCCTATAGAGAATGATCCTTTGGATAAAATGGGAATCCATCTGACTCGCATTGATATATTGATTTGGAGATCATTCTCCACTTTTATCATAACCTGAGATGGATATTTATTTATTTATTCATAATATTAATCACCTTAAATTAAAATAAATCCCATGTAATAAAATCTTATTGCATCGATTATATTTGATGCCATCTCAAAACGCATCTACAAAGCCAAGAATGAGAGTCCCACAAAAACAGATCTTATAAAATAAAAATGTATATAATAAGGATTAATTATTGAATTATTTAACAATTAAATATAATTTCATGTAGCCGGTGGAGGATGGAAGTTGACAGGTTGATGTGATTATTTAAAAAAAAAAAACATTTTTAAAGAATATATTATTAATTAATTGTTTGGTCAATGTCGAGTCACAGCTAAGACATATAACTTACATGTAGAAATTATTAGGAAAAAAAGAATTTGAGTTATATTGACTCAATTCAACTTTTTATTTTCCTAAAAATGTTAACTTTACTATTGAATTTGAGTTAGCTTAGCATATGAAAGTAGAAGTTGGCCTAAAAATTTGGATTTAAGGAAAAAATTATAAAATATAATTTCTTTCAATTAACATTTGATATAAATACAAATTTATATAACTATAATTTATATTTTAATAGAATAATGCAATATATTCTAATTTTATGCCACATTAAGCTTGACTTAGGACACACTTACGGCTTATACCGTTGGTATTTTCATTTCTCTCCCTTTTTAACCACAAAAATATGATCCATCGATAATATAGTTTAGTTATAAGTATTTTCTTATTTTTTTTTTTACTGTTACAATATTGTGATAATAATACTATATATCAAGATATTTTTTATTTTATTTTCTGATACTTATATAAATGAATAAACTCTTTTATGTGACTTAAGTACTGCATTCTTTAAACTTGTTAATAATTATTTCAATTGTAAGTCTCATTTTTATTTTTTACTACATTTTTAATATTATTTAAATTTATATTTATGTCAGATTTTTCCCATAATGTGTCAGTAAAAACTTTAAAATTTGATAACATCATGATATTAACATTAGTCGATAATATTCCAAAAAATGAGGCTATGCGCTAGACCTCTCCAACTCAAGTGCCAAAATCTGAGCGGGTCGAGCTAAGCTTTCAACCAATCTGACTTTGGGCCTAATCATGGGTTTAAATCTCGATTTTCTGAAGATCGAGATATTTCAGCCGATAAAAAAAATCAAAAAAGGGAAAAACACGGCCGATTTCTTTTTTTTTTTAAAAAAACAAATATCGGTTGTGGGCCCGATATTTATATTTTATATTTTAATTTTTTTTAAAACAGCTTTTTTCAAAATTTTAATGATTTTTTTCAAAAAATAAAAGTCACCGATATTTCAAAAAAAAATTGAAAGGAGAGAAAGATCTCGCATGAGATCTTGGCCGATATGAAAAATCGGATGAAATCTCGGCTCAGCTCTATTTTTTTAGTGTGATTTTCTAATTAGTCCCCATCAAATGAATCATAGATCTTATAAATTATGTGGTATTAGAATATTAGATAAATGTCTATAAGATCTGGGAATGAAGATATTTCAGATTTTTTAAATCGAGTTATCTCTCGGCTGTACTGTTAAATATCAGCTTATATGGCCGATATATCACCGATATTCAATTTTATTATTATTTTTTTTTAAAAAAAAGATATCGGCCATTGGCTCAGGCCAATATTTGCCCATTTTGGGAAAATATCGATTTCTTTCAGTTTTCTATTTTTTAATTAAAAAAATAAGAAAAAATAGAGAGAGAGAACTGTATCATCGAGATATCGACCGATATTTCGATCTGACCAAGATTTGGATCCCTATATAAGATTACAAAATGAATAAAGTTTCATCATCAAATAAAGGTAGCGATCCTCCCACGGGCATTTTGCGTAACGAGATACGGGATTTAGGTTATTTCCCATTTTACCCTTCCACTACCATACTGTCATGTCTCGGTCCAAAAACGGCGCGTTACGCGGATCAAATTATTCTTTTCCAAAAAAAATTCATATAAAGTAACAAATATCGCACATGGGAACTCACAAGTATGAACATATTTATATTATATATATATATATATATATAATTGTATTAGTCTAAAAGGGGTAAAGTCTCCTACCGAAATTTCGGAAGAGACTCCTCTAAAACATGAACAGTTGGGTCTATGATGAGCTCTACAAAAAAAATAATCACCTGCTCAATGTTTACATATCACAACATACTTGACTCCATTCACTAAATATTAAATGCCCCAAACTTCAAATCTTAACTGGAGTTCCCATAATAACATTCATACCTTCATAGTCATTAAACATGGTTTATAGAATAATTACATCAATATTACATATAACCATGTAGAGCAAAATATCAAAATCTAAAAATTGCAGTGTGCATGAAAAGCAACTAGCAGCATAGACTAAGGTCGTCCCCTTGGTCCCTCGGACCCCGCCTGGGCGATAGTACCTGCAGTGCAATGAGGTGATGGTGTATAAAATGGAATATAGATACAGCTATGCAAGACACTATGCTATCTAGTCATCCATTGGGAACCAATGCCTCAACGAAATACTTGTGTAAAATAGGAGAATCAATATCATAAATGGATCACGACCCTAGTAAAATTTAGGGTCCATGACTTACTAAGTGGGAGACTCACGACTAGCGTGACTATTTCTACCTCACCCTACATCCCTTCACCTCAAGGGTGATTCAGTCGAGCTTAAAGGCGATCGGAACGCGTCTAACGAAGCGAGTACCACCCCTATGGAGATAAAAAGTACCTAGCTCTGCGCAACCACGCACAAGTGTGCGGAAAAGTCATAAGAGTACGCTACAGTATCAACCCGTAGGAGGTTCACCTTACGACATCAACCACGGGACCAAGTCTCTAGTGGAAAAATACCACTGTTCTGATAAAGTTCACTTAATAATCTTCATTTATGCTCTTTACCAACTCACCACAATGAGTTGGATTATCACAATATTAGGGATTCAAAAAGGGAAATGGTAAAATCTTATCACCCTTAGACCGAATCCCACATCTTTTATTAGTAGTGGACACAAATCCATTTTACCCCATTTTTCATACTTCCTCTTAGGATTAACTCAACTAATTGAGTAGAGCATAGGAGAGACAACTTTTACATTGTGACATAAATAAGAGACAATTTTTACATTGTGACATAAATAAGTTATTCATACATTGAGAACTTACATCATTAAGATAGCATGCATAGTTTATTCCATACAATTTCATACCTTATTCAATTCTCATATTCATGTTTGACCATGGGAAAAAAAGACAACAATGTAGAACTGTTTAATTGGATTTATGAGAGTGTCTCTCCTTGCACATATCCAATTATAATCAATCCCCAACAAATAAATAACATATTTAGTCCTCAAACTTCTCACCATATCAAATCATAACCCAATTCTTCTCACCTCAACCCAAAGGATTTCACAACAACCATGTTTCCCAAATTCATTCATACACTACATAAAACACAATGGAGATTTCATACAATACATGAAATACAATATAAAATTCATACATGTTTAGACATCCCATTCATCATTCATAATATACTAATTAAATCTTGTCATGCATATGCTCATGAGGACATCTCAAATAATTTTAATAACTCAAATTTATTCTCCAATCATTTAGATAAAAAGTCTAGCATTTCTCACCATAACCTTTTATGAAGTGCCGGGTTGATTTTAGACTTGATCGCTCCCGGGGTTTGGATTAGAAGGCTCTAATCAACACAAAAACACAGATAGAGTCCACTTAGTTCATGTATTTAACCCTATTTTGAGTTTAAAAGTAAAACCCCCAAATTTCCCAAACTCTATCTTCCTTTGGTTTCCAAACCCATTTCCAACAAGATTTATGTGCATGCAAATCCCCAAATTGGAAAACCCCCAATATTTTCCATGGAGTTTTCTCCAAATATGGCCCTATAGCCATCATCAACCCCAATCTCACTAGATTTCATGAAAACCTCATCAACATAGAGGAAAGGGAGTAGAAAGTAAAGAAAACCTTACCTTTGAGACAAGAAAATCGGCTCCAAAGGAAGCTTGGGGTGATAGCTCTTCAAATCTCACACACGCATGGGCCAAAAATCGAATGGAAAAGGTGGAAAGAAGACATTAGGATCGGCTGGGAGGGTTTTCTTGAAACTGTTCAAGAAAGGAGGGATGAAGGAGAAGAACGGCAACACTTGGGTTGGGTCGGTCGACTCGACACACATCGATCGACCCGACACTGTGCACAACTCAAATATTTATTTATTTATTCTAATTTATTTTTTATTTCTATTTTTTATTTTTTTTAACTCATTCTCAACTGGGGTGCTTTCTTAAGGCCACGCGTACCCTGACGGGACTCACATGTGACCCTCACACTACACACACGTTTTACCCTTATTATTACATCATAAATTTATTAATCTGAAGGGCCGGGCTATTACACATATAAAAGCATTAAAAAAAATCAATGATCTGGTCATTGAGCCGATTAGTGATCCGATTTGCTTTCTGTATGAAAAAACAATCTCACTTAGATAAATTTCAGTGAGCGAGTCAGTGATCCGACCAGTGATTCGGCGAACCGGTCAGTGAGCTGATTTACACCGCAGTGGAATGGTCAATGATCCAGTGAGTCAATCAGTGATCCGGTGAGCCGATTCAAAGGGTTTGGCGAGTCGGTTCGACGGGCAAAATGGGCAATAAAGTAAAAGCCGTCTCAGGTTAGACAAAATGCTTGTGGGAGGATCGCTACCATAATCTTTAACAATTTTATAACGATCTTTTAATTTTAAGAGAATGTATGTTATTGATACTTTAAATTTTTAAAAAGAATAAGACGGTGAGATAGGTGTGATAGTTCATACAACTTTTACTATCGAGAAACGACTCTATCGCTTTATGCACCTTGGTGTGACTATTTAAAAAAAAAATTAACATATGTTTTCTTAATGGCCAGCCATCCTAACACAGACAAAATTTGTTAAGAGACATGGAATAGAGTGAAATTTTCATTTTATCCCTACCAGTGTACCGCTTATCAATTACCGGTGTAACAATAACACGGCACTCTGCATGTATATGTTTTGCATATCGGTACACCGTTATTTGATGAGCGCTACACCGGTAGAGATAAAATGAAAATTTCATTCTATCCCGTGTCTCCTAACAAATTTTGCTCATGTTAGGATGGACGACCTTTCTTAATAGGTCCCATGAACTATATCACTTAAATTGTTTCTATAAATCTATTTAAATATAAAAAATTAAATTTAAAACATTTTCTTTTTTGATATAAGGCTACAAAAATTGATGCTTGAGTCTTGACAAATATTTAAAGATCCCTTTAAGTTAATATATTTTGAAAATACAACTAATATTATATTAAGCGCAAGTCAAATCAACGTTTAAAATCTTTAAATTTTAAAATTATATTTACAATAATTTATAATTAAATTTTGACATATTTTTTATATAAATATAGATCTTTGAAACCAATTTATCTCATCATTTAACATTTTTAATAAATTATATATAAATGTATCCTACTAAATTGAATTCAAATGAATAAGCATGTACCTAATTGGAAAGACATTTTTTTCATGATAGGAATAGAATAAAGTTTGGGTATTTTTATTTTTATTTTTTATGCTTTTTTCAAATTAATCATAAATCCGTAAATTTGAACAATTCAAATCGAAAGGTCATATTAGACGATATGCCATGTCTCCATCAATTATTGATTGTAGTGTCAATAATTGTGTAAATTAAAACCATTTGTTTTTTTAGAAATTATTCTTTAAGAACTGGTTTATAGTAAATTTATTTTTTATGAATTAAGTAATTATTTTTTAAGTGATTTATAGTAAATTTATTTTTTATGAATTAAGTAATTATTTTTAAGTGGTTTATATTTTATATTTGTTCTCTTTTGTGCTATTGTCATTGATTTGTCAAAAATTCAAACTTATTTCGAGATACCCTCATTATTAGATTAAGTCAACTCGTATAGAGAGATGAGAACTTTCGTCTTTAAAATTGTATTTAGAATGATTTTTTAAAATTTTGAAATTTTCTACACTTTCTGTAAAAAAGCAGGGTAATCAAATCAACTTTAATTCTTATCATTTAATATAATTGCCACTTAAAAAAAATAATTAAAGTTCTCATGTTTTGCTTAAAAACAATTAATTTTATTAAAAGTCTCAATCACTTAGCTTAAGAATCTAATAAACAATTAAATTAAATTCATATTTAACAGGCTTACAACGTGCATAGGCATCCTAGTCACCTAAGTAGACGGGCTCTATATCAGATTCATTTTATAATAAATTTGTGTTGTTAGAAATAATTAGTTTATATGTATATATATATAAAGTCAATTTTCTTGACATCAATTTAATACATCACTATTGAATATGACTATTATAAGTAAAATAATTTATTCAATAATTCAATAATTTTAGTTTGACTTTGAAAAAAAAACTAAGATAATTTGACGAACTTCAATTTAGATAGTTCGATAATTGTCGTGATGATTTGTCCAATCATCTAAATTTTGTATCATAAGACAAGTCCTAATTTCTAATATTGAAATATTTTAAAAAATATATAAATGTTTGGTACATCTGCATTAATAAAAGTATCTCTTATTATATTTTTCTTAATAACTTATAAGTCAAGAAATCAACGTTTCGGAAAAGTTGGAGTCTGACGCTAGTAAGTATCTAAAATATATTGACCCGGCGGCGATAACGTCACCGTCCGGCCGCCATTAAAATTTATCGAAGTTAGCTCGAAATTAGCTCTCACATAGCTCATATAAGCCCTTTAATGGAGGAAAACAAGAGCCCTTCAATGGAGGAAGAAGAAGATCCCTATGTCACATTCAAAATCATCCAAAACCCAGATGGCTCCGTCACTCGCCCCACTCTGTTCCCTCTCTCTACTTCAAATTCCTCATCTTCTTCTCCCGTTCTCTCCAAGGACGTCCCCCTCAACCCCGCGCGCGGCACCTGGGCCGGATCTTCCGACCCGCCATGACCCAAAACCCGACCACCACCCTCCCCATCATCATCGACTTCCATGGAGGCGGATTCATCCTCCTAAGCGCTGCCTCCGAACCCCACCATAAGATGTCTGAGAATATCGCCCTCCAAATCCCCGCCATCATCGTCACCGTCGAGTACCGCCTAGCACCGGAGCACCCACTTCCTGCGGCCTACGATGACGCCATCGACGCCATCCGCTGGGTTCGCTACGAGTCCATCCGAGACTCGTGGTTCGACTCAGCCGATCCCACTCGTTGCTTTCTCATGGGAAACAGCGCCGGCGGCAACATCGCTTACCACGCGGCTCTCCGGGCCCTCCCCCTCCAGAGCCCAAGCCTCCGGCTTGTTGGGCTCATTCTCAATGAGCCCGCCTTCGGTGGTGCTCAGAGGACACAATCGGAGCTGAAGCGAGCACGCGATCGGGTCCTGCCACTCTCCGCCACCGATCTCATGTGGCGGTTGGCGCTGCCGGCTGGAGCTGACAGAGACCACGAGTTCTGCAATCCGACGACCGTAGGGGGCTACGATGATAGAGTCGGGCAGCTGCCCAGGTGTTTGGTGACGGGTCACGGGAAGGACCCGCTTCGGGACCGGCAAGAGGAGTTGGTGAAGATGCTAGAAGGACGGGGGGTGGAGGTCGTCTCCTTTTTTGACGACGATGGGTACCATGGCAGCGAGATGTCTGATCCAATCAAGGGCAAAGACCTGTTGATGTACGTCAAAGATTTCGTCTCTCACGGTTGACGATTGAGATTTAAACCTGACTTTGCGAGATTGTTTTCCTATTTAATAATAAATTCAAAATATTAAAAATATCGTTTTTCATTAAATTTATATTTAATTTTAATTGATACTAATTTGTTGTGTATCCCATCAGATATCTATTCACTATATTACTCTCATCTTTAATATAGAATGAAGATATTCATATTATAAAAAAATTTAAAAAATACTTATCTAATTTAAAAAATTATTTTATCTTAAAATTAAAAATTAATATGATTTTATGAATTTTTTAATTTGTGATAATATGTCATTCATTTAATTTGTTTAATAAGTGAGGCCTATCCTGTGTGGAAAATCGTCGAATATTCCACGGTAAACCTCACAGGACGTTAAATATCAAAATTAGGCTATGGATACTCGAACCCACACTCCTACTTCTTTAATTTGAAGGAACTAGTTGAGCTATATCCAGTTACTTTATCTACTATGCAAAAAGATAAATTTAAAAAAAAAATATCTTAATTATTCATCAAACAATCATATTTTACTTTTATTCTTTCATATTTTCATATTTAAATTCAATTCAAATTGAGTTAAAATAATTTAGATGGATGGATACAATATCATAAAGGGCTATCAAATTATCAAAAGTTGAACCTACTAAATATTTTGAACCCTTGATATTTAAGATAAAAAATTAGTCCCTTTGTTCCAAATTAATTGTCCTATATGGATTTTGGAATTGTCTCAAAATAGTTGTCTCATTTGTATTTGAGTAGTATAAAATGTGTTGAAAATGAATGAAATCATCATATGAGTGATAGCTTTATGTAGAGAGTTCTTTAAAAAATACAAATATTTCAAATGAGACAACTAAAATGGAACGAAGGGAGTATTAAATAAAAATTTATACTTATCATGATTGAAAATACATCAAATAAATATAAAAAAATAAATAAAAAGTTTAAATTTTAAATTTACAATAAAATAGATTCCACATGCAGCCCGTTTATGTATGAGCTGTCCAACACTTTCTTCTTTTCACCTCGTAAGAAACACCTATAAAGGCACACTATATATATAACTTTGGGTGAAATTACAGTTCATTCAATGATAATTATTAAAAATATTATATTTTCGTTTTAAAATTTATATCTGATCTTAATTAATATCCCTTTGATGCATCTTCATAATAAGATTAAGACAAAATTATTTCTCTAAAGATTTTAGTTAATCTCTCGGATTTTAATTTTTGAATTACTTAATAAAATGAATTTGACTGACCTTTCTTGAATCTAATAACCCATTTATGACGGGAGTTAACTCGTCAATCCATATCCAACCAATTAGTTTAAATATTTAAAGTTTAAACATATTTTTGTTATAAACAAAATATATAATTTCCAAATTCAACTATTTAAAAATAAAAATATCTTCAAATAAATCAAAATTTCTAAATAATATAAATGAATTTACCCAACACAAACCCCATTCATGCACTATTACCTATTTATATGTTAACTAAACAGGTTTTATAGGCATAACCTGATTATATTTTAAGGGGTCAGGATTTAAAAGTTTATATGTTTCAAGTGAAATTATATTTTTTTAATTTCTTATAATTTTTATTTTTAGAAAAATCAAATATTTTTGGACACTTCTTCCTTTATTTTATTAGTTCAATATTTACGTTTGAATATGAACACTTTTGCACGTACATATAAAATTATAAATTATAATTTAAATATACATATAAACTTAAAAAAAAAAACTCATGTTTTAGTGTATACTTTTATAATTTAGATTTTTATGTGTATATATTATAGATTATATAATTTAATCCTAATATCATTTAATTTGATAAAAATAGATATAATAATATCTTTTGATACTAATTTCATAGAGCCACGTGTAGTGAGTCTTGTGACCATTTTTTTTTATAGTTAAATACAATTAACGAAATACTGTTTTGATCTGTTAAATACTGTACCAGTGAAGAAGAACAGAATCAGAAGTCAGTCTTCAAACCAGAGAGAGGGAGGGTCTTGATTCAACCTCAATGGAAGAAAACCAGAGCATGGTCGGAGAAGAAGATCCATATAGCTATCTGAAGATTGTTCCAAACCCAGATGGATCTCTCACCCGTCTGCCCATTTACCCAATCTGTCCGCCAAACTCTTCTCCTTCTTCTCCCGTTCTCTCCAAAGACGTCACCCTCAATCCGGCCCACGGCACCTGGCTCCGGATCTTCCGACCTGCCACGACTCAAAACTCCACCACCACCGCCACCGGCACCGCCACTACCCTCCCCATCATAATCGACTACCATGGAGGTGGATTCATCCTCTTCAGCGCCGCCACCGAGCCCTTCCACAAGATGTGTGAGAAGATAGCCCTCCAAATCCCCGCCATTATCGTCACCGTCAATTACCGCCTAGCGCCAGAGCACCGACTTCCCGCCGCCTACGACGATGCCATCGACGCCATCCGCTGGGTACGGGACGAGTCGACCCACGACCCGTGGTTTGAGTCGGCCGATTTCACTCGTTGCTTCCTCATGGGCAACAGCGCCGGCGGCAACATCGCCTTCCATGCAGCTTTCCACGCCCTCTACCTCCAGACTCCACGTTTCAAGCTCGACGGCCTCATTCTCAACGAGCCCTTCTTCGGTGGCGTCAAGAGGAGTGATACCGAGCTGATGCTGGCCAAAGACGTCTCCATCCCCTTGCCCGTCACCGACCTTTTCTGGGAGCTGTCCCTGCCTGCCGGAGCTGACAGAGACCACGAGTTCTGCAATGTTAGGTCCCACCCCACTAGAATCCACCAGCTGCCTAGGTGTTTGATTACGGGTCACGGGCAGGATCCGCTTCTGGACCGGCAAAAGGAATTGGCGAAGAATCTGGAATGGAATGGGGTCGACGTGACGTCTGTCTTTGATGACGACGGCTGCCATGGCATTGAATTCTATGATCCGAAGAAGGGACAGGAACTCTTGGTGTACATCAACAATTTCGTCTCGCAGGAATGCACTGTTGGGATTGAAGGTGTGACTTTGATCATGATTGGCCATTGAGATTGTAAGCTTTTGGTTTTTCAAGTCAATTCAAGCTTTGGTTAGTCTGGGGCACTGAATGAATGATTAGTTTTGTTGGCAAGATGCTTTCTTCTTCTCTTTACATCAATTGAAATACCAAAGCTCGAAATAAAAAAAAAAAAAAATCATATTTAGTAATTTGTGTAATTTTATTTCTTTAAATAAATAAGTCAGTTGATTTTGTCAACTTTTTAAAATTAAAAAAAAATACATGGATTTTAATTTGGAGTTCATGTTTATTTTTTTTAATAATGATCTAGTACCTCTTTATTAGAATTTAACATTGACATTTGATGAACATTTAATTTTGATATAGAAAAAATATCTTTTTTTGCAATTGGTAAGCAGCGATTATTGTGATTAAAAGATCAAGAGAGGTTGAATAACTGATTTAAGAAGAAGAGGAGAAGGTTTAAAACTTCAAATTGAGAATGTTTGTGGGTGTTTCAAGAAAACCCATCTTAAGAGAATGGTAAAATTTCTTTAAAATAATTCATTTAAACACTTGATTTTATGCCTTCTCTTCATAGGTATTTTTGCCAGTTTTAATATATAACATACACTTCTCTGTCCCATTTTAGTTATCTCATTTGAAATATTTGTGTTTTTTAACGAAATCTTTGTATAATGTTATCACTCCACGTGATCTCATCCATTTTAAACACATTTTATACTACTTCAATACAAATGAAAGAATTATTTTGGGACAATTCTAAAATCCATATAGGACAACTAAATTGGGATAGAGGGATTATTATGATTTCGAGATCAATATATATTTTTTTTAATCAAGTTGTCTTTCTTTAGTGAATGATCTGATGTGTCTAAATCTTTTAAAACATAGTAGTAATCTTTTGAGCACGTGCAAATCTTCCTATACACACATGTTTGATAACTTTAGAAGTAGTGATCTTTTAGAATGGAGTGAGAATCAAATTCACAAATCGTGCGACTAATTATACACACACATTTGTTGAGAGATGTTTTCTCTTTATTTCCTAACTCGAGATGTGGGTTGCTTTCTGTCTGGCTTGGTCGTTTTTTTTTTTTTTTTGTAATATTTTGGGTTTTTCTCTTTGTTTTTATTTTTGGTTGAATAAATTATTACCCTTTATTAAAAAAAAATTATATACACATTAGATAATTTTAAGAGTAGTGGCATTTTAGAATGGAGTGAGAATTAAATTCACAACTTGTACAAGTCTTTTTTTCAACATACACCAAATGACTCTATAATAGAGAAGGATCATTTGGGTAAAATGGAAATCGAACTCTCTCTCATTAATTTTTTTATTTGGAGATCATTCTCCACTTTTATCATAGTCCGAGACTGATATTTATTTATTTATCTATAATATTAATGACCTTAAATTAAAACAAATCCCATGTAATAAATCTTATTGCATCGATGATATTTGATGCCATCTAAAAACGCATCTAGAAAGCCAAGAATGAGAGTCCCACAAAAATAGATCTTATAAAATAAAAATGTATATAATAAGGATTAATTATTGAATTATTTAACAATTAAAGATAATTTCATGCAGCTGGTGGATGCTGGAAGTTGACAGGTTGATGTGATTATTTAAAAAAAAAAACATTTTTAAAGAATATATTACTAATTAATTGTTTGGTCTATGTCGAGTCACAGCTAAGACATATATTTAAATATTAAGTCACTTTAGTTTTAAATGCTAGGGGAAAACTTGGAATTAATTCCATTGGTGAGTGTATTTAGGAAAGAATTCAAAATTAAAAATGGACCCAAGTGATCATATTAGGTGTGACTGGAAAAAAATTGGTGGGCCCCACCTCTTGAATCAATATTTTAAATTTTAGCTCGATTTGGTGCATGCATCAAATTATTTGATCTAAAATTGATCAATGCATTATTATTAAAAAAAGAAGACTTCTTCCGTATGCAGAAATAATAAATATGTGATGTTATGTGTGGATCCACTTTGTTCTAAAAAAATTTAAAAATGATAAAATATTACTAATTTTTTTTATCCAACAGATTCAAAATAATTAAATTTCCAATATCTTCCTTATTTTATTTTATTTTAATTTAATAAAGACCATCTCCCTTTTCCCCTACATTTGTGACATGATCTCAGCAATTCTTTCCATCCAAAGCTAGTTTTCTAAACATTGTATAACCAAAATGTTTTAATATTTGATCATTAATTTTGATTTAATGTAAGATAAAAAATAAAAAAATTAGGGCTAAGGTTTTTCTTTGGTCAAATTTGACAGCAAAAATGTCATTTTTCATAAGAAATAAAATAATAATTGCAATTAACCAATAATAGAGTGAATTATTAGAAGGTCTCTGTCTTTGATATTAGTGTCCTAAATACTAAAACACATAAAATTCAAATCAGACTAAATTTAAAAGTATAAAAAATAAATGGGATTTAATATTCAAACACATAAAATCCAAATCAAGCAACATCCACCGTGATTTTCATTTCTCTAAAAAAAATTATGTAATTTTTTTTAGTTTTTTTTTCAGATATGTAACTCCCAAAATCGCATCTCCATCACACTTAAAATTGAATGACTAAAGAACAACATTGATTTATTCTAAAAACCCTTAATTTTTCATTTACGTTACAGTAAAAATTGATATCAAATTAAAAAAAATTAAAAAATGTAAGAAATCAAACATTTAATTATAATATTAGTGTTCTAAATACTCTTTGATCACATTCAAACACATAAATAAAACTCAAATGAAGTACCATCTAATATGGTTTATAGTAACATACATGGATCATACTAACTCAGTGGCGTACTGGAATTTGCTGAGTTCACTCGATTGTCAACCTTCTAAATAATTGCTGAAACTTTACTTTTTCATTCACCTCCATTGCTTTCTTTCTATTGTCTGCAACTTGCTACAGAGAGAAACAGAGTCTTCAATGGAGGAAAACAAAATCATAGACGTGATAGGATCGGATGAAGAAGAAGAAGATCCATATGCCATTCTCAAGATCGTGCGAAATCCAGATGGGTCCATCACACGACCCGCTCTCTTCCCTCTCGCTCCTCCAAACTCCTCACCTTCTTCCCCTGTTCTCTCCAAGGATTTCCCCCTCCAATAAGGCCCACTCCACCTGGGTACGGATCTTCCGACCCACCACGACCAAAAACCCGACCACCACCCTCCCTATCATTATCTACTTCCACGGAGGAGGATTCATCTTTCTAAGCGCCGCCACCGAGCCCTTCCACAAATCCTGCGGAGACATGGCTCTCCAACTCCCTGCCATCGTCGTCTCCGTCGACTACCGCCTCGCACCCGAGCACCCGCTCCCCGCAGCCTACGAAGACGCCATCGACGCTGTCCCGCTGGGTTCAGGATGAGGCGAACCGTGACTCGTGGTTTGACTCGGCCGATTTCACCCGTTGCTTTCTCATGGGCAACAGCGCCGGCGGCAACATCGTCTATCACGCTGCTCTCCGGGCCCTTCCACTCCAGACTCCCCGGTTCCGCATTGCCGGGCTCATTCTTAACGAGCCCGCCTTTGGTGGGGAACGGAGGACGGATTCGGAGCTGAAGTTGGCTCACGACCGGGTGCTGCCGCTCTCCACCACCGGTCTCAAGTGGCGGCTGGCCCTGCCAGCTGGAGCTGACAGGGACCACGAGTTCTGCAACCCGTTGACTGAAGGGACCTATCATGATAGAGTCGGGCAGCTGCCCAAGTGCTTGGTGACGGGTCACGGGCAGGACCCACTTCAGGACTGGCAGAAGGAGTTTGTGAATATGGTAAAAGGGCATGGAGTGGAGGTGGTCTCTGTATTCGACGACGACGGCTACCATACCGTCGAGTTCTTTGATCCTCTGAAGGGCCAGGAACTCTTGATGTACGTCCAGGATTTCATCTCCAGCTGTTGACGATTGAAGAGAGAGAAAGAGAGTTTGTGCTTTTATGTTATTAAATTAAATAAAAGGGTGTTTTTAAGAAATAAATTGTTTGTGCTTTTATGGTTGATTGCACTTGAATCTATATTTAATATTTTATGATATTTGTATGACTGAACGTGTTTTCACTTGTAAAAATCTTTATCCGATTAAATTTTTTGATGCACATGCAAATTGGTTCTAAACAATAAGTAATATCTATACATGTGGCAAAAGAAATTTGAATGTGAATCAAATTTAATTTTATTTAATAAGGAGAGTTACTTAACCGTTAAGTCAATCCCGTGATCGTTTTTCCTAACAATAGAGTGTTAATAGCATTCGTGCTCTTGAAATACAATATAACTTAAAATAATAATTTCTGTTTTTTTCTTTTTTCCTCCTAAGTCTAGTTGCCCTAATTTTCTACTTTTCAGGAAGATATCTATGCTGAATGAGTGAGAGATTGGATAGAGAATGAAAGAGGCAATTTTTGAAAAAAGAAATACAGATTTTTTTTTTGAAAGGTAAAATTAAATACAAAGGTTAGTAAATTAACTATCGGATTAGGTCAGTAATTTTATATAAAAAAAAAAACCTAGAGAGGCCCAACATAGCTTATGAAAAAATAACTCCTAATTTTACTTGTGGTCGAATTTAAAGTGGATTCAATTTTTTTCCTTTTTTTCATATCAACTTTATATTTTAAATGAATTGAGTTAGTTTATTCATATTTTAAATTGAGTAAATCGGTTCAAATTGACCTGACAAAGTATGCATTTCATGATCTATGAAGAAGCACATGAACTTAACAATCTTAGATCCATCATCATCTTAACAAATATCAACAATAGAACTGATCAATGGTCACCAGCTATTTGTTAAATCTAAAAACGGTAACATTAGTGGGATGAGATTAGTTACCGTGATGATAAAGACTTACAAGAACAACATGCCTGTGTTTGGATGAAAGGTAATTTTACAGGGGTCACCTCTCACCTGGGGTAATTTTTTAATACCCCAAACTTCAATCGGGTATTAAAAAAAGGTGATGAAAGAGGTATTGTTTTGAATTTTTACCCTCATCTAAGTAATTTTTGGGTTACAAATAAGGGTAAGGAGGGGTGACCCGGGGTCAGCCCCTCCGTACCCCATCCAAACGCAGCCCATGTGTCGAGAACATTTAAAAAAAAAACCGAATTCGTGGTCCCCCAACAACGGCTCTTTTCTGAGAACAACCCCTTTTGCTATCTCCAGTGAGAGGGAAAACAAAACCCCCAAAAATCCCCCCCTCAATTCCTCGAAAATCCCTACATTTTTCTTGATTTCTAGGGTTTCATCTCTCTCCCTTCGTCTCCACGGCCCAAATTCTCAATTCTTTTGATTTCTAAGGTTTCGAGCGTTGATTTGTTTTAAAAAAGATCTCCGTGCCGATCTGGATGAATACATCCACGAATCCATCCAATGCTCCCTAGGGCTTCCTATATCCTCGAAGACGATGGACTTGAAGATCCTCGCCTCTGAAGAATCGTGGAATCGCCTCCAAGATCAGATCCTCATCTTGCAAGATTGGTTAAAAGAAAAATGCAAGAATAGAGTAGTGCAAGGTTTGTATTTTGATTGAATTTCTTCTTTATCGATTAAAAATTATCATATTTGCCAATAATGTACTACCCTGATTCAAAAATTGAAAGAAAAGCATGTACGGAAAAATATTAAAAGTTGGAAAGTAATTTCCAATAGCACGTATCATCCAAGACATAGACTAACCATGACTCAACTCTATGCACGACCCAAGAGCTAATCCAAACGCAACTCATGATGACCTTTGTGCCGAGCTGTGACTCATGACTCATTTAATGATCCAATTGACTCGATTCATTATCTAATCCATGATCTAACTAATCCAATCTATGTCTCATGGTCAATGTAACCAAATGCAATAATAAATTAACTTAAAATCCAATTGATGGTCCAATGTAACATAGTATCTATAATTAGTCACTGGATTCATAACCAAACCCAAGTTAATCAACTTTTCCGACTGAACTTATAAATTTCTATATTAAATTTAGATAACTTATATTAGGATCTAAACTAATAGTATCTTTTGCTAAATATTATTATCATTTAAAGTAAAATTTAAATTAAATCAACTATTTAATGTATATAATAATTGTTATAATTAAGTTATAATATACATCGCTCATACCTAACAATTGAAAGAATTTATTTATGAATTATATAGAAATCTTGCATTGCATTCAAGTAAAAAAAAAAAATCTATGGAAAACAAAATCTAAAGATTTTATTTCTATAAAAATAGAAATCATCGAAAAAATCAATTTACAAAAAAAATAATTGTGCATAAATTTATCTGAAAGAGTCTATAGATAATAATATAATATAATCAAAAGTTATATGTTGCCGTGAAGTTCGGATGTTTTAGAATAATTTTTTTCATACACTTCATTTAATTTTTGTTGTGCATCTCCTATTATTTAGTATTGATTGTGTTTTTTTTTTCAAAAAAATTATTGATGGATGTAAAAATACTATTTTATATAGATTAAAATTTTAAAGATGTACAATAAAAAGAAAAGAAAAATTAATTTGGTGGCGTTAATTCAATGGCCATCTCCCACCTTCCTTCTTGATCCTCATTTAAATAGTCATAGACACATCGCTAAAAATATCAATGCGCATTTTATATAGAAACAATAAACAGGGGCACTTTAGAAATTAAAATTTATTTACCAAACATATAGAGGCAGCACATATAGGCACCCGGAAATTCTGTCCTAATATACCCGATTTCAAAATTTTGTGTGAAATGACCGTTTTGCTTTTCCACTTCAAAGCACCGAATCGCCGAAGGGTTTCTCATTTGTTCAAAGGATAAACCACCAAACCGATTGGGAAAGGGGAAAAAAATAGTGGGGCCCACCGTTGACTGAAACCCAAGGTCATCCTTAGCCGTAGATAGGTGGGCCAGGGGCAATCATGGTGATGTCGATCATAGGTGGAGAAGTGAAGGATCGATTTGGATCTAAGAAAAAAACCCACAAAATTGGGTTTCAGAAGCCCAAAACAGCAGCCAATTAAATTGGCTAGAGGAGGGTCCCACCATACTCCGATCAGAGATCTGATGGTACAGATGGATAGACCATAAAAAAACAGAATGGGTAAGGTGGGATCCGCTGGCAAAAACCTTCTCCATCACCTGATCTAAGGCCGAGAAGAAGATCTGGCGGCACCAAGATCTTCTTCTCGGCATTAGATCAGGTGATGGAGAAGGTTTCTGCCCGCGGGTCCCACCATACCCATTCCCTTTTTTTATGGTCTATCCATCTGTATCCTCAAATCTCTGATCGGAGTATGGTGGGACCCTCCTTTTGCCAGTTTCTTCGGTTGCTGTTTTGGGGCGTCTGAAAATCCATGATTTGGATTTTTTTGTTAGATCCAAGTGGATCATGCACTTCTGACCCTAGGATTGACACTACCATAATCGTCCCGGCCCACCTATCTACGGCTAAGAAAGACCATGGGTTTCGCTCAACGGTGGGGCCCACCGATTTTTTTCCCTTATTCGGTCGATCATTCGTCCGTCCAAAGGAACATTTCCTTCGGTGGTTTTGGCGGAAGAGGAAATGGAAAGGCAAAATGGTCATTTCACCCAAATTTTGAAATCGGGTGTATTGGGGCAGAATTTCCGGGTGTCTATATGTGCTGCCTATATCGGTATACAGCTACGAGCAAAATCTGTTAGGAGACACGGGATAGAATGAAATTTTAATTTTACCCATATCGGTGTACCGTTCATTAAATAACGGTGTGTCGATAACACGCCGCATGTATATATTCTATATATCGGTACACAGGTATTGCGGTACAGCAGTAGTGGAGACTCCATTCCCTGAGGCATTGGATATCAACTTATCATAGCTCTGGACATTACTATGATCAGAGTGATATCTCACTCATTTTTAGATGATTAAATTGTGAAACTAGACATGATTTGCCAGGACTGGGCCACTTTATGGAATTGATGTGCTATTGTGTGTCTGTGAGATAATCATATCAGTGTAAATTGTACGACACAAATTTAGAAATGATCTAAATGAGCACCATTTTGTTATTGTAGTTAACTACTTATTTTCCTCTTTAGCACCTTCATTATTTTGTGACCAATTGATTGATGGTGTGGTGTTTCGTGCATTTCTACTGTCTCTGGAGCTTGGAACATGGCTGTGAACCAAATTGATTCATTTCAGCTGTTGACGATTGAAGAGAGAGAAAGAGAGTTTGTGCTTTTATTTTATTAAATTTAAATAAAAGGGTGTTTTTAAGAAATAAATTATTTGTGCTTTTATAGTTGATTGCAATTAAAACTTGAAGCTATATTTCATGATATTTTTTATGGCTGAAAGCATAGGTTTAAAATTCGGTATCAGCCGATATTTTTCTCTCCCTTTTTTTTTTTACAAAAATAGCCGATATCAGCCGACATTGTTACGGCCGAGATATCGGCATATTGACCGATACTCGGACCCCTGGCTGAAATGAAAGTGTTCTCACTTGTAGGAATCTTTATCCGACTAAATTTTTTGATGCATGTGTAAACTTCCCTATACACAAATACCAGGTCTAAACAATAAGGAATAACTACATGTAGAGTGGCTAAAGAAATTTGAATGTGAATCAAATTTAAGACCTCATTTAATAAGGAGAGCTACTTGACCCGTAGGCCAAACCCATCTTTATTTTTTCAAGATTGTTTTTCCTAGGGCTGAAACTCGGGTCGGGCTGGCCGGGTTTTGACAAACCCAGCCCTAACCCATGTCAAAAATTTTTGAACCCGACCCGACTCGACCTTACCCGAATTGCAAACCCGAGTATGTCAATCCAACCCGACCAGAATTGCTAATACTCTCAACTTGAGAGTTGACCCGACCCGACCCGAGTTAGCCGGATTTAGCCCGAGTTAGCCCGATTTTCAAAAGAGGGGAAGAGGGAGAGGAAGAGGAAGAGATGGATATCGATTTTCGAAAGAGGGGAAACGGAAGTGGAAGGAGCGTAGGGTTTTATTTAAGTTATGAATTAAGGTTGGTTTTTTCTGGGTTGGGTTTTTTCGGGTCGGGTTGAAATTTAAATTTTTCAGTCCAACCCGACCCGAACTTCAGTTGAGTTTTTTTTTCCCTAACCCAACCTGACCCGAGTTTACAATTTCTATAACCCAGCCCACACTATTTTCAGGTCGGGTCAGTCGGGTCGGGCCAAAACCCAACCCAAGTTTCACCCCTAGTTTTTCCTAACATCATTTATGTTCTTATGTTACCTACAGTTAGCATTGAATTATATCTATTTAATAATAATTGATTGAAATAAATGCATGTTTTCTGAAAAAGTAATTATTCTATGATGCTCCAACTTTTTTTAAACCAATCTGAGCTTGGGCCTAATCATGGGTTTAAATCTCGGTTTCTGTAGGCCACCGCTACGATAAGTATCAGTCAAAGGGAAAAAAATCGGCCGACATAGTCGAGATCTTGGTCAAATATCGGCCGATTTATTTATTTATTTTTTTTTAAAATATCAGTTGTGGGCTTGGGCCGATATTTATATTTTCTTATTTTTCTTATTTTAAAAACAGCCTTTTTTATTTTTTTAAATGATTTTTTTTCAAAAAATAAAAGCCACCGAGATTTTAAAAAAAAAAAATGAAGAGAGAAAAAGATGTCGCCTGAAATCTCGACCAATATAAAAAATCGGCCGAAATCTCGGCTCAGCGGATTTTTCAACCCCTGGGCCTAAATTTCTAAATTCTAGGCTTGAAATGAGTATCAGGTTGGGTTAGTCAGGCTTTTGCCATTACGAACCCATAAGAATGATATATTCGTATATAATATGTACTATATAAATGGATTTAAATTATTTCACAATATAATTATAATGACTTAAAGGATATTTGTAATAATAAACTCAACATATAGGTGGGGGTAAACTCAAATCTAATTCTAATTTAATGGAGTTACATATTTAATGTCTTTAACACGAGAAAGCCTATAACCTCTCGTATGTTGGTCAAGAATCTATCTTGTGCGAATCTTAAATTCGACTCTCATTCTATTTTAAAGGGCAGAAATCCTGAAGTCGAGTTTTATTCCATTTTAAAGGATCACTCTCCATCAAGTGTTTTAAGAGACCCTGAGTACCTCAGTCCTAACAAAGAAAGCCCAACTCAAGAGTCTCTGCTTTTCGGGTTGGGTCATGGTACAGAAAGCCCAAGTTTCATTTCTTCTATCATTTTTCTATATTGTTTTACACTTTCACCTACTTTAGCATTCGATTGTTGTCTTCTATATCAGAAAAGAGGTATTAAAAAAGAAAATAAAAAAGAAGATGAACATATACATTTGAATTTAACACATATAATCACAGGATGGAGGTATTTATGAGATGAATATGCAATTGGTTGAGGTGGCAGTACAAAAATTTGTCCTAATGAAATTTTGTACGAGTTAATATTAAAATAAAATTTTATTTGATATTAATAAAAATTTAAAAAAATAAGTAAAGAGATGTGAAATAATATCAAATAGTTAGTAATTTCCCCTAACATTAGTTCTCTTGAACTTTTATGCAAATTTTGGTGTATTGAATCTAAAATGGATCCTATAGATCCATTATCCTCCACCCCAATGTTATTGGAATCGGACCGGTGTAACGAACTTTCTTCGAGATATTTTGGATTCAACTGCGGTCAAAGTCAATTAAAGATGGTCAAGTAATAATATAATATAAATATTACATATAACATTAAGTAAGACACATTTTACAAATAATATTAATATAAATATTACAAATAATATTCAAATTCTTAGTAATATATCACGGTTTTATCTGTAAAAGTGCGGCTCTCATAGGTTTTTTCAAGCTTTGACTGAAAATGGTTTTTAGCCTTAACAGAACTGTCGATTTGACCGTGGTTCAGTCTGATTTTGATGACATTGCTCCACCATACTCTCAATACCCATCTTATACATCCAATGGACCTAACGTAATGAATTTAGGTTAGATAAATTGAAATTTTTAAAAACCTAAAAATCATATCTTTACTCATTAAATAAAGATAAAATTTACAAATATTATATATAAGTCAAGACATTCTAAATTTAATGTTATGCTGCCTTTGGATGAGGGGTAAATTTTGTACGGGTTATTTAGAATTGCCTTTGAGAAAAAAATGTAATATTATGTTACGATATATGTATGGCAAGTTTCAATGTACTGATAATACGCTGCTGATATGTTTTGCATATCGGTACACCAGTACTTGATAAACGGTACACCGGTAAGAATAAAAGGAGAATTTCGCCCTATCCCGTGTTTCCTAATAAATTTTACCCATGTTAGGATGGGAGGCCTACATCTATGTAATATATAAAAATAAATAAGTTTAGAACTTTGATGTTCTTCAACGAGTTTTATATAAATAATCAAAATTTTAATAAGATAAAAATCTATTCCAAAATCATTTATTTAAGTGAGCGAATAAATAGTCCCGTCTTCCGAATTTCGGTTCTTAAGATTCCGGTAGACGTGTTGCCATTTGACTGGCTACCTCGGCTCCTGATCCGATTGACATATACCAAGAAAGCCTTCTTTTCTTCTCCTCCTTCCAAATCACCTTTGTAAACCTGTTGCAGACTCACAAGCTTAGCACGGGAAGATGGCGGAGGCCGATGATGCGTACGCGGCGCTCAAGATTGCCCGAAACCCGGATGGGTCCTTCACCCGCACCAACCTTTTCCCCCTCTCTCCCCCTAACATCTCTCCTTCCGAGTCTTCCACCGTTTTGTCTCAAGACTTCCCCCTAAATCCAGCCAACGGCACTTGGGTCCGGGTTTTCCGGCCAGACCCGACTGCCAGTCTCCCCGTCATCGTCTATTTTCACGGTGGGGGATTCATTCGCTACAGCGCCGCCTCGAAGCCCTTCCACGAATCCTGCGAGCGAATGGCTCGACAGCTTCCTGCTCTCATCGTCTCCGTTGAGGTTCGTATTGAAAGTTATATCCAGAAGAAATGATTTTTTATTTAGATAAAAACAATTTACATAACTTTCTTATAAGTTAAAAAATTAATTTTTTAATCTAATATTTAATTTATACTCAATTTAAATTCATTATTAAATAAAATAAATTCCTATCAGCCATTAGATTTTTTTTCCAATTTTTAAAATTAAGGTATTTATCCTTTTCCAATATAAATCTGTCCAACTAATTTAGGCCACCCATTTAGGCACCAGACACCAGTTTTCAAAATTTTGAGATAAATTATCCTTTTACCCTCCCATATTTTATCCTTCGAACGATTTTTATATTGATTTTTCAGTTACTTCGAACGATTCAAATGGGATTCGAAGGAAATGAATACTTCTAGCTACGGTAATATCCGAATCATTCGAAGGATTAACCTTCCTTCCTTTGAAGGAAGGAATGAATATTTGAGCTACAGTAAAAATCCTTTAAAAATTTTAATCAGTAAAATATTTTTTAAATTTTAAAGTTATTTTTAAGGACGGTGTATTTTCAAAATTTCTAAAATTAAATATTTAGACTAATTACAATAATACGATAAAAATACTTTAAAACTTAAAGGTCGTTTGACATTTTCAAATACTTAAAACACACTGTTTTACAAATAAAGGTATCTCTCAGCTGTGTTGAAAATATATTTAGGAGTGTTAAAAGACTTTAAACTCTTAAAATATTTTTATCAAATTATCATAATTAGTTCGGATATAATTTGAGAAATTTTGAAAATACACTGTTTTTAAAAAATAACTTTAAAGATTTAAAGGAGATTTTATTATTTAAAAAATTATTTTTTAAGTACTGTATATTTTTAAAATTTCTCAAATTGAATATCCGGACTAATTACGATGGCATGATAAAAATACTTTAAGAATTCAAGATCTTTTAACACTCTCAAATGCTTAAAATACAGTGTTTTACAAATAAGGGTATCCCTTGAGTGTGTCAAAAACATATTTGAGAGTGTCAAAAGACCTTGAAGTCTCAAAGTATTTTTATGTTTATCGTAATTAGTCAGGATATTTAATTTGAGAAATTTTGAAAATAACTTAGTACTTAAAAAATAACTTTAAAGTTTTAAAGGGAATTTTATTATTTAAAAAATTATTTTTTAAACACTGTGTATTTCTAAAATTTCTCAAATTAAATATCCGGACTAATTATGATAATCTGATAAAAATACTTTAACAGTTTAAGGTCTTTTGACACTCTTAAATATATTTTCGACACAGCTGAGGGATACGCTTATTTGTAAAACAGTGTATTTTAAGTATTTAAGAATGTCAAACGACGTTTAAGTTTTAAAGTATTTTTATCGTATTATTGTAATTAGTCTGGATATTTAATTTTAAAAATTTTAAAAATACACATGCTTCTTTAAAATTTTAAAAAATATTTTACTGATTAAATTTTTTAAAGGATTTTACTGTAGCTCAAGTATTCATTCCTTTTGAATGACGGTTAATCCTTCGAATGATTTGGATTTTACTGTAGCTAGAAGTATTCATTCCTTTGAATTAATCGTATTTTACTGTAGCTAGAAGTAATCATTTCCTTCGAATCCCATTTGAATCGTTCGAAGTAACCAAAAAATCAATATAAAAATTGTTCAAAGGATAAAACATGGGAGGGTAAAAGGATAATTTACTTCAAAATTTTGAAAACTGGTGTCTTATAACAGAAAAGTCTGGTGTATAAATGGGTGCCCCTAATTTATTATTACTGTTTAATATAAATTCTATTCCCTCCATCTCATTTTAGTTATCTCATTTGAAATATTTGTATTTTTTAACGATCTCTCTATATAAAGTTAGCACTCTATTTTATCAATTTTCAACATATTTTATGGTACTTTAATATAAATGAGAGAACTATTTTGAGACAATTTCAAAATCTATATATGGCAAATAATTTGGAATAGAAAAAATATAATAATTATTCGTATTGATTGCAAATACCTGGCTCAGAACTAATAATTTCTCGGGGTTAATCTCAAAGTTTACCTTAAGAGAACTTGCATTTCTTAATTAAATCAACTTATCCGACTTAACTTATAAATTTCTATATTAAATTTAGATAACTTATATTAGGATCTAAACTAATAGTATCTTTTGTTACATATTATTACCGTTTAAAGTAAAATATAAATTAAATCAACCATTTAATGTATATAATAATTGTTATAATTAAGTTATAATATACATCGCTCATACCTAACAATTGAAAGAATTTATTTATGAATTATATAGAAATCTTGCATTGCATTCAACTAAAAAAATAATATCTATCGAAAACAAAATTCTAAAATTTTTATTTTCTATAAAAATAGAAATCATCGAAAAAATCAATTTACAAAAAAAATAATTGTGTATAAATTTATCTGAAAGAATCCATAGATAATAATATAATATAATCAAAAGTTATATGTTGCCGTGAAGTTCGGATGTTGTTGAATAATTTTTTTCATACACTTCATTTAATTTTTTATTGTGTTTTTTTTTTTTAAAAAAAATTATTGATGGATGTGAAAATACTATTTTATATAGATTAAAAATTTAAAGATTTATCATAAAAAAAAAAGGAAAATTAATTTGGTGGAGTTAATTCAATGGCCATCTCCCACTTACCTTCTTGATCCTCATTTAAAGAGGCACAGACACACCGCTAAAAATATCAATGCCCATTTTATACGGAAACTGTAAACACGGCTTATTAGAAATTAAAATTTATTTATCAAATATGTATATGGTCACGAACAAAATCTATTAAGAAATACGGTATAAAGTTAAATTCTCATTTAATTCATATCAATTTACCATTCATTAAATATTGGTGTACTGATAACACATCGTTGTATTTATATATACTTAAATATTGATAAACAAGTATTTGATGAGCGGCACATCAATAGTGCTGAAATGAAAATTTAACTCATTTTGGGTCTTCTAACAAATAATTTTATCAGTAGTTTAGAATGAGCGTCTTTTATATATATATATATATATATATAATAAGTAATAATTTAGTACTATTTATAATATCATCTTCATGACAAAGATTTGATGAAAATTTAAGATTGATTTAACCTTATTTAATTCAACTCTCAAAATGTGTGATTCTCATATCAATTTTTAAAAATTGCACGTACTCGATTACGTGGGGGTGATGATTGATGACCCACTTAAGCTATAGAATTTCAGTGGAGAAGTCTTAATAATTTTTAATAATAATAATAATTCTTATTAATGTTAATAATTTATTTTTAAATATCCAACAGTACCGCCTTGCACCGGAACACCCACTTCCTGCAGCGTACGACGACGCCTCCGACGCCATCCGCTGGGTAGGCGACGAGTTGACCCATAACAACCCCATATTTGAATCAACCGATCCGACCCAATTCTTTCTGATGGGCACTAGCTCGGGCGGAAACATCGCCTTCCACGCAGCATTACGGGCCGTCCGTTCCCAAACCGGCTCGATCAAGATCTCTGGCCTTATCCTCGACCAGCCAGTCTTCGGTGGGGTCCAGAGGACTGAGTCGGAGATGAGGCTGGCAGGTGACCGAATTGTGCCGCTCACTGCCATCGATCTGACGTGGCAGCTCTCGCTGCCCGAAGGAGCTGACCGCGACCACGAGTTTTCCAATCCAATTATTGCTGGTGGGGACCGAAAGGAGAGAGTCGGGCAGCTGCCCAGGTGCTTGGTGGCGGGTCACGGACAGGACCCGCTGGTGGACCGGCAGAGGGCGTTGGTGAGGATGCTGGAGGAGTGTGGGGTTGACGTCGTGGCCCATTTCACCGACGACGGATTCCATGGGGTTGAGCTCTTCGATCCTTCGAAGGCCCTGCAGCTCTTGATGTACATCCGAGATTTCATCTCGTAGCCGACGGTTCCCAGTCCCTTGTGAGAGAGAATATTCTTCACCGTATCTTACTATGATAGTCTAGAAACCGTGATCTATTTGGGATTTTTATTGCAAAAAATGTTTTATTTTCCTTTTTTAGTAGAAAGACCATATTTTTATTGGTATTTGATAATTGAACCATATATTTAAATTTGGCTACTATTTTTTTTTTTTTTTCTAAAACTCAAAATATTATAGAACAAAATATATGATGTATTGGTGAGATATTGAAACTTAAGTTTGATATATTAAGAGAAATGGTTTTTTAATCTCTAAAGGAACTTAAAGTTTTGGTAGAAATGTGGCTGTTTGGATACAATTTGAGCTAAGATAAACTCGAATCCAACTCAAAAATATGGTGGGCTAACTCAACTCATTTAAAATGATTTGGCTAGAGCCTAGAGGTCATGCTTTTTATTTCATTATTTAATATGTTTTAGATTAACTGTTTATAATAATTATATTTTAGTTATAAAAAATTTGGTTTTTATGAATGCCTCTTTATTTGAAGCATATTAATAAATATATAGATCAAATTATCTACGTAATCATATTAATTGATTTATACTTCGACTTAATCGGATTCAAATTGGCTGATCCAAATTAAAAATAGTTTGGAATTTTAAAAATGAGTCAAATTTTAGCTTTCAAATGAACTCAAATGCCCAGATTGCACTGCTACCTGGATGCAGCCGAAATGCTCCTACCCACTTTTAGTTTCAAAAAATATAAAAAACCGGTAATTTAAAATTTTGTCACAAAAACTCAATGTGTTTTTATTTTTATACATCAGTACTTCTTAAAACCGAAAGGTTCTGATCAATATTTTGAATAAATCTGGGCTTTGAAGGATTCAAAAAATATTTTATTAATTTTATTTGGCCAAAAAAAGGCATTTATTTTGTTTTGTAATATTTGTCTATCATATGATTCTATTTCAGTCTTTCCTTCTGCAGACCTGAGATGGTAATAGTTTCACAAGCATTTTTCTAAATGAAAAGGCCCACTTTCTAACTTCTAAGGATCTTTTTAATCAAATTATCCCGCAAAAGTTTTTCAGCATGAATCAAAATTACTAAATTCCAGTTTTGTAATCACTTGATGTTCGTGGCTTGCAGAAGAATGTGTATATCTAGAATTTTATCCAATACTCTCGTAATGAAGTAAAGTTGAAAATCTTGGATTTCTTCGACATAAAAAAAATATAGTAATTTGTAAAGAAGAAGTATTCGTGTTATTTAACATGATTGGATTTTTGAGTGATTATTTAGAAGAAGATGCTACACTTAGGATCCCTGTTTACATACCTGGTTTTTCTGCCTCTACACACCCATTTCTGAGTGCGGGTGGTAAATTACCATTTTGCCCCCGCGTTCTCATTCGTTCGAACGAGTGCTCAGTTCATTTCTCCATTCATTTGAACGAATGAACGCATATCCCCTCTGTTGTCATTCATTCGAACGAATTCCCAGTTCATTTCGGATTCGTTCGAATGAATACATGACATGCCGGAATTTTGACTATTTTCGAATGAGTGCCCATGTGTAAAATTCATTCATTCGAATGAATAATTCATTCGAACAAATTCCCCAGTATAAATTCCATTCATTAGAATGAATGGGTAGAAGTTGTTCATTCGTTTGAATGAATCCATCCATTCATTTGAACGAATGAATCAGAGGGGACTGGAAAATGACAGTCCTTCTCTAGAACGTCATTCGTTCGAATGAATTGAGCCATTCATTTAAATGAATGCACGTCTATATGCCATTCGTTCGAATGAATGGATTGATTCATTCGAACGAATGGCATATAGACGCGCATTCATTCGAATGAATGACTCAATTCATTCGAACGAATGTATCAGAGAGGACTGGAAAATGACAGTCCTTCCCTCGAGTGACATTCGTTCGAATGAATCAAGCCATTCATTCGAACGAATGGCGACTTATATATATAAGTCGCGATTTATTCGATCGATGGAATCGATCGAATCAAGCCCTAGCCTCTCCTCCCCTTTCGAAACCCTAAACCGAAGCTTTCGTTCCCTCTTCCTCTCCCTCTCCCTCTCCGGCTCCGCATCCGGCTCCCTCATTCTCAGGTTTCCCCTCTCTCATTTCCCTTTCCCTCAGAAATCCCCCATTCATTCGAACTTCTCCCCATTCATTCGAACCATTCACCCCCATTCATTCGAACCAATCACACATATTCATTCGAACCAATCACCCTACACCCTCTCCATTTTAATTTTTCTCTCTCCTTCTTTTTTCCTCTCTTTCCAAAAATACACCGGGTAAATTGCATCTTCAAGTTCCAAAAGGAAAGCAAGCACAACAAGGGGAGAGAAGAAACAAAAGAAGGATACAGCATTCGACCCAAAGCATTTCATATCTTCTGAAGCCGCGACCCTCTACCGAGACGATCTTTGCGCACGATCGTATATTTTTGGTAAAATCGTCGACCTCTCATTTTTCACACAATTTGGTTTGAAAATTGAATCGTATTTTGAAGAAATGGGTTGAGCTTCATTTTTGTCATTAAAATGTGACATGTACCCTAGTTTAGTAAAATAATTTTATGCGAATGTAAAAAAAATGGATGATGAGACGGTTAAGACAACCGTCCGAGGCCAAGAAATTGTGATTATACGGGAAAGGTTGGATTACCTATATAATTTCCCAAAAGACACCATTAGAAGGTATGATTGCCGTACATGGATCACAGATGTTGAGGGGTTCGATGTTTTGGTAGCCCTCAACGAGATGTGTGGGAGGACGGATATCACAGAGAAGAAGACCCTCCCCACTAACCATGCTTACATTAGAAGCACGAATCATCCACCAAATAATTGTCAATTACCTTTTTCCTAGAAAAGGGCATTCTAGTGTGACATGATTCGAACTGTTTCTTATTTGGTGCATCATGAATGAAAAAAAATCTCCCTCTCCTATACCATCATCAGTCACATACGCGCCTGCCGGAAGACCAGAAGATGTAGTCTTCCGTACGGTCTTTTTCTACGTTCATTTTTTGAAGAACTAGGAATCTCACTTGCCTCCGATGATAAAATATCTATAGATCGCTATGATTATTTTAATGAGTTAACTTTGAAGAAGATGGGATTCCATCTCGACAGAGCTAGTAAAAAATGGCTCCCCAAAGTTGTCGAGGCACCACCAGTTCAGGTTCACAGTTCACCTGAGCCATCTGAGGCGCATGCGGCACTTGAGCCACTTGGGCCATCTGAGAGCAGTGAGGTAAGTGACCCACGTGAGGCAGGGGGTCCTCCGACTGTTGCAGCAATTGATACACAACAGATTCTTGCTAGCATTTCTGCTCTGGAGGAGAAGATGGAGCAGAGATATGATCAGCAGGTACAGAGATTTGATAAGCTTACCGCAAGGGTGGATGTTATGCAGATCCAGATTATAGATACTTTGCGCTTGACAGTGTTTTTAGCACAAGCGAGGGGGATAACAGCATTCCTAACTACAGAACCAAATGGTACAGTATGAACAAGGGTATCACTCGAGTTTGCAAGAGCAGTTCTTCCCCATGTTCGTCCATTTGGAGGGGTAGCTGAAAGAGCAGGAGTATCATCTAGCACCCCTGCTCGTACTAAACGAGCATGAGCATCATCTGGCACCCCTGCTCGTACTAAAAGAGCAAGAGCAGCATCGGGGGAATCTGGTCGTGCTAGTCGATTTGAAGCATCTGTTCAGCCGAGCGGATCAAATGGCACTTGCCCCCGTTCTGTGTTGATTAGAGTTGCAGCAGCTTCGCGCCCCCTTCCTCGTTCGACTGCAGTTATTCCATTCGTGCGACCTCAGTTTGCACCTCCTTCTTCTGCACCTGCCACCACAGCTCTGATTGTTCCACCAGTTCATGCACCTGCTCCTTTTGCATCTGCCTCCACTGGTCCACCTGTTGCACCTCCTGTTGCACCTCATACTGCACCACCTGTTGCACTTCCTGCACCGCCTGCTGCACCTGTTCCACCTCCCACTGGTCCACCTGCTGCACCTCCTGTTGTACCACCTGTTGCACCTCCTGTTGCACGTCCTGCTGCACCTCCTACTGCACGTCCTGCTGCACCTCTTGATGCACCTCCTGCTGCACCTCCTGCTGCATCACCTGCCTCACCTTCTACCTCTGATCTGGATATTATTTGTCTTTGATGTACTATTGATTTTTTTTTATTGACATGTAAAAGAGATGTAAATTTCATATTTTGAATGAACATGTTATATTATTTATCTCCTACTCATTATGAATTGGGTCGTTACTTTAAACATGTTATTTTGAACTGAAGTAGCATTTAAATTTTATATTTCATTTGATTTTCATACTCTCTATAAACCAACTTCATTTCTACTTAAAATGAATACATTCAAGCATTCAAGAACATTCAAGAGCATTCCTAACTTAAATATCAGAATAAGTCTACTTTAATCGGAAGCCGTTGAAGACCATGCTTAATATAAAAGATAGTATATTCAAGAGCATTCCTAACTTAAAATGAATACATTTTCCACTTAAAATGAATACATTGACACTCCTATCTTCACTTCATTGATTCCACCATTGCATGAAATCGTCATTATCTCTAAGATCACCAGACCACTGCATAAAATTTTAAAAAATCACATTAGAACATATGGAAAAGTTATATGTCGATTGGTAAATACATATAAGCTCTTTAAGGAATGAACTTACTTCGGTCATTTCTGTAGAGTTATATGTTGAATCGTCACCAAAGTTGTAAGATCCACTATCCTTTGGAAAACTCACTGTTTGTGATTCATGGAAATCACCTACATTATAATCAACATTTAAATCTACACTCGTAGATGCCTATGAAGAAGGTGTCCTATTCGGACAAGTTCTCCTCGTATAACCAGTATTTTTGCATAACCCACATCTTCTTCCATTTAGTTGATTTTCTACAATCTCAAATGCAGAAGGATCTCGACGTGTAGATGTTTGGCCTTATATAGAATTCCTTGAACCTGGATGACGTCCTCTAGAATATTGCACAATAGGGTGACTGATTGGCTTATCATGGATGACAAGATTTTGGAGATTATTTAGGAGTACCTTTTAATCATACGAAGACAAATGTCAGTATTTGTTCTTAATACCTTCAAAGTGTACGTCTAATATATCCCCAGGCCTCTGCCTTAAAATATTTAAGCCGTCTAATGAGATTAAGTCTATTCTCCATTGTAGGTGTATATCATCCAAATGTAATTTGACCATCTATTGCATTTTGTACGCACACGGTAGACCCATTGAAGCTGTAAACTCTTCCGTACAAATGGGTGAAAATGATCGGTTCATTAGTATATCATATTCGTTGTAAATCTTATTCATTGCGAAATGAGAAGTTTTGCTTTTCAATTCATTAAAGAAATGAATAGACACATCACATGCAAACTGAATCTTCTCATCTTCAAGTTGAATCTTGAACTCTTCAAATTGATTTTCAATGACATGGGCTATCTTTCTTCGGACAACATCTAGATCACCTGTAGATGTAGATATATAACTTTTCAGAATAGCATGTGCACCTTTAACCTTTGAAATAGCTCGATTCTTAAAATATAAACTCCATCCGGTCCATGCCTTGACGAATTGTTTTCTAAGTGGGATCCACGTCCTTTTTAAGTAGTTCACTGCTTGCGAATCATCTCTGAAATTTTGTTTAAATGCCTCAAACGCTGTATTGAATGCTTCTTCGGTTGGAGACTCAATCAAGTCATTCCATTCGGTAAAAAATGCATTACAATCTTCGCTTCTCTTAAACATAGGTTTACAACGAGCAACAATATTCTTGTTGATGTACCAAGAACACAAAATATGTATAGCATTAGGGAACTCCAAATCAATGACATTCTTTAACGCCGATTCCCTATCAGTCAAAAGAACTAGTCGATCATGCTCCACTCGAAAGACCTTTTTAAACATCTGTAATGCCCATATATAATGTTCAAATTTCTCATTTCGTAGAAATGCAAAGCATGAGCATAAGTTCTTATTGAAACTTGTTACACCAACAATATGAAACAATGACATATGATATTTGTTGGTTTTGTACGTGCAATCCATTAAAAGGACATTATGGTAGCTCTTGATAAGAAAAATGGACTTTGGATGTGCAAAAAATAGATGCGAAAAATGACCATCATTGTCATGATCAAGAAAATATTGGTAACCACATTCTTAAAGATCATCTATCAAAGCTTGAATTGTAGTTCGACCCCTTAGTTGCTCTTTCCGAAGCGCATAACCAAAGTTGCACAAATCACCCATTGAAATTTCAATATCTGGATTTTGCTTTCTAAGGGTCGTCAAAATTTGCCATGGTGGTATATTGCAACTCCTTATTTCAATGATCATTTTTTTCTTAGCATATGAAAAACATCTTGTACTTGGATGACCTAATAATACCTCCGATATATCATGATTGTGATCCAAATTCTTTATGGTCAACTTTCATGACCCATCAACAATCTGTTTACCTTTCACTTGAAAAGGACAATTGCATTGGCGGGAGTATGCTTTCCTTTTTCTCATATCATCTTCCACGCTAATCGTGTTGCGGTATTTACCTCCTCTATCGCAGCCAATGACTACTTTCTTTTCCTTATTACATAACCTCTTTATGGTAGTTACAAATATTTTTCCATAAGCGATATTCTTAACATAATTTATAAGATCCTCACGACTTTCAAAACATCCCTCAACAAATTCTATGCCACTTGAGGATTAAAAACTACCACTAAAACACTAATAATAATGAGATAAGAGAGAGAGAGAGAGTTACTTCCGATTCGAGATAAGAGATCCAGACAATAGTTTGAGAGAGACAACTTTGAACCGAAATAAGAGAGAAGGGATTGAAAAGGGGGTTTAAGGGTTGAAAATTTAAATGTGTTTCAACGGTTTGAGATTGAAATGGGGGTTGAAAAATGGGATTTTAAGGAGAAATCTTTGAAAAAGGTTGTTCAAAATGGGGTTTAAGAGTTTGGGATTGAAATGGAGTTCAAGGGTTTAGGATTGAAAAGGGGGTTGAAAATGGGGTTTTAAGGAGAAATCTTTGAAGAAGGTGATTCAAAATGGGGTTTATGGGTTTCGGATTGAAATAGGGTTCAAGGGTTTGGGGTTGAAAATGGGGTTTTAAGGAGAACTCTTTGAAGAAGGTAGTCTAAAATGGGGTTTAAGAGTTTGGGATAGAAATGGGGTTCAAGGATTTGAGATCGAAAAGGGAGTATAATTCGTTCCCTCTGATTCATTCGTTCGAATGAATGGATGGATTCATTCGAACGAATGAACAACTTCTGCTTATTCATTCGAATGAATGGAATTTACACTGGGGAATTCGTTCGAATGAATTGTTCATTCGAATTAATAGATTTTACACATGGGCACTCGTTCGAATAAGTCAAAATCTCGGCAGGATGCATGTATTCATTCGAATGAATCCGAAATGAACTGGAAATTCGTTCGAATGAATGAAAACAGAGGGGGTATGCGTCCATTCGTTCAAACGAATGGGAATGCAGGGGCAAAATGGTAGTTTGCCACCCGCACCCAGAAATAAGTGTGTAGAGGCAGAAAAATCAAGCGTATAAACGCCCTACACTTATGCTAAAATTATACACTTTTATCCTTTACGTTCAAATGACAAGTCCCAATGCGTCCAGCTTTTAAAAAGGGTACAAAAGGAGTATAATTTCAAAGTAAATTTAACATTTTCTATGTTGAAGAGATCTGATTTAAAATTAAAACTGTTTATACTAGATCATATCAACTATCTTCTTTTATAAAAATGAGTATAAACTTAAAAAATGAGAGCTCGGATACGAGAGCTAGAAATGAAAAAAGATATCCCTAAGTTTCCAAAAGCTTAAGGAAAATGAGAAAGGAGATGAAGGCTACGGGAAATAAATGAAGGTATAAATATTGACTGATACGTTGATATATATTGGTTCTTTAAGGATTGATATATATATATATTATATATATATATATATTATCGATTGTAGAGATATAATATCGGCTATATCAACTGATATTTGATTTGTTTCATTTAAAAAATATAAAATCATTAAAATTGACTAGATATTTGGATTTTTAAATTTTAAAAAAATATAAAAGCAAAATCGGTCTATATTTAAATGTTTTAATTAAAAAAAAACAATAAAATTAGGTGATACATGGAGAACAGAGTATGGGGTCCTGTAATGGGAAACAACAAATAGGACGGGAGGCGAATGAGTTTTGAGAGTTTTGGCTATAGAGGATCAAGGTGATGATTGATCGGATTGACGATGAATTATGAAATAATAAAATAGTTTAGTGTCTCTAAAGGAGAGACTATTTATTTAAAGGAGAAATCAAATACATTATCAAATTCAAATATAGTAAGATAATATAGATAAGGTAGAAATCAAATCTAATCTTATATTTAAGATTGAAAAACAAATCTAATCTTATTTTAATATGAATGTCTGGAGTTCCTGACACTGCACGCTGTTAGGGCGTGGTAGCTGGAGGTGCTTCGGTGCTTGCTGGACGACGCTCGTCCAGACGGCGCTGAGACGTTGTTGCGCTCGGAAGGACTCAAGCGAGAAGGAGAGAGAGGGAAGGGAGAGAGAGGGACGATATGAGAGTGAAGAGAATCAGTGAGAGTTGGAAGGAGAACGAAGATACATGGAAAATGGGGGTAAAATGGGAATTTTATTGAAAAAAATTAAAATCAGTGCCCCTTATAAAAAAGTATCAGTGTCGAAATCAATTTCCAAAATCTAAACAAGTTCCCTGAATAGTATTTTATCATTTTTGTGTGTGTGGCTAATAAGGGCCGCACTTTCGATGTCCAACCCACCTACATTGATGACTCTTTAATGAAATATTAAAGAACCAACCTGCATATTCCCATCAAAATAAATCTTGAAGGAGCACCCACAAAATTAGTTCAGATCTTTTATAGAAAATAAGATTAACATTATTTTAGGTCAGTGACTTTTGCCTTGCGGAAATTACTCACGGTATACCGGTTATATATATATAATAAAAAAATTATAATATAATATGGTTGAGATTATAGTACATATATTACATTATAAAAATTATTAAATTAAAGGGCCTAACAATATTCTTTTCTAAAATTCTCCTTAAAAATTTAACTTATCACTAAAATGTCATTTCAACTTCTTTTTGTGGAAATAAATTACTCCATTCATTATTATACAATTCTCGTTCATTGATATTAGAGTGCATGCACCGTTTCAAAAAACGATGAAACTTATCCAAAAGACTTTTCTTTTAGATGATATAGTTTCTGAAACTCACTAATTTTATATTATGAATTATGAAATATTGCTTTACAAAATAGTTGGGGCAATATATTTTTTATTCTAAATGTATTGAATATTGAATTAGAGAAATTTATTATATATTTTGTATGAATCTGAGGCCAAGACCAGCTGTCGATATTATTTTAGACAAACTTTACTGTATATAATTTCCTTTTAGAAATTGGTGGCATATATATGACGGCTATATAATTTTTTACTCTTTAACATTTTCGTCTCCCACTTTTCTCTTGGGTCATTACCTATGTCACCTCTCAATCTCTCTTAACATGTCTTTAAGAAAAATTAGTATATGGGGTTAGTATTAATAAATTTTTTATTAAAATGCATAAGTAATATTGTTTAATATTAAGTTTGAGTTATATTAGACATATGAGGAAAAACATAGATATAATTGTAAATGAATTTTATTTTAAATTTATGATTTGGACTTTTAAATTTTGATAAATATAGTCTATAAGATTTGAAGATTTCAAAATAAGATTTCATTTATTCAATTAAGATATACTCAATTTTTTTTTTATTTAAGGTGATTTATTATAGTTCTCACATATTTTTAGAATTCATAAAAGTTGAAAGATTAACACTAATAATAATTAGAATTTGAAGTATTTAAAAATGTTTTATTTTTATTAAGCATCATTTTGATAAATAGATGTTACTGCTAAACTCATTACTCAAGTTGTGAATTTCAGCATAATTTTTTAGTCAAAATATCGATGGAATATGTAGATTTAATAAATTTTGGTTAGATTTTTAAAAAATCAATAAGAAAATTTTTCTTGGTTAAAATATAAACTGAGCTGATCAGATGAAGTCAAAGTGGGGGATATATTGGATTAAGAAGATCGTTAACAAATCAGATTTAACTTAATGTGAATATGTATAGTTTTTACTAAACATATAAAGGGTTTCGCATTATAGTGTTTAATTAAATGAAGAAATATTATATTATAAAAATTAAGATGTACCAAGATGATGATGTAATCATTTCATCCACCATAGATCAATTCACATTATAGTGTTTAATTAAATGAAATGTATAACTCAAAATCTTTTCGCATGTATTTTATAAGACTTTAATATTTTTCAATTTGAGCTCTTGTACATCCAACTCTACCTTTTAATTTTATTAAAAAAAAAATAATTTTGCCGATATCGGTTTAGCTCAACTGGTTCAGTTTGGTTAAAAAATCTTAGAGGAAGGCAAATTGCAAAAACTGTGATGAGCTGTGCTAAACTGTGATTTTTATAATTGAGCCGTGAACTTGTGAACCCAGGTTCACTATGTTTAAAAATTATTATTTTTTATTATTTTTTCTAATTTTTCACTATATTAGCTGATGATATTTATAAGATTTGGCCATTTGGGACTTGTAGCAATGTATTATCAAATTATGATACCAATATTATCAACCTAATAAATATTAATTTACTAATGATGTGGGTCTTTTATGGCAATTATCTTAAAAGGATATATAACATTATAATATTATTAAAATAAATGATTTAATACTAAGACTATTTCTATTCATTATTATGTTATTAATAATATGAATTTACATATTTTTATGTAAATATTATCTTTATAATGATATTTAGGATTAAGATCAATCCGTAACTGATACATGTACGAATTTTAAAATTAATTAAAGATTATTATATGTTGATATTTTATAACTTTATACAAATAAATATTTTTTTTGCTTAAAAATTAAATATTCATTAATAATTCAATATTATTTATAATATTTATATTAATGGTACGGTTTTGACTGGGTTTGACAACGGTTGAATCCAGTTCAAACTTATTTAACCCAACTTTCCTCAAAGACGATTCGATAGATGTAGATGGTTCGATTCTCATAATATTGATCTTTATTGTTGAATTATGCAAAAGATATAAATATTTGTAATATAAATATTTATTTTATAATTAAAATTTAAATTTTAAATATCAATAATTAATTGTTGATAAACCTATTTTTAAACATTTGAGTTGTTTCTCTGTATTGCTCAATTTGGGATGCTAATGAGGCCAAAGTAAAAACAAGATTCACATAAAGACAATTATAAATCTCAATTATTTTTATGATATGGTTATATAAATATATTTTGTATTGTCATTCCTTTCAATTGGGATCTTTTTATTTTTAATTTTGTGTGAAATTTTCATTTTGTTTTTATTTTTGAAATTTATCATAGATTTTTTCTCTATGATTAGAATTTTTATCAATCTACTTAAAATATTGAATTCTTTAATCCAATTCTCTAATCTTAAATATTTTATCAGTTTAAGAAAAATCATTCAAAGATAATAAATAAGAAGAATGACTTAAAAATGATTATTGAATGATATAATTAGGTAAGATATATAAATAAACAAATGAATAGATATGAGTGTTATTTCATGCTTAAGTACATCACACTTCATGAAATAAGCTATATAAAATACTATTAAAGAAAAAGTCATATAATCCATTTGTTAACTATCGATTTTAATAAAATTTCTCATGTAAAAAAAAAAAAGTATAATTTGATTTTACTATATATGTATATAATATATAAAAAATAAATAAACTTAGAATTCTGCTGTTCTCAACGAGCTACATATAAAAGCCAAAAATTTAATAAGATAAATATCTTATCAAAAATCATTTATTTAGGTGGGAAAATTAGGAGAAATGAATGTTCTTTCTTAACGGTGTAATAGTTCGAGGAATCCCAATAGGCTAGTCTTCAGGATTTTGTTTATGCAGACTACAGAACACGTGTTATCATTTGATTGCCTACGTATTCGTTGTATTTGCAATTCTGCCACTAGTCTACTTACCTCTGCAGCTGCACATAAACAAGCAAGCCCTTCTTTTCTTTTCTCCTCCTCCTTCCGTATCACCTCTGTAAATCTGTTGCAGACTCACAACTTTAGCAGGCGACAATGGCGGAGGCCGATGATGGGTACACGGCGCTCAAGATTTCCCGAAACCCAGATGGGTCCCTTACCCGCCCCACCCTTTTCCCTCTCTCTCCCGCTAACTCCTCTCCTTCTGATTCTTCCACCGTTTTGTCTCAAGACTTCCCCCTAAATCCAGCCAACGGCACTTGGATACGTGTTTTCCGGCCAGATTCGACTGCCTGTCTCCCCGTCATCGTCTATTTCCACGGTGGGGGATTCATTCTCTTCAGCGCCGCCTTGAAGCCCTTCCACGACTCCTGCGAACGAATGGCTCGACAGCTTCCTGCTATTGTCGTCTCCGTTGAGGTTTGTATTGAAAAGTTATATCCAGAAGAAATGATTATTTATTTAGATAAAAACAAATTTATATAAACTTTTTTAGAAGTTACTTAAAAAATTATTTTTTTAATCTAATATTTAAGTTATACTTAAATCGAATTTAATAATTTTTTATATAAATTGAGTTGTATTTATTAAAATCCAGACCAACTTGCCCGAGTTTCATTAGTAAGGAATATAAATGATCTTGTTGTTGAAATTATTTTTTATTGTTTTATGTAAATTTTAAAAAAATATTTTTTACAGTGACGAGACTTGGAAAATAAATTTCTCAAAGAGAGGTTGGAAAGGAATTTCTAATAGCACGTTTCATCCAACCCGTGGACTAATCTTGGATAATTGTTATAATAGAGTTATGATATACATCTGCCTAACAACTGAAAAAATTTATTTATGAATAATATAGAAATCTTGCATCACATTCAACTAAAAAAATTAATATCCATCGAAAACAAAAATCTAAAGATTTTATTTTCTATAAAATTAGAAATCATAAAAAAAATCAATTTACATAATAAATAATTGTGCATAAATTTACCCTAAAGAATTCATAGATCAGGGGTAGAAATCTTGGTCAATAAATTTCTCTCTCTTATTTTTTTTTTTTTTAGGAAATCACCAAATATCAGTCTATACATATCATAGTCGTATTATCACCCTGCCATATATAATATAATCACGTTGCTGTGAAGTTCAGATATTGTTGAATATATTTTTTCTAACATTTCATTTAATTTTTGGTTTTTTTTCTTACATTTCATTTTTTTTTTTTGGTGTGCATCTTCTATAACCATGGTACATTTAATCATTTTTATTCTTGTAAACTCAAAACAGTTTTAGTTTTTTTTTTGAATTTATGTGTGAAAATTATTTTGGTTTTAATTTTTGCATTTTGGATTTAATTTTATGTTTAACATTTTTTATTCTTAATTAAATTATAATTCTGCAATCAAAATTATTTTTAGAAGATTCAATGATTATCAAATTGAATTAGTGTCGGATTTTATTTCTACGCATGGGTGCCAGATTTAAGGAAGACGAGGCAAACACCTATTTGATATATATTTTTTTTAGTATTTATAATTGTGTGTGTGGGAAGAAGAATATTTTTTTTATGAAAATATAATTTTCTTTTTTATTATTTGTTTTGTATTTTATAGTTATTTATTAATTTATTATATATATATATATATATATATATAATAAATAATAATTTAATATTATTTATAATGCTCGGCATTTAGACACCTCCATTTTCTTTCAACAGACACGGTATTTTGAATTCTCAGTGAAAATTACATTTCTTCCCTTCCGTGTGAAATCGTGCGATTGAAAAAATAGCTCATTTTCACTTCAATCGATCGATCTTAGAAATATAAAATTGTACGATTAATTTATCGGATTGTGCAATTAATCTTTTTCTTGAAAATGGCGGTGCATTCTCTACCAGATCCTTAGCCTCTTAAAACGACGGGTGCCTTCTCCACCAGATCCTTAGTCTCTTTCAAAAAAATCTGCCAAACTCCATTTGGGTTACCGTTATAGTCCCACCTTTCCTTCTCTCCAAGGAGAAATTCCCCTGAATCCGGCGGCTCTTTAGCTTGGCGAACATCTGCTGGGTCAGCTAATACAAAATCTGAAATGGGTAATGGTCTGACTTGCATGCCGAAGAAGGATGGAAAAGAAATCGTCCGGTCGAAGAGCAAGCGGGGCAGTCGTTCGCAGCGCAAGATGTCGACCGAAGAGGAGATCTTGCACCGACAGGCGCTTTCCATGGCGATTCACTAGCACCAGCTTTCACAGAGGTTCGACGGGTCCATATCTCGGCGAATCGGGTTGACCAGTTCTACGAGGCGGAGAGAAGAGGAGACGAAGGGATCAATCGCACAATAGGCGAAAACCTCAGAAAATCGGTTTGGGCAAGAAAGGGATTAATCGCACGATTTTTATATTTGTAACATCGATCCATTAAAGTGAAAATGAACTATTTTTTCAATAGTATGATTTCACATGGAAGAGAAGAAATATAATTTTCATTGATAATTCGAAATGCGATGTCTGCTGACAGAAAATGGAGGTGTCTAAATGCCGAGCTTATTTATAATATCGTATTGATGACACAAATTTGCCTAAATTTAATTAATTTAAACCTTGTTTAATCCAACATTTCACTAAATTTTTCGATTCTCTCCGCTCAATTTAAAAAAAAATGCATGCACTCAGATATTTTCATTGCATAACACGTCAATATACGTGATGATCCACTTAAGCAAATAGAATTTCAGTGGAAAAGTCTTAATAATAATAATAATAATCCTTATTAATGTTAGTAATTTATTTTAAAAATATCCATCAGTACCGCCTTGCACCGGAGCACCCACTTCCTGCAGCGTACGACGACGCCTCCGACGCCATCCGCTGGGTGGGCGACGAGTTGACCCGTCACAACCCCATATTAGAATCTGCCGATCCGACCCGATTCTTTCTGATGGGCAGCAGCGCGGGTGCAAACATCGCCTACCACGCAGCATTACGGGCCGTCGATTCCCAAATCGGTCCGATCAAGATCTCTGGCCTTATCCTCGACCAGGCATACTTCGGTGGGGTTCAGAGGACTGAGTCGGAGATGAGGCTGACAGGTGACCGAATTCTGTCGCTCCCCGCCAATGATCTGATGTGGCAGCTCTCGCTGCCCGAAGGAGCTGACCGCAACCACGAGTTTTGCAATCCAATTATTGCTGGTGGGGCGCAGAAGGAGAGAGTTGGGCAGCTGCCTAGGTGCTTGGTGGCGGGTCACGGACAGGACCCGCTGGTGGACCGGCAGAGGGCGTTGGTGAGGATGCTGGAGGAGTGTGGGGTTGACGTCGTGGCTCGGTTCTCCGACGACGGATTCCATGGGGTTGAGCTCTTCGATCCTTCGAAGGCCCTGCAGCTCTTGATGTACATCCGAGATTTCATCTCGCAGCTGACGGTTCCCAGTCCCTTGTGACTTGTGAGAGAATATTCTTCACGTTATCTTACTATGATAGTCTATGATAGTCCAGTAACGGCGTAGTGATGAGGGAATTGAAATTTAAAGTTTTATATGTCAGTACTTCTTAAAATCGAATAGTTATGATTATTATTTTGAATAGCCATGGATAAAATAAAAGGCAGCTGAAGAAAAATTAACCATGGCCTTTTAAGGATTTAAATAATATTTTATTAATTTTATTTGGTGAAAAAATGCATTTGTTTTGTTTTTATTATTGTCTATTATATTATTCTATTTCAGTCTTTCTTTCTACGTACCATTACCCATAGATGGTAATAGTTTCTCAAGCATTTTTCTAAATGAAAAGGGATGTTTTTCGGCTAATGTTTGTGGTTTGCAAGAGAATATGTGTATTCAGAGTTTTATGTATTATTCTCGTATACTCGTAGAGAGATTGGAGTCTCGATATATATACACATGGGGTGCAATTTAATAAATCCAAGTGTAGTTTTTATTTCAATTATATTCCATGGGTTTCATTACCTTTTTCAATATAATTTTTCTAAGTGTTTTGACATTTTGTATTAAGTTAGATTTGTCTTGAAGGTATTTAGGGCAGATATAAATACATAGTTGGATTTTGAGTGAATATTTAAAAGAACAAATAAAAAGGGTTCAGTGACCTCAGAGATGCAGTGGTCTTCTTTAATTTATAAAAATTAGGTGAAAATTCAAAAGAGCTAGGAAAGTGTTTGTAATATGATTGGGACTATAATACATATATTACATTATAAAAATTATTAAATTAAAAGGTCTAACAGTATTTTTTTCTAAAATTCTCCTTGAAACTTTAACCTATCACTAAAACGTCATTTCAACCTCTCTTTGTGGAAACAAATTACTCCATTTATTTTTATACAATTATCGTTCATTGATAATAGAGTGACTGCACCATTCTAAAGAATGATGAAACTTATCCAAAAGACTTTTCTTTTAGATGATATAGTTTGTGAAGCACTGATTTTATATTATGAATATATGGAATATTATTTTACAAAATGATTGGGGTAATATATTTTTTATTCTGAATATATTGAGTATTGAGTTAGAAAAAATTTATTATATTTTGTATGAGTTCTGTCGATATTATTTTAGATAGTTTATTAGTTTACAGTATATAATTTCCTTTTAAGAGGTGGTTACACGAGAGAAAATGGTGGCATATATATCGACTGCTATATGGTTTTTTACTCTTTAACATTTTCATCCCTCACTTTTCTCTTGGGTCATTACCTATGTCACCTCTCAATCTCTCTTAACATGTCTTTAAGAAAAATTAGTATATAGTGTTAGTATTAATAATTTTTTATTAAAACGCATAATTAATATTATTTAATATTAAGTTTGAGTTATATTAGACATATGAGGAAAAACATAGATATAATTGTAAATGAATTTTATTTTAAATTTATGATTTGGACTTTTAAATTTTGATAAATATAGTCTATAAGATTTGAACAATTAAAAATAAGATTTCATTTATTCAATTAAGATATACTCAATTTTTTTTATTTAAGGTGATTTATTATAGTTCTCACATATTTTTAGAACTCATAAAAGTTGAAAGATTAACACTAATAATAATTAGAATTTGAAGTATTTAAAAATGTTTTATTTTTATTAAGCATCATTTTGATAGATAGATGTTACTGCTAAACTCATTACTCAAGTTGTGAATTTCAGCATAACTTTTTAGTCAAAATATCAATGGAATATGTAGATTTAATAAATTTTGGTTAGATTTTTAAAAATCAATAAGAAATTTTTTCTTGGGTAAAATATAAACTGAGCTGATCAGATGAAGTCAAAGTGGGGAATATATTGGATTAAGAAGATCGTTAACAAATCAGATTTAACTTAATGTGAATATGTATAGTTTTGACGAAACATATAAAGGGTTTCGCATTATTGTGTTTAATTAAATGAAGAAATATTATATTATAAAAATTAAGATGTACCAAGATGATGACGTAATCATTTCATCCACCACAGATCAATTCACATTATAGTGTTTAATTAAATGAAATGTATAACTCAAAATCTTTTCGCATGTTTTTTATAAGACTTTAATATTGCTCAATTTGAGCTCTTCTACATCCAACTCTACCTTTTAATTTTATTAAAAAACATTAATTTTGCCGACATCGGTTTAGCTCAACTGGTTGAATTTGATTAAAAAATCTTAGAGGAAGGCAAGTTGTAAAAACCGTCGTGAGTCGTGTTAAACTACGATTTTTATAATTGAGCCGTGAACTTGTGAACCGAGGTTCACTATGTTTAAAAATTATTATTTTTTCTAATTTTTCACTATATTAGTTGGTGATATTTACAAGATTTGGCCATTTGGGACTTGTAGCAATCTATTATCAAATTATGATACCAATATTACCAACCTAATAAATATTAATTTACTAATGATGTGGGTCATTTATGGCAATTATCTTAAAGGATATATAACATTATAATATTATTAAAATAAAAGATTTAATACTAAGATTATTTATATTCATTATTATGTTATTAATAATATGAATATTTACATATTTTTATGTAAATATTATCTTTATAATGATATTTAGAATTAAGATCAATCCATAACTGATACATATATGTATTTTAGAATTAATTAAAGATTATTATATGTTGATATTTTATAATTTTATACAAATAAATAATTTTTTGCTTAAAAATTAAATATTCATTAATAATTCAATATTAAATATAATATTTATATTAATGGTACGGTTTTGATCAGGTTTGACAGCGGTTGAAACTTATTTAATTCAACTTTCCTGAAAGACGATTCGATAGACGATTCGATTCTGATAATATTGATCTTTATTGTTGAATTATGCAAAAGATATAAATATTTGTAACATAAATATTTATTTTATAATTAAATTTTAAATTTTAAATATCAATAATTAATTGTTGATAAACCTATTTTTAAACATTTGAGTTGTTTCTCTATATTGCTCAATTTGGGATGCTAATGAGGTCAAAGTAAAAACAAGATTCACATAAAGACAATTATAAATCTCAATTATTTTTATCATATGATTATATAAATATATTTTGTATTGTCATTCCTTTCAATTGGGATCTTTTTATTTTTAATTTTGTGTGAAATTTTCATTTTGTTTTTATTTTTGAAATTTATCATAGATTTTTTTCTCTATGATTAGAATTTTTATCTATCTATTTAAAATATTGAATTCCTTAATCCAATTCTCTAATCTTAAATATTTTATCAGTTTAAGAAAAATCATTCAAAGATAATAAATAAGAAGAATGACTTAAAAATGATTATTGAATGATATAATTGGGTAAGATATATAAATAAACAAATGAATAGATATGAGTGTTATTTCATGCTTAAGTACATCACACTTCATGAAATAAGCTATATAAAATACTATTAAAGAAAAAGTCATATAATCCATTTATTAAGTATCGATTTTAATAAAATTTCTCATGTAAAAAAAAGAAGTATAATTTGATTTTACGATGTATATATATATAACATATAAAAAATAAATAAATTTAGAATTCTGCTTTTCTCAACGAGCTTTATATAAAAGCCAAAAATTTAATAAGATAAATATCTTATCGAAAATCATTTATTTAGGTGGGAAAATTAGGAGAAATGAATGTTCTTTCATAACTGTGAAATAGTTCGAGGAATCCCAATAGGCCAGTCTTCCTGATTTTGTTTATGCATATTACAGAACACGTGTTATCATTTGATTGGCTACGTATTCGTTGTATTTGCAATTCTGCCACTAGTCTACTTACCTCTGCATCTGCACATAAACAAGCAAGCCCTTCTTTTCTTTTCTCCTCCTCCTTCCGTATCACCTCTGTAAATCTGTTGCAGACTCACAACTTTAGCAGGCGACAATGGCGGAGGGCCGATGATGGGTACACGGCGCTCAAGATTTCCCGAAACCCAGATGGGTCCCTTACCCGCCCCACCCTTTTCCCTCTCTCTCCCGCTAACTCCTCTCCTTCTGATTCTTCTACCGTTTTGTCTCAAGACTTCCCCCCTAAATCCAGCCAACGGCACTTGGATCCGGGTTTTCCGGCCAGATCCGACTGCCAGTCTCCCCGTCATCGTCTATTTCCACGGTGGGGGATTCATTCTCTTCAGCGCTGCCTCGAAGCCCTTCCACGACTCCTGCGAACGAATGGCTCGACAGCTTCCTGCTATCGTCGTCGCCGTTGAGGTTTGTATTGAAAAGTTATATCCAGAAGAAATGATTATTTATTTAGATAAAAACAAATTTACATAAACTTTTTTAGAAGTTACTTAAAAAAATATTTTTTAATCTAATATTTAATTTATACTCAATTTAAATTTGTTATTTATTAAAATAAATTCCTATCAACCATTAGATTTTTTTTTTAGTTTTTAAAATTAAAGGATTTTTCAAATTCCTTTTCCAAAATAGATCTGTCAACCTAATTCATTATTACTACTAATATAAATTCTATAATAATTAGTCATCCCGTTCGCAAAGAACGGGCTCAAAACTAATAATTTCTTGAGGTCAATCTCAAATTTTAACTTAAGAGAACTTGCATTTTCTTAATTTTATATTTTTAAATTATATCCAAAATAATTTATAAAATTTTAATTTTGTCACAGTACTGTGGAAATTGACACATATTACGTTGTCGTTTCTGGTATAGTAGCCAAAGTGTATTCATTCTAAAATCTAAATGTTTATGCCTTTATGTTGTATATAACACCGAGAAGCATGTTTGTGGAAATAGTACTGGGTGAAACTTGACTCGCATGATTCAATTCAAAAAATTAAAAAAAATTAAGTGGGTTGAGTTTTATATTTTTAGAATTAGAGTCGGATTGGGTTTGGATTCGATCAAGTTTTTTAGAATCGACCAGCACTGACCTGATTCAGCCAAAATATTAAATACACCATTAGGGTTGAGTTGGGCTGGCAATCAACATTCGAGTTGAGTTTTGGATCAACGGTTCGGGTCGAGTTCAAATCGAATTTAATAATTTTTTATATAAGTTGAATTGTATTTATTAAAATTTGGTCCAACTTGTCCGAGTTTCAATTGTAAAAGATACAAATGATATCATAGGAGTTTGAACTTGACATCTCTCACTTAAGAACGAGAGATTACCCGTTGAGATACACTCATGTGGACTTCATTGAGTTTTTTTTCTTCAACAAAATTATTGATGGATGTTAAAATACTATTTTATATAGATTAAAAATTTAAAGAAGTACAATAACAGGAAAAATCAAATTAATTTGGTGAAGTTAATTCAATCGTCCATCTCCCACTTACCTTCATGAATCTTGATTCCCTCATTTAAAGAGTCACGGACACACCACTAAAAATATCAATGAGCATTTTATATAGAAAGTAGAAACACGGGCTTCTTAAAAATTAAAATTTATTTACCACTATGGTTATTATTACTAAGTTTTATACTAATTGTAGAAATTAATGATTAGTTTTTTAAAATATGTGTATTACCTAGAATTTAGAGTTAATTAAATGATTCTGACAATTAAAGTTAAGTTAACAGTGAAAAGAAATTAAAATAATGATGATAATAGAGTTGATTTTAATTATTTTGGTTTTAATTTTTGCATTTTGGATTTAATTTTATGTTTGCCATTTTTTTATTCTTAATTAAATTATAATTCTGCAATCAAAATTATTTTTAGAAGATTCAATGATTATCAAATTGAATTAGTGTCGGATTTAATTTCTAGCGTGCTAGATTTAAGGAAGACCAAGCAAACATTTATTTGATTTTTTTTAGTATTTATAATTGTGTGTGTGGGAAGAAGAATATCTTTTTTTATGAAAATATAATTTTCTTTTTAATTATGTGTTTTGTATTTTATAGTTATTTATTAATTTATTTTATATATATTAAATAAATAATAATTTAATATTATTTATAATATTGTATTGATGACACAAATTTGCCTAAATTTAATTAATTTAAACCTTGTTTAATCCAACATTTCACTAAAATTTTCGATTCTCTCCGCTCAATTTTTAAAAAATTGCATTGCACTCAGATATTTTCATTGCATAACACGTCAATATACGTGATGATCCACTTAAGCAAATAGAATTTCAGTGGAAAAGTCTTAATAATAATAATAATAATCCTTATTAATGTTAGTAATTTATTTTAAAAATATCCATCAGTACCGCCTTGCACCGGAGCACCCACTTCCTGCAGCGTACGACGACGCCTCCGACGCCATCCGCTGGATGGGCGACGAGTTGACCCGTCACAACCCCATATTAGAATCTGCCGATCCGACCCGATTCTTTCTGATGGGCAGCAGCGCGGGTGCAAACATCGCCTACCACGCAGCATTACGGGCCGTCGATTCCCAAATCGGTCCAATCAAGATCTCTGGCCTTATCCTCAACCAGCCATACTTCGGTGGGGTTCAGAGGACTGAGTCGGAGATGAGGCTGGCAGGTGACCGAATTCTGCCGCTCCCCGCCAATGATCTGATGTGGCAGCTCTCGCTGCCCGAAGGAGCTGACCGCAACCACGAGTTTTGCAATCCAATTATTGCTGGTGGGGCGCAAAAGCAGAGAGTTGGGCAGCTGCCCAGGTGCTTGGTGGCGGGTCACGGACAGGACCCGCTGGTGGACCGGCAGAGGGCGTTGGTGAGGATGCTGGAGGAGTGTGGGGTTGACGTCGTGGCCCGGTTCTCCGACGACGGATTCCATGGGGTTGAGCTCTTCGATCCTTCGAAGGCCCTGCAGCTCTTGATGTACATCCGAGATTTCATCTCGCAGCTGACGGTTCCCAGTCCCTTGTGACTTGTGAGAGAGAATATTCTTCACGTTATCTTACTATGATAGTCTATGATAGTCTAGTAACGTAGTGATGAGGGAATTGAAATTTAAGTTTTATATGTCAGTGCTTCTTAAAATCGAATAGTTATGATTATTATTTTGAATAGCCATGGATGAAGTAAAAGGCCGCTGAAGAAAAATTAACCATGGCCTTTTAAGGATTTAAATAATATTTTATTAATTTTATTTGGTTAAAAAAATGCATTTATTTTGTTTTTATTATTGTCTATTATATTATTCTATTTCAGTCTTTCTTTCTACATACCATTACCCATAGATGGTAATAGTTTCGCAAGCATTTTTTCTAAATGAAAAGGGTTGTTTTTCAGCTAATGTTCATGGTTTGAGAGAGAATGCGTGTATTCGGAGTTTTATCTATTATTCCCGTAATCGTAGAGAGGTGGGAGTCTCGATATATATACACATGGGGCACAATTTAATAAATCCAAGTGTAGTTTTTATTTCAATTATATTCCATGGGTGTCATTACCTTTTTCAAGATAATTTTTGTAAGTGCTTTGACATTTTGTATTAAGTTAGACTTGTCTTAAGGTATTTAGGGCAAATAAATACATAGTTGGATTTTGAGTGAATATTTAAAAGAACAAATAAAAAGGGTTCAGTGACCTCAGGGATGCAGTGAGTTATTGGATGCCACAGTGGTCTTCTTTAATTTATAAAAATTAGGTGAAAATGCAAAAGAGCTAGGAAAGTGTTTGTAAATGACCTCCTGTATGCGAAAGAAGATATGGCTGAAACTCAGGTGGGTTGGACTAGATTTTAATAAACTGAACTCAATCTATATAAAAAAAATTATTGTGTTCGACATGACTCGAGCTGAGTTGCTAACTTGAATTTTTCATCTTACCTCTACCTGAGTTGCTGGTCTGATTGTCTGAGCCATTTTTAGTTCAAATTTAAGGAAAAAAAAATCATTAACAGATTTTTTATATTTCCTTAAATTCAAGTTGAATCTAGTTGATTTTAAATTTCTGTATCCAGTTCAACTCGAATTTCATGTGTTTTTTCAAATCCCATGTATCCCCTCAGAACTCTTTGCTATAGGACTCTCTGATCTGCTCCACCACCAACCTTGGCAAAACTCCCTTAAAAAATTGAACTCTCTCTCATTGGAGATGAAAAATGACTTTTTCTAAGCCGATGAAGGAGGAAGAATACGTATGAATCTTCAATTTCAGCCATTTGTCAGTGTCTTGTTGGAGAGGCTCCTCCTCTCTGAGTTTAAAACAAACTCAGTTACATGGGGGTGGTGCAAGGGTCGAAAATTCGGTCGAACTGAGATTTTGGTTAATTTTATTTTTTCTCACTTCAATTTTTTTTGGAAATCTCAATGGTCTTTTATTATTGAAAAAATCATTTAAAAATAAATAAAAAAGGTTTTTTTTTAAATAATATAAATATCAGTCGATATGGGCAAATATCGGCCGAACCCACAACTGATAATCTTTTTTTTTAAAAAAGAAGAAGAAGAAGAAATCGGCTGAATTGTTTTATCTCTGGTCGATACGCACAGTATCGGCCGAGATTTATACCCTTGGGTGGTGTAACTTGTGTTGAGCCTAACCCAAGCCAACCTGATTTATACCCTTGGGTGGTGCAACTTGTGTTGAGCCTAACCCAAGCCAACCTGGGCCCGATCTGAAAATTTAGAATCTGAGTCTTCTTAGATAAAGCTGGGGTCCAAATTAATGTTAAAAAATAGGATGTATGACAAAATTTAACTTAAAAATTAATTTTAAGCATGATTTTAAAGGCTAGAAGTTCTAATTACATGTCTTACTTGAGCTTAATCTAACAATAAGATTATTTCAAACTATGGAGAATATCTGTGTAAATATATGCTTCATTAAAAAAAATAAGTTATTGGTTCATAACAAAATAATTTTTCAATGAGATGTTTTTTTTTTTTCAATAAAAAATTTATTTATTTACTTATTCTTAAAACCAATTTTCATCTTCTCTAACATAGAACTTCAAAATAAAGGAAACATTTAACTCTAAATATGATGACATGACATTGTAATCCATGTACATAATGATGAAATTCTAATACAATTGATAACTATACATTTAAAAAATATTTTACCATTTAAATAAAAATGTTATTAGGAGCGTCTGTTTATGGAACGGGTGTCTTTATTAATCCCTTAATTTATTTATTAAAATTAGATAATCAGTTTTATATTAATCTCTTGATTAAAATTTATCCTGTATGAAGCTTTTAGATACTCAGTTTAAATTTAAAAGTGGACTAATGGATAATACAAGAGTACTTTGAAGCCTCATCAAACCATTATTTTATTGATTTATAAAAATTAAAAAATTAAGAGATAAAATAATTAAATGAAGGTGATACTTAACATCTCTTACCATTATGGTCCTTGAATTTAATTATAAGAAATTGTTGACTTAACATGTTTATTTATCATAAAAATAAATAACAAAATTAGAAATTGTTCATCCTAAATAAGATAATTAATTTTGTCCCTGTTTTAGTTTTTAATAAACTATTTATTTAAATATAAGCTCTTATAATAATTATTATTATCAGAAAAATCAAATATAGTCACATGAACAAACTTAAATGTATTGGCATTTTATCTGTATCAAAGTTGTTATGTTTTTTTTTTTCAAAATTTCTCTTACTGTTAAATTATTTTAAATTTATATTTTAAGATACCCAACAAGATCTTTTATAAATGGGCGGCCATCCTAATATGGGAATAGCTTTTTAGAAGACATAGATTTTTCCAAATTTCCCATTTTACTCCTATCCTGTTCTACCGAAAATTTTTAAAAAATGAATGTCAGAAATCGGCTTATTTACTGGATCACTTTCAGTTATTTAAGTAAGACTGTTTTTTTCATACATAATAGCAAATCGCCTCTCTAACTGAATCAGTGACGTTTATTTTTTATTTTTAATGTTTTCGTACTGTAGAGATGAAGGTTAAAGTGGGAAATCTACAAAATCCTGTATTTCCTAAAAAACTATATGCGTGTTAGGAATACCACCCTAAATAAATTATCTGAATTAATTCGAATTAAGAGACAAACAGTAATAAAATTAATTTTTAATGAAATTGGAATTTGAAGTTTTGGGAAGTGATGATGCTTACGGCTCAAACATATTGCATGCAACCTCAAAATCAAAGGCATGAAACGTGTCCATAATTCTCACACGTAGACACAATCTTGGCACTTGGCACTTGGCACTTGGCACGTGCATTCTTTCTTCATTTAATTAAGAAAAAATAAGAACATCGAGAGAAATCCATTACCCTGTATTAATGAACTTTCTGAGTTGTTGATCTTGGATCTGTGTAGAAGAAAACAGAGGAGGAGAAGAGTTAAATGGCTTCGAGCGATGAGGTGCCATGGTCAAGGCCGCTGCCGGAGGGGGACGGACGGACGGTAGGAAAGCCGATGACGATGGGGTCGCAGCTGTTGGACAAGGGGGCTCAGATGCTACAGTCGTTGAAGCCATTGAAGAAGATGAAGCAGCACGTTTGTACTTTTGCCCTTTACAGCCATGACATGAACAGGCAAATTGAGACTCACCACTACGTCACTAGGCTCAACCAGGACTTCCTCCAATGCGCCGTTTACGACTCCGATCACCACACCGCCCACCTAATCGGTTTGTTCTTCTTCTTCTTCATAAACATCCATTTATTGAGGAGTAGAAAGATGGGTTGGTTGATTTTGATGAGTTTCTTACATTTGTTTGATTGAGCAGGGGTGGAATATATTGTATCAGATCGGATCTTTGAAGATTTGCCACCTGAAGAGCAGAAGCTGTGGCATTCCCATGCTTACGAGGTTTGAGTAGATCATAATAGAGAAATGATCAGACGTGTTTGTTTATCCTAAAACACATTATGTAGAACACACTACGTGTTTGATTATCGTCAAAAAACACATGAGTAAAACACATTACGTGATTGATTATCATCATAAAACACATGAGTAGAACACACAACGTGTTTCATTATCGTAAAACACATGAGTAAAATAAAGTACGTAGAACACATGAGTAGAACACATGAGTAGAACACATGAGTAGAACATACCTTTAAAGAGAGGGAACTAACTATGTATTTATAAATTTCATAACTTCAAAGCCCATACACAATGTGGGACATTGTTAAATTTCATAACTTCAAAGCCCATACACAATGTGGACATTGTTAACACTCCTTCAACGCCAAACCTGAAGACATTCGGCTAGAACTCGACCCAGTTATTCAGTACCTTCCCTCTCATGATACCATGATTATTTAATTGAGTAGAATTCATATTTAAAAATCGATTAGAGCCAACAGGTTGAGATTTTAATAGCTTTAATAACAATCATCAATAACTTTTTTCAAATTAAGGAACTTTACAGTATCTTTTAGTCCAATAGACACTGTGTTATGAATAATTGATCTTAAGTTTTTAGAAGTTGAAATTCAATGACTTTTTTATAACAAATAAACCATATATGAAATTTAATTTAATTTTGTCATCAGTTCAACTTTATCTGTCTAATTATTTCTCGTGTTTAGTTATTTATAGCTCCTTACTTCTCATGCTAGTTTTCATAATTTACAATGAGTATAATTTTATCTAGTCATTTCTCTTTTTCTTTTTGTTTTTTAATATTCATGGTTCTTCACTTCTCTTGCAACTATTTATAGATCAAAGCTGGTCTTTGGGTGAATCCAGCGGTTGGTGAGATGCTTCAGAGACCAGAGCTTAACAATCTGGCCAAGTCCTACGGCAAGTTTTGGTGCACGTGGCAGGTTGACAGAGGCAAGTGTAATAACTTTCGATGAAAGAAATTATTGAGTTTATAATATATTTTTATAAAATAATTATTATACTTAAATATATAAATTTCATTATTCATAGTCACAAAAAATATTGTGATCAGACAAATTATGGTGTTCACTACCCGTAGAATAATCACAATTGAGTTCCCTATGGGTGGTGGACTCATTAGAATAATCACAATTGAGTTCCCTACGGGTAGTGGACTCAATAGTGGGGGTTTTACGCTGGGTATCCCGCGGTTTCTAACATGTAAATTAAAAAAAAAAAAATGATCACAATTGAAATGTGTAGCCCAGTACAAACTTGAGCATGAATGATCAATGGTATTCTATGGTTTGTTTAGATTTTAGATGTCATTGGATCCTTGGTAGCATCACTACCATAGTCATTGACATTCATTTTATAGTAGACTATATAAATCATCCAAAATTGTAGGTGAGAAAGGCAATCTAATATGAATTTAAATTTCTTTATAAACCAATTTTTATGACTTAGCATTTGCAATATTTTCATCATCCTAGATGAAGCTATCATCGCCATTGACGTTCAATCATGGTCAAACTCAGTTTTATCGATAGTCAATTGTACCAATCTTTTTGAATTGTGGGTTCGAATTTTTTAAGATAATCAAATCATATTTAATACACCCTACACCCTCTATTTCGTCGAACTCAGTTTTATCTATAGTCAATTGTACCAATCTTTTTGAATTGTGGGTTCGAATTTTTTAAGATACTCAAATCATATTTAATACACCCTGCACCCTCTATTTCATTTTAGTTTCATTTTAGTTGTCTCTTGTATATTTTAAGGAATTTGAACTTCAACTTTAATAAATCCAACTTCAAATCCAACTCCAAGTTTGTAATTGGAACTTCTAAATGAATGAATGAATGACTGACTGAAATATACTTCTGATCCTATGTCCTACTTTATACATATGATTTAGGTGATCATCTTCCTCTAGGAGCTCCTGCCCTTATGATGTCACCTCAAGCAGTGAATCTTGGAATGGTGAAACCAGAGCTCATCAAGTCTCGAGATGATAAATACAACATTTCTAATGAGGAATTGAAAAGATCAAGGGTCGAGATTGAAGAACCAGAGTGGATAAACCCTCATGCAGATCATTGGAAACAAACCTCCAAGGGCTTTGCCATTGACATCAAGCAAACAAAGATAATGAAGCTTAGGACACCTTTCCCATGAGTAGATTGCAATGTAATTTGTGGCTTTGTGTGTAGCTTTGGACATGTCAAGACTCTTATTTTGAACTCTTTTATTTTGCTGCTGCTGTTGTTAAAGGTCTTAATTTTAGGTTTTTTAAGCAAAATAGGCTATAAAATATAATCTTTTTAGCATGGGTTCAAAATAAAATTCTCTTGTATAATTTTTTTAATAAAATGATGCATTTTAACCAACAACTCTAATTTGCTTTTTATTTAATTACTTTTCATTTTTGGAATATTTGTAAATGGTATTTTATTTCTGGTTTCATAATTTCAATAGAATTTTTTTATTTATATATCTACTTGTTATTTTTCATTTTTTTAACCTCATGATTTTAATATATTCTTTTTTATTTTAATTTTTAATTCTTATGTTTTATAATTTTCAAATTTGTCATACGTGATCTACTTACAAGAACAAGAGCTTAAGAATTCATAGAGTTTTAAATTTTATTTAATGCAAACTGTCTTCCAAATGAAATTGATAAACTAGTAAATATACAGCATCTCCCTCTCGTCCTCCCTTTTGTTCTTTCTCTCTATTTTTAGAAATTAGTAAATTGTTGGCTATTTATTAAAAGATGTCTATTGTATGAAGTATTCTTTATTATTATTATTACTTTTCTTTTATGCAAAGAAAGTTAAGACAGTATATAGTTTTGACGCATTGGGTTGAAAGGATAGGTCAAAGAGGACTTTGGTTGAACATATTTTAATCTATTATGATTGATCTTTAGGTCCCACATGGAGTCCTTATGCTTGGGCAAAGCCAACTCCTTAGGGCCATAGCCCATAGAGCTATGTAATCTTTCTTTTTTTTTTAATAAAATTTCAATTATTTTTAAGAAAGCCCAAGTTCACATGTCTTGATATAACACTGGAGTCAAATCTTCTTATATAATTCAATTGGTACCTTTATTAGAAACTCGAAATTACTTAATCAATTTGTTTAAGTCAATTTGAGTTAATTGAGTGTGCCATGGTGTACATCTTTTGTAGATGATATTGATATAGTATTAATTTTGAGATTTGATTGGTGGAAGAGAATGTTGGATTCAAGCAATTTGAAAATTAGTAGAACTAAAACAAAATACTAGTTAGTGATTAGTAACCCAAATAGAAACAGGAAACAACTTATTAACGGTTTAATTTTACATTATAATAATGTTAAAATATTTTGAATATCAAAGAGGTTTTGACTTAGATATAATGAATATGATAAGAGTGAGGTGGACAAAATTAATGGGGTCTTGTATGATAAAAGAGTCTCTTTCGCCTAAAAAGAGATATGCAAAGTGTTGGGCTATGAAAGAAAAGATAAATGAATGAAGTTAGAAACAAATGCATTAGGGATACTTTAAAGATACTTTTGATAGATGATAAATTGAGAGAAACTCGTTTCAGATTCTTTGATCATATTAGTAGAAAACCAAACACAATTCAAGTGCGTAAAATTGAGAGGCTATACATCGAGTGCACTAAGAGGAGAGGGTGACCTTTGAAAATATTAAGAGAAAGGATAAAAACTAACATACTCCCTTCGTCTTGAAACATTTATAATTTTTTAAAGAACTTTTTATATAAGATTAGCACTTCATTTGATCTAATCCATTTTCAACACTTTATGCTACTCCAATATAAATGAGACAATTATTTTACGACAATTAAAAAATTCATATAAAATAACTAAATTGGGACAGAGTGAGTATTAGATTATAAAGTGATTGATTGATCTGATTATCTTAAAGCCAATTGAGTTAATTGAAGATAATAGGGCTCATTTGGATGAAAGTGATGGATTTGCTCTCCAACTTGATCTTAGAATTGATGATTTTAGAGGTGCCAATGGGGATTCTAATGGATCCATTCTCGACCCCACAGAAGTCCAGGTGAGTATGCAATGGGTCTAGGCCTCCTCCATGACGTTTTAGCCCATATTTTGAAGCTCATTTGATGCACACAAGTTGAAGGCATGGATCCCACGTCAATATCTAGGTTATTGTATTATTGGATGTCATATGAATGGCTAATTATCCAAGTGGAATTAGAACAATCTCTTTCTTCTAAGAGTGAAAGTGAGTTGAGTTTTTAGGATTTATATCATTGGGATTATTGATTCGAATTATAGAGTTGAGATCTAAAAACTATCTTAAGTTGAGAATTTAAAGACGTGTGATATTAACATCACCTTCATCATTTGGTGTTCAATTATCTTGTAGTTATAACTTTGTTATTATCGTAAACACGACTTGATTTATTGTTAGAATCAAAAGAAAAATTCATAAAATTGATATTAAATTGGTGGAATATTGGTTCTTGATGATCAAGACATAAGTTAACCTTTTATTCTTTCTTAAAAAAAAATTCTAATTGCTTTAAGACTTCAACTGTATATGGAGTTCAGAAGGTTTCAATCACTGATTGATGGTCAAATTGATCAAATCTAAGTCTAACTTGAGCTTCGGCTCCTGCCTATGAATTCAAAATCTAATCGGACCTAGCCGAGTTCCAGCCCTTAATATCACCGAACGTGGCGGCATCTGGACATGCAAAGTGTGGCGAAGCATCGATTCACGGTTTCAAGACTTCGAATCTCCGACACTTGAAGACCAAGTCAAGCCTCGTCCGCTTCTCTTTCAATCATGCTGTGGTCTTGGATGAGGCTTTGCTTTTCAATCTTTTTCAAAGATTCCAAAGCTCCTTGATTTTTGGTTTGCACCATTTGGCCGCAAATTTTCCTTGGAAATTGGAATTCGCTTTCAAAATCACTAGTTTCCTTTTGAATGTCTTCAACCTGCGACAGCGAACTCCATCTCCCCATTTGACGTCGCAATGGCTTCTTCTCTTCTCCGCATGAAGCTCTCTCTTTTCTCTGCTCGTAAGCTTCCAAACTCATCATTCCCATCTTTCAGATATTATATCCATTTGTTTGTTTTTCCTTTTCCTGCTGGGTTTCTTCAAGGATGTGAAAACGGGGGTCGGAGAATGCGGACCGTTTTTCTTGTGGGCCATTCCATGGATGTGTCATGATCGTCATTCTAGTTGTCGTCAATGTGGGCGTCGATTTCGAAAATGGGTCCATCCATGGGAGGGCCCAACCGCGTACTATTTGTTTGATGAAATGCCTCATTCAGCCTTTCACAGTTTCATGTTTATAGCGGATCAGTTTACCTGTTCGGATTGATTACTGGAGGCATTCTGGGTGCTGGGAAACATAATTTTCATAGACTCAGTCACTCAGCTGTTCAGCAATGTGCGTCAAAATCTACTTAAGATAAGGATGATGTTTACTAGTTTAGTTTATAACCCAAGGATTGCATTTTGGATCTAGGCTGAAATATGAGATTCTTATAATCAAGCTAGCTCAAGCTTTGGAATTATAATATAACATTTAGATATTACAATTGACAAATTGTCTCTCTCAAAGAAAAAAAGTTGGAAAATGAGCCACCTCACAATTTTATCAAAAGGTCTGGGTTGGGAGAGGAGGCATATTTGCCGAACGAAAATCATTTGCCACAGAAATTGATGAATGGTACTATAGAAAGGAAAATCTCTACCTCGAAAAGATCATACAAAGGCAGACATCAAATTTGGAACTGCTTGCAAACTGAGCAAGAATCATACAACTAAGACGAACAGGTGATGCCAAATTTATTTAAGGGCATCCATTACCATTGAAAATTATGTTAATTATCTATTTAATTATGTTACTCACCTACATGCAGATTGTCATGGATCCTGTATGCAGAGTCAAGAATTCAAAGTGGAAAAGGACTAGCACATATGTATCAATAAATACAGTGTTGGGGCTCACTTACCATGATCACAAATCAGGCCCAGCTTGAAAAGTCTTTAAGAAAGCATTCATGCGATTGATGGATTTGAAATCCAAGATTGAACAAAATAGCGATCAAATACTATGAACTGCCCAAATAACATGTGTCACCTTGTTGATCATGTGGCGGCATCTCTAGATTCAAAGGTACCTCAAACAGGCTTATATTAGAGGTTCAATGAAGCAGCAAAAAAATTCCAAAAAGAAAAAAATCTAGAGGAAAATCCTTGAAGTTCACCACCCTAAGTCCTATCCTTATCTTGACTTCTTATTTGGCCTGTTGTTGAGGCCTCTATATCCCTCTTTGGGGATTTTTTTGGGACTTTGTGCAAAAGGTAATTTGGAGCATTTTGGGTAGAATTTTGCAGCAACACTAATGAACTTTCTAAAGGAAAACCTGGAACTTGGAATCATTTAGAAAGAGGCTTCAAAAACTTTCTTTATTTTCTTTTAGGGCAAGTTTTTTCTTTTCTTGAAGAAATGAATTCCAATGTGAAAGTAGGTTGCGCTAGGAATTTTTTCCTAAGAAAGTGGCTTGATCGGAATTCATTTTTTAATCTAATATTTTTCCTACATTTGCTTGCCACTATAATCAATGTAAGGAAATACTAGTACATGATTGAGTTGAGTTGGGTTGAGTCAACCCATTCAATAAGTGCGTTAGGATTGGGTCGACCATTCAATAAATGATTTGGGTTGGCTCAACTTATTTAAGCTTGGTTGAGTACTCAAGTCAAGTTAACCTATTTAAAAAATAAATTAGGTCAAGTATGGGTTAGATCTACCCATGTAAGAATGTTTGGCTTGGGTCAACCGATTTAATAAGTGGTAGTTTGGTAGAGTTGCACTAGGTCATATCGCTTAAAAAAGGTTGGATTACGTCAACCATTTTATAAATGGACTGAGTTGGATTGTCCCATTTAAGCTTGGTTGAGTCCTTGGGTTCCACTTGATACAAGTTAGGTTGGATCAACCTTTCAATAAACGGGTTAAGTTGGGTCAACCCATTTATGCTTAGTTGGTATTAGGGTTGGGTCAACTCGTGTCAATGGGTTTGGTCGTGGATAGGTCAAATCAATCAATTTAAGATTATTCAGGTTGGTTAACCCGTTTGATACATGGCTTTGAATCCAAGTTGCATTGGCATGGATGCGAGTGTTGAAGTCCGACATGGGTGTGAGGTGTCAGGCTCAACAATCTAGATAAAATATGACATGGGACATGACATCATATTTAAATAAATTTAAATCTAGCTTTATTTTAAATGAAATTAAAGTGTGAAAATAACACTAATAGAAAACAATCTACTAGTTTTACTCCAAACATTTAGGTGACAAACCTGTTGATAGTTTAATTAGGTTTTAAGAGGGGAAAGGTGTTCTAATATTCTAGTCATTGTGGAAAACAATGTTAAAGGAGTCCATGAAGTATGAGTGCGAATGTTTGCAAGTGTTCAACACAGGGGTGAGTGTTTACAAGTGTTCGACATGGGTGCATTACACATCTTGAAGTGCTTGTGCAACATAGGTCAGGATCAATTAAGTTAACCTGTTCAATAAACAAATTGTGTTTGGCAAAAAACATGTTAGGTCAACAACCATTGAATAAATGGATCGAGTTTGATACGAGTCAGATTGGGTCAACCATTTAATAAATGGATCGAGTTTGATACGAGTCAGGTTGGGTCAATATTTTAATAAATGTGATATGTAAACGTAGTTGGTTACATGGGTATTCAATAAATTAGTCATGTCATGTATGGATTGGATGAATACATTTAAGGCTGGTTTTGTTGGATCAACCCATCGAATAAATAGGTTGAAAATGTTTTTGGGGGCATGGTTGACAATGGTTGGCATGATAAATGAAAGTTCTTTCTGTTACTGTTCATAACTTCTGTTTGCGATGACATAACTTTCACTTCTCAGCACTTCTCTTGTCTGATAAAAGAGGCATGCATCCATGCTTCACTTGCTAGCAATATGTTTTACTGTTACTCTCTCTCTCTCTCTCTCCATATTTAGTACAATAATTCAAAAATACTATGTAAATCATTTTTTTTTTTTTTGGCTATTTTTAACTGTCTCACACCTTTCCAGTTTTTACTGATATCTAATGTGATCATATTTTGCAGATACTGTGCGGTCCCTTCCAAAGCAACTGAATCTTCAATTATCACTTGGTGTTTGGTGTAATTCAAAGGGTTTCCATAGCTCACGTGGCATGTTAAAAAAGTTTGACTCGACAGATTTGACGTAAGGAACTGTAATTGCTATAGTTAATTTAGGCATAGTTGTTATGCATATTTCTTGTGATTGCGTAATCATTGCTTTCATGATTTAGCACAGTTACATATGTTGTGGGCTTTGCCTCTTTATTTTTTGGTGTGCATTATCATCCGTAAGTTCTACCAGAGTGAAAATGATACTGCTATAGTCGGGAATTTTCTTGGTTCCATTTTTCTTATTCAACTCTAAGACTTCTTTTCAGCGTGGAAATCTTTGCAACTATCTCTGCTAGACATTGTTCCCGTGTTTTATTATCATTGGGAGCTTCTTTGATTTTCAGCTCAGGAGATGCTAGAATGTTTCATATGAATTTTACCATATCTGCCTTCTAAGAAGAATGATTACTGAAGAATTGCAATGTATTGAGATCACTCTTATGATGAAACTGGTTAATTGCAGTTGTCCACACATGTGGTATCCAAATGCTCGGAGAAAGAAACGCTGTGTTATTTTGCATGTGGGTCCTACAAACAGTGGTAAAACACACAATGCACTAAAACAACTACAATCTAGCTCTTCAGGTATTTCTTGAGCACTTGGACCGTTAGGTCCTCTTTTCAACATTTTATATAACAAATACAACAGACACTCAGAAAGTCTCCTACTTCTTAACATCATGTTTTATTCTTCCACAGGAATTTATTGTGGACCTTTAAGATTGCTGGCATGGGAAGTGTCGAAAAGGTTAAACAAAGCAAATGTTCCTTGCAACCTGATTACAGGACAGGAGAGAGAGGAGATCGATGGTGCAAAGCACGCTGCAACAACAGTGGAAATGGCTGATGTAACTTGTGAATACCAATGTGCTGTTGTCGATGAAATTCAGGAATGCATATTACTGGTGAAGAAAGCCTTTTTTTAAATCATTGACCTGGATCAGAGCTTGTGCTTTAGTCATCAATGAGATTGTGTCCTATACAAAAACATGGTTTCATCCAAACTTCTGTACTCAAATGTATCATTTTTTTCAAAGTTATGTACATAATAATATGATTTATCAAAGTTATTGAGCGCGTTGTTGCTTCTATTCTTTAATTTTGTGAAACATATTGCTTTCATATTTTAGATATCATCATGCATACCATTTTCTAGATAATCAGATTTAATTCCAAAAGACAACAGAAAAAACATATAGACAACCATACTAAAGTAGTTTTTAGGCCACTTGTTACCCAGCCCTCATACTTGAACACAAAAGTGGTATAGGGTTTTTCACCACCACATCACAAAGAGAAAAGAACTACCTATTTGTCTTAGGAGATTGTTCATGTTATAGACCATTGGAATCAAAATAGTTGAAGAAGCTTCCATCACAATACCAGACCAAAACTAGAAAAATGTCCTCCCTCAGCCTTCCCACCAAGTTGCTTCCGTATGTCTCTTGTTTTCCCATCTACTATCAGATTGCTAAGTGCTCCCTGCCATGTTGAATATCATTTGTGATGAGGCTTTGAATGCACTGGGAAAGCTGTTCCATGTGGTGTAAGATCTATGCCAAGGGTGGGTTGATTTGAGCCAGCTTATGAGCTACTTCATTTACCTCCTTTGGAGAGAAGAATACACTCCACTTTCATTAGAGAGATGCACCTGATTTTGAGCCTTTCTCCAATTCCTAATCAGGTCCAGCAGGTAGCAGCCATTCACTGAGGTTTACAATGGAAGTCAGCTGAGATGTGTCACCTTTGATAATTATGTTGTGAGTCAGGAAACGTGCACCGAGCTCTCTTTTCCCTGCTAAACTCTTTCATCTCTCTGTTCTAACTGGCAAGGTCCCACAGATGGTGTCAGCATATGCGAAAGTTATCCTTCCAACAAAATCTCTGACTATACCTCCTGTTCCATTATTCCTTCCATCTGCATTGATGGATACATCAAAATTGCTCAAGTACCCTTCCCATGGGGGTGAGAGCTGAGAATATGATTCACTAGGATGGCGTTTTTTTGGGGATTGCCATCATACTTGGCAACGTCTCAAAGATGATGTCAGTATATGGGAAAGTCATCCTTCAAACAAAATCTGACAGTGCTTCCCACTCTACCATTCTTTCCATCTGGTTTGATGGCTCCATCAAAATTCAGCAAGTGCTCTCACCCTTGGGGCTTGGGAGCCAACAGTACGTTTCACTGGGTTGGCATTTTCTTGGGGCTATGTTGATAAAATTTAGTGCCATCATAACATTATTTCATTTTGTTTATTTTTATTTATTTACCAGTGAAAGGGGGATGTGATTCATATTTTCTGTGTTGAACATTCCTAAAATATTCACTCTACCTTCTATCATCACTTCATCACTATTTTTATCACTATTTCATTTTCAGATGGTTGGGTGTAGAACAAGAGGTTTTTCTTTTACGCGTGCATTATTAGGGATTTGTGCTGATGAGCTGCACCTTTGTGGGGACGCAGCTGCTGTTCCTCTTATTGAAGAAATACTTAAAGTAACAGGTGATGTTGTTCAGGTATTCACTTGTTTGCTGGGTGCTACAGTTTGTTTTAGTAATGCCTGTTGCATTTTGTAGCTTGTCACATTTAGGTGCCACTTTTACTACGGAAAGGTGCTTCTCCACATGCTTATGTTTGCTGCTGAAATCATTTTCTTGTGTCAAGCACTTTTCTTCACTTATTGCTGGGATTGCAATTCAATGTGATGGGATCTAATTTCCATTTCCATGATTGTATTTTATGGGTATACAAACATCTGAAAATGATTTCAAATATAGTGGTAGGCTTCAGTTTCCATTGAAAATGGAATCATCTCAGAGACATGTTTTCCAAAAAAAGTCCCAGGCATCTAAATGTGCCCATGCATTTTTATGCTAAATTATATTCTAGTACCTAATCCTTGACTATTGAAATTCTCTTGGACGGTGGTTTTTTACCCATGTATTTTGCATTAACTCATGGTTCTTCTGTACTTTGTTATGCATTCATGGTGATAAATACTATTAGAGTTGAAACAGCAAACATTCCTTGTGTGATTTGGTGATTTGAGCAAAATGTAAACTGTACATAGTGCTTCTTCTATCAATGACAATGCTATGGAAGATACTGTCATGTTTTGGTTCTAGTTATCATCATCACCACAACAATTCTCCAATCCATTAGGGATGAGATATTGGTTTACCTCTAAACTCTTCCCTTGACCTTGTTTTTCTATATTCTGAGAAATTAATTGTCTTCTGCATTTTCTCAGGTTAAACACTATGAGAGGCTCTCCCCACTCGTTCCTTCAAATACTCCACTTGGTTCATTCTCCAACATACAAACAGGCGATTGCATTGTAACCTTTTCACGGCATGGGATATATAAATTAAAGGTCAGAAATAATTTCTTTATTTTTATTTGCTATGTTAGTTGGAGGATACTTTAGATTTGGAAATTTTGTTCTTCACTTTTACGAATGTTTCATGCTGGCATTTACAACATTTTACTAAATATCCGAAACCTATAATAGAGATACATATTAGAAACCAAAACAAGCTTCTCCTTATTCCAATAAATTAAAATGCTTAAATACCTTAGACATGCTGTCGGTGCGGATGTTTCAGCTTCATGGGCTTTAAATAGGAAATTCTTCTCTTAGTGTCATGGGGGAGTTCATCTGTTATTGTCTGTCTGTGAGAGAAGCTCTTTTCATTGTATCTTCAGGTTTGAAGAAGGATGCCAAGTCTTCCAAAGAAGGGATTAAAGGGGGAATATTTTCTGTTGATATCCAGTCATCCTTGATGAATACTTAAGGATTGGCCTTTTTCCTTATGCAATCTCTTACTGTTCTCCACTTCTTTTCTTTGAATAACATATATCATAATTCAAGAGGGGAAAGGGAAAACAACTGCCTTCCGGAGGAAAAAGAGCAAAGGAAAACATTGACAAGAGCCTGCAGTAGCAGAGTTGGCAAGTGGTCATTGTTGCATCCATGAAGGTTGCAGGTTCCAGTCTCATTACCATCTCCATAAGAGGAAAACATTATGTTCTACATTTTCTCTTTATGTGGGCCCTTTAGAATTTAGAAACAATCCTTTGTCTTTCAAGGCTTACCTAGATTTGGTCTTGGCTGTTAGCTTGGAAGAAAAGGAAGAGATCAAATGACCTCTTGGACAGCTGAGTATCCCTTTAATTAAAAAATCTGTTAGTCATATTCAGACCTTTCATAATGTGGATTGACTAAAATATTAGAATGATGCATTGTCTTTCATTAAGGGCTAAGTTGCATGGGTATAGGTGCAAGGTGTCAGACTTTGTAAACCAAAAACTAGGACTCGGGACATGATACTTTGTGGTCTATGCCATTTTGTTGATAATATGTCAAAACAAATTTCAAATATTGCATGTTAACTTCTAATATTTTCCTATATTCTTCTCTTTCCTTTTAGCCTAAGGCTCTACCGAAGATTTCTGGCGCCATTTTATACCTCTTGTTCTTTTTAGTGCATGCACACATTGAATGTTGATACAAGCAGAACACACAGGCACACATACAAGCACGTATGCATATTGCATGTTTACGGAGATACAAACATACCTTGCATGTTTACGCAGATACAAACATACCTTGCATGTTAACTTCTCTATCTTCTGTCATGTAATTAGAAAAAGATTGAGAACGGAGGAAAGCATCTTTGTTCAGTGGTCTATGGTTCACTTCCACCAGAAACTCGAACAAGGCAGGTAATTAGTACTTGCTTTAGAGAAGCATCTGCTTTAAATTCATTATTTCCGCATTTCACCTGGTGAAGGAAATTATACAGTTCAGTACATTGAATTTTTTACCTTTCCAGGTCATTTGTGCCAAATTTGCTTTTGATACAATTTTTCATTGTCATCAAGAAATTCCAAGTTAATTGAAGCAGAAATAATACAGTTTCCTTAGTGAGGAATTATTCATGACATTAGCCTATTTGCTTTAAATTGATTGATATAACATTGATCATGAAGGACAATAACATAATGACAAGAGTATCTTCATTGACATGTTCTTCCCTCCCTACTTCCATGCTCTCTTCCCATAGTTAGAAAATTCAAAAACTCAACTCAACTCAACTCGAAGACTCGGGTGAGTTATTGAGTCAAAAAGTTACGACTTGGTCAATTCTATTAAAATAAATACTTTTTTAATATTTGTTACACATTTATTTAAAAAAAAATCAAAAGAACGAGAAAAATGTGAAGAAGTGAGAAAAAGAGATAATAAGCACTCACAACAAAGAAAATTAGAAAAAAAAAAAAGATAGAGAAAAAAGGATGAAAATGAAAAAAGAAGAATTAAAAAAAAAGTAGAAACATGGGAGAAAAGGAATCAACAAAATAGATAAGAAAAGAAGAGACTAAGAAGAAGAAACATATAGAAGGAAGGAAAGAAGGAAAAACAAAGTGTTACCCAATTTTTTTTTTCCTGTCAATTAGAGCTTCTCTCTCTTTGCTCTCCTGTACAGTACTTCTCTCATTTTTTTTTGTTTTCTTTTATATCTCTCGTGACCATCATCTTTTTCTTCTTTTGCTTAAAAAAAACTTTTTCTCTCTATTATCACTATGGATGTTCTTTGTTCTTCAACACCTAATAGCTATATACACACATGTTATAGAGATGACCTCCATCTCTCTTTACACACACACACACATATACAGAGATGATGACGCAGACTGGGTAGGATAAGACACCCTACTCAATCGCTAAAGCGGAAGCACTCCTACAAAAGTGTTTTGATTGTGTAAATTTAAGAATCCACACGGGTTAACACCACCTGTGGTTCTTAATCAGTAAACCCAACTTACTTAAGCAAGAAATTGAATCAATTAATTTTAAACACGCACACAATTTGGGTTTTCCGAACACAACAAGGAAGATTCCAATTAAATTAATCAAACCACCCTCAGCTAGCAAATCAATTTGAATCTTTGAGTTTTGAAATCAAGTTGAATTGTTGTAGTAGTAGTTGAGGCCAGGTTAGTTTGATTAACACACTCAGCACTCCAATTGGACCTAACTGGGTCAAATCTGAATCTGCAGAATAAGGCAGACAGTACTACAGGTTTCAGGTCCGCCAATGAGTTTGGGGTTAAACAAGACCACTCTTTGGTCTGTCTAACAAGCCTGGTCTTGCGCCTGGTTCCGTCACAGAATGACCAGTTTGCAGGTAGGCTGCAACGAATGGGCCAGAAGAACCAAAATCCTACAAGTTCAACCTGAACGCAGTCAGGCCTGATATACACGATTGGGTCAGACTACAGCAGATGCTGCTGGGCCTGCTTGGTTCTCAGAATAGAGTTTGAACTCTAGAAATCAGTTCACACAGGTTTAGAAAACTGGGTCAAATCCTTCCCCAGAAAACAGAATTTTAAATAAATAATTTTTAACTCAAAACGTTACCAAAATGCTGTTTTGAAACACAAGCCCTCTCAAGTTCAGATTAACGCTCCCTGGTCTTGTTTTCCGCACGAATCAAAGACTCAGTTGATTAATCCTTCAGCAGTCTGCTGAATCAAGGATCCAACCAACAGTGGAATTAACTGATTCAATGAATTTCCTAACTTAAGGAAGAGTTATTACCTGAGACTGAAGTGGAAGTGCAGATCAACTTCACACCTTGACTTGGCCGGAATCCAGCAAGACTCTGCTGGTTCTGAATTGGGATTTTAGACTAACCTCGAGCGTCTTTGGCTTCTCAGAACTCAGCAAATACCCTGCAGGAATCGCCTGCAACTGTGCACCCTCGGCCTCTAATGTGGCTGGTCTGTGGGGTGGGCTTTCAGAACCTCCCACACGCCCTGGATTGCACCAGGAACGCAGCAACGATAGCTTGGTTGCTTCCCTCATTGGGTTTTTCAAAGTCCAACAATAGTTACTGGAAATAAATTTTTATTCATAATGTTCTAATGGCTCCCCCTAAAATTTGCAACGTACAATCGCTTAAATAGAAAAAACACCGACCCTAATCCCTAACTACAAGGAGCTGACCCTCCTTTTACATAAATTTTGAAATTCAATTTACTAAATCCTAAATTAAGCACAACACCTAAATTAGAATTATACAGCATATAAGTTCTATTTATGACCTAAGTATATACTTGATTAAACAAAGCCAAGTTTTTAGGCTGACTGTGGTTCTCACAGTAATCTTGGGTCATGGACACTTAAGGCCCTGGTCCACCATCTCATCACTCTTCTCTAGTTAAAACAAGGTAGCTACTGGCATTGCATTTTTCTGACCTCAGTCAAGTTAATGCACGTGCCTCTCTATTTCCCCCCCTTTTTTTGAAATGGTAAAATTTTATTGAATGACCAAAGGAACAAAGAATACAGCCAGCTACGAAACAGAATCCCCCACCTGGTGAAGAGAGAGAAAAAAAAACAGATCAGACCTAGGAAAGAAAGCTACTACATTCTAATGACCAGTTCTTCCAGATAAACCATTTTCTTAGCAAGAGAATCAACTTTGTCATTAGCACTCTGACAGATGTGCTTCACTATTTCTTCTTACATGATCTGTCTAATCCTTTCAATCTGGTCCAGCATCTTCCAAGGACTGGGACCATGTGGTCCATTGGGTCACCACAAATGAATTACCTTCAACTATATCACCTCCTGAACCAATTTTATTGAATTCCTGAATGCCTAACCAAAGAGCATATAATTCAGCTAATTAGGATGTGGAACAACCATTATGTATCTTTTGTTCATATTAGCTGAACAGCTAATGGCATGGCAGATTACTTTGCTAAGCTGAGAGTGGATAATGGCTTCTCAAGAGTTTTCCTACTTTGATTCTTGAAGACGCCATAGTGATTGCCTTTGGTTTGAGGGGATGTTGGTTACCGGCTTCTTTTCTTGTATTTGTGTTTTTCTCCTTTTGTTTCTTTTGTTTTGTTCTCTTTTTTCTTCTTTCAGGTCTATCACTTTTAGACCTTCTCTAGCCCTTGTACTCTTCTCATTATAAATGAAATATCTTTGTTACTGCTCAAAAAAAAAAAAAAAAAAACAACCATTATGATTGCCAGCGAAGGACAAAAGCTGGTGACCATCCCATTTCTGAGTAAGCCACCGAAACCTAGTTTTGAACACTCAACCAAGATACTACCATTGAAGTTGAGCTTACAATGGCCTTGAGGGGAAGGCTCTCTATTCTTTCCCCTATCAAACAATACCAAGAAACCTCCATTGAAGATACCGTGTGTCACTACGAAGGAAAGCTTTCATAGAGATTTGGCCTAACCTTTCAGTCATTTAAAGGCATTCACAGGTCCCTTTTGCGGTAAGGGTCCCAAATGGATGATTTGAAAAGCTTTGGAATCTCTCTAATTGCCAAATTTCCACTTCGGTAGTGTTTCCAAAATCTTGTAGCCTGAAAAAGATGGTTCTTCCCCACCACCGCTTCAATCATCCCCATCATTGTCTTAGTTTTGATTCCTCAACTGCAAGTGTTTGTCGGACTACCTTTAGGTGCAACACTAATAGATATGCTAACTCAGTCGCTTGATAACTACTGAAAAAAAAAGTCTGCTTGATCTGTTTGGTCGCAGTGTCTGTTCTATACGTGGATTATTTATTCCCATGGTTTCCTTCAACCAATTACTGTTAAAAAAAATGGTTTCCTTCAACCTACTGTTTCTTGATAATCCAATTCTTATCCAATGATACTAATCCCACGAGTTGCATGATCATGTGAAATTACCTATACTCACTATTGCCAGTAAGTAGGTTTTTTCTCTTGGTCATACAAGGTGGGTGGGATCTGGTTATGGTATCATGCCTGAAATGGCTGATTTCCAGATAGAAAATGGATAAGGGTCTCTGTGTACTAGCTTCTGTGAGGGGCGTGGGCTGAGATGATGCAAGGATTAAGGTCCATCATTCCAGTGTGTGCATAATGCTGTAGAAAGAAGCTAATGCCATGTGCTGGCATGTGTCGGAAAGACTTGAACGCTGTGAGTTATTTTTGCAGCTTGAGAACCACTGTAGGCTTGTGGTTGTATTAAGGGCCTTGGGCATAAACAGATTGCAAGCTTACAGCTAAGGTTGCTTGTGGATATTCCAGGTATTAGATTACCTGAAGGATGGAAACTGGAAAACTAGGTCTGGATCTAAAATTTTGATCTGATTAGCAATCACACCCAGGTTCAGATCCAATGTACTGGATCCGGTTAATAAACCAGTTCGATTTGGACACAATAACCCATACCTGATTACCCGACAACCTGATAGATTTTTTTCTGAATCGTCTTCATAATTTTATATATTATCAGGTATAAATCTTGTGGTAAAAAAGAACAGTAAAGTCTATTTGATAATTGGATTTGGTTGGGATCCAGATACCCATATCCTTAGTGGATTTGGGTCCAGTTCCTTTATTTAGGATTAGTGTTGGAGTCATATTTGGGTACTATCTAGATCTGTGTACACAGATTTACCCATTATCCAGCCTGAATCCATCTGAAAACAGCCTCATTTTAGTATATTATACTGCCATGACATGTGGCATATTGCCACAAATCCTCTTGGAAAACATGGTTAATTTGCTGCTGACATGGAGCATCTGCTGTGTGGCAAATTTGGTTTAGTTCCACCAATGATGATTCATATTTATAGGCATGAGGAGCAAGAACCCTGAAAATACAGCAAAGTATCCATTTTTAAAAGAAATTGCAAAGAAAACAATTATAGTTTTTTTTGGTTGCATTATTTTATATTATTTTTTTGGTTGAAGGTATAGAACTACCAAACTTGAGAAATGGGGTTTTGTGGAAAGTTAGAACTCACAAAAGCTGGCACCAAATTGATGGAATAAGGGTTACATTATAGTGCTGATGATGATGATTTTGGCAATGCTTAAATTATGATATGTATTGTGGCTTATGGTGGTTTATATCAGTACCTTTGCATGAAACTTTCTTGAATTATCTTTCAATGGAAATACTTAGCAATTTGAATTGTTCTTCAGTGACTTACTAATACAACCATAAAAATCAGCTTCGTAAATTTGCACTTTAAGATTGCAGGCAACAACTTTCAATGATGAGAGCAGCGAGTTTGATGTTCTTGTGGCCAGTGATGCTGTTGGAATGGGTCTCAATCTTAACATTTCAAGAATCATATTTTCAAAACTGAAGAAGTTTGATGGCATTTACATGCGTGAACTTACTGTACCAGAGATCAAACAAATTGCAGGTACCTTAGTTCTTTAACTCGCCTATTTTCTTTCCCATTTCCTACATAGCTTTACACATGGAGATCTTTTTTTAACTTTTTAAACCTGGTTACTTCATAAAAATGAAGTTTTATTTAGATTTTGGTAATCTTACTTTACAAGATAAGTTGCACAGATAACCTCGAGGGGTTGGCCTGATGGCCAAGTACCCGCCTTAGGAAGCAGGGGTCTTGTGTTCGATTCACTCTCAACCCTAAGAGGCCACTCCCCGTAGCTTTACCTAGTGTGTGCGGATTGAGAGGTTTTCACATGCCCCAAAGTATTAGTCGGGTGAGACGCCTGGACACCTTTGGTCATAAAAAAAAGAAAGAAGAAGAAGATAAGTTGCACAGATTGTGATGTCTTTGACATCTTTAAAGCAATTGATCTCGAACAAGTTGGTCATCATCATCAGAGCCATTTGTCCCATTGTTGGCACTTGATGGGAATAGTGGCTTTGATGATAATGATCTGGGGTTGGCACTTGTATTTGGATTTACCAAAAATTTTTATGGGTCTACTGCCTCTCTAATGCCCATAGGATGTGAAACCGCAACCTTATGGTTGCATTAATGATCACTTACCAACTGTGCTAGAGGTTCCGTCCTTAAAAATGTGTGGCTGTTAACTGTTGATGCTAAATTTTTCTGGTTCTTGTGTAGAAATTAATATTCATGTTGTATTTTCCATCTTAAGGAATGAAATTGTCAGTGAGACAGAGGGAGAGAGAGAGAGAGAGAGAGAGAGAGAGAGAGATGCTCATATGCTTAAAATAAACATGATTGTAACTGTTTGACAAAGGTGGTAATACTCTGATCAGACATTTTTACACTAATTGATGATTGTGTCAACACAATTTTGTGTAAACACGTGCTCTTATCTCTGTCACTGAATGGGCTGGTCCACAGTTATTCTGAGAATGTTCATCTTTGAACTTTGTTTAAATTAGACACGGTTGTCACTGTCTGAGAAAGGTGGTAAGACTTGAGCGTCAGACAATGTTACACTAATAAATAACTGTGTCAACACATTGTAGCCCACAAGTATTTTGTGCTACCCCAAAGTATTCTTCTCATCGTCTCCGAAGAGGCTGGTTCACATTAAATTATTCTGCTTTTTGCAGGGAGGGCTGGTAGGTATGGCTCTAAGTATCCAGTGGGTGAAGTTACATGCATTGATGCTGAAGATCTTCCATTACTTCACTCATCACTTGGATCTCCTTCCCCTGTTTTGGAGGTGGTTTCTAACATTTTTCCCCAATTTGGTAACTCACATATGAGAAATTGGTTTGAAGTTTTCATGAATTGATTCACCATTTGCCATGAACTCAATAAAGCAAAAGATGACTGTGACTCCTTAGATTCCAAATTTGTCATTTCCGGAAAAAAAAAGACTGGCATTGAACTTTCAGAAAAGAAAGGGCTGGTATCAACACCTGAAATTTGCTAGTTTTTGGAAGTTGTGAAGGTACAAATCTGGGCTTGGGAATTCTTCTTCAGAAGTTTGGAAGCTAACTCACATGAATGAATTCAAAGTTTGTTGTGAAACAATTTGCCATTTTCCATGAACTTGATTCAAAGATGAATTGTGGCTGCTTAGTTTTTCCAAATTTGTTATTTCTACCAAAGCCAACCCCAATTGGCTAGAGTTGACCTCTAAGATTTGCAAAATTTGGGAAGTTGCCTGATGGTACAGAATCTGGATTTGAGAGGATTTCTAAGAGACTCCCTGGTGAGGTGAATTGATGCCATGACCTGAAAGAGGAACCAATAATGTTCTACAAAGAGACGATAAAAAAATACATCAAAATACACAGTATAGGACTATACTGTCAAAAGAAATAAAGCAGAAGGTTACTTTTCAAAAAAAAGAAATAAAGCAGAAGATTTTTTTTAAAAAAAAAAAATGGGGCACACAAGGCTACAACCAAAAACACCTTATCCATGTCCAATTCACATAAAATCAACAAAAGTCTCATCTCCTCACTCCAACTTTAGCCCTGAACTCTGCCAATTTGCTTGCCTTGGGGGCACACATTGGATCAGTCTAGTTGTGGTTTTGAATGGCATCTAACGTCTGGGGCTAAAAGAGGAGTGTGCCCTATATTATGTAAAACTTAAAAAAATAAGCCTGCATTATTGACTTGATAGTTTTGTCATTTTGAGTGTTTCCTTGTTCAGACACAAGGTAAATTTTTATATAAATTTGAATGTTGGCATGGGAGCTTAGATTCGGCTGGATGTCAAACAGGCTGGATTATCATGGTCAGGCCTACTCATCAATAGTTCCTATTCCTAACACGACAACATCCTACTCCCGCTCCTACTACCGGCTACCAATGGACTTGTGCCTACTACAGCTCCACACCTACAAAAGCTAATACTCTACTTACCAGACACCCATAGCTGGAACCAGCTTGATAGCCCATTGGCCTGCCTGTTTAACAAACAAACATGCCAGGCAAACTGGTTTCAGGTCCAGTGAAAGCCTTAACCCCATGCCTAGTTTGTTATTAATTTAGGCAGCACATTTGGAAAACTGTATGGTGGATCAGTTGATGCTCTGATTTGGTACGTTGTTAACTACAAGCTATCTTTTTGTGTTTTCTGAGGCTTTTTTTTTTCGTGTGTGGGTGCAGCGTGCAGGACTGTTCCCTACCTTTGATCTCTTACTATTGTATTCACATTTACATCCAATGTTTGGTTTCCACCAAATCCTAGTATGTATCAATTCTACCTCTTCTCCTCTGCCTCGTCCTTGCCCTAATCATCATCATTAGTAGAATTATTTCCCATCCTGTGTTAGATTCTATAAAATGGTATGAAGTAATGATTTGAGGTCCAATATGTTTGCTTTGTAGTTGTGATTTTTTTTTTTCTGAATGTAGAAAACGTTTTAAAAATTTAAGAAAAATGCATTAAACATGGTTTTTTGAACCATTAAGGTGTCCATAGATACATTACAACTGTAACAGTGAATATTTTAATGCCTGAAACAAAGTGAAGATACTTGACAGCTTCAATTCTAATGAACTTAATGGATTTCACGCACTATTTGTTGTTCTAGACACATGTATATATGAGGGATGCATGTTTCCATTCCCAAGACTTGGCAAGCTTCCACGAAAGATGACAAAAAGAAAATAGAGACGGTTCCTGGGTGGTTCTGACAGCACTTCGCTGCACAAAGGTCGATTATTAAAGTACAGACAAAAAATCAGGCCATACAGATGGATAGAAAAATTGATAAGTGAGGAACCATACACAATATTAAATGTAAAATTGTGATAAAGACAACGCAGCTAGATATGGCAAAATTGTAGTAAAGCCTCATGCAGTTTTCTGTAGAAAAATATACCGCTAGAAGCTGTTCCAGAGAGTTCTGGTTGATAGCATGTTTGTTGTGGTTACTTGTTTCCATTTAGTCCTTTTATTCAGCTAATTTTTTGGTATAAAAATCTCAGTTTGTTTGCTGAGATCCAAATGTAGTGTCTATTCAGCTTACTTGTTTGTAATTCTAGCAAATGTCAGCACTTCCTTTTCATGACTTAATCTGTTAAAATTTGTTTATATTCAGATTCAGGAGGAATCAAGTATTTTACATTATACTTATGCCAAAAAGCTGGTTTTAGCAAAAAGTCATTTTTATCCAATTCGGTTATGCAGGAACAGTTCATAGAGAAGGCAAAATTATCTCCAAATTATTTCCTTGCTAATTGTGAAGAGATGCTGGTATGCTGTTGTATGTTTATTTGTCATGAGCAAGACTGTATTTATATGGTTCTATGAGTAGTATTTTTTCGACCAATTAGCAAAATAAAAAAAGCATTTGAAAGAAGAAACGTAATGTCCAGCTTTCCTTCTTCTGACCCATAGGTGAAAAGTCCAATCTTATGCTTTGCCTTGTCTAGGATTATGATTTTCATACTCTCTTGTTTCCCACTATCATTTATATTAAATACTGAAACATTACTGTCTACAGAAAGTTGCTGCTATTATTGATGAGTTGCCCCTTGGGTTGCAAGATAAATACCTTTTCTGCATCAGGTAACCATTCCTCCTCTCTCTGAAAGAAACATCTTGCTGAAATTTTCATAAATATGTTTTCTAGATGTTCCCCAAAAAACTTATAAAGCATGGGCATGGACAAGGTTTGGCGGTTCTGGGTGTGTGATGGAGCAGGCTAGTTTCAAGTCCATCCCAAACTTTCCAGAAGGATTTCAATCCATCATAACAGCAATTGAGAGGAAAATATTTATCGTCATCTGAGCTACTAATCCCATCCAGCAGGAGAGAGGAAAACAAACTAAAATAAGAATCACTTATTTTTTTGAATGGTAACAATAAAACTTATTGAACCAAAAGACGATTACAATGACTGCAGTCCAGTGATAAATTGAACTAAGGACGATCAAAAGAGATCAAAGGAACTTTCGAGACAACAAAAAGTTCTAAGAAAGAACTGCTCAACTTCCTTGAAATCTTTCAACCTAGAACCCTTTTAAAGATCCATTCACTAATGCCCACTGAATAATATTAGACTTTATCTTCTGAATCAAAGTTGTGTTTAATACAGCCTTGCGCTCCAGCCAAACAAACCAAGAAATAGCCAAAAGGAACATTTTCCACAAGATTTGCCTCTCTTTGGAAAGGGACCTGAGCTCTAACTCAAAATGAGAGCTTTGAGAGCAAAAGGGTAAGGAGATAGGAAATGGGACCAAATGAGAAGGATGAAAGCCCAATGAAGGAATAAGTGATCAATAGATTCCTCATTTCTCCAACAGAGGTAACAAATATTCGAGGTAGCAAAATTTCTAGCTTTGAGATTGTACAGAACATTTAAGAAAGTCATCCCAAAAAAGCTTTTGGCTTTCGAAGGAGCTGAAGGTTTTCAAATGGTTTTGAAAGCTAAAAGGAGAGTAAAAAACTAGCATTGAGTAGAAAGACTTGCATGAAAAGATCCCAGTAGACTCCGTGTTCCACAACCTCTTATCGACCTCATCAGTACTAGGAGAAACCTGATTTATGGATCATAGCAACCTTCTAATGATCAACTTCGTAATCCATAAGATTTCTCCTAAAGGTTAATACCCAAACAATTCTTCCCCTAACACTCCATCACATCCTTCATGAGAGGTTTTTTTTGGTTTGAAATGGAATATAATCTTGGAGAAAAGATCCTCAATGGCTCCTATCTAAACCATTATGTTCCCTAAAAAGAACTCTTGACCCATCTCCCACTACAAACTGCATACCATACTAAGCTTCTTACCCACTCTATGTTTAGAAGGCTAAGTTTGTATTTCCTTCCAAATGGATGTTTCCTCCCTCCCCCTATAGTTGGCCGTCCCAAGGACCCAACCCTTTCACCATATTTGAGCTTGATGGCTACCTACAAAGAGCTTCCCTCTCCTCCTCTAATCTCCACCACATTTTGGCAAGAAGAGACCAATTCCTCTCCATGATATTGCCAATACCCAGACCGCCTTTCTCCATTGGTAGGTTCACTTTTTCCAATTGACCAGTGTATTTTCTTCCTGCCACCCACATCCATCCCAAAGAATTCTCATTGGATCTTTCAAGAATCTTTACTACTTCCATAGGAATTTTGAATAGGGACAAAAAGTAAACAGGTAGATTGTTCAAGGTGAATTTATTATGAACAATCCTATTACCAAGAGAAAGGTATGACTTTTTCTAAGAGACTAGTTTTTTTTATTAAATCTTTCAATCACTAGCTCTCAAAAAGAGATGAATTTAGGGTTACCTCCTAAAGGAAGACCTAGATAACGAAAAGGGAGACATACCTTGGCACAACCAATAGAAGAAGCTAACCTTTGCATCTTGTCATCGAAAACCAAAAAACCTGCTATGCCACTCTTTGAGATATTGATCTTGTAGAAAGTAATGAAGGAAAAGAGAAGAACACTGTTGAGAGATTTTCTTTGTATTGTATTCTTATCCTATAAATCTATAGGAGAGCACATGAATATATAATAACAAGAGAGCCAATTACAATGGCAAAAAAAAAAAGAAGAATATAATCAAAGAATAACTAATTACAATAAATTACATAGCTAATGATAGCTTCTAAGTCAATTTTTCAAACTGGGATGATTCTGGTCAGCTATGTCCAGACATGGGGCCCACATGGTCAATTTGGTATTGTAGTGGGTCCCACGACACTCCTCCTGAAGCTGGTGCGAAGATGTCTAGTAAGCCTAGCTTGCTTAAAACACGAGTGAGTTGTGTCTGAGAAACAACCTTGGTGAGTATATATGCAAGTTGGTCCTTGGATTGAGATAAGGAGTGAAGATCTGGCCTTCTGAAATATGTTGCCGAAGGAAGTGACAAGCAACTTCAATATGCTTAGTCCTCTCATGAAAAACAGGGTTTGAGGCTATGTTGATTGCAACCTGATTGTCACAAATATAAGTAATGGAATTAATGGATCATCAGGGGCAAGGCCTAACTTAGAGAGAAATTGCCGAAACCAAAGTAACTCAGATGCAGTATTTACCATGGCACGATATTTTGCTTCAACACTTGATCGAGCAACAATGTTCTGCTTCTTGCTTTGCCAGGAAACTAAATGGGATCACAAGAAGGCACAATATCAGGAGGTAGAGCATGGGTCGTTAGGAGACAACCCAATCAACATCGGAATGCCACGAATTGGCAAGTGAGACTATCGTGCATAGAACAACCCTCATGCAGGATGAGCCTTAAGATAACGAAGGATGCGAAAGACAACATGAAGATAAGTATTACGTGGGGCATGCATGAACTGACTAACTACACCACTAACATATGATAAATCCGGCCAAGTAATAGTAAGATAATCAGTTTCCCGACTAATCTCTGATAGAAGGAAGGATCATCAAGAAAGGTCCCATCTGAAGTAGATAACTTTGTGTTCACATCCAAAGGAGTATCAACAGGATTATATCTAGAATACTTGACATCTTGTAATAGATCTAGAGCATACTTTCGTTGAGAAAGAGAAAACCCTTTAGAGGAACGAGCTACCTCAATCCCGAGAAAGTAGTCGAGGCCCCCCCGGTCTTTAATGTCAAAGGTGTGCCGTAAATATGCTTTGAATTTAGAAATGACGGTATCATTATTACCAGTAACGATAATATCGTCAACATACACCACAAGAATCATCACAACTGAGTTGGCACTGTAGAGAAAACACCGAATGATCCGCCTGACCCCGAGAAAAACCATACGGCAATAAAACATTGTTGAATTTATCAAACTAGGTCCTTGGAGATTACTTGAGGCCATAGATAGCCTTCTTGAGTCTGAGACATATTGTTTCTCCCCTTATTTCACAAACCCAAGAGGGGGAAGAATATAAACTTCTTCATATTAATCACCATGTAGGGCCCAGTCACGAGTGGTAGCAAAAATGATAAAGGAAAAAAGAGAAGGAAAATAGAAGAATAATGGAGAGAGATTTTGATGCGGAGCATTGACGCAAGCATTGCATTGGATTTATTTTACTCATTTTATTTATTTGTTTTTAATTACCTGTTGATATAATTTTGGGATATTTTAGTCATTATTGTATTAGGGGTATTTTGGTCTTTTTCCTCATGTGATTTGTATAAATACTCCTTAAACCCTCATTAGGGTAATAATCTATGAATGAGAATATACGATTGTTGCATCGCAAAATTGCTCCATGCGCATGTCCCTGTTGGTGAGAAGCCCAGGATTTGGCGAGAAGCCCCAAAGGTGAGAAATCTTCAACCATTTTCCAGATATTTTCTATCTTTTTCCATCCCTCTCTTTCTTCTTTTTCTTCTTTCTTTTCTTTTCTTGGTTTGAAACCCTAGCCAACACCATCCCCTTCATTCCCCTTTGTTGCCGTCAACCCCCAAAGCCCAATCCACTTGCCGTTGCCTCCTTATCCTGCCCATATTGCTGCTACACCATAGAAACCCCCATTGCCCCTTTTCCGCCAGCCTTCCTCAACCCCTTTCCTATTTTGCCAGCACCCATACCACCCTTAACCATCATCGCCAACCTCGGTAGCCTTCCCCCTAGCTGCGGCTCCCTTTCCCAACCTCTTTGGGCCCTATCACTACCCCCTGTACACCCCAGGCCCTTTTCCGCCTCTTGTCCTACCCTCCATAGCCCCTTCCGTTCCCTGTCCCCACTGTCGTTAGCCCGCCCTTGTTAACATGACCTCCCACAACCCATTGGAGTTGTCGCCAGCTTCCCATAACCCCCATTTAACTTGTCATAACCCTTCCAAGCCCACATCCAACTGCCTTTAACCCCTTTACCCATATCCTGCCACCGACATCATAAAACAAATCCATCTATTTACTGTGCCAAACAGTTTGAATTAACCTCTTTTTGGTGATAGATCTACATATTCATGGGAACTGACCAGTCCCTTTGTTTTGGGGGATCCCGTTGTGTTTGGTAACTAGGTATGGATTATGATATAGTTGTTTACATTGAATTTCCGAGAATTCTGTGATTGTTTGTAGCTTGTTTATATTTTTTAATTGCAAAATATTAATTTAGATCTTTGATCTCAGCCCTCATATAGTTAATTCATGTTTATTTGATCACATCCCATTGCATTAGACATTTAAGGTTTCCCTAGTAGTGTCCTGCATCAGATTTTCTCAGTATTGTATTCTATCGTATAATTTGTAGGAGACTACATGAATATATAATAACAAGAGAGCCAATTACGATGGAAAAAAAAAGGAATGTAATCAAAGAATAACTAATTACAATAAATTACATAGGTATCGATATCTTCTAAGTTAACTTTCCAAACTGGGATGATTTTGGTCAACTATGTCCAAACGTGAGTCCCACATGGTCAACTGGGTACTGTTGTGGGTCCCTAAACAGATCTTCAGTCCTGAAATTGCTTGAAAACATTTAATAATCCAAAAAACATCAAAGAGCGGATCTTCATCATCGGTGTCATCTGCTTAATGGAGATGGGTGAATCTAAACATGCAAAATTCACACTACCCACGTACAAGTCAATCACCTAATTATCTGCACAAAAACCCCGTAATTCCAACCCTGGTTAGTCTTATAGCCAAAACCTGAATTTTTTTTCCTTTGAAGTTTCTCTTTTCAGTATACACAAAACCCAATGTGCCATATGCACAACCTTCTCTTCTAGAAGTCAGGGAAACACGTTCTAGTTTAGGTCACTCAAATATCTAGGCCACTAATAAATTTAAGCACTTCTAATCTAAGGCATTAACACTAACAAATATGTAATATAACTAAAATAGTAACCTCCCCCCCACCCCAACCCAAAAAAAAATAAAAAATTCTTATATAAAAAGTAAAGGAGAATCTACACAATTCATAACGAAGTATTTATTGGACCCATACCTACTCCTAATAATCCCTAATCTGCATCCAATTAGATATTAAGGCCAATATGACCATCTGTGGACCAGTGGTGTGACCTATCTAGTTGAATAAAATCCTGCTTTGGACCATATACATTGTTTTGAGGGCATTTGATCGTCATGGGCTTTGGTTTTGGCATAACTGGCGTTCTCCAGGTTCTCCAAATAAGCTATGGCATCCATGAATGGATCACCAATGTCAGCATCAACCTGAACATGTGTCAGAACGACTCAGAAACCATAACTACAGACCCTATACATTACTTTACAGTCATTTGATCCTTATGATATCAATTAGACAAGGTATAGTTTTAGTATGACTGGAGCTCTCAACCTTCTCAAGTTAAGCAATGGCTTCAAAGAATGGATCACTGGTGTCCTGGACATGAAGTATCAGACATCTCAGAAACCATAACCATGGAAAGCCTGACCTGATATTTTGTTTGTATAATTGTGTATTGTATGATATGTCATGAATTGTCTTGGTATGGTTTGCAAATAGCAGATATTTCCTTATCCGATCTCACAAAAAAAAAAAAAAAATTTCAATTTCTCAATTGTGATATTTCTTTCCATATTGATGTTGCTAAATATCTCCCAACTGCTGCATTATCATTTGTTGGTAAATTTTTTCAATCCTATCCGTTCACTGTTCAAGTCAGATGTTCATTCATTTTCTTTGATATGCAGTCCAGTTGACATCAATGACGATATTTCAGCTCAAGGTTTTATACAGGTGATAATCATTTGATTTCTCTTATTTTTAGTAGATTCTCATTTTGAGGCGAAATAACCATGATTATCCTGTTGTACTGAACCAGTTTGCAGAAAATTATGCAAGAAAAGGCATTGTTCGACTTAAAGAGATATTTACACCAGGAACCCTGAAGGTGCCAAATTCACAAACTGAACTTAAGGAGCTTGAATCCATTCACAAGGTACTAATGTCTTTGGATTTGATTTTCTCAGAATTAATCAGGATGCTTTTTTTTTTTTTATTGTTTATATAGTTGACTTGGGGCTTCCCTCAATTCATTTTAGAATTCTAAGAAATTTTTGCCCAGGGGTCGTTCATCATATCACCTTTGTAGCTGTTGTAGCAATGGTATCTTTGAATATCTGATAAGATTAGGATATGATGTTTACTATTTCAATTATTTAGATGGTGGATAGTTGCTAAAATAAAGGGGTTTGTTTCCCTTTGTTTTCAAGTATTTCCTTATATTACAACGTACTCCTGTTTATATTGGTGATGAGCAACAATCCAAGGCATGAGAGAATTTCCCCAAATCACGACTTTGGTTCGGAAGTTGTTTCTCCTTGAACTGAAACTGTAAAATATCACACAAGATTTGGTGTCTTTCTCAATCGAGAAGAGGCCATTTGAATATTGTATTTATAGAGGAACGAAATACAAGAGACCAAAAAGGAAATAAATTACAAAAAAAGAATAAATGAATGAAAAAGGAAAGCAAAATTAATTACAAATAAAATCCCCCAATTAGCTGCGTTAATTGGAGAAAGTCAATGCTAATACTCCCCTTCAAGGTGGAGCGTATATATGAATAATGCCCAGCTTGGAGATCAATTCATGAAATGAATCTCTGCCCAATGGTTTGGTGAAGACATCAGCAGGTTGATGAGAAGAAGGGATGTGAGAGGAATAATAAGCTTAGATTGGAGCTTCTCCTGAACAATGTGACAATCAAGTTCAATATGTTTCGTCCGTTCATGAAAAATGGGATTGTTCGCAATATGTAAAGCAACTTGATTGTCACAAAACAACGTGATAGGTGAGGGATCAGAAATGCCAAGGTTACTGAGCAAATACTTTAGCCACTAAAGTTCACAGGTTAAAGTAGTCATAGCACGGTATTCGGCCTCAGCAGAGGAACGAGAAATTGTAGTTTGTTTCTTGGTCCTCCAAGAGATGAGGTTGGAACCAAGGAATGTGCAATACTCAATAGTCGATCATCGAGTGATAGGACATCCTGCCCAATCGGAATCACAATAACCCTGCAAATGAAGGCTGGTAGATGATGATAGAAGAATTCCCTTGCCAATTGAACCCTTCAAATTGCAAATGACACGGTGTGTAGCGTCCAAATAGGCACTACGAGGAGCGTGCATAAATTGACTGAGGATATGTAGCGCGCAATTAATATCCTGTTTGATCATAGTAAGTAGATAAGATGGCCCACTAGGTGGTGATATGGAGTGAGATCAAGAAGCAAAGTCCCATCATCAGGTGATAACCACAAGTGTTGTTCCATAGGAAAATCCAAGACACGACCTCCAATTAAACCGTCATCCTTGAGAATGTCCAAAGTGTATTTTCATTGGGAGAGGAGAACACTTTTTCAAGAACGGGAAACTTTAATGCTAAGGAAATATTTGAGATTGCCCAAATTTTTAATATAAAATTTGGCTTCAAGAAAGCGCTTGAGGCGTTGAATTTCTGAATCATCATTGCCAGTGATAATGATATTGTTAACATAGACCAGAATAAAAGTGGAGGAGTCACCTCAGCAATGAGTGAACAACGAGTAGTCAGACTTCGATTGTGAAAAACCAGTCTAAAGGAGAGTAGTAGAAAATTTCGCAAATTAGTGTCGGGAGACCTGTTTCAACTCATAAATAGACTTGTTTAATTTACAAACCCGTTGCTCCCCCTGTAGTGCAAAACCAGACGGAAGTGACATGTAGATCTCTTCATCAAAATCACCTTGCAGAAAGGTGTTGTCAACATCAAGCTGATGGAGAGACCAGTGCTTAACAGAGGCAATGGGGAGAAGAGCATGGACGGTGACCAGTTTAGCAACAAGAGAAAATGTATCATGATAATCTAGCTCTTCAACCCTAGTAAATTCCTTGGCGACCAGACGAGCCTTATAATACTCAATTGTACCATCTAATCGATACTTGATCTTGTACACCCATTTGCAGCCAATGGATTTATTGTCGGCGGGAAGAGAAGTGAAGCTCCAAGTGCCATTCTTTTTCAGGGCTTCAATTTATTTTTCCATGGTGTCCCTTCTGTGTGGAGACTTGACAGCTTGAAAGAAGGTACGAGGCTCATCTGTGGAACAAATATTAGAAAAAAATGCTCTATGTGCAACAGAGAGGTTAGAGGTATGAAGATAACGAGAGAGTGGGTAAGGTATATCTGTTAACTCGGAAACGGAAGGAGAGAGTGGACACTCATTGGATATAGTGGAGCAATGATAAGCTAGGCCAAGTAGTTAGTGTCGGAGTAGCAGCAGATGCGATGGAAGGTAGAGCATCGCTGGGACTGATGGTGGAGAAGTAGTAGCAGGTGAAGGAGAAGGAAAATCAAAAGCATGCTCATCACACATGGGCAATGGGTAATAGGAGAGAATCTTGAGGTAGGCAAATCACGATAAAGGAAGATGCCTTCATAAAAGGAGACATCATGAGATAGGGGTAGCTAACACAAATATCGGGTTTCGCTCGCTGTCAAATTTATGTTTGATGGCATGATTGTGACCAAAACATAAACTACCAAAGGCACGCAAGCGAGAATAGTCTATTTTGGAGTGAAACAAAGCTTCATGGGGAATTTGCCTGATAAAAGAGGAGTGGGCATTTTGTTGATGAGGTAGGTAGCAGTGGGGACGCACTCCCTCCAAAATTGTAAGAGTAGGTGGGCTTGAAAACAAAGAGCATGAGCAACCTCAAGGAGGTGACGATGTTTGCGTTCAACAATTCCATTTTGTTGTAGAGTGGCAACGCAACTGCGTTGAAGAATGACGCAATGGGAGTAAAAGAATGCTGCATAGCAGTGGAAAGAAACTCAGTACCATTATCCGAACGAACGTGTTGGATAAGGGGAAAGAGTACACCACCAGTACCCGAATGAAGAGAGTGAATACGAGAATGAAACTGGGTCTGGACCATAACAAAAAAGGATTCTCAAATTGCTTTTGTTCGAGATTTGACATGCATAATGAGAAATCATCAACAATAGTTAAAAAATAACGAGAACCATTTAAAGATGGTTGAGGAAAATGGCCCCATATAGAATAGTGAATTAAAGAAAATGGTTACAACTGGTGATAGAGCTAGAAGGAAATGGCCCACGTGTGTGTTTGGCTTGAGGACAAATTTCACAAATTATATTCTTTGAACAAGAAATAAAGGGAACATCCTTCGCTAAATTGTGCAGACTGCAATGATTCAAATGGCCAAGCTGCAAATGCCATAGATCAAGGGAGGGTGGTTGGATAACTATCATTGCCGAAGTCGCATGGAAGTAGTAAAGACCCTCATGAACGCTACCATGTCCAATCGTCTCCTCGTTGATGAGTCCTGAAAAAGACAACGGATAGAAGAAAATGTTACTAAACAAGTATTAAATTGAGTAAGTTGACTCACAGACAGGAGATTAAATTTGAATGATGGAATAAAGAAAACATTCTCAAGCACAATGGGAGAAGAAAGAGGAATAGTTCTAATGTGTGTGACAAGTGCATGTGAGCCATCCTAAAGTTGAATAGAGGATGGGTTAGAGCAAGTTTTATAAGAAGAAAATAATGATAAAGCTGAACACGTGTGATTGCTTGCACTTGTATCAATAATCCATATTGAATGTGAAGGGACTGTGAGGGCAATACCTAGGAGATGAACACTAAAACTGATGCTACCTCAGTGATGAATAGAAAGGGGGTCATGGTGTGATCCTTGTATGTCAGAAAGATCAGAGGAACTGCTAAATCCGGTGCGTTCGTTGGCCATAGAAGCAATAGCAGACTAATTGTGAACTGGCTGCGAACTTCTGTAAACTGGTTGTGGACCAGTTGCAAACCATAGAAGACGACCAGAAAGGGTGCTGCCGAAGAAGACGTCTCAAAATCAGGAGTCTAGATCGTCGAAATCAGCGTCTTGCAATTAAGAGAAATGTACCAAGTGGAAGCCCAACTCAGAGGGGCCACTCAACTGCCCTAGTTGCGGCTCGTCCAACACCAAATGTGGCTACTGCAACTACAGCCGCTCGTAGAGGCGCTACTTTTGCAAGGGCTGCAAAAGGAGGCTCTGCTGCACATTGTCGCTCTCAGAAACAGAGAGCAGAAAATAAAATATTGGTCGGTGACAGCAATAACAGCAGTTGCCGGTGAGAGCAGATCACGTCGGGGAGAGGGTCGCCTGAAAAAAATGCTGTGGTTCGTGCCTGAAAAGGCAGAAGACGTGTTGCCTGAACATGAATCAAAGAGGTGATGGCACAGCTGGCAAGTTGAAAACAAGAGTAGAAAACGCAATCTGGGTCTATCCCAGAAGCAATCGAAGGTCTGGCACGAGAGGACAAAGGGAGATGGGTTTTCAGTCCCGTCTCTTTTGTTTTTTTTTTTTTTTTTAATTGCAAGGCAGAAAAAAATAAATAACAGGATCTGTTCAATGGCAGCGAAGACCGTCCAAACAAATCAGCAGCAAGTGTGGAGAACTGTGTCTGCAGGTCGGTGCAACAGACACTGGAAGGGTGGGGAAGGCAACAGGATCTACTGAGAGAGAGATCGCAGCACCTGTTGATAGAACCCAGGCTCACCAAACACCAGGCAGTGGTGAAACCAGAAACAGAACTGGGTTTCTGCAGTCGGTGGGAAACATCAAGGATCGGGCAGGAGAATGCCGAGGTTGGATGATCTGGGTCTATCTGCAGCAGATCTGAGATTGGAAAAAAAAAAGGATCAACGGAGAACAGTGTCCTCAACTTCTTGCTGGAGTGGACCGGAGAGATGCACTGTTGAGGCAGGAAGAGGCTGACTCAAAGGTGGTGTGTGGGACCGGTGCGAGCTAAGAGAGCGACTTGAGAAGAGGAGAGGACACCGGTGAACCCAACACGTGCAGTCAAACAGGGCAGAAAAATGGAAAAAGCAGTGAGGGCTTATTGTCCGTTCTTTCCAAAAAAAAAAATTCGAGGTAAAAAAACTGAGGTTAGGCACTAATACCATGTAAAATATTACACAAAATTTGGTGAATTTGGTGTGTCTTTCTCAATCAAGAAGAGACCATTTGAATTTTGTATTTATAGCAGAACGAAATACAGGAGACCAAAAAGGAAAGCAAAATTAATTACAAATAAAATCTCCCAATAAGCAGTGCTAATTGGAGAAAGTGAACGCTAATAGAAACCACTTCATGGGTTGATTTCTCATGGAACTGAAGCCCCCATCTCTGTTTTCATTATTATATCCATCTTTAATATCTTTCTCACCATTCTCAAAATGAAAAAAAAAAAAGTTCTCCCGTAAAATGACTTGAAACCGTTCCAATTTAGTCTCACTTTATTAATTCCCCGAAATGGCCTTAGAAGCTGGTACTTTATAATCCCAAATACAAATACCAAATTACTAATTGAGTGGATCATTAAGGTTAAAATCAAACTTGTGAATGTTGGATGTCAATCGGAAAATCAAACTCGAGCTGGAGTTTCTTCATTCACATTTTCCTGAGAGATTATTAAATCATACTTCACTGGGAGATCCCACATTTTTTTTCTTCTTTTTGTCCTTTCAAACTCACAAATTTTCCGAAGTGCTTTCTTTGAAATGATATTATCAGTTGTTATCCTGTGGGGGTGTGGGATGTCACCCGAAGGGGGGTTTAGTAGGATTAAGCTCGAGATTTCTCCCTCTGTCCTAAAAAAAAAAAAAAAAAGATTGATATCTTGGACATGACGATTTTGTTTTCCTAATCTTACAAATGAAGGTACTGGACCTCTATGTTTGGTTGAGTTTCCGCTTGGAGGACTTCTTTCCTGATCGTGAGCTAGCTTCTTCACAGAAGTCTATATGCAGCTTGTGAGTGCTAACATAAGCTTTTCAGATAGTTGTTTTGCTGCTGGTCGAGACTCAATTTTTTTTTATTTTTTTTGTGTTCAATGTTTAGATTGATTGAGGAGTTTTTGGAGAGACTAGGATGGCAGAAACCAAGGGCGAAAAGTTGGTTAATACGCTCATCTTTGGTACCAGTACTTAGCCAAGGAATCAGGCAACATCTGTAAAGATACCTTTCTCTGCCTATATTCATAATTCTTTTTTTCCTGTTTCATCCTTGGGTTAGTTTCCTTGTAACTTTCCCTAGAGGCATCATGTATTTGGCTGTTTTTTATTTTATTTTACCAGTATTTTTGTGGAACAGTATTTATTCAACAGTACTCACATTGATATATATGTAATATGGATATTTTTTGCCTTTAAGACCTGCCCCCCACCATTCAAATGTTTGTTCTTGATTCAATGGTTACGATCATGGTCACAGATACCATTCTCAGGATATCAAATGTGATTGTGTAATATCAGGATGTTTTCAAATTCTCAGAATTTTACCGGAAAAATTTCGTAGAAAATATAATATTTTAAAAATAATAAAAATATTAATAAAAGAATTTACCAAAAAAATATTGGGATATTATCACTTATCATGTTTATAACCCAGTTTTATCGAGAATTTATAGCTGTGTTGATAAGTACACATTATTAATGTGATAATAGTATTTTTCAATAAAATGTGATAAATTTAAAAATTCCGTTGATATTTATGACGTTTGACTTGTTATTAATAAATAATGTTGAAATTTATCTCATATGCAAATCAATAATGGGTATTTTCTATCAATTATCTATCCCATGTGTGTGTTTGACTGCAGCTGTAGTTGAACTGATTTGACTCTATCCTTTGTCATGGATACGCAACAGCCAATTTGTCATACCTATTCTTTTAAACTGTCCAAATCTGAGCAGGCAATGTCAAAGGGAGAAATTTTTTGATAATCCCCTCTGTGGATATCCACCCTTGACTATTCACCCCCAAAGTATTAACCATTTTATAAAAGATAATCTTCGTCGTCGAAACCATTTATCTCATCAATTTAAAATTGAGATTCTTTATTTTAATTTGATTTTTTATCTCTATAGACCAATCTATCTTGCACCCATTTGTAAGAGTGACAATGCCTCTTTAAAAAGTCATGTTTCTTCTAAATCCTAGCAGTTCCATAGAATCTACCAAAATCCAGCTTATCTAGATGGATTAATCACATGAGGCATGTGACATATTCCATCTCACTTGAGTAGCAACCCTAATAACATTGACATAAATTTTTAATCTATATGCTTTATCTATAGATAAAAATGGTATTTTTAGGAGATTGTCTGATGAAACTCGCCCATTCACTTAACTTATGGTTGAGATAACTTTATGGAGATTTGAACATATAGAAAAATTAGTCAAAAAATGACTCAAAACAAAGATTTTAAGATTAAATTTAGTGAGTTAGATTGATTTATCACCTTTGATCATATTAATAAATAAATGTATTTAAAATTCATGTAAAAAGTTTGCTAAAATAGGGGGAAAAAGAAATCTAAAATTGGATTTGATATGGAAAAACTTGACCTATCTGAATATTAAAAAAAAAAAAATTAAAGAAAAAATATTGGAAAAAAAGGACTAATTTTTTTTTTTTTAAAAATCACAAATGGATATAATGAGTTAAAGCATTTGAATTGATCTCATTACATAAACAACTAAAAACATAGAGATAAATTATGTAAAATCAACTAAAAAAATATGAAAGAGAATTTTAGATTGGATTTGAACAGTTAAAAAATAAAATAAAAATCATGCAAAGAAGATAAAAATAATAAAGATGATTTTATGAATCAACTTTGTGAATCTAAAGGTCCGATAGTTACAAGAATATCACAATTTCGTTGTTCAGCATCCTTACAAGACCATGCCATATGCAACTTCTATGTACTCTTCGAAAAAGAAAGGAAGAAAAAAATGAAAATTAAATTACTGCGTTACCTGAGGTTTGTTTACAGTGCTCCAGTCAAGCCTTAAATTTGTACTTTTAAGTATGCATATTATTCTTCTTCAATTTTGTGAGTTGATTTTTTTCTTAATGTTGCTTTTTGTAAATAGGTTGTTAATTTAATATATTATATATTTCATATGAATATTAAAAGGTTTAATTGACTAGTATATGATAAGACATTTCAGTAGATCTTTGTTAGATAATTAATAACTTTAGTTACAAAATAAATTAATAGATTATCTTATGCTACATGTGGAGGATGTGGGTTTATGATACATCTGTGCCTAATGGCTGGGCAGAAGATCAGAGTCTAAAAGACAGCCAAGATTTGAGAATAAAAGGGTGTTCAGGAGTCTCACCTCTATTTGGATAAGGGACATTTTAACCCGATTAGTCCTTGGGACATGTGCAAGCCTCTCAATCCCACACACACCGGGTAAGCAACTACTGAGAGTGGCCCAGAGAAGTGTTGAACGTGAATCGAATTCAAGGCCTCCCTTCATGGAGAGAGCTTCTTGACCGTCAGGCCAACCCTCTCTTGGGTTGAGAAATGGGAATATATGAGGTTGCTCTGATCCTGCACTACTTGAGTGATGAAGAAAGTAATTTCACTTCTCCATTTAGCGCGGGCTAACGTGTGATCCACAAAATAGAGACTCAACAAGTGTCACCATGAATAGGCAGCAAGAAATACATTGCTAAATACAATCTAAGCCATCCAATCAACTGACAATTAAATCCAAATTGGCTAATTAAATAGTTACAATCAATCATAGGGAAAAAAGATCGCAATCCATCATGGGTCCTTCCTCCTGAAATGGACTACTTGCAACTACTGCCTCACTTCCACTTCCAACCTACAAATTGAGGCATTCAGTTTCTTCGACCAATATTCGTACCTGATTGTGGTGCACTTTATCCATTAGTTTGCAGAAGCATTCAGTTTCTAAGACTAAAGTGTTTACCCAACCATGGTGCGCTTACGGCCTCGTTGTCTCACTGCAAAAGAATATTTTAAAAGATGAACTCAAGAAAAGTGATCAACAATGAAATAAAACTAAAATCAAGTTTGGCACCTTGAGCTAGCTTGTTCAGTGTGGCAGACCATTGTTTTGATGACTTCCTGTATGCACTCAATATCCGGTCCATCTACTCAGGGACACAAAAAATATGAGCAACATTCATAACTTCTATCTGAAGAAAGAAAAAGGGAGCCTTTACTTCCCTTACCACATTTCCACATGAAGAATGCATAGATAGCAGTGCTCTTTCAAGAACATACAAATCAACGGCTTTATCTTCAGGAAGTGTTGACGTGAAGCTCAAGCCAAAGTCAATAAGTACCTAACGGAATAATACGGATACAACTTGTTAATGAAAGATTGGTGCTTACTGAAAATTGCTTCATATCAAAGCATGTATTTTGAGTATTAACCATGGATCAAGGGCACATGGTGATGAATGAACTCAGCTTTATGCACGTGTTTTGCACATTAAAAATGGAATAAGGATAGCATGAACGAACATAGTAACATGAAGGCAAAGCAAGTACTAAAATTATTAAGATTTACCAGCACTACTATGAACCAAGCCCCCTTCCCCAGATAGGTGCAAACATGCATGCGCACATGCGCACACACGCATCTTCTTCCTAAATTATTGTCGGCCAATAATCAACGTTATCCTAGCCATTTTCCCATCTACTAGAGATAGTTTTTGAGTTCTAAATTTCCGTTTGACCCTATACAAGAACCATATCCTTTGTTGCTCTGCAATCTGCTATGTCCCTACCCCATCAATCCAAGTTTATAAAAGCCCTTCCCTTCTACTCTCTATAATGGGGCTTCTCCGGCCATCTATGTACATTCCCTTATCTGCTCATCTATTGGAGCTCTCTTTAAGGTTTCTTTAATGCAATAATTTCTAACATCCATCTTAGCATATTGTCATCCAAGTTTCCAAGCTTTTAGGTAATGCGAAATTGTAGACCTAATAAATTCTCACTTGTAGCCTGCACAGGTTTATAAATGCTTCTCTTCAGATGCCACTCATAGTATGTAAGACTTTAGTCTCAAAAATATTCGAGACCAACTTCCATGGAACTTTGGATGAACTGAAGCATAAACATATTTCTTCATCATCAACCAGTAATTCTATCTATCCAGGGTCAGCCTTATGAAGCATAAACATATTTGCTTCAAAATATATGACTAGGATCCATATTCCACCCAAATTCTCTAATCCTTTGCCCCAAAGAGATGTGTGCCTTGTTAACCTTCTTAAGCAATGGTACCAATAGGGAGATCTCACACTCCATATTTTCTTTTTCTTTTTGAAATGTTAACATGTAAATTAGCCTATCATCCAACAACTCCTCACATCCTTCAATAAAAAAATTCATGTTCATTGATTGTTCAATAAAAAAAATTCCCCTACAGGTCTCATTCCCTAAGCAACTCCCCCACTCTATTTTCCTGTTTTCCTACTTCTGATATATTCTTCCACACTGAGACCTTGCCATTTAGTTTACCAATTATTATGCTTGGGTCCGCCCCGTATTTGCTCTTATATTTTATTCGAATGACCTCCCTCCACAGTGCACCCAGCTCCTTGCCATATAGACTATAAAGCTCGGGAAACTGGTAAAAAAAAAATTCTTGGCTCCAAATATGGCAAGCATCCAAATGGAAGGGGAGAAACAAAGAAGCAGAACAGCAACCTAAGTCAAAAACCCATGTGATGTAGGTACAGTTGTAAAAGCAAAACATGTTCAGCATGCAATGAACTGGGATAAGAGAAAAAGGTGCTGAAATTGCACTTACCAATTGATTGGTTCCACTCTTGATCAACATGTTTGATGTTGTCAAGTCACCATGAATCAGGCCCCCATCATGTAGCTTTCCAATTGCATCACCTATCTGTGTTGCAAGATCATCCAATTTTTCCTCGGTAACACCATGCTCACCAAAGGTCAGGAGTACTTCTTTCACAGCTGCCCCCTCCACATATTCAAATGTTAAACTATGCAGCAATGGATCCATTGCGTACAAAGCGGGAGTGGGAACACCAAGGCGCCTCGCTTTAGTCATGCACCTAGCCTCCTGCAACATGATGAAAGCATCATCTGCTGGCCCATAAAGAAAACAAAGATAGAGGTGAACATTTCCTATGTAGTACTAGTGACTATAGATGCAGCATAACGTATTTTTTGGGGGTTTGATCCTTATAGTACATTCTCTTTCTATTAATATATTTCTCATTTGTTACTGTTCAAAAAAAAAGTTGCAACATAACCAGTAAATTTATGAAGTTATTTACATTTGGATCTTTCTTATAGCTTGTTCTTTACATATTCTTAAGACAGTAGTTCAGCAGAATCATTACAAGTTATAATAATTTCAAACATATCAGTGACTCTCCAGTAACAGCACTAGTGCTCAATGAACATATACAATTTTCTTGGCATCCCAGGCAATTATAGTGCCCTTGCTTAGATACACAGAATGAAATGTACCAATCAAAAGTATAATCGACTTTGCAAGCCAAGCAGAACAAAACCAGAGTAGGGTATAAGCTTTATGTGGTATTAGGTGCAAATTGAATAAGATCTTTATTTTGAGAGGTGAGATACTCAGGATGGTATCTTTCAGAGAGAGAGAGAGAGAGGATGATAAATAATCAAATATCTGTTCTATATAGAAAACTCACCGCATTCAAGCGTTTCAAAGTCAATTTCGCATCCAATACTGGATGTCTGTACTTCTTGGAGAATCTTTCCTTAACAATTGATCTCCTTCCAAGAAAGGTAGACTCAAAAACCCTCTGGAAAACACCAAAAAGCATCAGAACTGAAAAGCAAGCAGATGATGGTCTGAAATTTATTAAAAGAAGAAAATTTCACCCACAGCTTCAGCCCCTTGCTTGAACAAAATATGGGAGCACTCTTTTTCATCCTGCTTGATCTCCATAATCAACCTTTTCAGAACAAGTGGCAGCAAAAGTAAATGTTCAACTGCAATTAAGAGGCAAGAGTTCAATGAAAGAAGTTAAAACTAGAGAGATAATGTTGTAAGTTGAATTTAATTCCAACTCCACAAGGTATCTAAATCATACACTCCCTTTCAGCACAAAATAGCAGAAAGTATTTCTATAACATTAACTGCAAGAATTAAATGCAAGAGAGATAGTTTCATGACGGCTAATATGATAAATGTCCTTAATGCTGTTACCATTTACATTTCCACAAGATATCTCAAGTCAACATCCCTAGGTAATTACAACATATGCACAATTTCACAAGCACCAGCAAGACACATTTGTAGTATTTAGTTTTATTCACCATCATGTGGTCTAAAAACTTCAAAAGTGCAGTTTAGTAAGGAATTCCAGACTCGATAATTATTCATAGGCAGGGCCCATCTGATTTGCAAGTCAAAAATTTTGATAAATTAAAGAGAAAAAAAAAAGAGAGAGAAAAGAACATGACTGATACAGGTCTGAAATGTTGGATCCTGGTCCCTGTGATGCAGTAAATGCCATTGTGTAGAAATAGGTTCAACCACATTAATAAAGTTTTAAAACAATACATAACCTAAAGAGTCATAGATTTTTACAGTCTTTGGAAACAATGTAAAAACTATAAAACATGGGGATTAGACCCCTTTTAGAAAAGAGATTGGATGACACTGAAAAGTATTTTAAGTGATCTTGTGGTCTATTTCAGAAAGTATGCAAGGCAGGATCTTTAATGTCAAAGAACATTTATATGAAGATTTTTCAGGTAAGTGAGGATCAGAAAATGGTAGCTGGTGAAGGAGTTTAAAGCCTTACTTTGAAAATGATATTTTTTTTTCCTTTCTCATAAGCTCAGTAGAATGTGTGGATGAGGGATAGAGCGTAGATGAATTCGAATGAGATGGAAGCCACCACTGCATGGTTATTTAAACCAAGATGCTCTACATTATGAAATGCCCCTATTGCACTAATCATCTACCAAAATCAGTGAACTCCCTCAAAATCATAATACCAAACCAAACATTTCCACCACTATAATCCACATCATTTCAAGTTGCTTTAATTTTTCTGACATGTCGTCCATTCTGACATAAGATATTTTTTTTTTAATATTGTGGGTATCCCCACCCTACTTGGAGGTGAGACTAATCCCATGGATTTCAGAAACCACCCGAAAACCTCATGTATTAGGTAATTCCATGGAAATTCCTGAGACCTCTAGTCTATTCCTATAAGCCTATTGTGTCATAAGAATTGACAGAATGTTATGACCAAATTGAATGTGACCCACTTAAAGAAACCAATGGCTGGAACCAAATAATTCCAAATTTCTTCAATACTCTATCCACCAAAGACCTTGAAAATTGACCTTGTTAACAAGTACAGATTGATAAACTGTCCCAGGCTACAAGAACTTCTTTGACTGCAACTGAAACATCTCTCTTAAAATCACAAGTTCGTCAATCACAAAATTGCTTTTTTTTTACTGTTTACTCCTGTCAAAAGCATATAATTTTCTAACAAATTTACATTAGAAGTATTTTTTTTTATTGAAAGATAATTTACATTAAAAGTTTGTCATTCAGAGGACACATAAAAATGGTAGCTAGAGAGACTCTTGGAAAATGGTTCTTCTATAGCAACACAAGGAATGTTGATGGGGTCCACCACACCACTAACATAAAGAGAATGTTTTGAATGTTTTAACATACCAAATATCAACTCCAATAAACATTGTTAACATCTAAGGCAATGGTTAACATAATGACTGATGGCCCGAATCATCGCCTTAAATTGGGCAACTAGCAATGTCCAGTGGAGCTTTTATTTTGGTACATTGAAACATAAACAACCCTCCCTTTATAGGGAATTGGGTCCCCGTAAACGTGCCACACATTGCTTGGGAGAACCATTCTCCACCTGTCTCTACAAGATCTGCACTCAAGTGGTAGTAACCCATTGCATAAAGCATTCCACTGCCATAGTCAATTACTCAAAAACATGGATTTATACAGATATAACAATTGTTGTGATGTAGAGAAAGTGCAAACCAAACTTTGGAATGAGAAAAAGAAAAAGAAAAAATCAACATAAATAGAGAGAGAGAGAGAGAGAGAGAGAGAGAGAGAGAGAGAGTCCAACCCACCCCACCTAAGTAGGGGGTGTTACCACTGAAACTCCATCCTTTCCCACCATTAACAAAGTATACAAACTCCAATAAGACTAAAACATAGGAAAAGCTACGAGAATTATATGTATTCCCATTAGCCTCACTATCTACCACCCTTACAAAAGCAATGTCACCCTCAAAGGCACCAACTGAACTCTGAAGTACTAATTTTAGACAGTGAATCACCTTGTGTCCCGATGATATACCAGATCTCTTTCACAATGTCTAACAGGTTCCACTAACAAGGCTTACCATTTGCTCACCCTTTTCTCTTTTTTTTTTGAAAAATACCATTTGATATCACCCAGCAATCTTGACTTCCTTGGCTCCTTGCAACCAATCCATAGAGCTCGCAGTTCCTCAAATTTGTCACATTTTTATGTATAAACACACAAATAGGCTCACTAACCTTCTCTCTAGTGTTCTTTACTCGAAAACCCACAACCTTTTACACGGCATAGGCAAAATAAACCAACCCATATATACGATCTCAGTCTCCTTTTTTTGTAAGATAAATAGTGCTTCACTTTCTCTCCTTCAAGTCCTACCAAGATGCTCCAAATTGAGAATCAACTCACCTCATATGGTTTCTATGAAGTTGCTATTACAATGGTGGGTATACTCCAGATGGAGAGAGCATCACAAGCAAATGGCAATACCAGTGTGCTGTGTGGTTGTCCCCATCGGAATTCGCCCTTTGCCTTTAGAGATATGGCTTGTGTATCCAGATATACCAATTGTAGACTGTTATATGCTTGGTATTGTCTGCTATATGTTGTGCGATTACACTTTCTTATGCCAATTCCTATTCCTAAGAAGAGAGAGAGAGAGATAGAGGTGGGAGATGTACCTATACTTCAGAGAGCCTCTGTAGAAGGAAGGAGGAGCAGCAGAGCAGGAAGTCGAGCTTTGATGGAAATTGCTCGGTCTATAAAAATGAACTGTCAGTGGCTGAGTTGGGTGAGTTGAGTTGAAAAGTAGAAATCGCTCGAAAATCCAACTCACCTGTTTCAATTATGAATTTTATGATTAAGTTGATTCTCCATATAAGAAACTTTAAATCAGGGTGAGTTAAGTTATTAAATAGAGTGAGTGACATTCTTCACCCTAAAATTATAAAATAGTGTGTTAAATAAAAGAAAAAGTAAATTTACAATATTCTTTATTTTGAGAATAAAACTTTTATTTTTTAAATTTACTATAAAATCTAATGGTTTAGTTTAGTTTGGATGATTGGAATTGAGAGGAGTAGATTATAGTTAGGAAAACTTTTGCCTTCTTAATTTCTATTGATCTTTCCTTTTATTTATTGACTTAGATATATTAAATGACAAATTGACTAAAATTATGTGAATTAAATATTTCTATTTTTATTTATTTCTTATTTATAATAATTATAAATTATTTAGTGAAACTAAAGGTTTATTACATGCTCTATATATAAACTAAATTTAAGCACAAAATTAAATTTTACTATATAATATTAGCTAATAAAAAATATTAAATGTCTTTAAAATATAATCTTGGTGTATCCTTGGGGTACTGGACTCATCCATGAGAGTTTTATGCTCACGATCTCATGATTTTCCACATATAAATTTTTTTTTAAAAAAACTATATTAATATCAAATTTTAAATCATACTTAGTACATCTCCAATAATTCATAAATGACTACACCATACGAGAACAACAAATCAACATCTATTGATAAAAGGGTTTTACTATGTACATTTCAATTTTTACTTATTGTAAATTTCTTTTTTTCCCATTTTAATAAGGAGGTGATGTTAGTTTTATAATTAAAGCAAAGGAAACAAACAATAAAATAAAAAAAGAAAAAAGTGTCATATTTAAGTAAAAAATAACGCGAAACAGTAAAACCCATTGATAAAATTAAAATATATTTCTAAATATAAATATTAACTATTAATATAAAGACTATAATATTAAAACTTAATACAATTATATTAAATTAAGATTTAACTGACATGAATCATTACATATCATATTCAGAAAAGATAAATAAAATTAGATTTCTATCAATTGGGCATTCGGCCCAACTTTAGGCCCTACCTTGCTCATTTAAATCTTGAGCTAAAAATAATCCGAGTCTGAGACCGATTCAACCTAAGAGTATAAAATTCGAGCTAAGATATCTCAGGTTTTGGACATCCGAGATTACCATATTGGCCAGTTAAAAACAAATTCAGCCAAGATCTTAGTTGATTTATTTATTTATTTTTTAAAATATTACTTGTGAGTTGGATGAAAATCGGTATATATATATTTTTAAAAAAAGTATTTTTTATTTTTTTAAATGATTTTTTTTTAAAAAAAGTCACTGGAACTTAAAAAATAAATTTTAAAGGGAGAAAAAATCTCGGCCGAAACCTCGATCCAATTTTCTCCCCTTGGGCTCAACCCAAAATCGATTTTTCCGAGTATTTCACTTGGGTTCGGGTTATGCCCAACCCAACTTGCACGATTATATCTCAGAGACCGACCATGGTGGGACCCGTAAGTGAACGGTTGTGATGGGCGAAGGGAGAGGTGCATGCCTGAATGTGCATCGAATTATATATGCTCAAGCTCAAAATCTGTCGGAACTCAGAGCAGACGACAAGAAGGATTTTAGTTTGAAGAAGAAAGAAGAAAATTGAAGTAATTCTGACAAACAAAGTAATCCATCTCCTTCTCCTTATTCGCATTCTTCCTATTAACAGATCTCTCTCTCTCTAATGCAGGAGAGGAAGGTATTTTCCTGGGAAATAGCCATTTTAACAAGAAAATGTATAAACCTATTTTATTTAGTAAAAGCCGAATGGTTCTTTTCCAAGAAAGTGCTTTCCTTTGCATGCATCAAACGGATCCTTAGCAATTTGCCATTCCGTATATGTATTTGACTATTTTCTCACAAAGAATGAGTGGGTTTTTGTAAGAAAACAGTTGTGCTTGTAATTTCTTCTGAGAGACAAGCAACGGGTTCTTGTAGTATGAAATTGTGCTCAATCTTCACAATAAGCCCGGTTTAGATGCCTAGAAAATGTATCTTCTTGGTATATAACTGTTTCTAAGCAAAAAGGTTTATGTGTTTCATCATTTTTTGTTAGAAGATGGTTGTTTTCCAAGAAATTACTTTCATTTCCATTCATCCAAACAGAGCAATTTTTTGAGTTAATTTTCTTTAGCATTGTGAGAATTGGATTAATAGCTGAAATTCCCCAAATAAAATTGGAAAACAAACAGAGATAATGGGGGAAGGTGAAGTTGGGACCTGTCATGATTGGAGTTGTTAAGCAAATCAGCCCATTATCTGGATAGTCATTTGTAGGACTTCAGATGTCGATCAGTCATTGCCTTTAAAGCATGGATCAAGTAATTGCGACCATTTAATCCATGGGCTGCAAGTGTACTGTTTCAAAAGACAGACTATTTGTTTACTTTGATGAGCAAAATGTTGTTGATGCTATGCTTCAGATTGTCCATTTGAAATGCTTTTTTGGCCAATGGTTGAGGGTGATGGTGTCCAGCAAATTAACAGTGTATACACAAGCAAACTCCAAGATACAGTTATCTCAACTGGTCTTTATCCCAGTCGAAAGAAGTAAAAAATAGAAATCGTAGCAAACCACCTTCATAGTGCTTGCTTTTCCTTACTTGTTGATATTGCTAGTTTTCTGTGCCAAAGGAGTAGGTCACGATTAGAAGCCATTTTAGGGAGAGCACGAGGCATATTCAAGTTGCCAAGGGGTTCTAGACCCTAAGGACAGCTTAGTTTGCATCCTTGTTTAGATATATTCGAAGATATGATATATATTTATGTAGGTATATTAGAAGATATAATATATGCTTTACTTTGTGTTTTTGTGAGCTTGTTATTAACAAAGTACGATGTTTTTTGGAATGATTATCAAAATACGATGTTATGAATCTAAAACAACAAATATCAAGCATACAAGCAATTTTGGCTTTTAAATGTGTTATTCATTATATATACAAGTGAACTATATATATCTTGAAAAGAGTTCCTATAAATATTCTTAGCTAGGAATGCATGTAAAAAGTTTGGATTGTTCTAGAAAATAAAAATTGGGCCAAATGTGGGTATGCCTTCCTTTGATGAGACACAAATTGATATGGTGCTTTGGTTGAGAGTAACTGCTACCTTGTGTGTCTCTGTGTTCTTTTTTTCCTTTTTTCTTTTTATTTCTTTCTATCTTTCTTTTCAGCATAAGCTTGGGCACCGTTACCTTGTGTGCGTGTGTGTGAGATTGGGATTTATCTGAATCCTTCTTTTCCTTTCTGAAAAAAATAGCGAGAGACTTTTAGAGCATGTTCAGCATGCATAAAATCCATGAAACTTTAGTTTTCAATGATTTTAAAATATGAGATACTAGCTTTTTGAGGACTCGTTATCCCCATTCTTCAAAAATTCAAAGTTTCATGCAACAACACCTTTTTCAATTTTTCTTTATTGTTGGGCATGGACTAAAGTTTCATATTTGGTTGTACATACCAAGTAAATATTATTTTTGAAGATTAGGGCTGCTTGGTGGATGGTGGGCTCTGATAGATTTCGTGGAATATCTATCTTGGATATATGTAGGGATTGGGCTTCAATGGACTATGTTAAACCTCATTTCGTCTCCATGCCTCAAGTTTCGCGGTCTCCTTCAGACGTGAGCCTCCTCAAGCTTAGTTTTGATGGCAGTTGTGTGCAGGATCTTGTAATTTAGCACACAAAAGTTGTTATTGGTTTCACACTGTGTGTATGCAAACTCATACTTTCTGTGAACTAATTTATGGACAAAACAAACATTGGAAAAGTGGGCAGGACTAAATGAACTGTGAAACTTAGCATTGTGTCCAATAACATGTAGTGCCCATTTCTGCGGCATTGATGTCTTTGATGAATTTGGCAAACTAATCCCCAAGGGAATGTTTACATGCTTCCTTTTGATCAAAACTGGAAGGAACAAATTTCCTATCATCCCTTATAAAGAGGTTTCTTTTCTTCTGTTATTATTATTATTATTATTATTAATTTTCTTTTTGGGGGGGCACAAAAACGATGACATTTTTTTCATTGAAAATCGTTTTCTTTAGTAAATGTAGGAAGAGGAAAAACAAGACTGGTAAGTAGCCTTTATCTTTACACCCCTGCCACAAAAAAAAAGAAAAGGAAAAAGAAAAAAGTGGTTTACAAGAGCTCATTTTCATTGAAAATTCCCTATTCAATGAAATGAGTAAATCTAATGGTACATTTGTCCCTTTCCACTTGCTTGGACTTTACCCTTGAATATGTAAACTTTTTATGTTCCTAATAAAAGATGGCTGATGTCAGCAGTGTTTTCAGCACTAAGTCTTTCCATTATGTACAACAGTTTTCTTATGGAGTATGTGGCATTTAGAGCAATTGAGCATAGAAAAGTGAGTAATTTCATCACTCTCTTTTCCTATGCCTCCACATCAGAGAGTAATTTCTGACGAAATTCACTTCCACTCTATTTGACGAGAAACAGGCAAGTATGTTATGTGTGTTTCTAGCTTTCTATGGTTCACGATATATCATTGATGGTGTTTCTTAGCTAAGTCCTGGACTTGATTGTTGTGGGACCCACTAGGACCCAACTCAGGACAAACTAAACTGACTATGCCTATCTTGGCAAGTCAACTGTATAGGTGTATAATTAGGAGTAGATAAGTTAGACTGATTGTACTTTCTTTTTTTAGCCACCTTAATTGGCTCTCTCTCTCTTATATATACCTATACCCTCTAAGAGGAAATACATCTTAATACAATTCTGAGAATCATTATTCTCTGATATTCATCTTTTTTTCCTTTCTTTATTTCTTTTTATTATTAAATTCAACATGGTACCAGCCAGAACGAATTTCTGGGCTCTTTAGGAGGTGTTTTTTATTCTGTTTTACTGTTCCTCGTCGGAGTTCCTGTTCATCATCGGCCTCCGGCCTCTTCTCCAACTCTCCACGGACTTTTGTTGCGGATTCTCCCTCCTATCCTTCTTCTTTTTGTAGATCTGGCCATTTTATTGTGTCTTGCTTCTTCAATTTTTCCCCCCTTCCCAGCGGTCCTGAGTTCTTGGCCTTCGATCTAGTGACCGGAAAAGATTTCCCCCGCATGACCCACCATACTTCTTCCCTTTTTGGATGGCCTATCCATCTGTCCCATTAGATCTCTGATTTGATCAGTGTGGGCCCTCCGATCTGTTGTTTTTAGGATTGCTGCTTGGGACGCCCAAATCCTAGATTTCGTTGGATTTTTGGCCAGATCTTCTGGCATTTTTTCTGGTTTTGCTTGGAACCAGACCTTTGGTGTTTGCCCCTCCCTCTGGATCAGGTCGCACCTGGGTGCTCCCCATTTCATCAACAATGGGCCCATTTTTGGTCTTCTGCATACAGCGACAACAGTAACCAGATTCCCCTTCTTGGTGGTTCTTTTGGTTCGATCTCTTTGGATCTGACCTTCTTGCACTTTGGCTCCCCATTGCTGGATTTGTCCCTGGCCCACCTTCTCCTGCCACAGGTAGACCTAGGATTTTGGTCCAAGGTGGGGTCCAGTTTCTCGATCTTCATCTCCGCTGCCTGCACCGTTTGTGAACTGAGAAGAAATCAGTTGACTGAAAATTGGAATTCAGTCGACTGAATTTTCGTTTGTAAGAACTGAGATGAAATCAGTCGACTGAAAATCACATTTTAGTTGGCTGAAAAAGGCTCCACTATTCTCTTTGGTTTGACGGATCAACCTCTTCCACTGCTCTTCTGCCAGTTTTTTTGCTGCCTCTGATCTCTTTGCCACTTTTATCCTTGCTTTCTACTACTTGCAAGCTTTTTTATTGGGATAATGTTTGCCTCTCCGGAACCACTGAAGACTTCTGGGGCCTCTTCTTCCACTGATATGGCTTCTTCTGGCCATTAACATATTGGCAAAATTACCACTGTGCTCTTAAATGAGACCAATTACTTCCAATGGTCTCATTTGGTTAAAATGTTTCTTATTGCCAAACAACTATCCTATTTTATTGATGGTACCACCCCTGAACCAGACAAGGAGGACTCTTTCTACTGTACCTAGAACGCTAATTTGGTGCAGTCTTGGCTTCTTCATTCCATGGAAGATCATATTCGTGGGACTGTCTATACACTTCCGACGGCCAAGGATGTATGGGACACCATTAAGGCTATGTATTCGGAAGGTGATAATTCTGTCCGGCTCTATGAGCTCTATCAAATTGCTTCTGACCTTCGACAGGGGGAGCTCTCCCTCATTCAGTATTATTTCAAGATGCGGACCTGTTGGCTTAAATTGGATCAACTTGAATCCGTTCGGTTCGTGGACCCTGCTGATGTTCTTCTCTATAACTAGATTCTTAATCGACGACGGACTATTGAGTTCTTGGCTGGTTTTAACCAGGACTTTGAACCTATTCGGGCCTAGCTGCTTGACCAACGTCCTATTCCTTCTCTAGAAGAAGTCTACTCTGGCTACTTCGAGATGATCGGCGCCGCCTGGTTTTGACTCCTACACCGGTTGAACGGTCTGCATTGGTAACCACTCATCCTTCCATGCCTCCTCTTGCACGTGGGGCTTCTGGTTCTTATGGCAAAGATCCTTCTTCTGACCCGCGTTGTGACACCAAAGGTCCCGGGAAGAAGGGGTCTTGGTTTTGCACTTTATTTAAGATGACGAATCATTATGTTGATTCCTGCTATAAATTGCATGGCCGTCCGAAGCAAGCTGCTAGCTCCGTCGCCTCGCCAGTTACCTCCTCCCCTGATGTGGTTAGCGACGATGCCCCAGTCACTCGACATGACTTTAACATGCTGTTGCAAAAGCTGGATCGCCTTCAACACTCTGAGGTTTCCAATGCTGTCTCTTCTACTTCAGGTACTGAGTCCTTTGCCAATCATGCCTCTTTTCATTCCTGGATCATCGATTCTGGGGCCACTGATCATATGGCAGGTATGTCTAATCTCTTCTCTTCCATTTCTCCTGTCTCTTATGGTCAAGTTAAATTAGCCAATGGTTCCTCTACTACCATTGCTGGAAAAAGGATCCTCCCTCTCTCTTCCACCTTGTACCTCCCATATGTGTTACATGTACCTCATTTATCTCGCAATTTGCTTTCTGTTAGTGCACTCACTAAACAATTTCATTGCTCAACTACCTTCTTTCGTTCTCATTGTGTATTTCAGGATATGACCACGAAGTAGGTGATTGGTGGTGGTCGTGAAGTTGGCGGTTTATATTTGCTAGATGGTCCTGTTGGTGCCTCTGCAGCCTACTCTAGCTCCTCTTCATTTGATATATGGCTTTGGCATTGCCGGCTGGGACATCCCTCTGACTCTATCCTCAAGAAACTTGTTCCGTCTTTATCATTTAAGCAGTTTGAGTGTGCTCCCTGCCAATATGGGAAAAATAAAAGAACTTATTTTCCTTCTTCTATGAATAAACGTGCATCTTCTTTATTTTTTGTTATTCATTCTGATGTTTGGCAATCACCCTCTCTTTCTCGCACTGGTTTACATTACTTTGTGTCATTTATTGATGATTATTCTCGCATGACCTGGATTTATATCATTAAGCATAAGTCTGAAGTATTTGATCATTTTCGCACATTTTATAATTGGGTTGCCACTCAATTTGGTTCTAAAATTAAAATTTTGCGTAGTGATAATGGAGGAGAATATCTGTCTCATTGTTTTGCTCAATTTCTGTAAGAGCATGGTATTGAATCCCAACCGTCTTGTCCATCTACACCACAACAGAATGGTGTAGCTGAACGCAAAAACAGACATCTTCTTGAAGTCACCCGCTCTCTCCTTTTATCCATGCATGTCCCACAGTCGTACTAGCCTGAGGCTATCCTAACCTCATGCTACCTTATCAATCGCATGCCATCCATTGATCTTCTCTCTCTTCATAAACATATTCATCTTCTTTCCTTACATATATTTGGATGTGCCTGCTTTGTTCACCAATTTTCTAGTGATAAACTTTCCCCCCGTGCTGTGAGGTGTGTTTTTTTTTTATACTCCCCATTCCATAAAGGCTACAAGTGTCTTGATCTAGTTTCTGGCAAAACATATGTGTCCATGGATGTCACCTTATTCGAGACAGTCCCTTACTTCTCTTCACCATCTGTCCCTTCTCTAGTTCTTCCTTTCCTCCCTCCTGACTTGAGTCCAACTGGCTCTGACGTGTGTCCCACTAGCACAACTAAGTCACTCTGGTATATCACCGCAGACAGATAAGGCCTCTGCTTCGCGAGAACACCACCACGTCATCTGTTCCCGGCCCATATCCTTCCCTTACAGATGCCTCTGATCTTCCCATTGCCCTCCGCAAAGGTAAACATACTTGTACCTCGCATCCCCTTGACCATTTTGTGTCTTATCATTCTGTATCTCCTGCCTATGACACTTTTCTTGCAGTTTTGGACAGTACTAAGATACCCAAGCGGATTGACATTGCTCGCTGTGATCCCTTGTGGAAGGCAGACATGGAAGAGGAACTCACAGCCCTTGAGAAGAATCACACATGGGACATGGTTCCCCTGCCTCAAGGTAAAACTCCAGTCGGGTGCAAATGGGTTTTTGCTTTAAAACATAATTCGGATGGCTCCATCGCCCGGTATAAAGCTCGTCTCGTTGCCAAATGATTCACACAAACTTACAGGGTGGACCAAGATTACTTCTGTTCGCATCTTGATTTCCATTGCCACCTCTTATGACTGGCCGCTGCATCAGTTAGATGTGAAGAATGCATTCCTTCATGGTGATCTCCATGATAAAATTTATATGCTTCCACCACAGGGTTTGTTAATCAGGGGGAGCCTTAATCTGTCTGCAAACTCCGAAAAGATCTATATGGCCTCAAGCAGTCTCCACGGGCGTGGTTTGAGAAGTTCAGCAGTGCACTATTGCCTTATTGTTTCTCTAGATGTCAGATGGATCACTCAGTTTTTATCTACTGCCTTCACTCTGTGGTCATGATTCTAGTGGTGTATGTTGATGACATTGTCCTCACCAGTAATGATGTTGTTGTCATAACTACCTTCAAAAAATATGTACAGCGCACATTTGCTATTAAAGATCTGGGGCCATTGCGTTATTTTTTGGGTATTGAAGTCGCTCGTTCTTCTAGAGGACTCTCTTTATCTCAGCGCAAGTATGCTCTTGACCTTCTTCAGGATGCTGGATACTTTGGGTGCAAACCTACTGACACTCCATTAGATGTCAATACGAAGCTCTCTGCCATAGATGGGACTCCTCTTGATAGTCCTTCATTCTATTAGAAGTTGGTGGGGAAATTGATTTATCTCACTATTACACGACCCGATCTCTCTTACGCAGTTGGTGTGGTTAGTCAGTTCATGCACAAACCACGGGATATCCATCTTCATGCTATCTTTTGCATCCTTCGCTATCTTAAAGCTCATTCTGGCAGGGGTTTGTTTTTTGCACGACAATCTTCCTTCTCTGTTAGTGGCTATTTAGATGTTGATTGGGCTAGCTCTTCTGATGATCGCCGCTCAACAACTGTGTCTTTTTGGGTTCTCATCTAGTCGGATGGCGTAGTAAAAAACAATCTGTTATTGCTCGCTCCAGTGCTGAAGCTGAGTATCTTGCAATGGCCAATACTACAGTTGAGCTTCTTTGGGTTCGTCAGTTTCTTCAGGTATTGGGTTTTGCTCCACGTGACCCACTCATTATGTTTTGCGACAATCAGGCCGCTATCAATATCTCCTCTAATCCGGTCTTTCATAAGCGGACCGAGCACATTGAGGTTGATTGTCACTTCCTACGACAACACATTTCTGAAGGCCACCTTGTTACTCCACATGTGAAGTCTAAGGATCAATTGGCAGATATCCTGACCAAGTTTGCCACCAACTTACTTCGGTTTTTGACAAGTTGGGTTTGATCGACATCTTCGAGTCAGCTTGAGGGGGAGTGTTGTGGGACCCACTGGGGCCCAACTCAGGACAAACTAAACTGACTATGCCTATCTTGGCAAGTGAACTGTATAGGTGTATAATTAGAAGTAGATAAGTTAGGCTGATTGTACTTTCCTTTTTTGGCCACCTTAATTGGGTCTCTTTCTCTTGTATATACTTGTACCCTCTAAGAGGAAATACATCTTAATACAATTCTGATAATCATTATTCTCTGATATTCATCTCTTTTAACTTTCTTTATTTCTTTTTATTATTAGATTCAACATTGATTGTTTGCACATTCTCTTTTGTTTGCACTTCTGTAGCTATTGGTTTCTATGACATGGTGTACGCCAATTTAAGGTCTGAAGTCGACACGTTCTCTTTTGTTTGCACTTTTGTAGCTATTGGTTTCTATGACATGGTGTACGCCAATTTAAGGTCTGAAGTCGACACGTTCTCTTTTGTTTGCACTTCTGTAGCTATTGGTTTCTATGACATGGTGTTCGCCAATTTAAGGTCTGAAGTAGCTGTCACTCATTCTTACTTAGCTTCCCTCATGTGCTTAAGTCACACTTACCCCTTTTCTTTTCTCTGATTTTATTAAACATAACATGATTCAAACTTGGAACCTTTGTTGTTGCAGCATTGAACACCTTACCCCACTGCCAAGGGCTATCAATTTTTCTGAAACATTTACTTATTTGTTTTTATGTTTGCAGGGCTAGGCTAGTATACTATGAAGAGTGCAGGTCCATGGACTGAAGCATTGCCTTTATCATCTGATGACTCAGATTCAGATTCCAAAGATGATCATGGAATTGGAAGCACAAAAACAAGCAGTAAATTCCTGGTTCTTCATTCAGTGAAAGATGTGACGTCAGAAGGTATCTCTAGTGATGCACAAAGTTTCACCTTGGCTGGTGAAATCTTCTTGTTCACATTTTCCCTTGCTTCCATGGTTTTGAATTTTTTGTTATTTTTCTAATTTAATTTTCCATTCCAGTTTCCTCCAGATTACTTTTTTCACCAGCTAATCTTTTCACATTCATGAGGAAGAGTAACTTTTCATTGCTAGGAAGAGTTTAACTGATGTGTTGGAAGGGTACAACACCATTATAAAGATTTTACAACTTTTCATTGTGACAGCATCACTAATTGTTTGCAGACTCTGGCTTTTTTTCATTTGCTTATTTCTCTTAGATTTCTTTATTTAGTAAAGTAGTACCTTCAATATTGTAATGTACCTGGGTGAATTTATTGCTTTATGTAAGGGCTGGTCAGCTTGTCTTTACACAAACTTAAGAAAGACACCCCTCGGTAGATGAGAAAATCAATTGTAACATGGTTTCCAATTCGAACCTCAAAGTTGTAACAAAGGTTTTATGCATGTACAGGAGGTAGCAATGCAATTTCTTGGCTGTAGAGGTGTGTCTCATACCATTTTGTTGTTAGAAAGGTAGTTTATGAGTACCACTGTACCAGCTTCCAAGTACATGGTTTGAAAACTTGATTAAGACTTGCTTGACTTAGCTGAGTCAACTCGACTTAGTTACAAAATTGAGTAACTCGAGAGAAACGACTTTTTTTTTGGTCTGTCTTGGTCAACTCATTGAGTTAGACAAGAAGCTTGGATTGATTAATTTACTCAATTAGATTTTGATTGAGTCACGAAAGGAATGAAAACTCTCTTTTTGAGTGGACATGCTTGGTATTTTTTATGTTTAAGGAGTAAAGTAGGTATTTAGGAGTTAAAGCAAGGGTAAAATGAACAAACAACAGTGTAATTATAAAAGGTTAAAGAAACTTAGGAAATGAGAGAGGTGGTGTAGCTAGGGATGAGTTATTTCTCACTTTAGGAGATTGGTACCTAGCATGGAAGACTTCTTAGCAAAGAATGGTCTGGCTAGGGATGAGTTATTTCTAGACTTCTCTTCAGAGTGATCTATGTACTTATTGTCTTGAGTATTAATTTCTTCTTCTTTCTTTTTCTTTTCTTTTTTTTTTTTTATGAAGAAGAACCTCAAGACTCCCACCTCTCCCTGAGTAGGTGGGCATTGGTTAAATTGGATGCACGCAGCCCTTCTCAAGCCACGGGCATTGGGTGACTACGTGACTCGAACTTGGAACCTCTGGTTGTCTTGACTATTAACTTCTACCTGGACTATTTTTTATTGTGGTGAAGCTTCTATCTTTGACGCTTCATTTAGCCTTATAACTTTCTTCAGTTAATAATAAATTTTTTTTTCGTTTGTGTGTGCGTTAGAGAGAGAGAGAGAGAGAGAGAGAGAAATGGAAGAGAGTGGCGAAAGGGCTGCAAGTGATCCACTGCCAATTAGGTGGTTGTTATTTCTTTCTTTTTCTTTCTTCGTTTTCCTCCTCTTTTTGGTCCCTTCTTTCTCTATCTTTGATTCCTTTTCTTGTTCAATTTTCATAATAACCTTCCCTTTGTCATTCTGTCTCTCCTTTTGCTGCTTTTTTTTTTATCCTATTTTTTGTTGATTATTTAGTTTAGGATTCTTATTAATTTTCCCTTTTTTTATTCTTTTATGTTTTGTAGCTATCAGGCAATTATGGAGACGGAAGAAGATCCTTTGAGAAGGTATCCCAAACCCAAATACCGTAATAGATTAGTAGATAATCTATTCCACATGGTACATAGATTCAATGAAGTGGATGTAGTACCAAATGCAAGAAACAAGGGTATGGAGGTCTTCATGCCAATGGGAAAGAGTACTAATGGGGTGAACACACTTCTGCAAAAATTGTAAAGGCAACCATCAGCAATGAAAGCAATTACTCTTTAAGGAGAGAGAGCATATTTTGACAGAAGTGGATCTTTAAGATTTAGCCTTCAAGATAATAAATAATGACTTTCTCAAAGTTTAATGGGTTGCATTGTGCTAGAATTTCTATTTGATTGAAGTGGTCTTTAATCAATATTGCCCAAATGGCTTCAAGGTTGGTAGACTGGGGATTGATATGGTGTTGGTTATAGCTTCGCTGGTAGAAAAGGCAAAGGATTTGGGAAGGGGAGGCTTCTAACCAGAGGTGACACTTCTCCATGTTGAACCCCTGTATACCATATAGGGATTGGAGGGAAAAAAAAGGCTAGGTTTAGATTTGAGGTCTTTCACTCCATATATGGGCGTCCACTATTTGTGATGAGATTGGCAGATTTTTTTTTTTTTTTTTAAATAGCTCTTTTTGAAAATTTCAGTACAGGAGGTGCTTACATTATTCTTTGAACTGAAGACCTCTTGATGGTTGAATGATTCACCAACCACAAAGGCATTGAGGAATGGTAAACTGATTTTTATAAACACAAGACCGCAGATTGGCAGATGTTTTAGTTAACTGGATTTAGTGGTAGAGGGTAATGCAAGGGAGGATTTGTCGTCCTTGAAGCTTCTTTTGGAGACGGAAGATGTTGACAGAGGAGTTGGAGATTTTCTTTTCAAAATTGAAGGGCATTCCTTTTCTTGTGAAAATTTGAAAAAACAAAGAGCACCAATTTCAAGTCATGACAGAAGAAATGTGGGAGGAAGACTGCACTTGGAGGATTCCTCATAGAGATGAAATAGTTTTTTCCAAATAAAGAAGAAAAATAGCAGGGAGGAAGATAAATGGATTTTGCAATAGACGTGTGACAGCCACATGAGAAGGAGGTTTAACTCCTCATCAACACTGTCCATCAAACTCTATTGGGATTGGGTGGTCAAGACAACATTGTCACAAATATCGGCAGTATTTTTTAAGTTACCACATTTTTATTGGTAAAATACCATTACCACGTTAAAAACGCGTTTTTATCGGCGCGGCGATAAATTCCCACTAAATTTTCGATAAAATCGCGTTAAAAACGCAATAAATGGTAATATCGTGATAATATCCTAGTAAATTCCTTATTACCATTTTTATTTTATTAATATTTTTATTTATTCTATTTTTATTATTTTTCAATATTATAATTTCCGCGAGATTTTCCCTTGAAACTCCCGGTAAAAACCCAAGAATTTGAAAGTATCCCGATATTTCCAATTGCCGTTAATATCCCGAGAACGGTATTTGTGAGAATGGTCAAGAGCATATGCACAATAGAAAGGGGTTACTGAATTTTAAAATACAAAGTTGCCGAGGAAGTTAATGACCCCTCCGTGAATCGAGAGTGACTCAGCTAATGCAATAAGATAGGCCAAGTAATAATAGAGGGTGGCTCAGGTGATGCAATTAGATGTGCTCAAAGAAGGAAAAAAGCCTCATTTGAGGTTGATCACTATATTCAGGGAGATAAGACGGCTCAGTTCTAACATGGATGTTTCATTTTCCCATGTTAGGAGGTTGGAGAATGGTGTGCCAGATTTCCTAGCAAACAATGGTATTTGTAGGGATGAGCATTTTTTGGACTTTTCTTTCGAATGAGTTTTAGTGGGTTGGTTGGATCCTTTTTTTTTTTGAAAACGGAGACAAAAATATTTCATTAATAAGAGATAGATACAAGATATGGGGAGGGATTGTACAAGAGGTGTGTACAACCTCAGAGTAACAAAGGATAAGAATACAGAAAGGGTACAATGATTGCCCCAACCCTATATGAGAGTAAGGGGAAGGGCATAACCCATACTCATATGAGCTCCATCTCCCAAGAGACTGTAGGAGAAGCAAAAACAAAACTAACAATGATAAAATACAATGACTCCACCACCCTAAATGCAAAGCCCTCACATCCAAGTACCCTCCTGAGAACACTGAATAGGGAACACCTCCACTACCGGATGGGTCTTTTGTACCCCAATCTTCGCTAGGAAGTCAGCAACACTGTTTACCGAACGGGCAACATGCACAGACCTGATGAGGCCATTCCTACACGATCTCCTAATGAACCTAACAGTGTTGACCAGTTTCCAAGGTTACTTTTCCACTAGCCCAAGCGATTGCATTTGTAGAGTCGCCTTCAATGATAAGGTTGTTAGTTCCAATGCTAGCCCAGAGAAAAATTGCACGCTTGATCGCCCTCAGCTCCACCTCGTTAAACTCCATGACTCCTACTGATTTTGAGAATATTAAGTGTATTTTGCCCTCATCATCATGAAGTACTCTTATACTTGCTGGACCTGGTTTTCCTTTTGCCGCTCTATCAACATTAAACTTAAAAGCACATTTTTCTGGTTTCACCGAGTCTACCCTAGGTTTCTTAACATTTTTGCTTCCTTTCATACATTCGTCCCATGATAGGTACAAATCTTCAGGGGTGCACCCAGAGAATTCCTTGCAGAGAGATAGCCAACAGACTGAATTCCATTTGGCTTTCTCAAAAACCTCTACAACCGAGCTCAATTTTCCTTCAAAAATTCTATTATTCCTCTCCTTCCGGTTGGTTGGAACCTGGTTCTATTTCCTTTTTATTGTACCTTGTTTTTGGTGAAACTTCCACTTTGGATCCTTCACTTCCGTTTTACGTTCTTTTCCTTATTAATGATATTTCTATGTCAATTCTTAAAAGGGGAAAAAGGTTAATGAGCCCTCCATATGACAAGCAAGGAGAGGGAATTCAACAAGGCTAGTTGGGAGAGAGTAATATCTTGCAAGATTCTTGCCTATGAGAGTTTGACCAAAAAGCTGAGAAAAAGGAACATCTCACATGCTGATCAATTTTTTTTAGCTTTGGACTTTATCAGTATTGTATGATACCAAGATGGTATTTTGAGACAATAGAAGAAATGAGAGATTTGAAAGAATGAAGAAAGATTGTTTTCATTGGTTGTGTCTAAGGAGGATAGACACTTCCTCTTAAATAGAGGATGAAATACACTAGAAAAAGAAAAAAAAAAAATGTATAAGGAATGTCAAAACTCTAAATACAATAATTTGCATGACTTTAAAATATCACACATATATGTATCATATCATACAATACTCCACCTCAAGTAGGTGAAAAGATATCAATCAAGCCCGACTTAATGAAGGATTCATGGAGTTATGTCTTGGAAACAACTTTGGTGAGCATATCAACTAATTGATTGTTGTACTCTATATAAGGAGTGGAGATGTTCTTCAAAGTAACATGATCACGACTAAAGTGGCAGTCAATATGTATATGCTTCACGTGTTCATGAAATACCAAACTGGAAGCAATATGAATTGTAGCTTGGTTATCAGAAAACATGACCATGTGATTCAGGTGAGAGAAACCAAGTTCTTGAAGTTGTTTGAGCTACAATAACTCACATGCAAGTATTTTTCTTTGGTACTAAAGTGAGTGATAACATTATGCTTTTTACTTTGCCATGATATTAGATTTCCTTCAAGAAAAATCCAGTTCAATAGTCTTTGACTCTTTCTAATGAAAATTGTGGATTGGACCTTCCTTTGTCCAAGCCTTTCAACACTTAAAAAGAGTTTTCTGGCAAGGGGGCACAAAAAGGTTATTCTCAGAGTCCCACATCGACAAAAACGAAAAACTCACTGAGAGGGAGGGTTGCAAAAGCAGGTACCTGAGGAAAGAAAAATGCACTTAATGCTTGGCCTTATTGGGCTGGGCTACATGTGTCTTGTTGGGTTACATAACGTCAAATTTATAATTTTGAAAGGATTGGTTTTAAACGAGTTTCTCACGGTTTGCGGGTTTTAAAAAAAACCGGTCAAACTCGCGAGTTTGACTGGGTTTTTAAGGTTTTATTTCATATGCGGTTTTTAAAAGACATAGACCCGTACATAAGCCGGTCCACTGTTGAACCACGGTTCAACTGCGGGCCGAGTCGGTTTTCAAAACATTGGTTTACATAAGATGCCCGTAAAATTACAAAATTTTCCTCGATTAAATTTTTTGGCTCAGGGGTTCCATCCCCTGCCCCCCTTTGACCCCCGCGCACTGACCGGATTGACAATACATCTCTGATTATCAAGCTCCACAGAGCCTAACATTGATGACCTATAAATATACCAAATTTTAGCTCAAGACTCAATTTTTAGCAATTAGATCTTAGTGGTCAAAGTGACTAGGGTCTTTGTTTATGTGATTTTTAAGGATGTCAGGTGACTTTGACCCCTAAGATCAAATGGCTCTTGAGTTTTTGGCTTGAATTTAGTCAAACTTCAAAATGAAGTTTTTTTTTTTTTTTTTAGCGGTAACAAATAGAAAGATTATATTAATAATAAAAATATACTAAGGATGGCATCAATGGGTCTAAGAGTTGTAAACCCCAAAATAGCCAAAAAGAAAAAAGCAAAGTACAAAGAACAAAATGCAAAAGTACAAATAATATCCTCCAACAGAAGCAAAGTCTCCATCACCCAAAAGATCTCATAGATAAAACACGCTAGTGGTACTAGAATCCACTCCATTTTTTGCAAAGTTAGTGACCCCATTTGCATATCTCCTGACCGTCGTGAAAGAAATCTCCCTTCTTGAATATCACTCTCTAATTTCTCTTACTATTGCGATCAATTTCCACAGGAGTCTTTTTAACCCTGTTGTCCACTTCATTGCATTTGTAGAGTCCCCTTCAATAATCAGTTTGCCCGTCCCTATTGTTGACTAAATGGTCAGCGCTTTCCTAATATTGATAAGTTCTGCCTCGTTCGAATCTCTCCGTCCTATGAATTCTGAGAAAACTACCGACGTCCTATCGTTCCAATCACGCAACACACCCCCTATACCAGCTGGACCTGGTTTTCCTCTGGCTGCCCCAGCAACATTAAATTTAAGGGTACCTATTCAAAATGAAGTTACTTAATCTTAGTGGTTGAAATTAGCAAGCTTTTAACCAAGGACACTCGTTGATTGACCAGTAAGATTAAGTGGCTTTATTTTGAGTTTTAAATTGAAACTTTATCCATATATATGGTTGTTTTATGAACTTTCAATCTAACTAGTTGAATTTTATTCAACCTATCCAAAAAGGGAAAAAAAAAACAAGGGGCCAGGTATGACCTAAAAAAAAAATACTTAAATATTATACCTGTTTATGAGCTTTTATCACGATAAGAGGTAAAAGTACATTTAAAAAAAATCAATTTTTTTAATTGAGTTTAGAAAAATTCCAAAACAAAATGACTCTTAAAAATGGGCTTGAATGAGTGGATTTAAGCTTTTTATATGTCCAAATGGGATGAGGCTGTGATAGAAGAGATCCTGGCCCGTACTCAGCCAATGACCAGGCCTACTAATAGCAAAAGTAGAAAGGACATGTGTGTCTGCAAAGAAATAATGGTGCATGTGTATCATTTCCTTGACATTGTTTTCTAACTTCCACTATCCAATGGCAGTATTTTAACTCTAATCATAGAAACTGTCCAAACAAAAAGAACCAATGCTTTACAATAGACGGAATATGGATAAACCACTTGGGTAGTAAGGGTTCACAAGAAGTATACGTGTATCTCCAAGAAGCAGCAAAACAGCTACTCTGGAAATGAGAATAACTGTCCCTTGAGCTTGTTTTCTTAGGTTGATTATCGATTCTTGGCCAGAGACTAAAGTCCTGGTGACCCTTAGTATCTTTGCCTGTTTCTGTGACAAATGCTTCTCCTAGGTTTTACTACTCATGACATTCTTGCATGAGGTCTGTACCCTTTTTGCTTTTTGAGCAAATTTTTTTTACTCTGTATGATGTTTTCCTCTTTGTAAAAGGTGTTTTGGAAAGTCATTCTAAAAATAATTGTTTTGCAAAGAATATATGCCTTGTTTTCTCTGTAGATTTTTTTATCCCTACCTCCTGTTGTTAAGTGTGTCCATGTAAACTTTGGGGGCCCTATTTATGAACTCAAATGAAATCCTTGGTTGGGAAATCTGTGAACAGCACACCAGGAGTTGTTGCTTGCAAGGGAAGGGAAATTAAGAACCAGTCATGGATGAGAGCCAAAAAATTGGCTGAAATGTAGAAATAAGATTTTTGTTTCTCCAATGGGATTTTTCAAATAAGAGATTAATGTAAGGATTTAAGCTAAAAGTGTCTTCCGATTTTGGAGAAATTCAAATTATATTTTTCTACACAAGCAAACGACCCCGAGTGGCCAAGTTCATTTTGAGTTTTTTTGTCCTTGAATTAATTTGACAAATGGAAAGGTGAAAAGAAACAGAAAATAAATCCCTATACCCATTAGCTAGTTTTTTGTAGCTACAGAGAGGGGTTAGAGGCAGGGGCTTCAAATCAGGAACTTCTCAAAATACCCAAGCATCATCATGCAGAAATGACTGAAATTTAAATTTGTATATAGCTTTACTATAATACTGTGATTGTTACTGCCAAAAATTCTGTCTGTCAAATTGAGTAAGCATATAATTTCAAATATGAGGATAACAAATAATACCGGATTAGCTGAACTGTTGAACTTGTTGAGGTCATGGTAGAAGTAGCTACTGACCCCAGAAGCAGCATGGGCCCACCCCAGCAAGAACCCCAAAAATGTCCTCGTTGTGACTCTTTCAACACCAGGTTCTGCTACTATGCCAACAAAAACCCCTCTCAGCCGCGCTATCACTGCAAGTCCTGCCGCCGCTACTGGACCAGTGGTGGGATCATCCGTGACATCCCAATTGGAGGTGGGTCCCGCAAATCCAACCCATCCAAGTTCCAACCCTCCTCCAACACCACCACCAATTCTACTAGATCCACTTCCAATTCTGTCAATTGCATTGATGCACCACTGGGTCCACCATTCATGGTGACGAACTTCAATCCATTGGTTGGGAACTCCAACATCACTAACTCTACTAAATCCACTTCCAATTCTGGCAATCACATTGATCCACCACTGGGTCCACCATTTACGGTCACGAAATTCAATCCAGTGGTTGAGATTGGGAGCTCCACGAGCTTAATGACCATGCCGAATCCAATGGTGCTGGAGTACAATTTTGGCAATCTCACTGCAATGCAAAAGACATTAGATGTCCAGCAAGAGAACCACCAGCAGCAGCAGATGACAGTTGGGAAGATAGACATGAAGGAATTGACAGCAGAGTTGGAGAACATGGTCTCCCTTTTGTTGGAGGAGGTGGGGGAGGTGCATAGTAACAGTGAGTTGTTGGCATTAGACTTGTGCAGTAATGGCAGCCAAGGCCTTTCTGGCCAGTGTCAGTTGGGTGAGTACCATCATAAGCTCAGCTTCCCTAATTCTCTCTTTTCTTTATCTTTTCTAGAAATAACTTGAAATCTGGGGAAATGAGGAAAGGGCAAAATTGGAAGTCTTGGATGTCCTGCAATGAGAACATGTGATGCCTTTTTGGGTGTTCTAATGTTGCTAATTAGAATTTAGGCATTCTAATATAAAGAAATGATTTCCCTGTTTCCTTAAATAAAATGTAGCAATTGCCAATGTCAGTGTATATTCTGAAATGAGGTGTATTAGAGGACTCCAAAGAATCTCAGATGTGAAAACTTTTGTTGATCTTGCCACTAGGTTGAATACCGGATCTAGTGCATGCAAGAATGTCATGTAGAATGGAGCCTATTTTAGTTGAAGATTTATAGGAACTAATGCCTCAAGACATGTACAGTTATTTTGATGACCATCCCAAGAGACCAACAGTTGGATCAATGGGAACCAGTGTAGAATGTGTCTGGACATTCTACACTCAACTTCTTCTGTTTGGTTTTTTTATTTCTTTCACAGCTGCATGATGCCTGCTTTCATAGTGTTTGTGCATGGACTGCTCTGCTTGATTGAAACCAATGGAGAGTGGAGTGAAACATGCTAAATGGTGCAGGTGCTGTGATCAGAAGAGCAGAGATGTATCAAGAATACATGAAGCAAATCCCCATCCCTCCTCATCGTGGGTCCCTCATTCCATTTACAACATGGCAGGGGCTAGCCAAATCTGTGAAGAAGTTGTATGGACAGCCTTTACATTACCTCACCAACATCCTCTTGAAACAGTGGGATGAATTGAGGATCGGGACATATGATGAACATCAGCCATTGGATACCATCATTCATCCTTGCAAAGCTGAAGCTACGATTTGGCTCATCGAAGAAGTTCATCGACTGGCCTCTTCTCATTATCATCTAGCTACACTTTGGGCTTCTGATCCCATGCACCATACTTCTGTGGATCCCATTTTCCCGTAGATATAAATCTCATTACACAAGTTCCTATTCTGTATGTGATTTTTTTTCATGGTATGTTAAAATGACAAATGGATACTGATTTTCAGTTCCTTATGCTGGGAATTCAGGAAGTTTGCTCTTTCAGATGTGTCATCTGTGGTGACTTTTTCCAGATGATTGCTAACCATGATTGCCCGGCATTGACATGTATGTGCTGAGGATAAGAGCACAAAGCAGGTTGAAAGAGGAATTTTGCAGCGCATTGCCAACATTACACAAGTTGTCAGATCCATGATCCCTGAGCTAATAAACCAGTGAAAGAGTTTGCACCGTCATATGTCGACCGGATATATTTCCAATGGTTTAATGGTATCTGCATCTTTTAACTATCATTTAGTGGCCCAGGTTGTTCGTAGAATAGGGCGGCAGTGACTGCATTCTGCAGAATTTCAATTCTGGCATATCCGAAACAGCTCCTTTTTTTGCTCTGGTTGGAATAGATGATTACTTGGGTCAGTGAATCCTGGAAGAACACTACTCACAGGTCCCAAGTTGGCATTTTTACCAGATGTGTTTAAATATCAATTAGCAACAGTAGTGGTAGTTTTGGAATGTTGGCCAACTGGCCAGCAGCAAAGCTCTGTCTCTTCACATTATAGCCTCCACACACTAAGCTGTGTGTGAAAATCCCCACATCACGATGTGTGGCTGTGAAGTATACTAGCAGCCCTTCTGGAAAAAAAAAACTCAGCAAACCTTATTTGACAATTAGGCCTGGGCCCACATGGCTGCCTCGCAACTCATGCCAGCCACCTTCTAGATTTTCTGAGCACCGAAAATCTTGACTTGTTGAATCGAGCCATTTATCCCAACATAATGAACCTTCGAATCTTTGGGGCTGTCTCTAGTTCATATTGGAAGCCGTAGGTGCGTTTCTTATTAAAACTTGGTTCTAGATGGGGACATTGAACAGCTAATTGTTCAATTGCTTGTTTCAGTACGGGTGAAACTTGGGCTGGATTTTATCCAACCTGTTAGATCCAGCTCGTGAAATTAGTGGACTGAGTTATGTATTTTAAAATTTAGGGTTGGGTTGGTTGAAGAAAAAAAATCACATTAAAGGTCGGGCTTAACTTTTTAAAAGCAGCACAACCCGGCCTGACCCACATTTAAATGAACATATATATGAGTGTTCTATGTTTAAATGTTTGTATTCAGATTACAGATGCCTTAATTTCTCCAGTCGCTCAATTTCTTGTGGTCCTGATCCCAAGTCTTCCTTTGATGGCGACGACAATCCCCCTCCTGCAACTGGCGACGGCGATCTCTCTCTCTTCGACTCCTTGCAACTGGAGACGACTATCCTTCTCTCCTTGACTCCCTGTGACCAGTGATTGCGATTCCTCTCTCCTTGATTTTCGGTCCTCTCCTGCTCTCAATCTTCTTCTGCTCTCCGTCATTATTAACAAATGAAGTGTGCAGCAAAAGGTATACCATGTTTTCAGTCTTATAGTCCGGTTTTGACAAATCCCAGTGCACAATGTCAAGCCAGACCAAAATCAATTATTAGAAGAAGAAACATAGTAAAGTGATCCCTTTTGATGCCAACCAACTCCCAAGTAATTCCCCACACAATTTAGGCTGGGTTGGATTCTTGAGCTCTAGGTCGGGTCAAGTTGGATTGTACAATTCGGGTTACCAACTCAGTGGTCAGGCTGGACTCGGCTATTTTTTGTATAGGTTGGGTTAAGTATATCAAAATCCAGTTCAACCCGCTCGAGTTTCGGCCCCATCTTTCAGTATTGAGCTGTTGAATTTGGTATCTGTTACAACACCCGGGCTTGATACCAATTGATCAGATCCCAAATATTCATGGGAAAACAATGGAGAATAGAGAAGAAGAGATGGTGCTTGTGCGTGCTTTGTGGAAACTCGATGATTTAATCCCATTAGATTTTTATTTGCGCTCAAGAGTCCTTTGATTACAGAAAATTACATACAAATTATGCCTAAATTGCTGCATAATACAACTTAAGAAACAACTACAGGCTTATCTTGGAAAACACCCAAGACAATTATTCGCATCATACAACTGATTAAGAGAGATAATTGACATAAAAAGAAAATGAAGATAAGATCTTCACAAGGGCCATATTACAACTATGGTAGGGACGGTAAATCATTGGTCTCCTTGCGAAGTGCTCTGGTTATTGCTTTGATCGTTTTTGGAGTCGTCCTGCAACATCCCCCTATAAGGGAAGCTCCGGTGTCATGCCATTCCTTTACATATGAAACATAGTCGTCGTCTGAAACTCCGGTACATTGCTGCAAGAATGAATCAAACAGATCAATCAATGTGTTCGGAATTTTGCTCGACGTAATTAAGGAATAGAGTCGTTACTGGCAAATGATAATACACCAGCCATTTGCATCATCTGTTCAGTGATTTAAATAGCCATTGATTCTAACAGAAGATGTACCAAGCTTTGAGTGCAATAAGAGAACTTACTATCCATTCTTTTCTCTCGGCATCAAATTTCTCCCCACTGTTTGGGTATATAACGATAGGTTTCGATGTCGCCTGCAGTGTTTCGCAATCAGAAATAAACCAAATTTCAAGTTAGGTTTATATAACATTTTTTTTGTTTAATTTACGTTGTGGGAAACTCAGACATAATCTTACAAAAACAGAGTTATTATCAACTTAATTTAAAAAAATCTTTTCAAGGAAGTCATATCATATAAGTTAATAGAGTATTTGAAAAAAAAAGAGAAGAATCTAACTTTGCCAAGAGTACTCAAATCTTTTAAAAGCAGCACAAGAAGAGCAAAAATAGAAAGAGATGATACCTTCTTGATGGAGAGGATGAGTCCATCAATAAATCTTGGAGGAGTGCAGTTGATTCCAATGGCAACAACTTTCTTGCATGAATCAAGAATTGAGGCACAATCAAACAAGGAATCCCCACTGACCACATTGATTCCATCTGTTGAAATAAAAGAAACCCATGCAGGAACATTCATGCCATCCTCTTCAAGAAGCTCAACAAATGCCTGTAAGACCAAAAAGAAAAGGTCAAAATTGAGAGAGAGAGAGAGAGATTTGAATTAAAATAATTGTTATGAATATTATAAATGCTAGAGTTAGATCCATATTAATATACACATATAAAAGATTTTTTAAGAATTCTACCATGTATAATATATTGAGTACTGTCCTATGAGGTGCACTATGTATTCTTGAACACCTTTTGCTCTTAAGTTGATTGAATTTGGATTTGATTTGATCTTATTTCTAATTGCACTCGCCTTTGAATCAAAGGAAAGTCCCATGACACCACATCTTCGTGGCTTTTCACTTAAAGAGTGGGATATGTTCAAGCCGATTTACTTGTAAGTGTTCTCTCTCCAAGTTCCCACATAGTTGAGGGTGTGAGAGGTTGATTTGTGCATGTCATCCTTGAGCAGGAGCCATACTTATCTTCTCTATATCGTTTCAATTTTATCGAATGTCTCTGAAGAGATGGGTATGAGAGATTGACGGCAATTTCATTGATACACCCTACTCTAACCCAATTTCACCCCAACCAACTCCACCAGCCAATGATTTAGATCTCATTGAGTCATTCTTACTAAATTAAAATTTGATTAACCTTTAGAGCCTTATATTCATGGTTAAAATCATATATATATATATATATATATAAAAGAATCAAAATAATTCAGATATAACAAATAGACTGCATAAGGAACCACCCTTACATCTCCTTTTCTCCACCTCTCATTGCATTCATCCAATTCTCCGCCTCACCAAGTGTGGTCTAGCCTCACACAAGACAAGTCATGTTGTGACATATTGTTTTCATTGTCCATTTCAAAACATTATATACTTTTTCAAATGGGTAGTCATTTAGACACTTGATTTTCTTTTAATAGACACTCCATTTTAAAATGTTATGTAAAATTACCATTTTGTCCCTCAGTTTTATGTAGAGAAATTGTCTTTTTAAAAAAATTAAGGGGCAAAATGGTAATTTCACATAAAATTTTGAAATGTGATCTCTCTTAAAAAAAAGAAAAAAGTAGAGTGCCTAAATGGCCACCCTTCCAAACCCATGTTAAGATTAATGCCACCTATTGAAATGACACTCTATTGTACTTCATGTGATTGTACTTGTGTTCAATATCAGTGTTTGGTCTTTTCTCTGGATTTAAATGATAAAATATTTGTGTCTCATTTTGGTTTATTTTTGTCTCATTTTGGATTAACATGCATCAGTGATTTATTTGGTCTAAGTTTTGGGAAGTAGACTAAAGATTTTGAGTTCGACTCTTCTAAGACTTAGTCTAATATATGAAGTTTGCAGGTGATTTTGTATATCTATAAGATTAGTCTCACTTCTAATGTAAGATGAAAATCCTCATATTTAAAAAAAAAAAAGATAAAACATCCTCACAAAATTATAAAGTAGAGCTATTTATTCTTATATTCTTGATTTAAGAAGGATTTTTTGTATATTAAAAAAGTATCATATCAATGTTTACTGTTGAATTTTAGAGAGTCATGTAATTGACTATCTACCTGATAAATGTTTTAAAAGGCTATATGGAAGAAGTCTTGTTTAATAAAATTAAATTATCAATGAAAATAAATTCAAATGGACGACATAGCAAGCCAAAAACAAATTAAGTGTCTACTATTGAAAAATAATTAACTATTGGAATAAATAGTGATAAAGAGAGTGCAGAACTTCACATGTTCAATTTTATTTTTCCTTCGTAATTATCTGTTGAAAATCCTTTTTATTTGGAGCTTTATAATTTTAATTTTTTATTTGATCTTATCATAAATTATAATATTTATTTCATTATTATTAACTAAAAATATGCCACTTGTCATGGAGGTATTTGTTGTTCCAAGAGCCCACGTGATTGTGACCTCGCATGGCTATGATTCTACTTCTCACACTATTCTAAAATGATTAGTCATGTGGGATGTCGTAGGGGATGGCCTGATGGCCCACCACGTGGCATGTGAAAGAGGCTGGTGGAGAAATAATTCGTTGAAGCCTTGGGGAATGAAGGGGGACCCAACATGAATGATCAGAAAAAGACAAAAGTACCGTTTCCGTCGTTATACACATACAGTAAGGGCATTATCGTCATTAAGGGGAAAAAAAACCAAGCGAAGTTACGTTAACGGAGAATGTCTGTATTCCGGAGTGGAAGATGATGACGTCATCCGATACTTCCGTCTCAAGGCTCTCACACTCGTTAGAATTTTTAATAAAAAATACTTAAATTGGATATATGTAATATTTTAATATTTTTTATTTTTATTCATATATTCTAGTAGATTCTGATTCTGATTCTGATTCTGATTCAGTTTCGAGTGACAGTAGTGAGTCTGACAGCGTGGGGCCCACTGTATGATAAATTATTATGAAGCGGTGCAATCATGCATTTAAGACAAAGTCCGACATTGAATGGCCACGTGCAGATGAAGCCACATGAAATTATGTGTTGCCTTTTGCACGGGAAGAGAGAGAGAAAATGTTAGAAAGAGAGATCATTTTTTATTTTATTATTTTTTAAGATTAAACTATAATTTCATCTCAATAATTTTTGAAACACGAGTAAATATTTTAATTCATATAGATACACCCAATTCCGAATAAGAGAGGCTAGCTCTTAAACAAAGACGGATTTTCATCACCAAATTACTTATGAAAAATATTTTTTTATTTTATAATTTGTGAATCTCTTAATTAAATCTTTCAAATTTGACTTATCATTTGGATTTTGTTTATTTATCAATGCTGGGCATTGATTCACATGAAACTTTTTTTTTTTTTTTTTAATTTATATAAAATTGATTCACGAAGAAAGAAATATATAAATATGAAAAATTCATTTTCACCTAAATTAGTGTTTAGAACACCAACATTTGAGTCAAAATCCTTTTTAATGAGAAATAAGCTTTGAAAAGGAAACAATAGTTTTTAATTTTAAATTTTTTTTTGAAAACTAAGAATTTTAATAAAATAATGTTAATATATGTAGAAGTAACTTATCCGCCTATTTTAACACGGACAAAATTTATTAAGAGACAGTGGATGAAGTGAAATTCTCATTTTACTTTTATCGGTATATTGCTCATTAACTATCAGTATACCAATATCCATAACATATACTTGTAGAGTGGTGTATCATCAATATATATGTACTTGAGGAATGTTATATCGATAGAGATAAAATAGAAATTTCATTCTATATCATTTCTCTTAATAAATTTTATATGTATTAAGAAAATGGCCAAGTAATTTTTTCTAGACAACTCAGTTGAGACTTAACACATGAGTATAAGAATAAAAAAGCACTAACTCAGTAACTTTTGAAAGAAAAGATATGTTTAAAAAATATTATATATCTATTTTTCAGACAAATATTTATATATAAACACTTGTTATTGAATAGTGTGTAAGAGAATACTTCAGAAGGACACATTCAATGAGAGTTGAAATTAGAAAAAGAAGTGGAGCCCACTCAAATAAATGTGTCCGAGACACTACCAAATAATTATGTATAGCGTTTAAGCATACATGAAATTATGTACAGCGTTTAAGCAGATTTTTTACCGTCAAATCAATCTTAAGAGATTAGATAAAAATATTTGTTTAATAATTTTATTTTGATCTTAAAAAAATAAAGAATTAAAATAATTGAATGGATCCACTTTAAACGATTTGATAAGTTTCACAATGAAAGATCCAATTATCTATTTTTTTTATTATAAAGTCGAACTCAACCTTTAATATAATCTATTAAAATATTGAAAACTTTCAACTATCTATCGATAAAAACATCAAAACATTGTGATATTGTGGTTAATTAACAGGCTAATGCTATGGGTAGTATTATCCACTAAAGTGCAAAGATAAGATGATCAGAAATTTGTACGGCTGAAATTGTCCAGTTAGATTTTGGATGCGATACATTCCTCTCCTCTCATTTGAAATATTTCCACATTAACTTCTAATTACTTTAGACCTAAAATATAACAAATTAAATGGTGAAAATGAGTAAACTTTAACTTATTGAACTTTTTTTTTTCAGAAATAAAATTTTAATTTGATTTGACAGATGCTGATCCATATTGATTTAGTATATAGGGCTAAAATTGGGTCGACTCAAGTCAATATTTATAGATCTTGAATTGATCCGAATTCTAACTCGACTCAACCTACATTCTGAACCCATTTTAACCAGGTTGGGTCGGGTCGGATTAACTTAAAAATTACTCAACTCGATCCGACTCGAATTCTATGTGGGGTTTTTACCTTCTCAATCTGACCTAACCCGCTGACCCAACCCGCATGATTTCTCAGGCGGGTTTTGCATGAATTGTCAGCATAATTACATCTTAAAACTTGTATATTTTTTATATAAGACAATGAAATAAATAATATTTTTTTTAGAAGTGCAATAATTTCTTTTGCTGTCACTAATTATAGTGAGCACAAGTGGTTAAATAGTCCAAAAGCCTCCACATGTGGCACATCATCATGGAGGGAATGGAATTGGCAAATAATTTTATAGAATAAAATAACAATCACAAACTAAAAAATGGCAAAAAAATCACAAAGAATCCTCCTCTCAAACTAATATAGTCTAAAGCCTAAACCATTAAAATATTCTAACATTGATCTAAATAAGTACAAAATGAGATACGTATCCCTTATAAAAATAAAAGATAAGCAAATGACAAGAAACTCACATTATTTAACTTGATCAACAACTCTTAATCCAGACCCAGTTGAGATTTTCTTACCATTTAATTGTAGAAATATCAAATTTATTCGTGGTTATTTCGATTTTAAGTGTCATTTTCGTTTGTATATTTACTCACTATATTTTCCGATAATATCACAGAGTAAGCTTCAATCCTAATGTAATTATGGGTTAATAATATCTCGAGAACAATATTTGTAACATTGATTGAAAAAAATATAATAGAAGCAAACCCACCATGCATTTTCCATCATAGAAGTCAAAGAGTTCCAATATTTTGGAAATAAAGGAAAGTAGAGTAAAGAGAATTAAAGGCTTGCATGGCATATATACCTGAGCTTCTAGCTTGTTTGGAATGGTTTCAAAAGCTATTAGGTCTGCTCCTGACTCTGCAAGAACTTGAATTCTTCTCCTATGAAAATCCTTCAAATACTCCAATGTAACACCCTCTCCAAATTTCCCACTGCAAAATTGTATGATTGGAAAATCAGACCAACATGTAAAAAGAAAATGTGTCGATAAATATCGTTGGTAAGTACCCATTTTTGCAACTATAATAGTCATTGATTTGAATCTCACCACCTTACTGTCTAAAAACTATATGCTAAATTTGAATGTGGCTTTCTATTAAAACTGCAGCTACTATAACATTGACTAAGCTGATGAAAAGATTGCGAGTTTAAGTCTCAATGATTATTTATAAAAGAAAAAGAGTTATATCACTAATTTATTTATGTTCGAAATCATCTTTCAACATTTTGCATAGTAAACAAGGGTTCATATATGGTTAGGATATCTCTGAGCCCACATATTCTAGCTTGAAGACTTGTCTTTGATAATACTGTTGGACTTTGCTTCTGACCCAAAAGAGTAGTGTGATAGGTGGAGTGCTCCAGACACCCAGTCTTATATAAGTCTTTAGTTTTTCTCCCTCTCACCTATGTGAGACTCATTCGTATCCCAACAAAAACAAATGAAGTTTACAGGTGGATTCGTATATCTGTAGATTAATCTCACTTCCAACGTAATATCAAGATACCCATTTTATAAAATAAAAAGAAAAAAAAATTGACCTGTACTCAGAACCATCTGCCAAATAAGCTGCATAGCTGCCAACTGAAGCTGCAACAAGTATGGGACGCCTCTTGGGAACCCCTCCATTTCTAATTTCATCGTTGGAGAGTTGTGATTGTTGCTCCCAATATGATTCTCGGGCTTCACGTGCAATATATACACTTCCTTTCAGCAAGTCTTCACTTTCTTCTCTAGAATACCCTTTTGACTCAAATCCTTGAATTGTAGCCTGTTTTAGAAATAAGCACCCACCCACAAAAAGAAAGTAAAGACAAAGTGTTAAAGAAGACTTCTTCACCACCACAGAGTGGGAGGAGAAACAAACAAAAGGAGGTTTTTTTTTCGAGTATTCTGTGATTTTTCACACGTAAATTAAAAAAAAAAACATGATTAAGAATAAGGTGAAAGTAGGGAAAATGAGAGAAAACACAAGTACCTGATATGATGCTGTCATTATTATATCTGCACCAGCCTCAAGATAATCTAGGTGAACCTGGTTCATAAAACCCATAATACAATTTAGAACTAGACACAAAGAAAAGTAGAGAGAGCTTGACAATGAAGAGTTACATCTTTTAAATTTAGGGTTAATTCTATCACACCACTAAAATGAAATGTAACAACTATACTATCATCTATCTCGATTTTATCAAAAATCATATTATCAACCCTAGAAATTGAACAACATAGCCAAGTAAAAATAAATGCTAAATAGACAAAATGTTGCTCAAAATGCACATGTGATACTTATACAAGTGTCAATTTTAAGCGTCTTCGTCACTTGCACAGGAATTTGCTAGTTTGATAATTTTATGATGAAAAAATTCAAATATAAAAATGATTAGATCGATAATAACATGATGTTGACATATAAAGTAATGTGAATTATAAAATTAACGTCCATTTAATATAAGAATTTAGTGTTCCTATCACCGACGGGAATGAGTGAAAGGAGAGAGACGCTACCCTTCGGATAAGGTGAGGGGAGGAGATGATGCATTTGGCGCTCCAAAGAGGGTCTTTAATGTTTGCACCATAATTTTCCAACTCAGTCCCCAAACCACCATCAAGTACAGCACAACCACCCAACACTCTTAGGAACTCGAACATTTCGGAAAGATAATCGATATTTTCATGACCCATCTTACAAAGTGAGTTGGTGGAAAATAAATTGGGACTCAGTGGCAACTCAAGAGATGAGGGGGGCAATGAGTGAAGGAGGAAGAGAGGACTATATGGCTCTAAAGCTCATGCAGTCCTGCTTAGTTTGAACCCAAGCTACCCTTTTTATAGTCGATGTGTTAACTACAATAGTAGCCCCAATGTGTTAATTACAGTAGTAGCCCCAATGCAATAATTCATCCCAAAAGATAGGGTGGATGATTGCTCACCACATTCACCAAACAAATTAATGGCTGTCATGGTTTTGACGTTTTAGTCTTGTCCCATGTAGTGGGGATGCTCTCATGAACGTTTGGTGTAGCACATGCACAATTAACCAGAAATAAAAAAAAATTTATATTTTTTTTATAAAATAAGAATTGGCTTCATAAATTATTATTAGTTATTTAATTTAAAAAAGACAACAGTGACAATTGACTTCCACTAGTGTCATTTGAGATGTTCAGAATTTTCCCTGTCGACATGTAAGATGGTTCAAATAAGAGGGGTGTGTGATAAATATTATAAATGTTTAATTAAATATATTTGTGATACCATTGCCCTGGGCTGTCACTACCGATGTGGGGAGTCCCACATCGGTAGTGAAGGAAAGTGAATGTGGGTTTATATGAGGCGAGCCCACCTTATTTCAAAAGACGCATTTGGGTGTGACTGTGTGCCACACGCCAGAACAAAACCTTGAGGGGGTGGAGCCCAGAGAGGACAATATCTTGGCTGTGTACTCTGATACCAAGAAGACGTGTTTTGGGTAGGGCCATGAGGGCCAGAGCCCAAGAGCAAAACAGTGTGGGTTCACGTGTGTGCGAGGCCCAAAGTGGACAATTTCTTGCTGAGTCAAGCCCTAAGTATTGTATTCGGGTCGGGTCATTACAAATTTCGTATCAGAGCCGAGGTTCTACACTTGGACTGTGTGGGCATTTCCTCCTTCCCTGGAGTGGTTGAGCTGGACCGAGTCGAGCTGGGGATGGCTCGAGGCCTTAGGGGGGTGATTGTGATACTCTTGCCCTAGGCTGTCACCACTCCCACATCGGTACTGAAGGGAAGTGATGGTGAGTTTATATGAGGCCAGCCCACCTTAATTCACAAGACCGTTTAGGTGTGACTCTATGCCACACGCCAGAACAAAACCTTGAAGGGGTGGACCCTAGAGAAGACAATATCTTGGCTGCGTACTCTGATACCAAAAAAACGCGTTTTGGGCTTGGCCCAAGAGCAAAACTGTTCGGGCTCGCGTGTGTGCAGGGCCAAAAGTGGACAATTTCTTGCTGAGTCAAGTCCTAAGCCCTGTTTTCGGGTCGGGTCGTTATAATTTTTATTTGATCTATTTAACAGTGAGAATCTAATAATTTTATAATTTTTTTAAATATATATACATCTTTTGCATTTAAAACTTGATAAATAATTTAATTTCTTAAGAAATATACCCTATAAATGGCATTGTTTGAAATTACTTTTACCACTGGAATAACAACATGAAACCATCTCTTTGAATAAAAAACGATTTTTAAATTTCAACTATTTGGTCCTATATGATAAAACTCATGAATAAAATTTACCCTTAAAAACTGATTATTAAGGAGAGAGAATTCATATACTTACAAACCCCATAACCTCAAGGCTCACATGTGATGTGAGACATTACTAACATTCTCTCTCAGCATCAGAACTGGAGACACTCGACTCTCTCTCTTTATATATAACTGGAGACATGAACCCAACTCATTTCTGTGGTACTCTTCCTCTAATACCATGATAAAGTACATAGTAGAATTCAATCTTAAAAACGACTATTAAAAGGAGAAAATTCATGCTCTTATAAACCCATAACATAATCCTCAAATAAAAAGGAGATAACGGAGTGATCCTCATTTGTTCTTAGACATGCCTATCATTTTCAGAAAATCTTTATTACGCTTATACAAATTGTCTATAGGAGGCTACAGGTTCGTGTAGTGCTCCTTATTGGTAAAATTGAATTTTAAAATCTTGGTTTTTCATTTAAATTTAATTTTTAATTATTTATATAAGTAAGAATATTTTCAATAATTTATTTAGATCTTAAAAAATTAAAATTTAGATAATTTAATAAAATCTCATTTTCTACAATTTAATAAACTTCATAATAATCCATCTAACTATTTAATTCTTTTAAACTCATCGAAGAGCCTCTACACTTTCATATAGCCCATTTGAGCACCGTACTTATCAGGCCAGATATTTGCTAGAGTAGCCGCCTTGATGTAACCAATTTGTTCTCGTGATTCAATTTAGATTCATTAAATATGATATTTATGGATTTTTTTCATACCAAATAAAAGTAAAAGTTCTTATTATATTAATTTCTTTCAACACTTTTATTTACTTGATTTAAACAAATAAAATTAAAATTTGACACCATAATTATCTCTATTTAATAGAATTACCTTTTTAAAAAAATTATATTAACAATTATTTATTTTCGTTTTAAATATTATATAGACTGAATTGGGGTCCGTGTAAATATATTAAAAATTTATTTATTTATTTTAGCAGTGGGGTCCACTTTCAATTATAAAGGGAATTCCTCCAATAACGAATCATACTGCACTACGTGGACGGAAAATGACACTTGATTGTCACGTGGAATATGAAAGGAAATGGGTCGGACGAGACTTCAGAGTTCAGGCTTAGGTAAGCACGTGCTATTTTAGTATTGTGTTCAGATGTTCTGACGCGTGTCATGTTAGATAATTACATCTACTTTTATAATTAAATAATTAGAAAGTCCGAAATTTCCCTTATGCATCATTTTCTTGGATGGAAATTATCTTTTTGCCCTTTAACTTAAAAATGACTCATCCTCCGAACGGATGATCCACCGAATGAAAAAAATTCGATCAAACAAATTCTTTAAAGCCCTAAACTATACCCTTTTCACTTAAAATCAGTTTCGGAGTTCATAAAATTTAGAGTAAATAAATTTTGATACCTTGTTTATAGAAATCAGTCGAGAAACGGATTCGTTTGAAAATTTCACTTCACAGCCTATTCATTCGAACGAATTTTTGAATTCGTCCGAACGAATTTTTTTCATTAAATGGATCACCTGTTCCGAGGATGCGGCATTTTTAAGTTGAAGGGCAAAATGGTAATTTTCATCCACTTTTGGAAAAAAGGTATGTAGGGAAAGATTTATCGGGTGTCTATATGGCTCACCAATGATTGCTACGAATATTATTTAATTGCTTAAATGAAATTTATGACATTAATTTAATTTTTAAATTTTAAAATTAAAATAAAATTAGTTGATATAAGAATTAAAAAAATAATCTTACTAAATATGTATAATTACTTGATTTAAAGTAAACACTGAAGTGAATTTCCTATCAGCAATATATTTCATCTACTTAAATCAAATGAATAAAGATATTTAGATGAGACAAATTTATTATATTGGTATATCTACAATTATTGATTTAATTTAGTAGAAATAGTGGAATTCATAAAATTTGCATATTACAATTAATCGGAATGGAATTAGTGAACTTCCTATCAACCTTCTAAAACTTTCTTTTTATTATTTTTAAATATGTTTATAGTTTTTATGTCTAATTTATGGTTATTAATTATTATACTTTTTAGCAGGGGTTTAAAAATCGGTATCGGCCGATATATCAGCCGATACGATATATTGACCGATATATCGTTATCGGCCGATATTTTTCTCTTTCCTCCCTTTTTTGAAAAATATCGGCTGATATTTTGATATCGGCCGATATTTAAACCGATATTGTGAATATCGGCCGATAACGATATATATCAGCCGATATTCATACATTCAAAATCGGTACATATCGGCCGATACGATATGTATCGGCCGATATTTGTACCCCTGATTTTTAGACCTAAATCTGCATTAAAAAAAAAAAACAAATAAATTTTAGTTTCGGATTTTTCTTCAGATAAAAAATTAAATAAAATCTAAAGTTTGCATTTGAATCCACTTACATCCCCATTAAATAAAATCCACTTTCTAATTTTTAAATTTTAAGTACTCAGTTACATCCTGGCTCAAAAGTTCACTCCATGTCTATTCGTTGTATTTATTGAAAAAATTACTTTCTTTTCAAAAGAATTAAAGTTTTTTATAAAATTTTCTAACAAATATGAAATAAGAAAAAGGCAAAAACTGAAAACCCACTTTATTTTACAATTACTATTTATTTCTTATATCAGTGCGCATTATCACTAAAATTTCTATTTTCAATAAAATACAAAAACATGATATAAAAGGATCAATAATGTGAAAGGGTGATGCTAAATTTATAATATGGGGTGGGAGATCACTTTATATGTGAATATTGGTCTCATACTAGTATTCTATTGAAAGATTTAGAATCCTTTATTTTGTCTTGCTCATTATTATTATTTGAATTTACATATGAGATAATATAGGAAATTCAGTGTAAAATTTCCACAGGTGATACCTACTGCTCTTAAAGTACACTATGTGAGACTATGGGGCTCGATCCTAGCACCCCTTACTTCCTAAAATAGGAGATTACCGATTAAATTATACTCATGTGACCTATTATTATTATTTTCTATAATGAACAATTCTAAAATTTTCACCTTCTAAAATATAAAAGTATTGGATAAAACTCCCAGTACACCTCTCTTCCATTTTTTAAAAAAATCTTTTTCACTATCGCCAGTGTGAAAGACACATTCTTTAATATTTTCACCAAATATTTTTCAAAATTTTAAAATATATAATCTTATTCAGTTTTAAGAGAATGGGAATAAAATGAAATCAGCTAACTCAATTTCTTCAAGCTCTTTCTATTTTATTTTTATCATTTTTAATGACATTTTAAAAGTAAAATACATTCATAATTGAAACTGAAAATATCTTTTTAAATTTCAAAATAAGATAAATAAATATTTAATTAAAAACTTTTAACCTGTATGATTGAAGAGTGTTAAATGGGTACTGTAGTCAAAACTCCAATTATTAAGCACAAACAGTGCGTAGATGTTTAGTCATTGTCAGTGGGGCCCAGCTTTGAATAAGGGGACCCTCTATCAGTATGTGACACTTTTTACGAGGAACCCTCCACGTGTATAAAGTTTACCACATAACCAGCATGTGAAAGTTAGTCAAATTTATTCCAGATTCTTTTCAATTTGCATCAGGACTTACGAATATAAATAAAGAAGGGAGCACTTACACACATCCGGTTTTTCTGCCTCTACACACCCGAATTCGGAAATTCAGGTGAAATTACGATTCTGCCCCCGCGTTTCCATTCATTCGAATGAATTCCCAGTTCATTTTGTCATTCATTCGAATGAATGGATTCATTCGAATGAATCACCAGTTCATTTTCGATTCATTCGAATGAATACATTCATTCGAATGAATCACCGGTTCATTTTGGATTCATTCGAATGAATGGGCTGAACAGTAACACGGAGTACTGTTCAGCCCGATCATTCGAATGCCCAGTCGTTCGAATCCGCCGAATGGATTCATTCGAATGAATGACCAGTTCATCTTGGCATTCATTCGAATGAATCAATTCATTCGAATGACTGGACATTCATTCGAATGATCGGCTGAACAGTACTCCGTGTTACTGTTCAGCCCCGATCATTCGAATCATTCGCACACGATTCCGCTGAATACATTCATTCGAATGAATGACCAGTCATTCGAATGAATGGGCTGAACAGTAACACGGAGTACTGTTCAGCCCGATCATTCGATTCATTCGCATACAGAATTCATTCGAATGAATCAACTGATTCATTCGAATGAATGCCTTCAAACGTGCATTCATTCGAATGAATCAGATGATTCATTCGAATGAATGTATCAGAGGCTGCCACGGAATGACAGTCCCTCTGGTTCAGCTGATTCATTCGAATGAATCAGCCCATTCATTCGAATGAATGCCTGAAATGTGCATTCATTCGAATGAATGGCATGATTCATTCGAATGAATGCCTGAAAATGTGCATTCATTCGAATGAATGGCATGATTCATTCGAATGAATGCCCTGGACTGCCATTCTCAGGCAGCCTCTGATGCATTCATTCGAATGAATCAGCCCATTCATTCGAATGAATTCCTGAAAATGTGCATTCATTCGAATGAATGGGCTGATTCATTCGAATGAATTCCTGGACTGCCATTCTCAGGCAGTCTCTGATGCATTCATTCGAATGAATCAGACCATTCATTCGAATGAATGCACGTTTTCAAGGCATTCATTCGAATGAATGGGCTGATTCATTCGAATGAATGAAACTTATATATAAATCGATCCACGAAATTTCACTCGTCTCATTCCATTCAAAACCCTAAACCCTCGTTTCCCTCTCCCTCTCCCTTCTCCCTTGAACCCCTTTCTCAATCCCTTCTCCCTTAAAACTTAAACCCCATTCAACACCCACTTTTCACCCTTAAACCCTTTTTGCAAACACTTCTCCCTACAACCTCATTTTCAACCCCCTTTTCAACTCTCTTTTCAATCCCAAACCCTTGAACCCCATTTCAATCCCAAACCCTTATACTCCATTTTGAACCACGTTTTTCAAATAATTAACCCTAAAACCCCATTTTCAACCCCCCTTTTTAATCCCAAAACAATGAACCCCTTTTAAATCCCAAACCCTTAAAAAAAAATCATTCCCATTTTCAACACACTCACTCTCTCAATCTGTTACCTCGGGTCGAAGTTATCTCTCTCAAGCTAATGTCTGGATCTCGTATCTCGAATCGAAGGTAAGTCCTATCTCAGTTTTTTTCTAGAAATCATTATGGAGTTTGTTGAGGAATGCTGTTGAATGTACTTGTCAGCTTGAATGTATTCATTTTATGTGGAATATTTAAATGCTAATTTAGTTCAAAATAACATTTTTAAAGTAACGACCCAATTCACAATGAGCAGGAGATAAATAATATAACATGTTCATTCAAAATATGAATTTTACATCTGTTTTACATGTCAATAACAAAAAAAAAAAGTACATCAAAGACAAATATCCGGATCAGAGGTAGAAGGTGAGGCAGGTGAAGCAGCAGGAGGTGCATCAGGAGGTGCATCAAGAGGTGCAATAGGTGGTGTAGCAGGAGGTGCATCAGGTGCAGCAAGTGGTGCAGCAGGAGGTGCATCAGGGGGCGCATCAAGAGGTGCAGCAGGAGGTGCAGCAGGAGGTGCATCAGGAGGCGCATCAAGAGGTGCAGCAGGAGGTGCATCAGGTGGTGCAGCAGGAGGTGCAGCAGATGGTGCAGCAGGTCGGGCAGCAGCTGGTGCAGCAGGAGGTGCAGCAGGTCGGGCAGCAGCTGGTGCAGCAGGAGGTGCAGCAGGTGGGGCAGCAGGAGGTGCAGCAGGTGGTGTATGAACTGGAGGTGCAGCAGGTGGTGCAGGAGGTGGTGCAGCAGGAGGTGCACCAGCTGGTGCATGAACTGGAGGTACATATGGAATAAGTGCAGTATGACGAGAACGGGGGCGAGAAACTGCTGGTGCTCGACTATGAACAGAACGAGAGCCAGTAGCAGCTGCAACACCAGTCGGACCAATACGGGGGCCAGAAGCTGCTGCTAATCCAGTCGGACGAACAGAGTGGCCAAAAGCTACTAATCCAATCGGTCGGACCTGGGGGCCTGAAACTGCTCCAAATGGACGAGCAGGGGTGCTAGATCCTGCTGCTGCTGCTGAAGCTGAAGCACCTGCTCCAGATGTAGGAGCATGGGTGCCAGCACCTGCTCCAGATGTAGGAGTATGGGTGCCAGATCCTGCTCCTGAAGGTGGAGCAGATGATCGAGATGGCCGAGCAGGAATGTCAGATGCTGAAGCTGAAGCTGAAGCTGCTGATCGAAATGGTCGAGCAGGGCTGCCAGATGTTGCTCCTAAAGCTGAAGCTGCTGATCCAAATGGACGAATAGGAACAAAAGCTGTTCCTGCATATTCTTTAGATACCTTTGCTCGTAAACTCCCATCTGCTTCTGCTCCTAATGCTGCTGTTATCCCCCTCTCTTGTGCTATAAGCACAGCCAATCTCAAAGTATCGATAATCTGATTCTGCATCACATCCAACCTTGCAGAAACCTGATCATATCTCTGATCCATCTTCTCCTCCAAAGAAGAAATGCTATCAAGAATCTGTTGTGTGTTGATTCCAGTTGATCCTTCTTGAGGAGGAGTCCCTGCCTCGCGTGCCTCACGCGCCTTAGATGCCTCAGATGGCTCAGGTGGTGGTGGTACCTGAAGTTGAAGTGCCTCGACAACTTTGGGTACCCATTTCTTACTCACTGTGTCGAGTTGGAATCCCATCTTCTTCAAAGTTGAATCATTGAAATAATCAAATCAGTCTAAAGAAACTTTATCATCGGGGAGAAGAGGGATTCCGCATTCTTCAAAAAATGAACATAGAAATAGACCGTACGGAAGACTGCATCTTCTGGTCTTCCGGCAGGCGCGCATGTGACTAATGATGATATGGGAGAGGGAGATTTTTTTCCCATTCATGATGCACCAAATCAAGAAGACATCGAACCATGTCACAGTAGTATGCCCTTTTCTAGGGCACACACAGTTGACAACTATGTGGTGGATGATTCGTGCCTCTAATGTCAAATTCGTCAGAGGGGGGGTCTTCTTCTCAGTAATATCTGTCCTCCCACAGATTTCGTTAAGGGCTACCAAAACGTCAAAGCCCTCAACATCAGTGGGCCATGTACGACTGTCGTACCTTCTAATCGCATCTTTGGCAAATTGTATAGGAGGTCTAACCTATCCCGTGTAATGACAATTTCTTGCCCTCGGACAGATGTTTTAACCGACTCATCGTCAATTCTTTCCACATTGGCATAAAATTCTTTAACGACCGTCGGATACATATCACTCTTTTTAATGCCAAAAATGACCCCCAACCTATTTTTTCAAATAAATCTTCAACTTTAAAACCAAATTGTGTGAAATATGAGAGGTCCACGATTTTACCGAATATGAAGGACCGTGTGGAGAAATCCTCTCTGTACATGGTCGCCGCTTCCGAAGATACGAAATAGGTGGGGTCGAATGCGGTACCCTTCTTTTGTTTTTTCCCTCCCCTTGTTGAGGTCGCTTTCCTTTCGAGGACGATGCCATGGGTTAAAGGGTGGGTTTTTCAAAATAAAGGAAGAAGTAGGGAGAATAGGGTGGGGTTTGGGATTGAAATGGGGGTGATTTGAATGAAAGGGGGGTGTGATTCGAATGAATGGGGTGTGATTCGAATGAATGGTGTGTGATTCGAATGAATGGGTGTGTGATTCGAATGAATGGGGGTGTGATTCGAATGAATGAGGGAAGGGCTCGGGAAAGGGACTTCGGAATGAGGGAAGGCCGAGCTTAGATTGAGGAAAGGGAGAGTTAAGGATGAGAGAGACACGGCCGGAACCGGCGCCGGAGCAGGAGAGTGAAAGGGGGAAGGAGAGATTCGATCTAGGGTTTTGAAATGGACTCACGGCGAAGGAGGGAAGGGGTTAGGGTTCGGTGTCGATCGAATGAATCGACGGTTCTTATATATTAAGTTTGCATTCATTCGAATGAATCATGCCATTCATTCGAATGAATGCACATTTTCAGGCATTCATTCGAATGAATGGGCTGATTCATTCGAATGAATGCCCTGGACTGCCATTCTCAGGCAGCCTCTGATGCATTCATTCGAATGAATCATGCCATTCATTCGAATGAATGCACATTTTCAGGCATTCATTTGAATGAATGGGCTGATTCATTCGAATGAATCAGCTGAACCAGAGGGACTGTCATTCCGTGGCAGCCTCTGATACATTCATTCGAATGAATCATCTGATTCATTCGAATGAATGCACGTTTGAAGGCATTCATTCGAATGAATCAGTTGATTCATTCGAATGAATTCTGTGTATGCGAATGAATCGAATGATCGGGCTGAACAGTAACACGGAGTACTGTTCAGCCCATTCATTCGAATGACTGGTCATTCATTCGAATGAATGTATTCAGCGGAATCGTGTGCGAATGATTCGAATGATCGGGCTGAACAGTAACACGGAGTACTGTTCAGCCCGATCATTCGAATGAATGTCCAGTCATTCGAATGAATGCCAAGATGAACTGGTCATTCATTCGAATGAATCCATTCGGCGGATTCGAACGACTGGGCATTCGAATGATCGGGCTGAACAGTACTCCGTGTTACTGTTCAGCCCATTCATTCGAATGAATCCAAAATGAACCGGTGATTCATTCGAATGAATGTATTCATTCGAATGAATCGAAAATGAACTGGTGATTCATTCGAATGAATCCATTCATTCGAATGAATGACAAAATGAACTGGGAATTCATTCGAATGAATGGAAACGCGGGGGCAAAATCGTAATTTCACCCGAATTTCCGAATTCGGGTGTGTAGAGGCAGAAAAACCGGGTGTGTGTAAGTGCTCCCATAAAGAATCTAGAATCTCTTGCAACATTCAGTTAATTATTGAAATATGTGTAAATTTATATAATTAATCATTGAAATATGTGCATATAAATATAAAGTAAATTTATTCTTACATACATTTGCTACGTTTGGATTGGGGGTAATTTTTATAGGGGTTATCTTTAAGTAAGGGTTATCTTTGAATAGGGGTGACCCTTTAACTGAGATTATCCTTATCTTATTTCGTAATTTCAGTGGTAAAGTAAAATCTTATCTTAAAGATAAAAACTCTTTTTTAGTAACTAAAAGACTAACCTGAAATATTAATATTTTTTATTTTTTTTATAAAATATAATTATTAAATAATATTCATGAAGTAAATTCTAGTAATATAACTTATAATAATATTATCTAATTTTTATAAATTATTTTTCATAATTATAATTTAAAATAAACACTTGCATTCTAATATTAAAAAAATAAGTAAAGATTTTTTTTGATATTACTATTTTAAATTCTAATAAATAAATAAAAAATATTAATATATCTCTTCATAAAAATTATAATTATTATTTTTTATATTATATGAATTTAATAAAAATCTTAATTCTCATAAAATTTTTAATATGTCATGTTTACCCCTACTCAAGGGTAACTCCTGTAAAAATTTACTCCTCACTCAAATGCATCACATTGAAAATATTGCAGAAATTTTATTTTTATATTATATAGATTTAATAAAATTATTAATTCTCATAAAATTGTTAATATGTCAGTTTACTCCTACGTACAATTACCCCTACTCAAAAGTAACCCCTGTAAAAATTTACCCCTCGCCCAAATACATCACGTTGAAAATGTTGTAAAAATTTTATTTTTATATTATATACATTTAATAAAATTATTAATTCTCATAAATTTATTAATATGTCAGTTTGACTTTACTTACAATTACTCCTACTCAAGGGTAACCCCTATAAAATTTTACCCCTCACCCAAATGCATCACGTTCAAAATGTTGCAAAAATTTTATTTTTATATTATATAGATTTAATAAAATTATTAATTTTCATAAAATTGTTAATATGTCAGTTTACCCCTACTTACAATTACCCCTACTCAAGGATAACCCCTGTAAAAATTTACCCCTCATCTAAATGCATCACGTTGAAAATGTTACATAAATTTTATTTTTATATTATGTAGATTTAATAAAATTATTAATTCTCATAAAATTGTTAATATGTCAGTTTACTCCTATTTACAATTACCCCTACTCATGGATAACTCCTCTAAAAATTTACTCCTCATTTAAATACATCACGTTGAAAATGTTGCAGAAATTTTATTTTTATATTATATAGATTTAATAAAATTACTAATTCTCATAAAATTGTTAATATGTCAGTTTACCCTTACTTACAATTACCCCTACTCAAGGGTAACCCATGTAAAAATTTATCCCTCACCCAAATGCATCACATTGAAAATATTGCAGAAATTTTATTTTTATATTATATAGATTTAATAAAATTATTAATTCTCGTAAAATTGTTAATATGTCAGTTTACCCCTACTCAAGGGTAATCACTATAAAAATTTACCCCTCACCCGAATGCATCACGTTGAAAATGTTGACACATTTTTTAAAACAATCTTGTAACAGAATAAATTGTTAATTATCCTAAAATAGATTATCATGAATCTCAAACTTTTTCAGAGTTTTGAGACTCTATCGAAATTTTGACAGAATCACCCCTTAAAAATAGAACATTTTGACAAATACGTTTCAGAAAATTATATAATATATAATTGAAAAATAGAGGAAGGCACGGGATAAATAGGGGAAAAGTTTTCTTAAAAAATAAAAAATAAATAAAAAACTACTATTATTATTTTAAATTTCAATAAATGAATAAAAAAATTCTTCATATCTCTTCATAAAAAAATATAATTTGTTGTTTGGTGATATGAAATTTATCAAATGAAAATAATGAGTGCTTTTAAAAAAAATAAAAATCAAGTACTCACCAAAATAAATAAATAAATAAAATGTAAAAAAAAAAAACTCATGAAAGAGCAAAAGGGAGGATAAGGAGGGGTATTCATTCATGAATACCCCAAGCCCCATGGGGGTATTCAAAATAGTGACTAGAGGGGTAAAAATTCAAATTTTTACCCTTACCCCCTTGTTACCAAACGAACGTAACAAGGGGTAAATTTTTCAAATGTCTCAGCTAATTAATTTTTGAGACATGTGTAAATATCTCAATCCACACACGCTGTATATAGAACTAAGGAGAATGACACTTTTTATATTGAGGGGGGCTTAATCCCAATACCTCCCATAAACAAGAGTGGGAATTCATCATTTCTGACCAATATATCAATCCTTTGAAGTTTCGAAGTAGAAGATGTCATTATTCCTTCCTAAGCATGAAAAAACTTAAAATTTAAAATATTAAACTGTAAATAAAATAAAGAAAAGTAAAGTGAAATAAATTTGTATAATTAATATTAGTGAAACCTTGTTGAAAAATGGATGTAAGAAAAAATAAAAAGGAAAATACTTGTTTGAGACATGAGAAATATGATAAATAGTAATCATTCCTCTGCCGAAAATAAAGTCCACTCTTTCTTTTAAGAACAAGGTGTCCAGACACCTGGATAATTTGTGGAACTTGTGCAAACTTCTCTATCCACACATGACGAAAACATAAATTCCACTTAGAAAACCTTTCAAAAAAATCCACTTAGAAAGATAGAAGTCAAAAGAAAGTATAAACAAATAAAAAATCACACTCTGTGGGAAATTATTTTATTAAATTTTAAATGGTTGAGCATTTGTTTTTGTGAAAGATGTTAAAATTGTGATATCTCGACCTGTCGAGAGAAGACATGACGTCACCAACTGGTCGGCGGTGATGGTGGGGAGAGTTCCACATCGGAAGTTAAGGAAGGATAGGAGAGGTTTATAAGTTTTTGGACTACTTTAATACAGTGGACGCGTTTTGGGCCTATCCTTTGTCAACCAAGCCCAGAGCAAACCTGTGCGGACTCGTGCATGTGCGTGTGCGTGTGTGTGCACATGTAAGGCCCAAAACAGACAATTTCCACTGAGTTAGACCCTAAGCCCTGTTCACGGGTCAGATTTTTACAAAATGGTTTTTTTTTTTTAAATTAAAATGATGATAACATCTCTTTAGTTTCTCTTTTTATGAAAGAAAGAATCTACGATGATTGAGATGCATTTTGACTATTTGTTCATTAAATGATTATGATTTACATCTACATAAGTAAGTAAAAATAGAAAATTCTCTTTAAGATTTATTTTGATAAATTTTATGATTTAATATATATATATATATATATATATATATATATATATTTTTTTTTTTTTTAATTTACGTGTGGGAAACCGCAGAATACCCAGCGTAAAACCCCTACGGGTGAGCCCACTACTCCTAGGGGAAACCAAAATTAGGCCATGGAGACTCAAACTCACAACTTCTCACTTCCTAATTTACTAAAATACAACGTTTTAGTCACATTTTCATCGGAATTCACGACAATATAACGATAGTGGTATTTTCCTGATAAAATTGAATTGATCGCAGCTATATTCTAAAAGATAGACCAAAATTTGCCCCTTAAATCTTTAAATGGTTTCACATTGTCTTTCATTTGCTATTTCTCATGTCCATTTTTGCTCATAGCAATCAATTTTGTCAAATTTCAGTTGAAATAAATCGAAACATTCCAAAAATAAAATAGCTTTTTGCAATATTTGGACTCTATTTAGTTTGTTTGTCTCTATTTTAAATTGTTTCGACCTTTCTCAACCGAAGCATACAAAAATGTGTGTTCGTTTAGGCTTTTAGCTATATTTTTTTTCTTTTGGCTTGTCAAATATTCTTATTCTTTCTTCTTAACTTAGTCATTTTTCCTTCATAATTCATTAATCGATTATTTTCGAATTATATGATTATAATATAATTTACTATTTCATTATTTTCAACCTCTAATTATTATTTTAATCTCCATTATTTATTTATTTCAAACATTTTCAATTATTATATGATTTTAAAACTAGAGTCTTTTCTAAAAAGTATAAGACCACTATATAATCCAAATATGCTGTGAAAAGTCAATAATGAACTAAACATACTCCAAAAATTCAAAATATCTTAAATGCCCAACATCTTAAACCTTAAAAACCATCAAAAGAAAATGATTCATCTTTTCACATCCCTAATAACCCTTTAATTCTAATACTTTAGAGATCATAAAATTTGTTAATAGATATGAATCGTTCCTCTTATTATATCATATAAATCGTAAGATACGAATCATGTATCGTAAGATTTTAATAATAATGCACAATAATATATAGTAGATCAAGAGATGCCATAATGTATCTCCTAGTTCTGTGAGTAGTTGATTTTGCGATCCATCTTCAGTCATGATAAGATAATTGCATGGGTAAATATTCTCACACGAGTTCAATTTTTTTTATTTTTTTTTTAATTCTCATTTTACCCTTCCACTTCCATTTGATCCTTTCACTTTCTATGTTGGTTGGAAGCATGGGTGCAAATATCCGTATCGGCCAATATGATATGGATTTTCAGTCCCTTATCATAGCAACCGATACATATTGTATCGGCCGTACAGGATATTTCTCTGTCGATATGGCCGATATATCAGTCCGATATCCATAATATCGGTCTTTTTAAAAAAAATTCAAAACGGTGGTGGGCCCGAGTTAATATCTTGGCCGATATCGGACCAATATCGGCTATCGGCCGATATTTTCGTTTTCAATTCTTTTTTTTTTAAAAAAAAACCTTCCTTTTGGATTTTTTATTTATTTTTAATTCAGAAAAAAAATTAAAAAAATACCAATATTTAAAAAAAAAAATACAAAAGAGGAGAGAGAATTTTATCGGCTGCGTTTTGCACCCCTGGTTGGAAGGGTAAAATGGAAATTTAAAAAAAAAAAATGAATTCCCATGTGAGATGAAAAAATTCTCCTGTGTTAGAATGTGTAGCCAATTGCATTCAATGATTTTCTTTGACATAAATTGGCTTCACATGTAAAATTTACACAATTTGTTTTTTATAATTTATAATGAAAGGACAAAAAATTCAATAATGAACAACATGTTTGAGAGTGCAATATCACATGCTAAAATTTCTGATTGGTTTGTCTATATGACCTCAAATCACCAATTATTATAGGGTATGGTGATGCTGCTATGAAAGTTTACCTGATTATTCAGTGGTTCACATATTTTGTCAATAGCTAACACTGCATTCACATTTATATTAAAATATAAATTATTAGAAGGATCCCAGCAGCCTCAATCACCAATAATTTAGTCTGTGATTTACTAAATTCCAAAATGGCAGACAAAGTGATCCAAATAAGAATATTTAAACTTTAAAGTACAAAATCGCATCAATTTCTAAGCCACGGTAGATGACTTGCCACCTGTCATGCACAATTTTTTTCTTTATATTATTTAATCTCTTGCCAATTTTATTTAGTTTTTTTTTTTTATGATCGACGTGTTCATATTTCTTAAAATATTCGATTAATTTTGAAACATATGTAAACCATGATGATATGACTCATAAGATATGTTGACAATCAGCATTTGTAAATATGATTTTTAACGGAAGTCGCTTCTAGAATCTGTGATGGTCATAGGGATGAAGTCGAAAGTATGGAGATGGGTGGGTTTGAAAGGTATTTTCAAGCATAAAAAATCAAGTCTATTAAATTTGTAAAGCCATGATTTTTTATGGTTCAAAGAGTAATAATCAAAATAGAATCAGTTTTGAATGGATTTTAATTCATTGGTGAGGTCAAACTCATATTGGATTCGAATTGGAGAAAATTTTCTTGTATTTTAATTTTTCTAAATTAAGTTGAACTTATTTTATTTGCCACAATAGAAGAAGGTGAATTTGATAATAATTAAAATGAATCCCCCAACCCTACCCACATCTTCTCTTAGGTCTCATTGTCTCAAATTTCACTCCAATCATTGTAAGGTTCATTATAGATTTACTATATTAAAAAAATAATTGAAAATTTGTACTTACAAAACATAGGTGGAGTGAAAGATATTTTAATCATAGACTTTTGCACTTTAACTTATTGGAAACGAAGAACACGAGAAAGTAAATCTTTACATCTTTTTTAACGGAATAAAAGTTCTTTGACATTTTCTAACTAATAAAAAATTAAGAGCAGGAAGATGCGACATTTCACTTTTTTTTCAAAGATATTTATTTTTCATTGGGATATGGAAATTCAGAAAATTTAAGGTGAAATAAGAGAGTGGTTCTTCATACTTAGTGAGACAATGTTTCATTCATTTATATCCAATAGAAGTAAAAATTTTGATACAAACAATAAAAATGATAGATTTTTAGTGCCAAGTTTTACATGAATAGTCCATTACTTTGACATGGATGTTATGGCTCAATGTGAATTATTGTGAACAGAGGGGCCCTACTATAGAGACTCTAAAATCTCAGAGGACTCTGCTGTAAAGTTATTTTTTAAACCTGTTCTGGAAGATCTTAGGCGGCGCCGGCGGCCCCGCTGCCTAATGCTAGGGCTACCCTGTCCAAATTATACGTGGGTTTTTTTTTTATGATCAAGTGTCCAAATCTTTTAAAGCAGTCAGTTAATCTTCAAAATATGTACAATCCTCTATACTCACATACACCAAATAATACCATAAGACATTGAAAGAATTTTTCCCAATCAATTTTTAAATCTAAGACTCACTTGGTTACTCTTTTCAAAAATTTGCTTTTATGTTAAGTCCCATTAAGGGCATAAGAAAACTACAGATTCACATTTTGGTCCCACTGTCAGTCAATCAACACATGCCACAGGGGTCCCATTTCTTTAATCTTTTTGAATTTTGAGATAGAAAAGGGTCTGTGTGTGTTGTTTCTTCTTTCTGTTCGGCGCGAAAGACCACCTTATATATTTACTACAAGAGAATAAAAACTCTACTTCTCATCTTTGTAAACTACAGTCAGTGGCAATCACTCAAGGAAATAGATAAGATATGAGTGATTATGTTAGAAAGGACAATTATCTACCCATTGGTCAGTATATTATCATTTCATTTAAAGAATTTTTGTTTTATTATGAAGCTTATAAAAAATATTTTAATTTGATCAATTAACTTGGCTTTTAAAGACTATAAACTTTAAAATTTTAAAAATAATTTAAACTAATCATATTTCAAAGAGTTTAAACGACTTCATTAATTCAATCACGATGAGTTTTTGTAGACAACATATTCAATAAAGTATCTCTTCCAACAGATCTAACACCACCCCATTTAATGTGTTCCATGCCTAAGTGTACAGGTGATATCGATACACGGTTGTGCTAGTGATCAGAACTATGTATTTTTTTTTTTTAAATTCATGAATATTCATCATTAAAGAGTCAAAATGGAGGTTAAATGCCTTAGTCAGGAAGATAAAGGAGTTATCTTTTGTTCATGTTAACCGAACAGCTAACGGTTTGGCAGACTTCTATATGAAAAATGGAGTGGATGGTTCAAATCATGGCACTTTCTGGTTATAAGGGGGATAATATTTATTATGCTTTTGATGTTACTTTTTGTTGGATCTAAGACTTTTCGACCTTATAAATCTTGTTTGTTTTTTTTTATTTTTCAATGAAAATCTTCTCTTTACCGTTCAAAAAAAAAAGAGTCAAAATGGTGCAAAATACAATATTTAATACATGGACATGCAAATATAATGAATAGAGTTCACCAACTAACTATATGAAATAAAATATATTTTTTAAATTCATGTGACTAATTAATTTATTTTTATAAAGTTATATTCTATATATTCTCTATAGATACAAAAATACACAATTGACCTTGAAAAAGAGATTTTTTTTATATTAAAATAAAGAATTTCAAACTTAATCATCCATTCTAATGGATTTATATTAAGTGTGAAAATAATATACATTTATGAATAAATTTAGTAGTTAAGTAAATCTAGGGAAGATACAAATGTAACATTGAATCATCCAAAAAGAATAAAATTGTTGAAGAGGCAGAAAATGATAGAAGAGGGGAAAGGAAGAAGAACAGACAAGTCATCACATGCCATGTCTCTCCTCCACTTCCTGTAATAGCCTTCATTGTAACACCACTCAAAATAATTTTTGAGATACTGTGACATGTTAGGTTAGATTATTCTATTACTTTTTTTTGGATCCATACTTCCCAAGGTTTTGGAAGTGGGACATAGTTTTTCCTATCCAATAATACTACATGACTATATAATTTTAAAGGACATGATTTCCAATATTTTTTAATTGTTTTTTAAAACTCTGGTCTACCAAGGAGCGAATTAAGGCTGCATTTAGATGAGGAGAAAGGAAAGGAAACTAGGGTTTTTCTTATTTTTCCCGTTCGGTAGTTTCTTTCAATGGAGAAAAGAGGGGGTCTCTTTCATCTCTGTTACTCCCTCCACCTTGATTTTGGTTTTTTCTCGAATAGAAGAGGAATTCATCTTTCTCTCAGCTTTCACTCCTTTCATCAACTCAAGACTTCAAATCGAATCGAATATATATATATATAAAAAGTTTTACATTTTTTATGTAAATTATGTATTGATTTAATTCAATTGAGTTTTCTAATGAGAAGTGAGTTAGACAAATATTGTATTTATTTACTGATTATTTTGAATAATTGTTGAAAACTAACGGCTAAATGAAACTATTTAGAAATTAGTATCTGTGTATTTAAACCCAACCCGACCCATGGTTGAACCGGCGGTTCAACCATAACCCAATAACTGGCTCAATCACGAGCCGGGTTTTGATAAAACCTTCATAACTATAAAAACCTAGGTTTGAGGGTTTTATAGGTTTGATCGGGTTTTTATTAAACCCTCAAACCGTGATCCTTAGAAAAAAAAAAAACTCAAAAAATTTATCAATAAAAAATTTTAATTTTCTATCTTGCCAGCCCTTAAGGACCGGCCCATAAACCCACAAAGCACTGTGTGGTATGTGTATGCTTTGGAGGCCTAATACAAGAAGATTGTCTTATGGTTGGCCGAACACTACATTGGGACATCTCTGGGCCTCTGGCCGAATGCAACATGGTGAAGGGCAAATGTTGGCCACCACAGAAGACGTCACTGAAGATTGGAAATAGAAGTATGGTGAATGCTTGGGTCTTGTGACGGCTACATGAATGGCATATGCATGGTTGCATGTATGGGTCTAGGCTTTAAAACCAAGAGATTTAGGTGCATAGAGGAATGAGAAACTGCACAGGAGAGCGGGACAGAAGAATGGTTCTTTCTTTTGTGATTGAGAGAAGAAAGAGGAGAGGAAACTTGGAGAATTGGAGAAGCCGGAATACACATGGTTCTTGTGTTTGGCTTTGTTCTCAGCTAGAGAAGAAGATTCTAAAAGCAAACGGGTTTGCGTGGCGGGATTTGTCTACAATTCTCTTAACAAGGAATGAGTTTGGCTTTAAACTCATTGATTATCTCTCCTTGTAATAAGTGTTCTTGTTTTTCTCTCTGAATAATATTATACGATATGTGGACATAGGTAGGATTTTGTTGAACCAGGTAAATCTTGTGTCGTGTGGTATTTGATTTTATTTATTGTGTTGTGAATTATAATGTGTGACTCCATGAGTTTCAATCTCAAACCCAAATCCCAAGTCCCCTTTACACTGTGAAGTTGTTATTTAGGATTTGTTAAAGCTATTGAAATAACCCTATGTTTTAGGGAAGTGGCTAGAGTTTGAACATTTCTTTAGGAGGATCCCTTGATTTTAGGTACTGTTAGTCATGGGATCATGTTGTTATTCTTTCTGTTTTGTAAGGCTATTTAAGCTACTTTTCTCATTCAATAAATTATCTATTTCTAACATTTGGCATCAGAGCCAAGTTGGGGGTTTGAGTATCAAGGAAGCAGCAAGATCTGCAGAAGCAAGTGAGAGGACAACTGCACAAGACAGGCAAAGGGCTACAGAAAGAGCAGCTACAGAAGCACGGGAAAGTGTTGTTGTGGACAGAGCTGCATCAGAGGTGCGGCTTAGAGCAGAGAGAGCAGCAGTAGAGAGAGCTGCTACTGAAGCTCGAGAAAGAGCTGCTCAAGAAGCTCGAGAAAGGGATAGTGTTCTCACTTGCAGCAGTAAGATCAAATCAGCAGTCTTCACACTTGCAGTAGCAAGATCAAATTACTCTTGACCGAAGATCAAAGAAAGCAGAAGCAGCAAGTCTTGCAGTTGCAAGTCTCAATGTCGACTGAGGGAAGTAGTCTTGTTCAACCATCCATCCCACGTTTCGATGGTTACTACGACCATTGGAGCATGTTGATGGAGAACTTCTTGCGATCAAAAGCATACTGGAGTCCCTTCGAAAGTTTGTGAAGAATGTATGGTAGGAAAGCAACATCGTGAGACATTTCCTAAAGAGAGCAATTGGAGAGCCACACGGGTACTTCAATTGGTGCACTCCGACATATGTGGACCTATCAACCCAATCTCCAACAGCAGCAAAAGGTATTTCATAACCTTCACTGATGATTTTAGTAGGAAAACATGGATATATTTCCTTGCTGAGAAGTGTGAAGCTCTAGTTGTCACGCCCCGACCCAAAATCGACACGTGACGCAGAAAATTTTTCATTTCTCCAAATACACCAAATAAATAATAGTTACACGTGGGAATCACACGTGTTAACACACAATAATAATTTCATATCTTTTTAGGGAATTAAGATTCCTACCGAAATTTCGGCAGAGTCTCCCCTAAAAACTGGGCTATTGGGCCAATCATAGCCTCTACAATTAATCCACCTGTTCAACATAGTAAAAGAATGTACAACCCTTCACATCCAACCACAATAGAGATTACCTTCTCAAAGTTTAGAAGGTTCAAATAAGTTTTCAAAACATTAAACATATTTTCAATGATAATTACACATGGTTTATCTTCTAACTTAACAAAAAAATACACATAACCATGTAACCAAAATGACAAAATATCAAAATGGCAGTCAAGTGAGTGTTAGATCAACAAGGTATGTAGTCTATGGACGTCCTCTTGGTCCCTCGGACCCCGCCGGAGCAATGGTACCTGAAATTGCAAGGATGTGAGCATAAACAAGCTCAATGAAGAAATACATGCATGCTACAACTAACGAACTCACAACATATAATGTATGTAATGGAGGATGTAATCCATATTGTGCTACGTAATCATATTACCACATCATCATTATGGGAACTACTCCCCTCTTAAAGGAATTTTACAATGGGACGGGTGGTCATCACAAGCAATATACCTCAACTCCGAACATGACTTAGGGCCCACGACTTACCAAGCAGGTGACTCACGCATAGCGTGTCCATGTCAACTTCGCCCTGCGTCCCTTCACCTCATAAATGATTCAGTCAAATTCTAAGGTAGTCAAATCACGACTTACGGAGCAACACCATCCCCCACAGGATGAATGTATATCTAGCCCTGCATATCCAAACACATCTGAAGTGCTAAATAGCCGTGAGAGCGCCCTACAACGCATAACATGTGAGGGACCTACTCCTCAACGGCAACCCTACAAGACCCAGTCTTTGTAGCCGATGCCACCATCCCAATAAGAATACTAAGATAATGTCGTTTTCATTGTCATCCCAACCCCCTCAAAGGAATTGAGTATTCACATTAGTAAGAATTCCAAATGGAGTAAGGTTCACTTTACTATCCCATGATCCATTCTCACCATAGCATCATTAAATTGTTCATGTCCAATAAGTACATATTTCCTAACTCACTAAAATTAACCTATCTTAGGTTAGATGTGAGTACACAATACACATGAATGTCAACCTCAATATAGATGAGCTCTCAAACACACCAAGCTCATACAAACACCCTTAAGCAAAGCATGATAATATACATAACCGATTTCATAAGTTCATACATTTAAATTCGTCTTATTTAGATTAGTGTTAAGAGGAGAGTAATCTCCTATACTTGGGACACTCAATTGGACCTACACAAGCTCTATTACATCATCCTTGCAATTTGGGTCCAATATTCATCCAACCCATGGTGATTAGCACAATTTGCCCCATAATTCTTCCTTTTAAATCAAATCCACATTTCATTATCAAACAACCAAATAGCCCTCCATAGGGTCCATTTCCATTCAACACCTCATAATCATCATCACTACACATAATGCAAAAATAGCAACACCATGTATCATAAAAATATTATCTCTAATTAAATATTTACATCTATCATGAATATCACATCATCATACATTTAATTATAAAAATGCATATAAGGATCTCTAAAAAGCATAGAAATCTCTAAATATCCAAATAAGTGGGTAGCTTTCCTCACCTTAAGTTTTTATGAGGTGCCGGGTTGATTCTCGACTTGATCGGCTTCGGGGTTCGGATTAGGGGGCTCTAATCAACATAAAAACACAAATAAAACTCATTTAGTGCATTGTTCAAAGCCCAACTAGTGTTTAAAAGCAAAACCCCCAAATTATTTGTCCCCATTTGGATTTTTAGACCCAAGAGCAACTCCATGCAAGCTCAAGCTTAGGAGAAACCCCAAATTTCTCCAACCTTAGTGCTCCAATTCATCCACATAAGAGATTTCCCCCAAATTTTACTTTTCCATAGTCCAAAACGCATTTTTCCTCATTATCCATACCCAAGCAAAACCCCAAATTAGAAAATTCTGATTTATTCTATGGGGTTCTCTCCAAACAAAACCCATTGACCATTTCAAGTATCATTCTCACTACATCCCATAAAAGCCCCATCAAAGAAGAGGAATGAGAGTGAGAAGAGATGAAAACCTTAGCTTGAAGAAGAGAAAATCCACTCAAATGGAAGCTTGGGATGAGATCTTTTCACTTCCACACATGCTAGGGTTGAGAAGATGGTGAAGAAAGGGAAAGGCAAGCACAGGCATCGGTTGATGTGGAGGAGTTTGGGAAAAAAAGATAAAAGGGAAGTGAAATAAAAGTAAAGGGTGTAGGAGTTGGGGGTTTTAAACACCCCAACCTAAAAATATCATTTTGTCGGTTGGTCTGACTCCACCAAAATCAAATAAATTAAAAACTTATTTTAATTTTTATTTTCCAACTCTTTTCTGATGGGGTACTATCTACAGGCCACGTGTGCTTAGGTGGGACCCTCAGATGCACCTCATACGTGAAATCCCTAATATTACATCATAAATCTATTAATTGAAGGGCCAGGCCATTACACTAGTAGTTTTCAAGAAATTTAAGGCCTCTGTTGAAAAAGAAACTGGTGTGTCTATTAAAGCTCTTCGAACTGATAGAGGGGGAGAATTTACTTCCAATAAGTTTGTTAATTTCTGTGAGATGAATGGTATACACAGGCAATTAACTGCAGCTTACTCACCACAACAAAACGGTGTGGCCGAAAGAAAAAACCGTACCATTATGAACATGGTAAGGAGCATGCTTGCAAGAATGAAGGTACCAAAGAGATTCTGGCCAGAAGCTGTAAACTGGAGTTCACACATCCTTAACAGATGCCCTACTCATGCTGTGAAGGATGTTACACCAGAGGAGGCATGGAGTGGCAAGAAACCCGAAGTGAACTATTTTAGGGTGTTTGGTTGTTTGGCTTTTGCTCATACTCCAGATAATCTAAGAACCAAGCTTGATGACAAGAGCAAAAAGTGTGTGATGCTTGGAGTCAACGAAGAGTCAAAAGCCTATAGACTATACAATCCAGAGACTCAGAAGATCATAATAAGTAGAGATGTGATATTTGATGAAGCTAGTGGTTGGGACTCGAGTAATAAACAAGAAAAGAGAGCTGGCGTTGATCTTGAAGAGACTGAAACCGAGGAAGTTGTTGAAGAAGTCACAGCTAGAGAAGTCGAAAATGAACCTGTTGAGCACAACTCACCAACAATTACTGAAGCTTCACCAAATGTACCAAGGCAAAGAAGAACTCCTGGTTGGATGACAGACTATGTGAGTGGTGGTGAGTTTTTGGATGATGATAACATTGCTCAATTTGCTTTAGCAATGATCCCATTACATTTGATGATGCTGTGAAGAGTTCGAAGTGGAGAAAAGCCATGAACTTGGAGATACAAGAAATTAAAAGAAATGATACATGGGAGTTGATTGACTTGCCTGAAGGAGAAAAAACAGTGGGAGTGAAGTGGATATTCAAGACCAAGTTCAAAGAAAATGGGGAGATCGACACGTATAAAGCCAGGTTAGTAGCTAAAGGTTATACTCAAGAATATGGTATTGATTATTCAGAAGTATTTGCTCCTGTAGTTCGCCATGATACCATACGCTTGGTTATATCCTTAGCTGCACAGAATGATTGGTCAATCTATCAACTCGATGTGAAGTCTGCATTTTTATATAGACAGCTCAATGAACAAGTGTACGTCAATCAACCTGCTGGATATGTGCAAAGAGGGAAAGAACAGAAAGTTTACAAATTAAAGAGGGCCCTATACGGGCTAAAGCAGGCTCCGAGAGCTTGGTATAGTCGTATAGAGTCACACTTCTTAAAGAATGGTTTCACCAAGTGCCCATACGAGCACACTTTATTTATCAAGCATGGAAAAGAAGGGAAGATTCTCATTGTATGTCTCTATGTGGATGATCTTATTTTCACAGGAAATAATGAAAATATGTTCAAAGAATTCAAGAAGTCTATGATGGAAGAATTTGAGATGACAGAGTTGGGAAAGATGCACTATTTCCTTGGAATCGAAGTGAAGCAGTCAAGCAATGGGATCTTTATTGGACAAAAGAAATATGCTAAGGAGATTATCAAAAGATTTCACATGGAAGATTGTAATTCTGTTCAAAATTTCCTAGTTCCAGGAACAAAGCTCAGTAAGGATGTGGGAGGAGAGAAAGTCGACAGCACTCTCTACAAGCAAATAGTGGGAAGCCTAATGTATCTAACTGCTACAAGACCTGATCTGATGTTTGTTATGAGTCTTATTAGCAGGTACATGGAATCACCTACTGAACTTCATTATCAAGCAGCTAAGAGAGTGCTTCGTTATCTGAAAGGAACAACAGATCTTGGCTTATTCTACAAAAAGGAAGCTGGGGGTAAGCTAATGGGATTCAGCGACAGTGACTATGCTGGGGATCTTGATGACAGAAAAAGTACACCGGATATGTGTTCATGCTAAGTTCAGCAGTTGTTGCTTGGTCATCGAGAAAACAGTCGGTTGTCACTCTTTCTACAACAGAAGCTGAATTCATAGCAGCAGCGTCATGTGCACGTCAAACTGTTTGGCTGAGAACGTTGCTCGAAGAATTGTGTTTTAAACAGGATAAGCCTACTGTGATCTTCTGTGATAATAGCTCTAGCATTAAACTATCCAAAAATCCAGTAATGCATGGGAGGAGTAAGCATATTGATGTAAGATTTCATTTTCTTCGAGATCTCGTCAAAGATGAAGTTATTGAGTTAAAGCATTGTTCAAGCAATATGCAGGTTGCTGATATCCTAACTAAGCCATTATAGTTGGAAGCTTTCATAAAGATGCGAGAATCACTTGGGATCTGTTCGAGTTTGTGTTTAAACTGAAAGCTTAATCGCTTTTCAGTTTAAGGAAGGATGTGAAGTTGTTATTTAGGATTTGTTAAAGCTAATCGCTTTTCAGTTTAAGGAAGGATGTGAAGTTGTTATTTATGATTTGTTAAAGCTAATGAAATAACCTTATGTTTTAGGGAAGTGACTAGAGTTTGAACGTTTCTTTAGGAAGATCCCTTGATTTTAGGTACTGTTAGTCATGGGATCATGCTGTTATTTTTTCTCTTTTATAAGGCTATTTAAGCTACTTTTCTCATTTAATAAATTATCTATTTCTAACATACACTCCTTTCTTCTTACCACTCTCATGTCATCTTCTATTTTGCTCTCGGCATACTTCTTGTGCTCCTTTATGTGCCTAGACCTCATAAGCACATGCTAGGTCAGCACCATGCATAGAAAGCCATCTCCTCGGTACGACCATTCAGCACCATACACCCATGCTACTACTTGCATGAGACCATCCAGCACCGGGCACACATTTCATGAAGGCAATCAATCACCCATACTGGGAGAGAGATTTTCTCGCCAAAAACAAACACTGCTCATACGGACCCCACACGCAAGCCTCATGCTTTCCTGATTTTGCCGAGAGAGAAAGACGGTGGAATTGGACCCACCGCCCAACATCTCCTTCACAAGAGCAACCGCTATGAAACGTTTCTCTTGTACAAACGCAGTTTAGATGGCTCCTTTTTTCTTTTTCTTTTTTTTTTTAATAAAGGTTCGATATATTCACGAAAAAAAAAAAGAGAAACAAACCCCCAAACAGATAAGAGATATGAAAAATAAAAGCGCGGCCCAGGGGTGCAAAAAACACCATGGCCGATAATTCGGCTGATAGGATTCTCTCTCCTCTTTTTGGTTTTTTTTTTGGGTAAATATCGGTATTATTTTATTATTTTGAATTAAAAAATATAAAAAAATGGAAAAAAAAACTGTTTTAAAAAAAAAAATTGAAAATGTAAATATCTGGGCTGATATCGGCCGATATTTTGACCGTGCCCATCACCGTTTTGATTTTTTTTTTTTTTAAATATCGATATTAATCATATCGGCCGATATCGGATCAATATGATTCAGCGATATATCGGCCGATATGAAGGTTATACAGCCGATACAATACGTATCGGCTGATATTATACGGCTGCTAAAAACCGAGTGATATTGGCTGATACGTTTCGTATCGGCCGATATCTGTACCCCTGGCGCTACCTATGCAAGATAGAGTAAGGAAGGTCAAACCACACAACAAAGAGACCCAAAAACAAAAATGCATCTTGCTCGATTATTTTTTTATGTATAAAAAAAAAAAAAATTATACATGTTTATATATAAAAATCAATGAGCCAACATGACAACAATATAGAAAATCTCTTAATTTTAGGTGTTCATGAAAAATCAATACTTTACTTATGAACTAAAAGCGTGGGTTTTATGGACAAAATTAAGTGTTAAAGTGTTCATGAAAAATCAATACTTCACTTTTGAACTAAAAGCATGGGTTTCATGGGCGAAATTAAGTGTTGCAAAATTGTAAACCATTTGCTCAAAGTTATTAGTCAAGACTCAAAATGTGTTTAACATTTTTTTTTATATCAAAGTATTCAAGTGTCTCACTTTAATTTTTCAGGCGTTTCACCTAATTAATCTTTGGATACAAACTATTATATTTTAACTTGATAGGATGATGCTATTATCATTATCGAGCTAAAGTCATTTATTATATCTATTTTGAGTTGGCTCTCATATTCAAATTTAACAACTTTTTTCATTAGCGAAATTCTTATTTAATTAATAACTATTAAGATTGCAATAATCAAACCAAATAATACCATTTAAAAGTATTTATAGAAAGTAAGGGACGGTAGAAAGCTTCAAAAACTTATTCAAGACTATAATCAAGTCATCTATAAATTACTTCTCAATTTAATGAAAAATGAACATTGTGAAAAATAATTTCGTTAAAAGTAGGAGTGTAGTACTACCAAGATAACAATTTTAAGCCTATTAAAAATGACTAAACTTAAGCTTTATTAAAAATAATATTAACTATTTAAGGAAATGCAAAATATTGTAGCCAATACAACTTTAATTTAGTTGTGTTAGAAGAAGGTTGTGAAGAGATTGGTAGGATCTCTTTCCTCCTTTTAAATTTTTTCTCGACCTTTTGTATATTCTATTCAGTATTTCCCTCTTTCAGATTACTCGTGGATATAGTTTTTTTCGTCAATTTTTTTTTCTTTAAGACCAAGATATCCAAATATTTCACTTGAATTTTCCATCCGTCTTAACTAACTAATCCTTGCAAATATGTGTAAACCTCTCAACCCACATAGACCGGATACAAAACTAAAGGGAGTGACCCTTTTCTGTGTTGAGGAGGGCTTCATCCCAAAACCTCACACAAATAAAAGTGGGAATTGACCTTCAAACTAACCCATGAGTTTCAGATTTTATTTTGTTACATTGTTTTATACGTGCCCGCGATCTTTCTTAATTTTGTAATCTAATGATTGGATTTGTCTAGTATTTAGAGATCCAATTTTATGGTGGACTATTAGTGTGGAGAGTTTACTTACTACAAAATTGTTAAATTTAATTATGAGTTTTTATCCAAATAAATAAGACACTTTATATTATTTTAATGGTAAGAGTCAATCTAGTAATTGTTTTTTTAAAAAAAAACTTGGTGTAAATTCTCTTACATATCAGAGATATGTGTAACCCTACTCACATTCAACAACTATGCGTCTAGCTGAAGAGCCAAAAGACAGTAATTGACATATTGACATGTCGGGTACAGAGTGGGCTCCATCCTGTTAAATTTAATTTTCAACAAGAAATTCGAATGAAAACTTAGAAATCTGTATTTCTAAAAAGAATTCACTCACAATAATGAAAACTTGGAAGATAAATTCTCACGAATTTAAATTTTTTTAAAAAATCATAAATAAAAGATAAATTACTTACAGATTAGGAGAAAAAGTGAACTCAATATTTATCTGTATTGCTATGGACTAAAAACCTTATTTATATTTTTCTCATAGTTTTAAATATCATTCGACACGATACATATCGACCGATATATATCAGCCGTTGATATTGCCAATATCTATAATATCATAATTTAAAAAAAAAATAATAATATCAGCCTCGGGCCCACCGATATTTCGTCGATATTTGTAAATACCGATGAAATATCAGTCGGCCGATATTTCAAATATCGATCGATATTTTAATTTTTAATAAAAAAAAATCAGTCAAGATTTGGAAAAAAAAACATATCGCCAATATATGGCCTAGCCGGTTTTGCCCTTGATTTTTCTACAAGATTCAATCCTGTCAAAAGGAACTTGCGAGGGCAAGTGTTCGATTTTGTTAGAATGAAAGGAGAGGCGGCAGCACAACAAAGCAATCCAAGGTTTGAATGGTGGTTGGATGGCAGGAAAGTGAAAGCCCAATTTGCCCTGTTCAAGAGGGAATTGGCTGATGGTGATGCCAAGAAGGTGGAGGTGCTGAGGTAGAATTTCAAAGGGAAAGAAAAAATCTGTACTAGTGGGGAGGAAGACAGGGAGGTACCAGAATGTTCAGAGAAACAAACACAATCACCCATTTAGGAGCAAAATTGTGGCATCAAATTACAAATTAGAACTATGCTTGACTTGGTCCAGAATCTGGACCAGTACGCCTGAGTTGCAGCCCTAAATACGAGTGTTACCGATACAAGCTGATGCAACCCCATCTTCGTTAGCATTGTTTACAGTCCCACATCAATATTCTGTAGAGACCCACAGCAGCCGACCGGCAATACAGATACATGATCCCTACAAACAAGTGTGAGGCGTAATTTGCTGCTATTTCCTTCTGTCCCCTCTGAAATCACCTCCCCTCGCATATATTGTTACAAAGCAGCATTGTTGAAAATGACCTCTTAGTCTCAAGTGGTACCCAAAAATGTCTACATCAGAGTGCAACTGATGTTTCACATATTGCGTAACATCGCATCTGCAGAAATATGGAGCTATTTGCTACTATGATGGTTTCATATCAAAGATTGAAAAGAAATCATGTTTTGGTGGGATATCAGGAAAACAAAGATCCTAATAGAAGACAAAAACAATGATAATAACCACCACCACCACCACCTTTGCAAGAAATGAAAACCTCACTAAGCATATTTTCTATTTACCACCCACCAAAGGTAATCAAATTTTGAAGCCAGTTTACAGTGCAAGACAACAAACTGTGAAGAACCCAACTCACTGGGCATACATTTGTAAGGGTATAAGTAAAGGAAAGAGGTACAAACCCAAACAAAATGAAAGAGAAGAATTCATGGACCCCGAGTTGCATGAAAGCAGAAACACCTGTTTGCCTGGTCTTCAGGTATCATCCCTCCTCCCTTGCTTGTGTCAATTGCCTCCAACAACCTTACCACTTCATCCATTTCAGGTCGTTTCTCTGCATTTGCACCCCAACACTTACGCATGATGTTTGCCAATGAACTTGGGCAGCATCGAGGGATTTCTGGTCGTAAGTTCTACTCAAAATCAAAACCGAAAAATAAAATCAGAAGCTGTTTATTTTAAGCATCAATAATATCAAACACAATATTTGAAGTGGGCAAATGAAAAAGACGTTGAAAATTCACTAGAGAACGGTACAAATTTAAGTTATGGAATCTGATTTGTAAATGTCAAGAAAGCTTACTGTCAAAGTACAAGAATCAAGAGAATGGACGGATGTTGCAAAAATTTACTAATACACAAACCTGTCGTACAACAGCAGATGAGACCTCAGCAAAACTAAGATCTGGGTATGGCATGTCACAGCAATAGATCTCCCATAAACATATCCCAAAACTGTAAACATCACACCTTCTATTGTAAGGCTTACCATCAAGGACCTGCATGGAGATCTGTTAGAATTTTCAAAGTACAGATGGCAGCAAAACATCCAATTATTCATTTCTAATCCTACCAATGACAAAATCACATTTTTTGCAAGTGCTTCTTCCCAAATATGAATAGGGCTCATTCAATCATCAAGTAGCTGATATCATTCAAGCAGAAAATACCTCAGGAGCCATGTATCCAAGGGTACCAGTTTCACCAGTCATGTCCCTTGGATTCTGAGCTTCAACACGAGCAACCCCAAAATCAGCAATCTTGAGAGTCCTATTAGCATCTAACAACATATTTTCAGTCTTAACATCACGGTGTACTATCTTTCTTGAATGTAGATAGCTCAAGCTGCAAGATAAGAACAAAGAAAATCACAATTTCACTTTTTTAAAAGCCTATTTCATATCATTTGTGGTTTGAAAGGAAACGTAAGTCAAAACTCACCCTCTGGAGAGGTCCAAGGCGAGTTGAATCACAACCTTATAGGCAAGTTTCTTTCTTCTATTCTTTATAAGAAAATTTTTTAGTGTCCCACCAGGAAGATACTCCACAACAACAGAACAAGCTCTGGTTGGAAGGTCAGTGCGGCTATTATTTGAAGGATTTTTTGGGGGAATCTTAAGCTCTGAAGTTCCCATTGATGCTCCAATGAACTAGAAAACAAACACAGAGAACCAAAATTAAACAGAGTGAGATCACCACAATGATTCCTGTGCACTAGCTAGAAGATTACCCGGAGAATCAAAAAGAAAGAGGGAAAAAAAAGGAGAGGCTTTTATAGTAGAAAAGAAACAATGTTCAAATTTTACCCTGCTCCCTGTTTCAACAAAATTCAATGGAGTAAAATATTCCAATCAAAATTTGATGTCTCCGATATCCTCTATTATTAGAATCTCTACTGACAACAATTCCAATTTTACCTTGGTAACATTTGGATGGTCAAGTTTATGCCAAACAGCAACCTCTTGCCGAAATGATGACCGAAGAGCAGCAGTTTCAGCATCAGTGGCAATTCCATCCTCCCCCCAGTCCAAAACCTTCACTACAATATGGGAGAACAAAAATTGAAAATTTGATATTGAGTCTATGGACATATAGGAACATAGGAATGCTCTAAAATGGGCAATCATTTAAAGCCACATCAATTTAGCTCCCACAAGATTGGATGGGGCAACCTCTCATCCACAAGTAATTCTCTTTGATGATTTTATTATTACGAGAAGCTAAAAATAAACAGGGAAAATTCCCATGGAGAATACAGTGTTAAAAGCAGCTGAGACTGAATATAAGAGCCATATAATATTAGACATTCACTTAACTGAAGAAAGTACATAGTACTGCTGCAGCTAAACCACCTATGACGAATGACCAATATAATCAACGTAGGCAACCTTTGGCTGCCAGAGATAGAAGTCTGCGGATAAACCAAAATGTTCATCCTGTGTCTCTTACATAAACACAGTATCACATGGTAACTCAATATCATATCCTTACGTTGACATTCCTATGTTGGCTTAAACATTCACTTGGTTTCCTATGTTTTGCCCTTCATTCCACATTTATTTTTACTGTTCTCCTTTTTTCCATCACTTAGTTTTTGTTAATATAAAGCGCACACAGGTTTTGCCATTTTTCATTTGTATTCATATGTTGATACTGTCGGCAGTTTTGTAATTCATTCTTTGATATTTTTCAATAAAATACAGCAGTTGCAAGGTTGAGAGCTTCAGCTCAGTACTGGTTTTCCTTTTAGAAACCTCTCATGACTTTCTTGAATGGTATCAGAGCACATCTCCTGGGCATAATAGCAACTACTCCAGCAACAAATCTGTCGATTCATTGCCCAAATCTTTTCACTTTTCAGCAAGTCTTTTCCCTCTTCATTTCTTCTTCCTCAGATTCTCATTACAGCAGTGAGCCCTATGATCTGTCAACTATGTGGAAGAAAAGCTATGTACTGCCAATAAACTCCTTCACCTAGCAACAACACAATGGGCCCTATGATTTGTCAATTATATGAAAGAATGAATCACATAGCTGCTTAAAGCTACCGCTTTAGTATCTCACTTACCAAGTCTCTTCAATCCACCCCAAGCAATTCTTTTGTTGCAACGAGCATGTTCCAATCATATGGAGTTCATAAATCATAAGTAATTTGGCAACCATGGCATTCAGCATTCTTACTCAACTCCTTCAGATGTTTCTTGGATTTCAGACGCTGGAGTCAAATGCAAGTAAGTTTCACAGTATAGCTCCATATTTGAGTAATAGAAAGATATTTACAGGAGATGTTACTGCACATTCCATCACTTATATAGGGGGTGCGATTGTGTTATCCCCAACAGGTCCAATCACTTTACCTAGTATATTCCTTGTTCCCCAGATTAAGAAAAAACTGAGTTCAATCTTCCAACTTGCTAATGATTTAAATTGCTACTCTTTTTTCAATCCATCATCTGTATTTTTGAAGAAACTTTCAAGAGAAGAAAAACTAGTTGAAGGTAAGAGAAATGGATATATCTACACTTCATTCTAAGCCCAAATTACAATCACCATTAAGTCCTATTCCAGTAGAGGCACCTCAATTTTGTCATCAAACAAGGCCAATTACAAAGATGATCAACTCTCAAAATCTTATCCAGCCCAACCATCCACGTGAAAACTAAAAACTCTAGGAAGTGCATTCATTTTCCAGAAACTTAGAATAAGGATAGGAGCAGCTCTAGAGGAATCAATCTTTTTACTATATATAAAAGAGACAATTCAGGGTGACCGTCAAATGAATCTTGACCATTCATTCATCGAACAATTGTAATTTGCTTCCATGTTGGCGAGCAAGAAAATAAAAAAAAATGTCCCAAAAATATCTAAAAATAGATAAAGGAGTTTTACGATTTGTTTTGATGAATTTGAAAGATTTGACATGTCCTTATCATAGTAGTATTAAAAAATAGGAAAATTAATGTACAAAAAAGACAAAAAAATAGGAAAAGAGATTTTAAGATTGGATTTGGTAAGTTGGTAAGATTTGGTCAACCTTATCATATTATTATCTAAAAATAGAGGAAATTCGTGTCAAAATTATTTAAAATGAGAAAATGAATTTTATTATTAAATTTGGTGAATTTGAAGCTTGAAGGATTTGGCCCTCATTTTTTATGTTAGTATCTAAAGAGTAGAAATTTTTTGTGCAAAAATTTGCCATGTTAAAAGGATTTGTTCCAAGAGAGGTCTCATTTTTTAAGTATGTATTCCATATTTTTCCAACTCTTCTATATTGACACTTCAACCTAACTAGTCTCATTTACTCTCATCAATCTAATTCATCAAATTTTTTAACAAAAAGTAGTTAAAAAGCTTATGTTCTAAGAAGAAAAGAACTTGTCCTGAGCTTCACCAGGTACCACCTCAGGCTTCTAATAATCCAACTCCAAGAATACCTTCTCAGTTTCATTCGACTTACACACTCTTGCACCTCTTGATTTACTAATCGATGTAAGGACAGCCAAAACACATGCAATTAATCATTTCATTTGTGACTTTCACATTATACAAAGTCTACTAGTCATCCATTTCCCTTATTCCTATTTCTACCTCAGGCTTCTAATAATCCAACTCCGAGAATACCTTCTCAGTTTCATTTGACTTACACACTTGCACCTCTTGATTTACCAATTGCTGTAAGGACAGCCAAAACACATGCAATTAATCATTTCATTTGTGACTTTCACATTATACAAAGTATACTAGTCATCCATTTCCCTTGTTCCTATCTACCAAAGTTGCGATGCAGTTAACCAACAAAATTGGAAATATGATATGCCTATTGAAACGGCAACACTAGTTAACGAACATAATTGGGATCCAGTGGCGTATCTGGAAAAAGATGTCATGTTTTATAAGTGGGTGGTTACTCTCGAATACAAAAATAATGGTTCAGTTGAAAATTACAAGACTTTGCTTGTAGAAAAGGGATTCACTCAACAATTAAGGGTGAATTATGATGAAATATTTGCTCCTGTTGCAAAGTTGAACTCAGGGCAATTCTTTGCTAGCAGCTAATCCTTCATGGCCATTTCATCAATTAGATCAATTAGACGTGAAGAATAGCCTTTTTAGGGTAACTTACACAAAATTAATAATATATAACTTACATTATATCCACTTTCAAGGCCAAAGGGACAAACTATGTTAACTCTGAAATCTATTTTATGGGCAAAAACACTTATACATGCTTGGTTTGAGATATTTAGCAGAGCCATCTCTGAGTTGGGTTCCAATCCCTTGGTTGGGTTGGATAGACCACTTCTGATCAGATTTGGATTTGAATATTCCTATTATACAACCCAAACTGATATAACATGACATTCCAGATAAGTTAGGCATGACTAAAATCTATCCACATCTTAGTTGGATATTGCCTCCATAGTCAAACATCCAAACCTGAGTTTGATATCCTCATGTTGGTCGGATATGGATGTGGATATTGGTCAGAGGATCTAAATTCAAATCTAACTGGATCTGGATTTGACCACTTCTAGTCAGATTTGGATTTGTATATTCTATTGTCCAACCCAAACTGACCTTAACAGAAAATCCATGGCATTGAATATGGGAGTGGATATTGGTAAAAAGATCTAAATTTGAATCTGACTGCATCTGGATTTGATCGCGTCTAATCAGATTTGGATTTGGATATTCCTGTTATCCAGTACAAACTGACCTAACCACAACCCTATCTATGACATTGGATATGGGTGCAGATATTGGTCAGATCATCTTTTTTTTTTTTATAACATGGGTATCCCCACCCCACATTGGAGGTGAGACTAATCCCATGGATACACAAAACCACTTTCAAGCCTCGTGTATCAGGTAAAAGCCTGGGAGGAGTCAAACCCAAGACCTCTAGTCTAATCCTAGAAGCTTAGACCAACTGAGCTAATTAAATCTAGATTTAACCACTCCAATCAAATTTGGATTTGTATACTCCCATTAAACAACCCAATTGACATAACAACAACCCTATCCATGACATTCCAAACAAGCTAGGTAAGACTCAAAAACTATTCTCTAGCATGAGGAATGTAAAACAATAATGTGAGATTTTTATTTTGGATTCTCTAGTAAACTATTATATTCAAACAGGTGAAAAATTGTTCATTCTTTCTCTGGAACATTCTCTTTTCTTGTTTTACATGTGAATGATCGCTACGATAAAATTGTTAGCGCTCTCTCTCTCTCTTAAGCTCTTGTTTTCTTTCTTGGGGGATAGAGTGCATCACAAAAAGACTATGGTAGATAAAATATTAGAGAATCAAGGATTCCATTTGAGATGCTTCAAGCACATACACAAAAAAACTAGAAATATCATCAATAGCAGAATTTCAAGTGTTGCAAGCACAAAGAACAAGGAAAAGGGAAACATTAAGGAAGAAACTTCAAGTAAAAGAAGAAGAAATGGAAGTTCGCCAAAAGGCATGGAATTATGCAGTTAGAAATAGCGTGTTGGATTGTGGTATGCCATAAAACATAGACCTAAATAATTTTTAAGAAAAGTAGAAAGGATAACAATGAAAATTGTTCTTAATTCTATGTCTTATTCTCCTTCGACATTGCCAAAATGTTTATGCATCTACCAGATGAACCTTAATTTCTGTAAGTTATCCAAGTGACCCTAATTACCTGTTCCCTATTATATTTTGTTCCCCAGCAGTAGAGGAAGCATATACTGAAGCGCAATTTCACAACCGAAGCTGAGTGATTATGGTAGTACAACAACATTGGTGGCAAATATTACCAGATATGGACAATATGTTGGCTGTATCAGTATCTTCACTGATATAACCACTGAGTCTGATCTTTAAAACTATAATATAATATTAAGCTGAAGTGAAAAGCATTTTTCAATTGTTATAGGTAATTGGGGATCAAAGCCTTGATCTCAGGATTGCATAAAGGTAAGGATGATAGATGAAAGATGCAAATATTCAAATCCAACTTGACAAGATAATAGAAAACGTAGAATCAAGAAGTCATGCTTACCTGCGACATTTTGGCCATCATAAACGCCTTTATATACCGTACCATAAGTCCCGTGAGCAATAACATTCTTTATATCCAACTTAGACAAATCAATCTCCCATTCTTCCTTGGGTCTCTTGGCCTCTTCCCTTGACCGTACCTTGCTGAGGTGCTTCTCAAGCTGATAATCCAAACTTTCCAAATTAATTGTATCGGCTCTGATGAATACGTCCTTAGTACCAATGCTACCAACACCCTTCACCTTCGATTTTTCAGCTGTTCCAGCTTTCACTTCCTCACCAGTATTTGAATTCATATTTCAAATCCAAACTGAAGAATCAACCGCACCAAACACCCAAAAAGAAGAGAGAGAAAAATCCACAATACAGAATAGTTCTCCTCAAACTGGCTATCACAATAAAATTGCTAAGTGAAGCCAACCCAATTATTACCATTAAAATCAGAAAATCGAGTGCAAAGAGGAATGGGAAAAGCTCTGTTCTATATGATTTGAATTCCAGAGATAAAGCTTCTTCCCGCAAACCTGAAATAATGTAAATACAATCATTTCCAAGACCATCTGATGGAGACATAAAACCCATAAAATAAAATAAACAGTAAATCACCAATAAGTAGAAAAGGACCCAACTAATATAGAATTAAAGAAACTGAGAAATTCAAAATTAAATTGACCAATAACAACAGTAAGACAATTTGTTGAAAGCAAAGTCTCATCATAAAATAAAAATAAAACACTTAGAATAAAAGAAAAATCAAAACTTGAAAATGAACGAAAGAAACATGGAGAAGAAAATGAACAATGAAAAAAAAAGGATTAAGAAAAACAAATTTAGCTCGGATGATTGATCAAAGACCTAGAAACCAGCAATTCTATTGACGAAAACCATTAAAAAACCCTGTGAAGAAAAGACGGAAAAAACAGTGAGAGAGAGATAAATATCCGAATATAACTGAAAGAAAAAAAAAAGGATAGGAAAACCAGGAAAAGGGGAAAAAACAACCAGAAAAAAAAAAAAAAATGGAAGCGCATAAATGAAATGACTTCAAAAATACAGAGAGAGGCTTGGAAATCAAATACAGATAAAGGCTTGGAAATCACTGAAAGAGATTAAAATAAAGAAAATAGTGAAAAAATTAAAAAATAAAACTCCAAAAAAAAATAAAAAATTCTTCGCGTAAGACCCAGAAATCAAATTCTATCAAAGAAGACCAAAATCAAAGAAAAAAAAAAACGAAATCGGGGAGAGAGAAGCAAAAGGAAACCTCAGCCGCTACTTTTCTGCCACTAGAGATTTAGAGATGATGATGAAGGAATAAGGAGTAGAACTGCCGCCTTGACATCATAGAAGAAGAAGTAAACAAGAGAGGGATTGAAAAGGGAAGAGAGCACACGAACAACGACCGACTACTGGAAACCAGCAACGCACCCAAAGATAGAAATTTTGAGATGGAAAATTCAACTATATTATATAATAATATACTAATTTAAAATACTTTCATATTCTTTTCTAATTTTAAAATATTTTACCAACAGATACTGACTTAAAATTATGATTGATACTTAAATTTCATCAATACTAGAATTTTCAAAAATTAAACTGAATAACCAATTGTTAAAAATGTTATTCTCACTACATATTAGAAAACATTATATAATATAAACATACTTATTCTTTTTTTTTAAATACTTAACTTAATATTTAACATCTTATAAATTGGCTTGAGAATTTAAAAAAATTAATATTTTAATTATTATATACGATCTTAAACTGAGACCCAACTAAGTCAACTCAAATATGGTAGATTTTTTTACATTAAAGCTTTTATATGACATAAAATAAATGCAAATGAATATATAATATATTTTCAAATTTATAAAAATGTACTTCTTAAATCTATTTAAGTAAAAAAAATTGTTTATTTTATTTTGAATTTACCCGTGGAAAATTGTGGGATGCCCACTGTAAAAAAAGTCAACCAATTGAGTGTTACACTAATGTATTTTGTTTATTTGATAAGAAAACAATATTTCTAATAAAATGAAGAACTGTAAACTCGTTTGGATCAAAGTGCAGAAACTTTAAAAAATAATTTGGATATCTCAATGATATACTTTTTGATTTGGCATGTGAGTATTAACAAATAACAATCATGCCAAATCTTATATGTAAAAGGAATAAATATTCTACATTAAAAATAAAAAATAAATAGAATAAATTTTGCAGCTGAAGAAAATAGGCATCTGATATTTTTTTTTATAGCTTACTTTTTAATCTAATAATAGGACGCACATCTTAATATGGACAAAATTTATTAAGAGACATGGGATAGAGTGAAATCTTTATTTTACCTCTTACGGTGTACCGCTCATCAAGTACCAGTGTATCGATATGCAGAATATATAAGTGTCGGTACACCGGTATTTGATGAGAGGTACATTGATAGGGGTAAATTGAAATTTTCACTCCATGTGTCTCCTAACATATTTTGTCTGCATTGGGTTGGTTAATCTTAATAATATATGGCATTCAATAAAGTTTATTACTTCTATTAAATTAAAATTTTAAATGTGTCAATTATAAAAGCAAATTTTATTTAAATATTTTGATCATTATATATAATCAAATGAAATAAAAATTGGTAGAGAATTTTGATTCAACTGTCTACTTTATTAAACTAAGATTAAGAGATTTTAAATATTTGAAAAAATCATTTTTAAATTTATAATTAAATGTCATTTCTTTAATATTAAATCATATCCTACCAACACATCTTATATATTTTATAATCAAATTACAAGAATTCGTATATTAATTATATCATCGTTAGAGTATTTCTTGTAAGATTATTTTTGCACTGAATACTGATTAGAATACGATAATCTTGTACTTCCTCTTTTAACGGATTTACCAGAATAATGCTTACATGGACAAAAATGCCCCTGATGGTTTGACATAAATACCCTTCTCCAGTGAAAGAATATTCCTCTTTCTGAGGTCCACAATTCCAAAAGTCAGTCTCAGACCTCTAAAAAGTCTGAAAGGATTTGGTGGATCTTAGACCAAATTTTTAATTATTTTTAATCAATTACAAATTAAAATTATTACATAATGGTTTATATTTTATATTTCACTCAATAATAAAATAAATTGAGGGGGGGAGTCGACTTAGATGTAAATCCAAAGGTTTCATTGGAATCCCTTAATCAAGTTGAATAAATTACTTTGAGTATAATCCTGTAAGTTCTATTAATATGTAGTCGTTAAACGTAAAAGGTGTTATATTTAGAAATATTTTTTTTATAATTGAAGTGTTTAGGATGAACTGGATAACACAATAGAGAGTAGCTCTCTCGAGTAAGATGAAATTCAAAATCAAATATCTAAAAATAAATTGAGCATATGTTTAATTCAAAGAATGATCATGAGTTCATGAGCCAAAGTATTTGTTAGTTGAGCTACCTATCGTGAGATTCAATAATCATGTGATTAATTTTATTTTCTCTAAAGGAGGTTTATTTTCAACATCAAAATAATGTGAAACTAATGTTATTTGATAACTCATAAGATTTGCCATCCAATAAGCTCAAGTTTGTGTATTTTCAACATGGCTTGAACAAGTATAATGGGTTTACGAAGACGAACATTATTTTTGAATTTTAAAGTAGGGAAATTTAAGTATTACAAATTTTATGAAAACTATCAAAATATTAAAGTAAGAGTTATTGAATATTTATTTTTTTTAAATAAATCATCCGATAAATATTGTTACTTGCGATGATGAGTCTAATAGTGAAAATACATCAAAGTAACAATACATTAAAACCCCTAAAAATAATACTCTTGGGACTAACAGAAATTATTATCTAAACGGAGTTATTGATTTATCGACAAATGAATATTTATTAATTTAGAGAGAGTATTTTGTTTCTACTACTTATATATGCATGGCTTATAAATCCAAAAACAATACATGTGGTCAAAAGTTAATAACATAGAAGTGCAAGAGACTCCAAGAAAAAAGAGATCGACAAGTTGTGTTTTATCGACTGTGTCTCCAAAAGAGGTCTTTCAAGCAGTAATAACCTTAAATAACTACTTGTTAAAACATGAAAAAAATATACCAGAGGTGGTGTATGTATTGCAAAAAATTAAGGATAAGGTTGAGTTTAGTTTAGTTACAAAGAAAAAACAGACAACTTTAGATGCATATTTTAAAAAAAAGTTGAATTGAGAAAATAGAAATTATAAGTAAAAAGTTATTTAATATTGTATTATGAATTTTTGTGTGTCATTTTTTATTTACTTCATCAATTATTAATTTATATTTCATTAGGCCTTTAAGATTTTTTAAAAATTATTTTCTTATACATTTAGTGAGATTATTAATTTAGTACATTGACCGATGTTGAGACCAGAAAATTTTATTATTTAAGTGAGATTATTACAAGTTTCTTATTTTCAAAGGGTCGGAAGTTGACTATTTGTGGCAAACTAATATTAGGAAATGAAATATCTATGGTTGGTGAGTCTACGGTCTAAAGCTTTAGATTACGTGACAAAAGACAATTTGATGTTTCCCGACGACATTCACTTTCTTAAGCCATACGGCTAGTTTGCAACTGCCGAGGCCGGCCCCACATACGAAATGGTGGGACCCACCATTCACTCTCCATCAATTTTCTACCACTTTTTCTAGATTTTACCAAAAAGAAAAAGAAATTATATTTTTAAATAGGCATTCTAATTTCTCAGTACATTCGTAGCTACAATTATTATTATTATTTTTAGAAAAAGGACAACTTCAACAAATCAGTTTGTTAAGTCTTGTGAATTGCATGAGTTTTGTCCATTAGATGAGTCAAGTCAATCTAAGTCAATAATCAAACTTAATCGCCGTACTTTAATTTATTAAATCAAAATTTTAACTTAACTCAGCTCATTTTAATCATAACCTATTTAATTTCTGTGAAACCCCTATCCACAGAGGTGGGAAGAGTCCCACATCGGTAGTAGAGGAGGAAAAAATGGGGGGTTTAAGTGGCAAAGTCCCTTGACCAAGTAAGACACATTTTGGGCCGGGCTACGTGGGCCCAGGCCCAAATGCAAAATCATGCGGGTTCGAACTTGTGTGCGAGGCCCAAAGTAGACAATTTCTTACTTAGTCAAGCCCTAAGCTCTGTGTTCGAGTCGGGTCGTTACAAATTTGGTATTAGAGCTAAGGTTCTACACCTGGACTGTGTGGGCCTTTCCTCATTCCCTAGAGTTGTTGAGCTGGATCGATTCGAGTCGGGGACGGCTTGAGGCTTTAGGGGGAGTGATTGTGAAACCCCTACCCACCAATGTGAGAAGAGTCCCACATCGGTAGTAGAGGAGGAAAAAAATGGGGGATTTAAGTTGCCAATCCCCCTTGACCAAGTAAGACGCATTTTGGGCTAGGCCACGTGGGCCCGGGCCCAAATGCAAAACCATACGGGCTCGAGCTTGTGTGCGAGGCCCAAAGCGGACAATTTCTTACTGAGTCAAGCCCTAAATCTTGTGTTCAGGTCGGGTCGTTACAATTTCACTTATTAAATGAGTTAACTAAGTCAGTTCAATTTATTTATTTATTTATTTAATCTAATATAAGTATGTGGTCAGGCAAAAATAGATTGATTAAATTTGACTCATATGAAAGCTTTATTCAACTTGACTTGCATCAATTTATTTATTAAATATATTAATTAACTTGAAAAATCTTAGATGTGCCGATTCTATTCATCATTTATTAAATAACTAACTCAATTCCAGTACCAACTAAATTTAAATGGGTTGATCCAATCTTCGACCAATTCATCAAATACTTGACCACACCTAATTCATATGATATCAAAATCATCCATGAAATGGGTTAGCTCAATCCAAATGATTTAAATGGGTCAATTTGACTTTTAGTTAACATAAACTTATTTATTAAATTAGTTGAGACAATTCAGCTTAAAACATTCATTAACTATTTTTTTCTTATATAGATTAGTTACTGACAAACATTGAAAAATAAAATTTTTAATTGGAGAGAATCATTTCTTTTAAAATTTTCCAATGAAAATCAATTTTCTCACTGAAATTCATTTTTCGAAGACACCAACAAACATGCCCTAAATGATGAATCTAAGCCTTTTAAATTAGTATTGTTACTATTGTTATTTTTATTATCATTGCAAGTAACAATATTTAACTGATGATTTATTTAAGGAGAGTCATATAGACACTGGAAAGTCTGTCTCTATACACTTATTTTCAAATTTTTTGATGACGTTACCATTCTACCCCGCGTATAAATTCATTCGAACGAACTTTCAGTTCATTCTCAATTCGTTCGAATGAATATACTCATCCAAACAAACACTTTAGTGTAATTTCATTCAGTTGAACGAGTATTCATTCGTTCAAATAAACATATATGTCAATCCTTCACAAATTTCAACTCATTCATTCGAATGAACCAAACTGTTCATTCAAACAAATGAACATATATGTCAATCCTTTACAAAATTCGACTCATTAATTTGAATGAATCAAACTGTTCATTCGAACAAATGAATACCCGTTCGAATGAACAAAAATTACACTAAGGTGTTCATTCGGATGAGTATATTCATTCGAACGAACTTATTTATACGCGAGGGTAGAATGGTAACTTCATCAAAAAATTCAAAAACGGGTGTGTAGAGACAGATTTTCCAGGTGTTTATATGGCTGGCCTTCATATAATTTAAAAAAAAAAAATATTCAATAACTCTTTATTTTAATATTTTGATAGTTTTCATAGAATTTTTTTAATATTAGACCCACTCTCTCCTATGGCCTGTCAGGGAATACGGGCTTTTAAGCCCGAGCGTATGCTTAGACCGATTCAGTTAAGTCTCAACTTACAAGTTTCAACTGACTTCTTCGCCGCCTCGGCCCTCTAAAATTAGACAGACCACATCACACCACGCCACCGTCTCTGCTAACTTTCAAACCACCATCTTCGCCGCGTCTCTCTCTCACCGACTTCCATCTCTCGTCGGTGGGATGGGTATAAGATCATGACTGGAGTGAGGACAGATTTTTGAAACACAAGACTCGAAACTCCTCTTTCCTCTTTCACTCTCTCTTCTCTTCCTTTTCCTTCTCTCTCTCTCCTCTTTCTTCTTTTGATTAAGCAGCATCTGTTGCCAGATTTTCACCAAACAGCGCCTCTGCTGGCCTTCTATCGCCGCTGTCCAGCCGTGCCAGAAGACGCAGAGCCTGCTGTTCAACTGCTGCTACAACCAGTTCTAGCCGTGAGCAGCCCTGCACCTTGCTTCTCTGTTCTGTTCGAACAGAGCTTCATCCTGCAGCCGTTCGTGTATCGTCCTGCTGCCTGATCGAGGCCACCTGTTTCCTCCATTGAAGCACTTTGCTGCCATCCACAGTTCATAATTTCTTGAAGCAATTCATGGCTGAAGCAAACATGGAGATGGGAATGACTACAGATTTGCCATCGTCTTCTAGACGGGTGCGAATAACTACAGATGGGCCATTGTCTTTAGAAAGGGTCAATGTAGTTTCTAAACCTGAAAACAATTTTTCTACTGCAAAAATCCGAATCACCCATACATTATATATTCAATGGCTTCAGCTTTCACAAGAGGGAGTGCTGCAAATCATTCGAGTACCGGAGGCTTTTACTACTGTAAGCAAGTCTGAAACACACAATTTGATACTCGACCATTTTCTGCGTCCTCACACATCCTGTCGATTAGTCGAGGAGATGTTTTCTCACTTCTCCCTTTGTCGTCCCTACCGAGAGGCTTCTGCAGCTTGTACTGCATCAACACTCGCTGAAATTGCGCAGTTAGCACCGCAGAGAGGTGACCTCGAGTTTGAATGTGAAATTTCTTGTGAGTCCTATGAGAGTATATACTTTGATGGAGAGGGAGAGATTACAGTCTCCGACGCTGCTGCCCTCGATTCAACGGATGAAGTTCAGATGATGAAGATGAACAGTTTTCAATCGAGCGAGTTCAGAGATTCGATGTGCGTAGTCTGCCAAGAAGAATTCTCTGCCGGTGAAGAAATCTTGGAGATGCCCTGTTCTCACATATTTCACGGCAACTGCCTTCTTGAATGGTTGAAGGAACAACACATCTGCCCGTTGTGCCGATTTGAATTGCCATAGCAACAGCAACATATGGTGGTGGATGTTTAATTCTCCATGTTTTTTTCTGCTAGTCTTTAGTTTTCTTTTCTAATTTTTCCAATCTTCTTTGTGCTGTAAATCCATTCATATGTCAAAATTAGCAAAATGGAGAACTGGTTTTTGAGAAGGGCAGTTTTGTATTTTGTGGGTATGTGGGTATCAGGGGCCGAAAATTCAGTGGATCTCTCTTCAAATTTCTTTTTTTTTTCAGAAATCTCGGTCACTTTTTTTCTGGAAAAATTTCATTAAAAAAAAAAAAACTGTTTTAAAAAAATATAAATATCGACCGATATTCATCAGATAGATATCGACCGGACTGGCAACCGATATTTAAAAAAAGAAATCAGCCCATACTCAGCCGAATTTGTTTTCTCTGGTATGTATCGGACCAGGTTTAAACACCTGGTGGGGATTGAGATGGGCTGGGCTAGGCCAGTAGGGCTGCAACTCTGTCGGGCCGGGTTTGGTTTTGTTCCAACTTGAGCCCATGCCCAGTATGTAGTTAAAGGGCTAGACTGTGATTTCCTGTATGTTTTTTTTTTTTTATGATTAAGGTGTCTAAGCCTCTTAGAGCACCCAACTAATCCTCGAGTCATGTGCAAGCTTCTTTTACCACACACCGAGTAACTCTACGAGTTGTGGCCCTTTGAAATAGAGTGAGAATCGAACTCTGGACACGTGCTTCTCAAGGTGAATTCTTGACCATCACTCAAACCTTTTGTATTAATTTTTCCTATATGTTCAAACATGAGACTGAACTGATGTATATTTGTATGACCCCAGCCTTTACTATAAACCTGGAATGCATGTGAGGGCTTATTAAGGCTTGGGCTTTTTGAGCTCAAAATAGATTTCTTAACATTATTTTATAGAATATTAACTTATATATTAGGTAAGTTTTATATTTCTATAGGTCTTTAATTAAGGAAATTGAGTTTCTGTAAGTTTTAATAAATTTACTTAAATTTGGGCTTTTGGGTTGAATTAGACTCTTTTGCACTAGTCCTAACCCGAATTGAAATTCAGGCCTGATACGGGTCTTAAATGAACCCACTCCATGTCTGGGTCGCTTGAATCCGAATTTTTTAGGCTTTCTCGTGTAGGTTGGGGTTTAGCCCAACCCAAGTTGCACCGGCTCGGCATGGACTTCGGTGAGACCTGTTCCAACAAGATCTCATGGACGGAATGGTGGAGAAATTTAGGGCTACAATTCAGGTGGGTCAGGCCTGGTTTTGGGCCTTGGCAAGGCCCGGCTTAGGTTGGCACAAATTGATCAAACTTACTCAACCTGAACTGTATTTGTAAGATTCAAGCCTATTTTCAAGCTTAAATGTGGATGTAAATTTATAGACACTCCAGCTTCATTGCCCATAAAGGGTTTTTTTATTATTCTATAAAAATATAAAATGTATTACATATATTTGATATTTATATACAATATTAATCAAAGATAATTAGATTTTACAATTATTGCTCAAATTCATAAGGGTTGCATTAGGTTAAAAGTAATACTCCCTCCCTCCTATTTTAGTTGTCTCATTTGAAATATTTGTATTTTTAAAGAAACTCTCTATATAAGGCTAATACTCATGTAATCTCATCCATTTTCAACAGATTTTATACTACTCAAATACAAATGATACAACTATTTTGGGACAATTCCGAAATCCATATAGGACAACTAATTTGGGACAGAGGAATATAGTTTTTTTTTTTAAAAGCAACCCACTTTGATAAAAAAAAAAATTAAAGGTTTATGTAACTCAATCAATCTTGAATTTCAACTGACTCAACTTAACCTAATTCAATCCAATCTAAATAAAATATGAAACAATTTAAGTACTAATGAAAGAAATTTGGTACATGGTCTACATGCATTTTGTCATGAAAATATAAAACTCATCTGAGTGGTTTTTAATTCAAAGTCGAGTGATTTTATGTATTTATGGGATTAATCTTACCTTCAATATGGGTGGAGATATGATATTTAAAAATAAAAAATAAGATTAATTTATACTCCTTCTATCCCAAATTAATTGTCCTATATAGATTTCAGAATTGTCCCAAAATAGTTGTCTCATTTATATTAGAATAGTACAAAGTGTAGTGAAAGTGGATGAGATCATATGGAGTCATAGTCTTATAAACAGAGTTTCTTATAAAATACAAAAATTTCAAATGAGACAACTAAAATGGCACGGAGTGAGTATTTATTTTGGATAAAGTCGAGTAACAGAAATCAAAATTCATATACTTATTAAATTTGAAAATAAAATAAAATAAACATATACCATTCATAATGACATTCTACTTGTAAAAGTGTTTTGTGACCTGCTACATGACATGCTTGTGGAGTCAGTCTGAATAGAATTTTGATGGATGACATGTATTTACTTGATGAAATTGAAAGAAAAGTTTTCACAATAATTTTAAAAATGGATGCCCATTTCTATTATTCTCTTTAATGAAATTAGTGCTTATATACAACGCTACGATGGAGCCTGTTTACCAGACCAGTTTATATGAAGTGCTCATTTTTTTTTCCTTTTACTATTTTATACTCTAAATAAAATTATTGTAGTCTAGTAGTAAAAATAGTAGTAAAAATACTTGCTTTTCATGTAAGTAAATTTGGCTTCAAATTTTGTTGATAATTATTTTTTCATTTTTTTGAAAAGTAATGAATAATAATTAAGGAATGTTCATTTGTTTGAGTCTAATCTAAATAAATGATATTCGACAAAAAAAAAAAACGTTTGATGGGTTGAACTCAAACTTTTAACTGAATTATTTTTTAAATCCAAATATAATTAAATAACACAACCCAAACATGTCAAAGTTTAGAAGACAAATAAATGTAAAAAATGAGACTGAAAATATTGATGCTTATAAAATGTGAGCGTGAGGTTGTAAGCTCAAACTCCAATGGCGTAATTTTGATGGATGCTAAACTAGTTCTGTTCTACCAAAACACAAAACTAGTTGAGTTTTCACACATTGGATTTGTCTTTAAATGGTTTGAGAATCTCTAAATGAATCTGTTCTCATGAAATGGGTAAAAAAAGAAACTGATGAATAGATAGGAAATTATGTAAGACAGTAGAAATGACAAACGTTTAAAGTCTTCTACTCCATTAAAATTTTACAGTAGAAAAATGATTGTTTTCTCCCACATTCTTTTGTCTACTCTCACTTAGGTTTTAGAAGTTAGAACCCACTTTTTTTACTTTAACATAGTCAACTGTGACAGAAGCCTTTGGTCTGCAATCATGGAGTCATCATATTATTAAAATAGTAAAGAAATGAGAGATAAGACTTCGAGAATTTATATTTATAATTATTGACCTCTTCTACCAAACCAATGATTTTTATATTTCAATATATTTAAATAAAAAACATTTTTAGATTCAGTCATTCAGATAGGACAAGTGGAACACATAAGATGAATTTCAGTTGGGTTTTAGCATAATGGTAGTTCTAATGGTGGAGTAAATTTTAATAAAATTATGATTAAATGTAAATTGTCAAAATATTTCTGAAATGATCAAGGGTACTTAGTTTTGGTGATAGATTTAAGAGGTTAAAGAAGTGAATTTAATGTGTAGCATAATGTTATTTGGTATTATCTTTTAAAAAAATTAATAAAAGCTGTATTTAGATGACGGATAGAGAGGTAAAACCGAGGATAATCGAGAAAATTCTAAATTTCTTCTCTCCTGTACAAATTTGAAAACTCTTTCACTGCAGTAAATAATCACTTTACCTCTCTCTCTATCCTCAACACTCTCTAGCTCAAGTCTCAAACCATTTCCTCATCCAAATCGAAGGTACCTCTCTACCACTAAAACCCATATTCTTAATTATTTAATATCTTTTAATATTTATTTTTATGAAAATAATTTTTCTAAAAAATTGAGCATATGATTTTAGAGAATAATTTCGAAGGTTTTGGACTTGGGTTAAAAATTTTGGTTAGGAGACTATTTTTCCTAGCTATGGACAATACCCAAAAAAACTTATATTCTGATTTATTTATTTTCCGAGCAATGGGATGAACAATTTTGGCCAATACATTGCATGAAGAAGATCTTGAGGAGATGTCTCATCTAATGGAGGATTTTATCTGACTAATTATTGGAGTATATGAAGACCTCTCAATTTCATAAACACTGAGTAAACAACTTCGGAAAGTGGCTCAATAAAATTAATCGGCAACTGAACTCAAAACCCTACTTTAAAAAGTAGACTTTTTCACCACTAACACAAATTTCTTGAATTTACCTCTGTATCTTGGTAATTAATCTATGACATTCAACCTTTGTACAAGAAAATGCTGAATGTATTTGACTTTACCAGGTCGGTTGTTAAGTATTAAACACAAGTTAGATGTTTTTACTCTTGGTGTTTCGAGTCAAATGCATTTATCAATTGTTGTTTATTTTTATTAAATTGTTTTTTCTACCATTAACAAAAATACTTTTATAAAATTAAAAAAGTTAAAAATCTTAAGCAAAACCACATGACCCACATTGACTATACAGATCTGTTTGTCCATCTTTGAAAAAGATGGGAAAAAAATATCTCTTGACCAAAATTTGCTGACCAAAAAATTACAAAGTATTGGTCCATTTCAGCCTTTAAAATTGCAATTTTATTTTCCTAATTAAATTTTTTAACCAAGTGTAAAACGTTCAAAATTATTCTCTAAAATCATATACTTGTATTTTTGGAATACTTATTTCCATAAAAATAAAATATAAAAAATCTTTAAAAACAGGAAATTTGGTCTTTGATCAATATAACAAAGAGGTTTGATACTTGAGCCATGGAAAAAAAAAATACGTATCGGTCGATATTTACTGATATCGGGCGATATCTGATATATATCGGCGATATCGGTGGTTTTGATTAAAAAAGGTAAAAAAAATTAAGAGAGAGAAAATATCGGCCGAGAACGATATTTAAACCCCTACAGGAGACATTTGAGTGCCGGTCAACATTCAAGAATAGAGAGATCAAGATTTAGAGACAATACTAAATATGGAAAGATCTAGATCGAAAAGGACATTGATAGAACCGAGTGTGATACCCTTGTGTTGTGGGTGTTTGGTGGGAGAAAAATAGGTTAGGTGTTAGTGGTATATTTGAAAACGATTCCCTCATTTTAACATAATGTCTTTTGGGAGCAATCTTCAGGTTAACTTGCCAAAACAAATTACGTGGATTCAAAATAGACAATGTTACGCTGACAGAACAAGAAATTACACCGAAAGAGATTAAGATCGCTGCTCATGTCAAGGAGATAAAGTACTCGAGCACCAGAGAGATGCAAGAGAGAAGAGATTTGAGATGGAAAGAGAGTAGAATGGAGATTAAAAAAAATGTATTTTTTGTTTATTATTTAAAAAAAAATCACAGTATAAAAATCACATTTTTTATAATATATTATAATGATAACACGTGATGGCAGGTGACATAGATGAGCATGGGATGAGTGTGAGGAAGGGTGGTAGACATCATCACAAGAGGCTGCCAAAAGCTTGGGGACATGGGAAACACCAAAAACATCATAATTGTGAGTGGCTGTGTGTGTGAAAACAATCAACACCCAACTCTCAAGCGTGAACACATTTATATACGTGTCTGGATTACATTACATTGTCATTATTTATTTTTATTATTAAAATTATATATATATATATATATATATATATATATATATATATATATTAATTTACGTAAAAAACTGTAGAATACCTAGCGTAAAACCCGCACAAGTGAGCTCACTACTCCTAAGGTACACCAAGGTTGGGCCATGGGGGTTCGAACTTTCAACCTCCTGCCTCCTGAGACAGGAGGCAACTATTAGAGCTACACCCATATGGGTATTTAATTTTTTTAAAGGTAATTATTTTTGTGACACCATTTTCTCTCGTAATGCACTATTTTAAAATGAAATTCTAATTTTATCTTTACTTTTAGAAAATATTAAAAAAAAAGAAAAGAGAAGATAAGTAAAAGCAAAATTGAAATTTTCTTTCAAAAGAGTACACTGTGAGAAAAAAAATGGTAGTACAAAAATCACTAACTTTTTTAAACAGTCGTACGATAATTAATGAGATTATGAAGTTTTATTTTTAATTGATTATTTTATCTTTCATTTTTTAAATTAAAATTTATAAGACTAAAATTATATAATTTAATTGTACAATTAATAATGAAATTTTACATATTTTATATTTATGAATTACGTATCTATTACATTCAATTAGGTAGATCTTACCATATTATTTTGACTTTTAATATTATAAAGAAGGGAAGGGACCACTCGATGTCGATGCTTCTAAAGACAAGAGTGGGTAAAAAAGCACTCTATCTTGCAATAATATCTATTGAATTTTCTTTTACTGATTTTGTGCCTGTGGGCCTTATTTGGGTGAGCTGCTCACCTAAATACACTGTTTATTTGTAGGGTTCCTTGGTAATGGGTTGAACCCTAAACTCTTATTCATAGTGGGAAAGAAAAAAGTTCTTTTTGTTGATTTGGTAGAACAACTTCTCTCTGCATTGGAATCCCAATAAAATTGGTAGGTAAATGTTAGATAAAAATTGTATTTTATTGGTAGGAGTTGTTTATAATACTCCTTCTATTCAAATTTAGTTGTGAAATTTGAATTTTAAAATTGTCTCAAAATAATTGTCTCATTTATATTATAATAGCATAAAATGTGTTAAAAATTGATGAGAATCACCTCTCAATTAGAGTAGTTTAAAGTCAAATTCAAATTTCTTAAAAAATACAAATGTTTAAAATAAGACAGAGAGAGTATTACAATACAATTTTTTTTCCAAAAGGGAAGGTGTCCAAATCTCTTACAACACCGAATTATTCCCATTTTATTTTTTTACTACAAAAGTGTTCAGAGTTCTTAGAGCATAAAACTAATTATTGGTGTATATGTAAATCTCTCTACTCATATATTCCGTATAACTCTATAGAGAGTAGCCTGTGGAGTAAATGGAAATCGAACTTAGAACTCCTACTTCATGAGGTGGGTTCCTGACCATTATTCTAATCCCTTTAAGTTAAAATTATAATATGTTTCATGCATAGTTTTTTTTTTTAAGTTAATAAAATATACACAGGTTTAGATGAACATGGTGCACGGATCATTAGGTGGATAAAATTGTAGTTAAAAATTTAGCCACTTGATTTTATTGGCCAATATGTTAAGCGTTCTTAATTTATGAATGCATTGTGATTTTAACCACTAAGATCTAGTAGCTAGAATTTGAAATGTTCTGGTTGAAATTTGAGTGATTTGTTGCTCATCAAGTCTATCCGGTTGACATTTCATGAATACGAAAAAAATTGTAGAAAAAATAAAATTAGAATTCAAGTTTATTTCTTAAGTTTTTTTTAATTTTTTTTGTCTTTTTAGATTTTTATTAAATTTCTCTTTGAGTAAAATTGAAACCCTTTTGGATTAATATTTGATAATTATGCTATTATAACTTGAACTATAAACATTAATAGATATATAATAATAATTTATGTTTTTATTTGCAAAGCTTAATCTGAATGTTGGAAATAATTATTTGCAATAATTTTATAGTATTCTCTTCACATTTTATCATATTCTATATTTTTAATTTATTATATTATCTTTTTTGAAACAAAATGAAACGCTTGAAATATTGAAACGTTCTGCTAAAGAGTCAAAACTAGCATAGATTCTGAAACAGATTTGATAATTATAAAATTTAATAAGCAATTTATCTGAATAGGGAAACGTAAGAGAGATCTTCCTACCTAAGCTTATGCAAGATTTGAGATATATCCGATATATATATTGGCGATATCGGTCAATAACGGTGGGTTTTAAAAAAAGAAAGTAAGAGTGAGAAATCCTCAGTCGTGATATCGAGATTTAAACCCTGCTTATGTGTTTAAATTTAAAATATATTCATTAATTTTAGCTGATAACATTGGCGTTGGAAAAATTGTTAATAAGAAACACTAAATTGTTTTTTCATCTTTTAGATTGTAACATCTATTAAAAATGAAAAAAATAAAATAATTTCTTTTTATTAAAATTCCCTGTGTCCACGTCATCAACTTTTATTTTTCAAGTAAAATACATGTACTCCAGGACAGAATATATTAGAAAGACAGAACAAGTGTGTAAAAAAAATTTATAACCATTTTAATCTTGAGATTCTAAATTTTAAAATATTAATAATTAAAATATTTAAGCTTTTCAGAACCTATCTTATAAAATTACGATAATTAAAAGTGAGATATTTATATTAAAGTATTTTTCACTTTCACAGAGCACCTTCCAACTAAAAAGTGCACGCGATTAAAGTAAAAGGTGGTTTGAGAATCTTAATTATTGTTAGAGCAGTTTCTTAAAAATTATTCTCTAATAATATGTCTTGAATTGGTAAGTTCTACAGTAAATTCAATAGAATAATGGAAGCAATTTTCACTCACATTAATATGTTTATTAAAATTATATTTATCTTAAATTTTCACTCATTTAATTTTTATATTCTACTATTAAATTATATGAATTTCTACCATCAAATAAAATTGAATTATTGAGAGCTCAAAAAATATGATTCTTTTGATAAAATTTAAAAGACGCAAAATAAAAGTAGATTTGATATTGAGATTTGTCTTTAGATGGATCATAGAACCCATGAGATTGAGTATGATGTAAAGAGGATCAGAGTAATAAGAGGCATAAGGATTTTTACTCTCATTTAATTATTTTTTTATTTTAAAATTTTAAAAATCAATAACTTGTATTTATCAAAACTTCAAAATATCAACATTAAATGACTACGCTAAAACTTTCCAGATACTGTATATTCGTGTAATCATCTATCCAACATACTATCATCTTCTATTGACTGAAAACTCTAACCCAACATCCTTGGGTCACATGCTCTTGTGACTCAGTTGGGTTCTCTCACTATAATTAAATTTTTATATTAATATTACTAAATTAAAGTATAGATTGTGAATATGTCAACTATAAAAAACATATTCTGATATATTTAATTTTTTTATCTGAGCAAATAAAATTAACAGGTGTTAGGGACCTCCATTTTAACTATATATTTTATTTGTTTAAATGAAATAGTTTTATATATTATTGTAATAATATTTTTCAATTTTAATATAATTAACTACTCATTTAAAATTAATATCTAATTCACTATAAAACACCATTTACTTTAAACAATTAAACTCAAGCCATATCAGATCAACATGTTCGTCTTTGGAATGATTATTCTTTTCATAGAAAATTAGATTAGAGAGTCTACTCTAATTAACCAAGAGCATTTGGTTTGATGGTCAAAATTCGTCCATATTTACTGGAAATCTTGAGATCAGGGGTCGAAATATCGGCCGATATATATCGTATTGGCCAATATGTATCGATTTTTTAAGACCGAACGATATTGGCCGATATGTATCAGCTGTACAAAACGATTATCGGCCGATATGACCAATATTCGGTCCGCAATATCGGTCACCATATCGGCCGATATGCAAAAATATCTGTATTTAATTTTTTAAAAACCGATAAGGTTTTTCACGCTTTTCTACGGTTTTTTTGCGGTTTTTCACAGTTCTTTCGATACGGTTTTCCATGGTTTTTTTCTGGTTTTTCACGGTTCTTCATGGTTTTTTGCAGTTTTTTCACGGTTTTGAATACCGGAGGAGAGAGAAACCTATCTGCCGATATTGCGGCCGTTATATATATCGACCAGGGCATTTTTTTGACCCCTGCTTGAGATTAAGTCCCTTCAATTAAAATGACCACTCTCCGTCATTGTCACGAATATAGTTCTTGAAATATTGATGACAATTAGTAATATCGGGAGATTTTCAAACTCTCAAAGTTTTTATCGGGAAATTAACGAAAAAATTTCACAGAAAATATATAAAATAAAAAACTTTATAAGGAATTTATTGAAAAGTTATCGGAACGTTATCACGATATTATCATTCATTGCGTTTTTAACATGATTTTTACCGGTATTAATGTGGTAATGATATTTTGTCAATAAAAATATGATAAATGTCACAAATACATTTTCAGAATATTAATGAAAATTAGTAATATTGGGATATTTTCAAATCTCTCAAGGTTTTTATTGGAAAATTAATGGAAAATCTCACAAGAAATATATAAAATAAAAAATTTAATAAGGAATTTACCAAAAAAAATTTCAGAACATTATCATGATATTATCATTTATCGCATTTTTAATATGATCTTATAAAAAATTTACCCGCAATTTAACACGATACCAATAAATATGGGTTACTAATGTGTTAATAATATTTTGCCAATAAAAATATAATAAATTTTAAAATATTACTGAGATATATAACATTACTCCCCTTTATTCTCTACCCTGACATATTTGGATTGAGAGGTTGCTTGGATACCTTAAGTCTTGAAAACCTAATTATACTTTCATTCGTACGGTTCTTGTGAGGAAAAAAATAACTACGAGTCTTTATATAACAATATACAGTTTTACGTTGTAAATCCTCCCGACGCTTTTGTTGTAGAAAAAGCAGTGGTAGGGCCCTTTTATATTTTCTTCAAACGAGAAAATCTCCCTCTTCCCGCCCTTGCCTTCCCCCTCACATGACTGCTCCTTCCCTCTCTTACCACTAATACTGCTAGTCCACCACCAAGATAACGACACAACAAATAATAATAATAATAATACTAGCATAGAACAAGAAGGAGGAGGAGAAGGAGAAGGAGGAGAAGGATGTGGAAGAGGGAACCCTCTTCCTTCTTCTCCCTTCATCGATATGGATAACACGCCAGACAGGAACCAGATCGGGACTCCTCTCTCCAAATCTAAATTCGAGGTCTTTACAAATCTCTCCCCTTTCTTCTTTCCATCAATCTGTCGGTTTTTTCATGCCTCTCGAATTGATCTGCTCTGATGCGGTTTTTCTAGGGTTTATGGTTCTGATTTCCACTGTTTCAGTGCCATTTTTCTTCATTTTCATTTTTGGGGGCTTTTTGGGTTTATTCATCGGGCTTTGTTTGGATGCATGGAAAGGGAACTGCTTTTCTGGAAAATTACTATTTCTGGACCATTTTGAGCTGAAAACAGACTAATTCTTTTCCAAGGAAGTGATTTTTTTACTCTAGATGGGAAAATGACTTTGATGATGATTATGATGAAAGTGCTTTTCTTTCCATGCATGTAATGCGAGCATTTTGATGGGATCAATGAATGTTTTTGCTTAATTTTTATACCTTGCTAGGGTTTGTTTTACAATTTTTTTGGAAGACGTTAAAATTCTTTTGGGGTTCAAAGAAATCTGTGGTTGAGGTTTTGGTTTCGTCATCTGAGGTGATTTTGTTGTCACTTTTGGGTTTGGGTTGAGGAATGGATTTTATTAACAAGTCAATTACCTTTATTACTATGTCTTCTACTTGAATTCTTTATTTGGAGTGCTTTTTTCCTTTGCTGTTTTTTTTCTTAATGCTAATTTGATGCCTCTGTAAGTATTTTTTTTTTGGTGTGATTTGGTTGGGGATTCTGCGATATATATATATTTTTTTTGATTCTTGTACAAGGGCTACTTTCTAATAGACTTGATGTTGATTTTTAAAGAATTCATCTTTTCTTTTCCTTAAGAGAACTGATGACTCGGAGTGCAACAGCAGGGTTGCGACACTTAGCAGTTCCACTGCAAATTAGGTTCTTATCAGGAAATCTGTGTAGCTAAATAATGTAATTATATACCGCTCAAAAAAAGCTAAATGATGTAATTAGATATATATTTTTTCAAAATGGGATGTAATGCATATTCATTCTTCCCTAATTTTGAGATTTTCTGCATGTTTTGAGGTGATCTATGTATCTCTATATATCGACAGTAAGAAGCCCCTAACATTCTCCTGAGAAAATACTCATAATCCAAATGCTATGTTTCCTCAAATTTCTGGTTACATGCACAGCATTTTAACTCTCTGGAAATATTGACTTGCTATTATTTGGTCATTTTGTCTAATTTTCTGGGGACTTTTTCTTTGCAAAAGGATTGGACTTTTACTATTGTTTTTACATTGCAGATTTTATAATGCCATTTTGCGGGTATTTTTAACCAGTCATTTGATCATTGTCTCTTGGTTATTCAGTGATTACAGCCTAACAAACTTATCTTTACACTTGCAGGACTCTCCCGTCTTTAATTACATCAATAATCTTTCTCCTATTAAGCCTGTAAAGTCTTTGCACATAGCACAAACCTTTCAGTCCCTTAGTTTTGCATCCCTTCCATCTGTGTTTACTTCACCACATATCAGTTCACACAAAGAGTACAGATTCCTTGGACGGTAATCCTGCTTCATGATGTATTTCTTGATGCAATTCTCCTTTTTATATGCTCTCTTAAAATAACTTCCTGGATGGCTTGTTTCCTTTCAGGCATCAGTACCCAGATTCATCAAAACCTCAGTTTTCTTCTGATGATGGGGAAGAAGACAAGACATCTACTGGTGTTACAAGCACTGTTGGTCGGTCCACTTGCTGCTCTCCTGGTGACCAGGAAAATTGTGAAATTGGCATTTCTATAGAAGAGTTCAATGTTGAGCCACCTAATGAGCGGTCAAAGCTATCCCTTAAGCTGCCCCAGTCCTTGCAGTATGTTGATTGTGATAAATTCAGTGATGCTACCCCACGATTTGCTATTAAAATGGAAATGGTTCAAGCATCTGCATCACTTGTTAAACATAGAGAGGAGAAACCTGAAGAACGATCAGTTTCGATGAATACTGAAGCAGAATTGCAGGGGGAATGTCAGCTTGATCAGACTAAGGAGGTAGATTCAGGATGCGATTGGGAGAATCTCATTTCTGATGCTTGTGATGATGTCTTGATTTTCAATTCATCTAATGAATCAGAGGCCTGTGACACAAATGATCATAAGACAGTGGATCTTGATGCTACTTCTGTTGCTCTTCTTTCACATGTCCATCATGACAACAGTGATAGTATACACAATACACAACCTCTTGGTTCTATGAATAATAATCTCAATCAAGACCCAACAATTCACCCTGGAGAAATTGAGAATGTGGAGCAAAAAGAAACAGATCACACCCCTCAGCTACTTCCTTGTGTATATCAGAATAATCAAGAGATTGGAGATCTAAGTGAGAAAATGGATGATAAAGCTGGAGACTGCATTTCCTTTGGTCCTAAGGTGCAAAACAAGGACTTCTTCATCTTTTTTATATTTAAATTGTTATTATGTGACTGCACATATTATGTATTCACTGAATTACTTTATTGCCTTTTAAGTTTTTTCTCACATATATTTGCTTAAGCTTCAGTACTTATTTGTTTTATTCCTGCACTTGTTCTATCCATCACTCTTAGCATTTGTTGATGAATTTTATATCTTTCTATCCTATGATGTTTTTGACCAAGTAAGTCCTTATGTCGCATTCATCATACATGCCAGTTCTTGGAAGACAAGTAGGTTGGTTGCTGGAAGAAGGTAATGAATGACCACCCATGATGAAATACTCTTATGGGAGGCTCATAGGGGTGCAAAAGCCAACCCACTTGACCCCACCGGAAATCAATAGATTGGGTCATGCATCCTCAAGATCTGGGTTGGTGTGTGTTCTCAAAAAAAAAATGACCTTAGATTGGTCTAGTTTGACTCCAATAAAACTCAACTCGAGCTGACATTTAAACAATATTTTAAGCATACATGAGAATATATAATATAACGCCTAATGCCTACTAATTTTTTTTGATTGATCCTAGTGCCCACTCCCTTGACACAACACATCTCTCCTCTCTCCTTTTTTCTCTCCTCTCTTCTCATGCCTAAACGCTAAATGGTCCAATTGATGCGAACATCAAGTCTGATTCGGATCCGATCGAGGATGAATCAGCCCAATTGGACTGGATTGATGAAATGACACACCAAATATATGCCCAGGTCAACAGAAGGAAGAGAGGGGCCCACCGAGGATCGCCACATCATCACATGGACCCCACTCAGATTGCCTACGGGGATTAGGAAAGCTTCCATTTGTTTTTCATTCCAAGAGGAAAGAGGAAGAAAGGGGAAAGAAAGAGAAAATGAAAAATGGCCAGATGAGTCCAAGATTTGATCACGCGAAACTGGGGATTATCGGATCGTCCAGTGGTTTTGATTGGATCGTCCAGTGGAGATTGGGTCGTCTGATGGATTGCTTCGGATCATTCGACAGAGAGCAAAATCGACTGTGTGAAAATCTAGTCTCTGAAAAACAATCCGACAAAAGCTTCGGATCTTATTGGATCATCCGATAGAAGATCGGATCGTTCGATCAAAGTGAGAGAAGCACCCAGATCTTCCGACGCAGCGCAGAAGCTTTTGGATAGTTGTTTTTTCTCTTTACTTTCGAAATTTGTCTACTTTCTTTGTTTTCTTTGAGAATAGGGCCTATAAATTCAGTGCTAGGCCACCTATTGTAGACACACTTGTTTTGAAGATCTCCTCAAGTGTGAGGTGAGTCTTTGTTTGGTTCTTTGCATTTAATTTGGGTTTTGTGTTTGTATTAAATTTAATCATTTGGATTAAAATTCTGCATGGTGAATTTTGATTTTATGCCTTGCATTTTATTTCCATAAGTAATTAATTATAATTCCACATCCAAATTTGATCTTAGAAGGTTCAATGTTTGACAATTTGAATTAGTGTTGGATTTAATTTCCATGCATGCTTTTGATTCAATTGGAGCATTGGAATAACAATTCCACATTCGCTTTGGCATTCGATTGAACACCCAATTTCATTGGTGAGTTATTTCCGCCAATTATCCTGATGAAATCGGTGTCATCTTTTTTTTCTTGAGTGATCATGTGAACTGAGAGAAGGTCCTCTTCATGGTTTCACCAACTGAAATCCTTGATTTGGATTCAAAATCCAGATCTAAAATTCATCCTTTAAAAAATAAAAAATTCCAAAGAATACATTTGCGTCATACCTACATCAATTGGTAATAACTGACACTTCTCCTCTTCCTCTTCTTTTTCATCATTGTCACTCTCAACTTTGGATGATAGCTCAACACTACCCGTTTTGCAAGCTTCTCGTTACTTAACATCCTCATATTTGCCCTCATTCTCCAAACCCAATCTTATTTCTCCATTTCCTTTGACATCCTGGTTTCTATGATCTCTTTTTCCTTTGATGTTCATTTTATAGTTCTTCATTTTTTGACCCTTGTCTTTACATTTCTGGTGGGTTTGTTGAACCTAAATGCATAGTAGTCAAAGTGCAAGGAACAATCAAGGTTCCAAGGGTCTAGAACCTAAGGTGGAAGGCTCTTGTTTATGTGCGAGCCTAATTTTGCTAGTTGCACTTATTTAGATACTTCAAAAATATTTGAACATTAATGGATTTGTGTCCTTATTGCATTGATTAACAAAATACAATACTAATCACCCAAACCACCAAAATATGTTGGTAATTGAGCTTCCATGTACTAATTATAAATAGTTAAATACATATCATATACATGCAAAAGCTATTGTGGGACTCAAATGAAAATCATTTTCCACTCATCTATCTACTTTCTTCACAAGACTACATCTCATGGATTTGAATATTGCATATCCAAACCTTGATCATGATCAAATTACTTCGACCGTGGGTTGAAACTTGTTTCGTTCTATACTTTTCTGCCTTTGCTCTTTGTGGCCCCAAGACTAATGATAATTCCACCAAAAGGTGATTTATAGGTGGTCTATTCTCATTGTTTGGTGGTGACTCTAGGTCTACTTCACAGACAAGGATGAAAGTGCTAGTGCTAGTTGGCATGCTTATAACCACTGATTTTTAGTTTTTCCACAAGAATTAAATTGACACACATGGATTCTGTAGGAAGAACATTAAAAAAATGAAAAATTAAAAATCATAAAGAAAAAGGATATGTGTCAGTAAAGTAAAAACACATGTTCTTTTGAACTAGTATCATTTCATCATCATTAGCGTTTTGAGTTTCATTTCCACCATTCTATCAAAGATCATACTCTCATTCCAATCCATCATGTTCTTACTCCAATTCAACTCTTTAAAGGCATTCCTGTAGCGTCCATGGTCCATGGTCCTAGGTTTTAATTTTTTTCTACACATGTCCAAATTATCTTAAATGATATTCACACGTTTTCTTATATGCTGGGGCTACCTTAATAATAGTAGCATTTGAATTAGTTTTTATTTCCTTCTTCTAGCTTATACATTATGCATATTGAAGGATTATTTAATCAATATATTCAATACCAAGTATTGTGAGAATATTCTTAGTATGCTATGGAATATAACACATTTAGGTGATTAGAGAGTTATAGATTACTTTAATAAAGCACAAAACAATGTTAACTAGTCAAAAATTTATGTCACAACCATGTAATCTCATTGATCAGTTGCCATTTTTTCATTTCATTAAAATTTAGGAGTTAAAAGGGCTCAGAATGTAACTTGAAGGGGTAGGTTGTTGGGCTAAAGAGCTTGCTACTCAGTATTGCATTAAGTGGCTGGTTCGTTCAAAAGTTCAAAATTAAATTCCCTAGATTCTCTCCCCACGCAAATAGAGCAAATGAGGTTCCACTTCTTCAGGATTTACTGTTTAGGCTTGTTCCTAAGATTCCCTAAAATAAGCCCTTAAGAAAAATGTTCTCCCCCTCAAAATTTATTGTTTTGGATGAATTGAACTGAATTTATTTTTATGATTGAAATTTTCCATGAGTTTAGAAAGATTTGATTTACTTAACCTATCATCATGAGCAATTGCGTATATATTTTCCTAAAGTGTTAAAAATTTCTGTTTCTAGAAATCTTTGCATTTCCTTTATTGAAATAGTACTCTATACCAAACAAAGATTGTGAAATTCTTGACTTAATACTTTTTTAACCACCGATTCAATTATGGAGTAGAGAATGCATTTTTGAGTGGAGAGCATCGTTGACAACATATTTTTAGAGTGAAGAACACGATGGAGAATGTAATTTATTTTGTCTATTTATATATACATATCATAGGTATAGGACGATTAGTTCATTTTGAAAAGGAAGTTCTATTAACTATAAGTCAATATTTACAAAAAAGGGCTGAGCTTCAAGAAAACAAGGAAAGCCCAAAAATATCTACATCCATTCAGCACCAAAACTGCTATTAGATACCCCAATTTAGTTATCTGATATGTATTTTGGGACTGTCCCAAAATAGTTGTCTGATATGCCATTTTGATTTTTTCTCTCTCTATCATATCTAATCTGATATAAACAATTCAAAATTTTAAAGTGGGACAACTAAAATGGGACGGAGGGAGTATTTTTTTTTTGAAAAGTAAAACTGCTATTAGATATTAAAATTATAAAATGAAGTTTGGGGTATACACCAGCATACTGTCCCACTTATATAAAACCATGTCATAATTACAAAATCATAAAGCAATAGTTTCTTTCCTCTTTTGCTTCTCCCTTCTTTTTCCTTTTCTTACTACCATCTGTCTACAAATCCAAAATCTTGAAAATAGTACCTCCCCCCCATGAGGGCTCTGCTGCAAAATCCCTGCCTAAGATAAAAAAGAGAAGGGTGTGTGATGAGGATGAATTTCAGCCTTTATAGGAAATTCAAAAAAATAACACATAAATTGTGTTGTGTATAGAAGTGAGTTCCAGGATTCCAAGTGATAGGACTTCCAGTGAACTGGAGAAAAATTGACAATGGGGTGATGTGCAATGAAGGCCAAGATGAATGCTGTCTGGTGGGATACTGGGCTAAATTTTTAGAACCACCTATGTAACTGAAGCTGAAGATGAGATTCTATACTCATCTGTTGAAAGGATAGATTGATAATATAATAAATAGAAGGCTTTAGATTTTCTAAAAGCACTTCTGTTCCCTTGTGGGGAACGAAGAACATTAAGAAACAGGTTATGGATTTGGAGTCTTGGAGGAATTGACTCCTTGGAATGGTCCTTATTCAATTTAAATTTAATATATAGCATCAGCATTGCAAATTTCTATCTGATACATTAAGTGATGTCAACTGTTTAGCCTACTGTCTACTTGCTGTTACTCAGAGAGTGGCTCTTGTAAGTCCTGTTGGATCGATGTATGCGTTGTACGTGTTCATCTTTGATGAAATTTTTATTTTCTTATATACAAGTCAATGTGATTAGATTATAATGATGAACATGACAATCTTGATTATGGGATTAGTGGCTGGGATTAGTGGCTTTGATAATGACAATGATGACGAATGGTAATCTTGTGAAATTACTAAGTTATCCCACATGGGTAAATTAAAAATTAAGTATTCAGATAATGCTAAATTACCTGTGGATGGGTATATCAGCAAAAGTAAATGGTTTTCTTTATTCTTCTTCTTGAGTACTATGAAACTCAATAATAGTTTTGATGATGCACTTTGGTTTGTCATGTAATTGTATGAATATATCTATTTTGGTTTGTGATAGTTATCACCCATTACATGCTATTGAGTCCAGCAAAATCAAAGTCAGAACCATTGGTAATTAACGAATTTATGAATTTACTTGAAACTTCTAGGCACATGAAAAGGACCCTATATTATTACATGGGAAGGGAGTACCTATGCACTTATACCGGTCATCCCCATGTGAGGCCCACCTTGGTTTCATCTTATGGATCAATTACATACTATTAAGTGTAGCAAAATCAAAGTCAGAACGATTGGTAATTATATGGATTTACTTGAAATTCTAGGCACATGACAAAGATTACACATGAAGTGAGTACTCATGCACTCTGCTGTGCACCCTCGTGTGAGGGCCATTTTAGTTTCTTGTGATAGGTTTATTTGAAAGGTCTTTACTTGAATAATGTGTTCTAGCAAAAATCATCTTAATTAGATTTGTGAAGTTATGCTTTTTTAGCTGTCAAAATTTTTTAATCACTTTAAATTAATTTTTAAATTTTTTAGAACTTTAATGGCCTTTAAAAATGTCTTAATTATTAAAACAAAATAATTTTTAATGAGCCAATTAAAGACCTTCAAATAGATTCATCAAATGCAATGAAATTTGACTGAAGAATGAGTAAGTGTAATATGCTGCAGCCCATCTGCAGGTGATCAGCTTATCTATTAAATTTGGCCAGTTTAAATGCTTCAGTCAATGTGTCTGAGTGGTCTGCTATGATCTAGTAACTGATATTTTATTAGTAGGAACTACCTAATTCTAGATAAAGAGGCTTCTTTTTGTTATAGGTCGACACCCAGCAGCAGCGTGGCATGCGGAGGCGCTGTCTGGTCTTTGAGGTGGCAGCTCATAAAAAGAACTTGGAAGATGATTCAAAAAGTGATTCTTCAACATCAATGCAAACTGAAGGAAAATATGCATCTGATGATAAACAACTGGTTGCTTTTAAGCCTGGAGCGGGTTCTGCATCTTATGTACTACCTGGAATTGGTTTGCACTTGAATGCTCTTGCATCTACATCGAAGGATTTTAGAACAGTCAAGCGGGAGACATTGACTTCTGGAAGCCGATTAATCAGTATGCCAGCATCTGTTGGTTCATTTGATTCCCTAACAGCATTTAGGCAGAAATCTCTGAATCAATCCTTGGTTCCTATCTCTGCTCAAGGAGGGTTTGATTCAACTAGCAATGCAGCTGAGGTTGTGCCAGTTTCTTTGCAGACACCTGCAGTTGAAATTGGTGAAGAGTTCAACCAGAGTAGTCCCAAGAAGAAAAGGCATCTAAAATTTCTAATGTTTCTTGTTGGTTTGAGATTGTTTGAATAGTCTGATAAATTTGTCATTTGGCCTTCCGCTTATTGTTACTGAAATTTTGATTTTCACAATAAACAGGCGCAGGTTAGAAAATGCAGGAGAAAGTGAGGGTTGCAAGCGCTGTAATTGTAAGAAGTCTAAATGCTTGAAGCTGTAAGTGTCTTATATTTACTCGATTTCTTCGATTCTCAAAAAATGATTTAGTTTGAATTTAGAAGTTGATGTTTGTCGGCCATCCTAATCCTCTAAGTTGGGATTGTTTTCTGTATCAAAGGCTTTTACACCTTAAAGCATAGCGAGAAAATATGGGTTGACAATTTTTGGGACAATGCGACAGTCATTTGAAGGGAAAATTGAATTGCCACTGGTAATTTTAGGTGTTGGAATTTTAGAGTCTTTCTATTTTTTAAGTTTGTTTAATGCAGCAGCCTAAATATACTATAAAATGGTTCCATCTTAACATGAAAATTTATTTTGTTGTTCTCCTATATTTCTGAAATATGTACAGTAGGCTGGGTTAAAAAATTTATTTTTCAACAGATACAATTGCTTAAATCAACCCTAGATCACATTCTAAGATCAAAGAACGAATTTATGGACTGTCACCCTTAGAAAATATATTTCATTTTATTTATTCTTTTTTCTGGGCAATTGGTTTCTTAGGAAATTGGCTCTTAATTTTTTTTTGAAACATAAACGACTTCATTCATTAAAAAACAAAGAGTGAATACAAGAGGGGGAACCAAGTATAGGATAATTATACTAGGTTCCAAGATAAGGGAAAAGGACAGAAACAAAAAAAAAAGAACATAAGGCAAAAGAAAAGAAATAGACAACACTATATGAGAAAACTCCCCTCCCAACAAAAGATACAATAAGGAGTCTCCTACTCCCCAGTTTTCCAAGACTGGCTTCTGTTAATTGTCTTAAAGCATTCATTTCTATTTAGTCCTCTATTCATCATTATCGTCGTCACCGCCATCATCATCATCAGCCATCTTTTCATCTATTTGGGTTCACTATTTCAGTTCTACATTTCCATTCTACCTTATCAAAATCAGTCTGAAATCACAATTTGAATTTTTTATTTTCTTTAGTTTGCTGACATGCTGCTGAATTATACTCATGCTCCAACATGCTGATTTTTCCCATGCAGCTATTGTGAATGCTTTGCTGCTGGAGTCTACTGTGTTGAGCCTTGTTCCTGTCATGATTGCTTTAACAAACCTGTACATGAAGATACTGTTCTGGCTACTCGCAAACAGATTGAATCACGAAATCCACTTGCTTTTGCCCCCAAAGTTATTAGGAACTCTGAGAGTATCCCAGAAGTTGGGGTAGGAAATACTTTTGCCCTTTGTTTTAGCTTACATGGAAATCTTGAGAGAATTTTTAACCAGGTAGATTTCATTCCTGCCCTGCAGGATGAAGGTAACAATACTCCTGCTTCAGCTCGGCATAAGAGAGGATGCAATTGCAAGAAATCAAGTTGTCTCAAGAAATACTGTGAATGCTATCAGGTAATTTCCCTTGATATGCTGATTTGCGTTTAATGCTCTACTAATTTGAATCTACTGTTTTACCTTTAAAGGGCGGCGTTGGGTGCTCCAGAAATTGCAGATGTGAAGGGTGTAAGAATGCATTTGGAAGGAAAAATGGTGAGTTTTTGTTTATATTTTATTTTCTTGGGATGGTTTAAATGAAACAATCGTTGGTAAAATGATCTTTCATGCTGACAAATTGTCTTGATTTGCTTAGCTGAAAGTCTATGAATTTTGCCATTTCTGTATATTCTTTGAGATCAGGTTCTTGATATTGGTCAGATTTGCTCCTTGTCATTTTGGGTGCCAAGAAAACTTTCCATTCTTAACTAGCTATAATTTCTGATATGGTAGGTATCAAGCTTTTATAAATAATAATTTTGTTTCTATTTTCTTTCAAAGGCTTTGTCCGGGATAGGAATTTGTTTATACACACACACACACACACACACACACACACACACACATATATATATATATATATATATATATATTCATATATTAATAGATGATAATATAGAACCTATAACCTTTATGGTTGTAACAATGAGCAATAGCTGTTTGTCTACCACTTTTTTTTTTGATGACCGAGGGGAACCATGAGGCAAGAGTCCCCAAAAATCCCTCGGGGGAACGCCCCACACCCACGCAGCACGCCCCCGGTTAATGCCGCCGGGACTCAAACTGGCTACCTCTCGCTTCATGAGGCGGGAACTAACCGGTTGAGCTACCCGTTTGCCTACCACTTTTAAGGAACATCTTGTTTACTTTCTCATAAGACTTAAATAAAAAAATTCATAAGTTCCATTGGAAATGGTGGTGTGAAGCCTTACGAGAATCAATAATTGAGTTTCATATTAACATTGCAAATGAATGTGCCTGTAGGATGAAAATTTTGATTTATGGAATGGAAGCTAACATGATCCTCAGATGAATGAATTATATAAAAAAGTAGTAACATCTTTTGGGGGTTTTCATTGATGTTGTGCGTTGTTCTTCTTTTCCTTAGGAATAAGACGGTTGAATAAGACCAGTAGTTACATCTTTTAGGGGTTTTCATTGATGTTGTGCATTGTTCTACTTTTTCTTAGGAATAGGATGGTTGAATAAGACCAGAACTAGGACATCTCTTGGCCTCAATTCAGCTTGTCATCTGGTCCACTCAGTCCATCCAATTATCAAATGAGTGGGTCTATGCACCAATGGGCTAAGCATGACCTATATATTAATGTTTGGTGACGTTAATAGGCGCAGACCATGAAAGATTGGTCCATTTCTGGCCCAATACTTGCTGCAGTGTTTTGGAAGAAATTCTCATTGTTGCTTTTTTTTTTTTTGATGACCGAAGGTGTCCAGGTGTCTCGCCCGGCTAGTCCTTTAGGGCATGTGCACGCCTCCCTACACACACATGCCAGGTTCAAGCAGTGGGACCTTACTTTGTACATATCCCACGGATAATGGCCCTTCCTTGAACCCAAGACTTCAATCCTGAAGTCGTGTCTCAACCACTGGGCCAACCCCTTGGGGTTTTCTCTTTGTTGGGTTTGAACCTATGCATATCACAAGGAAAAAGAACTTAACTATAATATAATATAATTGTGACTACAAAATGCTTGGACACAGAAAGGTGTGCCCTTCCTATGTGGAGCCTATTGCAAAGGGACCCAAGTCATGTAGTAGGGTGAGCTTGATACAAAATCTTGTGATGATTTTAGTGGGAAATTTTACTCTAATCTGATCATCCTAGCCTTTTGTTTCGTGGTCTCCAAATCCCATGGACAATATGAAATGCTCGTATTGGATTTTTAGTCCATTGGTGGTTATAAATCATTGAATAAGATGGATGTCAGAATTGGCTACCTGACAGTCATAGGAGGAAAATGTATATACTTAGATGTCTCGTATTTCTCAAAAAAGTGATTCGATTGATGGGATTGGGTATGATACTGATGAGATTGATATTCAAATATTTCTTCTTAGAACATATTGATTTGACCCCATAAGCGGGACCACTAGGTTTCTATTAGTCAAAATGGGCCCCACTATAAAAATGCTAGGGCAGTGCAGTTACAATTAGACTTTAAAAAAAAAAAAAATTTGAAAGAGTTTTATGTAGTATTGGTTTGAAACTTTGAATCCAAACCTGTTTATTCCATGTCATATGTTTCAGGTTTTTTTAATTTTTTTTTTTTTTTGAGTGATAACAGAAAAAATTGTATTAATAAAGAAAAATGAAAGCACAAGTGACGAGTGAGAGACTTAAACCTGAGAAAGCATCATGAGTTCAGAAATTTATAGAATATGACCCCAGTTCCTGGAAAGACCAAGTATAAGCCCAAAACAAAAACAGAAGATCCAACCATTGGTTCCAAATTCTACTTCCTAAAATTAAAGGAAAAGAGCGCCATCATGTTCCTCATCCATCCCGCATTTTGCGCAGAAGTCAGCACTGTTTGCTGACCCTCCTGAGCAAAAAGAAACCTCTCTTCCTGAGCATAATGCCCTGATCTCCCTAGTTACTGAAACCAGTTTCTAAGGAGGACGTTTATAGCCCCTTGCCTATTTAATCGCGTTTGCTCCTTTCTTATTAGCTTCCCTTGACAATATCTCACGTACAGGGACAATGCTTTCTTAATCTCTAAAAGCTCTGCCTCTTTTCAAGTTATAAGATTATAAAGGTCCATTTACATCTCTGGTTGAGAGAGGTTTTGGGCATTTGGGGGCTTAGGAAGTTAGCGATATTATACTACATAGTAGAATATGTACCATTTACTATTATTTATAATTAGATTAATGCCATTTGTGCCAATAGGTTTCGACCTAGCTGCTTGCCTTCTCTAACACCATGTGATGGTGTAAGGTGTATCAAACCCCTCTAACGTGCCACTGGATTTTAGGGAACAGTGCAGAGGAAAACCACTTTCCAACTTAAAATCAATGCAGAGGAAATTACATGCAGAACATAATATTAATGTAATTCAATATGATACAATACAATACAAAATTACTTATATACTCTACCATTGTTTTGGATGAGTTGAATGGATTTTGGCCCTCACTGGATTTAAATCCAGAGGGTAGAGATGTAGAGTCGTGAGTGGAGGGGATTGATCATTTCATGGGCCTGAATTTTTGCATATTTTGCATGGGCAAATGAGCCAGAATAGCTGATGGCCTTATTGGGATTTATGAAAAAGTATACATTGTGAACTGGTTGACAATGAATTTGTTTGAATATTCAATCACAGCCTTTGGATGAGCAAAAAAGGCTGTCAGGTTTTACTTTTTAAGTTGATCCAATAATTCAATATAAGGGTTGTGATCAAAAGTTCACACCAATTTTTGTGAACTGGTTAACAATGGATAATTTCCCAGGTTTATAGTTGTTAGTCCTATTCTTTTGGTGGGGCCAAAATGGGCCTTTTGGTCCTGATTGGAGCAATTGCCAAAGCCTTTGCACTCTTATCAGGCCTTTACCAGGTGCACCAGACTGGCCCAATAGCTTATCTGGCAGGGCTGCCTTCTCCATGTTGGATCCTCATCTTAACTGGCTGGTGAGCTGGGCTAGCTTGTTCCCATCAGAATTGGACCAGGTCTAGTTGTATCAGGCTGGATCCAGTCCCAGTGACAGCCCTTAAATTTTCTTGTACCTAATGCTTCACCAAATGGCATCTTAAGTGAGATGCTGTTTTATACACGCTTGACCTTTTCTAAGCCTTTCCTAAGAAGGCTCCTAGGTTTTTTGTGCTCTCCATTTTAAATGCCTTGTATGTAATGCTTTCAGGATGCTGGTTTTTTCTAGTATTGGAAGATCTTGGTATCTATAACATTTTTTTTTCGTTTGCAGGCTATGGTCCAATAGAAACAGAAGAAGCTGAACAAGAAGACGAAGTGTCGGAATTTGCTGAGAAGGATGGGCTGGACAAATGCCAGCAGATTGAAGTCCAGGAGGATGAAAAGGAATGTCTGGATGTTGGTTTGCACATGACACCTTTCCAGATTTGCAGGTGAGGCCAATCAGTACTTTAGAAGCAAATGTATGTTACTTTTCTTGTTCTTAATTTTAATTGACCAATGTTTCTATCCAGATCATCCATTAAAGCTCCATTTCTATCCAGCGGGAAGCCCCCACGGCCTTCTCTTGTTGCTGTTGGAACATCTCCCTGTCGAAATACATCGCTCAGAAAATCAGGTTTCCTGCAACCCCAGTTGTCTCTTGAGAAGAATTTCCCAGTTGAACAGAAAGACGAAACACCTGACATTCTAAGAGGCAACTGCTCTCCTATCGGTGGAGTGAAAATTGCCTCCCCAAACCGGAAGAGGGTCTCACCTCCACATAATGAATTTGGGTTGTCTCCTGGCCAGAGGCGTCGTAAATTAATACTCAAGTCCATCCCTTCGTTTCCATCCCTCACTCCACCATCCCACCAATGATTTGCGGTGTAGTTTTAATCAAGTTCTTTACCTCTTCACTGTTTAGGTGAGCTGTGTTTTTAAGTGTAGCTGTTGTTGTAGCATGTTCCTGGCACTCATGTAATTCTGTTGTATTTTTTCACTTGTTCCAATACCTCTCTGTACAATAATAGGGGTGTTAATTCATACTATTATCCTTTTGTTGTCTTCGTTCTTTGTGGCATTGTGTTATTTACTCTCAAGTCGTTCAACAGATTTCAGATCTTATCTCACGAGCTGTTCTCTTGATTCGGCATATTGCAAGGTAATTCCTCATGAAGGAAAACAGTGATATAATTTATTTTCCTGGCAAGTTAGTTCCTATCAGAAGAAAACGAGCTAAACAAAAAAGGGAGGAAGCTAGATATTCTTTATTGCCTTGCTGTTTGTTTCTCTTGTTCATGTAGCATTTTTTACATTTAAATGTTGCAGATGGAATTGGTAACTTTTCCATTCCAATGCTCATCTCTTGGTATTAACAAGGTGCTTCTGTTTGGGTTCCAGTTGCTCATTAGCAACTTTGGCTTAATGATAAGATTTCCCATTGAGTAGGTACTGATTCAGAATGAAACAATGCTCAAGTGAAAATCTTTTGTTTTTGAACTTCATAGAACAGCAAGGGAGCACAAAGATTGGGGCAGCAGATTTATGACAACGTTGCAGCACGTCAGCAGTAAACTCGCGTCCATGGTCCTCCTTTTGTTATTATTTCTTGCGAAAAATGGGACCTAAATTATTGCAAAATTCAAAAAATTTCTATTGAATATCTAATCAAAGTAACTATATTCTTGGTATCCTCATTGAGCCGTTGCTTAAACTGCAATTTTATGACCACTTGCAAGAGACAACTTGCTGTTCTGCCATTTGCTGGTGTCTGGTGGAAGATTAGTGAAACTATACATTTCTGTTTAAGTTGTGATGGGCTCATGAGTGTTAGTTTACTGCAGGAAGAACATGAAATCCTCATGTTGTGGCTCACATGTGGAAAAGTAGAAATGCTTTCTCATTTCTAATGCAGTTTATGAAATATCTAGCATATGAAACTCCCTTTGAATTTTCTTATACTTCCTGCTTCCATGGGATTTGAAATGAGGATGGAAGGCTGGCAAGTGAATAGGAAGATTTCTTACTTTTGCTTCTCATGTTACTATTGGAACCCATATGGAATTTACCCTCAAATTTGCCAAAATTGGTGAAACTCAAGTATGCCAATGGTAAACTTGCAACATTCTGATCCACCATTTTTGCCATATCCTCCGATCTCTCTTTTGCTCTATCTATTCCAACCATCACTATTTTTGTTTTTTAAATCTTAACCTTTACTCCCCGTCTCAAAATGGTTAACCACTGGGTGGTCTCTACTCTCTCTTATAAGCTTAGGATTTTTCCGTCATACATCTGATATGAGACTCAACACACGCCCGATTGACATTAAGGCTGCCAATTTATTGCTGATTTGATTTGGAAGCTATGTTGCTCAAACACGATATGGATATGGCTAAGGACATGCCATCACTGCAGTGGGAACGTGGATTTTACGCAAAATTAAGTGTTGTACTTAGGTGTTCAAGGACATTTGCTTGCATTTAAGTGCCTGTGCAATATGTATTAGAAGCCTCACAAAATATGGATTAGAAGCCTGCGCAATACGTGATACGATCACATGATAATAAATTTAATTCCTTTGATATATAACAATTAAATCTACAATATATGAGAACTATAGTGATTGCTAAATACATTTCCATTGTTTACATTAAACTGAAAAATGAGCTTGAAAAATCCTGTGTATACCTGTCTCTCTCTATTCCACAATTTTCATTCTTAGTTAAATATTCACTTTATTTTTTCCAACTTTTTGGTTGTAATATCACTTCCAAATCCTGGCCTAGGCCAATTCCTCTTTCCTTCAGCCCATGCAATTCATTGGGTCTTTTGTAGAATCCCATTCACTTATCAATTTACCTCCTATATGCTCCTTGAAATGTTCAGAGCCACCTTGAATGCAAGAATCTCAACCTCATTGGATTCCATGGATCTAATAGTGTTTGGGAAAAAAATTCTAATTTCAACTCCCTAAAAGTTTATACAAATTATCAACTTCCTTTCCTTCTATGACAATTTGAGCACCTTTTGAAACCTTCAGTATTCCACCTTCCACGATAATCTTACAGATGTTCTAATCAAGTACACCAAAGATATCAGATTTTTCTTTAGATCAGGTACATGTCTCACATCTTTAAGAGTTCTGATAATGCCATCGAATACTTTAGTTCTTCTCCAATCCCTAAGTTTTACAGGGCACATTATTTCCCATAAGAACCGATCCGCGATTGGATGTTTTATAAGTTGTAAATCAATTCTCATTGAGACACATGTGATAAGAATAGTTAGAATCCATGATCTAATTATCTTCAAAATGAATATCACTTGGAGCTACAGATGATTCATCAACATCATTCTATACAGACAATTTACTGGTGATACTTGCAACATCTAAAAGCTTTTCATTTTTATTCTGTTTTTCTTTGAGCTTTTTGTACTACTTCTTAATGTGCCCAAATTTCTTCTAGTAATTACACCTCATTTTCTTTCCCGATTTAGACTTAGATCTAGAGCGATTCTATGTATTAAGGCCCTAAGCTTCCTTATATAGATTTTGGGTCTTTAAAATTAAGAATTAATATAACAATATTTTAATTAAAAAAAGCGGTGATGAGGAAATAAAAAATAAGCCAGTCATGGCCGACTTTCCCAAATCAAGAAAGAATCTCTTAGGAGAGAGAATGGAAGGAGCCAAATGGTGGTTCCCACCGACACCACAGGTCTTCTAATTTTATCATGACATGACAAAAATCTAAGCTGTTTTATCATGAGAAATGATTCAATGGGACTTTTAAAATGAGATCTTGTTAATTTCTTTTTTGTTTGGTTTATATTTTTAACATAAGAGTGGATTGGTTAGAAAGAAGTATATTTGCATACAAATTGTAATAAAAATAAGTCTTAGTAAACTACTCTGTGTAGTAATTAATGTTTTAAATCCCTAAAATCCAAAAGTGTCTGACTCACTAAGAGAATTAATCAAATAAAAGTCTAATCCACTGAGGTATGCATATATTAGGTCTTAAAAAATCAGCAATATTCCCTTTTAACTCTTTTCAACATTTTAAGTCTTCATTGTGGTTGGAAATCCACTTTAGGAAGCGGGAGTCTTGAGTTTGATTCTTTCATCATCCTAACAGGTCATTCTCCGTAGAGTTATCCAGTATATGTGCATAGGGAGACTTGTGTATGTCCTGAGGATTAGTCGAATGCCCTAAAAGACCAGACCATCTTGATCATAAAAAAAATCTATTTATAATATATTTATTTACATTTAAAAAATATCCTCAAACTGGTGATTTGCAATTTATTTCTTAAAAGGATACATTGATAAGAGCATGGGTGTAGTTAAATGTTAGAGAAACAAGTTGGTTAGAAAGATGTAAATGGCTTCATCAATGGTTTCTTAATAAAATTCTTAATAACACATTAACACTACAATAATTGCAAACCCTATTGAATGATTTCCTTTTGTGGGCCAAAATTTCACTAATTGAGAAGGTCCAATTGAAGTCTCCCAAGCGAGCATGAATTGATGATTGTTCAAATTTTAGTTGAAGACTTTTATTATTGAATTGAATCACCATTTCATTAAATTTATAATCTTTCAAATTTCAAATCTAAAGGTTAATTATTTAACTCAGTTTCCTTAGCACCTGTAACTTCAGAGTAAGACTTTATTTAGAAAATTATTCATTGAGATTTTGGCTTGCAATCTCCACAGGTGATACGCACTACCCTTAGGGTACATCAAATTAGGTTATGGGAACTTGAACTTGACACCTTCACTTCCTGAGGCGAGAGATTAACCACGTGAGCTACACTTGCATGTGTAGAGTGAATACAAATGATGAGATGACATATTTTGATTGACCTACATATTACTTTGCATATCAGCATAGAGAAATCTCGGTGTTTGTATGCATGAAATTTAAAATCCAAATTGTTGTGGGCCTCTACTAATTGTATTATGGGCCACTTCGACAAAGAAATGTATAGATTTAGTAGATTTTGAGGATATTGAAAGTATGTTTGAGCCCTATAAAGACCCAATTTGAGCCGGATGTTGAGTAAAATGCAGACGATAACATGGTATGTTTTGATTGACCTATATATCACTCTACACATTTTTCTTCATAATCAAGGTGTTCAAATTTTTTAGAGGATCCGATTAATCTTCAGAGCATGCAAGCCTCTATATCCATACACACCGAAAATTCTATGAGGATTGACCCGTTGAGGTAAAATGAGAATCGAACTCAGAACTCTCATTTTCTGAAGTGAGTTCGTGACAATCACTCAATACATTAATATAGAAAAAAGAAAAAAAAACTCTCCCAACTTTTTGGGTCTGGATTTCTCCTGACATAAAGTAGCTTACCTTTGGCTCAACAACAGAATGATAATAAAAATTAACTTTTGGCTCCACTGGAAACAAAAGTGGGTTGGACATGAAGGACCCACCGTATAATTATCCATTTATTTTTCTTGGTTGGAAGATAGAAACCCTAAGTTATATTGGTTGGTGATGCATATTGGTGTCCTCCCAACAACGATCAATTTGCCTTTCAATCCAAGCTTGAAGGCCCACTCTTTCATTTGTGTGTGTAGGTCCTGAGATGGCAAGTATGTGATGAAGCCCAATTGGTGTGGGCCGAGTTCATTGGCCCATGGGATTGGCCCATATAATATCCAATATCAATTTTCCAAATTCAGTTACAAGTTGAGTTTCTTATATAGGACAAGATGTTGGATTTTGGCCAAATCTGTCAGATACTCATGGGCCTGATATGGGTCCATCTCAACTCATAGAGAAATATCAGTATTTTTTAATGATTACGGCCAAATTAGGCCCAGAGTTTGACCTATTTTAGCCGAAATGATTTCTTAAATAATAAAAACTATGGGTCTGAAATGGTTGAAATGGACAAAATATTGGTTGAAGCATATCGGCCCATTAGGGGGCCCATGTATCAGATTTTGATTATATTTCAAACTCATGTCACTACTTTTATTGGGGAACTCAAATTTAATGTTGATGGCGCCTCAAGAGGCAAACCGGGACCTACGGGAATTGGAGGCGTACTTAGGGATTATTGGGGAACCGTAAGATCGATCTTCTCAGAATCTGTGGGCTCCAAAGAATCCAAGGAGGCATAACTTTTGGCTATTCGGAGGGCTTTAAGTTTAGGGACCGTATTAGAAGGTGTTAAATTAGTTATAGAGAGTGATTCCTCCAATGCTATTAAATGGGTTAGCGGAGAGAAGTGTCCTCCATGAAGGTTTACTACTTTGGCGAGAGAGATTAAAGTTTTGTCCTTGGGCTTGGAAGTATCATTCTCACACATTAGTCGCTCGGCCAATGGTGTTGCAGACTTTTTTGCAAAAAAATGGAGTTGATGTAGCTATTCAGGGCATTTTTCATTTATCAGATGGATAGCCTTAGATGACCTTTGTACTTGTCTTGTTTTTTTAGGACTTGGTGGGCTTTTGGTTTCTTTGGGTTATTATTTTGTTTTTATCTCTTATTTGTGATCTATATCTCTTAGGCCCTCTTTTTGAATTCTCTTCTCTTCTATTTTTCTCTTCTAATGATATTAATCTTTTAACTGCTCAAAAAAAAAATGTCACTACCTTTATTTTTTAATGATCAAGGTGTTCAGACCTCTTAGAGCACCAGACTATTTTCAAGGTATGTGCAAGCCTCTCTACCCACATACACTGAGTAATTTTACGGAGAGTAAATTCTAGTTACTACTAACCAATGTCAAAATGACAATTCAAGATAAATGATTTTGATGATGATGGTGAAAATGATGATTAACCTAAACTGATATCTGTTTTAATACCAATTTAATGGCTGGCTTCATGTGTATGTTTTCATAGTTAGGAGTTAAAGGACTTGGGACTTGAAAATTTAGAGTGAGCAAATGCTAGGTACTTGAAGAATTCATTATATTTATTAATCAACATTATTATATATATGTTTAAATGTGGCATTTTTTTAGGTTGTTGAGTTTTGGACTGTTGATCCTTTGGTCATTATTACAATGAATGGACTTTAGCTGAAGAAAGAAAAATTGATAGCTAAGTAATAACAATGATTCGTTTTCAACATCTAAATCAACTCTGTAAAAGGGGCAGATGGGAGAAGTCAAGTCCCTCTCAATTGGGTTTTAGACAAATTTAATAAACTAGAACAGTATTTTCTAAGTTACTGAGGTTTGAATTAGAAACTTAGTATAATAAAATACAATAGGTAGTGTTATTTTCAATCAGTGGAGCCTTATCTAGGATGTGATCACTTTAAATTAGAATTAAACCCATAATATAATTCACCAAAGTGCTTAATATACTTTGGGTGTAGTTCATCCATGGGGGTTTCACGCTGGGTATTCCGTGATTTTTCACAAATAAATTAAAAAGAAGAAGAAGTGTTTAATATACTTCAAAATGATTATGATAGAATGATAGTACAAAGGAACTAAGAAAATATAAAAAGGAAATTAAGGTTTCATTTCTTTAAGAAAATAATGTAAATTTATCAATGTATTAACAACACAGCAGAACTATAAGAAGAAGAGAACAATATTTTTTTCTTTTAAAATTTAAAAAGAAAGAGAGAGAATAAGAGAGAATTAAAAGATTTTAATATTTTTTTTTCATGAATTCATCACTCTATACACACCCATATACAAAGGCCTCAAAATATCATTAAAATCTAACTCATTACTTAAGAAAAGGATCCTATTCCAATCTACTTTAAGTCAAGCCCTACTTTATAAAATGAGCACTTTTTGACCTCTCAATTTAAGCATAAAGAAAAGTAATGAAAATACAAGTATTTACTGCTATATTTAGTAAATATAAATGTGGTTTGAACTCATTTACTGCTATTTAGTCAATAGAACTTTTAATAACAACAAATACTAGATTTACTTTTCACCTCTTAAAACAATGACATATATATATAAAAGATATATACGTATGTACAAATCTTTTAGAGTACTTGACTAATCTTTACGATATGTGAAAACTTCTCTACTCACATATATTGAGTAACTGTAATGACCTTGACCCCGACTTCCCGAGTATGATATTATCCACTTTGGGCTCCACGGACTTACGCAGTTTTGATCCTGGGCCCTGGCCCACATTGGCAGGCCCAAAAGGCCACACACAAGGGAGTGGAGGCTTCCTTCATATAAGCCCCCTCCCACATCACTATCAAGTCGATGTGGGACTTGTAGGGATATCACAGTTACTCTACAGGAAGTGACCCTTTAGGGTGGAGTGGGAATCGAACTCAAAACTCTCCCTTCCTGAGGCGGATTTCTAGCCACCACTCCCACCCTTTGAGTTTAATTCATTGTCTTTTTCATTATCAAAACTAAAAATCTTCAATCACTAATCTTAAAGTTTAAGTTTGCCATGCTTCGATTATTATGATAAATTACTCATCTTGTGAGAGTTGGTTGCAGTAAAAAATTTGCTTGAGATGTAAGAGGTCTTCGCTTCAAGTCACTCAACACAAAAGAGTTACTTTTCATGTGCTGTGAGATAAAAAAAAAAAAGTATTTAAATTATTTATTTTATGTATGTCTGGGGTGGATAAGATCCTGCACTTTATTGCTGTCTTGGACTCTTGACATTTGAGGATAGGCAGAAATTGATCTTGTCCAACTCCAAACCTCATTATATGTCTTTGACATTAATCACTTTGTTTTACTCACAATTATCACAAAACCAAAAGTTTCATGTATGTAAAAAACATTTTAAAAAGTAAAACAGTAATTTTCACTTTTTCAGGTGCTTTTTTATATTTTAAACAATGGAAAAAAGTAGGATGAAACCAAAGGGTACAGAAGGGAAACTTTTGAAAGGAACAAGAGTCCTACGCGGGCCTCGATGAAAAACTAAATATATAGATTCATGAATTTACATATTGAACCTCTCTCTCTCTCCTTACATATTAATAAAACTGTAGGATATCTAGCGTAAAATTTTCACAGATGAGTCCACTATCCCTAAAGTAAACTAAGGTTAGGTTATGGGGGCTAGAACCCACATTCTCTCATTTTCTGACATGGAATGCAACCAATTGAACTTATATCTTAAGTTAATGCAGGAAGTTATTTAATTGGAATTTTTACTAATTATTTAAAGGTCAATCAATGGTCACCCATTACATGGAGAAAGTCACGGTAACATAACTACACACGCTATGTTGGATGCAAGAATTAACTTTAAAAGATAAAATTAGAAAAAATCATATAAGGAGCGACTTAAAAATAAATGTATAGATGACAAAATATGTAAAACTCATTTAAGATGGGTTGATCATATAATTAGAGGACCAGTATGACTCCAGTTCATGGAGTTGAGAAGTTATATATCTCAAGAAAAAATAAATTATGAAAAATATGTAAGAAAGTGATAAAGAAAAATATAATAGATATAATGTTTAATAACTCAAAAAGACTTGAGTTAGTCGATCAAAGTTGATTCGAATGGATAAGATTTCGAGTCGAGCAACTCAATGAGTTTTTATGAGATCTTTATACTGGGCCCCAAAAATGGTAGGATGTTTTTGTAATTTTGCCTCTTATCTCGCCAAACTAAATTTATAAAGAGTTACATTTGGCGTAGTTCTATCATCATTAAAATAGCCCCAAAAAAAAAAATTTATTATTTACATTAAGGACCCCGTGCAGAATATCTATTACAGACTCACGTGCTCACCTGCTCCTTTTTTTTCTTCTCCTCTCTCTTAAAAGGTGTGGCTCTGACCATTTAAAGAAAAAGAATCCAATAGTAGATAGTGAGGCCATTTGCATTCCTCACTTGATGGTCCATGTAATGGCCCATACACAAATAAGGTCAATGCCCTAAATAGTTTGCTTTATTGGACTTCAAGACTCATTAAATTTTATTTTTTAATTATTCTTTTTAAATTACAATTTAAATACTTTCATTTTATATCTAAAAAATACACCCTTTTATCTTTTTTAACACAAGTGACTATTTAAATAGCAAAAAAATACAAAAAATGTCTCATGTATTAAGAACAAGAGTTTCTTAATCACTAATTTATTTCTAGACCTTTACTATTCATTTAATAATTCAACTCTTATTAAATAATAATTATTGTTTATATTTGTACTAATACAATTTGATTATCTAATTAATAGGTTTGGATTGTCTTGATACACAATGTGATTCACATTGTAAAATTTGAATTTATATTAGATTTAAAAAAAAATTAAACGAATTTGATTCGATATTTTAAATGATCATATTATTATATGTTTTGGATAATGATTTTAGCTATTACTTTATATGGTTTGGTCTGGCCTAACCATAGCTTAATCAAAATGGAACCCATTTTAAATCATTAGGCCTAATATTTATTACCTTAAAAACATGCATGGTCTGATTTCGTGCAAAACACATAATTTAGAACATGTTTAATTTTTTTTTTTTTTAATAATAAACAACATAAGAAGAAGGAAATTGCATTCCCCACCTCAAATGGGAAAAGGGTATTCTTCTTTTTCTTAGAATTAATTATCTGTTGACTACTTTTTCTTTGAATTTCTTGGTGTGGCACTGTCCACCTCACAAAGGTGGAACATCAAACACAAGAAAATGTTCCAACCTTTTCTTCAAATTTACTAAACGAATATCCAGTTTGTACTTTGAAGAAAGGGCCCATAAGTAAGTTTAAATTTAAAATAATATTTTTTTTTTCAAAGAAAGGAAGACAAATAATTGTTAATATAGGATTAAAGTTTGTTTAGCAATGATTGATGACAACTCAAAAAAGATTGGAGTGATGGCCTGAAACCCATTTCAAGAATCAGGAGTCTTAAATTCGATTCTCATTCTATTTTAAAAGGCTATTTTCCATACCTCAGGATTAGTCGGATACTCTAAGCGATCCGAACACCTTAGTCATAACAAAAAAAAGAAAAAGAAATGATTGATGACTTCCCCATTTAAATAGTACTAAGCGTAGGTGAGATGCTTGACATGTTTCAAAGATTAGTCGAATAATTTAAAATGTCTGAAGTCTTAACACCTTAATCATAAAAAAAAAAAAATGGTTGATGACTTCTCACTTAATTAGTACTCTTAGTTGACAGTTGCATTATCACTAATCATTTTTAAGAAGTTTCTATTCTATACTAATATTTTTCACCCTACAGTTAAGTGTTAACATCAAATTAATAATAAAATAAACAATAAAACAGGGTAATAAAAGATTCCATGGTTTGTAGTCTTGAGAAAATTACCCAAATGTCCCACAATTTGATCTTTCAAATTAATAGAAAAGCTGAAAAGGTAAGTGTCTACTGTCTAGGAGGATTGCATTTGATTTGGAACATCTTTTTAGGAGATCATAGTGATGATTTTAAAAAATGTTTAGATTCTCCTTTAAAAGATCTTTTTAAAAATTTTAAAATATTATTTATCAATTTCAATTAAACGATTTTATTTAGATCCAATTTAACTTTGTCCTTGATTTTTTTTAACGAGGGTTATTAAAAAAAATTGAAGCCAAAAGACTAAATTTCCATAGTTAATACCTTTTCAAATTTAATTTTCAATATCGACAAAGAAAATGAGAAACAAGTGGCAATTTAGTAAAGGAGAATAAAGGTGTTGACATGATCTTTAAGTGCTCAACAAGTGTTACAGGAGTTTTTGTCTTCCCACTTTTTATAATAAAATAAATTTAATTGAAATTTACAAACATGACACGAGATAATGGCACTGTTTAAAAGGTTTCACATCTAATTAGGTACAATTATATTGAGTACAGTTGATTCTGTTCTCTAAAACCTAATTAATTTGGTGGGTGACACTCAGGCCAATTTATTTGTCTTGATGACACCTTTTAAATAATAAGTTTAATTTTTTTTATTCAACTTTTTTTATAACATGGTATTCTTATTCCATATTAGAAATGAAATTAATCCTACGGACATGTGTAAACTTCTCAATCTACACAGGGGTTAAGTTTATTGAAAGTGACCCGTTGAGTTTGAACGTGAATCGAACTCAAAACCCTGATTTATGAGGCGAGTATCTTGACCCATCAGGTGACTTGACAAGTTATGATATCCAAATGACTTAATTTGAGACTCAGCCATTTGTACTTTATAATTTAAACCATGGTAAAGATAGAATATGTTGTGAGTGTCTCTAGGTTTTATGTTTGTGCTAACACTATTGTATTTTGGGTAAGGGTAGCGATTATCCGGGAGTTCTTTGAAATTACTTAGAAGATAGACCTTTCATATTAAAACTAGACATGATGAGCTATAAGTAGATCAAATTTGAGTTAAAAAATCAATTTATAGTTACTTGATCTTAGAGGTCAGAGTTACTAGACGTCTTTACAAATCACCAAGACAAGGACACCTATAACTTTGATCACTAAGATCAATTAACTAGAAGTTGAGTTTTGAGTTAAACTTTGGTTTCAACTGTTGCTAATCATGACTACTATCAATTTGAACGGCTAAATTTGAATGGCCTTAAATGGGAACGTTAGGACTTTAATATTTTTCAAATAGGCGGCCACAAGCTCTACATTACAAAGTCCAATAGGTTAGATTGGTAACATTCTGCCTCAAGAAATGAGATGGTGTGAGTTCAAATTCTCGTGAGATAACCCGGTGACTATCCTGTGAGGGTGTAGGACGTCATCCGAATGAAGAATTTAGTAGGACGGTGCTCGAAATTTCCCCTCTATCATCAAAAAATAAATAAACAAGCTCAAGCGGTCATAAAGCATAACCCGGTCTAAATCCGGCCCGTTAACAACCCTAAATTCTTTACCTGTATCCACATCTAATAATTGTAAAGACCAGTAGAGGCACTAGGAAAGTAGGAAGGTTAGTTTCAATAAATAGAATGGCAGCTTGGAAAGATTTAACATTTTCCTAAAACTTGTCACATGTGTCTCGAAATTTTAAGAAACTGCACCATAGTATCAGAAAATGCAATATTTTCTGATTTTTATTATTTTTGTTCAGGAAGGACCAATATGTAAATATCTATATATATTTATTTAATTCTTGGATCAAAATTTTGGCCCATCTTAGATTTTCTTTTTAAAAAAAATTAAAAATTAAGATAAAATTGAACTGAATAGCCCATATTTTGACTAAAAATTTTCAATCCTCTTAAAATTATTCATTGTAATCTGATTCGCAAATAATGATGAAAATATTAAATAAAGCCTTTGAATGAAAAAAAAAAAAATAGTTTCACATTTTAAATTTAGCCAATATTTTTAACTAGGGCTAACATTGAAAGTTCACGAAAAATTATTGTGATGAACTAGTTAACAATAAATAATTTCACCTAATATTGCCTTCAAGATGATTTTGTGCACCAATGTATTTATCATGAGATTTTGTAAAATTGAGATAAACTAAAATGTTGAATTTTAAATTTCTCTGTTAAATTACGTCCTTTTCTACAATTTAAATGCAGAAGCTAAATCAAAACATTTTTCCTCAATCTCTCTTAAAAAATAAAAGATATTTTTAAAGAAGTTCAAATCTATGAAAAAAGTCTTATTGTTTTGCTATATTTCTAAATTTTTATAATTTTTTTGAGAAAAGTCCTCTCTGTGTGCCCTAAGGGCAATGTATATCACTCGTGGAGATTTTATACTGGGTTTCCCGTGGTTTCCCACACGTAATTTTTTATTTTTTATTTTAAAAAAAACTCCTCTTTGTTCTAATTCGACAAATGATATACAAAATAATTTTATTGTTTTTAAAATCAAAGTTGGAGATGGTTTTCAACCCTCATCCAAATATAAGAAATTTAAGTGGATATCTAAATTATCTTAAATATAAAATTTAGCTACATAGAAAATTTTAACTATTTTAGTTAAGGCCACAAAATTAATGATTGCAGGAATTTTTGTATTTGGAAAAATCTAGAAGTTCATTGTTGTTTTGTATGATAAATGGAGTCTATAGTCATATCCAACTACAATTTTTTTCTTCGAAAATGATAGATTAAAATTGTGAAGCATTTGTTGATTTGGTCTTATCCATAAAAAATACTTTTAAATTAATTAAAATATCATAATTCAACCTCAAATAAAAATTTTAGCCATCTAATCGGATGCCATAAAATTACTAATTAAACTTGAATCAATGATTATAAACTTTTGTAACTTTTATTTTTTCAGTGGAATAAGCGACACAAAAATGGTAACTCCCCATTGTTCTTCATCTGGCATGTACAGATTGCCAGGTTTACACATGCTCTAAAGATTAATAACATGAGATGCCTGAATTTCACCTTGGTTTTAAAAAAAAAAAAATCTACAACTATGTCTAAGTGAAATTTTGACGAGATATATTTAAATTCATATAACATGTGTTGAATTTGAATAAAGAGAGTTTTTTTTCCAAAAAATTATAAAAAAAATTGATTTTTTTAATATAAAAGAAAATTGATTTTTTTCGATTAAGTAACAAGATTGAGACTCTTTTTTTTTTAAAAAAAAAAAAGGAAATTTTTTTTCTCAATCCAAGCTTTACATTGCTTCAACAGTTGCACTAGGACAGATGCCTCTAGATTTGAGCAGTGACCCATAAGGGTCCTTTTCAGAAACATGTGATGGGCAAATTATATGAGGCCCATCCTTTTCTAATATCTTTCACATTTGATTGTAACATGTACAATGTCTTTTACCATGATCAAAGTCCAAATAGCTGATTAAGCTTGATTTTAAATAGAGTGGATTTAAATTTTTTTGGACAAAGTTGATTTATCAAACTTTAAAATGGATTGAATATTTTCAAGCCAAAATATGAGCTTAAACTTTTATTGACCTATACATATCGACATGGTGCCTGATACGACTGTTGTTACGACTCGGAGTATATGCAAACTTTTTTATCCACAAACACCAGGTAACTCTAAAGGAAGTGACCTTTTCGAGTGGAATGGAAATCAAACTCATTACTTTCGCTTTTCAAAGCGCGTTCCTAGCCATCACTCCAACCCCTTTGGGTTGGGTAGAGTACATAGGCCAAAACTAATAATTGAACAATAAAGTACTTAAATGGTGTTTTTAATTTGAGCTAAGTTCGGGTTAGAGTTTAGAACTCCTCTACCCTTCTCAATCTGGATCTCATTTGGGTCGAGTCGTGTCAAGTTAGGTCAAATTATTTTTTTTCCAAAAATCAAAACATACATGACATAGTCCCAATATTTTCTAGACCTAAGTGGATTAGATAAAAACGTGGCATAACTAATTCCAATACTAAATTGGTGAGATTAGGTACACTGATGCTGTCATTAAAGAGGAATGATGATATAATATAACCCTCAAATTCAAACTCTTCATTAATTATCTTTCTTAATGAATTATAATAGTTTTATTTGTAATCAAGTCCTTCTCAATCACGCATCCAATCTTACTGATTCAGATCATGTGGAACTGTGGAAGTGTGGGACAATATTGATAAGAATATATCCCATCTGATTCATCCATCCAACAACAATTATATATCCCATCTCGTTGTTGGATGGGACCTGATAATTGGCTAAGAGTTCAGGTGGAGGTAAAAAATGTGTTCTACTGATGCGGGACGGCGTTGCGCCTGTATCGGCACTAGGGGTATAAATCGAGATATCTTGGGTTTTGGATGCCTGAGATATCTCGACCGACATGAGATGTATTGGCCGTACGGGCGAAATCTCAGCTGATATGACCGAGATCTCGCCAATATCGGCCAATACGGTAGAGATTTGTAAAGAAAAAAAGGAGACAGGAAGAACTATCGGCCATATTCGTAGAGCCTGAGATCTCGGATGGGCCGTCTTTTTTTCCCTGATCGGTGCAATGCAACGTATCAATCTAGCCAATACAACTCCGTTCGTACCTGTCCATCACTCCTCCGTCACCCATCCGGATCCAAGTGAATTGCAGTCAGTAGGTATCATCTGGAATTTTCCCATAATATTGCAGCTGGTATGTAATGGATTGACCACATTTTTTACCTCAGACGTCTGTGTGCAAATTGAATTTAATAATTTGCTTGTTAATATTTTTCAAAGTGAGTTTAATTGAAATTGTAATGCCCCGCTCCAGAGGGGGTCTGTAATGTGGAGCGTGTCTGTGGAGAAAAAATTCTCACATTGCTAGTTGATTAGAAATTCCATGGTATATAAGTGATAGCCTTTCTCCTTCTAGCATAAGACCTTTTGAGAGCAACAGTGAGTTGGCTCGCCAAAGCAAAGCCATGCGGACCTATGTGTGTGCGCCCAAAGCAGACAATATTGTGCTAGCGGAGTGGACAATATTATGCTAGCGGGATGAGTTATTACAAATGGTATCAGAGAATGGTTTAACCCTCTGCCTGAGGGTGTGGACTTGATTCTTGTGTGTGCAGAGCTGTCCTGGGTTGGCTCGCCAAAGCAAAACCATGCAAACCTCTGTGTGTGGGCTCAAAGAAGACAATATTGAGCTAGCGGGATGGGTCGTTATAAAAATTCTTTTTTTAAATACCAGTTCCATATTTTTTATTTTAAAATAACATATGGGAAACTAGAATAAAATTTATTGAATCATTCTAAACTTTTATTTTCTAAGATTGAAATAGAATTTTATTGAATACTTTTTTTTTATGTTTCCAATAATGCTTCAATAGACATCAAACAGATCTAAATTCAGAGAAGGAAATAAAATTTTCAATAGTTTTAGTGTATCATGTGCACAACAAGATATGTATGTTGATTATTACACAGAGTCTAATAATTCCAAATTTCTTTTATGATGGGACCCTTGTTGTCTCGACTTCATAAAGTGGCTTTTTTTTTCTAGTAAAGTATAATTTATTTTTGTAAGATTATGGTAAAAGTAAAATATGCCTTTTATATCATAAATCAATTCAAAAATGAAATGACTACACAAAACGATGAGAATTCCTTGTGTTTAATAAATTTGCATTTTGACTTCTGGTGAGAAGGACAAACTCCCTAGATAATAATTATTAATGTTTTTTTTTTTTTCATTTTGAAATGTTATTTTCATTTGTATATTTATTCATTATATTTTTATTGCTTTTAAATATTACTTTTTTTTACAAAATTTTTCTAATTCATTGGTACGTTCATTATTACCTCACACTAGGATTGTTACCGGACCCAAGTCCAGCCCGGATCCTGAAGTCCGTTTACGATCTGGATCCTAGAGTCCGATAAGGACTTGTAGACCGGATCCTACAGTTCGATGATGCACGCTTTGCAGCACGCTGCGAACCGTCCGTGGACAATCCAATTGACTCGAATAAGACACGATTTCAAGGCTCACATACCTAAGCATAGTGTCCATCAAACATAATGGTGATGAGTTTGCTAGAAAGATTTTTATTTAAATATGAGTCTCAGAAAAAATCATCTTGATTGCATCAAATTATGTTTTTGTAGATTGTGAAATTTAAATATTGAAAAATAATTTAAACTAATCAGATTTTGAGGAGTTTAAAGAATGTGACTTGATTGATTCAATTAAAATGATTTTGGTAGATCACGTATTCAAGAAAAGATCTTTTTTTATACAATAAATCCATCATCACCTCATTTGGAGGACTTCATGCTTAAGTGAGAGGAAATATTGTACATATTAGTGTCTAAGTGATCATTTTACTAACAATTATAGATGCAGTTGGTTAAAAATTTATATTAAGATATAACAATAGTCCAAATTTTGTTTAATAAAATAAAAATTACAATAAATTGTAGATAAAAAGTAATTTTGTTAAACTATATTAAACAATTAAGTGTAACTTAAATATGTGATTCAATTAGATCCAATTCACATATAAATAGTTGGTGTGGTGGTAAAGGCACATTGGAGTCCAAAATAAATTTATTAAGGTTTTCTAATTGAACATTTATGTATTTTTTAAAATTAAAAAATTAGACTAAAAATATGATAAATATCAATTTATCCAATCATTGAGACATTTTTTTAGTATTATTATTTTATTCAATGTTATATTATAATATTAATTTTAGAAAAGGAATGGGAGTCAAAAGATTGAGCAGCAGGTACCCACTTCAATCTTGGGATTTCAGCACATGGGACACAAACACATAATTGATTGGAAATTTGGAACACATCACATATAATGCCAAGAAAAGAAAATTATTGAGTCTTGACTTTTGACTCAGCCTAGGGTTTAAAAACTTAATAAAATAGACCAAAATTTTAATCTTATAATTTTTACCAAAAAAAGTTAAAAATAATAACAATATGTTATTCCTTTTTTTTTTTTTCCTTAAAAGTTTGTCTGAGTTACATTGAAAATAATAAATTCACAATTTTTATGTGAACTACTATGAAAAGTGCATCTTACTTTCATTTTTCAACAATTAGACTCATTTATTTAGCTTAATTTTAGGGATTAATCCAAGCACTTTAAATACTCTTTACATATTGTGAATTTTTATATTTTTTAATTTGATACAATTTCAATTGATATTAATCTTTGGATTAAAATCTACTAATTTGATATTCAAATTTGGAGGCAATGCCAAATACTTTTCAATTATCATAGTTAGAATAACACTTGGCCCATATGAGGCCCATTTCTAGTTAAGGTCTTGTCACATGAAGCATAAAAAAAATCAATACAAAGATCAAATATTATTTATTTTTTATAATAGGTCCTGTTACAAATAAAAGCCCTTCATTCAGATGTCCCCTGATAGTTTTTATTGATACCCACCGTTTGATTAAATTCTCTATGTTATTAATAGCAAAAGTCATTGATGTTAACACCAAAGGGATGAAATTTAACTCTTGAATTTTTTTATTATTTTATATAAATTTCATTTTAATCCATGCTTTTGGATTTTAACATAGTGGGCTTCTCAAATGGAAGCTGATTGTCATCATCATTATTTCTAAAGTTTTTCTTAAGAAAAACTTTTTTGGGTGGTAATATCTATTTTAACTTGTGAACTCAATAGAAAAATAGAGTGAGATATGAGATAATAAATAATTTGATTATACTCATTAGTTTAAATGCTAAAAAAGTCTAATTAGATGAGTCAGTTTTAGTTGATTTAGATAGACAAATTGTATTGATTTTATAAATTGAAAAACTTAAGCTGCTAAACTTAATTAGAGTTTAATATATTAGAGCTTTTTAAACTCAACTCTGTTAAAATCTATTTAATATATATTTATGGATTGAGAGTTTCAAGATAAATAAGAAGACCGTTGCCTAATTTAAACCCCGGTTTGAAAGTTAAAATTTATATGGAATACGTTGGTTGATTTAATAAATAATTCGATGAGATTTAAAATAAACAAATGTAACTTAAAAATCAAATTAAATGACTTTATAATCCTCATTGCCACCCATAAATTTGTAACTGAAGCCCAAGAAAAAATAAAGTTGCTTTCTTCCTCCTCCTGCTGCTGCTTCTGCAGCATTTGATAATGGCAGCAAATGAGGGCGTTTTCGTAACTCTGCTTCAGTCTCAGACATCTCACCATTCACCAACCATCCTCACTTAGTAAGACAAAAGACAGCAAAGACCACCATTACTATTGCATTCTCACTCAATAACAAAAGAAAAAAGAGACTCACTACCAAGAGAGAGTAAAAAAACATCATGGGATGAAGAGAGGAAGATAAAGCAGGGCTGATTTTCTGTTTTTTTTTTTTTTTCTATTGGAAAAAAAAATTGCAGTCGGCTGCTTATCAAACATCAATCAGAACTGCAACTCTTCTCCATTAGGTAATTTCTTCTTTCTCTTCCAAAAATTCCATTTTTTTAATGCAACCCATTTGCAGAAAATCTTCTTTGTACGTCTCCTAATGATTGCATTGCAATTTTAGGAACTGGGTGAGCCTTTTTTTATTTTTATATCTGTTTTCTTTCTTTATAGTTGATTGATTTTGAGTTATTTACATGGTTTTTTGGATTACTTGGCTATTACTGATCAGGTAGATAGATCTGCTGCTCTTGAGGAGCTGGTAGATTCTATGTTATTGGTTTTTGGATGGGTGATCAGAGAAGAGTTTAAATGCTCTGGAGGTGAGTCTCTCATGGCTTAGTTTGGATGCATTGCAATGGAAGTGCTTTCTCAATCATTTCTAACCAGAAATAGAAATAGGTTGTATGTTCTTCTAGAGTTTTTTTATTTTTTATTTTTTAAATTATTCACAATGCTTCAACCCATTTCATAATTTGAGTCAGTCTGCTCATTTTGGATTTGTAGAAATGAATTTAATAAAAATCATTTTTTGCTAAAAAAAAATCTTTCCATTTTCATTTCGTGTTTTGATTCTGATACATTTCAGGATTTCATTCTGTTCCTATCATTTTTTTTCATTCTCTTCACTCTGTTTGGAAAAATAATCATCGACATAGATATGGGATGTGTTCTTTTAGGTTTTTTTTTTTACCAAAATTGCTTGACTCAATGTTTTGATTTTGATCTCTCTTATTTGGATGCCTGTAAAAGGACTTTCTGGGAAAATACTCATTTTTAATTAAAATGGAAGCAGTTTTTTTTTTCATTTAGGAGTTTTTGTTTTAGATTAGTATCACTGCTTGATGCAGTTTGATTCTTCGATTCTGCCAACTATGTTCAGATGCATGGAAAGGAGAGTATTTTCTTTATAAATAATAATTTTCATCTAAAACTGCAATTAGTTTAATAATCTTCTCTTAAAAATTGTTTCCTTATGACAGAAACTAATTGCCTTTTTCCTTCCATGCATCCATGTTAGCATTCTTTTTATTGGGAATTTCTTTGGGTGTATTTCTTATTTTATATTCAAAAGTTATTAGTTTTTTTTTTTTTTAATTGGTGTTAAAAAGTGTAAAATTGTTCCAGAAAGGTATTTCCTTTTTCCTTTCCATGCATCCCTTCTAGGATTTTATTTTGTTTTTAAGTGGGATTCATTATTGAAACTGCTGACATTTATTATGGAAGTCAGTGCTTCTATGTAGTTTTTGTGCCTTGTGAGTTAGGATTGAAGATTTTGCATCATTCATCTGATAACATTTTACATGCAGTTTCTGTTGATGAGTTCATTCTCAATTATGCAGTTTGAAGGTTGTTTTATCATCTGTTTGATCTTATTTCTCTGCTTCTGCTGATGTTAGGGGCTTAGGAGGCATTTCTTTATTAGCTTCATGTTGATGGTTCTGAGGCATCTTCAATTCTGCTTCGATCCATTACCTGGGGCTTTAGTGGTGCAAGGAGGGCAGTTTTTTTAGTACGGAGCAGATTGTAAATAGTGTTCTTCTTGGGTTAGAGTGATGGCAACCTTGTCCCATGCTGAATCTAGGCGCCTTTATTCGTGGTGGTGGGACAGTCACATCAGTCCGAAGAATTCAAAATGGCTTCAGGAAAACCTTACAGGTGCATAAATACTCAAATTTCATATTCAGTTTTAGATGATTGCTTGTTTAAGAAATTAGTTTATAACCTCTTTTAATTTTATTTTCCCTTCTTCTCTGAGGAAAGTTGGCACTTTAATTAAGGAGTAAAGAATTTTATTTGTTGAGCAGTTGAGACCTCAATCTATGAATGCATAGTTTTTATACCAGAAACATGGCCTTCTGTGTGCATGATCTGAGAATCATCAATTACGTCACAAGTCCGGCAGGTCATTCTACATTCGTATGTGTGTAGAATTCAAGTGACTGATAAGCAGATTTTAAGACAGCCATGAAAATGATTCTCAAATTTATTTGCTGGTTTTGGATTGAATCGTTCACAACTAATGATCTATCAGATCTTTATGATTTCTTCAAATATTTGATGTGGTTCCCCACACATGCCACCATTTCCATGAATTGGGATTCCATGGCCCTACAAGTTGAAATATTGCTCATATATTGGCACGTTAAAACTTGAACTGTATAGTAAGGGCCTAGTTGCATCAACTTTGAAGCATTCAGGGATGAAGTACAATAATTGAACACTTGGTGTCTTCTTTTACAATTAGGCCGAAACATATAGTTATAGCAAATTATCCCTTATTGCTGTTGTCGTTCTTATTGTTGTTTATTATTGTGATATGTGGAGAAAGTTGAACGCCATTGTTATATCTACTGCTTAGAATTCTGTTTTTCTGCATTCAGGGGCTGAATCTGTAGTTCTTTTTCGGGGGGACCAATAAACACAATGCAACTTTGGTGGGGGGCAATTTGCTGATGTAGACGGTTCCTTAAGAGGGCCTATGTAGACATCGCTTTACCATGGATGCTTTTCAAGAAAAGTGAGGCAATAACGAATGCCCAATTGGAAACATGGTCAGAGTAGTTCCAAAATAGGGCAGTCAATGATGGAGAACATTGAAATCCATAGAACGCACATTGTAATGGCAGGAGAGCAGTTTGCTTGAATGTTGAAACCTTGACCCTAGTGTACCATCTTCTCTTTATAAGAGAAAATTGTGTCTTCTTGCTCAATCTACCTTGTATAACTCAAAAAGCAAAATATTTTGCTTATTTTAGAAACCCCTATACGTAGCTATACCTATGTTGCATGGATACTTCAATGTGGGTTATGTGTCTGTGTTGGACACTTCATTTTTATTTTTAAAATCCATGTCTTTGCTGTATAGATGGCCTGTCCCTGCCATGTCTGGGCATCATACCAGTTCTGTTAAGAATTTCTTGAAGTCCAAGGCAACCTACCTTGTTAGGTCTTTACTTCCCTCATCTATGTGTTTGTGTACTGGAATTGGATGGAAAAATGTCATTGTTCTTTCAAAAGATTTCTTTTGTCCTTGTCAAGATGTATCATCTTATGTGTCATTTTGCTCCATCTCATGTTCCAGAATTTTTTTTCTCAAGTAATCAAGTGCTTAGACAGATATTATTAACGTAGGTAGCTCATTATGTATCCAAATCTCATCCAGAGGTTACAGAAATATTTGATTTCATTATCATAACATTCTCATGAGAGCCATCATGCCATTTATCGTGATCAGTGCAGAAATATTTAATTTGATAACTTAATTTTCTGAAACATGATCTGAACCAAAGCTTCTCTGATTAATTTAACAACTAATAGAGAACCAATTTCTTATTTGGAATGTAATTGATTTTTTTTTTTTGGGAAGATGAAGACACATTTCATCTATTAAATTCTCGTATAAAATGTCAGTATGACCTTACTTGCTTGAGTTTACAAGGACCTTGCATTCTCTCACCGTTTCTTAGTACAACATCATGAAAAGGGAGTTACAACAAGTTTCTTTCGTATCATGTAAACTACCACAATTGAAACAAATTTCAATTATGGTCTCATGCAGCCCTAGAGCTAAGATTAACCTCATTATTTTAAATTAGTAATAGAATAGTGAAAGAGAAACCCTTAACTAGTATAAGTAGGTCAAAAATGGCTTTCAAATGGTCTGATTTTGTTGGCTGACATCCATGCTTCACCAGTAGGCATGTCAGCAGGAGAAATAGACCATAGAAAGCCTTTCAATATCAAGAATTGCCCAAGTTTGTATCATTAGTTGATTAAATATTTCATGTGAGCAGGAAAATAAATTTGAAATGATGTTTTTGCAGAGAAAAAGTATTAATATCGGTAGGATAAAGAAAAAATATGGAGTGTAATTGATCAAAAATGAAAATGATTTATTACCACATATAGAGAAGTTTTGATACTTGGCTGCTACTGTATATCCAAATGAAGGGTTTGATTCGGATATAGTCAGTAGTATGGATGTCGAGTGGGCCATGTGTAACTAAGTTAGTGGAGCATTGTACAATAGAAGAGTGACAGGTCAATTAAATGGGTTTTTCTATAAAATTGGCAGTTAGACCTGCCATGCTACATGGAGTTATATGTTGGGTGATGGACAAAAGATTGCATTAGGAGTCTTATCCCCACTCAAACTCTCTTTCCTTAATCAACAGTCGATAAAATAATGGTGATGTAGATGCATATGTTAAGATGTGAATGACTGTTGTACAATAAAAGATAAGAATTATAAATAAGTACATTAGTTGAAATCCAAAGGTTCTTCCAATAGAAGAAAAATGCATCAAGGTCGTTTAAGATGGTTTATTATATACATAGAAGGCCACGAACAGCCATAGTACAAAGAATCAAAGGATTACAAGGTACTAGGAGAAGTGGCAGGCTGTCAAAGACATGAATTGAAGTGGTATAAACTACTATATAATTGAAAATATGATTTTTGATAGGGTGAAGTAGGAACATAGAACTTGGAAAGTTGATCCTAGATGGATGGCACAAATGGAGGGTCTGATTGGATATAGATATTAGGATGGGCACAAGATGTGCCATACAAGCACGCTAGTGGAATATTATGTGATAGAAGAGTGCCATGTTGATTAAAGGGTATTTCTATAAGACGGCAATTGGATGTGGTCCCATGTGGAACTAAATGGTATGCGATGAAGAAAGGTAGATAAAGAAATGGTGATGGAGATTTCTGGTGTAACAAGGAAACATAGATTAGAGCTGAATGCATTAGAGAAGTTGATTTGAGATAAGGAAGTCTAAAAGTTGCTCTCATAGAAGAATAGAAGACGGAATGTCAGTTAAGATGGTGATGGAACATCTTCAGAAGACCAAAAGCAACCCACTAGAAAGAGTTAAAAAATTACAAATATAAGGTACTAGGAGAAGGGAGATGCTGTTGAAGACATGAATTGGGATGGTAAATTGTAATACCCCGCCCCAAAAGTCCCACATTCCTAGTTGTATTGGAAATTCCCTGATATATAAGTGGTAACCTTCCTCCTTCTAGCACAAGGCCTTTTGAGAGCAACAGTGGGTTGGCTCGCCGAAGCAAAATCGTGCGGGCCCCTGTGTAGGCCCAAAGTGGACAATATTGTGCTAGCAGGACGGGTCATTACAAATGGTATCAGAGTATGGTTCAACTCTCTGCCTGAGGATGTGGGCTTGGTTGTTGTGTGTGCAGAGCCGAGGACGGCTCTGGTTTTAAGGGGGGTAGATTGTAATACCCCGCCCCAAAAGTCCCACATTGCTAGTTGCATTGGAAATTCCCTAATATATAAGTGGTAGCCTTCCTCCTTCTAGCACAAGGCCTTTTGGGAGCAATAGTGGATTGGCTCGCCAAAGCAAAACCGTGCGGGCCCCTATGTAGGCCCAAAGCGGACAATATTGTGCTAGCGGAACGGGTCATTACATAAATACAGTATGATAGAATGCAGGGTAATAGAGAACATGATTGGTGACTGCGTTGAGTGGAAAAGTAGAATCCAAAAAGTCAACCCTATATAGATAGGACAAAGGTCTCAATGATAATTATGATGACATGTTGATTTTATATCTGTAGACAGTTTTCTTATCTTGAGCCATATTTCCCTCTGGGAATTCCATTTTACCTTTTCATCTTTTCTTATATTTTTCTCTCCCTCTGTCTGTGGTTTTTTCCTCAGTGAGTAGAAGAAATAAGACTCTCTCCATATTATGATCAGGTAAAATAGCCCATTCACTAGAGCAGTTGGTTCCAACAATTATTGTATGTGTTGCCATGCTTTCTCCGTTTCTTTATGGTTTTGTGAAGATCAAAGCTTGACATGTTTACCCTTTTAGATCTGATCATGAACTTCAATATTTGTGGGCTCATACAACATGTAATGCCTGTATTACGATATGTAATTTATTTTCCTGTGCACACTTTGGTGCAAATTTTAGTCATAGAATAGCACATTTCACTAAATGATCAGGTGCATTTGTTTGCCTGAGCAGATATGGATACCAAAGTCAAAGCTATGATCAAACTTATAGAAGAAGATGCAGATTCTTTTGCAAGAAGGGCGGAGATGTACTACAAGAAACGTCCAGAGCTTATGAAACTGGTTGAGGAGTTCTATCGGGCTTATCGTGCTTTAGCAGAAAGATATGATCATGCAACTGGGGCACTTCGCCAGGCACATCGAACCATAGCTGAGGCATTCCCCAACCAAGTTCCTTTAGCTTTAAATGATGATTCTCCATCAGGCTCTTCAATAGCTGAGTCAGAACCGCATACACCGGAGATACCACACTCTATATGTGCTTTGTTTGACCCTGATGACTTGCAAAAGGACACTTTGGGAGTTCCATTGCATTTCCAAGCTACCAAGAGAAATGGAGCTCATATCGAAGATGTTGATGGTGTAACTGGCAAAAAAGGGTTGAAACAGCTCAATGGTATTTTCTCATCTGGAAATGGAACAGATAGTGCAAATTTTGCAGAAGGGAGAGTCAGGAAAGGCCTGAAATTTCAAGAGCAAGGAAAAAAAGGTTCCGAGTGTACATTGCAGGATGTATCTAGAGACATCCAAAAGTACAATAAGGAAGAGACAGACACTGACAGGAAATTGAGAGATCTGCTAGATGAATTTTGTCAATTGTCAACTGAGAACCAGAATCTCAAGGTGAAGGTCCTATCAGAGTCCGAGCGTGCAGAGAAAGCTGAAAAAATAGTTGAAAGCCTCCAGCAATCACTTTCTAAACTGAAATCTGAAAAAGAGGCTGCATTTCTTCTATACCAGCAGTGCTTAGAAAGGGTGTCCAGTCTGGAGGCTGAAATTTCACGTGGACAAGCAGATATCAGCAGACTTAATGGCGAGATACTGGAAAGTACCTCGAGATTACAAGCTGCCGAAGAGCGTTTTCTCCTGTCAGAGAAGGAAAATCAATCTCTTCAGTCAGAGGTGGACATTTTAGTGCAAAAGACAACGGTGCAACAACGGGAACTTGAAAAGAAGAATGAGGAGTTGGAGAAACTCAGGATTTGCATACAAGATGGGCGCATTCATTTGATGCGTGCTGAAGCAGCTCTTCAGTCTTTGAAGAGTTTGCATTCTCATTTGCTAGAAGAACAGAGGATCTTACAGTTGGAACTTAAACATGGGATTCAGATGTTGAAGGACATGGAGTTCATGAAACAGTGTTTAGAGAATGAAATCCGGCGATTGAAAGAGGAAAATCTTGTTTTAAATGAACGACACAAATCTTCTACCATGTCAATAAAGAATCTGCAAGATGACATTTATAGCTTGAAAGAGGTTAAAGTGAAGCTTGAAGAGGAGATTGGGCTCCATGTCGATCAAGGGGATGCCCTTCGGCAAGAGCTTTACTGTCTCAGGGAGAAACTTAATGACTTGGATAGGAGACACCAAGACGTAACAGAGCAGGTTGAGGCAGTGGGCTTGAATGTGAACTGTCTCCAGTCATCTGTAAAGGATTTGCAGGAGGAAAATTTAAAACTAAAACAAAGCTGTGAAGACATCGAACACGAAAAAGCAATCCTCTCGTCATCCGCAAAGAATTTTCAGTATGAAAACTTAAAGCTGAAAGAGATTTGTGAAACTAAGGAACATGACAAAGAGATTCTCTCAGAGAAGCTGGAGAATATGGAGAAGCTTTTGGTGAAGAATGAACTCTTGGAAAATTCCCTGTCAGATGCTAGTGCTGAATTGGAAGGGTTGAGAGGAAAGATAAAGATGTTAGAAGAGTCCTTTGATTTGCACCTGAGAGAAAAATCCACCCTTGCCACTGAAAAAGGCTTCCTGGTCTCTCAGATAGAAAGTACTACAAAGAACATCGAGAAACTTCTAGAGAAGAATTCTGTATTGGAGAATTCCCTGTCTGGTGCAAATGTTGAACTTGAAGGCATGAGAGCAAAGTCAACAGGCTTAGAAGCTTCTTGCCAGGCTCTCCAGGATGAAAAGTCAAGCCTTCTCTTTGTAATAGACAGTATGGTCTCTCAGGTGGAAACTATTAAGAAGTGCCTGGAGAACTTGGAAAGAAGGCATGCAGAACTAGAAAACAAGCACTCGTGTCTGGAAAAGGAAAGAGAGTCAGCTCTTCATAACATTGATAAGTTACAACTTTCCTTGAATCTGAGGGAGCAAGAACATGAGACATATATCCAATCAAGCCAGATTCAGCTAGCTACTTTGGGAAGCCAGATACATGTCCTCCAAGAAGAAGCCCAATCGAGGAAGATAGAGTTCGAAGAAGAGCAAGGTAAACTCATTAATTCAGAGGTTGAGATCTTTGTCTTGCAGAGATCAATCTACGATATAAAAGAGAGGAGTTCTATGTTAGAAGATACCCTGACTGACGTAAATGTTGAACTCAAAGGCCTGAGACTAAAGTCAAAGAGCTTAGAAGAATCCTGTCAGGTTCTCCAGGACGAAAAATTGATCCTTCTCTTGGAAATAGACAATCTCGTCTCTCAGGTAGAGAGTATTAAGCAGTGCCTTGAGAACATGGAGAAAAGACATGCGGATCTAGAGGACAGACACTCGTGTCTGGAAAAAGAGAAAGAGTCAGCTCTTCATAACATTGATGAGCTACAACTTTCGCTGAACCTACAAAAGGAGGAACGTGAGACATACATCCAATCAAGCCAGGCTCAGCTAGCTACTCTGGGAAGCCACATACAAGTCCTACAAGAAGAAGCCCAGTTGAGGAAGAGACAGTTTGAAGAAGAACAGGATAAATTCATGAATTCAGATGTTGAGATCTTCGTCTTGCAGAGGTACATCTGCGATATGAGAGAGAGGAACTCTATGTTGGAAAATTCCCTGTCTGATGTAAATATTGAAGTTGAAGGATTGAGAGAAAAGTGTAAGAGCTTAGAAGAGTCCTGCCAATTTCTCCAGGATGAAGAATTGAGCCATCTTTTGGAAATAGAAAATATGGTCTGTCAAGTTGAGAGTATTAAGCAGTGCCTGGAGAACTCGGAGGAAAGGCATGCAGAACTAGAAGACAAGCACATGCATCTGGAAAAGGAGAGAGAGTCAGCTCTTCATCACATTGATGAGCTACAACTTGAATTGAGTACAAGAAAGAAAGAACAGGAGACCTATCTCCAGTCAAGCCAGGCTCAGCTAGCTACTTTGGAAAACCAGATTTATCTCCTACAAGAGGAAGCTGAACTGAGGAAGCGACAGTTTGAAGAAGTCCAAGATAAGTTCATGTATGCAGAATTTGAAATCGTAGTCTTGCGGAGATGCATCCATGATATGAAAGAGAGCAATTTGTTGCTTTCAATTGAATGCAAGGAACAGATTGAGGCTTCCATGCATGCAAAGAAACTGATTTTGGAATTGGAGGAGGAAAATCTTGGACAACAGATGAAGGTAAAATCACTACTGGAGAATAACGAAAAACTGAGAACAGGGATTCATCACGTGTTGAAGTCACTTGGTATTGTTGCTGATGATGGGTGCTGTGATATAACCATAAGAGAATTTTTCCCCCTTATTTTGGGAAAGATAAAAGATATGCAGTGTTCTGTTTTGGATACCGAAGATGAAAAGCAACAGTTGCTTTTTGAGATGATTGTTAGTGACACTCTTCTAAAACAACTGCAACTAGACGCATCAGATCTGAAATCAGATAAGCATGCCCTTGAGCAGCAGTCCGTAATCAGGAGCAATGAGCTATTGATGCTTCAAAGGGAAAAACATGAGCTGCTCGAGACGAACAACCAGCTGAAGCATGGTGTACATGAAGGACAACGAAGGGTTGACATTTTAATGGGTGATGTAGAGATTCTGCAGGGGAAGCTGTCTGATTCGCAGGAGGCTTACCAGAAATTGCAGGATGAGAATTACAAGCTGCGTGAAGAAAACCAATCTCTGAAGAAGGAAATCTATGATTTGAAGGAGGAACAATACATGGTAGAAGAGGAAAACAGGAACCTTTCACTGATCTTCAAGAGCATTTGCAGCGAGAAAGCCATGGAAATAGAAACACTTGGTAATGAATTGGACCATCTTCATGGGGTTGACAATGAACTTGAACAGGTTAGAGTAGTGGTCAAAAAGGCAGAAGCAGAAAACTTACGCCTCAAGGAGTCAATTGCAGAACTCAAGAAGTTCAAGACTGATTCAATGTTTTTGGAGGATGAACTAAACATGGAAAGAAATGTAAGTGAACAATTGAATCGTGAAGTTGAAAATGGAAAGGAATTATTGAATAAGAAGGAAAAGGAACTGTCAGAAGCTATTCAGAAGCTCAAAGGCATACAGAATGAAGGTGCAGAATTACATAAAGAATTTTCAGAGCTTAAATTCACGAAAGAGCAATTGGATTCTGAGTTACAAGAAAAGACTAGTATGGTTGAACAATCGGAGATGGAGGCTGCTGCATTCTATGAGGATCTCCAAACCAATGCCATCTTCCTGGCACTATTCAAAGAAAAGGCCTTTGAGCTGGTTAGTTCATGCAGGAGCCTTGAAGAATATTCTATAATTCAAAACGAGATGTTTAGTGATGAAAGAGATTCAAGAAATGCAGCTAACAAGGAGTTGAAGATAAAACTTGGTGTGTTAGAAAGAGAGAATGGAGCACTGAAAGATGAATTGACTGCATATTTGCCCCTTACCTTGTCTTTGAAGGATAGCATATCATCTCTGGAAGAGCTCACACTTACTCTGACAAAGCTTCATGCCAACTATCCGGAAACTCAGGTATTCTTGTGTTGGAACCTATATACAATACATGCATTCATCTGTAAATTTTATATAAATTTGACTTCTTAAATGCATATATCCATGCAAGTGTGTAAGCATTTGGGGGGAATATGAATAGTGTCGACTCTCGATATCCAATGGTTGTACTTGTGGTCTCACTAAATTTTGTACAGTGGCAAAGGCATTATGTCAAGTCAAATCCTTTCCCCATGAATTGGCAGGCATAAATTTCATCATTGGACTGAAGCAGGAAAACATGTGATTAGAGCAAAAGCTAATCATGTGTTTGGTTGTTTCGGTCCAACCCTTAGAGTCTACTACAATCCAAGTGAAATTTGGACCTGTGCCAATCATATAGTTTAGAATCACCAAAAGTGACCATATTGTACTGAGTGAAGTCACCACAACTGAAAGATGCTATTTATAGGTTTCTTGAGGTATACATGCACACACGCACAAGTGATTTTCACCTGTACAACCCAATCAAACTGTGAATTGGATAGAATTTGATATATAAACATCTCATCCTGATTCAAGATGTGATGTCTAGCCTCTTTTTAATTGTCAAGAGACCTTAAAATCTGTTTCTAAGATCATCTGATATAAGATTAGTTTTGACCTATCCCTTACTCCCTACTGTCTGCAATGACACCAAGTGTGATTTGCTGGGTGTCTCATAATAAAGCTATTGGAGATGAGAAGCCTCTAAACACATATTTTCACATGAAGTGCATATGTGAAACTTTAGTGATTCCATTCATTTGGTGCCAGGATGCTGCAGCAGTAAGTTCTCATCATGATGTGACTCATCAGGAACTGGGTGAAGCTGATGATGCCAAAGCACTGGCTGGAGTTACGGAGCTTCAGAAGTTGCAGACATGGGTTCAAGCAATGGAGAAGGCAATGATGGAAATGGGGAGGCTCACAATGCAGGCTTCATCCAACACAAATGCTAGATTAGAGGCTGCAATGAAAGAGATTGAAGAGTTGAAATCCAAAAACAGCTTGTTGCAAAATGAAGTTGTGCAGAACAAGAAGGGTGTCATTCTTCAACAGGGAGATGAGAAAGAACCAAGTAAAAATGTTGAGGCACAGAACAATGAAGCAGAAGCCTCCAGAGCTAAGCGTGAACTTGTGATGAAAGATATTCAGCTGGATCATGTGTCTGATTCCTTATCGCATGGTGTTGATTCATGCAGAATTTGCAAAAAAGGAAAATCTGAGACAGATGATCAGATGCTTGAACTGTGGGAAACTGCAGAGCAGGACACTAGACGGAAACGATCAACCAAAAGGAGGACAAAGAAGCCAACCTCAACTACATCCTTTGATTCTGTGGAGTATCGACTAATCAAAGTAGTAGAGAAACAGAAGAATGAGTATTCCTCATCTGAATTACAGTCCGAGAAAGAGCTGTCTGTTGACAAGTCAGAAGTACCTGAAAGAATTTTTGTGCCCCAGGATGATGGGAACAAGAGGATCCTAGAAAGGCTGGCTTCTGATGCACAAAGGTTGACAAATCTTCAGATAAACGCACAGGAACTGAAAAGGAAGTTTGAGAAATCTGAGAAGGCTAACCAGCTGGTGGGTTTTGAATACGAAAGTGTGAAAGTACAGCTAAAAGAAGTTGTTGAAGCCATCTTGCAGTTGATAGATGTCAACAGTAAAATGACAAAGAATGTTGAAGATGGTTCAGCTTCTTCTGGTAGCAAAGGCAAGTTAGAGGAAATGGGGAATATGCGAATGCGGCAGGTTTCTGAACGGGCAAGGAGATGGTCAGAGCAGATTGGGAGGTTAGAGTTGGAAGTGCAGAGGATCCAGTTTGTCATGGTCAAACTGGAAAATGAGTATGGAAATAAAGGAACCAAAGCTTTTAACCGACAAACTGGTGTTGTTCTGAGGGACTATATCTATGGTGGAAAAGGAAGACGCAGGTGGAAGAAATCACATTGCTGTTGTGCATGTATGAGACCGTCAACAAAATGTGACTAACATTCCTGTACTTTATTCACTAATGGAGAGAGCATATTGGAAGTAAAAAGGTTTGCATTTATATGAGCATATAAGCTGTAGGCTCCATGAAATTGGATACTCTATCCATTCTATATTATAATATCTAAGAGATGATGATGATGATATTCTGTGATGTTTCTTAATTAAATAAACCATGAGCATACAACCTAGAAACTAGATAACTGTTCATGTCAGCCTCATCTTTTTTTTTTTTCCGAAGACCTAGGAGAAACCTGAGGCCCACCCCAACTTACTCCTTGGCAATAGCCCTCCTAAAACTCCTGAGGGGAGTGCCATCACACCCATGCCCCCGGGTATAGGCCACTGGGACTCGAACCCGTGACCTCTCCCTTCCCAGGGGAGAGGCCACCAGTTGAGCTACCCAACGGTGGGTATGTCAGGCCTGATTTAATTAAGTGGAGCTGTTCCCAAGGGCTTGTTTCCTTTGATTTCTTTGATTAATCTTTAATGATTTCCCTCTAGGTGGTGTTATGTTAAGATTGGGTACCTAGCTCAAAATCCCGTTAGGTGGAGAGATCCAGTCCTTTATAAGTCCTTAAATCTCCCCCTTCATAATCAATGTGGGACTCATTCGTTGTCCCAACAATCCCCCTCGAACGAGGCTTTCTGGTGGATAGAATGTTGCTAGCCCTCCCGTTCGGCTAGGGGATCCCCTGAGTCCATATGCGTTGTCTTGGAGATATGACTCTCTCTGATACCACTTGTTAAGAGTGGATATGCATCCCAAAATACAACCAATGTGGGACTCATTCGCTGCCCCAATGCCAAATACTGAAATCAAATGAGAGGACAGGGCTCTGCATATGGAGGTGAGTCTCCATACAAATGTTAGAATCCACTTGGGTGTGGTCACCCTATTTGTATGTTGGAAAGCATATTTCATGGCTAAGTTGTTGTTAATTCCACCTTTTCAACTATACTTTCTTCATAAATTATTATGCATCTCAATTCATACTCATTCATCTTATTCCCATTGTATGAGTTAGACATTCAGAGGGAAAATTTGCAGTTTCCTGAAATGCCAATTCTTTAAATTTGAGGTCCTCAAATGCAGAAGTTAGAATGATCAGATGAGAATGATATACTATGTGATTTGGCGCAGACCGACCTTGGTACCCATCCCACATGAACTGGCGGGGTCACTAGTGGCCCACCAAATCGTCAGCCAAACATGTTTAGACAAGCTTATTTGATTCAGATTGGTTTGAATGATTGGATGTTTCATGTTTTTTCCAGGTTGTGGTTCTTCCACACACACTGTATTGGTAATGTCCTTGTTTCCTGACATTTTAACAGTCTAATGGAGCCTCTAACCAAGATAGATTTTGATGAATGAATATCGAACTAGGACTCATCCGATATAAATCATCTAATTTTTTAGTTTTTTCATGATTAACATGTTCAAGCCTCTTAAAGTACTCGACTAATCTTCGGGACATGTGCAAGTCTCTTTATCCACACACACTGTAAAACATAACCCTTTAGAGTAGAGTGGGAATCGAACTCAGGATTCTCACTTCTTGAAGTGGATTCTTAGCCTTTTTATAACTTATTTGCGATTGACTGAGAATGATTTTCATTATGAACGGAAACAATCTCTCCTTTTTGTGAAATAGGTAAACAAGTTTTATTAAAAGGTTACCTAAACCTTTGGTTTTTAATGGGACTGAATAGAAAAATGGTTAAAAAGGCATAGATAAGCTCTAATATTTTAATAATGTTAATTTTTTTTTTTTTTTAATTTTTAACATTCTTTGGTACGTTTTTAACAGTAATGAGATGGTCAATATTTACACTTAAATGGTACTTGCATATAGACAATAAATGTATAATTTAGTTTTCAACAAAAAATAAAACTATATAATTTAATTTTAGTATATTATTCAATTCAGTGAAACAAATCCATTCTCTGTAAACACTATTTTCATAGAGCCACATACAAAACACTTGTATTTTAATTTGGCGCTTGAATAAAATGCAGGCCTTCTACTAATAATAATAATAATGGAAAGTTTTGCTAGCCCAAACAGCAATCCTTTTTATATTTTAACAGAATCACTACTATTTTTACACGAAGCTATTTCATCGGAGAGGCCACTCTTCGTAGAGTTACTTAGTGTATGTGAGTATGTTACAAGAAATAAATAATTTTTAGTAAATTTTTTTAATGAATTGATTTAAAGATAATAATGGTAATGATGATAATTTATATATAAAATTTTCTAATGGACCAATCATTTAGACCCAAATATGACTCCAAGTAACTTAAAAAAAAAACTAAATATTAAAAATGAAATTTTTATTATTGCATAGGCCATTTATTCTTTGTCATGAGAAAGATCAATAAACATGCGCATTTCAAATCAATATTCTAAGGATGCATGGATTAAATGGATTCAGATATGTAGATCATAGGCCCTACAGTTGGTTGTGTTGAATAGATAACTAATTTAATATGGAGCACCAATTTAAGTTTCGATGAATATCAATCATTAGTTTATAAAAAATTAAAATCAAGAATTAGGTGATTAGAGAGAGTAAAACTTCAAATGATCATTATTGTTATGATCTTCTTTAAATCGCACCCACCGTATGGCGCCTGTGGTTTCAGGACATCTCAATATTGAATCCCGGTATAGAATGCCTTGTTGGGCCTTCTACTTTCCGAGTACAACTAAGGATAAGAAGTTCATTAATTTCAACCGCCATATGGATTAATTCTACGTAAACTTGGTCATGCAAAAAGTTACTAAATTTTTTATAATTATTAATTCACTTTTAAATTGTTGATATTGAACAAGGTGTTTTGTGGCGTTATAAATTATCTAGGCTATTCCAAATTAAAGATTAGTAACATAAACTCAAATTAAACTCCACAAAGGATCCAGCCCGAACTGAGCAATCTCACATGCCCACCAAACCCTAGTCTTCTAAGCTCATCAACAATTCTTTCTTAGTATAAAATAAGGGAGATTGATCTTTAAATATTAAAGTGGGTTATATATTTTCAAATAAAACATATAAAAAATAATTAAGACATTGATTATATAAAATTTGAGCTTCATTTGAAGATTTTAATCTTATAATTTTATACTTTAAAAATTAATACTATAATTTTATCTTAAAGAGTTTCTTTTCAATTATATTTAGAAAACTCTATTTATTTCATACAACTAGGTGATTAGGTAAGATCAGTTCATAATAAATACAAACTCTATCTCCTAGACCAACTCATACTAGGATGAAATTCAAATTTCAAATTTTGAACAATTTGCCTCCTCATTCCTGACACTCTGGTGCCCCGCTGCCAGGCCAGGGCATTTCATTTAAATATTGAAATTTGTTTTCTTTTGAGTTTTATAAAGAATATTGTTTGAATTATATTTATTAAATGTATTTAAATATTGAATATATTAAAAAAACATATTTCATTTTTTATAAAAATTAGTTAAATTTTACAAATTTTAACTTAAAAAGTATTAAAATATGTTTAAAGGTTAAATATTATTTATAAATAATTTTTTTTAAAAGTCAACTTTAATATTTCATTAAAATTTAAAAACAAAATAATATTATAATATAATTGGTGGGACCCACTTGAAACATACGTGTCATTAACTTTGTAAAAAATTGCCCTGGTCGCTCACATGGCATGACTGAATCCGTTTCGTTTCTGCTCTCCTTTAACCTTAAAAGAGGAAAAGGGGGGAGAGGCTAAACCGGAGCTCGCCCAAATGGAGAAATCGCCGATGCCGCTGCCGCTTCCGCCGATCGCGTCGTTCTCTGAGAGAAGAAGGACTCTCGGAATCAACGATCTTCCCGACGACATCCTCATATCCATCCTTAATCGGCTAGAGATAAAAGAAGCTGCAAGAACTTCGATTCTGTCTAAGAAATGGAAGTATTTTTGGGCATGTGTTCCTGATCTGAAGCTGGATGACAATTCTCTACTCCCTTGTGATCGGAAACTATCCATCGAATGGAAATTTTACAAATGGGTGTTAGCACTCTACAACATTCTCACAACCCGCCAAGCATTCATCGACACCTTCTACATCTCGTTTTCCTTTTTCGATCAGTATAATTGGTATTTTGATGAGTTCTTTCTTATCCTAAGCAGACATCGAATCCAGAAACTCGATGTCGTCAACCAGGGTGTGGACTACCGCGGGCCCTTCTACTGCTTGCCCCACCATCTTTACTCGTTCTCCAGCCTCACGGAGCTCAGTGTATCTTTTTGTGAGCTGATTCTCCCACCCTCTTTCATGGGGTTTTGCAATCTTCGAATTCTCGGACTCCAAGATGTTGTGATCAGGGATGCTGATTTTGAACTACTAGTTGCTGCGAGTCCAAAGCTAGAAAATTTGATCCTATCGGAATGTAAGGGACTCGAGAACATTAGAATTCACGCACCCCAGTTGTTGTCCTTCGCGATCCAAATGTGGATGTCTGTACGAATTTCCCTAGTCGACGCGCCCCGTCTGAAACGTGCTGGCCTCCTTTATTCGGCTGATGATTATCATCACAATGAGGATGAAGCTGCCAAGTTTGTTGACGCTTTGAGCAGCTTCAGTCATATTCCATCACTTTTTATAGAACGCTCGCCCTACACTTTTAAGGTTAGTTTTATAATGTTTTCCTCACTGAATTGTTCTATTTTCATTTGTGTTAAAGATCAGAGCATGAATTGAGTTAGATCTGAATATGTCACTTGATTCAATTTTATTATAATTCAAGTTTTTAAGTAATTGCAATGGTACTGTATCAGGTGGTATAATTACTATCAACACTGTTCTAATAGTTAATGTATAAATGGCCTGACATGAATTGGGACGTTGGCATTAGAAACTTGAATTATGGGATAATGGCATTAATATATATAGCAGAAGCTAGCCAAATGTTTGCAATCACTTCCATTTTGTTCCTGTAGTTTCGGTTTCCAGCTGATTCCTTTCATTTTATTTTCTTTTTCAAAATTTGAAGTACTCCTCGATGAAGAAACTGCTATATACTTTGTCCGCTGGACATCAGTTGGTTCATCTGAAGGAGTTAACTGTGTCCTTCAATATGGATGATGCAAATTCAATCTTCCTCCTAATGTTCTTGCTCAGGAGTTGCCCAAATCTACAAGAACTTGTTATAGAGGTTTGCTTCTACAAACACAAATGCTTTTTATATTTGATATTATCTATAATTGCAAACTCTTAAGTTATAATTTTTGTAAATTATTTTCAGAGTTGTGAATTTGAAGAAAATGATGATGAAGATGAAATGGAAGAAGAGGAGTACACACTTGATCTACAAAAAAGTCAAAATCCTCCATGGTGTTTGATCTATCATTTGAAGACTGTTCAAATATATTCAGTGTCTCTAACCAGTGTGCACCTGTTGGAGTTTGTTAAGTATATCCTTTTTAATGCACATCATCTCAAGAGAATGAATCTCAATTACAATCTAAATCCTGGGGATGAAGTGCCGGATGACATAATAAATGAGTTGTTACTATTCAAAAAAACTTCTGAACATGTTGTTTTGGATATCAAGCCCTGTAGAATAGCTGATATTGACATCCTTGAGGATCTGTTTGGGGGTTTGTCCATGCTTCTACTTGACTAGTTGATTTGGGACATTGTGATAGAGAAGAAATTGTACTTGATTGTCAAAGTGAGATCCACTCCTTTGATTGAGTTTGAAGGAAAATACCAATAATATCTTCCAAAAAAAAAAGAATTCATAATTATGTTGATTCTTAATCTTATAATCATTGTACAGACCGGCTTTCAATGTTGAGCTATTTTTGTCATTTAATGTACAATTTAGCATCTATTCTGTTGTTCCAAATGCGTAATCCATACTACTATTAAATCAGGTAGGGTTGCACTGTAATGTTTTCTACTTTTCTGGTCATCTTTCTTTTCATCTGTTTGGAGCTACACTATTTTTTTTTGTCTAGACTTTGTTGTTTCTCACATCCATATGTGTTGTATGTTTCCACATCAAACTATAAAGTAGATGCTGCAAGGGTTTGAACTCATCTTAGTCATTACCTTTCATATGAATAGTTCATATCCTAACGATGGTAATGTTCTGCTGGTGTTTCTTTCTGTTTTTGAATTTGATGACAACTTATGGGGGATAAGTTCATGAATTTGATGACAACTTATGGGGGATAAGTTCATGATGAACTCGTCTCAAAAAATTATAAAGCATATATATGATGGACAATGAAGGAGAGACGCAGGTTTTTTTTTCTTGGTAAGTAGGGCCAATTTATCTTATTTATCTCTGCTAGGATTGTCTTAACTTCTATTTTAGATAGTTTACAAAGGGCACCTGATGTAAAAATAAATTCTATTTTAGATATGTTGTTTTTCATCACTTGATTTTGTTCTAATTCATGAATCATAACCCTCACATGTTTAGTATTTGATAGTTCTTTAGAAAACTAATCTTAACCAGATGCTCGGAATCAAATTTAAGTGATGTGGAAAGAGTATACTGGTTCTTAGTATGAAATTGTTATTAGAGATGTGTCGCTTATTCTGTTGCTTGTGTTGGAGGAGTTGCTGCCCTTGTCTGACCTACTTATGTGGTGTGTTTCCTAGATGTATATTTATCCAACAAATAGTATTTCAAAAACAAGTCCTAACAAATATCTCAATGCATTTTTCAAAAAAAGGAAACCCGTATCTCCCTTTCTCTATAGACCATTTGATTTTTGTCTTGAATGCATGACATCTAGTTTTCTCTAGCTTTTGATTCATTCAATGTGTATGAATGATGTGTTTTGTTGAAACTAAACATGAGGTTAACCCCATTGCAGTTTCCTCATCTCTTTCTTGTTTTGTATTGCTTGTTACGTTCTTGCTCGCAGACTCGTAAGATTTATTCATTTACTTATTTGCAATAACACTTCTTTAACCTTTTTTAAATGTATTTCACGTATATATGAGTTTTATACTGTACATGTGTGTTATATACATTTCTTTGTTTTTTAAGAATGATATGTTCTGTTGAAAATTGAAACTAAGTGGGTGGTTAACCCCATTGTGGTTTTCCTGGGTGTTTCTTGTTCTGTATTGCCTGTCAGATTCCTTGCATGTTCTTCAGGTGTACTCTTTTATTCATTTCCAATAAAATTTCTTTAACCATTTTGGAGATGTATGTATCCCATCAATTTTGTACCATACATGTGAACTGCCATAAGCTTCACAGATTCTTTCATGTGGCTTTTCTAGTGGCCCTGTCTAAGAGCTTATACATTTCTATGTTGCCATTTTTCTTCTCTTTTGCCAGTGCTCCGAAAACTGCTTTTAAAGAATATCAAGCATTTTGAACTTGAATTCCACCGCCAAGTTTTTCCTTGTACTGCCTCTCTTTCTTTTTAACTCTCAAGCATGTAATGGTAACTTGTTTTTTAGTATCACTTCCATTTGTACCCAGAGTTCTTTACAGTTCAGATCCCTAGTGCAATCTTCTTCCTCAATATTTTTTTCTTTGAAAATGGTCATTCTGTTCACCTTTGAATTCCATATTCTCATTTATTAGTCACTGATTTTTATTCTGATCCAAAACAATGACCTATAGTGTTAGCGAGCTCTGTCATAGAATGCTTCTACAATCCTTACCCAAATTGAACATTCATTACGTCTTAACATAAAGTAGTTCATTTTTGTTTTATTAGAGCCTACGCTAAAGTGTTTCAAGGTGTGCAATTCTGAAAGTGAAACCCATAAAAAAAAAAAAAAAGGCAAGATAGCTTCTGTTAAAAAATAAAAATCCAAGATCACAAGCCGATGTGAAATCAAGAATAGCTTCTCCTATCTGATTTCTCTACTCATGCCCTCCATTTATTCTATCATATCCAACAACTCTTTTCTTACTCATGTCCTGTGAAGTCCCCTAGATGGTAATATGGGATAGCAGTGCAGGGTCGTGGTTTTGCCATTATCACTCTATTGTTTCTCTTTATCTCTGCAAACTTCTCTTTATCTCTGCAAACTTCTCTTTTAGGTCTCTGTTAACTACAGTGCCGGTCCCATTTTTTGGAATTACTCTCTCTTGAATAGAAATGCTTAAACTCATTCTCAAAATTCCTAACCTTATCTCCCATCCATCTAGATTCTTGCAAAAGCCATATTCATCTTTTCCTCTTCATAGTGACCAATTTAATGCTCTTCCTTTAATCAAGTTCTAACATGTAAATTGTGACTTGCTTTAAAGTTACCCTTTGAAAATAAAAAACCTTTCAGGCTACTGGTTTAACCTGCATCTATCTTGGTTTCTTTTGCACCACAACCAGGAATCTTGTGGTACATTCAAGGGATGACCTAGCTAACTATTGCTCACTTCTCCCTCCAATTCAGTCCTATTGCTCACTTCTCCCTCCAATTCAGTCCTATTGCTAACTACTGCTCACCTCTCCCTCCAATTCAGTCCTATTGCAGCCCGTAGCTTTTGTAGATTATAACTAGAATTTTGTATGAATGTTGAAGCAGTACACATAATATTGTGTGACAAGTTTATTAACTCAATTTTTGGTGTAATGCCATTCTCCTTTACTGGATTGACACTAGTACATGATGGAATTCTCATGATATGGTAAGATTTAGTCGCATATCAGTGAAGGACCTTCCAATTTAATATTTTTTTTTGAAGATCAAGGTGTCCAGTCCTCTTAGAGCACCCGACTAATCCTCAGGGTATGTACAAGCCTACCCACACACACCGGATAACTTTACGGAGAGTGGCCCTTTGGTTCCAATTTAATTATTATACATTGTTGTATGCAAAAATTGCATTGAGTCATCTGCAAGTAACTTTGAACATATTTTACATGCAAACAAAGAAAAAACTGAAGACACTAAGCCCTTGGATTTGAATATGGAGAAAGTGGATGTAGGATCTGTCATATATAGGGAAAGTTTTATTTTGGGTAATGAATCAGCGTGAGGTGGGATGGAGAAGATAGGAGAAGGGAAGGCCTGGCTGAATCAGCGTGATGTGGGATGGAGAAGAAAGGAGAAGGGAAAGCCAGGGCTGAATCAGTGTGAGGTGGAATGGAGAAGAAAGGAGAAGGAAAGGCCATGGCTGAATCAGCGTGAGATGGGACGGAGAAGAAAGGGGAAGGGAAGGCCAGAAATCGCAAGAAGGTGAGGCTCTCTTGGAAGAAGGCAGGCTGCAGGGGAGTCTGGCTGGAGAGGGATGCAACGAAAAAGGGGAAAAAGTGTGGAGGAAAAGGGGTGGCTGGGTTGCAAACGGCAGCACATGGGCAGACGGTCGGTGAAGGCAGTGAAGGGAAGCTTGGCCAGCGTAGGTGGAGAAATCGATTGGAAGAGGTAGGAAGCAGCAAGCAACTGGAGTTTCCACACTAGAAGAATCAGACTCGTGAGAGGCCATCTCATGTGGCCTGCCAGTTACGGATTCCACTTCTGCATATTTAATTTCAGACTGTAACTCAAGTTCCCTCTTGGTTTGACATTCCCAATCTGTTTCAACTTCAGAATCAATGGTGTTAAGTGCATCCATATCCTCACTAGTCACCTCCTCAAACTGGTTCACACCAGAAACTGCCTCTGGTATATTTTCAACACCAAACATAATCTTATCTTGATCCACGTTAGCAACACAGAAAGCTACCTCTTCCAACTTTGACTGGTCAAGGCTCACAGGCACAGGCTCTAAAGCTTGATCTCGGTCTGGAGAAATACTTTCAAATGGTGAACTTGCCCCCTCCTAACTCTGATTGGTCAATCACTGGCAGGAACTCAGAAACTTGGTGTCGGTCCTGAGAAAGACTTTCAAATGGGAGACTTCCCTCCAACTTTGATTGATCAATGTTCACAGGCAGTGACTCTGAAACATGGTCATGAACCTGAAAAATACTTTCAAATGGAGGGCTTGTCTCCTCCAACTTCAATTGGTCAATACTTACTGGTAGAGACTCTGTAACTTGGTCATGAACCTCAGAAATACTTTCAGATGGGGGGCTTGCCACGTCCAACTTTGGTTGGTCATTACTTACCGATAGAGATTCTGAAACTTGGTCTTGATCCTGAGAAGTAATTTCAAATAGGGGACTTGTCTCCACTAACTTCGATTGGTCAATTTTCACTGGCAGAAACCCCAAAAATTGGTCTCGGTCCTGAGAAGTACTTACAGATGAGGTACTGAGCAGGGAGGCTGAATGGTTCACCAGCCGGCCGTTCGGCTCTCACTGTTTGGAAGGGGGAAGAATGAAATAATTAAAGATGAGCAAAACAGGAAGTTTAAATAAAAGGAAATCATCTGGTGCATAGATAAAAAGGAACCTGGTGTATATATGATTATCCTTTATTTTCTTCTATATTATACTTCTTGAATTTGATGCACGCTCAAACTCTTCTAGATCATTTCCCATGAAGTTATTCCTTATCAATTCAACGAGTGTGTGGATTAAGAGGTTTACAATCTTAATGGAAATACCCATATTAAAAAATAAACTTCATATCATTAAGCTAACCTCAAGAGACCCAAGGCTGTCTGAAAAATCCCAGTAAAAAAAGTGGTTGTGAAAGCAAGGTGGAGATAAAGGGTTGGATTCTGAGTAGCAGAAACTTCTTCCCCAAGCATTGATGCGAGAAGAAGAGAAGCAACAGCCAGAGTCCCCAAAGCCAAATCTCTGGAGCTGCCCATCATAGCATAAACTGGAGGAGGAACGAAGCTGGAATCTGCATTGCCCAGAAAACAAGCAGAGTGTTGGAATATATTAGAGTTAATATTTAATTATATTTCTAAATTTCGATTAATATTTAATTAAGAGATATATTTAGTTTAAGATTAGATTAGAGTTTAATTGAATAGTCCTATGTCGGCTAGAGGCTATAAATATAGATGTAAAGAAAATCAAATCTCAGATAAGCTGAATTGTGTAGAAAAATGACCATTTCCTGAAAATCCGGCCACTTACACAGGCCAAGGATCGGTGGGAGATTGGCAAGCTTGGCATAGCTGATCCCCTGAGGAATCGTGAGGCTGCCAATTGTGATTCCGGCAACGAGGTCGGACTTGAAGAAATCAAAGGTGTACTGAGGTGCCCATTCCAAGATAGGAAACAAGTACTGCAACCCCAACAACAGCTTCCTCGACGCCTTCTGATTCTTGAATTGCCGGAGTGGGTCATCAGGGAAGAAGGTCTCTTTGAGTGAGGATTTCAGTTATTTGAAGAAAGGTTGGGCTGGCGGCACAGCCATGCGATGCGTCAGCTCAACTCTCGCTGTCATGGGGAATGCGTGGTCGGCATTGCCAATGCTAATATTCAGTTTATTAGACTTCCTATTTAACTAGTACCCAAACTATGTTGGTGATGATTTGCTCCAAGTTGCAGCTACTTGGCAAATTTAGCGTTTACAGTTTATTCATATATTTTCTTCTATATTGCACTAGTATGGGTATTAGCCTATTGGAATTTGGCAGACAAATCCAATAACGTAGAATTTGTGGGTTCAATGTAATATTTGAATAAACTTAAACAAATATCAATTTTTAAAATAAAAAATAACATGTAAAACTAAACAATTAAGAAAATGTTGAAATTTTACCCAAGATGATCAACATTCTTACCGTTGTGGTTAGTTTGTAAAGAAGAAAAAGTTTGATTACATTATGTCTATTGAAGTACTTGTTGAGGTGATACCATCGAATCCATTGAGAATGATCTGAGCAGGGTTCAAAATTTAGTATCGGCCGATATTTTTTTCTCCATATTTTGTTTTTTAAAAAAGGTTGATATCGGCCGATACGATACGTATCGGCCGATATTTGGACCCCTGGATCTGAGTATCTGACATAGAAATATATTCATTATGTACAAGGTTTTGTTAAATTACTATGTATAGAATGTTTATCCACTCCTTTTCTTCCTCCTAGAGGGGATGCCCTTTCTTCACTTGCCCCCCAAGGTTTTAAATATCGGACTAGGTCTCAGATTCAGGAGGGACTGAGTTTGAGTTCTTTCAACTGAGTTGAGTCTGACTCAGCAAGCCCTAGTTGGAGTCGGGTCAAAATAATAGGACTCAGGATTAGGAATTCAATTCTTTAGGGGTTACTTCATCAATGACTCAGGAAGTCAGGTAAATGGAGTCAACCCTAAAAGAGGAAGCAAGCAATAAAATGAAAGATAACTATCAAGTAAACCTGTTTAATGTGTTCTACGCAGGGAATGGTAGTGAGGTTACGTGCCTCCCTACCAAGGGAGACAAGATGTAGTTGACAAATAGCAATGGTGGGTCCATGGGCCCCACCAGACTGATGCAATGGTTATGCCTAACCTACCTTCACTTGGCAATGAGGCTGCATACCTGCTACAGTAGCTTCAATTTGAGTTTTCTCATTCATCAAGAGCCATTTATGCCACCGATATAAATAAGGGTAGCAATCCTCCCACAATAGTTATGTGTAACCCGACACGGATTTTACTGTATCGTCCATTTTACTTCAAACCAGCTCATCAAACATTTCGAATCGGCTCGCTAGATCAGTGATTCTTCCACTGCGATATAAATCGACTCACTGACCGACTCATTGAAATTTATTCAAGTGAGACTATTTTTTTATACAAAAAATTTAATATTATAATATTGGGTGAATGATCTTTTCCTTTGTTCCTTGACTACAGTGAGACACATTTTACTCTTCCGCCGAAGTTATTTTTCAACGTTCTTATTTGTATTCAATTTAGTAGTAATTTAATTATTTTTTAATTATATACACTCGTGCTAATTACTAATGTCAAAAGTATCATTCTTAGAATATAAGAAAAAAAGTTATAATTGAAGGAACCATAAGTTACTTATGATTATACTATAAGAAATAAATTACTTCAGTAATTATGACATTTTCTTGAATTATAAAATGTCATCCAATATCATGTAAATTAATTTTTAAATAGTACCATCAAAGTCATTAAAAATTGATGGTTACAACTTTTCGAAGTGTCGTTAATATTGCAGTATTATTGAATTTTCTAGACATTATTGCGATAATACAGAATCTTGACAATAATAGGTAAAATCTCAATATTAAAGGAAAATGATATTTTTGGATATTATCAAAGTAAAAAATGAAAATACCATCAGTATTTATTCCATTGCTAGTTACTGATGAAAATTAGTGAAATTCTACAATGTCTTTGGATTTAGATTAATGATTGTTTTCCATAATAAAACAGATCTAAATCAACGTCGTATTGTATTTCGGATTTTACTAAATTGATGAAGACAAATCATAAACCTCATTGAAACATTTCTTTCCTCAGATAAGCATCTTTCAGAATGGTTAAATTCTGAAAAACTTAAGATTAGAACATCATATAAATAAAGTGGGGAATAAAAGTAATGTTTTCCAATGAATTTTTCTACTTAGCTTTAGTGCGCTTCTGACTTAAATTTAGATGTTTTCCTATGAATTTAATTAAGATGATTTTTGCTGATAAACATGACAGTAAAAATAACAAGCCAAATTGTTTTATTGACTACACCAAAGAATATACGTGTAATTTTTATTTTTTTCAGATAGCAGACTAGCACCATTATCACTTGAATCTTCAACACGAAAACCAGACATTCACTTTGAATTTACCTCAATTCATTTCCGAATAAGTGAGTTGCAGCCTGCAATCAAAACTGAGGATGGGTATTAGTTTAGCTCACTCTCACTGGATCACGACCCTTTGTCTCGGCCATTGTAGCATGTGTTGCCCAGGGCATAAGGGGCATGATGACTTGACGTCATCCACACCTTGTCTCTGTCCCAAGGTTCTAAACTCAATGGTGGCTACAAAACACGAGGGTTTCGCTCAATGTGGGACTTAACCCAACACTCTACATCATGAGCTGACAACAGCCATGCACCACATGTCCTTGTTCCCCAAGGCACCCCCCCTCTCTTTCAAGAGGTTCACAGCACAACAGCCATGCAACACCTGGATCCGTGTTTACCAAAGATGGGTCTTTAAAGAGGATTCGGGGCATGTCAAGCTCTGTAACGTTACAGTTCAAATTTTGAACCTTATAATCAAAGATTAAGATGGACCACTTGAGTCTCAAATTTAGGAGACAAAACTCCAAGTGATATGGATACATGCACTCCATGTCCCAATCATCTAACAGTATTGGATGAGCTTCCCTCTGCAACTGCCCATCGGACTTAACAGTGTAGGGAACATGATTTGCCCCACTCGTGATCGAATTCATAGTAAGCCATAATGCTGGGCTTCAATCGGAACAGGGATAATTCAAAGAATGGTAAAGACCAGTGTACGGCAATGCAAGGTTCCACTAAGCAGTCCAGTAAGGCATAGCTTAAGCAACCTAGTGTGGACCACATATCTCAGCTTCCACAGAAACATGCCTCCAATCAAAATTTAAGACATTGAATATATGGGTTGCAAACCAACAGCACAAGTCAGCTTACATACTTTAGAAGAGAAAAACAAAATGTTGGCATACATTAAATCAACTTATCATGTAACCCCCCCGGTAATTAAAAAAAGAGACTAAACCGACACTATAGCGTTTCTCAAAAGTCCTCTATCATAGTAAGAAGGGATCCTAACAAAAAAAACAGGAAAATTGAAATGATGAAATAAAGACAATTCACCTAAGCACCAACAACTTCAGGCTCACCCTCGACAACGGTTTCCTCAGCAGGCCTCTCCATCTTCACTCCCACATCTTCAGAGTAATCCCCATGAACCTACACAAACAAAAATATTAAGGCTATCAAAAGAAATCCCACAACCACTATTATCTGCAATACAATCACCTTAATTTGCAAGCAAACCTTATCTTCGTTTATCATTACTATTCCTCTATACATAAATATCCAACTATGAAATATCCATATTCAATTCCCTGAGAAAAGGTCCATTTTCTGAACTGATGACCTGGCTCAACCAAAATATATTATTGCAGTTCCATGAACTATATAAGTAGAAACAACGAGCTCCCCTATATACAAACAACACCCAAAAAGGGGGTTTGGGGGGCAAAGATGAGTGATGACAGAAGGTGTACTTTCATCACTTTGTAGTGTTTATTCCTTTGACCACCCTTTGGATAATGTAATGCACAAGAACATCGTGACAATCAGTCAAGTGGGCATTTTGTGCTGTTCAAAAGGCTCTCAGGGTTTTAGAATATTTCAGATACCTAAAAATATTAAAAAAATTAAGAATTATCAGAAAATTTGAAGTTCTTAAAATTTTAATGCCGTTTGCTAAAATGGGCTTTCTACAATATCTCCACCTCCATTAATGAAACAATGGCAAACAGAAACATGAAAGGAGCATACCTCCATAAGCTTGCCAAGATCAAACTTGGGGGCCTTCAAAATCTTTACTTTTCGAATGAAGACATTCTGCAGAGGATAAATACTAGATGTTGCCTTTTCAATCTCCTTTCCTATAACCTCAGGGATAAACTTCTGTACCAACTCCTTTAAATCACAAGTTGTAGCCTGGTTCACCATAATTTCCCTCATCTTTCTGCGAATCTACCACCACAAAGGATCCCAAAAATGAAGGCATTAAGCATTGGTACAAGTATTTAATAATGGGAAAAAACAAGAGGATAGAAATAAGAAATGTGGCCCAGTAGTAAGTACACAGCCATGGGTACAGTATATCAGTTCCGCAAAACCAATTGACAAAATCACGAATAAGAATATAAATGTCTGGGCGGCAATCTCACACTTCAGGTTTTTAAATTTTTTTTTTTTTGATATCATATCAGACTTCGGCACTTACCAACACCGAAAAAACATTTTTTAAATGAGAAATTATCAAGTCAAACATGTAATCTAACCAACCATTATGGGGTCTTTTGTCCCACCTATAAGTATATTTTTCTCAAGATTGTATCACATTTCAAATTGCAAGGACTCTTCAGGATGTACGACACACCACCTTGCACACTTACCTTGCTGACAGACACTCCTACCTATGCCAACCACTCACCCATAAATACTATACTGTTTTAGTGCCATTTAACAATGTTTTCCAAGATCGGCTAAAATATTTTCAACACCTTTCTCCTATTAAATCCTAACTAAAAAATTGATATATTTGTCACTTAATCATTAGAATAACACTGCCATATTATTTTGTACCAGTGTTATTGTTGCACCTTATTTTCCACTTAAAATAAATTTAGATTTAGATTTAAATTTAGGGGAAATTCTTAAAAAAAAACCTTCACTTTTCAAATAATTCTAAAAAACACATTGTGATTTTGAAAATATTAAAAAACCCTAAGTTTTCGTGATTATCTTAAGAAAAACCCCTTGTCTAATAGTCAAGGTTAAATTCACCATCACTTGCCATATAAAATGTTCAAAATGACAAAATTACCCTTCAAACAACATAACAAGAATGTGGTTTCTATTAAAAAACCTTTACCTATCCCTTAGTTCTTGGTCCCAATAATAATTTATCTTTGAACAAATATATTCCCATACTTCTATTAATTTTATCTTTTTGGATTATAATTTTTCATGGGTTTTTTGAGCTTCTCCTAAATACTTATGAGATTTTTTTTATTTTTTTGTCATTCCTCACCTTTTTGCTTAGGCCCATCTCTCACAACAACAACAATAATGATAATAGTCATTCAAGGAATAAAAGGCATTAAATTATGTCTTGAACACTTGAAGAAAATATGATCGAGATGGAACTAGAAGCTTGGGTTTCATTATATAACTCTCTTGATCCATTCAATCTCCCTCAATAAAAATTGTCATGTTGGTTTGGGAGCAAGATCTCTAGAGGGAGGTGTTGGATTCAAACCATGGGAGCCCCAATGAAGGGCTACTTCCCATGGGAATATATGTATAGAATAAGGTCCCATCAAATTACCCGGTATGTGCGAATAGGGGGTTTTCACAAACCCAGGAGGACTATTCGGGTGCAACGCCTGGGAGCCCCAATGAAGGGCCACTTCCCATGGGAATATATGTATAGAGTAAGGTCCCATCAAATTACCCGGTATGTGCAGATAGGGGGTTTTCACAAACCAAGGAGGACTAGTCGGGTGCAACGCCTGGACACCTCTGGACCTCAAAAAAATAATTGTCATGGGCATTTTTCGTATACACCCTAGACCATATATTTTTTTGGCATATCTATGGTGGGTCCCATTTTTTACCAATCCACACACCTAAAATACCCTTGAATTGTTGAGAAGACTCTTTGAAACATCCACCTAAGATCATTACTGATGAATGACATTTGTTATCAGATAGTTGTAATTTTGGATCTTACCATCAAAGGTTAAAATGATTAGATAGGTATAAACTTTTCAAGCAAAATCCCCTACAACATCTCTAAGGTATGGGCCCCACCATGTGACATCAAACATTAGGGAAACATCAGTGGGAGAAAGGAAAGCTATGCTCCCGAGAACACCTAAGAAGGGCTGAAGACATAACCCAACTCCCAAAATAAATTAACACAATCTAGCATTGAAGGCAACCTTAAAAGGTCTTGACATTTTGAACGTGTAAACAAAACATGAGACTAACAAATAACTCTCAAATAGCTAACCATACTACCAACCACAAAATCAGTAAATTTCAAACGAAGCTTTGAGCATTAAATTCAAAATCATAAATCATGAAACTTTCACAACAAAGATGATAAATAGCATATTGCAAAAGACAGTAGTAAAAAAATATATAAAAAACCTATGCATGTACAAAAAACCATTCAAGAGGACACCTGTCTTATCTGGCTTGATTGTGCATAACAGGTCCTCTTGACCTGGTTAGGACGTCTCTTGGTGAATCCAATGCAAAAGATCCTCAAGCTATAGTTATCTGTAGTCTTCACATCAACATGTGCCTCAATTAGGGTCTGCCACTTGCGGACAAGTGACCTCAGCTTGTCAGTTGTGAAGTCCATTCCCTAAAACAAACAAATAAGTAAGCACATTTTTATTTTAGAGCATAAAGTCGTGCAAAGATGCGATGCAGCATTACCCAAAAGTTAGTTAGGACATTCTTTCCTTGGACATCTTCTGCTCTCAATCGAATCTTCCTATACGACTGATCCTCATCATTCTGAAGATCAGCTAAGTTACACTCAAACACTCGATGTTTAAGACCCTCAGAGGCAATCTGTTAAGGAAGGAATTGGAAGTTAGTCATTTAATTGCAAATAAGGTCAATCAACTGAGATAAAAATACATTTTAATCAAGGCCAAAAAATGAAAATTTCATTTTTATGTTATATTGAATACAAAAAAGAGGGAATTTAAATTAGGTAAAGTAGAATCTGTTCAAACCAAAATACCAACTACAAAACTAATCAAGCCATGAATTTCTGTTTTAGCAACAACTGAATATCATTATAGGAAAGGGCAGAAGAAGTGAAAGGAAACAGTTAACCTACCCAAACACAGTGGATCATGGAGCCTTGATGTTGTTAATGCACATTACAAATTTATGCATCTAATAATAGATAAACACATCTCGTGTACATGTGAGAACAACAAGCAACAAATTGCTAGTTCCATCTTTATTGAAAGACACATACATGGTGTTCATATGAGAAGCATAAGAAACATAATATCCTCGAAACAAATGTTTTTTACCATCATTATTAAATCACTAATACTAGACGAATATAAAATGCAAAAGAGGTCTATAATGGTTGACCATCAGACAACCTAAATTACTTCAAGAATCTTGGACTCAGTAAGACAATCAACAGCTGAAACACTTTGTACCCTATATGGCTGGTCAACATTTCAAATATATTAAGGAATCTCTTCCGAGAAAATGCTACACACTCTTACAATGTTGAAAGTCCATAAAGAAATTAATTCAGAACTTATAGCAAAATTCTTTTAAATATGAAGAGAATACCATGGAACAATTTATAACAGAAAAAATAAGTTACACAATTGGGGATAACATACAAAAGATACGCATACAAGCAAAAGAAAACATAGAAAAGGGACGCAAAATTTTGCTATGACAAAGATAAAGTTTTGCTCTTCTAACACCTGTTTGGCAGAAAGATCCAGTATATTTGCCCTACTGGTAACCAGCTCAGCGAAATGATCCACAACCATAGTTTCAAAAATTGGCTATGAGTTGACTCCAGCTGAATCAACTAGGACTCAAGTCCCTCCCGATATGGCTGATTCCAATACAACTCCAACAACTTCCTAGTATTTTAACCACTTGATTATCCTATCAACCTACGGTTACCGCTAAAAAAGTGAACTTCAATGGACTAACATCACAAATCCAATGAAAGGGCCACAAATGAGAAGATTTGTTGGAAACATGGCATGGTTGTTGGCTTAAAGAGAATACCAAATAAAGAGGGCCTTCGGATCAAATCCCAGCTCATAAAAGGTTTCAGGGCACCCTTTATTTGCACAAATTCTCCCAGAAATTTTAATTTCCTCAGGAAAGCTAGATTTTCCCAAGGGAATGTTTCTTGGTATCTTGGAAAAATTAATAAAATTGAAAAATAGACTCAAATAAAAAATTCATGAGAAAATGACTTCATAGGCATTTGTTTTATAATCTAAAAATCCTCCTATGTTTGCCACTAACCTACAAAAGAAAAAAAATGGTTAACAAGGGTTCACGCGGGTTGGGTTAACTCATTTAATAAATGAGACGAAATTTAAGTCACATATGGGTTGGATCAACCCATTTATGATTGTTCTGATTGGGCCAACCCATTTAAAAAGTATGTCAAGTTTTGTGCCAATCCAATTTACAGTTACAACTCAAGTGAGCTGAGAAGAGCTTTTGTGTTTAACCAAGCTTGGGCCTGTATTGTAATTAAAGGGCATAAGCTTGAGCCCAAGTCTGCATCAACCCAAATTGTACTTGTAAGACTCAAGCCCGAAACTCAACCCAAAAGACACAGATATTCAACAGAACCACGTAGTCTAAATTGGTGTATCTGTTCAATGTAGGGCATAAGCTTGAGCCCAAGTCAGCATCAACCCAAATTGTACTTGTAAGACTCAAGCCCGAAATTCAACCCAAAAGACACAGATATTCAACACAACCATGTAGTCTAAATTGGTGTATGCGTTCAATGTAGGTCGTACCCAATGGGCACCTGACAAAACTTAAATAGATTAACCCACTTGGCCCATTTATTAAACAATAAACCCAATCCAACAACTACAAATCTCATCTCATTTATTAAATGAGCTAATCCATCCCGACACGACCCATTTATCAACCAATTTTTCCGTACGTAGGTTAGTGACAAAAAAAACCACAAGAAATTTTTTTGGTTAGAAAGAAAATTTCTTTCAAGCCATTATCTTAATACAATGTTCTCATCAGAATCCATTTTCCCAAGAAACTAGCAAACTTGCCCTAAAGGTATCAAATTTTCAACCTTAAAAACGGAATCCCAGTATCAATTGTTTAATGTGTGGTCTTATATCTAATGAATAGAAACTTCGGATGGAGTTGAGTCTAAGACCTTTTTATTCTATTCCTAGAAACTCAAGCCAATTGGCTACCTTTTCGAGAGGTTTCATAAATGAGATTAGTCTCACCTCCACAGTTGGGAGGGAATACCAATCGTTTTCAAAAAAAATAAAAAAATGTGATTGGATAGAACTAAGTGCTCTCTTTTATTTGGTAATTAGCCAAGTAGTTGAACCTGCATCCATGCCCAGCATCCTATGATGAATAAACACAAGTAGGTGTGTAGATACAATTACAAAATGGGGGCACTAAAACACTCAATTTGTCCAAAATTTAGGGCAAGGATACAAATAGCAATTTCCTATTCACAAAATCTTTTTAACATTAGTCCAATATTTTTTAATTGAATTTTTTTACCATGCTATTATTTTTATTAGTTTATTAAATGAATCAAGTCTAAATTTCATATCTATTTTTTGAAGCAACATGTCTCATGACATACAGTATAATAAAATAATTAATACATACTTTATGAAGTATCCTACAAATAGAAGTGCCCAACAAGATACGCGGATCACAAAAGTAAACAAGCATCTTAGAGAGGATCCCACTTTGAAATGCCACAAGGAATCCAAATTGCATTTGAGATTAAAGCTGCAAACAAGCAAAGTTTGCTAGCAAGCTAGCTCAGCTTGTTTTTGTCAAGGCTAACTCAAGCTCGACACACCTTTGTATCTATATATGTATATATTTGTGTGCATTTATATATGCATATCTCCCGTTGTAAATAGTTGCAACAAGCTGATCTGAGCTCCCTTGAGGTGGGGCTTGAACTTTGATATGTTAGTTGAAGCGAGCTTGAGTCTAGCAAACTCTGGCTCAAATGCTTCTTTAAATGCTACTGAGCCAAGCTTCAGCTTGACCCTAGCTTGACAAGCTCGACTCAAGCTCGCTTCAACTAAGATATCAAAGCTCAAGCCCCCTCAAGGGAGCTCAGATCAGCTTGTTGCAACTATTTGCCACCGGCATCTGCAAAATTGATTAGTAAAATGGAAAGGAGAATGATCAAAAACATACCTTAGTGCCCTGTGTCCTAGTAACAAGGGTTTTGCCAATAGTTCGCACACTGAAAACTGATGGTGCTTTGATATCATACCAATCCTTCTTAGAAAAAGGATCAACCCTACCACAACAGAGTAAAAATCAACATAAATGCAGTTTGAACATAATGGTTCCCCATTAAGTGGAGCAAAGACGAGAAGACAAAACTGCACTGCAGAATTTTTCCGTCTTATACTTTGATCCTAGTTGTTATTCAAAATGAAAGTATAAGTTGGTGAAACAGTTTTTTCTCCTAAACAAGTTGTAAAACAGTTGCAGAAGCAATTACGGTAAACAGTGTTTTCAACACCCCCTAATGATGAAAGGGTTTGCATGAGCAAGTAAGGTAAGGACCCAAGCTTTTCTGCACTTGCCTAGCCACCATAACAAGCACCTCTGACCTAGTTAAAACGCCTTCCCACCCTTATTTACCAACATCCAAACACGATCTAAGATACGAATGACAAAAAGGATGCAACAATCCAAATGAAGCAAATGGATTGACAATGAAGTGGATTTCAGCTCCAATTAGATCCATTTAGCGAAGTGCTTTTTTGGAATATAACCATTTTTAACCAAAATAAATAAACGAAAATAAATGGGTTCAACTATTTCTGGTAAAAAAATAAATAGTTCTTTTAAAAAATAAATAGTTCTTTTAAAAAATAAATAGATTTAACAATTTCTGATAAAATTAATTATTTTACAGGAGAGTGATCTCCTCCTCGATGATCCAAAACAAAATCTAATCATCATCATTAAAAAAATTGATCCAAACAAAATACTTTCGAAAGAAAAACACTTCTACAAAAACAATAACCATTTTTAACTAAAGATAGAGAATGAGTCGAGCCGCTTCCTGCGTTAACAAATGGTTATTTTCTGTGAAAACACTTCCCTTTCCATTAAAAAGAAACCCTAGTCAACGATAAACCCCTTATTACTTCTCGCTAAAAAATGGTTACTCCGAGAAGTGATTTTTTTTTTCTATGCATAAAAAATAGGTGAACACTGTATCTCTACTTACGCCTTCTTCTTTCCTCCCTTTTTGCCCTTGGAAATCCTCTTGTTCTTCCTGAAATCGAAATCAAAGAGCAGAGATCAGTAACAATAGGCCGTAGATCAGTTCTGAAAGAGAATCATGGAGAAAGGACGCATACCCGACGGCCATTGTTGAAGGGAATGAAGGTTCTTAGGGCTACCGCTGCTGCTGCAGAGAGACAAGAAGAAAATGCTAAGAGCAGGAAACCCTAATCCTCAAAATCCTAAGCTGAGCTGCGAGCACTTAATATATAGGGCAGTGTTATCAGAACCGGACCGAACCTCGGTCGTATCGCAGGTTCGACCGCGAACGTCGTCTTCTCGGTCCGATCTGATTAAAAAACCTTCTGATAATTTAAGGCGTAAAAAACCGTTTCAAGCCGCGGTTTAAATCGGTTTTTTTAATCCAATCGTGAGCCGTGAGTTGCGGTTTTGGAAAAAATGCACAGTTAGAGATTTTTTTTTAAGAAAACGCCGGGGGCTGCGTCTCTACCCTCCTTACAAGAGAATAAATGAAACGGCGGAGAGAGAATGGAAAGAGAAAAAAGAAAATATGGAGCAAAGATTGAAGGAAAAAAATCGCTTACACCTGCTTTCCTTTCTCCTCTGCTTCTTTTTCTTCTTCGTTGATGGGAAAAATACAGAGAGCGGCGGCGGCTAGGGTTTAATAGAGTGAAGGAAAGAGAAGGAGGGTATTAAAAGAAGCGTATTAGGGTTGGTACGTGAACACCCGTAAACTCGCGGGAGCTTATCAAAGAGTTCAATATTTTGTCAAAAAATTATTTTAAAAAGAAAGTAATAAAATTTTATTTTAAATACAATATTTACTTATGTTAAAAAATAAAAATTATAATGTTTTCTTTTATTTATCTTATTATAATAATTTAATATTATATTTACTATCTAATATTTTTACCATTATCATTATTATTAAAAGGTCTTCTTTATTTTTATTATATCAATGTAACAAAATTACTTATAGCTCATAATTTTATCTAATTATTATTAATGAAAAATAAAATTTCTTTTCTCAAAAAAAAGAAAACATAATATTATAATAAATTTCATTTTAGAGTTAAAAACTTAGAATATTATGATAAGTAGCTTTCTTGATTTGTTTAAAAAAATAATAATAACTAATTACATTGTTAATTAAAATGGATTTGAAAGATAAAATGAATTAATAAGATTCAATCCATGATAATGTATAATGGACCACTCATATATTTAGAAAATATTACAACGTAATAACTAGTGATTATTAAAAATTAGAAATTATGTTATTTTAAAAAGAATGGTCAATTTTCAACTTTTTAATAACACATAATTGAGTGTAATTTGAAAAAAAAAAATCATTTTTATAAGAGATTTATTTATATAGAAAAAGATTAATTAATAATCTAATAATATTTATAATATTATATTCAAGGTAGGGTTTGACTAGGTTTGACCATGGTTGAACGCGGTTGAACTGAACCTTCTTCAAAGATGGTTTGGTAGACGGTCCGGTTATGATAACATTGATATTTTTACCATTATCATTATTATTAAAGGTCTTCTTTATTTTTATTATATCAATGTAACATAATTACCTATATCTCATAATTTTATCTAATTATTATTAATGATTTTTTTTTCTCAAATGAAAGAAAACATAATCATTGTAATAAATTTCATTTTGGAGTTAAAAACTTAGAATGTTAAGTAGCTTTCTTGATTTGGCTTTAAATAAATAATAATAACTAATTAAATTGTTAATTAGAATGGATTTGAAAGCTAAAATGAATTTATAAGATTCAATCCATAATAATGTATAATAGACCACTCATATATTTAGAAAATATTAGTCTACATGTATATATTGAAATGCTTTATACTTTATAACGTAATAACTAGTGATTATTAAAAATTGAAAATCATGTTGTTTTAAAAAGAATGGTCAGTTTTCAACTTTCTAACAACACATAATTGAGTGTCATTTGAAAAAAAAATCTTTTTTATAAGAACTTTATTTATATAAAAAAAAGATTAATTAATAATCTAATAATATTTATAATATTATATTCAAGACTGGGTTTGACCGAGTTTGACCATAGTTGAACCTGGTTGAACCGAACCTTCTTCGAAGACGGTTTGGTACATGGTCGGGTTATGATAACATTGATATAAGGTACAGCCGCATATAATTAGATGCCACTTGCTTGGGAGAAAATTACAAATATGCCACATTTTGAACCGGGGGCCGACCGGTTTTAGACCTTCCGATCTAAATAACAACTCCTGTACGAGCCAAGGTAAGCCAAACCAATCAAAGCTTATCTCGATTTGTTACATTAGACTAGAGTTACAAATCTCGACCGATATGACCGATATCTTGATAAAAGTGATTTTTTTACCATGTATTAGACTAAGAATGAGCTCAGGCCCATAACCTACTTCAAACTTAGGCCTATGAATAGACTCAAACTTGGCCTGGACTCAGTCCAAAACTATTAAAAAAATTAATGTTCTAGAACTAATAATTGATTGAGAGGTCTAATTCAAGCTCATTTTTCACTTTGTTTAATAAATAAATAGGCTCAAGCTATATTATCTAAAGACTATTAAGTTGATCGAATTTTAGTCTGTTTAACTTACTAAATGTACATATATATTATATAATAATTGTATTATCAAATTTTATAGTTTAATCATTTTGTCTCTCTTTGCTCTTACAAATGACCCTCAATGGACAACATATAATAGGGCTTTTTGCTAATTCAAACATTGGTGGCTCAGGATTTGTTAAAAATAGATGACTGCAGGTAGATTTAGGATTTTGATATTACAAACAATCTCAGGCCCGTTTTAATGTATGAAAAGCCCAGCCCAAACTTAAATTGTGACACCCCACCAGAACTTAGTTATTTTTTTATGCATTACAAAGGTTATGGTCCTTGAACTCAAAAAATTAGAAGTAGAATATTTGTTTGGTTATTTATTTTTTATATTTTAGCTATATCACAAGTCATGGAACACAGTCTCCAATTTATGGAATGTGACATGGCAACCATCCACGAAGATAAGATTTTCCTAATATTAAATATTTATTGTGTTTTATTAAACAAAATATGGGTATCTAGATATAAAATTTTCATGGTATTGTTTCATGTATTTTTCATATAAATAATAAAATGAAACCTTCATTAGTACACCCATCATCTATTGTCTCATAATCATGTCTTGTTTGAAGGGAGTCCCATCTTTTGAATATGATCCTCTCTCTCTATACCCTATCCTAAGACATCCAACAAAGTGATTCCAATCATTGGATCTATCACCATTCCATTGATGCATGTGCATACTACAAGAAAATGAAGATCATGCCTTGCTCAAGTTTTAAAAGAACTAGATCAAAATCGTCAAATTAGGTCACCAAATTATTTTTTGTATATGGGCATCAAAATACCCTTTTTCGAGGCATATATTTGGAGAGAGAGAAAAACTATGAGATTGCTTGCAAAGTAACTGATCAAGAGCTAATGTATCACCCAGCTTGTTGTTGGGGTGTGGGAAAAGTCTCAAATCGCCAAACAAGAGATGTTAGGAGAACATAAAAGGGGGAAGCCATCATCTCATCATGAGGCCTTTTGAGTCTGAAGATCTGATGATCATCTAGAGATTCTTGGTGAATTAATTGATTTCAGTTTTTTCTATTCAAATTGAAACAGGTTAGACTCATCAAAGCTTTAAGAACCTGTCATTACATCGACAAATAACCCGTCATTATCCTCTACTCGGTCTTCTCTACAAATGCCACAACAATTTTCTTATGTCATTTTAAAATAACACTTTATTCGAGTAGAATAATAATAGTAATTTTTTTTATGAACAATAATAGTATATAAGTAGAGATGGAACCCACTTTGTCGAAACTCAAAATTTAGATGATGACTCCCTTTTTAATTAATACCAATAAATAATTTTCATCGATATTTGTTTAAGTAAAAGTCAATTTCTTTGACCTCACACAGATAGTACAGTTTATAGATACTTTGATTCAAGAACCAAAGAACTCAAGTTATACTCACGTAGTCACCGTATGCACATGACTTACAGAAGGCTGCGTACATCCATAGTTTTAACCAATCATATAAACACACTATAAACTATATCAATCACATTAAGATAACTCCATTTAATTCCATAAACACTCAATATCATTCCATTCAATTATATTCACACATTTTAAAAATTGAGATTATCTTAGAGCAAAAAAAATTTCAAAAAAAAAAAAACTCAAAATAGACAAATTTTAAGAGTTTTTTTTTTTTAAATGGACAAATAGCTTTCACACTAAAAAAAACTTGCTTCTACTTCTCAAAATTATACCCAATGCAAGATTCAATCCGAAAAACAGATGAAACGACAATTTAAAAAAAAAAATTAATAAATGTATCGACCGATACCATAAGTGTGGGGATTGGCTGATACATATCCACATATATAAAACTGATATGTATCAACGGAATTTTTTGTCCTTGCTTGACTGAACCATTTACTTTTTTCAAACCCACAAATTATTAGGGCATATGAGTGATTAGTGGGTTTGATCCATGAGGATGAGGTACACAGCTTGCTTGTAGAAATATAATAATACACAGACTGAGTCACTCCAACTTTCTAGATCAAAACCAACATAAAACTATTCAATGTATATAAGCTATGGATAATTAACATCAATAATGGAAGATGAATGAACACCTGCTGTTTAGCATCAATATTTAGAAAAGTAAAATCGGCAACAGGATGCAGGATTTCTTTTCTTAAAAGCTATAAATAACAGTGATAACATGTCACAAATTTGCGGTAGCTTCTGCTCAGATCAGACCCTTCAGTTTATACGAGAGCAAGAAAAAAATTGCCACTAACGAACCTAAAAAACTGGTCAGAGGAGTTTCATGTTTGTCAAAGTGGTGGTAAGTAGAGGGACTTTGCTAGGAGCCCTCTGCTTGTAATCTTTCACCAAAGCTGCTGCTGCAAGAGATTGAAGCTCTGGGCTGTCATCTTCCTTGTTCCGCCCTCTTGACAGTTGGCTAATGGCAAAGCTACACTGTAGATGATCAATGTGCTCAGTTATCTTACTGGATGATGAAACCTAAAAATTTGTACAGAACTACTTGAAAAATAAAAGGATAAATAAAATACTTCATTTCCTTAATGGAAACCTTGTAGTCACAACCACGTAAAATCATAACTTCAGAAATTGAGACAAAATGAATGTTGGGCTATTCTTGAACAGTGGGATGGGAAAGGAAAAGAATGATGTGATCGACAAGAATTGAACTCACCAAGCATATGCCAAAAAGAGCTCTAGTGTTCTTTCCTCCAGTCAAGTCAATGGTTGATGCATAGTACTTTTTAGCAGTCTGAATATTTTCTAAGCCGCCGAGAGTATAGAGTACCTAGTTTAGAAGAGAAAAGTTTTACAATGAGAATTCAACATAAAATTATAAGTCGAACATCAAGGACTACTTCCAGGTACAATCATATGCCACAGATAGTAAGTCCAGACTTTAGTCCCACATTCAGTACACAGATGGTATCATGGTGTGATTAGTGAATAATTAAAAGGCATGTATAGGAGCAATATTTGGTTGGCATGAGGACATGCTGCACAACACACCTACTAACGTGCATAGAAAAGATGCACACATAGGTGTCCCCAGGAGTATATTATGGATGCTACATTTTAAAAATTCACATGATAAGCTCATTTTGATTATTCATACACAAGGTATCCCCCCTTTTGATTATTCACATAATACACAAAAGACCGGAACAACCCTACTATGAAGAACTGAGGCGTGAAGGAAATAATAGATGGTGTGACGGAGAACATCATTTGTTATAGGGTTCTATGGAAAGGTACAACTCAAAAGGCCAACTGAAATGGATGAGATAATGACTTTGATAATTATTACATACTATGATTTGAAACATTATCTAATTATGTTGATTCTCAGATATACCATCATTGTTTAATTGGTATTTAGCCTATGGTTTAAATAAGTGATTTTCAGCTATGAACATTTTAACCACAAACACAGGGGGTGGAGCTCTATGTGGGGTCCATTTGTAATCATCGGATGGATGAAAGGGAATGAATATGTACGGATTAGAGGGTTCCACAAAGAATGAGCATGATTTGGCCCCAAAATTGAATGATGAAAAGTCCAACGCTGGGTGTAACTCATAAAATGATCAAATTGGGTTAGGGTGAAAATTCACCTAAAAAAGAACAGAAAAGAGAGGGAGAACAAACAAGGTTTTATATATTGGACTGAGTCTCCAACTTCGTAGGGACTAAGTCGAGTCTAGTCCAAGTCACAAAGGCAAGTCAAGCAGGAATTGGCTGAAAAGCACTAAAAATTGGGTGAAGTACCCAAGTTCTAAATGACTCTGCTACTACTAGTGCCGTATTAGTACTGACGGAATCAAGTCGCCTTGGTTGAGTTGACTCAAACTTGGCAATTCTTGAAACCATGGAAATGAGTGGAAAGAGGCCCAATAGGATCATAGATGCTGCCCACAGAGTTGACATGGTATGTGTTTGACTGGATATGTGTGTGCAAGTTTACTTTGTTTAAAATTTTGGCAGTTTGCGTGCTTTGACTGAAAGAAGAGGAAGAAACACTCCTTTGAGTGAGAAATAAATACAGGAGGAATAGCAATGTTTGATTATCTTATTATTTATATTCTATGTTATGCATATATCATTTGGTTATGTGCTAAGGCTTATGCATTTGCATGCTGTTGTTATTTTTTAAGGGTGAGATGACTGCCATGGTGGTTATGAGTTGTTACTGTCAGCACATTCAATGGTGCCGGAGGCTCTTGTTATTACACTTCCAGTTGTTAATGATTCAAACTAATGATGCATCAATTAATTTTTTTTGTTCTGAAAGAATGATGCATCAATAGATACAGAACAGCTTGAAGAATATAACATTCTTGTTATAAAAAACACACCAATACATCCAAAACTGTCTTAGAAGTGTACATTGCAAAATTAGGTATACAACAGCTCGCCCCGCACCTTAACCTGTTGGGCCTCTTTGTGCCTTGACTACTATCAGGGCAATTAGATCAAAACCCGTCTACCTTTCATAGTTTCTGGTCCTCTAGTTCACATTCTTAGTGCAGATCTACACATGAATACATTTTCCTTAGAGGAATCAAGTCCAACCAACTACACTGAACAGCAGTCCAACCCACCTTGTAGAGCCCATTGCTGCCTATTGACACAATTGGATAAGAAGTACCAGATTTTGATTGCATGTAGCCTAAATTGCAATTTGATCTAAGGCCCATTTGTAATGACCCAATCAAGAACAAGCAAAATGAACAGTAACCAAAGTTGTTTAGCTGTTTATTTTGGAGGCCAGGGATGGAACCAGAGGGCAGGCTGCCATGGATCCCAAAATTCACAAAAAGAAAGCCTTTTTTTTTAACAATTTGAATTAATATTCCCATGTGAAACATTAAAGGACCCTTCTCCAAAAAGATCATCAGACATCTGATAGCTGCAGCACCAACGACAATGCCAAAAAACCCATCAAATCTTTAAATTTCCATCAACAGGAGATGCCAAGTAGACAACCACAACCTGTCTTGCTGTTTTCCTTCCAAACCAATTAGATAACTATAGTAGTCAAAGGTGTGCCTTAGTTGCACTAGGCCCTCACCTAGGCTCAAAACCCATGTTGTGTCTTGCCTAGCCTAGGCTCTACACCCATGTTTTTAGAAACTTTTTCTATAATAATAAGCCTATTTATTTATTTATTTTGGTAATAGTTGGTAAATGCTATAGTTAACATGAATTAATTGTTACTATGCTTCATTGGAAACTTTAACTATTAGATAACATACTCGTGTGTGTGTGTGTATAATACATATATAATGTGCTTGGAGGATAAATTGAGAGTAAATTTTGGTGCCTTGGATAAGAGGGTTTGTACTCAAACATAGATGCAAAGGGACACAAATCCATGATTCCACACATATGTTAAGTATTTAAAGTGTGTCTAGCAAAATTAGGCTCGCACCTAGATATATGCCTTGAACCTTGGGCTCTAGGTTCCTTCGGTGCCTTGTTGTGCCTTGCACGCTGACTACTATGCCGATAATATCAATGTTCAACTAGCTTTTAAACACTCATATTACCAGTTTACCACAAACTGTCTTCCTGACTTCTTTCCAATTCTATTTTATAATCCTTTTGGAATCAGGTAAAATCAAAGCCCAAGAAGTTACTTTCTATCTAACAGCCAACAAAACAAAGAGTGGAGATGCAGTATTCATGGAAGCTCTACTGTCCTTGTACACTCGTTCCAGATACCCCAAACAATTGCCAGGACTACTACTTTCCACATCAAAGCAAAACTAGGATGGTCCACCTAGTGCACCATGAGTCATTATTTTCCATGGGACTCTTACCACCATTGTGATCAAAACTTTTCTAAAAAAGAGAGACAAACAGAAGCCATTCAAGTAAAGGTGTATAGCATACATAGGAAAATACAGAAGACCCAAACCCTATCATAAGTGGTGCCATGCTGGCATATAAAATCCTATATATCTTGATGCCTAGACCAGAACTTTGTCGTAAAACCAGAGTGAAATAGTATCAATATGGCAATTTGAAGGGCTCAAATTGTGATTAGAAGACACCAGACTAGACTAATTAAACATCAGGATATATTTACCTCAGCATATGCTAGGTGATATAGGGGAACAGTGGGTTGACATAATATTAACTCCTCATAACAGAAAGCTGCTTGCTTATACCTGCTCATCATCAAATGGAAGTGGAGAGCTGAGTAAAATGCAGGACCTATAACATGGAATGAAGGTAGCAAAGAAATGACTCACATTTGTTGGGAGACGTATATTTCTGCAAGTTCTCTCCATGCATCATGATCTGCCATGAATCTGAAACAGAATCCAACCACCCCATATGTGTTTGTCAAGCACAAGTTGCATTAGAAGAATGGCAGAAAAAAGACTGACAGAAATTGAAATTTCACTTGCTTACGTTTCAAGGTATTTGTTAAGGGATTCAATGGCACCAGAAATATTCCCTCGTGCCTTTGCCACAGCAACCTTCCTCTTGAGGATTACCTAAAAGAGAGGCCATAGAACTTTCATTTCATCATTCTCTCTCTCTCTCTCTCTCTCTCTCTCTCTCTCTTCTTGGTATAACTCAAGCACAAGAAAATACAGCAGAAAAAATTGATGAACAGTGATAAAAGTTAACCTTTTTTTTTGAAAAGGGTGAAAAAAAATCACTTCCAAGGTCTTTATAATGATCTTACTTGGTCTAGTGGATTATCCTCTAGAAGGCGTGTGTAAACATTATCAGCATCTGTCCATGATCCCTTTGCTTCAAGCAACATCCCTTCTAATCTGCCTGAAAATTATGTGAAACAAGAACCATAAGCCCAATGCCATATATATAAATTTTTATTTAAAAAATAAATAGGTTCCTGTAAAAGCTCACCTGATTTTCCCCTCATTGGAGGGTAGGTTCAGATGGTGGATGGAGTGAATGATTCAAATATGAAAATCAATATAGAGTATGAGAGAAGCATAATTATGCAAAAGCATACTTGATCACTTAAATTAATGTATACATGCATCTTGAATTGATTCAACCAGCATTCAAGATCCGAGTGAGGAAATGGCAATTGAATATTTGGAAAGCCTTGGAAGGTATATGTGAGCAAATATTGGGCTTCAACTAATTAAGCTCATGAGGACCGGAAGTACCTGACATAATGTTTATAGCCCATGAGGGTCTATATATTTGATAAGATAAGAGACACCATTGGTCATTCGGTCCACAAATAATCATGTCGGGCTAAGGAACTAGAAGTGATAAGTACTTGGGCATGGACTTGGAACCCCTATTTGCCAATAGAAATGTTTACCTACTTCCACTTTGGATATATCCTTTTTAGTGTGTTGATAGAACATGATAGAACATTCATATTTCCCTCGGACAGAAATAGAACTAAAAAAAGAAATTATTTTGATTCAACCATCTCTTTCTCGGCTCACCAAATGATCCCTAAAAATGTGTTGCAAGAAATCCTCTCCAAGCTTGGGAAGTCAATTGTGCATGGAAGATCCAATATTTTAGTGCATCAACAAATTTTTTTTTTAGACCAACTCGTTCAGGTGTCTCACCCAAAGGGGATGTTTTAACCTGACTAATCCTTGGGGCATGAGTGCATCAACAACTTTGGAATGGAATTGAAGGCAAGGGACAACAAGGCTTGAGAGATTTGTGGACTCCTCACATTTAGAGTTTCCAAACAAGCCAAAACCGTGTGGAAATCATGCTTGGACTATTACAATTTTTGTATTTTAACTTTTCTCACAATTTCATGTAATAATCCTATGTGGCTTCATGAGAATGGTAGAATGGAGAGAAAAATGGAAAACCAAAAGGGAATGGCGTGTACATGGGAGGGGAGAGAGTTGGCGCATGGGAGCCCAAGTCATAGGATTTTGGAGAAAACCCAGGGTTTTAAGCGTGTGAAGGAGAAAGGAATGAGGAAGCATAGCTGTATGTGACCCTTGAGGATAGGAAATCTAGCAAAAAACTTAGGGCTTTGGTATGTGCAATGGAAGAAGGAAGCAAGCAAGGTTTTAGGGTTTTGGAGATTTAATAGGAGTTTAGGCATGTATGCATGGTTGGGGATGATTTTCTCATTGTAATTTTCCTTTTACCTTAAGGCTCCTCTCCAATTTTATTTTTTGATGACAGAAGGTGTCTCGCTCGACTAGTCCTTTGGGGCATGTGCACCCTTCCCTACACACATATGCCGAGTTCAAACGATGGGACCTTCCTCTGTACATATCTCACGGAGAGTGGCCCTTCATTGAAGTTACTAGGGATTGAACTCAAGACCTCAACCCTGAAGTCTTGTGTCTCAACCACTAGGCAAACCCTTGTGGTTTAAGGCCCCTCTCCATTATAAATAAGAGTGGGCATCAATGCTTGTACACATGAATTTGAATGAATAAAAATTGAAGCTTAATGCTTGATCTCTCCACTAGTTGGTGAGTTTATTTTGATTTAATTTCAAAAAATTAATTTTATTTCAATTAAGTCTTTCTTTCAATTTTCAAATATGCCATATCATTTCAAATTTATGTTGGCATTACAATTAATTAAAGCACAATTAATTTTGTGTCAATTTAATTGAAGTGAAGCCTTTGTCGATTTTAATCCGGTGAGAATTGTCCACCTAGGTGAGATTATAACCTTCGATTTTTCCCATTGAGTGAAATTTATTTAGATCCATATAAAATTGGCCAGATTGAGATTAGTATCGGGTGATCAATTTGATTTTCCCACCATTTCTAACTTCGATTTTCTACCTCCGATTTCTTCAATTGGCGCCTTTGGCCGAACCCTAATCCTATGGCTGAACTTCTTTGGTTGCTCTTTGAAGCTAGGCTACATCAAGCATTGGATAATCTCCAAGGTGGTCTCTTCCTACCACTAACCTAGGGTTATAAGATTAATAGAGCCACTTTAATCACCTCACCAACATGCCACACCAATTATTTGATGAAAAGCGTATTATGGACTACATTATTTGATGATTAGAGCCTAAAATCTGCAATGAAATACCTACTATGATTCCTCTTTTAGTGATGCAACTGAGAATGATACCAAGAGCAAGGCATGAGGACCACTTAACCTCTCTCTGTAAAGTGGACTATGGACTACATTAGTTGATGATTAGAGCCTCAGATTTGCTTGGAAATGCCTATTACAATACCCCTTTATAGTGATGCCCCCAAGACTGATACCAAGAGCAAGGAATGAAAGACCAATAAACCAACAAGGGCATATAAGGAAAAACCATTTTGAACGATTGGAGAAACAAGAGTTTTAAGATGACTTTACAATCCTAAATTCGACAATGCAAAACGAAGAATCCATTGTCAGTAAATACCATTACAATGATATTAGTGGTACAATATTAGAACTCACTGCAAGGAATCAATTTGTTTCACATAGTAGAAGATCAAAAATCAGTCTTTTTCATGGAAGTGGAGCGAAAGATTTCAACATCCTAAATGATTGTCTAGATTGTGTTTCTGATGAATTTCTGAATGAGCAATTTCCTCCAACAAGAACACAGCAAGCAATTAACTTGGAGCTATGGTCATTTTGTAGATAACAATGCATTTAGGAACATTTCAATGCAACTTTTTTAAACAGTAACAATAAAGTTTCATTAAATACGAGAAAGGTACATAGACGAGAATAAGAGAGTTGTACTAGAAAAAAACATAAGCAATCACAAACACCTTAATACATGCAACTACTATAGAATTACATGAACCCAACAAACTCCATAGATCTCTCAACTTCAACCTTTAACAGAAAATCTGCCATCCCATTAACACTTCTCCCAACATGCTTAAACTCAACATCCTTCTGGAGATTCCTGACATGCTTGAACTCAACATACACTTTCTGAGATAGAAGTCTTTGGATCTCCCTACTGATTGAAATAAATTGCCACGGAGACTTCGTCCTACCTTCCTTCCTTTTTCCATGCTAAAAAGTATTGGCCAAGTCTCTTCAACAATTAATCCCCCACCCCCCAACCCAAACCAAAAAAAAAACCAACCTAGGACACACCATAACTCTAATGCCTCGCTAATATCCAATAACTTTGCCTCATTTGAGTCCTTAACACCTAATAGGACCAAGAAAAAATTTTGATCTCACCTTCTCCATCACATTACACTCCCTAGATGCACATTGGTCTTGGTTTTCCCTTTGCCGCTCCATCCACATTAAACTTATGCACCCCCACTACCAGTGGAGACCACCATTACTTAACTCTCTCTCTTTCCCCTTGTTTTTGTGAATAACATGGGTATCCACACCCACGTGGAGGTACAAAGCTGCCTGCAAGCCTTTTGTGTCGGGTTACTCCCAGAGGAGTCACTTAACTCTCTCCTTCCCTTTTTTTTTTTGATGACAGGTGTCCAGTCCTCTTAGAGCACCCGACTAATCCTCGGGCTATGTACAAGCCTCCCTACCCACACACACCGGGTAACTTTACAGGTGGTGGCCCTTTGGGGTGGAGTGGGAATCGAACTCAAGACTCCCACTTCTGAGGCGGGTTCCTGGCCATCACTCCAACCCTTTTGGGTTAACTCTCTCCTTCCTTGCTCCCCTAGATATGCATTCCCTCCATCTCCTTTGAGAATCTGCAAATGAATAGCCCTCAAACTCTTGCACACTATCAACCACCTTATGATCCACATTCTCATGACCTCAAAGACCTCTTCCACCTTTGTATTCCTTCAAATATCGTAGCATTCCCTCTACAGTGACCACAGTAAATCCACCAGGATAGAAAATCAAGCCACCCTTTCCTTACCCCTAAATGGGTACCCACTCCATTTAGAATGCATACTAATGTGTCTTGACTCACCCACATCCAATCCATCAAAGAAACAACTCGATACCACTTGACAAACAAACCCACATTTACAAAATAAATGATCCAAATTAATCTCCTCCACCCCACACAAGACACGAGAGTTCCCCCTCCTCCCCTACCTCTCTACATCTAAGATTACATTTAGGATGAAATTTGCCTCTATCATACACCAACAGAACACTTGAACCCCAAGGAGTGCCTTACCTTTCCAACATGGATGGGAAATTTTTAACACCACATTTTTTTTTTTTGAAAGTCAATATTCAACGTCACCTTATTACCCCATATAATTCAAATATAAATAGATATCATATACTTTCCAATTCATTAGAAGAAAAATTATGAACAAAGTAAAAACACGGTCAAGTCTCAGAGCAACAATGGTGTTTATAAAGTAATAAATGACACACACAAAACAACAACAACACAAAAAAAAAAAAGAGGTTTAAAGCAAACTTGAGATTGAATTTTCTCCCATCTAATGAGAATGATGCAATTGGCACTAAAGATCCAATCAAGTAAATAGTGATTGAGTATTTGGAGAGTCTCAAGAGGTATCGTTGGGAAAGAATTGGGCTTTAGCTAATTGGCTATGAGAATAAAAAGCTCTCAATATAATGGATATGGGTGAATCATATTAGTGAAGAAGCACCATTGGTCCATATGAAGGCATATTTAGATTAAGAAACTATTTTGATGCCAATTCTGCTCAATGGATATGAGTTTAGATCCATTAGCTATTTAACTCAAATTTAGTTGGTTTTACTTAAAAAAGGGTATTTGAGCAGCCATTGTACCTTCACATCTAATTTGGACACCACCATTTTTGATAAAAAAGAAGACAACATTTTTCCTACTTTGCAAAAAATGTCCTTGTCTGGATTCATTTTAGGCCTTTTTTATGCAAATGGAGAATTTCAACTAAGATCAATTTTGTCAATTAGAAATGTTGTTCCTTTTGTCTAATTAGGTGGTGACCTATGAAGCACGGATACGTTTCCGACACGGATACGGCCAGATACATGTCGGATACGTATCCAATTAAATAAAACATTTTTTAAATACGGATACGGCAGCAAACACGGAGGGACACGGCGGGACACGGAAGGAGGGACACGGCATAGGATATGGCAGCAAGGGAGAAAAGGGGAAAAAAATTATATATATACACACACACACACTGTAATATTGTAAATATTTTTTAAACATATTATATATATCTTTTCATAATACTAAATTGCTAATAGTCTAATCTTTATAATATATATCTTTTGTAATGTTTACTAATATATATATATATATATATATATATATATATATATATATATAATAATAATAATAATAATTTTTTAATTCGGCGTATCCCGCCGCACCCATATCCTAGTTTTTCAAAATTTGCCGTATCTACGTATCGAATATGTGTCGTATCCGATACGCGTACCCGTATCGGTGCTTCTTAGGTGGTGACCAAATCAGAAACCCATATTAAATGGCTATTTAGAAGTCATTGTATTCTTCAATTCTTGAAATAAGTGGGTCCCATGTTTTCTTTAATGATGATGACTCCTGCATATCAACATCAAAGCCACACAATAGCAAGTGACTGAATTTTTGGAGATTTGTGCCTTTTGCAATTGGTAGTTTCAGGTTTTCTTCAAGAATCCTACTCATGGAAGGCGATACTACCAAATTTGGCTTTCTTTTGCCTAACATTTCATTTCAGCATCACTCAAGCTCTTATAACTTGTTTCTTCATTATACCCTCATGGATTGTTGGTTGGTTGGTGAACCTTGAAGAGTAGGGCCTTCCAACTCCTCTCTCTCCTTCCCGACCCCCCCCCGCCGGCACCCACCCAACTACTACACACATCTATTACTTAGCTGCATAAATAGAGAAGAGCTCAGCTCGTAAATGAACTCACCAACCCTCAAGCTGTCTGGAAAATTCTTCCGGAGAGTCGCTATGCATTCCTACAAAAAAAATAAAATTCCAACTTAAACAAACTCCAATTTGATTTATTTTTTGATAGACTGACAAACTAGGCATATGCAAATGGCTACAATGGAAAAAGGGAGAAATTACTCAATGAAATTGGTTAAGTAAAAAGAAGGCTAAATATTAACAGTATAAATGATGCCTAATTTGCATTGTAGATATGTGGCCAGGGTCTTGAGGAGAGGGGATTCATACAGTAGTATCTGTTTCTGCTTCCAGTCATCTTAAGTCTTATTTAATTGCCTCTGAGTCATTTACTGCATGCAACATACCTCAAGACCATTGAAATGTCACACCCACCTTTCCAGATCTTTTCCCCAAAGTAATGATGTCTCACCATCATATTAGTCTAAAGTTTGAAAACTACTTGTATAACATACCACTCAATAATAACACCGTGTATCTATGACCTATATAATGTTTATGCACGTATTGTAATGTATCTTGAATCATTGACTCAAATGGCTGATGGCTGTGAAGGCACAAAACATCTCTATAGAAATAACTTTACAGCTCCAAATAAATATTATCGAGGAAACCAAGTGTTTGATGCCTGATGAGGAAATATGAAGAAATAACTAAATTTTGCTCCTTACTCCATCATAAGAGTAAAACACTTAGATTGGTCTCATTTCTACTTCAATTTTGATGAAATAAATTAGCACAATTTCTGCATCATTACTTGGTGTAAATGATACAGTACCTGCCAACTACACATCGAATCTATGAGCCAACTCTGGTGACTCCACAACCACCAATCGGTCTTTTGCCACATGAACTACCATATATCCAAAATATATCCCATTTGGAGCAATATCCACCAAAGGAAGAGGAAATTTTCACACCATGAAACCTTCCAACCCTTAAATCAATAACCATATTGTCCAATATGGACCAACAGACCAACTTTGACAAAATGTGACCAGATTTGGGTCTCCATTGGAGTACCATATCAAGTGAAGAATATGAAAGCACAGTGGTACTGAAAAAAAATTATAGACAGGTCATGTATTACTTACCTGTTTTGAGATATCCTATAACATACTTGTTCAGATCAGGTTAAGATCATGATTGGATCTTTTGAATGCAATTAGGCAATTAGAGTATATAGAACAATTGTTGGTGAGAGTATGCTTATTGAATATGATAGAAAAAAACAGCAAAGAACATCTTTTGTTTCCTTCAAAACACCTTTATGTTTCTCCACATCTTTTCTCTTAAGAAGTCCTATGATATGATTATAACTTACGAAAGCCAACATAATGTAGAGTACTCTGCAACTTAGGAAATTGGGAAGGGGTATAAAGGGAACTCGTGGTGTAATCCAACTCCAATTGGAAATTCAATTGTAAATAGACAAACAGCTTTATGCTTGTCGCCACCCCTTTAGACATGTAATGTATGATCTCAACATATCCTTCAGGAATATATATATATATATATATAGCCTGTCAAATCAACCACCTCAAGACTTTATAAATGCTTCTGATGGAAATTTTCCTCCTCCAAAAACTTTACCATAAGCTGTCTCTAGGAAAATTCCCTTTGTTCTAGGTCAACATAGTATAAACCCAGATGGATTTCTAAAAACACTAGATTCTTATGTCAGACATTGCCTTATACTCCTTCCCAAAGTTCCATGAATCATATGTTCGTATAGATGAATAGTCAACACGATTCTAAATACACCTTTCTAAGTCCAACAATAAATACATCTGGATATGGGCTTTAGTTCTACGTTTAGTCAAAAGTAATTATTTCAAACGAAGTTCTTTCAGTTCCATGTATCCAAACAGAGCTATTAATAAAAAATTGGTTTCAAATTCAAGCAAATTCCACCAAAATCTTTTGCAAAAGGGTATCCAGATGGAAAAAAAAAAACATTTAGAATTTAAAAAGAAGAATCCAAAATAGAAAATTTGACCTTTGCGACATCAAGGCGCTGGCAATCCATGGCTGCAAGTGCCACTTGCTCATAAAGAGTCCACTCTACACATCGACACAGAAACATGAAAAAAAATAAACAATGTCAGAATAAAAGGATAGAGAACCCACTCAAATTGAAGCAAGAATCCGACCGTTCAAGTTAAGATAGTTAAAGAGAAGGAGATGAATCTGACCGTCGTCTCCGAGCTTGGATCGACGGCTGGAATTGTCCAAGATTGGCAGTCCGAACTTTAGGACGTTGTCGGAGCGTCGGATCTTGAGCTTCCTGAGGAGGCAGAGATAGTCCCATTCTCCGCCGCCTCCGTTCTCCACTTGGCTCTCCAGCCTCTTCAGCTCCGCTTCTTCCAACGCTCCTACCATCTTCCGCTATTCCTCCTTATTACGATCTTCCCACTTTCAAATAGCTCCTAGCGATTCTCCGGCGACTGTATTTACGATATGCCTCCTCTCTCTCTCTCTCTCTCTCTCTCTCCCGCTCGCCTGCCGTCCGTATTAGGGAAGATGGGATCTGACTCGGATTCCATTCCACTCACTATTTCTAGCAACGATGGTAATTGAAAATATCTATTTAATTTTATTTTAATTAAAATAACAACAAAATTATATAATGCTCTAAAATAAATTTTAGATTCAAGAAAAGAAGGTCGATGACATGTGAGCAAATATGTTATTTCTAGTCATATTAAAGCTTAGATTGAGTTGGAATGGGATAATTAAGATTTTAAATTATTAAATTAAAATGCCAATTAAGTATTATATTAATTATTTAAAATAATTATTAATTATATATATATTATTTGAGTAATTAATCATTTTCTCCTTCTATGACATAGGTAATTGTATTCTTACTAAAATTATATGTCAACCTTTTTAGGATGATCGCTTCTGTGGTGGGTTATCATCCTGTAGGCTAACATGTGTCCACTGAATAGGGTGGTTATAGATCTATAGAAATTTTTTTATTTAAATACGACATCTATAAAAACTACTTAGATTAGTGCAATCAAGTCAATTTTTTTTTAAATAATAGAAATTTAAAGATTTAAAAATAATTTAAATTGATCAAATGTTAAATTTCTTAAAAATCATGATTTAATTGATGTAATTAGTGATCTGAAAGATTTTTCTAACAAATCTATCAGTCTAATATTTTAACGATCATGAGTGTCGCTCAATTGATTGCTTCAGAGGAGGATGTAGGTTCAAACCCCCATGACCTAATCTTAGTGTGTCTTAAGGTAGTGAGCTCACGTATGGGGATTTCACGCCCACAGTTTTCTACATGTAAATTCAAGAAAAACAAAAACTTAAAGGCACCATTTTAAATAAGTTTTTTTTCCAACTTACAAGTCACATGAGCTCATGCAAGCCCCATAGATAGGTGTCAAGTGCTTGCTTTATGAATCTTGGTTATGTTTCACAGAGATATTATTTCATATGGTAAATCACAACTAATTGGATTTTTAAAAATTAGTTAAGATATTAATCAAATATTTTGCCACATAAGTAGAGGGTATAAAAGAGTACAAGTTGATGGTAAACTTAGTATTTTACTATTTTTTTATTTAACGATTAAATTTTTTGACACACTATTTGTGTTAGACTAAAATTCAAAACTTGGACTCAATTTAAAATCTTATTGAGTGGAGTAACTCGAGTGAATTTATTTATTCAATTTCAAAATATTTAATAAAACTCATTTGATCCAAAATTTTACCGAATTAAGTCAACTCTGATTGACACACTCATTTCAATCTTTTTTTTAAGCCATTTTTTCACTAAAGTTGAAGAGAAAAATATTGAAAATTAGTGAACTTGTTTGACTTTTAATTTTAAGATATTGCAAAGTTCAAGCTCCCATGGCCTAACATGGTGTACCCTAAAGGCAATGGGTATCGCCCGTGGGGAGTTTAAGCTGGATTTCCCACGGTTTTCCACGTGTAAATTCAAAAAAAAAAACATATATCTAAAAATGATATTTAGATTTACTTTTTTATAGTTGGATGTTTCATTATCATAACATAAATATGAAAAAATTAAAAATTCAATTTATGCTTAGATTTTAAAGAAGTTACTGTCACACGTCAATAACTTTGCTATTGACTTTAGTACATTTATATTTAGAATAGCATTTTCTCTGATTTGTGAACCAAATAGGTCTGTCCAATGTGAGCGATGAATCCAATAATGTTGGGCAACTTTGACAATAATGTTCATCGAGTTTCATAACAACTCTCCCATCCAAACTCAGTTCATAACTCGTAAGTGGATCTTATTCAACTAGTAATTGGGCGTACACTAAGCCTGTTTTGCAACCATAAATTAATCACTATAAATCTACAAGACACTCTTAAATTAATCACTGTAAATCTAAAAAAAATGGAAACAAAAATGAAAAATTAAAAAACATAATATCCTTGAATTCTAGAGACCAAAGGTTTAAATATCGGCCGATACTTATCGTATCGGCCGATATATATCGGTTTTTTGAAACCTTGAAATATCGGCCGATACGATAAGTATCGGCCGTACTGTTGGAATATCGGCCGATATGGGCGATAAACGGTCCCCAATATCGGCCCTAATATCGGCCGATATTCGAAAATATCGGTATATTAGATTTTTTTTCCTTTTTTTTTTTTAAAAAAAAATACAATATCGGCCGATACGGGCGATATATCGGTCCGAATATCGGCCCAATATCGCCCGATATTGTATTTATCGGGCTGGAAAGTATGGTTTTTTTTAAAAAAAAAAAATAATATCGGTAGTGGGACCCACCAAATATCGGCGATATTTAGTACAAATATCGGTCGATATTTGGACCGTTTATTGGTCCAAAATATCGGCCGATATTGTCCCAATATCGGCCCGTAACAGTCTGGTTATATTATTTAAAAATTAATATCGACGATATTTTAAACGATTATCGAGCGATATATCACGGACGATATATCGCGCGATATATCGTCCAAAATATCGCCCAGGAATCCTGCATCATATCCCATCCAACAGGCTATGGGATTCTTTGTGTTTCCCACGCCTGAATTTCTTAATATTTTTTTTTAAACCCGTGATCTGAACCGACCGAACTTTTCCTCTATATTAGTACCCCATACATCTCCTCATTCATCCACAAATTCATTACGAAACACACTCATCCAGCAGTGGTATTTTCAAACTCCTATCCCCATCTTACAAACGGTCATCCGGCTTATCTTAGAAATCCTTGGGTATTATTAGCTTATCTTAGAAGATCATTCCGTTCAAACTACTGGAAATATATTGATCTTCATTTTCATGTAAGTTTTTATTCCATTTTTATTTTTTAGCCTTCTGATCTAAATATTTTATGGTTTTAATGTATAGTTTAATATTTAATGTATTTTTTGTAATATGTTGTTGTTTTAGAAATATGGATTATTAATTATTGATAGTGATTTATTTATGCTTAAAGCCTTAAACATTTAGCATAGAATTTATTATGAATGTATGATATTTTTTTTCATGCAGATTAGTTTTTTTTTTTCATTTTCTTTTATTTTCTAATGTGAAAATGTACTAGAAAACATCATAAGAATTAAGAAATAGTATTTATTGGGAAAAGTGGCTGTTTTTTTTTATAAAACACCCCTCTCATTTTATAAAGAAGGTTCTGTGAAAAAATATAAATTTCGTGCAACGTAATTATTAATTTAAAATGTTCAAATAAAAACCTCGATTTCAAGTGATAAATTATGAAAAAATATGTAAAGATACCGAAAATGTATGAATATTTTTTAAACCAACCCTCTCAGTGAGCAGTATTTGTATACTATAAAAAACTTCAGTTTCAAAGTACATGAGGATTTTTTTTTAATTTTATCATTAAATCCCCCATTTTCATGTGATAAATTACGGAAAAATATGTAAATGTACCCAAAACGTATGAATATTTTTTAACCCAACCCTCTCAGTGATTAGTGTTTGTGAACTGTAAAAAAAGTAGTTTTTTACAGTACATGATGTTTTTTTTTTAATTTTATCATTTAATCCCCCTTTTTCATGTGATAAATTGTGGAAAAATGTGTAAATGTATCAAAAAAATCAGGTTCTTTTTTTCAATGAAGCCTCTGACTATGTAGTGTCTTATTACTGTAATAAGTTTCAGTTATACAGCAGATGATGTTTTTTTTTTAATTTTATCATTTAATACCCCATTTTCATGTGATAAATTGTGAAAAAATGTGTAAATGTATCAAAAAAATCAGGTTCTTTTTTTCAATGAAGCCTCTGACTATGTAGTGTCTTATTAGTGTAATAAGTTTCAGTTTCACGGCAGATTTTTTTTTTTTTTTAATTTTATCATTTAATCCCCCTTTTTCATGTGATAAATTGTGAAAAAATGTGTAAATGTATCAAAAAAATCAGTTTCTTTTTTTCAATGAAGCCTCTGACTATGTAGTGTCTTATTACTGTAATAAGTTTCAGTTTCACGGCAGATTATGTTTTTTTTTTTAATTTTATCATTTAATCCCCCTTTTTCATGTGATAAATTGTGAAAAAATGTGTAAATGTATCAAAAAAATCAGTTTCTTTTTTTCAATTAAGCCTCTGACTATGTAGTGTCTTATTACTGTAATAAGTTTCAGTTTCACAGCAGATTATGTTTTTTTTTTAATTTTATCATTTAATACCCCATTTTCATGTGATAAATTGTGAAAAAATGTGTAAATGTATCAAAAAAATCAGGTTCTTTTTTTCAATGAAGCCTCTGACTATGTAGTGTCTTATTACTGTAATAAGTTTCAGTTTCACAGCAGATGATGTTTTTTTTTTTAATTTTATCATTTAATACCCCATTTTCATGTGATAAATTGTGAAAAAATGTGTAAATGTATCAAAAAAATCAGTTTCTTTTTTTCAATGAAGCCTCTGACTATGTAGTGTCTTATTACTGTAATAAGTTTCAGTTTCACAGCAGATGATGTTTTTTTTTTTAATTTTATCATTTAATACCCCATTTTCATGTGATAAATTGTGAAAAAATGTGTAAATGTATCAAAAAAATCAGGTTCTTTTTTTCAATGAAGCCTCTGACTATGTAGTGTCTTATTACTGTAATAAGTTTCAGTTTCACGGCAGATTATGTTTTTTTTTTAATTTTATCATTTAATCCCCCTTTTTCATGTGATAAATTGTGAAAAAATGTGTAAATGTATCAAAAAAATCAGGTTCTTTTTTTCAATGAAGCCTCTGACTATGTAGTGTCTTATTAGTGTAATAAGTTTCAGTTTCACGGCAGATTTTTTTTTTTTTTTTTAATTTTATCATTTAATCCCCCTTTTTCATGTGATAAATTGTGAAAAAATGTGTAAATGTATCAAAAAAATCAGTTTCTTTTTTTCAATGAAGCCTCTGACTATGTAGTGTCTTATTACTGTAATAAGTTTCAGTTTCACGGCAGATTATGTTTTTTTTTTTAATTTTATCATTTAATCCCCCTTTTTCATGTGATAAATTGTGAAAAAATGTGTAAATGTATCAAAAAAATCAGTTTCTTTTTTTCAATTAAGCCTCTGACTATGTAGTGTCTTATTACTGTAATAAGTTTCAGTTTCACGGCAGATTATGTTTTTTTTTTAATTTTATCATTTAATACCCCATTTTCATGTGATAAATTGTGAAAAAATGTGTAAATGTATCAAAAAAATCAGGTTCTTTTTTTCAATGAAGCCTCTGACTATGTAGTGTCTTATTACTGTAATAAGTTTCAGTTTCACAGCAGATGATGTTTTTTTTTTTAATTTTATCATTTAATACCCCATTTTCATGTGATAAATTGTGAAAAAATGTGTAAATGTATCAAAAAAATCAGTTTCTTTTTTTCAATGAAGCCTCTGACTATGTAGTGTCTTATTACTGTAATAAGTTTCAGTTTCACAGCAGATGATGTTTTTTTTTTTAATTTTATCATTTAATACCCCATTTTCATGTGATAAATTGTGAAAAAATGTGTAAATGTATCAAAAAAATCAGGTTCTTTTTTTCAATGAAGCCTCTGACTATGTAGTGTCTTATTACTGTAATAAGTTTCAGTTTCACGGCAGATTATGTTTTTTTTTTAATTTTATCATTTAATCCCCCTTTTTCATGTGATAAATTGTGAAAAAATGTGTAAATGTATCAAAAAAATCAGGTTCTTTTTTTCAATGAAGCCTCTGACTATGTAGTGTCTTATTACTGTAATAAGTTTCAGTTTCACGGCAGATTTTTTTTTTTTTTTAATTTTATCATTTAATCCCCCTTTTTCATGTGATAAATTGTGAAAAAATGTGTAAATGTATCAAAAAAATCAGTTTCTTTTTTTCAATGAAGCCTCTGACTATGTAGTGTCTTATTACTGTAATAAGTTTCAGTTTCACGGCAGATTATGTTTTTTTTTTTAATTTTATCATTTAATCCCCCTTTTTCATGTGATAAATTGTGAAAAAATGTGTAAATGTATCAAAAAATCAGTTTCTTTTTTTCAATTAAGCCTCTGACTATGTAGTGTCTTATTACTGTAATAAGTTTCAGTTTCACAGCAGATTATGTTTTTTTTTTAATTTTATCATTTAATACCCCATTTTCATGTGATAAATTGTGAAAAAATGTGTAAATGTATCAAAAAAATCAGGTTCTTTTTTTCAATGAAGCCTCTGACTATGTAGTGTCTTATTACTGTAATAAGTTTCAGTTTCACAGCAGATGATGTTTTTTTTTAATTTTATCATTTAATACCCCATTTTCATGTGATAAATTGTGAAAAAATGTGTAAATGTATCAAAAAAATCAGTTTCTTTTTTTCAATGAAGCCTCTGACTATGTAGTGTCTTATTACTGTAATAAGTTTCAGTTTCACAGCAGATGATGTTTTTTTTTTTAATTTTATCATTTAATACCCCATTTTCATGTGATAAATTGTGAAAAAATGTGTAAATGTCTCAAAAAAATCAGGTTCTTTTTTTCAATGAAGCCTCTGACTATGTAGTGTCTTATTACTGTAATAAGTTTCAGTTTCACAGCAGATTATGTTTTTTTTTTTAATTTTATCATTTAATACCCCATTTTCATGTGATAAATTGTGAAAAAATGTGTAAATGTATCAAAAAAATCGGATTCTTAAACAGCAATGGCAAAGAACAATGAAGATCCAGCATGGTCGTTCGGTGAACGACATAGTAACAACAAAGTCAAATGCAACTTCTGTGAGAAGATGGTATCTGGAGGAATAACCCGTTTGAAGGCACATATAGCCGGAAAGACGGGAGATGTAGCCGCTTGCAAACGCGCACCAGCACAAGCGCAAATTATTTGCAGGCAACTACTTGAAGTGAATGCTAAAAAAAAGAAAATAAGGACTGAAGCAGAAGAGCATGCTATCGGTCACATAATGGCCGACTGTTTAGAAAGTGAAAGAGAGGGCCAATACATGGAAAATGTCCCGTCGTCTTCAGAAGAGGATCCAGACGAGATTGAGGAGGACAGACTTGCGGCGTGCAATGCGAATTAGTCGCCGCGAACATGACATCAGAAAGCAGAGTGGTGCAGGTTAATTCTTTAAATTAATTGTTTAATGTAACAAAAACAATTTATTTCTCAATTACATTAAAATGCCAAATACTGAATTTTAATACTCTACACAGGCGGTGCGAGTGGATCAGGGACTGTGCATGGATCATCCAGAAAAAAATCTGGACTTATGGGCCGATGGAATTCCATCAAAAATGCATTCAGAGGAGGAGAACAAGCAAGGCCTGAACGCTACGGTGTAAATCCGAATACAGTTGGTGCTGGTGATCCAATGTGGGACAGACCAACTTCCTTGAAACAAGGAAAAATAAATCAAGTAGACAAAGAGACGGCAAAACAATTAGTTGGGACGGCAGTCACTAAGTTTTTCACCGACAGCGGCCACCGACTGATATCTTAAGTCCATATTTTAAGTCTGTGTGCTTTGCATCCGCAACTGCTGGACCTAATATCAACTTCCCATCGCCGTATGAGATTTCTACCACGTTCATCCCCCGTGAAATACAGCGGATGCGAGAATGGGTAAATAATTTTAAGTCTTCCTGGGAGGATACGGGAGTAACCCTTATGTCGGATGGCTGGAAGAGTGACGATAACCGTAGTATCGTTAACTTCCTCATTTATAATCAATGTGGCACAGTGTATCATAAATCATACGACACATCAAGCCGAGTAAATGATGGTGACTTTCTTTGTAGCTTGATGGTGTCTGTGTGTGAAGAAATTGGACCTGAGAATGTTGTCCAAATTGTAACGGACAATGGAGCGGGCTATAAGTCGGGAGCGAGGAAGGTCGCGAACACATACCCGTGGATCTTATGGACCCCCTGTGCGGCCCACTGCATAGACTTGATCCTCAAAGATTTTGCTAATGTGAGGGAATTTGCGAACCTAATTGACTGGTGTAAGGATGTCACCACATTTATATACAATCATGTTAGAATCTTAGAGGTAATGAGGAAGTACACAAACGTCGTGAACTACTGCGACCTGCAGTAACACGTTTCGCCACAGTATTCCTTACGTTGCAGAGCTTCTTAAGAAGCAAGACAGAATTGATGAAGATGGCGAGAAGTATGTCCTTTGCGAATGCGTTCGACATGAGGAACGCTGAACATCAAAGATATTACCAGAACATTACACACTTATTTGTATCTAAAGTGTTCTGGGACAGTATCGTATCGGCCATCAACATCTCTGCACCCATAGTCACAGCACTCCGATTTGTAGACGGAGATAAGAAGCCGACGCTCCCCTATGTATTTGAATGCATGATAAAGGCTAAAACTGAAGTTGCGAAAGTTAATCCTCCGGTTCACTTCATAGAAATCATCAACGACAGGATTAATCAATTTTCATCTCCAACCCACAGTACGTTGCAGGTTAGTTTTTTATTCGCTAGTGTGTTTATATCTTACTATTGTGCATATCATATATTTAGGCTAATCGCATTGTATTTCACTTGGCAGCATATTATTTGAATCCCTTCTCAAAAAAACCTAATGAGTTAGGTTTAGAACTGTCGACCGACTCAATTCTTAACTGCGTAAGACGGACATTGGAGATTATGGGTGTCATGCATCCTGGTGAACGGGCGGCATGTTTTAGAGATGTATTACTTTTGTTCGTTATGATCTTCATATTTTTGATGATTTGAAAGTTGTTCATTATCCGATAATACTAATTGTGTTTTATTTTTGTTTTGAAGTTACACAATTTTGAGAACCGCTTGGAGTCATTTGCGGATGAAGCTGCCGATGTTAGGTTGAGAGAGACGGCGACGATGAGTGCTACCCAATGGTGAACATATTTTGGCAACAGCTCACCTATATTGAGGAAGTATGCCATCAAGCTGATGAGCCAGACGTGCAGTGCAACCAACTGCGAGCGTAACTGGTCGACATTTAAATATGTCCATAGCAAGCCTCGAAACAGATTATCATCTCAAAGACTTAATGATTTAGTGTACCTACACTACAATCAGAGGCTAAGGGCAAGGAATTTGAGGAGGTACCCCGAGTTGACACGTGAAGATGCCGATGATTTTTTCGTCCCAATCGACCTCGAGTCTCTATTTACCTATAATGATCCATTAAGTGAATGGATCGAAGAGGAAGAACAACCTGTACTGCATGATCTAGATATATCATTTTTAGATCAAAGTATAGAGTTGGGAGAATTGCAAGATTCCGAGGACGAGGCGGAAAATGAAGGTCGCCGCCATTCAATAAGTGTGTCCCGCCCTCCAAATGTGGGTCTAGAACGTCAGACAAGTACAAGGATGGCTCCACGTCGTCATTCTGTTAGTGAACGGCCCACTGGGACAGATGGGGTATCTAGCTCTTCACAGAGGAGGAGATCATTAAGAGGAAAAGAACCTGTTGTTCCGAGCAGCCAACCCAGCAGACGTTATTATGGGTCGGCTAGATCTGATTCTGATTCATCTACCGATGACGGTAATGGGTCAGATGATGGGTTGGATTTTACTCATCCAAATATTGTTGTGGATGTTGAACCTGCCGGCCCACCGGGGTATTATCCCAACATGAGTGAAGTCCATTACCAACAGGATGATAGGCAACATACACCTCCTCATGGCCGAACAAACTTGCCCGGTGAAGGATATGTATCTTTCGGATATACGCCAACAGGATATTATGGTCAACCGAGCTATGGGCACTTCGACACGAACTCATTATCCAGTAATATGCAGTCCATGTCGATTTCAGATCGTCAATCGCAACCCTCATCTGATAGTTGGCAGTACCACAATCCATCATCAACATCCGACTACACGTCTAATGATGCGACTTCCGAAAGACACGTATGCAAGATTTTATTTCCACGTCCCGGGTCCATATGAAGAGCTGGATCCATAGTAATATTACATTTGTTTTGAGAAAATTTGGACAAGCTTTGATGTGATTCAAATTTTGAGATGTGAAATTCAATTTCATTGAGATTTACTTAAAATGAATTTAAATTTTGATAGATAACTAATAGTCTAAAAAAAAAAAACAATATGATATTATTTAGAGGTCTTCACTTATAAAATACTATTTTACCTTTTATTACCACTTCTTGAAAATTTTAAAAACATAATTTGAATTTTAAAATACTATTCAATTAATTTGACTCAATTTCAATTTATTAAAGTGTGTGAGGTGTATACATGGCAACATAAATACATGATGGCTAAAATCTTTTTGTCATTTTATTATCTTAGCATAAGTGGACTCTTATCATAGTTAATATTTTATTATTCCTAAAAATTATTCACACATTAGAATACATACAGAGACTCATTTATACATGACTTTCAAATGTTAGGAATGAAATTGAAATTATTGAAAACATAAGTATGTATTTATAATTACCCAATAACATAGGCATTAATTCAAATTTTTAATATGTGTGGAGCTATGAGATAAGAAGTTTTATTTTTATTTTTATTATTAATTTTCCTATATTGATTAATTATATAATAGGATCTACTTATTGATGAGACTTGAGAGAATTGATGTGACATTTTCATATTTTTATAAGTTAAAATCATCTATTGTTAATTTTAATATTGAAAATAGATGAAACTTAAATAAATAATTTGAGTATGTATATGACCGATATTTAATGAAAAAATTATATTTTCAAGAAGCCCAAAATTTTCCGACATTATCCAAAAAAAATCGGACAAAAAAAAAAAAAAAAAAATCGGAAGAGAGAGAAATTTACCGGCCGGTATATCGGCCGATATACCGGTTTACCCGGTATTTAAATCCCTGCTAGAGACTACTAAGAAGCAGTGCCCAGTATAATATGACAATGTGACAATTGTCATTGATCAAAAAGGAAGTTTAAAAGGAACGAGTTTTAGAGTGATTGTTCGAAAATTTGTTGGAGCTGTGAACGAGTCCCATATTAGAAGTCTAGAGAGATCTAAGGATTTATAAAGGACTTGGATCATTCCACCTAATGAATTAGTCTTTTGAGATGGATACCGATGTTTTAATAAGTGATATTAGAACCACGTCTCAGACTACTCCATGTAGGCTCAGAAGATCCCTTAAGCGAACAGGATGGTTAACCTCATTTAAGAGAGGGATTGTTGGCGTTGGCTAGGAACGAGCCACATATTGAAAATATAGAGAGATGTAGAGATTTATAAAAGACTTTGATGACTACACCTAATGAACTAGTCTTTGACTGAGTCTAAAAACTCGGTCCAAGCCTATTTAGCTTGAGTAAGTAAGATATTATGGGTACTCGGTTAAACAGGGAATCTGCATTTTCAAGGTTTTATTCCACTTTAATATTGCTTATTCCATCATTATACTATTGTTTTTTATTACCAAATCTTCATTTGCAGGACTGACTCAAACTTGGTTTTGGCTTCACTTAGTATTCCTTTTTTTTTTTTCCTTTTAAAATATATAATTACATACTTTTTTGAGAGATTCTTTCTTGGAAAAGTGAACACGATATATCTTGTAAAGTTTAGAAGTTAATAGAGAGATTACTGATTTTGATAATAATGACACATAATTTATCTTTTGTTAACTTATCATAACCTAAATAGTAAAAAAAGGTGTGCTAGTGTCCCAATCCATTCCCCCATAACATAAATGCCAATCCTTGAATTGTAGGGGCTAGTAATCACTGATATGCTCATCTAGTGACGTTATTGTTGTTGTAAACTTGTGATCAAAGAAGCAAAGCCCAATATGCCTCTCAAAAGATCAGAACTGATTAGAGCTATATCTGCACGTAGCTGTAAAAATATGATACGTGGCAATTGTCATTGATAAAAAAGGAAGTCTAAAAGGAACTCGAGTCTTAGAGTGATTGTTCGAAAACTTGTTGGAGCTGTATGTGAACGAGTCCCACATTAAAAGTGTAGAGGGAGATTTAGGGATTTATAAAGGACTTGGGTCACTGCACCTAATGAACTAGTCTTTTGGGATGGATATCGAGGTCCTAACAAGTGGTATCATAGCCATGTCTCAAGCTACCTCATGTGAACTTAGGAGATCTCTGAAGCAGACGGGATGACTGGCCTCGTTCGGAGGAGGGATTGTTGAAGTTGGCTATGAATGAATCCCACATTGGATGTACAAAGGGAGATCTAAGGATTTATAAAGGACTTGATCACTCCACCTAATGGGCTAGTCTTTTGAGGGGATGGTTGACCTCGTTCGACGGAGGGATTGTTGGAGTTGGCTATGAATAAGTCCCACAGGAGATGGCTGGTCTCGTTCGAGGGAGAAATTGTTAGAGTTGACTATGAACGAGCCCCACATTGGAAGTATAGAGATAGATCTAGATATTTATAAAGAACTTGATTCACTCCACCTAATGGACTAGTCTTTTGAGATGGACACTCAAGTCCGGGGGGGAACCAGATAAACATATCCTCACAAATAGTGGTAGTATGGTTCTATGCCCTTCACGTGTGTTTGCAACTATCATCTATACCAAAGAAAAAAAAATAGTAAACATGTTAACATTGATGTGTAAGGTTGGATAATCTATAATGTTGACTGGCAATGATGATGAACACTGAACCTAAAAGAAATATGAGAACATTAGGTGGTATCAGCATTTTTAAATTATAAGTACAACACGCACAGATTTTTTTCATGCTTCCATAGAATGTGTGAAAAGACAAATTCAATTTCTCATTCCCTACAAAATAGATTTGCCTGAGCATGTATCAGAAGTACATGACATTACAAAGAAGGGTACAAGAGCGAAACCTTACAGTGAAAAGGGGTAATAGTATCAAAATTCTCCAATACTGGAGTAATTGCATTTTAGGAAATCGAAACCATGTTCCAAAATGTACAACTAAACAATATTGAAGAGGGTTACGATACTTTTTTAAATTTCTGAATATAAATAAGCATACATTTTTCTTGGTTTTTCCACAACCAAACAGCAGTAATTTCAGTGAGAAGCCCTCAATACAGTCACTGGGGATTGCAGATGAATTTATTGGTTAAGCGTCTTGTGATAGGCAACCTGCATGGCGCAAACCAAACAAATTGAAGAGTCAACTAATTATGTGGTGTCACACAAGGCATGATCAGGGCACAAAGTGTTCAAAGCAAAACGATCAGAATGCATGAAAACTGGTCATGAGCACTCTTTTATTAAGTACACACACACAGAGATGCAAATCTACCTGCAGATGCATGCACACAATGATGTAGATCTACACGCACACCATGCAGATGCGGATGCACTCATAAACACTAACTACATGATAATATATGCATGTAATTACGATATTTTTGTGACTGAATGCATGCATGCATATACAAATGTATAATAATATTAAAGATAAATATTGTTTTGTAATCATGGGGCATTCAACTTAAGTTTCAGTATCACATCATTCCCCTTTTTACAAACTCATGGGATTTCTAGCGTGATCTTTGAATAACACATTGCACAACAAGTCATTCCAACCAGGAGAATTTCTAATAAACATGCTAACTAAAAGGAGTACATACCGAGGTGGATGTTTTCAGCAGCTCCCTAATTGCCATTGTGGCATAGCAGGAAGTTGGCAAAGTAAAGATCAATTTAAGTGCCATCTGGGGTGACAGGGAGTCAGAGGCACAGGCTGCCTCAGCTTGAGGTGGTCTCTCTTGTTCATCTTCTTTCTCACAGATATCAGCCAAACCTTGTTCTCCAATTTTAAGGTCTGCTTTGTCCGCACAATGTGATGCAAGAGAATTTGGCTCGTCTCCATCAGCAATGGCCACTTCAGTCATATTTAGAGAAACTGATTTAGCAATGACATCCATGTCGGTTTCTGACAAGGGTATATTGGGATCTGTATACATGAGCACTTCCCTGTCACCGCAAAATGAGTGAACAATTGTACAATGTGGTTTACATGAAACTTCAGATGCCGGCATCATTAAGAACAACCAGAAGAGTGTTAAATAATTCAAAGTACTTCAATACCATTCGAAATCAATTGGCCGCTGAAAGACCTGCCTATAACCTCCCGTCATACTGGTCAGTGAAAACTCCCTACAAGATCTCCAAAATTATATCAATTTTGATCACAACATACAAATTGGGAACCCTCATAACTGCAATGAAGCCATATTTTCAAACATAGGTATTGCAAGAAAGTGACATCAGTAGCTTACTTGGCATTGTGAACACTTTCTGTCAAACTGATACCATCCTGAGGGGTCAATCCAATTGAACAAACAGGGGTATCATTACAAGAAACAGAAATATAATAATTAAACAAATCTTAGATTCTGATCTTGTTTCCCTTTGACTTTTATAATTCAAGTCATCATTGTGAGCAGATTCAGTACTGCAGTGCAAAAACTAACAGATGCATATAAAGCTTTACACTAACTGACTCATCAAGCTTAAATTAATGACACATAATGGTGTAGTATGCATTGGGCAATGATGACAAGGAGTCACAGAATGTCATGGAGCTTCAACTGGAAGTTCCATATCAAGATAAAATCTCCCTGTATCTAATGGAACTTTGACTGAGGAAGGCCACCAACAAAAATTGGAATGAGCAATTAATATAGAGGTTCCCAATAAACAATGTCAAACATCAATCTAAGTACTGAATAAATGAAAAATTGAGTCTTTTTTTTCTTCTCAATGTTAATATCTTATGCTATGGTAAAAGTATAAAAGAGAAGAATAAATGAGTAACAAGAGATTAGCTAAGACATAGACATGAGCAAGTTAAAAAGGGAAAACAGTTGTCTAAAATAGCAAATGGGGCAACCAGAATATATAATAACAAAAATACATCTATTATTGTCAAATATTCCAATAGAATAATGGCAAAAAAAAAGAAGCAGACATTGTTAGCCTAGTGTCAGGTTGTCAGTTTTTACTATGATAGATCAAAGGAATTCAGAAGTATACTGTTATTTCCTTAGAATCCCTTCTTGGAATTATATATCTTAAGTATTACTATTCATAATACCTCGATACAACGCTCACCAACTGCGACTCTATAAAATATTAAAAAGTAAATTAGTCAATTCCCCCAGCTTGCATAAAACTAAAATAACTTACTTTAGAAAAACTAATTCACAACATGGGTTAGTGAATAGCACTCAAATGACTAGCCAAGACCACCAAAATTCAGTATAACTGACCATAAACATGCCTTTTTAGCCCAGGTCTCAAGTTAGACTCCAGCATACCTAGAAAGCTCACCAAAGTGGGGCTACACAACATTTTACAACCTTGATATACTCATGCATAACAGCTTTTAGGAACAGAAAAAGAACCACCCTGATAATGATGTACTGCAAAATTCTTGTAGTAAAAATATAATCACCTTCTTTGCCAAATCATGATAAACATGTGCAACGTCATTTGTTGGGTAGAGTGCTCTTGAACTAGAGGAACAAAAGGAAATATCAATTACGTTTAACAGATAAAAATTACAGATCAAGCTTCAAACACACTGATATTCTAGGTGGCCCTCACCCAGGCAACGGAAGTACAACATCATCAATTGTATACTCTCCTCTCAGAAGATCCTCAGCAGCCACAACCTGCCAACAGGTAGACGAGACCTTGAGCAATTTCAGACCAAGAAACATTGCATCACTATTATCTGTGAACTGGAAATAAGTAAATGATACAAATATCCAAGAGAACAAGTACTTATGGGAATCAAGGAGTTCAAAAGAAGAAGAAGAAGATAATCTTTAGGACTGCACTTCTTTGATAAAAATGATGGAGTCTGGATGGTATAGTATGACAAGAAACCAGATTTTGGACAGGACTGTTTCAATCTAAACGGTTCAATGTGGTTCAGCCAGTAAAAGCCATGAACTATGAACTGTGTGTCTTAATTTTTGTATATTCACATTTTCTTCTATTTATATATTTTTAAGATAATTTTTTTAATGACGATTTCTCATGTAATTAGTTATTGCATTAATATTATGTCAAATTAATATCATTGTTTAAAACATTTACTCAATGATTGATCTTAATTAGACCGAATCATGACAGAAATGAATGTCAATGATCCAGTTTTTGAAACATTGCTTCAAAGAGAAGATTGATAGACCAAAAGGGACATTTTCCCCTCTTCATGGCTTGTTTACGAGGATCTAGAATGACAGGTTCAGTACCCCATCCCCCTTTAAGAAGTGGTGTGCCAGATTTGAGTGTTCTCCATCAATTAAAGAAGTGCATCTATTTGTTTTTTTTTTTTTTAAGATCAGAGAGTAGGTCATCTTATGGAAGAAGAAAAAGGAAAAAGGAGAGCAAGGAGAGGGGAAGTGGATCACCTGTTTGCATCGTGCTCAATGGCGAGTCACGTTTGGAATTATTTTGCAGGCATAATAGGGGTAAAATGGGTGCTTGACAGGTAGTACTGTGGTCTATTTGGAAAGAAAGGAATGCAAGGATTTTTTAGGGGAAGGTATCCGAGGAAAGTGAGATAGTTTTGAGAGCAAGATGGAGGCTCTGTACGTCGCTCTTGACGAGCGAAGAGTTTAGGGGTTTCAGATCGGCGGATTTTATGAATTCGTGGAAGGGACGTATGAGTAGTGTTCCTAAGAAGGCTAGAGTTCTTGAGAAGTGGTCTACGCCTGATTAAGGGGTTCTTAAATTTAATGTAGATGGTGAAATTGTAGGTAAACCCAGACTTGCAGGTATCGGAGGAGTTCTTAGGGACTTATGGGGTAAATCTCAAATTCTTCTCAGAGTCAGTGGACGTTAGAGACTCTAATGAGACTGAGCTCTTGGGAATTAAGAGGGCATTGATGTTATGGGGATCCGTCAACCAGGGGAAGTTAGTGATAGAAGGAGATTTGGCGAATGCAATCAAATGGACAAAGGGGGAAAAAGGGCTTCCGTGGAAACTGAAAAAACCTGTGCTTGGGCCAGGAGGTGTCCTTCATACAAGTCAATCGAACAACAAATGGTGTAGTTGACTTCTTCGTGAAGGCTGGAGTTACCTCTGTACTTGACGGGGTGTTTTCACTTGTAATTTAGCTTAATTTGGGTTTGAGGGAGCTTTGGTGGCAGTTTTAGTGGGGTTGGAGATTGTTTTTATTATTGTTCATATTCCTTGTTTTGTGGGTCCAAGTGGATCTATTCACTCTCTTTTAATAAAATCCCTTTTGTTACTGCTGAAAAAAAGGAGAGGGAGAAAAGGATTGGGGACCTACCTGCACATACACATGGCTCTCAAGGGATCATTTGCCTACTCTGACACATGGAACATGTGTCATATCACAAATAGTCAAGAAATAAAACAATATTTTGTGCGAAGTGGGAGAATGAGAGATCCCAATATCTTTTTTTAGGACGAAGAACCCCAAGACCCCCACCACCTCTCCCCGAGGATGAGGGTGTTGGGTAAAACTCCGGATGCACGCAGCCCCCCCGCAAGCAACGGGCATTGGGTTACTATGGAATTTGAATATGAGAAATCTAGTTCCTGAGCCAAAGTGTCTACCAGTTGAGCTACCCCGTGCAGGGAAACGAGAGATCCCAATATCACCACAAGATTCTCAAAATAGTATAGAAAAGGGAAATTCAAAATATTTTTTCACAATACTTATCTGAGACCTCTCTCTCTCTCAGGCCTAAGTCTATGTTTTAAAGCAAATTTTCATGTATTTTAATCTGTGTTCCCATTTTTTTTTCCTGCTTTAATTACTTCACCTATATGCAAATCCCCGCAGTTTTATTTAAGAGGCATATAAGTAATGCTCAGTTAAGGTTCAGATACAGTAGAAACATCACCAAAACAGTAAAACCTGATCTGTAGCAAGCAGGTCCTACTACCTAATGGTTATTCCCTACAATTTTGAACCCTATATTGAAGTGTTTCTTTAACATGATTCAATAATAAAATATATGGCTTGCATGTATAATATATAATAAGAAGTATATCATGTTGCAATATAAAAATATGGCTTGCATGTTTTAGAAAAAAACTAGGAAAGTTTGAAATGCAAATATAATGTTGACATGTTCACAAAAATTGTGGACAACCACTAAAGCATGGTTAACAATCATTAAAATCTTTTTAGATGAGACTTTTGGGTGAAAACTATGGCAAAAGGAAGATTGCTGAAGCTAGCCTGTATGGATAATAGGCATCTGTGCTCTACATTCAAAGAGATGCTGATATACTTTTCCATCTGAAATAGTGTATATTGTATTATATGTTTAGGTTTACAATATAAAAAAATAGTAATAATCATAATCATAATACTAGTAGTAGTAGTAGTAAAAGGTACCCAAATTTCAATTTCCTCAGAAAAATTATGCTTTATCATATACACCTACGAAATGTTGACTGCTACATATGCTACTGGTCCTGCCAAACTCAGAAAAGCCAATTTCTGAAAACCAATTTTCTTCTTTTAACCTTAAATCCTGAACTTGATCTAGTGTTGAGTTTCCAATATCATCTGCCAATGGTGCTTAATGAAAATCAGATTTATTTCACAAAAAAAAAAATTTACCTTAACTGAGTGGATCTTCTCTTCAGGAAGTGCTGTTTCAGACATCTCAGGAAGATTACTATAATCATGTGAATCACTGTAAATTTCATCCTCAGGTTCGATGTTAGAAGAATCCATCAGTTTCTCATAAGAATTTCCTTTACAGAACACCAGATCTCCCAACACAACTTGGTCATTCCCTGTAATAGATGAAGTTTGTCAACAAGTTAAAAAATCAAAACAAACAAAGACCAGAAGAAGAATCATCATCATCATTTACCAAAATCCCATTTATCTGGGGTTGGCTTTTCAAGTTCTTATTCTCCATTGGACCCAATCATAAATCATGAAGTTAATCACTCCACAATTTGTCATGTCCCTTCCCTCCACGTTTTAAGTAGCCTACCTCTCCTCCTTTTGACTCTACATACTAGGACTGTCTCTAGTCTTCTACTTGACCAAATCACCTCAAACAAATTTTCCACATTTTGTCATCCATTGGAGCTATTTTTAAACTCCCTCTAATACGGTCATTTCTAACTCTATTTTTTAAAGTCAATCCACTCATCCACTGTAGCATGCACATCTCCATTACCATTTCTTCATTGTCCAACACTATGCTCCATAGAGCATTGTAGGTTTCATAAATATTCTATAAACCCGCCCTGCTCCCATCATATTAATTATATTTAAGTCAAATCCTCCATGAAATTCTACCAAAGAGCCCAAGTATCTAAGCTTGTCACAATGCAATAGTAAGTCAATTCCAGTTTTAATCAGATTGTGCTCTATATCTTTTGTTCCATTGGTGTTACGCTCCATGTATTCTATTTTAATTCTACTAATTCTTAGACCATTTGTCTCAAAAGTTCTCCTTCAAGATTCCACCAACAACCAGCATAAAAATGTAAATAAAATAAAATAAAAGAATGATAAAAAGTGAACGAAAGAGATCAGCCAAGAACTTTTATGCATGGTAAATGGAACTAATCATGGGAAATTGAGGATATTATTGTTTCATTGTTCCCCCTTCAAACTAATATTATCCTTTCTATAATAGACCTACAAAATGCATGTTGTGAAAATTTGCTCTAAAACATCCACATGCTTGCATTATAGTGATGATAGACCAACTAATCTCCTGGAAGCTGGTGACTTTCTTGTCTAACTATCTTCCATTGCCCTCAATTGATAAGAACTTAATAATTGCAAAAAGAGACATCTGTCTCAAGACCTTACCAGTTGGATATTTGTAGCTAAATCCCCAGTGTTGAAAGTGAGAGAATGGATATGGGAAACCCCCATGATTCCACAATGAAGGAAAAAAACATCAACCTGTATCTTATGTAACACCTAGCATTAAGCAACAAATGTTCTCCACCAATTCAGCATCTTCTAGGCAAAGAAACTCACATTAACTATAATAAAATTTGCTACTCCACAAATGATTGATATTCAAAATTGTGTCCCACAAGGTGACCAGGTGAAAGCTAAAACCTCAAGGAGTCCCCACATGATTCACAATTTAGACAGAGGGCTGGAGTGATTCAAACTTTCCACTGTATAGATGTAGGAAGATTTAACCGAGAATATACCAACACAACTTCTAACAAAAAAATTTATGATATGCAACGACATAATATGTTAAGAAGGTGGCCTCCCAAAAAGGTGGCACACCAAACAATCAAGCCATTTTATTAGTCATAAAACTTGAAATATTTTTGATGTGTTACCTTAACCCTCTTTAGAGGACCAAAATCTTTGCAAGTTAGATCAATATATGTAATCACATAAGGAGAAGGGGGTTTTAAGTTTATGTCAACACGTGGGCTCCAAGGCTGACAAGCTGTATACTATCCAACTTAGAAATGCTTACCAAATTTTTTACATGTTCTCATTACTTGGTCACAAAATTTGAATAGATTTTAGGAGCAGCCCACATCGCAAATTGTCAGAATAACAATATAAAAGATAGAAATCATATCCTTAAGTTAAAAAGAGATAGCATGACTGCTCAAGTTAACATGACAATTTCAAAATGAAAATATACTTTATTGTAATTAGGAGAACAGTTGAGGACAGATACACGTGTCATAAGTTACAGGCTAGTTTCACACTCTAATATCAAAGAAGATCCCATATAAAGACTTGTCACCTTTTCATTTCCTTCATGCAACCAACAAGTATTCGGAGCATAACCAAGTTACACAGACACCTAAACAAGCAATAAGTATCTAAGCTAGAGAATTGTACTTTCTTCAATGATGAGATGCATCTTCCACCCACTGCCAAGCTCCTTGTGTACAGTGGATTCCCCTAATTTGCAGCACAGGCTTGCAGGGTCGAATTGCATCCATGGGGAATACAGAGCTAGGTTTTCATTACTTTCTTGGTGAAGGGAACAAATATACATTTTCACCAGTAAAGATAGAGGCTACATTGGACAAGATCTCATAGCACAGCTGGATGTTGCTCATCGTCGCAACCACAAGGTGGTGGGTTGGACTCATTACTGATGAAGAAAATAAAGGATGGAGTATTTATTTTTTTTGGCAACTGAGAGTATATTCCACTGGTATTTGGTTGTACAATGTTATTTAAAAGGGGAAAAAGAGATTTGGTTGTAGGAAAGCTAGGTCTCCCACATCTCTTCAGTTGTATTCTCCAATCAGAGAGAGAGAGAGAGAGAGAGAGAGAGAAAAGCAGAAGAAGTCCAATGAATGGAAAGAAATCATACCATATTTTTCCACCCTCGTGCTTGCTGCATGGTTCCACAAGTAACTTTGGTAACTATGCACATACCTAAAATGTAAACATAAACCATCTTAAAGGCCACAAGAATTTACAATTGAAGATAATAAAAATCATATATGCAGGGATCTTTTCTTCTTCTGCTGCTGCTTCTTTTTTTCTTTTGAAACAGACCATATTTCATTCATTGCTAGGGAATAGTACATGGAAAGTGTAGAAGATGTATACAACTCAATTTACAAATATCCCTTGTACAAAAAGTAACGCAAAGTCATTCTACTGCTGCTCATTGAAAATCCATATGCATGAAGTATTTGAAAGTCAAATTAAGGAAAGAGAGGTCCATATATTGGATATCAAATATAGGAAAGGAGAAGGATGAGAACAGACTGTAGCACAGTTTTTTTTTTTTTAATTAACCTGTAGCACAGTTAGAAGTTACTCATTGTTGAAACCATAAACAGTGCAGGTTCAAGTCATGTTACCAAGTTATATATATAATGACCACAAAGTAGATGATTGGTACCTTTAAATTCATACTGTGCTACAGGACAATAAGCATTACCTTTTATAACAAGTTCTACTCTAGGAAATGTAGAACTTATAAAGCCAACCTAAATAGATGAGATAAGGTCACAATAAAAAAGATAGTGGTGAGTTTTTAAGCCAAAAAAAAGAAGATGATAATGAAGATGAAAATTGAAAATGATAGTATAAAAAACAGCATGCTTAGCAGTGAAGACATTGAATTATATCAATCATAATCTGTCAGTGTTATTGAACAACATGATAGAAAAAGACATTTAGTTGTGATGAATGGCTTCCAAAATGATATTGCAAAAGACAGAAATGTAAGCAATGTGAGTGCCCAAGTGGTGCTTTCTAACTGTTTCTGGCTCAGAAAAGATTGAAATTTAAAATCATGTAAGCTTCCATTTCAAAAGCCAACAACCCAAATTAAGTTTCTTCAAAAGATTACATACATCATTCTTAAAGTTCTTGGAATAGCCTTCAGGGCTTGTAAGTGGTTACCAGGGCATTTCTTCAAACACTGAAGCTGGTAAAAAACACAACGAATTATTAAAAGAAGGCAAAGCAAGTATTAGATCGTCTTAAGCTATATATGTATATATACACACACACACACATATAAGGTGCTTACAATAGCCCTTTCAGCAACCAGATAGCGGGGTAATCGTCGTAGGGTCCCATCAATATCTCCACTTTCCTTATAATATTCACGTGCTTCTGTGATGGCTGCACGCTGTTCATTCAAAATTAAGGTACAATAACAACCTTTAACAGGGTTGTAGATTACAATTTATAAAATACTACCCTTTTATTATTGGTATATAACAAAAAAAGAAATTGCAGCAATTCATTGGTGCATCTAGGCAATAGGTCTGGACGGTACAAATTTATTTCATTTATTTTTGAAATAGCATCCACTAGATAAAATTAGGAACTGCTTCTTGAATACCACACCTGGAAATACATAAGATCCGATCCATCAGCCATTTTGGCCTGCAGGAAAAGTTTGAGCTATAGTCCAGAAAAAGTCGACAGATCAAAGGGTGAAATACCAAAGCTCTGCATTTTCTGATGATGGCTCATTCATGGGTCCTGGTTTTTTTCTCAGTTAAAATTCAGAGATATGAGATATACTTTTAAACAAGCTGGTCTGCATGCATGCTCCAGATTTATGAGCTATAGGGTTGCTAGTGGATACAATTTACTGAATGGTTCTCATTCCACAGTGCATCCATCCTTGCAAGAATTTTGGATACATGTCCTACCCTGGATCTGCGTCAACCAACCTTGTCTGTTCGTACAGAAGTAATAGAAACAGTTTTCAAAAGAAGAAAACAGTATAAGGATATCTCCTTCTCTTGGATCAAGAATCAAGCCTACAGCAATTTTCCACTCTCCTCGAACTAAAGCTGCCCCAACTAGATGAGTTGGCACTGAGCCGCTGCCAAATCGCTGAGAGCCATTATAATATCAGCTTCACAGGAATTTCAGCTACAAATAATGCTAAAAATTTCTACAAACTGGTCAAATTTTTCATGAATGCAAATGTTGCACATAATATTCATGTGCACCTCAAGCCATATGCAAGATAACAGAAGTTACCTGCAATCCAAAGTAGTTGATGAATCCATTCTTTCCCAAGTTATCTGCAGCTGCTTTTATTATATCTTCTGAATCTGCAACAACTCCTCTGAGGAGATGTGAGTGCATATATCAATCAAGCAGATCAAAAAAATAATAAATAAATAAAAATAAAATAATCAAATGTTTTGAGAGAGAATTATTTTACATAAAAAGCACATTAGTATTTACAAGGGAAAGAATACCTCAAAGTAATCGTGAATCGATTGCCAAGGAGCTGCCCGAGAACAAGATCTTCTTGCACATAGCTGGCCACAAAAAAATTATGACATATGAAGGTATCATAAATAAATAGGCAATAACAAATAAGTAAAGCCTTTTTGTTTGAAAGATAAAAGCAGAGCATGTTTATCATACCGAAAGTTTCCTACTTTGATACCAAAAAGTCGGTCGTTCAGAGCAGCTAGCCTTTTAGCATTCTGCTTGAAAGCAGTAACCTGCTAATAAAGGGGCAAATACCTTTAAATAAAAATGCATGAAACAAACAGATGAAGAATGAACTCAAAGGAATAAGTAATGTGGAACACATTTCGCAAAATGCTCTCAAACTACACTTCTGTTGGACTGTTTCTAACATACAGTACCAGATACTTCAAAGTGGGCAACCTATATGTACTGTATCATTTCTAAAACTTCATTCTCAAGGTAAAATCTGCATCCAAGCATGTCTTATCATATCTCTGCTGCATCTCGACATTGTAGGTCTTCAACCAATGAAGTCCATCATAACAATAAGAAAAACATGAGCCAAAGCAGTTCGTTGACCCCCCCACCCCCATCAAACAGAATGCATTCCAATCATTCCATGTCAAAGTGTTCAAAATCCTCAGGGACATGGGCCTGAAGCCTTGTCGTAACCATTTTTCTTTGTATCAACTAAAGAAATACGCTTACCCCTCCATTTGCCATTTTCTAGGTAACAAAGATTTAACCTGCAGATTGCAGCCTTCAGGTCATAACAAATGCCAAGAAGATGTTATGCCTACTTTCTTCACCCATTCATCTGTTGCTCTCCCCTTTCCCTAGCTCCTTATCCATTCCTCACCTTTTATTTAATGAATTGTGCCCCCTTTAAGAACTAAAAATGGCGTGTGTATCCCTCTCTTATTCCCACTCAACTTAACCAAGTCGAGTACCAAGTTTTTCATCTAATTCAAAATTTGACTGAGTCAAATGAAATTTCGCTGGGCTGTCAAGTTTCTGGCAAGTTACACTTTTTTATGAGAGATGACTCAACCAAGCTAGTTGAGTCAACAATGACTTTTCAAACCATGGATCTGTATGGTATGTTTTTTTTTACTTTTTGGATCTGTATGGAATGTTATAAGAGGAACAATTCAGATCAGATTAGATATCATATGATTCCCATTGAAAATATAATATTCGGGCTATTTGGAATTTGAACTATGAAACTCCTAATATAATATTCGGGCTATTTGGTTTTCTTGGCTTGAGTTGTTGGGGGCCTATGGCGCATGGAATTTTTGGGGGCTGTTTAGCTTATCGTTAGCCTTTTTTTCGAATACCTCTTTTTGAAATATTTAATAGAGGTGCTTACACCATTCCTTGAACCCAAGACCTCTAGTTGGTTGAATGATTCACCAACCACAAAGCTTTTTTACAACATTGGTTGGAGTATACTAGTATAATATTTTTTGGAAGTTGGAACATTGAAATTTGAACTTGAATGTAAGAACCATAAATTATATTATTGCAATATATACACATATTCACTTAAATTGAAAGGAAATTTGATAATTCCTACACTTTAAAAAATAATAATCTCAGCTTATTATTTTAATATTTTTTATATCATTTATATTTCCATATCTATTTTTGGGGAGAAATTATAAACCTCAACATTCTACAATTTTTTATTCACATTTCTCAATTCAAGACATATAATGATTTTGTGATATAATTCAATTTTCAAGACATTGAGTGAAACTACAATACTTTAAAACAAAGTGACAACAGAGGCCACCTAATACACATGGAATGGAAAGACACTTTACCCTTTGAGTTGATATAGAACGTTTGTCCTTTGTACCAGCAAACCCAAATGATCGTTGCTGCCATAAAATTAAACAATTGACTAAGAACATATTACAAGAATACTTAGAATAAAGGGAACATTACAAATAGTTGAATAAATAAACTCATATTTGTAAATAAGATATAAGAATGAAATATAAATATATTCCATCCCTTATTATTATGTCATATAACTCATTTTTTGGAAGTTTAAAACATGAAATGCAATCTTTTTCTTTTATTTTCTTCATCTTTTTTTTTTGCTTTCTTCTTTTTTTGCTTTCTTCTTCTTTTATTTTATTTTTGGAAATAGCAGCGTGACTTGCACCCACAAGGAACACCTGCCAACCATGCTAAGCTCTTGTCAACATGAAATACAACCCCAATATTCATGAAATTTTAAGATAAGTGGTGAGCCCCACACTTGGGTACACACGATTCCATGGGCGCTCATTCCACTCATCTAAAATGGTGACAAAGAAAAGGTAACTTTGTAAAAATAGAAAAAAAAATCATAGTAAAATTTTGAAACCTGAATGCCTAGCATCTTTCCTATAACTCCCAATGCCTCTTGTGTGTCCTTATTCACCTTGTAAAGATGGAACCTAAAGAACAAACAGAATGTCACTTCAGAGCTCCATAACAAATGAGTGCAACAAGAATTGTATATCGAGAAACCTTAGTTACAAGCACATATATCCTTTAGAGCTCTAATAGATCATCATATCCCTCTCAACAAATAACATTACAAATTACCTTATCCATTGTCAACATAATGAAATTGGCAACTATCATGAAGTATGACAAGATTTTTTTTTTCAATTACTAAAAATAGGTAAGTTCATTCTAGTGTAATGTTGTGCAATAACTGAGTATGCTTTCATTTAGCTTCATGGATTTCTCCTCCAGAGTTTTTCTGTTACAGGGGCTGTTTCTCCTTTTCCTGGGTGTTTTGTTTAATAAAATTAGTAATCTTTCAAAAAAAAAATTTAATTGATCAGACTTTCATTTGAGGAATTTTAGTTTTATAAAAAAAAATTACATCTCTCTCTCTCTCTACATCCACTTCTTTATCCACATTTGTCTCATATGCGTTGGATCTGAACTTGGATCATGTTTGATAGAAGTACTAGAACTAGAACTTACACTTTCTCTGATACCTTATAGTACTAGAACTTATATTGAACTAGAAATTCTCCGATACCTTATAGAACTAGAACTTAAATCTTACACTTTCTCTGATACCTTATAATACTAGAACTTCTATCGATAAAATGCAACAAATTGAAAATCTGTCCTGTACAATCAACTGATACCTATCATCTAAAAAACTGGCAATGTTTCAGAGTATTAAAGAATAATAATCATTACAACCTCAACTGAAATTGTGAACGAGGAGATGATATCACCAAGCCAATGTGGATTTAAATAAAACTATATCTCAATTTTTTTTTTTAAATAATAATTATATCTCATCATCACTATAACCATCATAGTCATATCACACTTATTTCAAGTCAGCTGTATGAGTTCTTCCGTAGTCATCCTCACTTTGGGTTAAATCTCTAATACTATAACCTAATATGCCACTTGTAGTTACTTAATTCTGAGTCATTATTAGCCTCTTTCTTCTAATAGTATCTTGCTGACAATAAGTCACTGTTTGAATAATGTTTCTGGCTTTCTAACACATTCTGAAGCCATCTCAGATGACTAATAAGAACTGTTAATTATGAAATAGACTTTTGATGTTCTGGTAAAAAATATCCAAGTAAAAGCCTTACTTTAAATGTCTTCTAAAAATGTTCATACAGAAAAAATTAGAAGCCTGTAGAACCTTGTCATCCAACAAGGACTAAAAAGTGAGGGGGAAAAACAAAAAGCAAACTGCTTACATGAGAAACTTCCCGATGCCTTCAGGCCAATCCTTTGATCCTCTACTGTCAAAAGGCTTACCATCTGTTGAACCCGTACCATTAGACCTATCTTTCCGTTTCCTAGAGCTTCTCCCCTTGCCAGTATTTCCCCCAGAACAAAATCTCACCCTAACACGCTTTGAGGTTGCATCTGGTCCTTCAAGGGTGTCTGTGACAAGGAACTTGAACTTCTCCTTGAAGAAATTATGAACTTCCTGAGATGCTCAAAAACACAATATTTTTTTGAAAGGTAAAAACACAATATTTATTTGTAATACATGATGTAAAAGTTAAAAAATGAAATATCAAACATAAAATGACACCATTTTCTTGAAACTTACTGTTCGATGTGATTTGTCAGAATCAGGACATAGAACAATGGGAGAGATATCACTTTCGACACCTGACATGATACGATCAATCAATCCTTTCAATAATTCAGCATCAGCCTCTCCTACGAAAGATCTGAATGATTCGATATCGGCAGAATAATTTGCATTCGCTGTAGAATCAAGGACATGTCTCTCCTTTTCCTCAATCTTCTGGTAAATCAAATGCATGGAAAATCTCACTATCAAATGGAGAAGAACGAAAGAAATCAATAAGAAAATTTGGCTCCATCTTGATTCATAGAAAGAAAACTGCTTGCTGAAAAAGGCCAGTGATTCGGTATTGGAATTTTGACAAAATCGGATAGTGGTCTTGTCTTTTGTATGCTTGTAACCATTAAAGGAGTAAAAGAAAATGCTGGCATCCCATACTCCCATCATACAAAAAATCCTAGTGTCCCACTAATAGTCTGATGCGGAGCATTCTCCAGATTCTTCATATCCGGACCTTCCATTTACCTTGCTTTCCATTTTTGTATTTTGGCTATTTTCAGTTTTTTATTGTTATTTTTAGATAGGCTTTATTTTAGTAATTAGCAAGAATTTATTCTTAGTAAGGAGAAGTTTATATAAGTTGTAGCCTCCATGAAGCAAAGACATATTTTATGAATAAAGATTGAGATTTTCGCAAAAATACCTTTGTAAGGTGCGATTGATTGTTGGAGAGATTCCAAAGGGAGAGAGGCTACGGCGTGAGGCTTGGTGTGAGACCATACTTCTTCTTCAGCTTATCATATTATTTCATTGTTAATTTATTAATTCTACTTTTAATTTCAGCCCATATTAGTTTTAGGTGCATTATTTTCATCCCTTTTAATTTTTAGGGACCAATTTAAGTATTTAGGGTTACCCTATTAGTTGTCCTAAATCATGGTCTCTATTTTTTTTTTGAAAGATACTACCAAAGGGAAGTGCATACTAGAAAAATAATCATTTTTAACTAAAAATATATATGGGTTCAAACCATTTCTTGATGAAGCTTTTAGTGACCTTATAACCAAGAGAGGCCCACTCATTTTGGTTACAAGGGTGGATATTCAACTACTGGCAATGGGAGAACGAGATGCCCTACAGAGAGTTGGTCTTATAGCATAGAGGAAGTGAGAGATCCTATTTTCTTCTCTCTTCCACCATTTTTTGTTCAAATATGGTTATTTCCAAGAAAGTACTTCCTCTTCTGTGAATCCAAAAGAAGGAAAGAGAAGAAAGATAACAAATTGAACAGGAAAGAGAAATTACCTCTGGAGGCAGATCGAAGGAGGCCAAATGAACGACGTTTCCATCGCAATCTACTTCGTTTACAATAAAATCTGAATACCTAAGATAGAATTGGAGAAAGAAAAAGAAAAGTAATGAGGAATAAAAAAATAGTCAATAATGGAAGAGAAAGGAAAGGGAAATACTTTGAAATGCTTTGCCAATTTCCTTGAGGAAATTACTTCTGCAAGAAAATTATCTTCTGGTACAATGCATATTATCTGACAAGCACCATGAACTCCAGTAACGTGTCGGTCTATGGAAACCCGACGTTTATGTTTTTTTTGTCATAAATCTTATTTTCAAAGAAAATGATTGAGATGTTGTCTTGCCAAGCAAGAAAAACCTCCCACTTTTCCTAATTAAAATTTTTCTATCTAGCCCCAATAGGAAATGGATTCTTTAGAAGAAGAGTAAAAGGACCCAAGTCCCGCTATGGGCAAAGAGCCCTTATTCCATGGAAGAATGCGGAAGATTATTCACTTTACATTGGCTGGAAAATGACAAACAGCCCCTCAAAGAAAAAGAAAAATTTCTTCACCGAAAACTCAGAGACCATTTCCACCCTTGGTTTTTTTTTTTTTTTTAAAAAGTCAGTTTGCAAGAAAACACTTTCTTCTGCATGCACCCAAACAGAGTATAAAGGAGACTGGAAGAGAAAATAAAGAAAAGAACCACTTTTCACAAAGCCCCAATAAACCCATTCCCACTCTTGGCCGGGAAAAATGATTATTTCCAAGAAAGCACCATCCTTTCCATCCATCCAAACAGAGAAAGAAGAGATTGGAAGGAGAAATGACGGAAAGGAAGGTATTTTCCCGGAAAAGAACCATTCTAACAAAAAATGACAAAAACGCATTAATAATTTCAAAATTTATAGTTCAAAAATGGTTCTTCATCGATAAAGCACTTTCATTCCCAAACACACACACAGGCGGAGAGAGAGACCTTTGTTTCAAAACGGCACTGAAGCCAGGTAGCTGGGAGATGTAGCAGAAGATGCCGACGTCAGATTCGTCAAGTGGTTTCATGGTTAGAGTTTGGAAAATGGAAGGGTCGTAGTGGCTGCCGAGGGGTTTAAGGGAGTAGGGCTTTAGGCAGCAAAGAGGAAAAGGGCATGGTCTCGGTGGCAATCTCAGCAACATGTGAGGGGAATACGAATTGTAGCAAAGTGGCATCAGCTGATTAGCTCTGATTTTCATCTCAGGCGATCTGCTGTGGGGCCCACAGGGCCCACATTCAATGCACAGAGAAAATTGATTTTATTTTGAAAAAAAAATATTATTATATTGAACTGTGCTAATTGAGCCATATGGTAAGGGATTATCATATATAAATTGATACGTTTTAAATTAGCTAAATAATATTTTATAATACCAATTGTATCATTTTTACTCATTTATATTTATTTTGAATTTATTTTAAGACCCATGTACTATTGTATTAAGCTTCAATCCTATAAGTGGTTAGAATTTTATAATCTTTAAAATCATAAATTATTAAATTAACTCATCTTCATCCTCTAATATAAATTCTATGAAAAGTTAGTCATTTATTTCAAATTACTTTACAAAAAATAATTTCTGGCACACATTTATTTATTTATTTATATTAAAATATTATAATAAAAAATTATAATAATTTCTAAAAATTAATCAATTGAACAATTTGATAAAAGTAGCTGGGTATATATATAGCATCTCCTATTTAGAATAGATAGTCAGTTTCTTTCTCTAATCATAACAAAAACTTTTTTATTTTTTAATTTACGTGTGAGAAACTATAAGATATTCAGCGTAAAATCCGGTGATACTCACTACTCTCTTAGGGCATACCAAGTGAGGCCATGGGAGTTCGAATCTGACACTTCTCACTTTTCAGACGAGAGATTACCCGTTGAACTAACAAAATTTTCAAACATATAAAATGCAATATAATTGGTGTCATTAAAAAGTTTGCCGGTGATAGAATTTTTTTAATTTTAAATTATTCAAACATAACCTTGTATATAAATATGAAATATTTTAAACCAATTCTTTGACTGTCATAGATGAAGTCAAACTCAATATCAGACTTGATTAATCAGCCTAGGAGAGTATGAAACTATAAATACGATCTGTTCTAGCATGATTTTTCTTTTTTCCCATTATTCTTCCATTTTTTCTTCTTTTCCTTGTTTCATTCTTTTTATGTCCTTTCTCTTTTCTATTTTTCTCATTTCTTGACACTCTGATCTCTTTCTTCTCAGTCAGGTTCATTATATATTGCAAAAAGATTTTTTTGACTGACCTAATTTGATTGGCTCAAATTCTATTTTATTTAATTAGACTCAATCCAATTTTTATTAAGAATTTTTAAAAATGAGAAAAAAATTATTTTTAATAAAAAATGAAAGATGAGAATGCTTGTCCTGCCCATGACATGATTGGGTTATGAAAACCTAAGGTAATACACTATATTTTTTAACTTGAATAAGACATACAGCTAAAAGATCGATTCAATTTAGGATTCAAATTCGGACACATCAGGCTAAATTTTAATAGATCCAACTCAACTCATATAAAAAACTATTGAATCTAATTCGATTCAAATTGATTATCTGAATTGTTCAATCCAACTCGACCCAAATTGTTGCCCGAATTCAACCCGAGTGCTATATTATTTCTTTTATTGATGAATCTCACTTGAACCACCCAATCTATCCTCCACAAGAGAAGTTTGGTTTCAACTTTCAAACTCTTATGAAAAGGAGTACACTATACTAATTTGCCTTGAATAATTTACGTCTCAAAGTTCAGCGCAGATGAGCACATTAAACCATCCAAGAACTTCATGAAAAAAAGTGGTCAATTGCATAAACGTTGTGGACATTGCATGTATAAAAACTAGGGGATAAAATTTGGGTCCAGAAAGGTATTGGAATTGGGTTAGACATATTTGGTCTACAAGTTAGAGTTGAGTTGAGACAAAAAGAGTCCAATTAAAATTTTGGGTCAGGCTGGATTGATCTTGATTCAACATGACCATAATTGCTCATAGATAGCTGTCTATATATTCTTATTTTATTTTATTTTTTTGTAGATTTTATATTTAAGTTATTATTTATTATCATCTAATCTTACAATCAAGTTAATGGAGAATACTATAAATCCCCGTACTATTTTCCTCCTCTTTAGACTGGTCATATAGATACCCGACTTTTCTTTATCTGCACACTCGTTTTAAAAAAAATCATGTGAAATTACTCTTTTGCTCTTTTGAAATTGCGCGTTTGGCTCAGGTTTTCAAAAGAGACGGTTTCTCGACCTATTTTTACAAATAAGGTATCAAAATTCATCTATTAAGTGAAAAAATTATAGTTTTGGACTTAAAAAATGTTACACAAAGAATTAAGAGGGAAAACTATTTTTCTTTAATTCTTTGGATACAATTTTGAAGTCCAAAACTATACCATTTTTCACTTAAAATCAGTTCCGGAGTTCATAAAATTTAGAATAGATGATTTTTGGTACCTTGTTTGTAGAAATCAGTCGAGAAACAGTCTCGTTTGAAAATCTCACTCCACAGCTTTGTTTGAATGAATCAAAAATTCGTAGGAGGAATTTTTTTTTAAAAAAATGAAAGGACAAAAAGGTATTTTCACTCGATTTTTTTAAAACGTATGTGTAGAGAAAGAAAATTCGGGTGTGTATATGGCCAACCCCTTTTTATGATGTTAATATGAAAATGTGTTTAAAAAAAATTATATTAGATGAGTGAATTAGGAACTTAACTGGTTACTTCCCGTCTCATGAAGCAAGAGGTAGCCATTTTGAGTTCTGACGGTGTAAACTGGGGACGTCTTGTCTGGGTGTGAGAAGCTCTCCCGAGGGATTTGGACGGGCACTTGCCCCATGGTTTAAAAAAAGAAGAAGATGAGTGAATTAGGACATGTTGGATTGTTTTGACTTTAGGTTGAGTTAGATTAAGTTATCGAATTAAATTAAATTAGATGTGAGTGACGTTCTAAGGTTGGAGTGGCTTGACCTGGCTCATCCATCCATATCACTAGATTACTATTTCTTTTTTCATAAAATATAAAAATTATTATCTTAAAGAAAAAGAGAAAAAGAAAAGAATTTAAAAAAAAAAAAAACATTGCATTAAAGCTATGGATCATGAATCATAATTACAATTTAAAAACTCAAAAAAATTTAAGAAAAATATTAATTTACTCGACTCAAAATTCTATCAAACTAAGCCAATTTAATTGGCTAATCGATTTTTTTTTTTCAAAATTTTAAACCATGTTTTCTGATTCATGAGGAGGTTTTTCATAAGACACGTAACAATGCGACACACGTGTGAGATACAAGCCATTCATCATTGGGTCTAACAACATCATACCCAATCTAAAATAATAAGAAAATGATATAATAATCAGGTGGGCCATACACATATTCCAATCATCAAGTGGGCCGCACAATCATATGTAAATGGAAGGTTGGCTCCTTTCCAATTGTCCATGTTTGTCGGATGCGAGTACCCACTTCTTGAACGGCTCAGATTCAGCACACATAAACGACAATTAATTGTCACATTTAAGCATGAATAACCCTTTTCAATTGGTAATCACAAAACTATGGTTTAATCTCTAGCGTTCAATGACGGAATGGAGGCACCGGCGGGGGCAGCTCCGGCATTGGGAAGTTATGAACTGGGGGCAACAGTGGCGGCAGCTCCGGCATCGGAAAGTAATGAATTGGGGGCAGCGGTGGCGGCAACTGTGGCATCGGAAAGTAATGAATTGGGGGCAGCGGTGGCGGCAACTGTGGCATCGGAACGTAATGAACTTCAGGCGGCGGCGGTGGTGGCAACTGTGGCATCGGAAAGTGATGAACTGGGGGCAGCAGCGGCAGTGGTGGTGGCATCGGATGATGCTGAATTGGAGGCAGGATTGGTGGCGACGGTGGCAGCTGTGGCACAGGGGCCAGCAAAGGCGGTGGCGGCGATTGCACTGATGGACGTGAAGGTGGTGAGCACTGTGAACTATCACACTGCACAGGATGTGATAGGAAGGATGCACACTCTGCATCCGACCGTTGGAGGGGCCGACCACGAATGCAATTTTGCCGATCATCCTCGTTGGCTATCGCAAGGCAGATCGACGGCTCGCCGGAGAAATAATTGTAGGAAAATGTGAAATTCTCCAAATTTGGCAACGAACACACACTCTTAGGAATGTCACCTGATAGTTGATTGTGTGCCACATTCAACTGCTCCAAACTAACCATATTTCCAGCAGTATCCGGTAAGGGGCCCACAAATTGATTAAAGCTGATATCAAAGACCGTTACATTTTTCAAATTCCCAATCTCTTTAGGTAGGCATGAGTTAAGACTATTATTCAACAGTACAATCTCATTCAAAGTTCCCGCCATTTTTCCCACACTACCGGGCAAGCAACCGTTAAGTTCGTTATTTGCCAACACGACGACGGAAACCGGCGAGTTTCCGAAATTCTTGGGTATGGAGGACCGAAACTTGTTGTTGTTGAGGAAGAGAGCATCTAGCCGGAGGTCGAAGACGCCGGTGGGGATTTCACCTTCGAATTCGTTGTACCGGATGTCGAGATACTTAAGTGAGGGGAGGTGGAGGAGCTGGGTTGGGAAGCGGCCGGAGAAGCGGTTGTTGCTTAGGTCTAGCTCATAGAGGAGGAGGAGGTTCCCGAAGCTTTTGGGGACGGTTGGGCCGAAGCGATTGGTGTTGATGTGGAAGAGTGCGAGGTCGGTCAGAAGGCCGAGCTCCTCCGGCAAGGACCCTGCAATGTTGTCGTGGTTGAGGTCGATTCCTGCGACGACGGTGATGTGGGGGTTGTCGGGCGCCGGTGCACAGTAGACACCGGTGTAGTTGCATACATTCGGCCCAATCCAATTGGAGGTTAAGTTGTTGGGATCAGATGTGATTAGGCTTTTCCATGCTTGGAGAGCTGTGTAAGCTTGTTGGAGTTGCGGATTCAAGAAAGGGGGAAACACATCTTCAAGTGACGGATTGATAAAAATAAGAAAGATTAAGAGGAAAATTAGATTGATTAAGGGGTTTTTCATTTTCGAGGAGGAGAAGAAGGAGAAGGAGAAGCTAAGAAGAAGAAGAAGAAACAGAGCAATTGGAAATAGAATGACACACGAAGCTTTATTTTGTTTTTGATTTGGTGAAATGGTTTTGAAGGTGTGAAATATGAGGAAGATAATGAAGTATCATTTATATTATAAGAAACCAAATAGTTTGGTTTCGATTTAAGAAAATTAGATTTGATTTTATTATTTTGTGGTTATCACCTTCAACAAGTTTCTCAATTCACTCTAAATTAATAATATCATCGAGTGTTTGGTGGTTATATACTCATATTTATTCACAATATAGCTGTATTTACTAAGATTTTAAGGTTTGACTGATGTAATAGCAAGATATTTAAAAAATAAAAAACTTTTTAGTATTTATCCAAATTTTTATATGATTACTACCATAATCAGTGGGACAAGATCTAAGAATTAGATTTCTTTGATGGGTACTAATGCTAAGTGATAGCATGAGATAACATAAGCACAAGGATGAAAGATTAGAATAAACAATGTCTTGATCATCCATTTTATCTTGAATGTGTAATCTATTTAATGATATTTCTTAATTAAGATGGATTGGGTAAAATGTCTAGGTTCTCTAATGGGTCATATCAAAGAGTGTGACCCACTTTATGACAAAAAAGTTGATGGATGAATAGATTATCTTGGGATATTTTATTTATAATAATTAATTTAATAGTAAAGATGAATCAAATGACACTAATCATTTGGATCTTAATATGAAGAAAGTATAACATCTTTTTTAATGACTCTAAGAAAATTTTCTGATTCTATCCTTCAACAAAATCATGAGATAAATGTCTTAGGAATCTTCCATTGGTGAAGTGTAAGAAGTGATAAAAAAAAAAAAGGACCAAAGAGAGAGGAGCAATTGCTGGCATTACCCTTTTTTATTACTTGATCTAATTTTTCTTGGTTTGAAGATGAAATGTTTTACATGTGTGTATTATTTTATGAAGCAGAAAGAAAGAAAAATATAACTCTTCACCAACCACGCGGTTTTAAGATTCTCCAATGGCCCGTTTCATAAGAAAATGGCAACAGTAAATAATGAAAAATTCTTATCTACTTCAAAATGCATCAAGGTCCTCTTATGATTATGTTGTTTTTTTAATGAACAAGGTGTTTGGGTCTCTTAGAATATTAGACTAATCATTAGAAAATATACAAGCATCACTATTAGGGCTAAAACTTGGGTCGGGATTTTACCTGACCCACATAACTCGACTCAAAAAATTTGTAGGCTGGGTTATATATTTTTCAAATTAGGGTTGGGTTGGGTTGAAGGAAAAATCTGAGTTAAATTCGAGTCGAGTTGGGGTAAAATTTTGAGTGGCAATTCGACCCGATCTGAGTTGACTCGATCCGACCCTACTAATTTACCCGACTTTGATATGTTATATATAATGATACTTAAACCTAATATTTAATATTCTAAAGTTGCTACGCTGTTGATGGTGAGCTTTACAACGTGTTGATAGTGAGAATCTAGCAATACAAAAAGAAAAAAAAAATTGACTCTCTTATTGGAATGGAAGAATATCAATTTTCATTCTCCATTTCATTCTCTCTATCACAAAATTGACTCAACTTATTGAGCCTAACCCGATCCGATCGGGTTTGGCTCAATAAATTTTGAAATGAACCCATCTCAACCCGCCTGAGTTTCTGCCCTACTCCCTATCCATACACACGAGACAACTCTACAGAAATTGACTCTTTAGAGTGAAGTATGAATTGAACTTAAAATTCACTTTCAGAGGCGGATTTTTGCCTCTCACTCCATTCGTTTTAGGTTAACAGGTTTTCTTATTTAAGTGATAGTGATATTCATAGTTCTCGAAAAAATTATTATTTTTTCTATTTTTAATGAGGTGTTATTAAGATGTCATCATAATTATTACATCTTATAGCATTACCAACAAACTCAACATCGATTAGAAGGAGTTTGAAAAGGTCGTGTTTCTTACCAATGAAAGAAGCTGTACTCCATTCACATTTCCCACCACCTTCACAAGTTCTAAGCGTGAATCATGAGACACATGACATGGATTTATAATTTCTTTAGATGCAAAGGAGTAGAAGTTCCTTTAAGTAACCAAAAATAATGATGCAAGTCATACAATATATTAATTTAATCAAATTTCAAATAGGAAGAACAAATAATTTAAAAGGAATGATGACGGAGCAAGTGAATGTCTCAATTACTTATATTTTACAATTGTAAAATAAGGATGTTTTTCTACTTTGTTGCTGATTTTATAATTGATAAATTAAAAGGTGAAAGATAAAAATGAAAAAAGAAAAACTCATATTTTACATCTGTTGGCTCCGGTTCTTTCTTTAAATTTTTTTTTGATGTTCAAATTAAATTCCCTTTCTGATGATCAGAAACCGTTTCAAGTACTCTAATAAACTTGAACACTTTCATCATAAAAAAATCTTTTTAAACTTATGTTGATGTCTTTGATTCCTTATATTCTTTCAAAGCAACGATGATCATATAATTCATTTTGAGCGTGATGTACCTTCATTATTAGTAATTTGAAACTAATGCAGGCATCAAAATTGTCAAACTAGATTGAAATCCAATTGATCAAAATCGAAAAATTTACCCTCCGAAAACATGATTGGACCAACGGAGAGAAGAGCGGGCCTCACTTCAAGTGCCATGTCAGCAACCCACATGGCTCACCTCGAACACCATATCAGCTGATGAGTCACCGTCATGTGGGCCCCGTCACACAGCAGAGAGAATGGGGAAAGTAAAAAGGAAAAATAGGGAAGAGAGAAAAATAAAAGAAGAGAGAATGGGGAAAGAAATCACAGAGCAGGAAGCCATTTGAAGAAGAGAGAGAGAATGGCAAGAAGGGGGGCCGTGTGAACTGCGTTCAGACCCAAGTATGGTAATTTGAATTAATTATTTTCATTTACTTTTTAAATAGAATAAGACCTTATAGATTCATTTTTTTAGCCAAGAAATGGCAATAAGAATTTATTTGAGTTTATCGAAGATTTTATGTTTGTTTGGACGTTCCCTGTTATGGTGAGTTAAATTCCTTTTGAGTTTAATTTGTTATTGTGTTGAATTAAATTTAATTTAAACATTAACTAATTGTATGATGAAATTTTATTCAAATAATTCATCTTTGAGCTGAATTAGAGTTCACGCGTATTTAAATTTTATTGCTTTAAAATTTTAGACTCGAACTCCCAATTCCTTTTTATGAATTAATTTTCGAGAATGCCTAATTTTATTGGTGAGTTTGAATCTATCAAATTATCTCGTTGAACTTAGTGTCCTCTTCTTTTTTTAAAGTGTCTGAGAGATTTGAGAGAAATTTCTTTCGGGTTTTTAACAGACTCGTGATTTAACTTAAAACTCCATATCAAAATTTTATCTATCAAAAAATATTAAAATCCAAAAAACATTTACAACATATTGGCTACCAAAGTGGGTCCATCCTCATCATTTAATAGATCCATGTTTCTTTTAAAGGAAATAAATGGGGAAACCACACAGGAGATCAATTTGGACAAGAGATGGTTTACAATGCTTATATCTAGATTTGAGGGGCCCCATAAAAAGTGGGTCCAGTTTGGTTTAGATTTTAAATTGATTGTTAAAAGCGATGGGCCACTACGTGACACATTAGTTAAATTAAATAGATGATTTTGTGGTGATTTGAGTAAAGCATGTAGTGTTCAAATTTGTTCATTTAGTGATCCAATGTCATTTTTGTAAATATTGTTTGGTATGTTCATTTAAATTTGACAAATCTTTTGTGAAGACCAATTAGCAGGCTAACTTAATTTTGAAACCTTCAATATGCTTTGCTTTAATTTTGGTTCCTCTGTAAGTTGTGGATTTAAAGCTTTCCCATACAAAGTGGCTTCCTAGACATTTTTTTATAATCATTCACAGAAAATGAAATGCACAGGAGGCTTTAACTATGAAATTGCAAGCTGAGAAAAACCTAAAATTTTCAAATTTCATAGAAATGGGACATCTAAATCTCTAATCCTAGAATCCTTAAATCAGGTCCTGTTTGGAAGTGGTTTCCTTGAAGCTCTTGGTGAGCCAGATTGCAGTTTCTCTAGGAGAGGCCTTCTCAGGCCCAAATGGCTTCAACAGTATTCCGAGCTCTTCAATCCTTTCTTGCTGCAGCAGCTGTGCGCTGAACTCCAGAAGACCCTCCAAAGCTTCAGCCCGTTGCTGGTACGACGAGGTGTCGAACCGCCTTTGTCGTGAATCAGACGACCCGCGACTTGATGCCTCCCCTACTGGATTCCTGTCGGAAAATTCACTTCCTTCATCTCCATCGAACCAAATCATGCCACGGCGGATCCCGTTCGCTGTCTCACTGCTGAAACTTGGCCTGGAAAAGGCTCTGTCTCGAGTCAGGACAGTGCACTTGTCCTTTGTAATTGAACGGTCACCACTAGGTGGGTAATTCGAGGAACCACGAACTGCAGGTGTTGATGGCTTGTTGCAGATGGGAAAGAGAGGATCCTCGGATGAGGCTAGTGGGAATTCAGCAATTCTGTCAATGCGTGGAGCATTGACTGAGACATCGGGTGAACTCATGCGGTGGAGGAGACCAATGCTGGGCCTTGAAGGGGCTTCTACATTCGAAGCTCTTGCAGGCAAAGGAAGAGATGCTCTGCGTGTTGGCCGGACAGATCTATCAGCTGGTGTTCGTGACTCTGCTGGAAGCTGAAACCACAATACCAACGTCACATGTGTAAGATGCATGTTTTTTTCTCAGAATCAAATGCCAGTCAAAACCAACATACTAAATCTTAATGACGATATTTTACACTAAAAGCTCCTAATTCTTCATTTTAGGGACAAAAGAATCATTTCCTGGTAACAGGAATTTGATTACTTCATTATTTTTGGTGGCAAAGGAGGTAAACCTGGATTCTTATATAGAACAGAATTTTAGGGACAAAATGAAATGTCAAAGAGTATGCTGAGATGTGTGCTACGATGGATACTAGAGTAACCATAAAGATTAAAATTATAGATGAGAATATAACAGGAAATTACTGGTACCTGCAAATTCCAATAAAAGAGAAAATAAAGGGATGTCATCTGAAATGGTTAAATGAAATGCTTTAAAGGCCTGGGGATATACAGGCACATGGTACTAGAATGGGAAGATCAATAATGTAATTAGGTTAGAACTCGCATGTCAGTCTTTTTTTCTTTTTTCTGTGGTCGAACTAGCACGTCAGATTATAGAGAAATATTCAGAAAGTAGCTTAAATAGATGTCCAGAAACTATAGCAGGTGGCAGTTTCTCCCATTCCAAGATGACAAGGAGCCAAATGCAACCAAATGGATTTAGATCACAGGCTGACTCTCAAATGTACAATTTGGATGCAATAGTGGCTCCCAAACTGTGCAATGCACTTGTGTCCTAGATGATATGCGTAATGATTCCTAATAACATAATTCACATTCACATTCACATATTCATTTTGACCATACCGATTCACGATTTCGACCACCATAGGCGATCTTTGATGGTTCTGTTTGCCTCCTTGGAGTAGCAGAAGCTTTGGCTTTGGCTTTGGCTGGAGTTGACCTTGGTGTCTTTGCAACATTTGACATCTTTGTACTTATCACTTTACATACACCTGTCTCTTCAACATTGCTGCTGCCTACTGATAATTCTGCCACTCTCTGATTCATATAATTTGGAGAATCCAGTTTTCTTCGCGCGGAACAGTAGTTCTGCTCAGATAATGTGGGAGTTCCTGGTTTTATCATTCGGTCATTACTGAATGATCTCCTTTTCTCTTGGTCCACATATAGAGAGACTTCTTTAGACTCTGGATATCTAATTTCATTCATATAAGTGTTTGCAGATTGGTGAACTGGTAATGAATTTCGGAAGGGGCTAGATTTTAGGTGGATCTTGAGAACATGAGGCTGAAGGAGTGGGTGCCTTAGCAGCTCTGCAGCCTGAACATAAAATAAGATGATAGAAACACTAGGAATTAAAGCAGATAATATAGTCAGATAGACAGTTAAATGAATGTAACTATGTGGAGGTTCCTGATCAAGCATCTAGAAATTAGATTGGAAATATGATGCATTAACCAAGATAGAATTCATGTGCCACAAGTGAGCGACTTAAGGTGCACCCCATCATGTACATGCTCTGGACCCAAAATCAGATCAGATCAATTCCATGGGCCATTATGTCAACAGTATTAATATTTAAAAAAAATCTCATTAACTTAAAAAAAAGGAGCCCTGAACCCAGTGTATCCCAAGCCCAATAACCCAATATACATGCAGGGGCAGTCTGATAAATAAACAAGCCCTATCATCAAGCCAAATAATCTAGAAGCATGCTTTATCTGATCAAGTAGTTATGTGCGTCTGCTGTGTGTGTGTGTGTGTGAGAGAGAGAGAGAGTACACTCGGCCGTAGTTCTGGGTTTTTCCGTAACATGCTTTTCACGAGTCCTCTACTGCAGACAAAGATATAATATGGATGAGAAGATACTTCCTTGAGAAAAGATGAATATATTACCATAAAAAGACACAAAAACTGTAAACTTGAGCAACATACAATGCACCGCAATACATGGTTGGAAGCGGAGCCACTATGGACTTGTTAATTTTATTTATCAGCGTTTGCATATCCTGAGAAGGCATAAATATGAGAACACTCCATCAAGAGAGAAAATAAATGTTAAAAAGGATCAGTGATATTAGCATGCAACAAAGAAGATGGGACAGCACCATGACAATTGGGCATATCAAGAACATGGGAAACAATGTATGGTAATCAGTACACGGGACGGTTGAAAATGTTAATTATGAGGTTTTTTTCCTTTGAATAGATGCACCTCCAACTAAATTTTCAATCAAATGATGAAAACATGTTGGTAAATGTTGAGAATCAAGGCATTCAACAACAGTAAATGTGCTCTTTCGAAAATACTTCAATTAATTTGTTCAGGAGTACCCCAAGTGAACATGTTTACCATCCATGTATAGAAATTTACATAAGCAATCTATCAGGCCCAGTGATATGACAGAGATCAGAACTGTCACAAAATAAAAGTCACTATGAGTCCTAATCCAAGTAAAAAGACTTCGGTTATGCCTACAATGACATGCAACCCTTCACCTGATGAATTTTATGGGTTTCTCATCACAAAAACCAACCTAAAGACCAATGTGCAAGGCCTCCTACAAACTCAATTTTCAGAAACAAGGCTATTGAAAAAATCATCGTCATCATGCAGCCAAAATCCCATCCATTCATATCTGAAATACGTCAGAACCCACAACTCTACAATCCAAACATCCTAATATGGAAAAGATAATTCATAACTATAAGCCTTCTATGCACTTCAAACTCTAGTTTTTTCCAATGAAAATAAGTCTTCTTTATTAACATGTTTTTCGAGACAGTAATTTCTATCAACTAATCAGATAATTTTTTCAGGATTATCATTTAGGCACTCCTATTTTTGCTACAATGTGGCACACCTTGTATTTTACACCACTTAAATGTGATTTCAGGTTCGGGTAAACTTTAATTTGTGTTAGTGTATGCATGTAAAAAGACAAAGGGAGTACTGCGTGCGTGCGTGCGTGCGGGTAAACTTTAATTTGTGTTAGTGTATGCATGTAAAAAGACAAAGGGAGTACTGCGTGCGCGCGCGCGCGTGCGTGCGTCACCACTTTGCAAAGAAATGTTTAAGTAAACAAAAGTATAAAACTCTAAGCACGAATATACTAAAGAAACATATAAATACTATAATCACTAACAAGTTGAGTCGGTTTATAGTTTTATCGGCCTACAATTATGACAATGAGATTATTTTGGCATTAAACATATAGACAAATTAATTCAAGCCACTCATTTCAAGGGTAACATTGGTAGTATAGTATAATTTAAAAATTCTCATGATTCAAATTACAAAATTTACCTTATAATCAATATCATCGTTGTTACGTAACACTAGGCAATTTTTCTAGCGAGACTTAATACCAAAACTATTCTTTCAACGGGTTTAGACCTCATATGGTCAGATGTGTTGCATCTAGAGGTTGTGGGTTCAAATCCTATGGGCATTAGATGGGGCAGTCAATCCATGGAAAGAATTTGACAAATCCAAATATAAAAGCCTATGCCACATTGATGAGATAAAGGACTAGATGATGGTGGTGGTTAGATTTGTTGCATATAGACATAGCAACGGTTGGGTCAATTGATCTATCCATTTATAAATGGGTTTGGGTTGGGTCTGCCCATTTAATATATGAGTCAAAAAAATTAGACCCATACCCATTTAAAGTGACCGGTTTTGGGTCAAGACAGATTTTGCCAGGTTTAATTAACTACTACTACCAAAAAAGCATGTGCCTCAATCACTACCCTCATTCTAAAAGGACCACTACGCAGAAATCCTGAAGTTATACCGAACAATAGAACGAGATGCCTCCGAATGAATCATTATCACTATTTGTTACACATGCCAACGTACCTTGGACTACACTTCATCCAACTCCAACCACCTATGAAACTAAATATATAATGTTGAAAAAAATAGTTCTCTACAGATATGATATCAATAAAGGAATAAGCTTTCTTTAGAGATGGCTCACACCACTCCCCAAAACCTACACCTCTTAGAAGAATATTCATGTACCAACTGCAGAAACTAATTGCAAGAACCAGTTTTGTTGCTTTCATATGTACAACGAGGAGCTAATTGCAGAAACTAATTGCAAGACATGGGCTTTGGCAACTTACAAATGCTTTAAATGCAGGTCTGTGTGCAGTCATCTCATATATACAGCATCCTATACAAGGTGTAGAGAAAGAAATGAATTAAATAATTATGCATTGGAAATTAGGAGTAAATCATGCTTGCTTACATTTGTTTCAACAAGACGTTTAACTTTACCTAGAGACCAAATGTCAGATTTAGAGCCATAAGGTATATCTGCAAGAAGCTCAGGGCACATGTAGCTAGGAGTTCCCACAACCTACATTATAATTAAGGAAACACTACATTATAATTAAGGAAACAACATTAGTGAAACCATACAATTTTAGGAGAAGAATTGAATTTTCAATCTACAGTACTCACAGAGGAGGCAAGGTCATCTGAAGTCAACATCTTGGCAAGTCCAAAATCACCTGCAAACCATTCAAGTTAGTTTTAGCAAGCATACTTGAAATATAGGACAATGGCTAGCCAAGCCTGTATTAGTCTTCCTTAGAAAAACATAACATACCTAGACGTATGTCTTGCCCTTTTGTCAAGAATATGTTCGAACACTGAGGTAATTGTGGAACACTATCAGTACAAAATTTCAGAGTATCACTCAGAGAAACACATTTGAGACGTCCACTAATTGCACTGAGACATATAACTAACCTTTACATCACGATGAAGAATATGATTCACATGCAAGTAATCAAGTGCCATCAGGAGTTGTACAAGCCACTTACAAAGCTTCTGCAAACATTTTAAATTTTGGCAAACAAAAAAATCTTAAGAATCAATGGTGTCTAAAGCAAGACATTAAAAGACTAAGGAATTTGTTGCCAAACTAAAAAAACACCTCTTCAGGGAAAAGAACGCCATTTGATTTTTTTATAGCTTCTGTCCTGTGCAACCAAATGAAGTAGCAAAAAAGGTTAGTTTACTAAAAATGCCACAGCACAGACCTCAGGCACATAATTCCATGTATGTCTTACATGTCTCCTCCTTCACAGTATCCAATGATAATGCAAACATAACATCCCTGAAAGCATTGCCATAATTGGTGTCAATTGTGCAAAACAACCTATGCATCTACCAAGCATTCAAAAATGTAAGCGAGCTGTGGTTGCTAAATTCACAAAAAATGACAAAAACAGGAACACAACAAATGAGAAGAACAACAATAAAAGTAAATAGATACATGTGAATATACAAAAAAAAAGCAGCTAACGGATCAAAAACTAACAGGCAATGAATGAAAGGAAGAGGAACAATAATAGGAGTAGCCAAATATAAGTGGTAATAAAAGAATAAGAACATATATTTAAAGATCAAACTGCTAGTCAAGAAATGAAATGATCAAAATTAGGAACGTAAACAGGTTGGATGCAGGTCAAACTTAAGTAAAATAAGAATCCAGGTTATTTTAAAACGTAAAGTAAGAATCCAGCTTGCCAGATCCAAAATCTGAATCGGACACTAATTGCAGGATCCAAATCTGAATCCACATCCAAATCCAATTCATGAGCCAGATCCAGATACAGATTTGGATTCTCTTAATTGTTTATGACAGGAATTTCCTCTTTATGTATATTATTTACACCTAAGCTATTCGGGTTAACAGGTGGTCAGATTTGGATCTGGCCATATCCAAATCTGCCCAAAAACAATCAGACATTAAATTCAAATTCCACTTGGGATCCAAACTTTTAAATTGATCTAAAATTAGAGCATCCAAACCCATTTATTTCAGGCCAGAATTTTCAAAAATTTTTACTTTCAAATATCCATATACAACACTATCTAATAGCAAAAACAGTATTTAAAAAAAATACTTGCAAAAAATTTAATAAGGATAAGAGATCAAGAAAAATAATTAGGTAGCCATGCCTGACAAACAGATCTGTATTCAACAAGGGAGCAAGTGAATAACAGAATAAACTTGTAAGAGAGGTGCACAAACATCAAATATGGAGTGAGTTTATTACAAATCTTCATACACACACAAAGACACACACAGAGAGGGAGAGGTCATGCTCTAAACTGTTTTGCAAACAAACATTACATCATTCCTCTACCTTCTCTACCCATGAATCTTTGTACTCCACGATGTATGGATTTCGGACTTTCGAAATAAGCTCCATCTACAAAATTAGATAGAAAATGTCAGCACCTCATACTACTACAAAAATGGAATCATCAAAAGGACCCCACTCTTAATATTTCTTATTACTTGCACATTCAATTAATAATCTGTAGGGATCATCCCAGGTAGCATTCATCCAAAAAAGAATACAGTGTTCAGCAATCTATACTTTGGGGTGCCATCTTAGCTAATCACTGTTGAATTTGCCACCATTGAATCAGGGTTTCCAGCTTCATTCATTGATTTATAACAAGCAGAGTCATCAAGAAACTTGATTACCATAAATGACCCTACCTTTCATGTTCCCATTTCTAAAATTTGTTTTCAAGTATTCAGATAAATTCCAAATAATAGTTGAGAAATGTGCCTTCTTGATGTCAAATCTCTTATTTATCTCTTGGATAACTGCGGTCAAAAGTTACTTTAAAAAGGTTATATTATTCAATTCAAAATTACCCTTTGAAATGTTATTAGAAGAACTACTCAAAAAAAAAAAAATTGCAACGTTTCCCACCTACCTTTTTTTTTTTGAAATGGTAATGTACAACAGAATGAAAAAGAAAAAGCAGAGATTCTCATCAAGTATCAAAATCACTCATTCAAAGGGCATAACAAGAAACACCATAAAAAGGGTAATTCCTTATAGATCCTATCTTTTGGGGTAATTGTTTGCAAGTCCACAAGTTTTCAACAATTGTAGATTTTTGGGACATCATTAAACAATTGTAGTTTCATCCCCAGCACTTAAAAATAATTTTCAATTGGGTCCTTATCATACCATTACATGAATAGTGTTCGAAAATAATAGAAAAATGACTTTTGTAAAGGCCATTAGAGCTAATACCAATATAGAGAAATGGTTGGGATGTTTGTTGCCTAAACAAATAGAGATCAATTGCAAAATCATTATAATTCTATCATCATAGCCTTGTGATCTTGGTCTATAGAATTTAACATTTGTAAACCAATTTTATGATGCATCTAACAAGACTAGGATGGATGGATGAAGGTAAGATTTCATCTAGCACATATTCATGTTGTCTTCAACACATCCCACGAGTCAATGTATTGGCGTTGGCCAAGGTGGGTCCTATAAAAGTCTTGTTCCATCATTTCAAAACACTATTCATGTATTGATATTGACAAAGACCTACCTGAAATCGATCTTTCAAATACCAGGATGAAATATAACAATTGAAAACCCTTGAATTTTTTATGACTACTTCAAAGAGACAAATTATCCTGAAACTAAAAATGCATGAAAGCAAATGCACAAACACAATACAAGGAGAACCTACCTCCTGATGCGCAGACCTTCGGCACCTATCAGTCTGACGAGCAAGACGAATCTTCTTCAAGACATACCTTGAAAAAGGATGGAATAGGCATCAGTGTATACCATAAAATTGATAACAGGACACAGTTCACTCCTGCAATTTTCTAAAAACAGAATAATTTTCTCCTGAACACAAGAATTCTTCCAGATTTAGAAGAAGGGAGTAGACATAAGAAAACTTTCTTTGCTCCCAAAATTACAATAATGAACAAGAACAATAAAAAACAAAATAATTCCCCATCAGCAAAAACGTAAAAACTGCAATTAGCTGACAGAATCCTCACTTCTTCTTTTCATGTTTATGCCTCACAAGAAGGGCAGATCCAAAAGCCCCCTTCCCAATCTGCTCCAGCACCTCATAGTGCTCCATTTGCAGTTCAATTACTTCCCTCTTTTCACAACCTCACAATATTCTCTGTTTAAACACTGCACATCCAAAGAAAGCACAAGTTCAATAAATAAATATCCACAAATAGAAAAAAATTGTGGGAAATTTCCAATTTCCAACACCAAAGCACACAGATTATCAGCCAAAATTGAACAGTCAATACGCAAAAATAGTCCTGCTAAACTAACAATTTCACATTATTTTATTGAAGTTATAGAAAACTGCTTTTTGACATGTGGCATTATGTGGGCAGAGAACTGCACCACACTCTATGTAGGATAGTGGAGCAACAACACCAAAAACCAGGCCCAAAGATTACAGCTGGCCATCTGATCCAATACAACAAAGTAGAGAGTCCAGATGAAAATCAGTGACCACAATTTCAATACATTGGACCTGATGGATAGCAATGGCATTTGGCTTTATTTTGAATTTTCCAAAATTAATAAAATGACAAATCTTCTATAAAAGTATTTTGCCTTATTTAAGTACAATCCTAATTATGCAACAAGATGCATTAATCTAAAAAAATAAAAAATAATACATCATTTCATCAGAAAATACAAAAATATTGACTAAATATTACCATCATTTCCAAAAATAAAAAGAGCATCTTCTCTAAAAGATTAAGAATTAAAAATTATAATGGCCACCATAAAGGAGCAAAAATAAGTGAAGAAATATGAGAAACCAAATGCAAAACAGACCAAATCTTGTTGCTGACATTTTAATCTGTAGACTGAGAAATTCCGGGAAAGACGTAACTTTCTCTAGTGAATAGCTGCAAAATGCAGAAGATGCAGAGAAGTAGCAGGAGTTCAAGAAATCAAAAGTAAATCTCATTAAATGGTGTTTCAGACAACGACAGCCAAAGAAATAAATAATTTCTCCAGAAACTGACAAAAATTCAATAAATTTATAACACCAGCAAAAGACAGAAAATGCAGAGATTGGGGTCTCTCTGGCTACATGGATGAACACTCCAGGGAATTCAACAGAAAAGAGGAATATGGATCTTCCTGGAAACACATCTTGTGTTGTTTGGTGATCTGGACGCAGAGTGTAGAAAGTAACTGTCTGGTGATTAAGAGTCCCGGGACAGTTGGTTCACACATTCCGGGAAAATTTGGAACCCCCAAAATGTCAAAAATCCAGATTTCAGATCCATCCAAACACCTTAAGTCCCGCTCTCAATGCATGAATTTAGATCCTGGATTTTAATATTTTCAGGAATTTTGACCTTAAGGTGTATGAATGGACTCTAAAATATAGATACTTGGAATTCCAGAACTTCGACTTTTTGAGGAATATGCAACGAGTAGTAAGTTCAAACAAAAAAGAAGATACCTTCTTGAAAATTTGCATCCAAACCAAACAGCACAAGACTTGTTTCAAGGAAAATCCACGTTCCCTTTCCCATTGAGTTTCCCAGCATGTGCATCTATTAACTAATCAGGACCCAAAAATTCTACATTATTCAAAATTCATGCAATGGAACTAGCATTTTCGAAATAAGTGAAGTTTTTAAGATCATCCAAACAGGTCACAATTCAGGATTCAAAATCAATGCATGCAAACTAGCGCTTCTTGCCATTTCTGCTTATGGAAATGAAAGTTCTTTCCTGGAAAATAACAAAATATTAGTTAATACGATTACTATCCAAATTTTATAGGGATAAGGCAACATTTTATTCATGCACTGGATAAGAGCCTTAGCTGAAATAAATAAGGAAATGTAAGAAACCATGTGTAAAACAAACCAAATCTCGTCATATGGCCATTTAATCTTCTTGACAGTTCCAAACAAGAAATTTCTAAAAAATGCACAAATTTCTAAAGAAAGTAGCAAAAAGTAGGATAGAAATTTGCCAAAAAAGGGTTGAAATTTATGACATCAAGAAAAAAAAAACTTGAACCTACTCGGAAGAAGAAGAAAAAGAAAAAGAACTGTGAAAATTCTGCTTTACAATGTGCTCCCGCGATCCAGACGCAGCAAAACACAGGAGCGCACATGAAAATGTCTCAGTAGAGAAAAAATGAGGAAAACAAAAGCAGTAAGAAAATCTAGTTCCTAGAAAGTTCGACAGCTCAAAAATAACAGAAGCTCACATGAAAAATTGTCTCAGTAAAAAAAAAAAAAAAATCTTACTAGGAAAGAATATTCCAATCTGCGAGAAATGAGGAAAACATGGAGTTGTGAGGAAAACATTTTCTTAGAATGCTATAGAGCGCATATGTCGGATTTGAAGCTTTAAAGTATCCAAACGGCGAGATCATAAAATAAACGCGAAAATCTCGGAAAATGGGAGTTGTACGGCCACCGCATTTCTAGAATGTTGGTGGAGCACAGCTGTCGTATTTCAAGTTTTCAACTTTCCAAACAGAAACATGAAGAACTCAGAACAGAAACCCGCAGAAGATCTCAGAAATAGGAGTTGTGAGGAAAATACTTTCCTATAATGTTGCGGAAAAATCTCATCTGAGAAGCGGTTAAAAAAAAGCCAGGAAAGGAAAACTCTAGACTGGAAATACCTGGAAGAGCCCGATCTCCACGTCTATAAGAGCTGGAAACTGAATACGAATACGAAACTCCTCTTTTCCATGAAATAAGACCTACTTATTTCTCCTTTCTACTTCTTCTTCTTCGTTGAATCCTCAGTGAAGAGGCGGCAAAAGGGATTTGATGATTTCAATTTTCAAAGTTCAAACCGTATAAAAGGGGCAAAGAGAGTAACAGTGAGAGAGGTATCAAAACTCAGGAGAAAAAGCCAAAAAAGAAGAAGAAAAGGTGAAATGAAAATCACTGGTGATTCTGGTTTTGTTTCCCTGTTTTTGAGTGATTTCGCTTTCTTGTGACGGTAAAACTGAAAGACACGACCAAAAAGTGACAAAAAAGTAGTGATTCCATATTCAAATTCATGTCACCTGGTGGTGATTTGGATATAATACGAGTGGTCCCGGTCCCATCAAATTAAATACTGCTCTGTGAATGTCGAAAATTTGAAATATATTCTGACATGTATATTTAATTATTTAATGTTAATGAGAGTGGTTCTATTATAAAATATTTTTAAACTTTTTCTGTAGTTCAAAAAGGTTCATTTTAGTAACTTATTTAAATAGTAAAAATATTATTTATACGCTTAGTGACAGTAATTTAATTATAAGAGTTTTTCAGGAACAATAGAGAGTAATTCATGAGGGTGCATTTTTCAAAAATGAAAATATTATTAAAAAATATTATTTAAATTTTCTTTATGTCAAAGCTGATCATTTAATAAATATTATTGTCTAATTAATTTCACATCAAAATACATGTAATTGATATGATATTTTAAAGAGACTATATTATCATCAGTTTTGAATATTATTTGGGTGACATTATTTTTTTTCTCATTTTATTCTTTATTTTAATTATCAAACTGTGATCATCTCAAGAGTAAAATGAAAAAAATATAGGTATTTGATTTAAATATAGACAGGGGATCTGATCTCCCACTTTCTATTTTCCTCGGCGGTAGTGATTTTTGCACTTTGAGTTTTTTTTATGATGCACTAAATTAAAAGAAAATTTCAATTTTATACTTAATTTTTAAAAAGAGGAAAAGAGAGTAAAATGAGGAAAGTAAGGGTAAAATTGAAATTTCATTTAAAGTTTTTGTAAACAATGAGAAAATTTCACGGTGCAAAAATCAGTACCCTTTCCTGAATCATGAAAAACTTCTATCTTGTCTTAAAGAGAGCAAAGAATGAAAGAGCCATCGACTATCCCTTCTCTCAAAGGGAGGCTAGGGTCAAGATATCGATCGATACTTTACGATTTTTCAAAGCCTTATCATATCGGTTGATACGCATTCTTGACCAATATGACCGATATATCGGACTGGTATTGGCCAATATTGCCGATATATCAGTCCGATATCGGCCTACATTCATAATATCGACTTTTAAAAAAAAAAAATCAAAATGATGATAGGCCCGAGTTGATATCTCCGCCGATATCGGACCAATATCGGCCCAGATATCGGCCGATATTATAATTTTTATTTTTATTTTAAAAAAAATCAGCTTTCTTTTGGATTATTTATTTATTTTTTAATTCAAAAAAAATAAAACAACAAAAAAATATTGATATTTAAAAAAAAATTACAAAAGAGGAGTGAAAAAATTATCGTCCGACATTAACATATCGGCCGATATGCGAATTTTTCACCCTTGAAGGGAGGAGTCACACTATCCCATCTCCTATTTTGCAGAGGACCTTATCATCTTCTGCTCAACTAATCTTAATTTGAATCTAGCTTTGAAGAAGCTTCTTGATGATTTCAGTTCATTTTCTTTCTAGAAGTCAAATCATCTTCTCTGGATCTAGCCCAACAGACATAGAATTATGGATATTATAGAAGCTAAACTATCAATCACTTACCTTAGGCCTCCCACTTTTCTCTTCCATGATTCATATAACATGCCACATTGATTCAAAAGATTCACAACAACGTTTGCTCAATTCTAAAGGTGTGATATGCTGCCAAATTTTCTACAGTACCTACAATTGAAAAGGACTATGACTCCATTCTTCTCTGCTAAAAAAAAAAAATTATTATTATCTATAGTTAAATAAACTTGAATCTGACCCGAGTCAACCCATTGCAACCCCTTATGCTACGGGTTAAATCAGGCCAGGTCCGGATTGAGTTGGCAATATGTGATGTGTCTACACGTGGTCCATTTTATTTAAGAATTCTTATTAAATGTCATTAAAAAAACTAATAGCTCATTTAGATTAGAATTGATGAAACAAAAACAGATTAATTATAATGTGGAAATGATTTGCAAGAGAACGGCAGTCAAATCACATGTTGAAACCAAAAAAGAAAAAAAAAATTCTATCAATATTTGAAATTTTCAACTGACATTTAATATCTGTTGATATTTTTGACAAAAAAAAACACATTTTGAATCAACTCAAGACTGAAATTTGTGACTTAACACTCACCCAATAATCAATTCTTTTGTCAAGTCAACCTAAAAAAATTTGACATCCACCGTTCATTTAAAAAGTAAAAACCACAAAATTAAGATTAAAAACACTGTTTAACTTTTTTTTTTTTTACGAGTGATCCTCCTACGGTATTTTGTGTTTAGTGACATGTGTTTTAATATATTTTCGATTTTACCCTTTACATGAACAGTAAAATTTCGATGGGCTGATTTTTACTTTTCATGTGAATTTCGGCGAGCCAATTTGCACTATTCATGAATCTTGACACGTATTTTAGTGTATTTCAAATTTTACTATTCGCATGAACATTAAAATTTCGATGGGCTGATTTTTACTGTTCATATAAATTTCGACGAGCCGATTTGCACTGTTTATGAATTTCTAGCATTCATTTTTCTTGGATACGACAGATGGAGGGCAAATTCGATATCATGGTAAAACTTGTGTCTGTATACACAAAATATCAGTAGGAGAATCGCTGACCATTTTTATTGGCTAAAATTATCATTTGATATTCTATGAAATGTTACCCACCACTTTATATGTTCGTGTGGTTACGTATTTCACTTATTTTTAGAAGGTCTCGTCTTAGTTTCTTTGGAATGCCTTACTCGATCCATAATACTTGTAGGTGCTGTGATGCATCTAAGATTTCTATGGTTAAAAAAAAGAAAAATATGTAACTGACACTATTTCTTTTGGTTGTCCCATAGTCACACTAATTAAAAAAAAAAAAAAAAAGCCAATGGTGTCGGTTGATCCGTACCAATCTGAGGCCCATTGTACCAATTATTAAATCAATAATAACAAAAATAAACGAATTGCCTCCTACAATACACTATTCATGAATCGACGACAGAAATAGAGATGGATTACCAACCCTACCAAACCCCATAACATTAAACAGTAGAAATCAAATCTTTGATTAATTTTTATTCTAATTTCAATTACATGGTACAATAAATTTAAATCTTTACTGGAAAATCGAAATTGAAATCTTTGGTGCAATAGACTAAGATTTTTGAACTTGAGTGGAATACATAGATTAAAACTAATGACTAAAAAATAAATAAACTATTTAAATATTGCTTTTAATTCGAGTTGCGACGTGATCTAATCCAAGACCTCCTCCACCCAATTTGACACGAATTATTTCGAAAAACATCAGGTCGGATCAAATTAATATTTTAAAGATATATATGATCCAAATCATTTTTTTTTTTAATTAGGTCAAGTCAAGTGTGTGGAACTGTGGATCAGATAAACAATTGCCACCCTATCCTAACTCTTGGTAATAATGATATTACTGAATTGGGACTTAAGACCTTGGAGTCTCTTTCTTAGTTATAAATATTGGTCGAAATTGTTAAAGGGTATTAGATCTAAAAGATATTCATAAATATTAGTATTATAATATTATAGATAGGATTGAAACTTTGAAGTTTTAGCAATTATTTTTTTGAAAAATAATAAAATTAGAATTTAAAATAGACTATTCTAATTTATTAAATTGGTAAGGACATGATATGTCAATTTCAACAGATATTTCAAACTCAAAGATTCTTAATAAAACCTAACATTTCATTCTCCAGGTGATGGAAGTCTATGATTGATGAAGCAAGACCTCACATTAGAGAGACCTCCTTCTAACTTACACATGTTTGATTCTGCAATCTGTGTTGCGGCCCCACTCACAGACACCATTCAAATAACTTGGACAATAAACTCGGCCGATGTGCTATTATATTATCGATATCAGTCAATATTGATCATTTTTGTAAAAAGAAAAAGAAATAAAAGAGAGAAATTTATGGATCGATATTGAGATTTTTACCCCTGGACGATCACATGATCTTTCAATTTTTTAATTTTAGTAAAGTAGCAGAACTTTTTTCTTGTACATGTGACACATATTAGTCCAGTGACCCTACTAAATTAGATAATTCTTATCGGGAAGAGATAACCTTGAAAATTGGACAACTTGATTGTCTGAATTGTAGTTTGTAGAAGTATCTTTAGTAATAGATGACAAGAAGTCTAGCGACTGATATCTATTGTTTTTTAAAAGAATTGAAAGGTTTGGGTACATGCATGTTTACTATTTAAACGTTTAAATACATAATAGTTTAGGGCTCAACGCCGATCAGATCGGGGCAAGTTTAATAAATTCAAATCTAACTCATATAAAAAATTATTGAATCTAACTCGTTCAAATTGTTGACCCAACTTAATTCGAGTGCTGGTATAAATTGATGGTCTGACTCAACCCGAATGCTATATTAAAAATTTTAAGTGGGTCGGGTCAAATGAATTTAAAAAATAAGAAAACTTGAGCCAAATCAAATTTAATTTGATTTTTTTTTTTTCAACTCAACCCAGCTCTAATTTTAAAAATATAAAATCCAACCCGCTTCATTTCTCCGATTAGGTCATACGGGTCAAATTAAAACCCGACCCAAATTTTCCCTTATAACAGTTGAATAGTTCAAGCTCAAACTCATTTTATTAGCCTGTACTCTGAGTCAGTCAAAATTCATCATTCTCTTACTGAGTTGTTGATGCTTCAGTTTGCATGGAGTTAAAAGAGCAATGATCTGATATTCTGATTTAATGAAGCCTTGTTGCACAGTGGGCCAGGCCAGGCTTCAGTCAAGAGACATGAAATGTAATGGGCCATTTGATTAGATAGAGTGATAGACAGATTTTAGGTGATTTCTGAAAGGAGGTGATCCTTTAAGAGTTGAAGAGATGATTTACACGTTTCGCCTACCTTTCAACCTGTCTAACACATCATCTTAAACAAAGGAAAATGAGTGAAGAGTGAGTTGTTAATTTCGTGAGTGAGTTCGACTGAGTCTTACCCCTCTCTAGAACTATTCTAGACATTTGGCTAGTTTGACTAACCGAAGTATATATCAAGCACTTAAGTATAGAGTTGACTTACATATGTCACCCACAAAAATCCCTTTGATTGATCAACAAAGCCAAATTTTTTAGAGGTTATAAAATTTAAAGATTAAAAATAATTTAAGCCGATTAAATTTTAGAGAGCTTAAAAAATAGACTTGATCAATTCAACTAAGATGACTTTTGTTGGATTATATATTCAAAGAATGGCCTTTCAAATGCATCAATCACAAACTTATTTGATGGATCCATACTTAAGTGCTCAGTAATACGCCACACATCAATGCGCAAGTGATCATCTTTTGCTAGTTATTATAATGCATCATGATATTTACTTGTACCAAATTTTATAGAGTAATGCAAGGTTGAGTGAGGATGGCGGTAAATTGGTAAATTATACAGTATTTGAGAAATCAAATTGGGCATATTTTTAAATGTAGCCTTATTTTAATTGATTAATTTGATATGATTTTAGGTTTTTAATAACATCGATATCTACACCCTATATTAAAAGTGAGATTAATCACACCGATACACAAAACTATTAGTAAACCTCTTGTGTTAACTAATACTGACATTTAATTGAAGAGATTTCCACTTTTCCCACCAAGTGTATAACTCGGGTTAAATGCAATGGTACAGTAGAAGTTCAATTCATAAAAATAACAATGGTAATTATTGTAGTTTTCGCATTGAATTATTATAATTTTTTGTTCTCTTTTTTTAAGGTCTGGAGGTGTTCACGCGTCGCACCTGATTAGTCTTTCGGAGTGCGTGAAAACCCCCTATCCACAGACACCGGATAATTTGATGAGACCTTATTTTATACATATTATCGTGAGAAGTGACCCTTCATTGAAGCTCTAATGGTTTGAACTCAAGGCCGCTCCACCCCCTGATTTGCAGGTATGGAGCATGAAGTTACATGCCTTGACCGCCTCTCCAATCGTCAGAAAAAATCCATTCCGGGCCGGCTGGTTCAATGAACTTGGACTTGTCTAGCTTATTCATCACCTCACTTCCAGAGTTGACTAATATGAGCTGGTTGTTTGAAGAAAAAGAGTAACAAAAGTAGTAAAACATTTTAGATGAGAATGAATAATATAAGAACAAAACAAGAAACATAATGATTAATTTACCTTAATGCCTCTTCTTTCCAAGATTTTCTTCACTTCCTCAAACGTGCCAATGCTACCAGCCGCTGTTATCAAAAGTTACTTGTATATTAAATATTATGATTAAGATAAAGTCTAATAAAAAAGTAGAACTTGAAAACATGTTAAATAAATGAGATATTGACAAACGATGATGACAAATGATCATGATATGAATCAATCGTAGAAGAGACTAACTAAGAGTTGAGAGCTAGGTGTAACGAGGGCATTCCCACATGGGAAATGTTCTGAGAAGATCTTGGGTTTATAAGTTGGAGAAGGATGTTTAGGAGCGGCTAGTCCTTTTGAGTGTGAAGTTGACCCGTGGTAATTTGATATCAGAGCAAATCCAGGCACTTTCGTGCAAGCTCGAGGCTCTCCCTAATGCGTGAACCCTACACAAAAAAGGTGTAGGTCTCCCTAGTAAGGGCACCTGAAACGTGGGTTCTGTAGGCTCGATGCTCCCCCTGACGTGTACACCCTACACAAAAGAGGCGTGGGTCCTCTTGGCAAGGGCTCCAGGCATTGGGTTGGAGAGCCTGTTACAAGGACAGTCCAACATAAAAAATGTCCCGAGAAGATTTTGGGTTATAAGCGGAGGGCAGGGAACCTTGGGAGCGGGTAGCCCTTTTGATTGTGAAACCGACCGTTGGAGTCTCGTCCACCGAGGCACTTTATTTATCGGGCACGATATGCAGGCCCTGATCTATTTCATGGATCCAAAAATAAGATCCTATCAAAGTTAATTGATTTACCAGTACGTGTTAGGTATTACGGAGTGTAAATGAGGCTGAGCCAGTACAACTCTATGGGCCTCGACAGAACACTGAAGGCCTGACTCGACTAATTAAGGGCCTTAGAATCCAGGCTTACCAACCATATATTAGGGCCAGACCAGGTTTATCTTCAAATTCTATGTGTAAACAAGAATCTTAGAGTTGCTAATATCACTTACCGCTCATATCTATGACCAAGTACTGCAAGCTACTCTCCCCTGATGATTTTAGCTTATCTTCTTCTTCATCCATCCACCTTAGGATCCTACAAGCCGACAACATTTTTGAATGTAAAAATGAGTTAAATGTAGTACATGAAGGTCCAAATGTTTAAATCCATGTTTATGTCCCCGTATAACTAGGGCAGTCAATGGGTCGGAGTCGGGTCCTTTAAGCAAACAGGACAAGTCATACCAATCACATAACAAAGGCGAACTCAAATACGATTACCCGGCCCATTTGAAAACAATAACGGGTAGGGCCAAGCTGATCAACCAAATATTTGAATTGGATAATTTGTTCAATAAATATGGTGTAGAATATCTGTATCACATATGCAAACAAACTGTACAGTTTGTTTCTTATAATATATGATTCATCAATCTTGTTTTTCGGGTTGGGTTTGACCTGTTAAAGTTCTCAGGGCTCAAGTCCCATGACCCATGTGATATGCCCATTTACGAAATTATCAGGCTGGCCCAGGTCAGACTCAGGCCCATTGACTGCACTACATGTAAGTTAAAAAAAGCCAGGAAAGGAAACATCTAGACCGGAAATACCTGGAAGAGCCCGATCTCCACGTCTGTAAGAGCTGGAAACTGAATACGAATACGAAACTCCTCTTTTCCATGAAATAAGACCTACTTATTTCTCCTTTCTGCTTCTTCTTCTTCGTTGAATCCTCAGTGAAGAGGCGGGCGGCAAAAGGGATTTGATGATTTCAATTTTCAAAGTTCAAACCGTATAAAAGGGTAAAAGAGAGTAGCAGTGAGAGAGGTATCAAAACTCAGAATAAAAAAACAAAAAAGAAGAAGAAAAGGTGAAATGAAAATCACTGGTGATTCTGGTTTTGTTTCCCTGTTTTTGAGTGATTTCGTTTGCTCGTGACACGGCCAAAAAGTGACAAAAAGTAGTGATTCCATATTTAAATTCATGTCACCTGGTGGTGATTTGGATATAATATTAGGGGCCTCGGTCCCATCAAATTAAATACTGGTCTGTGAATGTCGAAAATTTGAAATATATTCTGACATGTATATTTAATTATTTAATGTTAATGAGAGTGGTTCTATTATAAAATAGTTTTAACTTTTTCTGTAGTTCAAAAAGGTTCATTTTAGTAACTTATTTAAATAGTAAAAAAATTATTTATAAGGTTAGTGACAGTAATTTAATTATACCAATTTAGAGTTTTTCAGGAACAGTAGAGAATAATTCATGAGGGTGCATTTTTCAAAAATGAAAATATTATTAAAAAAATATTATTTAAATTTTCTTTATGCCAAAGCTGATCATTTAATAAATATTATTGTGTAATTAATTTTACATCAAAATAAATGTAATTGATATGATATTTTAAAGAGACTATATGATCATCAGTTTTGAATATTATTTGGGTGACATTCATTTTTTTTCTCATTTTATTCTTTATTTTAATTATCAAACTGTGATCATCTCAAGAGTAAAATGAAAAAAAAAAAAGGTATTTGATTTAAATATAGACAGGGGATTTGACCTCCCACTTTCTATTTTTCTTGGCAGTTTTTTTATGGTGCATTGAACTAAAAGAAAATTTCAATTTTATTTTTACTTTTGAAAAAGAGGAAAAGAGAAGAAAATGAGGAAAGTAAAAGTAAAATTGAAATTTCATTTAAAGTTTGGTAAACAATGAGAAAAATTCATGGTGCAAAAATCATTACCCTTTCCTCGATCATGAAAAACTTTTATTTTGTCTTCAGAGAGCCGAGAATGAAAGAGCCATCAACTATCCCTTCCCAAAGGGAGGAGTCACAGTATCCTAGGGGTGAAACTTAGGTTGGGGTTTTGGTCCAAACCCACATGACCCAACAGAAAATCATGCAGGTTGGATTATGAAAATTGGGTCAGAGGGTCGGGTCGGGTTGAGAAATAAAAAATTCGTATTAAATTCGAGTCGGGTTGTGTTGAGAGATTTTTAAGTTAACCCGATCTGATCCGATGAAAACAGGCTAAAGTAGGTTCAAATGTAGGTCGGGTCGGGTTTTGAGTTGAGTTGGGTTATAATTCAGGTCGGGTCAACTCAAGACGTCCGGGTCAAGAGTTCAGGTCGAGTCGGATTGGATTCCATATATTAATAACTCAGATCAGATTGAGTTTTAAAAAATCCAACCCGACCCAGCCCGATTTCAGCCCTGCAATATCCCATCTCCTATCTGCATAGGTCCTTATAATCTTCTGCTCAACTGATCTTAATTTGACTCTGGCTTTGAAGAAGCTTCTTGATGATTTCATTTCATTTTCTTTTTAGAAGTCAAATCCTCTTCTCTTTATCTACCACAACAAACATAGAATTATGGACATTCTCGATATTATAGAAGCTAAACTATCAATCACTTACCTTAAGCCTCCCACTTTTCTCTTCCATGATTCATATAACATGCCAAATTGATTCAAAAGATTCTCAACAACGTTTGCAATTAGAATGGCAAGAATCCATCCTAAGATAAATTATTGCTATTAATGAAACTTCTCTCCTGACGAAAATCCGGGCAATTATGAATGGGAAAGATAACTTGTAAATCGAATGGATCCATGCTAATCACTTGGAAAGAAAGAGTCCATGTAAGTTCAATTAAAGAGTAATTTCTCATAGACACAGAGCCGGCCCTGACTATAGGTGGTGTAGGTCACCATCTAGCGTCCTCCAAATTAGGTCTAAAAATAACCTACAATAGGACCCCTAAGGTTTTAAGATCTCTGGAGTACGACCCCATCTTAACAATTTTACCTTGGGCCCCTAAGAATTTAGGGTATCTAAGAGCCTGCTCATTATTCTAAAGGTGTGAGATGCTACCAAAATTCCTTTGTACACATAATTGAAAAGAAGTATGACTCCATTCTTCTTTCACTCTTCTAATTTTAAAGGCTTAGGTTAGCTTGAGTTGTGTGGGGCTCAACAAAAAAATTATTATTATCTAAATAACCAACCAAACTTGAACCTGACCTCAGTCGACCAATTGCAAGTTTGCAACCTCTAAGGCTATGGGTTAAGTCATGTCAGGTCGGATTGAGTTGGCAATACATAATGCCTCTACACCTAGTCCATTTTACTTAAGAGTTCTTATTAAATGTCATAAAAAAACTAATCACTCATTTGGATTATAATTGATGAACCAAAAACACATACTCTGTGAAACCCCTACCCATCGATGTGGGAAAGAAGTCCCACATCGGTAGTAGAGGAGGAAAATTTGAAGAATTTAAGTGGGTGGCCTCCCTTGTACACATATGACGCGTTTTGGGCCGGGCCAGGTGGGCTCGGGTCCAAATGCCAAACTGTGCGGGCTCACTTGTGTGCGAGGCTTAGAGCGGACAATATTACACTGAGTCAAGCCCTAAGCCCTGTATTCGGGTCGGGTCGTTACAAATGGTATCAGAGCCGAGGTTCTACACTCGGACTGTGTGGGCCTTCCTCCTTCCCTGGAGTAGTTGAGCTGGACCGGAGTCGAGCCGGGGAAGGCTCGAGGCTTTAGGGGGGGTGATTGTGAAACCCCTACCCACCGATGTGGGAAAGAAGTCCCACATCGGTAGTAGAGGAGGAAAATTTGGAGAATTTAAGTGGGTGGCCTCCCTTGTACACATGTGACGAGTTTTGGGCCGGGCCAGGTGGGCCCGAGCCCAAATGCAAAACCGTGCGGGCTCGCTTGTGTGCGAGGCCTAGAGCGGACAATATCACACTGAGTCAAGCCCTAAGCCCTTTATTCGGGTCGGGTCGTTACATACTCCTTCTGTCCCAATTTATTTGTCTTATATGAATTTTGGAATTGTCCCAAAATAATTGTCTCATTTATATTGGAGTAGTATAAAGTGTGTTAAAAATAGATGAGATCACATGGAGTGTAAGTCTTATATAGCAAGTTTTTTAAAAAATACAAATATTTCAAATGAGACAATTAAAATAGAACGGTGTGAGTATTAATTATAATGTGGAAATGATTTACAAGAGAATAGCATTCGAATCCCTTGTTGGAGTGTGTGTGGGGTTGGGAGAGTTAAAACACTGCATCAATTAGTCATAGTAATAGTAATAATATTTCAATTTTCCAATAAAGATTTAAATCTAATTGTATAATTGAAATTAGAATAAAAAATAATCAAAGATTTGGTTTCTATTGTTTAGTGCTATGGGGTTTGGTATGGTTGGTAATACATCTCTATTTCTGTGGTCAATTCATGACTAATGCATTGTTCGAGGCAATTCGTTTATTTTTGTTATTATTTATTTAATAATTGGTACAATGGGCCTCAGATTGGTACGGATCAACCGACACCATTGGCTTTTTTTTTCAATTAGTGTGACTATAAGACAACCAAAAGAAATAGAGTAAGGTACATTTTTTTTAATCATAGAAATCTTGCATCATGATAACACCTAAAAACATTATAGATCGAGTAAGGCGTCCTAAGAAAACTAAGACGAGGCCTTCTAAACAAGGTGGAATACCTAACAACACGAACTTATAAAGAGGTCATAGAGTATCAAATGATAATTTTAGCCCATAAAAATATAGTTAAACATTATTTTTAATCTTAATTTTGTGGTTTTTACTTTTTAAATGAACGGTGCATATCAATTTTTTTTTAGGTTGACTTGACAAAAGAATTGATTATTGGGTGAGTGTTAAGTCACAAATTTCAGTCTTGAGTTGATTCAAAATGTGTTTATTTTTTTTTTTTTCAAAAATATCAACAGATATTAAATGTCAGTTGAAAATTTCAAATATTGATAGATTTTTTTTTTCTTTTTTGGTTTCAACATGCAATTTGACTGCCATTCTCTTGCAAATCATTTCCACATTATAATTACTATATGTTTTTGGTTCCTCAATTCTAATCCAAATGAGCAATTAGTTTTTAATGATGTTTAATAAGTAACTCTTTAAGTAAAATGGACCAGGCGTAGACACATCATGTATTGCCAACTCCGTCCGTACTTGGCCTGACTTAACTGGTAGCCTTAGGGGTTGCAATGGGTCGACTCGGGTCAGGCTCAAGTTTAGTTGGCTATAGATAATAATATTTTTTTTTGTTGAGCCCCACCCAACTGAAGCTAACCTAAGGGCTTATAAAAAATTAGAAAAGTGAGAGAAGAATGGAGTCATAGTTCTTTTCAATTGTGTCTATAGGAATTTTGGCAGCATGTCACACCTTTAGAATAGAGCATTAGGCCTACGAGGAATTACTCTTTAATTGAACTTACACAGACTATTTCCTTCTAATTGCCTATTGTAATATATGATTTGAATCTACAACCTTTATAATTGTAAATATATTGCATACTTTATACGATATCATTGTGATGATCTGTGTCGGCCGCGCCACCCCCTGATTTGCAGGTATGAAGCATGAAGTTACATGCCTTGACCGCCTCTCCGACCGTCAGAAAAATCCATTCCGGACCGACTAATTCAATGAACTTGGACTTGTCTAGCTTATTCAGCACCTCACTTCCAGGGTTGGCTAACACGAGCTGGTTGTTTGAAGTAAAAGAGTAACAAAATCACTAATTGATAGTAAAAACATTTTTAGATGAGAATGAATAATATAAGAACAAAGCAAGAAATATAATGATTAATTTACCTTAATCCCTCTTCTTTCCAAGATTTTCTTCACTTCCTCAAGCATGCTAATTCCACTTGTGTCAAGGCTACCAACAGCTGTTATCAAAAGTTAATTGCATATTAAACATTATGATTTACAATAAAGTCTAATAAAAAAGTAGAACTTGAAGAGCACCTTAAATAAATGAGATATTGACAAACGATGATGACAAATGATCATGATATGAATCACTCGTAGCATAGACTAACTAAGAGTTGAGAGCTAGGTGTAACAAGGGCATTCCTATATGGGAAATGCTCCTGGAAGATCTTGGGTTCATAAGTGGAGCAAGGAAGTTTGGGAGCAACTAGTCCTTTTGAGTGTGAAAGTGACATGTGGCAATTTGATATCAGAGCAAACCCAGACACTTTCGTGTAGGCCTGATGCTCCCCCTAACGTGGGGACCCTACATAAAAGAGGTGTGGGTCTCCCTAGTAAGGGCACCAGGGATTGGGCTGGGGATTTTGAAGGCCCGATGCTCCGCCTGACATGTACACCCTACACAAAAGAGGCGTGGGTCCCCTTGGCAAGGGCTCCAGGCATTGGGCTAGAGAGCCTGTAACAAGGACAGTCCAACATAAAAAATGTCCTGAGAAGATTTTGGGTTATAAGTGGAGGGCAGGCTAGCCCTTTTGAGTGTGAAACCGACCGTTGGAGTATTCAGGCCCGGATCTATTTCATGGATCTAAAAATCAGATCTAGATCCAGATCATATCAAAGCTAATCAGATCTATTTCATGGCCTCGACAAGAACACTGACGGCCTGACTCGACTAATTAAGGGCCATAGAATCCAGGTTTACAGACCATATATTAGGGCCAGACCAGGTTTATCTTCAAATTCTATGTGTAAACAAGAATCTTTAGAGTTGCTAATATCACTTACCGCTCATATCTATGACCAAATACTGCAAGCTACTCTCCCCTGATGATTTTAGCTTATCTTCTTCTTCATCCATCCACCTTAGGATCCTACAAGCCCAGAACATTTTTGAATGTCAAAATGAGTTAAATGTGGTACAAGAAGGTCCAAATGTAAATCCATGTTCATGTCCCCGTATATGAACTAGGGCAGTAAACGGGTCAGAGTTGGGTCCATTAAGTAAACAGGACAAGGCATACCAATCTTATAACAAAGCCGAACTCAAATACGATTACCCGGCCCATTTGAAAACAATAACGGGTAGGGCCAAGCTGATCCACCAAATATTTGAATTGGATAATTTGTTCAATAAATATGGTGTAGAATATCTGTATCACATATGCAAACAAACTATACAGTTTATTTCTTATAATATATGATTCATCAATCTTGTTTTTCGGGTTGGGTTTGACCTGTTAAAGTTCTCAGGGCGTAAGTCCCATGACCCATCTGATATGCCCATGTACCAAATTATCAGGCTGGCACAGGTCAGACTCAGGCCCATTGACTGCACTACATGTAAGTTTCTATTTATCTCTACTATTACAAACCTTTCTCTCAAGTAGTTTGAGTTTGCAAAGTAGATGGGAGCATCAATATGTAGAATGACAATTCCGGGAATTCGTTGCGCCGCCGAATACTGATCTATTCTTCTGTAGATCATGGAGTCTGGGATGTTTCCAAGAACAAAAGTTCTGGGCCTTGCAAAGAACAGAAGCACTCTAAGCAAGCTTATTCCAACCTGCATTCACATAAACAAAAGCAGAGGAATTTAGACTTGAGAGTAGTTCTTTTTGTGGTTCATAAAAGCCGTGCTACACCGAGTTATCCCTCAACTCAATCCAATTCTGAAACAAATTCAATCGACTCAGATTTTAGTAGTAAACTGATACTGAGGTTAAAGTAAACTGATACTGAGGTTAAAGGTACATTGCCACTGATATCAAGTATGAAGAAAGTTAAAACAATCAAATCAATCTTCTGGACTGTGTTGGTTGAAACATACCGCGATGACTAATCCGACCTCAACACTGACGAAGACGACACCAAGATAAGCCCCCATACATACGCAGAAATCGATCTTATCAACCTTCCAGAGATGTATAGCTGCTTTATAGTCAATCAGGCCAAGCATTGCAGAAATGATTATGGAGGAGAGCACCACCAGAGGTGTATAATGGAATAATGGAGTGAGGAACAATAAGGTTATCATAACGGCGATCGCCATCACTATGTTCGACACAGCAGTCTTGCATCCAGATTTGTAGTTCACCGCCGATCTGGAGAATGGCCCTGAAATTTTCATTTTCGTTGTCGTCGTCATCATGATCAAAGTTCTGTTCCATCTATATTAGGTTGTATTTATGAATTCTACTTGTAATAAAACCTACTTAAAGCATGCCAAGGAGAGAATTGTATCTCAAATGGGGTTTTCTGGGTCTGATCAGTTGGCCCAAATTCAACCTTCTTTATGCTGATTTCTAAGCCTATGGGCTGGAACTAGACCTAAATTTTTAGCCAGAAAAAACTAAATGGGCCAGGCTTTGTATCTAACTAGGACTGACAATTTGGTCTGAAAGGCCAAGGCCCCACAATGTTTGACTTGCAATTATTGTTAGAGCAGCGAACGAGTCTCAAATTGTTGTAAATGGAGAGATTTAGGGACTTATAAAGAACTTGCGTCACTCCACCAGATGGACTAGGCTAGCCTTTTGGGCTGGGATACACAGTCTTGACAAGTGGTATCAGAACCATATCCCCAAGCCAACGCATATAGACGGATGGCCTCAATGTTCTATCCACTGGAGAGCCTAGTTAAAGGGGGGATTGTTGGGGGTAGCGAATGAGTCCTGTATTGATTATGAAGGAGGAAATTTAGGGACTAAGGTCATTCTACCTAACAGGCTAGCCTTTTGTGCCAGATACCCAGTCCTAACAATTATTAGGGCTTGGCACATCCATACCTGACAAGAGAACCGGCTGATTGCCATCTAGAGGTCTATAACATCATGAAGGACCCAACCGAGAAGCTCTCCACAGGCTAAAATATTTCATACAAAAGGGGCTAAATAATTTGCAAATGGGCTGTCATGGGACTTAGCTTTCAAGCCCATTGAGTGTTCTCTGTATTGATTTACTAAATGGGCTTTGGGTTGTTTTGATAAAAGGAGGGGCATACCAGTGGTCAAGTAGCATGAAGTGCAAGAACCAACAATGTTCATCATGCCAAAGGCAATCATCTCTTTGTTCCCATCAATGTGGTAGTTCTTGAACATGGCAAAGCTTCTACCCACTGCAACTCCTTCCTGTAACACCATTCAGCATCAGTTTCTCCTTCAAGAATGGAAAAAAAACAAAAACACAAAGCAGAGGTAAAAAAATCGACCCATACATATCATATCGGCCGTACAGTAATAATATTGGCCAATATGACCGATATATATTGGCCGATATTATTAGATATCGGTTTTTTTTTTTTTTCAGTTGTGGGCCCAGGCCGATATTGGCCGACATGGTCCTATATCTCGGCTGATATTGGCCCGATATAGTCTTGGCCGATATTTTCGATTTCAATTTTTTTTCTTAAATTGGGGCTTTTTTATTTTGACTGAAATTTACAAAAAAAAAAGAATGGAGGAGAGAGAATGGTATCGGCCGAGAGATCATTCAAATCCGATTTTTTCACCCATGACACAAAGGAAATAAAATACACATAATAAAGGGAGTGGGAGTGATTTTTTTTTTCAGTTTCTAAACTCACACTTGAGTGTTAAATATAGGAATTTACAGGAACTCTGAAGTGTGCGTTTGATAGTAAGGGATACCGTTATATCTTTTTACGATTGAGGTGATAACAAGTGGAAAAAATGACAAGTCTAATTAAGTGGAAAAAATGACAAGTCTAATTTATCTTATTATAAAAACACCGATGTCTTTATTAATTTCCCTCAAACATACATAATATAGTTAAACAATTTAGATTTAAAGAGGAAGAAAAGTGACTTACGGCAAGAGCAATGATGCTGGTGACTATGCCAGCCTTAAGAGCTGTGGTCAAGTAAGGCGACGCAAATGTAAAATGGGTCAAAGATGGAGGGTTTAATCCTTTCTTCAGCTGCCCAATCTGCAAAATGTGTCCATCTCAATAGCAATCTAAGAGAAAAATGACTATCTCAATATATTATTCACTAATCAAAATAAGTTCTACCATCTCAATTATCAAACCCCAATTGAGGGAAGTGGCCTTGGGCTATTCATGTGATTGAATAATTAATTTATTTATTTGTATAAAAATAATGTTATTGATTATGTTTCTATTAATATAATATTATCATTGCTAACATTTGCCTAAAATTGTTTGTAAACTTTGAGTATCAAATGGTATAAATTCTTTTCTTAGCGGTAAAATGATATAGATTCTAATTCAATTAGAATTGGTGTCACTCATTTTTTTAATGATCAAGGTGTCCAGGTCTCTTAGAGCACCTGAATAATTCTCGGAGTATGTGTAAGCCTCCCTTAGAATAGAAATCGAATTCAAGACTCCTACTTCCTAAAACAGGTTGATGTAGTTGCTACTTTTAAAAACTTTTTTTACTGAGATAGTCTCTTAAATAATTATAGTTGTTTATTATTGAATGTAATATATTGGAATCACACTAGTAAAGGGTTAATGAATTTGCTCTAATTAGGGATTTAAATCTCGGTATCGGACAAGATATTCATTTTTTTTTTTAAAAAAAAAAACCACCTTTATCGTACGATATCGCAGATATATATCGGATATTGGCCGAGATTCGTTTCCCTGGCTCTAATATTTTATCTATTCATCAATTTAAAAAAAAAAAAAAATAGATGTAATGAAACTTCATAATAAGATGTATCTATAATGCATTTAAATAAATATAAGATAGAAAGGTAAAGAAAAAAAAAGAAAAGAATGTCTCACCACTTCAACCCCGTGTCTTTCAGCATGGGTGAGATACACCAGAAGGCTTCCCAATATTACCGACGTCAGTGGAGCTGCTGCTGAAATCCAAAAGAACTTGGGTCTTCTTTTGCTCTGCTCAATTTTTTTGTCAAAATTAAATGAATAAATTTATTAGTATCAATCTAGAATATTAAAAAATTATGAATTTCTTAATAACTGTAGAAATGTGTCTCTCTAATATCAACTCCTTTTAATTCAGTTTATATAATTTTTTTAAAACCAATGTATCCAAGCGTTCTACCCGAATTTTTTAAGTATTCGAACTGACTAAGGGGAGTGGCCGAATTCAGTTTATATTCTAAGTGCAATTGAAATTTAATTATTAAAATTTTAGAATATATGACAAAGATTAAAAGATTGGGTAGCTTAGATGAATAGGTTGAATTGAGGTTCGTCGTCATCATAATTGAAGCCATTTATTCCAGTATTTTAAAATTGATCATTTTAATTTTTCAAATTTTTCTATAACTTTATTGTCTATCAAACCAGTGAGCAGTTATAATTTAAGGACCTGAGCTCGAACCCGAGCCTAGATTAACTTGAATTTGTCAAATCCAAACCTAAATTGATTTGTAACTTTTAGTATCCGAGCCCAATTTCAAGTTATAAATTATATTGGGCTTAAAATAGACTTTTTTTATTTTATAAAAATATATGTTACATAAATTTCATATTTATATTTTATACATCATATCAATCAAAGAAAATTAAGTTTTACAAAATGAGGCTGAAATTCAGATTTTTGGGCAAACTTGGAATTTCATGTACTACACCAGTGCCCAACTCAAATTGTAATTTGGGCCTCATATTCTGGGCCCAAAAAATTAGCCCAACTTGAGCCCAGGTCAGCCCAAATCCAAAATTTTCAAGTTTTTCATACGGACTTGGATTAGGCCTGACCAAAGTTGCACCTCTACACCTACTTATACTTCTGTGGTAGATTATTTATTAATTTAAATTGAACTTGATTTACATTTACTGATAGATTAAATTTATAATCTATGACTACATGAATGCTTAAAAATATAATTTATTTATCTAATTAAGTCGATTTTGATGAGCCCCATATATCAAAGCATAAAATTCGAATAAAAAGTATTTGATATGATCTAATCTGGGCCCCACGTAGAAGTGTGGTGGAGTGACATAGATTGAGATTGCGCCTAAGCTAATTTTAAATAGGTTTAATTTAGCCCTAAATAACATGGGTGTAGCTCTTTGTTACCTACCGCTTCAAGAAGTGGGAGGTTGCGGGTTCAAGCCCCCATGGCCTAATCTTGGTGTACCCTAGGGGTAATTAGCTCACTTGTGGGGTTTTACATTGGGTATCCCGCGGTTTCCTAAACGTAATTTCAAAAAAAAAAAAAAATGTTCCTAAATAAGGTAAATTAAAGTTGTGGGGGAAAAATTATTTCCCACATCATTACTTTTTGACTAGAAAAAACCAATCACATGAAAACCAAGGATTGTGTTAACATCAAAACCTAACCAATTCAATTTGAAAAAAATAAAATAAAAATGTTGCTTGTGTTAGTGAAATTTATTATAATTGTTAGGAGAGTCAAGAAAGGAATCAACCAATCACATTTCTAAGAGTGAAAACCAGATTTTAATCATTTTGATGTGATATTTTAGGTGTAATTGTGGAAAACTCAATAACCCAATTCATATATTTGGTGTACTAATTGCATTAATTTCAAAGGGGCAGTTGGTATATATAATAATTTATTGAGTTCAATTATATAAAAAAAAATTTAATAGAGATACTGGTGGTGTGTTTAAGAAACACATATTTTATCTATTTGTATATTTGTCATCATTTAAATAATGAAAAAAATCACTAATAATTGCGGGTTTGAGCCCTCATGGCATAACTTTGGTGTGCCCTAGGGATAGTGAACTCACTTATGGAAGTTTTACAAAGGGTATCCTATAGTTTCCCACACGTAAATTCAAAAATAAAATAAAATCCATGACTGTTAATTATAATAAAAATATCGATATCTTTATAATACTCTATTTATGACTATTAATTCAAATGACTTGATGATGATAATAATGTAAAATAGTTCATTATTATCATCAAATAAAACTAGAGTTTCTTTTTATTAGGTTTTAATGCTTTATATAAAATTTTAAAGACTTTAATTTTGCAGAGTTGGTGTATCTTATACACGTGTCAATTATTTTATTTCACACCAAAACAATTGACTGATCTGTCCATATATGTGACATATTAAAAGAGAAAACCAAGAAGACCAAGTTACTCAATCAAATTATGTTTAATTATGAAATAAGCAAAGCAACTAACTTTGATCTTATTCATAGCTCTGTTAAAAAGTAGAAAAATAAATAGAAAAATATTATTAGTGTTCCCATCTGAGGAGAATTGATCTGGACACCGATACTGTTTTTAAAACTGATATGAGCTCTATTTTACTCTTTATTTTATTATAATAAATTAAACAAAGGGTAAAATAGATGTACGTCACGATGTGGAAATCGATTTCTCTATTGTCAGAGAAAGTATAAAGTAAGATAAAGAGTCCAATGTCATGTTGAATTTTATGCCTCAAAGTCCTTTTTAAGCCTGTGTTGTTTGTAGGGCCAGGCGGCTCAATGGGCCCATGAGCCCAATTTATGTTGTAAGTTCAGCTCTATATAATGTCGCTTTCTCTTAAGATTTATTTGGCGGACAGGTTTTCTCTTGGGATAAGAGAGGAGAAAAGAAATCAGAGAAGGGAAAGAGAGACTTTGAAGAAGGGGACAATGGGAAGAGTTGTGTAATTCTTGTAATGTTTAGATTTTATTCTTCATAGTTTGCTGAACTAAATAAATTCTACGTAAATTCCTGTGCTTTTTCTTGTTTGTGTGTGATTGGTTGACTTTTCTATTTGATTTTATGATTTTCTTACAACAAATCATGCCAAGATACTAATCCTCGTAGACAATACCATCTATATCTAGCAAATAAGTTAGAGAGAGACAATGGAGGAGAAAGAAAAAGAAATCTTATTCTATTTGCTGGAAACTGAGTAAATTGAAAAAATAAATAAATTAAAATTCAAAGAAGTTGGAAGGATAATAACGAATCTATTTTAGGTAATGAGATTTTTAAGTTCGACTCTTACCTCAGTTCAAAGGACTATTACTTGAAGAGTATGGTAGTTATTTCGAAAATGATTCGAGTACTCTAAAAGATCTATACCGCTTATTGTAACACGTGTGTGGTATATGATAATTGGATGATTGTCCACATCCCCAGTGATTGAGTGGTGCTTCAATCAAGAACCCACCCACTTGTCATGTAATAGCTTTGAATCTATAAATGGCTTGATATTTTATGGCAAAAGGCATCTCTCCATGTCATTCTTTCTTGTTTTTTTAGGGGTGTGGAGCCTTTACTGTTCTTATTTTGTTCTATTCTACCATGACAAAATTATTCATGTGATCAATGATATTATTATTATATGCAGTATTAATATCGACTGAGTTACTCACAAAGAAGCGAGTCAGGAGGAGGAAGAAGAGGAAGCAAAAGCCTAACACAATAGTTTCCCATTTCCACTGCAAAATCCACCAAAACAAGAAGTTATCAGAAATAGAATTTGAAAAATAATTATAATATAATTACTTCTTACAAGTTAAAAATAATTTTTTCACAATTTTTTTTTTTTTAAATTTACATGTTGAAAACTATAGAAAACCCAGCGTAAAATCTCTATGAGTGATACCTACTACTCTCATGGCACACCAAATGAGGTCATGGAGACTCGAACCTCACACCTTCCACTTCCGAAAGCTGGAGAATATCAGTTGAGCTATACCCATGTGGATTGCTTTTCACCATCTTGGGTAAATGGATAAAATCAGTATTTTTAACATAAATGTTGTTGTAACAACCTGTCCCTTCAGCACAATATTTTCCGCTTTGGGCTTCACGTGGGACGGCACACATGGCTTTGCTGCCTGGCCCAAAAGGCCTTGTGCTAAAGAGAGGGGAGTACCTTCTTATAACCCCACATCCCATCCACCTTATGGGCGCTGTGGGACTTTTTCCCACACCCCCATGTGGGTGGGGAGTTACAGTTGTACTATGTTCTGAACTTGTAATGAATCATATTAAAATTAATTCAATTAAACAACTTTAATATGTCTATCATTATTTTATAAAAGAATGCACTTCTATTAAATTGTAATTCAGCAAGAAGTGCATTTTACAATCGTCAAAAAAAAAAATTTCTTTTAAAGTAAGGTAAAAAGAGACATGAATATTCATAAATATCTTTAAATTTTTTGAAGAAAAATGGATATTATTATTATTCTTACTATTATTTTAAGATTTAAAATGAAGCATGCTAATGGCAACTGGCAAGTGAGATAATGATGCACAAGTTGTCTACTTGTATATATATATGTGATTCCATCATCATGATGGTAAAAGATTATTATTATTATTATTAATTTTAAAAATTGGAGATTGGAATAGTAACTTTTAATAATAAAAAAGCATAAGAAATATTAGTCAACTTTTTAGTGAGACTTATGGGCTTGGGCTTTATGTAATTTGTTGCATTTGATAAAGTTTAATAATTAATTGATAATCTAAATTATATAATCTTAGTTTTTAAGTGTTAATTACTATAAATGATTGATGTTTTAAATATTTACATTAAAGTATAAGATTATCAGATGGGATTAAACTTCATATATATCTGTTGTGAATCGATTTATAATAATTTATTTAAACTTTCAATCATAACCTTTAAATGAGAACATTAACTGAATTCAAAAATTAAAATTTCATAACTTTTTATTCATTTTCAGTATTCTCATTGAAAATTCACACCAATTTTTATGAAATAATATAATAAGTATTTTTTATTATTAAAAAATCTGATTTCTATCTTATTTATAAGAAACTATTTTAGCCACTATAAGCCTTTTATGGTTTTTTTTTTTCTAAAAAAAATAATGTGGTGTTTAGGATAAGGTACCTGATGAGTTTGGGTGAAGATAGAGCTTAAGACAGAGACAAGATCTGTGCCGGTGGTGAAGTGTTCTAAACCCAGAATTCCTTTCATTTGTTGCAGAGAAACAACAGTAGCTGCTCCAGCCATGAAACCCACGATTGTTGCATGTGATAGAAAATCAACAATAAATCCAAGCCTGTTCAATTAATACATACAAATACAAAAAATTAATAACAAAAAATACAAAGCACTCAATATTTAAAAAAAAAATCTCAATATCAATAATATATCAATTTCTCTCTCTCTCGTATTAACCGTTAGAAGTGGGTATCTAAAGATTCATGGTAGAGTGACCCAAGTCCTTTATAAATTCGTAGATTTCCTTCTACACTTATAATGTAGGACAGTTCAGGCCAAAAAAATTAGTCTAGCAGGTGAAGTGACGTATGCCCTTTATAAATCCCTAAAACCCCCTCTATACTTTCAATGTGAAACTCCTTCACAGGTATTCTCAACATTTACTTCATATTTTTTAAATTCTTGAGGGGTTTGGCCTGACAGTTAAGAAGCTCTCCTCGTAAAAGAAAGTTTTGAATTTGATTTGAGGTTTACAATTTTAATGGAAATACCCATATTAAAAAATAAACTTCATATCATTAAGCTAACCTCAAGAGACCCAAGGCTGTCTGAAAAATCCCAGAAAAAAAAGTGGCAGTGAAAGCAAGGTGCAGATAAAGGGTTGGATTCTGAGTAGCAGAAACTTCTTTCCCAAGCATTGATGCGAGAAGAAGAGAAGCAACAGCCACAGTCCCCACAGCCAAATCTCTGGAGCTTCCCATCATAGCGTAAACCAAAGGAGGAACGAAGCTGGAATCTGCATTACCCACAAAACAAACAGTGTTAGAATATATTAGAGTTAATGTTTAATTATGTTTCTAAATTCCTATTAATCTTTAATTAAGAGATGTATTCAGTTTAAAATTAGATTAGAGTTTAATTGAAATAACTCTACCTCGGCTAGAAGCTATAAATATAGAGGTAAAGAAAATTAAATTTCAGATATGCTAAATTGTGTCGAAAAATGACCATTTCCTGAAAATCGGGCCACTTACACAGGCCAAGGATAGGTGGGAGATTGGCGAGCTTGGCATAGCTGATCCCCTGAGGGATCGCGAGGCTGCCGATTGTGATTCCGGCAATGAGGTCGGACTTGAAGAAATCGAAGGTGTACCGAGGTGCCCATTCCAAGATAGGGAAAAAGTACTGCAACCCCAACAACACCTTCCTTGACGGCTTCTGATTCTTGAATTGCCGGAGTGGGTCATCAGGGAAGAAGGTCTCTTTGAGTGAGGATTTCAGTGATTTGAAGAAAGGTTGGGCTGGCGGCACCGCCACGCGATGCGTCAGCTCAACGCCAGCCGTCGTGGGGAATGCGTGGTCGGCATGGCCCATGCTAATATTCAGTGAATTAGTGAATTACACTTCCTATTCAACTAGTACCCAAACTATGTTGGTGATGATTTAGCGTGTCAATTTATAGTTGAGAGAAAAATTTTGTCATGGGGAGAGAAAGAGAGATTTCTGAGTTGTAAATTGTAATAAAAATAAAATTCATAGCGTAAATTAAGAGATAAAAATATTGAAAAATTTAAATGTTTCTACTGTAAGGAAGAAAGACACTTAAGAATGACTATAATCAAAGAAAATGAGATCCGTAAGTAAATTTTAGTATAGACTAAAAGATTCCTAAGCTGTAAAGGGTAGTTCAGAGAAAGAATTCTCGTAGAGAGAGAGAGATTCAAATTCAAAAATGATTTTAAGTTATAAATGGTAGTGCAAAAAAAGTAATATTATAGAGAGGGAGAGGGAGAGGGAGAGGGAGAAGGGGAGTTATAAAGGAGAACGTAAGTGGGAAGTGGGCCCAGAGATGGGCCACCAATGCTGACCAACACTAAAAGTACACGTGGCGAAATCGTAGCCGTGGTTTGGAAATGGAAATGGGGTTTTCTGGCCAGGTCTGAGCTCTACAATTCAGTAGGTAGAGAAGGCAAAGTCGTGGTGGTTCACGTATATTTACTGGTGGGCCCTCTTTCAACATAGAACTTGACCCTGTCTGCTGGACTCTTTCCTTCCCATCCTAAATTTCAAATTATCAAATTATCAAATTATCAAATAACATTTCTAAAAATATAAATAATTTAAATGGCTAATTCTAGACTAGGTAAAAATAAAAATCAGAGCTTCTCTTGTAAATATCATAGTTTAATATATATTTTTTATTTATTTTTTTTCCAAACATTTTGTATGAGTAGAAAATTATAACTCATTTTAAAATTTAACAAAGATATACATTACTGTAAAAAAAGAAATCTATATCATTTTTTAAATTTTTATTCAAATAGAAATTGGCACTGGTGTAGATTAATTGTCTTGAGTTTTTGAGAATTGATTTGAGATTTCATGTTCTAACTCTTCTCGAAATTATTTGATATACAAAGGTTGTGGATGATTTTGTGTATCTCAGAGGTATAAATCTAGACTAATCCGTATCGTAACGACTGTACTATCAGGATATCGGCCAATATCCATAGATATCGTTTTTCTAAAAAAATTCAAGTATCGGCCATGGGCCCAGGCCAATATTAGCCCATATCGGTTGAATATCGACCGATATTTATATTTTCCAAATGTTTTAAAAAATTAGGCTTTTTTTTTCAAAAATTAAATAAACTGTCGATATTTATAAATAAAATATAAAATTGAGGAGAGAGATCGGCCGATATCCAATATGTGAGATATAAGCCATTTCGACCGACTTCTCGGTTTGGCGAGATTTTCACCCCTGGTGCGTCTATAAGATCACTCCAATATATTGAGGAAATACATATAATATATAAATGAAGAGATAAGGATGATGGGGGATCGAGTCCTATCATATAAAAAAATATTTATAAATTAACATATGAATTTTTTTAGAACTCATAAATCATATCAATGATATATGTTGTTTAATATAATTAAGTATAAAAGTTATTTTTTTTTTAAAATATAGGTTTATTGATTTAATATAAACTACAAAAATAGATGATTGCATTTGAAAATAGATTCTTTTAATTTAAAAAGATCTTAAAAAATGAACTTGAATATAATTGACTCCATTATAAATTGAATATAACATTAATGGCTAAAAAATAAGTTTATAATTAGTCATTTCTGATGTTCTTCCCCAGGCTTAGATTACTTTTTCATAAAGGAAATGGACATTAAAAAGAAAAAGATAAACAGTCTTACCCACCGAACTTCATTGATGTCTAATTGTCTATGACTGATTTAGAAAGAATTATTGTGGGCCATTTTGATTTTATTGACTTTCTAATATTATGTGAAGGTTAATTTAGAATTTGGATTTTAAGCCACTAATACTGAAAAAAAAAATTAAATTATATAAAACATTATAATTTCTAGTCAAAATTATAATCAATAATTTACAGCATATTTTATTTATTTTGACTGCAAATGAATAGGTCAATATTAGCAGCATATTGTTATGTTAAATTGGAGCATTTTTATGTTTATTTATTTTTATTAAATTGGTATATTGTCATGTGTAGGGCTAAAATCGGGTCGGGTTGAGTTTTAAGAGTTAATATTTATAGAATCCGACCCGATCTGAATTATTGACCCAAAATTCTCGACCTGATTTGATCCGAATTCTAACCCGACTCAACTCAAATTCTGGATGAATTTAAATAACTTTATCGATAGTTGATTTTGTAGAAGCTAGAATGTTGAATCCAATAACTTCGGCCAACGGAGAGATAACTCAATTGATATTTCTTAATATTTGTATATATTATATAATAAATTAAAACATAGGAATATTAAATACTAGCACCAATGTACAAAGTTGACCATCAAAAGAATACAACCAAACTGCTTGAGTTGAACTATATTGACATTTATTTGGCTTGAGTTGAACTATATTGACATTTATTTGATCATGAATGTGAATAAAATACTATTTGAGGCATTTATTTGTTATTAAACGCGCCATCAACCAAAGGTTTCATGACATAAAGTAGCAGTGGTGGGTGAAGTGTAGACAAACTATGAGTTGCCCATTTGATATGTAATTAAAATGTTGTAGACATGGATTTAAACATCTGCGTCGGCTGATATTGTCCATATATGTCAGATATCAGTCGATATCTCAAACTCAGCCGATACATATTGTATAGGCCGAGATTTGTTTCCTTGGTTGTGAATGTCAATTGAACGAAACTTTAAAAAGTGGGAGTTTTGAGTTTGTTTTTCACTTCATCTGAAAGAATTACTTACTTATCGTAGAGTTCCCTGATTTGTAGGTAAGAAAGTTTTTGATAGTTTTCTAGCTCAAAAGGCCTTTATTGTGCCTGGGTTGTCTGTAAGGCCCAGTAGGCCTAGTAGATTCAGTTTGTGTAACTTAAGCCTACCGTATATTTTCTCTTTCTCTGTTTTAGGGTTTGCTGTAGCAGCTGCAGAAATCTCTCGGGTGAGAGAGAAGAGAGGAAAAACTAGAGAGGAAGGTGAGATCGGGTAATGTAGAGGGAAACGGTTTAATTGTAATAATCCTTGTAATATCTTCATAGTGGATTTATCATGCATCGTAGATGTAGACAGTTTTGACGAACCACGTATCTCTGTGTATTCTTTATTGATTGTGTGAATGCTTTTATTTGCAATAGCTTTCACATAGTCCGAAGATTAATCAAGTGCTCTAAGAGTTCTGAACAGGGGTTTAAAAATCGGTTTCGGCCGATATATCGGCCGATACGATATGTCGACCGATATATCGTTATCGGCCGATATTTTTCTCTTTCTTCCTTGTTTTTTTAAATATCGGGCCGATATCAAGGCCGATATTGTGAATATCGGCCGATACGATACGTATCGGCCGATATTTAAACCCCTGGTTCTGAACACTTTGATCATAAAAAATTGTTCTGAATGTATGAAGGAGTTGAGAAAAATTATCGTAAAATAAAAGACATAAACAACAATCTTTCAAGATAATTTAATTAGGGAAATGATTTGTGCACCCTCCCCCCCCCCTCATCCCCCATTTTACGTATGGTGCACTCCTTTAATTATTTTTTTCAATTTTGCCCCTCACCTAAAAAATGATGGAAATGGAGAAAAGGTGAGTGGAGGGCAAAATTAAAAAAAAAAATTGAAGGTGTCCACCATAGATAAAATGGGGGGTGCACAAATCACTTTCCTTTAATTACTATAATGTAAATAAGATATTAAGCCCAACAACAGTGAAGTCAATTGAAAAATACAACAGGATTGTATGGTAAATTTGAAAAGAGTAAACCATTATCATACGTCCAATATAATCACCACACCCCATCCACCTGAACCGGTTAGGGACTTAGGGTAATTAGATAAGCCGCCATTGACTAGAATCCTTCGAGCAGCATTAGACATGATGAAATGGAAACTAACGGTAAGATTTTGAAATAGACTTGTATTCCTTGCCATCCAAATCACCCATAAAAGGATTACATGACATCACTAAATCAAGTGACAACAGACCTGTTAAATGGTATTTCTTTTAATATATTGTAAAACAAAAATTACTATGATCGAATTGGTCAGGTCATATTTTTAAAAATTATAAAAATTAGAGATTAAAAAAGTAATTTAAAATGATAAAATTTTGAGAATTGTACATACCAGTTTGTCAATCTGATCATAGTGATTTTTTTTATAGACAAAATATTGAAGGAAATATCATTCTAATGAATCCATCACCACTCTATTTGATATGCCCTATGTCTTGTCGCGCACAATAATATTTGGGCAACCCCGTGCATGAGTGGATATCTCAAATTTTTCTATATTTTTACTATAATATTTATGAATGTAATCAAATCTTAAATGGGGGATCTCCCCCTCCAACTTCTTTAGGGCCTTAGGCCAAGGGGTTAAGATATCGGCCGATACGAAATGTATCGGTCGATATCATACTGGTTTTAAGCACCGTATAATATCAGTCGATACGTATTGTATTGGCTGTACATCCTTCATATCACCTGATATGGGAGATATATCGCCGATATATATCGGTCCGATATGATTAATATTGGTATTTAAAAATAAAAAAATAAAAATGGTGATCGGCGCAGGTCAAAATGTCAACTGATATCGGCCGACATTCAAAATATCAGCCTATATCAACCGATATTTACATTTTCAATTTAAAAAAAACAGTTTTTTTTTTATATTTTTAATTAAAAAAATAAAATAATAAATAATATCGATATTTAAAAAAATAAAAAGAGGAGAGAAAATCATTGATCAGCTGAATTATCGACTCAATCATTTTCAAATTATTGTTTTATTGAGAATTATCGACTCAATCATTTTCAAATTATTGTTTTATTGAGAAAAGATCTTGACCGCTTGCAGGCTTGCAGCAACTTTTCACTGCCCATGGTTTGAGTAGGACTTTCCGTGCTTAATTACTAAAATATATCCGGGGCTGAGGTGACGTGTACGGATAAAAAGCTCTCCCTACGAAGAGACGTATTGGGTTTGATTCAGGATCATTTTCCTTTGGACTACGTGCCATGGATCCAACCGTATGAAAACCGTCTTAGATAATGTTCTCTTATTTTTATTTATTAAAATTATTTTAAAATTTATTTAATGAGTTTATTTTACCTTTATATTATAATATTAATTTCATACATCTATTTAAGTAAATCTCAAAAATAAATTAGTAAATAGAAATGGTCATAAAATTGGACCTATTGTATTGTTTCTAAGATGACATTTATTAGATAAGAATTGTGGAAATGATTTCAATCATCACTTTGATTAGGTTTATGCTTAGGTGATTTGACTCTTGCTTGATGCCAAGGGCAGATTTATTGAGCAGGCTACCAAAATTGATGGGGTCAATTTTTTGAGAACTGATTGATTAAAGATTAGGATAACACTCTCAACCACATACTAAAATCTTTAATCTTAAAGACGTAAATAGGGGTCGAAATCTTGGTACCAATTAAAAAGATTTTCTGTTATTTTTTTTTTAAAAAATCTACTAATATCGACTGATGTCAGCGATATATATCTGATATCGGCCGATATGTATCATGTGAAAGGAAAATGACTTTGTATACAGTGAGAGCAACAATGGATTTTAGATTAGATTTAAGTTAGGTTGATCATATATATAGAAGTTTTTTTTTAAAAAAAATTGATTGAAATTTTTAAGCTTAGTTTAGATCTAAATTTTGTTCTACTCAATTCGGTTTAATCTAATTCACCTTAGACTTTATAAAAATTTATAAAAAAATGGATGGATAAATGTAAAAATAATTTTAATAGAAAATGAAAAAGAAGTGGAGTGGTTGACTTGACAGTCAAGAACCTGTCTCAGAAAGTGGGGGTCCTGTATTCGATTCACGCTCATTCCCAAAGGGCCACTCCTCATTTCTTAAATGGTGTTAGATTAGGCGGGGTTCTATACTTCTCTATGGGATTAAACTTAAATTTTTAAAATAAGTCAAATTTAATTATTTTAGAAAACATTAATCTCAATTTTCTTAGGTTGAGTTGAGTTAGATCCTTTCATCGAGTAAAAAATTGCCACCTCCAATCTCATATTTATTATGGTCTCAAATTGATTATGAATGCATTGTCTTTTCAATCAATGCAATGATATTTGGATACTATCCAAAAGTCTAATGGCACACCAAAAAAATAGGGTTTTTGGATGGATGCTCATGCATAATAAAATTATAGTAATATTATATGTATATTTAAAATTCTAAATTCTAAATATCCACTAGCACTTAATACAAACCGTGGGTAAAAAATTGGTTCGTTACAGAAGCGGTCGTTACACCCAGGGGTTCAAAATTCAGCATCGGCCGATATTATTCTCTTTCCTCTTTTTTTTTGTAATGGTAGATATCGGCCGATATTTTGATATCAGCAGATATGATACGGCCGAGATATCGGCGTATCGGCCTGGTTACACCCATATCGGCTGCTACACCTCCGTCTGTACTCATCCGAACTCCAACCGCAATGCACTGATGTATTGTAGTCGATATGTATCGACCGTGAGAAAACCGATACAATACATATCGGTCAAATTAAAAAACCAAATGTTTGATACAACCATAATTTATAATTGGGTCAATGTCAAAGGATCCACTTTTAGAGATTTAAAGTGTTGACTTAGGTTAGATTTAGGTAAAATCTGTATATACATCTACTTCATATTCTTATTTATCACAGTATCAATTGCTAGACATGTGAAAAATAATATAAAAAGGATTTTCAAATACCCCCTCTCTCCCCTGGTCAATTGTGGATTAATCCAAAATGGAGGGAAGTTGTAGACAAGAATGGACCATTGGATGATTGTCGTGTGGTACATTCTAAACTTGTTGTAATTGACCTTCTTTTTTTTTTAATACAAACAAGATTTGCTACGTAATCTCTTTTCAATGACCCAGTGTTAGTCAAGCCTTTGATGTTAGGCCACTATCCACTCTTGAGTTGATCACTTAACAGAAGATGTTTGATTTTGAGATGAATTCCTTAAATGGATTGAAATCTCAGTAGTTGTTGCTTTGAAAAGGTCATAAACTTTAATATCACGTGTTTAAAAGCTTAATGGAACTATGGAAGTCATAACGTAGTACTTAAAATCATGGGTTGTGGCCGTTATGCCTGTATTGGTGAACATTAGCCGCTACATGTAGATACACGTACGTCTTCACCCATTCGTCACTCGTTCTTCACCCATTCGAACCCTCGGCCGTGAAAATCCAATATGATTTTATAAAGACACATTTTGATTAATAAAGGGTCATATTAGGACAAAAATTTTCGAAACTTCTCAAGCTAGTAATGGAAGCCAAGTGTAGTTAAAATCAAATAGTAGTTAAATGGGGTCTCAATTGTCATAAAATCAAATAGCGGTAGCTTAAAAAGGCACATTTTGATTTATAAAGGGCCGCATTTGGACAAAAACTTGCACAACTTCTAAGCTAGTAATGCATTTCCTTTCTATTGTTTTCAAGGCATGATGTGGGCATCGGGGGTATAAAATTCGGCCGATACATATCGTATCGGCAGAGATATCTCGGATTTTGCACACCCGAGATATCTCGTATCGGCCAGTTAAAAAAAAATATCGATTGTGGGCCCGGTCGATATCGGATGAATATCGGCTGATATTTATATTTTTTTATTTTTTATTTTTTTAAAAAGCCTTTTTTAATTTTTTTAAATGATTTTTTTCAAAAAAAAAAAGCCACCGAGAGTTTAAAAAAAAAAAATTGAGGAGAGAGAAAAAAATCTCGGCCGATATTAAAAATCGGCCGAAATCTCGGCCAGATCGATTTTTCGACCCCTTGTGGCCATCGAACCGAACGAGGATCCGATCAAAGATGAACAGGTTCAACCAGACGAAATTGACGAGTTTGATCTTTGAACTTATTCCCATATAGATAGAGGGAAACGACGGCCCCAAACACAATCCATTGGACCCACTTATACCAGAATTAAAGGCCATTTGAATCAGTTTTGGGCCTGGGTCCATTTAACACTTTTTGAGCCTCAAAAGCCCATGAAAAAGCCCGTTTGATACCCTAATGGACCCACTTCGAATTCCATGTCAGAATCCACATGGACGCCAACATGGATAATGAAGCCTTAACACTAAACTGTGTGAGCCCATTTCAAAGAAAAATTTTGAGGAAAGTTTTTGGAGGATTTTTTTCAAATGCGGGCCGAGATTTGGAGGTAAATTCTATCCATAAATGACCTGATTTGGGACAATATTTTTGCATTCAAATCAAGCCAAAACGTGGAATGAACTGCTGAAGAAAAGGACAGAAGCAGATCCAACACAGTGTAGACCAGATCTGAGTGATACTGGACCTGATTTTGAGGCCTGTTTTACCAGGCAAGGAGAAGTGATCAACGGTTGACATTTGACTCCAGTATGGGCGTGATCTCAATAGATAAGGATCTTAACCTTTTTTTTTTTTAAGTCATTAGATTAAGAAAGAAGAGCCATTTTACAGCAGGCTCAGTTGGTCCAGAATCTGGTGTCAGGCCCATCAGACCTTGAGTTTAATAGTGACTATGTTGATGGGGTTGAGAAGGACACGAGAATTTGTAGAACGAGATGTGATTTTGAGATCATAAAATAGAAACGTAGAACTTCAAAATTATGACATGATAATATTCTTGAGGTAGAATTCACTATTAAAAGTTAGCTGTTAGGACCTTATTATATAATTCTTGAATCTATTTTGGATTAGAGAATAATCTCTTGAGCAAGTTGGATGTCCCTTAGACAAGGTCTGAACCTTTAGAAGTGTGGGACCATAAAATGTGGCCCGGTCTTAATTCTATGATCCATTTGACCTATCCATTTACTAAATTGCCAAGTCGGGCCCACATCAAACTAGGTTGGACTCCGAACCTTTATCAACCCTAATAATAGTCAAAGATTGGAAATCTACAACTGATCATTAAATTAGTGATTGAATGACAGATTTATGAAAATTAGTCACGTCCCACTTATAAAAATGAATTTAAAGTATATAAATGTAATTTTATATCATTTGATCATTGAGGCTAGGGTCGGTCTTGGCTTTAGGCCAACTAAGCCGTTGTCTAGGGCCCCCAATGTGATCAATAGGATGTAGGGGCTCCACTTGCACTGCTCTCAGGGCCTAGGGCCCCCACCAATGCACTGTGCCTAGGGCCCTTGAGATTTCAAGGTCGGTACTGATTGAGGCCTTGATTCTTCACCTAGGGGCCGAAAATTCGGCAGGTCTCGGCCGAGATTTTTCTCTCTCCTCTTTTTTTTTTGAAAATCTCAGTGGTTTTTTTTTAAAAAAAATCATTTAAAAAATAAAAAATGCTGTTTTTTAAAAAAAATTAAAAAATATAAATACTGGCTGATATTTATATTTTTAAATTTTTTATTTTTATTTAAAAAAAAAAAACTACCGAGATTTTGAAATATCGGCCGAGATATCGAACGGGCCCACTCTGATATTTGTTTTTTTTAATAAAAAATAAAAATTGGCCGATATTCGGCCGAGATATCTCGGTCATAGAAATCCCAAGATTTCGACCCCTGGCTTCACCACGTTGGAACCACTTAATCAATCACTGTTAGTTTCATCTCCACACAGTAGACAAATGTATGTCTTTAGCACAACAATACTACACCACAAACAACCATCTTTCATAAAATGTTTTAGTCTACTGTTTTTGAATGGTAAAATTAAAAAAGAACAATGATAATGATGAATAGTTTGATCTAAATCAAAGCAGTTTTTTTTGGAACATGGGTATCTCCACTCTACATTGGATGTGAGAATAAACCCACGAGTATGTGCAAACTTCTTAATCCACACACTGATTAAGTCGATGAGCGTGAATTGAATTTAAGACCTCTTTTCATAAGGAAAGTTTCTTGACAGTCAGACCAACTCCAGCCGCTGATTTAAAGAAATCTGTAAAAGGATAAAATGAAAAAAAAAATGACATAATAAAAAAGGAAAAAGGTGAGAGAAAAACCTGAGGAGCGACAATAATGTATTCCATAAGAAGCGATGTGGTGGAATATGGCTGTATGGTAGTGGCCAGAGAGGTGACATGGAAGAAAATCATTACAGGGTATTGTCCAGTTTCATGGGGTTAGGTGATTAAGAGGGGCTTTGGAGATGATTTTGGACATGCTATGTCTTTTGATGCCAGTCTATAGTTTCCTTCTTCAAACACCGATTCTGCACTCAATTCCTTCTTTCCCTTCACTTCCAAAGCTAATGCCATCCCCCACCCCCACCCCCCCTCTCTCTCTCTCTCTCTCTCTCTCTCTCTGAGCTGTCATATTCCATAATTGACATTGAATGATACTCAAAACTAGGGCTGAAATCGGATCCGGGTCGGGTTGGATTTTTTAAAATCCAATCCGACTCGGGTCAATATCTATGGAACTTGACGTGACCCGAGCCATTGAGCCGAACTTCTTGACTCGATCTAACCCGCATTCTTAATCCATTTTTGTCGGGTTGGGTTGGGTCGGGTCAGATCGGATTGGATCGGGTTAACTTGAAAATTCCTCAATCCAATCCGATCCGAATCCATGCGGGTTTTTTGTCTTCTCAACTTGACCCAACTTGCTGACCCGACTTGCATGGCCTGACCCGCATGATTTCTCAGGTTGGGTCAAAAACTTGGCCCGAGTTTCACCCCTACCTAAAACGTACAACGGGGAATGTAAGTATGGCATGTTGGGGCTGCGAACAAATTTTAAATTGAAAGTGTAGAGAGATTTAGAATTTTATAAAGGAGTTGGATTACTCTATTTAAAAGGAAAAAAGTTGCAAGCTCGGTTTTCAAAGGACGCTTTTTAAGGTTTGGAGATCTACGTGATTTCTTGTTTTACTTTTGGAGTTTTGCATTTGGGGACCTGGCTTATTGCTAATTTGGAGTGGTTTTTAGTGATTTTGGTGTGATTGCTTCTAGGGGGGTTGTCCCTTTTCTTTCTTATTGGTTATCTTGAGATTTGGTCTTTCATCTTTGGAGTCCATCCTTCGTATTATTCTCTCTTTTTCTTTATTATATTTTACCTTTGTTACCGTTTAGAAAAAAAAAAAAACTAGTCTTTTGAGATAAAAACCCAAGTTTTAACAAGTGATGAAAGAGTCAAGTCTTAGACTACCTCATATGAACTCAGGAAATTCCTCGTTGTAAAAGACTTGAATCACTTCACCTAATAAACTAGTCTTCTGAACTAGATATCCAGGTCCTAACATGGCCCATTTCACCAACAGACAACCAACAAAAAGGCATGATTATAGATTACTTAATGATAAAAATTCATATCATGAAATTATTATTTTTTGATCGAGGTGTTCGAAGCTTCTTAGAGCACCTCATTAGTCCATTCTTAGAATTTCAAACCATAAGATTCTTGCCAAGATAAAATTTGTGGTGCCAGACAAATTTGACTTTAAGTTCAAAATACCAATAAAATGCCGACAAATTGACATTTGATGATAAATTTTCAAACTATATTATAGCAAAAATCAAAATTTTGAAAAAAAAAATCAGGAACTTCCATAATAAATTGTACAGATGAAGATTGTGACAATATGTACCACTACACATTATTCATGATGTTGGTAGGTTCTTGCATTATTTGATAGGTTATTTTCTAGCATGTAATGTATTCTCCATCTCATAAAATAAAAGAGGTTTCAATTTAAATATAACGGATACCATAAAAGTATGGTGGGCAAAATTTAGAGATATTAGTAGAGTCTTATGAAGGGTCTTGTGCGATGAGAGAATCCCCTTTGTCTACAACAACGATTTTATAAAATACTTATTGGATCTACTATACTTTACAGAGCAGAATGTAATATCCTGCCCCAGATTGGGCGAGTTTTAGCTCGTTAATCAGGTTTAACCGGTTAATCTCAGAGATTTTGGTTAGGGCTTCGAGGAAAGCCCAAGTTTGGCCCGATCTGAGCCCGAAAACTCAGTGATTCAGCTCGTCGAGCTGGAGGGGCATTTTGGTAATTTACCACTTCTTGTGTAAATTTTTATAAATTGTGTGATTTTGTGAATATTATTGGTGAATAATGTTTTCCTTAATTAAGGATTTGCATCTCTGATTTTAAAATAAAATTATTTTCAGAAAATAATATTTAAATATCGCCCGTCAAAACCCCGAAAGCGAGTATTAATTATTTTAAAGGGTTTTGAAAATGAAATAAATTTTGAAATTAGTATTTTATGGTAAACCATTTTAAGAATGGTCTAGTTATTTCATTTCACTTCAAAATAAGATTTACAAATTAGTTATTTTTACATTTGTTTAATTAAGTAATTAAGGGTAAAATATGAATTTTATTTAAATAAATGATTTTTAATAAGAGATAAAATTTGAAATTTTTATGGTGATTAAGATTTTTAAAACCCAACCTATCTGTAAGGTTGGATTAAATTTTTGAGCTTTTGAAATTACTGTTTTAGTTAAAAATCAGGTTTTTAATCAAAATAGGGCCCTTTTTGCAAATATTGGAAAAGTGGAGGGCTGATTTGCAAAACTGCAGAAAAATCTGCAGTTTACTGTAGCAGCGTCACCAGCGTGCTCTGCTGCGATTTTTCCGACGATTTTCCGGCGTCCCGTCCTATCGGCCGCATGCCGGATTTCTCGGCCGAAAAAGCCTATAAAAACCGACCTTCTCCATCTGTTTTAACTCCCAAAACATCTTCTCTTCTCCCTTCTATCTCTGTGTAAAATCCAGCCGGCCGACCCTCTTTTGTAACAGTAACTTAGAGGGAAATTTCAAAAGAAAATCCGGATTTCAGCTCGGAAACTCAATCAAAGGTAACCACTGCATTCCCCTTTCAATTTCGATAGGTTTTGAATAAAAATTTTTTGAATTTGGTTCTGATTTCACTGAGAAAATCGATTTCAAAAATTTAGGGAAAATTTTAGGGTTCCTCGTATCAGTGAGCTTCCGGTGTTAAGATCGGATGGCTCACTGAGTTTCAGAGCTCCAAACTCTTCCTGTGGAAAGAGGACTCCCGGAGGAATCCATCGGACCGGTCAGATGTAAAAACAGAGTCCCGAAAATCCCCCATTTTTCATTTTCAGTTTTACTGTTCACCGGCCGTTCACTGTCTGCAACAGACAGTGAACGGGGAAGAAGAAGAGGAAGAAGAAAGAGAAAAAAAAAAAAAAAAATGAAAAAAAAAAATAAAAAAATAAAAAATAAAAAATAAAATTTTTTTTGATATTGCTATGCTTTCAAAAGGTTGGTTCCCATTGGAAAAAAAAAAAAAATAGTAATAAAATAATAAAATAAATGATTAAATAATTAAATATTATTATTTTATTCCAAAAAAAAAAAAAAAAATTATTTTTATTTGAGAATATGGTTGCTTATGATTTCAAATGGTGGTTCCCACCGAAGAAAAAAAAAAAAAGAATAAATAATTAAATAATTAAATATTATTATTTTATTCCCAAAAAAAATTTATTTGAGAATATGGTTGCTTATGATTTCAAATGGTGGTTCCCACCGAAGAAAAAAAAAAGAATAAATAATTAAATAATTAAATATTATTATTTTATTCAAAAAAAAAAAAAAATTTATTTCGTTAGATTATGTGATGTGATGATTTATACCCCTCTTGTTAAATAAAACTGTACTAACCCCTTTCTCTTATTATTTATAGTGTAAATATTATTGTATCCACTTTCAGTCCGACACTAGTCGGGAACTGAGTGATTCACTTTCAGGCCGGCACTATAGTCGGGCACTGAGTGACCTCGAGGCCTACTCAAAATGTCAGCTCTGGTCCTATCCAGAAGACAACGAGAAGTGACCCGAGGATCTAGACCTCACTCAATACGTCAATCTGGTCAATGCCCAGAAGACAATATGAGTTTGGACTGAGCCCCTTTTATTATTATATTATTATCTTGTGGATGATTTAAAAAGGCTAGAAACCAAGTAGGAGACTCATTTCCATGAACCCTGGTATTTTGTGGGGAAAACGTGTGATTTCCAAATACTACGTATATGTACGTATCTGATATGTATATTGATTGTGCACTTGTATGTTGTTTGACAGAGACCGCGAAACCACACGATCACGGTGAGGGAACTTAACTCTGCAGATTTTGTAAACAGGTGTTATATTGAGCAATGAGTGGTTTCGATTTTGATGAACCCACTCATGTGCCTATACATGGTGCACTATGGTAAGAGTGCTATGATATTTACGGTGTTGACCGTATGTGCATGTAAGACTGCTTCCACGTACCTGGGCTATTGAACCAATATCGGCCATATGAGAGATGGTTATGTCTACTGGACCATGGGCGGACCATGCTGTCGTCAGTTGCTGACTTGAGGGTGTCAGTATCGGCTAAGTTTAAGAGCCGGAGATGTACTTGCAAGGATGTATTTTGACCGTGTCGGGACTTAATACTGGTCTCAGTATAGTCGGCAGGCGTTACGGTGGATAATGGCAGTGATTGATAGTCTGATGGTGTTATTATCTTATTTGAAATTATGCTTACTGTTATCAAGCATGTGATATTGAACTGTTGCTAACCTGTTTTACTATTTACTTAATATGCATTGTTAATTATCCTTCACTGGGCTAGTTAGCTCACACCACTCACCTTTCAGGCAATGAACCCGAGGAGGAGGACCCTCTCTTTCAAGCTTAGGGCGTTTAAGCTGAAGCAGTGCCTTGGGATTCCCCCGGAGGGGAATGCCATGATCTTGCTGTTGGTTCTTAGAACCGTCGTTTTTATATTAAGTACCGGATGTGGTACTTAATTTACGTTGTAATCGGCTATGTTGCCAATTGAGACAATGTTATGATTAATTAATGATGTTTGATTTTGATTATGTTATGTGTTGATGATTGTTTATGTCTGAGTTTCTGGAGGCAGGCATATGGTACATGTTTGAGTTCACTTAATGGGCTGATGTGTAACCACTGGGCCTAACTGTTGATCCGGCCCAGTAAAAGTGCTTGAAGTTTAGCTTACTTACCTTTCAAAAAAAAAAAAAATTAGTCGCGTTCCGGGCCCAATGGTCGGGTCGAGGCGTGACAGCTTGGTATCAGAGCGTAGGCTCAACTCTAGGACTGTGATGGGTTACTACCTACTTAGACTTGTTTTTGCCTTAGTGTTGCTATTGTTTTGACATTTTCTTGTTTGGTGATACAGATATGTCAGGCAACACAGAGTATTTCCAGGGGACACCTAGCGACCCTATCGTCATAGATTCGGATGACGACTCCGGTGCGCCGAGTTTTGATGAGGTTGCACCAGGGGAGGAGATAGTAGTAGCTTCCCCAGAATACCACGTGGGAGCTGGACCTGAGGAGGAAGAGGGAGATATCCCAATTCCTGAAGAGTCAGTGGGGGAGAACGGTTCACCTGAGTATGTTCCGGCTACTCCGCCATTGGACGAGTATCAAGATGAAATGTGTGAACTCTGCAATCAGGCAGGGCACAACTTCATCTATTGCCCCTATCCACATAGTGTCATCTGCCCAGTTTGCGGACTCCGCGGACATGGGAGTGCCAGAACCAATTGTCCTTATGTAGGAGGACCGGGGATTATACCTTGTCTAACTTGTGGGGTGTACGGGCACAAGTCTGAGACTTGCCCGGATAACTTTTATTACTTTGGTGGTGAGGAAGGATCTTCTTCAAGGAATTAGATCAGTGTTTGTTAGGGGGGGGCATCGGAGTGTTTGTTTGTGAGGGTTAAGTTTTGTTCTTTTGAAGGGTTCTCATACCCTACTAACCCTTATACTTGTATTTGAAATTTCAAATGAATTCTAATGAGATTATTTGCAACTTGTGTGTTTTGCTTTAATAAGATCTTAAAATTGGTTAATGATATTTACAAGTGTAAATAACAGATGTCAGGACCCAACGCAAACCGAGCCAACTTTCGTGGGAGGAGGAGGACTGGTCTTCCACCCCGTAACCTACCTAACGAGGCGATAAAGAGCGGCGATTGAAGCATTTCAGCAAATAGCTGAAAACATGCGACGTCCGCCAATCCAAACGCCAAAGGAGAGGGCCACCTCGGCTCTCAAGGAGTTCAAGCGTCTGAACCCGACTAGCTTTTCGGGAACAGAGGACCCCAGCGCTGCGAGGAACTGGCTAACCCAGATTAGCCGAATCCTTAATACCCTAGCGATCGCCGACGATTTGCGAGTAACCTTGGCGACTTATCAGTTGGAAGGGAACGCCTACGAATGGTGGGAGGCGAAGAGCTTGGTTCGTAACCACGAGCCAATGACTTGGGAGGAGTTCTCTGCAGCCTTTTTGGCCCATTACTTTCCAAAAACGGTGAAGGAGGCGAAGAAGAGAGAGTTTCTCAACATTCAGCAAGGTTCGGATACCGTGGCACAGTACGCCATGCGCTACATCGACTTGATGCAGTTTGTGCCGTGGATTGCAGCCAATGAAGAGGAGAAAATCCAGCATTTCGAGAATGGACTCAGACCCTTCCTGCAGCGGCAAGTGGCCGGCCTAGTGTTCAACACTTTGGAGGAGATCATCGATCGAGCTTCGAAGGTGGAAGCAGTTGACTCTATCAACCGGAGCACTGACAACTCTCAGAAAACCTTCTTCTAACAAGAAGGCGAGGTTCAACCAGCAGAAGAGGCCTTTCTTCAAGAAGAGCCAGACTAGTGTGGGCCAGTCCAGTCGGTCTGACTCTCGGCCAATCGTGTGCTACACCTGTAATCAGCCTGGGCATACTTCTAGATTCTGTCAATCCAAGGGAGAAAGAGCTTGCTTTCACTGCCAGCAGACCGGGCACCTGTTCAAGGATTGTCCTTTTTCTGGTAAAGCGGCACCTTCGCAAGGCGCCGGAGTTTCTTTCTTTCTCTGTGGCGCAGCCGTCTGGCGGCAGAGGTTCTCAGCAGGCTTCCAGAGGTTCAGTGGCACCAAGGAACGGACCACCTCGGAACGATCAGGGGAGAGGACGAGGGCGTCCTCAAGGGAGAGTCTACTCTTTAGGGACTCAGAAGGAGGAACCGATGGAGAACACGGTGATGGAAGGTACCCTCAATCTTTTCAGTCTTTTGGCTCTAGTGTTGTTTGATACCGGTGCTTCGCATTCCTTTATCTCTAGAACTTGTTGTGTTAGATTGGGTTTGAAACCGGTAGAAGTAGTTAACCCGCTAATGGTAGTTTCACCTTTGGGTAAGAAGGCTTTGGCAAACCAAGAATGTAGATCTTGTGTCTTGAAGATTAGCGGAGTGGAGTTGTCCTATGATTTTCTAGTTCTGGAAATGACGGACTTTGACATCATCCTTGGTATGGATTGGTTGTCTGTTTTTTAAGTCTGGTTAGACTGCTCTCAGAGGAGAATTCGTGGGGTCTCCTTAACCGGTGAGAGGTTTATGGAGAAGTTGGTACCCTATGAAAGGATGAGAGTCACTTTCTCTGGCCTTAGGGCGTATCCCGGTAGTGTGGTGGCAAACATGGGTTGGGAAGGTGTAGGTGGTGTAGAGTCTGTTGCTCCTCGGGTGGTGTGTGAGTTTATGGATATTTTTCCTGACCAGTTGGCTGGGCTACCGCCACGCCGAGAGATAGAGTTTGTTATAGATCTACAGCCAGGAACATCTCCAATTTCCATGGCACCGTATCGGATGGCGCCGGCAGAGCAGAGAGAGCTAGCTACGCAGGTAGAAGAGCTTCTTAGCCTTGGTTTTATCCGTCAGAGCAACTCGCCGTGGGGCGCACCTGCTCTCTTTGTGAAAAAGAATGATGGATCGATGAGGATGTGCATAGATTACCGGCGGCTTAACCAGGTAACTATTAAGAATAAGTATCCGTTGCCTAGAATAGACGACCTCTTTGATCTTTTGAGGGGATCGAAGTGTTTTTCGAAAATCGATTTGAGGTCGGGTTACCATCAGTTGCGGATTCGAGAGGAGGACATTCCAAAGACTGCTTTTCGGACGCAGTATGGCTTGTACGAGTTTGTTGTAATGCCTTTCGGTTTGACGAACGCACCAGCCATGTTCATGGACTTGATGAATCGGGTGTTTCGACCGTATCTGCGAGAGTTCGTGATAGTCTTCATCGATGATCTTGATCTTTTCGTCATCAGAAGAGGAGCATGAGCGTCATCTGCGGATTGTTCTTCAGACTCTTCGGGAGCATCAGCTGTTCGCTAAGCTGAGCAAGTGTGAGTTTTGGTTGACTCAAGTGCAATTTCTGGGACATGTGGTGTCTCCAGGAGGAATCTCGGTAGATCCAGCAAAGGTAGAGACCGTGAAGACTTGGGAGAGTCCCAAAGAGCGTGTTCGAGATCCGAGCTTTCTGGGATTAGCAGGATATTACCGAAAGTTTATCCCGCACTTCTCTCAGATCGCGGTACCGATGACTCGGCTAACGAGGAAGAACGTCAAGTTCGAGTGGAGCGAAGCTTGTGAGAAAGCATTCCAGGAGCTGAAGGAGAAGTTGACGACGTCTCCAGTGTTGGTGATACCCGAGCAAGGACGAGGTTACGATGTTTATTGCGACGCGTCCAAGTTTGGTTTGGGTTGTGTTCTGATGCAAGAGGGGAAGGTAGTAGCTTATGGTTCCAGGCAATTGAAGGGACATGAGCAGAACTACCCGACTCATGATTTGGAGTTGGCAGCTGTTGTATTCTCGTTGAAATTGTGGAGACATTACTTATATGGTGAGAAGTTCAATGTGTTTTCTGATCACCATAGTCTCAAGTATATCTTCACTCAGAAAGACTTGAATATGAGGCAGCGTAGGTGGATGGAGTACTTGGGAGATTATGACTTCAGTCTCTCCTATCACCCGGGGAAAGCCAACGTGGTGGCCGATGCCTTGAGCCGGAAGTCTCACAGCGACGTGGCAAGGATGGCATCCTTACAGTGGAAGATGCTCGAAGTTTTGTCCGAGTACGATCTGGAGCTAATCGAAGGAAGTGGGTCAGCAAGAATCCATAGTTTGGTTCTGCAACCCGAGGTAGTTGGATTGGTGTTGGAAGGACAACAGAGCGACCCAGAAGCGAAGGAGTTGGCAACTCAGCTTTCAGGAGGAGCAACTTTAGAGGATTGGAAGATCAAAGCGGACGGAAGTCTTACTTTCAAGGATAGACTGTTTGTGCCAAAGTCGGACGAGTGCAGGAGAAATGTGCTTGATCACTTTCATCGATCTCGCTTTGCGGTGCATCCCGGTGGTACGAAGATGTATCGTGACTTGCGGCGACTTTTCTGGTGGAAAGGTATGAAGCGCGAGGTAGCAGATTATGTATCCAAGTGCCTAACTTGTCAATAAGTGAAGGCGGAACATCAGCGACCTGGCGGAAAGATGCAACCTTTGGAAGTGGCTGAATGGAAGTGGGAGCATATCACGATGGATTTTGTGACTGGTTTTCCTAAGTCTCCTAAAAAGAACGACGCTATTTGGGTAATAGTCGATCGATTGACAAAGTCAGCTCACTTTCTACCCATCAAGAAGACGGATTCCTTGGCTACTCTAAGCAGACTGTATTTGAAGGAAATAGTCAGATTGCATGGAGTGCCTGTATCCATTGTATCTGATAGAGACCCGAGGTTCGTGTCAAGATTTTGGCAAGGATTACAAGAGGAGTTGGGGACTAAGCTGTTCTTCAGCACTGCTTTTCACCCTCAGACGGATGGTCAGTCAGAGAGAACCATTCAAACTTTAGAAGATATGCTAAGGGCTTGTGTGATGGATATGCGGGGAAGTTGGGAAGATCACTTGCCTTTAATCGAGTTCGTCTACAACAACAGTTATCACTCCAGTGTGTGCATGGCACCCTACGAGGCTCTGTATGGCAGACCTTGCAGGTCACCTCTTTGTTGGACAGAGGTAGGAGACAAAGCGCTACTAGGACCTGATCTAGTACGTGAGACGTCAGAGTAAGTTGAAGTGATCAGACAGCGTCTCAAGACAGCCCAGAGCAGACAAAAGAGTTATGCTGACAAAAGGCGACGACCTTTGGAGTTTGCAGTTGGCGACCGAGTTTTCTTACGTGTGGCACCACGTCATGGAGTGCAGCGGTTCGGGCGCAAGGGAAAACTATCACCTCGATATGTTGGACCCTTTGAGATCTTGAAGAGGATAGGTGAAGTGGCCTATCAGTTGGATCTTCCTCAGGCTTTGGAGAGAGTGCATAGTACGTTCCACGTGTCTATGCTAAGGAAGTACGAGCCTGACCCGTCGCATGTGATCAGTTTGAAGAGATTGAAGTATCAGGGACTTAACTTTTGAAGAAGCACCAGTCAAGATTCTAGAGCGTCGGACTCAAGAGCTCAGGAGGAAGTCTATACCTCTAGTGCGAGTGCTGTGGCAACATCGCGACGTACAACATGAGACGTGGGAACCTGAATCGACGATGCAGAAGTTGTACCCTGGCTTGTTCACAGGTCAAGAAGGTAGACTTTGTTCTAAATTTCGGGACGAAATTTTCTTTTAGGGGGGTAGGATGTAATATCCTGCCCCAGATTGGGCGAGTTTTAGCTCGTTAATCAGGTTTAACCGGTTAATCTCAGATTTTGGTTAGGGCTTCGAGAAAGCCCAAGTTTGGCCCGATCTGAGCCCGAAAACTCAGTGATTCAGCTCGTCGAGCTGGAGGGGCATTTTGGTAATTTACCACTTCTTGTGTAATTTTTATAAATTGTGTGATTTGTGAATATTATTGGTGAATAAGTTTTCCTTAATTAAGGATTTGCATCTCTGATTTTAAAATAAAATTATTTTCAGAAAATAATATTTAAATATCGCCCGTCAAAACCCCGAAAGCGAGTATTAATTATTTTAAAGGGTTTTGAAAATGAAATAAATTTTGAAATTAGTATTTTATGGTAAACCATTTTAAGAATGGTCTAGTTATTTCATTTCACTTCAAAATAAGATTTACAAATTAGTTATTTTTACATTTGTTTAATTAAGTAATTAAGGGTAAAATATGAATTTTATTTAAATAAATGATTTTTAATAAGAGATAAAATTTGAAATTTTTATGGTGATTAAGATTTTTAAAACCCAACCTATATGTAAGGTTGGATTAAATTTTTGAGCTTTTGAAATTACTGTTTTAGTTAAAAATTAGGTTTTTTAATCAAAATAGGGCCCTTTTTGCAAATATTGGAAAAGTGGAGGGCTGATTTGCAAAACTGCAGAAAAATCTGCAGTTTACTGTAGCAGCGTCACCAGCGTGCTCTGCTGCGATTTTTCCGACGATTTTCCGGCGTCCCGTCCCATCGGCCGCATGCCGGATTTCTCGGCCGAAAAAGCCTATAAAAACTGACCTTCTCCATCTGTTTTAACTCCCAAAACATCTTCTCTTCTCCCTTCTATCTCTGTGTAAAATCCAGCCGGCCGACCCTCTTTTGTAACAGTAACTTAGAGGGAAATTTCAAAAGAAAATCCGGATTTCAGCTCGGAAACTCAATCAAAGGTAACCACTGCATTCCCCTTTCAATTTCGATAGGTTTTGAATAAAAATTTTTTGAATTTGGTTCTGATTTCACTGAGAAAATCGATTTCAAAAATTTAGGGAAAATTTTAGGGTTCCTCGTATCAGTGAGCTTCCGGTGTTAAGATCGGATGGCTCACTGAGTTTCAGAGCTCCAAACTCTTCCTGTGGAAAGAGGACTCCCGGAGGAATCCATCGGACCGGTCAGATGTAAAAACAGAGTCCCGAAAATCCCCCATTTTTCATTTTCGGTTTTACTGTTCACCGGCCGTTCACTGTCTGTTGCAGACAGTGAACGGGTAAGAAGAAGAGGAAGAAGAAAGAGAAAAAAAAAAAAAAAAATGAAAAAAAAAAAATATTTTTGATATTGCTATGCTTTCAAAAGGTTGGTTCCCATCGGAAAAAAAAAAAATAGTAATAAAATAATAAAATAAATGATTAAATAATTAAATATTATTATTTTATTCCCAAAAAAAAAAAAAAAAAATTATTTTTATTTGAGAATATGGTTGCTTATGATTTCAAATGGTGGTTCCCACCGAAGAAAAAAAAAAGAATAAATAATTAAATAATTAAATATTATTATTTTATTCCCAAAAAAAAAAAAAAAAAAAATTATTTGAGAATATGGTTGCTTATGATTTCAAATGGTGGTTCTCACCGAAGAAAAAAAAAGAATAAATAATTAAATAATTAAATATTATTATTTTATTCAAAAAAAAAAAAAAAATTATTTCGTTAGATTATGTGATGTGATGATTTATACCCCTCTTGTTAAATAAAACTGTACTAACCCCTTTCTCTTATTATTTATAGTGTAAATATTATTGTATCCACTTTCAGTCCGACACTAGTCGGGAACTGAGTGATTCACTTTCAGGCCGGCACTATAGTCGGGCACTGAGTGACCTCGAGGCCTACTCAAAATGTCAGCTCTGGTCCTATCTAGAAGACAACCGAGAAGTGACCCGAGGATCTAGACCTCACTCAATACGTCAATCTGGTCAATGCCCAGAAGACAATATGAGTTTGGACTGAGCCCCTTTTATTATTATATTATTATCTTGTGGATGATTTAAAAAGGCTAGAAACCAAGTAGGAGACTCATTTCCATGAACCCTGGATATTTTGTGGGAAAACGTGTGATTTCCAAATACTACGTATATGTACGTATCTGATATGTATATTGATTGTGCACTTGTATGTTGTTTGACAGAGACCGCGAAACCACACGATCACGGTGAGGGAACTTAACTCTGCAGATTTTGTAAACAGGTGTTATATTGAGCAATGAGTGGTTTCGATTTTGATGAACCCACTCATGTGCCTATACATGGTGCACTATGGTAAGAGTGCTATGATATTACGATGTTGACCGTATGTGCATGTAAGACTGCTTCCACGTACCTGGGCTATTGAACCAATATCGGCCATATGAGAGATGGTTTATGTCTACTGGACCATGGGCGGACCATGCTGTCGTCAGTTGCTGACTTGAGGGTGTCAGTATCGGCTAAGTTTAAGAGCCGGAGATGTACTTGCAAGGATGTATTTTGACCGTGTCGGGACTTAATACTGGTCTCAGTATAGTCGGCAGGCGTTACGGTGGATAATGGCAGTGATTGATAGTCTGATGGTGTTATTATCTTATTTGAAATTATGCTTACTGTTATCAAGCATGTGATATTGAACTGTTGCTAACCTGTTTTACTATTTACTTAATATGCATTGTTAATTATCCTTCACTGGGCTAGTTAGCTCACACCACTCACCTTTCAGGCAATGAACCCGAGGAGGAGGACCCTCTCTTTCAAGCTTAGGGCGTTTAAGCTGAAGCAGTGCCTTGGGATTCCCCCGGAGGGGAATGCCATGATCTTGCTGTTGGTTCTTAGAACCGTCGTTTTTATATTAAGTACCGGATGTGGTACTTAATTTACGTTGTAATCGGCTATGTTGCCAATTGAGACAATGTTATGATTAATTAATGATGTTTGATTTTGATTATGTTATGTGTTGATGATTGTTTATGTCTGAGTTTCTGGAGGCAGGCATATGGTACATGTTTGAGTTCACTTAATGGGCTGATGTGTAACCACTGGGCCTAACTGTTGATCCGGCCCAGTAAAAGTGCTTGAAGTTTAGCTTACTTACCTTTCAAAAAAAAAAAATTAGTCGCGTTCCGGGCCCACTGGTCGGGTCGAGGCGTGACACAGAATGCTGGACAATGAAAAAAAAAAAAAAAAAATGAGAACAGTGGAGATGCATATGTTACATTGAATGAGTGGTTTAATCTTAAAAAATAAAGTTAAAAACAAACACATTAGAGATAATTTAAAAATAGTTCTAATAGATGACAAATTGAGAGAAATTTACTTGAGATTATTTTGTCATATTAGTAAAAGACCAAGTGCATCCTCGATGTGGAGAGTGAAGGGCTATGGATCGAATACATTAGAAAAAGAGAGCGGCCTTCGAAAACATAGAAGGAAGTGACAAAAAAGAATATAATAGACTATGGAGTGATTGATAGTATAGTTTATGATAAAGTTAATTAAAGAACAAGAACTCTCTTAGAATCTATTTAGATGCTAAGATATATTTAGATTTTCTTAATTACTAATTACCAAAGTTATATTTATATGCTTTCCTATTTTATTTGTTTCACATGCCGCGTACTTAGTTATGCAGTTTGACCTATTACTCAATTTAACCAACCAAAATCAATTAAGCTCAAATTAAAGATGAGTTATGAAGTCAGTTTAAAAATAGACTAATTAGGTAGTTAAAAGAAGGCCGAAACAGGGTCCAAATATCGACCGATACGTATCGTATTAGGCAATATGATACGGTTTTGAAACCGTATCGGCCGATACGTCGATATCTCGGCCGATATCGGTCGTTTTTTTTTTTAAAAAAAAAAAAAAGAGGAGAAAGAAAAATATCGGCCGATACCGAATTTTGCACCCCTGGGCCGAAATAAGAGCTGAATCGAAAGATAGTACTTTAAATATAATATAACGTTAAAGTTGTTTCGCCGAGAGAGATAGGGTGAAACTTGTGTCAGGTTTTAATCCAACTTGAGAAATCATGGGTTTGAGTTATGTATTTGTATATTTCAGATTGGATTGAGTTGGAAAAATAAAAATTCGTATGAAATTTGAGTCGGGTTAAATTGAGAAATTTAAAATCAATCCAACTTAACATGATATAACCCGATTCAACCCAAAATTTAAACTCAAGTTAGGTTGGATTCAATAAATTTTGTAATGAATTGAATTAGATTTATTAAAAATCCAACTTGATCTGACCCGAGTTTTGAATATGTTGAATGATTGACATAGAAGTGTCGGTGTGAATATATTTTTACCTTTTTCAAAAGATAATGATAGAAGTTGCTTTCGTGATTACAAACACTTAATTAATGTCACACATCCGGATTATAAGATATTGGCTCTAAATCTAATGTCATGCAATCTAATATTTTAAAACATATATTAGATCTCTTCCATAAACTTGGGATATTGACTTCAATCGCATATATGGATAATACTATATGGATGGTAAGCCCATAGGTAATAATATCGGTTGATATGTATATAGGTGGGGCCCACAGGTTGGGCCCACAATATATCAGGTATATATAGTTGATATTGTACTTTTTATTTTTATTTTTAGAAGGCCGATATCAGTCTCATTTTTTGTTTTTTGTAATTCATAAAAAATAAAAATAAAAATTATCGACCGATATTTGGAAAAAAAAAAAAAAGAGAAGAGAGAAAAATATCTTCGATATATTGGCTCCAACAATTTTTCAACCCTTGGGTACGCCTTATTTTCTAAAATGATTGATGAGGAAGAAAAGAAAAAATAGAGGGCTACGGCTCTTTATCACTTGTCTAAATACTCTATTGTGGGCTTATTAAAAAAGTTTAAAAAATAAATATTGGTTGTGAGTCCAGTCGATATCTCGGCTGATAATCGTCTGATACGGACGAATATTGGCCTAGATATTGGCCGATATTTATATATATATATATATTTTTTTAAAATAGCTTTTTATTTTTTTTAAATGAATTTTTTCAAAAAAAAAGTCACCGAAATTTCTGAAAAAGTAGAATTTTGAAGAGAGAGAAAAAAATTCGGTCGAGATCTCGGCTGATACAGTATCTCAGGCGAAAATTCAGTGGAGCCAAATTTTTTACTCCTGGAATCCAGACCTGAAATTTAGGTCCAATTACAACTTGGGCAGGGCCTGAGCCCTTCCCTCGAGGACCTGATGGCCCGGTCCAGCTTTCTGTTTCAAGCTCAAAGTTGATTAATATAAAGTAAGCCCATACCCGAGCTTGAAACACTACACAGGCTTTGAAAATCATGGTCAAATCCAAGTCCATAACAGGGGTTCAAAAATCGGCTTGGCCGATATATCGGCCGATATGTGATACGGACGATATTTCGGCCGATAATTTTATCTCTCATACCGATATCGGCATTTTCTCTCTCCTCCGATATCAGAACCGTGAAAAAACCGCAAAAAACAATGATGAACTGTGACAAAACAGCAAAAAACCGTGAACACCCTTGAGAACCGTGAACCCTGAACCGCGGAAAACCGTGGAAAACCGTGAAAAACTGCGAAAAACCGTGAAAAACTGTGTAAAAACCGCGAAAAACTATATCAGTGTTTTTTAAAAAAATAAAATTAAATATCGATATTTATGAATATCGGCCGATATTATGACCGATATTTCGGACCGAATATCGGTCATATCGGCCAATATTCGGTATTTACGGCCGATACGATATGTATCGGCCGATATTTGGACCTTTGGCCCAGGAATCCTGACTAGGCCAACAGAATGCTTGAGGCCAATCAAAAGGCCAAATAGAATAATGAGTTTTCACCTTATATACATAAATTAAAAAAAAAATTAATCTATGACTTTTAACCATAATTGAGAGTTTACCTAAGGTCAGAGGTTACATTTTACATGGACATGAAAACACTGTTAGTTTCTATATTTTACTATAGATTTATTACCCTTTTTATACAAATCCGGCTTTCAGGATTTTGGGCCTGAGCATGTATATGCCTAAGCCCGATTGGAATTCAGGCTAAAATTTGATGCCCAAACCCTCTTTTTCTCGTGCCTGTCACTCCGAGGGGCCTTTCGACTAAATTTCCATTCCTAATTGAACCATCAAATGCATCTTTCAGTATTCTTTGCTCATATTAGCATTGAAGAGCACCTGAGTATGCATTCAATCAGGCCCAAACTTTGAATTTATCAGCTGGGCTTATTAAAAAGTTAAATTTTTCAAAGTACTGAATCTAGCCCTGAATGATTTCATTCAATATGTAAAACTATGTAATATTTCCACAATATTCAAACAAGTATATCTGACAAAAAGCCCAATTCAGGTAGTTTGGCCTGTTCTTAATTCCATCAGTTAGTACCAGGCCCAAAATTTAGGTCTAATTACAACTTGGGCAGGGCCTGAGTCTTCCCTGCAGCTCCTGATCGCCCGGCCCATCTTATCTAGTCACATAGACATATTTATGCACAGTTAACATTGTCTCATAATCAATAGTCTCAGTACTGATCGGAGAGAAACTTATCTGTAAATCTGTAATGGATGGGTGTAACTTGTTTGACTGGGCTTCAAAAGGCATCAACCTGGCCCAGGTGATATCGAATCGGCACCCAACTTCACAAGAGCGGAAATTGCATTGGGTTGGTGGGCTAAAGACGGCCTGACTCAGCAAACAACAATTTGGTTATGATATTAAGCAATCAATTGCTGCAATAGACTCAGATAAGAGATGATTATGACATAAATGAACAAAAAAAAAAAGCCCTACTAGCAATCGATTGCCGAAACATCTACGTCGTCGCACATCTTGATTTATTAAAAATCTGTGAGACCCATTGGAAATTTTAGAAAATAGAAACATGGGTCTGCCCCAAACTAGCAGATTTGATTACATGGAACAAAATACATAAAAGAAAGGTAAAATTACAGAGTACAGACTTGCAGTCACAAACAACTCTTGTTTATTTTTAAGGTAATATTAAAGAGATGGCAGCTGAAGAATACATAGTTTCACAGTCTTGAAGGATGGATTGATGAGGCAGGCAAATGCAGCTGAAGATTTTGGGCCCATTGCGTCGAATTTAACGACGATATTCGGGTGGGCCAAGTACCACTGGTGCAATTGAAGGTTCCTTCACTATAGCAGTTAAATCTTCTTGTTTTTTATCCAAATAAGCTTCTAAGAATGCAACAATGATTCCCCCTACAAACTTCCTCATTGGCTCCCTATTCTTCCCATTTGTACACATGCAGTAATTCACAAAGCCCATCAATTTTGGTGGTTTTGGGTCATCATTCAACATGTCCATGTGACCGTACTCCTTCGCGACGAAATGGTAACAGGGCTTTTTGCTTTCTGCAAAGAACTCCTCATGGTTCACTCCCTCTGGGGCACATGATGGCGCACAACAAATCTTGGGTACATCACCCAATCCAGTTCCAATCACTAGAATTGGAGCATTGATGTCGAAAGACTGATCGACATAGGTTAGGACCTGAGGTTTAAGTTGTTTCTCTTTGCTCGTACCAGCGACAGGATCGACGCCGATTACGGCAGAAAATTCTTGGGAAGTTTGGACCAGGCCCAGTGCAATGGCGAATGCTGCTCTGCCTCCTCTGCTGTGGCCGGCAAGAATGATCTTGTCAAGTTTTGGTATCACTTGTTGGGGAAGTTCAGATTGCAGTCCAATTGACAACCAGTTAATGACAGCAGCAGCAGATTCAAGTTCTTGGTCAGCTTCACTGATGCTGGTTAAGGTGTACAACTACCAAGGCAGTGAACATAACAAGCTAAGTTAGAAGCTAATTTCAAAACATGATCTCCAATATTGTTTTATCATAATATAAACATAATATGCCATTTAAAGAAATTTTTTTTTTTTTTACGTGTAGGGAATCGCGAGATATCTAGCGTAAAATACCTACGGATGAGCCACTACGCCTAAGGCACATAAAGTTAGGCAATGAGGCTCGAACTCGTAATCTCGGAGACAACTAATTGAGATAACATTTAAAGAAGTTAATGAGTACATATAAAAATATGTACTAAAAAAATCTCAAAAACGTTATTACCATTTTTATTTCTTATTATATAATTCTTGAATCTATTTTAGATTAGAGGATAATCTGTTGAGCAAGTTGGATCTCCCTCAGATAAGGTTTGAACCTTTAGGACTATCCGACCATAAAATGTGGCCCGGTCTTAATTCTATGATCAATTTGATCTATCCATTTATTAAATTGCCAAGTCGGGCCCACATCAAACTAGATTGGACTCCGAACCTTTGATCAACCCTAATAATAGTCAAAGATGGAAATCTACAACTGATCATTTAATTAGTGATTGAATGACAAATTTATGAAAATTAGTCACATCCCACTTATAAAAATGAGTTTAAAGTATATAATATAATATTTTATATCATTTGATCATTGAGGCCAGGACTGGCCCCCCTCTTAGGTTAATTAGGCCACCGCCTAAGACTTCTACTAATGCACTGTATCTAGGACGCCTGAGATTTCAGAGTCGGTACTAATTGAGGCATTGATGCTTCACCAAGTTCGAACCAGTGAATCAATCACTGTTAGTTTCATCTCCACACAGTAGACAAATATATGTCTTCAGCACAATAGTACTACACCACAAACAACCATCTTTCATAAAATGTTTTAATCTACTGTTTTGAATGGTAAAATTAAATAATGATGAATAGTTTGATCTAATCAAAGCAGTTTTTCTTTATTTTTCGGAACATGGGTATTTCAGAGGTGAGATTAACACCACAAACATGTGTAAACATCTCAATCCACACACACTGATTAAATCGATAAGCTAAGACTTCACTTTATTAGGAGAACTTTTTGACCGTCAAGCTAACCCCAACAATTGATTTAAAGAAATCGATAAAAGGATAAAATGAAAAGAAAAAAAAACATAATAGAAAATGAAGAAACTGATAGAGAAAAACCTGAGGAGCGGCAATAATGTATCCATAAGAAGCAATGTGGTTGAATATGCCTGTGTAGTATTTGCGATCGAGTATGAAACCATGAAAGAAAATCATTACAGGGTATTGCCCAGCTTCAACAGGGTAAGTTATTAAAAGAGCCTTTGAATTTACTTCTGCCTCTATTGATGTCACTTTATAGCTTCCTTCTTCAAACACAGATTCTGCACTCAATAATTTCTTCTTTTCCTGCACTTCCAAAACCAATGCCATTCTCTCTCTCTCTCTCTCTCTCTCTCTCTCTCTCTCTCTCTCTCTTGTTCTGCATTCTATTGCATGGTTGCAAGATGATTATATAGAGTTTGTCGAGTGGAGTGTGGATACTTGGACACGCCATTCCATAGTTGACATTGAATGAATACCCAAAACAGCCAACCAAAGAAAAGAATGATAAAAATTCATATTATAAAATTATTTTTTAATGATTTAAGTGTTCAGAATTTTTTAAAACACTTGACCGGTCCTCAAGACATATGCAAGTGTCGTTAGCACACAAAATGGGTAAAACAACGTGGAGTGACCCTTTGTGAGCTATTATCAATGTCGATCTGACATAAAACAGTTGAACAACTCGAGTTGATTCTCTTAATAGGGTATCCATCCTAACACAGGTATTATCTTTTAGGAGGCACGGATTTTAGTAAACTTCTCATTTTGCCCCACATCCATATACAGAAATCGGTTCACTTTTCAGTGAATCGGTTCACCGGTCGGTGGATCAAATTGGACTCTTTCCATCTCCAAGTGAATGAGTTCACTCATGAGTGTACCGGACATGTGAACCGATTACTGGAAAGTGAACCGATTTCTACAGAGGCAAAGTGAAAAATCCAAAAAACTCGTACCTCCTAAAAGTAATTAATTCAAGCTCATTTCGTATTGATTTTAAAGTTAGCTTAAAGTTTTTTGTAATTTAATGGTTTTAAAATGATTTTGTACTCAATAATAATTTGAATATTTAATTTGTAAGGATTAACATGACGATAAAAAATTCACATTTTTACCAAAAAAAATCTAAAATTTAAGTGACTCTTGGTAAAACTATTCGATGCATCAAATAAAACAAAGGTGCACGAATTACTTTTTATAAAGTAATAGGACAAAAATAGATGAAAAGATGCTCCTCCAAAATGACAAAGATTTGACACGTGTCTGGGTAGGTGGGGGTTTTTTTACTACAAAGTTATAAAAAATTACTGATTATAAATATCAAAGTCGACTAAATTGGTATTTAATGACTTATATGCTTACACATATTGATCAGCATAGGTCAAGTTGATGATATTTTTCATTATTATTTTAAAAAAATTAAAAACAAATTTGACCCATAACAGTTGATACACAAATACCAATAAAATATCTTCAATTTGAATTTTTATGAGAAAATTTCAAACTATACTATAATAAAAGTAAAATTTTGAAAAAAAAATTCAAGAACTTGTAAGATATATTGTAAAGATGAAGATTGTGACAAAAATGGACCACTGCACATTTTTCATTATGTTGGTAGGTTCTTGCATTTAAAATCACGTGGTGCAGAGTATTTGATAGATTATTGTCAATGTCATAAATCAAATGATAGACATGCTTGGTGGAGTCTTATTTGGAGTCTTGTTCGAATCAAAGATACTAGGAGAGAACCCTCAAAAAATACAAAAGGAAGTGATAAAAAAGAATATGATCGACTATGGAATGATTGATGGTATTGTTTTAGGGTACCTATCCTAACACGGGCATAATCTTTTTGGAGACACGGGTTTTAATGAACTTTTTATTTTGTCTCGTATCCATCTGCAGAAATCAATTCACTTTCTAGTGAATCGGTTTACTCATCGGTGCACCTGACAGGTGAACCGATTTCTGCAGATGAATGGGAGGGAAAGTGGGAAATCTAAAAAACCCATGACTCCTAAAAGAGTTTTCCCGTGTTAGGATAGCCACCGTTGTTTTATTATAAAATTAATTAGAGAACAAGAACTCATAAAATCAACTCTAAATAAATGGAATTATTAGCTGCTGATGATGCCATAAAATAAAGATGACTTGGCTCTAATGGAAATCTAGTCCTAATTCTTCTTCTTTTTTCACTTTACAAATGATAAATTTTTGCATTATAACATGATTTATCCTAATTATATTTTATAATCTAAAAAGGTTGGTACGACTCAGTTGAATTTTAAATCAAATTAATTAATATATTTTATTAAACGTGGTCAAAATGAATTTCAGCTTAAATGAATTTTGAATGGAAATCAAATTTTAAAATTCTTAAAATCATGATTTCACCGAATTGATGCTAAGCTCACTATAGAGGTTAGATTGTCATTCTGTTTCAATATTTTTCACCAAATCTTTTTAGAGTCAACATATAAATTTAATGCCTAATATTGAAATTTGAGTTTTTTTTTGAAAAATAAACTGATATATATTTTATTTCAATAACATTCAATATATGTCCATACTTTTTACACTAACTCCACTAATAATGGTGGAATTGAGTCTATTATTTTGATATTTTTGGATAAAATGCTTCAATGTTAGCCTAAAGGAGAGGGCCACAGCTGAATCTTCTAATAAGTTAATAATTATATGACGCATTAGTATGGCTAAAATGTTTGGCCAATTTTTTTTTTTCTATACTAGAACTGAACACACAAATTAACTTTATAAAAATAACTTGTTAACCCAATGGGTGTAGTTCAACTGGTTGCCTCCTGCTTAAGGAAGCGGGACGTTGCAGGTTCGAGCCCTCATGGTCTAACCTTGGTGTTCCTTAGGGGTAGTGGACTCACCCGTGGGAGTTTTACGCTGGGTATCTCACGATTTCCCACACGTAAATTCAAAAAAAAAAAAAAATTGTTAAATTTGAAGCCTGTTTGATTATCTTACTTTTAATATTAAGATATAAAATCTAATTATTTGATAATTCACCCCAATTGCTTACTTAGTTGTGTGGGTTGATCTATTACTCAATTTAACCAACCAAAATTGATTGGTTATGAAATCAATTTAAAAATAGAGTAATTAATTAGTGGATGATGGTCAAAATATGAGCTGAATGGAAAGATAGTACCTCAAATTTAATGAGTAGACTAAGTTAAAACTCTGAATCCGATTCACTACTATTGTCACAAATATCATTTTTGGAATATTTACGGTGATTGATAATATCTAGATATTTTCAAATTTTCAGGTTTTTATCAGAAAATTAACGAGAAAATCTCACAGAAAATATAATATTAAAAAATAATAAAAATATAATACAAGAAAATATTAATAAAACAAAAATCTTAATAAGGAATTTACTGAAACTTTATGAGGATATTATTATTTATCGTATTTTAATACAATTTTATCAGGAATTTACTATAGTGTTGATAAATATGCCTTATTAATAAAGTAATAATATTTTATTAATGTGATAAATTTAAAATATCTTCCACATTCCGTGAGATTGTTTACTTCTAAGTTTGAACCAGATTAGATATATTGAATGAGTGACATAGAAGTATTGGTGCGATTTGATTTGTTCTCTGTTCAAAAGGACAATCATAGAGTTGGTAGGCCCTATTTTATAAAATGACTCATCAGGGAGAAAACAAAAAAAAAGGACTGCCACTCTGTATCACTTAGTGCATATCCTCTATTGGGACGAAGAAAACAACTTTTTAAATTTATTGGTCGTATTGGGCGGTCGGAATCTAGAAGGAGATTTAGGAGTTTGTAAAGAATTTGTATCACTCTATCTAAAAGGCTAATATTTTGGATTGGAAGTGAAGGTCCTAACAAGTGGTATCACAGTCAAGTCTCAGACTACGTCATGTGGAGTTAGGGCATCCCTCAGACAAAAAGGATGACCGACGTCGCTCTCTCCATCTTACATTTTCTTCACCTTAATTAAGTTTGGTCCTCTTTTATAAGAAAGGTCTAATCATAATTAGGGTTTTGAAAAGTAATTGACCTTTATTGAATTCAAGACTTTATTCAGATCTATTGTAAGGATTTTTTTTTAAAGATAGATATCTCAACTAATCACATGAGTATGTGTGTAAACCTTCCAATCTACATAGACTGGGTTAGTCGACATGGAGTAATTCTATGAGTACATTTCACAACTTCTACAGCCCATCCCAAAATTTCGAAGTGATCCAATTGGGCTGTTCAACTAGTGAGTGGATGAGAAGAAACAAGCCACTCAGTTGCAAATGAGATTTTAAATTTTAATTTTAAGCTGTAATTAAATAAGAAAATGATAGCAAGTGTTTTTTTTTAATCAGCTAATATATTGATCCAATATAGATAGGGATGTAAGCAAGTATTCAAAATCTAAAAATCCAAAAGCACTCATAAGTGGATTTATATACAAACTTTAGATTTGTTTTTACTACTAAAATATGTTTTTAATGCAGGTCTGGATCTATCTATTAATCCTAAGAACAAGTAATGAAAATAATATATTTATAGTTAATAAATATGTAATATGTTAAATTATGAGATAAAACTCTAATGTTTACCCTCGTATATCCTTGCCATAATATCTATTATGCTTGGAATTAGGAAATAGTATGAGATATGCGATATAATTGGATTTCACCATTTGAATTGAAGGTTTTTCACTTGTTTTATATTTTGTAATTTTTATGGTTTCTCTTGTGACATCTGTTTTAATACATTTCTTAATATTTTTATATAATTTTCTTATAATATTCACTAATTATATATTGTATGAGATTCATGAGATTTAAGTTTTTTTTTTTTAAATATAAACTTGTTTATTTAATTCATTCATTTTCCTTTTATACAAGAAATGTCAATATTTCTAGTTTTGAAAATATTTGAACGCTGATTTTTGGATTGTACATATTTATGAATCCGAATCAAAACCTGACATGATCTAAATATGAAATATTAGATGAAAGCAAATTCTAATTTTTTATGGATTCTCTTGTGACATCTTTTTTTACTCTAAATGAAAAGAAATTTTCCTATCTAAAGGGTAAGTAATTCATTTCTCTTTGCAACTTGTTCAGTGGAAAGAAATTCGAGTTTTTTCCTCACAAAATCGGGAGTTTTTCATTGAAAATATGTCTTCTAGTAAGCATGTGGAAGAATAGAAGAGGAAGCCTGCCTTGCCTACCGAAAAGGCTGCCTTCTTTAACTAGTATGGGTAGCTCTGTTGATCTAAATTTTTAGGATTAGACTAGAGGTTTTAAGTTTGACTTCTTCCGGATTTACCTAATACACGAAGCTTGAGGATGGTTTCGTATATCTGTGGGGTTAGTCTCACCTCCAATGTGAGGTAGGGATACCCATGTTATAAAGAAAAAAAAAAGTTGCCTCCTTTTGCCAATGAATATTGATTTGCCTAACAAATCATCCTAGCCTCACTGGAGAGACCAAAAAAAAAAAAAGAATGAAAGAATATAGAGGAGAACATTGTCAAGAACCAAAACAACAAGGCTTGAATGATTAGATAGGATTACGAATTAGCAGCCTTAACCCAGAAATAACTCGATACATTCATAGGTTGGGAAGATTCGACTTCATAAATAGGAGTCAAATGGTTCAATTTTGTTCAATCAAATGGTTCAGCATTTTGACTCCATCTAGTAGGGCACCGCCACCATTCATAATTATGAGCATCTTGTGGATCTTTCATTACCGCTTTACATCACCAGTTCAATCCAATCCGAATGATGAGGTGGCTTCAGATGTTCAATGGAAAGACTATGATATCAGAACATCCAAGTATCAAACCATGAGCAACAAATGAGAAGCCAGAAGAAGAATGTATATGCCTATATGGTAAGTAATTGCAGAAGATTGCAAGGGATGAATTCTTAACTTGGCAGACAGAATAAATTGGAGTTTGTCGGAACAGGTTTTAAGATATTGGTAGCTAGTTAAGCCATTGATCATGATTTACGAATGAATTGGAGGTGTACCTTAATGACATCCATTGTTAGGTTTCACTTCAGAAATAGGGTTCTTCTATAAAATAACAATGTTATGGTACATACTATTTTGTATAACATTTGGTGGATCATCTGGACTCCCCCACTGTATTTCTGTATTTCTGTAACACAAGTAGAAGGGGCTAATGGAAACAATGGAAGAAAGAACTGCTTTATACCAATACATTTCCCAGTCAAGAGGAAAACTAAAGGTGTATTCAATCAACTGACCCTTGAATTGCTCCACTGCAGACAGCAAGCACAATTACCATATATTGTATCGCCAAGTTGCCTATGCCTCATGTACTTGAATACTCTGTCCCACTCTCAGATGATGACACCTGAGATGAGAAGGATGAAGAGTCCACTACTGAGTGTGCCTCTGATGTCGGTCTCTGTGTTTGGCTCCTGAAACTCTCGGCTGGTCTGGGAGGTCTGGTGTTCTGATGAATTTGGCCCTCCTCAGCAAGTCGCCTCAGAAGGTTCATGAGTGTAGGTAGAAACCTTGATGATAATGTAAGAATCCCAGAGACCTGTGTGCTCGAGAAACAAGGATTAATATTTAAGCATTTGTTTTTCACATGGAGCAAACTCATAAAATCCAAATGCTATCATTCAGATTAGAGAGACTTTATAAGGGTTTAAAAACATGATTTGGAAGCAGATTTATCGACTTTGCAAACCAAATCGAGACTCTAATTTAAGACTATTTTTCAAATTCCAGATAATTGACTAGCTAAACTGAAGAATATCATGAATGTAATATAAAATTCTACAAACAGCATATGGAATTTTAATAAATAAAGCTAGCGATTGGGACGCCAGGTTGTTTCATAAAAGAAGCACCAGTCTTGCTTTTTCATCATTTAGATGGTGATAGTCATAGAAAAAGACAGAACGGTGTCCTTCTACAGTATGGGCACCCCAACTACTTAGCCTACAATCTACATATAAAAGTGATGCTTTGCGATTGAATAACTGAAACAGTTGTGCACTCACAGCACCATTACGGAACTCCCCCGGGATGTTGAGCTGAACCCATAGTGCTTTGGAAAGTAAGAAAATAACAAAAAATGCCATGAGATACAAAGGATTCCTGTTTATCAGAAAAACACAAGGTTTCAGCTAGGGGTAAAATCAGAGTCATTGAAAGCAAACAACTTTAAACAGAAAATTGCAAATAGAGTTTATGAGAGAGGAAAGGTTGGGCAACTTAGGTGGCTGTGATTACTTTAAAACAAGCATAAATTCATTAAACCCAAGCACAATCATTGCAATTATCGCCCATGGAGGAGGCAACCAGTCATTGCTACGCTTGTGCGCCTCCTGAATAAAGAGAAAGGGATATGATATAAGACTAGAAGACGGCATTCATTGGCAAAAGGACTATGATACATGAATGACTTGGAATTTGCAGAAATAAAATCTTCTTTGAAAAAGAAAGGCAGGCAGAATATACAGAGGGCAAAATTTCTTCAAGAATGCAAAAGAACAGTCCCAACAGGCATTGACATATGGAGAAAACAAATTCAGTAAGTAAACAATCAAAATTCATATCATGCACAAGTTCACCATTCACTTGATTCCACAATGAATAATATTAGACAATCTGAGAAATAGATGTATCCAACAAGATAAAAACAAAACATTAATCAATAAATTGTGGAACTCTAAATTCCCATGATATGTCAGCCTGCCAAAATCTAATGAGAAAGAACCCTAAGAGGCTATTTGTCATTTTTCCTGCTAATGGAAAGTGAAATGTTTAGAAAATGAGAGTCTTCTCCAATGGATCAAGGGCTCTTTGCTCGGAGCATAGAACACAAGACATTTTCTTCTTCTTCCAAGGAATCCATTTTCTACTGGGGGCATAAAAAAAATTTAGTGAAGAAAAGCATGAGGTTTTCCTCGCTTGGTGAGAAAACATCTCAGTCAATTTTTTATTTTTTATTTTGAAAATAAGATTTTTGACACACACACATGTATATATATATATATATATATATATGTATATATGTATATATATATATATATATGTATATATGTATATATATATATATATATATATAGAGAGAGAGAGAGAGAGAACGGTAGGCTTCCAACGCCTAACATGGTGCTGAGTTCATGGTACATGTCAGATAACATGGATTGCACCCAAAGATAAATTTTCTTGTGGAATTAATTTCCTTAAGGAAATTGGCAAATGGCCCCTAAGGAGTTCATGGTAAGTTCAAATTCAAACACCAAAAAAATTGTTTAAAAACAAGTACCTGCAGACACAATTACAAGAAAATGGAATACGGTCAAACACAAAATGGCATCAAAGTAGAGGAGACATGAACTCACTCACTCTTAAACCACCCTTATCACAGGCATCCACATGCAGGCTGATTCTACTACATGATTGATAACCTGGAAGACACCAGATGAAGTTGCCATGGTTGAATGCCCGCTAATCTAGTAAAGCATATTTATCCCAATTAACCAGGTAAAAGAAGGATCAGGAGATCAGTAAGTTAATCTTGTGTTAAGGATATGTTACAACAAATTTTTGAAATGAAGTGAGGACTAGAGAGAGGGGAAGAAGAAGAGTAATTGCCTCAAGAGACAATAAAATGTTAAAAAAAAGAAGAGCAGCAATAGTCAAAAGCTAGAAGCTTGATCTCTAACAAACATGAGAGTTCATCGATTTGATGGCCAACATAGTGATTTCTGTGAAGTGACAATAATGAATGGAATGATTTGGTCATACAAGGGCCTGAAGATAACCACCATATATCATAACATCATTTATAACAAGTACCCCACATTAAATTAAAATAAGCTGACACACATATATACCCCACTGGTACTAACATATACTTGATTTATTGCGTTGGACATCGTGGGCATGATATGTCACCAAAATGGCAATGAATTCTCGTACTATGGAATATGACTGTTTTCATATTGTCACATGCATTTGCCAGTCCACTAAGAATTGGATACAGTTACCCACATAGGAAAACATAAATTGAAAACACAGACATCTGCAATGTTTTGGCCCGTGAGAGGATGAAGTGAGTACCTGGGACTCTGGGAGTCGGTATCCAGCAGGACAGTGAAAGGGATCCTGAAGGCATATGAACTAGTCTGGACTAGGGACTCTTCGGGCATTTTCTCAGTTAAAGCATTGGTAGATTTGGTCTTACAAGGCAGTCTAACGAGGCACCCACAACCAATTTAGCCTGGAAAGGCACTACCCCCCAAGGGTCCAAATCTTTGTTTGGTGCATTCTAAAAGGAAGGGTGTTAACTAGAGTAGAATTCAAAAGAAGAGGCTTGTTCTACCAGGAGGAGGATCAAATTTGCCCAATATACGAGACAGATGAGGAAGATGTTGATCACCTTTTAATGGGCTACTCACTAGCCCAGAGCCTCAGGACTTACTTTGCGAAGTCTTTTTAAAGTACCCTGGGTGTTTGATAGAACCTGTGTTGGGTCTCTGGAATCATGGGTTATCTCAAGACTTACTCCAAGGTTAAAACTTGCATGGAATACCGTCCCAACAGCCATCCTATAGACCATTTGGAATGAAAAAAACTCTCCAAAGTCTTTGAAGGAAAACCAGCAGATATGAATGAATAAACTCCAAACAACAAAATGGAGACTTTGTGTGTGGCTTCTTTCGAGCAACGAGTTTAGGGGACTTAGACTCAGAGATCTTTTATCATCTTGGGAGGAATGTATGAAGGGGTTTAAGAGGAAAGTGAAGCTCAAAGAACAATGGAGACCTCCAGAACAGAATGTCATGAAATTCAATGTAGACAGGGCAGCAAGAGGGAAACCAAGGCCTGCTGTGATAGGTGGTGTGCTTAGGAATCATGAGGGGACCACTTCCATTGTCTTCGATGAGTCAGTGGTAACTAGAGACTCCAATAAGGCGGAAATCCTTAGCATTAGGAGAGTTTTGAACATCTGGAATATGCATGGGTAAGGTAAACTCATTATTGAGGGGGATTCGACAAATGCAATTAAGTGGGCAAAGGGTCAAAGACGTCAACCATGGAAATTGATCACCGTGGCTAGGGAGATTAGGGAGTTGGCTTTATGGAGGGACGTATCCTTTGTCAAAATCAGCCGAACAGCGAATGGAGTGGTAGATTATTTTGCCAAACTTGAAGTCACCAACCTTTTCTCTAGTGTTTTCCTCCTTTGAGCTCTGAGGGCTTCTTGCTTTTCTTTTATTGTATTTTCTGTTTTCTTGTTTGTATTTATTTTTCCTCTTCTTGTTTGGATCTAATTCAGTTAGAACCCTTCTCTCTTCTTCTTCTTTTTTCTGTACTCTTTTCTTTTTAATATATCTTTCTTCATTACCGCTCAAAAAAAGAGAATAACAGCATCCAAGGGTTGGCCAATGATAAAGAAACGTTCCCTGAAGCTGTATGACAAATCAGATGTAGGAAACTATGGTGAATCTGTGGCAGACAGGGTACAACAGATGACAAATCAGACAGAGAATGATAGAATTGGGATGGAGGGGTTGAAGGAGACATGATTATGGGAGGATGAAGCATTTAAAATTTTGGTGATGGGTCAAAGGATGGAGATTTCTTTCCAAGATGCCATCTCTGTACTGAATTAGATTGATAAAAGAGAGAGATCATCATTGAACTGAGGTGTTCTAGAATAAGCTTCAAGAAATTAGGTCCGAAGGTGGGAACATCAAATTTCTTGAGACTTTGCTACCGCAAAAGAAAAGAAATGAAAACGAGGTGGGTGCAGGTACCAGTAGCCCAATGAACATCTCATCTCAAAAGACCTGATGACTGTTGCACAGACACTTAATGTAAGCAACATGTGCGTGTTGGACACTTCAATTTTGTCTATAAAATCTGTGTCCCTGCCATATTGATGATGTGTCCTTACAGTATCCATGCCATGTCCGAGTATCACAGCATGGTCACCTCCTAAGAGGATGTTTGGCAGAAAATTCCAAGGGGTAGTAAATCAAAAGAGTGGAATTTGATACTTCCCGAAACTTCTAAAATCCCGACAAAAATGACATTTTGTAGTAACCGTGTCATGTGTGCTTGTATTCTTAAGTTATCATATTCTAACAATTATAGTTGAAATTTTTCATAAAAATTATTAGTTACACATCAAAGCCAAGTGATGAGGTCCATGACAGAATTCATTGGTGGGACATCCTGTATTGAATAAACTAAAAATAAAAGAAACACTGCGAACAACAAAATAAAATATGGTGAACCACAGTACACATGAGAAAACGTGCCTGGGCAGAAATAGCTTGAGTGATGGTATACTCAGTTTCTATGCTGAATTGCCTCCACAAAGATTTGCATTGCACCGGAGCAATCAATGTATTCTTTGGAGAAACCTGGTCCACAAACACATCAAAGCTGGATCTCCTGTTTTGGATAACATTGAAGAATACCATCATGAGTGATACCTCTTCCCATGTGCTCGCAGCAAGTGGATCTGAAGAAGCACTTGCTAGACTCCTATCTTGGGCCACAGAAGCAGCACTGGTTCCATCTAAAAGTGAATGAAAAAGTACATTCTCAATTTTATCTGATTTCTCATCCAACCGTATGGCAGCCAGTACAGATAGAACCTTCAATGCCTACAATGTGATGGTACAACTTCAGTAACACCGTGTGTTTCATAAGGCCATGAAACTACGAATAGGCATGCAATGTTTAAAGTTGCACAAAAGGGAAAACTAGCAACTATAAAATACCGCAGCACGGGCATCTTTTGTGATCGCCCGAATGTCTTCCTTCCCTGTCCAGACTCTTGGCATTGAATCATTGTCATGGCTAAATACTGTCAAAAACCTAAAAAAATATAAACATGAGAAGCAACAATAACTAGAGAAAAGAGTGGGTAAAGAAGTACACAGACAAATTAGCTACCTATCCTTCATACGAATCAAAACTTTTCCAGCTTCTTCTCTGGCTTTTTTCTCCACCAAACTTCTAGCAATCTCAACTAGATTCCTGACCATTTTATCAAAAGTTACTTGATCTAATTCATAACCAGCAAGGGCAGTTGAAAACCCTGACACAGCAGCCTCAGTCTCACACTTAAGAAGCTTTCTTATAGATGCCCATGTATCTTGGTCAGCAGCATCAAATAGAGATTCCACGGGCTTAGAAAGTGCTTCAGTGAGTTTTTTCTGTATGACAATAATAGGATGTCCACAATAATTTACTCCAAATATTAATGGTAACAAATGCACAGTTCTTTTTCAGAAAATAATCAATCATACAAGTGAAATAGCAGCAGTTTTGAAAAAAATATAATTTTTAATGACTTAACAGGACTAGGACGAGAACAGAATCCATAAGGGTAAAACAGTGTAAAAACAAACTTTCTTAGAAACCCAGTGCAAGTGGAAAACCTCATAGTCAGCTATCAACTCAGACAGCTTGGTACTACGAACAGATGCTGCATGTGCTTCAATATCACGATGAAGCTTTTCCCATACTTTGGATACATCCCAATTAGCCTGTTTTATGGCCGCATCTGAAAGGGGGGAAAAATCATTCAACAAGGCTTAATCAAACATAAGCATACAAATGTAAATCAATGTCTACCAATGTTCACTCAAGGAAGTTAAACTAGCTATGAAGTAGATGGTTAGGCCTCAGAAGCCAGGAGTTCAACAGGAGAAGCAGCAAACATAAATGGGACTAGGAGCAGAGGCTCATGAAGAGCATCAGGGGTGGGTGAGGATGTGTGTGTATGTGTCAGCATGCATGGGTTTATAACATGGAAAACTGTGGCAGTGGCAGAATGGTTAGGTACCCACTCTTCCATGTATAAGATCAAAGGATCAAACCATGTGATATCCTCTCCGATAACAAATAACATATATAGCATGTTTCTCCTACACGACAGTGCCATGTGCAGCACTGTATGCAGCAATCTATGGGGTCGATGCATGGAGATAGGTTTGTTTGAAAGGCCTTGCCATGGATATGGGGTCCACAAAAAATTAGCACCATTGAATTCCATTATCCATGATTTCAGGAGTCAGATCAACTGTGATAATGCAGTCAATTTGGAATGCATGTCCAATCAGGTAAGATTAACTCAAATGGGTTCAAATTGGGTAGATATCCAATTCTCTATAGATAAATGTGTGTGAAAGGAGGGGTGTAAGGATGGGTAGGATCTAGTGGTGCTATTTTTTTGTGGACCCCATATCCATGGCAAGGCCTTTCAAGGGTCAAAAGATTAACGGTGATAATGCAATCAATTTGGGCTGGATATCTAGTCCTACATGAGATCAACTAAACATGAGTTCAAATTGGGTAGGGATCCAATTTTTAGCAAATAGATGTGTGAGAATGAGGAGGGGTGCAAGGTGGGGGAAAGGGGTGTTAGTGAGGCGCAAGTAGGCCCAATTTGCACAAAAGAAAAATTGTCCATGAGGGATGTCCCTTGGAATATATGCACATATAGGTGTGTATGTAAGTATGCATACATTTTGGAACATTAAGTAGGGAAGCAAAAAGTTGGAAGAAATCTCAAAAACTCATACCTTAGATGGAATTTAAATCGAACAAAATTTTGTAAGGATGAAAACTTGGCAAGTGACTCATGATTCAACCAAGTTGATTCTTTTTGGAAAGGGAAGAAGTAATGTGGGTGGCAAAGCCTAACTTGAAAATTGACTCAACTCAACGTGACTAGGCCCTTTTTTATCTTTTTACAATTCAGTGCAATGGCTTGCCCAACTGTCCAAGTGAAAACTCGATTAAATTTGCTTACTTACATTTTTCACAAAAGACAATTAACAAGTATAGTTGATTTTGATACAGCTGCAATCTAGGTAACTAACGTGGCCAAGTTCCTAGATGATGACTCCTTTTTTTTAGGGCACATCCGTATATATTTTCTAAAGAAAATGAGATTTTCCCATGTTTGTCTCCACAAATTTTCCTAAGAATATGAATTACCAAGGCCAAATCTCCTTGGAAGATAGTCCAAATTTTTCCAATAAAGACCCGGGAGAAATGTTTTCTTAGGAAAATCTATGAAGGATACCTTCACAACTTGAAACATCAAGCTTAAATGGGTTGATCCAACCCAGCTTATTTATTAAACGGATTGACCTAATTTGACCAAGTTTAATTGAGTTGACCCAATCCAGCTCATTTATTAAACAACTCGACTTATACTTTACTCAACCCATTTATTCCACGAGTTGACCAAACTTGGCCAATCTTAGATGAAGTTAATTAGACTCATACTTGACATGATTTATTTACAAAAATGGATCAATTGACTCAAGTACCTAACAATGCTCAAACGGGCTAACCCAACCTAACCCATTTATAAGATGGCGTTTACCCAACCTGACTCGAAACCCAACCCATTTATTATATGTTAACCGACCCAAAACAAGCTTAAATGGGTCAATTTGATCCAGTTTGTTAAGTAGGAAGTACTTGACCAAGCTTAAATGGGCAGAACCCACTTGGACCATTTATTAAAAAGATTGACCCAACCCGACTCATGCCAAACTTGAACATTTATTAAATGAGTTAATCCAACCAAAACAATCATAAATGGATAGACTAGAGCCATAGCCAATCTGACTCATTTCTTTGTTAATATAGAAGTGACAAGTCAACTAAAAGGATGATTCTATAAAACAACTAAAAAATTATACAGTTTATAATTCAATTTTGCAATATTGTTCAATTCAACCCGAATTATGATTTACCATACAAGTCCAATTTTGACACAACTGCAACATGCAATGATGAATAGCGATACACAAATAAAATGGAAGGCCCATCTTCTAGATATGTGGCCTCAATTCAGTTGAAAAAAAGCTTTTGCACAAGAAAACAATGAGTTAAACCTTAATAGAGAAAATATACCTTTGGCATAGTGTGACTTCCAAACAAGTTTTGATTGGGCTACATTTGTCAAAGGGATTCTTGAGGACTGTGTTTTCATATAGACTTAGTCTAACATACTCAAGGACCACCAATTTCTGATGACGGAGCATCTAAGTAGGCTTGTAACTAAGTCCCACTATTAAGCAACCATTGCTCTGATATCCATTTAGAATGGAGATTAGAGAAGATGAAACAGGAGGAAATTGTGTTTTTTCCTTGAACAAAATCATATGCTAAATACAAGAAGATACTTATGCATTACATGCCTTACCACTATTTCACGTTTTAAAGGTTATTATTAATTTATTGAAGTAAAAAAAAAAAGGAAATATACCAAAAGAACAAAGCCCAACAACTACAATGAAAAGGGTTTCCAATACTCGCTGCCTGCGTGGCCTTCAAGTTCAGTTTCAAGTTCTTGGGCTGGGCTCAAGTCTCGGTATAGTGAAAGCCGTACAAAACATATAAAAAAAAACTGCAATGAGACGGGTAAGCTCACATCTACACTACTTCTGCCAACATCCATGCAAATTAGCTCACTGAACACAAGATTATCAAATTTGCATGCATTCCCTTTATATATATATATTTTTAAAACATTGACGACTTCATCCATTAAAAAAAACAAAGATGGAATACATGAGAGAGAACCAAATATAGGAGAATTATACAGGGATCCAAGATAAAGGTAAAAGAGAAAAAAACAACAAAAGGTACGAGGCAAAAGAAAAGGAACAAACAACACTATATGATCAAACGACCCTCCCAACAGTAGATAAAGAGTCCCCTAATCCCCAAACTCCCAAGGCTCAAATGATGAAAACAGTTCCATAGCTAGTCTTTGTTTGTGTACACCCACTTTCGCTAAGAAATCTGCCACACTGTTTGCTGATCGAGGTGTGTGAATGAAAGATATGCTTCTCATCCTACAAAACCTCCTAATTGTCCCCAGTAATACTTATCAACCTCCATAGGAGGGATTTCCTATTATTAGCCCAGGAGATGGCATTAGTTGAGTCACCTTCAATAATGAGATTACCGACCATAAACCTAGACCAAACCTAGAGTGCTCTCCTAATTGAACTTATTTCTGCCTCATTTGACTCCATTATCCCTAAAGGCTCGAAAAAAGCGAAAAGCATTCTACCCCTATCATCATGCAACACCCCTCCGATACCAGCCGGCCTAGGTTTACCCCTTGTTGCCCCATCCACATTAAATTTATATGATCCTACGGGTGACGCTACCCACTCGACTTTACCCTTCCTAACTTTCCCAATCCCTTTATGTAGACAATTATTTTATACAACTAATCCATAACTAACCCCTCAATTAGATTGTGACGACCCAACTCCTCCAACAAGATATTGTCCGCTTTGGGCCCACTTGACCCGGACAATTTTGCATTTGAGTCTGGGTCACTTCCAGACCCAAAAGGCCTCTTGCTGGAAGAGGGGGCTCTCCCATCATATATCTCCTCCCCACATCCCTTCCCTGGGCAATGTGGGACTCCTTCCCACACGTCTAGGTGGGCTGTGGGAAGGGGCGTCACAATCTACCCCCCTTAGGCCCAAAGTCGTCCTCGGCTCGGCTACAAACAAGGGCCCACACAGGCAAAGGGGTGAGCCTGTCTCCAATACCATTTGTGATGACCGACTCCTCCAACAAGATATTGTCCACTTTGGGCCCACCTGACTCTCACGGTTTTGCATTTGGGTCTGGCTCAGTTCCATGCGCAAAGGCCCTCTTGCTGGAAGAGGGTGTCCCCCCCTCATATATCTCCTCCCCACATCCCCTCCCTGGGCGATGTGGGACTCCTTCCCACACGCCCAGGTGGGTTGGCGTCAAATAGATCCTCATCCTATCTAATCTAATATCATAACAGGTATGTGTGTGTATCTGGAAATAACATAAAAGATGGAGCTAAGATATGAAACCATTAAGGTGCTCCACCAACATACAAGTCTGCATTTCTTAACATTAAGAATCCATTTGAAGATATAGTCCTTATGAATCCTTCAGACGTTATGCACCATGAGGGATACGGTTTCCATCCCTCGAGGGATCCTTGAAATACCAACAATAATATTGCATAATCTACAGAAAAATTGTCAAAGTGCCGAACATTGAAACCATAAAACCTTGTACACCTTAAATTGAACAAATATTGAAACAATGTAGACATTCAACAAAAAAGTAGACAACAATCTACACTCTAAGCTTTTCTAGCACTTGAAGATTATAGATGAAATGAAAGAAGCCAAGGCTAGGATGAATTCATGAGCTTTTCAACTAAAACTCATAAAGAGCCAACAAAATGATAAGATGGAATAGTAAAGTACAAAGACGTTTAATACCTGCACATCCTTGATCAAACTCAAGCATACAAGAATGAGAAGTCTCACGAACAGATGCAGCAAACCCTTGCCCTGTCTTCAATGATTGTTCCAAGCGATTTTTGAAATTGTTGAGGGTTTTGGAACGAAGATGCCCCAACATGGCTTGGTAAGCAGGATGAACTAACTGCGAAATCCATGAACAGAGGGGTGATAAAATGTAGATCAACATCTCATAGTCATCAGAGTACTCTTTCGTGATTGTTCAAATTGATTGGTGAAATTATTATGGATTGTAAAATTAATATGCTCCAACATGGTATAGCAAGCAAGGTGTCATCAAAGAATACCCTTTCATCATTGTTCAAATCAAATGGTGAACTTATCAAGGATTATAGAATGAAGATGATCCAACATGGCATAGCAAGCAAGGTGCACAAAGCAAAGAAATTCATAAACAATGAGCAAAGGATGAAGCTCAATTTTTGGGCTTACTTGGTTGCCTTCAAAAAATAATCTCATATTTAGCAGTTTTGCCAAATAAGAAACCTGGTATTTCAAATTGAATGGAGAATTTTTTTCCCCTGAAATGGAATAATTCTGGCGTAAGCTTGGTAGGTTTTTGAATGGATTCAAATCTAAGCATTTTTTCATCTTACAAAACTCACTTAAATTTAGCAACAAAGGCTATTATGACAAGGGTGATCATTCCTATAAAGATTCAACAAGCTAAATAGATTATGATCATCATAGCCATTAACACGATCTATCAAGGGTCAACTTTTGAGTTCTCCTTTTCGATTCTACCCTACCAAAATGACAAAAACCATATTCTCCATTACCCCAAAATCCATCATATCCTTTATCCGTTCAGCCCATATTTTTAGTGGCCTCCTCTCCCTTCCGTTCATTCCATTAGTAACCTTTCAATTGTTCACATTGGGGTTGTTTCCTATCTCCTAGGTACATGCAAACAACCTGAAACAACTTCCTCATTCTCTTTATTGGCATGTCTTCATTTTTTTTTCTTCGTTGCCATTACTTCATCTACATTTTTTCCCTTCATTGTTCATACTTAGCTCCATAAAACACTGTCTACCTGAGAATTGTCTCATAAAATTGCCATGTTAACTGGCATAACACTTGTCACAAAGCACTCCACTAGCTTACCTAGACTCAGCCTTCTCCACACCCATCCAAATAGCTTGTCTAACTCTAATCCTTCATTTGGTTTGAAAGTTACACCTAAGTATATAAATTCATTGACAATGCAAACCATTTAAAATTCTAATCAGCTCCACTCTATTATCCATACACTTAAAATTGCACTCCTTATATTCTATATTTAATCTACTAATTTTTTTTTCTTTAGATGATGGAGAACCCCAAAAACTCCCTACCTCTCCCCGAGTGCAAGGGCATTGGATAAACCTCCAGATGCACGCATAACCCCGCAAGCCACGGGCACGGGTTACTATGGGACTCGAACCTGGGACCTCTGTTTCCTGAGCCAGAGTGTCTACCAGTTGAGTTATCCCATGTGGGGCTTTAGTCTACTAAATTTCAAGCCATTCACTATTGAATGTCCTTCACAATTCCAATTTTCTATTTAATTGTTCTTTTTTTCCACAATTAATACTATGTCTTCAGCAAACAGCGTACAACATGGCGTTTTATCCCATATTTCTGATGTTAAGTGATCCATTATTAAAAAAAATGCAAGCTTAAAGCTAATCCTTGGTGAATCCCAACTCCTACTAGGAACTTCACCATCTAACCTTAGCTTTTAGTTCCCTTATTTCTGTTCTATCACATTTAAGTTCCCTTGTTTTTGGCCTAAGGTGGGTTTTTTGGTCGTATATATTTTCCTCTCTTTGCAATTAAATTATTATCACCATTCAATCCAAAAAAACATTCCACTGTCCCACCAAAGAACATTCTTACACTAGTCGTTGCTTACTACTCAACAAAAGAAAAAGAGTTCGTATGATACAAATAGAAGAGTGAAATATAGCCTCACATTTAATGCCTTAACTTCTAGTTCTTGCCGCTTGGAAGCCCGAACACCCTCATCAAAGTACATAGACTCCATATCATATCTGCAGTTAAAAGAAACGGATAAAACCATGAAGTGAAGTAATAAAAGCAGAAAACGTAGGTGTTTTTTTTTTTTAAATAAAGAAGAAGAAAACCATTTAGTATAAAAGTGGAACATTTGTCTAAGAACAAGAAATGTCCAGGAAACAACAATCATATATGAAAGGAAAATGTATCAAAAGTTTTATTGCGCAAGTTCCAGCCCAAGCCTAATTTTAGTGCCTGACCAAGTTGCACCCTAGCATGTCAGTTCCCAAAGCCAGGGAAAGGAAGAGGCTTGTTCAGATAGGTAGGCAGCTACAAAACTTTCTTGTAGATTTATAATGAGATTTTTTAAGAACAGTTATTTTTTATTTACTAGAAGAAAATTTGATTATCCAAAATTCAAGTACAAGAAAGGAGGATATAAAATAATGATAAAGCCCTTAAGAGAACTCAAAAGGGAAAAAAATATTCACAGGGATAAAATTTAGGCACCAGATGCTTGGAAGACACAGCACAGAATCACTTACGAAAGCAAGGAATCAATTACAATACACAAGGCGGAAGTAGCCTTACTCTGAAAGAAAAGTATCCAAAATGGAGCTAACTTTTACCCCAAAGCCTGACACTGGACCAGATTGGACAGCTTTCTCCAATTCCAACCATCCCTAACATAGATCTGAGAGTTAGCGAATTTTGTGAACAATTTGCTGATCAGTACTAAAAATGCATCTAGGCACATAGAGAAATGGTTACCTCATCAGATGTCAGATGACTAAGCTTTTCATTAGCAATCTCCTCACAACGAACAGTAGCAACCATAACCTAAATGAATGACAACAGGCATGGATTTGTAAACATCACTTCATGAATGGTTGACAGTAGATCCAGTAAATACAAAGTTGAATACTTTGTGAGCGGGAAGGTAAAGGTCTTTGTTCTCCCGTATAACTTTCCATATCTGTTGTGCACTGAAAGAAAATCCAGAAGCAGGAACAACACCTCGTCTGTCACCTGCAAGCCCTCTTGGAGCAATAGAATTAAAAAAACGCTGCCTCAGCTGCTGAACCTATATAATATAAACTGATGGTTATTATTATTTCTGAACTTATGACATCCCTATCAAATATGCTAAAATCAATAAAAAAAAATTCTAGAAACAAAAACAGCCTAACAGATAACAATATGATGCAGAAGATTAAAACTACACAAACAAGAGCTACATACTGTACAAGTAAAACATATACATCATACCACCCAAAAATCCAAGAAGGAAAAGAATTTCCCACAAACAACTCTTCCTCGTCCATCCTAGATGTTACTAAGATGTCCTTGACATCATTTGTACTCCTGATATGCTAGACAAACACCAAAATTGATGCAAACACCAACCAAAATTCTGCCACTAAGAATGCTGACCTTCAAGGCTCCTTCCTCCCAGATCTTGCCCACCAAATTGCATTAGAAGGGGTTTCCTTCAAATTTTAACGTACCAACAACATTTATTTCAAACTCTTATGACACTAACTTAGCCTCATTATAACCCTTCCAATCGTAACACAAAGCATCAAAAGCATTTGGTTTAAATCATGATGAAGAACACCCCCAGTGCCTAGTCGAGCAAGCTTCTCCATTGCCACTCTTTCTGCGTTGGACTTCATGCAGGGTAGAGGACACCATCTATCTAATATTGACGATAATATTAACACCACTCCTCCAAACAAAGAAGCTGGCCAAATCCCATTCATGTCAATAACCAAAACCCCCTATTATTTTCCAGCTCCTTCGCTGGTTCTCTTATTCTTCTTGATCTTGTTGTATCAGCACCTCTAGTGCCTTTTTATCTATATATATATATATATGAACCATTTCTAAAAAAATAACCAAAACCCCCTAAATAAATTTCCGACAAAAAATTGTGAAGTTAACCTAGCATAGATTGAGAACCACACGTACCTTTTTTTGGACCAGTAAGAAAATGAAATACATTAATAAAGAAAAGGTACAAGGCAAGAGGTATAACAGACTAATACCCACCATCCAAAAAACACATCTAACACAAAAATGCATCTCTTAAGAGCATACAGAAATATACCAGACATCTACAGATAATACACTATCAGTCCTTCTATCGGCCCCAACTTAGCCAAAAAATCAATACACCATTTGCCAATCGCTGAACATACTCGAGAAACACCTTCCACGATGAGCACAAGGACCTAATTTCCCTAACAACCGGGTATATCTCAACCACATGTACTAAATTCTCTTTTTTTTCCAATGACAACTTCCATCCCTCCTTCCAAATAAATGTATGTGAGACCTTTTTCTTCTTTTATCTTAATAAAATCTTTTTTCGTTACTGCTCAAAAAAAAAAGTATATGAGACCTTGAAGCCATGACAGATACACAAGTATCCAAACATATCGCCACCATGTCATTACAAAAGCCTTAAGATGTATTGATGATGTTAATGACGAAGCTGGAACTAGAGAATTCAACCACTAGCCACTGTAACTGGTTGTATACCTGCTTTTTAAATTGTTCTTCTTTTTCTTCATAACTGGACAAGGCCGTCACCTCCACCTTTAAATCAAAGAACATAAACATCAGACTTGAACCCAAAAAAATATTATGAAAAAAGATGGAAACATGGCTTATAACTCACATTAAAAAATTCACTTAGTGGAGTATCCTTATGAGCATGGGGCTTAGAAATTGTATTCCAAATCTGCAGAAATAGTACAATCAATGATAACTTGTAACAATTTGCCAATAGGGTAAGTGAAAAAAGTAGAACTCTAAATGCCGAATACAGATAGATGAAACAAAGGTCGTGATGATGATGAACGATAACTTCTAAAATAGAACTTGGTAATAAAGAAAGTTGTATAATACTCCTCGAGGTAGACATGCACCTTCTGAATGTCTTCTCTAAGAATTGGTTCTAAATGCTCTAATGGAGTCTGCATCGCAAACAGCAAACAGAATTGAAGACTAAAGAAGCAAGAATTTTGTTTTATTTTGACAAAGATTCAAGAAGCAATAATAAATGTCTACAAGAAATTAAAAAGATGGATGAAAAATATCTTTGATAAAAGGACTTTTATGAGGTGCCAACCTTTGTTTTGTCACGAATAACAAACAGCAAAGTTGTTTTGCGAGGACTGAATAAGCGCATCATAACCTGCAATATATATGCCCATATGTAGATAAGAAGGATCCCATCCATCAAAGTTTGCACTGGAATGGAAAACCCTGAGCAAGCACACCCAAGAAACTGTCCTTTCTCGAAAAATACCTGAAAAACTGTCTTTAGCAGTGGTCTATTTGCAGCATGTTCCCGACCAATATCATGACACCACCTACAGAAACCACTTCACCTGATCAATACTGCGATAGGATAGCTATATCCACCTAAAGAAATCTCAGAGACTTCCCTTTCGAAATGGAAATAAAATGATAAGGCCCTAAACTTATGGACTTACATGTTTATCAAAACAATGTCCGAAACTGCCAAAGCAAATAGGGCACTCTGCTTCTCAAAGGCAGTGTCATCCTGATAAATAAATTGGATAAGACACTACTTATAAAAAAGATTCAAAAGAGAAAGTATTCATTCAATAAACCATCTACAAAAAGAAAACTAAGCCAAATAATACTGAAAAATTATGCTCAACATTGAATTAACCGTGAAGTTACAGCTAATGTCTGCTCCAAAAATAGAAGAAAAACAACAAACAAACATGAGAAAAAAATAATTAAAAAAAAAAAAAAACAATTCTCAATGCCAAACATAATATACCTTCAGTTGATTAAAGAGGCAAAAGGGGAAAAATGGTAAGAGAAGGTAAAACTTAAAAGCATAGAATGCGGACAAGATATTGTTCCTCAGCAAAACACGTTTAACCACCATAACTATCATGACATCTACACCAATAAATTGCTTGTGACAGGTTAAATAGACATTTACTAGTGCATTGGTTCAAAGAAATCTAAGAAAAATAAAGTTATATTCCCTAGAATGTTACTTCTAACTACCATCATGAACATAGAAACAGAAGAACTGCCAGGAAATACCATAATAGGTTCTCTGTTTGCTTCTTAACTGACTAATTACCATTTTCTCTTTTTTGTTTTACATCTGATGGTATCAACCATCTTTTTTTCAGAAAAAAAGATACACATCAATTAAGGCAGAAGAGTTGCCAGGCATTACCACAGTAGGTTCTCTGTTTGCTTTTTAAGTAATCTACCATTTTCTTTTTTTTACATCTAAAATTTATCTACCTTTTTTTTCTTTTGAAAAAAAAATACACATCAATTAAAGCCACAATATTTAATTAAAAACATTAAAAAAATTGAAATTTCCATTTTGAATATGTACTTTAGAAGAGAAGAAAAATCAACAATAGCTGCATTACCTCTCCTCTTTCTCTCCCGTCAGTGCCTTCCAAATCCATTACAATTGTGCAAGGCTCAATACCAACACACTTGGCTATCCAGATGCCTTTGGTAGTTTGGATCCTGTACTAAAAGAAAGTAAATCACTCTGCATGTTCTTCGTATTGCGACGATTGTTGACTGCTGGCACAGTTAACATACATACACATGCATATATACATACAAGCACATATTCAATATAACTGCATGCATTTTCTATGAAGCGCTAGGGAGAAAGGAAAACCCAACCTTCCCTCCAATGCATCCATCTCCCTAAATTTGGTATAGAAGAGGTGATTCAATAGAGTACTCTTCCCTGCTCCAAAAAAGGAACATTTTTAAAGGAAATGTCACAAAGAAACAAAATTGCAAATAAAGAAAGCAGAACCACCTCATTTGTGAAAGTCATGTACATAGGAATGTTCTTTTTTTTCTTTTTTCTGTTTTTCTTTTTTTTTTTTTTTTTTTAAGGAGAAGGGGGGGTGCCAATGGGTTTCCATTAAAGTATAGACTATAAATTAATTAAACATAATGTAATATTAGAATACATAAGAATGCTAAATATAGAGATTTTGGTAAAGTTTAATGATCAAGGTCATCAAAGTTTGATTATAAAAAAGTAGGGGGTGTAATCAGAATATCCAAGTGTGAAATAAAGACAAAAATAGCCATCGAGATAATACTTAAAAAAAAATATACATATTTAAATTGCTATTGTTGGAGTGGTGGCAACAGTATGTGTTCCCCTAATACCCAATACAGTTGGACTGTTATTGTCGATGACATTAGAACAATGGGGTGGGATGGGGAGAGAATGCAATCAAAGCAGCTTTACTTTGAAAAGAATTAAAACTAAAAAGAACTAAATAAACAAATTAACTGATGTGAAAATGATAAATAGGCATAGGAAATGATCAAACCCGCTGCAAGAGGCCTAACATAGATATCAAAACACAGAACAATTCTTATGCTATCTTCTTGGGCCAGTTTCTGCATTAAAGTGCAATTAACTGCAAGTGGCAATTCGCAATCTAAATGAAGATTACTCATAAATTGCATATTTTGAGAACTCAACAAAGAAGTCCAAAATTAAAGTTTTTTTATCAAACATTCCAAATTATTCCACTTAAATCCCACCATACAATCAATCTGCAATAAAACTACTCCATGAACTCAACAATAGATTTCTCAACTTTTCCTTCTGCAAGTGACACAATTTGCATTATAAACGCCAGATTACTCATAAATGACATATTTTGATTTTTGAGAATCCAAGAAGGAAATCGAAAATTCATTTCTTTCTAAAAATATCTACAAAAGAACTATTCCAAGAACTCAAAAATAGATTTTTATTTCAACTTCTACTTCTGCAAGTAATACAGTTCACATTCTAAACACTATGTTACTCATAAATTGCAAATTTCCAAATTCAACAAAGAAGCTCAGAAGTCAGTTCTTTCATAAACCCTACCATGCAATCTCTCAACAATAAAACTACTCCAAGAACTCAAGAACAGATTCTTCAACTTCTCATTTTCTTCAGTTCAATTCAAACGATTCATTCGGGCAATTCATGTGAAACATTTGAAACGGAAAATCTAAGTGTCTATCCAACAACGAAAATAAAATGCCAGAATCGATCAGATTAAAGGGGGAAAGATTGGTCTACCGCTGCTCTGAGGACCCATAATGGAGACGACGGCGTAGTTGAGACCGCATTCAGTGAGTTTTACGGTTTTGATGAAATTCTCGAGGCCGGAAACGTTGAATACGCGATTGCCGTCGATCAGCTGCGTCGTGCAGCAATCTTCTTCCATTGAGGGATTTGTGAGGAGCTTGGTTTTGTTTGAACAGAAATCGATGGATTTTCGTCACTGCTGGTTCTAGAGTATTGGATATAAGGAAAGAAGCGGCGGATAAAAATATTCGAAAATTGTGTCAGTAATTAAAGTATAAATTAAAAAGAACAAGAAGATTCGGATGATTTCATGGCCCCGTTGGTCTCTACAAATAATAAATACATCTAAATTAATTACGATAAATTAATAATTAATCAAATAAAATTTAATAATTGATTTAAGCAAATTACTTTCTACTAATACGAGACATCTCATGAGACATATTTTAATTTTATCCTTCATTTTACATAATAAATTAATATTAATCTATCATAATAAGAATAGTTTCCTATATTAAAAAGTATTAATGTCTAAATCCCTAAAATTTCTTATCTTGTGATGTAGAATTATAAATAAAATAAGTACTTATATTTTGTATTATATTCTATTGTTTAAATATTTATATAATATTATAAGATTTGATTGGCAAACCATAAACATTGCATCAATAGACTTTCATTATTAAGAAAATGAAATATATAACTTAAACTGTCTTTTTTAAAAAAAAAAATTATATAAGAAAACTTTATATTTTTTTATTTTATACATGGCATTGTAGTTCTTTTAAAAAGACGCCTTGTTGTATAGTCAATCATGATGCCAAAGATCATAATTTTTTAAATAAATTACAAGAATAATATTAATTTTGATTATGACATGTGTTGGCTTTAAAATGTTGTGTATAATTATTATTTGAAATTTTATTAGTAATTATTTTATATAGATGATTTAGTTGTATCAAATAATTAGTAATAATTTTTTATCCGAGTTCATTGATTTACATCATTTATTTTGTATAAATGACACTTGATAGTTGAAATTTATTTGGAAGGGCAATGCTAGAATAATTATTTATATTATATTACTAAAAATAACATTAATTTTTATATAATATATTTGTAAGTCAATGAATCTCATCATCTTGATTTTTTTTTTCTTTTGAAGACCAAAGTATCTAAGTTGTCTCCCCTGACTAATTGTTTCATAACAATGGAGAGTGACCATTTTTGTATTGAAATAGACTTGATCATGAGACTTCCCACAAACAAGGGTGGATTTTGACTTTTGACCACCAAACTAACCCCTCATAGTTTCATCATCTTGATTATTTGATTCTAGATTATCCTAAAATCAAAATATAAAATTGATATTCATATTTAACTATCAAATTTAGATCAATCAAAATTAATAAAAAAATCAATATTCATTAGTCACTCACTGATGTTGGAACCGTTTGTGGTGAGACAACGAAGTTTCATGTTGGTGTAGAACTCCATAGAGGATTTGGTTTGAGCCCATACTCGTCGCACTAAGTGGACGACTTAACAACAAGAATTCAAGATAAAGTGACTTGTGTATACTTTTTGCGAATGATGTAATATTAACTAGTGAAAGGAAATAACGACTCAACCGTAAGCTAAATTTGTGGAGGAAAACTCTAGAGTTAGTGAGGGTAACATGGTAAAAATAGGAAACTACACACTGACATATTATGATAAGTTTAGGTATTTGATCTTTATGGTAAAATTTCAATGAAGTTTCAATTTAGATATAACTAAGACTCTAAGAGTGGGATGCCCAAAATGTAGATAAAATAGTGGGGTTTTGTGTGATAAAAAAAAAAGTCTCTCTTTGATTAAAATGATGATTTTATAAAATAATTATCAGATCAGTGATGCTTTTATGGAGGAGTGTGTTGGACAATAAATAAATAAAAAATAAAAAAAATTAGGACAATAGAGATATGACGCTGGACGAGTGATTTGACCCTTAATAATAGAGTTAAAAATAAAAGAATTAGGGATAATTTAAAGGTATCTTCGATAGATGACAATCTAAGAAAAATTCATTTGAGGTAGTTCTCTTATGTTAGTAAAATACCAAGCACATCTTCAGTGCGTAGAGTGGAGAAACTATATATCGAAGACACTAAGAGAAAAAGAGTAATTTTAAAAATATAAAAGAAATTTATAAAATAAGACATGTTAAACTATGGAGTAAGTGATATTATAATTTATAATAAGATCAAGAATTTATAAAATGATAGAACCCAAACTACAAGTGTAAATCTATTTTTTTCAAAAATAAAATCAAGACATAATGTATCTTTATAAACAGTTAGATATTTATAAAATAGAGTTTAGAGTTCCCATTGTTGTCTCTTATCTAAAGAGGTACATATTAATTGTTTTTTTTTAAGTTTCACCTCCCGTTGATGATCTTGAAATGATTTTTAAACTTTTAAAATTCAATAGTTTATACTTATCAAAATTTATAAGACGAGATTATATGATTTGTTTATATATTCTATATTCATGTAATCATTTATTAAATTAATTTAAAATTATAGAACATTAACTTCATTTGTAAAACTCATAATCTATTTAATAATATATTATTAGTGTATTTCATTAAGGCCTCACATTTAGACACTCAGGTTTTTTATTACCAGATAACAGTTTTCATAATTTTTTATGAAATTACCATTTTGCCCTCCTGCTTTTGATCCTCCTAACGATTCTGCTTGATCATTCGAATGATTCTAGTGCTACAATAATTATTATTTAAATAATAAAATTTTATTTAAAACTTTAAAATTATTTTTTAAACACTATATATTTTCAAATTTTTTTAAATTAAATATTTAAACTAATTATAATAATATAATAAAAATACTTTAAAACTTAAAGTTCTTTTAACATCGTAGCCAGATCAAACTGATCTTTAAAATGATTAGAATCATTTGAATGATCTATAAATAGACTGAAGAATCATTAAAAGAATCAAAAGTGTGAGGAGAAAATGAGAAGTTCACTGGAAATTTTGAAAAACGGTGTCCGATGAAAAAAAAAAATCGTAAGTGTCTAAATGTGCTACCTTCATTAATCTAACTCTTTTTCATTAAGAGTTACGCGGCCTTCCAGATTGGAACAACAAAATTCCAAGAGTGAAGGAGGAATTTGGAATCTTGGTTGGCGTGAGCTGAACGGAAAAAGGATAAAAGGACAAAAGAACGTACGACGATTAAGTGAAAGAAATAAAAATGCGCCGACATTGGATTAGACACGGGTAATGAGTAAAAAGGAAAAAAAAGTCTAGGTACACTATCATTAAAATAATTAAATCAACAAAAAAAATTATAAAGATAATTAAATTGTTCAAAATATAGTTATTTAAATTATTTCAATTTTATTTTATATATTATATGGACATCAATTTAAGTTTACTTTTAATTAAATAATAATAATTTTTTAAAACATTAATGGGCTATGTAATACTTCAACGAAAAAGCTTAAGTATCTTGATAGGTTGTATGGTAGGCCTCATTTGTTTATTATATAATTATATGGATGAATATATTATTTTAAAGTCTATTTATTGTGTTAAAAATTTATAAAGGTAATTAAATTGTTCAAAATATAGTTTATTTAAATTATTTCTATTTTTTTATATATATTATGCTAACAAATTTGGTGTTAAAATATCAGTCAATGTATATCAATTTATAGTATGCCGATATGTAGTGTATTGTCAGTACACTTCTCGTTGCGTTCGATACTACATAGTTGATACAAATTTTTTTTTTAAAACATTTTCAACTATTTTCAAGTTAAATCTTCGATCGAGTATAATTTTAAGAAGGTTTAGAAGTAAGTTCTTCAATTATGAAAGATATTGATCAATTCTAAACATTTTCACTTTAAATTTGACCATTTTAAGTTATTTTCATCAATTTCTTTAATATTTTACTATACGATAATCCCCACTTTAAGAATTTCAAAAAGAAATTTGATCTACTTGTATTTCATTAATTATCTATTAATTACTTTTTAATGGGATATTTGAAAATTGAAGAAATAAAAAATGGACTATATACTATAATATATTCATTCCTCAATCCTCAAACTAAGTAGGTTTTTTTTATTCCTTCTTTGGGCAATCGAGCTCTTGCTTTTTGTTGGGCTCTTTAGGCCTTTTATCCTTGGGCTTGGGCCTAAAACTTAAGCTCGTGTTGATGAACTTCCAATTTTTAAATAGGATTGAGGCCTGGCCCAACATAAGCCGGGCCTTCAATCCTTGAGCTCCAAAGCCATTTCAATAAAAAAGGAAAAAAATTTGAAAAAAAAAAGTCACGACGACTAGAAAGGGTTTATTCCAATTAAAGAAATCCAAGTGGGATTAAAGTTTAAAAAGAAAATTATTAAAATTGTAATTGCTTTTACCTAAGTAATGACTGAGAAATTCAGATTCAAACAAGAAGCTTCCATTAAAAAGTGCAACACATCTTTCTCCCTTTCTCCAGAAGGTCTAATCTAACGTAATCAAGTCATGAGAGTGGTCTTCAAACTCAATTTAATATTAATTATCTATTAAGTAGTAGAGAAAATAACTTTATCAAAATTAATTAGAGATTATCAATATTTTACTTAACTTAAATTTGATGATTATATATATTTGACAAGACTATTTTTTTTCTAAATTCTCACATCAACAATTATTTCATTAATTTCCCTCGTTCTCTTGTAAAATCTTTCACCTCGTCACCTTCCTTCCGTCGGCAGCTGTAATTAGAAATAAAAAATCAGAGAAAAAAGAAAAAAATTACAAAAAGCAAAAGCAAAATACAAAGAGTGAAATTGAGGGGCATACATTTAAAAAAAAATGACAAAAAAGTGATATAGTGTGATTTATATTATTATCGTCATCATTTAAGTTATTTATATCATCAATTTGAAGTTAACTTTTGAATTTAACGAATTATTTTATTGAATTAACTGTTTATTTAATGTCCATGAGACTTGAAGATAAGATCTTTGGACCATACAAATATAAAAATAGAAAGAAGAAAAAGCAAATTAGGAAGACAATGAAGTTATATTATTTTTTTCTTTTATTATCTTTCTTTTTCCCACTCTGAGAGATGAAAAAAATTAAAAAAAGGATGACTTTGATTTCTTGCATCCCACTTGATTTAGATTTTTTCTTATTTTTAATTTTTTTAAAATAAATTAATGTTTACTCAATTGTCATTTGCTACATGTCAGGCTGTAATTGGCCTTCAAATAAGAAATATTTGAAGGGTTACAAAAATTCACAAAATCTAGAAACAAACGAAACACTCTGCGACGTGCCATTTGGTCTCCCACGTCGCTGCTCTTTCGTTTTTTCAAAGTTCAAACCCCGGAAGTCCAAATTCCCACAAACCCAGCCAACAATTTCCTATTTTCATACGACATTTTCTTTGTTTTTACTAGTGACTTGATCAAAATCCCCAAAGCCAAACAAAATAATGATAAATAATAAAGTAATCACTCCCCAACGACCTGCATTAAACTCCACTCCCTCTCTCTCTTCATTAAATTCCCGTTGAAGAACATACACCTCTTCACCAAATCTTTGCTTTTGTCTCTTCCTTTTTCCATTTCTGTCACCCCAAAAGAGAAGAGATAGAGAGAGCAGATATGGATTTGGGTATTCTTCTATCTGTTCTTGCAACCTCTGTGCTCTTCTTGCAACCGATTGCAGCGACAGATGAAGCTTTGGCTCCTTTTCTCTCCCCAATACTAAGTATCTCTTCAATCCTTCCAAACCCATTTCTTAATTCTAGTTTATTGTCTTTCACATGGTATAAATAGTCGAATTCATATTTGATTTCGATAAATCTTGTAGAAGCTGTGACTGTATGCTCACATTTTGATGATTCTTCTGTATTTTGATTGTGGACAAAAATATGAAAATATACCAACCTCTGGAAATTATTTGCTCATGGCCAAAATCCCATCTTTTCGATTCCTACTTCTCCCTTTTGCTTTATCATAAACTATACACTCCATTGTCAGTCATATTTTTCTTCATCCCTTCTCTCTGTCTGTTCAGCTCTTCCTTGTACCAGCAACTGATATTTTATATGTCCAAAACTCCAAATCAACTTAAATAAGTTTCTCAAAATTTGTCTTGTATTTTTAAATTATCTCTAACATAGTCATTTTAAACTCTATCTTAGAGTTATAATCAGTAACCACTCATCCAACTCACTCTATTATTTGTTATTTATTGTTAAACGAAGAATAAAAAATGAGGCTATGCTATTTTCTTCTTATATACCTGTTGGTATTAGATTTTCATTATTTTTTCTTAAATGCCTTTCTGTTATTATTTTCTTTTATACATTTTGTTGTTTGTTTTGTTTTTATTTTTGTAACTTCTCTCTCTAATACTGAGTATCTCTTTCAATCCTTCCAAACCCATTTCCTAATTTTAGTTTGTTGCCATAGGCATCATATTAGTAGAATCCATATTGAAGCTGATAAATCTTTTAGAAACTGACAGTATATGTCACATCCAAAAGGATTCTTTCATTGTCAACTAAAATATGAAATCATACCAACATTGGACCAGTTCTTTTTTATTTGCTATTCACTGTTAAATGGAAATTCTAAAATGGGGTTTTATTATTATCTTTTTAGGTAATTCTTGGTATTATATTTTGATTATTTTCCTTAAATGGATATGTTTTATCTTCTGAAACTAATTATTATTATTATTGGTGGTGGTTAGAGGATGTATGTGATGCAGCTCAATGTGGCCGGGGGACTTGCAAGGCTTCTGCTAATGTCAGTCTTGTTCCATACATATGCGAATGCCAACCTGGGTGGAAGCAGTTCCATGTCGAAGATCATCTCAGATTTCTGCCTTGTGTCATTCCCAGCTGTATGATCTTGTTCTTCTTCTTTTTATCACATTTAAATAATTGTAAGATCTTCTAGATTGAATTTTTGGTGTATTTGATTGAAGATTTCTAATTGAGAGTTCAAATTCTTATTCTAACTTCAAACATAGTGTAGTAGTTTATTTCAATGAGAAAGATCCTTATAGGTGCATTTTTGTCATTTCTAGAGATATTTTTGACATATGCAATTTTTGCTGTGCAAATGACAAAAATGCCTTTAACTGTGGAGTTCCCATTAGATTGCGTGCCATTCTTGTATATGAAGATTAACAGAGGATTTTAAGAGTTCAAATCCCCTGTTCAGATTTGTACATGGAATGATGTGCAATTATACGAGAAAGCTCCTTTTATCAGAGGATTTTTCAATTAAATTGCATGCCATTCTTGTGCCCTAAGTTTAGCAGACGATTTTTCCTTCTAAATGACCAAATGGTGGAGTGTCAACTTCCTTTTTTCTAGTAAGGGTGTTGTGCCCATCTACAAATGTTTTGGGACAGTAGGACGTGGACACTTAGGTGAAATTTGTGATTTGGAAAGATAAGATAACAAGGAAAAATATTTCTAAGTTTCAAATTTCAGTTGCAAGAACCATGTATTTTTTAGGGGATTGTGTCATTTCCAGTACTTATTAATCCCAATCCACTCTTGTTTGGTGAAATAAGAATTCTAATCATCTATCCACCAGCACTTTAGGGAAAAGGTGCCAAGTCACTTTTGATTGCGACTTTAAGCATCCTTTTTTTTGGAGAAGTGGGGCGTGTTTTTTCACCATTTTGAATGGTGATAGCACCACTAAGAGATATATAGTTCTATCAATTTGTTATATTTGATAAGTGAACTTTGGATCGAGCAAGGATTATAAAAAGTGTCATGTACTTGTGGGGCCTTTTCTCTCCTAAATGAACATCAACGTAATTGATGTGATAAGGCCTCATTGTGGATAATCTCCCATGTTGGTAGGGGCTACAATTAAGTGGGATGATGTTACAGCGAGATGACATTTTATGGTTTAAATTAGTCCTACCTTAGCCCATGATAGAAAGGGGAGTGAGCATACCACATGTTAGAATACATTAGCATAGAATCATCGGTTAGTAAGATCTCAATGTATCCACAAAGATGCACCTGGTGCACTCTCTATAGATGTAGTGTTATTTTAATGAAACATTAATATTAGTTTTTATGCATTTAATTGGTATCATTTACAAGGTTACTATGATCAATATGTAGTCGCTGTCACATCCCATGCTTGTGGTTCATTGGTTTTTGCCTTTTACCACCCATAAGCCTGTTTCCAGTCACCTCTATTCACCAAGTGCACTCAAACTTCTACATCTCCAATCTTTTATGGCTATTATTCATGACTTTATACTCTTCTATCTTGTCCTGCATCGCTGACTAGCTTTTGCTATTCTCATGTTGCTATTATCCCCTCCTGTTGCAACCCACTTTACAACTCTCTTTTGAACTCAAATCTATCTGAGATGTTAATGTCCTTTCTTCCCCATCTTTGATCAGCTAAATCCCACTTAGACCTGTCTCAACCTGACCCTGCATCATGCTTTATCCCGCTTAGGTTTGTTCTATGATTGATCTACCACCGTCCACTAAAAAATAAACCCCTAATTTATTTCTTATCACCTATCCTTCTCTACTTCTCCCAACTCTGTTTCCAGTGCTTCATTCTATTCCATGCATAAAGCCCAACTTCACGTGTTTTCAATTTCTTTCTACAGTAATGTTCAGAGCTGCTGCCATCCATACATGTCTCCACCCCATTTGAGTTCTCTTGGACCTTTTCTTAATGGCCCTGCCCTCTTACATCTAATCATTCCCATTTCTATCCCTATCTTCGGTCATCTGCCTTTTGTGCAACCATTTGAATCCCTATTTCTGAATTAATCCCTATATTTTGGGCTTTACCACTTGTACTGTTCTATGCATCTTTACAATTTGTGTTTTGAACTCTTTTGTTTGTTCAACTACCACATTGGAATCGTCACTTCCACCTTTCTTTCGAGCCCATGTCAATCGATGTTTTTTTATTCATCCCTTACCTCTACTCCATCTCCTTAGATATGCTTCATTAGCTCTGCATTGGTCATCAACATCCATTGTGCAATGCTGTTTTTCTCAAAAACCTTCATCTCCCAACCCATTTGCAGATCTATTCATGTCACCAGTATTTTGCCTATTCCATCTATTCCTATCCTCTACGTGCACACCCCCAATGTTGTCAAAATCTTACAATATGTGATACATGTCTTACGGTTTGCATGATAGCATAAGATGAACGATTTGACAACATTGATTTGGAATGTTAAAAATTTGAACTCTAATGTAATAGTTATTCATTGCATGATTGCAATATATACACCTTCACTTATTAAAAATAGTTAGATACTTTCTCATATTATTACTTAAAAAAGATTTTTTGTGCTATTTTATATATTTATATAGTTTTTGGAGAAATATTATGCGTCTTACAGTACTATGTTTATGATTCACAATTCACGATTTAAGATGCATAATGATTTTGTGATACAATTCGATTTCCATGGCATTGCCCAGCCCATTGTGTCCCTGCTTGTTTCATCATATCCATCATGCCAAAAGCCCATTTGGTCCAAGTCCAGTATCTTCTATGTTTGGTTTGATAACTCAGACCTGCACCTTCCCCATCCCTATTCATGGTCGACTACTTTGTTTGCCTTCTCATTTTGTTGTTGGTTTTCCATCAAGGTTTCTCCTTCTATTGTTGCTTCTGGACTTGCAACCTGCTTTTCTTCTCTTTGATTTCAATTGCTCTCTCTACTAGCCTGCATCTCATTTGTTTTCTTATTCTAATCACCTACAGCTCCACTGTTGATTGTTTTCATTTGCCCCGTTCCTGCTATCTCTAAAATATGACGTCTTCTTTTTGCTCTTGCTCATGCCTACATTTGTCTTTTGTTTGGTGCTCTTTGCATCTCATTACTTGCATATCTATTATTGCTCGTAATTGTTACCTTCCATCCTAATTTGATGGACTCATTTTTTGGATTAGGATCCATAATTCAAATCTACTCTTTCATCTTTGGATTTGTTTGCAATTTGAGGCAGTAATGCCACAGCATTTTCCATTCATAATTAATATTTTTGTCAGTTAGAAGGCCCATACATACTTTACTTTAGATCATATCTACTTTAATTAAGGCTCCTTTCTTAAGTGGAAAGATAGGTTTTGGTGATATTTTTAGATCTTTAAATATGGATCTGTATGAAGTGACAAATTATTGATTGATAATTGGCATTTATTTTGGTTCTCTCTTTGTTTTTCTTCAGTAAGTTGATTCTCATCGTCTTTTTCATTCTCATCTCTTATCTAAGTATCATAATGATCTGTCGATCTCCTGCACTAGATTTCCCATCTTTGTCTTTGACTTCTTTGTTGATGAATAACCATGGCATGTTGATCTATCATCTCTCTAGCTTGTTGCATCTTCTACCATCAAATATTTTTTCCCACATTTGACAAACCACTATCTTTGCCTCTAATGGTTGGTTGCCTCAAGATAAGGTCATCTAACTATTGGATTCTTTCAGATGGTGGTACTTGACAATTTTAGTTGTTTGATTATTCAATTAAATAAAGTTAAACTCAAGTTGTGGACCCACTTTAGTTTGAGAGAGAGAGGAATGGAGGTGTTGGGATCATAGTTAAAAAACTTGAAGTTGCCTCAGTTGACTCGGTCAAGTCAAGTCAACTTGACCAAAAGGAGATCTCATGTTTTTGATCAGTCAAGTCGGGCCAAAACCATGGGTGAATTGAGTATCCTGACTCGAATCAGTCGGGTTCTAACATTTTCCTCTATGGCTTCAATTTTTATTTTTATTTTTGAGATCCATAGTTGTCCAGGTGTCGTACCCGACTAGTCCCCCGGAGTGTGTGAAAACCCTCCAATCCGCACACACGGGGTAAGTCTGCGGGGAGTGACCCTTCAAATGTTGTGTGATGAATATTTATCAACCAATAAATATTAGATTTAAAAAAAAAATGATATAGCCTATTTGTTGGCTGGTAAATATTTTTCATATGGACTTATTAACAGAATGATGCTGTTCTAGCCAATATCATCTGCCAATATCAGCACCTGTCATTGCTGGTTTCAGGTTCATTCACTTAATAAGCAATAAGCAATTTACTGGCCAATGACTAATATCTTGTTGGGCTTTTGAAAACCAAAAAATTATCTTTAATATCTAAAATATAAAACCATGCTTTTCTCCCATCTTTGAAATGTAGCAAGTTATAATTTCCTTATTTTTTTTCTGCAGAGGGGGGCAACATTCTAAACTAACCTACAACCTTTTTTTTTTTCCAGGTACCCTCAATTACACCTGCAGCAAGGCCCTTGCTCCGCCTCCTTCACCCCCTCCAACTAATCATTCCATCCTTGATTGTAATTACACATTCCCTTCTTTCCTTCCATCTGTGTCATTATCATCATTGCCATTCTGATCATCTTAGTTTGTTTCCACCCTGTGTTTCATATGCTTTTCCAGCATGCACATGGTCCTACTGTGGAGAAGGTACTTGTGTGAAGACATCGACCTTTGGGCACGAGTGCAAATGTGGAGATGGATATGCTAATCTTTTCAATGTCTCCACCTTTCCATGCTTCACTGAATGTATGAATACCAGTTTTGGATATCACAAATGACATAGTATGCATTTAAAACCTGCGTTATGTTGTGGAAAGTTTGAGCGAGGGTTTGGAATTTTATGTTGGTTACAGGTGCTCTTGGAGCTGATTGCATCAATCTTGGTATAGGACTCTCCAATCAGTCATCTTCTACACCACCCAGTCTGTCTGACAATGGCAATGCAGTTAACAAAGGTGCGATTGATATTTAATTCCTTCAAAACGAGCCTGTCACACCCTTCTTGCTAACCAGGAATTTCATAGTAAAACGCTAATTGTGTGAAGCTCTGCCAATTTTTATAAACTATGTAGCTTAAATTTTTGTAGAACTCTGATTCTGCTAAAAGAATCCAGGGTTATACCAAACAAGCCTTGGTGTTGCAGCTCAAGCAAGGTCATGAGTTCTTGGGTCGTTCGATCCATAAATGAGCATTTAAATCATGAATTAGACTGCTGGGCTAATGCGGAATTTTTGTTCTATTTTCAGCTTGCTTAGGTCATACAAGGAGCTTGTTCTGGCCAATCACTTCGATGATTTCACTTGCAGTGGTTGCATGGATATAAAACACTTCTCTCTCCCCCTCTCTATCCATCTATCTATCTATCTATTATGTAGTTTTTTACATTGCGACTTGCTTTTACAGAGGCAGCAGAATAAGGAAATAGTTTCTCCATCTTTTTGAGATTTTTTTTATGTAAAAAAAAGAGCAGTTAGTCTTAGTTTATCCATGTTAATGGATGATGCAGACGTCTCCAGTTTCTACGGGGTACATTGTACAGGGTTCTACTGTGTATTTGTAATAAGATTATAAAATGATACATGAGCCTTGTAGCATTTTTATTATTAGAAATTGAATTTGATTTCTTTGCATTTCATGTGCTTATTGGTAGAAAATTTCTGTGAAAGAAAAACTTTTTTTTTTTTTTCAAGCTGATGATTTACTCCATAAAATCGCCATCTGTCACTTCCCCTGTGAAATATGTGAAAGGAAAAGTCATGAAAGGAGGTCTTGAGTTCGATCCACGCTAAACACTCCTCTGGACCGTAGTTGTTTACCCAGTGTGTGGAATTGGGAGGCTTATACATGCCCCAAGGACTATTCGGGTTAAAATGTACAGGTGAGACCCCTGGACACCTTGTTAAAAAAAAATGTGAAAGGAAAGGAGGCAATAAAGGTTATTAACAAACATAAATGCAACTGAGGTTGTACGGTGCTCCTTGGAAGCATTAGATTCAAGCCTAACCAGTCGAAGTCTGCCAATCTAGGGATCTCTTTTTAGAGCCTAAATTAATTCACCTATTTGACCTGACCTGAAACAAATTTGGATTTGGTTGGGTTGAGACTTGACCCAATTAAGTTTTATACTGTATTTAGTTTTGCCCCAATGATTCCAATCCATTAATCTCATCTGAAGCCCAAAATTTATAGCCAAATGCCTCCATTGCCCATAGCCCAATGTTTTAATGCAAAAGGAAAATCTCCGTCGTTTTCTATTAAAACTATCTTTATTTTATAAAAGCTGGTTTGGGTTAAGTAAAATGAAATCTAGATCAGGTCAGATTAGTTTTCAAAATTTTGTGTTGAGTCTAGAAAAAAACCTAATATCAACTGTAGTTAACTTGGCTGACTTGACCCATTAATAACTTAAGCCTATCCCTGTCTGGATCCAAAGCTGAAATGCCAAGAAATGCCTTGTATCTGATTGCCCAACTAATTAAGTCCATTTGAACTTTTCTTGGGAGTTATGTCTCCAAATTATTCATGGAGAAATAAATGATCTGTTTTGAACTGATTCACTAAACCAACAAAAAAATGCTCTTGTTATGTCACCTCTCTTGTTTTTTATAAAGATGTTTCTTCTACGCGGTGTCACAGGACTAGTGAGAATCGAGATTCATTCGAACAGTCTCTCGTCAAACGAGTTAGCCCCGTGAGAGTAGGCTCCATTGAATGTGAAGAAAGCAAATGGCGATCACTCGTAGCATCCTTATCTTTCAAACCCAAGAGGGGTTTCCTTAACTCGCATTTTACATTTCATTTCAGAAAGGATATTGTCAAAATACTTGACTGCTAACAACCTTCACTGTCCCTTTCACAGCCCTTGCCACCTTCCATGGTTAAGCTTAACTTTGATGGTTCCTATCTCCATTAAAATGGCTTAGATGTAATTGATAGCATCATTTTTTATAATAATGAACCTACATCTACCACACCATTATTCTCAGAAGTTGCCAACACAATTAGAGTACAGTCTGAACCCTCCTGCAATCCTCAATCAATTGGAACGTTCATGGCAAGCACTAGCAAATGCAACAGGTGCTAAACCCAACTTGCTGGGTGTAACCCTATTTAAAACTATCTGAACATCAGTAAAAGGTTTGAGTAGAGAGTTTAAATACTTCTTTTACACTATTAAGGTAATAGAAGCTATCTTTTATCCTAAGTAAAAGAAATAAATCATGTAATATTATATTATTATTCCTACTAAGAAATTACAAAACAAGTTACTTAAAAGAGGAACCCCTACTTTCTTCTACTCTCTCAATATAAATAAACTTGTTAATAAGCTTGGGGTTCACTTTTTTATAAAATGGTAATTCTTGGATCTCAACATATTTGAATTAGGTCCTGACATTAACCATCTACAAAGTTTGTCTAACCTTGAATTAAAATATGCCATGATTTATGACAAATTAAATAAAAATTATATTGTAAACCCAACAGTAATTAAGTAGTGAATATAATCTTGTGATTTAACAACTCCAAGAAAAACTTGTTTCAACTAGAAGACCTCATCTGGCGCCTTGTGTGGGGGGCCAACAAGGTTTCACAAGACTATTTCGTTTGTTCACACCCATTTATGGTTCTTGTCTAATTTGAACACTTTTAAAGTTGATCTCGTACTTGAATTAAAAATCTATTAAAAAACAAAGCCTTATTTTGACCATCTTTGAAATCATAATTTTTCAAAATCAATAAACCTAATTTTTTGTGAAAATTATTGTAATACGCAGGTGAGTCCCACATCTCCCAGCTCAGCTGGGTATGGAGGGATTATAAGAGGGCAACCCCCTCTACATAGCATAAGGTACGTCTTTTGGGCTTGGCTAAATGGGCTCGGTCCAAATTCAAAACCGTGCGGGCCAAGTGGGCTCAAAGTGGACAATATCATGTTGAGTCGGATCGACTCGTTACAAATGGTATCAGAGCAAGATTTAACTCTTTGTTTGTGTGGACCCTTTACCTGTGTTGCATTGCTTGTGTGGACCCTTTGTCTGTGTGACGTGAGAGGGTAATGGATGACTCTAGTCTTAAGAGGGGTGGATTGTAATACCCAGCTGAATCCCACATCGCCCAACTTAGTTGGGTATGAAGGGATTATAAGAGGGCAACCCCCTCTACTTAGCATGAGGCTTTTTGGGCCTGGCTAAATGGGCTAAGTTCAAATGCAAAACTGTGCTGCCAAGTGAGGACCAAAGTAGACAATATCACGCTAAGTTAGGTCAAGTCATTACCAAAACCTTTGTAATGCATTGCCTTGGCCTTTGTAATGCATTGCCTGGTGAGCAACAAAAACTATGAGGGTTATTTGTCATGTCCGACTTGATAACAAATAGACCATTCTCTCTTTTCTATGAAATAAAAAACCAGAAATCAATAAATGAGATCTTTTCTTATTCTTTCAAAGAAATTGTTTCTTTAAGTGAAGATGGTGGGGTTGAGAGAGGATTAGAAGTTTTAATGAATAAGAAAAAGTTTTTTTTTTAAAATAAATTCAACGTGACAAATTTTTATTTATTTCCCTATAAGAATAAAATTAAAAAACAACAATAATGTTAGATTTCTATGTCTATGTGACATAGACTCTGAAAGAAACATAATTTTTTGTAGAATTGATTTTCTTGATGAAATCGACAAAACAATGATTCTCTTTTTTTTCTTTCTTTATTTTGTATTTATTAAGAAAAGATAAATTCCATTTTCCTCTATTTTTCCTTATGTAAATTTATTTTCAAAAAAGGCCATGATTTCTTCTCTTTCTTCAATTTTTCTTCATGCTTTTTACTTATAATTAGAGAATTTTTCAGCTGAAAAAATCCTAGACAAACCTCGTATCAGAGAAAACCTCTTAATAATCGAAAAGCAGCATTAATACAACAAAATTAACTCCCGTGAGTGAGTTTGAGCTTGTCTAATATTTATTTATTTCATTCATACAAATACTGTCATAGATTTATTCTCTTCCAGGATTTGTATTCTATTTTGAAGCGGCTCTCTCTCTCTCACTGGAGTCCCTAAATTTAGTGGGGAGATTAGAGACGCTTTTGTTCCTCTCTTTTGTTCAGCACCATGTCTGCAGAATCCGCAACAGCAGTTCAAAGAAACCAGGTATCGATATATTTTTCCTCTTCGTATCCTTTCAATTTCTTTTTTGACATCTTCATGGTTTTTACCCCATGAGTTTGATCTGTTCTCAGGTGGATCTTTTGGACTTCGTGGATTGGACCGGAGTCGAATGCCTAAATCAAAACACAGGCCATTCTCTTGTCAATGCGCTCAAGCAGGTAAAAACCCTTAACCGATTTCTCTCTGTTTTCGCCTTTTTTGGTTCTTAGGGCCTGTCTGGATAGTTATTTTTTTAGGGGAAGTTCTACGAATGGCATCAAAGTCTGATTTGAAAATATCAGCCGAAATCTGAAATCGGAAATCCGGATGATATTTTTTGGATATTAAAGCGGGATGGACATCTTGCTGAAAAAGCAATGGAAACATTGATAAATTGGGATGGGCTAAAATTTTGGAATTTTGGCTGAGATTCGTTTTTAACAAAAAAAAAGGGGGTCTGAAATGAAATATCAGCCAATGTTTATGGGCCCAGCCTAGGCCCAAAATATCAGATTTCGAAGAAATTTCAGCCTCAGTTCAAGTAGAATCACCAGCGCTCCCATATCTAGCCTCTGAATTCTGCTACCCACATTGGTAGAATTTTGTGGAGTTGTTTTACCCTCCTTTTTGTTAGGAAGAAGAATCACTACTTAGGAAGAATCCCTCAGAATTTATTTTCCAATGCAAACGGGTTTTCTCAAGTTTTATGATCTTCTCTCTTTTTTCTTTTTATAGGGTTACAGAGAAGATGAGGGGCTGATTCTGGAGAGCGATGCAGATGAGCAACTATTGATCTATATTCCATTTAATCAAGTCATTAAACTTCATTCCATCCTCATCAAAGGCCCCGAAGATGAAGGTATTATGGCTATTAACCTTATTTCTTCACTCTCTCTGCACCCTCTTATGTGGTTTTAGGGTTTCTCTTTTGTTCGGATGTTGCAATTATAGTCGCCAGCGTGTTGGTGCCTAGGCATGGAAAAAGTTCACGCTTAGGTCAATGATTTGTTTTTACTTCTTACAGTGTGTACATATATTTTGTATTTTGGATATTGCATTTTATTTTGTTAATATTTATGTCATGAGCACACAAAACAAAGAATGCATAACTTTCAACAAGCAACTTACTCGTGACCACCTCCAAATAGACCCACATGGGCTCCAAATAAAACCCCCACCCTGATAATTGACTTGAGTCTTTACTAGTTTACCAATTTGACCATTTCAAGTTAAACTCACCAATCATACTCATGTCATATGATGTTGATATTCTTTTTGAACTTCAAAATCAGTGTTGTTAAAATCGTACGAGTTGACTCGGCTCAGATGGTCCAATGAGTCAACTTGTATGCTAAATCGAAAATGGCCAATAGTCGTTCGATTTTTGGGTAAACCGTAGATCATGCGATTCCAACTCTAACAATCTCGTTCAATCGTGCGATCTAGAGAAGAAGAAAGAAAAAAAAAAGGAAGAGAGAATTGAAAGGGAAAAGGAAAAGAAGATTAGAGACTGTACCTATGTTTCTTCCTTCTTTCTTCTTCTCCTTCTTCGTTTCTCCTTTCTCTCCTCCCTTTCCGCCGTGTTTCTCCTTTCCTTATTTCGCATTTTGCTGCTATTGCTACTGCATTTTAGGGTTTTACGGAAATAAGGATTGCCGTGAAGACTACAAGTCCTCATTTCATGTCACGGAAATGAGGGGACTTGTAGTTTTCAAGGAAATAAGGCTTCCTCGTGTGCGAGGACCATCGCGGTCTTTTAATTAACGATTTTTTTTATCTATATTTAGAAGATATCTCTTCTATTTTTTTCAATCTTCTATATGTATTTAAAAAATGTCTATATTTTTATTTTTTTAATATTTAATAAATGCTAATTTTTTTTAAATTACTTTGATTTATTTATAAATAGATTCTTTGACTCTCAGCATATTCATGTTTCATGTTTATTTTTTATTCTTTTCATTGAAACGTCTATTTAATTTTTTACTATATTTTCCTTTTTCTGATTAAGAAATCTTTTTTTTTTTTTTTTCAATCTTTTGTATAATTATATCTATTATAAAAAATAAATAGTTCTATTTTTTTACAAAAAAATATTTGATGGATGTTATTGAGGGTTATTTAAAATTTTAAATGTTATTGATTTTTTTTTTTTTAATTTATGAGTACTTAATAGTATAAATAATAATTTTCGTATGAAGTTTTTAATAATAAAAAATAATTTTTATAAATAATAGTTTTACAATATATATTAATATTTAATTTTTATATAATATTCTATCACTACAACTGCGGCTAAAAAGCAACATATAACAAGCTATATACTTTAATATTATAAATCTTAAAAGATATGTAGAAATTTCTTTTATAGCTCATATTATTAATTTATTATCATCTTAATGGCAATTTTATTCAATTGAAATTAATACATTAAACAAATATTTCTTCTAAATTATCTATCTAAAATATATACTATTCAATTATAGTATAAATAATTATATATTATGAGGAATTGAACAATGCATCTTATTCTATGGCATTTTATATGTAATTATAGTATAAATAATAATTATAGTAAAAAATTCAAAAAATTATTATAACTCTTACGATTCTATGATTTATGATTCACGAGTTACACCCTAGACCGATTTCCGATACGATTCGACTTTGACAACATTGTTCAAAACCATTACTTGAATGATCCAATCAAGTTTATCTTCAGTGGCCTGGCCCATTAGCTCAAGCAAATATCTTTCTCACAATCCATCCCCATTGTCCCATGTAAAACCCATATAGGGTGCACATATAACAAGTGCACTTTACCACATTAGGCTCTTGCCTAGGTATGCATCTTGTGTTGTAGTCTCCATTACCCATTTGAAACCTGTGTTCCTCTCTCAAATACCAACATGCTTGGCAAAAAAAATCTTGCATAGAATCATTCTGTCATGTCAGCATAAGAATCATCTAAGAATTGAATGGGTTGGTTTTAAATGGAATGATTCTTGAAACATGTTTGCTAGGATTTTGCAATGGTTCAAATCTAAGTCATTTTTCTTTTCTCTCTCTTGGCCATTCATTTTAAATTGCTTTGTTGCAAATATAATATGTCATTTAATGCAGGTAGATTCAGAGAGATAACCCATCTACAATGGATTCATCTAAATTAGTGGTTTGGATCTGACATAGAATCTCATCTCATAAGAAATTGCTTCCTATTATTTTCCCCCCATTCACATTCACCTTATCTTATCCCTTCTTTTCCTTTGTATTGAGTGATGACCACAATCTCATTACCTGTTCAAAAAATTTGATTTCTATCTCCACCAATGACTCCGGTAATATGCTCTTCAATAATTCCCTTTTCCAGCCATGCCCAGTGCAAAAACTTGATGGCTTTGAATTGGGTTTTTATTTTTTGCGATTACACCCTTCTCCCAAATGCCTACATTTGATTTTAAAATTCCCCAATGATACCCGTTATTGGTACTCAACCATGCCCTCTTCCTCCATTTAGTTCAACGGCACCTAAATAACATTATTTCCTCGTCCGTGTACAGTTCCCATCTTTCTAACACCAGAACTTCATGGTATTCAATTTGGATTTTGCATTTCACTTTTGCACCTCTCCCCTGAATGCCTCCATTGATTTTTACCATTGCTTCTGATTTGGGTTTTTGATTCAAAATGAGTTTTGGAGATACCTACTACTCATGAGGTATGAGAAAACAGAAAAAAATAGGATGGCAATTTTTTATGCGTTTGCCATGTTGCGAGGAATTCCCACAAACATGCTATAAAATTGGGTGGTGATTCCAAGATAGTTGTTGGTTGGGCTTTGAGCTCTATGTGTCCATGGATTTATTTGGATAAGCTCGAAAGAATCCGTCATTCCATTGAGGCTTTTGGTTATTCTATTTTTTGAGCTCCTCGTTCTACCAATTCAGAGGCTGACAAGTTGGCCCGTCATGGTGTGTCTTTGTCTTCGGAAATTGTAAATCATTTTATGTAATTTGGGGTTGGGTTTTGGTCTCTTCTTTTCTTTGGTGGCACACCTTCTCTGCTTGCGCTGTTATGTAGCTCTCCCTGTTTTTTAATCAATGAAGTTAACTTTCAAAAATAAAAAAATTGGGAGTTGGGAAAAATTCATTCCCATTCCACCCTTTTTCTGTGATTCAGTCTACCAAATGGGCCAATGTATCTTGATTCCGAATTTGGTTATGTCATTATGTCTGTTCATCCAAATGACCTGTACCTTCTAAGCTATGTTTTGTTTGTTGCATCCTTTTTGACATTCCTTGGTATCCATCTCCAATGTTCTATTATGATGGGCAGTAAGTCACTTGCAATTTTAAGTAATTCATCATTGTACTATCACATCCACTAATATTTTACTCCTTATATTCTGTCCATGCCTAACTAATTTTCAAACAATGACCTCAAAAGCTTTTATTGACTTTTAACGTATTTTAGTTGATTTATTGTGTCACCAATTATTACTAGGGAGGAGGAGAACTTAAAGTTGTGGAGGTTCTCTAGGAGTAGGTGAACTTTTTTCCATCTTCTCCATTGCATTTCTTGGCAGAGGTGGAAAATACCATCTTCTCCTAGAGGAGGGGAAATTTTACTATTTGTAGCCCCCACTTTCTCCTGAGGAATGGATCCGAACTGGAGCAGGGACTTCTCCAAGAGAAGTCTCCCCACTTCTCCCCATCCTGGCACAACCTATGTGGTCTACAGATGACATACATTGTTAAGCTTTATCTTGGATTTGTTATGTTAAGATACCATAATAAATTCCAATTAAGAAAAAAATTAAAATAAATGAGACCTCAAGATAGACTATTTTGCGAAGCCCAACCCCATTTTTTTTAAGTGACCAGTTTTTTTAAACATTGTACTTTCTTGTCCCATTTTTTGGAAGAGCTCTTAGAACACACCACACACTCTCTCCCTCTCTCTCTAAAAAAGAATAATAGTAACAACAACTGTCACGCCCCGACCCAACGGACACTTGAGAAACAATAATATTTTTTTTTTTTTTAACTTTGAATCATGCACAACTCATAGTCCAAACACGTGACACCTACATGTGTTGCAAGGTCCCTATGGATCCTAGGACTTATTGGACTCTTGATTTGATCGAACTGAATTATTAGCCGCCTACGTACTCCAATGGTGATCAGATTTTACATAGTTTTCAATTCATTTATTTCATGGCACTAACCCCGTGCTATTCATGAGTCACATCAAGACATTCTAATTACCCAATCGTGGGCCTCATCAGTAGAATAGATCTCATCTATCACGGGTCTAGCCAATCACGGGTCTATACCAACTATGGGAACACCGTCAACCATGGGGTCAATGTCACACATGGGATAAACCTTAACCATGGGACATATACTCAAACGTAAGTACATCCCTCCTCGGGGACAATATTCTAAATATGAGTCCAATCCTCTATGGAGTCAATGCTCTCCGTGGGAATATCTATCCATGGTATACAATACTCATCCATGGTCACAATGCCCTCCATGGGAAAATAATGTCTATCCATAGAACCGTCACATTCACCATGAGACCAATACGTCTACCATGGGACCATTATATCTATCATGGGGTCAATATGCTCACCATATAATCAATATCTAGGCATGAATCCAATATGTCTACCATGGGAACAACATCTATGTGATTCATCATCCAATCCTGAAAACTCTCCATCAGTGAGTATCATCTATCCATGGGTAATAACCATCCATGAATATAATCACTTTATGGGTATAATCCATTTATGAGCATAACTCATACATTCGTAAAACCAATATGTCTGTCATAGGACCAACATATCTACCATAAGACCAATACGTCTACTATGGGACCAACATGCCCACGATAATACCAATACGTCTACCATGGGACCAATATGTTTAACATAAGACCAATACTTCTACTATGGGACCAACATGTCTACGTCCACCATAATATCAATACGTCTACCATAGGACCAACATGTCTAACATAAGACCAATACGTCTACTATGAGACTAACATGTCTACCATGAGACCAATAGGTCTACCATAAGATCAACATCCGGGCATGAATCCAAACCACTATGGGAAACATCATCCATGGGTATACACATCCATCCCTGGTAACACTCTATCTGTGAATATAATCTATTCATGGGTATAAACCATCCATGAATATAATTCCTCCATGAGTATAATCTATCTATGGGCATAATTAATCCAGGGGCACATCATTTACCATGAGATCTTTTATCCGTAGGAACAACAATCGAATGAATCACTATTTGACTATGGCAACAATATCAAATCATCATATCATATCATATCATAAATATACCACGACCCCTAGCAAGACTTAGGGCCCATGACTTAGTAAGCGGGAGACTCACGATTGGCGTGATCAAGTCTACCTCGCCCTGCATCCCTTCACCTCATGGCTGATTCAATCAAGTTCTAAGGCAGTCGGACCATGTCTAACGAAGCTAGCACCACCCTCATGGGATAAAATAGTATCTAGCTCTACGCAACCACGCACAACAAGTGTGCAGAATAGTCGTAAGGGCGCCCTTCAGTATATAACATGTAAGGGACTCACCCAGTGACAATAACCACACGGGACCAAGTCTCCTGGGAAAACACCACTATCCTGAATACCTCTTTGGGACAGGAAATCAAACATCACTATCACGTAAGGGACGTACCCATACCACGTCTCAATATCAAGTGACCAAGTCACGTAAATATCTTAATGCCACAGTCTCCGTATGCTCATATCGAGGCTCCCGCAGTCTCATGGCTACTCTAGGCTTTACTCATGGAATCTATATACTTCTCTCATCCTTTTAACTATACAAAGGTGAGACACAGTGATCTACTGATAGGACAGTTTCTTTTTTCAACGGACTGAGGCATAACGTTATCAATATCACGTGAGGGACATACTCATACCACGTCTCAATCATCAATATCACGTGAGGGACGCACCCATACCACACCTCAATATAATCAATATCATGTGAGGGACATACTCATACCACGTCTCAATCATCGATATCACGTGAGGGACACACCCATACCACGTCTCAATATAATCATCACGTGAGGGACGTACCCATACCACGTCTTAATATAATCAAGTGACCTAGTCACATACATCTCAGTGCCAAAGTCCTCATCTGTTCATCTTAAGAATTTTCACAGTTCTCTAGCCACTCTAGACTTTACTTGAGTAACAAACATATATATCTCATCATATCGGGACTCCCAAGGCATCATAACCTCTTTGGGCCGCCTTCGAGGGATCCAACATCTAGCATTAAGGTCTATATTAGGGGAGGTATATCCCACCAATCCCTTTATACCCTTCACATTTGCTCAACATCTTACATCATCCTAAATATAAATGGATGACACAATGCATCTTTTGATCGAGCTGAGGCACAATGCTTTCAGTTGCCTACGTACCACATAGTGGATTAGATCAACCGTAGTTCATCATTTTCACATTTGGGTTGACATTGGGGAGTGGTCCTACTTTTACTTTGGGGAAATCAAACAAGGTTTTATTCGCATTTACATTGCATTCCATGTATTCTTAATCATGCTAGCCCATCCCCATTGTAGCACAAGTTGACCCCCTTGGGTTCTAAGATAATTGACCTTAATTCACCCATATCACTTAGTCTAACCCTTTATCAAGTTTCTCTTCAAATCATGGAAATTCGTTCTACACATGATTAGGTCAATCCACCACAACCATTATCAACATAGGTTCTCACTAGTGATGTACACATCATCACATAATCCAAGCATGGCATTAAAACACATTCATCATGCTTATTGTATGAGATACCCATCTAAGAATTCCAATCACAATCATGAGAATTCATTTGATACATACATTACTCATAACCATACACAAGTATGAGAAGTTATCAAGGCCCTACATTACACGTCTTGTGCAATCTTGATTTATCATACATTCTATCATACTTTAACACATCACAAATCTATGAATTCTCAATTATAATAAACATCTAATCATAGGAAACTTGGGAAACTCATACATATGTATTTGATACAATATATTCACACCAATCACACATAGGCACATAAGGAGGTTAAACCATAACCTTACACAAATATGCATTGGAATGTGCACAAAGCAACATTCACTCAAACATATTATTACACACCTTGTGAGTATGGAATTTTACAAATATTCTCAATGCTCTAAGTGTATGGCATTCTCCAATTTTACTCAATGTTATCAAACTCGAATCGTATCGAAATCGGTCTATGGGTGTGAATCGTGAATCGAAAATCGTACGATTCATATATTCTCTTATTCCCATAACCATTTTTTTGACCTGGGCCATTACAACAACAATGGCAAATTGTTCTAAAATGAGAGTTAGTACCCAATTTCTTGAGTTTCATTGCGGTGATATATTTCAAATAGTGACAATTTTTCAGTCTCTCTTTCTATCATGATTTGTTAGGATATGCGCTGTGTCAAAAGCCAAAGACTTCAGTTAGTCAATTGTCCACTTTATTCAAATTCTTGATACCCACATGGTGTGAGAGAGGCAATTTTGTTTCTAATTTATCATGTTGAAGAATTTCTTCCATTCTAGATTTTTACAGGATTTACATAAAAGGCTGCTGCTGACAAGTTTATAGCACACTTCTCAACCATGATCGTTCAGGCAACATTTCTATTAAAAAAACAGTAGTTACTGCCTACACTGTGTTTCCTATTAACCAACCACAATGGGCATGTGTGCATATTTCTTTCTAAAATATGGTGGAAACAAAAGTTTAGCATAGACTAGCCTGGGATTTTATTGGAAGCAATCACCTGTTCAATGACTAGGATTTTTTTTCTTAATTTGAAATTGTTGAAATACCATTTAGATGTTTTTGTTCTTTTGATATGTCGATCTTAAATTCATAATCGCAGACAACATTGGAACCAACTATGTATTTTAATGCAAAATCTTTCATGACAACCACCTGTAGCACAATTTGAAAGTGCTCATTGTTGCAACAATAAAAGACACTGGCTTTGAGTCATGTTTACTTCTCCCAAAGGAAAAAGTAACACTTCATCTTTGGGTCCATTACAGTCTTTTTATCTGCATTCTTCATTCATTTCATCTTGAATTAGAATCATTTATCTGTTATCTGAATAAACATGCAATCATGGCTTAATTTCATATTAACTCCTATCTTCATGACTCATTTCGTCTATTATGTAACTCTGAGTCACTTTCGAAACCATTGTTATAGCCATCACTTCAACCATGTTATCACCTTTTCATCTGCATATTAGATTCTTACAATTGGCAACGATGACTGCTTCTAATATCTCACGTAACATTATGTGGCCAGGGCCTAGGATGGTAAAACTTTTTGCGAACAAGGAGCACATGGGTTTTAGGTATGTTTAATATTTAAGCGAGCTTCTTTCATATGCAGTTGAATATCCATTGGTAGTTCATTAATCATTTTCGGCTTTACGACGTCATCTGGAAATTCTAATTCATCATGATGACTTCTGTAGTAACGTCAATGATTTTCCACCCAGTGACACTCTTATTTTAACCCCGGATAATCTTAAGGTAAATTCTTTTCACACATACTTATATTATATGAAATCAAGAATGTTGTTCTTGTGTTGTTCTGCATGTACTTGTTATCTTTGGAAGATCTATTATATGAGAGGTTTTCATGTTTTTATCTGAGAGAGAGAGAGAGAGAGAGAGAGAGAGAGAGGGGACATGTTATAACTCTTCTGTTTGATTTGCAGGGAAAGCCTGTTACAGTGAAGTATGTCAAATTTCAAAATGTTCGTAGGTGTGTGCTTCCTTTTTACCCTGGCTTGTACTTGTTTCGGTTCCTTGTCTATTTGATTAGAATGCATTCACATGAAAATAAGATAACCTTATGAAAATGAATTTCCATCAGCTTGACCATTTTTATCGAGGATAATCAGTGTGGTGCCGATGTTACCAAAATTCAAAAGATTGTTCTCTATGGAACAACGTAAGTACTTCTCTTCTTATACTTAAGCTTTAGCCATATACAAACACATAAATATATGTTATATAGTTCTTCATTACTATATGAAAGCCATCTGTCATATGCATGTTGTTTTTCTGTTAATAGTAGTTTGTTGCCTTATTTATCATTCTTATCACCTTTTATGTTCAATTATATTCCTTTATGAGTAACGGTTTACTGATTTACCAATAGTGGACTCCAGATTCTAGATATCTGGTCATTTTGTTAAATTCAATTGTTATTCTTTGTCTGTTCTCCAAACTGTGGATATTTCTGTTGTGATAATAATGACAATGGGAGTAGATTCTTAAAATAATGTGTACTACTTTTGAAGCAAATGCCAATCCAAAGGACATAAGCTAGCTGAGATTACGTTGAGTTAGCCTGGTGTATGCAGAGAGAATTCAGGGTTATCTTCCCATGACTAAAACAAGTTCTAGATGATGATCTTTGAAGAAGGAATTAACATTCTTGTGACAGTGGTGACGGGTGTTTTTGTCATATTGCCAAGGTTGTCCCAAGAATCGTCAAAATATTTATTCCTAATAAAGAACGAAATTAGACATCTTTTGTCAATAGTTACCTCGCTGCCTTTCTTGAACCAAGAAATTTGACAAGAGGCCGAAGATGCTTTTGTGTCTTCATTTTTTTTTTTTGAATGATTGGTGAGTAATTCATTCAAAGAGAGGGAAAACTCCCCCAACAAAATTACAAGAGAAAAGAGGGCAGAACAGCTCAAAGAAAAAAGAAACAAACCCCAAAACAGTATACCCAGTCTATGCACAACCCTGAAATAGATGACACCCAAAAAGAACAAACCCAAAGCAATCCACATACCAGACCAAGGAATGCAACTTCCACTGTCTATAGGCTCCTCCTCCCATCTTTCCCCTTTCCTTCTCTGATCCAGAAGACGGTCCCTCAAATACTCGACAATCTCCCTCCGGAACTGGTTTTCAAGCCTTTTTTTTTTTTTGAGGGGTAACTGGTTTTCAAGGCTTCCTTTTGGTTTCTGTGTCTTTGCCCCATGAGCAAGAGCAACAACACGAGAAATTGCTTTTGTGGGGGGGAGGATGGAACCTTCTCCTCACCCAATCCCACCCCCCTCTCTCTCTCTCTCCCCTTCCCTCTCATTCTCGTTCCTATTTCCTTAACTTTCTTCCCTCCTCTTCCATTGCCTCCCTCCCCTCCTCCTCATTTACGGGAATATAGGAGAAAATCCCCCTTCTCTTTGTTCTTATCCAACCTCCCTGAGTCTTTTCTCTATGTTGGATATTTTCACCCTCTTCACTATGTCCTGCAAGATAGTTGACAATTGCCTACTTGTTTCGAAGGAATCCAAGAATCATCGCTGGTTTTCCTTCGTTCAATTTGCATCAGTGGTTGAAGCTCTTTGAGCTACCATTGACGTTAATGGAAGTTTCTTGTGAGGTCGCAATCTCCTAGTGCAAGTTGCTATGTATCCCCTCAGCTCTCCACGTCATCCTCAGGCCTCCCCTGCTCCTACTGCTACCTCCTCTTGCCCAGGACGACGCTCTAAATCCCTTGTTTTCCCACATTACTGATGCCCCTTTTTGGACAGTCACGTATGGGAATGTGATTGTGGAAGCCTCCCACTTGCTGAAGGAATTCCCTTTACTTGGCAATTGGGTGGAGTTGTGTGTCTCGATGGAGGAGGATCGGAAAGTTTTTCGGGTTCAATCTCCATCACAGACCATCACTAGCCTACCTTCCAATCTGCCTCGTGCCTACCCTGCCTCGTGGCGTGCCGGTGCAATCTCTACAACCTTTGACCCCCGTTTCCAGCTGACGTGTAGCAGAGCCCTTCCAATCGTGGTGACTTCTCGCATGCTTCCTTTTGCCCTCCCCACCGTTGCCCCTTTTTTTCATCAGAAAAGAGACCTGTCTACCCAACCCTACCTACATGTCCCTTTGCATACCCTTTTTCCCACCTTGGCTGATTTTGGGTCATGTGTGGAACCCGATCAACCTTCCCTATCCTCTCTTCGGCTTGGCAAGCCTGGACCCGATTCCCACGGCCCAGCTCATGTTTGGCCCAACCCACCAGTTACGGAGTCCTCCCTCTTCAGCCCACTTAATCCTGGGCTTGAGCCCGTTTTGCCGAGCCTAGCCAGAATCAAGTCTCCCCATTCCAAGTCCGGGGGTGTGAATCGTGAATCAGAAATCATAAAATCGTAAGATTCATAACATTTTTTTTTAAATTATTATTTATACTATAATTACATATAAAATGATATAAAATAATAAGATATTTTGTTCAATTCCTCATACTATATAATTAAATATGGAAACACATGGATATATGACAAAATGTACCAATGCAAAATTAAATTATAATTCATTAGAAGTCAAATTTTTACATTTTAAAATCCAAATCATCATAATTCATAAAATAATATATTTTATTGTCCAAATTCTAAAATCCCAAAAAATTCTAATAAAAATATATATTAATATAAAATTAAAATATAAATATTAAGTACTGATAAATTTAAAAAATTAATAAATAAATCAAAGGCATTTAAATAAATTTTATTAGCATTCATCAAATAATTTTTTTTAAAAAAATATAAAAAACTTGGAGCTTTTTAATTTTTTTTAAAATAGATACAAAAAAATAAAAAATAAAATAGATGTTTTTTAAATAGAACATAAAGAAGATAATAAAAAATAGTGTCCGAAGGGAAAAAAAAGCTCGAACAAAACTAAAGCTATGACTTTTTTTTTAAGACCCATGGAAAGCACCGAGTACAGTTACTCTTGCGATATTTTTTTTTGAAGATTAGCGGAAATGACTTTTTACTCTCTTCGAAAACGCAATCTCAATGGGTAAAAGAGTAAAGTTGCTCTCTTCGAAAGATAGAGGAGGCTCCTGCGACACCCAAACCCTAAACAGAATAAAGAAAGAAAGGAAGAAACGACAACAAAATTTGAAGAAATAGTAGCAGAAACGAAGAAGGAAAGAAGAAAAAGAGAAGAAGGCATCGAAGAATTGAAATAGGTACTTCCCTATATAAGTCTTTCCTTCTTTTGTTCGAATCGCACGAGGCAATGATTCATTGGGTTGACTTGCATGATTTGCGAGTCAACTAAAAAATTGTGCATTTTTTGGTCAGCACTGATTAATGATGTGATTTGAATCGCTGGACCCTTCGAGTTGAGTCAAATCGTACGAGTTGAGTTGAATCATACGAGTGAACTCGTGACTCGTATGATTTTGACAACATTTGTCCCACCACTTGAACCCGGTATGTGTATGTAGGGAGACATGCACATGCCCCGAAGGACTAGTCGGACGAGACACCTGGGCACCTTTGGTCATAAAAAAAATTATTTTGTACCTTTAATGTGGGAGTGCTTTAGTTTAGAAGTCTCTTGTGGATATGATGATGGTTTAGGGTGGAAATGATGTTGGGGAGGTGGATGTTCTTGTTATGTGAGGTCGTGAGTTATGGTTTTGATCTTCTTTACATCAGATCCAATAATGTGGTTAAAAGCTAAACTATAAGGTGATAACCCCCTGAGCCCTCATTTATGTGCTCACATGTGGGACTCACTGACTATTTTGATGCTGATAAATTCTCTTTAAAAGGTCTAAAATTTGATTTTTGGAAGATATAACTTGTTTCTGAGCATGCTTTATTTGAGAAGTTTTCAGATGTTAATCCTTCAAGATCTGTTCTAATTCCTTCTTTTGAAAACCATATCTACCATAGACCTGGTCAAAATATAGTTTCCCTCCAAGGGAAAACATGTTTTAGGTTCAAAAGTAAAAAGTGGAATACTAGCTCACTTTTTTTCGAGTCATTCCCTGGGTGGTATGGCAATTTTATGATATCATTGCCTAAGATGCACTGTTTGATAATTGATCTGAGTTGTACCTATTTATTCTAAAGTCAACCTATACATGGTACAAGCTGATTCACAACTGATTGGCCTATGCTTTGAACATGTACAAAAGCACATGGAGGAAAGCAATTCCTAACTGCTGGGATGGGCACATGAGTCGAGTCCACAGATTGGACTGGCTTAAAGTGCATATCTACAGCCAATGATTTGATAGCTCCTAGAATTGGTGAGCAATGATCTGCAAATTATACAACCATTTGACATGATTCATACTTGTACCGTGAAATGTTGTGAGTCAGCTTGTACCATGTATAAATATGCACTTTAATCCAGCTGATTCACAAGTTGTGTGCTGTAGATATGAATATGCACTTTGAGCCAGTTCCCATGCAAATTATCAACCATTTGTAGACATCAGATATGTAATTTAACATTTCATCATAATCACCATCATTAGTCATTCTCCCATCCATCTGGGCTTGGCATTTTGAGCCCTGCATTTCCATTCATTTCTATCAAATACTATATCATTTGTCATTTCATTCGCACATGGCACTGGGATGGAATGTGCATGGGAACTGGGCCGGCACAGTTCCATTTCAATGAGCTGCATTTTTTGTTTAGAAAAAAAAAAGGAATTGGAGAGAGAGAGGAACAGTCATGCATGCCCTAATCTTGCATTTTTTTTCAGCTGCAACCCTAGCCCTTTGTTTCATTTCATTCCCTCTTTTATTTCATACATGATGGTTCCATTTGGCCATGTGCAATTAATTCTGGGGTTGGAATCTCAAAATTGCAAGTTTATGCAACAAAGTTCCTTTTCTGTAAAATCAAAACATGTTATATATTTTTTATCTACTAACCATATCAAATGAAGTGTTTTATTTAGCTCTATTTAAATATTAAAATTTATTGTTAGAAAGGTCTTTTGCTTTTGATCCAAATCCATGAAAATATATGGTTTAGTTTAATTTTTTTTTATTTTAACAGCTATTGCTTTGAAGTTTTGTAATCCAATCAAGTAGATCCAAAAAATATTTTTCATATGATATGCTTGGCAGTCTCCAATATATATCATAAATCAGCGTATTAAAGAAAATTGAATTTGTATCACTAAAGCTGATGCTGTATATGCTATATTAATCCAAAATCTTAATTTTGACCATAATTTTTCTTTAATGTAAAATTAAAATTTGAAGTTACAAAGTATGCCCAATTAAATCACCCTAATTAAATACATAGATAATTTTTAGAGAGTCGATGCTCAAATATGATAGATTCTTGACTTGATGTCAAACTTGGTCAAATGATGTAATTATTCTTTTTATTAACATTGTAAAACAATATAAAATGAATTAAGATGAGCTCTTATGTATATACTTTTCTATAGTACTAATAAAATGTTCAGTGTCCTAAATTTTTCAATATGTCATGTCCCGTGAATGCTCTGGTATCCATATCCACTCCCGTGTCCGTGTTCAGGCATCATAGCTTTTGGGCTTATCTTCATTTCTCAGATTAGACATGTTTTGTGTGGAGCAGTGCATGTTACTTTAGTTTTATCAAACTTGCCTATGGATTGTTCAATGCTTCTGTTTGAGTGAATCAGATCTGATTTGAAGCACAATGGTACCTGGAAACAACTAATTTCTTGGTATGAAGTGTTTTCGCAGTTTGAATGGTTTTTCTGTGGTGGTCACAACATTCCTTTCTTATTAATCCTGGGGAAAAAGCCCTTGTCCCAACCTCTTTGAAGTCACCTTCTCGTGTTTTGCTCCATGATAGCATGTCATTACTTTTGAAAGTTTTGATTGATGCTAATTGGATTTTGAGTATCCTTATTTTTTCCTTGTTTGGGGTCAAAGTATTACCTTTTCGCTTCTATTACAGGCCTTGCTTATCTCTAAAATTTATGGTTGATTAAATTTCTCATCATTATTGTCATTTTTTTAAAATGGATTCATCGTTGTTCTAGTCATCATCGTTAAAGACTTATTCCATCTAAGGTTGACTTCTTGAATTTTACCTGTCATTTAAATCCCTCCCTGAACTTATGTTTAATTCCAAGTAATTATTTGTCTTTTCCTTTTTCTGTATTCTTGCTCCTTGTGGCCCTTCCATTCTCCATGCTGGGCCTTTTTTCTAGTCTACTCTGTATAGGCCCAGACAATCTCAAACAAGATGAGCTGAAACTTATTGTTGTTGTTATTGATAAAATAGGCAATTATTTTGTTGGAATCAGTTGGTCAATAAATCTTTCTTTGCAGTGTTGTGCCACTATAAATCAATGATGCTCAATCTTTTTCCTCATTAATAATCTAGCTTCAACACAAACTTAATGGGGGAAATTCTGGGATTTCTTCCAGTACGTAAGGGGCCCATTGTTTACAATCTGGATAGCCGCTATAAGGCGGCCCCACTTACAAGTCTGAGCCAAATAGATGGTGCATGAAATGCTTCTATATTTTCAGGTTGTGAACTTATGAATGATAACCAGACGTACAGCTTGTGTTTTTCCATATTCTGCAACTCAATGATGATATATAAAAAATGAGTAAGTTCTGCCTCCATTCATCAACAACAGGTGTCCCTCTATCTGTAGCCCTTTTTTGGGATTTTTTTTTTATAATGACTAACTGTGTGAAACCTAACCATTTATTTTCTTTTCTCCCTTCTCCATTCAAGAACTTGTTTCTTCACCAAGTCTTCTGTTTCACCACTAGTCAATTGTTGACAAACAAAAGCAAATTCTCTGATAAATTTTTTTTTTTTTTTCTGTTGTGTTTGGACAGGGTGGAAACTACAGACATGAAGGGCTTGAAGAAGATTGAGGATCACTAATACAAACTTAGCCCCTATCATTGTCCAACACTAGAGTGAGCAAAGAACTTAACCCCAACAACAGAAGGGAGGGAAAAAGAAGAAGACAAAGATGTGGAATGCAAAGGAATCATAGCATCCTTTTGTGGGAAAATTCTATATTATATATTCTTGGAATTTTGAGGATTATCTGTCTGTTCCAAGCGTCCAGTCATTGAACTTTTTCTCCATTTTATAAATCAAAATGCCAACTCTCCTATTACCCCAATATCCTCACAGGTGTTTTGTGAACTGTAGTGGTCAGTGTATTGGGATTGCCACCATTTATGCTTGAGAGATTTCTAAAGATTCTTCACAAGTTTTCCATCGTTGGTGGGTGGGAAAATTCTCTCAGTTCAAAACCATTTTTTATAATCTGCATCCATCCATCTTTAAATCTTTTGGGTGTTTGTGAATAATTGCCTACTTTTCCACATCAAGCTTCTGTTTTTATTATTTCAGCTCTCCCTCGGTTTCCGTTTCCAATTTCTTTCCCTTATTCCAAGGTGGTGGAATAGAGATGTAGGACGGCTCAAATTCATTTAAAGCTGGGGTAAGGTGGGCAATGGGCCTTTGGACTGGCTTTCTCTTTTCTTCTCTTCTTTATTTTTCCCTTTATCTTTCTCTTTTTCCTTTGCCTCTCTTCCCCTTTTCCCTTGAATGACGGGTGTTAAAATACATGTGACCCATGTCCATGAAAGTTTCATGTATTCTCTCCTTGGGTCCTTTATTTATTAGGACCCCACTTGATATTAATGTGTATGGTGTTCTTATAGAATATGCCATCTAACTTTAATGTGATGATGATCACCTGTGGACCCACTGTCACAGTGTGCTCGATGTGCCTGCTTGACGGTGGGTCTGGGTCTGTCAATTGCTATTGTGACGGGTCCGTTGGAATGGTCTTTTTTTTTTTTTTTCGTGTATGTGGTTCATCAAAAGTCACTTTGACTTTGATTGAATCGAAAGATCATTATTAGAAGTTTTTCAAAATTTGATCGCGTATTTTGTTTAAATTTTAGATTTTTGTAATTTTTAAGCATGTAGTTTGGTTGATCCGATCAAAAAATTCTATTTGATGGCTTGCTCTTTGCTGGCCTAACTATAGAAATTCAAACTTCCAGACAATTTTGACTCCACTGATGGATTTAAGAATACAAGGCAGAGCTGATGGATACTGGGGTTGGGAATCTATAATACATTGGGACTTGGAGGTTGGCCTCCAGAGAGAAGTGTTTCCTATTGTAGTATGATATTGCATGTGCTCGGCCCTAGCTGGGTTTGGCGATTGGTCGGGTTAAAAGTTGGGTTGACAATGGTGGGTGTAGCCTGATTAAATGGGTCAATTTAAACTTCACTTGATATTCATGGGGCTGAAGATAGCCAGCCCAAACCTAAGCTTCGGGGTTATCTTGGTGGGTCACATTAGGAATTTGACACTATAAACGTCAAATTGTGCTCTGTCATGACCAAGCAAGATTAATGAATGCTCGATGTCAATTTCAACCATCAGCTAGAGTTTCCGTCGGGTTAGGGTAGGAGTCATGAACCATCACATAGAATGGATCTCTTGAATGAATTGTGGAGTTGGTCTAACGGCAAAGAACTTGTCTCAGGAAGCGATTGTCTTGTGTTTAATTCACACTCAATCTCAAAGGACCACTCTTCGTAGCTTTATCTAATGTGTGCGGATTGAGAGGTTTTTACATGTCTCGAAGGATTAGTTAGGTGAAGACGTATAGACACTTTCGATCATTAAAAAAAAGTTTGTAAAAACCATACGGTCTGGTCCATCGTGATCATTATAATGACCAACTGACTTTTGGAGTATTTTAAATGGACTTAGAGACCCCACTACCCCATCCCCTTCTAATTCTGATGAAATCATGAATGACACAATTTCCTCCCAAGCTTCTTTCATGTTACAGGAAATGTCAGTTTGTGCAATCCAGCAGCCCTTTGGGCCTTTCATTAGGGTGAAGACCAGCCATTTTGGTGGTTGTGATAATTAAGATTCGGTCTCCTTCTAAATTGACATTGAAAAGATGTGTGGTGCACCTTAAAGACTTCAAGTATTCAACATGTGATCAAGCACTTGAAGAATATATTCTCCTCCCTTCATTCCCAATTTTACATCTGATGTCTGCACGTGTCAATCTGCGCACGAGATATATATATTATTTTATGATCAAAGTGTACAGGTCTTGTAGAGCACCCGACTAATTCTATAGACATGTGCAAGTCTTCCTATCCATACACCGTGAGTAACTCTATGAAGAATGGTCTTTGAAGTGGGAATTCAACTCAGGATTTTTGCTTTCTGAGATGAGTTCATGACCATCACTCCAATTCCTTTAGATTACTCGAGCGAGAGATTGTTCATTAATTTTTCAACTGGATCATAATTTTTTGAGTAGAATGTGCAAAAGTGACATGGGTCAAGGAGTGGGGTCGAAGTTTTTTCTCATTTAATTATCTTAATTTTGTGATTTTGGATGTTAAAAAATATAATTTTATAAGCTATTGATTTTTCATAACTCATCTCACAGTGCCTCCATGATTGAACGGAGCAGTTTTTTTATCATCTCATTGTCTATGTAGTCTCTTACATATTTAATTTAATTATATTTATATGGGGCCTAATTTATTTTCATGGGTTTTAAAAAAAAATTGACTACTTGAATTTGCTTATTTGTACGAGACAATGGAAAAAAAGAATGTCTTGCTGCTCTCTGCTGCAAGTGTTGATAGGCTTGATACCTTCTATGTTTGCCTCATTCCTGTGTTTTTTGTTTCTCTTTCCTGTTTTCCAACAGTGAGGTTTGTTTGTATAGAGGGCCACATGGATCTGTTACAGTCTCGGGTTCTTTTACTTATTCAATATTTCAAAGGATTTATTCAAAGTGAATTGAAACGGGTTGGAATGATTGTCAGGAACCCGTGTAAAAAAATGGAAGTCTTAAGTTCAATTTTCACTCTATCCCAAAGGGTTATTCTTGTAGAGTTATACTCTAAGAATTAGTCGAGTGCTCTAAAAAATCCTGAATCATCATAAAAAAAGGATTTATTCAAAATGAGTCTTATTAGATGATCTTTAACTTTTGATCTCCAATTTTTAAAATTTAAATTATTTATAGACCAATCAAATAACTTTTTTCCTTGTATAAATTTGAATTAAAATGATTAGATTTAGAGTAAGTGAGCCCCATTTGTAGACTGTGCTTCTCAACCTTTTAAATCCACTCAAGAATTTTGTGACTTTGCACTGTAGAGATGGATGGACAAACAAAATGGGAGAGTGTGAATATCCTCAGAGAATCCCATGTGTCTCTCATTCTTCAATGGATGGCACCTGTGGATTCTCACAAGAGGTTGATTGCTAAAGTGAAAATCTTTAGCTGACTCAATGTATGGAGATTCGAAGACCAAAAATGGGTCCCACACTCCACACCAAAACACAAGCCCACTTCCATTCCATGATAATATGGAAGGAGACTCCCTTTTTGACTCTATTACTTATCAATCCTTGCCTAGGTATAATGCACTACATGCCAAAGTTTAAAATATATAGTATAATATTGGGGTGAAACTCGAGTCCGGAGAAATCATGTGAGTCGGGTCAGCGGGTTGGATCTGGTCGAGAAGACAGAAACTCACATGGAATTCGGGTCGAGTGGAGTCGAGTTGAAGAATTTACAAGTTAATCCGACCCGACTCAACCCGACTAAAATTAGACTAAAATGGGTTCAGAATATGGGTCGAGTCAGAATTCGAATCACGTTAGGTTGAGAATTTTGGGTCAATAGCTCGAGTTGAGTTGGGATTTAAGAATCCAATTGACCCGATCCGATTTCAACCCTAAATATATACCACCTTAATCTCATTAATAAATAAAGCTAAACACTTTGTTCATCTTAAAAATTAAAAAGCCTTCAAGTAGCAACTATACTATCTTACAAAAACATACTTTGTAATCTCTAAGAGTTGTTTTTAAAAATTAAAAAAATCTATTTTAAAACTTTATATGATTCAATATTAATTCTTTAACATCGTCGCCGTCATCATCATTTGTCCCTCTCATTCTTCTTGACTAACACATCATGCATTTGGATAAGTCGATGTGATTATTTAAATTTCTATCTCCTACCAAAATTACAAGCAGTTGGCCATTCAATGAAGTCCATCTTTTGAAGCGGTACATCAATCACATGATAAGCTAAGTGTTATATTGATCGTTAGGACCACTGAAGATCAAGGGTGGTCCAACCCCACCTAACTTAGATGTCTCCTCCTACTATTTAGTAAAGGCTCTGAGAGATGTCAATTTCTTCATTACCATTCAATTTTATTAATAATGATTTTTTTTTTATAACGAGAGTATCTCTGATGTATTGACCCAACAAGACTAATCTCCCAGAGTCCGCACCACCATTGCCCACACAGTCGGCCCAGATAAATCATTTTTGTCATTATACTTTTTTTACTACGAAGAAACTCAAGGCCCACACCTCTTTCTGAGTACGAAAACATTGAGTAAACTCTTAATGCACAAAGACTCTACAAATCACGGACATCGAGTGACTACAATACTCAAATCTAGAATCTCTTGTTCACGAGATATTTTGTCACTATATTAAGTTATCTTTTGCCTTAAAATCTTAATTTATATGTCTTTAATCGTTTCTATATTACTTACTACTTTCTACTTATAATATTTTAACTCTTCATATTGAATTTATTTTCAGTAGAAATAATTTTGGCCAATCAAATTTTGTTGCAAATGCTAAAAAATAAAACATGTAAAAGTTTTTGTGGAAATCTTGAATTGTTTTATTTCCATTTCTTGTCTGAAAAAGAAGTAGGCTCTTTCCAACCGAAGTAGTTGATATTTTGACCCCCTGGAATTGAAATTTTCACGTCATGCAAAATGCAAAATTCAATTTTTTCTATTTCTTTCCTTTGATAAATATAGACACAACATTTCTTCATTTTTCTAATACTTTTTTTCTATTCTATTTTTTTTTTTTTGTATTACGGGCAGGACTAACTAGTGTCAAAAACTTAAAATTTCAAATATTTTGATGGGCTGTATTAAAAGATAAGTTTTACTCTAGAATTTTTTTTTATATATAAATAAATAAATTATCACAATGACTATCAAACTGATAAATATGCACTAACTATTAACTTCATAAGTTAGAGATGGACAAGTTCATGTACTAAATCGCTAACTATTAAGTTCATGCGCTACCTAACGGATATATGCTCTAAAAACGGGTTCATACACCAGTCAACTTATACATGAACTAGAGACGGGTTCATGTACTAGCCAAAGAATATATATGCTAGTGACAAATATATATATATATATATATATTACAAATACTTATACCCTAGTGCACGCATCTAATCATTCATGCGATAAAATGCCGGTACTTATGACCTTGTCCAATACCGTCTAATAGATTAAATTGGGGCAGACTGCATTTGGATGGAAATAATGGGGAGGTAATCCTTCATTGCCCATGTTTGGTAACGAAGAGTAAGAAAAAATCAACTTTTTATCCTTCTCTTAACTTTTGAAAATTATTTTCGAAGGGTTTTCATATTAACTAGAGTAATCTCTATCCCTTCAAAATTTACTCTCTATCCAAATGCAGGTTAAAAACTTGTAGATCGAGATAGAAAAATAGTAAATATATATTAATACATAAGCGACAATTTTATAAAAAATATTTTAATTAGTTGTACAATGGAGTAATGGACTATGACCTAAATAAAGCTTTTGAGCCTGCCAATCAAATTTCAAAATTTTTTCACAAAAAATTTGAAGAAAGTAAGGTAAATAAAAGCTTGACAAAACAACCAAGTCTTGTCTTGTTTGTGTGAGAGTACAAACTACAGAGTCTTTCTCTTTTCCTATTATCACTCTTCCTATCAAAGAGCTTTGAGGTCTCTCTGAGTTCTCAAGTTGGGATGCCTTGATTCTTGTACTCATTATCGCCTTGTACTATTTATTGAGGAAAAGTTCTTTTTTTAATTTATGTGAAAAATTATGAAAAACTTTGCATAAATATGAGATTATGGGACTTGAACATATGAGCTTCTACATTCTAAAATAAGAGATTATCAGTTGAACTACACCTGATTAAAATTTAGATTTGAGAGGAAAATCGGAGATAAAGTGAGGGAAAGTTTTCTCTTGTTATAGGGAAAGAAGGTCTTCCAAATCTAAATGAATTCTATATTAATTATAAATTTATCATAAAATGGGCTCTATGTGGGCCATACATGTCTTTTCACTTGAATTTTTTAATGTTTTTCAACTAAAAATAACAAATACCTGTATAAATAGTCATTATAAACTATGCATCATTCTATAAAAAATAATTTGTTATATTGAATTTAAATTAATTAAAAGTGAACTTCAAAATAATAATACTTTATTCGATTCTAACTCCACTTTAAACGGTAACTCACTGTATAATTATTTGACGTATATAGATAAAGTGAGTTGAACATATTTCGAAAATTAATCAAATGTTCAAAGAGATATTCCCAACTTTACTTGTGGGAGGGGATCAAGATCTCTTAAACACAAAAAGAATCACTCTCCTTAATTTTGTACCCAGCGTGTGTAGATTAAAAGATTTATACATGTCCAAAAATTAATCAGATGAGATGTTTGAATATATTAATCTTTAAAAAAGAATATAAATATCGTTTTCATTAAAAAAAAAGATAATACTTTTGCAAGGCATAGCCATCATGACAGGAGCCAAGCATCACATAGGGTGGGGCCCTCGAAATGTGTGGGATGTGCTTGGGAAATTGATTTAGAAAGGGAAATTATAAGAATTTGAAACACCCACCATCCCAAAATTTAATTTCAATATTGTTTTCATAAAAAAAAAAGATAATACTTTTGCAAGGCATAGCCATCATGACAGGAGCCAAGCATCACATAGGGTGGGGCCCTCGAAATATGTGGGATGTGCTTGGGAAATTGATTTAGAAAGGGAAATTATAAGAATTTGAAACACCCACCATCCCAAAATTTAATTTCATCACCTGCCCTGCTCGTTTGTGTGGTTGCCCTTTAACATTATGGAGGGTCACCTCTTTCTATTCATTAGCTAGGGAGGGCCCTAAGAAATGAACAGTTCGATGATTGAAACATGGGCCCCACTGTTCATTAAAAATGGTGAGGAGCATGGAAAGTGGTGCAAAGGAGGAACACCTTACCTTTGAAGAGGTTAATTGATTAATTAATCATGATTAGCCATTCCCTAATTGTGCTTCCAACTTTGTAAAATGTAGTGATTAGGAAAGGATGGAAAGTAGAGATATTAATGGGAGGGGGCCAGTGTCTGAGAGTTGTAAATGAAATGTGGATTTGAACCATGATTAGGGTTTCCATTAATCAAACTAAAGTTGAAGCAAGCAAACACCACAATGGGAATGGTCCATGTTGGTACTTTTATAGAGACTGATCGTACTCTTATCTTTTTGGCCACGTGGGCTTCAACATGGTGCTTCTGTCCCACCATATGCATTTTCATTTTATGGATTATTATTTTTTTTTAAATTTATGTATAGAAAAAGTTTTAGATAAGGGCTAGTAAAACTCTACGTGTAGTAGTTTAACTGGTTGTCTCTTATTTCAGAAAGCGAGAGGTTGCAATTTTGAACTCTTTTGTCCTAATCTTGATAAAATGTAGTGGAGTCACCTATAGAGATTTTATGTTGGATATCCCGCGGTTTTCTATACGTAAATTATAAAAGAAAAAAAAAACTCTACAACTAAAAGTTTAAGATTTTTTGAAAGTAGTTCAATTTAATATATTAAAAAAAATAAGAGATATTTCAAATACTATATAAGAATTTAAGAGACATAAATTCAAAACAACTATAATATACAAATACTCTCTAAATAACTCACAAAAGGCATCGAGGAGCATTCGCAAGCTATAGTCTCAAGAATCACAGATGGTAAATGCCAGGATCTGCGACGCCGTTGGGTGTTCGTCTAATATGATGAAATGACACCTCCAAACCTATACATAAGCTCTTAATTTCTCTCACAAAGATCATGGATATATTTTTTTCTTCTAAAGTTTAGATTCATCATTCAATGTACTCTACCTGTGCACGTCAATTTTTTCTTGGGTTTTTTGGAGTTTTCTCCTATGTAAAAAAAAAGAGTTCATATTAAAATTATTTTTCTTGTTTTATGCAAACCCTTTTATGAAAAATAATTTCTATAACATGGTGTTTTTAAAAAAAATTATGTGTGAGAAACCACAAAAAATTCAGTGTAAAATCCTCACAGGCGAAACCCACTGTCTTTCAAGGAGAGGTGATGGGCTTATAACCTAACCAATGGATTAACTATGGCCTGACTCGTGGCTCCATCAATAACTCATGATGTAATTGACCCAACCATTTGCCTAATTCATGACCCAACCAATTCAACCCATGACCTATACTGAATTCAACTTGACCTGTAATTCAATCCACGACTTGACTCATTGCTTAGATATTTTGTCTAAAAAATTTAGGGTACTTTTTATTATTCCACCTTTGATTTTCAAATAATTTTTTTTAATATTAATACGAATATATTAAACCTAACACTGAATATCACTTAGATGAAATTTTCAAAGAGTTATATTTGCTGCTAAGGATAGTAACATGTATAAAACATGAGATCTAACACAAAATAAAAAATAAAAAACCTCATATGGGTTAGCTCAGACAGTTACCTCCTGTATTAGGAAACGGGAGGTGTCACAATCAAACCCCATGGACTAACTTTAGTGATGATTTAAGAGGTAGAAGTATCACCTGTGAGGATTTTAGTAGGACTGTGTCTGAGGTTTTCCACACGTAAATTCAAAAAATAAAAATAAAAAACCCTCTCAAATGTATAAAAGAATATTTCTACTCCTGGTTGTAATATAAGAAATGTAAAAAATTATTTGTTGAAAATGTCACCTGTCATTTTTTACAAGCAATTTGTCCAATAATCAATCAAAATCATTGGGTACAATTTTATTTATTTTTAGTAATGAGGTCAGTGAAGCTCAATACTTTAGGTTGTCAAAGACATTAAATTAAGATGGGATTTAAATTTTAAAATCATCATTAATTTGCCACCTTTTTCCCTTAATTTAGACTCCAATTTTAATATTTATTACAGAAGAGGGATACTTTTCAAAAATAAATGAACACGAGTGAAGTGCAATCATACTCTTGTATTTAGTGTGTGGTACAAAAAGAGACTATATATTATATATAAAGGCCCATACTTTCCCCACATGAATATAGTTTTCATTCTTCCCAATCATGAAATCCATCATATTGGTAATTTAAAAGAAAATTATATCCTAGTGATCAATTATTCAATGTCAAAATTTAAAAGAAAAAGAGTAATTATAGTGAGACAAGACAATCATGACAAGTTAATTATGAATTAAATCCCAATTATATTGATAGAGTACAAACAAAAGTTTATATACAATTAATATTTATGAAGATCTTAGCCCTCTTTTTTTTTTAAAAAAAAGGAATTTCTATCTTTTCATGTTAGTCTTCCACAAAATAATATTCACAAACGATCTGAGTACGTTCCTACTTCACTTTAAAGAGTCAATTTCCATAGACTTACCCGCGTGCGTGGGTAGAGAGATTTACACAGATTCTGAAGAATAGTCGGATACTCTAAAAGACCTGAACATTTTGAATATGAAAAAAAAAACAATCTTCACAAACAATTTATCTATGGCTTCATTGTCCATCTAAATTTACCCGGATCATCCAATCCGTTGGGACTTTGGATTTATGATAAACTCAGACTAGTCCATTGATTTAGAGGATCTAGACCATGTTAATCTAATTGGATAAGTTAATTTATGTGCCGCAGAGTTTCTCTATGGGAAAGAAGATCTTGTTATGTGAAGGTTGTGTCTGGATTGGAGAATAATTCTAATAATTTGAAGGTGTTTGTCATTTTTGAGCATTTAAAAAATAAGATTATTCTATTTTCTTATGAGAAATAAAAACTCTTTATCAACAATATAAAAGACAAGAACTTTCTCCTTTCTTTCAAGGAATTCATATCTTGCATGGATAAAAAGATTTAATGAGAAAAAGAGAGATTTTTCTACTCGACAATTCAAATTCTTACTTATTTTCAACGATGATAAAGATTTTGACATAAACAAAAAAATATCAAGTTTTCACGGCCCTATATGAGACCGCATTTCATAATAGATGTTGGATGATATAAATCAAACCCAACCATTTTTTTTTAAGAAACTGCTTTCTTAAATAAATAAACAAACTTCTAATTTGACCTTAGCCAGGATATAGTTTAATTTTAAATTATAATGTTTTCAATGTGAACTTAGTTATAAAGAATATATTATGTTGAGCTTACATTGATAATGGAAATGGATAGTTGAACAGATTATTTCAATTTAAACACAATTAAAATGTTTTGATTAGATCTATTAAACCATTTTTTGAAAGATTACAAAACTTTTAAAATAATTTACAATGATCAAATTTGAAGAGCTTAAAATTGCACGAGTAACTTAATCCAATTAAGACGACTTTCATAAAGTATAGATCTCTTCAACAAATCTATCTCATGAGACCACAGTGAATCACACATAGTAGTGCACATGGCATACACTCGATTAGCTCATGCTTATTCTTTTTTAATTCAGGTTTTTCAGAACATCGGACAAATCCTCAAGATATGTGCAAGTCTCTCTAACCACACACACTACCGAAAGTGATCCTTTAAGGTGGAGTGAAAATTAAACTCTCGACTCTCAATACATTCTAAATATTTGAAAACTTCTTTTTGTAGACGGAAAAAAAACACTCTAAAAAGCTTCAACTTGTGCCACTATCATGCAAGCCATTATCTCTAAAAATTTAATATCACCTTCAGATATTTTTATAATTAGAGAAAATAATGATTCTCTAATTAATGAGAAATTTAAATGGTGGGAAGCTGGGAAATATAGGAGAATCAGAATATGCGTAAACCTCTCTACACTCGCACACCAAATAACTCTACAAAAAATAAAAAATAAATTCAGAATTTTCATAGGTGGATTTCTAACTATTTTTTTAGCAGACAAAAGTACGTGAAACTCCTAGTGAATCACCTGGTGAATCACCTAGTTGCAGTTGGCAAGATGGTATTCGTGTATTTTTCCTTGGGATTAGGAGCTCTGAGAGTCTGCTGATGAGAAATGCAAATGACGGCAACTGAACTTACCTATTTACGAAAATGACTGATTGTAGCCCTATGGTTTCAGTAATGACAGCTGCTACTCACGTGGCCTTGTTGCAAATTATTGGGGCAGATGCAGCCTTCCATCATAATAATTCTACTATTTTGGTGGCCCACCTTTTATTATTTTTATTTTTATTTTTATTTTTTTTTCCTTCTTAAATTTGGGTGGGTGGAAAAAAAGATGATATGATCCTTTCATTGGCTAGTGACACTTCTATAGCTTGGGATTTGATCCAACCGTCCATTTATCCACATGTGTACCATTGATTTTGATCGAACGGTGTATGACATGGGGTAGGTCAAAAGCTAGGTTTATTTATTAAGTGAAGTAAATTCAAAGTAAAGAAATTACACTTAACTTTTACTAAGGATGCCCTTTGGCAGCTGAGAGATTCATTTATGGTGAATAGTGTGACACTATAAGAGGCGGATTAGCTTTTATCTGGAGACAAAAGTTTGTGAAAAAAAAAAGAGATATTATAATATAATCTCTTTTTAAATTAATAATTTTGTTATGTTCTGTTGAGTTTGATCATTAAAGATGTGCGTTTGATTCGATCTGTGTTTCACATTTTTATAAATGCTAATCAAAATAATATATAATACTGCTTTTCATGTGAGAGAACAAAGAGAACAGAAACTATAATGAGAGCTAGAACCGACTCTTCTTTTAAGAGACACCCTATTTTAAAATTTTGTGTAAAAATTATTATTTTGTCCGTCAGATTTTTTTAAAAAAACATCCATCCATACAAAACTGAGTGGTAAAATGGTAATTTCACATAAAATTTTGAAATAAGATATTTTTTAAAAGAAAAGTGGAGTGTCTAAATATTTAGTCTTTTTTCATCCCAAACATTTGATATAATTTAATAAATTTAAATCCAATAAAAAATATTTATTAGGCACAGGCCACATCAAATCAAAGTGATTTTCCCACCCCTGTTTCTCCATGCAGGAAGACAAACTAAGCAAGGAACCAGCTGTGGAAATCTGACACATTCAGTGAGAATTAGTTAGTGACATTTACTATGATGCATACAAGTGTCCTATGAGAGAGGGAATTTAGCACAAAAAGTGGTGCAAGGACTACATTAAAAACAGGTGAAAATGGCAGTCCATGTGGAGTGTTTTATGGGTCTAGGACCAAACCAATTCTTGGTAAATGGATTGGACCCTCAGATAATTTCTTCTCTATTATTATAAAATGTGATAAAAAATAATTTTTTAATAAATAATAATGAATAATATTAGAATCATGAAAAATACAGCCGTAGTTTTCAACAATAAATTTCTAACATAAACTGCAGAACACTTCAAAATTTCAATATATTTAGAATAAATGATTAACAATCAATCAATTTTTTACTTTGACATACCTTATAATTATGTTTTTAATATGATGGGGTTCGATGACTCATTACATGCGAGTTGTCGAAAGTATAGATGTATTGTCGGTTACCATAATTAATAGAATAAATTTCAACTACCTCGAGAGGGCTCCATTTATTGCTATGGATGATTAACATGGTTGGTTTTTATGTATAATTAAATTTTAATATTCACTTGTCATGAAGAAAAAAAATTAATTATTCCTCCTTTTTATTTGCAAGGTGAATTACTTATGTGCTTTTTTTTTTTTTCTTATTTAGATTTTACAAAAAAAAAAAAAAAGAATTCATGAGCTCATCACCATGTTGAAAATCATAATTTTTTTTCTTTTCTTTAATTACCCACAAGCAAAAGAGGAAAAAAAAAATCCAATATACAACAATGATTGAGGCACTCATTATATTATATTATTTTCAATGATTTAATTGTGATATGTATGTAAAAACTAAGAGAAGTACTTCTTTATATAAAAATGAGTATAAGTAAATAAAAATTCCTATGATAAAATTAATCAATAATATATTCATACCCTCAAACAAAGTTGTAAGAATAGCCCATGCCCAAAATTATTGCCATAGAATTAGGCATAGAATTTGTTTTCTAGTATGTTGTGACCAATTGACAAATAAATGATGTGATGGATGGAAATGGAATCATATTGAATATATTTTATAGGTCTATTCAAAATTTAGAAAAAAAAATAATTTTTTTAAGAACATGGAAATATGTTGAAAATATAGAAACACCATAGTATACAGATGTCTTGACCTAATTTGAGCCTAAATATCAATCAATTTTAGTTCATTTCAGTCAAAATCAAATATTTTTGAAGTGTTTAATTTAAAGGCGGAGATTATATGTTTGTATAAATATCGACTTCAAACTGACGCGTTTGAATTGATTATAGGTGAGCCCCATCATATAGATCTGCTTTATGTACTGTAGATTTGCTCTAATAATCAAACAATAGTGTTATTATCAAATAGATATGTTACATCTAATGTGTGGCCCACCATTGGGATGACTCTTAAAGTCATGGATGAACTAAATGGGCCCCAAATTTAATGACCATTACTATTGAATGTGACAAGTCCTGATATGGATGGAGATTTATAAAATTCGGATTGGAAACATTGTTTCTGGTTCAATATCAATGAATATTTATTATAAATAGTGTTCTTTTTTAGGTCTAGATTTTGATTGACACTGAAATTATTCTCCATATGAAATCATCCTACTAAAAAAATTTAAACCTAAAGTACCAATACACTTGTTTATTTTATACATTATTTTAAGATGATATCAACATTTTAATAAAAACAACAATAATATTAGGTCCATGTAAATTTATACATGTAAAATACATGACAATTAATAATACAAAGGGAGTAATAATATATTCTTATGAATAGTTCAATTGGTAAGCACTTTCACAAACGAACTAGAGGTCTCATGTTGGAGTCCCGTAGCAATACAATGTCTGTTGTTTGTAGAGGTCTCTGTTGAATTTTACCCATTGCCCTCGTGCTTAGAAAAAAGTGAATCCATCATAAAAAAAATTATATATAAAATGTTCTTAACTGAATGTTCCATCAAAGTTGGGTTCAATGTATATTAACAAGTTATTTTGAAAGGTAATTTTAGATTTTTGTTTTATAAAAATCAAATCTATTATATTTGAAAATTCATAATCTTCAAAAATTCAAAAATTAAAAGTAAAATTGAATCAAATTTGATGAGTTTTTAATCTAATGGTGAAATCAATTTTAAATAAATTCAAATCAGACATGGATTCAATTCATGAATAATTGATTTGTGTAACGTGGGTTTCAGAGGAAACTTGGTGAAACTGTTTTCTCATTATTATTTTTTAATTTCAAGATACATTAAAATGATTGGTATGAGTGGATATCATCTGCATGGAGGTGAGGGTTAAAAACTTTGGAAGATCTCACCCTCTTTAGTTAAAAAGTTAAAAAGATAAAACAGTGAAAAGAGAAAGGAGATAAAGAAGAAGAAGAGAGAACTGGAAACACAGCAGAAGCACAACAGAGATGATGGAAGAAGGGTCGTGGAGAACAGGTGAGGGTTAAAAACTTTGGAAGATGTAACCCTCTTTATTCAAAAGTTAAAAGATAAAACAATGAAAAGAGAAAGGAGATAAAAAAAGAATCTGCAAACAAAGCAGAAGCACAACAGAGATGATGGAAGAAGGCTCGTGGAAGAGGTGAAGGTTTAAACTTTGGAAGAGGGTGATCTCACCCTCTTTATTCAAAAGTTAACCTGCTGTTAAGAAGTCCGTCTTTATGAAGTGGGGTTTTGAGATTAGTTTACATGGGACTCCAACGGATCAATTTCCATAGATTTAATCAGTGTGTGTCAATTAAGAATATTGCAAAATCATGATATGATAACATTCTTAAGGTAAAATTTACTTTAAAAAACTAGGCATTGAGAGAAGGGTGCCCTAAGTGTTATATAGAGTTATTGATTTCTCAAATTAAAGGATTTATGACTTTTGTCACTTTCACACTCGCCCTAATGTGCATTAGACCCTATAACTGCACGCGGAACCTACTCTCATACTATATTAAAAAATTATGACATGATAATATTTTTGAGGTAGAAGTTACTCTCAAAAGCTAGACATTAAGATAATGGTGTCTCAAGTGTTATATAGAGTAATTGATTTCCAAATTAACCGATGTGTGACCTTTGTCACTTTCACACCTGGCCTCACGTACAGCTAAACCCTATAGTTGAACGCAGAACCTGCTCTGATACCATTTTGAAAATTATAACATGCTAACATTCTTGAAGTAGAACTTGCTCTCAAAAGCTAGCCATTGAGAGAAGGGTGTCTGTATAACTTTTGTCACTTTCACAATCGCCATCACGTGCAGTTAGATCCTATAACTGCATGGGGAACTTGCTCTCTTTGATACCATACTGGAAAATCATGACATGATAACATTTTGAGGTTGAATTACTCTCAAAAGCTAGCTATTTAGAGAAAATTGCCTCAAGTGTTATATAGAGTTATTAGTTTTTCAATTAATCGGTGTGAAACTTTCGCTACTTTCACAGAGAAGTTTATACATGCCCGTTAAATTAATCTCATCTCTAATCTCAGCTTATTACCAAAAAAAAGAGTTAAAAGATAAGACAATGGAAAGAAGAAGGGGATAAAAAAAAATCTGCAAACAAAGCAGAAGCACAACAGAGATGATGGAAGAAGGGTGATAGAACAGTTGAGGGCTTTCATGTCATTTAGGGTTTTCAAAGTATCATATGTAAAACGATGAGCAGAAGAAGAAGAAAACGACGAGCAGAAGAGGAAGAAGAACCAGAATAAAAGAAAAAGGAGAGAGAGAGAAACAAAAGAAAAGAGAAAAGCCGCTGAAATTTCTGCTTTTTTGAACGGTCAGAGATGCACAGAGAGAGAGAAGGCGCATGGCCATGCATGAGGATGATGACGTAGCACGGCACGCCTGCTTTGCTAAAGTACGCCAGATGGTGTCTTCTTCTCCTTTCACATCTTCTCTTTGCAACTCTTAAGACAAAAACCATTTGTCTCTTTTACTTGGTTCGTTTTCTTCGCCATCTGATTAGATTACTCTAACTTATTCAATTTAATTTATTTTAATAATTGATTTAACTAAATACGACTCATTTAATAGATGAGGTGACTTAATTTAAAACCATTTATAAATAGATGGGTTTGACTCGACTTGACTTAAATCTATTTATAAATGGGTAAATTTTATTGACTCAATTATTACTACATTTATATACAGCACATCTAATCACATACAGTTTTATTTATTTAAGGAGCAATTTTGAATCTAACATGATTCAAATTTGACATAGACTCAAATCGATTTAACCCGTTTAACAATATCGATAATAGACCCATACTAAATAAGACCCTATTTAAAACTCAATCCGAACTATTTTCAACTGTTTAGAGTCCATTTGGTAACTTTTTCATTAAAAAGTAAAGTTGCTATTATGATTGATGTCTATAATATGTTCATAATTCATTTATTTGTGTTCGTGTCTAGATGAGTTTAAAATAATAAAATTTATATTTGGAGAATAAAAATATTTGAAATTGACTATATATCTTTAGATGCACACGTAAAAAATGATCAGTCTAATGATTGGACTTTGTATTAGTTTTTATGATACATCAAACTTTGAATTATATTATCAACTATGTTCTCCATTAATCTTACTCAACTGTATGATTCTCTCAATTTAAAGTCGATATCTTAATCTCTTTAAAACTGTTGTTATATAACTAAATACTGAAAGTATATATAAAGTACATTTTATTTTAGGTCAGAGATTCTCTTATGGATATTTTGTATATTTCGACATGGGTTTTACTGTATTGTTCATTTTGCCTTTCGAATTGGTTCGTCGAATCTTTTACCGTAAGTGATTCGAATGGTTCGGCAAACTGATTTAAAGGGCAAAATGGACAATATAATAAAACCCGAATCGAATTACACAAAATATTCATGGGATGATCGCTACCCTTTATCTTATACTATGTTTGAATATTTAATATTACAAAAAGTTCTTTTTTAAAATAAATGTTTCAAAAGAAATCCAATTATTTAATCTTGTTAGGTTTTTGTAAAATGTCGTTGATTATTTCCTTAAAAGTTCATCTATGAAAAATTGAAAATAAAATGGATAATGTATAATTTAGGTTGCAATGAGGACCACAAGATACTGTCTATCCATGGCCCAACTGTGCAGTGGATCAGTGGCATAAAAAGTTGTGTCAAGGACTGAAGGACTGAAGGACTCATGGAAGACTCACACAGAAATCCAATTGATTCCGTCAGTAGGAAGGATACAAGTCAATTTTTCATTGTTGTCACCGTAAGAAAATTAAATTCTTCACCGTTTCTTTTTCTTCAAAATTTTCCCTTGTTAACCTCAAACAGACTTTTAATGTTGAGAATAGAAGCTTAGAAATAATAAATGGGAAAATAAATCACATATCAAATACACATAAAGACACGTAAATTTTACGTAGTTCTCTTTCAGTATATTTATTTACAGATCCACTATACTTAAATATAAAAAAAAATGAAAAAAAGACAACCAACTCTTATTATAATTTTTGATTTATTATCAGTCAGTATATATCTAACAAAACCTAATACATAAAATTGGGTAAAGATGGACTCGTACAAGTAACTTAACTTAGTGTAACTCAAGTTCAAATCTCTTAGTCACCTGTAACCTATGACTTATAGATTTGTTTATTAAAACTTTTATTACAATAGTGATACTAAAATTATTATTAATTTATCCATGTAAAATAAGAAAAAAGATTGTCCTATACATTTTTGTAATAAAAATATCATTATCTAAATCAATTCATAAAAAATCGTAGAGAAAACTTTCAAGAAATTATTTTCCAAATTTTTTTATGTTAGAATTTTAAAAAAATTCATTCAAATGATATAATGACGAAGATCATCAACGATAGTACAGAATTTAGATTTATCAGTCCAGAGAAAAAGAAGATATCCCATCGCCCTTATTCCAAGTAGTACGACCAGGCCAAGCCTATTTATTTTGTGAGTCTTTCACCATTTGCGGCAACTGTCAACAAAATTCATAGACATGGCGTGGTGAGGCTCTGACCATATCATACCTAAGCATGGCCCCACATCCCTTTTATTCAGACCCGTTGGCTGATCCAAGAGACAGATGGCTCAGTCTTTCCAGGCACTACGGTCTGTACGCAGAAGAATGTTCCGCTTTTTTACTAACCATGTTAGGACTCAATTTTGAATAATAATATTTGACAATTAGTTGAAATTTAATGGTCTTGTATAATTAAATTAAATCGATTAAATAGTTATTTATTTAGGAAATTCGTAAATCTTCTAACCCACAAACATCAAATAATTTTATAGGACGTGACTTTTTGAAATACAATAGAAATCGAATTTAGGTTTCTGACTATTATTTTAATTCCTTTAGTTAAATTAATGTATTTTATTTTTTTAAATTAAATAGATAATAAGGAAAAACTATAAAATGTCTAAGTGCTTCATGTGTGGCCAATTTTATGTTAAGTTTAATTTACTAATTTTTTTTATTTTTAAATCTTAGATCTAATATTCTAGAACTTTCACTTGATCCACTTTTAGTGTTGAATTAATTGTAAATGATCAATATATTTATTTAATAATTTTTCAATATTTAAAATAAAAAAATAATATAATTCAATAGATTTTATTAATGACAGAATTATAGCTTTATGATAATAAATCTATCCATTATTTTTTTAATCATTGGTTGAGATCCATTTTGTGACATGGCCCACCAGAACACTTCGAGTTTTTCAACTTCGACTTTTGCCATACCTGCCCTAGATAAAGATATTCAAATGACACGTGTACTTTTAATATAGTAAAATTAGTGAATTTATTAAATGACACGTGTAATTTTAATATAGTAAAATTAGTTTTAATATAGTACACTTTTGTGACGAATGACTTTACACTGTCATAATAGATGATAGCAAACGGTGGCATTTAAGACATAATACACGTATTAAAATTCCAAACTATTTATTAAATTTTGAACCACATTTATTTATATATATATATATATCGTTCAGATTTTATAAAACTATTGAACCCACTGTTGAATTGAATAGTACATTAAAAACTCTATAAAATTGATCACACCCATCCCATCTTAGTTTATCCATTTCATGATGGATCCAATATTTTTTTATAAAATGTGAGAAAAGATATTTATATGAGAATATATTTAGAAATTAATGAACAATTTAAAGTAGTAAATAGGTGTATTCTACAAACCTTAAATGCCATTATTGTGTGATAGACAGTAGACCTATTAAATAAATGATCTGACTCCAAACTCGTTTACCAATGGGTAGACTCGATTCAAATCTAAAAATAAAAAGTAGACCCAAGTGATATGGTCATTGCCACGTATAGATGTAATACATGTAATCATATGGGATCTACACTCATTAAAGGAATACTCTTGGTATGCGTTTCGTTTAAAAAATCTCCTTAGTAAAGTAAATAGATAAATTCAACTTGAACTTAAAATGGACTTAAATTAAATTTAATTCGAAAGAGTTTGAGTGATGGCTAGGAACTCACTTCATAAAATAAAAGTTCTGAGTTCGATTCCCATATACCATCTCAAAGGGTCACTTCCTAGAGAGATACTCAGTGTGTCAATACAGAGGCTCTTAGATACCCTGAGATCATAAAAAAATTTAACTTAATCCAATTAATGAGATCTAAAATAAATTAAAATTTAAAATAGACCTAGATTCAAATAGACCCAAGCAATTGGCAGGTCTAGTGCAAGAGTGATTGGTAATTTTCCATGCCCATTTCCCTCCTCTTTTGCAAACCTTTGGTGGTACAGAAGTAAAGACAAGAAACAGAAAAACAATAGAACGAAAACAAAGGTAGGATTTCCAAGTTGTTGGTGGCTGAGAGAAAAGGGCAGTGGTATAACAGTAAGGAGTCTGGGGAAGTGTAGAGCTGTCGGGTTTGGATGTGGGCAAGGCCTGAACTCTCAGCAAACACAATCACTCTCACCACATTTGCTCCCTCACCCTCTTGCCTTGGCATGGGAGGAGATGGAGGTGGTGGGCTCCATCTTTTTTAAAAATTAAATATTAGATATAAACCAATTTATCAATCCATCCATCCATCTATCTACAATGAAAAAGAGATTATCTTCAAAATTAAGAAAAAGGGTTGATGGATTTTCTCATTACTAACGTAAAAAGAAAGAAAAATCTAGACTTTGGCATGTGTCATTTAGCTAGATTTTAAGTCAAAATTAAAAGGGTTGTGGCTTTTCTCTTTATAAAGTTAAAAGAGATTTCTTAAGACTAATGTATTCAAGCATCTCATTCGAATTTTTCAGACGTTCTATCTGACTAATCCTTGAGACATATGTAAGTCTGTCAATCCGCACACGCCGAGTACAAAACTAAAGAGAGTGACCCTTTTTGTGTTAAAGGGAGGCTTGATCTCAAAATCTCCTACAAATAAGAGTGAAAATTGACCATCAAACTAACAGATCAAGTTATACAGTTAAAAGAGATTATCTTGAAAATTAAGAGAAAGGTTGGTTGCTTTCTCCTTACCAAGAAAAAAAAAAACCCTCTAGACTTGGCCTTCTTTAGAGAAACTCTTATATAAAAAAATAAAAATAAATATGAGATTAGATCCATAAAGATAATGGATTTAATAAAAAAAATTGAATATTAGAGGTTCAAAAAGACCAGAACATTGCATATCAGTCAAATTTGAATTATAGTATTTATAATTTTAGAGTAGACAACAATCCATCAAAAGAAGAATGCCCTTGTACCTGCAAAAAAACCCAATTGTTTATTAGAAATTTTCAAAATTTATTTGAATTTGAATGTGAATGGTTGACCAATTTTCCATCATTTTTAACTTTAGGTCTAAAGGTTTGTCTTCCACTAGTTAGAGACCAATATTCCCTTTTAGCAACTACTCTCCCATACATGATGAGTATCCTCATGAAATGGATAAGGTCAGCGATCCTCCCACAGGCATTTTGTGTTTAGTGATATGGGTTTTAGTATATTCTTGATTTTACCTTTCGCATGAATAATAAAATTTTGATGGTTAATTTTTACTGTTCATGTGAATTTCGGCCAATTTGCACTGTTCATGAATTTGGAGAACCGATTTGCACTGTTCATGAATTTTGGCAAGCCGATTTGCACTGTTTATGAATTTTGGCGAGTCGACTTTCAATTTCGGCGAGCCGATTGCACTGTTTATGAATTTTGGTATTATTTTTTTCTTTGGTACGGTAGGTGGAGGGCAAATTGGGCATCACCGTAAAATCCGTATTTGTATACACAACATGCCCGTGTGAGGATCGTTGGCCAATGGATAAGTAATCTAAACACCATTTTACTGCTTCAATAATCTATTTGACTTCTCCATAGCCAAGAGCTATCTAATTTATGTCTAAGTTAAATCACTTGTACTATTCAAAATTTGGTAAAAGAAGATTAGAAGTAGAATACTCTAAAATTTTCTGAGCTTGATTGTTTATATTTTGATTCTATTTAGTTTTAAAATTAGTAAAAATGAAGTTTGAGTTAGTTTTAAAGGTGACTGCAATGGAGGTTGAGATTCAACCAATATGTATAGATTTCATATATATCGATTGGTGTTTGTCCAAATGTATCATATTGGCCATACAATCATCGATAAGAACAATAATTGGATCATATTGTAGCCGTTCATTCTTAATACTCTTCATTATTAGTTAGGTCAGACGTCCTAACACGGACAAAATCTGTTAGGAGACACGAAATAGAGTGAAATTCCCATGTTATCTCTACCGGTGTACTGCTCATCAAGTATCGGTATACCGATAACATGCCGCTCTTTATGTATATGTTTTGTATATTGGTAAACCAATACTTGATGATCGGTACACCGATAGGGATAAAATGAGAATTTTACTTTATCCCTTGTCTCCTAATAACTTTTGTCCGTGTTAGAATGGGCGTACTATTAGTTATTTATTATAATTTAATTAATTGAACAAATAGAGAAAGAAAAAAAAACTTTGTAATATGAAAAACAACACCAACTAATAAGTTAGTTCTTTCTCAATATCAAATACTAGTTAGTTTTTTTTTTTTTTTTTAAAGTCAAGCTAAAAGTCTAAAATTAAACCTTGCTATGTTTAGAGAATTGATAAAGACAATGATATTTTTTATAACAAGGGACGTTGACTTATTCTTTTGTCCACTTGTTATTACATAAGTGATTAAAATATACACGAGTATCTTTTATTCTAGAAAACATCATTATCCTTATTCATTCCCCTGTGCTTGAAATCTAGCTTAGCTTGTTTTGGTAAACATGTTTCAATGTTTGTCCATTTGCATGTATTTCAATTCTAATGTAACATGATAGTTAGATTGCCAATTTATTGAATCTCTATTTATTTAATTATGGTACTTTTTAATGTACTACACCTTACATCCCACTAGCTTATGTTAACATACTCTGCCTCCATTAATATGCTTAAATTGGACCTCCATTTAATTTTATAATTTCACTTAAATATTGAATTTTTTTACAAGTTTAATTTAGATTCTAATAATCTCATCTCTCTACATTCATATTTTTTAAAATAGCACTATGTATTTATTGTAAATAGAAGTGCACAAACTATAGTCGGAAGAACAAAACACACATCAATCACACACAAAGACAAAAGGATTTACATGGTTTTCTTTTGGTACATATACGGGTTCAAACCACATCAACTATACTTAAAGGTAAAAAAGACGTAGAAGATACGGCCGTGCTTGTTACAATTTTTGCTCTCTCTCCTCTCTCACGAAAAATGACATTTATAAGGTGAGGATACTCATATTATCCAAAAGTAAACATGATTCAAATGTTGAATCAAAGATTGATAAATTGAACTCATATTGAATTCGAATTTAATGAGATGAGTCCGAACTCTGAACTCAATTGGACCAACATTCAAAATTTCAAACCAAATCATAGTAGCCCTTTCACTTATTTGGGTCAGCACATCTACACCCCTGACTACACCTGAAGAATCCAAAGAATAAAGAGCATGGACCACCCTATTAAATAAAGCCTGACCTGAACCCCCCACAAGTTTACAGCTTCGCTTGTTTCTTTCTATCCAAAGAAGGAAAGGCTGTCATTAGCAAAGAATAGATGGTCCAAGCTACTGTTACAATGTCCCTTTGCTGTAGCAACAAGACCCCCAAAACCCTGACATGGAAATTATTCCTTTGGCATCTTTCCAAAATTAGATATCTTAATATTTTTTAGAAAAATTAAATATTTATAGTCTTTAGAATTATATTTATAGTTATTTAACTTGATTCTTAATATGCTCCTATGTTAGTATATTCTAACACTTACAAATCATATCCCTATTAACTCAATTTTTAATTACACTCAATTATCTATAGACTTATTCTTATAATTCAATATGGCCTTAAAAGAAAAATCTCAAAGAGAGACTTCTCACTCACTAACGCATTGCATACCAAATAACTCTTGGAAAGACAGGTGTTGGGCGAGTTGAGATGGGCAGGTGTTGAAGCGCTGGCAAGCTGCTAGATATACGTGTTATAGTTGAAAGTCCCACATCATCTAGGCAGGCGTTCAGACACTGGGTTAAATGAGAACGTTCAAGCTCTTCTGAGCACGAGGCCTTTTGGGCATGTGTGTGACGCACATATTCCAAATGTATAGTTATGCGGGTGTATGAGCACTTAAAGTGAATAATATCGTGCTGGGTGGATCGAATCATTGTAATATGTGAATTAATATGAAAAGCTGAAATAATAATCACACCAGAAAGTAATCTACAATCAAGCCAAACACAATATAAAAGAACTCCTTAATACAAAGAGAAAAAACCACTTGGCAAATTTAAGAGGGTATCCATTGATAATAAAAAGCATCTCATCTGATGCTCGAACATGAGAAATTCTAAGAAATTAGAGAAATATAAGCTTACCTCTTAATGTCATAAAGAAATTATTTTCACTGCAACTACAAACATTTTTTCCTGTCTTTTCTCTTTTTCTCTCCTTTTCTCTAACCCTAAGAAAATATATAAAAAAAAAGAGCTCAAATCCTAATGTGGGATCCAGGGGTCCAAATATTGGCGGATAAGATGATACTGTTTTAAAACCTTATCATGTCGGCCAATATGATTCGTATCTCGGTCGATATGCCGATATTAAAACCGCATCATATCGGCCGATATCGGTGGTTTTTGTTTTAAAAAAAAAAATTAAGGAGAGGGAATGTTATCGGCCGATAATGAGACATCGGTCAATAACTATTATCGGCGGATACCATTTTTTCGACCCCTGGTGGGATCTACATCTACAAATCTAAGGTTTCTTCTAAAATTTTATTCACTCTTTGTTTATGTCATTTTTCACATATCCCATCTAAATAGTAAAAAATGTGTTTCCTAATTGAGAATTAATGGTTAGTCTCCCTTTTTACTATGCAATAGTCATGATAATTATTGAACTAATTTGATTTTTTAATGGAATTCAAGTCTTAAATTGTGAAAACTTCTTTGTGGAACTCAACAAATGGGTCTTGCAGTTTCTACTAAAAAAGATTCTTAAGAGGACAACTTGCAATGGATCAATTGATCAAAAAGTATTATGGTCAATGTTATTAATGGTTAGTACAATGCTGCGATGGGTGTTATTTTTCTTAGTTTTAAGAAAAGGAAATGGATAGAATATGTAAGAAATTTAATGAGTTAAGTCTCACTTGTTGTACAGCTAAATGAGTCTCACATCGATTGTGAAGTGGAATATCTATAGGGATTTATATTGGAATTGGGTCACTCCACTTAATAGGCTAGTCTTTTGGGTTGGATACCCAGTCCTAATCGTGATATCAGAGCTAGCTTCTAAGGTACCACATCTGGACTAAGGGAATCCCCTAGACAGATGGGATGGTAGGTGACATTCTATGAACTTGAGAGCCTCGTTAGAGGGAGAGTTGAGTTTCAATTCAACAAAGAATATTGATTAAACGAGTGTATAATAGAAAATTATGATTACTCATAAGTACATGACTTGGAGAGATTGAATTGACCATAGGTGGGATTCACAATTAAAAAAAAAAAATTGTATATACTTGAAAAGAACAATGTTTTAGAAAACCACTTCTCTTTAGATGGGATTAATCAGGTGCTAATAGGGTCATTAAAAAAAAAGTTACCGCAAACAGCTGAGAACAATGCCTCATCTCATCTCAATTTGAAGATGCAGAGGAAGAAGCACAAATCACCTTTAGAGATCTTCTCATGTGAGGGGTTCAGTCCTGTATACCCAAATGGAGCTTTTGCACAGATTACGGTGTAAGAGGGAGATTTTGTATGATCCTTGATGACAAGGGTTGTAATTCGGGTTGAGAATTTTGGATCAACGGGTTGAATCGGGTTGATAAGATAAAAATTCAAATGGAATTTGAGTCGGCTCGGATTGGGATTTTACAAGTTAACCCGACCCAACCCAGATAAAATTAAGCTAAAATGTGTTCAGAATGAGGGTCGGGTCAGAATTCGGATTTGGTTGGGTTGTGAAGTTCGGATTGAGAATTTGGGTCAGATTGAGTCGAGTTCCATATATATCAACTCGGGTCAGGTTGCGTTTTAAAGAACCCACCCACCCGACCTGAGTTGCAGCCCTATTGATGACTCATGTATACCTACATGGAGCTTTTTGCAGAGGTCATGGTGACAACATCGACTTTATTTGAACTTTGAAGTTGTTTGCGGAGTCAAATAATGACAAATTGAAGAGATTGTAGCTTTGACAAAGATGAATGATGGAACCATTTCATCTCGAGGCTTTTAACGTGAAGGGATTAGCTTAATGATCAAGAATCTGTTTCAAGAAGTGGGGGTTTTGTATTCGATTCTCGCTCAATTTTAAAAAATAATTCTCCATTGAACTTATCCAATGTATGTAGATAGAGAAATTTGCAAATGTTCTAAGAATCAATCAGATGAGATGTTTAAACACGTGAAAAAAATGGAACCATATTCACAAATGTAAAGTTAGTGATTTGTCAATGAATGTAGATGGTGAAGGAGAAAAGGTGGCAAGATTGGTCAGTACAAAACTATCACATGGTCATGTCCCCCGTGAGCTGTGGTGCAGTCTCTATTGCATGCATTCATACAAGTTGATAGTGAGTTTATAAGAAAATCCCAAACAAAGAACACTAGTATGGGACATGGAGAATTCATCAATAAATTCAATAAATTCCATTTATGATAAATATTTTTATCTATTATTATCAAGATGCATTAAATGAATATCAATTGAGATTAAATCTAAATTTATTAAAGAGAATAATAATTTTAATAATTTAAATTCATTATTCAATAAATTCTAGATAAAGCCTAACATATGTAATTGACCTAGTGCCTTCACCAAATAAGAAGGGTACAGGAACATCTATGTTTAGACAATGCTGCCCACAAAATTAGTTTGATTCGACGACTTAATTTATTTAATTTTTATCTTTTAAATTTATGTATGAAAAATCGTGGAATTTGCAAGTCTAACACGACCCAATATTTTCTCTAAAATGAATGATGCATGTGTAGAAAGAAAAAAAATCTAAGAAAATGATGGGAGTGTGTGAAATAGACACCATATTCAATGACTCAGTGTCAAGACATGCTTATCTTTCACTTGGGTAAAATCTACAAATGGCCCCACCTTTGATCATTATACTCTCCTCTTGTCACCTTCTTGGAATTATTAATAAAATAACTATTTAATTAATTAAGCATTTGTAAATATTAAAAGAAAAACCTTTTTAGAAGAATAGGAGATTCAAGTGCTTGTACAATAGTAGAAAATTTTAAGGTAAAAGTAGTAAAAATTTATTTCTATCACATGCATAGTAGAAATCATATTTTTCAATTAATAGAAAATAACTATGCTAGATAATGCTAATATTTTTACAATTTCTTCTATTAAAAGTTACCAAATATATTAAGGCAAGTCATCTTAACACGGACAAAATTTGTTAGGAGACATGGGAATGATTGAAATTCCCATTTTACCCCTACCTGTGTACTGCTCATCAATTACCGGTGTACCAATAACACGTCATATACATGCAGAGCGGCGTGTTATCGGTACACGTGTACTTGATGAGCAGTACACTAGTATAGGTAAAATGAAAATTTTACTCCATCCCGTATCTCCTAATAAATTTTGCCCGCATTAGGATGGGCATCCTATATTAAAGTGAGGAGAAATCCATACTCCCTCTCAATTCAAACATACCCTAAATCAATCCTTAATAAAGTTGTACAAATGGAAAGCCATTAGCCATTAGCCATATCCATTTAAGAAATGTTAAAGTAAGCAATAGATTGTGTTATTTTAGACAAAATAATATAAAAATATTTTTAATACAGGATATTTAGTGAACCCTATCATATGAATTGCAAAAAATTCTATAATAAAATAAAATTCAAAATCGGAAACAAAAGGCATTACTAATTATATGATTTGACTCATGAAAAATGGTAAATATTTCCCTATTAATTTTGATAAATTTCAAATAATGGGGAGAGATGACCTTCAACAATAAATTTTGATTTCAAAATACTCCTAAATTTTATATTCAATATAGTGAAAATCATTAACATTTTATATTCTAAAACAACATTTTTCATGCCCGAAAAATCTACATGGAGTGACCTATTGAGCCCATTACCTCTTAAGGCACAACAAGGTTAGATTATGGAGTCTCGAACCTCTAACCTCTCACTTTCTTTGAACCCCCAACCTCCCACTTCATTATGTGGGAGGCAACAGATAATAGAATCTTTGTCATTTTCTACTTTATCATACTTCAAATCTCAACGAGTACTTGAGTAGCCTCCCTATATGGGAGGACTTTAGAAGTCTATCAACAATTTTATTTTGAAAAATGCTTTTAAAGTATTTTAAATCTCATCTGTTAAGTTAATTTTTATTTATAAAATTTGGATCCAACTATTTATAATTTTTATTTGATGCATTTTTACCTTTGGATTAATCATGATAGGTCAAAATATTTATTCAATAGTTTATTTTAATCTAAAAAATTAAAATCTAGCATAATTCAGTGAATCTCATTTTTACAGTATAATAGATCTCATAATAACCTATTTATCTATATAATTTTTGTTTTCACCGGATGTACCCATCACCTAACATAACCCGTTAGAACAAAATCTCCGGTGTCTACCATACTTGCCCTATTAAATGAAAGGTACACTCTCTAAATATGAAAAAAATCCATTTAAAGAATTATTTAAATATCTTTATTAGGCAATTATTTAAATAGGCACGTGGGCTTTTTACAAAATTCACAGGCGTTTCTTGTACCTAAGCATAAGGGGACCATTTTATAGTGAATTTAAGCTATACTCTTTTAATTTTATATCTAACCATTTAATGTTCAATTATTCATTTGATATGTCATCATCATTGAATTTAGTATGATTATTATACAATAATTTATTTCTAATTTTAAAAGCCATCCTTTTAATCTGTATTTAGGATGAAAAAGTTGTCTAGTATAAATGCTATATTTTCTTAGAAAAAAGACACTATATTTTATTAATTTATAATTTGAATATTTATTTAAAGATAACATATTATTTAAATTGAAATTACATGATTTTTATCATTCTCTAAAATAAAATACTATCTTCTCAAACATGATTGGTGCCAAAATCAAGGGCTAATAAAAATTTAGTAGGAAAAAAGAAAAGAAAAATAAGCTATTCAAAAAGTTTTCTCTTGTAGGTCAATTAGCAGATTAAGGCTATTTGTATTTAGGGTTGAAACTTGAGTTGAGTTTTAACACGACCTGCATAACCTGATTCGAGAAATCAATGGGTTTGAGTTATATTTTTGTATATCTTAGGATCAAGTTGGGAAAAAATAAATCCACATGAAATTCAAGTCGGGTCAAATTGAGAAATTTAAAAGCAACCCAATTTAATCCAATCCGACCTAAGTGTAGCAAGTTATAAAATAATACTCGGGTTAAGTTGGATAGAGTTGAGTAACTCAAGTCAATAATTTGAGTCGGGTTTAATAATTGTTTATATAAATTAAATTAAATTTATTGAAACCCGACTCCACTGGACCTAAAATTTAAACCCTATTTGTATTAACGTATTTGACCCACTTTTTAGTGCTTCTCTTGTGAGTACCATGAGAATTGTACAATAGAATGCACACTGAAGTAGCTGACTGACACAGAAATAAATGATACATGGGATGCCATTAGATGTTAGATATTGAAAATTTTATAATTTTCTAGTTTTGGAACTATTTTTATTTGTCTAGTTTTATTAAGGCTTAACCTAATTTCACTTAATTACACAATCAAGGGGTTGTGAACTTTAAAGTGAAAGTTCAAGGAGTATATTTAGACTTGAGTTTAATTTTATTAGACATAATTATTTAAATACTTTAAATATATATAAATTTATGAGTTTGTGAATTATTGCTTTAATACTGATAAAATACAATACTTCACATCTAAAGTATATACTACTAAGGACCTATATGCAATTAAGATACTTCTTTAATGGGAGTGTTACCTGATGCTGAGAGTTAAGAAATTATGGAGAATTCTAACATCTATGAACATTACTGAAGGGAGAGGGACAAAAACATCTTGAAGAATTACAACATTAATGTTTAGGCTTAGAAAATAGGAGGGAGAAGAGTCTTTCTCAATGACACAAATATCGGGTGATACATAGTGTATTGGCCGATATCTATTTATTTAGAAAATAAACATTTTGATCAATGTTTATTTTTTAATTTAAAAAATGGTTTCGATCATTTTCGAGTTATCTTGTATTTGGTTTGATTTTTAAAAGATTTAAAAACAAGTTATTCAAGTTTTAATGGTATTTGTCAATTTAAAAAAAAAATTCTCCTAAAATTTGACCGTTTTGAGTTATTTCATCAATTTATTCGAATTTTGGCTCTAAAATAATAACAAATTAAGGTTTTTTTTATGAAAATAATGTAATAAAATAATAGTCAATGCTTATGAAATTCAATGGATGGCAGATGTGCTAATATGATTCACATAGTTTGTGGGGTTATGTATGATTTTCTAAGATTTTTCTGAAAAATTAATAAAAGTTGAGTTTTTTAAGATACTTTCCATTTTTGAGTTTCTTATAAAAAAAAAATGAATGAAATGATATATAAATGTTTCTACAATTAAATGAAGAGACCTTAATATGCTTGATATAGTTGTTAGGGGTATTTATGTAATTTTTCTAATATTTCAATATTTTTATGAAACTAATAAACTTTTACAATAAAAAGTTGTGAATAATAAGATAAGATAGGGAATATTTGAGAACATAAATTTCACACTTTATATTTTTTTTGACATTTTCTAACTTTTTAAGATATTTTTAAAATTTTTACTACATACTTTATTTATATGAAAACTTCGACTTTCAATGGCCGAAACTCTATAAAATTGACTGTCGTGTTAAAAAAAAAAAGTGATCACTTTAGGTTTTCTATATTTTTTTATTTTTCTCATATTTTTTCAAAATTAAAAAAAAAAAATGGAGGAGAGAGAATCGTATAGCTAATAAGCCTGTATCAATACATATAGTGATTTACTGCTTTTTTAATCCGTGTCTTTCTTGGGCTCTTAAAATAGGAGTCAACAACGTTGCAAAGAAACAAAAGTAGGCACAAAGTCTATGTTATTACTTATTATTAATTTAATAAGGTCTAATTTATTTTCATCCTTGAATTAAATAAGCCCAAATGCTTGATTACAAGCCATAATAAACGTCAAAAACATAACTTGATTACATAAATATAATATAAATAAATATTGTAACTATACCATATAAGCAAATAAGTAGAATCTTTGCGCTTAGCTTAAAATTCAATTAGCACAAGGTCAAGCATTCAAAATTGTAGACTCAAACATGATCTTTTCTTTCAAAATTTTTAAATTCTTGTTTATTATATTCTTTTAATCTAAACATAACATTGGAGACAAGATTAATCCAGCGAACATGAGTAAATCTCTCAAGCCACATATACTGGGTAAGTCGATGAAAAGTAATACCATGGAAAATGGCCCAGAAGAATTTGAGGGTAAATCGAATTTAAGACCCTCTTAATTAGGGGTCGAAATATCGGCCGATATATATCGTATCAGCCGATATGTATCGGTTTTTGAAGACCGAACGATATCGGCCGATATAATATGTATTGACCGTACAAAAAGATTATCGGCAGATATGATATGTATTGGCCGTACAAAAAGATTATCAGCCGATATTCGGTTCAAAATATCGGTCACCATATCGGCCGATATGCATAAATATCGGTATTTAAAATTTACTTTATTTTATTTTTTTTAAAAAAAAACCAATACGATTTTTTCACTGTTTTTTGCGGTTCTTCACAGTTTTTTCACTGTTTTGAATACCGGAGGAGAGAGAAATGTAAATATCGGAAGAGAGAGAAACTTATCGACCGATATTGCGGCTGATATGTATTGTGGCCAATATGCATATCGGCCGATATTTGCATGTCGGCCGAAATATCTGCCGGGCCATTTTTTTTACCCCTGCTCTTAACCATCAGACCAAGACCAAGTCCCTCTGAATTATATAACTTTCTTTAAAGAAAAAATTCAAAAAATAAAACAAGAAACCATGTATAATATATATTTATTCATTTCAACCTTGAGTTGAGTTGATTTGGATGAAGAGTTGGATAACAAGCCTTTTAGATTTTTTTTTTTTTTTAATTTTGATTTTTAATTATAATTTTTTAATCTAGACATGCTCTATCACTTTGACTTCTTTCTGTAGTTGAAAGGGGGAAAGTAGTAAATGCTTTGAGACATTTTTTTTTTCTTACTAGTACAAGGGTTTCTTGTAAGAGACTGTATGATAATTCTCAACTATTGAAAAATTGTTACTTTCTCAAATTCATATCCAATCACTTAAATGCATTCCCACTATTAGAATGACCATAATGGATAAAATATTCATCAAATAATTTATGTTTATCTGAAAAAATGAAAGGCTAAGGTGAGATGCTTTAATAGCTTATGTAATAAATCTATTTATCTATTTAATTTTTTTAATAACATTTGTATTCACACTCTATGTTAGAGGTGAGACTAATTCGACAGATACACCACTAGCAAGCCTCGTGTATTATATAAGCTCAGAAGAGTCAAACCTAAAATCACTAATCTAATTCTAGAAGCTATAGTAGTCTAATTTCATATGTATCCACACTCCATGTTAGAGGTAAGACTAATTCGACGGATACACCACTCGCAAACCTCGTGTATTATATAAACTCATGAGGAGTCGAACCTAAAATCACTAATCTAATTATAGAACCTACACTAGTCTAAGCTCAGAACCTTATACCAACTGAACTGAACTAACCATGTACAATAGACCTTTAGTCTAAATATATTTATCCATCTAATTTTTTATTGTAAAGTAGAACTCATCTTCTAATGTAATTGTTTGAAAAATAAAAATATAGACTAAAATCATGTAAAGTAAATATATAATTATAATCATCAAAATTAAAATTCCATTACATAAAGTTACGTAATATGAATTTATTTATCATGCATGTTAATTATTTTAAAGGTGGATGGTAATTAAACCATGTATTATGTTATAATGAAGGCCTTAAGGGTGTAATTAATTTTAATCGCTGGAAAATATGAGGAGATTGAGAAGAGTAGAGAGAAGCAATGTATATGAGACACCGAGGAGAGAAGAGAGACCAAGGCCTGAGGCCGTATCAGTGAATCTTGGCCCCCCTTTTTTTAATTTCCGCAGTCCATCAATCTGACATTCCGCCCTCTTTTTGTCTCCTCTACTCTTCTATAAAACTCCCACCCTCACCTTCTCAGTTTCTTCCAAAACGTCTCTCTTTTTTCTTCTCTTTCTGCTCTACAATGGAAGAGCAACTGGACCCCATTTGGCGGCCGGAATCCGTTCCAGTCACCGGGTTCCGACCGCCGGAAACTCCATTGGAGCCAATGGAGTTCCTGTCCCGATCTTGGAGCGTTTCTGCCCTTGAAGTCTCAAAAGCTGTAGCTCCACCTCCTTCGCTCCTCCGAAAGACGGCGAGCGGTGGAGCGATGCCGATACCAGAAGATGTATCCGGGGAAGCTGAGGAGGCTGCTTTGGTGGCCGGAAATCCATTCTCTTTCGCTTCTTCTGTTACTTCTCAGCTCGTCATGGAAAGAATAATGTCTCAGTCGGTAGGCATTTGCTGAAGAAAAAGAGCTGTTCTTATGTGTGTTGTTACAGAAAATGTTTGATTGCCAGTTCCTTGAAATGGGTTTTGTTTCGTTTGCATGATCGATGTTGTTTTTTGGAAAAGAATGCTGAATCCTTTTCTTCAAAATGGTTTTTCTTTTCCCTTCAAATGTGTTTGGAGAAGGAAAAGGCCGTTTTTTCTTTTTTCTTTTTTTGGCAATGGGAGGAGATTGGTTTTTCCATTTTTTTTAATATTTTACTTGATTGCTGGTTTCTTGTAATGGGTTCTGCTTATCTTGCACGACCAATGGGTTTTTTGGAAGTAGGGAAGTGTTTTTTTTTAATTTTTTTTCAATTCCAAGGAAGTTGCAGTAGGTAAGTGTTTGGAGAAGAAAAGGCCTGATTTTGTGTTTTTGGGCAATAAAAAATGAGTTATTCCAATTTTTTATATTTATCTTGATTAATCGTTTCTCGAAGTGGCTTCTTTTCATGAATATTTTGCTTTGATTGATGTAGTTTGTGGGAAAAAAAAACAGATTATTTATTTCAGATGATTTTTTATTTGTTCCTTTTTTCCTTCTGATTTCACCCTTCTAGCTGTGTTTGGTTGGAACTTCAGCATCTCATTTTTCCCATTTGTGTTCTTGCTTTGCTGTCATTCCAGTTTTAGGATTCCTTGCATGCTTTCTCATTTACATCTTTACTTTTCTAATAATTTTATTTCTTCTAAAAACGGACAAAACAAACTGATGAAAATCGTGACATGCAAAAAGCTAACCAATCTCTCGTTCATGAATCACATGTTTTCTCCTGGTTTCAAGTTTCAGTTTCTTTCTCATATCAGAAGACCTTTTTTTCTCACTGTTTCCACTCTATTGTATTTTCTTCGAGTTTTGCTTGAGATTGAAAAGAAAAACAGAGTATTGTAGATCGAAGTCCATGTTCTGATATTTTATCAGGATTTCAACACTTAGCAATTTTCCTTTTCTGGGCTTCGATGGTTGATACCTTAGTTGTCACTTTTGCTTGAGATTTTCAAGTGGGTAAGCTGGAAAAATCCAAGTTTTGAAATTTTGATTTATCAGAATTTCAACACTCTTAGCATTTTTCCTTTTCTGGGCTTCGATTGTTGATCCCTTATTTGTCACTTTTGCTTGAGTTTTTCAAGTGGGTAGCTGGAAAAATCCAATTTTGAAGTTTTGATTTTGTTTGTATTGCAGCAAGAAGTGTCGCCTCTGACTTCTGGAAGACTCTCTCACAGCAGCGGCCCTTTGAATGGAGGACAGAGCTGTGGGTCCTCAACAGAGAGCCCACCCGTCTCTCCTTCGGAAATCGACGACACCAAGGTCTGTCCTTTTTCTTCCTTTCTTCATCTTCTTCTTCTTCTTCGTCTGCTCTGTTTTCGTCTCCTTGCTGGTTTTCTGACTTTTCTCTACTTCTTCACGGCATCTGATGCTCTCTGTATTTAAGAATACAAATCCTGAAAAAGAGCGTTTGGATTTTTCAAGTGAGAGGGATAGAAGAAGGCCTTGTTTAGAACACATGTAAAAAGAGGTTTTGGATTTTTCCTGTTTACAGCAGAGAGAGAGAGAGAGAGAGAGAGAGAGAGAGAGAGAGAGTGTGAAAGACTCTGGTCAAGAGCTTTCGCTTCTTCCCACAAAAGCGAAATTAAAAATTCAGAACTTATTTTTATTTTATTAAGTGGAGTAGTGCCTTAGAATGATTTTTCTGACACATGGCTTGTCTGTGGGCCCAATTAACCAATTTGAGATTCTCTTTCTAATTCTGTTGTTTGAGTGTAGAAAAAATTATCGAATTTAATTATGAATACTATATCTATTATTATTAAAAACTTGTATTATATGGTTATTTTAGAAAGATTGAGCTAAATAAATAATCTTTAGTGTTCAGGTCTTGTGTTCCTTTCACATTCGACTCAATGGGCCACTCCTGTGTGAATAAGGTTTTCACACGTCTTAAAGATTAGTGGCTTTAAGTGAGTCGAGAAAAAAATTGCTTACAATTTTTTGATCTGTTTTAGTATTTTAATCTATTTCATTAGTAATTTATGGGATCATTTTTATTAGAAATAAAGAAGTTTACTTATTAGGTTTATTTTTATAGAAGGATGATTTGGTCATTTTGTAGTTTAAATTTGACTCAGATTGACCTTAGAGCCATTGCTGCTGCACTGTCTAATTGAAAGATTGTTTTCTGTCTCGAGTCTACTAACTCATCCCATATCCTGATATTACCAAAGTAACCTTGCTTCTTCAATAAAATAGCAAGATTTTTTTTAAAAAATATTTTTTAATGACTAGGGACCAGTGTCCTTTTGACACGTATGGTATTTGTATGGGGTAGTTTTATTTTTTAGTGGCCATTACTGGTGGAGGAAAGGTGGCCCACCATCAGCTGCTTATTGATCTGGTGCTTGCAACTCACTTGAGCTTTGAGTTTTAAATATCATAGAGATTTTGAAATATCACTTTTGAAAGAGTATATAATAGCAACATGTTCCTTTTTTTTTTTAATTATTTATAACAAGGGATTATCGGGTTTATCTATCTTTTATACGTCTTACTATCTAAAGATTGAAAAGGTACATTGGTGTCTCTTATTACCCATTTTTAATATTGGTACCCAAATCATTTCCGGTCGAAAATATTGCAAGGGCCTTCTCTCACTAGAATAAGATGTGGCCTGAAACAAGACATGTGTTTCGATGTTAGATAGTAGATTTTGTCATGTCAATTCTTCTACCAAATGCTGTGAAAATGGATCTCTCGTAATCGTAAAATCATTAGATCTGAAACAAATGGATTTGGATCGGTTCTCAATCGTTTTAGTTTTTGAGTTCTATTATATAACCAAATTTCCCATCTAATGCTGATGATTGCCAGATCTTTGAAGGTGTCCAGCCCGTGTGGCTCGCCTGTTTGCTTTTTCCCCTCAAATCTACTATGAAAATTTAGTATGTCATACTAGCGCCGATCATGTTTCAGTTACACCCACCATTGGATGGAAAACCAAGGTTTCTTTACTCCATTTTGTATGTGGATCTTTAGAATTTCAAAAACCATGCCTCCAAAAGGCCACCAAAGAATAACTACAAGAGCTGTGGAAGAGCAAAACGGGCTACACGATTATACCATCAAGCCACTGATGAAATGGCCACGAAATCAATGGCCCACAAACGATTTGAAGGTCCACATTGGACATGACGCCAAATGTTTGATTTTTCTGACTAGTGACTGGAAACATTAGGGGTTTGAGTGGTGATGATCGGATATGAATCCGTCAAATGAATGTTCTAACTTGCCGATCTGTGCTCTTGAATGGTCAGATGCGGGTCAAATAGGGGGTACAATTCACTACACATCTGATACTTTTTTCTCAAGGAGTCAAAGCTGCATCCATGTTGGCATCCACAATGGATGTGACTTTTGAATCTGTGTTTGGATCCAAAACTTAAAAATTAGATTGAATTTAGATGCTTTATGTTATTATATCATCACAAGTCTGATTTAAATCGGCATTGATCTCATAACCTTGGTTTCTACTGTTCTGCCATACAGTTCAGCCGCATAAGCAACACAGCCAAACACCCCAGTACTTGACCAGTGGTGGTGGCGGTGGTGGTGGCGCTGGTGGAGGGGGTGGAGGTAAGACTGTCGGGAGATGGTTGAAGGATCGGAAAGAAAAAAAGAAGGAAGAGTCCCGTGCCCACAATGCCCAGCTGCATGCAGCAGTTTCGGTGGCAGCTGTGGCTGCTGCAGTGGCAGCCATTGCTGCTGCAACAGCAGCGTCGTGCGGGTCTGGTAAGGATGAGCAAATGTCAAAGACCGACATGGCGGTGGCCTCTGCAGCCACACTCTAGTGGCAGCTCAGTGCGTGGAGGCTGCCGAGGCAATGGGAGCAGAGCGAGAGCATCTAGCCTCCGTTGTCAGCTCAGCAGTCAACGTCCGGACACCCGGAGATATCATGACTCTAACTGCAGCTGCTGCAACAGGTAAATTACTTAATTGTACTCGTTCTCCATAAGTGGCTTGATTGGTGGATATATTATAGATGGGTAACCTAAAAAATTGTTAATAATTCAAATTCTAGGTCCAATTTTTGACAATCTCAAGTAGAGCACTCCATTTCAATGGTTTGAATCTATTTCATGAATGTCCATAATCCATATCATGAAAGGGGGCATTGCTTTTGCTAATTCGAATTGAAGGGTGTTATCAAATCGGTTTATTTTAGCCATCATTAATATTGATATGTATACGACTGATCATACTCTGCAGATGTTTGAACTCTCAGATGAATCTTTTTGCATTGAATTCGTGCAGTTGCTTTCATTGCTAGGCATCATTCCATTTCCTTTAAATTACTTGGAGCATGATGATCCATGTGGCTTTGCATGTAAAACACTGGGACCTAGTTGCATTTGTGGCCATTTAATTGATTTGTCAGTAACAATTTTGGAAGTAAAGTTAAATGAATTGAGTCAAATGATACTTATTTTAGGGCAGTAGAATCATTCTATTTGTCGGTTCATTACTCATTTGCGGTAGGGTCTGCAATTGGGTGAATTCAGCTCCAAACCTCTCATAGAAGGGCTGTAACACTGTTGATCATTTATTGCCTTAACCAGGTTTCAGTGTTTGTTGCCTAAAAAGGCTTGGCAAATTATTCAGCTCCTTTCCCTGTGTCAAGTTAGTATGGCATTTGAATTGTGACCAAAAAATGTAGCAATTACCTTTTGATGGCTCAGATCAGTTTTTCTTAATGAGTGTTCAACCTTCAGAGCATGTGAAAACCTCCCTATCTGCACACACCGGGTAAAGCTACAGGGAGTAGCCCCTTGGAATTGGAGCGTGAATCAAACACAAGACCTCCTCTTCCTGAGGCGATTTCTTGGGCCAAGCCCTTGGGGTTTATGGCTCAGATCAGTTTTGATGCACGCATTCCAGACAATTCAGCATATGGGATTATTTTTAGGACTTTATGACACTGTCTTTCAAGATAACAAAACTATAAGCATGCATTCTCCTTTGAAATCTAAAATAATATATTTTTGTTACTTGATTGTTTAGAGTAAAAGTAATAAATTATTTATACACCTTATATTTCAACAAGTATAAATTTAAAATTATTTAAATAGTATGCAGAGTCTGTGAATCTTGTCTTCGGGATGGGCATATTCGTACCAATGCAACATAGCTTGTTTGACTCGTCCATAATGCAAATGATTGGATTACTGTGGGTATTGACAAGTTTGGTGGACTATTTGCAGCACTTAGAGGAGCAGCAACTCTGAAGGCAAGGGTAGTTAAGGAAGCTTGGAACATTGCTGCAGTGATTCCGGTAGAGAAAGGAATGGTAAACCAAAGCCAAGGAAGTTTCAGCGGTGAACTCTTGCCGGAAGAGACCTTCCTCGGTCCATGCAGTCAAGATAAACTCCTTGCCAAGGGCTGCGAACTACTCAAACGCACGAGGAAAGGTAGATAATAAATCTGATATGAACCATAGACATCCTTAAAAACTCCATAATCACATGCTTATAAACTCTATAACCAAAAGGTTCACTGGCAATGTGGGACTTTGCTAACATTTTCCCTTAGGACCAGGGCTAGAGACACTTGGCTCCCCCCCTCTATGTAGGGTTGGAGATGTGAACTGGGCCCATTCCTGTGGTACCGCTCTGATACCATGTTAAAACACCTGAGTAGAACTCATTCTTAAAAACCGGTTATTAGGGAGAGGGAACTCATGTGCTTATAAACCCTATAACTCAAAGGTCCATGGGCCATGTGGGATTTTGCTAATTCTATCAATAGAATGGATGACATATTTGGTTTTGTGGGGCAATATGCAGGTGTTCTTCACTGGAAAATTGTATGCGTTTATATCAACGGATTGGGGCAGGTAAACCTGCAATTGCATTTAAGCACTATTTTAATTTAAGTTAATGGAACCTAATATTGAGATGATACTTCTCAATCCGTCTGTGATCGTATATTTACGGTGTGCCTCTTGCAGGTTACCTTGAAGATGAAAAGCAGACATGTTGCCGGAACACTTACCAAAAAGAAAAAGAGTGAGTTTCATTCTGCAAAAGAGATTTATTCCATTTTTAAAACACTACTAATGAGTATGAAAAATGTTGTTTCAGATATTATATCGGAGATATGCAAGGACCTTCCAGCATGGCCTGGCAGGCATTTGCTTGAAGGAAGTGAGCATCGCCGTTATTTTGGGCTGAAAACGGTTGATCGGCGGGTGATCGAGTTTGAGTGCAGAAATCAGAGAGAATACGAGATGTGGACCCAAGGAGTCTCGAGGCTCCTTGCCATTGCTGAGGAGAAGAAACGATGAAATTCGATGTTCTCTTCTCCGGTTACTCATAAAGCACTGGTCAGACCCATCTGAGCTAAACTGCACAAGATGTGGGTTTGTGCAGCTAAACCCATAAGGCGTGGGTTCTATATTTCTGTAAAAAAGGTATATCATCGTCGTCGTCATCATCATCATGGGGTGTTCTAATCTAATTTTGTTTATGGAAGTGCTTTGTGAATCTGTAGCATATCATATTTGGCACTTTAGTAGCAAAATTTTCATCGATAGTTGTCGTTCTAGTGCTCAAAATGGAAATCAGGGCAAGAGGTCTGAGCCCAAGCCTGAGTCCTATCCAACACTTGGGCTCAACCTCAGTTTGGTTTCTCCTGGGCTCAGATTATGCTTGGTCTTCCTGCATGACTTTTGCCATTTAGTTGTATACTTAATTCTTATCATCTATTGTCTGTATATCTTGATTGAATTAGTAATCTCAAGTGTGTGAATGGCTAGGACTTGGCTAAGCTCAATTTTGATTCGGGCTTCTATTTTCTTTGAATGCGAGTGATGTCCGGTAATGGCTGCATTTCTTTTAAAGAATGCTGTTAACCTTTGCGTGCTTACAATCTGCGAATGTCTATGGCAATTTACCACAATGCTTGGATCCATAGTTCCAAAAATTGTTCGAAACTAAGATCGTCTTCACCGGATGTCTGGTCAAGAGACACTGCCAAGTCGAGCAAGAGCTGTCTCAGAGTTTAGCTCAAGTCTAGAGTTAGAGAATTTAGAGTACAATTCTTGATTTCTTGGAGAGGAATCTGTTTGTTAACATGAGAATTTCTGAACCTTTACTGTTTGTTGGCATATGAAAAGGCCCTAGTATGTGTTAGGCCCAGTTGGTCCACAAAACGGTATTGAGCTTGTTTAAGCCCGCAATGAGCGTGTTTATGGCATAATCAAATTCAAATGGGCCTATCGAATTGTCATCTCAAATTTGGCTAGGCTTATTCAAGTGATCCAGCCAAATCTAATGGATCAAGTGCTCCAATTTATCCTAATAGTCCATTCAACCTCGACTAGACCCAGTTTTGTGGTCCATTCAGACCTAAATATTCCTATTAAATGAACTATAAAAGTCAATATGGACACATACAGACCCAAGAGGTGGTTGGCCTGACGGTCAAAAAGCTCTTCTCACGAAGGGAGGTCTTGAGCTTGATTTGTGTTCAACACCTCTCTGGGCCATTTTCTATAGTTGCATACTTGATGTGTGTGGGATTAGGAGGCTTGTACATGCCCCAAGAACTAGTCGGGTTAAAATGTCTTCATATTCAAATACAGGTGAGACCTCTGTATACCTTGGTTATAAAAAAAATAAAAGACCCATTCAAGTGATTGACTTATGCTAAATGACCCATTTAAAACCCAATTGACTAACTTACTGGTCCATTTAATTTCAAATAAACCTATCTATTAGCCTATTCTAATCCAAATGGACCGTTCAAATGATCCATAACAATAGTAGGTCTATCATCTTATTACTAAATCTAATGTGTCCTAATTCTCATCATCAAAGATATTTATTACATCATTTTGGAGTTGGCTCTTTACGTTTGGATTTTGCATATTGATGCCGATTTGACACTCATGAGACTTAAACCCACAAATTTTAAGTTATAATAATAACCCTTATCAATTGCATTATTGCTTAAATCCAATTAGTGTCAAATCTTTATTTAATTGATTATATCCGACCCATGTAAATGGGCCTACTCCAAATAGCCCCTACACAAGGTGATAAGTGTCCTAAATAGCTTATTATATGACCACCCAACTTGTACATCTATCATTTTCCTTTTTAGAACATGGGTGTCTCCACTCTACATTGGAGGTGAGACTAATCCTACGAATACGTATAAATCTCCCAATATACACACACTGTTAAGTTCATGAGGAGTCATTCCATGGGGAGTCGTCCATAGAGATTTGAGTGTAAATCAAACTCAAGACTTCTCTTCATAAGGAGAGCTTCTCGACCGTCAAGTTAACCCCCCTCTAGGTATGTCCAAACAACTTGTTGAACTAAAAGTTAGGTAATCTTTGATTAAATGAATATTAACTTTGATTGAAAATAAATTTTAACAATCTTAACATAAATGTCTTATGAAATTGATACTTAGTTAGATGGTGAACTTCTCAACTTAAATTTGAAGAGTCATTTGACATTAAATAAGTCTAAACATGAAGGAGCAATTTCATTCAATTAAGGCTGAAACTTGGGTTGAGCTTACTGGACCTACTTAACTTAACTTGGAAAAATTAATAGAGTAGGATTAGACATTCTTAATTTTAGATTGGGAATAAGTTGAGTTCATCATTTAAAAACTAACTCGACCTTACTTGACATATTAAATCCAAAGTTACCTTTCTCTACCTTATCCATATATACTTAAAATTTTGGTGAATAGTTTTTTTAGGTTGTTATTTTTTTTGAGGGGTAACAAGAATAAATATATGAAGAGAGAAAGAAAATAATACAAGGGATGGCATCGATGGATCTAAAAGACTAAGATCCAAAGAAAACCAAACAAGAATAAGAGAGGAAAAAACAGAAAAAGCCGCATGACATCGTTGGATCTAAAACACTAAGACCCAAAGAAAACCAAACATGAATAAGAGGGGAAAAGACAGATAAAGCCCCATCAAAGTATATACTCCAAAATCACAAAAACCTTATTTATATGCATTTTCTTTGTCAAATTTTCAGGATATTAAAGGTGTGGAAGCATTATTCTTTTTTAGAAATGATTAATATCATTTAACATGCTTGTTAAAAAAGATTATACTAATTGAGAAACTTAAAGCCAACCTTTTCTGATGATGTTAGAAATTTGGGCTAAAATTGGATCGGATTTGATTGTCGGGCCATATTAGGTCTGGAATAAGTCATGAATCTAGGATTATAAAGTCGGTTGGGTCTAGTGGATTTAGCCATGCATGATGTTGGTTGGATTGACCTAACTTGCTAAAGTTTCACCCTCATCTTTAATCATAACAATTTCTTCTTTTAGTTTATTGTAGTCGGTGGTGATTCAACAATTTAATTTTGAGCATCTTTTTTTTTTTTTAAAAAAAAAAAATCAATGTGCCAAGTTAGGATTATCTTGATCGATATGAGCAAAGTCTCGTGTGGCTTGTTTTCTATAAAATTAAGTTTTACATTCTTAACATAAATATTGAAGCTGAGAAGTCTACCATCTAATCAAAATTAATTAATGATAAATTAAGACTAGCCATTTATAAAAATAATAACCCTTTCAGCTAGAATATCAAGTACAATTTTTTTTTTTCAAATTATTCATTTTATATAAAATGAAAAATGAATAAATTAAATATGAAACTAATTTTTTTTCATCTAAAACATAAATTTAAAATTTTCCATTCATTTTCATTATCTTATATTAGATAGATAGAAATTTTAATTGAGAATAGATTTTAGTAGCTGAATAGATCCAAATGCCAAAAAATTCAATTAGTTTTAGAATTAAGATCAAATTGCTAAAAATTTATCAATCTAAGTGGTTGAATTTTTAGTGGGATCAAATGAGCAGGTTAGGGTTTGTACTTTTCAAAATGGACGGACTCAAATTTTACTCTTGAAAAGCTCAATGACTGCTATCTAAATGGGCCGAGCTGATGAATAAAAGGGCTCCACCTAAACTTGGCCCATGAATTGGCCCAAGCCCAAAAAATAGAGGCCTATTTAGCACTGGCCCTAATCAAGGGTTTAAATATCGACCGATATCTAATATATATCGGTGATATTGGTGGTTTTAATTTTAAAAAAAAAATAGAAAAGAAAAATTTATCAATCGATACCGAGATTTTTTTCCTTGGTCCTAACATTAGTTAGTCGGTCTCTAATTTTAAAAAAAAATTGTAAATTTTATAAGAAAAGTTTGAACTTTTGAATAAACTTGTCAAAATTTGACCTGCCTCTACTGTTCAAATCAAACACGAGCATTTTAAATGTATATGAATTTAACATTTAATAATTCAAACTCAAAATAAATTCAAACTGATTCACGTAGAAGTAAGCAGTATTGAATTGAGAGTTGTTAAGTCGAACATGAAGCTTATCTTGATTTGTTGTGGGTCTATTTTAAAGTAGACTTAGCAAAAGTTGACTCAATTCGATTATATTTGAGTATTTTAAATAGATATGAATTTAAAATTTTATGATTTATATCTAAAATGGATATAATAGATTGAAAATTGGGATGAGACGTCGGTGTACTGCTCTTAGTTTGGATTTTGAAGTCCCAAGTTCCTGTCCTAACTGAGAAGTTACCGTAGTAATAAAACTCTTGCATCGGAATGCCGTCGATTGAGAAGGACCGTTGGCAGTGGGAGAATGCTACTGCCGGCGCCGTCGCTGGGTTCGCTACCGTCGCTTCTCTTCACCCCCTCGATGTCGTCCGCACCCGTTTCCAAGGTCGATCTCACTTTCTCCTCTTTCCTTTCTTCTTCTTCTTCTCCTCTCCTGCTCATTATTATTATTATTATGAAATTTAGTTTAGGCTTGTTGGATGCATGGAGAGGAGGAGAAATTATCCAAATCGATTCGTGGTGAACTAAATCACTAACTTTTGACAGATATATTCACACCGTTTTTCTATCATACCCATCGACCATTGTCATCCTATTAATTGGTTTTATACCAAATTTGAATTTATTTTGGAATATACTCACTGTTGGTTTTATAGAGGGATTCTTTTGTTCTTTTAATTTGAATTTAACACACTTGTTATGTGATGGCTGATCAATTTAACCAAACACATTCTCACCATCTAATGTAAGTCCTAAAAGTCAGTCACGGTGGATAGTTTCTCTGGAAAGGAGAATACTTCCTAAAAATTGTTGTTTTCGTTTTAAACTTGAAAAAAACATAAATGTTTTTTTTTGAAAAGTTGTTATTTTCCAGAAAAAGAACCTTTTTTTTTTTTCATGCATCAAAATGGAGCGTTGGTAAATAAGAGGGAAAATTTCATAATCTTTTGCCCTTTTTCTTAGAATGACACATGGTCTTTGGATGTTGGATTGGCAGTGAACAATGGTCAGGCGACAAATCTTCCATCGTACAAGAACACTGGTCATGCCCTATTCACTATAGCTCGATCTGAGGTTGCTCTTCTTCTTTGCTGATTGTGCCCCTTTCTGGGTTTTCTTTTTCCCCTTTTCTCTGCCGTTTATTGTTTGGGTGCATGGAAAGAAAATAGTTTCTTGGTTTAACCTTTTTTGGTTTCAAAAGTGTTTTTTTTTTTACCCAGGAAAATTCTGAACTTCCATGCATCCAAATGGATACAAACCATTTACTACTCATAATTAATATCTTTTCTGGAGGACTGCATTTCTTGTGTTTGATGGAAATCTTACTAATTGTATCTGTAGCACCCTTTATTGGTCTCTCTGATTTTTTTCTTTTTCTGCTTTCTTGTAACCATCTCAATCAAACTGCTGTTGCTTTTATTAGGATGGAGTGGGATTATGGTTCATATGGACCACGAGCATTTTCCTGACACAAATATAGTAGTAATGAACTGTTCCAAATGGCCAATGGTTGCTATAAGATGGAGATGAGTTTTCTACCTAAAAGAGGGTGAGAGTTTCTTTTTTGGCATTAAACCATCTGTGTTGGAGTTGTCTCAAATTTACAATCAATAGAAGTTACCTAAATTAGTAGGAGTCTAAGATGGAAAGCAACTTCTATTCATAAGTGGGTTCGTGTATATCAAGGACAAGGGAAGGAACTACTATTTATACAATACACGGTAGTTTCAAAGAGCAATTGATAAGCATGGACTTGTCTAATCTGATAAGGAAACAACTATAATAGATATATGCTATTATAGAACCGACCAACTGCATGGCATTGCATATATAAAAAGGGGCTGGCTGAAACACACATCGGTAGAAGAGACACACGAGAGGAGCAGTTTACACACCGAAAAGCAGAGACCATTGAGCGTGGAGTATTTTACATACAGCAGAGGTGCTGCTGTTTCTGCCGCTGCTCACAGTGATATGCTCGGCTGGATTCAAGAGAGGGTTGGTTGACAGGAAGGTCGTAAATTGGGTTCGGGTATCCAAACCTATTTATTATTCTCTCTTGTATTGTGTATTTTCTTCTCATGATAAAATCTCTTTCACGCTCCATGAACGTAGGCCGGCTGGGGCCGAACCACGTTAATTTGCTTGTGTCAGATTGTGCTTGTTTTTTCCGTTCGATTTTTCTTGTTTCCGCTGTAAACGCTAACAATCTGAACATTTTATTTTAAATGATAACAACTTTTATTCCAAGGGGAAGAAGAATGTTAGAAAAAGAAGAAACAAGCAAGCTACAAGCCATGAGCATGAATCCAACAAATAACAAGTAGAAAACTTGATAAAATGCTAGGAGAGCAAAGGATGTAGAAGGGTGACAAGACTAAGAAGAGTATTAGTGTTAGGGCATTGTTGGTATCTAAGGTCAAAAGTTAATCCATAAATTGTAGCCTGGATGCAATAGATGTCTGTGATGGAGGTGCAGGGAGGTCTTTGTGGATAGAAGCACACAAAGTTGGATGAAATTTAACCAACTATACCATCTGGTCTGTGGCTTTTACACTGCCAATTGAAGGCCCTGTTATTTCTATCACCCTAAATAGACCAAAGGATGGCTAGGAGGATTGAAGCCCAACTAATTTGTATTTATTGTTATCCCATTCTTTATACTAAATGAGATAGAAAGTGGACCTAACTACAAATAGTTAAAGCAAGGGTTCCAAATCGATAGGCAAAAGTATAGTGGATGAAGATGGTCAATGCTCTCAGCATCTCTCAAGTGCAAAGAGAAGGCTTTAATGATGACGAGAAGCCAGCCACATGACTGGTCAATGACTAGGATCTCATCGAAAGCTTTTCATCATGATTTGAGAGAAGATTTTTCATCATTAGTAGAACCATTTAATTCATCATTGTTCACCTGTCACAACCTAGGATAAATGAGTAGAGTAGTTTTTAGGTGTTAGGTTGGTTGTCAGCCCATTTAAAACAATTTGCCCAACCCAAATACAATTTCTGAAAGTACAAATATTAAAATCTTTCAAGAAAGGGTCATAGTATCACTTTGTTATTTTTTCATGTTGTTTTTTCTAGCCATTGATTTACCATGTAAAAGAAGATATTCATGTTTACATCTTATTCTAAAGAAAGTATATCATCCTAAGAAGATTGACAGTACTATTGTTGTCACTTGTAAAAGAAGATATTCATGTTTACATCTTATTCTAAAGAAAGTATATCATGCTAAAAAGATTGACAGTACTATTGTTGTTCACTTGTAGGGTCTACGAGGGCTTTATGCTGGCTTCTATCCTTCAGTTCTTGGTTCAACCGTTTCTTGGGCATTATATTTTTTCTTGTAAGCAATGTTCACCTTTTTATGCATACATGATATTGGCTACAACTCTACAACTTCCCCCTAGGATTTTTCTTTTAACTTTTATATTAATCAACACTAAACCTCTAAATCATTGTCCTAAACTACAATGAATCCCATGTTGGTACTGTAAAATATTACAAAATTTGCTTGATCTATATTGTCCCGTCATCCTCATCATCATCTTTAAAGCCACGACCCCATCTATATATGGCCTTCTTTCTTAGTTCTGCTTATGTACTTGACCTTATCATATCATTTCTTTCCACATCAATCCAAGTCTTTAATGGTCTCCCCATTCTCTTAATACTTTCTTCTTGTAACCTTTCAGTGTTCTGTACTTGGACTGCTTCCATTCCTGAATGTGCCAAAACTGTCTTAAATGACATTTACTTATCCTTTCTTCTATTAGTACAATTCTATAGATTTTTTCTAATCCATTTCTTTCTTATCCCCATTTTCGAAGTTCATCGTATCTGGCACATGTACCTCGATAATAATGCTACATATCTCCACTTTATGAGTAATTCTTTAGAAAAGACTAAAGAACTCCTTACTTAGGGATCACTCTTTATAACCTTTATTGCCTTGAATATCGTGAGTCATCATGAGAGATTATTCTAATCGTTCCAAGTCAAATGCATAAAGGGTTGGTCATAAACCATATTTACTTTCATCTTTCCTTGAATGTGATACATGTGGCTGTTGTGAAGCCGCCATAATGAACTCTGCAGTTCCACTTTAGGATCCCTCTAGATTAGCAACAGATTTAATTTTCTTCTCAGAGTCTGGAGAATACCATTAATCACCTGTAATGTTTGTTTTGTTTGTAGCTATGGTAGAGCCAAGCTTAGGTACTCTAAAGGGAGTGATGGGCAGTTGACCCCTGCCCAATATCTTGTTTCTGCTACAGAAGCAGGTGCTTTGGTGAGTAAATGAATTTTGTTTTAAAAATATCAGTTGAGTCTTCAAATGTTTAGTTGTTAAATCAACCTGTCCACTGCATACTCAAGTTGATGTTATGGTTTTGTGGTATCACAATGTTTGTCCTCATCTATGCAGCTTTAAGTTTGTTGATTGCCTCAAGGATGGTTGTGGGTTTTTTTTTCCTCCCTGTCTTTCAATTGTTGTACTTCGAGTGAATGCGAATCTTATCGACTGCGAGGTATCTTTACTGTAGCTATCAAATCGACATGCTTATATGCCTGTTTGAAAGATGATGCATTTATTTCTGAAAACTATTTTACTTTTAGATGTTATGGTGTAGGTTGTAGTTGTTTCCCTGACCGTTGGTTAACATGGGACTTCCACTGGCAGCTCGATGAGCGGGATGTATGTCCATCCTCATTCATATAATAAAAAAGGTGAAACTCCTGTTTTTTCCCAAATGGTCACCTATTATGATACTATATGAAGGTTTCGAGTTGAATGACTCAGCTGGTGTGTTCTGACCAGGTTCAGACTTATTTTTCTATTTTCATTAGTTTACATCCTTGAGCAAACCCTTTCAACTATCTCCAAAGTCCTTTTCAGTTGTTACTAGATTCTCATATTTAAAATCATACGTTCTCTTTCATCAGAATGAAAATGTCAAGCAAGTCTCACTGAAAACGAAAGCATTGTTCCAGATCAATAAACCGATAGCAGGAGGTATTCTTAGGGATCACGAGGGCTCTGCTCGTGTCGTCTTCTCGGAAGCCGTTGGGGTCAAAGAATCGAATGGGGCAGAACTTCTTAGAATCAGGAGACCCTAGGCCTTCGGCGCGAGCATAGGGAGAGTTAGATTATTGAAAGTGACTCATCCAACGCTATCAAGTGGGTTATGGGATGAAGCGTCTTCCATGGAGGCTTACCACTTTAGTGAGGGAGATTAAGGGTCTCATTGAAGGGCAGGAGGTATCTTTCAAGCATGCCAGTCGTTCGGTTAATGGTGTGGCGGGCTTCTTTGCAAAAAATGGTGTTAAAAGATCGATCTTGGGAGTTTTCCATTTGACGGGAGGATAGATGCTTTTGTAATAGTGGATTTGTATCTTTTTCGTTGTTGGGCTGTTTGGTTTTCTTTTGGGCCTAACCCTCTTAGGCCTCTTTGTTCCTTTTCTTTCTTCTCTTTGTATCTTTGCTATTTTTAATGAAATTTCTCTGTTACCGCTCAAAAAAAGAAAAAGAAAAACTGATAACAGATTGTACAATAAAATGTACAAACTGAGCATATATTGTTTAGCCATGCAACCTTTGATCTGCTTCAGAGCCATGTAAAATGTCTTTAGTTTCATCCCCTCATTATGGTATTTCCTGGCTCTTTATCAAGCGCCATTATGGTGTCTGTTGTCTTTAACAGGATTACTCTGCCTCTAATTTTTTAGTCTGATTTTAGGTTTTCCTGTAAATGGTACTTGGAATGAACACTACTGGAAGAGGGAATAAAACTAAATTTTTAAATATTTGCAGACATTGTTTTTATTGCTTCTTTCCCTTCCTATTTTTACTAGGTATCCTACTCTTTTTATTTCTTTAAACATATATGTCCCACCTGTAATTTTTTAGATTGTTTGATTCCAAGGTTTCCTGTAAATAGTATTTGGAATGGACACTCTAGAACAGGGAAATGATGAAAAACTGAATTTTTAAATATTTCCAAAAATTGTTTTACTGATTTCCTTTGCTTCCTATTTTTCCTAGACATCCTACTCTTTTGTTTCTTTAAGCAGCTATGTTGTTACCATCAACGCTCATGTGTTGTTTTTGGAAGATAAACATCTATAAGGTCCTCTTACATGATATCATCAGTGGTGGAAAAAAGTCATATCAGTCTAAATAGATTGAGGCGGATGCCCAGACAAAGATTTTAGCGTAGAATGCATTAGCTAAACTTTAAAACATTTAGCATCAAATGGTCTTTTTATCATTCAGTAGTTATATAGATTAGATCATTGGAGTGCACCTTTCCTCATGATGTTTAAATTGATGATAGCATCTCATTTGGCGTATGTGTAAATTGCAATATCTCATCAACCATCCTTTCAGGATTTCTAGCATTTAAGCTTGCTTTTTGCACCCGCAAGTAAACTCTCTTTTAATCGTCTTCCCCACCCACTAATCTTCCCAAAAAGGATGCTGTTTCTGCACTTAGAAGAGCCCCTTACCACATCTAAATCTCTTTCTCTGAGCATGAATTTAAAAAAAAATTCAGTTACCATCTTGAATAGGAAAGGGGACAGGATCTCCCTGTCAAATGCTTCTAGAAGCATGACAAACTTGGGGAGCTGTTTGCCACTACTGCAAACGATACATTCTGGGATTGCAGGCATTCATGTTCTCAGTTTTTTTACTGTGTCAACTGCAATAGATGTTACTTGGTAGTAGTAAATATTAATAACAATAAGAAGGTTTGTGAATAAGAAGATGTCTATGAGATTGGGTTTTAAGTATTACCTTCTTTGTTATTTAGGTGAAGGGAAAAAAGGGTGGGGGGTTGATGTACCTCATACAATTTTCAGTTATCAGCTTTTAAATGGTATTTTTTTTCTAATAGCATACTAGAAGCTTGGTGGTGTTGAGAGCCTCAATCTTACTGAATACCATGGGAAACTCTGCCCCTTTTTTCTGCATGAATTGATTAATGGATTATCAGTTGTATTGTGTAAAGGAGTTATTTTTCAGTTCTTACTTGTGGTAGATTTTCGAATCCACTTAATATCTTAGTTTGGTGAACTCTTCTAGTATGAGCTGTTTTATAATATAAAAGATATCATTGCTTTTCTTGTGCATTTGCAGGTTTGTCTGTTCACAAATCCTATTTGGGTCATCAAAACAAGATTGCAGCTTCAGACACCCCTTCATAAAATGAAGCCATATTTAGGATTTTATGGTCTGTTCGTACTGGCTTAACTTTCTATTTACTCCCTGACATGATGATTAAGCATCCATTCATTCATTGATTCCATTCTGTGGAAATTAACAAGCTGCTACCACAGTACTACTAAGTGGTATGCCACAGAGAAAAGGGTTGACAATTATTACATTGAAAACTTGATCCCTATGATAGCTAGATTATTCTAATAAAAAAAAGAAAGAAAGAAAGCATTAAATGCTTCCAGAGCTGAATTGGGTCCTTATCATGATTCTTTTAAACATATCTTTTGTGGCACCAACAAGAGGGAACCTAGGACCTTATGGTTTTGGAGCAAGGTTTAAAGAAGTCATTGGTAGCTGATCTGAATGCGAATGAGCATCTGATTCCTTCTTTTAATTTAATGAACTTAAAAGAACCAATCCTCATTTTTTTGCCTTGAATACCTGTCTACCAGACCACTTTTACTTCTTTTACCTCCTGCAGACCTCAACTATTGAAGTCACATTGAGCAGAGTGCCTCCTTTACATTCCTTGACTCATTTTTAATTCCTAATTTTATGTTTTAATCAGAAGTTTGTATTCATTTGAACTGGTGAAAATTTAACATAATTTTCATATTTGCAATTGTTCCAACACTTCCAACACAGATGCTTTGAGAACAATTCTGAGAGAGGAGGGCTGGCATGCATTTTATAAGGGGATGGGTCCTAGCCTTTTGCTCGTAAGTTACTAGGTTATTTATCTAAATATTCCTACCGTTGCTACTCAGATGATGTTCATTTCCTTTTGGCATATTATACTATTTTCATTTCCTTTTTCTTTTGGAGGTGACTTATTGAAAGCTGATATGACATTTCATTATGGAATTTTTAAATGATTAAATTATTTTTAGACTGATGCAAGCAAGTGTTTATTTCATTTAATGGATGACTTAGTGAGCATTTTCTTTGCTCGTTCAAATGGTAACTGAGTGGTTTCTGTCATAATGAGAAGTACCTGGTAGTTAAATTGAATCCTCCATGATTGCCTCGACGAGAAAAACATATCAGAATATAAATTCAATGTACTATGGGGCCCCAAACAAATAACATAAGAGAACATGGTTAGCTCCAATATTGTAGTAGGTCGCATTGAAGATGTAACAAGTTTATTATAAAAGAGGGCTTTACTGAGCACCTATGCATGGTATTAACCTAACATGTTTAAATGTGACTTCCATTTCCTTGTGCTCATAATGTAACTGGTCACCAACAAAAGCCTCCACGGGGCTCTCTGTTTTTTGTTGCTGTCCATGGAATATCAGATGAGTCCTCTTTCGTAATGGCATTCCTTGGATTATGCTCCCTACCTTCAAAGCCTGCCATATTGTAAGCAAATCTGCTTTACTGAAGTCCTTAAACTGCAAAGGTCCAAAAGGAACATCTTAATTTCAACCTGGTAATTGTGCAGCATGCCTTCCATTCTTTGCAACATCTGCCTTCATTATAGAGACAAATATTGTTCTTTTTTATTTTTTTGAGATGTATAATTTTGTAATGATGTGACCACCATGTTACATGAAAAAAATTGTGACATTTTTACATAGAAATGTAGAATTATGATCATAATTTGATTCATGCTTGATTATATTCTTCTATGATAACAGTTGATAATTTTCTACAATAGAAGTTAGCAACCATACCTTTTTCTTAAAAGAAGAAAAAAAAGAAGAAATGATCAACTTTAAATACTGATCATTTCACTGAATCTTTATTCCTTGATTAATGAACTTAGTTTCATGTCAGCTCTTGATTGAGCTTTCCTGCACATCTAGTCTTGGTTTGCTCTTACTTAACAATGCAGGGTTGATGATTCTTGCAAAATGTGATTGTTTTTGGCTCCTGAATCACTTCTCAGGTTTCTCATGGTGCTATTCAGTTCACTACATATGAGGAATTACGAAAAAAAATTGTCCGACTTAAATGTAATGAAAGGATGACAAATTGTAGTGCCGAGGATAAATTATTGGTACATATTCACAATCTCATGCTTTTTATAGTTTCATTCTTTTATGTTTGAATATTTCAAAAATATTTCAAATTCTAACAAATTTTGCAATTATATTTGATATTGTGTTTTGCATTTCATTGGTATCTGGTGCGGCTGCGTGTTTATCCTAGATGGAATTTTGTTTGGATTCAAAGATCTGTTTTATTCTATTGGTCATCGTCATCATCTTCATAGCCACTTTCCATCCATTGGGGTTGACTTATATTGGTTGTTGTTTTGTTATTTAAAGCATTTATTTAATTTACCTGACTAGCAAGTATGCAATGGGATAAGAATAACAATTGTGAAATCCTATTCATCTAATGCAAAAGTTTATATTCAAATTCCAGTTGTGGGGGTTTTACGCTGGGTATCCTATGGTTTCCCACACGTAAATTTAAAAAAAAAAAAAAATCAATTTTGGAATGATGTTTTTTTTAAATAGGTAGCAAGCATTGTTTAAAACTCAATTTGTCTTAGCCTAACTTTGAAAAGTTGACTTGATGAGGTGGAAAAATTGAGTAGCTTGAAGAGAAACTCGACGACTGATGAATTTTTTGTTCAACTCAGTTGACTTGCCAAGTTGGGCCAAACACTTGCTCGAGCTGAGTTGGTGAAAATGATGCTATTGAACTGTAAACTATGGGCACAAAATTCAAGTATATCAACAAATTTCAGAATTGATTTCTTTATATAAAAGGGTACAAGTATTGGGGCAGAACTCTTCTTTGGAAGACTAGTTCAACACCTTTAAGTATAGAAAACTTATTGAGCAAACTTTTGACGAAGTATAGTACAATGAATAAATTCTTGTTCAAGTTTTCTTGCTTGAGTGTTCAAACAGTCTTTTGTGTTCTCCAGTGGGTTCTTTTTAAGACTTAATCCACTTGTTGTAGAAGTGTTCCCTTAAGGATAAAGATAAGGAGGATCTTCATAGATTAAGTTGTCTTAAAAGAGTCCTATAGAAACTAGTAGTTCAAAGGTTTCAATTGATGAAAGCCTCATAGTGTTTAGAAAACTAAAAAGATTAAAAAAAGGAAGCCTGTGAAGTGTTAGAAGAAGGTTAAGAAGTGTGTATCCAGAGAAGTCCAGGACCCTTCAAGATCTTCCAAGTGTATAGGCTTTGGACCACTTGGAATGCTCTCCAAAAACTCTTTTCTTGGTCTCAAAACCGTGCCTCCAAAAGGTCCCAAGGGGTATTTATGGCCCTAGGGATGTTAAAAGTGATGAGAAAAAAAGGCTGATGGAACCGCGCATGCAGTTCCTTGGAGCCTCATTTTTTTAAATTTTTTTTTTTCTCCTTTCCCAACCTTTTGTTTTCCATTGGTTTCTTCCTCATCCAAACTTCAATTTGGACTATGTCTCTTTTTTTTTAGTGGTAAAAATGAAAAATATATTAAAATAAAAGAGTACATATACAAGAAGAGAGAAAAGGTCTAACATGATTAGACCCAAAACATGAACAGGAAAAAGAAGAAGCAACAAGTAAGAACAAAAAATACAAAAAGAACGAAAACAAAAGCTCCTCCAAGCTCAAAGGAGAAAAGCACCAGAAAAAAGGTCGGTGATTCTAAGCTTAGCAAAATAGTCTGCCACTCCATTCACTGCTCGGTCGATCTAAACGAAGGATACATCTATCTCCGAAACCATCTCCCTAATCTCTCTAACCAAAGTGATCAGTTTCCAAGGCGGACGCTTTTGTCCCTTTTCCCACTTAATTTCATTTGCCGAATCCCCCTCAATGATGAGTTTTCTTTTCCCATACGATTTCCGGAAGAGCAAAACTCTTCTAATACTAAGGATTTCTACCTCATTGGAGTCTCTAATTCCCACCGACTCATTGAAGACAATGGATGTGGTCCCCTCATGATGTCTAATCACCCCATCTATCACAACGGGTCCGGGTCCTGGTTTCCCTCTTGCTGCCCTGTCTATATTGAACTTCATGACATTTTGTTCTGGAGGCCTCCAATGTTCTTTGATTTTCACTTTCCTTCTAAACCCTTTCATACATTTCTCCCAAGATGATAAGAGGTCTCTGAGTCTAAGGTCTTTAAACTCAATGCTAGAAAGAAGCCAAACACAAACTCGGCTTTAAAGTCCCTTTGAGGACTGTAAGCTGATTTGGAAGCTAAGGGGATCTTTTAGATGGTACCAAAGTGATTATCTTATCATCATTATAGGCAAGCCATACCATGTATCTTGTTGATGGTCTGTATACTAGGAAGGCATTGCAAGGATCTTTCAAGTAATTCCCATGTTGTGATTGTATGATTATCATGGGTGGTCCCTATGTTGTATCTTTAGATCCCCACATTTAGTCATCGATCTGTTTCTTTTGTAGCATCCTTAGACCTTGGATATGTCGTTGATCATCTCTTTAGGCATCTTTGCATAATCTATGCATTCCCTTTAGTCCAAATCATTGTGGTTCTTGTTAGATCTTCATTCGGTTGACTTGTGTAAGATTCAAATTGTCATGATTAGGCTGTGTAAACCCCAATTTGAGGTAGAATTTGGATTAGTCTTTTGTGGATCCTTTTAGATCTTCTTTGGATTTTGTTGGATTAGGACCAACCAAAACATATGCAGACCCAGATCTTTTGGACTGATTGATCAACTCTCTGGGACTTGAATCATGTTGCTTTGAAGCAATTTCACCAAATTTTTAGGTGCCAACAGACACCTATATAAAGAAGAGGGAAAAATGACCAGTCACAAGAGAAGGTTAAAAAAAAACACCCCTCTTCAACTTTGGTACTGATAACTAGAATTGTAAATTATCAGCTGCAGATGTCTAACTAGGGGATTAAGACAAGGTGATCCATTATCACCATTCTTGTTCATGATTGTTGCCGATAAGGGCTAGGGAGTTGGATATAGTCAAAGGCCTTGAGGTTACTCCAGGGTTTAGATCTATAACTCATCTCTAGTTTGCGGATGATAACCTATTGTTTTGTTAAGCGTCAAGGGAGGAAATGGTTGGGGTGAAAGCAATATTGAGATGCTTTGAGTTGGTCTCAGGCCTACGGATTAATCTAGGGAAAAGCAACTTAATGGGTTTAGGCTTGGAGGGCGAGGCGGTGAAATCACTGGCGAGAGAGATAGGGTGTGGCATTGGCAAAATCCCATTCTCTTATCTGGGTCTACCCATCGGAGGAAATCTTAGACCTGAACTCTTTTTGGAACCTAGTGATAGAAAGGGTTGATAAGAAACTAAATGCGTGGAGTAAGTACTTTTCCCTAGGAGGTAGATTGACACTAATCAAATCCATTTTGGTGTCTCCCCACACATATCGTGTCCTTATTTGAGATACCTAAGGAAGTAGCAAAGAAGTTGGAGAAAATTCAAAGAGACTTCCTTTGGGATGGAAGGGGGGAGAAGAGGAGATTTCATTTGGTGAAATTGGAGGAAGTTACCGACCTCAAGGAGGTAGGGAGTTTGGGGATAGTTGGCATTAGAGATAGGAACCATGCTTTACTTTGTAAGTGAGCAAGGTTTGCATCGGAAAAGGACGCTTTATGGAGGAGAATGTTGGTGGCTAAATACGGAAGGACAATCTAGGAGGGTGGAAGTTAGGTTGTAGGGCTACCGGGGAGGGTTCGTCGGTGGTAAGAACCATTGTCAATTTAGGAAACAGGGAGGAAAGAATAGGGGCAGCTTTTAAGGAAGGAATTAGATTATTTGTGGGCAAAGGTAGCATGATCCTTTTTTGGAAGGACAAATGGGTGGGGGAAAGGACATTTGGTGAAGTTTTCTGTAGATTATTTAGGGTAGCAACAAACCAGGATGCCTTTGTTAATGATTACTTTAATGAAGTCATGGGGTACCTCAATGGACAATAATTCTTAGAAGGGCCTCAAGGGAATTTGAGGAAGCTCAACTTGAATTAATGAGGCTTCTAGGGGAAACACAATTGTGCATGGACGAGGAGGATAAATGGATTTGGATCCATGATCCATCAAGGGTCTTCTCGGTAAGGTTGATCACAGGTCCATCATTAGGTCAAGCTACTCTAGAGATCTCAATTCCCTCTCACCGTGTAAGTTGGCTTGGAAATAATAAAATTCCCCCTAGGATCCAAGTCTTCATATGGGTGGCAATCAAATGGTAAGATTTCTATCAACTACAATCTAAGGAGAAGAGGAATCCTAACAAAAGGAGCCTCGTAATTGTGCACCTTATTGGCGAAGAGGAGGAAATGGTGGATCACTTGTTGTGCAGTTGTCGGTTCACGGGGGGAGTGTGGCTGTTGTTCCAGAATTGATGGGTTGTTTTTGGGTTCTAGATAGCACTATGGGGGAGTTATTACTGGAGTGGGCTGAGGGTCCATTTGTACGTAGACGGGGAGTGGCTTGGAAGCTAATTCCAAAGGTGATCTTTTGTTCAGTATGGAAGGAAAGGAACATGAGAAAAGGATTAGGGAGGTTTTTGACAGGGCTAAGTGGAATCTAGTGAGTTGGATCTTTCTTTATGAGGAATTTTTAGGGTACACTATAGAGGACTTTTATCTGTCGTGGGAAGGGTGCATGAAGGGGGGTAGAAGTAGAGAACCGAAGGCGGCATGGAAAAAGCTGGAGTTAGGCTATTGTAATTTTAATATGGGGGGCAACAAGGGGTAAGTCGGGTCCGGCTAGGATTGGGGGTGCAATCATGATAGTGGTAGGTTGTTACTAGCTTTCTTAGAACCGATAGGGATCATGAATCAAACAAAGCAGAGTTGAGGGCAATTAGGAGAGCTCTTCAAATTTGGTCAAGGTGGGGGAATCGTAACCTCATTATTGAGGGTGACTAATGCCATCTCCTGGGCTATGGGCAGGAAGGATCCCCTTGGGAACTGGTTCACTTGGTTAGGGACATTAGGAGATTTAGTAGGGTTGGAGGAATCACTTTCTCCCATACTGCGAGATCAGCGAATAGTGTTGTAGATTCTAAGGTCGGAGTGGAGCTGCGGTGGTCATCATTGGAGTTCTTCACTTCTTGAGCTTGTGTTTGGGGTGTATGGGGGTTAGGGGTTTTATGTTTCTCGACGAGCTTTTCCTTTACTTTTGTGGTGTGGTTGTGTTTTCATTATGTAATGGCCTTGTATAGCTCTCTTATTTATACAAGGTGAATATTGTCTTATAATATTTGTAATTTTTCTAATTAATGAAACCATTCACTGTCTCCATTTAAAAAAAAAAAAGTAGTATAGGTAAGGGCTCAAAGTGGACCTTGATGAACTTCGACTCTAATCGGGCATGTTATCTTTGTTCCTATTGCTTTGTACACTTGTTGCTCTCTCATGCACGACCTATATAATCTCAACACCTTTATTAGTGATCCCTTTTTGTTTCAGTGCCCTGTTGAGTACATAGTCTAATTATGTTCTAAATCAAATATGATGTTTAGATTAAACAAATCTCTCCAATTCAGACAGGCTGTGTTGGGTTTAGGTCTATTTATGTCGAGGCCTAATTTGTGATTAAGGGGCTTGAATTCTGCTCAGGTCTGGTTGGTGCCTGAGCCTAGAGTGAGTTGTGTGAGAATGGACCCATTTTCAAACCTAAATTCTAAAACTGGGTTTTTCTCAAATCAAACTTTTCTTAGGCCAAAGTTGGGCTCAACTTGGATTAATATCAAATCATATGAAAATATTAAATTATATTATGTAATTCTTATATTTCTACATAATATTTGACATACACACAGACATACGAAATGGGAATGTCGCGCTTCTCAAATTTGGGGTCAAAATTTGGCTTTTGTGTTGGGCTTGGACTTCCATTACACGGGGCCTAGCTTGATTTCAAACTCAGGCTTCTTTTTAGCTTAGTTTGGCAAAAGCCTGGATCAGCCCAAGCTTAATTTTTTTCATTCTATTTAAAACAGGCTTGGGCTGGGCCTATCGCAAGTTTCACCCCTACTTAACTTGCATGAATATGGACATGAGTGTTTAAATAGAATACTTAGGTTGGATTTGTGGTTTGGTGAGCACTAGGGTCTCATGGCATCAACTGTGGGACTCTGGTAAGCTATACTAATATATTGGTTAACTAATCTTGTGTTTTTCATCATAATTATGATCATGATCATCATCCGAGAAGCCTTATCCTGTCTATTTGGGGTTGACGGCACTCCATTTTTTCAAGGGATGGGTGGTACAGCTCAGGGCATACCCTCCATTGCTTTGCCAGAAATTGAGGCAGAGTTCTCTGCTTTTGCTGAGTGACCCTAAAAAGGGCTCTGCAGTTGTTGACCATATTCTCCGTATGTGTTAGGAAATAGGCCTAGGCTTTTTTTAGTGCCAAGGTGAATTCACTTGACTATGTTAGTTACAGTAGCTGTCATTTTTCCATCAAGATGGATGAGCACATATGGTAGTTTCAGATGCTGGAATTCAGTTGTTTATGTGTTGATTGCAGAATTCAGTTGATTATGCTGTGTTGGGGGCATCTTCTAAATTTGTTGCCATTCTGCTGACATATCCTTATCAGGTAATCCTGTACTCATTTGTGTGTGTATGTGTGTGTGCATGTGTGTGTGTGTGTGTGCGTGTGTGTGTGTGTGTGTGTGTGTGTGTGTATACAAGTGTCTATGCCTGTATTTATTGAAGAGGACACTTTTCATATGCATAGTAACCATGTTCAATTGTTGTTTCAGGTCATTCGTTCACGAGTTCAGGTAACAATTTTCCCATCCACCCTTTTCCTGGTTTGTTTGTATCTCTAGTCAATGAGAATCATGTAACCAATTATAGTGAGAACTTATTCTTATACCCAAAGAATGCTTAACCACACAGTGACATCAATTAGCAAAACAATCTTTATGCATTTCATGATCTTTATCTGATGCATGTATTTTGTCTTTTGCAGCAACGACCAAACAATAATGGAATCCCAAAATATGTGAATAGCTGGCATGTGTTGAAGGAAACTATTAGGTGAGATGTCTTATCATCCTTCTGAAGATTAGTTTCTATATCTGTCCAATTGATAAAAAGATACTGGGGAATTAGTGAGTCCAGCATTTGTGATCCATGCCAATGGATCTGATGATTCCAAATGTGGTTGGATATTCATTAACTCCTACGTTGGAAGGAAAGTGGTACAAAAGGAAGTAGTAATATGATGTATTTCAATGGTAGCATGCGATAAACAGATAGTTAAAGGATAAGTAGTGTTATTGTTTGAATAATGAAAAAGAAAAAGGAGAGCATAACTGGCCAGAGAAAGAATTAAAAGAAAGAAAAAGGGGAAGAGGTGGTCACCTTTGGGGGCCATTTGGATCCCTGAACTCCAAATGGGGAACTCACTCATGGAACATCAAAAGTTTCGCTTTTTGGTAGTGGATTTTAACATTAGAGTTCCACAACACAAGGGATGCACAGTTTGAGGATTCAGGCTTCTTTATAGAGGCTGTTAGCTTTGGATCTTCACATGAGAAGCATCATGGAGAACCCAAGAGGGTTAGAATTGAGGTGTCAGACAACCACTAGAACTGGAAGGTTGACTGATTGACACTGATCATGGGATTTTCCCTGTTCTTAAAAATTTCAAAATTACACTATGTTGAACAGACATTGGAACTCAGTACTACTGGTTTAACAGGCTTGTTTTCTTCTGTAGTCTGGGTTCAACAGTAAAGAGTTCCATATTTTGAGAGGTCTCACATTTGTGACATTCTCTTACCAGTGTCAAGTACAACCTTTCAGAGTTCCACCATTGTAGTCCAACAGAACACTTAGTGCCAGAAGTCTGGTTTAACTGTAAAGAGTTCCACATTTTGAAGGTTCTAGAGATACAAATGCCCCTTTTTATGGGGTGGGGGAAGCAAAAACAGGCACCCCTTTGTTCGACGACAACGAGTTTCATCCATGTGTCCCCACATGCATTTAGGCAAGAACAGGAAACCATTCAGTCTTACAGGTACCTGGTGTTCTTTTTTTGGGTGGTGGGAGTAGCCGCTTTGCAAATGACAGTACCATGTTTTGCATTAGGAGGACCATGTACTTATTGTGTTTCTGCATCCTCAAATGTTTCCAAGTAGTTTCAGGTCTAAAGATCAACGTGGCAGAGTGCTACTGTGTAATGGAGGAAAGAAAAGAAAAAAAAGAGGTGGGAGCGGGGGGCAGCTTTTTCCATTGTGTGCCAAGGTACAGTTTCCTGTTCCATATCTGGGGCCGCCTTTGGGAGGCAACCCAAATCCCTATCCATGTTGGGGCCAGACTTCAGTAGATTCAAACATAATTTGGCTTCTAGGAAAAATCTTATCTTTTGGTGGCTGCATCACACTTAACCAACTCTTCACGATCTTCCAGTCACTATGTTTCCCTCTTTAAATCCCCATCTAAAAAGTGGCCAAAGTATTTGATGATATCTGAAGTGATTTCCTTTTGTGAGGAGGCTGGTAATAAGAAGAAGTTACACGTAGTAGATCGGAAGAAGGTTAAATTACAATTGGAGAAATGGTGAAATAGGATTGGGGAATATTTTTGAGAGAAATTGGTTTTACTGCTAAAATTTGGTGGTAGTTTGGAGAGGAGAGAGGTGAAGTTAGAAGCAAATATAGCGAGAGGGGTAGGGAATGCATCCCTAGTGGTGTTTGATCGCAGGGGTGGGTCTCAAACCTGGAAAGACATCTCCAAGTGGGATCCTCTGGACATGTGGTAGGTGAGAAAATCAAACAGTGTGGGATGTGTCATTGGGGACAGCACATTTTAGTTTATAGGAGAGAATGGTTGGGTGGGTGAGTAGCCGCCAATGGATACTTCCCTCATGTTGTTTTCCATCTCTAACTGAAAAGAATCACTCATTAAGGATTGCGTGGAAGTATGAGGGTGGTTTTGTGGGCTTTAATGAGAGAATTCTCCTGGACTAAAACATTTGGAATCCTTCCCGTCTTTGATTAGTGCATCATTGAATCCTTGCCTTTGTTGGGGGAAGTAGATAAAATGTGTGGAGTTATCGAATCGAATGGGATCTTGCAGGTAAATATTTTTAAGCCTTTTTTATGCCTTTTTTCTCATCCTTCATTTTATCCTTTCAAAGCCATTTGGTTCACAGCTGCTCCCCGGAAAGTGAAATCTTCTTGTTGAACTTAAATAAATAAATAAATGAGATTCTTATGCAGGATGTCCAGGAATTATGCCCTTCCTACATTTGTTTCGTTTGCTGAAATAATAAAGAATCTTTTCACCACTTTCTCTAGCTCTGTTCCTTTTTTTTTTTCCCTATTTGGTTCTCTCTCCCTATTTTCCATCTCTTGGTCCTTTCTTCTTTTAGGGCCCTTATTGGGGGGTTCAAGGCCCTTTCCAATGAAAGGTCAATTATTATGGAAGCTTGTATCTTTGGCCATTGCCTAGTTTGTTTGGGGTGCTGGATCATGCATTTTTTTTTTAAGACAAAGCACAACCTATAGCCACTGTCATAGAGTGGATCGGGCCCAACAGCATTGGGTAATGGCATGGATGTCTTCTTGGTTCTAGTGGTGGGCCATTTTAGTGAGAGTTGGTCAAGTATTTCATGACATGTTTTCATTTTATAATTGTCATTATTTGACAACTCACATAAACCAACCACCCCACCCCCCCCACCCCCCACCCCACCTCTCTCTTTCTCTGGGGTGTGGGAAGCAGGAACAGACACCCCTTTGATCAATGGCGGCAACAAGTTTCATCACCCATGTGTCCCTTGTGCTTTATAGCAAAAACAGGAAATTCAGTCTGACCAGTACATGGTGCCTTTTTTATGTGGGTGTGAGGGTGGGGATGGGGTTGTAGGGGGATAGAGCGACTCCTGTTTGGTAGTATCAAACCCACAACCTTTATGATTATAATTGTGATAGGAGGCACAAAACAACTGTGCTACAGGCTTGTCGCTTGTTGCCTATTGTTGGAAATGAATTGTCTAACTTAATCATTTTAATTCAAGCTGAATGTTGTTCATTCCCAACAGTTTTACTGATAGAATCTAAGAATACTTTTGAGGCCATGGGTGGAAACTGAATCTGCTCCACAAATTTGATGGCTCCATTCACAAAGTCCAATTGAATTGTATCCAATATGGAATCTCCCAAGTTTAGTTGTCTGGATTTCCACTGGTTCTGTCTGCACAATTCTGTGGCTGTCACCTGAATTCTTCATGAAGCTACGGGAATCAAATAAAATACTCTAGAGAACCTGAAATTCTGCTGATTTTATCTTATTCTTACTGTGCAGATTTGAAGGCATTCGTGGATTTTACCGAGGCATCACATCTAATGTACTAAAAAATGTTCCTGCTTCTTCGATTACGTTCGTTGTGTATGAGAATGTCCTCAACCTATTTAGATTGATGAGAAGGAATGATTAATAGGTTTAAATTCCTGTTTTCTTTGCATGATTCTTTCATTAGTGGTGTAGAGTAAAGATATTTGTTTTAATGGAAAAATGCAGCATATTAGTGGCTTCTTCATAGAATCATTTATAAGTCCAATATTTTCTGATTGTGTTATTTTGCTAATTGATCCAATGATTACATTTCAAGACTAAAGCCATTTCTGATTAGGTTGATGTATGATAAAGACCTAAGATCGTAACTGCAAAGAAACTCCACACTTCGAATGATCTTCAGCGGAATAAAATTTCAAACCCAAAATTCTACAATCTGGATCTAGGATTTCAAATCTTAGGAACCCCAAACTAATCTCCTTTGGCTATGATTAGGTGAAAACCCGAATTCGAAATGGATAACCAAGATTAAGTTTTATGAAAAATAAAATCGGCTCGAACCTCACTAGGTCATTGACACAATGGAATCGCAGACTAATGAAACTGATGTTCAATTTGAAGATGGAATTGAGATTAAGAATGTTATAGCTGAATATGCAATTAATTTAGAATCAAAATTGGAATTCATATTAAGAACATAAATTCAAACCCTTAACATGCATAAAATTAACTCTACAATCAATTAAATTCAAAAGAACCTTAACTCACCAAGAAATTGGATAGAACTCAAGCTAACCTTGTTTGAAGGAATTTTATTTACTGCACTCAAAATTGTGTGCTGCAATGATCAACTACCCCATGTATTTACAGGGGTTTTTGCCAGCAAAAATGGACAAAAATAAATAATGCCCTGTAGTTGCTTACTCAGTGTGTTGGATTGGGAGATTTGCACATGTCCTAAGGACTAGTGAGGTTAAAATTGTCCTCGTCCCAATACAGATGAGATGTCTGAACTCCTTGGTCATAAAAAAAATAAATGAAAAAATAAACTTGCTAAACTCCCTAGGGATCCACGCCAATCATCTTTGGGTTTATTCCAATTGTATCTTAATCCTCCAATGAGAAAATTCCATTTCGAAAATTATTATCCTAAGTGGAAAATAGAGAAAAAATATATTTATTACATTATAAATTCCATCCTTAATTCTCAACTACACATTAGTTATTACGTAAAAAAACCTTTCCAAATCCTTGTTCACGCCCATGGATTCCTTGCCACTTACATGTTTGCTAAATCCATAGCCGATTACATGGCTGTCATGTGTGCAATGAGGTGGATTTTTCTTCATGTGGCTGCCATGAAAGCAATGGGTCCCATTTGACGCCATTTGGAGGTCCAAATAGCTATACGAGTTCCGAGGTTGTCTCACTCATCTGGACTCCGATTGAGGTGAAATTTGATGTGATGGAAAGCTCTTAAGGTCTTCTTTTACATTCCCATGGTTCATGAATGGTATTGAAGTGCAATTTCATCTGCTTCATCTAGATCTTCATCATGGGTCTTATCATCAAAATATGGATCATCATAGACCTTTTGATTGATGGCCACATCAATGTACCGTTGAAGGAATGAAATAATTCCTGATCCAACTTCTTTCCACTAGTTTTGGAAACCATGATTTTGTAGAGCTACAGTAGATTGAATCAAATGTTTCGTAGGTAAAATTAAAAAAAAAATTGTTTAATAAATAGATTTAGTTGAAGTTGAGGTATTACGGTATAAAATTTTTACGAGTTGAACAGACTAGACCTGACCCTTTGATGGCAAATTTTGAACTAACTTTGATACTTGATTTGGATTTTAGCTTTGAAAGCATGATCTAAGTTTTATTAATCTATTTAATAAATGAGTCAAGTTAAGATTCTGATATGTAATGCAAAGTTCAAGTTGATTCTCATTATTCCGATGGCAAAACGCAAATAGTTAGAAAGGGCAACATGACTGCAAATATAGGATTGAATTATCAAAATGAAATCTGATTTGCCCCTTGATTAGATGTGTCCAGATTAAGGATTGGATTGCCTATGGACTCTTTCATTGAAGGGGCAACAATAACAATAACAATAATAGTAATTCTTTAATGAAAAATAAAATAATTTTGTTCCACATTTTGTTACATGTCGATACTTGGTGCAGCTGTGGAATAAAATTGAGGGAGGATAGTGGATTGATATATTAGCCGATATTTTTCTCTCTCCTCTTTTTTTTTTTAAAAAAAACCAATATCGATCGATATGATACGGCCGATATATTAGTATATCGGCAGATATTTGGACCCCTTGGTTGTAAGGGGGAGAATTTAGGCAAAGATGGTAGAATGTTGTTCAATAGAGGAGTTACAATGTCGATAATAGAGAGTAACAAAGAATGGATATGTTTATGTAAAGATGTATGTAATGTGACAGAATTAAAATCCAAGAAGACTAGAGGAAATCTAGAAGTTGCCTCAATATAAGAAAAGATAAAAAGAATATACATTGAGGAGGTGATAAAAAAACTGAAAAATCATATAAAAATTAGTAATATAAAAAGCAAATGTATTTACAATAAATAGACAGAAAAAAACTGTTAAAAGACTTAGATTGATGTGATGAGAAAGAATAAATATGCATTTTGAGATATGGTGAATTGAAACTTACGGAGTCAGCTCAGAATAGACTGAATAATGATGATGATGATGATAATGATGATATCGATGCTTCTTTGTTGATAGAACTCTATTGCCTATGCAATGATGGGTACAATTGGAATCGTCAGTGTTGATTCTGTTCAAATCGACTCTACCGTAAGAATGATTTAGAAGCAGAAAAAAATTAAAAGAAAGAAAACTTTTATAATAAGATGAGCCAACTAAGTAACTGCCTCTTAAGAAAACTAACCCCCCTTTGCTACAACTCTCTGCACCTTTCTACTCTCTAAATCTTAAATTTCTATAGAAAGAATTTTCAATCTCTAGAAAATAAGAGATTTCAATTACACATTTAGCATGCACTAAATTAGACGCAAAACATAGAAAAATAAGAGATTATATACTACTCTCTCTGTCCTGAATTAGTTGTCTTATATGGATTTTGAAATTATCTCAAAATAGTTGTTTTATATGGATTTTGAAATTGTCTTAAAATAGTTGTCTCATTTATATGGGAATAGCATAAACTATGTTGAAAATGGATGAGATCACATGAAATGCTAGCCTTATATAGAGAGTTCCTTAAAAAATACAAATGTTTTAAATAAGACAACTAAAATAGGATGGAGAGAGTATAAAAATATTTTATATAAGTGAATCTCTATCTCTTGAATTTGAATATTCAGTTAAAAACTCTCTCTAATCTTTATACACTTCTAATGATAAATGGTGAGACGTTAATTCAAGTAGATATTTTTTTGATCTCTTAAATTTAGAACATCTATCCAATATATGAATAATAGAATTTAAGCAATTGTCAAACACAAAGAAAAAAGCATCAGTCCTCTTGTTTGTAAATCCAATGAAATCTTATAGTCTACTTAACCGGTGCTAGTGAAATCAAGTCTGTTGAATGATTCTTATTTAATTTAGAAGATTTTTTTATGACCAAGGTGTCCAGACATCTCATCTGTATTGAGACAAGAGACAATTTTAACCTGACTAATCCTCTCGACATGTTCAAGTCTTCTTATCCCATACACGCCAAGTAAGTAACTATGAAGAGTGTCCCATTATAATTGAACTTGCATCAAACTCAAGACTTCAATTTTTTAAATCGAAAGCCTTAACCGTGAGGGTTGACTAGAGGCCATGCTGTTTGGCTAAGATTTTGGCTTGGAATATGAAATCTTTAGCCAACCAAGTCTTGAGTATGATTCTTATTCTTGGGCTCCATTTAGACGAGGGGTTATAAGGAGAATAAAGTGTCATTTCTTATTACTCTTATTTGGTGATTAAAGAATAAATATAAAAAAAAAAAAATCAATTTTATCTTTATTTACCCTAAAAACCCTTTTGTTGTATTGATTGTATCATCTCTGTACTCGATTACTATGTTTTAAAAAAATAAGTGCAAATATGATATTAGATCCTAAAGGCTATACATTTGAAAATTGCTAATTTTAAACACATGCTTACGAAAATAAATAAAAATAACGGTGAAAAATTATTAAGCAGTAAAAAACATAAGGTAAAAGATATATACATAAATTGATTTTTATTCATTAAATAGTTGTGATTCACTTTCACGTCTTGAAAAGACAAAATACCCCATAGCACAATTGGTCGAGGTGATGAAATACATGTCTTAAAAAGAATGGTGATGATGATAAAAATATAATCAAATAAAAGTGTCACTCAACCAATTACTTTAATGGTTGATTTTTTTAACATTAAAATTATAAGAAAATGTGCATCAATATATTATCCAAACTGATTTTTAATAGATTTTCCTGTAGATTTTCGACGTGGCCGTGATGGGCACACATGTAGAAAATATGACTTCTAAGTAACAACCATGTTAATAGATTGCATTTTTTTTTTACAAAAGATATCCACGTGTCTCACCTGACAAACCCTTCGAAGCGTGTTAGCACCTCCCAACACGCATACACCACGTTCTTCTCGAGGGAGTGGTCCTTTTATGAGTTGAACATGAATCAAACATAAGACTCCACTTCTTGCAATTCTTCCAAATTATCATTTAATTCAATAAAAGTGTTTTTTTATGAATAGTCTATTAATAATCATCATCGTCATCATTAGTGGGCCCTACCCTAAAGTGTGAGAATGATAAGAAACGTAGTGGAGAGAGAGGAAAGTGCTTTCCTGTCATCAACTTTAAAATTTAAAGTATTAAAAAAATAATAAACAGTGTGTGCCCCAACTTAGAAGAAACAAAAGACCTGTATCCCATCAGTAACAGTTGATATAAGTGATAGCCCTTTCATGTGCCTCCCAACAGGAAACAATCAAAGCCATCCACACAAACAACTCTCTTTTTTAAAAAAAAAAAAATGAGGCCCCACTCCTACAGAAACAGATGATTGGCCACAACCATTTTCCCATGTGACTTCCAAGCTAAAATAGAAATTCTGAGAGAACCATGTTTGTCACCTTCTCCTTAAAAGGGAATCTGGTCTTCACTCTCCTTGACTGGACTGAAAGCAAACAAAATAAATTAATAAATTAATAAACAGACAGACGAACAAACAAAATAAAAAAGTAAAAAAAAAATATTTTGATTTGATAACAAAGGACCAGCTTTTAAAATGAAAAAAAAAAAAACTTGTTTAGTTTAGAGGGAAATGACATTTAAAAGTCCTCTTTCTGATCCATGCAACAAATCATTGTTTCAACTTGTATTGCAACATTCTCTACAACCAATGTGGAAAAATAAAGTCGATGGCAGCTCATGTTTGTCAGAGGGGTCGACATGATTGTTTTTCAGCTTCAAAAGAATCTCTTTAATCTGTCTGACTTCTTGTCTTTCCATTCCCAAAAAGCATTTTCTCTTGTTCACATCATATGCTAAGTTTCAAAAATGTTTGTTCTTACTTTTCTCAGCTTTGAAGAAATCACTTTAGTCTGAATGACTGATTGTCTTTGCTTACTTTAAGGACATTTTCTGTTGTTTACATCATGCCAGTGAATTTTTTGAAATCCGATTTGAAATTCATACATGTAATAATTCTGAAATCATAAATATGCTCTCTCTTTCTCTCTTCATGCAAACACACCAAAATCAGGGAGTAGAGCACTAGCACACCAGATTAAATGGGTAATTTAATCCAAAAGGGTTGAGTGGTAGCCAGAAATCTGAAATACGAAGTAGAAGTCCTACTCCACCCTAAAAGACTTGTAAAGTTATCCAATGTATGTGGATATGTAGACTTACACATACTCCGAGTTTAATCGGATGCTCTAAGAGATCTAGACATCTTGGCATAAAAAAAAAAAAGATTAAATGGGTAATTTCCTTCTTAAAATTTCATTCAAGTGGAACCCTTTTTCTAAATGCAGCAATGCTATTGATGGAAGATGTCACTTGGCTCTTGTAGTTGGAAGGCTGCAATTCTTTTATCATAACTCTTCCATCAGCGTCCTCTGAATGATCCAAAAGGAATGGTAATGAACAGAATACAGCAATTGTCCATAAAGAAACCAACGAAAGAATGAATCCATCTTTAGAGGTGAGAAGGTTATCAGAATATGCTCCACCTGCTCCGTCCTATTGCCTCAGAATCACAGATCAATGAACCATGGGTGCACAAAAGGAATAGAGCGGAGATCTGTAAATCTGTCTCTACATATGTGTAGATTTTGAACCCATTATTTTTCTAATAAGCCAAAAAAGGTGAGGGGATGATTGACATACTATCCTTAGAGCATGAGTCTTGTAGCTCCATCAGTCACTTGTCATTGCTTTCATTTGGCGTCATATTATTTTTGACAGTGGGGCAGACTCTTATGTAAGAATTATTCGGTCATCCGTTAGTTGAATTGTAACAAATTTATAACCATTGATTTTGCTTTGATAAATGGCAAAGGTTCCTTCCAATCCGACTCCTCTTTCATAGCTGCTGCAGGAACAGAAGAGAAAATAAAAAAGTTACTTCTCGGCCACTTTGTGGTTCTGTAGATCAGATCTACATTAAATAAAAGAAAATAATTAAGCCAAGCAGAGCAATCTTTTTACAGGTTTCAGTCACCATCTCAGTAATAATGACAATGATGATAACTAATAGTAATAATCTTTTAGAACTCTTCCAAAATCTTTATCTTTTAAAGCTGAGCTTCAAAGTTACATGAGTCCAGATATGGTAGGAAATAAAAGAAAAACACAAACAAATAATTGGTTCTGAGAAAGCCATTTATATTATTAAATCTCCAAAAAGAAAAAAAAAAAAGACTTGACAATCTTCCAATTTCATCAGAAAATTTCTTATTAATTGATTTTTTGTCTCACAAATTAGTACTAAATCATCTGCAAATTACAAACATTAAAGTACTTCATCCTGAATTTCTGATGTTAAGTTGTCCATTACTAAAGCAAATAAATAAAGACTTAGAACAGACACTTGGGAAAGCTCAAGTCCAACTAAAATGGTTATAGCTTCTCCACACCATTCAAACACTTGTTGTTGCCATTCTTACTTCCCCACATAATATTTCCTCGACATACAACTGAAAAGTTTGTAGCTTCTCCACACGATTCTAACACGTTGCACTTCTTATTGCCCCAGAATATTTTCTCAACATATCCATTTTGGCTACATTTCCTATTCAAGTTAATTACATTGGCTTATTGTCATAGGCTCTCTATGATTGGATAAATTCTCAGAATGCCCTGTTGTTTTCTTCTCCATCAGAAAAGGTCATAGGCCTTCTATAAAACAATAAAAACAATGTGTGAATTTCTTAGTTTCTCTCTAAACTCCATGAGTTGTCTCAATAAAAAAGTGGTTTCTGTTGTTAATTTACCTTGCATAGAACCAAAAGTTGTACCAAATTTCATAATATGGCTCATGGCTCAATAATTAAAGCAATTTTAAATATCTTATTTATTCTTATAAAAAGAAACCAGAATGTTTTTTTGCCATTCTTTTTGCATTCTTTGTAAATCAAGATTTTGATAAATAATCTACCCCTAAATTGTTGGGTTATGGGGCCCAACAATCCAGCGCTGGTGTGGGGGAGACCCCCGCCAGTTACCCTTAGGCCCATAGGAACCAACCGCCCTACTAGATTGACCACCACAACCTCACACCAAGGGTCACTTGTGCCGCAATGGTGGTGGGTGAAAAAGTCCCACATTGCCCACAATGTGCGAGGCATAGGTGCTTATATGGAGGTCTCATCCCTCACCTAGTGTCAACGCGTTTTAAAGCAATGAACCCACACTATGGTGTGCCCAAGAGAACTTGCAGGGGTGAGGGTACCTGGATTGGTTGGCAAAGCAGACAATTTCACACGTGTGAGGGGGAGCCACAGTCCTAACACAATTCACCCTGCACAGCCTATAATAGATATAGGTTTTAATAGAACAATAATGGTGCAATTAGATTGACTTTCTCGAGTTAGTCCAAAGTGACTCCAATAATCCAAGATGAACCTTTTAGAGAGAATAATTGAGAATGCCATCATGTCATCTTTCAGGAAATTGTTAGTGGGGGAAGAATTGCAATATAAAATCATCAACATGGTGCAACTGAATTGACTTTCTTGATTTAGTCTAGAGTGACTCCAATAATCCAAGATAAACCTTTTAGAGAAAATAATTGAGAATGCCAACATGTCATCATTCAGGAAATCATTTGTGGAGGAAGAGTTGCAATATATAATCATTAACATGGTGCAACTGGATTGACTTTCTTGAGGTAGTCCAAAGTGACTCCAATAATCGAAGATAAACCTTTTAGAGAAAATAATCGAGAATGCCAAGATGTCATCATTCAGGAAATCATTTGTGGAGGAAGAGTTGTAATATAAAATCATTGACATGATGCAACTTGATTGACTTTCTTGAGTTAGTCTGGAGTGATTGTAATATAAAATCATTGACATGATGCAACTTATTGACTTTCTTGAGTTAGTCTGGAGTGATTCCAATAATCCAAGATATACCTTTTAGAGAAAATAATTGACAATGTCATCATGTCAGCCTTCAGGAAATAATGTGGAGATTTGCAATAAAAAATCACTGACATGTAAATTTTACTCCAAACCTTAGCAGTCCCTCATATGTCATTGGTTAAAGCCAGTAATCGGGTTCTGCCTTCCAAGGTAAACATTCCCTCTTTTCCTGAAAGGTAATAGACTGATTTCATTAACTCAACGAAAACACATGCAAGTATTCTGGGTGCAGAACCTGAGTTGCATGTTTTACCAATTGTATGCATTGAAAGAACTTTATACAAACACGTTGCTCCTAAAAAATACAACCGAGCCTTAATCCAATGAGAAATCAATATACAAACTATTCCTTGAATTCCATTCTTAATTAGCTGATCTCCTCATATGGACAAACGAAACATCCAAATCCTTCTTGAGCGCCCTAATCTCCCTATAGATGGAAATAGCTTTCAAGGAGGATTTTTCCCTGCAGCCCTCAAAACACATTAATCGAATTCCCCTCAATAAGAACCCTACCATGGAAAGACTCATTGAAGAACTCTCAAGCCTCCTTAATTGCAAAGAATTATGCCTCATTTGAGTCCATCCATACTTCTGGAACTGCAAAAAGGGCTTGAACCTATACATCTGAATCATGTCGAAACCCTTTATCCCTGTTGGTCTTGGTTTACCCCTTGATGAACCATCTATCTTGAACTTGAGTGTGGCTAGTGGGGATTCTTCCATCTTGCTATATTATGTTCCTTTTGTCTTGAATCCTCCAAGGCACACCTCCTTCCAATACTTGCAGAGTGACTTAGCAAGTAAAAGAGGAACTGGAACGATGGCCTTGTTCTTTTGAAAAGTCCTGATTGCTTGATGTATCATTGAGATTTAAACAGATTGTTCCTTACCTTTGAAAAAAAAAAGAGAAAGAAAAGACAAACCTCTGCATGAAACACATCTTGGAAGCACATCATAAGTGTGGATATTCAATTCATTCAAAATTATGATCTACAAGATCTCAGTACATTTAAGGACGCATTGAATTTTTAGCCGAATAAAATTAATTGCTGATGCTTAGAAAACACACACACATAGTTTGGATCCTCTAAGAAGTGTTCACATGAATTTCCAAGAAACAGTCTGGTGGGACCCACTAGCCCCACATGGATAGTGGGTTGAATGTTCTCGGTTAGTGTATGATGCGTATAAATTTCATCTTAATTAGATAAACGAAGCCCTTCAACTTCATCTAACGCTAGGAATTCTTAAAGGGAAAATTGTTTTGCATAATAGATACACACACACAGCTACATACATACATTTTTTATATTTAAAAGAAGGAAACTTAAACGCTATTGAAGGAAAAAAAAAGTCATCAACAGTAACTGCCACTGCTACAAGATTTTTTCTGATTTTTCTTACATACCTACTACCTACCTACATGGATATATACATACATTTACATACATATATATATATACATGCTTACGTACAAGATCAATTAACTTTAAATTTCCTGCCTCTACTACAAGGATGTCTTTTTTATTAACATTAGCTTTCCTGCCTCAAATGCAAGAAAATAAATCCACTTTTCTTTTATGGCTCTCAGAGACAATCAATTCTTCAAACACAGATCTACAGAATCTCTGCATGGTTTAAGGTGAAACATTTGATATCCAATTGAATATTGATACAATTGATTCTAAATGGCATTTGATGGTTACATGGTGTGGTGAACCAGGTTTTCGTTGGTGAGACTAGATATTGCTGTAACACTTGCAGCTTGTTGAGGAGTAAAGGGAAAAACCAATTAGTGATATCACTCGTAAACCTCACCATTCGGATTTAATTGAGAACAAAAAGGCATTAAGCTCATGTTTAGCAGCATACTATCTTTCCAACAAAATTTTAGAAAATATTATACTTGATGCATATGAGCATCAAAAGTGCAGGTGGCATTTCATATTGCCCAAGTTATAATATAGACGCACAAAAAGGTGTTTACAAGCTTATAATGCATGAACAGAGTCAATCACCTTTACTATAAGATCAACCCAGCATAACAAACTTAATCCTCAGTGTTCTGTTGCTGGCCAAATATCCGAAGTGCAAGTGCATATACAGCTTTCCGTTTTACTAACTTTCCTTCAGATACCAATTTCACTGCCTAATGCCACAAACAAAATAATGAAAGAGAACTTAGTAAACCATAAAACCTATAAAAGAGACAGCAACATGGAATATAAGGCATTACCCAGGATAGGATCAAGCCTAATTCATTGTACTGTCAAAATAAACACCCAAACCTCAACATGAACAGCTCAATCTGAACACATTGAAATTCACCATCTAAAATGAAGTTTTCACCTACACACCCTGAAAAATGGAGCCCATGTGGTTCCCACTTAGCAGGATAACCAGAGTGTAATGGGATCTATAACAACCCTACCCAGCTCACATGGGCGCTGGAGATGTAATAGTCACGGGTTGTTCAGTGATCAGAACATTAAGACTGGCAATATGAACAGAAGGAAACCAGATAAAGTTTGTTCAGATTAGTCATGATCAAGATGGAGTCAAATCACGTGGACAATGGGCTGAGGTGGATGGTGCCTGATTCAGAATTTTAGACGGGTTTTGATAGAATGGAAGATGGCTAAAGAAGGTTGACTGACGATAAGAAGAGCAAAGCTGGTTTTGAGAAACCATCCTTGGGAAGATGCGTACAGAGATGGAGCCAAGTATATCATTTTGGTCTAGGAGCAAAGGAGTTTGCTGAGGCATAGACATGGATCTTTTAAAACAGATATGAAGAGAAAAGATATGGGCTGAAACTGATGGAGAGGGGAAAAACCCATTTTCTTTCCATTCAACCATCTATATTATAGTAAACACTAAGTTTCCTCATTTAGAGACTTCTTTATGTCACACTTTTATTAATATTTCTGAAAAAAAAAGATAAGAATAATGATTAGTTAAAATCTGACCTTTATATAATCATTTTAATCTTGTAATAGAGTCAATTAATCATCCCAATTCTTAATTTTTAAAAGAAAAATAAAACTACAGGATAAATGTTTTTTATCATGATGTTTAATTCATTTTATTAGAATTATAGATTTAAATTTGAAAAACAAATGGCCAAATCAATCTGAGTAGATCTGGAGTCAGACACACTACCATTACACCACTGATCCATTTGTTGGTAAAATAAACATTAAAATAAATTTATAACAAAAAAGAATGTGCGGAAACTTAAAAATTGAACCCGACTTGGGGGCGTATCTATTTGGGGGCCCTAGGCGGCAGCTTACTCCGCCTAAGGCTAGGACCGGGCCTGGTAGATTGAGAACATACAAAATCGATGAGCATGAACAAGTGTTGTTTCAGGATCAAATTTAGGATGGAAGCAAATGCAACATCATTAACACTTGTTAAGTACAATAGACAATGTCCCTATCTGCAAAGAGATGTGATATGGTAAAGATTACATAGAAGTGGGCTGGAGTGGGCAACTGAGTAGCAGTAGAAATGAATTGCAAGAAGTCATTGGAAAACTTGTTGCAAGCAGCGCTGTAGGTAGAGGCAGATGGTGGAGAACAAGCATGAAAAGCTTTGTGAAAAATGGTATACGGGCAGATAAAGAGTAGGAGAAGGGCAGACGCTGGAGGCGATTTTTTTTCCCTCTTTTGGATGACGGAGATTGGAAGATGCAGCTAAACAAAAAACATAAGTTGGCAGGTTGTCATTGAACCCACCCTACCCGAAGGGCTTGGAGTGTAGGCACATTTAGTTCTTAGCATAATATGCCAAGGATGGCTACACATCTTTTTGTATATGGAAAATCGATGAGCATAAACAACCTGCCAACTTATGCTATTAAGTCCTGCTAAAAAAAAACTCTTTTGCTATGAAGTCCATGTGAAGTTACTATAGGACCCACCTGGGAATGTGGGGATGGTTGGTTTGTAAGGTCAATGCTTGGACTTGGAGCCTATAAAAAATCAGCTTGGATGGATCATTTTGGGTATGATTCTAGTGGCCACAAAGACTGTTAGTGCCTTCGGACTTAATCCAATTGTGAAACTTGGAATTGGGTGCATGTTTTTTGTTTTGGCATTTTAGTAGGACTTCATAGCATAAGTTGGCAGGTTGTCAATGAACCTGCCCTACCTGAAGGGGTTGGAGTGATGGCCAGGAACCTGCCTCAGGAAGCGGGAGTCCTAAGTTGATTCCTCCACCCCAAAAGGCCACTCCCCGTAGAGTTACCCGATGTGTGTGGGTACAGAGGCTTGTACACTCTGAGGATTAGTTAGGTGCTCTAAGAGGCTTGGACACCTTGGTCATAAAAAAAAAAAATCATTGAACTACCCCCGACACCCCAAAAGAAAAATTCATTGTACACATACAATGTTTCAGCCAAGCACTGCCATGCAACTTAGCATTCGACACACCACCCCAAATGGGGCCCAGCCTGGGACCCATTTGCAACCCACATATTGAGCCCTACCTGCGTGGCTATATCATGAAACCCACTCAAGGTGATGTACGTGTATTACTTTTGCAGTGTCCACTATTTGGTTCCCATGACACATCCTGATGGATAGGACCACTATCTGGTCTAGGTATGAAATGAGGATGACGACTTTAAAAATCATTTATTTTTATTAATAAAAATTTGATTACCTATTACTTTTCAAAAAAAATAAAAAATTGGTCACCTATTGGTAGGCCCAAGGGAAATTTGGTCAATTGGTCATCATATATAAACGGCAACTTCAAATTGATGGGCAAATGGCTTGATGGTGATGATGATAATGACAATATTAGAACCTCTCTAATATCACCATCATCAAATGCCACAATCCATCTATTTGAGGTGGCTTTTTAAGTTTTGTTTTTGTATTAGACCCTATCATGAACCATAAAATTAGTCACTCCATTATCTGGTCGTCGAAAGTGACTTGGCAAATGCAGTTAAATTAATCATGGGAGTGAAAAAACTTCCGTGGAAACTAATAACTGTGGTTAGGGAGATCAAGGTTGTACTTATCGGCCGAGAAAAATCTCTCTCAAGTTAGCAGATAGGCCAACGGAGTTGCAGATTTTTTTGCGAAGCAAGGGGTGTCTTCCATTTATGACTCATAGGATAAAGTTTTTGGGATGGGAGGCCTATCTTCTGTACTTTTGGTTTTATGGTCATTTTGCTGCATTTGATATTTTGGGACAGGATACCTTGTATCTTTTTCTTCTTTTTCTCACACCTCCTAAACCCATTTTTTTCTTATACCTTATAAATCTTTATGTTTTATTAATGAAATTCCTTTTTGTTACCTCTCAAAAAAACAAAAACAAATAACTCTCTTATCACATAGAAACCTACTAGCTTGTCTACATTTTGCCCACACCGGACCCGTCCTCCATGAGAGCCCATGTAATTAGGACCTCTAATTTGTTTTTGTTTTAATGAATTGTTCATATAAAAACCTTCATTTTCAGTTCCTTAAAAACTTACACAAATGAAATTATTATTGGGAGTGCATGTTCTAACATAGATAGATTTTACAGTTGTGAAAATCCAGAAACTAAGCAGAATTACCATGGATAGACTATGACCACTGGAAATTAACTCCCTCAGCTCATGCTCAAGTTGAGAATCTGGTGGAGTTTCAGCACTAGAAATTGTTTTTCCGTCAATCAGGAGGGTGATCTCTCCCTTTGGCTGTCGACTTGAAAATACTTTTTTGGCTTTATCCAAAGTGCCGCGCCAAAACTGTTATAAAGAATCTAATTAGTGTCCAAATAGCACAAAAGAATGCACTAAGAGAAAATGTTGTCCGCATTGCTGGGAACTATGAATGAAAATGAACCCTCCACATGAGAATGCTTAATGACATTGAGAAGGTAGTCATGCTTGTGATGCATCTAGGCTGGGTATAAGAATTTACTTCTTCTATTTGAAAGGTGTAATTTCAGATGCATCCATTTATTTATAGTTATTCTTCCCCTAATAATTGAATTTATATATGAATTCACAGTTTAGAAGTGTCATTCTTTCATTGGGAAAATAATTCAAAAACATAAAGAGGAAAAAGTTTGTTGGCCAGATTACCCTCAGTAGGCAAAAATTATATATAGACTGATGACCACTTATGCCATGACAACCAAATCTCCATGGAAAAAGCCAGGCACCACCAGTTTGTTGGATGGATCCACAGGCCCCCGCTAAAAGCAAAGGGGCTTCTTGAATTGGAATCTACAGTATTAGTCACACTCAGCATTGCTAGATGTCCAATCAATTATGGTGATTGTAAGTTGCTCATTGAATCCTATTTTGATCATCTATTTAATCTTCTGGGATTGAATTAATTATGACCAAAGAGGCCGATTCTCACCAGCTATGATGCTCAGACACAGAATGGATACGCCATGGATTTTACACAAAAAAATGAAGTATCCGACATGAAACAAAATGCGAAGTTTGCCAACTTTGAAGTGTCTGGGTATCATAGCTCAGCAGATTCTGATGAACTAAATCCCCTTTTATCTGGTGATTTGACCCCATAACAGGCCATGTATCGAACAGTCACCAGGTTGTCGTGCACAATTGGCCATCCATCTAGCAGGACTCGAGAAGTAATATGCACAACCTTGTCAGTGAAAAGACCAAGTTTAGAGACAGTAAAACATTAGCTCTAAGATTTAATAAATTGCAGGATCTTGAAAATCTCCAAAACTGAATTGAAACACTAAGTCAAAAAAGTGTCTCTAAGTATACACTAAAGTAGTACCTCTTCATGAAGTTTTGTCATCTCACGAGCTATGACACATTGCCTGTAAATTTTCACAAAATGGTCATGTATACTATTTGTTTATAACTTTCTCATACTAATGTCAAAACACAAATTGAGATCTTCATCAACATAAAAAAATTATGGTTGTGGAACCGTATTAAACCATATTAGTCAACCCATGCAATATTGGTAACTTCTGGGAGCTTTGAAATGGATGTTTAACAAAGCTAAGTTAGATTACATTTCCATAAAAACAAAAGAAAAAGAAAAGAAAAAACCTCAGTACATTCTGCTACAAAGGAAAAGAAAAAAGCTCGGTAGATTCTACCAGAAAGGATGGGGGGTGTGTATAATTTCCGTTATCCTTTGTGGGCTCTTAACCATTTCTGTATTTTTATTTTAAGAAACTTCCATTATGAATAATTACTCACTTCTCCCAATGTTCTTACTATAAAAAAAGGGGTCAAGATGAGCCTATGAAGGATGTAACAGTCAACATACAAAAGGTTATAGTATTCATTACCAGATTGCAGAAAACAAATGATTCATCCAAATTGAGGGCTAAAAAGGTAAGGAAATTCCACTTTTTGTAACTTAAAAAGGAAACCTATCACGTGGGGCCTATGCTTTGGCTTAATACAACTTGGCATATATAAGAAACTTTCATATATATATATATATAACTTGAATATCCTATGGTGCCTAATTTAGTATTTACAGTGCCCAAATGGGCCCATGTGGATAAATTGGTTGGAAAGGTCATTGCTTGCATAAGGTGTCTATCAAAAATCATCTTGCTCAAATAAGTAAAGCCATGTCTTTTAAGGTCCCAAAAAATCAGTTTTAATCAACCCTGTAAAATTCATGGGGTTAAATCAAGGGTCCATCTAACTTGGAATGGTGTCAAATTGGTTAAGGATTTAATTCATGTGGAGTAGATAGGTGTTAGGGGGGAAGGGTTGTGAAGGGGGCCAAGGTGGGCCCCACATGATCTTCGCTGCATGAGAGTCACATGCAGTGACCACCTTAGGGGAAATTTTCTATATATAGGTTTCTATTGGAGGGCGCCACATATGGACTTCCATCTGTTGCTAAAACCATGATCATTGGATCCCATCCCATGGCAGGCACTAAACCCATTTTTTTGCTTTCTAAATCTGCTTCCTAGAAATGAGAAGAATTAAAAAGTTTTTCCTTTCCCCCAAAACCATAGTTTCAATTCCGCTTCGAAAGCCTTTTCAATTTGCTTCTTAAATGGAATGTTTCAGTGTTTTAGCCGTTTCAACGTTTCCTTTTTTCTTATGACCAAAGATGTCTAGGCGTCTTACCCGTAGGAGACTTTACCAGACTAATCTTTCGGCGCATGTGCACACCTCCCTGCACACACATATTGGGTTCAAGCAATGAGGAGTACCCCATGGAGAGTGGTGGCCCAGAGGAGTTTGAGCGTGAATTGAACTCAAGACCTCCCTTCATTAGAGGAGCTACTTCACTGTCAGGCCAACCCCTCTGGGTTTCCGCATTTCCTTTTAAAAAGGACAGTATTACAAATTTAGAGTTTGAAAAATTACATATAAGAATTTAAAATTAGAAAATTGAAATATTAGGAATTGAAAAATAATTATTACAAATAGAAATAAGAAATAATGAATTATATTAAAATAATGAAATAAGAAAATAAAGGAAAATACAAAAAGAGTAATTAGAAATAAAATAGTAGATTATCTTAAAATCTTGGAAATAGGAAAATAAATTAATATTTTCTAGGGCTGCAACTTGGGTTGGGACCCGACCCGAGAAATCATGCAGGTCGGGTCAAGAATTTAGAGTCAGCAGGTCGGGTCGGGTTGAGAAGGTAAAAACCCGCATGAAATTCGGGTCGGGTCGGGTCGGGTTGAGGATTTTATAAGTTAACCCTACCCGACCTGACTCGACCCGATCCGACCTGGCTAAATTACTCTAAAATGGGTTCAAAATGCGGGTCGGGTCGGGTTGAGAAGATAAAAACCCTCATGAAATTCGGGTCGGGTCGGGTTGAGGATTTTATAAGTTAACCCGACCTGACCTGACTCAACCCGATCCAACCCGGCTAAATTACTCTAAAATGGGTTCAAAATGCGGGTCGGGTCAGAATTAGGGTTGATTTAGGTTATAATTCGGGTCAGGTCAGGTCAGGTCAGGTTCCATATATATCAACTCAGATCGGATTGGGTTTTAAGGAACCCGACCCGCCCAACCCGAGTTGCAGCCCTAATATTGTCTAATGAACTAAGAAGTGGTTAAATTAATAATAATAAGCAAAATAAACATGTTTGTCAGGCTGCTACACATTATATATTTTTTACTGAAATATACATGTTTCATTTGTTTCGACTGAAATGAACCAAAATAAAACTAAAATAATCGAAATGGAGCAGAACAAAGACCGAAAAATTTCAAGGCGGTGTTTCATTCTGGACTCATGCCGAAGCAAAACAGAATTGACTACTATGCCCAAGCCACCCAACTCTCTCTCTCTCTCTCTTTCACAACAAAAGGAAAAGAAACAAAAAGAAAAAAAAAAAACCCTTAGATTAGTTTGACCTTCATGCGATTTTTGGTTTGTAGGACTTCCAATGGACCCAATGGATCCATCTCTCCCCGCCCCCCTCCCCCCGAATTGCACTGATATTTAACTCATCGCTAATACGACTTTTATAGCTCGTTGATCTAACTCAATGATTCAAATAAAGTTAAAATTTTGAAGGCCTTAAAAAACATATCTTCGATTATCCAATCAAGATGATATTTTATAGACATCATATACAAGCCAAGAACTTTCAAACACACCCATCCATGTAGACCCAGGTGGGGCCCACCAAGCTGTGCTCTTGGAAATCCATGAAAACGGTTCCAAGGGGATCCACACTATATAACAATAAGTGATGGATAATAGAAGGATATTCCATGGCTGTGAGGAAACACTACATCCCAACACAAAATGCCTTACCTTGAATTTCAAGGAGCTTCAGTAATAACACCAAATACAAAAATTGTGATGATAATATAAGCCAGTTAGACTACTATCTTAAGATTTCATGAGAACAAAATAAAATATTTTTACTTATTTGGTTTCACAAATTTTAATTGTGATGAAAAATTATAAACAACTTCCAGCTTTGAGCTCTGCCACAGGTTCCTTTGCACTTACAAATTACAATGTAAGTTACGTTCCTTAAATTAAAGAAAAAAAATTGGATCACTCCATTTATTGTTGATGGTGACATGACAATCTCAGAACCCTTATGGTTGCTTGGAACCTACCAACTGTACTACCTACTCTTGTTCACAACTGTACAACTCAAAACTGCAAGTATCCCTGCCACTCGGTAACAGTTCCTTTTTTTTTTGGATAAAAAAAAAGAACAGTTTCTTATTTTTTCTTTTTGTATGCAATGAAAAGGAAAAAAAATTGATGTTCAAATAAATGAAAAAAATAAACTGTCCAAAAGTATTAAAGAATATGAACTACCACTAAAAACACTATTTGAGAGGTTCTCTTCCTTCTACCTTGAATCACTAAATATTGAAGAAGCTTCTTCAAGAAACTCTTGGAGTTTGTGTGGAGGAACAAAGAATATTTGTGTTGCACTTTCATTGGCAGAAACCATCAGTCGCTGTCTTCTTGATCCAGCATTTTTAGGAAGAAAGCCAACTATAGGAATAAACATGAAACCAGGAATCAAGTTTTATCTGGTGACTGTCCTCAATGAATTCCATCAGTTACTAACATTAACAAACTTCTAAACATATATATGTTACCAAAAGTAAATTCGTTGGTGGACAACCCGGAGGCAGAAAGAGCAGCAACAAAAGCCGATGGCCCAGGAATCGGAACAACAGGAATGTTCTCAATGCTGCATAACTTTGCCTGCATCAAGATTCAAAAATTTATTCAAAGGTCACATAAGTGATCAGTAATCGGATCGAGTTACAAATGGAGGACTGAGTTTTTCATCTACAACTTCGAGATTTAGCAGGAGCTAAATCCCCTCAACAAGTGGAGCCATGATCTAGGAGGATCTCCCAGCAGAAAACACAACATAGACTGTGTAAAATCTGAAGAAAATCAAGTTCTGCATTGTCAGTCGACGTGCAGATCGTCTAGTAGCTGTTTTGCACTATAGATAAGCCTGCGAATAGTACCAGTCTATGTACCAGTCGACTGGTACATCATCTATTACCTGTCTATAAGGACAGACAGCTCTCAGATGGTGCTAGTCGATGTACTAGTCGACTGGTACATCGACTAGTACGTCAAGACAGCAGTTTCGGCAGTTTTTGGAGCAGTTTTCTTCAATTCAAATTGTGTTTGGTGGTTCCTGACGGTTATAACCGACCCATCTGAGACAGGGAGATTAGTTGATTTTCTCCCACTCAATGCTGCTTAAGTTGCAGAGACAACAAGGAGCAAGACGAAGAGGACCCACTCTTTCAATGGTGGAGTCCCATCTGAGAAGGGAGAGGAGTTGATTCTCTCTTTCTCAAGGTTGATTCAGGCTGCACTCTTTCCACAGTGACCCTGAATTCTTAGAAGCAGGTGTGACCAGAGAGACCACTTAGACATAGTGGAGAGTTGGCGCATAATTCCCTACCAAGCTTTTTGAGAGAGGAGAAGATTTTGTCCCTCTCATGTTCTGAATGAGATGTCAGAAGAGTAGAAGAAGTTTTTGTTCAGTCTTTCTTTTTAGTGTATCCTAGATATGGAACACTTTGTATGACTACTCATTTTCTTAGTGGATGTTTTGCCAAGATTGGCACGTGGAGGTTTCCCCATTTAGAGGGTTTTACCACTTTAAAAAAAAATAGTGTCTCAGTCCCATTTTTCCCATTTGTGTTATGTGTGTTGCCAGAAGACGATCCACATTCAGGGCCCGCTCCTTCGTCCAAAGGGCATCGCATTAAATTCCAGATCAATAAGAGCCCATTTCACTAAATTTTTAGAACATAAATTTTGTTATTTACTCTTTCCTAAAATCTGGAGACAGTTAAAAACAATTTGTCATGACTCATGACTGACATATGACATGCAGCTGAGAATGCGTCATATCCCTTTTGGCCAAAAAGTTGCTCCCATAGAAGAAAAAATGCAGGTATATCGGTTATGATGATTTTGTACACATCCATGGAAGAGCAGGAACAGCCCCAGTAAGAAGAGCTTCATAGAAAGTACTAGAAGGAGAGGTCATTCAAGGGGTGGATTGATGTATAAGACATGGTAAGAAAATGTAGGGTGACAAAGAACAAGTATGCCAATGAGGTTGGATAGATGGGATAATGACTTCAATAATGATAATAATGATTATTTGCATGCCATTTTATATCACTCAAAAAAAAGGATGATGATGATGATGATCCCTTTTGGGCCAGCTCCAATAACACTGATACTGAGATTAAAACCATAACAGGTTTAGATTTTAGATAACTAAAGCCCAAGCTTAGCTTTAGTAGAAAATTTTAAATCTTATGACATAAATGAATGGACAACATCACCTACAAAGGACCTTGCAGCTTGAAACTGAGACATACTTATGCAGCATCTTCAACATTCTACTCTTGCTGAGTTCACCTATGTGAATTCAAAAGATGCAACAATTCCCCAAGGAATTGGAATGCACCCAAATTAACACTAACAAAAGGAATATGGTGGTTGGATAAACCACCCAAACTAGAAGTTTCAATCTTTCAACCTGTAAATCGATAGCTAAAACCATCCAAAAAATGTGATCTTGTTCCATAAATTAAAATTGATCAGACCTAAACACATGTGGTTGATAGTGACCCATAGTAGCCCCTATAGAGGGATCTGGATGGGGGGTGGGGATTGTACACACATACTAGTACTTATAATCGGTTCTATACCTACTTCAGTGTGTGCGTTCATGCACTTCTCTAGACTGTATCAAACATTAATGTTGTTGTGATCCTACATATGGTGCACACCTGCATGCATGCCAATCAACAGGGACCAACAGAATTTGAAGGGGACATCACATGTGTACTGAGTTTCATCCAAATGATACTAACCACTGGATCAAGTGCCCGTAAAATGGAGTGGTCATGGAAACTGGTGCTGTGTTCAACCTTGGATGTAATCTTTGAGCATGTTAGGCAGTCGGCAAATGGAGTGGCTGACTTTTTGGCCAAGTATGAGGAGGAAAGAGATCACGATATTATGGTTTTTCATTGATGTTCTTCTTGAACTTTCTTTGTAAGGGGTATTGTGGGGTTTTATGTCTGCTTTTGCCTTGCTTTCTGATTGTTGGGTATAAGCCTCTTATACCCCTTCTATTGAACTTTTTCTTTCTCTAAATATCATTTTCTTCTGTGATTGCTCCCCACAACACCCACCCACCCCCCACCCCGCAAAAAAAAAAGTGCCAGCAAAGTGGACAATCGAAAAACCATTTTTGACGGCCTATTTTCAAGGGCCATAATCACAAAACTAGAATTATCCAGTTCCGAGAAATTTAACCTAGCATGTACACTTCAAATCCCCAAGCCCCCACATTGGAAATGCCATTCTAAAGTAAATATGCCATTTTATTAAAATATCATAAAGCATTTTTTAATGTATAGTCGACTACTGGACTCCACCTTGAAGCCATGGTTGTATAGTACCCCACCACCAAAAGTCTAAGTCAACGGGCATTTCTAGCTATCCAATTCAAATGAATCAAAACCAATGGTTAAAAAGCATTTATTTGATGCACTTGGATCATATGACCTTTGGCCCTAAATTAATTATGGAATATTGCACAGTTGGGGCTTGTGCATCACAGGCAAAGTGTCAAACAAAATATTTTATGTTATTACAGTTTAAGCAACATAATTATGCTACTTTCTCATGGTCCCTTTCATACATTCAAATAGACCCCGCATGCAGAAGAATACCCGAGTATAATTCATGCCTTAACTGAGGAATTAGTATAACATAAATCCTAACAGAAAATACAGTTTAATAGAAGATATGGTTGCATGGTAAATGAAAAGAGAAGTACTCAAGGATCTCTTCAGGCAAAACTTACCAGTTCCATGCCAGGATCACTGATACCTGGAGTTCCTGCATCACTGATCAAAGCTACAACATCACCTTGCTGTAGTCTTTGTAAGATACTTGCCTCTCGTTGAGATTCATTGAATTTATGATAGCTCAACTGTAATCAAATAATATAATCACTAATTGGGAAGAATAGAGAATATAAGGTAGTTGAATCACTTTAAAGAACCAAGGAAGAAATGCTCACAAGGGGAGTGTTAATATTGTAGTGCTGAAGCAACTTCCCTGAATGCCTAGTATCTTCTGAAAGTATCACATCTGCTGACCTCAAGACACGCAATGCACTGTCAAGATAAAATAGAAGCAAAGATGACTCTTTAGTTTGAGTTTGAAAATCCAACTCGCTGAGGATAGGGGAAAAATCTTATACTGGCATGCTTAACTCGTGCCAACTAAGGTGAAATCCATAACTAGATCTAATCTGAAAGATTTAATAAGTAAATAATCCAACTTCTTCCATTTTTTCAAGAAACTATAAAAACAGTAAAATAAATTAAATTAGCCTTAAAAAAAAGTTATTTGGTATGAGACCATCACAAATTCTTCAGAATCCAGATACAAAACCAACTTTGAGGCCTGAGACTAATTTGGTGTCTTCATTCTCTCCTTTATTCTACTTAATATCTGTTACCATTTCACAATAAATAAGGTCCTTACCCTTGTAAAATAAGGAAGAGTCCCCTGTCTGAATTCTTAATTAGCTTATCCACAGAAGCAATACTTCACTAGATCTCATCATGTACAATTTGTAGGAGTCAATGGACACTCATTGTTAGGCCTTTCAAAAAAGACTGCAATTGTTTCATTCCAGTTTAAAGAAATAAGCAAATGACTGTATGGCATCACATGATGTCAAACCAACAATTCAGCAGTGGTTGTATACAATGATATTTAATATCTGCAGTTTCCTAGCTTTCCACTTACAAGGCCTTTTATAGAGAGAACTCAGGCACTTGCAAAGGATTCACAATCATCATCATCATCTTTTTTTTTTAAACATTAATGACTTAATTCCATTAAAATGAAAAGAAAGTACAAGAGAAGGATCCAAGTATGGGAGAGATATATCCAGAACCAAGAAGGAGGAGAAGAAACAGGAAAAACAAGAAAAAACATAAAATAAAAGAAAAAATACAACAAGATAATCCTCCCAACACATGATCCACTAAGAAGACCCCTACTCCCCTAACTCCCAAGGGTGGTGAGATGAAATTTTTTCCAAAGCTGGTCTTTGTTTATGAAGACCAACTTTCGCCAAGAAGTCTACTATACTGTTTGTTGATCGAGGTGTGTGAGTGAAAGTAATGCCTCTCGACCTGCACAGCCTCCAAATGTCCCTAAAAATACATACTAACCTCCACGGGGGAAATTTCTTATTACTAGCCCAGGAGATGGCATTAGTCGAGTCACCTTCAATAATGAGATTACCACTCCAAAACCTACACCAAAACCTGAAGTGTTCTCCTGATTGCTCTCAATTTTGTCTCGTTTGACTCTATTGTCCCTACTGATTTAGAAAAGCTACTAACATCCTACCATTATCATCATGTAACACTCCTATTCCTGCCGGCCCAGGCGTACCCCTTGATGGCCAATCTACATTGAATTTACATGATCCTAGGGGAGGCGCTACCCATTCAACTATACGCCTTCTAACTCTACCGACCCCTTTCATACAATCATCATCATCATCATAGTTGAAGCCTAATTCCATCTACTTGGAATTGACTTTTCTGAGTTCTACTTTTTCACTTCACTCTATCAAAATTCCATCTTCAATCACTCTGAGCATCTCCTTTCCTACCACTTCATCCTAAGTCCTCATTGAGCTTCCCCTTAACCCAGTTCCTTGTAACCCTTCAAATCATCATACTGAATTTGCTGCCTGTTGTCTTTACACAAATTTTATATAGAAGGATATTGGTCTTGGCAAAACTTTTCTAAGAGACTAGTTAAATCAAGTGTACTTTGATGAAGAATTATGCAAGAAGGGTCAGATATAAAGTGATTGAAAACAAACAGAATGGATGTCCTTTTTTCAATGGCAAAGGAGGAAATGGCAAGTGAGCATGGTAGTATCAACAAGCAACACATCAAACCAACTTTTATCAACAAGTATGGTCCAGTGGTGGGTCAGAATGTCAGATCTATTTATCAGAGATGAACAATGTAATGGCAGATTATCCAATTTTTAACAAGCTGTATTAATCAGCTGCCAAAAGCGGTTGCTTTGCTAACTGGAATTTCAATGAAATAGCCATTTCCAGATTTGGAAGTTGTTATCATGCATCCTTTCTATTTCTTTTATGAACTTTTCATCTATTAGTCGTACAAGTAGAGAAATACAAGTCCTAAATTTCATGGAAATCCCTTGTTTCGTTTCCATCTATTTCCTTTTCATTCAAAGACCTAAACAGCCCAAGTCATCAGTAATTGTAGAAAAGAAAGATCCAGTAAGCAATGTTGTAATGGTTGGCATGTATTTGTTTTTATCTAGAAGAGGGATTATGTCTTTTGCCAGCAGGCATTATGGTCATTCTCACCTTGAAGTATAAAATTGCAATGCTTGTAGCTTAACTAGATTCACTTTTAATGCCTATTTGCTGCCAGTCTGCCACTGATGAATACAGCATTGTCACATGCGCTGAAGAGAACTATCTAATTTGATGATTGTGAAGGGATCCCTAAACAGCATATCCTTCTACAGGCAATTAATGTACACATTTACAAAAAAAAATGCATTACAACATCAGTATGTTCCAATTACTTTCAGTTAGCAGAAGATGTTTTACAACTTTTGTGAAGTAACATACCGCAGAGTGATGTCCTCTAGATTGCCAATAGGTGTTGCTACAAGATATAAACCAGATTTTAAAGGGCCCTGCAAAATTATAAAGCCATATCAGATGGCTCCATCGGTAAGGGAAAGATATCTACAAAATTCTCATGCAACAGAATACATTTAATTGTATAGATTCAATTGTTAAAACTTGTCTCGGAAATGGGAAATTGAGCTAAACAGACAGTGACTTTGCATTAATTCCTACTTTCGCTGATATATCCACTAACACATACACATCCACCATGAACAATGTTATATTTTCCCCTTCTTTACCCAACCAGCCAGAGCATCTGGAAGTAAATTCTGCTGCAATTAGAATTTGAGGAAATTGTAATTTACTAAAAACTACCATAATGTCCCAATGTTTGTAGTTTTGTACTTCTGTCAAGTACAGGCTTGTCAATTTAAAGCAGATTCTTGTTGGAGTCCACTCTGACAGAAAAGTCCTACATATCTCCACAAGTTGCATCATCGTACATATCCTGGTTAATCTCTACATATTCTTTAAGAATACTTTTATTACTTAAAGTTCTCCGTATCAGTTTCTATGGCACTATATCGTGAGCATTTTCTAGATAAATAAAAACCATATGAAAGTACTTCATTGGTAAATAACCATTTTTAACCAAAAAAATGAAATGAGTTTTTCTATTTTCTTAAATAATGCATGTTCTCTAAGAAAATACTTTTCCTTCCATCCATCCAAATGTTTTAACCAAAAATTAAAACGGGTTCCTGTATGTTTTTTTTTTGTTAAAAAATGCATATTTTCTAAGAAAACAATTTCCTTTCCATCCATCCGAATTACAAACGAAGCCAACCATCTCCAAGAGAGAGAGAGAGAGAGAGAGAGAAGGGCTTCAATGGAAAACACAGAGAAGCATCTCACCCCTTTTCGAGAATCTTCTGGGTTGAATTCCGTGCTTTCGCTGGCCTTAACCGAGAAGGAAGAGAAACGAGAGAAGGCGCGAAAATTGCCGCATTTGGGGCCGAGAGAAGAAGGGAAGATGAGAGCGAGAGATGCTACCGTTGTTCGAGGGGCGAGGGTGGGAAGGCTAGAAGAGCATGAAAGAGTGAGAGAAGGCGGAAGAAGCATCTGAGGAAGACGAAGAATGCGCGCCATCTAGATGCTCGACGAAATGTCTGAGTGGAAGACTCAATTGTGACACTGTTCCTGTTGCGTGCCCCCGCGCGGCCGAGCATCCAATTCCAGAAACTATCCGTTTGAGAAGACGGACGTGGTGAGGTTCTCTCTGAGTATATTTCAAAGTAGTACTAGCAACATGTTTGTCTAATTTAAAAAAAAAAAAAAATATATATATATATATATATATATATATATATATGAGTATATATATGGGGAATGATTTGTGCACCCCCATCTTTTATCGATTGTGCACTCCCCAAAATTACAATTTTCCCCAAAAAAGCAAGGAAGGAGAGAGAAAAGAGGAATTTTGAGTTTGGACAAAATTGTAATTTCACATAGGGAGAGTGCACGGTGGAGAAAAGAGGGTGGTGCACAAATCATTTCCCATATATATATATATATATATATATATATATATATGTATATATATTAAAATATTTTAAATTATTTATCACTCTTTTAAAAGAGTCACCATTGGTCCCATTCAACCTATGAAAATGAGCATTCTCACTTTATCGAAAGTGAGACTAATTCTGCCGATACACGAAATCACCAACAAATCTCATATATAAAATAAGTTTGAGAAGAGTTAAACCCAGGATCTTGGTCTAAGTCAAAAAAATTTAGATCACCTGAGCTTGATAAGATACAATACATCACATGTTTTTATACTTCTAACTATTCTGAATTCAATCGTAAATTTGATGGTTTAGACTTTAGATTACATAACTAAATTTTTCATAAATAGCTGAACTTTAATATTTTAGTTAATCTATCTCTTTTAATTTCTTAAATTTGAATGGGGTAAAAGAAAAACATGTTTAACTTAAAATTTGAATATGATAGATTGATATTCATAAAATATATAGTAAATTGACACAAATAATAAAAAAAATTCAAAGACTTTTAAAAAGTAAAAAGTTTTTTTCATTGTATGGAAGATGAATGGGGTTGTTTTGATATATAATTAAAATAATAAAGCTTTTTTTCAAAGTATGTCTTCTATTTATTTACTTTTACCCCTTACAAAATTTACTCTTAACTAGTCATTCTAAGGTTGGTCATCTATCATGTACCAACCCACAAGTTGAATGAAATATATACTATATAAAGTACTACAAGAGGAAAAAAATTATCCAATTATTATAGTTTTCGTAGATGAATTATGAAAAATCAAGAACTTCCAATGGCCAAAATTTTAAGTTCGGAGTTACAAGGCTGTGATGGTCTAATAAAGTGAAAATTAACAAATCCGCTGTTGTTGTCATTTCTAACTATCTCAATCTAAATGCATAAGACTTTCTGAAAATTTGATAGATAATTTTACTAATTAGGGAGGCTCTCTAGAGTTTTTTTACTTTTTTTCTTCTTCCATCATCTTCCTAAATGACTGATTAGGATAGAAAGATGTTTCTTTCATTGAGATTTATCAATGACTTATCTCATATTAGGTGGAATCTAGTCTGGAGGCCTCGAGTATAAGGTTAAGTTAGGACAACTTAGCATGAGATGACTGAAACTGAGGAACCCTATTGGAACGATGGCGTCGGCTATGGAGACTTGGTCTTATAGGGTTGCTGTCGAAGAGTTGAGTCCCGTTGTTAATCCCAAGGTTTCAACCAAAGGATATTTATATGATTTTGATGATGACAAGACATTGACATCTAATATTTCAATCAGAATATAATGAGCCAGGTATTCCGTAGAACAAACTTCGTATATTTCAAAGATGATATGTATTGGATGTCATGTTCTTAAAGATGAAGATCAAGTTGATGATATCAAGCTTTGGACATCAAGCCAAAACCAGAAAATTGAATATCTCATATCTTTGAAAATTCAAGAAAGAAATGGCCTTTAAAGAATGAAAATTGTTTCTAGACTTGAAGAGCTTAGAAGATTTAAGAAAATGAAGATCAAGTCTGTGTCACTAGATATAGGTCATGTGCGCTAGGATCAAATGTAAAGTCACTCATTGTGTTTGAACACTATGGCTCATGCTATCCTCTAGTGGACCTTAGACTCACAAAATAGGAGTACCAGTAAAATGGATAAGTCCTCAAAGGGTATGAAAATATAAATTGACCAATCAAGTACCCAAATCCAAAGGACACAGATTCAGAGATTTTTCAGTCGACTGAATTAAATTATTCAGCCAACTAAATTGTAGTCATTTATTGGATTCACAGGGGATGAGAATTTAGCAGACTGAATTCTTTGCCGATAAACTCTTCTAAGTCCAGGAAGTTTTTAGTCGACTGAATACTTATTTTCAGCCGACTGAATCTCAAACAGCTACCTCTTTTGAAGCATTTAATGCACATTTCAAAATATAAAAAACATCATTAAATGCACCTCCAACGAACTTGTCTCTTATTTATGACTCGCCAATGTTCAAACATTTGAAAAATCTATAAAAGCAAGTCTTAGGGAGGATTTAAACAAGCCATTCATTTGAAAATTCTTGAAATCAATCATCCTCAACCTCTAGCTCAAGAAACCTTTATCTTGCTATCCTACACTGAGCCAAAGTTGTTCAAATCATTGAGTGACTCTTAGAATGCCTGATTTGCATACATTTGAGAGTGACTCCTGTGCTTCAAACTTGTAACCTTCTACATTTGTATTGAGAGAGGTTTTTGTAAAAGGTTGGTGTAACCTTTGTGAAATCTCAAGAGAGGTGTTCTCTTGAGTGTCAACGGTCAGATCTTCACCTATGAAGAAGATCAAGCAACGTTCGATTTCCATCCATGAAGGAGATCAAGTATAGGTTCGATCTTCACCCGTGAAGAAGATCAAGTATAGGTTCGGTCTTCACCCGTGAAGGAAGTCAAAGATTGTAATATGTTTCTTCTCCACCCATGAAGGAGAAGAAGCATAGTGGAATCCTCAAGTGGTGTACTTTCATTCTATCCATCTCTTCGCATCTCCTCTGATTTATTACTACTGCAATTACTTATTTATTATTTGCAATCTGAATGTTTAATTAGTTTTTGCATAAATTAAGAAAATCCGAAAAGTTTGCATTGACCCAATCACTTGGTATCAGAGCTAGGTTTCTCTGAAAAACTTAACAGTCGAGAAATTAATCAAATGGCAAACTTTGTTGGAACTTCTTTTACTTGCGGTTTGTGCCCTCTCAGTACTTCATTTCTTAGTGACCACATTTATGCACATTGGAAAATTAGAATGAAAGTTTATCTTCAGGCACTTGATTACAATGTATGAGAGTTATTGAATATGGTCCCTTCGTTCCCATCAAAATCAGTGAAAATCAAGAAATTATCAAAACTGAGAATGAATGGGACGAATCTGATCTCAAACTCATAAAAATTGACATCAAGGCCCGATGCTTATTATTTTCTGCTCTAAACGAAAATGAGTTTGATAAAGTGTCCAAATGCATTTCTGCCGAGGAAGTTTGGGAGAAAATTGAACAGATTCATGAGGAACCAGTTCATATAAGAGATTCTGATTGCAGTAACCTCATCCATAAATTCAATAACTTCAAGATGTTGCCTCATGAACCCATCTATGACATGTTTTCTAGATTTACCAATGTAATTAGTGAGCTGAAATCTTGTGGTATAATGTTATTCTAACAAGAAACTTGTCAAGAAGATTCTTAAATCATTGCCCACAGAACGGGAGCTTAAAGTGAAAGCCATACATTCATCAAAAGAACTTTCTAAATTAGGCGTTGACAAACTTTGGGAAACACTCCTGATCCTTGAAGAGTGTTATAAGAGAAGAAGAAGAAGACAAAGGCAAGCAGAAAATCAAGTCCTATGGACAAACCAGTTCATGTAACTGCTGATGTTGAAAAAGGGATGAACAATTACTTCAAGAAAGTCTTGGAAGTAAAACCCAATCACTAGAAAAAGCTGTCATTCAGGAAAAATCCTTTAGTAAGCTTCAAATGCAAAAGCTTAGGCACTTCAACAGCCCCAAATGGATGATTTTTATTGAAAGGATCAAAATGAAAAGCTCTGAGGAAGGATCAAACAAATTTGATAATATGAGCTCTCATCTCTCTGCACTTAAGGAAAATGGTTGAATGAAATAATCCCAACTCCTCCTAAACTCTGGAGGTAATATAAGGTATGATTCTCAACAAATCTCTTTATATAGATATACATATTATGAAGTATCAATTCTGTTGTGACTTGGTATATTATTTTGCTTGATTGAAATACTGTCTTGGGTATGCTAGAACACACACACATAGATCTGTTGAGTATATGAATAGAAAGTTGTCATAAGATTTGTAACAATTAATATCTTCATCATGGTTTTGTATTGTTGATCTTGTAAACCCCTGTGACTCAACCTAATCTAAACCACATGCTCCACATCAGTCACTCAAGATTCTTGTCCTTTAAAACAAAATGTATGGCATTCACTGTTAGAATATTTTCAATATTCGGATTGAATCTTGGGTGACAAGAGACGGTGTTTCGACGTTTTACAATACCCAATGAATTGTACAATCAATCCATGAACATGAGTGCCTCAGAATCATGAATCACTGATGTTTACAACAAATCATATTAATCGTTATGCGGAAACATCATCATAATAAAATAAATACATACCTAAATCCATCAGATCTAGAATCTTACAGTCGATCTCTTCTTGTGCGGTGTCCTCTTATTTTCTTCCTGTAAAACTCGTGTGCACCAGAGTTTCTCTTCCTTTCCCTCTTGATTTCTCCTCTTATTTTCGTGAGTGATGAGTTTACATTCACGTGAGGACAAGTTTGGCTCAGTCTCTCATGGAATCTTGTGAGAAACAGTTTATAATAATTGCCTATTTATCCGAGAAGGACCGATGCTATCTCATCCTGAGAAAATACGCACTAGGGTTCATCATATCATTAAATCTTACATATCATACTTGTAGAGTCACAAACTTGTGGACTTGAATTACTCAAGTATCCTAAAGATTGATTAAGAATATGCATGTCTCCAATATCTTCAATGCTCATGTGATAAGTAGTAGATATTGACTGTATGCTTGCTTAAGTAATAAATGACTAAATAATCTCTTATGTGTGCATTTTTCATGAATGATTGATAGAGTAAAATCCTTAACGATTTTCATGAAAATTGGAATAGTGGCTGTCATTCTTTTATGTTCTTATGATCAATTCTCTACCCTTTAGTCTGCCATTAATAAATTCAAATCTTAATTGGCAATGGAAGATGAATATTGACATACAACTACATGGCTATCTATTTAGGACAAATCTGGCTATGTTCTATTCTAGTCTTGATGGAAAGATCTCTGGGATATTTCTCTCCAATCCATCACAGAGCCTTGAGATTTGGTGCAACATTAGATGTGGATACCCTTGAAATATACTCTTGATATAGCTGTCTTTTGGGTATCAAAATTTGGGGACAAATTGGAATTGATGCTACCTTGCTGAGAACTCACTTGAGAAAAGGTCTGCAAAATTGGTTTCATGATCATAATCTTTTTCAAAGAAATGTTACCCCTTTGTCACATGAGCCAAAGCACTTCACTATGATTAGAACCCATGGGCCACTTATCAGTTTGGTGTCATGATGATCTTAACCACTGTTCCTCATGCTATTGTGATCATGATTCTATCTTGCAATATTCCAATGCATCTTTTTTTTTTTGCAACAGTAACGAATGATTTCAATAAATGAAGAAGAGGATACAAGAGAGAGAGACCACGTATAGAAAAGGCATACATGGCAATCAGAAGGATATTCCAATGTATCTGTCCCTGGCTCTTGTCCTTGAATCTGAAAAAGATTATTATCTCTAATGACATGCTTGACTCTGTAATCTTTCCATTGTAAACTTTCAGAGTCAGATGGATCATCTTGTCTATACTGTAAATGAAGACATTTGGCAATGACATTTCTATGAGATACCTCATGTCTTTCGCTCTAATTCTGCCCTTCTGATGGGATAATGTTAATTTGGATTTGAAGGTAAAACTAAGAACTCTTCATTGATCTTCATTTTCACACTGAAATGAAATTCAGTCCTTCACTTTGATTTTCTCTGTCTTGACCTTACTTAAATCTTATCTTACATGAAAGTTAGAGTGACTTGATAATATGAAAAGTCTAATGACTGTTACTGACATTTCAGTAAAATTTCTCTCATTAGCTTTCAGATGTGATGTAAATTTGAATTAAATCATCATATGGGCTTGCCTTTTGGAATTTTCATACTTATTTTATGCCCTGTTTTCCATGACAACATCTGGTTTTAAAAGAAGATTGAAACATTCACAAAGAAAATACTTCTGAAGTTATTGAACATTTTGTGAATTGTTCTCATATCCTTTTATGCTGTATCATTCAACAGTGCCTTCAAGAATGGGGTGCCACTCTCTCCCAAGGATATTCTCATGATTGTATGAATTGAGGCATAAGAACATTGCTGCCCAAATCTGAATGACCAATGACTGTTTTTCGGCCCTGCTTCACCAAAACACTTAACTGTATTATAATTCTATTGGGTGAAAGCAACTTTACATTGGGCTAAATGAATGATTCTCCAAGTCAAATGCTCATGTGTTTATGATAAATTCCAATTATTGATTTTGTGCTTGAATGCAGGGCTGGCCCTGGCATTAGGCGGCGCAGGTCGCCACCTAAGGCCCCCCAAAACAGGTTTAAAAATAACCTTACAATAGGCCCCCCCTGAGATTTTAGGGCCTCTGCAGTAGGGGCCCTCAGATTTTAAGGGTTCTCAGAGCCGGCACTGCTTGAATGATTATGGAAATGAGATGCATGGAGAAACGGGATGTTCTTATCTCATTTCTAATATATACTTCTAAATAAATTTGATGATTTAGTCATGAATACTCTGCATATTTCTTGGCTATGAATTCCTGTTGTGATAATAAAAATTAAGGTGTCATTTGAAGTCATTAAGGTGTTTCACCAGCCGGGTCTGAAGGACCACGAGGATGAGCTTCGCCACATGTTGCTTTCTACGCACACCATATTTGATTTATTATTTTATTTGTTTATTTTAGCATGATTATTATTTCATTTAAAGACTATGTATTTTGAGATTTGAGATGTTGATTTCATTTACTTTGAGTAAATAGTAAACCTTTTAGATAATAGTATGGTTTGAGATGTGACTTGGTATAGTTATCATGTTGAAGGTTTTGTAACGTGTGGTTCACACGTGTGCTTTCATGAAAATAAATACTTATGGTTTGAATAAAAAAAAAAAAATCCACTAGCTCAACTCGTTACCTCCCGCCTCAGGAATCAGGAGGTTGCGGGTTCGAGCCCCATGGCCTAACCTTGGTGTACCCTAGGGGTAGTGGGCTCACTCGTGGGGGTTTTACGCTGGGTATCTTGCGGTTTCCCACACGTAAATTCAAAAAAATAAATTTACTTTTAGACTTTTGTTTGGATTTAACGCGAAGCATTATCGCTGCCTGAAATAAATATGATTGGGTGCAATGGACGGCTGGATCTGGGCGGAGCAAGGCGGCTGTAAAACAGCAGGGGCTGCTGGGATTTTTTCAGATCTGAACGGGGCTACTGCTCAGACAGCGATTGGGGAAAGGGACTGTGGGCTGAGAAGAGAGAATAGAACAAGAAGAATAAGATCAGGAAGGTATTTGTCTATTTCAATTTCATTTTCTTTTAGATTTGTCCATTTTGATTTTACTTTTATAATTTTTTTTTGAATTTTTGCTCCAAAATAATTTAAATTTTGGGATTTTTTTTTAAATAATTTAATTAAATTGAGTGGAGATGTTATAATGTGATTCATATAGTTTGTAAAGTGTTTTGTAAAGTGTTTGCATGATTTTCTTAATTTTTCAATCATAAAATTGAGGTTTTTATACGAAAATTTTCTGAATTGTAATATTAAAAAATACATGTCATTAAGGACACTAAACAACAAGAATTTCATTAAGATATTTGTTAATATTGATCTTCTATTTTTTAGAACTTTTAGATATTTTTATAATATTAAGATATTCAAAGACTAGGATTTTTAAGCCCAAATATATGCTAAACCTATTCAAATTGGAATGCATTGACAATTTTTATTAAGTTTTCATGGACTTACCTTAATAAATTAAGGTGTTAAAGATGTCCGGTCTTAAAAAGCAAGTTCTTTAACAATAAATATTAGGGAGTAGGTCCATTCCCAGCTTAAGGGGTAGGCAACTAAAGTTGTTACCTTATCCCCCTATTCCGAAAGGCCCTGAATTAGAGGAAGGAACCGTCTAGAGAGATAAAGTGGAAGGAACCATACAGAGAGATAATTTTCATTAAATCCACCTTAAATGATGAAAATTTATTTTCAAATATTTTACCCCTATCCTTCCACTTTTAAAATCTCTTTCCAAAACAACGAGTATTTATAAAGAATAACTCTTAGTAGAAGGTAACCTCAGCAAAATTTATCCCTCAGCCTAATATCTAAAAACAAAAAATGTTAAGGCATTTTGTAGTTTTTCCAAACTCAATTTTAACCTAATTTTTTAAATTTTAATTTATTAGTATGATTAGATAAGATTGGAGAATAAATAAATTTTATATATAAAGCTTATTTTTCATTAAATCTTTCCATTAATCATTTAATCATTTCTCTAAAAAGATTCAAAAGAAACGTGGGACTAGGACTAACATTGTAAGTTGATCTAATTTTGTTGACCTTTTTGTAAAGCTACAGCAGGTATGCATCAGTGCATGCCTGATGAAATGAATGGCTGAGATATCTCTAGGGCACATATCTCATAGATATGATCCCTCTAATTGGGGCATGTACAACTCTGCCCACAAACTATAAAATCCAATCACAGGTCTAGATGCCAACCATCAAATCAAAATCATGGCATTGGTAAACATTTCTGAAACACATAAAAAATGTGCGTGTACTATGGGAGCCACTGAATTGACAGGGCCCCACAATGGTTTCTGTTCAGAAATTTGCACCCTAGCCATTTTTTTATTTTAAATTGATAATAAGTGTAGAAATATTACAATTTCATTTAATAATTAATATATTTTTGTTTATTGAATTTACGTGCAGAAAATCGTGAAATACCCAACGTAAAAATTTTACGGGCGATCCCACTACTCGTAGGGCACATCAAAATTAAGCCATGGTAGCTCGAACCCACAACCTCCCCCTTTCAGAGAAGGGAGGCAATCAGATGAACTACACACATGGATATAATTGACACATTTTGTATCATTAAAAAGAAAGTTAATTGTATATATCTCAAAATAAAATAATAATATGAGTATAAAAAAGATATTAATTGACTTTTTATTGTGACAATGCTTAAAAACATAAAATATATTATAAAGAGGTTCATTAAAAATATTATTTTCATTTCCAAATTTATATTCAATTTTGATTAATGCATATTTCTACATTAGTACTTTTAAATTAAAGGCTATAGAAAAAAATAATTTTTTTTAAGAACAAAAGATAGGATGACTTAATAGACTTTATTCTAGACAACTTGACAGTTCCTCTGATGATATATCTAAACATCAACTTATTTTGAACATTGAGCGAGTCAAACCTTTTAATAAAATCTATCAAAGTACTCATGTTTTTAGCTCAAGAGTGGATTAGGTTTTGTTCATCTCTAATTCATATGTATCCTTTAAATATTTAAAAAATATAAATAGAAATCATATATGTTGTTCAAATCTTATTTCATTCAGGGGGGGTTTTATGAATTTGAAGACAAACCCTTATCTCACTAAGAACCCTAATATATAATAGTTGTTTTCTTTATATTTTCTATGATCATCAATCTTTTTCTTGTCAAAACCCCTTTGTAGTCATAATCTCTTAATTATGATTATTCTTTTGTGCACATTAAAAAACCATTTTAAACATCATTGTCTAGTTTTTCACTTCTTTATATCTCTCTCTCACACAGTGAAATAATAGAAATGAAGATTATTTGCTTTAATGCTGAATGAGAGGAATTCAAAAGAAAAATATGAAAAAAAGGAAAAAAAAAAACTAAGGATATGCATTTCACTCCAAAGAGAAATCAAGTCTTCAAATGTTGGTTTTTAATCTGAGTAAAAACTATTTGAAGCTATGTTTGGGAAATTCGCTTTGATAGTATTTCATTTTTCAACTTTGCTTATATTTTCAACTCGCTTTGAAATCTGAGTCTTTAATGATATATTTTCATTTTTCATTCAAGTTATTCTCTCTTGCTGTTTGTTCTCAAATCTGTATTGTCGCAAAATTGATTCTGATTTTATATTAGTCTCTAAGGAGCTTTTAGCCTCTTGTTTTTTCATTTTTTTTGGAGTTTGTGTTGTAATGTTGGAACATTTTCTCCTATTCTTTGAACGAATAAATTTGCTTTTCATTTAAAATAACAACAATAAGAAAACAAATCTAGGGGTTTCAAACTTGAGTACATATAAGCTTGAGCTCGACCTTGTTAAATTGGCTTGAAACCAACCTAAATATGTGTTTCATTAACATTCTCATCTTTCATTTGTTTTTTTTTTTCAAGCATATGAGAGTTTAACTATGATTAGAAGATCAAAAGTTGAACATTGAGCATGTGGGTATCATAAAAAGAATTTCTTACTATATTATACTTTTTGTGCGAATTGGATTTTCAAACTTCTAAGGCTAAGCATGTATAAGCTTGAGCTAAGCTGATTAAAATGGGCTTGAAATTCGAGTCTAAATTTGAGTTCAATTAACATTCAAATTAAATTTTACTACAAATCTCTTTTTATTTCGAACTAGAGACTTTAAGCTTTTCGAAATATCAACGTCATTGCAATGCATCATTCAAATTCTCAATTTCTAACTATGCAAAAAGAGCCTCTATTTTAGAAAATATCTCAAGAATTTTATTAAATATTTCTCCAAACCCAAATAGTTTTGTAAGACACTCTCTTCAATGCTATTTAATTAAGGCCAAATCTTCAAAATGTTATTGTTACTTTCTCTTTTAAATTTAAGATTAATTTTGTGGGACTTCAATTCAATGCATTATAGTTGTTAAATTAAATATTATAGATAAAAATATTTATTTAATAATTATATAAGGCAAATAATTTGATGAACTCTATTTTCAGTAATTTACTTATATAATTATCCATCTATTCAAAATTTTCATCGTAGGATGCATGTTAGAAACTAGATGGGTAAACGGGTCTAATGGAAAAAATTGGCCCACTACATCCCAAAAGAGCACAATTTTGGGTGGTGCTGAGGTGTACATGTGTGAAATTTTAATTTATTATTATTTTTAATTTTAATTTTAATTATATAAAGAAGAAGAGTAAGTGGCACAGAAAATGGCGTGCGATTGGACGGAGACATGTCTCCCAGGAATGCCTCGTTTTAGTACTACTTGTTTTCCAATTTTAAATGATTTTCTTGATGTTTCCATCACCGTACACGTGGCGTCAGTGAAAAAAATTCAACTGTACAAATCATATCACATTAAATTAATTATGTGTCTGTTTGACAGTGAAAAAAGAATTACTTGCAGTGGTTTTCATATTCATTATTTATTGATAAATTTAAAAAAATTAAACTAGAAATGATTTTATATATTTTTAAAAAGGATGACAATAAATAATGGTTTTAACATATGGAATTCACTAATTAAAAATTTTAACCATTCATTAATTTTCTCAATATATGTTTAAATATTTTATTTTTAAATTTTGTGAGATATTAAATCTATACTTAGAATAATTAAATTAGAGGAGTATGATAAATTTTATAGAGTTTTAGTTAAGTACTTTTCACTTGATTCATTTAACAGTGAATTTAATAATTTTATAAAATTTTACACATAAACATGCACTCAGTAAATAATGAAGAGTATTAGATTTTTACTAGATAAACTCTAACTACCTAAAGTGTCATAATTGGTGTCATTCTTATAATTAAAATAACAATACAAGATTATTTCCCATTAAACCATAAAACCTTTTTTAATAGATAATAAATATACAAGACTAACTTTATTATAGTCAATTTTTCTAAAGTAAAACACATAATTATTGCATGTGACAGTTTTACTCTAGTCTACATCAAAGTTATCAGAACCGGACCGTCTAACGGATCGTCTTCGAAAAGGTTGGGTTCAACCGTGTTCAACTGTGGTCATAGTCGGTCAAGTAATAATATAATATAAATATTATAAATAATATTAATTTATTAATTTTTTTGTTTAATACTTCAGACTCTAATTAACATACCAAAACAGTGAAGGATGTGGAATGAGAATGGTAAGATATTTTTAGATTTCAAGTATTTTCATTTTTTTAATATTAAATTTTGAGGGGAAAAAAAATCAAATTAGATGAACCACGTTTCACGGCTTGCGGTCCAATTGCAAAAACTACATAAAACTGCAATTCACCACGGTATTTTGCAGTTTTTCTTAAAAAGGATTTTTTCTCATGAACACCTCTTCTACATAATGGAGTTTCAACAATTAGACATATTCTACATACTTTGATCCATACTTGTGAAGATGTATGACCTACATCTAATGTATATTTGAGAGTCTTCTATCAGTAATTTGTATTTCCAATTCAAATTTGGAATGCCTTTAATCAATAGTTTAACTTAAAAGATTAGGGGTTTTCACACACTTTGAGAGACAAGTTAGGTGCGATGCTTGGATACCTCCAAACTTCAAAAAAGTAAAACTTAAAAAATATTTTAAAGTACTCTATAGAAAATTACTTCTAAAAAATTCATATTCCTTAATATAATGGACATTTGTCAATGAAAGTTGGTTGTGGGTATTTTTTTTTTTTTTTTTTGAATTTATGTGTGGAAAACTATGGGATTATTAGTGTAAAACCTCTACGGATGAGCTCACTACCTTTAAGACACACTAAAGTTAAAGCCACAACGGCTCGAACCCATTTATTTTCTTCTTGTGGATGGTAACTTTCTATCTAAAACCATTCAATAGTTTTGAATAGTTAATATGTATATTCCTACTTTCTAACTCCAAAAATGGGGCTTTTAAACACTACAAATTATAATTTTTTTTTTTTTTTATCAATCCTCCTTTCGAATTTTTATGGTATCTTTGAAATTTTAATTATCTATCTGAATTTCTTACAATGAAAGGAGAAAATGTCATTCACTGTCACTGCTCAAACTTAAATCAGAAACACTCTTGACTCAATTTTGTCAAACATCATATTTCATATCAGATTGTGACATTTACTCACCATTTTACCCATTTTTTCACCCCCTCCTCAGTATCAGTTAAGGTGCACACAACAGCAAGAGTAGAAAATTATGGATGTGTTTGGATTAGAGTGAGTAAATTTGTAAAATATACTTTCCTTTATATGTGGAGAATTTTCTATCTTTTATCTTTCTAATTATTTAAAAAAATCTATTTGATAAGGTTAGAATGGAGTTAGACATTTTCTAATGGAAATCTAAAGGAGCTGAAGTGATAGTTACAAATCCGCTTCAAAAAATGAGAGTTTTGAGTTCGATTCTCACTCCATTTAAAGGATAACTTCTCGTTGCGTTATCCATGGATAATAACATTTTTCGTCATTTAAGCTTATATATCGTAGATGTCATGTAATCATTTGTTTCTCTTACTTATTTTATTAATTTTGTATTTAGAAAAATTTCTCCCACATATATTACTAAATTACAATTGGTAAATGATATAAATAATAAATAAGATGATTATAATCCATACTTTGCATTAAAAAAAAAGAAAAAAAAATTGCATATGGAGAAATGACTAAGTCATATAAGAGATGGAGAAGTTAAGGTTGGAAGAGTTGAGAACGTGGACTGATTTCCCCACCCTCTGGTGGAGAAGTCAAATCACTTTATTTTGAGGTGATCTTGTTAGGTAGAGAATCCCCACATTAATAATCCAAACATGGTGTCCACATTGAAAATTCCGACCTTTAACATAAACACTCCAAAAAAATCACCTCAGTTGATATTGATGCAGTCATTTTAAAGGTTTTTTTTTTATAATTATTTAGGAGAAACTCAAAACCCACTCTAGCGATCTCTTGTCAAGTTGCTAGGGATGTCTCCAGACTTGAACTTATGACCTCCCACTTCATGAGATAGGAAGTAATCAGTTGAAATACTCAATATTGAATATTTTAAAAGTTATAAAAGTTTAAAAATTATTACAATTTAATGAATTAGAAAAATATAACTAAATAGATTTAATCAAAATACTTTTTTGATAGATTTCAATATTTAAAGATAGAGGCTTTGGGGGAATTCTTTTAAAATTTTAATTTGTATGATTGTATGTATGATGGATATAGCACAGATATTACGTGGGTTACAAGCAAAACTCTTCAGGTGTGACGTGAGAACTGTGGACACCCCTTATTTTCAGATTTTGGTTGAATCTTTGGAAAGGAAATCATATTTACTGCACACCAACAGCCTCACGTAGCCATGTCCCAATTATTCTTATCTTTTTACCATTGAAGTAGTGACAAATTCAAAAGATTAAAAAAAATAAAAAATCTTCAATATAAAATATTATGTTGAAGAGGATTCTTGACTTTTTGTATGGGTTATTATTTTCATTACTTTAAGGGATCATGAGTCAAAATTCGATCGATATGTATCTTATAAGATATCATATACAGCGAAAAGCCCCTGGGGTGAACTTGTTTAGGCGTAGGGTTCACTAAATGATAAATTTAAACTACTAAAATGTTATTTTTTTTCTTTAAATTTAGATTAAACCTTGATTGATATCTATTTGGTGCATCCTCACCTCATTGGATTAATCACGATAGGTAAAAATATTTATCTGTACTCTGTTTTATATCTTCAAGAATTAAGAATTGAGACAATTCAATGGGTCCCAATTGTTATAGCTTCACGGTCGAGATCGGCTTGTTAGAACATCTAATCCATCTAATTTTCTTTTCATAAAATGTGATCTACCCATTGACACGACTATCAGAACACCTGAGCTTTTAAGCCCCGGACATCTATTTAGACTTGCTCCTATCTATTATTAATCACGTGCAAAAACCACATTCAAATTTAGATCCAAACATTAAAGAGAAATAAAAAATTACTTCCATACTTAGTTTTTTTTTTTTTCAAACATTTTGAATGTGAAGATATTTGGATATTCATCGGCATCCTCATGTGGGGTTTGGGTCGTGTGAAGAAGACCTAACAAAATCTGACCCAACTAGATTACTCAGCTCGAACCATTTAACAAATAGATAGATCCAACTCATACCCATTTATTAAATGGGCAAACTTAACTAACCCGATTATTATCATGCTTATATACAGCAACACATCCAATCAAATAAGGTTTGCACCAATTTAAGGAGTAATCTTGGTGCAAGTCTAGTTAGAAAAAAAATTCTTTGATTTAATAAATGAGTAACTTGATCGGACTTAAATTCAAAATAGATCAGAAACGACTTAACCTATTTAACAAGATCTGAAATAAATTTGAATCTAAAATTGGACTTTAATCAAATAAGAGTCAACCCAAATTAGACCGGACCGGACCCAATGAGACCCATGTCAAACCCATGTCCACATCTTACAAATCATTTAGGACTTTTGGAGTGTGGGGCCACTGCCAAGCCGACCCATTGACGTATCCAAGCATGTCATCTCTCTTCCAAATATGAGATCCTGCGTTAGAAGGAAAGAGAAAAAAGAAACAATGCGAAAGCAAAATTCTTAAAAGCAATAAAAAATCAAAATATGTGGGGCCCAAGGTACTGACCAATGGGGAGCACTCGTTTACTGGATCTTTGAACTTTTGACTTTCAGACTGCATAGATGTTAGTTAAGGTTGGTCTGTCTTCGAAATTTGATTGGATCTTTGAACATTGAAAGTCTCCTAATATGATTATTCAATGATTTTTTTTGTTACCCAATCTTTGATTTCATCTTTTGTCCCCTTAATCAAATTCTTCATGTCATTTACTGATTATAATCATTAAATCCTTTTTGTAAGTAATAATTACAACATTTTTATTTAAGTATTTGGTGATTGAAATATGGGTGTTGTGTGGGTTTTTGTAGTGGGCTAGATAGACTCCAATGTAGGGGTGAAACTTGAGCCGAATGTTAACTCACTTGTACGACTCGATTTGAAAAATCAGTGGGTTAGATTATATATTTGTAAATTTAGAGTTGAGTCAAGTTGAGACAAAAACCCATATGGAATTCAGGTCGAGTTGGACTCAGAAATTTAAAATCATCCCAATCCAATCATAATTGACGTAATCCAATCTGAGTTTCAAGAAATATAAAAAGCATGTTGTTGACTTTTTTCCTCAAATTTGAGCTTAAAACGGTTTAGGCTGTTGGGTCAACAACTCGAGTCAGAATCAATAAATTTTGATAGGTTGGATTGAATTTATTAAAACCTGGTCCAACCCATCCAGGTTTCAGCCCTAGACTCCAATGATATCCACCTACAACTTATTGAGTTGTGTAGATCATGATCAAGCATGTCAATCTCGGTGGTCTAAATTGTGGGCCACAATGGGGACCGGCGGGTGGATGATTGGGATCACCCATCGATTGTTGTCAGATGGATAGCTAAAACAAAAGGTCGTTTGTTCATCAACAAATTCCGATGAATGAGATTGTCTAAATATGATGCGAGAATTTATCAGATGAAATTTAATCATAATAAAGTTAGGTCTTACATATCCACTATACATAAGAAAATAATAATATCTTAAAAGAGATAATAAAGTGCAAAAGATATAGTCATATCCTACATCTTTACTCTTCATTCAAAATTCAGCTTAGAGGGCCTAAATAAAATTCATCATTTTTTTTTTTATAATGATGAAAATGATATAATTTTTTATACTACTAATCATAATTTTACAATGATATTTTTTTTATCCAATCACCTTCTCAATGATATAAAAGCAGTTAGTAATACTCTTTTTATTTTCTTAATAATTTTATATTTTTATGAAAATGGCATACTTTATATTCATAAAAAATTGCTTTCGATAAAAACGTCATGTATAACTCATAACAATGAGAAAAGCAAAGTCAAAGTGTGGAAGTGTGAGCAAATTCGAATGAATCCAACACAAGTACAATTTTAATTTGTGTGAAATTGAGTTAAGAAGAAATTTAAAAATTAAATTTTAGGTTCATTTGATATAAAAATATTAATTTAAATTTCAAAATATATAAAAGACCAATTTTTTTTTTGAAAATGTTGAAATTACTGTAGAAAATTGAAAATTTTAACTAAAACAGGTGGAAATTACATCCATCTAAAAATTATAATGCTCATTTTGTAATTGAATTAATACTTTAATATAAAAATCATTGACCAATCTGCTTATTTTATAATTAAAACTTGTTCCTCTAATATAAAAATCATTGGATAATCAACTTCATGGCAAACATATAATTGGTTTGCTCACTGAATAATATAAAAAAATTTGAAAAATTAAAAGCTTTTTTACAATTCATTCAAAAAATAATGAGTAACGCATAAAAAAGGAAAATAAAATCATTGGCTGCTAAAGTTGGGGCCCTACTTCCACTAAACCAAATCCTTCTTAGCAATTGGGCCCTACCATAGATGCATATATATGAATAACAGACCAAATACTCCTTTTTGAGTATACTTTCCATTAAATATATATAGGAGTCCCATTGGCTTTATTTCCTTTGACCACTCAATTGAAAAGTCAGAAATTTACAATCAGCACCATGCAGAATGGCCACATCCGATAATGATCATAGCTCTATTAAGTTGGCCCACCATAGATGTAATCAACGATTTTAATATCGGAATTTTATGATATAGTTCATCTCAACCGATATCTCGAATATTTCTTCTGAATATGGATGCATCCAGTACGAAGTGGGTGCCGATTTTTTTTATTAAAAAAAATATCGGTGTGGGCCCGGTCGATATCTCGGCCGATATTTGAAATGGTGGCCGACATTTAATATTTTTTTTTTTTTTTAAAATAACCTTTTTATTTTTTAAATGATTTAAAAAAAAAACACTGAGATATAAAAAAAAAATGAGGAGAGAGAAAAATCTCAGCCGAAATCAAATATCGGACAGCCGAATTTTTGACCCTGGCCAAAATCCAATGTTCTAAAATTGAATTGTTGATTAACTTATTATTTACTAATTAGATTCAATGGTTGGGTCAAACTGTGTGAACTATAATACTAAACATAATAATATAAGACATGCTAAATTATAATGGTTAAATTTAAACTACCACAAATTACAAAAAGTGAAAAATCACTTTACAATTATAATACTATAATAACAATAGTAAAAAATAGAATTTAAAAATAAAAAATATAATAATCTTAGAAAAATCGAACCACTTTCATGATACAAATTTAGATTTTTTTTCTTTGTTATTTACTTCTTTATACTACATTATACTTTTTTTCGATAATATAAGTATCTCATCACCACATGAGAGGTCCGCAAACCCGAAAGATTCGAACTCAAGACGTCTACTACTTTAAACTACATTCCATTTACCATATATATATATAAATCCCCTTTAACCTTATTTTTTACACATGCCATTTAGATTGATGGATTATCCACGTGTAGGACAGAGATGAGGGCAGCCAGGGTATTGGACCATGGTCTAGTGGGGACTCATTCACATGTGGACAAGTGGCATCTGATCTTAAAAAAGAAAAAAGAAAAATGATGGAAACTGAGATGGAGCAGAGCAGGCAAAGAAAAAGTCAAAAGGAATATAAGCTTGTGTACTAATCTGTAATTTCTCTCTTTTCCTTTTCCATTGTTGAAGCACCCAAGATTCATCATGTCTCCTAGTATAACCACTAGATCTGTCCTTGCTTCCCTTTGCCTTCCTTTTCTCATTTATAAAATCAAATTTGCTTCCTTCAAAACAGTCAAGGAAACTGCTGGTGCAGATAAAAATCAGTAAATCACAAGATTGGTCTGACCCAAGAAATTTTTTTAAAGAAAGAAATCACAGTAAGGGAGGAGAGACACATAATAGCCACATTCTTTATCTATTGGTAATGAGTATCCATCCCATCTTCACTTCATTTTTTAAAAAACAAAGAGAAATACACATGATTATTGGTATCTGTCTTTCCCTTCCAAACTGAAAAAAATTCCTACAATGTATCAAAAAGAATAGGTCTCAAAAAAAAAAAATTGATGAATTGAATAAATGTCCGAGGCCCACGAGTCGCTTCCGCATTTTGAGTTCCTCCTGCAGATCCATCATGAACTTGTTTTTAATCATACAGGCATGGAAAGAGAGATTCTAACAAACAACTAAAAGAACTGCAGAAGCAGATTAAGTGTGTAAGTTATGATTGTTTCGAAATTTTGACAGAATGAATGAATGTCCATTCAGGCCCTTTGTGGGGCTTGAGATTTTGAGAGAGCATTACATGTAGCTTTTCCACTCCAAAAATCAGTAGAAAAGGCAGAAACAACATTCAACCTTACTAAGTTTCTGCTTTCTGTACTGCCCCAAATGCGTAAACTAAACCCGTTTATCCGCTTTGCCTAAACAATCAAACCCCTAAAACAATGTGCCGTGATGATTTGTATTACCTTATGCCGAGGTATAGTTGCTTCTTTGATGGCACCCTGGCACCCATTGAACATGAAATCTTGTTATTTGTGTAACTCATTCAAGTGGCCCAACAGTTGATGCGGATTTACAGGCTGATAGGCTCCCTTTTCATGTACAGACTTCAAATTGAAAACAAGTAAATTTGTGGGCTTTGCTATCTTTACATCATATTCCTGTTAAAATCTGGTAGCCATATGCTGAACATTAGAATATCAAATTATAAGTCATTAAATGGTACCGCAGAAAAATTGATCATTAAAAGTGAAGGGACTTACCTTTTTGTTAGTAGTGTGAGAAAACTTCAACTTTGTTGAGGCAGAGATCTATCAAAACAGCCTCTACCTACGAAGTGAAATCAAATTGGATTAGAAACAAAGCAAAAAATACCGAGAATCGAATGCCACAATGTTTCAACAGTATATGCAAATAATCAAGTTCGAATGAGTATGATATCATTCCTGTTTAAGATATCGTTTGCAAGTCCTAATAACCCAATACTTTAAACTTGCAAATAGAAGCATCTTTTACACATCAAACAAGAATGAATGACAACATTTCAGTTCTAGAAAAATTAAGGATGATCCATTAGTCTAAGCAAATGGATTCGTCTTTGGAATTCAAATATGATAGCCAGCGGTTATATAGAAGCCTTGTTCACCCATAAAATAGGAAAATGCAGGCAGCTGTAATAGAAATAAAATTGATAGGAAAGTTTCCATTATTTCTATTCAATCAATTTGGTGACATAAAATAACCATAACGGAGTGGAGTCATGCAAAAAGGTTTATTACGTTCAGCACTTAGTAGCTCTGATTCCTTTAAGATGTTTAAGTTGTAACTCTAATGTCTTTCCAAATCTTGTGGCAGAGAACATTTCCATCATGGATAATTCAATGCCCGCTATTGATCAGTTTTTTTTTTAAAATAAAATAAAAATAAAAATGGAAAAAGAACTGCTTGATCAAACACAAGAATTTCTTCAGTGGAAAAGTAAAGAAGCATTTTCAATCAGAAAAATGAGAAAGGTACCTGATTTTGGGTCACCCCTTCAAAAGAAACTAAGTTCTGTGTATCCATATGAGTGTGGCAACAATTCTTCAACCTCAATTCGAGAACTAGAACAACTCATGCTTTTCTTTATTCGACTGTGGTTGATCGATTCAACCTCTGCTACAAAAACACTATAGACAGGTCTATGGTCTGAGAACCTTGACTCTCCCCGAACATAAGACAACTGATTTAGGCCTCTTCCATACCACAAGATACGGTCACACCTTCATAAAAAAAAGTTTGAGATTCTCACATGGAAAGGAAAAGAAAAAGAGGGATGTTGCTCAGTCATCCTTTTCTAATGTTCTAAGCAAGGAATTATTCATTGCCTGCAACATGTTCTCACCATGCTGGTGTTCGTCGCTTCTCTTTTGGATGCAAATCATCCCCAACATACCGATCTGAATTAGTTGAATATTTATAGGTTGGTGGGAAGTAAATCTTTCCTTCAGTCCATCCGTCAAAAACACGGCCCCGTCTTTGCTCTATCCGGAGCTGCTACAAAGTTGACAAAAGATTCAGCATACAATGAATGAAAAAGAGAAGCTTCATTAATGACAATAATTCATGTACACTATATGAAGTTCTAAATGCAATGATCGCAGTTCAGAATCATCATGAAGTGCTAGAAATAATAACTAAGTTATGAATGGACAACTGAAAACTTACCTGATCTTTTTCCAATAACGCTCTCCAGTTGTGCATTTCGACAAGTGCCTTTGCAGAACGATATGAAAGAGCAATCCGGTAATTCAAATCTCCAAGCCATATAATCCGTCTAGGGTAAGAGGAACACATTACATGATCAGAGACACAGATTAAGAAATTTATTAATACAAAAAAAAAACACTTTTTTTTTATATTAATTGGCTTAAAAGCATTATAGAATAGAAAAGGATGAAGCAAATGAATGTAGCACAAGTGACAACTTGAAATAGATGCATCTAAGCAATTACTTGGATTAACAGAGTGACAAAAGTGAACATACTCATGCTCAAGGATTGTTTCGGGTGACCTCTCATCTCCCCCATGAACACGTGGAAATCTCGTCTTTCTCAAGATCTCCATTACATCCGAATTCCTTCTCAGCTCATCACCTTCTTTCTGCCCTGAAGTCAAATGACTACAGACAAAGCAGAAGCTTGTTTGGTGCACAGACATGCTGATTGAAATTGAGCCCTGGTGAAAACTACAATTGTTAGTATGTCCTTTTGCGGGTATCAAACAGTGGATTAAAAACCACAACCAAAGCATTAATATTGCTGCAGAGAATAAGTCTTGATAATATTCCAAAACAGTGAAGAGATAAAAGTTACGGGTCAGAAACCAAGAACAATGGAACAGGTAGAAGAGCTATAGTTGGAGGGATTTCAAACAAGCAAAGAGCTGCAGTAACAAGTTATGGCATAAAACAAAATCATTGTTTGAAGTAAAAAGAATCACCAAAAACAACAATGTACCTTGTTTCCAAGATAACCCATCAATCCCCGGCCCACGCAAGAGACTTTCATGTTGCGGACATCGTCTCTCAGGTCACTCTTCACCCACACCATGAGAAAGATTCCAACCATCTGCTTACTTGCAACCAAACAATACCTAGAATGCCCCATCGATCTATCTCTGTCATCCATGGATGAAGATGCACCATACGACATTGGCGAGACATAACCCGTACTTGGTGAATCTCCTGGTCCATTTTCATCATCGGAGGAACCCCATTTAAAATTGGGATCAAAATCACTAGGCCTGTGACTGTACATGACCCGATCGCAGACACTAAATCGACGGTCTAGCCGGGGCTGTGGGATTGACATATCATTGTCCATCCGCATACTGCGACTCAATGACTGAAATGATCGGCGTTGGAAGAAAGTTGAGGCTTTTCGCTGTGTTGATCCCTCAAAATCTGCATCTATTTCTACAATGGGATTAGGGACAGGCGAAGGTGTGTGGTAACCACCACTTCCGCTCGTGCCAGGGAGATTGTTCAGTGTCCTTCTAACTAGTGCCAGCCATTTTCTTGCCGGACCATTGTCTTCTGCGCCTAAAACATTCCCTGCATTCAGTGGCACAATTTCCTGAAACCTGAAAATGAAGGAGCCAATGAGAGACCGGTCTTTCAATCATGGGAAATGGGAGAAAATTTAAACCAAGTCATTGCAAACATAGATTAGAAATTAGAGAGGGAGAAAACAAAGGAACATACCCCAATACGTAGATATCGGCCGGAGGTGAGGTATGAAGCCAATCCTCAAGATTCAAATGATTTGGCGGCGATTTTCCACCCACATTCCATGTTGCTACAAAGATCCTAATACCCCATGAGAAATAAGAGGGGGAAAATCAATTCCACCACCCCAAAAATGCAGAATTTTTTGTTTTTTAGAGAAAAAATAGTGGCATGGAAGATGGAAATACCTGTAATCTTGAATATCAGTAACTGGGGCAACATCGTAATCAGCCTTCCCACGCCGAACCCGGTCTGAGCTCCTCTTGTTTAATCTTTCTGCATACCAAAGCGGTAGAAAAGAAAAAGAAAACCATGAGAAATTTTCTTTTTTAAGAAAAAAGACTTAAAATTCAAGAGCATGGATAGATGTGGTCCAAAGCTACAGTCATTATCTGTGAGATGCAGAATAACCTGTTTTGCTTTTCTTGATTGTGCATGCTTCTTCCCTCTCTGAGAAGCTGGGCCTCCATTCAACATCACCACCTGAAAAGAAGAACTATAAAGATGAAAAAGCAGTCCTTGATTACTGCAATATGAATCAAACCCAAGACTCAAAAACAGTGAAAAGAAGGAGAAAATGAAGCTTCAAAAGACAAGCAAAGGAGGGGGAAAAGAACAGAAACTGGAGAGTAAAAACCAGAAAAGAAAAACAAAATGCATCAAACCCAGACCTCAAAAAGGGCAATAACATCCATCAAATACACAACTTGAGGTGAAAACAATTAAAAAAAAAGATCTTTTACTAATAGAAGCCACCTAAGCAATCATCTAGCAGCAAGTTACTCAACCCAAATTCCAGAGAAGATGGGAGGAGAGGGACTCAAAGACAACAATGGAAGAAGACAAAAAAAAAACTTTAAAAAAAGAAAAGAAAATAAGATCAACAGCTTGAGCTGGAAACAAAAGAAGCAGCATTTGCAAGCTTAAGAATTCAGACCCAAAACTTTGAGTCCAAATGCCAGAAGAAATTTGGGAGAAGTAAGATGTACTAAAAACCAAAATTAAAAGAAACTCACCTCCCATAGCAACATCATCTGCATGAAAGTCCTCAGCTTTGCTCTTGATGTTAAACCACTTTCTGACCAGGGTCTTAGGCCAGGAGAGCTGTTGATCAGAGAAGAAACAGAAAAGGAGTCAATTTTTTTTTCAAAAAAAAAAGCATAGAGATAATAAAGAAAATAAACCACTTCCCAAGAAATAGACATTTGAAAGAAAAAAAAAAAAGACCTTGCTTTTCTTTTGGTTCCCATCTCTCATTGTTTCAGTATCTCCTCATACAGCTGCCCTGGTTTCTTCCCCTTCCTTTTTCCAGGTTTTTGTTTCTGAGTCTTGCCTAGATGATCAGAAACAGATAAAAGAAAGGGAAATTTTCAGCAAATTGGCTTGTTACCTCTTTCTTTCTATTTCCTGCTTTCTGGATATTGTCTGAAATGAACAGAGGACTAAGGACCGAAGAGACCAAGTTCAAGTACCAGTATTCTGGCCTCTGCAGATGAAAAGAAGCTCTAAACCTCTTTAGAGAAAAAAAAATGAGAGAAAAATGGGCTTTTAGATAATGGGTCTAAGGTTCCTAGGCAAATGCCTACAAAGAAGAAGGAAATGAAGAAAGAGAAGATTTTAGCTTCTGGGTTCTTCTTGTTCAGTGTTTTGTGGGCAATGAAGAACAGAAGACCAGAAAAATGGACCCTTCAAAGGCCGAAGAACTCAATAAGAGCAGCTTAGGAATTCGAAACAAGGTGATAGGAGGCAAAACTGCAATGTATAGAGGAGAGAAAGAGAAAAAAAAAGATGTGATCTTGGGAAGCTTAGAGAGAGAGAGAGAGAGAGAGAGAGAGAGAGAAGGGCCTCTCTTGAAAAACCTCGTTAAGAGTACAGTAAAGTGTGGAATTTGAAGAGAGAATAAAGTGCAGGAGAGGGGGGGAGCCTTGAGTCTCTCACTCTCTCTCGGCTTTTTTACCCAAATCCAAGGCCGGCCCAACTAAGAAGAATGGGGCATTTGGGTCACACACTCACACCCGAAAGAGCTGCCTGGGCCATACGACCCTCTGTTTCACACCCCTGCCCGCGGTCAGCAAAGTTGGCTTTCATTTTTTTTTTTTTCCTAGCTGTATTTTGGTCTTCCATGCGGTAAGCAGAAGGAGAAAAAGCAGTTAAAGAAAAAGATAAAGGGCGTGAGAGAGAGACAGAGAGGAGAGAGACGGGAGTTTCTCTTTCTTTCTTCAAAGAAAAATAAAGGAAATATATGAGATGGTTGAAAGATGTACCTGCAACAGGAAGAATTAGAGTTTCAACAAGTGAAAATCATTATTTTTAGTATAAAGTTTAATAAAAATTATTTGATAGAATAAATCAAGATTATTTTTTTAGACTTTAAAATTTCAAGGGTTAATTAAAAATAAAATAAAAGCTATCCGAATTTTCAAAAAATGACTATAAATTTAACAAATGCAATTTTTAGTGGGTGGGCATTCTAACACGGACGTTATATTTTAGGAGGCACGAATTTTAGTGAACTTTTCATTTTGTCCTTCATACATCCGCATAAATTTGTTCACTTTTCAGTTAATCGATTCACTTATTAGTGTACCGGACAGGTGCACCGATTGAATCACTTGAAAATTAGTGCACTAATTTTTTGAGAGTCAAAATCGGTGCACTGACCGGATTATTTTACACATAAATCGGTGAACTGATTTCCATATTAGAGCAGACTTAGGATGGCCACCCTTTTTAGTAATCTCTATTAAAGACACAGCTTTTCTAATTAGAGCAGACTTAGTATAGGAAAGCCACATAGGCCTCAAATGGCCATACACTTGTGTGTTTACATGCAATCATCACTGTAACAAATCATAGTCAAATGTTATTATTAACTATTTGCTCTAAAATATTGGAGTAGAGTGACTTTGAGTTGTTTAAATGAATACCCAACAATGAGCCTTTTTAATTTAAAACTTTCAATTTGAGCATATTCAAACTTTTCATGATTTCAATGTATTTTCAATATTTCTTTAGTGGGTATTTGAGGTTATCATTTCTCAAAAGAAAAAAAGAGGGGAATGTCTAAGTCCTAATGCAATTTGTGCCACTAAATGGGTGGTCTTTTCAATGTGGTGTGGTGTATAGAGTTTAGAAGTTTAGAATTTTAAGGCTCTTGGGCCTAGCTTTAGTGTGGGTTATTTTTGCTTTTGTGGGGCAATGTGTTAGCTTGGTCCTCCCTTGATTAGATTAAGATTTACATTGATTAAGACAACTTTAGGGCATCTAAGGGCTTTATTTTTCAACCCTAGGGTTGTGTCTTGGGTAACAATGGCAACTGGCCCTATTTGTGGCTGCTGGATGGATATTGTTTCATTTGCTGCCATAGACTTTCCTTTGTGTCTCTGTGTATTTGGGTTCTTGGGAGGAGTTGCAGGGCACTGTCCTTACCAGAAAGTACATGTCTTTGAGACTGAGCAAATGTAAATAAAGCAAAGCAACCAATGCCAAACATGTAGGGTCTTGATAGACCATATGGGCCCATGATTCACAGGCCAAAAGCCCGAATTGTCTCATTTGATAGCCCTACAATATAAGCGGGTCAAATGTAAAATATACTTTGGTGTTTTTTGTTTGATCAAGTGTAAAGAACCCATGTAGAGTCCATTTGATCCTCAACTAAACACCTGAAATTGTTTTTTACTCTTCTAAATTTAAATCCAACTTAAATGATCTACATCTGATACATCTTCATCATTAGATTCAACATCACATTTGAAAAAAAAAATTCAATAATTTTTATTTTGATCTTAAAAATTTAGAGCTAAAAATTTACTTCTTTCAATCATAAGGTGGGTGAATGCCATCTACTGATATTTCATGCCAAAGCACCTGAGTGTTTAAGTCAAATCATATGATAAAAGTATAAAACCCCACACAAGAACCTTTAGCATAGTGGATGGTAATCTCCCGTCTCAAAAATCGAGAGGTGTCAGGTTCATGCCTGCGTGGCCTCATTTGGTGAGCTCTAAAGGGCAGTGAGTATCACACATGGGAGTTTCACTTTGGATTTTCCACACGTAAATTCAAAAAAAGGAAAAAGCAGTCAACCAATATATATTAAAAACATATCAAGTTCAGATGCAAATAGCAACTACGGATTAATGAAATAAATGACTTGATAATAATAATAATAATGTCTAACATAAATAACAATAACATGCATTTTTGTACTCTTCACAATTTATTTATAAGCCTAACGGTCAAAAGATTAAAATCATCCTATCAAATGGCCACATGTGTCAAGAATCCCTTAGCTTCCCTAAAATGAGGGGTGTGAGTATTTGTCTCTGTTGGGGAAGATTTGGACTGAAGTGAAGGACTTAAAATTTGGTGCATTTGGCATGCATCAATTTTATGAAAAAAGTCAATGGATATTTATTCTAGGCTCCTCATTTTTACCTGTATGAACTGATATAGTCATGACTCAGCCTATTTATGGAAAATAATACAGATATTCTTTTGGATTATCTAGAATCATTAATAACTTAGATAAGTTTGAAAAATATATCAGTTTAACTTATAGTTTCAGAATGCAATGCCAAATTGGTCAAACCCAATACTTGAGTCCATGCCCATTGGCTAAATTTCAAAAATAAAAAAAAAAAAGAAAAAGAAAAAGAAAAAAATGAGGTTGTGCATGTGTATTTGATTGTGATAAAATAGAAAATTAATGAGACATTTACATTTTTTTATAAGAGAACATCATTATATTTTATTATGATTTAAATAAAAAAACTTTATAAAATGATAAATACTTTTATGTTTTTATGTTAAAATTTAAGCATTCGAATTTTTATCATTTAAATCAAGAGAAAGTAGTAAGAGTGTCAACAATTTTGAACTCAAATAAAATGAGTCACAAACTAAAGAGAAAAGAAATGTTTCTCTTCAAAAATCTTGTTTCATGATGTAAATTCTTCCTATGACTAAGATCTTAGGAGATTTCAAGAAGTCTAGGGCTTGTGTGGTCCATAGCGGACCCAATGGTTTATTCTCTCCCTTGCACCCGCTCACTATTTGTGAATTCGACATCTACACAATTTGACACCAATATTTAATATCTTGTTGATCTAAGCCGATGAATTTTCACTATTAGATAAAGTTGAATTTTTAAGAAGTTTATAAAATATGACTTCACTTAATTATCGCACAAAATAAAAGTCAAGACTTTTCAAACTAATACATTCATGTGGGTTTAGATGAGGCTCAATCGGTTGTCCTCGCAGAAATCCATGAAGCCTAGCACTTAAAGAGAGCCACAAAAGTCACTATGTTTCCTAATTCTTTCTAGGAGAAAAAATTGTGTCTAATGGCATTTGCCATATTACCATATTCTTTACTTCTTAAGAAGAATGCACCATTCATAAGTATACCCTTTTTGGAAAATCATTCTAAACTTATTTATTCCAGTCCAAATGCAACTTTACAATAAAGTGAAATGGTCACCAAATGCATACAATATTACTTTGCAAATTTAAATATAGAGTCCAACGAACGAACGAATAGGATAATGATGGGTTCGTTGAAAAATTCTTTTTTAGAATTAATCAAATCATAATTTTAAAACTCTATAGATTTTGATTAATTTAATTTATTTTTTAATTTTAAATTCTGTAGGCTTAAAAAACTTGATTCAATAAGATGATTTTTTAAAAGTCTTAGACTCAAAAAATAAAATAATTTTAGGAGATGAATCCCTAATCTATTTGATAGATGTCATGTGTAAAGCTGCAAAGCAGGGGAATTTAAAATTCGGCCAGGGCGAGATATCGGCCAATAAATTTCTCTCTCCTCTTTTGTTTTTTTTTTTAAAATATCTGTATTTTTTATTATTTTATTTTTTCTGAATTAAAAAATAAATAAATAACCCAAAAGGAAGTTGGTTTTTTAAAAAAAAAATTGAAAACAAAAATATCGGTCGAGATATCAACTCGTGCCCACCACCGTTTTAATTTTTTTTTTTTTAAAAAAAGACCGATATTATAAATATAAGCCGATATCGGACTGATATATATCGCCGATATCGGACCGATATATATCGCCGATATATCGGCCGAGACCTACTGTTTACGGCCGATACAATACTTATCGACTGATATAATACGGCTCTGAAAAATCGTATTATTTCTTGACCATGCTGGAAAGTATCAAATATACACGAGTTTACCAAGTCAATAATAACTTGCTTTAATTGAAAATATTCCATACCTATAGATTAGATACTACTTAGAGAGGTTTTCTAGGGTTTTAGAGGTAGGTATAATTAAAACCCTAAAACCAAGGGTTTGTCCTCCTCTAGGGGGCTGTGTAGTTTAAGCTCATGTCCTTGACAAAAAGCTTATTCTTGGTTTTGGTTCTCTCCAGGTTGGGAAGCCATGGCCTTATATGGGAGACTGTGTTTCTTCTTCAACTCTCTAACTTTGCTCTTAATTTCCATATAAAATATGGTCTTAGCAATCAAGTATTCCACTTGTTTAAGTTTTAAATATGAGGGCTGACGACAGAACAAGCCAAGAACATGTCCCCATTGACACTCAACTCCTCATTTTGGATGTGAATTCCAACAAAAACCACAAAATTTCACTTCCATCAATCCATTCACACTAACCTAAGTGAAGGTTCCACTACCATCATAGCCATGAGGGAGGGCTCCACTTGGAGAATATGACCATCAATTGACCAACTCAAGCCATCCACCTTGCCAATTTATAAGATCACGTGCTTGATGACAATTGGCCGATTCTTCTTTCTAAGCCAATTAGGGCACGAACAAAGACGCATTCTTTTTCCATCAAGCGAATTTTACTTCAACGATTGTCTTCATTATCACTAAAGTTATATTCTATCTTTTAAGTTAAAGTAGAAAAGACTTTTAACAACCGTTCGTCATCATCAACACAAATGTTGCTGATTAGATGGTCTAATCAAGTGAAAATATTTCAAAATAAAAGATAATGAAAATAGTCATAATGAGCATAAGTTGCAATAATTCACACATTCTCTTTGCATCAAATTACTACCATCGGCAAAGTCATGTCCTATCTCGTCAGAGTTAAAACTCAAAGGCCATATAATAACTATTATCATCGTCATCCTTGTAAATTTAAAGCTTGTTGTTTAGATGGTCTAAGGGTTGGCTTGACAGTCAAGATACTCACCTTATGAAGTGAGGTATTGAGTTTAATTCACGCTCAACCTCTCTAGGTCACTCTCCATGGGGTTACTCCTCATTGACTTATCCCATGTATGTGGATTGGGAGGTTTATATATACTCGTGGGATTAGTCTCACTTCAAATATAACGTGGAGATACCCGTTAAAAAAAAGTTCCAAAAATTAATAAACACAGTGACCACAAGTAGCAATAAGGGAATTCATTTTCTTATTTTGTATGGAGTCTAGAATAAAATGTGTCAGTTATCTTCTTTCTAATGTGGGTGTCTAGGAATCCTTGAGTTAGAGGCAATAAAAAGAAAGGGTGGTGGATTACTCAGCTTGGAAAAGTGAAGGGTGGGACCCATTGCTGAGTGTATAACTAAAGAAGGGGGACCCTACCACTCCAATCCTTTTCTTGGGTGAGAGTTGATCCACCAAAGTCAGGAATGGGATCTAAGGAGACATATCATTTTTGGATTCAATAAAGACATGATGTATTTATGATTCTAGTCTCCTTGTACATTACTTGTATCTTTTATCTCCGGCTAGATGCCACTTTAGGATCTCTTTACAGCCATTGGATCATTTGAAATAAAAAAGATCCCTACCATCCAAATTAATCCCATTGAGTAAAACAAGTCCAGTCAAAGTTTCAAACCATATGACATTTCTCTCTCTCAGTGTCCTCTCTCTCTCTCTTGAATCACTCGACTCAACGCAGCCGAGTTAACTTAGGAAATTTTTTTTGGATTAATGTGTGGAAAACTCAGAAACAGTCCTAATAAAACTCCCACGGATGATCTCACTACCCCTAAGGCACATCAAGATTAGGCCATGGAGGCTCGAACCCACAACCTCCAGCTTCCTGACCCAGGAGGAAACCAATTGAGCTACACCCATGTGTAGGGATGAAATCGGGCCGGGTCGGGTCGGGTTTGTTAAAACCCAACCTAGCCTGAGTTACTAATATATGGAACCTGACACGACCCGACCTAAACTTTTGACCTAGACATCTTAACCCGACTCAACCCGAAACCCGACTCCACACTCATTTTGAACCTACTTTTTACCGGGTCAGGTTGGGTTAACTTAAAAATCTCTCAACCCAATCCGATTCGAATTAAGTGCGGGTTTCTGACTTCTCAACCCGACCCGACCCGCTGACCCGACTTTCATAACCCGACCCATATGATTTTCGGGTTGGGTCATGCGGGCTCGGGCCAAAACCCGACCCGAGTTTCAACCCTACACATGTGGGTAACTTAGGACTTTTGGCCCCTCTCAACACAGTCACTTCTTGTATGACATGGATTGATTTCTGTTATTTAATTTTATTCTGAGTATGACTACTGAATTCAATCCCTAACAAGTCTAAGACTAGGTCTGACATCTAAAACATCTCTCTCATAATCCCACGACTTAACTTTGGGTTAATTGAGTAAATCAAGGTTTTGAATATCAAGAGGGGCCGATTCTTAATTGCATTGGTCGAATCTGAGTCAACCTTGATCGAGTCTTACTTGAAATTGGATCAAATTAATAAAACCCGGCTGAGTTATAATGGACGCAGCTGTATTAGTAAAACCATGGGTTAATGGGTATTGAAATTCTACTGTCTCTCCATTTGGGAAAATTGTCTGTCAAAACTTTAAGGTGGATGATCTTGAAATTTTGACTAATATAAATTGTTAATTTTTCATAACACATTTGACTAAATTACGGGGTTCGAATTCTCTTAATTTTTTATGACCCATCTCATTCAACCATGTTAGACTTAAGTCATTATAAACATCTAATTTTGTTGTGCTGTCCAACGGGTATGTATCATAATTCTTTTGAATTGTAATACCTTTTTAGCCCTCATTAAGCATTTAATCTATTAAATCTAATATCTGTGAATGACAAGGAGAAATGATATGATATGAACTTACAGTAACTTTAAGTTTAAATATATGAAGAATTTTCAAGATAAAAAGTGAAGTCTAGATTTTTTTTTTTTCCTTTTTTGAAAGTCAATTTCTGTACTGTAGTAACGTTCCAACTCCTTTAATCCAAAGCGGTTGAAGTGATGGCCAAGAACTTGCTTCGAAAAACAGGAGTCTCATGGCTGCTTCCTGTAAAATTCTCATGTGTGGGTAGAGAAGTTTGCATATGTTTAAAAAATTAATCAGATACTCTAAGATATTTGAATACGTTCGTCATAAAAGAAAAGTTGAAACTCTTCTTTTTAATTATTTCAAAACTTGAGAAAATGGAGAATGGAATCCATCTCTTTTTCATCATTCCTCAATTTCAAAACCCTCTTTAATCATTTGTTGATCGTGTAATAATTCCTCCAAGTGAAACCCAAAGTATGATTACAAAAGGGGGTCCTGTTGTGTTGCAAACCATTCATTGTTTTCTAACCATTTCATAAATGTGAGAACAATCATTTAGTGATCAAACCATTGATGATGTTGGCCCATTAATAGATGGAAGATGTCCCAAAAAGTGTCACAGATTGGAATATCCTATTTTTTAATTTACCTTCCTATAAATGGGCGCCTAAAAAGAAAAGAACCACCATGGGTCTATGTTTTGGACCCATTTGTAAAAATTATGACCTTATACAGGTTTAAATATTTTGTAAAATAAAATAAAATGAAAGTCCCACAAAATGAGTCAAATTTTGTAAAATAACAATTGAAAATAAAGATGTCCAAACTGAAAGAAATAAAATATCTTTACAAAATTGTATGGAGAGACAATAAGGATTTTAAAACTTTATATATATAGAATATTATACTGTCCCAATTTAATTGTATTTTTGAAACTGTCTTAAAATAATTGTTTCATATGCGTTTTAAAATAATTACGGGATGTTGGAGAGAAATTCATAAGTCTTCTGAAAGTCTTTCCTTAAATTTTTAAAATGGGACAGAGGGAATATTTATAATGAAATATTGGATTGGGTCATAGATCTCAGACTTCTTTTTTGGCTTAACTCTACCTACCCTAAGGAAATCTCAGGTCTTCAAAACTTTGAACCGACTCAATCAGAACTCAGTGAACTTTGACGAACCCTTGCAAATTTCCGACTGAGTTCATGGATGAGTTGGTATGCTCAATTTGTGATTCAGTTTAAAATAGATTGTTAATCTAAGTTGCGATTTCAATTCAAGAGTGAGCTCAGGTAAAATTTCAATTCATAGCTCCAAATGTGTGTGAAACTGTGAACTCAAGTCACAAATACCATTCTTGGGATATTAATGAGGATTGGTAATATCATGATATTTTCAAATTCACGAGTTTTTACTGGGATATTAACGGGAAAATCTCGTGGAAAATATAATATCTAAAAAATAATAAAAATAGAATAAACAAAAAATTTAATAAAATAAAAATCTTAATAAGGAATTTACTGGCAATTTATTGGGATATTATCGTGATATTATCGTGATATTACTATTTATTGCGTTTTTAATGTGCTTTTATTGGGATTTATCTGAAATTTACTGAAAACCGATAAAAACGTGATAAATTTGAAAATACAGCTATATTTGTGAGATGAGTGTGAAGAAAGAAAGGCTCTAATGGAGCTTTGATGAGGGGGGCTAGTGGCCTATTCTATGATAGAAAAATGACTAGTGACAATAGTAATAATAATGTCACAAGTTATACGTAGGAAGTAAAAACATATTACAAATCAAAGGGATTGGAGTGATGGTTAGGAACAGTGTTATCAGAACCGGACTGAACCGCGGTTGAACCGGCGGTTCAGCCGTGACCGCCGGATCTGCGGTTCGGTCCACAGAAAAAACCGGTCAGAACCGCGGTTTTATGCTGTTTTGACACCAAAACCGTAAACCGTGAACCGCGGTTCATGTATTTGAAATTTTTTAATTTTTTTAATTTTTTTTTAATTTTCCCTTTAAAAAATGTTTTATTACTATTTCTATTCTATATATTTCACCGATTTGATATATTATTCAGAGTTTGAATGTTATTTTTAATATTTATATTAATATTATTAGTAAAATATGTCTTACTTAATATTATATATAATATTTATATTATTTTAATACTTGACCGGCTTTGATCGGCTTTTACTGACTTTGACCGCGGTTGAACTCGGTTGAACCCTGACCTCCTCAAAGACGGTTCGTTACACGGTCCGGTTCTGATAACATTGGTTAGGAAGTCGTCTCAAGAAGTAAGACTTTTGAGTTCGATTCTCACTCTACTCTAAAATATCACTCTCTATAGAGTTATCTAGTATATATGGATAGGGAGGTTTGCACATATTCTATACTTCTATAATACCTGAACACCTTCGTCATAAAAAAATAAAAACATATTAATATTAAAAACTCAATAAGATTTTGAATTAGGTGCGATCTAACCAGTGGGCCAATATTGGGTCTTAACTCACCCTAAACCAGACCCATTGACATTATTAGCCTAATTTCATTGGTTGTATGGGCTATGGCCAAAATATCTGAAATGGGAAGCTGAGGTCCATCCTTTAATCTCCTTTTTTTTTCTTAATTGTCATTGTATTCCCTACTAATAACCATCTATTTGACCCATATGAGTGTATCTCAACTGGTTAATCTCCTGTCTTAGGAAATAGGAGGTGCTAAATTCGAACTCTCATAGTCTAATCTGGTGTACTCTGAGGGCAGTGGATATCACCTGTGGGGGTTTTACGTTAAATTTCCCACGGTTTCCCTCATGTAATTTCAAAAAAAATAAAAAATAACCATCTATATGAGTAAACCAAAAACTAAATTACTTTTAATTGTTTGTACTTTGTATGACCATCAACATCTGAATGATGGACCACTGGCATTTGCTAAAATTGGAATAGGGACACTGTAGAGTAGGTATGGTAGTCAGTATTCCTATTATTTCCAAATCTACACTCATTGACTGCATGTTTCCACTTTACTATGAAAGTTGACATAAAAACATGTCCAAAATTCTCACATCCACTCTATTCCACATTTTGCAACCAAGCATTCAACCACATATGGATTTTAGGGTACATTTGTCCAATCAATGGTTTAATTTCCCTTGCACGTTTTGCTCTTCTACTCACTGAAATTATGGAAATAATGGTTTGGACCCCAGTTAGCAATTGCTCCATTGAATTTATTTGGAAAAAGTACAATTTTGATATTTTTTTAACACTTCTATTTGAAAACATTTTTAAAAAAATGGAGCTAGCCCACTTAGGTTCAAGAAAAAAAATTATTTCATATGTTTTATTGGATTTATGATGTCATAATTTTTAACGTTTCTAGATTTCAAATACTTTATTTATTTTTTTAATTTTTAAACCGTTACGACCTTTAAAAACAAGACTTGACTAGTCCAATCAAAATGATTTTATATATTCCATATTAAAAAATAGATCTTTTCAATAAACTCATAACATGAGACCCATGTAGGTCCCACATAGAAGTGCACAACATGATAAATTTCACACTAGTTGCATGAGTGATGCTCTAATGAGGCCTCTTTAAAATGTTTTCCTGAAATTTTAAAGATATTTAAATTTTTGTAATTAATTTAGTGAGCAAATTTGAAATAGTAATAATAATAATAACCCTATAATTTGAATGGTTAAAGATAATATCACATATCCAAATTTTAGATTTTTTTCATCATATAGCTTAATAAAATATATCCATCTTACTTAGATTCTCATCTCGACTCAAGCTTAATTGAATCTTTATTTGCATATAAAATTACTTATTTTAGATTAAAATATTACAGACACTTTTGAATTTTTGAATATCTATTTGCACTTATTCAAATATTACAAGTGAGCATACTTTTCTTTAGAGTTGTAGAAAGGATTGGGTCATACCCGAAATCCAACTGGAAAATTTTAGGGTCTAGATATTCTAGACCAAGGACCTTGTGGACTTGAATGGCATGACGATGATCAAGACTCAAAGCATAGATAATATGACAACAAATCATGGTCACACTCTTATTAGGATTGAATAAGATAAGGTATGTATCTTGTATTCTTTTTAAGAGATATTATCTTCCAAAATTTTAAATTTCATCGATGGATGATAGAGATACACAATCTGAACATCTTACAAGTATACTTGATCATTTCTCCTCAATAGATTCTTTCTTAAGTAAGACTTGATCGTAATAAAGTTAGGTATGTATATCTTATATTCTTTTAAGAGATATTATATTTTTAAATTTTAAATTTTATTGACGGATAACAGAGATACACGATCTAAATATCTTATAAGTATACTTGATCAACTCAACTATATTAAATCTTTGAACATAGAGTTTTTTTTATATGATCAAGGTATCCAAGTCATTTAGAGCACCCGATTAATTCTTGAGGCATGTGCAAGGGAAGTGGCCTTTTCAGTAGAGTGAAAATCGAATTCAGAACTCTCATTTTAGAGGAGTTCTTGACCATCACTCTAATCATTTTGGATTTTCGAATGTAGAGTTGATCCGAAAAGATTTTGAGTTCTAAAAATCTCCCATGATGGATGACACATGGAGGAATGAAATCCATGTGGGTTATGATGAGGGAATTCAAAGGTCTCAAATCTTGTGGAGGGAAGAGAGAGAAGATTACAATCGAACCCAAAATCATTAGGCACAAGGCAGTCAAAGGAGATCTTTGATTTGTACTTGGGGCAAAGTACATATCTTGTGTTTCTTTTCCTTTTCAGCTTTCAAACCTTGTTATTTAGCACCACCTCTCAATTAGATTAGCTTTACTCTTTCCTTGTTTTACCAATCTGGGCCTGGGCCTGGGCCTGGGCCTGGGTATGGGCCTCCTCCTCCTTCTCTATTCTATATTCCTTTTCCTATAGTCTGTCATTTTCTCATATCTGTGGAGAAAGATAATATTTCCAAATCACCTTTTGCACCCAATGTGGGGAGAACAACTTCTTGGTGATACTCATGTCATTTCATTTTGATTTCATTACATGCGAACTACTTCTCTAGTCTAAAGCTTGTATCATCGACAAGCCGGGCCCTGAGATCCTCTAAAATCTCAGGGGTCCTAGGCGGAGTGAGATTTTAGGGGACCTTTGTGACCGGTATATTAAGGAGTTTAAGTGTGTGGGAGCTCTTTCTGTCTGGGGGCCCTAGACGGTGACCTACTCCTCCTATGTTCAGGACCGGCCCTGATCATCTACATCCTTGGGTAGATTATATATCAAAAGATGTTGTATTTTTGTCATTTAAAAAGACACTCATTCAAATTTGATTTTATTCTACTCTATGGAGTCTCTCATCATTAGAGATGTATTCTCTGGGCAATATATATGATCATTTTGTAAGAGAGAGTTGACAAAAAAACAGTCTCTTATTCGTTTTGCTTCCATCTCTTCTTCTGTAAAATCGTTGTGTTGTGAGGGTGACCTAAATCTTTTATAAATTCTTATATCTCTCTCTAAACTTTTAATGTGGGACTCGTTCATCAGCCCCAATATCCCTGACCTGACCCAATCTTAAACTGAGCCCATTTGGTTGTTTTGTTCACCCCACTAGTTGTTCACTCCTTATTTTCTCCATTTTTCTCAATTTCTTAATCTTTCCTTCGATATCTCATTCAAAATCATTAACCTCTTCTTTCTCCACTTCTCATTTTCTATTTCCTTTCTCTTCAATTTTTTATATTTGACTATGTAGTTTTCTTTACATCTCATCTAATCACATCAGACTCATTTAAATTCAAAGAGGGATTTTTCTTAAAAGCTTCAATAAAAAGGTCCTCTCCTTAAAAGCCTGCAATAGACCCCTTATGAATTGGATTTTAATTCGATAACAAATTTACATTTTTAACAATTTGAAGTGAAAAACTCTAAACAACTTGTTCACTTGAAATTCGATCGAGTTAAATCAATATAGATCAACTTTTCTGAATTTTTTTTTGAATTTTTAAACTAAAATTCTGAATTAGTATAAATGAATATCTGCATCTTTGTCAGCAGTTGATGAATGTCTTTGTGCAGTTTATGAGATTGAAGTTTTGGGTTTTCTTACTACAAATGATTCATTGTGGCAAATTGGTAATGGAGATGGTGTTTTGTCTAATCGATTTTCCACATTTCCACCAAACTTTCAATGTTTGGATCTGTTGAAATTATTGAACTTTGAACCCTAAATAGACTTCTCCTTTGCTAGTTGGATTTGTAGCATGAACATTTGTTCTTTTCAACTATCTATTTGATGATCATTGATTTATTATTGGACCTTACATGAATGTGGAAAAAATAATTGAGAAAATGTCATTCTTTAGATAACATTTGCATGTTTGCGCATAAGGTGATTTCTTGGAAAATGAATTACTTAAAAATGCATTTTACCTTTCAACAAGTTTTGTTAAGTTCTTTTGTTTGCCGACTTGTGATTTTTTCCACTTTGTTGTATTTAAAGAAGTATATTTGTTTTAGTTTTTTTTCTTCTCTTCACATTCATCAAACCAGGGATTTAAAATTCGATATCAGCCGATATTTTTCTCTCTTATCTTTTTTCTTTTTTTTTTTAAAAAAAAAGTATCAATATCGGTCGATATCGACAATATATCGTATCGGCCGATATCTTGACCCCTGCATCCAACCATGTTGTATAGGGAACTGAACTATTAAAAATGTATTCAAACCAAAACTTTTCCATAAAAGCATGAAAGATGTAATCACAAAGAAAATATTTTCTCACTTTGGAAAAATGATTTTAAAAGAGAACATTCCCATTAAATGTTAAAACTCATTTGAAGGACAAGTATCTATCTCTGCCTCGCAATTCTTCACATAGGTATTTTCCTAGAAAATGAAAGACTGATTTCGCCCCATCCAAACACTACTAAAATGGTCGATTTCCTACCTAAAATATCAAATGGCCTGATGATGGGCCCATCTACAAATGGGCCATTCTTTTTGGACAAGTATAATTTCCAAATCTTTACAGTCTGTTATGGCCTCAATTTAACAGTAGTTCATCCTACAATATCCAAAATTATAGTCAATGGGCCATACTTTCTCTTGGGCTTTTAGCGTTTTGGTCCACCAGATATTTTTTGTGTCAAAAATTTACTTCTTGGGCCTTTGTATATTAGGTCAAGAAGAGATAATTCATAATTGGGCCCGATTGAGCCAAGCTGGTTCTATACTTACTAGGGACTCTATCAAAGCTTACGCCAAGCCTTGATAGTACCACTCTATTAGGACCGGCCCTGAAATCTCAAGGGTCCTAAGTGCAGTACATTGGTGGGGGTCCCAAGCCTTAAGAACAGTGCAAGCTGGAGCCCTACAACCTTAAGAGCAGTGCAAGTGGAGGCCCTACAACCTATTGGTCGTATTGGGAGGCCCTAGGCGGCAGTCTAATTGGCCTAAAGTCAGGACCGGCCTGCACTCCATATACCTAGCTTTTACAAGCTGAGTTTAGGCTTCCTTGCCTTAAAAGTAATCATCATTATTAAAATTAATTATCATAATAATTTGGAGAGATACTCATAATTAGATTTTGTCACTTTGATATTTATACAATTAAAAGTTATAATCTTTATGTTTTTTTTTTTTTTGAATTTACGTGTGGGAAACCGCAGGATACCCGACGTCTAAACCCCCACGGGTGGACTCCTACCCCTAAAGTCACACCAAGATTAGCCCACAGAGGCTCGAACAATGGAAGCAACTTTGTTAAAGGCACTCAAGTTAATCATTGTTACAAATTTTAATCCTTTTTTTTTTCACATTTAAGTCCATTTACATTTAAGATATCTTTCCTAAGCAATGTCATACCTAGAGATGAAACTTAGGTCTGATTTTAACTAATCCAAACATAAAAGAGACAGTTTGAGGTAACCATTGAATGTATCTAAATTCATTGAATATTTGTAATTTATTTTTATTATCAGACAAAAACTTAAAAGAAAAGTCCAAAAATTTCTTAAATAATAAAGAAACATATAGATTTGGATAAACTATTTTAAAATATTTAACATATCTTTATCAAATTAATATTAGAAAATGGGGAAATTTTGTAAAAAAAGGTTAAAATTTTGAAAAAGCGGTTTTAGATCACATTTGATGAGTTATGGATTTCGTCCACCCTTCATATGTTATTATTTAAAAATAAGAAAGTTCTGTGAAAAAAGACCAAAATGTAGAAAAGGAAAATTTATAATTAAATTTAATAATTTTGAAGGATTTGAATTATCGTTTATGTGACCATCAAATGAATCTCGATCATTCATTTACTAACATAAAATTGAAAATTGCAACTGTACTTGAGTAAGTGTCTTATGCAATGAGTATAGCTCAACTAATTATCTCCCGTACGAGGAAGTGCAAGGTTACGGGCTCGAGTTCACATAGCTTAACCTTCGTTTGCCCTAGGAGTAGTGGACTCACTCGTGGAGTTTTTACGCTGAATGTCTCACAATTTTTCATAGGTAAATTTAAAAAAAAAAACTCTCTTAAAATCGTTGAATTATTTTATAGAATCTAAAGAATAAGAAAAATTCAAGAAAAATGAGTTGAAACTGAAAAGCAATTTTAGTATTATATTTGTCTTTTCCAGACTTTGTCAGAAGCGTGACGTGTGCACCTGATTAAAGGGTAGGAAAGGAAAGGAAAGCAAAAGAGAACCTCCTTCGTAAACATAACTTGCGTGTCAGATGTTACATATCTCGACTGCCTCCCGTTCCGTTATTTTCAAGCGTGCGGCCCTGTATGTACTACTACCTTGGGCGACGTGATTTTTTTCAAGATTTCTCTGAAAATGATATATTTTCTATTTTTGAGTTTTTTTTAAAACAATTAAATGAAGAGCCTTTAATAAAATTGGTAGAGTTAGGGTTTTTGTGTAACTTTTTTAATATTATGACATTTTTATGAAAAGAAAAATTATAATAAAAAAATTATAAATTGTAAATTTGTAATAAAAGATATGTGCCACTAAGAAATATTTGGGAACACGAAGTTCATATTATGTATTTCTTCATATTTATTTTTTTATAAAAGAATTCGACATTTTCTAAAAGAGTAGCGATCCTCCCATGAGCATTTTGTGTAACGAGACACGGGATTTAGGGTATTGCCCATTTTACCCTTCCACTGTCGTACGAAAGCATTTAAAAAAAATTCAGTGATCCGGTTAGTGAGTCGGTCAGTGATTCGATTTGCTATTCTGTATGAAAAAACAGTCTCACTTAGATAAATTTCAGCGAGCTGGTCAGTGATCTGATTTCAGTGATCCGATTTGTTGTTTGGTATAGAAAAACAATATCACTTAGATAAATTTCAGTGAACCGGTCAGTGATCCGATTTGTTGTTCTGTATGAAAAAACAGTCCCACTTAGATAAATTTCAGTGAGCTGATCAGTGAGCCGATTTCAGTGATTCGATTTGCTGTTTTGTATGAAAAAGCAGCCCCACTTAGATAAATTTCAGTGATTCGGTCAGTAATCCGGCGAGCCTGTCAGTGAGCCGATTTATACCGCAGTAGAAGGGTCAGTGATCCGGCGAGCTAATTCGAAGGGTTTGTCGAGCCAGTTCGAAGGGCAAAATGGGCAATACCGTAAAACCCATGTCGGATTACACAAAATGCCCGTGGGAGGATAGCTACCCTTTCTAAAGTTTTAGGATATTTTTAAAGTTTTTAAGACGTATAGAAGCATTGACTTTCTATGGTCTAAAACTTTATAAAAATTATTGTTATTTAAAGGAAAAATATGTTCATTTTAAATTTCACTTTTTCTACTTTTCTATATTATTTTTAAAACAAAAAATAAAAAATAGCAGAGAGAATGCGTATCCCCAATACATAATGTATTACAGATCATCTATCTGGATCATAGAATCATGACCACAATTGGGAGGAAACCACTCTTAATACTTGTGATTGAATTTCAAGTTGAGCTGATCAGACATTCTGTTACTATGTTTAGGAAGAGGACTTAATTGAATGTCTCTTGGGTGAAAATTTCAACTCAATTTAAGTTTTTTGATAGATTTAGATTTAAATTTAAATTTAAATTGTACATTTCTTGTGATGTGTATAAGTGCTCGAGCTAATTTGAGTCAACTATGAATACCATTTACTATTTAACTTAACTCTAATTCTCTATGCAATTAAACCTGTATCACCTTTAAAACAATATTTAAATAATACATTCAACTTCTTTATAGTCCTTTCCAACTAATCTATCCCCGTAGAGTTATCCGAGTAAGGAGGCTTCCATAGACTCCAAAGATTAGTCGAGTGCTCATAAAAAAAACTAATCTATCCAATGAGATGCCATTTCGAAAACCCTACTGATGATTTCTTTTGGTGTTCTGCATTCTCTCTGAAAAATAAAAGCTATTGCTTCAAAGAAATTAAAAATCTCAAAAAATAAAGGCACATGAGCAACTTCTTACCAATACCGTTATCTTTTTAAATATGAAATTATATTTCAATGCCCAAATCTCAATGTGGCAAGCCACAAATAAGTAATCTTTTTGAGAAATAGAAAAGATATCCAATAAAAAAAAGTTGACCACACAATTCTAAGGAATTAGTTTGATGGTCAATTCCTACGTTTGTTTATGAGAGATCTTGAGAATAAGCCCCCCTCAACATAAAAAGACAACTCCCCTTAGTTCTGTACCCATTATATGCAGATTGGGAGGTTTACACATACACATAGGATTAGTCAGGTGAGACACCTGGAAAATTCAGGTTGGACACTTGGATACATTGATCTTAAAAAAAAAAAAAAATGTCATTTCATAAGACTTATTAGTACAATTTCAGGGTGTATTTAGCATCTTCCTCGAGCATTGTGGTTATCGAATTGCTATGCCTGAGTCAGCCAAGAACTCACCTCATGAAGTGAGGGTCTTGTATTTAATTCACACTCAATTTCAAGAGAACACTCCCCATAGTTTATGTGTGTGAATTGAGAGGTTTTCACATGCTCTGAGAGGATTAGGGTGAAATGCCTCAACATCATCGATCGTATAAAAAAAAAAAAAGGATTGCAATTGATTGGATGGGCTAAAGATTGCCACTGGCAGTGTAGTTTTAGGGCCTACTTTTATGCCCAGATCCAGCCTACAAATGGCTTGGTACTCGATCATTATGAGACCAATTTACATTGCATGATGGCGCCATCTAGCTGAGCCACTCAACTCAGACTAAGTTTCAATGCAACTAATAGAAATTTAGACAAGTGTGCTAAATTCCACAAATGGTAGGCCCAACCCAGTTGCACCCAAATTAGACAAGTGTGCATATTAGTCGATTCGATATGTATCGGCCGATATTTTTACTATGATCCTACCATTTCAAGACTCATCTGATGCCAATGTCTTCTATCTTTCCAAACCCAACCTGTCTGAATAACGCGATCTCAAAGAACTCATGGAAAGAAACATTGGAAAAGGTCAAGATATGGTTTACAAACAAAATGATGGGAAAATGGCTGTTGATGATGAGGGTGGTTTACAGACAAAATAGTAGGGGCCATTTAGTGAGACCCAACCAAAAAAATAGCTTCACTATCTCTATACTAACTTATCGCGGACACCAAACCAAGGCATCAATAACTATCAACAAAAAGGAGCCCACCAAAGATGGATTTCAAAGGGCCTAAATCCTCAATATTGTACACCCAAGTATGCTACCACGACACAGCGTCATTGGAGCAACCTTGCGCCATGTGGGTCTCTCACTCCCAACATCTAGAACATTTACATCTGACAGAGGTCTGATGACCAAATTCCACCGGCCGGGCCCAATTACTCCTCCAATCACATACAAATCATCACCTGATCCAATCATTGCAAACCCAATTCGGCTCTGAAAGTCTGAGGCTGAAACCACCACCTTCCTTGGTCTGTGTTCCTTGTGTTGCTTGAAAATAAGCCCATGGCTCAACACATACAGCTCCCCACGGACTACGGCTATCGGACCCTGTAGCCACCCATAATCCTCTACAGCCCAACAATGCTCGGCTTTCTCCAAGACCTGCACTGTTGACAACCCCTTGTGCAGCACATACACCTTCCCTCCAATTACTAACCCAGAGCATGCAGAATTATGTGAGTGGTGGAGATCGGGCAATGGTTCCCATGCATCCTTCTCAGGATCGTAAATCTCAGCCTCTGAGATTGACTTCCGACAGTTAGTGAAACCACCTGCAACTACAATTTTTCCATCCAATACACAACATGCAAACATGGCACGACGGACAAGCATTGGAGCATTCCTGGACCACACACGGAGGATGGGATCATATGACCATACCTCATCTGTGGCAAAGATTCCATCATGATCTCCTGTCAATGGATCGACAGCATCACTACCACCACCCAGCACAAATAACTTCCCCGCCGTAGAAACAACACCAAAGTGAGCAAGGTGTCTAATTGCTGAAGGCAGAACGGGGATGGTCATCCAAAGGTCACTAAGAGGATCATAAAGTTGCCATACATTCTCAGGTTCAAAAGCGCACACACACAAAAGCTCCTGTGAAGCCCCTACCTCATGTCGGGCCTTGAAAAACTCGGGGCTGCAGAGGACAGCTCTCCATGAGCGGCAAACAAGTTGCAATTGAGGGTGCTGATGGAAGGGGACACGTGCAAGGCACCTAAGGGCGACTGCGTCAGGAAGACCATCAATCAAGCCAGACATAATAGTCTTCGATCTCATCAAACGACTCATCTAGCTAAAACTAATTGCTGGAATGGCCATTTATAAACAATCAAAAGCCAATACCTGAAAAGAAAAAGCATTATTTTTCAGTGAAATGATAAAAGCAAAGGAGCAAATGCTCTAAATTTCTCATGCAAGTGGAGAAGTAAGATGGGAACAAAGAACAGAACTCCATCCCTAGCACCTAATCTCTAGAACTGACCCCATGGCCTTTCTCTCCTTTCATTTGGCACATTAACTATGTAAATACAGTCAGTTGTTGACATCCATTTTTTTTCTTTTTTGTGGATTTACGTGTGGGAAACTTCAGACACAGTCCTACTAAAACCCCCACGGGTGGTACCTCTACCCCTTAAGGCAGCACCAAGGTTAGTCCGTGGGATTCAAACTTGGCACCTCCTGCTTCCCAAGGCGGGAGGTAACCATCCGAGCTAACCCACGGGAGGTAAACATCCATTTATTTATTTTTGTCCCAAAGTTCTCACATTATTGACCTTTACTTAGATATAGTTATTACTAGTGCTAATCCCTTCACAAAAAGGTAAAACCACTTGATATGACAGAACAAAAAATATCATAAAAAGAGAATTTTGTACAAATTTCAGTTATCCATGAGGGGGTCTATATCCCATTGCACACATTTTACTAAATATATCCAAATTAGATTGTCCAGGTTGATTCTACAGTTGCATCCAAGTATCTAAATTTATCACAGTATTACTTGAGTCATTTTTAATTTTAATATGTTCATCTTCATTGCTCCAAGACCCACTAAAATTACATTTTATGTACTTTGTTCCACTAATTCTCAAACTATTTGTCTCTAAAGCTTTTCTCCACAACTCCAATTTACTGTTTAGCTAATGGAACCCCAAGTCTGATTTCAAATGTCAAATTGTCCATAACTAGAACAAATAAATAGAAGCTCAAAGCAGGGCTCTTGGTTAAAGACAACTCCAACTAGGAACTCCACCATCTATGCACATACCATTCTTGCACCTTTTGTTTCCCCATCACATATTTATTGAGTGTGCAGTTTCTTTTCAGTGTTAGCCAAATTAATTTTCTAGGCACCCGCTGTAGGCCTTTTCTATAAGTCAAAAAAACAATGTGTAACCTTTAATTTTTCCATAGTGAGTGATGACAATTCAATTCAAAGAGTACCTTCAGAAAAGCATGCATTTGTACAAATGTTACAACAGAATTCCTTTCACTACAACCGCTTCAACCAACTTCACCCACAAAGAGCTTGCCAATACTTAGTGGAAGGAATTTTTCTTCTTCTCTCCATAGATATGCTATAATCTCCACTTATCACTATTCAAATTACTAATTAGGATTTTTTTTTCTTTAGAAAGATATTTTCACTTGTGGAGGGGCAACTTTTCTAGGCTTAGGGTTTTCGGTTTCGTGTTTGGTTTATTGTTGTGTTTCTATGGATGTTTTTCTGATCGGAAATGTACCAACTGCTTGTGCTTTGACTTTTTCCTCACAGGGTTTCATGATATTATGGATACGGGATACCTCTTCCAACTCAATAACACAAAATATAACAGATAACTAGCAACTACTCATTGTGCAACCTTAACAAAAATCATTAATGAATACACTGACTCAAACATAGAGAAAACTCAATTAACAAGAGAAGCAAGTACAAAAAATAAAATAGTACTTTCTCTATCTACTCCTATTTTCGCCAAAATATCAATGTACTCGAGTTTTCTTTCTCCAACTTTTTGATAATTTTTTTTAGGTGTAGAACTGTTTGGTAGATACCTAAGTGGACAGAAGTATATACCATTTGCATCGCTGGCTTAAACATTTGCTCATTTAGGTAGTGAAAAAAAACACCATTTACCAAAATTGATTCTTTCTTGTTTCTTTCTCCAAATTCTATAAAATTTTATATGTAGGACCGTTTCTCCATTTTCACCATCACAAGTGAACGCCAAAGGAAAAGAAGTGAAAAATGGGGTTTCTGCACCCTGAGTTTGCTCCACTTAATGGGTTAACCCCACTTCACAGTTCCCATATCCAAATGCCACCGAATGGTTGTGGTTCAAGTGAAGCTAGCATATATTTATTTTATTTTATTTTTAAAATCATGCATGCGGCAGTATGTGCCTGCACATTGGATATGAGAAATATGCATATGGAGTGAAGAATCAAAGGTTTTTTTCAACTCTCACTAGACTTGAAGGTGATTGAGGGATATGTAGCAAGTTGCAAGCCTTATTTCTTCCTTCCTTTCTCTTTCTTTCTTTCTTCTTTTTCGTTTGAGTGATGAGTTGATTTCAGCCACTGACTGATTGAATGCTCTTCAATGTTTGCTCATCAGTGTATTTTTCCCTAAGCAATTGCCATACCACAAAGTTTGTGCTGGAATGACCTAGCTTTTTAATACTAGAAAGCCAATTATCTTGGATACTGTTATGTGCCACTCATGTTATTTCTTTTGCAGATAGAAATTTTATAGTGCTCCAATCTTATGTTTTATCAAGGAGGTTATAGGTGTACTAAAAAAAAAGAGGTTCATTGGGAGCATGTTATAGCCTTGAGATCGAGTAAAAATTCAGGAGCATGGCATTCATATTAGGTTCTCCAATGTTCATTTTGCTCATTAGCAACAAAAAGTGGTGTTAAGTGTCTAATACTCATGTCCTTTCAACTTTCTCAATAGCATGTACTTTGTGACATTTATGAAATTGTAATCTGTGGATGTTCCATACTAAGGCATTGATGAGGTTGGTAGCTAGCAAACATATTATCCTTCTGTGATCCTCTACTAATTTCTTTTCCTCCTCAGGGTTCTTTGCAACTTAGATTCTAGGATAATGTGGTAATACTACCCCAAAAAATTAATGTGGTGAGATAGTGCAAATTATTCTAGAAGATTAGTACATTTCACGTAAATTATAGACATCATATATGGAGTGTGACTTTAGTGGATCTAGGAGTATTGTGTACTTTCTTGTACCCTTTCAGCAATATTTACTTATCATGAGAGAGAGAGAGGATCTAAGAGTGAGGAGGATCAACTAATCAAAATTGAATTTTCCTTAGTACCACATTGACATAAATTCAACAGTTGACTAAGACTGTAGAATCAAATAGAGGGAATGTTTTGGATAAACCTGGTAGCATGGACAAAGATGGGCTGTGTAGGCAAGCTAATGGAGTGTCATGTGGTAGAAGAGTGCCATGCTGATTAAAGGGATGTTTCTATAGGATGGTACTCAAATCTATAGGAAGAAAATACATGTAGATAAAGTATAACCAACCAAGAAGTGTATGTTAAGATGGATATGTGGAGTAGCAATAAAAACGCTAGGAATTAGAAACAAATACAATATGGGAAACATAGAGGTAGCCCCAATAGAGAAAAGATGAGTTAATGTTGTTTATGATGGTTAGGGAATAGATAGAGAAGACAAGGAATAACTCCAATACAAAGAATCAAAGGGCTATAGAAGGTACTATGATAATGGGGAGCCTATTAAAGACATGAATTAATGTGGTAGAAAAAGGAAATTGTGAATTGTGGATTGACGGAAAACAAGAGCCTACAGCATGGTTGGATAGTGCTAACTGTTACAACTATAAAGGTATGTTTGAGTCATATGGGTGTTTAATTGGTAGTGAGCCCATGGAAAACAAGTCGTCTAATCAAATTGAGTGCCAACTCCAAAAAGATGACATAAATGGCTTTGATGATAATATGAATTCTCCACAAGTTCCCTCAGTAAAAAATGGCTTTCGGGTTGACCCATCAAGTTTAAACATTGGTTCTACAAAACATTTGATCTTTTCGTAGGTGTTGTTCCACTGCTCTCTCCCAAAGTTCGTCGTGTCACTTATGTAATTTTGGATGGCTACTTTATTCTTGTAAAAAAGGATCAGAGTATTGCTCTTTCACCATTCTTCATACATTCATTCAAAACCTAGATTTTGTTAAACAATCCAGTAAACTAATGTTGAGTGAAATAAAGGATAATTATTTATATGTATGGAAGCCCATTGCCCATACATTCTAGTGCTTTGAATGAATGACATTGTCATCGTCATCACCATCATAGTCAACAATTTTCCCATTTATTAGAAGTTACCTTTCCATTTTTTATATTTCCACTCCACTTGAGTAGAAGTGATATTTTGGATGTTTTACATAGCCAACTTGCCTTCTAGTCCCACAAGGTCCTCCTATATCCTAGCTATTGACAAAAACATGATTGAAAATCCATAATCCTATTCCCCTTAAACTTGTTGGGATGTGCATCCATGTAACCAAACAAACCCTATATGAAACAATATGAACATGTTGTTGTACCATACAACCACATCATCCATTTTCATGTAAGCACAATCTTTGAGCTATCAACAACAAATTCCATCAAAAAAATTCAAAAACATGACATGCTGAAAGAAATAATCTAATCAAAACTTTTCAAGCCACAACAAAAATCTTTAAAACATACACATGATTGCAGGCACATATGCGAAAACACACATAGTACTATAGGAAAAATAAGAAATGCCATTACTAAGCCAAAGTTGAGCTCACCAAAAAAACAATCATAAAAATAAGACTTTAAAAAGACTTGCCATCAATTTTATCCTAGATAAATGACATTGTATTTTGCGTCAATGTTAAAATCTTACAGGACATGATTAGTACCTTATGATATGATATGAAAAGAAGAAGAATTTGTACTAGTTTAGAAATATAACAATTCCCATGGATGAGAATGATGGGGCTATTTGGAATTTGAAAGGATGAAGCTTTTGGTTTTGATGGTTCTTAAGGCTTGATTTGTTGGGAGTCTAGGGCATTTCGATTTCGATTTCGATTTAGAGGGCCTTTTTAGCTCATCGTCGGCTTCATACAATATTAGTTGGAGTGTCTTCTAGTATTTTATTTTTGGAAGTTGGAACTTTGAAATTTAAGCTCCAATGAAATTAGTTATATATTTTTTTTATTTCATTTTGCACTCTATATGAACATTCATTTGATATTGAAAGAAAATTGGAGAACTGTTCTTCTAATTACTTTTTAGATATTTTTTGCATTAATTCATATATTTACACATTTGTTAGATAAAATTCTTATGAATCTTATGATTCTACAATTTACGATTCATGATTTGCAATCATCATCATCATCTACGCCATTTATCCCATCAACCTGAGGTTGACCTTCATATTTGGATTTGGCAACCTATTTCCATCAGCTGACTGCTTGTCTGATGCAAATACGACTTGAACCCACAACCTCTAGGGCATGTTTGTGAGCAACTATTTTCCATGGAAATTGACTTCCTCAGTGATTTTTATTTCCATAGAAAATAAAATCCATATATTATGTTTTCCACGGATATTAATTTCTTTTGGTGCAATAAATTGCTTACATAATAATTCATAAATGATTTTTTCTATTGTTTGATTTTTTCTATTGTTAGGTGGGAGAGATGTAGGTCACAACTCGATCATCTAATTCTAGATGATGATAACGATCATAATTATAATATTAATCAACTAATAACAACAATAACAATAATATACATTAAATTGATTCAACCTATATTTTACTTAAAAATGATAATACTATGTAATAAGGAGTACAATTAGTTTAGATCTTAGCCTAACCTATCTCAATTTGATCTAGAAATTCATAAGCTAGGTTGGTTCATTGATTGAGCAATAGTTAAGCATGAGATATGGGTTGGATTTGGTCATGAAGTAATAGATTTAGATACTATATTTGATTAAGTTGGACAATCGATTAGGTTTTAAGTCGTGGATTTGTTCATAAGTTTGGCTAAATTGACCATGATACAAGGGCTCGATTGGTTAGGTCATGGATTGGGTAATGGATCGAGTCAATTAGATCATGGAATGGGTCATGGGTCACGGGTCATGTTGGGGTTGGATGGGTCATGGATCAGGTTTGGCGATGGTTAGTCCATGGGTTGATCATATAACAATAGTAACAATAATAGCAGCTTACAAGGGTTTCTCATCATCAAGAAAATAGAGAAACGATGATTGCAAGCACAATTTCACACAATGTAAGGAATACAAGACAAGTTTCAACATAACAAGAAAAAGAAAGCTTGTTGTTGCAGAACCTATATGCCAGGCCCTACCTTGATGGAGTGTGACACGAAAAATGAGGTGTTTGATCATCATCAGAATATTGTAGAGTGGGCCAAAGTACAGAGAGCAGCAAAAGAGAACAATCAACCTCAATTTGGGGAGAAAGAGTATGAACAAGCACTTAACTGTTCCAATCTGAGATGGGGATGAATCAATGACAAATTCCTGTTCTTTTTTCCCTTTTTCTATTTTCCAGGCAGAGGATCATAGCTTTCAAAGGGTTTTGTGAGGATGGGAAGCTAAAAGAAATGAGGGGTGAGAGCCCTATATTTTTTGAAACCCTTGAGTATCTGTTGCTTTCTTGACATCACTTATCTTGAATGTGAAAATCCAATCGAAACTAGCAGGTTTTGTACCAAAAAAGAATTGAGATCGAGATCATGTTCAAAATCGAGATTGAGAGGAAGAAATTTATGGGAGGATGAGAGAGAGATGAAATACTTTCACCAATATACACAGTTGAAGAAGCTCCTAACAACCTGCTTCAATGTCGAGGAAAAAGACTCGATTTGATGGATCCAATTCTTGGTAGGAGAGAATGTTTAACTTACTTCTTGAATTCCTTCTCAAATAGAGTCAGGAATTTTGATGGAATATGCTAAAATCTAGCAAAGCTGTAAAAGAAAGAAGATATGTTTGATATCAGATGAAAGAATCTAAAGAACTTATGCAATGACATATATTTGGCCAATTATCAACAACTATGGAGCATATTGAAAGGGAAAATCTTATCTACAAGCTCAAGTAAATCATATGAATATTATTTGATTCTTAGTTGATCCAAACAAAGACAATGAAAAGTTATTCTCGACGCTTAGATTGTGATGGTAGGTAGATCATCATCATCATCAAAGCCAAAATCACATCTATTTGGGGTTGGTTTTTCGACTTCTACTTCTCCAATTGGCGCTATCATAAACTATACAGTTTGCCACTCCACTATCTATCATATCTTTCTTTATCCTTTCCCTCCACGTTTTTACTGGTCTACCCCTCCTCCTAGTACCTGTGACTTGTAACTCCCAATTCTACGTACTAGGGTTATCTTTGATCTTCTACTAACATGTCTAAACCACCTCAAATGAGTTTCTTTCAATTTGTCATCTATTGGAGCCATCTCTAAAATATCCCTAATATGGTCATTTTTTACTCTAATCTCCGGCATTAATCCGCTCATCCAATATAAGTCTATTTGTTAGTTCTTCATTGCCCAACACTCTACCCCATAGAGCATTGAGGGTTTGATAATTGTTTTACAAAATCGTCCCTTTAGGCATTGTAGGACTCTTGACTCTCTTATCACCCAAAACTCCGGTAGCTTGTCTAGATTTTCCCCACCTTACTCCTATCATATTGATTATATCTAAAAGTCCAATCCTCCAAGAGATTCTACTTAGAATCCCTCGGACTATCAATGTTAGATTATCAGGTCAATGAATTCTACCAAAAGCCACTGGTTGTTTCAAAAGTAGTAGTGGTGGCAGTGATGACGATGTTAAATCATTAGTTAGCAAAAATCAGATGAAGGTTATAGCAATTCTAACAAAAGAAAAGCAAAAGGACAATAGGCAATATTTCATTTATAATCTATAATGCATGCATTGACAAATATGCAGTATTCAACTTCCACTTTCCTCCAACAAAGAATTAAAACGAATGCATTGGAGAGAGTAAAAAGGTTGCCCCAATGGAATTCGAGAAAATATGAGTGTCATTTAAGATAGCTTCAGCACATATGAAGAAGACCTAAGAAAAATCAAAGTTTTACAAGTAAAAGGTTTTAGAAACTATGTTGCACAAATACTTCAATGTAAATAAAGTATCAAGTCGGACACCTGCATGTCTATGTCGAACACTTCATTTTTATGTGTTAAATCTGTGCCATGCCATATTGACACTACATCCTTGTCATGTTCGAGCATCATAGATTAGAAAGTTGGCCATTGAGGGCTTGGGTTAAATGGTTAGAAATGACATGATAAATTGTGCAGTGAATATATAAAAAAAGTACTAAAAAAGATGACCCCAGTAACTGATATAATTAGTATATGATGATGGCATATGATTCCTAGGACTAGAAAGCATTCCACTTATCCCCACTCCAACTAGAGGGATATTTATAAAGTCAATCTGGGCAACTAGACATCCAAGAAACCATGATTAAGGCAAAGGTAAAATGGGTAGACAGGATGGCATTGGTTTAAAATAAATTTAGAGTGGTTGGCATCTACTCAAAAAGGGTGCTAATATTTCCACAAAGAATTTGCGTTAAATATTTTCACCTATAGGTCCTAAGAGCCTTTAAGGCTTCATAATGTGAGCCTCTATAAAGATGTCGACCTTCCTTACATACCAATTCATGAATTTGAGCACTATCATAGTGCAATCAACGTTTACTTTCCATAACAAATGTTCACTGGACAGGAGAAAGATCACTGCCCAAGATGCATACTCATCTTGCCCTCTTCGTGGTGAAGATTTGGAGTTAGTGGATCACTTGTTTCTCCATTGCCCCTTAGCTCGTTTTATTTGGGATTCCGTCCTTTCTCTATGTCCTTGTATTTGGTTTTTTTTCCTACTTGGGGGATCATGTACTTAGTTGGGAAGGGTGTCCTCCAGGGGAAAATCTCTATGGATGATTGTTCCGGCAGCCTATCTTCTAGTGCATTTGGAAGGAAAGTAACAAGGTTTTCAAGAGTAAAGCAACGTCAGCTCAACAAGTCTTTAATTTAGCCAAGTCCAAGGTCATTGATCGAGTTAAGAGAAAAATGTGTTTTTCTTTTTTTTAAAGGGAAGGGGGACTTTTCACACTCTGATACAGATAGGGGCAGAAGTTTATTGTGCATGACAAATCTCAAGTGGAAAAGATTAAAAAAAGGTAAGAGGAAATCATATCCAAGTGTATTGAAGTTCAATGTTGATGGTGTTGTGGAACCCAATTAGGGAAAGTTGACCTTGTGGAACCTAGTTTGGGAAGGTTGACCAAGTTTATGTCATTTGTTGAAATTAGAACTGTAATTGATGTAAATTGATTATTCATTTTATTCTTTTCCACGGTAAATGGCTCCATATAATCTATTGATACCTCTTGTACTCTCCTTCAGATACACGGAATTCAATACAGAGAAAAACTTCTCTCCACATTATATTCTCTGTATTTACCCTTTTTCTTCTATTTCATTTTCCTCATTATTTTTTATAGCCATAAACATTTCTGCAGTTTTTAGAGTGTGTTTTTCATCCGTTTTATTGTTCCTTTCATGGAGTTATTGTTCATCACTGAAATCCGGCGACATCTACCGATCAGATTTCTGAGGTTTTATGTAGCAGACCTTCTTCTCCTTTTGTCTTCTGATTTTTTGGAGGCTTTTCACGGAGTTCCGAACAATTTGCAGTCTTCTCTGTTGTCACTGGTTTTTTTGCAGCCGGACCTTCTTTGCCGTTAAATTTTTTTCTAGCAAGGCATCTCGAAGCGGGACCCCCTTACACCCTTGTCATTTTTGGGTGGGCTGTCCATCCATAACTTCGGATCTAAGTTTTGATTCCTCTCAGCTGGGTTTTTGGAAGCAACTTCAGTCAGCGACATTAATGTCAGAGAACCCCATTTTATGGCCTTTCTGCTTGGATTTGTTGACTTCTGAGTTGTTTTGCCTTCGGCTCTCTAGTGTTGGTGTCGCCCTTGACTGTTCTTTCAATCAACCCGAATTATGCTCTCTTTCGTGACTGGTGGGGCCCACTTTTGTTGCTTTCTTGCTTCTGATCTGTTATCAGACAAACTATTGCCTTTCTTTTGGGCTCAATCTGCTATTGAGGCCCTATTTTCCGCTCACCCCTTCACTACTACTATCACCCTTGGTGTTTATCGCCGTCTCTTCAGCTTGATGATCTTGGTTTCAATCTTCATGGGCCCCCCCTTTTCTTCATCTTTTGTTGTTGTTGTACCAGGTTCTGTGATCCAATAAAGCTGAAACATAACAGAACCTTTTTTTCCTGCTTCTCCTTTTTTTTATATTGACCAACAAAAGAAAAGTACCCGATTTTGCACATATTGTAATATATTTAATCACTACGTGGATTCTTGTTATATCCTTCATGGTCGACCTTCACCTAAGCAGGCTCCTCACACCGATCTCTCTCCTCACACTGATATCTCTTCTGCTACAGCCGATGACACCGTTCGTCTGTCTAAACAAGAGTACGCTTTATTACAGCAGCAATTGCAGCGTCTTCAATCCTCCGAGGTCTCTAATGTTGTCACCGAGCAGTCAGGTACTGAACCCCTAGCACACAATGCCTCTACTCATTCTTGGATTATAGATTTTGGGGCCAGTGATCATATGGCTGGTATGTCTAATCTCTTCTCCACACTTTCACCAGTTTCATTTGGTAAGGTCAAATTAGCTAATGGGTTTTTACTGATATTGCTGGTAAAGGGACAATGAAATGTTTCATCTACTCTTGATTTATCTTCTGTTTTGCATGTCCCTAATCTATCACGCAATTATTATTCGTTAGTGCCCTTACTAAATCATTGATTTGTCCAGTGACCTTTTTTCCTTCTCATTGTGTCTTCCAGGATCTGGCACGAAACAAACAATTGGTGGTCGTCGTGAAGTTAATGGCTTATACTTCTTTGATCCCCGAGCCAAACCAACTAGCTAAACACCTTCATCTTGAAAGGGGCAACTCCCTTCCAAACTTTCAAATTCACCCTAGGCACTTCCCCAGCAATTATCAGCTGATTACAAAAGGATTTAATTGTTAAAAACCAAAAGAATATATTTTTGAAATACGCCCATTTCACCACTCCCCAAAAAATAAGCACTACTCAACTGGGCCATTAACGCCATCCAATCCCCCAACATCCAGTCCTCAAATTGCCTTCTAAACCGAGGACACCAAACAACCTTACCTTGGCGCAACTCCAAACACGCTTTTACCTTAGCCTCTTTATCCATAGCTAAAGAAAAAAGACCAAGAAAGGTGGAGGCCAAAGGAGCACCTCCCACCCATCTATCCTTCCAGAAAAGAATATGCTCACTAAAATAAGCTTGGTACCTGATATAGGAGTTGAAAAGCACAGAGATAGATCCAACCTTTCCAAAAGCCAGACGCCATTCTATTATTAGCAGAGACTAGCCATCCCAAGCTATGTAACATGTACTTTTGCTGAACAATACGCTTCCATGCTTCCATAGACCATCTGAAGGCTCCCCCAGTCTCCATAGCCATTTACCCAATAAAGCAATATTGAACAACTGAAGAGGCCTAATTCCCAACCCCCTTCCTTCACAGACTTACTAACCCGAGGCTAGGCACCCAAGTGAAACTCTCTTGTCCCTATCATCATTCCATAAAAAGATATTCTGAATACTCTCTATCTATTTAATTACAGCAGCCGAGCACTTAAACACACACAGGAAGGCTAGAAAGAACATATTTAAGTAAAATGATTCTACCCCCAATCGATAAATACCTTCTCTTCCAACAAGATAACATTTTCTCTATCACCCGATCCCAACATCTTTTATTTGGTTTCCCATTACAGAGAGGAAGACCAAGATAAGACGACGGAGAAGAGGCAACTCTGCACCCCAACACCGCAGCCAACTGAACACACGATCTATAATTAACATTCACCCCTATCAGTTCACTCTTAACAAAATTGATCTTCAAACCCAAACACAGCTAGAACCATAACAGAATCACCCGAAACAACCTCAACTCCTCTATGTCAGCCGTGAAAAATAAAATGGTGTCGTCGGCATACTGCAAATGAGTGATGTCTATCTCCGTATGAGCAACCTGAAACCCATGAATCAAACCCTGCAAAGATACAACCTGTAGCATAAGGTGGAGCAACTTTGCAACAATAGCATAGAGGTATGGAGACAATGGAAAAAAGCCTTTGGGACTACCATTAACCAGCACTGATAAATGAGCATAGGAAAGACAGGAACGAATCCAACTTCTCCACTTATCACCACACCCCATTCTACCCAATACATAATCAAGAAACTCCCAATTCACCTTACCGTAAGCTTTCTGAAAATCCAACTTGCAACAAGACATGGCTCCCCATATTGGAATCTTAAATGAAGACATTCATGGGCCACCACCACTAAATCCACAATTTGCTTGCCCTCTAATAAATGCACTTTGATTAGGGGATGTCAGAGAACGAAGCACCACTTTCAACCGATTCGCCAGAACTTTTGCTAAAATTTTGTAAGGACTTCCGAGAAGAGAGATAGAACGAAAATCATTTAATTTTGAAGAACCAGCGTTCTTACGGATCAAAGTAATATCTTTTTCTGAAACAATCCTAAAATTCTGGATTCCTACAACCTTTTATTTATTTATTTATCTTTTGTTTCTTCCAAAGTTCATAAAATTTGTCTTTTAAACCATTACATGAAGTTTGTAAAATTAGTTTTCTAAAATTTTCCTATTTGATTTGTCAAAAAAAAAAAAATTGAATGGTAAAATGTAAAGGGCATATAGAAAAAAAAATTGCTATTGCTACCACTTTATTTTATTGGGGGGGAGTGATGATAAGGTTTTATTTATAGGGAAAAAAAGGAATACAACCAAACTAACAGCAGCAAGGGCCTCTCCCTAAGTCAGGGAGGAACAAGAAAAGAAGAAACAACTAGGAAAAGCCAACACCCATATAGTATAAACTAAAAGTCTCTCACAAATCTGGCCTGCTACAAATTAACTCCCTCTTTTGCCAGTTATTCCGCTCTCTTATTGGTAGACCTGGGAAGACACCAGAAAATTCACTTGTTGATAATGGCTCTGATTTATTCTATCATGTCTAGGTAATGCAAAGGACAGACCACCTTTCATATAAATAGAAAAATGATAATCACCTTCAATTAAATCGCCAGCTGCCCCAACCTATCCAAGTTCCTTAATCCTAGACCAGTTATTGCAACCGCTTTTTTTTACTATTTTTATTACTATTATTTCATTTAATTGCTCTTTGATTTATGGATTCAATTTATACATGCTTATTCTGAATTACTGGCAAAAGTGGTAGGTAATTCCTATTTCAAAGTAAGAAAATAATATCTCTTTCTTGTTCTTGCATTGTCTTTACGTTGTATCGCCTAGTTCATGTTCTATTGTTATCACTAGTATTATTATTGGATGGAATATTTGTTATTAGTATTGCCTTATTATCGATTACCTTCTATTAGTATCTTCATACCTTTTCTGAGTATTATCAACCAACAATAGACCCAAGGTATATTATTAGCCAAATCCCTTTTTGAGTTCTATTTTTTTTTTTTTTTTTTTGAAACATAACTGCTAAATTCCATTAAAATAAGGGGAGAGTACAAAGGGATGAAATGAGTACAAGAGAAATATACTCAGATCAACAAGGACAACTAGGCAAAAAGGAGCCACAATAAACCAATAAAGGAAAGAAAATACAACAAGTAAAAACAACAAAACAACCACCCCAACAATAAGAACCCAAGGTTCTTATTAGCCAAATCCTTTTTTGAGTTCTAGTTGTACATTCAAACCTAATATTACTTTCTTTCATAATGGATGCCACATGGTGATGTGACAAAAAAAGGTGTTAGTAGATAGGCAACGACAACGGAGATTAGCTAAAGACAAATCAATAAAAAATAGTGCCTTGGAATGTCGGCAGTAGTTGACACGTTGACAAGAAAGAGTAGAGTTAGTTGATGTTATGAAAAAGGTGAAGGATAAATATGATGTGTTTGCAAGAGACTCAATGGAAAGTTGACAAGCAGAGATGATTTTGAACTTTATTACACAGGAAGAGTATTGTAAAAATAAGGCAGGCATTGTGGTTGATAGGAATTTAAAGGAAAAGATTGTAGAAGTTGAAAGAAAGACTTGTAGGATTGTAATGATCAGTTAGCATTAGATAGAGAAATCTTAAACATTTTAAGTGCATATGCACCTCAAGCTGGACTACAACAGAGTAATGAAAAAGGATTCTAAGAATATAATGGATGAATTGGTGCAAAATGCACATATAGGAGAAAATACTATAATAGGTGGTGATCTAAATGGAGACAAAGGGAATAAAAACAATAGATATAGAACCATACATGGAGGACATGGATATGGGGAGAGGAACGAAATGAGGGAATCAATTTTAGATTTCGTGATGGCTATTGATTTGGTAACAAGGAATACTTTTTACCCAAAAGAGAGAGCACCTTGGGACTTTTAAGAGTAGACAAAGTTGGTCACAAATAAAGTATCTTTTATCAAGGCATAGGAAAAGATCTTTTGTAAAGTTATTCCAAAAGAGACCTTTCGAACCTAGTATAGGTTACTCATTTAGATGTATATGTTAAAAGTAGGATAATAAACAAAAGAGAGAGGATTTTTTTTTAAAATAAGGTGGCAGGACTCAGAAAGGAGAAGATCTCGAAGAAAAAATATTGGCATGTGAGGTTTGGTATAGGGACTGATAATATAGCTAGCTGTATCAAACAAGAAGTGAAAGACATACTAGAAGAAGTGAAATAAGAGACATGGATAAAGAAACATGATGGTGGAAGACAGTAAGTGCAAAGGGTTATTAATGTAAAAAAAAAACTTTGGCAAAAAACAAAGAGCCAAGAAGACCTAGATGGTTATAAGATAGCAAAGAGAGTTGCAAAAAGAGCCTTAAGTAAAGCCAAGTATGAAGCATATGATGATTTATATTTAAAATTAGGAACCAAGGATTAATGAAACAAGGATAATGATGATTTCATGTATCTTCCTTGTGATTAATGAAGTTACCTTTCAAAAAAAATGTATGGATTTTTTTCATATCACTTATTAGATAGGATTCATATTTTTAAAATTTAAAAATGAATTTAGCAAATTGACAAAGATAAAAATAAAATAAAATTGAGCCAGCACAACTTCAGCTTAAAAAATGTCTCAAATGAATAACACCATAAAACATAAAATGATTGACATTTATGCAGTTAGATATATACACTACTAACATTTATATCCTTGGTACAAAGTATTTTATTTGAAATAATGACCTTAATCACTATTTTTAATCATCAAGTGAGCAAGAATCACACCAAAATTTAAAAGAGTTCTTGGCAAAATATTGATTCAAAATTCAATTAGATGTCAATTAAATTTTCATATGCCGAGTGAATACATGTAACCATGATAGACCAATTAGCATGCTTCAATGGTCACTTGGCCAGAGAGAGAGGTGGAGAGGCCAAGAGCACGAATGATAGCACCAATCAAGTTCGTCTTTATATCTTAATGGGATTTGAACATGCGTCAGTGCAATAGAATTGCTTGGCTTTTTTTAGGCGTAGCTTTCGTGGATATTGTATTTGAGATTTAGAAATCCTATGGTGAGGGGCAAGACGGAAAATCAAAGGATATAGAATCTCTGGAGAATTTGAAATCTATGAATTTCTATTAAACCAACCTAAGAAATTAATATCATCGAGAATTTGAATTATAAATCCATGAATTTTATGACGCATAAACGTGCCCTAAAATCAAATATAGAAAATGAGAGTAAAGTATACATGGAATTAGAACCAATTTAAATTTATGCCAAGTGGGCCAACAACAAAAGCAACTTTTGCATTAAACAACTAGTGGAGAAATAAGGAAAAAATTATATATGGTTTTTATCAATCCAGAAAAGGTGTACAATAAGGTACCAAGGCAATTAACCAAGCTGAAAAAGAAATATATCGGAAATAAATAAGTATGTTGAGGTCATCCCAGACATGTATGAACAAGAAACAACTAGTGTAAAAATGGTGTGTGGTGAGACGAGAGAGTTCCCAATAGGAACTGGACTTCACCAAGGTTCAACATTATTGAATGATGATAATTTTATTGCTAAGAAAGAGAAAAATAAGATTACAACATCAAAAAGGCCGAAAAGGAACTCGAAAAACAACTGCATAGCAGAGAAACTGGTGGCCACTACACCCCTCTTGGCTAGCAAGTCAGCCTCCCCATTAGCTTCCTTTAGGATTTTCTTAAAGAATACTTGTTTAACTATGCATCAAATCAAAAAACTCCCCAAACCAATCTGCCATCCATTAAAGGTAAGGGATGGAATTTGAGCCCCAACCGATTGCAAAGGAGGAGTCACCTTCAACATAGAGAGAGAAGAGGTCTCTATTGTAATCCTCTCTAATACCTACAAGGAGAGCTTTGACTTCACCAAGGTTCAACTTTATGCCTGAATTTACTTGTCTTACTGAAGGATTACTTTAACATTAGATATAAAAGACAAAGTGTCATGGTATATGTTTTTTGCAAATAATATAGTATTAATTGGCGAAACAAAAGATCAATTAGGGGAGAAATTAAAATTAAGACGGAACGCCTTAGAGAAAATGGGTTGACAATCAACAAAGCAAAGACAAAATACATGGTGTGTCATAGAAGAACGTCATACAAATTGAAGGAAAGGTTCTATAAACCAACCACTAGGCTAGTAATGCCTTATGGAGCTGAGTGTTGGGCAATTAAAAAAAAGTAAGCAAGATAATTCTCACAGAAATGAGTATTCTAAGATAGATGAGTAGAATAACATTAAAAGATAGAATACGTGATGAACATATTAGAGAAACGTCTAAAGTAGCCCCAAATAGATGAGAAAATCATTTAACATGGGTTAGGCATATGTTTAGGAGACTAGAAACAACCCCTGTATGAAAAATTGAAAAGATGCAAGCAGAAGGAACTAGAAGGAAAGGGAGACCTTTAAAAACATGGATGGAAGGCGTAAAGAAGGATATAGTGGATTACAAGACAACGAAGGGTATGGTTTTTTATAAGGTAGAATGGAAGAAAAAAAATTCATAAAGCAAACCTCAAATAGATGGGATTAGCAACTTTGATGACAGTAATCTCATTTCTATAAAGAAAACAAAATAGTCACCACCGTCATTCTAACAGAAGTAACATCCACAATCCCCTTAAAGTCATTAGTAAAATATTGCCCCAAATTTGCAACAAGAGGTTGTAGATAACCTCATAGACATGCATTCTAGATCATAAACCCAAACTGAGCAAATCAAGAAAAATATAGTACAATAAAATTGCAAAATCAAAAGCCACTAAAATAAGAACATGGGACAAAAAAATGTCCAGAATCGCTTGAACCATCCATGCGTAAACCTCTATACAACAATATATAAGCATTTGGATCAGAATTGCAAACACTTAACCATACTAGTAAACCTATTTTGCATTTATCTTAACAAGGCCCAATTTCTTAGGAAATTTTTTTCACTACGAAGCCGACTATTTTAACTTTCTCATTAATAATGATAAAATGTTCAATTCAATATGCATTATTAGTTAGTGATACTTTATATTTCAAAACATTATTAGTTAGTAATACTTAATTAGAAACTCTAACTAATGTATAATATTCTTGTGTGCATATGATACATATGCACTAATGCAATATGCTTGTAAGCCCCATAGTCCCGTTATATAATACTTTTTTGGTGCTTTGCATGAAGAAATTATAACTTTTTAACATTGATACGAGAAAGACACAAAATAATGCATATAAATGCATATATTTAAAGGTTCTAATCAAACACGCCTAGCAAATTAGGACCTTGCCTAGGCATGCACCTTGTGCCTCAGGATCCACAACCCCTTGGGCATTGAATGTGGGTTTAACAGCCCGTCCACCTTTCCTGTCAACACAGTTCTTAAAGCCCTTCTCTTTAAGAGTTGAGCTCATTGCTTAATTTCCACAAAATGGCGTGAACGCGCGGTAATCAACATCAGATCAAAAACATCAAACAGATGAAACTATATATCAGATCTAAAACCCAACACATTTCCACCACACATTGAAAACCCAAGTAAAAAACAGCGACTACAAAGAACCCAAACCACGTAATTAAGAAAAAAAAAAAGAGTATTAATTCGAATTGCCAGAACTTGCACTGTAATATCAAGGACGGCTGTTCATGGACAGATTTTAGCCTTTGGACTAAAACCTACCTTCGATTATCCGATAAAGATAATGGGGTGCAGTTATTTTAGAGTACAGATGCAACAAAAATGAAATTTGTGGGAGAAAGGATGCCGAGACTAAGAGCATAAGAAATGTGTATCTTTCTATTACATAAGAGAGAAGAAAAGGATTTTCACCTTGGAACGAGGAGGAATTTGCGCTCACGACGTGCTTTTCATCGTCTAATTTGTCTCAGGTCTGTGTCGAAACAGAGAGATAGAGAGCGAGAGAGAAGAGAGGGGAAGCCAAATAGAGCGTTGGATACTTGGGTCATGATTTACGAGTACATTTGTACGACCCAAGCTGATCCGAACCGAGTAATCTAAGAATCCACCTTACCCGAGATCCGAGACGAAATTGGACTACTTTTGTGATTTTTGTAGGGAACTAGGGATTGTGATTTGGGAAGGAATGTAAACGGACTGGGTTCGAGCTGGCCCAGTTATAACGAGACAAGAGCAGGCCGTGGGCTTTCAGATGAAATTGTTATTTTTCAGGGGTCCAAAAAATAGTAGATCCGAGATCTCAGTGGATATTAGGCGATATTTTTTCTCTCTTTTTTTTTTTACAAATCTCAGCCTTATCAATTGATATTTGCTAGATCTCGGTCATATCGGCCGATATGAGATATCTCGGGCATTTTTTTGACCCCTGCTATTTTTATAAATGGCAATGGGCTGGATTTGAGTCAGGCATGACATGTGCCAAGCCCTATTAATTTCGGATGGGACATTTTGGGCTTTGCATATGGACCAAATTTCAATTCTTAAATTTAAGTACAACAAATTTTAACATGGGAGACATTTCTTGTCTCTATGTACACATCTTTCTATTTAAGTAATAAAAATACAAATTCAACTCGTGTAGTTCTTGTGGATTTGTACAATAAATTTTTTTTATGATCAAGGTGTTTAGAGCCTCTTAGAGCACCAAACTCGTCCTCGGGGCATGTGCAAGCCTCCTACTTACACACACCGAGTAAAACTAAGAGGAGTGGCCCTTTGAGGTGGGATAGAATTCGAACTCAAGACTCTAGCTTCCTAAAGCGGGTTCTTAGCCAACATATCAACCCCTTAGGGTTACTCATACAAAGATATGGAGTAGACTTTTGATGCATCATACTCGATCATTTCTTTTGTAGCATGCATTCACATCCGTGTCGCAACTGATTCAATAAACTACGTGTTCGGTGCACAAATAACTGCCTTTGTGTGACACCCTGTGACAAGACGGCCAGGCCCAGGCGTCCAAGCCCAGCAGAGAGTGCAAGAGAGAGCTGGCAGTGTTTGGCGGTGTTAGAAGTTGTCCCACATCGCCCAGGAGCTGGAAGGAATGGGGGAATATAAGAGGGAGAACTCCTCAATCTAGCACAACACATTTTTTGCGTAGGGAATATAAGAAGGAGAACTCCTCAATCTAGCACAACACATTTTCAGCCTAGGAATGAGATTGGGCCCAATGTAAAGCCATGTGGGTCTTTTTGGGCCTAAAGCGAACAATATTTATAACGACTTGTCCCTCTAGCACAATACTGTCCACTTTAGGCTTGAAAACCCCTCACGGTTTTACATTGGGCCCAAGTCTCACCCTTAAGTCTAAAAGGCCTTGTGCTAGAAGGAAGGAGTGCTCCATCTTATAAACCATTGTGACAAATATCGTTCTCGGGATATTAACGTCAACTGTTAATAACGGGATATTTTCAAATTCTCGGGATTTAAACGGGAATTTAACGGGAAAATCTCCCTGAAAATATAAATATTTACAAAATAATAAAAATAAATATTTATCATCTAACTTTTTTTGAGTAAAAAGTATTAATATAAATATTATATTTAATATTAAATTGCTAATTAAGATTTAATTGATGAGTTTAAATAAATTTTTTTTAAAAATGCATGCTTTTTATTTTATTTTTGCACTACAAATACATATTTAATATCTAACTCATTATTAATAATTGTAGAAACTATTGAAGTTATTATCACCTATTACTTTTAAATGATATAAGAAAATAAAAGCAAATTTTAAATATGTCTTATTCATCTTATTTTACTTTTTTCATTTTATTATAATGTTTCAAATTTTATAAATTGTATCTCAATTGGCCAAACTGCTAAAATGATCAATCGTTAAAAGCATGCATTTAACGTTGGTAGCCAACTAGCCATAGTGCCATACTAGAAAATATTACTGTGGGGATGCTTGGAGCTCCCACTTCCCAGAGTCCCACATCTCGAAAACTCTCAAAAAGTTGAGACCCCTTCTGCCTATAAATATGGGAAAGCAATTGCCAAATCCCAGGCTCCCAGCTCCATTATCAGCCACAGGAAGTTAAGTTTGGTGAGCTGGCCTTCAGAGGCCGCCCCATGATGAGAAGTTTTAACTTTAAAACGCATTTCTATCATTTTTTGCGTTAAAAACGCAATTTTAACGGTAAAATCCCGTTAAAAGGGCAGTGGTGATAAAATCGCGATTTTAACGCGAAAACGTTAAATTGCTGTTATTTTCGCCGTAAGAACAAAAATACTGGCGGTATTTGTTACACTGTTATAAACCACAAAGCATTCAACTTCTTGGGCAGCATGTGACATTTTCTCTCCCATACATACTCCTCTCATAACAGCCCCCTTCTTGGGGCATGGGTATTACAATCCACCTCCTTAAGACCAGAGTCGTCCTTGGCTCTATCACAATATATAGGCATATGGGCGGGTACATAGGCAAAGGGTTAAACCGTTCGCAATAATCATTTGTAATGACCTGTCCCTCTAGCACAATATTGTCCGCTTTGAGCTTGAAAAACCTTCACGGCTTTGCATTGGGCCCAAGTCTCATCCATGGGTTGAAAAGGCCTTGTGGTAGAAGGGAGGGGTTCTCCCTCTTATAAGCCACAACACATTCAACTCCTTGGACAGTATGTGACATTTTCTCTCCCATACATGCCCCTCTCATAACAGCCCCCTTCTTGGGACAGGGGTATTAAAATATTGTGTTGGGTCGTTACAAATGGTATCAGAGTCATGTTCAACCCTATGTTTGTGGGGGTCCCCATGTGTTGTAGTCGAGCCGAGGACGACTCTGGGCATACGTAGAGTGGATTGTGACTCACAGGCCCAAGACAGCCAAGCCAAGGCAACCAGGACCAACAGAGAGTGCAAGAGAGAGCTGGGAGTGTTTGGGGGTATGAGAAATTGTCCTATATCACCCAGGAGCTGGAAGGAATAGGGGAATATAAGAGGAAGCACCCCTCAATCTAGCACAATGCATTTTGGGCCAGGGAGTGAGCCTGGGCCCAATGCAAAGCAATGTAGATCTTTTTTTATCTAAAGCGGACAATATTATGTTGGGTTAAGACGTGTAGTTACACTTTGGTCCTTCAAAGTGACTTACTCATGGAAACTTTTAGCCCGCCTAACGACCTATAACGCTAGTCACTACTCTCATTGGGGCTAGAAAGTAAGCCCCACACCCCAAAGCGGCGAAGAATAAATAAAATTTGCTACAAAAGCCGACTAACGGGAGTATCTTGCGTACGAGAACATAATATAGAAAAGTTAATAGTCGAAATAAGATTCGAGATTGTTGTATTGCTGGAAACATAACGAATGCATATATCGCATTGATACATAAATAAATATTCCAATTAGTAGTGAGTGAATTCTGTTCGCTTATATAAAAGTCAAAATGCTTCATCCATTATGTTTTCCTATATATTTAGCTTAGCTATTTAAGAGCACACAGTCTATTCGGTTGTAAAGGCTTAGCCTGTATGTAAGTCAGGCCTGTAAAGGACCAGACCAGCCTCAGGTACGTTGGAGCAGATCGGAACTGTGTCGATCGGCCTGGCTTGAAACAGAAGGCCTGGTTGTAGATAGGCTGCAACGATGGGCCTGAGATTCGAAGACTAAACTGGACCAACCTGAAACTATCAGGCTGGATTCAGTCCAGCGCTGTTCGTCCTGCTAAGCAGGAAGGATCAGGCCTCAGCAACGATGCTGGGCATGTACCTGAACCAGTTGGTGATGGTCACCAAAACTGGGTTCAGAACTGAGTTCAAGCCCCACTGAATCAATTTCAAACATGTTCTTTCCCAAAAAAAAACTGGGATTAAACAAATTTTTGCACAGTGTTTTAAAACTCCAAATCCAACCCAACTGATTCAATTAATCCCCTAATTTAATTAAGATGGAGTCGGGATTACCTGGGCTTGAGACTAGACCACAAACAACTTGCCTTCACTCGATCTGGACTCAGTGAGCACTCGCCTATATTTGGATGCAATTGCCAACACATAGGGCTGAAATCAGGTTGGGTCGGATAGGGTTTTTAAAATCCAACCAGACCCGAGTCAATATTTATGGAACCCGATCCCACCTGACCCGAGCTATTGACTAGAAATTCCCGACCTGACCCGACCCGAATTCTGACCCAACTCAACCCGAATTCTGACCCGACCCACATTTTGAACCCATTTTAGCCTAATTTTAGCCGGGTTGGATTAGGTTGGGTCGGGTCAGATTAACTTGAAAATTCCTCAACTGACCCGACCCGAATTCCATGCGTGTTTTTGTCTTCTCAACCCGACCCGTTGACCTGACTCGCATGACCAACCCACATGATTTCTCGGATCGGGTCAAAACCCGATCCAACCCAACTGAACAATTAATCCCCTAACTTGGAGTCAAGATTATCTGGGCTTGAGACTTGATCACAAATAACTCGCCTTCACTTGATCTGGACTAAGTGTGTCATGCCCCGACCCGACCGGTGGGCCCGGAACGCGACTGATTTTTTTTTTGAAAGATAAGTAAACTAAACTACAAGCATTCTTACTGGGCCGGATCAACAGTTAGGCCCAGCGGTTACACATTAGCCCGTTAAGTGAACTCAAACATGTACCATATGCTTGCCCCATAAAAATAGACATAAAAACATCATAATGTACTCAATCAAATCTAACATTGATTAATACAAGGCATAAGAAACTTAATCATTGATTCATCATTCAAAACATTGTCTAAAAAGGCAACATAGCCTAATACATCAAATGGATATTAAGTACCACATCCGGTACAAAAAGACAATGGTTCCAAGAACCAACAGAAAAGATCAGGGCAATTCTCTCCGGGGGAATCCCGAGACACTGCCTTAGCTTAATCGCCCTAAGCCTGAAAGAGAGGGTCCTCCTCCTCGGGTTCATCGCCTGAAAGGTGAGTGGTGTGAGCTAACTAGCCCAGTGAAGGATAATTAACAATGCAAATTAAGTAAATATAAAACAGGTTAGCAACAGTTCAATATCATATGCTTGATAGAAAAATAAGCATAATCTCAAGTAATATATCAACATCAATAATCCACTGCCATTATCCACCGTAACGCCTGCCGACTACACTGAGACCAGTATTAAGTCCCGACACGGTCAAAATACTTCCTTGCAAGTACATCTCCGGCTCTTAAACGTAGCCGATACTGACACCCTCAAGTTAGCAACTGACGACAGCATGGTCCACCCATGGTCCAGTAGACATAAACCATCTCTCATATGGCCGATATTGGTTCAATAGCCAAGGTACGTGGAAGCAGTCGTACATACACATACGATCAACATCGTAATACCATGATCATCACAGCACTCTTACCATAGTGCACCATGCATAGGCACATGAGTGGGTTCATCAAAACCGAAACCACTCATTGCTCAATATAACACCTGTTTACAAAATCTGCAGAGTTAAGTTCCATCACCGTGATCATGTGGTTTCGCGGTCTCTGTCAAACAACATACAAGTGCACAATCAATATACATATCAGATACGTACATATACGTAGTATTTGGAAATCACACGTTTTCCCACAAAATATCCAGGGTTTATGGAAATGAGTCTCCTACTTGGTTTCTAGCCTTTTCAAATCATTCACAAGATAATAATATAATAATAAAAGGGGCTCAGTCCAAACTCATATTGTCTTCTGGGCATTGACCAGATTGACTTATTGAGTGAGGTTTAGATCCTCGGGTCACTTCTCGGTTGTCTTCTGGATAGGACCAGAGCTGACCTTTTGAGTAGGCCTCGAGGTCACCCAGTGCCCGACTATAGTACCGGCCTGAAAGTGAATCACTCAGTTCCCGACTAGTGTCGGACTGAAAGCGGATACAATAATATTTACACTATAAATAATAAGAGAAGAGGGTTAGTACAATTTTAATTAACAAAAAGGGGTACTAAACATCACATCACAGAATCTAACAAATTTTTTTTTTTTTTTGAATAAAATAATAATATTTGATTATTTAATTATTTATTCTTTTTTTTTTCTTCGATGGGAACCAACATTTAAAACCATAAGCAACTATAATCTCAAAATATATATATATATATTTTTATTTTTTTTTGAATAAAATAATAATATTTAATTATTTAATTATTTATTCTTTTTTTTCTTCGGTGGGAACAAACATTTAAAAATATGAGCAACCATAATCTCAAATAAAAATAATTTTTTTTTTTGAATAAAATAATATTATTATTATTATTATTATTTTTTTCTTCTTCTTCCTCGTTCACTGTCTGCAACAGACAGTGAACGTCCGGTGAACAGTAAAATCGAAAATAGGAAATGGGCTATTTTCTGGACTCAGTTTTTACATCTGACCGGTCCGATGGATTCCTCCGGGAGTCCTCTTTCCATAGGAAGATGTTTGGAGCTTTAAAACTCAGTGAGCCATCCGATCTTAACACCGGAAGCTCACTGACACGAGGAACCCTAAAATTTTCCCTAAATTTTGAAATCGTTTTTTCTCAATGAAAACAGAGCCAAATCCAAAAAAATTTTATTCCAAATCGGTCGAAATTGAAAGGGGAATGCAGTGGTTACCTTTGATTGAGTTTCTGGGCTGAAATCCGGATTTTCTTTGAAAATTTCCTATAAGTTACTGTTTCAAAAACTTAAAGGCTCGGCTGAAAATCAGAGAGTAGAGAGAAGGGAAAAGAGAAGGAAATCAGTGGGAGTTAAAACCGAAAATTGAGCCAGAATTTATAGGGTTTTTCGGTCGGGAAATCCGGCACGCGCGATGGGACGCGACGACGGCGAATCGCCGAAAAATCGGGCAGCACGGCATGCCGCACGCGGCTGACCCTGCTACAGTAACAGCAGGTTTTTGGTTTTTTGCAAATCAGCCTTTCAAGTTTTCTGAATTGCAGAAAAGCCCTTAGTTTTAATAAAAACCTGATTTTTAACTAAAACAATAATTTAAAAAGCTCAAAAATTTAATCCAACCTTACAGATAGGTTGGGTTTTAAAAATCTTAATCACCGTAAAAATTTCAGATTTTAACTCTTATTAAAAACTATTTATTTAAATAAAATTCATAAATTTACACTATTTACTTAAATAAAGAATTGTTAAAATAAACAATTTAGAAACATCATTTTGAGATGAAATGAAATATCTAGACCATTCTTAAAATGGTCTACCATAAAATACAAATTTCAAATTTTATTTCATTTTCAAAACCCTTTAAAATAATTAATACTCCCTTTCGGGGTTTTGACGGGCGATATTTAAATATCATTTTCTGAAAATAATTTTATTTTAAAATCAGAAATGTAAATCCTTCATTAAGGAGAACATTATTCACCAATAATATTCACAAAATTACACAATTTATAAAAATATACACGACAAGTGGTAAATTACCAAAATGCCCCACCAGCTCGACGAGCTGAATCACTGAGTTTTCGGGCTCAGATCGGGCCAAACTTGGGCTTTCCTCGAAGCCCTAACCAAAATCTCTGAGATTAACCGATTAAACAAATTTAACGAGCTAAAACTCGCCTAATCTGGGGCAGGGTATTACAAAGTGAGCACTCGCCTATACTCGGCTGCAATTGCCAACGCATATTGCTTGGAAAATTTAAATTTTATTTCATCTGGCTGCCCCCCTAAAGTCAGCAGGGATACATCTTTAAATAATACTCCATCTGTCCCATTTTAATTATCTCATTTGAAATAATTGTATTTTTTAAAGAACTCTCTATATAAGGCTAATATTTTATGTGATCTCATCCATTTTCAACATATTTTATACTAATCTAATATAAATAAGATAACTATTTTGAGACAATTTTTAAATTTATATAGGACAACTAATTTGAGACAGGGAGAGTAGAAAGGAACTCACTCTAACCTAATCTTTTGGGGCCCTAATCCCAAAGCAATACATATTTTGACTAAACTTACATACGTATTTTGACTTTCAACACCATTCCTAATTTCAAAGCAATAAAAACTAACTACACTACCATGACCGATTGGAGACCTAATCCCAACCTCATTAGGATTCTCAATTCGTTAGGACTGTTTTTGTGGCTTATGAAATAAAGACCTACCTAATTAAAAAAAATAAAAATAAAAAGTAATAGATCAAGACCGCTTTACCAACATCTGCCGCATTGCGGTTCCTTAGGCTTAGACTTCATGGTCTGGCTGGGCCCATCCTTCTAAAATAGGTTTAGACGTGAATCTGGATCAAAAATAAAATTTTATCCACCTTCATAAATAGGAGCGTTACTTAGGCTCTAAGCACTGCAAGAAAGAAAAAAAAAGGAGAAAAGACAAAGAACTGATAAACTAATTTCCATTTAACACAATAAAGATAACAAAAATAATGAAAAAGTTACAAAAACTCAAAAATACAAGATCCTCTTTGAGGCGTCAAGGTATTTGAAGTTTCAAACCCCTTTGCAATATTTTCCTTTTATCACAAACTTAATTCGATAAAAATGTTTTAAATTGAACTACGAGAGGTTATTTTGATGGTCAATTCTCATTATTCTATATAAGAAGTTTTGGAACCATACTTCTTTCAATATACTCATTTTGTCCCAAATTAATTGTCCTATATAAATTTTAAAATTGTCCTAAAATAATTGTCTCATTTAGTATAAAGTGTATTGAAAATGGATGAAATCACATAAAATATTAGCCTTATAAAGAGAGTTCCTTAAAAAATATAAATATTTCAAACGAGACAAGTAAAATGGGATGGAGAGAATAAAAAGGATCACTCTCTATAATTTGTACTCAAGTTTACACATTCTTCAAAGATTAGTTAGATGAGACGTCTAAATACTTGATAAAAAAAGAAGTTTTGAATTGATTTTTTTTTTTAAAAAGAAGCAATAGTATTATTTTATTTATAAGCTTTTTCACAATGTGGTAGTAACCATTCTTAATCAGTTGTCATTTGACATCAGGTCATTGGCTGATAAAAAACCGGTGCCTTCACTTGAATGTCATTGGTAATGGTAATTTTTATATAAAATTTTGAGATGGGTGTCTCTTAAAAAAAAAAAGTAGAGTATCTAAATGGTCACCCCTAAATTAATATGAAATCGTTGCAAATTGTTTTCAACCTCCTTGAATGAAATTCTCAGCAAACCCCCTTACTTATTGAAATGTGTAATCTAGATGGCTCATAAAATTATTTGGAAAAAATGTCTACAAATTTAAAAAAATGAAAAACCAATATTAACGAATATTTGATATAATTTTTTTTTTTTTTACATAGCATCCTATGATGACCTGTATATTTCATTATAATTTAAGAAATTTTATAAAAAACTTTAATTTTATAAAAATATCGAATCAATTGAGAAAATTACCCTACAACTTTATTAATTGCATTAAGACATTTTTATTCAATTCCATAAACATTCTATAATTTCATTTATTTTTAAAAAAATCAAAATGGAGATTTATCTTTTCCTAACACGTTGGGGCTAAAATGTAAATGTCGGCTGCATTTTTTTATAAGTGGGTGCAAATGTAGTATTTAATGTGCTTGTGATAAAGCTTCAAAGTCGCTTGTGTGAGCACAAAAAATTGACCTCAAGGCCGACCTTGCCATTGCGGTTAAGATGCCCATCTTATAAAGTGGGGTATTGAGTTCGATTTACTCTCAATCATAATATGCTACTCCATGTAGATTTAATCGATTTGTGTAGATTGAAAGATTTACATATGTTTATAGAATTAGTCTCACCTCCAATAAAAGGTAAGAATACTTATATTATAAAAAATAAAATAGTTTGAAAATTAAAAATATATCTCATTTATTCATTGAAAACGTCATCTGAATTTTTTTAATGATCACTTATAAAATATTTAACTTATGTAAGTGTAGCTCAACAGGTTGTCTTTCACCTGAAGAAGCGAGAGATTGTGGATTCGAGCCCCTATAGCCAAATCATGATGTATTTTAAAGGCAGTGAGCTAACAGGTAAAATATTCCACAAATTTCCATACTTGAATTAAAAAAAAAATGTCTATTTTATATTAATAATAACAATTTTTTATTTAATTGAGTCGGATAGAAATAGAAGTACGCCGAGATAGAAATAGAAGTACGCCGAGGAGGAGTTTGTTTCCTTGTAGAGGAGGCAATCCAATCCGATCCAATTTTCTCTCTATTTATATCCGTTTCGTGACCCCTCGGAAAACTGCCTGCCAACGTCAACTCTCTTTCTCCCCTCTATTTATATTTCTCCGTAAAGATCTTTTGCCATTCCATCCCTTTTCATCGCTCTTTGATCCTTGTTTGATTTCATCCTTCTTTTTTCTTCTCTTCCCCTTTTCTTCTCCTGCGTAAGTTCTTTCTCCTTATTTTTCTCATAGTTTTCTTGTTTTTCTCTTTCTTATGCCTCTTATTCTTACCCATGTCTGAAATCGCAGAGATCCGCTGCAAGACAAGCTTCTCCATGGCCAAAAGCTCCTTCAAACTCGAACATCCTCTCGGTTCTGTTTCCCTCCCTCTCTGTATTTGTAATTATACATGTGATTCTTTTTGTAAACCCTCAACGAGGGTATGGGGATTCAAGGATTTTTATTTTACTCTTTTAACAATTTTCTTTTCATATCTGTGATTTCTTTGTCAAAATTCCAACTGGGGTATTGGTGATTTTGGAATTTAGGATTTTTGTATTTTATTTTTGCTACTACTTTTTTTTTTTAAATTCACATCTTTGGTTGCCTTTTTTGTTTTTGAAACCCCCGCTGGGTCATTCAGAATTTAAGAATTTTTTATGTATTGTTTGGATCTTTGATTTGTTTCTAATCTCAAGCCGTTGATTAGGATTTGACTTATTTTATTCTTTTCTATATCTTTTAATTTTTTGCGAAATCCCAACTGGGATGTTGAGGAAGTAAAGGGTTTTGACCTTTTAATTTTTTTTTCTCTATTTTTTTCTTCCTATTTTTCTATATTTATATTTACTACATATTTGCAGTTATGTGCTTATGTCGTAGTCATCATCATCGTTTTAGCCACAATCCCATCTATTTGGGGCAGTTATGTGTTTATGTATGCATATGATTTCATGTATGTGATTGTTTTTGTTAATCTTTTCATATTTGTGACTTCTTTGTGAAGCCGCAGATTGGGTTATTGGGGGATTAAGGACTTTAACCTTTTACTTTTTGCCTCTTCTCCCTTCGATTTTTTTTTACTCACCAAGTAGTGTATTGCTGATCTGAAGATTTTGATTTTTGGTTTTTCTATAACTCTCATTTTTTTTTAAAAATCCCAACTGGGGTGCTGGGGATTTTAGGGTTTTGATATTTTTTTTTTATATAAAATTTCCTTTAAATTTTTATGACCTGTAGTTGCTTCTTTGTGAAACTCCAAATTGGGTATTGGGGATTTAAAGGGTTTTGACTGTTTTTTTTTTCATAAAGGTGATTGCTTTTTTGAAACCATAACTTGGGAATAGGAGACTTGATGATTTTAACTTGTTGTACTTTCCAAATTTTTTTTTTCCTCACTATTTATTGTTTTACTATATGATATTGATTTTAAATACATGTAAGTATGTAACAGGAAATAAACCCCGGTTTGCTTTATATAGTTTTTGTGGTAAACTAACAAAAACATATAACTCATGGCAAAAGAGGCTAATTGTCAACACCCTATTTTGCCTTCCTCTTTTTAAACAGTAGAGATTATCTGGTAATAAAACAACTATGCCTCCCCTTTTGTTCTTGGATCCTAGGAAGAATTCTGTTGCCATCCCATATGTAGTGAATTTGTTTCTCGGTTTTAATTTATATAAAAAGTGGAAAAGATGCATGTAAGGGGGAACAAACCAAATAAACTGTAAGAGAAGAAGATCCAAATGCAAACTGATATTATCAATATCTTTTTGTTTCATGGCTTGCTCTTTTCTTTTGACTGGTGGTTGTAAATTTAACATTATTTCTTGAACAAAACCTGTTTGTATCCATGTCGGTCTTCTCCAGTTCCATAGAAAATTGAAAAATTAATGCCACACTCGTGCTTATACTTGGTTTCATTTGATAAATTCTGAGTGAATGCTATTTGTTGGTTTTATGCCTTTCAAGTTGTCTGATGAATTACCTCTCAAAAGGTTTTTTTCCCCAACTCTAAAACAAAGTCTCACAAATCTGGGACTCTTTTCAAGTGCAAGATTATTTGTTGAAACTTGACTTTGTGGTTGCCTTGTTGCCTCCTCCATCCAAGGGCAGCTTCACAATATTTCAATGTTACTTCGCTATTTTTCCTGAATGCAACTGACATATTTGGTTGTCAGACTTAAAAATATGTATTATTTGGTGGCCCCTTACATATTGTTTGGGTTGAGTATGAATTCAATATGTTTTATTCTTTTGATTCTCTAGTTTGATGCGATATTGGCTGATGATGATGATGATTCTCTAATTTGAGGCTTTAGTTTGTTTGCTTATCAGAAAGGAGGCAGGCTGAAGCAGCTCGCATTAGAGAGAAGTATCCCGATAGAATTCCAGTAAGGCCCATCCTTGTTCTTCCTGCAGCTTACTTGTGTTGGTTTTCAGTATCTCATTGGATTTCTTATGGAAGTGTTTTTTCAATGTAGGTGATTGTGGAGAAGGCTGAAAGGAGTGATATACCAGACATTGATAAGAAGAAGTCAGTTACTTGTACTTATTTTTGTTGCCTGGATATGGTCGTGGTCTGTGTGATAATATTTTTCATCTGTGTGCTTACTCTGCATTCAATAATCATCATTCCTTTGCCAATCCTAATATTCCTAGACATTGTTCTAGGCATCTTATCTTTTTGCTTATCCATTAATCATCATATATTTGCAAATTTTTATGTTTATAGTCATTATTGTAGGATTGCCCATTCAGAGTGTTATTGGGAACTTAATCTAGATATGACACTTAGGAACTAGTTGTAATATAGTCCGAATTCTGAGTGTGATGGACCCACGGGTATGTGTTGCAAATTTTCTGAAGTAAATCTGAATTTCCTAGGGGTTGGTTTTTCTATTTCCTCGAGGAAAGCAATTTCATTGAAAAAATAGTATTTGGGTTCAATTCTCATGGTTTCCAACTTGTGCTACGAAATTCAATCTCGTGCCTAGCTGTGGAAACTGGATACTTTTGTTGTATGAACAAAGCAACCGTCCTATTGGGAAATGTATTCTTTGGAGAAAGGGGAAATGCCTCATTTTTTGTGTTTTTGGCAAAGTGCCCTAATACCATGGAAGAAGAGAGAAGGGCCTTATATTCCATGCTCTTCACTTTTAATTAGCTGTAACATGACAAACAATCCCTAGGAAATTGAGCTGTTCCAATAGTTGTTTGTAAAAACTTCCTCGGTATCAAATTTCTTGGCTGAATCTAAGAAAAATTAAATGCTGGAGGTTTGCTGTCCTCGGTAAACTTCACAGTTTTGGGGTCTGTCTTATCAAATGGATCAATTGAACCTACCACACCTGACCTAGCCAATATCAGACAAGTTGATACACCATGATCCTTTTATGCAACAATTGTCTTGGCTCGTTTCCAAGTGACCCATTTCTTAATTGGGTTTACCCAACCCTATGAATCTTAAGCTGGTCAATTCAATCTGCACATGTCCCATCCATTTGTTAAATGGGCTAAACTTGATCCATCCTAACTTGTACCCCACCTGTCCCAACCTAGATTATTCCCAACACAACGATTTTATTAATTTGTAATATGAAAAACCCCTTTTATTAATTTGGTTTGGAATGCTTAGTTGGTTTGAGGAGAAGGTAATATTGTCTTAAAAGAAAAAACACATTTATTGGAGTTGGTTTCCAAAAATGTCAATGTCATTTGTTTAGTATTGTTTGCAACTAGCTATGGATACATCTCTCTCTCTCTCTCTCTCTCTCACACACACACACACACACACACACACACACAAAAACTATGGATGCCATCTTAACAATGTTTTAAATGCATTGACTCCAATAAGATTTTTTCTTTTGCCCATTCCCATATTGGCATTATCAGTTGTAAGCATGGCAAAAGATTCGCCTAAAAATGATGTTGAAAATTCATATTGTCATTTGTCGTTGCTATTCAGGTTGCTAGGTTTCAATGAGAAACATGGAATAAGGGGAAGATCTTGAACCATGCCTTGGAATTATATGGTGGCATAGATGGTAGATGGAGTTGGAGTAGCTATGGCCTTTAGATTTGGTTGAGTGGGCATGCAATTTATCTGAGATGATTGTGTGAGAAATTGAAAGATCTTACATGTAGTAACTCACTGCTGATGCCATTTTCATTGTCTGGTTTGCATGGCTACAGCGTACATAGTTCTTTGCATGGTTTTAATCAGCTGTTTTTTTTTTCGCATCAGTTCCGTGTGTATTTTTCATGTGGTGGTTAGATATCAAAGGATTTACTGACATTTTTTCTTGCTGAATGGCAGATATCTTGTCCCAGCAGATTTGACAGTGGGGCAGTTTGTGTACGTGGTCCGGAAGAGGATCAAGTTGAGTGCTGAGAAGGCCATCTTCATCTTTGTCAAGAATATTTTGCCACCATCTGGTGAGATTGACTGGAAACTCTAATGAAACATTTTTATAATTTTCTATAATCATAGTAGTCAAGGCGTTCTTGCCCCTAGGCCCTCGCCTAGGCTCCAAACCCATTTTGTGCTTCCCTAGCAGATTAGCATAGGCCCTCACCTAGTTCTTTTAGAATTTTTTTTTTTTTTGATGTAGTAAACATTTTGAAGTTTTTTTTTATAATAGTGAGTAAATATTGTAGTTCATATGAAGTAATTGTTAGTGGTGCTTAATTAAAAATTTAATTATTAGGTAATATAGCATTTATATAGTGTACATGTTTATATAATGTGCTTGGAAGCTTAGTTGTTAATATATTTGGTGCTTTGGAATTAGTATTTTATTTTGCTAATATTGATGAACAGGGACACAAGTGCATGAACCTACATATAATATGCCTTTCTTGGGCCCCTTGTTGCTTTAGTTACGTCTACGCTTTGACTACTATGTCTACAACTATTAATCTATTTAACTTGATTTTGTAATTTTTGCAGCTGCTATGATGTCTGCAATTTATGAGGAAAACAAGGATGAAGATGGATTCCTTTACATGACATACAGTGGGGAGAACACATTTGGGGCCTTTTGAGGCCATAGGGAAGTTGCATGTAAATAAAACGCTTTGAAAAGGTGTATATTCTCTGCAAACATCTCTACGGTCTCTACGTCATGCTTCTGGAAGTCGGAAACTTGCTGTCATTTGCAAGCGCTGGCGACTCAAATTCGGATGTTAATTTCTTTCTTTTCATCTAAGACAATAGTTAAAACTTTAGTCTTTGATATGTGGTACTATCTTTTTAATTTCAATCACAAGTTTTTTATGCATTCTGATTTCTGAAAGGGCATTTTGTTAATGTGGGACTTAATGTTGATTCCCAGTCCACCCACCCATCCTTTTTAATCCTTGTGAATGGTACAGTCTGGGATGCTCACTGGTGGATCTCACAACCCATCAGCGTTGTTCCACTGATGGAACCATTTGGAAGTCTATACTTGATCTTGAAAATATTTTTTTTTTTATTTTGATTGGATCAATTACGCCATTTTGGGTATGGATTGGTTTTGGATTTGGATCCATTGCGGATCGATACTTGTGTTGATTTGGGTTCTCACTGATTTTGTGCATGTATTACCCGATACATGGTTGTCATTTTCTTCACAGAATTTAAAAACTTGTTTGGCAGGCTTGTATAAAATCCAAGCGTACCGTCGAGAGCCCAGGGTTCAATTGTTTTTGTTTGACAAAAAACCCTGTACTCTAGTAATTCAATGCAATCAATAGCTTGCAATTTGGAAAAATAGGTTTGGTGTGATTTAGGATAACCAGTCATCCCCAATCAGGCAGTATGGTGAGGGGTTGGAGGGGAGACATGGAAAGCACCACACAATTTCAATCTGATGATTGTGACTCATGAGAGAACCCAATTTGGTCACATCATAGGGGTTAGATGTGTGAGGGGAGGGGGAGATCTTAAATATAGGTTGAAAGAATTAGAGTGATGGTAAAGAATATACTTTAGGAAGTCGGAGTAATGAGTTTGATTTTTTTATTTCACTAAAAAAGTTACTTCATGTGGGTGTATGTGGTGGGTAAGGAGGTTTGTATATGCTCCAAAAATTAATCAGGTGGGAGGCTTGTACCTGTTCTAAGAATTAGTCGAGTGTGCTAAAAGACTTGGACATTTTGGTCATAAAAAAAGACTGGCTAATTTATATTGTTTTTCTTTTTGAAGTAATTAATTGATGTGCTACGGTTGATAGGCTCCTCCTAGTCTTGTATCTACTTGTGGTGGAGAATTGGAGATGCTATGTTTTTCAAAGTGAAGATTATGATTTTTTGAGCTTCTTTGTTGCGCTATCAGATCAAAGTTGCTTATTTTGATCACTAATTGTTTAAAAAATATAAAATGTGAGCCATATTTTTAATTAGTTTGTGCAAGATAGTGTCAGCCCCATCTTGGCTGATATGCATCTGCAATGGGTTGATGCACACATGAAAAACAGATTTTAGAAGGGGAGGGGAACTCTGCCTTGCCTCGTTGGTCTCTTGAAAAATAGATTTTCATGAACGAGGTGGTTTAGGTCTTTAAGGTATTCAACTAATTACAGGGTACGTGCAAATTTTCCTATCCACACACACTAGATAACTTTTCAGGAAGTGATCTTTTGAAGTATAGTGATAATCAAACTCAGAACTCCTGCTTCTGATGCCTTTTCTCGCTGAAGTTTAACTCAAATTAGGGTAAGAGCTTCCTCCAAGCAACTTCCTTTATTGCTCTTGTATGAGCCAATGGGCCTTCAAATTCTGCTGCGGATAAACTAACTTGTCAGGGGCGTTTCTATCAATGGAAATTGTAACTAGTCCACTGAAATTTGAGAGGGTTGGTTTGTCTTTTCCGTAAGGGTGCCCTTTCGGTCACCTTTTTTTATGTACAATTTCCTTTCGTTTTTCAATATAGTACATTACCTTTAAAAATAAAAACTTCCTTTTTCACTCTTATTTCTTCACATCCAAAAGCAGCCATAAATAATGGAATTTAAGGGTCCAACAAAAAAAAAATGGCCTTCTCTGCTTACATTTGTCAACTGTTTCTGAGTGAGCTAAATTATAGCATATGAATGAATGAAATTGCAACAAAAATCCAATTGAGACCTGTTTAGGATGAGACCTTAACGGGTCTTCAGCAACATGGGTTACATCCTAATTTTCTTTTAAGGTCTTGACTTGATACGAAACAGTTGCTAGAGTGAAATATTTCTTTTTGATGTAGGAGAACTTTAAGATTCCTACCTCTTCTCGGGTACGAGGGTGTCGGGTAAAAATTCTGGATGCACACAATGCCCCACAAGTCATGGGCATCGGGTGACTATGAGACTCGAACCCACAACCTCTGGTTTCTAAGCCCTGAAGTGCTTGGAAATTGAGCTCAAGACTTCTTGAATTATGGACATGCAAATCAGTCAAGTGGAAATTAAGGAAAGTGATGCCAAATATCAAGAATATGAAAGAGGTGTTAAAAAGAAAATACCTTATGTTGGAAACAAGGTTATGGTATGTTTTGCCCAAGGAGAAGTTTTCTGTGGCAAACCTACAACAAACTAAAGCTCAAAAAGCTAGTCCATATCAAATCATCAAGAAATTTGGCAATAATGCATATGAAATGGGATCTCTGGCATATTCAAATACATCTCCAATCTTCAAACTGTGAATATTTTTTAATATTATGTGATCAAGTACAAGAGGAAAATATGGAGGACTTTGCTAGCAAATTTATAAAGGTGGCAGAAGTTATTCAACAGATCTTGAATGTTTATGTTGGACAATAATTCCTCATCAAGTGAAAAGGAAAACCACAATCTGACAGCACATGGATAGCCGGAGACAACTCTGCTTGAGTCGCGGTTCAGATTTTCATGTGCAACCAAGTGCAAGAGCAAGCTCTAAGGAGTTCAGGCTAGCTCTTTGGGGAATATCAAGAAAACTCGACTTCGTAGGTACCACAGCACATGTTCAAAGGTTTTACTATGCATAAATGAATCACAGGTTGCCACGTCATTTTTTTTTATGATCAAGGTGTCCAAGGGTCTCACCTGTACTTGGACAAAGAACATTTTAACCTGACTAGTCCTTGGGGCATGTGCAAGCCTCCCAATCCCACGCATACTCGGTAAATAACTATGGGGAGTGGCCCAAAAGGGTGTTGAGCGTGAATTGAACTCAAAACCTTTTTTCATGAGGAGAGCTTCTTGACTGTCACGCTAACGCTCTCTTGGGTTACAGGTTACCATATCATTGTCGACAAGACATAGACAGGTGGAAAAGAAGAAACATGAATGGACAAGTATAATCACGGCAGCAAAACGGTTCAGAATAGAATGCTGAATGCCTTCTTCTTTGTTGAATTGGTAACTTGGAATAGAATGCAAAGTTGGTGGGTATTGAATCATGAGCAGTTTAAATATTTTCACGGAACAAATGGTTATCCATTGGAGCCTACCCTAGAATGATGGATAAATGACTAAATGATAATGATGGTGAGATGGTTACCTAGTGGGAATAGAATTTGGAGTAAAATGAACGTAAATCACATAATGTGGGATACCTCTTATCCAATGTTTCATCCCAAGTAATTATTATTCACAACTTCTCATAATACGATGACTCAACAAGCTACCAAGGACAAAAAAATCAGTATCCCATGTAACATGCTCTTTGAATCTGATGTAGGACACGCAGCTCATAGGCCCAATTTTAGTATTTATTATTTTTGTATTTTTAGAATTCTTATTTAGCAAGGAAGCCAGGTCGGTGACTTTCCCAATTTATTTAGGATTCTAGGATAAGATTAGAAGTTCTATTTTTGTTTTAGAATAATTAGGAAGTTTCCTACTTTGATTAGGAGTCCTTTTTTATTTTTATCTCTTTGTTTTCTTATAAAGATAGATGTAAGCAGAGGGACATCCTCATACGAATTTATGAATTGAATCAGAATTATTGCAAGGTATTTTACCTTTTATTCCTATTTTTTCTTCTCTCCCTTCGTTGCAAACGATTCTATCCTATCCCTGCCTAGTTGCAGGCTGATTCTTCATCAAAATCCGTCACTTATTCATGGTAAACTGGATTTACTCATTTGACCAAAATATCCTAATTACTTGATTTGGGGATATCAGTTTCCATCCTTAAACACTCACTGAGGAGTTACTTTGATGGTCAATTCTCACCATTATTTGTGGGAGATCTTGGGATCGAGCCTCCCTCACTACTAAAAGGGCCACTCCCTTTAATTCTGTATTCTGCGTGTGGTTAAAGATGATTTCTCTCATGTGTGGTCGTATTTTCTACTCCAACCTTCCTTCCTAACTTCTATTATTTAACTTTTTATTTCAGTATTATCATTCAGTTAGTCATCTATGATCTTACCTGAAAGGCCTTGTGATACTCCCACAAAGCAGCATTTCATGTTTCTTAATTTTGTGATACCCACTGTTGCCATTTCTTTCTATTCATTATATTTTCAGCAATCACTTTAAACTATTTCTGATAGTAATAATTCAGTAAAGAACATAAGGTTAAAGGAGGATTCCTGCTGTCATTATAAAAACAGAGAATTAGAATAGGTGACAAAGTATTAATAGAAAACACAATAGCTGGTTTTCAGGATTTTGTGGCCCCTGCTGAAAAATGAAATCAATCTAAATGACTGAAGAGATTTAGTCAGTGGATGACATATGTAGGAAAAGGAGTTCTTGTGCATCACAAACTCAATCAAACTATGAGATGAGTAGGCATATTTAAAACTGCTACAGAACAAAAACAAATAACCAACCATTGTTAGGTTTTGTTGAGCTTGATTATCAATTGTAACAAGGGTTGGCTGTCTCTTCTTTGTTTTCTTGCCTTCGAGCATAGTGAATCTGGTTTGAACCAGTGAAGTGAAAGCACCGAAAGGGAACCACGTAAAATCTCTGGTTTTTGTGTGTTTAATCTGTGGTTTGTTTTTCCGTTTATTATTTGCGGTTCTATTCCCAACAACCATGAAGAACAAATTTCAACTACCCAACAGTTAACCCTAGAAACTCACAGGCGGCGGAGTTGAAAATTGATTGTATTCGTTCAAAAAAAAAAAAAAAATTTCTAAACTACAAGAGCCATATAAGACCTCAATTCACACCAACACTAACACTAGTCTAAGTGAAAGACCTCAATTCACTGTATTCACACTAACACTAGTCTAAGCGAAAGATCCATACAAGGGGAAGCAAAAATGTCCACGCTACACTCATTGTCATTCTTATTATATGGAACAGAGAGTTGGGATGCCACAAATTATCATTGTGATAGCCAGTGGATTCAAGTAATGATCTTCTTGCTTCAACAGAACAACAAAAGAAGCTACAATCACATCGATTGAGACGAATAACACAATACAAACCTATGTAAGAGCGTCAGCACCAGCAACAATCTCCAATATCTCCCCTGTGATCTTCGCCTGCCGCTGTCTGTTATAAGCCATTGAAAGAGTCTTCTTCAACTCCATTGCATTGTCTGTGGCACTGCTCATTGCACTCATCCTTGCTGCCAGCTCACTCGCCAACGATTCCTGAAGTGCTCTTAATATTTGACTATTGAGGTACAGTGGCAGCAGGGCATCGAGGATCTGGACTGGGTCTTGCTCAAATTGCAATATTGGTGAGAATTCTGGTGTGGGGGTTCTTACCAAATCACGTTCAACTGTCAACTTCCCTTCCTTGGTGGTAAGGCGGAATAGTTCATCCTCTGCAGCATCAACGCAGTTCCCATTGATATCACAGATCTCCCCCTTGGGTGAGAGCGGAAGGAGGGTGTGAATTATGGGATCCGACTTCACCAATGACACGAATTTAGTGTAGAGAAGCTCTACCTTATCCACCTCCTCGCTTATAAAGAGTGAGAATACATCATCGGCAATTGCCTGAGCTTCTTTGGTGGTGGGGAGGTTACCACCTACAAGGAACTTGTCGACGGGGATATACGGACGGCGCAGGAAGTAGCTGTTGCCCTTCTTCCCTACGCTGATTATAGTGAAATTAACTCCAAGGTCCTTCAATTCCCTCATCCGGGCTTCAGCTTTCTTAATCACATAATTGTTAAATCCGCCACAGAGGCCACGGTCACCCGTAACGACGACGAGGGCAACTTTCTTGACAGGGCGGATTTTGGTAAGAGGCACATCTATGTCTTCTGTTTGAAGGTTCTCATTGATGTTGAAGAGGACCTCCACAAGGGTCTCGGAGAAAGGTCGTCCATTGACGACGGCTTCTTGGGCACGTCGGACTTTGGCAGCGGCAACAAGCTTCATTGCCTCAGTTATCTTCTGGGTATTCTTGACTGAGTCGATACGCTCACGGAGGTCACGGAGACTGGCCTGGATTGGGCCCGGTGAGGAGCGGGTGACAGGGGACGGCGAAGACGAAGAGGGAAGGCGAAAAGGATGGAAGAGAGAGCGAGAGGAGAGCGAATTGGGATCGGACAGAGAGGGTTTGCAGGAGACCAACATTGTAAGATTGGAGACTGACATGGTTTTAAAAATGGATAAAATTTGAATAGTTTTAATGGGTATTCTTTGGTGGGTGTCTTAGGAATGGAATGAATCGAATGGTTTTCTGGATTTCCTTTGGTGGGTGTGTTTGGATTGATCGAAGAGGATTGGAATTAGGCACAGGAAGAAGGCAAAGAGAACGCAGAGAGAGAGAGAGAGAGAGAGAGAGAGAGGTATTGATCAAGTGATTGGTTTGGAAAATGAGTGGAGGGAAATGAGAGATGGAGAGAGAAGGGAAAATGAGTGGTGTGAAGAGGAATTTGACCGTTGGGAGAGGATTTTTTGAGGACTACATTTCCTCCTTCCTGCTGATTTGATTTTCCTGTTAAGGTTTACTTGCAGAGATATCTGTCCTTCGCTCATTTGCTGATTGTTACTAAGGCTGCCTTTGGATGGGGGGTAAGGGGGTTACCCCCCTTTGGTAACAGGGGGGAGGGGTAAAACTTCAAATTTTTACCCCTCCCCCCTCCCTTTCCAATACCCCAACGGGGCAAGGGGTATTCATTTTTGAATACCCCTCCTTACCCCCCCCCCCCATTTTGCTTATGAATTTTTTTATTTATTTATTTATTTATTTTGATAAGTACTTGCCTTTTATTTTTTTTAAAAGCACTCTATTATTTCCATTTGATAAATTTCATATCACCAAACAACAAATTATATTTTTTTTATGAGGGGTAAATTTTTACAGGGATTACCCTTGAGCAGGGGTAATTGTACGTAGGGGTAAACTGACATATTAATAATTTTATGAGAATTAATAATTTTATTAAATCTATATAATATAAAAATAAAATTTCTGTAACATTTTCAATGTGATGCATTTGGGTGAGGGGTAAATTTTTACAGGAGTTACCCTTGAGCAGGGGTAATTGTACGTAGGGGTAAACTGACATATTAATAATTTTATGAGAATTAATAATTTTATTAAATCTATATAATATAAAAATAAAATTTCTGCAACATTTTCAACGTGATGCATTTGGGTGAGGGGTAAATTTTTACAGGGGTTACCCTTGAGCAGAGGTAATTGTACGTAAGGGTAAACTGACATATTAATAATTTTATGAGAATTAATAATTTTATTAAATCTATATAATATAAAAATAAAATTTCTGCAACATTTTCAACGTGATGCATTTGGGTGAGGGGTAAATTTTTACAGGGGTTACCCTTGAGCAGGGGTAATTGTACGTAGGGGTAAACTGACATATTAATAATTTTATGAGAATTAATAATTTTATTAAATATATATAATATAAAAATAATATTTCTACAACATTTTCAACGTGATGCATTTGGGTGAGGGGTAAATTTTTACAGGGGTTACCCTTGAGCAGGGGTAATTGTACATAGGGGTAAACTGACATATTAACAATTTTATGAAAATTAATAATTTTATTAAATATATATAATATAAAAATAAAATTTCTGCAACATTTTCAACGTAATGCATTTGGGTGAGGGGTAAATTTTTATAGGAGTTACCCTTGAATAGGGATAAACTGACATATTAATAATTTTATGAGAATTAATATTTTTATTAAATTCATATAATATAAAAAATAATAATTATAATTTTTATGAAGAGATATGTTGATATTTTTTATTTATTTATTGGGATTTAAAATAGTAATATAAAAAAAAATCTTTATTTATATTTTTAATATTAAAATGCAAGTGTTTATTTTAAATTATAATTATGAAAAATAATTTATAGAAATTAGATAATATTATTATAAGTTATATTATTAGAATTTACTTCATAAATATTATTTATAATTATATTTTATAAAAAAAATATATTAATATATCATGTTACCCTTACTTGTAGTTAACAAACAAGATTTTTTACCCTAACGGTAAGGTTTACTTTACCACAACAATTACCAAACAAAATAAGGGTAATCCCAATTCAAGAGTCACTCCTACTCAAAAGTGACCCCTACTTAGGGGTAACCCCTATAAAAATTATCCCTCATCCAAACGCAGCCTAAGGAAACCTAAGTACAAAACTTGCTTGGCTACGCTGAATATGGCCGAGTCATATGCAAAATGGCAGTGATAAATCACTAAATCCATCAAACCAAACATTGAAGGGTTGGGCTGATGGTAAATAAGATCGCCTTATGAAGTAAGGTTTTAAGTTTATTTATATTCAATATTTTTGGGCTACTATCCATTAATTAAATTAGTATGTGTGAATTGAGAGGTTATATAGTCGTGAGCTTAGTCTCACCTCCACTTAAATAAAGATACTCATATTACAAAGATTTTTTTTTTTTATCAAACCAGGGGTTGACAATTTCTTTTGTCTAATTTGAAAGACAGATTGGAATCTTCCATGTCTTGAAAATTTTAAATTAATTTAACTTAATTAAAATCAAATCATGTCGGATTGGATCGAGGGACTTAGATCCGATTTTTAGATCCAAAACAACTTAAATTGAATTAAGAAACAAAATTTATGCACTACGTTTTTATCAATTGCTATTTATCAGCATACTCCACCTCAATTATGAAAGATTTTAGTCCATTATCTTTATTTTTCATAACCCAATGGCTCTCAAGGAAGCCCTCTTAACTTTAATTTTTATAAAAATAATTTTTCTTTTTTATTTTGTTAAAATTTAATAGATGTTTGGGTTAGATTAGGTTAGATTGAGTTGAATAAAATTAAATTCAAGTTAAATTGAGTCAGACCAATAATAATAATAAAAAAATTGAGTTGAATTGAGTCAAAGCCAGAAAAAAATCTATTCTGAACTCAAATTTGAGTGAACCCAACGCAATTCTACCCTTCCTCACACTCCAATGCTTTAGTTATCAATAAATAGCTATTTTTTTATATAGCTAATATTTCTGAGAGACTGAATATTTATGGTAGGTTGGGCTCGACATGATTGGGTAAAAAATATAGAAGATTTCATGGATCATACAATAAAAAAAAATGAGTCATGAAAAATCAATAATTAGTAATTAAAATTTCAAAATAAATTTTATAAAAGATAAAATAATTAAATATATGTCAAACTTTACCTATCCACTATCTTTTATTCCCTCCATCCCAAAATACTTGTTTTATTTCGAATTTTTTATTTTTTAAGGATCATTTTCACATGGAGTACGCCGAAAGTCTATTAATAGATTATCTGAGTCAATACAAATATGATATGAATAATTTCGAGATGGTAAGATTACAAATAACCTTTAATGAACTTAATTTAATGCTCAGTAAACTTTTCCTAACTATGCAACAATGCATGATTTCAGACAATGAAAGTCGGATATGGAAATAATTATAAAATGATGCACGTGGGAAAGTCAAAACTTATTAAAGAAGGTCGTTTTCCTATCACGTTAGAAGGTGATTTGGAATTTATCGAAAAGGTTAAAGCTTTGATTTGTGAAAATAAAGAAATAGGACAAGTAATTTGAGGCAATTCCAAAATAAATATAGAAAAAGTATTTTGGGTCAAAGGCAGTATAAGTTAATTTTAACTAAAGATATATGATTCATTTAACATTTTATTAAGAAACTTCCTATAAAGCCTATATTTTTTTTAATAAATATGCCATTAAGATAAAATTAAGATAAAATAGAATACATCTAAGTCTATGTTACCTGACAGTTTGCAGTAATAAAGTAAAGTAGTTTGAGATATCAACGTCATTATCTTCATCATTGCATTATTTCAAAGAATAATTCGAAGCATCAATGTCTTTAGTAATAATGGGCACCATCTCACAATAAATTGAAATATTTTCATCTTTACCATTTAACTTTCAATTTATTCTGACAAATGAATGAAAAACATATGAAAATTTCAATTTATAGCGAGATGATGTCAAGTGTTAGTAAAAATAATGCTAATATTAGCAAGTGTGTTCCAAACATAACCCGATCCGAATTGATATATATGGAACTCGACCCGATCCAACCCAAATTCTCAATCTGAATCTCACAACCCAACCAGACCAGACGTGACCCGAATTCTAATCCGAATTAACCCGAATTCTGACTCGACCCGCATTTTGAATCAATTTTAGACTAATTTTAGCCGAGTCGGGTTGGGTTGTGTAGGGTCTGGTCAGGTTAACTTATAAAATCTTCAATCCGACTCGACCCGAATTTCATGTGGATTTTTATTTTCTCAACCCGACTTGACCAGCTGAGTCGAAATTCTTGACTCAACCTGTATGATTTCTCAGTTCAGGTCACGTGAGTCAGGCCAAAACCTGACCCGAGTTGCAGCCCTATGAAAAATGGACCATATAATCTTAAAATGACGATAGTGCCCTCTATGTATCGTAGCTCATACCGATGCCTGGCGAAGAAGGATCTGAATGGTCACTTCTAAGGTCTCATCTAAATTTTAAGCAGTCAAAATAATTTGCATGAGTCAACAATATCAATTTGATTGAAGAGAATCCACATATTTTAGTGTATTTTTTAGTTAAGTTAGTGAGGTTCACTATCAATTAATGGTTCAAATCATATATCCATTTTTTCTTGAGTTTTACCAAATTTCATTGAATATTCGCCTGCTTTTTTATAAATAGTCATTTCGTAATAAAACCACGTCAATAACTTAGCATACATTTACTAGAATTTATTTTCTATTTTTTTGGATTTTTTCTACAATTTTTAAAATATTTAAAATTCTCAATTTCGTAACATCAAAGCAACATTTGATTTTCTAAATGTTCGTCTAACTAATGATACAATTAGATAGAAATTAAGCGCATAGTACAATTAAGGCGTAACAGCTACCCTACACCGAATCCCTGATGCTCTGATAGGAAACACTTATAAGTATGAAAAATTAAATATTTATATTTTAAAATTTAAAAATATAAAGCTAATTTGGCTCTTATTGGGCTCGGGCCTGGGCCTGGGCCTTTGGGTCGGGGCCTCTACAATTAGCCCCTTAATGATCGATGTAGCTTGTGGCGTATTCTGTTGTAAAATTTTAAATTTATATTTACTCGTAAAACATGAATAAAATTGAAGTATAGATATATACAAATTCGAGGTCGAATCCATATGAAGTTGATTTTAGATTGAACGAGAAAACAAATTAAAAAGTTTAATATTTTAAATCGTAACCTAATTAACAAATTGTAAGGAGAATGATTGAATTTACAATTCAATCATTTGAGTCTACTTTCTTCTCTCTCTCGTTTGGGTGGTTAGCAATCTTATAGAATTAGAAAAAATAAATAAATACAAATTCATATGTATACTTAGATAAAAATATACCAACTTCTAGTTAAAAATTAATTTCTAACTACTCAATAAGATGTTAGATGGGATTGATGTGATTGGAGGGACTGAGTTGTCCGCCATGTATCCCATTTTCAGATGGAACTATGTCGAAATTAAAAGAATTACAAAAAAATTAAATAAAAGAATTGAATATTTCTAAGAATAAAACTGTCTTAAAAGATTAATTTAAGTCCAACCAAGTTGAACGGTATGGTTCAATTCTATTTTAAGCACTAAGCTCAACCTCATTTAATTATTATCTTTTTAAAAGAAAACTTTGTTATAGATGACAACTCGTCCTCTAATTTTGTCCGTGTCAAAATCGATGTATTAAAATAAGTACTAAGAATGCATGTCATGCACTTTTACTAAAAGCATCTTCATTTTGGGGAAAAAACCTAAAACCTAAAATTTTAAACTTTTTTTTTTTTTAAGTTTTACATGTGAAAAATCGTGGAAAACCCATCGTAAAATTTCCACAGATGATACCCACTGGCCTCAAAGCAGACTAAGGCCATGGGGGCTTAAACTTGGCACTTTTTCCTTTTTGAGGTGGGAGATTACCAGTTTACTGGTTTTCAATCATGATCCATTGCTATTGGATAATGGCAATGGATATGACTTGATCAAATTTAATGAAAGTGATTTTTGATAGATCTTATACTTAAGAAAACAATCCCTTTAATAGATCTATCACTGATGAACTTTCCACCTAAATGCTCATAGTAATATTGTCCAACCACAAACACTCTTAAGAATGAAGTAAATATCAAATCATTGCTCTCATAGTCATCATCAAATCTATCTAATTTTATTTCTTTCATTATCCAAAAACTAAACAAACAAAAATCACAAAAATTAAAAGGTTATTTCTTGATAATCAGTTTTGAGTTTGATCTAGGATTCAATATGAGTTTCTAATGCTTTATCATCCTAGGAAAATACAGTGGCGGCGTTCAATGGTTTAGGTTTAACTAAAAGATGTGTCCCTCGCTAATTATTTAACTTGTTTAGGTGTTCTCTTACTCCCTTGAATGTTTTTCTTATTTTTTCGAAAAAAAATTGTACGATATGCATAGAATAAGTAATCCCAATGCTTCTTGACTTATTCTAGTGTCGTACGGCTGTCAATGAACTTCAATATCATCTCATTATGGGATAATATGGTCAACTAATAGATATTGTTCAATACATGAGTATAACTCATCTTTAAAAATCGGTTTATAAGAGATGGTGCCCATGTGCTTATAAACCTCAAGACCCAAAGGTTCATTGGCAATATGAGACTTTGCTAATACTCTCCTTCAGAACCAGGGCTAATACACTAGTCTCTCCCTCTACGCAAGGCTGGAGTTATGAATCCGACACATCTATATGGTATCACTGCTCTGATATCATGTTAAACACATGAATAAAACTCATTCTTAAAAACTGGTTTAAGGAGAAGGTGCCCATGTGCTTATAAACCCCAAGACCCAAAGGTTCATTGGCGATTTGAGACATTGCTAATAATTTCAATCTCCTTCTATTGTTCTATCCTATGGATTTGGTTTGTGCGATTGTGGCAAAAGAAGTGTTGCCTAAGGAGTATTGGACCCCAAAAATGTGGAAGCAACATCAACACATACCAAATAGCTATTAACTCGTCAGACTATACATCTAAGTTTTTATAAGGTATGTAGATCACGACTACTTATTTCACATTTGTGCTTGTTAGAATTCAATAATCTCTATCACATCTTTCTCAACTATTTTTGAATATTCTAGGCATTACATCGGCATATGAAGTCAAACGGTCAAGTCACCCATCCCTCAATTGTTCCATTCTTATATGCATTATCCACTTGATCGGAAGCAGCTGAGAGTGAGACTGAAAGATGTTTGAGTAAGGGCAAGCATTAATCTGTCTCTTCAACCCCCTCGAAGTTTGTTTTGTGAAATCTCGAAATAATCATCCAATGGAAGCTATTCAAACACAAACAAAATAATCATCCACAGAGAGAAGACAGATTTATGTGGCTCGACCAAAGGCTTACGTCTACAACAACAATCGACAAAAATCCACTAATATCAAATGGGGAGATACAAATTACAAATAATCTCAAACCCAATTTCTCACCATCACTCTCTCTCTCTCTCTCTCTCTCTCTCTCTCAAACAACCAAACTCTCGGTTTCCCGAGAGGAGCTACAATGCCAAGCCAAGCCAACTAGCTTCTCACCTTCTCTCACTATATATTAGTTTTCATACAGGAAAGAGATACAAGTTGGACCAGGCCAAATCGAGCGAATATTCTAACAAAGTGTTACTATTTCACTGAACTCCATCAAAACTTAGAAGTGGATCACACGCGGGGTTGACAGCGAATCTGATGCCCCAAACAATCTGCCTTTGGACTTGCTTCTATTGACATGTGTGGAGTATTAGGAATGAAAACCCAATGAGAAGGATTAACATTTTGAAAAAAAGATCACATTATAAACGTTTACTAAGATTTTTAAAACTTGTATATTCTACTTTCATTTTAAAACATCCTGCATTTCTCAAAATTATTCTAAAGTTAAAAAAATAATGAAACAGGCCAAATTATCAGTCCAAGACTCTATCAATGGCAAGATCCATGATATGAGCCATTGCCATCCACTCCTGTATTCAGTTAGAGGTAACAATTTCCTCCTCCAGACCGAAAGTTTCTTTGGGCCATGAATAAGGCATCCCTGTTTTCATTAATCCAAATTCTTTTTGTGAGAAAGCCAAAGTTAGTCCATGTCCCAAATTCCACCTGATAAAACATTCAAAGCCTCTAATAGAGAGCCAAGGACCAAGATGAGTCAAGGAGACGACCACAGACTAGATACAGGCAAGATCGTCAATCGGAAAATCATCTAAGATCTGCAAATCCCAGACGTACATTATATTTTGTTTCACTTCAGCCTGTCTGGTAGAGAAGCAGATAATAGATTGGTTTCAATTTGGGGAGAAACATGCCTCCTAGCCAAGGGCTGAAATTTGGGAGGAATATCTCATTGTCTTCCCCCTCAGTCATAATCCCCTTGTATATTCCTCTTACATCAAAATAATGAAAAAAAAGGAAACAAAAAAGAAAAAAAAGGAGTAGGGAAGTAATGTCCCATTTATGGTAATCATCCAAATTAGAATAAATGTGGTAAACTATGCATGGTGCCGTGCAGTTGGGTCTTGATCGATGATGCTACCACTGTCATTCCCCTACTCAATTTGAATCATGCACCAAATAGAGAAAATCTGCACAATGTGACCTAAGTACTATGTTTTACTTCACATAAAAGAGAACTGTCACATTCTCTGATGATAAACTCTAAGGAGACTGGCCTAGCAAGATTCACCAGAGAGACTGGACATCTCATGTGGACCCAGCTCCACATGATTGAATGGGATGTGCTGTGTATCACATGGATGAGAAGAGTCTGACCATTATCCAGCCCCAAAAAGTAATAACAAATAGATAAAACATAGTCTCATAATCCTAGCTTTGTGAGATGGGTCATGAAAAATCAATATATATAATATATATATATATATATATGACTTTAAATTTTCAATGACCAAAACTATAAGGCTAAGATGATGACTAGATAAAAGTAAAACTTTACACTTCATCAACCTCCTATTTGTGTGGTCTTCACACATCCCATCAAACCGTGTAAAGCTTAACCAAAATTTGATGGTAGTCTTCTTAACGCCAAGGATAAATCTGCAGTCTCCTTAGCAAGGATAGAAAATGAAAGCTAAAGATAGATTTTGAAGACTGGATTTCACACCTCAAGCTATAATCGTACATGAAAGGTATTATGTATCACCATCAACTGTGGTTATTTAAGCACTTGTAGGCTTGTGAGCAATTGACCATTGATTTTGCATCTGTTTTTTTTTATGACCAAGGTGTCCAAGGGTCTCACCTGTATTTAGATAGGGAACATTTTAACCTGATAGTCCTTAGAGCATGTGCAAGCCTTCTAATCCCACACACACCGGGTAAGCAACTATGGGGAGTGGCCCAGAGGGTGTTGAGCATGAATCGAACTCAAGACCTCTCTTCATGAGGGGAGCTTGATTTTGCATCTGTGCATATCATCATCCACTCCCTCTCTGCATGGTAGCAGTGTTATCTTGTATTTTCCCCCTTGGGGGCCAACCTTGCATCCCTCTCTACAAATGCAAGTCTAAACCTCTGCAGCTGAAAATTCTGATGTAACTGAACCCAATGGGATGGTAAGACATGTAGGCAGTGACAGAGAGAGTTGTCACAACCAACATTGAATAACTTTAAGTCCTCAATTAGAGGCAGATATAAATTAACATGATTAATCCTAAATTCCTAATCCTGTAACAATGAGGAAGGCATTTTCAGGATACAAAAGTACTTGAGAACTTGGATGTGAAATCTATCAGTTAGTTGAGGCCAATTAGTACGTAAAGCAAGTATTCTAAACTCTAAAGCAGCATGTCTTTCATAGAAAAGGACTTGTTGCCCATCGCACAAACATAATGTTGGGATACCCTCCTTAGTGGAGGAGACCCTTGTGCATGCACATGACTCCTAGGAAATGCAGAAATCTCCTAAGAAGTGAAGACTCCTAGGAAGTGAAGAAGAGATCATTATGACCTTGATATTCACAACTATCATCTAAACCTATATAAACCCCTCTCCTCTCCTCATTTCAATCATTCTACCAATTCAACCTCCAAGTGTGCGAGACACTTAGAAAAAGAGCCTCACTTAGAGTGAGAAGCAATCCTCTTGTGCATACAAGAGAGAGTTCGGTGGTGAATATCTCCAAAGGTGATTTTGGAAGAGATTTCTGACTTTAGTTAAAATTATATAATGTGTTTTCTAATGATACATGGTATGTGAGGATGGATATATAGGCTTCACTTTATTATATTTAAGATTGTAAATAACCAAAATTCAATGCCAATAGCCATTTATTGTCAAGCAATTCAAATGTACCAAAGACAAGGAAAATCGCTATTGATTTCAATTTGTTGGATCAAATAACAAAAAATAAATTTTGATTCTAATGTTTTATTCTACAATACTCTCTAGTCCTATGAGATCCATTAGCCCATCACCTTCAACATGTGAAAAATCACTTTATTTCATCTTTATGCTTCATGTACCTCTTTTACAATCTTCAGTGTTCATTCTTCTTGTTTCTTCATTCCACACTGGAAACAGGGCAGAGAGAGAGAGAGAGTTCAATGAAATAGGCATTGTTCACATGGTGCTGGAGAAGATATATGTGGGAAACAAGAGATGATAGTGAGGAAAAATGAGATGAAAGAAGGAAAAGAATGTGATAAAATTCATGATCCTGACATGCACATCTGTATTCAATCTGATTCTAACGCTGAAATATTGAAGCTTCATTTGGTTTTGGAAATGGCAGGGAGGAAAGAAAGTAACATCTTTGTAATTTTCTTCCAAGGATTCTAACTTTCTCTACTTTGTATTTGCCCAGCTCTTTTGGCCGACAAAAAAATGGCATTTGATCGAGATTTGGACACGATTTCATACTTCCATCTGATGTAAATATTGATTTTAAAATTGAATTTAAAAGAAATTATATCTCAGTAGACATTCCTTGATATACAAGAAAAGTAACAGGAAATAGTGGAAATAAGACAACATGTGCTCTGCATCATTGTTGCTAGAGAGAGATTTGGAGGGTTATTTACAGATTTACAAACTTTGAGGCGGCCAATAGTCGTATTTTCAAAATAATCTGCATATACAACAGTATTCTAACTAAAGGTATGCAAAATTGTTGGCCATGGCCCCCGTTGGCTCCTCCCTGGATCAGCCCTTGCCAATGAGAGACAAAACTCTCCATCAAGGCTTGTTCCATTTTTCATTTTTCTTTCTCGTTGATAACTAAAAAGATATTATTGAAGACGAGAAAGAAGATCTAGAAGAGAGTTCAGTGCCAAAGAGGACCCGGGCATGAAACTTAATTGCAAAAACAAAAGAAAAACATGGTAAGAAGTATAACATTAACAACGTACCCTTGATCAATTCACATTGAATTGGTCCACTGAATAACCTAAGAAGTGATTCCCAAACATCATCCACTGAATGATGTTCCGCTTGATGCACTCAATGGTGCTGGACATGGAGAAATCTTTATCTTCAAAACTCGCCTGTTACATTCATTCTAAATGGACCAGGTGATGGCCAAAGGAAAAAGTTCCACAATGATTGACCTGTCTTTTGCAAGATGCCGAGCGCCAACCCTTGAAGGGAGCCTTGAAAGAGGGAGGACCCAAGACAAGGGAGGGAGGGGGAGATAGAGCGAGAGCAATAGTAGTCCATAATACACTCATTGTCATTCTTATTATATATGGATAACAGAATAGGGAGCTTGAATTCGATCAATAATCTTCTTGTTTCAATTATTGTCACTAAACAAGTACATTTGAAGAAATATATAATTAAATAAGAGAGAACAACAACAGAATCAACAATCTCATTGACACAGGACAAACCTATGTAAGAGCGTCAGCACCAGCAACAATCTCCAATATCTCCCCTGTGATCTTCGCCTGCCGCTGTCTGTTATAAGCCATTGAAAGACTCTTCTTCAACTCCATTGCATTGTCTGTGGCACTGCTCATTGCACTCATCCTTGCTGCCAGCTCACTCGCCAATGATTCCTGAAGTGCTCTTAATATTTGACTATTGAGGTACAGTGGCAGCAGGGCGTCGAGGATCTGGACTGGGTCTTGCTCAAATTGCAATATTGGTGAGAATTCTGGTGTGGGGGTTCTTACCAAATCACGTTCAACTGTCAACTTCCCTTCCTTGGTGGTAAGGCGGAATAGTTCATCCTCTGCAGCATCAACGCAGTTCCCATTGATATCACAGATCTCCCCCTTGGGTGAGAGCGGAAGGAGGGTGTGAATTATGGGATCCGACTTCACCAATGACACGAATTTAGTGTAGAGAAGCTCTACTTATCCACCTCCTCGCTTATAAAGAGTGAGAAACAATCATCGGCAATTGCCTGAGCTTCTTTGGTGGTGGGGAGGTTACCACTACAAGGAACTTGTCGACGGGGATATACGGACGGCGCAGGAAGTAGCTGTTGCCCTTCTTCCCTACGCTGATTATAGTGAAATTAACTCCAAGGTCCTTCAATTCCCTCATCCGCGCTTCAGCCTTCTTGATCACATAATTGTTAAATCCACCACAGAGGCCACGGTCACCCGTAACGACGACGAGGGCAACTTTCTTGACAGGGCGGATTTTGATAAGAGGCACATCTATGTCTTCTGTTTGAAGGTTCTCATTGATGTTGAAGAGGACCTCCACAAGGGTCTCGGAGAAAGGTCGTCCATTGACGACGGCTTCTTGGGCACGACGGACTTTGGCAGCGGCAACAAGCTTCATTGCCTCAGTTATCTTCTGGGTATTCTTGACTGAGTCGATACGCTCACGGAGGTCACGGAGACTGGCTTGGATTGGGCCCGGTGAGGAGCGGGTGACAGGGGACGGCGAAGACGAAGAGGGAAGGCGAAAAGGATGGAAGAGAGAGCGAGAGGAGAGCGAATTGGGATCGGAGAGAGAGGGTTTGGAGGAGACCAACATTGTGAGATTAGAGACTGACATAGTTTTTTGTGGGTTTTCTTTGACAGGCGCCTTGAAATGGATAGGATTTGAATGTTTTTATGGATTTTTTTTTTGTGGGTGTTTTGGGGTTGAGGACGATTTGAATCAGGGAAAGGGAATGCAGAGAGAAGAAGAGAGTGAGGGATTGGTTTGAGAAAACGAGTGGAGGGAAATGAGAGGTGGAGGGAGAAGGGTTTTGGATGACGATTTTTAACCGTTGAGAGAGGATTTTTTGAGGATTACAATTTCTTCGTTCTTTCCATTCTGAATTTTATGTTTAGGTTCGCCGGCGGCGGATTGATGACTGTGTTTCCCTCACTCGCTAACACAGTAGATTCATGAAATTCTCATGACTCAATTTAAATTATAATTAACCTTTGATAAAATTAAGATAATTTTTTTTTTTTTTTAAATACCAAGTTATCCAAGCGTCCCACTTGACCTCCCACAAAGAGAGATAAAAATTGACCATCAAATTAACTCGTCAGAATTAAATTAAGATCAAAATTACTCTACAAAATGAAATTTAATCTCCTTTAGTATGATCACTTAAAGCAATTAATCTTATTAAATATATATAAACATCTGGTTTAAACTAAATAAAACAAATGATTTATGTGAAACTCTTCATTAAATCTTCATCTTGTTTGTTCAAATCAAATGAATAAAATGATTGAATGAAAAACAGTTTTTTAAAATATCAATAATCTTATTTAATTGATAAGAATAAAATGCCCACTAAGATAATATATAATTAAAACCAAATTGACTCAGGGAACTCGTGATTCAAACATGTCAGTGATAAACACAATAAAGCTGCCTCGAGCATCATATTGTAACATCATCCGATTCTCATTTATATATTTCGATTTTAAAAATTTACATTTCTATTATATTCTATTAAAATTTATGTATTACTTTAGTATTTCTCACGAGATTCTCTAGGATTGTGAATGGGCCAAGTTTAGGTCAAGGGGAAAGTGGATTAGTTTATTTGACATTATTTTAAAGTATGATAATGTTAATAGCTGGCAAAATAGAAATTCCTCTCAGGTAGCTTTGTCATTTAAATATAGAAGACTAGAGATTACTTAAGTAGAGATTTAAAATTTAGTATCTACCATATCTCATCATTGGTCGATATTTTTCTCTCACTTAATTTTTTTCTTTCTTAAAAAAAAAGAATGTTAATGTCGGCCGATACGTCAAGTATATAAAATTGTGACACTAAAAATAGCGTACATAAAGAAGAAAAATAGAGAAATAGAATATTGAAAATGCTCAGAGAAAGTGATAAAAAAAGACATGATAGTAGTAAAGTAATGACTTTGTCATTTATGAGAAAGAGAAATAGAATACAATGTCTTTCCCTATTTCCTCCAAAAAAATCCATTTCTTGAAGGGAGATAGAGTTTGATGAGAAAAAAAGAAAAGGTTTTATTAACTTTTGCAAGACTGTATCATTTGCTTTCCCTGAGGATAATATTTTTGAGGAAAACAACAAAAATATTGAATTTCGCTTTCCAATGAAGATAACATTTTTGAAGAACTGATTTGTTTACCAACATTTTTACCTTGGTCCATCAAATTTATGTAAAATATCAATTTTCTCCAAATAAAAGGGAAGAGGGAAAGAAGAGAGACTAAAGGAAATTTAGATAAAATAGATATTTTACATAAATTTGGTGCACCGATCACTTTCTTATTTTTTAGTAGGGTTGAAATCGGGTCGGGTCGGGTTTTTTAAAATTTAACCCGATCCGAGTTACTAATATATGGACTCAACCTGACTTGAACTTTTAATCCGGACGTCTTGCTCTGACCCTACCCGCAAATTATAACCCGACTCAACCTGAAACCCAACCCCGACCTGAATTTTGAACTTACTTTAACCTACTTTTTACCGGGTCGAGTCGGGTTAACTTAAAAATCTCTAAACCCAACCCGACCCGACCCGACCCAAATTTAATGCGGGTTTCTGAATTCTCAACCCAACCCGACCTGACCCGTTGACCCAATTTTCATGATCCGACCCACATGATTTTCGGGTCGAGTCAGGCCAAAACCCGACCCGAGTTTGACCCCTATTTTTGAGAAAAACAACAAAAAATATTGAATTTCTATGATCTTACGTGATTATGGTGTAGGATTATAAAATTAATTTTCTCAAGGAAAAAAAAAAAAACAACAGCCCGATACTGCTCATGCTTATGTAAATATAGCAACGCTGGTAACAAAGTATATATTCTATAAGGCAAATGGCCAAGAAGTAATCGAGTCTTCATTATTATCATTTTATTGAATAAAATAAAGAGCAAAGTATTAATCTGGCGGTTGGAGACGGTAGTCTCAGAAGGCAGCAGCTTGACTGATACGCAATTTCCAATTCTATTTTAAGAGTTAATCATCCAGACCAAGATCGAACATTCCTCTTTTCATTCATTCCGTCACCAGCATCGATCACCCCCCTTTCATTCATTCCGTCACGAACATCGATCATCCCTTTCATTGATTCCGTCATGGCTAAGGACTGGAGATACAATTCTGCCGTATGGGCAAAAGAGAAAGCAGAAGCAAAGTTTAAGGTTCAAGACTACCGAGGTGCTGTTGACTGTGCCTACGTTGCTAAGGGTATATTTCCCGGCCTCGATGGCATCGACGACCTGTTGGCTGCCTATCAAGTTCATCTTGCCGCAGCAAAGAAAGATTGGGCTGCTGTTCTTGGTGTAGATGACTCAGCAAATCTGGGTGAAATCAAGAAACAATACAAGAGAAAAGCAATGGTGGTGCACCCAGATAAGAATTCTTCAGAGGCTGCTACTGATGCATTTAAGTTTGTAATGGAAGCATATGAAGTTCTTTCTAAGAACTGTCAGAGTGCTCTCGATTCATCATGGAATCATCAATCCCAACCGGCTGCCCCTGCTTCATCACCGAATCATCAATCCCAACCGGCTGCCCCTGCTTCATCATCGAATCATCAATCCCAACCGGCTGCTCCTGCTTCATCTTCAACTAGTCAATTCCAACCGGCTTCATCTCGTTTTGAGAGACCATGCCCGAAGTGCCAGAAGGTTTGCTTCTTCGATACTCTCAAGCGCTCCTCGATCACATGCAGTGCTTGTGGACGTAGATTTGTTTTCAAGGCTTGAAAGAAGCTTGTTTAAGATATTGTACTCGGCCAAAAAAAAAACAGCAAAAAAAAAAAAACCAGAAAAAAGAAAAGAAAAAAAAGAAGTAGGAGAAACCCCATGGCCTCACAGGCTCAATTGGTAATGCCTCACTTGGAGGTTCAACTGGTAATCTCCCGCCTCAAAAAGCGAGAGGTGCCAAGTTTGAACCCTCATGGCCTCACTTGATGACTCAACTGGTAATACCTCACTTGGTGGCTTAATTGGTAATCTCCCGCCTTAAGAAGCGTGCGGTGCCATGTTCGAGCCCCCATGGCCTCACCTGTTGACTCAATAGGTAATGCCTCACTTGGTGGCTCAACTGGTAATCTCCCGCCTCAGGAAGCGGGAGATGCCAAGTTCGAGCCCCCATGGCCTCAACTGGTGGCTCAATTGGTAATGCCTCTTTTGGTGGCTCAACTGGTAATCTCACGCCTCAGGAAGCGAGAGATATCAGGCTCGAGCCCCCATGGCCTCACCTAGTGATTCAACTGGTAATGCCTCTTTTGGTGGCTCAACTGGTAATCTCCCGCCTCAGGAAGCGGAAGATACCAAGTTCGAGCCCCCTTGGCCTCACTTGGTGGCTCAACTGGTAATCTCCCGCCTCAAGAAGCGGGAGGTGCCGGGTTCAAACCCCCATGGCCTCACTTGGTGACTCAACTGGTAATCTCCCGCCTCAGGAAGCGGGAGGTGCCAGGTTCGAGCCCCCATGGCCTTACCTGGTGGCTCAACTGGTAATGCCTCACTTGATAGCTCTTCAAGCCCACACGGCCTCACCTGGTAGCTTAACTGGTAATGCCTCACTTGGTGGCTCTTCGAGCCACCTTGGCCTCACCTAGTGGCTTAATTGGTAATGCCTCACTTGGTGGCTCTTCGAGCCCCCATGGCCTCACCTGTTGGCTCAACTAGTAATGCCTTTCTTGGTGGCTCAACTGGTATTTCTCGCCTCAGGAAGCGGGAGGTGCCAGGTTTGAGCCCCCATGGCTTCACCTGATGTGCCCTAAGGCTAGTGGAAGGATCTCCCGGATTTGATTTTGGATATTCAAATTATTATTTTCTTCATGAAATGTTGTACATGTATTGTCCAAGATCATTAATTTTTAAATAAATTTCTTTTTATGATTGTTTTTATCGTATTAGCCATCATTACTTTATGTGTTGTCCTTATATATGTTTATCTATTTCAATTATAAAATAAGAAATTATTCAGTCTAAACAAGGTATCTTTTAATTTAATTGTGATAATTTGAAGATTTTCCATTTAATCCGTCAACTTAAACTAGGATTTCAATTTATCGTAATAAAATGAAGAGCGAGAAGTATTCATTTATAACGAGCTATTAATAAAACCATCGGCAACAATATCAATTCTCTAAATAAATTCTACTTGGATAAAACGATAGAGACAAATATTTAGAAGTTAGTCCTTCATATAATTTTTTGACTAAGATTAAAATATTATTTTGTTAATTACACAATTATTTAATGTGCAAATAATGTGGTTTTTTATTAAATTTAATTTACGTATGAAGCATGTAGTGACACTAGTTATAAATTATACATTAATTCATCATAAATTAGATAATTAATTTTTAAAGTATGAGTTGATTAAAAAGTTTATACGTGAAAAAAGAGCTGTATCAAAAACAACTTGTACTCAGTTCATTAGAGAGTCTTGGCAAAGCTCCAACAGAGATTAAGAATGCATGTCATTCACTTATCTTCCCTGAAAACATGTTTATTGTGGGGGGAATTTGCTAAACTATGCTTGGAACCCATCTGAGCACCAATCAAATCATGATTACAATAAAAAGAGAAATCCAGTTGTGATCGATTACTATCAATACAAGCAATTGGTGCATCCAGCTAAGCCCAACAATGATTTCATCTTGACAGATTTACCAGGTATATGAGGCTTGCAGATGATTTTGTGTATTCATGGGATTAGTCTCGAATTAGTCTCACATTCAATGTAGAGTAGATATATCCATGTTGTCCAAAAAACAATAATTTCATCTTAAAATCCAACTTCAATAAAATCCCATTATTTCAATTTTAATGTTTTATTCAAATTTAGGACATCTCAAAAGCCCTTATGAATGAAACAAATTTTGTTCTCAGTGCTGCCATAATCATCAAATACATTTAACAAACTATTGTACCCAACTCTGTCAAACTTTGCTAACTAGATCTCACATCTGGATTTGACAAACTAATTTACACTGGCAAAGGCCTATTTTTTTCTTGCTTCTACTATCATAGTATCATGTGATGGAGATTTCAGGAATGGAAATTTACTGAAAAGAATGAACATTTTGTACATTGCAGATATCTCTTAAGAATGAACAATCAAAAAGAGAGAACTGTAGCATTCTCTAATGAGAAACTTTAAGAAGACAAGTTCACACCTCAAGCTATAATCATACAAGAAGCTATCAATAAATACAAACCCACCTTGTGAACATTGAAATTGTATCTGTTTCAACTCCGGTTATGTAAGAACTTGTTTGCTTGTGAGGCAAGTGCAATGGATTTTGCATCTGCACTTGTCATCATCCACTCCCTATCTGCACGGCGTCGGTGTTGCCTTGCATTCTTTGCCCTCTTGGGGGCCAACCTCGTATCCCTCTCTACAAAAGCGAGTCTAAACCTCTCTGCCACTGACAATTCTGATGCATCAGATTCCGATGTGATGGTGATCCTTGGAGCAACACTTCGAACAGCCCAGGTCTTTGGATCAATGTCCTTGACGACAAGATCATCCAATGCCACATCAGAGAATGCTTCACGAGGAATGTTGACTCCTCGAAAGCCAAATGGAGATGGCTTCGGATTGACTAAAATACGTGGACATTCAGTTGCCAAGGTGTCCATTGAATGTTCATCAATTGTTGGCTGGAAAATGGAAATGAAAAACAAGTTATGGATCCACAAACAAGGACGACACAGCAGCATACATGAGTAACAATTATTCCGAATAAAAGTGGACATTTCACAAGCAACTTTCTGGTGTATAAAATTTAAGGATGATAACACTCATTGGACTTTCTGCCCCTCATGCACATGGTACAAGTGTTCAAGATCCAATCTGCTTCAGGCAGGCCTGGCATGGATGTGCACCCTGCCCAAAGATTAATTCAGTCATCTGGCTGGCCTACTTTTGTTCTGGGGCATCCACTGATGAGTGGCACTGGTCCTTTGTGTGCCTGGAATACTGGTCTTAATCATGCCAAATGGTATTTGATACAAAAGTATTGTGCAAAACATACTAAAATTATTAGAACGTCACACTCAATCTTGAGGATATTCTTAGGGAATGAATAGAAAAATACAATCCTATTTTACGAAGAACAATCTGGGGGTCCCAAGAATACATCACTACTATTCTTTTTTTCCTGCTTTTGAGCAAGAGAACAACAGAACACATCAAAATTCAAATAACAAATTTACATTGTGATACATGTAGGTACTGATACCAGAGTTGTCACAACCAAAAAAATTGCATCGAATAACATAAATCCTCAAATAGAAACAGATATATGAATTAACATGATTAACCCCAATCCCATTATAAACAAGAAGTCGAAGTTCTAATACTGGTACTCAAGAACTTGGATGGTGAAATAAATCAGCTTGTTTCAGCCAATTAGTACGTAGAGTAAGTGTACTAAAGTAGTATGTCTTTAATAGTAGGACTCATTGCCCATCCACAAACATAAAGTATCTGGTTGTGCTTCTGTTATATTTTATCTTTTATAAGGAAAAAATACTTCTATGGGAAAGTCATAACAAGAATAAACCATAATAGACATTTTAGTTACTGAATGATTTTGATCAATTGCTTGACAAAAAAAGCCTTTCGCCAACACCTGTATGCACTCATTACTTCCTGATAGAGTACAGCTAGGTTAAACTGATCTTACCTTTCAAAAAAAAAAACACATGCACACACAAATCCTAGAGAAGAACAAAAATAATGAACATGAGCACACCCATTAGGGTGAAAGAGTGCATACAATTTATACTGAGTGACATTGTAGCTATGAAGGATAGACAAGGATGTATGTGTTTGCACACGGGTTAACCATTTCATTTTTGCAGTTTGGTAATATTTATATCTTACTACCAATGTGAGGCCACACTCTCATGCATCAAGACTTGGGAATCTCTTCATAGGTTGTTCAATGGGCCAATCCTATGGGAATTGAACGAGGGTATGATGTTGAGATCATACTTGTGACAATTTCTTTTCCTTTTGCAGCTGAGTTTCTTGTCCCCATTTCCTCATTTTGGTTATTTTAGTTGACTCATAGGCACAGACCCAAGATTAGTAAGTAGTCAGTACTAAATACTTTGAATTAAAAAGTTTAAATTGCATTAAATAGAAAAGAGCATACCCACACAAGCCACCGCAATGACTGTACACCATTGGCAATGTCTGTGCTATCCAATTCCTCCCAAGATTCACCTTCAACATCATTCAATTTTGGCTTCAAGATACTCAAGCATCTTCTAGCAATGGAATCACTCTTGTTGCAGCCTCTGCAATAATTCATTTAACTTCTTTTCATATCCTGTTATAACATTTTTTTTAAAGATACATGATAGAAATCCAGGGAAAGAATCCAATTGAAATAAATAAAATAAATTTAAATGACTTGGTGGAATTCTATAAAGAGCAAATATCCAATGAGGGAGACCTTATTCATTCCCTGCATCTCCACTACCTATTAAATTCTGATGAATATTATAATTTTGAAATATAAAATTTTCAAGATAAATGGTGGAGATGCAAGGCCTGACAGTATTTCTATTAAGTCTCCTCCATGTTATCATTTCTCTATCAATTGACATAAGAATCCTCTGTATCTATTCAAGTTCTGTTGAGGATTTTGTAAAAGCACAAACAGGCATGTAGACATAGCCCATCCATGTTGGCTCACATGGACCAGCATAGCATCATGCTCAGAACACTCAAGCCACCAATCAGGGAGGTGGACCCATCATGTATGCTTCCAGGTTCAGTACATCCTGATGATGTCAAATTATGGCCCACAAGGTCATCAATGGTGGCACCATTCACAATAAATGCAAAGAGAGAGTGCACTTTCATAGAGAGACCCATGGCTTTTTGGCTTTAGAAATTATGATCAAAGACCGACTTTCTGAAAACTTTCAAAGGGGAAGACAGGTGCTCCAGGTGGAATTTCCTTCTCTTCATGGCTTGTTTAGTGCAGGATCCAAGACTTGGAGCCTTAGATTCAAGCAACCTCAAACCAATCTTGATGGGTATTTTCTTCTTTTTTTGAGTTTTCTTTAAGATTAGAGGGAAGGATTTCTTGAGATCCCCTATTCTGAGTTGTAGCTTAGGGAGACACCCCATATTGCATCAGACTTAGTCATTAGGTGGACCATACATACGGACACGATATGCATATTAATAAAAAAAAGCCCCAGCAGTACAAAACCCATGTTAATGAACCCTTGATGCAACAATAAGACATGAATTGGGCCCATGATCAACACAGGATGGTCCAAATAGTAGGGTGTATTCATTATTTATTTCGCTTGATGAAGGACAACTTCCCTTTTTTATTGAAGGTTAAGGACAAGGATGTCTTTTGTCCATCCTATGCATTCAAATTGTTTGGGTTAGAACAAATATGATGAGATCAAAGGTTCGATAAATGTAAGGATTTTGCAATCATTGCAAGATTAGTACAACGTATAATTTCTGTAAGAGGGCAGGACAACTTTAGCTTTAGGTCCTTTTCAGTGCAATAAAAATTCAAGATAGGTCAGTAAAAAAAAGTGTCAAAATCAGATTTTAGTGGGGAAAACTTCAGCGGCAGGAGGCTTTTAGTCTGTTTAAGACAATTTGGATATGATCTGACACTATTTATCATCTCTTATCTGCTCCGATGCTTGAAAACAGCATGTGATGATGAACCCTTGAGGAGATGTTGCTTAGATCATTCCAAGACTTTCAAGGTAAATTCTGACGTTTTCTTTGGACACAATTTCCATGTAGAAGTTGCAGCTGAATAAGAAACTTCTAATCAATTAGGGGGTCCAAACTCTAGCCAGCCTAAACCAAGTCAAAGGGCTGACACATGTTTTGGATCTATTCTAGTCACTATCATGCTAGATAATCTGCTTCTGTAGGCTAATTGCAGGGGTTGTCATGTAATTCAAGGATTGTCGATACATATAATCTAAGTAAACCTTCCATGCATGGAATATACACATATTTGAGATAAATCGGAATTGGTTGATTTCTAAACTTTTTGGATGTTGTGGGTGTTTATTTTTGAAGTGCAATCAAGAAAATTCTGGACCTTTTGGGATGCACCAAACACTATTAGCATTTCATCCATTGCTAATCAGACTTCATCCATTTTGACCATGATCTATCAAAGTATCAATTCATTGGACAGCATTAGTATTTAGTTCATACAGCTTCTATATATATGTAATTGCTACAGTAGAAATAAATTATGCTAACAATACAGTGCAGAAATTTTCTTTTTATTTTCTTTATTTAAAAAAAAAAGATTGACTCCTTTCTTCCTATCAAATATCAAATTGACCATGGATAGGATCATCACTGCAGTAATGGTTCTTTTAACATAAGGATGACAAATATCCATGCCAGATATGTCTGTCTTCTGTGTTAAAAATCCACACACATGCACCCCATAAAAAAATGTCCTAAGACCAAATTTGATACCCATCTGTCCCATAGGATTAGGACATGACTCCAAATACCATCAAAATTTTTTGACACATGAATACCTTTCTATCCCAAACCATACCCATAAATGGAACATACCCTGGTGGACCCCATAAGTTGAATGTAGTCTATAGCCCTTTTTTGGGGTGTATTAGATATATAATGTCAATGAAGTAACAGAGCCACCTTCAGTATTCTTCTGAAAATAGAGTTCTTGTCCAACATGACAAACAAATTATAAGATTTATTTTCTTTTTGAATTTACAGAGATGCTGTAAAGAATAGAGCATACCCCCATCTCAAAACTTCCAATGAATGGCAATGACTTAAGAGATCTGATACACCAACTGCAGTAATTTCTCTACAGCAGCTGAAAAAAGAAAAGAAAGCTCAAAGTTTTCCACAGATTTACTTGCAAAAATAGATATCTATGATTTGACTAAATCTCATTGACAACTGATCGGAAATTAATTCAAGCAATATCTAGCCAAGGAAATGAGCCTGTAACATAGTTAATAGGTTCTTATTGTTGCAATAACAAAGGTTGTGGGTTCAAGTCATATGAACATCAAATAGACAATCAGGACATGTTGTGAAAAACAATTTGCCAAAATCCAATTATAATTGCCAACCTCAGATACATGTGATGAATGACTTTGATGAGTTAGCTAATGAACTGGTCATGTTAAACAGTACAAAAGGTGAAATCCTTTCCTTTGAAATGTAAGCTGACTCAAACCTGGAGCCTGTGGTTGTGACATTAAGCACCTCCCAATGTGCTAGTGAGTGCTAAAGAAGTAAAGGATTAGGAGCCACAATGTGTATCAACTATCATTTGGCGAGTGGATAAATAAAAAATTGATAGGTGTACCAGTGGATATTGAACATCCAGTTAGTGGACCACTCTAGGTGAATTATAGCACATCAGTTGAAATTTCATATTCATAGTCCTCCAATTTATCATCCATGTCTGGATGGTCAACAATGGTCACAAGCAACAATTCAAACAAAAGGGCTTTATATTGAATCGTCAGAGACAGTCACAAATTGCTATATTTCACCATTGGCCAGTCCAACAGTTGGTCCATTAGCATGTTAGGCCAATTGGTCCAACCAAAAAAAAAAATTGTTAGGCCAATTGGTTAACACATTCACAATGTATAAATTTGATCTCCATTTAGTAAAGTACTCAATACCGTACACATCGGAACCAGCCTCATATACAAATGAGGAAAGATATAGCTTAAAGAAAGGAAAAAGAAGACGACAGAAAAATCTTGATGTCACACCTTACATCAACAGCTCGCAGCATATTACAAGACTCTCTCACTTTCACCAGACCAAAATCAGTGACTTTCGACCAAGAGATATCTAGGACATCCCAAGAATTCTCAGCTAGTGCAATGAGGACATCATCATTCAGTAAATCTCTCCTCCTAGCAACAGCCAACAATGCCATCTGCAGTTCAACAGTGATCTTGAAATGAATTATGCTATTCAAGAAACTTCAATTAAATAGATATTTAGAACAAGATTACTCACAACATCAAATTTTTCTCTCTATGGAAAATGTGAATATGATTTAAGAACTTTATGAGTTAACATGCATCACTTTTAAACCTGGTTAAAAGTTGTACTATTTAGCTCAACTAGTGATTTTATGGCATGCAATATGGAAGGGAACCCTCAACCACATATTGAATGTCTACTTTTGTTCTGAATATTTTCCTCTCAGATATCTAATTTGTTTCAATTGTAAAATGTAGAACTTAGTAATAAGTTGCAGAATCAAATTACAGTTCCAGAATTTTTTTGTCATTCAAGTTCTTAGATCCCAAAACACATGCTGCTACTTCTGGGTGCCTACCTAACACCTCAAACTTCACAAATATGGCCTCAGATTAAGTAGACAATTAGCGGACCTTAATCCATTTGTAACTGCCTCTTTTAATGATTATAAGGCTGAATGAAAGCAAAACTACATAGAATGTAGAGCATAGAATCTATCCTAACAACCAGCTTCTGCTACAAAAAGCCAGTTGAGTTTGATCAATCATGTGAAAGCATAAAGTAGTTCTAGATACAAATTTATGCTTTTATACATACATCTTCATATACTTTTACTATTGTCCCTATATGTAAAGAGGCATTTAAATCATTTGTAAAGGGTCTCAAGAATGAACAAAAGGGCATTGAAGACATTTTTCTTCTTCATCATGAAAAGATCCATTATGTCAAAGCACAAGAATGATTTTTAAGGGCGAATTCGGCATTTATGTAAGCCTTCTCATATTCTTATGTTTTTCATTTCTTCATCTGTAGAAGGGCATTTGAGTCATTTATAGAAGGATCCAATAACTAGTAAAAGGGCATTTCATGCTTCCTCGTTGTCGAGTCAACTGCAAAAGGCATCAAAATTCATGAAGGAAGATTGAGTATTCTTCTTCATTTAATTACTTCGTAAATGTCTTTGATCATCATCACCATAGCCATTAATCCATTTGTTATCTTTGATGGTTAGGAAAAAGTATTCAGGTCATTCTTGTAATGGTGATTAATAATAATTAGTAAAAGGGTGTGTAGTAAAAGGATGTTTGAATCTTTCCATTTTCTTCTTCGTTTAAGTAAGTTTAACTCATTTATTTGAGCCACCAGGATGACTTCAGTAATTAGATTTTTTTTTTTTTTCTCCTTTTTCTTGGTGAAAATGGCAACTTTTATTGATGAAGAAAAGAATACACTAAAAGAAAACCACTACAACCACTTCGTGCACACACACGCAACCTCCAGAAAGACACCATAAAAAAAGAAGCAAGTGAAAAGAGACAGCAAATTGCATTAGATCACAACACTCACTCCAAGCTCTAAAAACATCTGGAATTGAAATATTTTGGAATTCACTTTTGGCACGAGGCTAAGAAGTGCTCTAAACTTCACTTCTTCAACAGTTCACCTCGCCCTAGTAGTCTTACTATTGAAAATTCTAATGTTCCTTTCCTCCCAAATAGACCTCCATAATTACTTAAAAGGCATTGAGTCATTCGTAATATGCATCAACAATTAGTAAAGGCATCCAAATCATTTTTATTCTTGTAAACTTCAATAATCAGCAATGTGAGTTTCACTCATTATTCATCTCTTATTTATAATGGCACAATCATCATCATCATCAGAGACAATATCCCATCTACTTGGGGTCAGCTTTTTGAATTCTACTTCTCTATTTGACTCTATTGTAAAGACACATTCAGTCACTCCACTCCACTATTTGTCATGTCTTTCCTCATCCCTTCGCTCCGCGTTTTCAATGGTTTATCCCTTCTCCTTGTACCTACGACTTATAGACCCTCAACTCTACGTACTAGGGTTGTCTCTGGTCTTCTACTTACATGCCCAAATTACCTCAAATGAGTTTCTCTCAATTTGCCTTCTATTGGGGCTATTTTTAAACTGTCCTCAATGCAGTCATTTCCAACTCTATCCTTTAGAGTTAGACACTCATTTAACGTAATATACACATCTCCGTCACCTTAATTTTATATATTTGTCTTTTCTTCATTACCCAACACTCTACTCCATTTGGCCTCCTCATTTGATGAGGTTGCCTGGTTAATCAAGTGGAGGTGTGCATCTTGGGCTGCAATGCTTTAGAAGTTTAAAGCCCATTCAGCAGACTGCATTATGAGGAATTGGGGTGAGGTTTTGAATGATAACCCATGCATCCAATCTCTTCATTTAGTCTAGGAACCTCCCCCTCTCGTTTTCTTCAAATTAAATTTTGATAGAAGTGATTTAGGAGCCCCTAACCTGCTGGAATTGGAGGGATTATAAAAACTGCCATTGTGTTTTCAGGACCTGCTGGGATCTGTTTTGCTCGTGTGCTGAAGCTTCGGCCCTCCTCTTTGGCCTAAAGTTTGTGATTGATAGGGGCTTTCTCCCTCTTTAGGTTGAAAGGGACTCCGCGTGCGTTGCTAAATAGGTGGGCAAAGAGATGAACTTCCCTGGAAGCTGGCTGATATCATTGAGGAAATTCTGGGTATTTTCAAGAGCTCTCCTATTTCTATCTCGCATGAACCTAGAGAAGTTAATTAGGAGGCTGATGCACTTGCTAAAAGGGGAGTTACTAGGTCGCAGGTTGTTACCTGGGATTATCAACTACGCATTGACTAGCCTTCTTTTCTTAATCTGTGTTTGGTTTTCATACAGAGGTGTCTTTGTTTATTGGGCTGGCTTGTTCCAGGTGTTTTCATTCCTTTTTCTTTTTCTTCAGTTTTGGCCCGTGTTGTCGGATTTTTTGTTCTGTTAAATGATTCCATTTTCTTTGAATAAATATCATCATTATTCAAATAAATAAAAAAATTGCTCATACACTAGCATTGCATGTCCGATGACTTTTTTTTATAAAATTTGCCCTTTAAACAATTGGGAACTCTCTTATCCCACAAAACTATGCTAGCTTGTCTACATTTTGCCCACTCCACTCCTATCCTATTAGCTATATCTAAGTTCAACCCTCCAAGTTATTTCATCACAGATTTCTAATGAGTCATTTATAATGGCACAATGAGCCTCAATAATTATAGGAAGAGCAACTGTGAAAAGCCTCAATAGTGAGTACAAGGGAAGTCAACCATTTTTCTGGTTGTAAAAAGCCTCAATATTTACTAAATGGCATTCTAAGGCGTCACCATTCACTTCAGTCACATTTATATAAGGCCAATAATAAGTAAAGCAGCATTTGAGTCATCTTCGTCTTCCTATTTCATTTGAGCTAATATATGACGGCCTTAGTCATCAGTAACTATTAAGATGACATTTAAATAATTCACCTCCTTACTGTAAAAAGTCATAATAATTAGTGAAAGGCCATCTGAGACATTTTGTTCTCTTCTTCTTCCAAAAAAACTCATTCTTCTCTTCTCACAAAAAAACCTCCATAAGGCTCCAATAATTAGTAAATGGTCTCTTTCTTCATTGGTAAAAAGCACCACCTCAATAATCAGTTAAAGAGCTAATAATTCCCTGGTGTAAAGCATATTATTTGCAGGATATATCTAATTAGTTAGACAAAACTCAACTAAATAATAAGCTAGAATTGGCGAAATGCCAAAACGCTTTGAGGTGAGTGGTTTAAAATGAGAGCAAGGAATATGGATTTATTAAAATTGAAAAAATATATTTTTTCTGCAAACAGTGAAAATAACTTAGTTTGCAACCAAATAGGCCCTAAGTTTCTCACTATAAGTACAAAAAAATGTCCACTGCAAAATTTACATATTTTGAATAAAAAAATTGTTTGTACAAGACACTAAAATTATTTGAAAAAAAAAAAAAAAATTATTAGCAAAAGGATCATTCTCTTCCATGTTTCTTTCTTTTTCTTCTTAAAACTGAATAATAAGCACATTATTCAAAAATATTCTTTAAGTCTAAATAACTCACAACTTATTCATGGAAAACCAAAGTAAAAAAAATAACAATTTTTAAAAAAACTGGAGAATTTGTACATGAGTTGTAACCAAAGGGAAAGAGAAGGTATCCTCTTAATCAGTGGGAGGAAACATCAATTTAAGACAAAAAATCAGAAGTGCCATCAAGAATTTCTAATACCTTTATATAAGGTGGAAATTGTGCAGCAATCTCACTTAAGTCTTCAATGATATCCTCAAAATGTTGCCCAAGGACTCCGAGGCATAAGCTGACTAAACTTCGACGTTTAGCCTTTTCAAGAGGTAACTCTGCAAGATACATTTTAAAAACTCATTATAGACTTCAGGAGACAGTACTCTCACATTGTGCACACAGATTCAATTATATAACCACATTTTCACAAAATATCTTCTAAAACAAAGTGATGCTATTTAAGTAAGAAAGCTGGAATAGGAAATGCATGAGGATAACCGCTGATGATATAGAGGAAATATGCTATGGTTAATCATACTATCCACTCATCCATACACCTGCAAATTAGTGGTTTGACATCTTCGAGATCATAACTGTTCACACGAAGATGGAGCCTGTCATGTTCAGAAATTATGACTGACAATCTTTACCACTACAAAATTCTAACCATTAGTTATGAACACGTTAAATGTTGACTAACATTACTTTTGATTGGTCATCTGCCAATGAGTTATCTAGAACTATCCTTTAGGGGAGATTTAGCCCTAAACAGGGATCAGTGCAAAACAATAACTCACAAGCAGACATCAGAAGAAGGAATGAGGATTGAAGGATGATGATGACGATGATCCTACTGGGGAAATACTAGGGTCTAGGGTATGGCCATCTAATGATGGAGCCAATTAGATAAACATGTTACATAATAACAGGTGGGGCGCAAACAGTAACTTTGCTGATCAAAGAAATTCATTTTTTTTTTATTGATGAAACATCAAATGATACTTCTAAGATATTGCACGCTTCATGCAAGGAAGAACCCATTACAACATTTGTAAATTGTACCATGATGCAAGAGCGTCTGTGAAATTGATGATCATAACTTGCCCAGTTTTTGTAGAAAAAATAATAGGTTTATTTGGGCTATTTTATAGAAGATTTGCCCTATAAGCGTGTTAAATAAAGAGCCCAAGGTGTAGGGTATGGGCCTAGGGCCTTACTTCTGGTGTTCGGGCCTCGAAATATTTTCAAGCCCATTTGCAAGAAAGAAAGACGAATGATGGAATCTTTAGACAAAAAGTCAACTTGGCTAGATTAAGAAGAGAAAGAGAAGATTTAGCAACCCCTCTCATGCCAAATTCCAATTGCTGACCTTGGGATTTCCTTTTACAATTTTGTTTCTCAGTTTAGTTAGGACCAGAGGTATAAATCTCAGTCAATACGTATCGTATCGGCCAGAGAAAAAAAATTCGGCCAATAAAAAAAACCAAATATCGGCTGTGAGCCCGGGCCGATATTTATATTTTTTTATTTTTTATTTAAAAAAAAAAACAACCTTTTTTTTTTTTAAATGATTTTTTCAAAAAAAAAAAAAAAGGCCACCGAGATTTCCAAAAAAAAAAAATTTGACTTGAGAGGTATCTCGGCTGATATGAAAATTCGGCCGAAATCTCGGTTCGGCAGAATTTTCGACCCCGGGTCAGGACACATGGCACCCTAGGATTGGCTTAAAAAAGGTATAACTTTGCAAGCTTATTGTATGTATCAAACAATGTTAAATTTGAATGAAATTAGATTCATTGGAAATCTTATTCAATAAACTGCACAACTCTAACATACATAGACAAAGTTATGACTAGTTTTGTAAGCAGGTGTCTTAGAGAGATGGAAAAGCTTATTTTTGTTAAATTTTGTAATTCATACACTAGAAATAAGGGTTATGTATACCCAATAGAATCTGATCCCATTGAAGTTTGCAGAAGTTCTCTCCTAGATTGGTGAGTTCTTATCCTTCTAGATTTTTGTTTTCTAGTTTATCAATTTTGCATTCAAATTAAGGTTATTTTGTGTAATTGTAATTTTCTAGAATTCATTAGCTTTTAATTCATTGTGTGTGGATTGCATATGTCAATTAACCTCGTGAGTTTTTTTAGCCTAATTTTCTATTATTCAGAGTGAGATTAAAATTTAGGTGATCCATTGAAAAGTTTGGCCATCCATTTTTTTTCGTTAGTCTTTAATTGGATTTGTGAGATATCAGAGGATTTTTCTATAATCCTTCGGTAGAAATGAAATTAGGGTTTTTCCAAAATTTATTGGGCCTAATTCGATTTCTCTAGATTGGGCCGTAGGGTTGTGGGTTCAAGTCCCATGGGTGTCAGATAAGGAGTAGGTCCATGGAAAGAATTTGCCGAGCCAAATATGAAAGCCAACCCCAGGTTGACGAGATAAATGGCTAGAAGATGATGATGGGCTTGATCTAAATTCCCTAGAAGACCCTTGGTCGAATTTTCCTTGATCTTTTGACCTTTGGTCTTCATCATGCCATCACAAAATGGTAGTTAAATAAAATTCATTTTGGTACTCATATAAATTCTAACTCATATTATCATGTAATAACACAAAGGTTTTGAGTAACAAGAAACTACCACTCAAGGACTGTATATGAATACACCTATGAGATATGAGTATAAAATAAATAAATAAAATCAATTTTGATGATATTGCAGCTTGTGTGTTCCAATACAGGTTGCAAATGTCAACATAAGACTCAACAAGTAATGAGAATATTGCGATTTTAGATATTTGTGATTCTCAAGCCTGTACATTACCATGTTTTCATTTATGAACTTTTTTTTATATCAGCTCATGTGTTTTATTCCCTTTCCTTGTAAACCTTAAAACAACATTTTTGTAGAATACATTCGACACAATTAGAATTTATGATCCAAGTTTGGTTCTCAAAACACTGACTAGAAGTTTATAACCATTTCACAATCCAATTTGTCAATGTACAGTAGCATCAATTGCAATTCAAATTTTCGAAATGGACAACAATTTTAAAAAGAAAGCCTGATCTTATATCATCCAATCAAAATACCCAAAAAAAAAAAAAAAACAAATTAACAAATGGAATATAGCCAAAAAAAGAGGGCATATCCCCAAACAGATGAATTGTGAGTGAGACTGCTTCATGCAGTTTTGCATAGAAACAATGAAGTTCCAGTATTCCATTAAAGATTGAGAGAAGATTTCTTCAGAAAAGAAACATTGCCCAATGAAATAACAGAAAATTCTGCAGAAAAGAGAAGATTGTCGAAAATGAGACAAGGTTCTTTTATGTCAATCAAAACCAATAAGCATCACCAAAAAAATGGTGGAAGATGAGATGTGGGTCGCAAAACAAATGATGATGATGATGATCATAATAAAAAATAATTCAACCTAGTAACAACCCCAATAAAAGGAGATATGGTGGAATAAGACATGGACTTAACATGCAATCTAGGGGGCCAGCAACAAGCATAATAAAAAAACAAGGGACGATGGTGGAAAATAAGACATGAGAACTGCATGAAAACTAATAAAAAATAAAAAGGAATAAACGACATAAATCAACCAATTCAACACATGGGTCTTGCACCGATCATCTCTATTGATAAGAAAACAATTGACTTTTTCCAAATCATTCGATCAGTGGAGGGCATAAAAAAAAAGAGGCAGGAAATTTTTACTGTGTAATGATGGAAGAGTATTCTGAACCGAATTGAGCTGAAGCTTTTCCAAGGAAGACGTTATTTTGGCCTCAGATTTTCCTTTTTCCATCACAATATTCGAATTCAGGAAATCAAAAGAGAGAGAGAAATTAGTAATTGAAAAATAGTTGGGTGAAAGCAGTTGCTCCCCGTCTTCTAAGGTGATTCTGTCGGAAGAAGAGAGTCGGCGGATCGCCAGAGCTGAGAAGAGATGTAAACGGGGTCGGCTTCGGGTCGAATTTTAGTAGAACTTGAGAACGAATCCTATCTGCGGGCCAAAATCAATTTTGAATTTTTTCCAATTTCTTTTTAAACTAAATTATTCAAGTGTTTTACTCGTTAATTTTTAGAGCATATATAAACTTCTTAAAGTATAAAATTAAGAGGAGTAACTCTTTTTGTTTTCTGTATCGACGGAATTTGATTCTAAAAATTTTCAAAAAAAATTCTAATCTTTTATATTATTATTTATACATATGCCATGAGATTGATGGATTGAATTTGAATCTACTGATATCTAAATTCACATCAAAAGGCAAATAACTGTTATATTTGAAAGCAAATTCATATTTAAAGTTTAAATATATTAAAGTTTTAATTTATCCCACTTTATTTAATTTTTTACTTTTAAAACTTTTAAATATTCATTTATACCCTCATATCTGAGAGGGTAGACAAGTTGTGTATGTGGCACACGAGATGAAAACATGAGTCGATGGCCAATGAAATGAAAATTATATTTTTCACTTTGGTGAAAAATCCCATTTAACTATTTGAGATATGCTGGGGTTAGAGTAAAAAATGTATTGTTTTGACATCGAGCCTCGATATACATGTATCGATGCAATACGATGTATTAGCCATTATAGATTGATACGTCACCGTTTGCACCCGTCCATCACTTATCAGTTCCTAGTCTGTCACTCATCTAGATCAGGAGTTCAAAATTCGGCATCGGTCGATATTTTTCTTTCTCTTTTTTTTTTTTAATAAAATCGGCTGATATCGACCGAGATTGTGATATCGGCCGATATGATACGGCCGAAAAGGGGTACAAATATCGGCCGATACATATCGTATCGGCCGATATGAAACTGTTTTGGAGAGCCGAATATCGGCCGATATCAAAATATCAACCGATATCGGCTCTTTTTTAAAAAAAAGATGAGGAGAGAGAAAAATATCGGCCGATATATCGGCCGATAACAATATATTGGTCGATATATCGTATCGGCTGATAACGTTTTTTAAACCCCTGCGGCCGAGATATCATCATATTTGCCGAATATCGGCCGATACGATCCGTTCCATCAAAACATGTTCCAACTTTCTGCGCCACAATATTGAGAACTTTTTATTTGAGATTCATCTTTTGATGCCAATATTATCATTCATGTTTACAATCAACGTGACTTAGAGTGATGAGAATGTCTATTTTTATTAATTTTTATATCATCCTAAACTATAAATAAAGGACATTGGATGACTATAGGCCATGTCAGTTTATTTTTCTCAATTGAGTTCTCCCTTTGAGGTGAATCATCTATTTTTTTATTTTTTTATTTTTTTATTGAATTAAGCTTTGCATTTAATTACTGTGTAATTTTATTTTCTGAGAGTCATAATTTATTTCAGTGTGTAATTTTCATATTAGTGTTGATTTTGCCTCAGATTTATTTGTTTTGTACAAGAATTAGATTTTTGTTTAGCCAAATAATTTTGGATTTTTTTTTTCTTTAGGATTTTTGCCTTAGGAACCAAAATCTATTGCAATTTTTTTTGAGTTTGGGTGAAATTCAAGGATATTTTAAAATCTCTCATAGGTAATTTTGTTATAGGTTATCTCTAAATTCTACCTTAGAACTATATTTAAATTTTGTTAGATCCAGTAAGTTCTAGATCTCAAAAACCCTTTTCTTTGGTACATTTCCTGTTTGAATTCTTTTTTAAGCTTTCTAAATTCGTTAGAACAAAATTTTAAGTTTTCCTTTACCAATTTTCACAAACTCCAGTCTAAAACTTTTAATTAAAAAACCATAATTTTGTTTCTTACACATTCAAGCCATGGCCTTCATCAATTACTAATCTATCAATACATGTAAGTGATCCTCTAATGGGTACCCGCATATGAATGTACCTTGGAGATTTTCAATAACTCCTCAATATTGCAAGTTCCAGAATGGAAGGAAATATCTATCCATACGATATATATCGGCCGAGATATCTCATATTTTAGACACTGAAATATCTTGCGTATCGACTGTACTTTGATGATATCGGCCGATATTATCAAATATCGTCGGTTTTTTTTTAAAAAAAAAAAATATTTCATTTGTGGGTCCAGGCCAATGTTTTTTATTTCAATTTTTTTAAAAAAAAACTGGGCTATTTTTCATTTTTTTTATTATTATTCAGAAAAAATAAAAAATAAAATTATAACCGACATTTTGAAAAAATGAAAATGGAGGAGAGAGAATGATCTAGGCCGATATCCGATATCCGAGATATCGGCTGAGATGGCCGATATAATTTCTAGCCGAGATTTTTGCCCTTGGTTACAAGTGCCGAGGGATAGATTTTTTTACTTTATCTTTTTCTTTTTTATATTTCCATCAATTTTATCATTTACTTTATACTAAATTAATTAATTAAAGTATGAAACACTTTCATACATTTTTGTTGGAAGACTTTATATTTTGTGTGTTTAAAATTTCTCTTCTTTATTGTAATTACTATCATAACAATTTAAAAAGTATTAAATGAAGGGTGGCTATATAGACACCCGATTTTTCTGTCAGGAGACGCTCAATTTTGGGTTTTAGATGGAATTTACCCTTTTTCCCTTCCACTTAAAACAACCGCATGACCAAACGAATATTTTTCCTTCGAACGAACGGCTCCTCTCTGGCGTTCTCAGGCAGCGGATGGAAGTGGAAGAGGAGGGGGCCCACCGTTGATGGAAGGTGGGATTCACCAGGTGAGATCGAAGCCAAGGCAGGGGCGACATCAGTAGTGTTGGTTGATGGAGATACAGTCCCAGAGCCAGCATATCTGGCTAAAAATGTCTCAAAAAATGGGTTCTGGGTGGTGCGATAGAGATACACAATAGAAAAACCAGTCAAAGGGGCCCCATAGTTGTCCGAAACCCAAGGTCTTCCTTAGGCATAGAGAGGTGGGCCAAGGGCACCGTGGTGGTGTCGATCCTAAGTGTAGAAGTGCAGGATCCACTTGGATCTAAGGCCGAGATGAAGATTTGGCAGCAATAGAGCACTTCTACACTTAGGATCGACAGCACCACGGTAGCCCCTGGCCCACCTCTCTACACCTAAGGAAGACCTTGGGTTTCGGTCTGTGGGGCCCCTTTGAATAGTTTTTCTGCCGTGTATCTCTACCGCACCGCCTAGAACCCATTTTTTGAGACATTTTCATCAAGATTTGCAGGCTCTGAGACTGTATCTCCATCAAACCAACACTACTGATATCGCCCCTGCCTTGGCTTCGATCTCACCTGGTGAGTCCCACCTCCCATCAATAGTGGGCTCCCTCCTCTTCCACTTCCAACTGCTGCCTGAGAACGCCAGAAAGGAGCAGTTCGTTCAAAGGAAAAATATCCGTTCGGTCATGCAGCTGTTTTAAGTGGAAGGACAAAAGGGTAAATTCCATCTAAAATCCAAAATCGAGTGTCTCCTGGCAGAAAAATCGGGTGTCTATATGGCCACCCTAAATGAAACGTAATTATTTAAATAAGACTCCAAAATTATTGGAGTGATGGCCAAGAACCCATTTCTAAAAGTGGAAGGTCTTGAATTCAATTCTCACTCTCCCAAAGGCTCACTCTCCGTTATTTTATCCAGTGTGTAGATATGGTGGTTGGCATATGCCCCAAGATCACACAGGTGTAGTAAGAGACTTGGACACTTTAGTTTTCAATTATAAAAATTAAAAAAATAAACCATTAAATAATTCCCATAGTGTGAATTATGAAGAAAATAATTATGTTTACCATAATAATAATCCTTAGGGTTTCTCTAAAATAGCACATCTCATGATAAGGAAAGACTTCCAAAATACAAAAGCTATGCCATAATTCAACAAATTACATGGGGATTAGAATTTAGAAGCAAAATGGTGGGAGAAGATTAGAAGAATCATTAGAAGAACCACTGTAGACATTGGTACATGCAGCAGTTGCAGATCCTTGTCCTTTGAAGACCAAATTCATATCCTTGAATTCCACTTTTTGGCATGGCATTCCTTTGCTACATATGATATTAACTGCAACTTGAGATGCCGACGTACCTGATATGCTCTTGAACTTAATATTGCTAATCTTAACACGTGAAGGACCCTACAAGTAATAAAAGAGAATTCAAAATCAATGATGTGTGTTGGATCTTTCTAAGAACTTTCTAACACTTGACCTAACTCATACACTACTAAAATTGATTGTATCTAACTCTAACGTTAGCTCGACGGTTAAGAAGTCTAACTCATGAAATGGAGTTTTGAGTTCGATTTACGTTCAATCTCAACAGGGCACTTCTCATAGAGTTAACCAGTGTGTGTGGATTGAGAGGTTTACATATATCTGTGGGATTAGTCTCACCTCCAATATGGGGTGGGGATATCCATATTATCTAAAGAAAGAAATGATTGTATTTATATGAATATGTACATTTAATTACAGTCACCCAAAATATATTGTTTATGTCGGGGTTGCGAACAAGTCTCACATTGGTTGTTAGGAGAAATTTAAAGAGTTATATAGGATTGGGTCACTCTACCTATGAGGCTAGTCTTTTGAGCTGGAAGCCCAATCCTAACAAGTGGTTTAGAGCCAGAGCCCAAGCCACACCATGTAGACTTAGGAATTCCCTAGCCAAACGGGTTGGTTGGCGATGTTTTATCTGTCGTTTAAGGGGAGATTGTTGGGGCTGCGAACGAGTCCCACATCGGTTGTGAGAGGGGAAATTTAAAGAGTTATATGGGACTAGGTCACTCTACCTATTGGACTAGTCTTTTGGGCTGAAATCCCAGTCTTAACAGTTTAATGCATTTTCAAATATAGGTGTGTAAGTTACTTACCTTTTAATTGCAAGAAGTATCTGGGCAATATTCTTGATCTATAATGATGGGGCTGTAAACATTTTTCATGACTATGCCTTCAAATGTGAAATTTGATGCATAGCTAACCGGTGAGCCTTCCCATGTTTTGATCCTTATGCCATTCATGGTACCAATAAAGGTGCAATTTCTCACAACGAAGTTCGCCACCTCTGCTTCATTTGGATTCTTACCAAGACTGCCCACACTAAAACCATGGCCTGGTCCACATAAAACATTTGAGATAGAGACATTGCAGCTGCCTGGAGCAAGAGAGACGCAATCACCGCCGGTGCCGATAATACTATTGGAGATCGTCACCCCGCTCGAATCTCCTATGTGGATTCCATTTGTGTTAGGACTTTTGTAGGGTGCAAAGATGTTAACAGATAGAATTTGGATGTTATTTGATCTAATAATGTTCATGTGAAAGCGTTTGCTATCGACGAAAGATATATGATTGACGATGGCATTCGTAGTGTTGTATAGTCTTATGGACTGTTAACTGTTAATAAAAAGAACAAACAAAGTCAATCTCATGCTTCCATTACATAAAAGTTGATAATCAAAGAAAATTTCAACTTAAAGTGAAAGAAAGAAGGATACTTACATGGGGTGGAACCTTGCAATTAGAATGTTTAGAGCATTTTTCAACATATGACCAAGCCAACGCACCTTGTCCATCAAAACCCCCACCCCCTGTGATCACCAATCCATTGATGTTTTGGAAATCAATCCAAACACCTGAATTGAATATGTTTAAGTTTGCTGCAGCTCTCACCACCCCTTTTACCTCAAAGATCATATTACCCTTGCATGGTCCATTAACAACAATTGGGCCTAAAAAGGAATTTGCCTGTTGGTATCAAAATCCTACCTTCTCCATTCCATTCACATGCCTCCTTCCAAGCACTCAACAGGGCCTACAAAATAGTCATTTAGACTTTGCAGTTCAATAACATAAAATAGTAGCACCCCCCTTTCTTCTTTTCTTTTTTTCGTGATCAAGGTGTTCAGGTCACTTGGAGTATCTGACTAAACATCAGGGCATGTGTAAGCCTCTCTGTCCACACACACCGGATAGCTCTTTACGGTGGAGTGAAAATCAAACTAAGGATTCCCATTTCCTGAAATGGGTTCCTCGCAATCACTCTAACCCTTTTGGGTTGTAGACTTATGTCACCCTTTTGGAGTGACCCTTTGAAGGTGGAGAGAGGGGGAATCGAACTCAAAACTTCCACTTTTTGACGCTGGTTCTGACAATCGCTCTAACCCCTTTGAATTGTGACACCCTTCTCTCTCTCTCTCAAAATATAAATATGTGTGCTTGTGTTTATGTTCATATACTATGTCCCTAAGATAACTCACCTCTGTACTTTTCATTATGTCATCTTTAATTGCTCCAAAATCTTTCACATTAAACACTTTCATTGGAGAGATGGCTTCTGTAACTGCTCCCAAATCTTTCTCATTGAATATTTTCATTGGAGAGATGGCTTCTGTAGTTGCAAAGAAAAGGAACAACAAAGAAGCCATTCCAAGATTCAGGTATGAACTCATAACTCGCATTTTTTTTCTATCCAAGAACAATTTACAATGAAAATGCTGTCGTCTAACTTTGTATGCTTCAAGAAAAAACAACCCCTTTCTCTAGCATTCATAAGGTATTAAAGGAAGGTCCTTTCCTCAAAGTTTTTGAACTTTTTTTTGTTTTTTTTGTTTTAACCATCATATCTTTCCATAACATTTGCAATAATGAGTAACTTCTTACTATTCTTGGCTATTTATTGGTACAACACTTGTACAAGTTGTTATTTGTTTAAATTTTTTCTATTTTTTAACATGGTTTCTCTCTTTCTCTCTTCAATGTCAAGAAAATCTTACAAAAGTATTTGCCACGTTTGAATGACAGTGAAATACCTGCGGTGGGAAATTAAAAGAAACTGTAAGCTATCTTGAGAAGAATGAAAGCCATATGATGTCATTGGATCTGTCTTTGACGGCCCCTACTTCAAGTCATCTTCCTAGCAGGCAGGACTCAAAATCTTATATAAGTGATTCATCACATGAGTTCCAATAACATACATTTATTTAAGGATAAAATTAAATTCAAAGGAGTTGAAGTAATGGTTAGGAATCTGTTTCAGGAAGTGCGAGTTCTAAATTCAATTCTCACTTCATCCCAAAGGGTCACTCCCTGTGGAGTTACCCGGTGTATGTGGATAAAGAGACATGTACATGTCTCAAAGATTATTCGGTTGCTCTAAGAGACCTAGAATCACCTTAGTGGTAAAAAAAGAGAGAAAGTATAAAGCTTGAGTGTTATTTCCATCAAGCATGCCTACATTTGGGTCCCAAGAATGCATGTGTGCATACACAACTCTGTCCATGACTTCAAATTTCTGCCAATCACAATCATCCTTAACAAATATTTATCCAATGACTTGACTTATCTTTAAAATTAAATATTGTTGAGGTCGGTGAATGAGTCCCATATTAGAAGTGTAAAGGGAGATTTAGAGATTTATCAAGGACTTGGATCACTCCACCTAATAAGCTAGTCTTTTGGGATGAATACCTAGGTCTTAACAAGTGATATCAGAGTCAAATCTCAGGCTACCTCATATGGGCTCAGGCGATTCTCTATAAAAGGCCTCGTTCGAGGAGGGGTTGTTTGGGCTGGCGAACGAGTCTCACATTAAAATTATAGAGGAATATCTAGAGATTTATAAGAGACTTTGGTCACTTTGCCTAATAGACTAGTTTTTGAATGAAGACCCGTGTCCTAATAAATATGTAGAATAAGATTAATGAATTTAATGGTGCCCACCTTGGACAAGGGAGTTGGTCATCATAATTTTACATCCAATAGTCATTTTTAGTGATGGATGTAAGTGAGAACATGTGCTTAACCAACGGGATAAAATAGATGTTCACCTACATGACAAAGTAGATGGTCATTTGATAAAAGTAGTCTTAAGTATTAAACTAGATGAAAAGTTGTCCGATGAAATTTTCTAAATTTTATTAGTCAAATTATCTTAAAACTTTTAAGTAAAATTTCGACCAATCTCCATTTTTGAACCACTTAAAACTTTTTAAATAGTAAAATATTTACTTTTTAAATATTATTTTTTGTGCCTACAATTAGCTTTCATGTCTTTTGTTTGAGTGTGCAAGCCGCCTGTCGATTTCTATCTCTTTTATTTTCACTGTTGTTAAAAAAAAAATCAAACATGCACATTAACTTTTCTATAAATTTAATAATCAGGGAAACCAAACTTTTGGACTTGCAAATGTGAGAAATCAGTCACTTATTTTACTGTTTTTAAAATCAGTCACTTTATTTATTTGGCTTGAGCTGATGCTAGGACTGCCTTTGCAGTTTGCACAGTTTCATGGAAATGGTAGTTGATTATGGGAGGTGGTTTTCTTCTGTTTTTGTTTTAATTTTCTCCAGTTTATGAGGACATGTTACTGTTTAGTGAGGACTGATTTTTAACCTTCTCCTTCTTCTTTACTTTTCCTCTTAGGAAATGTTCATGAGGGACTCTTCAGTCTCACCCCCTATCCTCTCTCCTCCAGATTTTTATGCCTTCCAAATCCAAGCATGCATAAAAAACAAAGACCCTGTTGTCGGAAGATCCATTCATGCGCATTCTATCAAAGCCGGGCTCCATTTTAGCATCTTCTTGGTAAACAGTCTCATCAACTTCTATGCGAAAACAGAGTCGATTTCCGACGCACACCACCTTTTTGACGAAATGCCACTGAGAAACAGATTCTCTTGGAACACTATTCTTTCGGCGCATGCAAAAAGAGGTCGAATTGATACTGCACTTGACTTGTTTGGTAAAATGCCTGACCGAGACTCCGTTTCATGGACTGCGATGATCGTTGGTTATAATCAAATGGGTTTGTCTATAAATGCGATTCTGATGTTCCTGGAGATGATTGGGGAGAGAATTACACCATCCCAATTCACTTTGACTAATATTCTCACTTCTTGTGTTTCCTTGGAAGCTTTGGATATAGGCAAGAAGGTGCATTCTTTTGTAATTAAACTTGGGTTTAGTGGTTGCATTCCAGTTGCCAATTCCCTTCTCAATATGTATGGAAAAACTGGGGATCTGAAGATGGCAGAGGTGGTTTTTGACAGGATGGCATTGAGGAGTTTGTCAAGTTGGAACACAATGATTTCATTGTACACACAATCTGGCCGGCTTGATCTTGCACGAGCTCAGTTTGAAAAAATGATTGAGCGGGACATTGTTTCTTGGAATTCAATTATTGCCGGATATAATCAACATGGGTTGGATCGTGATGCATTGCTGTTTTTCTCACAAATGCTGAAAGAACCATCTGTAGAACCTGACAGCTTCACATTGGCTAGTGTTCTATCTGCCTGTGCCAATCTTGGAATGTTGAGAACTGGGAAACAGATCCACGCCTACATCATTAGGTCTGAATTTCATCACTCCGGGCCTGTGGCAAATGCTCTGATCTCAATGTATTCCAAGTCAGGTGGGGTTTACATTGCACAAAGAGTTGTCGAACATACCGCACCTGATAACCTCAATGTGATATCGTTTACAGCACTTCTTGAAGGCTATATCAAGCTTGGTGATCTATTGCCTGCTAGACAGATCTTCAACATGATGAAAGATCGAGATGTGGTTGCGTGGACAGCCATGATAGTTGGGTATGTGCAGAGTGGATATAATAGTGACGCAATGGCTCTCTTTAGAGAGATGTTGACTGAAGGGCCTAAACCAAATAATTACACTCTGGCAGCAATATTAAGTATTAGCTCAAGCTTGGCAACATTGCATCATGGCAAACAAATTCATGCATTTGCCATTAGATTGGGAGAGGACAAATCAGTTTCTGTTAAAAACGCGTTGATTACCATGTATGCTAAAGCTGGAAGCATATCAGGGGCACTACATGTGTTCGATCAGGTCAGGTGGAGTAGAGATACTGTAACTTGGACATCGATGATCATAGCTTTAGCACAACACGGTTTTGGAGAAGAAGCCATTGAATTATTTAATAAGATGCTAAGCTTTGGAGTAACGCCTGATCACATAACTTATGTGGGTGTGATCTCTGCCTGCACCCATGCAGGATTGGTGGAACAAGGTCGAAATTATTTCACATTGATGCAGAAAGTGCACAACATTGAGCCGACTCTGAGCCACTGTGCGTGCATGATTGACCTCTATGGGCGTGCGGGATTGCTTCAGGAAGCTCTGGAATTCATAGAGAGGATGCCAATCGAACCAGACGTCATAGCTTGGGGTTCACTTCTTGCTGCTTGTAGAGTCCATAAAAATGTGGCGTTGGCAAATGTTGCAGCAGAGAGATTACTGGCTATTGATCCTGAGCATAGCGGTGCTTATTCTGCACTTGCTAATGTATATTCTGCATGTGGGCAATGGGAAGATGCTGCTAAGATCAGAAAATTGATGAAGGATAGAGGGGTGAAGAAAGAACAAGGCTTTAGTTGGGTTCATATTAAGAACAGCTTTCACGTTTTTGGGGTGGAAGATGGATTACACCCTCAAAAGGATGCTATATTTGAAATGGCTGCAAAGATATGGAAGGACATCCAAAAAGCTGGGTTTGTTCCAGATATTGAATCAGTGTTGCATGATATTGACAGAGAATTGAAAGAGCAGGCACTCAGCCATCACAGTGAAAAACTTGCAATTGCTTTTGGGCTGATCAGTACTCCTGAGAAAACAACATTGAGGATCATGAAGAACCTTCGGGTCTGTAATGACTGTCACTCTGCAATTAAGTTTATATCCAAGGTCACAGATCGGGAAATAATAGTAAGAGATGCAACACGTTTTCACCATTTCAAGAATGGATCTTGTTCATGCAAGGATTATTGGTAGGAAATAACAGATACATGTGGAAGCAAGAGGATATAAACAGCAAGAAACTTGCAACTCTGCTAGAACCATTGGCAATTACATATACCGATTGAAGAGTCTTATTTTTTTAGTGTAAGTTTTTATCTTGAACATCATTGATAAAATGAATCGTGACTGAGCTTTTTAAGGCATTGGTTAACTGAACCCAACTTTAGATCTCATTAATTCCATCATGGAAGTGGAACAGGGGGCAAAGTTATAAGTTTGAAAGAACCACTTGGTTCACTTTCGATGAGCTAGGCTTGCTCTACTTTGTAAGATGATGAGAACCTCTTTCTCATTGTTGGTGGCTTAGAACAATGAACAGGATAAGGGCTGGCCGGTGACTGTACTGACAGATATTTGACATAACATATGCAACATACCAACTCAAAACATGAGTAGAAGATTGAGAAATAAAGAGAAAATTCTTGTGTACATCCAAAAGTATCACATTAGTGTATACTTTTGCCGGTTGAATTTCAAAATGAGCCATCTAATTGTCTCTCTACCCAGAAGAAAGAGATTTCTAAAGAATGGGTGTCAAAAAGTTAAAAAAATCCTAATACTAAGAACAATAGCAATGCATTTATAAATTGTTAACAGCAATTTTATTCTTCCAGATGATTGTGAAAGATGGTAGAGAGTGTCGGCATTGAAATATTGTACACAGAAAAACCAATAAACAAAAGGAGTATTTTGCACTGTTTATTTCAGTTATTCAAGCATGTTGCGGAATATGGATTTATTTTGATTCATTGTATCAACTTAAAAATGGAAAATCATAGGCTTCCCACTCACACTTTATTATCTCTGCTTTGTTTATGTTATATATTAAAATTTGATGAACCTGATTTCCATAAATTTCTTGTTATCTGTACCATTCTTGTTAGGGATGTAAATTCTTTTAAATGAAAGTTACATCGAGTCAGATGCGAGCCAACTGAGGAAAACGAGAGTGTGTCTTTCTGTTAGATAACTCCTGAATTTTAGAAAATTTTATTCGATGGGTTCTCTTGTGTCAACGGCGTGCTTCCACCTGTAGCACATGCAGCTCTGCCTGTTGAAAATGGAAAACTTGGGCTGTATCTTCTACATCAAATGTATCTTCTCTCCTTTGGATTTCTAATGCAAAGTCTCGATTTCTCCATCTCCCCTCTCCAGGCAAGTTAGGTATATATCTGTGCTTGAGAATTTATAGAGATCTAAATTTCAACGAGTTTCCTTTGCACTGTTTTCACTTCATTTTCTTCTTTTCACCTTCCACCGTTGATTTCTTTGGGATTAAATCTTTCTGGACATTTGAACCTAAGAAACAGAGTTAGTTCTTGTGTTGTTTTTCATTGAAGAAATCAAAATCCTCAAAATTTTGGATTTTTGAGGTTGGAAATTTTGATTTGTTTCGAAATCGGGGGAAATGTCATCTCTCACTTCATATTTATTTGTCTTCAATTTTAAGGTCTAGAGTTTGATTGAATTGAGTTGCATCTGAGGGCTTTGTGATTGAAAGCAATTTTCAATTTTTGAGATTAGGGATTTTGATTTGTTTGGAAATTTCAAATGTCCATATCTTATTTCAGATTTCTTGATGTTTCTCCATTTCAAGGTCTAGGGTTTAATTTCTTTCTCTCCCCTTGAAGATGGGTAGTACAGACTCCAGAAGCTTTTGGGGGTTGCCTTGTGTCTTAGCAAGGATAAGAAGACCTCTAACTAGGTATGCCACATTCACAAGGAGGTTAACCCTTCATTTCCTTTAAGGAACCCATGCTTTTCTTTTGGTAGCAATGGTGTGTTTGTGATGAATTTTATGCTTAGCATGTATTCACCAAATTGCTCATGTGGTGACTTTTTACTTTCTTCTTTATTTGATTCTCTTTTTTTAACTTCCAATTACATAGATACTAGAACAGTTTTCAGCTCGGCCTAGGCCCTGTGGAGCCTACAGAAGTAGGGTGCAAGACATGGAGATGAATGAGTTTGATAGATATTGTCTAGATGATACTTCTCATAAAAATTAGATTCAAGGGACTTGAGAAGGCATTATTTTCATAAGTCCAAAAATCAACAGTCAAAATGGAGTCAATTTTGGATGGAATTTTGATTCAACATTGAGATCAACCTAAAATGTACAAGTCACACAGGTAGATGAGTGTGAAAAAAAGAGTATGATTTCAGATTTGCTGAGCCCCACATGGGAGAGCTAGTGGAAATTTGGCCTATGGGCAACATCGCCAGAATTGAATTTTTTTTCCATACTCTTATTTGTCTCTAAAATTCTTCAATATCCTTCAGCATTCCCATCACTGCACATATATAAATCTGTCATCACATGAATTATAGAATCCTTATTCTGGATCATTTCATGGAGAGTTTAAGTTTTGCTTGGTTCATCTCACAAAAGTATAACGATTAAATAATTAAAAAGAATGAGATGTTGACTGAAGGGCCTAAACCAAATAATTACACTCCGGCAGCAATATTGAGTATTAGCTCAAGCTTGGAAACATTGCATCATGGCAAACAAATTCATGCATTTGCCATTAGATTGGGAGAGGACAAATCGGTTTCTGTTAGTTGGAATGAACTAAAATTGAAACAACACGAAATAGAGATTCTTGCCTTCTCAATTGATTATGAGTCCATGTTAGAGTCTCAAGAACATGTTTAAAACTATTTAATGTATGAAATAATATGAAACATGTCTTAAAACGATCTAGAATCTGATATTTCATTGTCCACAATTGGACCTACTTACATAACTTAGGTTGTTAGTAGAGAGGAAACCACCGATTTTTTAATGCACAACCATGTTCCAGTTTTACTATTCTATAAATTATGATTTGGTATCTTGAGATCATTTTGGTTCCTTATTTCCACTTATCCTGTCATTTTTGGCCACTGAAATGGTCATTCACATTGACTTCTACAAGTAACCATGTATCGTTGGATTGATGTTGCACTATTTCGGACTTTAACTCTTTTGTTATGGAATGAGATTTCATGTACCTTTTACTGCAAAGTTATAGGTGTCCTCTTTTTTGCTACAAATCAACTAAATCTTATAATGTGGAACCTTCAAGGGTTTTTTTTTTCTCTCCAATATTTATTTTTCTTATTACGATGGTATATTGTTCTGTGCTAATTTGGGTGTTGGATTGATCTAGGTTGTTAGGCCTCAACCAAGCATGTTGCTTGCTCTGGTGCAACAAGATTCTTGCCAATTTGCTTCACATGCACATCCAAGGCCCTCCTTTCCTGACTATAAATTTTTTAAGTTGTCCAGTAAAGGTTTGTAATGCCATGATGTTCATATTTCATGGGATTACCTAGGCAAGAGTATTCAATGAAGGTAAAAGCACAAATGGGAAGAATGATTACTTCGAGTCTCTTTTTAAGTTCAAATTTTGTGTTTCTTGTGTTCTAAAATTACGTTTACAAAGCAGAAATTTGTTATAAGAAAAAGAACTCTCACCATAGATATACTATTGAGGTGGAGCTTTTGGCGATGTGGCGTGGGCTTCTGGAGTTGGAGAAGTTAGGAGTTCATGGGAGTTTAGTAGAAGGTGACTCGAAGGTGGTTATTGGGTTCTAACTATCTGTGGGTCTTTTTGGATAAAATTGAAAGGATTCGGTATATTATGGCTTCCTTTGATTTCAAGGTAGCTTGGACTCTTCGGTCAGCAAATTCGACTGCAGATGAGTTGGCGCGTGAGGATTATCCTTAGTTTTTGAAATTGTAAGTACATTCTTGTAACTTCGGGGAGGGATAATGTTTTTTGTTTTGTTTTGGCAGGCCTCTCTTGGCCTGGAGTTTCTTACTTTTATATTCTTTTTTGAATTAATAAAGTTACCCTCTCTCTGTTTATGACAGGTGATGCAAACAAGCTTTTAAATATCAGACTCGGGAGGGACTAAGTCCCAGTCGTATCGGCCGAGTCCTAGTTGGAAAGGCCAAAATAATTGGACTTGGTCATCTCGGGCTTAGACTCAGTTGACTTTTAAAACATTTGATGCAAATGGGATTGCTGAGAGTGTGGTCCGATCATCCGCAAGTAACAATGTTGTCGTCTTGGTTTGGTTCCTTTAGTTAGAATAACATAAGTCATGTATTTTTTGTTTTTTTTTTAAATTGGGAAGTATGCTTTTGTGTTTTGCAATGGTTGGAAAGGGTAATATTTAGATTCCCATGACTTTTGCTCTTGATGTGTAGGGAAGAGTCAATTGCTAGATCCAGCAGTGTGGCATTGTGTTGGGCTAGAGATCAGTCCTGAGCCCTGCGTTCTTCTCTTCATTGATCCAAATGGTTGAAATATGGAGGCCCTATTACCATGGTTGCTTTACATATTTTCTTCACAATGAATAATAGATCACAGTTGTTGCATCATCTTTACCTAATCAAGCTGTAATTGTTTGAGCCATAATTTTCGATTCCATGAATTGTAAGGAAATAGTGAAGTCCAAGATTGAAGCCTCTTTGCTTATAAGAGTATGAAGTTTTTTTTTATAATCGAAGTGTTCAGGTCTCTCAGAACATCCAATTAACACTTTTTTATTTTTACTCATTTTTAAATAATTTTTATTTTTACTTAATATTAATTTTAAAGTCTATCCTTCAAAGGAGATATGCTTATTTGATCTATTTAGTTATATCCTCTCTTTTGTGCTAATAACTCATATCTGTGCTTTGTGTTTTAAAAGTATGATATAATGGTGTTATAATATCAATTGGGATATTATTATTTTTTTATTGTTTAGATATTATATTTTTAAATATTAAAAATACTATTTTTGTACCCATTAGTAAATGTAATTTTGTCTTTTATAAATGTCATTTGAATTAAAAGAATAGGATATTTTTACTATTTTAAAAATAGTGTTTAATAATAATAAAAAAATATTTCAATGGAGGAAAAAGAAAAGGGTTTCCTAACCTACCTACCTATAACCCTTCACTCATTGATAAATTCTTGTTTGTCCACTTTCCACATTGAAGAAAGTTGATTGGTGGCATTTGATAATAACCCATGACATACACATTTGGTGAATTAATGGGGTTGCAGTCATTTTCCTAATAATTTAATTGATGGGTCTACATACACACAAAAATCAGACAATTTTTTTTTTCCATAATGGGAAAGGGACCACAAAATTATTATTGGCTCGTGGGTGCAACATTAGTCTAGTCTAATAGTAGGGCCAATAGATAAGTATAAACAAAAGACCTTATCCTCATGTCTATCATACATGGTGGAAATTGGCTGCTTATCTGTCAGAATCTCTCGAACGAGATCTACTTTTTTTTATTTTTATCCTATTTAAAATTTTCTTATTCTCTTATTTAATCTTATTTTGTCTTACCTAATTTTCATTTAAAAGAATATATTTTCCATCGTCTAATAATTTTCAAATTAGGTTTGAGATTTTATTTTCCTACTTTTACAAAATTAAAAGTATAAATTAAATTAAAATAAAGAATTATCAATTTAAATCTCAAATTATAGTTATAATCAATAAAAAATTATAGCCCTAATATTTATTAGAACTAGATATAACTAAAAACATGATAAGAGAGACTATAAGATAGCTACAAATAACATGAAACCAGAGAAGGAGAATCCAAAGAAGACAGCTTTTAGGATTTGTTCAATCCACAAGAAGGACCACAATTTCAGAAATATGGTATAAAAGTGAGTGGTGGATGAATATCACAAAGTTTTGATTGCAGTCCCAATAGAAATTATCTTTTGAAAAATAGTTTTTTTTTTTATAAATTACTCAGCAATTTTTATAGAATCTATATTTATATTTTACTCTTTTCCCACAATCATTATTATTTTTAATTAGATCATTATAATTTAAATTAGTTTTAAATCATATTTTACTGTTCAATTAAGTATATTGCAAACTATTAAACCTTTATGGGTTTTAAATTAACTTAATAACTAAAATTGATTAACCTCCTAATTTGCACATGCTAGATACAGAATTAAGGGGAGTGACTATTTTTGTATTGAGAGGAGCTTGATTCCGTGACCTCCTACAAACAAAGATGAAAAATTCAATATCGGCTCGATATTTTTCTCTCTTATATTTTTTTTTTAAACGTATCAATATCAGCCGATATATATAAATTTTCAAAACCGATATCTCGACCCTGGTCTCACCTATGATGAATCTAAACCTTTTACACATCTCACTTGTTTCAATTTGTTGTATCATTTAATTCAACACTCATCTAATACCTATTTTTTAGTTAATGAATTTTTTTTACTAAATTCTTTTCCAAATATCTGTTAGGTTTCTTATCGACTATAAATCTAGAATAATAAGGGAGGCCTGTAAGATGTTCAAAATTAAAGTTTAGTTGTTCTGATAAGCCACGTTAAAGGTGACATAAAAATGGTTGAATTTAAGTTTAAAAAACCTAATAATTTTAGTTGTTTTGGCGATCAGTGTCACCGACTTTCTATCGAAGATCAGAGGTACAAAAGGATCAGAGGTACAAAAGACCCATCTGGGGAGGGTAGTGTAGCCGTTGTATTTTATCATTGTTTGTTTTGTTTTTGCTTCTCTTACAATGTTGGAGCAATCGTTGTAACGTTTCTTTATTCTTATCCATTATCACTCTTCTTTTGTGGGCGAGGTTGGACACATCTCTTGTACAATTTCTCCCCATGTCTTACACCAATCTCTCATTAATGAAATATTTTTGTCTCTGTTTTCAAAAAAAATAATTTTAGTTGTTTATTTTACAAGTGGGCATTATGTGGGGTCCGTATGTTTTGGAGCAGAGGTCAAAAAAACGCCTCAGATATCTTGTATCGGCAGAAATATCTCAGATTTTTTACGCCTGAGATATCTCGGCCGATATGAGATATATTAGTCATACGGGAGAGATCTCAGCCGATATGTCCAAGATCTCACCGATATCAGCCGATATGACCGAGATTTGTAAAAAAGAAAAAATAGAGAAAAAAAAATTTATCCGATATCAACGATTTCGGGTCCACCATTTTTTGACCCTTGCTTTAGAGCAAGAAATTGTCCAAGCATTTTTTCGTTTACTCTTGAGACGTGACAGCTACTTTTTATAGTTTTATATTATCACATTTTCAACCTTTTCAAATATTTATCATATAAAGGGTCAATTAAGTGACTCCTTCAAAAATTTACTCATTAAAAATACACATTGAGATAATATTTTTAAATATAATATAAAAAATTCCTATATGACCAACTCATCTAAATATCAAAAGTAAATTGTAAAAATATTTACTAAATTTTATAATAATTTTTCTATGAATTGTCAACATCAGATATAAAAATTGTCTTATATTTAATAAGTGATTTATAAAAGATCACAAACAACTTGTCTACCAGACGTCAATAACTAATAACTCGTTCTTCAATTCAAAAAAATTTATTTTAAAAAAAATAACTTAATTTAATGAGGCTACTAAATGCCAATTATGTGAACTTAGGTCAAATTTTGTTATATTAAATTTGTCTCTTAAGTAAAGCAATAACTTAATGTCAATTCAATATATTAGAGTTACTTTTAGGTTGAAACGCGGTCAGTTGGATTTTTATAAATTCAATTTAACTCATTTTAAAATTTATTGAACGTGAACCGATCAGAATTACTTACCTGAATTATTCAACCCGACCTCACCCAAATTTATGACCCGACTTAATTTGAGTGTTGTTTTATAACTTAGTGCGCTTAGAACAAATCGAGTCGGATTGATTTAAATTTTTTTAATCTAACTTGACTCGAATTTCATACAGATTTCTTTTCTCAACTCAATCTAACTCAAAATATATAAATACATAACTCAGACTGGTTGATTTCTTGATTCGGGTTAAAACCTGACCCAAGTTTCACCCTTGCTTATTTTTGTCTATTTTAATCTTTTATTGTCTAAATAAAATTTAATGTCTTTTCTTCTAAAAAATTGTAGAGAATATTTGAATGGGATTTAAAGTTTTAAACATGCCATGGGCCCCATCCCTTTTGGATTTTTGCCCTTTACTTCTCATCACACAAAATTAATGAGGCATTTAATGATGCAATGCAGGACATCCCAATCTTTCAACAACCCATTCAACTTGAAACCAAGCATCAACTACCAGTCTTCTCTTAAAAAACTACCAGTCTTTCCTCCATCTTCCTACCCTCCGGTCTTCTTCTTCTCATCTCTTTTTCAGTATTTAAGCGCCTCCACATCTTAATCTTTCCTCCACACCATCTTCTTTTTTCTCTTTTTTTAATTTTTATCTTCAAATACTGTCATCCAACATTCCATTCCAACTTCTGGGTCTTGCTCTCTGGCACACTTGTTGAGAAATGGCCGACTTAGATCATTCTTCAGAAGATGTTTCTGACTGTTCTCAAGGTATCCATCTGGATTAAATGCCGTCTTTGCCTCTTGCAAGCAACACCCACTTCTTTTCTCTTTAATTTGTCTTTTTTTATAGTCCGTCCGTCCCAACATACTTAGTCCTATTTGAAATTTGTTAAAGATCATTTTGTAAAATATTTTTTTTCGTATTTTATTATTTGGACATTTTCCATCACTTTAAAATGCGATTCGAGAGCAGAAAATAAACGAATCGAATAAATAATTTGGAAAAATTTCAAAATGCATATAGGAAAAGTATTTTTGAAGAGGAGGAGTATCTTTTTATGAAAAATAATGACCTCAATTACTTTTTAATACATATTATACAAATTTAATATATCATTCTGAGGCTTGCTCTTTTGCACTCTTGAAAAATGGCTGACTTAGATCACTCCTGAGAAGATGTTTTTGACCCTTCTCAAGGTACCCATCTGGATTAAATGCTGTTTTTTCTCTTACAAACAACACCCACTTCTTGTTTTCCCTTGAATTTGTCATTTTTATTTCTTTTTATGGAAAAAACAACAATCCATTATTCTGGGTCTTGCTTCACACTGAAAAATGGCTGACTTGCTGACTTAGTTACTTCTTTTTATGAAAAAAATGACCTTAAAGTCATTTTAATACATATTATACAGTTCTAATATATGATTCCGAGTCTTGCTCTTTTGGGCACTTATTGAAGAATGGCTTACTTAGATCACTCTTCAGAAGATGTTTCTGACTATTCTCAAGGTACCCATCTGGATTAAATGTTGGTTTTGCCTCTTACAAGCAACACTCCCTTCTGCTTCTCTTGAATTTTCCTTTTTTTTTTCTTTTAATGAAAAAAGGTTGATCTTAATTATGGCTTTTTACCTACAGTTTCAGTGGAAAACAGTCAAGATTCTAAGCTGGATTTTTCTGAGGATGAAGAGACTCTTATTGAAAGGATGTTTAATCTGATTGGAGAGAGGTTTGCATTCTTTCTAATCCTCCTCTTCTTTTTCCTTTTTGCTACGTCATCTATTGTGGAGCAATTGAGACAGAGATCCATGGTTTCCTGCCTGTCCAAATCACAGGTCCCATGGTAGATGTTGTCTGAACTAAAATCATGCTAATTTGGTAATCCAGAGTGTGAATGATGCCCTGATCCTTCGAAGTAGATAAACATCTCTTTGTTGTCATGTTTTACAATTTTTTTTTTTGTAAAAACTGCTTCCTTGTCGTGTTCATGGCGGCAGGTGTCATAACCCAAGTGTCAATTGGTGGCCTTGAAGTAGGGCTGCTAAAATCAAAGAATATAGATTATGTACATGTCCGAATGGCGAATTCAGACGGTTAAGTTTTAAAATCGGTATAATTTTTATCCATTCGCCACCCTCAATGGGACCTGTAATGATCATTCAGTCTGATGAAAATATACAGGATTGGTTTGGTAGAAGGGGAAGCCATTGAACAGAGTAACTTGAAGCAAAAATTGAAGAAACATAGCAACTTAATGGGATTTCTGCTATGTACATGTGTAATATAGTAATATTCAATGGCAAGGTAGGATTATTTGATTCAAATTTCTAACAGTTGATTGGTCTTTATGTTTGAATTTTTGCGTCAGGTGGTCTCTTATTGCTGGGAGAATCCCTGGAAGATCAGCAGAGGAGATTGAGAAGTACTGGACATCGAGGTATTCTACAAGTGAATGATATGATTAGAATTTAACGGGTAAAATTTGTTTCTCTGCAAAAGCTTGGGTTTGATCCTGTCTTTGGTTGTGGGTGGGAAGTTCAGCCTCATCAATGTACATCAAGAACGAATCAACCAATGTCTTTGGATTTTAATTATTTTGTAAGGGGCAGCAAATATGTATATCAACAACCATCCTTCATATTGTCTGGTGTTGTGAAATCAATGAATTCTTACATTATGTGAACTATTATAAGTGCTTCAATCATGGTGTTACTGCTTTCTGGTTTCGAATATTTCCCAATTGCAGCCAATAAAATTGAATGTATATATGATCACATTTACTCCAAATCTTCAGACACTGTCTCACATGGTGCAGATTAGGGTTGCAACTCGGCTCAGACGGGTCGGGTTCCTTAAAACCCAACCCGACCCGAGTTGATATATATGGAACCCGATCCGACTCGAATTCTAACCCGAATCAACCGGAATTCTGACCCACCCCGCATTTGAACCCATTTTAGACTAATTTTAGCCGGGTCGGGTCGGGTTAACTTATAAAAGCCTCAACCCGATCCGACCCCGAATTTCATGTGGGTTTTTATCTTCTCAGCCCGACCCGACCCGACCCACTGACCCGAAATTCTAGAACCGACCCGACCCAAGTTTCAGCCCTAGAGCAGATTATATAATTTTTATGGAAAAAGTATAGATATTGAATCAAGTGCACACAAGTACTGTTTGTTGAACTGCCTGAAGCCTGTGTAAATCATAAATCATAATGTTGGTGCATGTTTAGACAAATTAAGCCAAACATTGACATGCCATCTTGAATTATCTATCACCAAACAATTCTAGTAGAATATTGTGATGAGAATAAAAGAGCATAAACATTAATCGGCAAAACACAAACCACGTATCAATCACTCACAAAGACATAAAATTTTACGCGGTTCTCTTTTGGCAGGTCGATGAGTTTAAACCACATCCAATATGCTCAAAGGCAACAAATGAATAAGAGAGACAGTCGTAACGTCTTGTTATAATTTTTCGCTCTCTCTTACAAAAAAGATACATTATATATTGCTTTAATTATGGCTTACACGAGATGTAATACGAAAATCACAAAATTTGCCTCGGGTGGATTCGGAGTTCCGAGTCTAGAGGGTTCGAAGCTCTAATCCGAAAGGCAACTTCATGCCCTTAAGCTCCATAGAATCTAACATATTGACAATAGATTGAATAGATATGAACTTCAATTGGCACAGCTAGTTTGAAATCTTGTTGAAAGATAAACAGCAAGAAGTTAAATAGATGAATTCGGAAATCCCAATGAGCCTGAGTTATCACTCATCCAAGAGCTGGTACACTAACTGGACAATCTGGTCCATTTCCTAAGCACAGTGAACCATATACTATCGGCATTTAATGAATAGGAACTACCCCAAATTTAGGAATCCAAAGCTATAAATAAGCATATTGGTAAGTAGATGATCTTAAAATATGTGTGCAAGAGAGAAAATATATAGGGTTCAAACCTTGGGAGCTCCAATGAAGGGCCACTCCCCGTGGAGTTTATTCTCCATCGAAAAATTTGGTGTGTATATAGGGAAGTGTGCATACTGTTAAAAAATGATAAACTGTATTAATTAAGGAGGTCTATTACACATACATATAACTTCTAGTCGACCCTAGAGCTATTTGACTTAAATCCAAACTCTAATCTAAACCAAATTTAGAAACCTACTTACACATATAAACTAATATATTCTAACATTCCCCCTTAAACTCAAATGGTTCACTACTTTGAGTTTACAATTATTGAACAAAATAAAAATTAATAACTATCTGCCAGCTAACGTGTCATCTGGTGAAGACATCAACTTGACGTGGATAAACTGTATTCATTAAGGAGGTCTATTTATATAGCCTCTAGCCGACCCTAGGGCTATTTGACTTAAATCCAAACTCTAATCTAAATCAAAATTAGAAACCTAATTACACATGTAAACTAATATATTCTAACACATACGTCTCGAATAACTAGTTGAATGAGACGTCTGAACACCTTCGATTATAAAAAAGAGAGAAGATATATATTGATGCCTGATAACTCATAACAACAGAACAGAAGAATGGTTTCTTACTTATTTTGTAAATCAACTCATCCTATCAAGTGGGAGAGCTATGTCTTCTCAACATTCAAGTTACAAAGGCACCTTGATAAAGCAATTCTGGGACACCTCTTTGCAAAAAGTTTATTTGGACTATTTTCCCTCACAGTCAAGCACCTAAATATAAATTTAGCAGAGGTTTAGATCCCTTTTGGATTGTTCCCTTGGTTGGCATTGTATCTTGAAACCCGGGGCTGTGTTTGGACGAAGGTAATTGAAGGTTACCCCCATTACCCTTGTTTGGTAATGGAGGGATAAAGGTAAAAATTCAATTTTTTTACCTTTTCTCTCTCACTTTTGAAAACCCTTTCTTGTCAAAGGGTATTCATAATATGGGGGTCATCTCTGGTCAGAAGTAACCCCTACAAAATTTACCCCTCATCTAAACGCAGCTCAAGTGGTGATAAGCCTCTGTCTACGCGCACATGTGTTTAGAAACTCTGAATCTCTAGAGATTAAAATTTTCAATCTTCAGAAAATTAGAGATTTCACATGTTTGAAAGGTAGTAAAATAGAAGCAAATATATAGAAAAATGAGATTCTAAGCGATGAAGGATACCCTTTAAAATTGGATCTCTATCTCCTGACAGCCCCTTTCCACTCTAATAACAACAAATCTCTCTGTTCCAGTTTCAGATTTTTGTTTGTAAGAAAAAAGGGTCTAAATGGGCCAATGTTTATTAGATCTGATACTCCTAAAGCTTTCTTTTTACTATGGTGCCCGTGTTGACAAAGTGACAGGGCAAAGGAGATTCACATGTTAAGGGATGCTCATTTTCTGTAATATCTATTGCAAGCAATCAATACCAGCAAAGATGAAAGGGATTCTGTTATTGTTTATCAGTCACTTTTTTTTTTTTTTATAATTGAGGGGAACTCCAAGCAACACCTTCCGCATAAGCCCAACACCTTCCGCATAAGCCCTCCTAAACCCCTCGAAGGGACACTTCACACCACACAGGACACCCTCAATTTACACCGTTGGAATTCGAACTAGCGACCTCTCACTTCTTGAAGCAGGAGGTAATCCGTTGAGTTATCCAACATTGGGTACATTTAATCTTTGTTAAACTACATTTTTTTAATTGAAAAACAAGAAAGTACTACAACCAGCAGATGCCCCTGAAGCATCAAGAGTTAGAGCCAATTCTCTCCACTCAAAAAGGTTGAACTTGAGACTTAGGGATATAATGGCCAATCGAAATGCATGTGGGTTTATTTGGGCCCAAAATGAATTGGTCTGTATTATTTTATAAAAATATAATTTATAAATTAGGCAAAATTCATATTTCTACATATTATTAGATAAAACTTGATTTTCTAAAAAATTGGCTCAAATTCAAACTTTTACTCCAGACCTGGGCCTTCTTGCACTCGTCTCTGCTGGATCAAAATTCAAATCCAGACCAGATATTTTTAGGCCCAAATAAGCCCAACTCAGGCCCATTTCAACCTAAAACCGAAATTTTCATGTTTTTCCGCCCGGCCCAAAGTTGCACAGGTACGTCAGTGATTTTCAATTGCACAATTTAAGCACAAACGGCATAGTAGGTTGGTTGCCCCCAGTTTAATTGAATGGTGGCAAACGCATATAATAATTTAGTCGTTGTTTTGAAGCTGAAACTGTGGGCATGGCTTTCTGCATCTAGCTTCACCTTCCTTTGACGAAGGTAGAAGGAATCCGTTGTGCGTCCCCTTCCCCTTTTACTAAATGGTACAAACCTTACTAATCATGATTCATGAGAATATCCTATAATCTTATCAAACTTTGACCTGCCAATTGATGTGTAGTGAAATTATTAAATGGAGCCATTAAAGTGATATTATGTTCCTATCTACAAGTTTAGCATACAAAGATTGATCAAATTTATGGATATTAATTGTTAAACCTTAGTAGATAATTTTAAATCACTCTACCAATTTGACCATTTCGGAAGTTAAATTTTTTTAATCCAATCTAATTTGATTTGATTTGATCAAACTGGCACTTACACTCATCTATTTAGAAGCTTGAGTTTAACTTAAGTATGCTACTATGCTGGCATTGGAAATTGAGTTAGAGTCGTATCAAAATTATGCTATCCAAAAGAATAAAATTGAAGTGTTTAAGTTAAATAGAACTTATATGTTAGATTCAATTATTTTAGATTTATAATGGAATTATTATATATTCAAACTTGTTTGTTTGGTTGAAAAATAGAAATGTTCATATAAATATAGCAAGAATGTTATTTCGTATAAAATTATATAAAATCAAGACTAAAAGGTGAAAAGTAGGATGTAAACAATTGATGTCAACTAAATGAGATAAATAATTTTAGTGTTAGTGATAAATAATAATGACAAAAGAGAAAAGAATGTCATTTGATTTCTTTGTTCTCTAAGATATAAAAATAGTTTTTTTATTAAATTCAATTAATTTTATTCATGGACTATTTTAGATCAACATTCAACAATCACATAAATTAAATTGAAAACTCTTGGAATCAACAATTAAACTATAACTCATATCATGTCATAAGTACCATTTTACTAATACAAACGGTGGGAGACGCATAATGGAAAGACTTATCCAACAACATCACTTTTCAGAGGACCGTTAGCTGATATAAACCCTCTTCAAACCCCTCCATGTTCAAACCCTCTTGCTTCTTTCTCTCAATTCTCTGTCCCTGCTGCCTCTGCTAACGTGCACGACCGGCGCACTTTAGCTCCTTCCAATGCCTGTAACACCCATCTCTACCGCTCCTCTACCCGCCCCTCTCCTTTGCCCGCCCCATATCTTAAAACCCGTTTCTCTCTCATCCTCCTATTCGACCCGGATCCCGATCCCCACCCGCCTCTCGACTCGCCGGCCCCTCTCCCTCCGAATCAGCTCGGCCATGGCCATCGAGAAGGAGACCCCAGAAAACGAGCGCCCCGAGACCTTCCTCCGCTCATCCGATGACACAGCTGCTGTCTCCTCGTCATCGTCTGTCCGTGGCCGGTTTGAGAAGATGATAAGGGAGGTGCAGGACAACGTGTGCGCAGCAATTGAGGAAGTGGATGGAGGGGTGTTCAAGGAGGATGTGTGGTCGCGGCCGGGCGGGGGTGGCGGCATCAGCAGGGTGCTGCAGGACGGGAATGTGTGGGAAAAAGCGGGTGTCAATGTTTCGGTTGTGTATGGAAAAATGCCACCAGAGGCGTACAGAGCGGCCAAAGGTGATGGCTCTGCTGGCGAAAAGGCCGGGCCTGTACCATTCTTTGCTGCTGGAATTAGTTCGGTAAGCAGTTGTTTTATTCTGATTTTCCATTTTTTATTTAATTGCATTGTTTAACTGCTGATTGATGATGAGTTGAATGCTACCATTGATCTGAATGATGTATTAATTGTATAACTGGGACATGTAGAAAGTCCAACCCATTTGTTGGGAGAAAATCACCTTATTGACCACACACAAACAACAATATTCGAAAACAACAAAGGGAAGCAAACTACGACACAAAGATTTACGTGGTTCCCTTTCGGTACATCGACAGAGTTCAAATCGATCTATTATGCTCAAAGGCAAAACGAAGAAGAGGCGGCTCTCATTACAGATGATATACTCTTTCTTACAAAAAAAAATCATATATACCACTCTAATTAAGGTTTAAATAAGACACCATGTGGAAATTACAAAGTTGTCCTCTAATAAAAATTTCCGTTCGGGGGCTACTCCCCATACTCCCGGGCAAGGGGGCGCTGTCACCCTTTGACCCCCCTCAAGCTTAGCGCATAGCTCGACGTTCGACTAGATCGATAGCACATCTTTGATGATCAGGCTCCACAGAGCCCAACACCATTAATTTTGATTGGTCCTGTAAGACCTCAATTCATTAATTTGGGTCTTACTGTTGGTGATGTATTACCTTTCAATGTAGTATGGTATGGTTTGTGTTTGGCATGACGCCTTTTATTGGAATTGTATCACATTTTGATTGGTAATCAAGGAACAAATGACTTAGAAGGAATTTGAGTGTCGGTAAAAATGAATGCCTAAGCTTCTATTTATTGAAATGCTTTTTGGGCAACCCCCCTTGTAAACCATGTGTGATGTGCCTTCTAATTGAACAATTTGGGTCACTGGAACATGATTGAGGAGGAGTTTGGACCTTTGAACCACCCATTTTGTGGTAATTTTTGGAATGAGCCTTATAATGAACTGTATAGTGACATGTGGCATATTGGTGGAATCCATTATGCCATCAACAAGAGGAGAACGTGGCTTAGTCAATGGGAAAAAAGAGAGAAAAAAATCAACTCCACCCAATATTGTTAGTTGATTTGTATAAGAGATGATTTTTAGCCACTGAACTAGGTCAACATTGAAATCAGTCAGTGTAATACCCCGCCCCAGAGGGCGTCTATAATGTGGACACATTGCTAGTTGCATTGGAAATTCCTTGGTATATAAGTGGTAGCCTTCCTCTTTCTAACATGAGGCCTTTTAGGAATAACAGTGGGTTGACTTGCTAATTGAAAGTCGTGCGGACCGTGTGTGAGGTCCAGAGTGGACAATATCATGCTAGCAGGACGGGTCGTTACAGTCAGTGACTCATTTTTGTTGCTTCAAATCAAATGGCTAGCAATTGTGGTGGAGTTGATATTTAGTCCATTAATGAATCAACTTCCTTTGTCTATGTTGATAAAATGGTAGGCCCCACCAACATGCCATATGCCATTGTGTAGTTTGTTATAGGTAATTCCCTAGAATGGGTGGTCCAAAGGATGTCAACTTCTGATTGAGAGCTCAGGAATCATGAGAGAGGCCACCAATCAAAGAGTTGAGGATGTTCCATTGATGGAAGTCTATGGGGCATTAACTGCTCATGTTTAGGCAAGTTGGCAGATCAACTAACTGAATAACTGAACATAATCAGGGCCTATTTTTTTATGCTCATATGGCATGGAGGATTTTCATTCTTTTGAATTTGATGGGGTTTATGTGCCATGAATTCTAGTGCTGATACGACTACTCATGTCATTTATATGGTGTGTAATATATTCTAGGAAGTCATAAGCCCAATAGTTTAGAAAACTAGGTAGCATTTCATCTGTGTGTGTGTGTGTGTGTGTGTGGGGGGGGGGGGGGGGGGGGGGGGTCGGGGCGCATAGGTGTATTGTGTTATGCCAGTGGAGATGGATGTGATGCTGTATTATATTAGTGTTCCTTGGGTCCTTTTAGTCCATATGGATGATTAGTATTTATCCTTTTTAGAGTCTGAAGTGAATCTTGAGCTATTATCAAGCAACGAGTGGAAACTTTAACTTGGCTTATGAGAAATGTCGTAAAGTACGAAAAAGTCGCTTATTCTTTGAGCCCGTCATGCTTACTCTGCTAAGTTATTCTAGTGACTTCTCCTGAACTAATAAATAAAAGACAACTTTTTAATCCTTTCTTTTTTCATGTAAACTTGTTACTTGTTACAAAAGTACGAAAAAGTTGCTTATTCTTTTGTTTGAGACTTATTGGTAGGAGAAAAAGGGCTTCAATAGATGCATTGTTTTAGCTAGCACTGATTGTCTAGCCAGAGCTAAATCTGTCTAAAACTTTTCAGGAGTTGATGGCTAGTTGTCTGTTTGACTTCCAAGGATCGTATTATACATCTAATGATTAGCACATGTTAGGATTCATCATTGTGGAGGCCACCTCAGCTTAAGTGCTTGTAAGGAGTTATTAGGATATTTATGTTCCATGTGCACCGAGTGCCTACCATTAATAGAACACAATGGATTGGAGACATAGGGGATGTGTTTGGATGAGAAGAACTTAAACTAGGAGGTTGTCCAAGGATAGGAGAACTTTTGCCCATCTTCTCTTCTCATGAAGAGGATAGTGTCTCTTTCCAGAGGTGGAGAACAACATCTTCTCCTGGAGGAAGGGGGGCAATTACTATTTGTAGGCCCCACTTTCTCCTGGGAATGGATCCAAACAAGAGAAGTTGGACTTCTCCAGGACAATTCTCTCCACTTCTCCCCATCCAAATGTCAGGGTCTCATAGGTATGTTGGCGTGATAGAATTTGGTCCCCAATGACCTTTCATGCTTTTAGTGCAAAGAACAGTTGAAACAGCTAAACCCTTGTTATTTTAAACCTTTATGGCTTAAGGTTTGACAAGAAACATGAACATTAGGTACTGCTTGTTTATTAGATTTCAGTCTTTCCGGGACAGACACCATATATTGAGAATTACCTAATGCAATATATGGATTGTGGGCTTTAATGAATAGGGAGTCTGACCATTTTGCATGTGCCTCTATTTTGAGTGATAGTCCAATCATTTTGTTGCTTCATCTATTATTTATGTAGATTCAAAATCAACAAAATGCTTAATTGTCAAGGAAACCAGTTTGTAGAGAGAGACCAGTAGTTTCATGGCCTTAATAGATCTCATAATTCACAAGAATGTTATTAGAAGCTAACCTAAATGACAAATTAATACATGTCTGTTGGAAAGTGGTATCATCATAACCAATTATTGTCTTTATAATCAACATTTGTGTAATGTCTTCTATGTTCGTGGATTTTACATAATGTAATTCAACAATTAAGAATTGAGTGCTGCATTTTACTTTTACAATTTAAAACTGTTAAATTCTGATATTTAATGTGTATGGTTTACCATTTTGCAGGTTTTGCATCCAAAAAATCCATTTGCCCCTACATTACACTTCAATTATCGGTACTTCGAGACTGATGCACCAAAAGGTTCTTCAATTGGACTTTAATTTTCATATCTGTGAACTTTACTTTATTGTTGATTGATAATGAAAATTTTAGTAACTAAATAAAAATCCATAAAGTGAGAGAAATAGGGGAAGAAGAAAATAGAGATCCACAATATACAAAAGGGTTTTTTAGTCTTGGAAGAATGAATGCTTCGGGTAGATTGGAAGTGTTTATAGTGGAGATAGTCAGGATTTTTTTAATGGGAGATAATCATGAAAAAATGAAACCCTTGATAGAGTTGGAGAACCCTTTTTGGTATTCATAGTGAAAAAAGTAGAGTGTAATATTTTTTGATAAAGAAAAGTAGAGTATAATGTTCCTAAAAAGGAATAGGATGACTTATTTTTTTGAATAAATTCTTTGGAGGCAAGCTCTAAGTTATTGTGGCTAGATAAAGGCAACAGAAACACGTCTTTCTATATTGTTTTAGGAGTTAAAATCATCTGTCAAAAACCAACAGAAATTTTTGGTTCTCTTAACTCATAAGGCTACGCAGGTACATATATTTTTATGGTTTTTGTTTTTTAAAAAATTCACGAGTGTATTTATTGAAGAAAACAGAAGGTGCGGTATAGGAGAACTATACTGATCCCCTACAAAATGGTGAGAATCAATATGCTAAAGGAACCCCAAAAAGCCAAAAGAAAATACAGGTATGACATGAAATTACAAGTGAGCCACAAAATACTTTGGATAGAAAATTTGCAACTCCATTGGATGATCTTCTAACACGTCTGAAAGAAATGTTCTTACCCATACAGAGAAAGGAATATCCCTTGCAACAGCAATAAGGCTACATAGATATACATTATATAGGCTTCCAAATTTTGTTTCTGGTGGGGCAGTGGTACTTGTGCAAGAGCATAAGAGCTCTACAACTCCACCTGGTGGAGAGGGGTTACAATATTTCAAAAACAGATGACAGGAAACTTGAACTTGGTTGGTTGGTGCCACTGGTTAAGGCTGCAAATAGTCTCTTCTTGACTTCTTGTCACTTTTAATTTTTGCTTATTTTTGGATGAGTTGTTTCTTAATCTTTCTTTAATGGGCTTCAACTCTTTCCTTTTGCTATTGTATTAGGTGGTTATATTTTTATTCAATCACCACATTATTCCTCATAGCAATGTCAGGATCTCTGCTTTTATTTCTATTTTTCTCTATGAGATCATGGTTCAATGATTTCCTGGATTGTGTTGGCAGGTTTTGAATTTCCATTTTCTTTTAAAAAAATTCTGGAGATCAAGTTTTGTTTGATTTGGATGCATGACTTTGTAAAGGTTATACCTTTCTTGGCCTTTTGGCTAAGATCAAGTGTAGGATCTGTTCTTATCAGGTTAATATCTGATGCGTGGTGCACTGGGCCACATAATATTGAAATTTTTTAGGGGGAGGGCCCACCACACTAGCTTGCTAGTGGGGTCGTTGCACCACTGCTTGGGCCTGGTGCACCCTACTGTTAAAGGAAAAAGAAGTCTCACAGCAAAATGCGTGGTGTGGGCTTGCTCTCTTCAAGAGTTTAATATTTCTCAACTTTTGAGATTTCCAGAGTGTGGAAGTAATATACTGGTTTTATATAGTCTTTCGTGCTTTTTTTGTGGGGTTTTTGGGGCTTGGGGGCGGGGGAGAGGAGAAGGATTCCTTTTTCTTGTATTTGACTTTATTGTTGATTTTGATGGTTGGATGCTCTGGAGGTTTCTATTTTCCTCCTATTGTTGTTTTTCTTTGTTGCACAACTTGTGCCCTTTAAAGAAGTTATCATTGAGAAGAAAAAACCCTTACGAAGGCCATATTTTTATTTTTTACTTCTTTTTCTTAAAATCCTCAAGCTATTCTAGATGATTGGTTTCTATTTTTTTTTCGCTAGTATAACATATCAGAATTACTATGTGGATCCAGATGCTCCTGGGGCTCCCAGGCAATGGTGGTTTGGTGGTGGCACTGATTTGACTCCAGCTTATATTTTTGAGGAGGATGTTAAGCATTTTCATACGGTATGTTGTCAAGCACATTCTTATTTTTGTAGTTTTGTATTTGATGTTTAGCTAGGCTTTGACCAAGAGGAACCACGTGTGACATTTTACTTTTCCACTATATTCCTGGTAGAGTTCTTTCTTGACAACTTGCACTCAATAGGTTAAGATAACTTCTATCTGTCTGAAATTGACTAAAATGGTGGTAGTGTTGAATCTACATTCAATTGGAGAAATCATCAAAAGCCAATTAAGCAATGTATGTAGACTATCTTGTGTGGTCATAAATAGTTTTAAATTGATAATCAGATAGATATTATATTGTTTTGAGTTTCAGCTGATTCATCTCCATACTGGCCAGTTCTATGTGATAAGGGTGTATCGGTTGTCACAAATGTAACATGTGCATTAGTTGATAAGTTACAAATAGAAATCAAACTAATTTAAGTGTTATACTACTACTACTCAAAATTTGTGCTCAAAACCATGCCATGCATGTTCCCGTTGGCTACATTTCTGTGACAATGCATACCACTGCGTGGGAAATCTCACAGGCAAAGTTATCTTACAAGAATCGGGTGTTTGTTGGAGTTAATTCTTTTTTAAACATGTTGATGTTAGACCAATTTCTGATCAAGCAAATATTCATTTTATAATCTGTTCTGTGATTTATCATTAAAAATAAATAAATAAATAAAAATAATCTGTTCTGTGATTCTTTAATAGTGATATCCTGCTTCAAGGAGAAAACCTCCCTCACATATGAACCTTTCCTTGATGTGGTGATCTTTTTTCATTTGTTTAAAACAACTAGCCTTGCTTTAACATCTTTGTAACAATAAAAACATCATAGATTTATATATTGGTTCTTAAAAGCTATTGAATAACATTTCTAATGTTTTTGTGGTGCGTACTACAATGAAAAACCCTTACTAGATCAGCCTTGAAAAGGAGGGGTTTATTCAACTCGGATGATGACCTCCAATGTCCTTTGTGTAGCAAACCAAAGGAAAAGGAGGACCATCTATTCTTAAAATGCCCCGTCCTGGATCATTTGTGGAAAAACGCAATTAATCTCATGGGAATACCGTGGGTATTCGATAATACATGTATCGAGGTGGTGCATTCATGGTCCATCTCACTCCTTGATTCTAGAAGGAAAATGACTTGGAATACAATTCCAATTTGGACCATTTGGAAGGAGGGGAATCCTAGAATTTTTCGATCCAAGGAGCCGGGGGTTGAGGAATTCTTCTAGAAAGTTAAATGGAGATTGTGCACCTGTCTTTTATTAGGGAAAGACTTCATGGATCCAAGATAATGGATTTAGATTAGTCATCGGAGCTTCAATCGACAGAAAATGTGGATAGGGCAGCTAGGGAAAAATAGTGACCGACATGAATTAGTGGTGCCCTACGCGATCATAACGGGGAGCCTTTAGTTGTATTCCTAGAGTCAATCGACAGAAGAGAGTTGAATAAGGTGGAATTGTTTAGCATTAGAAAAAGCCTTGACTATTTGGAATTCCTTAGGGTTGGACAAATTGGTCATCGAAAGTGACTCGGTAAATGCAATCAAATGGGTATCAGGAGTGAAAAAAACCCCGTGGAAGTTGGCACCAGTGGTTAGGGAGATAAAGGCTCTACTTGAGGGTCCAGTGATATTGAGTTTATTCCCTGTTTTGCAAAAAACTGCAACACCATTAGCCGATCTGCTAACTTTGATGAACGAGATTTCTCAACCTGGATTTTATCTGGGAAAGACTTCATGGATCCAAGATAATGGATTTAAATCAGTCATGGGAGCTTCAATCGACAGAAAATGTGGATAGGGCAGCTAGGGAAAAATAGTGACCGACATGAATTAATGGTGCCCTACGCGATCATAACGGGGAGCCTTTAGTTTTATTCTTAGAGTCAATCGACAGAAGATAGTCGAATAAGGTGGAATTGTTTAGCATTAGAAAAAGCCTTGACTATTTGGAATTCCTTAGGGTTGGACAAATTGGTCATTCAAAGTGACTCGGTAAATGCAATCAAATGGGTATCGGGAGTGAAAAAACCCCGTGGAAGTTGGCACTAGCGGTTGGGGAGATAAAAAGGCTTTACTTGAGTCTCGAGAAATCTCGTTCATCAAAGTTAGCAGATCGGCCAATGGTGTTGCAGTTTTTTGCAAAAAAGGGAATAAACTCAATATCATCTGTGACACATAGGGATAGTACCTTAGGGAGGGAAATTTTCTCGTTATTATGAATTTTTTTTTTTGGACATATGAGATTATTTGTCTGGTGACTTTGTACTTTCTTTTCTATTCCTTGGGTTCATTACTCCTGAACCCATGTTTCCTCTTTTTCTTCTATGTACCTTCTTCTCTTTTTTAATGAATTTTTTTGTTACTAATAATAAAAAACATTTCTAATGTTTTTATTCAATGAATTCCTTGGATTCATTACTCCTGAACCCATGTTTCCTCTTTTTCTTCTATGTACCCTCTTCTCTTTTTTAATGAATTTTTTTGTTACTAATAATAAAAAAACATTTCTAATGTTTTTATTCAATGAATATCGTATACTCTCTAATTATGGGATGACATAAAATTTCTATATCCCAAATTGTTAATTCTCTTGATTGTGAACTTATGCTGACTTTATGTTTCTTCTTGTAGATTCAAAAACAAGCCTGCGACAAATTTGAGCCTAGCTTCTATCCCAGATTCAAGAAATGGTGTGATGATTATTTCTTTATTAAGGTATTCTTTCTATCCATTCTTTTGACCATCATCACCTATATTTTTTAGTCTTAGTGGTTTATAAATAAAAAAAATGCACATGCCTGTGGTACATCAAGCTTTTGCTTCTGATATAACTCTTGCATTAATGAGAGAAATGATAGTAAGCAGGAAAACAGTATTGTGGTTGCAATCTGGATGGTAAATTTGCATTTTGGGGCCACCTCTTATCAAGAAAAACTGTAGGGTCATGTCAAACACACTTTTATTGCAATGAGCCTGAATATGACTCAGATCAGAATGATGTCCATCGTTGAATTTACTGATCTTCATCTATTTTTTAAAGAAAAACAAAAGGCTGATCATTATCCACCTTGGAGATAACTTCTATCTGAAGTGATCGTTAATTGAACAGTGAAAATCACTTAGTGATAATTGGCTGTTTGCAGTTCACAGAGAATGTTTTGGACCAACAGCCCACCCTGATGAAGTGGACCCCGCAAAGCTGACTTGCCCTTGCCCTCATTTGCATGATGTTTTTTTATTCTGTTTCTTGTGTATGACCATTCTCAGTGATTAATACATGGTCTTCCATAACTTATTGGAAGGGGACAGAATAGAATATCTTCTTGAAATGTAAATTGCAAATGTTGTGGAGGGATTGCTTTCATTTACAGCTGATGGTGTTTGCAGCATCGTGGCGAAAGGCGTGGTTTGGGGGGAATATTTTTTGACGACCTTAATGACTATGATCAAGAGATGCTTCTGGCCTTTTCTACTGGTAATTCTTGTCTTATTTTTTCCCTGCTGTTTGACTCATTTGACTACCAATGGGAATTAACTGCTCTTGCATTCAGGAAACCAATGATGGGTCAAATGTTTATTCTAAGATTGTAAATTTACTTATGAATTCAATGAAGGAAATGATTTTGTGAGGATGTTGATGGAAAAAATATTGAACACGTTAACCAATTGGCATTCTTTTGACAATTGTCCAGCATAGCTAATTGACAAACTTACAAAACAAAGAATCAAAATAGGCAATAATTAGATAATATAGAAAATATGTCATAGTTATTTCTCATGAACTCTATCCACATTTTGTCCTCTAATACTCAAATAACAATGTCTTACTGGCTTTAGCCTTCATTTAAGCATTGATATATGCATGTTTTAATTGGAGGGAGATGGTGATAAGATGGGTTTATGCCAAGTATGCCCATGACAAAAGCATTTTTTATATGAAGACAACATATGGAGAAGTATGGGGGGAGAGAAATTTATGTGTGGCTTTTATCATCTTAGAGAAAGGCTATGATAGGGTACCAAGGAAATTATGAAAGGCTTCCCTAATGAATATATGGAGATTATACAAGACATGTACATGGAGTGATGGCAAGAGCAAGACAGTATGTGGAGAGGCAGAGGAGTTTGAGTTGAAGTGGGACTTCATTAAGGGTCTGCATTCAGCCTTTATTTATTCGTGTTAGTTATAGATAGTTTGACATCAGGAATCTCGGATGAGATCCCATGGTATATGTCGTTTGTAGACAATATTTCACTAATAAGTGAAACGAGAATCCAATTAAACAATAAATTTGAATTGTGGAGGTAGGACTTCAAGATCAACAATTTGAAGATTAGTAGAATAAAGACAATATATGGAATGCAACTTAAGTGGAATAGATAATATGTTAAAGGAACCACTCTAAATTGCCAATGATCTGGTATAATAATTTGATAAATTTAGATATTTAGACTCATTGATAGAGGTAGGTGCATGGTGTTTGTAGAAGAAATTGTACCAATTAGTGAAATGAGAAATTCAATTAGAGAGTAATTGGAATGTGGAGGAAAACCTTAGAGATGAACAGTGTGAAGTTAGTAGAACAAAGAATGTGTGGATTGCAACTTTAGTGGAATAGAGAATATGGAGGAGGGACCACTCTGAATTGCTAATGATTTGATATAACTGTGATAGATCTAGATTTAGGTTCAACGGTAGAGGTGGGTGGAGGATTTGAGTTGGCTATAATCAATAGACTGGGCACAGGGTGGGTAAAATGTAGACAAGTTAGCGGGGTTTTATGTGATAAAAGAATACTGACTAGATTGAAATGGAAATTCTACGAGACATCAATTAGGTCGACAATGCTTCATGGTGTGGAATGTTGGGCAATAAATAAAAGTCATGTTGAAAATATACAAGCATTTGAGATGCACATGTAAGATGGATGAATGGGGTTATGATAAAAGATAGAATTAGGAATGGCCATATTAAGAGAGACTTAAATATAGCCTTGATTGATGAGAAGATGAAGGAAGGGTGTCTAAGTTGGTGTGAAAGAGGAGGAAGAAACGAAGAAGAAGAATAATTAGCCATCTTTATTTTCAAAGAATCTTCCACTGGAAAGCCCATAATTGAAGCTACTGAAAGAATGCCGAACAGAGGTACCCATCGTTATCCCTTATTTTAATGAAATGAGGATGCTTGTCAGGATTTGTTAATTAGCTCCTTTCCCCCACACTCTCACGGAAGCTAATGGACTGATGGATAGACCAGCTACAGGAGTAATGGAGAATAATGTCATATTGTATGACCAGGGCTGGTCTGATTTCCTCTCTGTGTTTTTTATGTGTACTTTAATTTGCTGAATTATGTCGATGTTCAGTACCTGCAGTGTCTTTATGTTTTCCATTGTACATCTTACTCCCTTACAATTTGAATAAGGTCTTCTATTATATACCCTTTTTTTAACTTCGTTTCTCTTTATGATCCTTGGTTTTCTTATGATATTCTGTAAAATTTAATGGTGGTTTCAATAATGATTATGATGATATAACAACGTTCAATTTGACCTCTGCCATGTTTTAGTAGAAACTCATGTTCCTAGCACTGTGTAATGAATGCTTGGTTGCATGAATTATTTGAACAGATCTTTTTCTCATTGCTCCAAAAAAAAATCTTTATTTACTGAATTCTATCCAATGGTGACTCTTCAGAGTGTGCAAAATCCGCTGTTCCAGCCTACATACCCATAATAGAACGACGGAAAGACACACCATTCACTGACCAACATAAGGCATGGCAACAGTTGCGAAGGGGACGCTACGTAGAGTTCAACTTGGTATAGATTAAGGACCTCAAAACATTTTCTCTGATTTGCAGTATATTCATTTGGTTCTTTTCTCAGTATCATTGTTATTTTTGAATTTGTGAAGGTTTATGATCGTGGTACAACTTTCGGGCTAAAAACTGGAGGCAGAATTGAGAGTATTCTTGTTTCTCTTCCACTTACTGCTCGATGGGAATATGATCACGTAAGCTTCTCATGGACTAATGCATTTATTTGTTTGCACATATCATATAATCAGCCAGTGGCCTACCTTCAATTTAGCTGAGACAAAATCTTGTGTCTCATTTTTGGATCACTGTGCCACAAAATCTCCTTTCATTGTGTTTCCCCACGAAAGCAATGATCCCACATTAAAATGTATCAAATAGGAAGGTCAGTGGCCTGAAAACGTTCATAATTTATAGGTAAAAGATTCATTTAAACTTGGAAAAAAAAAATAAACCAGAAAACCTCCTCCCTCTTTTGTATCTCGTAGATCTTCTGATGGCATGGCATATATCATAATGGCCAGGGCCAAAACCCTTTCACAAGGACTGACATCTGGTGGTATCTGTTTGTTCAACCCCTGCTGTTTGTTTTGAAACGATCAAGAAGAAACCATGTGTAAGATGTTTGGGAGAGAAAAAAAAATGAGTGTCTTTACTATTATTGTTACTAGGGTGTTTCAATGGGTTCATGTAACTATGGGAAAAAAGGAGTTGCAGTGGAGTTCAGTTCAAACTAGCATTACCTAAAATCAGTAATGGCTATAGCCGTAATTGTTATTCAATAGCCATAACCTTGAGCTCGGGACATCCCACCCCACCCAACACCGGTGCAGGTGGTAGAAGAGGGTATTGTGATTTTGCTTCATATATTGTAGTATGTTGTATTTGTACATTTTTTATATCCAATCCATTTACTTTGTGGATACAGCAACCAGAAGAAGGCAGTGAAGAACGGAAACTTTTGGATGCATGCATTGATCCTAAAGAATGGGTTTGACATTTAAAGAATCTGTGTATCCTTTTGTTCTTAGGGTAGAATTTGACTGCCTAACTGATTTTCTGCGCGAAGTTTTCAGTACGAATAATTATTGAGTGTAGTTCATTGTTAGGATCATTTGTAAATTTTATGATTATTGTTGTATCTGTTTCTCAAGAACAACGAATAAAGAGCTTTCCCCTGTTTGTATTTTCTAGATTAATGAATAAATTTTTTGCTTGATTGCAGTTTATATTGTTTTAGAGTTAAAATCATTTGTGGTTCCTCATATGCATGGCCGGGAGGCCATTTGTTACTATTGATTTATTTGTTCGAGTGGTTGGATATTCTCATATAGTGTGGGAGATTTTGTCCTCAAACCCTTAGGACGCCTAATCTGATCCATGGCGCTTGTGGATAGTGTCATGAATCTGGAGTTTTACCTATGATTATCAAAAGTTAGGGTCGACGTATTTCCACTTATTAAAAAAAATATCAGATTCTTGAGAAAGGATATTGGACTATTAATCTAGTTATGAAAAAGGAAAAATAAATTATTTGGGCACAAAGTATGAGGCTTTACTTTATGGCCCAATTTCAAATTTTAATGAGATTATTTTGTTTGAGGGGTTATAATATATTATTAGTTATAATGATATAATAACTTATGGAATTGTTATATATTAATATATAAATATATAGTTGGTTAAATGAGCTAAAAAACCCAATGGGGTTTCTTTTAAAATCGACTTACTTTGTAGTGGGTAGCATGTTATCTCCATGATCAGCTTAGAGGGATGAAAAGAAAAGTTTCTTATAAATAATCATCTAATGTTAAAATTAATTTATAATAAATTTAAATTAAAAAAATTAAAATGAAAATGCTTTCCTTTCAAGAATCCAAACAGAACCTTGCATTCGTTTCCCAACTGCAAAAGGAGTAGACATTTTTTTTGAATTTTTAGATCTCTCTACAAGGGCTTATAATATATAATGGACTAATGACTTCATTAATAATACCGAATGTTTCAAAATTACAATAATAATTGTCAGCCTATAAAATTCACTGAATGCATCTTTTTGAAAACTTTAAAAATATTGAAAAAATTTAAGTAATTTGAGTTTAACTTTATTTTTTTATAACTAAGAAACCTAAGACTCCCACCTCTCTAAGTACAAGAGCATTTAAACTTTTCTTTTTAAAAAAATAAAAGAAAATTAAAAAAGACGTAAAACTTAATTAAATTTCAAATTGACTTGAATCTTCTAAAAAAGATGATGCAAATAAGAATATCAATTAACTCTGCCCACCTTGTTTGTGAGAGGTCTTATGATCAATCCCTAGGGCTAAAATCGGGTTAGGTCGGGTCGGGTTTTTTAAAATTCAACCTTACTCGAGTTACTAATATATGAAACCCGACCCGACTCGACCCAAACTTTTGACTTGGAGGTCTTGACTTGACCTGACCCGAATTATAATTCAGCTCAACCCGAAACCCGACCCGACCCACATTTTGAACCTACTTTAGCCTACCTTTTACTGGGTTGGGTCGGGTTTGATCGGGTCGGGTTGGGTTAAATTAAAAATCTCTCAACCCAACTCGACTTGAATTCAATGCGAGTTTCTGATTTCTCAACCCGACCAGACCCGCTGACCTGACCCACATGATTTTCGGGTCGGGTTCCTATAGTTTGTACCCTGCGTGTACGAATTGTCAAATTTATACATATCCCAAAGATTAGTCAGGTGGAACGCCTGAAAAATTCAGGTGAGACGCTTGGATACCTTCGTCTTAAAAAAAAACAAGAATATAAATTCAGACAAATGATGATTACGTAACATCTTTTGTATTGCCGTGGAAACTTAAGTTTTAGCCGGCAACCTTTTCTTTACTAGATTCTCAAACTACGTCGATTTCTATGTCTATGTCAAAGCACTCACATTACATTTGTATTTCATTGTTGTGGGTCTTTTTGCTTGTTATGGCCATCACCAAAGGAAGCATGGGAATTTCAGTCTTAGCTTCTCTTGTCATTGCATTTTTTCTAATTTATTCAACAGAAGCAGGCGAAAACCAAAGCCTAAGTCGCAATGATTTTCCCAAAGGTTTTATTTTTGGCACTGCTGCTTCAGCATATCAGGTTTTGCTCTTCCACTTCTCTACCTTTCTTCTACTTTGCAATATTGGTGAATCCAAACTGTTATTCTAAGGAGTTTTAAGTAGCTGGATTGAGTTTGAGTGATTCATCCAATAAATTATAAAAATGGGTTCAACTTAAATTTAGGGTAGTCATTTTGACACCCGACTTTTTTACTAGGAGACGTTCGTTTTCAAAATTTATGGTGAAATTACCATTTTGCCCTTTCAATGTGCGTTTGGACGATGAAAGATTTTTCAAAATCGGAAGGGTAAAATGGTTATTTTATCCTAAATTTCGGAAAAAAATGTCTCCTAACAGAAAAATCGGGTGTCTAAATGGCCATCCTAAATTAATTATTTATTAAATAAGTCAATATACTCAACTCTTGAATCTTGTTCGTTGGGTCAGAATTGATTGGATTTGTGGATTCTAGTGCCTTAGTAGGTTTACTTCAAACCTTCTGTTAGATTCTGTCGAGCTTAATTATCAGATATGTATTGATTACGTCGAGTATATTTTAATGGAGGGCAATTATGTAATTTTACATTGCACCTATGTAAACTCCAATCAGGGCAGTATACAATGTCTCTTTTCATAAAAGATGGTAGATGGGTGAAAATTGTAAGAAGGGTCAATTGCCTCTTATTCATTTTCTTGCCTTTGAGTATAGTGGATATGATTTGACACTTTAAATCCATAGACTCACCGAAAGAGAACCATGTAAAATCTTTGTGTTTGTGTGTATTTGATTTGTAATTTATTTTTCCATTTATTGTTTATGCACTTCTATTCCCAACACTTTCAATATAAATCCTACCATCTTCTAAATAGGTTGAAATTCGGTCGATTTATCCATTAATTTATGACCTCAACTTCAATCAACCAATTTATACATGTTTGTGTTGAAGCAACTCATTCATTAACATGATAAATATAGTAATATATGAAAATCAAACATTGGATTTATGAGATGGATTTAAGTCAAGTAGGTGGATTGGAAGAAATTATCTTTGATACCAATAGACTCCACTAGTCTATCAAGCAACACTAGTCAAATTTTATAGAGAATAATTTTTTTAATTCACAATTTTTTATATACATTTTTCTTTTTTAAATACTCATATAAAAGAACTCTGATCGTATCTTCCAAAATCACCAAATTTAATCATAAAATCTCATTTTTCAGTATGAAGGAGCTGCAAAATTGGATGGAAGAGGAATGAGTATTTGGGATACATACGCTTATGGCTCGGGTAAAATTTTGTAATTCTATAGATTCAGAGATCCATGGGCCATGAATTTGTCAACTTGGGCTCAACTAGGGCTTCTTGTTTTGACATTTTGAGGTCTGCTTGGATGTGGCTAAAATGTCATTTTATTCCATTTTAATTTTCTAAAGAAAGATGGGAATCACCCATTTGTTAATTGAAACATAGAGAAAAAAAAAACAGCCATTTTTTTTCTTAAATAGGCAATTTTTGAATCACCTTTACACCCTATAGAAAGTAATTCTGCTTGGGTGAATCGCCTGGTGAATTGGCGAAATGCCTGAGAGATTTGTGTTGGAGTGCGAACGAGAGTTCCACATCAGGTGAGGAGGAAAATCTAAAGACTTATATGAGACTGGGTTATTCACCTATCAGGCTAGTCTTTTGGGCTGGAAGCCCTGTCCCAACAATTTGCTCAATTCAAACATGGCCCAAATTGATTTATTATACTTACCTGTTTGGCCTGTGTTCAATTTATCATTCCCTAAGACAGATTAGAAATTTAGAACATACTTACAATCTTATATTTGAACCTTTCACAATGAATTTTATAGATTGTTATTAACCTTCATTAGGGTCTTAATATCCAAATGTACATGCCAACTTGATTTTTGCTGATTGGCCATCAGATCAATGGTCTAGATCAATTGTCCATGAATCCATGTACAACCTTGTGGCCATGTTTTTCTTTCCTTTTTCTCCTCTAGAATTTCTTATAATAGGGCCATGAATTCAAATACAAAGTTACCCAGTTTGTAGGGCTTGGTTTATGGGCTAGGCCTGAATGGGTGACCTTAGAAAACCTGAGCTTCAACTAGGCCCAGTCAAAAGCCCAGCCAAGTCGTTTCAAGTCCAGTCCAACAATTACAAAATGCATTGACCATGTATATATTTTGATGTCATATTCCAGGTATGATTGCAGACAGGAGTACCGGTGACGTGGCTATCGATCAATATCACCTTTATTTGGTCAGCTTTATTTTTATTTTTATTTTAAATATAATTTTAGTTTAATCAGAAAACTAAAAAGTTTTGTTACTGTAATTTCACAATTAATATTTGAGAATCAATTGTATTAGATGTAATAGGTTATTAGAATTGATTTTTCAGTTCTAATTCTATTGTATATTTAGAGTGTTAAAATGTCATTTTGATTATTTTCTTTTAAAAGAACGTCTATTAGAGTAACTCGAAAGGGTTGGAGTGATGGCAAGAACCTATCTTAAGAAGCTGAGTCCTAGGTACGATTCACATTCCAATTCAAAGAGCCACTCCTCATAGACATATCTAGTATGTATGAATGGAGAGACTTGAACAAGCCCGGAAGGTCGGGTGCTCCCACAGGTTTATCATGTACAGTAAAATTTAATAATCTTAAAAAAGATATTAACATATGAAAGAAATGAATGTAGGGGGACGTTCAGCTTATGTCAAACATGGGAATGGATGCCTACAGATTCTCAATATCATGGTCTCGAATATTCCCAAGTAGGGTACTTTTCAATAATTTCATATAAATTTTATCTAAAAAAATGGAAAAAATGAATTGGAAATCATTTTATTTAACTCTATGGGACTTGATGACCCTATATTCACTCGTGTAGGAGGAAATGGTGCAGTAAACCAAGCAGGAGTAAATTACTACAACAATTTAATTGATGCTGTGATTGCTCAAGGTAACCATGTCTGTGAGGAAAATTTTATTTATTTTTAAAAGAAAAGTGACAGAATCATTTATTTTATTATTTATTCAATCGATACTGCTAGGTAAAAAATGTGTTGTATTGATACGGGATGCTGATATTTTATATCAGCGCAATGCAATGTATCAACTTTTATAAGCCGATACACCTCCATCCATCATCCACCCGGACCCCACTTCAATGCACTGGTTGTGGCTAATACACAATGTATGGACTGAATTTTTTACACGTGAATCGATGTAAGTAGTTTAAGAGAGTTGATATTTAATAAACATCTAATTTATATATTTTCACAATGTATGGTGCAATGGTGGTCTCCATAATATGTGACTCTAAGACTGTTTAGAGGCACTGCAGAATCCAGTGATGTGGTCGCTAGACGTTGTCTTGTCATGTGTGCATCGTGAGCCGCCTCTTTTCAGGAGTTCCAGAATATCTTTATGTTTGATATTTTGATACCCGAAAAGAATATGCTGATTTATCCTGACATATTTTAGTTTTCCTTTGTTGTTGTGGTGAGAGGTTTCTTTCCAACTTTTGTTTGTATACTTTTCGTTTTCATCTTTGTAATTATACCTCTGGTGCCTTTATCCATTAATATTTGAACCATTTCAAAAAAAAAAAATATGTGACTCTTAAGAGAATTCATTTCACTTTAATTTATTTGTTATTTGCATATCATTTATCTCATTTAATGGGTGTTTTTTTTTTCTGCAGGACTTGTACCATTTGTAACTCTATACCACTGGGACCTGCCACAAGCCCTTCATGATTCCTACGGTGGCTGGCTTAGCCCAAGAATCGTGTATGAATTTGTCACAAAATCCATTCAACTCGTCCCTTTTGATGAAGTTTTGTTCAGTACTTTTGAGCAGGGGTTAAAATCTCAGCCGATACGATATTTGGACGCTCGAGATACTAGAGAAAAAAAATTCGGCCGCTATGGCCGAGATCTCGGCCAATTTCTTTCTTTAAAAAAAAAAAAAAACAAATATCGGTTGTGGGCCCGGTCGATATCTCGGCCAATATTTAATTCTTTTTAAAAACAGCTTATTTATTTTTTTAAATGAATTTTTTCAGAAAAAAAAAGTCACTGAGATTTCCGAAAAAAGGAATTTTCAAGAGAGAGAAAAAATTTGGATCTCGATATTTAATCTCGGTCGAAAATTCGGCTCAGTTTGCAGTTTATGTGTCCTACAAATTATTTCAGCCCAGAAACTTGGGTGGGTTGGGTTGAATTTTAGGGTGGTTGAACTTAGGACCAAATTGAAAGTAGGGGGGCCTGAAACCAAGTCTAACCTCGGTTAACCCAAGTTGGTCAAACCCGAGCACTGTCCAGAATGTTTATATGGGCTTGTCTATGCTCGGGCTTCGTTGGTCCTAAAATGGAAACTTTTTTGTATTGTTGTATAAAAGATAAATCAAATGTTACATAATTTTATATTTAATAAAAATATCAATTAAATAGAATTATTTGTATAAAACGAGGCTCAAAGTTGGGCCAAATTCGGGATTCCATGTATTAGTCTCAGGCCCAACCGAATACTGACTCAGGGCCTGACAATTTGCGTCCGAAAATGAGCCAGACTCAGGTAATGGGAACTTAGCTATGTTTAACTTAAGAGGTCATTCTAGTTCAACTATGGTTTTAAAAATCAGCTGACTTTGAATAGACTGGGCTGAGCTCTAGTATTTTAAGCCCATTTCATGTCGGACTTGGCTGAGTCAGACTCAAGGTTCTCATCCAAGACCTTAAATCTTGAGCTCAACCGATTTCATTCTATCATTTCTGCAAATCAATTGCTAAATATGATGTAAAATTATATTGAGAGATTAATTGCATGGGATTCTATGATGAAGGGGGGACTACGTCGCGTTTGCGGAGTTCTGCTTCGCCGAATTTGGAGATAGAGTGAAGCAATGGATAACATTCAATGAGCCTCATAACTTTGTGTTGATGGGCTATGATTTGGGCCTGGGTGCCCCTGGTAGATGTTCAATCCGTTTACTCAATTGCACTGCTGGGAATTCATCTACTGAACCTTATATTGCTGCACACAATATCCTTCTCTCACATGCTGCAGCCTTCAGAGCTTACCAAGGCAAATTTAAGGTATGACCACCTTGAGAAGTAGAAGTAACATTGGATAGAGAAAATTGATCAAATCATATTTTTAAATCTTTCATGCTTTGATGACTTTAAATTATTTTTTAAACTCTTTTTTTTTAATGAAAGGTTAAAATGCATTCGATACAAAATAAAATAAAAACAAACCCTAGGTAATCAGCAGAACTCCAAAGCCCGGGCCAAGCAAAAAAGAATATAAGAAAGAAGAAGGCCTGAAGATTGGGCCACCCACATCCTAGGTCAGGAAAGGAAGTAGAACCACATTCCGAGCCAGGGAAAAAAAAACAAGACAGTCCACATCTCGGGTAGGAAATCAATCCAAAGCCAAAGACCCACAACCCGAGCCAGGCAAAACAAACAACTATGCAAGAGGCACGCTGGCCATAGTTGGGAGTTCGATATCAATCTCGAATCTGTTCGTGAGCTATAAAAACATGTCTTGACTGATTTGATTAATGCACTCTTTTTTAAGCTCCATGTTTAAGGATATTTACTAGGGTGGCGATTTAGACACTCTACTTTTCTTTAAGAAACACCACATTTTAAAATTTTGTGTGAAAATTATCATTTTGCCCTTCAATTTTAAAAAAAAGGCAATTCCTCTACACAAAAATGAGAGGCAAAAATGGTAATTTCGCATAAAATTTTTAAATGGAGTGTCTCTTGAAAGAAAAGTCAAGTGTCTAAATGACTACCCTATTTACTAGGACCCAATTTTACATATGTACAAGATCCTTTTTAGAGGATTTTGACTTCATCTAGCTCACACCAATATTTTGATCTTTCACAACTTTTCCTTTTTGGGTATTCAAGAATTCCAAGTAAAGAGCATCATTTAATTATCATATGAATATTGTCATGTTGCTAACCATTTCATTACATTCTCAATTTACAAAATAGAATGTACAAGGAGGATCTGTGGGGATATCTTTGGACATGATGTGGATTGAACCCATGTCTAATTCTAGTCAAGACATGAAGCTAGCACAAGTATATCTTGACTTCCAAACTGGATGGTAAGTCACATTCAATTCAGCCATGAAAACTTAACCCTCCTTTTCCAAGTGGTTTTCTCATTAGGGTTTTTCTTATTTCTCTATACAGGTTCCTTGATCCCCTTTATTTTGGGGACTACCCTTTGTCCATGAGAGGGAGGGCAAAAGAAAGGTTACCCATATTCTCCAAAGAACAATCAGAGTCCCTCAAAGGGTCATTTGATTTCTTGGGTATTAACCATTATACAACTCAGTATGCCAAGGACATCAGTAATTCCACCCTTATAGTGGGAATTCTCAACAACGGTACTCTTGTAGATGCTGGAGTAGTGCCCGATGGTAAGCATCAGTGGTTTAAAATTCTGTATCGGCTGATTATTTTCTCTTTTAAATTTTTTTTTTTAAAAAATATATTAATATTGGCCGATACGATACGTATTGGCCGATATCTCGACCCCTCGTAAGCATAAACTTCAATATTTGGTAGTTCTAATTTTAGGTTTGATTGGTTTTTATGCGGGTGATATTGTTCATGGGCTAAAAATCCATCTGTATCTTGTGAAGCTACATCTATGCTTAGAGAAGGGTGCAGTTAAAAAGTCGTCTTTAGAGGATAAGCAGATTGAGATTTAAAAGCGGAAGTTCTGAGTTCGATTCTCACACCACTACAACAAATTATTCTTTATAGAGTTACCCGATGTATATGGGTAGAGAGACTTTTACATGCCTCTGAGATTAGTCGAGAGATCTAAGAGGCCTAGACACCTTGGTCATAAAAAAAAAAAGGATTGATTTTTGAAACTCATGATTTTTAAGAGTTCAAAAATCAACTATTAAATTCAAAGCTCGTGGATTTTAATCTAATGGTAAGGCTAACTTAGAATGAGTCCCACATTAGAAGTGTAGACTGTAGAGGGCAAGCTAGTCTTTTGGGTTGGATACCCAAGTCCTAACAAATTGTATCAAAGTCTGCGAACGAGTCTCACATTGAAAGTATAAATGGAAATCTAGAGATTTATAAAGAACTTATATCACTCCACAAAACATACTAGTCATATGGTCTAGATAATCAGAATCTAACAAAGGGGTGGTGTTTATGAGGTCTGAGAAAATTGTTCGTGCTAATGTGCTATTACACAAACATAAATGTTCATTCAAACAATATTTATACCTCATCTACATTCATTATTCATTATTTATCTGTTAATTGAATTCTTATGAAATTGAATTTTTATTGTGTAGAAACTTAACACTAATGCGATTATAGTGAGCAGTCGTTTTCTCTTAATACTATTTTTTTCTGAATAATGTTTTGTCTTATTCTTTTCAGGTATAAGGAATGGAGTACCCATTGGAGAGCAGGTTTATTCTATTGCCACTCTGATATTGATATGTAGAAAACAAATTTATTTAAATGATGAACTCAATCAAACAAAAAATGAAAAAAAAAAGAAAAAAGTCTAATGATTGATTTTGTCTGTTTTGCTCCCAAAGGAAGGAATTTATTAGAGTAAAGGGGTTATAAATTCTTTGTAGCCCTCTAAAAATTTAAAAAGTGACATTATTTTTTCAAACATATGTATATAGTCTAATATATGAATTTTATTTTCCATAAAAAAAAATGTATGAAAGAAATTAAATTCTGGAAAAAATCATTTCACACACAAGTGACTTGGATAGATTGACAAGAAACATATGATAAATGATCGACATGTTGTTGTACATTGGATAAAAGAAACCCATAAAATTTTAGAAATGAAAACTTGAAGAAGAAAAAGAAAGCATGGGCACTAAGGAACCAAACATAGAGTGTAGAAAAACTATCAATACAATAATTTAAAAGTTTTTAAATAACTTGGGCTATCAGTATGAGTTGGAAATACACAATGCCTAAAAAACTTTTTAATTCGTTCAATTCAAAAGGGAGCACTTACACACACCCGGAAATCCTGCCTCTACACACCCGAAATCAGATTTTCTGGTGAAATTATGATTTCACCCGGAATTACGATTTTACCCCGGGTGAAATTGGATTCGAATTGAACGAATCAAAAAGTTTTTTAAGTCAACTTAAAAACCCAACGAAATTATTCAGTTCAATAAGATTTTGAGTTGATTTCGAATTTAAATTCTCATATTTAGGGCTGAAATCGGGCCAGATCGAGTCGGGTTTTTTAAAACTCAACCCGGCCCGAGTTACTAATATATGGAACTCGTTCCAACCCGACCCGAACTTTTGACCCAGATGTCTTGACCCAACCCGACCCAAATTATAACCCGACTCAACTCAAAACCCGACCCGACCCGCATTTTGAACCTACTTTAGCCTACTTTTATCGGGTCGAATCGGGTTAACTTAAAAATCTCTCAACCCAACCCAACCCAACCCGAATCTAATGCGGGTTTTTGAATTCTCAACCCGACCCGACTTTCATAACTCGACCAGCATGATTTTCGTGTTGGGTCACACGGGTTCGGGCCAAAACTCGACCCGAGTTTCACCCCTACTCATAGTATTACTAATACTATTCTTTTTTTTTCTGTAGCTGTCTTATGATGTTTACCATTGGATGAATAAAACCATTTGACATGAAAGTAAATGTAATTTTTGAATTTTGACTGTGAGATAGGCTGCATCAAGTTGGCTATACGTTGTTCCTTCGGGAATGAGGAAAGCAATGAATTATCTTAAAAGTCATTATGGGAACCCTCCCATTATTGTCACAGAAAATGGTAAGGCATCAAACAAAAGACAAAGTGTTTCATTTCTAGCTAGATTTTGCTTGCATCCCACATCTAAAATTTCGATCATCTCATTTGCAGGCATAGATGAAAGAAATGAACATCATAAATCTCTGCATGAAGCACTTGAAGACCAAAAGAGAATCGACTTCCATAGAGATTATCTTTCAAACCTATCAGCAGCCATCAAGTAAGTAAAAGGGACCAGTTGATCTTCTCAAACATAATTTTCGATTTGCTAACAATATTGAGGTAGAACTCAATTTCAAAAGCTAGTCATTGAGAGGAGGATGTCTCTCATGTTATATGCAATCACTGATTTTTATAGCCAAGCGACGTGGGACTTATGAACTTCACACCCTCCCCCACGTACAAATCCCAACGGTACCCGGCTTCGATATCATGTTAACAGTCTTGAAGTAGAAGTCACTTTCAAAATCTAGTCATTAAAAGGAGAGTGTCTCTCTTGTTATATACAGTCATTGACTTTTATACCTATACAATATGTGACTTGTGAACTTCACACAATTCAAAGGAAGAGAGAGAGATTCAATTTTTTTAAAGTAATATTAAATTTTTTTCAATCAATCTTTCTTTACTCAATAATTAAAAACCATCCATTAAAAATAAAATGATTAAATACTAAATCTATGTAAGAGTTCTTCATATTCAAATCAAAATCAACCCACTTTAACTTGAATTTGAATTAGGTCAGTCACACAACTTTCATACCTAAATCCAAACTGACTCATATAAAGAACACCTTTGCATGTTTCCCATTGACTTGACAAAGTATAACTCGATTGACTTTATCTCTTAGGAATAGACTATCGATCTCAAGTTTGATTTTTCTAAAAGTATTTGATATAAAAGATAGTTTCGCGTATGTATCTGATTAGTCTTACTTTCAATACAAAATAAAGATGCCCATAGTATAAAAAAGAAAAAAGACCCATGACTCCAGCTCATGTACTACACGTCAAGCTGAAAAATCCCACCCACTGACCATAGAGTAATACAGTCACATGAAACAAAACCCTCCTCTCTTTCACTTTTTTATAACAAATTATTGGAGTTTTAATGTCTTATATAAATTTGGGTTGAGTGAAGTCATGTTAGGACAATTTAAAAATTTGATTCACATCGAGTCAGAAGAGAAAAAAAAAAAAGTATATTTTTATTTATGACTAATTTAACTCAAACTCATTCGATATATTGCCACCCCTACACATGTAGAGAATACTTAAACACGCACACAAAGAAGAAAGATCATGAACCCGTGAGGGTCAACTTGCCGGTTAAGAACCCCAATAAGTTATAAAAGGGTTTGAGTTCAAGTTTCACCTTCAACATATAAGGGTGACTCCTCCTAATTTTTTACGGTGTATGTGGATAGAGATGTTTATATATGTCCTAAGAACTTAATCAAGTGCTCTAAGAGGTATAAATACTTTGGAATTAAAAAAAAAAATTGAATGTTCATGACGATTATATTGTTTTCTTTGGAAATAGGGAGGATGGGTGTAATGTGACAGGTTACTTTGCATGGTCTCTGTTGGACAACTGGGAATGGACTTCAGGCTTCTCTGTTAGATTTGGTCTCTACTTTGTCGACTACAATTCACCCACACTCACCCGATATGCAAAGAAGTCAGCTCTCTGGTTTACAGACTTTCTTCAACCAGAATAATAGAATCTACTCTTCTCAATATTATTATTCCTTCTCAAGTTCAAGATTCAGATGAAGGTTTTGAGCACAGAAATTATGATGAAAAGGCTTGGATATAGTTGGTTATTACCAATCAATAGAACTAAAATACTTAAAAATTGCCATTTTCAATCAGTGGAATGAGCAAGTACTTCAATTGTTTTGTAATAATTTGATTATGAATTAAACCACATAGTTTTCTGATTTTTATTTTTTAATTTTTTCCCTTTAGGGAGTGTCTGCATGTGCACACACGATAGGATGTAAATTGGATTGGGTCTAACCTCAGTGTGAGTTGAAAAATCCAAAAAAAAAAATATCTAGTTTGAGTTGACCCGAGTTTGGTTTATACTCTTATTCGGGCCCAAAATATAATGTCTAAATTAGAATTTGAGTTGAGTTGCATTCGAGTGCATGAAAGCCCGAGTTAGGTGGGAAAGTCTAAATTTGAACTATAATTTTGAAAATCTATTTTCTTTTATTGAATATAGAAAAAGTCTTCATTTTGGGCCTATGTAAGCCAACATTTGAAAAAGGCTATATATACGAGTAACCCTTTTGTGTTGAAAGTGATTTGAACTCAAGACCTCTCATATCTCATACGGGTTCTTGACCGATCAGAGATTACATCTCACTTCAATATTAATGAGAATTGCATAAAATTTATGTGAAGGCCATGATCAATTCTCATGGGTAGATACATTTCTTCCTATTATGAAAATTTAAAGTTATAATAAATTAGATATTTTACCTTATCTAATTAAATTTCTTAGAGTATAAGTTTGATAAAAGCACTGCCCAAATCGAATAAATAGGACTCAAGCCAACATGTGTCGCATTAACAATATTTTTAAAAGTTCTAACATGTCAAATAAAACATTACTTTCTTTTACTTTTTCACATTATTATCAACTTTAAAGTTATTTATCTAATTTTTCTGAGTTTAATAAAATATTTTTTATAGATTGATGGTCCATAAATAAGAAAAATGTTCTTATTGGGTCTCAACTCCCAAGTGTCATAATTCTTCTTTTTTCTGCTTCTCATCTCACAGATCAAACAAATGGCTCTCTATATTCGTGGATCTGACAAACATCTCGTATCTATAAATTTAGCACAAGTAAATGATAGAACAAAAGTAAGAAGAAAATATCAAAATAATTATTATTACTATGCATGGGGGCTACGTGGGAACCACATGGGTGGGCCACAATTTATGTGGATAAGGTTTTTTAAAAATATTTTCAAAATGAATTTTCTTTTAAAAAATTAGGTCTATAAAATTTAAAAAAAAAATATGATATTCGAGGGTCTAAAGAGCAACGGTTAAAATTAGTCTATGATGGGTTTAAATGTCCGAAATCTATCAGTTCAATGAAGGCTGAAAATATTAGATAAATGTTTTTTTTTTCTATGATGAGAATGTCCAGGCCTTTTAGAGCATTCAATTAATCTTTTGGACATGCAAATCTCTCTATTTATACTCGGGATAAATCTAATGGAGTGACTCTTTGAGGTAGAGTGATGATGCAGCACGTAAGATCAGGTTGAAAGGATTAATGGATGAATTTAATGAGATTAAAAATGAAATTAAATGGGGATTTAAAGGGATTGGGGATCTATGAATGGTGTGGGTGGATTTAATTGGATGGACAATGTAAAGGGATTAAATAAAAGGGAGTGGGGATGGTGTATCGATTGGATCAATGGATACGATCGCTTAATCTCAAAATTGTGAAATATCTTAGAAACAGAAGTTGATATCAAATATGACAGTCAGCCAATTTGATCAAAATGTATATAAATTAAAAAGCATCTAAAAATTGATCCTGATAGATCTAAGTTTGATAATTAAAATGATTTCTTAATTTTTTATTTTAAAAGTATTTAATTCTAGATGACTCGTTGTCTATATAATATCTTATATTAAATGATTAATTTATTAGTTTTTCTCTCATTAATATTGAAGAATCACAAGGGCATGTTAAGATCTAAAAATTATAAAATAATTTTATATAATAGTTTAATTACCATAATTTACAATGGTAACAGCCTCTTTTAGAGGGATTTTTATTAGGCATTACTTAAAAAAAGTTTGAGTGAGATTATTTTTCTCAAAGCTCGAGCCTGTTCTTTTGCATCAAGTATAGTTTTTCTTTTAAAATAATTTAGTATGTAAATTAAAATATAAGCGTATAAATTAAAAGAATACTTACATAATTACCATTGTTTAAAATTTAATTTTGATACTAAATGTCTAGTCACTTAATCTTAATAGTTAAAGTTGACATATTTCTTTAAAATGATGATATGGGGTAACTTGACCATTAAGATCGAGGGATTAGAAATTGATTTTTGAAATAAAATTTAAAATATTCTCTTATTTTTATTTTTATTAACATATACAATTATAATTTTAATTTGTAAAAATAAAAATTAAAAAAAATAAATGAGTCTAAAGATTTGAAAAAAAAACTGATGGACCTAAACCGACTTTAAACAAGAGCTCGGTTGAACCAAAATCTCTGTACAAATCCCTCTATTTATATTGGGTTCGGGCTGGCCTCCCTAAACCCTAACGATACAGCGTTCTCTACTCGATCTTCGAAGAAAGAGAGAGAGCTAAACCCTAAGAAGGAAGGCAAGCAGTCATCTCCATTAGAGAGAGAGAGAGAGAGAGATGGCGAAATCGCTGAGGTCGAAGATGAAGAAGAGACTGAGAACGCTGAGGAGAGAAATCGTGGAGCCTTTCTACGACAAGAAGGATTCGGCAAAGCTGGCTGTTCAGGAGGCCGCTCTCAACGCTCCTAAGCTCCCCATTCCCCCTGCCTATGCCAACAACCCCTTCAACTCCGCTTTAATGGGTAAACGTCTTCCTCTCTCTCCCTTTCATCTTCATTTCTCTGCTATTTGGAAATACACCTTTAGGCGGTTTGGAATCACACCCATTTCTTAACAAAAATGGACTGCTTGGGAATTCTTGAATTTGGATTTGGAGAATAAAAAAGGGGCTGTTTGGGAATACAACCATGTGTTCTAGTTCCATTAGGGTTTGGTGAACCAAAGCTCGCTGCTCGGACTTGGGAAATGCACCCATATGTTCTATTGGGGTTTTGTGAATTAAAATAGTTTGTTTGGAAGAACACCGATGACTTCTATTTGGGTTTCGTGAACATAAATGGGCTATATTCGGAAGTGAAAACTCTTGGAGACTTTCAACGTCTCCCCATTTAGAGAGACTTCTTGGTTAGAATAGGTAGAAAATATCATGTATGATAGGTAAGTAAAGTTTAACCTCTATGTGGAACATATTAGCCTTATGATTTTGAACCTTGAAAGTTTGATTGCTGTAAGATGTTAATTTTCTATTGTCTATTTCACAAATCTGTGATGATTGGATGGACGTGATGATGTTCTCTATCAATCCCACCTGATCATGTGCACTCTTCTCAGAGAAAATCAACACCCTCGTCTCCCTACAGCTGCTTAGATGAAAATTTTCTCTTTGGAAACATGCCCATTTATTGTATTCAATTTGGTCTTGTAGCTTCTAATTATATTTAGTGAATGAAGATGTGCTAAGGTGTGAACTTGAGTTAGTTCTCTCGAAACCAACTTACTAGGAGCAATTTGAATCTCATTTATAGTATTCAAAGAGGTATAGTTTTGTTCACTCAGCTAAGCCCAGTTTAGTATATATATACTGCTCAATTACTCACTTTGGCAACAAACGTTATCTTTAAAAAAAAAAAAGCAGGATCATTACATTGTGTTTGGTAATGAAGAATTTTTTTGCGTGCCCAAGCTGCTCAAATGTTGTAGTTCTAGTTCTAAATTTGGCATGCTCTTTCTTATCTTGCTTCTTATTTGGATCTAACTTTAGCTGAATGGTGTTGGGGGTCCTTGTGGGAAGTAGAAGTTAGCTACTTGGAAGAGCAGAGGGCATCCATTGGGGGGGAAGGTTCACCTTTATTAAAGCAATGTTGGCAATCTATTCTTTTTCTTTTCTTTTTTTAGAAAAATAATGTTGGCCATTCTTCTATGTATAAGGTTTGTCCCTCTTTATGTTCATGTCTTCAATGGAAGACTGATTGAAATAATTAGGAAGCAAATTTCTGATGGGAGTACAAAGGAAAAAAATATCGTTTAGCCAAGCTATTGGAGTGCTATTTATTTATTGAATTATAGTGATGACTTTATAAAGGTGGAAATATCATATATGGATATAGCCAGTACGATGGATCACTTGTTTAACCAAGCGAAAGATCATGTTTGGATATAGCCAATAGGATGGGGAGGGTTGGGTCAAGAGTAGGGAAATTAGTGGAGTTCCATGCAATAAAATAGTTGCATGTTGATTGAAGGGGCCGGGGATGAGGTTTTGTTAGGTGGTGGTGGTTGTGGTCTATGTAGGGGATCTATTTTTGAAAAGTGTAGTTTCTCATTTTGGAGGTCGTTTTTTAGGGATTTTTCAAGTTAGGTGTTATTTCAATATATAGCTTTGGATGTTGGAGGAGAGGGTGGGTTGTTTAGCCAAGCTACTGGAGTGTTATTTATTTATTGAATTATAGTGATGACTTTATTAAGGAGGAAATATCATAAATGGATATATCTAGTAGGATGGATCGCTTGTTTAATCAAGCGAAAGATCATGTTTGGACACTTCTATAAAATGGCCATTAGACAGATCGGTATTACTTTATAGAGTTGGGTATTGGGCAATGAAAAAACTACAATTAGATAAAGTGACGTAAACTTTGATGGTTATGCTAGGATGGATGTGTTAAGTAACAATAAAGTGACAAAATTAGAAGTGACCATGCAGTACGAGAAAAATGAGAGAATGCCACTTAAGATGGTTTGGGGCGTCGGGCCCATATATAGAGTATTGGAGACTGCTGTACAACATATAAGAAATTAGGATGATTGGTAAAGGATTGGATCCGAAGTTATTGCATGTTCCTATATCTGCAACTGACCTAGCAGATGAGCTGATCAAGAGAGGCTCTCTTCTTCATCAGGAGTCTATTTCAAGATTAGGGGTCAACCTCCAAAGGGAGGAGGATGGATGAATTGGTTTTATTTTCTGTATGGGGTTTCTGGGTTGGCGTCCAGTTTCGGCTGGGCTGTTGTTTTTTCTTGATTTCTTTGGTTCTGGAGTGCTCATTTGAGCTCTATTCTTTTTTTTGCTCCTTATAAAAAGGAGTTACATTTAGAAGAAATAATGAGTATTGGAAACAGCTCCCAATACAGAAAACTGTAGGAATAGAAAGTAGAAGGTAAAAGGAAAAAAGGGCCCTATAGGGCCATTTCGCTTTCACTCCTCTCTCACAAAAAGAGACATTATATACTGCCATAATTAGGGCTTCAAAAGGTGCTATGTGAAAATTTCAAAATTGCCCTCCAGTAAAATTGAAGCCCCAAACCCCCGAACTGGGGGCACTGCAATGGAGATCGGATTGACAAGATATATATTTGATAATCAAGTTCTACATAACCTAACAAAACGACATGATAGATCGTGTACTAATGGAGAGAATTTTTATGATAGGGTAGATTGGAAAAGTGGAACTTGAGAAGTTAACTCCAAATAGATGGAAAGTGGCGGTGAAATTGGTTCTTAGTGCAGTTTGAAAACATCATGCAGTAAAAGTTACATTGAATCTGAAAATTAAAAAAAGAAAAACTGAAAATTAAGGAGAGTTGTACTCCTGACTTCTGTCATGTAAGTCAACTCATGTTGAATTAACCCCGGGGAATTGGGGAAAAAAACCTGTCACTCTTTACACATTCTGTTCCATTTATAGATGATGATGGATGATTATCCTAGTTTCTTGGACATCTTAAGGGCAGCAAGGAATACGTTGACCTGCTGTTTGTCTTTTGGCAGACAACCTTGCTTATTTTTCTTAGTTTTACTACTTGGCTATTTGATTTTGCTAATTTACTTTGAGAATTTATTGGATCTTAGTTTGATATTTAGCTGCTTAGCCATTCTGTTCTACTCTTTGTTGTGTAGTTTCTCATAATTTTGTTGACATTTAACAGATGTGGAGATGACCAATGATGGTAGCAATCAAAGTTCAGGATCATCCCTTAAACCTAGTGGTGGGGTAGGAAAGAAGTTGAAAAAGAAATTAAAGTTTAAGAAGGGTAAGCGAGGTGGTGGTAAAGGGAAGATCAGGAAGAAGAAGGTTTGACTTGTAATTCTTAATCCCACTCTCTCTCTTTTGATATCTGGGTGAGTTCCATATCAATGCAAATGGCTGGAACAGGGTACTGTATGACACCTATCAGTCTATGGTTTAGTGATATAAAACCGCTTCGGGTGACAAAATCACTTCAGTTCAGTTTACTTATGTATTGGCAATTTAGATAAGCATAATATTTTTTTCTTAAGTGATGTTTTTAGTTTGCTTGGCAATGTATGATCCAGACGATTCTGGCAATTTTGATCAGCATGGTTATCATTCAAAAACATTTCCATTCATTGAACAGCTGATTTAGAAGCACTTCTGAGATCTGAATTACATTATGGTATTCAATTAATTGGAAATGTCTATTGTAGCCCTTAGTCTTGCTACTGGAAATCTATAGATTCAAGTACTAAGGGCTTTTATTTTTTAAATTTGTTTTGTATGAACCCTAATAATTGGCCTATGGTCAGCCAACGGTGAATTAGGACTGCACTCTAGCCGTCTTCAGTATCCACTTAGTTTTGGTGGGTTAATAAACTCAAAACTGTAATTAGTGGTGTTAAGTTAAAAATTTTGAAGAAATTAATTTTGGAAGAAAATTTATCTGTTGAATTTATGTTAATCTAAAAAGTATCATGAACTTAGCACCGTGTCAAGCCATGAAAACTCAGCATTTGTGAGGTTGTCCTCGCTGTTTTCTTTACTAGTTCTTGACAAAGAATATTTTCTTTACTCTCGAAAAATGACAAAAACCTCTTAGGGTAAAAATTGAGTTATCTCGGACACAAGAAATCAAAATATAGTCTGGCTTTTGAAGTGTTAAATGTGATTGCTTTAATGGTTTTGGATCACTTGAAAGGTGGCAATAATTTTTTTTTTTTCGACTTGATAAGACTTTCTTTAAGAATAACATTTTGTATGTAATAAATGAAGGTTTTTTTTTATTCTCTTTTACAATCATCTCAAGTAGGGAACGTAGAATAAAAAAATATTAACCCTTTTTTCTTTTGCTGGAAGATCCCAATTCAAATTTGTTACCGAAATAAGGGCTCTCTAATGTGACAACGAAGTCTTCGACATTATTGACGGTCTACTATACTTTCAAATTTGATGCTTATGTCGATCGGGCTCAAGTCATTAAATCCCATATGGGTTTTTTTTGGTTTTTTGGGGGGGGATATTTGTAATTTACTTGAGGAAATCAATTCTACAATAAAATTTATTTTTGATGCAACCATGTTATCTAACGTCATAAACTTCAGCATCTTGTCAGGCCATGAAAATCCGAGGTTTGTTTTTCATTAAAAATCTTATTTTCAGAAAAACTGAATGAGATGTGGAGGAAAATTCCCCATAATGTGGCAAAGAGACTTTATTCCATGTCTCCTCAAGAGAGGGAAAGAAGGAAGTATGGACAAAATTAATTTTTTCTTCAAGAATGGTGCACCATGAAAAAATAAGAGTTGCAAAAATCAGTACCTGCTGAAAAATGACAAAGAACTACGGGACTCAAACTTAGACTTCTAGTTTCTGAGCCATAGCACCTACCAGTTAAACTACCCCATACGGGACTTTCTTCAATATGTTGTCTATAATTTTTTTTATCATTTTATTTATTTTTTGATCTCTAAACTTACTTGTCTTCATGGCTAATCGCCTCTTTTCCATCTCTGCAACTTCGAGATGAATGTGTACCCAAAGATTGGGAACTAAAGAACTTAATCATAGGAATGTGTTTTCACAATACCAAAAAACAGCTGTGAGCAGGGAAAGTATCTGAAACTATTCTCTTTTGGAGGTACGATGTTATAAATATCAGGAAATTTTGATTTTGTAAGAAATGTCAAGAAATCCGAACAAGGTCATGATTTCAGGCTTTTACTTTTGTTTGTTGTTTGAAAAAAGTTAAATCTCTTAGACCCTCCTCTGCTGAAAAACTTTGATCCTCGAGGAGACCAAAATATGAATTTCGCCGGAAATGTTTGACTCAACGTGTAAGATGACCATCCACTAGACCTCATGTAAAGGCAAATCCACACCACTGTTTACTTAAAAATCAATTTAAGTCTTCCAATAGATCAGTGGACATACGCTACAATGTAGTAACTTCAATGGCCCAATACTTCATTTCTGCAGGGTGCCATGACCTGATGTTTATGGTAGATGGCTCCCTTTAGAAGAATCTTAATATGGCGTTTCGAGCAAGTAGTCAGATTATAACAGGTAGCGGTGAAACAGAATTTTTCATTTTGTGGTCGTAGATCTAAATTGCTATAGGAGCAAAATTTTACCGATAGCCAAGCCACCACTTGCCTGGATCTACATGTGACGATTCTTTGATTGGTCTCTTTAGTTGAGAGACTCGCGAAGACTCCATTTATTTTCCATTAGAAATCTGTAAGATGCCAAATGTAAAAAAATTCTCCACTGAGGCCCATGGTGAGATAGATGCAGGTACTCCATTTCACCAGATAGAGGCCAGTGAACACAATGAACCATGCAAAGCACCCGGCGAAGATGAACTGAATATTCATCATGATTGTAGCCTTGTTCCAACGGTCATTGCTTGGCTATGAAGGTTCCATTTTTCTGATCAGAACTTTTAAGGTCTTCTTTCGGTCACCTCACAATCTTACATGTTATTTCTCAACTTCATGTCTTCATTTTTCTCCCACTTTTCCTTCTTGGTAACCCTTAAAATTCTTCAAAGATGGGCTTTAGCCATGTATTGTCGATTTATGTATTTAGAACATCTCAAAAGATCCTTAGAATTACAACCCGTGAGGGTTAGGCTTGGCATTCAAGAACCCGCCTGGGATGCAGGAGGTCTTGGATTCAAGTCACTCTCAACACAAAATGGTCACTTTCCATAATGTTACACAACGTGTGTGGATAAGGAGGTTTACACATACCCCAAGGATTAGTCAGGTGCTCTAAGAGGCCTGGATACCTTGGTCTTCTTAAAAAAAAAGGTCCTTGGAATTACATAAATAATGTTAATATCATTATTCAAATGATGTAACCTTTTCTGAAAGATAATATCATAAAATCGCTCAAAGAAATAATAATATCAATAAGAAAATGAAATACATAATAGGCAATATTTGGCATTTGAAATTGATTGGGTAACTGTATGGACCATTTGATGATGGTTGGCATATGATTATTTTTGCAATGATATTGGTACAGCTAAAGGTTCCAAGACCTTAAGTATATTCATTGGTGAAAACTAATTTGCTTTAGCGTAAAGGTCAATACTACCAATTTGGAATCGCGATGTTGCATTGCTATCACAGACAGCCAGAAATTTGAACCTGCCAATGACATTCCTTCTAATATAAAATCTAAATGATCAAGGAGCATACATTTGTGGCCTAGTTTTGGGAATAGGAATTACCTGAATGCATTTGACATAATCCTTACCGACTCCACTTTGAATGTTTTACGCTGGAAACGCTCTTCAAACATCTGTGAAGTTCGTTCATCCAAAACATTCCAGCTTGAGCCTCCATCAGTGCTTCCCTCCACAATCCTACAAGGTACAAAGATTGAGTGCTCAAAATACTGGTCTGCAATCTGGATTACAGCAGAGAGGAGCAATTGCAGAGGAATTAGACAAATAAAAAAAAAAAAAACAGAGGGGGAATTTCAATCAAGCTGAGTGGCAAAGGAATAGAAATAAGTAGATTCGGGTCAAAGAGAAGAACAATATAAACTAAGAAAACAGATCTCTTTCTGTTTCAAAAAAAAACTATGAAAATGTAGTGATGTGACCCATCTATTTCAAAAGACAATAATCTTTCAAGAAGCAGTACAAAATCATAATATTATTTAGATTCATTTTATGCATCTCCAGAAAAAAGAAAACAAAATATGAATAGTTCCAACACCATTAGATGCATTCACGAATTTGTTAAGAAACATTAACAGAAAGTGAGGGGACATGCAACAGAAGAAACTCTTAAATGAAATTCAAGGTTCCATGGTGTGAATGAAGATACAACCAAATTCAACCTAGGATGGAAGATAGAAATCGAAGGTTCAAGAAATACCAAGATTTGGGTGTGTGAGCCAACTCGAGAAATTACACATTCACTACAATTGTATCAGACTGTATTGACATATCCTTTATAAGAAATTATCTTTTATGAGAGCCAGTATGTAGTGAACTGGTTAGGCAGTTTTTTTGGGGCTCACTTTGGGACATGAGGATGAGTTGGCTTGAAATATCTAGGACTCGTATAGGAGATTTTCTGAAACAACTTGAATAAATCATACTAAGTATTTTTTTTTAATGATAACAATATCATTCACAGAAAGAAGAAACTTCACAGCAAAAACAGGGGGACCACAAAACTGGGCAAGAAGCCCGCCACCCCCACACCCACAAGAAAATTACAAAATTCTAGAAACAAAATCTGATGTACTAGCGAGGCCAAGCGTAGCCAACTCATCAATAGGCGAGTTATCTATTGTGGGACCCACTACACAGCACAATTGACTATGTGGGACCCACTACAAAGCACAATTGACCAGAATCATCCCAGTTTGGAAAGTTATCATCCCAGTTTGGAAAGTTGACTTAGAAAATATTGCAAGCTATGTAATTTAGTGTAATTGATTATTCTTTTATTTCTTTCCTTTTTAACTATTGTAATTGGCTCCTCGTAATCTATTTATGCATGTACTCTCCTTCGATTATAACACACAATACATTCAATATTGCAACAGAGAGAGTTTTCTCCTCCACAATTTATGTTTCTCCTTTTCCTTTTTTTCTTATTTCTGCAATAAGAGCTGCCTACCAGAAGGGATCCTTCATTAAAAAATGTTTCCCAAGCCAAAGGCAAACAAAAAGGTATACCGGAAGAAATGAGACCAAATCAAATAGGCAAAGGGGCAATGCAATAGAAGATGACTCACCAACTCTGCATCTGACAAGCAAAGGGGGCAGGCATTGACAATAATTATCCTGCGATGCCTAAGTATGATTTTAACGGCTGCAAAACTCTATCAAACCATATGATTTGAGTTTAATCCAGGTAAATGTATCTCAAAATGGGTTCAAAGTGGACATGAATCCAATTCATTAGATATTAATAGCTATGAGGAGAAAGGGCATAATGTGGCTGTAGCAAAAAATTAATGATCTGATTCACAATGAACCAGTTCTTTATAGATAATGTCTCTACATGTTAGACTCAAACATTTAGAGATTTTTCAAAGAAGCCCATTACTCTTGCTTAAGCTAGAAATAAGGCCCATCTTTTTTCATTATTATGAAATAAAACTCAATCTTTGTATAGGTTGTTTGGTATAAGCCTTCAAGTCTCCAAGTTTTACATAAATGTCTAGCAATAAGAGGGCATGGTGCAGTCATGGACCACATCCATTTGAACAAAAAGGAAGGAGACCTCCAAATTAGCCAAAATAAATAAAACTTAGCCACATTTAAAATTTCTAACCACCTAATGTTTCAACTTGAACCATCCATTTCATTAGGGCTGGTCATGGGCCAAGTTTGGCCATCGCTTTGTCAAAGGCCAATCTTGTTGATTTTTAGGCCCAAATTTGCCAAAAATCCATTGGACTAAGGACCACAATCTGGGCGGGCGAGTCGAGTTGAGAGTTGGTCTGCCCATATTCATTGTAGAGAGTTGGTTCTAAAAAATCATCAAATAATGATATAAAAATGAGTGTGTATATATATTTTTATAGTTATATATAATTTGGGCGGGTCGGTTGTTGGACAGCGAACGAGTCCCACATTGGTTGTGAAGGGGGGAGATCTAGGGACTTTAAAGGGATTTAGGTCACTCCACCTATCAGGCTAGTCTTTTGTACTGGATACTAGTCCTAACAACTGGTATCGGAGCCATATCCCCAGGCCAACGCATGTGGACTCAAGGGATCCCTTAGCTGAACCAGGATGCTCGGTGACGTTCTATCCGCCGAAGATTCTCATTCGAGGAGGAGATTGTTGGGTAATGAATGAGTCCCACAGTGGTTGTGAAGGGGGAGATCTAGGGACTTATAAGGAACTTGGGTCACTCTACCTATCAGGTTAGTCTTTTGGGTTGAATACCTAATCCTAACATTGGGTTGTACAAAGCATGATCCTAACCCAACTTAAATTAAAAATGGATTAAGATTCTTTAGCCCAGACTAAACCATATTTTAAATGGATTGGATTAGCCCGCTCATATTTTTGGATTGTTGCTCCCCTAATTGGACCTTTTCTTCTATAATCATATGTCCAAGTTTATTTTGTAATAAAAAGTTCAAGCTTGACAAGTACTCAACTATCTAAGATCAATAAAGAGAGACCCACCGCTCAAAAAAAAAGAGACCCTACTAGGGATGACCAACTCATATAGAAGCAATGACTCTTGAACACTTCACTATGAACAAGAGAGAGAAACTTTGAGTCTAGTGCATAATCCACCCTTCGCTCGAACATTGCAAAGTTAACCTTTTGCTTCATGTCCCCATCACTTCTCCAAGAACTATTAACGAAATGAGTGTCGGGGGGGGGTGTTGTTTATATCCCAAGTTTTCTGTGCCTATCTAAGCAACCCTAGGTTCACTTGGCCTAATTTGGTCATGCCCAAGCATGACCCAATTTGTATTTGTAAGGCATAGGCTCAATTTTAAACCAAATTGCATATTTGAACTTTTCAGATATGGAACTTTCTTGGGCCAAGTTATATGTTAAGAAAGTTTTATGAACAAAAGCAATCATGTTCATATTGTTGTACCATAAAATCTTACCAATCCATTGGATCTCTCTCTGGAGCATCATTGGCTGACGTGAGTTCATATGCCTCAAGATCATGCATCTTGCCATCCCTAGTTTTGTATATTATCGAGCAACCTGTGTACATAAAACCATTCATCTACACATGTTATGGTAAGAGCTGGAGGAGTATAGTATCCTAAACTATAGATTTGACAGAAACAAAAGCTAGTTTCTCAAAATAGCAATAATTTTTAGACAATAAATTATTCAAAATAAACTGAAAAGAGAAAAAATATTGAGCAAGACTTGCAAAAAATGAAACACCTGCTGCAATCTGAATATTAGTGGCACGGTGATTCTGAATGTCTAGAAATTAGCCAAAAAATGTTATGATATTTCATGGAAATACGAGGGCAATAACAACTTTGATGTGGTAAGAAGGACCACGCCAGCATGGCTTTTAATGGGATTGAGTGAAAATTAGAACTCAGAAAACTGACTCCCAGCTGATATTATGTGACAACAAAGATGATAACGATGAACACACGCAGTCCAAATGTTACTCCATGACAAGTAGTCCATTTGCACTTGCCTTAATGGTTGCAGGCTTTAATAAAATAAGCAAACAGTATGAAAAGCAACAGTTATCAAATTTATCTTGCAAAAGCATTGTATTTTTTTCAGCAAACTGAAAAAGAGCTTGAAAACCATTTCAAGAGGTAAACCCTTTTTTCTTTTAAGCAATCACAACAAAGATATATTAATAAAGAAAAATAATAGTACAAAGGTAGAAGATGCCTATAGCCTACTTACCAAAAAAATACAAAGAAGCAAAACCACCTAACCCCATAAAATAGAGAGAGAGGGGGGGTGGGGGGGTGGGGATGGAGGGGGGGAACTAACATTACAACTCAACAAATAACCACTATCTCATGATCCCTCTCTACTCCAAATTTGGTTAAGAAATCTGCAAGTCCATTAGCTAATCATCTGATGTGCATGAATGATATATCAAGGGAAGAACACAGCCATTGAATATCCCTAACCACTTATAGTAGTTTCCAAGGTGGTCTTTATTGTAGGATATGGTGTATCACATTTTTACACATATAAGTTGACTTTTAGATAATGTTCCTTTTTCCTCGCTTTGATTGACTCCCTTTACTTTTTATATACATGTATCCTCCTTTGTTAGAAAAAGAAGCAATATAATATACAAAGAATTATATCTCACTCATTTATTCCCTTGTCCTCCATCTCTTTCTTTCTTTTTTCCCTATTTTCATTATAACATGGTATCAGCCAGAAGAGACAGTCCCTGATTTCTCTGCTGATACACTTTTTCAGCTACTAGTCATTACAGAAGATCCCTTCTCCATCATTTCGGAGAAAGGTTTTTACTTCATTTTTTGGATGGTTCATAGGGCAGTCTCTGTTTGTGCCCTTAGATTTGGAGTATTTATACGGATTTGAACCTAAAACCCCACAGCTCTAGGGTCATTTTTGGCCCTACATCACATCTGTACAGTACAATTTTGAGTTTGAATGCTTGTGAAATCCCATTTGACCAGTTTTTTAAAACTGTTACTAGGTCGTTCGGAAACCTAGTTTCTGTTTTCTTCCTCCAGTATCTGATTGTTTACTCATCAGATACTTCTGAAACTTCACACCATAGTCGCCCCTATCCCTAGTGTCCATCCATACTTGTGAATTTTTTATATATAAAAAAAAGATAGTTGACCAACTTCAGTCATAAACAAACAACTCAAAGAAAACTATAAAACAAACTTGAATACGTACGTCTTAATTTAGGACCAGACTTTCTTATCTTGTTGATGCAATGAAAAGAAACTGAGAAACCCTAGCTTTTTTTTTAATTTTTACCTCCCATGGCACTGAAGAGTAAGTCCCGTTGTTACTTTACAACTAAAGGTAAATATACACAAGCCAAATATAGGAGGCAGAAAATTGGTTATCGTTAAGAAAACTCAAGCCTGGTGGATTTGATTAAATGATGATGAGGAATCATTCATCTTTTTAAGAGAAAAACAGATATATTCACATCAATAAGAACAGCAAGCTAGAGTCTCCATGATACTTGAGCATCGAGCTAGATAATGAGAATTGTAGTCATATCAGCTCATCACATTCCACTGTTTGTATAATGAATTTCACTTGGCTCCATGTCATTCCAAATATCATTGAGAAAATGATACAAGCAAACTAGAAAGACATTTGTTAGTCAAAGAATGCTGATTACCTGAATGGTTCTAAAAACAAAAATTCCATCTATATACTATCAATTATCACTAATTATTATTAAAGCTTCGTAACAGGAACTTTGAAGGTGAAACCGTAAGGTACTTGCTAAGAGACATGCGGGTTCTACTGAAAAAGCTATAAGAGTGATGATACTTACTTGATTGTGTCCAAATTAATAATATGGAAATAAGAATGCAATGGTCAGTGAGTATTATGAGGTGAGAAGAGGGAGAGTAGAGTGGTCAGTAGTGTTTAGGAGGAGGCTAAGAGATTTTGAACTGAGAGAATATGAGTATTTGAGAAAAATCTAAAGTTCAACTCTTTCAAGGTTGACTGCAAGGTCAATGAACCCAGCCACAATACATAGACTAGTTCCAAAAAGTTGCAAACAATCATTGGTATCATCTAAAACATCTCAAATACTACACAAATCCCTCAGCGAGAGAGAGAGAGAGAGAGAGAGAGAGAGAGAGGCTGATATGTTGTGGCAGCACAGGGAATAAAAACAGTAAAACCTACTCTAATCTCCTTTTGTCGCAAAAAATCACCTTTTGATGATCAAAATTTCCCAAATCTACAGTAAAAAAATTAAAAATACTATGAAAGAAAAAACATGAAAAGATATCCCTCAGCGATCTCATCAAAAGATTAAAAAATATAGATCCTAGTACTACATAAATCATGATAATTCAGGCAACTTAGATACTGCCGCACAACTTAATACTTGGGGTGGCATTTAGGAACAGGAAACTTATCAGCTCCAAACAAGAAACTCTTGGTTTAGATCATGGTCACTTCGATGCTAACATGATTTGGAGGAAGAAGATGACAAAGGGATCACCAATTACGAGGAAGCGAGGGGAGAGAGAGAGAAAGAATGGGATGAAGTAGAATAAAAGATGAGAAAATATGTGTTGATCATTGGCCAACTTTCATCATATTAAATTGCTAATATACAGCTAAAGGTTCCTCACAATAAGAGACACAGACCAAGCACAGTTAGCAATTTAGAATCCATTGTGAAGAATGAAACAAAAAGGAGACAGTTGTGAAATGATCATTAACTTTACCAAACATAAATGCATAATGATTCCCATAATTAAAGAAGCAAAGGAAAAAGATGAGTGACATATTCTTGTTCTTCAATCACCCATACCTTTGGCTCCATTTGGCTCTTCCCATTTAGAAATATAAGTGCCATCAAATGCTGATGTAGCCTGGTAATTCAAAATGAATAATATCAAGGAGAATATTCCAAATGTGTATGTATGTGTATTGATATCATGGAAAACATTGGCACCAGTTAATTGAGACCAAGGAAAACTTTTCCATTTGAACAACACTTACAATTCCAAAAGGAAGCTCTTCGCCACTTGCAAGGACAAAACCAGAAGAGATTCTGTCGAACTTCACTAGAGGTAAAATTAGGGATTCTCTAACGAAGCTTTTAACATTGTTGACATTACAAATGCTATTATCAAGAGCATCCAAAGCCACAGGCAACGCTAGTGATGTCTTTACAGGATCACCATCCAAACAAATGAGGGTCCTTCCACCAGTTTCTGTTTCTCTTTTTAGAGAAAGAGAAGCTAGTAACCCATCTATGGAGGCCATTATTTGGAGCATCGACAAGGGTGAAACATCAGGATCTGCATGAAAAGTAGCTTTGCGCACTCTAAATGGTGTGCTCCTAAGATTGAGCAGCAATGTTTTGAGTGACTTCAATATTTTAATAGCTGCATCCTTGGAAATACCATTATTAACCATTTGAGATAAGAGAACAGAAATAGCATTATAGATGTTGCTAACATGGTCATCTACACATGCACGGAGTGGACAGGCAGAACTACTCAAGGAGTCAGAACCCAATTCAGACCTAGCTAGTCGCCATTCCATGGCTCCACTTTGTCTCCCAGGTAATAAAATTGAAGGACCATTTTCAAAATAGAGTTCTCTTTCAAGTTCTTCAGCTTCTTTCCTATCACGGTATTCAAGCATGGAAAGTTCATGAGAAGAAAGAGCCTTTCGACATTCTTTTGTTATGTCAGAAAGAACAGCAGAGGCAACAGGCTCTGTTGTAATATTCCGTCTACGCAGAACCTGAATTACAAACAATCAGAGCAGCAAAAAAGAACTAATTCTGTGTATATTTAAATGAAGATGCAATGCAGATAATGGTAAAAAAGAATTTGTTCTATATGGAAATTTAAATGAAGACAATGCAGATATTCAAAAGCCACGATTAAATAATATTTACTTCATGCCACTTCCTTGTGTAACGCTTGGTAACATCATGCACGCCATCTTTTCCAATACCAATTGCATAAGTGAGATTCTTTTTCCACCTGCAAGCATAAAGTTAGTAGTTAAAAGAGTGAAAACTTAACATATTACCTAACAGAAGTAACATTAAAGATCTAAAAAACCAAAAGAATGTTTCACGGAGATCAAACATTTATTTCATCGTAAAAATTTTAAAAAGGAAAAAATCTAAATACAGGAAGATGTAGTACCCCTTTTCATATAACAATGGATTGTCATATACTCCTTCACATGGATCAAGATGCATCCATCTATGTTACCATACATGCCAAACACCAAGGCTTCAAAAATTAGCTAACCATGGATAAGACAGTTCAACTCCATAAAAGAATTGAAATTTCATAATTTCACAGATGAAGCAGCAATGATGATGAAATTTTACCTTCCTAGACAATGAGAAAAACACTCTGTCCAAACGTGATCAGTAAAATCCAAGACCTGAAATTAAGCACTAGTAAATTCACAATCAATTTACAAAAAAAAACTAACTCATTTGCATTAAAAATAGAGTAATGTTTCTATCAGTTCACTTTTTCTATCGTGTAATTTATGGAAAGAAAGACATTTGGAGAATTGTTTAAACAAAGATAGAATCATGCATGAAAAATAATAATGCCCTTAAATAAATTTTAACATTTGTTTAAGTGAGCATATCTAAAGATGACATGGACCCTATAGGACATATAATTACTGCCAGTTAATTTTAATAATGCAACTCATGACATGGCAAAGTAGCCAAAATAATTTCTAGGAAAGTTTCCAATGGTAGCACATCAGCACAAACATCCATTATATTAAGAAAATAGGGTGCCATGTGGCATCCCTCTCTAGGAAGTACTTAAAGAGAGACAAGGATCCCTTCTTATTACCTTGCCAATTTTAGGAAAACTTCTAAGATCTGTTTACTATATAATTCATAGTTCTGATTCAAGGAGTTTCATGAGAGGAATGTTATCAAAAAGGGACTCAGGAATTCGTTCATCATGCTAGTACCTTTGAGAGAGGCCCCTCGGAACTTTCTGAAATTAGGTCAATTAATATGATTGAATGTTTTCATAAGCTTTTTCCCAAGGTTTCAGTAGGTAGATTGAAGTTGGTGCTTAAGGACATAATAGGTGAATCACAAGGTGCTTTTGTGGAAGATAGGCAAATTAAGGATGGTGTGTTAAGAGAAAATGAACTTATTCATGTTAGGAAAAAGGACACAAAACTGGGGGATCTTTTGAAGATTCATATGGAAAAAGCCTGTGAATATGTGGATTGGAGCTTTCTCAAGTACCTTTTAGAGAGGATGGGATTTGATGAAAAATGGAGAAAGTGGATGAAGGCTTGAGTTGGACGCTCCTCCTATTCAACTCTAGTTAATGGCTCTCGCACTGATCCTATCATGTAAGTGTATAACCTCTTAAGGGGCTGCGGTAGGGAATCTCCCTCTTACTTTTCACCTTTGCAATGGTCAGAGAAGGGTTAAAAAAACTGATTGCTAAAGCTAGGGAACTACATAGTGTGAAAGGGTTTTGAGGTGGCAGAGAGGGCTCGGGTGGTCTTCATTTACAACTCACAGATGACACCCTACTGTTTTGTGAGGCTACCAAAGATGAATTACAAGGTTTTAAAGCAGTCCTTAGGTGCTTCAAGTTAGTTTCAAGTCTTAGGATCAATTTGGGTAAAAGCATTGAGATTGGAATAGTGTTGACAAGGAATCCCTTCACTAGTGAACAGGAGAAGTAGGTCGTATCAGTGTACAATTTCTGGCAGTATGTGGACTACTGTAAAATTGAGAGTTGACTTTCTCAATTTATTCCTTCTTCTTTTTTTTTGTATAGCAATCTTTATTTAAGAGGGTGTTTTCTCTCTGGTAAAAAGAATATAATTACCCTGTTAGACAAATCTAAGAAACTTCCTCCAACTTTGTACAAGAAATGGCCACACACGAGAGATATTTATTGAAAACCATTAGGCCTTGCATCCATCATTTTGAGAATCTCATATTTTAAAATGCTAATATTCATCAACATGATAGTGGAGAAGCAGAGCCCGATGTCATTATCGTTCAGTCTCCTATATGAGATCATTCCTCAACTTTACCCTTTTTTTTTTTTGGTAGGGAATTCCTTTTAAGGTATTTGTCCAAGGCCCTAACTGCAACAAGGAGATCAACAATGCTTGAGTCATCAATTAGACCTTGAGCTCAGCTGATTCATGGCTTTGTACTAACAAGGAGTTCAAAGACTTGAAGGCGGGGGATTTGCTTCAGTCTTGGGAGGATTGTATGACGTCTTATCAGAGAAATAGGATAGTCCGGGTTATTTGGTCACCTCCGCCTGGTGGAGTGCTCAAATTTAATGTTGATGGAGCTTCTAAAGGCAAACCGGGACCAGCTGGGATTGGGGGAGTGCTTAGGGATCATTTGTGTGCCATTAGTATTGTATTCTCGGAATCAGTGGGTTCTAAGGAATCTAATGAGGCGGAACTAGTTAGTATTCGGAGAGCCTTAACTCTAGGGTCTGATTTAAGGGGGTATTAATCATTGAGTGATTCCTCCAATGCAATCAAATGGGCCAGCGGGGTGAAGCGTCCTCCTTGGAGGCTTGCCACTTTGGTAAGGGAGATTAAGGTGTTGAAATCGGACTTGGAGGTGTCTTTTTCACTTGTTAGATGCTCAGCGAATGGAGTGGCGGATTTCTTTGCAAAAAATGGTTGACGGAGCTATTCAAGGCACTTTTGATTTATCAAGAGGATAGTCTTTGTCAGATTTAGATTTTATAGTGTTATCTTGGGGTTCTTTGGTTTTGGGTGGTGGGTATTGTTGCACTTTGTGGTCTAATTCTCTTAGACATTCTTTTCCGGGTTGTTTTTTTCTTTTCTTTTTCTTTTGTATCTTTTCTTTCTATTAATGAAATTTTTATTCACATCTCAAAAAAAAAAAAAAGGTCAGCTGATTCACATATTGCCCTTAATAGCTGTCCTTACCAAACTGCACAGTAGTTGTTGAGTTACACCTATGACAAGTGTTCCACAATGATAATAAGACAAGATGATTCCAACAAAGATACACAAATTCTGAATACAATCAGTGTGTCAAATCATTTCAAAAATATCATTCCCTATTGATCTCTTTTTTCCTTTTGATCATGCAATATTTTCTTGCATCCTCCAAATCAAAGATTTAAATAATATGGAAAGCAATTGGCATGTGCACATCTTTAGCTTTGCAACATGGCAAAGTAAAATGAATAAAACAAGTGAAACTATTTAAGGCACAGGAAGTTCATTTGACGCATGCATGGTATTTAAAAGGTATTCAGTTAACAAAACTCAAAAAAAAGGGTAGCAGTAACTGCAATAAGAACAACAATACTTAAGCACTAACTAACCAAACGAGAATCATATCCAAATGCTCTGCAATAGAATGTAAAGCAATTAACCCACTCTCCACAACGACCTCTCCTTGTTTCTAGAAGCTGCACATAACTGGGAAATCAAGTTCATGAAATAAATTGAATATTTAAAAAAGAGTGCAGTTCTCTCCATTACCAAATACCTTTAGTGGATCATTGTAGCGTGGAAAGCGTGTAACTCCTGAGCAACCATGGCACCTAAACTTAAAAAAGATAAATCATTATAGATAGGAAAGAAAAGATGGCATGGATAAAAAAGGGGAAAAGGACAGACCAAATGATAGTATGCCAGTAAAACACGAATAAAGAAAAATTGGACATTGTATTGTCAGCACAATTTTTTTTTTTGCAAAATTGTGTCAAGACGACATGATTTGAGCGCCCAACAAGTTAATCAAGTGATCCAGATGATCTAGGTCTCCTTAGGTTTTGATTTGTCCTTATCCAGCAAAATATGAAGATCTAAATGGGTCCACGAAAGGTCATGATGATCTAGACTCTACATATTCGGATCATGCCAATTTGGACCTCATATCGATGAAAAGAAGATCTAACAAGGTCCACAACAATTTGGACTTTGAAGTGGAAACAGATAATGACAAAGATTACAAGAAACAACCTTTACTTGTAACCATATTACCAATAAGTTAATGAATAAAAAGCTCTGTCAATGAGCTATAGCTATTACGCTAGCTATCCACTTTAATCAACCTAAATCAAGAAGTCAAAATTATTAAATCAAGATTTTTTTCATCATAATTGTTTAATATGAGACACTTAATTTAGTTTGGTAAGGTCATAATCTAATCTAGGTCTACATGTAACAGTATTAAGAATATGTATTAACAACCCAAGACTTCAACTTATATAATGTTTTTTTAACTCTACGATTGATCGTCTTATCTCCTTCCTCTCTCTGTATTAGTCACTATTGCTCTCAGTCTCTACCAGTACCCCTTCATTTCTTATCTCTCTTATTCTCACTCTGTCTCTAGTTTTCAAAATCTCTCAATTTTCTCTCTGACTCTCCAATTCTATTAGTTTTGTCTCTCCTTCTCAACCTCGCTTGTGACCTGCCCCTCGTCTCTCAATCTAGTGTTTTCAATCTCTGTTGCTTCTTTGCATCTCACTGTCTCTCATTGTTTTTCATTATTTTCTCTCACTTTCTCGATATATCTCTTTCTTTTTCTCATCTTTTTCTCTTTCCAAATTCTGATCACCAATTAGCCCTCTCTCTCTCTCTCTCTCTCTCTCTCTCTCTCTCTCTCTGAGCCAGTGGTTTGCTAATTCTTGAAAAAACAAATAAGTACAATATTATTAAACAAGAAATTAAAAACAGTAAATAAAAATGGATCGTGAAAATTGATGAAAAATGGGAAAGGGCTACCCTTGTTTTGGTCAACTGATTGCTGAATAATTCTTTTCTTCTTCGAGATTTGGAGCCTTAGAAGAAAGATGTAGAGAGGAAGTAGAAATAAGATGGATAAACAAGATTACTGAAAACTCAAAGAACAGGAAGTGAAAATCTACAACAAGAAATCATGGGCGATGACTAATGGGCTAATATATTCAATTTCCGAAATCAGTTGGCACTTTCAATAGACAAAATATAGAACCAATATATTCGTTTCAAAGCCAAAGTACCCTGTTTCTATATCTATTCAATTATGCTATATATCTGAGGTTTACAAAAGGAAAATTTCTGATTTTTGGGTGGCCACGGCCCCTCCTTGAATCCGCCCTATTTGAAGGAATATGTTGTGTGAGTAGGCTTTTAATGAATATCAATGGATGGATGGGGGGAGAGGGAGAGAGGAATCCTAACTCCTTTAGTTGTGAGGCTTGAACCTTCAATTTATGATTGGAGAGGGCTAAATTATTGGACTAGTTAGAGACATCAATTGGCCCTAAAAAAACTAGAGAGAAAGAAACCAAAGAGGAGAGAAAATACATGCCACAAAAAGAAGAAACTTTTAATGGTCTTGGGAGCTTTTTAACATGACAACAGCATGCTTTTTTCCAGACACCGAAATTTGTTGATGTAAAAGGTTATTAAGATAAGAAACAAAGGGGTACAAAGAGAAACACTTACATACAAACCCCAAAAGCAGAGAACTAAACTAGAAAACAACAGAGAGAAATGAGCAAATTCTAAGGTGCGGAAGCTAATCACCCAGCTAATTACCAATAATATGCAATATTAATTTGAATATCACAATGTTTTCATGATATTTTCATTTTCTTGGCTGGTATTTCTAATAAATATATTGATTTCACATCTTTATGCATAGGAACCCAATGTAACTTTAAGAACATGGTGTTTCATATCAATAATTTTTGTGGAAATGGTGGTATGTATCTATTTTGCACAGAGTTTAGTACAAAATAATGACCACATTTCTCATATATAGGGTATATATTCCCCTTTTTTTTTGAAGCATTGACGACTTAATTCATTAAAAAACAAGGAGTGACAAGATAAAGGAAAAGGACAAGAAACAGAAAAAAAAAACATTAGGCAAAAGAAACAGAAAAAGATTGTAATGCTTATTCTATAGTTGTTCCTTTTAATTTTAATGAAATCTCCTTTTTTACCCCAAAAAAAAAAAAAACAGAAAAAGATAAGAAAACACTGTTTGAACAAAACACCCCTCCCAACAGAAGGTACAATAAGGAGTCCTCTACTCCCCAAGCTCCCAAGACTGGCATGATGAAAACAGCTCCTCATGTGTCCATCTCTTCTGCACAAGTCTATTCATTTGAGATCTATGGTTAAAATCCTGATTCTTTCAAACAACAATAACAGTCAATAGTTCTTAACCTGAATCTGTTCCCCCACATACTTAATGTCAACCAATGAAAAGATGGGTGCCATTATCCAAGCTACATTTAAAGAAAAGATCCAGTGTGCAATAGAATGAAACAGGGATGCAATCTCCTCGTATGAAGTTGATCAGAGAGTGATATGAGTTACAACCTTTTAAATTATTGTTCTTGATCCACAGTGAACTGAACACAGGTGAGAAGTGAGACCATGTTCTAGTTTATTTTGATTGGAGAAGTAACAACAAAAAAGTTCTTGTGGATTCCACATGCCTGCTAAATACTTTAAAGGGCTTCACTCTTCTACAGTTAATTCATTAAAAGACATTGCTTTGTGTAGAATGGAAAAATGAGAAGTTGAAAAGGAAAATTGCAGAAAGGGAAGAAAATAATGACAAGAAAAGGACGAAAACTAAGAATCGTATTTCTTGTTTTGAAGAAAGAGTAGTACAAATGTATATATAGAATAGAATGAGCAAATCAAAGTGCCAAATAAGGAAAGAATAATCAATTACACTTAATGACATCTGTAGGTCAACTCTATAATAAGACATGTGAAAAATACAACATTACACTTACAACACTCCACCCCCCCTCCCCCTTTCTCTATCTCTCAAGCTGGTGCGAAGATATCGATTAAGTCTAACTTACCTTAAACATTATCAAACTGTGATTGAGAGATGGCCTTTGTGAGCATATCAACAAGTTGACCCTTGAATTATAAATAAGGAGTGAATCTGTCCTACTAAAAACTGATGGCAAAGAAAGTGACAATCAACTTCAATATGCTTTGTAAGTTCATGGAACACATGGTTAGATGCAGTGTTGATGGCGGCCTGATTATCACAGAATATTAGTAATGGTTCATAGAAGGCAAATCCTAACTCGGTTTGAAATTGTTGGAACCAAAGTAATTCATAGGCAGTATTGGCCATGGCATGATATTCTGCCTCTGCACTAGAACGAGTAACAACATTATATTTCTTACTTCACCAAGAGACTAGATGAGATACCAAGAAAACACAATATCTTGTGGTTGAGCGACGGTCGTCAAGAGAGCCAGCCCAATCAGTATCTGAGTAATCGCGAATGACCATTTGAGATTGGTGTTTACAGAACAATCCTCGTCCAAAGTGAGTCTTAAGATAATGAAGGATCCGAAAAACAACTTGAAAATGGGCATCATGCGGGCCATGCATAAAGTGACTGACCACTCCAAGAACATAAGATAAATCTGGCCAAGTGATGGTGAGATAAATAAGTCTACCCACTGATTTATGATAAAATGTGGGATCATCTAGTGGACTTCCATTTGAGGTTGCAAGATTAGTATTGACATCGAGAGGAGTGTTTGCTGGCTTGCATCCTATAAGAGATCTAAAGCATATTTTCTTTGGAAAAAAAAAGCCATATAGAAGAACGAGCAACTTCAATCCCGAGAAAATAACGGAGCGATCCCAGATCTTTAATATCAAAGGAGTGTTATAGATAATCTTTCAATGAAGTAATAGCTTGAGCATCATTGATGCAGAGCATATATTGCAGTTTCCATGATTAGTAGTTGTCGTGTTTATTTTTCTTTTTAGGTTTGTTTCAGTTAGTTTCTATTTTGTTTATTACTTTGTTTAGTTAATGTTTTATTTTAAGAAAGGACGAACTCTATATAAGCATTGTAATAGAGAGATTGATCAATGAAGAATTCAGATTTTGCCTTACACGAATTTGAGAGTTGGTTTTTTTGTGGAGAGAATCCATGGAACTCTGGTGAGATATCAGAGAGGCGAGAGGCCTTGGCGTGAGGCCACATCTTGTTCAGGTACGATTCATCTTCTTCCTTCTCTCTTTTCCTTTTCTTTTCGTACAGCTCCAACCCCTTTGCTGCCGTGAGTCCCATAAGCCAATCTCTTTGCTGCCCTTTGTTGCTGCTACCTTTCTAGATCCTTCCCAAGTCCTTCTTTAGCCTATACAACCATCACCAACCCTTGTAGAGCCTTCCCAGCTTGCCGCCATTCCCAGATCTTCACATAGTTGTTGTCGTTTCCTCCTAGAGTCACTTTCCTTACTTCCGTGACCCACAAACCAGTCCCTTGTTGCCGCCGTTCCCATACAAAGTCCCTCTCCTTGTCTCCGTGAGCCCCTTAACCCACCTTTTACTTTCATGAGCCCTATTAATCCATTCTCTTGATGCACCTTACCCTTATTTTGTTATTTAAAACCATATGCCCATCTAAAATCCCATATGCCCATTTCATTCCACTCCTTTATTTAAGTTTTCATGTATCTACTTACATTAGATTTCAAGGATATTTGCATGATTATGTGTGGTAATTTTAATTGCATATATTAATTGGTATTTAATTTCAGCCCATTTTAGTTTAGGGTGCATTATTTTCATCCCTTTTAATCTTTAAAGAATCAAATTTAAGCATTTAGGGTTACCCTATTAGTTGCCTTGCATCAATCATTCCCAATAAGAACAATGTCATCAACATAACCAACAAGAAGCATCACAACAGAGTTGACACAATAGACAAGCACAAAGTGATCTGTCTGATAGTGAGAAAACCCATACTGCGATAAAGCATTACTGAATTTGTCAAACCATGCCCGTGGAGATTTTTTGAGACCATAGATAGCCTTCTTGGGTTTGCAAACCAACCCTTACCCACCCTGTTTCACAAACTCGAGAGGTGGAAGCATGTAGACTTCTTCCTTTAAGCCACCATGATGAAAGGCATTTTTTACCTCCAACTGATGAAGAGGCCATTGATGTGTAGTAGCAATGGATATCAAGATCCGAACATATGTGATTTTGGCCAAAGGGGAGAAGGTCTCCTGATAATCAATTTCATAAGTTTGTGTGAAGCCTTTAGCAACCAATCTGGCTTTATATCAAGCAATTGACCCATCGGGATTGTGCTTTAGGGTGAAAACTCATTTGGAACCAACAGGAGTCTGGCAGGTGATAAAGAAAATTGTGTTGTCTTGAGGTTCCGTCAGCGGAAATAAAGGGAGAACAAATGGGCCCCACCAATAGTCGTATGTAGAAACCAACCTGATGGATGGAATCAAGACTGAGAAACGATCCAGAAACAGTACATGTGTGAGTTCAAGTCCGTGGAAAGCCAACAGATCTAAGGACAGTCGTGGAGACTATCCTATGAACCCAAGAATAAGAGAAATAAACCAAAGGCCTGACCTGGAAGTGGAAGAAATGCTTGACAAGAAAGAATCCTTTTGGCGAATGGAAGAAAAATTAGAGAGGACATGTCCTGACTGATATCATGTTGAAAGGAAAATTGTATAAAGGGAAAAAAATAATGAAAAGAAGGGACAAAAGCTGTGAGAGATTAATTCTCTGTATTGTATTTCTTGTTTTGAAGAAAGAGTAGTACATATGTATATATAGAATACAATCAGCCAATCAAGGTGGCAAATAAGGAAAGAAGAATCAATTACACCTAATGATATTTGTAGGTCAACTCTATAATAAGACATGTGAAAAATACAATATTTACAACATTTATATTTACAATAGAAATATCAACAAAGAAAATAATTGAAATATCTGAAAGCAGACCTGAGATCAGCAACACAAAAAGGAGATAAAAGAAAACTTCAATCCTACCTATAAAGTTCAACTCTAGAACCTCCAAATTGAACCTCAGAAGAAAGTGGTACACCCATGCCAATGTTATTTGTTTCACCACCACAACTATCACAAGGGGGTGCGTTAACCCACCTACAATATTGAAAGAGAAGAAAGCACAGATTAAAATAAGATATATCTCATGGAGGTAACATGGTAAAAATTAAAATGAAACATTTAACACAATGAAAACATAAGACCTATCAAACAAACATGACAGTAAAAAGAACATCTTAATGTCTAGGATGACTGTAGTAATGTTGACAGCAGCTTATCATTCTTTCTCCAATAGCAAATCAAGTCATCAAGACCTTATCTGACACATCCAATAGTGAAAGTAAAACAAGTAATCAAGACCCACTAGGGGCATTTCATCAAGCCATCTATGCCGGAAAAATCAAATTATCAAAGAACAAATTGAATCAAGCGAATTGTGTCATGGAAGAATCCTCAGCTGCACTTGAGACTGCTCTCATTGGGGTTACTCTCACTGGAGCTGCACTCAACAGGACTGCAGCCGATGGAGCTGCACTCGACGGGACTGTATTGCAACCCTCTCCACCCCAAAACTACAAATACACCCTTAGCCTAGAGAAGGAGGAACCTTTTGCCCAAGCATCCTCAACACATACTACAAGAACAATTGAGAGACTTTTCCTTTAACCAGACATGGTATAGTTAGAGGTTCTCAATACTTTTCACACTTCAAATTTAACATGGTTTGGAAGTATCACTCCCACTCATGCATCATCTCTATAGTGTAGTTTGGGGTTTCTTACCTCCATTTTGGATTCCTTGAATCCATTAGCACCCTTTGGTCTTTGGTTTGAAGACTCAAATTTTTGTCCAATGTGCAGGTGAAATCATTTGTCGGCTTCCCTCGTAATCTCCTCATAGTTGTGTATATGTCTCTCAATTTTCTTCTACACTGTTCATGGATCAAATCTTCAAAGCCCCCACTTAAGGCTTTCCAAATTACTGTTTATTTTTTGATCATTTGTATACATGCTCGAAAGTTCACTAGTAAAAAGGATGATGGGTCGATCATTTTAGGAAGAGCTAAGATCTATCATTTAGAACTGTGTACCCATGATACATTATTAAAATATTAAATTAAAATTTTGTGATGAGAATTTGAAATGTGTCTAAAAGGTCTTAACCAAGCTTCTTTAACCCGATCCCTAAAACTGCTTCCCCTTAAGCAACCCTCCCAATAAGAATATATGTTTGAGATGGAGTAACCTACAAATTCCTTATACAAGGTGAGCAACATGTTGATCTCCATTTAGCACCCTCTACTACTTCCATTGCTTTCTTTCAAATATTCTTGCATTCTTTCTTTCCATTCCTTATCCAATGAAATCTTATCCATATTTAAACATACCCATAAAAGATCACATTGATCTGGACTTCACACAATTCAAACATCTCAAACTGGACTTGCACAATTTAATCAAATAAATACCTAACAAGATCCATTGAAAATCATGACAATCAAGACTTAACAACTAAGAAAAGTAGTGATTAACTAAGAAAAGATGCCTAACAAGATGATTGATGATATATATGAAGTCCAAGGGACATGCATTCATAAATTTAATGTTGCCATGGTAGTGAAAGGGAAACCGGGACCAGCAGGAATAATGGTGTTCTACGAGATCAAAACGGCAAAACTTCTCTAGTCTTCTCAAAGCCGGTAGGGCTAAGAGAGAGGAACTTCTCAATATTGGGAGAGCTTTGACCATATGAAATTCAGTCGGGTATGGTAAACTAGTCATAGACGAGGACTCAGGGGTTGAGACTAATTACTGTGATGAGAGAGATAAGGGCTCTTTGTTCGGGTCACGAGATTTCCTTCACTCTAGTCAAAAGGGCTGCCAATGGAGTGGCGGACTAAGAAGAGGGAAGACTCCACAACCACAAGTGTTTTCCATTTTTGAGATAGTGATTAGACGATTGAACGAGGGTCTTCCACTTTTGTCTCGTTGGATGCTATCCGGGTGTTTCTAGCATTAGCTCCATGGATGTATTTCTTTCTTTTGTCTTTCTTTATTCTAGGTTTAAGTCTTTTAGACCCACTTTTTGTACTTGTACTTTCTCTTTTAATATATTAAGCAATTGTTACCACTCAAAAAAATATATGTATATAAAGTCTAAGGGGCACTACATAAGAAATGGATTGTTAATCAGATAAAAGTATCTAAAGATACAACATGGGACCCACCCATGATATTGATCATCCGACAACTAATTCAGAATTCCTTTAAAAATACTTGCATTAACATCCTGATGCAACTTACAAGTCATCTATCTAATATGTGGGGATCAAATGAAACTCGGTGCAGCCCACCTTCGATGGTCACATAATCATATCATAACCACGTCATGCCCCACCCCATGACAGGGACGTGAACCTCTAATAGCCAATCATCTAATGCTATGTCGAGTCTCAACGTCACGCCCGACTTATGGAATCGGGTGACAGTTTTTTTTTTTTTTTTGAATGGGGAAACGGTCTATCCGGCTCACTACAACAATCTCAATCATGCATACCACATCATACATGATATAAAATTATCTCAAAAGATAGTATACCTCAAAGTAATAACAATACCCTCAAGTTATTACAGTCATCCCATCATAAGCATGTGAATGTATCATCTATTACATCATAAGCCCACTCTTGTGTATCAAATGAGAAAGCATAAGCCTACGGCTCAAAATGATGCCATGCAACCATCTACTAGTGGCTCAAATCCTTCTCCTACTGAACCCGAACTTCATATTGCCCTTAGGAAAGGTGAGCATGCATGTACTGACCATCCCATTGATTGATTTACGTCCCATCATTCTATCTCACCATCTTATCACAGCTTCCTGACTGCTCTTGACAGCACATATTACTAAGAGGATTAATACGACTCTTCCGGATCCCTCCTGGAAGGTAGCAACAAAAGAAGAATTGACAACATTGGAGAAAAATCATACATGGAAGATGGTTTCTCTTCCTCCAGAAAAGATTCATGATGGTTGCAAATGGGTTTTTACTCTAAAGCATAATCTTGATGGTTTAATTGCTCGATATAAAGCAATATTAGTTGCCAAAGGCTTCACACAAACTAATGGGAATGATTATCAGGAGACATTATCCCTTATGGTCAAAATCACATATGTTCGGATCTTGATATCCATTGCTACCACGCATCAGTGGCCTTTTCATCAGTTAGATGTCAAAAATGTCTTTCTTCATGGTGATTTAAAAGAAGAAGTCTACATGCTTCCACCTCCCGAGTTTGTGAAACAGGGGAGCAAGAGTTGATCTGCAAACTCAAGAAGGTTATCTATGGTCTCAAGCAGTCTCCACAGGCATGATTCGACAAATTCAATAAGGGCTTATTGCAGTATGGGTTTTCAAGCTCTCAGACAAACCACTCTGTGTTTATCTACCATCCCCGACTTTATTGTGGTGCTTCTTGTTGTTTATGTTGATGATATTGTTCTTAATAGGAATGATGTTCCATCTATTAATGCATTCAAAGAATATTTGTGACACTCCTTTGATATCAAAGATTTGGGGCTACTCCACTATTTTCTCAGGATTGAAGTTGCTTGTTCTTCTAAAGGGCTTTCTCTTTCTCAGAGAAAATATGCTTTAGATCTCTTACAGGATGCAATATAGTCTGGATGCAAGTTAGCAAACATTGTTCTTGATGTCAATACTAAGCTTTCTGCCTCAAATGGAATTCCACTAGATGATCCCACATGTTATCAAAAACTAGTGGATAAACTTAGTTATCTCACCTTTACTGGGCCATATTTATCCTATTTTGTTGGAGTGGTAAGTCAATTTATGCATGCCCTGCATGAAGCTCATCTTTAAACTGTTTTTTGGATCCTTAGTTATCTTAAGGCTCACCCTGGACGAGGATTATTCTATAAACACCAACCTCAAATGGTCATTCACGGTTACTTAGATGTTGATCGGACTTGATCTTTTGATGACCGTCGCTCGACCACAGGATATTGTATTTTCTTGGGATCTCATCTATTCTTTTGGCGTAGCAAAAAACAGACTGTTGTTGCCCATTCTAGTGCGGAAGCAGAATATCGTGTCATGACCAATACCAGTGAATTACTATGATTCCAACAATTTCTAGAAAGTTGGGTTTACCTCCTCTGACCCATTATTGATGTTCTATGATAATTAGGTCGCTATCAACATTGCATCCAACCATGTGTTCCATGAGCACACAAGCATATTGAAGTTGATTGTCACTTTCTTCGCTATCATGTTTCTGATGGTCAAATTCTCACCCCTTATTTGCAATTCAAGGATCAACTTGTAAATATGCTCATCAAGGTCATCTCTCAATCACAACTTGATAATATCTTAAGCAAGTTGGGCTTAATCCATATCTTCGCACCAACTTGAGGGTGAGTGTTATAAATGTCATAGTAATTTCACATTTTACATGTGCATTGGACCTTCAGATACAATTGATTGTAACCGATCTTCCTTTCTTTTTTGTGCTCGCCTTGATTGGCTCTCTATTTTCTATATATATAATCTTTTGATTAAACACAAGAAATACAGTAAGAGAATCTATCTTTGTCTCTTTTCCTCACTTTTCTTGTATTATTTTCTTCTTTTTTCTCATTTTCCTTGTAACAAATAGTAAATAACACAACACAATTTCCCAACTTGGATTACCATGAAATGACTCCCCCTACAAAAGGGAACACATAACAAACGTGGACCTTTTGTGCCCACATTTCCTCCAAAATCTACATAATTGAAATCCTCAATCTATGCTTTGAAACTAAAATGACTGATAAACACTCAAGATCTACTCAATCTAGAAAAGCAGGGAAAAGAAACAACTAACAATTCCAGTTGAATGAATTACAACTAGGGAAAATGGTCATGTAAAGAATAAAATGACTTCAAAAGAAAAACATGAGCAAACAATCTGTGATTGATAATCATATAAACTACATTCTCATATTTGCATGAATCACAGTTAACAAAGCAAATAATACTAACTCAGTCGGGTAAGAAAACCATATACTAGTTTTAACTGGAAAAGTCGTGATGAAACCTGAATGATTGTTTGAACCAAAAAAGCAATTGCAGCAAAAAGGCATGATCTTCCTCAACTTTAGAAGGTTTGAAGTTTCCTTCCTATCAAAAATTGGCAAAATGAAGTTTTAATGACTTTCGGTCACATACTTGATAACTATATTAAAAAAAAAAAGACTTTTGCTCACATTACTGACATGATAAAGAAATACTCTAAGAGAAGTTCATGTCTTAGCAAGAAAACAGTTTGGGCCTGAAACTAATAGTTGGTTCATTGATTGCCTCTGTGTCCATCAGGATGTTCTTTCCAGGGGTTATTTATAATTGAGTTTGTCAGGTTCTCTTTGTAGGGGTTATGTTTTGTATGGTTTGTTAGGATTTTGGTATCAAGTCTTTTATGCCATGGTCTGAACTTTTATGTAGCATTTCTTCTTCTTTAATAGTATTTTATTGAAAATATTTCAAAAAAAATAAAAAAGAGTTGGTTATAAGTAACCATTCAGTCCTCATAACAATTATATGAAATAAATCCATTCAAAGTTGAACATAAGCATATATCAAAATGTTAAAGAGAACTAATAAAATCATCATTTAGCTTTGAGCAATTAGTACAAGCCAATTGTACACATAAAAACAGATGCAAATTATTATGCATCAACCTATGAGGCACAGATTCATATACAAGTAAAAACTAAGACATTCCCCCCATGTTACATGATCCAGAAAGCAGCAAACTAGATCATGGGTGGATAGCACTCCAAGTGATCCAAGATGGGACCCCACATTAATTTACAAGTAACATATAACCTTTTTATTATTTTTACATTGTGAAGTACTAAAGTACATGAAATTCCAATTAATATAGAATTTTTGCATACACATACTTATATTTTTAACAATTTTATAATGTATATTTTTTAATGTTTCTAAAAAAGAATCCTACCCAGCCAAGATCACTGGCATGCCATGAATTGTGTGCTACAAACTATGCTCTGCAATGCAGTGACAAAGGTAACCCAGGTAGGAATACAGAAATCAAAAATGTATTCTCCCACGTTTAGTAGCCACTCACGTGTCAAGTTGTCCATCCATTGGGATCACAAAACTTGAGCCTCACAAAATCATATAAAACCCAAGTTAGAAGTAGCTGCTTTCTTTCCAAAACAAACTTAACAAATGAGAATGGAAACCTTAGCCAAAGCAACCAAAGCCTTCTCTTCGAGTTCTTCAACAGGTACCGTCTTGCGGGCTGCCTCTTGCCGAACCTGATCTTCATACTGTACCATTAATTGTAAAAAATAAAAAATAAATCTTATTAATGATAATAATAATAACAAGAATAGTCCAATGAAGAAAATTTTAGGAAGAAAAGGCATTTTCAGGACAAAATCAAAAGGACTAAAAAGAGACCCTGCAATTATTACCCTCAGAACATTTGCCACATGTGGCCGAATTCTTGCCTCAAACTCCTTCTGATCTTCTCCAGCACTGAACTGCTGGAATAAAAGCGCCTCCTCCTCTGCCTGACAAGCAAAATAAACATAAAACTGAACAAGTTGTAGAAAACCAATACGACCTTTCCAAAAATCTGATTTTAGATGTTAATACCTGCAACATCCGAGCCAATTCCTCATCAGATTGTGTGAGAATTGCTGCCTCGGCAGCATCAGATGAACTCGGCAGTGGCAATTCCTCTTCTCCTATTGATACCAGGTGGAGTTCCTCTGTGATTGCATCGAGATCGGAGTCCTTGCTGATGAGTGTATTCTTCTCTCCAAATATCTTATTGCCAAAACATATGGAATTAGGAAGTCATTCTTACTTCCTGTTTGGTAGCAAAATTTATGATTCCCCAACTTCCAGAATTAGCAAATTCTGCTAATCATGGAATTCTAAAAATTCTGAGTGCTTGGTAAGCAATTCAGGATTTGGAATTCCAAAATAAGATAATCCATGTTATCAACATCATCGAAGCCACTTTTTCCATCCATCTGGGGTTGAACATATGACTTCAAGATGGGACTGTATAAATAAATCTTTAGGGGCCTTTTGGCAGAAAATTACAGTACACTCCAGTAATCCATGTGATAACCATTTCGAGTTTGGTGGAGTCACAACTATTACCTAGAAACCAAGAATTCCATAATCTAAGTAATCCCAGCCATGGAATTCCAAAATAACAAATCTTGTTTGTCAATAACCTCAGACCAATTAATCAAATATTGATTTGATATGTAATTGATTAAACACTATGGGAAAATGGTGCCTTTGTTCAAAAGTAAAATGTTCCAAATGTTCTTTGAAAATTCTTGTTCCCATTGGACTGTTTGTATATATATACATCAGGATCCCAATTCATGGATCTCTTGGTTAAAGAAATAATAGGATTGAACATTTCTTCCAACTCTTTTTCAAATTTTAGCTTGTTTTATTATAGTTAAATGATTCAGAGCATTATAAATAACACTTTCTGATGGTAACTTATTAATCCCTTGAAACTTATTTTTTGTTGAATTTCCATAATTACCACTTTAGAATTCTAGTTCCATTGAACATGGTTCTATTTGGAAAATAAGTTCTATGAAATTCTACTAAACAACATTCCAGGCCATCAAAAGGCCCTAAGCTTGGAATTACATGCAATTTCATTATCCAATCTAGAAGTCCAGTGTCACCAAACATGAAATTGCTTGGATAGCTTTTCAAATTCCAGAAATTTCCATTTTCACCTAATAATCCCAGTATGCCAAACAACCCCAATAAATGGATTAAATGAATAAAAGAGAGAGAGAGAGAGAGACCTTCTGGCCATGGGGAGGGACTGAAGTAAGAGAGTAGAGCTGGAATTGGAGAACCTGGAAGGAAGTAAAAATATATATGATATGAGAAACAAAGAAAAAAACAGATAAAGATCAAATGCAGATAGACCTGAAGCAAATACCAACAGGGCATGCATCTCCACCACCCATTTTGAAAAACCCACATTTTAAAATTTCCAATTTCTTCAAATGAGCGATGAAGATGCGATACATATGATCATTTCTAGAGAGAGAAAGAGAGAGAGACTTCTAAACCGTCGTCAGTATCGTAGTCGACATGGAATTGGGATTCATTGTGGTGAACAAGAAACTTGCGAGCAACCATTTGTTGATTCGGAATTTGGATTGGTTTGAAGGATGATTTGGTTTTAGTGAATGGAGTCTGGACGCTTCAGAGACTAGAACGACTCTGCATTTTATTACTCTCTGAGTCTTTGGCTTTTCCTTTTTCTTTCTCTCTCAAAATCATGTTTGATGCTCGTAAATTGTTACTCATTTCTGTTTAATAAATTATGGTTGGGCATCCTCTCACGGGTGTTATCTTTTAGGAGGTACAGAGTTTAATAAATTTCATATTTTATTTTTCATTCATCTGTTTCACCGATCGAATCATTTGAAAATCTGTGCACCGATTTCTTAAGAGTTCAAATCAGTGCATGGATTATTTTACACATAAATCAGTTCACTTTTCAGTTAACCGGTTCACTCATCGGTGCACCGGATAGTGCACCAATGAGTGAACCGATTCACTGAAAAAGTGAGCCGATTTCCATGGATGGGAATAAAGTGAAAAATCTGAAAAATTTGTATCTACTAAAAGAATATTCCCGTATTAAGATGGTTACCCTAAATTATGTATGGGTTTTCATCCCCATATTTAAATTATTTACATGGGGTTGCTGAATGGATTAGTTTCGGTGGGTTGAGGTTAATTAAGTTTTTAATAAATAGTTCAGTTGAGCCAATTTATTTAAATTTTTTTTATTTTATTTTATTAATGTACAACTTCAATGCAAGATTAGAAAAAAGGAAAAAAAATTGAGGAATATATGTGTATATAAGAAAAGTAACAAAACTACGACAAAGTAGATTCACCCATTTCCTTTCTTCCCCTTTCAAGTGTGTATTGGCATCTATAATGAAGAGAGGGTGACTGGGTAAAGGGAAAGAAGTTGATTTTCCTCTAGACCCATGGGCTTGACCCTCTATAAGACTAGGCCCATAGTCAATAGCATTGTCTTTTAACTGGGCCCATTGTCAATAGCAGACTAGGCCCATTGTCAATAGCAATGTCTTTTAACTGGGCCCATTTCAAATAAAAAGTTAACAAGTAGCTTAGATCAACATAATACTAAACCCAAATTAATCATCATTTTGCTAGAGTATCCAACGACAATAGTGAATAGAGAAGGTAAGAACCAATTTTTGATTAAGCAATTCTCAAGCTTTTGCAGACAGCTGATTTTGTCTTCCTTACTCAAGAAGATTAGAGAGTTATATGGCAAGGTTCTTACTTACAAGAAATTTAAGTCACTAAACTCAATTTATAGTTACCAATATCCTTTCATTTAAGTCTAAAATGTTCTGCATTATAGAAACAAAATGCCCTCCCCTAATTTTTCATTTAGTGTTTCGATCCATTTAAGTTGTTTAATCATGTTTTGCTTGGAATGGATTCAAGCAAATATAATTACCTTCTTTTTTTTTTGAAAGATAAATATAATTACCTTTTTAAGAGTTAAAAAGTTTCTAAAGTTGAGCATCTCTTTCCCCTCAAAATATTATCATTTTTATTTTTAAAGAATTAAAAAGGCAAGAAAAGTTACAACTTAGGGCATGACTTAAATAAAAGCGAGAGCGAGAACCAAGAAAAATATAGCATCAACAAGCGAGTTTGCAATGAAAAAGAATGAGCACTTGAACAAGAAGCAAGAAGCTTGTGAGGAGGAGGAAGGCCCACTCTTTTAAGGTACTTTATTCTCTCTCTTTTTTCTTTCTCATTTTGTTTCTACACTTTTTTTTCATTCTTCTTGATTTAATTACTCCTTTTTCAATTATTTAGTAATTAACTTTCCAATTCTCAACTTCCATGATTTTAATATAAAACCCTACTTTACTTGCAAAAGCAAATTGAAACAACTTCTGAATAAATTAAAAATTATGAACCACTCAAAGCACAAGATTGTAAAAAAGAAAAAAGTTTTCAGTTGAATTCATTCGAGGAATCAAATAACCTAATTTAAACCTAGTTAAATGAGTTGACCAATGTTTAGACATAATTGCTTGAACCAACCAGGACTTATTGTTAGGGTTATGAATAAAAACTCAAATGCTTTTTTAGAATCAAGCACGATAGAGGTGACCATTTATGGTGGAGAGCTAGAGGCACAAACACCTTTTTTTATTCAATATTATTTTATTCTTTTAATATTGTTTAATTATAAAATGAAATGAAAAGGCAAAATTAATTCTAAAAATAGAGGCATATGTCTCTAATTATTTAAAAAAAAATTCAAATATGTTGTCACTTTCTACTCTGTTTTGGTTGAATGGTTTCATAACTTAGATTAATATGATATTTTAAATCATAATTAAACAAGAGATTGTTATAATTATTAGTTAATCTGCTAATAATTATAAAATTCCCTTGCTATAATAACAATCCTTTGTATTTATTTTATGTCCTTTCACATTTGAAGGTGTATCATGTGCTTGGTCACAATTTTTTTAAATATCTACAATTTTTATGTACTCATCAAAGGTGATAAATTTGAATCAAATAACATGTTAAATGATGAGTAGAATAAATTAATAGAAAAATCATTGAATATATTAAAAAAAAATTGAATAGTGTTTTTTCGATTATATATAAGACAAGACTAATGCTCATTCATGATGAAAAATTAGAAGGTTAATACAGGAAAAATAACTACAAAAATAATATTATCATAATTAGCAAATTTGTAAATTTGAAATTCAAGATTAGGGTTATATTGTGGATCACTTGAATAAGCTGCATAACATTGTAAATCAGTGGCATTATTACTACTTAATCTCTTATCTAACACGTAAGAAACATTGGTGGTGTTACTTAGTAATTCTATTTTAGATAATACAGTTACAATAAATCAAGTTATAAGTAGCTTACTCAAATAAAAATTAAAATAAACAAGGTTAGATTCCTTGTGAAATAATGGGAGAAGCAAAAATCAAAGTCCAAAAGTGATAAATGTTTCCAATTGGTCAAGAAAAGAAATTGTAACGACTCTTATTTCGATTTTTCAAGTATGATATTGTCTGCTTTGAGCTCCGTGAGCCCACACGACCAAGCTTAAAAAATAAATTTCCCTCTTATAAACCCCCTCTGACATCACTATCTAGTCCATTTGGAACTTACAGGGTATCACAGAACTAGTCAGACTCTCTAAAGAGAGAAGACAATAAGACAAAGATGATGATGACTTAGGTTATCATTTCCACACCATCCATTGATGAAATGAGGTCAAAGCTAAGTGAAAAAAATGACTTTATCTCAGGGGTTGAAAATTCAGTAGATTCAAATTTTTGGCCGAGATTTCGGTCGAGATTTTTTTCTTTCCTCAATTTTTTTTTTTTTTAAATCTCAGTAGCTTTTTATTTGAAAAAAATTCATAAAAAAAAAGGCTGTTTTTTTTAAAAAAAATATAAATATAAATATTGGGCGAGATATCGACCGGGTCCACGCCGATATTTGTACTTTTTTTAAATAAAAAATAAACTCGGCCGTATCAGCTGAATTTTTTTATCTCTGGCAGATACTATACGTATCGCCCGAGATATCTCAGTCGTGGAAATCCCGAGATATCTCGGCCAATATGCACGGTATTGGTCTAGATTTAGACCCCTACTTTATCCGTAGGTCTAAGGAAATTGATTGGGTGATTGAGAATAGAGTTTTACATTATGCTACTTCTGTGAAAGATTATACTCTTTTAACGTACAAATCAATTGAATTTGGTGGCTTGAGGATGGGTAGCAATGAATACTTAAAATTTGCAAGTGTGGGTGATGTGTGTATTGAAATCAATTTTAGCTACACAATGATAATGAAGAATGTGAGACATGTTTTAGGATCTTTGGCTTAATTTCTTATGTGGACTTGAGTATGACTAGCTTGGTTATGAAAGCTACTTTGGTAAATGTAGGGGTGAAATTTGGGTTGGGTTAAGAATGACCTGACCCGAGAAATCAATGGGTTTGGATTATATTTTTGTATATCTTAGGTTGGGTGGGGTTGAGAAAAAATAAAACCGCATGAAATTCGAGTCGAGTCGAGTTGAAAAATTTAAAAGCAACTCAACTTGACCCGATCTGACCTAAGTGAACCAAGTTATAAAATAGCACTCGAGTTGAGTCGGGTAAGAAATTTGGGTCAGATCCAATCGAGTTCAGTCATTTTTTACATGAGTTGAATTGGGTTGACCCGACCAGAGTTTCAGTCCTAGGTAAATGTGCATCAAAACTAGTCAAAAGATCTTTCGATGTTGTGAAAAGAAAACATATTGTATACAATATTAGAAAGATAAAAGCATATAAGATTGGTTAAAATACTAAAAAAATTAACTCTTCTCCAAATTTGGTGGCATCTTAAACCCCTTGCTCATTGTTTAGTGGATAAAAGTCAAAGGTTTTTTTTTAGATCATTATAAAGAAAGTCTAGCATTTAAGATATAATTGATTCTAATGTGTGTAGTTTAATAGAAAAGCACCCCTTGAGAGAAAGTTGTATCTTATTACTTTTATTGATAGTTATGGTGTCACATAATAGTAAATCATTTCTTGACTCTAGCCCATGTTCACTGTCACCACCTTTGCTCAGGTGAGTCAACTTTAAACAGGTTTGTTCCTACTTTTGACTAAATTGATCACCCCAAAGCACACACTCACCAGATGACAAAATCCAACTGACCAAATTAGAAGCTCACAAGATATTTTAACTCATATTATTAATAAATATTTATTTTTATACTAGGAATTATTTATTTACTATATATTAGAGTCAAAAGTTGAATTATATTTGAAGTTTTTTTATATAATGAAATTAGAATTATGTCCTAAACTAAATTTACTTCCAAGAGTCATGCATCTATAATATTATAATTTTTTTTTTAGATTAACATGTGGGAAACTCAGAAACCGTCCTACTAAAATCCCCGCAGATAAGCCCACTACTCCTAAGGCACACCAAGATTAGGCTTGAGGACTCGAACCCTCAACCTCCTGCTTCTTGAGACAGGAGGCAACCAGTTGAGTATTATAAAATTGTAAACAATGTTTTTTTCTGTGATACCTTGCCCCTAGCTACACACCACCGATGTGGGAGAATCCCACATCGGTTTGGAATGGATTGGTTTGGGTGGTTATTTGAGGCCACCACCCCTTGTACTCATATGACGCGTTTTGAGCTGGGACATGTGGTTAGTCACATTAAAGCATGATTTGAAGTTTTTTTATATAATCAAATTAAAGTTATGTCCTAGACTAAATTTGCTTCCAAGAGTCGTGCATCAATAATATTATAAAATTGTAAAGGATGTTTTTTTCTCCTTATATACATTCAAGAAATAATGTATATGTGATTAGTCACAATGTTGTATTTAATACTATTTTTTTTTTTATTTTTTGTTAGTTTATTTTAAAATCTAACCGAACTGATTGAAGATTGACGTGATGTTACACCGTTAAAATTTCAGCCAAAAACTCAATTTTAGAGAAAAAATGGAAAACTTTTATCTCCATGAGAAAGAAGTTTGTAGATCTCATTGCTTCTAAGTTCTTAATGGTTCACTGAAGAAAAACAATACGTAGTTGAATGGCAAGAGAAAAAAGAGCAATGTTGAGATTTAAAATTTACATACGATTAGATAGAAGATGTTAGGGAATAATAAATGATAATATTATCACTTTACAATAAAAAAATTAACATAAAAATATTTCGTTTGTAAATTAAAGGTCTATCGCCATTTATTTCATTTATTTGGATGTTAACCCATGAATTGGGTCACATGATATTACCTTGTGCACCTAGGCGTAAAGCCCACTAAATGGGATAGTGATGGGTCCATTGGAATAGACCTTTGTTCGATATGTTGTCTATAAAAAATCACTATGACTGGATTGATCAAACCATATTTTTAAAGATTATAAAGTTTAAAGATTAAAAATAATTTAAAATAATGAAACTTTGAAAACTTTAAAAAATATGACTTTATTAATTCGATCATTTGGGGGCTCTAGACTTAGGTGCAGCCGGCAATACCATTCAACCCAACAAACACTTGAACATCTCATTATATTATCAAAGGAGTTAGGATAGGAAGACACACTAACAAGACATGTTATTAGATTAATCATAGGTCCCACAAATTTAGGTTCATTTGATTTGTGATTACATGGATATAGACTATATAAAGTTTCACTATCAATTAATGATCCAAGCTATATAATCTCGGCCTTTAAATTTTGATGAGTATGAGTCATTGGTTTTTAAAAGTTTAAAATCAAGGGAAATGATCATCAAATGGAGATGAAACTTCATACAAAAATTATTCATATGGTTCTCTTTACATTAGACCCAACAAAGTGGACCCTAAAAATCCATTTTAGTTGGTGCCTCAAAAGAGTTATTAATTATCATCACCTTCACAACCACACACAAAGTCACAAACATACATAGGTGTTAAATTAACTCATGCCTCTCCATAATGCACACTCTTCATTAGCCCATTTATATGGGACCCACTAAGTTTGTTGAAAAGGTCTAAGTTTAAAGTATGAATCTGAAAAAATCATTTTGATTATATCAATCACCATAATTTTAAAAATCATAAAGATTAAGAAATTAAAAAAGACAACATTTATGAGGATTTAATATGCATAGTTTGATTAATAAGATGAAGATGATTTTTTTTTAATTAATCATAAGTTTCAACATAAATTTTTTCAATAAATTCATCACCATCATTATTAGTAAATTTACATATACGAGCTCATAAATTTTTATATATTAATACAATTTATATTATATGGTAGATGTAAATTTGAGCTGTTTGGTCAAGTCAAACCTAACTTAAATTTGAATGTAGTTAAGGACTTTGGTCTTGACCAAGAATCTCACCCCAACCAAGCCTACCAAAACCTTTCAAAAATTGATTTTAGTTAGTCAAATTCTTGTTTATCTCACCATGTAGACCTTCCCTCTTTGTTGGTCACCCTAAGTTGGTCCAATAGATGTCTTATAGATATATTCAATACTACTTTAAAAAAAAAAAAATCTCTGTTCATTTATTACTTATACATGCAAGCTTTCCTCATGAGTCATGAGGTCATATCCATTCATTCATTCTGACTTGTACTTTTGCTCTAAGCTTTCTTATACTGGTATTGTCTTGGACATTGGGCAATCCCAAACCCCAAATGTGATTATTTCTCTTTCATTATCAATAAAACACTTCTAAGAATACTAAATTTTCTGTAAGTGTTGCCTCCCACATTAGGAAGTGGAATTTTGTGGGTTCGAATCCCCATGACCTAACTTTGGTGTGCCCTAGCGGTGGTAGACTCACCCATGGGAGTTTTATACTGGGTATCCCGTGGTTTTCCACATGTAAATTAAAAAAAAAAAAGAATACTGACTTTTCTTTAAATGAAATACATGACTTGTTTATTGACTATAAAAAAGAGGGCGGAAGGGTGTTGGGTTTTATTAGAAATATATCAACAATAATTTTATTGGGTCATTATATATATATTTTTTAAGACTGAGGTGTTCAAGGCCTCTTAGAGCATTTGCCTAGTCGTCGGGACATATGCAAGCCTCTCTACCCACACACACGGGATAAAACTATGAGGAGTGACCCTTTAGGATGGGATGAGATTCGAACTCAAGACTCCCGCTTCCTAAGATGGATTTCTAGCCAACACGCTAACCCCTTGGTCAATAAACATGAGAGAACATGAGAGAACTCCCGTTTCATTGATCATTGTTGACAAAAGTCGCACTCCAAGTCAACTATTCAAGAAGCAAAATACAATTATACCGGTTTAATATAGATGTCAATTCATATGTTCTTCTTATGTTAACTAGAATAAATTTAAGATAACAGATGACAAATTGCCAGGCAAATTAAAACGTGTGTTGAGAGTCATTTACATTTTTTTATGATCAAAGTGTTCAGACCTCTTAAAGTATCTGGTTAATTTTTAAACATCTGCAAACCCTCTACCCACACACCAGATTTGAGAGTCATTTAGTTCTCACAAAGGGTCAGTTCTCACAAAGGGTGCAGCATCTTTTTATAATTAAAAATATTCCCATGGCAAAAAAGAAAAAAAAAAAACCCTTACTGATATCAACTTTCTTTTCATCAAACTCACCCACCATTCAGTGTTTGAAAATCACCACCGATTATAAAATTATATTCATATAAAAATCAGCCTTAAGTTTTAGACAAAATCTTAGGTACATATACAACCATTACATTCTAGCAAAAATATTGTTTTTTTTTTTTTACAGAAACTAAAATTAGCTGATTTTGTGTAAATGTGATATATGTAGATAAATAAATATAAATATAATGCCCATAAACTCCATTCATTTCTTAGGGTAGCCAATGTCCATGCCAAGTGATACATTGATTCAAATGGTAGATTGGACATGTTCTCCAAATGGAATGAATCAGGTCCCTCAACATTGAATTCCATTGATCAGACGGATAGGATTTTCCATTTTTCTTTTAAAACTATTATGGCAAACTTTTTTTTTTTTTGAAAAAACATAATCAAAGATGGATGTGACACTAACCAATCGGACTGTCCATGAGCCTAAATGGAGCTTGTACTGCACTGAGTGAACTGATGCATTTCTAATTTACAATAACATGAAATATCTATGACTCAGTCAAGAAACTTTTTAGTATGCAATTAGAGAGCTGTCAAGAAAACTAGTTTTACAGAAACTTCAACTATAGAATGGTGCTTTTGAAGTTTTGAAAGGTTCAAAAGGTTAACATTAATTTCCAAAAATTGGTGAATCACCATTGAAATAAAATATAAAATGGGCAGATGGTGGTGTATAGGGACTATGAAAGGGATTTCTAGTCATGCAAAAACTAGGTTTATCTCTGAACAATTTTAGAGAGAGTTTCAAATGAGATAATGAAAGAAACAAACACTAGTAGAACCTCTATTACGGATAGCTCATTTGTCTAAGCTTTTAGAATTAGATTAAGGGTCTTGGGTTCGATTTCTCTTGGACTTACTTGATACAAAAGGTTTGCAGGTGGTTTCGTGCATCTGTGGAATAAGTCTCACCTCCAATGTGGTGCAGCAATATCCATGTTATAAAAAAAAAACACTAGTAAAGCCAAATTGCATGTGCATGTAATCCACAATGTGCCATATTCCAAAGAACCATGATACCTAAATGTAATCTCCAAAATTTTATTTGTAGATCACTAGATACTTTATGTTCTGAAGAGAATGAAAAAAAAACAGAAAAAAAAAAAGGAAGAACCCTAATGTTATGGATTGCCCCAATATTTACCCAATGACATCATCTTGCATTTTTAGGGCTGTAAGCTAAAAGAGACAGAAGGTTGAAATAGTTTTGAATGCATGATTCAGGAAGGAACATGAAATCATAAGGGCTCAAGTTCAATAGATACTCCTACCATGATTATCCATGTACAAGCTCAAGCAGTAAAGATGCAATCATGCAAGTGATTTAACAATCATCCCATGCGAGTTGATCGATGGATCCGTCGTTTCCATACATGGAACAAGGCATCAAAGTAGACTCCATGAATTCGAGATCGAAGTTCGATCGATTGTATGAGGAGGAGGTGTCCATCTCTTGTCCCTTCTCTTCATTGCTCTCATCAAAATCCATTTCACTCAACTTGGGTTGCTGCTGCTGATGCAGATTCTGCTGTTGTTGATGATGATCATGATGATCCATTACTTGGGCTTCTAAGTTTTGATGGACATTACTTGCCCACAAGCAGTTCTCATCTGTATATCCGAACCCTAGTCCATTAAATGAAGAAGAAATTGGTGTAGTATCTAAACAAGTAGTGGCAAAATCCATTGAAGTATGTGAGGTCTGATCTTTGATATTCCACAAGAGAGTGGAATTAGCATTGGGAGCATTGGAGGTGTTCATATCTTCATATAGCGGAGGAGGTGGCGGTGGGACGGGCACGGTTATAAAAGGCGGTGGTGGGTGGATCTCTACAGAAGTTTCTCTGATTGTATCTCCCACTTTGATGGGGGAATTGATGGTGAAAGGGGTGGTGGATTGGTGGTGGAACTGATTGAGATTGGATGATGAATGGTTTTTTGCATGAGAAGGAATTAGGTTATGGGTCTTTGGATCCAGTCCTTGTGCAATCAGCTTCTTCTTTATGCATGAATTCCAAAAGTTCTTCACCTCATTGTCTGTTCTTCCTGGCAGATGCTTTGCTATCTGCGCCCATCTGCACAAATAATATAAAAGAAATAAGAAAATAAGGCTGTGAAAATCATCTAAACCATGTAGAAAATAGCCATTAAAATCATTTATTTATGAAAATGTAGATGAAACCAATTAGTTTTGCATATGAGATAGAGAATGAAAAAAAGGCCATGAAAATCATTTCTAAAAAATGTAGATGAAACCAAACGGTTTTTGCATATGAGAGAGAGGGCCATGAAAATCATTTTACGGGAGTCTAGATGAAACCATATTTTAAAAATATCATACAGATAATTTTGTGTGTCTTCCTCAATCGATAGAAGAGCAGAGAAATATTACATTTATGAAGAGAAATACAATCAAAGAATGAATAAATTAAGTTACAAATAAGGAAGCTTGTACAATTAGTCTGGAGTAAATCTTGCCAATCTATCATACGTTGGGTAAGAACAAGTCCCACATTGGTGAGAGTGAAAAAATAGAGAATTTATATGGGACTAGTCTCTTGGGCTGAAAGCCTAGTCCTAGTCACTCTTTAAGGTGGAACGCCCAGCTTGTCAATCTATCATATATGCTTGAGAGAGAAAAAGAGAGAACCTGTTGCCTAGAATCCGATGTACGTCGATGATGATCCTCTCTTCCTGTGGTGTAAAAGAACCCCTCTTGAGATCTGGTCTCAAGTAATTGATCCATCTAAGTCTGCAACTCTTTCCACACCTTTGCAGCCCTGCAATCAAACATCAGACTCCTCCATAACAGATAATGAAAGAAGAAACAAAGAAGAAGAAGAAGAGAACCTGCTTGTTTAGGGACAGAACTCCAGCAGCCATGACCATGGGTGGTGATGTATGTAACAAGTTTCTCATCTTCTTCAGGTGACCAAAGACCTCTCTTCACCTTCTGCTTGCTGCAGCAGTGATGACCCATCTCAACTCACCTGATTCTGCATTTACCCTCTAAATTAAGATTTATGATATTCTTATGCACAAGTAGTCAGACCTTTGGACCATTGTTTGAGAAACATCCAAAATTAACTTGGTTTCTACTCATAAAGGAGGACCATTGTCATGAGTACATTTTCCAAGCTTGGAATTCTTTTCTTGCCCCCCATTCCAATTAAAAAATTAATGACCACCCTTTAAATTTTTTAATATAAAATTCATCACATTTTCATTATATTATTAATTATCAATAGTAAAGCAAGAAACATGAACCTTCAACTCTTCAAATGACAGCATTCATAACATATGAGAGTGCGTGAATGAATAAAAAAATCATAAATGAGAGGTGATTTTTCTAGAATGGCATGATTGTGTGGATTTTGGGGAGCACTTTATACATCAAGAGTCATTTTTATGATGACTACACCACATGGGGACATCCTTGAAAAGGAAGTGCCATTTCATTTTCATGTACATGTATGACACCCATATACATGTTGCAGTGAAGGTAACTTTTAAATGTTGAAATGGTTAAATTTCTTGATAAAATATGTAGAAGTAGGGGTGAAACTCGGGTCGGGTTTCGGCCCGAACCCGCATGACCTGATCTGAAAATCATGCAGGTCGGGTTATGAAAGTTGGGTCAGCGGGTTGAGAAGTCAAAAACCTGCATTGAATTCCGATCGGGTTGGGTTGAGAGATTTTTAGGTTAACCCGACATGACCCGATAAAAAGTAGGCTAAAGCAGTTTCAAAATGCGGGCCGTGTCAGCTTTCGGTTCGGTTCGGATCGGGTCGGGTCAAGATGTCCAGGTCAAAAATTCGAGTCGAATCGGGTTGGGTTTTAAAAAACCCTACTGGACCCGGTCTGATTTCAGCCTTATGTAGAAGATAATAAAAATATAGAAATGTAAAATTGAGTCTCATCGGATCATTTTAACTTTATAATTTTAAACTTTGAATATTCGATTTCTGTCAGTAATTATTTTTTTATAACCCACTCAAAACACTATAATAGTCCCATTGAAAAGTTTTTTTTCTTGAATTCTATCATCTTTAAATTCTTCTATCTATATTACCCAATCGTACAAGATTTAGTCTATAATAAAAGCATAATCTCCTTATTAAAATTGAATATTTTATTCTCTTTAAAATTACCCTACATGCATGCCATGTGGTTACTTACACATGTCATGCATGCATGGATGGATGGAAAAGGTTTCTAAATGAGGGTTACGCTTTTTTGTGAGGCCACATTCAGCGGAAGAACTAATGATTTTGCACAAAACCAACATGATTGTTTGAATCAAAATTTGATATTCTAAGATCCTCTTGTCCTAAGCCATAGAAATTTGCATGAAACTTAATAATTTAGAGATCATACTTTGGGCAAAACTAAAAATGTTCGAGAGTTTTTTTTTTTGTTAGGGCACAAAGATCTCATTTGTTAGGGCACAAAGATCTCATGTGGGGTCCACCTTGTGGGGAATTCAAATTGTTGAAATTATTATTTTTAATTTAAATTCAGTAAAAATATTTTCATAAAAACCTAGACTCATTATTTTATAATTTTCATCTGATACATTCTCAATATTAGATTAACTATGATAATTCAAATATTTATCCAACATTTCCTTTTTAATCTTAAAAATTAAGAGCTAATATGATGATTCAATAGATCTCATTTTTAACAGTAAAATAGTCTTTATGATACAATCAATTTATCTATATAATTTTTGTGGTCGTCAAATAAAATTCACCATACAACACAATTTATTAAAACAATCAAACTTTTCAACCCGAACATATAAAAAGTCTGAACTTAACCCTAGACATGGGTATGATTTCATTTGTCAAGATGGAAATCTACAGTATTTAAATGTTAAAAAAAAAAAAAAAGATTATTGGGTTTTTATTATTTTATTTCTAAATTATATTTATGGGGGTGAATTGTGAAATGGTGAATGAATGAAGAATTGGATTAGGGTAATTGTTTTCTTCACTCAACCTTTGCTTGGGAGTGTCAAATTCTTGATGTCAACGTTATGGTTGATGATTGGATGTGTTTTCTTTCATAATGATTTTCTCCTTTTATTTATTTTCTTGCACTGAAAAAATAGTTTTGCTGAGAGCTGAGGATTCACGTGGAAAACCAGTTTTTGTGAGCTTTGCCACAGTCATCTTCTCTTCTTCTTAAACAAATGGCATCTGATTGCACGTAAACATCATTGCCTAGGGAAGGAACAGAAGAGAAGAGGTCAAAGTTGGTAATTTCCTCATTTGCATTATTATATATATATATATATATATATTATATATATATATATATTTTTTTTTTTTTTTATTTTTTTGAGAAACCGTAGGAAACCCCGTCTAAAACCTCAACGGCTGATACCTATTGCCCTTAGGATACACTACGTTAGGTCATGAGAGCTCGAACTTGACACATCTTACTTTCTGAAGCAAGAGGTTAACCAGTTGAGCTACACTTATCTGAGCCAAAATTCTCTTTACCTTTAATAGAGAATGGAGAATAGATGATGCAATCCATGTGGGACCAACGAGAGAAAGCAATATCCTCAACGGAAAATAGATTCCTGTTTTAGAAAAGAGGGACCCACAATTCAGCCAATCTCACTCATCTCTGCACATGAATAAGGGTCCCACCTCATTGGGTCACATTTTTCAAATTGGCTCCACCATGGATGTTCACATGGCAGCTGGTTCACCGTGGAAAAGCAAAAACTTGCTCCCTCACTTGATTCTTCTATCTATGTTCTAGAATGTTGGTATTTTTTTTTTTTTGAAATGAAGGTATCCATATTTCTTAAAACATCTGATTAATTTTCAGAACATGTATAAGTTTTTCTACCTACGTACATCTGATAATTCTACGGAGTGTGGATTTTGAGGTGGAGTGAGCTTCTTAAAGAAGCTCATTCATATTAAGATGATAAGGATAAAATCTAATGATACAATTTTTAAGTGTTTGGTTCCTATATTCTCACAAATAATTTGGTAAGAAGTATTTTCGTTGCCTCCTTCCTTCAAACACATCAAGCTTAACAATGTTTCAACATATTCATTTTAAGAAAGCAAACTTCCAAACAATGGGACAAAGAATATTTTGAATTTGTTTAAGTATAATCTTTGAAAATATACTTTTTTCATTTTATTTTAGTTGTTTCATTTGAAATATTTATATTTTTAAGGAACTCTCTATATTGACTAGCACTTCATATGATCTCATGCATTTTCACCACACTTTATACTACTCCAATATAAATAAGACAACTATTTTAGCACAATTCCAAAATCCATATAGGACAACTAATTTGAAAAAGAGGGAATATAAAGTTAGCCCTTCAGAAAATGTTTAAGAAAATCAGCCCTTCATAGACGGAATTAAATAGTAGCCAATACCTTTTATTAAGGTTTATTTAGTTATTAGAACAGTGAAAAAGAAGTTAACTAGAGTAGTTAAATTTGGAATTCATCCATACCAAAGCTTATTCACTCTGTTTCACTTTATTCTTTCTATTTTTAAAATTAAAGGGACCCATTTAAAGTATACTCTGGTATTGCTTGAATAGTGTCACTTTAAATGTAAATTATTATATTTCTCAAATTCCATTTAAAAATAAATCTATATTGACTATCAAATCATACACAAGTAAAAAATAAGAAAAAAAGTTCAAATTAATCTATATAAATTCTGAAAAAAAAAATTACTTATCTAATTGACAATCTATCAATTCTTGACAAATAGTTTCTTATGTTTCGTTCAGTATGGGAGGTCTACTCTTCAAATTTTTGGGGTGCCTAATCTGATTTATGGTGCTTTTGGATAGTGCCATAAATCTGAGTTTTACTTATGATCACCAAAAAGTGGAATAGATGGATTTCGACATATTAAAAGAAAAGAATATTTTCCTTTTTTTTTTTTTTTATTGAAGGACATTTTTATGGGATACTTTTATCTAAATGAGTCAACGTTGTCCCATCATCTAGAGTAAGCAATCAATCTAGCTGTTGGGCGAACTATAATTAAGTTGGATTAATCAATCTAGCTGTTGACACACACAACTATTATTGAGTGGAGTTATGATTGTTAGAGGTTTATTATAAAGTTGCCCATTCTTAATCATTCAATCAATGGAAGATTAAGAAACATTGGGGGTGTATGGCAAGCATAAAAGATCTGAGCCCTTCATTTGAATGGGCCCCATCTTAGATGGAGGAGACCAAAAATAAACTTTTGGTATCCAAGACCTTTTGACTCTTGAGAAAAGTAAAATTATTGTTTATGCAAAGTCAACTTTTGCACTTTTCAACTATCCATTATTCCCTTTGTACAAATTAAATTAAGGGATGTATTATGCAGTGACATTGATTTGTGGGTCATGGTCCATCCATGGTAATTCCCTAAAATAAACGGTCAGATCTTCAGATAAATGTGCCAAGTCTTCCAAAATATAATCCTTTCATCATTTTCTACCAAAGTAAAAACTAAAAAGCGTGAGTCTATCATATGAAAACACCCCTGTTGCCATTCACTTTTTAGCTCAGTTTCTTACTCCAGAAGCTAGCAAACTTTTCTACCTTTTATGGGTTCAACTAGCAATGATTATGAAAATAAAGATTACTGTCTAACACATAATGGATGCTCTTTACACTCATTTGAATAAATAGACTGTTCATTAAACCATGTCAAATTTTTTTAATGACTATAGGCAATTCACTAATATTTTGAACATATAAAAATCTTTTAATTCACACACACAGTTAAAAATAGAGCAATAGAAGCACACGAATGATAAATGAAAAAACAAATAGATCTACTATGCTCAAAGGCAATAAAAACAAAGAAGAGACAGTCGACTCTTGTTACAATTTTCGTTCATCACCCCTCTCGTACGAAAATGACATTATATACTGTTCAGATTAGAGTTTACACAAGTGCAATGCAAATTTACATAATTGCCCTCTATTAAAAAATTCGGCTGGGGACATTACCACCCTTTGATCCCCCGCAAGCTCAGTGTGGAACTCGACCCATGACTGGACCAGCATATATCTAATAATCATGCTCCACAGAACCTAATACACATCTACATAAACTTACGAGAAATATCCCTTTGGAGTTGATTGTAAATCGAACACAAGACCTCTACTTCTTGAGTTGTATTTTTAGCACTCAAGCCAACTTCAAAATTATATGTCTCAAGTTTAGATGTTAGAAATACGGTAGAAAATGGGTCAGATTTTATGATAATTCTAAATTTAAATTTGATTTTTGTTTTTAATATTATAGTGTTAGATGTTTTATGGTGCTATGAATAATCAATTGACATGAATCAATTTAGGGACTCATTGAATTATTTTAACACTTTGATTGATAAATTCAACGGCAATGATTTAAAAAAAATGAACATCAACAAAACTTATATCTAAATTTAATGAATAAAATAATATTCTAATAGTTTAAGTTTATTATTAAACGGGTCCCACACGAGACTGTATATTCGAATGGACTACCTGCGGGTTTCTTGTAGTTTTCCCCATAAAATGATATGGAAAGTAGTTTATGAAAATTTAATTGTTGTAAGTTGTGAACTCTTAATGACTTATCTCATGATATTATGTGATTGAGTGAAAAAGTTTCTTTAATTAAATCCTTTTCAAGCAAATTTCATCCAACTATACAATGGTAAATCTTCTTAAGTAATTAAGTCTTCTTAATAAATTAATTACTTAAATTCTCTAAATTTGTTCATCACTTGTATTATCAGGCTTCTTACTCATTTTTCTACCATTATCTTTCTCTAATCACTAATCTTTTTTATTTATTTAGTGTGGAAAACTCTGCATAAAATCTTTACGAATATACTCACTATCCTCAGGGCACCCAAGTGAGACCGTGAAGGCTCAAACCTGTCACCTCCCACTTCTTAAGATGAGAGATTACCAATTGAACGACACCCACGTAATCTTACACGTTTTTCTCCATTATCTTTCTCTAATTATATGAAATTGTTTTATTCTTTTTCAATTCCATACGTGTCATTATATTAACCATGCAAATCTCTGTCCAAGTCAAAATTTACGTAAAACACGACATGAAAGGTGAAATACGAAAGGCAATCATTATAATAATGAAAGAGTAATTAAGAAACACAAGCAAAGTGAAGAAAAATAAACCAAACAGCTACGAAAAATGCGGTTGCTGAAGTAATCTTATGGGCATGAAAGTGAGAGGAATCGTTTAAATTTTAAAAGATAGAATCGAGTTACTCGTGTTTCAGACAAAAGATATTTGTAATTGTGGTAACAGAAATATTGTTGGAGAAAATGAAAGATAATTCCTCTCCAATCTTCTTATTAAATACGATGGCGCAGCAGAATATTAAATAATAAAGAAAAGATAAATAGATAAAATCAGAGTTAATTTTTTTTTTTTTAAATTTACGTGTGAGAAAATGTAGGATACCCAGGGTAAAACCTCCACGGGTGGACCTCTACCCTTAAGGTACACCAAGTTCAGACTATAGGGGCTCGAACCCGTGACATCTCTCTTCTTGAGGCAGGAGGTAACCAATTGAACTACACCTATGTGGGTCAAAAGACCTCTTTAAATCAACAGTACACATAAACAATACCAAGACTCGATGTCGGGCCAACCACGTGAAACCACCAACCAAGGCTACACAGACAACTAGTGTCGGTTAAATGTTTGAAATTATTAGATTAGAGATAGATTAAAAATAATTAAAATAGAAGAAAAGTTGAGTTTTCAACACAGGTGGAAGAAAAGTTGAGAAAAATTCAAATTGAGGTGGTTTGGTCATGTTAGTTGAAGACTAGAATTGGCTCCAGTACATAAGATTGAGTGACTACATATCGGAATCATAATAAGGAGAGGTCGACCTCTAAAAACACAAAAGAAAAGGATAAAGATAAGCATAATAGATAATGGGGTTAGTGATTGTATAATTTATGATATGGTCAAATAGTAAAATAGAATTCAAAAGTTTACTCGAGACAAATGAGATCATGGCTTATGATGATGATGATGATGATGATGATAAAATTAGCTTAAGTATTCAAGTTTCACGTGGAACCGATTCAATGGTAAATCAGAATCACTTTAAATGTTCTTTCTTTTTTCAAATTTAAATCTAACTTTGATTATTGTCTACTTAATGTATACTACCGTTGGATTGAACATCACAAGTAAAAATATTCTTAAGGGATAAAATGATTTCATAGATGCATTTTATACAGTTTGATAATCTCTGTTATGATCTTTTCAACAATCCAATCTTTTTTCATAGAATTTTCCTCACATGAAAACCTACGTGATTAATTAAACTAAAGTGATTTTTAGTAAACTATAAATTCAAATTTAAATCATTTCAACAAATATTATCATAGAGTCAAAATGGAATTCTACATAAAGATGTCATACATGATAAACTACACGAAAACATTATTCATCAATTAAAGAACTTTAGAAAATTCAAATGGCAAAGTTTTTTTTTTTTTTAATTTATTTAGAGCTTGGCCCACAAGTAGATAGAGCTCATGGTTGGTTGATTTTGTACCATTTCTTCTCAATCTTGAACAAGAAAAAACACAGAAATGTTTGTTTCCTAAATTAGACTCTCTCTCTCTTACGCTTCTCTCTTTTCATAGATTATCGTGTTTGAGAAAGAAATTGAAACTTAAGGTGGAGTGGGTCATGGTCTTAATGCATGAAAAATAAGTTAATATAAGTAGAATTAACAATACATGCCTTGCTGACTAGTGTTGTCAAAGTACATGAAAATGCAACTAGTTACGCCATCTTGGTTTCCTAGGTTTTTAGTTTGTATATGTGTTCATTAATTAGAGATGCAGACCTTTCAACTGATGGGGCCTAACATGTGGGCCATGCTTCAAAAATATGCTTAATTGTACTTCTACGTCATTTAATTTTTGTGAAATGGTCATTTACGCTCTGAATACGTTGACATAGTTCGCTAAACAAATGATGATAGATCAGTTGGAAAGGTCTTTCTTTAAATATATAATTCACTCAAAGTCACCTTGATGGAATTAATTAAGTCATATTTTTTAAACTAATAGTGATAGAAATACTGGTGCTTTGATGACAATGCTTGTGTTTGGATGGAGGGAAAATTTTCAGAAGGTGCATCTAGAGGTAAAGGTATTCAAAATGAATACCCAGGGTATTCAAAAAGTGAGACAAGGGAGATAAAGAGGGGTGCTATCCCATGACCCCCCCTCCTCCCCCCCCCCGCCCCCCAATGCTCCAAAAATATGCTTAAATTGTAGTTCTGCGTTTGGATGGGGGGTAAACTTTGGAGGGGTTACCCCAAGTAATAAGAAAACTCCTCCCTTGAAAAGGGTTTTCAAAAGTTGTGGATCCCGTTATTCATCAAACAGGGATAATGGAGGATTACCCCACATTGCCCCCCGTTACCCCCCATCCAAACGCAGTCTACGTCATTTAATTTTTGTGAAGTGGTCATTTAGTCTCTAAATACGTTGACATAGTTCACTAAATAGTGACGATAGATCAGTTGAAAATGTCTTTATTTAAATATGTGATTCATTCAAATTCATCTCGATGGAATTAATTAAGCCATGTTTTTTAAACTAATAGTGATAAGAATACTGGTGTTTTGATAACAAGGAAATCGGACTTGTCCTTTTATTCATCTGTCATTATTTAAGTGGTAAAACAATACACATGTGTCTCTTATTATGAAAAAATGTTTCTATCATTTTCCTTTTTAAATTCTCTTTAGACGTTACCGCTTTATTTATCTCATGTTCAGTGTTAAACTAGGTATCAACAATCTAAACTTTTATCTAATATTTTGAATTTAACGTTAAAACAATCAAAGGTTAGTATTATATGAGGGGCACATTTTGAGTAATCATGTGGTTGACATGAATTCTTATTCCTCTATACTTTTTTCGTGTCAAGAGTTAAAATCTACTTAGTCAAAATAATATGAAATTTATGTTAAAAATTTATGTATGGGCCACTGATCCAAAAATTGGCTTATCTTGTAAGAAATATTTCAAATAATGGTTGGATTAGATTTGATGAATTGGATTTAAACTTTAAGTATTAGAGATAATCCATTGATTTCTTAATCATATCTCGTTCGATATCTTAGCATTTCTCATTGAAATTATTTTCAGCACAAGCAATTGATAAAATAAAATGTTTTAATCAAGTGATATTATCATATTTTTAGTAGTTTTCATCAAGAAAATACAAGGAATTCTTCATTCTTTTCTTATTTACTATTTACTGGCCACATTTCCCCCATTTTTCCTTGGACATTAAAAATCATTTCCCTTAAAGAGGGAAGAAAAAGGTTTTCGGGCTATTTAAAATATCCGACTAATTTTCAAAGTATATATAAGCCTCTCTACATACACATGCCAAGTAATTTTATAGGAAATGACTATTCAGTGTAGATTGAGAATCAAACTCAGAACTCCCATTTAACGAGGCGGGTTCCTTGCCATCACACTTCCCTCTTTAAATTACCTTTTGGGTGGCGATCCTCCCATGAATGTTTTGTGTAACCCGACACGAATTTTAAGGTATTTCTGATTTTACCCTTCCACTGATATTTTGGCTAGCCGAAACCGAATCTGCCATTTCGACTAGTCAAAACCGAATCTACCATCTTACCTAACCAAATCTGTCATTTCGGCTTAGCCGATTTATACCGCAGTAGAAGAGTTTCGGCGAGTCGATTCAAAGGGCAAAATTGACAATAGAGTAAAACTCGTGTCACGTTACACAAAATGCCGGTGAGAGAATCGCTACCCTTACCTTTTTCATTTATGATTATCAAATAAAATACAAAAAAAACCTCTTAAAAAGAATCCCTCACTCAAACAAATCTTATGAAAAACTCTTCTCATCCAAATTCATTTACTCCTCAAACAAACATATCCCACCATTGGAAGAAACTGCTAAAAAGTTTGATAAATAGTGAATTTATTGATTAAAATATTATCATCTCCATTTAATTAATTTATCAGTTGCATAGTAGAAACTAGAAAGAGATAGAGAGAGAGATATGGTCATTTCATCTTGCTGGCTTTATCATTGTCTGCAAGCTTTCAATGAAAAGTTTGAAGTTATAATCATGCGATTGTCGGCAGGAATTTATTTTTATCAAAACGTTTGTATAACGAGAGTGGATATTTCCTAAGTTGCAATTATTTAAATTTTAAATTGGATTAGAGTAGCTCAACCATTCATTAATCAAGAAAGTAAGTCATTAATTTATTAGCTATTAGTAGAGTTAGACAGAAATTTTGGTCATGATACTGATATAATTACTCTTGTAATAAATCATTATCAGTCACTTTAGTTGCTTGAGATGTTTCAATTTTATCATTCGAGAGAGAGGAGATCTTCAACGGTTTAGATTTTAGATTCGATTCTTAAACTTTGAGACACAAAATACAATTAAAAATTTTAAATGGAATATGATATTAACCCAAGTAATGATGCTCGAGCTTGAGGTCAAATTTTAATTTTGTTGAGCTTATAATGGGCTTGAGCTTATCTCTTGTTTACCCAAGTAAATATGATATTAATATATTCCCTCCGTCCCATTTTAGTTATCTCATTTGAAACACTTGTATTTTTTAAATAACTCTTTATATAAGGCTATCACTCCATGTGATCTTATTCATTTTCAACACACTTTATGCTACTCCAATATGAAAAATAATGATCCTCACACCATACTTTTTAGTTAAAGAACATTGTAACAGCCTGGCCCATAAAAAAGGGCTTAGGGCTTGGCCCAACAAGATATTGTCCTTTTTGAGCCCACACGTGCATACGCGCGAGCCCGCACGATTTTTGGATCGGACCCGGCCCAAGTCCAGGTCCAAAACGTGTCTTGTTAGTTTGAGGGAACAAGGCTACTTATAAACCCCCTCTCAAACTCCTCAACTTCCAATGTGGGACTTTCTACAACTCCCACCCACTGTTGGACTGTCAGATCCGACTGGCCCACTCTGCTGGCCCGTCCGACGGGGCCCAGTTTTACTTGGATCAGTTTATCTAGGGCCTAGCCTCTGACTCATGGGTCAGGATATCACAAGTACCATAAGTTATTATTTTTTAAAAAAAATCCAATTCTATCCTCTCAATATTGTGGAGAAGTGGAGAACACAATTTTGTGCTAAGAATATGGAAGAGGGTATGTGATACCCTCACCTCAAAAACTGATGTGGGAAAGTCCCACATCGGTTTGGAGGGGTGAGGGTGGGGATTTATAAGAGGCCACCCCTCATACTCAAACATGACGTGTTTTGGGCCTTGGCCGTGTGGGCCCAGGCCCAAAGGCAAAATAGTGCAAGTTCGAGTTGTGTGCGAGGCCGAAAGCGGACAATATCTTGCTGAGTCAAGCCCTAAGTCTTGTTTTTGGGTCGAGTTGTTACAGGGTACAATTGGAATTTTTTTAAAAATAATAACTTATGGTGTTCCTTAACTAAAAAGTATGGTGTGCATATCATTACCATGATATGAATAGGATAACTATTTTGGGACAATTTCAAAATCCATATAAGACAACTAAATTGGGACAGATGGAATAATATTTAACTCATATATAAAGTCATCAAGGTCATTATAAGTCAGAATCTTAACTGATTTCCGAGTTTTTCTTATCCAGTTAACTCTATCATGCAAAATACAATCAATCACAGTATAATCTAATATGTCATTTTTTATTCCTCCTCTCTATGTTTTTAGTGGTAAGTCTATCTCTCTAACTTATATACGTAAAGTGGATTAACAGAGATAATAAGCATCTCAGGGATTTAAATCTCAATATCAGCCAAGAAATTTCTCTCTCCTATTTTTTTATTAAAACCACATATAGATATGTTTAAATATATAAAAAATTGATACTTACAAACACGCGCACACACAAACACACGTATATACATATAATCAAATTATTTTCAAAGGTCAAGCATCAGCATCAGTTGTTTGAAAGGGCCCTGGCCTCTCAGCAATACAAATGGAAGTGTTCATGCAAAGAACACAAAAGGAAGGCATTTTGTCTATTTTCATATGAGAAAATAAAATATCAATTTTATAGGAAAATGTTTCTTAGGAAATTGAGATGAGAAACATTTTCCTATGAAATTGAATTTTTTATATTTATTTGATGATGTAAAAAGAGTAATGTGAAATCAATAACAAATTTTAAATAAATGAATTATATATTCTTTATATAAGTAATCACAAAATTAAAGTAAGTATACCCTGATAAGAACTTATTAAAGTGTGGGGCCCATATAAGGATGAAAATGGGTTGGATTGGGTTGGGTTCAAGTTTGGGTCAGAATGATTATAAGTAATAAAAGTTTTTACCTAACATTAAAAAAAAAAAAATCAGATCCAACCCAACTCAAATGCTTTAATTAGTGAACTGAACCGATCCAACTCAACTCATTCATATGAGAAAGTGTTGGAGTAATTTGGTCTTCCTAACCATAATACAATGTAGGGCTTTTAATCTCCACCATCCATCTTACAAACACCATCGTTTAAATTTTCAAATTTCATCAAATAAGTGGTGAAGATGCATAGGCTCATTGTAAGGTCAAGTCTCTTATATGATCATTTCTCTAACTTTTGCAATTAAATTAAATTTAGAAGACTAGTTGCAAATAAATCAATAGAAAACAAATAAAGTAAAAACGTAAATTTGATATGAGAAGTATCATTTTTGCAGACATATACAGAGCCCCTTCTTAACCAAGTCACTGCCAATTAAAGAAATGTAATGAAAAGATTAATAGATGGATCAATGATGAACCAAAGATTTATATTAAAATTGTACCTTTATTAATATTTGTAGCTTAGTCCAGACCCAGTATTAACCCTGAGGCAGACCTTGGGCCATACAGTACAGCAAAAGCCACCTCAAACTTCAAAATGTATGGCCCATCCAACATGAGCCCATAGTCAAAAGCCTACACTCGGCCCAGTTGGGCCTGAAAAAAGGCCCAGAGTTGAGGTCAAGAACATGGGTATGGATCCATGACTTACATTGGCCCTGGACTGGGCCTCGAAGTTCTGTTGTATGATTTTGAAAGGCAGCTTTCATCTATATTCTATTACGGGTATAAAATTCGGCCGGGATATCTCATATCGGTCGAGACATCTCGGGTTTTGGACGCCTGATATATCTCGGCCAATACAAGATATATCGTCCGTACAGGCAAGATTTCTGCCAATACAACCGAGATTTGACAAAAAAAAAGAGATAAATATCGGCCGATATTCATGAGACTGAGATCTCGAGCCAAGCGTTTTTTTTACCCCTGATCTATAGTCTATAGTAAGATTGGGTTACGTATGGCTTTAAAGATCAAGTAGACTCAAAACTTAATCCTTTCTAATGGCTGATTTTTATGTTGGGTTGAGTTTTAATTATTTTTACTCAATTCTAAGTATAACTCGGCCAATTCTCATTCCAACTCGGTTCATGCAACTCAAACTCAATATATCAAATCCGATATTTAAAATCTTGATTATATATAATAGAAATGATAACTATAACATTTGAGTTCTCCTAACACGAGTAGAAGACTCTATCAACCAGATCTTTCACAATACTTGAGTTCAAGACAATATATGCCATTGACATAAAAGAAGGCTCCAAAATCATCCATGATCTTACATCAAAGCAGATAACATTCTTATAATAATGTTTAATAAAAAAATTATTGTTGACTAATGGACAACTCACCTTTAATATTTGTAGCTCCACTGACATATCATTTAAGATAAATATCTAGAGGTAGGGTTAAAATTGGGTCAAATTATGTTGGAGTTCTTAAAATTCAATCTGACTCGAATCAATATTTATAGAATCTGATTCGATCCGACCCAATATATTGACCTGACTTGATCCAAATTCTTACCCGACTCAATCCGAATTTTGACCCGACCCATATTATGAATCTATTTTAGCCTAATTTTAGCCGGGTTGAGTCGAGTCGGATTAACTTGAAAATTCCTCAACCTGACCTGACTTAAATTCCATGTGGGTTTTTGTTTTCTCAATATGATCCGACTTGCATGATCTAACCCACATAATTTCTCAAATCAAGTCATGCAGGTCGGGTGTTTCACCCCTATCTCGGGTTGATAAGTATCAGATTGACTTAAATATGAGATTGAGGACAAGCTAGTATGATTAACTATTAACATATCATCATTTTAATTTCATACAAAATTTTATTCATTTAATATAAAGCATAAAATTAATCATATAAGTGAAAAATAAAGTATAACCTAAGATATAATTTTTTTTTTTTTTGTTTTGATGAATTTCAAAGTTTACTTTTTACATGTCACATTATCAATTTTAGAATTTTAAATCAAAATGCACAAAACTTGTCTCAAATAAGAACATAATTTTCTTAAACCACTTAGAATAAATTATAAATATAAAAGTAATAAAACCTTTTTCAAATTAAACAGAAGCACTCTGAACTTTCTTAGACCCCTAAAACCTCTCGACTCAGACCGGTCTCACTTCCACGAGGTCGACGAGAGGTGTCTCTAGACTCTAGAGTACCGCCGTTCCGACCTTACGGAGAGCTGAAAAAGGAAGGAAAGAGAGAAATAGCCGACTTGAGAGAAAAAAAGAGAGGGAAATATGAAGATAGAAGAGGTTCAATCCACAACAAAGAAGCAGAGAATAGCTACTCATACACACATCAAAGGTCTTGGTCTCGAGGTATTCATGCTTTCATTGCCGTTAATTGCCATGAAAATGTTCCATTCTCTTCTTTCCCAAACAGAAATTTGGGTTTTGTAGCATTTTTTAGAGTTTCAGCATTTGTAGAAGTTCATGTAAGCTTTTGCTAGAAAACAAGAGATGGGTTTGTCGTTTTAGGGTTTAAGGCCTTCTTTAGTATTTTAGAGCCTCAGCTCTTTCTTTTTGGGTTATTTGAGCAACAAGCGGGTTTTTGGCTTTAGGGTTTATGGCTCTTTTTTTGGTAGCATTGTCAAGTTTGAGTTTCAACGAGTGTTTCTGTTAACCTGTTTTAGGAAACAGGAAATGGCTTTCCTTTTCATCATTTTATGAGGTCCTTTTTATAGCATTTTAGAGTCTCAGTTTCTGCAAATGTTCTTGTGAACTTGTGCTAGAAAAGAACAAATGGATTTTTTTTTGTTTTAGAGTTTGTCATTTGTAGCATTTTAGAGTTTCAGGTCTTTCTTAACATTTTACATTTTTAGGTTCAGTAAGTGTCATTGTGAAATTGTTATAGCAGAAAAAGAAATGGGTTTGAGTTTTAGGGTTTTAGGCTTTGTTTATTGGGTCTTAAGATATGCAGATTTTGATGGTTATGGATGCCTGTACTCTAAAATAAGGATTTTTATCATTTTACGAAACTACAGAGAGCTGTTCCCTTGACAGGTGGCAATGTTGTGGGCCTTAGGACCAACTATGAAAAATCAGGGTGAAAGGCCATTGTTGGATATCCAATTCATCGCTTCAAAATGATGGTCAATACAGTTAATGCAGTTGATTGGAGGGCTAAGAAGGACTTTAGCCCTTACTTTTGGTGATTGGATGCTCTAGCATCTTGGCTTGAACATGGTGGATCTTATGATCACTACATGCCATGTGACAAAGACATACCTGTCTAGAGCTTTGTTATAACGATAGAAATCTGTTAGAATGATATTTTTCTATGTGTGGTGGTGCACTTTTTATGAAATGAATATCCGTTGGTAATAGACTTTTCTGCCATTCTGTTGCAGGCCAATGGAAATGCAATTCCTATGGCTGCTGGTTTTGTGGGTCAGATTGGGGCTAGAGAAGCTGCTGGTCTTGTTGTCGATATGATACGGCAGAAGAAGATGGCTGGTCGAGCACTTCTACTTGCTGGACCTCCGGGCACTGGGAAGACTGCCTTGGCCCTTGGAATATGTCAAGAGCTTGGAAGCAAGGCACCTTTCTTCTCTCTCATTTGTATTTTCTACTATCACCCATGTTTGTTAGTTCCTCAATCAATAATGTTCTTTTGAAGTGTGTGATCATACAAATAGTGATCCATCGATTTAATTAGATTTTCATAGTTATGCATGTTATGTCATTACTACACCAGTATGGGTGCCCTCTTGGGTAATCCCAGTGTTGAACCCCTCTCTCTATTCCTTTAACTGATAAAAAAGAACATCTTATTGAACGTTAAGTTCAATGTCATTGCTATTTTCACTGATAACAGAGTTGGCCTATTGGCTGTTTCAATGTAATTTGCTCTGTAATTTGAGCTGTACTTTTTGCAATAAATTGGAAACCTGTCCTTGAAAAAATATCACTAATAATAAGAAAGCCATTATTGCTAACGCCTGTAGTTTAAGTGGAAGCAATGGATCACAGCACTTAGATCTTATAGTCTTATTGAGAGAAGTGGATCACATGTTTCTTCATTATGAGTTTGGAATATTTGCCCATAATTGATCCGCTGTAGTTTCATTATCGTCTTCATCATGGAACCTTTTTGTCATCAATTTATGGTTGCCATTATGAGTTCTACTTCCAGTCATCCCTGTTTAGGACCAACTTTTCCATCTCTTCTCAGCCTAACATGTTGTTTCTAACTAGTTACTTCCATGTTCTAATTGGTTTCCCCCTTATCCTAGTATGTCCAAATGGGAATCCCTCAAATATGGACTTCGTCTTCCTATATTCAGCTCCCTATAACATTATCAAAATTGACTTTCTGTAAAAGGTCCTTTTAATTGGTGTGCCACTTGAAATTGGCATGTGACTGTGCTTGCTTATCTGCACTTTTCCTACCTTGTGCTCTTCTTATGACATAGCAATGATCTACAAATGCTCCTTTTTTAGCAAATAAATGATGGTTTTATTTGTTGTAATTCAAAAGTCCAACCAAAGATCTAATTGGCCCAAACAAATCTAAACAAGGATTTAAATAGATCCCTTTTGAGTGTTGGCCCACCCTTCAATGGACAGTGTCAGGTCACAGTTTAATGAGACTCCAAACTAGTTCAAGCAAATAGGACAACATGAATCCAATGGCTGATAAACACTTCTCTCGACAACCATTTCAATAATGAGGCCCGAGACATTCGGTTTCAACCTAATCTTCTTGTGATTGAATGTAGTTTCTGTGTTCGAAAAGAAGTTCAAGTTCATGAAAGAGATGGCTGCTTTTATATGTCCTTGTCAAAACCATTACAACCGACCTATATTTTTTTAGGGTAGTGATTTTTGCACCCCATTTTCTCCTATAGTGCACCCTTTCAAAGAAATTTCCAAATTTGGCTTTGCTTTTGGGAAAGAGGAAAAGAGAGGGGAAGAGAGAAGTAGGGGCAAAATTGGGAATTCCTTTTAAAGGAGTGCACCATGGGAGAAAATAGGGTGCAAAAATCATTACCCTTTTTTTAATGTAAATGTTCAAATTTGGTTTAGAAGATAGAATGCAAAAAGGGTGGTCTTTATGAAAGAAAAGAAAAACAATACATAGAAAGACAAGGTCCAATGACAAATTAAGAAATCAACTGTTAGAAAGGTGGTGAAGATTTAAAACATCCTATATCAACCAAGTTTGCTATCCACCGATGTCGGTTAGAATTCACTAAGCACCATTTGGTTCTTGCCACACTAAGAGAATGACCCTCAACATATGCATGAGAAGTCCCTAAGTCGGCTAACAATTTGCATTCAATATTGAGGGCTTTGACCTCCATCTGGCTGGCATTAAAACCAGCTGTGAAAAAAATTGGATGACTGCAGAATTTCTGTTTCTTAAGATGCCTTTTGTACCACCACAACCACTTCTACTGGAGAAGCTATCATTGAAGTTAAACTTAAATAGAGGAGATGGAGGCCAAATTTGAGAAATGAAGACATTGGAAGAAGTGTATCTACAAGAATTCCTGTCTTGAATAAACTTAGCCTCGATAACACCTTTTAATTCTTCTAAAGATTATACCAAGAAATGGCTTTCAACTTTGCTTAAATACCATTTGAAAAGGAGAATACAGATATTGTTTGAAGCATGATTTTCAAGATTCCTCACATGAAGTCATAATGCTTCCATAAGAAAATGCCTCCATAATAGCCTGCATCTTGAATTACCAAATCCTCCAAACCATGATTTGACATAATCTGCTAGATTTGAAGGAATAACTCACTGAACCTTGAAAAGGTAAACAGCGAAAACCTAACTTCCAGAAAGAACTGACAATGGATGAAAAAGTGATGTACCGATTCCTCATCTTTAAGAAAAGTAACTTGTGTTAACCATAATATGTTCAAGGTGATCAATTGTCAAAGTCTTTTCTAAAGCTGCAATCCAAAGGCTGAACAAGAGGAAGTGTTGGGGTCCTCCAAATGTAAAGAGGGGTATAACGAATTGTATGCATGGACAATCTCTTAAAACAAAAGTTTTAAGGAAGAATTTCCGTTTACAATCTGGCATCCATGCCCCACCATCTGTACCATCACAAGGCAAAAACATCTCTAAGAAACTCTACAGGAGATTGATGCCGATCCCATTACTCGTGTCAGATTCCAACTGAGCTAAGGTTGATGACCCTATGACATAAGCTAACCCTATGACATATTCCATGTGTCCTAAAATCATCTTCACAAGCCAAGACATGTTGAGTTATGAAGAGAAGAAAACCATCCCATAGTGTATCTTGTTAGGAAAATCTTGGGATCTCTATCTAAATCTGGCATGAGGAATTTGAAAGAGAATATGGATGTACAAACAATAAATTGCAAAATATGAGATTTAATGTTTTGGTTGTTGAAATGTGGAGATTTCTCACCTATGGGCATCATGGTGCCAAATAGAGGTTTCACACCCGCACCATGGAGCTTCACATCCTCAAGAAAAGGTTTCATCTTATGAAGAGACCAGATCAAATTGATTTAAATGAAGTCTATCATCGGCAAAGCCCTAAAATGCTTATATATAGCTTCAAGTAAAAAGACAAAACCAAGTGCTAATTGTAGCCATCCATCTGATGCAATGGCTTTAATCTTACCTATTATAATACATAAGTGCAAAATGACAAAAGTCTTCTCTTAAGAAACTCATTAAATTAAACAAACTTCCTTTTTCGCTGTAGTTTTTCTCTAGCATCCTGTAGCAGCTGGGCATCTTTTGATATTGGCCCCTCTTGGGCTGCACCATCTTATCTGCAATTTGCTTTTTAAGCCCTTCTTTTTGTTCTACAGTTGTATCTAACATCTCATATTGTGGAACCAAGTCTTTAATTTTGATTATATTCTTTAATAAGAAAAGATGATCTTCAGGTCCCCTTTTGCCCGATGGTGGGATCAGAAGTGTACTCATCAGAAGTTAAGAAAACAGAGGTTCTTATGGAAAATTTTCGAAGGGCCATTGGTCTACGTATCAAGGAAAACAAGGAAGTGTATGAAGGAGAGGCAAGTTTTCCCCATTTAACTTGTTTAGACTTCTTAACATTTTTGGGCAAATGGATAGTTGGTCTTGCCTACTGTAAGGTTTATAAAGTTAGTTTATGATTCTTTCTTTTTTATTTAAATTTTTCTGTCAATTCCTAAAGTCCTTTTTCTCCTACTCCTAGGTTACTGAACTCTCTCCAGAAGAGACTGAGAGTACAACAGGTGGCTATGGGAAAAGCATCAGTCATGTCATCATTGGGCTGAAAACTGTCAAGGGAATTAAGCAACTGAAGTTGGATCCCACTATTTATGATGCTTTAATTAAGGAAAAGGTAATACCTCTGTCTTTGTTTTGTCTTTCTTGATAGTGTAAATGAGCATGTGATTGGAGGACATACTCTGATGCATATATCTTTGGGCGTGTGGATTCATGAGAGGTAGTCCATTCCATGTGGAAGACCTTACTCGGTTTGTGTCACCACCATTGATGTTCCTCATGCATTAAGGTCTCAGTCAAATTTACAAACTATTAATGACAAGCATTTATGGTCGGTACCATCAGAACATTTGCTTTCTAATTGCAATTAGAGAATTACTTTAAGAAACATATCCTCATTTTCCACTTGTTATTTTTTTTAAGAGCTGTGAGAGTAGTTTTAAAGAAATCAAAAGGTCAGGGTGCAGAAGAGGCATCCTGCGACCTGAACAGGCACAAGACTAATAAAGAGAGTTAAAATGGTACAACTGACTCTGAAAGAGTGGCCTCAAAATTATCCCGTTTCCTGAATACAGTTCACCCAAAGCCTATGCAGATCTGACCCTTGAGCTCCTGCACCGTGCACACCCAGGAATGGGGATATCACTTCACATTTTATCAAGTACTCCAAATAACATTTTTCCTATTTATGGTATTTAATTAGTAATTACAAGATATAAATTTATTCTTTCTGCTTAGAATGTAAGTTTTTTTAGCTTACCTGTCAGTTTTAAATCGTTTAATATGTGTTATTTCTTTCTTTTTTTAATAACGTGGGTATACCCACTCCATGTGGAGGTGAGATAATCCCATTGTAAATGAACCAAGAGGAGTCGAACCCAAGACCTCTAGTCTATTCCACTGAGCTACCAGTTCAGGCTTAATATGTGTTATTTCTTTTCAGTAGTTTTAATGTCTATTATAATTTTTTTCTGGTACTTCCTCTTTTTCATGATTATCTTTCATTATCAGGGAGTAAGATATTTGTATATTATTAAAACTGATGCGCCATTGTATTATCTCTTATATGTGCTACAGGTTGCTGTTGGTGATGTCATATACATTGAAGCAAATAGTGGTGCTGTTAAAAGAGTGGGTAGAAGTGATGCCTTTGCCACTGAATTTGACCTTGAGGCGGAAGAGTATGTTCCACTTCCGAAGGGGGAGGTTCACAAAAAAAAGGAGATTGTCCAGGTATTCATTGATATGCATTGGAAGAAAATTCTAACTCATGCTTAGATTGGCGTGTCATGTTATGAACATACAAAATAAAATGCAATTATCTTCAATGTCAGTCTAGTGGTCTCATGAGCTGAGTTACGAATTTCGTCCAAGAGGAATGTTTTGGTCCCAGCATGAACTGAAAGATTTAGCCGATATTTCAAAAAAATACATGTTTCAGCCTGGGTACAGACGGAAATTTTTTGGCCAAATTTTGTAACTGATCTCATGAGTCTCCAATGATGGGTGTAGAGGTTCAACTTCTAAGATTTTGCAATTTGATTTATTTTTGAACTTGATAACTGTTTTCATAGTTGTTAAAATCTTAAAATTTATATTTGAATCTTACGATTCGATACATTTTCACATGGATAACAATTTCAATCTTTTTGTTTGTTGTGGCTTCTTTATTCCTGGCCAGGATGTCACGCTTCATGATTTGGATGCTGCAAATGCTCGCCCACAAGGAGGACAAGACATACTGTCATTGATGGGCCAGATGATGAAACCTAAGAAGACTGAGATCACTGACAAGCTACGGCAAGAAATAAATAAGGTTCTCATATTTGATCTTTGGATACAAACTAGTGTACCATCTTCTGACTTGGATATTTCTTGTTTTCTTAGCATATTGGTTTTAGGTATCATGTACCCAAATACCTGTTGGATGATAATTTGACACAAGCCTTAGCTGAAAATATCACATGAATGACAGGTTGTTAATCGATATATTGATGAAGGAATTGCAGAGCTCGTACCTGGAGTCCTATTCATTGATGAGGTATGGTTTTCTGTCAGTGTCTATGTTACCTATTAGTTAACCTCTACAGTTTCTCTGGTTTCACATGCCTTAATTGCAGGTTCACATGCTTGACATGGAATGTTTTTCATACCTGAATCGTGCATTAGAGAGCTCACTATCACCAATAGTAATATTTGCTACTAACAGAGGGATATGTAATGTAAGGTATGGGAGCTCTTGCATTTCATGTAATGTTCTAAAACTCATTTTTGAAGAAATTGGCATTTCAGAGATAGACCTCCTTTAAGGTATATTTGGATGTGGGTATTGCAAGTGGTTAGAATACTTTTTTTTTGAATGGTGTCTGTAATATTATATAAAGAGTAAGTAATACAAGAGTAATAACGTCCAAATGTCCTCAAAAGGTGAGGACCTGAAAAAAGAACCCCAGATTACATCATTCTATTTATTGTTTCCGTTGATGAGTAAACCCCCTGTTTGGCCATTTCATCGGTAGTAGAGTTTGCCGATCGGGGTGTCCAGATTATCTCGATATTAGGTAAGTTGATCAGATGTCGGATTTCGTCAACTTTCTCTAAGAAACCCACAGGCATTGAGAGCCTTGTGCCCAATCCACTTCACCTTTGAGTCACCTTCTATGATGTCCCAAGTAAACTCTAATGAAGTCAATTCCTTAATGCCCCGCCATAGTGCAAGTAATTCCGATTTGATTATTGTTCCATTTTGAAGAGGCCCATTGCATAACAGCACTATTGATCCTGAATGATCTCGTATCACCCCACCATAACCAGCAAGTCCTGATTCCCGCATGCAGCTACCATCAAAATTTAGCTTTAGCTTACCAAAGGCTGGTGGAATCCATGGGATGTTTGTGATTACATTTGTATGTCTGGTGATACAGTCCACTGTTGACCAGTTATGGCATAATTCAGAGATTGAAAGACCCTGACATTTTGAAGAACCAACAATCCACCAGATTTCTGTCAGATTCGAACGCTGTTCAAGTGGTTAGAATACTTCAACATGCCAGATTTTTGTCCATGCCATCATACACTTGACTTAGTGCTGAAGCCTGAAATAGTGTGGTGCTGATTTTGTGCCTTTTCTACCTTAAATTGTCATCAGTGCTAGCTAAGATTGTGGTGAAGAAATCAGTAACAGTATCGTGCAATAGATCTGGTTTATGCTTCACCTAAACATACAATGCTCAGAACATGACTATATGCATCTTGGAAGCAAGATGAGAAATTGGGAAATAGAAATAGATGGCTGTAGAGAGAAGCTTTATTCTATTTTCTGTATTGATAGACGAGAGTTTCTCTCTCCATCTGTGGGTCTTCTCAACCCTCAATGTATTTATAGCTTGGTAGTTTCATTCTTAATAATATTACTGCAATTCAAAAGAAGTGTTATTCATGCCAAACATGACAAATAATCTAAATTGCCCTTGTCCAAGTGCTTTAGCATAGATATCTACTAGTTGCCTCTCTCTCTCTCTCTCTCTCTCTCTCTCTCTCTCTATATATATATATATATATATATATATAATATATATATATTCATATTTCAATGTTAAATGAGTATTTATCCATTTGGTACCTTGTTTGTTATTACATACCATTTTCAGAATCAATCTTTACTATCTTTCACAACCTAGTTTTATGATCTTTGTGAGCATGCTCTATACAGGGGAACTGATATGAGCGGTCCACATGGCTTACCTGTTGATTTATTAGACCGTCTGGTGATTATACGGACAGAAACTTATGGTCCTGCTGACATGATACAGGTTCATGTTTCATGATCTCTCTCTCTCTCTCTCTCTCTCTCTCTCTCTTGTTGGTAGGATGATTTCTCTCTTTTTGATTCCATAGTACTATGATTCTGGTAATAAGTGTATGACCCTTTTATGATATCTGTGGTTTTATGTGGTCAGATACTAGCAATCCGTGCTCAGGTTGAGGAACTGGTTATAGATGAAGAAAGTCTGGCTTACCTAGGAGAGATTGGCCAACAGGCATCTTTAAGGTATGATTTATTATTCTATTTCAGTTTTTATATTCCATTTAGTGTCACTCCTACAGATTTCTTGAATTCTATGCATTTGAATATTGAAAAATGAACTTTTACCTTATTTAGTTTGTTTTGCATTCAATTTTATACAATGTTGCAGTATGCACTCTCAGATCACTGGCATGCACAATACAGATGACAGTGCTAACATTTGTGAGTAATCAGTTATGACCAATGCTATCAAACCCGGCCCGACCCGACTTGCGGGTCAACCGTGACCCTGCTGAAACACGGGTCGGTCATTTAAAAACCCCTCTAGATTAAAAACCTTCTGCGACCCACGGGTCAACCCGGTTTATCTAATAAACCTGTGACCCTTAAAAACTCTTGGTTTCTTTAAATGAAGATGAAGGTATTGATTCTTTTAGGAATATGATTTTTGGATTATTAATTTTTGGTATTTACAATTTTGTTTGTGAGGAAAAAAATATATTTTTATGAAATATAACCTTAGTTAATAATTTAATATTATTTATAATATTATATTAATAGCACGGGTTTGACCGGGTTTGACTACGGGTCAACCCGGTTGAACCTTATTTAACCAACCCTTCCTCCAAGACGGGTCGCTCCACTGGCTGGGTTTAAAACATTGGTTATGACCATTGGATAAAAAACTTTTAAGTAAATTTTCTGACAACAATAGCACATATAAATGCACTTAGGTGCACTTAAATGCACCATATCTTTTAACTTTCTTTATGGGTTCATTGTGATTCCATTTTATATGCAATATGCAGCATACATATTGGTGTTGACACATCGCGGTCCTCATTAGTTGAGAGATCCACTCAACTAGGTTTATGCAAATTGGTTGCCATGGGAGGGCCTTACTTTTAAGGATTTCAAGGGAAAAAAGTTTTTTCGGGTTATGTTACTTGACATTATTTTCAAGAAGGCTTGCATTGATGGGGTTATCTCTTTTTTGGATTCTTATGTGTTTGTGGGAATGTTAGATACTATGGTTATTAAGGTTGATTCTATAATATATGTAACTATTGGAGTGTGTTGATTGACCTGATTGTTTAATAAAATTTTAACCTTTAAAGGAATGATTGATGAGTGGCTCAAAAGTACAATGGTTCATTTTTATAAGAACAAAGGAGATATTCAAAGTTCAACAAATTACCAAGTAATTAAACTCAAAAATGAAACTGTGAAACTTTGAGAAAGGGTAATAGAAGCTCGCCTTGCCTAAGACAAGAGTCAAGTATCCTTACAAAACAATTTGGGGTTTATGCCATCTAGGTCAATAACAGATGCCATCTTTGTACTAAGACAACTCATGAAGAAATTTAGGGAGCAGAGGAAGAACTTGTACATGGTTTTTATCAATCTAGAAAAAGCTTATAACATAGTTCCAAGGTAACTGATATGGAGAACATTTAAAAAATGTATTTCTTAATGAATATTTAGAAATTATGCAAGACATATATGATAGCGTAACCACCAACTATAGAACCGTTTGTGGAGAAATTACAAAATTCCCGGTTAGTGTGGTACTCCTCCAAGGATATGCATTAATCTTTTATCTTCTCGATCATGGATAACTCAACAATTGAAATCTAACAAGGGCCATGGTGTATGCTTTTTTTAGATGATAAAATATTAACTAATGAGATAAAATCTCCTTCCTATCATCGATTCTTCCACTTGATTTCTTGGCTGTTGACAACACCGCCTCGCACTGTGTTGATTTTCTTTTTGTCTTGGGCTCCCTCTTGTTCGAACGTTCAAGCTTGCACCATGTGGGGCCCACACATGGGTGACTACACAGCCACTGTGGCACACATGGTGGGGTCCACACGAGGGTGAGTCAGAAGTTGACTCAACTTTCACAGGTCCTTTTTGTGGACAGCAATTGAGCTTGGGTCCAAGAGCTTTGAGGGCCCAAAATGTTTCTAAATGGACCCCAAGTCCAAAACTGATGAAAGTGGGCTCCAATAGACTGTGTTTGTGACCCTCGCTTCCCTCCGTCGATCTGATTATAAATTTGGAGGGCCATCTCATCAATCCGGTCCAATTGGGCCAGCTCGTCTTCGACCGAGCTCGAGTTGGATTCGATGTCCGCATCAGCTCCCTAGACCAAGAACGTTCCAACAGACCAAAATCATTCAGCAAGACTCCCTCAGAAGCCCCCACTGAGAAATGGCCAGTGCACCATCCATCAAGAAGGAGATCATTCTTGTCAGTGAGAATCTGTTTCCACAGACTGCACCTAACTTCTCTTAATCTCCAAAGTCACTTGCCAAAAAGTACAGATTCCATAACAAGGAAACCAAGTCCTACTTCAGGTGAAGGCTTATGGGATGTTTTTCCCCAAGCATTTTGCATCTTGGGTGATCACTTACACTTTTTGCATTCTGCTTAGCTGTTGGTTTCTTGGCATAGACCCTTCTAAGGGGCCGTTATGGTAGAATTCTTCTCTAGAATTTTTAGAATTTTGAATTCTAACAAATTTTGGAATTAAAGGAATTCCGATGGTTAAAAGTTTCACTTTGGTTCTTCTTGGAATTGGATTTTGGAATTTTAAAATTCTAATAATTTTAGATTAAAAAAACTGTATTAGATTTATTTGAGAACATCATACAAAGATTTGTTTAGCGATACTTCATATCTTGTTCATGGCCTAGTCACTAACTTCAATTGATTTGCACATGACCACACTATTAAAATAAAAATAATTTGAGCCCCAAAATGCTTTTATTATTTATTTAAATTGAAATTGATTAAGAAATATAAGCACTAAATTAAAAGTAATAATATATAATTGAGAATTTATGGGCCCACCTTATAACATCATTATGTACAAAAAACTATAAAATCATATAAGAATAATTACATTTATCATTTAATAAAATATATTAAAACCGAATAATAACAAAAATAATCAAACGTTAATACTTGCCATTACAATAAGAATATAAACTCCATTAATGGTTTTTTTATTTCTTCACATTTTCATCACTTCAATTATGTTTTAATCATAAACTTTTATTCTTTAAAAAATATGGTTTAATTGCGCTGATCAAGGTTTTTTTTAGTGAATTAGACATTTAAGCATGATAAATTAAAATATACTCATGTGCAACATTATTTGGTAGGCCATAGATATAAGTGTGCATCGGAAAACCCAACACCATGCACAAAAAACATCTTAAAAGTATCATCATAATACAAAAAGATATTTCAAGAGAATTTGGAATTCCAGAATTTTGGTAACTTTGTAAAAGTCTATCTACAAAATTCCAAATGAACCAAATGAGGGATTTTGAGCAGAATTTGTCAAATTCCACCTCCAAATCCTAAATACCAAAAGGCCCTAATTGCAAGATCCTGTAGGGAATGACGCTTCCTGCTATCCTATGGAGCAATTGGGAGGAGCAAAATGGGAGAATTTTCTGCAACAGGCTTCAGATCCACATCAGGTGGCTGAAAAGGAAAATTTCAATATTGCACCATCGGCGTGGTCTTTTGGTTCTGTTTTATTTTTATTATTGTGTTAGGTTTGATGTAGTTCTGGGCTGTGTTTGAGAGAGAGAGCTAATTCCAAATGTTTGATATTAGAATTCCTCAGAAAACCTATATCTGAGGCTCTTCACGAAGAGAGCTAATTCCAAATGTGTGTGTGTGTGTGAGAGAGAGAGAGAGAGAGAGAGAGAGAGAGAGAACTGACCCTTCTTGATTGATGTCTGTGTGTGACAACATGAGTATAGATGCATGTCATGTGTTGCACTATTATCATGCTTCATTTTGATATTAACACAAGTATCATGATAATGATAAACTTAGTGATGGCATGAAAATGTACTGACCTTTAATGTTAATGGTTTTTTTTTTAAATATTAACATTGCCATAGAGACAAAAATATCTGCTATAATAGTGACAATGCAGCCATATGCACGTAAAAATGAATTGGATGCAACATTACAGCACATGGTCAAGAAAATATAGCAAAATGTATCAATTCTCAGTTTCTCAGAAGTGCTATTGGTCCATTCTTTACACTCACACCAATGTGAATTGTACATTTTTCACCATTTACACTATCCTTCAGACTCCGTGGACATGCATGCATATGATCATTCCAGTTTTTAGGTTTTGCTTTATCTTGCCTGTTCTTGGTGTTTACTTCATAAATTCTTTTCAGGCATGCAGTTCAGCTGTTATCTCCTGCTAGTGTCGTGGCTAAAATGAATGGTAGAGATACCGTTTGCAAGGTATTTTAGTTTCAGAACTCTTGTCAAAATGGATTACATATTTATATCACACATATGTCTCTCGAGCATTAGTTTCCAAGTTGAAGATCTGCTATGCTAATTCTGCATTCATGTATCATTCATATTTGCCTGGGTGGATCATGTATTCAAGATCCTAGCCATCCTTGAAATGGCGGCATCATTTGATGTTCTAGCTCAAAAAACTGGCTAGACCAATCATCAGGTGTGCCATGCATTTACCATGTCAGCATATGTGGTTGCTAAAAGATGCATATGATGTTTGCCAACTCTCTTCCATGTGTGCTCTGCTTTGTCTTTGACCCTTTGTTTGTGTTGCCTTAGGCTGATCTCGAGGAAGTGACTTCCCTGTATCTGGATGCAAAATCTTCCGCTAAACTCCTTCAGGAGCAGCAGGAGAGATACATCTCTTGACCAAAACCATCGCCTTACATCGTTCGCACGGTTTGAAGACATGCGAGGCCAACCAAAGTACTGGATATTTGCAACTACATTGTTCTGCTTACATAGAGCCTTGCCATTTTTCCGAAGCCAATGGCAAGTTGTGCTGCTCAGTTTTGTCTATCCTGGTGCCATTTCGTTAACATCACTTTTGCTATTTATGTATTCCTTGTGGAGAGGATGGGATTTTGTTGGGTAAAGAGGTCTTTTAAGGGATTGTGAAGTTATGGAGAATAGATCAAAGAATATGGATGGAAAACAAGAAATATTTACTATTAATGTCATCAATCTATGGTTGGCTTTTATATTTGGATTTGTCAAATTATTTCCACAGACTAACTCTTCTATCCGACGCCCATGGGACTTGACTCTTGACTTTTAGGCTGTAACAATGAGCCTTAACCATGGTCGTCTTCTATTTCAATTAGTGTCCATTAATTTTCATAACTTATTGACCATATCTTCTTTAAGAGGATTGCTGAAAGCATGAGAAAATAAGGTTTAGAAGGTTGTCAGTGTCATGCAGGGTTCTAAACACGCTGCTCCGGTCTGATCCAGTATTGCAGAAAGACCGGTCTCTTGGCCAATATTGGTCATCTCTGAGTCTTCCCAACCAATGCAGCGTCAGCCAAATTTCGATATAAAAAAAAGAGGAGTCATAATTACTAATTACTGTACTCGAAGATTGTAGATTTAATGAGGAACTAGGGTTCCAAAGATCAAAAGTAGAGATGTTGGAGCTCTAAAAACTGGGTTTCTGGTGGTATTTCAACTTTCAACTGACTTGCATATCGGTTTTCGGATGTGTAGACCTGTTCATGTGCCAGTATCTGACCCAAGCCTATCAGAAATGAACGACTTATGGGCTAGGGCTTAGTGATGAAAATTTCTTACTCTTAAATGAGTCTCAGGCCGGTTGGTGTAGTCCATATGTATAAAACATGCCAATTTGGAGCTTAAATTGGCTAGTTTACTAAGCCTGCTTGCCACTATCCAACTGATCATAGAATTCCTAGGCTATGGCCGTGATCTCATCAATTTCACTTGGATTCTGTTTAGTTAGGTGTGTAGGCTCAAGATTTATGAATCGGCCTCTCAAACTTTTAAAGTTAAATGTATATACTATATAGTCTATTTTTTTATTATTTTTATTTTTAAATTCATTGAAAAATTACCAATTTATATTGAAGTAAACTTAATGAGTTATAAGTGGGTTAAATTTTATTTTAAATTCAATCTCTACTTGCTTAAATTTACTAGTTGAATCTAGATTCATACAATTTGGATTGCGGTTCAGATAACTTGGATCGCAAGTAGAAAAGTTTGTAAAATTTATAAAGTGTTTCCATTAGATGTCCAATCTCTCAAAAAAAATAATAAATAAATAAATAAATAATTGGGTATGAGAAAAATATCACTATAATATCTGTCGATATATCGGTTCGCTGATATTTGCATGTCGCCCTGGCGATATTTTTACCTCTGGCAATTCTAAGTCTTCAGTAGCCTCCTTATCCTAATATTCTAACATTGCATTCCATAAACACACTATAAATTTTATATTAATAAAAAAAATTTAAGTAGAGAAATAGTAACATACTACCAATTTATTTAATGAAAACTTTATAGAGTCAGTTCCTATAGTGTTATAAACTTATAATTGGGCAAATCGCGGCTTATACATATTTAGACCTAAAATTGTGAAAGACAGATTTGTATAAATATTTTACCATATGACCGTTATTATTTTTTAAATGGAATCTTTACCTATTATAAATCTATTGAGAAACACTCTCTAATGAACTGAGTAGAAGTTGTTTTTGATACACCTCTTTTTCATGTATAAACTTTTTAATACTTTAAAAATAAGTTATCTGATTTATGATGAATTAATGTATAATTTATAAATAGTGTCACTATATGCTTCATACGTAAATTAAATTTAATAAAAAATAACATTATTTGCACACTAAATGATTGTGTAATTAACAAAATAATATTTTAATTTTAGTCAAAAAATTATATGAAGGAATAACTTCTAAATATTTATCTCTATCATTTTATCCAAGTAGAATTTATTTAGAGAATTGATATTGTTGCCGATGTTTTTATTAATAGCTTGTTATTTTATTACGATAAATTTGGAAGACTAGTTTAAGTTGTACGGACAAAATGAAAAATCTTCAAATTATCACAATTAAATTAAAAGATACCTTGTTTAGACTGAATAATTTCTTATTTTATAATTGAAATAGATAAACATATATAAGGACAGCACATAAAATGATGATGGCTAATAAGATAAAAACAATCATAAAAAGAAATTTATTTAAAAATTTATTATCTTGGACAATACATGTACACCATTTTAAGAAGAAAATAATAATTTGAATACCCAAAATTAAACCCTGGAGATCCTTCCACTGGCCTTAGGGCACATCAGGTGAAGCCATGGGGGCTCGAACGTGGCATCTCCCGCTTCCTGAGGCGGGAGATACCAGTTGAGCCACCAAGAGAGGCATTACTAGTTGAGCCAGCAGGTGAGGCCATGGGGGCTCGAAGAGCCACCAAGTGAGGCATTACCAGTTAAGCTACTAGGTGAGGCCATGGTGGCCAAAAAGGCACCAAGTGAGGCATTACTAGTTAAGCTACTAGGTGAGGCCATGTGGGCTCGAAGAGCCATCAAGTGAGGCATTACCAGTTGAGCCACCAGGTGAGGCCATGGGGGCTCGAACCTGACACTTCCCACTTACTGAGGCGGGAGATTACCAGTTGAGCCACCAAGTGAGGCCATGGGGGTTTGAACCCGGTACCTCCCGCTTCCTGAGGCGGGAGATTACGAGTTGAGCCACCAAGTGAGGCCAAGGGGACTCGAACTTGGCATCTTCCGCTTCCTGAGGTGGGAGATTACCAGTTAAGCCACCAAAAGAGGCATTACCAGTTGAACCACCAGGTGAGGCCATGGGGGTTCGAACCTGCCATCTCTCGCTTCCTGAGGCTTGAGATTACCAGTTGAGCCACCAAAAGAGGCATTACCAATTGAGCCACCAGTTAAGGCCATGGGGGCTCGAACTTGGCATCTCCCGCTTCTTGAGGCGGGAGATTACCAGTTGAGCCACCAAGTGAGGCATTTCCTATTGAGTCAACAGGTGAGGCCATGGGGGCTCGAACATGGCACCTCACGCTTCCTAAGACGGGAAATTACCAATTGAGCCACCAAGTGAGGCATTACCAGTTGAGTCACCAAGTGAGGCCATGAGGGTTCGAACTTGACAACTCTCGCTTCCTGAGGCAGGAGATTACCAGTTGAACCACCAAGTGAGGCATTACCAATTGAGCCAGTGAGGCCATCGGGTTTCTCCTACTTTTTTTTTCTGGGTTTTTTTTTTTTTGCTATTTTTTTTTTTGGCCGAGTACAATATCTTAAACAGGCTTCTTTCAAGCCTTGAAAACATATCTGCGTCCACAAGCACTGCATGTGATCGAGGAGCACTTGAGAGTATCGAAAAAGCAAACCTTGTGGCTCTTCGGGCATGGTCTCTCAAAACAAGATGAAGCCGGTTGGAATTGACTAGTCGACGATGAAGCAGGAGCAGCCGGTTGGGATTGATGATTCGATGATGAAGCAGGGGCAGCCAGTTGGGATTGATGATTCGATGATGAAGCAGGAGCAGTCTGACTGTTCTTAGAAAGAACTTCATATGCTTCCATTACAAACTTGAATGCATCTGTAGCAGCCTCTGAAGAATTCTTATCTGGGTGCACCACCATTGCTTTTCTCTTGTGTTGTTTCTTAATTTCACCCAGATTTGCTGAGTCATCTACGCCAAGAACAGCAGGCCAATCTTTCTTTGCTGCGGCAAGATGAACTTGATAGGTAGCCAACAGGTCGTTGATGCCGTCGAGGCCGGGAAATATACCCTTAGCAACGTAGGCACAATCAACAGCACCTTGGTAGTCTTGAACCTTAAACTTTGCTTCTGCTTTCTTTTTTGCCCATACGGCAGAGTTGTATCTGCAATTGTTAGCCATGAAGGGATGGATGAAGGAATGATCAATGTTGGTGACGGAATGAATGAAAGGGATGAAGGAATGCTCGATCTTGGTCTGGAATGAATGATCGTGTATATTATCTCAAAATACCCTTGCCCTGGAGATGATGAACACTTAAATTAGAATTAGAGATTGCCGACTCCAACCGCCGGACTAATAATTTGAAAAGGTTAATTGGAAAATATAAGAATTAATTATGGGACAGCGTATGTATAGAGCTGGGTTTTAACCAGATTGGTATGATTGAGAAATCAAATGGGTTAGCTTTTATATTAATAAAATTAGAATCGATCTAGGTTGGATTGACAAAGAAAAATATTGGGTCGAGTTGAGTCAATTCTATTTAAAAGTGATCAATTGGACTTGACCCGTTTCAAAATTTTAATATAGCACTCGCGTGGAGTCAGATTAGCACTTGGATTGAGTCAAGTCAACAATTTGGCTCGATTTGGGCTGAATAATTCACGTTTGAGTCGAATTCAATAATTTTTTATATGAGTTGGATTGGGTTTATTAAAACCCCGCCCAAATTCCAGTCCTAAATCTTTCATACCAAATTTATCATATAATAAATTTTAAATGAATTTATAATTAGATTTTTGTGTTAATATGGCTCAATTCATCATAAAATATATAACTATCTTCAGTAAGATACATGTTTTAACAAGATTATGCATATTTTCCATTTTCTTCTTGATACTGGCAAAATGTTTCTAATTATTTAAAGATAATAACTTTTATATAATGATTTTAATAGGAATGAAATTATGACTTTAAATCTTAATTGGTGTGATAGACATAATGAATTTGTATGATAAAAAGAAATTTTAATTTAAAATATATATTATACCAAAATTATATATACAATAAACAAAAAAATAATTATAACTTAATATTACTGTCAACTCGAGTGCCATTTTAAAACTTGGTACACTTGGGTTGAGTCGGGTTGCGTTTGATCGAATCGGGTTGATTTTAATTTTCTCAACCTAATCCGACTCGAATTTGTTACCTGTTTTTATTTTCCCAACTCGATCCAATCTGAAATATACAAATACATAATCCAAACCCACTAATATTTCCACCTTAGCCTATTATCCTGAATCTGAATTTTCTAATGCTTGATCTTAGCTTTTGGGTCTATTATACCTAAAATTGTGAAAGATAGAGTTGTATAAAATCTTTGCGAATGAGAACACTGTGAATTGTTTATAATATTTCACCATATGATAGTCATTATTTTTTAAATGGAATCTTTACCTATTATAAGTCTATAAATCTATTGAGAAACAATCTAATGAACTGAGTACAAGTTGTTTTTGGTACACCCCTTTTTCATGTATAAACATTTTAATCAACTCATCATCAGAATTTAAAGGAAAACTTCTAATTTTAGTTATCTAATTTATGATGAATTATTGTATAATTTATAACTAGTGTGACTACATGCTTCATACATGAATTAAATTTAATAAGAAATAACATTATTTGAACACTAAATAATTATGTAATTAACAAAATAATATTTTAGTTTTAGACAAAAAATTATATGAAGGACCAACTTCTAAATATTTGTAGAATTTATTTAGAGAATTGATATTGTTGCCAATGTTTTTATTAATAGCTCATTATAAATGGATACTTCTCGCTCTTCATTTTATCACAATAGATTGAAAGATTAATTTAAGTTGTAGGGACAAAATGGAAAAGCTTTAATTTATCACAATTAAATTAAAATATACCGTGTGTTTAGACAGAATAATTTCTTATTTTATGATTGAAACAGATAAACATATATAAGGACAATACATAAAATAATGATGGTTAATAAAATAAAACAATCATAAAAAGAAATATATTTAAAAAATAATTATCTTATTTTGAATGAGCAATTATGAATTATATTATTTATAATGAATAAACTAATAGTGTGGACAATACATGTGCAACATATTTAGACCTAAAATTGTGAAAGAAAGATTTGTATAAATATTTCACCATATGGCCGTCGTTATTTTTTAAATGGAATCTTTACCTATTATGAATCTATTGACAGTAGACAGTAATGAGATCCTTTATTCAAACCTATAATCCAATTATTTAAGTTTTACAAATTTTAATATTACTTAAGTAATAGTCAGATGTACAATAGGTTAAATTCTACTTAATCTCATTTGGTTGTATTAATGGAAAGTTTTCACCCACTTAACTCATTATCAATAACTTCCAATTAGTGTATATTTTCTTAGTTGTGGGATTGTAGATTAATTTGATTGATTGATTGAAATTCTTCAATATAGCAGTCATCTTGATTTTGATGGATCTAAATATGATTATTAAAATGATTTTAATCTTAATTTTATTATTAATTATGAATACTCTTTGTTTGGAAAGGTTTTCAGAAGTGGGAGGGGAGGGAGAAAAAGTTGATTTTTTATCCCTACCTCTTAGTTACCAAATAAGGATAATAGTGTGTTACTCCCCATTACCCCCTATCAGTGTCGGCCCTAGGCGCAGTGCAAGCCTAAAAAGTTGATTTTTTATCCCTACCTCTTAGTTACCAAATAAGGGTAATAGAGTGTTACTCCCCATTACCCCCTATCAGTGCAGGCCCTCGGCGCAGTGCAGGCCTAAAAAGTTGATTTTTTATCCCTACCTCTTAGTTACCAAATAAGGGTAATAGAGTGTTACTCCCCATTACTTTCTATCAGTGTCGGCCCTAGGCACAGTGCAGGCAGACCCTAAGATTGTGAGTAAAGTCATTAGTTGCATTGGTGGAGGCCTTAAGCGTCGGCCTACTCTGCCTATAGCTAGGACTGGCCCTGCCCCTGTTTTCCTCAATCCAAACACAGCCATATTGTCATCTTAATAGTGAGGATAACTTCAAATGGTGCTATTCGAGACATGTTGGGTCAATATCTTAAAAATCTAAATTGTTCACTAATTTCTAAATGCGAGAATACATACATATTTCTAAATTTTGTCAAACTATTGAGTTGACCGTTGGATGAATCAAATGTCAATTACTTGATTAAAAATGTATAAATTTTGTCACATCTTTCTCATTTGATCCATCTAACATCGAGTTCAATACTTTCACAAAATCTAAAAGTAAATGCCGCCCTTCTATTGAATTTCATAAATTTTTTTAGGACAAAAGTATCCAGGCCTCTCACTTAATTAATTCTTGGACATGTGTGAACATCCCAATCCACACACGCCGAGTATAGAACTATGAGGAGTTGTTCTTTTTGTATTGAGGGGTTCCAAAACCTCCAGAAAGAAGGATGAGAATTGACCATCAAACTAACATCGGTTCTATTGAATTTCATAATTGTGAGTCATTTAAATTTTAAACTAAATTATTTAACTCAAATATTTATAGTTGCTTATTATATGTGGTGTGACCATTAAAACCCATCTTGTGTTTTCTTCCATGCTTATAGAAAGAAATACTAAAATTTGATAGAATTACGTTTAATAGAAATTATTTTTATTTAAGATATTATGTTGATTAGTGGATTTTATTGTATTAAAGATCTAATCATGAGACATTTTAAAATTAAAATATAGGACTAAAAGACATTTTTATCAATTAGGATTAGATTTGTCAAAATCAATATGTATTAATTCCAAAGCATTTGGTTTGAATCAGGGGTCAAAAAATCGCCAGAATCGATATATCGGCCGAATATGCATATCGGCCGCAATATCGGCCGAGACTTTTCTCTCTCCTCCGATATTGGAACCGTGAATAACCGTGCAGAACCGTGAAAAACCGTAAAAAATCGTGCAAAACCGTGAAAGCCGTATCGGAAGAACCGTGACGAACCGTACAGAACCGCAAAGAACTGCAAAAAACCGTGAAAAATCGTATCGGTTTTTTTTTAAAAAAAAAAACTTTTAAATACCGATATTTGTACATATCAGCCGATATGGTGACCGATATTGAGGTCCGAATATCGGCCATATCAGCCGATATTCGTTTTGTACGGCCGATACATATCGTATCGGCCGATATTACTCGGTCTTAAAAAACCGATACATATCGGCCGATACGATATGTATCGGCCGATATTTCAACCTTTGGTTTGAATCACTCTAGAATTCCAAATCATATTTTTTATTTTGAAATATTTTATATTATATTTTCAATATGATGAGATTAGCTCACTATAGACCGGTTGCGAAAAATATAAAACTAAGCCATGAAGATCTCGTGACTCAGTTTAGTTTTAAAAATGCATTAACTTATCAAAGAAAATATTTTTTCTAAAATAAATTAGATATAGTTAATATTATGTTTATGAAAGTTTTTTATTTGGAAATTTTCATTTATTTTTATTTAAATAAATAAAGTTGACAGTAGATAAAGAGTTCTATTACAAGTGTTTATTTTATATAATTTAAATATGATGATTGTAACTGCTTGATGAAATTAATCTCTCATAAATTCTCGTATTAATCTCAATTTTTTTTTATATTTTGGTCCTTTTGTTACCATATCTAAGGTAAGGGTAGTGATTTTCCTAGATATTTTGTATAACGAGACACAAATTTTATAGTATTGTCCATTTTATCCTTTCATAGCTATATAAATATTTAAAAGAAAATCATTGATCTAGTCAGTGAGTCGGTCAGTAATTCGATTTGAATGAACCGATTTAATATTTTGTATAAAAAAATAATGTTAAATAAATTTCAGTGATTCAATTTCAGTGATCCAATTAATGAGGATTAATGATCCAGTGAATTGGTCACTGACCCGATTTATAATACAGTAAAATACGTAATATTATAAATCACGTAAAGTTACATAAATCACCAGTCCGATGGATCACTCATCACTGCCCTCTTAGCAAACCGATACCAAGAACTTTTGCATCGATTGAAGTCGACGTAAATTTTTTTAATTTGATAAAAGCCCCTGAGTGGAGTCAGAGACGAAGTTTCCACTAAGTTTTTTTTTTTTGTATATAAGCCCTTGCCTGTTAGATTTATTATGCAAAAAGCATTTTGAATTTAATGGTGCTGACACTGGGGGCTGGTGGGGCCCACCTTTTGTAACAAATCTAAAGAGTGTATTATTGATTTGGTTTGATTGGATAGGAGGGTGTTGGTGGTTTGGATTAGACGGGTCTTGTCCATTCCATGTATTTATAATGCTTCAAATTTAATTTATTTTTATATATTTATATATATAAATATATAATAAGTATAATGGCAGTATTATTTTCCTTGTTTAAAATTAATATATTAGTATTTATTTTGTACATTTAATTTGTTTTTTTTATCACCCTACAATCGGTATATCCTCTTTCATTTTTTTAATCAGATGTCTGAATATCGGTCGATACGAATCGTATCCGTTGATAATACGGTTTTAAAACCTTATCATATCGGTCGATATGTCGATATCTCAGCCGCATCATATCGGTTGATATGGTTGATTTTTGTTTAAAAAAAAATATGAAGAGAGAAATTTATCGATCGAGATATCGATCGATATCTTCTACATGCCGATACTGTTTTTTCTAACCCATCTTTTAATCTAAGCTTTTAATATATAATTGTATGAATAAAAGCTCAAAATCAACGGTAGTGATTTTTGCACCACTATTTCCTTTTATTGTGCACCACTTTTAAAGAAAAAAATAAAATTTGCCTATATTTCTCTTCTTGCCTCTCTTTTTCATTTTCTCAAAAATAAGAGTAAAATTGAATTTTCCTTTAAGGGTTCTACACCATAAAAAAAATTATGGTGCAAAAATTAATTACGTGATTGAATATTCTCTGTACGTGGCTACGCATTTAAATACTACTTTAAATCTATCATATACTCTGAAATTCATCACTATAAATCTGCAAGAGAGATGAGGATATTGTTAGAAAAGACTCATTTACATTAAAAAATAAATATGACAAATATCTCTACACTGTTTGGTATCCTAGAGCGTCTCCCATGTAGCAGCATAGGTAGAAGGATGAAAAGAAGAAATTTGATGATAAACTAACGGTGAAAATAAAGTTTGGGTCTGGTAAAAAAAATTGGTGAAAAGGCACATCTACTCCTGATGTAACAGTAATAAAGCTGTGACGGTGTAAGGACTCCAGAATGGACAATATTTTAATAAAGGGATGAGTCATTGCAAATGGTATTAGACACCGATTCAACTCTCAAATTAAAGTGCGGGAAGATGAGAGTGCTAGAGCCATAAAACGGCCCTAATCTGAAGAGGTGAGATTGTAATGGCTTGCACTAGTAGAGGGTGCTTATGTGAAAGTTCGTTCATAGAGATTTGAATGCATATAAAGTCCTATATTGCCTAAAATAAAGAGTGGAGATGAGCACTCTCCTCCTTTCTTTCCCATAAGGCACATGTAGAGAGAAAATACTAAAGTCGTTTTATATATAAATTAAATTAAGAGGCCTATTATTTTAATTTTTTATATACTTACGAGTCTGTAGATTGAGAGGTTTACAGATATTCATAAAATTAGTCACACCTCTAATATAAGATGTGAATGCACACGTTAAAAAAAAAAAATTATATTTAATTATAAGACTAGGCTGATTAAAATCCATAATAATATGTTTATTCATTTTAATGCATTTTAAGTGGAAGAAAACAAATTAGTTTGGACCTCAGTTTTTCTCAAAGTGTAATACGAGACGACGGGTTTTATTTTTTTTTAAGAAAGTAACCATTCATTGTCTCTCTTCTTCTTTAGCCCAAAGAGTTTTGAGAATCTGAACCAGTCGAGATTTTACCACGGATAGATAATCGGAAGACAGAGTCTCCATTCCAATGAGTAATTTACAATTTTACACTGCGACGTGGCTACATTTCATTCGCCTTCTCCAAAAGACCTTTCTCCCTAATGTTTACCCGTTACTCATATTATTATCAATGAAACTAATACATGGATTTATTAATATATTTTTTTATATTAACACTGTAAATTCTTTATGCACATGTGTTTTTGTTTTTCTTCGTTTTTATGATCGAAAGTGTTCACATGTCTTATTCAACTAATTTTTCAAAGCACGTGAAAACCTCTCAATCTATGCAGATCGGATAAAGTTCATCATTTCAGATTGAACTTAAGTCAAACACAAAACTCTCCGCTTCTTAAAATAATTTTTTGACCATGAGACCAATTGTATGTGTCTCCTTTCTTGTTTCTATTTTAAATATAGAAAAAAATGCTTCGCAAATAATACTCATGTTGTTAAAAAAATATCTCTTGAAAAAATTACTGAACTTAGTAGTTTTGACATTCATCGTCTCCATAAATTACTATTTTTCTACTTTTTACAATAGAAAAATAAGTAAAATGTACTTCGACTTCTTTTTTAATCTTGGATGATGGCCCCTTAAACCTAAATAGAAGAGTGACATTATGAATGGGTCCAAATCATTTAACTCTAGAGAAGATTAGGTTTTATCTTGTCATAACTCAATGAAATCGATTAACAACTTGTGGTATTGATAATTTGAAATAACATGTGTATCTAATTGTGCTACTAATATATAATAAATACATTATTTTTAAATCAAATAGTTGAAAAAATTATGAAACTACTAAGTCATTTGAACAGCCTCTGAAAAAACGACTAGTGATTAAAAGATTGGCAGCTCAAATAACAAAGGATATCAAAATTTCTCTCGTAAACAAATATATTAAATTCATTATTTTTGTATTAAAAAAAGTTTAGTGCACAACTTCTAGAGATGTTCATAGAGTATTTTTTATCATATTTTACTTTTTGGATTCAATTATTTTATTTTTTAAATTTAATCAATAATTTAATTAAAAGTAGTTATTAAATTTTTCAACGATTTATTATAAACCGATCCACAATAGATAATTTCTTTAAATAATGCTAATATTATATGGAATGAATTAAAAAAATGAAAAACACAAATAGAACTTCTTTACAATTAACTCGACGTGTAAGGTCTAATCCACAAAAGTCCCTTCCCCCATTTTCCCATTTCCCCAATAAAACTGGAAGAAAAGGGAACAGACAGAGAGAGAGATGCAGCTGTAGTGAGAGAGAGCGCCAAGCCAAGGATACAGTACCCTTTTCTTCTCTCCCAGGGACAAATCTCTCCTTCGCCTTTTTTTGTCATCAATTCCCACAACGTTAACAAAAGAAATCAAACGAAGAAGGAAGGGAGACACCAAAGAAAGGACAGAAATAGAGAAAAAAAAGCGGAAATGGGACAGCCATCGGTCCCTCCACTTCCCCTGCCAGCAGCACCTCCGCCAGCGATCCCGCCGGGGGGTTGCCAGGTGCGATGTGCTGGGTGCCGGTCCATCCTCACAGTCGCCCCAGGGCTGACAGAATTCAGTTGTCCCAAGTGCCAACTCCCCCAAATGCTCCCTCCGGAGCTGATGCGGGCGACCACGCCAGTACCTGCACCGGCACCTGCTCAGGGAATTGACCCTACCAAGATCCAGCTTCCCTGCGCCCGCTGCAAGGCCATCCTGAACGTTCCCCATGGCCTCGCCCGCTTTTCTTGCCCCCAGTGTGGAGTCGACCTTGCCGTCGACCTCTCCAAACTTCATCATCTCGTTCCTCCCCCGCCCGAAGAAGTCAATGAGGTAACTGATTTTCGTTTTCTCCGATTTCGTATCTATCATATTTTTAGTTAAATTGGTTATTTTCCGTCAAGGTACTTTCCTCTCTCTTCACCAAAGTCTACTTTCCTTTCTCTTCACCCATAGTCCAAAGTGAGCTTACACGTGCTGTTGTATTGCACTTCAACTCATCTTTCAGAAATCCTCACTGGCTTAAATCAAATATTTACAGTTGACAGGTCTGAATGTTGTAGGAATTTTGTGTATACATTTCCTCCCGTTTTGGGACCTGACTAGGCCACACCCAATTTTGATAAACTTGCGCATTTGCCTCTATTATGGCAATATTCTGCTGCTGAATTTTATCAAAAGGAGGACATTGTTTACTCCTTTCAAGAATAGGTTACTTGGTGAAAACAGTTCAAAAATGGGTTTTCCTTCTCATTTTTGTTGGAAGTATGGGTTTTGTTGGGTGAAATTAGAGTTGGGCGATTAACCAGGCTGTCCAATAAAATCTTTGGATTTAAGGAATGCACAATGAATGGAGAAAGGGCACTTTGGTTCCACTTCACAAAAACAAAAGGAATATACGAAAGGGATATAATCTTATGAGTTATACTACGGAACTTTAGGAAAGAATCAAGTGTTCTGCAGAAACACATTGTGCAATCTCCAATGAGGCCACTAAAATTTGGCACGGGGATGTTTTGTTTTCACTTTATTAGATGTGAAAGACAAATCCAAAATTTGTTGCGAGTCTTCGGAGTTGTGGGTGTAGTGTTTGATAGTTTTGTGCCAATTGATCAAATATCTGGGAAACGAAGGAATTGTGCTTTTGTTAGGTTCAAGACGTGAGGAAAGCAGATAATGCTATCGAAATGTTGGATGGTCGGGTTTTTGAAGGAAAAAAAGATTAAGGTGAATAAGGCTTAGTTTGGTCCTGATAATAGACGATTTGCTATGCGTGGCGAAGGAGGGACTGCTCCGAGAAGGGGAATTGTTCATGATGAAGTTCATGAACGTGGCCTGGCTGAGAAGCCTATCTATCATTCGTTCAATCCAAAGATTTTATTGGACAACTTGGTTAATCGCCCAACTCTAATTTCACCCAACAAAACCCATACTTCCAAAAAAAAAAGAGAAAAGAAGGCAAATCCATTTTTGAATTGTTTTCACCAAGTAACCCATTCTTGAAAGGAGGTAGCAATGTCCTCCTGTCCTCCTTTTGATACAATTCACCAGCAGAATTTTGCCAGAATAGATTTAAGTGCAAGTTTATCAAAGCTGGGTGTGGCCCAGTCGAGACCCAAAATGGAAGGAATTGTACACAAAATTCTTACAACATTCAGAACTGTCAATTGTAAACATTTGATCTAAGCCAGTAAGGATTTCTGAAAGATGAGTTGAAGTGCAATACAACAGCACGTGTAGGCTCACTTTGGACTTTGGGTGAAAGGAAAGTACCTAGGGCACTTAGGTTCCACTTCACAATAACAAAAGGGATATACAAAATTGTGCCAACTATCAATGATTAACTTTATGAGTTATACTACCGAACTTTAGGAAAGAATCAAGTGTTCTGGAGAAACACATTGTGCAATCTCTAATGAGGCCACTAATATCCCCATTGCTAGAATCTTGAGTGAAACTTCCATCAAAATTTGGCATTGGGATGTTTTGTTTTCACTTTATTAGTTGTGAAAGATAAATCCAAAATTTGTTTCTTATGGATGATTAATGTGAAGAAATCTTAGCCCTTATGATATAGGAAAGACAAACTTGAATGTTGGATGATGTTCTTCTTCAAGAGCCTAAGGCAGGTGTGGTGAGCGACCAACTATGGTCGAGTGGTGGAGAGATACCTTCTCTTTGTTCGTGGGTAATATTCCTAAATGGGGGGCTGTAGATCTCATGCGAGTCTTCGAGTTGTGGGTGTAGTGTTTGATACAATGTTGTCAAACTCGAATCGTATCGTGAATCGGTTTAGGGGTGTGAATCGTGAATCATAGAATCGTAAGAGTCATAATATTTTTGACTTTTTTTTTTCTATAATTATTATTTATACTACAATTACATATAAAATGCCATAGAATAATAAGATGATTTGTTCAAATTCTCATAATATATAAGTAAATATGCAAAGACATGAGTATATGACAAAATGTACCAATGCAAACTTAAATCAAAATGTATTAAAAGTTAAGTTTTTACATTCTAAAATTCAATGAGATTTAAGTATAAATATTAAGTGCATAAATTGTTTTCTATTATTAGAAAACTATATTTTTATATTTATAATAAATACAATAACTATAATACAATATTACATAATACAAATTACAAAATATTGAAATATATAATGTTACTGAAAAATGGAGGTTATGTATGTGGCTGCTACCTAGTAAATAAATCAACATTTAAAATGTTAAATAACCATTAATAGTATTCATCAAATATTTAAAAAATAAAATTAGAACTATTTATTTTTTAAAATAGATACAAAAGATTGAGCCTAGAAAAAAAGAAGATTAGTTTGTTGCTGAAAACTAATAAGAAATTAGTAAAACCAAAAAAAAATAAAAAAATAAAAAAACCCAAAAACAAGGCATGTCGACGGCAACACCTAGATACAATATTTTTTTTTCATATTGTTATTTTTTAACCGGTTATTAACAATATGAAAAACATTATTTACTTTAAAGAAAATAGAGTTTATTTATAAAATCAATAAACGAAATAGGCATGGAACAGTCCGGCGATTTGCGAAGTTAAGTTATATTAGGTTATGCGATGGAATATGCTTTGGGATATCCTTATCATAAATCCTTTGGGATATGCTTAGGGTTTAACGCAAGAAGAGAATGAAAATAGAAGTAAAAACGAAAATGAAACCTAATTGCGGCAAAATGAATGAAAAAAAAAAAAAAAAACAAAAACTAGTTGTGGCAAAACTGAGAAGCAACAGAAAACAACGGAGATGAGAGAAACAACAGAAAACGAAGACGATGAAGAAAAAGAAAGAGGAAAGGGGATTATGAAAAATAGAAGAAGGCCTAGAAGATGAAATCTTCCATTCGGTACGTCTTTCCTTCTTTCATTCCACATTTCCTTTCTTCCATTCGAATTAGAAGTCTTCCCCCCCCCCTTCCCCCCTTCCCCCCTTTCCTTCTTTTTTTTCCTTTCTTCTTCTAGATCGCACGATGTAACGATTGACGATCTTTGAATTGTACAATCTGCGATTCTCCAAAAAATCGCACGATTAATAGCATTTCCCGATTTAACATTTGAGTTGACTTGCTAGTCCATCCGAGTCGAGTCAACTCGTATGATTTTAACAACACTGGTTTGATAGTTTTTTGCCAATTGATCAGAAATCTAGGAAACGAAGGAATTGTGCTTTTGTTAGGTTCAAGATAGAGAGGAAAGCAGATAATGCTATCAAATGTTGGACGATCGAGTTTTTAAAGGAAAAAAGATTAAGGTGAATAAGGCTCAGTTTGGTCTTGATAATTAGATGATTTGCTAGGCATGGGGAGGGTGGGACTCATCCGAAAAGGGGAATTAATTGTTCATGACAAAGTTCATGTACGTGGCTGGGTTGAGAAGCCTATCTACCATACGTTTCTCACCCAAACTTACAGTTGTTGCAAGTTAATGAAGGTTTTGTGGAGTCTAATAAAGAAATTTTGGCTAGTACCTGGATTGGGGTGGCGCGTCACTCTACTTTGTCGGAGATGGAGATCAAAGAATGGCTTCAGGATGTTTGGGGTTTTGATTTGGGAGTGGCGGTTCGTCGGATGTCTCCTCTCCTCTTCTAGATTGTACTTGAACTGATGAAGATAAGAAGCGGTTCAGTAAGGAGGCTCTCATTTTGCAGATGGTCCTCTGAAACAGATTGATGGGTGGACGAAGATTATGGGTCCTGGAGTTGTGGTAGATTGGGTTGGGATTTTGGGTATCTCATTGCATGGCTAGCGAAAGGAAATAATGTGGCAATTTGGTGAACTCATCAGAGTGGTTGAAGAGAGAGAGATACATGCTGTGTAAACATGGAGGTGGTGGAATTTGCTCGGCTCAAAATTATGCACTCAGTTGATGTTAACATCCGTGGAACTTTGTGGCTTGATGTTGGGGATGTTCGTTTCTTCTCTTGACTGAAGTGGAACTGCGGTTGATGGGTTCTATGGATGAGATTTCTACGAATAGGGACCTCTCAAACCTCGCTGGTTTTCTTGCTGCTTTTGAGGAGAATATGGAGGAAACTGAGCAAAATGGTATGTTGCTTATGGGTGATTTTCCATTGTCTAAAAATTCTGCTGTTGACGGACTTCGGCAACCGGAGACGATGTTGACGACGAAAGAGGGGACCATTGTTCCTCTTCGCGTGGATTGTGCCTGCTGTCTCGGAGAGGATGGAAATGGGTAATGTATTTCCAGCTGACGATTCGATGGTGAGTTTTGCATCAAGATTTTCGGAGGGTGTTTCGAAAGTCTCAGCGACAATTGTGGATTGGGAAGAGGGATGGGGCAACACAAGTCTCTAACAAAGGTATTCTAAGAGTCCTTTGTTAACGAGTCCGGGTAAGGCCCATTTTGACTCAAAGGTTTGGGCTTTATCTTAGGCTAAAAACAGCGTTTTGTTTCTTTGGGTTCAGTCCATCATCTTGGACAGAACTCCAGCTCTGTTAAGGTAGACCCAGGCCTATCAGTTGGCTAATCAGGGTGCTCGGAATGGGAATCCAGGTCCTTTTGATACTCGTGACCCACCTCTGCCTCCTCCTTCAAATAATCCAGGTCCTTTTGCTTCTCATACCCCACCTCAACTTCCTTTTTCGAATCGCGATGCAGAGGGATTTTCGTCTTCAAAAAAGACACAACGAAATGGTGTCGTGGTGACCTCCGGTGATTTCTGATGGGAGAGATTCGGGATTTGGCTATCTTAGAGGTAGTTCCGTCATCGCCAGTTGAGGACGATGATCTCATGCAATGTTGTTAAAATCACACGATTCACGGTTCGAATCGTACAATTCGAATTGAATCGGGTGCTCTAACGACTCAAATCGTAATGGAAATCGAAAGAGGAAGAAAATCTTGCGATTTTGGGGATGACTCGCAAATCATATGAGTCACCTCCATGAATCGGAAACTCATGCGATTCATCTGAAGGGAGAAAGAGGTGAAAGAAGAGGAAATAATGAAGAAGAAAAGGCGAGAAAAAGAATAAAGAAGAGAAGAAAACATTTCCTTTTCGTCGCCGCAACCCTTTTTTCTTGCTTCTCCTCTTTTTTCTTCTTGTTTAGTTGTCTCTTTTCTCTTTTTTTTCTTGTTTGTTGTCGCTCTTTTTTTCTTCGTGTTAGTTTTGTGTGGCATCTTACTTATTTCACGTGGCTTTTAAGTTTCTTCTTCGTGTTTTTTTTTTTTTTTGGAGTGATGTTCTCTTGTATTTCTTTATTATCTCTCTTTTTAATTAAATATTTTTTCTCTTGTTTTTCACATGTTTATTTTTGTTATTTTTTTTGCCATCTTTTTCCTATTCTTATTAAAAAACCTCTTTTTTTTTCTTTCAAAATTTTGTATCTATTTTAAAAAATAGAAATGTCTAAAAAATGATTTTTTATTTGATGAAGGCTATCTAGATTTATTTAAATGGCTTTTATTTATTTCTTGATTTCTTAAATTTATCAATTCTTAATATTTATATTTAAATTTCATATTAATATATTTTTGTGTCTTTTTTTATGATTATTTGCGATGGATGATTAGTGGCAAATTGAGGATGAGAATTGCTTGACCCATTTTTTATAGTTTATAGAATAATTTTAAAATAATTTAATGATGTATGTTTAATATATTTATAGTTTATAGAACACTTTTAGAAAAGAAACATTACAAATCTTATGATTTTACGATTTTCGATTCACGATTCACACTCCTAGACTGATTCACAATACGCTTGGAGTTTGACAAAATTGATCTTAGGAGTGATGAGGAGCGTCAACAACCTTCAGATTATCGTTTGGCTGTTTCTTAGGTGTCGTCTGGCTCTAATCTCAGGCATCGGAGCTGGGCGGAAGCTATGGAGGGGGAGGATGCTTTAGCACTGTCAGTTAGACCAGTTGAATTTGATGAAGATAAGTTGCTGCTTGTGGATTCTATCAACGATTGCGGAGAAATAGAAAACATAAAAGGGAGCTTAGAAATTTGTAGTCTTCGGTAAATTATGATAGAAATTTAGTTTTGGCCATTCCGTTGGGTGAGTTGGATTTGGTTGGATGATAAGTATGTTGTGGAATGTTAAGGGATTGGGGGCTGTGGCGACATGGTTATTGGTGAAGAGAGTAGTCTTTCATCAGAAGCCGGATATTTTATTTCTTCAAGAAACTAAATGTTAAGAGCCAGAGAAAGATATTGTCAGGTCAGTGTGGGGTAGTGTGAGTATGGGGTGGGTGCCAAAAGCTTCTCAGGGAGCTTCAGGAGGCTTGTGGTCAATTTGGAATGCGAATAAGTGGTAATTGGTTTCAGTTGAGGTCAATTCTTTCTCGATTTCTACAGTGTTGGAGGATATTTCAGTTGGGAGGAAGATTTTGTGTACAAATGTATATGGGTCGAATAATGATTTTGATAGTGGTTTGTTTTTTGAAGAGCTATCTGTAGCCCGGGGGTCTTCTCTTTTTTCCATGGTGTGGGTGGGGATTTTAATGTGGTTCATCAAATGTCTGAATGGAAAGGTTGTACCAGAATTTCTTGTCCTATACAGAGTTTCAGTAAATGGATTGATCAAATGGAATTGATTGATTTGCCATTGTGGGGTACTTCTTTTAATTGGTCCAATATTCAGGGCAATTTGAGTCTTGCTTGATTGGATAACATCCCACCATTCAGCGTGCTGCTCCTAGTCTGGTGTCTAATCATACTCCCATTATTCTCGATTCTAGCTTGGAGTCTTGGGGTCCCACTCCTTTTCATTTTGAAATTGCTTGGCTCAAGGTATATGGTTTTAAGGATTTGGTGGAGGGAAGTCAGTCAAATACCTAAAGGGTAAATTGAGGTCCTGGGAGAAAGCTTTTCGCAAGGTAGTCCTTCAAGAGGAAATTTCTTTCCTTGAAGAGTTACAACAACTTTGCCAATTGGGGGAAGAGGGTCCTTTATCTCAAGAGGATCTTTTTAGAATAAAGGAGATTAAAGAATGCCTTAAGAAGAAGGCGGTATAGGAGGAGATCAAATGGAAACATAGATCTAGAATTCGGTGGCTTCAGGAGGGGGATTGTTGTGGGATCCACTTCAGGTCACAACTGACCATGTGGGACCCACTTTTGGACATAGTTGACGAGAATAATTCTAGTGTAGAAAGTTAACTCGGAATATGTCGCTAGTTGTGTAAATGATTGCAATTGATTATTCTTTGATTCATTTTCTTTTTAGCCACCATGAATGACCCTCTTTTTATTATATATACATGTAACCTCTGACAGTTGATATTCAATACAAGACAATACAATAGAGAGAAGAATTATTCTCCTTATTTTCTTATTGTTATTATACATGGATAAGAATACAAAGTTCTTTCATCAAGTGGTTAGTGCTAGAAGACGCAAGAATTATATTCATTCCCCTAAATGTTGATGGGGGGGTGGTAGAGAATAGGGGTGACATTTGTGATGAGATTGTTGATTTCTTTAAGAGTTTATACTCGGTGTCTAGTGATGATTCTTCTGTCCCTCTTTCTCTCCCTTTTAAAGTTAGGCATGGAGAGCAGCTGGCATCGATAGAGTGTCCCTTTGAGGAGTCAGAGGTGCAGAATGCAGTCTGGCTGGGGGAAGATAGAGCTCTGGGGCGGGATGGTTATCATGTTCTCTTTTTTAAGTATTTTTGGGAATTGGTTAAGCCGGAGGTGCTAGGTTTTATGTATGAGTTCTTCAAAAGAGGTATTATTTCCAAAGACTTGGGAGCGTCTTTTATTACTTTGATTCCTAAAAAAATAGGAGCTTCTGAGTTTAATGACTTTCAGCTTATTTCTTTGCTTGGAAGTCCTTACAAGATTCTGGCAATGGTTTTGGCTAGTCGTGTTAAGGTGGTGCTTCCTAATCTTATTTCTCCTTCTCAAAGTGCAGTTATTGAAGGGAGGCAGATTGTGGACTCAGTGGTGGTGGCACATGAATGCTTGCAGTCTAGATTTATTTCAGGGGAAGCTAGAGTGGTTTGTAAGCTTGACTTTCAAAAAGCTTATGACATGGTGAATTGGTTGTTTTTGGATTTTGTGCTGCATTATATGGGCTTTGGTGATCGTTGGAGAGCTTGGATTCATTCTTGTGTTGCTTCAGCTCATTCATCTATTTTGGTGAATGGAAGTCCAAAAGGGTTTTGGAGAACGGTATTCGTCAAGGGGAACCGTTATCACCTTATCTGTATGTTATAGTTGCGGAGGCCCTTCACTTTATGTTTCAAGTTGCTTCTTCTAATGGTGATGTCCCTTGGGTGAACCCAAGAATTTGGAAAGGTGTTACTCCTTTCAAGGTGAAGGTTTTTGGGTGGTTTGGAGGTCAGGAGAGAATCTCGATGAAAGTTAATATGAGAATGAGGAGAATGACTATAGTCAATGCTTGTCCGCTGTGTTTGTCGGATGTGGAGATGGTGAATCATCTTTTACTTCATTGTCGGTTTACTTCTCAGATTTGCTCTCATTTCCTTCAATTATTTGGGGTTACTTTTTGTGTTCTGAAAGCTTGTGCTGATTTGGCTAATGAAGATGTGGTGTTGTGTGTTAGTTATTTCCGTAGAAAATTGTGGGCTGCGTCTATACTAAGCATTGTGTGGTCGATCTGGTTAGAACGGAAAAAAGGGTTTTTCAAGGAAAGGTGTCTTCAGTTTTGTATCTTATTGAGGTGATTAAAGTTAGGGCTGCTTGGTGGATAGTGGGTTCTGATAAATTTCGGGGTTTATCTATTTTAGATATTTGTAGGGATTGGGCTTCAGTGGATTGCATTCAGCCTAATTTGGTCTCCATGCCTCCAGTTCTGTGGTCTCCTCCAGATGTGGGTCTTCTCAAGCTTAATTTCGATGGCACGTGTGTGAGTGATCTTGGGTTGGCAGGTTATGGGGGGTCATACGTAATGACTCTGGTGATACTGTGGTCTCCTTTGCTGGTCCTCTGCCTAATGGATTAATCATTGATGTGGAGCTTTATGCTTTATGAAGAGGTGTTGTGGAGTTGGAAGAACTAGGGTTATGGTGGGTGAGATCTCTTTGCTCGCCTTTTTGGTCCCTCTTTTGTTTGTTTTTTCTTGAGATTAACGAAGTTACCTTTCCAAAAAAAAAAAAAGAAAACATTTTGGGATTATGCCAAGTTGGTGTATGACATAAGCCATTTCTATATTTAGACATCTTTTGGAGAGGTAAAAGAAAAGAAAAAATTAAAAATGGCTTTTGTCTACTTAGAGAAGGTAGTGTGCATAGAAAATTATTTTGCCAAATTTTGTGAAGGAAAGGAATCCCTTATGAATATGTGGAGATTATAGAAGACATGTTTGAGAGGCGGCAACAAGAGTAATAGCAATATGTGGAGAAATGAAGGAGTTCCCAGTTAGAGTAGGATTCACTAGGGATTTGTGGAGAAGAGGTGGAGAAATGATTTATCTGTGCTAATCCTTTGGAGAGATTGCCTATTGCTAGTCTTCCTTTTAGGGCTATCAATCCCCAGGATTGGGCATGTTCATGGGCCAAACCCGTTTATATCTATATAAGACCGTTTATATATACAAAAACCCCAGCCTGTCCGAAGCTCGCTGGGCTTTTAAAGTCAAAGCCTGAGCCCACCATTTATAGTGCGTTTATTTTGCACATGACATCGGTTTTTTTTTTTTTTAAATTGTGTTTTCTAATTGAAAACTCAACTGCATAAATTGAAAGTCCAAAAGTCAATTTTATCCACATGATTTTGATAGTCAAAGTTGGTGCACACCCTTGAAAGGATGACGCCTGATGATTTTGATTGTTAAGATTGAGTGCTTCGAAATTAATTTTTGAGATGAAATTTTATCAAATGGACATTTTAAGTCTTTTTTTAAATCTATACGGTTATATTTTCAATTATAAATATAAACAAAAATATATAAAAATTGACGGGCCTAAAAGCTCGAGTCTTAGTCGTCGGACAAATTTTTTTTTTTTTCAAGCCTGTTTGTTTAAGTCGGGCTCAGGTTGGACTCGGGTTGGGTTCGGACAAGTGAACACCCCTACCCAAGATGCATCCCTCCTTGAGAGACCTTTCACCTTGGAAGAAATCAAATCAACAGTTTGGGGCCTTAGTGATGATCGTGCTCCTGGTTCTGATGGTTTTCCTATAACATTTTTCAAGATTTTTTGTGAAGTTGTCAAGACTGATCTAGTCAGTTTTTGTGAGGAATTTCATTAGAGGGGCAGAATTTCCAAGGAGCTTGGCACTTGGGGATTTTCAACCAATGAGTCTGTTGGGAAGCCCGCAAGATCTTTTCCAAGCTTTTAGAGGTTGAAGGAGTTCCCCTCGAGGCTTAGTTCTCCTTTTTAGTCGGTAGCAATAGAGGGTAATCAAATTTTGATGAAGTTATATTTGCCCACGAGTGCATTGATTCCCAGTATAAGTCCAGGAGGAAAGGTTTAATTTTTAAGATTGACTTGGAAAAATCTTATGACACATGGCTAACTGGGGGTTCCTTCAATTTGTCCTTTACTACATGGACTTTGGTAGGTAGTGGTGCATTTGGATGGCTGAATGCATCTCTACGGCCTATTTTCTCAGTTCTCATCAATGAATCAGCTAAAGGTTTCTTTTGCAGTTCCTGTGGCCTTCGCCAAGGAGATTCCCTTTCCCTTTCTTTGTTTATCATGGTTGTCAAGGCTCTTAGTCTTCTCCTTTTGAAGGTAGCAAATTTTTCTCTTATCCATGGATTCATGATAGATCACTCATCACTTGAGTTTCATCATCTCTAGTTCGTCGATGACACTATAATTTTCTGTGAAGCTAGTGAGGAATCAATCAGGAATTTAAAATCTTTAATCAGGTGGTTTTAGCTATTCTCTTCCCTACACATCAACTATTCTAAGAACGAGGTCTTCGGTATCAGTATTGATGACAATGAGCTATCTTTTTTGGCAGCGTTCTTGGGCTGTCAATCAGTTTCTGTACCACCCACATATTTGGGTTTTCCCCTTTGTATAGGGACTCCAAGTTTCTCTCTTAAGCTCATTATCAACAAATTCAGTGGGCATCTTGCCTCATGGAGGTCCAGGTACCTTTGATTTGGTGGTCGGATCACTCTTCTGAAGACGGTTCTCTTAGTCTTGCCGGTTTACTTCCTATCAACTTTCAAGTGCCCCAAGAAGGTCATAGCCTCCCTTGAGAAAATCATGAGGGATTTCCTTTGGGGCGATCAAACGAAAAAGAAGAGGGAACACTTGTTTGTTGGCATCAAGTCTGCCTTTTGATAGAGGCTGGGGGGTCTCAGAGTTCGACTTGTTAAAGAGTTTAATGATGCCTTTCTCACTAATTTTTTTGTGGAGGATTGTAACTGATGATTATGGTCCTTGGAAATCTTTACTTATTGCCAAGTACAATATTGGCAACAGTAGGTGGGACATCAATCTGGCCCCATGAAGGGTTTCTGGAATGTGGAGGGCCATTAGCTCTTGTGTGGATGAATTCAAGCAGGGGATCCGTTTCAAAGTGGGATTGTGGAAACCAAGTTAGGTTTTGGACTGATATTTGGTGCCTTTCATCCCCTCTTGCTAACTAGATCCCCTCCCTCTACTGTTTATCTCTCTCCCCCAAAGGTTTTGTTGCTGGATTCTATTTAGTGTCTGGTAATCAGATCGTGTGGGATATTTGTTTTGTAGGAATTTGTTTGATGCGGAAATGAAACGATTTTTTGCACCTCCTGTTTTTTCTCAGCTCTGTGTGGATTAGGGTTCAGGATGAGGATTCTCTCTGTATTGGTGGCCTGATTCTTCAGGCTCCTTTACTGTGAAGTCTTTCATGTGTGGAACAACTAGTGTGATTATGCTTCCACAGTAAATCCCTTTATTTGGTCTTCTAAACCTCCTCCCCGAGCCATTAGCTTTTCTTGGATTACAGGTTTAGGGAAAATCCTCACACAAGACAACATGCGCAAGAGGGAAAGAGTTGTTAGTGCTTGCTCCCTTTGCCTCCAAGCCTCCGAAGATGTGGACCATAGCCTCATCCATTTGTCTTTTCTCGGTGTTAGGTTGGAGCTCATTTTTGTACCTGTTTGATATTCAGTGGTCTATGCTTTCGTCAATTGCTTAGTTGTCTTTTGCATGGGAGATCTTTAGTGTCTCCTCTAGATGTTTGGCCTTGTGACCATTAGCTTTTTTTGCCACTTTGTGGAGCCTTTAGGATGAGTGGAACAATAGAGGTTTTAGAAACAATGTGGAGATCCCTCAAGACCTTTTTTGCAAAGTTAAGGCTTAGTGTGCAGCTTTCGCCTCTTCCCTTGTTGATTTCCAGGATTTCTCTATTTCCAATATAGTGAGAGCTTGGAGAAAGTGCATTGGGTTGTTTTAAGTGTTAGCTGGTTGTTGTTGGGGGGCTCTTCCTGTTTGGGTGTAAGGGTTTTTTTTTTCTTTTTCTTTTTTGCCTTGCACCTTGTTTTGGCACCTTTAGTGCCTTCCTTCTATTAATACAATTACCATTTCCAAAAAAAGTGGGAGAGATGATTTCCTATGCTCCTCCCATCTTTTAGGAAGGGAGTGAGTAGAGGAAGAAAGAATTGGGAAGGAGCAAGAGAAGGAGCCATCTTTCTAGAAGCTCAATTCTCCAATTTTCGTTCAATATTAATTGAATCTTATAGAAATATTTATTCGGAGCTCAAATTTTGAAGTTTGAACTTCGAAAAATATAAATCTAGTATATACCCTATGTTAATGTCTAAAATTCAAGAATAACTAGAAGCCCCCCAAAAAAATCCAAAGGTCTTAGATGCCCAACCTGTAGGTCTTAAAGACCATCAAAACCAAAAAAAATATGTGATTTCGCATGTCAACTAGCCCCATATTTTTATTATCCTTCGGAATCTTAAGATTTTTGAACTGATAAAAATCATTCCTCTTGTAATATTGTACGAATTGTAGGATATGAATCATGTATCATAAGATTTTAACAGCGATGAAACATGGTTGAAGAAGATTTTGGTTATGCTTTCCAAAATGAAAAAGAAGTCTTGGTTACATACATTAGACTGTCGGCAGGTGAAAACACTTAAGCTTTTATGTGATAGAACAAAGGAAAAAATATACATACTGGACGGCGATTGTAAAATCACCTTATTATCTTTTGGGTTGTTGCAAACTAGTAATTCTCATCACAACTTGATCTTTTCGGGAAATGCAAAAGAGTGCCTTATTTAGGCCATTTTTAGAGAGAGGCAGGTTATTGCTTTAGGGTTTCATTGTTTCATGTTTCACACAATGGTTTCATGGCCTCCTCTTTGACATAAGGGTTTGAAGGTTCTCTTTGGGCATAGGGGCAAAAGGGTTTGAACTCTCTCTCTATCCCTAATTTTTTTTTGAGCAGTAACAAAGATATTTCATTCATACAAGAATAGTACAAGAACAACAAAAGGTCTAAAAGAAATAGACCAAAAAAGAACAAAAAAGATGAACAAAATGAAATGGAAAGGGCAAAGTAGAAAAAAATAAAAAAATAAAAAACTGTTGTCCAACAATCCGTCAGAAAATAGGCAGCCTCAAAAATCAAAGGAAGGAGACTCCTGAGAAGGTGTTATCCACTCGTAGCTTGGCATAGTAGTCTTCCATGCCATTAGCTGTCTTGTTAATATGAACAAAAGATACATCAAGTCCTGTCACCAGATCTCTCTCTCCCTCTCTCTACACCTCAAGAGTTTCTGTTGGGTTGCTTTGAGTTTGGGGGTAAAAAGGAGTGCTCAAGGGTTGTGGTTCTCTTTCTTTTCGTCAATTGTAATTAATTTCAGGCAAGGTATTTTGCTTGGGTTTTACATTTCTCCAAATGGTTTGTTGGAGGCTCATGTGGGTGTCTCCAATGGCTTTCTTGGCCAGTTGGGTCAACCTTGGTTTGTATTCAAGGGCTCCAAAAGGTGTGTAAGGTATCAAGTGTAGTGGTGTGCTATTGTTTGGTGTTAGGTGACCTTGTATCTCACTGTGTTATTCGTCTTGTTTGGAACAATGGATCTCTCTAGATTACCTGTGGATGTAGCCCCTATTGCGAACCATTCCAATTCTTGTCTTATTGTGTGCTTTGCAATTTCTTGATATTTTTCCATCTATCGCATTGTGGTTTAGTGGATGAAGTGTTTTCTTGGAATCATATAAAATTGTAGTTGGGGGGTTTTGATTTGAATAGTAAGGATCCTTCAAAGTCACTTGGTGGTGTTTTAAATTCGAGAGATTGAGAGAGAGAGAGAGAGAGAGAGAGAGAGAGAGAGAGAGAGAGAGAGGAACTCTGCCTTCACTGCATAAAGTCACTTGTGCAGGACATACATAGATTGTTCTGTTTCACTGTAATTCTAGTGCAGTAATTTTCTCATTGATTTATTCTTGGTCCCACTTGTGACATTTTTCAGGTAGCCATAGATGTCGAACGGGAAGAGGATGAAGGTGGAACAATTGGGGAAACATTTACTGACTATGTAAGCATATTTATCGTTTTATCTTCTGTAGTGTCGGGAACTGTATTTTGCTTCTCCTTCAATTTTCTTTAGAACACTACATTCAGTTGTTTGAAATACATAGGTAGTTTGAGATGTTCTTCCTATTTGATTCCTTTTGTGTGTCTGTTTGGCAGCGTCCACCAAAGGTGTCTATTGGGCCTCCACATCCAGATCCTGTTGTGGAAACATCATCCTTGTCTGCAGTGCAGCCTCCTGAACCTACGTATGATCTCCAAATTAAGGATGACCTGGAGAGATCCCAATCATTATCATGTTTGCAGATAGAAACAATAGTCTATGCTTGTCAGGTTGGCTTCCGTTTCTTGAATACTCTTCATATGTTTGCTTGTGACTCTGTCGTTGTTCCAATTGATGGCCACTTATTGTGCTCCATTGACAGAGGCACCTTCAGTACCTTCCGAATGGTACAAAAGCAGGCTTCTTTATAGGTGATGGAGCTGGTGTAGGTAAAGGACGAACAATTGCTGGTTTAATATGGGAGAACTGGCACCATGGCAGGAACAAAGCACTGTATGGTTTCTTTTGAAAACACTACCTGTTTTTTTTTGGCATACCCATCTTTCAGTTTATAATTTACCTTTCGGTGTGTGCATGGTTCTTTGTTCTGGATATACCTTCATTGTCAGACTTTGCACGTCATAGTGAGTTCGTTTTTTGTTCCTAGTATATTTATTAGAATGGTTTTATGCAGGTGGATTTCTGTTGGGTCGGACTTAAAGTTTGATGCTCGAAGGGATTTAGATGATGTGGGTGCAACATCTATTGAAGGTAAATAGATATCTAGGATTCTACGAGAGTGATCTTATGCTGCTTGCCTACTGTTCAACCTTTTACTCTGTTGCCATTGAAACTAGATCTTTTTGTTATTACAGTTTTTGAACATTCTTTGCTTGTCATGGTTCATGAAGGACAAAGTCTGTAACTGTTTTAATTTTTATATGAATTTTGTTGATTTTTTAGGTGTAGATGCAATAAGGGTAGGCAAATTACTCCAACTAAAATTCATATTTTTTCTATTTTTTTTTTCGTTAGTTTTCTCTGTTTTTAGGTGCTAACGCACAGATTGTGGGCCAAGTCCATGTAGCTCAACAAATCCTATCCCAATTTCCTTTTCTATTTCTATCCATTTATACAATATTTCCTATTTTTTTGGGTATTGACATAACAAGCTTGAGCTAATGTTTACAACTCAAAAAATCCTATCCCCAAATCTTTTTTTCCTCTCTATTTTTTACCCTTTTTTTGCATGTGTGTTCCTGACTTTTCATGCTGTGACATGACAAGGATGGGTCAAATCCTCTTAACTCACCAAGTGTAATCATAAAATCCACGTTTCTATTTTAGCCATTTTCCCTATTTTTCAGGCAGTGACATGACAAGGATGGGTCATATCCTTTCAACTCACTAAGTCTAATCCTAAAACCCACATTTCTATTTTAGCCATTTCCACGATTTTTCACTATCTTTGAGGTATTTACATAACAAGGATGGACTAAATCCTTCCAACTCGATAAATGCAATTGTATAATTTCTCTTGCTATAGTTTTATATTTTTTCACTATGAAATTATCTTAACTGTAGATTGAAAATGTCCTAACTGTAGACTGATAATTGGCCAATATTTATTTGGACAGCAAAAAAAGTTTCCCTTTTATATAAAAGAAAGGTAAATGATTTATTTTAGAACGGGTAGTTTCTTTCTATGCTGATGCAGTTTCTCTATAATTGTGTGTCATGTGGAACACTGCAGCTTACTGTATTAGGTTAATAAAGCTTGTTTTAGTCAATACACTGCAGCTTGTATTAGTTTCTCTCTCCCCCCTTCTCTCTCTCTCACATTCCTATTCCTATTTTCTTCATCCTCTACTCTCCGTTTGTCATGGATCATTACGCTAAACTTTTCATACTGTACCAGAGCAAATTTTCAAAATGTAGGATGGTCTTTGAATCATTGTTGCCTTGATTATGTATTTGGATAATGGTAGCATTGTGCAGACAGAACTCACACAGCCAGCCATGGATATTGTGGGATAAGCCAGAGATGATATTGATGATAAGTGATGAGCATAACTTAGAGAAAAAAGGGAGCAAACTTAATGTTATGTGGGAATTGATGGGCAAGTTGAAGTTATTATAAAAAACTGGTGAAATTATTTGCTATTTGTCTGGTTGCTTTAGAGATGGGAGTGGGATTTGTCTCATCTAATGGATGTATTCTTTGTGAATAACGTCACAAACATCTGTTATTATTGATATCTGATAGAACAGTTTTGATGGACGCTTTTTGGTTGAATTTTGAAATCAAAAAGTTTGAGGAGTGTAAATGACATTTAACAGCTAATGTTAGACGATAAGTTGTTTATCAATGCCATTGTTAATTTCCAAACAAATGAGGTCCATAGGCACTTTCTCATGTTCATATTAGAATTGTAGGTGAGAACTTCTTGTTCACTACTGAAACCTTTTTTTTTTGGGTTTCTAAAATGCCATTGCCATTACAGGATTCAGATTTGTGACACCATGCTTAAATGATTTTCTTTTCGTTTCCATCATAGATTTTTCTAATTATTTGTAATTTTATGTGGATGGTTATGCCCGATTCTCTTGATGTTTTGAATGAGGAACTTTGAGGAAGAGTTCAATTTTGATGTTATGCAGTGCATGCTTTAAACAAGCTACCTTACTCTAAGCTTGATTCAAAGTCTGTGGGAGTCCGAGCTGGAGTTCTTTTCTTAACGTACAGTACTCTTATTGCGTCATCTGAGAGGGGTCGTTCTCGTTTGCAGCAACTGCTGCAATGGTGCGGGTCGGAATATGATGGGCTTGTTGTTTTTGATGAGGTACATGTATAAATATTTCCTGCTTCTGCATAATGCTGGTTCATTGTACTTGTTTGTTTCGACAGCTTCAATTTTATCAGCACACTGTAATTTTGAACTAATTTTGGAAATTGCGTCGACATTAAAAATGCCTACCTGCATTGATTTGATTGCAGTGCCACAAAGCAAAAAATTTGATACCTGAAGCTGGAGGGCAAGCAACTCGAACGGGTGAAGTTGTCCTTGAAATACAGGTTGGTGTTTGAGACCTAGCAATTTACAAAGTCAAGCCTTATCACAACATTAAAACACTTGTTTTTACTGTCTTCTTTCATTGTGATCTATCTATCAGTTTATCTTTTCTAATCCTTTTGTTACTTTTATTTTCCAACTGTGTAACTTATTTGGTACTGTTGACATAATCATGTAAATGATTGGATGAAGGGGGTTCTTGATCGCTGCTGTAAGAATTTCTCTAGTTTTTAATAGTTGAATGAGAGAAAAAGGGCGTTGATTGTGGTGAACAACCTTTTGGTGTGTGATTTAGGCCATTGTAGGTCTATCTCTATATGTTATCTTTTTTTATAGATCCTTTACTTTTGGTGTGCCTTTTCATTGAGATTTTAAGTTTTAGCTTTCATTGAAGTTGTGTGTGTGTGTGAGAGAGAGAGTATGATGATGTTGACAATGAAGATGTTGGGGTTTTTTGATGGGTGAGGAGTTGAGAGATGATAATGATGATGAGATGCCGTCATGATGACGATGATGAATGATGATGAGATGACGTCATGATGACGATGATGTTGATAATGATGATGATGGGGTTTTTGATGAGCAGGAAGTTTGAGTCTACAGAAATAGGTTTGAGAGACGAGGAATGGATAGTTTCCACTTGTAGATGGGCCCTGATCTTCTTTTAATGGAGAGTATAGATTTTATCATCTTAAAGAAAGATCAGTTGGTAGAGAAGGAGATTGTCTGTCAACTTCTAGCAGTTGCCAACTAAATGGTGTGTTTGCTTGTAATAGATGCAGAAGGGAGAGCCCTTATTCCTAGAGACACTTGAGTGAATAAGCCATGACTGAAGTTGGTAATCAGTGGCTTCCCACTCTTTATATGTCAAATCGGTAGTCTTGGGGGCTGCAAATGATCCTTCAATAAAATCAAGTTCATTTTTGGCCCCAGTAAACACCCTGGCTGGTTGCGACCAGGATAGATAATTAGTCTCATTCAACAATTCATTTGTAATTTTTGCAGCGGATCCAAAAACATCGGTTGAATAGATGAAGCCATTTTGCAAAATCCAACAAAAAAGGTCCAAGAAAAACAATCGGGGAAGACAGATTGCAGTAATACCAATAATATTATGGTGTAAGATGATCAGATCTGGAGATCTGCCGTCTAAAGCCTAGAAATTAAGAGAAAAGGCAGCAGCTGTGGGCCCTACACTTGATATGATGTAAAAATTGCCAATGGGATTCAAAACTCTCCAAAGGGCAACACAATAGTTGAATAACAACCCCCAAAACCTCAAAGAACTGCCAGATAGAGGTGAAAAGGAGAACTACACAAATCTGACGTCGACACTCAGATCTGAAAGCATTGTCTATATGGGCCCCACAAAGGCCAAAATCCAAATTTGATGGTATGGATGGAAAGAAGAGGCAAAAAAGGAAGTACTATGGGGGTCCCACCACCAGATTCTTAAATCCGATAAGATGGACGGCCGAGATTAAAACTGGCAAAGATACTGTGTACAGAAAGAGGATTTTCACTGACCTGATGCGCTTGAAAAATTCCAGAAAAGTAATAATAATTTGGGGAATAAAATCCAGAGCAGAAAACACTTCACATCTGATCTGTCGAATGTTGTTGGAATCCAGTTATGAACAGTAACTTTGACAACAATTCCAGCAATAAACAGTAACTCCTGTGAGCTCAAAAACTTACAAAACTTGGCTCTACGTACCTCGAAATATTTGTGAAGAAGAGGAAAACAGGAACAATTGAAGAATTTGTGGAATATTGTTTTCAATTCTATATGTTTACAAGGGACGAAAGAGGCTCTTTTACAAAGGATGTTTACATTGAAAAAGGAAAAAAATACACATTAGGAAAGTCAACTTGCATGTACAGTTGGTCACATGAGTATAGAAAAATATACTCTCACACCCTCCCATAATTCTGTCTTAACGAATATCCTTGGAAAATTCTATGGACACCTCCGTTTTGCAGCAGTGCTGGTTAAAACAGAATGTCATCTTCTAGGGAGAGAGGAACCTGCTTAAACCCAGAGGGGGTTGCCTGACGCTCAAGAAGCTCCTCTCATGAAGGGAGGTATTGAGTTCGATTCATGGTCAAACCCCTCTAGGCCACTCCCCATGGGGTTACTTCTCATCGCTTGAACCTGGTATGTGTATGTAGGGAGGTGTGCACATGCCCCAAAGGATTAGTCGGGTAAAGTCTCCTACGGGTGAGACACCTGAACACCTTCGGTCATAAAAAAATAAATATGAAACCTAGGTGCATGATTTGGATCAATAAGATTGCCTACTTCTTTATTGGACTTGGGGCAATTGAAACAAAAATTTGGTGAGAGAAAGATCAAGACAGGATGAGGAGACACCCTTTGATTCCTTGGAGCGGAAAAGTAGTTAGAAAATGGAGGTCAATGGTGAGACCTGAGAAAAAATGTGCCTTTTGTTTTTCTAAATCGTACTCATTATTTATTTGTTTATTTTTTAGGTGAGAAGGTAACTATATTATTAGAATGGCACAGGAAGTGCACATGAAAATACAGGGCACTAGTACTCCAAAAAGGAACTGCACGCAGAAGATACAGAAAACAACCTAAAGCCTCAAAAGACTAGCAACACAGGAACTGCTTGAGAAAGGGGAAAAAAGTAGCCAATGCCAATTGACTCTTTCCAAGCTTGATGAAAATCCAAAGAGGAAACACCCTGAAACTCTCTTGATTGAAAACACGATTGTTGTGTTCTCACCAAAGACTCCAAATAGTAGCAAAGAGTGCTAGGCGCCAAGTAGAAGTGTCTCGAAGACCCTCCAAAGCACATCCATGCATACGAGAGGACTTCAATAGTGGACAAAATGACCCATTGGACATAAAAACCTCAAGAGTCTGGATGAATTTTTGTGTAAATGTGAAAACTCTCTTGGATTGTTCAACTTTTAATTTTTTTTGAATGATGAACTATTGACACCTTCTCTTCCATTAGGTGATACTTATTAGGATGTATTAGTTATTTTGTTTGAACATTTAATTGAACTGAGATGGCTTAACTAATAAAAGTGGCTTGTGCCCATTGGAATACATCATATTCTATCCTCATTCCTCCCATTTTGGTTTTGGAGTTAACACAAGCTTGAATCCTAGTCTCCTCTATAGGGAAGAATGGCTGATAATCATGCTACTGTTGACATTTCTACATAAATTTGTTATTCTTTCAACCATTATAAAGGCTCATATTTTATGTGATTTCATATTTTCAATTATGATTCTTCTATTTTTGTGGTTACCTTTTATGGTTTAGTTGGAGTTCTTTATCCATCTTTAAGAAAATAACTTACTTTAACATGTATCTGCAACTCATTTGGATGATTTATTACCTTCAAAGTTCCCTATTTGATCATTTCCTAATGGGAAGAAAGGTGATTGGGGTATGATGTTTATATGATTTTTCCGTGATCATAATTTCAAATTGATAATGTAACAGGAACGATTACCTCAAGCGCGTGTTGTTTATTGCTCTGCGACTGGTGCATCGGAACCTAGGAATATGGGTTACATGATTCGACTTGGGCTTTGGGGTGCTGGAACATGTTTTTCTACATTTCATGATTTCCTAGGTTTGTTTTTGACAATTTGATAATGGAACTTGTTTATATTCTCTTTGGGGGATCTCTCTTCATTACCTTATGTAGAAAGTCTAAAGTCATTTTCTTGATATGGGTGCCTAGTTTTTTTTGAAAATTAACTTCACTAATCAAGAAAAGAGCAAAACATTAACAAAAGTGAGCAAGCACATAAAGCAAGCAACCAAAAAAAAACCAACATGAGAAAACATCCCCAAACTTTACATCAAATTGTTCACAATCTCCGAAGATAGAGTAACACCCTGATGAGCCAACTCATCAGCCTCTGAATTGGATGAGTGAGGAGCTCAAGACACCGAAAATCCGTAAGAGACCATTGAATGACGAATCCTGTCAATTTTATCTATATTGCACCAAGGACAAAGAGACCCCGCTGGCTAACTGATAACAATCTTAGAATCACCTTCTAAGATACTCCCATGAGCTCCCAACTCTTCCAACGCCAAATCACCCCTCCACTAAGCAAATAACTGTGCATCTAAAACAGATCCATTATGTAGAGGACCCGCAAAAGATAGCACAGTGCCACCAAAGCCATTCCGAATGAGTCCTCCATAGCCTGCTAAACTAGTCTCTTGCACACAACTTCCATCAAAATTAAATTTAAGAAGACCTGCCACAGGAGGAGACCAAATCACTGGCCTGTCCGGAACTGACTGAGGTAAGAAATGATCCACTGAATTCCAAGCTCGACAGATATCTGATATCGTAACCCTTCGGAATTTACTAGAACCCACCATCCACCAAGCCACTCTACTCTTAATAACTTCAACAAGGTGCATAACAAAGGACTCTCTCCCTTTAAAAGTCCAAAAATTTCTCTCCAGCCAAACATACTACACAATACTCAGAACAATAGCCGCCCAAAGAGTCTTTCTAAAAGATCTCCCATAAAAAATAACGTCTTCATTAAATACGCCTAACCACGACTCCGGCATTCAAAAATCCACTCCTAACAATTGAAAAAAGAAGCACTAAATTTGATACACAAATCTACAATGCACCAGAAGATGATTGACACTCCTCGTCAGCCAAACACATAGGGCAAGCATTAACATTGAGCATACGACCGACCTGCAAGTTATCTTTTTAGTTAGAATTTTCTCCAGTCTAGCCAACCACCCAAACACGTTCACCTTGAAAGAGTCAACCCCCTTCCAAATTTTCAAGCTCACCTTAGGCACTTCTCCAGCAAAAATCAATTTTTTACAAAAGGATTTAACTATAAAAATCCCATGAGGGTCTGGTTCCCAAATTTGCCTATCTTCACGACTCTCGAAAATATAAACACTACTCAGGTAGGCCATTAACGACAACCAATCCTCCAAAATCCAATCCTCCAACTGCCTCCTGAACTTTGGACACCAAACAACCTTACCATGCCACATCTCGAAACATACCCTAATCTTAGCATCTTTATCCGTAGCTAAGGAAAAAGGAGCGGGAAATGTGGAGGCCAACGGAGCATCACCCACCCATCTATCCTTCTAGAAGAGAATATGCTCTCTCGAATAAGCTCGATACCTAATAAAGGAATTGAAAAGCATAGAGATAGATCCAATCCCTCTCCAAAAGCCAGACACCCTTCTGTTATCAACAATGACTCGCCATCCCAAGCTAGTTAACTTGTATTTTCGTTGAAGAATTTACCCCCTAGACCGTCTAAAGGCTCGCTCACCCAATCTCCAGAGGCACTTTCCCAAAAGAGCAATATTAACCAATCTAAGGGGCCTAATACCCAACCTCCCTCTTTCACCGACTTACAAACCTGAGGCCATACAACCAAGTGGAACTTTCTCTTATCCCTATCATCATTCCACAATTTTTTTTTCTTGAATACTCTCCATCTTTGTAATCACAGCAGCCGGGCATTTAAAGACACTCAGAAAATATACAGGGAGGCTAGAGAGTGTTGAGATATATTTAGATGTGTTAAGATATATTTTGTTATTTAGTTACTTTATCTAGATGATTTGCTTAATTAGCATTTACTAAAGATGTATTTACTAAGTTTAAGGCTTTTCCCTTTATTTGATTTTACCTTCTTTATTTGTATTATGTTTTCTCTATAAATATAAATCGTAGGGTTTCTCCTTGATTAAAGAAGAAACCATATTATTTTACATGGTATTAGAGCCTAACTTAGATCCAATTTGTTTTCTCAATATTCCTTAAGCGGGCCTTCCTCAAGCAAGCCTCCTCTTCACTTCCTCTGCCAGGAGGAGATCCATCACCTGCAGAGGGAGTCATCTCATTCAATATCCCTTCTCCAATCTTTTTTCCCCTCTCGTTCCTAACTGAGACTGATTTTGTTCCTCGTCATTCTGCAATAATCTTCCCATTCCCATTGATTCGATGAATAATATAAAAAAAAACAAAAAAGGCAAAAAAATCCTGTCCTTTTGCTTGTCTTCTCAGATCTAGCCTCTGTTATGTGCCACGGCACATCGCTGTGCAGCCTGATGTCCTTCTCCACTCTGTGAGTTCTTCTTCAGTGCTCGTCAGATTCCCTGCTGCCCACCGTCTCTTCACATCTGCAGCCATCCAGATCCAGGAGCCACCCATCCTCTCAACCTGCCCCAAATAGCACTGGATCTGCCATTCCCAGATCTACACTCTACCGGCGTTCATCCCCTTACTGATTTATTATATGGTCAAAACAAAAAAAATAACAAAATATATCTTAACACATCTAAATATATCTCAACAGAGAGAACATATTTAATTAACACAATTCTGCCCCCAATTGATAAATTCCTTTCGCCTTTTCATATGATTTAGAATGCAGTTGGTTTTATTTGTTTTCTTTCTCCCCCCTATAAGTTTGCATTGATTTCATCCTTATTATTATTATTTTTTTCTGGGGTAGGGTGGTGGGGATGGATATCACATTTTTAATTCAATGATAAGTAAAATAACAAAAGCGTGTGTTCACTATATACGAGATCATACTGATGTATCCCCAAGTTGTTGATCTGCCAAATATGTCATGTGTACATTATGCTTTTTGTGATAGATTTCTTCATTTTTGTTGTGTAATCTAGTGAAAGGCCCACATACAAGTCTGTCTCTCTCTGTGTTCTCAAAAATCTTAAGTTGTTTCTTACATGCGAAGGACATTTCCATGGATTCCTTCAATGCCTTGGTCTCATTTGTTGTAGACCATGACCTCCAAGGTGTTCTTCTCGTCTCCATACTATCACACTGGAAGATGATTCTTTGCTAATGCCCTCTAAAGATCCTTCTAGGAAAAGAAGCCCCTGAAAGATCTTTATTGCCTATTTATTTTTTAATTAAAAGAATGGGGTTATTTTTTTCCCCTTTTTTTGGGATAAGAAACACAGGATGTGCTAAAAACAAGCAAAAAATGAGAACAAGAAAGCACGACACTGCCTATAGAAGAAAAGAGGCCCTCATATGTAGCCAAACCTTTGGTGACAAACTTATTTTGACACCAAATGAAGATGTAGCTTGAATCGAAGGCTACTGAAGATTAACATGGCTATACTTTGTCGAGACACTTCTTCCAAGCTTGGGGCAAATCCAATTAAACTCTTTGGGTCAATATTTTCAATGAGAATTATCAGCTGATAAATTAGTCCAATTTCTTGCAGAATCCATGTTTTCTCACAACGAGAATACTGTTCTTTTTTTTTTTTTTCACTTGTTTTCTACTTTTCCCCTGTTTTTTTCCTCTTTCTTTTCTTTGGAAACAGAAGAAAGTTGAAGATTGGATAGATTTGAAGCGTAGGAAAAAAGAAAAAGGAAGATTCGAATGAGATTCTAACGAATTGTAGGCACCACCAACTACTGGTTTTGGAAGCCAATCTGTCATGGTTAATATATATACATATTTGGTTAGTGTTTCCCTTTAAAAGATGATTTTCTTTGCTTAGCAATAAGAGGAAACATCCAATAAACAACATTTGGGATCAAATTATTGATTTTTTCCCATATATTGCTTCTCTTTTATTTCAATTTGCCCACTTTTTGCACATTTTCACCATGTTTTCGTTCTTTTTTGTATTGAAATAAAGTCAAATGATCTCAAGTCCTAGTTTTCATTTAGATTTTGACACTAACAACTTTTTTTACTTAGATCTACGAGATTGATTATTTTTTTGTTTTTGCTATTTGTTTTGGGTTTTCAACGTTTTTAACTGTTATAATATATTTAGAAGAAATTTAAGTAATCATTTAGAATTTGGTATTCTAAATTTTGATATGCCCACATGCAAGTACATGCAATTGCTTTTTAATATTTTGGGTTTTAAAAAATTATTTTTGTATAAAAATAATTGTTTAGTGAACCTAAAATAAAATACCATTTTTTGGTAGTTTAAGCCTCATGTGTGACACGCAAGTACAAGTGGCATGGTTCTATGCCATTTTTTTGCACTTTTATCTTTCTTGTATGTATTTCAGATTTCCAATTTTTAAGTTATTATTATAAGTTTCAAAATAAATTTAAGTTAAAATCTTTCACAAAAAAAGAAAGAAAAGAAATTGAAGTTAAAAGATTTACTTTTACATTTAGTTGTGTAACATGCAAGCGGATGTGATGTATATCTATGCCATTTGTACATTTTTTTGTTAGTTTTTTTTTTTTCAGTTTGGAGTATTTTTACTAATAATTATTACTAGTTTTAAAAGTTTGACCTTAAAAAAACACTATAATTAGTTTTATGAACATAGAAAACCAAATTTTCTATCTTAAGGTTGGATGATTTGATGTAGAGCAACTTCTTTTGCTTAAATCAACTTCTCTTCTTAGTAATTAGTTATTAGTTACTTTTGATGTCTACTCATTAATTACTTAGTATTACTTAAAAATGAAATTATAGTGAATCATATGGTGATTCATGTTTCATTTACATATCTGAGAACCAAATTGATTTTTGATTTAGTAGACTTCATAATTATCAAATATATCAAAACTAGTCTGGTTTATGATCGTGAGATTGAAAAAAAAAAACTTTCCAATCCATGATTTCCAACATTTTGGATATTTTGCAATTTTTTTGAAATTTTAAGTGGTTTTGAAATTTCAAAATGGTTCGGACTGGTGTGACCAATAACTAATATTATCCGTTGGTTGATGTTGTGTATCCATAGGCTGAGAAACAATGACTGTACTGATATTTTGAACCATGATCTCGCCTAGTGCTGCCATCCAATAGAAACTTGCTAATCGTCATGCAATACCACCTAGTGTTTGTAGCCATGTTTTCTTCCATCCACAGTATTTAATACAGTAAAAAAATGATAGAATTATCTTTTTAATAAAATTTAATACAATTTAGATCGACATGAACAGACTGTCTGAAGTCTAGCTTGACATGATCTGATTGGATGTGTAAATCTTCATGATTTTGTAGATCCCATTAGATCCTACTCGGGTTTCATTGGGCAAGGACTCGCCAAGACTTGTGGAGGAGCATTTGGATTTTGGGTCATGCCATCTTATGCATTTTTTAATGTCAGCACACATATCATATGACGATATGATAGGATGTGGGTGACTGAAATATGATTGTTGATAGGGTTGAGTGGAGAAGTAGAACTTGAAATGCTGACCCCTTATAGATGGGACAAAGCTTTGATGATGATGTCATGTTGTAGCCATTATGAATCTCTCTCTCCCCTAAAGTTGCATCCCTGCTTTTGTGTCCATACTTGCTGTTGTCCATATGTGGGTATCATAGCCTCTGACACATGCCTCCTAGAAAGAATACCCTTATATCCTCTCAACAAGCTTCAAAATCAATTCTATCAAATAATTTGTATTCCTTGTATCGCTAACTTTATTGATGAATTTAACTTGTCAATTCCAATTATGTGATCATGATTTGTGTGAAATATTTGTTATAACTCTTTTTCGAAGTCCATTAAATAGAATGTTATTTGGGGATTCCAAAATTTTTAGGGGCTCTTGAGAAAGGTGGTGTTGGAGCACTAGAACTTGTTGCGATGGACATGAAAGCAAGGTTAGTAGGTACAAATATCAGTGTTTTCCTTTTTCAAGTCATAATTGTCCATTTATATTTACATTGCACCTTGTTTAGGGGGATGTATGTTTGTCGTACACTTAGCTACAAAGGGGCTGAGTTTGAAGTAATAGAAGCTCCATTAGAAGAAAAAATGATGGTATGGTTAATCATTTCTGTTCTGGCTATTTATTAAATGAATTGGTGCTTTGTTATACAATCTTAGTAGCAAAACTTTTGTATGCTAAAATGGATTAAAAATAATTTCTCGTTGCTCTTACATAGTAGAAGAAAAGATACTATAATCCTACAATAGTTCTTTCCCCAACGATTTCTTTAGTTTTCTGCTGCAATTTGTTGTTTATTGTAGGTTATTTAGTTATTTTGTCCCTAGAGTTTGTTATAAACTAACTTTATCTCACATTGGTTATTTAAGAATATCGGTGGTGGTGATTGAAACAAAGAAAGAAAAGGAAGTCGTGGAAGAAAATTGGAATGGAGGAACAGAGTAGTTCAATTTCCATGTTTTTCACTGTTGAAAGAATTGTTGCTTCGTAAAAGAGATGGCCATGGTCCTTATGGTTTGTGAGAGTAACCTTTAAGTTTTAAGGTGTTCCTAAGGATCATGCAATTTGACGTATGTATTCATGGTTGTTTATGCTTTAGAAAAATATACTTCTATTGTAACCCCCCTCAAGTTGGTGCATAGATGTTGATCAAGCCTTGGTTGCTTAATGAATTTGCAGTTGTGAATGAGAGGCAACTTTGGTGAATATGTTGGATAGGTGCGATGATATGGTTAGAAGCAATGCACTACTTGATCTTTTGACTGGAGATAGGGAGTTTTATATAGTTAGAAACAGTGCGATCATAGATGAAATGGCCATCCACTTCAGTGTGCTCGGTTTACCTACGATAGACTAGATTTGTTTTTTGAAGAGTGACAATATTTTATTAAAATAAATAGAAGAAGAGTACAAGATATAGAAAAACAAAACAAAAAAAAAAAAAGATCATAGTATACAACCACTATTGGATTCTATTTCCATACAAAGCAAAATCCTTTATAATCCACACCCAAAAAGACTCATTCCGACCTTTTCTCAAATTTTTTTTTTTTGATCTAGATGGATTGAAAGAAGAGGAAGGGGCGGTTGTGGTGGTGCAGAGCCAAGGTGCAAAAGGTCTGTATCCACTTAGATTTGAGGATAAGTACCCAAAAACTTGGGTTTTGGGAGTCACTGCAGGAGGGGGGCTGTAAAACCAGCAAAAGGGGTCCCACCTTTGACCGAAACCCTAAGTCAACCTTAAGCGAAGGTGGGTGGGCAAGGGATGAACACCACTGCAAAGTTGTAGCACGATCTGATCATAGGTGAGACGGATCGAAGCCAAACTTTGAAGCAGGTTCAGTGATGGGTCGCCTGCAGGAACGAATCTGAGAGCAACAAATGGGGTAGCAGTGGAGACCAAGGTTGCATTTGGATGAGGGGGATGTGAGCGGAATGAGGGGTTTCCTCTCATTACCCCTGTTTGGTAAGATATTCAAGGGGTAAAAAATCTACCATTTACCTCTACACACAAGGAAACGAAAACCCCTCCATCTCAAGAGGTAATCATCTTACCTCTCCCTCTCTTTGCCCCTCCATACCCCCTCTCATCTTCTAATCTTTCATTTACACGATATATTATTATTTTTATTTGATGAATATTATTTAATAATTATGTTCATTTTTTTTATTGATTTCCATCTAAACTTGTTATTATAAAAGCATACTAAAACATGTATTTTGTTAGAAATATTGGCCAATTGAAATATTAATTTTTCAAAAGGTAAGTCCGTTTTTTAAAATGTTGCTAATATTTGCATTTAATTTTTTTTCTTTATGAACTCGAATCAAAATATGCCCTTTTATCAAAAAAATTACCAACTAAAAAACAAATTTTTATTATTGGCTTTTTTTCTTAAATACTTCTGATATAATTTTGGACAATTTTTTTGTCTAAACATGAACCATAATATCCATTTTTCACAAATCTCAATCAGTTTTTGTGAATATTGCTAATATTTTTATATTTTACCTTATTTTTGTCTGTTAACTTAAATGAAAATATCCATATTTCATAAATATCAGTTTTTTGGAAATGTTGCTGATTTTTTTTTTTTTTAAATATAGTATTATAGTCCATTTTGACTTGTAATATGGGTTTTTAATATTAATTTTGTCTTAGATAAGCTCTTTTTTTTTTATGAGGGAGGGGGGGAACCTCGAGCACAACCCTACTAAACCCCCCTTTTCGGGTGATGTCCCACACCCCCATAATATAGCTACCGGGTTAGATGAGTCTTATTAACTTGAATTTTTTATAAACTATTATAATAGCTTATTATGTTATGTATTTTTATGAAGAGATGTGTTGCCATTTTTAATTTATTTCTTAGGTTTTAAAAAAAATTATGTAGAAAATATTTTTTCTTCGTCTAACTTCTTAAAGTTGGAATGCAAGTGCAAGAACTTTATTTTAAGTCATAATCATGGTAAGGAATTCATAGAAAATTGTATAATATTATTGTAAGATATATTGTTAGTTTTTATTTGAAGGATATTATTTACTAATTATGTTTTGTTTAATTTTAATATTTATATTATATGCATTCACTAAAAATCATTGATCTCCATAAAATTGATCGGGTTTCCCCTGCTTAGAGTTAACAAACAAGATTTTTTTTCTTTGAGAGTAAGCTCTGACGTTTCCATTGTAATTGCCAAACAAGACATGGGTAACACCTGCATAAGGGTAACCCTTGTTCAAGGGTAACCCCAGCTCATGAGTAACCCCTTCAAAATTTGCCACTCATCCAAATGCAGCCAAAACCCAACCTCAACCAAATGGAGAGGGAGGTGGACCAAGGGTGACGACACCATGGGGGTTTGAAGGCCAATTTACAGAGATGCTCGCAGATCGAGCCAAAAAACCAAAACTTGGTGATGGTCTTGAACCGTGTGAAACTGCGCCAGCAAAGAAATATTGTTAAGAGAGGGCTACAAAAAACCAAACATATTTGATGAGTTGATGCTGCTGGATTCTGGTGATGTACAGTAACTCCGGCGGGAGGAATAGTAAAACAGACAATTAATAATTCTCCCTAGAAATCACAGAGATCGGTTCTGGCTGATGCCATGTAGAAAGTGATGAGATGATGAGGAAGAAGAAAAGGGAAATAGAGAGATTGGAGGGAATTCTTTCTTTGTATTGTATTCGGTTAAGAAGAAGAAGAGTAGACATGCATATATAGATTACAAGGAGCCAATCAAGGCGGCAAAAAAGGAAACAATAATCAATTACACTTAATGACATCTTTCGCTCAACTCTTGAATTAAGACATGTGAATACAACATGACCTAGTAAGTTAGGTTGTCTAGCCTGGTCATATGATATGATTTGTTTATTATATTTTTGGAATGATCATGTACTGTCATTGTCTTTTGATACTGTTTTAGCAATGGATTTGAAAGCTTTCTAATTTTGTAGGACATGTATAAAAAGGCGGCAGAATTTTGGGCAGAATTACGTGTTGAATTACTGGCAGCAAGTGCAGTTCTTGGCGAGGAGAAGCCGAATAGTAACTTGTGGCGATTGTACTGGGCAAGCCATCAGGTATTCCTCGTTTTCTTTCTCTCTCCCCTTTGGGAGTAGTTCTTAATGTTTCTTGTAGGTTTTCGCTTTTGATGATAAACAATTTCTTCTTCGTTTTCTTTGGGAGTTCCTTTTATGTCATATCTTTGTGCTGGCAGCGTTTCTTTAGACACATGTGCATGTCAGCGAAGGTTCCTGCTGCTGTGAGGCTGGCTAAGCAAGCATTAGCAGACAATAAATGTGTTGTCATTGGTCTGCAGAGTACTGGAGAGGCTCGAACTGAGGAAGCTATGACAAAATATGTCTGTTTCTCTTCATGTTTTCTTTCAATTTCCATGTCATTATGTGTTTCTAGTATGCACTCACTGAAATGCGTGTCTTTTGTGTTATTTTGAAACAGGGCCTGGAACTCGATGATTTTGTTTCAGGTCCTCGGGAGCTTTTGCTAAAACTAGTGGAAGAACACTACCCTTTGCCTGAAAAGCCCGACACGGGACCAGGTCTGTCAGGGTTCTATGCAAGCTAATCTGATTTCACAATTTATCATTATGCTTGTTGTAAATAGATTTGTTTCTGAATGTGATTATAGGAGAGGAGCACGTTAAAGAGCTTCAACGAAAGAGGCATTCAGCAACTCCCAGTGTTTCTTTTAGAGGGAGAGTTAGAAAAGTTGCAAAATGGAAAGCAGCTAGTGATGGTGAAAGTGATGAGGAATCTGAAAGTGAGTTTCTTTGAGGCATGTGTAGGGATATTAAGATATTAGTGTCTTAAACCACCTATAATTTTCTTGTCTTTGTTGGAATTCTAAGAGTTGTGAGGAAGATATGTTACTGGTTCCGAATTGGAATGAAGATTGACAAGCTTCACTGTTTCATACCATGAATCCTGAATACTGAGGACCTTCACTGTACACGGGTTTAAAGTCACTATAGCAAGTCTTGAAAGAGATCAGTTTCACAAATTAGCATTGATATAATACATTTTGTTGAAGATTTGAAAACAGTATAGGAAAAACCTAGTGTCTCTGACGTAGTTTAGAATAGTTCCTTACTCTAGGAGTGCATGGAATTTTGTCAACTTGACTACAGTTGAATAAAAAGAAAGACCTGATTATCTATAAAATATTAAATACATAATAACTTGTAAATTATCACCACTTTTTCAAGGGAAAAGAAGCTTGAGTGTGCATCTCCTCATCATTGTTTTCATCATCTCATAAAGCCATCCCATCCATCCAAAATCAGCTTTCTAAGCTCTACTTTTCCATTATACCTTATCAAAAATAATGTTTGCTGTCACACCACAATTGATCATGAACTTCTTGACCACATCAATTAGGGTCTTTAAATGATAGCCTTATCAAGCACATACTTCAAGATGCTGCATTTGAAGTCCTTGATTTACTCTCGTCTCTTTCTCTCTAACATCCCTTCTTTACAATTTTTTTTGTTATTCTGGACATCTTTTTAACATATGCATTTCATCAAATTTCATCTATGCATCAATTCTTGTACATTCAGCACTAAATAAAAAAGTTGCTATTGGTGATTATAAGAAAAATTAAAATAGAGAAAAGGATATCCTTTTGGACTGAGGCATCCATCTGTGATAACTATGACATGGATGTTGCTGATGGATTCAAATTGACATGCATAGACCAGTTTGGTATAATGATAATTAGGTTTAGAAGATTTTGGCCCAACCCTCAATAGCAGGTGAGTGCATGGTATGCATGGATGTCCAAGGATCTGCATGGGATTGTCTATTGGTCCCACATGTAGAATAATAAGAAGAAAAGGAGGAGAAGAGAAAATATGGAGAATAGTACTTCTTTGAATTGTATTGAATATCTTTGAGAAAGGGTATACATCAAGTATAAATAGATTATAGAAAGCCACTAGGGTGGCTAAATAAGGAAGGAACAAATAAAGAATAAATCAATTACATCAATCACTAATCTATTTACAACTAATATATTGACTTTCCAAACTAAGGAGACTCAGGTCAACTCTGTCTAGAAATGGGTCCCACAACACCTATCGTGACCTAAAGTGATTCCCACAACACTCCCCCTCAAATTGGTTCGAATATGTTGAGTAAACCCAGCTTGCTAACAATCAAAGAGAGTTGAGTTCGAGGAACTGCCTTTGTCAACATATCAGCAAATTGATTTTTAGAATGCAGATAAGGAGTGAAAAGTCGACAGACAGAAATATGCTGACGAAGGAAGTGACAATCAACTTCAATGTGCTTAATGCTCTCATGAAAGACTGCAATCTTGATTGTCACAAAACATGATAAGCTGATTAACAAGAGCAAAGCCCAACTCAATGAGTAACTCCAATGATGAATAGTAATGCCGACGAGGAACAATAAAACGGAATAAAAGAAATCTTCTTAAAGCATCCATAAAATGGTTTTGGCTGATACCATGTAGAATAATAATAAGAAAAGAAGGAGAAGAGAGAATATGTAGAAGAATACTTCTCTGAATTGTATTGAATATCTTTGAGAAAGGGTATACATCAGTATAAATAGATTTAAGAGAGTCATCAGGCTCGCCAAATAAGGAAAGAACAAATAAAGAATAAATCGATTACATTAATCACAAATCTATTTACAACTAATATGTTGACTTTCCAAACTAAGGAGACTTGGGTCAGTTCTGTCCAGGAAGGGTCCCTCAACACCTATCTTGACATGAAGTGGGCCCCACAACACCACATTGATTAAATTCTGAAGCTTTTTTATTTTTTATTTTTCCTATTAAATTGGGGGCTAATATGGTTAATTTATTATTAAATATGGTTAGGAATGGAAGCTTACTATATATTTAATGGTTTAGATGGTAATGTGATGTGCACGATTGACTTGGGTTGTAAATAAACAATTATAAATACGTAAATACTTCTGTTTAGATTTGGTGATCATCTTTTGGAATTATATTTTGGATATTGAAATATTTTGAAAATATCCCATTGTTATATATTGTGTTTGATTGTCATATTATAACATATTACTAATTTAAAAGCCATTGCATGGGAAGGGATTCAAATCCATGAGTATGACCATTTAGTTAACACTCAAAAGCTTCTACCATAGTGTCATTTCATATGTTTTTGTCAGTTATATGCATCAAAACTGTAATGACCATTAACTGGTGACTGAAACTCTATATGCCCTACATGTAATTCTAATTTTTCTCTAATTGATACATTTAATTTGTTATAATACTTATATTTTTGTTTTTAAAAATATCTTATTTTCTGTGATCTTTTCCCGATAACATCATGATAAAACTTAAATATTTGAAAATATCCCAATATTATTTTTAGCTAATGATATCCCAAGAACGATACTTGTGTCTATGGGTTGAAGGGAGCCAAGGGTAAGTGGCATGTACTTAGGAGTGGGAATTCAGCCAGTTCTGTGCTTTCCTGCAGTATTCATCATTGCTTCTTTTATTTGTTTCCCCTTAGTGTTTGCTGATTTGCATCTTTATAGAAAGGATTTGTACATTGGAAACCCTCATTTATGGTCTTTTGGCCTAGAACTAGGAAGTTATCTGGTTGCATCCGGGACATACTTGATCATGCCACATTTCAAACCTCTGAAATGCATTTTATATTTTATTGGGACTTTTTCCCTTGTTCCTGTGGACTTGTGTTGTGAATGTGCCTCTAAACTTCAGAAAATATCACACTATTGGCAAGATAAATTTTGAAAATAAACCTGCGTTCTATGAGTAAGTAAAATAAAATGAAGACCATTTAAAAATGAAAAAAATAAACAAAACATTTTACTAGTAATACGAAGAAAAGTTATTGTCATAAAGGGTTTCCATTTGTGTTCTGAAAAGGTGATGGGAGAAATGTATTAAATAGAAGAGAAGTACAAGAAAGAAAACCTTGGGTGCACTCGAGGGCACACCTCAGGATGTGAAAGGGCATTCATTGAGGCACCTTCTTTGAGCTCTTGTTAGTTTTATGCCTTTTTTTTTTTCCAATATGAAACTTATGGGGCCACTTATTGTTATGATGCCTTGTGTTATTTTCTCCTATAAATTCTGAAAAACCTGCTTTTCTATGAGAGAATAAATTGAAAGACCATTTTTTAAAAGGAAAGAACAAATCATTTTAGTCGTAATACAAAGAAAGGTTGGTTTCATAATGGGTGTTCATTGATGCACTTCATAGGAAGCCTCCTGTTATATATGTTTTTACCGAGTGAAACTGATGGGGGTCCTTATCCTCATGATCCTCGTAGTGTTCTTTTGTCTCATTCAGTTTCAAATTATCTGTACACATTGGAAAAAAGTTTTCATTGACTTTGAATGGAGCAATCATAAATTTTTGTCTGTTGAGGGGCTTCTTAAAATCATGGTGGAAATGCTACATCTGCATTGCGATTAGATTCTTGTCAAATTATCCTTCTTCACCTGTTTTGTTCCATCCTAATAATCTTTTGCTTTTTAAATTTACATTAGATGCCCAACTTTTTAACACCTTTTATTTCTATAGCACTTGAATACTTATTTTTTATGAATTTGAATGCCCATATACAGTGGTAAATCATTTGTATTGTGGTGTGCTGCATAATTCTTGTTTCACACCTTATTTGATATCTACCTACTGCTTTCTCGAATCAGCCTCAGTCTTATCACAAATATCTAGTTAAATGCTTATTGTTGCATTAAATGCAGTCCAGGCTATAATCTGGATTGGCCTGGTGGCAACTCGGAAAAACATATTGATATTCCGGCATAAAAGAACACAAAACCACCACCATTCTTCACATAAACAGCAGCAGTATAGGAAAATGAACGCACCATACTATGTAACACAAGCATTTTAGGGTCTGGAGTCATTGGCCCAATGTATCGAGGTATGTTTTTTTTTTTTTAAAAAGCAAAGTGGTTTTCCAGCCCACTTTTTATTTTCCCATGCTTGCTAAAAGATGGGATTTTCAATTAAAATGTGCATTGATACATGTGCAAAGAGTAGGTTTCTACCTAAAGGTCATTTTCAAGGAAACCACTTTCCTATGGGGGAGGCTAAGAAAGTTGATTTTCCTCTCCACTTTCTAATATGTGAAAACACACAAACATACCTAAGTTATACCTCGCATATGGATGCCCATGTGCAACGTTTTAAAAACTGACCTGTGAATGAAACCATTTTAGGAGAAGGTTGGGTCGAATAGGTTTCAACTGATTCAACCTCGGTCAAACTCGGTCAAACCCATGGCATGGATGTGATGTCATAAATAAAATTAATTAATTAATCAATCAATTAATAATAAATCGGTTAAAATATTATAATATGTAACTAACTATAAAATGTCAAATGCCAAATACAAAACACATAATATATAAAAGTTAATAATAACATTTTTCATAAAAATGTCTTGTTCACACTAATTACAATTATAAATAACAAAATAGTCCAACAATCCAATTTGATAAGTTTCAAACCTTTTGTGGGTTGGCTTAACTGCCCAACCCTTTCAAGTTGTAGGTGAGTGTCGATTTTCTAGGGTTCGAATTTTGAAATAGGTTTTAAAGAAAACCAAATTGTATTGGTGAAGTCAAGGTTGAACTGCTAGGAGGGGTGGGTTTTAAAACACTACTCATATGAAACCTTTCCTTGAGTTGTCATTGGACTCCAATGAAATGAGGAATAAGAAATTTGTGTTTCTCTACAAAGTGAGTCGTATTACCCCTAATTCTTTGCTCATGTCATATTACTTTCTAAAGCAAACCAAGTAGGTTCTACATCATCTTGACATGTAAAGCCATGCGTAATACATCATAGATATTCTCAACCTTCAAAACATAAAAACAAGTGAAATTACTTGCTCACTACTCTACTTTTTTTTTGAGCAGTAACAAACTTAACTTATATTATTAGAAAAAAATTGAGTACAAGAGTAGAGGGTGTAAAATGGATAGGCCCAACTGATACATGCGTTGGGAACATCAAATAAAACCAAAGCCGAACAACAAATATGTAACCCGATGAACAACAAGCTGTCCCTAAATCTGTCTTCCTTAAAGATAAAAGATTCTGGAGACTAGGCTGTCAACTCCATTATTAGCGAAAAAGTCTGCCACTTCGTTGGCTGTGCAATTGACCTGGATGAAGGATACATCAAGTCATGATGTGAGGGCCCTAATCTCCCTAACCATGGTAATCAATTTCTAAGGAGGTCGCTTCAAACCTTTTGCCCATTTGACAGTATTTGCTGAGTCCCCTTTGATTACTAGTTTTCTATCCCCAAAATCTGCCTAAATGGTCACGACTCTCCTAGTACCGAGCAGTTCCACCTCATTTGAATCTTTGTTCCCCACTGATTCTGTGAAAGCTAATGACGTTTGGCCGTTATGATCCCTGAGAACCTCACCTATTTCGGCCAGACCCAGTTTTCCCCAAGATGCCTTATCCACATGGAATTTTAGGACACCTCTTTGGGGAGGTGGATCATTTAACCGAGAGTCTAGATTTCCTAGGGAGACCTCTCATGCAACCATCCCATAATGACATATCGTTGGCTTTAAAGTCCTTGAATTCTTTGGTAGAAGTGAGCCATATGCAAAGCCTCCATTTGGCTTTTTGAAAAAGCTCGTTGACCTTAGTGGATTTCCTTCAAAGATTCTCGAATTTCTCTCCTTCCAAATAGTCCAAGAGGTAGCGGCTGGGATTATGCTCTAGGCCATTATCCTCCTAGTGTTGAGGGTAGGAAGAGACCACGATTCCAATAGTCCTTTGACAGAGTCTGCAGAGACCCAAGATACATCCATAAGGTCGACAAAATTTGTCCACATATTCTAGACAATGGGGGCATGTTGTGACAAAGAGATGGTTGACAGTTTCTTCTAATGACCCACAGAGAGGACAACTAAGGTCCTCTTCATTCCTCAACAAACCTCTCCTTTCAAGGTGCATTCTAGTATGGACCTTCCCCTTCGTCACACACCAAACAAAGGTCTAAACCCTAGGAGGCGCCAAACCCTTCCAGACTATACTAGATGGAGGTGTTGAGCTGATTTGATTCTGTGTAGCCAAGCAGCCATTGTCTTTTTCGAATCCCGATTAGTCACCTGTCCACACTAGCTCGGCCCCATCCCCTTGAGAAAGTGGGCATTCACCTAATTGACTAAGCAAGTCCTGCAAATTCTCATTCTCAAAGAACCTACTCATAAAATCAATCTGCCAAAAGATGATGTTGCGTTCCTCTCGGTAATAGTCCTGAACCTGGGCTTGTTGATCTCTGGCAGCTCTAAATAACCTAGGATACCTTTCCCTCAATGGCCTTGCCACCCACCTATAGGTCTTTCCAGAAGAAGGTCCTATTACCTCTGCCTATCAACCATCTGAGTTTGTCTTTAAACGTTTTCCCCACTACCCCCGGCCCAAATTCCACCATGCCCTAAGTACTACTGAACGAAACTTTTCCACTTATTCGCTCAAGAACCACTCGTTACCATCCTTTGTTCTCCTAATCCACAAAGCATTCCTCTCTCTTCCAAATCACCAACCCCATTTACGCAACAGGGCTTGATTCCTAACTTGTAATGGGACAATTCCAAGACTACCGTCGGTCTTTGGTCTAGTCACTTCCGGCCAAGCTACCAAATGCGCTCTCTTTTTCGACTCTTGGTCTCCCCAAAGGATTCTTCTGAACAAGTGTTCCTATTTCTTGGTAACCCCTCTCGGCATTTCAAAAAGGGACATATAATACGTTGGGAGATTGATTAGCACGGATTTGATTAAGGTCCACTGTTCACCCATGGAAAGGAATTTCCTCCCTAACCTGCTCACTCCTCTACTTAAAATCCAATAAAATAGAAGGTCCAAAACTTATTCACAAAGTCCAAAACCTCATAAATGGATCCTATGTAATGGGACCATGTTAAGTGAAATTTAGCAAGAAACTTGCGACGACCATAAACTCGTAAAATCGGGGCTTTGGTCCTCATGGCCTCAATTGAAAACCTCCAGTTTCACATCAATTGGGCCTCTCAATGGTCACACAAAATACAAATGGGCCATTTACACAATGTAGTCTTCATCTATTGGGCTTATTAGATCTTAATCAGTTAGTGTTTATCTAATTTATTTAGCGTTAGGGTGGGAATTTAATTATTTCTAACTGAATTTGTTGAATCATGCAGATGAGTCTGATCATGAATCTACTGAATCTGATGAGGAGTTTCACATGTGTGAGATTTGCAATACTGAAGAGGTAATTGGTTAAATTATTCATCTGTTATATGTTTGTGTACAGGCGTGTTTCTGATTGTTTTGATGCATTGATCTCTAATCAGGATAAAAAGAAGTTGCTTCGTTGTTCCTGCTGCAGCCGATTAGTCCACCCTGCTTGTTTGATACCACCTTTGGTAGATTTTGTGCCTGAGGATTGGTCATGTTACTCTTGCAAGGAAAAGACAGAGGAATATCTTGAAGCACGGCACGCGTACGTAGCGGAGCTCTTGAAAAGGTGGTGTTCTAATGTCAAGATACTATTCTGATTTTTACTCTTTCAGAATAACTTTTTATTTTGATTAAAATAAAGGTTTCGACATTATCAGGTATGAAGCAGCCAAGGAACGTAAAACTAGAATTTTGGAAATAATTCGCTCCTTGGATCTTCCAAATAATCCCTTGGATGATATAATAGATCAGGTAATGTCCAATATTTATTTGATTTAATTTTTCATGAGTAGGCACTGCATGATGAAATGTACTGTTTGCTTCGTATTATTATCTGAATAATGTTTGACATTTCTTTAATCTTAATGTGTTCTCCGAGTTGGCACAGCATGATCAAATATTGTCTCGCTTTGTAATTACTCTCTCTCTCTCTCTCTCTGAATCAAAGCATTATCATTCCTGCAAAAAGTGTTTCTACTGTTGAATAATTCATGTTGTTGGAGAAGTGGACTTCTATCCACCTGGATCCAAAAATAGTGACATGTTTCAAATTTCATTTCTGATGTTTTGAAAATTAAATATAATACTTTAACCCATTGGAAGTTACTATTTCTATCATTTCTTTTCTTTGAATAAATTCATTGAAGAACAGAAGGTACAGGTGGGATTAAAGATGAGATGGAGTGAAGCTTCCGAGTAGCCTACACCCTTACATATAAAGAAACCTTTGAGAAGCATTTAGAGTAAAAGCATATAGAGTTGTCCTTAATCTTAAAAATGGTCAACTTGTAAGTCATTTCTCAGGACTCCATTCTTCTCCACGAAGTTAGCCAATCTATTAGTCTATCTCTTTACATGTACAAAGGATACTTCCTAATTCCTTTGACCTTTCGTCTCTCTCAAAATAGCGGAAGAAGCTTCCACATCAGCCTTTTGGTCCCTTGAACCCATCGAAAAGCATTCACTGTTCACTTTCTATAATAAGCTTGAAGATCCTCAAAGCCTCCATGATCGCTCTAAGCTTTGCTTCGTTTGAATCCATTCTCCACTCCGAACTTTAAAAAAAGATGTGAGGACCGACCCTTAAGTTATGAAGAATGCCATCTATCTCGGTAGGGGTGGGTTTACCTCTTGCTGCATTGCCCACATCTACCTTCATTGAACTTTCATCAAGCTTCTTCCATCTTTCTACAACCCTCTCCTTTCTCCTTGATTTTTCATAAACCACTTTACACTCTCATGTTATATCAGATGAATGGTTCCTAGAAATGCTTCCTATCTTTCACCTAGTTGATTAATTGTGTTCTTGCGAAGTCAAATGTTTCAAAAGCTGATCTTTGTTTCCCCTCTAAGATCCTACCAAGTATTCCTTCCAAATTTACTTTTTTTTGAGTGGTAACCAAGAAATTTTATTAAAATATAAAAAGAACATATACAAAAGAGGAGCAAGAGGTCTAAAAGGATTAGACCCAAACAGACAAAAAGAAATGGAAAAGAACAAGCAAATAAAACAGAAAAAAACTATAAAAAACAAAAATAAGAGCCTCTCAAAGGAGGAAAACGCCAGAGAAAAGATCAAGGAATCCAAACTTGGCAAAAATAATCTGCCACTCCATTCGCTGCACGGTCAATTTGGACAAGGGATACATCCAGCCCCGATACGAAGTCCCTAATCTCTCTAACCAAAGTGATCAATTTCCAAGGCGGGCGTCTTCGTCCTTTAGTCCACTTGATTACATTTGCCGAATCTCCTTCAATGATGAGTTTTCCTTGCCCGTACATGTTATTTTCCTTCCAAATTTACTATATCACTACTACAAGTATTTTTTTAGAGCAATAACAAATAGAATAAATTATATTAAAAAAAGGAAGTACAATATATGAGGCGGCATCATTGGGTCTACTACAAAGTCCTCCCCTTATCCCTAAACAGATTCCTATTCCGACCAACTACATGACCCCTGTGTGGTGGTGAAAAAACCTGAGAAGCTCACATAGGAAAGAGAATTGATTGTATGACTATGTTCTAATTTTAATTGTTTTATTGAATCTTGAGGCATTAAGTCCATAAAGTACATTTTTTTCCTACATTGTCCCTAGGTGGTGATGAGAACCTTGGCAGCTCACATAGAAAGGAGAACGGATTGTATCGCTATATTCTAATTTTTAATTGTCCGTATTGAGTCTTGTTGGACAGTGATCCTTTTGCTCATAATTTGGTTTGTTTGGTTGGAATGAAATAGATGAATTTTTTAGGACAAAGTTGTTCCATCAAAGTTGCAGCTTGCAAAATTAGATTGAACATTATTTATTGGGATTTGTCTTTAGATTCTTTTTCTTGTATAAATATTGCCTAGTTCAGTGGTAGTTGGATGTCATTGACCTAAGTCTTGCTATATGTTTTTATGGTTTTGATGAAGGCCCCAGGTCTAATTTTGCACTCTTCCAAGGTCTCCAACAAAATTTAAAAGAAAATCCCAAACTTGGCTGAATTGAAGTGAGAACCTGATTTTGCAGAATCTCCAGAAATCCTCAGATCTCCTTCAATTCCCATGCAATTGCTAAGTCACTCAAAATTTGAGAAAATGGGATCTTAATTAGAAAAATAAACCTTGGATTGAATTTCACTCCAGAAAAGGATTAATGGCTCAAAATCTTACTAGGAATTTATTTATGTAAATTCACACAATGAAATTCAAATTATTCTATTGAAACTAGAATTAAATTGCAAGAAATAAAATTAATTCAATGCAATAATTACAAAATTAAAATTAATTCTTTGCAAAATTAAAAGTAGAAATCAATAGAATTAGAGAGAGATAAACTTAGTTGCACAAAACAAAGAGAAAGAAAGAACACAAACTTGGATGCCTATGGCTGCCCATAGTTCCTCAATTTATAAAGAGCTCTTTGAATAAAATTACAACTTTGCCACCTTAATCACCTCTTTATCTCAACCCTGTACTGCATTGAACTAAAAGAGAAAAACACCAAAAATAAACCTTAGAGTCGACCACCTCCTTTGCGCCACCTCCTTGTTATTAGGTTTCTTCATTTTAGGGATCTCCACCTCCTTTAACTAGTTGACCACCTCCTCTCAAGCAATCCCACAACTTTCCTCTCTCCTCAAGATATGGTCCTTGAAAAAGGGTATTTGGAGGCCAAACACCAAAAATGAGTCCCTAGATCCATATACTAGGTCCATATGCACTTATTTAAATAATATGGTGGTCCAATTGGATGATTTGAATTTTTTTTTTCGAAATATAAATGCAAGGCAGGGTCTTCATTTTCTTGGATGCACTTGCATAAGGCTCCCCTGCTTGAAAAAACTTGCCCTCGAGTTTGCTTATTCAAGGATCTAATTTCACTTCAGAAAAGGATTAAAGGCTCAAAATCTCACTAGGAATTTATCTATGTAAATTCACACAATGAAGTTCGAATATTCTATTGAGAATAGAATTAATTTGCAAGAAATAAAATTAATTCAATGCATTGCAAAATCAAAATTAATTCTATGCAAAATTCAAATTACAAATCAAGAGAGCTAGAAGAGAGAGATTAAGCAAAGAGAAAGAAGACAGACGATGCCTTTGGTTATCTATGGTTCCTCAATTTATTGAGAATTCTTTGAAAAAATTACAACTTTGCCACCTTAATCTCCTCTTAATCTCAACCCCACACTACATTGAACTAAAAGAGAAAAACACCAAAAATAAGCCCTAGAGTCGGCCACCTCCTTGTTATTTTGAGGTTCTTTAATTTTAGGCATCTCCATGTCCTTTGACTAGTTGACCACCTCCTCACAAGCAATCCTGCAACTTTTCTCTCCTCAAGATATGAGCCTTGGAGAAGGGCATTATGTAGCCCTAATCTTCTTGTTCTTCTTTTCATTGTGGTTTTATGTGCACATGAGGTTCTCCTTCTCATCCTCATTATGTTCTTCTTGCCTTTTTTTTTTTTTTTGAGGGGTAACTTCTTGTAGTTTTTCTTCCTCTTCATTCACCATCTTTTCATCCTCATCCTTCCCCTTATTTTTTTTTGGATGATTTTTTTTTTTTTTAAATCATGAAGCAACGACATATGATACAACAAAGAAGCCCAGCTGGGCCAAAACTGTGACAAAGGAAGAATACACCTGGCTGGGGAAAAAAAAAAAATTAAAGGACAGCAAAGGAGAAAAATAGAGACCCATGTTCTTGTTCTCCTTTGAGAGAACATTGACCTCCTTTTTTGGCGATTGCTTTAACTCGCTGGCGCTGAATGTTAGATGTGAGATACTCAAAATGTCACTTTTCCATGTTAACATGCAGCTTGATGGCCCTGATAATGTCGCAGAAATGACAGGGAGGCGGGGTATGTTAGTCAGGGCTTCTAATGGAAAAGGTGTCGTTTATCAGCAAAGGAACACGTGAGTCTGGATAATGTAGTTATTGTTTTAAGCTTTACCTTTTTGTCTCATAAATTCTATTTGTAATTATCCCAAACAGATGGGCAGAGGCTTTTATGATGATGATTATATGCTATTCGTAACTTTCCTTTCAGAAAGGAAGTCGCCATGGAAATGGTTAATATGCATGAGAAGCAAATGTTTATGAATGGTAATAAATTGGTTGCTATAATTTCTGAAGCTGGATCAGCTGGTGTTTCTTTGCAAGCAGATAGAAGGACATTAAATCAGGTGTGATGCTTGGATAATTATCATCTTCAGTCCATGCCTTGCTTTTATTGTGTGTGTGTGTTTTTTTTGCAAATTAAATTGATAGTTTGAACCTTTGCCTTTCCAATCAGCTGGCAAGCAATGTCTTCAATCAATTATATGCTTCTTATACCATGCTTCTGATTGTTCCTTATTCCTTGTGACTGCCATGCCAGAGAAGAAGGGTTCATTTAACTCTTGAGCTTCCTTGGAGTGCTGATCGTGCCATTCAACAGTTTGGAAGAACTCATCGGTCAAATCAAGCTTCTGCACCTGAGTATAGGTGAGCTCATCATTACTTTTTATTCATATTTTGCCTATTTTAATTGACAATAGTATTGTCATGTGTTCTGGCTTAAAAGTTTCACTTATATTTGATCCAGTTGCTTTTGCATTGGTTTTAGTTTAATCTATTTAGTGAACAGGTTGAGAAAGTTCTTTCCTACAAAATTGAAGCTAATTCAAATTCTTGTTGTGTATTTTTTTTTTTCGCTGCATTGGTAGTTTCCTTTTTTTGTCAGGTAGCGAACATTTCATTAACTAAAAAGAAAGTGCCAAGTACCCTTAAAGAAAAAAAAAAGAAAATGTAAAGAATGGTAAAAAGGACTATGTTGAATGATGAAAACATCATTATCTCCCTTGCATCACCATATAGACCCATCTCACCCCACCTGCACAGCAACTAAAAAGAAAGTGCTAAGTACCCTTTAAAGAAAAAGAGAAAAATGTAAAGAATAATAGAAAGGACTATGTTGACTGACGAAAACATCACCAGAACCTGGATTTTTCTGATTCAGGTCCCATCAAATCTGTGTGTTGGGCCAGAAATTGCTACCCCTAGACAGAGGGGCCTTTTTTGTGGTTATGGTGGGAATCAGTGTTATTAGTAGTTGTTGCTTGATGAGCATTGGTACCTGAATCCTCAGATAATTAATTCACATTCTGATTGACGGTAGACATTCATTTATGGCACATTTGACTTTCCACATTTTGCCTTGTCCCAGTTTTTTCTGCACATTTATCTGCTTGATATACTAGTTTGACAAGAATCCTGGTTTCGTTGATTCTGAGCAGGCTTCTCTTCACTAATCTTGGAGGTGAGCGCCGTTTTGCATCCATAGTTGCGAAGAGATTAGAGACTCTTGGAGCTTTAACACAGGGAGATCGCAGGTGGGGTCAGTTTGTGTCTTATTTTCAAAATGTAGAAAGAAATTGGTTTTATATATTCTCTATAGCATCAATAGATGCTGATCCTGTCTTTGAATCTATCATCATCCTGGTTATTTCTTGCTAATTGTGCACTTTTGTTGCAGGGCAGGGCCATCCTTGAGTGCTTATAACTACAATAGTGGTTATGGTAAAAAGGCTCTGATGTTAATGTATAAAGGAATAATGGAGCAGGTTTTTGTTTTTCTTTATTCTTTAAAATTCTCCTTTGGTTTTCTACTCTGTTGGATTTGTGAGAGGAAATAACAATTGGATGCCATCTGGAAAAATGATTAATGAAAATAATATATATACTTTTCTGTCCTGTTTATTAGGCTCCTCTACCTATCATACCTCCGGGATGTTCATCTGAAAAGCCTGAATCCACACAAGATTTCACTGTGAAAGCCAGGGCTGCTCTTGTTTCGGTGGGAATAGTCAGAGATTCAGTGCTCGGTAACTATTTCTTTGCTCATGTTCTTCAAATATTAACTGATCAAAATGATGCTTGGATATTTGATTATTGTTCCTTAAGGTGTTTGATTATCAACCAATTCTGTGTTTTTTATAGTCAATGGAAAGGATGCAGGAAAGGTTTCTGGTCGTATAGTTGAGTCAGATATGCATGATGTTGGTCGGTTTCTTAATCGACTTTTAGGGCTGCCTCCCGACATCCAGAATAGGTTTGTTTCTTGCCATTTAGACGATGATATGTTTGTTAAAATATTTATGGATTTTAACTGGGCTAACCATGCTTCTTATTTCCAGGCTTTTTGAATTTTTTATTAGCATCTTTGATGTCCTAGTGCGCAATGCACGCCATGAAGGAAATTTTGACTCAGGGATAGTTGATATCAAAGCAAGCATTATTGAACAAGAAGGACCCCCTAAGGTTATTTCCTGTAGTTGGGATACCTTTGAGACAAAATTGTGTTTGTTTTATATTTTACCAAATGTATTGAGCCTATTTTTTTACAGACTGTTCATGTAGATCATATGTCTGGAGCATCTACTGTTTTATTTACATTCACTGTTGATCGTGGGATCACATTTGAGGTAAGTATTGTAGCTCTATTCAATCGTGAGGTTCACATCTAAAGGTTTATTAAGCACTTTTTGAGGTAGATATATTAATTTTTTGTCATCAACTTTTCATATGTAGTTTGCAACTAACCTGCTTGCGGAAAAACAAACGGATGGGCTTAGTGGTACCAATGATGGATTTTATGAATCTAAGAGGGAGTGGCTAGGCCGTAGGCATTTCCTGTTAGCATTTGAAGGGTATTTTTAATTAATTCTTTTTTATTTAATTCAACTTATTGTTTTTGTTGAATATTTGTTAAAAAAATTCAGCTATTTGGTCATGACCCCAATTTTACTTTTGAAGGGAACTAAGTTCATTGGTTTATGAATTGTTGTTATTCTTGATGTCATATGTTATATTTTTCCACATGGTTTACTCTCTCTCTCTCTCTCTCTCTCTCCCCCCCTCTCTCTCTCTTTCTATGTGTGTGTGTTTGTTCATGTACACGCTTATATGAGCACCGCTGCCTAGCTAGCGGTAGACCTGAAATAGAAATCTCCATTGTGAACCCTCACATAAGGAATCCAAACCTTTTCATAATTCACAATTACCTATCCGTGGGGAATTGATGTATGTCTTAACTTGATGCCTGATTTCCCCAATGAACTGTTTGATTGTCTTGTAAAAAAAATATATTTAGCTAAGGTTAATTAAAATACCAAACTTTCGACCCCTATATCTGTGGCCACGTTAAAGATATGGTAATGAATTTTTGCTCACTCCTTTTTTTCCTTAAATTTGTAAATATGGGGCAAACTTTCAAGCATTGGCACAATAGTCAAAGGTGCACCTTGGTGTGTCTAGGCCTCCACCTATGTTCCAAACTCATTTTGTGCCTCTTGTAGCTCTTAAGGTTGGCTACCTTGAATAAGCCTAGTTTTTAGAAACTTTTTCTATATTAAGCCTATTTTTGAAAGTTCTTATAATAGCTAGTAGATATTATAGTTAACATCAAGGAGTTGCTAGTAATATCTAATTAGAAACTATAATTTATATAAAACATACTTATGCATGTATGTAATACATAATTATATAATGTGTTTGGAGGCTTAATTGTCAAAATATTTTGGTGCTTTAGATGAGTACCATTGTATTTTGTTAACACTGATGTCAATATTGATAAAAATATATGATTATATGCATATTTTAAAGTATCCAAATAAATGTTCTCAACAAAATTAAGCTCACGCCTATACGTGCGCCTTGAACCTTGACTACTATGATCATATGTAATTGTTCCATTTTTTTTTTTTTTGGAGAGAACAATTTTTTTATTGCATCATGAAAAACAAGAATACAAGAGAGAATCTGTTCCATGGTAATGGCCTTCTGTTCCACTCTTTCAATCCTTGGAAACTGTTCTACCTTTATGGTGGTTGCACTTTCAATCATTTCAAATTGTTTTGTGCCAATGGCTCCTTTCTCAAATCTCTACCACACTTTGGATCACGGGAAACTGTTCCATCTTTGGATCTCTACAAGTTGTCGTCTTTTGAACTATTTGGAAGTAGAGAAATTCTAGAATCTTTGAAGGAAAGTCCACCGAGGTCAGTGAGCTTTTTTAAATGCCAAATGGAGGCTTTGTGTTTGTCTACTTTCCAATAAAGAGTTAAAGGGTCTTAAAGCCAACGACTTCTTTTCGTCATGGGAAGGTTGCTGAGCGGACTCACTAGGAAACCGAAGACCTTAGTCAATTGGTTACCTCTTCAAAGAGGTGCCCTGAAATTCAATGTGGACGGAGCTTCTAGGGGAAAACTACGACCAATAGTGATAGGTGGTGTTCTTAGGGATCATAACGGCCAAACATCATTGGTTTTTCATGGAGTTAGTTGGGATTAGCTAGTCAAATGAGGCGAAACTCCTCAATTTTAGGAGAGCTTTGACCATTTGGGCATGTTCCGGGGATGGAAAACTAGTGATTGAAGGGGATTCGGAAAATGCAATAAAATGGGCAAATGGTTTGTGACTTCCCCGGAGATTGATTTCCATGGTTTGGGAGATTAGGGCTCTTGTTTGTGGGCTCGATGTATCCTTCGCCCAAGTCAGTTGCACAACTAATGATGTGATAGATTTCTTTATAAAGAACGGAGTCGACAATAGAGTCTTTGGCGCCTTTCACCTTTGAGAAAAGGAAGAATTAGAGCACGTTTGAAGCTTTTCTGACTGCATTTATTTTGGTTGTTCTATTTTGTTTTTATCAGATGTATTTTCTCATATCTATTTTTCTAGGTGTACCCTTTTTAGACCCTTTTCCCCTTGACAGATTTGTACTTGTAATTTCTCTATTAACATAATTTGTCTATTACCGCTCAAAAAAAAAAAAAAAAAAAATATTAATGGATGCTTTTAATAAATCTGCATCAATGAACCTGTACCTTTTTGGCTCACTTTCAATCATGGGAAATTGTTCCATCTTTACTCCTTTTCTTGAATCAGCAGCTACTGAGTGCACTTTTATCATGGGAAATTGTTCCGTCGTAGTGGCTCTTATGGTTGGAGTGAAAGACACCATAAGATGTGGTGGGGTTCAAACTCGTCCTGTAATGTATTCCTATTGGAGAGTAATCTTGCTTGTTTGGTTGATACTAGGAGCTATCACCTATCATGTAGGAAATCTTCTTTAACACAAGGTGTTAGAATGAAAATAAGGAGAAAAGAAAATAAGGAGAAAAGAAAGTAATGGAGGAAGAGAAAAAAATTGAGAGAGGTAATTCTCTATGTATTGTATTACTTGTATTTCTAGCAGAAGATACATACATACATACATACATATATACATATAAATATACATACATACATACATACATATACATATATATACATATACATATACACATATACATATATACATATATACATATACATATATATACATATATACATATATACATATATATATATATATATATATATATATATATATATACATACATATGTATATACATATATATATATATATATACATATACATATACATATACATACATATGTATATACATATACATATACATATACATACATATGTATATACATATACATATACATATACATACATATGTATATACATATACATATACATATACATATACATATGTACATACATAGAGAGAGAGAGAGAGAGAGAGAGAGAGAGAGAGAGAGAGAGCCAATCAAGGCGAGAGAAAAGGAAAGAAAGATAAGGCGTTAGTCCCTTTACTCGCAATATCAGTGAAAGAACCATTGGTTAATTTCACTTTTACCAAAAGAGAGGACAACTTGCGGAAAAGAGGAAGAACCATGGTTGGTGCTTGTCCTTTCTCTTCTGCTGTTTGGAACTCAGTCTTGGAACAATTTGGAGTGCCTTGGGTTATGCCATCGTTGTTGGCAGAATTATCTTTTTCTTGGGACATTGTCTCAGTTACGCTTAAATGCTCTTCTTTGTGGCATTTATCTTTCTTTTCCATCATTTGGAGCCTTTGGTCGGAACGTAATAACAGGATTTTCAAAGGTACTGTCGTGTCCAGCCTGTTTGTTGCAAGACGTGTACTCGCCAAGTGTGCGTCATTGGCTGCCTCTCTTCAAGAATATCTTTATGTCGGACATCTTGCGAACCTGGAAAGAATGTGTTGATCTTACATGAGCTCAAAGTGTTTTTGTAATTTCCAGGTTTTGGTCTTCCTATGGGCGGCTTCGTTTTCAGTTTTTATTGTTTGTTGCTTTTCTCTTTTCTTTGTATGTACTTGCGCCGTTGGTGGCTCTTTATCTTTTAATATATGAACCATTTGTACAAAAAAAGAAAGAGGAAAAAACATGGAGAAAAGATGGTATATACCAACAATATGATCAGTAACTCTGGAATAAATGATCCAAGAACTGTTGGATGAAGCATGGAGGGCAAGTGGCACAATACTTGAATGATCTGTAGCAACATGAGAGACCTCAGATGATTGGAGATTCTTTAGTTGTAACCTGTCTTGCCACATGGAGGCATACTCATGTTTAGACGCTCAAATGATGTCATTGTCAGCAACAAATGAAGGGATTGTAGTGTGATGACCATTGCTTAGAGGGGGGTTGGCCATGAAGCTTATAATAGGAATCAACACAGTGGTTGGTCATCTTGCAGTATGTACAGAACTAAATACCCTTCTTCTTTGGTCCTCTGGTATCCCATTGGTCATCAAGCAGAAGGTCCTTTCCTTTTAGAGAAGAAGCCCCCTTCGAGATCAGAGCCGACCGATCACCATGTTCAATGGCAGGGGATATAACCAAGCGGCATCTCTCATCACGAAGCAATGTAGAATATACTTCAGTTAGGGTTGGGAGAGGTCGCTTGCTCAAAAGTATCTGTAGGTTTCTCAAATTGATGATTCTCAAGTTGATCAAGTTCCAAACAGGAACTACTTATTTTTTAGTAACATTGAATGAGAGATAACACCCCTGTCGAAGATTGACAACATCCTCGTATAGTTCATAGATGTGAGTGGAGTTCTCATCATCGAAATGCTTAGCCTGGACTGTATCCCACATAAGCCTGTTCACAGGTCGAGTTTGGGTTGGGCTTTGTAAAAAAAGGGCCGAGTCCATTTATATCTAGAAAAGCTCGAGCCCGTCCAAAGCCTGAACTCACCATTTAGAACTTGTTTATTTTGCACTTGGTACTGTTATATTCTTTTATTTTTTATTTTTGTTTTGCAACATGAAACTTTAACCGTGCAGATTGCAAGTATACTTAAATACCTACCACCAATTAAAATTTCAGTCCAAAATTCAATTTCTAGCCACTTGATCTTGATAGTCAAAGTTGGCAGACGTCATTGGAAAGATGATGTTGGGTGATTTTGACTGTTAAGATTGAGTGGTTAGAAATTGATTTTTGAGATAAAATTTTAAGAGATGGTTGTTATTTAACTCTTCTTTCAATTTGTATAGTTATATTTTCAATTTTTACAACCGTTAAAAAATAACAATATATAAAGAATAAGTGGGCTTAAAGTTCGACGGGACTCATCGGGCTTAAGTAAGAGCTTGAGCTCGGCACGTTGAACAAAAATCTTGTTCAAGCCATTTATCCTTTGATGTGGGTAGGATATACACCAGTCCCATATATGCCCAATTTGACACTGATCTGACTTTTAAAAGCCGTTGATCTAACCTATCAAACGAGGCGTATGCTGTCTTAATACATCTTAACATCACTCAAAGAATGGTTGTGAAGGCCATAAAGTTTGTTGATTATATTCTAGATTTACCATATATAGCTACTGGATTGAGTATCCTAGACATTAATGAGCTTTCCTTTCTATAACTGCCTTTTTTTTAGCGGTAACAAAGAAGATTTCATTAATTAAGAAAAACAAGTGCAGAAAAAGAAATACATCACATTAGCGAGGTCTGAAAGAGTTAGACCAACCACCAAAAGAAAACAACATATTACAAAAGAAATAACCCCCTAAAAGAGATACAAAACAATAGCCCTGATAAAGTCCTGCCTAGCTCAAAGAAGGAAGACCCCGGAGTTTGAGTTGTTGACTTTAAATTTAGCAAAGAAATCCACAACCCCATTTGTTGTGCGACTTACTTGGACGAAAGAAACACCTATTCTCCCTAGCTATGGTAGTCAACTTCCACATAAGTCTCTTGAGTCCCTTGGCCCATTTAATTGCATTTGTTGAATCCCCTTCTATGACAAGTGGACCTTGCCCATAGACTTTCTAGATGGTCAATGCCCTCCTAATACTAAGTAGTTCTGCCTCATTTGAGTCTCTAGTCCCCACATTTTCTGTAAAGACCAGTGAAGTTTCCCCCCTATTATCCCTAAGCTTGCTACAACTGCCTTTTTTCAATCTGCATTCTTTTTTGTTGATCTTCTTACATGTTTTTGCCTTTCCACTTTTTGCATTGACCGACTATTTATATTAATGGTGGCCTGAAAACTGCATGGGTATACTTCTTTAGTCCTGTGTATTTTTTTTTAATTTCTATAATGATTATGTCTCATGATTTTATGGGTTCATTATGAATTTGGAAACAATCTTCTTGCATTAATGTAGAAACACATATTGAATTTGTTAGTAATTTTTGGACACATTGTTATTGATACATGTCGTCATAGCACTTTGGTAATCTTTTCTTAAGTATTCTTTATGTTCACTAGTAGGGAAGCATGTGCTTTGCGCGAGTAACATTGTTCAAGATTATATAGAGAATAATTTTCTTTAGTTCATAAACTTTTACATTAAATGTTTTTATTTTTAGATACTAATATGAAAGAATCTCAATTGTATCTTTCAAAATCAGCAAATGTAATTATAAAGTACCCTTTTTTAAATTTTTAGTGAATTTTTATACGAATTTTCTCTATTTTTAGATAATAATATATAAAGTGGAGCCAAATCCTCTCAACTCACCTAATCCTATCTTAGAATATCTTTTTCTATTTTTTGGATGAATTTTGTCTTTTTTGTTTGCTAACATGAAAGTAAATCATAATCGTTTAAGAGCGAATGGTCAAGATTCCTTTTACAGACACATAAACTGTCTCTTTATACATAGATAGAGTAGAATGATTCATGCTATTTTTCAAGCTTACTTTTTCTTCTTGTTCACTGCTTTTTCAGTTCAGATTCAGGAATGTTTAAAATATTTCGACCTGCTGTTGGAGAAGCCTTAAGGTATTTTATGTGCTGTAGATCCTTGTAGTTTTTAAGATCTGGTTCCAGAGAAGTTTTCTTTACTTGAAATTTTCTTAGGGAAATGCCTCTACAAGAACTCAAAAGTAAATACAGAAAGGTGTCATCTCTTGAGAAGGCTCAAAATGGTTGGAAAGATGAATATGAAGTTTCATCGAAACAGGTAGTTTAATTTTTGCAGATTTGCAATTATCTACTGTGTATTCATTTTCCTTTTTAGTTATAGAAGCCTTTTTTTATGTTCTTTATATTTTCATGACTTAAAATTATTTTTAATTTACTAAACTTGTGTCCTATGTGCGGCCCAACTTTACCCCATATATTAGGTCCTTTCAGTAGATTATCCAAGAACATGATATATAAAAAATCATGTTGATCCAATCCTTTCAGTAGAAGCCATGCTTTTTAGGCTCCCTAAATGTTTATTAATTATTTACTTTAAATTATTTTTAAATACTAACAATTGGCATCCTACTTGAGGCCTGTTTACACTCCTTTTGAGGGCCTACTGAAAAATCTTTATGTAAATATGAAAAGCCACAAAAAGCACACAGTCCAATCTTACCATGTTTTTTAAGCTCTTGTAATTTTGATGACCTTAAATTGTTTTTGGAGTATCTAATTTTCCTAGACACCTTTTCTTTTTTAGTTTAGTAGTCATGAGGTAGCCAATATTTACATTTTGGATGAGTCCATTTTGGTTCAATATTAATTTGTAGGTATTCACATACATATAAACTATAATTTAAATATACATATTAGTTTAAATAGAGCCATCTTTTGTTATCATTTTTTATAGTTTGTATTTTTTATGCACATAAAATTTTTAGTGTATAATTTAATTTTTGATATATTATTCATTTCATTAAGTAGGTGTAATATCTCTTGATACTATTTTCATATAGCCACATGTGGAGCATGTGTCTACACTAATATACCAAAAAGAGGGTTTTGAATAGCCAATGGATCTCATCTTTTCAATCCAATTTTCAATCCTCCATGGAAAAGGTGTACCTAGATGTGTCCATTCATACACGCGAAAGGAGCCATCTTTTTACTATTGCTTTTTCGGCCTTCAAATCAGCAAGATTCTTACGACCTTGCTGCATGGCACAAACTCTGCCTCATTTACCCTTTTTAAATGTTGCTTGAAGGGATCTAGAATAAGAAGGAATGATATTACTTTTTTTTTTATTTTTTTATTTTTGAGCGGTAACAAATGATATTGCTTTTATGATCACAAAGGCTTCCATAAACGGTAACAACATTGGAATTACCTTGGCTTCCATCAAAGTTTAGTTAAGTTTAAGATGATATCACAAGGAGGGTATCATTGAACATCTACTATAGGAAAACGCTCTAATGGTCGTTGAAGTGACAAAACATGTGATAAAGGGCTTTGCTGATGAGGATAATGATGAATGACCCATCTAGGTGTGGCATAAATTGTTGGAGTTCAAATTGATTAATAGCATTAGTGGGGAGTGTAGAGTCCAAGAGATGAGTTCTCCATCATCATGATCATGCGTGTCAAATTGTTCCATGGATAGTAATATCTCTCTAGCCAATAGACTTGAACAAATGGACTTTATTCTTGATCAAGGCCTTTTATCAACTCTCCCTGTCATGGCCTTGCATCTCAATAAAGAGAAGTTGGTTTTGTGTTATAAAAAGGCAGTAATTTTTCAAAAAAGAAAAAGAAAATAAGGTAGTATGTAATTAGACACACTCCTCATCTGATCTAACTTAAATGGCCACGTGGGTACTCTTGATGTTGGTGTTCCATTGAATGCTGAGACCATTTAAGATCCAAAGTGGTCCCATGATTGGATCAAGAATTTTTATAGACCACATCAGACTACAAAAAACTACCTTTATTGGATCAATGAGGGCATGTTTTCTAATTTTCTTAAGTTCACAACTATTATGTGTGTCAAGGTATTGTAGAGTTTCAAAAGGATAAGCAGCCAACCAGTTGCTTTGTAGAAATGGGCTGCAATGAAAATGAGTAAATTGGGTTGCAGACTCGTCTACTTGATTCCCTAAAATGGGTGTGGGGTTCTACCCTCCTGAAATTTCAAATTGTGTTGAATCTCATGAACTTAGTTTCAAGATATTTCAGTTGAAACGCTAAAAAAAATGCTTCCTTCCTTGCTGTCAAATGCACATGGAGCCAACCCAAAATCTGGTGATGAAAGTATGAAACTACCAAAAATGTTGTGATGGGGTCACCGATCCCTATGCCAACACCAACTCTTTTGTTGCTCTTGAAAGTGGAGTGATTATTAGAGCAAAGGCTCTTGCTGAAGATTAAGAGGGTGAGGAGAACTAGTTATTAGAGCAAAGGCTCTTGCTGAAGATTAAGAGGGTGAGGAAAAACCTAGTTCGAGGTGAAAAGGTGGAGGACTGGAGCAGGTTCCTTTGTTGTTGTAGAAGTGAAAAGGGATAGAAAACGTGTATCTCAGTTTTTTTTCCCGATGTATAGTACGAGCCAAATGCCATTTCACATGTAGAGCCATTTTTCGTTTCATCACATCTACCGGTGCATTGTGTCGAAACTAATAGAAACACACTTTTTTTTTATTGAGAAGTAATAATATTAATATTATTAATATGAGAAAACAATTACATAAAATTGAGAAAGGGTGTAGAAGGGCTAGACTAGCAAAAACAAAAACAAAAATAGTAAATAGAAAAGGCTACAAGTAAGACGAAACCAAATAAAGAACCCAAGATCTATACAAACACCTTGCTCGACCCCCTGTCTGAAATGAGAAAAGCTCCTGAGATTGAATTGTCAATTCCATTTTTAGCGAAGAAATCCGCCACGCTGTTTGCATTTCGACTAACTTGGGCAAAAGAGACATCAAGATCCGAAGTGAGACTCTTGTTGTCCCTCAATGTGGTTATCAATATCCAAGGGGGTTGCTTTAGTTCCTTAGCCCAATTAATTGCATTTGAACTAATAGAAACACTCTTAACTACATCCATTGGAGTTTATTTAATGGTTTGCACTTTGCTTCATCATTGATGGCTTTTTATTCATTAAGACAACATAGAGAACTGTGTATCTTTCGAGTTATAGGGTCTCATGAGTAGGGGTGTCCTTTCTGCTCCACTCCACTCGCATCAAGTAGTGGTGGAGTAGAGTTTGATAATATTTATTAATGAGAAGCAAGTCCTAAACAGTAAGACATAGTTTTATTACCCATTTTCATACAACATAGAACAATGGTTATGGATTAGCTAATTTACTAAAAGTTAGCTTCATCATACTTCTTTAGCCATCTGATCTGAAATGATTTTTACAGACCATTGACATAAAAACCATTAACGGTTCATTTGATCATTGCAATGGATCAAACGGTCATAAATGTGTAGTGCGGATGTTTTTTTATTGGATTAGATAATTCACAACTTTCCATTTGTTTTATTTTATGTGATAGTAAACCCATGACATATTATATGTTCTTAAATATACTGATTTACATATACAATTATACCCACCTGATATGTTGGTAATGTTTTGAAATGCTATATACCTACTTGTCACCAAGGTCTATCACTTAAACATTTTGAAATCTTTTGCTCATATTTTATTTGATGACAAGTGCAATTACATCATTTCAAAGTAAATGATGATTTGCATAATTTGTCCCTGCCCCTTTTTCGTTTTAATGGTGGCTCATCTTTGGATGATCCGAACACTTTACCCCTTTTATGTTGGTATACGACCCAATTTTACACCTGTACTTCTCTTGCATATATTGTTTTTTGAAAACCCTAGAAATTTTGAGTTATGGAAGTTCCCGAAACCCTAGTATTGGGGGTTTGGGCTAAACTTTGGTACACCACTAGGCAAGCCCTAGACAATATCCCGGCCCTCACATGTATGGGGATAGATAGATAAATGAAGAATATTTAGTTACATATATGGATAGATAAAATGGGATATAGCTAGATACAATAGGAATATTTAGTTAGAGTAGCCTGGATACTACTTGGGCTCAGTATCCGCATGTTAGATGCCAATACTAGGTCCTCTCAAATATAGTTGAACTTCCATCCTGATTAGAATTGAACAAAAGGTTAAAAGTCATGTATCTACTTGAGCTTTTCGTTGGGCTCACGCTCCTTGTTGGGCTTCCTGAGCTGGTCAGGATTGGGCTTGGGCTTGGGCTTGTCCATAACTTTTAAGGTTGTATCAGGCTCGGACTCAAGTTCAGGCTTCTAATAGGCTTGGACTCGGCACTGTATAGTCCCACCTAAACCTGGCCAGTTTCCATCCCTTGGCATATTGTTGTATATTTCTTTTCCAGTTCATGGGTTCCTTTCAAATTGTTTGGTATCTATTATTCGATTCTCACTTTGTTTTTTTTGCTGCTACTTTCTCCAATAAGCTATGTAAAGATCTATTCCATTTGGTTTCATATATATTCACTTTGTCAAAGTGCACAAAGTCAAGTTGGGTGGTTATTCTTGCAGTGAAACCTCAATTTTCCTTTATTTATTTTTCTCTTCTTTTTTTTTCTTGCTTTTTTTTTCCTAAGATAATCTGCATTATTTGCTACATTTTCTTTTAGTTTTGTGTTCACATATTCCATTACCTGAAACTCCAGCTTGTATATAATGCAGTGCATGCATGGCCCCAAGTGCAAAATTGGAAACTTCTGCACTGTTGGTAGAAGATTACAAGAAGTAAATGTTTTGGGTGGTCTCATTCTTCCTGTTTGGGGAACTATTGAGAAGGCCCTTTCTAAACAGGTATTTCATCTCAAACCATTACTTGATAATTGTATTGCATCAGCATTGTTAAAAACAGATGTTCTTATTTAAACATGGGCATTTTGTGTCTCATTACTTTTTGGAAGCCAATATCTGACTTAAAGACATTTTTATGAATGAGTTTGTAGCATATAACAACAACTGCATTTAAATGTAGAGGTCAAGCTTGATTTGCAAATATCCTGATGTACCATACTTCTAAAATGTTTTTTGGGATGGCTATAATCACTAGAATAGCATAAATATGAAGTGGAGTTCTAAAGAATAAAAATAAGTTCCCAACTATTTGTTGATATTGTATCTTGTGAAGTGAATAGAATGACAATATGAAATCTCCTATAAAGTTAGACATGGTGATCGGTATTATATGCATGTCCTCTATACAAATTGGCCTGCAGGAAGTTCTCTTTGGTAGGTTTGCATTGGTAGAAGTTCGGGATTCCTTGTAAAAACCAATATTATTTAAGAAAAATAGAAGTGCTGGAAAAAAATAGTGTTAGGAAAAGAAACTAAACACTACAATATCTTTAAAAGTAAATGTTGGAAAAACCATTGTGGAAAAAAAGCCTTTGGTTCTTTGTTTCTGATTCAAGATATGGTTGGAGGAAGCTCACACGTTCACAAGAGGAGGAATCATGGACCAGACATGGATTAGACTTGATCATGCGGATTGGTTGGATTTCATGAATAGATTTGATTGCGGACATCCTAATTGGTTCCTATCTAATTAGGCCATCAATTCCTTGCCTTTGGATCACTAGATGATTGTTGCGGGTCCCATCCACTGTATGACCCTAAATCTATCTCTAATGGCCCAAATAAATCTCCAATAAGTCCTAGATCCATACCCAATTAAGTCCTAAGCTTACCCAATTGTCCAAAGTCAATTTCCATGCAATTTTGACCATCTTTTCCTACATTTTCTCTCTAAAAACGTGGCCAACTTAATCCCATATTCTTTCCATCGTTTTTTGCCCTAAAATCCCTCCCAAAAACCGTGTGCACAAATTCTCTCTTCCCATTCCAACGTGTATTATCCTACATCCTCTTTGGATCTCCTATTTCTTCTCCCTTTGGACGAATTTTCTAAGTTGGAGATAGGCCACAATCGTTGGAATCAGGAAAGAGATTTATTATTTTGGGACTCTTATCTTTAGTATTTGGCAATTAAATAAGGACACTCCATGTGTCCAATTGCTAGACTTCTCTTCTATTTTCATGTAATTTTCGAATTGAATTGAATTGAATTTTTGGAAAAGAAGACTCTTGGAGTTGGAAGTGCAGTGCACACCGGGCTCCGGCCTTGGGCGAAAGCCTGTGATCCTTGGACTAGGATCAAACCATTGCAGGCAAGTCTTGGTGATTATAATTCTTCTATGTTTTATGGATTTTATATTAAGATCATTATTTTCTCTCTTTAATCTCTTCTCATTATTCGCTTACGCATATTTTAAATCAATTGGGTTAGAAGAGACCTTGATCTAAACTCCATTGATCATAGTTGAATTCCCGGACACTTGTGTTTTTGGTTTTGGATCTATTTGAACCAAGGCAGAATCCTTTCACGAACCATGATTGGCTGCATGGGTTCTCAGACGCCATATATCTGAACGAACACACTCTGAAATTGCGACCTACTGGCGAATTCTCACGGATTTCATCCTGGGCCTGCATCAATTACTTCCACGAGGAATGCGTTTCATTTGTTTTCTTTCTTTTTTTACCTTTTTTAAGAAATGATTCCCATAGGGATATATTGATGTTCAGAATATCAATATGATTGTAAGAACTGATATGCAAATAAAAGGAAAACGAATGAAAAGTTCTAGGAATTGAAGCATGGACTTGAAGTAATTTCAAGTTTTCAACAGAAACTTTCCATGAAGTACCTATTATGTAACATTAAATATTAATGATCATGAAGTACCTATTATGTAACATTAAAAAAAGCCTTTCGTTCTTTGTTTCTGGCCTTAGAAGACTACTTCTTGGGTGTGTTGTTGATGCAGAGTAGGGTTTATCCCAAGTTCAGAAGTTCAGGATCTAGGATGTCCAAAGTGAAACCCTTTTTCTGAGAAACCACACCAGCCACACAAGGATGAACAAAAGGAAGCGAGAGTGGGGTCGTACCAGCTGTAGTTCTTTCACTTGAGTGGAGAGAGGCCAGAAAGTTATATGGTCTTCTCTAGGATGTCTTGGCCGAAGCTTTTCCAAATCCTGAACTTTCAACTAAATTTCTTGGCTTTTCTAGCCCATTGTGTAATGAAAGGTGTGGGATTCTAGATATCTTGTTCGTTCTCAAGATTGTACAATCTAAGATCTCTTGACTCATAACATCGACCACTTTGGGTCACTTTTACGACCTCTCCACATTTTTGCTCAATTTCCACTAACTGCTTCATACTCATGATATGAGTTTCTAATTGTATCGATCATGTATTCAGTCACTTGATCACTATTGGTTCTTTTGGCTGCAAGATGACTGGTTTCAAAATTTTCAGAATCATGGGAAAGGTGAGGGTAGGCTTGAACCGATTGCTCATTTTCCCTGTTATGAAAAAAGCGACGGATTGCAGAAGAGAGTTAGAATGGCCCTTGGGTTGACTTTGCAAGAATATCATACTGAACCAATAGGCCTGAATTTCGCATCTTAAGAGTTTCATCACATGTGTATGTGCGTGTATAAATTTCCACCATCAGATAAAGTTGAAATTCATTTCCCGCTTTCCACACTAAAAACTTGTGAAAGACACTGCATATCAAAATTCTGGTTACCACTAATCAGCTCATCTGCAAATGTTGTATTGTTTATCAATGATTGATCATTAGGTTGGGAGAGGGAAAAAGAAGACATCAATTTATAATAAAGATACCTAGGGTGATGTTCCTTGCAGGAGCATCTTATTTGGCATTCTTAGTTGCAGGCAAAGTGATAATTTCCATCAACTGACAGTATTGTTGACAATCTTGACAGGCCCGTTTAAGCCAAAGGAGGCTTCGTGTTGTCCGCTTAGAGACAACTGCTGATAATCAGCGAATAGTAGGGCTTCTAGTGCCAAACACAGCAGTCGAATCAGTGCTCAGTGGTAAGTTCCACTTTTAAATAGATGCATACCTCCAATATGATAAGATACAGCATGTTTTGTGCTGGTTTTGTTCTTCATTGCATCTCCTTAAGATATTTGACTATGAAATGTGCCACTTGGTAGCTACTCCAAAAAAAATAGCATTGTTTTAGGGTATTCATATTTACACCATGAAATTTACTCATGGTATACGAATTTTCCCATTTTTCTAATTTTACCCTCCTATCTCTCTCTCTCTCTCTCTCTCTCTCTCTCTCATGTGAGGGTAAAGTTAGAGAAATGGGAAAGTTTGTGTACCATGAAATTAATCCCTTGTTTTAACTTCTCCCCTAATTTTAGTTGTGAATGACGGGATGAGCTTAACCACATTTTAAGTACTATAAGGTTGAGTTTATTTTGTATTATGAGGTCTAGATTTTCTTCAAAAGAGAAGCCCTGGATCTCAATGTCCTGTGATTGTTGATAGGGGTTTTCGCTTGTCTGAACCCGGCCTGAGCCTAACTTAAATAAACAGGCTTGAATATGATTTTTGTCCGACAGACTGGGTTCAAGCTTTTAGTTAAAGCCCGTCCTCTTCAATAAATTGAAAATATAAATCATGGAGACTAAAAAAGACTAAAAAATCAACCATCTGTTAAAATTTCATCTCAAATTTAATTTCTAACCACTTTATGAAACGGTTAAAATCACCGGGCGTCATCTTTTCAGGGACATCGGCCAACTTTGATTATCAAGATCAAGTGGCTAGAAATTGAGTTATGGACAAATTTTAATTGATGGTAGACATTCAAGTATACTTTTAATCTGTACAGTTATATTTTGAAGTTACAAAACAATTTTTTTTTTAAAAAAAAAATGTACTAGGTGCAAAATAAATGGGATTTGAATGGTGAGTTCGGGCTTTAACTTTAAAAACCCGATGAGCTTCAGGTGGGCTCGGGTTTTTTTTCGACAAAAGCCCAGCTCATGAATAGGCCTTATTGTTGGTGGGTCTCACATTATCTGTCCATCAAGGACTGTTGACCATTGGATTGAGATACAACATAGTACATGGTAGATTTAATACATGTCATTGTGTATCTCAATCTAACTGAAATTAGACCTTTCAGATGTCTAATGTTGTATGCATCATCTATTATGAAGGGTATTGAGATCCAAGGGTTTTCTTTGATGAAAAATAGGTCTCATGCAAAATTAACTAAACCATACTGTAAATTACTAAGTGGTTGAACATATATATTGTAAGTTGAGAAGTGGCTGAGCTGATATAATTATGCCTCATTTTAAATTCTTGATTTGTTTCCTGCTTATATATCCAAATTCTAGTACTTCCAAAAATAAGCCATTTTAGACATAGTATCCAGGCATAATAGCATTTGGATTTATATTTTATCTTTTGTATGTTGCAGATTTATCGTGGGTTCAAGAGATTGATGATTGAGAAGAAGATAAGAGGCATTTTATATTTTGATTGATCACCAATGAAATTTTGTAGGTTACACAAATACCTCAATCAAGATAAATTTGTTGTGCATTGAAGAGCCTGCAATTCTTGTAAATCAACCAAAGCAGTTGAATCCTTATGTAAAACCATCCCCTATTGTTTTCTTTTTCCCTCCTTTTTTGTATCCCTTTTTGGTTTATATCTTGTAAGTAATTGAAATAATTTATATATAAAAGCATATCAGGATACTGGCAGAAACACGAGTAATTTACATCGAAAGAAGCTACAATGCAGATTTTTTGTCTTAACAAAATCAAGCAATTTTTTCCACATGCAAAATTATTGGTCTTCACAGCTCAAACATGGAGCCAAATGACTGAGCACATAGTTTAAACTAAACAGCCACACAATTCGCTCACACACTGCACAAGATAAACTGCTCTCAACCATATGTTTAATTGATTGAACTTGGTTAGCATATAAAAGGAGCAGTGCTGTGGTCGTCACTACAGTAGAGGCCAGGTCTCTGCTTGAATCCTTTCTTTGCTAATATCTCCCGAGCATTCAGCACAAGGTCCTGATTTGAAATGGGACCTTCGCTCTCAGCCAGGATGGTCTGAATAGCATTGCTCAGAGCTCCATAAGCTTCGCTGGCATCACCTGAAGGATTTGCATCTGCAGAGGTTTGGTCGGTCTGGCAGCCGCTAATCAGAATTCCCATATCTGGGATTGATGTCTTGGTTGATCCTGCATACACCTCTTTTTTGCTGTTCACTTGTGTGTCCAGTGCAGGTTTTACGTAGTCCTCGTTGTTCGCCTCCAGCTTATTCTTGAGGAAATCCTGTGCCAGATTCCCAACAATGCCCATGATTCCTCCACTGCTGCCCTCACTACCCTCACCTCCTTGAAGCTTATCCATGAGAACTTTCATAAACTTCTTCACTTTGGGGCTAGCATCCTCACCAAAGACGTCAAACAATGTGGTCCGGATCTTCCCCACGTCAATGTCATCCTTGCCTGTCTTCTGCTTCAAGATTTCTATCAATGTTGGGAGTGGAAGAGAGCGACTCTTAGCATGCCCTTCACTGCTGAACTGCGTCTCAACTTTGCTGCCTTCTTCATCATCACCTGCATAGTGTGGACTTTGGGGGCGAGTGTACTTATGCCTGCCCAAGGGAAGGCGAAGCCCTCGGGATTCAAGTGCCCCTTCCACTGTCTGCTGGAGGAAGCCTTTAAAGCCAAAGCTGGAGCCTGACCCATCCTCTTCGCTCCTTGTGCTCTCACCAATTTGTTCCTTGGCCTCATCTATGAGGCCACCACTGTGGCAGGAATCTGATACAATTGTGATCCGACACCCCTTTGGGACCTTGTCCACGTACTCCCTGAAGTCATCATCTGCACATCCACGATTTCACCAGCATATTGGCTCTTATTATTTACTTCTATATCTATTGATGACAAAAATGAGGGAAAAAGAGGAAATTGGGTATGGAGAGAAACAATTACCAGTGATTAGGTTCATGTCGCACGGGACGATGCACTCATCATAGCCAGTGTCGTCATCCTCACCAGTCTCGGCTGGGAGGCGGGTGCCATGGCCGCTGTAGTGGAAGAAGAGGATGTCGCCAGGCTCAGCAGTTTGGACAAGATGAGCAAGTGCTCGACGGATGTTGATGCCAGTTGGCTGGGTGTAGGAGTCATCTGTGTCGATGAGGACAGTGATATCCTCTTCAGAGAAGCCATAGCGATCAATCAGGCATGTATGCATCCTTTTCACGTCATTTATGCATCCCTTTAGCTCTGCCTTCGTTCCTGGATAGTTACACCCCACTAGCAATGCTTTCTTTGCCATCTCTCTCTCTCTCTCTCTCTCTCTCTGATAGGATCTATGTGGGTTTTCTCTTCGCTCTCTCTTTCTGTGAGAGGATCTATGTGGGTTTGGTGTATTTATAGGCTCTATTTGGCCAAGCCGCGTATGACATCAATGCAGATAATGTAAATAGCATAGACTGGAAGTGAGCCCATTTGGTAGGAACATCGAATTCTGTCCTACAACTAATGCCCCTGTTAATGGATAGGATAGGATAGGAAATTTGAATAAAATCTATGTAATGTTTATTTATTTGTTTGAAAAATATGGGTATCTCTATCATATAAAGTTGAGACTAATTCTACGTATACATACAGAACTACTTTCAAACCACCTGTATAGTTTAAAAGAAGTTAACTCAAGACTCAAGTCTAATTTTATGTAAAGTTACATGACTCATTTGAAATTTGGATGCACTGTACACTGTCATTTGCTGAGAAAATTCTAATAGTTCTATAGGAGCCTTCTATATCAGAATTAGTAAATAATAAACATGAAAAAAGTGAAATAATAATAGCAAATAGATGGTGATATGAGAATTCAAAGAATTAGATGGTTGAAATATAGCATTGTATTTATTTATTGTTGATTTTGTTTTTTAAATTAAATCGTTAAAGAAATTTAATAAATATATAATTATTAAAATTAAATTTGAGTTGCACCAACTCGGTCATCCATTTATTTCATGGTGAAAACTTTTAGAGAAAAATATCTCCATTCCTTGGTTACGAACTCTTACGCGTGTTGTTTGTGTGTGTGGATAACTCTGAAAGCCTCTTTCCACACGACTTTGTGTCAGCTCTGTCGGCAAAAGAAGTATTACTACGACCTTTCTTTTTCTATCTACTTTACTTTAATAACCCAACAAGACTGCCACGTCGCTTGCTTTCTATATTTTAATTAGTTTTTTTTTTAATAATTTATATTCATCAAATTTAGAAATGAAGATTTTTTAACTTTCAATTATTAATAGATAGTGAAGTTTTATATATATATATATATATATATATATCCAATGAGTTTAATTATGTAAAATTTATCAACCATTTTATGACATTTAATTAAATATATCTCTCAATTTAACTCTGATTATTTTTCCTAAAATGTGTATTTTCTTTTCAAGTGAACAGGGATCAGTGAAAATGAAAACTATCGTGTAAATTGACTTCAAACTACAAATGAAAAAACTCATATATCATAACCTAGTCACGAGATTAGCGTGACTCAGTTTAAATTTAACTATTTATTATTTTATTGGAAATACTAACCTTATTACTGTAAATTAGATATTTTTATTATAAAAATAAATTTATAAATCATCCTTGCTCTTAAATTTTTAATATAAAACTAAATTATGGAATAAATATTTTTATTTTTCTATATTGATCTAACTATGATGATTCATCAAATAGATATCAAACAAGATTTAGATCTAATCATAAAAAAATTATATAGAAGAATTAAAATTTGGAACGGGAAATTTAATTTTGTAGAAAAATGTTTAATCTTGATTTTGGCTTTTTTGTTTATCTTGATTTTGATGACCAAAGAAATTTTCAAATCTTCAAAACTTAGAACTGATCCGACCCCAAACTCAGTGATCCTTGACCCAATCCAAGCTATTTCTGGCTGGGCCCATATCGGTCCAGTTTTTATCAAACCTGACTTGCACCTCCATCAAATAGAATTCTTGTACTGCTTTGAAGGTATTAAAGATATATGGTGAAAATGAAGTTTGTAAATTTCCAATGTTAGCATATTAACTAGCAAGACTGGGCAAACTGGTTAGGGTCCAAATTCAACATTGGGGAGTGTTAAACTAGAGAACATGGTGAAATAAACCTCAACCCATCCTCTGGTTTGGGGCACAAAAAGAAACCAAAGCAACCCAAGAGGTAATCTAGTGGTTGAGACATAAGACTTCAAGATTGAGCTCCTTGCATTCAATCTTTGGTAACTCCAGTGAAGAGTCACTCTCCGTGAGATGCGTACAGAGTAAGGTCCCACCGCTTGAATCCGACGTGACATGCCCCGAAGGACTAGTCGGGCAAGACACTTGAATACCTTCGGTCATAAAAAAAAATAAGGAAACCACAGCTACAGGGGCTGTTAAGATGAACAAAATTGAAGCTAGCAGCATAAGATTGAAAAAAATGAACTTCCTAAACATGATACATTTGAACATCGACTATCATACATGATCGATCAGAGCCAAACTAAACAATTGGAAGGCACAAAAGAAAACTGTGCCAAACAACTGATCGCCAGTGGAAACAACAAGAAAACTATATACATTGAGATTTTTCACTTGATGCCACCAGCTCTATTTGTATCATTGGGAAAGCAATGTGCATTGCATTGTATAAAACTCTTCATCAAGGAATTGCTATCATCATGTGTCTGGCACCAACATCAGTTCATAACGAGCAATCATCAAGTTCCATGCATATAAAATAACGCCTCTCGTGATCCAATCCACGCCCCCCAACTCTGACAATACTCGTATAGATCCTCCTTGTACATTTGCCTTTCCTCAAATGAACTCTGTAATCCTACAGACATGGATCACATAGATTTTAGCTCAAGCAAGAAAAAAAAAATTAAAAGAAAAGGACTGCTAAATGCAAAAAAGAACATGTTCTTCCACCTTGCGGCCAGCACACTTTTGAGACTAAAGAATCTGATATTTTGGTTCCGAAAAGCAGCTCTCCAGTCTTAATGCTCCAGATACGCACATAGCCATCCTCTCCACCTACATATGATTGGCTTGTGAAGGTACCTGCTTTAAATCTACAAAAGAGTACATGTAATGACATAAAATAAAATGATCATACCAGACATAACTAGTGATTCAGATGGATTAACCCCAAGCTCTATGTGGCTGTGGCTATTCACATGCCCCTCAAACGATTGGATAGCTCCTCTCTGGAGAAGGCGGCGGTCATAAAGCTTTATCTGTACATACAAAGACATCAGAAAACAAGAAACATGTGCTTTTAATTGCAATAATGTGTAAGGTGCCAGGTTCAAGCCCCCATGGCCTAACTTGCTGTACCCTAAGGGCAGTAGGTATCACGCGTGGGGGTTTCCTGCTTGGTTTCCTACATGTAAATTCTAAAAAGAACATGACAAATGACAAATGACAAATACAGACATTTTCATTTTTAATATAGTAAATGCAAAAGCCATCTAAAATATAAATTCCACATCCATGTCAGGAAGATGACGTGTAGATATAGAACATGGCCAATGGATTGTTGAAGACTCTAGATCAGACCATGATACTCAGAGGCCCATCTAAGTTTCTAAGTCTTTAATCAATTTTAGCCTACATACATGTACAAGCGTCTCTAAACCCTAATTGCATATTACAGTCCTAATCAATTCTCTCTCATTTTCTCGTCTTTCTTGTTAAAACTTATTCTAAACTTAAACTTGCATATGGTTTATATGCAAAACCATAGCCTGAAACCATTTCACAAGAACAGGTGTCTCTCAAAAATAGCTTGCACAATTAACTTGAGGAACGGCTATCCTATGAGCATGTCATATGGTTTCTTAAAAATTAGATATTAGATTTTTATTTTTTTTATTTTAAGTTTATGCTCTAGAGGAAAGCTATACATATTAGGATGTATAGTCCCAAAATCCGAACTATGACATTTCGTTATAAATTCTGTCAAACATTGACCATTTCGACCTACCCGGCTATCCTACAAGCAGAGGAGGATATAGTGCTTGAAAAAATCTTGTTTACAAAGTAGGCAACAAACACATTACATGAATACCATGAGAAATATTTGAATGCAGTTGATTCACAAACATGATATTTGCAAACTAGCCTTCCAATAGCATCTTTTAATAAGGATGATTTAATGTTCCCCCACAAATCACCCTTATCAAAAGATCATAGCCAGTAGATATTCAATAACTCCTTAATAATAAGTTTAAAACCCCAAAATTTAAGGGCTAAGAACATTAAAATATCTTCTAGATCAGCCTGGATCAACCCATATGTTAAATGAGCTGGGTTAGCCCGCCCATATTTCTCGGGTCAGCCAGGTTCGAATTGACCGTAACCCAAGTTGCACCCCTACCTCAAGACATGCAAAAAAGGAATCAACCCCCTTACAATGTGATTTTTAAAAAAATGAAACAAAGCCTTTTCTGCTATCTCAACAATCTTGAAGGAAAGATTTACTTCTTGGAGGCCGATCTTCCTCACCTTCATCAATTATAGGAAACAAGCTACTTTTAGTCACTCCTTTTACCACCTAAGCATCATCTTTACCTTAGCCTCAATGGCCTTGCATGATAATAATATATGTTCAATAACAAAAGGCAGCATTCACAATGGCTCTTATTGCCAAAGGGAAGTGCATTTGTAGGTGGAGATCCTACAAAACGTGTAGAGGCATCTCAAAGACAGATTTAAATGATCTTGGTCGAAATACATGGTAATTACTGAGAAGTTATTATAACTTCCAATATTTTCCCTTAGTTGGAGGTTTGTAATTAAGGGTACCTTTCCCATTCTGTGTCGTGTTTTTCTCGTGCACACTTTCCTTTTCTCTACTACAATTATCTACTTCAAAAAAAAAAAACACTCCATAAACTGATGCATGTTTGTCAACTTATAGAAGAAAATCCCTATAAACTGAAGTGACACTCATCGAACTAATCATGTTTACACATCCTCATCAAGCCATGACCAATGAATTTTATACTTTGCTCCTTTGTTTGTTGTTTTGTTTTGTTTTTTTTTTAGGAGGGGGGGGGGGGGGGGGTGGGGGGGGGGGGGACATATTGTCTAGTAATAGAAGTAGCTACAGCACAAAACCTTTAATCCTTGTTGCTTTAGATTTTGTGTCTTTAAGGCTGCATTTGGATGGGGGGTAATGGAGCTAAGTGATATGGGTAAAAAATCAACTTTTTACCCCTCCCCCTCCAACTTTTGTAAACCTTTCCAAGCAAGGGGTCCTCATAATACGCATCATCTCACGGAGATGTCTCTACTTGGTTCAGGTGCTACCCAATCTTTTGCACTTTTCCATTCAGTTTCTACTCATGCTTTCCATGCCTCCAGGGGAGTCTGGCCTAGATCTAGTGAGGGACCTGAGGTTAATTCATTTAGAGAGGGGATTATCGCATCTAACCTTAGACCTCTCCGTTTATACCCTAGTAATGAGGGAGAGCAGGTCGAGAGATTGGGAGGAGTCTAGTTATCCACTACTTGAGGGGGTTACTTACGGCTTTCTTGCATCAGAAAAGGCATCATGGCTAGAAAGAGAGTTTGAGGAGTTAGAGGTGTTGGAGGCGCTTCATAGTGTTGATGGGGATAAGGCTCCAGGTCCCGATGGATTCAATTTCAAATTCCTTAGGGGCTGCTGGGATATCATTAAGGTGGATTTCCTAAGATTCTTTAAGGAATTTCAAAGGAGAGGGATTCTAAACAAGAGTCTTAAACATTGCTTGGTTGCCTTAATCCCCAAAAAAGAAGGGGCAACAAAACTGTCTCACTATAAACCAATAAGTCTAGTAGGTTGTGTGTATAAGTTGTTGGCCAAGGTATTAGCTGCGAGAGTTAGTTCGGTCCTGGGGGGTTTAATAGGAGAGTTGCAGAGGGCTTTTATTGGGGGGAGACATATCTTGGATAGGGTATTGATAGCAAATGAGATTATCCAAGCAAAACGCAAGGATGGCCTAAGGGGTGTGCTTTTAAAGCTTGATATGGAGAAGGCTTATAATCATGTCAAATGAGAGTTTGTTGACTATATTTTTTGAAGGATGGGTTTTGGTACCAGATGGAGGAGATGGTTGAGGGCTTGTGTTCAAGAATCTTCCTACTCAATTTTGGTGAATGGCTCACCTATAGAACCAATTAGTGCAACCAGGGATTCATGGCAAGGGGACCCTTTATCCCCATTTCTCTTTACAATGGTAGCCGAAGCACTTAATGGGTTCATGAGTCGGGCCAAGCAGTCAAATCTCAATAAAGGATTGGAGATCTCACCATGCAGTTGGTCAATCAGTCACCTACAATTTGCAGATGATAAATTATTGTTCTATGAAGCATCTAGTGAGGAGCTATTTGGGGAGAGAACGGTCCTAAGGTGCTTTGAACTTGTATCGGGGTTGAGAATAAACCTAGGGAAGAGTAACATCATTAGCTTGGGGGTTGAGGTGGAGGAGCTCGAAGGGTTGGCAAGTGAGATAGGGTGTGATGTAGGCAAGATTCCATTTACATATCGGTTGGCAAGGGAGATAGGGTGTGGTGCAGGCAAGATTCCATTTACATATCTTGGATTACCAATTGGCGGGAACCGGAGATCAAAAGGGTCTTGGAAACCTGTTCTAGAAAGGATTTCAAAAAAGTTGAATGTTTGGAGTAAATCTTCTCTCTCAACTAGGGGTAGATTGACTCTAATTAAATCATGCCTGGTGAATCTCCCCACCTACTATCTCTCTTTGTTCGGAATACCTAAAGAGGTGGCAAAAAGGCTAGGGAAAATTCAAAGAAACTTCCTATGGGAAGGAAATGAAAACACGAGAAAAATCCACCTAATGAAATGGGAAGAGGCTAGAGACATGAAGGAGAATGGTGGGTTGGGGATTTATAGCATTAGAGATAGGAATCATGCCCTACTTAGTAAATGGTTGTGGAGATTCGCTTCGGAGAGAGAAGCCCTATGGAGGATGGTTTTAACAGCGAGATATGGCGTGGTTGACCCTGGGGAGTGGAGGTTAGGTAGTAAAGCTGCTAGGGATGGTTCGTCAGTAGTGAAAACCTTACTGAAAATTGGGAACGGATAAGGAAAGGTCGGGGAAATGTTTCTAAGGGGGATTAGGCTGCAGGTTGGCAATGGATTGAGGGTGATGTTTTGGAAAGATATCTGGGTGGAGGATAGTCCATTAATGGTAGTATTTTCCAAACTATTTAGGGTGGCTCTAAATCGTGAAGCTCTGATCAGTGATTATTATAGAGAGGTCAATGGTTCACCACAGTGGTCAATTTCCTTTAGAAGGACCTTGCGGGACTTTGAGGTGGCCTCCCACCAAGCTTTGATTGGAATCCTTAGTGATTATAAATTGTGGATTGAGGATGGGGACAAGTGGATCTGGTCCTTGGAGCCATCTGGGTCTTTATCAATTAAATCAATCTTGTGATCTGCATATGCAACAAATTCATTCTCACCTCCTATTTACAATCTGGCTTGGAACAACAAGATTCCCCCTAGAGTCCAATTCTTTGTACGGACGGCTTTGAAAAAGAGGATCCTTGTGAGAAATAATCTTAGGAGAAGACGAGTTATTCTTGAAGAGGCTTTGACAGTTTGTACATTGTGTGAGGTTGAAGAGGAGTTTGTGGATCATTTATTATGCAAGTGTCGTTTCACAGGGGTAGTGTGGTATTTGTTCCTGGGATTGTTTGGTTGCTCGTGGATTTTTGGTAGTGGAGTGGAGGATTTACTGGTGGCTTGGATGGGGAACCCCTTTAGAGGTAGACATAGAGTGGCTTGGAAAATGGTTCTGTTTGCCGTCTTTTGGGCAATTTGGAAAAAGAGCAATGGGAGGATTTTGAAGGTAAGAGAGGGAATCCTAGAGATGTATTTGAGAGGGCGAAATGGCAGATAATTGGTTGGTTGTCTGTATGTAAAGAATTTCGGGGTTTAGCTCCAGAGGATTTTTATTTGTCTTGGGATGGATATATGAAAGGGGTTGGTAGAGCTAGCAAGTGTTCGGTTAAATGGGTAGCGCCTCCCCTAGGTTCATGTAAATTCAATGTTGATGGCGCAGCTAGGGGCAAACCAGGGCCAACATGAATTGGTGGAGTGCTTCACGACGATAGGGGAAGAACGTTAGCAACTTTTTCCGAATCAGTAGGGTCAATGGAATCAAACGAGGCTGAAATGAAAGCTATTAGGAGAGCACTTCGGGTCTAGTCTAGATTTAGGGGCGATGATCTCATTATTGAAGGTGACTCAACTAATGTTATCTCCTAGGCTAGTAATAGGAAATCCCCCCCGTGGAGGTAGGTTTGTATTGCTAGGGACATTTGGAGATTGTGCAATATGGGTAACATCACTTTCACTCGTACACCTCGGTCAGCAAACTGTATTGCAGACTTCTTGGTGAAAACTGGTGTTCATCTTCAAACACCGGCTTTGGAAACTTTTCCTCTTGCTAACCTTGAGAGTTAGGAGATTCGGGTCTTCCTTTGGTTTCATTTTGGGGTGGACTATTTGATGTATCTTTTCTTTTATTTCTTGTTTTCTTATGTTTTTTATATTTCTTTTTCTTCTTCTTCATTCTGAGTATATATCTCCTATACTTAGATCCTTCTTATGTACTCTTTTCATGTTTTAATGGAATTTAATTGTTAATCTTTCAAAAAAAAAGGGGATACTCATAATACCCAGGGTAACCCCTGGACAAGGCCTATAAAATTTACCCCTCATCCAAACGCAGCCTAAGTCTCCCCAATCCAATGGAATCAAGAATACCAGCATTCTCTCTTGCAAAGTAATAGTTGACACATTTCACAAGCATGCAAGATTATGTATCAAACAAGACTGTTTGAAAAGGAAAGGTTATGCATATGTTCAATTGTCTGATGAGTTTCTTATTTCTCTTCAGTCAGAATCAGTGTTTAATGCATTTATTCCCAATTAAATTCTCAGCTGTGCACTTCCAACATTTCACAGAACCTTCTTATCCAACACATTAACAATTTCATAAAAAGGATTTTATGTTCAATAAAATCTTTTCATGACTCCTAGGGAAAAAAAGTCAAAGACTGGCAACAAAATCAGTCAAACCCAATCAACCACCAAACATAATCATAACATTAAAGTGTGGCAAATGATAAGCTAAACACAAACCTAAAACAAAACTTAAACAAAATATCATTTTTTCCATATAAACAATGAAATTAATACTGGTGGGAACTCACAGATCCATCCATCGAACTTGCTAAGAAGTACTGGTCATCAGATTGAAGCCATGCCAAACTACAGAGTGATCAATGAATCAATAGTAAGCAGAAACATAAGAGTACAAGTGAATAAGATATTGCAGAAGGCACTAGGACCAAAAGATACAAACTTAAGACACAAGTACCTGCAAATTGCTGAAGACATGAAAATAACATTGGAGGGGTTCACATTTCCTTTTAGCTGCAAACATAAAAAGATCAAAACTCAAATTTCTAATCCAAAAGAATGAGCAATTCCTGGTACGCCTCTCAATATAAACATGCATTAAAGCTTCATGGGAGAGAAATACTACAAAAGCTCCATACCGAAGTATAGTGAACTAGATTCAGTTTTCATACAAGAGATTTGGCCAATGTAAGAAGTTCAAGAGTTGACAATTTAGAAGTCTGCGTTAAAAGGAAAGGAAAAGGTGGAGACTGCATCAATAAACATTCACAACATGGGCTTGATGACAATGTTTGGGTATTTCCTTGCTAAGACATGTTTAAAACCCTTCACATGAAAAGAAAAGGCTAGTGATTCGGATATCATGTTTTTTGAGGTGACACCATTCTAACCTTTCCACCATGCTGGTGGTGACACCTTTCCAAAGTAGAAAGAGTGGTGTATTCATGCAGTCTAGGGTCTCTCTCAAGACTACAACTAAAAGACCTAAGATTTTTTAAACAAATCCTTCTCAAAATTGAATTGAACTGGCCACAAATAAAGAAGATAAACTATTGGAATAAAGGTGAAAATATCAATAGGAATGGATCTCGCATAAAAATAGAGAAGATGGCCTCTCCACAATGCCTTATGATCTCCAATCTCACGCTCTCAAAGCCACAATTTTCAATTCAAAATTTCTAAGTAAATTACAGAACAAAAACACCAAAAGCCAAGTCAGCAAGCGGTGGCTTGCATGCTACTTTTATAACATATTATAAAAGACTAATGAGAACTCAATCTTTTACAAGATCTCACATGGACTCGCATGAAATGAAAAAAAAAAAATCTAAAATAACAACAAATAATAAAAGAAGTCAGTTTTTTGTAGAGATTATGGAATCCTATTTACTAAAATAAAAGTACCAATAGATTCTAATTGATGTTGTAGAGGTTTGGAATCTTGAAGCTTTCACATTGAACCTAAACTGATATTTAAGCTTAAATTTGCCTATGGCCTTCAATTGATCCAGGAATTTTAATCCAAGTTCATCAATTAGATCCAATGTGTGATTATCGTCGCTTGATGCACCATTCTCCCCAGGTCGGAGAGAACTAGTCCTCAAGTTGCCATTTAACCATACCGCTCAGAAAAAAAGATGTCATCTAACGTCCATCAGTTGCGAGTTCATTAGTGCTTATGCCGCTTGCTTGCATTGGCTGAGTCTTCTTTAGCAATCAATTCTTGTGAGCGGGCAAGTGAACTATTAATCCCATTAATTGTAGAAAACTCATCCTCATGTGTCAACTATGAATTGTTCCTTCATAGTGATGAAATTTTCTATGCAAGTCTCATCTTCTTTTATTGGTGCCAAAATAATTTTCTTATCAAATTTTGAATGACTAGGAATTCTCATATCCATCATGAATTCTTTGGCGATTGAATTGCCATGGCATACCAAGCAAAAGATGACACCCATCCATTGTCACAACGTCATACTATAGAGTATCATGGTACTTAATGCCAATGGAGAATGAAACTAAACACCGATCTAAAACCCTTTCTTCATTTCCCCTTTTTTAACCACAACAACACATATGATGTTGGATGTATGTCAATCTTGAGCTTCAATTTGGAAACCATTTCACGAGAAATCACATTCTCACAACTTCCACTATCCACAATCAGACGCAAACTTTTCCTCCAATTGTGCATTTAGATTAAACAAACTCCTTCACTTCCAATCCTCATTTACCTCTTCCTTTTGATTTAATAGGATCTTTTGAATAAAAAGTGATTCTCCCTCGTCACCATAGATGACTAAGCCATTGACTATCCTCACCATTGGTATCATAGCGTGGCCTTTTATCCTCATCAATAGGATCACCTGCATGATCCATTTGGAGCTTTTAGCCACATGTAAATTCTTTCTCGAACATAAGGAAGAAATATGGCCACTCCCATTACATTTGAAGCACTTTATGTCGCCCTTTTTTTTATATTTCACTTCCTTCTGAATTTCTTCTAAGGTCATGTCATCTATCATAGTATATGATTCAACCTTAACCTTACACTTGGCCTTCTCTCTCCAATCTTCCTCGGCTTGGCATATCTCAATTGCAAAAGACCCATTTGTAGGCTTCATGCATATTGTAAATAGAATGAGCCGCTAATGCTTTTCAAATGCTTAGCCGTCGGCCCTGTAAATATCTTACTAAAGTCTGCTCCTGTTTCAACCAAATCATTACGTGCAGTCAAATAGTGAAATTCCTCCCTATATTCATCAACACACTTATTGTCTTGACAGAGATTTTGCAACCATTGATATGATGATTGCACATAATTGATTCGGTTGAAATATTCCCTCATTTTCCATTTCATTTTTCCCATGATCGGATCTTTGGTTTCCCATGTCGTTCTTGTGACAATTGTAATTGCTCCCACCAAGCATAAGCCCAACCCATCAATTTAATGGCAACATATTTGATTTTCTTAAAAAAAAAAAAAAAAACTTTCAACCTTATAAAGCCAATCAAGGAAATCCTCATCTTTCAGTGATTCATTTTATTCTGGAATGTCAACTTCAATGTCGAATTCTTGAGCATTTCATGAACCTCGCCTCAATGAATCATGTGAGTCACATGATCCATGGCACCTATATCGCCAGTAAAATAACTCACATGATTCATGGCACCTATATCGCAAGTGAAATGGGTTGATGTCACTATCGACCTTTGAATTTGAATAATTTTCTTCTAACAAAGAGGATTCTAATTTTTGCATTACACATACGACTTTTTAAGAAATCTCTAACACTTTTCTCTATTTCTTCTGATCGACAGTTTCTTGGATCCTCGAAATCCTCCATAGTCATGTCTCGGTCTTCCACACCTCACTCTTGGCGGCATCTTCATGAGGGAAATCACAGCAAGTATCTCCCAAGGATCATTGTTGTGATCACCAACTAATGCAGTCTAAGGTCTCTCCCAAGACTACAACCCAAAGATCTAGGATTATTTAAACAAATACTTCTTAAAATTGAACCAAACCGGCCACAAATAAAGAAGATAAAAGAGGATCAGGAAATTGGAACAAAGGTGAAAATATCTACCATGATGGTTCTCTCACAAAACTAGAGAAGATGGCCTCTCCAAGATGCCCTATGATCTTCTCCAATCCCACACTCTCAAAGTCACGATTTTCATTCAAACTTTCAGAGTAAATTACAAACAAAAACACCAAAAGCTAAGTCCACCAATTAGTGGCTTGCATGCTACTTCTATAACATATTATACAGGTTTGGGCCGAGCTCTGCTCTATAGCAACCCAAGCCTGCTAGTATATATAGAAGCCCGACATGTCTGAAGCCCATTGGGCTTTGCATGTTAAAGCCCGAGCCCACCCATCTGATAGAAATCCAACAACTCCGATTGAAATTAAACATAATGAGCTACAAGTGGACCAAATTTGAGCTCAAAACTCAATTTCAAGCCACTTGATCTTAGTAGTAAAAGTCACAAAACATCCTAGTCTTTGTGATTCTTAAGGATGCATGATGACTTTGATTACTAAGATCAAGTGGCTAAAAAAAGAGTTTTAAGCTCAAATTTGGTCAACTTGTAGTTTATCATGTCTATTTTCAATCTGAATGGTCAGTCTTTTTATTTATTTCAAAATAATTTTTTCAAATATGGAAAATGACCCAAGTGCAAACTATACACATATAATGACTAAACAAGCCGAAAAGCCTGACGGGCATTCAAAGGTTTCTTGCAAAAGCCCAAGCCTGATTGTTTATATTAATGGGGTCAAGAATTGAGCCCAAGCCTAGCCCAATTGATTGGCATATGTGTTCAAGTATGATGGGTTCAGGTGGGTTTCGAGCCATTTGTTCAACTCAATCTTTTACAAGATCTCACATGGACTACCATGAAATGAAAAGAGAAATTTCTAAAATAACAAAAATAATAAAAAAGTCAATTTTTGTAGAGATTATTGCTAAACCTATTTACCAAAATAAAAATAACAATAGATTATAATTGATGTTGAAGAGATTTTGGAATCTTGAATTGATATTTGGGCTTGAATTTGCTATGGGCTCCAATTGATCCATGAATTTTAATCCAACTTCATCAATTGGATCCATTGTGTGATCATTGTCTTTTGATGCATCATGTCCCTTCAACAAAAAGTGTTCCGATAGAAGAAAATGAAATAAAAGTGGCAAGAGAGAAAACAGCATAAACTAATAGAATGCATCAATGGACTATTTCAAATACCTCAAAATATTGCTTGGTGAAGCTCCGATTGTGCCAGCTTTGAGCCTCACAAGTTCTATTGGAAGAACAAGGTAGTCTGTGTTTGGGAAGCCGAGAAGAAAATGTGAGAGAACTTTGATCTTGGCGAATGTCAATTTCCGTAATTGCTCCATTCCTGAAACCACATAAAATAATATTTCCCTGCAAAGTAAGAAATATAATTGTTTAGCATCTAGTTTTTCTTCTTTTTCTAGTAATGAATCTCTTCACCTACAAAAAGATCTTAATGAATCTCATTTTAAGAATGTTAATAGATTAGAAGCGATGAAACTATGAAACCAGCCAGTTGATAGTGAGGTCCATTGCAACCCCCCACCCACAACACCCCAAAAAAAAAAGGGGGAAAAATGGACAATATATAAATATGTGTGTGTGTGCTCGTGTCTATATGTATCTAGTGTGTTTCGTTGGTCCTTTGGTACCTCACCAACAATTTGTCTTTTTATTTTTTAATTTGTACCATTTTTTTGAGAGGTCACAAAATAAAACTTCATTAATAAAAAAAAGAAGGTACAAAATCATGGAAAAACATAAAAGGGTTTAGGAGATGTAACCCTAAGAAAAGTAACAGGATCATCAGTCACCCAACACATGATAGCATATGTCCCGAAAGAATGACTCCAAAAGTACAAAACCAAACCAACCCAAACCAAAAATACAACACGGACTGAATCATAGAAAGAAGACGCCATGAGAAGGTGAATTGATTCCGTATTTTGCAAAAAAATTGGCTACTCCATTGGTTGATCTACTGATTTGTGAGAAAGATACCTCTCAACCAATGAGTAAAGCCTTTATCTTTAATTTCTACCATTTAATATATACATTTGAAAATATCACAACTCCATAAAAATGAAAGGAGATAGCTAGATAGTGTGGGATTTCCCGTTCTGTTGAATTTTGAGAGAGATCGAAATGGAGGATTTCTAAGACCTCATGGTAATTCTCAACTCCACCCGAATTAGAGTTCTAGAGGGTGACTCGCTACTTTGGTGATCTGATGCTTCTGGTATTTTCTAGGTAAAATCCAATTATGTTTGGAATAATCAATGTGATGCACATTCCTTGATGAACCTACCATATGGCCTTCCAAAGCTTCGCCACATGCTATCAGCTTCCTTTGCACTTCAGGTTTAGGGATTCTTCTCACACAAGTTAATCTTTGCAAGAGAGGGAGGATGATGGTTAGTGCATGCCCCCTTTGCCTTCAAGCCTCCGAAGATGCAAATCACCTCCTGATCCATTGCCCCTTCTCATCAGCAGTTTGGAATACTTTTTGGACCGGTTTGGCTTTCAATGGGCCACGTTCTCATTGGTTGCTCGGCTTTCCTTTGCCTGGGAGATGGTTAATGTTTCCACTAGGTACTCTGGCGCCTAGCTCATTTTGCCACCTGCTAGAACCTTTGATGGGATGGTAACAATATGGCTTTTATGAACCATGCAAAAGGGCCACCAAATGTTAAGAGTCGGATTTTCACCAAATGCGAGTCTTGCACCTCTTTCCTTGATGATTTCTGGAGCCTCCCCATGTCTAAAAATCTGCGTGCCAAGAAAAAGTGCATGGGCCCATCTTAAAGTTTTTTAGGTTTTCTTTTTTCTTTTTTCTTTTTTTTGCACGAAATTCCCTGAGGTGTAAGGGGTTGTGGAGTTGTTTATTTTTCTTGTTCCCTTAATGATTGTATTTGCAGCTCTGGTGCTCCTTTTTTATTAATATAGTAACCATTTTAAAAAATAATAATTGGATTAGGCGGGTCAACCCAAGTTGGGCCCAACCAAGTTGCACATGTACTATATTCCTTGAGAGTTTTAGCTTACTTTCCTTCTTTTTATTGCATGTGTTATTTGCTTGGAGATTTGAGAGGATTATCCCTATTTTTGGCACAAACCTAGATCCCTCGGGTTGTAGGTTTTGGTCCTTTCTGAGTCAATGTACCCTAGTTGTGTATTTAAAAAAAAATTGTTTGGAATGACATGATACCCAATGACACTTGACATATTAATTAATAGCATATCATTCCAAAGAATGTTAATATAACAGATCATATGGTGATATTATTTAACAAAGTAAGCAGTTAACAACAAAGCCTTGAAAAATAATAAAATAACTATGATATGACATTCATAACAAGACAAACTCAGCAGAAAGACTGTTGAGCATCCCAATTACCGACTGATCAAATTGTTGTGAGAAGATGTCACTTTTACTGCGGCAGACCCATGACAAAACTCCACTTTCTAAATTTATCAAGGCAGCTCCTTGGTCGGTTCCTATGAGCCAAAAAAAGGATAAGCTAAATAGCATAAGGCTGAGAGTCCCAGCTAAATATGCTTGAAGAAACATATAGAATAAAATAAAGGAAAACTATGATTCGTGGGTTGGTCATTTAATATGACCAATTTCGGAAATATTGGTGTGATCGTGACTTGGGACAGGAGAAAGGTAATATCAAGTCATTGAGCTGCCCTAGGAAGCATCCGAGAGGAAGTTCTCCTTCGGATAAACAAAGTGTAGAAAGGTATGAAATAGTAGCAGCAACTATCAATGTCGAACAGTAGTCAACTGTTCAAGCCATCTTCAGTTTTCACTGGATAATAAGTTGCAGAAAGAGTAGGACTAGAGCCATCTCAAACTTTTTTTTTAAACAGTAACAATAAATCTTTGTTAATAAAAAGGAGATTACAGCATCAAACCCATAATAGAGAACTGTAACAGAGCAAAATGAAAATTACAAAGGGAAAAGAGGTTTAAACACTGTTACAACAATGACAACAAATTATGTCAAGCCAATAAAAGGATCAGATCTCTCAACAACAACTTTAGTTAGAAAAATTGCTACCGCATTAGCTGTCCTCCTGACATATTTAACCTCAATATCGCCCCCAATACCAAGCCTATAAATCTCCCCAAGGGTCATAAACAACCTTGACCCCCGACCATATACCCATCAGTGCTGGTTTCCCCCTTGCTTTTCCACCAACATTAAACTTCAAACAACCTACTGGAATTGGTTCCCATTTCTCAAATACTTTCTCCTTCAATACCCTACCCAATATGCACACTCTCCAGCCTCTCCTAAAATCTGACAATGACTAACCCTCAAATTGTTTACTCACCATCAACCATCTAATGAATCTGATTTTTGCTACTTCGAATACCTCTTCCACTAACACTGAGTCACTGACAAACATCAAAAATTCTATTATTCCTCTCCTTCCAAATAGACCATAAGAGAACTGACAAAATAGACCACGAAGCAACTCTCTTACCACTCTTAAATGGACCCCTTGCTCCAGCTATGCATAGAACCTTCTAGGGACCCCTGGTTCACTCAAGAACACCACCATACCTAAACCATAATTCCTTCACAAACATACAGTACCAAAAAAAAAAATTGAGTTGTCTACAAAAACACTATAGAGTCCTGTATGAGTTGTCTTTCCTTGCCCAATTTTGCCACTACAACCTACCACATAGTTCCCCGATCTCTTTATGTGTAAAATGAACTTCCAGGTCTTCACACTCCTTTCTCTCTCTAACAACCATCATCAACCTCCATGGGATTTCCTATTCAAAAGGCCCATGCTATTGTGTTAGACCTTCTCAATGATAATCTTCCCTGGCACATGCTCCTTGAAGATTTTGAGTGCATGTAAATATCACAAATACCGTTTTGGGGATATTATTAGCCACTAGTAATATCGGGATATTTTCAAATTTTAGAGGTTTTACCGAGATATTATTGGGAAAATCTCGCAGAAAATATAATACTTATAAATAATAATAAATATTCAAGTAAAACATAATTTAAAATTGAAATAACCATTAATAAATTATGATTAAAGTACAAATATACTATAAGAAATACATTACTTTGATAATTATCAAACAAAGAAAAACTATAATTCATTATCTAACATTTCTTGAATCATAAAATGTTATCCAATGCCACAAAAGTTCATTTCCAAATACCATCGTCGATGTTATCAAAACAATTAAACCAAATTACCATTAATATCGCAACATTATCAGATTTTTGTGATATTATGGTGATAATACCAGATTTTGGCGATAATAACGGGAGAAGTGATAAAATCTCGATATTAACAAGAAATGGTATTTTCCCAATATTATCACGGTAAAAATGAAAATACCACTGGTATTTACTACAGTGTCGATAGTATGTATTATATCTTGTTTGGCCCCATTGGTTTATTTTATTCATAATGAAGCCAAAAAGAACGTCGTCATCCTTCCTTTAACCATTGATGGTCAAGCTTACCCCCTTCCACATTGATGATCTCCCTCAGATATCCAGCCACTTATGATAATGCTCTATTTCTACCCCCCAATCCAGTTAAAACCAACCCTACCTCTTCCTTGGACTTATAGTGAATCTTCCCATTTTGCAAAGTGGATCCTCTTATCCTCAATTGCCATCCCACAAGAAATCCCTTTTTTTCCGAAAAGTCACAAGAAATCTTTGGTTGAATTTTTTTCCAATCTATAAATGGTGACAAGTGATACACCAGTAGATTTGATAAAGTTGCCTTATGAGAGTAATTCTTCCTCAAATGAGAGAGAATCTCTCTTCCATGACCAAGCTTCTTTTCAAATCTCCACTACCAGATCCTAGAAAGATCTCAATATCAGGTTCACCAACCAGCAGACCCAACTAGGTACAAGGTAGTTTTCCTTTTTTTTTTTCCCTTTTTGGAAGATGAGGTATTTTTCCTACCTTATAAAACTATTTTTTCTGCCATTGCAAACCTTTCTTTCGGTTTGTTCCAACAACACTCTTCCCCAAATTAATCCCCAACCCTGACAACAATCAAAGGACTACCATAACCCCCTTCAACCTATAATACCTAGACACTCAAGATAGGTAACATTGTCATGCCATGTCGTGTTGGATTATGGATAAAATGCATGACCTTGCCATGTAGTGTGCCCTTATGTATCCACATCGTCTATAGGCATCATAGCATACACGATAACCCCATAGAGCAATAGAGACAACTCCACGATAACCAAAAGGTGGTACGGAAAAAGAATATCTTTCGGCAAAGAATCAAATTTGTTGTCGTCGTTGGAATCTATGGTGAAAAGCAAGATAAAAAGAAGGCTTGGAATCCAATCCTAATCTTAAAAGTAAAACTTCAAATAGAATGAGGTAAAGCTAGAAATATGAAATCTAGACTATGAAAAGAAAATGAATCATTCCAATGGAAGCCAATGACAAAAAAAAAGGGTAAAGTGAGCACAAGAAATAAAAGATAAACAAATATATGTAAGAAAAGGAAAAAAAAAAAACATGTGCCACAAAAGAATAACCTAAAATCTATGAACAATATAGGATTTAGCATTTTAAATATGGTTTTTTTTTAAATATTTAGAATGCATTTTCTTAGTACTATATTCTCCAATACCCTCTAAAAATAAATTCTGCAATGTGAAACAATAAATCTGATAAATTGCTCAGTAGTTCTACTTTTTAACTAAAATATAAATTTGAATAGACAGATCACATAGGTAAAGATTAAATTCATGTTGTTCAACCAGATGCCATTTAATGGAAGATTTTGATTGAAAGATAAACTGTCAAATTATTAAAAGTGAAAGAGGCATTACTTCCTAAGCAAAAGGATAGTTTTAATTCATGTCTTGCAAATAAATATAGAGCAATACCATAAGAACATGGTATAATAATCTCAATATAAACATATAAATGTGAAAGATAAAGTAATGTTGTTCCCATTACAAGTGCTAATATATCATCCCAATGCGAAGAACAACACTGCTCTTGCCATTACAAAGGCTAATACATTACAGAACAGCATAGAACAGCACTTCCCAGAAAAAATCAAAACAAGAGTCAATCTGCAAATGATACATATAAAAAAAATTACCAACTGTAAATTTAAAATGAAGTTGATGGCCAATCTGCAATTATTTGGTCCCTTTGATTCCAATGGCTTTATTACATGACAACAAAATAAGCATTAACAAGAAACTATGTATTGATGTGCATTTTACCAGTGTTAATTGGTAATTGCTACTTTAACCATCATTGAACCAACACCTCGATCCACAATTCCAAAGCCAATTAAATCTCAGTCCAAAGTAAATTGACTAAACAAAGAAAGAGCACTACAAAATGAAAAGCAACAATAATAAAACTTACCTACCACTGCTTCTGTCCCATTAATGTTGCATTCTGCAGTCCAAATTGTACAATGCAATGAAGTTACCAGCCTGTGGTCTGATGGCGTATTCAGATTCATACTATAGACAGATCCACCAGACATTCCTGATCCAAGAGTAGCCACCCTGTTTACTTGGCGTCAAGTTCCACAAGTATATTGGTGCAGATGTCACTTAACTATTTGACTATAGAGTAACAAATACATGCAGTTACGAAAGTACTATGAACATCAAGATGCTAATTATCCAAATACTGATAAAAGCGTGACAGACACAAAACCAAATGAAGGCATCTGAAATGGTTTTTGGATACAATGCTTGCTGGAGGGATGAACTACCGTCAGCCACATCAGAAGAATACTTCCCAATCTTCTTAATACAAGAAATACCGGATGGAAAACTTCTAGATGCTTCAATTGAAGTCCAAATATGTCCAGGTTCTGTACTAGACTGTGCTTCAGAGCCTCTAATAAGAGGCCATACACGATGTGGCAAACATTCTGCCACACAATCAAATCGACGTGCAACTTTTCCAACTTCATAAAGACTGCAAAAGCATAGCAGCTAGTAAAACCTCAAATGTATCTTTCTATAATGATTCAATGAACCAATCAGATGCAGGTTAATTTAGTTCTATTAGGACCATACAATTTGATATCATTTGCTAGTGCCCGAAAGATGGAAAAGTGTGAAGTTAGAAAGGTCAAAAAGGGACTAAGAATTGATATCAATATAAGCAATAGAGGACATACACCTCTAAAAAATGTGGTACAACATTAAGCAATATGTTGTTCATAAAATTAAGCACCCTCATTAACATGCAATTCTCATTCAGAGCAAAATCCATAACAACTAAAAGCACATGATAAAAGATGACTACAAAATATAGTCTTTTTGTTATACATAAAATGACAACAAATATCTATATGAGATAATGAGGAACATGAAATGCTGGGTTAGAGTTCATTACTTCAAAATGTTACCTGATAGAGCCATTCATACTGCCTGCTAGCAAAACATTTGCTTCCTTTTCGCCTTGGAGTGTTTGTATATTAATGTGGAATTGCTCCAATGCACTATCAGCAGTGCCACGTGTGTCAGGATACTTCCAAACCTATAACACAAGAGAGACATCAGACAACTAAAAATATTAAACACAAATTTTGAAACTCGAACTAAAATTAGCATACTGTGAAAATTACTAGAATTTAAAATAAAACAAGGTGTCTGTATTGGAAGAGATTGTACCACAGGAAAGATGCTGAATAATTAAAAAATTGATATGAACTTAGAAAACTCATATCCAATTCAAACCTATAGCAGACAAACATAGTGTGTTGGACATAAGACAGGTTTTATGATCTCAAGCAGGAACAATGGTTACTGAAGCACCTATTACTTTGTTTTTGAAAGGTTGAAGCACATTTGACCTTAAAAGTGGACCCATGTTAGTTTACAAAGGTCAACAATTTGATTAACCTTGATGCAGAGTGGGGTTGGCCTAAAAGTCCTAATAGCTTTTTCTTAGCTGTCTTTAACTGAATAATAGTGTACTTTTGTCCCTGTATAGATAAGAAAAGCAGCTATGATGATGATGATGATGATGATGATGATGATGATGATGACCCCAGTATTCTTTGTAAGGAAATACAGATATATATTTTGTAAGTCATTGCCTACTTGTGGGCATTGGCCATGGGTCAAGGACATCCAAATTAGAAGATTTTTTTCTATCCCTAGCGGGACCTACCATCTGTCTGCTTAGATAGAACAAATGTGAATCTTGAAATACCTTCAACTCGATTAAGATTGTAGTTGCATCTCTAGTGGAGTTAATCGGGTGTAAGGCATCTAACTTCCCTTCATCTTATCTCAGCTCCCTTTATGTTCAGGTAGACCTAAGAAGGCAACGCTGGATCCTTTTTTCTTTTAATGGTAATGTGGGATCCAATTGTTGAAAGATTTAAAAGCCATTTAATCTTTTTGGAAGGACACTTATCTTTCCTTTGGTAAAAGGACTAGCTTAATAAGTCGGTAATGCAAGCCTCCTTATTTATATTATTTTGTATGCATAGCTTCGCTTCCACTGAAGTTCCTCATTTAAGGTATATCCATGTTGTGCTCACATTGGCCCCTATGGGTTGGTTAGAAAGGTCTTACAGCTTGAATAATGTGACTATAAAAATTACTTTGTTTAACAGTATAAATTTATCGGGTTAGATTAGAGGGCTTTAAAAGTCGGATTGGTGTCAAATTTGGTACAAATACTATTCACGAGAGACAGGTGTGTGTGAGGGGGGAATGAATCCATAGGGTCTATATGGACCCCACAATCCAAAGTTTGCACCAAACTTCATGCAAACTAGTTTGCATGTGCTATATATATATATATATCCCATCAAAGAATTAAACATACATAAGGAGCCAAGTGTACGGAATACCACTTCTTTAAAAATCAATGCTAACATTCGAGAATTGCAAAAGGTAAATATTTCGAGATCAGTTATATACATAGATGGTATGGCTATGATGATAGCATGCAAGTAAGCATTCTCAAATAGAATTTTCATTGGACGGTTCATCACTCAAAATTAAAAATCAAGAAACGTCACCACAACACATGATTACTAAATAAATCAAATAACTATTAAAAATCACAAATAAAATACATAATAGATATACATACCAAGGGTTGGGAAGCCTGTAGCTTTAGGTACTCATGCTGAAAATTGCACTTAAATTTCTTGTAAGTAAGAACCTTGCCATATAACTCTCTAGTGTGAAGTAAGGAAGTAACTTTGCTTCTTTTTCTCCTATGTAGGGCATCAGTTGTCTGCAAAAGCTTGAGAATTGCTTAATCAAAAATTGGTTCTTACCTTCTCTATTCACTATTGTGGTTGGATACTCAAGCAAAATGATGATTAATGCTAAAAAATTAAATTATACAAGTGGCAATTTGGGTGGAGGAAATAGGATTTACAGTCAGTCAATCACCGAACTTCAGTTTAGGATGGCACTCCAATATCTTCTTTTGTGATTAAGGACAATATTAGTGTAATTAAAGGTATAGTTCAATGCTTTGAATTTATACAAGGCTTGAAAGCCATTTTCATAAGAGAGATGAGGGTGGGTGTGGTAGTGGCATTGGATACATTATAAGAATATGGTCTTCCATGACCATCTAAATCAAGTCCACATGCAATCCGGTTTTTAAGGAGAAATTAGCCACTTGAAAATGTAATCTATCCTAGGTGGTAGCATTATGTTGATCTAAGCTACTTGTTAACTTCTTTTTTGAAATTATAGTGGCATTGGATTAGTCATATACATTTCAAACCTAAAATTGGGTTTGGTCCTATAAATAAAATTTGGATTGGGCTTGGGTTTGATAAATTCATATTAACTTGGGCTTGAGCTCGGGCTTGGCCAGATTGAAAACTCAGCACGAACCGATCAAGTTGCAGCCCTAACTCGACCCATTTATCAATTAATCTTTCCTAATGTAGGTTAGTGATGAACAAACATAAGAAAGTTTTTAAATTATAAAGTAAATTCCTATCAAGACATTTTCTCAAGAAATTATTCCCATGAGAATCTATTCTCCCATTGGAATTAATTTTCCCAGAAAACCAACAAACATGCCCTAAGGTTCACACAGAGTATGGGAATATGGTGAAGTCCCTTGAGGTTTATGGGTAGAGTATAGTTCTTCGAAATCAGAGTTTCATGTTTTATTCAGAGCGGTTGTCCATGAAAACCTATGGTGAGAGTTTTGAGTTTTTTGAGGGCTCCTACTATAAGGAATATTCGTATGCAAAATTTTTCATCAATGTTGAGCTAGTTGGAGGTTCTATTATTGGGAGTTTTTGGACCATTTACTTTCCATATTCTAAAAACTCTGAAATTCAGGCTGAACAAAACAAGTAGACCCACCCGTACAAGTGTAGCTCAATTGGCTTGAGCTTCTAGACTAGAGGTTTTGGGTTTGACTCTCTCTAGAGTCACCTGATACACGAGGCTTACAGGTGATTTTGTTTATCCATAGTATCAGTCTCACCTCCAATGTTAGGACTATTAGTGCAAATAACCCACACCAAATACAATAAATAACGGAATAAAAACAAGCACAATAACACACCGACGATTTATTTTATTTGGTGTGGGTTATTTGCACTAATAATCCTAACAAGTGGTATCAGTAGCTTTGGTTGGAGACCAGGGAATCGTGGGTGAACGGAATAAAGCACAATAAGAGGCTTCGGGTTGTCGGAGGAGATGGAGATCAACACATGCCGCATGATTAGCCTCAATGGTCCAAATTATTTAATTTGGAAGGAAAAGATGGAAGACATATTGTACTGCAGAGATCTCTACAAACCAATAGAAGGGAGACAGAAGATGCCAGAGCCAGAGTCTTCCGATAAGAAGGGGAAGGTGAAACTGAAGGATGAAATGTCCGATAATGAATGGAAAGCTCTTGATCAAAAGTGTCTCGGGTTTATTCAAAAGTGGATGGATGACAGTGTGTTTCATCTCGTGTCCACTGAAACGACGGCGCAATCTCTCTGGAAGAAATTTGAGGGACTGTATGCGAGAAAGACTGCAGGCATGCCACAAGGAATTTTTAATCAAAAAACTGGTGAATCTGAAATACAACGAAGGTACTTCGATTGTGGAGCATCTGAGTGATATGCAGAGTATAGTAAATCAACTTTCATCCATGAAGATAGTGTTAGATGGTGAGTTGCAAGCTCTATTACTTCTTAGTTCCCTAATGACAGTTGGGAGACCTTGGTGGTGTCACTCAGCAATTCAACGACAGAGGGTGTTGTCATTATAAGCTCCGTGACAAGCAGTTTGCTGAATGAGGAAACGAGAAGAAAGTCTTTGGGTTCTTCTCCTTCTCAGACACAGGCTCCCTTTACGAGTAGGGGGAGAAACAAAAACAGAAAACCTCAAGACCATGACAAGCTCGACAAGCTCAGGGGATCAAGGTCAAAATCCAGAGGAAGAGGTGGAGGAAAGCTTAAATGTTTCTACTGTGAGAAAGAATGGTATAAGATGATGGATTGCAACCAAAAGAAACGTGCTCTGGAGGTCAGATCGCAAAATTTAGTTCAAACAAGTGTCGTACAGGGTGGAACAGACAATGAAGAAGGTATTATTGTGTCATTAGCAATCACCACAAGTATGGATAATCCAACTGATAAATGGATTCTAGATTCTGGGTGTTCTTACCATATGTGTCCACATAGAGAGTCGTTTGACATATGCAAATCCTGTGATAGAGGATCTGTCCATATGGGCAATGGTGAGAGTTGCAAAACCATTGGTGTTGGGACAGTCAAAATCAGGATGTTCGATGGCATGGTGAGAACGTTGGATAATGTGCAACATGTTCCTAAGTTGAAAAAAAAAATTGATTTCATTGGGAACACTTGATACTGATGGGTTTGCCTTCAAGGCAGAGGATGGGGCTCTTAGAGTTACTAAAGGAGCCATGATTGTCATAAAGGGAAAGAAGGGAAACAATCTGTAAACACTGGTGGGGAGTATAGTGATCGACAGGCAAAGAGATCCTACTAGTCGGGTTGCAGAAGGAAAGAAGAAAAGAAACAAACAGTCAACAGACAGGTATGACTTAAAAGTAAAGTTTCTTTTGCTTTTGATGGTTGTAATATTCCGTCCAAGTTCCATGATGCTAGCGAATATGGAAAAGCGAAGGGGACGAAGAATCACATTGAGAAAAATGCGGAGGGTCCAAGAAAGTAGGTGACGGGCGTCAAGTTCAAGCGAGGCTTGGGCTTGGCCAATTCTTCTAATTGAAGAAGATAGGTGGAGCATCCCAGAGCGTAGGGATGCGAGCATCTCACACAGAAATGCAAAGTTGCAGTTGCAGGTGGAGTAAGGCAGGGAGCGGCCAGTGTGCACGGAGGTGCAGAGTTGCAGATGCAGTAGAGGTGGAGTGGAGGATGGTTGTCTCAGTTCGTCTTGAAGTTGGTGGAATTTTCGCCAAGGTGGAAATTGTTGGGTGTATGGCTCAATCCCACACAGGGCCCGCAAGATTTGCACAATATTTAGTAAGATTGGATGTAATCTTAGTTTCTAATTTCATGCAGATTATTTTCTATGCTTAGTTTATTCTAGATAAATATGAGCTTTCATAAAGTGGGAAGAAAATAATCGTTATTAGAAACTACACATTGGCATGGAGAGATTTTCTCCATAGGATATTCCAAACTTGGCAAGCATGTACTGATGTTTACATTGGCTTGGCCGAATGGGACTGTTCTAAAATGAGCAGCATGGATGGCGTGTATGCTTTGCCAAGATATACATGCTATGAATTGATGGATCGCCAAAATGTGGAAGGAAATGCTTGTGTCTTTGTTGACAGCAAGTTGACAAGTCATGTAGATTTGCGTCGGATTCTTCTTCCGGTAAGAATATCGGTGAATATAGCAAGGATATGTCATGCATGGGCTGGATACATGGCTATAAAAGGACAGCAAGAGAGGTCTGTCAGTAACACACGAGTACGAGCAAAGTGCAGAGAGCACGGCTGAAGGGGCAACCAGACTCAATACAGAGGTGCTGTATGAAAGAGGGTCCTTGAGATAAGCGTGCAAGGAGTTGTGTGTGGAGGGAAGCACAGAGCAGAGATAGATCTGCTCTATCTCGATTGTGTGGCGGGAGGTGCTCTAAATTGGGTTCAGTTTGTAAAACTGGTTCATTTCTCTCATGTAATTGTTATTTATTTTTCTCTTAATAAAATTATATCACGCTCCATGGATGTAGGCCAGGTGGTCTGAACCACGTAAAATTCCGGTGTTATGGAGTGTTTGTTTTATTCCGTTGCTTATTTGATTATTAATTGGGCTAATAATCCCAACAGGGAAATGGGGATACCCATTTAATTCAAAATATAAATAAATAAAGAAACCAAGTTGACCCAATTCAGCTAGAATTCAGTCAACAAGTTCAACCAAGTGTTCCTGAAAGCTCAGAAACTAACCAAGCTACTCAACTTCATTGAATTCCAAGCCAAGTCCAAATTCCGGGTTCTAAAACCATGCCACCTCCCCTGATTGACCTCCTGGACAACTCAACCAGCCATCAGCTGAGTCCTGTTCATGGTCCTGGCCCGGGTTTGTGAATTATAATTCAACAGGGGCATGTAATAGATTCTTAGCAGAACAACTAATAATTTTTAGTGGGTGTCAATCCAAAAGATGGATACGGATATCAAAAAAAAATTAAAGAAAAATATAATTGCTTTGCTCAGTTTCAATCCAAAGCAGGGTAGCAAATATGCTTCCATTTAAAAAAAAAAAAATATATATATATATATATATAGAGAGAGAGAGAGAGAGAGAAAGAGAGAGAGAGAGAGAGAGAGAGAAAGGAAACAGATACCTTCTTCTGTGGACCTTGATTGGGTGAAGCGGTGGCCGGATTCGACCCCGGTATTCGACCCTTAATGGGGAAGTACCGATTCCTTTCTGGGTCGAAATAGAATCCAGGAAGATCTGAATTTGGATGGAACAAGGAAAGACAAAAACAAAATAGAGATATAAATGTATTAGAAACAACAAAATGAGAACAGATGAATGAAGAATAAAAAAAACTGAAAACTCAAAAGAAATACATAACACTTAAACCTTTTGGCATGTTTGGGAAGAATGGAACGAAAAATGAAACGAATCAAAACACCAAACTTCTTTCAAGCGTACCGCTTCAAATTCCTAAGTAAAATGCAAGAACCCATCCCGCCGTTTTTGAGGGTTTTAACAAGCGGTATGCAACGTGGGTGGGTGGAACGGGTTTAGGAGGAACCCTACTTCGACCCGACCCGACCCGACCGGAATTGACATTTAAATATCTAATAGCTCGGACATTATTATTATTACTATATAATTGCAAGAGTGGTTTTTGTCCTTAAATACATCAAAATTTTAGTGTATTAACTCTGGATGCGAGAGATATGTTAGGATGTATCTTTAATTATGTTGTGATAGTAAAAAAAACAAAGTGAATCGACCATTGAACTGTGAAGTTGTTTTTAGTTAGTAGTGGTTATCATTTGTATGCAATTAGCCCATAATTGGCCCAAATTTAAATTAAATAAGTGGGCTTGAATAATATTTTGTTGACGGGTTAGATTTGGGCTTTTATTTAAAGCTTGTTGAGGTCCATCGGATTTTTCGGCCCATTTATTTTGTAAAAAATTATAATCGTTCATATCCAAAAAATACTTAAAACCTACTATCTTTTAAAATTTTATTTCAAAAGACAATTTCTAACTATTTAATCTTAACGGTCAAAGTCACCAGATATCAAATTATATCTAAATCCAATTTAAATTGATTTCAAGTTAATCTCACTCTTGGATTAAAAAACGATTCAAAATTCACTCTATTTTAACTGTTGATTGTAAGACCTTTGAAAATCATGACTTTTCAAGTATAATAGATCTGAATTTTTATGAAATGCATCATTCTGAAAATACCTTTCAAATTCACTCATTCTTAAATATTGGACCTCATTCTTGCGGGCCTCATAGAGTTCAAGACAGATTGTCGCTTATGGGCAAAATCAACCAAGTGTAAACGGTTATTTAAGTCAAATTCCAAAATATTAGATATGAGTGGGCTGGGCCTTAGCTTTACCAGGCCCAATACCATGTTGGTAGGCAAGTCAAGTTTCCAACACTATTTCCATCCCTAGCTGTAGTTCTGGTTGGGCTCCCCTCTCTTTAAGTCAAAGGTTCTATATTTTGAAAATTTAATGGGTTGGTATATCTCGGCACAAGCCCATTCATTTAATCTGTCTAGAAGCATGAGGCTGCCTGTTTAAGCCCATTTTCCCACTAATGAGATCTCGGTAGGTCTGTTATTAAAGCCCGTTTAAGGCCCTTCCTTCAAGGATGTGAAGAATCATATTCAAGCTAAATCGTGTACACCTACATCACCATTATATATGTTAGGGACCTGATCCTGCAATATATTTTTTTATTTACCAAACATATAATTAGAGATTAAAAATGATTTAAGTAATTAAGTTTTTAGTAATTAAAAGCATGATTTGATTTATCCAATTAAGAAGAATTTTATTGAGCCACATATTTCAAGAGAGAGATTTCAAGAAACTCACTTGAGTGTTGGGTACGAATGAGTCCCACATCTGTGAGAGGGATAGAAAAAGAGGGAGTTATATAGGGCTGGAAAACTCCACCTATTAGGCTAGTCTTTTGGGTTGTCAACACTGGCCGAATAAGTCGTATCAGAGTCAGGCCCAAGCCACCGATGGATCCCCTAGCCAGATGGAATGGCGGGCGACATTTATCTGCCAGAGAGCCTCTTTCGAGGGAGTGATTATTGGGTACGAACGAGTCTCACAATCGGTGAGAAGGAGAGAAAAAGAGCGAATTATATGGGGTTGGAGAATTCAACCTATCAAGCAAGTCTTTTGGGCTGAAAGCCCAAGCCCAATATTGAGCCTCATTATAGACATGACAGCTATGTTATGCTCATGACCATTTACGGGCTTACCGCCAAGGCAATAGATAAATTGCATTAAAAATTATTTCTTTCCCTAAAATCATCAAATTTTGAATCAGCCATACATGTTTGTTTTTGCTTCATTATGGAATGGTTTGGTCGTTGGAATTGCATGGCAATTCAACTGAACAAATTATCCAATCCCTAAGCAGCCTAATTCAAAATATCAAATCCTCATTGTACCCTAAAAGGAGGATTTTATTTGCAGATATGTAATTTTAATTTTGGGTAACCATTAAAATGCCTAAATTAGAATGATTTGACTCTCAGCTTTTGTATTTTCCAATGGAAATTATCCTCAATGCTCAATTTAAAAAAAAAAACTGATGCTAACTCTGATCACTGATCACAGTTGCTCACCTCTAAAGTTCTCGATATTAGGCTCTCTGAAGCCTATTCATAAGAGGTGTACCGTTGATTCGAGATGTACTGTCGAGCCGATCTTCACTTTTTCTTGATTTCTCTTTTTTGTTTTTTCGATATTCCTGCGTGTGTGGTCTGAGAAGACAATTTCTCCTAACAGTCGATAAATTAGAAGGGTAGATCATTCTACAATTTAAAAGGTTGAAATCTAGAATTTTGGTTGAATCGTTACATGTATGGCTCAGGGATAAGAAAATATTGACATTTTTTAGATTTTTTGAAAGGCTAAGATTACTTTAGCAGATTGAATTTCAGCCAAAATAGGTGAAATTTTTTGTCTATTTTAGTCAATATTTTTTTTATTTCAAAAATTTTGGTCCAAAATTTGTTGATTCTTTATTAAAAGCTATATTTCAGCTACTTTTTATTTATTTATCAGCCAATATTTTTTGAATCCTTGATGGACCAAAATCTATATCATCCGATATTTTAATTTTAGAGATCATTGATCCATAGAAGAATTCTAAATTTATAATGACTTTACACACCTTTGTAAAATTGGCCTACACATGGTTATAGAAACCTTATGATATCACAGAATTTCAGATATAACAATGGGTTTTGGGCTATCAAACTAATAAAACAAAATGTCAGATAGAACTTCAAAAATATCAAAGATAGTTCTAAAATATTAGTTAGAGAACCTTTTAAATGTTATTTATCTTACCCCAATCAGACACAGCAAAATCTGATCCGACCCAATTATCCAATCTGTTCTGAATTGACCCATTTTGATAAAAACACCTGCATGAACCGTTTAATGGATGACCCAATCCAAATTTATTTATACATGGATAAGACCCATCCCAAACTCGAAAGTATTAGGTAAACCCGACAGACCCAATTATTACCACGTCCATAAATACATGCAACCACACAAGGCTTTTACCTATCTAAGTGATAGTTTTAGTATGTGTCGTATTGAAAATGTCTTCTTAGTTATATAAATAGGTAAATCCGAATCAAATCTAAAATATATCTGGACTGATTTAACCCATTTAGCCTGATTCAAAATAGTTTCGAACTCCGAATAGACCCAAAGTAAATAAGATCTGACTCGATCCATGGTGAGATCTAAAACTCCAACACTTCTTTTACTATTTTTCTTGTTAAAAAAAAACTCGATACCAAAGCCAGCCAAGAATTCTCTGTTTATTTCTTCTCAAAAGTCATGAAAGTGCCTAGACAGGAGAATCCCTACAAGCTGGCATACAAGCATATACATACAAAAATGACTAATCTAACATGCATGCAATCATTCACATGGTAATTATCATAAACATTCAATCATTTGTTTATTATATGCATCATTACTTGTCTTTTGGGTGTAGTCTACCCTACCTCAACTGGTTGCCTCCCGTCTCAGGAAACGGAAGGTTGCGGGTTCGAGCCCTTATAACCTTGATATGCCCTAAAGGTAGTGGGTTCACTCGTAGAGATTTTATGATAGGTATCCCATAATTTTCTATACGTAAATTTAAAAAAAAAATTATATGAAAAAGGCAAGAATGTGGAGGCATTTCTTCTCTAGTTTTCTATATTACAAAAGACATGTTTGGATAATTTGGCGTTGAGAGCATTGAAGGAACAATCAAAGACATGTTTCATTTCATTTCCAATAAGAGAAAGGAAAAAGAAGATTGAAACCCCTTGAGCCTTTTGTCTTTTGACAGGTGATCTTATTCATTTATTTGCTGGAATCTTCCTAGTTATCTTACTTGCAGACCTTGGCCGACATTTTGGAATTGCGTGCTTCTTTACCACCGCCACCACTTTCCCACTCTCTAACGGTATGTGAATGTGATAAAACTTCTATAAAACAATCTATGATCATCAATAAATTTGGGCTGTGTTTGGACGAAGGGTAATGGGGAGTAATGGGGGTAACTATCTATTGCCAATGTTTGATAACTAAGGAGTATAGATAAAAAAATTAACTTTTTATCTCTTCTCACCAACTTTTGAAAACCCTTTTCAAGTAAGGGATTTTCATAATATCCAGAGTAACCCTTGGTTAAGGATAATCCAAATAATCCCTGTAAAATTTACCCTTTATCCAAACACAGCTCAAGTGTTCACAGTATTAGCCCATCTACACATGGAATCAAGCGAATGAAGATGGTGATGGGTCGTTTAATTTTTTTTTTATTTGAATATAAATTTGTTAAAAATCACTTTAATTGAATTGTTTAAGATATGTTCTTTTTAAGACTTTAAAGTTTAAAAATTGAAAATAAATCAGACTGATCAAATTTTGAAGAATTTGAAAAGTTTAACGTGATTAATTCAATTAAAAAGTTTAACGTGATTAATTCAATCAAAATAATTTTTTATAAGCACAATTTGTGAAGTGGCAAGAGAGTCCTACATTGCCTAATTTGAAAAACTCATAATTCTATATAACACTTGAGATACCTTCCTCTCAATGACTAACTTTTGAGAGTGAGTTTTACTTTAAGAATGTTATTAAGTCATACTTTTCTAACATGTTATTAGAGCAGTCGCTACATGTAAGGGAGGTTGGGCAACTGCACGTGAGGAAGTGTGTGAAGTGGCAAGAGAAGTCACATATCGCCTAATTTGAGAAGCCAATTACTCAATATAAGACTTAAGGCACCCTCCTCTCAATGACTAACTAACATAATTTTAGCCTCATGACTACTTTCTTTTGGTGCTTTACTTCTTTCTTTTATGGTTACATCCCTAGCTGGTTCATCTCCTAAGAGAGGTTAAAGAGGAAATGGGTCTCTCTTTTATGGATAAATGCATTGAGAAGGTTTTGTCTCATATTCACACAAGTCTAAATGTTCAATTGAGAAGCTGAAATGGCTAACTTGTAGGCCGGTTGGTAAAGGTTTAAAAGGAGCTTTCAGCAAAAGTCACTTGCTCTGGTTCTCCATTCACTTATGACTGGTTTTACTCAGCTCAAGGCAGAACTCATTTTGGAGTGGGAGAGACTAGTTTTAAGCATTTAAAAGCAAGCAAAGACAAATGTATTTAGAAACATGGGTCCCATCAAACAAGACCAAGTTCTTTTCCCTCACTTTGGCTATTGGAGTTAGATATGTGGGTCCCTACCAAACGTGTTTGTAAAATATATGCATTGATCACTATTGCAAATTAGAGATGGAATTCATCTTTTCAGTACTGTAATGTACTGAAACTGGCCGAAAACTTTACCCTTATCTTTCATATATGTTAAAAAAAATTATTATACTATCACTAAGGTGTATAGGCCTTTTAAAGTACTTAATTAATCTTATGCAACATATATAAACATCTTTACTTGTACAACGGATAAATATATAGAGAGTGACACTTTAAGATGGAGTATGAATCAAATTTTTGTTTCCTGAAATGGATTTTTGACTATCTCTCCAGTTCCAACACCACAACAGTAAAATAGGGCCTCCGTTATCTTGAATTCCAAAACCCAACAATAGATAGATAAAATTAACTGTTATGCAATCAACTTGGCTTTATTGCTAATATAAAATATTATAATATAATGTCTGCTAAGTAATACACTTCCAAAAGAACTATAATATCTCTTAAAGAAAAAAAAAAAACAGAAAACATGGGTTACTTTTCTTTGAAAAATCCACTCTTTATTAGGTGGCATTTAATGGCTAGTAACCTGCTCAAAAAACAAGAGTTCTGAGTTCGATTTCCATTTCATCTCAAAGGATCACTCTTCCTAAAACTATTTGGTGGACATGGGTAGGGAGATTTGCTAATGCTCCGAATATTAGTTGGTTGCTATAAGAGACCTGAACACCTTGAACATTAAAAAATGTCTAAAATAATACTACAACAGTATATATCATATATTGATACATTTTTGGAAAAAAGATTGTAATAAATGTGAGACATTTTGATTCAGAATATGAAATCACCATTTCTGAATATTCTCTTTTAGAATAAAGAAAGAAAATATAAAAGGTATTCTCATGTTATGTCTTCATCCCATGTTTTTTTCTTTTTGTATTTTTCAGATGGATAAATGTATTTCATCCTCCTTACATGATTTCTTCAGCAGCAACTGAGCTGATCATTGTATAGAGGGAGCTGGTTCAGTAAATCAATCTAAAATCCATTAAAATATCTTCAGCAGAGATTATATTACATTCTAAGGTGCTATTCATGTCCTCTTCTCTCTAGACTGTCTAAAAATAAAAAAAATACAGATTCAACTTTGCTGCCCTCATCGAGATATTAAAAACTGAATGAGTCTTAGATTGTTAGGCAACCAAAGCAAATGAATCGGTTGCTCTCTTCTTCTTTTCACTTTTGCAAAATGTTATGTTCAAACTTTCACCAATGAATTGGAACTGAACCATTGCACCAACTAGGGTGATAATCACTGCTAAATTGATCATGTAAAAAGGAAAAATGGGGTTCGGCTAACTCCAAAACCAAATGGGGTTGGCTGATGAAAGCAAAATATGTATCCGTTCGATCTATACAACAAGGGTTATCCTTCCAATTAGTGTGACATTTGAGAGCTTCCCCTTTTAGGATAAAGGGAAAAAAAAACCCTTCAGAAACACTGGTTAAAGAGAAGAAGAAAAATATCGCACGGTGAAAGGTGCAGCGTTTGATAGACTAGAATTGAAAAGAGAAATTTACAAAGCTAATCTAAGATTTAAATAAATGAGAAATTGAAAAGGAATACAATAATTTAATTGGTAGACACTCTGACTCAGAAATCAAATGTCTCAAGTTCGAGTTCTATAATAACTTGATGCTCGTTGCTTGTGAAAGTATGCGTACATCTGAAGTTTTATCTAATTCCTTTTTACTAGTCCTTTGTACTAGAAGAGAAGTGAGGTATATAAAAGGAAATGATTGTTTCAATTTACACCAAAGTGAAGAACTCTCTCATTATATAGTGAGAGACGTGACACAAAATTTCATGAAAGGTCAATAACAAGCTAGTGCACTAGCTAGACATCTCCCATGAGGGGAGAAATTCAATGGATTGAGACATAAGAAGTCTCTCTTGGTTTACCTCCTGCCTCAACAGATTTACACATACTCTAAAAATTAGTCAGGTAAGACGTCTGAACATCCTAATTAAAAAAATCAATTGGTCTAAGCTTTTAAGATTATAGTAGAGGTCTTGGATTCGATTCATTTTTTTAAATTTACCATTGGTTTTATGTATTTGTAAAATTAGTCTCCTTTCTAATGTGAAATAGAAATACCATCATAAAAAAATAAGTTCAATGAATTTGGACTCTTGTACAGTCATGTTCAAACAAACCCTAAAAGAGAAAAAAAGAGTAGGACCACTGTATTGATGATTGTTGACCGGTCCAATGGCTTCTTGTTTAGGTGGGATCATGTGGAATGTGACACAGAACATCGTCATCCAATGATGAAGAGAGACATAGAGAAACAGAAGGTGAGCAGTCAAAGATTGGGCTGCCATCATTAAAGGGTTTGACATGTCTTTACTCATATGAAAATTTGTATATTTTAATGAAAAGGGAACTAAAGGCACCGCTAATCGATTAATGAGAAAAAGAGAAAGCGATTGGGAAGCGCCTGAGAAAGGAGAAAAAGGAAACGGTGGGATCAACTCTGCTTGCTGGACCCTCTCTTTATCATTTTTATATTTTATTTTATATTTATCTCTGCTCTGTTTCTTCACACTGATGTTTGTCTCAAGGTGAGCTATTCTCCGACTGACACTGTGTATATAGGTACAGGTGTGATGCCCGTTTTGCTTCACCTGCGGTACTGAAAATGTAAAATAATAGAAATGTAAAAATTGGTTCGCCAAGAGTAAAATCGGCTCACCGAATCACTCATGAACAGTAAAATCGGATCTCTAAATCACCCGTGAACAGTAAATCAGCTCACCAAAAACTAGTAAAGGATTCAATTGTTGAGCCGATTTCTGACATTCTAAAATTTTTTGGTACATAGGTGAAAGATAAAATGGGAATCATGGTAACCCGTGTCTATATACACAAGATGCTCGTGAAAGGATCGCTGACCTTGTCTTAATTTTAAAACTCGATCTTAGATTTCTTGATAGTATGATTTCAGTAAGATTTTGTTTGAATGAGGTCGAAATATAAATATTAATAATATCAGTATTCTTTTTAAATGGTATCATCTAAATGTATTATAATTCAGTCAAGAATTTAATAAATTTTAGTTAAATTCTAAAACTTTTAGTCAAATTTTAAATTTTTTATATTCTATATATTTAGATCTTATTCCGTTTAAAAAATTTCTCTAATTTTAAGAGACCCCTTCGACTTTTAGAATAATTAATCTCTTCATCTTCCAATAACAATCAAACAATAAACTTTTATAAAAGGCCTTTTACACTATAATAATAATCAATCTCTTCATCTTTCAATAACAATTAATCACAGTAAATTTCCTTTCAATCTTCTCAATTCAAAATTTCTAATATTAAAATTTATCAGTAACATAGAGAGATTATAATATCAAAACACACTCTAATTCAGATATTTATTTCGTTCCAAAAAAAATATGTCTATGTTTACGGAGCGACTGATATCTTTACTATACGAGAAAAATAATAATAATAATAATAATAATACCCGTATATCATGTGGGAAACAGGGGATGGACCACACAAACTTTTAGGTGGCCTCTGTTTTTGGGTTAGTTTTTAGCAGAGAAAAGTAGAGAAGCTTCTTATCCTCCATCTGGGTTTTTGTTCCAGTGTTGCCTACAGAATCTGCAAAAGCAAAAGCCAATCCTTCCCCTCTTAACATCAACATAATTCTTCCCCTTCTCTTCTCTCTCACAAGTCTCCATTCTTTTCATCTTTGATTCATTTCTTTACTGCAATTCAATGGTCCAACTCTCTCTACCTTCTGCCACTCTCCAATAAAACAGTATCTATAACAAAATAAGTTTCTGCATCTCTCTCTCTTTAGACACCAATGGCTCCTGCACTCCCTCCCGGTTTTCGTTTCCACCCCACTGATGAAGAGCTGGTTTCCTACTATCTCGATCGCAAGATCTCCGGCAAGGCCATCGATCTCGAAATCATCCCGGATGTCGATCTCTACAAATGGGAGCCTTGGGATCTTCCAGGTATATTTAGTTCCACTCTAAGAGCCTAAACTTTTAATACCCACATAGAAATAGATGATCATTTTTCTCTCTATATGATCACATAATTAGATAAGTCATTTATACCCGGCAAAGACATGGAATGGTACTTCTTCAGCCCAAGAGATCGGAAGTATCCGAATGGATCGAGAACCAATCGAGCAACGAAAGCCGGTTACTGGAAGGCAACAGGAAAGGATCGAATGGTGCAATCTCGCAATCGCGCAATTGGTATGAAGAAGACATTGGTTTATTACATCGGCCGCGCCCCCCATGGCAGACGTACCGGTTGGGTGATGCATGAATATCGCCTAATCGAGTCGGATATGGTATATACTTCATCTGCAACTAGTTAGTAATTAATCTTTCATTTGCATAACTGGGTTTGAGATAAAACAATGTAATGAAAATGAAATTGCAGGATGGTTATGCCTTAGTTCGCGTGTTCAAGAAAGTTGATTGCAAATTGGAAGGAAAGCAGCAAGGCCAGACATCCGGCAATGAACCTTTTAAGGTTTGTGATGATCATTTGTTAGAGGGAGAAAGATTTGAGAGGGAAGAAGCCAAAATTCTACCTGATACTTCTTCATCAGAGCTAACTCAAGGGTCACCTGTTGATAATGGCGTCGCCTGTGAGGCCTCTGCTCCCTTTGTTACGGATGAAGTGAACAGTTCTGCAAATGCTGAGCTAAATCAAGAAGATTCCACATCCAAACATACTAAGGTACTCAGGGAAAGAAAATATTATATATATATATATATATATATATATATATATATATATATATATATATATATATATATATATATATATATATATATTCTAAGGTTTGATTGATTAACCAAACAAAACTTTTAAATCTAAAAATATCTATTTTTATGAAATTGCTAAGTATAGAGAAATTGAATTGAATCTTAGTATGAAAAACTCTTTAAGTTTGATGGACACTCAAATTCCTCTGCGACACTTCTCATGGGGTTACTCCTCATCGAAGAATCTAGTGTGTGTACAGCAAGGGGTGCACATGTCTCGAAGAATTAGTCAAGTAAAATCCTTTACGGATGAGAGGCCTGGACACGTTTGATCATAAAGACAACTACTCTCAACTATAGCCAACCTAGGTTTCAAACTATATTCCACATATTTATTAATTCCAATCACAAGATATGTACATGTCATCATTGGAATTATGAGTATGAAATTTGAATCAAGCATCAGTTTTAGTAAATTCTGATTGTTAACAATTCAGATTGATTTGGGCGCTTTTAGGTTGATTCAGGCCAGGTCATGAAATGAAAAATTCTCAATTTGTATGTATATATCATTCCAATTTTATAGAATGTCTCCTAATAGATATAAAACGGACAATGTTAACCTGTCTTTTGTCTAAATTGAGTCAGTCTTATCAAATCTGAACAATAACTATGCTGACGGTGTTACGATTCAATAATGATTTGGCCACGGGCACGGAAGGAGTCGGGTTGATGGAACCACGTCATCTTTGAGTTACGTGCAAGCTTCCCTACTTTTATATATACTGAATAACTTTAGGAAAAATGACCCTTTGGAATAGAGCTACATAATTAGATGGATCTTAATTTAAAATTAACTATTGTTAAATATTATGTAAATTAGAAATAAATACTTTCAGATAATTCTAAACTAGAAGTAGCTTACTTTAAACTTCAAAATCTCTATGACTGAGTTTTGGTAGTTAGAATTTAGAAAATTTTAATTGGAATGGGATTTAGTTCTTCTAAATTTCTTGTGAAAAAATCTTAAAAATTAAATTTGTGAACCAGATCATTGCAATGTATATAAGCCAAAGCAATGGATGTCCATCTCTCTCTATTCCTTTGTAAGGCCTTGTCTTTTAAAAAAAAAAAACCAATGGAGAGATTAAGAAGAATTTAATAATAAGAATGATTTTAGGAAGTAATTAGAAGTCACGTGATTGGATGAAATGTATAGAGGTCAAATGAATAGGATACTTGTAAAACTATACCCCAATTTGATTATTTTAATATTGTAATATTGATATTTGAAAAGTTTATGCTTTAAACCCTTAACTTTTTATGGTCCTTTTAGTGACATCGGATGATCAAATAAGCATGAAATCATTCTCACAATCTATAAATATCTGTCATTCACATATCCAACCTAATTATAAACCCCAATGACAAAATTTAAAAGATCATTCTCTTTATTCATTTTCTTTAAACTCAATTTTTAGAACTGCTCTCTTTTTACTTTCATGGTTTAACACTTAAACTTGGCAGAGAGAATTCACTCTCCTTACTCTATTTGATTATGCTTTTCAAGTTCAAATATTTTCTCATCAAATAAAGAATATATTATTCTTTTCTTTGTTAAATTTTTTTATTCCAAACAGCCTCCAAGAGAATTGTTTGGGTAGTTTTTTTATGATCAATGTATCCAAGTCTCTTAGAGAACTTTATTAATCTTCGAGACATATGTAAGCCTCTCTACCCATACACATTGGATAACATTACGGGGAATGACCCTTTAGAGTGGAATGAGAATCGAACTAAGGACTTCCGCTTCTTGAAGCGGGGTTTTGACCATCATTTTATGTTAGGTTATGTGAAGCCTGATTATCAGATATGTACTGGTCCGATCGTGAGTTTTTGTGTGTGTTTGATCTGTAGTTTATTTTTTCATTTATTGTTTGTGCGCTTCTATTTCCAATACTCCAACCCTTGGCTCTTTTTTTATCGCGAGTTTTGTTTGTATTGTTTTTGTTGATATAAGAGACCGATTGCTCAGCTCTTTTTTTGTTCATGCAGGAAAGAACAAATCCAGTTTCGAAGAAGTTGCAACACTCACTTCTTTATTCACCTTTAGCAACAGAAGACTTCCCACAGATTGATGGGATACAAGAGAAGAGTCCTCAAAGCATAGAAGATTATATAATGTGTGATATGTACAAGGGTTGTATCAATGAAGCAAACGTATTAGAGGAGATCTTCAATAAAGCAAGCTTTTACCAATCCAACTCCATTTCAATTCCTTCTTGGAGAGATTTCATGCACTCAATGGATGATTACATATCCCAGAATGACGAAGGAATTGAGCAATAACAGAGCCTTGTGAAAAGCTCAGTGGAGACAAAAGAAACAAATAAAAAATATACTTTCTTATGATATAGATAGAGATTTTTTTTCTTTCTTTCTTGTCTTTAAAGATGTCTATGTTGATGGTAACACTACTTTTCAAGTGTGCCTTTCTAATTTTGCTTTCTTATTACTTCTCCAATGTTAAGAGGGAAGGTGTTGTTACCATGTTTTGTTAGATCTGATATATATTATTACTGACAAAATTTTACAATCAGAGAAAGTTTCAATCCGATTAGTATAAATGGGCAAATGGGCAAATCATTTTATATATTATAAGGATCAATTTGAGCTCTTACAGTTGAAATAAATCACGCTGTTATGAATATGATTTGTAGGAGGAGCTCTCTACTTTTTTTTTGTTGTGATGACTAAGGTATCTAAACGTCTCATCTGTATTAGGACAGGGAAGAATTTTAACATAAATAGTCTTTAGGGCATGTGCAAGTCTCCCAATCCCCACACCGGATAAGTAACTATAGAGAGTGACACGTTGGAGTCGAACGTGAATCGAAGTCTAGACTCCACTTCTTGAGGCGAGTGCCTTGACCTTCAGGTCAACCTTTTAGAGGTTAATTTTTTTCTCTTCCTGGTACCATATGGCTGATTTGATCGAAGTCCTCAATTTCCAACTCGAATGCCCATCGTTGAAAGGATGGAAGCTCTTCCTCCCCCGGCCTGTAAAAATGTTTTCCTTTCTTCTTCTTGCCATGGCTAATCCAATCACAATTCTCAATTTCCATCTCGACCATGCGTCTTTGGAAGGATGGAGACTCCTCCTTGTCCGACCACCGAATTACCAATTTCCACTCTTCACCTCCAACAAACATTCAAATCCTCCCAAGTTCATCACCAAAGGCAGGCTGCCTTTAGATGAGGGGTAAATTTTACAGGGTGGATAACTAGGGTGTTAATCAATTATGAATACCTTTTACTTCAAAAGGGTTTTCAAAATTGAGAGTAAAAGGGTAAACAAGGGTAAAATTAAGATTTTTTACCATTATCCTTTAATTACCAAACAAGAGTAATGAGGGGTAACACCTCATTTCCTTCACACCCCCTCATCCAAACTCAGCCAATGGAATGGGGTGAGAATAGAGGAAGTAGAAGGAGAGAGCAACGAAGTTGATTGCCAAGAGTAACAACAATCTAACAGAGAAGAGCGAGCCTGCACTTGCATCACCATGGAAAAGAATGACGGGAGCCAGAGAAAGAGAGATGGTTTTTCTCTATGAAAGAGTGAAAGTGAAGAAAAGAGGAATGAAAGAGGGGTTCTTTCCTTTGGTTTTCCCAAAACTGCTTTCTGAGTTCAAGTGATCACAAGGTTACACCAAGTTACTATTCACGTATAGTTAGATTTTCAAATAATAAAGTAAAACTAAAAAAAATAAAAAAATGTGACCAGTTACACCTGATCATTTCTCATCTCTTTATTGGAGAGCCGATTGTTGTGGCAACGAACGAGTCACACATTTGTTATGAAAGGAGAGATTTAGAGACTTATAAAAGACTTGTGTCACTTCATCTAATGGACTAGTCTTTTTGACTGGATACTCAGTCTTAACAAGTGCATATTCCTAATAGATTTGTCACACATGGAATTTGAAAATGGCATATGATATGGCATCCACATAGGCAATGACATGGTGATGATGTGGAATTTGTGCATACAACTTCCTAGCAGCAAATGAGTCTTCTAAAGTGGGCTTTGGAGGCCCAAAACATGACAAAACAGGCCTCAACTCATAACTTCATCATTAGGGCTCATAATGGGGTGATATTGGGCCTATTAGAACCATTGGAAAGCCCTCTCTTTTCTTGATCAAATTTGGTGTAGAATTGGAGAGCCATTTTCACCACCTCATCAAGATCTCCATCATCATTCATTGGGTCTTCGATGTCCTCGTCAAAATCAAGGATCAATATTAAAATTAGTAAAAATGATGATTATTGATTTCAACGCAATGAACTAAATTGACTCATTTGAGTTGATCTCACCGTTAAGTTGAAATTCATACAAACTACCTCCATTTCTACCATTGATCTTTCGGCCTTTTATTGAGAAGTATCATCCAAAAAATACATTTCAAATGAACTGAACCTACCCTTTCAACTCTACCTTAGTAGGCCCTACAGCCCCATCGACATAATATCAATCATGCACGACATTGTGTGAGTGAACCTATCTATTATAGTTGCTACCAAATAACTCGTTAGAAAGTCTCACTACCCTATATAAGTCTATAACCATGTTCTCCTTGTAACTAGGTGAACACATCTAAATAGGCCACTACTTCCATCTTGATATTGAATGTAATGAACGATTAGCAAATTGTAATGAACACTTTTAGGCAATTCCATTAGATTGATAGTTTACACAAGACTTTTAGACATCTTGATCTATACTTTACTAGAATAGAATGACATCAATAGTTGTTATAGAGTGATATTGAATATATCTTTTCTAACTTAAAAAGGATGATTTCATTGTTAATTATAACAAAAGTATAAAAAGAAATGAACATATCATAGGTTCATGCATTGTAGAATCAATTTCTCCTATAATTTGCCATTGGAAATGTATTATACTCTTGCATGTTGAGATTCATTGATAACTGATTATGTGTTTGGTAGGGACCAGTCAGAAACTTGGAGTATAGGCATTGAGTTAAGTCATTCTAACATGGGATAGATAAAGAGACTAGTTTTTCGGATTCCATCGGCTCTAACTCTAGAGCTTCTGACATAGTGTCAGATACTTAATAACGGGTATAAGAGTAGGCACCATTTCCTACTTTCAAACCTTAGTAAAGGCAACCTAAAGAAATGTGAGCCATTTGAGAAGGTCGGCAAGGAAGTATGATAATAATTTGGTTGTGTGACAAGTCAACGATGAGATAGACTCTTGAGATTCATTTGTGATTTGTCACATGCTTAGTGGGGTCTAGTCATATACCACCTTAGCATGAAATAGATTTAAAGAAATAGCATATTGGTCAAATCCTTCACAATGAATTCTAAACCAATAACCAATATATGACAGTTGTTCATTGTCAATTAAGTGATGGCCTTCTCATATACAAGTGGTTCATTTGAGAAAGTATGCTTTTTATATACGAACTTTAGATAGTAGTAATTAAGGCACCCTTGAACTTGATGCAGGGCAGTACTTATTAGTTTTCCACTATTTAAATAGTAAAAGTATGTGTAAATGAAACAAGTTCAAAAATATCTCAAAAACTAATTTGCGACATTGTATTTTTAAAAAATTTATTGGGTCAGAGTGCCTCGTACGTCCAATCAAATATTTTTTAGACCAAATTGTCCCCATTTACATATAATAATAGTTGTCACTTAAATACATTTACGTGCGAAACTTTTGCACTAATTTGTACTAGTGTTGCAATAATGTAATAATAGCATTGTTAAAAGCAATGATTACTACTTCTCCAAATCATTTCTCCTTTAACTTGTAAATTCTAAGTCACTCATCGTCTTATTTATTTATTTATTTTTATATCAAAGTAACTCGACAATTATATAAGTAAAGTCCATATCATTGATACAATTATCTAATCCAATATAGATTTTTTTTCACAAAAACAATTATTACTCATGAATGGTAATGTGTGTTAGGTCTCATGTAGAGTTTGTTGGAGTTCAAATTTAATGTCTCTTCTTCTAACACTTATTTACCTCTATGAATTATATATATCTCTCCTCAATTTAAATCTATTTTGAGTTGATCTCATCATTTAATTAGAAATTCATACAAAATTGACTCCATTTCAATTGTTGATCTTTTGAACTCTTGAAAATTATGACGATTTAAATACACTGCATCTACCTTCTCATTAAGGCCGCATTTGGACGTGGGGTAAATTTTGGAGGGGTTACCCCTCCTTTGAGAAGGGCTTTCAAAACTTGAGGGGGAGGAGTCAAAAGTTGATTTTTTTTCTCCCCCCCCCTCCCCCCCCCCCCCTTTTCTTCTTTTCCGTTACCCCCATCCAAGAGCAACCTAAATCATCATCCTTAATTATCTTCCATATCCATCCAACTCTATTTTTAGACCCTATTCCCCTAAGAGAATTTCAAATCCACTTAAGCCGATATATTGAAAGTTATCTCAATAAATCTTATAGAGCCGACGAGTGACTAAGGTCTAAAGCCAATAAGTTGAGCTTCATATTGAGCAATGTTTTTGGTGCATTCATCTTCTACGGGAAGGACAATTGTGTTTCGTGGGTAGAAGAGGATATTAATACCACTCTGATCCAAAATCCAATAGGATATTCGTAAAGTTGATTTTTATGAAACTTGCAACGAATTTTATTAGCAAGTTTTAATGACAAAATGAATGAGACACATTAGCTCATTATTTTGTATGAATGAGTGAAATGACAGAATCTATAAAATTCTTCAACGTGCGACAACAAAAGTACAAAATTCGGTGGGGCTGAGATCTCGGCATATATTACTCTTTCTCTCTCTCTTTTTTGGATCAAATCTTGAACGAGACCGAGATGGTGATATCTCGGTCATATCAGCTGAGATTTGCACCCTAGGCGATGGCACACCTAAGTTGTTATATAACCCAATTATCTTTTGGTCAAGATTTCCAAATCATCAATTTGAATTTTTTTATAATCCAATAAAATAGTTACTCTTGGTCCCCAGTAAAGATCAGCCAATGCCAGCCATGGCACTTTAAATATGTATTAACCTCTTTGGTATAAGGAAATTTATATAATGTATACATTAATCTCAAAAAAACTATTATTGTCATCAATGAAAATATTTTCAACTTCAATCAACATACTACCATTGGTCGATACACAATATTTCCCCCATTTATTAGATTTCTCACTAGATTGTCAATTTTAATCTTTCCTTTTCAGTTATTTACATCATTTTTCACCTGACCTAAGCCTCCAAGTTCTGAAATTTCAAATCATAATTTCAAAGAGATTACTAACAACTCTTGGAGCATATTTTATCCAAATGAAATTATTTTAATTTTTTATTTTATTTGTTTGTATAAATTGATATAGTGTCATCCATTTTGAGTATGTGGACCATTCAAGTAACATTGATGGTGACATCTTAGTTAAGATAGGAGTACAAAAATCTGCCACTAGTACCACATCTTTGAGGATTTCTTTTTGCATGTCCATACTATCTAAGTTCTTTTTATAGATATTGTACTTTCTTTCTTGATACATGATTCCTCATGCTCTTGTACCTCATTTTTTATTAATCAAATATTTTTTATTATTATTAATTGATATTTCGATAAAATGTGATTGGGCACAAGATTTGGCAGATGGCCCACCTGTTAAGAGTGTAGAAAAGGCCCCCAGTCACAGGCATTTCATCATCAACATCTCAAGATGGATTTCCCATCAAATGGTGGCCCATCCAATGATCAAACCGCCTCGGCGGGCCACCTGCGAGATCGACAGCTGATCTTGTGGTTGAGCAGTAGCGATGTGTGTCATCCGGGCCATTCAAATCAGGTGATTGGATGTAAAGATGGGCGAGGTGGGGCAGGGGGGATGAAGGACCGTGATGGATCGCACGTGTGGGGGTGGTGGCACGTAGGAGGGTGCATGATGTTCAGTGCTGGCGTCGTCTTCCTCTGCCATATTTAAACCAGAGTTGCGCCAAGTTTCGGCCTTCTCTCCAGCGAGTGGTCAGATGGGCATCTCGAAGCAGCCTCCGATCCACCACCTGTCGAAACCTCTACAGCCAATGGCACGTTTCTTTGGCACTTCAACTCCGTCTTCTCTCCTTTTTCTCCTCTTCCATAGCCACCCACCTTTCGCCCATCCCACCACCTTTAGACGCGTTTCCATCTCCAGCCGTCGAAGTGTTTGCCTCCCATTGGTCCTTTTCCATCTTCCCATCTCATCCCTTGCCTTCAAATCCCCGCCTGCGCCCGTGGCGTGGTTCCTCCTCCTCACAGTGGCCCAACATCGAACACCTGCCTGCCCACCTCTCCTTTCTCTTTCTCTTCCCGTCTTGAGGCTGCAGCCTCAGAATCTGCTGCCGCTGCAGATCCACTGTCTTCTTCCATCCAACATCATTTCCCTCTCTCTTCTTCTTCTTCTCCTCCTCTGTTTTCTTCTTTCCCTAAACACCACAAACTCGGCTCTGCTTCCTCTCTGTTTTCCCATTTTGAGGCTGCTGCAGCTGGACTAGTACAGCACAGAAGCTTCAAAAAGCAGTTTCTTCTTCCTCTTCTTCTTCTTCTTCTTCTTCTTCTTGTCGTCATGGCTGGGTACAACTACAGGGGAAGCAGAAGCAATGGCAGCCCTGAAACACCGGGTATTAAAGCAAATGAGGGAAATCCTGAGATGGGTGTTCCCCTCTTCTCATTTGTATCAACTCATGCTCCTTACTTCTACCCGGATGTCCAAAACCAGCAGCAGGAGAAGAGCTTGCCTCAGCTCTATCCATATCTACCGATGGATGATAGCTCTGTATTTCCTGTATTCCCGGTAGAGATGGAGCCGCAAGGTGGAGGCTTTGACATGGGTGGATCCTGCTCCAATAACTCCACCTTCGGCTTCAACTACTTCGACCCATTTCAAGTAGAATTGGGTACAATTGAAGAAGGGCTAGTACAGGGGACCATAGGAGCAGCAGCAGCTGCAGCTGCTGCTTCTTCCTCTTCTTCTCTGCCAGTGGTGGAGCGGCCTCCGCGTCTGATGGTGGAGAGATGGTCGCCGTTGATCGCCAAGGCCGCCAGGAGCAAGCGGCGGATTGTGCGGCAGATGAGCGGTGGGCCACGATCATATAGTCTACACCACAGAAGCTCTGCATCAGATTCCGTCAGTTCAGCTCCTTCTACACGATCTAGCAAGAAGAAGAATGATTCTGCTTCTGCTACATCAGCTTCTTCTTCTTCTTCTTCACCTTCTCAGGCTGCGGACGACCTCATCTCGCATCCCTTGTCGGAAAACAACGTGAGTATTATGTAATCCAAACAATCTTCCCAATCTCTTTCTATTTTATCATTTTCAGGATTAATATGTGAAAGATATAAATTGAATTATCTACATTTTTAATCACTTCAAATAAAAATGATTTTAAGTGTCTGTTTACAAAATTATAAGTTTCAATCTTTAATTCTCTGTAAATATGTACATACCCAAATTGTATTATGATTCTCCATCTCCTTATATTTTGATTTTCATATTGGAGATTCTGAATTTAAGAGATTGTGTGAATATTTTCTATTCAATTAAAATCTTATTGTTTGGTTGTGGTTGTCATTAACAGTGAAGAGATTCATTAGTGAGAGAGTAGAAAAGATTTTCAAAATTTTGAAGGAAATGGAGATCCACTTATAAAGGAAAGCTTCAAGAACTCAAAACTTTCTATTTATCTACATATTTGATTTTAATCTACTATAGGCAGATTGAAATCTCTAATCTTCTGATTTATTAATGTGTGAAATGCAAAGATTTGAGGGCAGAGAGATCTACTTAAAAAGGAGAGCCGTACAAATCTTTTATATTTTTACACATTTAATTCTAATTCTCTTTCTATTGTCGAACGCGTAGATTGAAATCTCTGACTTTATAAAAATTAAAAGTTATAATTTAAAGTGATTCTAGAGTTGCTAAATGCACACTTGTTCGACGACTAAAAGGAAAGAATTTAATCTACGTAGATTTATTTACCGCTTAAACTTAAAATTCGACCGTTATCGAATGCGTCCAAAATTTTTATTTTTGTTATTTTAATTCATGATTGCAAGGCTCTAAAAGGAATTCTTATTGAGATCAAATTTTAATTGTTTCTGCAGCAGAAGCTGAGGCTGGTTCTGAAGAAGGAGTTGAAAAACAGTGATGTTAGCTCTCTTGGAAGGATTGTTCTCCCTAAGGTAGCCATTACTAATTACTACCATGGGTTTTTTTTACTGCAGCAACGTATAAAAACACTGGGAAGAAAGGAAGAAGAAAAGGAAAAGTAAAAGAAAAGGAAAAGTAACAGAAAATTACTCAAACATCTGATTTTACCCTATCTGTAAAGTTTACTCAAAGATCTCATTTAACGGTATCTGTAAAGTATGGGGCCTGCCTGCCTTTCTCAGCCAATCACAGAACCCTTAGAACAAAAGCTTGGATTAAATATTTATTTATCTTCCTATTTTGCAGAATCTAGCTATTTTAACTTGAAAAAATATAAATAAAAGAAATATAATGATAAAAAATTATATAAATGAGTAAATTATCTGGACATCAAAAAATAAAATATATTGAATCATTTTAGCTTTTATCTTTTTAACAAAAAATAAATTATTGAATAATATTTTACCTGTTATTATTAATCTGATGATAAGAATGTATCAAATGAATATCATAAAAAGTCGAACCTAAAATTAAAACTAAAAATAATAATATTAATTGTTAAAATTTACCATGAAGTGGATTTAACCCAAAAAATTCTTAGTGTTTTATAATTTTCCTCTATATTTAAAGAAAAAATCTTTCAACAAATCTATCACCATTTTAATTGATGAGCCCCATATAAAATGGGTGAGGTATTGCCCAATGTTGCAATGCTTCAATTCATGGGTTAACATTTTTCAACTATGGATGTGTTAAAATGAAGCGGGAGATCACGGGTTCGAACTCCCATGTCCTAATTTTGATATGCTTTAGGGATATGGATCCACCTGTTGGAGGTTTTATACTGAGTTATCCCGCGGTTTCCCACACGTAAAGTTAAAAAAAAAAAATATTATTTACTTATTTGTTAATTTTTATTTCTATATCACTTTAATTTTTAAGTTCATCTACTTTTATTTTTGCAGAGAGAGGCAGAGCTGAATCTCCCATGCCTCACAGCAAAGGAGGGGGTTCACCTACTCATTAGAGATATGATTTCTCCTCGGCTATGGAGCATGAGATACAGGCATGTGAAAAAAAATAAATTAAAAAGGGATTGAATCTTAAAAAGTGGGTTTAAAAAATATTAAAAAAATTCTGTTCCATGACTTTTCTTAGATGATTTCTTAAATTTTTTTTAGTATCTAGGTCTCTTAAAGCATCCGACTAAATCTTGAGACATGTATAACTCTCCCTGCCCACACGTCGAGTAACTCTATAGGAAGTAACTCTTTAAAGGTGGAGTAAAAATTGAACTTAGAACTCCCACTTACTAAAACGGATTTCTGGTCATCATTCCAATTCCTTTGGATTATTCGTTTCTTAAATTTAATAGTGATTTGAATTAAATTTTCAGGTATTGGCCCAACAATAAAAGCAAGATGTATGTATTAGAAAACACAGGTATTTATGAGAACTTTATTTTTGTTGAATCCAATAATTTGAATCTTACTGATGGGTCCATTTATAAATGTTTGTCATGAGTCATTGATGAGTGACTCAGTTGCTTTCAACCTTTCTCTTCTCTCTTGTCAGGAGACTTTGTAAGGAAGCATGGCCTGAGAGTTGGCGATTTTATTGTCCTCTATAAAGATGAGGACAACCAACTTGTAAGTTCTTTTCTTCCTCACAACTTAATGATATGAGTAGAAATAATTTTAATTTTCAACATTTTACATAAAATTCTTAAATAAGAAAACTAATTGCCCAAATTAATATTAAAATTTGTTTACTTTTGAAAAAATGATGGAAGAGATAAATTGAAATTTTGAGAGAATGCAGGTCCCTGACAATGTGTTTTAGAATTTAAAAATAAACAAAAATAGTAGCTGTGATGATGACAATTTATTCAAAATATTCATTTATTTAATTTACATTTATTTAAAACACAATTCTTTAAAGGCCAGTGATCCTCCCACCTCCCACGGGAGGATTGTGTGTACATACAGGGATTTTACTGTATTTTTCACTTTGTCTTTTTGGAAATTGGCTCGTCAAACTCTCTGAATCCACTCGCCGAAGCCTTACACTACTAGAATCACTGGTTCGGCGAGCCGATTTCCAACAACAAAATGAGAAACATAGTAAAATCTATGTCTGTATATACAAATCACGTGTAAAGATGGCTAACCTTCTTTAAATTATGATTCTACCTACTCTCGTTGCAGATGACCCAGATTCTACTTTAAGTGAAAAAGTTAACTTCTATATTTGATATTTACCAAACAAATGAAATGACCAAAAAGTTTAAAACTTCTATCATTCATTTCAGCTCCCACAAATGCACCTGAACTTTCATTTCATCCAAGTACTAACCAATGCCTTTCCACTACTCAATCCATAAAAAATAGTGAAGATGGCCATTGGCATTGAGAAGGGTGAGTTAGAAAGAAAGGGCCAAACAGAAGAAAGAAAAGAAAGGAAAAGGAAAGACAAAAACAAGTCAGGGATAGAGAGACACGTTGTGGTTGATGCCTGCTTCACCAACTACCCATCATTTATTTTCTGATTTTTTCTCTCACTAACTCTTTCTTTCCTTCTTCCACTTTGCAAGCAAAGCTTAGCCCAAAACTGCCTCGAATTCCAATAACTTGAGGTTCCCAAAGAGCCCTTATTGCCATCTTTTCTCTCTCTCTCTCTCTCTCTCTCTCTCTCTCATTAGAGCTTCTGCGTCTGTAATGGCAGATGGGAAGTGGCCAATGGGATTGGGCTTTAGGACTTGCCACTGACCCTTTTCTTCTCTGTTTGGTCACCCTCCAAAGTCTCTAACCTAACCCACCAATGCTATCTTCATCTGCCTCCAATGGGAAAGGTTTCTACTTTCTACACGTTAGCCCTACAAAAGCCAGGCAGTAAGGAGTGGCCTGTCCAAGGCAAGTTAGCTTACCTGCTGACAAGCAACAACTGCCCTAAAGTCATAGGGTTCATAACGTTTGACCCACCATCCATTAATTTCGTCTCACCTAAGAAAATAATATCCGAAATCATGTTAATTAATTCATTTAAAAGTGAGAAAGTAAATGTTAAAAAAGTTATTTCTCGTTGAGCATATATAAATCTCTCTATCAACAAATAATGAATAATATTATAGGAAGTGATCATTTTACACTAAGAGTAATTTGAATCTAAGATCTCTCATATCTCAGGTGAGTTATTGACGGTTAAGTCAACCCTCACGGTTATTCTTATCTTATATTTGAGGTGAGATTAATCTGACGAGCATGTGTGAACCTCTCAATCCACCCACTATTTAATCGATGGATAGTAATCCCACGAGAAGTAGTCTAGAAAGGTTGAGTGTAAATGTTAAAAAAGTTAAAGACTCAAATATTCTCAATTCAATCCTTTTAATCCAACCACTCAATTTGATGATTCAAAGAAATAGAATTTATATTAAATAATAATTTTTTAAGGTGATCACTTGGTGGAAATTTCATGGGATGACTTGTTATTCAAAATAAATCAAATCCAATTTAACCTCTGTTGTGCTCCTTCCTGTATCACACTCACTTATCCCTCATCGGCTTCACTGGTACTTAATTTGATCTCATTATAAGTTAAATAAACCATGGAGCTAAGATCATGAAGTTTACATTATTATATAAAATTAATACCTTTAAAACTTTTAAAATTTTATCCATTTATAACTCACATTGTTGATATGATAAGGTATAATTGATTGACCTTTAAAAATTAAAAAAAAAAAAATATATATATATATAACTAAAAAGTTTTTATTTCAAAAAATACTAATAAATTATACTTATTTCAAAATTAGATCATCATCTTTCTTTCAATAATTACATAAAATTGAGATTGTAATTCAAAGTAAATTTACTTGAACCCTAATGAAATAAATTGAGACTTGTAGTGTTGGATATGACCTTCAATGAATACACCGTTGCCTTAGATGGTTAAGATTCAACAAGGCATCTTTAGTACTATGCTATAGACCTTTCAAAAAGACAATAGAAAAATATCTACCTAGAATTTTTCCCACTTCAACAATTACTAATAAAATATAATTTTTTTTAAATTAATTTAACATTTTCTTACAATAAATACATAAAATTATATTTTTATTACGAAGGAAATGATTTGGTGACTTAAAAACATGTAATTTTGAAAATAACCTTCTATACTTTTGATTCGATTATGCATCTTCAATAATAAAGTATTTTAACATATTTTGAAACTCATTAACTATATCATATAAAATATATTCTTTAAAGTTACCTTATTTTGAAATTTGTTTTATTCATTTAATTTAAACCTATTTAATCTATATAATTTGAAAAATTAAAGTTCAAGTTGAGTATATAGATTTACTTAATAAGTTTTACTTATTAATCAAATTTATATAATAAATACATGAAGTCAAGTTTATAATTCAAAATAAATGAATTGAGAACGTGAATCCTAATTAACACATTGACACTTGTAGGATATGAGCTGCAAAAAGATAAATAAGCAGTTGGCCACGTTAGTCTTACCTGTCAAATAACAAATGCAAATATCCTGAGTCATGTGACTGGTTTTTAAATAGATTTTATTTTAAAATATATTTTAAATATAAACTGTATATAAATTAGATTTTCTTATATAAGTTTAAAAAATATTATGTTTATGTCAAATGTTGATTGAAAACTTATATGAAAAAACCTGCACGAAAAATTCAGTTGGTCTAAGCTTCTATAATTACGCTAAAGGTCTTGAGTTCCACTCCTTCTGGACTTACCTAATATGGGAAGCTTGTAGTTGGTTTTTGTCACTTCAGACCCGTACTCATATGCAGTTGCACACGAAACTAGAAAATCATTACTAGATAACATTTTTAAGGTAGAATTCACTTAAAAAATTAGCAATTAGCTTTCATTGCACACTTCCTATTCCTATGATTCTGACGGCACCAAGGCTATTCTCATCTCCATTCAGAAGGTGTTACAATTTCTCATTCATCATGGGCATTCTCTCCAGCAGATTGGCTTCAGGAGGATATGGTCTCCCTCTTGATCGGCTCCGCTATTAAAAACTGGTCCCTTCATAATCATGTTTCTGCCATCAGGGCCCTTCTATCTAATTTCGGCCCTGATCGCCCAAAGATAGCTCCCATTGGGGACACTGATATTACGGAGCTTTAACTTTCACTGCATTGACAATTCTGGGATCTTCTCTCAGACCCCTTTCTAGTTTGTTGTGTGGGCATATTTTGTAATATTTAATTTGGCATCTCATGGGCCTTTTCTCTTCAGTGCTAGGGACTATGATCCTTTATTCTTTTTACTACCACCGGCGGATGCTTTTGGCCTTACCCGGGCTGTGGACTTTTTTGTATATTAGTCCTTTGGGCTCTTCTTTTGAACGACATACTAACCCAACATTCAAAAAAAAAAAATAACAATTGATAGAAAGGTGGCTCAAGTGTTATAAAGAGTCATTAATTTCACAAACGGGACTTAGCTAAATGTGTTATAGATTATTACGATTTTCGATTCAAAGGATACCAATGCAAAATCTTCCTTATTTTTAACATTGTTTGCATTTGTGCATGAGGGAGCAGTTCATCTCGGCCACAAAAGTAGAAAGAACTACTGCTGCTGCTCCAAACACCGAGCAGACTATGGAGGATGACAAAGAGAAGACACTTGAGGAAAACGGCGACATGAAGTTGGCGATGGCCTGCTCGGCAACCGAAGAAAGCAGCATCGGAGGTGGAAGAGTCTCTACCCAACTGGCGCTGGCTGTGGCCGAGCCTTCGTCGACAAAGCTCCTCACGCCGGAAGAAGAAGCAGCATTCTCTCTTGACCCTTCTGCCGTCGGCCTCAACGACTGCGTCTTCAGCCACCTTGAGCGGCTTCCGGGCTTTGAAGACTGTGATCTCTCCCTTTATGATGATTTGATGGATGAGGAGGAGAAGCCGTTCAGATGGAGATGATGAGAAGAGTGTGAAGGTGATCATATAAGCAATCTACATTAGTTTCTCCATTAGTATTTTCCTCTTTCCTTTCTCCTGCTATGGGCCATAACTCTTTTTTTTTTTTCAAGTGTTAGGATTTAAGGTTTTTATTTTCATTTTTGAGCCCCTCAATTTGAGCAATGGCCTAAACCCCCACCATGTACTTTCTCTAAGGCCCATGCCACCGGTCCTGGAGAAATAGGAGAAAGTTCGTTAAATCAAAGTTCGATTGTGATAGACATTCACGTAGCATAGACGTAGGATTTACTAGCTGATCAAACGAAAAATGTGTAATTTTTATTTATTTAAAATGTACATTTCTTTGAAATTTTAATAAACAAAAAAGTGTGAAAAATGAGATGGTCTCAATAAAGAGATGGACTCACAAGTGTGTTTATGCACGTTATTATTATTTGATACTTGATACTTGATACTTGATAGAGTTGTTCAAAGAACAATTTTAAGGAGAATGTTAGACAATCATTGGAACATCTAATTAGGTGGGAGACATAAAAAAAAAAAATATGAATATATTTTTTTTTAAAACGGAAAAAACATGAAACGAAACCATATGAATATAATATACGTGAAATTTTATATTTATTCCAATTATGTTAGCTCATTAAATGAATCATGAAAATTCAATAGCTTATAATAATAAATCTTTTGAAAATAAAAATCACAAGATTAAAATGATCAAATAAAAGTTATGTAATTCTCAACAAATTCCATTTGATCAAGTTGCCCTCTTCTCACTTTTTAGATCTATTTTCATTCCTTATTTCCTTATTACAATTACAATGGTAGAAGTTGAGATATTGTATGTCTCACATCTTTATGAATACTTTTTTCCCTTTTTATCAATTATACTTTTAATTAGGATATTACCCTTATCTCATATGGAATATTTATTTTAATGAATAACCAAAATATTTTAAAATTTCAATATCCACTTAAACGATGAAAAAAGAACAAAAAAGTCACTTTATAACTTAAAATTATGATACATTTTATTATTCAATAAAATATGATGTTTCCAACCCAAAGCAGTTGATGTAATGATCAGGAACCTCTTTCTGAGAGCGGGAGTTTTAAGTTTGATTCTCATTCTATTCTAAAGGGTCATTCTCGATAAAGTTTCACACAGTTTGTGGATATGGAGACTTGTATGCCTCGATGATTAATCAGATGCTCTAAAAGACCTTGATTATAAAAAAAAATATACATAATTTTTCCTTCTCAAAATGAATAGTCTCCAAATTAGAAGACTTATAAATAACCTCTTTTCTGCACATTATTATTTACTATTTTTTTAGAGAGTCCATATAGACACCCGGGAAATCTTTTCCCACACACATTTTTCAAGAGTGGATGGAAATTACCCTTTTGCCCTTCCAATTAAAAACACCTCATCCTCTGAATGAGTGATCGATCGAATGAAAAAAATTCGATCGGACGAATTCAAAAATTCGATCAGACGAACGATTGGGCTGTGAAGTAAGATTTTCAAATGAAGCCATTTGTCGACCGATTTCTACAAATAATGTATCAAAATTCATCTCCTCTGAATTTTATGAACTCCATGATTGATTTTAAATGAAAAGGGTATAGTTTTTGGCTTAAAAAATCATACCCAAAGAATTAAAAAAGTTTAATTCTTTAGGTACAATTTTTGAAACCCAGAACTATACCATTTTCACTTAAAATCAATCCCGGAGTTTATAAAATTCAGAATAAATGAATTTTGATACATTGTTTGTAAAAATCAGTCAACAAATGGCCTCGTTTGAAAATCCCACTTCCTTCGAATGAATGACATTCTTTGGAAGGAAGTGGGTTGTAGAGTGAAATTTTCAAACGAGGTCGTTTCTCGACCGATTTCTACAAACAAGATATTAAAATTTATTTACTCTGAATTTCAGCAAGCCGATATTACTATTTATGCGAATTTCGGCGAGCCAATTTACTGTTTATGGAAATTTTGGCAAGCCAATTTTACTCTTCATGCAAATTTCAACGAGCCGATTTACTGTTAATACGAAGGGTTAGTGAGCCGATTTTACTCTTCATGCAAAAGGTAAAATTGAGAATCTAATCATTCCTATATCTGGTTATACAAAAATCCCGTGGGAGAATCGCTATCCTCAACCGATACTTGACTTATGAATATAATTTATGATTGAGTTTTTAAAAGAGTTGAGATTCTAAATTTGACCTTACTTTCCCATGAAATTTCCTTTCATGGTGGTGCACTAGGACTAAAACTAATGGTACACAAATCACTACCTTTTTAAAATGTATATTGAAAATCAGATCTCAAGATTTGCGAGAAATGAATTTTCACTAATGAAATCTTTTATCAGTAAATTTGTATGTATGATAAATCACGGGACACGAAGAAATCTACAAGAGTACCTGTTATTTCAAGTTTTGGGTCATTAATTCCATAATCTGGGCCTCATTCAAAACTTGAAACAATATTATTATGACCAATTTTATCAGAATCGGACAGTCTAACGAACCGCCTTCGACGCATTTTGGATTCAACTACAAAGTCGGTGAAAGCCAATCAAATAATAATATAATATAAATATTATATATAATAATAAAATATTAAATAAAATATCTTTTATCAATAAAATTAATATAAATATTAAAAATAATATTCAAGCTTCGAATAATATAACAAAAAAACAGTGAAAGATATGAGATATAAATAGAAATAAATATTTATATTTCAAATATATATATTTTTTAATATTAATTTTTTTTTTGAAGGGAAAGATTTTTAAAAAAATTTAAAAAAATTCAAAATTTTTAAGCCGCGAACTGTTTCCGATCAAAACTGCAGTTCTAATCGATTTTCCCAGAACCGATTTTCGATCACGATCTAATTGCAGTCACAGTAATTCCGATCGAACTGCCTGTTCAACCACTGTTCTGTCCAGTATTGATAAGATTGCTTATGACCCGTCTCTTTCCCTATGTCTCAGTTTGAGAACACCTTTGTCTTCTCCCTCATCTCTAAGAATTTCATTGAAGAAATTATTTGTTATAAATTAAGTAATTTTTTAAGAGATGACTTTGAATCAAGGTTTAAAAAATTGGCAAGACTCTTAGTCAACTCAGACTCAAATCATTTTTACTCAAGTAGACAATTGAAAAATATAACCAACCTAGAGTAGGTAGTATGCATTTCAAGTGCAATATTTAAAAAAATTCATGGCATATTTTTATTTATTTAAATGGTAGGTTTTAAATTTCCTTTACATGAAATGTCATGGATGAGATTGAAATTCTAAGAATAAATAATAGTTTGGTAAAACAAAATTCGGCTAATGCAGAAAAATGACCCTATACCCGAAGTCCATTCTCTAATTTCCAAGAGTGGTCGAGGAAAAACAAAATCATGTTACACCCACAATGAATACAAAGCACGTCTCAATAAGGTGATAAACAATATATGTTTAATTATTCTCTTTCTCAAAAATAAGGAAAAGGTAAGAAAGCTAGCAAAATGGGATGCAATTCAAACAGGAAACATCAATGTCTCAGATTTTTTAAGTGCAACTATAATCCTCTACTACCACTGTCTAACCCTTCTAAGAATCAGGGAAAACCGAAACAAAAGGAAGGCCGAGTCCAGTTCACAGAGAACTGCAGCTCCAAATTATTCTGAACTAAAAATTTAAGCAAAACACAAAATTACCAGGTCCTTGTTCATCATCATCATTTCCTCCCAAATGTTGTGATAGGTCATTAGCCGCCACCAGATCCGTATTTCTTGCCTAAGACGATCAACTGCAGCTTATCGTATCCAGCCAACACACCAGCACCAGCAACGGCACGAAGGATGTTCGCACCAGCACCCTTGAACAGGGATTTGGCGCCCTCATTCTTGAGGATCTGAGCAAAGGCATCCAACGAGCTCTTGTACTTGACTGCTTCACCAGAGGTCATCATCATCCTTCTGCGGACCGTATCAATTGGGTAGGATGCTAGTCCAGCACCAATTGTGATTCCCCATCCCAATAGGAAACTTGCAAGGAAACTATCCTGCAGAATCAATAGCAAAGGATATTGTTAATTTTAAATTCTATCAATCAAGAACCAGAGGTTAGTTATATTGGTCAAGTTCTACCCATCTACTACCTGCAAGTCACCGGTCAGCACCACGGGCTTTAGAGAATCATACATCCCAAAGTAGAGACCACGGTAAACAATGATACCCACACAGGAGATGTTAAATCCACGGTACAAACCAGCAATGCCATCGGATTTCAAGGTCTTCTTGTACACATCGACCAGGCCATTGAACTGCCTCTCACCTCCCTTCTTAGCAGCCTTAGAATCATTGGCCAAACGAGTACGGGCATAGTCAAGGGAGTAGACAAAGAGAAGGGAAGAAGCACCTGCTGCACCTCCTGATGCCAAGTTGCCAGCAAACCATTTCCAGTATCCATCTCTGTCTTTCTTAAAGTTGAAGAGGCGCTTGAAGTAATCCTTGAAAGCAAAGTTCAAAGCCTAGAGCACAACAAAAATCCGAGTAGCCATTAATCAGACATGAACAGGTAATCAAGTAAAAAAAGTAGTAGTACCACAGCTTGAACTAACCTGGGTGGGGAAGTAACGAATGACGTTAGCTGTGTTTCCTCTCCACAGAGCGATGACCCCTTCATCCTTGATTGTTCTACCAAAGCAGTCTCCAATACCCTTGTAAGGTTCAGAGAGCCGCCCAGCCTTGATCATCTCATCCTGGTTCTGGATCAGGAGCTTCACCCGCTCAATTGGAGCAGCTGCTGATTTGGATACAGCTGCAGAAACACCTCCCATGAGGAAATCAATAAGGAAAGCAGACACACCTTTTTCAGAGGGTGCTCCGACAAAGACAGGTGACTGGTATGATTGATGAAGAAGTTGGCTGCGCAAGCCTCCATTTACATATGCACCAGAAAGGCTGTGGATGCTGGTGTTCCTGGCATGCAAGTTAGGAGAAAGCCTAGAGAAAAGGTATGACTGCCCATTTATCTTTTGGATTACAGACGGATGCTGTGATCCATCCGCCATTTTCACAATTCAATGGGTGACCTGTTCATGCAAGCAAGCAGTATTAGTGAGATACATTTATCTACTTCATTTAGAAAAATTAGGTTAAAACATTAATGTAATTCAAATTCAGCACTTGCAAACAGTCCATAATGGAGGGAAGTATTAATGCGGTAAAAGCAAGAGGATGCATTTTAGTTATAAGATTTGCCAACAAGTGAAACAAGTTCCAACAAAGAAAAAGTATGTAAGTAAGAAATAACATACATGTACCATCTCATCCACAAATGAAAGAAGAATACAAGATTGGATAGACCTAGATTTTTCAAACTAACAAAAATTGAGTAAACACCATATATTGTTGGTGCTACAAATTTTGACAGAACCCAAGTTAGAATGCAACACAAGATGGCTTGTTAGACACTGTTGCAACTAAAAAAAATGCACAAATTTAATTATTTATATTTAGGATTAACAATCAAGGCAATACAGCACCAACTTCTGTTGCACCCACTGGTTTGTTCCAACAAATATATTCAAATGCCAATAAAAATTACAAACAAAAAAATGCAGGAAACAGAGATGTCAACATATTTCTAGACTCAGAACCGAGGAGTGTGGCAACAGAGGCCGGGCAAGACTCAACAGGATTCGGGATACTTGTAGCGGGAATGGGTATGGATGGGGCTCTTAGGTAATCAGTTTCCTTATCATATGATTGATTACTTTGATAGTGAGTGATATTGTTGATAGCTTATATGTATTGAGGTATGATGATGCTCTTAGGAGTAACTAGGTTATCTGGTATATGAGTGACATTAAATGTTATATGGTGAAGACTGTCGAGTATAGCATCTCTTTTATTTTCCTTATTCTATTACAAAAAATGCGAAAAAAAAGGTGTTCATACAAAAAAGGATAACTAAACTAACTGGTTCCAATTCATGGATTACTACTATCAGTTTTATTTCCGTCCTTCATTGTTCTTGTTTGTAAGTAACTAAATTGGCCTTAAAGTGGGAAACAAGTATCAGGGGAGTCTAGAGAAGTAGCACATAGGCACACCTCACAACAAAGAACTGTTGGTGCTTTGTTTAATTCACAAATCATATTCATATACTTCTTAATATATTACAACATAAGATCTTCCCAAAAAAATATATTACAATACAAGGTAAATCGCAATAACACCACATTATGTGTTAAAAATGCATCAAGAACAAAATATATAAGTATCTCAGAAAATGGCAAATCTACAGCAGTATCTCCACTTTATCAAGTGACCATATATGTCCTGTATCCCTAATAGACCAGCAACATCTAGACTGGTACAAATTAAGTAACATCAGTAGGTTGAACAAATAAGCAACCAGTCAAAGTAGTTTGATATGTAAAAAACTATGAGAATATTATTCTGAAAATTGAAACCACATTATAAAACTCTATTGCCATCAAATTGTATTGAGTTCTTAAATCATAAGAGCTATTGATTTTCACAAAACAAAACTTTAAAAAAAAAAAATTTACAATCTATGCATTTTGTATTCAAATAATTGTTAGTAAAATGATTAACAAAATGATAATAATATCATATGTATAACTTGATTGACATTCATGTAAATAGCGTTCAAGATCATAAAAAGAAACTCATGTATACCAATTGGTACTTACATGTGATCAAGTGATAGATAAAGCCTATGAGACCACCTAGATTTTGAAATCTGACTTAGACAATACAAGAGAAAACCAATTTTCTTAAAACTAATATATACCTACATAAAGTTTACCATAAACTACAAGGATAACAATCGGGATTGAACCAAAAGATCCGAATGCTGTTTTTGTGTAAAAATCATATTATGATTCAAATCGAATATCGTAAGATCATAACTAAGATAAGTATCACATACAAGTTTGTTTTGACCCATCTTTTCACGCTCAAAACATTACTTACACATTTTGACCACAAATCAAAATATATCATGTATATGTACAAATTAGATAACAATGGTAGTTTGAAAAAAAATCAGTAAACTAATCAAAGTTATAGACCCCTTTTTTTATCCTCAGAGCATTAGTTGTAATAATTCAAATTAAAATTATATTGATATTTTGCACAAATCATCAGCATAGACACTAAACCAATTTAAAATTGATATTTTTTAACAAATGCATGGGATAAATTATTTGACAATTATGATGTATGCAGTACTGCAGTTGAAAATTTGAAATAAATACAAACAAACGGTACCACAAGAGGGTAAAAAGCTCATGAATCATATAAGATTTACTGGACTCAAATCATTTAGATTCACTACAATTATGTGGGACGTTGTGCTTCTCTTGTCAATCAAACTAACGGCTTTTGTTTTAACAATTTATCATAATATTATTTAGGGCATGCAGATGTAAAAATAATTCATTGTACATATCCAAACAATTAACCGCAGAGAGAGGGAGAGGGGGGGAGAGAGAGAGAGAGAGAGAGAGAGAGAGAGAGAGATGCAATTCATTCTACACTTCTTACAACAAACTATAGACAAATTTTGATTGTTCAATTTGATGAATTTCTCATAACACTTTCAACAAAAAATCATAATTTCACTTCAACTCAAAATAAAGTTAATTAGAAATATGAATTAGTTATATGTATTAGGGTTATAGTCAATTTCAACAATAAAAATAGTCTTAGCTGTCGCACTTTAAGCCTTCCAAGTAGACTGAACTCTAGAAGCACTCAATCATCAAATTATAAACATGGATGTCAGGGGTGTTCAATCTATAAAGACTACAAGAATAATGCATCTCCTTCATTCATATTATGTTTCAGATCTGATTGTTCTTAGTGTAGATAATTGAAGTACTAGTTTGTTTTGAATGTGGAATGCAATATTTTCTATTGGTTGTTGTCTGAAACATCCCTAAGATATATAGATATGAGTCATCTAGATGAGGTAAGACTTATAATTTAATAAGCTTTGTAAAATAAGTGTTCCATTTAAGGAACTTCTAAGGTGGTGAAGAGTGTACCGTACATCAAACTCCTCTGCTCTCCCTACTCTCTTGCGTGAGTGTACTTTGGGTTCCATCATGAAGCCCTTGGGTTCTAGAGTACGGAGTCCTGATTATAAGGATTATTCTAACATTGAGTTGTGTCTTTCAAACTCTAATGATGTGAGAAGTATCTCAATTACAAGATCTAACTTGATGAGATTACTTCAAATCCGTAAAAGGTACATAAGTTTGTTATATTGGTATCAAAGCTATAGTTCTAATGTCCTTCATCGTAGAGGTAACCCAATTTATTTTTCCTTTTCGATTAAATGAATTAATGACTTTGATCATAATTTGATCATGATGATGAAACCCAAAAAACACTGAAGCAAGAGAGGAAGGAGGAATTTTGATGTATGGTGTACTCATCTCCACCTTAGGAGTTCCTTAAATAGAACACTACTAAGATTGTGCTTGAATGAGGAGAATTAAAATAGGAAATCTACTTACTTCCCTTGGGGTAAGGAAGTTAGGAGAATTTTTAGCCCTTGAGGTTCCCGAGTATTGCTGATTTGAATGATTTCGGTGGAGAAATAGGGTATGTTTGGATAAGGACGTGTGAAAAGACTTCTCTTGATAAAGTGCAAATTCTCCAATTTGACTTCCTTTTCTATGAAAGTGGAGCTCACAAGTAATTGAAGTTCTAATACTCAAGGAGAAGATGATGTTCTCCACCCCCTACAAAAGAACACCATCTACTCTATAGTGGATAAAATGTTGTTCTTTGAAACCCGCCACTTAGTTACACTAAATTATGCTTTTATTTTTTAAACTTTTTAGAGTTCAAAAAAAAAAAATCAAACCAATGGGTTTGGATTTTTATTTAAAACTTGACAAGTGGACTAAATTTTACCCAAAAAAGTCAAATTCTAGCCACATGATCTTGGTAGTCAAACATCACTAGGAGTCTTCACTATTTTTCTAAGGACGTTTAGTAATTTTGACCACTAAGGTAGAGTGGCTAGGATTTAAACTTTCAACTAGAATTTGGTCCACATACCTAGCTTGAAATAATCTTTTAATCCCACCGAACATTTTCCGATAAAAGAGTCATTAATTCTTAAAAGGGACAATAAGAAGACCTAAGATACAACTTAAGAAGCCTTGCCAATTTTTTTCTGAATATCATGGATATCCTCACGCAACATTGGAGGTAAGATTAATCCCAAGGATATATAAAACTTATGCAGCATACACAACAACACGCGCCGTGATTGTGATTGGCAAAACTTTTATTACAAGTACTCGATTGGTATGAGCATAAGAAAGACAGTTCTATAGGTAGCTTCTGCCCACCCGTTGTACGTCCATTGCAGCAACCACAGCCGTCACAATCGCTACAGTTCCTATAATAGTAACTGTCACTATTGCTACAGTACTGTCATTATTGCTACATCACTACCTACTACCTACATACTAGCATTGACACAATGCGAAAGAGGATCGAGTTTAAACGGACACGTAATTACGTCCATTGCAGCAACCATAGCCATCACAATCGCTATGGTTCCTATAATAGTAACCGTCACTATTGCTACAGTACTGTCATTATTACTACATCACTACCTACTACTAGCATTGACGCAATGTGAAAGAGGATCGAGTTTAAACGGACAAGTGATCCGATCGAGACTCGCTGAAACGGGTCCTGGTACAATGACAATATTGCAGCAATACTCACAATTACTACTGCAGTTACTGTTACATGAACTGTAGCAATATAGCGATAGTGACTCCTACAATTACTGCAATGAACGCACGACGAGTGGATAAAAGTTACCCGACAGACGTTTGATGATTCGCATTAGAAAATTGAGATTTCCACAAATCTCAACCGTTGGAACGACAATGAGCAAAGTGAAAGGGCTCTCTGGATTTGCTGGTCCGACTAGCCTTTTCAATTGATAGGCAAGAAATCGTGGAGAACAGAAAAGGGAAAGAAGAATGAACGCCACAAGTACCATCTAGGGCAAGGAGAAAAGGAAACGAGAATCCACGAAGAGAAAAGGAGAATTCATTGATTTCAATTATAAAATGCTCATGTTTAAAACAATTACCACATATCTCTCCCAAACACAAACTTGACAATACACTGCAAAAGGAATATAGATCACTTAAATCAATAGCGTAATCTCAAAATATCTAAAAGAAGAAATAATACAAAGATATTATTATTTATGTGTTTTTTCATCATCTAAATGACGACAAATAGATAAAAAGATAAGTATAATGTCTCTTATAATAAATAAGACTCGTGCTCTTTTTTTTAAGTGGTAAAGACATTTGCTCTTATCACGGTCTCCAAAAAGAGAGATTGACAAATTAAATTTAAAGATGATTGAGTGGATTAAATTCTAAGAAAGAATCAAATTTGAGGGTTAAGCAAAATATAAGAGTCAACAACCATGGGAGTTGAGCTACTTGAATCTCAGCTCTCACAAGTTCGAATGACATAGAGTTAAGAGAATCCATGTTGAAGTTCAGCTATTAGCAAGTTGTAGAATTGAGCAGAAAAAGTGAGACTTCTAATTTTTCGACTTATTCACTAATTTTAGTATTTCAATAGAACATTTTAAAAAATATTCAGCATACCTGCCTCAAATGCCTAGTTTTACAAAAGACATCTCTCTATATATTATTGAAACCACAAACAAAAAAGAATTTAAATTGAAGCTAATGAAAGTCGAGCGATATTGTTGCATGAATTTCAATTTAAAGCTTCTTTTTTGTTCGTGGTTTCAATAATATATAGAGATGTCTTATGTAAGAGTAAAAAGACATTTAGGGCAAGTATGCTGAATATTTCATATCGAACTACTAAATTTAGTGAACAAGTTGAAAAATTGGAAGCCTCACTTTTTTTGCTTAATTCTATAACCTGTTCATAGCAGAACTTCAAACATGGGTCCTCTTAGCTCTATGTCCTTGGAACGTGTGAGAGATAAACTTCAAGTAGTTTAACTTCCAAAGTTGTTACTTTTGTCTTTAGCTTAACTATCAAAGTTGATCTTTCTTAAACTTTAATCCGCTCAATCATCTTTAAATTAATTTGTTTCTCTCTTTTTTTAGAGACAGTGATAAGAGCACAAGCCTTATTTATTATAAGAGACCTTATACTTATCTTTTTATCTACTTGTCGTCATTTAGAAGAAGAAAAACATAGAAACAACAATATCTTTGTATTATATCTCCTTTTAGATATTATGAGATTGTGCTATTGATTTAAGTGATTCATATTCTTTTTGCAGTGTATAGATTTTTACTATGAATGACTGAAACACAATACTTGATTATATCATGATTAAGCCTATTGCACCCAATCATTTTTCTTCATCTTTAATCAATTAATTCTCTTCACAAAGGTATTACTATTTTCCGCATTTTGTCCTTTAATTTCTCTGTCAATCTCTCCAACCAATCTTGATATGTTACTCTCTTTAAATTGAGTATGCTTACCCTTCTAGGATATAAGGAATAATATCCTCTCTTCCTTGGGGACCTGCATAAAACTAATCTTATCATCTCACTAATCTTAAGGTGTGTTGTCTTTTTGACATTTATATTAAATTTTCAATACCAATTCAAAGAATCAAAGGAAGATGAAAGAGTGTTTAGATTAAAAATGTGAGATGTTTTAAATCAGGGTATAAAATCTCTTTATAAAAAGGTTTTCAAGTTAAAACACACAACTATTGATTATAATGGTGTCATCACTTAGATTTGCACCAAGTGTCACTAATTTAATATACACCATTGACCTGAGCCTTGGTTACATAAACATCTAGTGTCGCTTCTCCTCTTTATATTCTCAACAATTTCCTACATATCGATCGACGGTGCTCGTCAGACCAACAAATCCTTCTTTTTACATAGACTTCTCCCTCTACTTCATGTCACTCTAACAATTCAAAGTTGGGAAATCCCAATTTCCCAACCCGAATCAGCAAACATCAGACGGGTGGCTTACGCCCACCCATAATACGTCCATTACAACAACTGTAACTATCACCATCACTACGGTGCTACAATTCCTGTAGCAGTAACTGCAATAATAATTGTCATTATTGCTATATTACTGACTGCACAACATCAGGATCTGTTGACCTGTTTGAGCAAGTCTCAACCAAATCACATGTCTGTTTAAACCCGATCCTCTCATGCACAGCATCAAAAACCACCCGTAAGACTCATGTATCAAAAACTCTGGAGAGAGTTAAACCCGTACCACTAGTCTATTCCTAAAAGCTCAATCCAACTATGCTCTAAAAACCTTATTAAATTCTCCACCTAAATTAATTGACTTAGCAATCTCCAAAGAAACCTCAAGGGATAGACCTTTTCAAATGATAAGCTTTATTGATCTAGATGAATACTTTCCAAATCACATGTCTGTTTAAACCCGATCCTCTTATGCACAGCATCAAAAACCACCCGTAAGACTCATGTATCAAAAACTCTAGAGAGAGTTAAACCCGTACTACTAGTCTATTCCTAAAAGCTCAGTCCAACTATGCTCTAAAAACCTTATTAAATTCTCCACCTAAATTAATTGACTTGGCAATCTCCAAAGAAACCTCAAGGGATAGAGCTTTTCAAATGATAAGCTTTATTGATCTAGATGAATACTTTCCATAACTCCTTATTCTCATGGACATTTATAATATCTTCCACTCATCAATTAAAAGGTAGACAAGGAAGTCACCTGAAATCAATAGCTGCAAATGCCTTCCTCATACTTAAGACATAGAGTGTGTGACGCTGAGACTATCTCCCAAAAAGTGTGCCCTAGACACATTTGGCCACCCACACTAGATAGAATGTTTTCTAATCTCTCTTAGGTTAATACTCAATACAACAATGCACCCCTTGCACATTTTAAAACTCAATTACTTGCATAAAAAAAAAAACTACTAACAACAATAATAATAACAATTTTATGGATCTTGACGTTGTTTTCAATTGTAAATCTTGACCTTTTTAAGATATTGTGGATCTTGGATTTTTTGAAAAATGTGCAGTCCCAAATATAAAATTCCATTTCATTTGGAGTAAGTATTTAGAATCAAACTGTTGGGTGTACTCAGATCCACATGCACATCTTTGCAACAAATAGGGGCATTAAATGTCCATTTTGTCATAATTATTTCACATTTTATGGTTTAGTCTAGTTTTAAGCACCCAAGAGTGATCTAACAATTAGGAAGAACAGTTTCATATTCATTCCACTGTCTGCTCATTTTCTAACATCTAAAAATAGAATGGCAATACAACAACAGGAAGTTCAAGCGTGTCAACCATGGATCCTTAACCATTATTCAATACTGCAGACTCAAACGGGATCAAGGATTCACCATTGGCTATTCCCAACCTATATCCAATCAGCTCCACATCAATACAAGTTACTAAACCTACATTCATTTTCATTCTCTGGTACTACTACAATAGACCATGGATCAAACGACCTAGATCACTGCACAGCAGGATCTGATCAAATCAAAATGAAGCACTTTTTTAATTTTCAAAAACTGGAGACGCACAGTCAAAATCAAAAGACAACATCAAGATCCATAAATATAACAATAAGATCCACAACTGAAACAGATCATCAACATCTACAGTCATCACAAATCATTAGGCTCCAAAATCAAAGCAAACCACTGGATCGATCTATCTATCCTAAGATCACAAGATCTACAGCTGCAGATCTAATATCCATGACATTACATGCTGTAGAACCCGAGATCCGAGAAAAAAAGTAAAGAGATGAGGCAGAAAAATAGAAAAGAGAGCAAGAAAATGGGCACATGAAGAAAACTAACCTCAGAAGAAGGTCGCCGTGAAAGACTCAACCTTTCTCTTGCCTTGACTCCTCGGGTTGTGGGGAGGAGAATTGGGGAAATGCCATCTTATATATAGCTGAGAGAACGAGAGACGCGAAATCGAAACCCTATTTTCCTCTCGTAAAAAAATTTCTCGTCCTCGGCTCGAGTGTCTGCACTGCATACTCGAGTTCAAGTCCCGAGGCAGGGTTTCGGGTAAAAATTAAAGACAAGTGTCACGAGATGATTGGAATCGAGAGTCGGGTCGGGTCTAAGCTTTGAAGATCTAACATTTTTTAAAATAGAAAAAATCCAAAATCTGAGACTTGTCTAAAAATATTTTATACGTAATTACATAAAGACATTTTAAAAAATTTAGTTGTCTCTCTAACACAAATTTATAATTGTATTTCTTTCATTATAAATATCTTTATTTTCAAAAAAAAAATTAAATTTACGTGTGGAAAACTACGGGATACCTACATAAAATCTCCGCAGGTAAGTCCACTACCCTTATACCCCTAGATTACACCAAGGTTAGGTCATGGGACTAAAACCCGCAACCTCCCACTTCCTGAGACGGGAGGCAACGAGTTAAGCTAAATAAATATCTTTATTTACAATTTCTAATATTTTTGTGTTACTCTTTATTCATTTCTTCTATTTTTTTATTTACAAATTAATACTTTTGACAATTTACTAAAAATATTAAATTTTTTAGTCTAAATATCGAGTCTCACGTATTTTTCTCATTTTGGATCAATTCTCAAAGATGGATATTTCTTATATATCTTAACTTGGGTCAAACTCAAATTTAAAAATCTAGATTTAAAGGGAGTTATCATAACTTACAACCCAATTGAACAACCATTACTAGCATTTAGCTATGCATTAGGCTTAGATTGAATTTAGAAAAATAAATTAGGATAATCTAAAAAAAATGTTTTAAATGGTTCTTATTTTTATACAAAGGGGGATAATTATGGCATTCTCTTCAAAATAAGTATTTTTGTCATTTAATTAAAGATTTTATGAAGTGTTTCTCTTTTTGTAAAAAATAAAAGAGATTGTCCTAATCAATCTTCTTTATAAATTAGACATACATCAAAAGTAAATTGCGTAGCACTATGAATTGAACCATTTTCAATTTTGATATTTTCTTTTATTATTAAATAAAAAATTCTAACTTTAATTCGATAGCTATTTATTTCATGGCTTTATTTGTAGTTGCAAATCTTTCTAGACCAATAACACACAAATTAATAGCAAGTTAAATATTATTGGACCCTCACACATAATTCATGTGTCATATATCAAGAAAATAAAGTCAAGTCAAATATTTGTATTTTCTATCATTTTTTATATAAGTAAATTTGGATGCGTTACTTTGGTGATGACATGTAACATCAATTTTATTGTCTTCTTAGGCCATCATGATAAGATAAGTTTTAGATTCGAAATCATATCAAGGATTTCAATAATAATTTTTTTATTAAAATCAACTCTCAATTATTCGTAAGAAAAGAAAGATAACACTAATTTTAATATGATAATTTTGAATGAATCAAATTCATTGAAGAAATTAGATATTAAACCGAAAGCAAAATGAACACGGAATTGATATATCAAATGCAATGATTCAAACAAATAATTGAGATTCACACTTAAATGCAATTTAACAAGTCATATGTATACATAAAAATTAAATCTGACACTAATTCAATTCGACATTTATTAAACTTTCGAATAAATGTAAAATTAAATTAAATTCAAATACAGTACACAAATTAATTTATAAGAATCAAACTAGAACTCATCTTACTAAAGAGAATAAAACTTAACCCTTCAAATAAACTCTACTGAACTGGTTAGAATGCTTGGCTTATGTGAATTTATAGGACTTTATTTAACTAAAGAAAGAAAATAAAAAAAAATTAATTACTCTTAGGATAGTGATCCTCCCACGGGCGTTTCGTTTAATCCGACACAGATTTTACTATATTGTCCATTTTGGCCTTCGAATCGGCTCGTTGAACCCTTTAAATCACTTATAACAAAGAGTTCGGCGAACCGATTCGAATAACAAAATAGATAATATAGTAAAATTCGTGTCGAATTAGACAAAATACCCGTGAAAATATCTCTGGCCTTACTATTACCGGTCTACATCGCCTTTTTTTCATTTCCTTTTATTTTCATTCTGCTTTTCCTTTCTTTTTATTCTCCTCATTTGATTCCTTCCTTTCCTTTTTCCCTTCATTCTTTGTTTCTTTTCTTTGTTTCCATTCCCGCTCTGTCACCACAGTAGCAACACCTCATTTCCTTTTGTTTCTTTGTATTTTCTTCCTAATTTCTTTCATTTCAGGTTTGGCATCCCTACTTCTCTACCCAAATATCCATCTTTTTTGGAAACTTTTCCTTCATTTTCTGCTGATTTTCATGTCATTTTGAAGCCAGTACAAGATCGGCCAGGTCCAAGTTTAGAAGGGACAACCATGCTGAGGATAACTCTGCTATCTTCTTAGTTCATTCCAATTCGACTCTAGACGACTTAATGAATTTGAAGGTTCAATTTTAGACGAAAAAGTGGTAGGGCAAAATTGAATTTATAATTAAGAGTGGCACATCGTGAGGAAAAGTTGTGGTGCAAAAATCACTATAAATGGAAAATATTGAAATCTACCTTGAACTAACATTTTTACATGCAATTTTTAAAGTATTAAGGTTTTTTGAATTAAATTTGAATATAGCTGAGTGATTTGGCATTTTTTTATAGAAATTTCATAAAATAAGGGTTTAATTAAATTTGAATCGAGTCAACTCAAGTGAATAAATTCTAAATAATTTGTAAACCTTACTTACATTGCCTTTAAGTTGAAAATCTTTCTAATATGTCTATTTTTAATTTTTGAATAGGTGGTGGAAGAATTTAGGACTTGGAGAGAAATTAAACTACTCAAGAGATTGTTTGGTGGAGTGCTTTCTATGGGCTATTGGATTGATGTCTCACCTTCAATTCAGGCATGGTGGATAAGAACTTATAAAAGTCAATCAACTAATTACACCCCTTGATGATGTTTATGATGTCCTAAGGTACTTAAGATGAATTGGAGCGATTTACTGATGCAGTTGAAAGGTACATAAAGTTTTTATTTTACTTTTATAGAGTTTTTCCATTTATTTTTTCTTCATGTGAAGTGACAAAAAGTCACATGTTAGTTAATTTATGAAATTAATGACTCTATATAACACTTGATGTTCTCTCCTCTGAATGACTAACTTTTGAGAGTGAGTTCTACCTAAAAAATATTATAATATTATAGCTTTCTAACATGGTATTTGCGTCTTGGGCTAGTTTTTGGGAATGAGTTCTACCACATGGATGTAGTTCAACTGGTTGTCTCCCGTCTCACGAAGCGGGAGGTTGCGTTTTCGAGGCCCCGTGGCCTAATATTAGTGTGCCCTAGAGGTAGTGGGTTCACTTATAGGGTTTTACCATCCTGCGGTTTTCCACACATAAATTAAAAAAAAATCTCATTATTAATTTTTTAAAATGGATTATAATGGTTTTCTTTTTATTGTTTTAAAAGTAAATTTTAGAAAATTGGCTAAAAATGATGTATTAGCCTATCAAGGATCGAGTTTGGAAAATATTGAGAATAATTCTATAGCAATTTATTGATATACAAACCATGTTAGTCAATATAGGCGAGTATGCAAATGGGCAAAACTACCCTAAACCAAGCATATTGTGCACGTGGGTGCATTGGTCTCATGTGGAGCCCATTAATTGTTAAATATAAATTATTTAAATTATTATTTTTAAAATTTAGATTTAATTTATTTGTTATTTATTTTGATGCATCATCACCGTTAGATTGATCAAGATAAATAAAAAAATATATTCAATAATTTAATTTAATTTTAAAATCATAGTTTTTTTTAAGAAGATTTAATTACTCTCACTTTTAAAACTATGAAAGTTTCCATGATAATCTATTCATCTATCAAAAAAATTTAGATAACAAGGTGACTCCACCCTTCTGACACAAAATTTAGGAATTTAGTCCTATTAGATATAAATTTGTTGGTCTAGGTCAGACCAATTAATGGACACTCTGAAAAACAAGGTGAGGCTCAGCCCAATTCTATTTGGCTTGTGTTTTTGACGGGGTCGAAATCTCGGACGATATGCATAGTATCGATCAGAGACAAAAAAGTTTGGTCGAGATCTCGGCTGTTATTTATTTTTTATTTAAAATAAAACAAATATCGACGTGGGCCCAGTTGATATTTCGACCGATATTTATATTTTTTTAATTTTTTTTTAAAAAAACAGTCTTTTTTATTTTTTTTAATGATTTTTTTCAAAAAAACCACCGACATTTTCAAAAAAAAATGAGGAGAGAGAAAAATCTCGGTCGAGATCAAATATCGGCCAAAAATTTGTGTTGACATTGCATTATTTCATGGCTAGATGAAATTGACATAAAAATAAATAAAATACAATAGAAGCCAATTGAGGAAGCAGGGGATTAGTCACAAATTTCAGCCAAAATATTTTTGTTTGGGCTTGGGTCGAAAACAAGTATTCTTTAAAATTATTAGCAAAAATGTTTTCATTTCTGCTGAAACTAAAAAAATTATATATGTACAATAAAGAGTTTTTAATATGGAAAGAATCTAAATATGGAAGATACTCTCTTTCTTCAATCAACAATACACTATGCTTCCTGTTCCAATTCGTCTTTTTAGGTATCTCCAAAAAAGCAAAACAACTGTCATATAACCTTTTAATTTTTAACTTCCAAAAAATCTTAGTAAATAGATGATCACATCTTCATGAAAGAAAATCTTTATCTTCCTAGATTGGTTTAAGAAGTATTTTAGAAGATTCAAGTTATATAAAGTTTCAATTATTCACATTAACACATTGTTTAGACAAAATGCAGGACGAACTAGCAAGAGGTGATGTACAGAAATCTATTCAATGCTGCCATGCATGAATTAGGAATCTCAGAGGCAGTTGCTAGAGAACATATAAATGGTCTAATTGATAAGGGATGGAAGAAAGTGAATGAAAATCAAGTCTCCCCTTCTCCACTCTCGAATCCTTTTATGGGTGCCCTCATAGACACCATAAGAATGGGTAGCGATCCACCTATGGTAGATTGCGCAGTCAGACATGGGTTTTAGTTTATTGTCAATTTTACTCTTTAAATGAACAGTAAAATCGGCTCACCAACCATTTGCATGAACAGTAAATCGATTAGGCAAAATCCACATGAATAGTAAATCAGCTACTCAAAATTCAGCTACTCAAAATTTTATTGTTCATGCGAAGGATTCGATTTTACTGTTCATGCGAAAAGTAAAAATGACAATACACTAAAACCCGTGTCGGGTTAAACAAAATACTCGTGGGAGGATCGCTACCTTTTTTTTTAAAGTATTAAGGTTTCTTGAGTTAAAATTCAATAGAGCTAAGTGATTGACATTTTTTATAGAATTTTTATAGGACAAAGGTTAATTAAATTTGAATTGAGTCAAATCAATTGAATAAAATCTAAATAATTTTTAAACCTTACTTAGATGCCTTTAAATTGAGAATCTTTCTAATATGTGTATTTTTAATTTTTAAAAAGGTGGTGGAAGAATTTAGGACTTGGAGAGAAATTAAACTGCACGAGAGATCGTTTGGTGGAGTGCTTTCTATGGGCTGTTGCATTGATGTCTCCTCTTCTATAATCATTATAGGGTACTTTAGATGAATTGGAGCGATTTACTGATGCAGTTGAAAGGTAGATAATTTTTTTTCTCTTACTCTTATAGAATTTTTTTATTATTCTTTTTCTCATTATTAATTTTAAAAAATGGATTTTATTGGTTTTATTTTGGTTATTTTATAAGTAAATTTTAGAAAATTGGATAAAATTATGTATTAGTCTATCAACTATCGAGTTTGGAAAATATCGAGAATAATTATTAATGCGATTTATTGATTTACAAATCATGTTAGTCAATATAGGCGAGTAACCAAATGGGCAAAACTAACCTAATCCAAGCATATTGTGCTCGTGAGTGTATAGGTCTCATGTGGAGTCCATAAATTGGTAAATATAAATCATTTACAATATTTTTTTAAAAAATTAAATCTAAATTTATTTGATGCATCTCACTGTTAGATTGATCAAGATAAATAAAAATATATATCGAATAATTTACTTTTATCTAATAGTTGCAACTAAACTATTTAAATCCTAGATGTACTAGTTTTAGTGATATATTTGATCTCAACGAGTTTTATAACTAATTATCCTACCTAGCTATATATATATATGTATATATATATATCGATTTTTAACTGCCGTTTAATATCGGCCGATACGTATTGTACTGGCCGTACACCCTAATTATCGGCCGATATATCGGCGATATATATCGGTCTGATATCGACCGACATGATTTATATCGGTATTTTTTTTAAACAAAAATATCGTCCGATATTTACATTTTCAATTTTTTTTTTAAAACAGTTTTCTTTTCAGTTTTTTTTTTAATATTTTTTAATTCAAAAAAAATAAAATAATAAAAAAATACCGATATTAACAAAAAAAAAAAAAAGAGGAGAGAGAAATTTATTGGCCAATATTTGGATATCGGCCGAAATATCGACTAGGACGAATTTTTGACCCCTGCTACCTAGGTTGTCGGTCGCCAGTTAAGCCAATTAGGCTGCTTAATTCGGTTCAATTTTCATGATTTAAGAATGAAATTTAGGGTATATTGGGCTTTGCCGTGAACCAAGCCCAATTTCAATGGTGAATCCAAGCTTCTGTTTAAGCCTAACTAGGCCCTAAGTAGCTTAAAAGAACTAGATGGGTGAACTGATTTTGCGCTTAGGTCATTATAGCGCATTTGCACCTTGGTCAAGGTACTTCAGGGCCAAGACCCAAGCCCAAGGAACAAAAAACCAAGTTGGACTAACGTCAAACTTTTATAAGAGAGCAGCTGCTAGGCCCAACAGAAGGTTTCTGCCTAAGCATATCATGCGCTATTATTTTAAAGCTTGAAACTTAAATTCAACTTGGAATTGTTGGGTTTTGGCTCAAAATGTCCTAAATGGGCCAGGTTTATTAATAATGAGGCCCAAATGTTTATGTAAAGCCCAATATATACAAGGGTTGTTTATCTCTAGGGTTTCAGGACAGGCTTTCTCAGTGGGAGAGAGGAGAGAATAAAAACCAGAGAGTGAATAAGGGAGAGAGGACATAGGGTTAAAATCCTTTGTAACGGGTTGTCCAAATTTTCTCCATAAAACAATCTAGCAGTATTCACTCTGTGGACGTAGCCCTTGTGGTGAACTATGTAAAAATCTCTGTGTCCTGTGTTTGATCTGTGTATTTTGTGATTTCATTTTTTACAAGTGGTATCAGAGTCAGGTCTCAGCTACCTCATGTGGGCTCAGGAGATCTCCCAGGCGAACGGGATGGCCGACGTCGCTCTCTCCGCCGGAGAGCCTCGTTCAAGGGAGTATTGTTGTGACCATTGCCGATGAGTCCGACACTGGAAGTGTAGAGGGAGATCTACAGGTTTATAAAAGACTTGGGTCATTCCACCTAAAAGGTTAGTCTTTTGGACTAGAAGTACATGTCTTAACAGAAATCCAATCGAATTTGTAAGTCAGAGAAGTTTTCAATTATATTCAAAGAACTTGGTATACCTATTGGCTCATTCAACATCAATGATCATCTAATCTAATGATTCGATTGATTATTTCTTGAAAATATTAAATGATGTCATGCCCAAAGTACTTGCATGAAAAGATTAATAAGTTTTTTTTTAATACTTCTCTAGCTCCAAATAATTGATTGTACAGGTGGGACACTGATGCCATAGAAGATCTTCCAAATTATATGAAGATATGCTATATGGCCATCTTCAACACTGCAAACAACTTGGGTTATCTAAATATCAAGGAACAGGTGTGAATACCATACCATACCTAAGGAAGGCGGTAAGGATTGCATAATTTTGGTATGCATAATTTTAGGGCCCATAAGTTGCCAATCCTGCCTATCAATGATCAACTACTCTGGGCTGGCAATGCTCGTGGATACCTATCTATTGCCAATGCAATCCAATCTTTCTACAATCATATGTCTGATACTATTACTGCTGGCCTCGTGTGGTTCCCTGTGTGTATTAACCAACATTCTATTTATCTCTGGTTATACCTGAACTCGGGGCTTAAGTTGATCCCATTTGCATCATTTGTAATAACGATCCGGAAACCAGCGATCCCCTCCTATAATGTACAACTGTTCAATGGGTTTGGAACCTTTTGATGAGAAAATTCAATCACACCAGTTCTTCACCGGACACCCTTTGTGACTCTTCAGATTTGGTTAGAAGTCGGATGAGCCGTTTGGAGAAGTTGGCTACTCTTTTTATGGTGCCTGCTCTCGTTTGGCATGTTTGGTCCGAGAGAAATGGTAGGATATTCAACAATTCTATGAGGTCTAACGAAGCTATAATATTCGCTATTTTATCTGATGTCATATGTCGGGTGCTTTTCTTGTTATCCAAGAAAGATCTCTTTAAAATGGGTAGCATCTTCTCTGCTCAGTTCGATCCCCCTCCAACTGTTATTTCTCGCATGAGATTAAGTCCCCCCTCTGTCAAGATTCTTCCTTCCATTGGGGGTGGAGCCGTCTTCATTGGGACTCTGCTACATAATAGGAGCATCATCCTTGCTGTCTATCATCTGGGGTCTTCCAACTGATGCACTCGGTGCTATCTTGCCACCTATATTAATCCTATCACTTTGGAGGAACTGCTTGCTTTTTGTTAGACTGTTCTATCCTTCGCCGATCATTCTGAGCTACATCTTAACCATCTGTAGTGCATTAATAGCGAGATCTACAATACTCTGACTAGTCCATCTAATGCTGCCTAGGCCATCAAGATTCATGCCTTTGCTATTGTTCATTACCTGCAAAGGAGGAAGATCCCCATCTCCTTGGCCACCGCTGTCAGTACTGATTTGGTGCTGGCCTATTGCATGAGCAACCTTGTTCATAGCACCTTCAAGTATGGATCTTTTGATCTTTTTTTGTGGCCTATCTGATTGGCTTTTTCTCCATTGAGTTCTGCTCGGACCTGTATACTTTTGGCTTGATCTGTATGCTTTTCTTTCTGAGACAGCTTGTCTCCCCCATTCTTTTGTAATTCTTTTATGGGATTTTCTCCCTTTGAATGATCCGACCCAAGTTTCACCCCTAGCTCCCGTAATTCATAAATAGCTACATATTGTGCCTATTGGTGCTTAAGTTTGATAGGCTAATGTGGAGGAGTTTAAGTGACAATAGTTTATGATTTGTCTATTTATCGATCCACATGAGTCTTTTTTTTAATTTTTGACTAAAGTATCTAGGCCTATGAGAGTACCTAACTAACATGAGCATTTTCTTTTGTTTCAGTTTTTACAATGAGAGTAATAACATTATTGATTTATAACTAAAAGATAGTTTAAAAAGAAATTATATTTAAACTAATTATGACCTTTACTGTCTAACAAGTTCAAAAAATACAAAAGTAAAATTTTGAATAAAAAATAAATGTAGGAGACAAATATGTTTAGAAGGACTTTTTCTCTAAATAAGTCATTATTTGTTGTAGTGTATTTGAGATTTGGATCAATGAGAATATGGGATCTAAACTATCATTGAATTAAAAAAAAAATATGATCGTTACATTTATAGAAATAAAAGACAATATGCTCAATAAACTCTTGAAAATAACCTGAGAGAAAAGAGCTAATATAATTAAATTTTAATTGTTTAATATGTTTTTAGAATGAAAAATGTGGTTTGATCTATTTCTTTTAAGATATGTATGTCTTTACAACAGTGAATGTGTCATTAGAGTTGACAACACAGTGCATAACATAATTTTATAGTAGAGAAGGTGCTTTTTTCTACTATTAAGATGTCTAGGTCTTTTAGAGCATCTGACTAATGCGAAGTGACCCTTTAGAGTGGAGTATGAATTGAATTGTAAACTTCCACTTCTTGAGATTTGTTCCTGACCATCGCTCTAACCCCTTTAGATCCTAGGGGAAAATGTGATTTGATCTGACTCTTTTACCAATTTTGTAACTCACACCTTGAGATACCAAATTCATGCTCGTGAAATAATGATACAATTACATATTCATGAAGCCCATAATATTTTAAATTTTCATTATATCATATTTTTTATAAGTTAGAACTCAAAACTTGTTTCGAGCAGCCAAAACTTGGCCCAGTACATTCAGGTTTTTAGCTGAATTGCCTCGCGTCCATCCAGGCCTTAATCTTAGTCTAGATTCTAGAAGTTGAGTGATAGATTTCTGGCCCATGTAAGAAATGACTACCTTGTTACTATACTCGTATCAATTACTTGAGAACTATAAAATTGAATTAAATAATATATATGAAAAAAAAACTAAAATAAATTGAGATATAGTCATTCAATGCATTTATTGTCTCCTACATATTTCATTAGAAAATATATTTTCCAATTTAATATTTTAAGAGAAGCCTTCCTAGATAAGAAGATTTCACAAGTCTTCATAGCGCTTTTTTTTTTTTTTCCTTAAAAAATAAAATTTAAAATTATGACTCAAAAAATTCTACAAAATGCTTCAGCATAGGCCCTCCAAGTGGAGCCCATTTGATGATTGATCTAAAGTCTAAACCAACCAAAATATTATTACTTTTATTTAAATCCAACGGTTAATTGATATTCATTTGATTAAAAATGTTTTTTAAGTAGTTTATTTTAATCCTACAATTGGTACGGCAGGATATTTTAATGGAGTTCTATTATGGGTGCAGTTCTATTAGTTGCCTCCGCTTCAAGAAATGAAAGGTTGCGGGTTTGAGCCCCCATAGCCTAACTTTGGTATCCCCTAGAGGTAGTGGGCTCACCTGTAGGACTTTTACGCTGGTTATCCCATGTAAATTCAAAAAAAATAAAATACAATCAACTACTTTTTTATTAGAAGGTGGGCCCAACATAGTTGTTAATTTCATTCTATTCCGGTCAAAATCAAAGACATATAAGTTCCATTAAGATACAAACACCGAAGAAACAATTTCAATATAAATATGATCATTATTTGATAATTCACATACTCTATTTAATTATATTTAATAAATTTGTTGAAACTATCATTGAATTGATCAAATGAATAAGAGTTAATTAACGAATTTATAAAATTTATTACATTCTTTTCATTTAATTTATCTAATGGTGAGTTTAACAGTTTTACAAAAAAATAATTAAAAATACATATTTATATCTTTATATTAAAAATTAATAAAAGATTTAAAATTTTAAAAATAACTCTCACATATTTTTTTTATCTTTGAAACATGGGTTCAAATCTCGGAAAAACGGGCCGATATCTCTCTCTTTTCAATTTTTTTTAACAATTATAGGTGGTTTATTTTACTTTTTATTTATTTTTCTGAAAAAAATTAAGAAAAACAGAAAACAGCCATTTTTTTTTAAAAAAAAATTGGAAAACTTAAATATCGGTCTGGGCCCATGGCCGATATCTGAAGTTTTTTTTTTTTTTAAAAAAATGATTTTTGTGGATATCAGTCAATATCCTAAAGTTCGGCCGATATAATACGTGTCGATTGAGATTTGGACCTCTAGTTTGAAGTCGTCCTTAATTTGTTATTATAAAAGACATTGTCATTAAAAAAAAAAAAAAAGAAGACATTGAAAATCTTTACAAAATCAACAGAGAAGGATAGAGAATTAAATTAATGAATTCAAAAGTCTTTAGAAAAATATCGTAACACATTTTTATTTAGAATCCATCAACGTCAATAGATCGATCAACTGAAAAGATTACATTTAAGTTTCTTTTTTTTTATTTGATCTGAAAAATTATATAAAAAATTAGGATTAATTTTCTCAAACGGCATCCCCATGTGCGATACTTGTAGTTGGACTTTTACGAAGCCCACAAAAGTGCAGTTAAAGTTGATTGTGTTTTATAATTTTAAAATTAGAGTCAAGTTGAATTGAAGAAAAAAACTCGAATGTCGAAAGTGGCCCTTTCAAATGAAATGGGAATCGAACTCAAGACTCTCGTTTTCCGAGACAAACTCTAGTCATCACTCCAACTACTTAAAAGAAAGGTCTACATTGGTTTGTTCTTGAATAAATTCATTATCATCGTATGATTCATATTGTTCAATGATAGAGATCAATCTAATCATAGTCAAAGTTTGAACTGTTCAAAGAAGTAAGTAAAATTGAGAGTTTTATTCTTATATAAGTGTGTTTAAGAGAGAGAAAAGAGAGGACTTGAATCATCACCAATTTAATAAATTGATCATCCTTTGATTTTTCTCAAAATGGCCTAATCAGATCCATTTGTCACGTTCGCGAAATTTTAATTTATTTTTACTCAAAATGATCGATATTGGTGATACATCGGATATCGCCCGATATCGACCGAATATCGGTCTATGGGTTGGCCGGGGTGGTGGAGTTGGTATGAGCAGGGGTTGAAATAAGCTTACAGACCACATCTAAATTGAGTTCCCTTCACTGCTTCTTAGACCATGTAAATTTGAAGAATCCAATTCCCACCAATTTGATGAAATCTATACTATTTCCTTCCCTCTGTAATGAAGATTCAATTGCCATTTTATAGATGATAAGATAAGCGAGAATCCACATCCAATCTGTTATCAAATGTAATTTTTTCATTCATTCCACCATGCAATCAAACTAGGAGTGGGGCCCTTTTAAATGGAGAGAGGACCTAAAGTCCAGGCCTAACTTGCCTTACAGTTAGATCTGGCCTGACTACCCAGTATTGTAAAGAAATTTACAAACGAATTTTATTCATGAATCAAAGGCTAAATAGAATTTGACTGAATGATTTAGATTCATGAGAAGTGGGTTGAATTGCGTCTTGGGACAAAAAATAAATTCATTGAGCTCATTTTATTTAATTCTTACTATTTTTAAAATGAAACTGATCCTTTAACTCTCTTTTCCTACCGCAAGGATTGGCAAAGACTCATGGATCATCCATTAGTGCGAAATTGACGAGTTCTCTTCAAATTTTTACTTGGATCGATAGAGGAAAGAGAGAGCCCGAACACGACACATTTGACCGACTTGCATAAAAAACTCAACCCGTTTACATCAGTTTTGGGTTTGGCCCAATGATGCAAGCCCGCTTGTCGTCTTCAAAGGTCCTACAAAATCCACATCAGCTGACGAGTCAACACTATGTGGACCCTACCATATATGCCAAACTTGTAGAAAAAAAACACCCCAAATTGTAGGCTGAGCGAGTGAGTTTGGTGTGACTCACCGAGCTAACCAGAGAAAGGAAGGTTTCCTTCCAACGTGCATATATACTTGCTAATATTGGAATTCCAACTTTTCCGATGTTATACTTCCATACCATTTTTATCCAAATGAGAAGAAAATGTTATATTTAATTTCATTGGTTTAGAAAATGTTAGAAATATCCATATTTTATGATTTTAAAAATTATGATATTTTATTTTACTTAATTTCTACTTTTGTTATACAGTCTTAGTTGGACTATTTTGTTTAAAAGGCTAAATTCATATGAGATGATTATTTCTTATTATATTAGATGTAGCTCAATTGGTAATCTCCGGCTTCAGAAAGCGGGAGGTGTCAAGTTTGAGCTTCTATGGTGTCACCTGATGTCTCCTAAGAGTAGTGGGTATCACCTGTGGAGGTTTTACGTTGGGTTTTCAGCCGTTTTTTCAGAAGTAAATTAAAAAAAAATGATATTAAATGAGATTAAAAGTGAAGTTAAATAGCAGCAATAATACTCTACTCCATATGAAGAAGTGCGAAGTGTTAAAATGTTTATCAAACCTACCAAACCATGAAAGTGGATCTGGTCCTATGTAAGCTGACACTAACTGTTCAAAAGAAGGGGAAAAATAGAATTACCCCACAGTTCATCCCAGCCGTCCATTCCATCCACCAACTACCCTCGCCCCTCGTCAATTTGCCGTCAAGCTTGGCCGTCAAAGTTAACGTTTTCCATCAAGAGAGTATAATTTTAAGATAAATTACATAAGAGTTTTGTTGGAAAAGTTAAACCATCTTATAAAAGAGTTTTTCTTTTTAAATTAGACAATTTAAATATACATATAATGAATATTTTATTTTTTTAACATTCATCTAGTCCTACCTTTTTCTTAAATAAATCTAGTGGTTTAATTTAAAATTCAATTGAATCAAATCTTATAGATTTATTGATGCGGACATCAGTGATTTTGGCCATGGCATTAGATTTCTAATTAGTTGTAAATTTACCTAACATGGGTCTATTTTAAAAATTTTAATAGACTTTTACATCTATTTTCAATTTTTAATAGATTCCATATGTCTCATGCACCATCATTTACTGTCATCCTATTGAATCTTTTTTACTATTGTTAGCATGTCCCACATCACCCGTGGGCTTTTAGATCTTGGAGTTTATAAGCAAATAGATTTCCACTTCTTTCAAGTCAATTTTTAGAGATGAGTTCTAGCCATGCATTTAACATGGTATTAAAGTAGGAATACCATAGGACGGGGTTAATTGGGCTTTAGGTGCACCATCCATCTATTAGGCCATGGGGACTCGAACCTATGACCTCCTATATCCTAAGGTGGGAGGCAACTAGTTGAACTACACCCATGTGGATTTACAAGTTACATGTTGACAATACGTTCACTGATGATTTCCATTGAATGCAACGTTAAATGGGCTTTAGGCAGTGCCACCCAGGGGTAAAAAATTCGGCCGATACGTACAGTATCGGCCGAATTAATTCGGATTTTTGAAGACCATTCTCTCTCGGCCGATACGTATAGTATCGGCCAGAGAGAGAAAATTTTGGCCGAATATTGGCCGATTTTTATTTTTTATTTAAAAAAAAATATCGACATGGGCCCAGTCGATATCTAGGCCGTTATTCGTCCGATACGGCCGAATATCGGCCTAGATATCGGCCGATATTTATATTTTTTAATTTTTTTTAAAAACAGCCTTTTTTATTTTTTTAAATGAATTTTTTCAAAATAAAATACCACCGAGATTTTCAAAAAAAAAAAAATGAGGAGAGAGAAAAAATTCGGTAGATATCTTGGCCGAACCGAGATATTGGCCAAATTTTTCGACCTCTGGTGCCACCTAGGAACACCTAATCTCGTACTTATATATATAAATATATAATAAAATTATAAATAGGGGCGAGACTTGGAAAAGTGGGGAAGCATACAATTACTATCTTAATTTGCATCTAAGATGGCAGCACTTAGCCTATGCATACCTTTCTTTGGTCATCGTTTGGCTCTTAATTCAAGTGTGCAAATGACAGTTAGATCATTGAAATGCCTTTCAAGCACTAAAAAATTAGAGCCTATACTTGTTAGGCGATCTGCAAATTATCATTCAAGTGTTTGGGAAGACAAGTTTGTGCAGTCACTAAAGAGCGATTACGAGGTAATTTTTGTACTTTTAATCTAATCTTTCTCACCATCATGACTTTAAAATGGTCCAAAATTGATGTTTCTCATTCGACGAAGATGCGTTTGGGTCATGACTAAGCCAAACTCTGAACCTGCATGTAAAAATTAGAAAAAAATTAGGGTTTGGGTTGACGCGGGATTGATTGGCTTATTTTCTAGCCCAAGTTCAGTTACAAAATCTGATTTTCTTTTATCAATATTACATATAAATACATAATTTATTTAATATATAGTTCATATGCTTATAGAATAATGTAAAATTCCATTTTAAACTCAACGAAGTTCGAGCCCATATAAACCCCCAAATGCATTTTAGGCATGAAATATAGGCTCGGGTCTTATAAACACCATATGGGATAAACCCGTGAGAGTTAGCTTAACGGTTAAGAATCCCAATAAGTTGTGGGAGGTTCTGGATTCAAGTCTTAGTCTCAACATAAAAGGGCCACTCTCCCTAGTTTTATCCGGTGTGTGTGGATATAAAGGTTTGTCCATGCCCTAAGGACTTATTAGGTGCTCTAAGAGACTTGAATACCTTGGACTTCGAAAAAAAAACCCATACGGGTTAGGCTTGGGTTTGACAAAATTGGGTTAACTCAGGCTTAAGCCAGAATCAAGCCCTTTAATTGCAATTTATTCTCCTGGACATACCCACAACCTTGTCTCGAACCCATCGACTTGCAACTCTAGTGAAACCCACTACCTTCATCATTTGTATGCAATGCGTCTCAAGGAAATGTGAGAGTTGAATTGCACAGGGTGATAGGTACCTAAGCCAACATGAGAAATTAAAAGAGGAAGCAATTCATTTGCTAAGAGAGGCATCTGGTCCAGTTGCTCAACTTGAGCTGATCAACAACATCCAATGCCTCGGCATTGGATATCTCTTTGAGAAAGAAATCAAGGAAATATTAAACACCATATTCGACGTCGTCGGCGATGAGAATTGTGAATTTCGGATGGGGGTTGATCTCTACACTGTGTCTCTATCCTTTAGACTCCTCAGACAACATGGATACAATGCCTCACAAGGTACTTATGCTCTAGTTACCATCTCAAATTTCAAATTTCATTCATTGAAAGTCATGATCCAACTCTAACATTCATATGAACAACAGATGTTTTCAAGGTCTTCATCGACGAATCGGGTTCTTTCGATACGAGCATTTGTAGCAATGTGAAGGGATTGTTGAGTTTGTATGAAGCTTCATTCCTCGCTTTCGAAGGCGAAACCATCTTAGACGAGGCGAAAACATTCACAATTAAGCATCTAAAGAGTGCTAGAGGAAACATTGATGAAATCCTTGCCAAACAAGTTGAGCATTCTTTGGAACTTCCCTTGCATAAGAGGGTGCAAAGGTTGGAGGCCAGATGGTACATAGAAGAAGTTTGTGAAAGAAAGGAAGATATGAGTCCTATTCTAACTGAACTAGCTAAGCTTGATTACAACATGGTTCAGGCACTCTACCAAGGAGATGTGAAGAATGCATCAAGGTAAGGCCTTAGAATTCTGAAAATAGCACAGAATCTAAACTGTCAATTAATACTTTTTGGCCTAAGCACATATTGACATATTATAAAAATTACAATTGAAATGAGAATTTATTATAAAAATTTAAATAGAAAGTCTCTGTTGCTTTGAATAATCAGTAATCTGAAAAAGTGAAAAATAGATGACTACGTTGTAATTGAATTAGAAGTGTAAAGAATACTCACATGAAACTATTCGACAACATTTATCAATCTCTAAATTATGTATAAATTTTATAAAAAAAACTCAATAAATTCTCCAAAGGTTCAATAGTTTATAAATTTCTTGTGGTGCAAATAACTACTTTGAAAATAAACTTAATTGTAGTGTAGCTAACTTAAACCATCTTATTAAAGAGGTTTTTTTTTTAAAATTAGACAATTTGAATAATATTAATATACATATAAAATGAATAGTTTAGTTTTTTTAACATTCATCTAGTCCTAATCTTTTTTAATAAATATTTTAAAAATTTGGAGACCTTCTTAAAAATTCAATTGAATCAAATCTTATAGACTTATACACATTGCTATTACCTACGGCTGCGTTTGGATGAGGGGTAAATTTTGCAGGGGTGGATAACCAATTATGAATACCCTTTGCATCAAAAGGATAAACAAAAGTGAGAGTGGAGGAATAAACAATGGTGAAATTAAGATTTCTTACCTTTACTCTTTAGTTACCAAACAACGATAACGAAAGATAGGACCCTCCCTCATCCAAACACAGCCAATAAGTCGTAAATTTACCTAACATGGGTCTTCATCATTTTTAATAGGTGGTGGAGGAATTTAGAAATTGGAAATAAATTAAGTTACACTAGAGACCGGTTGGTGGAATGTTTTCTATTTGCTCTTGGAACAATGTGGCATCCTCGATACAGGCGTTGCAGGGAAGAACTCACAAAAGTCAATCAACTAATTACGACTGTGGATGATGTTTATGATGTGTATGGTTCATTGGATGAGTTAGAACTTTTCACAAATGCATTTGAAAGGTAAATTTATATTTTATTTCTTCTATTTTCTATGGGTGGCCAAATACGGGCATTATCTTTTAGGAAGCACGGGTTTTAGTGAACTTCCCATTTTGCCACTCATCCATCTATAAAAATCGGTTCACTTATCGGTGCACCGGACATGATCACTTGGAAATCGGTTCATCAATTTCTTGAGAGTCCAAATCGGTGCACCGATCGGATCATTTTACATATAAATTGGTTCACTTTTCAGTAAATCGGTTCACTGAAAAAGTGAACCGATTTTTTCTGATGAAGTCAAAGTGGGAAGTCCGAAAAACCCGTGTCTACTAAAAGAGTATTCCCGTATTAGAATGGCCACCCGTTTTCTATTATACATAAGGCACTCTCGTATTTTAAAGTTCATTTTATAATGAATTTAATATTTTTTTATGTCGACAACCTAATTAATTAGGCTCCTTTCTTTGTTATCACTATGGGCCTGCCTAGTTGTGCGCCTAGCCCATTCATCGTTTTTTGTAATTTTGAGAGTTTCTCCCCTTCTTTGAATAACTACTTACCCTACATTAAAAAATAAATAATAATAATAATAATAACTGGGACTGCACAGGTGGAACACTGATGCGATTGAACAACTTCCAGAGTACATGAAGCTATGTTATATGGCTGTCTACAACACTGCCAATGCTTTGGGTTATCAAAATTTGAAGGAGCAGGGCGTAAATACCATTCCATGCTTAAGAAAAGCGGTATATTTCCTTTCATCAATTAATATTTTTATTTTTGATATATAAAATATATAGTTTCTCATGTTGATAAAATTCTACTTGATTTAATTGAATTGAGTCAATTTAATTTTGCTCATAGATTGAGTCTTAAATTTATAACAGTGGACAGATTTATGCAAAGCATACTTGACAGAAGCAAGGTGGTACCACAATGGATATGTGCCTACTCTTGAGGAGTATCTAAACAATGGATGGATTTCAATCTCAGTACATCTTGTATTTGCTCATGGATATGTCTCTATGGATCAAAAGATAACAAAGGAGGCAATAGAATGTCTAGAAAATAGACCAGATCCCTTAAAGTGGCCACTAATACTTTTTCGACTTGTAGATGATTGGGGAACTTCAGTGGTATGCACCCTCTTCTTCATTTACTACTTTATTGTTAATGAATTTTACCTAGTAGAGGAAAGTGTTGGGAATAGAAGCGCATAGATAATAGGCAGAAGAACAAAATACAGATCAAACACACATAAGACATAGGAATTTTACGTGGTTCCCTTTTGGTACGTCAACGATAGGGCTGAAATCAGGTCGGGTTTTTTAAAACCCAACCCGGACCTGAGTTACTAATATAAGGGACCTGACCTGAACTTTTGACCTGGATGTCTTGACCCGACCCGACTCGGATTATAACATGACTTGACCTTCATTTTGAACCTACTTTAACCTACTTTTTACAGGGTTGGGTCGGGTTTGATCGGGTTGAGTTGGGTTAACTTAAAAATCTCTCAACCCAATCCGACCCGAATTCAATGAGGGTTTCTGACTTCTCAACCCGACTCGACCCGCTAGCCCGCAAGATTTTCGGGTCGGTCATGCGGGTTCGGGCCAAAACCCAACCCGAGTTTCACCCTTAGTCCACGGGTTCAAACCAGATCCACTATGAATAAATCATACAACCACACAGTTGACCTTCCAAAATAGAATAAGTAGAGTCAATAATCTTGTATCGGATCCCACAACAATCACATCTTGATGAAAGAATATCTTATCTTCTTTAGATTCTTTAAAAAGTCTTTTTAAAATATTCGAGTTATATAAGGTTTCAACTATTCATATTAACACATTTTTTATGACAAAATACAGGAAGAACTAAAAAGAGGTGATGTGCAGAAATCTATTCAATGCCGCATGCATGAATTAGGAGTCTCAGAGGCAGTGGCTAGAGAACATGTAAGTGGTCTAATTGACAAAGGATGGAAGAAGATGAATGAAGATCAAGTCTCACCTTCTCCACTCTCAAAACCTTTTATGGGAGCCCTAGTAGACATCATAAGAATAGCCTTTTGCTATTATCTACATGGTGATGGGTTTGGTAATTCAGATGGCAAGACAAAGGAAAACCTCATCAAACTTATTGTTGAACCTATTCCACTTACATAGCTATAATCATGCAATTATGATGATGGGTGTGGTCTAATAGTATTTATTTCAATGTAATCAATTTTGGAGGAATTAATACTTACTTAAAGAATTAAATTTAGAAATATTTAAAGAATTATTGATTCGATTATATAGAGTTATTTTGTTCCTCTAGATTTCTTCTCTTTTCTTTAGGAAAATTGAATAAATGATGTAGGACAACCTGTGGTTGACTCAACCTGGCTAAGAAAATTGAAGACCCGGATAATTTCTATTTAATTTCGCCTTTTATTTTATTTTCCATGTTGTAAAACTATTTTAGGATTAGGGTTTGATTATAAATACCCCATTTAGAGGTTGTATTATGGATATTATTGATTATTGTGTTTCCAAGCTTACCTTTGTTGCCCAGATCCATTCTCCACCTTCTCCATCCGTTTCCACTCCCACTTATTAAATTCCTCCCATTGTCCCATTTCCAGCAACCCACCAATCCACCACCTAAACCAATCCTATCAATACCCATTGTATGCCATTAAATACCCATTGGACCCATTTAAATCTCAACTTTACCCCCATTTAGCCTAGCTCACTCATCTTGATTCATCTCTTTGGTTGAGTCACCTGTCCATTCCCAAATTCGATCCTATTTGATCTCACAAGAGAAGAAGTTAGAAACCAAATTTCTACATTTCTATTCCAAGAAAGTAAATAAAGCAAAAATGCACAAGAAGTGTACACATCATAGGACTAGGAGAAGTTATTTGCTCGGAATGGATCATAAATTTTAGAATTTTATATTTACATGGTATTTCTCCCTTGTAATCTTATCATTTCTGTTAGAAATTATATGTATGAAAATTAAATTAAATCACAACACAATAATATACACAAATCAAATACACCGCAAATAAGTCAACACCGAGATTTACGTAGTTCAGCAAAATCCTGATTATGTCCACAGAGTGTGAATCCAATAAGAGAGTAAGGAGAGAAAAAAATAACCATACAAGAAAATAGATAAACCACTCAGATTTAAATCCCAAAACCAAGTCCCAAAACCCTTGTACAATACATCGTTGCTAACTGGAACTCGCAATTAAATCACAGTTGTTCCTCTCTGACTTGCACTCTCAATACCAGAAGAATGAATCCTTCTTCTTCATGCTCACCAGGGTGCTCCCTAGTGTTTAGGAGGAAGAAGAAGAAGAAGAAAAAAAAAAGGGCAAGAAGAGAACCCAAGCAGATCTCAACACCAGTTTTCTGCCTCTCGTCCCTGGCCCAGATTTGTTGCCGGTCAGAGTTGTTGTCCATACTTCTACAAATCATGCTCCTGCTTCTTCAATCATTTCCTATGTCGTCGCTGCTTCCATCTGTTTCTTTAGTTTTGATCGTTGTTCACTCTTTCTATTCTCTCTCCAATCCGAGCCAAAACAGACCGCCGCCTGAGCAAATCCTTTGTGACTCTCTCATAGCGCCCAAGTTTGAGATTTGAACTGGGTCTCATCTATTTTTGGGTAGCGATCCTCCCACGGGAGGTTTGTGTAACCAGACACGGGTTTTAGCGTATTGTCAATTTTTACCCTTCGCATTAATAGTAAAATCGACTCACCAAAATTTGCATGAACAGTAAATCGGCTAGCCGAAATTCGCATGAACAATAAATCCGCTCACCGAAATTTTACTGTTCATGCGAAGGGTCTGATTTTACTGTTTATGCGAAGAGTAAAATTGACAATACACTAAAACCCTTTTTGGGTTACACAAAATACATGTGGGAGGATCGCTACCCCTATTTTTTGGGAACAATCCGTAGGTGGGTTTGGACACTAGAAGTCTTTGTATGGGAAAGACTAAGGATTGAGTAGAGGATTTGGTTAAAGAGGAAAAACGAAAACAACCCTCTGTTACGCATAGAGAGTTCCCTTGCAGAAAAGAAGCAAAGAAAAAAAAGGTCATTCTCTCCGTTTGGTGGTTTGTAGGAACACAGTTTCGGGGAGTCCCGTGGGACTGCAATTTTAGGTAGTCCCATTTTGGTGATATGTAGGACCGCGGTTTTGATTGGTCTCGTAAGACCACCATACTCTCCATTCAGTGTTCTGCAATACTACAGTTTTTAGTGCTCCTTGTAGGACCACAATCTGAGGTACTCCTTCATCAGATTTTAAAAAAATGAGGGAAATTTTGAAGTCAATCGCAATGCCTTTGGTGACAGTGTTTTCCATTAGTTTTGTGATCTTGAAATTTTTTTGTTAATTTGTTGGTGATTCGAGACTCATTAGTTTCTGAGTTGGAAGTTCGTTGGTGATATTTGAAGTTGAAGTTGATGCAAATGTTGTACGAGTTGAAGATGATGATTTTGAGTTGGCTCTGATTGGTTCATTATTTGCATGACATTCTGATGAGTGAATTTGGATACGGGTTTTACCTATCATTTGTGTCCCAACAGGGATTTGGTTTTTAGTTTTGAAGAGTTGGATGGGTTGGATAGGTAAAATCCATTTGAAGTTGTATGATGGAGCAGTTTGAGTGTTGGATGTTCAGTGTGTATCGAATTTTGAAGAAAAAATTCATCTTGTTGGGTGCTTTTGTATTCAGAGGCTTCAAGCACCAGTTGGATCAACATTATGCATTTGATAGCACATTTGAGTGTATATTTGGACACAGATTGTTCACTTTGTTTACTTGTCTGAGATTTCATGCCTAGGTGGAGATATTAGAGGTGGTCGCAAATCTCACAAAGGTGGAGATTGTTGGAGCATGGCTCGTTTTGAAGTCCTGGTTAATATAGGAATCTCTTATTTCTTTCCTCTTTATATTACTTCTTCTCTACGTCTTTTTCATTTGGGACTCTTCTATATAAGATAACAGAGGGACTCGTGGGTTTTGGTAGGCTGGCTAGTAGCCCCACTCGTGGCACCGAGAGTAGTTTCCATAAGAGAGTTTTGTAGAGGGAGAGAGAAAAATAAGTGAGGAAGAGAGATAGAGAAAACTTTGTATCTCTTGATATTAGTTAATCTTTCCGTCTGTTGCCTTTGGATGTAGGCTTTTGGCCGAAGCACTGTGATATCCTGACCTATGAGCCAGAGGCCAGGCCCTAGAGAGGTTGATCCAAGTGAAATTGGGCTCTGTCAGATGGACCAGAAGAGTGGGCCAGTCGGATCCGACAGCCCAACAGTGGGTGGGAGTTGTGGAAAGACCCACATCGGAACTTGAGGAGTTTGAGAGGGCGTTTATAAGTAGCCTTGCTCCCTCAAACCAGCAAGACGCATTTTGGACTCGGACTTGGGCCGAGTCCAATCCAAAAAATCGTGTGGGCTCGCGCGTGTGCACGTGTGGGCCCAAAGCGGACAATATCTTGCTAGGTTGAGCCCCAAGTCCTTTTCATGGGTCTGGCTGTTACAAATGGTATAAGAGCTCCGGGTTCTACACTTGGACTGTGTGGGCTTACTGCCTTCCACTGGGGTTCGTTGGGTCGAGTCGAGGGCGGCTCTGGGCTTTAGGGGGGTGGATTGTGATATCCTGACCCAAGAGCCAGAGGCCAAGCCCTAGAGAGGTTGATCCAAGTGAAATTGGGCCCTGTCAGAAGGACCAGTAGAGTGGGCCAGTCGGATCCGATAGCCCAACAGTGGGTGGGAGTTGTGGAAAGTCCCACATCGGAAGTTGAGGAGTTTGAGAGGTGGTTTATAAGTAGCCTTTCTCCCTCAAACCAGCAAGACGCGTTTTGGATCAGGACCTGGGTTGGGTCCAATCCAAAAAATCATGCGGGCTCATGCGTGTGCACGTGTGGGCCCAAAGCGGACAGTATCTTGCTGGGTCGAGCCCCAAGCCCTTTTCATGGGCTGGGCTGTTACAACCACGTTAAAATCGTGTGTTGATTTTGTGGATTGTTGGATGTTTGATTTGTCGCTTCGTCGTGTTTGATTGAATCAGGAAAAAATTCAAACAAGGTAGAATGGAAATTGCTCGGTATTACATCATTGGAAATTTTGATTGGATGTAACTATAGAGCTAAATGACGGTTTTTAATTGGATGTTACTAAGAGATCAAGCTAATTAAGTTTTATATGCTAGAAGTGTGCATAAAGGGCATATCTTGTAAAAAAAGCAATTAGACTTCCAATGCTATCTGAGGTTGAATATTGGGTAATAAAAAGAAGGTGTCTATCAAATAACTATGTTAGATGAATGAGGAGATAGTAGGAGAAAAGTTATGAAGGCATCCCACAAAACCAAGTTTTACTTGAGTTAACTTTTTAATTGTGACCTACCTGAATCCAAATGCTTGACTATTGGATCCAAAATCATGAACACTCTTTCTAGAGTTTTAACATTAATTAGTAATTTCTTGATAGCATGAGACCTTAATCCCATTTTGTATCTATAAATCTACAATATGATTGAAGCCTCAATTACTTGACCATTACTAGACCTGATTTAACTAATTATGCCCATGTTTTGTTCTAGCCTCGAGAGAACTTCAAATTTATTTTAAAGACTAAGGTGTTCGGGTTTTTTTATAGCATCTGACTAGTCTTTGGGACGTGTGCAAGCATCTCCACCTGCGCACACACAGATAAAGCTATAGGAAGTGATGGGATTTGAACTCAATACTCTCACTTTCTGAGACGGGTTCCTAGCCAACACACCAACTTCTAGAGTTAGAGATCTCCAAGTTTATTAACAATAGATATATTTTCTCTTTTAATTATTTTTTTCTATGTAACCATTTAAATGCAGGATTAGCCGGTGAGATTATAAACTATCAATCGACTATATAATTTTATGGTTTTACTTAGTTATTTTGTTTTCTCTTGAATGATATTTAGTTTTTTTAAGAGCACAAATTATTTTATGTACATTTTTACCTAAGCATTTCTTTTCCAAATTAGACTTCTGTCCAAAGACACTTTCAAATCTTATGTTAGATTAATCAAGATGAACCACAAGATTTTATTAACAATATGTCGCTTGTCCTTCAAGAAACACAAAGATTTGGATGTTGAAAGCTATGAATTTTCAAATACAATGTAGGGGCGTGAGGTGACTCTTGATTCAGGCAAGAGATTGTGCCCATGGAAGAGATCACAAGATAGGGATTTTTTTTCTAAAAAAGGGAAAAAATTATCCAATCACCAAATTGCTAAGTTTTTAGTAGACATGTAGTTGGAACAAGTTTTATAAAATTTGTCTCGAAGATAGGAAGAAAAAATAAAAATAGAAAAGATAATAACACATGTGAATCATAAACCTATTAATTAAATGCAATTTAAAAGCCATCATTAATGACCCCATTTACATGAATATATATATATACAAATCAAATTAGGGGAGATTGTAAGAATCACAGTAAAGCTTAAAAGTAAAATGGCTCTTAACCTGTTCAGCCCTTGCACACCTTTCTTTGGTGCTCGTCTGCCTTCTAACACTAAATCCACGGTGAAAATCATGGCTAGACCATTGAGATGCCTTGCAAGCACTCAAACCTTAGAGCCTATGGTTGTTAGACGCTCTGCAAATTATCATTCAAGTGTATGGGATGACAACTTTTTGCAGTCATTAAAGAGCAATTATGAGGTAATAATATCCAATAGAGAGTTGTATACTATAGTCCTTTTTTTTTTATACTCATTTTAATACGGTTGAGACCAGGGTACAGATATTACATTAAAGGGTCGGGCAAATTGATCTATGTATTCCTTTCCAACAATAACTCCTTAAGCCAGTCGACTTTAACCCTTTTTAAAAGGAGTCTTTTGGCTGAAATGAAAAAGCAAGAATAAAAAAATCATTTATCTTCCTTCTCTTTCTCTTTTCTCTCTACTTTCTTTTTCTCCTGTCCTGATCTCAGAAAATGAGTGTGCCCTTTTCTTTCCCCCTCTCACGTCTGTATCTTATCTATCTTCTATTTTTCCTCTCTCTTCGCTTCTCACTTCCTCTTTTCTCTGTAGAATTTTTGCTGCAAGAAGTCTATCTCAGATTATTTTCCCAGAGTTTAGATGATGCAATTTGTGCGGTCCTTAGTCACTTTTGCAATAATTTAGTAACCTGAATGTATGTAATATTACTTTGCAAAATGGTTGGGACTGGAGTTAGAGTACATTTTGTATTTTGAATGTATTGAGTTAGAGATGTTTATTACATTTTGTATGGGTCCTAGGTCGGAACCGACTACCGATATTACTTTAGACAAGTGATTACTTTAGAGAGTAATACATAATAGAGGTTTTACTGTAAATTGTACAGGGCGATCAACACATAATACGACATAATGAGCTAAAAGAGGAAGCAAGTTGTTTACTTAAACACGCAACTGGGCTAGCTGCTCAACTTGAGCTCATCGACGACATCCAATGCCTTGGCATTGGATATCTCTTTGAGAAAGAAATCAAGGAAATGCTGATCACCACCTTCATTGGCGTAAAGAACAGTGACTTGGGGATTGGAGATGATCTTTATACTGTTGCTTTATGCTTTAGGCTTCTAAGGGAAAATGGATTTAATGTCTTACAAGGTAAATATGTCTTGGTTTCTATTTCCATAACATTTCTAAAGTTTTCTTTGATATAATTTATATGTCTATTTTATTTGACGTGGAGCTCAATTCAATTTTCATTCAAAGGGTTTGTTTGGTAGATCATTCTTTGTGAACTAGAATGATTTTCATTCACAATTAAAACAATACCTCCATTTAAGGGTGAAACTTGACCCAACTCTCATAACCCAACTCAAAATTTGAGTGGGCTGGGTTAAGCATAATTTTTTTCTTATATTAGAGTTGGGTTGGTTTTGAAGGATTAAAAATTTGAATTAAATTTGGGTTAAGTTGAGTTCGACCTTTAAAAAACCAACTCGATCAAATTTTTTATGAATACTTTTTTTTGTTATAATTTAATCAATATTAATGTTGTTTATCTATGAAAATTTAGTTATTTGTATGTTTGACTTTTTTCCAAATGTTAAAAGTGTGGAAGTATGTTTTTTTTTAGAAATGATTTTTTTTGTTTGTTTCCAATTTAATTGTCATTTTCTTGCGCATCAAATGTGCGGAAATATTATTTAGATGTTTATGAAGAAAACTCTAAATCAATGCAAATTTGGGTTTAAAATTGGATTGGGTTGGATCCTTGGGTCAGATTGAGGTGGGGCTGGGTTACAGAATTCAGGCTTTTAAATCGGGTCAGATTTAACTAGGTTTGATATGAGTTGATTTGGATTTGGGAAAATCGAGCCCAATCCACCCATCTTTCACCCCTAACTCCTTTTCAAGAAGGCCAAAGGGTCTTTCTTGAATGGTTGAGTATGTAATGATAGGACTGAGTATCTATCCGAAAGGACTACCCTATTAGGTAGAGCAATCCAAATCTTTTATAAATCCCTATATCTACCTCTACACTTTTTAATGTGGGACTCGTTTGCACAGGCATCCCATTTGCCTAGGGGATCTCTTGAGTCCACATGAGGTATTCTCAGACCTAGTTCTAATACCACTTGTCAGGACTGTGTATCCTTTCCAAAAGACTAGCCCATTAGATGGAGTGAACCAGATAATTCATAAATCCCTAGATCTCCCTTTAAACTTCAAATATAGGACTCGTTCAAGCCCAAACATATTAATCTTTCAGTACGTACCAAACACACTAACTTTTTCGAAATCATTCTTGTTCTTTGTTTCATTCTCTCTCATTCTAGATATCAAGCACTGATTTGAATGTGTTATAATTTGACTCTAGCACTGATTTGATGAACAGACATTTTCAAGGCCTTCATGGACGAATCAGGCTCTTTCAATACAAGCATTTGTGGTGATGTAAAGGCATTGTTAAGTTTGTATGAAGCTTCATACGTTGGTTTTGAAGGCGAAACCTTCTTAGATGAAGCTAAAAAATTTACCACTATGCATCTAAATAGTGTTAAAGGGAACATTAATGATATCCTTACCCAACAAGTTGAACATTCTTTGGACATTCCCTTGCATCGAAGGATACCAAAGTTGGAGGCAAGATGGTATATAGAAGAAATTTATGAAAGAAAGGAAGATATGAGCCCCACCTTACTTGAATTAGCTAAGCTTGATTACAATATGGTTCAGTCAATTTACCAAGAAGATGTCAAAAACATGTCAAGGTTAGTCCCAATATTTACATATTTTTATGCATCCATCTAATGGGTATTGGTTTTTAAGGCTAAGAGATTTATTGTGCACTATTTGTACTTCATTCTTTACCTGTGTTAGTGTAAAAGAGAGACTTTTATTTGATCGTTAAATGAATCATGACTGTTAAGATGTCGTTGTATTAGTTTTATAGAAATTTAAATATAGAGAAAAAATTTAAGATAGTTAGAAATAGAAATAGAAATTTTAAGACTAGATTTGGTGAGTTGAGTTGATTTATTGTACTTTCAAAATATATGTAAAATTTGTTTAAAAATGACTAAACATGTATTTGTTTGATGAATTGGAATGATTTTACTTGTCTTTAACCTTAAAAATAAATTTTTTATTTGTAAAAAGCTTAAAAATAGAAAAAGGTTATAAATGGATAAATTGAGTTGGAAGGATTTGTTCCTATCTTATCATATCAATAACTAAAGAAAGAAGAAAATTCATTTAAAAATAGCTAAAAATTGAAAAGGAGGGCTTTTACGATTAGATTTAGTTAGTTAAAAAGATATCCATTTTTCAAGTCACTCATCTTCAATTTTGTGAATTAGTTATCTTTTCTAGTTTTTCGTTTTAGAAATAGATTGTCCATTTAATATTTATATATTTCACATTGATATATTGAAAGTTTTTTTATGATTCAATTTATCAATGTGAATTCTAAAACCCAACCCGACCCGACCCGACCCAACATTGATATATTGTCGCGTCGGGTCGGGTTTCTTAAAACCCAACCCGACCCGAGGTGATATATTTGGAACGTGACTCGAACCAACCCGAATTCTCAACCCGAACTTCACAACCCGACCCGACCCGCATTTGAACCCATTTTAGCCTAATTTCAGTCGGGTTAGGTCGGGTTGGGTCGAATCGGGTCGAGTAAACTTGTAAAATCCTCAACCCGACCCAACCCGACCCGGGTTTTATCTTCTCAACCTGAAATTCTTGACCCGGCCCACATGATTTCTCGGGTCGGCTCATGCGGGTCGGGCCAAAACCAGACCCGAGTTTCAGCCCTAATAACTAGTTACACGAAATGACTTAATGGGTTTCTAAACTTGCATATTAGAACAAAAGTTGCTTTCATAATCAATTCAACATTGTCAACAAAGCTACTAATCTATTTGGGAATTGATAGAAATACGTGTTTTTCTATAACAAGGGATATTGAGATTGTCTTTTTGTTCACTTGTCATAACTTTAGTGATGAAAAGATACACCGTATTACTTATTATAAAAGACGTTGATTTTTCTGTCAATTCACAATCTGTTTCTTTAGATTCAGTGGCTTTGTGAGTTATACTCATTCATTCTATCGTATAAAATAATTAAAATCTTTCTAATATGTCTATTTTCTTTAATAGTTGGTGGAAGAATTTAGGTCTTGGAGAGAAATTGAATTACACAAGAGATCGTTTGGTGGAGTGCTTTCTATGGGGCATTGCGTTGATGCCTCACCCTCAATTCAGGCATTGTAGACAAGAATTTACAAAAGTCAATCAACTAATTACAACCCTTGATGATGTTTATGATGTCCATGGTACTTTAGATGAATTGGAGCGATTAACGAATGCAGTTGAAAGGTACATAAAGTTTTTCTCTTATTCTTACTAGACTTTTTTTTTCATTATTCTTTTTCTCATTATTAGTTTTAAAAATGAACTTTTTGGTTTTCTTATTGGTTTAAAAATAACTTTAGAAAAATTATCTAAAAATGATTATTTCTTGGAAATATTAAATTATATCATGCACAAAGTACTTGCATGAAAGGATAAACAAAATACTTTTTAATACTTATCTACCTCCAAATAATGGATTGTACAGGTGGGACACTGATGCTATTGAAGAGCTTCCAAATTACATGAAGATATGTTATATGGCCATTTTCAACACTGCCAACAACTTGGGTTATCTAAATCTAAAGGAACAAGGCGTGAATACCATACCATGCCTAAAGAAGGCGGTAACGATTTCTTAGTTTTGATTTCTATATTTTGTAATTGATAGAAAATATTGAGTTTTAAAAATGTAAAAAAAAAATTGATATTTTTAAACTCAACTCAATTGAATTTCAAGTGAAATTCAAGTTTTCGAGATTTTAATCATGATTTCACATGGGTTTGGTCCAAGCTTTAAGTTGATTATGGCTGAACTTTTATGTCCATACATGACCCGACCCAAGAAATCATGCTGATCGGGTCATGCAAGTTGGGTCAGCGGGCCAGGTCGGGTTGAGATGACAAAAACCCGCTTGGAATTCGGGTCGGGTCGGATTGAGGAATTTTCAAGTTAACTTGACCCGATCCGACCCAACTAAAACTAGGCTAAAATGAGTTTAGAATGCGGGTCGAGTCAGAATTCTAGTTGAGTCGAGTTAGAATGTCGATCGAGAATTTTAAGTCAATAGCTTAGGTCAAGTTGGGTTAGATTCCATAAGTAGAAAACCCGATCCGATTTCAGCCTTACTTGATAGGTTGATTCTTTCCTTAACACTTAGACGTGATAATTACATTGATGAGTTTTGACTTTTCAAGGTTACCTCCATAAAGGCCTTGCCTGGCCAGAGTTCAAGATAAAATGGTCTAAATTCAAAAACTCCGCTAATGGGCTTAAAATGGGCCTATTTTTATGCCTAAATGGTTGATCAAAGTATTCCGAATGGGTTTGATCCAAGCATTAAAATGGTCTGACCCTTTAAGACCATAGATTTGTTCTTTCCTTAGCACTTGATATATTTATATTTAAAAATTAATCAAATATTTTTGTTATTCAATTTCTTAGTTGTTACATTAATTGCAACATTATTTACTAAATCGTGTGTTTATCGCAGTGGACAGATTTATGTAAAGCATACTTGACAGAAGCAAGGTGGTATCACAGTGGATATATTCCAACTCTTGATGAGTATTTAAACACTGCATGGATTTCAATCTCAGCACATCTTGTATTCGCTCATGGATTTGTCTCTATGGATCAGAAGATAACAAATGAGGCATTAGAATGTCTAGAAAATAGACCAGACCCCATAAGAGGCTCAGCTATGGGTAGTAGACTCATTGATGATTGGGGAACTTCAGTGGTTTGGATCCTTCCCTTTCTTTATTATATTCGTAATACTCTCACCGGTAAGTCCATTACCCATAGGGCACACTAAGGTTAGGTCATGAGGGCTCGAACCCGCAACCTCCCATTTTCTGATGTAGGAGGCAACCAATTGAGCTACACCTATGTCGGTGATAACTCTATATTATCATACTTGACAATAGAAATTATTTATTAATTTCAAACTTTCAATAATAGCCTTTGGATGAGAATCTTGACTGAATTCAGAAACTGAAACTTAACACATTTTTCTTCACCCAAGAGCTTTAATTGAAAGTTAATACCGATTTTTATGAACCTGTTCACAATGAATATTTCTTGACTTCGACAAGATAGCCAATCTTACTTGGATTGTGAATAAGCTTTGATCCAACCTAAGTTCAATTTAGGGTTGGCCCCATAAATTGGTAGGTCAGACATGAGCCAAGGGTGGCCCCACTTACTCAACCAATCACCCCTAGCCCATTTTCATCTTGAAAATTCACATAATTTCATTGTGAACCTATTCACAATGGAGGCTTTATCAAAAAACAACACAACTAGCAATGCTTGTTTTCAAAAAAATTAAAAATTTGAATTTACCTATGAGTAACCGTTGAGAGCCTAGTATAAAACCTCCACAGATGTTACCCAATGTCTTTAGAGCACCGAGTGAGACCATGGGGGTTCGAACCTAACCTTGAGAAAACCCTTTTTCTTTTTACTTTTTTTAGAGGAAGTCTCTTAAAAGAGCCTAATTTCTTTTTACTTTTTTACCACATTGTTTTTACCAAAATACAGGACGAAGTAACAAGAGGTGATGTTCAAAAATCCATTCAATGCTACATGCATGAAAATGGGGCTTCTGAGGCAGTGGCTAGAGAACATATATGGGTTCTAATTGACAAAGCTTGGAAGAGGATGAATGAAGATCAAGTCTCACCTTCTCCATTCCCCAAACAATTAATGGATTCCTTAATAAATTTTGTAAGGATGGGCCATGGTTATTACCAACATGGTGATGGGTTTGGTATTTCAGATGGAAAGACCAAAGACAATCTCATCAAACTCATTGTAGAACCAATTCCATGATACTATCATGATTTATTAAATTCCATGATTGCAAAGATGACTTGTTCATGATGATTTAGCAAGGACGATAATGTCTCATTCGTTAGGTGCTAAGGTCAATTTCAGAAATGTGATATGATAGTATTTCTATTATTTGTATAGATATGATATGTGTATTCTATTTCTCACTATTTTAGTTGTTGTTAGTCATCGTGGATGAATTGAAGCCATTTAAAATCCTACAAGCTATTAACTACGATTGATTAAAAAACTTTGGACCAACATGTCATCTATTTTTAGCCATTGGTTGTGCATCACGGTTTATCAATACATTGTTTTAATTGTTTTTTTTTTTTTTTAATTTACATGTGGAAAACCGTGGGATACCGAGTGTAAAACCCCCATGGGTGAGCCCACTACTCCTAGGGCATACTAAGGTTAGGCTATGGGAGGTCGAACTAGCAACCTCTTGCTTCCTGAATGGGGAGGCAACTAGTTGAGTTATACCCATATGGGTATTATTTTAATTGTTGTTAGTCATTGTGAAGAATTTAAACCATTCTTCAACTCATTAATTATAATTGATTAAAAAAGATTTGGGGACCAATATGTCATATGTGTTTCTTAGATAGAGGTGAATTTTTAATATAAGATCGTTTAATTGAATACACGGTAAGATGTTAAAATGATGAAAAGTGTTAAATTTATCTTAAGTTTATATTCTTTCCTACTCTATTGTGATTTTGTTAGGACCTGAGTATCGTACCCAAAAGGCTTACCCATTAAAGTGAACTGATCCAACTCCTTTATTAGTCTCTAAATATCCCCCTTCACAATTAATGTAGGACTAATTCACAACCCCAATCCCCACTCACCCCCCCACCCCTTTCTCTCTCAGGAGGCTCTTTTACGGATAAAATGTCTCCAGCCATCCCATCGAACTAGGGAATCCTTTGAGTCCACATACGTTAACTTGGAGATACGACTCTTATACCACTTGTCCTAACATATTGCTAAGCTATTTTATTGTTATATTCTCTGATTCATAATTTTAGAGTTTTTATTCTTTGACTCTTTGAAAGTTTATATAGATAAAAAGAAAAATCATAGAAATAAAAATCTCTCCATTCAGTTGTTAGCCTGTCATTCATTTTATAACCATATATTAGAGGTAATCAAAACTAATAGGTGTATAATCCGCGTCTATACATATTTTACATCTTACATTAATAATCGCAATAAATTATCAATCATGCATTCTGATTTTTCATTTATTAAAATTTTCATTATAATAATTATGAATTTCATTATACTAAGAAAATTCAATTCAAGCCTTAGTTTAGATAAAATTTCTACTTCTAATTCCAAATCCAAATATTTCATACATTCTTAAAATGAACATTGGATTGGAAAAATCAAGTTCTACCTACCCTAAATATTTCATCCACTCTCCTCGAATATCTTAGAATAACTTCAATCATAACATCATAAAAAGAATCAAAATAAAATTAAATTCTCATCACACATAAATTAAATAATTGGACGCCCATAATTCTAAATAAATCTACCATTCATTTATTTATAAAATATGAAATTAAAAATACAACATAATGGAATTTTGAAATTAAAGAAATAAGAAAAATACAATGGAAATCAAAATCGACCAACCTTAGAACCCAATGTGGATCAAGAATCTCATAGTCTTTCTCCTTCTTTTGCACAATCTTTCCTTCAATGCCCAAGTTCAATTTTCTCAACGAGAGATGACTAGTATTTATGGATGAGAGGATGTGGAATGAATGGTTTGGATTTAAAGATTTAAATAAAGCAAGTGACACATGGAGGACTGATATAGTTTGTGCTAAATATGAAATGGCTTAAAGGAGGCAAGGAGGTGGAAAAAATAGTAAAATTCGTATAAGGAAAGTGGGTGCAAAATCCCATTTTGTACACATGTACCACCTTACAGCTCAGTTTTGACCTATTTAAATCCGAATCAGGAAAAGTTCTTAACTACAAAGTTGTATCCCTTGAAGTCTTCTTTTCAACACAAAAAGAATCAAAACGATTGGACATTGGAGTAAAATGTTATGGCCAAAATACTGAATATGTGCGCCGCTCGCCGGCGCCGGTCCTCTCTGTTCAAATCTGAAACGGGAACAGTTGGTAGGGAAGGTAAACAACCCTTTTTTTTTTTCTTCCAGATTTGGAAAAAAAAAAAATCGATGATGATCGAAGTAGGCTCTTGACGCCATGTCAGATATGAAAGTAGAGACAAATATGTTCTCTTAATGTAAGGAGAGAGACCCTAATTCATGTATTAATAGGGAAAAAATATATTACAAATAAGGAAGGGAATTTAATTACAATGTAACCCCAATATTGTAAATGTGGAAAGTTTTATTCTAGGAATGTAACAGCTCATTTGACACAACCTTGTTCACAGCAGCTTGTATGGATCTTTTGATATTTTTTTTGTGGCCTATCTGATTGGCTTCTTCTCCATCGAGTTCTGCTCGGGCCTGTATACTTTCGGCTAGATTTGTATGCTTTCTTTCTGAGGCAGCTTGTCTCTCCCATTTTTTGTAATTATTTTATGGGATTTTCTCCCCTTTGAATGATCCGACCCAAGTTTCACCCCTAGCTCTCGTAATTCATAAATAGCTATATATTGTGCCTGTTGGTGCTTAAGTTTGATAGGCTAATGTGGGGGAGTTTAAGTGACAATAGCTTATGATTTGTCCATTTAGCGATCCACATGAGTCTTTATTTTTTTTATTTTTTTAAGACTAAGGTATCTAGGCCTATCAGAGTACCTAACTAACATGAGCATTTTCTTTTGTTTCAGTTTTTACAATGAGAGTAATAACATTATTGATTTATAACTAAAAGATAGTTTAAAAAGAAATTATATTTAAACTAATTATAACCTTTACTGTCTAACAAGTTCAAAAAATACAAAAGTAAAATTTTGAATAAAAAATAAATGTAGGAGACAAATATGTTTAGAAGGACTTTTCTCTAAATAAGTCATTATTTGTTGTAGTGGATTTGAGATTTGGATCAATGAGAATATGGGATCTAAACTATCATTGAATTAAAAAAAAAATATGATCGTTACATTTATAGAAATAAAAGAGAATATGCTCAATAAACTCTTGAAAATAACCTGAGAGAAAAGAGCTAATATAATTTAATTTTAATTGTTTAATATGTTTTTAGAATGAAAAATGTGGTTTGATCTATTTCTTTTAAGATATGTATATGTCTTTACAGCAGTGAATGTGTCGTTAGAGTTGACAACACGGTACATAACATAGTTTTATAGTAGAGAACAACGTGTTTTTTTTTTGCTATAAACGTGTTTAGGTCTCTTAGAGCATCTGACTAATCGAAAGTGGCCCTTTAGAGTCGAGTGGGAATCGAACTGAGGATTCTCACTTCTTGAGATTAATTCTTAATTATCTCTCCAACTCCTTTGGATTCTAGTGGAAAACGTGATTGGATCCGACTCTTTTACCAATTTTGTAACTGACGAGATACCAAGTGAATTACTAAAATTTCAGAAGACCTGAGTTAATGAGTAAGATAATGAAACATTTGAAATTCTTGATGTCGGAACATTAAAATCACCTTTGAATATCTAAATGCTCGTGAAATAATGATATAATTACATATTGATCAAGTCCATAATATTCTAAATTTTCATTATATCATATATTTTTTATAAGTTAGAACTCAAAACTTGTTTCGAGCAGGCCAAACTTGGCCCAGTACATTCAGGTTTTTAGCTGAATTGCCTCGAGTCCATCCAGGCCTTAATCTTAGTCTAGATTCTAGAAGTTGAGTGATAGATTTCTGGCCCATGTAAGAAATGACTACCTTATTACTATACTCGTATCAATTACTTGAGAACTATAAAATTGAATTAAATAACATATATGAAAAAAAAAAACTAAAATAAATTGAGATATAGTCATTCAATGCATTTATTGTCTCCTACATATTTCATTAGAAAATATATTTTCCAATTTAATATTTTAAGAGAAGCCTTCCTAGATAAGAAGATTTCACAAGTCTTCATAGCGCTTTTTTTTTTTTTTTCCTTAAAAAATAAAATTTAAAATTATGACTCAAAAAATTCTACAAAATGCTTCAGCATAGGCCCTCCAAGTGGAGCCCATTTGATGATTGATCTAAAGTCTAAAACCAACCAAAATATTATTACTTTTATTTAAATCCAACGCTTAATTGATATTCATTTGATTAAAAAAGTTTTTTAAGTAGTTTATTTTAATCCTACAAATGGAACGGCAGGATATTTCAATGAGTTCTATTATGGGTGCAGCTCTATTGGTTGCCTCCGCTTTAGGAAATAGGAGGATTTGGGTTTGAGCCCCCATAGTCTAACTTTGGTGTGCCCTAGAGATAGTGGGCTCACGGCTTTTACGCTGGTTATCCCATGTAAATTCAAAAAAAAAAAATACAATCAACTATTTTTTATTAGAAGGTGGGCCCAACATAGTTGTTAATTTCATTCTATTCCGGTCAAAATCAAAGACATATAAGTTCCATTAAGATACAAACACCGAAGAAACAATTTCAATATAAATATGATAATTATTTGATAATTCACATACTCTATTTAATTATATTTAATAAATTTGTTGAAACTATCATTGAATTGATCAAATGAAAAAGAGTTAATTAAAGAATTTATAAAATTTATTACATTCTTTTCATTTAATTTATCAATGGTGAGTTTAACAGTTTTACAAAAAGAAATTAAAAATACATATTTATATCTTTATATTACAAATTAATAAAAGATTTAAAATTTTAAAAATAACTCTCACATATTTTTTTTATCTTTGAAACATGGGTTCAAATCTCGGAAAAACGGGCCGATATCTCTCTCTTTTCAATTTTTTTTAACAATTATAGGTGGTTTATTTTACTTTTTATTTATTTTTCTGAAAAAAATTAAAAAAAACAGAAAACAGCCATTTTTTAAAAAAAAAAAATTGGAAAACTTAAATATCGGTCTGGGCCCATGGCCGATATCTGAAGTTTTTTTTTTTTTAAAAAAATGATTTTTGTGGATATCAGTCAATATCCTAAAGTTCGGCCGATATAATACGTGTCGATTGAGATTTGGACCTCTAGTTTGAAGTCGTCCTTAATTTGTTATTATAAAAGACATTGCCATTAAAAAAAAAAAAAATAGAAGACATTGAAAATCTTTACAAAATCAACAGAGAAGGATAGAGAATTAAATTAATGAATTCAAAAGTCTTTAGAAAAATATCGTAACACATTTTTATTTAGAATCCATCAACGTCAATAGATCGATCAACTGAAAAGATTACATTTATGTTTCTTTTTTTTTATTTGATCTGAAAAATTATATAAAAAATTAGGATTAATTTTCTCAAACGGCATCCCCATGTGCGATACTTGTAGTTGGACTTTTACAAAGCCCACAAAAGTGCAGTTAAAGTTGATTGTGTTTTATAATTTTAAAATTAGAGTCAAGTTGAATTGAAGAAAAAAATTCGAATTTCAAAAGTGGCCCTTTTAAATGAAATGGGAATCGAACTCAAGACTCTCATTTCCCGAGACAAACTCTAGTCATCACTCCAACTACTTAAAAGAAAGGTCTACATTGGTTTGTTCTTGAATAAATTCATTATCATCGTATGATTCATATTGTTCAATGATAGAGATCAATCTAATCACAGTCAAAGTTTGAACTGTTCAAAGAAGTAAGTAAAATTGAGAGTTTTATTCTTATATAAGTGCGTTTAAGAGAGAGAAAAGAGAGGACTTGAATCTTCACCAATTTAATAAATTGATCATCCTTTGATTTTTCTCAAAATGGCCTAATCAGATCCATTTGTCACGTTCGCGAAATTTTAATTTATTTTTACTCAAAATGATCGATATGGGTGATACATCGGATATCGCCTGATATCGACCGAATATCGGTCTATGGGTTGGCCGGGGTGGTGGAGTTGGTATGAGCAGGGGTTGAAATAAGCTTACAGACCACATCTAAATTGAGTTCCCTTCACTGCTTCTTAGACCATGTAAATTTGAAGAATCCAATTCCCACCAATTTGATGAAATCTATACTATTTCCTTCCCTCTGTAATGAAGATTCAATTGCCATTTTATAGATGATAAGATAAGCGAAAATCCACATCCAATCTGTTGTCAAATGTAATTTTTTCATTCATTCCACGATGCAATCAAACTAGAAATGGGGCCCTTTTAAATGGAGAGGGGACCTAAAGTCCAGGCCTAACTTGCCTTACAGGTCTAGCCTGGCTACCCAGTGTGGTAAAGAAATTTACAAACGAATTTTATTCATGAATCAAAGGCTAAATAGAATTTGACTGAATAATTTAGATTCATGAGAAGTGGATTGAATTGCGTCTTGGGACAAAAATTAAATTCATTGAGCTCATTTTATTTAATTCTTACTATTTTTAAAATGAAACTGATCCTTTAACTCTCTTTTCCTACCGCAAGGATTGGCAAAGACTCATGGATCATCCATTAGTGCGAAATTGACGAGTTCTCTTCAAATTTTTATTTGGATCGATGGAGGAAAGAGAGAGCCCGAACACGACACATTTGACCGACTTGCATCCAAAACTCAACCCGTTTACATCAGTTTTGGGTTTGGCCCAATGATGCAAGCCCGCTTGTCGTCTTCAAAGGTCCTACAAAATCCACATCAGCTGATGAGTCAACACTATGTGGACCCTACCATATATGCCAAACTTGTAGAAAAAAAACACCCCAAATTGTAGGCTGAGCGAGTGAGTTTGGTGTGACTCACCGAGCTAACCAGAGAAAGGAAGGTTTCCTTCCAACGTGCATATATACTTGCTAATATTGGAATTCCAACTTTTCCGATGTTATACTTCCATACCATTTTTATCCAAATGAGAAGAAAATGTAATATTTAATTTCATTGGTTTAGAAAATGTTAGAAATATCCATATTTTATGATTTTAAAAATTATGATATTTTATTTTACTTAATTTCTACTTTTGTTATACAGTCTTAGTTGGACTATTTTGTTTAAAAGGCTAAATTCATATGAGATGATTATTTGTTATTATATTAGATGTAGCTCAATTGGTAATCTCCGGCTTCAGAAAGCGGGAGGTGCCAAGTTTGAGCCTCTATGGTGTCACCTGATGTCTCCTAAGAGTAGTGGGTATCACCTGTGGAGGTTTTACGCTGGGTTTTCAGCCGTTTTTTCACAAGTAAATTAAAAAAAAATGATATTAAATGAGATTAAAAAGTGAAGTTAAATAGCAGCAATAATACTCTACTCCATATGAAGAAGTGCGAAGTGTTAAAATGTTTATCAAACCTACCAAACCATGAAAGTGGATCTGGTCCTATGTAAGCTGACACCAACTGTTCAACAGAAGGGGAAAAATAGAATTACCCCACAGTTCATCCCAGCCGTCCATTCCATCCACCAACTACCCTCGCCCCCTCGTCAATTTGCCGTCAAGCTTGGCCGTCAAAGTTAACGTTTTCCATCAAGAGAGTATAATTTAAAGATAAATTACATAAGAGTTTTGTTGGAAAAGTTAAACCATCTTATAAAAGAGTTTTTCTTTTTAAATTAGACAATTTAAATATACATATAATGAATATTTTATTTTTTTAACATTCATCTAGTCCTACCTTTTTCTTAAATAAATCTAGTGGTTTAATTTAAAATTCAATTGAATCAAATCTTATAGATTTATTGATGCGACATCAGTGATTTTGGCCATGGCATTAGATTTCTAATTAGTTGTAAATTTACCTAACATGGGTCTATTTTAAAAATTTTAATAGACTTTTACATCTATTTTCAATTTTTAATAGATTCCATATGTCTCATGCACCATCATTTACTGTCATCCTATTGAATCTTTCTTAATATTGTTAGCATGTCCCACATCACCTGTAGACTTTTAGATCTTGGAGTTTATAAGCAGATAAATTTCCACTTCTTTCAAGTCAATTTTTAGAGATGAGTTCTAGCCATGCATTTAACATGGTATTAAAGTAGGAATACCATAGGACAGGTTAATTGGGCTTTAGGTGCACCATCCATCTATTAGGCCATGGGGACTCGAACCTATGACCTCCTACATCCTAAGGTGGGAGGCAACTAGTTGAACTACACCCATGTGGATTTACAAGTTACATGTTGACAATATGTTCACTGATGATTTCCATTGAATGCGACGTTAAATGGGCTTTAGGCAGTGCCACCCAGGGGCAAAAAAATCGGCTGCTACTGTACATATCGGCCAAATTAATTTGGATTTTTGAAGACCGTTCTCTCTCGGCCGATACGTATAGTATCGGCCAGAGAGAGAAAAGTTCGGCCGAGATATCGACCGAATATCGGCCGATTTTTATTTTTTATTTAAAAAAAAAAGATATTGGCATGGGCCCAGTCGATATCTAGGCCGCTATTCGTCTGATACGGGCGAATATCGGCCTAGATATCGGCCGATATTTATATTTTTTAATTTTTTTTTGAAAAACAGCATTTTTTTATTTTTTAAATGATTTTTTTCAAAATAAAAAACCACCAAGCTTTAAAAAAAAAAAATGAGGAGAGAGAAAAAATTCGGTCGATATCTTGGCCGAACCGAGATATTGGCCTAATTTTTCGACCTCTTGTGCCACCTAGGAACACCTAATCTCGTACTTATATATATATATAAATATATAATAAAATTATAAATAGGGGCGAGACTTGGAAAAGTGGGGAAGCATACAATTACAATCTTAATTTGCATCTAAGATGGCAGCACTTAGCCTATGCATACCTTTCTTTGGTCATCGTTTGGCTCTTAATTCAAGTGTGCAAATGACAGTTAGATCATTGAAATGCCTTTCAAGCACTAAAAAATTAGAGCCTATACTTGTTAGGCGATCTGCAAATTATCATTCAAGTGTTTGGGAAGACAAGTTTGTGCAGTCACTAAAGAGCGATTACGAGGTAATTTTTGTACTTTTAATCTAATCTTTCTCATCATCATGACTTTAAAATGGTCCAAAATTGATGTTTATCATGCGACGAAGATGCGTTTGGGTCATGACTAAGCAACCTGCATGTAAAAATTAGAAAAAAATTAGGGTTTGGGTTGACGCGGGATTGATTGGCTCATTTTCTAGCCCAAGTTCAGTTACAAAATCTGATTTTCTTTTATCAATATTACATATAAATACATAATTTATTTAATATATAGTTCATATGCTTATAGAATAATGTAAAATTCCATTTTAAACTCAACGAAGTTCGAGACCATATAAACCCCCAAATGCATTTTAGGCTTGAAATATAGGCTTGGGTCTTATAAACACCATATGGGCTAAATCTGTGAGAGTTAGCTTAACGGTTAAGAATTCCAATAAGTTGTGGGAGGTTCTGGATTCAAGTCTTAGTGTCAATATAAAAGGGCCACTCCCCCTAGTTTTATCCGGTGTGTGTGGATATGAAGGTTTGTCCATGCCCCAATGACTTAGTAGGTGCTCTAAGAGACTTGAACACCTTGGACTTCGAAAAAAAAACCCATACGGGTTAGGCTCGGGTTTGACAAAATTGGGTTAACTCAGGCTTAAGCCAGAATCAAGCCCTTTAATTGCAATTTATTCTCCTGGACATACCCACAACCTTGTCTCGAACCCATCGACTTGCAACTCTAGTGAAACCCACTACCTTCATCATTTGTATGCAATGCGTCTCAAGGAAATGTGAGAGTTGAATTGCACAGGGTGATAGGTACCTAAGCCAACATGAGAAATTAAAAGAGGAAGCAATTCATTTGCTAAGAGAGGCATCTGGTCCAGTTGCTCAACTTGAGCTGATCAACAACATCCAATGCCTCGGCATTGGATATCTCTTTGAGAAAGAAATCAAGGAAATATTAAACACCATATTCGACGTCGTCGGCGATGAGAATTGTGAATTTCGGATGGGGGTTGATCTCTACACTGTGTCTCTATCCTTTAGACTCCTCAGACAACATGGATACAATGCCTCACAAGGTACTTATGCTCTAGTTACCATCTCAAATTTCAAATTTCATTCATTGAAAGTCATGATCCAACTCTAACATTCATATGAACAACAGATGTTTTCAAGGTCTTCATCGACGAATCGGGTTCTTTCGATACGAGCATTTGTAGCAATGTGAAGGGATTGTTGAGTTTGTATGAAGCTTCATTCCTCGCTTTCGAAGGCGAAACCATCTTAGACGAGGCGAAAACATTCACAATTAAGCATCTAAAGAGTGCTAGAGGAAACATTGATGAAATCCTTGCCAAACAAGTTGAGCATTGTTTGGAACTTCCCTTGCATAAGAGGGTGCAAAGGTTGGAGGCCAGATGGTACATAGAAGAAGTTTGTGAAGAAAGGAAGATATGAGTCCTATTCTAACTGAACTAGCTAAGCTTGATTACAACATGGTTCAGGCAATCTACCAAGGAGATGTGAAGAATGCATCAAGGTAAGGCCTTAGAATTCTGAAAATAGCACAGAATCTAAACTGTCAATTAATACTTTTTGGCCTAAGCACATATTGACATATTATAAAAATTACAGTTGAAATGAGAATTTATTATAAAAATTTAAATAGAAAGTCTCTGTTGCTTTGAATAATCAGTAATCTGAAAACGTGAAAAATAGATGACTACGATGTAATTGGATTAGAAGTGTAAAGAATACTCACATGAAACTATTCGACAACATTCCTCAATCTCTAAATTATGTATAAATTTTATAAAAAAAACTCAATAAATTCTCCAAAGGTTCAATAGTTTATAAATGTTCTTGTGGTACAAATAACTATTTTGAAAATAAACTTAATTGTAGTGTAGCTAACTTAAACCATCTTATAAAAGAGGTTTTTTTTTTTTTTTTTTTAAATTAGACAATTTGAATAATATTAATATACATATATAATGAATAGTTTAGTTTTTTTAACATTCATCTAGTCCTAATCTTTTTTAATAAATTTTTTAAAATTTGGAGACTTTCTTAAAAATTCAATTGAATCAAATCTTATAGACTAATACACATTTCTATTACCTACAGCTATGTTTAGATGCGGGTAAATTTTGCAGGGGTGGATAACCAATTATGAATACCCTTTGCATCAAAAGGATAAACAAAAGTGAGAGTGGAGGGGTAATCAATGGTAAAATTAAGATTTCTTATCTTTACTCTTTAGTTACCAAACAAGGATAACGAAAGATAGCACCCTCCCTCATCCAAATATAGCCAATAAGTTGTAAATTTACCTAACTTGGGACTTCATCTATTTTCAAATTTTTAATAGGTGGTGGAGGAATTTAGAAATTGGAAATAAATTAAGTTACACTAGAGACCGGTTGGTGGAATGTTTTCTATTTGCTCTTGGAACAATGTGGCATCCTCAATACAGGCGTTGCAGGGAAGAACTCACAAAAGTCAATCAACTAATTACGACTGTGGATGATGTTTATGATGTGTATGGTTCATTGGATGAGTTAGAGCTTTTCACAAATGCATTTGAAAGGTAAATTTATATTTTATTTCTTCTATTTTCTATGAGTGGCCAAATACGGACGTTATCTTTTAGGATGCACGGGTTTTAGTGAACTTCCCATTTTGCCACTCATCCATCTATAAAAATCGGTTCACTTATCGGTGCACCAAACATGATCACTTGGAAATTGGTTCATCGATTTCTTGAGAGTCCAAATCGGTGCACCGATCAGATCATTTTACACATAAATCAGTTCACGTTTCAGTAAATCGGTTCACTGAAAAAGTGAGCCTATTTTTTCTGATGAAGTCAAAGTGGGAAGTCCGAAAAACCCGTATCTACTAAAGAGTATTCCCGTATTAGAATGGCCACCCGTTTTCTATTTATACATAAGGCACTCTCTTATTTTAAAGTTCATTTTATAATGAATTTATTATTTTTTTATGTGGACAACGTAATTAGTTAGGCTCCTTTCTTTGTTATCACTATGGGCCTGCCTAGTTGTGCGCCTAGCCCATTCATCGTTTTTTGTAATTTTGAGAGTTTCTCCCCTTCTTTGAATAACTACTTACCCTACATTAAAAAATAAATAATAATAATAATAATAATAATAATAATTGGGACTGCACAGGTGGAACACTGATGCCATAGAACAACTTCCAGAGTACATGAAGCTATGTTATATGGCTGTCTACAACACTGCCAATGCTTTGGGTTATCAAAATTTGAAGGAGCAGGGCGTGAATACCATTCCATGCTTAAGAAAAGCGGTATATTTCCTCACATCAATTAATATTTTTATTTTTGATATATAAAATATATAGTTTCTCATGTTGATAAAATTCTACTTGATTTAATTGAACTGAGTCAATTTAATTTTGCTCATAAATTGAGTCTTTAATTTTATAACAGTGGACAGATTTATGTAAAGCATACTTGACAGAAGCAAGGTGGTACTACAGTGGATATGTGCCTACTCTTGAGGAGTATCTAAACAATGGATGGATTTCAATTTCAGTACATCTTGTATTTGCTCATGGATATGTCTCTATGGATCACAAGATAACAAAGGAGGCAATAGAATGTCTAGAAAATAGACCAGATCCCTTAAAGTGGCCACTTATACTTTTTCGACTTGTAGATGATTGGGGAACTTCAGCGGTATGCATCCTCTTCTTTATTTACCATTTTATTGTTAATGACTTTTACCCAGTAAAGGAAAGTGTTGGGAATAGAAGCGTACAGATAATAGACGGAAGAACAAAACACAAATCAAAGACACATAACACATAGGAATTTTACGTAGTTCCCTTTTGGTACGTCAACGGTAGGGCTAAAATCGAGTCGGATTTTTTAAAATCCAACCCAACCTGAGTTACTAATATATGGGACCCGACCTGAATTTTTGACCTGGACGTCTTGACCCGACCCGACCCGACCCGAATTATAACCCGACTCAACTCGAAACCCAACCCGACCCGACCCGTATTTTGAACCTACTCTAGCTTACCTTTTATAGGCTTGGGTCAGGTTTGATCGGGTCGAGTCGGGTTAACTTAAAAATCTCCCAATCCAACCCGACCCGAATTTAATGAGGCTTGCTGACTTCTCAACCCGACTCGACCCGCTGGCTCGCATGATTTTCGGGTCGGGTCATGCGGGTTAGAGCCAAAACCCGACCCAAGTTTCACCCATAGTCCACGGGTTCAAACCAGATCCACTATGAATAAATCATACAACCACACAGTTGACTTTCCAAAATAAAATAAGTAGGGTCTATAATCTTGTATCGGATCCCACAACATTCACATCTTGATGAAAGAACATCTTATCTTCTTTAGATTCTTTAAAAAAAAAATATTCGAGTTATATAAGGTTTCAACTATTCATATTAACACATTTTTTATGACAAAATGCAGGAAGAACTAAAAAGAGGTGATGTGCAGAAATCTATTCAATGCTGCATGCATGAATTAGGAGTCTCAGAGGCAGTGGCTAGAGAACATATAAGTGGTCTAATTGACAAAGGATGGAAGAAGATGAATGAAGATCAAGTCTCACCTTCTCCACTGTCCAAACCTTTTATGGGAGCCCTAGTAGACATCATAAGAATAGCCTTTTGCTATTATCTACATGGTGATGGGTTTGGTAATTCAGATGGCAAGACAAAGGAAAACCTCATCAAACTTATTGTTGAACCTATTCCACTTACATAGCTATAATCATGCAATTATGATGATGGGTGTGTTCTAATAGTATTTATTTCAATGTAATCAAATTTGGAGGAATTAATACTTAAAGAAATAAATTCAGAAATATTTAAAGAATTATTGATTCGATTATATAGAGTTATTTTGTTCCTCTAGATTTTTCTCTTTTCTTTAGGAAAATTGAATAAATGATGTAGGACAACCTGTGGTTGACTCAACGTGGCTAAGAAAATCGGAGACCCAGACAATTTCTATTTAATTTCGCCTTTTATTTTATTTTCCCAGTTGTAAAAATATATTATTAGTTTCCTTTTCATTTTTGTTATTATTTTCGTTTTTATTTATTTCCAAAATTTTAGGATTAGGGTTTGACTATAAATACCCCATTTAGAGGTTGTATTATGGATATTATTGATTATTGTGTTTCCAAGCTTACCCTTGTTGCCCAGATCCATTCTCCACCTTCTCCATCCGTTTCCACTCCCACTTATTAAATTCCTCCCATTGTCCCATTTCCAGCAACCCACCAATCCACCACCGAAACCAATCCTATCAATACCCATTGTATGCCATTAAATACCCATTGGACCCATTTAAATATCAACTTTACCCCCATTTTGCCTAGCTCACTCATCTAGATTCATCTATTTGGTTGAGTCACTTGTCCATTCCCAAATTCGATCCTATTTGATCTCACAAGAGAAGAAGTTAGAAACCAAATTTCTACATTTCTAGGCCAAGAAAGAAAATAAAGCAAAAATGCACAAGAAGTGTACACATCATAGGACTAGGAGAAGTTATTTGCTCAGAATGGATCATAAATTTTAGAATTTTATATTTACATGGTATTTCTCCCTTGGAATCTTATCATTTCTGTTAGGAATTATATGTATGAAAATTAAATTAAATCGCAGCACAAGAATATAAACAAATCAAATACACCGCAAATAAGTCAACACCGAGATTTACGTGGTTCAGCAAAATCTTGATTATGTTCACAGAGTGTGAATCCAATAAGAGAGTGAGGAGAGAAAAAAATAACCATACAAGAAAATAGATAAACCACTCGGATTTAAATCCCAAACCCAAGTGCCGAAACCCTTGTAGAATACATCGTTGCTAACTGGAACTCGCAATTAAATCCCAGTTGTTCCTTTCTGACTTGCACTCTCAATACCAGAAGAATGAATCCTTCTTCTTCATGCTCACCAGGGTGCTACCTAGTGTTTGGGAGGAAGAAGCAAAAAAGAAAAAAGGGCAAGAAGAGAACCCAGGCAGATCTCAACTCCAGTTTTCTGCCTCTCGTCCTTGGCCCTGATTTGTTGCCGGTCAGAGTTGTTGTCCATACTTCTGCAAATCATGCTCCTGCTTCTTCAATCATTTCCTACGTCGTCGCTGCTTCCATCTGTTTCTTTATTTTTGATCGTTGCTCACTCTTTCTATTCTCTCTCCAATCTGAGCCAGAACAGACCGCCGCCCGAGCAAATCCTTTGTGACTCTCTCATAGCGCCCAAGTTTGAGATATGAACTGGGTCTCCTCTATTTTTGGGTAGCGGTCCTTCCACGGGAGGTTTGTGTAACCAGACGAGGGTTTTAGTGTATTGCCAATTTTACCCTTCGCATGAACAGTAAAACCGGCTCTCCAAAATTCGCATGAACAGTAAATCGGCTCGCCAAAATTCGCATGAACAATAAACCGGCTCACCAAAATTTTACTGTTCATACGAAGGGTCCGATTTTACTGTTTATGCGAAGGGTAAAATTGACAATATACTAAAATCCGTGTCGGGTTACACAAAATACCCGTCGGAGGATCGCTACCCCCTATTTTTTGGGAACAATCAGTAGGTCGGTTTGGACACCAGAAGTCTTTGTATGCGAAAGACTGAAGGATTGAGTAGAGGACTTGGCTAAAGAGGAAAAACAAAAACAACCCTCTATTACGCACAGAGAGTGCCCTTGCAGAAAAGAAGCAAAGAAAAAAAGGTCTTTCTCTCAGTTTGGTGGTTTGTAAGAACACAGTTTCAGGGAATCCCGTGGGACTGCAATTTCGGGTAGTCCCATTTTGGTGCTATGTAGGACCGCGGTTTTGATTGGTCTCGCAAGACCACCATACTCTCCATTCAGTGTTTTGCAAAACTACAGTTTTTAGTGCTCCTCGTAGGACCACAATTTGAGGTACTCCTTCAGCAGATTTTAAAAAAATGAGGGAAATTTTGAAGTCAATCGCAATGCCTTTGGTGATAGTGTTTGGTCCATTAGTGTTGTGAGCTTGAAATTGTTTTGTTAATTTGTTGGTGATTCGAGACTCATTAGTTTCAAATTTCTTTAGAATTTGAGTTCGAAGTTCGTTGGTGATATTTGAAGTTGAAGTTGATGCAAATGTTGTACGAGTTGAAGATGATGATTTTGAGTTGGCTCTGATTGGTTCATCATTTGTATGACATTCTGATGAGTGAAATTGGATATGGGTTTTACCTATCATTTGTCTCCCAACAGGGATTTGGTTTTTAGTGTTGAAGAGTTGGATAGCTTGGATAGGTAAAATCCATTTGAAGTTGTATGATGGAGCAGTTTGAGTGTTGGATATTCGGTGTGTACTGAATTTTGAAGAAAAAATTCATCTTGTTGGGTGCTTTTGTATTCAGAAGCTTCAAGCACCAGTTGGATCAACATTATGCATTTGATAGCACATTCAAGTGTATATTTGGACACAGATTGTTCACTTTTGATTAGTTGACCTGAGATTTCATGCCTAGGTGGAGATATTAGAGGTGGTCGTAAATCTCACAAAGGTGGAGATTGTTGGAGCATGGCTCGTTTTGAAGTCTTGGATAATATAGGAATCTCTTATTTCTTTCCTCCTTATATTACTTCTTCTCTACCTCTTTTTCATTTTGGACTCTTCTGTATAAGATGAGAGAGGGACTCGTGGGTTTTGGTAGGCTGGCTAGTAGGCCCACTCGTGGCACCGAGAGTAGTTTTCATAAGAGAGTTTTGTAGAGGGAGAGAGAGAAAAATAAGTGAGGAAGAGAGAGAGAAAACTTTGTATCTCTTGATATTAGTTAATATTTCCGTCTGTTGCCTTTAAATGTAGGCCTTTGGCTGAACCACGTTAAAATCGTGTGTTGATTTTGTGGATTGTTGGATGTTTGATTTGTCGCTTCGTCGTGTTTGATTGAATCAGGGAAAAATTCGAACAGGGTAGAATGGAAATTGCTCGGTATTACATCATTGGAAATTTGATTGGATGTAACTATAGAGCTAAATGAAGGTTTTTAATTGGATGTTACTAAGAGATCAACCTAATTAAGTTTTATATGCTAGAAGTGTGCATAAAGGGCATATCTTGTAAAAAAAGCAATTAGACTTCCAATGCTATCTGAGGTTGAATATTGGGTAATAAAAAGAAGGTGTCTATCAAATGACTATGTTGGATGAATGAGGAGATAGTAGGAGAAAACTTATGAAGGCATCCCACAAACCAAGTTTTACTTGAGTTAACCTTTTATTAGTCATTGAAGACAGTTTTTTTTGGTCGTTCTTCTCGTAGCTGTGGCCTATCTGAATCCAATTGCTTGACTATTGGATCCAAAATTATGAACACTCTTTCTAGAGTTTTAACATTAATTAGTAATTTCTTGATAGAATGAGACCTTAATCCCATTTTGTATCTATAAATCTACAATATGAGTGAAGCCTCAATTACTTGACCATTACTAGACCTGATTTAACTAATTATGCCCATGTTTTGTTCTAGCCTTGAGAGAACTTCAAATTTATTTTAAAGACCAAGGTGTTCGGGGTTTTTTATAGCATCCGACTAGTCTTTGGGACGTATGCAAGAATCTCTACCTGCACACACACCAGATAAAACTATAGGAAGTGATGGGATTTGAACTCAATACTCTTACTTTCTGAGACGGGTTCCTAGCCAACACACCAACTTCTAGAGTTAGAGATTCCAAGTTTATTAACAATAGATATATTTTCTCTTTTAATTATTTTTTTCTATGTAACCATTTAAATGCAGGATAAGCCGGTGAGATTATAAACTATCAATCGACTATATAATTTTATGGTTTTACTTAATTATTTTGTTTTCTCTTGAATGATATTTAGTTTTTTTAAGAGCACAAATTCTTTTATGTACATTTTTACCTAAGCATTTCTTTTCCACATTAGACTTCTGTCCAAAGACACTTTCAAATCTTATGTTAGATTAATCAAGATGAACCACAAGATTTTATTAACAATATGTAGCTTGTCCTTCAAGAAACACAAAGATTTGGATCTTGAAAGCTATGAATTTTCAAATACAATGTAGGGGCGTGAGGTGACTCTTGATTCAGGCAAGAGATTGTGTCCATGGAAGAGATCACAAGATAGGGATTTTTTTTCTAAAAAAGGGAACAAATGTCTCGAAGATAAGAAGAAAAAATAAAAATAGAAAAGATAATAACAGATGTGAATCATAAACCTATTAATTAAATGCAATTTAAAAGTCATCATTAGAAGTTTTTAATGACCCCATTTACATGAACTTATATATATATATACAAATCAAATTAGGGGAGATTGTAAGAATCACAGTAAAGCTTACAAGTAAAATGGCTCTTAACCTGTTCAGCCCTTGCACACCTTTCTTTGGTGCTCGTCTGCCTTCTAACACTACATCCACATCTCTTAGCACTGTGAAAATCATGGCTAGACCATTGAGATGCCTTGCAAGCACTCAAACCTTAGAGCCTATGGTTGTTAGACGCTCTGCAAATTATCATTCAAGTGTATGGGATGACAACTTTTTGCAGTCATTAAAGAGCAATTATGAGGTAATAATATCCAATAGAGAGTTGTATGCTGCAGTCTTTTTTTTTTTTTTTTTAATACTCATTTTAATATGGTTGAGACCAGGGTACAGATATTACATTAAAGGTCAGGCAAATTGATCTAAGCATTCCTTTCCAACAATATCTCCATAAGCCAATCGACTTTAACCCTTTTTAAAAGGAGTCTTTTGGCTGAAATGAAAAAACAAGGATAAAAAAATCATTTATCTTCCTTCTCTTTCTCTTTTCTCTCTACTTTCTTTTTCTCCTTTCCCGATCTTAGAAAATGACACTGTCCTTTTCTTTCCCCCTCTCACGTCTGTATCTTCTCTATCTTCTATTTTCCTGTCTCTTCGCTTCTCTCTTCCTCTTTTCTCTGTAGAATTTTTGCTGCAAGAAGTCTATCTCAGATTATTTTCCCGGAGTTTAGATGATGCAATTTCTGCGGTCCTTAGTCACTTTTGCAATAATTTAGTAATCTGAATATATGTAATATTACTTTGCAAAATGGTTGGGATTGGGGTTAGAGTACATTTTGTATTTTGAATGTATTGAGTTAGAGATGTTTATTACATTTTGTATGGGTCCAAGGTCGGAACCGACTACCAATATTACTTTAGACAAGTGATTACTTTAGAGAGTAATACATAATAGAGATTTTACTGTAAATTGTACAGGGCGATTAACACATAATACGACATAATGAGCTAAAAGAGGAAGCAAGTTGTTTACTTAAACACGCAACTGGGCTAGCTGCTCAACTTGAGCTCATCGACGACATCCAATGCCTTGGCATTGGATATCTCTTTGAGAAAGAAATCAAGGAAATGCTGATCACCATCTTCATTGGCGTAAAGAATAGTGACTTGGGGATTGGAGATGATCTCTATACTGTTGCTCTATGCTTTAGGCTTCTAAGGGAAAATGAAGGGAAAATGGATTTAATGTCTCACAAGGTAAATATGTCTTGGTTTCTATTTCCATAACATTTCTAAAGTTTTCTTTGATATAATTTATATGTCTATTTTATTTGACGTGTAGCTCAATTCAATTTTCATTCAAAGGGTTTGTTTGGTAGATCATTCTTTGTGAACTAGAATGATTTTCATTCACAATTAAAACAATACCTCCATTTAAGGGTGAAACTTGACCCGACTCTCATAACCCAACTCAAAATAATAGTGGGTTGGGTTAAGCATATATTTTTTTCTTATATTAAAGTGGGGTTGGTTTTGAAGGAATAAAAGTTCGAATTAAATTTCGGTTAAGTTGAGTTCGACCTTTAAAAAACCAACTTGATCAATTTTTTTATGAATACCTTTTTTTTTGTTATAATTTAATCAATAATCATGTTGTTTATCTATGAAAATTTAGTTATTTGTATGTTGTTTGCCTTTTTTCCAAATGTTAAATGTGTGGAAGTAATTTTTTTTTTTTTTTTAGATATGAATTTTTTTGTTTGTTTCCAATTTAATTATCAGTTTCTTGCGCATCAAATGTGTGGAAATATTATTTATTTGAAAGGTAAACAATATTAATTTGATGTTTATGAAGAAAACTCTAAATCAATGCAAATTTGGATTTAAAATTGGGTTGGGTTGGATCCTTGGGCCAGATTGAGGTGGGGCTGGGTTACAGAATTCAGGCTTTTAAGTAGGGTCAGATTCAACTAGGTTTGATGTGAGTTGAGTTGGATTTGGGAAAATCGATCCCAATCCACCCATCTTTCACCCCTAACTCCTTTTCAAGAAGACTCAAAGGGTCATTCTTGAATGGTTGAGTATGTAATGATAGGACTGAGTATCTATCCGAAAGGACTAGCCTATTCGGTGGAGCGATCCAAATCTTTTATAAATCCCTAAATCTCCCTCTACACTTTTCAATGTGGGACTCGTTTGCACATGCATCCTATCTGCCTAGGGGATCTCCTGAATCCACATGAGGTATCCTAAGACGTAGTTCTGATACCACTTGTTAGGACTCTATGTCCATTTCAAAAGACTAGCCCATTAGATGGAGTGAACCAGATCATTCATAAATCCCTAGATCTGCCTTTAAACTTCTAATATAGGACTCATTCGAGCCCCAACATATAAGTCTTTCAATATGTACCAAACACACTTAACTTTTTCAAAATCATTCTTGTTCTTTGTTTCATTCTTTCTCATTCTAGATATCAAGCACTGATTTGTATGTGTTATAATTTGACTCTAGCACTGATTTGATGAACAGACATTTTCAAGGCCTTCATGGACGAATCAGGCTCTTTCAATACAAGTATTTGTGGTGATGTAGAGGCATTGTTGAGTTTGTATGAAGCTTCATACGTTGGTTTTGAAGGCGAAACCTTCTTAGATGAAGCTAAAAAATTTACCACTATGCATCTAAATAGTGTTAAAGGGAACATTAATGCTATCCTTACCAAACAAGTTGAACATTCTTTGGACATTCCCTTGCATCGAAGGATACAAAAGTTGGAGGCAAGATGGTATATAGAAGAAATTTATGAAAGAAAGGAAGACATGAGCCCCACCATACTTGAATTAGCTAAGCTTGATTACAATATGGTTCAGTCAATTTACCAAGAAGATGTCAAAAACATGTCAAGGTTAGTCCCAATATTTACATATTTTTATGCATCCATCTAATGGGTATTGGTTTTTATGGCTAAGAGATTTATTGTGCACTATTTGTACTTCATTCTTTACCTTTTGTTAGTGTAAAAGAGAGACTTTTATTTGCCCGTTAAATGAATCTTGACCGTTAAGTTAAGTTAAGATGTCGTTGTATCAGTTTTATGGAAATTTAAATATAGAGAAAAAAATTAAAAATAGCTAGAAATAGAAATAGAAATTTTAAGACTAGATTTGGTGAGTTGAGTTGATTTATTGTACTTTCAAAATATATGTAAAATTTGTTTAAAAATGACTAAAAATATATTTGTTTGGTGAATTGGAATGATTTTACTTGTCTTAACCTTAAAAATAAATAGTTTTTTTTTCTAAAAAGCCTAAAAATAGAAAAAATTTATAAATGGATAAATTGAGTTGGAAGGATTTGTTCCTATCTTATCATATCAATAACTAAAGAAAGAAGAAAATTCATTTAAAAAGAGCTAAAAATTGAAAAGGAGGGCTTTTACGATTAGATTTAGTTAGTTAAAAAGATATCCATTTTTCAAGTCACTCATCTTCAATTTTGTGAATTAGTTATCTTTTCTAGTTTTTCGTTTTAGAAATAGATTGTCCATTTAATATTTATATATTTCACATTGATATATTGAAAGTTTTTTTATGATTCAATATACCAATGTGAATTCTAAAACCCAACCCGACCCGACCTGACCCAACATTGATATATTTCACATTGATATATTGTCAGGTTACTTAAAACCCAACCCGACCCGAGGTGATATATTTGGAACCTGACTCGACCCCACCTGAATTCTCAACCTGAACTTCACAACCCGATCCGACCAGCATTTTGAACCCATTTTAGCCTAATTTTAGTCGGGTTAGGTCGGGTTGGGTCGAATCAGGTCGAGTAAACTTGTAAAATCCTCAACCCGACCCAACCCGACCCAACCCGACCCGGGTTTTATCTTCTCAACCTGAAATTCTTGACCCGGCCCTCATGATTTCTCGGGTCGGCTCATGCGGGTCGGGCCAAAACCAGACCCGAGTTGCAGCCCTAATAACTAGTTACACGAAATGACGTAATGGGTTTCTAAACTTGCATATTAGAACAAAAGTTGCTTTCATAATCAATTCAACATTGTCAACGAAGCTACTAATCTATTTGGGAATTGATAGAAATACGTGTTTTTTATATAACAAGGGATAATGAGATTGTCTTTTTGTTCACTTGTCATAACTTAAGTGATGAAAAGATACACCATATTACTTATTATAAAAGACATTGATTTCTCTGTCAATTCACAATATGTTTCTTTAGATTCAGTGGCTTCGTGAGTTATCCTCATTCATTCTATCTTATAAAATAACTAAAATCTTTCTAACATGTCTATTTTTTTTTAATAGTTGGTGGAAGAATTTAGGTCTGGGAGAGAAATTGAATTACACAAGAGATCGTTTGGTGGAGTGCTTTCTATGGGGTATTGCATTGATGCCTCACCCTCAATTCAGGCTTTGTAGGCAAGAATTTACAAAAGTCAATCAACTAATTACAACCCTTGATGATGTTTATGATGTCCATGGTACTTTAGATGAATTGGAACGATTAACGGATGCAGTTGAAAGGTACATAAAGTTTTTCTCCACTAGACTTTTTTTTTTCATTATTCTTTTTCTCATTATTAGTTTTAAAAATGATTTTTTTGGTTTTCTTATTGGTTTAAAAATAACTATAGAAAAATTATCTAAAAATGATTATTTCTTGAAAATATTAATTATATCATGCACAAAGTACTTGCATGAAAGGATAAACAAAATACTTTTTAATACTTATCTACCTCCAAATAATGGATTGTACAGGTGGGACACTGATGCTATTGAAGAGCTTCCAAATTACATGAAGATATGTTATATGGCCATTTTCAACACTGCCAACAACTTGGGTTATCTTAATCTAAAGGAACAAGGCGTGAATACCATACCATGCCTAAAGAAGGCGGTAACGATTTCTTAGTTTTGATTTCTATATTTTGTAATTGATAGAAAATATTGAGTTTTAAAAATGTAAAAAAAAATTGATATTTTTAAACTCAACTCAATTGAATTTCAAGTCAAATTCAAGTTTTCGAGATTTAAATCATGATTTCACATGGGCTTGGTCCAAGCTTTAAGTTGATTATGGCTGAACTTTTATGTCCATACATGACCCGACCTGAGAAATCATGCTGATCGGGTCATGCAAGTTGGGTCAGCGGGCCAGGTCGGGTTGAGAAGACAAAAACCCGCATGGAATTCGGGTCGGGTCGGATTGAGGAATTTTCAAGTTAACTTGATCCAATCCGACCCAACTAAAACTAGGCTAAAATGGGTTTAGAATGCGGGTTGAGTCAGAATTCTAGTTGAGTCGAGTTAGAATGTGGATCGAGAATTTTATGTCAATAGCTTGGGTCGGGTTAGGTTAGATTCCATAAATAGAAAACCCGATCCGATTTCAGCCTTATTTGATAGGTTGATTCTTTCCTTAACACTTAGACGTGATAATTAAATTGATGAGTTTTGACTTTTCAAGGTTACCTCCATAAAGGCCTTGCCTGGCCAGAGTTCAAGATAAAATGGTCTAAATTCAAAAACTCCGCTAATGGGCTTAAAATGGGCCTATTTTTTTGCCTATATGGTTGATCAAAGTATTCCGAATGGGTTTGATCCAAGCATTAAAATGGTCTAACCCTTTAAGACCATGGATTTGTTCTTTCCTTAGCACTTGATATATTTATATTTAAAAATTAATCAAATATTTTGTTATTCAATTTCTTAGTTGTTACATTAATTGCAACATTATTCACTAAATCGTGTGTTTATCGCAGTGGACAGATTTATGTAAAGCATACTTGACAGTGGATATATTCCAACTCTTGATGAGTATTTAAACACTGCATGGATTTCAATCTCAGCACATCTTGTATTCGCTCATGGCTTTGTCTCTATGAATCAGAAGATAACAAAGGAGGCATTAGAATGTCTAGAAAATAGACCAGACCCCATAAGAGGCTCAGCTATGGGTAGTAGACTCATTGATGATTGGGGAACTTCAGTGGTTTGCATCCTTCCCTTTCTTTATTATATTTGTAAAATTCTCACCGGTGAGCCCATTACCCCTAGGGCATAATAAGGTTAGGTCATGAGGGCTCGAACCCGCAACCTCCCGTTTCCTGAGGCGGGAGGCAACCAGTTGAGCTACACCTATGTCGGTGATAACTCTATAATATCATACTTGACAATAGAAATTATTTATTAATTTCGAACTTTCAATAATAGTCTTTGGATGAGAATTTTGACTGAATTCAGAAATTGAAACTTAACACATTTTTCTTCATCCAAGAGCTTTAATTGAAAGTTAATACCTGTTTTTATGAACCAGTTCACAATAAATATTTCTTGACTTCGACAAGATAGCTAGTCTTACTTGGATTGTGAATAAGCTTTGGTCCAACCTAAGTTCAATTTAGGGTTGGCCCCATAATTTGGTAGGTCAAACTTGAGCCAAGGGCGGCCCCACTTACTCAACCAATCACCCCTATCCCATTTTCATCTTGAAAATTCACATAATTTCATTGTGAACATATTCACAATGGAGGCTTTATCAAAAAAAACACACCCAGAAATGCTAGTTTTCAAAAAAATAAAAAAAATTGAATTTACCTATGAGTAACCGTTGAGAACCCAGTATAAAACCTCCACAGATGTTACCAGTGTCTTTAGAGTACCAAGTGAGATCATGGGGTTCGAACCCTTTTTCTTTTTACTTTTTTTAGAGGAAGTCTCTTAAAAGAGCCTAATTTCTTTTTACTTTTTTACCACATTGTTTTTAACAAAATACAGGATGAAGTAGCAAGAGGTGATGTACAAAAATCCATTCAATGCTACATGCATGAAAATGGGGCTTCTGAGGCAGTGGCTAGAGAACATATATGGATTCTAATTGACAAAGCTTGGAAGAGGATAAATGAAGATCAAGTCTCAACTTCTCCATTCCCCAAACAATTAATGGATTCCTTAATAAATTTTGTAAGGATGGGCCATGGTTATTACCAACATGGTGATGGGTTTGGTATTTCAGATGGAAAGACCAAAGACAATCTCATCAAACTCATTGTAGAACCAATTCCATGATACTATCATGATTTATTAAATTCCATGATTGCAAAGATGACTTGTTCATGATGATTTAGCAAGGACGATAATGTCTCATTCGTTAGGTGCTAAGGTCAGAAATGTGATATGATAGTATTTCTATTATTTGTACAGATATGATATGTGTATTCTATTTCTCACTATTTTAGTTGTTGTTAGTCATCGTGGATGAATTGAAGCCATTTAATTGCCTACAAGCTATTAACTACGACTGATTAAAAAACTTTGAACCGTGGAAATATTATCAATACATTGTTTTACTTTTTTTTTTTTAATTTACATGTGGAAAACCGTGGGATACCGAGTGTAAAACCTCCATGGGTGAGCCCACTACCCCTAGGGCACACCAAGGTTAGGCCATGGAGGCTCGAACTAGCAACCTCCGTTTCCTGAATGGGGAGGCAACCAGTTGAGTTATACCCATATGGATATTGTTTTAATTTTTGTTAGTCATTGTGAAGAATTTAAACCATTCTTCAACTCATTAATTATAATTGATTAAAAAAGATTTAGGAACCAATATGTCATATGTGTTTTTGAGATGGAGCTAATTAAGGTTTCTAATTGGATGTTACTAAGAGATCAAGCTAATTAAGTTTATATGCTAGAAGTGTCTATCAAATAACTATGTTGGATGAATGAGGAGATAGTAGGAGAAAACTTATGAAGGCATTCCACAAAACCAAGTATTACTTGAGTTAACCTTTTATTAGTCATGGAAAACAGTCGTTTTTTATAGCATTCGACTAGTCTTTGGAACGTGTGCAAACCTCCCTATCCGTACACACCAGAAAAAATTATAGGAAGTGATGGGATTTGAACTCAATACTCTCACTTTCTAAGACAGGTTCCTAGCCAAAACACTAACTTCTAGAGTTAGAGATCTCCAAGTTTATTAACAATAGATATATTTTCTCTTTTAATTATTTTTTTCTATGTAATCATTTAAATGCGGGACAAGCTGATGAGATTATAAAAAATTAATCAACTATATAATTTTATGGTTTTACTTAGTTATTTTGTTTTCTCTCGAATGAGATTTATTTGATATTTAGTTTTTTTTTTTAAGCGAACAAATTATTTTATGCATATTTTTACCTAAGCATTGCTTTTCCACATTAGACTTCTGTCCACAGACACTTTCAAATCGCATGTTAGATTAATCAAGATGAACCACAAGATTTTATTAACAATATGCAGCTTGTCCTTCAAGAAACACAAAGATTTGGATCTCGAAAGCTATGAATTTTCAAATACAATGTAGGGGCGTGAGGTGACTCTTGATTCAGGCAAGAGGGAAGAGGGAAGAGATCAAATGATAGGCATTTTTTTTTCTAAAAAAAGGAAAAAATTGTCCAATCACCAAATTTCTAAAGTTTTTAGTAGACATGTAGTTGGAACAAATTACATAAAATAACAATTTAAGATTAGTGTACATAATGGCAGTGATCTCAACTTCTACCTCGTGATTAGTGTACTCATCAAATTTCTGGATTGAGCCAATAAAGCTATAAAAATATCAACTTTTACATTAAAAGAAAAGAATATATTATTTCATCGTGTCTAAGTCGATTTAACTTGACTAAATTATTAAAAAAGGTCATCCGTTTACACACCCGGATTTTCTGCCCCTACACACCCGTTTTCAGGTGCGGGTGGCAAATTACCATTTTGCCCCCACGTTCCCATTCGTTCGAACGAATGCTCAGTTCATTTTTCCATTCGTTCAAACGAATAGTCGCATACCCCCTCTGTTTTCATTCATTCGAACGAATTCCCAGTTCATTTCGGATTCGTTCGAATGAATACATGCATACTGCCGAGATTTTGACTGATTCGAACGAGTGGCCATGTGCACTGTTCATTCATTTGAATGAACAATTCATTCGAATGAATTCCGCAGTGTAAATTCCATTCATTCGAATGAATGGCCAGGAGCTGTTCATTCGTTCGAATGAATGTATGGATTCATTCGAACGAATTAATGAGAGGGGACTGGAAAATACAGTCCTTCGATCGAATGAATTCGTTCGAACGAATCAGTCCATTCATTCGAACGAATGGCAAATAGAAGTGCATTCATTCGAATGAATGACTTGATTCATTATGTAAAAAAATAAAATGATAATTTTATCCCAAAATTTGAAATCCTTTGTATCCACGGAGCGCCCATTGAAAAATCAACTAAAGTGAGGCTGTGCTATACTAATTTCCCATCTGTGGGTCCCACAATAGTATCGAGCGAAATTGGAAGTTCTTGTCGGGTCCCACAATAATATCGAACGAAGTTGGAAGTTCTCGTGGGTTCCATCAAATCTTCATCAAATCTTGTAGAGTTTCAAAGCAATCCGTAATCTCTGCGTTGTATGATTTATCTTTTCTATGTTGGACTTATCTCCATTCGATTCCTTGAAGAAATAAGGAAATAAACAAAGAGTTCTAAACGTTTCGTCTTTCTTGTGCCACCTAGGAACACCTAATCTCGTACTTATATATATATATATAAATATATAATAAAATTATAAATAGGGGCGAGACTTGGAAAAGTGGGGAAGCATACAATTACAATCTTAATTTGCATCTAAGATGGCAGCACTTAGCCTATGCATACCTTTCTTTGGTCATCGTTTGGCTCTTAATTCAAGTGTGCAAATGACAGTTAGATCATTGAAATGCCTTTCAAGCACTAAAAAATTAGAGCCTATACTTGTTAGGCGATCTGCAAATTATCATTCAAGTGTTTGGGAAGACAAGTTTGTGCAGTCACTAAAGAGCGATTACGAGGTAATTTTTGTACTTTTAATCTAATCTTTCTCATCATCATGACTTTAAAATGGTCCAAAATTGATGTTTATCATGCGACGAAGATGCGTTTGGGTCATGACTAAGCAACCTGCATGTAAAAATTAGAAAAAAATTAGGGTTTGGGTTGACGCGGGATTGATTGGCTCATTTTCTAGCCCAAGTTCAGTTACAAAATCTGATTTTCTTTTATCAATATTACATATAAATACATAATTTATTTAATATATAGTTCATATGCTTATAGAATAATGTAAAATTCCATTTTAAACTCAACGAAGTTCGAGACCATATAAACCCCCAAATGCATTTTAGGCCTGAAATATAGGCTTGGGTCTTATAAACACCATATGGGCTAAATCTGTGAGAGTTAGCTTAACGGTTAAGAATTCCAATAAGTTGTGGGAGGTTCTGGATTCAAGTCTTAGTGTCAATATAAAAGGGCCACTCCCCCTAGTTTTATCCGGTGTGTGTGGATATGAAGGTTTGTCCATGCCCCAATGACTTAGTAGGTGCTCTAAGAGACTTGAACACCTTGGACTTCGAAAAAAAAACCCATACGGGTTAGGCTCGGGTTTGACAAAATTGGGTTAACTCAGGCTTAAGCCAGAATCAAGCCCTTTAATTGCAATTTATTCTCCTGGACATACCCACAACCTTGTCTCGAACCCATCGACTTAGCAACTCTAGTGAAACCCACTACCTTCATCATTTGTATGCAATGCGTCTCAAGGAAATGTGAGAGTTGAATTGCACAGGGTGATAGGTACCTAAGCCAACATGAGAAATTAAAAGAGGAAGCAATTCATTTGCTAAGAGAGGCATCTGGTCCAGTTGCTCAACTTGAGCTGATCAACAACATCCAATGCCTCGGCATTGGATATCTCTTTGAGAAAGAAATCAAGGAAATATTAAACACCATATTCGACGTCGTCGGCGATGAGAATTGTGAATTTCGGATGGGGGTTGATCTCTACACTGTGTCTCTATCCTTTAGACTCCTCAGACAACATGGATACAATGCCTCACAAGGTACTTATGCTCTAGTTACCATCTCAAATTTCAAATTTCATTCATTGAAAGTCATGATCCAACTCTAACATTCATATGAACAACAGATGTTTTCAAGGTCTTCATCGACGAATCGGGTTCTTTCGATACGAGCATTTGTAGCAATGTGAAGGGATTGTTGAGTTTGTATGAAGCTTCATTCCTCGCTTTCGAAGGCGAAACCATCTTAGACGAGGCGAAAACATTCACAATTAAGCATCTAAAGAGTGCTAGAGGAAACATTGATGAAATCCTTGCCAAACAAGTTGAGCATTGTTTGGAACTTCCCTTGCATAAGAGGGTGCAAAGGTTGGAGGCCAGATGGTACATAGAAGAAGTTTGTGAAAGAAAGGAAGATATGAGTCCTATTCTAACTGAACTAGCTAAGCTTGATTACAACATGGTTCAGGCAATCTACCAAGGAGATGTGAAGAATGCATCAAGGTAAGGCCTTAGAATTCTGAAAATAGCACAGAATCTAAACTGTCAATTAATACTTTTTGGCCTAAGCACATATTGACATATTATAAAAATTACAGTTGAAATGAGAATTTATTATAAAAATTTAAATAGAAAGTCTCTGTTGCTTTGAATAATCAGTAATCTGAAAACGTGAAAAATAGATGACTACGATGTAATTGGATTAGAAGTGTAAAGAATACTCACATGAAACTATTCGACAACATTCCTCAATCTCTAAATTATGTATAAATTTTATAAAAAAAACTCAATAAATTCTCCAAAGGTTCAATAGTTTATAAATGTTCTTGTGGTACAAATAACTATTTTGAAAATAAACTTAATTGTAGTGTAGCTAACTTAAACCATCTTATAAAAGAGGTTTTTTTTTTTTTTTTTTTAAATTAGACAATTTGAATAATATTAATATACATATATAATGAATAGTTTAGTTTTTTTAACATTCATCTAGTCCTAATCTTTTTTAATAAATTTTTTAAAATTTGGAGACTTTCTTAAAAATTCAATTGAATCAAATCTTATAGACTAATACACATTTCTATTACCTACAGCTATGTTTAGATGCGGGTAAATTTTGCAGGGGTGGATAACCAATTATGAATACCCTTTGCATCAAAAGGATAAACAAAAGTGAGAGTGGAGGGGTAATCAATGGTAAAATTAAGATTTCTTATCTTTACTCTTTAGTTACCAAACAAGGATAACGAAAGATAGCACCCTCCCTCATCCAAATATAGCCAATAAGTTGTAAATTTACCTAACTTGGGACTTCATCTATTTTCAAATTTTTAATAGGTGGTGGAGGAATTTAGAAATTGGAAATAAATTAAGTTACACTAGAGACCGGTTGGTGGAATGTTTTCTATTTGCTCTTGGAACAATGTGGCATCCTCAATACAGGCGTTGCAGGGAAGAACTCACAAAAGTCAATCAACTAATTACGACTGTGGATGATGTTTATGATGTGTATGGTTCATTGGATGAGTTAGAGCTTTTCACAAATGCATTTGAAAGGTAAATTTATATTTTATTTCTTCTATTTTCTATGAGTGGCCAAATACGGGCGTTATCTTTTAGGATGCACGGGTTTTAGTGAACTTCCCATTTTGCCACTCATCCATCTATAAAAAATCGGTTCACTTATCGGTGCACCAAACATGATCACTTGGAAATTGGTTCATCGATTTCTTGAGAGTCCAAATCGGTGCACCGATCAGATCATTTTACACATAAATCAGTTCACGTTTCAGTAAATCGGTTCACTGAAAAAGTGAGCCTATTTTTTCTGATGAAGTCAAAGTGGGAAGTCCGAAAAACCCGTATCTACTAAAGAGTATTCCCGTATTAGAATGGCCACCCGTTTTCTATTTATACATAAGGCACTCTCTTATTTTAAAGTTCATTTTATAATGAATTTATTATTTTTTTATGTGGACAACGTAATTAGTTAGGCTCCTTTCTTTGTTATCACTATGGGCCTGCCTAGTTGTGCGCCTAGCCCATTCATCGTTTTTTGTAATTTTGAGAGTTTCTCCCCTTCTTTGAATAACTACTTACCCTACATTAAAAAATAAATAATAATAATAATAATAATAATAATAATTGGGACTGCACAGGTGGAACACTGATGCCATAGAACAACTTCCAGAGTACATGAAGCTATGTTATATGGCTGTCTACAACACTGCCAATGCTTTGGGTTATCAAAATTTGAAGGAGCAGGGCGTGAATACCATTCCATGCTTAAGAAAAGCGGTATATTTCCTCACATCAATTAATATTTTTATTTTTGATATATAAAATATATAGTTTCTCATGTTGATAAAATTCTACTTGATTTAATTGAACTGAGTCAATTTAATTTTGCTCATAAATTGAGTCTTTAATTTTATAACAGTGGACAGATTATGTAAAGCATACTTGACAGAAGCAAGGTGGTACTACAGTGGATATGTGCCTACTCTTGAGGAGTATCTAAACAATGGATGGATTTCAATTTCAGTACATCTTGTATTTGCTCATGGATATGTCTCTATGGATCACAAGATAACAAAGGAGGCAATAGAATGTCTAGAAAATAGACCAGATCCCTTAAAGTGGCCACTTATACTTTTTCGACTTGTAGATGATTGGGGAACTTCAGCGGTATGCATCCTCTTCTTTATTTACCATTTTATTGTTAATGACTTTTACCCAGTAAAGGAAAGTGTTGGGAATAGAAGCGTACAGATAATAGACGGAAGAACAAAACACAAATCAAAACACATAACACATAGGAATTTTACGTAGTTCCCTTTTGGTACGTCAACGGTAGGGCTAAAATCGAGTCGGATTTTTTAAAATCCAACCCAACCTGAGTTACTAATATATGGGACCCGACCTGAATTTTTGACCTGGACGTCTTGACCCGACCCGACCCGACCCGAATTATAACCCGACTCAACTCGAAACCCAACCCGACCCGACCCGTATTTTGAACCTACTCTAGCTTACCTTTTATAGGCTTGGGTCAGGTTTGATCGGGTCGAGTCGGGTTAACTTAAAAATCTCCCAATCCAACCCGACCCGAATTTAATGAGGCTTGCTGACTTCTCAACCCGACTCGACCCGCTGGCTCGCATGATTTTCGGGTCGGGTCATGCGGGTTAGAGCCAAAACCCGACCCAAGTTTCACCCATAGTCCACGGGTTCAAACCAGATCCACTATGAATAAATCATACAACCACACAGTTGACTTTCCAAAATAAAATAAGTAGGGTCTATAATCTTGTATCGGATCCCACAACATTCACATCTTGATGAAAGAACATCTTATCTTCTTTAGATTCTTTAAAAAGTCTTTTTAAAATATTCGAGTTATATAAGGTTTCAACTATTCATATTAACACATTTTTTATGACAAAATGCAGGAAGAACTAAAAAGAGGTGATGTGCAGAAATCTATTCAATGCTGCATGCATGAATTAGGAGTCTCAGAGGCAGTGGCTAGAGAACATATAAGTGGTCTAATTGACAAAGGATGGAAGAAGATGAATGAAGATCAAGTCTCACCTTCTCCACTGTCCAAACCTTTTATGGGAGCCCTAGTAGACATCATAAGAATAGCCTTTTGCTATTATCTACATGGTGATGGGTTTGGTAATTCAGATGGCAAGACAAAGGAAAACCTCATCAAACTTATTGTTGAACCTATTCCACTTACATAGCTATAATCATGCAATTATGATGATGGGTGTGTTCTAATAGTATTTATTTCAATGTAATCAAATTTGGAGGAATTAATACTTAAAGAAATAAATTCAGAAATATTTAAAGAATTATTGATTCGATTATATAGAGTTATTTTGTTCCTCTAGATTTCTTCTCTTTTCTTTAGGAAAATTGAATAAATGATGTAGGACAACCTGTGGTTGACTCAACGTGGCTAAGAAAATCGGAGACCCAGACAATTTCTATTTAATTTCGCCTTTTATTTTATTTTCCCAGTTGTAAAAATATATTATTAGTTTCCTTTTCATTTTTGTTATTATTTTCGTTTTTATTTATTTCCAAAATTTTAGGATTAGGGTTTGACTATAAATACCCCATTTAGAGGTTGTATTATGGATATTATTGATTATTGTGTTTCCAAGCTTACCCTTGTTGCCCAGATCCATTCTCCACCTTCTCCATCCGTTTCCACTCCCACTTATTAAATTCCTCCCATTGTCCCATTTCCAGCAACCCACCAATCCACCACCGAAACCAATCCTATCAATACCCATTGTATGCCATTAAATACCCATTGGACCCATTTAAATATCAACTTTACCCCCATTTTGCCTAGCTCACTCATCTAGATTCATCTATTTGGTTGAGTCACTTGTCCATTCCCAAATTCGATCCTATTTGATCTCACAAGAGAAGAAGTTAGAAACCAAATTTCTACATTTCTAGGCCAAGAAAGAAAATAAAGCAAAAATGCACAAGAAGTGTACACATCATAGGACTAGGAGAAGTTATTTGCTCAGAATGGATCATAAATTTTAGAATTTTATATTTACATGGTATTTCTCCCTTGGAATCTTATCATTTCTGTTAGGAATTATATGTATGAAAATTAAATTAAATCGCAGCACAAGAATATAAACAAATCAAATACACCGCAAATAAGTCAACACCGAGATTTACGTGGTTCAGCAAAATCTTGATTATGTTCACAGAGTGTGAATCCAATAAGAGAGTGAGGAGAGAAAAAATAACCATACAAGAAAATAGATAAACCACTCGGATTTAAATCCCAAACCCAAGTGCCGAAACCCTTGTAGAATACATCGTTGCTAACTGGAACTCGCAATTAAATCCCAGTTGTTCCTTTCTGACTTGCACTCTCAATACCAGAAGAATGAATCCTTCTTCTTCATGCTCACCAGGGTGCTACCTAGTGTTTGGGAGGAAGAAGCAAAAAAGAAAAAAGGGCAAGAAGAGAACCCAGGCAGATCTCAACTCCAGTTTTCTGCCTCTCGTCCTTGGCCCTGATTTGTTGCCGGTCAGAGTTGTTGTCCATACTTCTGCAAATCATGCTCCTGCTTCTTCAATCATTTCCTATGTCGTCGCTGCTTCCATCTGTTTCTTTATTTTTGATCGTTGCTCACTCTTTCTATTCTCTCTCCAATCTGAGCCAGAACAGACCGCCGCCCGAGCAAATCCTTTGTGACTCTCTCATAGCGCCCAAGTTTGAGATATGAACTGGGTCTCCTCTATTTTTGGGTAGCGATCCTTCCACGGGAGGTTTGTGTAACCAGACGAGGGTTTTAGTGTATTGCCAATTTTACCCTTCGCATGAACAGTAAAATCGGCTCTCCAAAATTCGCATGAACAGTAAATCGGCTCGCCAAAATTCGCATGAACAATAAACCGGCTCACCAAAATTTTACTGTTCATGCGAAGGGTCCGATTTTACTGTTTATGCGAAGGGTAAAATTGACAATATACTAAAATCCGTGTCGGGTTACACAAAATACCCGTCGGAGGATCGCTACCCCTATTTTTTGGGAACAATCAGTAGGTCGGTTTGGACACCAGAAGTCTTTGTATGCGAAAGACTGAAGGATTGAGTAGAGGACTTGGCTAAAGAGGAAAAACAAAAACAACCCTCTATTACGCACAGAGAGTGCCCTTGCAGAAAAGAAGCAAAGAAAAAAAGGTCTTTCTCTCAGTTTGGTGGTTTGTAAGAACACAGTTTCGGGGAATCCCGTGGGACTGCAATTTCGGGTAGTCCCATTTTGGTGCTATGTAGGACCGCGGTTTTGATTGGTCTCGCAAGACCACCATACTCTCCATTCAGTGTTTTGCAAAACTACAGTTTTTAGTGCTCCTCGTAGGACCACAATTTGAGGTACTCCTTCAGCAGATTTTAAAAAAATGAGGGAAATTTTGAAGTCAATCGCAATGCCTTTGGTGATAGTGTTTGGTCCATTAGTGTTGTGAGCTTGAAATTGTTTTGTTAATTTGTTGGTGATTCGAGACTCATTAGTTTCAAATTTCTTTAGAATTTGAGTTCGAAGTTCGTTGGTGATATTTGAAGTTGAAGTTGATGCAAATGTTGTACGAGTTGAAGATGATGATTTTGAGTTGGCTCTGATTGGTTCATCATTTGTATGACATTCTGATGAGTGAATTTGGATACGGGTTTTACCTATCATTTGTCTCCCAACAGGGATTTGGTTTTTAGTGTTGAAGAGTTCGATAGCTTGGATAGGTAAAATCCATTTGAAGTTGTATGATGGAGCAGTTTGAGTGTTGGATATTCGGTGTGTACTGAATTTTGAAGAAAAAATTCATCTTGTTGGGTGCTTTTGTATTCAGAGGCTTCAAGCACCAGTTGGATCAACATTATGCATTTGATAGCACATTCAAGTGTATATTTGGACACAGATTGTTCACTTTGATTAGTTGACCTGAGATTTCATGCCTAGGTGGAGATATTAGAGGTGGTCGTAAATCTCACAAAGGTGGAGATTGTTGGAGCATGGCTCGTTTTGAAGTCTTGGATAATATAGGAATCTCTTATTTCTTTCCTCCTTATATTACTTCTTCTCTACCTCTTTTTCATTTTGGACTCTTCTGTATAAGATGAGAGAGGGACTCGTGGGTTTTGGTAGGCTGGCTAGTAGGCCCACTCGTGGCACCGAGAGTAGTTTTCATAAGAGAGTTTTGTAGAGGGAGAGAGAGAAAAATAAGTGAGGAAGAGAGAGAGAGAAAACTTTGTATCTCTTGATATTAGTTAATATTTCCGTCTGTTGCCTTTAAATGTAGGCCTTTGGCTGAACCACGTTAAAATCGTGTGTTGATTTTGTGGATTGTTGGATGTTTGATTTGTCGCTTCGTCGTGTTTGATTGAATCAGGGAAAAATTCGAACAGGGTAGAATGGAAATTGCTCGGTATTACATCATTGGAAATTTTGATTGGATGTAACTATAGAGCTAAATGAAGGTTTTTAATTGGATGTTACTAAGAGATCAACCTAATTAAGTTTTATATGCTAGAAGTGTGCATAAAGGGCATATCTTGTAAAAAAAGCAATTAGACTTCCAATGCTATCTGAGGTTGAATATTGGGTAATAAAAAGAAGGTGTCTATCAAATGACTATGTTGGATGAATGAGGAGATAGTAGGAGAAAACTTATGAAGGCATCCCACAAACCAAGTTTTACTTGAGTTAACCTTTTATTAGTCATTGAAGACAGTTTTTTTTGGTCGTTCTTCTCGTAGCTGTGGCCTATCTGAATCCAATTGCTTGACTATTGGATCCAAAATTATGAACACTCTTTCTAGAGTTTTAACATTAATTAGTAATTTCTTGATAGAATGAGACCTTAATCCCATTTTGTATCTATAAATCTACAATATGAGTGAAGCCTCAATTACTTGACCATTACTAGACCTGATTTAACTAATTATGCCCATGTTTTGTTCTAGCCTTGAGAGAACTTCAAATTTATTTTAAAGACCAAGGTGTTCGGGGTTTTTTATAGCATCCGACTAGTCTTTGGGACGTATGCAAGAATCTCTACCTGCACACACACCAGATAAAACTATAGGAAGTGATGGATTTGAACTCAATACTCTTACTTTCTGAGACGGGTTCCTAGCCAACACACCAACTTCTAGAGTTAGAGATTCCAAGTTTATTAACAATAGATATATTTTCTCTTTTAATTATTTTTTTCTATGTAACCATTTAAATGCAGGATAAGCCGGTGAGATTATAAACTATCAATCGACTATATAATTTTATGGTTTTACTTAATTATTTTGTTTTCTCTTGAATGATATTTAGTTTTTTTAAGAGCACAAATTCTTTTATGTACATTTTTACCTAAGCATTTCTTTTCCACATTAGACTTCTGTCCAAAGACACTTTCAAATCTTATGTTAGATTAATCAAGATGAACCACAAGATTTTATTAACAATATGTAGCTTGTCCTTCAAGAAACACAAAGATTTGGATCTTGAAAGCTATGAATTTTCAAATACAATGTAGGGGCGTGAGGTGACTCTTGATTCAGGCAAGAGACTGTGTCCATGGAAGAGATCACAAGATAGGGATTTTTTTTCTAAAAAAGGGAACAAATGTCTCGAAGATAAGAAGAAAAAATAAAAATAGAAAAGATAATAACAGATGTGAATCATAAACCTATTAATTAAATGCAATTTAAAAGTCATCATTAGAAGTTTTTAATGACCCCATTTACATGAACTTATATATATATATACAAATCAAATTAGGGGAGATTGTAAGAATCACAGTAAAGCTTACAAGTAAAATGGCTCTTAACCTGTTCAGCCCTTGCACACCTTTCTTTGGTGCTCGTCTGCCTTCTAACACTACATCCACATCTCTTAGCACTGTGAAAATCATGGCTAGACCATTGAGATGCCTTGCAAGCACTCAAACCTTAGAGCCTATGGTTGTTAGACGCTCTGCAAATTATCATTCAAGTGTATGGGATGACAACTTTTTGCAGTCATTAAAGAGCAATTATGAGGTAATAATATCCAATAGAGAGTTGTACGCTGCAGTCTTTTTTTTTTTTTTTTAATACTCATTTTAATATGGTTGAGACCAGGGTACAGATATTACATTAAAGGTCAGGCAAATTGATCTAAGCATTCCTTTCCAACAATATCTCCATAAGCCAATCGACTTTAACCCTTTTTAAAAGGAGTCTTTTGGCTGAAATGAAAAAACAAGGATAAAAAAATCATTTATCTTCCTTCTCTTTCTCTTTTCTCTCTACTTTCTTTTTCTCCTTTCCCGATCTTAGAAAATGACACTGTCCTTTTCTTTCCCCCTCTCACGTCTGTATCTTCTCTATCTTCTATTTTCCTGTCTCTTCGCTTCTCTCTTCCTCTTTTCTCTGTAGAATTTTTGCTGCAAGAAGTCTATCTCAGATTATTTTCCCGGAGTTTAGATGATGCAATTTCTGCGGTCCTTAGTCACTTTTGCAATAATTTAGTAATCTGAATATATGTAATATTACTTTGCAAAATGGTTGGGATTGGGGTTAGAGTACATTTTGTATTTTGAATGTATTGAGTTAGAGATGTTTATTACATTTTGTATGGGTCCAAGGTCGGAACCGACTACCAATATTACTTTAGACAAGTGATTACTTTAGAGAGTAATACATAATAGAGATTTTACTGTAAATTGTACAGGGCGATTAACACATAATACGACATAATGAGCTAAAAGAGGAAGCAAGTTGTTTACTTAAACACGCAACTGGGCTAGCTGCTCAACTTGAGCTCATCGACGACATCCAATGCCTTGGCATTGGATATCTCTTTGAGAAAGAAATCAAGGAAATGCTGATCACCATCTTCATTGGCGTAAAGAATAGTGACTTGGGGATTGGAGATGATCTCTATACTGTTGCTCTATGCTTTAGGCTTCTAAGGGAAAATGAAGGGAAAATGGATTTAATGTCTCACAAGGTAAATATGTCTTGGTTTCTATTTCCATAACATTTCTAAGTTTTCTTTGATATAATTTATATGTCTATTTTATTTGACGTGTAGCTCAATTCAATTTTCATTCAAAGGGTTGTTTGGTAGATCATTCTTTGTGAACTAGAATGATTTTCATTCACAATTAAAACAATACCTCCATTTAAGGGTGAAACTTGACCCGACTCTCATAACCCAACTCAAAATAATAGTGGGTTGGGTTAAGCATATATTTTTTTCTTATATTAAAGTGGGGTTGGTTTTGAAGGAATAAAAGTTCGAATTAAATTTCGGTTAAGTTGAGTTCGACCTTTAAAAAACCAACTTGATCAATTTTTTTATGAATACCTTTTTTTTTGTTATAATTTAATCAATAATCATGTTGTTTATCTATGAAAATTTAGTTATTTGTATGTTGTTTGACTTTTTTCCAAATGTTAAATGTGTGGAAGTAATTTTTTTTTTTTTTTAGATATGAATTTTTTTGTTTGTTTCCAATTTAATTATCAGTTTCTTGCGCATCAAATGTGTGGAAATATTATTTATTTGAAAGGTAAACAATATTAATTTGATGTTTATGAAGAAAACTCTAAATCAATGCAAATTTGGATTTAAAATTGGGTTGGGTTGGATCCTTGGGCCAGATTGAGGTGGGGCTGGGTTACAGAATTCAGGCTTTTAAGTAGGGTCAGATTCAACTAGGTTTGATGTGAGTTGAGTTGGATTTGGGAAAATCGATCCCAATCCACCCATCTTTCACCCCTAACTCCTTTTCAAGAAGACTCAAAGGGTCATTCTTGAATGGTTGAGTATGTAATGATAGGACTGAGTATCTATCCGAAAGGACTAGCCTATTCGGTGGAGCGATCCAAATCTTTTATAAATCCCTAAATCTCCCTCTACACTTTTCAATGTGGGACTCGTTTGCACATGCATCCTATCTGCCTAGGGGATCTCCTGAATCCACATGAGGTATCCTAAGACGTAGTTCTGATACCACTTGTTAGGACTCTATGTCCATTTCAAAAGACTAGCCCATTAGATGGAGTGAACCAGATCATTCATAAATCCCTAGATCTGCCTTTAAACTTCTAATATAGGACTCATTCGAGCCCCAACATATAAGTCTTTCAATATGTACCAAACACACTTAACTTTTTCAAAATCATTCTTGTTCTTTGTTTCATTCTTTCTCATTCTAGATATCAAGCACTGATTTGTATGTGTTATAATTTGACTCTAGCACTGATTTGATGAACAGACATTTTCAAGGCCTTCATGGACGAATCAGGCTCTTTCAATACAAGTATTTGTGGTGATGTAGAGGCATTGTTGAGTTTGTATGAAGCTTCATACGTTGGTTTTGAAGGCGAAACCTTCTTAGATGAAGCTAAAAAATTTACCACTATGCATCTAAATAGTGTTAAAGGGAACATTAATGCTATCCTTACCAAACAAGTTGAACATTCTTTGGACATTCCCTTGCATCGAAGGATACAAAAGTTGGAGGCAAGATGGTATATAGAAGAAATTTATGAAAGAAAGGAAGACATGAGCCCCACCATACTTGAATTAGCTAAGCTTGATTACAATATGGTTCAGTCAATTTACCAAGAAGATGTCAAAAACATGTCAAGGTTAGTCCCAATATTTACATATTTTTATGCATCCATCTAATGGGTATTGGTTTTTATGGCTAAGAGATTTATTGTGCACTATTTGTACTTCATTCTTTACCTTTTGTTAGTGTAAAAGAGAGACTTTTATTTGCCCGTTAAATGAATCTTGACCGTTAAGTTAAGTTAAGATGTCGTTGTATCAGTTTTATGGAAATTTAAATATAGAGAAAAAAATTAAAAATAGCTAGAAATAGAAATAGAAATTTTAAGACTAGATTTGGTGAGTTGAGTTGATTTATTGTACTTTCAAAATATATGTAAAATTTGTTTAAAAATGACTAAAAATATATTTGTTTGGTGAATTGGAATGATTTTACTTGTCTTAACCTTAAAAATAAATAGTTTTTTTTTCTAAAAGCCTAAAAATAGAAAAAATTTATAAATGGATAAATTGAGTTGGAAGGATTTGTTCCTATCTTATCATATCAATAACTAAAGAAAGAAGAAAATTCATTTAAAAAGAGCTAAAAATTGAAAAGGAGGGCTTTTACGATTAGATTTAGTTAGTTAAAAAGATATCCATTTTTCAAGTCACTCATCTTCAATTTTGTGAATTAGTTATCTTTTCTAGTTTTTCGTTTTAGAAATAGATTGTCCATTTAATATTTATATATTTCACATTGATATATTGAAAGTTTTTTTATGATTCAATATACCAATGTGAATTCTAAAACCCAACCCGACCCGACCTGACCCAACATTGATATATTTCACATTGATATATTGTCAGGTTACTTAAAACCCAACCCGACCCGAGGTGATATATTTGGAACCTGACTCGACCCCACCTGAATTCTCAACCTGAACTTCACAACCCGATCCGACCAGCATTTTGAACCCATTTTAGCCTAATTTTAGTCGGGTTAGGTCGGGTTGGGTCGAATCAGGTCGAGTAAACTTGTAAAATCCTCAACCCGACCCAACCCGACCCAACCCGACCCGGGTTTTATCTTCTCAACCTGAAATTCTTGACCCGGCCCTCATGATTTCTCGGGTCGGGCTCATGCGGGTCGGGCCAAAACCAGACCCGAGTTGCAGCCCTAATAACTAGTTACACGAAATGACGTAATGGGTTTCTAAACTTGCATATTAGAACAAAAGTTGCTTTCATAATCAATTCAACATTGTCAACGAAGCTACTAATCTATTTGGGAATTGATAGAAATACGTGTTTTTTATATAACAAGGGATAATGAGATTGTCTTTTTGTTCACTTGTCATAACTTAAGTGATGAAAAGATACACCATATTACTTATTATAAAAGACATTGATTTCTCTGTCAATTCACAATATGTTTCTTTAGATTCAGTGGCTTCGTGAGTTATCCTCATTCATTCTATCTTATAAAATAACTAAAATCTTTCTAACATGTCTATTTTTTTTTAATAGTTGGTGGAAGAATTTAGGTCTGGGAGAGAAATTGAATTACACAAGAGATCGTTTGGTGGAGTGCTTTCTATGGGGTATTGCATTGATGCCTCACCCTCAATTCAGGCTTTGTAGGCAAGAATTTACAAAAGTCAATCAACTAATTACAACCCTTGATGATGTTTATGATGTCCATGGTACTTTAGATGAATTGGAACGATTAACGGATGCAGTTGAAAGGTACATAAAGTTTTTCTCCACTAGACTTTTTTTTTTCATTATTCTTTTTCTCATTATTAGTTTTAAAAATGATTTTTTTGGTTTTCTTATTGGTTTAAAAATAACTATAGAAAAATTATCTAAAAATGATTATTTCTTGAAAATATTAATTATATCATGCACAAAGTACTTGCATGAAAGGATAAACAAAATACTTTTTAATACTTATACCTCCAAATAATGGATTGTACAGGTGGGACACTGATGCTATTGAAGAGCTTCCAAATTACATGAAGATATGTTATATGGCCATTTTCAACACTGCCAACAACTTGGGTTATCTTAATCTAAAGGAACAAGGCGTGAATACCATACCATGCCTAAAGAAGGCGGTAACGATTTCTTAGTTTTGATTTCTATATTTTGTAATTGATAGAAAATATTGAGTTTTAAAAATGTAAAAAAAAATTGATATTTTTAAACTCAACTCAATTGAATTTCAAGTCAAATTCAAGTTTTCGAGATTTAAATCATGATTTCACATGGGCTTGGTCCAAGCTTTAAGTTGATTATGGCTGAACTTTTATGTCCATACATGACCCGACCTGAGAAATCATGCTGATCGGGTCATGCAAGTTGGGTCAGCGGGCCAGGTCGGGTTGAGAAGACAAAAACCCGCATGGAATTCGGGTCGGGTCGGATTGAGGAATTTTCAAGTTAACTTGATCCAATCCGACCCAACTAAAACTAGGCTAAAATGGGTTTAGAATGCGGGTTGAGTCAGAATTCTAGTTGAGTCGAGTTAGAATGTGGATCGAGAATTTTATGTCAATAGCTTGGGTCGGGTTAGGTTAGATTCCATAAATAGAAAACCCGATCCGATTTCAGCCTTATTTGATAGGTTGATTCTTTCCTTAACACTTAGACGTGATAATTAAATTGATGAGTTTTGACTTTTCAAGGTTACCTCCATAAAGGCCTTGCCTGGCCAGAGTTCAAGATAAAATGGTCTAAATTCAAAAACTCCGCTAATGGGCTTAAAATGGGCCTATTTTTTTGCCTATATGGTTGATCAAAGTATTCCGAATGGGTTTGATCCAAGCATTAAAATGGTCTAACCCTTTAAGACCATGGATTTGTTCTTTCCTTAGCACTTGATATATTTATATTTAAAAATTAATCAAATATTTTTGTTATTCAATTTCTTAGTTGTTACATTAATTGCAACATTATTCACTAAATCGTGTGTTTATCGCAGTGGACAGATTTATGTAAAGCATACTTGACAGTGGATATATTCCAACTCTTGATGAGTATTTAAACACTGCATGGATTTCAATCTCAGCACATCTTGTATTCGCTCATGGCTTTGTCTCTATGAATCAGAAGATAACAAAGGAGGCATTAGAATGTCTAGAAAATAGACCAGACCCCATAAGAGGCTCAGCTATGGGTAGTAGACTCATTGATGATTGGGGAACTTCAGTGGTTTGCATCCTTCCCTTTCTTTATTATATTTGTAAAATTCTCACCGGTGAGCCCATTACCCCTAGGGCATAATAAGGTTAGGTCATGAGGGCTCGAACCCGCAACCTCCCGTTTCCTGAGGCGGGAGGCAACCAGTTGAGCTACACCTATGTCGGTGATAACTCTATAATATCATACTTGACAATAGAAATTATTTATTAATTTCGAACTTTCAATAATAGTCTTTGGATGAGAATTTTGACTGAATTCAGAAATTGAAACTTAACACATTTTTCTTCATCCAAGAGCTTTAATTGAAAGTTAATACCTGTTTTTATGAACCAGTTCACAATAAATATTTCTTGACTTCGACAAGATAGCTAGTCTTACTTGGATTGTGAATAAGCTTTGGTCCAACCTAAGTTCAATTTAGGGTTGGCCCCATAATTTGGTAGGTCAAACTTGAGCCAAGGGCGGCCCCACTTACTCAACCAATCACCCCTATCCCATTTTCATCTTGAAAATTCACATAATTTCATTGTGAACATATTCACAATGGAGGCTTTATCAAAAAACAACACACCCAGAAATGCTAGTTTTCAAAAAAATAAAAAAAATTGAATTTACCTATGAGTAACCGTTGAGAACCCAGTATAAAACCTCCACAGATGTTACCAGTGTCTTTAGAGTACCAAGTGAGATCATGGGGGTTCGAACCCTTTTTCTTTTTACTTTTTTTAGAGGAAGTCTCTTAAAAGAGCCTAATTTCTTTTTACTTTTTTACCACATTGTTTTTAACAAAATACAGGATGAAGTAGCAAGAGGTGATGTACAAAAATCCATTCAATGCTACATGCATGAAAATGGGGCTTCTGAGGCAGTGGCTAGAGAACATATATGGATTCTAATTGACAAAGCTTGGAAGAGGATAAATGAAGATCAAGTCTCAACTTCTCCATTCCCCAAACAATTAATGGATTCCTTAATAAATTTTGTAAGGATGGGCCATGGTTATTACCAACATGGTGATGGGTTTGGTATTTCAGATGGAAAGACCAAAGACAATCTCATCAAACTCATTGTAGAACCAATTCCATGATACTATCATGATTTATTAAATTCCATGATTGCAAAGATGACTTGTTCATGATGATTTAGCAAGGACGATAATGTCTCATTCGTTAGGTGCTAAGGTCAGAAATGTGATATGATAGTATTTCTATTATTTGTACAGATATGATATGTGTATTCTATTTCTCACTATTTTAGTTGTTGTTAGTCATCGTGGATGAATTGAAGCCATTTAATTGCCTACAAGCTATTAACTACGACTGATTAAAAAACTTTGAACCGTGGAAATATTATCAATACATTGTTTTACTTTTTTTTTTTTAATTTACATGTGGAAAACCGTGGGATACCGAGTGTAAAACCTCCATGGGTGAGCCCACTACCCCTAGGGCACACCAAGGTTAGGCCATGGAGGCTCGAACTAGCAACCTCCCGTTTCCTGAATGGGGAGGCAACCAGTTGAGTTATACCCATATGGATATTGTTTTAATTTTTGTTAGTCATTGTGAAGAATTTAAACCATTCTTCAACTCATTAATTATAATTGATTAAAAAAGATTTAGGAACCAATATGTCATATGTGTTTTTGAGATGGAGCTAATTAAGGTTTCTAATTGGATGTTACTAAGAGATCAAGCTAATTAAGTTTATATGCTAGAAGTGTCTATCAAATAACTATGTTGGATGAATGAGGAGATAGTAGGAGAAAACTTATGAAGGCATTCCACAAAACCAAGTATTACTTGAGTTAACCTTTTATTAGTCATGGAAAACAGTCGTTTTTTATAGCATTCGACTAGTCTTTGGAACGTGTGCAAACCTCCCTATCCGTACACACCAGAAAAAATTATAGGAAGTGATGGGATTTGAACTCAATACTCTCACTTTCTAAGACAGGTTCCTAGCCAAAACACTAACTTCTAGAGTTAGAGATCTCCAAGTTTATTAACAATAGATATATTTTCTCTTTTAATTATTTTTTTCTATGTAATCATTTAAATGCGGGACAAGCTGATGAGATTATAAAAAATTAATCAACTATATAATTTTATGGTTTTACTTAGTTATTTTGTTTTCTCTCGAATGAGATTTATTTGATATTTAGTTTTTTTTTTAAGCGAACAAATTATTTTATGCATATTTTTACCTAAGCATTGCTTTTCCACATTAGACTTCTGTCCACAGACACTTTCAAATCGCATGTTAGATTAATCAAGATGAACCACAAGATTTTATTAACAATATGCAGCTTGTCCTTCAAGAAACACAAAGATTTGGATCTCGAAAGCTATGAATTTTCAAATACAATGTAGGGGCGTGAGGTGACTCTTGATTCAGGCAAGAGGGAAGAGGGAAGAGATCACATGATAGGCATTTTTTTTTCTAAAAAAAGGAAAAAATTGTCCAATCACCAAATTTCTAAAGTTTTTAGTAGACATGTAGTTGGAACAAATTATATAAAATAACAATTTAAGATTAGTGTACATAATGGCAGTGATCTCAACTTCTACCTCGTGATTAGTGTACTCATCAAATTTCTGGATTGAGCCAATAAAGCTATAAAAATATCAACTTTTACATTAAAAGAAAAGAATATATTATTTCATCGTGTCTAAGTCGATTTAACTTGACTAAATTATTAAAAAAGGTCATCCGTTTACACACCCGGATTTTCTGCCCCTACACACCCGTTTTCAGGTGCGGGTGGCAAATTACCATTTTGCCCCCACGTTCCCATTCGTTCGAACGAATGCTCAGTTCATTTTTCCATTCGTTCAAACGAATAGTCGCATACCCCCTCTGTTTTCATTCATTCGAACGAATTCCCAGTTCATTTCGGATTCGTTCGAATGAATACATGCATACTGCCGAGATTTTGACTGATTCGAACGAGTGGCCATGTGCACTGTTCATTCATTTGAATGAACAATTCATTCGAATGAATTCCCCAGTGTAAATTCCATTCATTCGAATGAATGGCCAGGAGCTGTTCATTCGTTCGAATGAATGTATGGATTCATTCGAACGAATTAATGAGAGGGGACTGGAAAATACAGTCCTTCGATCGAATGAATTCGTTCGAATGAATCAGTCCATTCATTCGAACGAATGGCAAATAGAAGTGCATTCATTCGAATGAATGACTTGATTCATTATGTAAAAAAATAAAATGATAATTTTATCCCAAAATTTGAAATCCTTTGTATCCACGGAGCGCCCATTGAAAAATCAACTAAAGTGAGGCTGTGCTATACTAATTTCCCATCTGTGGGTCCCACAATAGTATCGAGCGAAGTTGGAAGTTCTTGTCGGGTCCCACAATAGTATCGAACGAAGTTGGAAGTTCTCGTGGGCTCCATCAAATCTTCATCAAATCTTGTAGAGTTTCAAAGCAATCCGTAATCTCTGCGTTGTATGATTTATCTTTTCTATGTTGGACTTATGTCCATTCGATTCCTTGAAGAAATAAGGAAATAAACAAAGAGTTCTAAACGTTTCGTCTTCCTCGCATCCTTAAACCGCTCCACCCATTTCTGGCTCCTTTCTTTCTCGTCGGAGTTTTCCGGCCAACGTCATGCGGGGAATCTCCCGACGTCAAAGGACGGCTCACCGGGCTCGTGAAGAACGTCCTCTGGCAGATAGGATGACGCATTAATTCGAACGAATGACATCCGAGGGAAGTACTGTCATTTTTCAGTCCTCTCTGATACAATCGTTCAAATGAATCAATCAATTAATTTGAATGAATGGACGCCTATATGTCATTGGTTCGAATGAATCAGTCCATTCATTCGAACGAATGGCATTTAGACGTCAATTCGTTCGAATGAATGACTCAATTCATTCGAACGAATGGCACCCGAGAGAAGCACTGTCATTTTCCAGTCCTCTATGATATATTCGTTCGAATGAATCAAGTCATTCATTCGAATGAATGCACTTCTATTTGCCATTCGTTCGAATGAATGGACTGATTCATTCGAACGAATTCATTCGATCGAAGGACTGTATTTTCCAGTCCCCTCTCATTAATTCGTTCGAATGAATCCATACATTCATTCGAACGAATGAACAGCTCCTGGCCATTCATTCGAATGAATGGAATTTACACTGGGGAATTCATTCGAATGAATTGTTCATTCAAATGAATGAACAGTGCACATGGCCACTCGTTCGAATCAGTCAAAATCTCGGCAGTATGCATGTATTCATTCGAACGAATCCGAAATGAACTGGGAATTCGTTCGAATGAATGAAAACAGAGGGGGTATGCGATGAACTGAATATTCGTTCGAACGAATGGGAACGCGGGGGCAAAATAGTAATTTGCCACCCGCACCCGGAAACGGGTGTGTAGGGGCAGAAAATCCGGGTGTATAAACGGATGGCCTTAAAAAAGATCTAACTTTTTTAAACTAAATTTGTCTCCATGCATTTATGCAGAAGGTTGATACATATCAGATTTCTTGATTGAGTGAAGAAAGTCATAATGAGATGTGACATTTGGCTGTTTCAAGCTTCAACAAAGATAGGAAGAAATAATAAAAAAAGAAAAGATAGTAACACATGTGAAATCTATTAATTAAGGTCCCCATTTACATACTCAGATTTTCTGTCTCTACAAACTCATTTTTGAGTGTGGGTGGCTAATTACCATTTTGCCCTGCATTTTCATTCGTTCGAATGAATTCCTAGTTCATTTCGCCATTCGTTCGAACGAATGGACACAACCCCATCCAATTTTTATTCGTTCGAACGAATCTCCTTTTAAATCAATTCGTTCGAATGAATGAATCAGGTGAACAGCAACGTGGGTTACTGTTCACCCATGTTACTGTTCACCCGTGAAAGGTGAACGATTGAATAAATCAATTTTTTTTTTTTAAATTTCAAAGTTATTTTTTAAGCACTGTGTATTTTTTAAAATTCTCAAATTAAATATCCGGACTAATTACGATAATCTGATAAAAATACTTTAAGACTTCAAGGTCTTTTGACACTTCGAAATATTTAAAACACAGTATTTTACAAATAAAGATATCCCTAGGGTGTGCCAAAAACACATTTAGGAGTGTCAAAAGACCTTTAAGTTTTAAAGTATTTTTATCAGGTTATCGTAATTAGTCCAGATATTTAATTTGAAAATTTTTAGAAATACACAGTGCTTAAAAAATAACTTTGAAGTTTTAAAGGAGATTTTATTATTTAATACACTATGAACATTGTTTTTTAAGCATCGTGTATTTTCAAAATTTCTCAAATTAAATATCCGGACTAATTACGATAATCTGATAAATATACTTTAAGACTTTAAGGTCTTTTGACACTCCTAAATGTGTTTTCAGCACACCCTAAGGATACCCTTATTTGTAAAATACTCTGTTTTAAATATTTAGGAGTGTCAAAAGACCTTGAAGTATTAAAGTATTTTTATCAGATTATATTAATTAGTCCGGATATTTAATTTGAGAAATTTTAAAAATACAAAGTACTTAAAAAATAACTTTAAAATTTTAAAGAAAATCACGATTCATTAGAACTGATTCATTCGAATGAATCGATTTTTTATAAAATTTCAAAGTTATTTTTTAAGCACTGTGTATTTTTAAAATTTCTCAAATTAAATATCCGGACTAATTATTATAGTCTGATAAAAATAATTTAACACTTTAAGGTCTTTTGACACTCCTAAATATTTAAAACACAATATTTTCCAAATAAGGGTATCCCTAGGGTGTGCCGAAAACACATTTAGGAGTGTCAAAAGACCTTGAAGTCTTAAAATATATTTATCAAGTTATCGTAATTAGTCCGAATATTCAATTTGAGAAATTTTGAAAATACACGGTGCTTAAAAAATAATGTGCATAGTGTATTAAATAATAAAATCTCCTTTAAAACTTTAAAGTTATTTTTTAAGCAATGTGTATTTCTAAAATTTATCAAATTGAATATCCTGACTAATTACGATAACCTGATAAAAATACTTTAAGACTTTAAGGTCTTTTGACACTCCTAAATGTGTTTTCGGCACACCCTAGGGATACCCTTATTTATAAAATACTGTGTTTTAAATATTTAGGAGTGTCAAACGACCTTGAAGTCTTAAAGTATTTTTATCAGATTATCGTAATTAGTCCGGATATTTAATTTGAGAAATTTTAAAAATACATAATGCTTAAAAAATAACTTTGAAATTTAAAAAAAAAATCGATTCATTCGAATAAATCAGTGATTCATTCAATCGTTCACCCTTCACGGGTGAACAATAACACGGTTGAACAGTAACCCACTTTACTGTTCACCTGATTCATTCATTCGAACGAATTGATTTAAAAGGGGGATTCGTTCGAACGAATCAAAATTAGATGGGTTGTGTCCATTCGTTCGAACGAATGGCGAAATGAACTGGGAATTCATTCGAACGAATGGAAATGAAGGGGCAAAATGGTAATTAGCCACCAGCACCCGGAAACGGGTGTGTAGAGACAGAAAATCTGGGTGTGTAAACGGGGACCCATTAATTAAATGCAATTCAAAAGCCATTATTAGAAGTTTTTAATGACCCCACTTATATATATATATATATATCAAATTAGGGGAGATGTAAGAATCATAGTAAACCTTACAAGTAAAATGGCTCTTAACCTGTTCAGCCCTTGCACACCTTTCTTTGGTGCTCGTCTGCCTTCTAACACTACATCCACATCTCTTAGCACTGTGAAAATCATGGCTAGACCATTGAGATGCCTTGCAAGCACTCAAACCCCATAAGAGGCATTAGAATGTCTAGAAAATAGACCAGACCCCATAAGAGGCATTAGAATGTCTAGAAAATAGACCAGACCCCATAAGAGGCTCAGCTATGGGTAGTAGACTCATTGATGATTGGGGAACTTCAGCGGTTGGCATCCTTCCCTTTCTTTATTATATTCGTAAAACTCTCACCGGTGAGCCCATTACTCATAGGACACACTAAGGTTAGGTCATGAAGTGTCGAACCCACAACCTCCCGTTTCCTGAAGCGGGAGGCAACCAGTTGAGCTACACCTATGTCGGTGATAACTCTATATTATCATACTTGATAATAGAAATTATTTATTAATTTCGAACTTTTAATAATAGCCTTTGGATGAGAATCTTGACTGAATTCAGAAACTGAAACTTAACATATTTTTCTTCATCCAAGAGCTTTAATTGAAAGTTAATACCTATTTTTATGAACCAGTTCACAATAAATATTTCTTGACTTCGACAAGATAGCTAGTCTTACTTGGATTGTGAATAAGCTTTGGTCCAACCTAAGTTCAATTTAGGGTTGGCCCCATAATTTGGTAGGTCAGACTTGAGCCAAGGGTGGCCCCACTTACTCAACCAATCACCCCTAGCCCGTTTTCATCTTAAAAATTCACATAATTTCACTGTGAACCTATTCACAATGGAGGCTTTATCAAAAAACAACACACCTAACAATGCTAGTTTTCAAAGAAAAAAAAAATTGAATTTACCTCTAAGAAACCGCTGAGAACCCAATATAAAACCTCCACAGATATTACCCACTGCCTTTAGAGCACCAAGTGAGACCATGGAGCCTTGAACCTAACCTGGAGAAAACCCTTTTTCTTTTTACTTTTTTTAGAGGAAGTCTCTTAAAAGTGACTAATTTCTTTTTACTTTTTTACCACATTGATTTCAACAAAATACAGGACGAAGTAGCAAGAGGTGATGTTCAAAAATCCATTCAATGCTACATGCATGAAAATGGGGCTTCTGAGGCAGTGGCTAGAGAACATATATGGGTTCTAATTGACAAAGCTTGGAAGAGGATGAATGAAGATCAAGTCTTACCTTCTCCATTCCCCAAACAATTAATGGATTCCATAATAAATGTAGTAAGGATGTGCCATGGATATTACCAGCATGGTGATGGACTTGGTATTTCAGATGGAAAGACCAAAGACAATCTCATCAAACTCATTGTAGAACCAATTCCATGATACTATCATGATTTATTAAATTGATATGATAATAATAAATTTGAACTTATTTAAGAGGTTATTGTGGTAAATGGAATATGAGAGTTTTGCTTTGAGCAAGAGTCTTGCTATCAGATTTTTCACAGTTTTAATTATTTTTTTACTTCGTAATTTTTTTTGCAATTAAGGTGAAGCCTCCTTTGATTCTTGTGATGGGTTAATTGGAATATCTATGTTTAAATGTAAGGTTTAGTAGTCTACATGGGTGTAACTCAACTGGTTAACCTCCGACCTCAAGAAGTGGGAGGTGCCAAGTTTGAGCCCCTATGGCCTTACCTGGTGTATCTTAAAGGCAGTGTATCTTAAAGGCAGTGGGTATCACTCATGGAGATTGTACGCTGGGTTTCTTGCTGTTTCCCACATGTAAATTCAAAAAATGTACTAAATTAATCTAAACTCTCATAAATGGATTTACTCTTTTTTTTTATAACGCAGAAGGGAACCTCAAGCATAACTTTACTAAATCCTACTTTGGGTAATCTCCCACACCTCCACATAATACCCATCGGACTATGTCACGGGGATTCCAACTCCCACCATCCTGCTCCTCAGACAGAATATTTATATAGCTGTATTTTACATCACCTAATTTAGAATTCCAATGTATGATTAAAATTCATATAGAACTTCAGTTTTGAAAAGAGCAGGTTAAGCAAAAATATGGAAACTTCTTTCAACATCATATATTTAAAAAATATTTACTTTTAAAAAAATAGGCAAGATATATATATATATATTTTTTTTTTTTAAACTCAAGATTTAAATTTAGTGGGTTCTACGTGTTAGAAGAAAGGACTGGTAGGGTAAAATTTTAATTTTTGAAAAGTGTTTCTGAACTCAATATGCACGGATATTTGATTTATTTTTTTTAAAACCCATTTTTTAGACTGACATTATGGATATCGGCCGATATAATGGGCGATATGTATACCAATGTATTGTCGATATCCATAATGTACGGCCGATGGATCATATCGGCATTCAAAAACCGATATTTATTGACTAGTACAATATGTATCGGCAAATATTTTTATCTATGCTTTTGAGTGGGTCCTATAAATCATATCTATTACATCTATTCATCTATAAAATTTATTTTTAAAATTATATTCTATTTATATAATATAAAATTGTAAAAATAAATTGTTGATTTTGAACACAAATTTCAAAATCCTTTTAAGTTACAAATTATGTTTTAATAATTAACCATTCATTTTTATGACTTTATATTAAAAAATATTCGATCGAGATTTCGGCCATATCGGCTGAATTATTTTATCTTTGGTCGATACGCACACTATGAGCCGAGATTTATACCTCTGATTGGAGGTAAAAGTTAATCTCACAGTTATGTATAAACCTCCCGTTCCAAACACACCGGTTAATTTTATGGAGAGTGGCCTGATAAAGTTAAGCGTGAATCGAACTCAACACCCCATTTCATGATACGGACTTATTAACCGAGAGACTACTTACATTTTAAATTGAATAGGTTTTATGTTAAAGGCATGATCTTCCAGTACAATACATTAAAAGCATGTTGTCTATAAAATATTAACAGTGGTTTCATTAAGGCCCTTACAGTTGGGTATAAATTGTCCCCAAAACTGTGGAGATTGCCATAAGACCCATTATTACAGTTTCCATCTAACATGGCTCTTAACCTTCTCCTCGCTACCACTCCATTTCTGGGTGCTCGTTTCTCTGCTAAAATTGTACCAATTACATCTTTGAGTGGTGTGAAAATGGCTAAACCATTGAAAACCAGAGCAAGCACTCCAACATTAGAGCCTGTAGTTGTTAGAAGCTCTGCAAATTATCACTCAAGTGTATGGGATAAGAAGTATTTGCAGTCATTAAAAAGCGATTACAAGGTAATTACTTTAGATGTGATTGTTTTGTATGTACACGAAAAATCGATAGGCTTTCATATTTGAATTTGACAAAAAATTTCATAGGCCGACTCTAAAATTAAAAAAAAATGATGAAAATAACTCAAAAATAGTAAAATTTTAAGGGAAAAATGTTTTGACAAATCCATGCTAAGTGAAAGAAACACAATTTTGGCCAAGTTTTAAAACCATACATCCTCATGGAATATTGAGAAAATTGAATTCAAACAGGGTGATCCATATGAAAGACAACATAAGATGCTAAAAGAAGCAGCAAGTTGTTTGCTCAAAGAGGCATCTGGGCCAATTGCTCAACTTGAGTTGATCGACGACATTCAACATCTGGGCATTGGATATCTCTTTGAGAAAGAGATTGAAGAAATGCTCGATTCCATATCCGATGCCGGCGGCGAGAAGTACGACTTTGGAATCGGAGATGATCTCCATAGAGTGTCTATATGCTTCAGACTTCTTAGGGAACGTGGATTTGAAGTCTCTCAAGGTACCAGTTCTCATGTCCATCTTTGAAGTGTAGTTTAAGAAATTTCCTTTCATTGGATGCTTTTTTTTTTAAAAAAATGGTTCATTATTAAAGATAACCTAAAGAAAGAAATCGACTAAGCTCTTAAGCAAGATCTACACGTTCTTTTCAAGTTCGTAAAATGCCTGACATAGAAATACTCTTTCTATTCATTGGATGCTTAACAGATGTTTTCAAGGTGTTTATGGACGAATCGGGTAATTTTAGTACAAGCATTTGTGGTGATGCAAAGGGATTGTTGAGTTTGTATGAAGCTTCCTTCCTCAGTGTCGAAGGCGAAACCATCTTGGACGAGGCTGAAAAATTTGCTGTCAAGCATCTAAATAGTCTTAAAGGGAACATCGATGAAATCCTTGCCAAACAAGTTGAGCATTCTTTAGAATTTCCCTTGCATAAGAGGGTGCAAAGGTTGGAGGCCAGATGGTACATAGAAGAAGTCTGTGAACGAAGGGAAGATATGAGCCCCGTTTTACTTGAATTGGCAAAGCTTGATTACAACATGGTTCAGGCAATTTATCAAGAAGATGTTAAAAGCATGTCAAGGTATGCATGTGTATTAATACAATGAGACACAAAATTTAGGTTTTCTAACCTCCATCACTTGGTACTATTACTTGAAAAGAAAATTTATTACGTGAACTACTTACATTTAAAGTTGTAAGAACTTTTCAGGTAGGGCAAGCCCATATAATTGGTCAAAATTTTTAAGATTTTACTAGAGATCTTCAGTTTGACTCTTCACGGACTTACCTAATACACGAAGATTATGGGTAGCTTCTTATAACTATAGAATTAGTCTCACCTTCAACATGAAATGAAAATAACCACGTTGTCGATATATATAATAATCATAGGCATTTTCAATGAATTCAGCATTACCTCTATTGGTAAGTCCTACACAGAGGACACTCCATCTTGTGAGCATTTATATAAATGTGAGAGAAAATGAATCTAGGGCCTCTCCAATGCATTAGAAAATATATAAGCTTTCTTAGGGCTCTCGCATGTCATTTTTCAACTTTTCAGTTCTTATTACAGACTTTTTTAGCCTTTTAAAACTCTTTTCAATTAAACTAATTAATGTATAAAAAAGTTCGTAAATTTTTTTAATGTGAGTTTGCATTTACATTTATAGGTGGTGGAAGAATCTAGAACTGGGAGAAAGATTAGGCTACATAAGAGACCGATTGGTGGAGTGTTTTCTGTGGGGTCTTGGAATAATGTCCCACCCTCAATTCAGATTTTGTAGACAAGAACTCACAAAAGTCAATCAACTAGTTACGGTATTTGATGATCTTTACGATGTTTATGGCACTGTAGAAGAACTGGAGCTCTTCACAGATGCAGTTGAAAGGTACGTAAAGATTTGTCACTATTGTTTTCATTTTTTAGATACTAGCTCGTTCAAGTTTATTTTTTAATTTTGTTAACTGAGTTAAGTCGGTTTGGATTTTGGATTTGAGTCGGGTTGATTTCAGGTTGAATTTATCCCATTACTTAATTAAAAAGACTTTTCTAGCTTTGTACATACCAAGATTACACATTTTCTAACGAGACACATACCAAGACTATCTCTTAAATGGGTGTAGACCTTATTTGGTTGTATCTATCGCATATATACATGGCAATAATCAGGTCTATCAAGTCTACCCATTTATTTTTTAAAACAGGTTAAGTCTACCCATTTATAAATGGATTCTGGTCGTGTTGGATCATCTATGAACCAGGTCGGATTAGGTTGGGTCAGATTTTTCTGGAATAAGAAGGGCTTTGGGTATGTGCACGAGCCTAATTGAACTTCGTTTGTATAAATAGAGTATCACCTAGGTGTGGCCCAATTTGACATATTTTTTAAGGTGGGGTCCATTCTTGCTTTTTTAGTATTAGCAAACCTTAGAGAGTTCAAGCCAAGCAGGGGCCAACTCCGTCTTTCCTTGAAAAAGGCTAGTTTCATGTTGAAAAGTGTTAGGTTTTATGGAGCCTGATTATCACATATGTATTGTTGATCATTAAAGTTGTATATATAGTCATTTTGACGAGAGAGAGAAAGAGAATAGAATATCTATAATGAGAGCTAGCTCTTCATCGTTTTGCCTTTGAGTATAGTGGATCGGTTTGAACCCTATTGACGTACCAAAAGGGAACCACGTAAATCTTTGTATTATGGTTTGTTTCTCTTTGTTGATTTCTCTTTTTTATTTTCTAACATTGTTGTTTGTGTGTGGTGGAGAAGGTGCTTTTCTCCTAACAAGAAGATATATAACACCCTATATCAATCTGGTCTCTCAAATGTCTTAACCAATAATGTAATCTGTTAATCGAGTTTTAGGGTCATTCTCCTTCTCAACTCTTCTTAGCATTGCTAATAAACAAAATTAAATAATTTTTTTTGTTTATTTTGTAGTGGGCAGATTTATGTAAAGCATACCTGACTGAAGCAAAGTGGTACCACAGCAAATACACGCCAACTTTTGATGAATATCTAAACAATGCATGGGTTTCAATCTCTGGACATGTTGTAATGAATCATGCATATGTATCTATGGAGAAGAAGATAACAAAGGAGGCATTAGAATGTCTAGAAAATAGAAGAGATCCCTTACGATGGCCATTTGTACTTTTTCGACTCACTGATGGCTGGGGAACCTCACTGGTATACATTCTCCTCTTTGCTTATTACATGTTCATTGATAATATTTATTTATCTTTCTACTTACATATAGTATAAGAAGAGTTTTTTTAGGATACTAAATTATATAGAAATGTCCTTGTACTTAAGAGAGGTGGAGATTTTGAGTTTCTTCGTCATAAAAAAAATATAGAGATATTTGTTGTGTTATTTTTTTTAAAAAAATCTCTCTAATGTGAATGTGTCTTTTCTAACAATACCTTAGATCTCTCTTTTGAGGTATAGATGACAAAGTGAGATAAACTCGTTTTAGGTGGATTAGTCATATTAGTAGAAGACCAACCACACCCTCAGTGCGTCGAGTGAAGAGGCTACGGATCGAAGGCACTAAGAAGAGAGGGAACCTTCGAAAACATGGAGTAAATAGATAAAAAAGCCATATTAGACTGTAGATTGAGAGATTATATGATTTATAATAGGGTTAAATGGAGAAAAAGAACTCATAAATCCAACCTCAAGAAGATGAGATTACCAGCTATTGTTGTTGTTGTCGATGATGATGATCTTATATCTCTCTTGCCAGTTTACAGTGGTGAATTCAAGGGCATGGGTCAGTTGCGGAGCAAGTCTTGCATAAGCAATTAGTTAAATCATCAAAATATTAATGTCACGACTCGATCCAATCTGACCCAACAAGATATTGTCCATTTTAAGTCCCACTTGGATCTGCACAATTTTACTTTGAGTCCAACCCATCAGAACAAGTCCAAACCAGCTCTCAGATGGGTGAGGGTGTTACAATTAGACCAAAGTGCTTCTAAATAATCTAAGCTCCCTTATACTACATTAGTTTAATCATCAAATTCTCATATCACTACAAATTTTTTTTTCTGCCAATACAGGATGAGTTATCCAGAGGTGATGTTCTAAAATCTATTCAATGCTACATGCATCAGACTGGTGCCTCTGAAGCTGCTGCTAGAGAACATATAAGTGGTCTACTCAGTGAAGGATGGAAAAAGATGAATAAGGATCAATTCTCACCTTCTCCATTCTCTAAATCTTTTATGAGAGCCTTAGTAGATCTTGTACGAATTTCCCATTCTTATTACCAACATGGTAATGATGGGTTTGGCAGTTCAGATGGAGAGACCAAGGAGAAACTCATAAAACTGATTGTCGAACCTATTTACTAAAAGATTAAGCGGCCAAAGGTTTGAAGACAAGACTTCTTATACAAGATGAAAATACTCAATCAGTAGAACAAATAAAACGATGAATATTATTGATATTGATATAGATTGGAATGTAAACATATTAGATTTGGATTGGGTATAAGTAACATATGCATTGGCATCTGTTTTAGATTGTCCAACTTGGATTCAAATTCGTATTGTATTGAATTTTTAACCGTTGGATCCATATTCACATCCGCTTCATATTGTATGGTTCCATATTCAAATATTTCTACAAAATTAGAATCATTACATTCTTCTTGACGAAAGGAAAATCAAATTAATCAAAGTAATCAAGCTTCAAAACTTAAAAAGAAGCAAAACCCATTAAACATATAATTAGATAAAACTAAAACAAATTTAGAAAAATAATTTCAAAAATTACTCTATAGTACTCTATTTCATTTGCATATGGTATCTGAGACACGGGTTTTTTCTGCTTTGACATAGTCTTGAAATAAAGTTCTATGCAATAACAGTACTAATTAGCTAGACATTTATTATAGTAAAACTTTGCAAGACCTTCTCTAAATACTCTGAAATGTCTACAACATAGGATATGAATTTTATTGGACATTTAATTAACATGCTCTCCTTGTTATGATAGGGGGCAATGGGCCTAGCCCCATAAACTTTATCCATTTTTCTAAAATTCGGATTCTATCTTTTCTGGCACCTTTTTTTATGATCACACTCCTGTAAATAAAAGTGAGAATTGACCATCAAACTAAATTTAAAAAAAATAATACAAATATATTTAAAATTATAAAAAATACGTCTAAAATAAAAAGCCCCATGTCTAGAAGTGCATCTTGCACCTTAGGCTCTAAAAGCCTTGTGTCTTGACTACTATGGATTTACCTTTACAATAAATGTTGAGCCCATTGAGAGAGAGGCAATGACAAAAGTAGGTCTCATCCTATGGTAAAAACACTTAGAGAGACTGATAGATTATCATAAGAGCTATCAAATTGTCTAAAATGTAGGGTAACGATCCTCCCACAGGTATTTTGTGTAATCTGATATGGGTTTTATTATATTGCCAATTTTACCATTATCATGAACAGTAAAATCGGATCTTTCGCATGAACAATAAAATTTCGACAAGCCGATTTACTGTTAATGTGAATTTCGGCGAGCCGATTCACTGTTCATGCAAATTTCGACGAGCCGATGTTACTGTTTATATAAAGGATAAATTTGACAATACACTAAAACCCGTGTTTAATTACACAAACCTCTCGTGAAAAAAATCACTACCCAAAATGTGGCACGTTAAATTGTAGCCTTTCTCATAGAAAAGAGGTATGTTAGATGCTTCGACTTTCAAACCAAAGTGCTTTGTTAGACTATGCCAAAGAGTGATCCCACCCTATGATAAAAGTTGTAGAGACAAATATTTTATGAATGCAAACAATCAAAGTATCCAAAATAAGGTCTATTAAATTAACTTAGTCTATTATTTTTTAGATAAGAAATAAACTATTGAATAAATACTTTTACCTATCATGATCAATCCAATAATGATGATGCTTATTTAAAAATAAAAATTTCAGCAATTTAAATATACCATGAAGTGGGCTCTACTGTATGAGAGAGGATTCGGTCCTGCCCTAGCCAAATGCACCTTGGTGCGGACAAGGCACATTCTTTAAAATCTTAACACTTGTTTTATAATGAGTTCTACAAAATATATCATTTAAATCATTTTCATCATATGTATTTAACTGTAAAATTATTTTTAAAATTATATTTTATTTTCTAATATAAAGTCATAAAATTAAATGGTTGAATATGGAAATAGAATATTTAAACTTAAAGAGACATTGAAATTATATAAAAAATAATTAAAAATATCTTAGTCACACTGAATTACACATGGTCAAGACAAGACACAATCCTTTCTCACTATATATATATTTTTTTTAAAACCAAGGTATCCAAGCGTCCCATCTGAATTTTCCAGACGTCCCAATTGATTAATCCTTGGGGCATATGTAAATCTCCTAATCCAGACACGTTGGGTACAAAACGAAGAGAAGTGACATTTTTGGTGTTGAGATTGATCTCAAGACCTCCCAGAAACAAATATAGGAATTAATCATCAAAGTAACCCCTCAGTTAATCATTTCTCAATATATGAAACGGTTCCCCATTTAGACACCGCAGAAATCTGCTACCAGACACCGAATTTAAGATTTTGAGTGGAAATTACAATTCTGTCCTTCCATGTGGAATCGATCGCATGACTCTGTTTTGTAAAACATAATTGATTGATTGATACATGCAATTGATTCCATGGGTCTTCATCAAAGATAGCACCCTCCCTCATCCAAATATAGCCAATAAGTAGTAAATTTACCTAACATGGGTCTTCATCTATTTTCAAATTTTTAATAGGTGGTGGAGGAATTTAGAAATTGGAAATAAATTAAGTTGCACTAGAGACCGGTTGGTGGAATGTTTTCTATTTGCTCTTGGAACAATGTGGCATCCTCAAAACAGGCGTTGCAGGGAAGAACTCACAAAAGTCAATCAACTAATTACGACTTTAGATGATGTTTATGATGTGTATGGTTCATTGGATGAGTTAGAGCTTTTCACAAATAAATTTGAAAGGTAAATTTATATTTTATTTCTTCTATTTTCTATGGGTGGCCAAACACAGGCGTTATCTTTTAGGAGGCACGGGTTTTAATGAACTTTCCATTTTGCGCCTCATCCATCAACAAAAATTGGTTCACTTATCAGTGCACCGGACATGATCACTTGGAAATCGGTGCATCGATTTCTTGAGAGTCCAAATCAGTGCACTGATCTGATCGTTTTACACATAAATCGGTTCACTCATCGATGCACCGGACAGTGCAACGATGAGTTAAACGATTCACTGAAAAGGTGAGCTGATTTTTTCTGATGAAGTCAAAGTGGGAAGTTCGAAAAATCCGTGTCTACTAAAAGAGTATTCCCGTATTAGAATGACCACCCGTTTTCTATTTATACATAAGGCACTCTCTTATTTTAAAGTTCATTTTATAATGAATTTATTATTTTTTTATGTGGACAACTGAATTAGTTAGGCTCCTTTCTTTGTTATCACTATGGGCCTGCCTAGTTGTGCGCCTATCCCATTCATCGTTTTTTGTAATTTTGAGAGTTTCTCCCCTTCTTTGAATAACTACTTACCCTACATTAAAAAATAAATAATAATAATAATAATAACAATAATAATAATAATTGGGACTGCACAGGTGGAACACTGATGCCATAGAACAACTTCCAGAGTACATGAAGCTATGTTATATGGCTGTCTACAACACTGCCAATGCTTTGGGTTATCAAAATTTGAAGGAGCAGGGCGTGAATACCATTCCATGCTTAAGAAAAGCGGTATATTGAGTATTCGTTGGAAAACTAATTTATTTATCTCATATCAGGCTAGATATTGCGTATACAGTAAGTGTTGTGAGTCAGTTCATGCACGATCCACGTAAACCTCACGTGGATGCTGTAGAATGCATATTGAGATATTTAAAGTCTGCTCCGGGTAAAGGTTTATTGTTCTCAAATCATGGACACCTAAAGGTTGAAGGCTATATTGATGCCGATTGGGCAGTTTCAGCTAATGACAGAAGATCTACCTCATGATACTTCACCTTTGTAGGTGGGAATCTTGTGACTTGGAGAAGTAAAAAGCAATAAGTAATATCAAGATCAAGTACTGAAGCTGAGTGTAGAGGTATGGCACTTGGGGTATGTGAGTTGCTCTGGTTAAGAAATTTACTGAATGACTTAAGCATTAAACCAAGAATGGCAATGAAACTATACTGTGACAACAAGTCAGTTATAGACATTGCTCATAATCCTGTTCAACATAATCGGACTAAACATGTGGAGATTGACAGACATTTTATCAAAGAGAAACTTGAAGCCGGAACCATTACTTTTCCATTCTTGAAGTCCGAAAACCAACTGGCAGATGTCCTCATTAAAGCTGTAGCTAGTAAGGTGTTTCTCGACTCTTTTGTCAAGTTGGGCATGAGCGATATCCATGCATCAACTTGAAGGGGGGTGTTGACATTAGTTGTCAATTTGTAATTAGATACCATAATTATAGGGATAGTTACCTATTGTATATCTGATGTGTATTCCTGTAATAGCTCCCTTGTATAAGTTATATAAGGGGACATTCGTATATGAGAAAAAACACAGAGAAATTATTTTAACACTTTCAATACGAGCATTTGTAGCGATGTGAAGGGATTGTTGAGTTTGTATGAATCTTCATTCCTCGCTTTCAAAGGCGAAAACATTCACAATTAAGCATCTAAAGAGTGCTAGAGGAAACATTGATGAATTCTTTGGAACTTCCCTTGCATAGGAGGGTGCAAAGGTTGGAGGCCAGATGGTACATAGAAGAAGTTTGTGAAAGAAAGCAAGGCATTAGCATATTCTAACTGAACTAGCTAAGCTTGATTACAACATGGTTCAGGCAATCTACCAAGGAGATGTGAAGAATGCATCAAGGTAAGGCCTTAGAATTCTGAAAATGGCACAGAATCCAAAATATCAATTAATACTTTTTGGCCTAAGCACATATTAACATATTATAAAAATTACAATTGAAATGAGAATTTATTATAAAAATTTAAAGTCTCAGTATTCAGGAAGTTACTTATAAAAATAAATGGATAGTAAATAAATGGATAATTTTATAGTATAAGTCTTTGTTGCTTTGAATAATTAGTAATCTGAAAAGGGTAATGGAATTAGAAGTGCAAAGAATACTCACATGAAACTATTCGACAACGTTCATCAATTTCTAAATTATGTATAAATTTTATAAAAAAACTCAATAAATTCTCCAAAGGTTCAATAGTTTATAAATTTCTTGTGGTACAAATAACTACTTTGAAAATAAATTTAATTGTAGTGTAGCTAACTTAAACCATCTTATAAAAGAGTTTTTTTTTTTTTTTGAAATTAGACAATTTGAATAATATTGATATACATATAGAATGAATAGTTTAGTTTTTTTAACATTCATCTAGTCCTAATCTTTTTTAATAAATATTTTAAAAATTTGGAGACTTTTTTAAAAATTCAATTGAATCAAATGTTATACACTTATATACATTGCTATTACCAAACAAGATTTTTTACCCTTAGACTAAGTTTTAACTTTTTCACTACAATTACCAAACAAGATAAGGGTAACAGTTGCAAAGAGTATTCATTATTGATTATCCAACCCTCGTTACCCACCACTGATTACCCACCCAAGAAAAAATTACCCCTCATCCAAATGCAACCTTTGCATCAAAATGATTAGGGCTGCAACTCGGGTTGGGCGGATAGGGTTTCTCAAAACCCAACCCGACCCTCGTTGATATATATGGAACCCAACCCAACCCAACCCGAATTCTCAACCCGAACTCTAGAACCCGACCCGACCCGAATTTAACTCGAATTTTGACTCGACCCGCATTCTGAATCCATTTTAGCCTAATTTTAGCCGAGTAGGGCCGGGTCGGGTCGGGTTGGGTTAACTTGTAAAATCTTCAACCTGGCCCGACCCGAATTTCATGCGGGTTTTTATCTTCTCAACCCGACCCGACCCACGGGCCTGAAATACTCGACCCGACCCACATGATTTCTCGGGTCGGGTCATGCGGGTTAGGCCAAAACTCAGCCCGAGTTGCAGCCCTAGAAAGGATAAACAAAAGTGAGAGTGGAGGGGTAAACAAAGGTAAAATTAAGATTTTTTACCTCTACTCTTTAGTTACCAAATAAGTATAAGGAAGGATAATAACACGTCATTCTGCTTACGCCCTCCCTCGTCCAAACACAGCCAATAAGTTGTAAATTTACCTAACATGGGTCTTCATCTATTTTCAAATTTTTAATAGGTGGTGGAGGAATTTAGAAATGGGAAATAAATTAAGTCACACTAGAAACCGGTTGGTGGAATGTTTTCTATTTGCTCTTGGAACAATGTGGCATCCTCAGTACAGGCGTTGCAGGGAAGAACTCACAAAAGTCAATCAACTAATTACGACTGTAGATGATGTTTTATATGCTAGAAGTGTGCATAAAGGGCATAACCTATAAAAAAAATGCAATTAGACTTCCAATGCTATCTGAGGTTGAATATTGGGTAATAAAAAGAAGGTGTCTGATAAGTACTGAAAAATGATAATTTTACCCTTTAATATTGGATTAGTTAGTTCTTAAATTTTGTTTATTTTATATTATTATTGTAAGATATTATATATTCTAAAATTATATCTGTTAATATATTATATTAATTAATTTTATCTAATTAAGTGTATTTTTATGTCTTGTCAGGTTGGTGAATTGTTATGCATGCGTTGAGTCCCATTTAAAGTCTAATTGACGACAACTCTGCGTGGGAAGAGGACTGTCCCAAGATGAGAGAAAGAAAGTTGCAAAAAGAAATTAAAGGCAGCAGGTATTTTTGTTGGTAAGCAAGAAGAAAGATGACTTAAAGCAAAGCGCAAGAAGCCAAAAGCAGAGCAAGTAACACTCATTCAGCAACACAGATCAGCGGTAACAACCAATGCATCAAGAAAAATAAGTTGATACAAAATCTGCAGTAATAAGAAAAACTAGAAACAAATCAGCAACCAATTCCTACAGCAGTATGTATCAACGAGGTGAAGGAAGAAACCATGCAAGATAAGCAACCAAGAAACAATTGAGAGTAAGCAGCAGTGCAAGCACAAGGAAAGAGCAGAAAGCATAGGCGTTTCAAGAGGATAACAAAGCAGCCAACATCGGTGGACAGCAAAACAACAGACAGCAATAACTCTACAACACCGAAAATCAATGGAGAGAACAGAAGGATAGAAGACAAGAAAAGGAAAGAGAGAAAAAAAAGAAGGAAATAAATATAAAAGGGATGATCGGCTGGCTACATGGCCGACTGAAGAAAGAAGAGAAAGGGAAGTTGCAGTGTGCAACTTAAAATGGCTGAGAATGGAAGTTGGGTCCCACATGGCCTTGCCTAGTTTATCTCCTCTAAACATTATAAATTGATGGCTTGGGTGCAGTAACATTCGAACCTGGCTTAAGGAGAGTTTGGAGCAGTGAAGAATTTTTAGAGTTCTTTTTCTTGGTTAGTTTTATTTTATTTTATTTTATTCTTTTGTAATTAGTTTCTTTTATTTTAATTCATGTTTTGTAATTTAGTTCCATTAATAATAGTATAATTTCTTTGTGTTTAATTTCTTCAATTCAATGTCAATGTGATTAATTTCAGTTATAAATTAAAAAAATCCTTATATCTTCTTGTTTTGTTTTTTTTTTAACCCAAAACTCTTGAAATTGATGAACTTGGTTGGAAATTACTTAATTGCATTTTAATTTTGTTTTCTAAATTAGATTAAGATTGTTTATATTTTTATATTAATGCCACCATCTTAATTAAAATTAGTTAAATTGTTAGATTCTATGTTTAAATCTAGAATGTTTCTAAATTAAGATTAAACTTCATAAATTAGATAACTTATGCTTCGATTACTTGACCATTATTAAACCTGATTTAACTAATTATGCCCATATTGTGTTCTAGCCTCAAGAGAACTCCAAATATATTTTAAAGACCAAGGTGTTCAGGGTTTTTTTATAGCATCTGACTAGTTTTTGAGACGTGTGCAAGTCTCTCTACCCGCATACACCAGATAAAACTATAGGAAGTGATGGGATTCGAAGTCAAAACTCTCACTTTCTGAGACGGGTTCCTAGCCAACTTCCCAACTTCTAGAGTTAGAGATCTCCAAGTTTATTAACAATAGATATATTTTCTCTTTTAATTAATTTTTTCTATGTAATCATTTAAATGCGGTACAAGCTGGTGAGATTATAAATTATTAATCAACTATATAATTTTATGGTTTTACTTAGTTATTTTGTTTTCTCTTGAATGATATTTATTTGATATTTAGTTTTTTTTAAGCGAACAAATTATTTTATGTATATTTTTACCTAAGCATTTCTTTTCCACATTAGACTTCAGTCCACAGAATCTTTCAAATCTTATATTAGATTAATCAAGATGAACCACAAGATTTTTTTAACAATATGTAGCTTGTCCTTCAAGAAACACAAAGATTTGGATCTTGAAAGCTATGAATTTTCAAATACAATTTAGGTGCGTGAGGTGACTCTTGATTCAGGCAAGAGATTGTGCCCATGGAAGAGATCACAAGATAGGGATTTTTTTTCTAAAATAGGGAAAAAATTATCCTATCACCAAATTTCTAAGTTTTTAGTAGACATGTAATTGGAACAAATTTTATAAAATTTGTCTCGAGGATAGGAAGAAAAAATAAAAATAGAAAAGATAATAACATATGTGAATCATAAACCTATTAATTAAATGCAATTTAAAAGCCATCATTAGAAGTTTTTAATGACCCCATTTACAAGAATATATATATATATATATATATAAATCAAATTAGGGGAGATTGTAAGAATCACAGTAAAGCTTACAAGTAAAATGCCTCTTAATTTTCTCAACCCTTGCACACCTTTCTTTGGTGCTCGTCTGCCTTCTAACCCTACATCCACATCTCTTAGCATTCAAACAGTAGAGCCTATGGTTGTTAGACGCTCTGCAAATTATCATTCACGTGTATGGGAGGACAACCTTGTGCAGTCATTAAAGAGCAATTATGAGGTAATAATATCCAATACAGAGTTAGAGAGTTGTATACTATAGTCTTTTTTTTATACTCATTTTAATACGGTTGAGATCAGGGTACAGATATAACATTAAAGGGTCAGGCTAATTGATCTAGCATTCCTTTCCAACAATAACTCCTTGAGCAAGTCGACTTTCACCCTTTTAAAAAGGGGTCTTTCGGCTTTTAAAACACAAGATTATACAAGAATAAAAAAATATTTTATCTTCCTTTTCTTTCTCTTTTCGCTCTACTTTCTTTTTCTCCTTTTCTGATCTCAGAAAATGACTGTATCCTTTTCTTTCCCCCTCTCACATCTGTATCTTCTCTCTCTTCTATCTTTCCTGTCTCTTCTCTTCTCTCTTCCTCTTTTCTCTGCAGAATTTTTGCTGCTAGAGCCTAGAAGTCTATCTCAGATTACTTTTCCATAGTTTAGATGATGCAGTTTGTGAGGTCCTTAGTTACTTTTGCAGTAATTATGTATTCTGGATATATGGAATATTACTTTACAAAATGGTTGGAATATTCTGGATATATGGATTATTACTTTAGAGAGTAATACATTATAGAGATTTTAGTGTAAATTGTACAGGACGATCGACACATAATACGACATAATGAGCTAAAAGAGGAAGCAAGTTGTTTACTTAAACAGGCAACTGGGCCAGTCGTTCAACTTGAGTTCATTGACGACATCCAACGTCTTGGCATTGGATATCTCTTTGAGAAAGAAATCAAGGAAATGCTGATCACCATCTTCATCGGCGTAAAGAACAGTGACTTGGGGATTGGAGATGATCTCTATACTGTTGCTCTATGCTTTAGGCTTCTAAGGGAAAATGGATTTAATGTCTCACAAGGTAAATATGTCTTGGTTTCTATTTCCATAACATTTCTAATGTTTTCTTTGATATAATTTATATGTCTATTTTATTTGAAGTGTAGCTCAATTCAATTTTCATTCAAAGGGTTTATTTGGTAGATCATTCTTTGTGAACTAGAATGATTTTCATTCACAATTAAAACAATACCTCCATTTAAGGGTGAAACTTGACCCGTCTCTCATAACCCAACTCAAAATTTGAGTGGGTTGGGTTAAGCATATTTTTTTTCTTATATTAGACTTGGGTTGGTTTTGAAGGATTAAAAATTCGAATTAAATTTGGGTTAAGTTGAGTTCGACCTTTAAAAAACCAACTCGATCAATTTTTTTATGAATACTTTTTTTTGTTATAATTTAATCAATAATCGTGTTGTTTATCTATGAAAATTTAGTTATTTGCATGTTGTTTGACTGTTTTCCAAATGTTCAAAGTGTGGAAGTATGTTTTTTTTAGATTGTTTGTTTCCAATTTAATTGTCAGTTTCTTGCGCATCAAATGTACGGAAATATTATTTATTTAAAAAGTAAACTATATTAATTTAGATGTTTATGAAGAAAACTCTAAATCAATGCAAAATTGGGTTTAAAATTCGATTGGGTTGGATCCTTGGGTCAGATTGAGGTGGGGCGGGGTTACAGAATTCAGGCTTTTAAGTCGGGTCAGATTCAACTAGGTTTGATATGAGTTGAGTTGGATTTGGGAAAATCGAGCCCAATCCAACCATCTTTCACCCTTAACTCCTTTTCAAGAAGGCTCAAAAGGTCATTCTTGAATGGTTGAGTATGTAATGATAGAACTGAGTATCTATCCGAAAGGACTAGCCTATTAGGTAGAACGATCCAAATCTTTTATAAATCCCTAGATCTACCTCTACACTTTTCAATGTGAGACTCATTTGCACAGGCATCCCGTCTGCCTAGGGGATCTCCTGAGTCCACATAAGGTATCTTGAGACCTAGTTCTAATACCACTTGTCAGGACTGTGTATCCATCCCAAAAGACTAGCCCATTAGATGGAGTCAAACAGATCATTCATAAATCCCTAGATCTCCTTTTAAACTTCTAATGTAGGACTCGTTCGAGCCCCAACATATAAGTCTTTCAGTACGGACCACACTCACTAACTTTTTCGAAATCATTCTTATTCTTTGTTTCATTCGTTCTCATTCTAGATATCAAGCACTGATTTGAATGTGTTATAATTTGACACTAGCACTGATTTGATGAACAGACATTTTCAAGGCCTTCATGGACGAATCAGGCTCTTTCAATACAAGCATTTGTGGTGATGTAAAGGCATTGTTGAGTTTGTATGAAGCTTCATACGTTGGTTTTGAAGGCGAAACGTTCTTAGATGAAGCTAAAAAATTTACCACTATGCATCTAAATAGTGTTAAAGGGAACATTGATTATATCCTTACCAAACAAGTTGAACATTCTTTGGACATTCCCTTGCATCGAAGGATGGCATAGTTGGAGGCAAGATGGTATATAGAAGAAATTTATGAAAGAAAGGAAGACATGAGCCCCACCTTACTTGAATTAGCTAAGCTTGATTACAATATGGTTCAGTCAATTTACCAAGAAGATGTCAAAAACATGTCAAGGTTAGTCCCAATATTTACATATTTTTATGCATCCATCTAATGGGTATTGGTTTTTATGGCTAAGAGATTTATTGTGCATTATTTGTACTTCGTTCTTTACCTTTTGTTAGTGTAAAAGAGAGACTTTTATTTGGCCGTTAAATGAATCTTGACCCTTAATTTAAGTTAAGATGTCGTTGTATCAGTTTTATGGAGATTTAAATATAGAGAAAAAAATTAAAAATAGCTAGAAATAGAAATAGAAATAGAAATTTTAAGACTAGATTTGGTGAGTTGAGTTGATTTATTGTACTTTCAAAATATATGTAAAATTTATTTAAAAATGACTAAAAATATATTTGTTTGGTGAATTGGAATTATTTTACTTGTCTTAACCTTAAAAATAAATAGTTTTTTTTTTAAAAAGCCTAAAAATAGAAAAAAGTTATAAATGTATAAATTGAGTTGGAAGGATTTTGTTCCTATCTTATCATATCAATAACTAAAGAAAGAAGAAAATTCATTTAAAAATAGCTAAAAATTGAAAAAGAGGGCTTTTACTATTAGATTTGGCGAGTTAAAAGGAGACCCGTTTTTCAATATATATGTCATTCATCTTCAATTTTGTGAATTAGTTATCTTTTCTAGTTTTTCGTTTTAGAAATAGATTTTCGATTTAATAATTATATATTTCACGTTGATATTGAAAGTTTTTTTTTTATGAATCAATAGATGTTTTCATTTTTAAATAGATATTTATTTATTAATTGATTATTTTAATTATAAAATAGTATCAATAGATAACATTATGATATATGCAGAAATCATAGTATAACTAGTTACACGAAATGACTTAATGGGTTTCTAAACTTGCATATTAGAACAAAAGTTGCTTTCATAGTCAATTCATCGGTCAAGACTCAAAAGTACATAATCCATTCAAATCATCTTTATAATCATTATCATTATCAACGAAGCTACTAATCTATTATGGAATTGACATAGACGTCTTGTTTTTTTATAATAACGGACATTGAGATTGTCTTTTTGTTCACTTGTCTTAATTTAAGTGATGAAAAGATATACCATATTACTTATTATAAAAGACGTTGATTTCTCTGTCAATTCACAATCCGTTTATTTAGATTCAGTGGCTTTGTGAGTTACACTCATTCATTCTATCTTATAAAATAATTAAAATCTTTCTAATATGTCTATTTTTTTAATAGTTGGTGGAAGAAATTAGGTCTTGGAGAGAAATTGAACTACACAAGAGATCGTTTGGTGGAGTGCTTTCTATGGGCTATTGCGTTGATGCCTTACCCTCAATTCAGGCATTGTAGACAAGAATTTACGAAAGTCAATCAACTAATTACAACACTTGATGATGTTTATGATGTCCATGGTACTTTAGATGAATTGGAGCGATTTACGGATGCAATTGAAAGGTACATAAAGTTTTTCTCTCTTATTCTTACTAGACTTTTTTTTTTTTCATTATTCTTTTTCTCATTATTAGTTTTAAAAATGGATTTTTTGGTTTTCTTATTGTTTTAAAAATAACTTTAGAAAAATTATCTAAAAATGATTATTTCTTGAAAATATTAAATTATATCATGCACAAAGTACTTGCATGAAAAGATAAACAAAATACTTTTTAATACTTATCTACCTCCAAATGAAACTCTCCTCTGTAGAATCTTATTAAGCAAAAGTCTCTGCATGCAACTGCACAATTTATGCTGCCGATAGAACAGGGATATTGGTTGCTCAAAAGAACTCTTAACATTTTAATGGCTTCAGTGGATAAGAAAGAGAAATGTTCAACTTGAACTCTTTCTGCTAAATCTGATAAAAACAAGGGTTCGGATATGGTTCTGATAGCAAAATCAGCACCATTGATATACTTACCCACATTTGGTTAGATTATTCTTCTGCTTTAAACTTCTTTTTTTCTAAAGCCTGTTGCTTCAGAAGCTCTTGTTGTTTTTCAAACTTTGAAAAAACGATTCTCTTCGACTTCTTTCCAAAATAAAGAATATAGCTTAAGAACAAGCTCTTTTCCTTCTTTGGGCCAAAGTTCTTCCATTTCTTTTACGAAACACATCTTATGAAAGATGATTCCATAAACCTGATGTCATTTGGGGTATGAAGGATGGGTAAGTCTGGTTCAGACTTCTCTGGTTCAATCATACGGAACTCATGTGTCTTTTTGAAATCAAAAGAAAATGATCTGCTGATTGGGGGTGTTTTAGGCTCTGGTTTAGGGTTAGGGTTTAGGAAGGTGTGATGATTGTTACGTTAGTCGGACCATTCGTGAAATTCAAATCAGAGAGGCCTCAGAGCAGTCAGAGACATTGACCCATCTTGATCAATGAATAAGACAACCAGCAGTATACTCCCTCATTTGTACGAGTGGTTAACCTCAGAGAACGAGATAGTTACATCTCAAGAGCTTCCAATCAATGGCAATTGGAACCCAGATAATACAATCAAGTACCTTGAGTACGACAATTGTATTAAAGAGCCTAGTGCTAAAACACTAGCGCTTCAGAGCAATAATCTAGCTAAGAATCTTATATGGATTATTGAGCTAGTTGGAAAGATACTAGCTGAAATCAGATACCTTACCCTGAGAACCTTTCCAAAGGTTGCAGAAGGTATTCAGGCCCTAATAGAACGGGTAAATAGACTTTATGATCTTCATAAAGAAAACTCAGAGAAACTGCAAGTACTGCAGAACTCCATCAAAGAGCTTGATAGGAGAAGTTCCATTCGATTGACCTTCCTAGTCCGAAGGATAGTTGGAGGAAATACAAGCTCCTGAGCCTCAAGAGATTGAGCAGATGACTGAAGAACTTAGACAGTTCTATACAGATATCTTACCTCAAACCCAGTTCCCTCCTATACCTAGAAGAGCCAGAACTCAAGAAGTTCAGCAAACTAGAGCAACTAGGAGAGAAGCCAGATGGACTGAGACAACCCAAGACATCTCTACAAGAAGAATTAAACGTATTCCCCCTCTCTTGGAAATACCTAATCCCATTCCTAGAGCTGCACAAGGTAGACCAGTCCTACCCAGAATTAGAGATATGGCTATAGACGAAGGTCACGCCTTAGAGATAATGCGTATGCCATAACCATAGATAGACCTCTAATCTTCTTTGAAGATTTACAAGACTATCGCACATATATCATGTTCGGAAATATCCCGTACTATGATAATCGAGATAGTATCACAGAGGTATTAGCCAGAGTAGAATCAGACTTTCAATATGTTGAAAGCTCTTATACTCGTGACTATTTACAAAGAGTACCCATAGTATCATGGGATGATTTTTATATAAAATCAACAGAAATCCACCAGAGGATTTACAAAGAGAAAATGGCCTGAGAAGATATTAAAGAATATCGAAGGACATTTTTCAAAAAAGTCTTTGAGAAAGACATTCATGAAGTTTATTGCAAAAGCTTTGCTAAACTCATGAAAGCATTTGAAGACTATGATTGGTACGTTAGTCGGACCATTCGTGAAATTCAAATCAGAGAGGACTCAGAGCAGTCAGAGACATTGACCCATCGTGATCAATGAATAAGACAACCACAAGTATACTCCCTCGTTTGTACGAGTGGTTAACCTCAGAGAACGAGATAGTTACATCTCAAGAGCTTCCAATCAATGGTAATTGGAACCCAGATAATACAATCAAGTACCTTGAGTACAACAATTGTATTAAAGAGCCTAGTGCTAAAACACTAGCGCTTCAGAGCAATAGTCTAGCTAAGAATCTTAGATGGATTATTGAGCTAGTTGGAAAGATACTAGTTGAAATCAGATACCTTACCCTGAGAACCTTTCCAAAGGTTGCAGAAGGTATTCAGGCCCTAATAGAACGGGTAAATAGTCTTTATGATCTTCATAAAGAAAACTCAGAGAAACTGCAAGTACTGCAGAACTCCATCAAAGAGCATGATAGGAGAAGTTCCATTCGACTGACCTTCCTAGTCCGAAGGATAGTTGGAGGAAATAGAGATCTAGAGCCAGAGCAACTCTTTTGTGATAATGACTTCATAACCGTCATTTGAAATCGTACCTTATGATGATAAGGACACAGAGATGCTAGTGCCTCTAGAAGAGAAGAAGGTCATAGAATTGACACCCCAAGATTGGGAAGAGATTGTAGAAGAAATTCTACGAACCAGTAACGTCACGTCCGTTAATGTACAAACATTAAACGAGATAGGTAACGAACTCGCTAGAAGAGTTTATCAGCTTCAAGCAGGATTGATTCATAGCCATAAAGAAATCACTCAGGAAATGGCTAGAGAACAATCGACCAGCTTATTGAAAGTTCGAATTAATTCGTTTTATCAACAGTTCAAGAATATGCTCGCGAACTTAGATAAAGCCTTTACTTTCACATGTTCAAAGTTCGAAACTGCTGAAGATAGAGAAAAGCTTTACAAGGCATTTGACTTAGTAAATGCTAATGTCAAAGATATGCATAAGGAGATGACTTCAGAAATCTTAGGAACAAGACTAGAGCTTGAAACTAAGATTAGAGATGAAATCGCTTATACAGATCAAAGCATGGACGAACTACAGAAGACATTCCTAGCTAGTGAACAAACACTGAGAGACCACATTTCTCAGACTTATCAGACCATCACTTGTGAGGTCAAAGATGTTCCTGACATTGAAGGAATAAAAAGAAAGTTCGAAGAGAAGCTTGACAATTTGGTAAAGACCAAAGCAAAGGATCTTGATGAAGTCAAAGAGACTCTCAAAAGGATCAAGATTAAGACAGATAAGATTGAACATATAGATTATGCTCATTTTATAGTAAGGATTGCAGCTCACCTAACCAAGGAGAATACAACCTTACTCCAAACCAATCTGAATTTCCTTAAGTCGATTAGTACTAAACTTTCATAGGAAGTCCAATCGATTAAAGAAGAGAATCAGAAGATGATTAGTTTGGTCGAACAGAGAATAGCCAAGATTCCCGTAGGAGTAGCCAGTACTTCGACTAGTACGCCCACTCCCACTGAGAATGCGACTATAAGGACAGTCAGAACCATTAATGATGGTAGAGACCAAGGTCCATTGAGAATGGATAAGACTCCATTAGGAAAAACTTTAGAGAAGAAACCCAAACACACCTTTGGAATGTTTACTCTAAAGAAGGGAAAAGAGAAAGTTGCTACTTGGATGTCTAAGAAGAACAGACCCAAAGTAACTTGGCATGAGCTTTCAGAATCTACTAAGGATTATATTAGTAGGAGTTTGAAAGAAGAAAGATTGCCAAAACCCAGATTACAGGATCTTTTCATACATGGAAAAGAACCTATCTCAGAGAATTATCACATCACTCGATGGGATAATAACTATATGCTCAAAGGACATTACCAGCAGATACAGGTCTTCAACAAACTTTGGATAGAAAGTTTTGCGAAGAAAGGATACAAGATGGTATAAACTGATTGTGGGTCAGGTGTCTCTTCATCACAATCAGACGACTTTGGTTCTAAGTCGGGTGGCTTAGGTTCAGGTTCTAACTCTGGGTGTAGGTTTAATCTAGGTCTGGAAGTGGTGGTCTCTCACCATGCTCAAGCTGCTCAACTTCTGATGGTTGATCACGAAGATCAAAACGCAAGTCGAAGTCCAGATCTCTAGTGAAGAAAAGCTTTTTGAAGAATACATTGGCCATAAGAAGTTGTTGCATTATGATGTGTGAAGGTATAGTCTTGAATACCGTCGATTCCATAAGAATTAACAGCTAATTGTTGACCGAGGATTCCGTGAGGAATATCATCAACAAGTGTTTGTTGAGATTCTTTATGGAACATCACAGTCATCTGTACTTGCAGACTGACAACATTCTTATTAGGATGAAGAAGCTCTTCATAGCCTTTAAAATCAATTAAGATCTTAAGCTGATCTAGGCTATCTATTGCTACTGTGTATGCTGGTATACACGAGAAGTAAGTCTCATTATTTTCAAAGGAAAGCATTCCAAATCCAATAATGTTCTTCTTAAAGGAACTATATCTCTCGTCGATTAACAAGCAACATATCTTCTTTTGCTTATTAGACAAATGAAGACCTTGAAGGCGACATTGGAACAATCCATATGTTACCATCTTCTATCCTTTCTTCTCAAAACTTTCTATCCAAAGTTTGTTGAAGACCTGTATCTGCTGGTAATGTCCTTTGAGCATATAGTTATTATCCCATCGAGTGATGTGATAATTCTCTGAGATAGGTTCTTTTCCATGTATGAAAAGATCCTGTAATTTGGGTTTTGGCAATCTTTATTCTTTCAAACTCCTACTAATATAATCCTTAGTAGATTCTGAAAGCTCATGCCAAGTTACTTTGGGTCTGTTCTTCTCAGACATCCAAGTAGCAACTTTCTCTTTTCCCTTCTTTAGAGTAAACATTCCAAAGGTGTGTTTGGGTTTCTTCTCTAAAGTTTTTCCTAATGGAGTCTTATCCATTCTCAATGGATCTTGGTCTCTACCATCATTAATGGTTCTGACTGTCCTAATAGTCGCATTCTCAATGGGAGTGGGCGTACTAGTCGAAGTACTGGCTACTCCTATTGGAATCTTGGCTATTCTCTGTTCGACCAAACTAATCATCTTCTGATTCTCTTCTTTAATCGATTGGACTTCCTGTGAAAATTTAGTACTAATCGACTTAAGGAAATTCAGATTGGTTTGGAGTAAGGTTGTATTCTCCTTGGTTAGGTGAGCTGCAATCCTTACTATAAGATGAGCAAAATCTATATGTTCAATCTTATCCGTCTTAATCTTGATCCTTTGGAGAGTCTCTTTGACTTCATCATGATCCTTTGCTTTGGTCTTTACCAAATTGTCAAGCTTCTCTTCGAACTTTCTTTTTATTCCTTCAATGTCAGGAACATCTTTGACCTCACAAGTGATGGTCTGATAAGTCTGAGAAATATGGTCTCTCAGTCTTTGTTCACTAGCTAGGAATGTCTTCTGTAATTCGTCTATGCTTTGATCTGTATAAGCGATTTCATTTCTAATCTTAGTTTCAAGCTCTAGTCTTGTTTCTAAGATTTCTGAAGTCATCTCCTTATGCATATCTTTGACATTAGCATTTACCGTGGACTTGTACTGTTGGGATGATATCTGAGTATTTGTAAACCCTCAAGAAACTTTTGGGTTTCTCTATCATGTCAATGGCCTGCATAAGGTCCTTTTGATCATGCTCTGTCATCTCTTTCCTTTGCTTGAAATAAGAACTAATTCTGAAGGTAAAGCAAAGTCGCTGGTAGCTAATCTTTTGGATTGGCTCTGTTTCCTTTTGATATGAGAAAGGACCTTTTTTTGGAAATTTCTATTCCCTTCTATCGTTGTTCCTCAGCTCATCTCCTGTAAGCCCTGAATCCACGAAGGATGGCTACGAGACCTTGTTTGAGTTCAATAGAGTGCTTCTTTTTGTAAGCATTCCAAATTGAATCTCCAAGCACTAATTCTTGATTGACAAAGTGCTTTCTGGTTGCCTGATCAATAGGCATCTGCTCTTTCTTAGCAAGCTTTCTGAAGAATACATTGGCCACAGAGAAGCACGACGAACCAGGACAATAGGGAGCGGTATACTATGTTGTTAACAAATACGACCCTGAGAAAACCAGGAGACTATGTTGTTACAAGTCTGGAACCTTTAATGGACCAGAAACTAGATACCATACCCATGAGAAAGAACTGCTTGCAGTTATCAGAGCACTTCAGAAGTATGAACTATTTCTGAGGCCCCAGCCGTTTCTAATAGAAACAGATTCTACGTTTGTTCGGTCACTTATGAAGTTAAATCTGAGCAACGTAACCAAGAGCAGGTTAATCACCTGACAGAGTTATCTTTTTGGGTTTAAGTTTGACATTAAACATTTACCTGGAAAGAAAAATATAGTTGCAGATATTCTTTCAAGGGATCCTGTTTTTCATGAAGTAAACTCTTTTGTTACTAAAGAGTTTTATGCTTGTTTTACAGGAAAATGAAAGGTTGAAGAAAGAATGGCTCACACCATTTCAGAGCAAGAATATGAGATCCTCAGAAATATTCTTAAGAAAACTGAAGAAGATAGATCTGATCTAGTTACAGATTCAGATACAGAGGCTGCATTCACTGCAGTAGAGAGAAAGGGCAAGAAGCCTAAGGTCGAGCTAGTTGATCCTTTAAGCATAATTGCTTCAGATGAAAGGATGTATCCACCTGGATACAATGTTATTCATAAAGATAAATACATAGAATTTGCCAATGTATTCTTCAGAAAGCTTGCTAAGAAAGAGTAGATGCCTATTGATCAGGCAACCAGAAAGCACTATGTCAATCAAGAATTAGTGCTTGGAGATTCAATTTGGAATGCTTACAAAAAAAAGCACTCTATTGAACTCAAACAAGGTCTCGTAGCCATCCTTCGTGGATTCAGGGCTTACAGGAGACGAGCTGAGGAACAGCGACAAAAGGGAATAGAAATTTCCAAAAAAAGTCCTTTCTCATATCAAAAGGGAACAGAGCCAATCCAAAAGATTAGCTACCAGAGACTTTGCTTTACCTTCAGAATTAGTTCTGATTTCAAGCAAAGGAAAAAGATGACAGAGCATGATCAAAAGGACCTTATGCAGGCCATTGACATGATAGAGAAACCCAAAAGTTTCTTGAGGGTTTACAAATACTCAGATATCATCCCAACAGTACAAGTCCACGGTGACCATCCAAAGAGTGAAAGAAATAGACTAGCTCTATTATTTCAAACGGGAATGATAAATAACATTTTTGCCGAAAGTGAAGAAAGTTTCTCTTTCTTATCCACTGAAGTCATTAAAATGTTAAGAGTTCCTTAGAGCAACCAGTATCCCTGTTCTATCGGCTGCATAAATTGTGCAGTTGCATGCAGAGACTTTTGCTTAATAAGAATCTACAGAGGAGAGTTTCCCACAAACTCACATTATCAGCATCTTGAGCAAGCAGAAAGGATGATAGAGATTATTGATGTCTATAGGAATAATCTGTCCAACATTCAAATGATTCAAAAACTACTCAGCAGGGATAATTTTGAACATTGGACAATTTACTCCTCTGAAACATTAGAAATTCAAACAGATTGTATTTTTGGCAATTAGATTGCCATTGATATCAATCACAAGAAACAAGTTGATCCAGTTGTGATCTCATTTCCACTATCTATTGAAGATCTAACTTCTGTTAGCCTTCTTTGGAATGAGGAAAATAGAAAAAGGGCATTCAAGTTATGTCCACCAGAGAAAATTGAAGGTATCTGTCTTCAATTTACGGAGTTCCTGCCAGTGGAAAATGAAAAGACTGAAGGTGAAATGGCCACCATATGTGAGCACGTGGAGCTGTCTCCTGCCGACGCAAACGGACAGAACATCTCCCAAGGTAGCACGAGCCACAAGGAAAAGAAAAAGAAAAAGAAGGCCAAGACCCCACCACCTTTGACAAAAGGAGAAACATTAGGAATAAAAAATGATTTACCTATTCCTGATGAAGAAAAAGACATAAAGTAAAAGCAACCTTTTGCTTTTCCTTTATCAAAAGAGAATAAGATAATCATATTATTTGATTATTTTATTTTAGAGAAGGGACAGTTGTGTCCTGCTTTAACCGAGGTTTCCCGGTTGAGCCTTATCTTCTCTCCCCTGCTCTCTCTATATAAAGAGCATTTCTTACCTTAGAATGTATCGGGTGTTCAGACAGCGAATCTATAAGCTGAGGAAACCCATAGGTATGAGCGGCTAAACCCTCTCGGGCCTGTCCGATGGGGAAGCCTTTTATTTTCATATTGTTGTATTATCTTCTATGTTTGTGAATAAATATATGTGTTCTTAAGGCAATGCTTCGTACTCCTTGATTGATTTATTTTTATGCATAACATTTCCGTCCTAAACTGTCTTTGTGAATCTATCTGTTGATCTCAAAGCATGAGTCCTACAAGCCGTAGTGAGGCACTGGCTAACTGTTGTTGCCGTAGGCGAGTGAGGCCGTGAGGCATGTTTTTGTTAGCACAACCAAAGACGAGTACTTTTGATGGTTTCTTGGAAAGATCATGTTAGAGATAGAAGTGCCGATTCTAGTGTTTCTTGTGAAACGTCAATACGGTGTCGTGGTTTATCAACCACAATGAGAATCCCTACTGTAGACAACCATCTTGACTGATGTCATCAGATGATTGCAGCCTGGGGGCCGGATTGAGCTTTCGTCTAAGAAAAGCTGATGTTTATTCGAATTATATAAGGTTTCAACTCTTCATATTAACACATTGTTTATGAAAAAATGCAGGAATAACTAGCAAGACGTGATGTACAGAAATCTATTCAATGCTGCATGCATGAATTAGGAGTTTCAGAGGCAGTGGCTAGAGAACATATAAGTGGTCTAATTGACAAAGGATGGAAGAAGATGAATGAAGATCAAGTCTCACTTTCTCCACTCTCCAAACCTTTTATGGGAGCCCTAGTAGATCATAAGAATAGCCTTTTGCTATTGTCTAAATGGTGATGGGTTTTAATTTAGATGGCAAGACAAAGGAAAACCTCATCAATCTTATTGTTGAACCTATTCCACTTACATAGCTATAACCATGCAATTATGATGATGGGTGTGGTCTAAAAGTATCTTTGTCAATGTAATCAATTTTGGAGATAATCATGCAATTATGATGATGGGTGTGGTCTAATTGTATTTATTTCAATGTAATCAATTTTGGAGGAATTAATACTTACTTAAAGAATTAAATTTAAAAATATCTAAAGAATTATTGATTCGATTATATAGAGTTATTTTGATCTTCTAGATTTCTTCTCTTTTCTTAAGGAAAATTGAATAAATGATGTAGGACAACTTGTGGTTGACTCAACCTGGCTAAGAAAATTGAAGTCCTTGACAATTTCTATTTAATTTTGCCTTTTATTTTATTTTCCCAGTTGTAAAAAAAGATAATTAGTTTCCTTTTCATTTTTTTTTATTTTCGTTTTTATTTATTTCCAAAATTTTAGGATTAATGTTTGATTATTTAGAGGTTGTATTATGCATATTATTGATTATTGTGTTTTCAAGCTTACCCTTGTTGCCCAGATCCCTTCTCCACCTTCTCCATCCGTTTCCACTCCCAGTTATTTAATAGGTATGCCATTAAATACCCATTGGACCCATTTAAATTTCAACTTTACCTCCATTTAGCTGAGCTCACTCATCTAGATTCATCTCTTTGGTTGAGTAACCTGTCCATTCCCAAAGTCAATCCTGACTGCGCTGCGTCAATAAAGTACAGGTAGGATCTCACAAGAGAAGAAGTTAGAAACCAAATTTCTACATTTGTAGGCCAAGAAAGTAAATAAAACAAAAATGCACAAGAAGTGTACACATCATAGGACTAGGTGAAGTTATTTGCTCAGAATGGATCATAAATTTTAGAATTTTATATTTACATGGTATTTCTCCCTTGTAATCTTATCATTTCTATTAGGAATTATATGTATGAAAATTAAATTAAATTGCAGCACAATAATATAAACAAATAAAATACAACACAAATAAGTCAATACCGAGATTTACGTGGTTCAGCAGAATCCTGATTACGTCCACAGAGTGTGAATCCAATAAGAGAGTAAAATCGGTTGCCGAAATTTGCATGAACAGTAAATAGGCTCTCCGAAATTCGCATGAACAATAAATCGGCTCACCGAAATTTTACTGTTCATGCAAAGGGTCCGATTTTACTGTTTATGCGAAGGATAAAATTGACAATACACTAAAACCCGTGTCGGGTTATACAAAATACCGGTGGGAGGATCACTACCCCTATTTTTTTGGTACAATCCGTAGGTGGGTTTGGACACCAGAAGTCTTTGTATGGGAAAGACTGAAGGATTGAGTAGAGGATTTGGTTAAAGAGGAAAAACAAAAACAACGCTCTATTACACATAGAGAGTTCCCTTGCAGAAAAGAAGCAAAGAAAAAAAGGTCGCTCTCTCCGTTTGGTGGTTAGTAGGAACACAGTTTCGGGGAGTCCCATGGGACTACAATTTCGGGTAGTCCCATTTTGGTGCTATCTAGGACCACGGTTTTGATTGGTCTCGCAAGACCACCTACTCTCCATTCCGTGTTTTGCAAAACTATAATTTTCAGTGCTTCTCGTAGGACCACAATTTGAGGTACTCCTTCAGTAGATTTTAAAAAAATGAGGGAAATTTTCAAGTCAATTGCAGTGCCTTTGGTGACAGTGTTTGTAACGATCCATCCCTCTAGCACAATATTGTTCGCTCTGGGCCCACACACATAGCCTGCACGACTTTCAATTGATGAGTCAACCCACTGTTGCTCCCAAAAGGCCTCATGGAAGAAGGAGGAAGGCTATTACATATATTCCAGGGAATTTCCAATTCAACTAGCAATTTCTCCATAGACACACTTCACATTATAGACCCCCTCTGGGGCAGGGTATTGCAGTCTACCCTCCTTAAAGCTAAAGTCGTCCCCGACTCTGTACACACAAGAACCAGTCCCACACACTCAGGCAAAGGGTCTCTGATACCATTTGTAACGACCCGTTCTGCTAGCACAATATTGTTCGCTCTGGGCCCACATACACAGCCAGCACGTCTTTCAATTGACGAGTCAACCCACTATTGCTCTCAAAAGGCCTAATGCTAGAAGGAGGAAGGCTACCACTTATATACCAAGGAATTTCCAATGCAACGAGTAATTTCTCCACAGACACGCTTCACATTATAGACCCCCTCTGGGGCAGGGTATTACAGTGTTTTGGTCCATCAGTTTTGTGAGCTTTGAAGTTGTTTTGTTAATTTGTTGGTGATTCGAGACTCATTAGTTTCAAATTTCTTTGAAATTTGAGTTGGAAGTTCATTGGTGATGTTTGAAGTTGAAGTTTATGCAAATGTTGTACGAGTTGAAAATGATGATTTTGATTTGGCTCTTATTAGTTCATCATTTGTATGCCATTCTGATGAGTGGATTTGGATACGGGTTTTACCTATCATTTGTGTCCCAACAGGGATTTGATTTTTAGTTTTGAAGAGTTGCATAGTTTGGATAGGTAAAATCCATTTGAAGTTGTATGATGGAGCAGTTTGAGTGTTGGATGTTCGGTGTGTACTGGATTTTGAAGAAAAAATTCATCTTGTTGGGTGTTTTGTATTCAGAGGCTTCAAGCACCAGTTGGATCAACATTATGCATTTGATAGCACATTCGGGTGTATATTTGGACACCTTCGGGTGAGTGGCGTCTATGGATGTATTTGAAGGTAACACAAATTGTTCACTTTGTTTAGTTGGCCTGAGATTTCATGCCTAGGTAGAGATATTAGAGGTGGCTGCAAATCTCGCAAACGTGGAGATTGTTGGAGCATGGCTCGTTTTGAAGTCTTGGTTGAAATAGGAATCTCTTTTTTCGTCTTTGCTTATCTTACTTCTTCTCTACCTTTTTTTTGTTTGGGACTCTTCTGTATAAGATAAGAGAGGGACTCATGGATTTTGGTAGGCTGGTTAGTAGCCCCACTCATGGCACTGATTGTAGTTTTCATAAGAGAGTTTTGTAAAGGGAGAGAGAAAAAATAAGTGAGGAAGAGAGATAGAGAAAACTTTGAATCTCTTGATATTAGTTAATCTTTCCGTCTGTTGCCTTTGGATGTAGGCCTTTGGCCTAACCACATTAAAATCATGTGTTGATTTTGTTGATTGTCAGATGTTTGATTTGTCGATTCGTCATGTTTGATTGAATCAGGGAAAAATTCGAACAAGGTTGAATGTAAATTGCACGGTATCACATCATTAGAAATTTTGATTGGATGTAATGTTTTGCAAATTTTAAATTTATAACTCGCAAGCGCACGAACCATTAGATAGTATAGCGATTGAGTGCGAGGTCGAAGCCATCGGAACTTAGGAAAATATATCCGTGAAAAATATACCATTGAATTATATATTTTAAGAACTTTAAGAAATATGGAGATAAATCATAAATATGAAATTATTTCTCTAATCTATGAACTTTAGTTTTAATTTAGAAATATCATAGACTTAAATATAGAATCTAATAATTTAACTAATTTTAATTAAGATGGTGGATTTAATCTAAAAATATAAATAATCTTAATCTAATTTAGAAGACAAAATTAAGATGCAATTATTTAATTAGCAACCTAGTTCACCAATTTCAAGAGTTTTTTAATTTATAAATGAAAAAATGAAAAAAAAAAATAAAAACAACATATTTACATATTTAAAATGGAACTGGATCAAAGAATTATGGTGGCTTTACTTTCCATATTTTAAAAATAATATCAAGTTCTAGAATATGAAACTCACATTTAATATTTATCATGCGCTCAAATTTTTAATCTATTAAAATCCTCATTATGAAATTTATAAATCAATTAAACTAAGAAAATTCAAATATGGCCTTAGGCTAAATAAAATTTCAACTTGTAATTTCGAATCTAAAATTTTTCTGCTCTTAAAAAGAGCCTTCAACTGATAAAGTCAAGTTTCATTTAGTCTAAAATATTTTTCTGCCTTCATTGCACAACTTAGAATAATCTCTCACATAAATCGATAAAAATAATTAAATCAAATAAAATTTTCATTATACAAAAATAAATAAGAGGAAAACCATAATTCTAAGTGTTTTTCTGCCTTTCAATTATTAATAAAAATTGGAATTAGGAATTATAATACATTGGAACTTTCGTTGAAGCGGAAAATAGAGACAAGAAGGACCATAGTGATTCGAACTTATTAATGAAAATAAATACATGACATTAAAATTTAATTAAAGAAAATAAATACAAGAAATTTAAAATTAAACTAACCTTCAAACTCTAAAGGAAATTCGATATCCCCAAGATCTTGTTGCTCTCTTTTTCTCTTCTCCTCCGCTCTCAAAGCTTCTCCAAAATCCATGGCCCAAGTTCAATTTTCTCAATGGGAGAGGGATAGTGTTTATAGATGAAAGGAGGTGGAATGAATGGCTTGGATTTAAAGATTTAAATAAAACAAGGGACACTTGGAGGGCTGATATGGTTTGTGCTAAACATAGAATGGCTTAAATGAGGCAAGGAGGTGGGAAAAATTAGTAAAATTCGAGTAAGTAAAGTGGGTGCAAAATCCCATTTTTTACACATATACCACCTTATATCTGAGATTTGACCTACTTAACTTTCGAATCAGGAAAATAGTAAACTAAAAAGTTGTAGCCCTTAAAGTCTTATTTCCAACACAACAAGAATCAAATAAATCGTATTTCGGAGTAGAACGTTATGGCCAAAATACCGAAGCTGTGTCAAACCTTCCTTCTTTTTCTCCCCTTCTTATTTTGTTCCTTTTTCTTTAATCCACTTGTTAAATTCGAAAATCCTCTTATATTGGCTTATAAATTTCGAATTTCCTCATATGTATCTTGAGATGATGAAAATAATTTTCATACATGTGGATTTTTTTCATGGGCTTTTCTTAATGGGCTTAATAATTGGGCTTTTCAAAGTATGGAAAATTTAATAAATAATTTTACCACTTACATTCAATTTTAAAAATGTACTAAATTAATCCAAACTCTCATAAATAGATTTGAATTAATTAGTTTACAAATAAAACCCCTAAAATTGTGGTAAAATAATTATTAAAAATTCTGACATTCCAAAAATATCAACTTATGCCCATAAATTGCAAAATTCACCATTTGAATTCTCATAACTTGTATTTCCCTAAAAATCCTGTAATACTTCCAAAATCCCATTAAACATATTCTAAAATACACAAAACAAGGTTAGCTAGTCCAAATATAAGGGTAAAATAGTTATTTTCCTGTGCTCATCACGTAACTATAGAGCTAAATGAAGGTTTTTAATTGGATGTTACTAAGAGATGAAGCTAATGAAGTTTTATATGCTAGAAGTGTGCATAAAGGGCATAACCTGTAAAAAAATGCAAGTAGACTTCCAATGCTATTTGAGGTTGAATATTGGGTAATAAAAAGAAGGTGTCTATCATATAACTATGTTGAATGAGGAGATAGTAGGAGAAAACTTATGAAGGCATCCCACAAAACCAAGTTTTACTTGAGTTAACCTTTTATTAGTCATTGAAGACAGTCGTTCTTCTCGTAGCTGTGACCAATCTGAATCCAATTGCTTGACTATTGGATCCAAAATCATGAAAACTCCTTCTTGAGTTTTAACATTAATTAATAATTTCTTGATAGCGTGAGACCTTAATCCCATTTTGTATCTATAAATCTACAATATGATTGAAGCTTCAATTACTTGACCATTATTAAACCTGATTTAACTAATTATGCCCATGTTGTGTTCTAGCCTCGAGAGAACTCCAAATTTATTTTAAAGACCAAGGTGTTCAGGGTTTTTTTATAGCATCCGACTAGTTTTTGGGACGTGTGTAAACCTCCCTACCCGTACACACCAGAAAAAAACTATTGGAAGTGATGGGATTTGAACTCAATACTCTCACTTTCTAAGATGGGTTCCTAGGCAACACACCAACTTCTAGAGTTAGAGATCTCCAAGTTTATTAACAATAGATATATTTTCTCTTTTAATTATTTTTTTCTATGTAATCATTTAAATGCGGTACAAGCTGGTGAGATTATAAATTATTAATCAACTACATAATTTTATGGTTTTACTTAGTTATTTTGTTTTCTCTTGAATGATATTTATTTGATATTTAGTTTTTTTTAAGCGAACAAATTATTTTATGTATATTTTTACCTAAGCATTTCTTTTCCATATTAGACTTCAGTCCACAGAATCTTTCAAATCTTATAGTAGATTAATCAAGATGAACCACAAGATTTTATTAACAATATGTAGCTTGTCCTTCAAGAAACACAAAGATTTGGATCTTGAAAGCTATGAATTTTCAAATACAATTTAGGGGCGTGAGGTGACTCTTGATTCAGGCAAGAGATTGTGCCCATGGAAGAGATCACAAGATAGGGATTTTTTTTCTAAATAGGGAAAAAATTATCCAATCACCAAATTTCTAAGTTTTTGGTAGACATGTAATTGGAACAAATTTATAAAATTTGTCTCGAAGATAGGAAGAAAAAATAAAAATAGAAAAGATAAATAACACATGTGAATCATAAACCTATTAATTAAATGCAACTTAAAAGCCATCATTAGAAGTTTTTAATGACCCCATTTACATAAACATATACATATATACAAATCAAATTAGGGGAGATTGTAAGAATCACTGTAAAGCTTACGAGTAAAATGGCTCTTAACCTGTTCAGCCCTTGCACACCTTTCTTTGGTGCTCGTCTCCCTTCTAACACTAAATCCACATCTCTTAGCACTCAAACCGTAGAGCCTATGGTTGTTAGACGCTCTGCAAATTATCATTCAAGTGTATGGGAGGACAACCTTGTGCAGTCATTAAAGAGCAATTATGAGGTAATAATATCCAATACAGAGTTAGAGAGTTGTATACTATAGTCTTTTTTTATACTCATTTTAATACGGTTGAGATCAGGGTACAGATATTACATTAAATGGCCAGGCAAATTGATCTAGCATTCCTTTCCAACAGTAACTCTTTGAGCGAGTCGACTTTGACCCTTTTAAAAAGGGGTCTTTCGGCTTTTAAAACACAAGATTATACAAGAATAATAAAAAAAGCATTTATCTTCCTTCTCTTTCTCTTTTCTCTCTACTTTCTTTTTCTCCTTTTCTGATCTCAGAAAATGACTGTATCCTTTTCTTTCCCCCTCTCACGTCTGTATCTTCTCTCTCTCTTCTATCTTTCCTGTCTCTTCTCTTCTCTCTTCCTCTTTTCTCTGCAGAATTTTTGCTACTAGAGCCTAGAAGTCTATCTCAGATTACTTTTCCATAGTTTAGATGATGCAGTTTGTGAGGTCCTTAGTTACTTTTGCAGTAATTATGTATTCTGGATATATGGAATATTACTTTACAAAATGGTTGGAATATTCTGGATATATGGATTATTACTTTAGAGAGTAATACATTATAGAGATTTTACTGTAAATTGTACAGGACGATCGACACATAATACGACATAATGAGCTAAAAGAGGAAGCAAGTTGTTTACTTAAACAGGCAACTGGGCCAGTCGTTCAACTTGAGCTCATTGACGACATCCAACGTCTTGGCATTGGATATCTCTTTGAGAAAGAAATCAAGGAAATGCTGATCACCATCTTCATTGGTGTAAAGAACAGTGACTTGGGGATTGGAGATGATCTCTATACTGTTGCTCTATGCTTTAGGCTTCTAAGGGAAAATGGATTTAATGTCTCACAAGGTAAATATGTCTTGGTTTCTATTTCCGTAGCATTTCTAAAGTTTTCTTTGATATAATTTATATGTCTATTTTATTTGAAGTGTAGCTCAATTCAATTTTCATTCAAAGGGTTTGTTTGGTAGATCATTCTTTGTGAACTAGAATGATTTTCATTCACAATTAAAACAATACCTCCATTTAAGGGTGAAACTTGACCCGACTCTCATAACCCAACTCAAAATTTGAGTGGGTTGGGTTAAGCATATTTTTTTGGGAGCACTTACACACACCCGGATTTTCTGCCTCTACACACCCGAAATCAGATTTTCGGGTGAAATTACAATTTTACCCCTGCGTTTCCATTCATTCGAATGAATGCCCAGTTCATTTTGGCATTCATTCGAATGAATCATCAAGTGTATTTTCAATTCATTCGAATGAATGGGCTGAACAGTAACTCGGAATACTCTTCAGCCCCATTCATTCGAATGAATGGATGATTAATTCGAATGAATAGTAAAAAAAGGTCACCATTCCTTCCATTCATTCGAATGAAACGATCATTCATTCGAATGAATCGATCATTCGAATGAGCGGAATTTTCGTTCATTCCATCATTCGATTCATTCGAGTTCCGTTCATTCCATCATTCGATTCATTCGAATCATTCATTCGAATGATTCGAATGAACCTTTAGTTCAGTACTTTAGTTCAGTACATAATATTTTTTTTTTTTAAATTTTAAACTTATTTTTTAAGCATTGTGTATTTCTAAAATTTTTCAAATTGAATATCCAGACTAATTACGATAATCTCATAAAAATACTTTAAGTTTTTAAGGTCTTTTGACACTCCTAAATATTTAAAACACAGTGTTTTACAAATAAGGGTATCCCTAGGGTGTGCCAAAAATACATTTAGGAGTGTCAAAAGACCTTAAAGTCTTAAAGTATTTTTATTAGGTTATCGTAATTAGTCCGGATATTCAATTTGAGAAATTTTGGAAATACACAATGCTTAAAAAATAATGTGCATAGTGTATTAAATAATAAAATCTCCTTTAAAACTTTAAAGTTGTTTTTCATGCACTGTGTATTTCCAAAATTTCTCAAATTGAATATCCGGACTAATTACGATAACCTAATAAAAATACTTTAAGACTTCAAGGTCTTTTGACACTCCTAAATATATTTTTGGCACACCCTAGGGATACCCTTATTTGTAAAACACTTTGTTTTAAATATTTAGGAGTGTTAAAAGACCTTGAAGTCTTAAAGTATTTTTATCAGATTATCGTAATTAGTCTGGATATTCAATTTGAAAAATTTTAGAAATACACAATGCTTAAAAAGTAAGTTTAAAATTTAAAAAAAAAAAATATTATGTACTGAACTGAAGGTTCATTCGAATCATTCGAATGAATGATTCGAATGAATCGAATGACGGAATGAACGAAACTCGAATGAATGGACGATTCATTCGAATGAATGGGGCTGAGCAGTATTCCGTTTTACTGTTCAGCTTATTCATTCGAATGAATTGAAAATACACTTGATGATTCATTCGAATGAATGCCAAAATGAACTGGGCATTCATTCGAATGAATGGAAACGCGGGGGTAAAATTGTAATTTCACCCGAAAATCTGATTTCGGGTGTGTAGAGGCAGAAAATCCGGGTGTGTGTAAGTGCTCCCATTTTTTTTCTTATATTAGAGTTGGGTTGGTTTTGAAGGATTAAAAATTAGAATTAAATTTGGGTTAAGTTGAGTTCGACCTCTAAAAAACCAACTCGATCAATTTTTTTATGAATACTTTTTTTTTTTGTTATAATTTAATCAATAATCATGTTGTTTATCTATGAAAATTTAGTTATTTGCATGTTGTTTGACTTTTTTCCAAATGTTAAAAGTGTGGAAGTATGTTTTTTTTAGAAATGAATTTTTTTGTTTGTTTCCAATTTAATTGTCAGTTTCTTGCGCATCAAATGTACGGAAATATTATTTATTTAAAAAGTAAACTATATTAATTTAGATGTTTATGAAGAAAACTCTAAATCAATGTAAATTTGGGTTTAAAATTGGATTGGGTTGGATCCTTGGGTCAGATTGAGGTAGGGCTGGGTTACAGAATTCAGGCTTTTAAGCCAGGTCAGATTCGACTAGGTTTGATATGAGTTGAGTTGGATTTGGGAAAATCGACCCCAATCCACCCATCTTTCACCCCTAACTCCTTTTCAAGAAGGCTCAAAGGGTCATTCTTGAATGGTTGAGTATGTAATGATAGGACTGAGTATCTATCCGAAAGGACTAGCCTATTAGGTGAAGCAATCCAAATCTTTTATAAATCCCTAGATCTACCTCTACACTTTTCAATGTGGGACTCATTTGCACAGGCATCCCGTCTGCCAAGGGATCTCCTGAGTCCACATGAGGTATCTTGAGACCTAGTTCTAATACCACTTGTCAGGACTGTGTATCCATCCCAAAAGACTAGCCCATTAGATGGAGTAAAACAGATCATTCATAAATCCCTAGATCTCCCTTTAAACTTCTAATGTAGGACTCGTTCGAGCCCCAACATATAAGTCTTTCAGTACGGACCACACACACTAACTTTTTCGAAATCATTCTTATTCTTTGTTTCATTCTTTCTCATTCTAGATATCAAGCACTGATTTGAATGTGTTATAATTTGACTCTAGCACTGATTTGATGAACAGACATTTTCAAGGCCTTCATGGACGAATCAGGCTCTTTCAATACAAGCAGTTGTGGTGATGTAAAGGCATTGTTGAGTTTGTATGAAGCTTCATACGTTGGTTTTGAAGGCGAAACCTTCTTAGATGAAGCTAAAAAATTTACCACTATGCATCTAAATAGTGTTAAAGGGAACATTGACGATATCCTTACCAAACAAGTTGAACATTCTTTGGACATTCCCTTGCATCGGAGGATGCCAAAGTTGGAGGCAAGATGGTATATAGAAGAAATTTATGAAAGAAAGGAAGACATGAGCCCCACCTTACTTGAATTAGCTAAGCTTGATTACAATATGGTTCAGTCAATTTACCAAGAAGATGTCAAGAACATGTCAAGGTTAGTCCCAATATTTACATATTTTTTGCATCCATCTAATGGGTATTGGTTTTTAAGGCTAAGAGATTTATTGTGCACTATTTGTACTTCATTCTTTACATTTGTTAGTGTAAAAGAGAGACTTTTATTTGATCGTTAAATGAATCTTGACTGTTAAGTTGAGATGTCGTTGTATCAGTTTTATGGAAATTTAAATATAGAGAAAAAAATTAAAAATAGCTAGAAATAGAAATAGAAATTTTAAGACTAGATTTGGTGAGTTGAGTTGATTTATTGTACCTTCAAAAAATATGTAAAATTTGTTTAAAAATGACTCAAAATATATTTGTTTGGTGAATTGGAATGATTTTACTTGTCTTAACATTAAAAATAAATAGTTTTTTTTTCTAAAAAGCCTAAAAATAGAAAAAAGTTATAAATGGATAAATTGAGTTGGAAGGATTTGTTCCTATCTTATCATATCAATAACTAAAGAAAGAAGAAAATTCATTTAAAAATAGCTAAAAATTGAAAAAGAGGGCTTTTACTATTAGATTTGGTGAGTTAAAAGGAGACCCGTTTTTCAATATATATGTCATTCATCTTCAATTTTGTGAATTAGTTATCTTTTCTAGTTTTTCGTTTTAGAAATAGATTTTCGATTTAATAATTATATATTTCACGTTGATATTGAAAGTTTTTTTTTTATGAATCAATAGATGTTTTCATTTTTAAATAGATATTTATTTATTAATTGATTATTTTAATTACAAAATAGTATCAATAGATAACATTATGATATATGCAGAAATCATAGTATAACTAGTTACACGAAATGACTTAATGGGTTTCTAAACTTGCATATTAGAACAAAAGTTGCTTTCATAATCAATTCATCGGTCAAGACTCAAAAGTACATAATCCATTCAAATCATCTTTATAATCATTATCATTATCAACGAAGCTACTAATCTATTTGGGAATTGACAGAGATGTCTTGTTTTTTTATAATAACGGACATTGAGATTGTCTTTTTTGTTCACTTGTCCTAATTTAAGTGATGAAAAGATATAACATATTACTTATTATAAAAGACGTTGATGTCTCAGTCAATTCACAATCCGTTTATTTAGATTCAGTGGCTTTGTGAGTTACACTCATTCATTCTATCTTATAAAATAATTAAAATCTTTCTAATATGTCTATTTTTTTAATAGTTGGTGGAAGAAATTAGGTCTTGGAGAGAAATTGAACTACACAAGAGATCGTTTGGTGGAGTGCTTTCTATGGGCTATTGCGTTGATGCCTCACCCTCAATTCAGGCATTGTAGACAAGAATTTACAAAAGTCAATCAACTAATTACAACACTTGATGATGTTTATGATGTCCATGGTACTTTAGATGAATTGGAGCGATTTACGGATGCAATTGAAAGGTACATAAAGTTTTTCTCTTATTCTTACTAGACTTTTTTTTTTCATTATTCTTTTTCTCATTATTAGTTTTAAAAATGGATTTTTTGGTTTTCTTATTGTTTTAAAAATAACTTTAGAAAAATTATCTAAAAATGATTATTTCTTGAAAATATTAAATTATATCATGCACAAAGTACTTGCATGAAAAGATAAACAACAAAATACTTTTTAATACTTATCTACCTCCAAATAATGGATTGTACAGGTGGGACACTGATGCTATTGAAGAGCTTCCAAATTACATGCAGATATGTTATATGGCCATTTTCAACACTGCCAACAACTTGGGTTATCTAAATCTAAAGGAACAAGGCGTGAATACCATACCATGCCTAAAGAAGGCGGTAACGATTTCTTAGTTTTGATTTCTATATTTTGTAATTGATAGAAAATATTGAGTTTTAAAAATGTAAAAAAAAAAAAAATGATATTTTTAAACTCAACTCAATTGAATTTCTAAGTCAAATTCAAGTTTTCGAGATTTTAACCATGCTTTCACATGGGCTTGGTCCAAGCTTTTAAGTTGATTATGGCTAAATTTTTATGTCCATACATGACCCGACCCCAGAAATCATGCAGGTCGGTTCATGCAAGTTTGGTCAGCGGGTTAGGTCGGGTTGAGAAGACAAAAACCCGCATGGAATTCGGGTCGGGTCGGATTGAAGAATCTTCAAGTTAACTCGGTCCGTCCCGGCCCAGCTAAAATTAGGCTAAAATGGATTCAGAATGCGGGTCGAGTCAGAATTCGAGTTGAGTCGGGTTAGAATTTGAATCGGGTGGATCAAGAATTTTAGGTCAATAGCTTGGGTAGGGTCGGATTAGATTCCAAAACTCCACTAATGGGCTTAATATGGGCCTATTTTTATGCCTATATGCTTGATCAAAGTATTCCGAATGGGTTTGATCCAAGCATTAAAATGGTCTTAACCCTTTAAGCCCATAGATTTGTTCTTTCCTTAACACTTGATATATTTATATTTAAAAATTAATCAAATATTTTTGTTACTCAATTTCTTAGTTGTTATATTAATTGCAAAATTATTCGCTAAATCATGCGTTTATCGCAGTGGACAGATTTATGTAAAGCATACTTGACAGAAGCAAGGTGGTACCACAGTGGAGATGTGCCTACTCTTGAGGAGTATCTGAACAATGGATGGATTTCAAGTTCAGTACATGTTGGATTTGCTCATGGATACGTCTCTATGGATCAGAAGATAACAAAGGAGGCATTAGAATGTCTAGAAAATAGACCAGACCCCATAAGAGGCTCAGCTATGGGTAGTAGACTCATTGATGATTGGGGAACTTCAGTGGTTTGCATCCTTCCCTTTCTTTATTATATTCGAAAAACTTTGACCTGTGAGCCCATTACCCCTAGGACACACTAAGGTTAGGTCATGAGGAGTCGAACCCACAACCTCCCGTTTCCTGAGGCGGGAGGCAACCAGTTAAGCTACACCTATGTCGGTGATAACTCTATATTATCATACTTGACAATAGAAATTATTTATTAATTTCGAACTTTCAATAATAGCCTTTGGATGAGAATCTTGACTGAATTCAGAAACTGAAACTTAACATATTTTTCTTCATCCAAGAGCTTTAATTGAAAGCTAATACCTATTTTTATGAACCAGTTCACAATTAATATTTCTTGACTTTGACAAGATAACTAGTCTTACTTGGATTGTGAATAAGCTTTGGTCCAACCTAAGTTCAATTTAGGGTTGGCCCCATAATTTGGTAGGTCAGACTTGAGCCAAGGGTGGCCCCACTTACTCAACCAATCACCCCTAGCCCGTTTTCATCTTAAAAATTCACATAATTTCATTGTGAACCTATTCACAATGGAGGATTTATCAAAAAACAACACACCTAACAATGCTAGTTTTCAAAGAAAAAAAAATTGAATTTACCTCTAAGAAACCGCTGAGAACCCAATATAAAACCTCCACAGATATTACCCACTGCCTTTAGAGCACCAAGTGAGACAATGGAGGCTCGAACATAACCTGGAGAAAACCCTTTTTCTTTTTACTTTTTTTAGAGGAAGTCTCTTAAAAGTGCCTAATTTCTTTTTACTTTTTTACCACATTGTTTTCAACAAAATACAGGACGAAGTAGCAAGAGGTGATGTTCAAAAATCCATTCAATGCTACATGCATGAAAATGGGGCTTCTGAGGCAGTGGCTAGAGAACATATATGGGTTCTAATTGACAAAGCTTGGAAGAGGATGAATGAAGATCAAGTCTTACCTTCTCCATTCCCCAAACAATTAATGGATTCCATAATAAATGTAGTAAGGATGTGCCATGGTTATTACCAACATGGTGATGGGCTTGGTATTTCAGATGGAAAGACCAAAGACAATCTCATCAAACTCATTGTAGAACCAATTCCATGATACTATCATGATTTATTAAATTTATATGATAATAATAAATTTGAACTTATTTAAAATTAATTTGAGCTTATCAATGATGATAGTGATAATAATTAATTTGAGCTTATTAAAAATTTGACTATAAATGGCATAACAAGTGATCTTGCAATGTTTCTGCTTTGCATTGTTGATAGCTTTTTGAATTTCATCCAAGATCGATACTTTGCACCAGAGTTTGAGTCGATGACACTCATTTGACTGAGCGAATCATTTAAATTAGAAATGTCTCATTCGTTAGGTGCTAAGGTCAAATTCAGAAATGTGATATGATAATATTTCTATTATTTGTATGATATGATATGTGTATTCTATTTCTCACTATTTTAGTTGTTGTTAGTCATCGTGGATGAATTGAAGCCATTTAAAATCCTACAAGCTATTAACTACGACTGATTAAAAAACTTTGAACCAACATGTCATCTATTTTTAGCCATTGGTTGTGCATCACGGTTTATCAATACAATGTTTTAATTGTTTTTTTTTTTTTTTTAATTTACATGTGAAAAACCGTGGGATACTAAGTGTAAAACCTCCATTGGTGAGCCCACTATCTCTAGGGCACACCAAGGTTAGGTCATGGGGGCTCGAACCAGCAACCTCCTGCTTCCTAAATGGGGAGGCAACTAGTTGAGTTATACCCATATGGGTATTGTGAAAAATTTAAACCATTCTTCAACTCATTAATTATAATTGATTAAAATAGATTTAGGGACCAATATGTCATATGTGTTTCTTAGATAGAGGTGAATTTTTAATATAAGATCGTTTAATTGAATACACGGTAAGATGTTAAAATGATGAAAAATGTTAAATTTATCTTAAGTTTATATTCTTTCCTACTCTATTGTGATTTTGTTAGGACCTGAGTATCGTTCCCAAAAGGCTTACCCATTAAGTGAACTGATCCAACTCCTTTATTAGTCTCTAAATATCCCCCATTCACAATTAATGTAGGACTAATTCACAGCCCCAATCCCCACCCACCCCCCCACCCCTTTCTCTCTCAGGAGGCTCTTTTACGGATAAAACGTCTTCGGCCATCCCATCGAACTAGGGAATCTTTTGAGTCCACATACGTTAACTTGGAGATACGACTCTTATACCACTTGTCCTAACATATTGCTAAGCTATTTTATTGTTATATTCTCTGATTCATAATTTTAGAGTTTTTATTCTTTGACTCTTTGAAAGTTTATATAGATAAAAGAAAAATCTTAGAAATAAAAATCTCTCCATTCAGTTGTTAGCCTGTCATTCATTTATAACCATATATTAGAGGTAATCAAAACTAATAGGTGTATAATCCGCGTCTATACGTATTTTACATCTTACATTAATAATCGCAATAAATTATCAATCATGCATTCTGATTTTTCATTTATTAAAATTTTCATTATAATAATTATGAATTTCATTATACTAAGAAACTTCAATTCAAGCCTTAGTCTAGATAAAATTTCTACTTATAATTCCAAATCCAAATATTTCATACATTCTTAAAATGAACCTTGGATTGGAAAAATCAAGTTCTACCTACCCTAAATATTTCATCCACTCTCCTCGAATATCTTAGAATAACTTCAATCATAACATCATAAAAAGAATCAAAATTAAATTAAATTCTCATCACATATAAATTAAATAATTGGAGGACCATAATTCTAAATAAATCCACCATTCATTTATTTATAAAATATGAAATTAAAAATACAACATAATGGAATTTTGAAATTAAAGAAATAAGAAAAATACAATGGAAATCAAAATCGACCAACCTTAGAACCCAATGTGGATCAAGAATCCCACAGTCATTCTTCTTCTTTTGCACAATCTTTCCTTCAATGCCCAAGTTCAATTTTCTCAATGAGAGAGGACTAGTATTTATAGATGAGAGGATGTGGAATGAATGGTTTGGATTTAAAGATTTAAATAAAGCAAGTGACACATGGAGGACTGATATAGTTTGTACTAAATATGGAATGACTTAAAGGAGGCAAGGAGGTGGAAAAAATAGTAAAATTCGTATAAGGAAAGTGGGTGCAAAATCCCATTTTTTACACATGTATCATCTTACAGCTCAGTTTGACCTATTTAAATCTGAATCAGGAAAAGTTCTTAACTACAAAGTTGTATCCCTTGAAGTCTTCTTTTCAACACAAAAAAAATCAAAGCGATCGAACATTGGAGTAAAATGTTATGGCCAAAATACTGAATATGTGCGCCGCTCACCGGCGCCGGTCCTCTCTGTTCAAATCTGAAACGGGAACAACTGGAAGGGAAGGTAAACAACCCCTTTTTTTTTTCTTCCAGATTTGAAAAAAAAATAAAATCGATGATGATCGAAGTAGGCTCTTGATGCCATGTCAGATATGAAAATAGAGACAAATATGTTCTCTTAATGTAAGGAGAGAGACCCTAATTCATGTATTAATAGGGAAAAAAATGTATTACAAATAAGGAGGGGAATTTAATTACAATGTAACCCCAATATTGTAAATGGGGAAAGTTCTATTCTACGAATGTAACAGCTCATTTGACACAACCTTGTTCACAGCAGCTTGTATGGATCTTTTGATATTTTTTTGTGGCCTATCTGATTGGCTTCTTCTCCATCGAGTTCTGCTCGGGCCTGTATACTTTCGGCTAGATTTGTATGCTTTTCTTTCTGAGGCAGCTTGTCTCTCCCATTTTTTGTAATTCTTTTATGGTATTTTCTCCCCTTTGAATGATCCGACCCAAGTTTCACCCCTAGCTCTCGTAATTCATAAATAGCTATATATTGTGCCTGTTGGTGCTTAAGTTTGATAGGCTAATGTGGGGGAGTTTAAGCGACAATAGCTTATGATTTGTCCATAATATTCTAAATTTTCATTATATCATATTTTTTATTAGTTAGAACTCAAAACTTGTTTCGAGCAGGCCAAACTTGGCCCAGTACATTCAGGTTTTTAGCTGAATTGCCTCGAGTCCATCCAGGCCTTAATCTTAGTCTAGATTCTAGAAGTTGAGTGATAGATTTCTGGCCCATGTAAGAAATGACTACCTTATTACTATACTCGTATCAATTACTTGAGAACTATAAAATTGAATTAAATAATATATATGAAAAAAAAACTAAAATAAATTGAGATATAGTCATTCAATGCATTTATTGTCTCCAACATATTTCATTAGAAAATATATTTTCCAATTTAATATTTTAAGAGAAGCCTTCCTAGATAAGAAGATTTCACAAGTCTTCATGGCGCTTTTTTTTTTTTTTTTCCCTTAAAAAATAAAATTTAAAATTATGACTCAAAAAATTCTACAAAATGCTTCAGCATAGGCCCTCCAAGTGGAGCCCCATTTGATGATTGATCTAAAGTCTAAACCAACCAAAATATTATTACTTTTATTTAAATCCAACGCTTAATTGATATTCATTTGATTAAAAAAGTTTTTTAAGTAGTTTATTTTAATCCTACAAATGGAACGGCAAGATATTTCAATGAGTTCTATTATGGGTGCAGCTCTATTGGTTGCCTCCGCTTTAGGAAATAGGAGGATTTGGGTTTGAGCCCCCATAGTCTAACTTTGGTGTGCCCTAGAGATAGTGGGCTCACGGCTTTTACGCTGGTTATCCCATGTAAATTCAAAAAAAAAAAATACAATCAACTATTTTTTATTAGAAGGTGGGCCCAACATAGTTGTTAATTTCATTCTATTCCGGTCAAAATCAAAGACATATAAGTTCCATTAAGATACAAACACCGAAGAAACAATTTCAATATAAATATGATAATTATTTGATAATTCACATACTCTATTTAATTATATTTAATAAATTTGTTGAAACTATCATTGAATTGATCAAATGAATAAGAGTTAATTAAAGAATTTATAAAATTTATTACATTCTTTTCATTTAATTTATCTAATGGTGAGTTTAACAGTTTTACAAAAAAATAATTAAAAATACATATTTATATCTTTATACTAAAAATTAATAAAAGATTTAAAATTTTAAAAATAACTCTCACATTTTTTTTTTATCTTTGAAACATGGGTTCAAATCTCAGAAAAACGGGCCGATATCTCTCTCTTTTCAATTTTTTTTAACAATTATCGGTGGTGTATTTTACTTTTTATTTATTTTTCTGAAAAAAATTAAAAAAAACAGAAAACAGCCTTTTTTTTAAAAAAAAAAAAATTGGAAAACTTAAATATTGGTCTGGGCCCATGGCCGATATCTGAAGTTTTTTTTTTTTAAAAAAAAAATGATTTTTGTGGATATCAGTCAATATCCTAAAGTTCGGCCGATATAATACGTGTCGATTGAGATTTGGACCTCTAGTTTGAAGTCGTCCTTAATTTGTTATTATAAAAGACATTGTCATTAAAAAAAAAAAATAGAAGACATTGAAAATCTTTACAAAATCAACAGAGAAGGATAGAGAATTAAATTAATGAATTCAAAAGTCTTTAGAAAAATATCGTAACACATTTTTATTTAGAATCCATCAACGTCAATAGATCGATCAACTGAAAAGATTTACATTTAAGTTTTTATTTTTATTTTTATTTGATCTGAAAAATTATATAAAAAATTAGGATTAATTTTCTCAAACGTCATCCCCATGTGCGATACTTGTAGTTGGACTTTACTAAGCCAACAAAAGTGACGTTGAAGTTGATTGTGTTTTATAATTTTAAAATTAGAGTTGGGTTGAATTGAAGAAAAAAATTCGAATTTCAGAAGTAGTCCTTTCAAATGAAATGGAAATCGAACTCAAGACTCTTATTTCCATTATCATCGTATGATTCATATTGTTCAATGATAGAGATCAATCTAATCACAGTCAAAGTTTGAACTGTTCAAAGAAGTAAGTAAAATTGAGAGTTTTATTCTTATATAAGTGCGTTTAAGAGAGAGAAAAGAGAGGACTTGAATCTTCACCAATTTAATAAATTGATCATCCTTTGATTTTTCTCAAAATGGCCTAATCAGATCTATTTGTCACGTTCGCGAAATTTTTACTTATTTTTACTCAAAATCATCGATATTGGTGATATACCGGATATCGCCCGATATCAACCGAATATTGGTCTATCGGTTGGCCGTGGTGGTGGAGTTGGTATGAGCAGGGCTTGAAATAAGCTTACAGACCACATCTAAATTGAGTTCCCTTCACTGCTTCTTAGACCATGTAAATTTGAAGAATCCAATTCCCACCAATTTGCTGAAATCTATACTATTTCCTTCCCTCTGTAATGAAGATTCAATTGCCATTTTATAGATGATAAGATAAGCGAAAATCCACGTCCAATCTGTTGTCAAATGTAATTATTTCATTAAGAAAATAACAAGTTACGTGGGAGTTCTTAATTTGATTCTCACTCCACTCTAAAGGGTTATTTTTCATAGAGCTACCCACAGGGCTCGACACATGTTGAGGCATAAGGCAAAAAAATCTAAATAGGATCTTCTTGGTATTTAATATATTATTATAAATAATAATTAATTAAAATTTTAATTATATATAATAATAAAATTATCTAAAATCTATTTTGCTTACTTTTTTGAGATGTAAAATTACTAATTAAATTTTTATATTCATGTTTTGCTAAAATATAGTTGCAAATATGGTTAATTCATTTAGTCTTTAAATTTATGAAAAATTAAAATGAACTAAATTGAAAGGTTAAAGAACAAAGAACATGATACTGTGAAAATAAGAGAATTGATGAACGGTTACAATGTCCTCTATTATTCTACCAACTCACCAAAGATCTCTAAATTAAAAGTCACAACATGATTTGTAGAGAGGAAATATATTGTTAAATAAAATTTTATAGGCACATATTTAAACTAAAAGAAGCACAAAATAATCCAAAATCCCAGCCCTACAAATTCACAAATCAACACCTACATAAAATGCAAACAATACAAGAAATTGTTAGGAGAATCCCTTGAAATATATTCCCCTATCTAAAGTACTTTAATCAATTGCTTATTTTATAAACAGAAGAGGTCCCTCTTGACTCTTGAGTACATGAAATTACTGAATTTTTCTAGCTTTGTAGCCGTTATAATTCTTTGCCAACATATGTAATTTTCAAAATACTTGATCCACTTATTAGATGAAAGATCTTTTAGGTCTAAGATCAAAATTGGAGATCTTCAGTTGAATGGTTGAGTATTTTCTAAAATTATGTCCTAACTCTCGATGAATATCTCTACTAAAACTAGTCTCATTTCAATTGTAGAGTATTTATTACCAAATATCTTATCATAATTCAAAAAAGAAAAGAAAAACTCTTGACAAATCCCTCAAAAATTGAATACTTTGTATTTCCTCTCATTGCAAATGGTTTTACCATTTTTCATCTAAGACAAACAGGCTTAGACATGTCCATTTTCCCACATACTTTGTCCCTCAATCCCATCCACTCTACCATGCAATCAAAATAGGAGTGTGGCCTTTTTCAAATGGGAGCCCAAGGCCCAGGCCTAACTTGCCTTATAGTTTGGCTGGACCTGAACATGTTTAGTCTTGTCCCCTTTTCCACATACTCTATCCCTCAATCCCATTCAGTCCACCATACAATCAAAATAGAAGTGGGACCCTTTTTAAATGGGGGTCTAAGGCCCATGCCTAACTTGCCTTATAGTTAGGCTGGACCTGAACATGCTTAGTCTTGTCCCTTTTTTCACATGCTCTGTCTCTCAATCCCATTAAGTCCACCATGCAATCAAACTAAGAGTGGAGCCCTTTTAAATGGAGAGGGGACCTAAGGCCCAGGCCTAACTTACCTTATAGTTAGGCCAGGCCTGACTACCGAGTGTATGTAAAGAAACTTACAAACGAATTTTATTCATGAATCAAGCGAAATAGAATTTGACTGAATGAATTAGATTCATGAGAAGTGGGTTGAATTGCGACTTGGAACAAAAATTAATTTCATTGAGCTCATTTTATTCAATTCTTACTATTTTTAAAATGAAACTGATCCTTTAACTCTCTCTTCCTACCGCAAGGATTAGCAAAGACTCATGGATGATCCGTTAGTGTGAAATTGATGAGTTTTCTCTCCAAATTTTTACTTGGATCGATGGAGGAAAGAAAGGGCCCGAACACGACACATTTGACCGACTTGCATCCGAAACAACCCGTTTACATCAGTTTTGGGTTTGGCCCAATCATGCAAGCCCGCTTGTCGTCTTCAAAGGTCCTACAAAATCCACATCAGCTGATGAGTCAACAATATGTGGACCCTACCATATATGCCAAACTTGTAGGAAAAAAACACCCCAAATTGTAGGCTGAGCGAGTGAGTTTGGTGTGACTCACCGAGCTAACCAGAGAAAGGAAGGTTTCCTTCCAACGTGCATATATACTTGCTAATATTGGAATTCCAAGTTTTCCGATGTTACACTTCCATACCATTTTTATCCAAATGAGAAGAAAATGTTATATTTAATTTCATTGGTTTAGAAAATGTTAGAAATATCCATATTTTATGATTTTAAAAATTATGATATTTTATTTTACTTAATTTCTACTTTTGTTATACAGTCTTAGTTGGACTATTTTGTTTAAAAGGCTAAATTCATATGAGATGATTATTTTTTATTATATTGGATGTAGCTTAATTCGTAATCTCCGGCTTCAGAAAGTGGGAGGTGCCGAGTTTGAGCCCCTATGGTGTCACCTGATGTCTCCTAAGAGTAGTGGGTATCACCTGGAGGTTTTACGCTGGGTTTTCAGTCATTTTTTCACAAGTAAATTAAAAAAAAAAAAAGATATTAAATAAGATTAAAAGTGAAGTTAAATAGCAGCAATAATACTCTACTCCATATGAAGAAGTGCGAAGTGTTAAAATGTTTATCAACCGTTCAAAAGTGGATCTGGTCCTATACTCCTATGTAAGCTGACACCAACCGTTCAAAAGAAGGGGAAAAATAGAATTACCCCACAGTTCATCCCAGCCGTCCATTCCATCCACTTCCTACCCTTGCCCCTCGTCAATTTGCCGTCAAGCTTGGCCGTCAAAGTTAACGTTTTCCGTCAAGAGAGTAAAATTTAAAGATAAATTACATAAGAGTTTTGTTGGAAAAGTTAAACCATCTTATAAAAGAGTTTTTCTTTTTAAATTAGACAATTTAAATATACATATAATGAATATTTTATTTTTTTAACATTCATCTAGTCCTACCTTTTTCTTAAATAAATTTAATGGTTTAATTTAAAATTCAATTGAATCAAATCTTATAGATTTATTGATGCGGACATCAGTGATTTTGGCCATGGCATTAGATTTCTAATTAGTTGTAAATTTACCTAACATGGGTCTATTTTAAATTTTTTAATAGACTTTTACATCTATTTTCAATTTTTAATAGATTCCATATGTCTCATGCACCATCATTTACTGTTATCCTATTGAATCTTTCTTAATGTTGTTAGCATGTCCCACATCACCTGTGGGCTTTTAGATCTTGGAGTTTATAAGCAGCTAGATTTCCACTTCTTTCAAGTCAATTTTTAGAGATGAGTTCTAGCCATGCATTTAACATGGTATTAAAGTAGGAATACCATAGGACAGGTTAATTGGGCTTTAGGTGCACCATCCATCTATTAGGTCATGGGGACTCAAACCTATGACCTCCTACATCCTAAGGTGGGAGGCAACTAGTTGAACTACACCCATGTGGATTTACAAGTTACATGTTGACAATACGTTCACTGATGATTTCCATTGAATGCGACGTTAAATGGGCTTTAGGCAGTGCCACCCAGGGGTAAAAAAATCGGCCGATACTGTACATATAGGCCGAATTAATTTGGATTTTTGAAGACCGTTCTCTCTCGGCCGATACGTATGGTATCGGCCAGAGAGAGAAAAGTTCGGCCGAGATATCGACCGAATATCGGCCGATTTTTATTTTTTATTTTAAAAAAAAAGATATCGGCATGGGCCCAGTCGATATCTAGGCCGCTATTCGTCAGATACGGGCGAATATCGGCCTAGATATCGGCCGATATTTATATTTTTTAATTTTTTTTTGAAAAACAGCATTTTTTTTTTAAATGATTTTTTTCAAAATAAAAAACCACCGAGATTTAAAAAAAAAAAAAATGAGGAGAGAGAAAAATTTCGGTCGATATCTTGGCCGAACCGAGATATTGGCCTAATTTTTCGACCTCTGGTGCCACCTAGGAACACCTAATCTCGTACTTATATATATATAAATATATAATAAAATTATAAATAGGGGCGAGACTTGGAAAAGTGGGGAAGCATACAATTACTATCTTAATTTGCATCTAAGATGGCAGCACTTAGCCTATGCATACCTTTCTTTGGTCATCGTTTGGCTCTTAATTCAAGTGTGCAAATGACAGTTAGATCATTGAAATGCCTTTCAAGCACTAAAAAATTAGAGCCTATACTTGTTAGGCGATCTGCAAATTATCATTCAAGTGTTTGGGAAGACAAGTTTGTGCAGTCACTAAAGAGCGATTACGAGGTAATTTTTGTACTTTTAATCTAATCTTTCTCATCATCATGACTTTAAAATGGTCCAAAATTGATGTTTATCATGGGACAAAGATGCGTTTGGGTCATGACTAAGCCGAACTCTGAACCTGCATGTAAAAATTAGAAAAAAATAGGGTTTGGGTTGACGCGGGATTGATTGGCTCATTTTCTAGCCCAAGTTCAGTTACGAAATCTGATTTTCTTTTATCAATATTACATATAAATACATAATTTATTTAATATATAGTTCATATGCTTATAGAATAATGTAAAATTCCATTTTAAACTCAACGAAGTTCGAGACCATATAAACCCCCAAATGCATTTTAGGCCTGAAATATAGGCTTGGGTCTTATAAACACCATATGGGCTAAATCTGTGAGAGTTAGCTTAACGGTTAAGAATTCTAATAAGTTGTGGGAGGTTCTGGATTCAAGTCTTAGTGTCAATATAAAAGGGCCACTCCCCCTAGTTTTATCCGGTGTGTGTGGATATGAAGGTTTGTCCATGCCCCAATGACTTAGTAGGTGCTCTAAGAGACTTGAATACCTTGGACTTCGAAAAAAAAACCCATACGGGTTAGGCTCGGGTTTGACAAAATTGGGTTAACTCAGGCTTAAGCCAGAATCAAGCCCTTTAATTGCAATTTATTCTCTGGACATACCCACAACCTTGTCTCGAACCCATCGACTTGCAACTCTAGTGAAACCCACTACCTTCATCATTTGTATGCAATGCGTCTCAAGGAAATGTGAGAGTTGAATTGCACAGGGTGATAGGTACCTAAGCCAACATGAGAAATTAAAAGAGGAAGCAATTCATTTGCTAAGAGAGGCATCTGGTCCAGTTGCTCAACTTGAGCTGATCAACAACATCCAATGCCTCGGCATTGGATATCTCTTTGAGAAAGAAATCAAGGAAATATTAAACACCATATTCGACGTCGTCGGCGATGAGAATTGTGAATTTCGGATGGGGTTGATCTCTACACTGTGTCTCTATCCTTTAGACTCCTCAGACAACATGGATACAATGCCTCACAAGGTACTTATGCTCTAGTTACCATCTCAAATTTCAAATTCATTCATTGAAAGTCATGATCCAACTCTAACATTCATATGAACAACAGATGTTTCAAGGTCTTCATCGACGAATCGGTTCTTTCGATACGAGCATTTGTAGCAATGTGAAGGGATTGTTGAGTTTGTATGAAGCTTCATTCCTCGCTTTCGAAGGCGAACCATCTTAGACGAGGCGAAAACATTCACAATTAAGCATCTAAAGAGTGCTAGAGGAAACATTGATGAAATCCTTGCCAAACAAGTTGAGCATTCTTTGGAACTTCCCTTGCATAAGAGGGTGCAAAGGTTGGAGGCCAGATGGTACATAGAAGAAGTTTGTGAAAGAAAGGAAGATATGAGTCCTATTCTAACTGAACTAGCTAAGCTTGATTACAACATGGTTCAGGCACTCTACCAAGGAGATGTGAAGAATGCATCAAGGTAAGGCCTTAGAATTCTGAAAATAGCACAGAATCTAAACTGTCAATTAATACTTTTTGGCCTAAGCACATATTGACATATTATAAAAATTACAATTTGAATAATATTAATATACATATAAAATGAATAGTTTAGTTTTTTTAACATTCATCTAGTCCTAATCTTTTTTAATAAATATTTTAAAAATTTGGAGACCTTCTTAAAAATTCAATTGAATCAAATCTTATAGACTTATACACGTTGCTATTACCTACGGCTGCATTTGGATGAGGGATAAATTTTGCAGGGGTGGATAACCAATTATGAATACCCTTTGCATCAAAAGGATAAACAAAAGTGAGAGTGGAGGGATAAACAATGGTAAAATTAAGATTTCTTACCTTTACTCTTTAGTTACCAAACAACGATAACGAAAGATAGGACCCTCCCTCATCCAAACACAGCCAATAATACGTAAATTTACCTAACATGGGTCTTCATCATTTTTAATAGGTGGTGGAGGAATTTAGAAATTGGAAATAAATTAAGTTACACTAGAGACCGGTTGGTGGAATGTTTTCTATTTGCTCTTGGAACAATGTGGCATCCTCGATACAGGCGTTGCAGGGAAGAACTCACAAAAGTCAATCAACTAATTACGACTGTGGATGATGTTTATGATGTGTATGGTTCATTGGATGAGTTAGAACTTTTCACAAATGCATTTGAAAGGTAAATTTATATTTTATTTCTTCTATTTTCTATGGGTGGCTAAATACGGGCGTTATCTTTTAGGAAGCACGGGTTTTAGTGAACTTCCCATTTTGCCACTCATCCATCTATAAAAATCGGTTCACTTATCGGTGCACCGGACATGATCACTTGGAAATCGGTTCATCAATTTCTTGAGAGTCCAAATCGGTGCACCGATCGGATCATTTTACACATAAATCGGTTCACTTTTCAGTAAATCGGTTCACTGAAAAAGTGAACTGATTTTTTCTGATGAAGTCAAAGTGGGAAGTCCGAAAAACCCGTGTCTACTAAAAGAGTATTCCCGTATTAGAATGACCACCCGTTTTCTATTATACATAAGGCACTCTCGTATTTTAAAGTTCATTTTATAATGAATTTAATATTTTTTTATGTAGACAACCTAATTAGTTAGGCTCCTTTCTTTGTTATCACTATGGGCCTGCCTAGTTGCGCGCCTAGCCCATTCATCGTTTTTTGTAATTTTGAGAGTTTCTCCCCTTCTTTGAATAACTACTTACCCTACATTAAAAAATAAATAATAATAATAATAATAACTGGGACTGCACAGGTGGAACACTGATGCGATAGAACAACTTCCAGAGTACATGAAGCTATGTTATATGGCTGTCTACAACACTGCCAATGCTTTGGGTTATCAAAATTTGAAGGAGCAGGGCGTAAATACCATTCCATGCTTAAGAAAAGCGGTATATTTCCTTTCATCAATTAATATTTTTATTTTTGATATATAAAATATATAGTTTCTCATGTTGATAAAATTCTACTTGATTTAATTGAATCGAGTCAATTTAATTTTGCTCATAGATTGAGTCTTAAATTTATAACAGTGGACAGATTTATGCAAAGCATACTTGACAGAAGCAAGGTGGTACCACAATGGATATGTGCCTACTCTTGAGGAGTATCTAAACAATGGATGGATTTCAATCTCAGTACATCTTGTATTTGCTCATGGATATGTCTCTATGGATCAAAAGATAACAAAGGAGGCAATAGAATGTCTAGAAAATAGACCAGATCCCTTAAAGTGGCCACTAATACTTTTTCGACTTGTAGATGATTGGGGAACTTCAGTGGTATGCACCCTCTTCTTCATTTACTACTTTATTGTTAATGAATTTTACCCAGTAGAGGAAAGTGTTGGGAATAGAAGCGCATAGATAATAGGCAGAAGAACAAAATACAGATCAAACACGTATAAGACATAGGAATTTTACGTGGTTCCCTTTTGGTACGTCAACGGTAGGGCTGAAATCAGGTCGGGTTTTTTAAAACCCAACCTGACCTGAGTTACTAATATAAGGGACCTGACCTGAACTTTTGACCTGGATGTCTTGACCCGACCCGACTCGAATTATAACCTGACCTGACCCGCATTTTGAACCTACTTTAACCTACTTTTTACAGGGTTGGGTCGGGTTTGATCGGGTTGAGTTGGGTTAACTTAAAAATCTCTCAACCCAATCCGACCCGAATTCAATGAGGGTTTCTGACTTCTCAACCCGACTCGACCCGCTAGCCCGCAAGATTTTCGGGTCGGTCATGTGGGTTCGGGCCAAAACCCAACCCAGTTTCACCCTTAGTCCACGGGTTCAAACCAGATCCACTGTGAATAAATCATACAACCACACAGTTGACCTTCCAAAATAGAATAAGTAGAGTCAATAATCTTGTATCGGATCCCACAACAATCACATCTTGATGAAAGAATATCTTATCTTCTTTAGATTCTTTAAAAAGTCTTTTTAAATATTCGAGTTATATAAGGTTTCAACTATTCATATTAACATTTTTTTATGACAAAATACAGGAAGAACTAAAAAGAGGTGATGTGCAGAAATCTATTCAATGCTGCATGCATGAATTAGGAGTCTCAGAGGCAGTGGCTAGAGAACATGTAAGTGGTCTAAATTGACAAGGATGGAAGAAGATGAATGAAGATCAAGTCTCACCTTCTCCACTCTCAAAACCTTTTATGGGAGCCCTAGTAGACATCATAAGAATAGCCTTTTGCTATTATCTACATGGTGATGGGTTTGGTAATTCAGATGGCTAGACAAAGGAAAACCTCATCAAACTTATTGTTGAACCTATTCCACTTACATAGCTATAATCATGCAATTATGATGATGGGTGTGGTCTAATAGTATTTATTTCAATGTAATCAATTTTGGAGGAATTAATACTTACTTAAAGAATTAAATTTAGAAATATTTAAAATTATTGATTCGATTATATAGAGTTATTTTGTTCCTCTAGATTTCTTCTCTTTTCTTTAGGAAAATTGAATAAATGATGTAGGACAACCTGTGATTGACTCAACCTGGCTAAGAAAATTGAAGACCCAGATAATTTCTATTTAATTTCGCCTTTTATTTTATTTTCCATGTTGTAAAACTATTTTAGGATTAGGGTTTGATTATAAATACCGCATTTAGAGGTTGTATTATGGATATTATTGATTATTGTGTTTCCAAGCTTACCTTTGTTGCCCAGATCCATTCTCCACCTTCTCCATCCGTTTCCACTCCCACTTATTAAATTCCTCCCATTGTCCCATTTCCAGCAACCCACCAATCCACCACCTAAACCAATCCTATCAATACCCATTGTATGCCATGAAATACCCATTGGACCCATTTAAATCTCAACTTTACCCCCATTTAGCCTAGCTCACTCATCTTGATTCATCTCTTTGGTTGAGTCACCTGTCCATTCCCAAATTCGATCCTATTTGATCTCACAAGAGAAGAAGTTAGAAACCAAATTTCTACATTTCTATTCCAAGAAAGTAAATAAAGCAAAAATGCACAAGAAGTGTACACATCATAGGACTAGGAGAAGTTATTTGCTCGGAATGGATCATAAATTTTAGAATTTTATATTTACATGGTATTTCTCCCCTTGTAATCTTATCATTTCTGTTAGAAATTATATGTATGAAAATTAAATTAAATCACAGCACAATAATATACACAAATCAAATACACCGCAAATAAGTCAACACCGAGATTTATGTAGTTCAGCAAAATCCTGATTATGTCCACAGAGTGTGAATCCAATAAGAGAGTAAGGAGAGAAAAAAATAACCATACAAGAAAATAGATAACCACTCAGATTTAAATCCCAAAACCAAGTCCCAAAACCCTTGTACAATACATCGTTGCTAACTGGAACTCGCAATTAAATCACAGTTGTTCCTCTCTGACTTGCACTCTCAATACCAGAAGAATGAATCCTTCTTCTTCATGCTCACCAGGGTGCTCCCTAGTGTTTGGGAGGAAGAAGAAGAAAAAGAAAAAAAAAAGGGGAAGAAGAGAACCCAGGCAGATCTCAACACCAGTTTTCTGCCTCTCGTCCCTGGCCCAGATTTGTTGCCGGTCAGAGTTGTTGTCCATACTTCTACAAATCATGCTCCTGCTTCTTCAATCATTTCCTATGTCGTCGCTGCTTCCATCTGTTTCTTTAGTTTTGATCGTTGTTCACTCTTTCTATTCTCTCTCCAATCCGAGCCAAAACAGACCGCCGCCTGAGCAAATCCTTTGTGACTCTCTCATAGCGCCCAAGTTTGAGATTTGAACTGGGTCTCCTCTATTTATGGGTAGCGATCCTCTCACGGGAGGTTTGTGTAACCAGACACGGGTTTTAGCGTATTGTCAATTTTTACCCTTCACATTAATAGTAAAATCAACTCGCCAAAATTTGCATGAACAGTAAATCGGCTAGCCGAAATTCGCATGAACAATAAATCCGCTCACCGAAATTTTACTGTTCATGCGAAGGGTCTGATTTTACTGTTTATGCGAAGGGTAAAATTGACAATACACTAAAACCCGTGTTGGGTTACACAAAATACCTGTGGGAAGATCGCTACCCCTATTTTTTGGGAACAATTCGTAGGTGGGTTTGGACACGAGAAGTCTTTGTATGGGAAAGACTGAAGGATTGAGTAGAGGATTTGGTTAAAGAGGAAAAACAAAAACAACCCTCTGTTACGCACAGAGAGTTCTATTGCAGAAAAGAAGCAAAGAAAAAAAAGGTCTTTCTCTCCGTTTGGTGGTTTGTAGGAACACAGTTTCGGGGAGTCCTGTGGGACTGCAATTTTGGGTAGTCCCATTTTGGTGCTATGTAGGACCACGGTTTTGATTGGTCTCGCAAGACCACCATACTCTCCATTCAGTGTTCTGCAATACTACAGTTTTTAGTGCTCCTCGTAGGACCACAATCTGAGGTACTCCTTCATCAGATTTTAAAAAAATGAGGGAAATTTTGAAGTCAATCGCAATGCCTTTGGTGACCGTGTTTGGTCCATTAGTTTTGTGATCTTGAATTTTTTTTGTTAATTTGTTGGTGATTCGAGACTTATTAGTTTCAAATTTCTTCGAAATTTGAGTTGGAAGTTCGTTGGTGATATTTGAAGTTGAAGTTGATGCAAATGTTGTACGAGTTGAAAATGATGATTATGAGTTGGCTCTGATTGGTTCATCATTTTGTATGACATTCTGATGAGTGAATTTGGATACGGGTTTTACCTATCATTTGTGTCCCAACAGGGATTTGGTTTTTAGTTTTGAAGAGTTGGATGGCTTGGATAGGTAAAATCCATTTGAAGTTGTATGATGGAGCAGTTTGAGTGTTGGATGTTCGGTGTATACCGAATTTTGAAGAAAAAATTCATCTTGTTGGGTGCTTTTGTATTCAGAGGCTTCAAGCACCAGTTGCTTTTGTATTCAGAGGCTTCAAGCACCAGTTGGATCAACATTATGCATTTGATAACACATTCGAGTGTATATTTGGACACAGATTGTTCACTTTGTTTAGTTGGCCTGAGATTTCATGCCTAGGTGGAAATATTAGAGGTGGTCGCAAATCTCACAAAGGTGGAGATTGTAGGAGCATGGCTCATTTTGAAGTTCTGGTTAATATAGGAATCTCTTATTTCTTTCCTCCTTATATTACTTCTTCTCTACCTCTTTTTCATTTGGGACTCTTCTGTATAAGATAAGAGAGGGACTCGTGGGTTTTGGTAGGCTGGCTGGTAGCCCCACTCGTGGCACCGAGAGTAGTTTTCATAAGAGAGTTTTGTAGAGGGAGAGAGAGAAAAATAAGTGAGGAAGAGAGATAGAGAAAACTTTGTATCTCTTGATATTCGTTAATCTTTCCGTCTGTTGCCTTTGGATGTAGGCCTTTGCTTGAACCACATTAAAATCATGTGTTGATTTTGTGGATTGTTGGATGTTTGATTTGTCGCATCGTCGTGTTTGATTGAATCAAGGAAAAATTCGAACAAGGTAGAATGGAAATTGCTCAGTATTACATCATTGGAAATTTTGATTGGATGTAACTATAGAACTAAATGAAGGTTTTTAATTGGATGTTACTAAGAGATCAAGCTAATTAAGTTTTATATGCTAGAAGTGTGCATAAAGGGCATATCTTGTTAAAAAAGCAATTAGACTTCCAATGCTATCTGAGGTTGAATATTGGGTAATAAAAAGAAGGTGTCTATCAAATAACTATGTTGGATGAATGAGGAGATAGTAGGAGAAAACTTATGAAGGCATCCCACAAAACCAAGTTTTACTTGAGTTAACCTTTTAATTGTGACCTAACTGAATCCAAAGCTTGACTATTGGATCCAAAATCATGAACACTCTTTCTAGAGTTTTAACATTAATTAGTAATTTCTTGATAGCATGAGACCTTAATCCCATTTTGCATCTATAAATCTACAATATGATTGAAGCCTCAATTACTTGACCATTACTAGACCTAATTTAACTAATTATGCCCATGTTTTGTTCTGGCCTCGAGAGAACTTCAAATTTATTTTAAAGACTAAGGTGTTCGGGGTTTTTTATAGCATCCGACTAATCTTTGGGACGTGTGCAAGCATCTCCACCTGCACACACACCAGATAAAACTATAGGAAATGATGGGATTTGAACTCAATACTCTCACTTTCTGATACGGGTTCTTAGCCAACACACCAACTTCTAGAGTTAGAGATCTCCAAGTTTATTAACAATAGATATATTTTCTCTTTTAATTATTTTTTTCTATGTAATCATTTAAATGCAGGATAAGCTGGTGAGATTATAAACTATCAATCGACTATATAATTTTATGGTTTTACTTAGTTATTTTGTTTTCTCTTGAATGATATTTAGTTTTTTTAAGAGAACAAATTTTTTTATGTATATTTTTACCTAAGCATTTCTTTTCCACATTAGACTTCTATCCAAAGACACTTTCAAATCTTATGTTAGATTAATCAAGATGAACCACAAGATTTTATTAACAATATGTAGCAAGAAACACAAAGATTTGGATCTTGAAAGCTATGAATTTTCAAATACAATTTAGGGGCGTGAGGTGACTCTTGATTCAGGCAAGAGATTGTGCCCATGGAAGAGATCACAAGATAGGGATTTTTTTTCTAAAAAAGGGAAAAAATTATCCAATCACCAAATTTCTAAGTTTTTAGTAGACATGTAGTTGGAACAAATTTTATAAAATTTGTCTCGATGCATTTACGCAAAAGGTTGATAGATATCAGATTTCTTGATTGAGTCAAGAAAATCATAACATGAGGTGTGACATTTGGTTGTTTCAAGTTTCAACAAAGATAGGAAGAAAAAATAAAAATAGAAAAGATAATAACACATGTGAATTATAAACTTATTAAAACATCCTTATTTACACACGCCAAGTACAAACTATGGAAAATGGCCTTTTTGTGTTGAGGGAGGTTTGATCTCAAGACCTCCCACATACAAGCTAACCTCCTTAGAGTAATATGTTAAAAATGTGAGAACCATAGATGTGAATTTGCTCTATATAAATGATGCATAGACGAGCTAAACCCATTCAAAGATCGTGCTTGTGAGCCCTAGGCTTTTTGTTTTATACACATGGGTATCATCACCCTATATTGGAGGCAAAAACTAATCTCACTGGCATGTGTAAACCTCCCAATCCATACAGACTGGCTGAGTTTATGAAGAATGGCCTGTGGAAATTGAGTATAAATCGAACTCGAGACTCCACTTCATGAAGTAGATTTCTTGACTGTCGGGCTACATAAATTTTAAATTGAATGACCTAATGTTAAATGCATGATCTCCCCCGAATCTCAATAGATATTAGTGGGCCATTCATCGTACAACACATTAAAAGCATGTTGTCTATAAAATATTAATAGTTGTTTCATTAGGGCCCTTCCAGGTTGGGTATAAATTGTCCCAAAAACTTTGGAGATTGCCATTTTACAGTTTCCATCTAAATATGGCTCTTAACCTTCTCCTAGCAACCACTCCATTTCTGGGTGCTCGTTTGTCTGCTAAAATTGCACCAATTACATCTTTGAATGGTGTGAAAATGGCTAAACCATTGAAAACCAGTGCAAGCACTCCAACATTAGAGCCTGTAGTTGTTAGACGCTCTGCAAATTATCACGCAAGTGTATGGGATGAGAAGTATTTGCAGTCATTAAAAAGCGATTACAAGGTAATTACTATAGATGTGATTGTTTTAAATGTACATGAAAAATCTCTCGATAGGCTTTCATATTTGAATTTGACAAATTTTTTCATGGGCCGACTCTAAAATTTAAAAAAATATAATGAAAATAACTCAAAAATAATAAAATTTTAAAGGAAAAATGTTTTGGCAAATCCATGCTAAGTGAAACAAACACAATTTTGGCCAAGTTTTAAAACCATACATCCTCATGGAATATTGAGAGAATTGAATTCAAACAGGGTGATCCATATGAAAGACAACATAAGAAGCTAAAAGAAGAAGCAAGTTGTTTGCTCAAAGCGGCATCTGGGCCAATTGCTCGACTTGAGTTGATCGACGACATTCAACATCTGGGCATTGGATATCTCTTTGAGAAAGAGATTGAAGAAATGCTTGATACCATATCCGATGCCGGCGGCGAGAAGTACGACTTTGGAATCGGAGATGATCTCCATAGAGTGTCAATATGCTTCAGACTTCTTAGGGAACATGGATTTGAAGTCTCTCAAGGTACCGGTTCTCATGTCCATCTTTGAAGTGTAGTTTAAGAAATTTCCTTTCATTGGATGCTTTTTTTTTTTTAAATGGCTCATTATTAAAGATAACCCAAAGAAAGAAATCGACTAAGCTCTTAAGCAAGATCTACACGTTCTTTTCAAGTTCGTAAAATATCTGACATAAAAATATTCTTTCCATTTATTGGATGCTTAACAGATGTTTTCAAGGTGTTTATGGACGAATCGGGTCGTTTTAGTACAAGCATTTGTGGTGATGCAAAGGGATTGTTGAGTTTGTATGAAGCTTCCTTCCTCAGTCTCGAAGGTGAAACCATCTTGGATGAGGCTGAAAAATTTGCTGTCAAGCATCTAAATAGTCTTAAAGGGAACATCGATGAAATCCTTGCCAAACAAGTTGAGCATTCTTTGGAATTTCCCTTGCATAAGAGGGTGCAAAGGTTGGAAGCCAGATGGTACATAGAAGAAGTTTGTGAAAGAAAGGAAGATATGAGTCCCGTTTTACTTGAATTGGCTAAGCTTGATTACAACATGGTTCAAGTAATTTATCAAGAAGATGTTAAAAGCATGTCAAGGTATGTATGTGTATTAATACAATGAGCCACAAAATTTAGATTTTTTCAACTCCATCACTTAGCACTATTACTAAAAAAAAAAAATTATATCATGAACTACTTACATTTAAAGTTGTAAGAACTTTTCATGTAGGGCAAGCCCATATTTACAATACCTGGCATTTTTATATGCACCCGTAGTATAATTGGTCTAAATTTCTAAGATTTTACTAGAGATCTCCAGTTTGACTCTTCATGGACTTACCTAATACACGAAGATCGTAGGTAGATTCGCATAACCGCATAATTAGCTTCACCTTCAACGTGAGATGAAGTTATCCATGTTATCGATAATCGAAAAAGTTTTCAATCATAGACCTTTCCAATGAATTCATCACTACCATATTGGTAACTCCTACGTGAAAGTGCACAGAGGACACTCCATCTTGTGAGCATTTATATAAACACTGGTGTGTAGAAGTTTGTAAAAATTTTTAATGTAAGTTTGCATTTACATTTATAGGTGGTGGAAGAATCTAGAATTGGGAGAAAGATTAGGCTACATAAGAGACCGATTGGTGGAGTGTTTTTTGTGGGGTCTTGGAATAATGTCCCACCCTCAATTCAGATACTGTAGAGAAGAACTTACAAAAGTCAATCAACTAATTACGGTATTTGATGATCTTTATGATGTTTATGGCACTGTAGAAGAACTGGAGCTCTTCACAGATGCAGTTGAAAGGTACGTAGAGATTTGTTGCTATTGTTTTCACTTTTTAGATACTAGTTCCTTCCAAGTTTATTTTTTAATTTTGTTAAATGAGTTAAGCCGGTTTGGATTTATTTTGGATTTGAGTTGGGTTGTTTTCAGGTTGAATTTATCCCATTACTTAATTAAAAAGAGTTTTCTAGAATTCTAGTGATATACAGATCAAAACTGCACATTTTCTAGAGAGACACATACTAAGACTACCCCTTAAATGAGTGTATAGACTTTATATTATTGTATATATTGCATATAGACAGGGCAACAATCAGCTTTGTCAAGTCTACCCATTTATTTTTTAGAACAGGTTGCGTCTACTCATTTATAAATGGATTATGGTCGTGTTGGGTCATCTATAAACCAGGTCGGATTAGGTTAGGTCAGATTTTTTTAAAATAAGAAGGGTTTTGGGTATGTGCACGAGCCTAATTGAACTTCGTTTGTATAAATAGAGTATTACGTAAATCTTTATGTTATGGTTTGTTTCTCTTTATTGATTTCTCTTTTCTATTTTCTAACATTGTTGTTTGTGTGTGGTCGAAAAGGTGATTTTTTCCTAACAAGAAGATATATGACACCCTATATTAATTTGGTCTCTCAAATGTCTTAACCAATAATGTAATGTGTTAATCGAGTTTTAGGGTCATTCTCCTTATCTACTCTTCTTAGCATTGCTAATTAAACTATCGTGTAGATTATTTTTGCGCTGAATATTTGGAATTGTACAGATGGAACACTGATGTCATACAAGAGCTTCCACAGTATATGAAGACAAGTTATCTAGCAGTCTACAACAGTGTCAATGAACTGGGCTATCACTGTTTGAAGGAACAGGGTGTAGATGTCATTCCATGCCTAAAGAAAACGGTATTTCATCAAATTTAACTTTTATTGTAATTTTCATATAAAAGATAGGGCCCCATATAGTTTAAAACTTATTGGGTATGTAAAATGAGACGGGAAGTAACTAGTTGAGTTACCAAACATTGGGTTGGACAACTTTCAAGTTTACTCTAGTATACTTACTTCTTTTTTTTTAAGTTAATTAATAATTATAAAATCAAATAATTTTTTTTTTTGTTTTGTTTTTTTTTTGTAGTGGGCAGATTTATGTAAAGCATACCTGACTGAAGCAAAGTGGTACCACAGCAAATGCACGCCAACTTTTGATGAATATCTAAACAATGCATTGGTTTCAATCTCTGGACATGTTGTAATGACTCATGCATATGTATCTATGGAGAAGAAGATAACAAAGGAGGCATTAGAATGTCTAGAAAATAGAAGACATCCCTTACGATGGCCATTTGTACTTTTTCGACTCACTGATGACTGGGGAACCTCACTGGTATACATTCTCCTCTTTGCTTATTACAGTTCATTGATAATATTTATTTATCTTTCTACTTATATATAATAAAAAGAGAGATTTTTAGGATACTAAATCATATAGAAATGTCCTTGTACTCAGAAGAGGTGGAGATTTTGAGTTTCTTCGTCAGAAAAAAAAATATATATAGAAATGTTTGTTGTGTTATTTAAAAAAAAAAAAAAAATCTCTAATGTGAATGTGTCTTTTCTAACAATACCTTAGATCTCTCTTTTGAGGTATAGATGAAAAAGTGAGAGAAACTCATTTTAGGTGGGTTACCCATATTAGTAGAAGACCAAGCGCAGCCTCAGTGCGTCGAGTGAAGAGGCTATAGATCGAAGGCACTAAGAAGAGAGGGAGACCTTTGAAAACATGGAGTGAATGGATAAAAAAAATGCATATTAGACTATAGACCGACAGATTGTATGATTTATAATAGGGTTAAATGGAGAAGAAAAAACTCAAAAACCCAGCCTCAAGTAGATGAGATTACCAGCTATTGTTGTTGGTGTCGATGATGATGATCTTAGATCTCTCTTGCCAATTTACCTTGATTAATTCAAGGGCATGGGTCAGATGAGGAGCAAGTCTTGCATAAGCAATTAGTTAAATCATCAAAATATTAATGTCACGACTCGATCCGACCTGACCCAACAAGATATTGTCCATTTTGAATCCCACTTGGACCTGCACAATTTTACTTTGAGTCTAGCCCACCAAACCAGGCCCAAACCAGCTCTTGGGTGAGGGTGTTACAATTAGACCAAAGTGCTTCTAAATAATCTAAGCTCCCTTATACTACATTAGTTTAATCATCAAATTCTCATATCACTACAAATTTTTTTTTCTGCCAATACAGGATGAGTTATCCAGAGGTGATGTTCTAAAATCTATTCAATGCTACATGCATCAGACTGGTGTGCCTCTGAAGCTGCTGCTAGAGAACATATAAGTGGTCTACTCAGTGAAGGATGGAAAAAGATAAATAAGGATCAATTCTCACCTTCTCCATTCTCTAAATCTTTTATGAGAGCCTTAGTAGATCTTGTACGAATTTCCCATTCTTATTACCAACATGGTAATGATGGGTTTGGTAATGATGGGTTTGGCAGTTCAGATGGAGAGACCAAGGAGAAACTCATAAAATTGATTGTGGAACCTATTTACTAAAAGATTAGGCGCCAAAAGGTTTGAAGGCAAGACCTCTTATATAAGATGAGAATATTCAACCAGTCGAATAAATAAAACGATGAATATTATTGATATTGATATAGATTGGAATGTAAACATATTAGATTTGGATTGGCTATAAGTAACATATGCATTGGCATCTGCTTTAGATTGTCCAACTTGGATTCAAATTCGTATTGTATTGAATTTTTAACCGTTGGATCCATATTCACATCCGCTTCATATTGTATGGTTCCATATTCAAATGTTTCTACAAAATTAGAATCTTTACATTCTTCTTGACGAGAGGAAAATCAAATTAATCAAAGTAATCAAGCTTCAATACTTAAAAAGAAGCAAAACCCATTAAACATATAATTAGATGAAACTAAAACAAATTTAGAAAAATAATTTCAAAAATTACTCTAGTACTCTATTTCATTTGCATATGGTATCTGAGACACGTGGGTTTTTTCTGCTTTGACATAGTCTTGAAATAAACTTCTATGCAATAACAGTACTAATTAGCTAGACATTTATTATACTAAAACTTTGCAAGACCTTCTCTAAATACTCTGAAATGTCTACAACATAGGATATGAATTTTATTGGACATTTAATTAACATGCTGTCCTTTTTATGATAGGGGCAATGGGCCTAGCCCCATAAACCTTACCCATTTTTCTTAAATTCGGATTCTATCTTTTCCGGCACCTATTTTTAAGATCACACTCCTGTAAATAAAAGTGAGAATTGACCATGAAATTAATTTTCAAAAAATAATATAAATATATTTAAAATTATAAAAAATACGTCTAAAATAAAAAGCCCCGTATCTATAAGTGCATCTTGCACCTTAGGCTCTAGAAGCCTTGTGTCTTGACTGCTATGGATTTACCTTTACAATAAATGTTGAGCCCATTGAGAGAGAGGCAAGGACAAAAGTAGGTCTCATCCTATGGTAAAAACACTTAGAGAACTGAGAGATTATCATAAGAGCTATCAAATTGTCTAAAATATGGGGCAACGATCTTCCTACGGGTATCTTGTATAATTTGACACGGGTTTTATTGTATTGTCAATTTTACTATAATCAAGAACAGTAAAATCGGATCATTCGCATGAATAATAAAATTTCGAAGAACCGATTTACTGTTTATGCGAATTTCGGCAAGCCGATTCACTGTTCGTACAAATTTCGGTGAACTGATTTTATTGTTTATATGAAAGGTAAATTTAATAATACACTAAAACCTATATCTTATTACACAAATCTCCCATAAATAGATCACTATCTAAAATGTGGCAGGTTAAATTGTAGATTTGATCATAGAAAACAGGCATGTTAGATACTTCGACTTTCAAATTCAAGTGCTTTGTTAGACTATGCCAAAGAGTGATCCCACCCTATGATAAAAGTTGGAGAGACAAATAGATTATGAATGCAAGCAATCAAAGTATCCAAAATAGGGTCTATTAAATTAACTTAGTCTATTATTTTTTAGATAAGAAATAAACTATTGAATAAATAATTTTACCTATCATGATCAATCCAATAATGATGATGCATCAAATAAGCATAAGAATCGATTGGTTTAAAGTTTTAAAAGAAAAAATAAAAATTTCAGCAATTTAAATATACCATGAAGTGGGCTCTGTATGAGAGAAAGGATTCGGTCCTGCCCTAGCCAAATGCACAAGGCACATTCTTTAAAATCTTAACACTTGTTTTATAATGAATTCTACAAAATATATCATTTAAATCATTTTCATCATATGTATTTAACGGTAAAATTATTTTTAAAATTATATTTTATTTTTTAATATAAAATCATAAATTAAATGGTTGAATATGGAAATAGAATATTTAAACTTAAAGACACATTGAAATTATATAAAAAATAATTAAAAATATCTTAGTCACACTGAATTACACATGGTCAAGACAAGACACAATCTTTTCTCACTATATTTTTTTATTTTGAACAAGGTATGCAAGCGTCCCATCTGAATTTTCAAGACATCTCACTTGATTAATCATTGGGGCATATGTAAATCTCTTAATCCAGACACGTCGAGTACAAAACGAAGAGAAGTGACATTTTTTGTGTTGAGAGGACTTGATCCCAACACCTGTCAGAAACAAATATAGGAATTAATCATCAAGCTAACCCTTCAGGTTAATCATTTCACAATATATGAAATCCTTCTCCTTTTGTGAAAAAAATTAAAAGATTTACGACTTCCTCCCTTGCATAAATATTTTTATTTATTATAATTAATCAAATTATAGATTTCATGAAAAGCCTCAAACAGACATTAATGTCAGTTGAATTTCACTTTAAGAAAAATAATTTTATTTAAAAATTAAAATTCATCAGGCACTAGAGTTAAAATAATGTCCATCAAATGTACCAACGCGTGGCATGTGGGAGATGTCATTGTACGGGAATGAAATGTAAGAGAAATTCTTTTGATTCTCGAACGACTTTTGCAGGAATCCTGACTCGACGTAAGGTAGTGTACTCTTACGTGTACACACGTGTCAAAAGAAGAATGGCCCTCAAAGGAAAATGCCTCACGCTGGTAAAGTGGGTGCAACCAAAAGTCACACCTATCGCTTTACATAGACCCTCAACTCACCTCCAAATATTTCATCTACTCCTCGTTTCCTCATCAATTTCTACACACTATCGGTCGACATCTCAGCGATATAATTCTCTCTTCATTTTTTTATTTTTTTTTAAATATAGACCATTTTTTTAATTAAAAAAAAGAAAAAAATTGAAAGAGACCCATTTTTTGAAAAAAAAATTATAGTAAAAAATATTGGCCGATATTTGCTTGAGATATCGGCATGGGCCCACAACCGATATCTGATATTTTTATAAAAAAATGATAAAATTGAATATCGGCCGACATTCAATTGATACGGTCGATACTTATCATATCGACCGAGATAACTCAGTTTCAAAACCTCAAAATCTGTATCACTGGTACACACATTATCTCCATTATCACAAAATATCTTCAATGTATCAATAAATATGTTTAAAACATTACAATTATTTTATTTTATTATACAATAATATCAATACTATATTTAAAATATTATTTTGCAAAGAACAATATCACATATTTCACAATATTCTTATGATATTTATCCAATATCTACATTTAGATCATTTTTCTCTATGACCAGTTTTCATAAAACTTTTATAAAATTTGTGTTTATGATGTCCACACTAGACCAAATGAATTTATCTCGTTACCTCACATCCACTTATCTCGTTTGAATTATACCCATTCTCAATTTGATACTAATTTAACTTTTAAAATCCACTAATTCAACCTCATGAATTTTCATCATCAAATAAATTTAAAATTTTTAATAATTTAAAAAAAACATAAATTCACTTATTCAATCAAAATAAAATTTATATGAACCATAAGTCCTAGATGATCCTCACCACCATCAACACTCTCCCACACCCTGCCTGCTCCCCCTAACCCCACCCCCTAGCCACACTCCCCACCCTTTTGAAGCGTGTGCATGAAATTTGATGATACTACACTCCAAAAACATAGCTATGCATTTTCATTGAGTGCATCTAAGAGTATTCATTTGTTTTTGAACCCGACTTAAATAAAAAGGTCTTGAAAAAGATTTTTGTCCGATTGATTCGTAGACTTTTATTTAAAGCTTTCGAGGCCTGTCGAGCTTTTAAGCTTGTTTGTTTTTTATATATTTTTTATTTTTTTTTGTTTTATATATTAAAAATCTAGTTGTATAGATTGGAAGAACACTGAAAAACAAAAATATATTAAAATTTTTATCTCAAAAGTCAATTTTTAATCACTCGATCTTAACAATTAAAATCTTCAGGTATCATATTTATAAGGACGTTTGCCAACTTTGACTATCAAAATCAAGAGGTTAGAAATTGAATTTTAAACTCAAGTTTTAACCTTATTATAGAATTTTAAATACCTTTTTTAATATTTATAGTTATGTTTTCAATTCACATAATATTTTTTAGAAAAAAATAAAAAAATTATAATAGAGGCAAAATAAACGGGCTTTAATTGAATAGGCTAATGCTTTGGCATCCAAAGCCCATTGGGCTTAGTACGGGGTTGGGTTTTTTAGTGCAGCCCAGCCTGAATACAACTCGTGAACACCCCTAAGGACATCTTCATGCCTTTAAACACATTCTTCAATAATACCTTGACAAAATCTAACAATTAAAAAGAGATTATCAATTTGTGATATCAATATACGTAACAATTTGGTCAGTTTTATCTTTTTAAATCATTATTAGATGATTTTCTTTAAAATATACATACTTAAATATCTAAAAAGTTAGCTACATTGATCATATTTAGCCATCTAGTATCATCACTTTGTATCAAACGATTATTGTGAGCCAATAATAAACTTTTATTCTAATAGCAATGCAATGACTTATCCAGACTAGCTGTGTGGGCAATGGCGGTGTGGACCTCGAGAGATTAGTCTTGTTGGATCAATACCTCAAGAATACCCTCGTTATCCAAAAGAAAAAATTTCATTCAAAGTATAATTTTAAAGCTATCATATCTAATATGAACTTATTTCTATCTATATTATTTAAGTCTCATAATTGATACATTTCATATCAACTGGCAATCAAAATTTAAAACTAAAAATAAATGATTAAATTGATCTCAAAACATTTGATATATTTATAATCTTTCATTTATTTTCTTACACCATTAACCTTTTCAGACAAGATAACATTTTTTATATTTTTTTTTAATAAAGCTATTATTGTGACCCCACATAGTCATGATAACTCTTCATCCCTTTGTACAATAGGGTCTGATGGATCATAAAATTGATTGTGAATTAAGTTCCCTTTCAATAAATACCAACCATGGGCCGCAAGATCACGTGAGTTGGTGCGTCATGTAATGTTGTATTTAATTATTAATAAAATTTTGATGAAATAAAAATGGTGTAGACTAAACCTTTTTTTTCCTTTTAAAGTGTTATTAAGAGAAAGAATAATGGATCACCTCCCTCTCACAAATATGAGAATCATAATTTTTTTAAAGTAAATAATTCATTAAAAGAAAGAAAATAGATTCAATAAATAAAATAAAACACATAAGATATTGTGCCAACATAATCAATCGAAACACCTTACACGGAATAGTTAGCTAGCAGATACTTTGGCTCAGGAACCGGAAGTCATAGATTTGAGTCCATAGTCACTCGACGCCCATGCTTTCAAGGGGTTGTGTGCATTCAGAATTTTACTAAATGCCCTTATACTTGGAGAGAGGTGGGGGTCATAGGTGACTTAGTCTTAAAATGGAGAGAGGTGGGGGTCATAGATGACTAAGTCTTTAAAAAGATAACCAATTGAAACATGAATGAAATTACAAAGAACCAGATGTCCTAGGTTCAAGTCTTATAATCACTCGATGCCCATAGCTTGTAAGAAGGTTATATGCATCTAGAGTTTTATCCAATACCCTCATACTCAAAAAGAGGTGGGAGTCGTGGGTGACTAGGTCTTAAAAAAAAGATGACCAATTGAAACGGGAATGTGTAACATCCAAAACTAGTATACATTATACAAGTTGACATCTTCATTGATTCTTTTGTTTAGCCGATACCAAACAATGTCTTCCTCCTCATCAAAAGATCACATTTGAGGGAGTTCCAAATATGCTCACTCCTACAACAATTTTGATTATAATGACCCCCTCAAGGGAATAAAAATCCCTTATGTTCAATGAAAACAAGTTTTGAGGCATGAGACTGACTCACTTGATTTAGAGTAGTAGTCATTTTATTGTTAATTTTGATCTTCCACAAATAATAATTTGGTAAAGGAGTAATATATAAAATGTAAATTCAAACAAATGCCATTAGCCCATTGATGGATCATATGTAAACTTCTCATTAATTCTCACCCCAATTTTAAACACTAGATAATATTTTTACACTTCATCAACTCATGTCAAAATCATATAACCTAACTACTCGTCCACACATTTGATGAGTGGTACTTCAATTGAAACTATAATGACAAAGTTAAAAAAAAATTGGATTCGATCATTTTTAGATTACTTAATACACGAAGTTTGTAGGTCGTTTTGTGTATCCGTTGATTTAGTTTTGCCTCCAATATAGGATGGAGATACAATATTATTTAAAAAAAAGAAAGAGAAAAATGAATAAATTCATGTGCACCAACTCTAAGCACAACTATTTTTCCCATAATGGTTTGATCTAACTCCTTTTCATAGTTAAAATTAGGGCACAAACACAATGTTGGCTTTTATTGTCAAATAAATTTATTAATAAACTAGAGTATAAATATGTCGTTTACTTTTAAAGAAATTGATCTATGCACCGATATTTATTTTTAAAAGGAACACCGAATGATAAAATTTTAGAAACTTTTCTATTTTGTCCTTTTTCACTTTTTTTAATTTATCAAAAACAAGATTAATCGCAATAAGAAAAAAAATTTCAAAATTATATTATACATTGCCCCCTCTAAAAGAAAGTAATAGTGTATCGATCAATTTCCCACTTTAATTTTTTGAAGACTTTCATTTGTATAGTGTTCAGAATTATTGAGAATAAAAATGATTGGTAGAAAATTAATGTGTTTGATAAATAAATGATTATAAAAAAGTTAATTAAAAATAACTTTTATTTTTTCTCATCTTTTTCCTTCAATAAACTATGGAAGTACACAAGTAAGGAGGTGGGTCCCACTCAAATTAGGCAAGAGAGGGTGTACAATTTAGGGTGCTCTTTGGGAGCAGTGTATGCAGCAAGTGGTCCTGCGACTGAAGGGTAAGGAACGAAAGAGAGAAGAGGCGTACACCTTCGGTTAGTGGTGGTGGGGGCCCTTCTTCACGTGACTCATCTTCCCACTCCTGAATCTGTACCTCTCTCTACATGACTACATGTACTTGCCATTACTTTCTTAAAGTAAACAGGAAATTCTCCTACAAAATTATTAATCAACCCAACCAAATATATAATCATAATATAGATTAATTAAATTTAAATTTTCATTATTTTTCAAATAATATAATATGCAATCTAAAAAATTAAAATGAACGGTTATTCCTAAATCTGTTCTCAACTAAATACTAATCTTTATCTTACAATTTCAAAGCAGTGGATATAAATCAATGATCTAGTAAAATAAAGTTAAGATTACTTTAAGATTATTATGTATTTAAAAATTTATACTCATTAAAATTAATACAATCAGATGTTACTTAAAAATAATAATGCATAGTTGATTCATTTACTATTGTTAAACCTAACTATTTGATTAATATTCTTAAATTAGATTGTTTATTTTAATGGATGTACTTCAAAAATAAAAAATAATACATACAACATTTTTATAGCTTTTGGGTAGCCATTCTAATACGGACAAAATTTATTAGGAGACACGGAATGGAATGAAATTCTCATTTTACTCTTACAGATGTAGTGCTCATCAAACATTGGTGAAGCGATAACACATTAATATCGGTTCATCAGTACTTGATGAACAGTACACCGATAGAGGTAACTCCATCCCATATTTTCTAATAAATTTTACCCTTGTTAAGATGGACGTCCTGTAGTTAAGAGTTTAGTATATTTTAACCTTTTATCCAGATGGTCTAAATTAATGAGTTGAATGGTTGATATTTATTTACTAACTTATCATTTGTTTTTTACTTAAATTAGGTTGTTAAAATTTTAAAGAATACTATACAGTATGCATGAAATTTTGAAAATTTTATAAAATCTTAGAAGGTGATTTACAATTTAAAAACTTTTACTAGTCTTCTTTACTAAGATTTGATATTAAGATTGTCTTTAAAATGAGTTTTCGATGAATGTGTTTGGATTGGATTTAAGTAGAATAATATGAGTATGAAGTGAATAAAAAGATTAAGATTATATGATTAATTAAAAAAATGAAAATAGATTTATAATTTATTAAATGAAAAATCTGATCAGATATTTTTTACTATAAGATTTTGTTGCTTAATGAAGGCATTTTAATTCGCTAATGCCTCTGTTGTTTGTGTCTTTACCCTTCATCCTACTGACAAAGTGAAAGGTGGAAGAGAATGGAGAGCGCTTGTGGTCCTCACACGCTCGCCCCTTTTTCACCACCTTTCTTCCTCTCGAAAATTTTCACCCTTTTCTTCTCCTTCCTTTCGCCTCCGTTTCTCCTCCATCACCACCACCAAGAGGAGGCGACTCGTTTGGAAAATGGAGGCGAAAAACAAGGCCAAAATGGAGTTAATGGAAGATGATGGGGAAGAAGAAGAGGAGGAAGGAGGAGCAGCAGCTGCTGCTTCTGCTGCTGTTTATGCGGCTGAAGATGAGAAGAGGAAGAGGGCGACGTCTACCCCTGCTTCTCTTCGGAAGGGGGTGAGTGGAGGAGGAGTGGGGAATCACGTTTCTCCACCATGTTGCCAGGCGGAGAAATGCGCTGCTGATCTGACGGATGCTAAGCGCTACCACAGGCGGCACAAGGTGTGCGAGAATCACTCCAAGGCGCCTGTCGTTATGGTCGCCGGACTCCGTCAGCGGTTCTGCCAGCAATGCAGCAGGTCACTCCTTCCCTTCTTTTTTTCTTCTTCTCATTTTCTTTTTGGGTGAGTTTGAATTAGGGGAATTCTCTTAGGGAATCACCCAGAAACGAAAAGGAGAAAAAAAATTGTCACTGGGAGAAATTACCCATTGTGAATTAGTTCGTTGTACAGGGCTTGTTTTAGATGACGAGGATGAATTAATTTGAAGGATCTAAAATTGTACAGGAAGTGTGGCAGAATTCAACGTGATCATTTAAAGTATGATTTTATTTGTTAAAAATTGTTAACTGTTCGTATGACTTGAGTTTAATGCAATGGTGAGTGTATGTCAAAATAGTTTTAAATGAGTATGAATCTAATTCATTAGATGATGATGAATGCAAGGGAGACAAACAGTATGAATATGAACTTTATAGAAGTCAGTTGTCCAGTTTATCAATGGATAATTTCTCCCTAGTTTTGAGCCTAAAGAACTGATTTAGAGTTACTTGTTTGATGGAGGATCTTCCTAAGTTGGAGATTCTCTTTGGGTCCAGGAGAATATGAGTAATTCCAAAGTGGTGGTAGAATTTAGACGCTTAAAAGTAGAGAATATGTTCAGTTGGTGTGATAATTCTTCATTCTCATTTGGGTGGGTTTGAAGAAACATTTCCTGATTTCATGAATGTTCTCCTGATCATACAATGGGGGCAGAGAGTATGATTTTTTTAATAACTATTGCTAGTATGAAAGCATGGATTTCAAATTTTCCTTAACGAATTCTATATAAAATATTCAAATTTTCCACTTCGGGAAAGACTGTATTCATCCTTTTTTGCTAATTGAATCGATACATCTCTCAATAAACACAAATTTGAAATCACCTATTCACTCTGTCAAAATCACTTTCTGTGTCAGGATGGAACTGCCTGGTTGTTACAATTCGCCTGCATATTGTGCCTGTTAGAGAGGCACTCTCTTTGATTCTTATCTCTTCTTGTTATGCTTTTTTTTTGACATCAACAATGATTCTCATGCAGTATTGCATGGGGAAAATGTCTCTTCACCTAGGGGAAGATTGGTTCCACTTCTTTGGTAATTGAATTGCTGGAAAAAGATTCTTTCCATTTCTGCCAAAATAGGCAATTCTTGAAAGCCTGTATATCCTGCTGAAAACCTTTTTATTTTTATTTTTGCCTCTATATGGAATTGCCAAGCAATTTGCCCTATTATTTGGCCAAATCAAGATGTCCTTATTTCGTATTTTATTATTTCTTAATGGTATTGGTTTGATGGGATTCTTTTGGGAGCTTTCTACCTAGTTTAATTCATCACCTGTTCAACACCATCACCACCACTATCATCATTCATTTTCCCATCTATTTGGGGGGCTTCCGAGTTCCACATTTCCACTCCATAATGTATAAAATCATATTTTATGTCACTCTGCAGTTCATTGTGTTCTTCTTTAACCCATCAGTTCCACATTTTCATTCCCTATTAAATAGAATCTTATTTCCATCACTTTGCAGTCCATTATATTCTTCTTTAACCCATCAATCCAAGTCTTTAAAAGCTTCTCCCTTCTCCTAGTACTTCCACTGGTAACGATGCCATTCTCTGTAATTGAACTGTTTATGCCTTTATGGGTTGCCTCCTTACATACCCAAAGTATCTTAAATGGCATTTAAGCGAATATTATGCAAGATAATTAATAACCTGTTTGCTATCTTGTCTTCTAAGGGTTGTTGCAAGGTTTGATTCACGCAAAAAGTCTTGAAATAAAATTGATGTTCTGCTTATTTGGAATTTGGAAGACATACAGGACCTACTTGTCATTTTCTTCAAGGAAATCAATTTTTGCATAAAAAATTATCTTTGTGTTCAATTCACATCATCTTGCATGCACCATGAGACTTGGCATCGGGCCATGGAAACCCAACATTTTTGTTGTTTGCAGCAAGACCTTTATTTCTATTGGAAATGAACAAAACGTTGTCTAACCAAGTGAGGAAAGCCTCCCTCTTTTCCTCATTAATTTTTTTATCATGCTCCACCCCCTTTCTCGAAAATGGATTCCTTGGAAGAAGAGGAAAAGTCACATTTTGTATGTTCTTGGCAAAGAGCCCTTATTCCATGAAAGAAGAGAGAAGGGTCTCACTTTCTATGCTCTTCATTTTCCATAGCTGGGAAATGGAAAGAAAAAGTCGAAGAATGAAATGAGTTCTTGGATTTCCATGAGAATTCAGGGGATTGTATAACTAATTTCTCTGCTTGTGTAACCAAATTTTCAGAAAGAGGGAAAATTTGGATTTTATACTTGCCAATAAAAACTGGAATTATATGCAGCAAACAGCACCTCAAAAAATTTCATAAACTATGCACATCTTTATTTGTTTTTCTTTGTTGGTTTTTCCCAGTGTTAATTAAAAAAATCATTTCAATCCTTACTTTTACTGTCTAAGTTTTGTTTCCTAGCATAGTAACAAGAAGGGATAGAATTAGAAATGGGTATGTAAAGGGTAATATACAGGTCAGTAAAAGGGGAAAGAAAGGGGGAGAATGTTCTCTAAGGTGGTTCAAGGATGTGCATAGCAACTAGAGATGCCTTTGTTCAAGAGCCAATATCTTCGAACAGGGGGCTTGCCACATTACATGATAAATGAAGGAGAGACCTGTTAGGACATGGAATAATTGTGCATGTTAGGTTGCAGTGTGATAGAGAACTTGACCCTAATAGGATTCACCGAGCCAATCCTAGATGGATGGAATAAAGCTTCGATGAAGGTGACCTATTCAGGAATTATGTGACTGTAAATAATAGTACCGGTTCGGTTGCAGAGCAGTAGAGAACTTGAACTTAATAGAATTCATAAAGCGGATACTAGATTAATGGGATAAAGCTTCGATGAAGGTGACCTATTCAGGAATTATGTGACTGTAAATAATAGTACCGGTTCGGTTGCAGAGCAGTAGAGAACTTGAACTTAATAGAATTCATAAAGCGGATACTAGATTAATGGGATAAAGCTTTGATGAAGATGACCTTTTTAGGAATTATTTGACTTCAAATTTTTAGCTAGTAGTCAAAGCGCAAGGTGCAATCAAGGTACCAAGGGGTCTTGGAGCCTAAGTCATAAGGCGCATATCTAGGTGTAAGCCTAATTTTGTTAGGCTAACTTATTTAGATACTAAAAATATATATTCAGATTCGTGGATTTGTGTCTTTATTGCATCAACATTAGATAAAATGCTAGCATAGGAGAGGCGCAAAATAGGTCTGGAGCCTATGTGAGGGCCTGGAGCAATTAAGAAATGCCTTTGCCTACTATCTTTTATAGAATCTAGTCTTTTCAATAATGTTGCTGAAGCTTTAGCTCTTATTCAGGTTCTAAATTGGCTGTGACCAGTCAGTTTTTTCCTTTAATCATCGAAAGGAACTCTTCTTGTGTCTTTAATTGGGCTGCTTCTTTGTTGTCTCATCCTTGGATTTGCAGACCTATTTGAAGAGACCACAGATCTCTTTTTCATCTATCCTGATGAGTTTTATCTGCACAGCTAGGGAGGCTATCAGTGGTGTAGATTCACTTGCCAAAAGAGGGGTGACAAGTTCTTCCTTTCGTTCTGGCAAGCTTGATTTCTGTCTGTCATAATTATTTGTCAGTTCGGTTCCCAGCTTATCAGGTGTAAGGCTTCTGTTAGGTTCCTTTATTTTAGTTTGTATCTCTTCCTAATTTTGGCCCTCGGGCTTTTTTGTTGTTCTTTTATCCTTGACAATAATACTACTACCTGTCAAAACAATAATAAAGTAGTAACATGGGAATGTGCATCTGGACCAACAATTTGGTGCTTCTGATCTTTGGTATGACGGGATACACTTTGATGCATTTGTCTCCACTATGTTAAACTCTAACCCTTCTGCATGCAGTGTGTTCATTATTATGGTAGATGGCTTTCCTCCTATATAAACAGCACAAATCTCTGATGGATAGAGCACCAAATGATGAATCCTCTTCTGTGAACTAAGTATCTCAGGATATCCTGTACCTATTCAGGTTGAAAATCATACAAGTTCCTTTTCATTGTATTTGCAATGATCACATGATTCATAGGTTATTGACTGATGAATCCAGTTTCAAATTTTTAATAAACTTCAACTTTAATCAGTGAAACACATATAAATGCATCTTTCTTTTTCTTTTTCTTTTTTTATTAAAACAAGGAAATTTCTTAACTAAATACTTGTTTCATTTCTCATTCTCATGGATAAATCTTTATGAATGATCAAAGATTTTTTTTTCAATAAATTGTAAATCTGTTGTTGGAGAAATTCTTGATGTGAAAACTACTCACCTAATTCATGATTAAGGAAGGGTATATATTTCTTTGTATTTGCTTGAAATTAGTGCATCTTATTTTCAGCTACTGATTGAAGCTATCTAATTATGGGGCTCTTCTGACTTGAATTCTCTCCAGTTACTTAGATTCTAGGTGATATGGCTCTTTGAAGTTGAATGGTGATTCCATCATCAAGAAGACGATATGAACAATTCCAGTTTGTACTTTCAATGTTCTATGACATGTTCTCATGACTTCCTTCTATTCTGGTAAATCATGTAAATAGTTATATGATTGATTTGTTTCCTTGTTTATGATCCAATCTCATTTGAAATAAAGTTTGTTGTCCCATGTAATTGATGCAGGTTCCATGAGCTGTCAGAGTTTGATGAAGCTAAGAGGAGTTGCCGCAGACGTTTGGCGGGTCACAATGAGCGGCGCAGAAAAAGTTCTTCTGAATCTCATGCAGAAGGTTCAAGCCGCAGAGGAGTGGGGCCTCAGTTGAAGGAAAATCATTGCCGGCAGGCAGACCAAAGTGGAAGGATGCAGATAACCCTTCCAGGAAGCTCCACTTACAAACACTTCCAGATCAGATAAAATCTGACTGACCTCAAGCATGCTCTCTCTCTTCTGTCATCTGATGGCTTTTATGCACTAAAGGTTGTGTTAATGATGTCTTTGTATTGAAGTACTTTATCTTGATCATATGTGAACACTTCAGTATTGTTGTTGTATTTCTGTCACATTGCTAACTGTGGCAGTTGGTATAGGTTCCAAGTTGTGTTATGTTTTCGTTACTGCATTTTCAGTGCTTGCTTATTGCTTCTGTATGATGGTAACTTATTATGGACAAGCTCTGCTGCTTTGTATTATATTACAATATCCCAAGAAATAGTAGAGGCCATTTTGTTTCTCTTCGCCGTTTTCCAATCCCTTACTGTATTCTTTTTTGTTTGATCAATAAATGTCAACTTTCTCAAAAATAACAAGGGTGGTATCTTCATTCATATATCCACATAATGGCTTTGGGTACTTAAATTTTATAACGGTGTATGCTAGTCAGTTCAACTGTTCTACAGTAGTTAGTGTCAATGAAGAAAACAGATCTTTCTTAGACTTTTGTCTACATTAATTTCTTGATTCCATGGTCTATGACCTCCCTAGATACTGCCTGTGGTTTTGTCCATTGAATCAATAAAGCTGTCCTTTTTGGATGAGCCGGTGTTATTTTGGAAGAAATGAAGGCATTTCCATATTCTTTCTGTACGTTTTCATGTTTCCAAATTTCCTCTGACTTTTTTTTTTAGGTGCGGAGGTGTCCAGGAGTCACACTCGACTAATCCCCAGGGTGTGTGAAAACCCCCCTACTGCACACACCGGGTAATTCGACGGGACTTTACTGTATACATATTCCATGAGAAGTGGCTCTTCATTGAGGCTCCTATAGTTTGAACCCAAGACTTCCCTCTAGAGATCTTGCTCCCAAAACAATAAGTTTACATCACTCGTCATTTCCCTCGACTTGCCATACCAACACTAGGATTTAAGTGGAACTCATAGCTTGTATCCTTTCCACACACTTGCCTCTGGTTCTTTGCTAAGAATCGATGAAGCTACTGTTTCCAGATAGCTTTTTACCCAGTGTTATTCTTGGGAGGACATGTCATTGATTTGTCCTTTGTAATAACTCGTTCCCATTGCCTTGCCACACCCTCACTAAGACTGAGTCTCTCTCTCTTCTTTTTTATGAACCCACCCCCCACCCCACCCTCTTTCCATTTTTTTGAGTGATGAGTAAAATTTTACTCCAAGAAATGGTGAGATACATTCATTCATATTACTCAACTCCAAACAGAGGACCACAACAACAAAGGGGCATTGAACAAGAACAAACACGTAGTGTCATGATATATTTGCTCAATCACTCTCACAAGAATCTCCTTATCACATGCAAACTGTTGAGATACTGGAACCCACTGAGCAATCTTATGCTTAAACTTTGTTTTCAATCAAGCTGGTTGTGGGAGTCTCATTCTCAAAGATCCTCTTGTTGCTTTCTCCCCAAACCAACCATGCAAATTGCCAATGGTATCAATTCTTTGTAAAATGATCTCCCACAATTACTCCACACACTTAGGCATGGAGCCACCTACAATGGTAGTGATTAGTGATTGGTCTGTTAAAAGGTCTTTCTTTGAATATGTGTCTCACCAAAAATTATTTCGATAAAATCAATCAATCCACCTTGTTAAACGATCCGAAATTTGATCACTTTAAATTATTTTTTAATATTTAAACATTGTGTCCTTTAAAAAAGTAAGGGTTGATTGATACGATCAAGGTGATTTTTCGTGGGTATGATACTAAAACAAAGAGCTTTTCAACTAGTCTATTACCATCCCATTTGATAGGCCCTATCTCTAAATATGTGGGGTAACATTGGTCAGACCATGATCATCCCTTTAGTTCATTTGGTTCAACTTTGTTGCTATTTTCTTGATTTGGACTCCGACCTCATTCATTCCAGCTGAGATTGTTCCTTGGTTAGGTCATTTGTTCTTTCTCAGTTGGGTAACCATCATTAACATAAGTTTTTCCATGTTAATCTTATTCTAAACATCTTCATTTGCCATCAAAATTAATATCATGAGACTTTGAATAGGGATATTTCGAATATTTAGAATGAACTTCCATTATGTCTCTTTTTCCTTAAAGAAATTCAATAGATTTTTGTACATCTTGAAATAAGTTCCAATGTTGTTTGAATTTTTTCCACAAATCCCATCCGTCCATCACCATCTTGGTTGATCAACACTGGTGATGAAATGCCATGGGCTGTTTGTTTCTGTCTCAAAACAAGAGTTTTTGATAATTTTAACCAAACATCACAGATACAATTCTCGAGATATTATTAAGTAATGATAATGGTAGGGTATTTTCAATTTTTAAAGTATTTTTTTTATATAACGAAGGTGTTCCTGAGGTATTGACTCAACAGACTAGTCCTCCGACGTCCGCACCGCGATTGCCTACATAGCCAGTTTTTAATGTGATAATATCAAAAAGTCTTGTGAAAATAAAATATTAAAAAATAAGTAAATAGATACATGAATGAAAATGACACAAAATTTAAAATAGAAAATTTCATATGATAATATTGTGATATGTCACGAAACATGACAAAAACAAAACTATTGATAAAAGTAAAAAACAAGAAATGCTATCAATTGAGTAGCATTATTAACGGGTGATTTTTTTACCATAAAATCATAAGAAGGGTGCACATTTGTGAATTCACACCTTAAGTCATTCGAAGGTAACACATGGATTGAGATGGCAATGGATAGCTAGCTGTCAAGGGACTAATGAATCATTCTTTGATTCAATATCATCACATTCATTTGAATCGTCCGTTGTCAAGTAAATAAGTCTAATCACCAATTTAAGCACTTTTTGGATCAAAGTGAATCCACCACGTCACATAAGTTGAATGCAAAGTTGAGAGAGATGGACTATCAGAATTCGATCCACACAACTCAACTTGTATTAATGAATCGAAGTACAAAGCAAATACTCACACTTGAATTGAATGCAAAGGCCCTACGAGATCTTTTACACCTTTGACTATCTTTCTGAGCTTATACACTTTGAAGTTAAGCTTCAACTCTTGAGGAGTTCAACTATTTTTCAAGCATTCATCTCATCTCTAATTTGACTCCTCTCTCAAGCTCGATGGAGATTTTAGACGAAGCTAAATTTTACTCTTCCATAAATCCTTAGCCATTATCTTATTCAGTATGGCTTACTCTAAAGAAGCATTTTCCATTAAAATAGAAAAAAAAAATTAATTTCATTTTTCACGAGCTTGCATGGAGCAAAAGGAGTCATCATTTGTTGCATAGTAGTAAATACTCACACTGTTGTTAATAGTAAGAAGGCCCAAAACAAAACAAAACAAATCAAAATTAGAAATAAATTATTTAAAACTTTATTTTAGGATCTTTTTGAAGAACTATATAATATGATGTAAAAAACGACTGAAGTAATTATTTTTTATTTAATAAGTTTTAAATTACTAAGACAAAGACAGAGAGATTAGTTGTTTTTTAAATTTTAAAATCTTTAAAATATTTTATTGATTAATTTTTTCAAAATTCATGTAAATAACTTTTATATATTTTTAAAATATAACTTTAAAAATCTAAATAGCTTTTTAATATTTGCAGAAAATACTTTTTAACAATATTTCGTTATAAATTTACTTTTTTTAATAATACTTCGAAATACATACATATACTCAATTTCGAGCGATTTTATATTTAACTAAGAAATAGAGTCCGGTCATCCTTCTCCTTCCCTTCCGAATTCCGATCCCATTGGATTGAAAGTTGAGACGAAGAAGGCGGCGGACAGATCCCTTGTCCAAACCCTGAAGCAGCAGCTTTGCTAGCCACCCACAATCCCATTAAGGTCTCTCTCTCTCTCTCGATCTCAAATTTTGGGGGGTTTGTTTGTGATGTTGTCGCTTCGAACCCAACAGCTGAGACTTTCAAAAAAAACAAAAAAGAAGGGAAGAGAAGATCGGTTCTTGTTTTTATTGTTTTGCATATCACTGTTTCCCCATTTGTTCTTTGTTCTGGTTTTTCTACATTTTTTTAACACTTTCTTTAAGCCAAATTCCCTTTTTCTCCTCCTTGTTCAGCTTTTCTTAGTTTTTCTGAAGGCATGACTGTGCGAAACAATTTTTTTTTTCAGGAAAGGTTTTAAAATGTGAATCAAATTCTCATGATTAGCTATTTTCCACGATTATTTGTCATTTTTTCCTGAGTTTGAACTCACTCATGAAATGAAGATGGCCCAAATCCAACCCATGACTCATGAGCCGATCTATGATCCAATCCAAACCATGAACTATACTTATCAAACCTGTGCCGATCAATTTTCGGCTTAGATTTGGTGGGTTGGACAAAGCTTGACCCAACTTGTTTATTTCATAACATCACCTTTTGTTAAGCATATGAGCTAAAATATTGGTTAAATGAATTATGCAAGTTGTTTGTATATATTGACAATAATCTTTGCAACACCAAATAATAGAGGGATTTTTTGCAGGAAAATTCCTAAAATTGTACTTTTTGCATAAGAGTTCTTCTAAAATTTTCTTTTTCTTTTTTGATGGCCAAGATGTTGTTGGGTGAGATGGCTCAATTCACCATATCTGCACTTCGGGTTTGTCGGAATCCAATATTGAAATGCAATCTTGATTGCATGGAAAGTCTCAGACGTGGGAGTTAGCAAGTTCTATTGCAAAGTTGTGACCTATTGTGCATTGCTGGAAAAAGCATGCTTAGCAACGTGTACTAACTGGGGTCTCTTCATAGATTCCTAGTTGTAGTGGGATACAACAAAGAAGGTAAGTTTGTAATGGAATACACGGCGAGTTAAGTGGAAATAAGATAGGGAGGAAATCTCTTATTTCTTGGATTCGATGACTGTCATGCATATCAAGGGATTGCTTATATAAAGAGGGGCTGGCTGAAACACATAGCAGCAGTAGATATAGAACACACGAGAGAGACAGAAAAGAGAGCTAAGTTGCAGGCAGCAATTTCAGCAAGAGGGTGCTTCTCATCAGCGAGACATACACGCTGCTGCTTAAGAAGAGAGATCTGGGCAGCAGAGGCGCTGCTGTATGTTGCATGAGAAGATTGGTTTCGGCGGGCCCTGATCAGAGAGGAGACACTGTTCAGATCTGTACACAGAGACGAAAAGGGCAGCCAGGTTTTTCAGACAGGAAAAACAGCAAAGGGGTTTCTCTCTAATTCTGTTGGTTTGTTTATTATTAAGCAAAGAATTATCTCTTTTGTAATTGTGTTCTCCTAATAAAATCTTTCACGCTCCGTGGACGTAGGCCGGGTGGGGCCGAACCACGTAAATTTGCTTGTGTTGGATTGTGCTTTTTCTATTCCGTTCGATTATTCTTGTTTATCACGCTGTAAGCGCTAACAGATGTCTGGCCTCTTACAGCACCTGACTAATCCTCAGGTACGTGCAAGTCTCTCTACCCACACACACTGGGTAACTTTAAGGGGAGTGGCCCTTTGGAGTGGAATGGAAATCAAACTCAAGACTCTAGCTTTCTGTTGTGGGCTCCTTTGCCAAAAATAGGTAGTATTTTGTACTACCATGACATTATGGCAAATGGCCAAGTTACACTCAGGATGAAATGCCTTTACAATATTGTCATACCCCAACTAGACAATGACAGTTAGGCTTGCAATTGGTACTACAACTGTGGTCAAGTTGCAGTACCATATTGTTACGGAAACACTCCATCTCAAGGGTAACTTCATTGTATGCCACGATCACGTGGTAATATGAGATACTCTCATGTAAAAGAAAATTTTACAAGCATTCTAATGCAAAAAGTACATTTCTTGGGAATTTTCATTCAAAAATCCCATAAAGGAATTGATAACTATTGAAAACAAAATATTGAGATTTCATTTCTACAGAAAAGGACAAAAACGAAATCATTGAGGAAAAGAAATTATGTGGAAAATGATTTTGCACAAACATGCCTCAAGGCATGAATTACACGACCAGAGAAACTGCTCAGGGTGTGTACCATGCATATTGTAAGTCAGTGGCTTAAAGAATATGTTTAAAGACTTCTTTGAGTTCTTTCCTCCCCACCAAAAGACATATATAAGTACTGTGTTCTCATTTGAATGCAATTCCTTACTCATGGATGGATGAGTTGCTGGTTTCTAATGCTTTATTTTTTTTTATTTCCCAGATCTTGTGCATTAAGGCTCTCAAATGGATGTTCCTTATTCTAATAATGTATCATCTGCAAAAGCAGTGGTTTTAGGTGCTTTGGCGTCGGGTGTCAATGTGTGTATGGTTTCTTCCTTTTTTTCTCTATCTTTTTCATTTCTTTTTATGCATTTTCATTTTCATGTAATCATTTGTTTGATGGGAGGAGGCTGATTGATAATTAATGGATTTCTAGGGCCCCACTTGGTCTACAATCAAGATTGTGTTCTTGACCCTTGGTGTTTGTCTTGCTTCCATGTTGGCCTTGGCATTCTCTTCAAGTGACTTCACTATGATAGTCCATGTTGTTTTTCTTGTTGTCATAAGTGGAACACTATTTCTACTCATTAGCAGGTAATTGTTCTCTGCTTCTTGTTAACTTTAAGGGTTAAACTCTGTTAGAAGAAATTCTTTTCTAGATTCACACTGGCCTTTAGGTTTAGGCCACACCACTGAACTATACTGATAAAACTGTATATCACTATATTGTTTCTCCAACAAAATGTACATTTGCTCTTTTTTCCTTTATTTTTTTCTTGTGCAATTAGCTGTGGATGACCCATTAACAGAAAATATCCCAAGATGTTGGAATCATAAGCATTCACTGACTACAAATTCTATTCTATATTCTTACTTGCCTGTAATTTAGGCCTGTGGTAAAGTGTATTGAGGAATTGTACATTGTCTCACGAATAGAATGTATAATTTGCTTGTGTTTTCCATTTCATGCAAATGGTTTCATGGATTCATCCAAATGCAGCTGCGGATGGCCCAACATTTTTTTTGAGAGAGAACGGTTACTTGTTGAAGATTGAAGTTATCCCACATGAATGAACAACAAAACTATCCTAAACGGTAGAATCATAATATTCAATTGGTGGCTATATTTTGGATGGTCTCAATCATGCAATGTGGGATTTTTTTCTTGAAGATTTTTTGGGGGAGAGATTCAATTAGGGGGTTTCTTTTGCAAGGCATCCATTGTGGGTTTCAATAACAAATTGTTGATTGCTGAATAGTGTGTCCCTCTTAAACTCCAAACACTAGCAAACTTTGCATCTTTATGGGCCAAGCATTGTGTATTTCTTTGAAAGGTATATCAAAACATGTAAGATAAATAATAGAAAAATATAAATAAGTTGGTGAGAGCTGGAAAGGGAAAAAGTGACGACTCTAAAACAGGGATTGGAGCTGGGGCATAAACCCTAATGAAACATTGGATCAAATGTCAAGTTTTATTAAGCAAAATCCGAATGATGTTCTAGGGGAATCTAAAGGAAATAATAGGCATACATATAGAGAAGCATGTGGTGGAACATGGATAATTCAAGAAGTTGTTAAAGAGAGAAAAGAAGTACAATATAAGCTATGGTAAAGAACAAAGAGACTAGAAGACTTGGAAAGATGTAAGATAATGGAAAGAGATGCTAGCAAAGGTTGTAAGTAAAAGCTAAATGAAGCATATGAAAATTTATATACTTGATTAATAAAAGAGGGGGAAAAGTGCATTTATAAGCTGGCTAAATAAGAGAGAGAAGAACGATGGACCTCTGACTTTTTTTTAGCGGTAAAGAGATTAAAGATGAAAAGCAACAAGCAATAGTAGAAGATAAAAAAATAAATGACATGTGGAGAGGATATTTCTAAGATCTATTTGTTGTGTTGATGTCTTGTATTCTTGGTGATAGCCAAAAATTTAGGGCATAAGGTTATTTTCATAATTTTGTACTTCATGCCATCTATATATTGTATCTTTGAAGGTTTTTTAGGATTTTGGGAATTTATCTGTATTGAAAGAGGCACGAGGAAGAGAGTATTGTAACTTTATTCTTGAAGATGGTGAAATCACTCTACATCTCACCATGGGCATGGGCACACTGTAGAACCATGTAAATCTTGTGTTTTTTTTGTGTGATTCCTTATGTGTTTACTGCATCATGGTTTATTTGTTTTAAACACTATTAAGTATGTAGGGTGCAAATGAACTAGACACTAATACAGAAGTAAATGTATGGATGATTTAGTTGATTTCGTCATGCCGCACTCTGATTCTAGACCTCAAGTTACTTGAGTTCTTCCAGATATTGGACTTCTTAAACTTAATTTTTATGGAAGCTGTAGGCGTGAGGTTGGTCTTGCAGGTTATGGTGGGGTCATACGAACTGATTCGGGCTCTACCGTGACTTCCTTTGTTAGGCCTTTTCCAAATGGCTTTGTAATTGAGGTGGAATTATTTGCTTTTAGGATAAGTGCTTTGGAGTTGGAAAAATAAGGGGTTAAAGGGAGCTTAGTCGAAGGGGACTCTACGGTGGTTGTGGGGTGGGCGTTAGGCGCTCAATGTCTTTGGATCTTCTTAGATAAAATTGAGTAGATTCGACATACGATTTCACTTCATCATGTTAAGATTGCTTGGACACATCGGTCATCAAACTTTGCTGCAGATGATATGGCTCGTCATGGGGTAGTTTTTTTTGAATGGTGGTCATGGGGTAGTTTTATCTATGGAAATTGTAAATAGGCTTTTGTAATATGGGGGATTGTTTGTAATTTTTCGTTTGGGGGGCTACCTCTTAGCCTCCTACCCTCTTGTGTAGTTTTCCTATTTTAATTAATGTAGTTACTTTTCAAAAAAAAAAATGTACGGATGATTAACAAAATATCTGAAAAAAAGTGAAGATAACATTAGCAAATATGAAGAAAACTATAGTAGGACTAGATGGTTTCCATAGAAGTATGGACCTTGTTCAATGAAATCAGAATTGGGTGGGGTTGACCAGGCTTTTTAAAGAAATCTTAGTATTGAAAAGAATGCCTGATTAGTGGAGGAAAAAGCATCATGATTCCCTTCTACAGAAAAACAAAGGTGATTCAAAATTGCACCAACTATTATGGTATTAAGTTTATGTTGAAATTAAGTTAAAGATTTCATCCATTTTGCTTGGACAAAGTTAGGGTGATGGAGATACTCATGTTACAAGTGGATGAATGGTTTAATACTGAAGGGTAGGGTTAGAAGCGACCATTTTATAGACAACTTAAACATAGCCCCAATAGATGACAAATTGAGAGACTCGTTTGAGGTGATTTGTACATGTGAGTAGAAGATCGGAGACAACCCCAGTACATAAGTTGAGAAGTTAAATGTTGCAGGTACAAAGAGGAGGGGTAGAGCAATGAAAACATTGAGAGATGGAATAAATAAGGACATGATTGGTAGTGGAATGAGAGGTTGTATGGTTTATGATAGAGTCAAATTGAAAAATAGAACTCAAAAAAAAATCACAAATAGATGGGATTGTAGCTTTTATGATGGTGAGGATGATTTCAACCATTTTGCATTAAGGAGTCATCAATCAATTGTAAGATTCTTTGGGGGATTATGATTGTAACTCTTTTATGAAGGCTTTGAATCCCTATTCCACCTTCCAACTATAACAAAACCATGTTTCCTATGTTAGGGCTTAGTTAAGCCTGTTCATGGTCTGGCTTCAGGCCAGGCTTTGCTTTATTTTAGCTCGAGTGCGTTTATATATACATAATGCTGAGCCCACCCGCAGCTTGTTGGGTTTTTTATGGCAAAAGCATGAGCCCACCCATTCGGGAAATTAGAAAAGCCAAAGCCCACAAGGAGCATACCAAGGAGCTGAAACCCATTGTCATTCAATATCGTCAATCACTTCGTTATTGGAGAGAAGGAAGGAAAGGGATAGGGTTTTCTCCATGGAGTGATTGAGGTTGGAAAAAAAGGTGAAATGTTTTTATATGGGTTTTACAAAGGGTATATAAGTAAAATACAGTATAGTATATGTATCTATGTTATAAAAATATATAAAATAAAAAAATAAAACCTAAATAGCTAAATGGGCCTAAAATATCGACGGACTTCCGTGGGCTTCTTGTAAGAGCTTGAGCTTGCCCATTTAGCTATACGTGCCGAAAAATTAGTCTGAGCTCAGCCCAATGGGCTGTTACATATGTTCAACCCATTTGCTTATGTTGGGTTAGGCAGGTGAAGGTCTGGGTTTGTGCTTGGGAACAGGCCAAGGCTTAGTTCCACCTTAAGTGGAAGTATTTTGCTGGATAATGGCAGCAGGAATATGTTAACTAAGAGCTCACTGCTGATACTAGCACAAAGTGCATATTTTGTGGGACAAGTGAAGAGATTGTGGAGCATATGTTCTTGAGTGTCAATTTGCAAGACACATTTGGATGCACTTCTCATCTAAGTGTGGTTGCAACTGAGAATATGTTATCCTCAATTGGGTGGTAAGTCCATTCAAAAGAAGGGGCAAGGTGATGTTGCAATCCACATTAGTAACTATTCTATAGTCCATTTGAAAAGAGCAAAACTCAATGAAGGCAACCAAAAATCAGCAAATGAAATGTTCATTCTAGCAAAATCAAGACTTTTAAACATTTGGTAGGGAGGAAGGAATTTGGTGCGATATTAATCAATGATATGGAGAGAGATTGGAGAGCATGTCTTATGAATGACTCAAAGAAGGTTCAAATCAAACGTAGATGGCAAAGCTTGAAAGGGGTTGCTTTAAATTCAATGTTGATGGGGGCAGCCTAAGGTAAACCAAGACCTGTGAGCACAGTTGTTCTGCTACATGATAGTAAAGGCACTGTAAGAGCTTTATTCTCTGGTCCATAGGTATTAAAGAGTCTGGTGATGAGAGAAGCACTGAAAATGTTCTAGAAAGGATTCTGTGGAAAGTTGTTTGTGGAAGCTGATTCTAGTAAATATGCTGAAACTGTGGAAGGTAAGAAGTAGATTTCTTGAAGGTTGAGCAACTAGGAAGAGAAATAAAGTCTATGACTAGGTCTATGTTGATGTTATCTGAACGTGTATGAAGATCAGTCAATGGAATAGTGGATTTTTTGGCAAAGGAGGGTGTGGAGAGGGATGCAATCTTCATAGGGAATTCCAGTTTTTAGCAATAGTCTTACTTTTTATACAAGGGGTATACTTAAATCAGTTTTATATCTTTTATATACTTTTTAAAGCCCCTTCTGATGGATGAAATATAGTTATCTTAAAAAAAAATCACATACATTTGACTTTCACAATAGCTTTATTTTCTAGTTACTTATGTATGGTGGCTAGCCATTAAAGTTATTTATTACTTCAAAGCTAAATACACCAAAAGTCATTAAGTGTTGTTGTTTGGCACATCCTTTCCTCAGCCAGGAAAATCTTTTTTATTTTTATTATTTTTTATGGTGCCCGTAGAGTCCCATCTCATAATATCTCCTTTTTTTGCTAAGATTTTCTAACCTGTTGCAATAAGAAGGGTAGTACTTTACCTTAGTTATTTTGGCCCCATCAGCATTTCACTTCCTCAAGTGTGGCTTGATACTAAACTTCAATGCTTGATATAAGAAGGCTAACTGCCTCATCGGTATTAAATTTTAGTGGTTCACTCATAGGTAGCTTACATGGAACATGGTTCTTGGTAATGATCTTCGCTCCAAGTATACAATTCTTCCAATTTCATCAGAAAGGAAAATATATTAACTTTGTTTCTGTATGACAACCACTTTTATCTCCGTTCTTTAATTACTTCAAGTAGTTCTTCAACCTCCATTTACTTCCTATCTTTTCATCATTCCAAATTAACAACAAATAAGAATTGAAATCAATTGTCTTACCTTTATCCATCTTCTCGTAAAGGGTTGGTTGGTCCCTATTGTGAGGTGACCTAAATACTTGCCAAAACCCACTTTTTTCCATGTAATGAAAAAATTGTCCATAGCATGAGGAACATAATTAAAAAAAATTGATTAGTCAACTCTTCATGATGTCTATGGCACAAGCATGACTTCAGTTCTCCGGATGGAACAATCCCCCTTATCTCTATATGCCCTGAATGGGCAGAACACCCCTCCAAATGGGAGGCTGTGATAGTAGACCACGGAAAGACTAACCAAGAATTCTCCTGATGGGTTCCAAATCCAAATTGTCCTGTCTTTTTCATCGTAGTGATCACTAAGAAGGTTTTAACTCATATAACAAACAATTTCTATAAAAAATGAACAAGAACTAGAAGGCTCAATTTACCTTTTTTTTTTTTGAAATATGGAAGGATCTATTTAGTTGCTTCATAAATTTGGATGAAAAAACAGTTTTAAGAACTTTTTGTTCCCTGTGAAATGAAAGGATCTTCTTGTTTCTGCTCATTGTTCCCTAATATTCTGCATGATTCATTTCTCTCACTTTTGAATTGAATTATCAAATCTCATTTCATTTTTTAGAAAAAGTCAACCCAGATTGATGGGATAAATGGCTTAGATGCTAATGATGATGATGATTAATCAAATATTATTTCATATTGTTCCGATCTTCTTTGAATAAAGTGCCACATTGTCCATATCCTAATTCCTAAGAGATGGAGTGCAGCATTCCCTCTTTGGACAACTTCAAGAATCATTGTCGTGGTGTTCATGAAGTGTTTTCTTTTTCGTTAGATCTAGACCTCCTTGAGATTCTACCATAGAGCTTCTTCTAACCCAAAAGATGGCAAGAATCAGGCTTGGATAAGTTAATCACCATGTGTGATCGGTGAATGGATTGTATTCTTTTATCCTGGGCTTGTTCCGACCTTGGATGGATGGAGGCATGGAACCTTAAGTGATTAAGATATTTTATTTTGGAAAGCGGTGCCACAAGCTTTATATTGGGAAGTGTGGAAAGAGGGCAATAGAAGAGTATTTCAAGGCAAAGCATCATCATGTTATTCCCTGATTAGAAGAATATTATTTCATTCTTAAACCATTTAGAGTATATATTCAAAGTAGATGAGCAATACCTTGGCTGCTTGCTGAAGGAAACATGGAATTCAATTGCTGCAACATGTGATTAGTCTTCTTTCCACAGTATATGTGCTTGTCTGTTTGTTAGTGATGGATCTTTCAATTTGTATCTCATGTAGTTGTGTGTCCATTATCTTTTACAAATTATCTCATGTGTTCATGCTCTTTATGGCCATTTCTCTCTATTTGTTTATCTTGTTTACAACGTTATTTGGAAAAGAAGATTTCCTAATGGTTTCATTGTGTAAACAGCATCATAACATGTTTAGAGAGATCTTTTTCAGGTGTAAATCAGTTCAAGCCACAGTTTATTCACAAATTTGATTTTTTTTATTTAAATATTTCTGCACATCTCTTCTATCCCAATTATGCAAAATATCAGACAACATTGGAATGGTATTATCTATTTTGATGTTTATCATCAATGGGCAGAAAAGTAAAAATGACTAGGTGGTTGACTTAGAATAGACCTGGCTGAAGTTTGCAGTACCTTAATTTGCAGTAGAGTGTTATGCGCATTCAGCAGTTGATTAGCTATGTAGAACATCATTATCACGCTGTCACAAAATAGACTTATGAACCCGATATCCAAAATCCTTACTACTTTCTGGTGGCAAACAATATAAGATCCTGTTTTTAGTTTGAAGGATCAAATGGTTAGGGGATGGAGGACCTGATTATGCCTAGAACTGAATGTCAAAAATAAAGGTTTCCTTGGATAAAACATGGATGACCTTCATTTGGTTTTTGGAAATTGACCTGTTAACCAATATTATAACTTCAGCTCAACAAACTTATGTGCATATTTTAATATAAATAACTTCTTAGAAGGCATTCTAATATATACCTCCTAATGAGATCACTCTGGATGACGATTCCTCCATAAGAAAAAAGACGCTGATGTGTGTCTCATGCATGTGGTCTGATCGGTCAAATTCCCATGCACATGCTGGATTAAATTGATCCATCTCTGCAATAAGAAACTCATGGTCATGGACCTAGTATTTCATACAGTCAGATCCCTGATAGATGGGAAAATGGCTGCTGCTGCTGATGGTTTATGGGTATTTCAAATCCTTTTGAGGGTTGGTTTCTACACAAACTGACACTTAGTAAAGCATGCCAGTTTCCACAAACTGGAGCTAGATTTGTTAAAACACTTCTTTATCATGGGGTAGACCGAGCTTTGTGGTCTTCTGTTCTTCTCTTATCAACAAGCTTATTTTTTGGAATCTGCACATTTGCCAATCTCTCTCTCTCTCTCTCTCTCAAAAATAAAATAAAATAAAAAATATGCAAATTTGGTAGTGGATTCTAATTAGTAATTGAACTATGTTACTTTTATATGGTATTCTTTGCCATTATTCAATGTTGAATTGGAAATGTAGATAGAATGTACTCGAGCTTTGATTTTATGAACCTCCAAATTTCTTCTGTGCTGATTATGCATAAATAATCTGCATTACTGCATTTCTTCAAAAAGATGATCTGCATTTTTGCAGATATGGCATTGTTTGGTCAATTTATCAATAGGGTCTCTTTGTACTTTCTGGTTGGTTCTGAAGACAGATCTATCCATGACAAACCATTTAGTTGCATCAACCAGGAGATGCATTATATGCAATGTGGTGGTTGCTGAAAACACAATTCTGAGAATGTACATGGAAATCTCTTATTTCATTTTTTTTTTCTTTCTTTTTCTCTGCAGTTTTCTTGCACAGACAGGTCTTGTGTCAATCGAGCAACAAATGCAAGAGATGGGATTAGGACCCAGTGAGAAGGAAAACGATGGTGTGAAACTGGACAAAAAGAGTAAGAACCATTCTTTGTTATAGCATTTAAAATAGGAATCAAGGTAAAAGAAGACCTCTCAGGCCATTTTATGTCACTTTGAAACTTACAATTGACATCTACTATGCAGGTTGAATTTCCTGACAGGTACATACATTATTCCCATCCGACGAGGAGAATCCAGTGATTGCATCCTTACCACATTGGGTAAGGCCAGCAGTTGCAATTAATCAGCCTTTGCTTCCTTCTCCTTTGGTTTACTCTTCTTGGGCTTCATGAAGCAGAAGCACGCGCAGCACGGGCACTGAAACAGGAACTTCATTGCTTTGTTTTAGTCTCTGAACATTCGATATAAAAAACCCTGTTTTGCTTTCTTTCTCGCAAGAGTCTGTCCTTATAAAAAAAAAATCACTCATTGGATGCCATTTCTGTCACTTTCAAGGAAGAAAGATGCTCACCCATGCAGTCCAGCTATGCAGAGGGGGTGAGGAGGTTTGGTGGTGGGTCATGTTGTCCACCTTTATTTTCTCACTATCCAATCAATACAGATTTCGCTGCTGGCATTCAATAATGCCAAGGAATTATGTGAAATTATTCTTGGTGTTCATCTTTTTCTCCTCTCTCAGCTTTCGAGATCTTCACTTAATGGAGGAGATTGAAATTTTACAGGTTACTTTGTCAACTTTTCACAACAATTGGTAAAATTGTTCGTGTGAAAGTGAAACATACATACCAGTCTAGGTTTGTCTCTTATATATTCATTGGGATAGAAAGCGGAATAATTATCCGTTGAGAACGTAATAAAGAAAATGTTTTGATGGAGGTGGGTCTGTTTGAGGTGATTTGTGAACCTTAACTGAGAAGCTAGGGACATCAATGAGTACCCAAAAATCTGAAGATCTGTAAGACTTGACCTGAAGAAATAGAGCCTGGCTTGTTTATGTATACGGGATGCATTTGCAAATGAGTTTTAAGTCTGGGTCCAGGCATTTTTTGCATGACATGAATTCTCATTGCCCTTTCTAAAAATTGTGTCCCAGTCCTCTACGGACCCAGCCTAAATCCATACTTGTTCGTGTCTCTATAAGGATGTATTTGCATGTTTCCATGTTCTGAGGTTTTCTGCTGGAAATAGGCAGCATCTTCATGGTCGACTGTGCGTACATTTTCCGGCTAAGTCTGACCACAAGTGGGGAACTGTTTCCCTTGTTTGCCTCCGGAAATTCCTTCGTTCTTAGCGTCTGTGTGCAGAAAATGATGCCTCCTTTCTGTAGATCAATTTCTGACTTCCGCCATTCGAGATTGCTTTTGTGGAAGACAAAAATGCCTCAATTTTCAGCGGTGGATGGATTCCATGGGGAAAAAAGGGAAATTTAGAAAGAGTTGTCATGTTCTATGGATAGTGGACTCACTTGTGGGGGTTTTACGGTGAGTATACCACGGTTTTCCACATGTAAATTCAAAAAAGACAAAATTTAGGTAATCCCGTTACCAATTTCCAAATTCCTGGTGTGGGCTGTTTGGATAAGCTGATCCATTTTACATGGGTTGCTTGGATCTTTCGACCATGCAGACATCTGCATACTCCAGCGGCTGAAGGGATGCTAATGGCCTTTGTTATCTCTAACCAAACCCTTGTTAACTTATTTTGCTTTTCATTTTTATTTTACCTGCTGTTAGAATAAATGGGTGACAATGGGTTCACATCTTTTTGACCCATTTCTAGATGGATTGGAAAATAATTAACGTGTTAAACACGAGTAGAATTCATCTTAAAAAATTGGCTTTTAAAGAGGTCTATGTATTTATAAATTCTATAATCCACAGGTCCACAAGCTATATGGGACATGTTAAGACTGTAGATAAGAATCCGATTCATATCTATGATATCTTGCTTTGATATTATATTAATTACATGAGTAAAATTCATCTTCAAAATTCAATTTTTAAGGAGAAGATGTTTATGTATTTATAAATGCTATAAATTCATAAGCCCACAGGCGATGTAAAGCATGCTAACATTACGAACATGTCTATTATCAATTTACCCAATAGCAATTCCAATAATTAGTGGTTAGATATGAAGAGTGTGCATATCCCTCTTGACCCAACTGTAACCATGTACGATTCCACGGTGAGGGGTCCATCGTGGAATTTGTAGAGCCTTTACTCTGGTCCCTTTGCTCCTTTTATATCAAAAAGTAATGAGACCTTATCTTAAAAGTAAAGAAAGGCATGTGCTCTTTTGAGAAGTGTACGTCCTATCAAGCAATAAACAGTAACAAGTTTTGCACCTTTAGACAAGGGGAATCACACTTCATTTGAATGGGTAATGATTCGTGTAAGATTTTATTACGGTGGATCACTTTAAAAGGAAAAGATTATTTTATTATTATTTTTCTTCGAGTAATGATTCATATGCTATGGGATTTTATCACGGTGCATCACTTTTAAAAAGAAAAGACTATTTATCATTACTTTCTTCTTCTATCATTTCTCTCTTTAAAAAGAGAGTAAAATTTATTTATTTTCTTTTAAGAGTGGTGCACATATCATTATCCTATATCTGTCTCGAACAAGATAGAATTTTGTATTTAGTGAGTTTTACTGAAAATTGAAAAAAAAAAAAAGTGACGGTTTGAGTTTTGGATTTAAAAATTAAAAAAAAGATATCCTATCAAATTTTAGTAGTGGTATAATTATGATGTCAAATCAAATCTCACCCTTTCAATCGTTTGATTTCCTGTATATATTTTTTTAAAAAATATTGATTTAAAAAATACCCATGAAGGAAAGATCATTACATTGATGGTTGATATACAGAGTTGGGTGAAAATTTAAAAGCTTATGGTAGGTAGGTTCCTGTTGGGCTAACCATGGTTCAGAGTTTTAAGCCTTATGAGTTAGTGGCGACATTTAAAAATGGCTTGTCGGAGATTCTAGTTGTCAATTTGATTTGAATTGGCATTTTATTTTCTCTCTGAAATGAAACATTTTAATGTTTTAATACAATCATTTATCTTAAAAACTATTTAAGGTCATTGATACTTAGGTGTCCCTATTTAAGGTCAGCAGTCATGTAAATATGTAATATATTACTGAAAATATTTTGAAAAAGTTGGTTGACATGTAAATAAAAGAAAATAAAAACCTCTAAAACACGCTTGAAAACCATACTCATGAATTTTTATAAAAAAAAACTAAATTCTGATTTTCTATTTTAAAAATGTGAGAACCTGTTTGGCCTCTTTATTTTTTGTATATAAAACAAAAAACATGGAAAGGCCACCGACAGCTCATTAATTGCATTGAAGGGTCTAACTGCTCAATTAAAAGGGTAGCCAGTGACATTTAAATATCAGGTTATTTGAAGGATTCAATTTGAAAAAGTGGAAATGGATCCAATTCCTAGGCCCAGTTCATAACCCTAAAATCATAAAAGCATGTCCAAAATGGTTTGAATCAAGACATTTACTGTGTTGCACCGAAGAGCGCTAGTCAAATAGGCAAGCATCAAGGTGTTCTACTGCACAAGAAAACAGTAATATCGAACAAAGAAAATAGAAACAAAAGGGAGAAAATCAGACAAATCACAACACAAAGATTTACGTGATTCCCTTTTAGTAAGTCCACGGGTTCAAACACTGATCCACTATGCTTGAAGATGAGAAATCGAATGAGAGACGGCTCCGGCTCTCGTTACAATTTTTTGCTCTCAAACGCTCTCTCAAGAAAACAACATTATATACTGTCCTAATTAGGGTTTACACATGGTGCAATTTAAAATTATAAAATTACCCTTCAATAAAAAAATCAGCTCGAGGGCTCTACTCCCAAACCCTTGACAAGGGGGCACTGCCCCTCTTTGACCTCCTGTGAGCTCAGTACAGAACTCGACCCATGACCAGATCAATGGTACATCTCTGATGACCAAGGTTTCCAAAACCTAACAATATATGATGGTTATCAAGGCTATATGAGGTTGATTTTAAGTAGCTACTAGTCCTGATCAATTTTTATTGATAGTGCTAATGAGCCCTAGAACATGGCACTTCCAAGTCCCTTTTCTCAATGGAGTTGGGTCGCATGCCCATCTCCATGCTCTATTGCTGCATTGGTCCACCCTAGTCCTGATCTTGCCCCAGCTAAAGCCTTCTAATTTGACCATCCCCTACTAAGATGAACTCGGCCAAGTCTCTTGCTGCCCACCTTGTCCTACCACCTTCCAGTCTACCATTTCGAACCATGATTTAGAACCTGAAGTAAGGCATGAAGGCCTGCAAGAGATGAGCATTGGGCCATAAGTCAAAAACTTCGAAGGCCCAATCCCTACCCATGAAGAACTAGAATTACTGGTGCCTTGCAGTAGCCAACATATCCTCTACGCCGATGTGCTAATATTTTATTCAATTGGCAAAGATGCCTTCTAATGATGCACTAACTTTATTACCCAAGAAGTAGTTATGAAGGCTCGTATTGTTACACTCTACTAGTCATTCGAGGTATATGAAAACCTCTCAATCCATATACACTGAATAAAACTATGGGGAGTGGCTCAACTTCGATAAAATCGTACTAGTTTTATTCATTATACTACTCAATTTCAATGAAACCCGGTTAGACTTTGATATTTCCTACCTATCCATGTCAAAGAGGGTCAATTTAAGCGGAAGGTCCACATCTTTTTTTACAGTTAGTCTATTTTTTTTTTTTTTCATACTATACAATTCCTTTGTTTGTGGAATCATTTTTCTCTGAGGAATAATGATAAGAATTTTAAATTGAATTGTTAATTATGCCTAGATCTTGGAAAACTAAAAATTTTATTGATAGGACCTCTTCAATTGTATCCCAACAACTTAAAGTGGTTTGATTCTGTTAAAGAGATGGTGCGGTTTGATATTTTTTTTTTTTATCGATCTTAGCTTGCTATTTATCTATCTAGCTATCTAGCTATTTAGCCATAATTACGAAGTTCAAAATTTGATGGTTTCATAAAATATGAATAGAAGAGATTCTTGGCTTGAAAGTCAAACCATGGATAAGAAAAGGGGTGGATGAATGTGAACACTTTGAATTGACCATAAGAGGACACAACAGGGGAGATCTCTTTTGAGGTCACTCTAGGGTTACTTTCCCATACACTTAATTCTCTACTAGGCTTAATCAATCATATAACTTCCATGAATTACAGCTAAACCAAGGTTCTTTTGGAAGGGGTGTTGTTTTTATTTTGGTTTTTCTCCGAGTGGTGGGTTTGTTGTGGTATGCTTGTATTGTTCTTTTTTTTATCTTCCTCGTGATTAATGAAGTTATCTTCATAAAAAGAACTAACATAAAAGAGTCCAATCAAATTAATTTTTGAAACCCATATTCATTGACAGCCCATTCAAATGAACCCAATCCCTAATGGTGGCCCCAAAGACTGGTTCACTAGGCTTGGAGATGATCATTATCTAGAGACATCATGGCTCCATTTTTGCCAGATAAGGCCCATCTTGCATATTGATCAAACAGGGAAGGAATAGGATTTGTAGATAACTGCAAATTTATGTCTGTGAAGTTTCAGCCCATTGGACATCTAGGGTGACTCGGTTTACAGCCATTCAAATCATACCTCAAAACCACCCAATGGGGCTGGAACTTTATCTCTCTCCAGATCAAAAGATCACCAAAATATCCCAACTTTGTCTATGATTGACATGCATCCAAGTGGGCTTAACAAAATAAAGCCAAGAGCCACATGGGCTTTTAATCCATGTGGGTGTTGACTGTTTTTGCTTTGATTGGTTTATTTTGTATGTAGATCAGTGGCGGCGCAAAGTGGGCCATAACTGGGCCCTATAGGTAAATACCACTCAATAATCAGCCATACGACACCCCACAGATTAAATTTCATGTGCATGCAAGTGTTTAAAAATCTTATAGGATAGTGATAATGATGTAGAACTGGCTCTGAGGTACAATATTCTCTGCTTTGATCGACCTAGAATTCAACTGGTCGGACTTACGGTTTTGTTTTTCAACACATGAAAATGCATCATACCTATGGAGGAGGAGCTACACCATTTAGCCAGAACTTTGACCACTTACTCTTCAAATGTGAGACTGATGTCCTACTCAGAATCTGTAATACCCTGAGCCAAGAGCCCAGAGCCCAAAGCTATACATCGAGTATAGGCGATGTATAGGGTGATGGTGGCAGGCGATATATCGAGCAGGATCGATGTGTTGAGTGTTGAGTGCTGAGACACATTGACTGGGTCGATGTATCGAGCGTTGAGGGGCAATTTCAAGAGTCACACATCGGAAGTTGAGGTAAAAATTGAGGGATTAATAAGGCTTAGGTACCCCTTAATTCAATACAACGCATTTTGGGCCGGCCAGTTGGGCTTGGTCCAAAGACAAAGCCGTGCGGACCTCACCCATTTGTGGGCCCAGAGCGGACAATATTGTACTGAACCTCGTGGTGTTAAAGCAGCGGCGCCTTGGAGGGAAGGGTCGTTACAGTTGGTATCAGAGCCTTAGTTTAACACTCGGCCTGTGTGGATCTATGTCCTGTGTGATTCCTGTGTGTGTTGTGGGTCGAGCCAAGGGTGCCTCTCCTTTAAAGGGGGGGTAGAATGTAATACCCTGACCCAAGAGCCTAGAGCCCAAAGCTCATAGAGTATTGGCGATGTATAGGGTGGTGGTGGTGGCGGCGATATATCGAGCAGGATCGATGTGTCGAGTGCTGAGTGCTGAGTGCTGAGACACATCAACTGGGTCGATCTATCGAGCGATGAGGGGCGATTTCAAGAGTCCCACATCGAAAGTTGAGGTAAAAATTGAGGGGCTAACAAGGCTTAGGTACCCTTTAATTTAGTACCACCCGTTTTGGGCCGGCCAGTTGGGCCTGATCCAAGGACAAAGTCGTACGGACCCACCCATTTGTGGGCCCAGAGCAGACAATATTATACTAATCTCGTGGTGTTGAAGCGGTGGGACCTCGGAGGGGCGGGTCGTTACAGTTGGTATCAGAGCCTCAGTTCAACACTGTCACGCCCCGAACCCAGATGTGGGCCCAGAATGCGACTTAATTTTTTATTTTTTTTGAAACAACACTAACCCGTTAATCCTTTTTTAAGATCTCCCATACACACGATCACACGTGTGTTATGCCATTCCAGTCACCACTACTAAACTTAACTGTCGTTACTTTGACCGACACAACTAACCTCCAATTGTTGATATATCGTCGGTCACGTCATGTCGTCAAATACGTCTACCGATATATCACTCGTGTCGATGTATCATTCTAGCAACAACAAGTGTTGTCTGTTCAGTTCGTCTCAATTGACTTTCCCTTCGGCTTTACACTTAAACCACATGAGAGATGATATAAAAACACATCAACATACTACCGTAATATACATAAATAAGTCAGAACTTACAAACATAAGTTCTTATGCTATATAAGGCATATTTATTACAAACACATTCAAAGCACGTAAATAATTTCCACATACGGAAAACCTTAGGAACTTCTAAGTCTCGACTTTTGACGAGGCACCATTGGTCCCTCCAATCCATCATCTGGTTCATACCCTGCATTGTAAGAGACTTTAGAAACAACCCAGTGGGGAGAACTCACCATAAAATCCAATAGTTGTAATGCAACAATGAATAAGCAATGTATGCCTCAGAATTAAAAATGCATGTTATTAGCATATCCCATTTTCACCATAGGATCATCTCTAAGGTTTTTATTTAGGTTATACTGTAATACCCCCACCCACCTCAAATAAAGTCCCACATCGGTAGTGAGGTGGTTGGGTTGGGTGTTAATATGAGGGAAGCCCCCCTCCCATGTGTGAGGCCTTTTGGGCCTGGCCATGTGGGTCAGGGCCCAAAGCAAAACCGTGAGGGCATAGTGAGCCCAAAGCAGACAATATCATACTGGAAAGTTAGAGTAGAATCGTTACATGTACATATTGGTAACACCGAGGTTGGTCCCCAGCCGTGTTAACAACACCGGGGTCAGCTCCTATTTGAAGTTTCAAACAGAACTAACATTAAATCCTCAACAGAAATAATATAACAACTTGCAAGTGCATAAGGTCTCCACGACCCGGCTTACTAGCACATCCAACCCAGTGGTTCAAGATGGCGCTCTGCCAACATCAGTAGTTACGACTCAGTGGCCAATATCAATTTTTTAAGGTTATTATATTTAACAGAATTAACCTAATATCACACTCATTTTATGCAAATGCATGACAATCAAAACTATGCATGACTCTCAGTGCCCTTTTTACATAAAGACTTACCCCGAGATAACCAAATGAGTTTTGATCTTACCACTTAAAATATTCAAGTCAGCAGTCTTGCAATCAATAACAATTAATATTCACACAACCATATAAAACTGGATTTAATAACACGAGTGCCTTCACCTAGTTTTTACCTAACAATTCTCAGACACTCCATAGGTCCATTTTGTGTTGGAGGCTATAAGTCCTTGACACCATTTTTAACGCCTACGTTCTAAACAATTAGAATATTTTACATCCCTTACATGTAGGCAGTGTCAGGTCTCGTATTCTATACCTATATAGCATTTTTCATCTTAAATTTTCATGGGTCCCATTTTAGTCTCGTGTTAGTAGGTTTAACATACAATACAGTATAACATTGGTTCAAGTCTCCTCACCTTCTCCGGTTGAGTTTTTCACAGAAAATCTTTAAGATATAGTAAAGCGTATAAATTTTTTATTTATCAGTACATAAACATAATAATTTCCCAAACCTCTTACTATTTTTCAGAAACATAATATGTGCAATGAGTCACCTAAACTCTTTCTACATCTTTACATTATGTTAGAAAATTAGTTGTCAGTCATCCAAAACATTATAATAAAATGAAAAATGTAAAGTACTCAGTACATTCTCTCATATTGCCTTCTAGAAGGACCATGAAGACGTATTATGAGAGGCCCAAAGGGTACAGAGACATGCCCTATCCTCATATCGCCTTCTAGAAGGACCATAGAGACTATTGAGAATTCGGCCCAGAGGATACAGTATAGGAATTTAAACACATAAGGCGAGAAAATAAACACACAATAGTCAAGTGGGGTTAATCTTTTCTCCGATTTTACTTATGGTCGAAAACTATAATTTGAATATAAAATAATACAAATCTTGAGGGTGAAATTTAAATTTTAAGAGAAAACCTACTTTTCCCTACATTTAGAAAATCTCATTTTTTAAACCCCCAATACTAAGACATTCTACTCCTAACTTACTCTGGACTTAATAGAAAAAAAGAATAGAATCATTTTTATATCATGGATACAAAATCCCGTCAAACATTGGCTAAGTTTGAAAACCCTCAAAGGAACGTGGAAAAATCCGACGCTTGTTGGTGTTGTTGAAACAAAACGAAAAAAGAAAGAAGAAAGGAAAAGAAAATATCGAAAAGGAAAGAAAGAGGCGCCCGAGGTTTGTTTGCTGTTTTTTTTTTCTTCTTTTTCTCCAATCCTTTTTTCCCTTCAATACCTTAGATAAGCAGCCAAGGTAAACCCCGGCCGCCCACGTTGCAAGCTACAAAGTAGCTTGTAGCATTTTAATAAACATGCATTAAATATTTTATTATTTTATTAATATATCTTTTTCTTCTTTTCATTTACCTCATTTTTATCGTACACGTTGCAAAGCTACATATTTGTAGCTTCCTATAAAACTTATCTTCTTAAGATATTTTACAATATTTTATTATTATTTTCTTTTTACTAATTACTTCTACATCCCATATCTCATTTGGGTATTTCAGGATCTCACTAAACTGATACAATTGGTCCACTAGATCAGGAATTAAAAATAAGCATAGTATTAAAATTTGGAATGAAATCTATGTAAAAAATCCAGTATTTTTGCTAAAAATCACCGTTTTAACAAGATCTCCTAATTTTGAATAATCACTTTGACAAAATCTAACCTTATAGGTTGATAAAGTAAATTTATCTAATAAAAACGTTTTAAAGTTTCAAAATGTTTCGAAGTCAGAGACCACATTTTCCAAATGAAGTAATATTCAATGGCCAATATTTCATGGCTTAAAGTAAATATCAAAAACTTAATATTTTGGAGTGTAAGGAAATATACTGCAGATTGAGTACTGACTCTCTCTATATATTTTTAGGACTTTCTTTGCCCTATCAAATTAGGGTTTTACCATTTAAAAACTTATGAGTAAAATAAATTAACGAAATTATAACGAAATTGACATGTCATTAGGTCTGGAATTAAAAAATATTTACTAATCTAAAATTTAAAGTTCAAACTAAGTCAAATGACTGAGTTTCTATAGCAATCAAGGTTTAAGCCTAAAATAATATTATTATTATATTCATAACTTGCTCATATACCTTTGAAACTTTATTAAAAGAGTTATCAGATTCGGATCGAGTCAAACTCAGATCCGTTGGAAAACTTATTTGATAATCTTCACGATTAGAGGAAAATAATTCATAATTAACGGTTAAAAATTATTTAATTAATCATAATTAATTATAATTAACCCTTAAATTGGGTTGGGGTATTACAAATACTCGGCCTGTGTGGGTCCATGTCCTGTGTGATTCCTGTGTGTGTTGTGGGTCGAGCCGGGGGCGGCTCTCCTTTAAAGGGGATAGAATTGTAATAGCCCGGCCCATAAAAAGCGCTTGGGGCTCGGCCCAGCAGGCCAGCACGCGCACACACGTGCACACGCGCGAGCCCGCACGGTTTTTGGATCGAACCTGGCCGAAGTTTGAGTCCAAAACGCGTCTTGCTGGTTTGAGGGAGTAAGGCTACTTATAAACCCCTCAACTTCCGATGTGGAACTTTCCACAACTCCCACCCACTGCTAGGCTGTCGGATCCGACCAGCCTACTCTGCTGGTCCGTTCGACAGGACCCAGTTTCACTTGAATCAGCCTCTCTAGGGCTTGGCCTTTGATTCATGGGTCAGAATATTACAAGAATGTAATCCCCTGACTAAGAGCCCAGAGCTATACATCGAGTATGGGCGATGTATAAGGTGGTGGTGGAAGGCGATATATCGAGCAGGATCGATGTGTCAAGTGCCGAATGTTGAGACACATCGGCTGGGTCGATGTATCGAGCGTTGAGGGGTGATTTCAAGAGTCCCACATCGGAAGTTGAGGTAAAAATTGAGGGGTTAATAAGGCTTAGGTACCCCTTAATTCAATACAATGTTTTGCTCCTGGTCCAAAGACAAAGCCGTGCAAACCCCACCCATTTGTAGGCCCAGAGCGGACAATATTGTACTGAACCTCGTGGTGTTGAACCAGCGGCGCCTCGGAGGGGTGGGTCGTTACATAATCCACCAAGCTTACAAGCAGGACTCTTCACCGCCAAGGCAACTTGAAATCCACTGGGCCCTGCATCAGATAAGTAGCACAAGTTTGTTTAAGGGGCCACCTGGACACATGAAAATACAAGGAATGATACTGCCATGCACCATTTCATGGTGTGCAATCATTGTCGGCCATGAGATGCTCTGAAATCTCAGGGGCCTTAGGCGCAGTGCAGGCCCTGAGATTGTGAGTAAGGTCATTGGTCGTATTGGTGGGAGCCTTAGGCGGCGGCCTACTCCTCCTATAGCCAGATCCGACCCTGTGTACAATGTCATGAAATGTTGACTTGAATGCGTGAAAACAACTGGACCGATTGGTCTAATCATGGATTCGATAAAACATGCCCCATTGAACCCATTTGAGCAAGCTTTCAGGGTCGACAAGTTTAACAATAAAAAGGAGCATATCTTTGTGATGTTTTAATCCAATGGTGAGTACAAGTTGGATGGGCATCGACTTGAATAGAATGACAATAGAAGGGTGTAACAGTTGTGAAGAAGGAAAGATGCCTAAATGGACCCCATGTAGCCTAAAAAACCAAACGTCCATCTTGAAAATGCATCAGTTTTTTCAAATTAATCCTATAGTCCATGTATGTATCCACAAGTCCACAGAAGAATTAGGAGTGCTTCTCATTGGGTGTATAAAACCCCCTAGGGCCCAACTATGATCCATCTAACCCCCCACTCTCCCATTTATCTTCAAAAACATGAAATTGACCACATCGGTGTTGAATTTACGAACGAATCCCATATTGAAAGTGTAGAGAAAAATCTAAAGATTTATGAAGGACTTAGGTCACTCAACTTAATAGGCTAGTCTTTTGGGATGGATACACAGTCCTAACAAGTGGTATCATATCCAAGTCTCAAGCTACCTCACGTGGAAATAAATAAATAAGTTAATTTTATTTTAAGATATTTATTATTTTATTGGTAATATTTTTAACAAATTAAAATAAACATTCCTAGCATATTAATTATAAAAAAAATTGTTTAAATATTGTTTTCACTTGATTTGAGTAAGTAAAATTGACACTTAGTCGACACTTCATTTCATCAATCTATTTTATTTTAGTTTAAATTAAATAGTTATAAATATTTTCTGATATTTTTTTAATTCTCATATCTTTAATTTTGTATGATTACTTAATGCCACTTCATTTTCAAACATATGCTACTTTATCTAATTTCTTTCTTCTAAAGATTACTTTATCTTAGATAATATGATGCATAGCATTATATGGATACATGGGCTCTATCATGTATAATTATAAAATACTCTAAAAACTAAAATTTAAGACAAAAGTCATTTTTACCTTAAAATTAGAAACATGAAAATCAATGATGAAATGATAATTAATTTTAATGTATTTTAATAAAGTGATTAATAATTATTTTTACATATTTTGTACCAATCCTAGAGTGACATCATTTATCTAGAAGAAATTCCTAAAGGAGGAGGTGCCCAAATCTCTCTATTTTGGATGGGGGAAGCTTCTAAACATGGGAAACTTACTCCTAAAGTCAAGAGATTGAGAATCTTCAAAGCAAGGGTTAAAAGATAAATATCGGTTGCGGATCCGGTCGATATCTCAGCCGATATTCTAATATTTATATTTTTTAAATTTTTTTAAAAATAGTCTTTTTATTTTTTAAAATGAATTTTTTCAAAAAAAAAATGTCACCGAAATTTTTGAAAAAAAAAAAAAGAAATTTTGAAGAGAGATCCATTCCCGCAACAATTCATTCTCTCTCTTTTGGACTGACCTTGCACACTTCACAGAAATGAGAAATTAAGGGCCCAATACATATCCATACCCAATAGGTCACTTATTTAAGGATTTTAGGCCCAATTGGACACCTTGATGGGCCTCTTTTGCCTCAATCAAATACTGCATAAATAGAACCAATTCTTCAATATTGTCTTGAATTTCATCAGATAGATCCATGGAGATGTCATCATCAACCTGCCCAGCCAATGAAGGCCCAGTTAAGGCCATCAGGGCTCAACCAAGACAATTAACTCCATTGGGCCAAAAACCAATTTCCTTCTTCTGATTTTCAGGTCAAGTTCACTTTATTTTTAAGAAATCTGGTCTGATTGGGTTTATGACAATTTGACCAATGAAGGGAAACCCAATGACCAAAGGAGGCTTTTCTTGAAGGTCATAAACATCCTTAGGTGACAGGCATAGAGATTGGTTGGGTTTGAGGGTTTCCATAATGTGAAAATTGGAGGCTAAACTTACTAAAGAAATGATACTCAAAATAAATAAATGTATTAAGGAACTGGCTCTCCACCTTTCCTCCCACCAAAAAGAAGTCAAGTACTTGAGAGAAAAACACTATGTATTACTGTAGCTTCCGCAACATAAACCGTTATTTTTTAATCATTATGTATTTTCAAAATTTCTCAAATTGAATATCCGGACTAATTACGATAACCTGATAAAAATACTTTAAAACTTTAAGGTCTTTTAATACTCCCAAATATGTTTTCGGTAAAGTCGAGGGATGCCCTTATTTATAAAATACTGTGTTTTAAGCATTTGAGAGTGTCAAAAGACCTTTAAGTCTTAAAGTATTTTTATTAGGTTATCGTAATTAGTCTGGATATTCAATTTGAGAAATTTTGGAAATGCACAGTACTTAAAAAATAACTTTAAATTTTTAAAAGAGATTTTATTATTTAAATAATATATTACTGTAGCGTGATTCATTTGAACGAATGGAATTTACACTGCGGTTTATTCGAATGAATGAACAATGTTCTGCTCATTCGTTCGAATGAACTAAATTTATATTTCGGACATTCGTTCGAATGAGTAAAAATGTGGGGGTATAATAGTAATTTACCACAAAAATCCAGAACCAAGTGTATAGAACAAAAAAGTCAAGTGTCTGTAAGTGCTGCCATTTTAAACTCTCTAAATTTTGATTATTTTAAATTAATTTTTAGTTTTTAAAGTTTATGACTTTTAAAAATATGATTTTATAAACTTATGAGGGTTGGCTTAACGATCAAGAGCCCATTTAAAATGTAGGAGATTTTGGATTTAAGTCACTTTCAATATAAAATGATCACTCTCCGTAATATTATCAAGTATCTATGGATAGGGAGATTTACATGTGCCCCAAAAATTAATTAGGTATTCTAAAAGCCCTAGATACCATGGTCTTAAAAGAAATAGCTTTATTAAATTAATCAAAATGATTTTTACCAAGTCTGACTTTTATGCGTAAGGACGAGAAAAAGGAAATGAAACTGATTCTAGTGGTTACTTAGACTACCAAACAAGTTTAGAATGATATGGATATATGATAAAAAATTCACCCATTTGAAATCATTCGGATCCCTTTGACAAGAGAACCACCAAAATCGATCACTAGGGGGCCGGTGTGAAAAATTCAGCTTGGTCGAGATATCGGCCGATGAGTTTTTCTCTCCTCTTTTACTTTCTTTTTTAAATATCGGTAATCTTTTATTATTTTATTTTATCTAAATTAAATAATAAATAAATAACCCAAAAGGAAACTGGATTTAAAAAAAAAATTAAAAACATAAATATCGACCGATATTGATCAGATATCGGTCGAGATATCGACTCGGACCCACTACCGTTTTGATTTTTTTTTAAAAGAAAGACTTATATTAATCATATCGACCGATATCGGACCGGTATATATCGCCTATATATCCACCGAGAAATAGTGTATAACCGATACAATACGTATCGATCGATATAATGCGGTGTTTAAAAATCAATATATATGGACTAATATTTTTTGTATCAGCCGAAATCATTACTCCTGCTACGGGGTAAATTTTATACGAATTATTCTGAGCATTATAAATACCTTTTTAAAGTGAGAGGAGATTGATTTTACCCCTATCACTTAATTACGAAAAAGGGTATTCCCATCCAAAACGCAACCCATGGTTCCTGAAAGAAGGGTTTGTCTGATGAACGGACGAGATTGATCATAAAATGTATGGTACTTCGATGTGGAATGAGTCAATTCAGAGTGTCTACGTGTGACGGAACAGTGGACGTGCATGAAGTCATGAACGCGGTTTGCCGTTCTTCTCAGAAAGCAGACGGCACCTCTGTCTCCCACTCCCACAACTCAACAGGGGCATTCCAGTCATTTCACAACTTCAACTCATCCAAGATCCTGACTTTAGGTTTACCCACATCCAATTTCTAATAGTTATTTATAAAAATATTTTATAATATCTATTGATGAACTCTTACCAATAAATTTAAAATAATAGAGAAAATTTCTATTCAATAATTTATTTCTCATTTTAAAACTTAAAAGATAAAAATAACAAAAGTAGAATAACAAAACCCATTTTAGATACCCTCATCTTTTATTTTTTATCTCTCTTTCCAACATTCACAAAAATAAAAATTTCAAAAGTAGACATATTAAAAGATTTTTTATTTATTTTAAATGGATGTACTTCCATCATTTCTTTATCTAATCTATAACTTCATTTATATTAGTGGAACAATTATCTCAAATAACATGCCATGTGCCTATATGAAATATCTTGACATTAAATGATTACTTATAAGGTTACAAATATAATATTATAAAAAGATAATAAATCCCGACCTCAAAAAAAAAAAAGATAATAAATCCCTATTAAATGAAAAAGAAATTAAATAAATCAGCTCAATATTTAAAAAATATATGATCATCAGTGCAATGGTCTGCATGATATTATCTTAAACACTTGGCATGGGACTCACTGAAGAAGTGATAATAAAACCTTTTAAAGTATGAGAAATATTAAAAAAGTATTAATTGAATTAATTAAATTATATTTTTAATTAACAAATTAAAAATTAAAAAGATCATTTAAATTGATCAAAATTTAAAAGTTGAATATATAAAATGATTTTAATAAATATATATTTAATAAAAACTTTGTTAGAAGAATTAAAGTCATCTGATTGAAAGGACTCGATCGAACCCGATTAACTCGACCCGACTTGACAGAGGCAGACATAGAAGCCGGATTCATAGGCCACAACCGTCTTCTATCCGTCACGCGTAAAAGGAAGGGGATACGTGTCGAGTTCTGATAGGTGGATGGAAGTAACCGTCAGTCCGAAGGAAAGAGCGGTTCCAGAGGGAAAGAGGAAATGAAGGAAGGTAGGACAGAGGCGCGCTCCAGATCCAAGTCAGACGGCGGTAAAACGGAAAATGCCGACAGTTGTTGGAAGGCGCTTTTTGCAGTGGCCCGGCGCGCCGTCCTGAAGTAACGGCCGTTAATTCGCCGCTGGCCGCGTGTCTCGACAACCCGCGTGCCACGTGACCCGGACAAACATCATAATACAAGAACGACGCTCCCCCACCGGGGCGGCGCCCCTTCAACACAGTCAAATCTCCGATTGACTGGACCCCACCTCCATTTTTTTAATCTTTTTTACCTTCTTCTCGTCTCTCTCTCTTCTACTTCTCCTTTCTTTCTATATAAATCCAATGCCTTGTGCCTCGTCCCAACCCATCCCATCTCACTCTTCTCTCTCTTTGCAATCTCTTTCACCTGAAACCAAATCAAAAAAGGAAATAAGATTCTGTATTTTCCCTTTCCAAAAAAATGTTTTGATCTTTCAATCTCTTCTTTGCAGTCTCACCTGAAACAGTGAAATTTGACCAGAAAAAAATATTCTGTCTTCCGAAACTGTTCTTTATCCTGCAATGGCACCCAAGAACCTAATCAGGAAAAAAAACAGTAACTACTGGGCTTCTGTTTTCCTTGTTTCTATCAAGGCAATCGCAACTGGGTTTCTTTCCTTTTCTGGGTTTTATAACAAAGCAAAAGAGAGAAGCAGAAAGTGAGTTTTTTTTTCCTGCAAACTGAACTGAAGTCACAGAAGAAAGTGAAACCGAATTTGGGTTTCCCTTCTTTGCTTTTCATTTGATTTGATTCGATGGCGCCGAGAGAGAAAGGGAGCAGCAACAGAATGGGAGGCGGAGGAGGAGGAGGGAAGGAGGTGCATTACAGAGGGGTGAGGAAGAGGCCGTGGGGGAGGTACGCAGCCGAGATAAGGGATCCAGGGAAGAAGAGCCGCGTCTGGTTGGGGACGTTCGACACCGCCGAAGAGGCAGCGAGGGCCTACGACTCGGCGGCGAGGGAATTCCGCGGCTCCAAGGCAAAGACCAACTTCCATTATCCTTCTGACACCAGCCCTAGCCACAGCAGCACCGTCGAGTCTTCCAGCCCCGGCGACGCTCCTCTTCCCTCCTCCGCCGCCGCCGTTTCCGCCGCCCCACTCCGTCCTCCGCCTTTCGATCTCGATCTCTTCCCCCGAGCCCCCATGCCCGCCGCTGCTCGCTTCCCCTTCCAGCACCAACTTGCTCCCCTCCCCTCTCTCTTCTACTTTGATCCCATCGTTGGCCAACCGCACCGGTTCGATAACCCTGCACCAGTCCCAGCCCGAGACTACCACTCCGGCGGCGTTCAGAGCGACTCCGATTCGTCGTCCATTGTGGATTTTCATCACATGCCATCTCGCAAAGCTGTTCTGAAGCTGGACCTCAATCTCCCGCCTCCTCCCGAAACGGACTAGCATTGAACAAGACCGGTCTGGACCGGTTTTACCCCAAAATTAGCCGGCCAGACCGGAATCTTTGCATGGGTGTTTCTTAGAATCTTACTAGTTTGAAAATTTCCATTTTCAGTTATTAGCTTTTTCCCATTTTGGGTTTTTTTTTGTTTCTCTAATTAAAGACACAGCACTAGACTGCTGAAATAGAGAGGCAACACATTTTTTGTAGATAGGTTTAATGGCCCCTCCATTTTATCTCTTTTTTTTTCATTGAGAAATTTTAATATTTCTCAATGTTACAGTCTCATGTAAGCTCAATGTCTTTAGTGTTGGAATTTAAATATTATCATTTAAAGCCTCAGTTTTTTTTTCTTTTTGAAATTATATCATGAGTTGATTGTATTGTGGGAATTTTTTTATGAAATAGTTATTTCCTCAACATTATTTAGCATAAGCTAAGATTTTTTTGAGTATGACATGTGATTGGGAAATTTTTTATTTTAGAGCGAGTGGTATAGAACAATGATCAACAAGTTTTAAAAGATGTTTTCATAGAGAGTGAGATTCAATTTATCAAAAAAAAAAATTAAAGTAGTGAATGATTTATGAATGATTATCAAATTTTAAAATAAAATTATTTTTTAACGACCCGTCTCATCCAAGATAATATTGTTCGTTTTGGATGTTCATACACTACACCAGGGGTTTAAAAATCGGTTTCGGCCGATATATCGGCCGATACGATATGTCGACCGATATATCGTTATCGGCCGATATTTTTCTCTTTCTTCTTTGTTTTTTTAAATATCGGCCGATATTTTGATATCGGGCCGATATAATACGGCCGATATTGTGAATATCGGCCGATACGATACATATCGGCCGATATTCACATATCCAAAACCGATATATATCGGCCGATACGATACGTATCGGCCGATATTTAAACCCCTGCACTACACGACCACACCTCTAAAAAGTATAGGGTTATGAAATGGGGGAGTGCTACTTGTATCCAAGATTAGAACAAATGTTCCTTTCAATTTGGGACAGCATGGTGCTACATCATCTAGTGTTTTATACGCCATCTAACGAGTCAGTGGGTCCTCTTCCTCCTCCATCTAGCGCGTTATCATGGTAATGAAGATGCTTAATCACAAATTAGTGTGGATTTTCAAAGTTTTAACCCCTAATTTTTTTTAAATAATAAATTATTAAACTTTTACCTAAAATGCTTTATTAAGAGATAAAGAGTGACTAAATGAAAATAAAATAAAGTTAGGTTTTATACTATAACGGAAAGAAAAAAAAATTAGAACAATATAGATTTATTAATAAATGTGTCCCACATATGTCATGTAAAATGTCACTCAAGCTTGTCTTATAGGGTAGTGTTTTGAGAAAAAGGGAAAGAGAGGAAATTAAAAAATTAAAGGCAAAATTAAAATTTTCTTTAAATTTTGGTCGACATAAAAAACTGGTACAAAAATCACTACCCACTACCCGTCTTAAAGTTTGCCTTATTCATCTTGCTCATATTATTTGTAAGTTTACCCTCTTCATCTTACGTATAATATTTGTTTAAATATAAGTCTGTGGTTGGAAAATTGCAATAAACTTTATAAAAAATAATTAAATCTTTTATTTTATCTATTTAATAGTTCTAATAATTTCACAAATTCTATAAAACATATAGATATAGAAATAGTAAACAACTAGTAAACAGGAGATCTTTGATAAGTTTCTCCATTAGATTATTAAGTGAAAATAAGATGAGTCAAATAATAAACTTTTTTAAGTCTAAATTTTTAATATTAAAATAATATAAAAAACAATAAAGTTTTTAGTTATATCAAAAAGTTAATAATCACTCTTCTGCTTAACCAAGAAATGTAAACAGCATGCTTCGAGTTTTTTAAATTTTGACATATCATAATTTTCCTATGCATGCAAAGAAGCGAGGCTTTAAAACTTAAATGTAAATTAGTGTGGGGTTAAGATATAAATTTATAAATTGCAATTCTCATAAGGGCTAGTATGTAAATAATGACAACAACGTAGGCCAAAATTGAATTTGTAATACCACTGATCTCCGGCTCTCCGCCCGCCGCCCCCGGAATTGGAGAGACGTGAATTCCTCTTCTTTTGGTTTCGGGTGCTGGATTGCTGGTCGCAAATCGTGATTGATTGATGCAATCTTATATCTGTTTTCTTTTATGATAAACGTGTCTATTACTCAACCAAGCATGGCTATTCTAACGGGATAAAAATTTTAAGAGATATGGGATAAAGTGAAATTCCTATTTTATTTTAACTGGTGCATTGCTCAACAAGTAACGGTACACCGATAACATACTGTTCTGCATATATGTATTTTGCATACCGGTGCACTGGTACTTGTTGAGCAATACATTATTAGAGGTAAAGTGAGAATTTCACTCTATTCTTTATCTCCTAAAAGATTTTGTCCGTGTTAGAATGAGCACTCCTCAATTAATTTTTGAGATACATGTAAGTTTCTCTTTTTTCTTAGATTGTATAAATTCGCATAGACGAGTCTTTTAAAGTGAAATGAGAATCGAATTCATAACTCTCTCTTTTTAACATGAATTTCTGACCAACACTCCAACTCTATTTTCTTTTCTAATTGTTTATAGTTTTTTCTTTTTACGTTTTCACTTCACCAAGATTCGAACCCGGCTCAACTCCATGAAACCACCCATAATAGACACACGGACAACGAGTGTTAGGTTTCCAGTTGCTTATAGTTGGTTTTTTTTCTTCTATATTAGTACCTATTTATAAGTCTATTCATGATTATATTAAATTCTAAATAATATATACAATGGTGAGGGCTATATTTGAGCAAGAGAAATAATAAGTTGTAAAGCAGTTTACAACAATCTATTGTCAACTTCTATAGACAATCTTTGAATTGTTATTATTAGTTTATTTTAAAAAGTAAAACTTGATATCTATATCTTCAGCCACATTAAAATTTTTAATCAATTTACAATGAATCACTTTTTTATTGGCAAGGATATTTGCAAATATCTGAAGCTTTCTATTGGAGTGTTTTAACTAAAATGGGTGTGATTCACCACATCATTATTTATTTTTTAATGGTAAATATCATATTGATATGTACTTTTGTTTTTTGAATTTTTAAAAATACCATCTAATGGTAAGCAATAAAATATAATCATTAAGATTTGAGTGGTGGATGGACGTGCTTCTTAAATAAATAATATTTATTTAGTTTTAAAAATGATGAGGTGCAAAAGATTTGACTTAATAAAATTAATCCTTTATATTTATGATTCATTAGTGAGATTTAAAATTCAAAGTAGATATACAAAATATGATTTTATCATGATTAAGTCTCCTGTATCTCATGGTTTCTCTTAAATAAAATCTAAGTTAATTACTTTTAAAATATAAAGTTGTAGTCAAAATTTCACTATGAAAAGGGTAACGACTAAAAAGAGAAATTTTAAGAAAAATGCAATTAAAAAAAAATAAAGACAAAATGGATTATACACTTACAAGGAGCCACATAAATAGAAGGGAGAAGCTTAAACAATAGTTAATTGCTCAAATTTTATGTTGTTAATATTCAGTGCCGGCCCTGAGATGTCCTAAAATCTCAGGGACTATAGGCAAATTATTAAGTTTGGGCCTACTATAATTAGTATACCCTTTTATTTTCTAATGTTTTGGATCTATCTTTTGGGGTCAGAGCCGACCCTGTTAATATTTCAAAATTTTAAAAACACTACATTCTTAAGTAAGACCTTGAAATAATAAGTAAAATTTCAACATAATCTATGAAAAATATATTTTTCTTACCTAGAACAATCTCTTCAAATAATTCAAAGTGAAAAAAAGATTGGGATCCAATGAAAAAAAATAGAAATTATGTAAAACCAATTTAAAGATTAGGTTCAATTTGTAAATGGAACACGATCTAATAGATATTTGAGCTAAACACACTGGGTCGGTGTCAGATAATGAATCTTATTTATTGATAATATAATCATATGGAATGATAAATTATATTGTAAAAAATAAAATTTATTGAATCATATTATTACTTAATTTTTTAAAATTAAAAATAAATTATTTAATATATTATAATTAGTCTAACAGTAAATATATATTAACAAAAATCTTTAATAATTAGATTTATGTTTTAACAAAAATTATCAAATTAAATTTTGGGCGCCGGCAACGCTAGCATTTCGAAGTATCGCCCGGCCCCACTACAATAGAGTAACAATTTTACAATAAAAATAAAACAATAAGAGTCTACGCCACCGACGGCTGGACGAAATCACGAGGACAGGGCGTCTTGCCTGAAACCGTTTCCGTGTTGATAGGACGTCTCGAGGCATGTGGTGACAACACGTGTCCAACGGCCGTCCGGTCCAGGAGAAGCTCGGGCGAACACGACACGCGGCGATGGGAACAAATTTAAGCGTGGGCTGCTGCTTTTGTATGGGGCCCACCGGAATCTCCGCTCGTCTATCGTTTTCCTCTTCCGTTCTGTTCGAGTTTCCTTCCGTAAATTCCATTATGATGGACGGCCCCAACATACCGTACACCTCGGGACCACTGTAAACTTTATTCCCCAGTTTTGCCGATGGCCGCCGCAGGTCTCGTCGTGTATGCCGCGGGTGCATAAATTCGGAAATTGTAATCACTAATTCGAAAACTCTAACCTCACATGACTGACACAAGTTCTAAATTATTAATATATTGGTTTTGAAAAAAAATTAATTAAAATATTTTTTCTTTATTTTATTTAAGCAAATAAAATTAATAACTGCTAAGAAACATCATTTCAAATATATTTTATTTTGTTTAAATTGAGGAAATATTTTTTAAAATCCTAGTACGCAAGGTTAATGGTGTCTATAAAATAATATTTTTATTTTCTAGTAAGATGTCCGCATCATGTTTCTGTCACTTGTCACAACAAAATTTCGTTTATTTTCAATGATAATAATGATTTTCATACAAACAACTACATCATTAAATTTCACAACTTGACACAAAGTCAAATGTAATAACACTTGTTAGATAATATAAATAGAATTTTAATATAATTTATCATAAAATTGTTTTTCTTAAATAAATATATAAAATTATAAATAACTCTTTGACAAAAGGTTTTAAGGGCCATTTCACCTACAACCATATATAAATTTTTACATGTAGAATAGGAAGGACATTGCAAATTTTTTTCGGAAAGAGATCTATATTTCTTTTTTTATAAAAGACCAAGCTATCTAAGCCTCTCATCTGAGTTTTCAGGGCATTTTATCTGACTAATTTTTAAAGCATTTGTAAACCTCTCAATTTATTTACTCATGTCGAGTACTAAACTAAGTGGGGTGGTCTTTTTTGTGTTGATGGGGCAATAATCTATATTTCTTTTTGTAGAGTAAAACTTGTTTATCGAAGATTATCAATCTAACCACAGTATCTATCTTGATTTTTTATATTTTCATGTCACTAATGGTTTTATCTAATATTTATAATTTCATGTCACTAATGAACTCATCTGCTTAAAGAAATTATTGATTACAATTTAGTTTTTAAAAATTCAAATGAACTTTGAATTAAAATCTTTAAATAATAAAAAAAAACTATTAAATTTTTACTTTTAAAATTCAATTAAATAAACACATTCACAACAGACTCCTTATGTGACTACTAATTCAAGTAGAAACTCAAAACCTTTCACTTATGTTCACTCACAGTCACATGTTACACGTGAAAAATCATTAAAATTAATGCTTTCAGATGATGAGTCAAGACCAAATATGAAACGAGACTTAGACTAAAAAATGTGTGGACTTGTAACTCATAAGCAAATTCCAAATGTGTCTTACATGGGTCCTTCTAGAATTCTCATGTTCTTGCTCCCCCTTGTGTGAGAAATGTGACGTATGGATCAATGAATTACTAGAAAATTTTAAATATTTATTATATTAAATAAATTGATAATATAATTAAAATAATGAAAACTTTAATTTTATAAATCAATTAATATTTACCTGTCATACTCTCCGTAGTTTTATCCGGTATATAATCTTGAGTTCAAATCTCATTCAACCTCAAAGGACTGCTCTCCGTAATTTTATCCGGTATATATGGATAGAAAGACTTGCATAGACCCCAAAGACTAGTTGGATACACTAAGAACTCTTAGAATAAATATTGTTTATCAATGAACTTTATAAATAAAAGTTCTTCTAGATTTCATGCAGCACGAAGCTTGGATTCTTTTCATATCTAAAAAATTAAAAATAAAAATTCATGAAGTCAATGACACATGTGGACTCATGGACTTGTTTGTATGCAATGAGAATGTCACATTTTTTAATTTTATGAACTTATCTAAAAAAGGTTTGTCAATCTAAATTCGACTATTTATATCTCAAAATAAATTTAAATATTAAGAACCATTAAAATTTTGAAGCTTTCTAATCAAAATTAAATTGGTTTAATCAAATTAATTCTATGTTCATCACTTTTTTTATGTATAAATATAGTTAATCAAATTATTCTCAATTTCTCTTGGTCTAAAACAGACCCAACAAAAATTAATTAATAAACTAAATCACATAAAAATATAAAATAGATTCTGAACGGATTTTCTTAAAACCGTGGGCTCTCATGCGCAGAATCAGTATTCAAGAAAGCTTCGTAATCTGCGTACCACGGAAGAGATGGAAGGATTCGAGGATCACCAAATGGATTCTTTTCTGGACGTCGAACAAGAAGCATCCATTGACTCGTTTCACTTTACACACGTGTAATTACCAAGTGGGTCTCTATTTTCTAATTAATTAAAATCTTATAATTGATTGAAGTTGAACTAAAAATTACTTAAATATTTCATTTAAATTTTAAAATTTTCAAAATTTTAATAGGGATAGTGATTTTTGCACCACGAGTTTTTTTCATGGTGCATCAAAATTAAAAAAAATTCCTATGTTGCCCTTATTTCATTCATTCCATCCGTTTTCCTCTTTTTCAAAAGGAAAGATAAAATTAGTGTAGTGATTTTTACACTATAAGTTTTTGGAAGGATAATTTTTTTTTTTTTAAAAAAATCTTCTTAATAAGATGTTGTTTAAAAATGTTCAGAATTGAAAATGAGATAATGATTTTTACACGATGAGTTTCTTACGATTTGCTAAATTTGAAGGAAATTTTAATTTTGCTTGAGAAAATTAATTTTTTTGTAAAATTTGATGCTACGTGAAAAAATTCACGGTACAAAAATCATTATTTATATGTGGTCTACTATTAAACTTGACACACGTGTGAGAGAAGATGGACGGTGATTCGGTGATCCACGAGCATAGTCATGCATCACGTCAGTCCCACGTTGACTTGGCACGCGGTGAGCATTAGTGGGTAAGAAGGGGGCGGGACGTGGGGGAAGGTGACAGGCAGTTACGACGTACCGGATATCTCAAACACCGTTTGATTGGTGGGACCCACACGTCTCACATGGGCCCCATTGCTTAGACTATAAATAAAACGTGGGCCCCTCAAAGGCAGCGCAACCGCTCAGCGCCACTCTCGCTCTAAAGAAAAGCGACCGCCAGAAAAGCAGACTTCGTGTGGGGCCGACCGCCGACCCGCCGATGGCCTCGCCACCCCCATTAATACCGGATTTTGTTGTTGTCCAGACTCGAGGCTAACAACCTCAGGCCATGGAATTTTAAATTAATTATCTCCTCACTTTCTTATTCCACAGTTTTATTTTAATTGTTTTAATGAAATCTGATGAGAAATGATCGGATAGATAGCACCATTTAGGACACGTGTATCTGCCTAATAATTATACGGTAAAATTATTAAATATATCATTATAAGAATCAAATAAGATATACTTATTAAAATAAAAAATTACCATACATCTTTGTCATTAAAAACCAAAGAATAATTTAGATTTTTAAATTTATCATTAGAAGAATTCGAGTTGAGTCGCGTTGGAATATTGGTCGAGTCAAGTTGCGTCAAGTTCTATAAATATCGACTTGGGTCGAGTTGAGTTTTTTAAAATCCGATTCAACCCGATTACGGCCCTAATCAAAATCTAATTTTTCATAAAAGAATTTTATAAATATCGACTATTATAAAAAAAATATGGTCTGTAGTTTTAGGTCACGGTTTCATGATCAAGAGCTTTCATACCAAAAGCCTTTTTAAAAGAAACCAAACTAAGCACAAATTATGAAGAACAGAGGATTAAACAATAAGAAATCTTGTGTGAGTTTTTACCATATTTTAAATCTTCTGTGCTACCTTTTGACTGCAATGTAATTACCTTTTTAGGATTTGAAAGAAACTATACAGAAGTTGTGACTCTAAAAACTTAAGCACGCCCATCTTAAAACAGTCAAAATTTATTAGGAGATATGAGATAGAGTTAAATTCTTATTTTATCTCTACCAATGTACCGCTCATCAAGTTTCGATGTACCGATATGCAGAATATATACATGTATAACGTGTGTTAACGGTACACTGTTACTTGATAAGCGGTACATTGGTAGGGATAAAATGAGAATTTTACTTCATCCCATGTCCATGACTGACCAAAATTAGTAATATTCGTTTAATTTAAAATTGGCTTGAAATTTGTCCGAGTCCATCATAAATGAATGAGTTTAAAACACATACACTATTCCATTGGACTGAGCTATACTAAATTCTTGAGCCCATTTACATAAGTAGCTGGGCTTCGGCTTTTTCAAGAAGTCCATAAAAGCTTGTCGGGCTTACAGCTTATTTAGCCATTATATGTATATGTCTTTCAGCTTATCGGGCTTTTATCTTGTCTCCATAAACTAATTCTACATGTAATCTTGATTTTATAGTTTTTAACTAAAGTATTGTATTGGTCGATACTAACTAGATTTATATATGTCGACATAGTATCAGACTATCAGCGGTATGAAGTACAACATGGCCGATACAGGCCATTAAACAACTGATTTAAAATTGGGTTGATGTCAGGCCTTACATTTTTAAGGGCTCAAACCTACTTGGAAGCCCAAATTTATACTCGAGCTTGATTTAAACCTAATGGTTCATCATATACAAAATATACTCTCATATAACGTATTTATCTTAAATAATCTATTATGATATATTAATTAAAAATCTTTACCTTAAATTTAAATAATTTAAGATTTCCAACTCTTAACTTGATTCCTAATATAAATTCACTCAACTCTATCACTCCCTGTCCACATCTCAAGATAGAACTTGAAATTATATGTATGCTAACATATAGATAAGCTTTTGTCATATCCAGGGGTCGAAATCTCAGCTGATACTGTGTGTATCGGCCGAGATAAAAAAAAATGGCCAAATATCGGCCGATTTTTATTTTTTATTAAAAAAACTAATATCGGCGTGGGCCCGGTCGATATCTCGGCCGATATTTATATATTTTATTTTATATTTTTTTAAAAACATCCTTTTTTATTTATTTTTAAATGATTTTTTTTAAAAAAAAAAGCCACTGAGATTTAAAAAAAAAAAAAAAACGAGGAGAGAAAAATCTAAAAAATGGCCCATTAGTAATATTGGGATGGATAGTATTGACAATGAAACAAAAAGAGAAAAAGGTCAATGGAGGAAAGGCTTGAAAACCCAAAAGATCCGCCTTTATTTATATTTTAGGTCTCCAGCTCGATTAAAATAATTAGGGCCCAAGCCTTGAGCCCATCTAAGTTCGAACTATAAAATAACAACATGAGCCCAAGCCTGAATTGACTCAAAGCCTGGCCCGGTTTGTTCAACTTGCACCCCGACTTTTCCCGTTGCTATAAAAAACATTGTGAACTTTTTTGAGAGAGAATTGATGTTGGCGCTCATTGCGAATGAGTTCCATATTGGATGTGTAGAGGGAGATTTACGGATTTATAAAAGACTTCTGCCACTCCACCTAAGAGGTTAGTCTTTTGGGATGGATATCCAAGTCTTAACAAGTGGTATTAGAATCGGGTCTAAGAGAGATTTAAGGATTTATAAATGACTTGTGTCACTCCACCTAATAAGGTAGTCTTTTGGAATGGATACCCAAGTCTTAACAAGTGATAGACTTAGGTCTCAGGCTACCTCATGTGAAGTCATGTGATCCCCCATGTAGACAAGATGACTAGCCTCGTTCGAGAAGGGGATTGTTGGGGCTGGCTGCAAATGAGTCCCACATTGAAAGTGTATAGAGAGATTTAGAGATTTATAAAGGATTTACACTAAAAAGCCTCTTACACCAAAAAAAGATAAATCTCAATGGATAAAAGAATTTAAGAAAGGCCGATACACTCATCCTAAGCACACATCATGTCAATCATAGAATAATTATGAGAAGACGCCTATGTCAAAATAATATTTTGATAATATCATACACATTTTGATCTTGTACAAAGGCCCCCTTATATAACTCATACAAGGGACCTATTAAAGGAATACACATCTGCACTACAATCAGTTTCCTATACAATAGGAAACTGTCCCTATAATTAAGATATTTAATTATAAATTTACAACTCATGTCAACACCCCCCCTCAAGTTGGTGCGTGGATATCGCTCATGCCCAATTTGACAAGAGAGTCAAGAAACACCTTGCTAGCTACAGCTTTAGTGAGGACATCTGTCAGTTGGTTTTCGGACTTCACGAATGGAAAAATAATGATTCCGGCTTCAAGTTTCTCTTTGATAAAATGTCTGTCAATCTCCACATGCTTAGTCCGATCATATTGAACAGGGTTATGAGCAATGTCTATAGCTGACTTGTTGTCACAGTATAGTTTCATTGCCATTCTTGGTTTGATGCTTAAGTCATTCAGTAAATTTCTTAACCAGAGCAACTCACATACCCCAAGTGACATACCTCTATACTCAGCTTCAGTACTTGATCTTGATACTACTTGTTGCTTTTTACTTCTCCAAGTCACAAGGTTCCCACTTACAAAGGTGAAGTATCCTGAGGTAGATCTTCTGTCATCAGCTGAACCTGCCTAATCAGCATCGGTATAGCCTTCAACCTTTAAGTGTCCATGATTTGAGAACAATAAACCTTTACCCGGAGCAGACTTTAAATATCCCAATATGCGTTCTACAGCATCCATGTGAGGTTTACGTGGGTCATGCATGAACTGACTCACCACACTTACTGCATACGCAATATCTGGCCTGGTATGAGATAAATAAATTAGTTTTCCAACGAGTCTCTGGTATCTCCCTTTATCGGTAGGAGATGTACGCCAACACTCAAAGAGTTTATGATTCTGCTCAATGGGAGTATTAACTGGCTTGCATCCTAACATTCCTGTTTCAGATAATAAATCAATGATATATTTTCTTTGAGATAAGAAAATACCAAGCTTTGATCGGGCCACCTCAATCCCAAAAAGTATTTAAAATCTCCAAGTTGTTTCATTTCAAACTCAGATGCTAAATACTGTTGTAAACTAGAAATCTCCTCATAATCATCACCTGTTACTACCATATCATCAACATAGATAATTAGGGCAGTGGTTTTACCTCTTTTGTGCTTTAAAAACAAGGTGTGATCTGAGTTATTTTGTTTGTAACCAAAATTCCTCATAGACTTGGTGAACCTGCCAAACCAAGCCCTTGGAGACTGCTTCAACCCATAAAAGGCCTTTTTCAGTTTGCACACCATTGTTGTATCTGAGTATTTTGGTATGCCTGGAGGAGGATCCATATAGACTTCTTCAGTAAGGTCTCCATGCAAGAAAGCATTTTTGACATCAAACTGAAGAAGTGGCCAATCTTGATTAGTTGCTAACGACAAAAGAACTCTCACAGTATTAAGTTTGGCAACTGGGGCAAACGTTTCTTGATAATCTACACCATAAGACTGTGTATATCCTTTTGCAACTAACCGAGCTTTGTATCTCTCAATCGTCCCATCTGCTTTGTGTTTGACCGTAAATACCCATCTGCACCCCACGGTCTTCTTTCCCTTTGGTAAGTGCACGAGTTCCCAAGTGCCATTTTTGTCCAATGCTGTCATTTCCTCTGCCATTGCCTTGGTCCACCTACAATCTGCCACAGCTTCCTGTAATTTATTAAGAATAGAGACAGAGGATAATTGAAGTACATAAGATGCATATGACTTAGATAACTTGTGGGATGACACATGGTTACTTATTGGATATTTAACTTTAGCTTTCGGGTCAGGCTCATAACTAGTTGCTGGTTGGCCACGATTAGATCAGGGTAGAAGGTGATATTGAGATGGTTCAGATGTAGGTTCAGTTATACTAACAATATCATGAATAGTAGAGTCAACAAGAATAGGATCAGGTAATACCTCGAAGGAGTCCTCTGGAGACGATTGAGTCAGTGGGTTTGTAGACGTAGGAGACATTGTACTATCATGGACTTCACGCCCTTCAACTGAGTGCTCAATGGAGGATGATTCGGGTGTCTCGGCCAAACAACCTTATTTCATTCTGATTCTGTACTGCATCTCGAGTCTCCCCCGGAAGTGAAGAATTGGGTAGCGCTGTCGAATAGAAAAACAGGCTTTCGTGGAATATTACATCCATGGAGACATAGAACTTCCTAGTAAGGGGATGATAACAGCGATAGCCTTTTTGAGTTGAGCCATACCCGACAAATACACATTTCAAGGCACGTGGTTCCAGCTTGGTGCACTGATTTGAATGTAAGTGAACATACACAACACATCCAAAGACACGAGGTGCCAAATGAACAGCTGAGGGAAGCGTACAGTGGTCAGAGAGTACATCCAAAGGTCTTCTGAAGCCAAGAACATTAGATGGTGTACGATTAATCAAGTAGACAGCGGAACTCAATGCTTCGCCCCATAAATGTGATGGAACATGACCCCCAATTAAGAGAGAACGAGTGACCTCCAAAAGGTGCCGGTTTTTCCGTTCAGCAATCCCGTTTTGTTGAGGAGTCTGAGAGCAAGATGATTGATGGATAGTACTAACGGAATGCAGAAAACCAGTCAATTCATTCGTGAAATATTCACCCCCATTATCAGAACGAATAAATTTGATATGTATGTCAAATTGTTTTAACACCATTTGATGGAAAAGATGATACATAGTACAAACATCGCTCTTGTGTCGCAGCTAAATAAACCCAGATCATCCTGGTAGAATCATCAACAAATGTAATGAACCATCTCATTCCATGGGATGTAGAAAGAGGGGCAGGCCCCCAAACATCCGAGTGAACTAAGGCAAAAGGTGCGTCAGTTTTATTATCATACGAATGAAAAACAGTACGATGGCTTTTCGCCAGTACACAAGTTTCGCAAACAAAGTCTGAAATATTAGAACCAGTAAATAAAGATGGAAATAATCTCCTAAGGTAACCAAATGAGGGATGACCCAATCGTGCATGCCATAACCAAATCTCCTTCTGCCATGTAAATAGGCCGGCGTCCATAACATGAACGAGTGCTCCATCATCTGATCGTTGTAACCCATCGTCCAAATAGTACAAGCTTCCACGTTGTTTACCACTGCCAATCTTCTCCCTGGTATGGATGTTCTAAAAAAGACAGTAAGTAGGAAAAAAAGTGACAACATAGTTATGAGACTTGGCTAACTGAGTAACAGAAATAAGGTTACAATTTAGTGATGTGACCAATAAAACATTAGTGAGAGATAAGGATGGTGACAGGGTTACAGTGCCGACACCGACAATAGGGGAAGACACACCATTGGCATTAGTAATGGCTGATTTGGGACAAGTAGAGGATAAATGGCTAAACCGAGATTTATCATAAGTCATATGGTCCGTAGCACCGGTGTCAATTATCCAAGCACTATTTCTAGTAAAAAAAGTAAGAGCAGAATTAGTGATACCTGTCTTGGCAACGAAGCCGGAAGCAGTGACGACGTGGCTCTTGGGAACTGAATCCGCTATGGTGGGATTAGAAGACCTGGGAGAGGCCGTCTTACCCTTCGGATGCCAATCAGGATAACCATGGAGCTTAAAACATTTATCGATCACATGATTAACCCCATTACAATGAGTACACTTACGAACACCTTTCTTTGGGTCCGGACGAGTACCAGATTTGCGAATAGCCATAACAGCTCCTTCAGTACATGGTGTCCCAAGCATAGCATCTTGGCGATTGGCCTCGGCACAAATGATAGCATAAGCAACTGGAAGAGTTGGAAGCCGTGTAGTCGCAAGGACACGACCCCGAACCCCATCCAAATGGGAATCAAGACCAGCCAGGAAAACATACAGTCGTTGAGAGTTGACCATGGCGGTATACCTCTCAAGATCCCGGGTACATTCCATAAGGCAAGGTTCAATAGCATCAAGCTCCTGCCATAATGTTTGTAGTTTTCCAAAGTAAGAAATAATAGAACCTCCATTTTGGCGAACAGAAGTGACCGCACAATATAATTGATAGGCCTTGGAGGCATCTTGGCTGACAGAATAAGTTTGCTTGGCAGCTTCCCAAATCTCTTTGGCAGTAGATAGGCGAATGAAAAAGGACCTAATTTCCTTAGTCATGGCGTCAAGAAGCCAAGATTTGACCATACAGTTCTCATCTTCCCAAGTTTCATATTCCTCAGAATTGGTGATGTCGGGAGTCGGCTTACTACCAGAGATAAAGCCCCAACGTTTCCGGCCCCTGATCTTATTCTGAGCATTCAAAGACCACTCAACGTAGTTAGTACCGTCGAGGCGTTCGGGAGTAATCAATGAAGACATATCTTGGAGGTGGAACGGAGGCAAAACAGTAGGAGTATCCTTCGCTTTCCCTGTCGGAGGGGAGGATGACTCAGGCATGATCTAGGGCTGAAAAAGGCGGAAACTCGCATTTTATGTCACAGGGAAGTTGGAGTAGCGTGGCAGCAGCAGAATCAAAAAGTGATTCGGCTCAAGGGGCAGGGCACACATGCAGTCGGCGCGGCCAAATCAGCAAAGGAGAGGGAGCAGCCGGCGGCGCGGCGGTGCAGATGGCAGCAGCAACGTCGGAGCGGCACGCCGTGTTCGGAAATCAGACCTGCCGGGATGGACCAGCGGATCGGAAAGCAGAGCGGCAGAGAGACGGCAAAACCCGACCGGGCGTCGGATCTGAGCTGGGAGACAGACGGAGGGGGCAGGCGAGTGGGCGAGAGAGGCAGGAAGCAAATCCGCACGGCAGGAAGGAGAGACAAGCAGCTGGCCGGCAGAAGAAGCAGGGACGGCCGGCAGATCTGGAACAGTCGGCACTGCAGATCTGGAAGCAGGGAGACAGACGGAGATGGCCGTTCTTGGGAACTGCAGAGCTGAGCCCAGGCTGCGGGCCGAGAGCCGTGACGGCGGCTGTGCAAGTAAGGGAGCAAATCGGAGCGGAAGGAGGCACCACCGGTAACGGATCTGCACAAACCCGGCAAATCTGCCGATCTGAGCGGCGGTAGAAAATAAGACGAAGGGGCAGATGTAGCGCCGGAAAAACACCCCTTGTCGCAGCGATGGGAACCTGGCTGAACAGAGCTGAGCCTGGAGTGGAGACGGTGGGGAAGTCTGAGAGACCGGCGAAGTGGCAGACGGTGAGACCCCAGATCTGAAGGATGACAGTGATCAGATCGGAAGACAAGAGACACCGACGGAAAGAGGAGCAGCAGCAAAGCTGAGCGGTAAGCCCTCCCTGGCACAGGAGGAAAATAAGTTGAAGAGAAATTCCGTCCGACAAGACGGAAAAAAATTTCGATTCCTATGAAAGGAGATCGAACCTTAGCTCTGATACCATGTCAAAATAATATTTTGATAATATCATACACACTTTGATCTTGTACAAAGGCCCCCTTATATAACTCATACAAGGGACCTATTAAAGGAATACACATCTGCACTACATTGTCCCTATAATTAAGATATTTAATTATAAATTTACAACTCATGTCAACAGCCTATGCATCACATTTGGCAAGAACTCAATTACGATAACACAAAGAGTTTATTGAACTATGTTTTTACTTTCAATCCCTTTGTTGCTTGCTCTGTTCTGTTCTTCGGTATTTAAATTTGCTGTTGTGAATGACTTATGTTGATCATCTCATTTCTTATGTTACAGACCGGTCTAAGTTTGCGGCCATGGATTTGGGGCAAATCTGTACAGGATGTTGGGAATTTATTTACAGTCATCAATCATTATGGTTTTTTTATTTTCTTTCATTGTATCTATCATTTGGTTTTATTCAGAGCCCATACTAATTATGCTCCATCAAGAGCCTGAAATAGCAAAGATGGCTTGTTTATATACTGCAATATCTGATTCCAGGACTGTTTGCATATGGATTTGTTCAATGCATTTTTTGATTCCTCCAAACACAAAGTGTTGAGGCCTCTAGTTATATGCTCAGTTCTTCCATTTGTCCTCAATCTGGGTTTATCTTATTTTATCTTATTTATTACTTCATCACACTTGTCTCGGATTCAAGGGAGCGGCATTGGCAGCCACAGTATCGTTATGGGTATCGTTCATTATGTTGGCATTTTACGTGATCTATTCAAAGTGCTTCAGCCATACATGGGAAGGGCTTTCAATGGAATCATTCCGATACGTACGGGAAGGGGGGAAAATTAAGGATTTACATGAGGCTGGGTCACTCTACCTATCAAATTTGGAAGTCCAGTCCTAATAGTGGTATCAGAGCCATGTCCCCAAGCCATAGCATGTGCACTCAGAAATCTCCTAACCAAACGGGATGGTTGACGATATTCTATCCGCCAGAGAGCCTCATTTAAGGGAGGGATTGTTGGGGTGCGAACGAGAGCCCTACATCGGTTATGAGAGAGAACAACTAAGGACTTGCGTGTTTCCTCTGATTTTTGAAAATCCTACATGTGTTGTTTCCCTCTACTAGCATAGCCCCATATCGCCTAGGTACTTTCGGGATGTGCGGTGTATAAACACATGGGCACCCTCTCCTTGAAAACCTATTTTCAAGGGTGAGTTATACTCATGGGTTTTAACATGGCATCAGAGCGGGTGTACCACACGGATGAGTCGGCTTCGTGTCTCCAACTTTGCGTGAAGGGGGAGAGCTAAGTGTCTCCAGCCCTGGCGTTGAGTGGGAGTGTTAGCATAGCTCCACATTGCTTGAATACCTTCGGAAAGTGCGGTGTATAAACACATAGGCGCTCTCTCCTTGAAAGTCAATTTTTAAATGTGAATTCTAATCATGGGTTTTAACATCCTCAATGTTCTCAGGTTTTCCTAAGAATTCCGAATCACATCAGAGTATATTTTTTTTGTGGGTTATGGAACATGACCAGATTTGGTAGAGCATAAGAATAAGAATCTAAGGGATTAGAAGAACTACCATGGAACTAAATTTTGTTGAATGAATTGGTTCAGTGTTTTACTCTTGATGCTGCTGGCTTAATGCTGTAACTACCCTTTCCTATGGCTAACTTCTAACATTACTACATCAATACACTAATAACTTCAACCATAGAAGCAACATGATTTTCAATAATTTTAAACTTAATTATGGAAAACATACTCTGTTTTAAACAAATAATAGCAATGACACCTGTGATTATGTGCTCATGTAAGTGGTACCATTGTAGAAATGTCTTTCCTAGAAAGTAGCTGTCACTTGTCACTAAGTGGAAGATGATTCTATGAAAATTGTCTAGAATGAATATTCCATGAAATGCTAAGCAATTTTAAGAGCAATGCAGGATCTTTTTTAGTGATAATGATAATATCCATGATTTTAGATAATTTGAAAGTTTGGTATTTTTCATCATTTTATGATTCTCTAAACCCAGATTAACTGTTCATGTACACATTGTTTACCTTACAAATGGAATTTCAAATATATACAATGATTGAATTCCATGCTTCGTTGTTAGATTAAACTCTCTGCTACTTCAAGCAAGGTGTATGCATTTACATGACTTAGATTGCTCCTGTCTCTTTATACATTAGTTTTAGGGAATCATATAATATTTAGAAGGTTAAGATGTACAATCTGCTCGTCTTTCTCATTTTGGAAACTGGATTAAAACCTTCATTTTTACTGACCGAGTTTCAGATATGGTCTAATAGTTTGAACTTCTGTCGTTACAAGTATTGTTTGAAAACCATGACTTGATAACATTCGTGAGGTAGAACTCACTTTCAGAAGCTAGCCATTGAGAGGAGGCTGTTTTAAGTGCGTCGTGGGATTCTGTTGCCACTTCACAATCACAAGTATCATTGTTGATGATCACTACTTTTATAGTATGGAATATTGGGCTTTTGAGCTTCTGGTGCTGCTTGCTGGATTGATGCCAAATGCTGAAAACAGTACCTCATTCATAGCGATGTGGTAGGTTTACTTGCATTCATCTGTTGTATTTTTAACCTATCTAGATGGATTTGCCAAGGTAAAACTTGATCCTGTGCTATCTTACATTTTAGACCAGTGTCAATACAGAAGCTGTCACATTCATGCTTACACGTGCTTTCAGCTCAGCTGTAAGGTATGTGAGAATTGTGAAAGTGATAAAAGTTCCACATCGTTTAATTCGAGAAACTAATGACTCCATATAATGCTTGAATACTTATCTACTTGCTTATTTAATCAACTTTGCGATCCTGCCTTCAGTTAATGAGAAGAATTTTTTTTTTTTTTTTGGCGGTACCCGCGTGTCAAATGAGCTGGGTGCTGGTAATGTTGATCGAGCAAAGAATGCGGTGGCTACAAATCACTGAAACTTTCAATCTTTCTTGCTGTTGCAGTAATTTTGGCACTAGTCTTTGCTCATAATATATTGGCTAGTTCATTCAGTGATAGCTCAATAATAATACAAGAATTTGCTTACATGACTCCTTTGCTTGCAATTTCTGTATTAGTTGATTCAGCACAAGGTGTTTTGTCAGGTGTTAGGCCCAGTTATGTGACTTAAACCCTTGCTTAATATATTCTTCTTTCTCTGTTATTAAAGTAAGCCTGTGTAAACTGAGGTTAGTCTAAGGTTAGGCTGAGAGTGAGAGACAGCGAAGATCAGAGAGAAAGAGAGACCTTGTAATCCCCTGTACATTTTTCCTTTACATAGTAGATTTTGATCTCGCTCCGTGGACGTAGGCATAACAGAAAAATAAAAATAGAGAAACTTGATACAGATTAAACAAAGAAGAGAAATTTATTACTCAATGAAGAATAGAAAGAGATACATAATATGCAACTGAAGTGATAATTTAGCTAAAGTTACAGACTCTATTTATACTAGAAATTTCCCTAAAAAGTCTCAACTAATTAGAACTGAAAACACTCAACTTGCTCCTAAACTTATTCAACTAACCACCTATAAATATTCAATTGACTCCTAAATAAAATGAAGACTGAATCAAACTTATAGACTGAGTCAACTATTCCTAAATGCTTATATGTGGCAGTGGTAAGTTGCACTAATTTGTAACACTCCCCCTTAGTGCAAACTTATGATCAATAATACCAAGAGCACTGCGAAACTTTTCAAACTTAGCTCGTGGAAGAGCTTTGGTGAGCACATCAGCAACTTGATCATTGGTCCCTATTTTCTGCAACACGATCTCTTGATTTAACACTTTTTCTCGAACAAAATGGTGATGGATCTCTATGTGTTTTGTACGAGCATGAAACACCGGGTTGCCAGCTAACTTGATTGTGCTTTCATTGTCACATCCAATAGGAATTTGATAATCCAAAGTACCTCCAATATCTTGAAGGAGTCGTTTAAGCCAAATGCATTCCTGCGTGGCCATAGTGGCTGCCACATATTCGGCTTCTGTGCTTGAAAGACTTACAGTTTGTTGCTTCTTACTACACCAAGAGACTGCAGCGGAACCGGTATTGAAGCAATACCCTGTGGTCGAACGTCGATCTATGACATCTCCAGCCCAATCAGCATCTGCATAGCCATGTAAGAAAAAAGATACATTTGGTTTATAGAGAAGGCCAAACTGCAGTGTGCCTTTTACATAACGAAGGATTCGTTTTGCTGCGATTAAATGACCAACGCAGGGATTTTCCATAAACTGAGACACAACTCCTACAGAATATGCTAGATCAGGTCTTGTGATAGTTAGGTAAAATAGACTACCCACAAGCTGACGATACTTTGTAGCATCATCCAATAGCTCTCCTTCAATTTTCTGTAACTTGAGTTGCGGTTCCATGGGAGTGGTTATTTGTGTTGAATCTCCCATGCCAAAGCGATTCAGCAAACTTGTGGCATAAGACTCTTGAGAGACAAAATATCCATCTGCTTTTACAATTTCTAAACCAAGGAAAGAACGAACCTCTCCCAGATTCTTCATTTCAAACCAGATAGATAACTCATCCCGGAGACGTGAAATTTCAGCATTGTTGTCGCCGGTGATAATCATATCGTCCACATACAGAAGAAGTATAGTATACATGGATGACGTAAATTTGACAAATAAACTAGGATCTGAGCTTGAAGAATTAAAACCACAAAAAGAAAGATACTGTGCAATTTTACCATACCAAGCGCGTGGAGCTTGCTTGAGACCGTACAATGCCTTCTTGAGACGGCACACATGATTAGGGAATTCATGTGATACAAATCCCTGTGGCTGCTCCATAAAAATTTCACGATCTAGCTCGCCATAAAGGAAGGCGTTCTTTACGTCAAGCTGCCATAAATTCCATCCGTTACACGCAACCAATGAAATAATAGTTCGAACCGTCACCATCTTAGCAACTGGGCTGAAAGTTTCCTCATAATCCAGCCCGTATTGCTGAGAGAATCCGCGTGCAACCAAGCGAGCTTTATACCTGTCAACTGTCCCATCTACCTTCTTCTTTAACTTGTAGACCCATTTACAAGTTACTAACTCAGCGTCTTTTGGCTTTGGTACTAATTCCCATGTATTATTTTTATGCAAAGCCTCAATTTCTTCATCCATAGCAGCTTCCCATTCAACTGCGCCTTGAGCTTCTCTATAGCACTTAGGTTCATCATCACATGTCAACCCCATGAGGAAACAAGAAGTCACAGTAGAATAATTTAACTGAACGTCATAATCAGTTAAATAATCAGGCTGCCTTCTTTCCCTTGTTGACCTTCGAATAGCGTTTGCATCTTGCTGAACATTTTCCCCGGATGGGGAAACATATCTCCCCCTTTCACTGGATGCAGCATCACCAAAAAAAGGTACGAGATCTGTTGTGCCACTACTCGTATTTGCAGTAAATTGAGATGATGACACTTCGTCGAACACCACATTGCGGGAGACATTAACCTTCTTTGTTTCTGGATCCATACATCTCCATCCTTTCCTGTGAGTGTCATAGCCAACAAAAATACATCGCCTTGCCCTCAGGTCAAGTTTAGTTCGATTACTTTTCGATACATGGACATAACAAACTGAGCCAAAAACTCGAAAATAACTCACATTGGGTTTGAGATGGTATAAAGCTTCAAAAGGAGATGATTCTGTCCCTGGCCATGGAGGCAAACGATTTATCACATGACAAGCAGACTGAATAGTTGCTGCCCACAGCTCTCTCGGAAGATTCTTTGCATGCAACCATGACAAGCTCATGGTTGTAAGATGTGCCAACTTGCACTCAGCAACCCCATTCTGTTGTGGGGTTTGTGGACAAGTCATTTGACGCTGAATCCCATGTTCGCTGCAAAATTCAAAGAATTGATCGGACATGTATTCTCCCCCATTATCTGTGCGCAAGCACTTTATTGATAATCCAAATTCTTTCTCCACATGTTGCTTGAACTGAATAAATTTAGAAAAAGTTTCACTTTTGTGTTCCAGGAAATATACCCAAGTGAATCGAGAGAAGTCGTCCACAATAACCATCACATAATGAAGACCAGTGTAGCTAGGTGTTCTTGTTGGACCCGTAAGATCTGAATGGACCAATTGAAGCGCAGCAGAGACTCTATTCTTTGAATTCGGGAAAGGAAGATGATGGGATTTGCCATATTGGCAACCAGGGCAAACCACATCGTGATGAATTTCCTTAAAGAGAGGAACACCATCAAGGAGTTTCTTTGTGGAGATTTGATGCAGCAATTGATATCCAACATGACCTAACCGAGCATGCCAAAGTGATGCACTTACATTCTGGCCTGTCTTTTCAACATATGCTTCGCTTGCGGACAGCACATATAAAGACTCATTCCTTTGCCCAACGAAAAGAACATTAGCATCAAGACTTTTCAAATTTGCAAGAACCTGAACATTATCCGGACCAAAAAGAACATAATTCCCCTTGTCTGTTATTTGTGAAACCGACATGAGGTTCTTTGCCAATCCAGGAACATGATAAACATCTCTTAAAGAAACTCCATTGCCATTCAAGTTTGCAACCTTGACATGGCCTTCTTTTAGCACCGGATGTACTGAATTATCAGCCGTAATAATAGCACGCTTTCCAATGTGTGGACGAACATCTGAAAGTAAATTAGCATCTCCTGTGGCATGATGTGAGCAGCCTGAATCAACGATCCACTCCTTCTTGTAGTCAATGGAGACATTAGCATCCATATGTGCTTCGGTCTGGTGCACAACCGAAGCCACATTATCTAGTTGATCAATAATTTCAATAGAGAAACACTGCTCCCACTTTGGCTCATCTACATCTTTAGTTTCATGGACAACATTTGCATCCGTACCAACAAGATTTACATGACAATTTTTCTTGATGTGACCTGATTTGCCACACCTAGAACATGTCACCTTCACACGGCAATCACGCTTGAAATGCCCCAGCTTTCCACATCTGTAACATTCTTTGAAATTGCCGCTTGACTCCCCCGACACTCTTTGCTGCTTATCATCACTAGATAAGTGTTTGGAAGCATTGATATACTTCAACTGATCTTTGGTAAAGAGTATATCTTCAATATCAGAAGGAGACTTGTAAGACATCTGCTTAACCAAAGCTTCCTTCGTAGAAAGCAAATTCTCTAGATCAATGATTGACGGCTGAATTGTCCACCCTTGCACGGAAGAAATAAATGGCATAAACTCTTTCCACAAACCGCGAATAAGGTAACGACGCAAACGTGCATCGCTTATGGGCTCCTCCGTATCTAGCTCTGAAATCTCAGAACACAGATTCTTAATTTTCAGAAAATAATCTGAAATTGAAAGATTACCTTGAGTTGTCCCAGCAAGTTCGTTTTCCAAAAACTGCAGCCACATCGTATTTTTTTGAGTGAACAACCTTTCAAGTGTCTCCCACACTTGCTTTAGTGATAGCACATCACGAACATGCTCAATGTAATCCTTGCTAATCGATGTTCGCAACGCGAATAAAGCTTTGCCACACTTGATTTTCCACTTCCTCCGCAACTCAGCGTTGTGCAGAGTGTCCTCTGGAATTACCGTTTCAGCACCAGAGATAAGGTCCCACAAATCCTGCCCTTGAAGATAAGCTTCCATACAAAGCTTCCAATAGCTGAAGTTGTTACCAACCAGCTTGTCGACAGCAGTAGAACTATTTCCACCATTCATCTTGAAAATGCTAAGAACACTTCAAACAACAACAAAACTTCTAAGACAAGTTCACTGAGTAATAAACACAAACACCTTCTTAGCAACCTGGCTCTGATACCATAACAGAAAAATAAAAATAGAGAAACTTGATACAGATTAAACAAAGAAGAGAAATTTATTACTCAATGAAGAATAGAAAGAGATACATAATATGCAACTGAAGTGATAATTTAGCTAAAGTTACAGACTCTATTTATACTAGAAATTTCCCTAAAAAGTCTCAACTAATTAGAACTGAAAACACTCAACTTGCTCCAAACTTATTCAACTAACCACCTATAAATATTCAATTGACTCCTAAATAAAATGAAGACTGAATCAAACTTATAGACTGAGTCAACTATTCCTAAATGCTTATATGTGGCAGTGGTAAGTTGCACTAATTTGTAACATAGGCATTCTTGCCGAACCACGTAAATCTTGTGTCTTGTATGTGTGATTTGATTGTGTGTTTTTATTTTAATCCCAACATGTCATTGCTCACCCATTGAGTCATGATTTTCAGGGGTGTGAAGGGGATGCGGTTGGAAGCACTTAGCAGCATGGACAAACTTAGTAACATTTTACATTGTTGGGATGCCGATAGCTATTTTATTTGGATTTAAGCAGCCTAGATCGCACTTGAAAATAAAGAAACCGCAATGCAGAGAAAGCACAAGCAAACACATTAGAAATGCAACAGAATTTACGTTCTTCCCCCATGTTTTTACGTCCGCGGTGAGATCGTAGGAATTTCATTATCTTCGAGAATAGGGTTTTGATAGTGCTCTTTTCCTCACATCTCTCTCGGCGTGGATCAATCCCATAGCCCAAGAAATCCCTCAAAGATACATTATATAGGCAATACACCGTAAAAATTACGAAAGTACCTTTGAGCATTTAGGATCCGATGCCCAGTATGACTTCTATCACCACAAAATACAAAATATCTTCACAATAGATGTCCGGCATATTGTTTTCTTTTCTTCTTTCTAAACATTTTTAAAGTTTGTTTTTGGGAAATTCCTTACTGCATTTTCTAGGAAACTAAAATTCACTTACTATCTGTAGAAATCAAACCAAAAGAGCTCTCATTGATATGGCCCTTAGGTAGGAGAGGGTATGCTCCTTTGAGATTATGTTGTGCTCTTTTAGATATGAGTTGACACTCTGTGCTTGTGTGAACCAATTTTAATTTCTTTTAATGGAGTTAAGAGTTTTGTTTATGTTAATTATGATCCAAATTGTTTTTCTTTAAGCCTCAAAGAACTGAAGACAATTGCAAAGCTTTCAACAAGAAAATGACAGACCAATGCTTATAAAGCTTGATCCGTTTAGTTCTTGGGAGCTCTTACACTTGCAATTTCTCCACTAACTTCTGTTAGCAATTATTGCAGGGGATTGATTGGGAAACACGGATATTTTTAATTTAAATGGCAAAAATGTCCTTATGAATTGCATAATTATCTCCCGCACTAAAATTTTATCAAGGGCTTATTGGGATTTTGCTTACAAGGTGGAGAATTGTAAGAACCTTTGCTTCCATTGAAAGACAAAGCGTGTTCTATGTCCAAGGCGAAGCCAAGAGATATTCTGTTTTGTCTCTCCCTTGTATAGGAAAGGAGACCCAAGTTGGGTGGGGCCTAAAAGAGCCAAATCAGGCCCGTCCAAATCGAGCCAATATTTTAACACTAGTTGGAAGTTATGTACGTACACTCACAAAACCTGAGTCACTTCTCATTTTAGAGATCAAAACTTGTCATTTTTTTTCTCTGGGTTTCTTAGCAGTTTCTTGTTTGTAGAGCTGAAATCGGGCCGGGTTGGGGTTTTTAAAATCCAACAGACCTGACCTGATCCGACCTTTTGACTCGGACGTCTTGGCCCGACACACCCGAATTATAACCCCATTCAATCCGAAACCCGACCTGACCCGCATTTTGAACCTACTTTAACCTACTTTCTACCGAGTTGGGTCGGGTTTGATCGAGTCGGATCGGGTTAACTTAAAAATCTCTCAAATCAACTCAATCAGAATTTAATGCGGATTTCTAACTTCTCAACTCGACCCGACCCGTTGACTCGACTTTCATGACCCGACCCGCATGCGAGTTTCACCCTTACTTGTTTGTCATGGATTAGGGCTGGTAATGAACGTAGTTTGAAGATCTGATTCAGTTTGCAGTGTTATCCATTGGTTTAAAGTGTTGGCTTCTGAAATCATTAGGCATGTAAAGAATTTCAGTAGCTTCTGTTGAGGTATATAATGCACATCTTCTTCTTCTTCTTCTTTTCTCTCTCCTCCTTCCATCCTTGGTTTGTAATATCAGCATATCAGATTTTTTTTATTTGTATTGGATCTGATATGAGATTGAGACCACACATTGGCTCCAGTGCTTGCAGTTGAAAAAGATTTGGCTAATAAAAGATAAGGAAAAATGTCTAAGAATATTAGATATTTACCCTGCCGGAACTCCAGACGCCCAGGCGTCTTAGATCGAAAAACGCCGCCTGCTACCCCTGTTTTCGCTGCAAGCGGCGGTGCAACTGCCGCCCAGCACTGCTCGGAACGCTCTCCTCCCAGTCCAAGAACGGGTCCTCTGCATCAATCGCACCTCATCCCATCCCTTCCCCTCTCCATGCTTCCATTCTTCTTCTTATTCTTTCCTCGTTTGAAGTCATTCATATGTATTCTTGCATTCTCTTTCTTTCTCATCTGTCTGCAAGCTTTATAGAATTTTATAGAAAATTTAAAATAAAAGAAACAACTCATCACCCAGTTTTATTGAATTTTGAATTGATTTTCAAGTATATTCTAATTCCATGATCTCCAAATAGATACCGATCCATTCCTTCCCTGACATAAATGGCAAGAAATCGAGTTGTGAGCTCCAATTTGGTCCACCACTTACAGTTCATCACCTCTCCTTTCAATTTGAATAGAGTCTTTTGATTAATTTCATAATAATAATAAGAGAGAAGATGGATCAAGTGTTTATTTACACACATAATAGCCAAACAGGAAAGCCGATGGGTTATCACGGGCTTCTTGCAAAAGCCGAGCCCAATGTTTACATAGATGTGCTTAGGGTTAGAACTTAGGTCGGGTTTCAATAAATTCAATTCAACCCATGTCAAAAATTATTGAACTCGATCCGATCCGACCCAAATTGCTGACCCAAGTTACTCAACTCGACCCGATATGAATTTTTGACTCGACTCAACCTGATTGTTGTTTTATAAGTTGGTGTACTCGGGTCGAGTTGGGTAGGGTTGCTTTTAAATTTCTCAACTAGATCCGAACGAATTTCATGCGGATTTATTTTTTACAACACGACCCAACTTGAGATATAAAAAACATAATCCAAACCCATTGATTTCGCGAGTCGAATCATATAGGTCGGGTTTTAGATGGGCTCAAGAAGTTGCCTGAGCCCAGCCCGACGGGAAGGGGAAGACGAATGGGTTTAAGACTTTAAGTTCAGTCTGAGGAACATCCCTCAATCTGACTCACTTGCACAGCCCTAAATTATTGGAAATGATTTTTGATAGAGTTAAGTAACTCTACTACATTAATTATCTTAATTGTAGATTGTTTGTGTATTAAGTTCTAGGCTGAGAGTGACAAAATGTTTCGAAACCAAATGACCCATGAATTTTGACATCATTGGTTCAATAAATTTGAAAAAGATGACATATAAATTAAAAATATAATAAAATATACAGACAATAGTACAAACTTATTAATTATTTTCAGTATTTTATACTAATTTATTCAAATAAAATTATAAATTATCATTAAATAACTACTCATTTTTCCAAAAAAAAAAATAATAGTAGAATTATCAAATACTAATCCAAGAAGGATTGAATTGTAATCTAATAGGAATCAAATAAAAAATAATTTTGACAAAAAGGTTCAAGAAATAAATTTTCATTTTCATTTTATTCATAATAAATGGTCAAAACTTAAATCATATCGCACACTAGGTCCATTTCATTCTTTCTATAATTCTTATCACATTCATTAAAAATAAATTATATGAATTGAAAATGGACTTCATGACGGCCCGTAGTGAATTTGACTACTAACATCAAATGGTCATAGATTGAAGATTGAGCTGAAATTTTGTACACTTAAATTTTGTACACTTATAAGAACATTCAAAGAAGTAAAACAAGATATAAAAGAATATTTCATGAATAGCCACCATCTCACACTATTAACAACTGTAGGTAAACATTAACCGGACCAAGTCCAATCTATTGTCATAATCCTAAAAAAATATTTAAATGTTTAAAATTACAAAACATCCAATTCAAAATAAATTAATTTTGATATAAACTTTAGATTTATTTAAAATGAAATGATCAAATTTCATTTATTTTAATTTAAATCAAATGTTGAATATCGCTGCTTCAATTTGAATTTGCGAAGAGCTTTTTAATTAAATTGTCTGACTTGTTAAACTTGTGAAAAGCTGAATGATGTATTGAAGCCCTTGGAGTTGTTAAGTTCACCACTGGTTGGATAAAAATTACACTTTTTTTTTTTTGTTTTTTGAATTTACGTGTGGAAAATCATAGGATACCGCGCTTAAAATCTACATGAGTGGATCCCTACCTCTAAAGCACACCAAGATTAGATCATAGGAGCTCGAATCAGTGACCTCCCGCTTCTTAAGATGGTAGATAACCAGCTGACCTAGAGTAAAATTACTACTTTTAATAAAAAAGAATTTGCTTAAATTGGTCAATATGGTTTTACCACATGGTGGCCCACCGTATGATAGGAAAGTTTTTGATGACCTAAGACATTTGTAGGGTGGAGAATATTAGATGGGCAACATCCTTATCATGTGTTCCACAAAGGCCACGCTCCATTAAAGCAAAAACTCGGGTGTGTTGGATCAAGTTTTAATAAATCCATTCCAACCTATGTCAAAGTTTATTGAACCCCATCCAATCTGACCTGGAATAGTTGACTCGATCCTAATTTCTGATTCGACACAACCCGAGTTTTGTTTTAAAACTTCATGCACTCGGGTCGGGCCAGGTTACGTGGAGTTGAATTGGGTTGATTTTAAATTTCTCAGCTCAAATCGACTTGAATTTTATGAGGGTTTTTTTTCTCAACCTGATCGAACCCAAAATATACAAATACATAATTCAAACCCATTTATTTCTCGTGTCGAGTCATACAGGTTGAATTAAAATTCGACCCAAATTTCACCCTTAGTCTCCATTAACCCTCCTTGTAGCCATTTATGCGTTTGAGTGGGGCCCATTTAAGCTTTATTTTTCCACTTTTGGTTGAGACTCAAGATGGCCCCGCCAGAACTTACCTCAAAGGCTCAAAGGAATAAAATTCTATCACAAAGAATAATTCTCCAAAGCAGAAGAACGCTTGAAATTGAAGCTAGCATGAAGAAGGCCTAGACTCACTCACTAACCCCCTAAAGTTGTAAAAGCCAAAAACATGATAACTACTACTATCGTTTCACGGGGGTTTTGAACTTTGAATTTGAAATCAGAATATATTCGTAACGAATCGGACCCCACCATCAGTTTTTAATTTTAATTTCAATCAAAATATTTATTTTTAAAGATAGCAGCTGCGGTATTGTCAATATTTCTAAATTTTAATTTAAATAGATAGAAAATGCATTGTGTCGATATGTATCAGTGTTGCGCGGTGTTGATACAATTGCTCTCTCCTCCAAATTTATATTGAATTATACTGCAACGGTCGAATTTATACTCCAACAATTGAGCTGATACACACAGTAACATTTTCTTTCATTTAATATAGTAGATAAGCTCGATAATAATATATGCAAGACATTTTAAACAAATTGCTTCAGTCTTGAAATAATATACTGCATTAAATTTAAGGGAGCATTACAGACACCTGGTTTTTCTTTCCCTACATACCCTTTTCCAAAATTTTGAGTGAAATGACCCTTTTGTCTTTCCACTTACTATTCCACCGAATACACAGCCGAAGGAACCTTCATTCGGACGAATGAATTGACCAAATACACACAAGAGAGGGAAAAAAACTGGTGGGCCCCACCGTTGATCGAAACCAAAGGTCTTTCTTAGCTGTAGAGAGGTGGGCCAAGGGCGATCATGGTGGTGTCTATCCTAGGGTCAGAAGTGCAGGATCCACTTGGATCTAATAAAAAAAACCCAAAAAATTGATTTTCAGATGTCCCAAACAGCAGCCAAAGAGACTGGCCAAATGAGGGTCCCACCATACCCAGATCAGAGATTTGATGGTACAGATGGATAGACCATCAAAAAATAGAATGGGTATGGTAGGTCCCGCCGGCAGAAACTTTCTCCATCACCTGATCTAAGGCTGAGAAGAAGATCTGACAGTAACGAAAGATCAAACTTAGAATGACATATCTTGCATGAATTCCAAATTCTCTTTTTAGACTGATACATGGTATGAATTTGAAGGAAAAAAGAAAAAAGAAAAAGAAATAGTGAGTTAAAAGGCCTAAAAGTTAAATATCTACTTTGCTTTCATGTATTTAAATTTAAATGAGACAGATACATAGCACGTGGAACTTTCAAAGAATTATTCAAAACTAATGAGGAATATATTTGTATACGGCCACACGAGTAAGTATACAAAGTACAAACCACGCCTTTGAAAGAAAGAAAGAAAAAGTGGCCATCTCATCAATCCACACAAGAAAATAGGATCTGCTAATGATTTTTATTGCAAATTGGCATGACCGACTTCAGTTATTAGACCTTATAAGGAGAGGTATCTTCCTTTTATTGTCAAAGAAGAAAGAATTTATTCCAACTTCTCTCTTTCTGCTTTCTTTGATTTTCATTAGATATGATGTGCTTGTTTATTATATAAAAATCGTTAGGTTTTGTAGAGTTTAATCATCAGAGATATATTGTCGATCAGGTCGCGGGTTGACCATAGTGGATCGGTGTTAAATCCCTAAATGTACCGAAAAGGAATCACTTAAAACTTTGTGTTGATTTTTTCTTCTGTAGTAGAAAAGATGTTTTATTCCAATAAAAATGACTTAGAGAAAGCTACGAAAGAGAAAAATACATTTTCAACACATTTTTAGGTCTCTCCCTTTTTATAACTTCTACGAATAAAACTTCAACATTTTATATTGCGGTTGTTTCGGTCTTTCACATGTGTTCAAATAATCTTAAACAACACTCCTTCATCTTCTGATTCATTGGAGCTACTTTTAAGATCTCTCTCGGACAATAATTTATACTTTTATCTTTTAATGTTATTCGTGATAAGGATTGAACTTGAGTCAGCCTTGACTCACTAAGTCCGAATCTATTTCAATAGGATCTCGATCCGTTTCCACTTGGATCAATTGTGCCTCAAACACTGACCCCTTGGTTGAGCCCTAGTTGAGGCACTGACTGTAGAGCAAAAGTAAATTAGAGCATAGCATAAAAAAATTGAATATTGGACTTAAGGAGACAAGCTAGTAGAGTTTTATAAAAAAAATGAATACTTAAATTAATGAGAATTTTGTTGCAAAATGAGATTTACATAAATCTTATTAATTTTTGGATTGACTTGTCATAAGTGTTTTAACTTTTATGGGTTTCGATGATCCAATAGAATTTCTACAAAAAAAAAATTATCAGAGAGAAAATTTTCACCATCAAAACCCACTCAGCCACCATCATGGATTCCTTATGGAAAACAACTTTTCTCAAATTGCATGGAAGTTTCTAGGAAAGTTCACTTGTGCCTCTGATGGGTTACCCTCCAAGTGACCAACCTACCCTATTTGATGTTTCCCTCAACCATTCCATTATTCCTACGTATCTCAGTAGCCCTTTTTTCCCCCTAAAGCTGTAAAGAAAAGCAATGTCTTTGGTGTAGAGCTGTGCTACGCGTATGCCTTAGTTTTTTTTTCTTTTTTTCTAGCCAACCTTTTTTTTAACATAGAAGACATGTGGTGTGAGTCTAAGTCTTGTTGCACCGGACCACAAATTATAAGGGTATTTGTGAATTAGTAAAAAAAAAAAAATTAACAGAAGTGTTCAGACGTCTCATCTGATTAATCTTTAGAGCATATGTAAACCTCTCAATTCACACACCGAATAAATTAATGGGGAATGACCATTTGAGATTGAGCGTGAATCGAACATATACCCTCCGTTTTCTGAAGCGAGTTTTTTAACTATTAAGACAACTCTTTGTCATTCTAACAATGAAATCGACTTTTCTGAACTTAAAAAAAGAGGAAAATCAATTTTTTTAAGTGAAGATATGAGTTGAGGGTTGATTGAATTTTAATGAAAACACTATCGAATCATATTTTTTAATTCTCTAATTTTATTACGTCACACGCATCTATTCTATAGGATTTTTTAGCCCATACTCATTTGAATAGGGAATCAAATGGATTTTGGATCCGTGGTGTTTAGACACGAGACTATTTGGAATGCCACCAATAACAATATGACACGTGGATAATTTAGAGGTTCAAACAAACCACCTTTGAATTTGTACACATGACGATAATAGCACCATAAATTGTGTGGTGCCAAGACAATAGAAGATTGGAACTCAATGAGATAGATGACTTACATTGGTCACTTCAATTTGAATATTTGTAGAATCAAGTCGCACTAAGATTTTTCAAAATAATTCAAATTCAAATATAAATTTATTTTCAACAGATTTTTTTTCTTTTTAAATTTACGTATAAAAAATAGCAAAAAACTCAATGTAAAACCCCCATGGGTGATACCCACAGTCCTTAGAGTATACTAGGTTAGGTCATGAGGATTCGAACTTGACACCTTCCGTTTAATGAGGCGGGAGGTTAACCAATTGAACTAATATGGTATTATTGTACTTTTTAAATATATAACTTTTCAAATTCAATGAATTTAATAAACAACGATGCTTTGATGAAATACAAATTATGCATAAAATTTTAAATAATTCCACAATACTTGAATTAAAATAATTTTACTTTTCACATTAAATTGTAAAAAACTTTTTCATTTGATAAAAGTAACTTTTATAAGAGTTTTCCACACAATTATTGTCTGCAGAAGTCGTTCCAAAAATTATTATTCAATGTTGTGGTCCTATTTGACTTATCTTCTTCCCAATTCCCATATTACCCACTCACATAGTCACACGTACTCCCTTATTAAGTCAAAGGTCCTTTTCATGCCGTGTGCTGTTTAGGAATTTAGATTCTTGAAACTTGGTATCTTAAATCTTTTTAAAATGGTATTTTTATAGTGACATATATCATGGTAAAGTACACTAATTTTTCAAAATACAGAGAGTTGTAGATTTGTTAAATATAAAAAATCAGCTTTAATTACTTGTAATAAAACAATAATATGAAAAACAAAATATTTGACAAAGTTAATTATTAGTATGAATTTATCTTAGAATATATATATATATATATATATATATATATATATATATATATATATATATATATATATTATATATATATATATATATATGTGTGTGTGTGTGTGTGTGTGTGTGTGTGTGTGTGAAGGTGGATTTCATTATTTAATCTAACGCCAATCTCTTACAAACTTTATACTTCTCTGAATCAGGAGTCGAGATATCGGCCGATATCCGATATATATTTTCAATATCAGCCGATATTAACACGTTTTTAAAAAAATAATAATAAGAGAGAGAAAAATGTTGGCCGATAATGAGATATCGGTCGATATATCGGCCAATATCAAATTTTAAACCCCTGCTCTGAATTATTAAGACAACTCTAAACATTCATGAAAATGATATTCACCATTAAATTTAACATCTTTATTTTAAGACAATTGAAAATTTATGTATTATGTTCAAGAGTTTTAAATGATAAGATGGGTCACAAACTTTACAGGTAGAATATTTAAATAATTTCAAGTATATTTCCTATAACAATCTCTCTAAACGGTAGGCTCTTTCCTCTTAGATGGAGAAAAAGAGAGTAAAAGTTGTGAGATCATCTTAGAATGACTCTTTTTAACAATGATTCACAATCCCCTCTTTATACATATATGTAGATGAAATGGGCAACATATCAAATGCATCAACTTCGAGGGGTTAACTTCACGGTCAAGAACCCGTATTAAGAAACGGTAGTCTTATGTTCAATCAACGCTTGATTTTAAAGGATCACTCTTCATAACTTTATGCGGTAGAGGAGACGCGTGGACAACTTCAGTTATTAAAAAATATAGAAAGCTTGAGATGTTTCAATAGGGGGCAACAATGATGAGTTTGGTTGAACAAAGAAGCAAAGATCAATCCAAAGTACTCTCATGAGTGTGGCAAGGGTCTTAGGTTTGTTTCCTACACATAGTAGCATATATCAATATATGATTGTATGCATTTTGTAAAAAGCTTCTCCTCCTAGTCATGATATGAGAATAATATGAAAGAGACTCTTTCTCTCTCTCTCTCTCTCTCCTTCCCTTTTGGCAAAGGAGGAAGTGAATTTGAAGTCGGTGGCTTTTTTTAAGAAGGGATGGCATGGCCACCTAAGGCTTTATAGTAGAGAGAGAAAGAGGCCTTCTCCCCTTCAAAAACGCACCGTATTCCTCTCTATATGCGTCGCTTTTGTTCTTGAATCTCATCCAATTCTCTAAGCCAGCTGAGAGAGAGAGAGAGAATGTTCCATCCCAAGAAGCCCCCTACTATGAATTCAAATGATAGGCCCGTGTGTGTTCAAGGTGACTCAGGCCTGGTCCTCACCACTGATCCCAAGCCGCGACTCCGATGGACCGTCGAGCTTCACGAACGCTTCGTCGATGCCGTCACTCAGCTCGGAGGACCAGACAGTATACACTTCCTCACCACTCTCATCATCATTATCATCATCTGTTAAGATTATTTCGTTGCTTTATTTTGATTATTTGCTTAATTAACATTTACTAAAGATGTATTTCTCAAGTTTAGCGTTTTTCCTTTATTTGTATTCATGTTTCTCTATAAATAAAGTCACAAGAGTCTACTTGATTAAAGAAGACACTATTATTTTACATCATCATATGAATCATATATTATACTTTTCAACTTCATCATCCCTTCTTCTTCTTCTTCTTTTCTTGTAATTATGTTATTTTGTAGTAAATATCTTTATCTCTTATCTTTGAATATGTAGAGGCAACTCCAAAAACAATCATGAGAGTTATGGGTGTAAAGGGTCTTACTCTATATCACCTCAAGAGCCACCTTCAGGTGTGTACACTAACATGCAGTTCTTGTACTTCTTTTTGTTATTGCACCCTTTTAACTTTTCTTTTTCAAAAAAAAGAAAAAAGAAAAAAGAAAAAATACAAGCTTTGATGAATTTTCTTCTCACCCTTTTGAAATCTTGTGTTTCCAATGGTTCTTGTTTGCAGAAATTCAGGCTTGGGAAGCAACCACATAAGGAATTCAATGACCACTCAATTAAGGATGCTGAGAGAGGTGATTATGAATAATAATACATAAGATAATCTTGAAATTCCCTCCTTTTTCTGTCCTCCTATGGCTAACTTGAGAAGCTTTTTTTTTTTTTCCCAATTTTGATTGAAACTACAGCTTTGGAGCTTCAAAGAAATGCTGTTGCTTCATCGGGGATCATCGGCTGCGGAATGAATGAGTACTTAATTCGCAAATTATTTGTTGCACTCAAGTATAAGGCTTTTAGATTGATAAGAATGAAATTATGTAGCAGTTTGTGGCAGATCTACTAGAAATGTTTATGTTTTTTGTATTAAGATTGTCAATGATTGTATTTTTTGTGAAAATTCAGTAGGAATGTGCACCTCAATGAAGCTCTTAGGATGCAAATGGAAGTCCAAAGGAGAATTCATGAACAACTAGAGGTAACAACACTTCCAAGAACTTTTTGAAGCAACTCTTACATAATTAATTTTGTTGAAAAATAAATAAATTATGATACAACAAACACAAACAATTATATAGAAATACATGAAATTTACATGAGGTAGTGGCGTGCAAGCATCCATGGTGTAGAACAACAAACCATAAACACGAGAGATTTACGTGGAATACGAAAAAGGAAAAAACTACGGAAAAAAGAGAGATAATTCCATTGTGTATTTAGAGTACATCAGACGCGCCTAAATATAGCTTACAGAAGAGTCCTAGTTCATGTCAAACTTTCTCTTCTCAATCAACAATATAATAGATGATTTCATCTACAAAATTACAAAATTGAGAACCTCTCAATTGAGGTCCGGTGTCCAGTATAATTTAGATCGTCATATAATACAAGACATCAATATAACACAATTTTCTTTATCGCGACATATTTCAGCTAAGTTCTTCTTGGATGATGGGGGAGCAGGTGCAGAAACACCTTCAGCTAAGGATTGAGGCTCAAGGCAAGTACATGCAAACCATACTGGACAAAGCTTGCCGGACACTGGCCGGAGAAAACATGGCCTCAGAAAGTTACAAGGGTATTGACAATCAAGGAGCTGGAGATATGGGTATGATGAAAGATTTATGTTCTCCCATTAATTTTCCTTCTCTTCAAGATTTAAACTTGTATGGCGGGGAGCAAGTAGACCTTCTTCAACAGCTCGACCAGCCATCGTCATTCGAAGGAATTTTACCGGCCGGCGACAACATGTGTTTGGGGAAGAAAAGGGCATTGATCTGGGATGAAGACCTAAAATTGCAGGAGCAATTTCAAGATGACCAATTTCAAGTCTCTCCAGCTGCAATCAATAACAGCACTGACATGGATTCTTCCATGGGAGATGTTTATGAAACCAAGCCAATTCTTCCTTCTGCTACTGATGTTTCTGCAAAGGTGGAAAGGCCATCACCAAGAGGAAATCCACTGGTAATGGATAGAATTAACCTAATGATGAAAGGTGGTGGAGCTTTACCCCAAGCAAGAAATTTGTCTTATGGGTGAGATTTAGATACTCATTAATGGTATTTAACAATTTAATGCTTGGATGTTTAGAGACATGAATGGAAGGATCTTTCTTTTTTTTAAGTGTTGGGAGTTTTAATGATCAAATCAAGATCAACATCAATTTGTGTGTCAAATGACTCCAATGTCTTAGCAAGTTAAAATAATTATTTATAAATCATTTACCTTTTTTTTATTTATTTTTGGAAAATCTATCTAGGGAGAAGGAAGAAGAAAGGACAGGTATATTTGTCCTAGGAATTCTTAATTTTCTTCATGTGGGTCTGCTGCACCTTTGGAGTTTTCATATTTTTTTTCATGTAGGTCTAGTTTTTTAGGGTTGTTCTTGCCCCATGCACTGAACTTTTTAGGGTTGCTTTTGAGTTAGTTGCTTTTAAGTTAGTTACTCTCATCATTACAAACATTGTCTTTGGGAATTAAAGCACTCACAGCCCATGCAACATTGGAATTTATATTAATTTTTTTTTAAAATTTTCGTATGAAAAACTGTGGGATATCCAGCGTAAAACCCCCATGGATGACCCATTACCCCTAGGGCACATCAAGATTAGGCTATGGGGGGCTCAAACCTACAACCTTCTTCTTTCTGAGATTAGAGGTAACCAGTTGAACTACACTCATGTGAATTCTATTTGGCATCTTTGGTAGCTGTATAATTTTATAGAGTGAAAAAACATTTGATCAATTAAAAAAAAGTAAGGAACACAAATTCAATGAATAGAACTTGAAGAACATGTGTTTTTTACTTCAATATGTGTTTGTTGAAATAATTTAAATACATAAATATAATTATCTCATCGTTGTCGTCATTATCATTTATTATTATAATTTATAAAAAAAAATCAACCATTTAAAATTGGCTTTTGAAATTATTCTTCTCCATTCCACTATATTATAAATTATGAAGTCAATTGCTTCACTATCTATCATATCATTCTTCATCATTTCCCTTTGTTTATTCAATACTATACCTCATTTCTTTACCACTGTTATTTGTAACTTCTTTACTCTATGTACTGAAGTCGTCTTTAACTTTTAAACTTTCTCAGTTACACCTTCTCAAATGGGTTTTTTCTCGTATTATCTTCTATTATACTTATTTTTATACCATTTGTAATTTGGTTATTTCCAAGTCTCTCTTTTGAAGTTAATTTATTTATCTATTTGTCTTTTCTTATTATCTAACTTCTATAGAGAATTGTAAATTATGATCATAATTTGTAATAAATTGTAGCTTGTAAACAATTATAGTGGCCAAATCTAATGAAATAGCAATTACAAACTCACATATTGAGAAAGTTTTCCATTCTTTATTCTGAAATAAGAAGAGAATTTTTGTTCTAACTTTTCATGTAAGGACTCTGCCAAAATCGCCACCATACAAATCTAAGAGACTTCTCCATCACTTTGTCTCTCTTTCTGATTCATGTTAAATGGTTTTGGAGGGCATCCGACAAGAAGTATCCACTACTCTATCTTTATATCTTTTTCTTGAGCATCCTATATTCCTTGTGCAATGTAAGAACAAGGGACTCTAGATTTCAGATTATCCATCTATCTATGATTGAGAGAGTAGGGGCTTTTCTCTTTGTTGAATAGAGAACTTTATCGGTTGCCGCGAAATTTAGAGGTGAAAGTTGGCAACAAAGCTCCTCATGAAGAGAGAGAAGAGAGAAGAGAGAAGAGAGATTAAAGGTAGGATAAAGAGAGAAGGAATACTACGCACTCCCACGCCTGCACTTCTCGAGGAAGCTTCTAACTTTCAGAAGGCAAAGGCCGGATGTGTTGAAAGGTATCCAACAGGAATTACAAGTACTACTAGCAGCAGTGGAATAAGAATAAATTAAGAGATCATCATTTTGATGAACTGTTGGACTACTGAGAATCATACTCACACTTGGGATTCTATAGTTTACATGCGTATGTTAATGGTTTTAAGAATTTTTTACAAAGAAATTAAAATGTAAATCTGTTAAAATTTGACTCGACTCGATTATTCGAAATGAACTCGGATATTTTAAATTGGTGTGGATTTAAAATACAAAAGAGATCCAAAAAGACTAACTTATTTAATAAATAAGTAATGGGTTAAGGGTTGTTCTTGTTGATCCAAACCTAAATAAAACTCAATACCAAATTGACTTGGCTCGACCACACCCCCTGCCCAAACACGACCTCCACGTCATGATGAATCCCACCAGTTTGTTGTCTCCATCTCTAATGGAAGCGTTGTAACACCCTGCCCTTTTCACTCTAATTTTCAGAGTTTTTTTTTTTTAATATAATAATCATGTGATCGGGGCGAAGTGTCACGACGCGAGTTAAGTTCGGATCTCTAAATCCGACCCTTAACTGGCCAAGCCCATGTGCGTATGAACTAAGTCCATAAAACTGATCCGCACATGGTATATATATAACTTGCGGAATTAACTTAGTCTAAATCTAACTGAGGTTATAATAGAACCTATGACTAATCCAATTTTCCATTCTTAGATAGCAAAGTACATAACTTATTTTCCAAAATTACTAATCAATCTTAACTATTCGTTTAATAAAATCATCCAACATAAAACAAACCATAGCATCTATCTTAACTACTTATTACATGCCAACATAACTAATTACCAAATTACATTGTTCAAATATATCAAATATCAAGTCCATAAAATAGTTCATTCATAATCCATTCCATTCATTCAAACCGCCCAAGTTTCCGTACTTAGTCCTCTTCTCGATTCACGTTCTTCCCTTTCCCTGCATCATCCACTAAGGGTATAGATAGGGCGTTAGATCAACGCGCCCAGTAGTGTTTCCGAATAGGGCTACCACATGGTTAGTCAAAAACATGCAAGTAATATAATAGTAAAACATGTGTGACAAAATCCCATAAAATATGCTATGTATGAAATGAACATGTAATGAGTCCCACCCATCACCATTCATCATAGCCATCACTTGACGGGATTCTCATCGTCAAGGTAACCTACAGTGGTCTTTCGGACGCCCCGACGGAGTGTGGCCTCCGGATTCCTCCTGATGGGATTCTCATCATCAGGGTACCCCACAGTGGTCTTTCGGACTCCCCGACGGAGTGTGGCCTCCGGTTACAACACCATCATCCCATGCCATGCATGAGATGTCTATGCAAACATGTCATTTAGAAACATAACTTTACAATCATATAGGATATCAAAATCAACATAAAACAGCATATTAAACAGTGGTTACAACAAAGGTAGGAAACCTACAATAGTTTACTTTGTTCGACCCTTCCTTTGGACCGTCTTCCCATCACGGCTTGTTCACCATTCTAAAAATCCGAATACCCTATGTACATGGCAGCAAGTTAATCATTTGACCATATAATTCTAATTTGATCTAAAACCCAAAAATCTACTTAAACTTCCATGTCCTATCTTAGCCATAAAACCCCATAGTTTTGGTCCTTTTAAACATGTTTTGTTGGTCTCATTTAGACATAGGATAACAGTATAATGTTACCATGTTTTTACCTTTTAAAACCATCCAATAAGCCCATCACTTTGTATGATTTCCATTTTGCAAAACTCCATCCAAATATCCACATAACAGTCCATGGGGTTCGGCCATACACATGGCCGAACCCTATGATTCTCTTAATGGAAACCCACCAATATTTATCTATGAAATTAATCAGCAATTTAACATAAGATAAATATGGTTCAGTCATGTCATATCTACTCCAAAACAGTAAGCTTAATTCCATATAAAAATCTTTTAAAAGCCCCACTCCAAAATATGCATTTTTGACTTTCAAACACCATAGAATCCACCAATTTTCTCATGGGGTTCAAATTAATAATAACCCATAACTTAAGCATTGGTGTTTCTTGAAACAAGAGCATAAAATAAATCATATCTTCCCACATGATTTTAAACCCAAATCCATCCTCAAAACAGTCCATGGTTTTGGTTCAAAAAGACCATCCAACTTAACCCAATCTTTTCATGGAAATGTCATACCATATCATGGGATTCGGCCAACCCAATTGGCTGAACCTCATGGCCTATGGTTTAGATCTATTTATCCAATTATAAACTTATCTTATTCTTAAATCAAAGCACATAATGATTACTTAAAATCCATTCTACACTTAATCCAAATAACTATACAAAACAGTCCATGGGGTTAGGCCATACACATGGCCGAACCCCAAGGTTTCCTTGATGTAAATCTTCCTAACCTACTTACTGATTTTTGGCCACAAAATGACCCATTTGACATATATAAAATTTACCATGTTTTGACATGATTTTTGTCCTTTAAAAACATCAAACTTAATCCACTTTTATCATCTAAAAAAAAACAGTCCCATACTTGTATGGTTTTAACTTCCAAAAACCATCCAAATAAATCAATTATTTCCATGGGGTTCGGCCATCCAGTAGGCCGAAGCCTATGGTCCATCTTTTTATCTCATTCATGTACCTCCATCCAATATCTAACCCTTGTTAGATTTGGCTATCCAATGGCCGGATCATAATTTTAAAAATTGTTTATCGAAAACCTACCGTTTCCGCGACTCCTCCAATTGATCTTCCCTCCGGCTTATTCCTTCCCCTTTCTTAGCTTCTCCTTCTTCTTGATTCCTTAATGGTTGATGACTGATTTAAACAACCAGCTGCTGCTCTAGGTGTTTGGAAAAAAATCAAGGACAGCAAAGAGAGATAGATAGAATATTGGCTTTTAGATGGGAAACCTTGATCTCCCCCTCCTTTGCTCAATGTGTGCTCTTAATTTGGTGAAAGAAAGCAACCAAGGACTGATTGCAAATCAGTGACTAGGTGCTGTTCTCAGTGTTTGGAGAGATGGAGGATGCCCAAGAGAGAAATAGATAATGATAGAGAATGAATTCCTCTTGACTAATCAACTTCAGCCCAAGGTTTAACCTTGTGTAACTCACCTCTCCATAATTAAAATCCTTTAAGTTCCTTGGGGTTTCATCTATGGAATGAAACTCCCCCTAGCATCCAATGTCTCTATTATCTTTGGAGGTGATTGTTTGCATTCTCTCCATTATCCTTGCATGTGTAACTCTTAAAACAGCCACCCCACTTATCTCCATTGTAGCCGTTACATGCATGCAATGTTCTCAAGCATCCAATGTCCCATGATGTGAATTTCAAAATGTAACTCTCATTTCCTTTATCACTTGAATGGGAGTTACATGCATGGATTATAAACCTATCTATTGGCTGTCCTTTGAAGACCCAAACCAGGTACACCCAACCATTTCCAACCTGCCTACCATTTACATTTGAAATAAACCTCCCACCTTTATAACTTCCAAAATGTAACTCTCATTTCATTCATTATTTAGATGGGAGTTACATGCATGGTAATGCCTCCCATGCAGCCAATGTTTTTTTTTTTTTTTTTTTGTGTTTAAAACCTACCACCAGCCCACACCACAATCTTACACACACTCCACTCATTAAAATAATTATTCCATCTACCTCATTAATTTAACTCACCCAAACTCAACTCATTAATTAATGTAACTCAACTAATAAAGTCCACTCAACTAAATTCCATCATTTATTGCAACTCAAATCCAACTCAAACATTTAACTCATGTTAACCCAATTAAGCTTTGAGCTCAATTAATGGTCAAACTTGTCAACCACAACCCATTGGGTCCAATTTGGCCTCTTTGACCCATTTAACAAAATTTGACCCAATTATGATTTTCGACCTGTTTATGTACATCTTTTCCCTTTATTGTTTTGTAATCAAAACTACTAACCATTGGGTCTTGATTGAACCATTGACCCATTTAAATTCAACTCAAATATTTCACAATGGCAATTCCGTAAATATGAATAAATTCATATAAATTGTTATCTTTGAAATTCCAGGGTGTTACAATACAATACTCTTTTTATAATTTTCGTCCCGAAAATCGAACAAAGTAGGATTTCAAAATAATTCATACAAACAATTCAGGGTGAGATGTTCTCATCTCCGATTCCAGTTCCCAAGTGGCTTCCTCAACACCATGTCGATCCCATACCACCTTGACGAACTTAATCGCTCGGTTACGCAACACCCTTTGTTCACTCTCTAATATTATGACCGGCTTCTCCACATAAGTGACGTCGTTTTGTACATCTATATCTTGCACATTCAAAACATGAGACGGATCAGGGTTGTACTTCCTCAGCATCGACACATGGAATACATCATGTAGAGACGCCAATTGCGAAGGAAGTGCCAACTGATAGGCTACATCTCCCATCCTTCTGATAATTGAAAATGGGCCCACATATCTTGGCGACAATTTTCCTTTCTTCCCAAATCTCATGTGCCCTTTTCGTGGCGAGACCTTCAAGAATACCATGTCTCCTACTTCAAATTCGAGAAACCTCCTCCTCTTATCAGCATAGCTCTTTTGCCGACTCTGTGCGGTCAACAAATGTTGACGTATCAACTGGATCTGTGTAGTAGTTTCGGCAACCAACTCGGGTCCTATCAGCGCAGGTTCGCCGACCTCCGTCCAGCACACTGGTGACCTACATGGTCTTCCATACAAAGCTTCGAATGGTGCCATTTGAAGACTTGCTTGGTAGCTATTGTTATAAGAAAACTCCATCAATGGCAAATGATCCTCCCATCCACCTTTGAAGTCTAGCATGCACGCCCTCAACATGTCCTCCAACGTTTGTATTGTTCTTTCCGATTGTCCATCGGTCTGTGGATGGAATGCTGTGCTAATAAGTAGATCGGTCCCCATGGCCGACTGCATGCTCTGCCATACCCTGCCGGTGAATCGGCCATCTCTATCAGACACTATAGTCCGTGGGATACCATGTAATCTGATGATGTCTTTGATATATCTCCGACCCAATGTCTCTGATGAATCCGTCATCTTGATAGGAATAAAATGAGCGGACTTGGTCAGTCGGTCTACCACGACCCATATAGCGTCATTGCCCTTCGAGGACCTCGGCAATCCCGTCACAAAGTCCATGGAAATGTGCTCCCATTTCCATTCTGGCACAGATAAGGGTTTGAGTAACCCTGGTGGCTTCTGGTGTTCTATCTTAACCTGCTGACAAGTTAAACAGTGTGCCACAAATTCCACCACATCTCTTTTGAGTCCATGCCACCAATAATGCCTCTTCAGGTCATGATACATCTTGGTGCTGCCCGGATGTATGTTGAGCTTGCTCTGATGTGCCTCTATCAGTAATTCTTTTCTGCAGCTTCTTGGCACATAAATTCTACCCGGAACATAAGACCCTGTCCTGGTCGTAATTCCCAATCCGGTACAACCTCGCCAATAGACATTTTGGCCCATGTCTCTGCCATTTCCGGATCTGCTCGCTGCTCCTGTTCAATCTTTGTAACCATGTTGGATCGTATGATCAAATTGTACATACTCCCATGGTTTGTGATGTATAGATTAAACTCACGAATGGAATTCAACATCTCCCATTCAGTCCTTATCAAACATGCCACTGATGCATGAGACATGCGGCTGAGAGCATCCGCCACTTTGTTGGCCTTTCCCGGATGATATCGGAGCGCAAATTCATAGTCCGCCAGATATTCCATCCATCTGCGTTGCCTCAGGTTGAGCTCTTTCTGATCAAATAAATACTTCAAGCTCTTGTGATCTGAAAATACTTCAAACTTCTCACCATATAGATAGTGTCTCCAGCTTTTAAGAGCGAAGACCATTGCAGCTAATTCCAGATCATGTGTGGGGTAGAGGCGTTCATGTATCTTTAGTTGTCTTGAACCATATGCCACCACACGATCACGTTGCATGAGTGAACATCCCAGTCCCTCTCCTGATGCATCGCATTGTACTTCATAACCTTTGCCTCTTTCCGGCAAAACTAAATTAGGAGCAGTTGTAAGTCTCTCTTTCAGCTCCTCAAACCTCTGATTGCACAACTCTGACCACTCATATTTGACCCCTTTCTGAGTGAGTCGAGTCAATGGAGATGCTATTTTAGAGAAATCCATGATGAACTTCCTATAATATCCAGCCAAACCCAGGAAGCTACGGATCTCAGTGACATTTTTTGGTGCTTTCCACTCGCTTACTGCTGCCACCTTAGCCGGATCAACGGCTATACCATCAGCTGTTATAACATGCCCTAAGAATTTGACCTCAGGTAGCCAAAATTCGCATTTGCTTGCTTTGGCATACAACTGGTTCTGTCTCAAGGTGTTCAATACTATTCGTAGATGCTCAGCATGATCCTCCTGACTCTTGGAATAGATCAGGATATCGTCAATGAACACTATAACAAACCGATCCAGATATGGACGGAAGATTTTGTTCATTAAATCCATGAACACAGCCGGTGCGTTGGTAAGCCCAAAAGGCATGACTACAAATTCAAATAGTCCATACCGTGTTCTGAAAGCTGTCTTCTCTATATCTTCCTCCCTGACCCGGATTTGATGATATCCGGACATCAGGTCAATCTTGGAAAAGTGACTGGATCCCCTCAACTGATCGAATAAATCATCGATCCTGGGTAGAGGATACTTGTTCCGGACAGTTAGCTGATTCAACTTCCGGTAGTCCACACACATTCTGAGTGAACCATCCTTCTTTTTCACGAACAACACTGGAACTCCCCATGATGATGTGCTGTTCCGAATGCAACCCAGTCTGAGCAACTCATCAAGTTGCTTCTTCAACTCGGACATTTCTGCTGGTGCCATCCGATAATGGGGTAGAGACACTGGTGAAGTACCAGGATACAACTTGATCTCAAAATTGAGCTCCCTCATAGGTGGTAAACCAGGGAGTTCTTTTGGAAAGACATCAGTAAATTCTTTCACAATTGCTGGAAGTTCAGTGACTGGTGCTTTGTTGATAACAATATTGTTCAACACCAAATGATGCAACCCTTCCTGCAGTCTGCTTTGCTTGTCGGCACGAACTATATACTGTTTTCCCTCGAGTGACCAAAATGTCACTCTTCGGCGATAACAATCAATATTGGTTTCATAACCAGCCAACCAGTCCATGCCGAATATAATATCGTACTCAGTCATGTCGAGTACCAGATAATTGAACTCAAATCTGAGTCCAGCGAGTTCTGTATTTATGGCCGTGCATATGAGTCCCAAAGACGTGTCTCCGACAGGGGATACTACTGTGAGTGTGGTGGACAGCTTTTGAACTAGTGTTCCAGTAGCAGTTATAAAGGATGCAGATATAAAAGAGTGCGATGCTCCAGAATCAAACAATGCATAAGCATAAGAACTATTGACAACGGCCATACCTTGAATCACAGAATGATCCACATCCTCAGGAGGTTCCAGAGCAAATAGTCGTCCAGATCCGGTAGGATTAGGCGCCCGACCTGCCTGATTATAAGTTCTGCCTCCTCGGGAGTTAGCTGGCCTAGCTGGTGGACGGAAAGATCCTCTGGAATATGAGAGCTTATTGAGCTTAGGACAGTCTCTCTTGAAGTGACCTGGCTGATCACAATGGAAACAGTTGTTCACCCCTCTGAATGACTGGGTGACTGATGCAGATGGGGAGGGCTGGTTGGGACGGAAGCTCCCCGCGGACCCAGTAGATGGTGAGGGTCTACTGAAGTTCGGGCGGAACCTTTTGTTGGACTGGAACCCACCCCTCCCACTTGGAGTTCGGCGGTTGTCAAACCGCACCATTGTATTCAACTCCTGTTCTGCTATTGTGGCCTTGCTGACCACCTCAACCAATGTGGTGCACTTAAATATGGTCACTTTGGCCCTGATGTTTGGCCGTAGACCCCTCTCAAACTTTCTTGCCTTGCGAAGTTCTGTGTCCACCATATAGAATGCATAAATGGATAAACTGAGAATTCACGGTGATACTCTGCCACCGTCATAGAGCCCTGTACCAAGGACAGAAAAAGTTCCGTCTGTCGCTCCTTTCTCCTCCGAAAAGTAGTGTTCCAGAAAGGTTGCTGAAAACTCATTCCATGTCATGGCCGTCCTCTCCCTAACTGGTATGAGTGCCCTCTGCTTCTCCACCACCTCCCACCATTTACCGGCATCTTCTATCAATTGTGAAGTAGCCAGTAGAATCCTATCAGCATGACTCGAGATCTTAAGTAATTTTAAGATCTGAGTGATCTTCTTCAGCCAATGCTCGGCTCCGATAGCCCCTTCCTTCCCTTTGAAGTAGGGAGGACGCTGTTGTTGAAATTCTCGTGCCATACTCCGGTCACTGGCATCCCTGGAACTTTCACCCATTCATATGTTGCTGGAGTACAGAGGTTACCACTGCTTGGACTAAGCCCTGAAGCTCAGGTGGCACATGTGGTATGTACACCACTGTTCCCTTCTCCCTCCTTCCGAGATGAGTATTCCCGCTCCTTCCTTTCTCCCCGAGAATGATGTGAGACTCTTCTGAATGGTGTGACTTTTCAGAGTGATGTGACCTTTCAGAATGATGTGACTCTTCCTCTGGTGGAGATCTTTCCCTTCCTTCTTCATACTGAACGAGTGGTATCTCTTTTTCTTTCCCTTTCTTGCTTTGTAGGATCTTCCTTTTTGGTGCCATTTCCTAAGTCATGAAAATATAATTGACTTAGTTTCTTCATACAGTTTGTGTTTTCACTACTTTGGGGAGATTTCCAAATAAGCAATCTTGATTTTCTTTTGTTTTTGGGGAAGTTTCTAAATCCTATTTGTTTGTTTTCTTTCTCAATTTGGGGAATATTGGGAATGTATATCCTATTTTGCTACGTTTGATATATCAATTATAATACTGTACTTTTGCTATCTTTCACTGTTGTTCTCAGATTAATTTGTTCAGTCTGAGTCTACGAAGTAAATTAATCCGGCCCCCAGTCAGCGGACTCCGAAGAGTCGGTCAGTTGGGATTCTTATCCGTCAGTGAGACATGAAACCGTCTTAATCTTACTTCGGAAGATTCAACTTCCCGTTTCGCTCTGATACCAACAGTAACACCCTGCCCTTTTCACTCTAATTTTCAGAGTTTATTTTTTTTTTTTTTGTGTTTTCAACCTACCACCAGCCCACACCACCATCTTACACACACTCCACTCATTAAAATAATTATTCCATCTACCTCATTAATTTAACTCACCCAAACTCAACTCATTAATTAATGTAACTCAACTAATAAAGTCCACTCAACTAAACTCCATCATTTATTGCAACTCAAATCCAACTCAAACATTTAACTCATCTTAACCCAATTAAGCTTTGAGCTCAATTAATGGTCAAACTTGTCAACCACAACCCATTGGGTCCAATTTGGCCTCTTTGACCCATTTAACAAAATTTGACCCAATTATGATTTTCGAGCCGTTTATGTACATCTTTTCCCTTTATTGTTTTGTAATCAAAACTACTAACCATTGGGTCTTGATTGAACCATTGACCCATTTAAATTCAACTCAAATATTTCACAATGGCAATTCCGTAAATATGAATAAATTCATATAAATTGTTATCTTTGAAATTCCAGGGTGTTACAAGCGTAGTTTAAAAAAAAATAAAAAATCAGTCTTAGTCTTTACCTTCAGTCCATATTCAATTCAGATGATTGTTGCTATTATCCAAGTATCCTAATTATGCTAATAAATAAATTCAAACTGAAGTAGTGGACTCACGCGAGTTTAAGAAGAGTGTTGGAAAGTATCTTAAGATCTATTAAGATTAATATAATAAGATTATACTTATCTTTTATTGAAATACGATCCGACTCGAGTTTCAGCCGTAATGGTTATGAATTTGCTTAGGTGTGGAGTTTCATATATAAATCATAAGCAAAAATCATTAGTACAGAAACACAGAAAGAGGTGCCTTGGATTCTGTATTGCTGGAACTTTTAAGGAAGGAAGTAGAGGATGGAGAAGCTTCTCTCTGTGGTCAGATCTGAGACAGCTCTTCATTGCTTTAATGGAAAGATGGGTATCACACTGTTTATCTTTTGCTCTGTTGTCCTGTCGCATCATCTTTGCATCACTAGAAAAATCCAATTATTTTTTTTTTTAAACTTTTTTATAGCAAATGTTTTAAGAATCCAACTACCAACTATTTTTTAAATTAGTAAAAATAAAAAATCATATTCAAACAACGAAAATGACATCTTCAGTGAAAGAGAAGAAGAGAAAATGCGAAATAAATAAAATTTATAATAATTTTAAGATAAATCGAACCCGAATAGGTCCAACCAGATCAAACTACACAATGCAGTTAAAAACCTAAAACACTAAAAGATTGAATAATTATATAAATGTTATTTGAAGTTATTAGATATAGCTAGCTATTGTATAGGTTTCTTTTGCTGTTTGATAGTTTAAAAAAAATTACATGAGGGCATTTCTTTCTGATTTTTTAAGTAGGATTGAATTGGGTCTGTAGGCTTATAGATATTAAGCTGACAGATGTTAATTTTGGATGAATTTGCATTGGTATTTTAATGTGCAGATGTGCTAGATACTATATGTGCTCGTAATGAAAGAGTTGGAGTGATAGTTAAGAATCTGTCTCAGGAAGCGAGAGTTATGAGTTTGATTCCCACTTAACTCCAAATAGTCACTCTTCATAAATTTATCCAGTGTGCGTGGGTAGTGAGACTTGCATATACCTCTAGAACTAGTCAGATGTTCTAAAAGATCTGGACACCTTAATTATGAAGAAAATGACAAAATTTTCAATGTTCAATTACCTATTTGACATCAATTTTTTTTTTGTAACGATCCTCACACGTTACTTTTGTGTAACCAGACACGGGAATTAGTGGATTTTCGACTTTACCCTTCACCTCTTTAGTATGGATAACATAAAAATGAATTACCGGCGCGCACTCCAAAATGGCAAGCCGGTTGCTGTGGGTTTTTTGCTCGGGTTTTCAAATGAATTTGTTTCTCGACCGATTTCTATAAACAAGATATCAAACTTCATCTACTCTTAATTTTATAAACTCCGGGACTGATTTTAAGTGAAAAAGGGTATAGTTTTGGTTTTAAAATTGCCGTTTTGGAGTGATCGGCTCTCCAGCTACTGTGATTTTTTACGTTTTTTTTACGTTATCTGGATGGCGGGGGTGGAGGGTAAAGTGGGAAATCTACTCATTCCCATGTCCTGGTTACAAAAAAAATCTCGTGTAAGGATTGTTACGCTTTTCTTTTTTTTTACAAAAGTGGCATCACTGTCTCAATTACAAGTGAATTTAGCAAATTGAATAGTTGATTTTGATCATTAAAGAAGAATTTCAACATTTTTTTTAATATATATTAAATAGTTAAAAGTTTAGAATAAATTAAGTTCATATATTTAATTCACTTGATATTGTAGGTTAACCCCACAACCATACGACATGGATCCAATTGTATTTCCAAAGATCCATAATTGAACACACAATTTGGTTATTTTCTTCTTTCAAATTTTCAATATTTTGAGTATATTGACTCATATTTCAGGATTCGTATCATATTTTATACTTACAGTATATACTAAATAGATTAAATTCTTATTTCATACATAAAAAATCAATTTATGATATATTTTTTCTAAAGATAAGTCAAACTTGAACATTTACGGCCATTAGAGGAGAATCTGAACCATAATTTATAATTGGGTTCCAAATGGAAGAAGAAAATGAAGCCAGACTATCAGCCTAGCTTCAATTGAAAAAAGGGTGCAACTGGGGTTGGATAAAAACTTGTCCCATATGGACCCAATCAAAACTAGCTAGTCTTGGGCCAAGATCACTGGGTTTGGGTTGGATCAGCTTCATGTTTTGAAGACCCAGGATTTTCTTGAACCGGTTTGGATTAAGCAGAAAAAATCCAAGACCTCATATTATCATCCTGAGATATTTTAATACTTCCTCCGTCCTATTTTAATTGTCTCATTTTAAAGATTTGTATTTTTTAAGGAACTCTCTATATAAGACTAACACTCTATTTGATCTTATCTATTTTCAACACACTTTATACTACTCCAATATAAATGAGACAACTATTTTGGGACAATTTCAAAATCCATATAAGACAACTAATTTGAAAGAGAGAGTATAATATAAAGTATTTTATATGTTATTATATATATATATATATATATATATAGTAAATCGTACTTGTCTACCATTTTTATTTTATTCCATTTCCAGCCTCTTTATTTTAATTTTTTGTGGGACTTTTTAATTTTATTTTATTATTTGGGATCTACAGTAGAAATTTGGTTGTCTCGCTGCAGTTTTTTTTTTAATCTATTAAAAATGTTCGGTTTTGGGTCTGATTCTTAGGAATAAGGTTTCTTTTGGGTTTAAGCACAAATTGAAATATCGGCCAATATAATATATATCGGTCAGGTCCATCAAATATCGCCGATGTCTCTCAAGATATTGTCTGTGTAATCAGTGCTGGCCCTGAGATACCCTAAAATCTCAGGGCTCCCGTAGGTAAAACTGTTGAGATGGAGCCCTATTGTAGAGGCCCTAAAATCTCAGGGGCCTTACTGTAGGTTATTTTTAGACCTATTTTGGCCGGCCCTGTATGTAATTATATATAAAGTTGTGTAATTTATGTGATCGTCCTCTTCTTCTCCTTCATTATCATCTTATTGTTGGTAGTAATGGGTCCAACGAGTATGAGGAGGTTCCAGAAGTGGTAACTGCAACCGTTGAGGCCTTTAACGGAAGGCCCAGATCCAGACACACATTGTGAATGAGGGAAGAAAGAGAGATCTTGGGTTTTAATTCGCACGTGGGTCTGAATACAAATGGAGAAAGGGTCATTTGGTGATGGCGGTTTTCCAGTCTCCTTTCAAGACAATGGCGCGGCCAAGAGGTCGGATCTTAGGCTTTTGTGGTCCAAGGAAATGGTGGTTCCTGGTAATGAGATAGTCGCCGGAAGCAATGGGAAAATTGTGTAGAGACACATGCCTTTGCTTGGTACACATGCATCTTAAGGCCCACTATAGCTGCTCGGCCGCATTATCCAACTACTTGTAAGATATTATGTCTTTTTGTACAAATATCACTAAATTGAAGTGGGCATTCAAATCACTAAACTTCAAAATTTCTTTCAATTTCATCCATGGAAGTCGGTTTTCACGATCGTTAACAGGCCGAGCCTGGGTAGCAGCAATCCTTTAATTCTGAATAGGCCCAAGTAGAAATCTTGGCCATAATGTTCAAAATCCAGGCCTGACTGACCCATATTTCACTGTGGTGTGCACTGATTTTTATATTTCCACAGATATCTGAAATATCAGCTCAAATCTATCTTTGTACGTTTACTTTACATCACAAGAAGTGAGGAAGACTTTGAAATAGAATCCATTGCTATCTTTCTACTTTTTATTTGAAGGAAGATTCAATCCCTTCTCTTTTGTAGCTTCCTCTCATTCATTACTTAAGGGATTGCCCAAGAACTTAGCTATGCTTTGTAGGCTCCACTTAGTTTCATATAAGTGAGTGGGTTTGAAAAATCTTGACTTGTTTATGATGTTTATAAAAATTCATCTTTCAATTTACATAGATTTCGATAGGCACATCCTAATGATCTTGACTTCTTTATAAAAAAATTATGGTAAGCGATCCTCCCACGAGCACTTTGTGTATAAAGACACGAGTTTTACCGTGATGTCCATTTTGCCCTTCACCTGTACCAAAAATGTAAAACAATAAGAATGTCAGAAATCGACTCGTCAAGAGTAAAATCGGCTCATCGAATCACTCGTGAAGAGTAAAATCGGCTCTCCAAATCACCTGTGAACAGTAAATTGGCTCGTCAAAAACTACTAAAGGATCCGATTGGTAAGTCGATTTCTACCATTCCAAACTTTTCCACTACGGCAAGTGAAGGGCAAAATGGGCATCACTGTAAAACCCGCGTCTGTATAAACAAAGTGTCCGTGGGAGGATCGCTGGCCAAAATTTATATATATTTCAAAGTCTTTAGACATTTTTTCATATTTTTAGAATGGGTCAAAATTTTGACTTCCAATAGTCTAAAATCCCATGAAAATGACCATTATTATTTTATGTTTTTTAAAAAGAGTTCAGTCTAGATTTCTTATTTTTTTATATTTTTCCAAAAAAAAAAAAAGAGAATGAGTATTAACAATAATGTTTTTTCTAACCCTGCAGCCAACATGTATTTTTTCAATTTCAATTATTTTATAAATAAAAAAGTTTTAATAGTACAAGAATCGTCTTGTTCTCAAGAAACAAGTTTTGCCCCCTTCAAACAGACCGAACAAAATTTAGATGAAAGTGTGAGTTCTGTGTGAAAGGAAAAAGAAAAAGTGTGAGCATTTATTTGGCTGTGCACGTCAGAATACTAGCAGAATATCGTCGTCGTACTGTAAGACACTGTACGAATATCACAAGTGGACTATACAACTTGCTTGGTGGGCCACTGATTGTAAAATGTGGTGGGCCGGGCCCAACATGCTGAAATTGACAGATGAGATGAGACCTATAGCAACTTGTTCTTCGGCCTCTTTAATTAGATTGTGGAATTATTTTCATGCTTTACATCATCCCTAATGTTATTACCTTTTGGGGCAATTGAGTCTTTTCAAGGTTTAAATTTAATTGGAGTTAACTAGAAGGGATTGAAGTAATAGTCAGGAACCGATCTCAAGAAGTAAGAGTCCAGATCATACCATGAACCATTAGGGACCGGTATGATCACCGATTTCGATTTTTTGAACGATGAGCCAAACAGCTAAAACTACCTAAATTTTAGCAAGACCCATTTGTGCTTAGTCTATTCAAAAATCAGTTTTTGAGGCCCAACTCAGACCATTGAGTTGAGTGTGGTTAGGAATGGTCACAAACTTGGTTTTTCAGGCTCTTATTATATCACAGGCCCAAGTCCTTGTGAGAGGAAGACGGGTTTTCATTCGATGGACTGAGGCTCGATGTTTGAGAAAATTGAAGCTTTAGAGGGCCTGAAAGCAATAGATGTATGGGTTATTTTGTAAAATTCTTAGTTAATTAATGGGCCTTTAAAAGCCTAACGGGCTTTTTGACCCCAAGCCCTACCCTAGTTTTTTATTAGACATAATTAAAAAATCACTCTCTCATTGACGTCATGTTGTTACGCGAACACACTTAGACATGTGATCCACTAATGTGATGGTGATGGATTTGTTGAAAAGATTTTTATTTAAGTACGAGACATACTAAAAAGTCATGTTTTTTAAAGCTGCTGAGTTTAAATATTAATAATATTTCAAACTAATCAAATGTTAGAGAGTTTAATAAATTTGGCTTGATTAATTTAGACAAGATGCTTTTTGGTAGACTATAGATTCATTTGATCGGATCTATCACCATAGATGACTAATATACTCCTTAATTTATCCATGCGGCAATCAATGATTGATGACACTATAAATTATCTAATACTACAATACTATAGAATCCAAATTCAATTCAACATATAGTTAATCCAATAAATGGTGAAAACTAAGATCAATTTAACAAAAATATATTTCTCTCCTTTATTTTTAATTGTTCTAATTTTACAATTATCGGAGTAACATGTCATGGATAAAAGTATAAAAACTCTCTTTGTATCTCTTGGAAAGGAAGGCAAGTTCTTCAAAATATTTTAATTTTTAAATGTTTATCTAGTATTTTATCTAACATAAAATTTAATCAAATAGGTGTTAACCTGGATACATTGAGAGCTAATAATACCAATGCAAGGCCTGCTTAATCATGACTGAGCTACTCTACTAATCACAAATCAAGGATAGCGATCCTCACACGGGAGGTTTGTATTATGAGATAAAGGAATTAGTGGATTTCTGATTTTACCCTTCGCATGAACAGTAAAATCAGACATCTAGCATGAACTATAAAATTTCGGCTAGTCGATTTACTGTTCATGCGAATTTTGGCGAGCCAATGTTACTGTTCATGTGAATTTCAGCTAGCCGATTTACTGGTAATGAGAATTTTGGCGAGCTGATGTTATTATTCATGAGAATTTTGATGAGCCGATTTACTATTCATACGAAGGGTTAGTAAGCCGATTTTACTCTTCATGTGAAAAGTAAAATCAGAAATCCACTAATTCTCGCGTCTAGTTACACCAAAAGCATGTGGGAGGATAGCTATCCTAAATCAAACATCAGTTTATTTATTATTTTCATTAAAATAAAAATTAAGAAAATTTACTGCTAATAATGGTGGGCCCATCTCTTACCTTTTGAATCCTTTACAGATCTTATAGAATCTCTTGAGATCCAGATCACATGAGCACACTCCTGACAAGCAGCCCAAGGTACTTTAGTGGAACCGGTCTAAGTTGACGTAACTCAGCTAAAATAATTTGATAATTTAAATTAAATTATATAACATCGAAAAATATGGTGAAGCCAAATAACACTAATAAAAGAAAAAATGCTTACGAAAAAAATCTCATTAAATATGTATAGTCGTCTAATTTAAAACTGTATAAAATATCTTAGATATGAGACAGAGACTTTGGTTTAAGAATCAGAGATTTCATATTCAAATTCTATAATCACTCGATGCATTTAACTTGTAAAGAGTTGCGTACATCTAAAATTTTAACCAATGTGTTTGTACAGGAAGAGAGAAGTAAAATAGATGAAGTAAATGGAGAACCTTATCACCTGTGGATTTTATTTGCTTGAATAAAAAATGTTTTTTATTAATATTTTTTCTTATAGATAAATCCAAAACCAGAAAACTTGGTACTGTCAGATGAATCAGGTACGTTAATCTGGTAAACTGCTCATTGCTGGTCATTGTTAAATGTTATTCACATGTTTAACTGAATTACTGTTGTACTCTATTTTTTCAATATTTGATAAAAAAATTATTTAAAAAAATTAATCTTATTAAATGACTCTATCAAACTTTGAATTAAATTATCAGGCTGCTCTAAACTTATACACTTTGATCTCAGTATTTGTTTGCATGTTTTAAGATTATTGACTTTGAATTAAGTGAAAAGAGTCAACTCAAAATGAATTTGGATTCCCTGTATACAAGCATGTAGAGTTTTTTTAATTGAAGTATAAAATAATGTGCAGATCAATCAAAATATATCAAATCATCATTTGCATTTTATAAAACATTTTTTTTAGATAACATGGTATCTCCACCTCACAATATTTTTTTTTTGAATTTACATGTTGGAAACCGCAGGAAACCCAGCGTAAGACCCCCACAGTTGATACTCAATGCCCTTAGGATACACTAGGTTATGCCATGGGGGATCGAACTTGGCACATTCCACTTCTTGAAACTGGAGGTTAACCAGTTGAGCTACACTTATGTGGGCTAATCTCACTGAAATATAAAACCATCCGCAAGCCTCATGTGTCAGGCAAATTCGAAAGGAGTTCAATCCAAGACTTCTAGTCTAATTATAGAACCTTAGACCAACTGAACTACCCATGCGGATTAAAACATACTCCCTCCATCCCATTTTAGTTGTCTTATTTGAAACATTTGTATTTTTTAAAGAACTCTCTATACAAGTATTTAGAGTTCATTAATTAAAGTATAAAGCAATTTGCAGATCAATCAAAATATATCAAATCATCATTTGCATTTTATAAAACATTTTTTAGATAACATGGATATCTTTAGCCCACATTTTTTTTTTTTTGAATTTACGTGTGGGAAACTGCGTGAAACCCAGTGTAAAACTGCCACGGTTGATACCCACTGCCCTTAGGATACACTAAGTTATGCCATGGGGGCTCGAACTTGTCACCTCCCACTTATTGAGGAGGGAGGTTAATCAGTTAAGCTACACTCATATAGGCTAATCTCACTGAAACATAAAATCATCTGCAAACCTCGTGTGTCAGACAAATTCGAAAGGAGTCCAACTCAATACTTTTAGTCTAATTAGAGAACCTTATACCAATTGAACTACCCATACGGGTTAAAACATATTATTTTGATAAAGGATAAAACAATATGTATGCTAAAAAGTAAACAAATCATCTCTCTTCCACATCAACCTCACCACTACAAAAGTAAATTAATATTTCACCCACATAAACTTTTTAAACTCAATAAAACTGACCAAACTCATCTGATTATACATTTCATCAAGTCAAGTGAGTCACCATTTAAAAAGAAAAACATAACCATGATTTACACATGACAAATAGAGGCTTGCATGTGCATCTGTATTTCTGTAAGAATAGAAAGAACATGAGACAGATCTAAACCCAAATTGCTGGCACAGCCACCACAAAATTGAACAACACCCAAAGAGCCAAACATGTAGACACCATTAATTATTAAACCATTTCAAAAGTACTGAGCTTCCACAATCAGTCTCAATAAAATATGGCCCCCATTGTTCCAACACCAAATTCCAAAGCAAGATATCACATGGAAAACACCATCCCTTGTTGGCCATACCCTTTTCAATCCCTAAACATATATTAGCCTCTTATAATGCGCACTTATGTACAAGTCCATCTTAATAAGTGGATTCCATAATGAGAGCACAACCACAATAGGCACAACTTTCTATTAACAAACCATTAATAATGATGGAAGGGTTATCATAATCTCAATTTTCTAACTATAATACTACAAGTTGTACATAGCTTCTAATTTCTTACTAATTGTAAAATATTATTCAAAATTTGTGGTTTTCACATTTATAATCTCTCGTCTTGGGAAGTGGGAGGTGTCAGGTTCGAAGCCCCATGGCCTCACTTGGTGTGCCGTAAGATTAGTGAGTATCATCCGTGGAAATTTTAAGCTGGATTTCTCATAATTTCCCACACGTAAATTTAGAAAAGAAAAAAAATGAGGTTACTGATATAAGTCAAATATAAAAGTATAATTTGAAAAGCTGACTTTAATTAAATGGAATTTTGACTATAATGATAATGAATTTATACTAATTTTTCTTTTTTATAAATAAGATAGATGGCAATAATGATGATACAAAAATTATAATATTTATAAAAAAAAGTTTGCATTTAACCTAAATAAAAGGACCCACATGCAAATTATCAACTTGATTATAATAATATGAATATGTGGGTAGTAGCAGGTGAGATTCTGATTCTAACAACGCAATGAGATCTGGTCAGTGGCACCAATCAACTTCCAATGGTCACCATTTAGAGTATGATGACAGGGCAAAACCATCACAAGAAAATGGTGGCTTAGCCAACTAATTCCATTTTAAGAAGGCTTTGTCACCATCAATAGGGTTAGATCATGGTCCACAAGAAAAATGGGGTGAGGCTCACTCTTTCATTTCCAACACTCAAGTTAAGTCAGGGTCCAACCCATGATATGACAGCTGTTATAACAGTCCAAAAATGTCGGCATTCATGTTATTTTCATTCTTTTCCTATTTTGAAAAAAAATTGAAGATGGTTAGATAATATTTCCAAAAAATCCAAATATCCACTTGCAAACTATTTTTAGATGTGATGTCTATGGTCCACTTAGTTATTGAGTTAAATTTGATTCAACTAGTCAATTGATTGCCTATCAAGTTAGAGTTTAAAATTTTAATTTTTTTTTTTCAAATTATGAAGAGAAATATCCTATAATTTCAATTTTAAGTTCAAAAAATATAAATTAAAAATTATTGATAATGAATAATATTGTTGTGTTACTTCAAAAAAAACCGTTGCTAACTATAAAAGTTACTCTCTCACCCTGTTTTGTTACAAAACTTTAAAAATTTATGATATAATGATATAAAAAAATAATTAACTTCATGAGACTACCCATAATTGTGTTAGATCCTTCATCTTCACTATTCATCTGATAAATTTGAGATTTTCGAAATGAGTGGTCAAGATGTAAGGCATAATGGTTTTAGAGTCGGATGTCCTCTCCTAATCATTTCTCTAATAATATTTTAAAATTAAAATAGTAATTAAAAATTTTAAGATGAAAATCATTTCTCAGAATGGAATTTTGAATATGTCATATTTTAGGTTTTAAATAGTGCAATATTGATAAAGTTTAGGACTTTTAGATATAGAGGATGGTCATTCACACACTAGTGTATCAAGAACTACCCTCAAATTACATGGAGCCCACCAAATGAAATGGTGATAGGCCCGTGGAAAGATCTTTAATTGATACGAGACCTATCAAAATATCATCTTGATCGGATCTATCTAGTAATATTTTTTAGAGTTACAAAGTATAAAGATTTTAAAATTAATTTAAATTTCCTTGTTATTTGGGTCGTAGGAATTGCACATTCTATACCAATTATGTCGGGTTCAAGAAATGGTAGAAAATGCTTCCAAAAAAAAATAATTTAAATTGATTAAATTTTAGAGAACTTAAAAATTGTGTCTTGATTGATGCAGTTAAAGTGATTTTTAGTAGGTCACACAATAAAAAAATATTTCTAACAAAGTTGTCATCATCATATTTAGTAAACCCTACACTTGGGTGTGTAAGATAATACCGTGCAAATGCACACATGATAATTTGACTTAAGATATTGTCATTTAAGGAAAAAAGAAAGAAAAAAAAACCGCACAGACGAATGAGGCCAATATTTTAGAAAATGGGCAATTAATTAAACCGTTTAACCACAGACTAATTTAATTACATTCAACCATGAGTCAAACCATCTCGTGATATTAGTATAATATCGTAATAACATAATATATTATTATATTTAAACATAAAATACTAAAAAGTACAAAAATTTGAGAGTCCATATTGCAACCATATTACTTTAATAGAAAATACTGAAAAATCACATTTAAAATGATAAAAAGGAAGAAAAAACAAAATATAAGAAATTATAATAGCCTTTTAAAAAAATCGAACTGTCTATTTTAGAAATGGATCATACAATTCTATTTATTTTTCTATCATAGAAGTCAAATTACTATTTTACCCTTCTTACTTCAAATGACAGTATCTCGAGCTACGGAGTTCAGATTGGACCAAACTTGAGCTTGTCGGAGAGCCTAAACAGAGATCTACACATCTAGCCAATCAAAAATCACAATTAAAATGAATAAAACTCTTCGATATACATGATTAACGGTCAGGATATGACAATCATAAAAAAATATAGGGCCCCCCAAGGCATGAGTATCTCCTCCCATGGGATGGGGATTCTGAATTGGCAAAGACTGGCAAGAGCATCAGCACCACCAACAATGGCACTTGTGACAGGCAACTATAACATTACCAGCAGTAACGATGACCAGTGAAGGCAACAGCAATGGAGTCCTTTTCTTAGAAAAAGGTTTCGTATTTGACAGGGAAAGTGACTGCGACGGTGAGAGGTATTTGTTTAATTCCACAAAAGGACAACCCCTTCTAAGGACACTGACCCTACACCAATCCTTCCTTCACTCTCAGCCGTCCAAAGTGCAATTTCTCCTTTTTTCCATACCCAATTACCCGATTCAAAATTTTCTATCTAATTAACTCCCATCATTTTCATTGAAAAGGAATTTTGTATTAAGATAGGTTCTTTGGGCCAGCTCATGTTTGTGAGGCTGAAAGATACACCCAATACATCATCTATCCCATTGAAAAATTTACCTCAAATTTATCAATAATTGATCTAATCTGATGATTTTTTATCATTATATAAAGTTAAATTTTAAAGACCTTAAAAATATTTGATGTCACTTTTTCATGATTAAATTTTATAGATAGCATAGGCAAATTAAGATATTTGAAACTCACCCATTCATGTTGATTCAAGTGAAATCTATGGTGGTGTTGTTCATATAAAATCCATTAGACTTGGGTTGTGTTTGGATATCTTTCATTACTCATGTTTGGTAATCAAAGGGTATGAGTAAAAAATCTCAATTTTATCTATATTTATCCTTCCACTCTCACTTTTTAAAATTCTTTTGAAGCAAAGAGTACTCATAATTAGTTACCCATCCTTGAATACCCACCTCTGGTTATCCACCTCTACAAAATTTACTCCTCATCCAAAGGCGGCCTTAAATCATAGTGGATCTTCAAAGTGTGTATCTCCAATTTTACATCCCATATAAAAAAATCTCTTAAGGGTGTGTTTGGAACTTTAGATGAAGGATAGAGGGGTGAAAACGAAATATTAAACTTCGTTTATCCTGTTTGGTAATGAAGAGAAGAGCAAAAAAATCTTTTTATTCTGAGTACAAATCTAAAAACTCCATCACTGCAAGAGGTAATCACTTTACCTCTCTTTTTGGGTAAGTTTTTTTTTTCCTCTTATACCTTTTCCACAGCAATATAAGGGAGACTTATGTTTAAGGCAGGGGTCCGAATATCGGCCCATATTGGCCGTTTTTGTTAAAAAAAATAAAATAAGAAGAGAGAAATATCAGCCGACACCATTTTCTCGACCCTTGATTTAAAAGAAACTCTTGCAAAATTTACCTCTCATCTAAATGCAGCCTTAGATTTCATTTGCTTCCTTTATTTTCCATACACTCAATTTTTACTCTAGCATAAAAAAGATTTATTGATAAATTGAAATACATAAAATTTTTGATTTTTTTTTTAAAATTCAAATTATTCATGGGATTTTTTTTTAATATATTGGTTTAGTTGAATTAAATTTTACCGGACATGATAAATTGTTAAAATTAAAAATAAATATAGCAAAAAAAAAATAAATGACATTACAAGTATAGTAGTATAATTCTAATGATGGAAAATGATTATTTTAGAAAAATAAATAAATAAGAATTACTATAATTCTTCAATCAATAAAAGCATCCAAAAACTTGACCCGTTTTAGAGATCAAACCAAGTTTAACTAAGTTATTTTTTACAATTCAATCTAATTTTTTAAGTACTACTTTAAATAATTACGTATATTTAAAGGAACAATACATAATTTTGGAAATTGTCAAATAATAAAAAAAAAAACTGTTAAAATCTCACATAGAGAAGTGCAAGATCAGTCCTTGTTACTATCACTCGTTGTCTTCAATTATACTTGTTAGCAACCAAAGACACGAGGGTTACTATCATCACTAATGGCCTCAAAAAATAATTGAAATAAAATATAATCCGCCAGCATGATGATGGCCTTTTTCCCCCTCCATCAACGGTTGCAGATTTGTCACGTGTCTCAGATATTGCAAGGAGGTGGGCCCTAAGTAGACGCGTGTCGAGACACGAAGTGCTGGCCGAGTGATGAGTAGTTGGAACGATTCGACCAGTACCCACGTGGGATGTGGGGCCCACTTCCTTTGGATCCTTCGGACGAGGTCAACCAGACGTGGATGTGGGCCATCCCCAAATGAGATTACTTGTGACATCTTCTCTCCTCGGTCCTGGCTGTTTTCACTGGTGAAACGCCTCACTCATTTTGGGTGAATTGGGACCAAATGCAAATTCAAATTCAAATGCAAATTGAAATGCAGAGGGGCCCAATAATAAATAATTCCCACCCACTCTATAAATATAGTGCAAGGGAGACCAATTTCATGTGATTTTAAACTTTGGTCCATAGGGACTAATAAAAAATTCCTAAGGTTTCACCCCAAGAAACCTTAGGAAGCAGAGAAGCAGGAGTCTTCTTCTTCCAATTCTCTGGTAGAGAAATCTCTTACTCCATATGGCGAAAGGGAGGAAATTTGGATCCAATAGACATGAACGTCTATTAGGGAGCTACACTTATGGTCAAGTTTCCGGTACCGGTGGCACCGATCACTTGGAATTCGCCGAAGAAGATGTATGGTCGACTGTGGATGAAATATCCGACCACGACGACAACACCGTGAACACAATTGTGAGAAGCTCCCAACGACGTGAAGTTCGCGAAGAGGCCAATTTTCCGTCTAGGCGGCGGGGGGTTGCCGATGACGATCGGCAAGTTGGCGGCTTGTCATTGGCATTTGAAGAGACGATGAGAGTCTCACCGAGTATTATTCACCAATTTTGGGGGTCCGATAATGGTATGGCACCTCCAAGCCATATGGCCTCGTCGGCGCCGGTGAATGTGCCCCTTTGCTCAAAGATGGGCCGAGTTGACTCAGTCGAGTCACTACCGGATAATCAAGATATAGAATATGAAGATGAGATGGAGTGGATCCCGCCCCATGAGTACTTGGCTCGCGAGCATGCTCATAGCCACAAATCTGCTGCCACGTCTGTGTTTGAAGGAGTGGGCCGGACCCTCAAGGGCCGGGACATGAGCCGAGTCCGTAACGCAGTGTGGAGCCAAACTGGATTCTATGGCTGATTATGATGATGATGATGATTGAGTGAATTCTTGGTTATTTTTTCGCTATGATTTGGCCATGTTAACTTGAGTGTTCTCTAGCCATTGAGCTTAATCATAATAGGTGAAGGTGGTCAGCCCCAATTGCACAACCTTTAATCTGTATTTCTCTTCTCTCATGTTCTGTACACCCTTATTACTAGTGATTTTGCCATATTGATTTGATAAAAAATGGTAAGGAATCAATCATCCCCTCTCAAAAGCTGTTCTTGAATCAACTGAAAACATTCATAAACAGGTGATTCACCACAAAGAGGCAATTTTGAAGTTTGAGTGAAAGAGAAAAAGGGTATTCTAACAAAAAATGATTTTATAAATAGATAAAATTCTTTCAAATCAATTTCACTTTTTCGTTGATTAATTCAATTACTAAACAAATCACCTTCATTTTTCGGCATTTTTATATGATCAAGGTGTCTCGGTAATTTTATAGGAAGTGACCCTTTGAAGTGGAACTCAGAACTCTCACTTTCTGAGAGAGGTTCTTAATGATCATTCTAATATTTTTAGATTATTTTTTTTGCCAGTGAAGGAGACACTTTTGTTATAATTAAGAATAAAAATATTTAAATTTTTTAATAATAAAGAACATTAATATTAAATTTATTATTTTATCGTAGAAGGTGAAAAATAATGAAGAGAGAGGAGAATTTGTGGTGGGACCTATAAAGATAAGCGTAGGACAAGTTGGCAGTGGCAGTGATGGTCTAATACTCTAATGAACCAAACAAGGGTCGGTGCCCTTCACTGGTTCTTTCATGAAAAGAGACTGAGGCTTTGGGCACAAGGGCTGGACAGCCACTACTTTTCTTTTCGTCCTTAATGGAAGCTTGGATATTGCATTGGCCATCAAAGGTCATTCACAAAAATAGCTTGGATCTTTCTCATCCATTTCAGTACTCCACATTACCACTTATCCAAGTCCGGCCCTAAGATCCCATAAAATCTCAAGAGCTATAGGCGAAGTGAGATTTTAGGGATCCTTTGTGACGGATATATTAAGAAATTTAAGTGTGTGGAGGCCCTTTTTGTCTAAGGCTCCTAAGCGACGGCTATATCCAGGACTGGCCCTGCACATATTTATAGTCAATCAATATCATGTAAACTATATGCTCGTTATGATTAGAGACACAATTTTTAAATTTATTATTATAATTATCAAACATTTTTCATCTATTTGAAGTCACCTTCTGAAGTCTTATATTTTTAACCTATCTCATCAAAGACCACGTTCTCTATTACCGTACATTCTTTTTATATTTTTCTACTCGTTCTATCGAAATCATTAAAAATACCCCCATTTTCTGATTACTATTGCTTGAGCTTTATAAATTCTTTATCTCTAAAGTTTTTTTTATTATCTATGAACATGTCTAGACTATCTTAGACATTAGATTTTAAATTCTACTGAAAATTTGGATATTTGCTGACATGATATTTTCATTCGAAATGAAGATCAAAAAATGTTTACTTCGACCATCTTTTATTCTAGTTGGGCCCATGTCAAAAACTTGGTGATGATATTTGTGATGATATTTGGGATATTCATATAAAAAAAGACTTCTATGATGTCCACTTTAGCTTTAGATGAAGTATTCTAACATGGGTCAAGATCCATGTTTTATTAGCTCCAAAACCTTTTAATAAACTCTTTTTTTTTAAAAGACTAAGGTGTCCAGACCTCTTAGAACATATGATTAATCATTGAGACATGTGCAAACATCCCTACACAATCTTTAAGCGTTTCTAATAGATACTTTTGTATGTATATATATGTTGTATATATCTTGAATGTGGATTATCAATATATGCAACATGAAGGAGTAAGAACCCTTATCAAGTTCCAATTTAGTTTTGATCCAATAAGTAAGGCCCATGTTGGATTTGAGTTGTATATATTGGGTCAAAACTTGTTTTACATCCAATTTTATCAATAAGATCTTGTGTTCAATTCATATTCAACTCAAAAGATCACTCCCTATAGTTTTACTCGGTATGTGCAAATTGAAAAATTTTCACATGCTTTAGAGAATTAGTCAGGTGAAACACTTGAGCATCTATTATCATAAAAAAATGAATCACCTTCTTCCTTCTTAGCTTATGCCAGACGACAGAAGATCATTGATCTCTCTAGTTCTCTAATTGGATCATGAATCATATAGCTTGCACTCCAAGGCCCAGACACCATTTGGGCTGATCGAAAAAATGGACGCATTTTCAGCTAAGACCCAACAGACTACCAATTAGGGTAGACCCATGTCCACCACTCTTTTTGTCCGTAGGATTGGTGGTAGAACTAAAATAATAAGTGTTTTTTGTCTTGGGTGTAGTACGGGTGGGTTTCACGTGAGGCTAAACTCTAAAGTAAATGGCAGAGGAATTAAGAACATCAAATCATTTATGGTCATTGAGTCATTGATTGTCCAATATTTGGTTATTCCAATTATGTTTGTCAGAATTTTTAACCACCAATTTGTCTATGTTTCAAAAATAAAAAACCACCCATTTGTCTAACTCATCAAACACTAATTTATTTGATGTCTTTAGTCATTTTCTTTTATTGAAAATTTTCTTCACACATCAAAAATATATTTATTAAAATATCTTTAAAGATTTTTTATGAAAATTTCTCAAAAATAACAAATGTAGATGAGAATATTTAAAAAATTTCACTTTAATCCTGAGATACGTGATCAATTTTTTTTTTTTTATCATGTGTTTCATAGGGTATGACAATTTAGCTCTAATTTTAAACTAAAGTGTTTCATATGTTCGACTTAAGAAGTACTTTAAGAGAGTTATGGTTAAGACGTAAATTGGAGTGGATTTGAAGTTTCTCTTATGTCTTAAAAAAAAAAATGTTCGACTTAAGAAATTTTTTAATGAAAATGTTCTTTATTGAAGTTCTAAATAGGATTGTAGACCTGATCTTCGTAGACAAGTTGTGATCCACAACACAATTAATTTAACACCATTGCAACCTCACGTCCCACTTTTATTATCTTACTTCACCATTTTCTAATTCATTTACTTCTCCCTCTTATTCTCTCTATCTCTCTACTCCTAAATTCCTAATTGTTTAAAAATTCTACCAAAAGGCCCTTAAAGGAAGATATTTGAGTACTTGGTAATTTGTTTCTTATTTATAATAATATTTTGTGTTTTATTCAATTATGAATATTATTTATATACATTTTTAATTGTATAGGTTATGTAAGTTTATTTATTTTCTTTTTAAAATATTTCTCATATATTTTTTCTATTAATCTCTTTTCATATATTTTCAATTATTAAAAGAGATTAATAGAAAAATGTATGAGAATATTAAAAGAAGAAAATAAAATAACCTAAATAACCTATACAATTAAAATATATGAAAATAACATAAATAATCGAATAAAATATAGAAGATTGTTGCAAAGAAAAAAGAAAGTACTAAATAGTAAATACTCAAATTTCTTCTTTGTGGGCCTTTTGGTAGATTTTTTTAAACAAATAGGATGGGAGAGGGAGAAATTGAATGAATGGAGACCGAAATGATGAATAGCGGTGCAACTCAGATGGGTCGGGTCCAAAATCAATTCGGGCTAGGGCCTGATTCAAATATAGGGCCCCTTTTCAAACCGGCCCATGCAGGCCTGAATTTTTTAAAGTTGGATCAAGTTCTAAAAAACTAGATAAGGGCCGATAGGGGCTTTTGGATTTTCGGGCTCTTAATCAATTTAATTTTAAATAATTACTTCTATAAATATAAATCATTAAGTGATAGTTATTCATTGTTTATTGCATATAAATTTTTATAGAATCTATTATTTGAATCAAATTTTTTCCATAACACAAATTGTCTCTGTAATTACTAATTATGTTACTTCTATTACATCAATTAAGTTCTCAAGTTATTATTTTAATTTGTCTTTGGGCCCTAATTGAGTGGAGTTGGGCTCTAAAAAAATTCCAAATTCGGGTTTGGTTGGGCCCGACCTATTTTTTTAAAAAAGAAGAAGCAGCCTATCTTCTATATGATCTATAAGATAGACTTATTTAATTCAATCTCTATTGAGTCAAAATATTGAAAAATTAAAAATATAATAAAATATAAAGTACATGAGAAGTTCTCATAGAAACTATCATCAATTGAGGTGGCTATTTGCATACTTCATGTATTTATGAAATAATAATTTTAAATTATTAAAAAGATTATTCTCTTCTTTAGATTTGTATTAATTTTAATTTATATCTATTTGATATAATCTTACTATTGGATCGAACATCTTAGAAAAAAATCATGTATTTAATAATTTTATTTTAATGTTTAAAATAAAATAAAATAAACTAGTGCACCCACTATCCACTACTTCTTTTTTTGAATTTATGTGTGGGAAATCACTGGATACCCAGCGTAAAACCCCTATGGGTAAGCCCATTACTCCTAGGGCACATCGAGATTAGAGTATGAGAAGTCGAACCCGTAACCTTCCACTATCCACTACTTACACCATTCTCCTTGTCTTCTCCTTGACCAAGTGTAGCTTTCTAACTTTCTCATGGCCTCTAGTAGCCTACATCCACCACACACACAACTCCACCCATCTCAATGTCATTTCCCAAGCATTTCATGCATTAGTCTATGAATCTTTTTCTCTTCTTTCTTCGCTTTAGTTCAGTGGTAAAATAGGATTGGGTTTGCTCTCCACGTCCTACCTTTGATCTTTGACTGCCTCTGATTTATCTGAGTCGGGTGTGTGGATTAGGTGGTGCAGGTCCAGAGGGAATAGTCCTGTTAGATAAAATACCTCAGGTATACTGTTCGTTAAAAAAAAGCTTCCATAAAACCCTTGAGTAAAGATAGTTGTCTTTCATTTTCATTCATTTTTTACTTTTTTAACCATTTTAAATTTTTATTTGATTATAGAGATTTGAGGGACTTTAACTAAGTTGTTCCACCCTTCTTTCTTTTGCAGATAGGACAGACAATCATATTTATGGCCCATTTCTCTTATTGGGCAACTTAACCCAATCTAATTACTTAATAGATTCAGATTTTGAACTTAACAATGGAGTCCTGATGCGGGCATCGAACTCGATGAACCCAACAATGACCTGATTGAAGACGAACGGGCCCAGTTAACCAAAATTGATGAATTTATGCACTGATCGATAGAGGAAAAAGAGGGACCAAACACAATTCCTTGGACCTGCTGTACCCGAATTAGAGCCCATTTGAGTCAGTTTAAGCATGGGCCCGTTTTGGAGACATTTTGGGCCAAAAAACCCAATAAGCTATGCCCATTTTGGCCAGGACTGATGTGCAGGCCCAGCAGAACTTGTTCTGTTTCTTTTCACCTTCCACCCCAATAAACATACCAACAGGTAAGATACACTCTCTCTCTCTCTCTCTCTCTCTCTGCATTTCCATCAAACATATTGCAGGAATTGTTTCTCTCCATCCAATCTGCATTCTTTTCTCCTATCAGGATTTTCATCAAACAGTTGCAAGCATTGCCCCATCTCATCATTTGAATTTAGAATTTAAAAAAGAAAAGAATTTTCCATGTGATCACCTTCGTCTCCTTCTACTTTGTTAATGGTGTCTATTTCATTCATTTCCTCTGTCAGTATTTATATCAAACATGTATCAAGCATTGCTTGCTCGCATAATTTGATCGTAAACTCTTTAAAAAGTCATATCTCATCACCACCATCTTCTTCTTTTTCCCTTAGAAAACCTCTCTCAAGATTTCCTTGGCATACGTTGCAAGCATTGCTTCTGCCATCGTTTGATTTTAAATATCCGTTTGGTTGCACGGGAAGGAAACTATTTTCCTGGAAATTAGTCATTTTTATAGGTTTTTTCCCTAAGATCTTAAAAGCTCATTTTTTTTTCAGATCATCATCTTCTTCTTCTGTCTTACAGATCTTACTGAACCAAAGAAAAGATGAGAAGGGGGATATCTCTATGGAAGCTGGGCCAATCCATCACCCGCCGCTGCATTGCTCAAACTGACATTAAGAAGCCAACGGTTGCAGGAAGGCGGTTCTTTGCCTCTGAATCCGAATTGAAGAAGACAGCCCTCTATGATTTCCACGTTGAGAATGGGGGAAAGATGATTCCATTTGCCGGTTGGAGCATGCCAATCCAGTACAAGGATTCGATCATGGATTCGACACTGAATTTCCGTGCCAATGGCAGCCTCTTCGATGTTGCTGGGCTTGTGCCTGGGAACGGCACACTGACAGTGTTCACTAATGAGAAGGGAGGCGCCATCGATGATTCAGTGATGACTGAGGTGAAAGATGATCACATATATTTGGTTGTGAATGCAGGGTGCAGGGACAAGGATCTTGCTCACATTGAGTCTCATATGAAGGCTTTCAAGGCCAAGGGAGGCGGCGTTGATTGGTATATCCATGATGAAAGATCACTGCTCGCACTTCAGGTTTCACTTCTTCCTTCTATCAATTTTTGTGGTTGGCATTGAATTCTGTTGGGTTGGATCTCGATTTTGTTGGCTTTGTTGGTTTTTTTTAAATTGTATGATATATGTTTGATTGAAGGTTCTGATAATATTTGTGGAATGTGGTTCCACTAAGACCTTGTGATGTTCTAATTGTTGGATTGCACACTTGAAAGTTGGATTTTATTCCATTCTTTCGGTGAAAAGTTAGATTTTCGTGCATCCATTTGAAACTCCGTTTGTTTATATAATCAGGGTATGTGATTGAGTGACGTTACTCTTTCGAAGTTAATCAGAGGATCTCCTTAAGCTTGGAATTCTTTGAGTTTAGGTTTTCTTAGATTTGTATTGAATGTAAGCCGAATCTTGCAGAATTCTACTTTATTAAAGTCCAATCAAGGCCTAGTCTGTTTATAGCTTTTTAAGGTTCTTTCTCTTATTGAATCGAATTAACCCACCCAAACTTGACATGGGACTCCAGCCCAGGCCCAGATCGGTCAGGCCTGAGTGACACTGGCCTGACCCAACCAAAAAAATCTTAAACTCAGGTCCACTTGGCCAGGACCTGAGTTCAATTAGGCTTATCTTGCTTTGTATGTTGGCTGTCTTGACTAGCAGCAATCGCTGGTTGTATGGCTATCTTCTTTTCACCCTCTCTGCTGTATATTTCTCTCTTTATAGACATCTCTGTTGGTGTGTGTTAATTTATGATGAATTAATGTAATTTATAACTAGTGTCACTGCATGTTAATTTATGATGAATTAATGTAATTTATAACTAGTGTCACTGCGTGCTTTCATACGTGAATTAAATTTAATAAAAAATAACATTATTTGCACACTAAATAATTGTGTAATTAACAAAATAATATTTTAATTTTAATCAAAAAATTATATGAAGGACTAACTTCTAAAAGTAGAATTTATTTAGAAAATTGATATTGTTGCTGATGTTTTTAGTAATTCTACTTCTCGCTCTTCATTTTATTACGATAAATTGAAAGATTAGTTTAAGTTGTACAGATAAAATGGAAAATCTTCAAATTATCACAATCAAATTAAAAGATACTTTGTTTAGATGGAATAATTTCTTATTTTATGATTGAAATAGAAAAACAAATATAAGAACAACACATAAAATAATGATGGCTAATAAGATAAAGAAAACAATCATAAAAATAAATCTATTTAAAAATTAATTATCTTGGACATTACATGTACAATCTTTCAAGAAGAAAATAATAATTTGAATATCCAAAATCAAACCCGGGAGATCCTTCCACTAGCCTTAGGGCACATCAGATGAAGCCATGGGGACTTGAACTTGGCACCTCCCGCTTCCTGAGACGGGAGATTACAAGTTGAGCCACCAAGAGAGGCATTACGAGTTGAGCCAGCAGGTGAGGCCATGGGGACTCAAAGAGCCACCAAGTGAGGCATTACCAGTTGAGCCACTAGGTGAGGCCATAGTGGCTTGAACCACCAAGTGAGGCATTACAAGTTGAGCCAGTAGGTGAGGCCATGGGGGCTCGAAGAGCCACCAAGTGAGGCATTACCAGTTGAGCCACCAGGTGAGGCCATGGGGGCTCGAACCTGGCATCTCCCGCTTCCTGAGGCGAGAGATTACCAGTTGAGCTACCAAGTGAGGCCATGGGGGCTTGAACTCGGCACCTCCCGCTTCCTGAGGCGGGAGATTACGATTTGAGCCACCAAGTGAGGCCATGGGGGCTCGAACTTGGCATCTTCCGCTTCTTGAGGCGGGAGATTACCAGTTGAGCCACTAAAAGAGGCATTACCAGTTGAACCACCAGGTGAGGCCATGGGGCTCGAACCTGGCATCTCTCGCTTCCTGAGGCGGGAGATTACCAGTTGAGCCACCAAAAGAGACATTACCAATTGAGCCACCAAGTGAGGCCATGGGGGCTCGAACCTGACATCTCTCGCTTCCTGAGGCGGGAGATTACTAGTTGAGCTACCAAGTGAGACATTACCCATTGAACCACCAGGTGAGGCCATGGGGGCTCGAACCTAACATCTCTCGCTTCCTGAGGCGGGAGATTACCAGTTGAGCCACCAAGTGAGGCATTACCAATTGAGTCACCAAGTGAGGCCATGAGGGTTCGAACTTGGCACCTCTCGCTTCTTGAGACGGGAGATTACCAGTTGAGCCATCAAGTGAGGCATTACCAGTTGAGCCAGTGAGGCCATGGGGTTTCTCCTTCTTTATTTATTTATTTTTCTGGTTTTTTTTTTTTTTTTTGCTGTTTTTTGGCTGAGTACAAAGTCTTAAGCAGGCTTCTTTCCAGCCTTAGAAAACAAATCTGCGTCCACAAGCACGGCATGTGATTGAGGAGCGCTTGAGAGTATCGAAGAAGCAAACCTTGTGGCACCTCGGGCATGGTCTCTCAAAACGAGATGAAGCCGGCTGGAATTGACTAGTAGAAGATGAAGCAGGAGCAGCCGGTTGGGATTGATGATTCGATGATGAAGCAGGAGCAGCCGGTTGGGATTGATGATTCGATGATGAAGCAGGGGCAGCCGGTTGGGATTGATGATTCGGTGATGAAGCAGGGGCAGCCGGTTGGGATTGTTGATTCCATGATGAACCGAGAGCACTCTGACTGTTCTTAGAAAGAACTTCATATGCTTCCATTACAAACTTGAATGCATCAGTAGCAGCCTCTGAAGAATTCTTATCTGGGTGCACCACCATTGCTTTTCTCTTGTATTGTTTCTTGATTTCACCCAGATTTGATGAGTCATCTACACCAAGAACAGCAGACCAATCTTTCTTTGTTGCGGCAAGATGAACTTGATAGGCAGCCAACAGGTCGTCGATGCCGTCGAGGCTGGGAAATATACCCTTAGCAATGTAAGCACAGTCAACAGCACCTTGGTAGTCTTGAACCTTAAATTTTTCTTCTGCTTTCTCTTTTGCCCATACGGCAGAGTTGTATCTACAGTCCTTAGCCATGACGGAATCAATGAAAGGGATGATCGATGTTGGTGACGGAAAGAATGAAAGGAATGAAGGAATGTTCGATCTTGGTCTGGATGATTAACTCTTAAAATAGAATTGGAAATTGCGTATCAGTCAAGCTGCTGAGACTACCGTCTCCAACCGCCAGATTAATAATTTGCTCTTTATTTTATTCAATAAAATAGTAATAATGAAGACTCAATTACTTCTTGGCCATTTGCCTTATAGGATATATATTTTGTTACTAGGGTTGCCATATTTACATAAGCATGAGCAGTATCGGGCTGTTTTTTTTTTTTCTTGAGAAAATTAATTTTATAATCCTACACCATAATCACGTAAGATCATAGAAATTCAATATTTTTTGTTGTTTTCCTCAAAAATAGGGGTGAAACTCAGGTCGGGTTTTGGCCCGAAGGCGCATGACCCGACCCGAAAATCATGCGGGTCGAGTCATGAAAGTTGGGTCAACTGGTCGGGTCGGGTCAGGTTGAGAATTCAACAACCAGCATTGAATTTGGGTCGGGTTGGGTGCAGAGCCGTGGTCTTAGTCCTCCGTTTTGAAAAGGCCCCAAAACTCCTTTATCTCTCTGAGATCTCTGCGGTGAACGGCGCAACTACCGTCGCCGCCTCAACTCTCTGAATAAACGGTGCTAGAAAAGAAAGGCTTTAAGTTTTGGGCGTATAAAGAGAATGGATGTGGGTACTCAGTCGTTGGACTATTTTCAAATGGTTAATTAAATCATACTCCATCTGTTTCAAATTAGTTGTGCTATATGGATTTTGAAATTATCCTAAAATAGTTGCCTCATTTGTATCGGAGTAGTAAGAAGTGTGTTGGAAATAGATAGCTAGCCTTATATAGAAAGTTTTTTAAAAAATACAAATATTTCAAATGAGACAACTAAAATGGGACGGAGTGAGTGTTAGTTCCAATTGTTGAATCATTTGGGCATTGTAAATAGTTCATTTTTATTATTTTTTGAAAATGTCTTCTATTTTTTTATCTTTTTTTTTTAATCGAAAAAAATAAAAATCGATGCATTATTTAATGCATTGTTATATCAGCCAAGTGATACTTTGTTGGAGCTATTCCCAAATGTTCAATTAATGCTTGGTTAATTAGCTTTCAAAAAGTAATTAATGTATGGTTAATTTATGCATGGTTAATTAATGCGTTGCTAACTAGTTCCAACTTCCAACTTCCAAGTAGTCCCAACGGTTGAATCAAAAGCATTGGAAATATTTCGTTTTTATTGTTTTTTTTTAATATCGGCCATATTTATTGTTTTTTTTTTCAAAATCGATAAAATGAAATATCAGCAGATATTATGTGCATCGGTCGATATCTTGAGCGACACAATTGCCGGTATATAGCTTGTACTACCAATATATATCGACCTTTAAAAACCGAATGTGTCCATTATATGAGAGCTGTATGAAGTTTTATATTTAAATGAATCCCTTATATGTAACAACAAATAAGCTACTGTAACTTGGAACATGTTTTTTTTTTTTTAATATTTAATTTTTTTAAATCCTTTCGTGATAGATAACAAATTGTAAAATCTGTTATTCATTCAGCCGAATTGTTTTTGGCTTGGCATCTGTTAAATCCACTATGCAGCATGAGATTATAACTATTAGATTATCTTGGTGGTTAAGAGATCCAAGTAGTCAATTTTCCTCTTCTAAACTGTTTTGCATCAGTTTTCCATTTATAATAGAGCTTCCAACTGTGTAATCTTAAACCAATCCTTGTACAACTACTATTTCATTTTTCATGAAAATTTCCTTTAAAATACAAGTGTCTTTGGCGTGATGGTCAAGAAACTTCTCACTAAGAAGGTCTTAAGTTCGATTTACACTCAAATTCTTCTGCGCCACTCTCTATGGAATTTCTCCTCATCAACTTACCAGTGTGTGTGGATTGAAAGGTGTACACGTGCTTGAAGTGTCGCCCACAACTGATTAGAATAATGTGGAAGAATGAATTATCCATTCTACCATGTCTTTTGGGCTGCTCTGGAAATTGAAAACCATACTGGTAGTTTGGATTGTCGTCGAAATTGAAAACCACATTAGTGGGTTGTTGATTTTTCTCTCCACTCCAAATCACTATCAGCAATAAATCCTGATATTGATTTCCAAGCAGATGTTATTGCAGAATATCACTCGCCAGGTAAATTGTTAGAAAATAAGTCTTCTCAATTTGCAAGTTTAGTTGCAGAATATACTGCACTGCAAGGGCGATTTCGACTGTCTGAAGTCTGAACATCAGACAACAATCGAGTAGCATTCAACTCAGGTCTATATGTAAACCATGGTTAATTTGCAAGAGATCCCCCTTTGTTGTATTAAGTGGTTGTAGTTACTTTATTCTGTACCAAATGCAAAAGACACAGGAATCTCACTTATGCTGCATTTTCAACTTATAATCTCAATGACATGAGAGCTTGTTGCTGCAAGCACGCCTTCAAACATGACACACAAGGTAGCTGCAACCCCGCAACCTCCCGCTCACAGGAGGTAACCAGAAATTTTAATTAAATGTTACTTATAATAATAATATCTTAAATACCAAGAGAGTCCTATTTAGATTTTTTTTATCTCAGGTAGGCCTGTAAACGGACTCTGCCCGGCCTGCGGACTGTCAAACTCGAATCCTAGAGTCCATCAGCGAGCCGGACTCTAGAGTCCGATAAGGATTCGCGGACGGGTCCAAAGAGTCCGATAAGGACTCGGGCGGGCCGCAAACTGTCTGCGTCCGCGAGTCCGATGGATTAAAATGGATTTTTAGGGCTTCTTACCGTTTCTTCTCAGTTCTCCTTTGCATTGCATTGCCATTTCTTCTTAGTGACGATTTCTTCTCATTTGCATTGCGATTTCTTCTGGCGATTGCTTCTTAGGTCGCCGCTCTCTCATGCTCGCTGCTCTCATTTGAAAGATCTCCCTCTCACTGGATCTCTCTTTTCTCCCTCTTTCTGTTCTCCCCTCTCTCGCACCTCTCTAGATATCTGATCAAGACTTCCATCGCCTGCAGCCTCTGCACTCAGATCGAGATTTCAGATTTTTTTGGTCGATCTGCAAATTTGTAAGTGATTAGAGAAGATAACCCAATGTTTTTTTTTTTTTTTTAATTTGTTGAAAAAGGATCCATTTTGGATGAGTGAAACTGGAAATCGTGGGTTTATCCATGGGTTTTTCAGATCTTCTTACTTCTTTTGCTGATACGGAAGCACAAGTGGTCTCACAATATGCCATTTTCGTAGGGTTCTTTTATTAATTATTATTTATTTTTGAGGAAAAACAGAGTTTATCGAGAAACTTGTTTTTCGCCTCTGATGGGCTGACATTAGCCAAAATATCAGGCCAGTGTCCGAAAATATGAGCTATCTTTATTAGGCAATGCTGATATATGTGCTGAAACTGAGGTATCCATGGAGGAATGAGTAGATGAGATTACCCACTTGACTGGGTATTGGGAGCTTTCATCTTACAGAAAACACATGATTTGGGTGTATGGCACTGGGAGATTACTACCATCTTTGGTGATTATTCTTCTCTACTTTTTTCATCTTACAGAAAACACATGATTTGGGTGTATGGCACTGGGAGATTACTACCATCTTTGGTGATTATTCTTCTTTACTTTTTTTGCTTTTGGTTGTTTCCATCATATTGTTTTAATTAAGCATGATATGCTGATTTACCAGGTTTTCATGAGAGAATGCTTGTCCATCTGTTTGGTTTTTAGTCTCATGGCTGTTTGAATCTTATTATAATATTTCATTGGACTGAATAAGGATGGCGTCATGTTGTGATCATCATCAGCAGAAGAAGAAACCCAAACATGGGCACCCCACATCCGGGCCAGGCAAAAAGCAGAAGGAAAAACCCAAACATGGGCAGCTCACATCCCGGGCCAGGCCAAACTACATAGCCCAAAACAATGGCAGCTCACATCCCGGGCCAGGCCAAACTACATAACCCAAAACAATGGCAGCCCACACTCAGGGCCGGGAAAGTAACAAAGTAACAATGTATTATGTCCTTATTAAGTGTGAAATGTAAGCTCATTGAAGGTAATCTAAATAATGGTTAGGTACACCTTTCTGTGAAAAATGAGTTACTAGACCTCAATAACATGCTTTCTTTGATTTCATCGACTTTTTTTCATTTTTTATCTTAAAGTTCTGTATAAAAGCAATTACATTTCCCAAACAATGGGGTCTGTACTTCTGGAAAACTGGTTCTAGGGTGTCTCCAAATGGCTCCATTTTTGCATTCAGACAACATTCTTTCATATTTAGGGTTTGTTCATTTTGTATTAATCTCTCATACCCAGAAAATTGTGGAATCTACATCTTATTTGCTAAATTTACTGCCATGGCACTATTGATTCAATGAAAATCAACTCCATAGTTAGTTTACTGCCTTTTAGCCATTGTCTACTTTTATTTTTGCAAGATTTGATTACAATTATCCATTGCCAAACTGAGATTCAGACTAATTCATAGTCGAATTAATGATTATAGGTGTCCTGAGCTTTATAGTGAGGGTTCTTGAGAAGGGTCTGAGGTTTATGTTAGCTTTCTTTTAGTTGCATGTTTTCAAAGAATGTGGTTTGTTGGGCTGGTTGCCTGGCCCAAGTTAGAGAGTTCCTTATAGGTTCATGTCCTTTTTTGGGACCAAAGCATTAGAGAAGCCCAGTATTCAAAATTCTTCTGTTCTTGTTCTGTGCAAGGCTAATTGACTCTATTCTAGTCAAAATGACTCGACTCTTTCTCAAGTTGATTTACTTTTGACCTGGGAAGCGATCTGGTTTCTCTTGTTGTATTGTCCACTTTTCTGAATTCTTCCACATCAGTACATGCATGCAAGATCCTCCACTACAGTTATTGTGCACTTTGCTGCAACTCTTTGTTTGAATTATGGTTCATTGATCTATGTTTTCATGCAATGGGCCTCATGGGTGAAAATGTCTTGTCTCCCAAATAAGAAGATCCTAGCCATATCTAGTCTTTGGTATTTTTAGTAGGATCTTCTCATCTGTGTGCTTGTCAGGACACTCTTCATCAATGGTAGGATCCATGACCTCAGCAAGGGGTATGCCAACTGTGCATTTGCTGTTGTACAGGGCTCTGCAATTCCTCCAGTTAATAAACTGTCAGCTTATAATTTTTTTCTTCTCTTGCATTTGCTGGCCAATTTTCCATATGGCATTATAATTAATTTATAATGGGAATATGGGGGTTTAAGTCAGGGCCCTGAGTTTCCTTTTAGATCTTCCATAGACAAACTTATTAAGACCTTCTCCACCATTGGTCAAATCTCTTGCCATATGTTGACCCTATGATGAGATGATTCCCATGACAGCAATTTTGGCAATATTTACTTGGACCGAAGATTGACTCAAAGCATTTGTGCACCTTGAACACCATGTGTAAAAATTCTTTGTAAACATGATGAATTCCCCATTTTAAACACTTTGCTTATTTGAACATAATTGTTTATGCAGTACAATTTCTAAACTTAATGAGAGGAACGACTTTATTGTGGAGAATGAGATAGATACGACATCTAACTCTTCTAGATCCCAAAAAGATGTACACATGAAAAGGACGTTGACTGTTTGGAATGATTTCCATTACGTGGAGATGAATGGATTTTGGACTGCAGTATGTAATCATTGTTCGGGATTATTTACAGGTTCGAGTATTGGTGGAACTTGTATGTTTTCTCTTTATTTTCCTGTTTTTAAACATCAAGCAATCTTGGACAAAGCCCTACACTTTTCACGATATGATTCTCATGTGAAGAAAGTGATACGATTGTTGATTTTAGACTTTTGGTGTTTGGTCTGTTTGTTAACTTTCGCTGTAAATTCATATGGGCGTTTTTGTTGGTTGTTTTGCATGTGAATTTCAGGTGAAGAGGATAAATTTGGTTTATGGTGGAGGGAGTGAGATGTTTGAAACTTGTAATTTTGGCAAAGGATCTCAAGAAACTTAAAGAGATGAAAGAGGATACCGTAGTGAGCTTCAATTCAAAAATCATTTTAGTTGAGTTTAATTTTAGTGGATTGTAACATTATTATTATCATCATGTATATGTCTATCTTATGAAGACCTCATTCAAAAGAAATGATGCAAATTAAAGTTTTCTTTTTCGAATTTTAATACTCAAAGACTTAATTGGAATTTTTTTTTAAAAAAAATCATCAATTGAAAAGTTCAAATATATCTTATTTTTTCTTTAAAATTATTTTAAGGACGTATTTAATGTGCCTTAAATCCAATATTTTGTTTAAAAACTTGAAAAACTTGGTTGATTTAGTTAGAATTAATTTGACTCAATAAAAATTTAAGTTGAACAATTCAAAAGTTGTTTTTTTAAACTATAACCATGTAATCTAGTCTTAATTTCAAATTTTAATTCAGATTATTAGAATAATGGGTTGAAAACAGGTAAATGGGCCTTTATCGGGCCGTGGACGGTCCATCAGGATTATCGGGACGAGCCGGGCTTAAAGCTAATCAGACTCGTATTGTCGGGCCGGACCGAGGACTGTCCAATTATTCAATCAGGCCGGGCCGGACCTGGGTCCGTTTACAGGCCTAGTTACTCTCAGGCATCAACTTGTGTCGAGACGGTTATGGGGATAATAGGTAAAATTCTGAATGCACGCAGTCTCCCCCAAACCACGGACATTGGATGACTATATAATTCAACCATATGACCTCTAGTTCAAGCTTAAAAACATCCCATTTCATTTTAAAAAAAAACAAATGCTTGGAAAACTATTACTTTTTATGGGTAATGGTATGTAGAAAGAAAGACTGAAATAGAATAATATAACAGACAAATAATAAAAACAAAATAAATGCATTTTCTTCCCCAAATAAAATTAATAAATATTATTTGAATCCTTAAAAACCCATGGTTAATTTTTGTTCGGCTGCCTTTTACTTTATGCATGACTATTCAAAATAATAATCATAACTATTCAATTTTACGAAGTACTGATATATATAAGACATATTGAATTTTGTTCAAAGTCAATATAAAGTTATAAACCTATATTCCAGCCCACAATCGTTCTTGTGAGAGAAATTTTTTATATTACCAGTTTTTTTTTTTTTTTTTTTTAACTAAAAGAGGGTTGGAGCATTTGCATCTAAGTAGGATTGCAATCTGGGCAAGCGAGTTTGGTTTAATGCTAAAATTTGACTCTTTCATATCTAATTTGGATCACTGATTTTCCTCTCTATGGACTGGAAATTCTCGACTCGATCCGATCCGAATTCTATCTCGAGTCAATCCTAATTCTAACTAGACCCGCATTCTGAACCCATTTAAGTCTAATTTTAGCCGGGTTGGGTTGGGTCAGGTTAGATCAGGTCGGGTTAACTTGAAAATTCCTCAACTCAACTCCACCCAAATTCCATGTGGGTTTTTTCTTCTCCACCTGACCCGCTGACCCGATTCTCATGACTCGACCCGCATGGTTTCTCAAGTTGGGTCATGCGGGTCGGGTCAAAACCCAAACCGAGTTTCACCCCTAAATGGACAATCAGCAACCGCAGATATTTTTTTCTGTAATTTCTTTCTTTTTTTCACCCAACTCGGCCAACGTGCAGGCCCAGATAACAACCCAACTCGGTTAGGACCAAGGGTATAAATCTCGGCCGAAATCTTGGCCGATATTTTAAATATCGTCTTTTTTATTTTTTTAAAAGGAATCTTTTCAAAAAGAAAGAGCTACCGAAATTTCCAAAAAACAAAAATTTAAAGAGAGAGAAAGATCTCGGCCGACACAAAAATTCGGCCGAAATCTCAGTTGGGCCGAATTTTCGACCCGTAGACTGCCCAGGACTGATGTGCAGGCCCAGCAGAACTTATTTTGTTTCTTCTACTTTTCTTTATCCATTATGTTTTTAGTCAAATGACGTTCAGCCAGACTTGTACACAGAATTCAGAAGTTAATTCAGATTGCTTTGAGCAAATTCTAGTTCTCTCCTTTATGATGAGTTCTTTTTATTTTCTTTTGAGTTTATGTTAAATTTAGTTTCAATTTGTGCAAGTGTTTAATGGCATTTTGGATTTTAAATGTTGAAGTAATTGCATTAAGATTGTGTAATTAGGATTGAATTTCATAATTCAATTTTGGTTCAATTGAATTTTCACTTCTTAGAAGAATTTCAGATGGTGTCAGATTTCTCCTTGAAGTTTGACCTTATTCCATTCTTTTGGTGAAAAGGTGGGATTTTTGTCCATCCATTCAAAGCTATGCTTACCTGGAGTAAGTAATTGAGTGGCGTTACTCTTTCAAAGTTGATCCAAAGATCTCTTTAGGCCTAGAATTCTTTGAGTTTGGATTTTCTTAGATTTGTATTGAATTTAAACCGAATCTTGCAAAATTCTACTTTATTAAAGTGTGGAGGCATAGGTTATGTTAAACTCGATCCTTTCTTTCGTAAAGTCCAGTCAAGGCCTAGTCCGTTGATAGCCCTATCTCATTCATGTATATAAATAGAGAGAGAGAGAGAGAGTCTATTATGAATAGATCAATTATATTTTATGGTTTTTTTCTCTTAATTGAATCGAATTAACCCAATCTATAGACCCAAATTTGACCTTAACAAGGGACTCCAGCCCAGGCCCAGATCGGGTCAGGCCTGAGTGACACTGGCCTGACCCAACCAAAAAAATCTGAAACTCAGTTCCACTTGGCCAGGATCTGAGTTCAATTAGACTCGAAATTAGGGACAGTATAGAATCGACCTTTAACAAATTTTTAAATTTTTTTTTTTCAAAAAAATATTGTTTCAACCATTTTTCAGTTAGAATCTTGTATTGGGTATATTTTAAAAAGGTTTAGAAGCAAGTTCTTCAAGTGCAAAAGTATTTATCAATTTCAACCATTTTTTTCTTCAGATTTGTCTATATTGAGTTATTTTCATCATTCTTTTTTGGATTTTTTTCTAAGATAGTCTTAATTTTGGGTTTTTTAAAATAATTTAATGCAATGATATTGAGTGTTCATAGAATTGAATAAGATTTTCCAAGTTTTTTTCAAAAAAGTTGTGAAATCTGGATTTTCTAAGATAATTCTCAAATTTAGATTTTTTGGGAATTTTTTTTTTAACGAAATGATATACTAAATGAAGATCCTTTAATTTGATTGTTATAATTTATAGCGATTCTATATGATTTTTCTAACTTTTCAATATTTTCATAAAATTTAGATTTTTTTACAAAAAGGAATTTATGCATTACATGACACTGGAGAACACAAATTTCATATCAAGCCTTTCCTTATATTGGTTTTTCATTTCTAAAAGTTTTTGGACACTTTCCAATTATTTAGAACATACTTTGTTCTAGGTTTGAAACTCAGGCGGGTTGTAACGACCTGACCTGAACACATGACTAAGGGTCTAACTCATTCTGATATTGTCCGCTCCGGGCCTCGCCCACAAGCGAGCCCGCACAGTTTTGTTTCTGGGCCCTGGCCAAAAGCCTCACACTAAAGTAGAGGTGGATGGCTTCAAATAAACCCACCAACTTCTTCCTCCCAAACCGATGTGAAACTTCCCACATCAGTTTGGTGTGTTCACACCAAGGGGCAGGGTATCACACGGGTCAAGTCGAATTTTCAAAAATCCAATCCTAACCCATGTCAAAATTTGCTCAGCTCGACCTGACCTGATTCAAATTGTCGATCTGAATAACTTAACCCAATCCGACTCTACCCAACATGACTTGGACCCATAGATTTCACCTAATTATCTAAAAGGATCCAAGCAAACCAGAAAGGGAGAACGTGAGGGAAAACATGGCTTTGTTTGTAGAAGCCTCATGGCATCTCTTTCGTACTTCTCTGCACCAAAAGCATTTAGAAAAAGAATAAAGCCGTGAAAGATTAACGTATACAATTGGTTGGTGTATGGGCGGCTCTACCTTTACACAGGCCCCGCCCTGGGTATAGGCGAAGTAGGCGGTCGTCTAGGGCCCCCAAATAAAAAAGGGCCCCCAAGTCCATAAGTTCATTTACTATATGTTAAATATTTAATAATGTCTATTTAAAATAGATATACATTCTTGTCTGGTTGGTTAAAATTCTCCCTCTATAGAAAAAGGACGTAATTTTTTTTTATCAAATTATTTAATAATAATAATGAAAAAGCATAGATTTCTTAAAAAATTAAAATAATGATACTAACAATCATAATAATTATTATTAAATTCTCATTTTATTGAGTTTAATAATAATAAAATAATTTTAATTAATAAAGACTCTTAAAATATCTATCATCTAAATAAAGAAAAGAGAAATCTATATTGAGTTGATAATTTGAATTAAAAAATTTAAAGCTTTTAAAATTTGAAGAGATGAAAAACATAACTTTATTCATTTGATCAATGTAGATTTTATTAGAACTAATATACAAGTATAAATCATTATAATTAAGATAATTTTTAATTTTTTAAAAAATAATAAAAAAATGAAAAATGAAAATAATAATATATTCGTTTCAAATGAGAATTTGCATTAATGTCACACTCCATATGATAAAAGATGCATTACCAAAAGAATGAATTGTTGTTTTCCAAATGCATGAATTGTTATAAAATAATATTAATTATACAAATTACAGTTACCTATGCAGAAATAAGTTTTTCAAAATTAAAATTGATGAAATCTTATCTTCGGTCTAAAATGTCACAAGAAATATTGAATAAATTAGCTATCTTATCTATTGAAAAATAAATGTTAAAAAAACTTAAATATTGTAATTCAATTAGTAATTTTGCTTCTCAAAATAAGAATAAATTTTAAATAATACTTTGTTATAATATTTTATTTAGTTTCACGCATTGTAAAAAAAAATTATATGATTTTATTTTTTACGAGTATATAAAGGCCCCATCTTAAAAATCTCGCCTAGGGCCCCTGAAATCTCAGGGCCGGCCCTGCCTTTACAATAAGAGGTGACGCAGTCGTGGGAAGGGGTGTAGCAAGGGTCTTCTCTTGCCGTTCGAATTCGACTCCGTCACGTTATAAGAATCTGTGTCAGGTCAGGTAAGGTCAAATCAGTTTAAAAAGATTAATCTAACTTAAATCTCATGTAGATTTTTTCTCCTTAATCCAACTCTATCTGAATTTGAAATTTCCATAAGTCAACTCACAAAATTTTCGAGTCAAGATTTCACCCCTATTTTGTTCATATCAAAATTTAGGTTCTTAAGGGTTCATCCCTTTTCTAACCAAAATATACTCACAGTAGATTTTTCTATTTTTCTCTATGTTTTTATATTGTTATAATTTTTCTAAATATTAAAAAAAAAATTGAAGAGAGAAACTAAGTAGGTACCAAAAAAATATAGAACCAATACTTATTAACAATATGTCATATCAACTGATACATACAAACCAACATTTTCAGTTCTCGGGAACTAAATGAAAGCCCTACAATTGCAACTTGGGTCTTAGCATGAATTGAGTGAGAGTCCAACTTATCTACTTGACTTGCAAACGGTTTTAGATATCAGACTTGGTCTCGAACGCAAAAGCAATCGAGTCTGAGTCCTATCAATCAATTTTGAGTCTGAGTCCAAAAGCAGGCTCGACTTTTCCTATAAGTGGAGTAGTTTGTTGTCTAAGTCCTCCAAATAGATAGGGCTCCTAATTCCACAAACTCCTTTATTATATAGGTCTAAAAAATAAAAAATTTAATTTAATAAAATAGACCTAAAATAATAAGTCCATCTTAAGGGTTACAATTGCAGTTGATCAATGGGAGATGTTTCACACTTTGTAATAAAAAGGTATAATTTTATTTTTCATGAGGGTATAAAAGACCCATTTTAAGAATTCATCTAGGGTCCATGAAATCTCAAGACCAATACTGTGGTCGAGTCATAAAATGAGTTACTCGTATCAAGTAGAACTGTGTTCCAATTCAACTTGAACAATTTTTAAAAACAATGAGAGAGAGAGAGAGTTCATGAAGATGGGACAGCCACAAAGATAGGATGAGTTAGGGGGGTATGCTTGGTGTAGTGAGAATTTTTTTCTTCTTTTTTTAAGATTTTTTATTTAATATCCACTCAAATGTTGAAAAGGCCGTATCCACACAAAAGAAGATGAGGAGTTAGTGATATTTGGTATTTGTCTCCATTTAAGCTATGTAACCTTCGCCACCCATTCCCCACCAATTCCGATCTACTACAAGAGTACTAGCCTTCACTCATAAGTTTTCTTTAGGCATGGGAGGACACGTGGCATTTTAATATCTTAAATTTATAGAGACTAAAATAATCTATTTAGAGTGCACAACTCATCTTTTGAAAAATAATTCAAAGAGGTTAAAGCCTTATAAATTAAAAAAAAAAAGTTTAATTAATATAATTGTAGTAATTTCTCACTCATCAATATGTACTATCAGTTTACCATTGGTTGATCTTTTTACGTATAGAAAATCAAACTATAGAAATTTATTTTAGATTCAAAAATTATATTTTATCAGTAGACCAATGAGATCAATTTGGAATATAGAAAAAACAAATATCTTAATATAAAAATTGGGGCCCACATTTTTCCAAATAGATCGAATTATTCATCTATGATTAACAACAAATATTATGAGTTCTATCATGCGAATTGCTTTCAATTGAGTGATGTTGCCCCTCGGTCAGTCTAACCATGGGCCTATGATATTCACTAGGGTTAAAGCTCGAGTCGGATCAGGTCTGGTTTTAATAAATTCAATTTAACCCATCATAATTTATTGAATCTGACCCGAACGACAGACCTGAATTATTTAACCCGTTCTGACTCGAATTTCTGACCCAAATCAATTCGAATGTTGTTTTATAACTTGATGCACTTAGGTCGAATTGGACCGAATGTATTTAAATTTCTCAACTCCATCTTATTCAAATTTCATACGAATTTTTATTTTCCTAACCTGACTTCACCTGAAGTATACAAATACATAATTCAAATCCATAAATTTCTTGGGTCGGATCATGCGGATCGAATTAAAATCCGACCCAAGTTTCATCTCTAATATTCATAAAAGATAGATTCAATATTTACATATGGGTAAATTTGAAAAGTATTTTCATGATATTTTAAGAAAGAATAGGTTTATTTAATTTAAAGAGTCATAATTATAAAGAATCCAAAGATTAACAATTATAACAAATCAGTTTTAAATGAATTTTTAATTTAATAAGAAGATCCAATATATTTAAATTAAATTTGAAACAATTCACAAATAATAAATAAATAATGTAATTTCAAACTTTAAATAAGCCCCACGCACATTTTCAAGTGGTGCCGTTGCCGTGGCCGCCGCCGCCCGATTAAGAATAAGTGTTGGTATATGTCGTGTTCATATATTTTTTAGTCTTACTTTATGTTATTGTCGTAACATTAGGACATAATTTTGAACATATGCTTAAATATCTTATATTATATAATATATTTTATTATTAAACTTTTCTGCAGGGCTGACCATTTTAGAATCAAAATTGTTTATTAATCTTATATAATGCATTTCTCCCAATTCCAAGGCTGCACAGATTTCAATTTGCACAGCTTTAGTGGGCCACTTGGGTTCATGGAATTAAAGTGTAGTATCTATAAAATATCTATTTAATTTGATTGGATGGATGAGTAATTTTTTAAAAATTAAAAAATTAATAATAAAAAAATATTGAATTAGATCAATAGTATGTATAAATTAAATTGACATCACAATGAGTACTAATACATTATAAATTGGACAACACATATTTAGGTGGGATAAATACAAGATTTGACCCACAGTAGTTCAACTGATTGACTCTTGTCTTAAGAAGTGGAAGGTTATACGTTCGAGTCTCCATTACTTAATCTTGGTGTGTCATACGGACAGTAGACTCACCTGTGAGAATTTTAATAGAACTGTTTTCCACACGTAAATTCAAAAAAAGAAATACAAGAGGTGAGAAATGACATAATTTGTGTGAGATGGCGATAAAAACAATGATTAATTGCAATAATTTTTTTATGATCCACAATTACAAGACTAAAAGAATGAGGTACAAATTTCGTTTCAAATCAATTTTTAATCTGCTCTGTCGATATTTCGGTCATGTCGATTATCATGATCGTCTTCCACCAGCCCTTGATCCTTCTGTCCCCTATGCGTTGAAAAAGCCTTGTGGGGTTTGTTCCAAGCCTAGGAGGGGTGTATAAATAGGTTAAATCTCCAAAATTTTATCAATTTTTTTTAAATTTGTCCAAAATATCTAAATTTCAGGTGAAATATGACGAATACAAGTAGATACAATCTTTTTTTTCCAAAAAATCACCGATATTTTTAATTTTTATATTTCGGCTCAGATACCAAATTGAAAAAAACTTCAGGTGAAAGTTTGAATTTCGACTAATATTTATAACTCAGCTCCTTGATGAGTTGATTCGCCCTGAGTTACATAATTTGTGTTCGGATCACTTTGACCCAACCCATGGACGCCACATAACCATTCACCGCCATTGTTACAAATACTATTTTCGGGATATTAAAGTGATTGATAATACTAAGATATTTTCAAATTCTCAGATTTTACTGAGAAATTAACAAAAAAATCTTGCTGAAAATATAATAAATAAAAATATTAATACAATTAAATATTAATAAGAAATTTATCAAAATATTATCACGATATTATTATTTAGTACGATTTTATCAAAAATTTACTGATATCTGATAAATCTCATAATATTAATGAGAATTGAAATTTTGCAGATAAAAATATAATAAATTTAAAAATACCATAGGTATCTGATACAATCACGACCCGAGGTTGAGGATCAATTCTTCCGTTGCTTATCTCATCATCCACACTCTTGAAGACCATGTTCGCTTAGACGGGCAGTAGCCATCTCTCTTATCTCCACAGTTCTCCACCAACCTCACCCTTTCTTCTTCCCATCTCCTTCCCTCACCTCTCACTTCTCACCTTCCTCCCCAACAAACATACCAACAGGTAAGATTCACTCTCTCTGTCTCTCTGCATTTCCATCAAACATATTGCAGGAATTGATTCTCTCCATCCAATCTTTGTTCTTTTCTCCTCTCAGGATTTTCATCAAACAGGTTAAAAGCATTGCCCCATCTCATCATTTGAATTTAGAATCTAAAAAAGAAAAGAATTTTCCATGTGATCACCTTCTTCTCCTTCTACTTTGTTAGTGGTGTCTATTTCATTCATTTCCTCTGTCAGGATTTATATCAAACTAGTGTCATGCATTGCTTGCTCACATAATTTGATCGTAAACTCTTTAAAAAGTCATATATCATCACCATCATCTTCTTTTTCTCTTAGAAAACCTTTCTCAAGATTTCCATGACATACGTTGCAAGCATTGCTTCTGCCATCGTTTGATTTTAAATATCCTTTTGGTTGCACGGAAAGGAAACTGTTTTCCTGGAAATTAGTCATTTTTTTAATAAAAGAAGGCTAAATTCATTACTTGTTTAGCTAAATTATAGGTTTTTTCCCTAAGATCTTAAAAGCTCATTTTTTTCAGATCGTCATATTCATCATCTTCTTCTTCTGCCTTACAGATCTTACTGAACCAAAGAAAAGATGAGAAGGGGGATCTCTCTATGGCAACTGGGCCAATCCATCACCCGCCGCTGCATTGCTCAAACTGACATTAAGAAGCCAACGGTTGCAGGAAGGCGGTTCTTTGCCTCTGAATCCGAATTGAAGAAGACAGCCCTGTATGATTTCCACGTTGAGAATGGGGGAAAGATGGTGCCATTTGCCGGTTGGAGCATGCCAATCCAGTACAAGGATTCGATCATGGATTCGACACTGAATTGCCGTGCCAATGGCAGCCTGTTCGATGTTTCCCACATGTGTGGGCTCAGCCTCAAGGGAAAGGATTGTGTACCCTTCCTCGAACAGCTGGTGATTGCTGATGTTGCTGGGCTTGCGCCTGGGAATGGCACACTAACGGTGTTCACTAATGAGAAGGGAGGGGCCATCGATGATTCAGTGATCACTAAGGTGAAAGATGACCACATATATTTGGTTGTGAATGCAGGGTGCAGGGACAAGGATCTTGCTCACATTGAGTCTCATATGAAGGCTTTCAAGGCCAAGGGAGGCGATGTTGATTGGCATATCCATGATGAAAGATCACTACTCGCACTTCAGGTTTAACTTCTTCTTCCTTCTAGCAATTTTTGTGGTTGGCATTGAATTCTGTTGGATTTGTTGGTTTTATCTAATTGTATGATATATGTTTGATCGAAAGTTCTGATAATATTTGTGGAATGTGGTTTCATTAAGACCTTGTGATGTTCTAGTTGTTGGATTGCACACTTGAAGCTTTGGGGGGTCAATGTGGGTCACATGGTTAAGATCCAAGCTGCTGATCGGGTGGATCGTATTGGATGTCCATCGATGTTGGAACATGTTGATAGGCAGCTTGGACTGTGGTTGAATGGAAAATTTTGGCATTTAAGTTTGTGTGTGGCTGTGTATGTAGGTTTCTCACTTTCTGAACATTTATTTATGTGATCTGGTGAAATTTTTTTTCCCCCTACTTGTGTGATTTCTCCAATCAATGCACCAACGATGGTGCTACTACTGCTTGAGGTTTGGAGCGTGATGGCATGACTATGAATTCAAATGCATTTACTTATGCACTTCTTTCCAAAACAAAAACTCTAACAAGACACTCTCTAGCGAGACTTGATACCAAGACTTCCCTTTAAATGGATGTTGAGCCCCACTTCATCACGTGTGGTGTAAAAAGGATCATATTGAGTAAGAGTTCTATGAGGTTTCACTCCCATTTGATTATCCTATCCCTTGATTTTAAACTTTCAAAATCAATGACATTTTTTAGCGTTAAATAAAAAATCAATGACTTGTATTCGTCAAAACTTAAAGGCCAAGATTATATGGCTCAGATAATTAAATGGTGATGAAACTTTACACACTTTTATCCATGTAAATGCTTATCTACTAAACCCAATTATGTAGGTCCTTTGTGTAATACTTCATTATAATATCAGAGTTTATCCTCTATGTGGAGCTCCAAGTTTAATGTGGGTCATGTTTAGTTTTACACTTTGATCTATTTGATGGGAAGTCTCATTAGAGAGTCTCACTGGCAAAGTCTTGGTAGCCTACGCTCTTTTGCAAAACTTGGTCTTGAGACTTGTTTCAGTGCCTGCTTATAATGTTTGTCCTGAATTACCACCAAACTTCTGTTATCCATCTTTCTGTGAATTTCATCACTGATCTGCTTGTTGCTGTTCGGATGAAATGTAAGTATCTTTCTGTGGCTTTGCAGTCTGATAGTAGAAATTCACCATTCACATTGGGATCCAAGTGAATTCTGAAAACCTCGCTTTTGTGAAATCACTTTTCGACCCAGGACTGCTTCAGAATGAAGGCCCACAAAAAAAGTAGTCTCACTAGTCTGAGGTAGGAAAAAGGATTTCATCTCTTCAATGAGAATCCATTTGACCTGTCCCTATAGAAGCGACCGATCATCTAATAGGCCACTAATTACAAAGAAAAGGGAGTTATTAGGTTCCGTTGTCATAGACCTGCCACCCAGGAAGAACCTTTGTGTTACATTTATGATGGGTTGAAGTGCTAAAATTAAAGGGCTAGCATTCAGTTTTTTGTTTTTGTTTGAAGTTGTTTGGTATCTACTCAAATTCATGAATACCACATCTGTTATTGATGAGGAAAAATAAAACAATACTCATTTATGAAGGCTTTGCCACTTCTATAAATGTTCACGCTGCAGGGTCCTCTTGCTGCACCAGTCCTTCAGCTGCTGACAAAAGAAGATTTGAGCAAACTATACTTTGGTGAGTTCCGAATGCTGGATATCAAAGGGATACATTGCTTTCTCACAAGAACTGGGTATGTTTCTCTTGGTTCCTTAAAATACTCATTATTTCATATTTAGATCACTGAACTTCCATCTCCTCTGCATTTTGGTTTATATGCCTGTAATGATTTAAAACACTCTATTACATAAATAGCAGAATGCTACGTACAAATATAAGTTCAGATTGGGTTAACTTGTGTTTGTTATGATTTCATGTTGAAGGTATTTCTTACGATAAGAGGCCCATGCTAACTTCATGGAGCTTTTATCCAGTTTTCGGGCTTTTTACTGCAATAGCGAAACTATATAATCCTCAAAATATCATTCGTTTTTTTAATTCTAAAATTGGAATGGGTACTGATAAATGCAGATCCATTTTTTCCTTTGAAAACAAGTTAATACATGCTCTCTCTCTCTCTCTCTCTCTCTCTCTCTCTCTCTCTCTCTGAATCTGTAATACATGCACTGTAGCTTAAAAACAATTTACACAGGAGGATTTCTAAAAGGTACGATTTAAATGCCAATTCTATCCAAACAACACTTGATTTCTATCAAGTGAGAGGGATTAGGATGTCCATCATTTGATACTATATCGTTCTTGAATAGTTTCATAGGCCACATTTGTTCTCTAGATCACCAGCCTGTATTACTATAAATATGTGAATGTGTAAATTTGGTAAGCTACTTATTTGAAATGTTGAATTTTTTTTAGCTAATTGATATATAATTTGTATGTTGATGTTAGTTTTTAAGGCACCAAGTGCTTCAGAGGCAAGTCAGGTGCCTGATTTCCTTTCCATGTGAATTTCCAGGTACACCGGTGAAGATGGTTTTGAAATATCTGTTCCTTCAGAGCATGCTGTAGATCTTGCAAAAGCTATCCTGGAGAAATCAGAAGGGAAAGTGAGATTGACAGGCTTAGGTGCCCGTGACAGTCTCCGGCTTGAAGCAGGCCTTTGCTTATATGGTAATGACATGGAACAGCATGTGACTCCTGTGGAGGCTGGGCTTTCATGGGCAATTGGGAAGAGAAGAAGAGCAGAGGGTGGATTCTTGGGTGCTGAAGTGATTCTAAAACAGCTCGCAGACGGCCCACCGGTCAGACGTGTAGGTTTCTCCTCCACAGGCCCACCTCCAAGAAGTCACAGTGAGGTTGTCGACGCAACTGGAAAGGCCATTGGGGAGGTTACAAGTGGTGGATTCAGTCCATGTCTTAAGAAGAATATTGCAATGGGGTATGTGAAATCTGGAACCCATAAGCCTGGAACTGAGGTTAAGATTGTTATTCGAGGGAAATCCTACGACGGGGCCATCACAAAAATGCCATTTGTTCCCACAAAATACTACAAACCCTCCTAGAGGAGGAGGGTGCCTTTTGTCTTAATTCTCTTCATTTGAAATGTTTGTGATGAATGTTGAATGTTATAACTAACATCATCTTTTGCATGAATTCATAAGTTGATTTCTGAAATATGGAAATTGACCACTACATATTCTGTCACAGTTTTTATGGTGAGTATACTAGATTAAGAGCCAAGCTTCAAGGGTGGTGATCACGGGCTTTTAGAGGTTTTGCCTCTCAAATGAAATGTAGTGATCCCATTTCCTTACACATTTGAACTTTTGATTACTTACAGTTCTTTAAATAGACATTCCAATGCTTTGGTTCTACAGAGTTCTTGCACATTCCAAAAACATTTCCACATTCATTTTTTATAATGTTTAGGGAAACACTGCCCAGATACATCTTAGCCATTGTAGCCCTTTATGGCCATTAAAATACAGCCCACGTACCAACATTTATGGACTTAACCATTAATGTTTACAATGAAATCCTATCCCAATGAATAAAATGCCATCTCTACTATCCTCTCTTAATAGTACTTTTTAGTTTTCGGAGTAATTATGGGCACCGTGGTGTCCTGAAAAACAGTTGACAGAGTTGGCAAGGGGAGTTTTCCCTTGAGATGGATTGTCACTGCAAAGGTTTGTTTAATAAAGAATCATTTGCTGTTTGGTTCCTTGACTTCTGGTGATGTTGGAAGAAATCTGTGGATTAGACATAACTAAAAGATAAATGTTGATAATATAGATAAGATGGTGAACATTAAATGGATGGCTAGAAACAAATAAATTTTCCAACTCAATAGATATATCCAAAGATCCATTCACCATTTTCTAACAGAGTATGAATATTCTTCTACCTCTTATTGTTACTTTAAGCACTAGATTTTTACTGTAATAATTTATGATCATTTGCAAATGTTGGCTATAACAAAATTCTAACAGCAAAACTGGCTCAAACTTTACGTATTTAAACAGTTTCAATGACCACCAAGAATTGAATAGCTCAAAGAAGTTTTTTTTTTCCGAAAATTACCACACTTGGTACTGGAACTTGAATCTGGAGCCAAACCCGATTGAATTTCGAAAGGAACCAGCTTTGCTCAATTTCAGGTTTTCGGTTTTTGGACATGCACCAGGCAGAATCTGCACTCTCTCATAGGCAAAATAGCTAATTGTTTGCAGTCCTTAGACAGCAGAATAGATCCACCCCAATAAACGTAAGATGTTTCAAATGGTATCAGATAATGTTTACTAAGAAACAATTCCAGGTTAGAACAATTATTTTTTTCTCTGTGAAGAATAAAATGATCAGCTTATAGCTTCTTATAAACTAAGAACAGAAGATTGGTGCACACATGCGGATTGCAGAGAGAGAGAGAGGACTCTCATTGAGTGAGAATTTCAACATCCAAAAATAACAAGGCTGTTTGGAGAACCACATCCGAAATGTGGCAATAAAATAAGGCTGTCTAGAACAAACCAAAAAGGAACTAATGAAACTAGCAGCACTTAGAGCAGAAAAATGTAAGCCTGCTATTGCCCTTTATAACTCCTCCCTCATAGACTCGCTCCTTGCCAAATCCAACTACCCTCCTTTAGTTATGGTCATGGACCTTGCCCGGAGATTCAGAAATATCCCCCTGAACGTGCAGCAACATAAACCAACTCAGTTCACTTTTGTCATGTCAGCAAACAAAATTACAAACTACACAAAACAAGTAGGAGACTAGGCTAGCAACTGGGATAAGGCCAGACTGAGGCTGGTGAAGGTCCAATCCATATATTCAGGCCCTTGATGCGGTCCAGTCAGGTTCGAGTCAGCCCATTAACCTCCATCTTGATGGGAGGCCTGGCCATGGATTCAACCTGCCAGCCTAATAATAGACTTATCCCAATTTGCAACCCTACTCTGTATTTGAGGTAATAAATGAATACCAGCAACACGCAACGAAGCTGTGGAACACGACCCGGAATTGCAATGGCATATATTGGTAATTTACCCACCCCACTATTGGCCAAAACTGCAAAATTGTCAAACTCATTTAGTTCCATTGGCTTCATGAAGATGCAACAACAAAAGAAAGAAAACATACCGTCCATGCTGTCAATTGCACCGAGGGATAATCCTTCTTGACTTTTTGTTTAACTTGAGACCATGGTCTTCCTGTACAGGAGAAGTTTGTAAGAAGCATATTTTAAAACAAGTGAAAAAAAAATATATCAAATTCAGCTTCAACAGGTACGTTCTTTCAAGTTTCTCTGCAGATTAATTAGTGAACCCAGTCATCTACAGAACCATTCATGTGCACAGAACAGTAGTCACTATTATTTGAATTAAAAAACTCTTTTTAGGCACACTGCTCTTACATGCCATCTGAAGCCTCATGCTTTTAACTTTAAAAGTTCTGCTGATCGTCTTTTTTGGATTTCTTCAAATAAAGTTGCAGAATTAAACTACTATGAGAACATATAGTGTTACACAGTTTAACATTCATGACACAATAACAAAAGGATTGGCACCTGTGTGGGAGAGCCACCAGATACCCCTACTGCGAGAACCTAGACTTGTTTCATTTCTTTGAAGGTGAAAGCACATTTTAAGTTGGTCGCAATGGATATATTCTTACTTCTAACCACTTAAAAGGGTGGGAAAGTTTCCTGATCAACATTTATTTCATGCGACGGTCAGATGACTAACCAGTTGACCATCTGCTGCTGCAATTCATAGCTGTGATTGCTATCTGGTCTAATTTCTTTTCTGTTCAAAATCCAGTGGAAAGTGCACTATTCAATTATCTTTTTCAGTTCATTATATCGCAACTCCTTCATAAAGAAATAGTTTATGGTCCTTTCTCCCCTGTTCAATTTTTTGAGGAATGTGGATGCAGCCAACAATAGGACTTTTTCACAGATTGTTCTCGTCACGACCAAAGTTGCTGGGGAATGTTATGTTTGCTTTGTTTAAATATCTATTGTGCAATGATATTGCAATTCTGAGTTCAGCACGTAGCTGATTAATAGGAGCCCCCTACTAGGTAAAGTTCAGGTTTTTCATTTCTTACTGACGTTCTTAATTTTTTTTCAAAAAAAAAATCTTTTGGTGGCTACACCTATCCATCCAATTTGAGGAGCCTGTTTTGGTTTCTCTATCCAACCCGCCAATTCTTTTCATGAAGTAAGAAGATGCAATACAAATATAGGACAAGGAATTGTGTTCTATGTACAAGGTACGTTGGTTCATAAGACCATAGAAAAAAAATATCATATTTTCACTCACATATGGGGCTTTGGTGATCAAATAAAAAAAGCTACATCACTACATCTATGTCACATCATACACATTAATCTTTAACAATTAACCTAGTTGTAATTGCAGAAATGGTAGATAATATGCAAATTGCCAATCAATTAGTATAAATTTTTTAAACATCTTCACTTCTAGTTTTCATAAACAACCAACAAATTTCCAAGTTGGTGTCATTTTTGGGCATCAGCAGCGTGAAGGTAATCAATCTAAACCCCCATGGTGAACAATATAATATGGTTAGATAAAATGTGTAACGTTGTATGGTGAAATTCTTCAAAATTGAAATTTATGTTCTGCATTTCAGAGGAAACCCAACAAAATTGAAATTTATGTTCTGCATTTCAGAGGAAACCCAACAGATACATACATATATACATACATATATATATATACCGAGTCGGAGTCATGCAAAACAGCACAAGTCAAACCACACACACACACACACACAGATATATATATATATATATATATATATCCCGAGTCGGAGTCATGCAAAACAGCACAAGTCAAACCACACACACACACACAGATATATATATATACAAGTCAAACCACACACACACACACACACACAGATATATATATATATATCCCGAGTCGGAGTCATGCAAAACAGCACAAGTCAAACCATCAAGTTTCAAAGTGGAGTATTTGTTTGAAATACTCTCATAAATAAGATGGTACATTACGGGATAAGGTGGCATAAATTAAGGAAGAAGCCTACGCTCTTTGGACTAGTCAATTTATGGGAGGTATAACTCTAATGAGTAGAATTGAAGCAAGTGACTTACCCTCAACAACCAATCCATAATAGATCAGGAAGAGAATATTGTTCCAAGGAGAAGAAGTCAACTGCTCCAGCAACACCTAAGAAAAATATCATGGTACACCTTAGAAATAGATCAAATGTTTAACACCACACAACCCACCCACCCCAACGAAAAAGAAAAAAGAAAGAGAGAGAAAGAGGTGATCAGTTGAACACTAAGTAGCAATTATTAGTTAGTCTATAACTATTCTTTCAAAATTACCCACTTGGGCACCACTTCTCTGCCACAATTTCAAGAAAGACAGCTTTCGGGATCAAAATCCAAAAATGCTTACATGTTGTGCTAGCCTGAAATGGAGCTTAGCGTAATGACTATATGACATAGGACCCACGAACATTATATATTCCTTGAGATCCCTGTGTTAGGTGTGTCCTCTGTCAGATTCATCACAGATTCTTCTAACACCAACTTCTTCTTCTTTTTCAGCAGTTTCTTCTAATACTAACTTCACATTGTTTTCCAACACAACAAAATAGATCACACTTTTTAACTTTTGAAACCTCACCAAAATAGGGGGGATGTTTATTAACATTTTCAAAGTAGTTTCATTCAAGTTATTTTTACATGTTTTTATTTAAAATAATATTTATCTAAAACTGTTCAAATAATATGCCAAATTCATGAGTCGTGTGAGACTTGCCAAATCAGACACTACTACCTGTTTTGGATGCATGCACTTGTACCTGTAGGCATGCAACAGAGAATAGGATCTATTGTCTAAGATTAGTAAAAGCAGAGAGTTGAATGATCCTTTAATGGTAAAGAATAGAAGCAACTATGGTTGGAATCAGTACAAGGTTTCTATGGGTTGTTTAATTTTCATATTAATAATGGGATGCATGAGAAGAAGCTTTGATTATTCTAATAGCTTTGGGTTTTGATAAGAAGAGAAGCAGTAAAGTGTCCTGTGATTTCTGGCACATTGATTCCTGTTACACTCGTATAAGACACCGGCGTAGCATCGTGGTGGCTACCATGTAGCTAAATCATTTCTGAAGACACAATTGCAACTGCATTAGTTGATAGATAGAAAACTTAGCACTGAATCAGGACAAAAGAGTAGTTTGGAAATAAATGAAGACACTTAAAAGCAATCCAAGTCTTGATGAAATGTAGTTAGATATCATTTCAATTGCAAAAAATTCATCACAGGTTACAAATGAAACAAAAGTAGAGGTCCAAATACCTTCTTAGCTATTGTCTTCTTATCCTTCTTCCCCTTGAAAATGGCATCCATCAATTTATGCAGGAAGTGCCCGAAAGGTCCTCCATACGCAAACCCAAAAAGCTGAATATCATTTAAGTTATAATGTATAGCTGAAAGTATAATGTAATTCAAATGCAATTCTCCATTCATATACCAAATTGTATGATTCAAGCAATGAGGCAAATGTATCTGTATCCACATAAATAAAAGCAAGAAAGCACAACAGCATATCCAAACCAATATTTTGGCTCAAAAGTGAAATATTATTTTGTGTAGGAGCAGAGCTCCTTACGAATCAATTATAAGTTGAGAAGTAATGCAATAAGCTATGCATTCAGATTGGACTAATTGGCATATTTTAAGGAAACAATCCCAAATCACCAACCAAAAAAAAAAATGCATATGAACGAATAGAGGCGCTCAGGTACAAAAATTACTTGTATCCTACTTAAGAGAACGTGACAACCCACGAAAGAGTAATGCATATATGAAGAATTTATGATTATGTTAATCAGCACCCCTTCCTACTCACTATAAGGACTCAGTCCTTCCAAGTTGTCAGGAATAAACAGCAAAAGAACTGGAGAGAGTGAAAATCCACTAACTAGGGAAGTAAGAAGAAAACCCACAATTTTATTAGGAATCAGGTAAATTTCTTACTGATGTAGATCCATACTTATGAACACAACCATTTCAGAAGATAGATGGTACACTAAAATAGAGAAATTTTTATAAATATTAAAGAGCTCTAACATTGATAAAGCGAAAAATACCCAAAGTATCTTTAAAACCAAATGTACATAACTACTGTACACCCTACAAGTAAAAGGAGCCTATACAGTGTGTTTCATCCCTTTTTTCTGAATTTATCCCCGTTCACAAATACCGTTAACAATTTGATCTCATCTTTTGGCTTGTATTGTGGTTGTAAACAAGTAAGCAAGATAGGCATGCTAAATTGCTTTCGGGGATCAATACCTGCTTCATCTCTTTCTGAAACTTAATGTTTTGTTGTCTCCGAGGATGAATCGACCACAACTAATGGAACTACTTCACAGAGATCTGAGGTTTCATTGATTTTTAGCATTTAGATTAGTTCCAATACCTTTAAAAAATGATCTACAAAAGCACCAACCATAGATAGTGATGGGAATTCATTTACAATAAATCCCTGTTATATTCAAAACAGTGCATAGGCATAACCAGGTGCGCACATGATGAGTCTGGAGTAGCCAAATACAACCAAGAGTAGAATTGACGAGGATGTCCATGATGGCTACAGAGTCTATCAGAGAAAGGTAATGAAATTTTTAATTCTCAATGGATTTTGAGTGTTTTAGGTCAAGATAAACCTTGGGCATAAACCGAAGGTGGGAAAGCACAGATCTTTGGCTTTTTGATTTGTCAAAACCTGAAAATGGGTAGTGGGCGACAGATGAAATGGTACAAAACACGCAAAAACATTGATTAACAAATGTCACGGTATAATTCTCCACCAAAACATATACAGGTAAACGAGTCTCTGAAATGAAAACATCCAAAATAACCAATCAAACAATCATTTAAGAAGTGGGTCATTGAGTTATGACTTGAAATTGAGGATACGAGATTATATATTACAATGAAATGAAGAAAAATGAATGGGAAGAGGAAGAAAAGATTGTTACCACTTTGAGGAGGAGGCGTTTCAATTGGAGTCGCTGAATGCCAGAGAGCTTCTGAGCCACACTATCACTTATTCCTGCCAAGACTCCTGCAGTAATTGCCTGCCCAGTTTCCAAGTAACACAAACAACTCACCTCCATTTCATTACAAATTCAATTCCATGAAGTATATAAAACAAAATAATGAAGAACCCATCCATGAGAGAAAAAGAAAGGAACCTTAGTCCTGAGAGGATGGAGTTGAAGCTGTAGCATGTATTGTTGCCATCCCCTTTTGGCTACGGATCCCATACTTGTTCTCGTTCTTCTTCTTCTCTTTCACTTTCTTCCGTGAGATTTTAGAATTTTCTTTGCTCTTGCTTTCGGATATTTTCTTCCTCTTAGAGTCCTATTAATAGTACGACGTGAATTGAACGAACTGACTCTTCTCCACCGGCCCTATTTTAAAATTTCTGAAGCTCGGCAGACAAACGCACATGTGATGACTTGTTCTTCATGGTTTTTCGTTTTCGAGTGTTTTCAGGTAAATAAAAAATTATGACATCATTATTTATATTTTATTCTGGCTTGATAAAAGAAGGTGATCAGTTCGATTCTCCTTTAACCCTTCCAAGTCATTTTATTATTTCTCTCATTAACTAATTTATTATATATAGATTGAGAGATTTACATATGAAAAATACTGATGATGTAATTGGTTTGTGTATTGTGATGTACATTAATATAAAGAAAACTCTGCATTCATGCATACAAGTAATCCAATTTTTTTCATAATTATCATGATAGTGTATCAGACTATTAACTTCTTATAGGCTTATATTTATATAATTTTAATGTTATTATTATTCTATGAACATTATATAGACTTACTATGAATTTAAAATATATTTTTATTGAATTTAACTGAATTTATATAGATAAATAAAAAAATTAACCATTAGAACTATTTTTAGAATGGTTTATTTAAGTTCAATTTTAACACTTTTTATATAATTATGAATAAAGAAAGACATAAAAGTAGTATGAGATAGGGTTAAAAAGAAAAATAATTATATGTTTGAGTTAAATAATTGCCCATTTCTTTTAAGACTCTAAATTCAATTTCTCAACTTTCTCAAATCATATATGTCACTTAGCTCATCTATTTAAGTTAGTTTCTTCAAATTTTACTTCTTCATTTGATCATATAATAAATTATAAGGTCAATTACTACACTATATGTTATCTCTTTCTTTATTCCTTCTTTCTATCTATTCTAATGCCTACAACTATATTAAAAAAATTAAACAATCAAATCAAAATTGGTTCAAAATTTCAAACTAATTAAAACTTCAAATTTAAGTTTGAATTCATTGGAGTGGGAGTACAGAGATGAGTGCATTTAAAAGATATTTTCAGAATAGTACTTTCTATAAAAAGTGAGATGTATTAGATTTAAAAAGTCATGATTTTTCAAAAGTCCAAAGATCACCGATCAAAATAGACCCACTTTTGAGATGGAGTTTTAACCAACAGTTAGATCAACTTGGAGTGGATTGAAATTGAGTAGGAATTCAATTCATAAAAAGTAGATAAGTGCGTGCTTTTGGAGCCACAATGGGCCCCACATGAGTGTTCAAGTGGGGACCTCGCAAGGGTGATTTTTTTCTACAATGCAAAAGCAAATATAAATGGTGAGTTAAATGTAAATATACTTTTAATTTATTTCATATACTCTCTCTGTCCCAATTTAGTTGTCTGATATACATTTTGGGAATGTCTCAAAATCGTTGTTTGATATGCCATTTTGATTTTCTCTATCTATCTACTCTAACTTTCTATCTCTTCTTTATTAGAAGAGTTACAAGATATTGGAGACACGTTCATAAGCCTTTTGAGAGCCTTTTTTCTCAAAAAATTCAAATTTTTAAAATCGAACAACTAAAATGAGATAGAGGGAATATGGTTTATTTACATCCCTAAACTGTGAACTCAAATCAAAACATCTTACTTTATTCAAAATTAGGAGTTCAGTCATTTTCAGAATACGAGCAAGACACATTGCCTACTTTATATAAAATAAAAATTAAATCCAATAATATATGGGCCTTGCCGTAAGGCTTGTCATTGATGAATAGATAAATAAATAAAGGCGCTTTCATGCTGGCTCTAGCATGAAATGGCAAGGTTCTTTTATCTTCTTGAACACTTAATCATGTTTGTTTTTAAAAGTTGTAAAGATCCATTTTATAGGTCTGTATATTTCAAAGAAGTTGATTTGTAGTGGACCAAATTGGGTTGAAATCATGGGCCCAATATTGTAGCACATAAAAGCAAGGACATCCATTGCATTCATCTAATTTCTAGGCTACCTATTAAAGAGCTATTGTCTTTGATTATGGGCCCATTAAAATTTGGGCCCACTACATTCAGGTGGAAGGTATGATACTGGTCAATATAATTTGTTCGAATTTTCGGCCCAGGCTGATACTTATAACTGTGTTATGTAGCCAATACCCAGAAGACTTGACTGTATTCATTGATACATATCAGTCAAGTAAGTAGGCCATGTGGGTTGAATCTGCCTAGTATTGTGGCCAAGCCCAAAAGGCTGCTGGGATAATATCGAAGTGTATCGAAGTGAGTTGTATCAGAATCAACTGTGTTTCAGGAAACTCAGCATGCCGAGTTTTAATAAATTGGACCCATCAAGAAAATTGGCCCTCCCCTTCTTATTCTTTTTTAATTATTTTTTTACAAAATTAGCAGATTGGGCTTTAATTGTATGGAGTTTCTTTAGGCCCATTGCTGTTTTTTCTTTCCTCTACAATTGATTTTCTAAATGGGGTGATCTTTTGGTGGATAGTTTCTCTTGATTTCTATGTTGCCTTTGGAAAAGTGGGAAGATTTCCATGGAAAGTGTCACACCATTAGACGCCATTGGGCCTGGGCGGACAACCCAAAATCATGGAATATCCACAAGCATTATCCATCCGTTGGTTCCAATATCTCAATTCTCTGTCTTTCTCTGTGGTAGTATGGGGTTGACAGGACTACTTAGTCCTAAGCCCTAGCTGATACTGTTATTATTATTATCGTTTAAAAAAAAAAGCCCCCCTTATTCACGGAAGTTGCAATCCTGGTCATGGACAAAGCATGTATCAAGGTCCATATAATTGCAATTCGAGTTGAGTTAAAGGGCCACTCCCTATAGATTTACCTGATGTGTGTAGATAGAGAAGTTTGCACATGCCTTAAAGATTAGTCAGGTGCTCTAAGAGGACCTAGACGAATTCAATTGTTATAATCTTCAAATCTAACACTAATTTAATTCAGTTTTCAATTCAAGCAATTCAACTCAATCACATTTTTTATCCAAACCAACCCATCTTGGATTGAGTTGGTTCAAGTTGTATTGCAAATTAATAATTTTAATTAGAATTATTAAAAGCAGAAACATGCATATTCTGCTCCAATCTACTGTAATAGATAAATTCAGTTGTAGGTTATAAATGTATGTACTCTCAAACATTTTCTCACCACCTTGCACTGACTCACTAAGTAAAATAAACTTTTGTTCTGGACTACACAGTATCAACCGATGAATCGGCCAGTATCGGCGTTCATACCTTGTGTAAACGCCATAAATACATATCGACCAATATGTTTAATTATGGATCAAAGTAGATTGAGAGTTGAGATTGCTTTCATCAAAACATGGTACAAAATTTTTAACTCATTAAATTGGTTACCACTGATTAACACATAAGTTATCTTGTCAAAATTTGAAATAAAAAAAAAAGTGACATTCCTCCAAAATTGCGAGGGCCCATTATTGCAACTTATCTCCGACGGTCTTCCTTGCACGCCAGTAGATTGCATTAGCTGTATCAGATGTCCCTACCTATAAAATTATAGTTATGTATCATTAGAAATTCCATCTTAAGCAGAGTTTTAGAAGGCTCATGTAGAATGACATTTAACATATAAAATCATAGCTTACCTTCTTCTCGAAAGAGTAATAATCTTGCCATAATCCTACATTCTGCTTGTAAATGCTGAGTGCTGATTCATACAGTTTGCGAGCATTTGCAAGAGCATCACTATCGCCAACAACTGCCAGGTTTGATTCCAATTCTATGCAGCTTCTATAAGTAGAAAGGCTTGGATGAGGCAAAGCAAATAATCTGCAGATAAGAACATTACAAGATTAGATAATATAACAACAACAATAATAATGAGCTCTACTTCAATTAGGCACAAAACGGTATCAAAGAGCACTGCAGTACATATCTGCAGTTCTGCCGAATTCAAGTTCATGCAAGCACTGTCGCAATATATTAGGAGTCTGGACCAACAGGGAGGAGGGAGGAACGACGCTTAGCCCCTTCAACTATTGCTGGCTCATACATTTGGTTTGTTCAATGACCAAATTTGAATTGTGTCTATTTTTCTTGCTGCTTGTAGGTCTGTTAGAATCGAAGGACGGACCAAAGCCTTCAAATAAATACATACTACAAAGAACAGAGTCAGGCAACTGTTAAGTGACAAGTTGCTTGATTACCCAAGACAAGTAACCAAGGCCAGCTGATCAAGAATGAAAGCAAGTCTGTGCCTAAGACTATGAGAAAGCCAAAGAAGAAAAATAAAAGGGGCCAGAAGTAGACAAGGTTTCATGTGTAGAATAGTAGCGTAATGTAGAAAAGTATGTCTAACATACAAATAGTTGTATTATATAAATGTAGATATACATGCATGAGTCTGAACTTTCAAGGTTCATGTGGAGAGATATAGAAGCCTAGAAAATATCTAAGATATTTTCCACGGAGAAATCTAGAATTGGGGTCTAGAAGTTTCAAGGCCATTGGATTGTTGCCAAATGGCACAATCCTAACCATTGGTTGCTCATGACCTCAAGTATAAATATGGCTGGGGAGCTCATTTGCTCCCAAGCTAGCAAGGAGTTCTAGCAAGTGAGTGAGAGAGCTTGAGAAGTCTCCAAGTCTTGTTTTCATTCCAAGCGACTGTTTGCCTTGTACTTCTCTTGGTTCATCAATATAAGTTGAGTTTGTGTTGATTAAATCTTGGTGTCTCATCTCTTTCTCAACTTGTGTTCAAGTTTGTGTATGGTTTTGTTTGATCACTTTGGTCCAAAAAGTGACCAAATTGGTAGTAAGGCTGACTCATTTGATGACAGACTGTTCGAGTGAGTGCAAGCGGGATTAAATCAATAAAGGATTCGCCAGTCCCGTGACAAACTACACTCTATACGAAATAGGAAGTCTCCATTACAACCCAAGATGCCTAGGGAACTGTTAACGAGAGCCAAAACAACCATCTAGAATCAAGAGAGAATATCTTTTTCAGTCAACTAAAACAATGAATCAAGGATGTGACTTGAACAAGCAGCTTTTGCAGTTGCAATAATGATCACCTTCCAACTGTGCCCAGTGTCATGGGACTAGGTGAATACCTCCTTGATTCAATCCGGTCGGCACTCACTCGAACAATCAATCGTTAAACGAGTAAGCCTTACCACCAAATTGGTCACTCTTTGGACCAGAGTGGTCACACCAAACCACACACAAACATGCACACAAGTTGAGAGAAAGATCGAACACCAAGAATGCACTTACTTGAATTGATGAAGACAGAATGTACGGGGCTTTGGAGACTCTCAAGCTCTCCCCCACACTAAGCTAGAACCCTTTGCTAGCATACAACCTTAAAGCTATCCAACAAGCTCCAACACTTGTCTTTCCCAAGCACTCCTCTCCTCTCTAGCTTGACTCCTCTCTCAAGCTCTTGAGTTGTTGAGGGTTGTCTTTGCAAGTGAGCCCTCCACCTCCTTTTGTAGTTGAGGCTTGGAGTATGAGTGGCTAGGATTGTTTCAAGTGGCATCATCCTACACTACATGAAAGTTCTAGACCTTATTCTAGAACTCTCCATACAAAATATCCTAGATATTTTCCTGCAAGAATATTCAACACAACTCTTCAAGATTCCAAACACTTCTACAACATTCCATAGAGTTCTACAAGGCTCTTCACAAATTTAGACACTTCTAACAGACTATACAATTCTACATTATTGTAAAATCTTCTAGAGAACTTCATAATCCTCTAGCACCTAGTAGAGTCTTCTTGAACCATCCGAAACCTTCAGCGACATCCAAATTCTTCCCGTGCATTATGGGCTTCTCTTCTTGAGCATTCCAGAAATTCCTACACCATCGAAACCTCCATCTTCCGAGTTCGGTCATACGTGCACAAATTTGGCAAAAAAGTCGGCCTTCGTGTTCGTTTGACTTGTCACGGAGTCTTGACTTGTCACGGATATGAATCTATACCATCACCTAAATAAAAAGTTGGATTATTCCATTAAATGTGAATGGAAGTCGTGGATCCCACCTTTTAGGAAACCAAACTGCTTATCAAAATAAACTCCATGTTTCGGATGCCTCATAAATTTATTTTTTTTTTGAATGATTAGCTACGAGTTGACCAACGTGATTAATTACATTTTTCGATGTATCACATATTCAACCCATGATCAATTTGATAGTGGTGAAAAATCCTAAAACATAAAATAAAAGAAATAGATAGTCTAAATAGAAGAAAATTTAATAAAGAAAAATTTAATCTTTACAAAATAAACACCTGTATTTCCAATTTGCATAGGATGGCTGTGTATTAGAACTCAAAAGGCCAAAGTACAGGAGAATCAAATGTTTAGTTGCATGTTTTCGTATAAACTATTTTTGTAGAACAACAAAAATAGGCCGGTATTTCTCCTATACTTTGGCCTAATTATGATAAACTCGAATTAAAACATAAATGCTTTGAAAATTGATTCACGAACAGCCCTCCATGTCACTCATCCACTAATTAGGCAAGTCTGTAATGAGATGCCTCGGAGGTAACTGAGTTTACAAATGTAGTCTGGCATCAAAAACATAAAACCATTCTTCTATGTTTTTGAGAGGTAGCAATTTGTTTTAATAAATGTAATAAAGAGTGATACAAAAGGTAACTATGCCATACAGTATATCAATGTGTAATAAAGCTCCCTAAGCCTGAGCAGAACATAGGCATTCAATGTGCCCGAACCCCTATGATTTAGAAAAGGTAACTATGCCATACAGTATAACAATAATATACAGTATATCAATGTGTAATAAAGCTCCCTAAGCCTGAGTAGAACATAGGCATTCAATGTGCCCGAACCCCTACAAAAATCATACAGCAATACAATAACCACCTAACCTGGCTCCAATACGAGAAAACCCCAAATGACACAAAACCTACTAATGAACCCAAATGATATAAAACCTACCATGTGTCACAAGATATTGCTTGTTATCTCCCCATTTACCTACCATGTATTTCAGTCTCAACATCAAACCCCTTTTCTGGATGGTCTCTGCCCATCCTTTGTGAGACAATTGAATTATAACCACTTTTGGTCCTTTTCTCAAGAAGGAGAAAATGATTGTGGCTACGGTTGCCATTTGGAAGAGACCAAAAGGTTGTGACTTTCTTTAAGAGGCATGGAGCTGCAATGATTGACTGAATTTGATTAACCACCAAAAAAATGGTCATAGGCATACACAGATACTTTCCATCTGATTGGCTGCAAACCTCATTTCTCAAAACAAAATAAAAGAACTAACATAACACAACATCAGGTGAGGAGCATAAGCAAAGGTTACCACTAAATAAATTTTCAAAATCATGAAATTGCGACATACCGCCGGTACATTTCCCTTGCTTGTTGTATACCATCCTTTTGAAGAATCCAATTTACAATGGCAAAAGAAATAGATATGTTGCCTTCCGTGCCACCACTTCTTGTCAATAAAATTAGAAAATTCTGCACCAGCTTGTCAAAATATTCTTTGTTGTGTGAAAAAAATTTGAAGGCCTGCATTATCAGAAAATGGAAGAAAACAAGAATGTAATAGTTAAAAGTGCCAGACCAAAATCATCCAAAGCATCTCTTTAATTTAAACAACTTGCAGTTTAAGAAATAGAGAAATTAATGCCTTCATATGCACTATTCATTTAAGTAGTAGTAGTAAGATTGGTCACATACTCGGGTAAAATTAGCCCATGATGAACCTTGCCATAAACTCGACCAACTCAGCCAAGTGGACTCACAATTTACTTGGTTTGGATGAGCCCAAAAAGTTAAATAATGGGCATTTTTAATCAAATCAAACTAAGAAATTTCTACTTAAACACCTTATGTAGAGGCTCACGTGATTGTGGCCTCATTCATACTGTTGGTCTGTGGATGTTGATTATGAACTCTCTTTTTTTTGTGGGTGTGTGTGTGGGTGGGTGGGGTGACGGGGGCTCAGGGCTTAAGAGTTGATCTGCGATTGAAAGGAAAACTTTGGGTTTTACTTGCCACTTTTAGTTAGCATTTGAAAAAAAAAAAATTGAAACAGTAAGCATTTGAAATTTTTAATTATGGAACATGCATCTGTTTTATGAAAATCTTAGAAGAATTTATTAACAGATAAAGAAAATGAGCAAGATGCAAAAAAAAAAAGTAAAAATGGAAAGAAAAGAGAGATAAACACCATAATCCCTAAGCCACTCTAAAAAAAGGGAAAAATAAAATAAAGAAATAAATCAGGCCAAACAATAGATGTCATTCAAACACTCCCATGGATTTCTCATTTTGACTCAAACTGGTAGCCATCCCCTTCATTAGTGATTCTATGAAAATCCTTCCTTAAAATATCCAAGCTACTGTCCCTCCATTGAGCCTCTCACCAACAACCTATATTTATTTGGCTCCTGGCCATAGTATCTCCTGACTCAGTAAGTCTTCTTTGGGGAAATACCCAATTTCCAAAATGCCAACTGTAGCTTTTAGGTTATCTCCTTCACTTGCAACAGCCCTTCCCTAATTTTTTGTAGCAAGTAGGTGTCAAAGTAGTGTGTTAATTCAAAGGACACCCTAGCCAACCATTGCGCACTTCCATTAAAACATTTTTCCATTGTTGCACTTCCTAATGAAAGGGATGCTCAGATCATCCAAAAGTTTTTGTATCCAACAGAACCAATGGCATGAAATGGATGACCGGAAATAAAAGTCATCTTCTTCTTTATGAATTGCCTTTTCCAAGTCATAGATTTAGTGGTTAGAAACCTTTGATGGTATAAATTTCAATCTTTATAAGATATTAAGCATCACCATTTATTTGGTGAAGTCAATAAACCACCCCACATGCCAAATGTCATCTTTGTAAATCAAAGGCTGGAATTTCTATATCATCTCTTTTGGAGCATTTGATCTAGATTGATGGATAGGGAAAAGTATGTGAAATTGACTGTAATGTTCGTGATAACCTTTTCTATGTAGGCTGGTCTGTAAACAGTCCCTTGGACAGTAAACGAGAACATCTTTGAGGAAAGAGCTAAAAAGAAAAAAAAAATAGTTTAAGAAAACTGCTGACACAGCTTCCCCGTGGCGTAACCCTGTAGCTATCCTGTGGAGGTGTGGGACGTCACCCGAAGGGGGGCGTTAGTAGGGCTGTGCTCGAGGTTCCCCCCCTCCGTCATACTGACACAGCTTGTCATAATCAGAACTTTTTATAACCCCTCTTGAGGTCTATGTACTATCAAGAAACAATGGTTTCTGTTGGTTTATAGCACCTCAGTTAACTGTCCTGTCAAAAAAATTCAATCAAAATGTAGTACATACATGCATGTGTAAACAAGAAAACACTATATATAGCCCAGTTCTCTTTTTGTCAGGCCCACCTAGGGGGCTTGGAGGTAGGTCTGTTGAAATGTCTTTTCATCAATACAGAATCCCAAAAAAAAATTCCCTAGATTCCTCTAGCAATAGTTTGTGAGGGTCCAAATATCAATGTAAAAACATGACAATATATATAATGCATGAGGGTGTATGTACATCCATGTCCCTCATTGGTTGGTGGCATCAATAATTGTTGATGACACATGCACGCGCATGCATGCACAATGTAGTTTTCAGCCATATAACCCATGAGGGATTCTGATGGTGAGAGTTCCCTGTGGAGCACACCTATATCATGGGGTAGATGGATTACAAAGGTCTATGCTTGGATATCATGTCTAGCAAAAATTTGTTTGATTGAATGACTTCGGACATGATTTTAAAGGCCCCAAAAATCATCGGTAAATAAGAGTGCAACTTTATCGAGTTTCTATTCAACGGTGGGTGTAACTCAATTATGGGATCCAATTGGGTGAATATCGTATTCATGAGTGGGTTCGGTAGGAAAGGGATGAAAAAGGGGCCTAAGGTGGGCCACATCATGTGGGTCCCAGCTGAACATTATCACTCTTCATACTTATTTTGAGTTCTCTTCAAGTCCACCAATTTTCTTTCTCATATTTTTTCTTAAAAACGCATTTGCATGATGTCCTTTATGTTGGCACTTATAGCAAGTGGGTATTTCCCTTTGATTATCTACTTTTTTAAAGATTTTTTCTTTCATTTTTTTTTTTTGTTTGTTTTTTAGAGTTTTATTCATCAAGTCCAAAGTTTAAAGTCCCAATCTACGAAGTACTATACTAGTATACTCCAACCAAGTTGTAGAAAGGCCAACAATAAACTAAAAAAGTCCCCAAAAAAATCCAAAAGATCTAGACCCCAACATCTCAAGACAAAAAGAAACCCATCAAAACCAAAAATTCTATTTACCAAAAAACAAACAGAAATTCCACACTTTAAATTTCAACTAGCCCAAAAATTCAATTATCCATAAGATCTCTAAATCAATATGAATCACTTCCCTGGCAATAACTTATGAATCATAAGATATGAGTCACATAGCATAAGATTTTAGCAGCATTGATTCCAACAAAGCTTAGGCACGGGGAGAAGAGAATGTGCATTATACCTCTACACTTCAATCTCATAAATTTTCTCAAAGCTAATACCGCCCAATGCACATTCTCTTTTTGATGCTTGATGCAAATTTACAAATCTGAAAGCAAGCTTAAAACAAAGCACCATTAACCATTATATTGTTCTCAGTCAAATTTCATCGTAGCAGGTGGTCACGCAGCACAGAAAAAATAGAGGGAAACGGTAGCATACCATTAACCACAAGCTTTCAGCTTCCGAAATGGCTACTTTTGACAATGCACATCTTAGAATTTCAAATAATGACCGCTGGTCGTCCTTGTTCATAGCAGCAGATTTACTTATAGCATACTTCATCTCAAGTGAAGCCCTTAAGGCCCATAACTTTGCTGCTCCTGAGAGCTTTCCATCACAAAGCTTCACAGCTAGTTTTCTGGCCTCATCCACTTCACCCAATTGCAAGTAAAATGAAATATATTGGTGGGCAAGATCCTCAGTCATGCATCCTCTGGATTCAGTTTTTTCATATACTTTCAACAGATGTGATGTGAGTGTACTATCAGCAGGCATGTTGCCAGACCCAGAATTTTGGACATCTCCTTGTTCAGGAACAATGACATCCAAACAAAACCTTGCATATAGAGAAAACATCTTTGCAGAAGGCAAAATATTTAAGGCTTCCTCATAAACCTAAGCACAAAGCTACCAAATATAAGTAAAGCAGTAAAAGAATATAAATATATAATCAGAAGTAAATTGGCACTTCACTGCATTGAAAATAAGTGATAGGAGCAAACTGGAGAATCTTTTATAAGTATTTCAGAATTACATAAATCAGCCTTGAGAAATAGCATTTAAAAAAGGGATATTTTGAAAAAATCCCCATACTTTCACATCTGAAACAATCCCCTTTTCTCTGTATTCTGAAATAAGCCCCATTTGTAAGTAGTTTGAAATAAGTCCTTTTTGCCCCCCATTCAGCATGTGTTACAGATTTTCAATGTAGCATTTTGATAATGGGAGTGTAGCATGGTTGTGGTACCATCCATCCATACAAAATTAAAAGGGTCCACTAGTTAGCGAAAGTACTAAAATGCAGCGACATTAGAGATTTTTAGCCATCTAACACAAGTGCATCAAATGAATGGTCGAAATTGAAATATCAGATGGCCAAAAGTTTCAGATGCAGTTGAATTTTGTATTTTAGCTAATCCAGAGATGTCCTTTGATTTTGTAGAATTGGGTGAGACAACAACCATTCATGCACCCGCGTGAAAATGATACATTGAATTGAAATCTGTGCCGCATATGTTGGATCAGGATGGAAAAAAAAATTAAGCAAACTTACAAAAAGAACGAGGCTTGTACCAGAATGTGGAAAAAGAATGGAGTTTCTTTTTTCGCACTAAGCAAAGATTTTTGGGGCTTCTTTGAAAATCCAAAAAGTGTCAGGCAAGTCACTTATTTATACAAACGTACAACACACTGCTCCTGCACTTATTTCTTGCCCTCTCTGAACATGCATAAAGGGAACCCAAAATAAAGTTGGTCATCAAGAAATTTCAAGAAAATCCATTTTCTAGGGAAACTACCTAGTGAGTTCATTTTCTAGGATGATGGATTTTGATATTTCATGGAGTCATCTCTTTTTCCAAGAAAATGGCATTATGTGATGAACATGATACAAAAGATTTTATTATGGTAGCCCAAACGGGTAGCTCAGTTGGCTTGAGCTTCTAGGAATAGATTAGGTCTCGGGTTCGACTCCTCCTAGAGTAACCCAATACACGAAGCTTGAGGACGCTCTGTGTATCTGTGGGATTAGTCTCACTTTCATGTGGGGTGGGGATACCCATGTTATTAAAAAAAAAAAATCTTATTATGACGAAAGGTGTTCTCGGGAAGAATGATGAAAGATGCCATTATGATATCAGACTATGCAGTATCCAACAACAAACTGAATTTAAATTAAAAGATTATCCACGCACACTTCTATGTTGATCAAATCATCCAAGATTGGGTGTTAGAATCTCTAAAAATAATCTATGCAATCAACAATTCCGGACCCATTTTTTTTCTAGGGTGATAGAGTAAAACCATATTCAACTGGGTAAGAACATAAATGGCCGAACTATGAAAATGAAATGAAACAAACATGAGAGAAAACTGAGTGGAGAGAGCAATTTCTTAAGAAACATGACAAAAGCCTTAAAATAGCACCAGATATGAGAAAAGCTTGCTCTGCTAGAATGATCTCTAAAGATGACATCCTAAGGGCAATTTGGGATTCTACAAATTCAAACATGTGTCATTCACATTTTTACACAATCAGAGCAAGTACGAAAAAGATACATGTTTCATAACATTTTATGATTGAAAGTTGAAACGCTAAACACTTATAATCCATGGTATGATCCTTCATGCTATAATCCATGCTATCATTCTTTACCATCAAGAGTTCCTTATCATCATCGCCATCATTGGGTCTTACATGTACATTTTCTCCTATAAAAGACTATATCCCTTATCACTCTACATTCTTCCATGTGCTTCTTTACCCTCTCAATCCAAGGCTTTAAAGGTCAACCCCTTCTCCTCATCCTCAATGCCTGTAATTTAAAAAAAAAAATGTATTGGAGTTGTTTGTGTTGTTCACAAACATGTCCAAACCATCTTAGACAGCCTTCCCTCATCTTCTCACCTATTGGGGTTATCTTTAAGATTCCTCTAATGCAGCCATTTCTGATTCTATCTTTTAAGGTTACCCCACTTATCCATCTAAGCACAACACATCTCTGTTATCTGTATTTTTTCCACTTGTTTTTTCTTCATTGCCCAGCATTCAGCTCCATAAAGCACTGGTGGTCTACTCTTCATCTTATAGAATCTCTTCTCAATCTAGCTGGTAAATTTCTAGTCGTTTAGCAAATCTATATGCCGCTAGAGAGATGTAACAATAAGATTTAACTGTTCATATACAACTCATGAATGGATTTTCATTTTTATCAAAAAAAAAATTACAATAATTAGGTTTGTGGGCTAAGTGTTACTGATTTGATGAGCTCTTCAAATAAATTCTTTTACAAGGGACCTCAACTACAACAACTTCTAGTTACCTACCGCAAAACCATTATTTATTGCATATTGAGAGAAAAATAAGATGACTATGTTATGCCTTGACATGAAGAGCAACACACTATATCTTATAATTTAGTAGAACCACCACGGGGCAAACTAGTAAAGTTCGCCCACTACAGGAGAAGAAAAGTAAGAAATATGACTCTTGGCTATGTCTGAGGCCCACAGGCCCTACCAAAACCAAGCAAGAGTCGTGAACAAGTCACACAAGAAAATCAACCACATATGTAGTTCTTACAGGGGTTGCACTGTAACAATCCACCCCCTAGCAAGATATTGTCATCTTTGGGCCCTCGGTCCAGCCCACTACTCTGCTGATTGAGTCAGCCCTCAAGGTTTTGCATTTGGGCCCAAGCAAGCTCTCTTAGGCCAAAAAGGCCTCTTGCTTGGGAGAGAGGACTCCCCTCTTACAAACCACCCTCACGTCCCCTTTCTGGGCAATGTGGGACTTTTGCCACATGCCTAGGTGGGCGGTGGGTAGGGGTGTCACAATCCACCCCCCTTAAGACTAGAGTTGTCCTCGGTTCAGTTATACACAAGGGCCCAAAGCAAAACCTTGAGGATCCATGGGGGCCCAAAGAGGACAATATCATCTAGGTCGGGTCGTGTCGGGTTAGGTCGCCGCATGCACAGTTTCAATTGTTTTTATTTTAATGATTTAGAGGAAACAACATTAACAAATAGTTGCAACAGTGAACCATGCTTATGGTAATTGTTGGCTACTGTCAGAGAACATTGAAATTTTCAAATAGAGGTCAAAGAGTGCCTATGTCCAATAAATGCTGCTTACCACAACTGCTTCATTGAACTGACTTAGTGAAACATTTGTAATAGAATGCTTTCCCTTCTTATCGTGAAGTATTTTGAGTCTAGCAAACCAATCCCAGTAATTCTCGTCCTTCAAGAAATCTTTCTTTATATTGCTCATTATCTCATCCTTCAATTCCTTCAAATATGCCAAGTCCAATTCATCCAAAACTGCAAGAAACCGCTTGCGCAGGTTCAAACCTGTCGGAATAGCTTCAATAGCCTCAGTATAGATAGTTCGAAAAATTATCAAAGCTTGCTCCTGAAATGCATCTTCTTTCTTCTCTGCATTGCCTTCTTTTGCATCTAATCCATCCTTTTTATGTCCCTCTTCATTTAGGGACATAAATAAATCTTTGTTTTTGTCTTTCCACTCTTCATCCTCCTCATCCCCAGAATGCTGAACCATTGCCCCCTCATCTTCTCCAAGAACAGCCTTTCGAGCTTTCAACTTGTTAAGGTAAGTAAGCTCCATACGGAGATATTCCACCCAAAGATCCTCTGAATCTGGGCAAGCTCTCAGACCACTCTGCATGAGAGCTCGTGCAGCAGCAACATTTAAGTTGTGGTCGAACTCCCAAGCAGCAGCATAAATCCAAAGGCCAGGGACCTTAGGATGAAACCTAAGTACTTGTGCCAGTACCTGAAATAAAAATTACATTAAGATTTAGCTCTGACAACACCTCAAAAAGATTTAACACTGATTTTAGAACCACTTCATCTACAAAACAGCAACGAGATATATAGTGGAAGCCCAAAAGACAACGTTGAGTCACAAATTTAAGTTGAACTAGTTTTGGAGGCACCGCAAAGCTGGATCCAAAATACCCATCCAACTTGTGTGCCTCAATCTGAATTAATGACACCACCTTGGTGCGAGTATTTTATTATGTAGAATATAGATTGTATTCTTCTTTCAAAAAAAAAAAATATATATATATATAGATTGTACTCTCTTACATGATAGCAAATTGTTAAATCAGAGAATTTTATCTAGATCAATGAGAGGAAGGCCCCAACTAGGAAGCACTAAATGACATCAGCCAGAAGAGAGTGTCCTTTAGATTGTACCGTCCACTGTACAGTTCATATATCAGTATAAAAAAAGAAAATCTGTCTGTGACAAGCAAGTCAGACAAATTGCCAATTGATTTGGAAAAAGGTGACAAGGTAAGGTGGAATAAAGATCAACATTGCTGCAAGTAATAAAAAATAATACAGTGCTTGCCCTCTCTGCCCCAGCCTTTCGGAAGATGTGAATCATTTGTTCCTCCACTGCTCTTTCTCCTCTTCCATTTGGAGCTCCACCTTTAGTCTCTTCAACATTTAGTGGTTGATGTCTCCTTCCATTGCTACTCTGTCCTATGCTTGGATGTTCTTCAAAGGGAATTCCAAATTTTCTATCCTTTGGCACCTGGCACTTTTTGCTACTATTTGGAGTATTTGGTGGGAGAGGAATAACAGAGTGTTCTGAAATCAGGAAGTCTCCATTAATTGCAAAGTAAAGGCTAATTGTGCTGCTTGGGATTCCACCCTTCCAGAGTTCCAGTCCCACTCAGTTTATGATATCTCTAGAGCTTGGATGATATCTCTAGAGCTTGGTAGGAATTCATTGTATTGCAATAGTGTTTTGTTTTAGTTTTATTAGAGGAGCCCTTGTTGTAGGCTTTGTTTCCTGGTTTGTCTCTTTATAATTTTTCCTTCAGCACGACTTGTTCCTTTTAATGTAGTTACCAATTTCAAAAAAATAATACGTAAAATATTCAAACTTTCTTTTGATAAATAGATCCAAACTGAGACTCAAACACTTTAAAAATAAACTATCCGAAATCACAAGTGATATACAGTATGCTATTTGTAGATGATGGAATTAATTGGTAAAACAAGAAATCGAAAGCTTTGGAGATGAATGGGTAGACAATCAGTAAAGCAAAGACAAAATATTTGGACTGTAACTAGTGGTTTAGGGAACATAGAAGAGGAACCAATTAAAATTGGAAATAACTTGGCATCACATTGTGATAGATTTATACATTTAGGTACAATTGTTGAACCAAATGGAGGAATTAATCTAGATACAGTCAATAGGATGGGAGCACGATGGATTAAGTTGAGGCAAGCTAGTGGAGTGCTATGTGATAAAAGAGTTGCTTCTAAATTAAAGAAGAGGTTCTATAAGAGAACCGCCCATAATACTTTATAGAGTCGAGGTTTTTGAGCAATTAAGAAAAAACAAGTAGACAAGGTAATGGCAACAAAAATGTGCATTCTAAGATTGATGAGGAGGGTAACATCAAAAGATTGAATTGGGAATTTAATTCTTAGGGAAACCTTTAGAGTAGCCTCAGCATATGAGGAAATGAGGGAAAATCGCCAAATGTGATTTTGACACGTGCATAGGAGACCAGAAACACTTGTTAGGAGCACTGCAGGAATGCAAGTAGAAGAAACAAAAAAGAGAGGAAGATCTTTAAAAACTTAGTTGAAAGGGGTAAAAAAGGAGATGATTCATTGTAAGTAAATGGAGAGTATGGTTTTTTATAGGATAGAATGGAAGAGAATAACTCAAAAAGGTTATCTTAGAAAGATAGGATTAGTGGTTTTGAAGATGACGACGACGATGATGATGATGATCTTGATCTTAAATCAACAAGATATTATTTAGTTGTAAAAACAAAAATAAGAATAAAATTCCCAAAGCATGCCTCCTTTCACTAGAATTCTCTATTTGAAATGCATCATTCAATTATTTTCATTTTTCAAAGTTGAAATCACATTTGAATGATTTGTGTTCAATGAGGTTTAGTTAAGATCAATGATTTTTAACTCAAAACACATGCAAAACATCTTTGCTCATTCATTTCACAAATTGCCCATTGGATTTTATGGAAAAAAAAAATCAATGTTGTCAAACTCGAATTGTATCGTAAATCGGTCTAGGGGTATGAATCACGAATCGTAGAACCGTAAGATTCAAAAAAAATAAAAATTATTTATAGTATAATTACAAATAGTATGATATAGAATAATAAGATGATTTTTCAATCCACACAAATTTAACATTTATCATCCATTATAAATAATCATCCAAAAAAAAAAGACACAAAAATTAGTAATATGAGATTTAAATATAAATATTAAGTACAAATAAATTTAAGAAATCAGTAAATAAATCAACAAGATTTAAAATTTTAAATAACCATTAATAACATCTATCAAATATTTAAAAAAAAAAATACAACTATTTATTTTTTAAAATAGACACAAAAAATTGAACCCAAAAAAGAGATTAGTTTGTTGCTAAAAACTAATAAGAAATTAGTAAAAAAGAATTGACGGCACAACTCTCGTGCGAATTTAACAAAGAAAAACTGGTGCTGGCTTCCAGGTTCTTGCACTAGGACCTGCGAACTTAAGACATTTAAGCAAAACTGGTTCCAGGTCCTCATGCAAACTTAAGTTAGGGCAAAAGGCAACTATGCGATGGTGTTAACGGATGAAAAATAGAAGAAAACCAGTGGCGGCAGAAAATGGAATGAAAAAATGAAAACCAGAAAGAAAGAAAGAAGAGGTGGTCTTTCTGCAGTCTGCGACAGAAAGAAACGAGACCCGCGAGCGAAAAAAGAGGAAAGATGGACATGGAAATACACGAAGGAGGAGGAGAAATAAGAGGAACAAAAATCAGGACAATCAAGTACACTGTATTTCTCCTCTGAATCACACGATATTGCGATTCTAGGGTTTGAATCGCACGATTTGCTATTCAACCCAAGAATTAAAAAAATTTGGGTAAATATTGATTAATGATGCGATTTGAATCGCTAGACCCTCCGAGTCGAATCGTACAAGCATACGATTTTGACAACATTAGAAAAAACATTGACCCTGTTGTTGCCATGTTCAAAACTCCAGACACCGTTTCTTTCTTCTTTCTTTTTTTTTTTTTAATTTATTTGAAAGGTATAAAGTCCTAACAATCTTTTATCTTCAACATATCATTCATACTATTTAACAATTTGTCAAATCCAATTATGAGTTTCAACACTAGATAGATGGGATAAATAGCTTTATTGTGACCATACTAACCATTTCCTCTTACATACATCCCCCAAAAAATGGATCATTCAATTGTCTCCAGTGAAAAATGAATGAGGTTAAATCAAATGGCATGATTACCAATTAATCTGCTAAATTTTGAAACAGATGAAATTAATCAACCCATTTTAGGTTTTTCCCAACATCATTTTCGTTAATTGTTATTCCTTTCACATGAAGAGAAGAGAAGAGAAACAGGGAGAAAAATAGGAGACAGTGGAACAATGTATCCCAACAAACACGTTCATTCCCACTAAAAATTGAAATGGGGTAAAACAAATAACAAGTTGAGCACTGAATCTTCTAATCTTTGGGATGGGATGAAACCAACTCACACATTAGATTTTCCAACATCATTTTATTCATTATTCTTCATTCTTCTCATACACTGAGAAGCAATTAGACCATGAAATAAAATCAAATGGAGATAATCAAATTACAATCTAACCAACACCAAATCCTCAAAACTCTGAAATGGTGTTCAATTAATTCAACGGAATTACACATTATACCATTATATATTCATTTCCACTAGTTATTATATCTACACAGAGAGAAACAAAGGGATGATGGGAACAGAAATAGGAGTGGCACAAGCAATACCTGCTTCATCTTTCCATGTCCACGCTCGCGACAGAACTCAAGGTAGCGGAACCAGAGGTCGATGTCGCCCTTGTAGCGGACACATGCAAGGCGGTAGATATCGAGAATTCTTCGGGTGCATGCGAAATCGGAGATCGATTTCTTCCACTTCTTTTTATTCTTCTTCTTATTGCTATCATTCTCAATATTATCATTCTGGGTGGTGTCGAGGAGGAGGGATTTCTTGCGGAGCTTTCGGAGGGAATCGAGGTGGGATTCGTAGTCAATGTAGGAGAGGTAATCTTCCTTGAGAGAACATGGGCGCTTGAGACGGTACTCGAAATGCCTCCTCTTCTTCACAATCTCTGATATTTCTCTGCGTGTGAATAGGCCTCTCCTCTCCAAGTCGTCCAGCTCATCCACCATCCGCTCCAGTCGGTACTGTACCACGTCCGCCATCTTCTTCCTTACCCTCTTCTTCTTCTTCCTTACCCTCTTCTTCTTACTCTTCTACTTCCACCTTTTCTTCTTCGACTTCTCGTTGAGAGGTTTAAGGAGAGGAGGACGAGCAAAATGAGGGTTTTGTGGGCTTTGTGGCAACGGATTAGGACGGGTCGGGTCGGGTCGGGTCGAAATCGGGTTGAATTGGTTTCCCAGTTATTTTGAACAGGGGTTGAAATCTGGGTTACTCTCCTCCTTTTTGTTTTGATTTTTTTTAATATCGGTTGGATTTTTATTTTTATTAAAAAATACAAGAAATAGCCTTTAATAAAAATTGGACAAAAAAATCTTAAATACCAGCCGATATCGACTGATATCCTGACCGATCAGTAACGAGAATATCCAAAAAAAATTGATTTTATTAGCGATATTTATGATATCGGTCGATATTTGACCAATACATATATCGCTGATATCTCAATCATATCCGCCGATATCGTGATTATACGTCCGATACATATGCCAAAATTTCATTCATGATTTTGAAGATGCACAATCTATAAAGGACTGGACTTGGTCATTAAAAAAGGGAGCTCATATAGACACCTGAAATTTTTATCCCAATACACCCGATTCCAAAATTTTGATGGAAAATACCATTTTGCCTTTCCACTTCCTCTTCCACCGAAAGTCGCCAAAGGAAAGTTTCCTTCGGACGAATGGATCAATCGAATATACACAAGAGATGGAAAAAAACCAGTGAGCCCCACCGTTAAGAGAAACCAAAGATCTTCCTTAGCCGTAGATAGGTGGACCAGAGGCGATCATAGCGGTGTCGATCCTAAGGTCAAAAGTGCATGATCCACTTGGATGTAACAAAACTTCTCAGCCTTAGATAAAGTGATGGAGAAAGTTTTTGCCGGTGGGACCCACCATACCCATTCCGTTTTTTGATGGTGTATCCATCTGTACCATTAGATCTCTGATCTGGGAATGGTGGGACCCTCTTCTGGCCAGTTTCTTTGGTTGCTGCTTAGGTCGTCCGAAAATCAATTTTTTGGATTTTTTTGTTAGATCCAAGTGGATCCTGCACTTCTGACCCTAGGATCGACACCACCATGATAGCCCCTGGCCCACCTATCTACGGCTAAGGAAGATCTTTGGTTTCTCTCAACGGTGGGGCCTACCATTTTTTTCCCTCTCTTGTGTATATTCAGCTCGTCTGGAGGAAGGAATCGGTCGTTCAAACGAAGGTATTTCGGTTGTGGCTTCGGTGGAATTGGGAGTGGAAGGGCAAAAGGTCATTTCACCTAAAATTTTGGAATCGGATGTGTAGGAAAAGAAAAGGATGTGTAGGAAAAGAAAAGCCGGGTGTCTATATGGGCTCCCTTAAAAAAGGGCTACAATTTGAATAATTTAGACTGGGTTGGGCCTACGCCTGGATTGGTCATACGTGAGTATTGCCCAAATTTGCAAATGCAAGCTAAGACCCATATTCAAAGCCAATTTCCATAATGTAAGCTTATCTGGGCTTGAACATTTGGGCCTATATGGGTTTAGCTCGATTGTATTATTAAATATTAGAAATTAGAAATGGCATACTAAATAGATTATAAAACTGGGCTTTTGAGTTTTTTATGGTTGTGTGCTCAAACTCAGGCTTTTGAGCCAGGTTTGGGCTTTCATTACTCTTGGCCCAACTCATTAGGTTTCACATTCAGGGCTTTCTTTTGGATCCAAAATGGGGACTGATTGAGCCCAGTCAACCAAAACCCTTTTTAAATAAAACTTTTTATCTGCGAGAGCATGTAATCACGTAAGGTCAACCCATACATCATTTGCAGACTGTTGGGCATCCTCATGAATAACTAGATCTCTATTAACAAAGACAAATATATCAAATCCACACTCTAAAAACTCGAATGGATCATGTTCTAGTATTAACATACATGGGTAATTCAATTGGTTTGAGCTTCTAAAATTAGATCAAAATTTTCAAATTAGACTCTTCACATACTTACCCTGATATACGACAGTTTATAGGTGATTTTGTGTAGATATATGGATTAGTCTCACAAGGATTGACATACCCTATGTAATCTCAAAAAAAAAAAAAAAAGAAAATAAAAGCTACCTCACCCAAATCCGCTTGAGCCTTGAGTCAAGTGTGAATGACATTTTTTTGAGCTGAATCAATTTTTTTTTTATTTCTCCTTAATTGAGTATCAAGTTAAGTGATTTTTTCTGAACTTTTTAAAAAATACTCGATTCAATTTAATTTTAACTTTTTTTTAAGTTTCAAAGTTTTCAAACCATTCAAAGCTAGAAAAAAAAAAAAAAAAGTTTATCCAATTCTATGCAGTTTCTATAAGTAGAAAGGCTTGGATGAGGCAAAGCAAATAATCTGTAGATAAGAACAGCAATAATAATGAGCTTTACTTCAATGAGGCAGAACATATCTGCATTTCTGCCGAATTCAAGTTCATGCAGGCACTGTTGCAATATATGAGGAGTCTTTGTAGATTATAAATATAAATATATATTTTGGCTATTCATTTAGACACTCGACTTTTTTTTAAGAGGCATTCAATTTCAAATTTTTATATGAAATTATCATTTTGATCCTTAATTTCATATGAATAAATCATTTTTTTTTTAAATTAAGAGGCAAAATGATAATATTCACACAAAATTTTGAAATCGTATGTCTCATAAATAAAAAGTGAATGTCTAAATAACCAGTTTTATAATGAAAAATTTTAAGACTTTCTCTCTATCTGATTACTGGAGCATTGATGCACGCAATTCTCTAAAGATCATGAACAATGTTGCTGTGGAACTCAAATCTAAAATCTCTAATTTTTTAGACAAATAAACTTTGAATTTATTAAAAGTTGACTCAACTAAATCAATGAGTCAGCATAGCAAAGTCTAGACCAACGTCAAAATAACAACCTCGAGTTCCTAGTCAGTTCTTATAATTAAAAACCTACAATTATATATGTAAACCAAACGCAAACTTTGAGAAGGCAAAATCTACAGTTAAACAGTAACTGTCAAATCAAATAATTTGCAGCATTCTTTTGTCGCTTTGTACTTAGACCTCTTTAAACCTTGACCATTTACTTTTAACGTTTTGACCGCAGACAATTAAATTAAAAATATAAAAGGAAAAGGACAAAAGAGGCATTAAAATAAAAAAATAGCATGTGATAATGGATTTTATAGTTGGAGACAGATGTCGAAAAGAAAGACGGCATGTTCATCGATGACTGTCACATCAAGTTTGCCTTGCAGCCCTCTTTTAAAAATCATAAAAATAATCAGGATACATGATGGTAGAGATTAATAAGAGATTTAAATATTTTCAAAATTTAATATTTTATTTATACATAAATATTAAGTTATTGATTAGTATTTTATTTATATAGTCTCTAATGTTTGTATTAATAATGAGTTAAAATTGAATTGTAACATATAAAGAGACATTTATTTATTTATTAAATATATTGAAATTCAATTAATTTATTTTTTAAGGTAGGTGAAAATTTAAGTTTCATTAATCTTAACTGCTGCAGAATTGAGAAATGTATTCTTTCATATTTATGTACAATAAAAAAATAAATTTCTTTTAATGATATAGTCATCTTTACATCACACCCAAGATCCATTTGACCACATGGCTCCTAAGTGTGTCTTGCCATAAAAAGCGTCACTAAAGTTTTTGTTTCATTAACTAAAGTTTTCTTCACTTAGAGTTCTTTCAATCTCAGTTCTTATTTTATACTCCCTTTGTCCCAAATTAGTTATCCTATATGAATTTTGGAATTGTCTTAAAATAGTTGTCTCATTTGTATTTGAGCAGTATAAAATGTGTTAAAAATTGATGAGATCACATGAATGCTAGCTTTATATAGAGAGTTCCTTAAAAAATATAAATATTTTAAATGAGACAACTAAAATGAAACGGAGGGAGTACTTTTCTATTTTCTTGTATGCATCCTTATGTTTAATCTTCTTCCTCCTTTTCTCTTTCATTTTGATTTTAAATACCTTTTTGTTTAGGTCGAAAGATCAAGATTGGATCAATGTGAATGCTCAAATTTGATGTTTCATATCTATCATTTTTATAACTTGTCTTTTCTATAAAAAAAAAAGATTTGCAAAAGTTGTTTGTTTGAATATTTAAAAAAAAAAATTGTATAGAGATTAAATTTTTGACAAATTCAAATGCTAACAAGTAGATTTGCAAAAGGGCAGTTTGAAACTTGAGTAATGAACCATTTCTCACAAGATTTTCAAATAAACTTTGATTGTGAGGCTCACAAAGATCCAATGAATATTTGCATGAGGAGAAAGCACTTTAAACATGTCCAATTAAATTAATAAAAATTTAAATGAGCTATATATTTAGAGCAAGTATAATATACTAGTCAAGTAACACCTGACTTAACCGGACTGACTCTGTAGGCAATGATGGTGCGAGCTCCGAGGGATTAATCTTGATGCGTCAATACCTCAGAGATACCCTCGTTATCCAAAATAAATAAATTTATTAACCTTAATTTTTATAATTAATATTTTACTTTGTATGGTGTTAATAGCCTTCAATGATTTGCCCATCCATCAAGATACATAGAATAAATCTTGATAACAATGATAAAAAAATATGTTCATTTAGACATCCATAGCTTAAAAGACGCCACTTCTTTCATCACTTAAGACACAAATTTAGCTTAAAACTCTAACAAATACTCTAATTTAGTAAATCATTTCAATCTATTCTATAGTTTGAAATAGTCTTCGAACTGTTTGGTTGCTTGACTCTATCCCTTCAAAGTGCAGACAGATAATCATCCTTTAAAAGCATTAAGAGAGCAACCATATGAATTATTCATCACTCCTTTCACACCAAACCCTGTCGTGGTTCAGGCCTTTTGATTTAATTAAATTAAAGTATATGAATTAATTAAATAAGGACAGTAATCCATATGACTTTTCAAAGCACATATTCCAAAACTACAGTAACATGACAAGAAATGGGTGATTATCTCCAATTTTTTTTTAAATTTACACGTGAGAAACTGTAGGATACCCAGCGTAAAATCCTCACGGATGGACCTAGGGGTAAAACTCGAGTCGGGTTTTGCTCCGAACCCGCATGACCCGACCCGAAAATAATGCAGGTCGGGTTATGAAAGTCGGGTCAGTGGGTCGAGTCGGGTTGAGAAGTCATAAACCAGCATTGAATTCGGGTCAAGTTGGATTGAGAGATTTTTAAGTTAACCCAACCTGACCAGATCAAATCTGACTCAACCCGACTCGGTAAAAAGTATGCTAAAGTAGGTTCAAAATGCGGGTCGGGTCGGATTCCAAGTTGAATCGGGTTATAATTCGGGTCGGGTCGGGTCAAAAGTTCGGTTCGGGTCAGATCGAGTCCATATATTAGTAACTCGGGCCGGATTGAGTTTTAAAAAATCCGACCCGACCCTATCCGATTTCAGCCCTAGGTGGACCTTTACCCCTAAGGCACATTAAAATTAAGTCATGGGAGCTCGAGCTCATGAATCTCACTTTTATTCTAATTTTCACTCTTAAATCGAATCGATTCTATCAAAGAAGAAATAGAAATTATGATTTTCCTTCTTCTTTTCCTCTCTCTCTCTCTTTATTTTTTTATTTTTTTTTCCATTTCCTTTTAAATATATTTGCCAGTCTCCAATGTTCACCAAGTATAGAATTAGGATAAAAAAAATGGCACATCTGTATCAGGTAATATATCGATCATTACAGGTCGATACATTTCTTTCCAACACCTGTCTGTCACTTGTTCACACCTGTCTATCACCCGATCATTATCATCTACCGTATTTTTTTTAATCGCAGGCATGAATCCTTTCAGACATATTAGATGAAATGGCATTTATTAAAACAAATTAATCTTCTAGGTCCAACTTTAATGAGGACCAAACATTAAAAAATAGACTTACTTTAAGTTAGGTTTAAGATTAAATTAAATGATACCAACGTGAAACCAGGAGATTACTTTGTGAAGGAAGCCATTGACTTTGAACTGATGATCACTCATGATCAACGTGTACCAAAATTTTATGTGCTTAATCATGCAATTAGTGTTGAATGCTCCAATCAAATTGATAAAATTTTGGTGTGGTGCAGCTGACCATTGTTTTTTTTTTTTTTTTTAAATGTCACCCACTGTATTTGGATGAGCTGTTACAAGAAGAAACTTGGGTGGCGTTTGTTTGTGGGAAATGCTATTTTTTTAAGAATAAGATTTTAAAAATGAAGAATTTTAAAACAAAAGAAGTCTCACAATGAAGAATATATATTTTTTCCTATTCTTTTTTTGGAAAGTTATGTACGTGTTTTGAAATATTTTATTTTAGATGATTACCATTAGGGGTGAAACTCGGGTCGGGTTATGGCCCAAACCCGCATGACCCGACTCGAAAATCATGCGGGTCAGATCAGCGGGTCGAGTCGGGTTGAGAAGTCAGAAACCCTCATTGAATTCGGGTTGAATTGGATTGCTAGATTTTTAACTTAATCCGATCCGACTCGATCAAATCCAACCTGTAAAAAGTATGCTAAATTTTAAATAGAAGTTTTTAATAATAAAAATATAAAATAGCTAACTTAAGGATGTCTACAATCAATGGTCAAGATGTCCTAAGAAGCAATCGAATGGATTGGTTCATGTTCTTGAGAAGGACCCAATCCAAGTGATAGATGAAGATCTTGGAAGATAAGGATTCATATATCTTAATGGGCTTAAGAGTCAACACCTCTTAATCTCACTACAATAAAATGTCAACACTTTGTGTATTTCTTATGCTACTGCCAGTGTCACGGGCTCAACTGTCTTAGCCTCTTTGTTGTATAAACCCATTTGAATATCATGAGGTTCTCCGTTTTGAGTTTTGAAGCCATTTGATTACGACTGAGAAATGTAAAAGAATAAAATATTATCTTAATCATCATAACCATATGGCTAATAATGTTTAAGAAAATAATATATATATATATATATATATATATATATATATATATATATATATATATATATATATATTTTTTTTCGAGTTTACGTGTAGGAAACCATTGGATGTCCAGCGTAAAACTCTACGGGTGAGCCCACTAGCCCTAGAGCACACCAAAGTTAGGTTATGGGAACTCGAACCCGCAACCTCCCGCTTCTTGAGACGGGAGGCAAACAGTTGAGCTATATCCAAGTAAGTCATGTCCACATAATAAGGTCTGAAATATTAAAAATACAGTGTCTTTTCAATGATGTAAGATAGTAGAGAACTAATACTCTAATTATACAAGTGTGACTAGATAATATTATAGAGCATTTTTTATTTACATGGAAAATATGTATTAATATGTATTATTAGCTTTCTAACTTAACAAAATTTTGAGTAAGCTGAATTGGGAAGAAATCCTTAATATTATGTACATAGATTGAAAATTAAAGTTTTCATTTTGTGAAATATATTAGCAAAATATCTTGGTAATAATATTAGAGGTGAAACTTCACCTGACCCGACTTGAGAAATCAATGGATTTGGATTATGTATTTGTATATCTTGGGTCGGGTCGGATTTGGTCGGATTGGAAAAACTGCATGAAATTTGAGTTGAATTAAGTTGAGAAATTTAAATTCAACTTGACCTGATCCGATCTAACGTAACATGACATAACTTGAGTGCACCAACTTATAAACAACATTTGGATTGAATTAGGTCAGAAATTTGAGTCAGATCGTATTTAATAATTTGAGTAAAATTCAATGAATTTTAATATAAACTAAATTAAATTTATTAAAACTCGACTTAACCATAATTGTCCCGAGTTTCAGCCCCAGGTAATATTATACAATCTTGCCCACGTCGCGATATGTTGAGAAAACCAGCGATATTTGCGGGGAACAGTGGTGGTCAAAAACATAAACAAATTCCTATCTTCTTCACATCATTAATATATAAGACTCCCATCACCTGAGCTAAAACAGTCTCAATCCCTCAAACAATCTCTTCTTTTCTCTCCTCTTCTTTCCACATCAAACTTTCATCGATTCTCATCGAGTAAAAGAAAAAAAATTCATTGCAATTGAAGCTCTGAATCTCCCATTTCATGGCATTCTTCTTGGCTCTCTCCTTCATTACCATTTCTCTCTCCATATTCCTTCTCTCATGGATAAGGACCAATATCACAGACAATGAAAAGAAGGAGAAGAAGAAGAAGAAGAGGACACTCCCTCCAGGTGAAATGGGTCTTCCATGGATAGGAGAGACCGTTCAATTCTACAGAGCCCAGCTCAAAAACCGTCTCTACGAAGATTTCATCGAGCCCCGGACCCGGAAACATGGGCCCATATTCAAGACCCGGCTCATGGGAGCACCGACAGTGGTTGTGAGCGGTGCCGAGGCCAACCGCTTTTTCCTTTCAGCCGAATTCAAGCTTGTAGTAAGCTCATGGCCTTCTACATCAGTGCAACTCATGGGCAACAACTCCATCATGGGAAAAGGCCCGGAGTTGCACCGGTGGCTGCGCGGCGCCTTCGCGTCTTGCCTCAACGGCTCTGCTCTTGAGGCAATGACGCCGCTGGTGTGCCGGTCGGTGACCTCACACCTTGAATCCAACTGGGCCGGTCGTGGAACAGTCCATCTCTTCCCGTCGGCGAAGCAGCTGGCTTTTAAAGTGGTGTGTGAGTGTTTGCTGGGGATAGAGGCTGAGAGATGGCTGCTGGAGATGTTTGAGAGAGTGCTCTGTGGGGTCTTTTCGATGCCGGTGGGTGTGCCGGGTAGCCGGTTTTGGAAGGCAAAGAGGGCAAGATTGGAGTTGGGGAGGGTTCTTGTTGGGGTGGTCAGGGAGAGGAGAAAGGAAATGGAGAGGAGATTGAAGGAAGGAGATGAAGGAGAAGAAGGAATGCTTTTATCAAGGTTGGTGACGGGGTTGATGAAGGGAGAGGTGAGTGAAGAGGAAGTGGTGGACAATGTTGTGCTCTTGATCTTTGCTGCTCATGACACCACTGCTCTTGCAATTGCAGTGATCTTTAGAATGTTGGGACATCATCCAGACTGCTATTCTCACCTTCTTCAAGGTTCAATTTATCTTCTCATTTTCTTTTTATTATAATCACTACTATTATTTTCATTATCATTAATATGTGTAGAAATTATAAAACTGTGTATTATATCAAATCCCTATGCTATTACATGTATTTATAGCCTCTAGCCGACCCTATGGCTATCACACTCAAACTCAAACTCTATGCTAATCATAAATCAAATACACCTCTTAATTAGAGGTAAATCCAAACTAGGACTCCTAATCACACAACCATTCTATTAACATAAAAACTCTAAATATATTCCAACACGCCCGCGCAAGCTGAAGCGTGGATGAACGTGAAGCTTGGAACATGAAGAACCAGCAGATGAACGGCAAAAGTGGCAACCGACTGGTCACAAAGATTGTTGGCAGCAAACTGATTGGCTGCAAAAGTTGTTGAAAAGGCAGCGTTGACTGGCTGCAAATATGTGTTTATGTGGCAGCGTTGACTGGCTGCAAATATGTGTTTATGTGGCAGCGTTGATTGGCTACAAAACGACCGGCGGCGAACACCAATGGCGGCCTGAAATAGAGAAAGAGGCTCGGACGACGGCTGTGGCCGTAAGACAATTGTCCGGCAAACAATGATCGCAATATGCGATAAATGCAGACGACGAATGGCCTGAAAAACAAGGGGCTGAAGCCATCACATCGATCAATCAGATCGTAAAGGCCAGCGAACAATACCTGTAGCCATAAAGGCCAGTAAATAAATGCTGAAGTCATAAAGACCAGCAAATAGGGCTGTAGCCATAAAAGGCCAGCAAATGAAGCTGAAGTCATAAAGACCAGCAAATAGGGCTGTAGCCATAAAAGGCCAGCAAAAACTGTAACCATAAAAGGTTAGCAAAGATTGTAGCCAAAGGGGCTGAAACCATAAAAGGTCAGCAAAAATTGGGGACGAATTAGTCCTCCAGATAAAAGGAGTGGATGAATTCCACAACAAATGGACATGTGTCCAAACATGTCGTCTCATTTTTGAGAAACGACAAAACAAGGCTGCTCAAACAGCAACAAAGTAGGAGGAGAAGGACAATTTGAGTCCCTTACTTTGGCTCTCCCCCGTTCTTCTTGGCACAGATCTCACGGATCGTGGTGAGAAGAAACATCAGAAAACACGGCAGAACGTGGTTGCATACACGAGCGCCGGCAGGACCGGCGTACAAACACCAATTTGCAAAACTTTAAAGTCGGGAATCCTCATAATCTGATATACTGTGCACAACGCCTGTTTCAAGCCATCTGAAGCCCACATCACCCAGTACAGAGTCAATGGAGCGGATTTAAGCCTCTGCGATTGGTCGAAACGATGGCTGCTGCAGAGGACGAATCAGTAACACAGATCTCAGATCTGAGAACAGAGTGGGAGAGGCGGATGAGAAATCGTGGTGGCGTCACAATATGCACTCTCTGTAGAATCTGTAGAGGATAGATTTGAGAGCACGAGAGGCTAGCAGATCTGGTTAATTAAGGTGGAAGGTGTTAGCCTGACCACCGAAAGCAACAATAGCTCCAAATATGGTTTGTAACTGTAGCAGATCTTGATAAGAAAGTGCCACACTTGTATAAACGAGTGTAGCAATATCATCTGTATCAATGGGTTTGAAAATAGAACGTCCACCTTTGTTGCATGAAGCAACCAATGTCTTGTCCCAAATCTAAGATCTCCAGACATTGTTTACATAATTTCCATTCCAACATAGATCAATTGTTCAGACGAAATTGGCTGCACAACTGGCTCAGTTCTAACAGTTGAACGTAAGGCCAGATCAGACGATCACGAGACGGAAGCGGCGGGATGTGAAACTGCAAACAGATTTCTCTCTCTTTCAAAGAACAACGTTGATCGTCTGCAGATTTGGACGACCAGATCGGCAACTGACAGGAGCAAGAGCAGTAGCAGAACCAGCAAGGAAGAGGGCCCCTGGTGAGGCCTATCGCCAGAGAAAAAATGGGAAGAGGGACTGACAGAAAAGTGTGCCAGACAGTCCAGGCGTCGTCTGAATCGGAACAGCAGCAGAGGGCTGCAACAATTGTGTAGCGACGTCCAGTGAGTTCCCACATTCATTCGGATCAATGCAGCAGTAAACAATGGCCTAGATTTGGGTGCACCGTTAGCAAACACAATATGGCTTCAAGAAACCCATAAATTCTCTTACTGATAACCTGATCTAAGATAGCGTCAGGACTGAGCTGAAATCCAGCAATCTTCTAAGCAGATCTGGGTTCAGCAAATCCAATTGAAATAGGGAGGCAGATTTGGGAACCCAGGTAGCAAGAGAACAACAGAGAGGCTCTCTGTACAGAACAGAGAGGACGATGGCAGCAGATCTGGAAATACTGGACACGATTTGTGAGAGCGCCAACAAGAGAACGCTGCAACCAGCAACCAGCAATGGGAAATCACCCAAGGATGGCGAGCAACTGCAGCGACGGCGACTGTGGGATGGCGAGCAACTGCAAACACGAGATTTCGTCGTGATGTCCCTCTCTCCCGCCCTCCCTCTACCGATGAATCTCCTCTGGCAGAGGGAGAGAAGAAAAAAAACTGTTTAGGGAAGGTCCACTAGGATCTAATTTTGACTGATACCATGTAGAAATTATAAAACTGTGTATTATATCAAATCCCTATGCTATTACATGTATTTATAGCCTCTAGCCGACCCTATGGCTATCACACTCAAACTCAAACTCTATGCTAATCATAAATCAAATACACCTCTTAATTAGAGGTAAATCCAAACTAGGACTCCTAATCACACAACCATTCTATTAACATAAAAACTCTAAATATATTCCAACAATATGATTTTCATTAAAAAGGATTTTCAAAAATAGAAGGTGAGGGGTAAAAACTCAATCTTAAAATCACGATTTTCAAGTTTGAATTCTTAAGAGTGAGTTTTCAGTTCAAAAAGTTAACCAATTAAGTAGAATGATCTAAAAATATTGCTGTATATACTATTTAACTAGAGAATTTTTTGAATCTACATGCATTAATATGCATTAATATAGAGATATACCTCTGATACCACTTATTAAAATTATATATCTAGATTAAAAAGACTAGTCCATTAATTTAAATGACTTAATTTTTTTATAAATTTTTTAATCTCTTCTTATACACGTACAAGAAGATGTGTTCTATTGAATGAAAAGGACTTCACATGTGTAGGACAAGATGTTTTTGTCATTATGCCATAATGGGAATGAATTCCATCTTTTCTAACCGTTGAAAATGCCCCTTTTGTGGGTCAAACAAGCCACCTATTTGGTTACTTATTGCTGCCATGTGAAGCAATTAGTAGTTTTTCTTTTCTAAAATATTTTATAAGTTCTTCCAACGCTCTGGTTTTGTGTAATCTCTAAAGCTGTCAATTTGAGTGCGAACCACCAACTTCATTACTGTGTTTTTAGAGTTTAAAAGAATGAAAGCATCTTTGTTCTGAGAAGAGTTATGTTTTTATTAAAAAATGGTTTCCAATGGAAAAGGGCTTTTGCACAAAAGGTAGGTTTTTGTTTGGAAAAGTTGAATTTTAGATTTACATAATATTTTTTTCTATATTAAAAGATAAGATTTAACACCACAATATATAATTTTACGTGGTTCTCTTTTAATATATTTATATGGGGTCAACATCGATTCATTGTGTTTTGAGATAAGAAATTGAAGGAGAGTCAACTATAACTCTTAGTTACAATATTCTCTCTCTTTCACAAAAGAATATTATATATTGCTCTAATTAGAGTTTATACAAGGGGTGACTATTATTTAGACACTTTACTTTTCTTTTAAGAAACACCACATTTCAAAATTTTGTGTGAAAATTACTATTTTGCCCCTCAGTTTTTAAAAAGAAGACAATCCTCTACACAAGACTTAGAGGCAAAATGATAATTTTGAAATAGAGTATCTTTTAAAAGAAAAGTCAGGTGTCTAAATACGTATCCTATACAAGTTACAATATAAAATTATAAAATTATCCTTTAATAAAAAAATTGACTTAGGACCTCTGCATCTGTGCTCTCCGACAAGGGAGTTTTGCCCCCCTTTAACCCTCCACGAGTTCAACCTACTATCCGATTGACAATATATTTCTAATGATCAAATTTCACATAATCTAACAAGTTTGAGTCAAAGGCATTGATGTCCATGACGGAATCTGATTTGTAACTTAAATTTTTCTAGTGTAAAACCGCAAATACGTCGGAGTGCCTGAATTTATCATTGATATGGTTGCAGCTTTGAGATTCTTTTCAAGTCTAATTCTTCACAGAAAGTCTTCTAAACAAGACTCTTTGCTTGAAGATGTTTGCTGCCTTATTTTAGTCTGTATATTTTGTGATGTATTGACACCAAGATCCTTGCAGAGCATGTTGACATCATGAAGAACAAGAGAGATGGTGAGAGACTGACATGGGAAGATGTACAGAAGATGAAGTATACATGGCAAGTAGCAAGAGAGAGCATGAGGATGTTTCCACCCATATTCGGCTCTTTTAGAAAGGCAATTGTTGATATCGAATACCAAGGCTTCACAATCCCCAAAGGATGGAAGGTACTTTCCATCTCTCCAATTCATCCTTTTGTTAAGTCTCCAACTTACAGGAAAATAATTTTGTAAAAAAAATTATATTTAGATTTAATTCATGTTTTTCAAGAAATCTGATCTTATGTCAGGTTATGAAAAGTGAAAACTATGTTTTTGTTATTTATTTCAGAATATGTATGTTTTTAAAATGAATAACATGTTGTCTTGGTGAGAAAAATCTCTCTTTTTTCCTCATTAATTTTCTTCTCTCATGGGGAAATGGATTTCTTAGTAGAAAAGAGAGATTTTTTTTTTTTTTTTTGTGTTCTTTATATAGGCTGCGTATGAATGAGGGGTAAATTCTGCAGAGGTTACACTTGATTAGGAGTTACTCTGGGTATTATGACTACCTTTCGCTTTCAAAAGATATTCAAAAGTGAGAGGGTAAGAGTAAAAAGCTGATTTTTTACTCTTATCCTCTAATTACCAAACAAAGGTAACGAGGAGTTACTTGTATTTGATTGAACAAATACTGATCTAACGGAGTTAGAAAATAGATAATTATACAATAACCATTTCATTAGTAAAAACAGAGAGAATGAAGATGATAATTTGCATTTTAACATTGATGTTGGTTGCTTGTCTGCAGGTGTTGTGGACTATGTATGGTACTCACTACAACCCCCAATATTTCCCACAGCCTGAGAGGTTCAACCCAAGTAGGTTTGAAGAACCAATCCCCCCATACACCTTCATTCCATTTGGTGGAGGACAAAGAACATGTGCAGGCTACCAACTTGCCAAGCTCAACATACTCATCTTTATTCATTACATGGTCACTCAATATGAATGGTCTTTGGTCCATCCCCATGAGCCCATCATTGTGGATCCTCTTCCTTTTCCCTCTCAAGGAATGCCCATCAAAATCAACCAAAAACTTTTGTAGGATCAAATCAAAGGCTTGTTGTCATGCTAATCTCTCTTAGCCATAGAGGATTTCATGTTATATTTGTATGCTAATGCTAGTCATTAAAGTTGTAAATGATAATATTTTTTAGTTTATAACTTGAAATTCTATCAAGACTAAATGGTGGTTTGGTGGTAAAATGGAGAGAAATGAAGGTTGATGTAGCTTCATTTTAAAAATGGGTTCTCTTTGATATGACATTATGACTTAGGTAGTAGAATAGTCATTTAACTAATGCACGTTCTTTCGTCCCTTCTCATGAGTTGTTATCATTATAATAGTGAAATGATGATTTTTTTATAAATGGTTACTTTACTTGAATTCTACCAAATAATGTTTTGAAAGAAAAGAATTGAATAAGTTTTTGAATGTCTCATCCCAATACAATGTTGAAAATCTAATTCTAACATGTCCTGTGGTTAAGACTGCAACTCGGGTCGAGTTCCTTAAAATCCAACATGACCTGAGTTGATATATATGGAACCCGACTCGACTTGACCAGACCCGAATTCTCATCCCGAATCTCACAACCGAACTCGATCCGAATTCTGACTCAACCCTCATTTTGAACCCATTTTAGACTAATTTTAGCCGGGTCATGTCGGGTTTTGCGGGTTAACTTATAAAATCCTTAATCCGACCCGACCCGAATTTCATACGGGTTTTCTTCTTCTCAACCTGACCCGACTCGCATGATTTCTCGAGTCAAGTCATGTGAGTCGGGCCAAAACTTGACCTAAGTTGCAGCCCTACCTATGGTTAATCTAAGCTAAGATAAAAATTGGAATAATACTTTTGTTTAAATTAATATTGAGTCATAAATTTTTAGATGAAATATGTAAACAATGTTAAAGATAATGGATAGATAAAAGTGGAAACTTATATGATTATTTTAATCTTATGATTTTAGCATTTGAAAATTTGAGTGATATAATTCATTTATTTTTATAATCTACCTTACAAAGTTATGGCGATTAGAGAAGTTTGTCTTGAATTATACCTATCTGACTCAAACATATAAAGCCTAACTCACTATAAATATAAATTATCTCATTAAAATAACATATCCCATTCTACCAAAGCTGCTCTTTAAAATATATTTTACTTCCTCTAATGAAAATATGTTTTTTAGACAAGTAAAAGTTTAGAGTTAAGAGATCACCACTTTGTTGTGAATAGGATATGAAAATTCATATTTATTTTTATGAATTCGACTTATAATCAATTGCATAAGCAATCAAATCATCTTATTTTTGTATAGTTTCAATGTTGAACTCACATTGTTGATTGAACAACTATTTTATAATTATTCTTTTAATTTACTTGATAATATTTTATCATATCATAATTAATTTAACTTAAAGTTTATACACTTTAAAACTCAAAAAAGTCAATTTACATTAACTTTAACTTATTAATATTTTGAGTCAAGTGAGTAAATAAGTAACTTTGAATTTTTTAAGTTGAGTTGAGCAACTTAGTTGGATTTTGAGTTAAGTCTTTTAAGTTTTTACACTTATATTGACAGCTTTAATGTTGCTCTTGTTAAAATTTAATTCTTAAAAAGATTAATGATAGAGTGCTTCTAGTATTATAAAAAAGAGTGACACTATATGATATCGAATGTTTACATTTGGAGCACGTGATATTCAACTATTAGAAATTTAAATTACTCATTAATTTTTTAAATAAATATTTATATTATGTATATTATTAGATTTTTTGAAACTAGACTCAACATTTTGATGAAACCAATAAGAAGATTGCGATACAATTTATAATTTTTCTATTAAAATCATTTTTATTTGATTTATTCGATGATAAATCTAACAATTTTATAAATTTTAAAAAGATAAATATATTTAAATAAATGTATAAATTAAAAAAATAATTTAGTTTTTTAATAAATATACTCTGCATGCTCCAAATACATCATTTAAAATCATCTTTGAACATAATTTCATTATGTGGAAAATAAATACTCAATCATCTAAAATTTTCACAATATAATGAAAATTTAAATCTAAATTCATGGGTAAAAAATGGAGAGAGAGAGAGAGAGAGCGCCGTTAGTGGTGCACAGTGAGCATGATCACCTCTACAAAAGCCAGCTACTGGAAGTGCTTTGGGTCCCACCACACATCCACAAGCATTCATGGCGGTGGTGTTTGGAGCCTGGACTTCTTACTTCCACTCTCTCTCTCTCTCTTCCTCTCTCTGTTCTTCCTTCACTCCCTTTTGTTCGTATTTTCTTCTCTAAACCTTCTTTTATCACTGTTTCCCTATGTACCTTCCAAAGAACTGAAAGAAGGAATAGAATAGAAGAAGAAACCCCTTCTTATTCTCTAATCTCTGCCCATTTAGGGGAGTATTTTTAATATTTTTTAAATTGTCTCCTTGTCACTATTCTCTTGCGTGGACAGAAGCCGGCATGAGAGAAATATTGTCTCTCAGTCTCAAGCTCTTTCTTCTCCTCCTCTTTCTCTGTGAGTATATCCTTCTCTGTGCTCTCTCTCTCTCTCTGTCCCTCCTGATTCTGCGGTTTTCCTCACTTGGGTTCTCTTTAAATTGATGTTGGAGTACGTGTTTGAAAGCTAAAGGGCTTTGGTTAATTTTTTTTTTTTTAATAACTGTTCTCTTGTTTTCTTCAGATTTTGCTGTCTCTAAATAGCTGCTAGTGTGTGATTTTTTGAACTTTAAGTGATTTGGGAGATGGATTTCTACTTCTCTTGATTCCTTCAGATTCTGCTGTTTTTCTTGGTTCTTATTCAAGTTGCTGCTGGAGTATTAAACAAAATTGAGGGTTTTGGGAAATGGAAGTCTTTGTATTAAAAAGAATGCCTGGGGGGAGTGGAGAAAGAGCACTCTGGTTTTGATTATAGGGACAAAGTTGATCTTCAAAATTATGCCAATTGTTGGATATTAAATTTATGAGCCCTACTGTAAAACTTTGAAAATGAGTAATAGAACGATATTGAAGACGAGGAGGAACCGATTTGTGATGAGTCCGGGCAGGTTCACAACGGAAGGCATTTTTTTTCCTAAGACAACGTATGGAGAAGTACATAACTTATGGAAAAGTACAGGGGAGAAAAGAAAAGATTTGCGAATGACTTTTATTAACTTATAAAAGACTTACAATAGAGTGCCAAGAAAATTAACTTGGTTGTTCATGAGAAGGAAAGACATCCCATTGAATTTGTGGAGATTGTACAAGATATGGTGATAATGCAACAACAAGAGTAAGGATGTTATGTGAAGAGAAGGGGGTGTTTCTGGTTGGAGTGAGACTTCACCAAGGATCAATGTTGATCTTCTATTTATTCATCTTAGCTATGGATGTTTTGATGTTAAAAATCCAAGATGTCATCACACGGTGTACATCTTTTGCAGATATTGTAGTACTAATGAGTTAAATGAAAGGTTAACTAAATAATAAACTGCAATTATGGGGAAAATCTTAACCCGTGAGGGTTGACTTGGCGGTCAAGAACCCGTCTAAGATGCAGGAGGTCTTGGGTTCAAGTCACTTTCAACGCAAAAGGGCCACTCCCCATAGTGTTACCTGGTGTGTGTCGTTAAGGAGGTTTGCACATGCCCCAAGGATTAGTCAGGTGCGCTGAGAGCCCTGTACACCTTGGTCTTAAAAAAAAAAATTATGGGGAAAATCTTGGGAGATGAGTGGTTTGAAGATTGGCATAATAAAGACGGGATACATGTGCAAATCTAGTGGAATTAGAACATAGAGGAAGAACCAATCAAAATTGATAATAACGTGGTGCAACATTCAACAGATTTAAATATTTGGGCTCAATCATAGAGATTCGTGGAGAATCTTATTTGGACGTGACCAGTCGGATGAGTTTTGGGTGGGCAATAATGTTGCACAAACACTTCTAGTAGGCAACATGTGCATGTGAGACACTTCATTTTTATGTGTAAAATCTGTATCCTTGTTGTGTTTATAATGTGTCTTGGCATCATAAGTGGGTAAATGTAGGTAAGTTAGTGGGACTTCATTCGTAACGTGTCTTGTTGTGTTTATATCGTGTCTTTGTTGCAATAGAATTTTCATCTCTCTCAAAAGCGATTGAAAAGGACTTCATTCAAGGTTGTCATTATACATGTATGGAGAATGTCTTTGTTTTCAACTTTTGCCATCTTGGATAGCTGCTTCCATTGTACCTCTTCCCCATCTCATCCTATATATATTATTATTTTTTTTAAAGGATCATGTCTTAAATATGAATATTAAATGATAAATATATTGATAAATTTTCATCTGAGTGTGATATATCAAATATTAGATCGACACTAAGATCATTAATAATATATATTTTTTAGAAAAATCTAAGATCATTAATAATATCTAGAAGTTCTTTTATATTTTTCATGTATCCTACTGTCATTGCAAACTGCTTATGTATTTTCTTTTGAATGTTGAAAGGGTTCTTTTTTGGTGGCATGCATTTTAGAAGTTTATTTCTCTTTAATTAGCATGCCATGGGCCACGTTGCTTGTGGCCCTTGTATCATTTCTTTCCATGGTTAGGTTTTACTGATTATTATTGTATACATCTGCCACAGGTTTACATGAATCCCATTGCAAGCGTTTGGTTACCTTTCCTGATTCCCAGAGAAACACCCTCCCATTACAGCACCAGCATGTGCTTTATCAGCAAGGGTTTGTTTCAGTGGAGAAAGGAGACATTCTTTTGCCTGATACTTCTCCAAGTGGGAGCCCCCAACCCTTCATTCCTCTTTTGGCACCTTCACCCTTGGCACCTTTCACAAATAATACTGTGCCAAGGTTATCAGGTGCAGATTGGATAACGAACTATTCTATGTAACTATTTTTCTTTACTTAGCATATTAATTATCATTATCATCATTGAAGACTAATCTCATCTATCTAGGATTATTGGTTTCTCTTATACCTGTTTGTGGCTACTGTCTATGTCAAATTTAGCAATTTGTTGTAATATTTAAAATTGTTGAAATATTTATTACTCAGCTCTCAACAGCCTGTGTTGCTTTCTCACTTGCAGGGCTATGTACTTTAAATTTTTCAGCTGCTGAAAGTATGATTGGCTTGACTGCAGTTGACTGCTGGGCTTCCTTTGCTCCATTTCTGGCCAACGTAATTTGTTGTCCACAGTTGCATGCGACTTTGGTGATACTAATTGGCCAATCAAGTAGAGATACTGGGGCACTTGCTTTGAACATGGCCCAGGGAAACTACTGTCTGTCGGATGTTCAGCAGATCCTTGCTAGCCAGGGGGCAAATGAACAGCTACAAAACATTTGCTCAATTCATCCATCAAACCTCACTGAGGCATCTTGCCCCGTCAAAGATGTGAATGATTTTGAGAGTGTTGTTGATTCAAATACCCTTGTAGCTGCATGTGAGAAAGTTGATCCTGTTAATGAATGTTGCAGCCAAATTTGCCAGAATGCTATATCTGAAGCTGCAAGAAAAATTGCCTTGAAAGATGGTGGCCTGTTGGGCATGAATAATGCCCATAGCTTGCCTGGGCTCTCGTCTAGGCTTGATGATTGTAAAAGTATTGTTCTACGGTGGCTTGCGAGTAGGCTCGATCCACTTCCTGCAAAGCAAGTGCTTAGAAGAATTTCTAACTGTAAATTGAATAAAGGTAAGTTTTTATACTTACTGAGAGATTGCTTTGTTCTGAGGATGGTGGCCTTTTAGTGTTGAATTTTCTCTAAGCATTAATTTTAACATAATATTGTGACTGTGAAATGTGTCTATACATGTTAAATTTTTTTTGGTTGTCCATGTGGTGCAAGGTAATAGAACGTGAAGGAACTCAAATAAGGGGCTTCTTTAAGGAATTTGAAAAATAGAGGGTTCCCCTAATGGAAGGGGACATCCACAATTAAGTTACCCTGATTTTCATTTGGTTTGTTTCGTAGGCTGTGTATGGATGGGTTGAAGTGGGTAGAATTCTCCTGGAGAAGTCCAACTTATCCTGTTTGGATGTATTCTCCTGGAGAAATTGGGACCTGCAAACTTTGGATCTTCTCATCAAGAAGATGGTGTTCTCCACCTTTGCCAGGAGAACACCATTTTCGTCAAGAGAAGAGAAGATGGACAAAAGTACTCCTACCCTTGGAGAACCCCCCACTTCAAGTTCTCCTCATCCAAACACAACCTAATTTCTAGGTGGAGAACTTCATCTTCCATGGGAAAGTGAAAATGTTGTTTGGATCACAAAAATGGGGAACGGTGGTTAACATTATAAAGAAATGCATTCCAATTCATTTGAATCAACTCAAGGTGAATATCATGATGTCCTATTGATATTTGAAGAGATGGAGCCTGTAGGGCCCCTGCCCTCCTGCATCTTCCTCTCTCCCTCCACTCCTCTCTGTATCCAACCTCTCTCCCTCTCTCCCTCTCTCCCATCGCCTTCCTTAAATCCCAACCGGTGGGAAGAGCGAAGAAATTCCTCATTCTCCTTTTTCATCTCAAATTTACCAACATCCTTTTCTAGTGTCCCTCTTTAGCTCATCAGGAAAAATTGTGGATAGTTTCATACATGTGTCTAAGGAGTCCAGAATCCATAGGGGCTTCACTTTTGTTCGCTTCGCGATTGAGGAGAAATCTCGCCCATCGACCAAAGGATTGATTACCTTAAGAATTTCCTTCTAGCCACCTTCCCAATGACATTTGTTTCTATCCCCGATGTTGAGGCATGGATCCATGAGTGGGGTTTCATCGGCAATGTGTTGGTCCTAAGGTTGACCCTTCCGATGCAATCTCTTTTGATGTTGCTGAAGAAGCAAGTCGATTGGTAAAGGAGTTTCCGGTTCCGAGTAATGCCATTGGTGAAATCCCTTTTTCAAATCTAGTCTTTTTGGTCAAAAGATCTTGACCTTAGAACAGTTCGGGTAAAAGTATTCGAACTTTCTTTGTGTGCCTGGTACCCAAGTCCCTTTAAGTTGTTGGAGAATTCCTTGGCAAGGTGGTGGAACTGGATCCCTCAACCTTTGCTTGTAGCTAGGGCTGCAACTTGAGTCGGGTTTTGGCCTGACCTGCATGATCCGACCCAAGAAATCATGCGGGTCGGGTTGAGAATTTTGGGTCAACGGGTCGGGTCGGGCTGAGAAGATAAAAACCTGCATGAAATTCGGGTTGGGTCGGGTCGGGTTGAGGATTTTATAAGTTAATCCGACCCGACCCGACACAACCCAACCCAACCCAACCCGACCCGGCTAAAATTAGTCTAAAATGGGTTCAAAATGGGGGTCGGGTCAGAATTCATGTTGATTCGGGTTAGAATTCGGGTTGGGTCGGGTCAAGTTCCATATATATATCAACTCGGGTCGGGTTGAGTTTTAAGGAACCCGAACTGCCCGACCCGAGTTGTAGCCCTACTTGTAGCCACTGTGGAAGTGACAAAAAGTCTCACATCTGTTAATTTGAGAAACCAATAACTCCATATAACACTTGAGACACCCTCCTCTCAATGGCTAGCTTTTGAGAGTGAATTCTACCTCAAGGATGTTATCAAGTCATGGTTTTCTAGCATAATATCAGAGTAGGTCTCGTGTGCATCCATAGGGTCCAGTTGCACTTGAAGGCGGGCCCATGGTTTTCTAACAGCTACTTCTTGTTTACTCGATACAGGGTGGTCTAGACGCCAAAATCGTTGGATCTCAAGATTGTTCCCCTCAAACTTGGAGATACTTGGTTCGATTTAGGAGTTGCGGTGGAGGAAGATCCCTTTCATCTTGAGACCAACCACCACTCGATTTTTCCTCCATCTTCTTTGGCGCTGAAGATCCTTGTTCTACTTCTTCAGGTGACCCTCGGAGTGACTTCACTCCGGTATCAAAAAATCTAGACTAGCACATCACTCTAGCTCCCGACGACATTTGTCAGAAGGAAACCGACTTCAATCTGACAAAGCTACCACACCCGCTCCCTGCTCGCAGTACATGGGAGGAATCCCAAGCTTTGAACCGTGCAATACCTGTCGAGAGTCAAACCTCCCCTGTTGTGGTCACCATGTTTGCTTCTACAAATCGTCTGCTGCTCCCATCGGTCGAATCTGGTCAGCCTCTGATCCGACGCTCCTCTAGCCTTCCATTATTGCGTAGAAATGGAAACCCTCTTCTGCTACTTTTGCCAAGACCCATCACCTTTCCTCTTTTACTGACCCAATGCATGTTGGGTTCCCACGTGCTGTCCTCAATGCCTCATGAGCCTTAGCTTTTACCGACCAACTCAGCCCGACCAACTGATTTTCTTGGCCTTGCCCAGTTACTCTATCCGGGCTAGCTAACCTTGACCCTTTAGCCTGGCTTGTTGGCTTTTCCTTCCCTTTTCTGCCTGAGCCTTGCTCTGGCCCAGACCTTCGTCCAACCTCCCCAACTAAAGCCCTATTTCCTATAGCCTTTCCTTCCCTATCTTCGCCTAAACAAGCCCAACCGAAAGTCTCCTCTTTGTTGTGCCTCTCTCCTCCTCTGATTTTCCTCAGCCCAGATAAGCCTATCCCCAACCCCCAGTCTCCACCTAAAGTCCTTTCGCCTTTCCAAGCGTCTCCCCCTACTGAGCTTTTGCAAACCTGGCCCTGAGTCTTGACCCATCCCCGCTTCCTTCTAGTCGCTCCTTGGCTACAAGTGACAGTCCTCCTTTTGGGCTTAGTGCGATTGCAACCTCTTTCCTGGCATCACCCTCCTCCTGGTCCTTTATAGTCTCACTTTCTTTGCTGCCTCAGGGAACTGACGTTTCTTTGGGTCTCTCCGAGACTCCAAGTGCTAGCTCCTTGGGTGTTTCTGTTTCAGAGAGACCCAAATCTAAGTAGTATGCTGGTCTCTACAGGTACTCCCATTCCAGAATCCCATACTTCAGAGTAGGTTGATCAAAGAATGCTAGAGGTTGGTAGAAAACACGGTTTGATCACCAATGGCCAGGAAAGTCTCCTCCTCTCCTATCTTGCTAGGGTAAGGGACTTGAAATCCTCTTCTTCGAAGACCAGAAGGAAAGATAGAACCTCTAGATAATTAACTCGTCTGAGCTCCTCTATCAATTACTCCAACCGCAAACAGAATGTATCAGGTGCTCGTAGACTTATCCAAGGTGATGATCTGGCCCCTCTTGATGCTCCTATCTGGGATTGTGAGGGATCTTTGCGATTGTCAATTACGACTTACGAGCTTCGTTATCACAATCAGCCCAACCTTTTTTTTCTTTCACTTTCCTGGTTTGGTTTTTGTTTTTTACGTTTTCCTGGGCATATAGACCGTGTGATTAACTATCTTAATTTTTTATCTATTTGTGTTTTTTGTATTTGTACCTTTGGTTCTTTTCTATAATAATATAGTTACCATTTAAAAAAAAAGGTCAAGTCAAGGTCAAAATGCGATTCAATCCACACCAATTACAATACTAACTCCATATGAAAACTGACAGCTGGCAAATAAAAAGCCTTACAAAGATATACCCAGTTCACAAATACAACATCCAGATTGCAACAAACCTAGTTTGTAATTCTGTCTCCACAACTTCAACTGAAAACCACCTAACTTCCAATCTTTGATAAACCAACTCCATCAAATCAGTTACCTCTAACATCCATTCTTTGTTCAACCCACCAAATTACAACCTGTTTCTGCTGCTGCCTACAATGAAATCCATTGTGGTGATCATTGACCTCAGATCATACTTTTCATCTGTCTCAAAGAAACCCCTTGTACAAAAACATCTCCAATCTGAATGGTGTATACACTAGGAGTTTCTCTTGTTTTATGAGAAAAGTGAATTTCCTGTGATAAAGAGAAATCAAATTTTCTTTTGGAAGATCTGGGTGAGTTTACATCATTTTGAAATTGCTTGGGGAATCTCCCAAACTTTTTCCCTACCCATCTTGCAACTCCCTCCCTCCCTCCTATAGCTTTTCTCTTGTTTTATGAAAAAAGTGAATCTCTTTTTCTTTTTTTTTTTATGACCAAGGTGTCCAGACTTCTTAGAGAACCTAACTAATCCTTGGGGCATGTGCAAGCCTCCCTACCCATATACACCTGGTAACTGTACGGGGAGTGGCCCTTTGGGGTGGAGAGTGAATTGAACTCAAGACTCCCGCATCCTGAGGCAGGTTCCTATTATCACTCCAACCCCTTTCGGTTGAAAAGTGAATCCCCTATTATGATAAGGAGAAATCAAATTTTCTTTTGGAAGATCCAAGTGAGTGTACTATAAGGGGAGGAGAAACCATATTCTTCTTAAAGATCTGCTTTTCTTTGGCATTGGATCCTCTGAAGGGGAGCTCCATCCTTTTTAAATTGCTTGGGGAATCTCCCAGAACTTTTTCCCTATCCAAACAAATCCTATAGGTTATTGTTCTTGCAGTTCCCTCCCTCCCCCAACCTTTTTGATACATGGGCAGTACATTAAATCAATCTGGGTGACACACTTTGCCTAGTGAAAAGTCATCAGCCTTTGTGACAAAAAGACTCTTTGAACAATATTTTCTTTTCTAACTTGCCTCTTTATATAGCCATCTATTTTGAAGAAACAAATGTGAGGTACCAACATGGGTCACAATACATCATTCAAATTGTTTGTGGGGCGCGCGTGGGGGTGTGTGTGTGTATGATGAAGAAACAGATGTGAGATCCTGATACATTTGAAGTCGTTTTGGATGTGGGTATGCATGTGTCTGTGTTTAGCAGTCTAAATTTTTAGTTACAAGTTTTTCCTGCAAGACGAGGGTGGATTTTAATGGCAGGGACTGGGTTTGCTTTGGAGTTGTACTATCGATAGCTTTATTTATGTCGTGCTGTTTATTCTTATTTTTTGTGTTTGTTTTTGACATTCATCCTATTTCCAATTTCTTCTTTGTTTTCCTTGAGTTCCTTTTCAACATGGCATGTAAGTGTTCTGAATGACTACCTTTTCCTTGCTGTAGCTTGTCCACTTGTTTTCCCCAATACGAAAAATGTTGCAAAATACTGTGGGAATGGGATTAGTAACAAGACAGCTTGCTGTAAAGCGATGGAGAGTTACATATCTCACATACAGAAGCAGAGTTTCATAACCAACTTGCAAGCTTTGCATTGTGCTTCTTTGCTGGGTGTGCATTTGCAGAAAATGAACATCAGTGAAGATGTTTATGGTCTTTGCCACACAAGCCTCAAGGACTTCTCTCTTCAAGGTTGTATTTTATTTCTTTTCCACAGGAAAACCCCTCAAGCCTTCCATGAGATAGCCGCTACATGAAAGTGCTACCGGTTGAGTGAACCAAGTATGACCAAGCTAGACTTGGCTACAATATGCCTGTATGTTATTCAGGCCTAGACTTCAAGCCAGGCCTGGCCGGTTTAGTGAGGGCGTGTATCAGTGACATGCCTGAATCTAAACTGTAAATGGTCTCTTAAAATTCATGTTCGCTATTTGATTTCATAATGGGGAAAAAAAAAAGAAGATTGGCTATTAATTAACAAAGTTTAAGAACCTGGTCCAGATTTGATTGACAAGCCAATAAAGGTTCATGTCTAAACCATGGAAGGCCAATCTGGTTCTCAAATGGCTTTGTATGTTTTCCACATTTGATTTATGTAAAACTAATAATATTTGTTTTCTTTGTCATTCGTCTGTGATGGGATCTGCCATTAAAAACTCCAGTTGGATCAAAAGGTATTCTCCGTACTTTATTCTGTTATTATAATTGATTGAATTTTTTTTTCCTTATGTGGAATCAGTACCTACATCTGTTGTTCTTTCAATTTGTTTAACGCTGGTGCTTCTGAAATTTATATTTAGGATTGTTACATTGTTTGTTGGATGTATTTTGGTAAACACATGAACCTGTGCTGGATGCCCATCCATATGTGAAAACCGTGATAATATTGTCATCATGGAGAAATGTTTTAAGGTAGTAGTAGAAAAATCCATTAAGAATCCTATGGAAAAACGAAGTCAGAGATGTGTCCAACCCATGTACATTGCTGATTATAAGAAACTTGTGCAACATAGTTGGATTTATATTGTTGGCAATATTTTGCATTATAAACCATATAGAATTAGAAATGTGTGCGGTAAAGTAAGGTTGCCCAACTAAAAGAAAGATGAAGTAGTGCTGTTAAAGATAGTTTTGCACATGCATAGACTAAAACTTCTCTAGTATGAAGAACCTAATGGTTATGGTATAAGATATTAGGAATCTATGATAAGTAGGATACTGTTAAAGGCTTGGACCAATGTGTAAGAAAGGACATGATAAATTATGATGTAACAAGGAATGCGATTTTTTTGTGGTGTTGAGTGGAAAGGTAAAACTTCAGCTTGATGGTGATGTTGATATATTGGTGTTCATACTGTAGATAGATTAAATGATATTTGATGATCAGGTCTTGCTTCCCCCCCACACACACACAGGCAAAGGAACTTTGAACTAAATATGGAGACATCTCCACATACACAAAGAACTATGGACAGCATCTTTATTCAATTACAAATGTAACAGAGCAATAAATCATGATGTACAATGATAGAATCAAGCATCATTAGTGTAAAATGATATTATAGAACTTTCTGTTCCACCAGAATGCTTGCTTTATATTTCGTAGGCACAATGACTATTTTGTGTGTGTAAAATGTTGCAATTAAAACATTGCAAGCAAAAGTTTTGTCAAAGAAGAGTAAAGAAAACTGATAATTTGTAGTTTGATTAAAGGGGAAACTATGAAAGTGCTAATAAAACCTCCTAATGTGATTATCTGATATGAATTGCAATTTTGCAAAACATATTTAGATTGTATAGATTTTTACACTACTTAACATTTCTAGTTGTTAGACTAGTTCTTGTATATGTCCAGTTACCTAGCGCACTTAGTTTCTTGGAAATGCATTCCCAGTCAATGGTTCTCTCTCTCTCTCTCTGTGTGTGTGTGTGGCTCCATGTTGAGAAAATAAGACCCTGAATCTACATTTGGCACCATTAAACTACTAGATTTTGCTGCTTAAGCATTTATCATTATCATCCAGCATCATCACTGTTGTTGTTTTTGCTGTTGAGGCTTTCCATGTTTGTAACAGAGTCTGGATGCTTGCTGCCAAGCTTGCCTTCAGATGCAACATTTGATCAGTATTCTGGAATTGGTTTCACTTGTGACCTTAATGACAATATAGCAGCTCCATGGCCCTCTTCTTCTCAACAAGTCTCAGTATCCTCCTGCAATACGAGTAAGTACTACGAGTGGTCCTTTCCTCCCTATTTTAAGTGTTCAAAGAGGATTTATAGGTTTTGCACCTCACTATAGCTGCACTGGGAAGTAGGCATCAAATTATTTTTGTATCCACTTTCATGGTCTGGTGATTGAAACCAAAGATTGGATAAACTAGGATGGTGATACACAAAAAATTCCATGGTTTGCAGATCTTAGCAAAATGCTCTCTGGTTTTCTTTTATTCTCTTCTCTTTCCTTTAACAATGTATTTGTAGGCCATTGACCAAAGGGTTGGGATCTTTCCAGGTGTGAAAAATATGGAGCATCCCTCTCCATGATGCAGTCCATTAGTACAGTGGTGTTGATCATTAGGCCATGTTTTAGAAGGTCGATATACATTTTGTGAAGCTCCAGCTTGTTTCACATCAAGGGCCTAAATACCCCAAATTCAGGCTTTCCCAAGACCTTACCTGTTTACTGCTGAAGCCCCCCCTTTTTACTCGGTCTTGTATTTACAATCTGGTCTTGGGCCAGGTCATAATGCAATCAGACCAACCTGGGCTTTAGTTGGGCCTGGACCTAGTGTAAACAATGCAGGCCTGGTATCATTTTGTGCCAAAACCCAATCCAGCCTGCTCGAGGTGCAACCTCAATTGTGACTTTATACCTATCCCTTTATGGAAAATAGAGTGTAGGAAGTTTATATTGAAAAATCATTTTGGTGACAACTTCACTGAATTACAACATTATATTCATTTCTTCCCCAAGATGCACACAGATGCATAAAAATGGTTGATTGATATTACGATTGCACTAAGAATATTTTCCTGCATCATATTGGGCATTGTTATTACTCAAGAGAACGTGTTTCTCTTGCTATACATATTTTTGGATCTTCTGTTTTATGTTAACTTTCTTCCCCAAAATCTGATTTATGGTTGACGTATCAAACATGCAGCGGTTAGAATGCCAGCACTTCCTGCTGCAACTTCTTCATGGAGTCGTAAGAGTTCTAACTATTTCTTTCATTTATTGTTTTGATGGTAAAGTGTCTCCTTTCATTGTTCTGTCTATAGGTAGAAATTCGAACATGATGCGATGATGCTTGTAGCTTTAAAACCTAGATTGAAGAAACAGGAAGTATTCATGTTGGAACTACAATCCATATATTAATAAAAGAAATATGGTTTTCTGGTTGCCTTGGTGGACCCTACTGGGTGACAAACTTACCAATTACTATAGAGAAGATGATTCACCTTCAAATGTGTACATGCACAAACACACAGGAGCTGAAACGAAGGAAAGAAAAATCTTTAACTTGCTCCAGATACAAAATTTCCAACCCGACCACCCAAGATTAAGGATAATAAAGAATTTTAAATAGGTATCCTAAACAAGGTCTTACAATTACTATCTACTGTCAACAGAGATTTTTTGAATAAATCCTACAAGCTGCTTGAGGTGGGATACCGTAAGGTGCTTGAGAATTGTCTGATCGGATCTTACTTGACTGTTACGGAAACAACTCTTTCTAAACTGATGATTGATTGTAGAGATGAAAATAACCAGAAATAAGTTTTGTAGAAAAAGAGTTTGGATCATCAGATCAATGATCTACCGAATTTTACCAAAACAAGGGATAAAATCAAGGTTTTTCCCCTCTAAAAGGCCCCTATCTTTGGATTTATTTGAAAGAACCCTATGATTCTATAATACAAAAAAATGTCCCTAACTTTTTATTGAAATTCTAGAAAGGCTCATTGATCGTGTTGACCAAATTTCAACTTTTTATTTTTAGATCCAACGGTATCCTTATTTAACAAAAACTACTAGGCTGCAGTGGAATCGTACCTTCAGAAAAATGAACAGAATCATGTTTTGTAATGAATCAGTGCCGCTGTCATATTTTCGTCTACTTTGATCTTCTATATTAATTTTGGCGAGCACTTCAATTTGTTTCTTTGTCAGATCAAAAGGGACAAGGTGTGATGCTGCCAGTGATCTCGGCTTCCTTCATTATCATTGCCATGCTTATGTAACTTTGATTGGGTTTCACTACTGTAATTACGACAGGTAGCTCTTGGCAACATGGCCTTTTCAGTTCCCGACTGCAGCATCTTCTGAAACCTGGTTTGCACTGAGCATGATGACCAATTCATGATTCCTGCCAGTTATGTAATAAGCTTTATTCTTTTGTAAAGGAAATTATTCTAAAATGAGTAAAAGCATATGTATAAGTAGGTAGCAATGTAGCATCATCCATCCATGGCTTCCCATTTTGGGGGTTTCAATCATAGCAGGTTTTACCAAGCAGTTGTTTGCAACATCTCTCTCTCTCTCTCAATCTGTTTATTTTTTATTTTTACTGTTCTATTGGGAAATCAATAGATCCACCTTACTGGTCTTTGAATTATGCTTGTTTCTTCAATCCAATGCTGAATCTGATCAATGTGAGTGATGTTCCAGCCCATCTGTTATGGAGGACAGATCAAGCTCATAGATCAGCAGCGCTCCATCCGTTGCTTTGTCGCTCAGAAAGGGGCTAGCCTGGGATTAGTGCATACGGCTGCTGTATGAAATTGCTAGCTTTAGTACTTGTACTTGAGATTCAAATGTAGTACCTAAAAGAAAGAAGCCTGCCTCTCTTTGATGATTTAACTCATCAACTGCTGAAACGAGCTCTGAAGCAGCAGCCTTCAGCTTCGATATAGTGTGCCATCTCAGGATCAGATTGCCGATCTCCTCACAAAGACTATGACGAATGCTCGCCACTCATTTGCAGATAATTTTCTAAGAATCTAGTTTTTACAGTCCAAAATGTCTTAGAAAAACAGTAAAAAAAAATTCCATCAAGATCTATCAAGAAATGTTTTTTGTGAGAATTTATGAAGCAAATCTAGAGATACTTGACAGAATGAATCTTACCTTAATCATGTGCATATCTAACTTCACCTATTTATTAAATGGGTTGATATTACTCAATGAAGCTTAAATAAGTTGATCCAATGGAAATCATTTATTAAATGTATTCAATCAAATCAACTAAGGTTGAATGAAGTTAGACCCACTATTTCATTTGCAAAATAGGTTGATCAAGTAAGTTTCAACTCATTGATTAAATGGGTTAGCCAAGTTTGAGTAAATGACTAGTATAAATGGGTTGCTACAACTCAATTTGTTTATTAAAAGTTCAACTAAACCTAATCAATCTATTCATTGAAAGTTCAACTAAACCTGATGCATATCGAACTTGAGCTGGTTATTAATTGGGTTGACTTCGTTCGACAATTTTAAATGAGTTCATCCAACCTATACATGACCAAAAATCAGTTATAAATGAATTAACTTTGCTCTAGTACTTGACCAACTTGAAATGGATTAAACTAACGTTACATCATTCATTTAATTGTTGATTTAATTGACTTTTACTTAATTCAGACTAATTATTAAATGGGTTCAACTTATTTATTAAGTGGGTTGATTTTACTTGAATAATAATAAATACATCAACTAATTTGACTTATAGCCAATTTATTTATTAAATAGATTGGCCTCCAATTCAAGTATTTGAATGAATTTAAATTGGTTGACTATATGGCCCATTTATTAAATAGTAGAATTAATTCAGTACTTGTCAATCTTGATTTGTTTATTAAATAGATTAATTCGACTTGATCTACTTATTAATTTTTTTTTCCTTATCTAGACTAGTGAAAAACAAATGGAAGAATTTTTTTAAATTAAGAAGTGATTTTTTAAGATTAAAAGCATTAGAGTTTGGTGCATTTCAACCACAATTGTCTAATGAATTTACGAATTGACAGTTTTAAGATTGAATGAAAGATCGGATTGAAGAAATTAAATTTCAAAAGATGAAATATGACTTTAATAATGATAATGATGATAGTGACAATGATGTTGATAATGTTAATATTGATAATAGAGAATTGAAAATTGAAACTCTTGTTAGTGTTTTACCATCACAATTGATATTAATTTCTCGATCACCTGATTTCATAATAAAGGCCATTGATAAATGAGATTATTTTGATGATCGATCCATCTCAAAATCTTACTACAGATTAGATGGCTTGATCAATGTTGATAAGTGGCATACATAACTAATGAAGAAAATAATAATAAAATAGAAGTCATTGATGAATTATTAAAGTTCTTATAGAGAAACCCAATGGGGGCATGTTTTGGTGCTCACTCAGAGTTAAACTCAGCATACATGGTCATGAGAACTCGTGTTAGGACTCTACTTATAGCCTGTTAGTTCAACTGGTTATCTCCTGTCTCAGAAAGTGGGAGGTTGCTAGTTCGAGTCCCAACGGCTCTGCTTCAGAAAATGAGAGGTTGCTAGTTCGAGTCCCAACGGCGTAAACTGGGGACATCTTGTGTGGGTGTTGGGCATCCCTCTGAGACATTTAGGAGGCAATAAATTAGAAAGTCTTAAATTGATTGTTAAAGTTTATAGATATAAAAACCCAATGAATTCATGTTTAGTTAAGACCTGTTTAGACTTTTAAGACTGTTTATATGGTATGGAAAACCCAAATCAGGACCCGACTTGTATACCCATTTACTCAAGTGATTCAGAGGGCCGGACTCGGCAAGGTTCTTAACTTGATTCTTATGCAAGTCAACTCAACTTTGCCGAGTCAAGCCAATCTCAATTCTTGAACTGTGACTCGTTACTCTGCAAAGAAACTGCAAGAACCAAAAGAGTAGAATGATTTGCCATGGAATAACATAATCCTAAAAGGAAGTAAATGAGTCAATGTTTAATACTCACTAGTAATCTGACTTAAATGAGTTGGCCTACTTTCTTGATTTAATTTCAATTATTAAGTCATAATAACCTCATTGAATCATCAAATCAAAACCCAAACAAAGAAAAAGTAAAAACCAGTGCAGTTCAAAGAATTTACTTATTAAAGAAAGAGAGTGCAGGTTAATGGCTTAATACAATGCTCTCTTCCCCGAAACCGCCATCTTCCCAACGCTTTGAATGAAATCATCTTCTTCTCTTCTTCTTCTTCGGCTGCAGCTGCTACTGTTGAATTCTTTTAATGATAGGTTAGTTATTCATTCAAAAGAAACAGAGGAGCCTAAAGAGATACAGAACAGCCCGAGCAGACAAAAAAACCGCCAGGCAAAGAGAGAAACAAGCATAGAACTGAAGAAATCCCACTGTCCACAGGCTCAACAACTCATAGAGGAAAGCCACAGCACGGGCCGAGCAAAGAACCACAAGCCCAACAAACCAAGAACTATGGTTCCTCGGCTTCCAGTCGGTTTCTTGTGGATCTGCTGGGCTCGGGTGGTGGCTTATCTCTGGGCTGGTGGGCCTCCTTTCTTTTTGGCTGCTGTTGGGTTTTGCTGGTGTCTGTAGTAGAAATCTTGTTTGGAAAAGATAGTTGTGAGGAAGGGGCGTTGCATTGACCATCACCCTCTCCATGGGGCTCTACCTCCACTGCCACTCCACCATTAGCCACCGATTAGTTATAGTATAAACGAAGCTTTTCAATGAGAAGTAGAATACCTTATATGAATGAGAGATGAGGTTTAAGAAACAGTAGGCAATCATTGTTAAGATTAAGTAGTGATTAAAAATTAATTTTTGAGATAAAATTTTAATATATTTTCATCTTTAGGCCTTTTTTTAATATATATATATGGTTAAATTTTTAATTTCAAAAATAAAAGAAGAAAAATATGAAAAAATAAACAGGCCTAAAAGCTTGACGAGCCTGAATGGGCTTTAAATAAAATACAATCCCAATCGATTGAATAAAAATTCTTTTCCAAATCCATTTATTTAGATTGGGTTTGGGTTAGACTCAAGTTGGATTCGGACAAATAAACACTTTTAAAGAAATGATCTCATTGAATTAAGTTCAAGTGTCATCGTTGGTTAGAACTTGTCATCCATTAAAACTATTATATTGAAATCATTTTCTTTCTTCAAATTCAATTTTGTAAAGTAAATCTAATCAAGTAACTCATTCTCATGATGAAAAATTAGTCATCTATTTCACAAAAAACTAAACCTGTTCACAAGCTCGACTCAAACAAGCGTTCCTTGAGTTCACCTATCTTGAGTCAGGTTTTTCAAAGAGACCATTCAAAATTTAACTACTTATTTTAACCGTAAACATAATGAGTTGCAAGTAGATCAAACTTGATTTTTTAGTATTTTTTTAAATTATTTGAACAAGGATATCTACTAATTTTAATCATTAAAATTAAGTGGTTGAAAATTATCTTTAGCTTTTTTACTCTAATTTTGATATAAATGATTAGTTTTCTGGTAATTTTTTTTTTAAAAAGGGAAAATGTACTAGTTCTGGCCAAATTCGAGCCAGATTCACGAACGAGCCTACAATGACTCAGTGAGTCAGTTCACAACGGATAATCTCTCCAATCCAACGGCTTTCCTTTCACTCACTGCTAGCGAGTAGTGAGCAGCGAGTGAGGAGGACATCGCCATGAGAGGAGTCTACAGTGGCAGGCTCTCAACATTCCATCCCCTTTTGAAATTGAATTCCTCGATTCCCCTTGCATTTCTCATCCCTCCTACCCCTACTGATATTAATATTCTTAAGAAAACCATAGTCAATCTCTCTCCTTTCACATCTTCCTCTCCTTTCCATTCCTCCAAACAACAATCCACACTTGGAATAACCTCATCATCAGCAGCCGCGGCCGCCATGTCTACTTCTGACTCGTCATCTGACCCCAAACCCATCTCCGTTCTCTTCGTCTGCCTCGGCAAGTCCTTCCTTCTTTCTCTTATTTCACTTATTTTGTCTTGGTCGTCATCATCTTCTTCTTCTTCTTCTTTTATGATTATTATTTATATTAATTTTGTTGCTTCCAGGGAACATATGCCGAAGTCCGGCGGCCGAGGGTGTCTTCACAGGCATTGTAAGCCGAAGAGGAATGGGACCCAAGTTCAGAATCGACTCTGCTGGAACAATTGACTACCATGAGGTAATCTTCCTCTTCTGAAACAAAATTTTTGGGTCTATTACTAAGCCCAGAAATTAACTTGGGCGGAACGGATGCTTGGAATGTTTTTGCATCTAAGTCATTTCCCATCAGTCCCTTGTGAGATCTTAAAAGCTGCCTTTGGCTTTTAATAAGCGATTGTCTTTATCCAGGGCAATGAATCTGATCCACGAATGAGGGCTGCAGCAAAGAGACGAGGGATAGAAATAACCTCCATTTCAAGACCAATTCGACCATCGGATTTTAGAGACTTTGATATAATACTTGCAATGGATATGCAAAATAGAGGTAAAATATTCTCTGTGAATAATGATTTTATTGATCAAATAAAAAATTGTTTCTTTCACTTCTTTTTGTTTTTTATATTAAAGAAGTTTTGATTGATGAAGTTTCTTCAAATCAAACTTTTAGGAGACTGGAAACAGCCCTTGTTAAAATAAACTTTTGAAAGCATGCAACTAGAAGGGAGAAGAAGGAGAGTTATACCTTTAAAAGCTTGAATGGAAGGGGCAATGGGAGATATTATTTTTTATAGGATAGAGGGGAGGACAAGAACTTAGAAAGTCGACATCCGGTGGATGGGTGGATCCACTTTGGAAGGCAGAATAGGTTTTGTGTGTATGGATCCACTGTAGAGAGGCACGTATATCATGTTTAGGCCTTCAGTATGCGTGACTGAACCTAGCTTTTGTTGATCACAACTTCAGATCTAATGGGCTTGGAGGGGCCAAATCTTGCTTATGGTTGCTCTTGACCACTAGTTTCACAATAGATATTTTCCCCTAGGAGTTTTTTTTGGTAATGAGGGGTATCCCTGAGGTATTTCACCTAACATGACTAATCCCCCCCGGCCCGCACTGCCTAGCCCATACAGCCCGCCCAGATCAGTCACGGGCAGCTAGGGATCGAACGCAGGACATGGGGAGCAAACCCACTCCTGCCTTGATCACTGAGATACACACACCCGGTGGGTTTTTTCCCAAGAGTTTGTTCAATCCTAAAAACAGATTTAGTATAGAAATGTCCAGATAGTGTTATGTTTGGTCATGATCTTTCAACTGTTGTGTCCAACAAATAAACACTCTGCTCTGGATGTCTGAACAATTTCTTAAATCTACATACTTAAGGCCTTGGTTAAATCAACTGAATCATTTCTTAACTCTACATACTCAAAGCCCTGGGACTAGATTCACCATTCATGCAATTCCTCAGTTATGCAGCAGTAATGGCCGGGTTGATTTTTTGGCAAAAGTAGCAGTAGAAAGAAAAAAAAAATTTGTTGGGACCTTGTGATACTGTATACATGATTTTTGTCTCTCTCAGTACAGCTCCCATATGGTAAAGTTTTGTTTTTTCTTTTGTATTTTTGTATATTTTCTCAACCATAGAAAATACCAGTTACTCCTCCAAGTTAAAAAAGAACTCGGTATAAATTTTGGGATTTATATACCCAGAGGTCTTTTTTTTTATAATTAATTCTTTTGAAAGATTACCTAGAGATCATTTGTTACCTCTTGTTTTATATTCTGTTACTTGTTTGTAGCTGTTTGGTTGTAATTTGAAACCTTGGTCATTTGTTGCTCCAGATGACATTTTTGAAGCTTTCAATAGGTGGAAATTCAAGGAGACCCTCCCCGAAGATGCCTATAAAAAGGTTAGTGTATGCATGGGTTTACTATGAAACAAAAAACTCATGCATATAGTTTCTTCATGTTGTACATCCAAAAAAAAATCCTTGAAATATAATCTAGTTCATTGGATGGCATTTCATTTGTGCTGATATGTAGTTCATTTTGATCATCTTCTTGGTAGTTTCCTTGTGTTTGTAGTCATGTTTTAATGAATGGTCTATGACCTCAGAGGGAGACAGAAAGAGAGATACAGGAATCTCAATAAGTCATGACTTTCATTGACTCTCTAGGACCATTTGATTGGGAGATGTCTCAGCATGATCTTTTCTCTGATGGGCCTCAATAAACAATGGCTTATATTACTGAAATGTGACCATCCTCAATATTGTGGTCAAACAAAAAAAGTTGTTTCTTTATATCGGACTGTCATATAATCCTTTTCATGATGGAATGACATTTAGATGGGCTAGGACACATCTGTAGATGACCTGAGCCCTCATTAAAAGAATTTACAGACTGTAGGTGGATGTGATAAAATGTATGGTGACAGAGGATATGGTCTTTAGAGTAGAATGGAAATGCAAGACTGACCCAAATAGATGTGAAAATGGCTATTGATGATGATGATATCATATGATCTGTCTCGTAAAAGTTTTTCCCAAGGTAAAAAAGAGACCCTACATGAAATAGAATAATGTGTCCCTCATGTTTATTTTGGATCGGTTGATCACTGCCTAATGATTCTGAAGTTGACTGCTGCAGGTTAGACTAATGTGCTCTTATTGCAAGAGACACAAGGAGACTGAGGTTCCAGACCCATATTATGGTGGTCCACAAGGTTTTGAAAAGGTAAGTAACTAGCTTATCTTGAAACTCTTGTGTAATTTCATGAATATGTACTATACTGTGTAGCCATCAAATTGTCTTATTATCAAATAGCCCATTTCTCTAATGAAGATCTAGTGTGGACATCTTTCAAGAAAAAAGAAGAAAGAAGATACTAATATTGACATATTAATTAAAATGGACATGGTAGTCAATCATCTCCAAACCGGTACAGTGACTGTGGTCATGCATTGCTTAAATTTGTCATAAGCTGTTTTTTTTTTTTTATTTATGCGTGGGAAACTGCGAGATACCTAGCATAAAACTCTCACGGATGAGTCCACTACCTCTAGGGCACACCAAGATTAGGCCATAGGGGGCTCGAACACACAACCTCCCGCTTCTTGAAGCGGGAGGTAACCAGTTGAGCTACACCCATGTGAGTGTCATAACGGCATATGTTGAGCAACCATTTTATGATACATTGTGATATACTTATATCTATGTGGCTTATTTGAGGTTGATGACATACTTTGATCTTGATTTGCTAAAGTTGAATTTCAACACCATTATTTACCAACATTTCTCGTGTCAGGTTTTAGATATACTTGAAGATGCTTGTGAATCACTACTTGACAGTATCATGGCAGAGAATGTGCAAAGTCCCAGTTCCAATTCCAGGTAGAGGGTGTTGTATCCATCTGTATCCTGTGTCTTCTATTGAGATTTGAACTGAATTTAAGATTCAGTCCTTGTATATGCTGACGTTAGAAACCCATTTACAAGTTTCAATGATGATGACAATAGTCATCACTTGGTGATAAAGCAATATGGTGTTCTCTTAAATATTTGCTGCCCTATTGGCTATTTATCAGAATTAGGGCTGCAACTTGGGTTGGGCAGGTCGAGCGGTTTAAAATCCAATCCGACCGGGTTCATATTTATGGAACCTGACCCGACCCGACCCGACCTAAATTCTCAACCGACCCGAACTTCTCAACCTGATCCGACTAGAATTATAACCCAAATCTACCCAAATTCTGACCGACCTGCCTTTTGAACCCATTTTAGCTGGGTCGGGTTGGATTAACTTGTAAAATCCTCAACCCGACCCGACCTGATCTGAATTCCATGCGAATTTTTGTTTTCTCAACCCGGCCCGACCCGACCTAACTTGTTGACCCGAAATTCTCCCATGTTGAGCCAAGCCCGAGCCTACAATGGGCTTAAGATGTGCTCAAGCCAGGGGTACAAAAATCGCCTTTACTGAGATATCTCTCTTCTAATTTTTTTTTGGACAATTATCAGCCGTACAAATGTGTATTGGCCAATATCGGCGAGATCTCAGCAAGATCTCAGCTATACCGTACTGTGTGTATCGACTGAGATTTATACCCCTAGGCTCAAACTTGATCTGAAAGAGGCCAACAAAAAGCCCGAGGCCAAGAAAGGCCTATCAAATATAAACCAGCTTAGTATGATGACCGTGCATATAACAATATGCAGTCCATTTTCCATATATTTTTAATTTTCATCAAGTCCATTAAAAAACTATATACATTTATAGTAACAAGAAGATCGGTTTCAACTCAAAACTCAATTTATAACACTTCATCTTAATGGTCAAAATTACCATGCATCTCTAGCAAAATAATTCAAAAGTTTTAACATGAAGTTTAAATGCTTGTATCTTGTAACTCAGCAAGTCTTATTTTTAATCTATATGTTGATTTTTACTGTATTTCACAAAAAAAATTATTTGAGAAGGCAAACATAATTGGCCACAATTAAAATAAGGAGGCATTATCACATACTACCAGCAGTAGGGTAGAGCCGGCCATACTTGTCAATCATTTAATATTTTTATGGCCAACAGTACGATACTATTGGCAGCTAGGGTCGAGATGTCGGCTAATATGATATGATTTTTCAAAGCCTTATCATATCAGCCTTATGCAATAGTTCTCAGCCGATATATCGGTCCGATATGAATATCGGCCATTTTTTTTTAAAAAAAAAATCAACTTTCTTCTGAATTATTTATTTATTTTTTAATTCAGAAAAAATAAAATAATAAAAAATAGATATGCATATCGGCCGATATCTCAGCCCAGACGAATTTTTCACCCATGATTGGCAGCATATAATCATTTCACATTAAAATATCTACATGTATTTAAAATATAAAAAATGCAAATATGGGATGTTTCGCCAGCAGCTATTGGAGCCCAACACAATTTTTAAATGGGTTTCTTTTTAGGCCCATGCCAAGTCCAAAATCCAAATGACACTCGTACTACAAATCAGGGGTTGAAAAATCGGACTTGCCGAGATTGCAACCGAGATATCGGACGAGATCTTTCTCTTCAATTTTTTTTCCCTCAAAATCTCGGTGGTTTTTTTTTTTTTGAAAAAATTCATTAAAAAAAAGGAAAAAAAGGTTTTTTTTATATAAAAACAATAAAAGATATAAATATCGGCCGATATTTAAGCTAATATTCATCTGATATGGGTAAATATCGCCGAGATATCGGCCTGGACCTACAACAGATATTTATTTATTTATTTTTTTAAAAAAAAGAAATCGGCCGAGATACGAGATATCTCGGCCTTCAAAAAACCGAGATATCTCCCCTGCTACAAATTAATGCTCGGTCCTATTTTCTCATGCTACACTTGTTGGGCTTTTGGATTTTTATGCTGAATTGCGATTTCTGAAGATCATTGATAGGAGGAACTCATGAAGACTTCCTGTAAATAAAATAATTATAGCACCCATAAAATCCTCTCATAAAATCCTCTCTTTACAGGCCGCTGTAATCCTATGCAACATGTCAAACCGGTGTATCACCGGCCACTATAATAGATACATTTTGATCGATACGATAACGCATCAAAAAATATGCGGCCATTCTCAATCTCTTACACTTGAAATATGCTTTATTTCATGCTGCGATCTAAAAAACATCAACTTGAGAATGAAGCTTGAAGTAATAAATACCTAGGCACAGACAGCATGGCTATAAGTTGATCTAAAAAACATCAACTTGAGAATGAAGCTTGAAGTAATAAATACCTAGGCACAGACAGCATGGCTATAAGTTGATCTCCGTGCACCGTACAATTCCTGCAGCACCACCGTAACACAGCCATCTCTCACTTCCCTTGTTCATGTTCCATCTCACTCTATGCATAGCCACAATCTTGGGAGGAAGAACTTCATACTCGCATTTCGAGATTGGCTGCTCCCCTCTGCCATCGGAACTTTCTTGCCCTTCAAATTCAATAATGCATTTTCCCGTACTAGGATCATTCTTCTTTCTGCTGCCTTTGGGTTTTGGCACTTTGATACTTGGATTAGCCAGCAAGTTTGAAAATACTGTAATGATAGTCAAATATAGCAATAAGGAATGGAATAAAGATCAAGCATTTACTCTTACATGGCCAAACAAAATTTAAGGGTCTCTTCTGATGATTCAAATCACACACATGCAAGGAATTATGATTATCCTAATTGTCCATCCCAATGTACCTTTAAATTTGGACCAAACTGTTGTAACTGGATATTTTCTGTGCACAGATATCATTGCGGTAGAGGATATTAATGGTTATGGTCAATTTGTTGATGGAGGTGATCACATAAACAGCTTATTTTGGTGGGCCGCAACATTCCAATCAAAGTAATATATCACAGCTATGCCGAAGCTGTCAACAGTCTTACCTCCAAAGCATTTTGAAGTGCCCTGCATGGACATGTTTACAGTTTGCTCACACAACCAATTGTATACATGGATCACATTGACCATGAATCCAGGACGGATACGATGAGCCATCAAATGGAGAGAGATCTACATGTAAACTGGATTTCTTGAGCCCATATTTGAAGAAAAAACGAGCAGCATAAGACCACTCAACATTGGGTCAAAAAACATGGTTTTAAAGTCCACTTACATGCTCATCACTATCTATTTAAGAAATAGATAATCCATTTGGGGTTATCGAGACCATTTATGTGACTCTCTCCACCAGTGTCTGGAGAGTTGTTAGAGATTTTTGTGGTACAAGGGTAAGGCCACAGTTCAAATCATCAAACTATGGGTCTTGCTATGGTAGAACAAGTGGAGAAACACTACATTTGCAATAGAAAATGAGTGAAAATCTGACAATTTGTTGGTTCCACATGAGTATTCATATCTGACAACACGCTTGTAAAACTCACCTAGAGATTGATTAGGAGCTCTCTTAGCTTGGATAAAACCCAAATGGAATCCACGAACAGAACTTGGAGTGTCTGCCCATTCACTTTGGGACTTCTTCATGGGGAACGGAGTATTGCCTAAAGGGATATTGATGTTGAGGGTAGAATCCTCTTCAGTTAGAGAGCTACATAAGAAGTGTGGTGCCTTGTTCCGTGTAGTATCTTTCTCCACTGCTTTACTTGTAAGCTAATTATAAAGAAAGAAACAGGTTAACAATTAGAAAGTTTTAACAGCTTATGAAACATTTATTGGGACCAAGGTTAATAATATGCATCAAAATACGTAACAAACTCCCGGAGTAAAACCCGATACATGAGGCTTGCAAGCCGCATCATGTATCCACACGTGGTGTGGGGATATGCATGTTATTCAAAATAAAAATAAAAATGAACAACAGTAGTTTGCAGGCAGAATAATAATAATAAACTTGCAGACAGATCACACAACCATTAGGCATTTGACTTTAGAAGTCAAATTGGATTTAGGTGCAATTCATGAGGAGAATGAATACATTCCCTTTCCTTTCCAAACCTCTAAGCCCATTTACACAACAAAGCTTGATTCCTGATCTCCAAAGGTACCACCCCTAAGCCCTCCACAAATGTTGATTTAACTACCTCTGACCAGCCAACCAAGTGCACTCTTTTCCTCTCCTCTATCTCCCGAAAGAAAGTTCCTAAGCTCTTGTTCCAATCCATTGGCCCCTTTTGGCATTTCAAATAGGGGACATGTAGTATATAGGTAGGTTAGCTAACACTAGTTTTATGAGGGTACGCCAATTACCAATTGACAGGTAATTTCGACCCCACCCCACTAAACTTTTCTCCACCCTTTCTATAACTGGAGTCCAGAATCTATTAGATCTATGGTTTCCCCCAATGGGTAGGCCAAATAAATGAAGTAAAGTTTCCCAACTCCACACCTGAGCTCATTTGCTATGCTTTCTAATAGATCATCCTGCAACTCGGTCCCTATCAATGTACTCTCTCCTAAGTTGATTTTCAGCCCAGATGCCAACTCAAATCATCTTAGAACTGCCTTATACCCCAAAACTTTGTTCCTGCAGGTGGGTAACCACTGGCCCGATCTCCGACACTGAGAACCCTCAGACAATGCCCAGATTTCTAGCTTTCTGCACCAACTTGTTTAGTCCTCTTACCAATGTAAAGATAAAAGGGAGATAGAGGATCACCCTGCCTAAGTCCTTTGTCAGCCACTATATGGTTAATTGGGATCCATAGACTAACATAGAATACGATGTTCCCTCTATGCAAGCCTCCATCCATAACTTCCATCATTACCCAAATCTCATTTTATCGAAGTACTCCACGGAATCCAATCTACATAATCGTATGCTTTCTCCATATCAACTTTACAAAGTACTCCTGGTTTTCTTCAATGAAAAATGAACAAATAAGAGAAAGTTTCAAGTTAAAGGGAAATTGCATGTGTTTGCATGTTACACCGAGGTGGGATAATGTCTTCTAAAATCTAAAAGTACTTATACCATGGACATTAGAGGAGGCCTAATAAATGTAATTTTGGACAATATATGGAGTGCCTATCTCATTTATGCATGTGTTTCAACTTTCAATCAAACATGCTCATTTTAAAAAAAAAGCACTTCATAAAAGAGAAGAATTACATCGAATTACCCAGTGTGTGAGGATAAGGGGGTTTTCACACACCCCGGGGAATAGTCGGGTGCGATGCCTGGATTCCTCCAGACCTCAAAAGAAAAAAGAAAAAGAAAAAAAAGAAAGAAAAGAATTACCTGAAACCGAAGGGCAAAACCATCTGCACCACAATATGCAACTTGACCTGAAAACCTCTATGTTAGAATCATAGATTGTATGGACAAAGAAGTGGTTTTGTACTATGATGAGATATGGACAAAGTGGTTATGAACTAACCTATGGGAAAAGTAAAAAGAACAGTAGTTACAGAAACCAATAGGTTGTTAGTAATGCAACAAAAATCAAATTATGTTCCTACCACATTAAGAGAGAAAAAAAATTCACTTCAACTCATCACTTTACCCAAATTGAACCTTACAGACCTAGTGTTTTTTTTTTGAGTGGTAACAAATAGAGAGAATTTTATTAATGAAAAGAAATAGGTACATAAGACGGCAATGGCGAGTCTAACAGACTTAAACCCAAAGGATACCTAGAAAGCAAAGAGAAAATACATCAATACTCATATGAAAAACATTGTGTGAAGAGATTGATGACTCTCTCCTGCCTAAAGGGCTCTCAAAGGTGGAACATGCTGTAATGGACTTAAACCCTTCAGTTGGACCTAGTTGGAGAAAACATTTAATGATCAGTGGGTATAGGAATTAACCAGTAATAGAAATTCAAGTAACTATTTAAGCCATGAGCATCATAAAAGTCCCATGAGACTATTCTTGTAGAAGGTGATACTAAGAGAACTATCTTATGAACAATGGAGAAAACAGTACATCTTGCCATTTAGAGAAATGAAATTTAGGATCATAAGGAGCAATTTTGTTTTCTAAATGTCTCCCAAGAGATCTGATAGCATGCTTGGTGTCAAAATGTCAACTGCGAGGGAATACTTTCTTTCAGTCAACGGATCACCTTAGCATCATTATGCACGCATACTATATGTTTTGTTGTATTCATGCTTTGATAGCCATCAGGTCAATTATCTATGGGCTTGTATACTTCCACAGTGGCAACTCTTCAACTTCTAAGAAAGGTTTAATTGCTTGTAAAGAGAGGGAAAACTGGACATAATTGTGACTGAAACTGGGACCTAATGATTATCCTTTTAAAATGATGGACATTAGAGGTCATTGGATATCTTAAATTACAGTGGAAGAATTTACAAATTCCATATGACTTTATGAGAGTGGTACAAAAAACACCAAGAATGCAATTTGTATAGTACCCACACCCTGATTCTCCACTCTCCCAATTGACAAATTTCTAATTTCACATTGAATAATATAAATCCCATGTCAGCATGCATGGATTCATACATGTAGCAATGACAATTTCAACTTAGATTTTCAGGTTTGTTCATCATCATCATCATTATCAAAACCATTTAACCCATCTATTTGGGGTTGGCAATCACAAAAGGATTTGGTAATTTTTTTTTCATGGCTGATTGCCAATCTAACAATAGGAGTTCAACCTGCAACCTATTTGGTAAATGCCCATTGTTGCAGCTACAAACCTAAGGGGTTCCAGAGTTCGCTAAAGGAAAAAAATCCATTCTATTTGCCCCTTTTTGAATTATAAGTTCCAATTGCTAAGTGGTTTCTCCATTACTTCGTTCCTACTCTAAATACCTTCCAATCTAAGTATTGAGTCATTCCATTGACAATGTCATGCAATTCTCATGAATTCTCACCTCTTTAATCTCAACTGATGCCTCAGTTCTCACTCAATCCCTGATTGGACTCAAAATGAGAAATACCCTCAGAAGGCAATCTGAAGCCTCACTACATCTTAAATCTTTTGGGCCCTTAAATCAATAGCTATTGTCATTTAACGGGGCTGAGTTATAGCTGAAACCTAATCCATGATATAACCTCCATACTGACCATCCTCTGAATGGTGGTATTCTAGGAACACCTTACACATAGAATGGCAACTTATAGGAACACCTTACATATAGAATGGCAACTTATCATGGTTGAAGTAGCATATGATACAATTTTACCTCCTATTATCATTCAATGGGGTTGAGTTATAGCTGAAACCTAATCCATGATATAACCTCCATACTGACCATCCTCTGAATGGTGGTATTCTAGGAACACCATAGAATAGCAACTTATCATGGTTGAAGTAGCATATGATACCATTTTACCTCCATAATAAAGGGGAAGCTGAACTATAAACCGACAAAAAATAGTGATAAAGGATAATACCTGTGAACCGTGAAACTTGAACACTCCATATTGAAAATGATGAACAATTGAAACTATGAAACCCTTGATGCGGTTTTCCAATAAAAGGCTTTCCAGTCACAGGAGTATCATATGCAGCCTTTGATAGGGCAAGGATTCTCAGCGTGCCATCATCAACTGCTAAAATGATACACCTTCAAGAATAGAAAGCCAAAAATAGGGAAAAATTACAATAGAAAGCCAAAAACAGGGAAAAATTAGAACATCTAGTATGAATGAACAGAAATATGGGTATAACTGAACCATGTTGGTCATATAAGCTCTATGGAGCTCCAATCCCCAAACCTGCACCCCCTCCCTCTTTTTTTTACCCCAAAAACCCTTTAATTTTTTTTAAAGAATTTCTATATCACCTCTTGCGCCCCTTTCTCTCTCTCTCTCTCTCTCTCTCACATCTAGCAAGAGTAACATTGAGATCATACGTTGTTCAGTGTGAAAAATTAATATTACCTTGGCTCATGCAACCAATCCAAGCTTAATACTCGTCTTACTGGGCTAAGGTCCCACAAAGGACGGTAAGGATCACTGCAAGAGACGAGAAGGTTTTAAATAATATTGAATATATTCTAGTGGATAATAAGATAGAAGGGAATATGAATACATACATAATACGATTTCATGTGTCATATCCTTTCAATATTATTGTTCATCCTTTAATTTTCTCTCTCAATTATTCAACAAGAGATTTATTTTTAGAAGTAAACAGAAATTCAATGAAGAAGCTAAAAAAGAAACAGCGAGAAAGACTTAAGGCTTTGAATGAAAGCCTAGGACATCTAATTAAAAGGAAACATATCATGAAACATGATAAACCAGCCTCAATTCTGTCACTAATTTATTGGTCCTAGCACTTGTCAGGCATCTATAATTAATGGAAAATTATATCATGAAACCTGCTTAAGCATGACGAAACCAGCCTCAATACCAGCTAACTAATCAGTCCTACCACTTGTTCAACAGTGAACCTAAAAGAATAATGCCATCAGCACTCTAATTTCTTCTATGAATATAGCAGTCAAATGCACTTGGCTCACCGTAACTATTTTGCGCCTTACCTGGCACTAAGGTAGGCTCACCTAATTAAATCTGGTTTTTAAGAAAAGCTTTTTATGGTGATCCTGTTTTTATAATAATAAATTAGGAGAGTCAATATGAATTCTTTGCTACCTAGAAACTCTAATAAGTATATTAATATAATTCTAAATATTTGCTTCAAATGTTTGAAAGACCCACTACCCATGCATTTTGACGTTTAGGTGAATAAATTGTACATTGTTAATAATGATGTGATAAGACACAAATTAATAACTATACACAAAAGTCAAAATGGCAAATAAGAACATTACTGATAAAGCTGTACTTTTTCGTCAAAAGAATCCATATTGAATGAGTTACATTCATACCGTATGTCCCAAAACCTTATGCCTTCATGCCCAGCAGTAGCGATTAAATTTGCGGTCTCTGCATCACTGCATATTACATGGGTCCATTTCAGATAATTCCAATTATAAAAGGGGAAAGGGTAAAACATGAAATGAAAATCAAGTTCATGTTAAAGACAACCATTACAGCAACTTTTAAGTCATCTGATGGACAAATGATGGGCCTTTTTTTTTTGAAATTCAACATAACTTCTAACAGCATTGAAATACAAGAAAATAATTTGGTGAATTAGGAAAATAGCTAATAAAGAAAAAGGAAAATAACTACTCACAACAGACATCAAAATTGGCTTCCAAAGAACTTCCAAGAAAATCCAGAGCAACCCCAGAAATGGATAGGCAAGGAGTAAGTCCCACAGTAACAACAGAGCTATCCATCACATGGAAGAGATATAAGATCCAACACCTTAGTAAAATGATTTAATACGTTTGATATCCATGATTCAGTGATCCAGACTGTTACCAAGGAGGGAACCAACAAACGAAGATCAAAATATCACAGCCCTTTGGTTGGTAGCTGATGTAGTTCAAACCGGTATCTCTGGTCCGCACTTGGAGCCTAGTATATCTCTCCTATACTTGGTTCTCTCTCATCTATTCATCTCTTGTTCTTTTTCATGAATTAAGTCGTTAATGTTTCAAAAAAAGCTCCGGGCTGCACTTGCACTACAGTTCAAACCGAATTACACCTTGGACTCTGGTAAGACTTATATGGTTTGTTTCAAGTTTGCCTAAATAGTTACTAGTGAGGTTAACAAAGTCAATTTGAATGCAAACCAAAAAACAGCCAACGAGTATCATGATTTGAATTAACTTTGCTGTCCATTTGAATAAAACATCAAATAAGAATTTAAACCAAGACTTGAGATGGTTATATGCGGGATTATACTGAACCAAAATAAAGCTTTAACCCATGAACTTGAAGTAGTTATTTGCACTTAATACAAATCCCAAATAAGTTAATATGGGCCGAAATATGGACTGAAATGTGTGAAAGAAAATTCAAAATGGATCCATTACTTCGCAAAATTTGGACATACGGATTACTTGCAGTCAAACAAAGTTTGAAAACATAAACTAGTACAAATCAAGACTTACTTAACACCAAGTCCAACTCTTGGACTTCTCTTCATAGACTTCAGATGAGATTACAATCTCACACACAAGTACACACCAATTGCCTTCTAACGTTGGCAAGCATTGATATTTAAAGACTACAAATGTTAACTTCCTAAAATTACTTATTTGAAATCCATCCATCCATCCATTGCCAACTCCCTTTGGACCCAATGACTGAAATTGAATGTCTAAAAACTACCAATAACCAACATTTTAAATCCATCCGTCCATCACCAACTTCTTCTCAATCCAATGGTTGAAATTTAAATCTCCAACTCCTCCCAATAACCACCAACGTTCAAATTTAAATTTCAATTTCAATAACTATCAACAGTCAAATTTAAATTTGAATTCCAACAACCAATCCTAGGTGGGGATCCAAGTGTGCTTGAATCCACTAATGGATTTGTGCCATGTGGATTGGGTGGTTGTGTGGCTCCTCCAATCAAATCACCCAAATGGAGTCTTGGTTGCTTGGCTTGTAATAACTTGGCCAGAGATCATGCAAATTGAAGAGTTTTAAGACTCCAAATCTTGGATGAAGAGTTGATTAATTGCATGGATCTCCTTGTGAGCTTTCCAACAAACCCAAGTTTGACTGAATCTGAGCTCGGGAACTCGAATTACAGACTTTTGAAATTGAAATATTGCATGATCGAACGATCCGATATGGAGCATCGGATGATCCGATCGAAATTTCAAAAAAATTATGTCAAAAAATGCATGTATAGTGTGCAAAACTTTGATTTTCGTTTAAATCCTGGGTTTGAAGAATTAGACCCCGAAACTTGCACACTCTTTCCCCCAATTAACTGAACATAGCAAAATTAGAAACCCGCTCAGAGTTGTCCTAGTTTTCTCTAAAAAATTGTGTTTAGTGTAACTCAACAAAAAACCCTATTTTAAAATTGTCTCTGGGCTTCCGTTTTCAACAATTTAGAGAAACATCAATGTTTAATCCTTACTTTAATTTCATTCATTAATACACGTAATTTTGAAACATTCATTAATCCTTCATTAATCATTAGAGAAACATTGATGAGGATTATAATAATATTATGTGTATTTTAATCCTTACTTTAATCTGGGAAAGTAATAAAATCCCTCTATGTTTCCACATTGATTGATGATCTTTAATCATGCTGTGTTGTGAGCCACGTGTTGATCCGCCGGATGTGCATTGGCCACGTGTGAGTTGTTATTTGAGATGGGATTTGGATAATTGGATGAGATTAATTGACGGTTCATTTTGGAGGATCATTATCCCATTCTCCTATTTCGTGGACGAAACTCTACCGAGTTAAACGGTATGACTTCCGATTTGGTGATATTTAGAATCATGCTAGGTTTCCCCATGTGAGTGTGTGGGACCCCTCCTATGGAGGATTAGTAATTATGATTGAGATTAGATGATTAAAAAAAAATTCTCCCACCCTTGTGGGCCTACGGGGTGGGGCGAAACATGGCTCTTCCAATGAGATCATGCCATGTGGATTAAATGGTTATTTGTTCCACCAATGGAGACACACCATATGTCTTTGCACACCTCCAATGGAAACATGCCAAGTGGTTAGGTCAAATGACACAATACATGTGCTACTCTCCAATGGAAACACGCCAAGTGGCTAGATCACATGTCACCACCTATCAAGCACGGATACTCCGAAACCATTCGAGTATCCATGTCGGATACATATCCGACAAGGATACGGCCAGATACGGCTCGGATACGTGTCGGATACGTATCCAATTAAATAAAATACTTTTTAAATAAGGATACGTCAAGGATACGGCAGCAGACACGGAACGATACGGCAGGACACGGGATACAACAACACTGGAGAAAAGGGGGGGGGGGGGGGGGGGGGGGGGGGGGGGGGTATATATATATATATATATATATATATATATATATATATATATATATTGTATTCATTATAAATATAAAAATATAATTTTTATCTCATAGTAGAATTTATGATTTTTTTGTAAATGTCTGAATTTATTTTGTTGATATATATATATATTAATTCGGCGTATCCCACAACACCCGTATCTTAGTTTTTCAAAATTTGCCGTATCCCCGTTTCGAATACGTGTACCCGTATTGGTGTTTCTTAGGTCACGACTAGTAGGTGTGCAAACTAGCAATGGATGGCTTCAGCTTGGCTCAATTTGGACGGCCACCCCTTGTCCCAGCTTGCCAGAACTTGTTGTAGAAAGCCAGGGCAACCTTATCCGCCCCGTCCAATGGTGAACTAGAGTGTGAATTGGTGATGTCCTAGTCAGTAGCCCACAACAGATACATTTGACAAGAAAATACGGCAACTGATAGAAATGTTAGAATGTGGATGGGGAGAAGAGAAGGAAAAAAAACAAGGATATCTGAATAATATTGGGATACCCAATCTGAGATTACCACACATAGGTATAGAACCTTTCATGTAACTGTACAATCTAATCTAATCACTGATTTCAGCTACGACTACAAAAGCTATTTAAAAGGAATATAATAACAGTGCAAACATGGCAGTCTATAGGCAGACTATGAAGGTTTGGGCCTTTAGCACAAAGTATAATAGTCCATAGGCAGACTCATCTTTCCTGTCACAACAACAAACTGAGTAAACAGTAGTAACATTGGGTCCATATGCAGATGCCCATGAATCAAACAATTTTGATGTTTAAATCAACACTAGTAAATATGAATAGAGGTTTAGGTGTCGCAAATTTTTTTCCTACCTTTTTAAGAAACAAAACTCTAAAAGAATAAAGTTGTCATTGTTAGTACTTGTCGTTGTTAGTACTTGTCTGACTCCAATTTAATAGAAAAATGCCATTCAGACATTAGGCCCAATATCACCACATATGGAAGAGGTAAACAATTCAGGTCGTAATCATTGCCATTGGTAAAGCACAGAATAAAATCATTGGTAAAGCATACTTAACTTCCATTTGGTGCCCATGCAAGAGCTCTTATGGGAACAGTATCTGCTTTGAAGCAAAGTAAAGGCCGTGTATCTGCAAACAGTAAGGTACGTTAGTTTCAACTCTGCAAACAATATGGAAAATTAAAAAACCTAACAATTTTGTAACTGCTAAAATCAGTGAAGTCCCTATTAGAATGGATTCAAAGTTCTTTTTCCTTTTTAAGAATGCAATATCATTACCTTCGGTGGAGGCCCTTGCGGAGAACTTCCATAGAGCAACCTAAATTTACAGGAAGTACATGAGAAATTCTTATCAGAACTCATACCACTGATGGTTTTATCAAGATAATGAATTCTAGAAAAGGGGTCAGGGACATTTGGAAGCACAGAAAAACTTGGCCAAGTGGCTCAGCTTCTAGCAACTTAACCACGCTGTTTTGTGTCTATAATTCATTGGGGGAAAAAAAAGGTATTGCAATTGCTATTGAATTCTCTTTTCTAGACTTGATCCTTAGTTTGCATTTGGTTCCTTCCTGTTTTTGGAGTCATAGAAACATTGAAATCCCTAATATCAGTAAGTAATCTTTTTCTACACACAAAAAATAGTGAGCTAAGGGCTGTCATTATTCATCACCATCATAGTCATCATCACCACCAACATCATCATCACACTTAATTCATAGCAACCTAAGAGCCTCTTATAGTTTATGCCTGTGCACATTAAATGATGTCCTACTGAATAAATTTCTGGATCATAGCTACATCTTTATAACTTTTCCAAAGCATAAATATGAAAAGGAAAACGGCAAGTGTGAGGGATCTACAAGTACAAGGCTGATTGGACTATTTTCACAACCTCATAATCTGTGCACAAGGGGCCATCATTTTGAGTTATTCAAACCACTCATAGGGTGGATCAGATAGTGAGCACAAACACCCCAAATATCTTCCATGTAGGGATCCAACCATCCAGTTTTGATCATGCCAGAAGGGCTATTGGCTGCAACTATCCATTTTTCAGCCACCAAATAGCTAGAAAGATTCCATAAGGAAGACACTAGAAGATGGCCCATCCCATGAAAGGGACCCAGAATTCAATGCAACAAATTATTGATATTTATTTTACAAGTACCATGTCCCTTATAGCAATAAATGCAGTATCTCTCAATCAAGCATCATATAATTTTCAGAATCAAGGTTTTGATACTATTACCGTCCCATCATGGCATCCAGCTAGTAACAAATCATGAGGAGCTGATGTTGACCATTCCAGTGTAAGAGGTATGCTGTTTAAAGTTTATGCATAATTAACAAATGAGTAAGTTTAAGGGGGGGAAAGCTCAAATAAATGAGAATCATAGGTGAAGCAACAGTAATGCATATAGGGTAGCATACCATTCAACAACACATATATATATATATATATATATATATATAACAAAGATCCCGTAAGAACATGTCTCATGAGACATTCATGAGAACTACCAATAGGTGCCACCTAGGCCAACATGGATGGGTGGGTTTAAAATGCCTTGGCTTGTATGTAGTGCCTATAAAATTTCATCTTGATTGGATGGAGAAGCCATATTTTTTAAGGCTCTCAAAGTTTCGCATGTATATTACGATGGAAATTTATCAAGTTAGACCAATGGACTTTAAAAGTCAAATTGAGTACAGGCCCAATTCACAGGGTAGGTGGGTGTGGGGGAAATTGGATTCATTAGGTCTGTTATGGGCCCACAAACCAAAGTTCTCGTGAAGGTCTCAAGAGAACTATTCTTAGGGAAAATTGTTATAATATATATATATATGCACACTCCAAAATGTATTAAAAAGCTGAATTCTCTCTCTCTCTCTCTCTCTCTCTCTTTAATGCGGAGCACCATATGAGTTTTCATATTTAGCAAGTTTCTATATTTAGATTTAAGATTTCTAACTTTTTATGATTGTATTTTTTCTTTCATTTATTTGTTTAGTCCAATACTTGGTTTTGTTTGGAGGAATTTAGTGATTTTACATGTAATTAGGGCTTTCTAATCATTGGGGGTAGTTTGGTATTTGTTTATTTGAAGGTATTTTGGTCTTTTCATGTTTTAAGTCATTATATATGTGATGTAACCCCTCTATACGGGATTGACACTTAATAATGAATGAAATTGAAGTTTTCTTCCGCTGTTTGTGTGACGAAAATAATTTGGGAGTGATTTCTTTGGCGTGAGGCCCTTTTGGCGTGAAACCTAGCGTGAGGCTATCATCTTTCCATCTTCGAATATTCTTCTTCTACTTCTATCTCTTCCTCTCTCTTTTCTTTTTCTTCTCCTTAAATTGTTGTTCCAGAAACAACTCCAAACCTGTCCTAAATCTGTCCCAGAAACAACTCCAAAACCTGTTCCAGATCTGCCCCAAAATCTATCTCAGTTCAGCCCCAGATTTGTCCCAAAACAACCCCAAGACCAATCCCAATTCTGTCTAAGATCTGTCCTAGACCTATCAGATCTGCTACTACATTTGGATCTATATCTTAGACATGTACAACCCTCTTCTTAACCCTTTTACTGTTGTTCTACACATTTTCTTGTTGCAGTTATTAATTGATTAATTAATTTCAACCATATTAGATTTTAGGATGCATTATTTTTATTTAAATTTAGGCATTTAGGGTCACCCTATTAGTTGTCCTCTCTCTCTCTTATATATATATATATATATATATATATATATATATATATATATACACATCACCCGATCGTGGATTGCACTTCCATGCATGGCTAAAGATGCAGCCATTGGATTTCCATCAACAACTAACTTGATAACCAACTTTCAGTGTCTCGAACGGCTTGCAAAATGTAAGCATTGTGTTTAAAATTTTGAAATAAAAAAGAAAAATTTGCTAGCCCTTTGACCGAGATAGCAAAAGGGATTCTTCTTTTTCTAAGACGCTCTTAGTGTTCTCTCTCAGTCTCTCTCTCTCTCATCCTCCCCTTATCCTCCAACTCTCCCTTCTTCTAGCACCAAAGTCCGATTCCTGAACCATTGTGGGAAGGTGTTCCTATTCTGCATACCAGATTTAGGCTTAAGGTTGTTTAGGTTCAAACGGTTGTGGTAGCTGGGATTGGTCATTAACCAAAATACAAGAAGGCAAAAGAGGAGTTGCTTCAACAAGCATATAATTATGAATGGGTTTTTAGCAACAGAAGTGATAAATTATGAGGATAAGTAGTTCTGCAACTAAAATACTTGGGGTGACTATTTTCCTTTTCTTATATTTTTCAAAGATATTAATCAAATAACTGAAAATAACCTAAACCAAATAAATGATTACGGAAGAATAGGTAAAAACACTAAATCACTGAGTATTAGAATGATGGTTTGGTGATGTACAAATTCATGTTCAAATCAGGGATTTAAAATTTGGTGTATCAACACATCTTGGATTCTTGATATTCTAAGATATCTCTACAGATACACCCCATCCACTTCAACCAATACAGTGTTGGTTAAATTTTTTTAGAAGATTAGAAATCATAATTATTAGTATATGATGAAGAAAGATTATAGATTTAAAAATTATAAATGTTAGTAGAAAGATATCATAGCTAGAGGAAGGGAATGTTGAAGGGGAAGGGAAGGAAGAGACAGCCTTGGTCTTCATATTTGTTTGGTGCCTGATGATTTTGTTGGTTTCAACTCGAAGACGAGTTCTTTTCAAGACCGGGAGACTGATATAGGACACACGGAGACACTAATCCTACGTGGATCCACTTCTATTTATTTTTTATTTACTTCTTTATTTTTATTTTTTTTAATTAGCTAGTTTGAGTAGAGTGGGATTTGTTATTTTCATTTGGGATTTCAGTATCCTAGTTTGAATTGTTTTTATATATATACATGTACCGTATGGAGAGATGGAACACACGATGAACATTGAAGGCATAGCCTTTTCCTTTCTCTTTTATCTTTATTCTTCTTCCTGCCCAAGTTGCAGGCCAATTATCCTTTCTCGATCTCATCGGAGCATCGACTCCGCATCAAAAAGACTACAAGCACATTTTCACTAAAAAAAAAAAAACTTGTTCATACTAAAACAATTTTACAAAAAAAAAAAACCAATAAACAAATGTCCAAATTCCAAAATATCATTCAAATGTTCATCAATATGATAAAAAAAATTTCAAGTCTATTCCAAAAGGAACTATAAAACTAGGTAAGCTAGTCTAGTCTCTAGTCTCTGTCTCTCTGTCTTGGGTCATCTTTCCCTCCCTTTTACTTTTCTTTTCTTTTAACTTCAAAGAAAATGAAAAAATGGGGCTGAAAAAGGGTCGAGGTTCAAGGTTCAACAGGGAAAACCTATCCGACCCATGGGGTTGAGATGATTTTCTAAGTCTTTCACAACAAGAAGGGATTAAATTAATCCAGCCCGCAAAACCCAAGGATTGAGGTTGAAATGCAGTTCAACCAAAAGGCGGGATAGGTTTTAAAACCTGAACTTGTTCAAGTCTTGTCTTTCATCACTAGCAATCTTAACTGTGTCTACAAACCAACTTGAAGGCAAAATTTACGCCTTGGAGATCTTCATGAGTAGGTTTACATGCTCCAACCTCATAATAAGAATTTAAAATCACAGGGATTGAAAAATCATGAATTTTGGCTTCGCAAACACACACTAAAAGAACAGAAACTAAGTAAATAAATCATCAAATTGAATACCTTTGGCTATCCCCACACTTCATCTTTGAGCATCTGAATACTGGCTCCAACTTCACAAAACGAGGATCTGTACCTGGTTTGCCTAAAGAAGTATATAAAGATTTGATCATGCTAGGGAACGGAACCTCCCACCTGTGTGAACAGAAGACCGTCTGAAGTCATTATGCAATCAACAAAATAAAACTTAGAAGTAAAATGTTGATTCAAAGTTGATAAATGTGCCAGAAACAAAAAGCAGTAGTTGCACATGACAAGAACAGCTTTATGCTCATAATGATGTATCATAAACAACGGGAAACAAAAGACACTAAAGCTTTAAAAAAAGATAAAAAACTTGAATATTGAGTATCCATATCAAAGTAAAAACGTAGTTTGATGAAAATAGTTGCAAAAGTTAACGACTATGAAATAAAAGGAATGAAAGGAAAAAGGAAAGGCCAAAAGGAGACAAGTGGAAAAAAGGGGATTCAAAAAGTAAACCTTTGGATCATCATCTTTGTTAAAGCCTTTGTCCATCTATCTAGGATCAGCTCAATTATATTTTTCCACTCAATTCTATTGATAATCATGTTCTTTATTGCCTCACATTCTATGGCATCATGTCTTACCACCTCAATCCATGTCTTTAACAGTCCTCCACCTTCTCTTACTTCCTTCTACTTGGAATCCTTCAATTCTTCATACTAGCGTTGGTTGTAGTCTTCTAAGGATGTGCCTAGACCATCTTAATCAACATTTCCTCCTGTTCTATTTTACCACATGAACAACTTTTAGGTTTTATCTAATGCACTAATTTATAGTTTTATCTTTTCTTTTTACACCACAAATCCATCTTAACATGCACATCTCTGACACCATTACTTTATCTACCTGTGTTTATTCATTGCACTCAATTGAGCACGTTATAAAGGTTCTATTAGGGTTTTGAAAAAATCAGAACAGTCTACCTGGTTGAGTTGGCTCATGCACAATCAACACCAATATGACAAGAGGGCTCCGGAATCAAGACTGTTATATGCCACCAATTTCAGAGATAAAGTCAAATACTTAGGTATAAGTAAAACTATCAAACCAAATAGAGGATCACATTTGGATAGTAACAAGTTGAATCAGAATGGGGTTGGACAAGTACACACATGCTTGCAAAGTTTGTGCCAAAAAGAGAAATCATGTGTTGACTAAAGGGCCAATTCTATAAAATGGATATTAAATTGACAATGCTTTATGAAGTAGAGTGTTGGGTAAAGAATATGTATGTAGGGAGATGTTGAACATAGCCAAGTAAATAGTGTTAATTGTAAGAAAGATGAATATGTAACGATGGAAGAGATCTTGTAATAGCCAAGAAAGACAAGAAAACAAGGAAAGTCATTTAAGGTGGTTTGGGAATGTATGAAGACCAAAAACAGCCCTTGTATCCAAAAAAAAATTACAAGTAGAAAGAATGAAGGGAAATGGAGGCCATAGGAACCAAGATTGAAGGGATAAAGAAGGATATCATATGATAGATCGTGGGCTTATAGATACTGTTTTCAAAATGTACAATGGAAGAGCAGAACTAAATTCAACTGCAGATGGATGGATTATTGGCTTTGAGGATGATGAAAATGATGACGGAACAGGTCAAGCATTGTATAGCAACTCTAAGAAGAAATCATTTAAGAGTAAAGAAGTAGCAACAATTAAAGAAGAATAGCATACACTTCTAGAAACCCATTTCCCAGCAAAACAGCAAGGTAACCCATGCGATGCTTGTATTCTGGATCATTGTCAATGGAAGGCCTCCATTTCACATCCCAAGCAACTTTTGCATTGTGAGCCAAACATAGAACCACCCTTGGCAGAGCAACATCATTTGCAAAAGGAGCAGTACTGTTAGCTTTCAAGGTCACTTTTTGGTTTGTTTTTTTATTTGATGCATCCATACCCTGATCACAGACATCATTTGCTTGAAGATTTGAACTGTCTTCACTGAAGGTTGGCAAGAATGGCATTGGACTATCATCGCAACCACGTTCCCTTGCTTCATCTTTCTTTCTTCTTTTTGTCCTGCTGGTGGTTGATCCTAATTCACATCCTAACACTTCATGGGAAGATCCTTCACATGTCTTTAACTCATCAGCTCTACCATCACTTCCCAGCACTGACTTTTCAGCAACAGATGTTGGAACAAACCTGTTTACAGATGGAATTTCAGCAGTGCTTAAATCATCTAAAGAGTCTATTCTGACCAATCTCTTTCTACCCCTCCTTTTCGGCTTTATTGGGGATAGCTCCTCTTTCGAATTAGCATTTAAAAAGCACCATATTTGAATAAGACCTCTGCCGATCAAAGGTGTGCCTATCTTGTGATATGAAGATTCAGGTGGATGAGCAGCAACAGCAAGATACTGAAATGCAATGAGGAAATGCAACTCAGAAAAACTTGAATAATTTTAAATCAAAAGAACTTGCAAGATCCAGAAACAAATTTAAAAGAATGATAGGATCCTATGGTTGGCTATACCTCCCCTTTTGTCACATGCATACTTTCAGAACCACGGTTCAATTATACACACTTTCAAGTTTTTTAATTCAACAATCATGGCGCCTATAGTTGGTATTGACTTTAAAAGAAATATTGCAAATTGGAAATACAAACATCCCATGAGTTGCCAAAAATGGAAAGTTGGCAATAAAAGTAGAGTTCCAAAGAAAGGGTCGGGCAATCGTTGGTTAGGATTTTTTTATAGGGAAATTTTTTGAGATTTCATCAACTATGTGGAACTTTGAGTTTTATTAACAGCTAGTGCTACAACCAAATGGTCCTACATCCATCAAATAGAGAATAGCAACAAACTAACATTTGCCACAAAGCAAGATCACCTTAAGATTTTATAAACATCTAAAAATCCAAACAAAAATTATAATATCTGGAAAATAACTGTATGCAATGGTAGATATACAAAAGTTTTCTTAGGCTAATACTGATTGAGCCGATATATATGACCATTCCCAAAACAGACAAGTTTGACATCGATATTTTCTAAAAAAAAATCATTTTACAGTATTGAAAAAATAGTATAAGGTTCTGAACAGTTGAAAAATGGTTCAAGATTCAATTGATGCAATGCATCTTCCAAGATATTGAAGACTACCTCATTAACATTGCCTTAAGAATTGTGAAATTTTTTATGGCTCAAAGAATGCGTCAAATCGGATAATTATAGCCAATAATTGGTAAAATAAGACACCTAGGACCATAAGGTATGAGTCCAAGCCCATTTTCCAATAATTGGGTTGTTGGATCTTGTTTTGGCAGTCTCATAAAATCGTTGTGCAAGGAAGCAATGAATTTTCAAGGCTTATCTTTAAGAAGAAAGAAGGAAGCAAGTGATGTGATGTTCTTATTTTAAAAAGATCCTCCACAAGGAAAGCAAATCCAAGTGTGTGACTATAAAGAGGGATTATTCTAGGATTTTTCTGGGTCTTATTCATTATTTTCCATGCTTATGTGTTATGTAACCATTGATGGGGAAGATTAGTAATGATACAACTTGATTTGGATGAGATAATGACATGTACACATGCCCAATAAGGGCTTAGATGTCCAAGACTTGTAGATTTGAGTTTCTCTTCATTCTCTCTGCTCTCTTCTCTCCTACTACATGTATAAATATGTTTTGGCCCATAACACTGAATCCCAGTTTCAATTTGAGTTTTCTAACCTGTGAGGTTCTGTTCTTAGTTGACTTGCAAGTTAAATTGTCATAGAATTCTGAGAATCTAATTTCTTTTCAATTAAGTATGTGAATCCGAGCGAGTGAATTTAAATTTATCTTAGATCTAAGCACCAAGTGTAGTTGTGGCTTTAAGGTTTTGATGGTGTTACAACCTAGAATTGCATCATCAATGCTCATATCTAGTCAATTGGATTTATCCAAACAGCTTTATGAAGGAGATGGCCAACAGAGATCTAACCTAATGGTTTTTTATGATCTCATGCTCACCATATTCACAAGCATCTAGATGTGAGATAAAGAAAGTGTGTTGTACCTAAAAACTTTCTAGAATGTTACATGGATTATTTTGAATAATATGATATTTCATCAAGTACAAAAAAATGTCTACTGAAAACTAAAGTAGTGAATCATTGGATGCTGAATTTTAATTCTTAGCACAAATTTATTTCTTTTTCTTTTTAGTCATTAAGCACTCATAAAGAAGGAAACAATGGAGTTCGGTGATGGTTAAAAAGATGGTAAGCAATTATCATACATGGTAACCTTCTGGATGCATATATAGAGGTGGTACTGTTTTATTGTAGGCATCCACAGATGCAAGGACAAAAAATAAAAGCATCCATGCCCATATCAACTGTGCAACACAAATATAGGTACAGAACACAACAAAACTTTCTTGAGATAGTGCCTCCTTTAAAAATAAAAAAGTTCCAACAAAGGTCAATGGACCCTTGTGGGGTAGCTGGATGTGTCAAATTTTTTAAAGAAGAGCTAGCTCAATTATTTACCAATTTTATTGTAGAATCCCTGATTCTAGATATTGCTGTATTGAGAGATTTTTATGCAGGATTTCTCTCTTATTTTCTATAAATATGAGCGTTTGTAGAATTGGCTTTTTTGTGAAAGTATAAGAAAGAGGCTCTCATCCATACACACAGAAATTCAGGGTCTTCCTTTGGGTATTCTTTTAGGGTGTTTAGAGAGGTTTTTTTTTTGGAGAATGAATTCTCTTCTGTGGGTTTTAAGAATGGGTGAGCTTTTTGGATTTGTACTTTAGCATATTGTAATTCACTTATCCTCCTCTTTTCTAATTAGTGAATCCATCTTACCTTTACTCAATCAAAGTGGGCAGTAATGCCAAACCACATTAAATTGTCTCACCTTGTGAGGTATGTATAAGTAATTTTATTTTATTTTGTTTATCATGTTCCTTGAATTGCACTCTCCATATCACAACATTCCTTGATAACTACACCAAACCAATCCTCAATACTCATATCCAGAGATGGATGATGGGTGAGAGATGGACAAGAAGCCTTTAAAGTGGAACTAAGAAACAAGTCATAGGATTCGGCATACCTATTGGACCATATACATTGGATATAGCTAGGAAAAATCTTATCACTTTCAACAAAAATTAGAAATGTATTTAGTAAGTTTAATTGATAGATATTTATAAAATATTAAATAAATTAATTAAATAAATAACTATATATTAATTATATTATAGATTATGGTATTGTATCCTCCCACGCTCATGTCATTGTCATGGATTTTTTAGAATGTTTTCTGCTCCAATGCTTCCTATAATCAGTTAGCTTTATCGAGTGACTTTTCTTTTATTTATTTTTTAAATTCATGTCCGCCAGTAGGAAGCTTCTATTATTATATAATGAATATATAGGGAAAATTCAATCTAGTAGTAATTAGGAGATGACATAAACTTGGTAACCAACACATTTCATGGGAGATGACAACATTTCGAGCAACGTAACCAATCATTGGCCAATGTGTCTGTACATTTTTAACGAAAAGACAAGGCAAATGTGTATGATCGTCCTGATGGAAAGACTTAAGAGAGCATTTTGGTAAAGCTAAATCAAAAGATGAATCAAATGTATCAGAGTTTAGTAGGCATAGAAGTACTACAAAATATTTAAAATTTTGTAGCAAAAGTATCCTAATGCTAATCCATAGGTAAAAGTAAATAAATAATCAAGGACAAACTAGAGAGTACCTCACTTTTAATACGATGATAGTCAGGCTTTTGATGACTTCTAGGACACCAATCCAATGCCCAAACATGCCCACCAACATGCAACACAAAATCTTTGCTGCAACAAGATTTATTAGTCATTTGAATATGATGAGGGTAAGAACAAAATATGAAGAAATGTTAAAATTGAATGCTAGAAACGTTTTACAGGAAAGACTCTATAATAATATTATGTTGCAGGACTACTTTTCTCTTGTAGTTTTTAGGACTATTGTGTCTATGGTGTATATATTTATTTGTGTAGCCACTGGGGCTACCATAACAACCTTGGTTGTGTGTATGAGCTATGTATGTATCCTTTCTACATATGAAAATTCTTTGTAATAATTTGATTATGAGAAGAACAAAATATTGTCCATTCACATCTTTTTGTTCTCTCAAACATGGTATGCAGAGCCACTATCCCAGTACTCTAAAGTCTACTTCAACATAACACACTTTTTTGTTGTTCCAGTTGTTCATACAATGTGGCACCCAATATCAACAATCATCATTTTGATCAAAGGAGATACTAGCAGGATCATATATTTTCTTCAGAATACCATTACTATTATTTTTTGTCGTATTTTTATCTCCTCTAGGTCAGCGAAATGCAACTATTTTTGTTCCCAAAAACAAAACAAAAAATTTACAGCAAATTGCTTCACTATCAACGGTTGATATTTTCATCAGTTGAGAATCTGGTTTTGGGAGTACCCTGTCCTACAATCATTTTAGGTAGGGCACCCATCATCCAATTTGTTGTTGGATCTCAGTGGGGCCCACTACTGACAGGACTTTTCACTACACCTTTTATGCTTTTATTCGCCCTAATTTTGCAAATTAACTCTAAGAATGCATATCACACAGAGTTAAACAATGCCTCAACACAAAAAATTAGTGTCTTCAAGTCAAGCTTCCAATGTAAGGAAAAAAAAAAAAAAATACACCAATGCCATATCAAGGCACCTTGCAAGAAAAGCAAGACCTACCACCCACATATCCAAATGCAATTTCTCAAATCACCAACCTCAACACTTCTAACATACCCAAAATGTTCTGCCCTGCCAATCATCCCAATAAAACCTTCTTCCATTATGGTGAAGCAAGAGGCCCCCATTTTTACTGGTAAAACTACAAAAGAATTTCAATAGAGATAATTACTAATAACTAAGAGTAGCTTCAACAAATGCAACTATTATTTACTTCTCTTTTTGATCAATTGTATAATCTATTTCTCAATCAAGTGAACATTCAAAATGATGAACATCTCTCTAGAAACAAGAAGAAGCTGAAGTTTTTTTTGCCCTTTGCTTTGTAATGTAAGATGACTGAAACCCACGACCTATAATTTTTTATATTTTTTTTTTTTTGGAAAATGCCCAGAACCAGTAAACTACAAAAATTCACCATGAGATATGTTATTATCTTAGAGCCTTCAAAGAAATCTAGAACTCTCATCCGTGGAAACAAGCAAGCTGAAACACAAAAGAACCACCATACCTGGAATTCCAAAACCTTCTATTACCAAATTGTCTCTCCATCTACATCAATGTGCAAAACCAACAATCATAAAATGTCAAATAACATCCAAGCTACCAAAAATAGTCATATGATTATATTTCAAGCATAGATTTCTTTAGAACTACATTAAATAAAATCAAAGGTACAAGAAATAATACAAAAACAAGTATTCAAAGGCCAACAAAAAGGCTCAACACAACCTACCTTAGGAACACTTGTAGCAGAAAACTGAGGTAAGTTTATCCTATCAGTGACATCTTTTTCTTGTGGAGCTCCAGTTTCATAAGAAAATCTAATGTTTTTCGGTTGGTAACTGAAATGCTTCCACTCGCTGTGTCATCATTACAGTTTACCAGTAAGCAATCTGAACTGAACAGAAAAACCTACCAAACTAAAGAAAATAAGCAATTATATAAGAAGTTGATCTCGTGAAAATAACCAGATTAACCTGACCCAAGTTGCAAATGTGGCACCAAAGCATTGTACAAGATACAACGTAAATGTAAAATAGACATATAACAATCTCCAAAATTTTAAAGGGGAGAAAGGCTGCTGCTGAATTCTTGAAAAGGAGAAAAAGGAAATAAAAAAGTAGAAAAATGAAACTGGGGAATTATAATCCCAACTCACGTCAAGAAGGTAACGGCGGAGGAGAAGCGTTGAACGTCAGAGGGACTAGACATTTCGTCCTCTGCTGTTCCACAGATGGATGAGATGGTGTCAATGGCATGGAAGTGACTTTCGACCGAGTAATCGAAAAGGGCGACCCTAACTCCATCCTCTAGTCTCTCCCCAGTGGAGTCAACTGTAGAATTTCCTCCTCCCTTTTCTTTCTCTTTCACCATGTCCCCTTCTTCTACCGCCTTATCCATCACTTTCTCTTCCTCACCTGGCCCCCCATTCTCTGCATGTTCTTCTACGTATGCTCCCTCTTCCTCGCCTGCCAAAGAACAACAGTTGGTTCGTCCACGGCCACGGCCACGACCACGGCCACGACTCCCAGGTGGTCTGCCCCGGCGTCGGCCCTTTCCCTCCTTATCCATCACTATCTCTTCCTCTCTTGCCTCCTCATTCTCTACACGTTCTTCTACTTTTTCTCCCTCTTCCTCCCCTTCCTTATCCGTTGCTTCTTCTGCTTTCTCTTCGTGCCCAACATAATCAGTGTGTGGCAAAGAACAATAGGTGGGCCGTCCACGGCCACGACTCCCAGGTGGTCTGCCCCGGCGTCGGCCCTTTCCCCCCTTATCCATCACTATCCCTTCCACTCTTACCTCCTCATTCTCTACATGTTCTGCTACTTCTGCTCCCTCTTCCTCCCCTTCCTTATCCGTTGCTGCTTCTGCTTTCTCTGCATCCGCGGCATAATCAATCTGTGGCAAAGAACAATAGGTGGGCCGTCCACGGCCACAGCCACGAAGCCGAGGTGGTCTGCCCCGGCCTCTGCCCTTTCCCCCCTTATCCATCACTTTCTCTTCCTCTCCGACCTCCTCATTCTCTACATGTTCTTCTACTTTTCCTCTCTCTTCCTCCCCTGCCTTATCCGTTGCTTCTTCTGCTTTCTCTGCATCCGCAGCATAATCAATCTGTGGCAAAGAACAATAGGTGGGCCGTCCACGGCCACGACGCCCAGGTGGTCTGCCCCGGCCTCGGCCCTTTCCCGCCATTCCTGACCGCGTTTTCTAATTAGATTTTACTTTCTGGGTTTTTTCAGTGGTTTTACGCTCGAGTCTGCTTGTATTCTTAAAATCCAACGTCGGCCACAGTCCATCAGACATTTTCGAGTTAAACCTCGTATTTCATTAATCGGCTTAATCAAGATTTTATTCTTGACAAGTTAGATTTGGACTACTATTTAAAATTCGTTTATTATATAAATTAAAAATAATAATTTTATAAATTGAAATAATCCCTAAAATCTACCAATATTAAATTTTTTTTTAAAAAATAAGTTTTAGTAACTCGATTCAAGAGTATTTGTTAATTTCGATTATTAAGATGAAGTGATTAGAAATTAGATTTTAGACTGAAATTTTAATTGACAGTAAGTAATTCTTTCAGTATGTTTTCAATTGCAGAGTTATATTTTTCAAATTACAAAATAAAAATTAAAAAAGTAAGGTAAAAAAAGTGTCAAGTGCAAGCTAAACGAGTTTTAAAATTAAAAACTAAATGGGCTTAAAAGATGATTAGACATTTTGTAGATTTAAACATGCTCAAATATATATATATATATATATATATATATTGAAAAAAACTCGATCCAAAATCATACTAGAGAGAAAATTGTGTATTTTACAATCACTACTTGGCTACATTAAATTATGTTTTTTAATTTCTCTTAATTCAAAAAAAAATTGATGAAGTTGAATGTTCATTTAAGATCAGTCAATATGGCTAAGATTCAGTAAAAATCAAATCTTAACCATATGATTTGAGGGGTCAAACATCACCAGTCATTCTCACTTTTCTTTTAAAAATGTTTTGTGATTTTAATTACTAAGACTAATTGGCAATAATTTAAATTTTCAGCTGAAATCTGATCTATATGCCAAACTTAAAATAAATTTCCTCCCACTATAATTTTTTTTAAGATTCATGGTTATTTTTTTAAAAATAAAAAATTAACATGTATTTTTGCAGTCTTACTAAAATACTACTTGAAATATTTAAAGCAGCAATCTTCAAGGGAACTTTAAGAGGTAAGAGTTCTCCTAACTGCTCTTAAGTTTTAACTTAGGACGAGAAAGGAGATTTTCTTTTACTTTAAGTTCTCTTCATCCAAACACAATTGATATACTTTCTCACTATTTAAATGATGAAAAATAATCAAAAGAATAAACTCGATGTTTCTTGTTTTTAATAAAACCATTTTCTCTTTCAATTACTAAGCTCAAGTATGCCTACAGCTACGTTAGATTAATATACTTGGGCAAATTACGTTTAGAGTTTAAAATTCACTTAAGATTCAACTATGCTTTTCAATTGAAGAATGGCCAGATTTATATTTTTAATAAGATAACTCTGCTCTTGACTGTGTGAGGGACTTAATTATATGTGTAGAACTTAATTTTATTATATAAGTAATAATTAATATATATATTTTGACTAAGTAAGGTATAAAGTTAGAGAAGCTTTTATGAGTTTTACTTGAACACTAAGACCAAGCTCAAAAATGAGTTCGAGCAGAGCCCACACGTTATATACATATGTCAAGATTTATCCAAATGCAATGAATAACACTAGATGAGATTATGATGTGGACTAAGGAAACAAATCTTGGATCATACCATATGTATCGGCTGAGATTTGAGATATTGGCCGAAATCCAATATATATTGCTGATATCGGCCGATAAAGATGGTTTAAAAAAATAGAAGAGAGGAATTTCTCGGCTGAGATTGAAATCCCTGATGCAGACATCTATGGGTGTGAGGGAAATTTTATTTTCGATCTAAGTTCAGGCCAAAAGCCCAATTCACAGCCCGTGGCAGCAAGCCAAGATCAGGCCCATTGCTAGTCGGGCCCAGCTAGGCCAGGCCCACAAATTAGGCCCAGCTGATCAACAAGTCCTCTCCAACGCGTGGGAAGCACGTTTGTAGCATGACGTGCTCTTCGTCGGTTGCCAGAAAAGTCTCAACGAGTTAGAGAATCCTAATTAGTTTAGGATTAGGTTCTTAGGATAGTTTTTATTAAGAAGTTGTTTTCTTTAGATCTTATGTAATTTTAGTAGGTTTCTTAATTGTTTTGAGTTACTTGATAAATTAGGATTCTTAGAGATGAGGGTCGGCTCATCAATAGGAGGGTTTGGTTTTTTTAAATTTGATGGTATGTAAATCGCCAATTCCGGCCGAGCTCATGATGAATTAAAATTATTTTTCTCTATGGAAAGTCTAAAGAAATTTGGGCGGTGATAGTCCAAAACCAAACAACCTAGATTGCTAGTGTTGCTGTTGTATTCTTAGAACCAGATATTTGAGTTGTCTCAGTGCTTCCGCTTTAAACGATTGAGTAAGGTGTTTTATCCTATAAATCTGTATCAGATTGTTCTTTCTTAAGTGTAGTGTTAGAAGATACTAAATAGTAGTTACTTCAAAGTATAATGGTTTTTTTTCAATCAACTTTTAAAATTTTAAAAAAATTTAATGATATTTTTTATAAAAGAAAGTTAAATTAATGTAATAAAGAGCTGTTAAAACAATTAGAGTATACATTTTACCATCTAAAATAGAGTTTTAGAACAAATCTTAAAGTGCTTAACCACATTTTATTCAATGATAGCTTCATGTAGAACTTAGTTAGAAAAAGCTTGTAATATAATATAACGCCTAAAAAAATTAGCTTTGTTAACTTTCTCAAAATATGGTTTTGAGTTCTAAAAGCCCATAGTAGATAAAATCATAAAAGTGCAATTTATTGAATTTTAACTTATTTTATTTAAAGAAGTTGGATTGATGCTCAGAAACCCGTTTCAGAAAGTAAGAGTTCTGAGTTCGATTCTCAGTCTACCTCAAAGAGTCACTCTACCTTAAAGAGTTACTCAATCTGTATGAGTAGAAAAATTTACACATATCTTGATGATTAATTGAATGCTCTAAAAGATCTGGACACCTTGATCATGAAAAATATTTAACGGTGAATGTGACTTTAACTAAAGGATATGAATTTGGTAGATAACTAATTCATGGATTAGTGATAAGTTTGGGGTTTGGGGTGGGGAAAATGTACAGATGGACCTCAGGACTACGATGGGTTAAACATAAGGAGTTTTCATCTTGAGAGAGTTCGTCACGTTTCTAACTAATGTTATACATACATAAACTAACATAAGGTTTTGTCTTAAAAGGGTAAGGGGGAAGTTAGAATCCTCTTTGTAGGCTTATATTTTGAATAGTGTTGTGCGGACCTTAATGTAAAAGGGTATCAAAAATAATTTTTACCTTTTGATATTTTATTTGTGGGTATCGTAAGTCATCTTTTATGTTCAAGTATTATTGTAAACCATGTTAAAAATGATCTTGTTTTAATTTAGACTCAACAAATTTTTCGAAAAGAGGTCTTCAGTTAGATTTATGATCAAACTCTTGTGGATCACTTATATCTCATGGAATTACCTCTCATCTCTTGAATTTGATATATGTCTTTAGGAAGGTGTGCATGTTCGGTCATAAAAAAAAAAATAGTCTTATTTTGTGCTGTCTGAATGATCCATATGTGAAGAATATGTGGCCTACAAAATATTATCTTTTCTGGATTAATTAATGTGTGATTTTAAAGGGTATTAAAATTTAAAATTAATAAATCATTATATTGACAAAAAATTAGATTTTGAAAACAAGCTTGCTTGATTAAATCAAAGAATTTTTTGTTGGATCATATAGAATTTTCTAACAAATCTATCACCAGCACTATTGCTAAGCTTTACTCGTGGATCCATTCATGGAAGGTGTGTGCAAACTCATTATTTTTTATTAAAATGCAAGATAAACTATATTCATTTATTTATTGAGTTTGCTTTAGATAACCCATTGTTTAAATAGGTCAAGATGAGTCTCATCTTTTCAAGTCGACGAGCCAACAACGAGCCAACAGGTTGGGGTAGAAGAGGAAGAGATGTCAAACCAGTTATTGTCAAGTCAGGTAATCAAGGGTAATAATCTTGGTTGATATTCAATATATATATATCGCCGATATTGGTCAATATTGGTAGTTTTTTGTAAAAAAAATATAAGAGAGGGAAATGGAAATTTCTCGGCCGAAATATCGGATATCGACAGATATTGAAATTTTTGCCCCTAAGGTAATAGTGTGTTACCTTAATCCAGCGCAAATACACAAAGGAAGATCCACTCAAAGAACAAAACCCTACGTTGAACAAGTCCATTAGCAGTAAGGCTGGTGATGATTAAGGACACTTAAGACACTTTGGTCAAAGAAAGACCCTAGTGTTTGAAGCAATCACTACATTCTATTTGGTGGGAACCTCAAGGAAAGGGTATGAGGAGGACAGGTATGATGAGGACTATCTTAACTATCATAGATCATGAGGAAGACAAATTTATAGAAAATATGGGCAAATTAAATAAAGAGAGTGTAGGAATGGCCCTTGTAGCACATGAGAAATTTGGAGGTACTAAAAGGGGCCATTAAAGGTTTTTTTTGGGCCAAAAATATTGAAATAATTGACTCATGGGTTGGTACATTGAGTCGGCCCTTAATTTCACATATTGGGCTTGATTTAGTCCAAGGAGGAGGCTTAAATTTGGAGCAAAAGAAGTTGTTGCAGGAGAAACTCTCTCTATCTCTACTTCTACAAGAGTCAAGGAGCTGAGTAGGAGTGAAATTTAGTTTGAGTTTTAACTCGACTCGAGAAATCAGTGGGTTTGGATTATCTATTTGTATATTTGGGGTTGGGTCGAATTGGAAGTCTTATATGAAATTCGGGTTGAATTGGGTTGAGAAATTTAAAATCAACCCAATATAATCAGACGTAATCCAAGTACACCAAGTTGTAAAACCCAATTTAGATTTTAGTGGGTGGTAGATTAAGTCTTGTTTTTAATTTGTGCATTTAAAATTTATAATTTATAAAAAAGGGTCCCTGTTGACACACCCGGATTTTCTGCCTCTACACACCCGTTTCCGGGTGTGGATGGCTAATTATCATTTTGTCCCTACATTTCCATTCGTTCGAACGAATTTCTAGTTCATTTCGCCATTCGTTCGAACGAATGGACGCATACCCCATCCAATTTTGATTCGTTCGAATGAATCCCCGTTTAAAATCAATTCATTCAAATGAATTGGGCAAACAGTAACGCGCGTACTATTCACCCGTGTTACTGTTCACCCGTGAATGAATTGGATGAACAGTAACACGTGTTACTGTTCACCCGTGTTACTGTTCACATGCGACGATTAATTCGAATGAATCACTGAGTCATTCGAATGAATTGATTTTCTTTAAAATTTTAAAGTTATTTTTTAAGCACTGTGTATTTTTAAAATTTCTTAAATTAAATATCCGGACTAATTACGATAATCTGATAAAAATACTTTAAGACTTCAAGGTCTTTTGACATTCCTAAATATTTAAAACACAGTATTTTACAAATAAGAATATCCCTACGGTGTGCCGAAAACACATTTAGGAGTGTCAAAAGACCTTGAAGTGTTAAAGTATATTTATTAGGTTAGTCCGGATATTCAATTTGAGAAATTTTGAAAATACACGGTGCTTAAAAAATAATGTGCATAGTGTATTAAATAATAAAATCTCCTTTAAAACTTTAAAATTATTTTTTAAGCATTGTGTATTTCCAAAATTTCTCAAATTGAATATCCAGACTAATTACGATAACCTGATAAATATACTTTAAGATTTCAAGGTCTTTTGACACTCCTAAATGTGTTTTTAGTACACCCTAGGGTTACCCTTATTTATAAAATACTGTGTTTTAAATATTTAGGAGTGTCAAAAGACCTTCTACTCTTAAAATATTTTTATCAAATTATCGTAATTAGTCCGGATATTTAATTTGAGAAATTTTAAAAATACACAGTGCTTAAAAAATAACTTTAAAATTTTAAAGAAAATCAATTCATTCGAATGAATCAGTCATTCATTCAAATGAATTGATTCATTCGTTCATTCATGGATGAACAGTAACACGCATTACTGTTCACCCGATTTATTCGAACGAGTTTAATTGATTTTAAACAGGGATTCGTTCGAATAAATCAAAATTGGATGGGGTATACGTTTATTCGTTCGAACGAAGGGCGAAATGAACTGGGAATTCGTTCGAACGAATGAAAACGTAGGGGCAAAATGGTAATTACTCACCTGCACCTGGAAACGGGTGTGTAGAGGCAGAAAATCCGGGTACGTAAACGGGACCCTAAAAAAATAAAAAAATAAAATAGTACTAAATATGATCTTACAATATATACAATAATAATAATATAAAAAATAGACATGTCTAAAAGCCTATCGGTCCTGAATGAATTTTAAGTAAAAGTTAAAACTTGATTCGTCGAACAAAAATCTTGTCTAAACTCATTTAGTTAAGTTAGAATGGGCCACCACATGGTAAGCTCGGACAAATGAACACTCGCATGTGTTACCCATGAGTCTACTTGCTGCACATGAGTGTTAGTGTACCTCACACGTGGAGGCCTTTAATTGTTGTACCCTAGTGTTTTGGATCTTAAACTGTTATATTAGAGTTTTTAATGGAGAAATTGATTAAAAACTTAGTTAAGGAGATCAAGATAAGAAAATATAAATTTAAAAAGTGATTAGAAAGTCATATAATTAAATGAAATATCAGTAAAATTATACTCCTATTTAATCATTTTATTTTTTAGATTTTGATTTAAAAAAAATTATAATCCTATAAAAGTATAAATCATTGATTTTAGATAGATCATTTGATGATATAGCTCACAATTTATCCCTATATTTCCTTACTAATCTGAGTTAATTATAAGATAGTATTTGTCGCACCATGAGTTTCTCTCAACGTCCATCAAATTTTTAAAAGAAATTTCAATTTTACTCTTACTTTTCTCCTCCCTCACTTTTTCTTTTTTCCAAAAAATAAAAATAAAAATAAAAATAAAGTTTTCTTTAAATTTAAGTATAGCATGAGAAAAACTCGCCTACAAAAATCACTGACCTTATTATATACTCCAAATATCTCTTTTAAAGTTTTTTTTAACCCATTTTGAGAGAGTTACTCGTGTCTTGCTCCACGAGACGACCGTTAAATTCGAATCTCAGATGCAACAACTGATGTCAACATTGTAAATACATGTAACGGAGGTTCGCCTCAAATAAAGGCAGATTTTGAATTTGATCCTTCCAGTGCTCCATCACAAAATTCCCACAAGAAAGGGCGCGAAAATCTCAACTACCCTACTCTGTCGACGTTTAAAAACAAACAGAGACAGTGACAGAAGATCAGAAAAACAGAAATCCACTTGGAACTTTCATCATGAAGATGAAGATTTCTGAAACTCTCTTCTCCCTCCTTGTGTTGTTTCTGGGAATTACATTGATCAGTGCATCTGAAGAAGATAAAGAAAGAAAGGCAAGCTTCTTTGATTTAGATTTTATCTTAGTTGGGTTTTTTTTCTTTGTTTTTTGAGTGATAATTACTCATTTCTTCTACTATTTTTTTCCAAATGATAATAGTTATACATCGTCTACATGGGAGATTTGCCGAAGGTGGAAAAAACCCCACTCGGAGAAATTCACCATAGCCTACTTTCAGCTGTGATTGGAGAGTAAGCATTGATTTTTTTTTTTTTTGGATTATCACTCTGTCTTTAGAGTAATCAAGTTGTTTAAATAAAAAACAAATTTTCTATCACTTTTATCTTGCATTGCATATTCCTACTTGGTTGCACCACTATAGAATTTGAGAACATCCGACTAATCTTCGAAGCTTCACACACACTTAATAACTCTACAGAGAGTGACCTTTTGAGGTGAAGTGAAAATCAAATTTAGGACTCTTATATCTTAAGACAGGTTAAAATTCACTCATTGTGAATTAGCAATTATATCTTCTAAAATCTATATATACTCATGTACCCTTCGGCACAATGCGATAACCCGGCACAATGTGGGTCTTTGGCAACAGCTGGTTCAGCATTCAAACTCATGTGTAAGAATCAACTCAGTAACTCATGCACTCAGTTACAAACACAATTAAAAGACGTGCATCTGCACAATGCAATAACCCACAACGGTCAGTGAAAGAGACTCGACTCAGTAACCCATGCATGAGAGAGACCTAACTCGATAACTCATGTATTTGCAAATACTGAGAGACCATGCATGTCAAAGACAAGAATGAAAGCCCACGTTGGAATACCCTCCTTTGCCTTCAATTTACTTACTTGCCTTGCAAAATCTTCAAAGAGATACATGACAAATGATAAAATGAGGTTAATGACAGAGTAAATCCGATAAACTTGAGTTTATTTTATATTTATGACATTCTTATTTTTTTAACATGAGTTTTGTTATTAGAGATGAGATTAATCTCACAGGTATACATAAACTTCACAATCCACATACACTGGTTAATTCGATAGACAGTAATCTCATGGTGAGGAGTGGCCTCAAGGGATTGAGTGTGAATTGAATTCAAGACCTCATTTCATGAATGTTAGACCAATCTCCTTTGACTATGCGAGACATGACAGTATATAGTATATAGATAATTTTTTTTTTCCGATGATACTGTTTTGATTATTTTTTGTTTCAACCAAACAAGTTCTTATAAAAATTCTTATAATTCTACCAAACAAGTTTTTATAAAAATTCTTTGGCAGCAAGAAGATTGCAAGAGAATCCCTACGCCATAGCTACACGAGGAGCTTCAATGCAATCGCTGCCATGCTTATGCCTGAAGAAGTGAAGAGGCTGTTGGGTTTGTACCTATTCAAACTCCTATAATTGCAGTCTCACTTCCTCAACAAAAAAAATAAAATTGTTAGAATATATTAGATTTTATATTTAATTAAGAATTTAAGTTTGTGTTTATCTCTTATTGAGATAAATGCGTATTATGCATTGCTTTTCATCACTGTTTTACTATTATTAATTTCTTTCTTTTTTCTTTTTAATTTCTTCATTATATAGAAATAGAAGTAGTGATAACTGTGTTTCCCAACACAATTCGTCATCTTCACACGACAAGGTCTTGGGATTTTATGGGATTTCCGACGACGGCGAGAAGAAACATTCAGGGAGAGACAGAAGTCATTGTTGGAATGTTGGATACAGGTAAAATTCTTTTAACTTTTTTTAAGAAAAAAGAAAGATAATTTAAGTGATTGTTACTTATATCTTGACTATTCATTTAGAACATAATTGAAATATTTTTACAAAGTTTTTTTTAAAAATATGAAAAATAAATAAAAATAGAGTAAAGACTTGTAACAAATGCCACATATCACAAATATGATCTAAATTTTAGTCTCATAGTGGTTTTTAAGAAGTAATGGCCCATTTCAATATTTTTATTGTGGGTATTGCATTAATTGTGATTTTAGAAAATTTTATCAATGATCTATTTTTAAGTTGACTTCACTATTGCATTAAAATAATTTATTTTTGTATTAATTTTAGACCATTTATCCCATCAAGTTAAAGAAAATTAGCCTATTGCCTCAATTTTGCATATGCCAATGTGTTTATATGAAAAGAAAGTCATTTTATCTTTCATTTTTCTATTAAAAATAAAAAATTCTCTCATTTTTCTATTTTTTAAAAGTTCTTTATATAAATTTGAGTTAGATCGAGTTGAATAAAATAAAATTTAGATCAAGTCAGATCACACCGGGTCTATATTCCACGGTCCCCACTGACTACTACCATTGCTGGGCTTTCCAGGAATTTGGCCTTATTCTCCAAGTTTCAAAGACCATGGATTTGGCCCACCACCTACAAAATGGAAGGGCAACTGCTTAAGAGCTGGCAATTTCACTGGCTGCAACAAGTACTCTCTCTCTCTCTCTCTGGGCTTTTAAAGGGCTACACTGATGACCGGCCTTAATTGATCTTGGGTTCAGTTTTTTGACCCAAGCATGAACCTGACCCAAAATACCCTAGCCCAAGATGGAGCATTTACTGGTGTTTCAGGCCCAATATGCAGCCCAACGTAAGGATGGTGATGGGCTTACTTTTGGGCCAGACTATTAGGACTCTTGCTGGTTATGGCTTCCTCCCTTTAAAATTGTGACTTGGTTCCCTCTATATTACTTACTCCAAGACTAATACAAATGAATCTTTGTCTACTTTGAGCAGCAAGATTGTAGGTGCAAGGTATTACAGGCTCCACTCTACCCCACCAATTTCGGACATTGAATCTCCTATGGATGTCGATGGGCATGGAACACACACCAGTTCTACCGTCACTGGTGCTCCGGTGAATGATGCGAGCGTCTATGGGCTAGCGAATGGAACAGCACGTGGAGGTGTACCATCAGCACGTATAGCCGCGTACAAGGTCTGCTGGACTGGTGACGGGTGCTCAGACGCCGATCTTCTAGCGGCATTCGATGATGCCATCGCCGATGGCGTTGACATAATCTCAATCTCCATTGGCGGTGGTGTTTCCAGTTACTTCGAAGACCCAATTGCCATTGGATCTTTCCATGCCATGAAACATGGTATTCTCACAGTTTGCTCTGGGGGCAACGATGGTCCCACGCCGGGTTCAATTACAAATGTAGCACCATGGGTACTAACAGTCGCCGCCAGCGGCATTGATCGACAATTCATGACCAAGATTAAATTGGGTAACGGACAGAGTCTGGTGGTAAGTTGGGTGCTTTGTATTGTCTGTTGTTTGTTCCATGTTCACTGTAAGGGTGAAACTTGGGCCTGGCAAAGTCCAAGCCAGGATGAAACAACCCAAAAAGTTTGGGTTCAGGTTGATTCGGGCTTGGGTCGAACCCATTTACAGGCCCAAAATATTATATCCAAATTAGAATTTTAAAAAATTATAAAATTTAACTTTCTTTAATTAATATTATGTATAAATATAAAACCTGTGACAGATACGATTAATATTTTTATAGAGTAATAAGAAAAGTACCATTTTAAGTCCAAAGAAGCCCAAACTTAAATAAGTTTGCAAAATTTGATAGAACCTGATTCAAACCCCTTTGTGAATGGATAGACCCAATTAATACAACAATTGCCAAATCGAACCAAAAGACTTCCACACCCACTTAAGGGTTTGTCTTAGTATATGTTTTACAAAACAAGTCTTTTTAATCAAATAAATCGGTTTACTCCAATCCAAATAAGAAATGTACTCGAACCAACTTAACTCATTTAACAAGACTTGAATTCAAATAGACAAAAAAAAAAAAAAAATGAATAAAACTTGACTCAAACCTTACGCAACCTGATTCAGTATCAGATCTAACTTGCATATATATTTTCGAGTTTGAAGCCGAGTTTAAGCCCTTTAATTATAATTCGGACTAAGACCCAAATTGAGCCTGACCTGCCAGAGTTTCAATCCAGCACCCAATATTGTCTATGGCTAATCTAGATATTCTTGTGTTAGGGATCCTCCATCAACACTTTTTTACCCAACCCGACTCATTGTCGGATCTAACTTGCATATATATTTCGGGTTTGAAATCTAGTTTAAGCCCTTTATTTACAATTTGGACTACGATCCAAATCGTGCCCGACCCACCCGAGTTTCAATCCAACATCCAATATTGTCTATGGCTAATCTTGATATTCTTGTGTTAGGGATCCTCCATCAACACTTTTTCACCAAAGAAGAGAATATACCCTTTGATCAGTGGGGAAGATGCCGCTAATGCTTCTTCATCATTGTATGGAATTCCCAGGTATTTCAATTTTCAAGTTTGTGCTCTATGCAATTTAAATAGATTAAATAGGTTTTGGATCTTGTAATTCAATTTTTTTTTCTATCAAATTTAGACTAGGTTTGATGTATGCTTTGACTAAAAAATAATATGTCATTGACTCGACTTGATTTGACCCAAATTAAAATTTTTTGAGTCGGGTCAAGTTGAGTTCACAAAATGAGTAAAACGTTGTAGATTGTAACATTGTGTAAATGATTTAAGAGGTTGATTAGTTCTTAATATGTTTTAAAAAATATGTTTATTAATTTAATTTATTTATTTTTGGGTAATTGCAGTGCATGTGACTATGGTACTCTCGACGAGAAGAAAGTTATGGGAAAAATAGTGTATTGCCTTGATGGAATGGGCGGCCAGGATCAAACAGTGAAAGATGCCGGAGGTAGTGGGGCCCTAATAGTAAATGATATGCTACTCGACACAGCTTTCCCCTTTCTTGTGCCTGCGGCTTATGTTACATCTTCCTTGGGTTCTGTCATCGATACCTATATTAACTCAACAGGGTATCTATCATTTCTCCAAACCCTCATCCTCCCTCCCTCCCTCTCCCTTATTCTAATTTAGACAAGTTTTTTATTTAAGTTCTTTAATTTTTTAATATAATTTATTAATTCGTTCTACTCAAAACACTATCGAGTCAACATATATTGACATGTTTTAGTATTATCAAAATTTTACACTATGTTTAGGGTTGAAACTCGGTCCGGATCAAGTCGGGTTTCAATAAACACAACTCAACGTATATAAAAAATTATTGAATCCAATCCGATCCGAATTGTTGACCCGAGTTACTCAATTCAACTCGACCTGAATTTCTGACCTGACTCAATTTGAGTATTGTTTTATAACTTGGTATACTTGGATCGAGTCGGGTCAGGTCAAATCGAGTTTTCTCAACCTAACTCAACCTGAGATATGCAAAAACATAACCCAAACTTATTGATTTCTCGAATCAAATTATACGGGTCGAATTAAAATCCAACCCAAGTTTCACCCTAACTATGCTACATATATTAATTCAACAAGGTATCTATCATTTTTGCCCCCCTCTCTCTCTCCCTCTCCCTCTCCCTCTCCCTCTCCTTATCTTCTCTCTCTAATATTTGATTTTATAAAGCCTTAATATCAACTTATATAAAAATAATATTATGAGATGTGAAAGTGAGTGATCATTAATGAATTGAATATTCGAAGAGGGTTCAAATAAGAAATGATATTAATATTATTTTTAGTTATTTAATTTAAAACTACATATCGCATATATTAATAGAATAAATAACTTTAATAATGATCCCTTCATCATACAAAAGAATACAAATTGCAGAAGCAAATATAGAAGGGTAGAAGAGAATTTGACATAAATCCAAAAACAACATATTTTCTACAAAAATCTCTTCACAAGATAAATCTCTAATAATTATTTTTTTAACAAATTTTCCATAATATTAATATAGATTGATGTTGAACTCACATTTTTTTTTTTAACTGCAACTCTCAAATGCTTGAGTGCTTTATATATTATTTTAAAAAGAGTAAATAATTTTGATAATAGATATATTATTAAATTTGATAGTTAAATATTAATTTTTTTTTTTCAAAAGTTTAAACTGTTTAACTTGAAATCTATCACAGAAATCCTCAAGCAGTCATCTACAAGTCTCGGATTGTCAACAACACCAAAGCACCCTTCGTGGCCTCCTTCTCTTCTCGTGGACCCAACTTGGCAAGTGACAAGATACTCAAGGTAAGTTTTTTTTTGTTTCTATTTTTCAAAGTTTTTAGAGCAAGGTAGAACTATATTTACAAGCTTGATTTGGATTAGATCTTAAGTAAAATCTAGCCCCATTAAGATGGAAATTAATCAACATTATTCTATGTATTACTGATCAATGGTAATTGACCGTAATAAATAAAAAAGAAGACCAACTCAAAGGGGTCGAAGTGATGGTCAAGAATCTACATTGAGAAACTGGAGTTCAGAGTTTGATTTCTACTCCACTCTAAAGGGTCACCTTGAATAGAGTTACTCGGTGGGTAGATTGTGAGGTTTGTACATGTCTCGAAGATCAATCGAGTGAGCTAAGAAGCCTCCACACCTTAGTCATATAAAAATAATAATAATACATCAATAAGTATTTATAATTTTTTAATTAGTTTTTGTTTGTGAAGTAGTTTAAGTTAAATATATTTCAATTTGATGATCAGCCTGATATTACGGCACCCGGCATAGACATCTTGGCTGCGTATAGTAGGCTGACAACGATGAGCGGATCATTGGAAGATGACCGGATAGTGGATTTCAACATAATCTCAGGGACATCCATGGCGGCTCCACATGCATCTGCGACGGCAGCCTACGTGAAGTCCTTCCGCCCTGATTGGTCTCCGGCGGCGATCAAGTCTGCAATCATAACCACAGGTAAGATCTAAGCTTATTCATTGTCTCTTGCAAAATTTTGTATGTTCATGCAATTCACTCTTCACCATTGGTGTTTCAATTCTTGGTTTTAAGCTAAGAAAATGAGTCCTATGAAGAACCTCGACTCCGAATTCGCCTATGGCGGCGGCCATTTGAACCCGATAAAAGCGGTGCACCCGGGTTTGGTGTACGACATCGATGAGAAGGATTATGTTCGCTTCTTGTGCAAGGAAGGCTACAACGGGACCTTACTGGCATTGGTCATGGCAGGTAACAAAGCAAATTGTTCCAATTTCCCATCCCCACCGGGTCACGATGGACTCAACTATCCAACCATGCAATACCAAGTGCAGACCGGTGTCGACAACATAGCGGCCGTCTTCTACCGAACAGTGACAAATGTAGGAACCCCAAAGATAGAATACAAAGCGCGAGTCATCGCGCCGGTCGGCTTCTCTGTAACAGTTACACCAGGCACATTGAGTTTTAGCCAATTGAAGGAGAAGAAGTCATTCCAGGTGATGATCAAGGGTCCCCCGCTAGGGAACACCATGAAGTTATCGGCGGAGATTATGTGGATTGGTCCGGCACACTCGGTCAGAAGTCCAATCATCGTCTTCCAGCAGTCTGAATAGAATCATTCTTGGGGGAATTTTGGGAATTTTCAGCTTGTTAATGTTTCATTTGTTGGAATTGGGAAAGAATTGTGTAGTGGTAGAAGGCTAGAAATGGGAAGAACTAAGAATTTTTCCTAAGAAATGTTAACATGGAGGTGAAAGTCTTCAACTCATCCTCCATAAAATAACTAAAATTTCCCATGAATGAGATCGATTCACTTGAGATAGGTTTTGGAAAAACATTGCTGAAATTTTCAATGTGTTAATGTGTTTTGAATTCCTTTTCAAACGTAAAGAGACCGGACACATCTCCAACACTTAATAGTTGTGATCCACTAGTTTTATAAAATTAAAATGATTTATTTATGTATGTTGTTTTTAAGATTTAATGAACGATTTAAATTTTTAAGACGTAGACATGTCACAAATGACTAATTTTAAGTAATCTTTATCATCAGGGTTATAATTTAAGATCATTATCTCCTAAAAAAAGTCCTTTTAATATATAAATATGAGTCATTTTGTCAAATTACAAGACAATTAGAAGATTTCTTTTAAAATTCAATTACCAAATTGTGTTACGGGCATGTTGGTGTTCTTTGTATTGTGCCACACACACACGTTGGTGTAGGGCCTAGAGTGGCAATGAATCCATTCGAAAGGTTTTTGTTAAATATATGACCCACCAAAAATTAATTTACTGATCAATCAAGGCATTTTTTAAAAGACCATTAAGTTTAAAGCTCAAAAATTATTTAAACTGATGAAACTTTGAAGAACTTAAAAGAGTGATTTAATTGATTCAATTAAAGAGTCTCATCACCAATCCATTTAGTGAGTCTCGTATTTAAATTTATGAAATAATTAAAAATAGGGTGGCCATCCTACCACGGAAAAACTCTTTTAGGAGACACGGATTTTAGTGAACTTCTTATTTTACACTCATCCATCCGTACGGAAAAATTAAAAAAAAAATCAAGCATTTAGAAATCGGTTCATCGACCAGATCACTTTCTAGTGAATCGGTGCACCAACCGGATCACTTTCTAGTGAACCGTTGCACCAATTTGCGATTGATGGGAACGGGAATTTGAGGAGACGTGAGAGGATCCAATGGTTTGTGTTTTCTTGAGATGTTAAAGAGTCCAAATCGGTACACCGATTCACTGGAAAGTGATCCGGTCGGTGCACTAATTTTTGAATGTTTGATTTTTAAAATTTTTCATACGGACGGATAGAGTAAAATGAGAAGTTTATTAAAACTCGTGTATGCTAAAAGAGTATTTCCGTATTAAGATTACCACCGTCCCAGTGATCATTTCATCACAAGAAATTCCCTGTAAAAGTTATAAGTTATGTTTTTTCGCTTTGGTAGGGATAAAGAATTAAGAAGATCCAGGTACAATTCCCTCCTTCCACTGATCATTGCTGCCCTTTTGACTTTCTGAAAATGCAAATCACCGGCTGAGTTCCCGGTTACCTACCACCTACAATCACGTACATATTAGGTGGCTTGGATGATTGATTCAACCAGAACATAAATATAATAATCTATCCATTCAGTATTTACACACACATCTTATTTTCTATAATATTTATTTGATGATATTTTTTTAATTTAACTCTTTTTATTATTATACTTTAATGGTAAAAAATTCTCTCTTTGACAAAAGATACAGGCACTTAATTTTCTACTTAATTATACAAACTTACTTAAGTTTGATTTGATCTAAATTTGTCGATTTAAATTAAAAATGAATTAAGTCATGGCAAAGAAGCAGTCAAACAATCACCGAATCATTTCACTTGGCTTTCAACCAGCAGAAAAACTCCAACCCACTATTGCGCCAACTTGGGCTTTTTTTAAACAAGCGAATAAGGGGTTCAAAATTCGGTATCGGCCAATGCGATATATCGATCGATATTTTTCTCTCTCTTCTTTTTTTAAAAAAAAAAAGTGGCCGATATTGGCCAATATAATACAGCCAAGATATTGGCCAATACGTATTAGACCCTTGGGGCGGATGAATGAATTAGCAAGCTTGCTTATGAGTCTAGGGATGAGCAGCAAGCTTCGATCGAAATTCCAGAAATGATGGCCCTATATACGTACTTGCACATACTGAAATAACAAACGATTAATCAAGACCCAAGTCCATATTTTTGTATAAATTTACGAATTCTTGTGAAGCAATTCAGTGATCAAATCATTCATTCTCCAGTCTGATGGATCTTTTGAAAAAACTCATTAATCAGACAAGAAAAAAAGATAAAGAGTCCCAATCTATATGTCGGAATAAATTGAATTAAAAAAAGACTCAAAATATAAGTTCAATAAAAATAATCCAAGAAAGTCAATTAACATAAAATTAAATTCTCTAACTCAATCTAGTCACTCTGCAGATTGCATCCATCTCCCTCTCAAATTGCATCTCTCTCTCTACTGTAGATCTTTCCCTCTCAGTGGCCAACATAATAAACAATAAAACATCATAAATGCATAGGTATCATCATGAAGAAAAGGGAGGTGGCCCATTCCACCGAAACTGAAGGCCAAAAGCCATGCAGCCAGTCAACTTGGAAGAGTCCTAAGACCCCTTTTAAAAGACTGTCTAGTCTACTATGGAACTTGCTCCACTTCTGAACAAGCTCTAATTGTTTCAATGGCTAAACATATATCTCACCCCTTCACCAATTCTCTCTTCATCCTCTTCATCTTCTCCATCTTCTGTCAAAGTTTGTTCTATGCCGGAGTTGCATACTCTGACTTTGGTTTGGATGAAATGGAGTGGCTCGAAGAGGAAGAAGAAGATGTTGATTTGGTTCAAAGTGGACATAATCACCCGAGACAATGCGACATGTCGATCGGAAAATGGGTCTATGATCGATCCTACCCACTTTACGGCACGAATTGCCCGTATTTGAGCGACAAAGTCAATTGCCAGAAGAATGGACGGCCAGATTCTGATTATGAGAAGTGGAGGTGGAAGCCACAGGGATGCAACATCCCAAGGTAATATTGTTCCCAACAGCCATTTTCTTGCCTGTGGTGTGTACAACTCTGTTCACTGTGAATTGAATGATTAATTTTTTTACAATACTCAAATTAAAGGGTGAGAACTAATCAGTTTGATAGATAACAAAATTCAACTTGAAAAATAAGTCTAAATGTAAATTTAAAGGCTAAAAAATGTTGATCATTGGTAAGATTTGAGTTTAATCTAGTCTAATCCGACTGGACATGCATCCTTTTTAACATTAATTGCTGCGATCATACTGAAAAATATCGAAAAGTTATAATTGGTAAGGGCGTTGTAGAATTTGGGTAATTGACTTAAAGCCTCTATCATTAAAATCTGTATATATAGAAAATTACAGGTCTCTCAATAAGAAAAGAATCAATCAATAAATCAAGTTACAATCTCATGATTAGGGAAACTGACAGCTGATGGAATACACAATTATGGAAAATTATTCAAGTGAAGAGTTTCCTTTAATAGGTGTTTTTGTGATTGAATCAGGTTTAATGCCTTGAATTTTCTTGGGAGATTGAGAAGGAAGAAGATGATGCTGGTAGGAGATTCCATAATGAGGAGCCAGTGGGAGTCTCTCATCTGCCTAGTTGAAGCTGTCATTCCACCTGAGAGGAAGTTGGTATCCTATAATGGTTCCACCATGGCTTTCCATGCTCTGGTAAGATGTTCAAGTTAAAATTTCACTTTCTTTTTGTGATCAAGGTGTGCAGGCCTCTTAGAGCACCCGATTAATCCTCGAGGTATGTGAAAGCCTCTCTATCCACAAACCAGGTAAATCCACCGAGAATGGGTCTTTGGAGTTGAGTGAGAATCGAACTCGGGACTCCTACTTCCTGAGACGGGTTGATTGTCACTCCAACCATTGATTTTTTGATTCTTTAAGATCATTATAAAGGTCGTAGAAAAAAAGCTGATTTTTTTTATAAACATTAAATACAGGTAGTTCTTTCAAACTCATGAACTCTATAATATAATTACCTTCATTTCAAGTTACTTTCTCAACAAGTAACTTGGTGGTAATGGATGCAGGATTTTGAGGCATCAATTGAATTTTGTTGGGCCCCATTCCTGGTAGAACTGAAGTTGGGATCTCAAAACCAAAGGATTCTAAAACTTGACTCCATTGAGGAGAATGCAAAGTACTGGAGAGGAGTTGATATTCTAGTGTTTGATTCAGCTCATTGGTGGACTCACTCTAGCAAACAGAGTTCGTAAGAGAAGCCCACATGTTCCCCCCTTTCTTTCTTCTTTTACTTTCTCTTTTCATGTTGGCAACTTCGCATTCTAGTTTATAAAAAATACTTAAGCCAGCTCTCATGTTTTTTGGGTCTGATAATTCATGTTGGGCCAAAATTCAACCCAAGTTTCACCCCTACTTGGCTATCGATTTTTATTGTCAGATAAATATGTATGCACTCTCTTTTGGGCAGGGGTCAAAAAAATGCCCGAGATATCTCGTATCAGCCAAGATATCTCGTGTTTTTTAAGCCTGAGATATCTCTGCCGATGTGAGATGTATCGGCCGTACGGGCGAGATCTCAGCCGATATGACTGAGATCTCGCCGATATCGGCCGAGATTTGTAAAAAAAAAAAGAAATAGAGAGAGAAAAAAAAATCGCCCGATATCGGCCTAAAAAAGGTGGACCCGAGACGCCGAGATCTCGGATCCACCATTTTTTAGACCCCTGCTTTCGGGTCATATCCCTCTGATAGGCCCATTAGGTAAATCACCCATTCAACCCTATACGGACCCAGAACAGTAGATTTGAGTGACCAAAGAGGGTTTGAACAACTGGATGAGAGAATCCTTGGTCAAAAAATGGGGGAAAGTAGAGCCAACTATTGAGTATAGAATTCACGAATTGCCTAATTGGAAGAAAATAGCGAGAATTCCCTTTCATACTACTCAATTGCTCCGAGAGGTTGGGTTTTGGTCAGAAACTCAAAGGAGTTGGAGTGATGGTCAAAAACCCACCTCAGGAAGTAGGAGTCCTGAATTTGATTCTCACTCTACCCCAAAGGGACACTTCCCATAGAGTTACCCGTTATGTGTGAGTGGAGAGGCTTGTACATTCTCCAAGGATTAATCGGATGCTCTAAGAGGCCTTGACACCTTAGGTCATAAAAAAATCTACTACTCAATTGCCAAGTAGGTGACTCCATGTCTTGCCATCTAATGCGAACATGCCCGCAAATCGATGCATATACACAATGCTTGTATCATCACTATTTCATTCATCTAACAATTGTTGTGTTGCAGATGGGATTTGTCCATGGAAGGGAGCAGGTTATTTAATAATTTGAACCCAATGGTTGCATACAAGAAGGGATTGACTACATGGGCTAGTTGGGTTGATCTAAACTTAGACCCTCAGAGAACTAGAGTCATCTTCCGAAGTGTATCTCCCAAACATAACAGGTAATGGGCAGTCAATCAGGCTTGCTTACAAGCATGATCTTTTTTTTGGCAGTTGAACGAGTCCGTTGGTTGTAAAGAGAGGGAGTTCTAAAGATTTATATTGGAGTTGGATCGCTCTACCTAATGGACTAGTCTTTTGGGATAGATACCATTCCTAACAATTGGTATTAGCCGGAGGGCTGCCTAAAGACCAAGAGGAAGAAAACTTTAATTTTCTCAACAAGTTTCCAGCCATTTTCTTTGAGAAAAAGGGTCAATACAGATTATATGTTGATTTACACTCTTTTCATTGGTCATCATGTAATTGTTGCAATCCCATCCACTCAGTAATTCATGAATGAGTTGATCTGCAGGCTTGGCCTGACCCACTAGTAGTCCATTGAGGTCCAACACTAAGAGTTGGCCCTGCCATATTGTTGTTGTTGGAGTAATATGCATTCATTCTTATTTACTGTATTCCCATGTCTAACAGGAAAAGTGGAATGAAATGCTATAATCAAAGAGAGCCTCTGCCATACTTCCGGCAGCGGCCTCATTTTCCAGAGCAACTGTTTATCTTAAAAGGTGTATTAAGGAGGATGAGGTTTCCAGTATACCTTCAAGACATTACAGCCATGACAGCCCTTCGTCGAGACGGCCACCCTTCGATATATATAAGGGCTCTAACTGAGAAAGAAGCACAGCATCCAGAAGCTCATACTCCGGACTGCAGCCACTGGTGCCTGCCTGGTGTTCCTGATACATGGAATGAGATGTTGAATGCACTACTCTAGTGTGTTCAGATGAAAAGAAGACACTAGCCTTCACCCCCTTCTTTGTTTCAGGAATTCTGTAGCATGTGGATTATAATTAGGTGCTTGTATGAATGATGTGATATATAAGCTTTTATACACACTTTTTTTTATGACCATGGTGTCCTGGAGTCTCACCGGTAAGAGACTTTACCCGACTAATCATTGACGCGTGTGCAGCCCTCCTAATTCCACACGTACCGGGTCCGCAACTACGGCGAGTGGCCCATTGGAATTGAGTATGAATCGAACTCTAGACCCCGCTTCTTGAGGCAGGCGTCTTGACTATAAAGCCAACCCCTTAGGATTTCATGACCTCTTACTCTACTCATAGCTTGAAGCGGAGTGATTGAAGGAGGATTTTTTCTTATATTTTCCCTATCCTTTGAAATTATAAAGGAACTTGAAAAAGAATAATTTTATACTAAACTTTGCTCTAGGATTCTTTGCTGCTGTGATTTGAACATTTGATCTGAAATGTGAAATTGAATATTAAAGGGTCCACCAGGGCCTACTTGTTCTTTAATCTTGGATTTACTACCTCTGTGCATTGAATCCTTCATTCCCTCTTTCCTAGTCTCATCTCTACAACAATCTAACCCACACCCCCTCAACTCATCTCACATTGCCCAGCTAAACATTAGATTTTAGTATGAGTTGTATGCTTTATTTTTATAAAATTGAGCCTTGAAATGAGCTTTAACTTCAATTTCTCTCAGTAATTTAAACTATAATCAATGGGCAGGAAGGCATGAGCCTTTCATTTAACTAAACAAGTAATCTTGGAAACTAAGACAGTCAGATTTGGCTAAAGACAAGCTTAGACTTTGATGATAAAAGTGGGCTCAAATGTAAGCAGATGGAAGCTCAACCTGAACTCTTACTAAAAATCTGCCCTTCCAGCAGCCCCTTTAGCTATTTTTTTTAAAACCGAAGGGAACCCCAAACAACACTTTCATCATAAGCCCTCATAAATCCTTGAGGGAGACGTTCCACACCCACACAGAATGCCCCTGATTTACGCTGTTGAGATTTGAACTAGTTACCTCTCGCTTCCGGCCCCTTTAACTAATTAAATTTACTTTTAGGTGATAAACCTCATAACATCATTAAGGCTTTTTTTTAAAAAAGAAAAAAGAAAAAGAGAGACTATAGTTACCCTTAAATTATAGCTTTCTATACTCTCAAGTTATTGATTGAACTTTTAAAAGTTAGTTATGAAATTAATCAAATGACTTGCCACATAGGTGGGCTCACTTCAGGAGAGCAAGATGATTCTTTATATATAAAAAATCTAATACATAAGATTGAAAAATATTCTTTTTTTTTGAATTTACGTATGAGAAACCGAGGGAAATCTAACGTAAAACCTCCACTTTTCAAAAGTCTAAGAACCAAATGTAAAATCAACTTAAAATGAATTCAAATTGGGCAGAGATTTACTTCACGAGGGCTGGGCTGAATGTGAGTAGGGGAAAAGGGGTGCTAATGAAGTCTGAATTCCATTTGTACCAAAAATAAATATGTCTCTAGCCTCTTAAATGAAACTAAATTGTTGGAAATTACAAAAACAACCCTCACCATACTCAGGGAACTTAAATAATTTCAGATGCAACAATTAAAGGGTAGAGAATGGCTGACAATCTAAAACAGCTTTCCTTATATATAAAAAAAAAAAAGAGAAATGTTAAAAACATTGGGCCTTTTTCTCTTAGTATAGAAAGGGTAAAGGGGAGTGATTATGATGCAAAGCCCCCTTACATATTTATTGCCACAGCTAGGGGGTGGAAATATCGTTATCGACCGAGAAATTTGTCTCTCCATTTTTTTTTACAAAAACTCACCTTTATCCACCGATATATATCAGATATCGACCGATACGATATATTACCCTTGGCCACAACAGTTCCACAGTACCTAAACATAGATTGCTTAGACATTATTTGTCATTTTTTACTTGAATGGAAAGTAAATATTGAATAAAATCAAATCTCCATTTTACCACAATTTTCTTTTCAACATAGATCGGTCAAAAAATTGAAAGCTGAAAATGGTTGTGATTTGCTAAGCTTCCATGCCATGGGAGCTTGTTTTGGGTGGAAAACGGCATGCCTCGGCAAAGGATGGAAGAAAGGTCTACAGAGACAGAAGAGAAGCCATGATTTTTATAGCAACCTCTGTCCTGATGTGGACAAGTTTCCACTGAAATTCCAACAACAAAGATATATCACCAGAGATGCTTGGAAAAGAAATGAAGACGAAAAAATAAAAAACGAAACTGATCATCTTATCAGGACTCTGGTGTCCACGAGACGAGGCTGCGAAAATCTACAATGCAAAACCATTTCCAAGGGGAGGAAGTAATCTTGTCCAAAAAGATAAAAATCATTGTCTACCCAAGGGAACACCTACGATTTTCTGTACTTACAATGAAGAGATGGCAGCTAACCATGAATTGAGTGCACAGATGACACAACTTCAACACATACAAAGGCTTAAAAACATGACTTATTCTCATGTAGCATCTACTAGAAGTGAGAGAAATAAAAAAGACAAGCACAAAGCTCAGCTACTTACACACTTGACAATCACTTGCTTCCAATAATGCGAGTGACCACTGTTTTCCCGATGACAACAGGGAGAAATTTTTGTAAGAAAGTGTATCAGAATCCCTAAAATGTAAATGGGATGAAGGCAGTAGGCCTGTAAACTTGTGGTGGTGCCCAAATTGAACAGATGATTGAAGATGCTGGTTTCTCTTCATTCGCATTCTGCAAAACCTTAGATTCCAAGTTCGTTTTCCACCACCATCATCTTCTACGTAATCGGTTTCTCCTGGTACGCATTGCAGGACTTGCAGATGCTCCACCCATAATTCTGTTAGACAATGAATCCTCTTCGTCCTCACTGGTTTCATCAGACCTCCATCTCGGTACACTGTTTATGTTTGAGTGCTTAGCAGGAGAGTCTCTCTTGCCAAAGCTAACATCACAGGAAAAAAATTATCTCAACATTGGTATTATATGATGCACGATTGACTGCATACTTTCTGCTATTCAACCCTGAGGGGTTAGCTTCATGGTCAACTTCCGACCTTGTTTGTGGGAGGTCTTCCCTCAACACAAAAAAGGTCACTCCCCTTGTTCTGTACCCAGCGTGTGCAGATTGGGAGGTTTACACATGCCCCAAGGATTAGTCAGGTGAGACGCCTGGATACCTTGGTCTTCAAAAAAAATTGTTCTATTCATGACAAGGGAGTGATGCCCACTTCAGTACTATTAAGCAATCATATGGTGGGTCCATCTCTTTTTTAATTAAGTAAAATAGTGAAATTTAACCTCTGGTGAATGGCCATGGACCTAGCTTGGCTCTAGATGTATGATGTGCATATTCCGCGAGGACCCCATCCTCTAACTGAGCGAACTCCAGCTTTTCTTTATATGGTGGGTCCATCTTGAAATAAACCATGCCCCAATGCCTTACGAGATGACAATGACTAGTGAATTGGTAGATTAGAGTGGACATGTACAACCACGGCTCAAAATTAATTCTGCCAAACTAGAATAGGATATGTTGGGGGCTGAAAACATGAATATAGTGCTTAGCAATCAAGGCACTCACCTATACACTGAGATCATAGCACTTGCCTTATTTGACCTTGATTTTGACTTTTTTTCACGTTGGTTGTGAAAGAAAGCCAAAAGCTGCTTTCTATTCACAATTATAACCTAGGATTGGGCTGGACCAAGATATATATATATATATATATATATATATATATATATATATATATATATATATATTGCCTGCATCTCCCACTGAATGGTTGAACCATGCCCATGCCATGCACACCACAAGTGCTAGCAGCATGGATAACCAGAAAGTGCAATGGCCAGAGATAAATCATTTGATGGCACATTGTCTTTCTGGTTTCTAGCTACTATGAAAGCAGCAATGAGATTCTCCTTCAGAAAGTATAGTCTCAGAAAAGATAAAATCATAGGCATCTTTACCTCCATGAGTAACCCATTGTGTCATCTGCAGCTCGGTCTGATGAAATCTGTTTGCCAGCGGCAGGGTTTGAATCATGTATTAAATATCTTGAAACAACATTATTGTTGCTTAGTGTAGCCATCTCATTGACATGATCTTTGGCTCCGGGTCTGTGCATACTTGGATGGGCATTCTGTACTTGGTTAAGAGACCCATTTGGTTCCATTCCAGATATAACATTTTCAACATGAATGAAATGATTATCCAGTTGGGTCTTGAGAGTTCTCTGCAAACCAACATGATGGCCTCCTTGTGTAACTGGTACACTATCAGATAGGAGGTCATGCCTGATGCCCGTTTGATGCCTTCGTTCTCTAGCAGAAAGGGAATTGGAGGCTAAATTGTCCCTAAAGTGGGGATTATGAGCAAATCCTTTAACTGATGACCAACCTATCTGGTGGGGAGTAGATGGACTACCTACAGAGGCAACTAGCCTCCCATAAGGAACGGAAGCCTGATATTCACCGAATCCAGAACGAGGTATCTTCAAATTATCTGAAGCTGAAGTTGTCTTTGAGGGAAGAGTAAGATCCATTCCAAGAACAATGGAAGAATTTATGGACGTGACTGCAGGCAAACTGGAGGAATTTGATTGTGCAACAGAGAGATCGGCTTTTGCAGGTGATTGAACTTCCACAGCAGAGTAAAACCCGATGTCTGGGAAATTACCATTCTTTACTTGTTGCTTCTGTGCTTCAGGCAACAACTCAATACATTTATCCTGTCAATTGCATGCAATTGCATGTTATAGCTTTCCATATTTTCTTATTGAAATTCTAAATATCGTTCCATATTAAATGAGTTTTATTATAACAAAGCTACAATATGTTATGAAAATGCAACAATGGGAGGAAAATATGCAGAAAGCATTCCCATTTGTGCACCTCAAAACACAAGGCATTAATCCAAAATAAGGTTATGGTATTAATTAATAACCTCAACAATTAAATAGTATGTAACCACCAATCAAAATAAACAGATAACATGATCTATCAATTACTTATTTCTAAATTATTTATTGATCAGTAATACTGCATAGAACAAAACCACATAAAAAATCAATAAACTTGACATTTTCCTTCAAAATGCATTATACTTCTTATTGGTGGATACAAACTAACAAAAATAAGCTGGTAACTAAGTGTACATTTGGAGTTGCATGAGAACACCATATTTGAAGAGAACAGAGGAAAGAATCTTGCAGTCTTTGGCCTTCAGATTCCCTAAAACCCTTCTCTTTCTTTGAAAATGGACCCTTCTCTCTGAGAAGAAGATCCCTAAAACCCTTCTCTTTCTTTGAAAACGAACCACACAAAAATTGGCAAATAACCACAGTATATGAATATTATAATCTGTACTTTTCAGAAATTAATTACAAAAGAAACAAATTCCCATTGAAAATGTTGTTATCCAAAGATGCCCTTGGCAATGAGGGCGCCGCCTTCTTTAAGATGAACAATTTTCTTTCTGGACGTCTATACAAAATCAGTATTATCATGTTAAATGATTCACCACCCAAATCTCATGGTCCAAATTGATTATCACATAAAGTGATTTTTGACCATGGTAAAAATTGTATTTTGAGTAAAACCCTATAATTTTGTTGCACTCATGAATCACAGATCATAAAACAATTTTAGTGGTAATTTAAACCAAGCAATTCAAAAGGCTGGGGCCGGTAAAAAAGCTTTAATGCTTTTGTTTTTGCCTTCAACTTTTTCCTTTGATTTAGACTACTTATGGTTTAAAAGTTCAGTCATTCATCTTTTTGTAGACTCCATCCTTATGAAATAGGTCTTTGGGAGTTCCCCTCAAACTTCTTTAAAGAGGGGGCGAAATATTTTAACTAGATGCAAGGATCATAACAGAAAATTCAGTCATTCGTTTTTTAATAAACTTCATCCTTACGAAATAGGTCTTTGGGAGTTTCCCTCCCTTTTCTCCTTCATGCATCTTTTCATAGACTCCATCCTTATGAAATAGGTTTTTGGGAGTTTCCTTTTTTTCAGAAGTAGTTATCCTCCAGTTTTCACCTTAACTGGTTGTATCCTAAAATCACCTTCTTTAAGTGACAATGGTAAGTATTGAAATGGGATGGTTTTCCACCCCATTTCATTAACATTAGTGGCGGAATTAAAGGCAAAGACGGGCCATGGGGAATGCTTCATGCAGCTGCAGTTGACGCACAACATGGAGTTTGTTGTGTCTTCAAGGTGACAGCTTGAAATAAACCCTTTTTAAGCTTATGTTTTCATTGATAGTACTTAGAAAACTCAGTGGCTTAGTTCATCTTTCTTATATAATAGGATCAATTTATAGAAAATTCAAGAGAGACTTCACTATTCTTCTTCCTATTAGAGATTGATCTTTGGTCATAACATACTATTTTTTTAACCATCCATGCCACATGATTTTGGTAGAGTCCACTAGCCCAACCAAATCCAAGCAAGGGTTATGGATTGGCTATTACAAAAAACCAACCATGTCAGCCACTTCAATGTAGTAAAAAAGTTTAGGGTGCATCTAATGAGATCCAAGAAACTGCAGGAAGAACAAGCAACAACACAGGTTTGGGGTTAATTGCTGTAGTACCAATATAACATTCATTATCACAAGTTACAATACCACACAGTGGCATATTGCTTAGCTGTTATTTAATTATTTGTCACTTCTATACTGTAAGTACTTCCCCAGATAAATGGGAGTTTGACTATGATGATGATGATGATGATGATGTTGTTGTAAGTACTCTTCGTTGCAGTGACCAAATTATTGCATATGTACAGAAATTTGAAAAGAGAGAGAATCAGAACCTAGTTTCCAATTGGATATGTGGTCAAGCCATATTCTGTAAGGTGATTATACATGGTATTTCTCCCTTTTTTCTGTGTTCTTAATTATTGAAGTCAATTCTTCTATTTGAATTGTAATACTGGATTTTCAAAATACCCAAAAAGTACATCAGTTGGCTACCAAAGCCTACTCGATACTTCTAGGAAACATGTCCCACCAAGTTGCCACCAGAATCTGTAACAAAGGAGGGTAACCAATTTATGCAATTGTTGCAAGTGATCCGAATCATAATGGAACATATCAGAGTTTACATCCTTAGATTTGAGAGCGACTCATGGAATGATCAAGAGAATGCAAGGAATGCTATGAAAGTGGGATGCTTAGGGATGCTCATACAACATCCAAGGTCCTGTGAAGGTTCCAGAAGATGTGAGAGATATACAAACTTCTAAAAAGAAAAAGGGAATTATAGCCCACAAATTGATGTATATGAATTTGATCATGAAAGGAGGTAGAATGGTTCTAGGCACTAAGTCACCAGCTCTTCATTTGGGAGAACAATTTAGCACCCCTTAACAAATCAAACTTTGAGCACAAAGTAGAATTACATGAATTTATATGAACTTTAAAAGTGTAAAAGTTTACAAATCCAAATCCCATGTTCATGGTGGAGACATTTACACATTATAGCCGGATATTCAAGTGTGGACCACAAACTTGCTCCATTTTGTGAAAGATTCACTTGTTTCAGTTGATTCATCTAGCGGGTCCTATGACATGGCCTACTTATGGGAGGCTTGTAGATTTGTCCTTTTAGTGGGGCCTATAAGACATTCCATTTTTTTTTAAGGTTGATAAATGAATCTTCCAGTGGATCCACTAGGCTTGTTCCACAGGTTAAGAGGCCCAAATTATTAATGTCAAATCCATGGTGCAACTTGTGCATGGATCTTGACGAATCTACTAGTGGTTCCACGTGCGCCTTTTCCATTTGTAGAGATTCCCTTAGTTTATAACTTTGAATGTATCCTCCAACAGGGTCTACCAAACCCATCCCACTAATTGGAGATTGATTAAATCATTTAGGTGTTCATGGCGATAATCTTCAAATACACTTGATTTATGTCCAAGTGCCAATATAGTTGTACAACTCCACACCAAATTTGCAATGGATGGTTTAAATGTCCTTGGGTGAGATCCAAACTACACTTTCAATGGGTAAGTGCTCTTGGGTGAGACCCGAACCACACTTAGCTCAGTATCTGGTAGCAGTATCTTATTGAGCACAGCATGATAAAGAGTTCCTTAGCATATAAAATTGTACAGCATATGGCTACACAAGAAGTGGACAACCAATTTGTTAACGGTATGGTATAAAACTCACTGCACAAAGACAGTGCAATGTACAGACGGCCTCATGTAGTGCTCAAGTGATACATTGACACGGTCAAATAGAGGGGCCCAAAACATTCGCACATCATGAATAATGATTTAAGAAAAAGTACTATTATATAGACTTAGTTCACAAACAAATTCAAAACATTAAAATGTACTCCCTCCGTCGCATTTTAGTTGTCTCATTTCAAATATTTGTAAGTTTTAAGGAATTCTCTATATAAGGCTAGCACTTCATGTGATCTCATCAATTTTCAACACATTTTATACTACTCCAATATAAATGAGACAACTATTTTGGAACAATTCCAAAATCCATATAGGACAACTAATTTGGGACAGAGGGAGTAATAACAACAGAAAAAAAGTTTGACCTAGATAATATTATTTTTTTACTTGTTGAAAACTTTAAAAAAAATGTGGTTAATACAATTTAACTCATAACAGGAGTGAGTTATACAGTAATACATAATCTCTAGAGACCATTAATAAATGACCTTTTTTTCCAATTGAGAACATCTATGTATTTGACACATGTTGTGGCAGTTCAGAGAAGGGGCGGTCGTTGCTAGATGGTTAAGGTAGAATAGCACTAGAAACCTTTCAATCTCAATTCACACATACAAGTAAATAGCATATAATAAAAATTAACAATAAATTTCATCTTAAAACATTTTTTTTCCTTTTGAAATGGACTAGAAACCTTTCTTCAAAGCATAATAAAGTCATAAGTCACTTACAACCAATCCTGCTCTCCTCTGACCTGTTGCTCTAATCCTCAATACAATCTCCTCATTTAAAGTCTTTGAAATAATGTCCTCCTCCAAGCTCTGAAGCTTACGATCAACTTGATATGCTTCAATGTATCGATAACGCTGCAGTATTAATGAATCACAAGCCAATGGCATATGTTCAGGGACTTTAATGCACATACAAAGTAACTAGATCATGTTGATGCATTATGATATTAGCGATCTTGCTTAGTAAAAGAGCCAAGCAAAATATGCCAAGTCACGGAATCAGTACCTCATTTAAAACCAAAAAAACAGGCTAGGGCTTTAGTACTCAGCTTAGTCAGTGCCTAAAACCAAGAGTTAAATTCAAGCATTAAGGAAAACCATTTTATTTTATTTTTTATACTCCATCAAGAGACCATTTAGGAGCATATTTTGTAAATCCAGATCCAGACTATCAATTGGAAAAGCATGACTATATGGAGATGGCCCAAATCATTCCCTGATATATCGATTCTAGCAATCTAAACAATGCCTAAAAATAGACAATTAAGACAAATATAGAAATGACAGAACTGAAGCCAGAGCTCAAAGCTGGTATAGAATTTATGAGATTTTGGTTTGTCCAATTATTCATGATTCTACTTTCAGATGGCATGTTCCACATAAGTTTGATCCTGCTTGCACAATATAGCACATCATTACACTGTGCCCAGATCATTAGAACTTCCGACAATATACATCTTTATAAATTGGCTTCATCTAAAATCTTTATCCAATTTCCCAATGAGGAATACAGAAAATAGTTCTCTAGGAATATTGGCTCTCAACTTCACTCTTGCTTTTCTCCTTATAGTACTGTTGTTATTAGTAAAAAGATTGTGTTGACAAAAAGAGCTCTTCGATATATTTTTCTACTGATGAGAATAGCAAAACATTAGTGCCCCCAATTTCTCTCTCCCACATCATAGCTTTTGATAAGGTCCATAGTTTGTCAACTAGGACCAGAACAATGACTCATCCAATTAACTGGTCAAGCCCACAAGGAAACACAGTGAGCCAACCAAGCATGTCAGTTCATTATTGTTTTTGAAAAGAATAATTCATTAATTTTAAATATTTCAATTATAGATATATACATTTATTACTATAATTGTAATGCAGAAGATATAAAAGAATCCAAGATAGACATTTTCCTTGGAAAGATTGAAGAAACTCTATCTGACTTTCATAAAATGACATACAAAATAGCCCTATTAAATCAAATAATCGAATAATCAACCATTTTCATTGTTATCTTCAATGTCGTAAAAGCCATTAATGCTATCAATTTAGGGGTCATAATTGGACTTTCAAATTGTTTCCCATGGGTTATTTGCCCGTCTAATTCCCAAAACCAACAAAACTTTCATCATTATTATCAACATCAAACCCTTTGTCCCATCTAAACTAAAAACACCTTTGTAAAGACAATATCAACGTTTTCAATTTCAATCAAAGTGCAAATAAAAACCACAGTTATTCACTACAAAATACAATCAAGAGAATCAACTCCAAGTTCCAAGACCCAGCGTTGACATCTCAAGTTCTAAGACCTATCATAAACAACACCATAAAGTAATTGACCAAACGAAGAATCACGTTACAATTAAACATGGACTTCATAAATGATTGTATTGTTTTTCTTAAAAAATGAATAAAAGCTACATGATAGAAACATCCTTGGATGAGCTAGGCAGCATATCCAAACCATGCAGAGTCACTAGTCAACCCCTTGATTTGACAAATGTTATTTTGGGCTCTATATACTCAAGGAGACATCATTTCACAAGTGTGGGTGCATGGCTTGCGGTTCTATAACCTCACTAGCACCACATTCTCAAAATAAGCTTTGGGACATTTCTACAACTCCATCGACACTACTTGAATATACAAGTATGTTTGGGGTTTCTAACTCCATTAACACTTCTTTGATAATCTCATCCACTGAGTGGCCTAAGTCATTTGACCCCATTGGAGACATTTCTTCTTTTTACAGAAAGACTGGTCATGGGAAAGCCCCCCAAAACCCACTAATGAAGAAAAAAGCAATGAACAAGTGCCTCAAGATATTTGATCAATGTCTTCCCAAGAAGACTGATGATAAGGACATGGACACTGTAATTTTGTACATGTAATTGCTCTCAAGATATACACAAATGTTATTTTGACTTCCATAAAGGACATATCTCAAACATGGCTTGGGGTTCCATAACATCAAGGGCATTACATTCTCAAAATGTGCTTTGGGCCGCTTCAACAATGCCATAGACACTTCTTGAACACAAAGTATTTTTGGGGGTTTCTGAACACTTCCTTGATCATCTCGACCATTAAGTGGACCAAGTCTCTTGACCCATTGGAGAGATTACCCTTTTTTATATAGAAATAGGTCATGGGAAAGATTCAAGTAAGGCCTCCACATAAAGTGGGATAAAGTCTCCAAAACTCACTAGTGTAGAAAAAACAATGCACAAGTGAATCAAGGTATTTGAACAATGTCTCCCCAAGAAGATTCATCATGAGAGAGAGATGGAAACTGTAACAGTCCTCAACATATATCATTGTAATATGGTGCTCCGCCAATCTTCTGAAGAGACATTGAGACTAAAAACACTGCTGCAACTGTGATCAAAATTTTGGAATTTGTTGTCTTCAAATTTACAAAAGATTGTCTCTACATTCACATGTTTGGCTGCATGATAATGGCATGGAGGAATTGTGTACGGTATCAGCAAACTGGTGGTCACTTCAGGCAATGTATGGTACCACTAATCTGCTTCTAGAATAATGGATTGTAAAAGATGATTGTACACAGTAAACCAGGAACAGCATATTTCCATTGGAAATGGCAAAATAGAATCCAAAAATACCTGGAGATAGAAGACAACAAGAAGGCTGCCAGAAGATGTAGAAGGATCTTCAACAGCATTTTCAAAGAGACATTTATGAAGATATTTCTCTTCATCAGAATTCCATGGCAACTCAATCATATGATCAATCAAGTTCCTCCGAAGACAGAGACAACATATCTCTGTGACCAAAACCTCCAAATACTCCATCCCATTGTTGCATCCATATTTCAAACCATCTAAAAAGTCTGAGGCAGATCCACGTTTCACTTTCTCCTTTTTCAATCTCTCACAATACATTCGTTGGTACATAAATGCCTCAGTCAGAAGTCCACACTCAACTCTGACACGAACAGCCGTCACAACCTCATCAAGTGACACTAATTCAGACCCACCATTCTCTGCATTTGCATATCCACACAAGCCATCACGTCCAGAGCATCGTAAAACCATCAGCGCTGCATCAGGCTTTTGCCTTTCTAATAACACTTGAGCAATCTTTGGGTGCGTAGTCGTGCCAGCAATCTCAGGTAGAAGGTGGCAAGCTTCCTAAGAAGAAAAAGGAGAAGAATAAAATAAAATATGCAGAATCTCAACAAACAGTTTAAAAAAAATAAAAGCTGCACATCCCAAATAATCATATATTCAGCATGAGATGAACAAGAAGAAAGGCCTTTGGCATGACTCTGCTCCAAAGGGAAGAAAAAAATGCCAGAAATGATTTTTTTTTTCCAAAAACATTACATGATGTTATTAAGAGTAGGGAAGAGACAAACCATTCAATTAAAAAGGAAAAAAACACAAAAGAAAACTGACACAATATATTAGAAAAATAATGATCGGAAAAAAGCCAAAAAACATTCTAACCAAAACAAACCCCAAACAATATCCCAAATCATCAACAAACAAATCAAAGAGCTAAAATCTCAACTGCTAATTAATCTACACGGTGTTCATCTGGCCATTAATACCACAGGATAATTTTATCAGCATCCCACTTAAACTTAATATTTTCATCTCATCCATGTTGGATTCTTCAAATGATGAAATAACTAAATGGCTTTACTTGGTTAATAGCAGGAAACCATAATACAGTAGCAATGGGGTAGCTCAACTAGCAGGCACTGTGGCTCAAAAACCAGAGATTTCTATTCCATTTGCAGAGAGCAGGTTCTTTGGGACCTCTCCATTCGGCCCAACCTGTCTGACTCTGAGATAAATGATTTTTCTGAGCTTCTTCACATCATTTCTTCCGACCAGATCCGTAGCTCTTCTAAGGACTGTCTTGTATGGTGGCCAGACTCGAATGATTGCTTCTCTATCAAGTCTTTCTTCAATTGAAATAATCGGGTGGAGCTTCCAGCTATTGTCAACCCTGTTATATGGACCTCCAAGGCTCCGCCTTGTGCAATCTGCTTCCTTAAAAATCTCAAACCGCTGGTATCTTCATATTTTGGGATCCTTCCAAATTCAACAAGCTTGATTCCTTTGGTGAGTTCACTCTCTCCATCTATCTCGAGGATCACATCTTCGGCCTGCTTCAATCCATGGTCCTTCAGATCTTCGTCAAATGTGCTTTTAAGGCTTCTTCTCTAAATGAGTTTTGGAATATTCCCATGTCAAATATCCTGTGTGCCTAGAAAGAGAATATGGGACTAGCAGAATCTCCAGTTTTTGTATCTCTTTTCTTCTATTCCTTTGACCCTAGCCTTTTTGGGTGTAATGGGTTGTAGGGATTTCCTTTCTGTTTTTCTTTGATTTTTGATCTTGCACCTCTAGTACTTTTTCTTTATTAATATAGTAACCATTTCAAATAAAAAAAAAAGGTAACAATATAGGTTCAGGTAAACCTGTTTAAGGTCAAGTGGCTTAAGTAGGATATTGGTTGATAACCAATTTAAGATTGTATATATCAAATATTAAATAGTTGGTTAGGACTATTCAATTGCCTTCCTTTCCATTATGCTTCATACACATAGTAATGTTGAATATATATGGAATAGTAACTTGGTGCTGATGTGGCAAATTTGCAATTTACCGCTCTTTTAAGAGCTAGAAAAGATATCCAATTAAAGGAGTAGCAACATCAATAAATAAAAATAGGGTTAGAATTCCCATTTCCCAGACACCTTTAGCATTTTCCTTGTTAATTACACAACTATTTGTTGCACAAATGATGCGTTAGTGTTGCCAATTAAAACCATGTGGGAAGCACCTCTAAAAAGTAAAAACCAGCAACAACGATAGTTCATTTAAGTCATACCATACATAATTCATATACAATTCATATGATATCACAAGAGGATCTGTTTGGGGGCCTAGGACCTATGATTTCTTGGGGCTCTTGGGCTTATTGTTGACCTTTCTTACAAGGTTGCTTGGAGTATACTGGAATAGTACTTCTAAAGAAGTTGCAACCAAGAAATTAGAACCATACAACTATAACATGGGTATAACATGGGTTGAGGTGGATTGTTTCAAATTCTATTAAAACTTTCACTTTACTTATTCTAAGGATCCTTAGAAAGGTTTATTTCAAAGAAGGGAAAATAACAGTTCCACATCAACCTCATGAAAATTCTGAACTTCTAATAAATCAAAACTATTACTTTTGGAAATACTAACAAATCTGGAGCCGCCACTAGGGTTACAACACAATATGCCTACAATACCCTTATTCACATGCTTCAAAATCTCATCCCAATCATCTAAATTTGCACCAAAGAATATAGCCATTGCCTGCCTCTTCCGGAACATGCAGCATCAGAACCCATCTTAAGATGTTAAACATTACTGAATTTTAAAATTTCAAACTCTTGATAGATCTAAAATTGATCTCTAACAATGGTTACGGATCACAATAATCAACCTGAATCTAATGCAACTCCCAGATCATTAATGTTTGCAGAAATAAAAGAAAAACTTTCTAGCTATACCCATGCACACAACAATGCTTATTTTATTTTAGATTTTTATTGAATATGATTCATCATGTACCAAAAGACAATGGAAAAACACATACCTCAAGAGCCTGCTCTGTCTCATCATCAAGAAGACAGAATGTTAAAGATTCCAGCAATGAGTGTCTACTTATGCCGAAAGTAGAAGCGAAATCATCAATTACACGTCTCCAATCTGTGTCAGAGACTGTCCAGTGCCGATCAAACAGGTAATATAGAAACTGCATATAATGTTAAAGGAAACAGAAGGGGAGAAAACTAATGCAGTAAAAAGAAATAAATGAACTTCCGGGATACAATTGCTTGTTTTGCAACCACCATGTCAGAGCTTCCACGTAAGAAAAGTATGTCGGTTGCAGCTCGAAGATTCTCAAATGGATAGCATATAGTTGCCCCTTCTATCTTGGAGTTGAACAGAGAGGGATAGCTCCCACCCTTTTCCAAGCATCGAATTGCTATTTCCTCTCCCATTACCTCACTGATCACCTCATCTATTCCCAGATTTGATAATGCATCTTCAATGAAGAGTGTGGAACCATCCTGTCCAGCAGGTTCAACAGAACTACCAGAAGAACTGGACCATGATCTCTTGGTTGCGGATAGTTTCCTCTCGCGGACAATAGAACGCCACAATGCAGCATTAGAATAGCGCGACTGAATATTCTCAAGAAATTGATGTCTTACACACCATGCCATGACCTCCAAATGCTGAGAATGCAAATCCAGAATACAAGTTCAGAAAAGGTTAACATTTTCATTACGGCTACACATTTAAATTCACAACATCATTAAGGGAGATAGGTGGAAGTGGAAGAATTGTGGTGTGGGGGGGAGCAGAAAAAGCATTTTTGTTCATTTCGAATTGCACGAGAACAGCTATGTCAACGTTTTCTTGCATTCACTAATGGAAATTGAGATGGACTGCAATATTAATGAGGAGATTGGGACCAGCTCACACTCTAGTTCACCATTGGACGGGGCGGATGAAGCTGCCCTGGCTTTCTACGACAGATTGGAGCAAGCAGGGACAAGGGGAGACCATCTAATTTGAACTCCCAGCGGAAAGCCATCATTTGCTATCATAGCTTGAACGCCTCACATTTGGCACATGTGTTGTGTCAATCACTCATGGCACTTGGCGTGTTCTCATTGGAGGAACCAAGCAACCGCCTAATCCACATGGAACGTTTTCATTGGTGGATTCAAGCTTACAAGGATTGCCAACTTGGATTGGTAGTTTGTGGAAGTTACAATTCAGATTTGAAATAACCGTTGGTAGTTAGGATTCAAATTTGAATTTGAACTTGGCAGTTTTGATGGTTGGAATTCAAATTTGACATCAACCTATCACAAAGCTTGCTTTGGAAGTTATTGGCAACTGGTATATGGATGGTTTGAATTTGAATTTGTTAGTTTTAGGTAGTTGATATAAGTTGTCTATAAACACCAATGTATCCAATGTTGGAGGGGGCATGGGCGTGTACTTGTGTGGAGATTGTAATCTCAGTTGAAGTCTTGTGAAGACTTTGAAGTCCAGTATTGGATTTGTGTTTCCAAGTCAAGTCTGTCTTAATCTTGTACTAGTTAATGAATTCAATGAACTTAATTTGATTGCAAGTTTGTGTCTAATCAACTTCGACCAAGTAGTAGACTCATGTTTTAATTTAATTCTTAACTTCTCACAGTCTATATCCAACCTATCTAAACTTGGTTTGGTTCTGTACTAGCCAGCAAATAAATATCACAAGTCTCGGGTTAATCCATACTTGAGTTTGAACTAAAATGGACAGCAAAGTTAAACAAAACATGGTCCACGTTTAGGTTGTTTGTGCTTGCATTCAATCTAAATTTGTTAACCTTACTAGCATCTATCAAGGCAAACTTGGAACAAACCATTTTAGCCCTACCAGAGCCTACGGTTTAATTCGGTTTGAATTGTAGTGCAAGTGCAGACCGGAGCTACCAACTTGAACTACATCAAATATTTATAGTTCAAGCCACTAGAAATGCAAAACATGGCAACATGCCTACCATCGCATGCAGTCTCACCCTGCAAGAATTGGTTCTTGCATAACTCCAGCCCATAGGGGCAGTATGTCATTTTCTAGCTCATGAAAAGTGAAGAGTAAAGAAAATGACAGTCTTCCCTTTTCTTCCATGGAACAAGGTATCTTTGCCAAGAGCATAGAATATGAGATATTTTCCTCTTTCTTCCAAGGAATCCATTTCCTATAGGGGGAAATAAGAAAATTTAATGAGGAACAGAGGGAGCTTTTCCTCACTTGGAGAAACAACATTTCATTCATTTTTTTGTGAAAATAAGATTTTCAATCACAGGAATATAAACTCAAGGTTTTCATGGCCCAACACGACACTGGAGTTTATGGCATGTGTCAGATAATATGGATTGCATTCAAAAATAAATTTTCTTGTATTAATTTCCTCAAAGAAATTGGCAAAGCCAAATGAAAACAATACCTCCTTTTTCAAGGAAACTAAGGTCTTGCTTGGTGTTTAGAATGATAAAGAATCATTAAGAATAGGAATGGTTAGGTTGGTGTGTTTAGTAGAAAGAATGGTTCTGAAAAAGTTACCTGCGAATGACTTTGGTTCTTGTTTTTTGTGCCCCTTTTAGTTCCTCAAAAAGTTGGTATTGTTTTCATTTTAAATGAAAAGCAATTCATTTTGTCCTGAATGACCTACCAAGCATACCCTAAAAGACACAAAAACAAGAATCAAACTCATTCTCAATATACTTTTCAAAACCATTCTTTCCACCAAACATACCAACTCTCTCAATAATTCTTTTACCATTCTAGATACCAAACAGGACCTTAGTTGCACAGCATGGGAATGGGATCATAAAATTTTAGTAACTGGATAACTACTAGGATGTGAGGTATTATTTCAATCCAGTAAGAGCATGAAACTAACCTGCATGACCTTTGACAAGTTCTCAGAAAGATCATGTAAATCATGAAGCTGTGGAGAAAGGGCTCCCTTGAATGATGATTCCAAAACATCTAGAACACATGATATGCCATTTAGCTGTGAAATATACTTTAAAAGTAAATCCAACTTTGTTTTCATTTCTTCTACTCTAAGAGTATCTGCATAAGTTGTCAAGGCACGCATTTTATAACTACATAAAGAAAAAGCATGCTAATAACTCTGCTGCAAATACAAAGGTTTTGAAATGTTTCAGGATACAAAGTTGACGAAGATTTGCTATCACATTTTCAAATGTCCGCTTGCACCAATCCTTCACAACCACTTCATCCAAAAGAAAAGCAAGAACAGGATCGCTGGACACAGCACTTTCATCCATACAAACATCTGTAACATCTGATGAATTTGTTAAGGTAAGAAAAAAAAACGTAAAGGATTTATGATGGCAAGGATGAGTCTAGAAAGCAAAATATAAGAACATTAAAGTGATAAGTGGTGCAGAATCTAAAGGAAAAGGATACAGTGGCAAACCAAAGAAACTAAGTTGTTTTCAATAGCAACATCAAACAGAGAATAAAGACGTTGAATATCATCTGTTGATTGCTTCCGACCATCTTTCTCTTGGAATAAGTCATCATATCTTTTAGGGATAAGACCAGCCTCTATGCACTCATTATATAGACGAAGTCGAACTCTACTACCATTGTTTGGTATGGGAATCCTACAAACTGGGCATAGATCACATCGTTGACTACACTCTGCACATAGAGAGGCGTGTCCACAGGATTTTAACACATGTTGCACAGGTCGTCCACAGCTACTAACGTCTCTAGCTGCTCGGCACTTCTCAACTTTTGCTTCCTTGCACAGTTCAATTAGATCAATTGATGCCAAGTGTTCCAATGCCTCCTGAAAAGGAAAAGCACGATTAGGATATTTGCCCACTACTAAGAGAGAAATTATCCCTTACAAACTGGTACATAGTGAACCAGAAAAATAACGTCCATAGGACTTATTTTAGATGATGAGGTTGAGTTTGTTTCAAAAATCTAAACTTGTATAACCTTTCAAAGAAAAAGATCTAAACTTGTATAGTGAGTAGTGACTGTGCTGAAATTCAACTCAAGCAAATCACTCTAAGTATGGGTTTAAGGACTAAAAAGATTTAATCATTCAAAATTTCAAATTGACTCAAGCTTAATCTAACGGTAAGTGTTTCTCAAAACAAGTTCAAATAAAGTACAATTCAATTCATGGGATGATAATTGGTATGAGGGAGGAACATGGTGTAAATATGGACTTCATAAAATGCCAGTGCTCCATAAGTAACAATAAAAATTGAGGCTCAAGAAATTAAGACAAAGTTATTACACACACAGGGTAATTTTGCCGAATATGTTATATTTATTCCAGGTGCAAACAAATGCAAGACAAAAAAAAAAACCTTAAGATAATCAAAACCATTGAAATGTGCAGAGAAGTGAATTGAGATTTATTGAAAAATAAGAGAGAGAGAGAGATAGAGGAGATGAGTTAAAGAACTTACTTCTCTTAGGGGCTTGGTTCTGACTTGATAGAGGGCTCCAGTGCTGCTGGACTCCATGGTTGCACGGTATCAAGAATGTTACCTGCACAATAATAAAATGAAATAAAAAAGTGGATGTTTTCTCCTATTTTATTATAAAGTGCACAGTATTAAGAATATTACCACACACACCGGGTAAATCTATAGTTAGTGGCCCTTTGAGCTGGAGTAGGAATCAAACTCAGGACTCCCGCTTCCTACAGCGGGTTCCTGAGCATCACTCCAACCACTTTGGTTTAGCTAATTATCCATTGTTAACAGTTCACAATAAGTTATTAACTCTTTCTCCCATCCATTCTCCAACCAATAGATTAAAAAAAGGAATGAATATGTTATAGTTATTCTAGGTCCAGAGAAATAAACATTGAATTTTTTAAGAGAATCACAGCCATTGAAATGTGTAGAGAAGAACATTGGAATTTGTTGAAAATGGTGTGTGTGTGTGATTGAGATAGAAATAGAGATAGATGGATACATAAATAGATAGATAGATAAAGATAGAAATAGAGAGAGAGATAGAAATTGCTTCGCTTAGGGCTTGGTTTTGACTTGATACGGGGTTCCAACAATGTTTTAAAAACGGACCTTTGGGTTAAACCGGCTTAGTGGAAGGGTGTGTTGGATAATGTTCCATTAAGGCTCAACCATTGCCAAACCACGTCAAACTCAAGACATCAGCATGATGAAACATATTACTAATTATTAAATAAATAAAACATAAACATGATAAAATATAAATTACTACAAACTGTAAAATGTAAAATAGTATAATACTCCTTAACTAGAGTGGAGTTTCTAAGTCTCGTGTCCGGAAATTGGATTTAAAATTAATGAAAACATAATGACATATGCGGGATGAATTTAGAAGAATTAGAGCTTATCTAAACTTGTAGATTTTTTAACAGTATTTTAAAAGATTTTTTACAATTAAATGTGGTATTTCAGGAACCTCATTGTCCCAAGATGTTGCATCAACCAATCAACTGTTTTAGACAATATGGTGAAAAAAAAAAAGAGGGATTATGGGGTTTTGTGCTTTTCTCTACAGGCAAGGAAAAAAAAAAAGATAGGCGAAAATGAGCAATGAGAACAGAGAATTTTGAAAAGGAAGAAGAAGATTTAAATTTAAAAAAAGAAAAAAAAAACAGAGAAGATGATAGGCTATTGATAGGAATGAAAGGACCACAGGAGGAGGAGAATATCATGAAAATTGGGAAAAAGGAAGAACATTGAGATTTGGAGAGAGAAAAAATAGGATTAAAAAGAGTGGAAAACCATACCCTTGATTTCGTGAAGAATAAGTATAAAGGGGCAAATGATGGAAGAGATTGGAGAAAAGGACGCAGAATAGAAGAAAAATGAGTTCAAAATGATACCCGTGATTTCGTGAACGCCGGTGCATGAGGTGGAGGAGGGCGGCCGGAGGTGGTGGGGTGCTTACGAAAGGCTTGAACCGCTGGATTGTTGCAGTAGTGGAGTGCTGGACTGAGGGTGAGAGTCGTGACGAGTGGAGCTAGAGACCGAAGAACCCTAGAAAGAGCGGTTCAAAGTTCAAGAGTTTTCAAGAAACGGTCCAGTGGAAGGGATGGCAATTTGGTACTGGTTTTGAATAAAAAAAAAAAAATTGAAAGATGGTTTTAAATAAATTTTAATAAGAAAAAAAATTTAATGAAAATTTAAAAATTAAGAGGACACGTGTGTTCTTATAAAAGGTATATTTTTGGATGAAAGAAGTTCGACTTCGTGACGTGATCCGAAAAATCAATGGGTCTAGATTATGGTTTTATATATCTCGGGTCGATTTGGCTCGAATTGAGAAATTTAAAAGTAATTCAATCCGATGCAAATACACTAAGCTATAAAACAACACTCGAATAGCGTCGGGTCATATATTTGGGTCAAGTTAGGTTGAATAACTAGGGTCGAGTTCAATAATTTTTTACACGGGTTAGGATTGGATTTATTGAAACCCATCCCAACTTGACCCGAGTTTCAGTCCTCAAAATAGGTGGCCCGACATCTAACTTGTAAGAGATTTTATCCGACTAAATTTTCCCCACATACACATAAGGGGTCAATTCTCGTGAAGAGGGAATTTGAGCATGAATTGAATTAAAGATATTCCTCTGCGAGAGAAGCTTTTTGACCGTAAAGCCAACCCCCTCATGATTTCTCATAAAAGCAAATTGAACTTATATTTTTTTCTATTTGTTGTCTACAAAATGATGAAATGTAATTATAATCTCTTGTTACCTGAAAACACCATTATTTTTATTAATTTAAAAAAATGATACAATAAGAATTTACATTCTAATTTAAATATTTTTATATTGTTTTTTCATCAGTCTCAAAAAAACAATGGTCAATAAATGTGTGAAGTCAAGTTGGATAAACACATTTAACAAATAAATTTAAATTGGTAAATATCAGGTTAACCCAACTTAATAAATGCACAAAGTGAGTCAATTTATTTAAGTTTCAGATATTTCGGTCAAATTAACAATAAATAAGATATCTTGAATTGATCCATTTTGGATTATTAGAGTTTGACATACTAATTTAATAAATGGGCTATTTCAAGTTGAATTAACTTGTTTAATAAGTGGTTTGTATTAGATGGAAGTCCTATGAATTTAAGCTTCTCAAAATGAGGAGGGTGAAAGTGTAACAAATAAATGATATAATTAGTTATTGGGTGTATGAAAAATAGATTTAAATTTTGATATGGATAGATTGAAGCCGGAGCATACAGCCGCAATTATTCTTAAATACATCAACGTCTATGAGTGTAGTTCAATCGGTACTCTTCCATCTTAAGAAGAGGGAGGTGTCCGACTTGAACCCTATTTTCATATGTAAATTCAAAAAAAGATTATTAAAAATTACTTGAATCGATTCTTGTAATTAATTAAACCCCTGCAATGTATTTGGAAGCACTGAAACTGCATTTTTTTCTGACTGATTTAAGGGTTGAATAGTTTGGTGGTTTGAATTTTAAAACTGATTTTCAATAAACTGTAAATCAGATTTAAGGGTTGAAACAGCCCGATCGGGCCGGGCCGGATTCAAAGCTAATCGGACCCTACGTTATCGGATTGGGCCACGGACTATTCAATTATCTTATCGGGCCGGGCCGGCCTGGGTCCGTTTACTCCCCTAGTTTCCAATACATTCAATATACATTAAATTGTAAGACTTATTTGGCAGTTGTTTGAAGAGCCTTGTTTCGTTTGTTTTAATTTAGAGAAATTCAGTTTTCCCAAAACCTGTCTACAACTGCTTTTCATGTACAATGAAGCAAACCTGAATTCCGTTGGTGGTTGTTTTCGTTAAAACAGTTCAGACTTCCAGCTGTGAACGGCAACTGATCCTTTTGCCAAGGTCCGTTCACAGCTGGTGCACCGCTACAGTGGCCGATCCCTTCTCTCGGCTTTGTCCCTGCTTTCTCTCTCTTGACTCGGGTTTCTCTGCCGCCTCTTCCTCTTCTTTCTCATTCTTTCCTTCTTCTCTCCGGCAGAATAGATTTCATATTTTCATGACCACCTAATTTTCAATTCTAAACAAGAAAAAGAAGAAGAGCAGTGATTTCTAAATTCTCAATCAGAGAAGTCCTTTCTTCTGAAGGTGAGGAAGAAGAATAGAGGTGGGCTCTAGCACTCTCCATTCTTTTCTTCTCCTTCAGGCGAAGTCTCTTCTCTTTGACGGCACCGGAGTATCTTCTTTTCGACGGTCATCTCTCAAACCCACGAAGGTTGTCTTGGAGGTCAAGAACCTACATAAGATGTGAAAGGTATTTGATCTTGCAATCTCGTGCTCTGGTTGTCTTCACTTAGAGCAATTTTTCTCTGTTCTGGAGGTTTGTAGGGTCGAAGCCGGAATCATCGATAGCAGAGGAATCATCTCCATGGATCAATTATTTTAGTTCTTTCTGTTTAGAAATGAGATGATATTAAGATTGACTTTATCAATTATAAGCTAATTTCTATCTTCATTATGTAATGACTAGACCCGATTCAATTTAGTCAATCGAAGAGAAATTAATTAAGCTCGATTTATTCTGTCAAGGATGTAATGCTTTTATTTTTGCTTTGTATGGTGTTTAAATTTTCTTAAATTTTCTGCGATTTATTATATTTTTTACACTAGTTTCTCTACTTTTAATATTAATATTATAAAGATTGGAGGAGTTTATCTGCACGCTTGCTAATGAAATATGGTCAAAATGAATGGCACAAATACTATACCAAGCCTTTCCTATTCTCTTAATCTCGTATTTGTTAGCTTCTTAGCTTTGATTTTAGTTACTTGGCTTGTTTGTATTCAGTCTTTCGCTTGGATATCACCATATACTAGTGCTAGTGCGGATGGTCAAATCTTTCAAATTCACTAAGCCGGCTTTTAATTTTTATTTAGCTATTTTCTAGATACAAATTTATTTTTTAGTCAAATGATTATACATATATAATGAGATTCTTTTTTGAATCCTTATATGTCAAAATTGTTTTAATGAAATTGAGTAAGTGAATGAGCTACAAAGTCAATTTGAATTAAATGAAATTCGGCAATGGCATGATGTGCAATGACGGTACATAATCAAATTAAAGGGTTCTAATATAAGAATTTATTGTCAACAAAAACTAAGTCCTATTGGAATCTCAATAAATCTTATTTTAAAAATATTATTGGATAATTAATGAAAAAAAAAATGTATTGTGCAACATGGGGGTGTTGGGTTCATTAGTTTATTTTGCTGTTTATTTAAGTTAGACATTAAATATGTAGTACAATTAATCAAGACTCGTGATTGTAGCTTAAAGATTGTGGGTTCTAAGTTGTATGGGTTAAATAATGATAATTAAAATTATACATTAAAACTATAAAAACATTTATAAAGTAAAAACAATGAATAATTGATGCAAATTGGACAGGAAAAGACACTCTACTCAATCACTTAGAGGAAGTTGTATATAACTCATGTACCCGAGTTGTGGAAGTCTAAGAATCATACGTACTTAACGAAACCTATAGATCTTCAATGGTAAAACCCAACTCTCGTAAATAGTGAAATTAATTGAATCAATTAATTTAAATCACACACGACTGTATTCTCAAAACAACAGTCCGATTAATTTTATTTTAAACCTTCCACAACTAACAAATCTGTTTGAACCTCAATTTTTGAAAACTCAAACTGAAGAAGTTGAAATCTGGTAGGTTTTAATTAAATTCACCTCGAACACCTTAATCTGATATAAAGGTTCGGAATTGGGACTGTAAAACTGAATATGGTTCAGTTTCGATCTGATTGCATGTCGGTATTGCAGTCCAAATCCCAATTGGATCCGGTCTCAACCAGGGCTCAACCCAGTTATCAAACTGGGCTGCCAACTGGCTATACAGGCCCAAGAACGGCCTGCAGAATCAGGGCCTAGGAACACAAAAACCGTGTTTACTTCCGAGTTCGGAAACACTAAGACTCGTTTAGATGAGGGGTAAATTTTGTAGGTGTTACCCTCGATCAGGAGTTACTTTTAAACATAGGTCACCCTTATGCTGGTGTTATCTATTATTGTGAAAAAGTTAAAACTTACCTGAAGAAAAAAAAACTTGTTTGGTAAGTATAAACAAGGGTAACTCCATATATTAATATTTTTTATTAAATCCATATAATATAAAAAATCATGAAACATGATTATTAAATAATATTCATCAATTAAAAATAACAATATATCTTATAATAATATTATATAATTTTTGTAGTTTTTTTCATAAGTATAATTTTAAAGAAACACTTGCATTCTAACAATAAGAAGTGAGATGAAGGAAAGATATTTTTACATATTAATTTTTTCAAATCATAATAAATAAATAAAAACTGTAAATACATCTTTTCATTAAAAAATCATAATTTGTCCAATGTGAAATATATAACATAATAGTCGGGTGCTGAAAGAGGCTAAGATCATAAAAAAAAGAAAAAAAGAAAAAAAATCTAAGACACTCATTATGGATGCAATGACTGATCCATATTCATTAGACGACCTTGTAAGATTCTAAATGTCAAATAATTATCATTACTATCTTTATTATCGCCATTGTCATCATCAAAACTTTAGTTAAATGGACAATTTGGATAAAAAAATTCAAAAGAGATTTTATTATTCAATTATTGTGATATGTAAATAGAAACTGAATCGCAATAAAAAAATGATAGTGGAGGGGTAAGGATTTTCTGAAAACCTCTTTCACCAAAATGCAGTCTAATAAAATGCACAAATACATGCAAACTTGTATTTATTATACAATTTTCATTGTTTTTATTTTATAATCGGTAAAAAGTTAAGAAATAATTACATTAGACTATTGCATTAGTTTGTTATTTTTAATTCCATCTGTGTAAATAAGGCCTTTTTGTGTATCAACTTTTTGATATTACGTGTCTTATATGTGATATTTTATCTTTGATAGTTATTTATATATTATTATATATTAAATTTATTTATTAATAATTAATTAATATTATCTATGACATTATATTGATATTACAAATTTAACAAAATTTCACCATAGTTTTTGAAACTTTGGATTTCAATAGAACTAAAATTTTTGGACAGCGATTCTTCCGAAGGCTTTTTGTGTAATCGGACAGAAAAGTAGTGGATTCTCAATTTTACCCTTCGTATGAAGAGTAAAATCGGCTTACCAACCCATTGCATTGACAGTAAATTGTCTCGCTGAAATTCACATGAACAGTAACATCGGCTCACTGAAATTCCCATAAACAATAAATCACCTCGTCAAAATTCACATGAACAATAATATTAACTCGTCAAAATTTATATAAATAGTAAATTGACTAGTCAAAATTTTACAGTTCATGCAAAATATTCAATTTTATTAATCATATGAAAGATAAAATCAGAAATCTACTATTTTCCGCGTGTATGCTATCCAAATTTTTAGTCTAAAATGAAAAGTTAAGTGAAGTGGACTCTCTTCTGAAAAGCACGTAGATTTCGCTGTTCCGCGGTCTTTTGCGTTTGGTGGACTGACTTTTGAAACAAAGCATGTGAAATTACGCGTTCAGGGGACGCTTTGTCTTGCAAAGCATGTACTACGCTCTGCCTTTACACGAGGGGTAATTCCCGCTTTTCCCTTGCTTTCCCACTGGGCAGCTTTATCTTTGATAGTTACTAATATATTATTATATATTAAATTGATTTATTATTAATTAATTAATATTATCTATGACACTATATTGATATTACAAATTTAACAAAATTTCACCATAGTTTTTAAAACTTTGGATTTCAATAAAACTAAAAATTTTGGACAGCGATCATTCCACAGATTTTTTGTGTATTTAGACACGAAAATTAATGAATTTTCGATTTTACCCTTTATATGAAGAGTAAAATCGGCTTACCAACCATTTGCATGAACACTAAATCAGTTCGTCGAAATTTACATGAACAATAAATCGGCTCGTCAAAATTTAAATGAACAGTAAATCAGCTCTCCGAAATTCACGTGAACAGTAACATCGGCTCATCAAAATTTCTACGAACAGTAAATCGAGTCACTTAAGTTCACATGAACAGTAATATTGACTTGCTGAAATTTGCATAAACACTAAATCGGTTAGTCAAAATTTTTACAATTCATACAAAATATTAGATTTTATTGATTGTATGAAAGTTAAAAAAAAAAAATCCACTAATTTTCATCTGGATGCTACCCAAATTTTTAGTATAAAATGAAAAATTAGGTGAATTCGAAAAGCACGTAGATTTCGCTGTTCCGCGGTCGTTTGCGTTCACTGGACTTCCTTTTGAAACAAAGCACGTGAAATTCCACGTTCAGTGGACGCTTTGTTTTGCAAAGCATGTACTACGCTCTGCCTTTACACGAGGGGTAATTCCCGCTTTTCCCTTGCTTTCCCTCTGGGCAGCTTCATGGCCTTCGCTCTCCCGTCATTCTACAAGTGGCACCTGCACCGAGAGCAATCCATACATTGGATTCTTGCAGGCGAGAACAATCTGAAACAGGTATACATTGCAATTTTTTTCTTCCTCATTTAGTTTTTTTTTTTGTTAATTTTTTTTCTTCTGATTTTTTAGAAGGATAGGCGAAGAAGAAGAAGAGGAAGCAGAATAAAAAAAAACGAAGAACAAGAAGGGTTTTGCAGGTTTTTTTTAAACCCACCATTAGTGGATTGGTATTATGACACTTGTCGTTCCATTTTTTGTGTAGGAGAAAATTATAAAATGCTTGGATGTGTTTGTGCTCGGGCACAAGGGTTCCATGTGTGCCCAATTTATGATGATTCGAAGTCATTAAAATTATTATTTTCTCTTTTTAATTTAGATCCAACATTTTATAATGTCCATTTGATCCATCCTCAGCGTTGGATTTATCATGATAGGTAAAACTTATATGATGAGTTAATTAGAAGTAAAAAAATAACTTCAGAACTGAATTGATGTATAGATGCAATATAATTAGTAATTATGATGATGATTTCTGTGATGTGATTTTTTTTATTAAGATGATAAATCTTAAAAAAATATGTGAAATAAACAATGGCTAACTATGGCTTAATGATATAGACTGTTAATAGACCCGACCCAACTTCAAATAATTTAGGCACACATGGGCCCGATCTGAACACGAGCTCTATATTTACAATCTGGGCCCTAGCTCGAATTGACTTAAGGCCCGGCCCAACATGATCTGCCTAAGTTACACCACTACATACACAACATTGGCCAAGGGAAAGGTTTTTTGATCGAGGGATGTCTAACCTAATGTAGCAAATATTTTTTTTTTTGAAGACCAAGGTATCCAACATCCCACTTGACTAATCCTTGAGGCATGTGTAAACCTCCTCCCAATCAATGTAGCAATTCAACATATGTTAAAATATGGGACAAAAGTAGTTTGGTCATAGCTCGATTTTATCGTGAAAAATATGATTAAAAATGTGACAACCCACACCTAGTGAAGGAGGGTGGGAAACTCCAAGCGTTGTGCGTGGCAAAAAGAGGGAAAAATCACCAATAGAAGGAGGAAAACTCTACTGTGCATGGATGAAAGGGAGAAAAGTCGTCAGTGAGGCGTTGTGAATCCCACATACCCTGAGAGGCAGTCCTGAATCCTGGATATAAGTGATGCTCTTCCTTCAAACAACATGAGGCATTTTGGGGTGTGTGTATGGGAGCACATCCCAATGCAAAACCCTGAGGGTGTGTTTGTGATGTCCGAAATGGACAATATCATGCTGAGTGGGGCAAGATCATTACATATGATATCGGAACTGAGGACGACTCAAGTTCCAAGTGGGGGGGATTGTGACAACCTGCACCTAGTGGAGTAGGGTGGGAAACTACAAACGTCGTGTGTGGTGCAAGAGGGAAAATTCGCTAGTGGAAGGAGGAGAACTCCACTGTATGTGGATGAAAGAGAAAAAGTTGCCAGTGAGGCCCTGTGAATCTCACATCTCTTGGGAGGCAGTCTTGGATCTTGGATACAAATGATGCTCTTCCTTCAAACAATATGAGACCTTTTGGGGTGTGTGTATGAGCGCACATCCCAATGCAAAACCGTGAGGGCCTGTGTGTGATCAGGGCCGGCCCTGAGATTTCAGGGGCCCTAGGCGAGATTTTTAAGATGGGGCCTTTATACACTCGTAAAAAATAAAATCATATAATTTTTTTTTACAATGCGTGAAACTAAATAAAATATTATAACAAAGTATTATTTAAAATTTATTCTTATTTTGAGAAGCAAAATTACTAATTAAATTACAATATTTAAGTTTTTTTAACATTTATTTTTCAATAGATAAGATAGCTAATTTATTCAATATTTCTTGTGACATTTTAGACCGAAGATAAGATTTTATCAATTTTAATTTTGAAAAACTTATTTCTGCATAGGTAACTGTAATTTGTATAATTAATATTATTTTATAAGCAATTCATGCATTTGGAAAACAACAATTCATTCTTTTGGTAATGCATCTTTTATCATATGGAGTATGACATTAATGCAAATTCTCATTTGAAACGAATATATTATTATTATTTTAATTTTTCATTTTTTTATATTTTTTAAAAAATTAAAAATTATCTTAATTATAATGATTTATACTTGTATATTAGTTCTAATAAAATCTACATTGATCAAATGAATAAAGTTATGTTTTTTCATCTCTTCAAATTTTAAAAGCTTTAAATTATTTTTAATTCAAAATTATCAACTCAATATAGATTTCTCTTTTTCTTTATTTAGATGATAGATATATTTTAAAAGAGTCTTTATTAATTAAAATTATTTTATTATTATTATTATTATTAAACTCAATAAAATGAGAATTATAATAATTATTATTATGATTGTTAGTATCATTATTTTAATTTTTTAAGAAATCTATGCTTTTTCATTATTATTATTAAATAATTTGATAAAAAAAAATTACAAAATTATTATTATTATAACACAGCCGGGATTTGATCCCAGTCCTTTTTCTATAGAGGGAGAATTTTAACCAACCAGACAAGAATGTATATCTGTTTTAAATTAGACATTATTAAATATTTAACATATAGTAAAGGAACTTATGGACTTGGGGGCCCTTTTTTATTTGGGGGCCCTAGGCGACCGCCTACTTCGCCTATACCCAGGGCCGGGCCTGTGTGTGATGTATGAAGCGAATAATATCATACTAAGTCGGAATGGTCGTTACAAAAAATCTAGCCATAGATATAACTGCGATAAGAAACTGGGAGCAAATATGTTCATATATGAGATCCTATTGAAAGATTTGAGGACAAAAATATTAAGCTGCATTATTAAATGAATTTATTATATTTATGTATTTTTGTAATATTTAAAATATTTTAAAAGAAACAAAAACTTAAAATAGAAAATAAGAATTAAAGCTAGGTTTCAGACCTAGTTTTGTTATTACAAAAAAATTTCAAAAGAAAACTATCTTGTAATTTTTTTGAAAAGGAAGCTTTATTTATGTTATATGTTAGTAAAGCAAATAAATATAATGGGATAGTAGACATGTCTTTAGAATGAGCAACTTACATATTAGACATGTCTTTAGAATGAGCAACTTACATATCAGACATGTCTTTGTCTTTAGGTTTTTTATGGTTTCTTTTAATATCATCGACTTGTAAAAGATTATTTTAATGATAACATAACCCTATCTTTTATGATGATACAATATCATTATACCTTTTTTTTTTATAATCTGACTAAAATAGTGAAATATTTAATCTTAAATTGATTTGAGTGAAATCGTAATAATTTATCTATGTCAAATTCCAATATAAGTTGTCGTGCCTTTGTTACTTAGTTATTGTTAACATTTATAAGTTAAAACCATCTTTCACCCATATGGTACTCTCTATTTTGTTTGGTGTTGATTGAATATGCGTATCTCTTCCTTTCAACTAGATGGCTCAGGACGACAAAAGTTTGCCAATTGGTATTGATCTTGGTACCACATATTCATGTGTTGGTGTTTGGCTTCCAAACCATCATAGGGTTGAGATTATAACGAACGATCAAGGCAATCGTACAACTCCATCATATGTTGCTTTCACCAACACAGAGCGTCATATTGGAGATTCTGCGAAGCATCAAGCTCTCTCAAATCCAGTCAACACCGTGTTTGGTTAGTTATTAGTTTCTTCCAAATAACTTTTCTTGTTTTCTTGTGACGTTCTTTAACAACTTTTTGTTCTTTTATTTTCTTGCTTCTTTTAATTGTCTTTAGAAGATTTAAGTGATCGTTGTAGTTTAGCTTTATGATTATTTACAAGATTACCTTATATTCTTTCATTGTAGACAATTATTATACTTTGAAAAGTAATTTGTCATTTATTACCCACTGGACAGGGGCTACATATTTGCTAATATTGTTTGGTGTGATGCTTTTGAGGAGAGCCTTGTTTGTCTAGCTAGTTAATCTTCTATACATTTTGGCCACTGTTACAGAGGATGTTCTTTGATATTGTATGATTGATCTTTCAACAACTTTGTTCCAAAGGCTCTCCTTATCCACTTGAGAATTAGGGTTGAGAATGCAACAAGCCTTACATGCTTTCTAATAATTGATTCTATAAAACAGTGGCCATACTTTGAGCACGAGAGTTTTGTTTTCCTTGAAGTATCCTTCTTTATATCTTTCTACCATCTTTTTTGCATAATTTGAAGTCCTCTTCATTGGGATTGTCGAGTAGCAAATCAAATTGGCATCTTAATATTTTACAAAGCATGGGACTTCGTATAATTCATTTTCATTATCGAGTTGTTTGACATCCAGGCTATGCTTGAGGAGAACTTAAAGTAGGAGAAGTCTCTATACTCTTGGGTAAGAGAGGTGAGGAGAACTTCTACCCCTAGATGTTCCCATAAGCATGCTTATTTGAATGATTTAGGTGGAATCTAGTAAGATTATGTAAATTCTACTAGTTTTTTTTAGAATAATGATGAATGAATCTTTTAATTAAAAATATTTGGTGGAATTAAAAATTTGTTTTAAGCTTGGCATGTGGACCAAATTTTAGTTGAAAAATCAAATTAAAACCACTTGATCTCAGGGGCAAAATCATCAAATGTCCTTGAAAAAAAAACTATGATACCCCCATTGGGCCTTACTTTGTTAGTTCCTTAAGATTTCTCGGATGGATTTGACAATCTCAGATTTTCCCTTCCACATTAGTTTACAGTGGTTGGTTGATTTCAATGGATTTTTTTGAATGGTTATCATATATTAATAAAAAGAGAGCACCAGAGGTACAAGAGTGAAATAAAATAAAAAAACAATTGGAAAAACCACACAAACACGAATATTGGAAAAAGGCTCTAAATAGGAAAAAAAAAAAGAAAAGAGGGCTTGTAGAAGCTCGAATCAACACTCTGGACACCTTTGAAAATGGAGCTCAAAAACGACGGATTCACACCAAATCACCACGAGACTCCACTAACTAGGATTCGATTTAACACCCCGAGTGCCTCTGGGAGCATCAAACCCATTTTGTTTGCGATTGGAGTAATTGATAGAGGAGCTCAGACGAGTTAATTCTTTGGCAGTTTTATATTTTCTGCTAGATTTCACTAGAGTGGATACGAAGTCCTTTATCGTAGCAAGGTAAAAAAGAAGAAGGCTTTCCTGACCATTAGAAATCAAATCGAGTTTTCTCCCAACCTCTAGCATTCTTTGCTCAACCCACCCTAAAGGTTGGCTTTCATCAACAAGACCCTGAGAATGTGGCGTGGGCACATTGGGCCCAAAACCTTAATGGGTTGGTTTAGTTATTGGGCTTGACATAATGTATCTTGAATTGAAATCAAATCAGGACTTGGCCCACTGGAAGACAGGTCCAATGCACTTGTGCACCTGGAGTCTTGCACGAGCGAAGGAAGTCGAGGCCTTAAAGGAGGTTGGCACGTGGTAGGGTCAAACATAGGCTTTGGAGGGTTTCATATGCCTTGCAATCCTGGAGGGTTGCCTTTTCCTTACAAAAATTGTGGGTTGTCTATGATGTTTTTTTAACATGGGTATTCCTATCCCACATTGAAAGCAAGACTAATTCCACGAGTATGTATAAACCTCCCAATCTACATACTGGGTAAGTTGAGGAGTAATCCCATGAGCTAACCGCATGGGGAGTGACCTAGAGGGTTTGACGACAGTGTTGTAGCTTCCATCTCGAGTGCAAGGCTGCAAGCTTCCATTTTCATGCAAGAGATTGCCGCTATCAATCCTACTGCCATTTGCAGGGGCAAGGATTGGTAGAGGTGCGAGTTCAGCTAAGGATAGGCTAGGCTCCCCAGGCGAGAGGTGAAGGCAAGGTTGACGCGCCAAAGGCTTCACCGTCACCTTTGTCAAAAACCTGCTACGCGGAAAGTGCTCAGATCCTGGACCGACGATTTTCTTGGGAGTGGAGGCATTGGTCGGAGTTGGGAATGGACAACAAAGCTCAGAGGAAACCACCGGAACTTGAGTTGAAAGGGGATCGCCAAAGACCAACTGACAGAGACATCCCAGAGACAAATGCAGGCATGGGGTTTTCTAGAGAAGAAAAATGACGGCTTGGAGTATGAAGTAGAGGATCTTCTTCCATTGCAAAACTTAAATCAAACCAAACATCTCCAACTTTAAGGGGGATGAATTTGAGTTGAGAGTCTTGTCGACCAGATCACTTGAACTCTAGCGAAAAGATAGTGGCTGCCTGCTAAGGAGGAGGGATCCACCTCAAGCACTTGGCCAAGAAACCCTCCAATGGTAATAAGGGATTGGGGAAACCAAGCTCAAAGCAGAATCTCGAAAATCCTAACCCAAATTGATCTATAATTGAGATCCTCTGACCATAAGGCAAGATTGGAAACAAGACCTCCATCAAGGGCATTCTAAAGGTCAAGGACTCCATCAGCAGCTGACCCGCTTCCCCGGTATCAGCAAAGGAGATTAGAGCATAAGAAGAGTCGATCTTGCTCACAGAGACATTTCCATTGTAGAACCACTGTTGGATCCAAGCCGCAACTACATGAATATCAACTGATAAGGATCGAGAGTTGCAAGGAGGTATTTATTCAAGAGCTTGACCCTTTGGTCAACGACTGAAATGCTGAGGATAATGGACCTACCTTTGTCTGAGTTAATGGTCCAAATTGGACCATCGACGATTTGATCGGGATAAGGGGCTCTGATCAAGATTAGCCTGAGAAGGAACTGAAAAGTCCAAGGAGAAATATCCAGGTGGAGCAGGCTCCAGACGATTTGGGGATCTCACCAATTGGACAAAGATCTTCTTGCCTCTAAAAGGTCTCCCATTGACGTTAAGGATGCCTCGGTGAGCTTCAACCTCAGTTTTTTTCTAACGGACGCAAAGCCCTTGGGAGATTTGGACTCCTTTGCCACAGGTATGAAGCTATCAACAATATTCCTTGAATTGCTAAACAAGGAAAAATTTATCAAGTCTGGAGAAAATTGTGGGGAGGTTTGATATGAATAGGGAGAAAGATGACGATCTCCACTGCTTCCACCGAGTAGTTGGGGGAGAAGAGTTGGTTACGGGAAGGGTGGAAGGTGATGGAGTAGGGTTGGGGAGAGAGGAGGATGGAGGGAGAGGAGGAGGAGAAGAGGGCACATGGGAGGGAGGGATGGTGGAGGGGATCAGGAGAGGAGCCATATTTCAAGGGATTTTTTTAAGCACAATGTGTTTGATTTTGGGATGTAGGAGTGGCAATGGGTAAAAAATAACCACACCTATTGGGGTGCTTCTTGCTTGGTTGCTTGAGTTATACTGGTTGAGGTTCAACACCAACTTGTTGAGAAGTTGGTTCTCATTGCTTTTGTGGTTGATGAATGTTTTGTTCTAATTTAAGCCTTTTGTGTTTGTTAAGCCTTTATCACTTCTACTTGTTATGTTTGGGTTGCTTCCTTGGGTGGACCTAGAATTGTCTTTCCCTTGGCTTTTCGAGTAATGAAGGTTGAGTTTCCTTCATGTTTGCTTAAGAGGGACATCAGAAATCGCTTTAGATGGAGGAATGATGTGTTGCTCTACTTTTACTACTTTTGGAGGTGGATCTTGGTTTACATATTGATTCAATCCCTTTTGTGCTTGTCCCTGGTATTTTGGTAGAGACATTTGCTACTGTGTTGGCTTTAACTTGTGTGAAGGTGCTTGTCTCAGCTCCAGTACAGATGCTTGTTATTGTGGTACTCGAGGTGGTGTTCCTTTTATTTATATTTTTGATGCAACAACTTTACTTCGATGTTTAGGAATTGTGTCTTTGGTGGAATTGGTGATATTTTAGGAAGTTAAGGAGGATTTTCTTGATGGTACCTCATGGAGCATTATACTTGTTTTTTCAGTACTTGTAACATTTTGTGAAGTCATATAGTAAAATTAGCAATTTTTTTTTATTATCTTTCGTTCTAGGCTTTGATATTTGTGTTAAATCAATCCTCTTTTCTAGACTTGAATCCGACCATTATTTTCACTAGTCTCAACATGACCTTTCTTGTCATTTCTTGCATCAAGGATGGGATCTCGTGCACTTGGATTTGTAGCTTGGTTTGCCTTGGTTAGAGCTTTCCTTGGTGCTTTCTTCGTGGTTACTTGGGAATGGATTGGTAGCTCAAGTATTTCGTCTACTTCTTTTGCTGGACTTGATGTTGAAATGCTAATGGCCTTTGATTTTGCTTGTTTGTCCTTCTTTGTTGCTAGAGGTGGTTCTTCGAGGGTTTCGTTGGAGACTTTTCTTCTTTCCACCTTTTCTTCTTCTTCTGCTCTAGGTAGCAATAGTTCCTCATTTTCCTCCTCTATAACCCGTTTGCACCTTGAGTGCTCATCTAGTGGGCTGAGCAACTTTTTGTTCTTGCTCTCCCTCTTCTTCTTTTTCCTTGATGGCCATAATATATGTGCAGGTTAAGGGAGGTGGTAATTCCTTCCTAGAGGATTTCTTCTTATTCTTTTCTTCTTTTTCCCCTTGACCTCATCTGCATGTGTGGATGTCCTTTCCTTGACTTTAGCAAAAAAAAAGTGAATATCATTTGTATTCAACCCGAAAATCATTTTTTCTTCAATGTGCTTTACTTTACATTAGTGTTTCTAAAGTTAGCTCTGGTTGTTATATCTATTAACCAAATTTCATATTGGCACTATTATCAACCCAAACCTTAGACCCTTTGAACTCTTGAAGAGGGGGGGGGGGGGGACCAAATGCTAGAATTTCGCAAACCTCTATGAAGGTAAAGAAATTAGATATCCATGCAGATGCTCCATGCTCCACTTTTATGGTTTCTACCTTTTCAGGGTCTACATTGAAGAATACTCCATCTAGGAGGACCACCACTTATAAGGGTTGAGAGCAAAGAGAGTTTGAAATCAAGATCAAAGAGGTGCTTTCTTCCACCTTGGGTCATCCCATCTAGCTTGTAAAATTGATCAAGGTAGACTGCTCTTAAAACCTAATCCATTGGGATTTTTGGGGGTTGTGAGTAGTTTTAAAACCCGTAATGGTGAATGTCAACTCCAGTCGGCTGTTTGATGCAGATTAACACATCTTGGATAGTAATGGATTTATCAAAGGTGTGTCATAGCACCTTTTCTTGAATATCATTCCACATTTTATTTTTGAATTTACGTGTGGGAAACCGCGAGATACCTAGCTTAAAACCCCCGCGGGTGAGCCCACTACCTCTAGGGCACACCAAGGTTAGGCATGGGGACTCGAACCCGCAACCTTTGATAATCTCAATGGTTGGCATTCACCATTGAGATTAAGGGATTGAACCTGCAAGGCCTATTTTATACCCATTTGCTATTCTTGAGGCTATCTTAATGGCCACACACACACACACACAAAGGTTGGACCTGCTGGGTCTATTTTGTACCCGTTTACCATTTTCAAGGCCATCTCAATGATGTTGGTCTTCATTCAACACACAAACACACACAAAAGATTGGACTTGCTAGGCCTATTTGTTACCCATTTGCCATTCTTGAAGCCATCTCAATGGTGTTGACCTTTATTCACAACACACACACAAACACACATGAAGGATTTGACCTACTAGGCCTATTTTGTACCCCTTTTCCATTCTCAAGGCCATCTCAATGGTGTTGGCCTTCATCTAACACACTCACACACATGAAGGATTGGACTTGCTAGGCCTATTGTACCCATTTGCCATTTTCAGGGCCATCTCAATGGTCTTGGCCTTTATCCAATACTAACACACATACATACATGCACAAAAGGATTGGACGTGTTAGGCCTATTCTGTACCCATATACCATTCTCAAGGCCATTTCTATGATACCCTGTCTAGCCGAAATGAGAGAGCTGGGCGTGTGGGAAAAGTCGAAAAAAGTCCTACGGTGGGGGAACAAAGCCTTGAGGGTTGTCAAGTCAGCGAATGAGGATGGACAAGAGGGCCCAAAGAGATCAATATTGCCATTGCATACTCTGATACCAAGACAACTAGTTTTGGGCCTGAGAGTGAGGCTTGGGCCCAATGTGAAGCTGTGCGGGTTTTTTTTTAGCTCAAAGCAGACAATATTGTGCTTGGGGGGATGGGTCGTTACAATTTCAATGGCGATAGCCTTTATTATACACATACACATGCACAAACATTTTGTACCCATTTTCCATTCTCGTGGCCAGCTCAATGGTTTTGGCTTTTATACAATTATCAAAAGAAGAAAATACATGTGTGGATAGCCAATATTAAGGAAGGTGTTGAGAAAGCATTTATTCTCAATATATTCCATGCCTTTGAAATATTTTAATCAAATTTTATGTGAAGGGTCTCACGTATTGTACCTTTGTGAATTTTGTTTAGCTTTTCCAAGAGCTCTTTGAGCCATTTCTTCATGGTCTTCACTTTGTCATATCGTCCTCTAAACTGGAGTTCCCTATTTCTAGTATCCCAAGTGGACATTATAGCTATTATTTAAGAAGATATTTTTTATGGCATTTTCAAACTTGTATCTATTTTTCTCCTCAATCCTATTGCTCTCAATAAAACTTGAGGTATGGATATTCCCCTATATTTAGCCACAGTTTTTAGAAACTAACTTCTCCATTTTTCCATCCCCAGTGCTATTGTTTCTTAAACTTCATGGGTTGTTTGGCTATCTCCTTTTGCAAAAAACTTGTAGATTGTACCTTAGGCCTCTCACTCTCCATGATTCCTATGGCGGAAACGATACCTAGATATGTTTCCCCACTTATTTTCACCACTTATGGGCATAATGTGTCTGTATAGATCAATTTCTCTAGTAAAGTTGTTTGTTCTGACATTTTTATGAGTTTTTTGGGAGAATATTAAGGATTTCGCGAATTGAAATCTTTCTTAGAAATTCTCTTTCTTAGATGTTGCTTTGGATTTTCTTTCTTAAAATGTGAAGGTAAATAGTGACATTCACTTTCTCCTTTTATACGTTCTTGAGTCGGTGTTTTCAATTTGAAGCATCCATGTGTCACTTTGAGGTTGTGTCATAGTTCATTGACCTACTTTGGTGTTGAGTTGAATGCCAAATTTGCTCTTGATTTTCCCGATTTGTGGGCTGTGACATCAGGGAACGCTTGTATGCAATAAGTGTCATTTGATGCACACAATTTCTTTCCTTTTATTCTATTATGTATAGTTTTCTATGATCTTACCTCGAACACTCCGACCCTAATTCCCGGTGGGGCTTTTATGTAAATGAGTGAAGTGGTGATCTCTTTCGAGGGAGTTCTTAAAATACCTCAAGGAGAGAGGAATGTTAGTAGCGACCTTTGGAGTTCGAAGTGGTTCCTCCAAACAAATAAAGGGATAGCCCTAGCTTTTATAGTTCACAATTCTTGGAGGAATTCGTACTAAACACTTATTGAAAATTGAGAAACCGTCTCAAGGTGGACTTACTCAGGGGATCGAGAGCAACTCATCCCTCGTGACAAAATGACATTGTGGTCCTATCAGGTTCTCAAAAGTGAGCAACTTCTAAAAGGATTCCTTATTGACAGAAAATATTTCTTTTAGTTGTTTGAACACATGTTACAACTGGTGAGTGAGTTTGTTATCATTGCAATTTGAGGGTGGTACCATGGGAAGCCACTAAGGTATAACTAAGGACCCATATGTTTAGTAGCCAGGTTGTTGATACCTCGACCCTTCCCCCTTGTTTGTGTCGTACCTTCTTTTTCTCACTTACTAGCATTAAAATAACCCTTGCACTACATACAATCAACATATATTTTTTTTTTAATTTTTGTAAAAGTTTAATAAATCAATATAGTGCTATATCAATTGTCATGTTGATTTTAAAGAACCTCATATATCTATCCATTCACGTGGATCAAATGTATGGGTAGCGGGTAACTAATCAATGGACACTGATTCGGAAGTGATGGAGAGGTTGTAATATAGTGGAGCTAAAATAAATGAGAGAAAGAGCACAATGTTTTTGTAAAATCAAAGAAAAAGAGTAAAGTCAAGTTTACTTCGATTTATCGTCTATGGAATCAAATTTAAGGTGGGGCGTGGCAATAGAGTAAAGTTTTGGACAAATTCCTATTGTAACAACACTACTTTGGCACTCCAGTTCCCTTCAATTTGTCGTCTCTCCCAATTGCCGACAAGGGCCGTGGCAGAGTTTTACTCCATCAGCAATGACCAAGTTATTTGGGATCTCCACATTCGGCATAACCTGCCTGATTCTGAGATTGCTGACTTCTCCGAAGTCCTGCACTTGATTTCCTCCTACCGGATTCGAAGCTCTAATGATGATTGTTTTATGTGGCCGTATGACTCGATTGGTAGGTTTTCTGTCAAGTCTTTCTTCAATGGAAACTGTCGAGAGAATCCTCATGCAGCTGTTAACCCAATTATTTGGGCCTCCAAAGCTCCCCCGCGTGTTAACTGCTTCTTTTGGATAGCTGGTTTGGGGAAAATTCTTACTCAAGACAACTTACGCAAAAGGGGAAAAATCATTATCAGTGCTTGCCCTCTTTGTCTTCAGGCTCCTGAAGAAACGAGCCACCTTCTTATCCATTGCCCTTTCTCTTATTCAATTTGGAACTCAGTGTTGGGTAAGTTTGGAGTTCTCTGGGTTATGCCGTCTACTGTGGCTGAGTTTTCTTATGCTTGGAATATTGTTTCGGTTTCCCCAAAATGCTTCTCTCTATGGCATCTCTCCCTTTTCGCCACAATGTGAAGCCTTTGGTGGGAATGTAACAATAGAATCTTTAAGGACCGTGCCCAGTCAAGTGAAGCAGTTTCGAGAAGAGTGTTCTCCATGTGTGCCTCTTGGGTGGCTTCTACTGTGGATTTCACGAACATCTCTGCGAATGACATCTTACGCTCCTGGAAAGAATGTGTTGATTTAGTTTAGATTTCTCCTTTCCTGTGACGCTCCTAGTGAGTGTTTTGTTTGTTGTTTTTGTTTCTTCTGTATGTGCACCTCTGGTGCTATATATATATATATAAACCATTAAAAAAAAATCAAAGAAAAAGAGAGAATCAAAATACTCCAATAATTTTCTTCATAAATTGGTCACCTCTACATACACCCTTATTTAAAGACTTCAAAAAATTATTAAAAATTAATTTTCTATCTAAGGAAGAGTCTCAATCCAACTTATAATCAAACTAACCTTATTTTAAGCAATTATAATATAAAACTAAATGCAATTTTGGCATGCTAAATACAACAACTACTATTTGTAATCTAACTAAATCAAGACACCCTAGTGGACTCAATTTTATATAGAAAAAGGATTCTCCACGTTTTTTGTAGGGTTAGGCTAGCGAAGTTCTTTAACGAGGCTTTCTATTAAATGTATCATGGTTCCTACCTGGTTGGGTGCGTTGAATAAGTGATTACATGGATATGAAGTGTGTAAAATTTCACTACGAACTAATCACATGCTAGCTATGTAATGTTGGCCTTTTAAGTTTCGACGAATAGAAAGTTATTGATTTTTAAAAGTTTAAAATCAAGAGGGTTTGATTAGATGGGGGTTAAACTTCTTACACCTTTTAATCTCCTGGTTCTCTTTGCATCACACCCAAAGAGAGTTGTTTTATAAATATGAGTAGAAAGTCCCCTACATGTTAGTTCTCAATTTTTATTGATAAATCATTTTTATGATTTTTTTTATGCTCACTGGTCCCAGTATCAATGCAATTTTCTATTTCAGCAGGTTCTACAGTGTTTTTTTTTGGTGGTATGTGCCCGCCTTTAATAGCAGAACATGTTTTAAAATCTTTGGTTTCAGATGCAAAACGATTGATAGGTAGGAGATATGATGATGAATCTGTTCAGGATGATATTAAGCTCTGGCCTTTCAAGGTTATAGCTGGTGAAAACAATAAGCCCAAGATTGTTGTCCAATATAAAGGCCAGGAAATGCAGTTTGCTGCAGAGGAGATCTCTTCCATGATCCTCTCTAAGATGCGTGAGATTGCTGAAGATTACCTTGGATCAAATGTGAAAGATGCTGTCATCACTGTTCCTGCTTACTTCAATATGTTGCAGCGGCAGTCCACCATTGATGCTGGTGTTATAGCTGGGCTCAATGTCATGCGTATCATCAGTGAGCCAAATGCTGCTGCCATTGCCTACGGTCTAGAAAAGACTGTTGACAGTGCCGTTGAGAAAAATGTTCTCATCTTCGACCTGGGTGGAGGCACCTTCGATGTATCTGTTCTCGCTATTAAGGATGGAAGTCTGGAGGTGAAGTCTACTTCTGGGGATACCCACCTTGGCGGAGAGGACTTCGACAATCGCATGGTGAATTATTGCATTCAAGAATTCAAGAGGAAGCACAGGAGGGACATCAATGAAAACCCGAAAGCAATGAGAAGATTGAGGAATTCATGTGAGAGGGCAAAGAGAATCCTGTCGTCCATGGTGCTAACCTCCATTGAAGTCGACTGCCTGCACGAGGGAATTGACTTCGAGTGCATTATGACCCGTGCCAAGTTTGATGAATTGAACATGGATCTCTTCAAAAAATGCATAGGGCTTGTTGAAATCTGTTTGAAGGATGGCAAAATGGATAAGAGCTCTATCCATGATGTTGTCCTTGTTGGAGGGTCCACTAGAATTCTAAAGGTTCAGCAATTGTTGCAGGACTTCTTCAATGGAAAGAAGCTTTGCAAGAGCATCAACCCTGATGAGGCTGTTGCATATGGTGCTGCCATCCAGGCTGCCAATTTGAGTGGCACCGGCAATGATTGGGTGACGAACTTGGTGCTTTTGGATGTCACCCCTCTATCTCTTGGAAAACACGTCCATGGAGGTTTGATGAGTATTGTAACTCCAAAGAACACACCCATTCCTACCAAAAAGGAACGCAATTACTATACGGTTGAAGATGACCAGACAGTTCTTGACATACGGATCTACCAGGGTGAGAGGACGAGAGCTGAAGACAACCACTTATTAGGCAGATTCACTCTCTCTGGAATTCCTCCTGCCCCTAAAGGCGAGATTCCAATGACAATCTGCTTTGAGATTGATAACAATGGCGTCCTTACTGTCTCGGCTGAGGTGAAGCAGACAGGGCTGAAGAACCAGATCAGGATCACCGAAAATGACCGTAGTTTATGCCAGGTTGAAATTGACAGGATGGTTCAGGATGCTGAGAATTACAGGTTGGAGGACCTAGAGTTCAAAAGGAAGGCGGATGCGAGGAATGCTCTTGAAGACTATGCTTATGACATTAGGAAGACTATGAAGGACGAAAAGATTGGTTCAAAGTTGGCTCCCATTGAAAAGGCCGAGATTGAGAATGCGCTTGAAGAGATGAACCAGTGGCTGAATGACCATCCGCTTGCAGGGGCTGATGAGTTTCTTCACCAGAAACAGTTGCTTCAGAACATATATGATCCTATCACTACTCGTTTTTCATCCTTTAAGTTGTGCTGAAGATGTTACTTCAAATTTGAATTTGATTTTCATATATGATTGTTCATCATTCCCGAGTACCTTTGTGACAGTTTCAAAATTTAAAATGCAGACAAATATTCTGATCAATTTCTGCAACAAAAAACATTTAGGCAGTGGTTTTTGCTAATGAATTTTAGGGCCTTCTGCCCATTGTTACATGAATGCTTCTATCCCTGCCATATAAAATTATTCACTGATTCATGTCCTAGTTTGCAAATATTCATCATCTGTTTTTGAGTTGACACTTATAATTGAATTTAATGGGCTCTCATAATTGAATTTAATAGTTCTTTTTGAACTGCCTTTCTGATGTTCACATTACTCTCCGACCACCTTACCAAGCTGTTACTTATAAATTGAATTGGTGGGCTTGGCCTCTGTTCCACAGTTCGCATGAGTAGGAGCAGAAATTTTGGTAAATGTATAATTTTATTATCTTCTGGATTCTATAGCATGTTAAAAGTATAATAGTCAAAATCCTTATATCCTAACTTGGGCCAGTCAATAATATATATTCAGTACAGATTTGAGCTTCACCAAAGCAGGGCATGTGATGCTTGGGATACAACTTTAGCCTGCTCTTTTGTAGTCTGAACTTAGTCCACCCAAGTTGCACCCTTAGCACAGTCACTTGGTGGTGGCTACAAGTTTTGTGTATGACCCTGCCACTAATAGAAGAATCTTATCCCATTTTATTTTGCTTTTTCACCTTCTCAATGTATTGAATTAAGATGAATATCCCATTTTAGTATAAGTAGCTGAGCACAATTCTATTCTCTATTTTAATAAGAAAATCGTGTTTCTTGTTTGTTTGGAAAAGAGAGCAGTGGGAAGGGGTGTTGCATTGACCATCGCCCTCTCTGTGACAATGAGGCTCTAGTTCCATTAGGATGCCTGCATTTACAGTTTCTTCGTTCTGCCTTGAAAGAAGATGGCTCCATGAAGATGACCAACTTCTTGAACCAGAGCTTGGTTATTGCCTGAAATGGTTGAATCGCCTCCTCCCCTACGTCACCTCTCTCTCAGTCCCACGTACAGGGACATGTGCTCGAGCTTGAAAATAAACACATACACATACACACACTCTCAGATCTCTCTGAGATTTTTTTTTATATGATTGAAGGTGTCCAGACGTCTCACCCGTAGGAGACGTTACTCGACTAACTCTTCGGGAGATGTGCACACCTCCCTACACACATATCAGGTTCAAGAGATGAGGAATGGCCTAGAGGAGTTTGAGTATCAATCGAACTCAAGACCTCCCTTTAGGAACTTTTTGACTGTGAGCCCAACCTCCTTTGGGTTAGCTCTCTGACATAAAAAGTAATTTTTAATAAATCGAATTCAATATAAAGTGGGCCTCACATGGACTTCTTTTCCAACGTAAAAATTGCCCAGACATTTCGTAGATTTCCCCACTCTAAAATGACCGAACTATTTTTGTTACTTTAGACAGTATAATCCAAGGTTGAATCAAACTTGGGTCCTCAAAAGTCTGGCCCTGGACTAAGATCTTTTACTCCATTTTCAAATTGGAACAAGAGGTCCATCTATCTTTCCTTACATGTCCACTCATTCCTAGAAGTCTAGAACAATGGCCCATCTGAGGAAGACCAGATTTCAGAAATCTGCATTTGGTGACATATGCCAAAACTCAGCCTAAATATGTGCATAAGCAATATTCTATAGGGCTGCAAGGGTGGGACAGGCCAAGTTTTGGGTCTGTAAGACTAGGGCCCAAATTGCAATTAAATGGCTTAGCCTCAAGTCTAGGACATCTCAATTGAGTCAAACCTGATCCAACATAACCTCAGTTTGGTGCTTTCGCGCCAAGCTCGGGCTTTCATATATTAGGCCCAACGCAACTTGAGTTATAATTTGTTATTGTTTTTTTAAGGTTCACGATTTGAGGTTTTTTGCGGTTTAATATGTTCGAAGGGATTTTTGAAAGACTGGCCCGTGGTTGAGCCAGTTGTGGTTTAACTGTTGGTTCAACCACAAGCCGGTTCGATTTTTTAACACTGGGTTTTTGACAAAAAAAAAGAAGAGAAGAAGATGATATCCATATTATTATTCAGTATCTTTAGGGAGTTGGTGTGATTTTTATCCCCTCCCACAAGACAAATTTCGAGAGTTAAAACCTGCTTGATTTCTGGTTACTGATCTGGAAGAAACTTCTAAATGAAGAAAGCTTGGAGTTCCATCTATTGTTGATGATAGCCATAAATGATAAAAAAATATGAAGAAAATTCTACCTACAATGAAGATAGAAACTGTGTTATAATTGATGAAATCAATCTTTATATCATCTAATTTCTGAAATAGAAAGAACTGAAATAATTGATCTATGGAGATGATGCATCCGTTATCGATGATTCTTACTTCGGCACTACGAACCTTCAGAAGAGAGAGATGACAACTGTTGCAGATGAAGAGAAGAAGCTTCGCCTGAAGGAGAAGAGAGGAATGGAGATTGCTAGAGCCCACCTCAATTCCTATCCTTCTCCATCAGAAGAAGGGACTTCTCTCGTTGAGAATTGAGAAATAGCTGCTCTTCTTCTTCTTGTTTAAATATCTTTAACTTATAAGAGTTGGCTTGGCGGTCAAGAATTTACTTGAGATGCGATAGATCTTGGGTTCAAGTCACTGATTCTAGTATCATTTCATACCTCCATATCCAACGGAAAGGAGAAAAATCAGAGAGAGAGAAAAGGAAAGAATGAAGGAGAAAGAAGAGGATATTGCGATTCTGAAGCAAAAACCTGAGTTAACAGATATTGGCAGCAGTGACATATGAGTTTATTGGCCTAATTCTGCTTTACGCTTGGGAAACTGTGGAAAACCCAGCGTAAAACATCTATACGTAATACCCACTTCCCTTTAAAGATGCCAGATGATGCCATGTTTGTAGAGATAAGTGTGTCCTTAACTTCCAACTGCATTCCAAGAGGTGATGATCATTCAACAGAATTTTGTTAGCAAGGGAATGGAATCTGTTATGAACATTCTGGTCTGTTATGATCCCAAGCCCGGGATTGCCTTTTTCTGTTGGATCTAACGGTTTCTGGAAGCAAACCAAATTCTGTTTAGATTATTCCACCTTATGTCGGTCAACTTAGATGGAAGAAAAGTTTTACTATCTAATTTTATTTATATTATTCTTTAAATTTTTAAAAATAACGATAATAAATAATGTTATCCAAAAAAAGGGTTGGCCATTCTATTTAAAAAATTAGCTCAGTATTAGCATGAGATGAGAGGTTTTGAGAGAGAAAATGTTGGTGAAATAAATAATGATAATAATTTTTAATTTGAATAAATTTCTATAATTTCTTATTTAGATTTTTTTTTTTGAATTTTCGTATGAGAAACCTTGGACACAGTCTTACTAACTTGACTAAAATTTAATAATTTCTTTGTAAAATTTAAATTATAAAGTTAAAATTTAGGGAGATTAAAAAGCATGGCACAACTAATATAATCAAGTTAATTTTTAATTATATTTATGCCCAAATAAGATGGAAAAGTTTAAGAAATAATTTAAACCGTTCAAATTTGTAAGTATGTTTTTGATGATTATAGTGATATTGGTTTACTTGGTCAATATAACCATTGTGTGGTAATGGTCCGTAGACTCCTTTAACCAGCCTAGCAAGTATTTTGTTTTTTCTTAAAATAAAATATAAACATTTTTCATATAATAATTATTAATTTATTTTTGATAAAATATAAACTTTCAAATTTGTAAGTAGGCATTTTTACATTGACGCTTGGGTTGAACCTTAGATGGGACTGGTTTGAATAATTGGGTGAATTTGGACTGGCCATGAAACCTGAAATCATGCTATAGGGTTAATATATTTCTGCCTCTTTTTTTTCCCCAAATCATGGTCAGATTGTTTGCAATGTATGGTGAATTGAAAGTCTAAATCCACAATTAGATGGAATTATGATGTAGAATTTACGTTGAGGCACGATTTTGTTTTTTGGCACACACGAAAATGCGTCAATGTCCAAAATAGAGGGAATCCATCTTATAGTCAGGACTTTGGAGACTAATTCTTCTAATGTGGGACTAATGCTCAACCCAGAATCCATGAGACTGGTAAGCGAGACTCTTTACCACCCAGGAATCCACTAGGTCTCGAATCATTAATCCCACCTTTAAAGGAGAAGTATCCTCAGAAATGATTTCATATGATGTAGAACTGACTCTTAGGCACAATATTATTCACTTTGACCGGTCTGAAATCCACCAAGTTGAGTTCACGACTTTATTTTTTGGCACACGGAAACATGTCTAAGAGAGGAAATTCATCTTATAGCTATGAATCTGGACATTTACTCTTCCAATGTGGGACTAATGCCCAATCCAGAATCTATCAAGCCGACAAGCGGAACCCTCATCGCCAAGGTGACTTAGAATTCACCATGCCCCGTATCAAATTAGAAGAGACAAGAGATTGAAATTACAGAAATAACAACTTGTGGTGAAGGTTTTATTTTTTTCATACTAAAAAATCAGAACTAGGTGATCATTCAGCTCTCCCCACTCCCTGGAAACATTTACACGCACATTTATGCACTGAAAAGAAAAAAAAAGTTTCAGAACTAGGTGGATTAGCCAATGTTCTTTTGGTCCTAATATTCCAATTATACCGAATGCAGGATTTTTTTTGTTGAATTTGAAACTACGCCCTTATCTGAAAAATTCTTTAGATATCGTCACATGAACCAAGTATGAGCTCATGATAGGGGTGAAACTCGGGTCGGGTTTTGGCCCGAACCTGCATGACCCGACCCAAAACTCATACGGGTTGGGTTATGAAAGTTGGATCAGCGGGTCGGGTCGGGTTGAGAAATCAGAAACCCGCATTGAATTCGGGTCGGATTGGGTTAAGAGATTTTTAAGTTAACCCTACCCGACCCGGTAAAAGTAGTCTAAAGTATGTTCAAAATGCGGGTCGGGTCGGGTTTCGGTTTGAGTCGGTTTATAATTCAGGTCGGGTCGGGTCAAGACGTCTGTGTCAAACGTTCAGGTCAGGTCAGGTTCCATATATTAGTAACTCAGGCCGGGTTGGGTGTTAAAAAACCTGACCCGACCCGATTTCAGCCCTAGCTCATGAGAATACTGTTGGAATGGAAGTGAAAGGTTTAGATAAAAAAGACGGACATATTACTGCAAAATGCAAGGTCCTGTAATACGGGTAAGAGTTATCTCTCCTTCGATTTTTCGTCTTTGAACATAATAGATCGGTGTTGAACTCGTAGATGTACAGAAAGGAAATCACGTAAATCTTTATGTTCTGATTTGATTTTTTGTGTTGATTTTCTTCCTTCTATTTTTCTGTTTGATATTATTGTTTCTGCATGATAGGAATCCATTTCCTCACAACATTTTTGAACATGGAGGCACCAAGGATCTAAATATTCTAGTCAAGGGACATGTAAACTGGCTACTTTAGATGACGCTAAAGTGCTTGTATTAAAATGTTGGCTGATTTTCAAAGTATGTTGTTGACATGGATTCTTCAGTAGAGCTGAAATGTCTCATTTTTTTATTTTTTGATAAAGAATGTTCTCATTTTCTATAAGTAGAAAATGATAAATCACTGTAGAGCTCTTTAAGAGATCATTAATTCTCATAAATGACTTAAATATGTTGTTCATAGAACTTGAGCTAGGAACAGCAATGTAGAAAGTGAATCATCAGTTCACATGGATTAAATATGAGTCACCAATGTGGATGTATTTGAAAAGCCTCTAGCTAAGATTATAAGTGTTAATTCTTACTACTAAAAAGATTACATGCTAGAGTTAAATAGGCAGTTGACTCTTATAAGATAATTTGTTAAAACTAATTATGATTATCAACTCTTAATATAAATGAGTCTTTTCGAAGATCTAATAAAATTGAAACAATACAGAGAAAGATTAACATGGCCCCTTCACAAGGATGACACAAACATCAGCTTCTAAGGCAAATGAGATAGCAGATGACTTTTAGGAGTTGAAAAAGATTATTGGATAACATAGAAAAAAAAAGGTGTGAGCAATGAATCACCATTGGTATAATCATTCTTTTTTTTTTTTTTTAAGATGAAGGTATCCAAGCGTCCCATCTAGTTTAGTCAGATGTTCCACTTGCTAATATTTGATGCACATACAAACTTCTCTTTCGATACATGTAAAGTACAAACTAAAAGAATAGTGCATCAAGTTCGTATGCTTTATTAATGGTACATAGATTCCTCTTCTTCAAATTATGTGTTTCTATGAAACTTTGAAATTTCATCATTGAAAGAGTCTTGATTCTTCAACATCATTGAGAGGCTGTTTGCCTATTTTCTCAAGGAAAATAATTGTGTGAAAAAGATTATATTTGGGTTTGGTTCGTGTCATTCAATATATGCTGTAAACTCTAATCTTGTGTCGATTCATGAAAATTCAATATTTTTGTTGTTTGCGACAAATTATTTATTTTCATTGAAAATAAACAAAACGTTATTTTGATGAGCAAAAAAACCCTCTCTTTTTCTTCAATTAAAATTTTCTATTCTTTTTATGATATGGATTCTTTAGAAGAATGAAAGAAGAGAGAATGGTCTCATTTTCTATAAATAAAAAATGATAAATCACTGTAGATTGATTTAAGAGATCATTAATTCACATAAATGATTATGTGAATCATCAGTTCTAATGCATTAAATATGAGACACTAATGTGGTTGTATTTGAATCAGGTAATGCGACCTCAGGAAAATTTGATCCTTGTATAATTTTTTCAAAAGCCTTTAGGTAAGATTATTAGTGTTAATTATTACTACTAAAAATATTACAGGCTAGAGTTGAAGAGAAATTAAATAGGTGGTTGACTCTTATACAATAATTTGTTAAATCTTATTATGATTCAACTCTTTATATAAATCAGGGGTGGAAAAAATGGCCCGGCCGATATGCAAATATCAGCTGAATTATCGGCCGATATGATTCTCTCTCCTCTTTTTTTTTTAAATATCGGTATTATTTTATTATTTTATTTTTTCTGAATTAAAAAATGTAAAAAAACCTAAAAAGAAACTATTTTTTTTTAAAAAATTTGAAATTGTAAATATCGGCCCATATTTTGACCTGGACTCATCACCATTTTGATTTTTTTTTTTTTTAAAAAATACCGATATTAATCATATCGGCCGATATCGGACCGATATATATCGGCGATATATCGGCCATATCGACCGATATGAAGGTTATACGGCCGATACAATACATATCGGCGGATATAATACGGTGCTTAAAACCCGTATACATATCGACTGATATCTCAACCCCTGATATAAATGAGTCTCCTGAAACATCTAATAAAATTGAAACGATATTAGAGAAGATTAGCATGGTGCACAAGGATGACACAAACAAAAGCTTCTAATGCAAATGAGATAGTAGATGACTTTATGAGTTAGACAAAGATTTTTGGATATATGTGATAACAATAACATAGAAAAAAGGTAAGAGAAATGAATCAACATGGGTTTAATTAATTTTTTTTTCCCGAAAGATCAAAGTATTCATGCATCTCCAATTTGACCAATGGCCACCTAAGCTCCCCTAATTTGACCAATGGCCTAGAGCCCCACTATGCACTTTCCCTAGGGCCTAAGGCCCCTACCAACTGGGCCTAGGCCCCTGAAATTTCAGAGCCGATTATGTGTAAATCTCTATATCCACACATATTAGATACATACTAAAAGAATATCACGTATTGGTCTTGGTAAATCCATTATGTATAAAAAATAGATAAATAAATCAAAATATTTTATAAACTTCTTGATTGGGCCAAGAAAAAAGAGGTTACCTAAGCTTTTTTTTCCTTGTATATGATACATCTCTAATTGAATCCTAATGAATGTGATGTGATATTATTATTGGACCTATTCCATAGCTAGATCTGAATATGCATACAAAAGTTGTTTTTAATATTAAAAATGCAAAAGGTGTTTTAAATGTCTCCAACCAACTCAAAAAGGATTTTTATTATTTTATTGAGGACCCTTGTGAGGTCTAATCCGTGGGCCATTTGAAGTTTTTAAAGGATCATTCATTTAAGTAGTTGAACTAAATTCTAACCTTAATTTTACTAAATTCAATTTGGTTATCTTGATTTTTTTTTTTTTTAAAGGGTAAATCCTCAAAAAATGATAATGATAATCTACTGTTCAAAAGAATTAATACAGTTAACCATCCGCAACTCTTAAAAGATGTCGAACTTATTATTTTGGATTATTGGACTACTCTGTTATTTATAATTACAATTAGTGTGAACAAGAGATTTTTATGAAAATATAATTATTACATTTTTACATTTTATGTGTTTTGTATTTGGTATTTGATATTTTATACTTATTAGAATAATATTATATTTTAAACTACTTTATACTGAGTCTTACAAAACACAACATATGTCCGGCTTAGAATTTTGGCCCTTGATCTCAGGTGGGCCACACAAAACCCTTTTTACTGGGTCACTGCTCTTTTAGGCAGATATCAAGTTAAACTGAAAGAATGATTCCCCAGAGACCCTTGATCCTTATTTAAGCTCTACCTTTAAATCAAGGGTCACTATTTGTCTATTTCTTTGTTTAAATGATCCCAACTATCTATTAATTGAAAAGTTTATTTGATTTAACCATCCAATTTAAAGTTTTTTATGGACAACCATTCATCCATGGCCTACCTCAAAAAACTTTAACCTAAATGTTCATAATTGAGATCTCTTGCATCCACCTTGAAGGTCTTAAAGTTAGTGAATACACCTATAATTTAGAAAATCAAGATGTGATGTATGTGACTTGTATAGGTGTGCTTGTATTTCTATTTTATTTAGGATACCTGTTTAGATACTCTGTTTTTCAGTTAGAGGACGTCATTTTTTGAAATTTAAGATGAAATTATCATTTTGTCCTTTCGATTTTGAAATTTTTTTCATCGTTCAAACGCATGTCCAGTTCAAATCTTCGATTTTTTTAGTGTAAATCACATCGTTTAGATAGATCTTATAATATATATAAGATCATTCAGATGATTATAGAGGATAGTTCGCACGATCTTTATCTGAGAAACTCAGTTTAAGTTCGCGCAAACGATCCCTTCTTGTACTGAAATCTCCCATACAAAAAGGATGAGAAATCCTTTTCCCTCACATATTTTTCCTATCTCTCTTCTTCTTCCTCTATATCCAGAAATACTTTTCGAAGTCAAGATTTTCTCACTTAAGATAAAGCTAAATCGACCTACATTAGCTTATTATGAATACAATTTTTTTTTTTCTGAAAGTAATAACTCTAAAACAGCCAATTTTAAACCTCTTATTTATCCTAGAGGGTATGGCTAAAAATTATATAATTATATATAAATATACCCTTCTACCTCTCTAACTTGAAATCGAAGATAAAATAAAGAAAACTTTAAAAAAATCACATTTATCAGTTTTATAATTCGAGTTTTAGTGGTTGAGTGTGTCTCATATGTATCTGCTGAATCTTAGTAGCTTTGACTGCTAGGTGCAATTTTGAAGTAGGCTCATATAAGAAAAGTTCTGTATGGTTAGACATTTTTGTTTATGATCTATGGTGTGTAAGTTTTATAGAGTACGCGACTAATTCTCGAGTATGTCTAAGTCTCCCTACTCTCAACGGAAAAGTTTACAGGGAGTAGTTTTTTAATGTGAAATAAAAATCGAATTCAGGACTCCTGTTTCACAAGAAGATTCTTAACTATCACTCCAACTCCTCGAGTTATTGTTGAAACTTATTTTGCACTTATTTTGCTCACGATTGTTTGGACTTCTGTCTTGAACTTTATTTTAAATCATAAGTCATCATTATTATTTTTAAACCTAATGCATGTATAAACACTGAGTCAGTGAAGTTTTAAGTTTAAACCAGGGTTATATGGGTTGCTTAGTTGACCCGTGATTTATATATCATCTATGGTTCACAATCCATAATGATCTATTTGGTTTAAATTTTAAAATGACGATCCAAGTGTATTGTGGATCACATTTTAGATCCAAAACATCAACCATTCACTGTTTCCGATGATCCCGACAATTTTTTTATTAAAATTGATAACTATTAATTAAGATTTACAATATTCATCATTTATTAGCCAAATCAATATTTCATACGTTGATCACTATTTTTTTATTTTTTAAAAAGAACATTATGATGGTGAATTAATGTGCCAAGCACTTAATAAGTGTAGTAAAAAACACAAAGAAAAGAAAAAAAAATATTTGTCCTTAGTTTACAAATTCAATCTTCAATGTGTTCAAGGTAAGAGAAAAAAAAAGTTCAATTGAATGTAAATATGATTTTATATCTTGCGTTTTTTATTAATCATTTTGTATTTTAAGATCTCTTTAATTTTGTTTTCCTTATTTTCTAGTTAATTCTTGAAGCCTGGATAGTGTTTTAATTATTCATTTGGAAATTTAAAGTCCTATAATTATTAAAGCCTTGAGTAATAGGAATAATTTTAGAATTGAGCAAAAGTTACATTTTATTTCTTTATAAATAATAATATAATTTTTTTTTTTTGAATTTACATATAGAAAAAACCTCTAGGGGCGATACCCACTGCCCTTAGAGTACACCAAGTTAAACTATAGGAGCTCGAACTTCGCTAACCAGTTGAGCTACACCCGTCTTTTTCATTTATATCATATTTAAAAAGACAAATAAATTAAACTTAAAAGTAATAAAAAATATACAAAATGGGTTAAAATTGTAATCTATAGTTTTGAATTGAGTGAACTCTTTTGAATTGGAATCTCTATGAAGACATGATGTGCAATCCATGCAACATGAATTGCAATATGTTAATTCATACAATCTTGGTTCAAACTCTAATGAGTTTTCAAAAAATTGAAGATCAAATAGCAATATTTTAAAAACAGATTCATAGATTAAATCATAGAGAGGGTTGAAATGGATAGGGTTCAACTAAGGTTTAGTTATAGTCAAATTCAATTAAATCCATGACATTAATTCTTACAACATTTGACCCGATGCGATCACCTAAACTGTATCCGAGTAGTTAATGAGTAGGTATTTAAAGTTTTATTACTCAAACTCAAAATAAATCAGAACCAACTAATTTATTTAATAAACAAGTAAATAATAGATTCAGTGTTATTGATCCAAACGTAAATAAGACCTGAACCAATCGGTTGTCAAGTCTATCTTGAACGAGTTTCATACTTGCATTCCTTAATTTAGGCTTCATCCTCTATTGTTTTCTATTTACCTCACGCCCAGACACGAACTCTGTGAGCCCCACTAGTTTGTTGTCTCTGTCCATGAATCCAACCTAAACCATCTCAATTTTAGTTTAATGAAAGCATAATTGAAATAAAAATTTACTCTTATTCTATACTTTTGCTCATATTTAGTTCTGTTGATTGTTGCTATTATCCGGCCATCCGATGACGCTACTAAATAAATTTATGCTTAAGTAGTGGAGCCACTTGAATTTGAAGAGAGTCTTAGTATATATCATAAGATCTATTAAGATTGATATAATGCAATTATACTAATCTTTTTCTTTTTCTTTTATTTTTTGCATTATTGAAATATTATTTACAAGTTAAATTTAATATATATTAAATATATAATTAAAAACATATAAATTATAATCTTGTTGAAATATTGTTTATATGTTAAAATTTTCGCCTATAAATATTTTAAATGCTCTTATAGATGTTTATAATTTTAAATATATACTATTTAATAAACAAGTAAGTAATACGTTGAAAATTATTGATACAAATCGACCTAAAATCAACTTGATCCAACTCTGGTTTGGTCAATATGATGGCATCTATAATATTAATTAGCTAATCAACTAAATAATCAACATTGATAACTAAAAATATATTAAGATGTAATTAGCTATAAAAAGTAAATGCCAAATAGCACATAAAACATGAAATAGAGTTACATGAAATCCAATTTAAACTTTGAGTATTTTTTCACCAATAATCAAAAGTAAAATTCGAGATGAAAGTTCAAAAGAATCTGAGTCGACTAGATTTTTTTCGCAAACGAGTCGACTAGATTTTACAGCCCAAGTTGTGAGTTATGACTCACTCGTCTCGACGTTAGTTTCTTAATTATCGGCAGCATAATTAAATAGTTAATTACTTAATTAGTGGCCCGGTCCATACTTTTCGCAACGGCTAAATGCCAACGTCTCTTACGCACACACCGCCGCTCCATCTATGGCAGTGAACTCTCCTCTCTGCAATGTAACGTCTCTCTTCCTCCCCCTTTCTTCTCTCACCAAACTCCTCCACTCTGTCCTTGTCTTCACTTCCCACTCAAGATTTCTATATCTTTTTTATCATTTCTGCCAATCCAACACCTACCCTTCTCCCCATTTTTGCCATTTCTACCCCAAAATTTAATCCATTTTACAAACCCATTATAATCTCTCTCTCTCTCTCTCTCTCTCTCTCTCTCTCTCTCTCTCTCTCGTTGTGTTCAGTAATCAGTTTTATCAAATGATAAAATTAGCATTACCCGGGAAACAAGATGTGTGATTTACGCCTTGATTTTTGCTGTTGCAGTTCCTTTCTCCTATTTTTAGGCCCAATTGGAAGCACCCCATTTCATTGCATCCACTTTTGTTAGTGGGTTTTATGTAGAGCAACCAAAGAAAGCTATAGAGGCTGTTTCAGTACTGAGATTTTCATTTCTCTGTATCTTCTTCCCCTATTAATTGGTTTTGTTTATAACATCCAAAAAGCTTGAGAAGCTATTTTAGTATTATCTGTTATTGGGTTAGACTGGAATTGTCCTTTGTTTGTCTATATTCCTTGAGTAGAGATGGCAATGAGTCGTGCACGAATTCTGAGAGATCAAAACAGCAGGAGAAAAATTGGGTCTTCACCTTTGGCGAGGAAGAACATCAAGGGGCTGGTAAGAGATCACCAACCCACCTGCAACATCCTCGGCGATTCCAATAGGTCGAATTTCAATGCTGCGACAGACTCCTGTGATAATTTTCAGTCTCGCAACGAGAGCAATGCTTTTTGTGTGAATGGTTGGCAGGAAAATGTGGTTGACAGCAGAACTCAGTCCTCAGCAGCTTTGAGGATACAGCAGTCACGTATCGTGGATCGGTGGGCTGCCCAGCAAGCTCGCGAGATGATTACTACAATTGAGAGGCAGGCCTATGAGGCAGAGCTCTTGGTTCTGTCAAGCGTGCAGCCTGTGTCTGCACGGGCTTCTTCATTTTTGCGTGAGACATTACCTACCCAAGCAGAATCCTTTCTTGAGCTCCCAAATCTGCAGGCATCTTCGTTGGTGCAGATGTGGAAGGAATTTGAGGAGAATGTGAAGAGGAGGATGGAGAATAGAACCAGCAGGAAGGATTTGAATCACATGGCGGTTGAGTGCACAAATGCAGCAAGCACTGCTGATAGTATTTCAATTGGAGAGAGATCTGGAAGCTCAGAATTCAGTGATTCTGCTGATGAAATACATGACTCAGGTGCGGATTATGAGTCTGATCAGACAGGCCAAACTGAGAGACAGACTTCTGAAACTGGTGAAAGTGAAAGGGGTAGAGTCTCTGATATGGTAAGAAAGTTGAATTCTGGGAGTCCAAAGCTGAGTTCATCCACAATGAGGAATCAATTGGTTCTAGAGCAATCCCTCTCGGGTCAAAGGGACAATTTGGGATTTTGCTCAAATGGGAAGCGCTGTTTGATCAGAGGGACACAAGCAATTAGAGACTTTTTATTGCTAATCATTCAAGAGAGGCAAAGAGAGCTTGATATAATCGCTGAGAGGCATGCTGTGTCACAATTCTCTCATCGTAGCCGCATTCAGGTATCCTCAGATTTGTCTGTGGTTATACATATAGCTTGGTGTAGATAAATGCAAATGTGATCGATCATAAAAAGAGGACCCAATTGGCTTTGTTGCATGGACTCTTCAAGATGTGTGATGCAGCTGCATCAAACACTTGTATCCATTCTCATGGGCTCTTCTAGTACCTTTCGACATTGTTTTCCATGATGACTAAAACATCACCACACCTTGCTCTTCTTGAGACCTAATTAAAATATCAATGTGTTTGTCATTTGATTCTTCATTATAAAGCTAGCGCATTATTTTCTATCAATGCTATTTTGTACCTTTTTTCATTTAGAATAATTTTAAATTTTAAATTATTTAAATATGGTCCTGAGTCCTCGAAGCCAATAGCCTATCAAGTTTCAAGCAAATATCTTTCAGAATTTTCTCAACATGACTACAGATCACAGATATCTTATGTTAGATATCATTCCATATTGTTTCTATATATTCATCATCCCCTACAAGTTACTTTCATGAGAAGACTATTCTTTTTCTTTCCAGATCAGATTGAGAATCTAGAACGTTGTCTTCCCTGAATTAGATCAAAAGCAGTGGTTATCATATTATTCAGTGAGATGTAGAAGACTGCATCATGTATCAAAACATGAAAAATAATAGCTCGAATTTCAAGAAAAAAAGAATCTCTCCTTTGTTTCGAACACCTAAAAACTTGTATATCACTTGCTCATTACCGCCTCCTAAATCTATAGTATATCACTTACGCATTGCCGCCTCCTTAATCTACTTGAACTCATCTATCTCCTCACCTTCTCCATTTGACACTGATTGTTCATTACCTGATTTCTTCTGTGTCATCTATCTCCTCTCATAAGAGGCTTGCAGGAGTCAACACATTTATACTCCATGCTGTTGTTGTAGTATGTCATTGAGCCATCCCAAAGCACTTGTTTTTGGTGAAGAATTTCTTATATAGCAACAATAACTGGTCTAGAACTAGAGTTTCTTGGATTGTTCCTCTTATTCTGACACCTTGGGTTGTTACAAATAGATGACCGTGTCATCTTTCAAATATCTGTTAATGTTTAGGGCTAATTGGAACCAAATATTGAAAGGTAAGATGGTTGGGTCCCAACCTATCATACCAAATGAAAGAAACCTCTTATGATGCTCAAAATGGCATAAATATGACAGCTGCACACTATGGAATATGAGAAGGGAATAGATCAACTCATCCAAATCAATTTTGTCAATGTCATGCATTTGTTCATTTAGTTGCTTGACTTCTACTCCAATAGTGAGATCTGTCACCCTTCCTGTGAGAGATCTTTCAGCAACATTCTCCCCAAAGATCAGCAAAATTGCGATGCACCAACCTGGTCAATGCAGTGACTGGACATCCAATTTGATCTATGCTCAAATGAAATAAGAGATACAAGCCTCGTGTACAAAGTTAGAAGAGAAAACCTCACATATGAGATGACACCTGTTCTCCTCTAGGTTCCTTCCATAGTTTCCTGCTTTTTCGGCGAGTCGTGGATGTATAGGGTTCATGGGCGTCTTGTATCTTTTTCCTATCTCTTTTGCACCTCTGGTGCCTCTTCTTATAATATTATCACCATTTGAAAAAAAAGGTGCTGCAAACCACTAGTACTTCATCTGGTACATAGACACTTGGTCTCTTCATAATGAATCCTTCATGTTGACCCGAAACCACAATTGTGTGCCTCAATTCATATAATGAATCCTCGTCATTATCGGTTTCCCCTAGCACGCACCTGTTTTTTCTAGTTGTTGAGAATAGAAGCGCACAAACAATAAACTGAAAAACAAACCACAGATCAAACACACATAAAGACATATAGATTTTACGTGGTTCCCTTTCGAGGTACGTCCTCGGGTTCAAACCAGATCCACTATGCTCAAAGGCAAGAAAACGTCGAAGAGACAGCTGACCCTTTGATCATTTTCGTTCATGTCCCTTCTCTCAGGCTCACGACCGAACCAATACATATCTAATAATCAGGTTCCACAGAACCTAACACTAGGGAGAACTGAGAAGCAAACAAATGGCTTGTCTATTGTATTGGGGACGTAATGATGTATAAATAGTTCTGTTGGTTACTCAAGAGCAGCTAATACCAGTAGTCAAGTTGTAGATGAGATCCTAATTGGATTTTGGTTTGTAATCATCTGAGCCCTTGTATCATTTGTCTCATGATATCAGAAAGGAAGATAATGAAACAAAACAAACTGGAAAATGGAGCTTTGGTTTTTGAAAATTTTCTTTGAAATGTAATTGTTAATATTTCTTTTTTAATTCATGACTTCGTTCATCATTATTAATGCATTGTCCTTTACATGGAAATTTATCCATGTATTCTTTCACTGAATATTTGCATAAATACTTTCATTTACTTATGAATCAGGAACTTTTGGATTTTGATATCTGCCAAAATTGTTCTGTGCTATTTTCTATCATCAGAACTGTTTCACCAGGATTACTGTTTATGTCTATTTATTTTTGGCATCTATTCAATATATTCACATCTTTAACATATGAATGACCTGTACATATGGTCTGGCACGTCATTCCTTAATCAATCCATTTAATAGATTTTCTCAGATGTGCATTATCCTTGTAAGCGTCACCATATTCTTCTGTTGATGTGTTCCATTTGCACATTATTTTGACATTTTGGGTTTCCTTTTAGTAAGGGGATGTGAATTTGTAGTTGGATTGTTGTCATAGTACATGCTCTGATTTTCTAAATGAACTCGCCAAATATCACTTTTCTCTTCTCTCTCTCTCTCCCCCTCACTCCCTCCTGTCTGGTTTATATATAATTGGCAATTACTTCTTTCTTCTAGGCGTTGCTTAGGTTCAGGTTCCTACAACGAGAAGTGGCAGTTCAAAATCAGCAGCATCCTACTTCAACAGCATCTGAACTAGACCTGCTAAAACGTCGAACTCCTTTCTCTATCTTGAGGTATCATTCTGTTCCCTGTTGAATGTGTTTCTTTTGTTCAATGAAGTCTTCTAGCTCTTCTAGGCCATTGAGTGAAATACCTGAGGTTAAATTCTATGTTTAGAGCCAACTACAATTGCCTTTTTTTTTTCAGTATCATTTCTTGGAATATATATTCTGGGAAAAACTTGTAGTGGTAGAGTTATTTCTCTGTAAAACAAAAGCTTTTGGGAAAATACCTCTTGATATTTTGATGACAGGAAAAAGGGTTTCTAAGAAAAAAAAAGAGATTTCACTTCTCAGGGTAGAGGTCTCGTTGAGCTGAGCATGTGACCAGTCTTGGGATTATGGTGTATCAATCAGCTATCCATTTGATAAACAATACAATGCATGAAATGAAAATCCAATCTCTGCTAGTTTGTTCATTTTTTTATTTGTTATTTTTATTAAACTTGTTGAGATACACTTGCTTTTCTTTCCAAACACTTATTGCATTTGTTGTTGACACATTAAGCAATTCGATGGAATGTGAAGATTAGATCATTTGCAACTACCCATTGGCTTTCTTCCAAAACTAACTTGTCGTGTGAACTCATGCTTTTGCAGGGAGAGATTCATCCCCGGTGGCAAGAAGGGTGATTGCTCTCACCCAGTTTTTGGGGAATCAAGTAGCTCACATATGAAGCTCCCAATTATTTCAGTAGACACAAGAAATTCTGGTTCACCTGAGAAATTCTTCAATGAAAATATTCAAATTCTAGATATTGCTACAAAAGTCCAAGTGGGCACACTTTTGATGCCCAATTCATTGGCGTCTTCAAGTGAAGAGTTGCAGGAGGAAACCTCTTTACCCAATTCACCATCTGTAAGTGAAGAATTACAAGAGGAAGCTGATGAAGTTCGTCAAAGTTCAGACTTTATATGGCAAAATAGGAAGGTGTCTACCCACAATCTTGATTGGGACGAAACCATGAATACTGATAGATGCTTGCACAGTGATTGGGAAGGGGAAGCTGCAATAGAAGAATCTGACCCCCACCCAACATTTCATCATTGTTGGGAAGGGAATAATGCAACAGTAGAGTTGCTAGAAGAAGCTTGTCAAGAAACCATGAACACCAATACATCCTTGAATGGTGGTTGGGAAGGAGATGCTGCATCAGAAGATCCTGATGCAAACTCATTATCCCATGGGGGTTGGGAAGGGAATAATATGACAGATGAACCTGTCCCTGGCACTAGGCAGTATGTAGCAGGGGAACATACTAATGGAACCTGGTCAAATGTTTATTCACTTCCTCGGAGTCTAAGAGATGAGCAAAATGAATCTACATATCAGGGTCGGCAAGAAATTGTTTCAGATAATGAGGAAATCCGCCAGCTTCTTGATCGGTAAACTGTTGATTCTTTTGTATCCTCTTAAACTTTGTATTTACTTGTTGCTGTGGTTTGCAGATTTGGACAAATCGACACTACTATGCGTATTTAATACTTTTTAGTTCAATATTTTTCCGAAACATTTTACCTATGCTATTTTTTATTACCAATATATTTTGTAATTTAGTTTTTGAAGTTCGACCCAAAAAAAAAAAAAAAAATCTTTTGTAACTCTGTGATTCTATTGAAGTTCCTTGTAACTAGATATCAAGTTTCAAGCTTGAACCTTAATGCTTTAGGTCCTTCAATGTTCTCATGGTGTGTGTTTCTGTTATTGTTTTGAATGCAGAAGACATGTATCAACTGCACTTGCAAGTGACTTCCGCGAAAGAATGGACGAGTTGTTATTGTCCCATTTACATAGACTAGAAAATCATTCGATTGATGATTGTCAAGACCGAGACGAGACTGTCTGCAGCAAAACTCATCTTCTATGTATCAGTTCCCCCACCATTCACTAGTAAGTTTTTCTCAAATTTTCATATATTTGTTAACCATAGCTTGATGATGCTGCTGCAAAAGTAGTTAAGCTCTGAAATGTCTTTTCATGGTTACAGGAAATGGAGCTCTTGTATGAACTGAAAGGGGATATTATGCAGATTCATCAAGAAATGCTTGAATTGAGAAGATCAATTGAGAGCTGCAGCTGCATCAATATGCAGAAACAGATGCAACATCCCATTACGCAGCAGGATTCAGGTGAGATAATGAGTTCTATAGATTCATCATTCATCATTTGTAAATTTGTTCTCAAGTCTACATATATAGATATATCTACCACCATATTTTTTTTTTCTGTTGGAGTTGATACATTAACATTTCTTCTTCAAAATGAGTATTTTTAAATGCCTATGTTGTATTTAGATATTCATGAATTAGTCATAGTAAAAGCAGATTTCAGAAAAAGTCTTGGATGACTTATACATGTTGTAGCCACACATGAAATGAAAAGGGAGAAGAAAAAGGATTTTTTTTTTTTTCATTTATTTCATCATATATTGACTTGTTCATTAACTTGTAGAGGTTCCCATGATAAGTAGGATCCCAAAGAAGAATTTTCATGGCTCCCCTATATATAGCCAAACACAGGGCAAGTGATGCGACAGACACACTCGCACATGAACTGAGAAAACAGGGAGACAGAGACTTATAGGATGGAAAGGGAAATGGTTGGTTTGCAATCTTTGTAATCTATCTCGGAACTTCTTTCTTAGTTTTGCTATGGACGTAGGCAATTTTGTCGAACCACGTAAATTCCTGTGTTCTTCGTTGTTCTTGCTTGTGTGATTGTTTGATTGTGTGATTTGTTTTTCATTTACAACATATTTATTTCCTCACATATACCATTCAAATGTGTTACTCAAGTAACAGCTGATATATATATATATATTTCCCTCTCATACTCTTATATTTTTATGTAGGTTTTAATGGTTTTGCTTTTACTTGGTCTTCCAGTTTTTTCACTAATCTGTGAACATAAAATATCATATGATATCTTATTAATGTGAATTTTTTTCATTAATTGGGTATCATCTAGCTCATGATTTCACATTGTTATAGGTTTTTTCATATGGTTTTACTTTGATTTTCCCATTCAGATTTTTCCTCCTCTATAATATAATCTTAAGCATCTGAAGCGCTGCACTCATATAGAAACCTTTTTTTTTTTTCATTTTTCTTTTTGTTAGCAAGTGGACCAGGACAGACATTACTCTCTTCAATGAGGAAAGGTACTTGTTGCATCTGCTACAATATGCAAGTTGACTCGCTTTTGTACAGGTAAATACCTTATTAATGTCAAATGATGTTTCAATGAAGCCTCTACTGTCCCAACATCATCTTTTGAAGTTGGCAAATCTTTCTTTCAACTCAGAGGGGGGTTGGCCGGACAGTAAAAAAAGCTCCCCTCATTAAGGGATGTCTTGAGTTTAATTCACGCTCAAACACCTTTGGACCACTCCTTATAGGGTTACTCCCCATTGACTTATCCAGTATGTGTGGATTGTTAGGTTTACACATGCTCGTGGGATTAGCCTCTACTTTTCCAACATCATCTTTTGAAGTTAGGAAATCTTTCTTTCAACCCAGAGGGAGGTTGACCGGACTGTAAAAAAACTCTCCTCATGAAGGGAGGTCTTGAGTTCGATTCACGTTCAAACCCCTTTGGACCACTCCCCATAGGGTTACTCCTCATCGACTTATCTAGTGTGTATGGATTTGGGAGGTTTACACATGCTCATGAGATTAGTGTCGCCTCAAATATAAGGTGGGGATACCCATGTTTAAAAATAAAAAAAACTCTCTTTCTACAAATCTGATACGCCATAGCCAATTCATGTTGAAATGCACTTGATTGCTGCAATATCTTGTACATTTCCTGATTTTTTTTAAGTAATCGTATGTTTTTTTCAAGGTGTGGGCATATGTGCACTTGCTTCGATTGTGCCCATGAGTTGCAGTGGAGCGGTGGTGTGTGTCCTATTTGTAAAGCTCCAATTGTGGATGTTGTGCGCTCTTACTCTGGTACTAGAAGATTGATTCTTGAAGATGAGGACCCTAATTCATTTGCAGCATTTGAAGTATCATATATTGATTAAATTATGCTTGCATTTCATGGTTCAAATATCCAATAAAGAGCTGCATTATGATTTCTACTAATCCAGTTTTGCATGTTAGTGTTTTACTTACAGCTATGAATAAGTTTCTTGTGTATTCATGAGAGACTATTGGAAAATACATTTTGTACAGTTATTTTGAGACTGAATGAATTGCATTTCATTCATATTTGACATTCTCCTTTTTTATTCTTTTTTTTTTTTTTCTTCATTTTCGTTGAGGTAATGCTAATAGTAAATATTTTGCTACGTTATCATTGTTGCATGTTACCCAACGTTGGATAGTTCAACTAGTTACTTCTCGTCTCAATAAGCGAGAGGTTGTTAGTTCGAGTCCTAGTAACATAAACCGTGGATATCATGTATGGGTCTGAGGTGCTCTCCAGAAGGGTTTAGCGGTCCCTTACCTCGTAATTTCCTTCGATTATAATAAAAAAAAAAATTTGCTGTATATTCCATAATGAGTGTCAATATCACAATTTAAATGCTCATCTTTACAACTATAAAAGTCGTGAATTTCTGTCATAATTGATGTATAATTGGGTCATAGAGAACAGTTTTTCAATCTATATAAACAATTCAAAATAATGGATAAATGATTTTGAAGATGCCAATAGTGCTATTAAATAAATAGAAATTTAACTCCAATCAACTTTAACATGCATTTTCCTTTTTCGTTTCCCCTTTCTTTTTCTCCTATTCCGTTCCTTTTCCAAAACGGGCAACAACTCCTCTCGCCAATTTCTCTCTCGCCCAATCCCTAATTTTTAGTGACACGCTGCTCGACGCCGTTGGCAGTGCCGGTCTCAGGGGCGTTAGGCTCATTGCGGCCCCTCAGATTTCAGGGGCCGCAATTCTGTCTTCGCTTTGGTTCTAAACCATTTCCTATCCTGGCCATTTCAAAAAATGCAAACGTTTACCCAAATTTGAAACCCCTTAAGATGATTCCACGATCATGTTACCTTCCAAAACCAGGTTCAAAACTAGGAGAGGATGCTCACTTCATATCTGAGGAAGAGCAAACTTTTGGTCTGGCTGATGATGTTGGTGGTTGGGCCAGGTATGGTGTTGATGCCGGAGAATTTTCGACAATTCATGTATTATGCAGAGATTGCAATGAACGAGGAACCCAAAGGAGCCATTGACGCCATGAGGGTTTTAAAGAAGGGTTCTCAAGAAGAAAAGCCATTGGAGGGTCAACTGCATGTATTGCCACACTCAGAGACGAGTGCATACATGCTGTGAACATTGGTGATAGCGGTTTTCTTGTCGTCAGTAAGGGAGGCGCCGCCTTCCATTCCCCTGTTCAGCAACACTACTTCAATTGCCCTTATCAGCTGGGCAGCATAGGTACTAATAGTGATCCACCCTCCAATGTAGAGAAAATCAAGTTTCGCCTCACAACAGGGTATGTGATTGTTGCCGGCACAGATGGTCTGTTCGACAACTTGTTTGACGATGAGGTGGTCGAAACTGTAGTTCAGGGCAACAAAGAGGGTTTGGGTCCAAATGAGATGGCATCTAGGATAGCTCAGCTCGCACTACAGAGAGCACATCGTGGACGGGATACGCCATTCTCCATTGCTGCTCGAGAAGCTGGTTACCACCATTCTGGTGGCAAAATTGATGATATCACTGTCATTGTCGCCCATATTGCCGGTGCTGATGTGAAAGATCGTGATGTAGCACGGGTTTTCACTGGAAAATCAGAATCTCCTCGGCATATCGACTCGAAAATTAGAATCTCGTTCAAATTGGAAACTCGGTCAAGAATTAAAGAGATCATGGAAATTTCTGTTTTGATATTGTTGATGAATATAAATTAAAGTTGGGTTTTCCCGATCTGGCCGCTATTTGAGCAGGTTCTATGCAGATATGCCGTCCTTCACCGCAAACCCATCATCACGCTACTTCACCGTTCAGCCAGTCTCCACCCAGAACCAAAGTTTAAATGAAGGCCTGAGGATAGCCATTTGTTAATTACCAAGTTACCATATATGTGTACACCCTTCAAGAGACTTTTCAACTTTGTAACCGTTTAGACATTTGTCTTTTCTCTCAAAACACTAGATTTTAAAATGTCAGGAGTAAAATTATCATTTTGTCTTTCGTTTGTTTAGAAAACGAAGAATTGTCAGCATTGTCCGAACCATCTGGCAGAATATTTTTCATTTGTTTGAACGTTCAGACGAAAATTAGATATAAAATTTCATCATTCGTTCTAATGATCACTCTGGATAGTCTGAACATCTTAAACGAAAGCATGTAATGGTTTTGAAAAGGGTGCAGTGGAAACATGTGGGGAGACTAAAATATGCAGGGTGTTAAAGGGTAGTGGCTTGTCAAGGTGAAGGGGTCCACGGTGAATGATAGAAAGAAATTGATTGACTGGGATTGGTTGAGGGAACTAGGGGCTGGTTTTGGGTTTCAAACAGATAGGTTGGATAGGGACGATGGGCAGCGGGTTATGACGATGATGGTGAGAAAGGGATGAAGCCGTGGAAGGCAAGAGGCGGCAAGTTGCAGATCTTCAGAGCAGCAGTTCAGGACGAGCCGGGCTGGTTGCAGATAACTATGTGGCAGAGGCGTCGATGGCTAAATGAGGCTCAGTGGGACTGCAGGCAGTTCTTGGGCAGCAACAGAGATGGTTATGGGTCGTGTTTGGAGAGCGTCCCACGTAGCAGAGAGGTTGTGGAGAACTTGCCTGAGCAGTAGGTGGACAGGTTTGACGCTGTTCTAAGTTGTAGCAACCAGGTTCCACGAGCACGGATGGGGCACAACCGTTGATTGGTTTAGACGTCGGACAGAGGTGGTCGCCGTGCTTGGGCGATCTAGAGCAGAGCACCTTCAAGTAGGAGTGCTGCAAAATAGAGAAAGAGGAGGGGAGAGAGAAGAAAGAACAAGTTACCTCAAATGAAAGAACGAGAGAGAGGAGAGAAGGAAATAGAAGATCGTTGGACGATCCAAAGTTGTTCGGATGGAGTATTAGATCTATCGTCCAGAAATTTTATATTACAATTTTCATCGGAATGGTCCGAATGGTCGAACGAACAAAAAAAAATTCTGCCAGATGGTTTAGACGATGCAGAGGATTTATCGTTTTCTTAAAAAATGAAAGGTGAAATAGTAATTTCATTTTAACATTTTGAAATCGGATGTCAGCTGATAGAAAAGTCAGGTGTCTAAATGACCACTCAAAAAAATTATGATATGTCCTTATCTTCTTGTAGAACTGGTGTGTTGTTGACTACTACTATAAATTTTAGGCGTTAGTCTATCTTTTCGTCGTTCTCAGTGTCGTATTTTTCCTGTGTCTGGATTGTTTCTTACTTTATCTTGTCTGAACTAGACTTTTAATTTTTATATTTCTTATCTATTTGGCCTTTGTTTCTCTTTTTGTGTGAATAAATGGAACCTTTATTAAAAAAAAAAAGGTTAACAATACAAGCATTTTTTTCCCTCTTAGAGACACCCGTATGAAAAAAGATTGAAATTATTCATGCATTGATTGTAATTTTGTCTTTATTGCTATGAAAGGTCGATATGAATGAATTTGTCCTTTTGATAGACACGACTCTAGAGAATAGTCTCTGTTCATGTTTATGGTGGGGTTCTAGAAGTCTTCGTTCCATCTCATTCATTTCACATTCTAAAATTTGTTCCAATCTCAATTACATTAAAATTTTAAATATAAGGAATAAAATCATGATAATAGGAATAATAAAAGCTTTATCAATTAACCAAAGCACATAAACTTAACTGCAAAAACCCTTATTAGAAAACCACATTTCATTAATATAAATTTAAGATTTAACCATACAATGCTTCAACTGATATTTCTTTCATTACATCACAATGCCTGCTTATAAGATCATCTACTTAGATTTTGAGATTTGGGTTCCTTAATCTTAAGCTTACAAACAAGAATCCTCATCTTTGGGCTTCTTTACAGTGAAAGAGTTTTTCAACTCAGATATTGAGTAAACTTAATTCAAACTCATTTAAAACTCAGTGAGCTCAACCCAACAAAATAAAACCTTTTACACCAGCTTTCCTACTATGGATCATGGATTTCCAAATACATGGCTTCAATCTCTGGATCAGGGATTTAAAAACCGGTCATACCGGTATATCGGCCGATATACCGGCCGGTAAATTTCTCTCTCTTCCGATTTTTTTTTTTTTTTTTTTTTGGTCCGATTTTTTTTGGATAATGTCGGAAAATTTTGGGCTTCTTGAAAATATAATTTTTTCATTAAATATCGGTCATATACATACTCAAATTATTTTATTTAAGTTTCATCTATTTTCAATATTAAAATTAACAATAGATGATTTTAACTTATAAAAGTATGAAAATGTCACATCAATTCTCTCAAGTCTCATCAATAAGTGGATCCTATTATATAATTAATCAATATAGGAAAATTAATAATAAAATAAAAATAAAACTTCTTATCTCATAGCTCCACACATATTAAAAATTTGAATTAATGCCTATGTTATTGGGTAATTATAAATACATACTTACTTTTTCAATAATTTCAATTTCATTCCTAACATTTGAAAGTCATGTATAAATGAGTCTCTTTATGTATTCTAATGTGTGAATAATTTTTAGGAATAATAAAATATTAACTATATAAGAGTCCACTTATGCTAAGATAATAAAATGACAAAAAGATTTTAGCCATCATGTATTTATGTTGCCATGTATACACCTCACACACTTTAATAAATTGAAATTGAGTCAAATTAATTGAATAGTATTTAAAATTCAAATTATGTTTTTAAAATTTTCAAGAAGTGGTAATAAAAGGTAAAATAGTATTTTATAAGTGAAGACCTCTAAATAATATCATATTGTTTTTTTTTTTTTAGTATTAGTTATCTATCAAAATTTAAATTCATTTTAAGTAAATCTCAATGAAATTGAATTTCACATCTCAAAATTTGAATCACATCAAAGCTTGTCCAAATTTTCTCAAAACAAATGTAATATTACTATGGATCCAGCTCTTCATATGGATAACCCGGGACGTGGAAATAAAATCTTGCATACGTGTCTTCCGGAAGTCGCTCATCATTAGACGTGTAGTCGGATGTTGATGATGGATTGTGGTACTGCCAACTATAGATGAGGGTTGCGATTGACGATCTGAAATCGACATGGACTGCATATTACTGGATAATGAGTTCGTGTCGAAGTGCCCATAGCTCGGTTGACCATAATATCCTGTTGGCGTATATCCGAAAGATACATATCCTTCACCGGGCAAGTTTGTTCCGCCATGAGGAGGTGTATGTTGCCTATCATCCTGTTGGTAATGGACTTCACTCATGTTGGGATAATACCCCGGTGGCCCGGCAGGCTCAACATCCACAACAATATTTGGATGAGTAAAATCCAACCCATCATCTGACCCATTACCGTCATCGGTAAATGAATCAGAATCAGATCTAGCCGACCCATAATAACGTCTGCTGGGTTGGCTGCTCGGAACAACAGGTTCTTTTCCTCTTAATGATCTCCTCCTCTGTGAAGAGCTAGATACCCCATCTGTCCCAGTGGGCCGTTCACTAACAGAATGACGACATGGAGCCATCCTTGTACTTGTCTGACGTTCTAGACCCACATTTGGAGGGCGGGACACACTTATTGAATGGCGACCTTCATTTTCCGCCTCGTCCTCGGAATCTTGCAATTCTCCCAACTCTATACTTTGATCTAAAAATGATATATCTAGATCATGCAGTACAGGTTGTTCTTCCTCTTCGAGCCATTCACTTAATGGATCATTATAGGTAAATAGAGACTCGAGGTCGATTGGGACGAAAAAATCATCGGTATCTTCACGTGTCAACTCGGGTACCCTCAAATTCCTTGCCCTTAGCCTCTGATTGTAGTGTAGGTACACTAAATCATTAAGTCTTTGAGATGATAATCTGTTTCGAGGCTTGCTATGGACATATTTAAATGTCGACCAGTTACGCTCGCAGTTGGTTGCACTGCACGTCTGGCTCATCAGCTTGATGGCATACTTCCTCAATATAGGTGAGCTGTTGCCAAAATATGTCCACCATTGGGTAGCACTCATCGTCGCCGTCTCTCTCAACCTAACATCGGCAGCTTCATCCGCAAATGACTCCAAGCGGTTCTCAAAATTGTGTAACTTCAAAACAAAAATAAAACACAATTAGTATTATCGGATAATGAACAACTTTCAAATCATCAAAAATATGAAAATCATAATGAACAGAAGTAGTACATCTCTAAAACATGCCGCCCGTTCACCAGGATGCATGACACCCATAATCTCCAATGTCCGTCTTACGCAGTTACGAATTGAGTCGGTCGACAGTTCTAAACCTAACTCATTAGGTTTTTTTGAGAAGGGATTCAAATAATATGCTGCCAAGTGAAATACAATGCGATTAGCCTAAATATAAGATATGCACAATAGTAAGATATAAACACACTAGCGAATAAAAAACTAACCTGCAACGTACTGTGGGTTGGAGATGAAAAATTGATTAATCCTGTCGTTGATGATTTCCATGAAGTGAACCGGAGGATTAACTTTCGCAACTTCAGTTTTAGCCTTTATCATGCATTCAAATACATATGGGAGCGTCGGCTTCTTATCTCCGTCTACAAATCGGAGTGCTGTGACTATGGGTGCAGAGATGTTGATGGCTGATACGATACTGTCCCAGAACACTTTAGATACAAATAAGTGTGTAATGTTCTGGTAATATCTTTGATGTTCAGCGTTCCTCATGTCGAACGCATTCGCAAAGGACCTACTTCTCGCCATCTTCATCAATTCTGTCTTGCTTCTTAAGAAGCTCTGCAACGTAAGGAATACTGTGGCGAAACGTGTTACTGCAGGTCGCAGTAGTTCACGACGTTTCGTGTACTTCCTCATTACCTCTAAGATTCTAACATGATTGTATATAAATGTGGTGACATCCTTACACCAGTCAATTAGGTTCGCAAATTCCCTCACATTAGCAAAATCTTTGAGGATCAAGTCTATGCAGTGGGCCGCACAGGGGGTCCATAAGATCCACGGGTATGTGTTCGCGACCTTCCTCGCTCCCGACTTATAGCCCGCTCCATTGTCCGTTACAATTTGGACAACATTCTCAGGTCCAATTTCTTCACAGACAGACACCATCAAGCTACAAAGAAAGTCACCATCATTTACTCGGCTTGATGTGTCGTATGATTTATGATACACTGTGCCACATTGATTATAAATGAGGAAGTTAACGATACTACGGTTATCGTCACTCTTCCAGCCATCCGACATAAGGGTTACTCCCGTATCCTCCCAGGAAGACTTAAAATTATTTACCATTCTCGCATCCGCTGTATTTCACGGGGGATGAACGTGGTAGAAATCTCATACGGCGATGGGAAGTTGATATTAGGTCCAGCAGTTGCGGATGCAAAGCACACAGACTTAAAATATGGACTTAAGATATCAGTCGGTGGCCGATGGCTGTCGGTGAAAAACTTAGTGACTGCCGTCCCAACTAATTGTTTTGCCGTCTTTGTCTACTTGATTTATTTTTCCTTGTTTCAAGGAAGTTGGTCTGTCCCACATTGGATCACCAGCACCAACTGTATTCGGATTTACACCGTAGCGTTCAGGCCTTGCTTGTTCTCCTCCTCTGAATGCATTTTTGATGGAATTCCATCGGCCCATAAGTCCAGATTTTTTTCTGGATGATCCATGCACAGTCCCTGATCCACTCGCACCGCCTGTGTAGAGTATTAAAATTCAGTATTTGGCATTTTAATGTAATTGAGAAATAAATTGTTTTTTTTACATTAAACAATTAATTTAAAGAAATTAACCTGCACCACTCTGCTTTCTGATGTCATGTTCGCGGCGACTAATTCGCATTGCACGCCGCAAGTCTCTGTCCTCCTCAATCTCGTCTGGATCCTCTTCTGAAGACGACGGGACATTTTCCATGTATTGGCCCTCTCTTTCAGTTTCTAAACAGTCGGCCATTATGTGACCGATAGCATGCTTTTTTGCTTCAGTCCTTATTTTCTTTTTTTTAGCATTCACTTCCAGTAGTTGCCTGCAAATAATTTGCGCTTGTACTGGTGCGCGTTTGCAAGCAGCCACATCTCCCGTCTTTCCGGCTATATGTGCCTTCAAACGGGTTATTCCTCCAGATACCATCTTCTCACAGAAGTTGCATTTTACTTTGTTGTTACTATGTCGTTCACCGAACGACCATGCTGGATCTTCATTGTTCTTTGCCATTGCTGTTTAAGAATTTGATTTTTTTGATACATTTACACATTTTTTCACAATTTATCACATGAAAATGGGGTATTAAATGATAAAATTAAAAAAAAAAAATAATCTGCTGTGAAACTGAAACTTATTACAGTAATAAGACACTACATAGTAGAGGCTTCAATGAAAAAATTAAACTGATTTTTTTTATACATTTACACATTTTTTCACAATTTATCACATGAAAATGGGGTATTAAATGATAAAATTAAAAAAAAAACATAATCTGCTGTGAAACTGAAACTTATTACAGTAATAAGACACTACATAGTCAGAGGCTTCAATGAAAAAATTAAACTGATTTTTTTGATACATTTACACATTTTTTCACAATTTATCACATGAAAATGGGGTATTAAATGATAAAATTAAAAAAAAACATAATCTGCTGTGAAACTGAAACTTATTACAGTAATAAGACACTACATAGTCAGAGGCTTCAATGAAAAAATTAAACTGATTTTTTTGATACATTTACACATTTTTTCACAATTTATCACATGAAAATGGGGTATTAAATGATAAAATTAAAAAAAAAACATAATCTGCTGTGAAACTGAAACTTATTACAGTAATAAGACACTACATAGTCAGAGGCAATGAAAAAAAGAACCTGATTTTTTTGATACATTTACACATTTTTTCACAATTTATCACATGAAAATGGGGTATTAAATGAAAAAATTAAAAAAAAAACATAATCTGCTGTGAAACTGAAACTTATTACAGTAATAAGACACTACATAGTCAGAGGCTTCAATGAAAAAATTAAACTGATTTTTTTGATACATTTACACATTTTTTCACAATTTATCACATGAAAATGGGGTATTAAATGATAAAATTAAAAAAAAAAAATAATCTGCTGTGAAACTGAAACTTATTACAGTAATAAGACACTACATAGTCAGAGGCTTCAATGAAAAAAAGAACCTGATTTTTTTGATACATTTACACATTTTTTCACAATTTATCACATGAAAATGGGGTATTAAATGATAAAATTAAAAAAAAAAATAATCTGCTGTGAAACTGAAACTTATTACAGTAATAAGACACTAAATAGTCAGAGGCTTCAATGAAAAAGAACCTGATTTTTTTGATACATTTACACATTTTTTCACAATTTATCACATGAAAATGGGGTATTAAATGATAAAATTAAAAAAAAAACATAATCTGCTGTGAAACTGAAACTTATTACAGTAATAAGACACTAAATAGTCAGAGGCTTCAATGAAAAAAAGAAACTGATTTTTTTGATACATTTACACATTTTTTCACAATTTATCACATGAAAATGGGGTATTAAATGATAAAATTAAAAAAAAAACATAATCTGCTGTGAAACTGAAACTTATTACAGTAATAAGACACTACATAGTCAGAGGCTTCAATGAAAAAATTAAACTGATTTTTTTGATACATTTACACATTTTTTCACAATTTATCACATGAAAATGGGGTATTAAATGATAAAATTAAAAAAAAAACATAATCTGCTGTGAAACTGAAACTTATTACAGTAATAAGACACTACATAGTCAGAGGCTTCAATGAAAAAATTAAACTGATTTTTTTGATACATTTACACATTTTTTCACAATTTATCACATGAAAATGGGGTATTAAATGATAAAATTAAAAAAAAAACATAATCTGCTGTGAAACTGAAACTTATTACAGTAATAAGACACTACATAGTCAGAGGCTTCAATGAAAAAATTAAACTGATTTTTTTTATACATTTACACATTTTTTCACAATTTATCACATGAAAATGGGGTATTAAATGATAAAATTAAAAAAAAAACATAATCTGCTGTGAAACTGAAACTTATTACTGTAATAAGACACTACATAGTCAGAGGCTTCATTGAAAAAAAGAAACTGATTTTTTTTATACATTTACACATTTTTTCACAATTTATCACATGAAAAAGGGGGATTAAATGATAAAATTAAAAAAAAAACCTCATGTACTGTAAAAAACTACTTTTTTTACAGTTCACAGACATTAATCACTGAGAGGGTTGGGTTAAAAAATATTCATACGTTTTGGGTACATTTACACATTTTTTCACAATTTATCACATGAAAATGGGAGATTTAATGATAAAATTAAAAAAAAATCCTCATGTACTTTGAAACTGAAGTTTTTTACAGTATACAAATACTTCTCACTGAGAGGGTTGGTTTAAAAAATATTCATACATTTTCGGTATCTTTACATATTTTTTCACAATTTATCACATGAAAATGGGGGATTTAATGATAAAATTAAAAAAAAAACCTCACGTACTGTAAAAAAATACTTTTTTTACAGTTCACAGACACTAATCACTGAGAGGGTTGGGTTAAAAAATATTCATACGTTTTGGGTACATTTACACATTTTTTCACAATTTATCACATGAAAATGGGGGATTTAATGATAAAATTAAAAAAAAAACCTCATGTACTGTAAAAAACTACTTTTTTTACAGTTCACAGACACTAATCACTGAGAGGGTTGGGTTAAAAAATATTCATACGTTTTGGGTACATTTACATATTTTTCAGTAATTTATCACATGAAAATGGGAGATTTAATGATAAAATTAAAAAAAAATCCTCATGTACTTTGAAACTGAAGTTTTTTACAGTATACAAATACTGCTCACTGAGAGGGTTCGTTTAAAAAATATTCATACATTTTCGGTATCTTTACATATTTTTTCATAATTTATCACTTGAAATCGAGGTTTTTGTTTAAACATTTTAAATTAATAATTACGTTGCACGAAATTTATATTTTTTCACAGAACCTTCTTTCTAAAATGAGAGGGGTGTTTTAATAAAAAAAACAGCCACTTTTCCCAATAAATACTATTTCTTAATTCTTATGATGTTTTCTAGTACATTTTCACATTAGAAAATAAAAGAAAATGAAAAAAAAAAACTAATCTGCATGAAAAAAAATATCATACATTCATAATAAATTCTATGCTAAATTTTTAAGGCTTTAAGTATAAATAAATCACTATCAATAATTAATAATCCATATTTCTAAAACAACAACATATTACAAAAAATACATTAAATATTAAACTATACATTAAAACCATAAAATATTTAGATCAGAAGGCTAAAAAATATAAATGAAATAAAAACTTACATGAAAATGAAGATCAATATATTTCCAGTAGTTTGAACGGAATGATCTTCTAAGATAAGCTAATAATACACAAGGATTTCTAAGATAAGCCGGATGACCGTTTGTAAGATGGGGATAGGAGTTTGAAAATACCACTGCTGGATGAGTGTGTTTCGTAATGAATTTGTGGATGAATGAGGAGATGTATGGGGTACTAATATAGAGAAAAAGTTCGGTCGGTTCAGATCACGGGTTTAAAAAAAAATATTAAGAAATTCAGGCGTGGGAAACACAAAGAATCCCACAGCCTGTTGGATGGGATATGAGGCAGGATTCCTGGGCGATATTTTGGACGATATATCGCGCGATATATCGTCCGTGATATATCGCCCGATAATCGTTTAAAATATCGTCGATATTATTTTTTAAATAATTTTACAAGACCGTTACGGGCCGATATTGGGACAATATCGGCCGATATTTTGGACCAATAAACGGTCCAAATATCGACCGATATTTGTACTAAATATCGCCGATATTTGACGGGTCCCACTACCGATATTTAAAAAAAAAAAACCATACTTTCCAGCCCGATAAATACAATATCGGGCGATATTGGGCCGATATTCGGACCGATATATCGCCCGTATCGGCCGATATTGTATGTTTTTTTTTAAAAAAAAAAAGGAAAACAAATATAATATACCGATATTTTGGAATATCGGCCGATATTAGGGCCGATATTGGGGACCGTTTATCGCCCGTATCGGCCGATATTCCAACAGTACGGCCGATACTTATCGTATCGGCCGATATTTCAAGGTTTCAAAAAACCTGTATATATCGGCCGATACGATATGTATCGGCCGATATTTAAACCTTTGCTCTGGATGATTCTTTGGTACAACCTCATCTTCACTACAGAAATGGTGGATTGCATTCTCTTCCTCATCCTCTTCCATCTCTTTCCAATCTTGATCTTCAATTTACTTATAGTCTTAGATAAAAGGGCTTTCTCAGATTATCTGATTCTTCTAGTATCTTGGCAATCAAGAACTGTGCTCTTCTGTGCATTCTCTCATCTGGGTCTTCTTCCTCCATCATTGTGTAACCAGAAGGCCTTCTCAAATACTGTATATCCATTGTAAAAATTAAAACTGTTCTAAGATCTGAATCGTATCGTATTCCAATACGCTACCGGCTACAGCATGTGACGATGATACGATCACCCCTCTGGAGTAGATTAAGTGCAAGGCACTGCAATGCATGCAAACCCACGTTGGAAAATTGTTGTGTTCAGTTTTAAGGCAAGCCATACCCACACTCGGGTTTTCTTTCTCTACTCCCTTTTTCAAAATTTTAGATTAAATTACTCTTTTGCCCTTCCACTTAATTCTTCCACATCCGCTGAATGTACCGCCGAACGAACTTTTGTTCGGATGTGGGATCGACCGAATACGCAGAAGAAAAGAGGGGGGAAAATGGTGGGGCTCGTTCGAAACAATGCTTCCTTCGACGGTTCTGCGAGCGGATGAATTTAGTGGAAGGCCAAAATGGTCATTTCACCCAAAATTTTGAAAAAGAGTGTGTAGGGAAAGAAAAACCAAGTGTCTATATGGCTCCCCCACTTTTAATTAGGATTTAAGTAGGTTGTATTTGGGTTCGACTTTAAATTCATCAAGCTGTATTATAGTGGGTCAGGCACTTTGAGATCTTTGTTTTCATTATAGATGGAAATGGGCTAAGTTCGGGACAAGAAAGGTATGTAAACGGGTAATAATTTGTGCACCATGAGTTTTCTTCATCGTTCATCACCTTTAAAACGTAAAGACCATTTTGCAATTACTTTTTTTCTTCTCTCTTCTCTCTCTAAAAAATAGAGGGCAAAATGGTCTATTCCTTTTAAGGATGGTGTACTATAGTGAAAACTCATAGTGCATGAGATCATTATCTCTAAATAAATGATCTTTCCTAAAACTCTCTATAGAAAAATTTGATCAGAGGTTGTTTCATCTCGAAACAATGAAAATCTAAACCGGATTTACATGTTTGAATCTATGAGAAATGATCATATGCAAGAGAATGATCATATGCAAGAGACGTCACTGTAGTACTGTCGGGTCTATAATTTTACTATCTATTTGATGAATAATAAAAGTTTAAAATACAAGATATTTCGAATAGGTGTTGGAATGTCATTGGTGGGTCTCCAATATGTGATCATTTCTCTATAATAACAAGAAAATTCATAACTTTACCTTGATAAAATCAGTACTACAGCTTCACTTCATCCTCTCCAATTTTCCTTGTTTGATGTTTGAGAGAGAGAGAGTCTTGGATGATATCAACATAGAGGAGAGGGACTGTTAAATAGAAGTAGAGTGAGAGCAGGTAAGATGGTGGGTCACAAATGATGTCATTCAGTGATCAAATGCTGCATGCGACCTAAGGTTTCATGTGAATAATTGAGAAAATTAGGTCCTTGTGCTGCCTTTTTCGTCATCATCTATCACAGGTGGTCCAACTTTAAAATCTCAAATCAGTTCCAACCATATTCAATGATCAGATTTTCATTTTCACTAAAGTGTTCAGATGTCTCACTCGACTAATCTTCAGAGCATGTATAAATATCTCAATCCACACACTGTATAAGTTCATTGGAGAGTGCTTTGTGAGTACTATTTTGAGTGAGCAAAGCTTCAAACCCGTATGAGTATGAAGCATTATATATACTCTGAAAATTAGTCGGATGGTGCAGTGTAGCAATGCAATATTACAATATAAAAAATGAATTTAAAGAAACATACCATAAAAATTATATGAGACTGTAATTCAAAAGAGTAGAATAAAAAAATTACAATATGTGTAAAATTGAAATCTTAGAAAATAAAACTCACTCTCATAGCTTCTCTTTACAAGATTAGCACAACTCTCATAGCAATTCCTTTCACACATTCAATTCTACATCCTCTTATTTATAAGAGAAGGATACTAGAAATAAGAGATAAAAATCATATAGAGAATCTCTAAAAAATCTTCAATCTCCAAAATAGAATGTAGAAATAAAGAGAGAGAATCTCCTTCATAAGCTTTGCATGTTTTATTTATTTACTTGCAGACCGAGTTTTATTGAAATAATTGACTCAAAGGTAAGACTCTGTTGAGTTGAATCCACTCAGAATTTCAGCTTAGTTTTTGAACAAGTTTCCAAAGTCTTAATCAATGGAAAGTAGCAACCAATATAATTAGCATGCCTAAGTTAGGATTTCTTTGAATCTTTCTATGTTAGGAAACTCCATCAGCTTTGGCATATCTAATCCAACAGCACACGTAGAGATTTTACACTGGGTATTCTGCGATTTTTCATATGTAAATTCAAAAAACTAAAAAATAAAAAAAAGGGTCTAGATATCAAATCAAACATATATGAGTGATATGTATCATCTCAGCTTAGTGTCAACCAATGTCACAAATATCGACGGTATTTTCAAATTTACCGTGTTTTTATCGGCAAAATACCATTACCGCGTTAAAAACGCGTTTTTATCGCCAAACGATAAATTTCCGGTAAATTCCCGAGAAATTCCCGGTAAATTTCCTATACCATTTTTATTTCATTAATTTTTTTATTTATTCTATTTTTTTTATTTTTTAAATATTATAATTTCAGCGAGATTTTCCCGTTAAATTCTCGATAAAAATTCGAGAATTTAAAAATATCCCGTTATTACCAATTGCCGTTAATATCCTGAGAACGGTATTTGTCACTATGGTGTCAACAAGAAGTGACAGTAAAAGTAAAATTTTCTCCTAAAATTTCATTTGGAAAATAAAAATTAAAACCAAAATTACTTGAGCCATTAAAAACCTGACATGTGAATTTATTATTGGGGGGCGAACAGTTGATTTCTCTCTGAACCACAATGGTTAGCCATCAAATGTGTGGCCCACTAAGAGATGATAAAGCCCCAGTTAGGATAGGCTTGAAAAACCATCCACATCCAACGGGCAAAAGTCAAAGGATACATAATCGAGTTTTCTTGTTTTCTCCTCCTTTTGATCCAAATTTCAATGGTCATGTTTTCGTTGGTCTACACACATGTGACAAGTGTACAGTGCTGATGGTGACCTAAATAAATTGTAAAATTTTCTGGATTAAATATAAATAACACTTGATTTATAATTTTTAAGTGATGGGGGTCACCATTAGTATGTGCATGCAAACTAAGGATCGTGTAAGCATTAAAAATAATAAAAATGCAGTTGCATCTAGAGTTGAATGGTTTATAGATTGGGATTGTGAATTGTTTTATATTGAAATGCTATAATGATGTAATTTAATATTAAATATTATTATATTAACACTAAGTATGGGAGATGTTCTTTGGGCCCCACTAAATGAAAATGAGGTCTGACCCTAGTGTGGTTATCCCACATGTAAAAAGTTGTGGTGCATGCGTCGTGTATTGACCCCAATGTATTTAGAAAATGAAGGACGATATATATCAGTTGTAATGCATCAGTGTGTTGTGATCGAGATCCGAACAAGTGACGAACAGGTGTGGATGGATAACAAACGAATGCTTATTGGCCTATCACAACCGATATGTATAATTTCATCCAGGGATAATAATATCGGTCGATACGATATATATCGGTTTTTAATACCTTTACATATCGGTCGATAAGATATGTATCGGCCGATATCTAAAATATCGGCCAATATCAGATATATATCGGTGATATCTATCGCCGATATTGGTCGTTTTAATTAAAGAAAATAAAAGAATTATAATAGAGAGACATTTATCGGCCGATATATTGACCGAGAACCGAATATCGGTCAATATATTGTATCGGTCGATACCCTTTTTTTAACCCCTGGTTTCATCGAGACGGGCGAAACTGTCACTCCCTGACCCGAAGGGTGGGCCCGAAACGTGACTGATTTTTTTTTTTTTTTTTAAAGATAAACTGAACCACGAGTATTCTTACTGGGCCGGATCAACAGTTAGGCATACCGGTTAAACATTAGCCAATTAAGTGGACTCAAACATGTACCATATGCTTCCCCCATAAAATAGACATAAACAACATCAACACATAGCATGCTCAATTCAAATCCACCGTTGTTTAATGCAAAGCATAAGAAAATCAACTATTGATTCATCATTCAAAACATTGTCTCAAAAGGGCAACATAGCCTATTACAACAAATTAACATGAATTAAGTACCGCATACGGTACTAAATAAAAGTCAACGGTTCCAAGAACCAACAGGGAAAGATCAGGGCATTCCCCGCCGGGGGAATCCCAAGACACTGCCTTAAATTAATCGCCCTAAGCCTGAAAGAGAGGGTCCTCCTCCTCAGGTTCATCGCCTGAAAGGTGAATGGTGTGAGCTAACTAGCCCAGTGAAGGATAATTAACAATGCACATTAAGTAAATAATAAAACAGGTTAGCAACAGTTCAACATCACATGCTTGATAACAATAAGCATAATCTCAAATAATATGTCAACATCATTAAACCACTGCCATTATCCACCGTAACGCCTGCCGACTATACTGAGACCAGTATTAAGTCCCGACACGGTCAAAATACATCATTGCAAGTACATTTCCGATTCTAACTTAGCCGATACTGACACCCTCAAGTCAGCAACTGACGACAGCATGGTCCGCCCATGGTCCAGTAGACATAAACCATCTCTCATATGGCCGATATTGGTTTAATAGCCCAGGTACGTGGAAGCAGTCTTACATACACATACGATCAACATCGTAATATCATAATCATCACAGCACTCTTACCATAGTGCATCATGTATAGGCACATGAGTGGGTTCATAAAAAACTGAAACCACTCATTGCTCAATACTCATCTCATCATAAAACCTGTTTACAAAATCTGTAGAGTTAAGTTCCCTCACCGTTATGTGTGGTTTACGCTGTCTCTTTTCAAACAACACACAAGTGCACAATCAATATACAGATCAAATACATACACACGAGTAGTATTTTGAAATCTCTTGTTTCTACAAAATATCCGAGGTATATGGAATTGAGTCTCCTACTTGGTTTCTATCCTTTTTAAATCATCCACAAGATAATAATATAGTAAAAAGGGGCTCAGTCCAAAACTCGTATTGTCTTCTGGGCATTGACCAGATTGACTTATTGAGTTAGGTCTATATCATCGGGTCACTTCTCGGTTGTCTTCTGGATAAGACCAGAGCTGAAATTTTGAGTAGGCCTCGAGGTCACTCAGTACCCGACTATAGTGTCTTTCTGAAAGTGAATCACTCATTTTCCGACCAATAGAGTCGGACTGAAAGCGGATACAATAGTATTTACACTATAAATAATAAGAGAAAGGGGTTAGTACATTTTTAATTAACAAGGGGGGGTATAAATTCTCACAAAATAATCAAACACATTAAATAATAATCAAGATTAAACAAAATACTAATCAGACAATATTTTATCATTTAAAAACGGGTCCCTCGGAACATCACCTCAGAACTTGGTACAGTGGCTTCGGATCATCCGAACCACTCTAAACTGAGTCACTGGCCTCGGAATTTGGGGCCTGACTTCGGCTCGGTGCATCCGAAAGAGGTCTGGCTCGCCTCGGGCGGACTGGGCTTCGGGTGAAGCTCGGAACGTCTGAGGGTCACTGCTGTCGGAACGTCCGAAGGTTTGGACCTTCCGAGAGTCGTCTTCCCCAACTGTCTTCACCTGCAGACAGTTACGGCGAATGCACAGTAAAATACGATTCCAGAAATGGAGGGCTTCTCGGATTCGGTTTTCACATCCGTCTGGTTTGATGGACTCCTCTAGGAGTCCTCTTTCCACAGGGATTGGTTTGGAGTTCAGAAGCTCACTGGGCCATCCGATTTTAAGGGTAAATCCTCACGGGTACATGAAACCCATGGTTTTCCTTAAAACTTTAAATTGGTTTTTCTCCATCAAAACGGGGCCAAAATCGGTTTTGTTTGATTCTAAATGGGTTAGAATTGAGAGAGGAATGTAATGGATACCTTTGTTGAGGTTCCTGGGCTGAAATTCGGATTTTTGAAAATCTTTCCTTAAGCTTATTGTTACTGAAAAACAGTAGCTTACAGAGGTTTCTCGGTCGGAATTTATCAGAGAGTAGGAGAGTAGAGAGAAGAGAAGAAATGCAATTCTGCTGGGAGTTTCAAACGATTCACTGAGGCTTGAATTTATAGGAAATTGATCTGAGGAGAGACGCTGGAAAACCGCTGTACAAGCAGCAGCGATGGGACGGGACAATGGCGATCATCATTCGCGGGTAAGGTAAGAGATGGGATGGGACGACGGCAGCTCATCATTGCCGGAAATCCCGGAAATCCGGTCGAGCAGCCAGAGCACGCCTGCATGGCGTTGATGATTTTTCCTGCGGTTGCAGATCAGTCCCCAAACAGTTTATAATTTGCAGATAAGTCCTAGTTTTCATAAAAACCGATTTTTAAACTAAAAGTGATAAATTAAGAACTTAAAAACTTGATCCAACCTTACAGATGGGTTGGGTTTAGAAAACCTTGGTCACCATAAAAATTTCAGATTTTATCTCTCACTAGAAACCCTTGATTTAAATAAAAATCATATTTTACCAATAATTACTTAATTAAACAAATGTAAAAATAACCAATTTGTAGATCTTATTTTGAGATGAAATGAAATAACTACACCATAGAATGGTCTACCATCAACCACCATTTTCAAAATTTATCTCTTTTCCGAAAATCATTTAAAATAATTAAAACTCCCTTTCGAGTTTTAGACGGGCGATATTTAAATACCATTTTCTGAAATCAAATCATTCTAAACCCATAGAGGCAAATCCTTCATTAAGGAGAATATTATCCATTAATAATATACACGTATCAACAATATTTATAAAAATATACACAACAAGTGGTAAATTACCAAAATACCCCTCCAGCTGAACGGGCTGGATCACTGAGCTCACGAGCTCGGATCGGGCCAAACTTGGGCTTTCCTCAAGGCCTTGACCGAAATCCTTGAGATTGACCGGTCAAACACAAAAATCAAACTAAGCCACGCCTAATCTGGAGCAGGGTATTACAGAAACGACCGCCCGTATTGGTGAAACAATTTTTTTTTACTCCTGGACTTTATCCTAGCGGTCAAGTCCATATCTGAATTTTAAAGTTTGAGAACTAGTGTAATTAGAATAAGAGTCATTCCATTATCATCCAACATTTAATTTATATTATAGTAGGATGAAACAATATACAATCTTGTGAAAATTAAAAAAAAAAACTTTTACTAAAGTAGAAAACAATGATCATAAATGACTTGTTGTGAGTTTACATCTTGAGATATCTTTTTTTTTTCTTAATTTACGTGTGGAAACCGTGAGTTTGATTAGAAGCCCCGAGAGTTAAGCAATAACTAGATATATTTTAATTAGTCACAAATAATTATGCTATCATTTATTTGACAGTTCAATGGCAATAATTAAGTTGAATGGAAATAATTAATATGAATAACTTCTATCTATTCAAGCGCATGTATTCTTATCTGTGTTAGTGTAAAGTGAATAATTTATCATCATCTAAAGTCAAAATTTTATTTATGTGAGGCCAATTATTTAATTAGTCAAGCCTAAGTAAAAAGGCTATTTATTTTTGTGTGATGATTACTTGTGCACCTCTTATAGCGTATGCTTTGTGCGAACTTAGGAGTGGAGCCCACCAATCTGGAAAGGCTACAAATTCAGCAAATCACCTTAATTGCTTAATCAAGTGATGGTTTTAATCTTCTAAAAAAATAATTACTTAAATTCTTTATTGTCCAACTTTTATAAAAAATTTAAGGCCAAAATATTTAGGTGTCTCACCTGACTAATCATAAAGGCATGTGTAAACCTCTCAATTAGCGGAAAGCCAAGGCCAGCCATAGTCGTCAGTCTCCAAAGTGGTCGCCTCGATTCTGATTCCCATTTGAATGCATTTGCCGAATTCCCTTCTATAATCAAGTTTCCTTCTCCAAAATCTTTCCAAATTATGCAAGTTCTTTTTATGCTGAGAATTTCTGTTTCATTTGAATCCTTGATATCTACTGAGTCATTGAACATTATGGCAAACTCTGATTTATGAGAACTCCGCCAATACTCGTTGGCCCTGGTTTTCCTCTAGATGCACCTTGGAGATCAACTAAACTGGAAGTTGACAACCATTGGACAGGCTTGTTCTTCATTTGACGTTCTATGTTATTCTCTTTTCTTTCTCCTTTTCCTTTTTCTCCTTTTTTTTCCTCCTCTGTAATCTAATTCTTTTAGACCCTCTGTCTGTATTTAAACTATGTTTTTTCTTAATGAAGTTTCTTTTTGACTTAAAAAAGAAAAGAAAAACTCTCAATTGGCACATGCTAAATACGAACAATGGAAAGTTATCCTTTTTGATTTGACAAGGGACTTGATCCTAAGACTTCCTGTAAACAAGGGTGGGTTTTGACAAATCATCCAATGCTTTTATAGTTTTTAAAAACATGGTTTGATTAATTTAATCAAAATTATTTTTATAAGTCTTATATTCAATTACAAACTTTTCTAATGTGCCCCTCCAATTTCCAAATATAAAAGTGGGTTGTGCACATGTCTTACAAATAAATGATTAAAGAACAATATAATTTGAATAATAAATATTATTTTTAGATAAAAGGTCTCAGTGAATTTTATTATCCTAAGACGTATTAATAAAACAGTTAAAAACATTTATCGAAAGAGCTTTTACCATTAAAATTGATACATTCATTTTTTTCATTGTCAAATTTTATGCCTTAAGATGAAGGATAAGATAATAAAATACGTCTCAAATTTTTTACATGAGATATCAAAGTAAATTTTTTCATCCTCTTAAGTTATTACCTTCAAATGTTAATATTATCATGTAAAGAACCCATGTAAAAAAAAAGCAGAAGTAGGGGCCATTGTGACGATTAACATAAAAACAAGAAAAAGGTGCTTCTAATTAAATTTTTAAATCAACTTTTTAAATGAGACACATAGACTTTTTTAAGTGAGACACGTTAACAAGACATACCATTAAAAAGATTTTATAGTCCATTTTGTAACCATGCGAATAATTATTGCATGAAGTGTTATTTTCATCTGATGATCTTATCTTTCGATTTTAAATATTTAAAAATTAATGATATGTACTCATCAAAATTTAAGAGCTAAAATTATATGACATAAATCATCAAGAAAAAAAATAATCTTTTGTCTATATAGTTCACAAACTGTCATTCATAGTGTCTCTATTGAAAATTATTCAGATTTTGAAAAATTAAGATATTACTCTCACTTTTTTTTCTCTTATCTTATTTTATAATGTAATAAACTCAAAATTGAGGATGACATTTTTTTTTTCCTTTGCAATTTATGAGGAAAATGTTATTTTTGTTGTAAATTACCCGGCCATATTGGTGAAAGAAGTTTGGATTCTGTATCTATTTAAAATTAGTTGAGCTAATATTTTATTATTGTAAAATTTGTCTAATACATTATTATGATGAAAGGATGATCACATTTGTACTAGTGTAAACTGTAAAGTATCAATTGAAACATATAGAGAGGCTCACGGAAAGAGATGGTGATATATTTAGGTTGGACATATAGATACTACGTTTTTATGTTATCAGACACTGTTTTTCAAAATTGGGATGAAATTATCATTTTGTCCTTTCGTGTTTTGATAATCCGATCGAACCTCTAAATGGAAGAACTAATCGAACGAATCCAGGAATCGTCCAATCGAATCTCCAAATGAAAAAATCGTTCGAACGATTCCAGGAATCGTCCAATCGAACCTTCAAATTAGGGCTGAAACTCGGGTCGGGCGAGCCGGGTTTTAACAAACCCAGCCCTAACCCATGTCAAAAAAATTTGAACCCGACCCGACCCGACCCGAATTGCAAACCCGAATATGTCAACCAAACCCGACCCGAATTGCTAATACTCTCAACCCGAGAGTTGACCCGACCCGACCCGAGTTAACTCGATTTAGCCCGAGTTAGCCCGATTTTCAAAAGATGGGAAGAGGGGAAGAGGAAGAGGAAGCGGAAGAGGTGGATATTGATTTTAGAAAGAGCGAAAACAGAAGTGGAAGGGGCGTAGGGTTTTATTTAACTTATGAATTCGGGTCGGGTCGAGTCGGGTTGAAATTTAAATTCTTCAGCCCAACCCGACCCGGATTTCAGTCGGGTTGAAATTTAAATTCTTCAGCCCAACCCGACCCGGATTTCAGTCGTTTTTTTTTTTCCTAACCCAACTCGACCCGAGTTTACAATTTCTATAACCCAGCCCACACTATTTTCTGGTCGGGTCAGTCGGGTCGGGCCAAAACCCAATCCAAGTTTCACCCCTACTCCAAATGGAGTGGAGAGATTTTCAAAAGAGGTCGTTTTTCGACCTATTTTTACAAACAAGGTATCAAAATTCCTACTCTAAATTTTATGAACTCTGAGACTGATTTTAAGTGAAAAAAGTATAGTTTTGGACTTAAAAAATCGTACTGAAAGAATTAAGGAAAAATGACCCTCCTTCTTAATTCTTTGGATACGATTTTTTAAGCCTAAAATTATACTATTTTCACTTAAAATCAATTTCAGAGTTCATAAAATTAAGAGTTGATATTTTTGATAACTTGTTTGTAAAAATCGATCGAGAAATGACCTCCCTGCCAATTGTAACATTTGCGCGTTTTGCTCTGGTTTTCAAACGAGCCGGTTTCTAACCTATTTCTACAAACAATGTATCAAAATTTATCTAATCTGAATTTTATGAACTCCGAGATTGATTTTAGGTGAAAATGGTATAGTTTTGGACTTAAAAAATCGTACCCAAAGAATTAAGAGGGAAGATCATTTTTCCTTAATTTTTTTGGTACAATTTTTGAAATCCAAAACTATACATTTTTCACTTAAAATCAGTCCCGGAGTTCATAAAATTCAGAGTAGATGAATTTTGATACCTTTTTTGTAAAAATCGGTCGAGAAATGACCTTTTTAGAAAATCTCTTTACACTCTATTTGGAGATTCGATTGGACGATTTGTGGAGTCGTTCGATCGGTTATTCCATTTGAAGCCTTAATCAGATTATCAAAATACGGAAGTAAAAAATTGTAATTTCATCCTAAAATTTAAAAAACAATGCCTGCTAACAGAATTCGTAGTGTGTCAAGCCTATGTTTATTAAAAAAGTCTTTCTTGGATAAGGACTCACTAAAAATCACCGATGAATCAACTCATGTTTTTCAACTATACAAAATTTAAAATATTTATTTTAACAAATTAGTTTCGAACTATAGAAACTTTGGGAACTGTCAAAAATGTCCAATTCATTTCTCAAAGTCAGACTTTTAAACGCGTGTAGATAAAAAAGCCCCTAAAATCCATTCGATCTATTATTATTTAACAAAGACTTTTTAAATTTTAAAATCGATCAAAATCAATTGGCTTTGAGTCTCACTTTATTCTACTGCGCTTTTTAAACTTTTTGAAATTTCTCTCCTTTTTCCTTACTTTGCCCAAGACTAGGGTCTTTGCGGTAGGCCCTCAATTGTTGCTCTGTCCTCTCATCTCACTTCTTACACTTTGTCTCTCTCTGCTCTGCAATTTCTTCCTCTTTCTTAAACTCTCTCTCAAATTCCTTCATCTTTTCTCCATTCTATCTCATCTCTCTCCAATTTCTTTTCTTTTACACTCTCATCCTGCGTAGAAACTTCTCCCATCTCTCTTTGCTCTGTCCTCACTCTCTCTCTCTCTCTCTCTCTCGCTCTTTCTCTCTCTTGCTGCCATGCTGACCATGACCAGGCTGTGAGTTAACCAACCACTCATCCCTTCTTCCATTGCTGGCTGCTCAGCCAGCACCACCGGCGCCGCCGCCTTCCTCTTCCCAGTGCCATCCGTTTGGAGCTTCCCACGCTCAGCTCACCCATCTCTCAGCCGAACACTGTTGCAGGTAATTTCATTTTGGTTATTACAGTCATCTTCCCTTTATTCTACTCTACTACTTTTAAACTTCATGAAATTTATTAAATTAGTACTTCTTTATTTATTCACTTAAAAAACCTTGATTAAAAAAAATTAAAGCTTATTTTTAAAGACAATAAAAATTTATGATTAAAAATAATTTAAAGTAGTGAAAATGCAGAGATTCGAAAGAAGACCATTGATTGGAGTTCATTACTTCCTATTATAATGGTAGTTATCTAACACTTAACTATTTTTGTTATTTTTCTTTAAATCTATTTTATTAGATGATGAGTGGAATTGTTTCCTTATATGATTTTATAGTTTTTTCTACATAATGATGTCATCTCTAAGGATCTCTATTGCTGATCTCCTTCTTATATTACGTTTTACTTTGTCATCGCCGGAGTTACTATTCCAATAAGTCTCCGTCGTCTCCAGATCTCTGAGGATCTATGTACGAATCTCCTTCTTATTCCATTTTACTGTATTCTCGTCGGAGTTACTGTTCATCAACGTAGTCTGTCGTCTCCAGATCTATGTTGTGGAGCTCTTTTTATTCTGTTTTACTGTGTCCTCATCGGAGTTACTATTTCTGTTGGACTCCGTCGTCTCCAGACTCTCAGGATCTCTTTCTTATTTCATTTTTTGGTATTCTCGACGGAGTTACTATTTATCGTCAAAATTACTGTTTATCAACGGAGTCTATCGTCACGGATCTCCCTTTTATTTTGTTTTACTATGTCCTCGTCGAGTTACCATTCATCACCGGAGTTACTATTTCCAGACTCCATCCTATTTCAATTTAGTGCTTATATTTGGTTGTCAATTTTAAATTAAATAAATTACAAAATTCTTTTAGGGCTCAAATAATATTTATTTCAACTTAATGAATAAACCATGAACATGATATGAAGTGTTGATAAACAATTTTTTATATGATTTATATTATCAAATAATTCTACAATTTTTTTTTGAAAATTAATTCTAATACAATTTTAAAATTCAATTCTAAGAAGAACTAAATAGAGAATTTTAACACTTAATTTTTTTTTATTCTTCTATTTTATTAGATAATAAATTAAATTGTTCTCTTGTATGATTTTGTTAGGCCACGAACAGTAGTGAAACACTGGCTTTCGGTGGAAACCTTCTCTCTTGTTTGGTGGGAGGAAAAAAAAGGCAACAAAAGTTACTGTTACAGGTATTTTTTTCTTTTACACTCTCAGACTGCATAGAAACTTCTCCCATCTCTGTCTTTGCTCTGCCCCCTATTTGTTTGGTATTTTCTTTTACTGTTACAGGTAATCTTTTTCATTAGCTAATTTTTATCTACAAGGTTAAAATTCTTAAAGTCCCCTCCAAGTTGAATTTTTGAGATACACAGTCTCATCCAAGTCTTCTCTGCAGTAATTTTAATTTTCCAGATGCGTCCTTTTCTTTAGTGAGAGCGGGAGCGTTTGCCTCATCCGTCACTTACGTTTCTCTATTTTCTTTCATTTCAAAAGATTATTTCATATTTTTCATTTGTTTTATTTGTTATAGGTTATATTATTTTAAAAGAGACATGAAAATATTATTAAATTATTTTATTTTACTTTATTCAGATTATAAATTGATTTTGTGTCATTAAAAGAGATATCTTATTATATTTAAGTTAAAATGAAATGCCCTTGTATCGATTTTATTTAAGATTGATCACACAGACACTATATTTTTTTAATCAGAAGACAATTCTTTTCGTTTTCAAGTGTGAAATTATCAATTTATTTTTTCGTATTTTTACATAGAATCATTCGATCGAAGGATGATAATAGGAGGTTCAATCGGACAATTAAAACTCAAAAGGATAAATTTATAATTTCATACTTAAAAATAAAAAGAGATATCTCTTTATAAAAAAAAATATAATATCTGTATAGTTAATCTTATTTATTCATTTTAAAAAATAAACTTTTTCACACAACTTCTCTCCTTTTGTCTCTTTCTTCCTTTTATTTGGCGAAGACGTGCAGAGGTGACTGGTTGTAGGCCCTCCACTCTGTTGTACAGCAGAGACGGTCCCCCTGAAAAGGCTCACTCTTTTCATTATTGCTCGACTCACTTCTTTCATTGCATCGCCTCTCCCTTACCCTCTCATAGCGCCGAGGAATGGAGGGGCTGCGCATATAGACGCCTCATTTTTTTTCTCTCAGTAATATAGCCTTCTTTTATTTTCAGCTCTTTCTTGGATACTTCTCAGACCGTTTGGAGCTTGAATATCATTGGGTGAGGAGATTCTTTTATATGCATTTCACATGATCTCGAAAATGAATGTCATTAATTTAAAGAAATTCATAATAATTATAACTAAAATGATAAAAGCCTCATTTAAATAATATAGTAAAACATTGTAAACAAGTGTTTCCATGTTTTGTATATATTAGATATCGAATTTTATTTCTTTCATCATGGAAAAAATTCACAAATTGATAAAAGTTAAAAGAACAAATGAATGGTGGAAAGTCATTCATCCATTTGGATTTCTAATTGATCTTAGCTATATTTCTAAGTATAAAGTCAATTTTGTGGGTGAGCTCAGGCATTCTTTGTGTTAATGGGCCATCTAAGAGCTCTAAGTTAAAGCCCAGCTTGTTATATTTGGGCCTCAATTACAGCCTAAATTTGTAAATTAATGGCCTTAAACATTGAATTTTAATTGGGGCTAGGGAGCTAGGCTTGAGATAATTTTAAGCCCATTTGATAAAAAAGTTGGCTTAGTATTTTAAGCATAAACTGAAAAATCATACGGGGCTTTTTGACAAAATAACCAAAAATATTTATATATTTGTTATGGATAGTGATCTTTCCATGTGTATTTTGTGTAAACCGATATCAAATTTAAAGTATTGTTTATTTTATCTTTCTACTACGGTGTAAATCAGTTTACTAGATCACTGCGGTATAATCAGTTTACTGACCGACTCACGAAAATTGAATATCTGAAATTTATCTCAGTAAAATTATTTTTTATACAGAATAATAAATTAAATTATTGAATAACTCACTAATAAAATCACTAAATTTTTTTAAATAATTTCATACCACATTATAAGAGTAAAATGAAAAACATCCAAGGACCAGTATTCAATTATTAGAATAGAAAGTGACTTCTGTCTCCCTTTTATCTCTGTCTTCCTTTACTTGCAAACAATTTTGGTCTAGCGTAGGCCCTCCTACCCTCGATTATTGCTCACCTACTCCACCGACTCTGTCTTATCTTCTTATCTGCCCCCTCTCTCTCTTCTTTCTCTTTGCTCTGCCCCCTCTCTCTCTTTCTCTTGCTGCCATGCTCACCATCAGGTGGCTGAGTTAACCAGCCACTCGTCCCTTCTTCCATTGATGTTGCTGCTCAACCAGCACCACCAGTGCCGCCGCCGCCGCCTTCCTCTTCCCTGTGTTGCACGGACGGCCACCGTGTTGACAGCCTTTTTCTTCCAACCGACCGGCGCTTTTCCTTCCGTTTGGAGCTCCCCACGCCAAGCTCAGCCGAAGACTGCTACAGGTATTTTCATTTTGGTTATTACAGTCATCTTCCCTCTTTTTTCTTCTTCTCTCCCTCTGTAATCACTCCCATCCAGCGCTGGGACTGTTTTGTTGTGGGTTTCTCACTGTTTCCTTAAACTCCTTCATCTTTTCTCCATTCTATCTCATCTCACTCCAATTTCTTTTCTTTTTCACTCTCTCAGGCTGCGTAGAAACTTCTCCCTGTGTGGACATCCTTTTTCTTCCAACCGACTGGCGCTTTGCCGTCCGTCTGGAGCTCTCCACGCCCAGCTCAGCCATCTCTCAGCCGAACACTGTTACAGGTATTTTCAGTTGGGTTAATACAGTCATCTTCCTTCTCTTCTTCTTCTCTCCCTCTGTAATCACTCCCATCCATCGCTGGGACTGTTTTGTCTACTTCATGTGTCATGCAGTTTTTGATGTGGGTTTCTCATTGTTTCCTTATACTCCTTCATTTATTTAATTATTTAGTAGGGTTTTTTTTTTTTTTTTTAAAAAAGAGTAGTTTAGAAATTTAATTATATGCAAAATTGAAGAAATTTTGTTAGAAGAAATTGAAGAAAAAATTTATTCATAAATTGAAGAAAATTGAAAGAATAAATTAAAGGTGAAAAGACGTCCATCCATTTGGGCTTCTAATTGATCTTGGCTATATTTCTAAGGGTAGTCAATCTTGGGCTCGAGCTCAGGCATTCCTTGTATTGATTGGAGTTTGACGTAATACAATATAGGCGAGCTTGATAAATTCAAAACAAGATAACTTAAATGGAACAACCTAATTCTATACTTTAATTCTATATTGTCTCCACTCTGTTGTAAAGCAGGGACAGTCCCTTAATTCTTACTCTTGCTGTTCAGCCAGCACCACCGGTGCCGCCGCCTTCTCTTCCCTGTGTTGCACGTACGGCCACCCTGTGTGGACAGCATTTTTCTTACAACCGACCAGCGCTTTGCCGTCCGTTTGGAGCTCCCCACGCCCAGCTCATCCATCTCAGTCGAATACTGTTACAGGTATTTTCATTTTTGTTATTACAGTCATCTTCCCTTTATTCTACTACTTTTAAAAATTATTAAATTAGTACTTTTCATTTAAAAACCTTGATTAGAAAAATTAAAGCATATTTTTAAAGACAATAAAAAATTAAAAATAGTTTAAAGTAATTAAAATGCAGAGATTCAAAAGAAGACCACTGATTGGAGTTCATTACTTCCTATTATAATGGTAGGTATCTAACATTAATTATGTTTGTTATTATTCTATTTTATTAGATGATGAATGGAATTGTTTCCTTATATGATTTTATAGGTTTTTCTACATAATAAATTATAAAATTCTTTTAGGGCCCAAATAATATTTATTTCAACTTAATGAAGAAACAATGAACATGATATGAAATGTGGTTAAATAAATTTTTATATGATTTATATTATCAAATAATTCTACTGAAAATTAATTCTAATACAATTTTAAAATTCCAATGTCTGACCATTCTCCTATGAATTCCATCCTTACCCAATTTTAGTTCAATTTGACTTACACAACCTATTTTTCAAATCACACGAGTTTCTACTATGAACATGATTGAACCTTGAAAATCATGGCTTCACTAATTTGATTAAGAGAATTTTTAATAAAGATCTTTCCAACTTACCACCCATTCTTCCACTTTATTTTCAACGAGCCCAAGTTTCGCCAAATCTCGAAGTTATGGCATTTTTGAAGAAAATATTAAATTTTTGGTATTTATAAAATATGTAAAAAGTTTGATTTTCATTTAAATGTTCGTTTTGAATCCTAAAATTTCAAAACCTGCATACTCTTCTTTCCCCAAATTAAGTAAACATAGAAAAATTTGACTCCCGTTTATAATTATCTCGGTTTTCTCTAAAAAATGTGTTGAGTATGACACTTTAAAAGCCGACTTGTTAACTATTTTAAAAATTCTCTGAATTTCATTTTTGACGAATTTTTTTTTTTTTTTGAATTGCTTTCAAATTATAGGATCTATCGGAAATTTTAAATGGCCTAAAAACGTTGCCTAGCTATAGTTTTTAAACATCATGTTTCAAATCAACTCAAGACCTTAAAATCCCATTTAACTCATTTTGCAAAATAACTTTTCAAATCTTTCGATCAAGCGTCCCAGAGTGGCCCAGAATGAACTTTTTTCAAATAATGGAATATTATTGTTGTTTTAATTTACTTAAAGATGGATTTTCTTACTTAATTTTATTTATTTATTATAGTAATAATTTAGTAAAACATAGTAAACAATTGTTTCCATGTTATTTATATGTTAGATATCGAATTTTATTTCTCTGATCATAGAAAGAATTCATAAATTGATGAAATTTAAAAGAACTAATGGAACGTGAAAAGACATCCATCCATTTGGCCTTGTCATTGATCTTAGCAGCGATATTTCTAAGCATAGTCAATCTTGGGCTTGAGATCAAGCATACCTTGTATTAATTGGGCTTGGGCTTAATACAGTTTAGGCCAGCCTGAATCTAGTCGTTGCTCTGCCTAGGCCCTAGATGAAACAAATTTATATAAAGGCAATTTGTCAGGTTTTATTACACGGGTACTTTTTTATAAATCTCGATTGAACTAGCAAATATCGGACCAATATTGGTCGATACAGAGATTTTTTAAAAAAAATTAGAAGAGAGAGATCAAATCTTGGCCGATATCCGAGATATCGAGATATCGGCCGAGACACTATTATCTCGGTAAATCTGTTTTTTTTTTTATATTGAGGCTAGGCTTGAGATCATTGGTAAGCTCATTTCATAAATAGGCAAGTTTAGGCTTTTAAGTGAAGGTGTCAAAAATGCCTTGAAAAGACAACTTAATATTTGATTTGACATGGAAAAAATCCCTTTCTCAATTAGGGGTTAAAATATTGCACCTGGCGATATATCAGCCGTTATATCAATATCGACGATACTGATATATTGCCGATATTTTTCTCTGATCTGATTTTTTTTAAAAAAAAATTTAAGAAAATTTTCAGAAAATGAAAAAAATTATGAAATGATATGTAATTTTTTCGTTAAGTATCTGTCATTTACCTGTTCAAATGAATTTTTAAAGTTACCTACTCGAGAATATTAAATGCTGTTATTTAAAATTATGAAAATTTAAAAAATTTTAAATTTTAAGTGAAAAAACTACATGCTTTTGAAACCAACCTTGATATCAATATAACCTCTTTATATGATATCAATTATCAGTATGATATGAAAGAAATAAAAATAGACATCGATATGATTTTAATATTTTATATGATAAACTCTATTTTTCAATTTGATTTTCATTTTAATTTTATATTATAAATTGCAATATCGGGCCGTTTTATTTTTTTTTTTTTCTGGAAATGTAAAAAAACACTTAATTTTACATAGGTTGTGTAGGGCCCACCAATAATATTGGACATGTGAATCTTTTTAATTTATTGAACTTCAATACCCAATTCAATTAAAAAACTTTGATTAGAAAGAATAAAGCATATTTTTTAAGACAATAAAAGTTATGATTAAAAATAATTTAAAGCAATGAAATGTATAGATTCAAAAGTAGACCATTGATTGGAGTTCATTACTTCTTATTATAATGGTAGGTATCAACACTTAATTTTTTTATTCTTCTATTTTAATATATTTTATTAGATGATAACTGGAATTGAATCCTTATATGATTTTATAGTTTTTTTTTTTTTAACATAACACTGTTATTAGGTTCCTCCAGAAACTGTAAATTTTTCTTTTATTCTTTTCAATTTAGTGGTATTTGAATTAATAAAAAAAATGTTCTTGGGCCCAAATAATATTGATTTGGGCTTAATGAATAAACCAAGAACATGAGATGAAGTGTTGTTAAATAAATTCTTATATGAATTATATTATCAAATAATTCTAATACAATTTTTAAAATTATAAAATCATTAAAATATAAAAAATCCAATATTCAATTCTAAGATGATCTAAATAGAGAATTTTAACAATTGAAATTCCTTTATATTTTAGAATTTCTCAGAATTCTAATTTTTTTATAGACTTGTTTTTGCAATTAGAGTATTAAGAGTTTTTCTAGTCATTTATGTCTGATACTTTTTTTGCCATTTGGTTATTTGTAGGTAGCTTGTCAGCTTGAAAATGGCTGAGTGGTTGACCACATTGTTGAATTGTTGTATTATGAAAGCTGGGGAGGATTTGTATCTTTCCATTAAACACCACATCTGCTATCTTATTCGGTGCAAGAGATATGTAAAAAAACTTACAAATAAAGTTGATAGATTGAGGACATGGAGAGAACATTTGCAAGTATTGGTTGAAGAAGCTCGTAGGAATGGAGATGATATCTATCCAATTGTGCAAGACTGGATAGCAAGAGTCGAAGAAATTGAAGCCAGGGTGAAGAAAATGACAGATGAGGATGAAAAGAATATGACATGTTTGAAAGGATGGCATCCTAATTGTAGATCCCGCTACCGTTTAGGTAAAGAGGCGAAGATGAAGATCAATGATGTGAAGAATATCTACAATGAAGGACGGGAGTTTAGTTCTGTTGCACTCCGTCCATGTCCTGCAAGCTTTGAAGATGTCCCTCGCGGAGATTTTCAAGCCTACACATCAACAAGATCAACAATGAAGCAAATCATAGAGGCCTTAAAAGATAGAGACATTAGCATTGTTGGAGTATTTGGAATGGGAGGCGTAGGAAAGACTACCCTTGTGACAAAAGTAGGCATGCAAGTGAGGAAAGAGAAGCTTTTTGAAGTTGTAATTAGTGTGACAGTGTCACTGAATTATACTGTGAAAGAAATCCAAAGAGAAATAGCAGGAAATTTAGGCTTGAAACTAGAAGAAGAAATGGCATCAGACCAAAGAAGAGCCAAGTTGTTCAAAAAATTGAAGGAGACAAATATCCTTCTAATCTTAGATGATTTATGGAAAGAATTGGAGTTGCATGAAATAGGGATTCCAACTGGGGAAGACCACAAGGGCTGTAATATTGTATTGACATCTCGAAGTATACATGTATGCAACTTGATGAAATGCCAAGCGAAGATTAAAGTAGATGTCTTATCAAAACAAGATTCATGGAAGTTGTTTAAAACAAGCGTAGGTAATGTTGCCGACTCTCCAGAATTGCACAGCATTGCACAGGAAGTTGTCATGGAATGTGGAGGATTACCACTAGCTATTGTTACAATTGGACGATCAATGAGAAATAATAACGACCTAATGATTTGGAATGATTTATTGTGGCAATTGAAAAACTCTGATCCAATAACCATTGATGGAATACATGCCAAGGTGTTCTCAATTATAGCTCTTAGTTATAATAGATTAGAAAGTGAGGTGATCAAGCTCTGTTTCTTGTTCTGTTGCCTATTTCCAGAAGACTATGAAATCGATGTTAATATCTTAACATTTTATGGGATAGCTGAGGGGTTTATAACGGGCGTCAACACTTTGGAGCAAGCAAGGTATAGAGTTCATGCAATCGTCGAAAATCTCAAGGCCCGTTGCTTGTTGCTTCATGGAAATAAAGAAGGGTGTGTGAAGTTGCATGATGTTGTTAGAGACGTTGCCATATGGATTGCATCAAAAAATGAACATAAATTTCTCGTGAAAACCAATGCACAAATGGGAATTTTAAAAGCTGAGGAATGGAAAGGATGTAAGAGGGTTTCACTAATGAGTAGCAGGAATACTTCAGTTGATAATGAGATGTCGGAAAATCAAAACCGAGGACTCCTTACTTTGTTACTGCAAAATTATTGTTCTGTGGAGAAGTTACCCGACAATTTGTTCAAGGGGATGAAATCCCTTGTGGTCTTGGATCTAAGTCACACTGAAATTTCAACACTTCCACCATCATTTCCGTGCCTGGTAAACCTTCGAATGCTTCGTCTTGATTGTTGTTACTATTTGGAGGATGTGTCTCAACTTAGAGGAATCAAAAAGCTCCAAACACTCCATCTGAGGTCAACAAGAATTCAGGCATTAACTGAAGAAATAGGTGAACTAACAAATCTAATTTTCTTGGATTTAACAGACACTCGACATCTTTACGTAATAGCACTGAATGTGATACCACGGTTGGTTTGCTTGCAAGAGTTGCACATGTCAAATAGCTTCAGAGGATGGGAAATCGAAGGCAGGCAACAAGGGGTGAGAAGAGATTTATATGAGGTTGGTTCCTTGACACAGTTAACCTCTCTAGATATTGATATAGAAAATGTGGGGTGCTTGTCCAGGGATATTAAAGGCCCTTGGAGGAATCTCAAAACATTTTGTGTATCGGTGGGAGGTAAATTTGTTGATTTTGAAGATAGACAGATTCTAGATAGGGAAATGATAAGAGACCAAAAACATCAGAGAATAATGAGATTGCAAGGCATCTCAGAACCCCTCTGTCACTGGAGTTTGGTTTTGTTGGAAAAAACTGAAGACCTATTATTTAAGAGTTGTGAAATTGATAGCTTGGATAGCGGGCCTCTTTCAACTGGTATTTTTGGTGAACTAAAGATCCTTTGTATCACATGTTGCCACGAGTTAGTCATCATCCTCTCAACAGATGTGCTGATGAGAATGCAAAATTTGGAAAAGGTTAAAGTTAAGATTTGCTATGAGGTAGAAGCGGTATTTAATGTTGAGGGAATTAATCGAGGAGATATTGTACACTCTAAATTAAGAGTGCTTCACTTGGAGCATCTGGCACAACTAATAAGCATTTGGAAGGGAGTTGTTCCACCGGAGAGCCTACAGAACATAGAAGAGATCCGTATATATGATTGTGACGCTATGAGAGCTCTCTTTTCGTTTAATGTGGCTCAAGGTCTGAAAAAGTTGGAGCGGCTTGAGATATATTTTTGCAGAAATATTGAAAAGTTGATTTCAGAAGAGGAATTACCTCCAAGTCCCTCAATTGGGCAAACTGCAATTTTCCAAAACCTGCGTGAGTTGAGGATTTGGTGTCTTGATACTTTACAGAGTGCTTTCCCATTGAGTGTGGCACGAGGGCTCTTGCATTTGGATACACTATATTTACGTTACAATAGTAAAATGGAGGAGGTAATTTCAATGGAAGATGGAGAGGTAGTGGATCAACGTATCTTCCCCCAATTAAAAACTTTGGTTCTCATCGAATTGGACAACTTAAAGAGGTTTTATCGAGCAAGTGTAGTTCTTGATTGGCCATCACTAGAAAGCATTCATGTTTCTGGATGCTCCCAACTAAAAAGGCTTCCCATTGGGCTTCAAAGTGCACCCAACTTAAGAATGATCGAAGGAAAGGAGGAGTTGGAGTGGTTCGAAGGGCTAGAATGGGGGGATGATAGTTTTAAAAGCCGTCTCCAAACTCTTTATAAATGGTAAATCCAATACTTACCTTTGATCATCATTGTCATTGTCAATTTTATCGCAACCATCATAGGAAAAAGATAAAAAAATGGCTTTAATCAGCCATCGTTTAAAAATATTTCCCTATTTCAAATATTTATTTCATGTTCTATTGCTATTTAACTCTTACCATGTCAAGCTTATTACTCATTAATTAGCATGACATCAAAAGAACTTGGTTTGATGTTCAAATTAATATGCTTTTATGTATTTTTTGCTTTCAGGAATTGTTGGAATCCTTTTGAACAGAATGCGAGGGATGGGAGGTATAAATGTACATGCACACCCATTTGGTTAATTGAAGTGTCTTTAATTATGTTTGGATTAGTTTAAATGTTGTTTTAGAATTTAGTGTATTGTCTAATAATTATATTGAATGAATTTTTTATTTTTTTAAACCGAATTTTAAGTCCAAGGTAAAGATATTGTTTAATTAAGCGAGAGTTAGCCAATTTGAGTCTTAGTGGCATAAACTGGGAGCGTGCTATGTGGGTGTGGAGAGTTCTCCCGATGGGGTTTAGGGGTGTCCCTACCTCGTGGTTCCCCTCGGTTATAAAAAAAAATTGTTTAATTTTGTTCTAATTATATTTTTTATTTGGAAAATGTTTTTGTGTTGTTTAAGTTAACGTACTCTTTAAAAATTATTTTTCATGCCTCTTATTTTTTATTTATTTTAAAACCAGAATTAAAGAATAATGTAAAATATGGTTTTCAATTGTTAAAATGATTTTTTTTTTTTGTTTGGAAAATGTTTATGTGTTGTTCTTTAATTTAATGTAGTCTTTCAAAATTACTTTTCATGCATTTGTTATTTTCTTTTTCTTTTTCAAATCAAATTTAAAGTGTAAGGTGAAATATGGTTTTTAATTGTTAAAAGATTAAAATGACCCTTTTTTTTTTTTTGTGATAGGTTTGTGAAGTTTTTCTAATTGTTAAAATGACTTTCATGCATTTGTGTTATTTTCTTATATTTAAACTGAATTTAAAGTGTAAGGTAAATTTTGGTTTTTAATTGTTGAAATGACTCTTATTTTAAGGGAAAATATTTTTTTTTAAAGATAATTAAGATAATTAAAATTCTTAAATGCTTCTTAGTCGTTGACATGCCCATTTATATTTATTTGTATGTGTGATATGCGGATGACATGTGACATATCTATACTTAAATCTTTAACTAGGCGGGTTTTGCGTCCGGCTCGGATGGCTGATCGTCTGGTTCGGATCTCTCTGATGGATGAGTTTCAGGCTCAGACAGAGGCAAGACTCAGTGCGCTCCAAGACTCAGCGAGTTTCGGGCTTGGATGGATGAGTTGCTGATAGTTTGCTGTCATCTGTGTTTTCTACATTTGTGTGAGAGGACTTTTATATTTGAGACTGTATATGCATATTTTATGGATGACTGTATAACCTTATGACTTTTGTGTTTACTCTGTTGGTGTAAGGTCTGTGTAGTTTTTTAAGTGAATGCAATAATAAGTTTTCATCCATTTTTTATTTTTAAACTGAATTTAAAGTGTAAGATAAACATTGGTTTTTAATTGTTGAAATGATTTATTTTAATGGAAAATGTTAATTTTTTGTTATTTTAAGATAATGTAGTGTTTAAAATAATTTTTAATGCATTTTTAATTTTTTATCTTAAATCTGAATTTAAAGTGTAAGGTTAAATTTTGTTTTTAATTTAGTAATAAAATGTCATTTTCCATAAATATGCATCTTTTACTTTTTATTCAAATTTCATTTTTATGAAATATATGCTTTATGATTATTATAATAGTGTTATTTTTTCATAATGTTTATTTAATTTAAAAATATTAATGTAGTGATAAAATGTGCTTTTTCATTAATTTTTTAGTGACATTTCAAATTATTGATTCTGTAGGAACCTAAATGACCACTCTTAATTATACAATTATATATTCTTCATGGTTAGAGTCTTTTGTAGATACCTAACTGACTGCGTCTTAATCATGCAATTACATATTCTTGATCGTTAGATTATTTTTGTAGGTACCTGAATGACTGTGTCTTAATTATACAATTACATATTCTTGAAGGTTAGTTCTTTTAAAAAAATCTTAATTACATATCCTAATTATCTAACATTTTGAATTATTGATTTTGTAGGTACCTAAATGATCGTGTCCTAATCATATAGAGAATCTCTAAAAAAATCTTCAATCTCCAAAATAGAATTTAGAAATAAAGTGAGAGAAACTTTGATTTACTTGCAGACTGAGTTTTATTGAAATAATTGACTCAAAGGTAAGACTCTGTTGAGTTGAATCCACTCAGAATTTCAGCTTAGTTTTTGAACAAGTTTCCAAAGTCTTAAATCAATATAATAAGCATGCCAAAGTTAGGAGGCTGTTGACAACTTGACACTAGCATTAGAGATTTCTTTGAATCTTTTCTATGTTAGGAAACTCCATCAGCTTTCTTATAATCTAATCCAAACTTCAATACCCTAATTAAAACTTTTACACGATTTATTTGATATCATTCTTTTTTTTTTTAAATCAAGGGTCCAGATATTGCTGAGATTCAATGTATTAATGATACGTATCATATAGTGATATATTATCAATGCACAAATATATTAGATCAAAAAAATAGTAAAAATATATTATATCAGAGATATATCGGTGATACGTATCATCTTAGTCTGATATTAACAAGATGTGACTGAATAAGTCATATATGATACATATCCTCTGAACAGTCTAAAAATGATACGTATTGATTGATATGACATGTATCAACGGATATTAATATTCTTTCAATTTTCATGAGTTCATTTCATTTAAAGAGTTAATTATTTTCTCTTCCTTACATAAATTTCAAAGGTGAGATCAAATTTATCACAGTAAAATTTTGTTAACCACTAATTCACAGTAAAATTTTCTCCTAAAATTTCGTTTTGGAAAATAGAAATTAAAACCAAAATTAGTTGACTAATTAAAAACCTGACATGTCAATTTATTATTGGGGGGCGAACAGTTGATATCCCTCTGAACCACAATGGGTAGCCATCAAATGTGTGGCCTACTAAGAGATGATAAAGCCCTGGTTAGGAGGTTAGGATAGGCTTGACAAACCATCCACGTCCAACGGACAATGGTCAAAGTATACATAATCAGGTTTAATTATTTTCTCCTTCTTTTGATCCAAATTTCAATGGTCCTGTTTTCGTTGACCCACACACACGTGACAAGTGTACAGTGCTGATGGTGGCCTAAATAAATTGTAAAATTTTCTGGATTAAATATAAATAACACTTGATTTATAATATTTAAATGATGGGGGTCACCATTACTGTGTGCATGCAAACTAAGTGTAAGCCTTAAAAATAAATAAAAATGCAGGTGCATCGAGAGTTGAATGGTTTATACTTTATAGATTGGGATCTTGAATCGTTTTATATTGAAATGCTATAATGATGTAATTTAATATTAAATATTATTATATTAACACTAGGTATGGGAGATGTTCTTTGGGGCCCACCAACTGAAAATGAGGTCGGAACTATAGTGTGTTTGTCCCACGTCTAAAAGATACAGTCCATGTGTTGTGTATTGGTTACAACTTTTTGGAAAAGTGAAGACCGACACACATCGGCTGCAATGTATCGGTGCATTGTGGTTGGAGTTCAAATGAATGACGAATGGGTATGGACATATGACAAATAGATGGGTACGGCCGATATATATAGTTTCATTGATACGAACGTTACTCTGAGACTTTGTCCTAATGGTCAAGTGACTCAAGTCTATATCTGAATTTTAAAGTTCGAGAACTAGTGTAATTAGAATAAGAGTTATTTTATCATTATCTAAAATATTATAATACGATGAAATAGTATACAATCTGGTGAAAATTAAAAAGTTTCTTTTATTAAAGTAGAAATCAATGATCACATAAATGACTTGTTGTGAGTTTACACGTTGAGATACCATATTTGATTACAAGACTTGAGAGTTCAATGGAATTAATTAATATGAAAAGGCTAAGTGAACCCTATTTGATTACAAGACTTGAGAGTTCAATGGAATTAATTAATATGAAAAGGCTAAATGAAAAGGCTATTTATTTTTGTGTGATGATTGCTTGTGTACCTCTTACAGCGTATGCATTGTGCGAACATAGGAGTGGAGCCCAACAATCTGGGGAGGCTTGTGATTCAGCAAATCACCATAATTGGTTAATGAAGTGATGGTTTTAATCTTCCAAAAAAAATAATCAGTTTAAATATTTTCTTGTCAAACTTTTATAATTTTTTAAGATCATGACATCTAATTGTTTCACTTAACTAATGTACGTGTAAACCTCTCAAATAGCATATGTTAGAGTACTGAACAATGAGAAATGATTCTTTCTGTATTGATGGGGACTTGATTTTAAGACTTCCTTCAAACAAAAGTGGGTTTTGACCAACCATCCAAGACTTTTATAGTTTTTCAAAAATATAGTTTGATTAATCTAATTAAAATTATTTTTATAAGCCTTTGATGCAGGACAAGCTATAACTTGTAATTTTTCAAAAGGGTTGGTCAAACCTGCCCAATTTGATTGTTTCCAAACTGGGTTGCCATTAGTGCATGGAAGGAAACTTCCATTTTGGCTCTTCAGTGTGTTCTTTTGCCCAGTTGGCACTTTGGTGGGGTCCATGTGGGTGATACTCAAAGTGGGTCCTCTCTTCCCACCATCGGTTTGATCACGGGGTTCGGTTCGAAGCGTCGATTTATCAATTTTGTCCAATTGAGTCTCCATCTAATTTGTTGGATCCCATGCCTGCATCAGCCTTATATTCAATTACAAACTTTTCTAATGTGCCCTTCCAAATATAAAAGTGGGTAGTGCACATGTCTTACAAATAAATGATTAAAGAACAATATAATTGAATAATTGAATAATCTTTTGCCTATATAGTCGACAAACTGTCATTCATCGTGTCTCTATTGAAAATTATTCAGATTTTGAAGAATTAAAATATTACTTTCACTTTTTTTTTTCTCTTATCTTATTTTATAATGTAATAAACTCAAAACTGAGGATGATATTCTTTTGTTCCTTTGCAATTTATGAGGAAAATGTTATTTTTGTTGTAAATTACCCGGCCATATTGGTGAAAAGAAGTTTGGATTCTGTATCTATTTAAAATTAGTTGAGCAAATATTTTATTATTGTAAATTTTTTATCTAATACACTACTATGATGAAAGGATGATCACATTTGTACTTGTGTAAAATGTAAAGTATCAATTGATACATATAGAGAGGCTCACAGAAAGATGGTGATATGTTTATTAAAAAAGTCTTTATTTGATAATGACTCACTAAAACTCACTTTGACAAGATCAATCAACTCGTGTTTTTGAAAGATACAAAATTTAAAATATTTATTTTAAAAAATTAGTTTCGAACCATAGAAATTTTGAGAACTGTCAAAAATGTCCAATTGATTTCTCCATGTTAGACTTTTAAACGCATGTAAATAAAAAAGCCCTTAAAATCCATTTGATCTATTATCTTTTAACAAAGACTTTTTGAATGAGTGCCTATCATAATAGAGAGTTTTCTTTTAAGAGGTATTTATTTTAATGAACTTTTCATTTTGTCTCTTATCCATCTGTAAATATCGTTTAGTCAATAATATATAACTTTAGAATGTTGGTTAGTTGAAAGTGTCAAGAATTGAGAAATTGAATTCAATAAAAAGTATTATATATAGTATTAAATTTAATTATACTCAACATAAAGAAGGATTTAAATATGGAGTGTGAGCTTTTAATAAGGCGTGGAGAGAGGTCCAGTGGGGTACTGGGATTGAATTAATGAGGTTTAGAGATAAGATGGATTAAAATATTAGAAAAGAGGAGACAATGATATATGACGGTGGGACAATGGAAACATTACATAAGAAATTGGGAACACCCAAATATTAAATAAGAAAATGGGAACACCCAAAGTCTCGTCCAAGTCTTTCTCTGCATTCATTTTTCCTTGGAAAAGTGCCGTTCACGTGCCCACGTGTGGAATCTTTCTTCTTTAATGAAATAGAGAAGCTTTTGGTTTTTATATTTGCTTTGGTTTGTTTTAAACTTCGAAGATGAGTTTTTATTTTAGATAAAATTATGCATTTCATTTCAAATGATTATTTCATGTTTCTTCATTTGTTTTATTTGTTGTAGATTATGTTATTTTAAAAGAAACATGAGATATTATTAAATTATTTTATTTTAATTTATTCAGATTATGAATTGATTTTGTGGTACTAAAAGAGATATCTTATTATATTTAAGTTAAAATGAAATGCCTTTGCGTTGATTTAATTTAATTCATTTTAGAAAATGAACTTTTTTCAAATAAAAGAGATTTTTTTGTTTTTGAATTTAAGTTATGTAATAAGGGCTCGAACTCACAACCTCCTTGCTTACTGAGACAGCAGACAACCAGTTGATCTACAACCATCTGAAAAATATTATTATTGTTTTAATTTACTTAAAGATAGATTTTCTTACTTTATTTTATTTATTTATTTGTTCTATGTTATTAAATAAAACAAGGTATTGATTTATATTGTTTTTAAAAGTCTGAAAATGAAATAAGATAGTGCATTTTACTAATTTGAAAAAGGGGATGGTATTTATAAGAAAGAAAATGACAAATTGATTTTTTAAAAAAGTAAAATAAAGAAAATATTTTATCGTTTATTTTGATTTGTTTTATGTACTTTGATTTTTGATTTAAATATAAAATAAGGTATTATTTTGGTTATGAATTTTAATTGATGGAATTTAGAATGGGATCTTTATCTCCCTGAATTCTTTATCTTTTTCCTCTTTCTCTTTGTTCTGTTAATTTACTATGCAAACGGACATTCTGTCGGAAGATCGATCACTGTCATTAGATCTATCGGAAGATCCAAGAGGTCAGTCCACATATGACTGATCCGAATTTTTAAAGTGATTATTTCATTTAGCCTTCTTTATTTTCAGCTCTTTTTTGGATTTTTTTATTTGAAAGTTAACTTTATTACTCTAAAAAGGAATCAGGTTCAAAAAAATCCTACAAAAGAAAAAATCAAATTACATCAATCTATTAACAATTTCCTCATCTAGCAACACTCGCTGCCTAGTAAAAGAATCCGCAGCTGAATTAGCTAACTTAGGAACCCAAATAATTTTAAAATAAAAAATATTGATAGCATGACGAATCCTCTCAACTTTATCAAGATAAATCGAAGGGCAGGGAGAACCCAACACCCAATCTATCACAACCCGTGAATCACCTTCAACTAAACTCCCTTCAATCCCCAGCTCTTCCAACTCCAAAATTCCTATCCACAGAGCAAACAATTCAACTTTAATAACCGACCCATTACGAATAGGACCTCAAAGGAAATCAACGTATTCCCAAACTCGTTACAAATAAGTCCACCATAACCAATCATACCAACTTTTTGCATACGACTCCCATCAAAATTAAGCTTGAGCACCCCAGTAGCTCTTCTTTGGATTCTTCTCGGATGGTTTGGAGCTTGAACATGGTTGGATGAGGAGATTCAACCACATTTAAAATTTAATTATTTTAAATTTCATTTCTTTTATATGCATTTCACATTTGCATAAGATCTCGAAAATGAACGCTATTAATTTAAAGAAATTCATGATAACTATAACTAAAATGATAAAGCCTCATTTAAATAATATAGTAAAACATAGTAAACAGGTGTTTCCATGTTTTTTATATATTAGATATCGAATTTTATTTCTTTCATTGTAGAAAAAAAAAATCATAAATTGATAAAAGTTAAAAGAACAAATGAACGGTGAAAAGTCATTCATCCATTTGGATTTCTAATTGATCTTAGCAATATTTCTAAGTATAAAGTCAATTTTGTGCTTGAGCTCAGGCATTCTTTGTGTTAATGGGCCAACCAAGAGCTCTAAGTTGAAGCCCAACTTGTCATATTCGGGCCTCAATTACAGCCTAAACTTGTAAATTAATGGCCTTAAATATTGAATTTGAATTGGGGCTAGGGCGCTAGGCTTGAGATAATTTTTAAGCCCATTTGATAAAAAAGGTGGCATAGTATTTTAAGCAAAGCTGTAAAATCATACGGGCTTTTTGGCAAAATAACCAAAAATATTTATATATTTATTATGGGTAGCGATCTTCTCATTTGTGTTTTGTGTAACACGACACGAAATTTAGAGTATTGTCTATTTTATTCTTTCACCGTGGTGTAAATCAGGTTACTGACTGGTTCACCCAGTCAGTACTGTATAAATCGGCTTAGTGAGTGGCTCAATAAAATCGAATCACTGAAATTTATCTAAATATAAAATTTTATTTTACAGAACAATAAATTAGATGAGTAAAATTTTTAAATGATTTCGTAGAATGGAAAATACCAAGAACCGTATTCAATTATTAGAATAGAAATTTTTTCACGTGACTTCTGGCTCCGTTTATCTCTTTCTTGATTTCTTCCTCTCTTCTCATCTGATTTCTTTCTTTCTCTCTCTTGGCTCTGCCCTCTCTCTCTTGGCTGCCATTCTCACCATGAGCAGGCTGAGTTAACCAACCACTCGTCCCTTCTTCCATTGCTGTTGCTGCTCAACCAGCACCACCAGTGCCGCCGCCGCCTTCCTCTTCTCTGTGTTGCACGGACGGCCACCATGTGTTGACATCCTTTTTCTTCAAACTGACTGGCGCTTTGCCGTTCGTTTGGAGCTCTCCACGCCCAGCTCAGCCATCTCTCAGCCGAACACTGTTACAGGTATTTTCATTTGGGTTAATACAGTCATCTTCCCTCTCTCTTCTTCTTCTCTCCCTCCCTCTGTAATCACTCCCATCCAGCGCTGGGACTGTTTTATCTACTTCATGTGTCATGCAGTTTTTGCTCTTGCTGCTCAGCCAGCACCACCAGTGCCGCCGCCTTCCTCTTCCCTGTGTTGCACGTACGCCACCCTGTGTGGACAGCACTTTTCTCACAACCGACCGGCGCTTTGCCGTCCGTTTGGAGCTCCCCACGCCCAGCTCATCCATCCAGCGGAACACTGTTACAGGTATTTTAATTTTTGTTATTACAGTCATCTTCCCTTTGTTCTACTACTTTTAAATTTTCAAAAATTTATTAAATTAGTACTTTTTTAATTCTTCATTTAAAAACCTTGATTAGAAAAATTAAAGCATATTTTTAAAGACAATGAAAAATTAAAATAGTTTAAAGTAATTAAAATGCAGAGATTCAAAAGAAGGCCACTGCTTGGAGTTCATTACTTCCTATTATAATGGTAGGTATTTAACACTTAATTATTTTTGTTATTATTCTATTTTATTAGATGATGAATGGAATTGTTTCCTTATATGATTTTATAGTTTTTTCTACATAATAAGTTATAAAATTCTTTTAGGGCCCAAATAATATTTATTTCAACTTAATGAACAAACCATGAACATGATATGAAATGTGGTTAAATAAATTTTTATATGATTTATATTATCAAATAATTCTACAATTTTTTTAAAAAAATTAATTCTAATACAATTTTAAAATTTTAAAATTCCAATGTTCAATCTCCATCATAAGGCACGTGTCAAAAGATCACCTTGAGTTTGACCATTCTCCTATGAATTCCATCCTTATCCAATTTTACTTCAATTTGAGTTATACAACCTATTTTTCAAATCACACGAGTTTCTACTGCTGAATAGAATTGAACCTTGAAAATCAATCATAGCTTCACTAATTTGATCAAGAGAATTTTTAATAAAGATCTTTCCAATTAACCACCCATTCTTCCACTTTATTTTCAACGGTGTTATTAGGTGGCTCCATAAACTGTAAATTTATCTTTTATTCTTTTCAATTTAGTGGTTATATTTTTGTCAATTTTAATTTGAATTAATAATAAAAATGTTCTTGGGCCCAAATAATATTGATTTGGGTTTAATGAATAAACCAAGAACATGAGATGAAGTGTTGTTACATCTGCTATCTTATTCGGTGCAAGAGATATGTAGAAGAACTTACAAATGAAGTTGATAAGTTGAGGCCATTGAGAGAAGATTTGCAACGATTGGTTGAGGAAGCTCGTGGGAATGGAGATGATGTCAAATCAATTGTGCAAGACTGGATGGCAGGAGTCGAAGAAATTGAAGCCAGGGTGAAGAAAATGACAGATGAGGATGAGAAGAATATGACATGTTTGAAAGGATGGCATCCTAATTGTAGATCCCACTACCGTTTAGGTAAAGAGGCGAAGATGAAGATCAATGATGTGAAAAATGTCCATGATGAAGGACGGGAGTTTAGTTCTGTTGCACGCCGTCCACCTCCTGCAAGCTTTGAAGATGTCCCTCGCGGGGATTTTCAAGCCTACACATCAACAAGATCAACAATGGAGCAAATCATGGAGACCATAAAAGATGGAGACATTAGCATTGTTGGAGTCTTTGGAATGGGAGGCGTAGGAAAGACTACCCTTGTGACAGAAGTAGGCATGCAAGTGAGGAAAGAGAAGCTTTTTGAAGTTGTAATAACTGTGACACTGTCACAGAATTATACTGTGAAAGAAATCCAAAGAGAAATAGCAGGAAATTTAGGCTTGAAACTAAAAGAAGAAACGGCATCAGACCAAAGAAGAGCCAAGTTGTTCAAAAAATTGAAGGAGACAAATATCCTTCTAATCTTAGATGATTTATGGAAAGAATTGGAGTTGGGTGAAGTAGGGATTCCAATTGGGGAAGACCACAAGGGCTGCAAAATTGTATCGACATCTCGAAGTAAAGATGTATGCAACTTGATGAAATGCAAACCGATGATTAAAGTAGGCGTCTTATCAGAACAAGATTCATGGAAGTTGTTTAAAACAAGCGTAGGTGATGTTTCTGACTCTCCGGAATTGCACAGCATTGCGCGGGAAGTTGCCATGGAATGTGGAGGATTACCACTAGCTATTGTCACAGTTGGACGATCAATGAGAAAATAATAATGAACTAATGATTTGGAATGATTTATTGTGGCAATTGAAAAGCTCTGATCCAATAACCGTTGATGGAATACGTGACAAGGTGTTCTCAATTATAGCTCTTAGTTATAATAGATTAGAAAGTGAGGTGATCAAGGTCTATTTCTTGTTCTGTTGCCTATTTCCAGAAGACTATGAAATCGATGTTAATGTCTTAACATTTTATGGGATAGCTGAGGGGTTTATAACTGGCATCAACACTTTGGAGCAAGCAAGAAATAGAGTTCATGCAATCGTCGAAAATCTAAAGGCCCGTTGCTTGTTGCTTCATGGAAATAAAGAAGGATATGTGAAGTTGCATGATGTTGTTAGAGACGTGGCCATATGGATTGCATCAAAAGGTGAACATAAATTTCTTGTGAAAGCCAGAGTACATATGGAAAATGTAAAAGCTGAGGAATGGCAAGGATGTAAGAGGGTTTCATGGATGCATTGCGGGATTACTTCAGTTGACAATGAGATGTCAGAAAATCAAAACAAAAGACTCCTTACTACTTTGTTACTCCAAAATAATTATTCTTTGGAGAAGTTACCCGACAATTTGTTCAAGGGGATGAAATCCCTTGTGGTCTTGGATCTAAGTTACACTAGTATTTCAACACTTTCACCATCATTTCCATGCCTGATAAACCTACGAATGCTTTGTCTTGATTATTGTGTCTGTTTGAAGGATGTATCTCAACTTAGAGGAGTCAAAAAGCTCCTGACACTCCATCTAAGGTCAACAGGAATTCATGTATTAACTGGAGAAATAGGTGAACTAACAAATCTAATTTTCTTGGATTTAAGAGACACTAGAGATCTTAAGAGAATAGCACCGAATGTGATATTGAGGTTGGTTTGCTTGCAAGAGTTATACATGGAAAATAGCTTCAGAGGATGGGAAATCGAAGGTCGGCAACAGGTGGTGAGAAGAGATTTATATGGAAATAATGCTAGCCTTGCTGAAGTTGGTTCCTTGACACAGTTAACCTCTCTAGATATTGATATAGAAAATGTGGGGTGCTTGTCCAGGGATATTAAAGGCCCTTGGAGGAATCTCAAAACATTTTGTGTATCGGTGGGAGGTGAATTTGATGGGAAAATGATAAGAGACCAAAAACATTAGAGAATAATGAGGTTGCAAGGCATCTCAGAACCCCTCTGTCACTGGAGGTTGATTTTGTTGGAAAAAACTGAAGTCCTATTATTAAAGAGTTATGAAATTGATAGCTTGGATAGCGGACCTTTTTCAACTGTTATTTTTGGTGAACTAAAACTCCTTCAAATCATATATTGCGAGTTAGTCAGCATCCTCTCAACAAATGTGCTACTGAGAATGCAAAATTTGGAAAAGGTTGAGGTTAATATTTGTGACAAGGTAGAAGTGGTATTTAATGTTGAGGGAATTAATCGAGGAGAAATTGTACACTCTAAATTAAGAGTGCTACGCTTGCTGTATCTGCCACAACTAGTAAGCATTTGGAAGGGAGCTGTTCCACCGGAGAGCCTACAAAACATAGAAGAGATCCATATAGAAGTTTGTGAGGCTATGAAAGCTCTTTTTTCATTTAGTGTGGCTCAAAGGCTTAAAAAGTTGGAGCGTCTTAATATACGGAATTGCAGTAATATTGAAAACTTGATTTCAGAAGAGGAATTGCCTCCAAGTCCCTCAATTGGGCAAACTGCAATTTTCCAAAACCTGCGTCACTTGTGGATTGAATTTAATTATGCTTTAAAAAGTGTGTTCCCATTGAGTGTGGCACAAGGGATCTTGCATTTGGAGACACTAGAAATACGGGGCAATAGTAAAATGGAGGAGCTAATTTCAATGGAAGATGGAGAGGTACTGGATCAACGGATCTTCCCCCAATTGAAAACTTTGGCTCTTGTTTGCTTAGACAACTTACAGAGGTTTTATCGAGCAAGTGTAGTTCTTGATTGACCATCACTAGAATGCATTAATGTTCATAGTTGCTCCCAACTAAAAAGGCTTCCCATTGAGCTTCAAAGTGCACCCAACTTGAAAGAGATCAAAGGACAGAAGGAGTGGTTTGAAGGTGTAGAATGGGAGGATGATTGTGTCAAAAAGCATCTCCAAACTCCCTTTCAAGACCGGTAAGTCCAATACTTACCTCTCATCATCATCGCCATTGACAATTTTATTACTACCATCATACAAAAAAGACAAAACAAAAAAAAAATGGCATTATATAGTTAACGTTTCACAATATTTCCATATTCCATATATTTATTTCTGATTCCATAGCTATTTAATTTCTTACCATGTCAAGCTTATTATTTATTAATAAGTATGACATCAAAAGAACTTGGTTTGATGTTCAAATTATTATACTTTTAATTTTTTTGCAATGGAGGCATCTCTTACTTATTCGAATTCACAGACTCGGAGGTGTAAATGTACATGCACACACCTTTGATTTATTAAAGTGTTCTTATTATGTTTGGAATAGTTTAAATGCAGTTTAGAATTTAGTGTATTGTCTACAAATTATATTTAATGAATTTTTTTTTAAACCGAATTTTAAGTAGAAGGTAAATGTATTGTTAAATTTTTCAAATTATATTTTTTTGTTTGGAAAATGTTTATGTGTTGTTCTTTAAGTTAATGTAGTCTTTAAAAATCACTTTTCATGCATTTGGTATTTTCTTTTTATTTTAAAACCGAAATTAAAGTGTTAGGTAAAATATGGTTTTTAATTGTTAAAATTTGGGAAAGGTTTATTTGTTGTTCTTTAATTTAATGTAGTCTTTAAAAATTACTTTTCATGCATTTGTTATTTTCTTTTTCTTTTGTAAATTGAAATTAAAGTGTAAGGTCAAAATAAGTGAATGCAGTGTTTAAAAATAAGTTTTCATGCATTTGTTATTTTTTATATTTAAACTGAATTTAAAGTGTAAGGTAAATTTTGGTTTTTAATTGTTGAAATGACTTTTATTTTAATGGAAAATGTTGATTTTTTTTTAAGATAATGTATTGTTTAAAATAAGTTTTAATGCATTTTTACTTTTTTTATTTTGAATCCGACATTGAAGTGTAAGGTAAAATTTTGTTTTTAATGTAGTAATAAAATGTCATTTTCCATAAATATGTATCTTTTAGTTTTTATCCAAATTTCATTTTTATGAATTATATGCTTTATGCTACCCGTGAAAGGGGGGCCTGAGTGTCAAGCAGATGCTTTATGATTATTATTTGTATATTGCCCTCATAAAAAAAAAAATGAGTCCCACATAGGAAGTGGAGACAAATCTTGAGGAATTTATACATAGCTACATCCTCCAACATAGTACATGGCAATAGTAAAATGGAGGAGGTACGTTTTTGTGTTTCTGGATTTGGTCTCAAATCACAATTGGTGTTTGAAAATCTTGGCAGTACAAACGTTGGCAATCAAAATAATTCAAGGAAGAAGCAGCAAAATCCCACCTTACAGGCTTTTGTGGTCTCCACCTTTCCAAGGCATCCATTTTTAAAAAAATTCTCAAACCAATTGTCACTTGGGGTACATGAAAATATACTAATACTGTCCTATGGAAAATGAGAAAAGAATTGTTTGTTTTCTGGGAGCCTATATTTGTAATTTAATACAATCAGCGATATCCTCATTCTTGATGATGGGTATAGATGGAGAAAATACAGGCAGAAAGTATTCAAGGGGAATCCCAATCCAAGGTATGAATTCTTCAATCTATTTCCAACTTTTTCTTTTTATGAATAAGCTGTCCAAACATCTCACTTGACTAATCTTAGAGCATGTGTAAATCTTTCAATCTACAAACATTAGGTAAGTCTATAAAGAATAGCGCATTGAAGTAGAGTGGAAATAGAACACAAGACCCCCACTTCGTGAAGCGGGTTCTTCTTTTTTGTAAAGCTATTTCAAATTGAAGAATGCATATGTAGTCTAAATTGCAAACTTTTAAAATAGGGTTCTTCTTTTTTGTAAAGCTATTTCAAATTGAAGAATGCATATGTAGTCTAGATTGCAAACTTTTAAGATATTTCGCTACGTATCGTCGATATAATTATTGTCGCACCAAAATTCTTAAATGGATTGCCAATTGCAAGCAGGTGTTTAGTACCCTTAAAATGAAATGGCAAGCTGTAGAGCTTGAATGATCCCATTCACTTGTGCTTTTGCTTTATTTGGTATTATTACAGGAGCTACTACAAATGTATAGTTGGGGGATGCCCTGCTAGGAAGCATGTAGAGAGATCGTCGTCGAATAGTCGTGCTGTGATCACAACGTATGAAGGGAAACACAACCATGATGTGCCTGCAGCTCGTGGCAGCAGCAACGGCAACGGCAGCAATGCCGTTAATCTGCCCTTGCTCGATAACAACTTTTCAGTGGCGGTAAAGTCCATGGCGACTACAAGTAACTCTAATTTGGGTGGAAGTCCACCAATGTCCGACAGCAAGTAAGTACTTTTCTAGACCTATATCTTATTGTTTATAAGTTTACGCCTCAATAGTAATCACAATTATGAATGTCACGTTTATTCTTGTAAATTTAAGATTTTGTTTGATATATTCAATCCTCAATTTGATTGCCAGCAGAAAGAGTGATGAAATGTTAAGCATCACTGTGCATGTTTATTTTTGTCTGACCCCCAACCTTTGTGTATCCAAACTGACCAGAAATAGGGCTAATTTTGTCCTTTGCTTGTTAATGATTTTTATATCAATGTAAATTGCTCAAAATTAAAAAATAATGATTTATTGAGTTAGTTGTTTATGCCATTATATTTTCTCTTTTTAAGTCTTACTCATTTAACATAGGCTTTGTGAGGTCCATCTCCTCTACTGATTTATATTTTTTATTACTATAAGTTTATATATGTATTCATTATGCTTTTCCATTTGTGGGTATTGTACATGGGTGTCCATCCTAACACGGGCATACTTTTTTAGGAGACACGGCTTTTAGTGAACTTCCCACTTTGCCCCTTATCCATCCGCATAAATCGGTTCATTTTTCAGTGAATCGGTTCACTCATCGGTGCACCGGTCAGTGCACCGATTTGGACTCTTTCCATTTCCAAGTGAATCGGTTCTACAGATGGATGGGGGGCAAAGTGAGAAATCCAAAAAACTCGTACCTCCTAAAAGAATTTTCCCGTATTAGGATGGCCACCCGTATTGGTGGGTCACTAATTGTCTGGCTGGTGGGGATGGTTTATTAATGAATTGTAGAGTTGTCATTATACACTTAAATAAAATGGGATATTCACTATGCAATGGGTCAAATTTAAAATTTTGTCTATCAAGCTTAAAAATTGTTTTTCTAGTTTTTTTCATTTTGTGTGATTTCTTTAAATTGTTGCAGGACGACGACTGGGGAACTGGATTATGGTGTGTGATTGAAGTCCTTCTATTTATGGAAGTATAATGGTTCCACTTTCAAGGAGAAGAAAGAACTAAGAACACTTCTTAAATATTATAAAATTGTTAGACAATTAATTATGATCTCTGTTTTCTATATTTATGTGGTTTTCTATATATTATTTTTAAATACGCCAATTCATCGACATCTAAAACATAAGACATGTACTGGGCTAAGCCAAGTCATTGCTTTGACATTATGTTTTATTTAATGAGTGGATGGTTGTGTTATTATGTGATGAAAATTGTTCTAGATTTTTCTATTATCCATTGGCCTCACTCTTCCTTGCATCTAGAAAATGATTTTGTCAAAAATCATAATATCTTTCATTCTATTGTTTATCATGTCATTCTTTATTCTTTCTTTTCTCATATTCAATTGTAGAAAATTTAAATATTCCCATTTTGGCCATGTCTGAAAAATTAATTAATTCATTATCATTATTGTAGTCATCCTTTAATTTGTTTAGGTCGGTATTATGAGCTATTGTTTCCACTCCGTAATGAAAAATACTATATTCTTTATCACTCTATTTTGTAGTCTTCTTTAATACATAGATTTTAGTTTTTAAAGGTTTTCACTTCACATATTTGTGTTATTAACACATGTATTTGTAAGAATAGAACCACAATTAGTTCAAGTAATTAAAAAGGTGTATTAAATTTTAATATGAAGGTTTTCCCTAATCACTTGCAAATGTTGGGAAGAGTCTAAATCCAGTTTCTTCTTTTTTCCACCCCACCATGTGAAGGCCATCATAAAATTGGTGCTGTTTCTAATCCATTGCAGAGGCATCCATGCTGTTTCTCATTTCTTCCATTGATCTTTTATCGCTTCCAAATCACCAATCAGAGAGGCGATCCATAATGATCCACTTAAATTGATTTTGAATGATTTGGATTTGAGGTATAGTTCTCCAATGGACATAATCCTAAGTTTGATTGGCACACTAGCGAATACTTCAAATTATTATGGTCTGTAATGGATATTTGATTATCAAGCTTAGATCTTGCCTGACCCCGACCTGATGATTCAATTTAGTAATTTTGGAGGGGCTAACAGGCAGAGTTTAGATAAAGGCTTAGAGTTTGGATAGGTTCAAGCAAGTCTTGCCCATATCTGGCTCAATGATGACCTTAAGGTGTAGTCGAAGATTCATTGTGAGGACCAAGGTGATAAAATATCGGACTGAGTTTCTGACTCAGCATTTACTGAGTCATATCGGCAAAAAATCACTGAAAATTTGATGAAAATGATTGAGTTGTAACCAATATGACTCCATTAGAATCTACCAAATTTGAGTCGTATAAACCGAATCGACTTGGACATAGCTTATTTTTAGAATATTATTCAAGACCAATAAACTGAGTTTGATAAGAATTTACTTACCAGACTTTGATCTAGCTCAAATGAGTCTATCCTCTGTTTATCATGAAGATGCCATAGTTGAATTTTTAGAAAACAAATTCCAATTATCACTCGAAAAAAGTGTTTATTTTTTCAAATATATAATAAAATTAATATTTTTTCTCCTAGAAATGACTCGTTTGTAACACCAACATGATAGCCATCTTTAGAATTCCCCTAATAACAACTATTCATAATTCAATCTTCTAATGTTAGCAAACCACTCGCCCATCTTTTCGTACACTTCTTTGTCACATACAGTGTTTATTCATTATTTTTATAACATGAATATTTTCATTTCACATTTAAGGTAAGACTAATCACACCGATACACGAAACTAAGTCCGCACTTTTCTACACCTATTCCTTAATTGTTTATAAGTTTACACCTCAATAGTAATCACAATTATGAATGTCACGTTTATTCTTGTACATGAACTTTTTCTCCATTAGCATGTTTGTTTTCAAATTTAAGATTTTTGTTTGCCAGTGAATGTTGTGTGACTCAGTGCCTGAGTGAATATTTCAACTAAATAATATGTGAATACTATAAACATGGCAAAGGACTTGTGAAGGTTATTGCCCGTGTTTTGCAAGCTTCTCGTCTTTCGACACTTAAGACTTTGGAAGGAGTTTTTTTAATAAGTGTGATGACTTGTGATATTTCATAACAGTTTAATATTTAAATCAGAAACCGTTTTAAGTATTCGAAAAGGCTACGAAGATGGATTTAAAAATCGGCCAAGTTCTAATTGTATCGGCCAGTCAACTCGGTGACCAAATCAAGGGTCTAGATATTGCTGAGATAACCAAATATATTAGCTCAAAAAAATAGTAAAAAAATTAAAAATATATCATATTCGAGATATATCGGTAATACATATCATCTCAGCTCAGTATCGATGAGACATGACCAAATTAGTCATATATATATATATATATATATATATATATATATATATATATATATATGTATTTCATATCAGAGAGTTAAAAAATGATACGTATTGACTGATACAACATGTATCAGCCGATACTTGGACTCCTTCAATTCTCATGAGTTCATTTCATTTAAAGAATTGATTATTTTCTCCTCCTTATATTAAATTCAAAGGTGAGATCAAGTTTATCACTGTAGAATTTTGTTAACTACTAATTCACACTAAAATTTTCTCCTAAAATTTCTTTTGGAAAATAAAAATTAAAACCAAAATTAGTTGACCTATTAAACGCAAAATGAATTGTTTGTTTGTTCTGACGAAAAAATGGAAGGGTAAAATGGTAATTTGCCACCTAAAAATAAAAATCGAGTATGTAGAAAAAGAAAAGTCGGGTGTCTATATGACTAGCTTTTAATATTAAATATTATTATATTAGCACTTAGTACGGGAGATGTTCTTTGGGCCCCACTAAATGAAAATGAGGTTAGAATTTAGACGGGTGATGAATGGGTGTGGACAGATGACAAACGGATGGGTATCACCCTATCACAACCGATATATATAGTTTCACTGACATAGACATAACGACCGTATGCATCGGTGAAACAATATACAATCTTTGTGAAAATTAAAAAGTTTCTCTTATTAAAGTAGAAACGAATGGTCACATAAATAACTTGTTGTGAGTTTACATCATGAGATAAGCAATTACCTAGATATATTTTAATTGGTCATTTCTTATTTGAGATGCATTTAACCTAAATTACAAATAATTATTCTCACACTTTTTTATGCTATCATTTATTTGACAGTTCAATGGAAATAATTAATATGAAAAGGCTATTTATTTTTGTGTGATGATTACTTGTGTACCTCCTACAGCGTATGCATTGTGGAGCCCAACAATCCGGAGAGGCTTGTGATTCAGCAAATCACCTTAATTGGTTAATCAAGTGATGGTTTTAATCTGCCAAAAAAAATAATCAGTTTAAATATTTTCTTGTCCAACTTTTATAATTTTTTAAGACCAAGACATCTTGCGTAAACTGAAGAGTATCAATTGACATGTAAATAGAGGCTATGTTTATTAAAAAAGTATTTCTTTGAAGAGTCATTAAAAATCATTTTGATAAGATCAAGCAACTCGTGTTTTTCAAAGATACAAGATTTAAAATATTTATTTTAACAAATTTGTTTCGAACCATACACTTTAGGTACTGTCAAAATTGTCCAATTGATTTCTTCAAGTTAGACTTTTAAAAGCGTGTAAATAAAAAAAGCTCTAAAATCCATTTGATCTATTATCATTTAACAAAGACTTTTTAAATGGGTGCCCATCTAACATGAGAATTTTTTTTATGAAGCATGGATTTCAGTGAACTTTTCATTTTAACCCTTATCCATCCGTAAAGATCATTTAGACGATCACATATAACTTTAGAATGTTGGTTAGTTGAAAGTGTTAAGAATTGAGAAACTAAATTCAATAAGAAGTATTACACACTTATATATAGGGTTTAGTCGATTTTAAAATTATTTTAGTTAAATTCAAACACTAATTTTAATCTAAACTAAGTATTAAATTTAATAATATTCAACATAAAGAAGGATTTAAATGTGGAGTGAAAGACTTTAATGAGGAGTGGAGAGAGGTCTAGTGGGGTACTAGGATTGAATTAATGAGGTTTAGAGATTAAGATGGATTAAAATATTAAAAAAGAGGAGACAATGATATATGACGATGGGACAATGGAGACATTAAATAAGAAAATGGGAACACACAAAGTCTCCCCCAAGTCTTTCTCCGCATTCATTTTCCTTCGCAAAAGTGCCTTTCACGTAACCACTCGTGGAATATTTCTTCTTTAATGAAAGATAGAAGCTTTTGGTTTTTATTTTATATTTGCTTTGGCTTGTTTTATACTTCCAAAGATTATTTCATGTTTCTTCATTTATTTTATTTGTTATAGATTATATTAGGCTAGCAATCCTCTCACTGGATGAATCAGATACAGATTTTATTATATTGTCAATTTTATCGTTCACATGAACAGTAAAATTGGCAATTGTTCATGCGAAGGGTTGGTGAGCCAATTTACTTTTCATGCAAATGGCCGGTGAGCTAAATTTACTGTACATGCGAAAAGTAAAATTGACAATACATTAAAATCCATATCTCGACTTATATAAAATGCTCGTGGGAGGATCGCTACCTTTATGTTATTTTAAAAGAGACATGAAAATATTATTGAATTATTTTATTTTACTTTATTCAATTATTAACTGATTTTGTTTTATAAAAGGGATATGTTATTATATTTAAGTTAAATATATGCCTTTGTGGTGATTTAATTTAATTCATTTCATTTTAGAAAATGAACTTTTTTTTAATAAAAGAGATTTTTTTTTTTAATTTATTTGTGGGAAACTGCGGGATACCCAACGTAAAACTCCTACAAATGAGTCCACTACTCTTAAAGGCATATCTGAGTTAGCCGTTTACTGAGACAGGAGACAACTAGTTGTGCTACATCCATGTGAGAGATATTATTATTGTTTTAATTTACTTAAAGATAGATTTTCTTTATTTTATTTATTATTTGTTCTATGTTATTAAATAAAACAAGGTATTGAGTTATATTGTTTTTAAAAGTCTGAAAATGAAATAAGATAGTGCATTTTACTAATTTGAAAAAGGGGATGGTATTTATAAGAAAGAAAATGACAAATTGATTTTTTTTTTAAAGTGAAATAAAGAAATTATTTTATCGTTTATTTTGATTTGTTTTATGTACTTTGATTTTTGATTTAAATATAAAGTAAGGTATTATTTTGGTTATGAATTTTAATTGATGGAATTTAGAATGGGATCTTAATCTCCCCCAATTCTTTATCTTCTTCCTTTTTCTCTTTGTTCTGTTAATTTACTATGCAAACCAACATTCTGCCGAAAGATCCGATCACTGTCGTCAGAAGATCCAAGAGGTCAGTCCACATATGACTGATCCCCGTTTTTGAAGTGATTATTTCATTTAGCCTTCTTTATTTTCAGCTCTTTTTTGGATTTTTATTTAAAAGTTAATTTTATTACTCTAAAAAAGAAACAGGTAAAAAAAACCCTAAAAATAAAATAAAATTACATCAATCTATTAACAACTGTCTCATCTAACAACACTCACTGCTTGGCAAAAGAATCTCTAGATGAGTTTGCTGACTTAGGAACCCAAGCAATCTTAAACGAAAAAATATTGATAGCATAACGAATCCTCTCAACTTTGTCAAGATAAATCTAAGGGCAGGGAGAACTCAACACCCAATCTATCACAACCCGTGAATCACTTTTAACTAAACTCCCTTGAACCTTCAGCTCTTCCAACTCCAAAATTTCTCTCCACATAGCAAACAATTCAAATTTAATAACAGACCCATTACGAATAGGACCTTCAAAGGAAATCAATGTATTCCCAAGCTTGTTATAAATGAGTCCACCATAACCAGCTATACCAACTTCTCGCATACAACTCCCATCAAAATTAAGCTTAAGCACCTCAGGAACTCCTTTTTGGATTCTTCTCGGCGGGTTTGGAGTTTGAACATGGTTGCGTAAGGAGATTCAAACACATTTTAAATTTAATTATTTTAAATTTCATTTCTTTTATAGGCATTTCACATTTGCATAAGATCTCGAAAATGAACGCTATTAATTTAAAGTAATTCATGATAACTATAACTAAAATGATAAAGCCTCATTTAAATAATATAGTAAAACATGGTAAACAAGTGTTTCCTTGTTTTGTATATATTTTTTTTTTGAAACAGTTAAGAGTAGATTATCATTAAATAAAACGATTACAGAAAAAGAAGAAGATAAAAGGGTGGCAGCCTATGAGAAATAAGCCCCCCCAACCAAAGAGGACAAGAAAACCCAACTAAAACATCAACAAGCACCGTCCCAAAAACAAAAGAACTACATCGCCGGGTTAGAGAAAGTGCCACGGGTCACCCCATCAACACCATTCTTAGCGAGGAAATCCGCTACCCCATTTGCTGATCTACTAATCTGAGAGAAAGATACATCCAATCCCATTGATAATTCCTTAATCTCCCTTACTAAGGTGATCAGTTTCCATCGAATTTTGTATATATTAGATATCGAATTTTATTTCTTTCATCATGGAAAAAAATTCATAAATTGATAAAAGTTAAAAGAACAAATGAATGGTGAAAGTTCATTCATCCATTTGGATTTCTAATTGATCTTAGCTATATTTCTAAGTATAAAGTCAATTTTGTGCTTGAGCTCCATTCTTTGTGTTAATGGGCCAACCAAGAGCTCTAAGTTGAAGCCCAACTTGTGATATTCGGGCCTCAATTACGGCCTAAACTTGTAAATTAATGGCCTTAAACATTGAATTTGAATTTGAACTGGGGCTAGGGCGCTGGGCTTGAGATAGTTTTTAAGCCCATTTCATAAAAATGGTGGCTTAGTATTTTAAGCAAAGTTGTAAAATCATACGGGTATTTTTGGCAAAATAATCAAAAATATTTATATATTTATTATAGGTAACAATCCTCTGTAATTCGATATGAAATTTAGAAATTTTATCTATTTTATCCTTTCATTGATGTGTAAATTGATTCATTGACCAGTTCATTGAATTACTGCGGTATAAATCAATTTATTGACCGAATTATTGAGTGGCTCATTAAAATTGAATTATTAAAATTTAACTAAATAAAATTATTATTTTTTACACACAACAACAAATTGAATGACTATTGATTGAATCATTAAATTTTTTAAATGATTTCATACAACATAAGAGGAAAATGAAAATACCAAGAATCGTATTCAATTATTGGAATAGAAACTTTTTCACGTGACTTCTGGGTCCTTTTCTCTCTTTCTTGATTTCGGCCTTTTCTTGCAAAGACTTTTGGTCTAGTGGTAGGCCCTCCTACTCTGTTGTAAAGCAGGGACGGCCCCTCAATTATTGCTCACCCACTCCACTGCTCTGTCTTCTCATCTTATTTCTTTCTCTTTGGTCTGCCCTCTCTCTTTTCCTGCCATTCTCACCATGAGCAGGCTGAATTAACCAGCCACTCGCCGCCGCCTTCCTCTTCCCTGTGTTGCACGTACGGCCACCCTGTGTGGACAACCTTTTTCTTCCAACCGACCGACGCTTTTCCTTCCGTTTGGAGCTCCCCACTCCAAGCTCAGCCGAAGACTGCTACAGGTATTTTCATTTTGGTTATTACAGTCATCTTCCCTCTTTTTTCTTCTTCTCCCTCTGTAATCACTCACAGCCAGCGCTGGGACTGTTTTGTTGTGGGTTTCTCACTGTTTCCTTAAACTCCTTCATCTTTTCTCCATTCTATCTCATCTCACTCCAATTTCTTCTCTTTTACACTCTCTCAGGCTGCGTAGAAACTTCTCCCTGTGTGGACATCCTTTTTCTTCAAACCGACCGGCGATTTGCCGTCCGTTTGGAGCTCTCCACGCCCAGCTGAGCCATCTCTCAGCCGAACACTATTACAGGTATTTTCATTTGGTTAATACAGTCATCTTCCCTCTCTCTTCTTCTTCTCTCCCTCTGTAATCACTCCCATCCAGCGCTGGCACTGTTTTGTCTACTTCATGTGTCCTGCAGTTTTTGTTGTGGGTTTCTCATTGTTTCCTTATACTCCTTCATTTATTAAATTTATTTAGTAGGGTTTTTTTTTAAAAATGAGTAGTTTAGAAATTTAATTATATGCTTGACCTTTTCGGTTTGTATTTGAAATATGACCGAAAAGACCATATTATTGGTATTTTGTTCTACTACTTTTTAACTTTTTGAAATTTATTACATTAGTACTATTTATTTATTCTATCATACAAATAATTTTTTTGACTTAAAAATGATTTCATTTCTATTGCGTATAATATTCGTTATTTTTTTTAGTTGTATTATAATAGTTATAATTATTTAAAAAATAATAATTTTAGATAATTTTATTTTATCTTGATTACGTTACTTATGGTTAGTTTAAGTTATTTGAATGAGAGGATAAACTTTAACAATTTGTAGAAACATGATGTCATGTCTTCAATTTTTTTTTAATTTCAAAAAAGTAAATTTTGAGGTTCTTATTTTTTTAAACATCACTTATTTCATAAAACGACAGTATACTTATAATTAGGGGTGCAAAATTTGGCTTGGCCGACATGTTGGGCTATAAGTTTCTCTCGCCTCTTTTGTTTTCTTTTTAAATATCGGTATTTTATTATTATTTTATTTTAATTAAATTAAAAAATAAATTAATAATCCAAAAGGAAGATGGATTTAAAAAAAAAAATTGAAAATGTAAATATCAGCCGATACGGCCTATATCTGGGCCAATATTGGTCTGATATCGGTCGAGATATCGACCCGGGCCCGCCATCCTTTTGAATTTTTTTTTAAGATCAATATTAATTGTATCGGTCGATATATATCGCCGATATATCGGTCATATCAACCGAGAAATGATGTGTATGACTGATACAATACGTTTCGACAGATATAATGCGGTGCTTAAAAAATGATATAATCCATATGCAATGGTGGGTTCCGATGTGTATTTTGCCTCCATGAAAAAGACGTGAGTAGAACCAAAATGTGAAAGTGAGTCACTTACTCGTGAGGGATTAAAATAAATCGGTTTTGAACACCGACCGTATATGTGGAGTGTACCCAGGAGTTGAGGCGTAGCCGTCTAACGGCCTATCGGACCCAATCATGGGTATGATGTGATTAATGTGCAATCATTTCAAAACCTCTTTGAAATGTATGATATTGTATATAACTATGTGAAATCTGTTACTGTGATGATGCATGGAATTTCATGAATATGTGAAATGGTAGAGAACTCTCTCAACATGTGTTATGGTGATTATGCTAAGCTTAATGATTTGAGGTATGCCGTGTTGAACTTCATGAACGTGGGATTATGTTAAATTAGGTAAATGATTAATCCTAATAAAGATGAAATTTATTTATGAAAAGATGTATGGATACTGTTAGGATTATTAGTAGAATCGAATGAAAATAAATCAAGCACAACACATCACAATACATCACAATATTTATGTGGTTCAATCCTACTTTGGCCTACATTCACGGAGCGACAGAAATCTTCACTGTTAGATCAAAGAGAATACAAATACAAGATGAATCACTCCCTGAGTTTAACCCAAAACTCAAATCCCCAAGTCTCATGTACACCAATCTCTTGACCCGCTCTCATAGCCGGAAGAATGTACTCACCATCTCTCTCACTCCCTGATATGCTTCTTGTGCTCCCCTACATCACCACCATATGTCTTATATAGATAACCCAAGCACACTCGAAGACTTCCTCACTGTGCATATGAGGTTCGGCCCACCTCATACCCACTTCAATGCATACTATTATCTGTTGTATCATGACATTTTGAGGATGTTTTCAATGTATGGTGTTGGGTTTTCCGACGTACACCTCTATCTAGGGGCCCATCAATAATGATGGGCATATGAATGTTTTAAATTTTTATTAAACTTGAATACCTAATTCACTTAAAAAAGCCTTGATTAGAAAAATTAGAACATAGGTTTAAAAACAATAAAAGTTTATAATGTAAAAAAGAAGACCATTGATTGGAGTTCATTACTTCTTATTATAACTGTAGATATCAACAAATAATTATTTTTGTTATTCTTCTATTTTAATATATTTTATTATATGATAAATGGAATTCGTTTATATTCTTATGTTTAATTCTAAGATGAAATAAATAGAGAATTTTAACAATTGAAATTCCTTTATATTCTTATAATTTAAAAAAATTTATATTCATTTATATTCTACAGTTGTTTTGGCAATTAGAGTATTAAGAGTTTTAGAGTTCAATTCTAAGAAGAACTAAATAGAGAATTTTAACACTTAATTATTTATTTTATTCTTCTATTTTATTAGATGATAAATGAAATTGTTTCCTGTATGATTTTGATAGGCCACGAACAGTAGTGAAACAGTGGACCCAGTGTCGGCCACTGTTTTTGACTTGTCTAATTTGGTGGAAGAATTTGGTGGCTTTCTGTGGAAAGCTTTCTCTCTTGTTTGGTGGAAGAAAAAGGCAACGAAGTTACTGTTACAGGTATTTTTTTCTTTTACACTCTCTCAGGTTTCATAGAAACTTCTCCCATCTCTCTCTTTGCTCTGCCCTCACTCTCTCTCTCGCTCTCTCTCTTGCTACCATGCTCAGCATGAGCAGGCTGTGAGTTAACCAGCCACTCGTCCCTTCCTCCATTGTTCTTGCTGCTCAACTGCCTTCCTCTTCCCTGTGTTGTACCGACGCCCACCCTGTGTGAACATCGTTTTTCTTCCAACCAACAGGCGCTTTGCCGTCCGTTTGGAGCTCCCCACGCCCAGGTCACCCATCTCTCAGCCGAATACGATTGCAGGTATTTTCATTTTGGTTATTACAGTCGTCTTCCCTTTATTCTTCTACTTTTAAACTTCTTGAAATTTATTAAATTAGCACTTCTTTATTTATTCACTTAAAAAACCTTGATTAGAAAAATTAAAGTATATTTTAAAGACAATAAAAATTTATGATTAAAAATAATTTAAAGTAATGAAAATACAGACATTCAAAAGAAGGCCATTCATTGGAGTTCATTACTTCCGAAAATATGAAGAAATTTATTTTTGTTATTATTCTATTTTATTAGATGATGAATGGAATTGTTTCCTTGTATGATTTTATAGTTTTTTCTACATAATAAATTATAAAATTCTTTTAGGGCCCAAATAATAGTTATTTCAACTTAATGAACAAACCATGAACATGATATGAAACGTGGTTAAATAAATTTTTATATGATTTATATTATCAAATAATTCTACAATTTTTTTTTTGAAAATTAATTCTAATACAATTTTAAAATTTTAAAATTCCAATGTTCAATCTCCATCATAAGGCACGTGTCAAAAGGTCTCCTTGAATTTGACCATTCTCCTATAAATTCCATCCTTACCCAATTTTACTTCAATTTGAGTTACACAACCTATTTTTCAAATCACATGAGATACTGAATGAAGTAGAACCTTGAAAATCATGGCTTCACTAATTTGGGAATTTTTAATAAAGATTTGTAATGAAAAAGACTATATTCTTTATTGCTCTATTTTGTAAAAAGGTTTTCATTTCACATATTTGTGTTATTAACACATGTATTTAAACCATATTAATTACATTCAATTATCTTTTCATCTCCGAGCTATAGTTAGAATTCTCCTAATAACATCTATTCATAATTCAATCTTCTAATATTAGCAATCCACTCGCCCATCTTTTCTTACACTTCTTTGTCACATACATTCTCTATTCATTATTTTTATGACATGAATATTTCCACCTCACATTGAAGGTAAGATTAATCATACGGATACATGAAACTAAGTCAGCAATTTTCTATACCTATTCCTTAATTGTTCATAAGTTTATACCTCAATAGTAATCACAATTGTGAATGTCACATTTATTCTTTTAAATGAACTTTTTCTCCATTGGCATGTTTGTTTTCAAATTTAGATTTTTGTTTGCCATTAACTTTGAAAACTCTCTAAGATATATCGGTAATACATATCATCTCAGCTTGTTATCAACGAGATGTGACCAAATCAGCCATATATGATATATATCCTCCAAAAAATATTGGAGAGTTCAAAAATGATACGTATTGACTGATACAACATGTATCAGCCAATACTTGGACCCCTTCAATTCTCATGAGTTCATTTCATGTAAAGAGTTAATTATTTTCTCTCCCTTATATTAAACTCAAAGGTGAGATCAAGTTTATCACTGTAGAATTTTGCTACACAGTAAAATTTTCTCCTAAAATTTCTTTTGGAAAATAAAAATTAAAACCAAAATTACTTGACCCATTAAACGCAAAATAGACTGTCTGTTCATTCAGACGGAAAAAAATAGAAGGGTAAAATGGTAATTTGCCACACAAAAATGAAAATCGGGTGTGGATAAGAAACAAAGTCTAGTGTTTGTATGGATAGGCTTTCATATTAAATATTATTATATTAGCACTTAGTATGGGAGATGTTATATGGGCCCTACTAAATGAAAATGAGGTCAGAGTCTAGACGGGTGGCGAACGGGTGTGGACAGATGACAAATGGATGCGTATCAACGTATAACAATCGATATATATAGTTTCACTGATGCAGGCATGACGATCGCCTATATCGGTGAAACAATTTTTTTACCCTAGGACTTTATCCTAACGGTCAAGTCCATATCTGAATTTTAAAGGTTGAGAACCAGTGTAATTAGAATAAGAGTCATTCCATCATTATCCAACATTTAATTTATATTATGGTATGATGAAACAATATACAATCTTGTGAAAATTAAATAGTTTCAATAAAGTAGAAACCAATGATCACATAAATGACTTGTTGTGAGTTTACTTGTTGAGATACCCTATTTGATTACAAGCCTCAAGAGTTAAGCAATTACTAGATATATTTTAATTGGTGATTTCTTATTTGAGATGCATTTAACCTAAATCACAAATAATTATTCTCATACTTTTTTATGCTATCATTTATTTAACAGTTTAATGGAAATAATTAATATGAATAACTTCTAACTATTCAAGCGTATGCATTCTTTTTGTATTGATGGAGACTTGATTTTAAAATTTCCTTCAAACAAGAGCGGTTTTTGACCTAACATCAAGAATTTTATAGTTTTTAAGAACATGATTTGATTAATCTAATCAAAATTATTTTAATTAGGCTTACATTCAATTAGTTTTGAGTGTTACTATTTAGCAAAGACTTGTCTCACCCTTTCTCTCTTTCTTCCTTTCCTTGTTCAAGACTTGGGTCTTTGCCCAAGTGAGTAGGAGCATGTGGGCCCTTTCAAAATTTGAATGATGACGCCGCAGTTGTAAAGCTAAAGCGGGTACAATTATTGCTCTCTATTCTTATCTCACTTCTTTCTTTTTCTCTGCAATTTCTTCCTGTCCTTTGTCTTTTCTCCATTCTATCTCATCTCTCTCCAATTTCTTCTCCTTTACATTCTCTCAGCAAACTTCTCCCTTCTCTCTCTCTCTCTTCTCTTCTCAGCCAGCACCACCGGTGCCGTCTCCTTCCTCTTCCCTGATTTGCGCGGAACGCCCACCCTGTGTGGACATCCTATTTCTTCCAACCGACGGGAGCTTTACCGTCCGCTTGGAGCTCTCCACGCCCAGCTCACCCATCTCTCAGTCGAACACTGTTGCAGGTATTTTCATTTTGGTTATTACAGTCATCTTCCCTTTATTCTACTCTACTACGTTTAAACTTCTAGAAATTTATTAAATTAGTACTGCTTTATTTATTCACCTAAAAAAACCTTGATTTAAAAATACTAAAGGTTATTTTTAAAGACAATAAAAATTTATGATCAAAAATAATTTAATGTAGTAAAAATGCAGAGATTCAAAAGAAGACCATTGATTGGAGTTCATTACTTCCTATTATAATTGTTGGTATCTAACACTTAAATATTTTTGTTATTATTCTTTAAATCTATTTTATTAGATGATGAGTGGAATTGTTTCCTTATATGATTTTATAGTTTTTTTTACGAGTGGATTTTTGTTGCTGACCTCCTCCTTATTTTGTTTTACTTTGTCATCGCCGGAGATACTATTAACCGTCGGAGTTACTAATCCAATAAGACTCCGTTGTCTCCATATCTCTGAGGATCTCTGTTGTGGAGCTCTTTTTATTTTGTTTTACTCTTTCCTCCCTGGAGTTATTATTCCCATTGGAGCCAAAGAGAGAAGAATTTCTTCTTCTTTTCCCGTTATCATCTTCTAAATTTGAACATGCTAAGCTTAATTATTTTAGTTATATCACGTTGAATTTCGTGAACATGGGATTATGTTAAAATTAAATGTAGTTGTGAATATGATATGTGAATATGAGATAAATTATGTGATCAATTGTCACACCCCACTCATTATAGGTTTTTTTTACTTTTTTCAATTTAGTGCTTATATTTGTTTGTCAATTTTAAATTAAATAAATTGTAAAATTCTTTTAGTGCCCAAATAATATTTATTTCAACTTAATGAACAAACCATGAACTGAAGTGTTGATAAACAATTTTTTATATGATTTATATTATCAAATAATTCTACAATTTTTTTGAAAATTAATTCTAATACAATTTTAAAATTCAATTGTAAGAAGAACTAAATAGAGAATTTTAACACTTAATTATTATTTTTATTCTTCTTTTTTATTAGATGATAAATGAAATTGTTTTCTTGTATGATTTTGTTAGGCCACGAACAGTAGTGAAACAGTGGCTTTCGGTGGAAACCTTCTCTCTTGTTTGGTGAAAGAAAAAAAGGCAACAAAGTTACTGTTACAGGTATTTTTTCTTTTACACTCTTCTCAGTCTCACAGAAACTTCTCCCATCTCTCTTTGCTCTGCCCTCTCTTTCTTTGGTATTTTCTTTTACTGTTACAGGTAATTTTTTTTATTAGCTAATTTTTATCTACAAGGTTAAAATTCTTAGAAGTCCCCTCCAAGTTCAATTTTTGAGATACACCCAACGTCTCATCCAAGTCTTCTCTGCAGTAATTTTCCTTGGCAAAAGTGCCGTTCACGTCCTTTTCTTTAGTAAAAGAGAGAGCTTTTGCCTCATCCCTCCCTTACGTTTCTCTATTTTCTTTCATTTCAAAAGATTATTTCATATTTCTTCATTTGTTTTATTTGTTATAGGTTATATTATTTTAAAAGAGACATGAAAATATTATTAAATTATTTTATTTTACTTTATTCAGATTATAAATTGATTTTATGTTATTAAAAGAGATATCTTATTATATTTAAGTTAAAATGAAATGCCTTTGTGTTGATTTTATTTAATTCATTTTAGAAAATGAAATCTTTTCACACAACTTCTCTCCCTTTTGTCTCGTTCTTCCTTTTCTTTGCCGAAGACTTGCAGAGGTGACTGGTTGTTTATGGCTGGCTATGCCACATAATTAAATAATAGCTTTTTAGATGATATGGCTGGCTATAATTTTTAGTCAGCCTTGTCATACGGTATAGTATTTTAACTAGAATGGTTACTTTTTAATATTTTATTATTATTTTCTTTTTTACATTTTTTAACAACTTTAAAAGAAAATAAATATAAAGATATTACATATTTTTTTCATAAGTAATTAAATAAACAAAACATACATATTTTTTGTTTCTCATATATATTTTTTTGTTTTACAAATGTAAAGGAAAAAAAATTGAGGAGTAAATTTTTTTTAAAATTTTAAAGTTATTTTTTAAGCACTGTATATTTTCAAAATTTCTCAAATTAAATATCCGGAGTAATTTCGATGGTCTGATAAAAATATTTTAAGAATTTAAGGTCTTTTGACACTCCCAAATGTTTAAAACACAGTGTTTTACAAATAAGGGTATCCCTTGGTTGTGTGGAAAATATATTTGGGAGTGTCAAAAGATCTTCAAGTTTTAAAGTATTTTTATCAGACTATAATTAGTCCGGATATTCAATTTGATAAATTTTGAAAATACACTGTTTAAAAAATAACTGTCTATGTTGTCGATATCTCCTTTAAAACTTTAAAATTATTTTTTAAGCAATGTGTATTTTCAAAATTTCTCAAATTGAATATCCGGACTAATTATTATAACTTGATAAAAATACTTTAAAACTTTAAGGCCTTTTGACACTCCCAAATATATTTTCCACACTGCTAAAGGATACTCTTATTTGTAAAACACTGTGTTTTAAGCATTTAGAAGTGTCAAAAGACCTTAAATTTTTAAAGCATTTTTATGAGACTATCGTAATTAGTCCGGATATTTAATTTGAGAAATTTTAAAAATACACAGTGCTTAAAAAATAACTTTAAAATTTAATTTTTATTTCTCAATAACTATAATTTTAAATTTTTTGTCCAGAATAATTTTAATTTTTTGTTTCTCATATATTTTGTTTACAAATGTAAAGGAAAAAAAAAATCAAAAGGTAAAGAGTTATTTTTTATTTTTTGTATAAAAAATAAAATAATAAAGTAAAGAAAAAAAATAATTATTTGCCCTAATATATAAATTATACCCAAAAACAAAATAAAAAATCCAAAATAATCAAATAAATAAATAAATAAGAAAATCAAAAAAATCAAAAACTATATAAAGTTATATATATACACATACAAAAATAAAAAACTATATACAAGTTTATATATATATATATATATAAATGAGGAGAGAGAGAATGGCTGGCTACATGTTTGCTACCTGTAGCCAGCCATTTAACCACAAGTGGTGTGAGCCCCACGTTTAACCACTACCATACCACCCATGCACGGTGGCCATATGGCCAACTAGCTGGCCATATGGCCACTACACCGCTTGCTCTTAGGCCCTCCACTCTCTTGTATAGCAGAGACGGTCCTCTGAAAAGCCTCACTCTTACCCTCTCAAAGCCTATCTTGGCGTGAGAATGGAGGGGGCTGAGTCACCATATTTTTCTCTCGTAACATGAATTCATGAAATTTAGATTAAAATTATCATTTTGTTCTTTCATATTTTAATCCTCCAAATGTTGCAGTGTAAAATGCAATGGTTTATGGGTTATATAAGATCGTTTAGGCAATTATGTATAACTTTAGAATGTTGGTTAGTTGAAAGTGTTAAAAATTGAGGAACTGAATTCAATAAGGAGTATTATACATTTATATATAGCATTTAACTGATTTTAGAACTATTTTAATTAAATTCAAACTCTAATTTTAATCTAAATTAAATATTAAATCTAATTATATTCAACAGAAAGAAGGATTTATATATGGAGTGAAAGATTTTAAAATGGAGTGAATAGGGGTCTAGTGGGGTACTAGGATTGAATTAATGAGGTTTAGGGATTAAGATGTATTAAAATATTAGAAAAGAGGAGACAGTGATATGAGGGTGGGACAATGGAGACATTAAATAAGAAAATGGGAACACCCAAAGTCTCCTCCACGTCTCTCTGCATTCATTTTCCTTGGACCATTTACTAATTTAGTGAATTCAAGAAAAGAATATTGTAAAAAAATTTGAGAAAACTGTTAATGGGCCAACCAAGAGCTCTAAGTTGGGCCTCAATTACGGCCTAAACTTATAAATTAATGGCCTTAAACAACATTGAATTTGAATTGGGGCTAGACTTGAGATCATTTTTAAGCCCATTTGATAAAAAGGATGAGCTTTTTGGCAAAATTACCAAAATTATTTATATATTTATTATTAGAATTGAAACTTTTTCACGTGACTTTTGGTATAGTTGTGGGCCCTCCACTCTGTTGTAAAGGAGTGACGGTCCCTCAATTATTGCTCACCCACGCCAAGCTCAGCGGAGGACTCTGTTTTGTTGTGGGTTTCTCACTGTTTCCTTGTACTCCTTCGTCTTTTCTCCATTCTATTTCATCTGTTGAAATAGAAAAGAGAGGATGAGTAGGACTCTGAGTCCTAACTCCATTAGGTCTCAGAGTCCTAACTCCATTGGGTCATAAAGTTCTAACTCAATAGGGTCTCAGAGTCCTAAATAGAACTCATACTTGTATTTTCTCTTATAAATATGTCTCTGATGTACATAGAAAAATACAGTGAAATAATATACTCTCTTTCTCTCGTAGTTTTTTCCTTTATGTGTTTTCCACGTAAATCCTGTGTTACGATGATTTGTGGTGTATGATTTATGTTTCTACATGTTATCAGTCAGAATTCGATCCGAATCCACAATCAATTTTTTTTCTTTCCTCACGAGAGAACACTCTTCAATCCCACGGTAATTTCCACCTCTCCGATCTGATCTGCGAGGAATCATACTCCTCATATTGGCTGTGTATCGGATGCTGAGAACCGAAAGAGGGAATACCTTTCGGAAACAAAGGCGACCGAAACAGGGGACCATTTGCTGCTGCAGTGATTCTAATTTGCTACTGGCTGGATCTTGTCTCAAGATCCTCTCTGTGGTGCGTCTGGCCCGTGCTTCTTCTCTGTTTGTCATCTGCACCGGCTGGCTGCGCCTCTCTGCTCATCGGAGATCTACCATTCAACATCAAGGATCCCTTATTGCTGCTCACGTACGCTACTTCCATTCACTGTCTCTCTGTTGCTAATTGTTGTTTGCAAGCCTATTTCAGATCTGATCGGCGGTGCCCTTATTGCTCGCACGAGACAGATTTGCGCAGAGCAACTGCTGCTGGTGTTTGGGTTTGTGCCTGCTTTGGGCATTTCTGCTCCGCTTCTACACAGCCCAGACTCAGTCGAAGCACTGGTCTCGGATTTACTGCCTGCAGTGCCAACAAATACATCATCAACCATATCCATCTGGCCGGAAGCTCCTCAACAGCAGCCCGATCTTTCCAGCTTTGTGTTTCCAGATCTGCAGGGCATCTCAGCTTCCGCCTTCATTGCTGCTATTTGTGTTTCAGATCTGATCTATGCGCACAGACGGTCTTTGCCGATTTGCCCTCTGCCATCGCCGGCTCAGATCTCAGGTCGTGCCCAGTTGTTGTTGCCCAGTCGGGCTGTCTTTACAGGTCCGACGTCTTCCGCCTGCATCAGATGGCCACTCTGCTTTGCTCTGACCCCGGCTCCGGTTTGCTGCTGCTACTGCTGCCTCTGCTATTCAGACTTCCTGCCGATCAATCTCTGTTGCTGCCAGGTCCTTCTCAGATCGATTGCCGATCAGATTCACAAGAGTTCTGCCTCGGAGTTCTCTCTGCTGCTTCCTGCCAGCGCTTCGTTCCGGTGCCTCTTTTTTTCCGGCAGATCTACTCTGCCCTGCTCACGGCGGTGACTCCAGCCACTTCGACAACCGCCGGCACACAGCTCTCGGCACATGGCTCGCTGTTTTTTTTTAACCCAGAAGATAAGAAGCTAAGGGCATAAGAGAAAAGAGAAGAGAGAAAAAGAAAAAAAATTCTCTTATCCTTCACAATGGGTGAATCTGACTGCAATCCCAGTCTTAGATTGTCATCCGTGCTTCTCAATGCCAATAACTGTGTTCTATGGTCTAGAGCGGTCACCTTATCGCTCCGTAGTAAGAGGAAATTGGGATTTATCAATGGGAAGATTGTTTGTCCCTCTCTGGGTTCTACATCTAAAGCTTCCGCTACAGAGACCGCTCCAGCCACCGATCCTACTGCAGCTTAGGAGGATTGGATAGCTAATGATCAACTGGTCCGTTCATGGCTCCTTAATTCTATGGAACCACAGATTGCTGGTATTTTTACATTCTCCGATTCTGCAAAAGAGCTGTGGGATGCTGTGACTGGTATGTATGGCAGTCGCAATAATATTGCTCGGGTGTTTCAGATTCAAAATGAGATTGCCACTGCGCTACAAGGTGAGCGGAAATTTTGTGACCTTTTCGGACACATGAAAAGACTATGGGATGAATTACATTTGTATCGCCCACACACTACTGATGCACAGACTCTCGTGCAACGAGACGAAGAGGATCAAGTTTTTTCTCTTCTTCGTGCTTTACGGCCTGACTATGAATATTTGCGGAGTAACATACTTATGACAGATCCGCTACCCTCAGTGATTAATGCTTGCCCTATCATTCAACATAAAGAAACGCGTCATGAAACTATGTCTTCTGCTATTCCGCTTTCATCAGCTCACCTTGAACCAAGTGCACTTCTTACTTATAAGAATGACCGCAGACACTTATCTGAGTCTGAGAAGAAGAAAGTTATTCCGAATAAAGGAAGAATTCGTTGTGAACATTGTGGAAAGATTGGGCACCCTAAGGATCGTTGTTGGTCGTTGCATCCTCATCTCAAGTCTAACTTTGAATCCAAAAAGAGAGACAAGGCTCATATCGCAGATACTTCAACCACTTTAGATCAGTTGAGTCAGATTCTAACTGATCTCCGTAAGTCTCTGCCTCCTCCAAGCACGTCTGTTTCGTCTCATACTGCAGGTAACCTTCATGCTTTTCTTGCATCACAATCTAATGGTCTTCCTTGGATAATTTATTCTGGAGCCACTGACCATATAGCTAATTCTTCGTCGTTTGTGTCGGATTTTTCATCATTGTCTCGTAAACACGATGTTTATCTAGTCAACGGATCTATGGTTCCTGTGGTCGGCAGTGGTAAAATTGATTTTTTTTCCAATAGCATCCCTTCTACTGCTCTAGTTGTTCCTTCTTTTCCAACTCAACTCCTGTCTGTTGGAAAACTTACTAATGCTTTGAACTGTGATGTTATTTTCTCTTCTAACTCTGTCGTCTTTCAGGATCGAACGTCCAAGAAGACGATTGGTGAAGGCATATTTTCCAACGGTCTTTATATGTGACCTTCTCCTAATAAGGTTTATCATGCAAAGGACCGTGTAGAGGGTCACTTACTGCACCAACGGCTTGGACATCCTTCAAGTCGTATTTTGTCTTGTCTTTTTCCGTCTGTTCTATTCCGTCTAATGTTTGTGATGTTTGTCAATTTTCAAAACAATCACGGTTACCATTTGCTGCTTCTACTTCTCAGTCTCTTGCTTGTTTTGAACTGATTCATTCTGATGTATGGAGTGCTCCCATTGTTTCTTATGATGTATTTAAATACTTTGTGTTGTTCATTGATGATTGCACACGTGTTACTTGGTTATATTTGCTCAAATCTAAAACTGAGGTGTTATCTGCTTTCAAAGATTTGTACAACATGGTCCATACCCAATTTCATGCAAAGATTAAAATTCTTCGCTCTGACAATGGGACTGAATATGTCAATGCTCTCTTCGCTGATTATACTCATGACGAAGGTATTATTCATCAAACTAGCTGCGTGGGTACGCCACAACAGAATGGTGTGTCAGAACGGAAAAATCGTCACATCTTAGAAACTGCTCGAGCACTTATGTTTCAGATGCATATTCCTAAGACGTACTGGTCTCATGGCGTCTTGACTGCCATCTATCTGATTAATCAACTTCCTAGTCGGATTACCAATTTTAAATCACCATTGGAAGTGTTGAAGAATAGACCTCTTGATTTATCTCACCTACGTGTGTTTGGGTGTGTCTGCTATGTCCATCGCCAGAGTCTTCATCGTGATAAGTTCGATGCCAGATCTCTCAGGTGTGTTTTCTTCGGTTACTCTTCTACACAGAAAGGGTACATTTGCTATGACCTCTCATCTCGCAAGCTTCTTGTATCACGTGATGTCTGTTTCGTTGAATCTGAACCGTATTTTCCAGCTCCTGGTGACTCTGGGAATCGGTCCCAGGAGGAGAACTTATCTGATTTGGTACCTCTTCCTACTGTAACTGATGATGTCTCTTTTAGCAGAAATACGGCGATTATATCTCCAGATTACCAACCAATGTCTGCAGCAATTGAAATACCGACAGCTTCTACTGAGACTATATCTGCAGAAATTTAGCCGATTTCTCCAACAATTGACATACGAGCTCCTCCCCTTCCATTACGGAGATCGAGTAGAGAGACTCGTCCTCCAAAAGAAATGAAAGATTTTTTCACTTACCATGCTGTATCGTACCCAATGGAGGCTTCTCTAACATATAATAATGTTACTCAGTCACATTTGGCCTTCTTGAGTGCAATGTCCAGTGAACAAGAACCAAAGACATTTCGTGAAGCTAATTCCATATCTGTTTGGCGACAGGCAATGAAAGAAGAATTGCAAGCACTTGATGATAATAAAACTTGGAATATAGTCAAATTGCCTATCGGAAAGAAGACAGTTGGGTGTCGTTGGATATACAAAATCAAATATAAAAGTGATGGAACTGTGAAGCGACACAAGGCAAGACTGGTTATCAGAGGCTTTACACAAACATATGGAGGAGATTACACAGAGACTTTTGCACCTGTTGCAAAGATGAACACTTTTCGAGTGATTCTCTCGTTAGCAGCAAATCAGGGTTGGAAATTATCTCAGATGGATGTAAAAAATGCTTTCTTGCATGGTGACCTAGAAGAGGAGGTGTATATGAGTGTTCCACCAGGACATTCATAAGAATCCAAAGTTGGATTTGTGTGCAAGCTGAAAAAGGCCATATTGGACTTAAGCAATCTCCCCGTGCATGGTATGCTAAGCTCAGTTCTGTTCTTATGAGTAATGGACTTAAAAGGAGTGCGGCTGATTCTTCGTTGTTTGTAAAAAAGGGTATGTGTGGTACAACTGTTGTTTTAGTATATGTTGATGATATAATGATCACAGGTGATGACAAAAATGAAATTACAAGACTTAAGACTCTACTGCACAAAAGATTTGCCATCAAAGATCTGGGAGTGTTAAAATATTTTCTTGGATTAGAAGTTGCCTACTCAAAGAAGGGCATATTTCTTAATCAAAGAAAATATGTGATGGACCTGTTGCAGGATATTGGAAAGATGGGAGTTAAACCATCAGATACTCTAATTGACAGTGGAGGTAAGCGTGATAATGATGGAGAATTGTTATCTGATATTGGTCAGTTTCAAAGGTTGGTTGGTCGATTGATTTATCTTACGATCATTAGGCCAGATATTTCCTATGCAGTCAGTCTAGTCAGCAGATTTATGCCTGCACCTACAGTTACTCACATGAATGTTGCCAATCGAATTTTACAATATCTGAAGGGTTCTCTAGGAAGGGGAATATGGATGCGGAATAATGGAAATAGTTCCATTACTGCTTACACTGATGCTGATTGGGCAGGTTGTCCGGTTGATCGGCGATTTACAACAGGATATTGTACTTTTGTGGGAGGTAATTTGGTAACTTGGAAAAGTAAAAAGCAGAGTGTTGTTGCAAGATCAAGTGCAGAAGCAGAATATCGTGCAATGGCCTTAACCACCAGTGAAGTTATTTGGCTTCGGTCCTTATTACAAGACTTGGGTTTTGGTTCTAATCAGCCAACGCAAATGTTTTGTGATAATCAAGCTGCCATTCACATTGCTTCAAATCCGGTGTTTCACGAGAGAACCAAACACATTGAGGTGGATTGTCATTTTGTTCGAGAAAATTTGCAAGCTAATGTTATTTCTACTCCGTTTGTTCGCAGTGATCAACAATTAGCAGATATCTTCACAAAAAGTCTCTCCGCTGTTAAATTCCAAGATATTTTGTCCAAGTTGGGCTCAATTGATATTTTCGCACCTACTGGAAGGGGAGTGTTGAAATAGAAAAGAGAGGATGAGTAGGACTCTGAGTCCTAACTCCATTAGGTCTCAGAGTCCTAACTCCATTGGGTCAAAGAGTTCTAACTCAATGGAGTCTCAGAGTCCTAAATAGAACTCATACTTGTATTTTCTCTTATAAATATGTCTCTGATGTACATAGAAAAATACAGTGAAATAATATACTCTCTTTCTCTCGTAGTTTTTTCCCTTATGGGTTTTCCACGTAAATCCTGTGTTACAATGATTTGTGGTGTATGATTTATGTTGCTACATCATCTCACTCCAATTTCTTTTCTGTCACACTCAGTCTGCATAGAAACTTCTCCCTGTGTGGACATCCTTTTTCTTCAAACCGACCGGCGCTTTGCCCTCCATTTGGTGCTCTCCACGTCCAGCCATCTCTCAGCCGAACGCTATTACAGGTATTTCCATTTGGGTTAATACAGTCATCTTCCCTCTCTCCTCTTCTTCTCTTCTTCTTCTTTTGTCCCTCTGTTATCACTCCCATCCAGCGTTGGGACTGTTTTGTTGTGGGTTTCTCATTGTTTCCTTATACTCCTTCATTTATTAAATTTATTTAGTAGGTTTTTTTTTTTTAAAATGAGTGGTTTAGAAATTTAATTATATGCTTGACCTTTTCGGTTTGTATTTGAAATATATATATATATATATATATATATATTTAAGACCGAAAAGACCATATTATTGGTATTTTGTTCTACTACTTTTTGAAATTTAGTACATTAGTATTATTTATTTAATCTATTATACAAATATTTTTTTTGACTTAAAAATGATTTCATTTCTATTGCATGTAATATTCGTTTTTTTTTTTTTTTGTTGTAGGATAATAGTTATAATTATTTAAAAAATAATTATTTTAGATCATTTTATTTTATCTTGATTACGTTACTTATGGTTAGTTTAGGTTATTTGAATGAGAGGATAAATAACTTTTACTTTAACAATTTGTAGAAACATGATGTCATGTCTTCAATTTATTTTATTTCAAAAAAGTAAATTTTGAGGCTCTTATTTTTTTAAACATCACTTATTTTATAAAACGACGGTATACTTATATTTAGGGGTACAAAATTTGGCTTGGCCAAGATATCGACCAATATGCAAGCCAAGATATCGACCAATATGCAAATATCGGCCGATATGTATATCATCCGATATCTCGGTCGATAAGTTTCTCTCTTCTCTTTTACTTTCTTTTTAAGTATCGGTATTTTTATTTTATTTTTTTTTAACTGAATTAAAAAATGAATTAATAACTCAAGAGGAAGTTGGATTTAAAAAAAAAAAATTAAAAATGTAAACATCTGCCGATACGGCCGATATCTGGGCCGATGTTGGTCCGATATCGAGAGAGATATAGACCTGGGCCCACTACTGTTTTTTTTTTTAAATCGATATTAATCATATCGGCTGATATATATCGTCAATATATCGGCCATATCGGTTTGAGAAATAGTGTGTACGGCCGATGCAATACGTATCGGCCAATATAATGCGGTGCTTTAAAAACGATATATATATCGGCCGATACATTTCGTATCAACCGATATCTTCATCCCTGCTTATATTATTAAAATTTAATGACATTTTAATTTAAAATTTCAACATCTCAAAAATGAGATTTTGATTTTTGAATAATGCTCCTAGTTAAAAGATAAGAGAGCTTTTAACCTCCTCTATTTTCCTTCTCTGTCCCAATAATGATTCAAGATAGAAAAGTGTTCTATCATTATTACCCACTAAATTATCGGTGGGGCCAACCATCGGTCAAATATCTTTCTAACTCTGTCAATTATTTAATTGGACCAGCTTGATCCATTCAGCCATTCTCTTCTATACACTTGAGCTTGGGAACTTGTATAGCTTCCTCAAATCACACTTTTAAATTTAAATATTATTTTAGATTTTGTTGTTTTATTATGTATTACGTAATTGCATTATACTTGAAAAACAAATGCCTTTAATCCATATGTAATGGTGGGTTCCGATGTGTATTTTGACTCCATGAAAAAGACGTAGGGCTGCAACTCGGGTCGGGTTTTTGGCCCGACACGCATGACCCGCCCCGAGAAATCATGCGGGTTGGGTTGAGAAGATAAAAACCAGAATGAATTGCGGATTGGGTCGGGGTTGAGGATTTTACAAGTTAACCCGATCTGACCTGGCTAAAATTAGGCTAAAATGGGTTCAGAATGCTAGTTGGGTCAGAATGCGGGTCGATTCGGGTTAGAATTTGGGTCGGGTCAGGTTGTGAAGTTCGGGTTGATAATTCAGGTTGGGTCGGGTTCTATATATATCAACTCGGGTCGGGTTGGGTTTTAAGGAACTCGACCCGCCCGACCGGAGTTGCAGCCCTAAAACGACGTGAGTAGAACCAAAATGTGAAAGTGAGTATCACTTGCTCATAAGGGATTAAAATAAATCGATTTTGAATACCAACTGTATAGGTGGAGTGTACTCAGGAGTTGAGGCGTAGCCGTCTAACTACCTATCGGACCCAATCATGGGCATGATATGATTAGTGTGCAATATATGTATCGGACCCAGTCATGGGCATGATATGATTAGTGTGCAATATATGTTGGTTGATGGTATTACATACCTATCTCCAACCATTTCAATACCTTTTTGAATGTATGCTATTGCATATAACTATTTGAAATATGTTATTGTGATGATGCATGGAATTTTGTGAATATGTGAAATGGTAGAGAACTCTCTCAACAATGTGTCATGGTGATATTGTATGAAACCTTGTGAACCTATGATTATGCTAAGCTTAATGATTTGAGTTATGTCGTGTTGAACTTCATGAACGTGGGATTATGTTAAATTAGGTAAATGATTAATACTAATAAAGATGAAATTTACTTGTGAATATGATATTATTTGTGAAAAGATGTGTGAATACTGTTAGGATTATTCGTGGAATCGAACGAAAATAAATCAAGCACAACACATCACAATATTTACGTGGTTCAGTCCAACCTTGGCCTATAACCACGGAGCGACAGAAATCTTCACTATTAGATCAAAGAGAATACAAATACAAGATGAATCACTCTCTGAGTTTAACCCAAAACTCAAATCCCCAAGTCCCATGTACACCAGTCTCTTGACCCACTCTCATACCCAGAAGAATGTACTCACCATCTATCTCACTCCCTGATATGCTTTTTGTGCTCCCCTACATCACCACCATATGTCTCATATAGATAACCCAAGCACACTCGAAGGCTTCCTCACTGTGCAAATGAGCTTCGGCCCACCTCATACCCACTTCAATGCATAGTATTGTCTGTTGTATCATGACATTTTGAGGATGTTTTCAATGTACGGTGTTGGGTTTTCCGACGTACACCTCTATCTAGGGGCCCATCAATAATGATGGGCATATGAATGTTTTAAATTTTTATTAAACTTGAATACCTAATTCACTTAAACAAGCCTTGATTAGAAAAATTAAAACATATTTTTTAAAACAATAAATGTTTATAATTTAAAGTAATGAAAACGTAGAGATTCAAAAGAAGACCATTGATTGGAGTTTCATTACCTCTTATTATAACTGTAGATATCAACACATAATTATTTTTGTTTTTCTTCTATTTTAATATATTTTATTAGATGATAAATGGAATTCCTTTATATTCTTATGTTCAATTCTAAGATGAAATAAATAGAGAAATTTAACAATTGAAATTCCTTTATATTTTTATAATTTTAAAAAATTTATAGTCATTTATATTCTAGAGTTGTTTTTGCAATTAGAGTATTAAGAGTTTTAGAGTTCAATTGTAAGAAGAACTAAATAGAGAATTTTACTCTTAATTATGTATTTTATTCTTCTATTTTATTAGATGATAAATGAAATTGTTTCCTGTATGATTTTGTTAGGCGACGAACAGTAGTGAAACAGTGGATCCAGTGTCGGCCACTATTTTTGACTTGTCTAATTCGGTGGAAGAATTTGGTGGCTTTCGGTAGAAAGCCTTCTCTCTTGTTTGGTGGAAGAAAAACGCAACGAAGTTACTGTTACTGTTACCGTTACAGGTATTTTTTCTTTTACAGAGGTTTCATAGAACTTCTCCCATCTCTCTTTGCTCTGTCCTCACTCTCTCTCTCTCTCTTGCTACCATGCTCACCATGAGCAGTCTGTGAGTTAACCAGCCACTCGTCCCTTTTTCCATTTCTTGTTGCTCAGCCAGCAGGACCGGTGCCGCAGCCTTCCTCTTCCCTGTGTTGTACCGACGCCCACTTTGTGTGAACATCGTTTTTCTTCCAACCAACAGGTGCTTTGCCGTCCGTTTGGATCTCCCCACGCCCAGCTCACCCATCTCCTAGCCGAATACGGTTGCAGGTATTTTCATTTTGGTTATTACAGTCGTCCTCCCTTTATTCTTCTACCTTTAAACTTCTTGAAATTTATTAAATTAGTACTTCTTTATTTATTCACTTAAAAAACCTTGATGAGAAAAATTAAAGTATATTTTAAAGACAATAAAAATTTATGATTAAAAATAGAGTAATGAAAATACAGAGATTTAAAAGAAGTCCGTTTATTGGAGTTCATTACTTCCTATTATGGTGGTCCGTTTATTGGAGTTCATTACTTCCTATTATGGTGGTAGGTATCTAACACCTAATTATTTTTGTTATTATTATATTTAAATCTATTTTATTAGACGATGAATGGAATTGTTTCCTATCTCCAGATCTCTAAGGATCTCTGCTGAGGATCTTATTCTTATTCCATTTTACTGCGTTTTCGTAGGAGTTACTGTCATAAACTTGTAGATTAATGGCCTTAAACAACGTTGAATTTGAATTGGGGCTAGACTTGAGATCATTTTTAAGCCCATTTGATAAAAAGGGTTGCTTTTTGGCAAAATAATAAAAAATATTTATATATTTATTAGGGTGGTCATTTAGACATCCGATTTCACATTTTTAAAGTAAAATTACCATTTTACCCTTCGCTTGTTTAGAAAACGACCGCATCGTCTGAACCATCAAGCAACACATTTTTCATTCGTTCGGACGATGCACGATCGTTCGGACGACAATTGCAGTATAAAATTTAATCGTCCGAACTAACTTTTGATAGTTCGAACAAGCTTTCATTTTATACGATGCTATGAGTGTATCATATAGAAACTTTAAATTTTACTATCTTTTCAGTCGTATAAAATGGCATGTCATTGACAGTGTATCAGTTTACAAAAATAGATGTAACTTCTTTTATTTTCTTTTTTTATTTACAAGAAGGATGAGAAGTCATTCTCCTGTACATTTATTTTTCCAATCTCTCTTCTTCTTCCTCTATATCCAAAAATTCCTTTCTTTTTTTCCTTTTACAGAAAACCCTTTATCTCCCTCTCCCCTGTTAATCTAGCGGTTCAGATTTGAAAGTTCCAACTTTCTGAACCCAAATCAATGCGCGACAAACATACTTGTTTTCGCTACCCGTTGTAATATCAAATATTTACATTATCATTGGTTCCTTTACATTATTTTAATATATCCGTTGTAAATTTAATTATATGCAAAATTGAAGAAATTTTGTTATAAGAAATTGAAGAAATTTGAAAGAAAAGAGGAGCTTCTAGTTGATCTTGGCTGTATTTCTAAGGATAGTCAATCTTTGGGCTCGAGTTCAGGCATTCCTTGTATTGATTGGAGTTGGACTTAATACAATATAGGCGAGCTTGAATCTAGCCGTTGCTCTGTATGGATTAAACAAATTTATATGAATGGCAAATTGTCGGGTTCTTTATTTGGACGTGATACATTTTTATTTTGACAAAAATGATCATTTACTAATTTAGTCAATTCAATAAAGGAATGTCGTAAAAGGATTTGAAAGAAATGGCATCTTTGTTATAATAAAAAAATAATGAGTTATTATGAAGTTAAAAGCTTGAAGCAACCATGATAACCAATAAATTCAAAACAAGATAACTTATTATTGTCTCCACTCTGTTGTAAAGCAGGGACAGTCCCTCAATTCCTGCTCTTGCTGCTCAGCCAGCACCGCCGGTGCCGCCTTCCTCTTTCCTCTGTTGCACGTACGGCCACCCTGTGTGGACAGCATTTTTCTTACAACTTACCGGTGCTTCCCATGCCCAGCTCATCCATCTCTCAGTCGAACACTGTTGCAGGTATTTTCATTTTTGTTATTACAGTCATCTACCCTTTATTCTACTACTTTTAAACTTTTAAAAATTATTAAATTAGTACTTTTTTATTTTGACAAAAATGACCATTTACTAATTTAGTCAATTCAATAAAAGAATATTGTAATGAATAGGCTTAAGCATTGAATTTGAATGGGGCTTAGGTAGGGGTATAAATCTCGGCCGATACACATTATATCGGCTGAACTAGTGAATTTCGGCCTATATAGGCCGATGTGGCTGAGATCTCGCCAATATCGGCCGATACACACTGACATTTTTTTAAATAATATTGATTTGGGCTTAATGAATAAACCAAGAACATGAGATGAAGAGTTGTTAAATAAATTCTTATACGAATTATATTATCAAATAATTCTAATACAATTTTAAAATTATAAAATCATTAAAATATTAAAATTCCAATATTCAATTCTATGATGATCTAAATAGAGAATTTTAACAATTGAAATTCCTTTATATTTTAGAATTTCTCATAATTCTAATTTTTTTATAGACTTGTTTTTGCGATTAGAGTATTAGGAGTTTTTCTAGTCATTTAGGTCTGATAATTTTTTTGTCATTTGGTTATTTGTAGGTAGCTTGTCTGCTTGAAAATGGCAGAGTGGTTGACCACATTGTTGAATTGTTGTATTCCGAAAGCCGGGGAGGATTTGTATCTTTCCATTAAACACCATATCTGCTATCTTATTCGGTGCAAGAGATATGTAAAAGAACTTACAAATGAAGTTGATAGATTGAGGGCATGGAGAGAACATTTGCACGTATTGGTTGAAGAAGCTCGTAGGAATGGAGATGATATCTATCCAATTGTGCAAGACTGGATAACAAAAGTCGAAAATTTTGAAGCCAATGTAAGGGGAATTGCAGATGTGGATGAGAAGAATATGAAATGTTTGAAAGGATGGCATCCTAATTGTAGATCCCGCTACTGTTTAGGTAAAGAGGCGAAGATGAAGATTAATGATGTGAAAAATCTCCACGATGAAGGACGGGAGTTTAGTTCTGTTGCATGCCGTCCACCTCCTGCAAGCTTTGAAGATGTCCCTCGCACAGATTTTCAAGCCTACACATCAACAAGATCAACAATGGAGCAAATCATGGAGGCCTTAAAAGATGGAGACATTAGCATTGTTGGAGTCTTTGGAATGGGAGGCGTAGGAAAGACTACCCTTGTGACAGAAGTAGGCATGCAAGTGAGGAAAGAGAAGCTTTTTGAAGTTGTAATAAGTGTGACAGTGTCACAGAATTATACTGTGAAAGAAATCCAAAGAGAAATAGCAGGAAATTTAGGCTTGAAAATAGAAGAAGAAACGGCATCAGACCAAAGAAGAGCCAAGTTGTTCAAAAAATTGAAGGAGACAAAGATCCTTCTAATCTTAGATGATTTATGGAAAGAATTGGAGTTGGGTGAAGTAGGGATTCCAACTGGGGAAGACCACAAGGGTTGCAAAATTGTATTGACATCTCGAAGTATAGATGTATGCAACTTGATGAAATGCCAAGCGATGATTAAAGTAGACGTCTTATCAGAACATGATTCATGGAAGTTGTTTAAAACAAGCGTAGGTGATGTTGTCGACTCTCCGGAATTGCACAGCATTGCACAGGAAGTTGTCATGGAATGTGGAGGATTACCACTAGCTATTGTCACAGTTGGACGATCAATGAGAAATAATAATGACCTAATGATTTGGAATGATTTATTGTGGCAATTGAAAAGCTCTGATCCAATAACCATTGATGGAATACGTGACAAGGTATTCTCAATTATAGCTCTTAGTTATAATAGATTAGAAAGTGAGGTGATCAAGCTCTGTTTCTTGTTCTGTTGCCTATTTTCAGAAGACTATGAAATCGATGTTAATGTCTTAACATTTTATGGGATAGCTGAGGGGTTTATAACGGGCGTCAACACTTTGAAGCAAGCAAGGTATAGAGTTCATGCAATCGTCGAAAATCTCAAGGCCCGTTGCTTGTTGCTTCATGGAAATAAAGAAGGATATGTGAAGTTGCATGATGTTGTTAGAGACGTGGCTATATGGATTGCATCAAAAGATGAACATAAATTTCTCGTGAAAACCAATGCACAAATGGAAATTTTAAAAGCTGAGGAATGGAAAGGACGTAAGAGGGTTTCACAAATGAATTGCAATATTACTTCAGTTGACAATGAGATGTCGGGAAACCAAAACCAAGGACTTCTTACTCTATTACTGCGAAATAATTGTTCTTTGAAGAAAATACCCGACAATTTCTTCAAGGGGATGGAATCCCTTGTGGTCTTGGATCTAAGTGACACTGGTATTTCAACACTTCCAACATCATTTCCATGCCTGGTAAACCTTCGAACGCTTTGTCTCAATTATTGTCACAATTTGAATGATGTATCTCAACTTAGAGGAGTCAAAAAGCTCCTAACACTCCATCTAAGGTCAACAGGAATTCATGCATTGATTGAAGAAATAGGTGAACTAACAAATCTAATTTTCTTGGATTTAAGAGGCACTGGAGATCTTGACGTAATAGCACCCAATGTGATACCAAGGTTGGTTTGCTTGCAAGAGTTGTATATGTCAAATAGCTTCGGAGGATGGGAAATCGAAGGCAGGCAACAGGTGGCGAGAAGAGATTTATATGAGGTTGGTTCCTTGACACAGTTAACCTCTCTAGATATTGATATAGAAAATGTGGGGTGCTTGTCCAGGGATATTAAAGGCCCTTGGAGGAATCTCAAAACATATTGTGTATCGGTGGGAGGTAGATTTGAAGATGACGTTGTTGTAGATACGGAAATGATAAGAGACCAAAAATATCAGAGAATCATGAGATTGCAAGGCATCTCAGAACCCCTTTGTCACTGGAGTTTGGTTTTGTTGGAAAAAACTGAAGTCCTATTATTTAAGAGTTGTGAAATTGATAGCTTGGATAGCGGGCCTCTTTCAATTGGTATTTTTGGTGAACTAAAACTCCTTCAAATCAAATGTTGCGAATTAGTCAGCATCCTCTCAACAGATGTGCTACTGAGAATGCAAAATTTGGAAAAGGTTGAAATTAATTTTTGTGACAAGGTAGAAGTGGTATTTAATGTTGAGGGAATTAATCGAGGAGAAATTGTACACTCTAAATTAAGAGTGCTACGCTTGCTATATTTGCCACAACTAATAAGCATTTGGAAGGGAGCTGTTCCACCGGAGAGCCTACAAAACATAGAAGAGATCCATATTGAAGATTGTGACGCTATGAGAGCTCTTTTTTCATTTAGTGTGGCTCAAAGGCTTAAAAAGTTGGAGCGTCTTAATATTCGGAATTGCAATAATATTGAAAACTTGATTTCAGAAGAGGAATTGCCTCCAAGTCCCTCGATTGGGCAAACTGCAATTTTCCAAAACCTGCGTCACTTGTGGATTAAATTTGATTGTGCTTTAAAAAGTGTTTTCCCATTGAGTGTGGCACGAGGGCTTTTGCATTTGGAGACACTGCAAATATTTGGCAATAGTAAAATGGAGGAGGTAATTTCAATGGAAGATGGAGAGGTAGTGGATCAACGTATCTTCCCCCAGTTGAAAGGTTTGGCTCTTTTTTGCTTAAACAACTTAAAGAGGTTTTATCGAGCAAGTGTAGTTCTTAATTGGCCATCACTAGAATGGATTAGTGTTTGTTGGTGCTCCCAACTAAAGAGGCTTCCCATTGGGCTTCAAAGTGCACCCAACTTGAAAAAGATCGAAGGAGAGAAGTGGTGGTTTGAAGGTGTAGAATGGGAGGATGATTGTGTCAAAGAGCGTCTCCAAACTCTCTTTCAAAAACAGTAAGTCCAATACTTACCTCTCATCATCATCGCCATTGACAATTTTATCACTACCATCATACAAAAAAGACAAAACAAAAAAAAATATGGCATTATATAGTTAACGTTTCAAAATATTTCCATATTCCATATATTTATTTCTTATTCCATAGCTATTTAACTTCTTACCATGTCAAGCTTATTACTTATTAATTAGCATGACATCAAAAGAACTTGGTTTGATGTTCAAATTATTATACTTTTAATTTTTTTTGCAATGGAAGCATCTCTTACTTATTCGAATTCACGGAGTCGGAGGTATAAATGTACATGCACACACCTTTGATTTATTGAAGTGTTCTTATTATGTTTGGAATAGTTTAAATGCAGTTTAGAATTTAGTGTATTGTCTACAAATTATATTTAATGAATTTTTATTTTTTCTTTTTAAACCGAATTTTAAGTAGAAGGTAAATGTATTGTTTAATTTTTTCAAATTATATTTTTTTGTTTGGAAAATGTTTATGTATTGTTCTTTAAGTTAATGTAGTCTTTAAAAATCACTTTTCATGCATTTGGTATTTTCTTTTTGTTTTAAAACCGAAATTAAAGTGTTAGGTAAAATATGGTTTTTAATTGTTAAAATTTGGGAAAGGTTTATTTGTTGTTCTTTAATTTAATGTAGTCTTTAAAAATTACTTGTCATGCATTTGTTATTTTCTTTTTCTTTTGTAAATTGAAATTAAAGTGTAAGGTAAAATGTGGTTTTTAATTGTTAAAATGACTTTTTTGTGTTTGGGAAAGGTTTGTGTAGTTTTTCAAGTAAATGCAGTGTTTAAAAATAAGTTTTCATGCATTTGTTATTTTTTATATTTAAACTGAATTTAAAGTGTAAGGTAAATTTTGGTTTTTAATTGTTGAAATGACTTATTTTAATGGAAAATGTTAATTTTTTTTTAAGATGATGTATTGTTTAAAATAAGTTTTAATGCATTTTTACTTTTTTTTTTTATTTTGAATCCGACATTAAAGTGTAAGGTAAAATTTTGTTTTTAATGTAGTAATAAAATGTCATTTTCCATAAATATGTATCTTTTAGTTTTTATCCAAATTTCATTTTTATGAAATATATGCTTTATGATTATTATAATGGTGATACCCCTACCCGTGATAGGCGGGCCTGAGTGTCCAACATATGCTTTATGATTATTATCTGTGTATTGACCCTCATAAAAAAAAAATTTGGAGTCTCACATAGGAAGTGGAGACAAATCTTGAGGGATTTATATGTAGCTACATCCTCCAACATAGTACATGGCAATAGTAAAATGGAGGTAATTTCAATGGAAGATGGAGAGATAGTGAATCGACGCATCTTCCCCCAATTGAAAACTTTGGGTCTTTCCAACTTGGACAACTTAAAGAGATTTTATCGAACAAGTATAGTTCTTGCTTGGCCATCACTAGAAAACATTCATGTTTTTCACTGCTCCAACTAAAAAAGCTTCCCATTAGGCTTCAAGGTGCACCCAACGTAAGAATGATCCAAGGAGAGGAGTTGGAATGGTTCGAAGGGCTAGAATGGGGAGATGATAGTTTTAAAATCCGTCTCCAAACTCTTTATAAATGGTAAATCCAATACTTACCTCTGATCATCATCGTCATTGTCAATTTTATCACAACCATCATAGAAAAATGACAAAAAAATGGCATTAATCAGCCATCGTTTCTAAATATTTCCCTACTTCAAATATTAATTTCATATTCTATAGCTATTTAACTTCTTACCATGTCAAGTTTATCACTCATTAATTAGCATGACATTGAAAGAAGTTGGTTTGATGTTCAAATTAATATACTTTTATTTTATTTTTTTGCTTTCAGGGACAAGTTTGAGACCCATATGAGGTATGAATGTACTTGCATACCCTTTTGGTTTATTAAAGTGCCCTTAATTATGCTTGAAATAGTTTAAATGTTGTTTTAGAATTTAGTGTATTGTCTAATAATTATATTTAATGATTTCTTTTCTTTTTAAACTGAATTTTATTGTGGGTGTGGGGCGTTCCCCCGAGGGGTTTAGGGGGCCCTTGCCTCGTGGTTCCCCTTCGGTTATAAAAAGAAATTGTTTAATTTCGTTCAAATTATATTTTTTGTTTGGAAAATGTTTGTGTTGTTGTTTAAGTTAACAGTCTTTAAAAATTACTTTTCATGCATTTCTTATTTTATTTTTATTTTAAAATCGAAATTAAAGAGTAAGGTAAAATATGGTATTTAATCGTTAAAATGTATTTTTTTTGTTTTGATAATGTTGATGTGATGTTCTTTAATTTAACGTAGTCTTTCAAAATTACTTTTCATGCATTTGTTATTTTCTTTTTCTTTTTCAAATCAAATTTAAAGTGTAAGGTGAAATATGGTTTTTAATTGTTAAAAACTTAAAATGACCCTTTTCTTTTGGGAAAGGTTTGTGTAGTCTTTTTAATTGTTAAAATGACTTTCATGCAATTGTGTTATTTTTTTATATTTAAACTGAATTTAAAGTGTAAGGTAAATTTTGGTTTTTAATTGTTGAAATGACTTTTATTTTAAGGGAAAATATTATTTTTTTGTTTTTTAAGATAATTAAAATTCTTAAATGCATCTTAGTGGTTGACTTGCCCATTTATATTTATTTGTATGTGTGATATGCGGATGACATTTGACATATCTATACTTAATCTTTAACTAGGGTCGCTTGGACAGCGGTTCAGTTCCGTTGGGATGGGGGTCGGGCTCGGATGGAGGCAAGACCCAGTGGGCCCCAAGAGAAGGCTTGAGGGAACGGATAGAGTTGCTGTTATTTGTGTGAGAAGACTTTTATATTTGAGACTTTACATCGCATGTTTTATGTGTTTACTCTGTTGGTGTGTTTTACCTGAGTTAATTATGTTATGATTTGAGATGCTTGTTGTTTTCTTTGGTTTTGGAGGAGTCTTACCCCTTTCTTCAAAAAATTCAACCCAACTTAACACTTGGCTTTTCGATGAGTTTTTTTAGGAGATAATGCGCCTGTAGTGGTACGAAGCCTTGCATAAAATATGATTTTTAATTGTTAAAATGGCTGTTCTTTGGAAAAAGTTTGTGTAATTTTTTAAGTGAATGCAATAATAAGTTTTCATCCATTTTTTATTTTGAAGCTGAATTTAAAGTGTAAGATAAATTTTGGTTTTTAATTGTTGAAATCACTTATTTTAATGAAAAAAATCACTTATTTTAATTTTTAATGCATTTTTAATTTTTTATCTTAAATCTGAAATTAGAGTATAAGGTAAAATTTTGTTTTTAATTTAGTAATAAAATGTCATTTTTGATAAATATGTATCTTTTACTTTTTATCCAAATTTCATTTTTATGAAATATATGCTTTATGATTATTATAATAGTGTTATTTTTTATTAATGTTTATTTAATTTAAAAATATTAATGTAGTGATAAAATGTGCTTTTTCATTAATTTTTTACTGACATTTCAAATTATTGATTTTGTAGGAACCTAAATGACCAGGTCTTAATTATACAATTACATATTTTTGATGGTTAGAGTCTTTTGTAGGTATTGTAGGTACCTAACTGACTACGTCTTAATTATACAATTACATATTCTTGACGGTTAGATTTTTTTTGTAGGTACCTAAATGTCTGCGACTTAATTATACAATTACATATTCTCGAAGGTTAGTTCTTTAAAAGAAAAATCTTAATTACATATCCTAATTATACCAACATTTCAGATTATTGATTTTGTAGGTCCCTAAATGATCGTGTCCTAATCATGTAGAGAATTTCAATGGTCCTGTTTTCGTTGAACCACACACGTGACAAGTGTACAGTGCTGATGGTGGCCTAAATAAATTGTAAAATTTTCTGGATTAAATATAAATAACACTTGATTTATAATATTTAAATGATGGGGGTCACCATTATTGTGTGCATGCCAACTAAGTGTAAGCATTAAAAATAAATAAAAATGCAGGTGCGTCTAGAGTTGAATGGTTTATACTTTATGGATTGGGCTTTTGAATTGTTTTATATTGAAATGCTATAATGATATAATTTAATAATAAATATTATTATATTAACACTAGGTATGGGAGATGTTCTTTGGGGCCCACCAACTGAAAATGAGGTCTGAACTCTAGTGTGTTTGTCCCACATGTAAAATATACAGTCCGTGTGTTGTGTATCGGTTACAACGTACTGGAAAAGTGAAGACTGATATACATCGGCTGTAATGCATTGGTGCATTGTGGTCAAGGTTCAAATGAGTGACGAACAGGTGTGGACATATGACAAACAGATGCATACGGCCGATATGTATAGTTTCATTGATATGGATGTAACGACCACCTGTATCGATGAGACAATTTTTTTACTCTGAGACTTTGTCCTAATGGTCAAGTGACTCAAGTCTATATCTGAATTTTAAAGTTCGAGAATTAGTGCAATTAGAATAAGAATTATTTTATCATTATCTAAAATATTATAGTACGATGAAATAATATATAATCTTGTGAAAATTAAAAAGTTTCTTTTATTAAAGTAGAAATCAATGATCACATAAATGACTTGCTGTGAGTTTACATGTTGAGATACCCTATTTGATTATAAAACTCGAGAGTTAAGCAATTATTAGAGATGCATTTAACCTAAATCACAAATAATTATTCTGACATTTTTTTATGCTATCATTTATTTGACATTTCAATGGAAATAATTAATATGAAAAGGCTAAGTGAAAAGGCTATTTATTTTTGTGTGATGATTGCTTGTGTACCTCCTACAGCGTATGCATTGTGCGAACCTAAGGAGTGGAGCCCAACAATCTGGAGAGACTTGTGATTCAGCAAATCACCTTAATTGCTATATCAAGTGATGGTTTTAATCTTCCAAAAAAATAATCAGTTTCAATATTTTATTGTCCAACTTTTATAATTTTTTAAGAGCATCTACGTGTCTCACTTAACTAATCATTAAAGTATGTGTAAACCTCTCAATTAGTATATATTGAGTACTGAAATGGGAAATGATTCTTTTTGTGTCGATGCGGATTTGATTTTAAGACTTCCTTCAAAGAAGAGCGGATTTTGACCAACTACCCAAGACTTTTATAGTTTTTCAAAAATATAGTTTGATTAATCTAATTAAAATTATTTTTATAAGCCTTTGATGCAGGCCAAGCTATAACTTGTAATTTTTCAAAAGGGTTGGTCAAACCTGCCCAATTTCATTGTTTCCAAATTGGGTTGCCATTAGTGCATGGAAGGAAACTTCCATTTTGGCTCTTCAGTGTGTTCTTTTACCCAGTTGGCACTTTGGTGGGGTCCATGTGGGTGATACTCAAAGTGGGTCTTCTCTTCCCACCATCGGTTCGATCACGGGGTTCGGTTCGAAGAGTTGATTTATCAATTTTGTCCAATTGAGTCTTGATCTAATTTGTTGGAGCCCATGCATACATCAGCCTTATATTCAATTACAAACTTTTCTAATGTGCCCCTTCCAAAATATAAAAGTGGGTACTGCAAATGTCTTACGAATAAATGATTAAAGAACAATATAATTGAATAAAACATATTATTTTTAGATAATAGGTCTCATTGAGTTTTAAGTTTATAACACAACCCTTAATATCCCAAGACGTATTTATAAAATAGTTAAAAACATTTATCGAGAGAGCTTTTACCCTTAAAATTGATACATTCATTTTTTTCATTGTCAAATTTTATACCTTAGATATCAAATTTCGTCTCAAATTTTTTACATGAGATACCAAAGTAAATTTTTTCATCCTCTTAAGTTATTACCTTCAAATGTTATTTTTATCATGTAAAGAACCCATGTAAAAAAAGAAGAAGAAGTAGGTGCCATTGTGACGATTAACATAAAAGTAAGAAAAAGGTGCTTCTAATTAATTTTTTAAATAGACTTTTTAAATGAGACACATAGACTTTTTTAAATGAGACACATTAACAGGACATACCATTAAAAAGATTTTATAGTCTATTTTGTAACCATGCGAATAATTATTGTAGGAAGTTTTATTTTCATCTGATCATCCTATCTTTCGATTTTAAATATTTAAAAATTAATGATATGTATTCATCAAAATTTAAGAGTTAAGATTATATGACATAGATCATCAAGAAAAGAAATAATCTTTTACCTATATAGTCTACAAACTGCCATTCATCGTGTCTCTATTGAAAATTATTCAGATTTTGAAGAATTAAGATATTACTTTCACTTTTTTGTTTCCCTTATCTTATTTTATAATGTAATAAACTCAAAATTGGGGATGATATTCTTTTGTTCCTTAGCAATTTATGAGGAAAATGTTATTTTTGTTGTAAATTACCCGGCCATATTGGTGAAAAGAAGTTTGGATTCTGTATCTATTTAAAATTAGTTGAGCAAATATTTTATTATTGTAAATTTTTTGTCTAATACACTGTTATGATGAAAGGATGATCACATTCATACTTGTGTAAACTGTAAAGTATCAATTGAAACATATAGAGAGGCTCAATAAAGAGATGGTGATATGTATTCAAAAAGTCTTTCTTTGATAAGGACTCACTAAATTCACTTTGATAAGATCAATCAACAAAATTTAAAATATTTATTTTAAAAGAAACATGAGATATTATTAAATTATTTTATTTTAATTTATTCAGATTATGAATTGATTTTGTGGTACTAAAAGAGATATCTTATAATATCTACGTTAAAATGAAATGCCTTTATGTTGATTTAATTTAATTCATTTTAGACAATGAACTTTTTTCAAATAAAAGAGATTTTTTTTTTTTTGAAAACTTGCAACCTCTCCGCTTACTGAGGAAGGAGGCAACCACTTGAGCTACACCTATGTAGAAAATATTATTATTGTTTTAATTTACTAAAGAAAGATTTTCTTACTTTATTTTATTTATTTATTTGTTCTATGTTATTACATAAAACAAGGTATTGATTTATGTTGTTTTTAAAAGTCTGAAAATGAAATAAGATAGTGCATTTTACTAATTTGAAAAAGGGGATGGTATTTATAAGAAAGAAAATGACAAATTGATTTTTTTTTAAAAAGTGAAATAACGAAAATATTTTATCGTTTACTTTGATTTGTTTTATGTACTTTGATTTTTTATTTAAATATAAAGTAAGGTATTATTTTGGTTATGAATTTTAATTGATGGAATTTAGAATGGAATCTTTATCTCCCCCAATTCTTTATCTTCTTCCTTTTTCTCTTTCTTTGTTAATTTAATATGCAAACCGACATTCTGTCGGAAGATCCGATCACTGTTGTCGGAAGATCCAACATGTCAGTCCACATATGACTGATCCGTGTTTTTAAAGTGATTATTTCATTTATTCTTCTTTTATTTTCAGCTTTTTTTTGAATTTTTTTTTTTAAAGTTAACTTTATTACTTAAAAAACAAACAGGTCCAAAAAAACCCTACAAAAGAAAAAAATCAAATTACGTCAATCTATTAACAACTTTCTCATTTAGCAACACTCTCTACTTGGCAAAAGAATCCACAGCTGAGTTAGTTTATCTAGGTATCCAAGCAATCTTAAAATAAAAAACATTGATGGCATGACAAATCTTCTCAACTTTGTGAAGTTAAATCCAACGGCAGGGAGAACCCAACACCCAACCTATCACAACTCGTGAATCACCTTCAACTAAACTCCCTTGAACATTCAGCTCTTCCAACTCCAAAATATCTCTCCATAGAGCAAACAATTCAACCTTAATAATCGACCCACTACGAATAAGACCCGCAAAGGAAATTAGCTATTCCAAAACTCGTTACAAATGAGTCCACCATAACCAGTCATACCCATTTCCCGCATACAACTCCCATCAAAATTAAACTTAAGCACCCCAGGAGCTCTTTTTTGGATTCTTCTTGGACCGTAGGGAGGTTGAACGTCATTGGATGAGGAGATTCAACCACATTTAAAATTTAATTATTTTAAATTTCATTTCTTTTATATGCATTTCACATTTGCATAAGATCTCGAAAATAAACGCTATTAAGTTAAAGAAATTCATGATAACTATAACTAAAATGATAAAGCCTCATTTAAATAATATTGGTCAGGCATTCTTTGTATTAATTGGGCTTGGGCCTAATACAATATGAAACAAATTTATATAAAGGCGATTTTCTGGGTTATTAATTTGGACAAACTTGTTTAAGCACATGGGATACTTTGTTACTTTGACAAAAATGACCATTTACTAATTTAGTGAATTCAATAAAAGAATATTGTAAAAGAATTTGAGAAAAATTGGCATCTTTGTTATAATAAAAAAATAATGAGGTATACCCAGAAGCAACCATGATAACACCCTTTTGTTATAAGGTGTCCAGGCGTTTCACCCTTAACAGATGCGGGCGGGCATTGAGTTGGTGTATTGAACACATGTATGGGCCAGGCCCAAACGACATCAAATGGGCCTAAAACACAAGCCCAATATGGTTTCTCCAGGTCCAAGATCCATATGTTGTGGGACCCAAATTCAGAAGACCAGTTGGTCTTTGGGATGGAGTATTATAGCATGGAGATTTAATTGCATTTGAATTGGGACACCGTGTTGGATGTGCAAGTACTACATATATTCTTAAAGTAGAACTCACTCTATTTGAATTGGGACACCGAGAAGAGGTCTGCAGCAGCACCGAACTGTAGTTTCATTAGGATTAGTTGTTCTTTAATTCCAAAATTATTGGTAGCTCAGAATTAGGACTGATGAGGGTCGGCTCATCCATTATAGAGTTTGAATTTTTTTTTTCTTATTATTACTCGTTGAGCTTGACTCAATTGAATCAAAATTTCAGAGTTGATTAAACCACATGATTCATTCTTGGACCTGTGGAGTCCAGGTTGATCCGACCAACCAAGGCTCGATTCTTATCTACTAAATATTGGTCTAATTTCTATCCAATTATGTAATTGACAGTGGGGGTTCACCAAAGACAATCATATTGAAACATCTTCCATGTAGATAAAAATGATAAAGAAAAAGATTGGTTAAATAATGTTTTCTTAATTCAACTAATCATCATACAGTAATCACATTTCTCCAAAATCCTCTCGTTAAACAATATAAAAAAGCTAAAACATGTCGAAATTTATATTTGGAAATTGCAGCTTCAAATGGTAGAAAACCCTAATAAAACCCATGTATGGCCTACCTATGTTAAAAAATGATGGTTCATTGGAAAAGTCTAATTTTAAACTCATGTGATGCTATCTTCTATAGATGTAACGACTAATTTTGTCTGAATTGATAATCACTTTTGGATATCTTTACAATAATTCAAGGGTAAACATTTTTATACGGAAGAATCCTTTATCTCATACAGGAATACTTTTTGAAATTCTTGTTTTACCCTTCCACTTCTATTTTGCTTTTCCACTTTCTGCGTTAGTTGGAACGGTAAAACGGAAATTAAAAAAAAAATCTCCCGTATTAGAATATGTACCCTAATTCAATGGCTTAGTTACAGTAACATTCAGTGCTTGACTAAATGACTAGATTCAATTTTTTCATGAGGTTTTGATGTGAAAATCTTCATACTTGAACTTGGCCTAAAACTACCTTTGGATATCTCTATGATGATTCAATGGCTTAATTGTAGGGTTTAACCTTTTCCACCGTTAAAAACCTTCTTACATTAGACTATTTAAATCTTCCATGACTGTATTAAAATGTCGTCTGTCTTTCTAACAAATTTTGTTATCTATCTTGGGAGAAAAATTCATTTCATTCCCAATTTTTACTTTTTAATTTAAGGGCAACATCATATACTGTATAGAGTTTCCATATTTTTACAAAATTTTAAAAACTGACTAAAAATGACTTGAAAACTGTAGTTTGTAAATCCCAAAGGGTTATCTCAGTTAGTTTAAGAGCAAGATCTTTAGAGGGAGGTCTTGAGTACAAACCATGGGAGGCTCAATGAAAACTGATTTCCCATAAAAACATGTGTAGAATAAAGTTTCATCGAATAAAAAGAAATGATACAATAAATTTAGAATTCATCTCCAATAATGGATTAGATCGTACCAATATTAATCCTTTTTATTTCAAGGCTAGGATTCAATACTGTTTATCTGTCATTCATTCGGAAGGGGCACAAAAAAATATAAAAAACAGATCATCATCTATATATATATAATATATATATATAAGAGTCATCTTTTTAAATGAAGTATTAAATAATATAATTTTAGAAATTTTTATTCTTGTTAATTAATCTCCATGACAACAACAACAACATTAATCAATTATTGTAGTTGTTGATGTTGTTGTTAATTAATCTCCATGACAACAACAACAACATTAATCAATTATTGTTGTTGTTGATGTTGTTGTTAATTAATCTCCATGACAACAACAACAACATTAATCAATTATTGTTGTTGTTGATGTTGTTGTTAATTAATCTCCACTCTGCTGTAAAGCACCGACGGTCCCTCAATTATTGCTAAACTACTCCATGAGCAGGCTGTGAGTTAACCAGTCACTCGTCCCTTCTTCCACTGCTCTTGCTGCTCAGCCAGAACCACCACTGCCGCCGCCTCCTTCCTCTTCCCTGTGTAGCACGGACGGCCAGCCTGTGTGGACAGCCCTTTTCTTCCAATCGACCGGCGTTTTTCCTTCCTTTTGGAGCTTCCACGCCCAGCTCAGCCGAAGACTGTTACAGGTATTTTCATTTTGATTATTACAGTCATCTTCCCTCTTTTTTTATCTTCTCTCCCTCTGTGATCACTCCCAGCCAGCGCTGGGACCAGTTATGTTGTGGGTTTCTCACTGTTTCCTTAAACTCCTTCATCTTTTCTCCATTCTATCTCATCTCACTCCAATTTCTTTTCTTTTACACTCTCTAAGGCTGGTAGAAACTTCTTCCTGTGTGGACATCCTTCTTCTTCACTTTGCCGTCCGTTTGGAGCCATCTCTAGCCGAACACTATTACAGGTATTTTACAGTCATCTTCACTCCCATCCAGCGCTGGGACTGTTTTGTCTACTTCAAGTGTCATGAAGTTTTTTTTTCATTTATTAAATTTATTTAGTAGGGGTTTTTTAAAAAAGAGTAGTTTAGAAATTTCATTATATGCTTGATCTTTTCGGTTTCTATTTGAAATATATATATATATATATATATATATATATATAGTGGTATTTTAAGACCGAAAGGACCAGATTATTGGTATTCTATTCTACTACTTTTAAACTTTTTGAAATTTATTAAATTAGTAGTATTTATTTATTCTATCATACAAATATTTTTTTGACTTAAAAATGATTTCATTTCTATTGCGTATAATATTCGTTATTTTTTTAGTTGTAGGATAATAGTTATAATTATTTAAAAATAAGAATTTTAGATAATTTTATTTTATCTTGATTACGTTACTCATGGTTAGTTTAAGTTATTTGAATGAGAGGATAAATAATTTTAACTTTAACAATTTGTAGAAACATGATGTCATGTCTTCAAATTATTTTATTTCAAAAAAATAAATTTTGAGGTTATTATTTTTTTAAACATCACTTATTTCATAAAACGAAGGTATACTTATATTTAGGGGTGCAAAATTCGGCTTGTCCAAGATATCGATCGATATGCGTATCGTCTGATATCTCAGTTGATAAGTTCTCTCCCCTCTTTTGCTTTCCTTTTAAATATCGATATTTTTATTATTTTATTTTAACTGAATCAAAAAATAAATTAATAATTCAAAAGGAAGCTGGATTTAAAAAAAAAAAATTAAAACGTAAATATTAGCCGATACGGCCGATATCTGGGTCGATACTAGTCCGATATCGGCTGAGATATCGACCCAAGCCACCACCGTTTTGATTTTTTTTTAAAAAGATCGATATTAATCATACGGCCAATATATATCACCGATATATCGGGCCTATCGACCGAGAAATAGTGTGTACGACCGATACAATACGTATCGGCCAATATAATGCGGTGCGTAAAAGCCGATATATATATCGGCAGATACGTTTCGTATTGGCCAATATCTTTATCCATGCTTATATTATTAAAATTTAACGACATTTTAATTTAAAATTTCAACATTTTCATTTTGATTTTTGAATAATGCTCCTACTTAAAAGACAAGAGAGTTTTTAACCTCCTCTATTTTCCTTCTCTGTCCCAATAACTATCCGAGATAGAAAAGTGTTCTATCATTATTACCCACTAAATTATCGGTGGGGCGAAACATCGGTCAAATATCTTTCTAACTCTGTCAATTATTTAATTGGACCAACTCGATCTATTCAGCCATTCTCTTCCATACACGTGAACCTAGGAACTTGTATAGCTTCCTCAAATTAGGTGAGGACATTCAACCACACTTTTAAATAAAATTATTATTTTAAATTTTGTTCTTTTATTATATATTACGTACTTGTATTATACTTGAAAAACAAATGCCTTTAATCCGTATACAATGGTGGGTTCCGATGTGTATTTTGACTCCATGGAAAAGACGTAGGGCTGCAACTCGGGTCGGGTTTTGGCTAGACCCGCATGACCCGAACCGAAAAATCATGCTAGTCTGGTTGAGAATTTTGGGTCAGCGGGTCGGGTCGGGTCGGGTTGAGAAGATAAAAACCAGCATGAATTTCGGCTCGGGTCGAATTGAGGATTTTATAAGTTAATCCGACCCGACCCGCTCCGACACAATCTGACCCGAGCCAGTTAAAATTAGGCTAAAATGTGTTCAGAATGCGAGTCAGGTCAGAATGCGGGTCGATTCGGGTTAGAATTCGAGTCGGGTCGGATTGTGAAGTTCTGATTGAGAATTCAACTCGGGTTCCATATATATCAACTCGAGTCGGGTTGGGTGTTAAGAAACTTGACCCGCCCGACTTGAGTTGCAGCCCTAAAAAGACACGAGTAGAACCAAAATGTGAAAGTGAGTATCACTTACTCGTAAGGTATTAAAATAAATCGATTTTGAATACCGACTGTATATGTTGACTGTACCCAGGAGTTGAGGCGTAGCCGTCTAACTGCCTAATTTGGTGGACCCAGCGTTTGCCACTGTTTTTGACTTGTCTAATTCGGTGGAAGAATTTAGTGGCTTTCGGTGGAAAGCCTTCTCTATCGTTTGGTGGAAGAAAAACGCAACGAAGTTAGTGTTACAGGTATTTTTCTTTTACACTCTCAGGTTTCAGAGAAACTTCTCCCATCTCTCTTTTTGCTCTGACCTCACACTCTCTCTCTCTCTCTTGCTGCCATGCTCACCATCAGCAGGCTGTGAGTTAACCAACCACTCGTCCCTTCTTCCATTGCTGTGCTGCTCAGCCAGCACCACTGGTGCCGCTGCCTTCCTCTTCCCTGTGTTGCACGGACGGCCACCCTGTGTGGACAGCCTTTTTCTTACAAGTGACCGGCGCTTTGTCGTCCGTTTGGATCTCCCCACGCCCAGCTCAGCTGAACACTGTTACAGGTATTTTCATTTTGGTTAGTACAGTCATCTTCCCTCTTTTTTCTTCTCTCCCTCTGTAATCACTCCCAGCCAGCGCTGGGACTGTTTTGTTGTGGGTTTCTCACTGTTTCCTTGTACTCCATCTTTTCTCCATTCTATCTCATCTCATTCCAATTTCTTTTCTTTTACACTCTCTCAGGCTGCATAGAAACTTCTCCCTGTGTGGACATCCTTTTTCTTCAAACCGACCGAAGATTTGCCGTCCGTTTGGAGCTCTCCACGCCCAGCTCAACCATCTCTCAGCCGAACACTACTACAGGTATTTTCATTTGGGTTAATACAGTCATCTTCTTCTCTCCCTCTGTAATCACACTCCCATCCAGCGTTGGGACTGTTTTGTCTACTTCATGTATCATGCAGTTTTTGTTGTGGGTTTCTCATTGTTTCCTTGTATTCCTTCATTTATTAAATTTATTTAATAGGGTTTTTTTTTAAAAAAGAGAGTAGTTTAGAAATTTAATTATATGCAAAATTGAAGAAAAAAATATTCATAAATTGAAGAAATTTGAAAGAATAAATTAAAGGTGAAAAGACATCCACCCATTTGGGCTTCTAATTGATCTTGGCTATATTTCTAAGGATAATCAATCTTGGGCTCGAGCTCAGGCATTCCTTGTGTTGATTGGAGTTGGACTTAAATACAATATAGGCGAGTTTGAATCTAGCCGTTGTTCTGTATAGTTGGAACAAATTTATATAAAAGGCAAATTGTCGGGTTCTTAATTTGGACCCGATACATTTTTATTTTGACAAAAATGATCATTTGCTAATTTAATCAATTCAATAAAAGAATGTTGTAAAAGAATTTGAAAGAAATGGCATCTTTGTTATAATAAAAAATAATGAATTATTCTGAAGTTAAAATCTTTAAGCAACCATGATAACAAATAAGTTCAATTCTCCACTCTATAGTAAAGCAGGGACAGTCCCTTCAATTCTTGCTCTTGCTGCTCAGCCAGCACCACCGGTGCCGCCGTCTTCCTCTTCCCTGTGTTGCACGTACGGCCATCCTGTGTGGACAGCATTTTTCTTCCAGCCAACCCACGCTTTGCCGTCCGTTTGGAGCTCCCCACGCACAGCTCAGCCATCTCTCAGCTAGACACTGTTACAGGTATTTTCATTTTGGTTATTACAGTCATCTTCCCTTTATTCTACTACTTTTAAACTTTTTAAAATTTATTAAATTAGTACTTATTTAATTCTTCGTCTAAAAACCTTGATTAGAAAAATTAAAGCATATTTTAAAAGACAAAAAAAATTTATGATTAAAAATAGTTTAAAGTAATTAAAATGCACAGATTCAAAAGAAGATCACTGATTGGAGTTCATTACTTCCTATTATAATGGTAGGTATCTAACACTTTATTATTTTTGTTATTATTCTATTTTATTAGATGATGTATATAATTGTTTCCTTATATGATTTTATAGTTTTTTCTACATAATAAATTATAAAATTCTTTTAGGGCCCAAATAATATTTATTTCAACTCAATGAACAAACCACGAACATGATATGAAATGTGGTTAAATAAATTTTTATATGATTTATATTATCAAATAATGATACAATTTTTTTTGAAAATTAATTATAATACAATTTTAAAATTTTAAAATTCCAATGTTCGATCTCCATCATAAGGCACGTGTCAAAAGATCACCTTGAGTTTGACCATTCTCTTATGAATTCCATCCTTACCCAATTTTACTTCAATTCAAATCACACTAGTTTCTACTACTGACTAAAATTAAACCTTGAAAATCATGGCTTCAGTAATTTGATCAAGAGAATTTTTAATAAAGATCTTTCCAACTAACCACCCATTCTTCCACTTTATTTTCAACGAGCCCAAGTTTTACCAAATCTGAGCTCAGGAGCTCAAGTTATGGCATTTTTGAAGAAAATATTAAATTTTTGGTATTTATAAAATATGTAAAAATTTTGATTGTCATTTAAATCTTCGTTTTGAATCCTAAAATTTCAAAACCTGCATACTCTACTTTCCCCAAATTAACCGAACATAGAAAAATTTGAATCCCGTTTATAATTACCTCGGTTTTCTCTAAAAATTGTGTTGAATATGATACTTTAAATGCCGACTTCTTAACTATTTTAAAAATTCTCTGAATTTCCATTTTTGAGGAATTTTTTTTTTTGAATTGCTTTCAAATTATGGGATGTGTCGGAAATTTTAAATCACCTAAAAACGTTGCCTAGCTATAGTTTTTAAACATCATGTTTCAAATCAACTCAAGACCTTAAAAGCCCATTTAACTCATTTTGCAAACTAATTTTTCAAATCTTTCGATCAAGTGTCCCATAGTGTCCATTTTTTATTTTCTTTAATAAAAGAGAGAATATTTTGCCATCTTTTTGCAGCTGCACCAGTACCTTTATTTGGACTATTCAACAGAAAAAAAAAACTTAAGAATTTTTTATTGGTTTATGTATTTAATTTGGGTTATTTTAAAACAAAAAATTAGAAATGGAATTTTTATATTTGCTTTGGTTTGTTTTAAACTTAGAAGATGAGATCTCGCCAACATCGGCCGATACATACCGAGATTTTTTAAAAAAAATTAGAAGAGAGAGAGATATCAGATCTCGGCTGATATCCGAGATACCAAAATATCGGCAGAGATGTCGATATCTCGGTAAATCTGATTTTTTTACCCTGGGGCTAGGCTTGAGATCATCGGTAAGCTCATTTCATAAATAGGAAGGCTTGGGCTTTTAAGCGAAGGTGTCAAAAATGCCTTAAGGGAAGGTGTCAAAAATGCCTTGAATAGACAACTTAATATTTGATTTGACATGGAAAAAATCCCTCTCTCAATTAGGGGTTAAAATATTGCACCTGGTGATATATCAGCCGTTATATCAATATTGACGATACCGATATATAGTCAATATTTTTCTCTCATCTGATTTTTTTCCAAAAAACTTAAGAAAATTTTCAGAAAATGAAAAAAATTATGAGCTTCATTGATGTGTAATTTTTTCGTTAAGTATCTGTCATTTACCTAGTCAAATGAATTTTTAAAGTCACCAACTCGAGAATATTGAATGTTTTTATTTAAAATGATGAAAATTTACAAAATTTAAAATTTTAATTGAAAAAATTACATGCAATCTATTTTTGAAACCAACCTTGATATCAATATTTAAACTCTTTATATGATTTTAATTATCATTATGATATGAAATAAATAAAAAATAGATATCTATATGATTTTAATATTTTATATGATAAACTCTATTTTTCAATTTGATTTTCATTTTAATTTTATTTTATAAAGTCTATTTTCCAGTATGATTGTGTCTACGAATATGATATCATTTAAACAATTGATTTTGTATATTAAAAAAAATCAATATCGGGCCGTTTTATCTTCTTTTTTTTTTAAATTTTCTGGAAATGTAAAAAATCAAATATCAGTCGATATGTCAAAAATTCTTGGTTGATGAGCTTTTTCTTTCTTTTCTTTTGGTCCATACGTTGTGTAGGTCCCACCAATAATATTGGACATGTGAATGTTTTTAATTTATTGAACTTCAATACCTAATTCAATTAAAAAACTTTGATTAGAAAAATTAAAGCATATTTTTAAGACAATAAAAGTTATGATTAAAAATAATTTAAAGTAATGAAATGTATAGATTCAAAAGTAGACCATTGATTGGAGTTCATTACTTCTTATTATAATGGTAGGTATCAACACTTAATTTTTTTATTCTTCTATTTTAATATATTTTATTAGATGATAACTGGAATTGAATCCTTATATGATTTTATAGTTTTTTTTTTTTACATAACGGTGTTATTAGGTGGCTCCTTAAACTCTAAATTTATCTTTTATTCTTTTCAATTTAGTGGTTATATATTTGTCAATTTTAATTTGAATTAATAATAAAAATGTTCTTGGGCCAAAATAATATTGATTTGGGATTAATGAATAAACTAAGAACATGAGATGAAGTAGTGTTAAATAAATTCTTATACGAATTATATTATTAAGAGAGAAGAAATAAAATACAAATATAAAAGAGATTCAAAGGATTTGAAACCCGAACTCCAACCCAAAGCTAGATAGATCTGAAGCTTGTGCCTCCACCCGATCTATTGTGTATCTTCTCTCTCTTGTCACCAATACTGCTGTATTTATTCTTTTCCGTCACACGTCTGAGCAGCAACACCCACTCAGATCCACGTATGACTGTGGAGAAGAACACCTATCCGGCTGCCTTCTGGCAGCAACTGCAGATCCTACAAGGAGATGCAATCCTCTCCACTGGTTGCTGTATGCTCCATTCAGCAGACTCCTGGATCTGCAATGCTGCCCCACGCCCTTCTCTGCTGTATGTGTCTCAGTATTGTGTGTTTTTCCTTCATTGGTTGCTACCATTTCTCTCAGCAGTCCTCTGCTTTTCTCTCTGGCGAGACTTCTCCTCTGATAGACACGAACACACAATACTGATCTCAACTTCTGAATACACGTGGCTTCCCTCTCAATTGCAGCTCTTTTGGTTGTTCTCCACACACCTCACGATCAGCCAACCCTTCCTTTATATAAGCTGCCACCCGACTGTATATTTAGAATATACAGTCGGTCCCTTGTTTAGATTAGCAGTTGACACAAGCCGACCTCCTCAAGCTTAGAAGTTTCCGTGGGTATCTAAGTACCCAGCCGAGATCCACCACTTTTAACAGTTTCTAATTTTTCAACCTTCTAATTAGAAACCCATTGTTTTAAGCAACTGCCGATAATCTCCCCTAAATATTAGGAGAATTATAGCCACCTATCCCAACACATCATCAATTGATAATAAAACTTTAAATATTTTATATCTAATATATTTAATAGCATGTCTCAGTAACGTATGTCGCTGATAAAATCTCACTAATCTAACTCTTTACTAATTTTAGACTTTTTAGAGAGGGAAAGAGTGACCAAATAAGAGAGAGAAACACGTGATTATAGTGGAGTTCATTACTTCCTATTATAGTGGTAGGTATCTAACACCTAATTATTTTTGTTATTATTCTATTTAAATCCATTTTATTAGATGATGAATGGAATTGTTTCCTACATGATTTTATAGTTTTTTCTACATAATGATGTTATCTCTAAGGATCTCTCTTACGGATCTCCTTCTTTTTCCGTTTTATTTTGTCATCGCCGGAGTTACTATTCCAATAAGACTTCGTCATCTCCAGATCTCTAAGGATCTCTGCTGAGGATCTTATTCTTATTCTGTTTTACTGCGTTCTTGTCGGAGTTACTGTTCATCAATGGACTCCGTCGTCTCTGGATCTCTGTTGCGGAGCTCCTTTTTATTCTGTTTTACTGTGTCCTTACCGGAGTTACTCTTCATCACAGGAGTTACTATTCCTGTTGGACTCTGTCGTCTCCATAAGATCTCTGAGTATCTTTTTTGCAGAACTCTTTTTTTATTCTCTTTTACGGTATCCTCGCCGAATTTACTAGGTTCTCATCGGTGTTACTATTCATCGATGGAGTTACTATTTCCATTGGACTCCATCGTCTTTGAATCTCTGTTGCGAATCTCCTTCTTTTTCACAGTTTGGATTTTTTTTACAGATTTTTTGGTTTTGTATGTGCCCTTCTTGCTCCAGAAGGAATTTCTGAATGCTTTGGATTTTCTTTCGTTTTACTGTTCCTTGTCACATTACTACTTATCACTGGAGTTACTGTTCATCAACCTACTCCGACATCTCCTCTAGCTCTTTGAGCACTTTTGTAGCGGATTCTCCCTCTTTTTCTCCATTTGACTCTTAGTCAAGTTGAGGACATGCTCACTAAGGCAGCTTCTCGGATTCAACTTGATCATCTTTTGTGCAAGCTGAGATTACTCGATATCTTCGAACCAATTTGAAGGGGAATGTTGTAGGACTCATTATTGTGAGACCCACATGTCATTATTGTTTTGGAATGTACTTTGACTAGACAACTCAAGCTATCATTATTGTCGTGGGATCCTCCCGTTTGAAGACAACATATTGTGGGACCCTCCACTTTGGAAACAACATAAGTTGTCTCCACTTGGAGACAACTCTATGGATGACATTATTATTGTGGGACTCTCTCCTTTAGGGACAACTCAATTATTGCCATCATGTATTCTTTCATTTATTTATTTATATTTTGTCATCATGACTATCTCTCTATGTAATTTATATATACATGTAACCTCCTCAGTTAAATGAAAGAGAGAAGAATTTCTTCTCTTCTCCATTTTCCCATTATTATCTTCTACATTTGTGAATATGCTAAGCTTAATTATTTGAGATATATTACGTTAAACTTCGTGAATGTGGGATTATGTTAAATTAGGTAAATGGTTAAGCCTAATAAAGATGAAATTTAGTTGTGATATATTATTAGTGAAATGATATGTGAATATGAGATAAATTATGTGACGATTGTCACACTCCGCTCCTTATAGGTTTTTTTACATAACGATGTTATAAGGGGGTCCAAAAAATGTGAATTTATCTTTTATTATTTTCAATTTAGTGTTTATATTTTTTTGTCAATTTTAAATTAAATAAATAATAAAAGTCTTGTAGGGCCCAAATAATATTTATTTCAATTTAATAAATAAACAATGAACATAATATGAAGTGTTGATAAATAATTTTTTATATGAGTTATATTATCAAATAATTCTACAATTTTTTTTTGAAAATTAATTCTAATACAATTTTAAAATTCAATTCTAAGAAGAACTAAATAGAGAATTTTAACACTTAATTATTATTTTTATTCTTCTATTTTATTAGATGATAAATGAAATTGTTTCCTTGTATAATTTTGTTAGGTCACGAACAGTAGTGAAACAGTGGACCCAGTGTCGGCCACTGTTTTTGACTTCTCTAATTCGGTGGAAGAATTTGGTGGCTTTCGGTGGAAAGCCTTCTCTCTCGTTTGGTGGAAGAAAAACGCAACGAAGTTACTGTTATAGGTATTTTTTCTTTTACACACACTCAGGTTTCTTAGAAACTTTTCCCATCTCTCTCTTTGCTCTGCCCTCACTCTCTCTCTCTTGCTACCATGCTCACCATGAGCAGTCTGAGTTAACCAACCACTCGTCCCTTCTTCCATTGCTGTTGCTGCTCAGCCAGCACTACCGGTGCGGCTGCCTTCCTCTTCCCTATGATTAAAAAAAATTTAAAGTAATGAAAATGATACTTATTATAATGGTAGGTATCAACACTTACTTATTTTTCTTCTATTTTGATATATTTTATTAGATGATAAATTGAATTATTTCTTCACATTGAAAGAGGACAATATCAGATAATTAAAAAAAAACAGCTATAATTTTCTAGCCTTCAATGCAATGGAAAGAGACGGTGATGAGTTTATTAAAAATCTCTTCTTTTGATAAGAGACTCACCAAAAATCCTCTTTATAAGATCATCCACATGGGTTTAGCTCAACCAGTTGGAGGTTCGAACCCCCATGGCCTAACTTTAGTATGTCCTAGGGGCAGTGGGCTCATCCATGGCAGTTTTAGTAGGACTGTGTCTGAGTTTCGCACACGTAAGTCTAAAAAAAAAATTCATAATGATAAATTAATCATATTTTGTATATTTAAAAAAAAAATTGATTGATTCAATTAAAATGATTTTTAGTACACGATATATACTGTGAACTTCATGCTCAAATGGGCAGAGTAATTCCATACACTGTGCATGGATGATCATTAAGCATTTAAAGTTTTTACATTTAAAATATTTTGCATTAAGTGATGTAATGACGGGACTCCGGATTATGTATTTCGGAAAATGTTTGGGACTTTCAATTTTGGATTAAAAGTGGTTTTCATTATGTAGACCTTGTTGAGGGCTATTCAATGAGTCCAAATTTGGCTAAATTCGAGGTCGGGAGCAGCTCCTGTTACCACATTTTGAAGAAAATATTAAATATTTGGTATTTATTAAATATGTGATTAGTTTGTGTGAAAAGTTTGATTTCCATTTAAATCTTCGTTTTGAATCCTAAAATTTCTAAGCTGACACAAACTCTTTCTCCTCAATTTATTGAAAATAGAAAATTTTGAAACCTGATTAGAATCACCTCGATTTTCTCTAAAAATTGAGTTCACTTTAAAAACCAATTTGTTAACTATTTTTTAAAATTTTCTTCATTTCCCTTTTCTTTGAAAATTATTTTATTGAATTTTTTTAATTATAGGATCTATCAGAAATTTTAAATCATCTACAAACGTTGTCCAAGTGCCATTTTTAAACGTCTTTCAAATCAACTCAAAACCTTAAAAGCCCATTTAACTCATTTTGCAAAATATCAGTTCAAAACTTCAAAGCTTTCGATGAAGCGTCCCACAGTGTCCATTTTTTTATAAAAATTGGAGGAAAATATTACTTTTACCAAGGAAAATAGAGAGCAGCTTTCGCCTCATCTCTCACGTACTTGTCTTTATTTTCTTTCGTTTATCTATCTCGACTCTCCTACACTTAGCTGCTAGAATACCAGAATATGTGAATAGTGTGTGAAAAGGGGTGGCGGGTGGCCATTTCGATTTTAGGATGGTGATTTACCATTTTATCCTTTTACTTCTAAAAAACTGAAATATTTCTGCACTGTCTGAACGACACCTCCTTACAGTTTTAGTTAGTTCGTCCGAACAATCATTTCAGTCGAAAAGTGATTCGTTCCGACCATGAGAAAACTTCCATTTCGTTGGCACATTTCTTGCACCCTCTCCTCCTTTAGTTTCTGATTCAGCAGCCCATATAGCAAGCCCTTAGTCGGGTGAAATCAACTCATTCGAGAGTGTGAGGCTGGGCATCTGGCCCAGAAGGTGGCGCAGAAGCTACCTGAGAAAAAGTTGGCCTCCACACAGGCAAAGGCGATAAGGCGCTATGCGAAGGATGCAGAGCCATCGATTAAAAAAAATTGAGTGACTGTTGCAGCAGTCGGAACCGACCCACTTCTTCTTCTCCTTCTCCTTCTCTTTCTTCTCTTCTTTCTTTTCTTTCTCTTTGCTTGCAGAACTATTGTTGCCAGATCGCCTTGTTGCTGTTCCACCTTGACCAGGTTCGCCAGGCGTCCAAATTTGCAGCTCACCTTTCAGCCAGTCGCTGCCTTGCTCTTGCCTCCAGTTTTCTGTTCAGACCCAGCAACCCAGATCTGCTCTGATTCCTTCTCTGTTCAGCCAACAGTCCCCTCGCTGTCAGTTTCAGCCGGGTACTGTATTGCCTGTGGCTTGTTCACCTGCCTCTGCAGAACCATTCTTTGTTCCCTTTCCTTCGCCTGAGTTAGTTGTTGCCATCAGCCGAGCCTTCGCCAGATTACATCATTCCTGCTACTCGTCCGGACCGGTCTCTTGTTGTTTGGGCCTTTGGGGCAGATTCAGTTCAACGTACATCGGCTCCAGCCTGCTCAGACTGCTACCGAGTTCTCTACCATTTACCCAAAACCCATCCTTCTGCTTCATAGCAACCCTTCGATCGTCCCCACCTCCCTCACACCGAGACAACTATCTGCATTACTCAAGCCAACTAAGAAAATATCTCTGACGGCTAATGGAAGGGAAACTTTCACATTGTGCAGTCCTCAAATGAAGGAACAGCAAGAGAAGGGAGTTTGAACGAGAAAAGAACGGCGGAAAGGACATCGTCTGAACGAACGAGTAGAAGTGTTTTGAGGAAGATAAAATACCATCGGAACGAATGACATTTCCACTGGAATAATCGTTCGGACGGTCTCATCATCCGAACGAATGACATTTCCACTGGAATAATCGTTCGGACGGTCTCATCATCTGAACAAACGAAAAATGTAAGGAGGTGTAGTTCGGATGATGAGGAGAGATTTTCATTTTTAATGTGGAAAGGTAAAATGGTAAATGCCCACCCTAAAACCAAAATCGAGTGTATGCAACACCTATGAAAAGTTTGATTTTCATTTAAATTTTCATTTTGATTTCTAAAATTCCCTCCAATATTAATTGAAAATAAAAAAAAAATTAAAACCTTCTTAGAATCACCCCAATTTTCTCAAAAACTTGCTTTGAGCATGACACATTAAAAGCCGACTTGTTAACTATTTTAAAAATTCTCTGAATCTCTATTTTCTTTGGAAAATATTTATTGAATTGTTTTCGAATTATAGGATCTACTGAAAATTTTGAATCATCTAGAAACGTCGTCATGTTTCAAGTCAACTCAAGACAATAAGTGTTCATATCTTTCGATCAAGCTCCATTTTTTTATGAAATTGGCTAAACAATCTTATTTTATTAGCTAATTTTTATCTACAAGGTTAAAATTCTTAGAAATCCCCTCCAAGTTGAATTTTTGAGATACGCCCAAATTAACTCAAACACAAATATATTGCAGCACCCAAAGTCTCCTCCAAGTCTACTCTCCATTCAGTTTCCTTGGCAAAAGTGCCGTTCACGTCCCCACTTGTGGAATTTATTTTATATTTGCTTTGGCTTGTTTTAATCTTCCAAAGATTATTTCATGTTTCTTCATTTGTTTTATTTGTTATAGATTATGTTAGGGTAGCAATCCTCCTCCCATGAGAGATTTGTTTAACCAGACACAGATTTTAGTGTATTGTCAATTTTAATCTTGACCAGTGCCGGTTGAACCCTAAGGCGAGTTACGCAACCGCCTTAGGCCCCCGATTAAAAAGGCCCAGATTTCTTCTAACTCCATGGCTTTAGCCCCCCATTAGGAAGGCCTCAAATTTTGGGTAATAAGGGAAGGAATAGGGAAGTAATAAGCGAAGGGATAGGAAAGATGAGAGTGTGATTTTATCCTTGGGAGAGAGAATTTGGGCAAAGAAGATGGGTTTTACCTCTGTTCTCTTTTCTTTCTTATTTTCTTTGTCTTCTGGTGAAAATGAGATAGGTTTCCACTTTCCCCTTAGCCGTGTGCATATTTTTAGGGTTTTTTAGAAATACACGTGAGCACTAGGTAAACTCGTGACCTTATTAGAAATTTGGAGAAATTAGAGGAAACCCTTAATGAATTTCTAACTCACATAAGCATTTTTTAAATTCAATTATATTTACAAAAAGTTTGTTAAAAAGGTTAAATAAGAAATTTAAATATTTAATTAATTGAATTTAAAAGATTAACTTGTCTTTTTCATATTAATATTAATAATAGTTAAATTTGTATAAAAAAAATAAAAAAAAAATAAAGATAAGATTTGATGAATTTAAAAGTAATGTTATCGTATTATTGTAAAATATGAGAATTTCATAAAAAATACTAAAACTAGAAAATATCTCTATTGTACAATGGATTGTAAAGTTTTAACTCACTCTTTCATGCTAGTATATAAAAATAAAAAATTTATACAATTTTTTTTAAAGTGAGTAGATCAAAATTTGAAATTAAAATTCAATTTTAGTCACTTGATTTTACTAGTAAATTTCATATTTTAATTTTTCAAAAAAATATTTTTTGCTTAAAATTTTATTTCTAACTCATCAATTAAATATTAATTACTAATTTTATCTTATTTATAATATAATATTTATGACACGAGTTTGACCACTGTTGAACCTTATTTAACTCAACCTTCCATCGGGACGGTTCGTGTCACGGTCTGGTTTTGATAACATTGGGAGAGACGATTTTTTCTCCCACCCCCTTTTTGTCCTTGCTCACGTGGGAGAGTGGGCTGAGTGGGGCCCACTCAAATTGGGATTTATTTATTTATTCCCCTTTTTGTTGCTTATATACATAGTATAAATTGGCTCATCAATTTACTGTTCATTGGAAGGGTTGGCGAGCCGATTTTACCGTTCATGCGAAAGGTAAAATTGGCAATAAACTAAAACCCATGTCGGGTTACACAAAATGCCCATGGGAGGATCGCTACCCTTATGTTATTTTAAAAGAGACGTGAAAATATTATTAAATTATTTTATTTTACTTTGTTCAGATTATTAATTGATTTTGTTTTATGAAAGGGATATGTTATTATATTTAAGTTAAAATATATGCCATTGTAGTAATTTAATTTAATTCATTTTAGAAAATGAACTTTTTTCAAATAAAGGAGAATAGGAGATATTATAATTGTTTTAATTTACTTAAAGATGGATTTTCTGACTTTATTTTAATTATTTATTTCTTCTATGTTATTAAATAAAATATGGTATTGATTTATGTTGTTTTTAAAAGTGTGAAAATGAAATAAGATAGTGCATTTTACTAATTTGAAAAAGGGGATAGTATTTATACCAAAGAAAATGACAAATTGATTTTTTTAAAAGTGAAATAAAGAATATATTTTATCGTTTATTTTGATTTGTTCTTTGTACTTTGATTTTTTATTTAAATATAAAGTAAGGTATTATTTAGGTTATGAATTTTAATTGATGGTATTTAGAATGGGGTCTTTATCTCCCCCAATTCTTTATCTTCTTCCTCTTTTTTCTTTGTTCAGCTAATTATTTCATTCAGCCTTCTTTTATTTCCAGCTCCTTTTAGATTCTTCTCAGACTGTTTGGAGCTTATCATTATTGCGTGAGGAGATTCAACCACATTTAAAATTTAATTATTTTAAATTTCATTTCTTTTATATGTATTTCACATTTGCATAACATCTCGAAAATAAACGCTATTAAATTAAAGAAATTCATTATAACTAGAACTAAAATGATAAAGCCTCATTTAAATAATATAGTAAAACATAGTAAACAAGTGTTTCCATGTTTTATATATATTAGATATCGAATTTTATTTCTTTCATTGTAGAAAAATCATAAATTGATAAAAGTTAAAAGAACAAATGAATGGTGAAAAGTCAGTGATCCATTTGGACTTCTAATTGATCTTAGCTAAGGCATTCTTTGTATTAATTGGGCTTGGGCCTAATACAATATGAAACAAATTTATATAAAGGCGATTTTCTGGGTTATTAATTTGGATAAACTTGTTTAAGCACATGGGATACTTTGTTATTTTGACAAAAATGACCATTTACTAATTTAGTGAATTTAATAAAAGAATATTGTAAAAGAATTTGAGAAAAATTGGCACCTTTATTATAATAAAAAAATAATGAGTTATACCCAAGTTAAAAGTCTTTAAGCAACCATGATAATCAATAAATTTGAAAAATCTTTAGAATTGGAAACTCGTAATTCTAAACTTTAAAAACTGTTAATGGGTCAATCAAGAGCTCTAAGTTGAAGCTCAGCTTGTCATATTCGGGCCTCAATTACGGCCTAAACTTGTAAATTACAGGTATTTGCATTTGGGTTAATACAATCGTCTTCCCTCTCTGTTCTTCTTCTTCTTCTCTCCTTCTGTAATCACTCCCATCCAGAGGTGGGACTGTTTTGTTGTGTGTTTCTCACTGTTTCCTTAAACTCCATCTTTTCTCCATTCTATCTCATCTCACTCCAATTTCTTTTCTCTCAGGCTGCGTAGAGACTTCTTGTGTGGACATCCTTTTTCTTCCAACCGACCGGCGCTTTGCGTCCGTTTGCAGCTCTCCACGCCCAGCTCAGCCGAACATTATTACAGGTATTTTCTTTGGGTTAATACAGTCATCTTCCCTCAGTCTTCTTCTTCTTCTTCTTTCCCTCTGTAATCACTCCCATCCAGCGCTGGGACTGTTTTGTTGTGGGTTTCTCATTGTTTCCTTATACTCCTTCATTTATTAAATTTATTTTGTAGGGTATTTTTTTAAAAAAAGAGTAGTTTAGAAATTTAATTATATGCTTGATCTTTTCGGTTTGTATTTGAAATATATATATATATATAGTGGTATTTTAAGACCGAAAAGACCAGATTATTGGTATTTTATTCTACTACTTTTAAACTTTTTGAAATTTATTACATTAGTATTATTTATTTATTCTATCATACAAATAATTTTTTTGACTTAAAAATGATTTCATTTCTATTGCGTATAATATTCGTTATTTTTTTTAGATGTAGGATAATAGTTATAATTATTTTAGATAATTTTATTTTATCTTGATTACGTTACTTATGGTTAGTTTAAGTTATTTGAATGAGAGGATAAATAACTTTAACTTTAACAATTTGTAGAAACGTGATGACATGTCTTGAATTTATTTTATTTCAAAAAAGTAAATTTTGAGGTTCTTATTTTTTTAAACATCACTTATTTCATAAAATGACGGTATACATATATTTAGGGGTGCAAAATTTGGCTTGGTCAAGATATCAGCCAATATCTCGGTCGATAAGTTTCTCTCTCCTCTTTTACTCTCTTTTTAAATATCGGTATTTTATTATTATTTTATTTTAACTGAATTAAAAAATGAATTAATAATCCAAAAGGAAGCTGGATTTAAAAAAAACAAATTAAAATGTAAATATCGGCCGATATCTGGGCCGGTATATCGACCCGGGTCCACCACCTTTTTTTTTTTTTTTTAAAGATCGATTTTAATCATATCGGCCGATATATATCATCGATATATCAGCCATATCGGCAGAGAAAGTGTGTACGACCGATACAATACGTATCGGCCGATATAATGCGGTGCTTAGAAAACTATACATATCGGCTGATACGAAAATATCTTCATCCCTGCTTATATTATTAAAATTTAACGACATTTTAATTTAAAATTTCAACATCTCAAAAATGAGATTTTCTTTTAGAAAAGTCATTTTGATTTTGAATAATGCTCTAGTTAAAAGATAAGAGAGTTTTTAACCTCCTCTATTTTCCTTCTCCTTCCCAATAACTATCCGAGATAGAAAAGTGTTCTATCATTATTACCCACTAAATGATTTGTGGGGCCAACCATCGGTCAAATATCTTTCTAACTCTGTCAATTATTTAATTGGACCAGCTTGATCAATTCATCCATTCTCTTCTATACAAGTGAACTAAGGAACTTGTATAGCTTCCTCAAATTAGGTGAGGAGATTCAACCACACTTTTAAATTTTATTGTTTTAATATATTACGTAATTGCATTATATTTGAAAAACAAATGCCTTTAATCCGTATGCAATGGTGGGTTCTAATGTATATTTTGACTCCATGGAAAGGATGTAGGGCTGCAACTCGGGTATGGTTTTGGCCCGACCCGCATGCCCTGACCCGAGAAATCATGCGGGTCGGGTTGAGAAGATAAAAATCAGTATGAATTTCGGACCGGGTTTAAGGATTTTACAAGTTAACCCGACCCGACCCGCTCGGCTAAAATTAGGCTAAAATGAGTTCAGAATGCGATTCGGGTTAGAATGCGGGTCGATTCCGGTAAGAATTCAGGTCGGGTCGGGTTGAGAATTCGGGTCTGGTCAGGTCGGGTTCCATATATATCAACTCGGGTCAGATTGGGTTTTAATGAACCCGACCCACCCGACCCAAGTTGCAGCCCTAAAAAGACGTGAGTAGAACCAAAATGTGAAAGTGACTTTCACTTACTCGTAAGGGATTAAAATAAATCGGTTTTGAATACCGACTGTATATGAGGAGTGTACCCAGGAGTTGAGGCGTAGCCGTCTAACTGCCTATCGAACCCAATCATGGGTATGATGTGATTAATGTGCAATATATGTTGGTAGATGGTATTACATACCTATCTCCAATCATTTCAAAACCTTTTTGAATGTATGATATTGTAGATAACTATGTGAAATCTGTTACTGTGATGATGCATGGAATTTCGTGAATATGTGAAATGGTAGAGAACTCTCTCAACATGTGTTATGGTGATATTGTATGAAACCTTGTGAACCTATGATTATGCTAAGCTTCATGATTTTAGTTATGTCGTGTTGAACTTTGTGAACGTGGGATTTTGTTAAATTAGGTAAATGGTTAATCTTAATAAAGATGAAATTTACTTGTGAATATGATATTATTTGTGAAAAGATGTGTGAATACTGTTAGGATTATTAGTGGAATCGAACGAAAATAAATCAAGCACAACACATCACAATATTTACGTGGTTCAGCCCAACCTTTGCCTACATTTACGGAGCGACAGAAATCTTTACTATTAAAAATCAAAGAGAATACAAATACAAGATGAATCACTCCCTGAGCTTAACCCAAAACTCAAATCCCCGAGTCGCATGTACACCAACCTCTTGACCCACTCTCGTACTCAGAAGAATGTACTCCCCGATATCCTTCCTGTGCTCCCCTACATCACCATATATCGTATGTAGATAACTCAAGCACACTCAAGACTTCCTCACTGTGCATATGAGGTTCGGCCCATCTCATACCCACTTCAATGCATACTATTGTCTGTTGTATCATGACATTTTTAAGATGTTTTCAATGTATGGTGTTGGTTTTCCGACGTACACCTTTATCTAGGGCCCATTAATAATAATGGGCATATGAATGTTTTAAATTTATTAAACGTGAATACCTAATTCACTTAGAAAAACCTTGATTAGAAAAATTAAATAAAAACAATAAAAGTTTATAATTTAAAGTAATGAAAACGTAGAGATTCAAAAGAAGACCATTGATTGGAGTTCATTACTTCTTATTATAACTGTAGATATCAACACAGAATTATTTTTGTTATTCTTCTATTTTAATATATTTTATTAGATGATAAATGGAATTCCTTTATATTTTATATTCTTATGTTCAATTCTAAGATGAACTAAATAGAGAATTTTAACCATTGAAATACCTTTATATTCTTATAATTTAAAAAAAAATTATAGTCATTTATATTCTAGAGTTGTTTTTGCAATTAGAGTATTAAAAGTTTTAGAGTTCAATTCTAAGAAGAACTAATTAGAGAACTTGAACACTTAATTATTTATTTTATTCTTCTATTTTATTAGATGATAAATGAAATTTTTTCCTTGTATGATTTTGTAAGGCCACGAACACTAGTGAAACAGTGGACCCAGTGTCGGCCACTGTTTTTGACTTGTCTAATTCGGTGGAAGACTTTGGTGGCTGGAAAGCCTTCTCTCTTGTTTGGTGGAAGAAAAACGCAACGTAGTCACTGTTACAGGTATTTTTTCTTTTACACACTCTCAGGTTTCATTGAAACTTCTCCCATCTCTCTTTGCTCTGCCCTCACTCTCTCTCTCTTTTGCTGCCATGCTGACCATCAGCAGGCTGTGAGTTAACCAGCCACTCGACCCTTCTTCCATTGCTGTTGCTGCTCAACCAGCACCACCAGTGCCGCCACCGCCTTCCTCTTCCCTGTGTTGCACGGACGGCCATCCTGTGTTGACAGCCTTTTTCTTCCAACCACCGGCGCTTTTCCTTCCGTTTGGAGCACCCCACGCCAAGGTCAGCCGAAGACTGCTACAGGTATTTTCATTTGGGTTAATACAGTCATCTTCCCTCTCTCTTCTTCTTGTCTCCCTCTGTAATCACTCCCATCCAGCGCTGGGACTGTTTTGTCTACTTCATGTGTCATGCAGTTTTTGTTGTGGGTTTCTCATTGTTTCCTTATACTCCTTCATTTATTAAATTTATTTAGTAGGGTTTTTTAAAAAAAGAGAGTAAAAGATATGAAATGTGGTTAAATAAATTTTTATATGATTTATATTATCAAATAATTCTACAATTTTTTTTTTGAAAATTAATTCTAATACAATTTTAAAATTTTAAAATTCCAATGTTCAATCTCCAATATAAGGCACGTGTCAAAAGATCACCTTGAATTTGACCATTCTCCTGTGAATTCCATCCTGATCCAATTTTACTTCAATTTGAGTTACACAACCTATTTTTCAAATCACATGAGTTTCTACTACTGAATAAACTAGAACCTTGAAAATTATGACTTCACTAATTTGATCAAGGGAATTTTTAATAAAGATCTGTAATGAAAAAGACTATATTCTTTATTGCTCTATTTTATAAAAAGGTTTCATTTCACATATTTGTGTTATTAACACATGTATTTAAACCATATTAATTACATTCCATTATCTTTTCATCTCCGAGCTATCTTTAGAAGTCTCCTAATAACAACTATTCATAATTCAATCTTCTAATATTAGCAATCCACTCACCCATCTTTTCTTACACTTCTTTGTCACATACATTCTCTATTCATTATTTTTATAACATGAATATTTCCACCTTACATTGAAGGTAAGACAAACCCCACATATACACGAAACTAAGTCAGCACTTTTCTACACCTATTCCTTAATTGTTTATAAGTTTACACCTCAATAGTAATCACAATTATTAATGTCACGTTTATTCTTTAAATGAATTTTCTCTCCATTAGCATGTTTGTTTTCAAATTTAAGATTTTTGTTTGCCAGTAAATTTGAAAACTCTCTAAGATATATTGGTAATACATATCATCTCAGCTCAATATCAACGAGACGTGACCAAATCAGCCATATATGATATATATCCTCCAAAACATATCGGAGAGTTCAAAAATGATACGTATTGACTGATACAACATGTATCAGCCGATACTTGGACCCCTTCAATTCTCATGAGTTCATTTCATTTAAAGAGTTAATAATTTTCTCCTCCTTATATTAAATTCAAAGGTGAGATCAAGTTTATCACAGTAGAATTTTGTTACACAGTAAAATTTTCTCCTAAAATTTCTTTTGGAAAATAAAAATTAAAACCAAAATTAGTTGACCCATTAAACGCAAAATGGACTTCATTCAAACGAAAAAAAAAAATGAATGGGTAAAATGGTAATTTGCCACACAAAAATGGAATCGGGTGTGTGAAGAAAAAAAAGTCAGACGTCTGTATGGATAGCCTTTAATATTAAATATTATTATATTAGCACTTAGTATGGGAGATGTTATATGGGCCCCACTAAATGAAAATGAGGTTAGAGTCTAGACGGGTGGTGAACGGGTGTGGACAGATGACAAATGGATGCCTATCAGCCTATAACAATTGATATATATAGTTTCTCTGATACGGATCGCCTGTATCGGTCAAACAATTTTTTTACCTCAGGACTTTATCCTAACGGTCAAGTCCATATCTGAATTTTAAAATTTGAGAAACAGTGTAATTAGAATAAGAGTCATTCCACCATTATCCAACATTTAATTTATATTATAGTATGATGAAACAATATACAATCTTGTGAAAATTAAAAAGTTTCTATTATTAAAGTAGAAACCAATGATCACATAAATGACTTGTTGTGAGTTTACATATTTAGATACCCTATTTGATTATAAGTCTGGAGAGTTAAGCAATTACTAGATATATTTTAATTGGTCATTTCTTATTTGAGATGCATTTAACCTAAATCACAAATAATTATTCTCATACTGTTTTATGCTATCATTTATTTGATAGTTCAATGAAAATAATTAATATGAATAACTTTTAACTATTCAAGCGTATGCATTTTTTTTTTATATTGATGGAGACTTAATTTTAAAACTTCCTTCAAACAAGAGTGATTTGACCAAACCCCCAAAACTTTTATAGTTTTTAAGAACATGATTTGATTAATCAAAATTATTTTTATTAGCCTTACATTCAATTAGTTTTGAGTGTTACTATTTAGCAAAGACTTGCCTCACCATTTTATCTCTTTCTTCCTTTCCTTGTTCAAGACTTGGGTCTTTGCCCAAGTGAGCAGGAGCATGTGGGCCCTTTCAAAATTTCAATGATGACGACGCGGTTGTAAAGCTAAAGCAGGTACAATTATTGCTCTCTATTCTTCTCTCACTTCTCTTTCTCTGCAATTTCTTCCTGTCCTTCGTCTTTTCTCCTTTCTATCTCATCTTTCTCCAATTTCTTTTTCTTTACATTCTCTCAGCGAACTTCTCCCTTCTCTCTGTCTGCTCTTCTCAGCCAGCACCACCGGTGCAGTCGCCTTCCTCTTCCCTGAATTACACGAACGCCCACCCTGTGTGGACATCCTATTTCTTCCAACCGACAGGCGCTTTACCGTCCGCTTGGAGCTCTCCACGCCCAGCTCACCCATCTCTCAGCCGAACACTGTTGCAGGTATTTTCAGTTTGGTTGTTACAGTCATCTTCCCTTTATTCTACTCTACTACGTTTAAACTTCTTGAAATTTATTAAATTAGTACTGCTTTATTTATTCACTTAAAAAAACCTTGATTTAAAAAAACTAAAGCTTATTTTTAAAGACAATAAAAATTTATGGTTAAAAATGATTTAAAGTAGTGAAAATGCAGAGATTCAAAAGAAGACCATTGATTGGAGTTCATTACTTCCTATTATAATTGTTGGTATCTAACACTTAACTATTTTTGTTATTATTCTTTAAATCTATTTTATTAGATGATGAGTGGAATTGTTTCCTTATATGATTTTATAGTTTTTTTTATGAACATTGATTATGTTAAATTAGGTAAATGGTTAAGCCTAATAAAAATGAAACGCAGTTGTGAATAGGAGATAAATTATGTGATCGATTGTCACACCCCACTCCTTATAGATTTTTTTTACCTTTTTCAATTTAGAGCTTATATTTGTTTGTCAATTTTAAATTAAATAAATTATAAAATTCTTTTAGTGCCCAAATAATATTTTTTTCAACTTAATGAACAAACCATGAACTGAAGTGTTGATAAACAATTTTTTATATGATTTATATAATCAAATAATTCTACAATTTTTTTTGAAAATTAATTCTAATACAATTTAAAATTCAAATGTAAGAAGAACTAAATAGAGAATTTTAACACTTAATTATTATTTTTATTCTTCTATTTTCTTAGATGATAAATGAAATTGTTTTCTTGTATGATTTTGGTAGGCCACGAACAGTAATGAAACAGTGGCTTTCGGTGGAAACCTTCTCTCTTGATTAGGGAAAGAAAAAAAAGGCAACAAAGTTACTGTTACAGGTATTTTTTCTTTTACATCCTTCTCAGTCTGCATAGTAACTTCTCCCATCTCTCTTTCCTCTGCCCTCTCTTTGTTTGGTATTTTCTTTTACTGGTACAGGTAATTTTTTTTATTAGCTAATTTTTATCTACAAGGTTAAAATTCTTATCCCCTCCAAGTTGAATTTTTGAGATACATCCAAAGTCATATCCAAGTCTTCTCTGCAATGATTTTCCTTCGCAAAAGTGCCGTTCACGTCCTTTTCTCTAGTAAAAGAGAGCTTTTGCCTCATCCCTCACTCACGTTTCTCTATTTTCTGTAATTTCAAAATATTATTTTATATTTCTTCATTTGTTTTATTTGCTATAGGTCATATTATTTTAAAAGAGACATGAAAATATTATTAAATTATTTTATTTTACTTTATTCAGATTATAAATTGATTTTATATTATTAAAAGAGATATCTTATTATATTTAAGTTTAAATGAAATGCTGTTGATTTTATTTAATTCATTTTAGAAAATGAAATTTTTTCACACAACTTCTCTCAACTTCTCTCCCTTTTGTCTCTTTCTTCCTTTTCTTTGCCGAAGACTTGCGGAGGTGACTGGTTGTAGGCCCTCCACTCACTCTCTCTTGTATAGCAGAGACGGTCCCTCTGAAAAGTCTCGCTCTTACCCTCTCAAAGCCTATCTTGGCGTGAGAATGGAGGGGCTACCGCATAGGCACTTTATTTGTCTCTCGTAATACGGATTCATGAAATTTGGATTAAAATTATCATTTTGTTCATGTTCTAATTCTTCAAATATTGCAGTGTAAAATACGATGGTTTATGAGTTATATAAGATTGTTTAGACAATCATATATAACTTTAGAATGTTGATTTGTTGAAAGTGTTAAGAATTGAAAAATTGAATTCAATAAGAAGTATTACACACTTATATATAACTTCTAACTGATTTTAATATGGAGTGAATAGGGGTCTAGTGGGGTACTAGGATTGAATTAATGAGGTTTAGGGATTAAGATGGATTAAAATATTAGAAAAGAGGATACAATGATAATGATATGATGGTGGGACAATGTGGGAGATATTATTATTGTTTTAATTACTTAAAAGATAGATTTTCTTACTATATTTTATTTATTTATTTGTTCTATGTTATTAAATAACATAAGGTATTGATTTATATTGTTTTTAAAAGTCTGAAAATGAAATAAGATAGTGCATTTTACTAATTTGAAAAAGGGGATAGTATTTATAAGAAAGAAAATGACAAATTGATTTTTTTTTAAAGTGAAATGAAGAAAATATTTTATCATTTATTTTGATTTGTTTATGTACTTTGATTTTTTATTTAAATATTAAGTAAGGTATTATTTTGGTTATGAATTTTAATTGATGGAATTTAGAATGGGGTCTTTATCTCCTCCAATTCTTTATCTTCTTCCTCTTTTTTCTTTGTTCTGTTAATTATTTCATTCAGCCTTCTTTTATTTCCAGCTCCTTTTAGATTCTTCTCAGACTGTTTGGAACTTGATCATCATTGGTACGGAGATTCAACTACATTTAAAATTTAATTATTTTAAATTTCATTTCTTTTATATGCATTTCACATTTGCATAAGATCTCAAAAATGAATGCTATTAATTTAAAGAAATTCACGATAACTATAACTAAAATGATAAAGCCTCATTTAAATAATATAATAAAACATTGTAAACAAGTGTTTCCATGTTTTGTATATAGTAGATATCGAATTTTATTTCTTTCATAGTAGAAAAAAATCTTAAATTGATAAAAGTTAAAAGAACAAATGACTGGTGAAAAGTCATTCATCCATTTGGACTTCTAATTGATCTTTAGCTCAGGCATTCTTTGTAGTAATTGGGCTTGGGCCTAATACAATATGAACCAAATTTATATAAAGGCGATTTTCTGTGTTATTAATTTGGACAAACTTGTTTAAGCACATGGGATACTTTGTCATTTAGACAAAAATCACCATTTAATAATTTAGTGAATTCAATAAAAGAATATTGTAAAAGAATTTGAGAAAAATTGGCATCTTTGTTATAATAAAAAAAATAATGAGTTATACCCAAGTTAAAAGTCTTTAAGCAACCATGATAATCAATAAATTTGAAAAGTCTTTAGAATTGGAAACTCGTAATTCTAAACTTTAAAAACTGTTAATGGGCCAACCAAGAGCTCTAAGTTGAAGCCCAGCTTGTCATATTCGGGCCTCAATTACGGCCTAAACTTATAGATTCGTTGGCTTAAACAACATTGAATTTGAATTGGGGCTAGGCTTGAAATCATTTTTAAGCCCATTTGATAAAAGGGGTGGCTTTTTGGCAAAATAACCAAAATTATTTATATATTTATTATTATTCAATTATTAGAATAGAAATTTGTTCACGTGACTTTTAGTCTAGCGGTCGGCCCTCCACTCTGTTGTAATGGAGGGACACGGTCCCTCAATTATTGCTCACCCACGCCACGCTCAGCCGAGGACTGTGTTTTGTTGTGGGTTTCTCACTGTTTCCTTATTCTCCTTCGTCTTTTCTCCATTCTATCTCATCTCACTCCAATTTCTTTTCTTTTACACTCTTTCAGCCTGCGTAGAAACTTCTTCCTGTGTGGACATCCTTTTTCTTCAAACCGACCGGCGCTTTGCCGTCCGTTTGGAGCTCTCCATGCCCAGCTCAGCCATCTCTCAGCCGAACACTATTACAGGTATTTTCATTTGGTTTAATACAGTCATCTTCCCTCTCTCTTCTTCTTCTCTCCCTGTGTAATGACTCCGATCCATCGCTGGGACTGTTTTGTCTACTTCATGTGTCATGCAGTTTTTGTTGTGGGTTTCTCATTGTTCCCTTATACTCCTTCATTTATTAAATTTATTTAGTAGGGTTTTTTAAAAAAAAGAGTATAGAAATTTGATTATATGCTTGAAATATATATATAGGGTTATTTTAAGACCGAAAGGACCAGATTATTGGTATTTTATTCTACTACTTTTAAACTTTTTGAAATTTATTAAATTAGTAGTGTTTATTTATTCTATCATAGAAATAATTTTTTTGACTTAAAAATGATTTCATTTCTATTGCGTATAATATTCGTTATTTTTTTTTAGTTGTAACAATAGTTATAATTATTTAAAAAATAATAATTTTAGATAATTTTATTTTATCTTGATTACGTTACTTATGGTTAGTTTAAGTTATTTAAATGAGAGTATAAATAATTTAACTTTAACAATTTGTAGAAACATGATGTCATGTCTTCAATTTATTTTATTTCAAAAAAGTAAATTTTGAGGTTCTTATTTTTTTAAACATCACTTATTTCATAAAACGATGGTATACTTATATTTAGGGGTGCAAAATTTGGCTTGGCCTAGGCATATCGGCTGATATAGAGGTCGATAAGTTTCTCTTTCCTCTTTTGCTTTCTTTTTAAATATCGATATTTTTATTATTTTATTTTAACTGAATTAAAAAATAAATTAATAACTCAAAAGGAAGCTGGATTTAAAAAAAAAATTTAAAACGTAAATATCGGCCAATACGGCCGATACTGGTCCGATATCAGCCGAGATATCGCGGGCCCACTACTGTTTTGATTTTTTTTTTCAAAAGATCAATATTAATCATATGGCCAATATATATCACCACCGATATATCGGTCATATCGGCCGAGAAATAGTGTAGTGTGTACAGTTGATACAATACGTATCGACCGATATAATGCGGTGTTTAAAAACCGATATATCATACGTTTTGTATTGGCCAATATCTTTATCCTTACTTATATTATTAAAATAACGACATTTTAATTTAAAATTTCAACATCTCAAAAATGAGATTTTCTTATAGAGAAGTCATTTTGATTTTTGAATAACGCTCCTAGTTAAAAGATAAGAGAGTTTTTAACCTCCTCTATTTTCGTTCTCTGTCCCAATAACTATCCAAGATAGAAAAGTGTTCTATCATTATTACCCACTAAATTATCGGTGGCGTGAAAGATCAAATATCTTTCTAACTCTGTCAATGTTCCTTGTAACTAGATATCAAGTTTCAAGCTTGAACCTTAATGCTTTCGGTCCTTCAATGTTCTCATGGTGTGTGTTTCTGTTATTGTTTTGAATGCAGAAGACGTGTATCAACTGCACTTGCCAGTGACTTCCGCAAAAGAATGGACGAGTTGTTATTGTCCCATTTACATAGACTAGAAAATCATTCGATTGATGATTGTCAAGACCGAGACTGTCTGCAGCAAAACTCATCTTCTATGTATCAGTTCCCCCACCATTCACTAGTAAGTTTTTCTCAAATTTTCATATATTTGTTAACCATAGCTTGATGATGCTGCTGCAAAAGTAGTTAAGCTCTGAAATGTCTTTTCATGGTTACAGGAAATGGAGCTCTTGTATGAACTGAAAGGGGATTTTATGCAGATTCATCAAGAAATGCTTGAATTGAGAAGATCAATTGAGAGCTGCATCAATATGCAGAAACAGATGCAACATCCCATTACGCAGCAGGATTCAGGTGAGATAATGAGTTCTATAGATTCATCATTCATCATTTGTAGATTTGTTCTTAAGTCTACATATATAGATATATCTACCACCATATTTTTTTTTTTTTCTGTTGGAGTTGATACATTAACATTTCTTTTTCAAAATGAGTATTTTTAAATGCCTATGTTGTATTTAGATATTCTTTAATTAGTCATAGTAAAAGCAGATTTCAGAAAAAGTCTTGGATGTGACTTGTACATGTTGTAGCCACACATGAAATGAAAAGGGAGAAGAAAAAGGATTTTTTTTTTTTTTCATTTATTTCATCATATATTGACTTGTTCATTAACATATAGAGGTTCCCATGATAAGTAGAATCCCAAAGAAGAATTTTCATGGCTCCCCTATACATAGCCAAACACAGGGCAAGTGATGTGACAGACACACTCGCACATGAACTGAGAAAACAGGGAGACAGAGACTTATAGGATGGAAAGGGAAATGGTTGGTTTGCAATCTTTGTAATCTATCTCGGAACTTCTTTCTTAGTTTTGCTATGGACGTAGGCAATTTTGTCGAACCACGTAAATTCCCGTGTTCTTGGTTGTTCTTGCTTGTGTGATTTGTTTTTCATTTACAACATATTTATTTCCTCACATATACCATTCAAATGTGTTACTCAAGTAACAGCTGATATATTTTTATATATATATATATATATATTTCCCTCTCATACTCTTATATTTTTATGTAGGTTTTAATGGTTTTGCTTTTACTTGGTCTTCCAGTTTTTTCACTAATCTGTGAACATAAAATATCATATGATATCTTATTAATGTGAATTTTTTTCATTAATTGGGTATCATCTAGCTCATGATTTCACATTGTTATAGGGTTTTTCATATGGTTTTACTTTGATTTTCCCATTCAGATTTTTCCTCCTCTATAATATAATCTTAAGCATCTGAAGCGCTGCACTCATATAGAAACCTTTTTTTTTTTTTTTCATTTTTCTTTTTGTTAGCAAGTGGACCAGGACAGAGATTACTCTCTTCAATGAGGAAAGGTACTTGTTGCATCTGCTACAATATGCAAGTTGACTCGCTTTTGTACAGGTAAATACCTTATTAATGTCAAATGATGTTTCAATGAAGCCTCTACTTTCCCAACATCATCTTTTGAAGTTGGCAAATCTTTCTTTCAACTCAGAGGGGGGTTGGCCGGACAGTAAAAAAGCTCCCCTCATTAAGGGATGTCTTAAGTTTAATTCACACTCAAACACCTTTGGACCACTCCTTATAGGGTTACTCCTCATTGACTTATCCAGTATGTGTGGGTTATTAGGTTTACGCATGCTCGTGGGATTAGCCTCTACTTTTCCAACATCATCTTTTGAAGTTAGGAAATCTTTCTTTCAACTTAGAGGGACTGTAAAAAAGCTCCCCTCATAAAAGGGAGGTCTTGAGTTCGATTCACGCTCAAACTCCTTTGGACCACTCCCCATAGGGTTACTCCTCATCGACTTATCCAGTGTGTGTGGATTTGGGAGGTTTACACATGCTCATGAGATTAGTCTCGCTTCAAATATAAAGTGGGGATACCCATGTTTAAAAATAAAAAAACTCTCTTTCTACAAATCTGTTACGCCATAGCCAATTCATGTTGAAATGCACTTGATTGCTGCAATATCTTGTACATTTCCTGACTTTTTTTAAGTAATTGTGTTTTTTTCAAGGTGTGGGCATATGTGCACTTGCTTCGATTGTGCCCATGAGTTGCAGTGGAGCAGTGGTGTGTGTCCTATTTGTAAAGCTCCAATTGTGGATGTTGTGCGCTCTTACTCTGGTAACTAGAAGATTGATTCTTGAAGATGAGGACCCTAATTCATTTGCAGCATTTGAAGTATCATATATTGATTAAATTATGCTTGCATTTCATGGTTCAAATATCCAATAAAGAGCTGCATTATGATTTCTACTAATCCAGTTTTGCATGTTAGTGTTTTACTTACAGCTATGAATAAGTTTGTTGTGTATATCATGAGAGACTCTTGGAAAATACATTTTGTACAGTTATTTTGAGAATGAATGAATTGCATTTCATTCATATTTGACATTCTCCTTTTCTATTCTTTCTTCTTCATTTTTTTTTCATTTTCTTTGAGGTAATGCTAATAGTAAATATTTTGCCACGTTATCATTGTTGCATGTTACCCAACGTTGGATAGTTCAACTGGTTACTTCTCGCCTCAAGAAGCAAGAGGTCATTAGTTTTCCTAGCGGCGTAAACTGTAGACATCCTGTGTGGGTGTGGGGTGCTCTCCAGAAGAGTTTAGGAGTCCCTTGCCTCATGATTTCCCTCGATTATAAAAAAAAAATCGTTTTGCATTGTTCATTAATTTTGGCGAGCCGACTTCTAATTTCAGTAAGCCGATTTCACTGTTCATGAATTTTGGCATTCTTTTTTTTTCGGTACGACAAGTGAAGGGCAAATTAGATATCACGGTAAAACTCGTGTCTGTATACACAAAATGCCCGTATGAGGATCGCTGTCCCTGAGGATAGCCATTTGTTAATTACCAATTTACCATATATGTGTGCACCCTTCAAGAGACTTTTCAACTTTGTAAATAAGAAAAAAAAATGGGTGGCCATTTAGACATCTGGTTTTTTTGCAAGCAGACACCCGATTTCAAAATATTAGAGTGAAATTATCATTTTACCCTCTGTTTTTTAGAAAACTATGCATCCTCCGCATGGTCCGAACCCGCTGGGAGAACATTTTTCGAACGTTCGGACCGTTCGGACAAAATTTGCAGTTAAAATTCCATCGTCCGAACAATAAATCTAACACTCTTAAGATCGTTCGAATGATCAGTTTGGATTGTCCGAACCATCTTAAAGGAAAGCACATAATGGTTTCGAAAAGGAAACATATGGGGACAAGTGTAGCTTGGTTGGAGACTTTTAGGTAGACTAAAATAAGCAGGGCGTTAAAGGGTAGTGGCTTGTCAAGGTGAGGGCGTCCACGGTGAATGATAGAAAGGAATTGATTGACTGGGATTGGCTGAGGGAACTAGGGGCTGGTTTTGGGTTTCAAACAGATAGGTTGGAGAGGGACATGGGCAGCGGGTTGTGACGATGATGGTGAGAAGGGGATGAAGCCGTGGAAGGCAAGAGGCGGCAAGTTGCAGACCTTCAGAGCAGCAGTTATGGACGAGCCGGGCTGGTTGCAGATAACTATGTGGGATTGGTTGAGGGAACTAGGGGCTGGTTTTGGGTTTCAAACAGATAGGTTGGAGAAGGACGATGGGCAGTGGGTTGTGACGATGATGGTGAGAAAGGGGTGAAGCCGTGGAAGGCAAGAGGCGGCAAGTTGCAGATCTTCAGAACAGCAGTACAGGACGAGCCGGGCTGGTTGCAGATAACTATGTGGCAGAGGCGTCGATGGCTAAATGAGGCTCAGTGGGACTGCAGGCAGTTTTTGGGCAGCAACAGATATGGTTATGGGTCGTGTTTGGAGAGCGTCCCGACGTAGCAGAGAGGTTGTGGATAACTTGCCTGAGCAGTAGGTGGACGGGTTTGATGCTGTTCTAAGTTGTAGCAACCAGGTTCCACGAGCACGGATGGGGCACAACCGTTGATTGGTTTAGTCGTCGGACAGAGGTGGGCGCCGTGCTTGGGTGATCTAGAGCAGAGCACCTTCAAGTAGGACAGAGCACTTTCAAGTAGGAGTGCTGCAAAATAGAGAAAGAAAAGAGGGGAGAGAGAAGAAAGAACAAGTTCTCTCAAATCAAAGAACTAGAGAGAAGGAGAGAGGGAAATAGAAGATCGTTTGTACGATCCAAAGTGAGCGTTCAAGCGATCTTAACAGTATTAGATCTATCGTATGGAATTTTATTTTACAATTTTTGTCTGCTGACAGAGAAGTCTGTTGTATAAATGTCAAAAAAAAAAAATGATATGTCCTTATCTTCTAGTGGAAGTGGTGTGTTGTTGACTACTGCTCTTGATTTTAGGTGTTACTCCATCCTTTTCGTCGTTTTGGTGTCAGATTTTTTTTGTGTTTGGGTTGTTTATGTCTAATTTTTTTGTTTTGGATATGTTTGTTGTTTCGTGGTCTGACGTTTGGCCTTCTTTATTCTATCTTATTTGGGTGTCGTGCTTTTGATTTTTATATTGTGTATCCATTTGACCATTGTTTCTCTTTTCACGTAAATAAATCAAATCTTTATTAAAAATAAAATAAAATAACACAAGCATTTTTTCCCCCCCTTTGAAAAAAGATAAAAATATTCATGCATTGATTGTAATTTTGTCTTTTTTTACTATGAAAGGTCAATATGAATAAATTTGTCTTTTTGATAGACATGACTCTAGAGAAGAGTCTCTATGGTTAAATCTTAAATTTATATTAATGAAATGTGGGGTTCCAGAAGTCTTCGTTCCATCTTATTCATTTCACACACTTAAATTTGTTCCAATCTCAATTACATTAAAATTTTAAATATAAGGAATAAAATCATGATAATAGGAATAATAAAAAGCTTTATCAATTAACCAAAGCACATAAACTTAACTGCAAAAACCCTTATTAGAAAACCACATTTCATTAATATAAATTTAAGATTTAACCATACAATGCTTCAACTAATTTTTTTCTTTCATTACATCACAATGCATGGTTATAAGATCTACTACTTAGATTTTTAGATTTGGGTTCCTTAATCTTAGCTTACAAACAAGAATCCTCATCTTTGGGCTTCTTTACAGGGAAAGAGTTTTTCAACTCAGATATTGAGTAAACTCATATTGAGTAAACTTAATTCAAACTCATTTAAAACTCAGTGAGCTCAACCCAACAAGATAAAACCTCTTACACCAGCTTTCCTCCTATGGATCATGGATTTCCAAATACAAGGCATCAATCTTTGTATGATTCTCTGGTACAACCTCATCTTCATTACAGAAATGGTGGATTGCATGCTCTTCCTCATCCTCTTCCATCTCTTTCCAATCTTGATCTTCAATTTACGTATTCTTACTCTTAGATAAAAGGGCTTTCTCAGATGATCTGATTCTTCTAGTATCTTGGCAATCAAGAACTGTGTTCTTCTGTGCATTCTCTCATCTGGGTCTTCTTCCTCCATCATTGTGTAACCAGAAGGCCTTCTCAAATACTGTATATGCATTATAAAATTTAAAACTGTTCCAAGATCTGAATCGTATCGTATTCCAATACGCTGCCGGCTACGGCATGTGACGATGATACGATCACCCGGCCAGAGTCGATAAAGTGCAAGGCACTGCAATGCATGCAAACCCACGTTGAAGAATTGTTGTGTTTCATGCAAGAAAGAGAGACGGAGAGGAGACTAACGATCGAGAGAAACTACGAAATTCAAATTGTTTTTTTGTATTTAACAATTGCTATTACTATTTTGCTATAGTTCCATTGCATTATATACATATATAAACCTTATTTATTTATACACTGTTAGAATAAAAAAAAAATCAAATTTTAATTAGGAAACTTTAAAACTAGGGTTAGATGGTCTTAATAGGGAACTAATCCAACTACCCATGTATTTAATTTAGGAAACAAAAGAAATGCTTAGATTAACTTAGACTCCATTGGGATGAGAGGTAAATTTTGAACATGGGTTTCTCTCATCTCCTTTGGTAATTATAGTGAAAAAGGTAAGAGAGGAAGGAAAAAAAAAAAAACTTACTCTAGAAAAGAGAGAAAGTGATTGCCTCTAGCAGTTAAGGGGGTTTTCGAATTTGTTCTCGAGAGAGGAAACTTGAGATTTTCTTGTCTTTTCCCTTTTTACCAAACAGGTATTCGTTTTCACTCCTCTACCCATACTCACAATACCAAATTTGTGGTCACTTTACTAAATTTAGAAATTGATCAGAGAGTTGTTTCATCTTGAAACAATGAAAATCTAAACTTCTATTCACATGTATGGATCTATAAGAAATAATCACAAGCAAGAGACATGGAATGGGTTACTTATTTCTAAGAGTCAAAGAGAATTCAAGAGTTAAGAATTCATCAAATCTCCTAAAGTAGGATTCGAATCTACGATCAATCCGTTAACAGCCAACTGCTCTACCACTGAGTTATTGAGGAACAACGGGAGATTAGATCTCATAGAGTTCAACTTCCGTTCTCAGCGCATGATAAATATGAGCCCGAAGCTTCCTTTGTAACTCCCGATACTTCTTTGTAGTGGCTATAATTTTACTATCTATTTGATGAATAATAAAAGTTTAAAATACAAGATATTTCGAACAGGTGTTGGAGATGCAAAGTTGGACAATGTCATTGGTGGGTCTCTAGATATGTGATCATTTCTCTATAATAACAAGAAAATTCATAACTTTACCTTGATAAAATCAGTACTACAGCTTCACTTCATCCTCTCCAATTTTCCTTGTTTGATGTTTGAGAGAGAGAGAGAGTCTTGGATGATATCAACATAGAGGAGAGGGATTGTTACATAGAAGTAAAGTGAGAGCAGGTAAGATGGTGGGTCACAAATGATGTCATTCAGTGATCAAATGCTGCATGCGACCTAAGGTTTCATGTGAATAATTGAGAAAATTAGGTCCTTGTGCTGCCTATTTCGTCATCATCTATCACAGGTGGTCCAACTTTAAAATTCAATGACCAGATTTTCATTTTCACTAAAGTATTCAGGTGTCTCATTCGAGTAATCTTCAAAGCACGTGTAAATATCTCAACCCACACCCTGTATAAGTTCATTGGAGAGTACTTTGTGAGTACTATTTTGAGTGGGCAAAGTTCAAATCCGTATGAATAGGAAGCCTTATATATACTCCGAAGATTAGTCGGATGGTGCAGTGTAGCGTTATAATATTGCAATATAAAAAATGAATTTAAAGAAACATACCATATAAATTATATGAGACTATAATTCAAAAGAGTAGAATAAAAAAATTACAATATGTGTAAAATTGAAATCTTAGAAAATAAAACTCACTCTCATAGCTTCTCTTTACAAGATTAGCACAACTCTCATAACAATTCCTTTCACACATTCAATTCTACATCCTCTTATTTATAAAAGAAGGATACTTAGAAATAAGAGATAAAAATCATATAGAGAATCTCTAAAAAATCTTCAATCTCCAAAATAGAATGTAGAAATAAAGAGAGAGAATCTCCTTCATATGCTTTGCATGTTTTATTTATTTACTTGCAGACCGAGTTTTATTGAAATAATTGACTCAAAGGTATGACTCTGTTGAGTTGAATCCACTCAGAATTTCAGCTTAGTTTTTGAACAAGTTTCCAAAGTCTTAATCAATGGAAAGTAGCAACCAATATAATTAGCATGCCTAAGTTAGGATTTCTTTGAATCTTTCTATGTTAGGAAACTCCATCAGCTTTGGCATATCTAATCCAATAGCACCTCTGGAGGTTTTAGGCTGGGTATTCTGCGATTTCTCATATGTAAATTCAAAAAACCAAAAAACAAAAAAATGAGTCCAGATATCAAATCAAAGATATATCGGTGATACGTATCATCTCAACTTAGTATCATCAAGAAGTGACGGTAAAATTTTCTCCTAAAATATCGTTTGGAAAAAAAAAATTAAAACCAAAATTACTTGACCCATCAAATGTGTGGCCCACTACAGGATGATAAAGCCCCGGTTAGGATAGGCTTGAAAAACCATCCACATCCAACGGGCAAAAGTCAAAGGATACATAATCGGGTTTACTTGTTTTGTCCTCCTTTTGATCCAAATTTCAATGGTCATGTTTTCGTTGGTCCACACACGTGACAAATGTACAGTGCTGATGGTGGCCTAAATAAATTGTAAAATTTTCTGGATTAAATATAAATAACACTTGATTTATAATTTTTAAATGATGGGGGTCACCATTATTGTGTGCATGCAAACTAAGTGTAAGCATTAAAAATAATAAAAATGCAGGTGCATCTAGAGTTGAATGGTTTATAGATTGGGATTGTGAATTGTTTTATATTGAAATGCTATAATGATGTAATTTAATATTAAATATTATTATATTAACACTAAGTATGGGAGTTGTTCTTTGGGCCCCACTAAATGAAAAGGACGTCTGACCCTAGTGTGTTTATCCCACATGTAAAAAGTTGTGGTGAATGCGTTGCGTATTGACCCAATGTATCGGAAAAATGAAGGACGATACAGATCAGTTGTAATGCATTAGTGGACGGATAACAAACGAATGCTTAGCGGCCTATCACAACCGATATGTATAATTTCATCAAGGGGTAATAATATCGGTCGATACGATATGTATCGGTTTTTAATACATTTACATATAGGTCGATATGATATGTATCGGCCGATATCTAAAATATCAGCCAATATCCGATATATATCGGTGATCTATATCGTCGATATTGGTCGTTTTAATTAAAAAAATTAAAAGAATAATAATAGGGAGACATTTATCGGCCGATATATTGACCGAGAACCGAATATCGGTCAATATATTATATCGGTTGATACCATTTTTTTAACCTCTTGTTTCATCGAGACGGGCATAACGACCGCCCGTATCGGCGAAACAATTTCTTTTACTCCAGGACTTTATCCTAGCGTTCAAGTCCATATCTGAATTTTAAAGTTTGAGAACTAGTGTAAGTAGAATAAGAGTCATTCCATTATTATCCAACATTTAATTTATATTATAGTAGGATGAAACAATATACAATCTTGTGAACATTAAAAAAAAAATCTTTTATTAAAATAGAAAACAATGATCATAAATGACTTGATGTGAGTTTATATCTTGAGATTTTTTTTTTTTTTTTAATTTACGTATAGAAAACCGTGAGTTTGATTACAAGCCTCGAGAGCTAAACAATTACTAGATATATTTTAATTGGTCATTTCTTATTTGAGATGCATTTAACCTAAATCACAAATAATTATGCTATCATTTATTTGACAGTTCAATGGCAATAATTAAGTTGAATGGAAATAATTAATATGAATAACTTCTATCTGTTCAAGAGCATGTATTCTTTTGTGTGTTAGTATAAAGTGAATAATTTATCATCATCTATAGTCAAAATTTTATTTATTTGAGGCCAATTATTTAATTAGTCAAGCCTAAGTAAAAAGGCTATTTAGTTTTGTGTGATAACTACTTGTGCACCTCTTATAGCGTATGCTTTGTGCGAACTCAGGAGTGGAGCCCACCAATCTGGAAAGGCTACAAATTCAGCAAATCACCTTAATTGCTTAATCAAGTGATGGTGTTAATCTTCTAAAAAAATAATTACTTAAATTCTTTATTGTCCAACTTTTATAAAAAATTTAAGACCAAAATATTCAGGTGTCTCACATGACTAATCATAAAGGCATGTGTAAACCTCTCAATTAGCGGAAAGCCAAGGTCAGCCACAGTAGTCAGTCTCCAAGGTGGTCGCCTCGTTCCTGATTCCCATTTGAATGCATTTGCCGAATCCCATTCTATAATCAAGTTTCCTTCTCCAAAATCTTTCCAAATTATGTGAGCTCTTTTTATACTGAGAATTTTTACTTCATTTGAATCCTTGATATCCACTGAGTCATTGAACATTATGGCAAACTCTCACTTATGATTTATGAGGACTCCGCCAATACCCGTTGGCCCTGGTTTTCCTCTAGATGCACCTTGGAGATCAGCTAATGGAGTGTCAGATTATTTTACCAAATTAGGAGTTGACAACTATTGGGCGGGTGTGTTTTTCATTTAACGTTCTTTATTATTCTCTTTTCTTTCTCCTTTTCCTTTTTCTCTTTTTTTTTTCTCCTCTGTAGTCTAATTCTTTTAGACCCTCTCTTTGTTTTTAAACTATGTTTTTTCTTAATAAAGTTTCTTTTTTACTGCTAAAAAAAAACTCTCAATTGGCACACGCTGAATACCGAACGACGGAAAGTGATCCTTTTTGTTTTGACAAGGGACTTGATCCTAAGACTTCCTACAACCATTAAAATTGATACATTCATTTTTTTCATTGTCAAATTTTATACCTTAAGATCAAAGATAAGATAATAAAATACGTCTCAAATTTTTTACATGAGATATCAAAGTAAATATTTTCATCCTCTTAAGTTATTACCTTCAAATGTTAATATTATCATGCAAAGAACCCATGTAAAAAGAAGAAGAAGCAGGTGCCATTGTGACGATTAACATAAAAGCAAGAAAAAGGTGCTTCTAATTAAATTTTTAAATAGACTTTTTAAATGAGACACATAGACTTTTTTAACTGAGACACATTATAACAAAACATACCATTAAAAAGATTTTATAGTCCATTTTGTAACCATGCGAATAATTATTGCATGAAGTGTTATTTTCATATGATGATTCTATCTTTCGATTTTAAATATTTAAAAATGAATGATTTGTACTCATCAAAATTTAAGAGGTAAGATTATATGACATAAATAATCAAGAAAAGAAATAATCTTTTGTCTATATAGTCCACAAACTGTCATTCATCGTGTCTTTATTGAAAATTATTCAGATTTTGAAGAATTAAGATATTACTTTCACTTTTTTTTTTTCTCTTATCTTATTTTATAATGTAATAAACTCAAAATTGAGGATTTTTTTTTCCTTTGCAATTTATGAGGAAAATGTTATTTTTATTGTAAATTACCCGGCCATATTAGTGAAAAGAAGTTTGGATTCTGTATCTATTTAAAATTAGTTGAGCTAATATTTTATTGTTGTAAAATTTGTCTACTACATTATTATGATGAGCGGACGATCACATTCGTACTAGTGTAAACTGTAAAGTATCAATTGAAACATATATAGAGGCTCACGGAAAGAGATGGTGATATATTTAGGTTAGATATATAGACACTACGTTTTTCTGTTATTAGACACCATTTTTCAAAATTGGGATGAAATTATCATTTTGCCCTTTCGTATTTTGATAATCCGATCGAACCTCCAAATGGAAGAACCAATCGAACGATTCCACGAATCGTCCAATTAAACCTCCAAATGGAAGAACCGTTCGAACAATTTCAGGATTTGTCCAATCGAACCTCCAAATGGAGTGGAGAGAGATTTTCAAAAGAGGTCATTTCTCAACCTATTTTTACAAACAAGGTATCAAAATTCATCTACTCTAAATTTTATGAATTCTGAGACTGATTTTAAGTGAAAAAAGTATAGTTTTAGACTTAAAAAATTCGTACTGAAAGAATTAAGGAAAAATAACCCTCCTTCTTAATTCTTTAGATACGATTTTTTAAGCCTAAAACTATACTATTTTCACTTAAAATCAATTTCAGAGTTCATAAAATTAAGAGTAGATGAATTTTGATAACTTGTTTGTAAAAATCGATCGAGAAATGGCCTCCCATGCCAATTGTAACCTTTGCGCGTTTTGCTCTGATTTTCAAACAAACCGGTTTCTCAACCTATTTCTACAAACAATATATCAAAATTTATCTACTCTGAATTTTATGAACTCCGAGATTGATTTTAGGTGAAAACAGAATAGTTTTGGACTTCAAAAATCGTACCCAAAGAATTAAGAGGGAAGACCATTTTTCCTTAATTTTTTTGATACGATTTTTGAAATCCAAAACTATACATTTTTCACTTAAAATCAGTCCCGGAGTTCATAAAATTCAGAGTAGATAAATTTTGATACCTTATTTGTAAAAATCGGTCGAGAAACAATCTTTTTAGAAAATCTTTTTTCACTCCATTTGGAGGTTCAATTGGGTGGTTTATGGAATCGTTCGATCAGTTATTCCATTTGAAGGTTTGATCAGATTATCAAAATATGAAAGACAAAATAGTAATTTCACCATAAAATTTAAAAAACTGTGTCTGTTAACCGAAATCGTAGTGTCTATATGTCAAGCCTATGTTTATTAAAAAAGTCTTTCTTTTCACCAAAAATCACCGATGAATCAACTCATGTTTTTCAACGATACAAAATTTAAAATATTTATTTTAACAAATTAGTTTCGAACTATAGAAACTTTGGAAACTGTCAAAAATGTCCAACTGATTTCCCAAGGACCTAAAATTCATTTGATCTATTATTATTTAACAAAGACTTTTTAAATTTTAAAATCGATCAAAATCAATTGGCTTTGAGTCTCACTTTATTCTACTGCGCTTTTTAAACTTTTTGAAATTTCTCTCCTTCCTCCTTACTTTGCCCAAGATTAGGGTCTTTGCGGTAGGCCCTCAGTTATTGGTCTCTCCTCGCATCTCACTTCTTACACTTTGTCTCTCTTTTCTCTGCAATTTCTTCCTCTCTTTCTTAAACTCTCTCAAATTCCTTCATCTTTTCTCCATTCTATCTCATCTCTCTCCAATTTCTTTTCTTTTACACTCTCTCACCCTGCGTAGAAACTTCTCCCATCTCTCTTTGCTCTGCCTTCATTCTCTCTCTCTCTCTCTCTCTCTTGCTGCCATGCTGACCATGACCAGGCCGTGAGTTAACCAACCACTCATCCCTTCTTCCATTGCTGGCTGCTCAGTCAGCACCACCGGCGCCGCCGCCTTCCTCTTCCCAGTGCCGTCCGTTTGGAGCTTCCCACGCCCAGCTCACCGGTCTCTCAGCCGAACACTGTTGCAGGTAATTTCATTTTGGTTATTACAGTCATCTTCCCTTTATTCTATTCTACTACTTTTAAACTTCATGAAATTTATTAAATTAGTACTTCTTTATTTATTCACTTAAAAAACCTTGATTAAAAAAAAATTAAAGCTTATTTTTAATGACAATAAAAATTTATGATTAAAAATAATTTAAAGTAGTGAAAATGCAGAGATTCGATAGAAGACTATTGATTGGAGTGCATTACTTCCTATTATAATGGTAGTTATCTAACACTTTAACTACTTTTGTTATTTTTCTTTAAATCTATTTTATTAGATGATGAGTGGAATTGTTTCCTCATATGATTTTATAGTTTTTTCTACATAATGACGTCATCTCTAAGGATCTCTATTCCTGATCTCCTTCTTATTACTTTTTACTTTGTCATCGCCGGAGTTACTATTCCAATAAGACTCCGTCGTCTCCAGATCTCTGAGGATCTATGTGCGAATCTCCTTCTTATTCCATTTTACTGTGTTCTCGTCGGAGTTACTGTCATCAACGGAGTCTGTCATCTCCAGATCTATGTTGTGGAGCTCTTTTTATTCTGTTTTACTGTGTCCTCGCCGGAGTTACTATTTCCGTTGGACTCCGTCGTGTCCAGACTGTCAGGATCTCTTTCTTATTTCGTTTTTCGGTATCCTAGACGGAGTTACTATTTATCGTCAAAATTACTGTTCATCTACTGAGTCTATCGTCTCGGATCTATGTTCCGGATCTCCCATTTATTTTGTTTTACTATGTCCTTGTCGAGTTACTATTCATCACTGGAGTGGAGTTACTATTCCCAATGGACTCCATGTATTTCAATTTAATGCTTATATTTGTTTGTCAAATTTAAATTACATAAATTATAAAATTCTTTTAGGGCTCAAATAATATTTATTTCAACTTAATGAATAAACCATGAACATGAAATGAAGTGTTGATAAACAAATTTTTATATGATTTATATTATCAAATAATTTTACAATTTTTTTTTGAAAATTAATTCTAATACAATTTTAAAATTCAATTCTAAGAAGAACTAAATAGAGAATTTTAACACTTAATTATTTTTTTATTCTTCTATATTATTAGATATTGTTTCCCTGGATGATTTTGTTAGCCCACGAACAGTAGTGAAACAGTTGCTTTCGGTGGAAACCAATTCTCTTGTTTGGTGGAAGAAGAAGGCAACGAAGTTACTATTACAGGTAATTTTTCTTTTACACTCTCAGGCTGCATAGAAACTTCTCCCATCTCTCTCTTTGCGCTGCCCTCTCTTTGTTTGGTATTTTCTTTTACTGTTACAGGTAATCTTATTTTATTAGCAAATTTTTATCTACAAGGTTAAAATTCTTACAAGTCCCCTCCAAGTAGAATTTTTGAGATACACACAAAGTCATATCCAAGTTTTCTCTGCAGTAATTTTCCTTGGCAAAAGTGCCGTTCACGTCCTTTTCTTTAGTAAAAGACACAACTTTTGCCTCATCCCTCATTTACGTTTCTCTATTTTCTTTCATTTCAAAAGATTATTTCGTATTTCTTCATTTGTTTTATTTGTTATAGGTTATATTATTTTAAAAGATACATGAAAATATTATTAAATTATTTTATTTTACTTTATTCAGATTATAAATTGATTTTGTGTCATTAAAAGAGATATCTTATTATATTTAAGTTAAAATGAAATGTATTTGTGTTGATTTTATTTAAAGTTTGTCATATAAAAATTACATTTTTCTAGCAGGAGACACCTCTTTTTATTTTTAGGTGTAAAATTATCAATTTGTCCTTCCGTGTTTGTTCGATTGGAGAATAATAACGGAAGGTTCAATCGGACAATCAAAATATGAAAAAATAAATTTATAATTTCACATTTAAAAATAAAAAGAATTATCTCATTATAGAAAAATGGGTCTATATATCCAATCTTATTTAATTCATTTTAGAAAATGAACTGTTTCACACAACTTTTCTCCCTTTTCTTTGCGGAAGACTTGCAGAGGTGACTGGTTGTATGTCCTCCACTCTGTCGTACAGGAGAGAGACGGTCCCTCTGAAAAGCCTCACTCTTTCATTATTGCTCAACTCACTTCTTTCATTGCATCACCTCTTTTACCCTCTCAAAGCCTCTCTTGGCGCCTGAGAATGGAGGGGTTGCCCATAGAGACACCTCATTTTTTTCTTTCAGTAATATAGCCTTCTTTTATTTTCAGCTCTTTTTTGGTTACTTCTCAGACCGTTTGGAGCTTGAATATCATTGGGTGAGGAGATTCTTTTATATGCATTTCACATTTGCATAATATCTTGAAAATGAACGCCATTAATTTAAAGAAATTCATGATAACTATAACTAAAATGATAAAGCCTCATTTAAATAATATAGTAAAACATTGTAAACAAGTGTTTGCATGTTTTGTATATATTAGATATCGAATTTTATTTCTTTCATCGTGGAAAAAAATTCATAAATTGATAAAAGTTAAAAGAACAAATGAACGGTGAAAAGTCATTCATCCATTTGGATTTCTAATTGATCTTAACTATATTTCTAAGTATAAAATCAATTTTGTGCTTGAGCTCAGGCATTCTTTGTGTTAATGGGGCATCCAAGAGCTCTAAGTTGAAGCCCAGCTTGTCATATTCGGGCCTCGATTACTGCATAAACTTGTAAATTAATGGCCTTAAACATTGAATTTGAATTGGTGCTAGGGAGCTAGGCTTGAGATAATTTTAAACCCATTTGATAAAAAAGTTGGCTTAGTATTTTAAGCATAAGCTGAAAAATCATACGGGGCTTTTTGACAAAATAATCAAAAATATTTATATATTTATTATGGATAGTGATCTTTCCACGTGTATTTTGTGTAAACCGATATTAAATTTAAAGTATTGTCTATTTTATCTTTTCACTGTGGTGTAAAGTAGTTTACTGACCAGTTTACCGAATCACTGCGGTATAATCAGTTCACTGACTGACTTACTAAAATCGAATATCAATCCCATTGAAACTATTTTTTATACAAAATAACAAATTAGATTATTGAGTGACTCATTAATTAAATCATTGAAATTTTTTAAATAATTTCATTCCACATTATAAGAGTAAAATGGAAAATATACAAGAACCTGTATTCAATTGTTAGAATAGAAAGTGACTTGTGTCTCCCTTTTATCTCTTTCTTGATTTCTTCCTTTTCTTGCAAACAATTTTGGTCTAGCGTAGGCCCTCCTACCCTCAATTATTGCTCACCCACTCCACTACTCTGTCTTATCTTCTTATCTTCTCTCTCACTTCTTTCTCTCTTTCTCTTTGCTCTGCCCCCTCTCTCTCTCTTGCTGCCACGCTCACCATAAGCAGGCTGAGTTAACCAGCCACTCGTCCCTTCTTCCATTGATGTTGCTGCTCAACCAACACCACCAGTGCCGCCGCCGCCTTCCCCTTCCCTGTGTTGCACGGACGGCCACCGTGTTGACAGCCTTTTTCTTCCAACCGACCGGCGCTTTTCCTTCCGTTTGGAGCTCCCCACGCCAAGCTCAGCCGAAGACTGCTACAGGTATTTTCATTTTGGTTATTACAGTCATCTTCCCTCTTTTTTCTTCTTCTGTCCCTCTGTAATCACTCCCATCCAGCGCTGGGACTGTTTTGTTGTGGGTTTCTCACTGTTTCCTTAAACTCCATCTTTTCTCCATTCTATCTCATCTCACTCCAATTTCTTTTCTTTTTCACTCTCTCAGGCTGCGTAGAAACCTCTCCGTGTGTGGACATCCTTTTTCTTCCAACCGACCGGCGCTTTGCCGTCCGTTTGGAGCTCTCCACGCCCAGCTCAGCCATCTCTCAGCCGAACACTGTTACAGGTATTTTCAGTTGGGTTAATACAGTCATCTTCCCTCTCTTCTTCTTCTCTCCCTCTGTAATCACTCCCATCCATCGCTGGGACTGTTTTGTCTACTTCATGTGTCATGCAGTTTTTGATGTGGGTTTCTCATTGTTTCCTTATACTCCTTCATTTATTTAATTATTTAGTAAGGTTTTTTTTTTAAGAAAGAGTAGTTTAGAAATTTAATTATATGCAAGATTGAAGAAATTTTGTTAGAAGAAATTGAAGAAAAAATTTATTCGTAAATTGAAGAAATTTGAAAGAATAAATTAAAGGTGAAAAGACGTCCATCCATTTGGGCTTCTAATTGATCTTGGCTATATTTCTAAGGATAGTCAATCTTGGGCTCGAGCTCAGGCATTCCTTGTATTGATTGGAGTTGGACTCAATACAATATAGGCGAGCTTGAAAAATTCAAAACAAGATAACTTAAATGGAACAACCTAATTCTATAGTTTAATTCTATATTGTCTCCACTCTGTTGTAAAGCAGGGACAGTCCCTCAATTCTTGCTCTTGCTGCTCAGCCAGCACCACCGGTGCCGCTGCCTTCCTCTTCTCTGTGTTGCACGTACGGCCACCCTGTGTGGACCGCATTTTTCTTACAACCGACCGGCGCTTTGCCGTCCGTTTGCTCCCCACGCCCAGCTCATCCATCTCTCAGTCGAACACTGTTACAGGTATTTTCATTTTTGTTATTACAGTCATCTTCCCTTTATTCTACTACTTTTAAACTTTTAAAAATTATTACATTAGTACTTATTTAATTCTTCATTTAAAAACCATTAGAAAAATTAAAGGATATTTTTAAAGACAATAAAAAATTTAAAATAGTTTAAAGTAATTAAAATGCAGAGATTCAAAAGAAGACCACTGATTGGAGTTCATTACTTCCTTTTATAATGGTTGGTATCTAACACTTAATTATGTTTGTTATTATTCTATTTTATTAGATGATCAATGGAATTGTTTCCTTGTATGATTTTATAGTTTTTTCTACATAATAAATTATATATAATATTTTTTTCAACTTAATGATGAAACCATGAACATGATATGAAATGTGGTTAAATAAATTTTTATATGATTTATATTATCAAATAATTCTACAATTTTTTTTTTCAAAAATAATTCTAATACAATTTTAAAATTCCAATGTTCAATCTCCATCATAAGGCACGTGTCAAAAGATCACCTTGAGTTTGACCATTCTCCTGTGAATTCCATCCGTACCCATTTTTACGTGAATTTGAGTTACACAACCTATTTTTCAAATCACATGAGTACTGAATAAAATTGGACCTTGATCAAAGGAATTTTTAATAAAGATCTTTCCAACTATCCACCCATTCTTCCACTTTATTTTTAATGAGCTCAAGTTTGACCAAATCTGAGCTCAGGAGCTCAAGTTATGACTTTTTTGAAGAAAATATTAAATTTTTGATATTTATAAAAGGGAGCACTTACACACATCCGGTTTTTCTGCCTCTACACACCCGTTTTTGAAATTTCGGGTGAAATTACGATTTTACCCCCGTATTTCCAATCATTCGAATGAATGCCCAAGTGTAATTTCAATTCATTCGAATGAATGGGCTGAGCATAAACACGGAATATTACTCAGTCCATTCATTCAAATGAATGGGCCTCATTCATTCAAATGACCCATTCATTCGAATGAATGAGGCTCATTCATTGGAATGAATGGGTCATTATTGGCTCATTCATTCGAATGATTTAAATAATAAGATTTATTTTAAAACTTTACACTTATTTTTTAAGCACTGTGTATTTCCAAAATTTCTCAAATTTAATATCTAGACTAATTAAAATAACCTGATAAAAATACCTTAAGACTTCAAAGCCTTTTGACACTCCTAAATATTTAAAACACAGTATTTTACAAATAAAGGTATCCCTAGGGTGTGTCAAAAACACATTTGAAAGTGTCAAAAGACCTTGAAGTCTTAAGGTATTTTTATCGAGTTATTTGAATTAGTTTAGATATTCAATTTGAGAAATTTTGAAAATACACAGTGCTTATAAAATAACGGTCTATGTTTTAAAATATAGACAGCTATTTTTAAGCACTGTGTATTTTCAAAATTTCTCAAATTGAATATCTAAACTAATTCAAATAACCCGATAAAAATACCTTAAGACTTCTAAGGTCTTTTGACACTTCTAAATGTGTTTTTGACACACCTTAGGGATACCTTTATTTGTAAAATACTGTGTTTTAAATATTTAGGAGTGTCAAAAGACTTTCAAGTCTTAAGGTATTTTTATCAGGTTATTTTAATTAGTCTAGATATTAAATTTGAGAAATTTTGGAAATACACAGTGCTTAAAAAATAAGTGTAAAGTTTTAAAATAAATCTTATTATTTAAATCATTCGAATGAATGAGCCATTCATTCGACCCATTCATTCCAATGAATGAGCCTCATTCATTCGAATGAATGGGTCATTTGAATGAATAAGGCCCGTTCATTCGAATGAATGGGTCATTTGAATGAATGAGGCCCGTTCATTCGAATGAATGGACTGAGCAGTATTCCGTGTTTCTGCTCAGTCAATTTATTCGAATGAATTGAAATTACACTTGGGCATTCATTCGAATGAATGCCAAAATTAACTGGGCATTCATTCGAATGATTGGAAATGCGGGGGTAAAATCGTAATTTCACCCTAAATTTAAAAAACGGGTGTGTAGAGGCAGAAAAACCGGGTGTGGGTAAGTGCTCCCTTATAAAATATGTGAAAAGTTTGATTTTCATTTAAATCTTCGTTTTGAATCCTAAAATTTCAAAACTTGCATGCACTTCTTTCCCCAAATTAACTAAACATAGAAATTACCTCAGTTTTCTCTAAAAATTGCGTTGAATATGACACTTTAAAAGCCGATTTGTTAACTATTTTAAAAATTCTCTGAATTTCCATTTTTGACGATTTTTTTTTTTTTGAATTGCTTTCAAATTATAGGATCTATCGGAAATTTTAAATAACCTAAAAACGTTGCCTAGCTATAGTTTCTAAACATCATGTTTCAAATCAACTCAAGACCTTAAAACCCCATTTAACTCATTTTGCAAACTAATTTTTCAAATCTTTCGATCAAGCGTCCCAGAGTGTCCATTTTTTATGAAAATTGGCAAGTAGTCTTATTTTCTTTTATTTTTTATGAAATAAAAGATTATTTCATGTTTCTTCATTTGTTTTAGGTTATGTTATTTTAAAAGGTCATGAAAATATATTAAATTATTTTATTTTACTTTATTCAGATTATGAATGATTTTGTGTTATTAAAAGACATATCTTACTATATTTAAGTTAAAATGAAATGCCTTTGTGTTGATTTAATTTAATTCATTCTAGAAAAATGAACTTTATTTTATTTATTTATTATAGTAATAATTTAGTAAAACATAGTAAACAATTGTTTCCATGTTATTTATATGTTAGATATCGAATTTTATTTCTCTGATCATAGAAAGAATTCATAAATTGATGAAATTTAAAAGAACTAATGAAAGGTGAAAAGACATACAACCATTTGGGCTTCTAATTGTTCTTAGCAGCTATATTTCTAAGCATAGTCAATCTTGGGCATGACATCAAGCATTCCTTGTATTAATTGGGCTTGGGCTTAATACAGTTTAGGCCAGTCTGAATCTAGTCGTTGCTTTGCCTAGGCCCTAGATTAAACAAATTTATATAAAGGCAATTTGTCAGGTTTTATTACACGGGTACTTTTTTATTTTGACAAAAATGACCATTTACTAATTTAGTCAATTCAATAAAAGAATATTGTAATGAATAGGCTTAAGCATTGAATTTGAATGGGGCTTAGGTAGGGGTATAAATCTCAGCGAATACACATTGTATCGGCCGATGTGGCTGAGATCTCGCCAATATCGGCCGATACACAATGAGATTTTTTTTAAAATATTAGGAGGGGGAGAGAGAGATCAGAATCTCGGTAAATATCCGAGATACCGAGATTTTGGCCCGAGACACCGATATCTCAGTAAATCTAATTTTTTTACCCTGGGGCTGGGCTTGAGATCATTGGTAAGCACATTTCATAAATAGGCAGGCTTAGGCAAGCACATTTCATAAATCGGCAGGCTTAGCCTTTTAAGCGAAGGTATCAAAAATGCCTTGAAAAGATGACTTAATATTTGATTTGACATGGAAAAAATCCCTTTCTCAATTTGGGGTTAAAATATTGCACCTGGCAATATATTAGCCGTTATATCAAAAACGACGAAACCGATATATTGTCGATATTTTTCTTTCATCTGATTTTTTTAAAAAGAAAACTGAAGAAAATTTTCAGAAAATAAAAAAAATTATGAAATTCATTGTTATGTAATTTTTTTGTCAAGTATCTGTCATTTACGTGTTCAAATGAATTTTTAAAGTTACCGACTCGAGAATATTAAATGCTGTTATTTAAAATTATGAAAATTTACAAAATTTAAAATTTTAAGTGAAAAAATTACATGCTTTTGAAATCAACCTTGATATCAATCTAAACTCTTTATATGATATCAATTATCAGTATGATATGAAAGAAATAAAAATAGATATCTATATGATTTTAATATTTTATATGATAAACTCTATTTTTCAATATGATTTTTCAATTTGATTTTCATTTTAATTTTATATTATAAATTACAATATCGGGCCGTTTTATCTTTTTTTTTTTCTGGAAATGTAAAAAATCAAATATCAGTCGATATGTCAAAAAATCTTGGTTGATGAGCTTTTTCTTTCTTTTCTTTTGGTCCATAGGTTGTGGTAGGGCCCACCAATAATATTGGACATGTGAATGTTTTTAATTTATTGAACTTCAATACCTAATTCAAGTAAAAAACTTTGATTAGAAAAATTAAAGCATTTTTTTAAGACAATAAAAGTTATGATTAAAAATAATTTAAAGTAATGAAAATGTATAGATTCAAAAGTAGACCATTGATTGGAGTTCATTACTTCTTATTATAATGGTAGGTATCAACACTTAATTTTTTTATTCTTCTATTTTTGTATATTTTATTAGATGATAACTGGATTCTTCTATTTTTATATATTTTATTAGATGATAACTGGAATTGAATCCTTATATGATTTTATAGTTTTTTTTTTTTTTTTTTACATAACGGTGTTATTAGGTGGCTCCATAAACTGTAAATTTATCTTTTATTCTTTTTAATTTAGTGGTTATATTTTTGTCAATTTTAATTTGAATTAATAATAAAAATGTTCTTGGGCCCAAATAATATTGATTTGGGCTTAATGAATAAACCAAGAACATGAGATGAAGTGTTGTTAAATAAATTCTTATACGAATTATATTATCAAATAATTCTAATACAATTTTAAAATTATAAAATCATTAAAATATAAAAATTCCAATATTCAATTCTTTGATGATCTAAATAGAGAATTTTAACAATTGAAATTCCTTTATATTTTAGAATTTCTCAGAATTCTAATTTTTTTATAGACTTGTTTTTGCAATTACAGTATTAAGAGTTTTTCTAGTCATTTATGTCTGATACTTTTTTTGTCATTTGGTTATTTGTAGGTAGCTTGTCTGCTTGAAAATGGCGGAGTGGTTGACCACATTGTTGAATTGTTGTATTCTGAAAGCTGGGGAGGATTTGTATTTTTCCATTAAACACCACATCTGCTATCTTATTCGGTGCAAGAGATATGTAAAAAAACTTACAAATAAAGTTGATAGATTGAGGACATGGAGAGAACATTTGCAAGTATTGGTTGAAGAAGCTCGTAGGAATGGAGATGATATCTATCCAATTGTGCAAGACTGGATAACAAAAGTCGAAAATTTTGAAGCCAACGTAAAGGGAATTGCAGATGTGGATGAGAAGAATATGAAATGTTTGAAGGGATGGCATCCTAATTGTAGATCCCGCTACCGTTTAGGTAAAGAGGCGAAGATGAAGATCAATGATGTGAAAAATCTCCACGATGAAGGACGGGAGTTTAGTTCTGTTGCATGCCGTCCACCTCCTGCAAGCTTTGAAGATGTCCCTCGCACAGATTTTCAAGCCTACACATCAACAAGATCAACAATGGAGCAAATCATGGAGGCCTTAAAAGATGGAGACATTAGCATTGTTGGAGTCTTTGGAATGGGAGGCGTAGGAAAGACTACCCTTGTGACAGAAGTAGGCATGCAAGCGAGGAAAGAGAAGCTTTTTGAAGTTGTAATAAGTGTGACAGTGTCACAGAATTATACTGTGAAAGAAATTCAAAGAGAAATAGCAGGAAATTTAGGCTTGAAACTAGAAGAAGAAATGGCATCAGACCAAAGAAGAGCCAAGTTGTTCAAAAAATTGAAGGAGACAAATATCCTTCTAATCTTAGATGATTTATGGAAAGAATTGGAGTTGGGTGAAGTAGGGATTCCAATTGGGGAAGACCACAAGGGCTGCAAAATTGTATTGACATCTCGAAGTATAGATGTATGCAACTTGATGAAATGCCAAGCGAAGATTAAAGTAGACGTCTTATCAAAAGAAGATTCATGGAAGTTGTTTAAAACAAGCGTCGGTGATGTCGTCGACTCTCTGGAATTGCACAGCATTGCGTGGGAAGTTGCCATGGAATGTGGAGGATTACCACTAGCTATTGTCACAATTGGACGATCAATAAGAAATAATAACGACATAATGATTTGGAATGATTTATTGTGGCAATTGAAAAGCTCTGATCCAATAACCATTGATGGAATACGTGACAAGGTATTCTCAATTATAGCTCTTAGTTATAATAGATTAGAAAGTGAGGTGATCAAGCTCTGTTTCTTGTTTTGTTGCCTATTTCCAGAAGACTATGAAATCGATGTTAATGTCTTAACATTTTATGGGATAGCTGAGGGGTTTATAAAGGGCGTCAACACTTTGGAGCAAGCAAGGTATAGAGTTCATGCAATCGTCGAAAATCTCAAGGCCCGTTGCTTGTTGCTTCATGGAAATAAAGAAGGATATGTGAAGTTGCATGACGTTGTTAGAGACGTGGCCATATGGATTGCATCAAAAGATGAACATAAATTTCTCGTGAAAAGCAATGAACAAATGGAAATTTTAAAAGCTGAGGAATGGAAAGGATGTAAGAGGGTTTCACTAATGAGTAGCAGGATTACTTCAGTTGACAATGAGATGTCGGAAAATCAAAACCAAGGACTCCTTACTATGTTTCTGCAAAATAATCTTTATTTGGAGAAGTTACCCGACAATTTGTTCGAGGGGATGAGATCCCTTGTGGTCTTGGATCTAAGTCACACTAGAATTTCAACACTTCCACCATCATTTCCATGCCTGGTAAACCTTCGAATGCTTTGTCTTGATTATTGTCGTCGTTTGAAGGATGTATCTCAACTTAGAGGAATCAAAAAGCTCCGAACACTCCATCTGAGGTCAACAGGGATTCAGGCATTAACTGAAGAAATAGGTGAACTAACGAATCTAATTTTCTTGGATTTAAGATACACTCGAGATCTTAAGACAATAACACCGAATGTGATACCAAGGTTGGTTTGCTTGCAAGAGTTGTATATGTCAAATAGCTTCGGAGGATGGGAAATCGAAGGCAGGCAACAGGTGGTGAGAAGAGATTTATATGAGGTTGGTTCCTTGACACAGTTAACTTCTCTATATATTGATATAGAAAATGTGGGGTGCTTGTCCAGGAATATTAAAGGCCCTTGGAAGAATCTCAAAACATTTTGTGTATCGGTGGGAGGTAGATTTGAAGAGTTTATAGATCAAATGATTCTAGATGGGGAAGTGATAGGAGACCAAAAATATCAGAGAATAATGAGATTGCAAGGCATCTCAGAACCCCTCTGTCACTGGCATTTGGTTTTGTTGGAAAAAACTGAAGTCCTATCATTTAAGAGTTGTGAAATTGATAGCTTGGATAGCGGGCCTCTTTCAACTGTTATTTTTGGTGAACTAAAACTCCTTCAATTCATATATTGCGAGTTAGTCGACATCCTCTCAACAGATGTGCTACTGAGAATGCAAAATGTGGAAACGGTTGAAGTTAGAATTTGCTACAAGGTAGAAGTGGTATTTAATGTTGAGGGAATTAATCGAGGAGAAATTGTACACTCTAAATTAAGAGTGCTACACTTGGAGAATCTACCACAACTAATAAGAATTTGGAAGGGAGTTGTTCCACCGGAGAGCCTACAGAACGTAGAAAAGATCCATATAGAAGATTGTGACGCTATGAGAGCTCTTTTTTCATTTAGTGTGGCTCAAAGTCTTAAAAAGTTGGAGCGTCTTACGATATTGGGTTGCAGAAATATTGAAAACTTGATTTCAGAAGAGGAATTATCTCCAAGTCCCTCAATTGGGCAAACTGCAATTTTCCAAAACTTGCGTCAGTTGCAGATTTTATTTGATGATGGTTTAAAAAGTGTTTTCTCATTGAGTGTGGCACGAGGACTCTTGCATTTGGAGACACTAGAAATACGTGACAATAGTGGAATGGAGGAGCTAATTTCAATGGAAGATGGAGAGGTAGTGGATCAATGTATCTTCCCCCAATTAAAATCTTTAGATCTTGTCTCCTTGGACAACTTAAAAAGGTTTTATCGAGCAAGTGTAGTTCTTGATTGGCCATCACTAGAATGCATTAATGTTCGTAGTTGCTCCCAACTAAAAAGGCTTCCCATTGGGCTTCAAAGTGCACCCAACTTGAAAAAGATCGAAGGAGAGAAGGAGTGGTTTGAAGGTGTAGAATGGGAGGATGATTGTGTCAAAAAGCGTCTCCAAACTCTCTTTCAAGAACGGTAAGTCCAATACTTACCTCTCATCATCATCGTCATTGACAATTTTATCACTACCATCATACAAAAAAGACAAAACAAGAAAAATATGGCATTAGATAGTTAACGTTTCAAAATATTTCCATATTCCATATATTTATTTCTTATTCCATAGCTATTTAACTTCTTACCACGTCAAGCTTATTACTTATTAATTAGCATGACATTGAAAGAACTTGGTTTGATGTTCAAATTAATATACTTTTATTTTATTTTTTTGCTTTCAGGGAGGAGCGGATCCATTGGATGAGGTATGAATGTACTTGCATGCCCATTTGGTTTATTAAAGTGTCCTTAATTATGCTTGAAATAGTTTAAATGTTGTTTTAGAATTTAGTGTATTGTCTAATAATTATATTTAATGATTTCTTTTCTTTTTAAATTGAATTTTATTGTGGGTGTGGGGCGTTCCCTTGAGGGGTTTAGGGGGCCCTTGCCTCGTGGTTCCCCTTCGGTTATAAAAAGAAATTCTTTAATTTCGTTCAAATTATATTTTTTGTTTGGAAAATGTTTATGTGTTGTTGTTCAAGTTAACGTAGTCTTTAAAAATTATTTTTCATGCATTTCTTATTTTATTTTTATTTAAAATCGAAATTAAAGAGTAAGGTAAAATATGGTTTTTAATTGTTAAAATGTATTTTTTTTATTTGGAAAATGTTTATGTGTTGTTCTTTAATTTAATGTAGTCTTTCAAAATTACTTTTCATGCATTTGTTATTTTCTTTTTCTTTTTCAAATCAAATTTAAAGTGTAAGGTGAAATATGGTTTTTAATTGTTAAAAACTTAAAATGACCCTTTTTATTTTAGGAAAGGTTTGTGTAGTTTTTTTAATTGTTAAAATGACTTTCATGCATTTGTGTTATTTTTTTATATTTAAACTGAATTTAAAGTGCAAGGTAAATTTTGGTTTTTAATTGTTGAAATGACTTTTATTTTAAGGAAAAATATTATTTTTTGTTTTTTAAGATAATTAAAATTTTTAAATGCATCTTAGTCGTTGACATGCCCATTTATATTTATTTGTATGTGTGATATGATGACGACATGTGACATATCTATACTTAATCTTTAACTAGGAATCTGAAGCTTCATTATAACCTTTACCGTCAGTCTAGGCTGTTTATGATTCGGGCTCAGATGTAGGCAAGACCCAGTGGGCCCCAAGAGCAGGCTTGAGGGAACGGATAGAGTTGCTGATAGTTTGCTGTTATCTGTGTTTTCTACATTGTGTGGGAGGACTTTTATATTTAAGACTTTATATCGCATGTTTTATGGATGGCTGTATAACCTTGTGAGTTTTGTGTTTACTCTGTTGGTGTGTTTTACCTGAGTTTATTATGTTATGATTTGAGATGCTTGTTGTTCTCTTTGGTTTGGGAGGAGTCTTACCCCTATTTTCAAAAAATTCAACCCGGGTTAACACTTGGCTTTTTTATGAGTTGTTTTAGGAGATAATGCGCCTATAGTGGTACGAAGCGTTACATAAAATATGATTTTTAATTGTTAAAATGGCTTTTCTTTGGAAAAGGTTTGTGTAGTTTTTTAAGTAAATGCAATAATAAATTTTCATCCATTTTTTATTTTTAAATTGAATTTAAAGTGTAAGATAAATTTTGGTTTTTAATTGTTGAAATCACTTATTTTAATGGAAAATGTTAATTTTTTTGTTATTTTAAGATAATGTAGTGTTTAACATAATTTTTAAAGCATTTTTAATTTTTTTATCTTAAATCTGAAATTAAAGTGTTAGGGTAATAAAATGTCATTTTCCATAAATATGTATCTTTTCCTTTTTATCCAAATTTCATTTTTATGAAATATATGCTTTATGATTATTATAATAGTGTTATTTTTTATTAATGTTTATTTAATTTAAGAATATTAATGTAGTGATAAAATGTGCATTTTTGGACTTGTTTTAATTTGATTCAAAATATGTAACACCTTTTATAAATATTGTTAATCATAACAAAGTAGTAATATAAATCAATATTGGAAAAATTGAGAAATTTAAAACAACCTAGCTTCAATGTAATCGCTTATAAATCTTATTCAGGTTGGATAATCTATCTATGAAGTAATTGTAGATAATCTAATTCTAAGTTTATACGTGAAATGACAAAAGTCTTATATCGATTAATTCAAGAAATCAATAACTCTATATAACATTTAATGCATCTTTTTCTTAAAAACTAGTTTTTAGAGTGGATTTTACTTGAAAAATGATATCATGTCGTGATTTTGTAGCATCATCTTTGTGAGCTGGGTTGGCAAGTTACATCCAAAGTGTCACCTCCAACTAAGTAAAAATAGGCCCGGGGCTAATTGGGCTTGTTCCACATGGTTTCTTGCATGAAGTAATCGTTTGGAAGGTTTTTCTTCTTTTTACCACCAGTCTAGTTCAAGACAAAGGAGCAAAGCAAGATCCCAATTGATTGACCAAAAAGTTTCACTTCAGCTGAAACGTGGGATTGACACTTCATCATCGTAGATATAGCATCTAACTTGAGCTCCGAACAATCGATATCAAAAACCAAAATCCAGGTTTGATTGTGAAAGCATTCATAATACTCAGAGCAAGGGTCGAAATCTCGGCCGATACGCATAGTATCGGCCTGAGATAAAAAAAAATCGGCCAATATGGCTGGTATTTATATTTTCTATGTTAGGAAACTCCATCAGCTTTCTTATATCTAATCCAAACTTCAATACCCTAATTAAAACTTTTACACGATTTATTTGATATCATTTTTTCTTTTAAATCAAGGGTCCAGATATTGCTGAGATTCAGTGTGTTAATGATACGTATCATATAGTGATATATTATCAATGCACAAATGTATTAGCTCAAAAAAATAGTAAAAATATATTATATGAGAGATATATCGGTGATACGTATCAACAAAAAGTGACAGTAAAATTTTCTCTAAAATTTCGTTTGGAAAATAAAAAGTAAAACTAAAATTACTTGACCCATTAAAAACCTGACATGTCAATTTATTATTGGGGGGCGAACAGTTGATTTCTCTCTGAACCACAATGGTTAGCCATCAAATGTGTGGCCCACTAAGAGATGATAAAGCCCCGGTTAGGATAGGCTTGAAAAACCATCCACATCCAACGGGCAAAAGTCAAAAGATACATAATCAGGTTTACTTGTTTTCTCCTCCTTTTGATCCACATTTCAATGGTTATGTTTTCGTTGGTCCACACACATGTGACAAGTGTACAGTGCTGATGGTGGCCTAAATAAATTGTAAAATTTTCTGGATTAAATATAAATAACACTTGATTTATAATTTTTAAATGATAAGGGTCACCATTATTGTGTGCATGCAAACTAAGGATCGTGTAAGCATTAAAAATAAATTAAAATGCAGGTGCATCTAGAGTTGAATGGTTTATACTTTTATAGATTGGGATTTTGAATTGTTTTATATTGAAATGCGATAATGATGTAATTTAATATTAAATATTATTATATTAACACTAGGTATGGGAGATGTTCTTTGGGCCCCACTAAATGAAAATGGGGTCTGACCCTAGTGTGTTTATCCCACATGTAAAAAGTTGTGGTCCATGCGTCGCTTATTGACCTCAATGTATCGGGAAAATGATGGGTGATACATACGAACAGGTGTGGAGGAATAACAAACGAATGCTTATCGGCCTATCACAACCGATATGTATAGTTTCATCCAAGGGTAATAATATCGGCCGATACGATATGTATCGGTTTTTAATACCTTTACATATCGGCCGATATCTGATATATATCAACGATATATATCGCCGATATTGGTCGTTTTAATTAAAAAAAATTAAAAATAAGAGATAGACATTTATCGGCTGATATACTGGTCAATATATTGTATCGGCCAATACCCTTTTTTTAACACCTGGTTTCATCGATACGGGCATAACGACCACCCATATCGGTGAAACAATTTTTTTTACTCTGAGACTCTATCTTAGCGGTCCAGTCCATATCTGAATTTTAAAGTTTGAGAACTAGTGTAATTAGAATAAGAGTCATTCCATTATTATCCAACATTTAATTTATATTATAGTAGGATGAAACAATCTACAATCTTGTGAAAATTAAAAAAAAATCTTTTATTAAAGTAGAAAACAATGATCATAAATGACTTGTTGTGAGTTTACATCTTGAGATAAACCGTGAGTTTGATTACAGAGTTAAGCAATTACTAAATATATTTTAATTGGTCATTTCTTATTTGAGATGCATCTAACCTAAATCACAAATAATTATTCTCATATTTTCTTATGCTATCATTTATTTGACAGTTCAGTGGAAATAATTGATATGAGTATTCACACTTAGTGGCTGAGTCTTAGTGACTCTGCACAAATAAGATTATAAAGCACTCAACGACCAAAATTGGCATCAAACGTAACTTCTAGTTATTCAAGCGTATGTATTCTCATCTGTGCTAGTATAAAGTGAATAATTCTGAGCCCTTCTTCTTCTTTTCCTTTCTTCTCTACTTTCTTGCTCCTTCTCCCCCCTTCTACCTCTCCATGGTGAAATGGGGAAATCGAAAAAATCCCCCAAACCCAAACCCAAACCCAAACCCAAGCCTAAACCTAACCCCCCTGGGTTCCTCCCTGAACCTGAGTTCAATCCTGCTTCAGAGGCAGCTTATTTAGAGAGAACTCTCCTCTCTGATTGGTCCGATGATGTCAAGGTCGCATCCTTGGTCTCAGTTTTGGATAAAGGAATTGCCTTACCCCTTGCTGCTTCTGAAGATCTCATTGTTAGGGCTAAAGCAAGGATAAAAACGCGCAAGCAGGAGGTCTTCAAAGAAAATTATATCAAGTGTTCGGATGACATCGAGAGAATCGAGCTTGTGGCAAGCTATATTTGCAGTAAAAAGTCGGATTACATCTCTGAAAGCATTCCATCTGAAATCCTTTTCCAAGGACAAGAGCGTGCGGCACTCTACAAAAAATACAATCCCTCTGAAACCTTTCATGAGGCCTCTGGGGGCACTCCCTCAACAAACAAGTTTGTCTTCGATCTTCAGGCTTTCCATCTTGCCAACGATGAGGAGAAAATTAACTCTATCATGGCTACTATCCTGACAAAAAATGGGAGTTGCATTCCTGTTGACGCCGATCCGAGCCTTATTGTTGAAGCTAGGAGGTGCATTGCCGATGACCACGTCCTTGTTTCATCGTGCCATAGCTCTGATGAATCATCTGACGGAGTCGACGCAGTCCAGAAGGACACTAGTGACACCCAAGTCGTCACCTCTACCCAGAATCGGCTTCAAAGCCAACAAACAAGCCCTCTTCAGACTTGAGAGGACTGCATAATGCAGGTTTGACCCCTCCCATTACCAGTGGAACTAATGTGGATGTTACTAAGTCTGCTATGCCCAATCCAAATAGTAATGTTAGCTGTCCAACCGATGGGAAATCTGTGCCTGTTAATGGAAGACAGTGGAAATCCCTCTTTACACCTGAGAAGCCGACCTCTTTCTCACTCAAGTTCATTGAACCCAATGCAGAAAACCCTTGCACCATTCCTTTTTCTGATGATGAGATTGAACAGGGGGATGCTGGATGGAAATCCACACTTGTGGGTTATCTTATTGGCAAGAAAGTCTGGATTGGACATGTTCGCACTGGACTGGCAAAACAATGGAATCTTTCTTCTGGCTTGGAGATTTTTCAAATGCGTGATGGATTCTATTTGTTTAAATTTGCTTCGGAGGAGGATTGTAGAAGGGTGTTAGAAAAGGGCCCTTATTTCATTCAAGGAAATCCTTTAATGCTCAAATATTGGGTTCTTGGATCCACTATGGAGAAAGAGGATGTTCAAGCCATTCCCATGTGGATCAAATTTCCAAATCTAACAAGATGCATGCGCAACTCTCACAATCTGAGCAAGCTCGCTAGTGCCATTGGAGTTCCTATCTATATGGACTCTGCTACAGCCAACAATACAAACCTTGCTCATGCCCGGGTCTGTGTTGAAGTCTCAACCAAATGCACCTTTCCTGAGGAGCTCAAAATTGTCACCTCTCGGGTCACTGTAAATCAGCTAGTTGAGTATGATTGGAAACCAAAGGTATGTGCTAACTGCAGTACCTTTCTACATACTGCTGATAACTGCCCAAGGCAACCAAAAGTTAAACAGATTTGGGTCCCAAAATCTTCAAAATCTGCCAAAGGGAAGGAGCCTGCTACTGATTCAGGAAATGAGCATCCTAATGGTGATCGTGTGAACCAACAATTTGTAGAGGTTGTCCATAAGAAATCCAGGAGAGAATCAGGTGCTGGGCCTTCAAATGCCACCCAAACAGTCTGCACTTTACCTTATCCCAATAAGAAAGATTCACCTGCCGGTGATCTGCCCACTGTCCCTGAAATCCCTGCAAACACAAACAGGTTTGAGATGCTGGAATCTCTGGAAGCCGAAGCCACTACCTTGGAGAATGCTCAAGCTGATGTTCCTCTCAGTCCTGGTATAGTCAATGACAAAACCCTTGATACTATTGACACAATTGTTGTTGCCTACAATTGGAGCAAAGATTGTGCTGCAAATGTTGAGGCCCCAAGTGGGGATCCACTTCCTTCCCAATGATCTTTGCCATTTGGAATGTTAGGGGGCTAAATCGGCCTCACATGAAGCTGGAGGTAAAAGACCGCATCGCCTCCATGAAGATGGACATATTCTGTGTTTTAGAAAGTCGTATTCGTGCTAGCAATACATATGTTTCTGCTGCATCCTTCTTTCTTTCTCATTGGAACAACCACTCAAATGCAACTCACTGTTCTTATGCTAGAATCTGGATAGGGTGGAGCCCTTCAATCAATCTAACCATTCTTCAAGCCACTGACCAGCTCATCCTTGCTCGTGTGGTCCACCCTACTGAGGGCACTCCCTTGTTACTCTACTGCATTTATGGTTCAAACAACCCACAGGAGAGATTGCCCTTATGGAATGACATTGTCAGCATCTCAAATTCTCATCACCTGCCTTGCATGTTCACTGGGGACTTCAACTGAAATCGGTACGCTTTCGAGAAATGTGGTGGATCGGCACCCATCCTTTCTGCTCTAGATGCCTTCAACAACTGTATTCACAGTGCCAACCTCATGGATCTACGCATTACTGGTGCTGATTTCTCTTGGTGGAATTCCTCCCATGGCGTGCGGAGAGTGGAAACCAAGATTGACAGAGCTCTTGTCAACCAGCATTTCCTTTCTTCATTCACCTCTGCTTTCTCCTACTACTTTGGCCCTAGCCTTTTTGATCATCTGGGTATTCTCTTGAATCTTACTGGCTCTCACCCAAGCAGAAGGCCTCCTTTTAGATTTATCAATCATTGGTGCAGGGATCCAAATTTTATGGCTGTTGTCTCCTCTGTTTGGTCCATGACAGTACATGGTACTCCCATGTTCAGACTTATCAGTAAATTGAAAGCTCTTAAGAGAGCCCTCATCAGTCTCCATCGCTCCAAGCCGCGGTTAAGCATCCAGCTGGACAATGCACGGATTGGGCTTGAAAAGTCTATGGCTATCTATGAGGAAAACAACACTCCTGATAATTTCTCTAATCTTGTTAAGGCCAAGAGGAAGCTGGACCTGGCATCCGACTGTGAGCTCAACCTCCTCCATCAAAAATCCAGGCTTCTTAACCTCAACCTTCGGGACATGGGAAGCAGATTCTTCTACAATGCCATTAAAACCAGAGAGCACAATAACAAAATCCTGTCGACTACTTTGGACAATGGTTCCCTATATAGTGACCCAATTACCATATCCACTACCTTTGTTGACTATTTTGCAAAGATCTTCGGGGGTGACACCTCCTTTCAGCCAGACTGCATTTTCAGCATCTGTTCCCCATTAAGCATTGATGAAGCCGAATCCATTTCTGCTCAAGTTAACAGGAAAGAGGTGGAGATGGCCCCTTTAGTGCCAACCCTAATAAGGCTCCAGGCCCGGATGGCTTCAACCTTCACTTCTTCCGCAACTGTTGGGAGATCATTGGCGAGGATACAGTGACTGCGGTGACTGACTTCTTTAAATCGGGGAAAATGTTAAAACAAATCAAAGCTTGCTTCATTGCTTTGATTCCTAAATCTCCGGCTGCGGATCGTCCCGAAAACTTTAGACCAATCTCTTTGGCGAATGAGATTTACAAGCTGATATCCATGATCCTTGTCGATAGAATGAAACCTTTCATGTCCAAGTTGGTTAGCCTCCATCAGAGTACCTTCATTCCTGGAAGAGACATTTCCAACAACATCTTACTATGCCATGATCTTGTTAAAGTCATACATCTGGACAGAGGGCCGCCTCGTATGTGTATTAAGATCGACCTCAGAAAGGCTTTTAATAGTGTCAATTGGGACTGCATTTGCCACCTTTTGAGGGAAGCAAACTTCAATGAAACCTGGATTGGGTGGATCAAGAGCTGCCTCGACTCACACAAATTCTCTGTCTTAATCAACGGCACTCCTCACGGGTTCTTCAACAACACCAGGGGTTTACGGCAAGGGGATCCTATCTCCCCCTTCCTTTTTGCTATTGTTATGGAGAGCCTATCTTTTGCTATCAATAAGGCTGTTGACACTAAGGAGATCATCTGTCCTTTCTCTGCGGGTGGCATGTGTGTTTCTCATCTACTTTTTGCTGACGACCTTATGATTTTTTGTTCTGCGGACATTCATTCTGCCTACGCTCTCCAGACTCTTTTGAAAAGATTTCATGCCTTCTATGGTTTGCAAGTTAACGTTTTGAAGAGCAGTATTATCTTCTCTAAGTCTACAACTGCTAAGGATGAGATCATGTCCCTTCTCGGCATGCCAGAAGCCTCCCTTCCAATCAAGTACCTTGGCCTACCCCTCTTCTCCAGTAGGCTTCTCCTTGCTGACTGCTCCCACTTTCTTGATGTTATCCGGGCTCGCATCTTTGGATGGCAGTCAAAGAATCTGTCCTTTGCCGGGAGAATTGAGCTCCTCCGCTCCACCATAAACCACTTCCATTTATACTGGAGCAATTCTTTCCTTCTCCCCAAGTCTTGCTGCCTGGAGATTGAGAAACTGATGATGGGTTTCCTTTGGAGCAACGGTTCAAAAAAAAGGAATGCATACTGTCAGCTGGCACAATGTCTGTCTCCCCAAAGCTAAAGGTGGCCTGGGCCTGTGTAACATTTGTGACATCAACGTTGCGTGCCTCATGAAACAAGCTTGGAATATTATTCGGAAAAAGAATAGCTTATGGATCAGATGGGCTGAAGCTAAGTATCTTCGGGGCAAATGCTTCTGGGGAGTTAAAATCTGCAGAAATGCTTCGTGGGGATGGAGCTCTATCCTTAAGGTCAGGGACCAAATGAAGCCTCTGATTTACAATGCCATTGGTGATGGGAGAAACACCTTCTTTTGGTTTGATCCTTGGATTCGCCCAGGCCTCATCTTGGCTGAACATTTTGGTGTTAATGCTATACTTACTTTAGGTATGAGCAAGCTTATCAAAGTTGCAACCTTTATCAACAATGGCTGTTGGTGTCTCCCCGATTCTTCCTCTCCCATTATTAACACCATCTGGCAGCTTGTTCGGGGAATTGCTTTGCCAAGAGCTCCATCCACCGATCAGGTATGTTGGACTCTCAATCCTGATGGTCTGTTCTCTTTGGCTTCTTTCCTTCTTGCTCGGTCTGCAAATATTTCTTCTCCCAATTGGTTGCACCTTGTTTGGTTCTCTGGCTGCCTTAACAAGTACTCCTCCTTCGCCTGGCTTTACTTCCATAAGGGTCTTAAAACCAAGGTTTTTTTGGCCAGTCGAGGCATCCAATCTGATCTTCTTTGTCCCCTTTGCTCCACTGCACCCGAGACAAGTAACCATCTCTTGATCTGCAACTTCACCTTTGAAGCCTGGTCTCTCCTTCTCCGGAAGTTCAGTCACCCTCTAACTGCCTTCTCTCTCCTAATTCCTTACCCACTCTGGCTGTGTCTATCTCCTATCTTGAGAGGCTTGCTGCTGCCCTCTCTGTTCCAGCGATGATTTGGCATTGCTGGATCGAGAGAAACAGCAGGGTCTTCACCCACCGCTCGCGTAGCCCAGAGCAAATTTGCTATTCAGTTGCTTTGGATATTCGGTCCCGTATCCTTTTCTTGCTTTCTAATCAGCATCTGAAACAAGTCTCTTCCTTCTTCTCTGCTGTTTGGGACCTTCCTCCTTACCAGGAACCTCCGCCTAAACCCCCTGATCAACCAATACCCCCTCTTCACCCAAACCACTCTTCTAGTCTACTCATACACTCCTTCAGCTCATCTGGGAATTCCTGGGTTTGTGCTATTTTCTTTGGCTGTGAGAGTGAGACCCTTGGTACCATGGCTCAAAGAATTTGTAACTCTCAGTCGGGCTACCTACCTATCTTGTTGTTCATTGCAGATTGTCTTTCTTCTGTCATCAACTCAAACCTTCATCTGGACAAAATCTTCATCAATGATCACAAACTCACGGTCATGCTGAGGAACCAAAAACCTGGGTGGCATTTGCTGATTCACAGTGTTTCCATCCGCTCTCTCCTCGGCTTTTTACACCACGACATCGACTCCATTCAGGAAACTCCTACGAGTTTACTTCACATTGCTGAGAACACCTGCTCTCAGTTAATTATTCAGTCTCCTTCCCATGCTTTGGCTACTGGATTTTTTTGTATTTAGCCTGAGGATCTATCACGCCTTGTTTTGACATTTTGTAGGCCACTTTGTGAGCCAGTTTGTTCTTTGGCTCTCTTGGGCCATTTTTTGTTCTATACTTTTTGCCTGACCCGGGCTGTGGATTATACTGTACATTTTGGGCTCTCTCTTGAATGAAAATTACTAACCATCATTCAAAAAAAAAAAAAGTGAATAATTTCTCATTATCTAATGTAAAAAAATTATTTATTTGAGGCAATTTTTTTAATTAGTCAAGCCTAAGTAAAAAGGCTACTTATTTTTGTGTGATGATTACTTGTGCACCTCTTACAGTGGAGCCCACAAATTTGGAAAGGCTTGTGATTCAGCAAATCGCCTTAATTGGTTAATCAAGTGATAGGTTTTAATCTTCCAAAAAATAATCACTTTAAATTTTCTATTGTTCAACTTTTATAATTTTTTTAAGACCAAGGTATTCAAGTGTCTCATCTGAGTAATCATTAAGTCATGGGAAATGAATAATGGGAAGTGATACTTTTTGTGTTGACACGGAACTTGATCCTAAGACATCTACCAGTCATCAAAGACTTTTTATAGTCTTTAAAAATATGATTTGATTAATCTAATAAAAAATATTTTTAAAAGCCTTATATTCAATTACGAACTTTTCTAAAGTGCCCTTCCAAATATAAAAGTAGGTTCTGCACATGTTTTACAAATAAATGATTAAAGAACAATATAATTTGGGTGCCCATGTAATACCCCGCCCCAAAAGTCCCACATTGCTAGTTACATTGGAAATTCCCTGATATATAAGTGGTAGCCTTCCTCCTTCTAGCACAAGGCCTTTTGGGAGCAACAGTGGGTTGGCTCGCCAAAGCAAAGTCGTGCGGGCCCCTGTGTAGGCCCAAAGCGGACAATATTGTGCTAGCAGGACGGGTCATTACAAATGGTATCAGAGCATGGCTCAACTCTCTGCCTGAGGGTGTGGGCTTGGTTGTTGTGTGTTCAGAGCCGAGGACGGCTCTGGTTTTAAGGGGGTAGATTGTAATACCCCACCCCAAAAGTCCCACATTGCTAGTTGTATTGGAAATTCCCTGATATATAAGTGGTAGCCTTCCTCCTTCTCGCACAAGGCCTTTTGGGAGCAACAGTGGGTTGGCTCGCCAAAGCAAAGCCGTGCGGGCCCCTGTGTATGCACAAAGCGGACAATATTGTGCTAGCAGGACGGGTCATTACAGCCCATCTTAACACGAACATTATCTTTTAGGAGGCACGAGTTTTAGTGAACTTTGCATTTTGCCCCCCATCTATCTACAGAAATCTGTTCACTTTCCAGTGAATCGGTTCACTCATCAGTGCACCCAAGTGAATAGGTTCACTCATCGGTGCACCGGACAGGTGAACCGATTCCTATGGGGACAAAATGGAAAATTCAAAAAACCTGTGCCTCATAAAAGATAATGCCCGTGTTAAAATGGACACCCTATAATTTGAATAATACATATTATTTTTAGGTGATAGGTCTTAGTGAATTTTAAGTTTCTAACACAACCCTTAATATTCCAAGAGATATTGATAAAACAGTTAAAAACATTTATTGAGCGAGCTTTTACCATTAAAATTTATAATTCATTTTTTTCGTTGTCAAATTTAATACCTTAAGATCAGGATATGATAATAAAATACGTCTCAAATTTAGCACATAAGATATCAAAGTAATTTTTTTCATCCTCTTAAGTGATTACCTTCAAATGTTAACAATATCATGTAAAGGAACCCACTCAAAAAAAGGAAGTCGGTGTCATCAGAGGTTAAAATTTCGATATCGGCTCATATATCGATTGTGAAATTTTTCTCTTCTATTTTTTTTAATTATAACCACTGAATATCCGACAATATCGAAGATATTAACTCTCAAAATGTTCAATGTGTTTCTCGAAATCGGACTTTTAAACACTAATTACGTTTGATAAGAAGATCCTAAAACCCATTTGAGTGGTTACTATTTAACAAAGACTTGTCTCTTCCTTATCTCTTCGCGCAGTTGACTAGCGGTGGGCCCTGGCCAAATGATAACCACTCTTCTTCTCTCTTATCCTCCCTTCGCCGTTGTAAAGCTAAAGCAGGGAGTCAGACGACGGCTTACTCCGCTGGCCTGTCTCTCTTTGCTCAACCAGCACCACCGGTGCCGCCGCCTTCCACTCCTTGTGTTCGACGGACGCCCACCCTGTGTGGACATCCTTTTTCTTCCAACCGACAGGCGCTTTGCCATCCTTTTGAAGCTCCCAACCCCCAGCTCAGCCATCTCTCAGCCGAACACTATTACAGGTATTTTGATTTTGGTTACTACGTTTAAACTTTTTGAAACTTATTAAATTAGTACTTATTTATTTGTTCATTTAAAAACCTTGATTAGAAAAATTAAAGCATATTTTTAAAGACAATAAAAATTTATAATTAAAAATAATTTAAAGTAGTGAAAATGCAGAGATTCAAAAGAAGACCATTGATTGGAGTTCATTACTTTCTATTATAATGGTAGGTATAACACTTAATTATTTAATTTAAAATTGACAAAAATTATAAGTACTAAATTGAAAAGAATAAAAGATAAAATTACATTTTATGGACCCACCTAATAACATCTTATGTAAAATAATCACATAAGGAAACAGTTCCATCTTATGTAAATTTATCTTTTATTCTTTTCAATTTAGTACTTATAATTTTTGTCAATTTTAAATTAAATAATTAATAAAGTCTTTTAAGGCCCAAATAATATTTATTTCAACTTAATGAATAAACTATGCACATGATATGAACTTAGATGTGCAGAGTAATTGCAAGCACGATCTTTAAGAATTTAAAATTTTATTTTTAAAATATTTTGCGTTCAGTACAACAGTGGAAAGTCCATTGTTTAAAGTCTGTACTTTAAAAACTTGAAGCCTTAAAGCCAAATGATAGACCCTCAATTCTTGCTCTTGCTACTCAGCCAGCACCACCGGTGCCGCCGCCTTCCTCTTCCATGTGTTGCACGTACGGCCACCCTGTGTGGACGTCATTTTTCTTCCAGCCAACCCGCACTTTGCCGTCCGTTTGGAGCTCCCCACGCACAGCTCAGCCATCTCTCAGCTGAACACTGTTACAGGTATTTTCATTTTTGTTATTATAGTCATCTGCCCTTTATTCTACTGCTTTTAAACTTCTTGAAATTTATTAAATTAGTACTTCTTTATTTATTCATTTAAAAAAACCTTGATTAAAAAAATTAAAGCTTATTTTTAAAGACAATAAAAATTTATGATTAAAAATAATTTAAAGTAATGAAAATGTAGAGATTCAAAAGAAGATCACTGATTGGAGTTCATTAGTTCCTATTATAATGGTAGGTATCTAACACTTAATTATTCTTGTTATTATTCTATTTTATTATTAAATTATTTTATTTTACTTTATTCAGATTATGAATGATTTTGTGTTATTAAAAGACATATCTTATTATATTTAAGTTAAAATGAAATGCCTTTGTGTTGATTTAATTTAATTCATTCTAGAAAAATGAACTTTATTTTATTTATTTATTATAGTAATAATTTAGTAAAACATAGTAAACAATTGTTTCCATGTTATTTATATGTTAGATATCGAATTTTATTTCTCTGATCATAGAAAGAATTCATAAATTGATGAAATTTAAAAGAACTAATGAAAGGTGAAAAGACATACAACCATTTGGGCTTCTAATTGTTCTTAGCAGCTATATTTCTAAGCATAGGGTCAATCTTGGGTTTGAGATCAAGCATTCCTCGTATTAATTGGGCTTGGGCTTAATACAGTTTAGGCCAGCCTGAATCTAGTCGTTGCTCTGCCTAGGCCCTGGATGAAACAAATTTATGTAAAGGCAATTTGTTAGGTTTTATTACACGGGTACTTTTTTTATTTTGACAAAAATGACCATTTACTAATTTAGTCAATTCAATAAAAGAATATTGTAATGAATAGGCTTAAGCATTGAATTTGAATGGGGCTTAGGTAGGGGTATAAATCTCAGCGAATACACATTGTATCGGCCGATATGGCCGAGATCTCGCCAATATCGGCCGATACACAATGAGATTTTTTTTTAAATATTAGGAGGGGGAGAGAGAGATCAGAATCTCGGTAAATATCCAAGATACCGAGATTTTGGCTCGAGACACCGATATCTCAGTAAATCTAATTTTTTTACCCTGGGGCTGGGCTTGAGATCATTGGTAAGCACATTTCATAAATAGGCAGGCTTAGCCTTTTAAGCGAAGGTATCAAAAATGCCTTGAAAAGATGACTTAATATTTGATTTGACCCTTTCTCAATTTGGGGTTAAAATATTGCACCTGACAATATATTAGCCGTTATATCAATAACGACGAAACCGATATATTATCGATATTTTTCTTTCATCTGATTTTTTTAAAAAGAAAACTGAAGAAAATTTTCAGAAAATAAAAAAAATTATGAAATTCATTGTTATGTAATTTTTTCGTCAAGTATCTGTCATTTACGTGTTCAAATGAATTTTTAAAGTTACCGACTCGAGAATATTAAATGCTGTTATTTAAAATTATGAAAATTTACAAAATTTAAAATTTTAAGTGAAAAAATTACATGCTTTTGAAATCAACCTTGATATCAATATAAACTCTTTATATGATATCAATTATCAGTATGATATGAAAGAAATAAAAATAGATATCTATATGATTTTAATATTTTATATGATAAACTCTATTTTTCAATATGATTTTTCAATTTGATTTTCATTTTAATTTTATATTATAAATTACAATATCGGGCCGTTTTATCTTTTTTTTTTTTCTGGATATGTAAAAAATCAAATATCAGTCGATATGTCAAAAAATCTTGGTTGATGAGCTTTTTCTTTCTTTTCTTTTGGTCCATAGGTTGTGGTAGGGCCCACCAATAATATTGGACATGTGAATGTTTTTAATTTATTGAACTTCAATACCTAATTCAAGTAAAAAACTTTGATTAGAAAAATTAAAGCATTTTTTTTAAGACAATAAAAGTTATGATTAAAAATAATTTAAAGTAATGAAAATGTATAGATTCAAAAGTAGACCATTGATTGGAGTTCATTACTTCTTATTATAATGGTAGGTATCAACACTTAATTTTTTTATTCTTCTATTTTTATATATTTTATTAGATGATAACTGGAATTGAATCCTTATATGATTTTATAGTTTTTTTTTTTTTTAACATAACGCTGTTATTAGGTGGCTCCAGAAACTGTAAATTTATCTTTTATTCTTTTTAATTTAGTGGTATTTGAATTAATAATAAAAATGTTCTTGGGCCCAAATAATATTGATTTGGGCTTAATGAATAAACCAAGAACATGAGATGAAGTGTTGTTAATGAATTTTGTTAACTACTAATTCACAGTAAAATTTTCTCCTAAAATTTCGTTTTGGAAAATAGAAATTAAAACCAAAATTAGTTGACCAATTAAAAACCTGACATGTCAATTTATTATTGGGGGGCGAACAGTTGATTTCCCTCTGAACCACAATGGGTAGCCATCAAATGTGTGGCCCACTAAGAGATGATAAAGCCCCGGTTAGGATAGACTTGACAAACCATCCACATCCAACGGACAATAGTCAAAGGATACATAATCAGGTTTAATTATTTTCTCCTCCTTTTGATCCAAATTTCAATGGTCCTGTTTTCATTGACCCACACACATGTGACAAGTGTACAGTGCTGATGGTGGCCTAAATAAATTGTAAAATTTTCTGGATTCAATATAAATAACACTTGATTTATAATTTTTAAATGATGGGGGTCACCATTATTGTGTGCATGCAAACTAAGATCGTGTAAGCATTAAAAATAAATAAAAATGCAGGTGCATCTAGAGTTGAATGGTTTATACTTTATAGATTGGGAATTTGAGTTGTTTTATATTGAAATGCTATAATGATGTAATTTAGTATTAAATATTATTATATTAACACTAGGTATGGGAGATGTTCTTTGGGCCCACTAAATGAAAATGAGGTCTGAACTCTAGTGTGTTTGTCCCACATTTAAAAGATAGGGTCTATGCATTGTGTATTGGTTACAACGTACTGGAAAAATGAAGACCGATACATATCGGCTGCAATGCTTCGGTGCATTGTGGTTGTAGTTCAAATGGATGACGAACGGGTGTGGACATATGACAAATGGATGCATACGGCCGATATGTATAGTTTCATTGATACGGACATAACGACCGCCTGTATCGATGAAATAATTTTGTTTACTCTGAGACTTTGTCCTAATGGTCAAGTGATTCAAGTCTATATCTGAATTTTAAAGTTCGAGGAATTTTAAAGTTCGAGAACTAGTGTAATTAGAATACGAGTTATTTTATCATTATCTAAAATATTATAGGACGATGAAACAATATACAATATTGTGAAAATTAAAACGTTTCTTTTATTAAAGTAGAAACCAATGATCACATAAATGACTTGGAGTTTACTCGTTGAGATACCCTATTTGATTACAGGACTCGAGAGTTAAGCAATTATTAGAGATGCATTTAGCCTAAATCACAAATAATTATTCTCACACTTTTTTATGCTATCATTTATTTGACAGTTCAATGGAAATAATTAATATGAAAAGGCTAAGTGAAAAGGCTATTTATTCAATGGATCCCATGCCTGCATCAGCCTTATATTCAATTACAAACTTTTCTAATTTGCCCTTCCAAATATAAATGATTAAAGAACAATATAATTGAATAATACATATTATTTTTAGATAATAGGTCAGTTTTAAGTTTCTAACACAACCCTTAATATCCCAAGACGTCTTAATAAAACAGTTAAAAAACATTTATCGAGAGAGGTTTTACCATTAAAATTGATACATTCATTTTTTTCATCTTCAAATTTTATACCTTAAGATCAAGGATAAGAATAATTATCTAAGATAATAAAATACGTCTCAAATTTTTTACACGAGATATCAAAGTAAATTTTTTCATCCTCTTAAGTTATTACCTTCAAATGTTAATATTATCATGCAAAGAACCCACGTAAAAAAGAAGAAGAAGTAGGTGCCATTGTGACGATTAACATAAAAGCAAGAAAAAGGTGCTTCTAATTAAATTTTTAAATAGACTTTTTAAATGAGACATAGACTTTTTTAAGTGAGACACATTAACAAGATATACCATTAAAAAGATTTTATAGTCCATTTTGTAACCATGCGAATAATTATTGCATGAAGTGTTATTTTCATCTGATGATCCTATCTTTCGATTTTAAATATTTAAAAATTAATGATCTGTACTCATCAAAATTTAAGAGTTAAGATTATATGAGATAGATCATGAAGAAAAGAAATAATTTTTTGCCTCTATAGTCCACAAACTGTCATTCATCGTGTCTCTATTGAAAATTATTCAGATTTTGAAGAATTAAGATATTACTTTCACTGTTTTTTTTCTCTTATCTTATTTTATAATGTAATAAACTCAAAATTGGGGATGATATGCTTTTGTTCCTTTGTAATTTATGAGGAAAATGTTATTTTTGTTGTAAATTACCCGGCCATATTGGTGAAAAGAAGTTTGGATTTTGTATCTATTTAAAATTAGTTTAGCAAATATTTTATTATTGTAATTTTTTTGTCTAATACACTATTATGATGAAAGGATGATCACATTCATATTTGTGTAAGCTGTAAAGTATCAATTGACACATATAGAGATGCTCACAGAGAGAGATGGTGATATGTTTATTAAAAAAGTCTTTCTTTGATAAAGAGTCACTAAAAATCACTTATCAAAGATCAATTAACTCGTGTTTTTCAAAAATACAAAATTTAAAATATTTATTTTAACAAATTAATTTCGAACCATAGAAACTTTAGGAACTGTTAAAAATGTCCAATTGATTTCTCTAAGTTAGACTTTTAAACACGTGTACATTAAAAAGGCCTTAAAATCTATTTGATCTATTATCATTTAACAAAGACTTTTTAACCATCCTAACACGAGAGTTTTCTTTTAAGAGGTATGAATTTTAGTGGACTTTTTATTTTGTCCCTTATCAATCTACAAAGATCATTTAAACGATCATATATAACTTTAGAATGTTGGTTAGTTGAAATTGTTAAGAATTAAGTAACTGAATTCAATAAGAAGTATTACACACTTATAGATAGCGTCTGGCCAATTTTAGAATTATTTTAATTAAACTTAAACTCTAATTCTTAATCTAAACTAAATACTAAATTTAATTATATTAAAAGAAAGATTTAAATATGGAGTGAAAGATTTTAATAAGGAGTGGAGAGAGGTCTAGTGGGGTATTAGGATTGAATTAATTAAGATGGATTAAAATATTAGAAAAGAGGAGACAAAGATATATGACGGTGGGACAATGGAGACATTAAATAAGAAAATGGAAACACCCAAACATTAAATAAGCAAATGGGAACACCCAAAGTCTCGTCCAAGTCTTTCTCTGCATTCATTTTCCTTCGCAAAAGTGCCGTTCACGTGCCCACTTGTGGAATCTTTCTTATTTAATAAGGGGAAATGATCCGTCCACCCCGATTTTATTAAAGGTGCACTTTTTACAAATAAAATGTCAGTGTTATTCTCAACTTTTTTTTATTCAGTAAATCACTCCCATTTTTACTTAAAACTGACATTTCATTTATAAGAAGGGTAGGTTGGATAAAAATTAAGGGTGCACGAATCATTCCAATAGAGAAAGAGAGAAGTTTTTGGTTTTTACTTTATATTTGCTTTAGTTTGTTTTAAACTTCGCAGATTAGTTTTTATTTTAGTTAAAATTACGTATTTCATTTCAAATGATTATTTCATGTTTCTATCATTTGTTTTATTTGTTGTAGATTAGGTTATTTTAAAAGAAACATGAGATATTATTAAATTATTTTATTTTAATTTATTCAGATTATGAATTGATTTTGTGGTACTAAAGGAGATATTTTATTATATTTAACTTAAAATGAAATGCCTTTGTGTTGATTTAATTTAATTTATTTTAGAAAATGAACTTTTTTCAAATAAAAGAGTTCTTTTTAATTTACGTGTAGAAAACTATGGGATACCTAATGTAAAACTCTTACAAATGAGCCTACTAACCCTAAGACACACCAAAGTTAGGTTATGGGGGCTCGAACTCACAACCTCCCTGCTTACTAAGGCAGGAGACAACCAATTGAGCTACAACCATCTAAAAATATTGTTATTGTTTTAATTTACTTAAAGATAGATTTTCTTACTTTATTTTATTTGTTTATTTGTTCTATGTTATTAAATAAAACAAGGTATTGATTTATATTGTTTTTAAAAGTCTGAAAATGAAATAAGATAGTGCATTTTACTAATTTGAAAAAGGGGATGGTATTTATAAGAAAGAAAATGACAAATTGATTTTTTTAAAAAGTGAAATAAAGAAAATATTTTATCGTTATTTTGATTTGTTTTATGTACTTTGATTTTTTATTTATAAATAAAATAAGGTATTATTTTGGTTATGAATTTTAATTGATGGAATTTAGAATGGGATCTTTATCTCCCCCAATTCTTTATCTTCTTCCTCTTTCTCTTTGTTCTGTTAATTTACTATGCAAACCGACATTCTGTCGGAAGATCGATCACTGTCATCGGAAGATCCAAGAGGTCAGTCCACATATGACTGATCCGAGTTTTTAAAGTGATTATTTCATTTAGCCTTCTTTATTTTCAGCTCTTTTTTAGATTTTTTTTATTTAAAAGTTAACTTTATTATTCTAAAAAGGAAACAAGTTCAAAAAAAGCCTATAAAAGAAAAAATCAGATTACATCAATCTATTAATAATTTCCTCATCTAGCAACACTCGCTGCTTGGCAAAAGAATCCACAACTGAGTTAGCTAACCTAGGAACCCAAACAATCTTAAAATAAAAAATATTGATAACATGACGAATCCTCTCAACTTTGTCAAGATAAATCGAAGGGCAGGGAGAACCCAACACCCAATCTATCACAACCCGTGAATCACCTTCAACTAAACTCCCTTGAATCCCCAGCTCTTCCAACTCCAAAATTCCTCTCCACATAGCAAACAATTCAACCTTAATAACCGACCCATTACGAATAGGACCCTCAAAGAAAATCAACGTATTCCAAAACTCGTTACAAATGAGTCCACCATAACCAGTCATACCAACTTTTTGCATACGACTCCCATCAAAATTAAGCTTGAGCACCCCAGTAGCTCTTCTTTGGATTCTTCTCGGATGGTTTGGAGCTTGAACATAGTTGGATGAGGAGATTCAACCACATTTAAAATTTAATTATTTAAAATTTCATTTCTTCTATATGCATTTCACATTTGCATAAGATCTCCAAAATGAACACTATTAATTTAAGAAATTCATGATAACTATAACTAAAATGGTAAAGCCTCATTTAAATAATATAGTAAAACATAGTAAACAAGTGTTTCCATGTTTTGTATATATTAGATATCGAATTTTATTTCTTTCATCGTAGAAAAAAATTCATGAATTGATAAAAGTTAAAAGAATAAATGAATGGTGAAAAGTCATTCATCCATTTGGATTTCTAATTGATCTTAGCTATATTTCTAAGTATAAAGTCAATTTTGTGCTTGAGCTCAGGCATTCTTTGTGTTAATGGGCCAACCAAGAGCTGTAAGTTGAAGCCCAGCTTGTCACATTCGGGCCTCAATTACGGCCTCAATTATGGCCAAAACTTGTAAATTAATGGCCTTAAACATTAAATTTGAATTGGGGCTAGGGCGCTGGGCTTGAGATAATTTTTAAGCCCGTTTGATAAAAATAAAAAGGGTGGCTTAGTATTTTAAGCAAAGCTGTAAAATTATACGGGGCTTTTTGACAAAATAACCAAAAATATTTATATATTTATTATAGTTAGTGATTATCTCACGTGTATTTTGTGTAATTTGACACAAAATTTAGGATATTGCTAATTTTATCTTTCTACTGTAATGTAAATCGATTCACTGACCGACTCACCAAATTACTGCAGAATCAGTTCACTAATCGAATCATTGGGTGACTCGTCAAAATCGAATAACTGAAATTTATATTTTTTTAATAAAGAATAATAAAATCAGTGACTGATTCACTAAAATGGAAAATACAAGACTGACTCCTTTTCTCTCTTTCTTGATTTCTTCCTTTTCTTGCAAAGACTTTTGGTCTGGCACCTACGCCACTGTTGTCTCTCTCATCTCATTTCTCTCTCTTTGCTCTGCCCTCTCTCTCTTGCTACCATGCTCACCATGAGCAGGCTGTGAGTTAACCAACCACTCGTCCCTTTTTCCATTGCTGTTACTGCTCAATCAGCACCACCAGTGCCGCCGTCGCCTTCCTCTTCCCTGTGTTGTACGGACGGCCACCCTGTGTTGACAGCCTTTTTCTTCCAACCGACGGGCGCTTTTCCTTCCGTTTGGAGCTCCCCACGCCAAGCTCAGCCGAAGACTGCTACAGGTATTTTCATTTTGGTTATTACATTCATCTTCCCTCTTTTTTCTTCTTCTCTCCCTCTGTAATCACTCCCATCCAGTGCTGGGACTGTATTGTTGTGGGTTTCTCACTGTTTCCTTAAACTCCTTCATCTTTTTTCCATTCTTTCTCATCTCACTCCAATTTCTTTTCTTTTACACTCTCTCAGTCTGCGTAGAAACTTCTTCCTGTGTGGACATCCTTTTTCTTCCAACCGACCGGCCCTTTGCCGTCCGTTTGGAGCTCTCCACACCCAGCTCGGCCATCTCTCAGCCGAACACTATTACAGGTATTTTCATTTGGGTTAATACAGTCATTTTCCCTCTCTCTCCTTCTTCTTCTGTCCCTCTGTAATCACTCCCATCCAGCGCTGGGGCTGTCTTGTCTACTTCATGTGTCATGCAGTTTTTGTTGTGGGTTGTTTCCCTATACTCCTTCATTTATTAAATTTATTTAGTAGGGTTTTTTTTTAAAACAAGAGAGTAGTGTAGAAATTTAATTATATGCAAAATTGAAGAAAAAATTATTCATAAATTGAAGAAATTTGAAAGAATAAATTAAAGGTGAAAAGACGTCCATCCATTTGGACTTCTAATTGATCTTGGCTATATTTCTAAGGATAGTCGATCTTGGGCTGGAGTTCGACTTAATACAATATAGGCAAGCTTGTATCTAGCCGTTGCTCTGTATAGATGGAACAAACTTGTATAAAAGGCAAATTGTCGGGTTCTTAATTTGGATCCGATACATTTTTAATTTGACAAAAATGATCATTTACTAATTTAGTCAATTCAATAAAAGAATGTTGTAAAAGAATTTGAAAGAAATCACATCTTTGTTATAATAAAAAATAATGAGTTATTCTGAAGTTAAAAGCTTGAAGCAACCATGATAACCAATAAATTCAAAACAAGATAACTTATTATTGTCTCCACTCTGTTGTAAAGCAGGGACAGTCCCTCAATTCTTGCTCTTGCTGCTCAGCCAGGACCACCGGTGCCGCCGCCTTCCTCTTCCCTGTGTTGCACGTACGGCCACCCTGTGTGGACAGCATTTTTCTTACAACCGACCGGCGCTTTGCCGTCCGTTTGGAGCTCCCCACGCCCAGCTTATCCATCTCTCAGCCGAGCACTGCTACAGGTATTTTCGTTTTTGTTATTACAGTCATCTTCCCTTTATTCTACTACTTTTAAAAATTTATTAAATTAGTACTTATTTAATTCTTCATTTAAAAACCTTGATTAGAAAAATTAAAGCATATTTTAAAACACAATAGAAATTTATGACTAAAAATAATTTAAAGTAATGAAAATGCAGGTCTTCAAAAGAAGATCACTGATTGAAGTTCATTACTTCCTATTATAATTTAAAGTGGTTATTTCATTTAGCTTTCTTTTACTTCCAGCTATTTTCCTAGACTCTTCTCGGACAATTTAGGAACTTAAACATCATTAGTTGAAGAGATTCGACCACATTTACAATTTAATTAATTTAAATTTCGTTTGTTTTATATGCATTTCTCATTTTCATATGACTTAGAAAATGAACGCTATTAATCTAAAGAAAAGCATGATAACTATAATTGAAATGATACAAGCCCGATTTATATAAAATTATAGTAATAATTTAGTAAAACCTAGCAAACAATTGTTTCCATGTTATTTATGTGTTAGATATCGAATTATATTTCTCTGATCATAGAAAGAATTCATAAATTGATGAAATTTAAAAGAACTAATGAAAGGTGAAAAGGCATCCATCCATTTGGACTTCTAATTGATCTTAGCTATATTTCTAAGCATAGTCAATCTTGGGCTCGAGTTCAGGCATTCCTTGTTTTAATTGGGCTTGGGCTTAATACAGTTTAGGCCAGCCTAAATCTAGCCGTTGCTCTGCCAGGCCCTAGATGAAACAAATTTATATAAAGGCAATTTGTCAGGTTTTAGACATGGGATACTTTGTTATTTTCACAAAATGACCATTTACTAATTTATTCAATTCAATAAAAGAATGTTGTAAAGAATTTGAAAAAAAATGGCATCTTTGTTATAATAAAAAATAATGGGTTATACCCACGTTAAAAGCCTTTTAAGAATGATGATAACCAATAAATTCGTAACAAGATAAACTAATAGGTTTCTTTACTCATCTCACTTACTTTTTTTTTTTTTTGTTTAAAAAGTCCATTGAATTTATTTTTGTCTATAAAAAATCATTTTTTAAAAGAATAAAAAATATCTCAAATTTTGTGTTCTTGGAAAAATTCCTTATTTCATGAATAATAAATTACATTCAATCATCTTTCATCAAGCCTAGAGAAGAAATCTTTTCTTTTATGAAATGCCTTGAAAAGACAAGTTAATATTTCATTTGACGATATATCAGCGGATATATCAATATCGGCGATACAGATATATTGGCGATATATTTCTCTCTCATCTGATTTTTTTTCAAAAAGCTTAAGAAAATTTTCAGAAAATGAAAAAAAAAAAAAATATGAGCTTCATTGATGTGTAATTTTTTTTGTTAAATATCTACCATTTACATGTTCAAATGATTTTTTCAAGTCACCAACTTGAGAAATTTCTCATAAATCTAATTTTTTTTATAGTAATTTATATTCTAGACTTTGTTTTTGCAATTAGATTATTAAGATTTTTTATAGTCATTTATGTCTGATTCTTTTTTTTTTTTTGTCATTTGGTTATTTCTAGGTAGCTTGTGTTTGGTTGAAAATGGCAGAGTGGTTGACTACACTGTGGAATTGCTTGACTACAGTGTGGAATTGCTTGACTACATTGTGGAATTTTTGTATTACGGAAGTTGAGAATGATTTGTATCTTTTCATTAAAGGCCACATCTGTTATCTTATTTGGTGCAAGAGTTACGTAAAAGAAGTTACAGATGAAGTTGAAGATAAATTGAGGCCATTAAGAGAAAATGTAGAACGATTGGTAGACGTAGCTCTGAAGAATGGAGATGATATCAATCCATTTGTGCAAGACTGGATGACAAAAGTCAATGACATTGAAACTAGGGTGAAGGGAATGACAGAAGAGTATGAGAAGAACATGAAATGTTTGAAAGGATGGCTTTCTAATTGTAGCTTCTGCTACCGTTTAGGTAAAGAGGCGAAGACGAAGATTGATGATGTGAAAAATCTCCACGATGAAGCATGGAAGTTTAGTACTGTTGCTTCTGTTGCATTCCCTCCACCTCCTGGAAGCTTTGAAGATGTCCCTCGTGGAGATTTTGAAGCCAACGAATCAACAAGATCAACAATGAAGAAAATCATGAAGGCCTTAAAAGAGGACAACATTAGCATCGTTGGAGTCTATGGAATGGGAGGCGTAGGAAAGACTACCCTTGTGACAGAAGTAGGCAAGCAAGTGAGGAAAGAGAAGCTCTTTGAAGTTGTAATAATGGTGACAGTGTCACAGAATTATTCTGTGATAGAAATCCAAGAAGAAATAGCAGAAGATTTAGGCATGAAACTAGAAGGAAAGTCATCAACCCAAAGAAAAGCCAAATTGTTCAAAAGATTGAAGCAAGAGACAAATATCCTTCTAATCTTAGATGATCTATGGGAAAAATTGGAGTTGGGTGAAGTAGGGATTCCAATTGGGGAAGACCACAAGGACTGCAAAATTGTATTGACATCTCGAAGTATAGATGTATGCAACAAGATGAACTGCCAAAAGACGATCAAAGTGGATAGCTTATCAGAACAAGATTCATGGAGGTTGTTTAGGAGAAACGTAGGCGATGTTGTCGAGTCTTTGGAATTGCATAGCATTGCACAGAAAGTTGCCAAGGAATGCGGAGGATTGCCGCTAGCTCTTGTCACAGTTGGACAATCAATGAGAAATGAAACAGACCTAAGGATTTGGAACGATTCATTGTTACAGTTGCAAAAGTCTGCTCCAAAAACTATTGCAGGAATGCTTGACAAGGTGTTCTCATCTATAGCTCTTAGTTATAATAGATTAGAAAGTGAGGAGATCAAGCTCTATTTCTTGTTTTGTTGCCTATTTCCAGAAGACTATGAAATCGATGTTAATGTCTTAACATTTTATTGGATAGCTGAGGAGTTTATAAAGAGCGTTGACACTTTGGAGCAAGCAAGGGATAGAGTTCATGCATTCGTCAAATATCTCAAGGACCGTGGTTTGTTGCTTGATGGAACGAAAGAAAATTGTGTGAAGTTGCATGATGTCGTTAGAGATGTGGCCATACAGATTGCATCAGAAGATGAACACAAATTTCTTGTGAAAGCCAGAGTACAAATGGAAAATGTAAAAGCTGAGGAATGGCAAGGATGTAAGAGGGTTTCACAAATGCATTGTGGGATTACTTCAGTTGACAATGAGATGCTGGAAAACCAAAACCAAGGACTCCTTATTACTCTGTTACTGCAAAATAATCTTTCTTTGGAGAAATTACCCGACAATTTGTTCGAGGGGATGAAATTCCTTGTGGTCTTGGATCTAAGTCACACTGGTATTTCAACACTTCCAACATCATTTCCATGTCTGGTAAACCTTCGAACGCTTTGTCTTAATTATTGTCGCAATTTGAAGGATGTATCTCAACTTAGAGGAGTCAAAAAGCTCCTAACACTCCATCTAAGGTCAACAAGAATTCATGCATTGACTGAAGAAATAGGTGAACTAACAAATTTAATTTTCTTGGATTTAAGAGACACTGGAGATCTTACAACAATAGCACCAAATGTGATATCGAGGTTGGTTTGCTTGCAAGAGTTGTATATGTCAAATAGCTTCGGAGGATGGGAAATCGAAGGCAGGCAACAGGTGCTGAGAAGAGATTTATATGAGGTTGGTTCCTTGACACAGTTAACCTCTCTATATATTGATATAGAAAATGTGGGGTGCTTGTCCAGGGATATTAAAGGCCCTTGGAGGAATCTCAAAACATTTTGTGTATCGGTGGGAGGTAGATTTGAAGATTTTGGAGATCAACTGAATCTAGATGGGGAAATGATAAGGGGCCAAAAATATCAAAGAATAATGAGATTGCAAGGCATCTCAGAACCCCTCTGTCACTGGAGTTTGGTTTTGTTGGAAAAAACTGAAGACCTGTTATTTAAGAGTTGTGAAATTGATAGCTTGTATAGCGGGCCTCTTTCAACTGGTATTTTTGGTGAACTAAAACTCCTTCAAATCAGATCTTGCGAGTTAGTCAGCATCCTCTCAACAGATGTGCTACTGAGAATGCAAAATTTGGAAAAGGTTGAAGTTAATAATTGCAAAAAGGTAGAAGTGGTATTTAATGTTGAGGGAATTAATCGAGGAGAAATTGTACACTCTAAATTAAGAGTGCTACACTTGCAGTTTCTGCCACAACTAATAAGCATTTGGAAGGGAGCTGTTCCACCGGAGAGCCTACAGAACGTAGAAGAGATCCATATATATCATTGTGACGCTATGAGAGCTCCCTTTTCGTTTAATGTGGCTCAAGGTCTGAAAAAGTTGGAGCGGCTTGATATACAGCGTTGCAGAAATATTGAAAACTTGATTTCAGAAGAGGAATTATCTCCAAGTCCCTCAATTGGGCAAACCGCAATTTTCCAAAACCTGCGTGAGTTGTGCATTTTCTTTACTGAATCTTTAAAAAGTGCTTTCCCATTGAGTGTGGCACGAGGGCTCTTGCATTTGGAGACACTAAAAATATTTTTCAATGGAGGAATGGAGGAGCTAATTTCAATGGAAGATGGAGAGGTAGTGGATCAATGTATCTTCCCCCAATTAAAAACTTTGGATCTTTCCCACTTGTACGACTTAGAGAGGTTTTATCGAGCAAGTATAGTTCTTGATTGGCCATCACTAGAATGCATTAATGTTTATGGTTGCTCCGAACTAAAAAGGCTTCCCATTGGGCTTCAAAGTGCACCCAACTTGAAAAAGATCAATGGAGAGAAGGAGTGGTTTGAAGGTGTAGAATGGGAGGATGACTGTGTCAAAAAGCGTCTCCAAACTCTCTTTCAAGAACCGTAAGTCCAATACTTACCTCTCGTCATCATCGTCATTGACAATTTTATCACTACCATCATACAAAAAAGACAAAACAAGAAAAATATGGCATTAGATAGTTAACGTTTCAAAATATTTCCATATTCCATATATTTATTTCTTATTCCATAGCTATTTAACTTCTTACCACGTCAAGCTTATTACTTATTAATTAGCATGACATCAAAAGAACTTGGTTTGATGCTCAAATTGTTATACTTTTAATTTTTTTTTGCAATGGAAGCATCTCTTACTTATTCGAATTTACGGAGTCGGAGGTATAAATGTACATGCACACACCTTTGATTTATTAAAGTGCTCTTACTATGTTTGGAATAGTTTAAATGCAGTTTAGAATTTATTGTATTGTCTACAAATTATATTTAATGAATTTTTATTTTTTCTTTTTAAACCGAATTTTAAGTAGAAGGTAAATGTATTGTTTAATTTTTTCAAATTATATTTTTTGTTTGGAAAATGTTTATGCGGTGTTCTTTAAGTTAATGTAGTCTTTAAAAATCACTTTTCATGCATTTGGTATTTTCTTTTTATTTTAAAACCGAAATTAAAGTGTTATGTAAAATATGGTTTTTAATTGTTAAAATTTGGGAAACGTTTATTTGTTGTTCTTTAATTTAATGTAGTCTTTAAAAATTACTTTTCATGCATTTGTTATTTTCTTTTTCTTTTGTAAATTGAAATTAAAGTGTAAGGTAAAATGTGGTTTTTAATTGTTAAAATGACTTTTTTTTGTTTGGGAAAGGTTTGTGTAGTTTTTCGAGTGAATGCAGTGTTTAAAAATAAGTTTTCATGCATTTGTTATTTTTTATATTTAAACTGAATTTAAAGTGTAAGGTAAATTTTGGTTTTTAATTGTTGAAATGACTTATTTTAATGGAAAATGTTAATTTTTTTTTAAGATATTGTATTGTTTAAAATAAGTTTTAATGCATTTTTACTTTTTTTATTTTGAATCCGACATTAAAGTGTGAGGTAAAATTTTGTTTTTAATGTAGTAATAAAATGTCATTTTCCATAAATATGTTTCTTTTAGTTTTTATCCAAATTTTATTTTTATGAAATATATGCTTTATGATTATTATAATTGTGATACCCCTACCCGTGATACGCGGGCCTGAGTGTCCAACATATGCTTTATGATTATTATCTGTATATTGACCCTCATAAAAAAAAATTTTGGAGTCCCACATAGGAAGTGGAGACAAATCTTGAGGGATTTATATGTAGCTACATCCTCCAACATAGTACATGGCAATAGTAAAATGGAGGTAATTTCAATGGAAGATGGAGAGGTAGTGAATCAACGCATCTTCCCCCAATTGAAAACTTTGGGTCTTTCCAACTTGGACAACTTAAAAGAGATTTTATCGAGCAAGTGTAGTTCTTGCTTGGCCATCACTAGAAAACATTCATGTTTTTCACTGCTCCCAACTTCCCATTAGGCTTCAAAGTGTACCCAACTTAAGAATGATCCAAGGAGAGAAGGAGTTGGAATGCTTCGAAGGGATAGAATGGGGAGATGATAGTTTTAAAATCCGTCTCCAAACTCTTTATAAATGGTAAATCCAATACTTACCTCTGATCATTATCGTCATTGTCAATTTTATCACAACCATCATAGAAAAATGACAAAAAAATGGCATTAATCAGCCATCATTTCTAAATATTTCCCTACTTCAAATATTTATTTCACATTCTATAGCTATTTAACTTCTTACCATGTCAAGTTTATCACTCATTAATTAGCATGACATTGAAAGAACTTGGTTTGATGTTCAAATTAATATACTTTTTTTTTTTTTTTATTGCTTTCAGGGACAAGTTTGAGACCTATACGAGGTATGAATGTACTTGCATACCCATTTGGTTTATTAAAGTGTCCTTAATTATGCTTGAAATAGTTTAAATGTTGTTTTAGAATTTAGTGTATTGTCTGATAATTATATTTAATGATTTCTTTTCTTTTTAAACTGAATTTTATTGTGGGTGTGGGGCGTTCCCCGGAGGGGTTTAGGGGCCCTTGCCTCGTGGTTCCCCTTCGGTTATAAAAAGAAATTGTTTAATTTCGTTCAAATTATATTTTTTGTTTGGAAAATGTTTATGTGGGTGTTGTTTAAGTTAACGTAGTCTTTAAAAATTACTTTTCATGCATTACTTATTTTATTTTTATTTAAAATCGAAATTAAAGAGTAAGGTAAAATATGGTTTTTAATTGTTAAAATGTATTTTTTTTATTTGGAAAATGTTTATGTGTTGTTCTTTAATTTAATGTAGTCTTTCAAAATTACTTTTCATGCAGTTGTTATTTTCTTTTTCTTTTTCAAATCAAATTTCATGTGTAAGGTGAAATATGGTTTTTAATTGTTAAAATGACTTTCATGCATTTGTGTTATTTTTTTATATTTAAACTGAATTTAAAGTATAAGGTAAATTTTGGTTTTTAATTGTTGAAATGACCTTTTATTTTAAGCGAAAATATTATTTTTTGTTTTTTAAGATAATTAAAAATTTTAAATGCATCTTAGTCGTTGACATGCCCATTTATATTTATTTATATTTATTTGTATGTGTGATATGCTGATGACATGTGACATATCTATACTTAATCTTTAACTAGGCTGTATCAGCTTGAGCGTCTGCGTGAACGTAAGCGTATACTGGCTATGTTTCGGCCTTCGATGGAGGCAAGACCCAGTGGGCTCCAAGAGCAGACTTGAGGCAACGGATAGAGTTGCTGATAGTTTGCTGTTATCTGTGTTTTCTACATTTGTGTGAGAGAACTTTTATATTTAAGACTTTATATCGCATGTTTTATGGATGGTTGTATAACCTTGTGAGTTTTGTGTTTACTCTGTTGGTGTGTTTTACCTGAGTTTATTATGTTATGATTTGAGATGCTTGTTGTTCTCTTTGGTTTGGAAGGAGTCTTACCCCTTTCTTCAAAAAATTCAACCCGAGTTAACACTTGGCTTTTTTATGAGTTGTTTTAGGAGATAATGCGCCTGTAGTGCTACGAAGCGTTACATAAAATATGATTTTTAATTGTTAAAATGGCTTTTCTTTGGAAAAGGTTTGTGTAGTTTTTTAAGTGAATGCAATAATAAATTTTCATCCATTTTTTATTTTTAAACTGAATTTAAAGTGTAAGATAAATTTTGGTTTTTAATTGTTGAAATCACTTATTTTAATGGAAAATGTTAATTTTTTGTTATTTTAAGATAATGATGTAGTGTTTAAAATAATTTTTAATGCATTTTTACTTTTTTTATCTTAAATCTGAAATTAAAGTGTTAGGTAAAATTTTGTTTTTAATTTAGTAATAAAATGTCATTTTCCATAAATATGTATCTTTTACTTTTTATCCAAATTTCATTTTTATGAAATATATGCTTTATGATTATTATAATAGTGTTATTTTTTATTAATGTTTATTTAATTTAAAAATATTAACGTAGTGATAAAATGTGCATTTTTGGACTTGTTTTAATTTGATTCAAGATACGTAACATGTGAAACCTTGCCACCGATGTGGGAAGAGTCCCACATCGGTAGTGGAGGCTAAATGGAGGGGGTATTTAAGAGGCCAAAACCCATTAAACTAGCATGACGCGTTTTGGGCCGGGCCAGATGGGCCCGGGCCCAAAGGCAAAACCGTGCGGGCTCGCTTGTGTGCGAGGCCCAGAGCGGACAATATCTTGCTGAGTTTGAGCCCTAAGCCCTGTATATGGGTCGGGTCGTTACATGACACCTTTTATAAATACTGTTAATCATAATAAAGTAGTAATATAAATCAATATTGGAAAATTTGAGAAATTTAAAACAACCCAGCTTCAATGTAATCGCTTATAAATCTTGTTCAGGTTGGATAATCTATCTATGAAGTAATTTTAGATAATCTAATTCTAAATTTATATGTGAAATGACAAAAGTCTTACATCGATTAATTTAAAAAAATCAATAACTCTATATAACATTTAATGCATCTTATTCTTAAAAACTAGTTTTTAGAGTGAATTTTACTTGAAAAATGAGCTCCGAACAAGTTTGTAGCATCATCTTTGTGAGCTGGGTTGGCAAGTTACATCCAAAGTGTCACCTCCAACTAAGTAAAAGTTGGCCCGGGGCCAATTGGGCTTGTTCCACATGGTTTCTTGCATGAAGATTTTATATTTTTTTTTTTAAATTAAAAACAAGTGGAGTATCGTTTGGAAGGTTTTTCTTCTTTTTTCCACCAGTCTAGTTGAAGACTAAGGAGCAAAGCAAGATCCCAATTGATTGACAAAAAAGTTTCACTTCAGCTGAACTTGGGATTGATATAGCATCTAACATGAGCTCCGAACAATCGACATCAAAAATCAAAATTCAGGTTTGATTGTAAAAGCATTCATAATACTCAGAGCAAGGGTCGAAATCTCGGCCGATACGGGGGATTTTTATGACCGAGATATCTCGGCTGATACGCATAGTATCGGTCTGAGTTAAAAAAAAATCGGCCGGTATTTATATTTTCTATGTTAGGAAACTCCATCAGCTTTCTTATATCTAATCCAAACTTCAATACCCTAATTAAAACTTTTACACGATTTATTTGATATCATTTTTTCTTTTAAATCAAGGGCCCAGATATTGCTGAGATTCAGTGTATTAATGATACGTATCATATAGTGATATATTATCAATGCACAAATGTATTAGCTCAAAAAAATAGTAAAAATATATTATATCAGAGATATATCGGTGATACGTATCAACAAAAAGTGACAGTAAAATTTTCTCCTAAAATTTCGTTTGGAAAATAAAAAGTAAAACTAAAATTACTTGACCCATTAAAAACCTGACATGTCAATTTATTATTGGGGGGTGAACAGTTGATTTCTCTCTGAACCACAATGGTTAGCCATCAAATGTGTGGCCCACTAAGAGATGATAAAGCCCCGGTTAGGATAGGCTTGAAAAACCATCCACATCCAACGGGCAAAAGTCAAAAGATACATAATCAGGTTTACTTGTTTTCTCCTACTTTTGATCCACATTTCAATGGTCATGTTTTCGTTGGTCCACACATATGTGACAAGTGTACAGTGCTGATGGTGGCCTAAATAAATTGTAAAATTTTCTGGATTAAATATAAATAACACTTGATTTATAATTTTTAAATGATGGGGGTCACCATTATTGTGTGCATGCAAACTAAGGATCGTGTAAGCATTAAAAATAATAAAAATGCAGGTGCATCTAGAGTTGAATGGTTTATAGATGGGGATTGTGAATTGTTTTATATTGAAATGCTATAATGATGTAATTTAATATTAAATATTATTATATTAACACTAAGTATGGGAGATGTTCTTTGGGCCCCACTAAATGAAAATGAGGTCTGACCCTAGTGTGGTTATCCCACATGTAAAAAGTTGTGGTGTATGCGTCGCGTATTGACCCCAATGTATCGGGAAAATGAAGGACGATACATATCAGTTGTAATACATCAGTGCGTTGTGATCGAGATCCGAACCAGTGACGAACAGGTGTGGACAGATAACAAACGAATGCTTATCGGCCTATCACAACCGATATGTATAATTTCATCCAGGAGTAATAATATCGGTCGATACGATATATATCGATTTTTAATACCTTTACATATTAGTCGATACGATATGTATCAGCCGATATCTAAAATATCGGCCAATATCCGATTATATCGGTGATATCTATCGCCGATATTGGTCGTTTTAATTAAAAAAAATTAAAAGAATAGTAATAGAGAGACATTTATCGGCCGATATATTGATCGAGAACCAAATATCGGTCAATATATTGTATCGGTCGATACCATTTTTTTAACCCCTGGTTTCATCGAGACGGGCGTAACGACCTCCCATATCGGTGAAACAATTTTTTTTACTACAGGACTTTATCCTAGTGGTCAAATCTATATCTGAATTTTAAAGTTTGAGAACTAGTGTAATTAGAATAAGAGTCATTCCATTATTATCCAACATTTAATTTATATGATAGTAGGATGAAACAATATACAATCTTGTGAAAATTAAAAAAAAAAAATATTTTATTAAAGTAGAAAACAATGATCATAAATGACTTGTTGTGAGTTTATAACTTAAGATATATATAGTTTTTTTAATTTACGTGTGGAAACTGTGAGTATTACAAGCCTCGAGAGTTAAGCAATTACTAGATATATTTTAATTGGTCATTTCTTATTTGAGATGCATTTAACCTAAATCACAAATAATTATGATATCATTTATTTGACAGTTCAATGGCAATAATTAAGTAGAATGGAAATAATTAATATGAATAACTTCTATCTATTCAAGCGAATGTATTCTTACCCGTGCTAGTATAAATTGAATAATTATCATCATCTAATGTCAAAATTTTATTTATTTGAGGCCAATTATTTAATTAGTCAAGCCTAAGTAAAAAGGCTATTTATTTTTGTGTGATGATTACTTAAATTTTTTATTGTCCAATTTTTATAAAAAAATTAAGACCAAGATATTCAGGTGAGACACCTGACCAATCATTAAGGCATGTGTAAACCTCTCAATTGGCGGAAAACCAAAGCCAGCCACATTAGTCAGTCTCCAAGGCGGTGGCCTCGATCCTGATGCTCATTTGAATGCATTTGCCGAATCCCCTTTTATAATCAAGTTTTCTTTTCCAAATCTTTCAAAATTGTGAGAGCTCTTCTTATGGTGAGAATTTCTACTTCATTTGGATCATTGATACCCACCGAGTCATAGAACATTATAGCAAACTCTCACTTATGATTTCTGAGGACTCTGCCAATACCCGTTGGCCCTAGTTTTCCTCTAGATGTACATTGGAGATCAGCTAAATTGGGAGTTGACAACCATTGGGTGGGCGTGTTCTTCATTTGACATTCTGTTATTCTCTTTTCTTTCTCCTTGTCCTTTTTCTCCTTTTTTTTCCTCCTCTGTGGTCTAATTCTTTTAGAGCCTCTATCTGTATTTAAACTATGTTTTTTCTTAATAAAGTTTCTTTTTGACTTAAAAAAAAAAACTCTCAATTGGCGCATGCCGAATACTGAACAATGGAAAGTTATCCTTTTTGATTTGACAAGGGACTTGATCCTAAGACTTCCCGCAAACAAGAGTGGGTTTTGACAAATCATCCAATGCTTTTATAGTTTTTAAAAACATGGTTTGATTAATTTAATCAAAATTATTTTTATAAGTCTTATATTCAATTACAAACTTTTCTAACGTGCCCCTCCAATTTCCAAATATAAAAGTGGGTTGTGCACATGTCTTACAAATAAATGATTAAAGAACAATATAATTTGAATAATAAATATTATTTTTAGATAAAAGGTCTCAGTGAATTTTATTATCCTAAGACGTATTAATAAAACAGTTAAAAACATTTATCGAAAGAGCTTTTACCATTAAAATTGATACATTCATTTTTTTCATTGTCAAATTTTATGCCTTAAGATGAAGGATAAGATAATAAAATACGTCTCAAATTTTTTACATGAGATATCAAAGTAAATTTTTTCATCCTCTTAAGTTATTACCTTCAAATGTTAATATTATCATGTAAAGAACCCATGTAAAAAAAAAAAAAAAGCAGAAGTAGGGGCCATTGTGACGATTAACATAAAAACAAGAAAAAGGTGCTTCTAATTAAATTTTTAAATCAACTTTTTAAATGAGACACATAGACTTTTTTAAGTGAGACACATTAACAAGACATACCATTAAAAAGATTTTATAGTCCATTTTGTAACCATGCGAATAATTATTGCATGAAGTATTATTTTCATCTGATGATCCTATCTTTCGATTTTAAATATTTAAAAATTAATGATATGTACTCATCAAAATTTAAGAGCTAAAATTATATGACATAAATCATCAAGAAAAAAAATAATCTTTTGTCTATATAGTTCACAAACCGTCATTCATAGTGTCTCTATTGAAAATTATTCAGATTTTGAAAAATTAAGATATTACTTTCACTTTTTTTTCTCTCATCTTATTTTATAATGTAATAAACTCAAAATTGAGGATGATATTTTTTTTTTCCTTTGCAATTTATGAGGAAAATGTTATTTTTGTTGTAAATTACCCGGCCATATTGGTGAAAAGAAGTTTGGATTCTGTATCTATTTAAAATTAGTTGAGCTAATATTTTATTATTGTAAAATTTGTCTAATATATTATTATGATGAAAGGATGATCACATTCCTACTAGTGTAAACTGTAAAGTATCAATTGAAACATATAGAGAGGCTCACGGAAAGAAATGGTGACATATTTAGGTTGGACATATAGATACTACATTTTTCTGTTATCACACACTGTTTTTCAAAATTGGGATGAAATTATCATTTTGTTCTTTCGTGTTTTAATAATCCGATCGAACCTCCAAATGGAAGAACCAATCGAACGATTCTACGAATCGTCCAACCGAACTTCCAAATGGAAGAACCGTTCCAACGAACCTCCAAATGGAGTGGAGAGAGATTTTCAAAAGAAATCGTTTCTCGACCTATTTTTACAAACAAAGTATCAAAATTCATCTACTCTAAATTTTATGAACTCTGAGACTGATTTTAAATAAAAAAAGTATAGTTTTGGACTTAAAAAATCGTACTGAAAGAATTAAGGAAAATGACCCTCCTTCTTAATTCTTTGGATACGATTTTTTAAGTCTAAAATTATACTATTTTCACTTAAAATCAATTTCAAAGTTCATAAAATTAAGAGTAGATGAATTTTGATAACTTGTTTGTAAAAATCGATCGAAAAACGACCTCCCTGCCAATTGTAACCTTTGCGCGTTTTGCTCTGGTTTTCAAACGAGCCGGTTTCTCAATCTATTTTTACAAACAATGTATCAAAATTTATCTATTCTGAATTTTATGAAGTCTGAGATTGATTTTAGATGAAAATGGTCTAGTTTTGGACTTAAAAAATCGTACCCAAAGAATTAAGAGAGAAGACCATTTTTCCTTAATTTTTTTGGTACGATTTTTGAAATCCAAAACTATACATTTTTCACTTAAAATCAGTCATAGAGTTCATAAAATTTAGAGTAGATGAATTTTGATGCCTTATTTGTAAAAATCGGTCGAGAAACGACCTTTTTAGAAAATCTCTTTTCGCTCCATTTGGAGGTTTGATTGGACGATTTGTGGAATCGTTCGATCGGTTATTCCATTTGAAGGTTTGATCAGATTATCAAAATACGGAAGTACAAAATGGTAATTTCACTCCAAAATTTAAAAAACAATGTCTGCTAACAGAATTCGTAGTGTGTCAAGCCTATGTTTATTAAAAAAGTCTTTCTTGGATAAGGACTCACTAAAAATCACCAATGAGTCAACTCATGTTTTTCAACGATACAAAATTTAAAATATTTATTTTAACAAATTAGTTTCGAACTATAGAAACTTTGGGAACTGTCAAAAATGTCCAATTCATTTCTCAAAGTCAGACTTTTAAACGCGTGTAAATAAAAAAGCCCCTAAAATCCATTCGATCTATTATTATTTAACAAAGACTTTTTAAATTTTAAAATCGATCAAAATCAATTGGCTTTGAGTCTCACTTTATTCTACTGCGCTTTTTAAACTTTTTGAAATTTCTCTCCTTCCTCCTTACTTTGCCCAAGACTAGGGTCTTTGCGGTAGGCCCTCAATTGTTGCTCTCTCCTCTCATCTCACTTCTTACACTTTGTCTCTCTCTGCTCTGCAATTTCTTCCTCTTTCTTAAACTCTCTCTCAAATTCCTTCATCTTTTCTCCATTCTATCTCATCTCTCTCCAATTTCTTTTCTTTTACACTCTCTCACCCTGCGTAGAAACTTCTCCCATCTCTCTTTGCTCTGACCTCACTCTCTCTCTCTCTCTCGCTCTTTCTCTCTCTTGCTGCCATGCTGACCATGACCAGGCTGTGAGTTAATCATCCCTTCTTCCATTGCTGGCTGCTCAGCCAGCACCACCGGCGCCGCCGCCTTCCTCTTCCCAGTGCCGTCCGTTTGGAGCTTCCCACGCCCAGCTCACCCATGTCTCAGCCGAACACTGTTGCAGGTAATTTCATTTTGGTTATCACAGTCATCTTCCCTTTATTCTACTCTACTACTTTTAAACTTCATGAAATTTATTAAATTAGTACTTCTCTTTATTTATTCACTTAAAAAACCTTGATTAAAAAAAAAATTAAAGCTTATTTTTAAAGACAATAAAAATTTATGATTAAAAATAATTTAAAGTAGTGAAAATGCAGAGATTCGAAAGAAGACCATTGATTGGAGTTCATTACTTCCTATTATGATGGTAGTTATCTAACACTTAACTATTTTTGTTATTTTTCTTTAAATCTATTTTATTAGATGATGAGTGGAATTGTTTCCTCATATGATTTTATAGTTTTTCTACATAATGATGTCATCTCTAAGGATCTCTATTCCTGATCTCCTTCTTATTACGTTTTACTTTGTCATCGCCGGAGTTACTATTCCAATAAGACTCCGTCGTCTCCAGATCTCTGAGGATCTATGTGCGAATCTCCTTCTTATTCCATTTTACTGTGTTCTCGTCGGAGTTACTGTCATCAACGGAGTCTGTCATCTCCAGATCTATGTTGTGGAGCTCTTTTTATTCTGTTTTACTGTGTCCTCGCCGGAGTTACTATTTCCGTTGGACTCCGTCGTGTCCAGACTGTCAGGATCTCTTTCTTATTTCGTTTTTCGGTATCCTAGACGGAGTTACTATTTATCGTCAAAATTAGTGTTCATCAACGGAGTCTATCGTCTCGGATCTATGTTCCGGATCTCCCATTTATTTTGTTTTACTATGTCCTTGTCGAGTTACTATTCATCACTGGAGTGGAGTTACTATTCCCAATGGACTCCATGTATTTCAATTTAATGCTTATATTTGTTTGTCAAATTTAAATTAAATAAATTATAAAATTCTTTTAGGGCTCAAATAATATTTATTTCAACTTAATGAATAAATCATGAACATGAAATGAAGTGTTGATAAGCAATTTTTTATATGATTTATATTATCAAATAATTTTACAATTTTTTTTTGAAAATTAATTCTAATACAATTTTAAAATTCAATTCTAAGAAGAACTAAATAGAGAATTTTAACACGTAATTATTTTTTTATTCTTCTATATTATTAGATGATAAATGACATTGTTTCCGTGGATGATTTTGTTAGGCCACGAACAGTAGTGAAACAGTTGCTTTCGGTGGAAACCTATTCTCTTGATTGGTGGAAGAAGAAGGCAACGAAGTTACTATTACAGGTAATTTTTCTGACACTCTCTGAGGCTGCATAGAAACTTCTCCCATCTCTCTCTTTGCGCGGCCCTCTCTTTGTTTGGTATTTTCTTTTACTGTTACAGGTAATCTTATTTTATTAGCTAATTTTTATCTGCAAGGTTAAAATTCTTACAAGTTCCCTCCAAGTAGAACTTTTGAGATACCCCAAAGTCTCATCCAAGTCTTCTTCCTTGGCAAAAGTGCCGTTCACGTCCTTTTCTTTAGCAAAAGACAGCTTTTGCCTCATCCCTCATTTACGTTTCTCTATTTTCTTTCATTTCAAAAGATTATTTCGTATTTCTTCATTTGTTTATAGGTTATATTATTTTAAAAGGGACATGAAAATATTATTAAATTATTTTATTTTACTTTATTCAGATTATAAATTGATTTTGTGTCATTAAAAGAGATATCTTATTATATTTAAGTTAAAATGAACTGTCTTTGTGTTGATTTTATTTAAGATTTGCTATATAGACACTATATTTTTGTATCAGGAGACACCTCTTTTTATTTTTAGATGTGAAATTATCAATTTGTCCTTTCGTATTTTTATATAGAATTGTTCGATTGAACAATAATAACGGACGGTTCAATTGGACAATCAAAATACGAAAAGATAAATTTGTAATTTCACATTTAAAAATAAAAAGAATTGTCTCGTTATAGCAAAATGTGTCTATATATCCAATCTTATTTAATTCATTTTAGAAAATGAACCGTTTCGCACAACTTCTCTCCCTTTTCTTTGCGGAAGACTTGCAGAGGTGACTGGTTGTAGGTCCTCCACTCTGTCGTCCAGGAGAGACGGTCCCTCTGAAAAGCCTTACTCTTTCATTATTGCTCAACTCACTTCTTTCATTGCATCACCTCTTTTACCCTCTCAGAGCTTCTCTTGGCGCCTGAGAATGGAGGGGCTGCCCATAGAGACACCTCATTTTTTTCTTTCAGTAATATAGCCTTCTTTTATTTTCAGCTCTTTTTTGGATACTTCTCAGACCGTTTGGAGCTTGAATATCATTAGGTGAGGAGATTCTTTTATATGCATTTCACATTTGCATAATATCTTGGAAATGAACGCCATTAATTTAAAGAAATTCATGATAACTATAATTAAAATGATAAAGCCTCATTTAAATAATATAGTAAAACATTGTAAACAAGTGTTTGCATGTTTTGTATATATTAGATATCGAATTTTATTTCTTTCATCGTGGAAAAAAATTCATAAATTGATAATAGTTAGAACAAATGAATGGTGAAAAGTCATTGATCCATTTGGACTTCTAATTGATCTTAGCTATATTTCTAAGTATAAAGTCAATTTTGTACTTGAACTCAGGCATTCTTTGTGTCAATGGGCCAACGAAGAGGTCTAAGTTGAAGCCCAGCTTGTCATATTCGGGCCTCAATTATGGCCTAAATTTGTAAATTAATGGCCTTAAACATTGAATTTGAATTGGGGCTAAGGCGCTAGGTTTGAGATCATTTTTAAGTCCATTTAATAAAAAGGATGGCTTAGTATTTTAAGCAAAGCTGTAAAATCATAAATCATACGGGTCATTTTGGCAAAATAATCAAAAATATTTTTATATTTATTATGGATAGTGATCCTTCCACATGTGTTTTGTATAGGTATTGTCTATTTTACCCTTTAAGTGTGGTGTAAATCGATTCACTGACTAATTTACTGAATCACTGTAGTATAAATTGGTTCACTGATCGAATCACTAAAATTAAATCTCTAAAATTTATCTAAATAAAACTATTTTTTATACTGAACAATAGATTGAATCACTTATTAATTCAAGATCACTGAATTTTTTTAAATAATTTCGTATGATATTAAAAATAAAAATACCCAAGAACCTGTATTCAATCTTTAGAAAAAAGGGTGGCGCCCTTTTATCTCTTTCTTGATTTCTTCCTTTTCTTGCAAAGGCTTTTGGTCTAGCGTAGGCCCTCAGGGACGGTCCCTCAATTATTGCTCATGAACTCCACTACTCTGTCTTTTCTTCTCTTCTCTCACTTCTCTCTCTCTGCTCTGCCGTCTCTCTCTCTGCTCTGCCGTCTCTCTCTTATCTTATTTAAGCTTTGGCCTCATCCCTCACTTACGTTTCTCTATTTTCTTTCATTTCAAAAGATTATTTCATATTTCTTCATTTGTTTTATTTGTTATAAGTTATATTATTTTAAGAGAGACATGAAAATATTATTAAATTATTTTATATTACTTTATTCAGATTATAAATTGATTTTGTGTCATTAAAAGAGATATCTTATTATATTTAAGTTAAAATAAAATGCCTTTGTATTAATTTTATTTAATTTATTTTAGAAAATAAACTTTTTCATACAATTTCTCTTCCTTTTGTCTCTTTCTTCCTTTTCTTTGCCGAAGACTTGCAGTATTATATTTAAGTTAAAATAAAATGCCTTTGTATTATATTTATTTAATTCATTTTAAAGAATAAACTTTTTCATACAATTTCTCCTCCTTTTTGTCTCTTTCTTCCTTTACATTGCCGAAGACTTGCGGTGACTGGTTGTAGGCCCTCCACTATGTTGTACAGCAGAAACAGTCCCTCTGAAAAGCTTCACTCTTTCATTATTGCTTAGCTCACTTCTTTCATTGCATCACCTCTTATCCTCTCAAAGCCTCTCTTAGGCGTGAGAATTACAGTGTAAAATGTGATGGTTTATGGGTTATGTAAGATCGTTTAGACAATCATATATAACTTTAGAATGTTGATTAATTGAAAGTATTAAGAATTGAGAAATTATATTCAATAAAGAGTATTATACATTTATATATAGCTTTTAATCGATCTTAAGACTACTATTTTAGTTAAATTCAAAATCTAATTCTAATCTAAAATAAATACTAAATCTGACCTTAGAGTTATTTTAGTTAAATTCAAATTCTAATTTTAATTTAAAATAAATATTAAATTTAATTATAAACAACAGGAAGAAGGATTTAAATATGGAGTGAAAGATTCTAATAAGGAGTAGAGAGGGGTCTAGTGAGGTACTAGGATTGAATTAATGAGGTTTAGGGATTAAGATGGATTAAAATAGGAAAATGATTTGTGCACCCTTTTTTTTACTCATTGCACTCTCTTTATCTGAAATTATAATTTTGTCCAAATTCAAAATTCGTCTTTTCTCTCTCCTTTTTAATTTTTTTTAGAAAAATTGTAATTTTAAAAAAAGAAAGTGTACAGTAGATAAAAAGATGAAAGTGTACAAATCATTTTTTTTTAAATATTAAAAAAGAGGAGACAAGATATGATGATGAGACAATGTAGACATTAAATAAGAAAATGGGAACCCCCAAAGTCTCCTCCAAGTCTTTTTCTGCATTCATTTTCCTTGGCAAAAGTGCCGTTCACGTGCCCAGTCGTGGAATATTTCTTCTTTAATAAAAGAGAGAAGCTTTTGGTTTTTATTTTATATTTGCTTTGGCTTGTTTTAAACTTCGAAAGATTATTTAATATTTCTTCATTTGTTTTATTTGTTATAGATTATGTTAGGGTAGTAATCCTCCGATACCGTTCACATGAACGAGGAAAATTGAACGGTTTATGCAAATTGTCGGTGAGCTGATTTACTGTTTATAAGAGAGAAGTCAGTTTTATTATATATGTGAAAGATAAAATTGGTAATAAATTAAAACTCGTATCTTGAATTACATAAAATGCACGTGGGAAGATTGCCACTCTTATATTATTTTAAAAGAGATATAAAAATATTATTGAATTATTTTATTTTACTTTATTCAATTATTAATTGATTTTGTTTTATAAAAGGGATATGTTATTATATTTAAGTTAAATATATGCCTTTGTGGTGATTTAATTTAATTCATTTTAGAAAGTGAACTTTTTCAAATAAAGGAGATATTATTATTGTTTTAATTTACTTAGAGATAGATTTTCTCACTTTATTTTAATTATTTATTTCTTCTATGTTATTAAATAAAATAAGGTATTGATTTATGTTGTTTTTAAAATTTTGAAAATGAAATAAGATAATGCATTTTACTAATTTGAAAAAGGGGTTACTATTTGTTTGGTATTTTCTTTTACTGTTACAGGTAATCTTATTTTATTAGCTAATTTTGGTAAAATTCTTAGAAGCCGCCCAAATTAACTCAAACACAAATATATTGCAACACCCAAAGGCTCCTGCAAGTCTTTCTCTCTGCATTCATTTTCCTTAGGCAAAAGTGCCGTTCACGTCCGTTTCTTACTATTATATTAATTTATTGTTAAAATTCTTAAGAGACCACTTGTGGAATCTTTCTTCTTTAATAAAAGAGAGAAGCTTTTGGTTTTTACTTTTTATTTGTTTGGTTTGTTTTAAACTTCGAAGATGAGTTTTTATTTTAGATAAAATTATGTATTTCATTTCAAAAGATTATTTCATATTCCTTCATTTGTTTTATTTGTTATAGGTTATATTATTTTAAAAGAGACATGAAAATATTATTAAATTATTTTATTTTACTTTATTCAGATTATAAATTGATTTTGTGTCATTAAAAGAGATATCTTATTATATTTAAGTTAAAATGAAATGCCTTTGTGTTGATTTAATTTAATTCATTTTAGAAAATGAACTTTTTTTAAATAAAAGATATTTTTTTTTTTTGAATTTATGTGTGGGAAACTGCGGGATACCCAACATAAAATTCCTACAAATGAGTCTACTACCCTTAAAGGCACATCAGGGCTAGCCGTTTACTGAGGTAGGAGACAAGCAGTTGAGCTACATCTATCTGGGAGATATTATTATTGTTTTAATTTACTTAAAGATAGATTTTCTTTATTTTATTTATTTATTTGTTCTATGTTATTAAATAAAACAAGGTATTGATTTATATTGTTTTTAAAAGTCTGAAAATGAAATAAGATAGTGCATTTTACTAATTTGAAAAAGGGGATGGTATTTATAAGAAAGAAAATGACAAATTGATTTTCTTTAAAAAGTGAAATAAAGAAAATATTTTATCGTTTATTTTGATTTGTTTTATGTACTTTGATTTTTGATTTAAATATAAAGTAAGGTATTATTTTGGTTATGAATTTTAATTGATGGAATTTAGAATGGGATCTTTATCTCTCTCAATTCTTTTATCTTCTTCCTTTTTCTTTTTGTTCTGTTAATTTACTATGCAAACCGACATTATGTCGGAAGATCCGATCACTGTCGTCAGAAGATCCAAGAGGTCAGTCCACATAGGACTAATCCTAGTTTATGAAGTGGTTATTTCATTTAGCCTTCTTTATTTTCAGCTCTTTTTTTGATTATTTATTTGAAAGTTAATTTTATTACTCTAAAAAGGAAATAGGTAAAAAAAACTTAAAAAAAAAAAAATTCAAATTACATCAATCTATTAACAACTTTCTCATATAGCAACACTCGCTGCTTGACAAAAGAATCTCTAGCTGAGTTTCCTGACTTAGGAACCATCTTTAGACCACCTTTTTGTTCTTTGCCCAATGGCTTGGAGTTTATGGTGCAGTTTTGTAAACCTGTTGGGAGTTTCTTTGATCTGTCCCGGATCGTGGGCGGAGTTCTTGAAATCCTGGCCTTTGGTTCGCCTGCATTATAGAACGAAACTTGTGTGGAACACTATTCCAGCTGCGGTTTTGTGGACCATATGGAGAGAGAGGAATTCTAGAGTGTTTGAGGGAAGGAAGTTGGAATTCAACAAACTTTTTGAAACGGCCAAATGGAGATTAAGCTCGTGGCTGTGTGCTAACAAGGAATTCAAGGATTTCAAAGCCGATGATTTGCGTCTGTCGCTGGATGGATGTCTGGGTCCCACACTCAAGAGGGGAAAACCTACTATTCGATGGGTTTCTCCACCACCTGGATCGTGGAAGTTCAATGTGGATGGGGCATCTAAAGGTAAACCTGGGCCAGCTGGAATAGGGGGAGCCCTTAGGAATCATTTGGGATTTACTCGAATTGCTTTCTCAGAGTCAGTTGGGATCAAGGAGTCAAATGAGGCGGAACTTCTTAGTATTAGGAGGGCATTGTCCCTAGGGGTGTCTATAAGGGGGTAAGATTAATTATTGAAAGTGACTCTTCTAATGCTATCAAATGGGCTAAAGGTCTGAAGCGTTTCCATGGAGACTAATTACCTTAGTGAGAGAGATAAAGGAGTTATTAGAGGATCTGGATGTATCTTTCTCTCAAATTAGCAGGTCAGCAAATGGGGTGGCGGATTTTCTGGCAAAAAATATAGTAGATGAGACTATTTGCGGCACTTTCTTTGCCGCGGGCACCTAGCATATGTCTTAGTTTACTATGGTGTTATATTATTTCCTTTCTCTCCTTCGTGTATCTGAGATTTGGGTGGGGGGGGGGGGGGGGGGTCTAATTCTCTTAGGCCACCTCCTCCTTTTGTAGTTTGTTGTTCTTCTCTTTATTAATAAAAATCTATTCTAAACGGTTTCAAAAAAAAAAAAAAATCTTAACATAAAAAATATTGATAGAATGACAAATCCTCTCAACTTTGTCAAGATAAATTTAAGGGCAGGGAAAACTCAATACCTAATCTATCACAACCTGTGAATCACCTTCAACTAAACTCCCTTGAACCTTCAGCTCTTCCAACTCCAAAATTCCTCTCCATATAGTAAACAATTCAAACTTAATAACCGACCCATTACGAATAGGACCTTCAAAGGAAATCAACGTATTCCCAAACTCGTTATAAATGAGTCCATCATAACCAGCTATACCAACTTCTCGCATGCAAGTCCCATCAAAATTAAGCTTGAGTACCTTAGGAACTCTTTTTTGGATTCTTCTCGGATGGTTTGGAGCTTGAACATGGTTGGGTGAAGAGATTCAAACACATTTAAAATTTAATTATTTTAAATTTCATTTCTTTTATTTGCATTTCACATTTGCATAAGATCTCGGAAATGAACGCTATTAATTTAAAGTAATTCATGATAACTATAACTAAAATGATAAAGCCTCATTTAAATAATATCGTAAAACATGGTAAACATGTGTTTCCTTGTTTTGTATATATTAGATATCGAATTTTATTTCTTTCATCGTGGAAAAAAAATCATAAATTGATAAAAGTTAAAAGAACAAATGAATGGTGAAAGTTCATTCATCTATTTGGATTTCTAATTGATCTTAGCTATATTTCTAAGTACATAGTCAATTTTGTGCTTGAGCTCCATTCTTTGTGTTAATGGGCCAACCAAGAGTTCTAAGGCGAAGTCCAACTTGTGATATTCGGGCCTCAATTATGGCCTAAACTTGTAAATTAATGGCCTTAAATATTGAATTTGAATTTGAATTTGAACTGGGGCTAGGGTGCCGGGCTTGAGATAATTTTTAAGCCCATTTGATAAAAATGGTGGCTTAGTATTTTAAGCAAAGTTCTAAAATCATATGGGTCTTTTTTGCAAAATAATCAAAAATATTTATATATTTATTATAGGTAACAATACTCATTTTATGTAATTGGATATGAAATTTAGGAATTTTGTCTATTTTACCCTTTCATTAACGTGTAAATTGATTCATTGACCACTTCATAGAATCTCTGCAGTATAAATCAATTTATTGACCGAATTATTAAGGGCTCTTTAAAATTAAATTATTAAAATTTAACTAAATAAAATTATTATTTTTTATACACAACAGAATGACTATTGATTGAATCATTAAATTTTTTAAATGATTTCATTCAACATAAGAGGAAAATGGAAAATACTAAGAATCGTATTCAATTATCGGAATAGAAACTTTTTCACGTGACTTCTGGCTCCTTTTATCTCTTTCTTGATTTCTGCCTTTTCTTGCACAGACTTTTGGTCTAGTGGTAGGCCCTCCTACTCTGTTGTAAAGCAGGGACGGCCCCTCAATTATTGCTCACCCACTCCACTGCTCTGTCTTCTCATCTCATTTCTTGCTCTTTGGTCTGCCCTCTCTTTTCCTGCCATTCTCACCGTGAGCAGGCTGAATTAACCAGCCACTCGCCGCCGCCTTCCTCTTCCCTGTGTTGCACGTACGGCCACCCTGTGTGGACAACCTTTTTCTTCCAACCGACCGACGCTTTTCCTTCCGTTTGGAGCTCCCCACTCCAAGCTCAGCCGAAGACTGCTACAGGTATTTTCATTTTGGTTATTACAGTCATCTTCCCTCTTTTTTCTTCTTCTCCCTCTGTAATCACTCCCAGCCAGCGCTGGGACTGTTTTGTTGTGGGTTTCTCACTGTTTCTTTAAACTCCTTCATCTTTTCTCCATTCTATCTCATCTCACTCCAATTTCTTCTCTTTTACACTCTCTCAGGCTGCGTAGAAACTTCTCCCTGTGTGGACATCCTTTTTCTTCAAACCGACCGGCGATTTGCCCTCCGTTTGGAGCTCTCCACGCCCAGCTCAGCCATCTCTCAGCCGAACACTATTACAGGTATTTTTCATTTGGTTAATACAGTCATCTTCCCTCTCTCTTCTTCTTCTCTCCCTCTGTAATCACTCCCATCCAGCGCTGGCACTGTTTTGTCTACTTCATGTGTCATGCAGTTTTTGTTGTGGGTTTCTCATTGTTTCCTTATACTCCTTCATTTATTAAATTTATTTAGTAGGGTTTTTTAAAAAAAATGAGTAGTTTAGAAATTTAATTATATGCTTGACCTTTTCGGTTTGTATTTGAAATATGACCGAAAAGACCATATTATTGGTATTTTGTTCTACTACTTTTTAACTTTTTGAAATTTATTACATTAGTACTATATTTATTTATTCTATCATACAAATAATTTTTTTGACTTAAAAATGATTTCATTTCTATTGCGTATAATATTCGTTATTTTTTTTAGTCGTATTATAATAGTTATAATTATTTAAAAAATAATAATTTTAGATAATTTTATTTTTATCTTGATTACGTTACTTATGGTTAGTTTAAGTTATTTGAATGAGAGGATAAATAACTTTAACAATTTGTAGAAACATGATGTCATGTCTTCAATTTTTTTTAATTTCAAAAAAGTAAATTTTGAGGTTCTTATTTTTTTAAACATCACTTATTTCATAAAATTCAGGAGTGCAAAATTTGGCTTGCCCGACGTCTTGGGCAATAAGTTTCTCTCCTCTTTTGTTTTATTTTTAAATATCGGTATTTTATTATTATTTTATTTTAATTGAATTAAAAAATAAATTAATAATCCAAAAGGAAGATGGATTTAAAAAAAAAAAATCAGCCGATACGGCCTATATCTGGGCCAATATTGGTCTGATATCGGTCGAGATATCGACTTGGGCCCACCACCCTTTTGAATTTTTTTTTTGAAGATCAATATTAATTGTATCGGTCGATATATATCGCCGATATATCGGTCATATCAACCGAGAAATGGTGTGTAAGACTGATACAATACGTTTCGGCAGATATAATGCAGTGCTTGAGAAATGGTGTGTAAGATTGATACAATACGTTTCGGAAGATATAATGCGGTGCTTAAAAAACGATATAATCCGTATGCAATGGTGGGTTCCGATGTGTATTTTGCCTCCATGAAAAAGACGTGAGTAGAACCAAAATGTGAAAGTGAGTATCACTTACTCGTGAGGGATTAAAATAAATCGGTTCGAACACCGACTGTATATGTGGAGTGTACCCAGGAGTTGAGGCGTAGCCGTCTAACGGCCTATCGGACCCAATCATGGGTATGATGTGATTAATGTGCAATCATTTCAAAACCTTTTTGAAATGTATGATATTGTATATAATTATGTGAAATCTGTTACTGTGATGATGCATGTGTTGAGGTGGTGGCTCAATTCCACCAAGATTTTCTCCTTAAAATAAGGAGTGCCTGGCGGAAGATCTACAAAGAGTCTAAGCTGGGTGACATTGACTTGTGCTTCAAATCTCGGCTGCTTGATGGTATTAGCACATTCCATTCTTGGAATATTAAGATGCCAAATTGAATAAAGTATCTTTATCATATTTGCTAAAGTTGGCTCATCAAGATACGATGAATATATCATGGATATTCATGGGACGTGTTGAGCCCTGGTGGCCCATAGCATATATGTCGAGGAAAGGTTTCAAGAAAGTGCCCTTTGGCCATGTGATACAGACGGGTATCCAAGGTGTGTATGATGGGCTGCACATCAATGGCAAGGAAGAGGCAACCAACGTGAAGGGGTGTGGAATCCCAAGTGGACACCGAGAGAGGGAGAGCAAAAAGTACGGCCTTTGGCCGGGCCTTTAATAGCCGCATGGAGTGGTCCATTGCAGTGGTGGCAATAGAGGTTTGCTCTCAACAGTGAAGATCCATGGAAGGAGCCGTAGATCTGATAATGTTGGGAGGACAGCTGAACGGCCGGAGAGGGGCGGAAGCAACAGTGCAGTACCGCTGAAGATCTGGTTTTCAGATCTGTGAGTGGCAGCCAGCAGAAGTGCGGCTGGAAAGACGAAGCCCCTTCGCCAGAGCAGGAGTGCAAATCTGTGTGTGTGTGGGGGACACCATCATCGGAGACGCTCGCGTTTGAGAAGCATATCGGGAGTTGCTCGTAGGACGCAGGAAGCGTAGAGGGAGGAACACAGAAGTTGGGTTCACTATTCTGGGTATGAGAGAGATTTACATCAACTGAGAGGTGACGTTGGTGTGTTATACACATGAGTATACAAGGGGCTCGAGACTTTCGGTTTGGGCTCGTGACTCATGGGAGTCATTAATTTTGTACATGTATTTTTTCTCTTTTTTTATAGTGAATATTCTGTCGCTCCATGGACGTAGGCCAGGTGGGCCGAACCACGTTAAAATATTGTGTTGTGCTGTGTTTTTATTCCATTTGATTATTCTTGTTTATTCCGCTGTAAGCGCTAACAAGTGGTATCAGTAGCTTTGGTTGAAGACCAGTGACTCGTGGGTGATCGGAATACAACACAATGAGCATAAGAGGAGTGCCAAACACAAAGTTCGAGGTGGAGCCCTTTGACGGGACAGACGGCTTTGCAGAAGAATATTCACGACTGAGAGTGGGACGTGAGTGTGGGCTGGAGAGAAATTTGCAGCAAAGGGAACTTCTAGAGGACTCTCGGATTGGGCGTTGTTTAAAGGGGATGTGTAAAAGGTACACAAGGTAGAAGGTGTGCTTGCAGGAACAGAAGGCAAATTATCCTTTTGAGTCACACGACAGCACAACATAGCCATCGTGAGTTGCAAGGTTTCCAAAATGTATTTCTACAAATACATACAATCTGAGCGATTGCACGTCAGCCAGAGGTGCTACTGGGCGGTCGAGTACAAGTCAGATCTGGAGTTGATCTGAGAAGAAGACTATCGTTGGTCATAGGAAGGTGGAGCAGCACGGGCGAGCAGAGGGCAGAACTTCCACTGCAGGTGGAGCAAGGCCGAGAGCGGTCATGTGCAGTGGAGGATCATCGTCAACGGAGGTTGGTGGATTTCTCGTCAAGGTGGAGATTGTTGAGGTGGTGGCTCAATTCCACCAAGATTTTCTCCTTAAAATAAGGAGTGCCTGGCGGAAGATCTACAAAGAGTCTAAGCTGGGTGACATTGACGTGTGCTTCAAATCTCGGCTGCTTGATGGTATTAGCACATTCCATTCTTGGAATATTAAGATGCCAAATTGAATAAAGCATCTTGATCATATTTGCTAAAGTTGGCTCATCAAGATACGATGAATATATCATGGATATTCATGGGCCGTGTTGTGCCTTGGTGGCCCATAGCATATATGTCGAGGAAAGGTTTCAAGAAAGAGTGCCCTTTGGCCATGTGATACAGACGGGTATCCAAGGTGTGTACGATGGGCTGCACATCAATGGCAAGGAAGAGGCAACCAACGTGAAGGGGTGTGGAATCCCAAGTGGACACCGAGAGAGGGAGAGCAAAAAGTACGGCCTTTGGCCGGGCCTCTAATAGCCGCATGGAGTGGTCCATTGCAGTGGTGGCAATAGAGGTTTGCTCTCAACAGTGAAGATCCATGGAAGGAGCCGTAGATCTAATAATGTTGGGAGGACAGCTCAACGGCTGGAGAGGGGCGGAAGCAACAGTGCAGTACCGCTGCAGATCTGGTTTTCAGATCTGTGAATGGCAGCCAGCAGAAGTGCGGCTGGAAAGACGAAGCCCCCTTCGCCAGAGCAGGAGTGCAAATCTGTGTGTGTGTGGGGGACACCATCATCGGAGACGCTCGCGTTTGAGAAGCATATCGGGAGTTGCTCGTAGGACGCAGGAAGCATAGAGGGAGGAACACAGAAGTTGGGTTTACTATTCTGGGTATGAGAGAGATTCACATCAACTGAGAGGTGACGTCGGTGTGTTATATACATGGGTGTATAAGGGGCTCGGGACTTTCGGTTTGGGCTCATGACTCATGGGAGTCATTAATTTTGTACATGTATTTTTTCTCTTTTTTATAGTGAATATTCTGTCGCTCCATGGACGTAGGCCAGGTGGGCCGAACCACGTTAAAATATTGTGTTGTGCTGTGTTTTTATTCCATTTGATTATTCTTGTTTATTCCGCTGTGAAATGGTAGAGAACTCTCTCAACATTTGTTATGGTGATATTGTATGAAACCTTGTGAACCTATGATTATGCTAAGCTTAATGATTTGAGTTATGCCGTGTTGAACTTCATGAACGTGGGATTATGTTAAATTAGGTAAATGATTAATCCTAATAAAGATGAAATTTACTTGTGAATATGATATTATTTGTGAAAAGATGTGTGAATACTGTTAGGATTATTAGTGGAATCGAACGAAAATAAATCAAGCACAACACATCACAATATTTACGTGGTTCAGTCCAACCTTGGCCTATATCTACGGAGCGACAGAAATCTTCACTATTAGATCAAAGATAATACAAATACAAGATGAGTCACTCCCTGAGTTTAACCCAAAACTCAAATCCCCAAGTCCCATGTACACCAATCTCTTGACCCACTCTCATACCCAGAAGAATCTACTCACCATCTATCTCACTCCCTGATATGCTTCTTGTGCGCCCCTACATCACCACCATATGTTGTATATGGATAACCCAAGCACACTCGAAGACTTCGTCACTGTGCATATGAGGTTCGGCCCACCTCATGCCCACTTCAATGCATACTATTGTCTCTTGTATCATGACATTTTTAAGTTGTTTTCAATGTATGGTGTTGGGTTTTCCGACGTACACCTCTATCTAGGGGGCCATCAATAATGATGGGCATATGAATGTTTTAAATTTATTAAACTTGAATACCTAATTCACTTAAAAAAACCTTGATTAGAAAAATTAAAACATATTTTTAAAAACAATAAAAGTTTATAATGTAAAAAAGAAGACCATTGATTGGAGTTCATTGCTTCTTATTATAACTGTAGATATCAACAAATAATTATTTTTGTTATTCTTCTATTTTAATATATTTTATTAGATGATAAATGGAATTCCTTTATATTCTTATGTTCAATTCTAAGATAAACTAAATAGAGAATTTTAACAATTGAAATTCCTTTATATTCTTATAATTTTAAAAAATTTATAGTCATTTATATTCTAGAGTTGTTTTTGCAATTAGAGTATTAAAAGTTTTAGAGTTCAATTCTAAGAAGGACTAAATAGAGAATTTTAACAGTTAATTATGTATTTTATTCTTCTATTTTATTAGATGATAAATGAAATTGTTTCCTTGTATGATTTTGTTAGGCCACGAACAGTAGTGAAACAGTGGACCCAGTGTCGGCCACTGTTTTTGACTTGTCTAATTCGGTGGCTTTCGGTGGAAAGCCTTCTCTCTTGTTCGGTGGAAGAAAAACGCAAGGAAGTTACTGTTACAGGTATTTTTTCTTTTACACTCTCTCAGGTTTCATAGAAACTTCTCCCATCTCTCTCTTTGCTCTGCCCTCACTCACTCTCTCTCTTGCTGCCATGCTCACCATGAGCAGGCTGTGAGTTAACCAACCACTCGTCCCTTCTTCCATTGCTGTTGCTGCTCAGCCAGCACCACCGGTGCCGCTGCCTTCCTCTTCCCTGTGTAGCACAGACGGCCACCCTGTATGGACAGGCTTTTTCTTCCAATCGATCTGCGCTTTTCCTTCCGTTTGGAGCTCCCCACGTCCAGCTCATCCATCTCTCAGTCAAACACTGTTACAGGTATTTTCATTCTGGTTATTACAGTCATCTCCCCTTTATTCTGCTACTTTTAAACTTTTTGAAATTTATTAAATTAGTACTTTTGTATTTATTCACTGAAAAAACCTTGATTAGAAAAATTAAAGCAAATTTTTAAAGACAATAAAAAATTAAAAATAGTTTAAAGTAATTAAAATGCAGAGATTCAAAAGAAGACCACTGATTGGAGTTCATTACTTCCTATTATAATGGTAGGTATCTAACACTTACTTATTTTTGTTATTATTCTATTTTATTAGATGATGAATAATTTTATAGTTTTTTCTACATAATAAATTATAAAATTCTTTTAGGGCCCAAATATTATTTGTTTCAACTTAATGAACAAACCATGAACATGATATGAAATGTGGTAAAATAAATTTTTATATGATTTATATTATCAAATAATTCTACAATTTTTTTTTTTGAAAATTAATTCTAATACAATTTTAAAATTTTAAAATTCCAATGTTCAATCTCCAACATAAGGCACGTGTCAAAAGATCGCCTTGAATTTGACCATTCTCCTATGAATTCCATCCTTATCCAATTTTACTTAAATTTGAGTTACACATGAGTTTCTACTACTGAATAAAATGGAACCTTGAAAATCATGGCTTCACTAATTTGATCAAGGGAATTTTTAATAAACATCTATAATGAAAAAGACTATATTCTTTATTGCTCTATTTTATAAAAAGGTTTTCATTTCACATATTTGTGTTATTAACACATGTATTTAAACCATATTAATTACATTCCATTATCTTTTCATCTCCGAGCAATTTTTAGAATTCTCCTAATAACAACTATTCATAATTCAATCTTGTATTATTAGCAATCCACTCGCGCATCTTTTCTTACACTTCTTTGTCACATACATTCTCCATTCATTATTTTTATAACATGAACATTTCCACCTCACATTGAAGGTAAAACTAATCCCACAGATACACAAACTAAGTCAGCACTTTTCTATACCTATTCCTTAATTGTTTATAAGTTTATACCTCAATAGTAATCACAATTATGAATGTCACATTTATTTTTGTAAATGAACTTTTTCTCCATTAGCATGTTTGTTTTCAAATTTAAGATTTTTGTTTGCCAGTAAATTTGAAAAGTCTCTGAGATATATCGGTGATACAAATCATCTCAGCTCAGTATTAACGAGACGTGACCAAATTAGCCATATATGATATATATCCTCCAAAACATATCGGAGAGTTCAAAAATGATACGTATTGACTGACATGTATCAACCGATACTTGGACCCCTTCAATTCTCATGAGTTCATTTCAGTTAAAGAGTTAATTTTTTTCTCCTCCTTATATTAAATTCAAAGGTGAGATCAAGTTTATCACAATAGAATTTTGTTACACAGTAAAATTTTCTCCTAAAATTTCTTTTGGAAAATAAAAATTAAAACCAAAATTAGTTGACCCATTAAACGCAAAATGGACTGTTTGTTCATTCAGACGGGAAAAAAATGGAAGGGTAAAATAGTAATTTGCCACACAAAAATGAAAATCGGGCGTGTAGAGAAAAAAAAAGTAAGGTGTCTATATGGATAGCCTTTAATATTAAATATTATTATATTAGCACTTAGTATGGGAGATGTTATATGGGCCCCACTAAATGAAAATGAGGTCAGAGTCTAGGCGGGTGGCGAACGGGTGTGGACAGATGACAAATGGATGCGTATCAACCTATAACAATCGATATATATATAGTTTCACTGATACGGATTGCCTGTATAGGTGAAATAATTTTTTTACCTCAGGACTTTATCCTAACGGTCAAGTCCATATCTGAATTTTAAAGTTTGAGAACCAGTGTAATTAGAATAAGAGTCATTCCATCATTATCTTAATTTATATTATAGTACGATGAAATAATATACAATCTTGTGAAAATTAAAAAATTTCTTTTATTAAAGTAGAAACCAATGATCACATAAATGACTTGTTGTGAGTTTACATGTTGAGATACCCTATTTGATTACGAGCCTCGAGAGTTAAGCGATTACTAGATATATTTTAATTGGTCATTTCTTATTTGAAATGCATTTAACCTAAATCACAAATAATTACTCTCATACTTTTTTATGCTATCATTTATTTGACAGTTCAATAGAAATAATTAATATGAGTAACTTCTTTTTGCATTGATGGAAACTTGATTTTAAAACTTCCTTCAAAAAAGAGTGGTTTTTGACCAAACACCCAAGACTTTTATAGTTTTTAAGAACATGATTTGATTTTTCTAATCAAAATTATTTTTATTAGCCTTACATTCAATTAGTTTTGAGTGTTACTGTTTGGCAAAGACTTCTCACCCTTTGTCTCTTTCTCCCTTTCCTTGTTCAAGACTTGGCTCTTTCAAAATTTGAATGATGAAGACGCGGTTGTAAAGCTAAAGCAGGTACAATTATTGCTCTCTATTCTTATCTCACTTCTTTCTTTTTCTCTGCAATTTCTTCCTGTCCTTCGTCTTTTCTCCAGTCTATCTCATCTCTCTCCAATTTCTTTTCCTTTACATTCTCTCAGCAAACTTCTCCCTTCTCTCTCTCTCTCTCTGCTCTTCTCAGCCAGCACCACCGGTGCCGTCTCCTTCCTCTTCCCTGAATTGCGCGGAACGCCCACCCTGTGTGGACGTCCTATTTCTTCCAACCGACGGGAGCTTTACCGTCCGCTTGGAGCTCTCCACGCCCAGCTCACCCATCTCTCAGCCGAACACTGTTGCAGGTATTTTCATTTTGGTTATTACATTCATCTTCCCTTTATTCTACTCTACTACGTTTAAACTTCTAGAAATTTATTAAATTAGTACTGCTTTATTTATTCACTTAAAAAAACCTTGATTAAAAAAAACTAAAGCTTATTTTTAAAGACAATAAAAAATTATGATTAAAAATAATTTAAAGTAGTGAAAATGCAGAGATTCAAAAGAAGACCATTGATTGGAGTTCATTACTTCCTATTATAATTGTTGGTATCTAACACTTAACTATTTTTGTTATTATTCTTTAAATCTATTTTATTAGATGATGAGTGGAATTGTTTCCTTATATGATTGTATAGTTTTTTTTATGAGTGGATTTTTGTTGTTGATCTCCTTATTTTGTTTTACTTTGTCATCGCCGGTGATACTATTTATCGTCGGAGTTACTATTCCAATAAGACTCCGTCGTCTCCATATCTCTGAGGATCTCTGTTGTAGAGCTCTTTTTATTTTGTTTTACTCTGTCCTCGCTGGAGTTACTATTCCCATTGGAGCCAAAGAGAAGAATTTCTTCTTCTCCTTTTTCCCATTATCATCTTCTAATTTACTAATTTAGTCAATTCAATAAAGGAATGTCGTAGAAGAATTTGAAAGAAATGACATCTTTGTTATAATAAAAAATAATGAGTTATTCTGAAGTTAAAAGCTTGAAGCAACCATGATAACCAATAAATTTAAAACAAGATAACTTATTATTGTCTCCACTCTGTTGTAAAGCAGGGACAGTCCCTCAATTCTTGCTCTTGCTGCTCAGCCAGCACCGCCGGTGCCGCCGCCTTCCTCTTTCCTCTGTTGCACGTACGGCCACCCTGTGTGGACAGCATTTTTCTTACAACCGACCGGTGCTTTGCTGTCCGTTTGGAGCTCCCCACGCCCAGCTCATCCATCTCTCAGTCGAACACTGTTACAGGTATTTTCATTTTTGTTATTACAGTCGTCTACCCTTTATTCTACTACTTTTAAACTTTTAAAAATTATTAAATTTGTACTTATTTAATTCTTCATTTAAAAACCTTGATTAGAAAAATTAAAGGATATTTTTAAAGACAATAAAAAATTAAGCAAAAAACGTTGCCTAGCTATAGTTTTTAAACATCATGTTTCAAATCAACTCAAGACCTTAAAAGCCCATTTAACTCATTTTGCAAACTAATTTTCAAATCTTTGGATCAAGCATCCCAGAGTGTCCATTTTTAATGAAAATTGGCAAGTAGTCTTATTTTCTTTAATAAAAGAGAGAATATTTTGCCATCTTTGTGCAGCAGCACAAGTACCTTTATTTGGACTATTCAAAAGAAAAAAAAACTTAATAAATTTCTATTGGTTTATTTATTTAATTTGGGTTATTTTAAAACAAAAAATTAAAAATGGAATTTTTATATTTGCTTTGGTTTGTTTTAAACTTAGAAGATCAGTTCTTATTTTAGATAAAATTATGTATTTCATTTCAAAAGATTATTTCATGTATCTTCATTTGTTTTAGGTTATGTTATTTTAAAGGGGACATGAAAATGTTATTAAATTATTATTTTTTACTTTATTAAGATTATGAATGATTTTGTGTTATTAAAAGATATATCTTATTATATTTAAGTTAACATGAAATGCCTTTGTGTTGATTTACTTTAATTCATTCTAGAAAAATGAACGTTTTCAAATAACGGAGATATTATTGTTGTTTTATTTTACTTAAAGATGGATTTTCTTCCTGTATTTTATTTATTTATTATAGTAATAATTTAGTAAAACATAGTAAACAATTGTTTCCATGTTATTTATATGTTAGATATCGAATTTTATTTCATTGATCATAGAAAGAATTCATAAATTGATGAAATTTAAAAGAACTAATGAAAGAAAAGACATCCATCCATTTGGGCTTCTAATTGATCTTAGCAGCTAGATTTCTAAGCATAGGGTCAATCTTGGGTTTGAGATCAAGCATTCCTCGTATTAATTGGGCTTGGGCTTAATACAGTTTAGGCCAGCCTGAATCTAGTCGTTGCTCTGCCTAGGCCCTAGATGAAACAAATTTATTTAAAGGCAATTTTTTTTCCGAAATAGTTAAGAGTAGACTTTCATTAAAAAAAAAAAAAGAATTACAGAGCAAAGAAGAACTAAAAAGGAGGTGGCCTATGGGAAATAAACCCCCACCGAAAAGACAAAAATAAAAAAAGCACATCCAAAAGAAGAAGAAGTAGCGACCCAAAAAAGCTATCCGCCCGGTGAAAAGAACGTGCCACGGGTCGCCCCTTCGACACCGTTCTTAGCGAGGAAGTCTGCAATCCCATTTGTAGATCTACTAATCTGAGAAAAAAATACTTCCAAGCCCTTTGATAATTCCTTAATCTCCCTAACTAAGGAGATCAATCTCCAAGGTGGTCGTTTTAAACCCTTGGCCCATTTGATAGCATTGGAAGAGTCACTTTCAATAATTAAATTCTCCCCCCTTAAACCTGCCCCTAAGTAAAGAGCTTTCCTAATACCGAGAAGTTCCGCCTCATTAGACTCCTTAATTCCAACGGACTCTGAAAACGCGACACGAGTGAAACCCAGATGATTCCTAAGAGTGCCACCAATCCCAGCCGGTCTAGGTTTTCCTTTTGATGATCCATCGACATTAAACTTCCATGACCCAAAAGGCGGGGGAGCCCAATCAAACTTCGGTTTGCCTTTCTTAAGTGGGGGACCCAAACAACCATCCAGAGAACGGCACAAGTCCTCCGCTTTGAAATCCTTGAATTCCTTATTAGCGCAAATCCACGAACATAATTTCCAATTTGCTAGGTTTTATTACACGGGTACTTTTTTATTTTGACCATTTACTAATTTGGTCAATTCAATAAAAGAATATTGTAATGAATAGGCTTAAGCATTGAATTTGAATGGGGCTTAGGTCTCGCCAATATCGGCCGCTCGGCCGATACACACTGACATTTTTTTAAAAAAAAATTAGGAGAGAGAAAGAGATCATTGGTAAGCTCATTTCATAAATAGGTAGGCTTAGGCTTTTAAGTGAAGGTGTCAAAAATGCCTTGAAAAGACAACTTAATATTTGATTTGACATGGAAAAAACCCCTCTCTCAATTAGGGGTTAAAATATTGCACCTGGCGATATATCAGCCGTTATATCAATATCGGCAATACCGATATATGGCCGATATTTTTCTCTCATCTGACTTTTTTTCAAAAAACTTAAGAAAATTTTCAGAAAATGAAAAAAATTATGAGCTTCATTGATATGTAACAGAAAATGAAAAAAATTATGAGCTTCATTGATATGTAATTTTTTCGTTAAGCATCTGTCATTTACTTGTTCAAATGAATTTTTAAAGTTACCAACTTGAGAATATTAAATGCTTTTATTTAAAATGATGAAAATTTACAAAATTTAAAATTTTAAGTGAAAAAATTACATGCAATCTATTTTTTAAACCAACCTTGATATCAATATTTAAACTCTTTATATGATATCAATTATCAGTATGATATGAAAGAAATAACAATAGATATCTATATGATTTTAATATTTTATATGATAAACTCTAATTTTCAATTTGATTTTCATTTTAATTTTATATTAAAAAGTCTATTTTCCAGTATGATTGTGTCTACGAATATGTTATCATTTAAAAAATTGATTTTGTAAATTAAAAAAATCAATATCGGGTGGATATCGACATTTCAAAAAATTGAAAATTATAAATTACAATATCGGGCTGTTTTATCTTCTTTTTTTTCCTGGAAATTTAAAAAATCAAATATCAATCGATATGTCAAAAAATCTTGGTTGATGAGCTTTTTCTTTCTTTTCTTTTGGTCCATAGGTTAGAAAAATTAAAGCATATTTTTTAAGACAATAAAAGTTATGATTAAAAATAATTTAAAGTAATGAAAATGTATAGATTCAAAAGTAGACCATTGATTGGAGTTCATTACTTCTTATTATAATGGTAGGTATCAACACTTAATTTTTTTATTCTTCTATTTTAATATATTTTATTAGATGATAACTGGAATTGAATCCTTATATGATTTTATAGTTTTTTTTTTTTTTTTAACATAACGCTGTTATTAGGTGGCTCCATAAACTGTAAATTTATCTTTTATTCTTTTTAATTTAGTGGTTATATTTTTGTCAATTTTAATTTGAATTAATAATAAAAATGTTCTTGGGCCCAAATAATATTGCTTGGGCTTAATGAATAAACCAAGAACATGAGATGAAGTGTTGTTAAATAAATTCTTATACGAATTATATTATCAAATAATTCTAATACAATTTTAAAATTATAAAATCATTAAAATATAAAAATTCCAATATTCAATTCTATGATGATCTAAATAGAGAATTTTAACAATTGAAATTCCTTTATATTTTAGAATTTCTCAGAATTCCATTTTTTTTATAGACTTGTTTTTGCAATTAGAGTATTAAGAGTTTTTCTAGTCATTTATGTCTGATACTTTTTTTCTCATTTGGTTATTTGTAGGTAGCTTGTCTGCTTGAAAATGGCAGAGTGGTTGACCACATTGTTCAATTGTTGTATTCCGAAAGCTGGGGAGGATTTGTATCTTTCCATTAAACACCACATCTGCTATCTTATTCGGTGCAAGAGATATGTAAAAGAACTTACAAATGAAGTTGATAGATTGAGGGCATGGAGAGAACATTTGCAGGTATTGGTTGAAGAAGCTCGTAGGAATGGAGATGATATCTATCCAATTGTGCAAGACTGGATAACAAAAGTCGAAAATTTTGAAGCCAATGTAAAGGAAATTGCAGATGTGGATGAGAAGAATATGAAATGTTTGAAAGGATGGCATCCTAATTGTAGCTCCCGCTACCGTTTAGGTAAAGAGGCGAAGATGAAGATCAATGATGTGAAAGATCTCCACAATGAAGGAGGGAAGTTCAGTACTATTGCTTCTGTTGCACTCCGTCCACCTCCTGCAAGCTTTGATGAGGTCCATCGTGGAGATTTTGAAGCCTACGAATCAACAAGATCAACAATGGACCAAATCATGGAGGCCTTAAAAGATGTCAACATTAGCATCGTTGGAGTCTTTGGAATGGGAGGCGTAGGAAAGACTACCCTTGTGACAGAAGTAGGCATGCAAGTGAGGAAAGAGAGGCTTTTTGAAGTTGTAATAAGTGTGACAGTGTCACTGAATTATACTGTGAAAGAAATCCAAAGAGAAATAGCAGGAAATTTAGGCTTGAAATTAGAAGAAGAAATGGCATCAGACCAAAGAAGAGCCAAGTTGTTCAAAAAATTGAAGGAGACAAATATCCTTCTAATTTTAGATGATTTATGGAAAGAATTAGAGTTGGGTGAAGTAGGGATTCCAATTGGGAAAGACCACAAGGGCTGCAAAATTGTATTGACATCTCGAAGTATAGATGTATGCAACTTGATGAAATGCCAAGCGATGATTAAAGTAGACGTCTTATCAGAACAGGATTCATGGAAGTTGTTTAAAACAAGTGTAGGTGATGTTGCCGACTCTCCGGAATTGCACAGTATTGCACAGGAAGTTGTCATGGAATGTGGAGGATTACCACTAGCTATTGTCACAGTTGGACGATCAATGAGAAATAATAGCGACCTAATGATTTGGAATGATTTATTGTGGCAATTGAAAAGCTCTGATCCAATAACCATTGATGGAATACGTGACAAGGTGTTCTCAATTATAGCTCTTAGTTATAATAGATTAGAAAGTGAGGTGATCAAGCTCTGTTTCTTGTTCTGTTCCCTATTTCCAGAAGACTATGAAATCGATGTTAATGTCTTAACATTTTATGGGATAGCTGAGGGGTTTATAACGGGCGTCAACACTTTGGAGCAAGCAAGGTATAGAGTTCATGCAGTCGTCGAAAATCTCAAGGCCCGTTGCTTGTTGCTTCATGGAAATAAAGAAGGGTGTGTGAAATTGCATGATGTTGTTAGAGACGTGGCCATATGGATTGCATCAAAAGATGAACATAAATTTCTCGTGAAAACCAATGCACAAATGGGAATTTTTAAAGCTGAGGAATGGAAAGGATGTAAGAGGGTTTCACTAATGAGTAGCAGGAATACTTCAGTTGATAATGAGATGTCGGAAAATCAAAACCAAGGGGTGCTTACTCTGTTACTGCAAAATTATTGTTCTGTGGAGAAGTTACCCGACAATTTGTTCAAGGGGATGAAATCCCTTGTGGTCTTAGATCTAAGTTACACTGAAATTTCAACACTTCCACCATCATTTCCATGCCTGGTAAACCTTCGAATGCTTCGTCTTGATTATTGTTACTATTTGGAGGATGTATCTCAACTTGGAGGAATCAAAAAGCTCCGAACACTCCATCTGAGGTCAACAAGAATTCAGGCATTAACTGAAGAAATAGGTGAACTAACAAATCTAATTTTCTTGGATTTAACAGACACGAAATATCTTCGCGTAATAGCACCGAATGTGATACCAAGGTTGGTTTGCTTGCAAGAGTTGTACATGTCAAATAGCTTCAGAAGATGGCAAATCGAAGGTAGGCAACAGGTGGTGAGAATAGATTTATATGAGATTGGTTCCTTGACACACTTAACCTCTCTAGATATTGATATAAAAAATGCGGAGTGCTTGTCCAGGGATATTAAAGGCCCTTGGAGGTATCTGAAAAAATTTTGTGTATCAGTGGGAGTTAGAATTGTGGATTTTGAAGATGAACCGATTCTAGATGGGGAAATGATAAGTGGCCAAAAACATCAGAGAATAATGAGATTGCAAGGCATCTCAAAACCCGTCTGTGACTGGAGTTTGGTTTTGTTGGAAAAAACTGAAGACCTATTATTTGGGCATTGTGAAATTGATAGCTTGGATAGCGGGCCTCTTTCAACTGGTATTTTTGGTGAACTAAAACTCCTTCGTATCTCATATTGTCACAAGTTAGTCATCATCCTCTCAACAGATGTGCTACTGAGAATGCAAAATTTGGAAAAGGTTCAAGTTTATTTTTGCTACATGGTAGAAGTGGTATTTAATGTTGAGGGAATTAATCAAGGAGAAATTGTACACTCTAAATTAAGAGTGCTACACTTGAAGTATCTGCCACAACTAATAAGCATTTGGAAGGGAGCTGTTCCACCGGAGAGCCTACAGAACATAGAAGAGATCTTAATAGAACAATGTGACGCTATGAGAGCTCTTTTTTCATTTCGTGTGGCTCAAAGTCTTAAAAAGTTGGAGCGTCTTAAGATACGCTGTTGCAGTAAGATTGAAAACTTGATTTCAGAAGAGGAATTGCCTCCAAGTCCCTCAACTGGGCAAATTGCAATTTTCCAAAACCTGCGTCAGTTGCGGATTAAATTTGATTTTGCTTTAAAAAGTGTGTTCTCATTGAGTGTGGCACGAGGGCTTTTGCATTTGGAGACACTAGAAATATGTGGCAACAGTGGAATGGAGGAGCTAATTTCAATGGAAGATGGAGAGGTAGTGAATCAATGTATCTTCCCCCAATTAAAAACTTTGGATCTTTCCGACTTATACAACTTAAAGAGGTTTTATCGAGCAAGTGTAGTTCTTGATTGGCCGTCACTAGAAAACATTCATGTTTTTCGATGCTCCCAACTAAAAGGGCTTCCCATTGGGCTTCAAAGTGCACCCAACTTAAGAATGATCGAAGGAAGTGCGGGGTTGAAGTGGTTCGAAGGGCTAGAATGGGGGGATGATGGTTTTAAAACCCGTCTCCAAACTCTTTATAGATGGTAAATCCAATACCTACCTCTGATCATCATCGTCATTGCCAATTTTATCACAACCATCATAGAAAAATGACAAAAAAATGGCATTAATCAGCCATCGTTTAAAAATATTTCCCTATTTGAAATATTTATTTTATGTTCTATTGCTATTTTACTTCTTACCATGTCAAGCTTATTACTCATTAATTAGCATGACATCGAAAGAACTTAGTCTGATGTTCAAATTAATATATATATGTATATATTTTTTTTGCTTTCAGGAAATCATAGGTAATTTGGTATCTTTTTTAACAGAATGCAAGGAGTAGGAGGTATGAATCTACATGCACACCCATTTGGTTTATTAAAGTGTCCTTAATTATGTTTGAAAAAGTTTAAATGTTGTTTTAGAATTTAGTGTATTGTCTAATAATTATATTTAATGAATTTTTATTTTTGTTTTTTTAAACCAAATTCTAAGTAGAAGGTAAAGATATTATTAATTAAGCGAGCGGTAGCCAATTTGAGTCTTAGCGGCGTAAACTAGAGGCGTCCTATGTGGATGTGGGGCGTTCTCTCGAGATGGGGTTTAGGGGTGCCCTTGCCTCATGGTTCCCCTCGGTTATAAAAAAAAAATTGTTTAATTTTGTTCTAATTATATTTTTTTTTTTGGAAAATGTTTTTTGTTGTTTAAGTTAACGTACTCTTTAAAAATTATTTTTCATGCATTTCTTATTTTTTATTTATTTTAAAACCGAAATTAAAGAGTAATGTGAAATATGGTTTTTAATTGTTAAAATGATTTTTTTTTTTTGTTTTGAAAATGTTTATGTGTTGTTCTTTAATTTAATGTAATCTTTCAAAATTACTTTTCATGTATTTGTTATTTTCTTTTTCTTTTTCAAATCAAATTTAAAGTGTAAAGTAAAATATGGTTTTTAATCGTTAAAATGACTTTTTTGTTTGGGAAAGGTTTGTGTACTTTTTTAAGTGAATAGAGTATTTAAAAATATGCTTTCATGCATTTGTTATTTTTTTATATTTAAACTGAATTTAAAGTGTAAGGTAAATTTTAGTTTTTAATTGTTGAAATGACTTTTATTTTAAGGGAAAATATTATTTAAAAAATAATAATGTAGTGTTTAAAATAAGTTTTATTGCATTTATAATTTTTTTATTTAAATCCGAAATTATAGTGTTTAAAATGTCATTTTCCATAAATATGTATCGTTTACTTCATGATTATTATTATAGTGATATTTTTTATAACTGTTTATTTAATGTAAAAATATTAATGTAGTGATAAATGTGCTTTTTCATTTTTTTTTTTTACTAACATTTCAAATTATTGTCTTTGTAAGTACCTAAATGACCATTCATTTTACTCCTTAAAAAAGTTGTGTTGAAATTTGAAAAATTATAAAAAATCCTAGACAAATACATACCTATTGATGTCTACAAGAACTTACTTTTGTCTCTCACAGAAGACCCTTTTTGTGCCGAAGAAAATCCTATTACGAAGAGTCATGTAAGTCCACAAGATCTAAACCATGGCCTGGCAAACATGATATTATTAAAGAATTATCTCTTGAACACTTGATAGTATTGGTTGAGTGTGAAAATATCTAGACCTAAGGTTTAAATATCGGCCGATACTTATCGTATCGGCCGATATATACCGGTTTTTTGAAACCTTGAAATATCGGCCGATACGATAAGTATCGGCCGTACTGTTGGAATATCGGCCGATATGGGCGATAAACGGTCCCCAATATCGGCCCTAATATCGGCCGATATTCCAAAATATCGGTATATTAGATTTGTTTTCCTTTTTTTTTTAAAAAGAAAATACAATATCGGCCGATACGGGCGATATATCGGTCCGAATATCGGCCCAATATCGCCCGATATTGTATTTATCGGGCTGGAAAGTATGGTTTTTTTTTTTAAAAAAAAAAAATATCGGTAGTGGGACCCATCAAATATCGGCGATATTTAGTACAAAAAAAAAAAAAATCGGAAGAGAGAGAAATTTACCGGCCGGTATATCGGCCGATATACCGGTATACCCGGTATTTAAATCCCTGATCTAGACCATGGTTTGAACAATGTCATGAATTGGTTTCTCCTGAACGATGTCGCTCACGAGTGACAGTCACTCACAAGGGATTACAGTCCAACGTATGAGAATATGTGAGTTTGAAAGATCTTTTAAGACAATGTTTCTCGTAATAAAAATAATATCCATTGAATTTAAAAGGCCATGATTATAAATATTTAAATTAATGGTAAAATCAACTCCAATTGCGTTCAAATTGAGTACATATATAATTTATATATAAAATACCCCTTTTATTTTTCCTCTGTTGAGCTCTCCACCTGGTGCTGTTTTCTCTCACCACTCCACCCTCGAGTATCCATTGGGAGAGGGAGGTTTGGTGAGAGAAGACCGGCAGAAGAAGATACAGTTCGATGGAAGGAGTGGGGTATAATGGGAATTTTAAATAATAAAAAAGTCATATGGTGTATCATTACTAAACATTATGGTGTAAATATCATTACCTTTTTGTATTGAAAAATTATTATTTGTATATTGTCCCTCATAAAAATGATTTTGCCTAAGCATAAAAATTATTTTTCTATTTCTTTTTATTTATGTGTGATTTCTTTAAATTGTTGCAGGAGGACGAGTGATGAACTGGATTATGGTGTGTGATTGAAGTCCTATTTATAGAAGTATAATGGTTTCACTTTCAAGGAGAAGTAAGAACACTTGTTAAATATTATAAAATAGCAAGACAATTAATTATGATCTGTGTTTTCTATATTTATGTGGTTTTCTAGATATTATTTTTAAATATGTCAATTCATCAACATCTAAACGTTAAGACATGTATTGGGCTAAGCCAAGTCATTACTTTGGCATTATGTTTTATTTAATGAATGGATGGCTGTGTTATTATGTGATGAAAATTGTTGTAGATTCTTCTCTTATCCATTAGCCTCCCTCTTCTTTGCATCTAGAAAATGACTCTGTCAAAAATCATAATATCTGTCATTCTATTTTTTATCATGTTATTCTTTATTCTTTCTTTTCTCATATTCAATTGTAGAAAATTTAAATATTCCCATTTAGGCCATGTCTGAAAAATTAATTAATTCATTATCATTATTGTTGTCATCTTTTCATTTGTTTAGGTGAGTATTATGAGTAATTGTTTGCACTCTCTGATATAAAAAAAAAAAAAGGCTATTCTTTATTGATTATTTTATTGACTTCTTTAATACATAGATTTGAGTTTGTGTATCCAAACTGACCAGAAATATGGCTAATTTTCTCCTTTGCTTGTTAATGATTTTTATATCAATGTAAATTGCTCAAAATTCAAAAATAATGATCTATTGAGTTACTTGTTTATGCCATTATATTTTTCTCTTTTTAAGTCTTACTCATTTAAGATAGGCTTTGTGAGTTCCATCTCCTCTACTGATTCATATTTTTGAGAAAAATTTACAATAAGTTTATATATGTATTCATTATGCCCATTCTAACATTGGCATACTCTTTTAGAAGACACGAGTTTTAGTAAACTTTCCACTTTGCCCCCTATCCATCCGCAGAAATCGGTTTACTTTCCAGGGAATCGGTTCACTCATCGGTGTACCGGTCAGTGCACCGATTTGGACTCTTTCCATTTCCAAGTGAATCGGTTCACTCATCAGTACACTGGACAAGTGAACCGATTCATTAGAAATTGAACCGATTTCTGCGGATGGATGGGGGACAAAGTGAGAAATCTGAAAAACTCGTGCCTCCTAAAAGAATTTTCCCGTGTTAGGATGGGTACACTAATTGTCTGGCTGGTGGGGATGGTTTATTAATGAATTGTAGAGTTGGCATTGTACACTTAAATAAAATGGGATATTCACTATGCAATGGGTCAAATTTAAAATTTTGTCTATCAAGTTTAAATAATATGACTTTCCAAGGGTTCCAACGGGTCCAAAAACAATTCAATCAGACTATACTTAGATTTCTCTCCAATTTAAATAAGCATTTAGATTAAAATTTGTGCTATATCTGTTAACCTTTGTGGCTTTCAAAATCATACGTTGTTCTCTATAGGTTTTCATATCCAAGCATGTAATCTGATGAATCTCTTTGCATTGTGTTAGGGTGATCTCAGTCTTTCACATACTATATAAATGCAGAAGAATACACCAGTGCTAAAGGTGCTAACTTCGATAGGAAGGGCATATTTTCATATTTGTTACTAGAAACTAGATCATAATATTTGCCTGAGGTTAATATTATGTGTCATTCCTCCATATTGATACTTTATCCTTGTTAAAAACATCAAATAGGACTTCTGTTGTTCTTTCCCTTCCGGTGGTCTAATCCTTTTAGACCACTTCCTCTGTATTTACGTCTCTTTCTTTTAATGAATTTTTTGTTATCACTCAAAAAAAAAAAAAAAATTACTCCCTCTGTCCCAATTTAGTTGTTTTATATAGATTTTGAAATTGTTCCAAAATAGTTGTCTTATTCATATTGGAGCAGCATAAAGTGTCTTGAAAATAAATGAAATCACATTGAGTGCTAGCCTTATATAGAGATCCTTAAAAATACAAATATTTCAAATGAGACAACTAAAATGGGACTAAGGAAGTATCAAATAAGACTTAATAGAATGGTTGAAAAAGTAGCGATGATGATGATGAAAGATCAACTTGATAAGCTACTAATTTAGAATCTAGATGACCTATTCCCATGACATTACACCTTGGACCATTTTTCGTTAGACTATTCTCCTATGAATTTCATCCTTACCTAATTTTACTTCAATTAGAGTTACACAACCTATTTATCAAATCCCATGAGTTTCTACTATTGAATAGAATTGAACCTTGAAAATCATGACTTCACTAATTTGATCAAGGCAAAGATCTTTCCAACTAACCATCACCAATTTGTGTTACATGGATCAGGATCAAATTTGGTAAAGATCCAATCTTGATAGATGTACATGGGTGTTCAAGTTGTTATCGAAGACTTTGATGAAACTATAGTTATCCCAATACAATTGTTTGTTTGACCGTGCAATCCCAACATGGATTCCATCCAATCATGATTTATGAAAATAACATATATTGCTTTAAATTTAGATCTAATCTTAATTGATATACATGTGATACATTCTCACCATTGAATTAAATATGGTAGTGATGATGGTGTAAATATCATTACCCTTTCTATATTGAAAATTTATTATTTGCATATTGACCCTCGTAAAAAAGATTTTGCCTAAACAAATATTTTTCTATTTCTTTTCATTTATGTGTGTTTTCTCTGAATTATTGCAGGACGACGAGTGGTGAACTGGATTATGGCGTGTGATTGAAGTCCTTCTATTTATAGAAGTATAATGGTTTCACTTTTAAAGAGAAGTAAGAACACTTGTTAAATATTATAACATAGTAAGACAATTAATTATGGATCTTTGTTTTCTATATTTATGTGGTCTTCTGTATATTACTTTCAAATATGTCAATTGATCAACATCTAAAAGTTAAGACATGTATTGGGCAAAGCCAAGTCATTTGCTTTGCCATTATGTTTTATTTAACCAGTGGATGGTTGTATTATTATGTGATGAAAATTGTTGTAGATCCTTCTCTTATCTATTGGGCTTTCTTTTCTTTACATCTAAAAAATCACTTTGTGGAAAATCATAATATCTGCCATTATATTATTTACCATGTCATTCTTTATTCTTTCTTTCCAACTATTCAGCAAAGATATTTATTTTAAAAATTTAGAAAAAGATTATAATTTATCTTTAAAGTTTAAACGTAATCTTTGATAATTTTTTAAGTAATAAATGAGACATTTCTATTTTGATAAAAGCAGACACTCTTTGTATTTTTCACTACTTAAGTGATGATATATATATATAATAAAACAAATAAAAAAAGGGAAAAAATCTCTTTTTATATAAAAAATAAAAGCTCCTAGATCAAAATTAAAAAAATTTATTGACAACATTGGATAATTGTGGTTCCTGATTTTTTATGAAGTTATCATGATATTTTAAAATATCTTCCATGTTTATGATAAAAGCAAGCAATTGTTAAATTACAATTGATTGTGCTTGAGTTAATTTATCAGTGAAAATAAGCAAATATCTTGTCTGACTTGACTTTATTTGATCTAAAATATTTGTATATCGACACAATTTATCGTTAATTATATTTTCCTCCAAAGTTTAACCTAATTTAGCCCAAATTTATATAGAAAGTGAAAAATAAAAATTTTAATAGAATGAAGTAAAGAACTGAGCATTAGGCTAATTAGGCCAATTTATAGAGAATGAGTGTTTGTTGCTCAAACACAAGCACTTATTACTCTAACAGAAGAGTTGACACTGCTAAGGAGGGAGTTAAAAGATGGGTGGCGATCCTCCCACAAGAGGATTGTGTAACCATACACGGTAATTAGTGGATTCCCAATTTTACCCTTCACATGAACAGTAAAATCAGACATTTCGCATGAATTGTAAAAATTCGATTAGTTGATTTATTGTTCATGTGAATTTCGACGAGCCGATGTTACTGTTTATGTGAATTTCTGCGAACCGATTTACTATTGACGCGAAGGGTTGATGAGCCGATTTTACTCTTCATATAAAAGGTAAAATCGAGAATCCACTAATTTCCGTATCTGAATACACAAAAAGCCCTTGAAAGGATCACTGCCCTAAAAGATAGTCAAATTCATGAAAATTATATACATGTTAATATTAAAGAGGGTTCATTGTCAAATGTCGGGTTAAAATGTCCATGTAATGACCTGACTCGAACACGAAGCCTAGTGTCCAACTTAGTGTGAAATTGTCCGCTCTGGGCCTTGCACACATCGAGCCCTCACGGTTTTTACTCTTGGGCCCGAGCCCATATAGCCCGGCCCAAAACGCGTCACACTATTTTAAGGTGGGCTGGCCTCTTATACAGCCCATTCCTCTTTCCTAGTTAACCGATGTGGGATTGGGGTATCACAGTCCAAGTGTTCCAATAAACCAATCATATGAGATGATAGGGCTGATAAATAAAAGAATTAAATGAATAGATATATCATAATAAACTATCTAATTATCCAAAATTTAGCCTACTAAAGCATTATAGTCTTTAATTTTTTTAAATGAGAATAAAACCATTAGATAATATTTCACCTATTATTCTCAATTCAATAGTGAGGACACATCGAATACACATTAGTTAAGAATGAAAGATAAAAATAAAAATAAAATTTTGAACAATAAATTTATTATTGACAATGATGGGTTGTTCATCCGTGCTAAAAGTGGCTTCATCAAACAATTAAATAGAAAAGTGATTTTAACAATTATGATGACAATATTAGAAAATAGGATTTTTTATGTGAAAATATTCTCAAAATTCATAAATTCACGTTGCGGTGCCTCGGTTTAACACGAAACACTCTGAACTAAAGAAAAAATTAGAGGTACTATCACCAAAATTCAAAAAATTTTAAAATATTTCACAAAAAAAATCCTTAGAAAATGTAAAATGTTGCTAGAATAAATGAAAATCAATTGAGAGAAAAATTATAACTAGGCAACATTGTTTATAAACCGACTTTCCCATTTGGCCTCCCATTTGGGACTCATTAGCTCAACAAGGTCTGAGTCAGACTCTCTCCTTTCCACACCCATTTTATCTCTGTTAATTTTATCTAATATTAAATTTGAATCCCTTTGGAGTTAATTTTATAAGTGAATTGAACATCCGTCCCAATTAACTTCATTTTAATTGTTGATTTCAAACTCTTAAAAATGACTTTTTAATTTAATGAACCTATTTTTTAAAGAAAATCGACATCTTAAAACTTCTTTTAATTCACACTCATTTCCATATATTAAACTCAACCACATAATTCAAACAGAGTATTGAATATAAAATACAAGACAAACTCAAAATATCAAATTTAGAAGTTTTTATTAGAAAGTCTGAATTGAATCCTTTTTTTAGTCGGGTAATCGGGTTAGAAATGTTCATGACAGTGGCTATATAGAGTGGGTAGCAGTTGCATGGAAATTGCGCTTATTAGTTTGCATGGCTGCGCCTCTTTTGCTCCCTTCCCACTCTCTCTCCACCGTGCCTCTCTCCACTGTCGTCGTCTTCTTCTTTTTCTTTCTTTTCTCTCTCTAATCTCTCTCTCTACCTCTTCAAGTAAGCTCTCTTTCTCTCCGTCTCTTGTGTCCATTGCAGTAGTCTTACTATTTTTTTTAAGAAGTATTTTCCATGTTTCTATGAGCATTTCCATGGAACTTCGAATGCTTTTTTTTTTTTTAATTATTCTTTCAGTTTTCTTGAAATCTTCTTTGTTCTTTAAAACCCATTAGTTTTTTTTCCTCTTCTTTTTTACCTATTTCTGTTGAAATCTTAATACCCATGTTGTTTGCTTTTCAGTTTTTTGGAATCTTCTCTGTTCTTCAGCTCAAACGTCAAATGCCCATTTTCTTCTGTTTCAATTTTACGGAAACCTCGCACACATTCTTTCTATCTTTCTCTCACTATCATTCTGTCTATTGCAGTAATTTTATGAGCATTTCAAGGAACTGAGTATTCTTCTTTTCTTCATTTCTCATTCAGTTCTCTTGACATCCTCTCTGTTCTTTAATATCTTTTTCTCCCTTTTGCCCATTTCTGTAGAAATCCACCACGTTCCTGATGGGGCAATTAATGCCCATTTGTTTATTTTTCAGTTTTCTTTAAATTTTCTCTCTTATTGAGCTAAAATGTCAAATGGCCATTTTCTTCTTCTTCTTTTCCTCATTTTGACTGAAATCTCGATCTTTTATGTACATGGATGATGATAGGTGATGGATCCATTGGAGGGGAAAGAAGAGTAAAGGACATAAACAAATAGATGTAAAAAGGTACCTAAAAGGCCCAAAACCAAAAGAAAAAGCAACAACAACGATAAGAAAAAACTTGGGACTTTGGGATCTAGGAACATAGAGAATACACTAGAATGGCTGGAGCTTGGACTTGGTCTAAGCTCAAGTTTATTCATTTCATTCCATTCTCAATATTCTTGAAACCAAATATAACCTTTGGATGAAAGAACTTGGGGTGGAGAACAGTAATCCCTGAGGATCATCAACTCACCCTGTTTGGGTGAGATTGGAGAGGGGATGGCATGTTTTCCACTATGTCATCATTGCCTTCAGAGGGAATGTATGTTCCTCTTGGAAGGGAAGGGAATGGACAGTTTGGTTCTGTCTCCATTCAAATCCACATTCCATTTCCCTTCTTTCTTCCAGACATGGTGAGTCATACAGCTGGAGAATCCTCACTTTCAGTGTTCATTACTTGCAAGGAAACTACTATGCTTAAAGTTTTGTAGAGAACCTCACATTTTAAGTTCCCTCATCCAAACACTGACTGAAAGACTGAAACCAAGATGGGCCAGATATCATGTCTGTTATAGTTTCACTTTGGTCCTCTTTGTTTCGATGAAATCTTCAATGCTGATTTCACATTTAATTTGAATTTTCTCCTTAGCTTGAAGTGTCATCTTTTACTTCTTGTTCAAAAGTTAAAATGGCCGATGGAGAATGGGATCCACTCGAAATGTGAGTTCTAAAATTTGTTCCATTCCTTTTCCTCTGTTTTCTTTTTTTAATTTTGTTGGTTTTTGTTTTGACTTTCTCTTCTTGTCTTTATGTAGGCTTGATCTTTACATACATGATTATATGGTTAAAAAGGGTTTAGAGAAAACAGCCACAATGTTCAGGACAGAAGCGAATGTGCCTGGGAAGCACTCTGTTGGTAATGCATGCATCCCCTCTTAATGTTTGTATTACCATTTGATGTGTATTCCTTCTTACCCATGTTTTAAAATGAAGTGGCACAAGCTACAAGGATGGTTTTGTGTTATTCGATGTAATGTTCTTTCCTTCATTGATTGAATGAGTAAATGAAATGTTTAGGGGTTATTGGGTATTAATGAAATGCTTTGGACTTTGGCTAAATTTGGTTATTTCCACCTGCGGTTCTGCTGTCTTCGTTTGCCCATGTGGTAAAATGGAGTGCTAGATCTACTTGGCTAGTCATATGTTATTGGATGTTGTATTCTTTCCATGTACATTTTTTATGATCACAAATTGGAGTGAGGAAACTGGGACATGCCTAATCTACATATTATCCTATCTTATATCATAAGGGAATGGTTGAAGTGGAAAGTGAGGAAAAAAGAGGTAACTAGTAAATCAACTATCTGCACAACCTCCTTGATGAATTTCTGTGGAAAATTAGGTTGCTTTTGTAAATAAACCGAAAAGGAAAGCTCAGTTTTAGATCATATGGCTGCAGCATCATTAGCTGAATGAAGAATATGACTGGAGTTCACCAAGACAAACTACTTACAAAATGGCCAGGGGTAAGTAGCAACTGCCTACCCTACAGGCTAGCACAAACTGAACACCTTCGACCATAGCACCCTTGGACTGGATAGCATCAACTGCATAAATTAAATTTCATCAGAGATCAGAATCAGTTGCCATAGAAAATTAATTCATGCATTAATTTTCTGTGAGAAGTTTTTCTAATAACACCTTGTTTTCCTGAGAGAACCATGTGCAGTCAACATGCCACTGGTTACCAAAATTTGCACTTTGTAAAGGCTTAGCAAGATTGCATTCAATATAAAAGATCATGAGTTTCACATAAATGAATTCTATTCATTGTTAATTGAAAAATTAGCAATATACTTTGGAGTTGTAACAGGCAAATTAGTCATTTCCCATGTGACTTTGTAGATTGTCTCCAAGGTGATTTTTGTACTTTCAATAGTCTTATCCTGCCTTTGGTGCTTTCCTTGATATCCTGTTATTTAATGAACAACAGGAGGGTAGTGGTCTTGTCAGGTTCCAGCCTCAAACTGGGCGGCTCATGGCTACTGCTGCAGGCAATGTGATAAACATATTAGATGTTGAGACAGATCAGATCCGGCTCTCTTTGCAGGTAACATGTGTTCATACATGCATGCTGCATGCAGTTCCAGATCATTTATCCATCCTTATTGGTGAGGATTGATTTCCTTATAGGGCCGCAGCAATGACATAATCTCCATTTGCTGGAATAGAAGTGCAGAGTACATGGCATCTGTAAGTGAAGATCGTGTCCGTGTATAGTCAGTTGGTGGGGAATATATAAGTGAGCTGAGATCCTTTTGCACCAAGTTCCATAGCTGCACCTTCCATCCACGATACTGTCTACTCTTGGCTATTGGAGGCGACCATGTAAACACTTCCATTCTAATTGAATCCTTCCTGCTAGTTGTTAAACTCTTTTAAAGCATTGTCTTGTGTTTAATGGCTATACAGAATTCATACCCATTTCCTTCTATAAGAACCTTTCTGTTTCAAATAAAGTATACTGCTTTCTTTTATTAAAGGAAGAAGCAGGAGTTGGTCATCAGGTCATCATTCTAATAGAGAAAGGTTTGTTGTTTGAGTACAATAAGTGCTTAAATTAGGGAAGTTTTTTTTATAGCACAATGTCATTTTAATTGCCATGATATAAAAAATTCCTACTGACACATGCCATGTGGTGGGACAGTGGACCCCACACCATTTTTAAGATCATGGACTACTTAGAACCAAAGTTTGGTGCCAAAGACCATTCTATCCATTCAATTAGATACACTACAATCAACCATGAGATGTCTGTTAACTTCAATGCTTATGAAATGGACCTGGATCATGTTCTTGCCTATTCACTTTTTTAACAATGATTCTTATCTGATATATAATTTGGATGGCAGTCGCTCGAGCTGTGGAATCCAATGGAAACTAAGACATTGGTGATTTCAGCACATAAAGAACCGATTGCTGCACTGGACAGTTCTCCTCGTACTGGAATGGCTGCATCAGCAAGCCATGATCAGTACGTGAAACTCTGGCAATGAGAAGACGTTTTTCCTTCAGTTTTGATGACACTGTACAGACTGTTCCATAGAGAAATATCAGCTGTTGTACAGATGTGAGTGTTTTTCACTCATCCTTCTACTATTTTATTTGATTCTGTATTTGAGTGTTTTCATGGAACCTGCTGTTAGACAACCATTTGGTAACATATTATCCTCTAAAATGGCTCACATGGAAATCATCGCATGATTCTCAATTGTGAATTCTTGCTATAATTTGTTTGCTACGAGTATCTAAGTCTCTTTCCATGGATGGTTATATCTTCAGATTTTCACTAATACACTAGAATGCTTTCTGCTCCTCTCTGGTTTACGTTTATCATGAGTTAGAACCTGCAGAGTAGGGTCTTGTTTATTGACCATACCGCATGGTATCAACTCTGTAGATTCTAATGGCATAATTAATTTGTCTTCAATCTAAAAGGATTCAAGAGGAGTCCCTTTTGCTTCCATGTTTTTCTTGTGTCTATATTTTCACTTCACTACCACTTCATATGTATAGTAATTGACAAATTCTATGATATATATATTAGTTTTTTAAAAGTAAAAATGAGGGCCTTGAGACTCAAAACCATGATCAGAAGTCAGAATACCTTCTGCCCAGTATCAAAACCCTACTTAAGCTTTCAAAAATGCATGCACCTAGCTGCTCTTTGGCTTATGGTCATGCCTCGGTATCATTGATTAAATGCTTTAGTAGGCCAGTTGTTGTGAACCTTGAGAAATCGACCAAAACCTTGGATGGAGTTTGAACTTCTACTGTTGGAGGTCATTTATCCCTATTTTATCAAGATTGGAAATATCATCTTGTTATTAATATTAAGAAGTAAAACTGGCTAGAAATGATCCTATTCTGATGAAGGGTAGGTACGGTTTTAACACCTACCTATGCCTCCAACATAGAATTGAGAAATTCCGCAAGACCCGACTTGGTAATTCAATAGAGTTCCAAGAGAATCCAGTCCAGAATTTTGACGTCTCAGAAGATCTTCGGACCAAGGTCAACGAATAATGCCTCTTGATAGCTCACCTGGATCAACAGCATACGGAACTTCAAAGAGGATGAGTCAAAACCTCAAATCCTCACCGGAATAATGAGATAAAGCCAAGAAGTTCCTTGGGTGAAAATTGACACCATGCAAAGATCACTTAAGAAAATATGAAATTCTAGGATTGATTCCTTGAATCAATCCCTAGAACTAATTGTAAAATTCGTCCAGAGGATTTGGACAAAAATTGAAACCTAGAACTAGAAAATCAAACTAAAGAAATTAAAGAAAATAAGAACTCAAAGAGAGAGAGGACCCTAACTCTCAAACTTGAATTTTGTTGTGTTGCTTGTGTGTTTTGTACAATGCCCAAAGGCCTTTATTTATACACAAAAACTCAAGAAATAATTACAAGGATTATCCATCAAAACTGTCCATTCTACCTCCTTTCATGAGAATGAATCCTAGCCATGCATTCCAAGTTGCGAAATCCATGAATGGCCAACTTTGGTTCCTTTGGATAAGGTCTCTAAGCCACGCTATTTTTCAATCTTTCCTCTTTCCAACCATCCTCCATGCATGTGACAGAAAATTAGTGTAAAAGGCTAATTGCTTGGATCTGGGTCGGTAAAAGGGTCAACTGGGGCTTAATTTGGTGAATTTGAAGCATTGGACCCATATGACAAAAATTTGGGCTGATTTAGTATAGTGACCCGACCCAAATTTAGATTTCATTTCAAAATGTGATTAATTGGATGCGTGGGAATGTGCTTGGCTTGTGTAGGAGTGTGTTGGGAACCTCCCCGTGGGACCCAAGGAAACTCTGTAGAGATTGGAAAATTACTGTTGTCAGGTTCGGTGGCTTGAGCCAAATCTCGAGGGCTCGAGCTGGGCCTCAAGCAGGTCTATCAGAGACCAAAAATGTTTACTATCAGAGGAATCCAGGAATCCACTCTCGGGTTCGGGTGCTCAATCCAGGGTTCGAGGGCTCGAACATACAATCACATGAGGTGACTATCGAGGGATCGAGGTTGGCCTCAAGGGCCGAAAGCCACATAAGAGAGCAGATAATGTCAAGCCCTGATCCGAACAGTGGGCTCGGAACGCGACTGATTTTTTTTTTTTTTTTTAAATTAAAACTAACTCAAGAATTCTAACTGGACTGAATCAACTGTTAGACCCAAAGGTCACATATGATCTCAACATGTAGACTCAAACACATACCATAAGTCTACCCAAAAAAGACACAAACATCAACACATAAATCCAACAACGATTTATTATTACAACATCAGAGTAACTAAGGATAAATGATAGTTTAATACATCACATTAATGCAAACTAGGTACCACACCCGGTACTTTACATAAGCAAACGGTTCCAAGAACCAACAAACAAAAATAAGGGAATTCCTCTCAGCGGGAATCCCAAAGCAACGTCGCAGCTTATCCATCCTAAGCTTCAAATAGAGGGTTCTCCTCTTCGGGTTCATCTCCTGAAAGGTGAGTGGGGTGAGCTAACTAGTCCAATGAAGGAAATATAACAGTGCAGTTTAAATGAAACATCAAGTTAGTACATAATCAACATTTGCAATATAATATCTCATGTTTGATAATAAATTCTCAATATCAAGTAAAATCTTGTCATCATTTCATTCTCATCATCTTTTCCATTACTGTTGTTATCTAACGTAACGCCTACATACTACGCTAAGACCATTGTATTAAGTCCCGACACGGTCAAAATACATCATTGCAAGTACATCTCCGGCCCTCACATGGCCGATACTGACACTCCTCAAGTCAGCAACTGTCGACACCCTTGGTCCAGTAAACTAAGTCATCTTACACACATGGCCGATATTGGTTCAATAGTCAAATGCGCAAAGGTGAAAGTTGGCAGGGAGACAGTTTCTCAACCTATTTCTACAAACCAGGTATGAAAATTCATCTATTCTGAATTTTATGAAATCCGAGACTGATTTTAAGTGAAAATGATATAATTTTGAGCTTAAAAAATCGTACCCAAAGAATTAAGAGGGAAGTCCATTTTTCCTTAATCCTTTGGGTACAATTTTTTAAGCCCAAAACTATACAATTTTCACTAAAATCAGTCTCGGAGTTTATAAAATTCAGATTAGATGAATTTTGATACCTTATTTGTAAAAATCGGTCGAAAAACGACCTCGTTTGAAAATCTCACTCCACAACCTGTATGACGAACTAATAGAAACCATTTTGCACTAAAATGTTTCTTCTGACGATTTTATTATCGGAATGAACGTAAAATGATATTTTTATTCGATTTTTTGAAATCGGATGTATAGAGTCAGAAAAGTTAGATATCTATATGGATCGCCTATATATATTACGTGTCTGTGAAACTATAGAACACGTTTGCACATTTTTAATGGCTGGACACAAGGATCCAGATGAGACCTTAAAATTATTATTTTTTCTTCTAACTATTTATAATTTTTATTTGATACATTTTTTACTATTTAAAATATTTATCAAGTGGTTTACTTTGATCTTAAAAATTTAGTGTTAACATAATTCAATAAATCTCTTTTCTAATAGTGTAATAAACCTCATGATAATTTATCGATTCATCTAATTTTTGTGATGATCGAATGGAGTCCACCACCTCACGCTTTCCCCTCTCACGAGCAACTACTGCCCCGGGACTGCTTTTTAATGATAGCCGTTTTCGTTGAAGTAGCATTTTCCTTCGTTGCCCTACCATTTCTCCTCCACGGACTATGTCACAGTCGCGCACCGCCGATTTAGTTGCCGTAGCAGAGAGAGAGAAGGAGAAGAATATGAGAGGCCAGCGAGAGGGTGAGAGAGAGGCCAGATACTCGGCGCCAAGATGGAGGTCCGTCACCGTCTCCAAGAGAGAAAACCCCTGAGAGGGCCGTTGCATGAAGAGCCATATCCAAGGAAAGAGCCGTCGAATTGTGTAGCGGCGATGATATTGGGCAATAAGTTATCGGAGACAACGTTGAGCCGAGTGCCGAAATCTTTCTTTTTGAGATTGCCTTGTAATTTTTTTCATTCAACAAATACCGCTCCAGTGAAAACCCGAAGTACAGAACCCCATAGTGAATTTCAGCGAGGAAAATTCATTCTCACCCCAGAAATTGTAGAAGCAACTTTATCTCGCTGCCCTTCTGATATAATTGCATTGAGTTTTTTCTTGTGGTGTGGTCGCCAGCCAAATTACTTCCACTGTTCCAAATCTTTTGGTCAAATGATTCCTGTTGTTGGCCGGCTCACCAACAAGTTCAAGTCTGTAAACGGAATTCTCAAGGAGTTGGAGAGTATCGGTTGTTGCAGAAAGGCGCAAACATGCTTGGTTTTATTAAGAACTTATTGTTATGGTGGTATGCATATATTGGCACTGGAAGCTTTTGATGAGATGAGTATATTTGGTTATGTTCCAAACACATTTGCTCGAAACATGATTATCGATGCTTTATTCAAGATTGGCCGTGTAGATTTGGCTTTAGGAGTTCTGAACAAGACTCGGTTCCCAAATTTCCTGACATTTAATATTGTAATTCGCAATCTCTGCAAGCTGAAAAATTGGCTAAAGGTTCGGGATGTTTTGAAAGCCATGGTAGGATTTGGATTTTCCCCCAATTATGGGACCTTTTCAAATGTAATGAATTGTTTCTGCAAAGCTGGGAGGCTGGAAGAGACATTGCAATTGTTGGGTCTAATGATTACTTCAGGATATTGCCCTTCTGTAATGATTTGGAGTGTATTGATCGATGGGTTTTGTAGGGCTGGTAAAGTTGGCTTGGCAAGTCAATTATTGGGAAAGATGGTAGAGAGTGGCTGTCTTCCAAATGTTGTAACATATACTTCTCTTCTTAAGGGCTATTTTGGAACTGAAATGTTTAATGAAGCATTTGAAATGTTGAATGCCATGGAATCCAAAGGGTGTAAGCCTGATTTGGTTCTCTACAATGTCTTAATTGACTTTTTTTGTAAAGTTGGGAGGTATGATGTTGCGATTGATGTTTTTCATAGTTTGCTCAAAAGAAATCTAAAACCTGATTCATATACATTTTGTTCTCTACGGGAATTTGCATTGTTGCCTGATTTAACGAGAGGAGTTGGTGTATCAGCTGACTTTGTCTTGTGTAATTCACTTCTAAATATTTTTTCCAAGGCTGGTTTTCCCATGCTAACTGTCAATTTCTACAACGATATGATTGATAGAGGTTTTACACCTGATGGTTATAGTTATGCTGGATTACTAAATGGGCTCTGCCAAGCAGGAATGCTTGATGATGCAGTCAATGTTTACCATGGAATTATTGTGAATAATTCTGGTTTAGATGCTCATATCCACACAATTGTATTTGATGGACTCATAAAGGCAGGTGATTTCCACAAAGCCATTAGATTATTTAGAAAAGCTGTCAAGGAAAACTATTCCCTGGATGTTGTTTCATATACTGTTGTGATCCATGGACTTTTCAAGGGTGGCAGGCATGGAGAAGCTTGCTGTTTGTTTAGCCAGATGAAGGAAGCAGGTGTCTTTCCTAATATTTGTACATATAATGTAATGTTATGTGGCCTTTCTATGGCAAAGGATGTTGCTGCAGTCAAGAAGCTGCTGAAAGATATGGCTGATGCTGGAATTGAACTGGATTCTATCTCACTTAATACAATACTTTGTCTTTTGTCCAAGGTAAACCATTTTAGGTCAGGTTTTCAGCTATTTGACGAAATGTGTAATTTGGGGTTGAAGCCTAATAAGGCTGCTTGCGCGAAAATGGCCCTAGGTCTCTTGGATGCTGGAAAGGTTGCTGATGCAAGTGTATTGTTGAAATATTATTTGGAGGACATTGTTTCTGTAGATAGTGCAAGTTACAATGATAATGGCAATATCGATGAGGAAAATGACAAGTTATGGCCCTGTCAATATGCTACACTGCACTGAAAGTTTGGGGAGATTTTGGGTGGGAACCTGTTGAAAAATATTTTGGAGTTCGAAGAGAACATGAGGAAATCAATTATACACTCCATAATATTGGGGGTGACCTACTACAGAGGTTAGATCTGCGTTGCACTGAAAGAAAACAGTCTCCACTCGGTTTCTCAGATGAAGTTGATTTCATTGTTGTGTTTCCTACTGAAGGTACCATTCGACAGATCATATATGTTTTGCCGAACAAGAGTTTTGATTTGCAAAGACATGAAAACACTACTTTCCAGTTTCCACTTGTTGTCTCAGCAACAAGTTCAACTACAACATATTCACCGCTATAGTTCATCCGTGAGGTCTTGAAGTGACATGAATCCAATATGAGATGGTGGTACCCTAGTCCTTTTTTAAGAGAATCCAGCTACTGTTGTAGAAATCTAGATATTGGTGACTGAAATCTAACTCTACTACCCTTATTATATGCCTATGCCTAAGCAAAAAAGAAAAAAGAAAAAAAAGCTATTGCTAAACTTCATATATATTGTCACCCGATGCCCGTGGCTTGCGGGGGACTGCATGCATCCAAAGTTTTACCCAATGCCCTCGTAATCGAGGAGAGGTGGGGGTCTTGGGTTTCTTCGTCATTATATATACATATACATATACATATACATACATATACATACATATATATATATATATATATATATATATATATATATATATATATATATATATACATACATATACATATACATACATATATATATATCACTATTTTCGGAATTGTATTTTGCTGCATGAGTAAAAAGCATCTTAATATTGAAACCTGTGTATAGTGGTGACATTTTCTCTGCATCAAGATAGCTCCTTTTATCCTTTCTCATAACACATGTTATGAACTTGTACTGTATGGTTTCCTTCCTTTTTACATTGCATCATTAACAGGATTGATTCTCAGTATCTCTTCATTTCATCTTGTGTTAGGGGCTACAAAACAAGGATCATGTATTTTTTGGTCTAACAAAAGTTTAAACTGAATTGTATCTTTTGGATTTAAAAAAAAAAGAGTCATTTGCTTTGGGTCTCTCTCGCTCTCTTTTACTTTCAGTGTCTTTTCATTTCATCTTGTGATGGGGTATTAAACAAGGATACTCTCTTTTTTAACAAAAGTTTAAACTGGATTGTATTTTCTTATTTATTTTTAAATCATATGCTTTGGTTCTCTCTAATGGGGTGGGTGGTGGAGGATCGAGAAGTGCTCTTGATCTTTGCTTTATATACCAAGGCACATCCCTTTCACCAAACATATCTGCACTTGGATACACTTTTGTGTGCCTTTGTAATAGAATTTCATCCATTATAAAAGTTTAAACTGTTAAACTCATGAAGCAATGCCATATTGCACAATTCCTTCTCCATTCACTCCCTTTTTTTTCAGAAGTTCGACTAATACTGATGTATTTTGATGCTCAATTTGCAGCTGAGCCTTCCAGCGTGCAAGGTTGTTGGACATGAAACACTTGGATTTTAACCCAAAGGTGAATATCCTATGCTCAAATGATGACAATGGCTCAAATGATGACAATGGCATAATTCGTTTATGAGATGTTGGTAGGCATTCCTGCACACTTTTTTCAAAGGTCAGTTTTGTTTGTGCTACGTTTTAGGTTTATTCATGTTCCTTTTAAGATTTTTTCTTTTTATAATATTACGCTCAAGTTAAAGTATTTTCCATCCATTCGAGAACTTTTGTGATGAAGGCTAGGATCGGTTTTAACACCTACTGGGTCTCCAACTTATAACAACAGCAAATTTGAATCTAGCTTAAGTTACGGTGTGCTTGAGAAAACCTGAATCGTGAATAAGCCTAGAAATTCAAGAAGTTCCTAGGATCTTATTCCTTTTCCAATGCCAATTGATGTTTCATCCAAATATGGACAAACAGAAATTCAAAATGATCAAATCTCGATTTCTCTTTGGAAAACAAGAAAATGATCAAATCTCACTGGGAAAATTGACACCTTGCAAAATTCTCAATGAAATCTAGATTCTAATGAAACTAGAATTGAAATTTGCTAAATTAAAATCAAAATATGTAAACTGAAAATAACATTCAGATTTGAAATATTATTGCAGAATTTCAACAGTATGCATGCACAAAATTAAATGTGGTGGCCCCATCTGTTGGGCCTCTATATTTGTTGTTTGCCTAGCCCAGGCTTTGTGCTTATTGTTGTATATTGGGCTCCTTTGTTCCGCTTTGAGTAAATAAAATTCTAACCTTTTATTAAAAAAAATTAAATTTAATTCAAGAAAAATTGAAACTAGAATTTAAGAGAAACCGAAAAACAAACGTACTTGTGCCCACATGCCAATGAGACTCTTCTCTTCAATTTATTTAACCCAACTTCAAAGGGATATAAAGGATGGTTACAATGGTCGTCGATGCCTCCAATTTTTCCATGGTTGAAAAATAGAAAGATTAACAAAAACAGGATTTCCGGTTACTCTCTGACATAACTTCGTCATGATTCCGTCTACCTATATTAGAATTTTACAAATTTGGGTTTGTTGGGAAGGTAATCCAATAAGCTTTTCAATGAATCTAATTTTATGAAAATTTGTTATTGTTTGGTATGTCAAATAAACTTACAAAGTTACACTACATTTTCTGTCAATTCCCTGAGTGACATTTATTACATCATCACTTAAAATAAAAATAAAATAATTAAATCATATTCCCTAATCAGTCATGGACGAATTTGGAGTGAACATTTACTTTGATTCTATCCAAAAACATGCTTTGGGTGAATTTGGCGTGGTCCTCGATTGCTTTTCTAAGTTTAGATCCAAAATAGAAAGTGGAATCTTCTATCTAGAGTTTATCCGCTACTAGGCCCCTTCCTTGGACTGAAAGAAGCTGAAAATCTATAAATTGAAGGCCTGACCCATCATACAGACCCATGAACCAATAAATTAGATAATTTGGGCCCCAGAAGAACCATTTTGGACTCTTCTTTGACACCCAAAAATTTTACACAATTTAGTTCCAAATCCTGCATTGTCTCACTTTCTTGGCTCATTTCACTTTTGAATTCATATTAATTTGCTGTCATATGTGGATGGAGATGTCCTCATCATACCCTCAGGCATGGGAAAAACTTGCTCACGAGTTTGGTGAAGCTGCACTTAAAACGTAAACTCGCACGCCAACCTTTGCCTCTTTTGCTTCATTTTGCCACGATCGAAAGCCTTGTAGGATATTTCAATTTTTTCTTTCATAACCTCACTTATGGCCTCATCAATCTGGCAAGCTCTTTGCAACTGACCTCTACACTATCTTCTTTTGCCAAATTTTCATGTTCCCTTCTTATTGTAATGCCTCACGACACCAACCAATATTGGGCTCACCCATTGTTTCATGTTAGATGGTCAATGACTGGTGATGCCTACAAACAATTGCCAAAAGTGGAAAAAAAACAACCTAGTAGTTTAATTTTCTTTGTTAAGGGTGTGTGCTGTCAGTTACTGTTTTTTCCCCTGACCGACTCTTTTGGATGGATCCAACCTGCTTGAATATTTTCAACATCTGGAAATGGTCTCACTTGATTCTGTTTATTACTGGAGGCACCTTGAATTTCTGCCTCCTTGGTTCTACAGCCTAAAAGCTTGGGCAAATTTGTATGGCAGTAATTGATTCTAAGTCTATCCTACTATTCTTATTACACCAGGATGTCTACAATTTGTACATCAAGGTCTTTTCAAAATAGAAGAAAATGAATTTTTTTAGATGCATGAATATTATAGATATATCCCTATAAGACAAGACCCTACTGTTATGATTATAATATGAAAATGAGATATACGTAATATTAATCATTTTGTTATTCACTATTCAGATACCCTCTCAGCCAGATACACAAACGGAATCACCCCATGTACATCTAACTGGATGGCACAGAGGTCTTTTTGTGATATACACTGTAATTATTACCCTTAGATGTTCAGAATATGGATTATATAGAACAGAAGATGAAAAGTTTTGGATGCATGATTTTCTGGTTGTACCTTCTAATGCTTGAGGCCCTACTATTGGATGTTCACATAAAAAAGTCATACATAATAATCATCGTTGTTATTTATGAAAGCGATAATTGCAAATTCATTATATAAATGGAGGAACAAGAGAATCAATTGACAGACAAGAAATCTTCTTGGGCAATCCATTTTTTGATCATATGGCTGCAGCATCATTAGCTGAATGAAGGATATGTCTGGCATACACCAAGCCAAACTACCACGAGAGGCTCCTCCACTCTACTTATCCAACAGCGAGGTGTCAGCAGCAACTGCCTACCCCAGTTGCTAGCAAAAAGTAAGCCACCCTCTTTGATACCACCCTAGGACTGGATAGCATCAACTGCATAAACTAAATTTCACCAAATATCAGAATCTGTTTCTGTAAAAAATTAATTCATGCATTAATTTTCTGTGAGAGGTTTTTCTATTAATACCTTGTTTTCCTAAGAGGACCATGTGTATAGTTAACATGCCACTGGTTACCAAAATTTGCACTTTTTAAAAGCTCAGCAATATTATATTCAATATAAAAGATCTTGAGTTTCACATAAATGAGTTCTATTCATTTTTAATTGAAAAAAAATTAGCAATATACTTTGGACTTGTAACAGGCAAAGTAGTCGTTTCCCATGTGACTTTGTAGACTGTGTCCAAGCTGATTTTTGTACTTTCAAAAGTCTTAATCCTGCATTTGGTACTTTCCTTGATATCTATTCTTTGATTTTTTTTTAATCTTCCTCAAGTTTGCTTATCTTTCTTATTGTTTTTTACCTTATGCTAACTTTTGGGAACTTGGGAAATGCTGCAGATGGCAAAGTCTTATCTTTTCCTATTTAGTAGAGAAAGTGGAAAACAGACAAGAACCTATAGTACAACTGGTTAAGGCTCATGATGCTGTTGATGATGATAAAGAAAGTGAAAAACAGAAAAGAACCTATAGTACAACTGGTAAGGCTCATGATGATGTTGATGATGATAAAGAAAGTGAAACACAGTTTATTTCTGGTCTTTTGTCAGTCTCATGACTTAACCTTTTAATCAACAACAGGAAGGTGTGGTCTTGTCAGGTTCCAGCCTTAACCTGCGGCTTATGGCTACCGCTGCAGGCAATGTGATAAACATACTAGATGTTGAGATAGATCAGATCCATCTTTCGTTGCAGGTAAATGTAAAGCAAATGTGTTCCTACATGCATGCTGCATGCAGTTGCAGATCATATACCCATTCTTATTGTTGAGAACTGATTTCCTCATAGGGCCACACCAATGAAATAAGCTCCATCTGCTGGAATAGAATTGCAGAGTATATGGCATCTGTAAGTGATGATCGTGGCTGCGCATTGTTGGTTGGTGGGGAATACATAAGTGAGCTGAGATCCTTTGGCACCAAGATCCATAGCTGCACCTTCCATCCATGATACTCTCTACTGTTGGTTATTGGAGGAGACTGTGTAAGAACTTCAACTTGAATTGAATTCTTTTTTCTGGTTGTTTAACTGAAAGTATTTGTCATTTCTTTTGGAGGGTTTATGCATCATCATGTGAATGTGCACAAAAGGACCCATGGTCCTGTGATGGAGACTGTTAAATCAGATGCACCATAGAATATCTTAAATTCGCTGTTAGAAAAGACTACAGAAATTATGTTGCTATGTCTATCCGGGGGGAAAAAGACCAAATTTTGGGTATCTTGAATCCTCTAATTGTGGTACTGTTGTATCATTTATGACTACCCATCATGGACCATCTAATAACCAGTGGTTCAGATCACTGAGTTATGGTTGGAAATGTTTTAAACCTGTGTGTAAAACATCATTATTCCCTGTATCTTATCACAATTACTATATGACAATAACTTTCCTGGCTGATGCAATTAAATGTATTATTGTTTCCCAGAATGTATGGCTTCTTTTATAGGGGATTTTTTTCCCTGATGGAAACTCCCCTATTTTTTGAGTTTATTTGAAAGGCCACTAGGTTTTCCATCATTTTAAGAGGGCCTCTAAGCTTTGGTAAATATTCTAAATGTCCCTTTGGTTGTGTTTACTAAAGGTCAACCACTTGTCGAAATTATTTCTGTGTTGCAATCAGTTTGCACAATGTTAAGCATTCTATAGATCCCACATGAGGCCCTCTTGTGTGACTTATATTCGTCCTAACCCCCTTTCATACCCACTGCATCTCATGCATTAGGCGTGTCCGAATTAGATTTTGACCAAGTCACACTTGCCATTGGATTGGAATTGAGTTTCCTTTTTTTTTTTTCTGAAAGATTACCATCATCTATTAAAAGAGAAGAAAAATACAACCCAGGAAACACAGAAAAGGGTAGGGACTAAAAAGAACCTACAAGAACTACGAAAAGACCGAAAACCCAATATCCCTAACCAAGACCAAGGAAAGCAACCAGATGTTGCTTCCTGGATCCAAATCAAATTACAGAGATATTACCCTTCTGGAAACCAACGCAATGCCTTCAGTTGCCCAGAGAATCAGCTTTCTCTGCCTGTCAGAGAAGCTTTAGGAAAGGATAATATCATGAATCTCTTCTATCAAATCCAAGAGCTTCCAAGGACATTTTCTCTCAATAACCCACTTCACCACCATAGCTGAGTTGCCTTCAATAAGACATTAACCTCCCCAATCCTTTTTAATTCTTCAACTCTGACCTACAAAACCTGGAGCTCTGCAATGTTTGGATGACAGAATGGGAGTGGACCTACAAACTCCAAACGAACAGTACCATACTCGTCTGTAATCTTCCTCTGCCCTTCCCTCCCCCTAAGTAGCTTTCCCTAAATCTTTCTTATTGCTGCCTTCAAAATTTACCTCTTATCAACGGGAGGAGGAATCCAAGGATATGAAGCACCATGCCGAGGATAAACAGAAGAAGAAGAACCTGAAAGTCCTTTAGAAGCCTGCCCATTGATATCATTCAGACCCGATGACCAAAATAAGACCTTACTTCTTATAGATCTGACTAGTTGGAGACACAGTGCTCTGCACGTGGTATTGAAGTGTGAGAGATAAAAAGAGAGAGAAGGAGAATTAATATTTTATCCAATACTGGAACACAGACTGAAGGTGATGAATCAGGAATACTGGAACCCACTTTCCTTGATCATCAATTAGTATCCCTAAAGTGAAAAGAAAACGATGACTTTTTACAGATGGAAAAAATGACATGATTCACTGAACACAACATCCATGGATATTGATAGTGTTTCTCTTGTACTTCAAAGTAATGGTTTATCCTTTTGAGGAACTACAACTCTCAAGAAATGTATATTTTAAATTTTTGGGATCCAATTAAAGGAGATTGACAAAAATTTGCTACGAATTAGAATTTGTATGGATGATTTATCATAAAAGACATTAAAGCATTTAATTAATCATGTAAGCTAATGTTGGAATGACTTCATATAAAAGGGCTTGAGAGCATTTCAATTATTCCTGCTTTGCTGGTATATATTGCTGAGGAGTATTCAAATTAATATTCTTTTTAATTTTTTTTGAATGGTTAAAATTATTAATAATCCACAACTTAATGCCTGATTACAAATTGATCCAGCTGCCCTTCCTTGACAAGGTTATTGACCTTAAAACAGTTCATCCTTATTTGCATGGCAATCAGATAAAGGGCCAGTGTAGGAGAGATCTGCTTCCTCTTTTTCATTGTGATACCACCATAACCCGCTTGTAAATACCACCTTCCCTGAAAATAAACAATTTCTACTATAGAGGTGGAATACACACATCATTCAACATGAAGAACAATGGACAAACCTCACTTGCAAATGCAACCAATGAAGACTAAACAGATATTAAAATTGGAGAAATGGCTAAATTTTTGCTTGGTGAACAAGGCTTGATAATTTGGGCTGGTATCTATGGGCTAGTGAAGCTCACTTCCTAACAGTTTTCACGTACCAACTGGGGAAAGGCCAGAATGACTCACAGCGATGGCGATTTGATGCCATTGCTATGAGTATATTTATTTGAAGTCTTTTGTGTTGTATATTTATTTGAAGTCTGTTATCTTTGAAGAGTTGTAATTTGTGTTGAGATTGTTGTAATTAACTCTTGAGATGAGGTGATACAAGCATTGTATATATATGAGGTATGAGATGCATGTTGGATGGGACGTGTTATGGTTTAGACAGTAGCATTGGCTGTCTGCCAGACCATTTTGCCATATCAATTGTTTTGTGACAGTTGTGTGTCCATATATTGTAAATGGACATGTGTGTATGTTCTTGCATGATGGTTTGTATGTACTATTTATGGAATATGTTGTATTCCTGCATGTTTCGCTATGACTCTTTACCCCTATTGGGCTAGTGAAGCTCACTCCCTAATAGTTTTCAGGTACCAATGGGGGAAAGACCGGAATGACTCACAATAATGGCGACTTCATGCGCCATCGCTGTGAGTATATTTATTTGAAGTCTTTTATCTTTGAAGAGTTGTAATTTGTGTTGAGATTATTGTAATTAACTCTTGAGATAAGGCCCATTTTGTTTATTGTGGTGTTTTGTTTAGCTAACGTGCCCGTGTCCTGAGGTCGGTCAGCGCGGAGTGTCACATAATGCATGGAAAATTGCATTAAACTAGTAGCCTTTTTGGATGACAGAGAACCCCAAGACCCCCTACTCTCCCCGAGTACGAGGACATTGGGTAAAACTTTGGAATGTGCCCAACCCCTCGCAAGCCACGGCCATCAGGTAACTACAACACTCGGATAGAACATTAGAGATTATCACAATTTAATGTTCCTTACCCTATGGTAGTTCCTAATCATTCATAATTAGGATTTGAGGTCTTGGATTCAATAGTGACTCTAATGAAGGACCACTCCTGCAAACTTACCCAGTGTGTGTGGATTGGGGGTTTTCACACACCTCGGGGGCTAGTCAGGTATGATGCTTGGACACCTCTAGACCTCAAAATAATAATAATAATAATCCACCCACAATCTTCTCGTCAGATATCATTCAGCTTGTAGCTCCACCATTGGATGTATCAGTTGTGGGATTAAAACAAAATTTAATGGAATCCTCTCTTGTGATCTACCAAGTGGTGGGAGTAAATAATTCATATGAGGGTCGTTGCTCTAAAGCTCAGAATTACAAATGTGAGGCCTATACAACCCCACACCAATCCATAAGTGCATAACAATAGTCTAGGTGTCAGTATATGATCATTCCCCCATGGCTGTTAAAATCTTATGATACACGATTCATATCTTACGATTCATACGATATGATGAGATGAACGATTTGTATCTATCAACAAATCTTACGATTCGTTTAAATAATAGAATTATGGGATTAGTAGGAGTGTGAAAGCATTAAAAAATTCGTTTTAATGGTTTTTAAAACTTAAGTTGATGAGCATTTAAGACCTTTCGATTTTTTGAGGGTATTTTTAGTTCATTATTGGCTTTTCACAATATAGTTGGATTATATATTGGTCTTATACTTTTGATAGTTGGAGTATTGAAATTTAAGCTCTAATGAACTGATTATATAGAATTCACTTAATATCAAAAGAAATACATTTTAGATGTATTTTACGTTATTTCATATATTAAATATTTTTTAGGGAAAACAGTTATGAATCTTATGATTTACGATACACAATTTGCGATTCAAGATGTATTAACGATTTACGATAGGATTCGATTTTCATAACATTACATTCCCCAATACAAAAAGAAAATGGAAAAAAAGTTGATGAATCAATGTGGTTGGTTATAGCGAAAAATAATAGAATAGAAGCACATAGAAAGCTACCTAAAGACTCATTTATACATAAGCATAAATGACAAGCAAATACTTTGCAAGAAATATGTCACGTACAAATACTACAGATGTTCAAGTTTTCCAAGTTCAGGTACGAAATGGCCAAATAGGCTAGAATTTTCAAGATACCTACTAAAAAAACATAGACAAGATAAATTATAAAACTTGTACTTCTACCAGAAATATCACAACCCATTACAGGAAATTAAGTGCATATTGCAAGATTACATCATATATAAAGGAAAAACCCACTGTGGGAGGATTATACTCATCAAGTCTGCTTTCAAGTATTCAGGTGTGTTTACCTTAGTTTTTTTCCACTGCCTGGAGGCTGTGATTAAGAACATGGAGAGTATCCAGAAAAGATTCCTTTGAAATGATTTCTGGAGAAAAGGAAGCTCCATCTCGTTAATTGAGAAATGGTTTGTAAGTTAGTGGAGGAGGGTGGCCCTGGTATCAGGCCTTTGCGTGATATGAATTTAGCTCTAATGGGAAATGGCTATGGAGGTTAGGAGATGGTTTGGAAGGGTTGTGGAAGTCAATTTTGATTAACAAGTACAGTTTGGGAAGTAATGGGTGGAGGGTGTCCTTGGTTGGAAGGAGTGTTTCTGGTTTTTGGAGAGGTTTTGTTCGGTGTCTGCAGCTTTCGAGGAGAACATCAGATACAGAGTGTCTTTTGTCTCTTCGATTCAGTTTTGGCAGGATAGGTGGGTGGGTGATGCCTCTCTTGCCTCCTCATTTATTCTCTTGTTTACCTTCACCTTAGATAGATCTGCTTCGATAAAAGATTGCTATGGTCATCATAATAATGTTGTTTGGTGCCCTCAGTTCCAGCGGGATCTGGAGGATTCGATGGTGGATGGCTAGTTAGATCTGATGAATCTTTTAACAGGAGTCTGTGTCGGGGGAAGGCAACGATTTCAGAGTTTGGGCTCTGGACCCTCATGGCATCTTTAGTGTGAAGTCCTTCTGTAGGAAGTTAATGTGGACTGTAGTTCCCCTAGGGTACTCCCGAGCAATTGGAAAGGTGAGGCACCTCTTTGGGTTAAAGTGTTTGGGTGGCTAGGATCAATCCTGACCATTGAAGCTTTAAATTTCCAAAACTAAACTTGTGTTGTCATTAGTCATCTTCTGTATTCTCTTTTATCTTTTCATTTATTCAGATATGAATAAGAAACTTCTTTTTTATCTTATGATTACACTGCAGTTCTCCACTTTAACTTTCCCATGTCTTGTGGCTGACTACAAAACTCAAGTCCAGGATGATTGGATTTATCTTAATGGCCAACATACTGAAACAACTTTGTAAAATGAGATGGAGCCAAGGTGAAAAATGGATTCAGTTTGTATTTGAATACATTGAATGATGAATTATCTTTGGTTGTTGGGATTCAGAGAGGGAGTGCGCCGGGGAAAGCCTAGGCAGCACAACACGACTTCACCGCGGTGGTTGGACGTTGCAGAGAAGAGAGGCTGCTGGGGAGGGCGAGGAGAGATCGTCAATCAAGTCGAGCAGATGGCTGTTTCTGGAGACGAAATTGGGGATTTCTGAGTGAGGGAATGCTTGAGTTTGTTGATTGTTCGGATGGGAGGGAAAGAGTTGGAGAGAGGCTTTACTCAAGGTCGGACCATCTGACTATGATACTTATAAAAAAATTTGAGAGTGACGATATTTTAATTATCATCAACACTCATATATAAATCAATCAAACCAATCTATAATCCTGTGATTAGGGATGCTTTCAATTAAGGAATATACACGAATGGAAAGTTGCTGGGGATGAAGACTTTTCGTTAATATATGAATAGGTTTAAACTTGTATCAGTTGTATATACATGTTATAGTGGTTGGGCCATTCGAGTTTATCTATTTATAAATAATTTAAAATTAATTTTATTTAAATCTAATTATTTATTAAATAGGTTGTGTCTATATATTCAATTTGTGAAGAAAAACTTTATTGAGATTTTGTCTATCGCCTCTTTAATAAAATGTCATCAAATGGGTTTTGTTGTCGATATAGTTGGTGTGATGTAAAAAAGACCGGATGAGTAGATTATGTGAAGTCTTACCTTCATTTGGTCTTCATATTATTTAATTATAACTTTTAAAAATCAATGGCCTATATTTATCAAAATTTATATTCAATCCAAATCAAAGAAGTCAATTATAAAGAACTGTTCAAAAAGTTTCTCAATGATAGGACCCTATGGATCTCCCTTGAAAGAGAAAGAGATCGTTCTAATTTCATGAGGATAACTCGATAACCAATTTCACCAATGAAATTAGGTGTTATAAGAATTTGATCCAACATAGAATTGGGAATTCAAATGCAAGGAATCAATATAATTAATTAGTCCAAATTAAATGCAAATTAAAGAAATCCAAGCATGCATGAATTTTAATTTGACACAAATTCAAATTAAAAATCAAAGAATCTTCAAAGAATCTTCTAATGGATTAATTTGGTTATGAAATTAAATTTTAATGAAGCAGTTGATTAATGAGTGAACATTAAACATTCACCATGCAATTGCAAATCAATACTTAAATTAAAATTAATTCAAATACAATTTCAAATTAAAAAAAAAACACTCAAGAATTCACCAAATTTAGGAGCGGCCCACAAAGCTTTAAGCTTTAAATTTTCATTCACTCAATTGCATTCTACATTGGATGCCCATGGCTTGAATTTATAGCCATTAAAGTTACAAAAATACCAGGAAGAAATAAAGAAAAGAAAAGAAAAAAAAAAGACAAATTCTGCCCAAACTGGGCTTGTACGCCAGCCCTTGTAGAATTGGGCTTTATTGCTTAATCTAGTTCCACTCAACGGCGGACTGCCAAGTGGATTATTACTTCAGTTTTTGGCATAAAAGTAGTAGAAAAAATTAATTTATTATCTAGTGTAGATGTGGGCGAAATCCGGCATCTCAACCCTTAATTACATTTCTTGTCTTGCAAACTGGTTGCTAAAATCCAGGCCCAGAGTCAGGCCCAAATTGTCTCACGTCCAGCAGAGATTCTTTCTGTTTTCTTCATTGAATCACAGCCATTCGTTCATTATTTTTGCTGGATTTAGATACCCCCGAAGGATCACACAATCTGGTCTTACACGTTAAGCAAGAACATTGCTAAAACTGGGCTTTCTAAATTAGTCGTGCAGGCCCAATCTCTCAGGCCTGCTATTTTTAATAGATTCTTGTCCATGGCATCGTGGGTGGCATCCACATGCACATTGACGTGGCATCTGACGTGCAATTCAGATGCCCAGTGTGTTAAAATCAAATGGACCTGAAATTATGGGCTTTTGAGGCTGAAAACATCGCCAAATATACCCTAATCTAGGGGATCCAAATATCGGCCGATATCTCGGTCGTATCATATCAGCTGATATTGGCCCTTTTTTTTAAAAAAAAAGAGGAGAGAGAAAAATATAGGTCGATACCGAATTTTGAACCCCTACCCTAATCCATAGTCTATAATTGGTCTAAATAGGCTTCATTCTTGGTGCAAGTATATTAGATAGCATTTTGAGGCCCTCTTTTTTTTGTCCCAGAGGTAAAAATCTCGGTTGGGAATGATATTGGTCGTCTCGGTTGATATCGGACATCGGCCAAAATTTTCACACTCGCTTTTTTCTATTAATTTTTTGGTACATTTAGAGTGAAAAATGTCAAATAAGGCTTTATGGTCCCATTCTCATCTAATAAACTTTCTTCTTTGATGATCAAAATCCACTTTTGCTTGTAAGAATTCATGAGATGAATGAAGTCCTCCTCAATATAAAATGGGTCACTTTCTATTTTTTTTAATTGACACTTGTGAATTGAAAGATTTATGGAGATGTTAAAAAAAAAAAATCTTCAAATCTTTAATTAATTTGATATTTTGATTGTTTTATAATAACTACATCGATGTCTCCCCTTCTTATAACCCAATCTGAAAGGAGTCGAGTAGAATAACCACAGCGATATATCGCAGTCGCACGAGAACCCTGCGTGTAGCAAGTGCTGCACCCATCCGTACTCAATCTCCCCCACCGCTTCTTACCACCGTGGCGTCTTATCCCGTCTCTCTCTCGTCTCGTATAAATATCGCTGCTTCCCTTCTCTTTCTCTCTCTTCGCCTTTCCAAACCCTAAGGTTAGGCGTTTCTCTCTCGCTCGTTCGCTCGTTAGGGTTAGGGTTTCGAGATCATGCAACCCGGTACTGGAGTCGGACCCCCGCAGATGGCAGCTCCACCGTCAATGGACCAGCAGCAGTCATGGAGGATGATGCCGCCACCGGCACAGGTGCATCCGCAGCAGCCACCGGCGATGTGGAATCAGCAGCATCCAGTACCAACTCCATCTCAGGTTCCTCAGCCGCAGGGTATGCCACCATCACAGCAACAACAGCTGCAGCAGCCGCAGTATCCATCGGCGCAACCAGCTCCGGCAAGTGCTGACGAGATCCGGACGCTTTGGATTGGGGACTTGCAGTACTGGATGGAGGAGAACTACATCAACAGCTGTTTCGGGCACACTGGAGAGGTGATTTCAAATTAGCTTGCTTTTTACTACGCATCTCCTCTCTTTTGTTATTTCTCTAATTGTTATTTTTCTTCTAACATTAGGTATATGCTTTCTTTGAGACTGTGTTGGAGTTTTTGTGTGTAAAGTTGTATTCTTGAAACTAGTCATTGTTTTAGATAATGTGTTTTTGCTCTCTTGTTGGTATAAATAAAGGGGATTCATAATGTAAGGACAATATTCTGGATGCGATATCCATTTTGATGGACTCAGATTGGAAATGTTGTAGCATGAGCGTCCACTGTCTGGTTGCCCAATGGTCGGTTCCATTGATCACTTGCTTGAGCAAAACCTCACTTGTTGAGTCATCATAGTTGTGTGACTGGGAAAGGAATGAATCAATGTTCCTTCTCGTGCTACAACCAATGTGCTGCCTAGCATTTTTTTTCTTCCTATTTCCTTCACTGTTTTCCAATTTTTTTCCCTAACCTTCTCTTGCTACAACCACTTTTACCTATTCTTTGATGTGCCTCCTATGGTTTTTCAATTCTTTGGATTCTGTTCTTAGAACGATCCATGCAAAGGCAAAGGTGATTGCACATGCCATTCCATATGCAATGTAATTGGTTTGACCTCTTCTCTCAATTGTGGCAAAGTAGAAGCGCTCACCATTAAGCATCCATGTGCATTACTGTTAACATTTGTTTTCTCACGTGTTGTAGCTTCCTAACTTTTTCCACTTTGTCTTTCATTTTTCTTTGGCTCTATGTTTGTAACAATGTCAAGTTGGAGCAGCATGTTGATCTCAAATTAAGAATTGGATTTTTATCTTTATCCTTAAAGAAGGAAATAGTCCAAGGTGTTGTGATATGGCTACCATCCAACCAGTGTGGCCCAACGGATAAGAATGGAGCATTTTTGAAGGAGAAAAAATGGCATACAACAGCTGGGTTATGCACGACATAGACACATCATTGACGTGTGAAGGAGAAAAAACATGGGAGTCTCCAACGTGTATGGAGGAGTTTTTCCATATATGTGATGGAGCTTTCTTGAGAGAGTGCCCTTTGGCCGGATGCATGGAGTAGGCCTCTTGGCCGCATGCAAGGTTGGTGAGTGTTAGGGTTGGCCGCAAACAAAATCATACACGCTACTGCACGTGGGGCAGCAGGAGTGGGATACAGGCCACTCATCGTGGACATTGGTAGAAGACTGGGATCGATGCAAGTCTTCTTGTGTTATTGAAGAAATTTTTGTGGCTTGCAACGCAGGGAAGGCAGCCATCACAGGAAGCACACCAAAGTGGGTTAGAAGAAGGGATCATTCTTCTAGATTTGAGAGTGCAAGTCAGAGAGGAGCAATTGGAATTTGGTTGCGTTTATCAACGGTGTTTTGTACAAGGGCTCGGGTCTTGGGTTTGGGACTTAAACTCAAAAGAGTCATTCATATTGTATTTTGCACGGGTTTTCTCTCTTTACTCTTGTGATATTCATGCTCCATGGACGTAGGCAGGCTTTTGCCGAACCACGTAAATCTGGGTGCCAGATTTATTTGTGGTGCTTGATTTATTTATTCATGTTGTGATTGATTGTTTCTTTGTTTTTCCGCATATTATTCCTAATATAAGGATTGTATTTTGCATGATATATGTGTTTTTTGTGTTGTTATTCATGACTTTGGCCAATACAATCTTGTTGACTTAACAACTATGTTGTATTTTTATCATTCAAAAAAAAAAAAAATCTACTCTTACCAGCACTTGAGCTTGTTTATTGCTTGCATGTTGAGATGTGCAAATGTGGTCTAGGTTCAAGTGTTGCGGGAAAAGAGTTAAAAATCTTATAAACTTATATTATACTCTTTTTATCTCCTTTTTATATATTCCTTTCCTCTTTGCTTTTCATATTTCTTGTTTTTGAGTTGAAAATTTTTGTGTCTAACCATGTTATACTCTTTTTATCTCCTTTTTATATATTCCTTTCCTCTTCGCTTTTCATATTTCTTGTTTTTGAGTTGAAAGTTTTCTTGTCTAACCATGTTCTAATTTTGGTCACATAATCTTTTTATTGACAGGTGGTTTCGGTGAAGGTCATCCGTAATAAGCAAACCCAGCAGTCTGAGTGTTATGGTTTTATTGAATTTGTAAACCACGCTGCTGCAGAAAGAATTCTGCAGACATATAATGGCACTCTAATGCCTAATACGGAGCAAGGCTTCAGACTTAACTGGGCGTCATTTAGTTCTGGAGAGAGGCGCACAGATGATGGTGCTGATTTTCCAATATTTGTTGGAGACTTAGCTTCTGATGTTACAGATTACATGTTACTGGAGACATTCAGGAGTCACTATCCCTCGATTAAAGGTGCAAAAGTTGTCACTGACCGAACTACTGGACGTTCCAAGGGCTATGGATTTGTGAGGTTTGGAGATGAGAGTGAGCAATTGCGTGCCATGAATGAAATGAATGGAGCCTTCTGTTCCTCAAGACCTATGAGGATTGGCCCAGCCGCCAACAAGAAAACTGTGGGCATGCAGCAAAATCCTGCAAAAGGTACATGTCTTAATTGTGTGCATTGTTGACTTTGTATTGTTAATCTCAAATTATTTGTAGGAGTAATCTTTATTATAACTTTTAGAGTATTTACCAAGAAATATTGCAATTTAATTAATTGTTCACTGGTGCAGTACTCTTATGGGTGTCCTGTTGTTTGTTTTCTATGGTTCAATGTTTGTTTTCATAATGAGAGGCAGAATCTCGTTTCAAAAATATGATAGAGGCCACTTCTTAGCATGTTTTTCTTCCAGTTTTGCACTTTGAAGATATGCAGCAGTTTGTTGCTTCGATTGATGTACCAAAGTCATTTCGTTCCTTGTTTGTAAAGTTGGACACATTTAATTCTCTTCAAAGTTGCAAACACTTATGAAAACTCATGTTGTCTCGAAGCAGGATGCCAAGGGGCTCTCTTCATTTAGGGGCCCGGAACTGATTACAGCCGAAATGCATATCCCTTTTATAGTGCGTGGCCTCGTTTAGGTCAGTTTTCTGTTATGTAATGAATTGTCCTTAATTTCACATTATTGTGGCATTTTATGCTACATTATTAAATTATTTTTTCCGTCTCCTTGTCTTTAAAAAAAAAAATTAGTCGTTACATTTCCTCATTTTATCTTTTAATAAATATTCTAAAGGATTACTGCAGTAGTTTTGCAAATCCATTTCTTAGCATCACGTTCTTATATAATAAACAAGGCTTTTTTCCTCATATTTTGCCCAATATTAAATTATTAGCAAGAAAAAAGCTTGTCTGGGGTTGGGATCTGGTTCTTGTTTCTTAAGTTTCTAACTTCCTGATGGTGCAACTAGATTTAGCATTACTTCATGCCTTCATGATATTTTAAATAACCAGGTTCGTTTTTCTTTTAAACATTCCTAGGTTGGATTTTCCTGTGTTAGAATTCAAGTGTTTCTAAGACACCCTTATTCTGACTTATATTCTGAACCAGAAAAGGTAATTGCAAAACAATTTCTGGTTAGCTCTAAGCATCACTTGTGGATGTGATATATGAGGAAGTTATAAGCTTTAGCTTGAACTGCAATGTTTAGTTTGACTTGGACCTTTGATGAGCTTACCTTGATTGTTATACGACCTTTATTGGAATATTTGGATTTACACTGATTTTTTTGTCACCATGTCTGGTTTGGAAAGTCTGGTGGATCTTTATGACTTCTCTTGTATTGAAGTCAACATGACAGCACCTTGTTCTCTAGGCCTGATGATCATATTATATTTGGTGACATGTGGCATGTTGATGAAAGAGAGGCTTGTGGATTAGGAATCATTATTCAGAGCCTAGGGCATTATTAGACATTGGTTCAATGGATGTGATTGTGAAGTGCCAGTAATTCACTATCCATTTCCTACTTAGGTAATATGACATGATAACTGAGGAGACTAATTTTGGGTACATACCTATTCTACAACCTCTGTTTATCCGACATGCCACTCTGACCATGCTAACAGTCTTCAGTTCATCCTGCCAGTTTTGTCCACTAATATGAGTCCTTCAGGACATTGTTGAAGTGGTTCTCTACGCGCATCCCTTTCTATCACCCATTCACCAAATCAAAGTGGTGCATCTGGTGGGGCTACAAACTTGATATCTAATCAGCAGACTAGACCAGTCTTTTCATCAGGTGAGGGCTACCTGTGCATTTAATGTGGAGTGTGACCACTGGCCAAGTTTGTTCAACTGCACCTCCTTTTTCCCCTTTATTTTAGATCACCATCTTAACATGCTAAACTGTTTTGGCCTAGAGATGAGAATCACCTTGATGTTGCATATGCTTACTACGTAGGCATAGACATCAATGTGGAGTTAACAAAGCAAAACTGGCTGCAGTTTGTAGATTATTATCTTCTATCCTTATTTGTTAATTGATCACCCTTTACGTCAGCATCAGTAGTGAAGTTAATAACATCATGCAAACGTTTGGCACTGAAAGAAAACATCGTGTATAAGGGCTGTGCATTATTAGCTACTAGCCTCCACAAGTGAAAGCTGGGGTTTTAAGGATTGAATATTTAATTGCAAGGTCTCACTTTCTATCCCAGCTGACTTCTCAAAAAAAAAAAAGAATAACAATTTATATAAAACGATGAGGTCCATCATGTGTTTTTTTTTTAAAAAAAATATAAGAACCCCTTGTTTCATTTTTTTTAAAGGTAATTTTTTTGCATTTATTGACTGGATTGTGCTCATCTATGAAAATATCATTTGTCCATGTTTGGATCTGTACAGTTTATGACTTCAAATTGTTTTAAACTAGACACTAATCACTTTTTTTTTAAAAAAAATTATGTTACACGCCATTCATATTTGTGTATAATGAAGACTGCATTTTCGTAAGCTTTTGTTGGATTTTGACATCAGTATCTATCCAACACATTGAAGTCTAGAGAGTTGGGGACAATTAGAAGGTTATATCTTGCTATTGTTTTTTTTTTTTAAATGGTAATGGTGAATATATTAATAATAGAAAGAAAAGGCACCAGAAGTTCACAGTGCATCAAACAAAAAGCAAAAGGACCAAGTCCAAGTCCCAATACTCCCTATAAGGACAGAAACCCAAAGACTAGACTTTAAAATAAATCAAGGCACTCTTTCCAAGCTCTGAGGATGTCCGAGATAGAGAAGTCCTGGAATTCAAGGAGAGAAGAATCCCATGTAGTGTATTTGGCCAAAATTTGCAGGAAGACACCTTGAGGGCACTTGACACTATTCCTGAAGACTCGGTTGTTTAGCTCCCACCACAAACTCCAAATGGGGGCAAAAAGGGCTAATGCCACATCAACGAGCATCTGGTAACACAGACACTAACTTTATCTCCTGCATACAGTCCAGCTGCATGGACCACCAAAATGTCCTGCCAGTTGCTTCACAACTTTACCATGCATCAATCACTCTCATATTTAATCATTGTCTGTCATTCAACATAGGGACCTTACTGTAGAATTTTTTTGCTAGGAAATTGTTTTTTGAATTGTGATTTGCCTATAGAAGTGTTTCTCAACGTCCTAATAAGAAATGCTTCATAGGGAAAGGGAAGGATTGTCTTTCTTAGATTTAAATACTTGGGAATACAGTAAACGAACATATTCAAAGGATTTGTTGGATAGAAAATTATTGGGTTTGTGCATCTGTGTCATCACTAATAGATCTTTGCTTATTACTTCTCAAATGATCATTGAGGCAGATGTTTTGCTGTATAGTGGTTTTTTTCCTTCAATTATATGATTATAACTTATTTAGAGCGCATTGAACTCTCTTTCTCTCTGTTTTTTTGGGTTTTTTTTCACCTAATTTGTTATTTGCAGCCTCTTACCAGTCCTCCTCCCAGGCAACTGAGTCAGACAATGATCCAAATAATACAACCGTGGGTACCTTTTTTTAGATTAGAGATGGTAATATATTTCTGTTCCATATGACTCTGACCCCTAACACATTTATTTTCAGATATTTGTTGGTGGACTTGACTCAACTGTTACTGATGATCATTTGAGGCAAGTTTTTGGCCAATATGGGGAATTGATTCATGTCAAGATCCCTCTAGGCAAACGTTGTGGATTTGTTCAATTTGCAAACAGGTGCAGATTTTGTTAAATTCAGTACTTTTTTTCACCACTTTTTTTCATGTCAAGATCCCTTTTCCATGTGAAAATACGTGGCTTACTTAATGCCTTTAGCTGGTTTTATCCAAATGATATTTTAGAGCTTGTGCGGAGGAGGCCTTACTAATGCTGAATGGAACTCAATTGGGTGGACAAGCTATACGGCTTTCATGGGGCCGTAGTCCCTCAAACAAACAGGTAGTAGAAGTTCATATACTATTTTCTGAACATCTGTTTTTCCCCTATCAGGATAGATTAATTTTTTTATTATCGGTACAATGTTTTAGACTTCACATAAATAACAATGTTCACTAAACTTGGATAGGTTCAGTCTCAGCCAGATCCAAATCAGTGGAATGGTGGTTATTATGGAGGATATGCACAGGGATATGAGACGTATGGATATGCACCACCTACTCAAGACCCTAATATGTATTCGTATGCACCATATCCTGGATATGGGAACTATCAGCAACAGCAGGTGAGGTTTTCTGGGTTAGGTTTTACTTTTCTGAATTACACTTAAATAAATCAATATAGCTGCTTTTTATTTTTCAATTTATCTGTCATTTAATTTGCTTGCTTCAGTAGAATTACAAATCCATGTAATATTGTTTGTTCAATGTTATTCAGATTATTCCTTTTTCTTATGTTTTCAAAATGAAAACTTTCTTCCAATTAACGAAGGTAGACATTTTGAAAAAATAAAATAAAAGGTAGATAAGTCCTTATTTTGACAAGGAAACCTTTTGGTTTTGTTTTCAATATATATATATATATATATATTTCAGCCCTAGGTAAACAACTACGGAGAGTGGCCCAGAGGGGTGTTGAGTGAATCGATCCCAAGACATCCCTTCCTGATGGCAGTGTCTTTACTATCAGCCCAACCCTACAGTGCACTATGTTTTCAGCACCATGGTTGTTCAGTATTATTATTGTTAGTTTTATTTCATATTAAAGACATCTTCATTTTAAATTTTGCCTTATCTCAGATTAAATATTGCTAAAACTGTAGCCATCTCTTCCTGCCATGAAGCCCACTTAGAAAACTGTAATGATTTTAACACACAACCTTAGTCAAACTACGAGATGGGTTGTGGTTTTCTTTTTAGTTCTGGGGTCAGAACTTCAATGATGAAAATTGTTGGTGTTTTTAAGAGATTGAAACGTCTTATTAACTCAAGACCATTACACCAAAGACTTTCTTTTTACATATTGCCTGCTTTGAGTTCTGATCAATCCATTTCAATTTGTTAGTGCATTTGAAGGAAGGTAATATGTTTTAGTTCGTTTTAGTTTATTACTTAAAAGGGTAAAAATCAGAAAATGGACATCCATACCATTTTTATCTTGCCCCGTAATCAGTTAGTAATGAATAAATCAAACATTTGAATGTTTCTAAAATTTTGAAACGTGTTCACAGATGTTTGCTTTCAACTCTCTATTTTTGTTGCGTCTTATCCCCAAGTGGAAAGTCTAGGTGCCAGAAATGCTTAATGGAGGCATCCATAGCCATCTTTGGAGAATGGCATTGACGACTTTTTCCTTCATTCTTTTTCTTTAAAAAAAAAAATACCCATTTTGGTAGGCTTTAATGTAGTTGATCTGTGTATATTGTACAGTGATTTTTTTCTCCGTCATGGAAGCTGCTGGAGGTGGGGAAAGTTCAAATGTACCTCAGACCTTGATGTTTAGCAATGGTATTTATGGAGAGAATTTTCATCCTGTTCCTGTAATCATTTCACCTGCATCCCCGGTCTGCCGAAAGTCAGTTCTTCTAGCCGTGCAGCTGTCCATGTAAGTCAGATCTGAAGCAAGAGATGCAGAATCAGTTTCAAATCTGAACTTTAAAATGTATGAGCATATATATACTTGATTTATGTTGTGATGTTAGTTCTTGCTTATTTTGAATTTGGATCATAGCATGTAGTTTGAACTTCTTGACGATTTTCATCTGAATTTAGTTGTGATGCCTGCTTTCTTATTCCTTACTTTAATTGCCCTTGGCTATTGATAGGATCTTTGTTCTGGTGGAGCATGACATTATCAATCATCATTATCATTTCTCCCTCCTTTTTGATTAAATATCCTTTTCATAAATAGTGGAATGTTGAGATTTTAGGTACTCAATTTTCTTCTGTTTGATAGGGGTGGCAAAAGTAATTGCAGGCTTGGTAGAACAAGCGTTCATAATTTGATGGTATTGATCTCTAGAGCTTTTCAACCATGTATGGGATGAGTTTAGTCGAAGGCATGAAGAATGATATACAATATATATGGTCAGGACAAATACATGTCATCTTGCGCATACAGAATCAGCTGTACAATTATAAAAATAGCGACCAAAACGTCTTAGTATTGACCATTCACATTTTTTTTAATTTTTTTTTTTTTTTTTGATTTGGATTTGTCTGTTTTCAGTTATTTTTTAATTATTTTTATTTTTTCTTTTAAATTTTGTTTTAAGATAATTTTGATTTTCGATTTTTTGTGAAAATAATTTAATAAATTGAGTAGGGCTGCAATTTGGGTCGGGTTTTGGGTCGATCTACATGACCCGACCTGAGAATTCATGCGAGTCGAGTTGAGATTTTTGGGCCAGCTGGTCGATCCGATTGAGAAGATAAAAATGCGCATGAACTTTGGGTTGGGCTGAGTTAAGGATTTTACAAGTTAATTCGATCCGATCTAATCCGACTAAAATTAAGTTAAAATAGGTTTAGAATATGGGTCGGTTCAAAATTTGGATTGGGTTGGGTTCTAGAATTTGGATCGGGTTTTATATATATCAACTCGGGTCGGGTTGGATTTTATGAAATTAGACCCATCGGACTTGAGTTGCAGCCCTAAAATTGGGATTATTCATTGATGGAATTGAATGTAGTTGCCTTAGTTTTTATGGGTAGTGATTTTTTTTAGTTTTTTCAAAAAAATTATGAATTCTAGATTTTTTTATGATTTCTTGTAAAATATGTATTTTATATAAGTTCTTTTTTTTTATTTTGGTTTTTCAGAATTTTTTTGACATTTTTCAATTGTTTAGAATATTTCATTCGTATCAGTTATATAAGGTCTTCACCGTTCAAAAAAAAGTTATATAAGGTCTTAGACATGAGATGTATATCAGCCAAGTAGGGTTGTATAGTGTCCTTGTCGGAATTGTAGAAATGACTGATTGATTTGGCTATGCTTCTTTCTTGACCCTTTGTGATGGGAAGAAGGGATTGGTCTTAAGGGAAGTTTTGAGTTTGATTTACGTTCAATTTTTTTTGGATCACTTCCTATGGGATTACTCCTCATTGACTTAATCAATGTGTGTAGATTGAGAGATTTATATATACTTGTAGAATTAGTCTCACTTTCAATATAAAGTGTGAATACTCGTGTTCTAAAAAAGAAAACTTGTTAATCAGATATGGAGCACTGGCATTTTCATCTAACCTATCTAATGATGGACCTCTTATATTACTTAGATGGATTTTTTTTAGTTATTAGAATCTATTTTCTCTCTGGAATCCACTTTTAAAGAAAACCAACAAAACTGCCCTAATGGATCTTCCATTTTCAGTTCACTATATTGAGTCCAACTTGACCCTGCTCTCAATACGCTGCCATTTTATATTAGGCAGACATTAGGTCATGTTTTGGGTTATGTGTTGGACCCAAAAGCTCCAAGTTCATGTAAAATTTACTCCTCACTGACAACACCTACCTCGCACTTCTGGTGCTTTATTATTATTATTATTAATATGATAACTATTTCAAAACAAAAGAGCAAAAAAAAAAAACCAGCTTGAGTAGGATTTGGGCCTATTTATTCATAATGGGTCCACCAATGTGCTGGACCTCTTTGTATGTACGATACAATCATGATTGGAGCCCACTTAATGAACGGTCACAACACCTCTATCTAGTATCTTATGGATCCTATAATTGCAATTATAGAGTTTCAAATATCAGTTAAAATTGAAAATTACAGTCGATATTTTTCAGTTCAAAACCCTATATATATATATATATATATATATATTGTTTTTGAAATTTTAATTGAAAATTTTAAAATTTCAATATTAATGGACCACACTTGGATGGAGATTGCACAAAGATCTTCGTAAGATCCTAGCGGTACAAACTTTGCCCTTGTTTTACTTGAAAGTTTTTGAATGGCAAGGAGCTGCTAATTTGGAGTAACTTTTTAGATCGACTCATGGACAAAATATGGAAATGAATTTCATAAAAAAAAAAAAGGAAAAATAATTTTAAAAACTAGATGTTGAAAACATAAGAGTCCTCAGTTCTTCACGTCCTTAAGAAATGAAATTACATCACGATTGCACACAAAACAAGCCCCTTGAAGGCTGAAATGGAACTTCTTTCTCCTAAGAAAGCAAATTTTAAGCATTTATGTATGAGTTGAATCAAATCCCTCTCATAAACTCTTCAAAATCAAGAATTCTTGCGTTGAATAAACAGCCATTGCAGTAGAATTTGATCATCACAGGTCTAACCAAACAGGGGAGGAAGACTGATCATGGTGCCCCTCCGGCGAAGAGCGCACTTCCAAAGCTTCAATTGGCTGATAACTTGACGGGAAACGCCAATCCTTGCGATTGAGATGGTGCATTGCACTGTCTTTCTTATCCTAGTGAAGCGCTTTCCAATCTTAATCTTCAGTCTGCATATTCTCAATCTCAGAGGCAATCGCCTTCGATCATAGTCTGCTTGCTCCAAAACTCTTGCAATCAACCATTGCGCTCGGCGATGCTTTACCTCATCTGGGTCTTCATCCTCCATCTTCGAATAAGAGAAGGGCCTCTTGAAATAGCTCATTTTGTTGAGAGAGAGAGAGATCAAAAACTTGGGCTTATATAGACTTTCAAGATAAAACAGTAGAGAGAGAGAGAGATCGAAGTCTAGAAAAAGAGAACAAAGACAAGGCTTCTAAACATTTTAGATGGAATAACACAGAGAAAACAGAGGAGATCAAAGATTTGAGCTTATATACATGTTTAAGATGGAAAAGTAGAAAGAGAGAGAGACAAAAAGAAAAATAGAAAGATAGATGGCTGGATTGATAGATAAAGAGAGAGATACAGACTAGAAAGTGGGATCAAAGATTAAGCCCCTAAGCATTTTAATAGAACAGGAGATAGATAGAGTAATGACTAGAAAAGGGAAAGGAGAGGTGAATAAAAAGTATAGATCTCAATAGGCTTTGGCTTAAAGGACTAAACAAAGATAGAAGACTTGGGTTTATCTGAATTTTTAAGATAGAACAGTAGAGAGAGAGAGAGAGAGAGAGAGAGAGAGAGAGAGAGGATTGTGTAGAAGAGGTAGAAAGAGAAGGCTTTATACACAATTCAAACATAGAAGAGTGAGATAACATGGCATGCGGCCTCAAGTTTGGTATGAAATAATACAGAAAGAAATAATATCTTAGCTGTCCTTTGTCAGATTGTCTTCTTGTATACAGAAACAAATGGCAATGAGTTTGGGATCAGAACTACTACACCAAGCTCTCTATTTAGTATGGGGAGTTGACATTTACTGAATTTTTTAAAGAAATTGATTGATCAGTCCACTGACAAGTGAGAGCCCAAGTTTTGAATCTCTTATTTGTGGAGACCCACCAATTTAAAACTTCTGATTCCACATGTAGTATGTGCATGCCGACTTCTTCTCCAATCTACTTGTACAGTGGGTTGGGCGCGCTTGTTACGCTGGCACGTGCAAATTCATACGTATCAATTGTTACAGGCCGATACACTTCTATTCAATAATGAAAAAAAATGGACTAAACTTCGATAATTTCATGTCTCGTTAGGTCCATTGCTCAAAATAAATTTTATCTCGATCCATTTACTTGGCGTTAATGTGAAGAGTTTAACACTTTTAAATTTAAAATGTTGATTTCTGCAGTTTTTAGCAGGGGTGATAAAATCGGCCGATACGAAACGTATCGACTGATATGATATGGGTTTTAAGCCCCATATAATATCGACCAATACGTATTATATCAGCCATACAATAATCATATTTGCCGATATGACCGATATATCGCCGAATCATATCGGTATTTAAAAAAAACAAAAAAAAAACGGTGATGGGCCCGGGATTAGATATCAGTCGATATCGGCCCAATATCGGCCGATATCAACCAATATTTACATTTTCAATTTTTTAAAAAAAAAAAACATTTTTTTTTCAATTTTTTTATATTTTTAATTCAAAAAAAAAATACCGATATTTACAAAAAAAATAAAAAGAGGAGAGAATCATATCGGCTTGGGCATTTCTTAAACCCCTGGTACTTTTTAGATTCCGGTAAAATATCATATCTATGAAATAACAATGGAGAAAATCCTTTAGAACCATAGTGCTAATGAATTGGACTTAACATTGAGCCCAACTGAAATCATAAGGTCGGATCGAGTTGGGCAATTCAGGCTAGGAACTGAGTCAGATTGAATTGAGCAATTTGGCTAGTAATTAGAATGAGGTTGGTTCGGGTTCAATAATTTTTTTATATGAGTTTGATTGAATTTATTAAAACTCGGCCCAATCTACTCAAATTTTAACCCTCCATTTACCATGTGCCATGATATTTTAATTTGTTGAATCATATTAGTTCTATCACCCTTAAATCAACCAAGCTTAAATTTAACATGGGTGACATCGACTCTAAATTTTTTTTATATGAAATTATTAATCCAAATCCTTTTTCTTTTAAATAGGGTCAAATCAATCAAAGCGTGCCTCATGACATGATAACACCATGCTTCACAATGGAGAACCTTAATCTTAAAAATTCTTACCTCCCTTGAAATCTCTAGTATATCTAATACTCTCTCTATCCCAAATTAATTGTCTTATATAGATTTTAGAATTTTCTCAAAATAATTGTCTCATTTATATTGGAGTAGTAGAAAATGTATTGAAAATGGATGAGATCACATGGAGTGCTAGCTTTATATAAAGAGTTTCTTAAAAAATACAATTCTTTCAAATGAAGACAACTAAAATGGAACGGAGGGAGTATAATTTTACAAATACTAACATGAAATTTCTGGAATGTTCAATACTATAAATAAAATTATATATATATATATATATATGTCTTGAAGTTGCAACCACCAGTGTTTAAAGTCCATTACAAGCTGCTGTGGTAGGGTGCTGGTTAGGCACCACTTCCTGTGTACAATTACTCCTCTAAATGAGACTAAACAAAATAAAATAAAATAAATTCTTTGTCAATCATATACCTTTAAATGGCTCTTGCTTTTAAGTTTTAATTAACTCTTAGAATAAATATCCTTCAATTCTTATCTATCCAACAGTCGGACCTAAAATTGAATTAAATATATAAATAATGAAATATAATTGGAATTGAGTTGAGATTCATGCAAGTATGACCCACATGACCCCATAGTTTACAAGCAAATAATGATGGTTGTTCAAACAAGCAAATGATAATGGTGGATGTGTTGTCCAATCATTGGCTTATCTATTAAATGGTTGACCAAACACACCTTGCATCTCACTCTAATCGGTCATTAAACAAGTTGAATCAACTTGAAATGACCCATTTATCAAAGAAATTGGTCTAACTCCAATTATCTTAAATGGATCAATCTAACTCATAGGTAAGACAACTCATTAAATAGGTCGACTTGTTCTAAGTATCTAACAAAATTTAAAGTGTTTGATCCACTTGGTCCATTTTTAAATTGTAGATTAAATTCAATACATATCACTCTCAATCTATTTATTAAATGCGTTAACCCAACTTCTCTCAATCCATTTCTCAACCAATTTATTCTTTCACAGGTTAGAAACGAAAAAACGGAGGAAGATTTAAGATCAGAAAGTAAATTCTTATCATGTCATTTTTCTAAGAATAATTTTTCGTCAAAAACCTTTTTCTCATGTAATTCATTTTTCCAACCTTAGAAAATTGAAAATGATTGTATTTTTCTTAACATACTAGTTGCTTAATTGGACTTGTCTTCACCAAAATAAGCACGAAACTTAGATGTTACTGTATTAGATGCTCTATAATTTAGATTTAAATGAAAAAAATGTTTAGTGCACAATTGATGTGTTACATTTTGATTTGCTGTCCACAATTTATATTGCTCTAGATTGTCAACTATATGAATTTGAAAATAAATGGTGGGGAAATTTTATGATCAGCTCAAATTTATAAAAGTTAGTCCCTCCAATTTAATCAGTGGGAAAAAAAAAATGCTAAAATTATTGCATTGTGGCATTTAACCAATAAATAATGTATCATCTGGTGCATTTTGATTTTATGAAAAATGTTCTCTGTTTCATTTAAAGATAATCTTAAATGAGTTTTCTTTAACTTTCTAATATCATTAGACTATAGTTATTTACTCGTAAAACTTTCTATTTCCATTTTCAAAAAATAAAAATGATAAAATTTGATTGACTTAACAATAATAAAGTCAGTTTCTATATTTCTATTATTTCTCTTAAAATTTTAGTTGACCCACTTTTATCTTTTGGATGACTAATTCTTGGAGCAGTTGCAAACTTTTTTACCCACACACACTGAATAACTTTACAAAGAGTAATCCTTTAGGGTGGAGTGATGATCGAACTTAAGACTCTCGCTTTGTGAGACAGGTCCTTCGAGTTGTGTATCGACCCACATTGATTGATCTAATGATAACTATTTTTAACTATTTCTTATTATAAAATATGATAATTTTTCCAATTCAAAAATATCCATCGTTCATTCATTCCATCTAGGGTTGAAATCGGGCCGGGTCGGGTTGGGTTTTAAAAAACCCAACCTGGCCTGAATTATTAATATATGGAACCTGACCCGAACTTTTGACCCGGACATCTTGACCCGGCCGGACTCAACTCGAAACCGACACGATCCGCATTTTGAACCTACTTCTTACCAGGTGTAGTCGTGTTTGGTCGGATCAGGTTAACTTAAAAATCTTTCAACCCAATCCGACCCGAATTCAATGCGGGTTTCTAACATCTCAACCCAATCCAACCAGCTGACCCGACTTTCATAACCTAACCCACATGATTTTTGGGTCGGGTCATGCAGATTCGAGCCAAAACCCGACCTGAGTTTCACCCCTAATTCCATCCTTCGTGTGCACCTACCAAAAGTCCAAACCTTTATAATGACATTTATCTGCCTTAAGGGCATGAAATAAGAGGAAAACGTATGTCGGTGCCTTTCAATGTACCATCTACGAACTTCCCTAATGTCTCCTCTAAACAATAACAGTAAATACATAAAATTTAATAGTAGAGAGTTAGATATAAATAAAATACAAATTAAATACATATGGCACCACTGGCAGTAGTGTGAAACAAAAGACTCAAGCCTCTGCCGGTGGAGACTGGAGGGCCCTATCTGCCTACCATTTTGATTGGCCACATGGGTGGGTTCTTCTAAGAGTTCTACAGTCAGAAAAAAAAAAAAATTACATTGACTTCTGACTGATCTAGAGTCTAGACTAAGTAATTTGACTTGATTTTAAAAGAAGATAGAATAAAATCTATTATGATCAAATTGTTTAGGTCAGTTACAGAATTCGATTAATTTTCAAGACTTGTACAACATACACACATAACTCTATACAGAAAGTGATTCTTTTAAGTGGAGTGGAAATATAAGTCTTAACTTTCACTTTCTGAGACGAATTTTTTATCATCACTCCAATTCCTTTAGGTTAATATTCAGTTGAATTTAAACAAGATTTGGATGAGCGCAACTTGAAAAGAAAACGTAAATGATAGTGAAGTTGAGGTGAGTTTCAGTTTTGAATTTTTAAAATATGAAATTGATAGTTTTAAAATTTGAGGGGACACCCATTTTTTTTTTTGAATTTATATGTGGGAAACTGTGAGCCCACTATCTCTAAGGTGGACACACCAAAGTTAGACAAGGGACTCGAACTCGGAACCTCCCGCTTCATGAGACAAAAGACGATCAGTTATACTGCTTCAAATTTAGCTTCGAAGAGACACACAAAGCCACCAAAATGGCTATTCAACAGCGAGTGAAAAACTTAAAACTCATATACTGAAATTACCTTTGGATTATAGTCTGAAAACTCGTCAAGATGTCCAAAAGTTCAATCAAAGTGATTTAACTATTAGGATTTAAAGTCTTTAACACAATAAATCTATTTATTAAATATAATTGATTTTTTTCAAAAGATGAATGATCTGTTGAACCTATCAGTTATGAACCGGTTTAATGTGAATCAGATGATTATCAAACTTACATTTCCACTATTTTTCTCCTTATACTCATTATCATCATATGAATATTATCACGGTTGTCTTATACTAAAATCCTATCAATAACAAGAACTTTTTATCCTTTAAAATTATACTTAAAATGATTTTTTAAAACTAAATCATGTCACACTTCTTACTCAAGACCAGCTCTATCAAACTGATTCATTCTCACCATATGATATAAGACTTATAAAATATTTCTCTATTGAAATATTTCTTTGGCCGCAAACACTAATTCTTTTTAGTATATGCAGTGAAAAAAAAAAACACCCGTCTCACTTTTGTAATAATAGAGATAGAGATTATCCAGCTTTCAATATCATATCATTGACTAATATACTATATATTATTTTAGTATAAGTTAAAATAGAGACATAGTAAAAATCAAAATATCGAATTAATATAGAAAAAAATTGAGTTGGTATTTTCAAACTAAGATGATTTTAAATATTTTTTTGAATTTATGTGTGGAAAACCGAGCGTAAAACCCCACGGGTGATACCCACTGCCCTTAGGGTACACCAGGTTAGATCATGGAGGTTCGAAACTTTGTACATCCCGCTTCTTGAGATGAGAGATTAACCAGTTAAACTACACCATCAGTGAAGGAGTGGACAACAATTACAATGTAAGGTATGAACTATGCAGATCCTAAATATTTTATTTTCCAAAAGTAGGGAGAGGAATGATGGAAATGGTGACCACTAACATTTATATACAATATTAGCCCAAATTTTCAACGACACCATATGTGGCATGCCTTCATTTAGCGGTGGTTGGGGACCTTCAAGTCAGACGTCCCTGAGTCTTCTTCCACCAACTTCTCTCTCTTGTTTCCATGCCTGCAAACAATGTCTCTCTATACTTCATGTTTCATGCTTCATTAATTCATTCTTTTCACAAAGAACTATCCTAAGCTGACATAATCGAGTCACCAAGTTGTTGTGACATTTTGCAAACGAGGTGGGGTCTATTAATACAAAAAGGTTGCTCTCCATTGTTCTATACCAAACGTGTCTAGATTGGAAGGTTTACACACATGTCACAAAAATTAGTCAAGTGAGAGTATGAGACGTATGAAGACTTTAGTCTTAAATAAATGAGGTGGAGCCTAGTGATCCTATAAAATCAAATTAATGGTTGTTAAAGTAAAAATTTAGAAGTAATGAACCTCACTAAACACATATAGTCACCTGGTTTGAACCAAGTAAATAGATAGTTGAAGTAGAGTTTCTTACCAAGTATTGGCTTTCTTTGTTAAAATTAAATGTGTAAAGACGTTTAAATATATCTTATTCTTTATAATCCGCCGTATCTTATTTTAGTTTGGTAAGGTTTAATGTATCCAACAAATGATACATGATATTAAAATAAATAAAAAATTGTTAGATGACTCAATTATGTTAGATTAGAGTATTTTGTTCAATAAATTAGAAAATTATAAATTAGATATTTATTAAGAAATGCTCCAACATGTGTTATTAGCTATCAAGTAAGATGCTGATTGGGGCTAGTTTCTTTATAATTTTGATTGATTTAAATAAAGCTTGTTATTTGTTTTCATTGGATTACATTTAATTTTAATTTATTTCAATAGACGAAAAACTAATTCTCCAAAACTACTTTTTTCCTTAAATTGCGTGTTAGCATTCCTTTTAGATTGGAGCATACTCAGTTGACATTGAATTAGTCTTTATTTTGCCCGTGTCGATCAAGAACCGTTCTTAACCCTATCTTGGACTACATCATCTAGTTGATTTGAATCCATCCTAAGTTGATCTAACCATTGGATTGAACCATACAAATCTGCTCCATTTTTTACCGTTGATTTTTAGACCTTCGAAAAATCCAATAACCCTATTTTTTTTTTTTTTTAAGTAGCACCATCCAAAAACAACCTTTCAAACTGACGAGGTCCCCCAGGTGAACCAACCTCCACAGAGTAGATAATCAGCCCTGGGTCCAAGTTCCTTGAGGGGGATTTTGATATGGGGAAGTTTTCAGAAATTAATTTTCTTAGTTAAACCCTGTTCGGCTAGAAGGAAAGCAGAGATCAATTTTTTTTTTTTTAAACTTGTTTGAAGCAACCAAAATCATCACCAAGAGGCACAGAGAATCATTATCATCTCTAATTGTGATCATCACAAACTCAAGTTTTCATCACCCAATGCCTTCATCTCTACTCTTTGCACTCTACTAGAGAATACTAAACAAGAGAAACATCAAAAGTGGGAATTCTCCAAACTGGATTTTCTCCCATCTCCAACTTCTCCACCTAATAGAGAATCCCTGCTTTCATTTCTCCACATGTCCAAACTCAATAATAGTGCAGAATGAAGAGGCTCACGCTTCTGAGAATCGTGACTCCTCACTCAGAACACTATGATCATCGAGAAGTTAAGAGAAAGAGAGAGAGAGAGAATATGAACTCTTTAAGATAGAATAGGAACGACCAATGTTTTTTATGTGCAACACACTTCAAGGTAAACAGTACCCAAAGGTTTATATTTTGGAACCTACAAAATCAAGGGGATAGAAATCCATGAAAGACGAGCCTTTTCAAATATGCGACAAGAGTTGCAGATAGTGAAATTTCAGGTTAAGACCAGCCAGGAATCCAGACTTGGCATGATTATTATTTCATGCTAATTACAACAAAGATGGCTCTACACTATCTGATTATCAAAGAGAGCTTGCTATCTGTTCACACACAAATACAATTGGCCAAAGCAAATGCCCTATTAAGCTGGTGCCATAAAACTGCTTAAAGCATTAGCTGCATCACTTGGTCATACTGGAGGAGTTAAAGCCCATGTATACAATTAATGCATCTACTACACACATAACCATTGAGAGGTTTATCACTATTATTTACAGAAAACTCTCGTAGCATCGAAAGATTTCATACTAGATATTCTCGAAGGTCTCCCCGTTCTACGGAGCCATGAGAATCTTCCTCAGTTCGAGCTGCTTGTCTGTAATACATCCGGAACTGACCAAGGAGTTTATCCAGACACGATCTGATTGCACGGGTTCATCATCATCGTTCCTGTGCCAGCTCCAATATGCATGAGTTGAATTAAAAATCTTAAGCTCACCATGACCAAAACTTGCTTCACGGAAGACTGACCACTCAGGCTGTGGGTTCTTATATCTGTCAATGAATGCATCAAATAGAAACAGATTAAGCATGTTTTCAGAAAAATACACCTCAGTTTAAAACCGATCCATAAATACTCTAGCTTGTATAAGTAAATGATGTACACCCACATGGGTGTAGCTCAGCTGGTTACCTCCTGCCTCAGGAAGCGGGAGGTTACGGGTTGAGCCCCCATGGCCTAACCTTGGTGTGCCTTAGGGTAGAGGTCCACCCGTGGAGGTTTTACGCTGGGTATCCTGCGGTTTCCCACGCCTAAAGTTAAAAAAAAATGCTGTACACATGACAACAATTTGCTCTCCACAGATTAGTTAGACCACAAATCAGACTATTCCAATCAATTCTGAAGAATCAAAAGGACTTTAGCCAGTGGTGGTTCATTCTTAGCCGCTTGACATGTTCAGTACACAACTAAATGGTTAGGATTGTCTCTACGTACAAGTGATATGAAGCAGGATAAAAGAGCAACCAAGTCCCAAGCTGGGGTTCATTGCACGGATTGTCCAGACCACCATAAATGTATCCACAGGGCACTGGTCATGCAAATAGTGTCCGCTTTTAATGTCCCTAATGCAACCAAGGGAGCTCACAATTGCAAACATATATTTGACATATAACTTCTTCAAATAGTTTTTAGTTTTTAAGGTCCAAATGATACCAAATTAGATTCTGGCGGCAAAACTTGTTTCCTTCAAAGCAAGAAACTATTTTTACACGCAACCAGCACTAATAGAGACCATTCTCAAGGACTCACTAGACATACTTTTGGGCGATGACTGCAAGTTATTAAACAACAAAAGGAGACACCCAGTTCTGATTCTTTTATTATGTCTCTTACACTGGATTCTTTTGTAACTTCTTGACACTGGCTTACTACACATTTTAGCTTTTTCAGGCCCTTGTCAGAATAGAGAGCCAATTAAATGGCTCTTAGCAAAGTATACCATGATGTGATATTTTTGAATGTATACAAGAAATTCCCATATATATGTATATTTATTTAGTTATATATATACATGTATATAGAAAAATTACAGGAAAATTCTTTTAACCAACCAGTTGTCAGTGTTTTCAGACATAGTGTGAAGAAACCAAGTATTAGATGCATTGTTTTTGCAGTAAAAAAGTGTTCAATGAACAGTTCTACACAAATTAACACCAAAAACTGCTCTTTTGAGATAAATCTAGAAACTTAATTTTTAAGATTCGGAAATGATAAATACAATGGTATTTTTTATAACAAGAGACACTGGGCTTGTCTTCTTTGTCTACTTGTCCCTTGAGTACACCGGTGTCCCTATCAATTCCCTTCGAGATTTCTTACTATTAAAAAAATAAATAAAGTTGAAAATTTTCAATATCCATGAACACTCGTGAACAGGTAGTACATTTGTAAATTTTCCTTACTTGCGAGCTAAACCTTCTCTGTTGCCTCCATCACCAATGGTTATGTGAACAGCTCCACAAGGGTCAAGTTTACCATTGTAGACACGTTTCTGACACAATGAAAATTCAAAGTCCATGATCAGTGAGGCATAATATTTTTGCATAACTTGGTAAGCTCCATAGAATATATTTTTAAAATATATGGAGTTGAGGGCTCTTAGACCATGCTGCTTACCGAGCGTTCATAAGCATGCACATGGCCAGCAAGAACAATATCCGCATTGGCGGCATAAAGCAAGGGCTCCATGGCAACCATCATTTCATGCCCTTCACCTCGGTGAGCCCAATTACTGTTATACCACGGTACATGAAACAGCACTAGTAGCCATGGTGTCCTTTTACGGTCTACCTTCGAGAGATCTGCCTGCATACACAAGAACAAGAAAACATTCTTTACATGAATGGGCAGTATTCTCTGTTTCACAAAATAGAAGGGAAGGAAAAAAAAAAGGAGCAAGACTACCGAGTACTGATCGCAAGAAAATTATTTGACTGAGAACCTGCTAAGTCTTCTCTTTATTTCAGACAATGAAAAAGGCAACTAGGGATGGGATTGGGCTCGCCAGGCCTAGGTTGTTCATGGTCCCATACTTGGTCCTAGCCCAAACTGAACAAGGCATTAACGAATAGGTTTGAACATGTATATTTGACAAAGGGATGGACTTCAGCTCTTAAGAAAAGCCCATGAAGTTCATCGAGCTATTAATGTCAGTCTACAAACAGGCTCCAATGGGCATACTTGAGCTTTAGCCTAAAACTCCCAAAGGGCTGAGGGTATGCCTGGGCTCCGAAAATACAAACAGGCTAAGGATTAGCAGAGGAACACCCAACCAATGAACAGACCTAGCGGGCATACCCAAGCATAAGTTCTTGTAGTCAGGCTCTTCATGTCTACAGTCAAACAAGGCAGGTTCCTTCCTAGTTCCTACCAAAAAAAAAGGGCAAGTTCCTATCCACATAGAAACAGGCTGGGCTCAAAATGCATCAAGCCTTATTTATAGTAGGTAAGGTTGTTCAGCCTTCACTTGTCAAAAAAAAAAAAAAAATGCTGTTCAGCCTTCCCATTGTGAGGGCAAAACAGTCATGCAACTAATTGAGAGAGAGATGCATGAGTCACACTACATGAAAACTAGTGTTTGAATCCAGATATGTGGAAATAAAAAGGTTCGACAAGCCCAACCAGACCTAAGCAAGTAAGCATAGACTCTGGATTACTCGTTACGCAAAACCAACCTCATAAATCATTTCTAGCAAAGATTCAGTATTAATCACCTCTAGCCATTAAACCTAGTGTCATAAAATGACAGTTGGACTAAATATTAGAATCAGCCATTTCATGGCCTTAATGGCTAGAAATGACCTGTGGAGCTGATTTTAAGAAAGTGAATAATTCAGAGACCTTGGTCAGATCTGGTGGAGCTAGTGAATCTCACTCATTGCAATGTGTCATGAATTTAAAAAAAAAAACAGGTATAGTCTTATTATTTCAAATGTAGTTTATAGCTTTATTTATTTAAACCAGATGAAAAATGTATTTCATACTTCACTATAGTCAAAAGACAAATGGAACATCATTAATATATTCTAAACATGATGGTTCAGCTCATCATGAAAATTAGAAACAGAAATTATGCAAAACAGTAAGAGACTTCCCCTTTTAACTTGAAGTCATCTGTTTGGAGCAATTAAAGCACTTAAGAATAGGAAAAAAAAATTGAGTGGTTCCTTATAGACATATCTGCTAATTCCAAATGACACTCTCCACACAGCTACAAAGGCTAGTCATAACCCAAGCCATGCATCAAGTGTCATAGTATTTTCTAAGAAAATCTTAATGAAAATTTGAAATTGTTGCCGTTTTTGCAAAACCCAAAATTCTTTCTTTAAATGCTTGTTTTTTAGATTTTGGAGCAAACTAAAACATTTGAACTTGGAGGAAAATTTTCTACAAAAAATTAATTTTCACTTTTTATGGTAATTTTTTGAGTCCCACATACAAATTGTAGGAAATTTGGGTGAGAAGTGTGATCTATAAATAGCTTCTCAATCCATCCATTTCCACAAGTCTTACATGGCTTGGGAGCACCACTCTTGCCTAGTGCTAGAGAAGTAAAAAAATAAATATAAAAATATATTTTATAATAATAATAAGAAAGAAAGAAAGAAAGAAGAAGAGAAGAAACCAAAGAAGGATTAAAGAGCCCAACGGCTCTCTCCCTTGATGGTTTCGTAACTCTCTTAGAATTCAAGTTTCTTGACCGTTTGGAAGAGAAACCAGGAAATGGTCGCAAACTTGACCGTTTGGGAAACAAAGAGATCAGGAAACGATCACATGCATTGAAGCATGCAACTCAACCGTGTCGTTTCTCGTTTAAAAATAATATGGGTTAATGATGCCTCCACATTTACCAAGTTTCTATATTTAGATTTAGGATTTCCAGCTTTTCATAATTGTATTTTTTTCTTTCATTTATTTATTTAGTCCAATAGTAGTTTGTTTTGTTTGGGGAAATTTAGTGATTTTATATGTAATTAGGGCTTTCTAATAATTGAGGGTAGTTTGGTATTTGTTTATTTGAGGGTATTTTGGTCTTTTTCATATTTTTAAGTTATTATATATATGATGTAACCCCTCCATACGGGATGGACACTTAATCAATGAAAATAACAACTTTTGTTTTGTGCAAACTTGCCTCCATCGCAGGAAGCATGGTGAGAAGTCAAAGAACTCTCGTGAGAAACTAGGGAAGGCGAGAAGCCACGAGAAAAAGTGAGAATCATCTTCCAAGATCCAGGTTTTTATCTATCTCTCTCTCTTTTTCTCTTTCTTCTCTCTTTGCTGCCCTCTTAAACCCAGCCGAACTGCTATACCAGAATCATCATATTGTTATCTCAGATCTGTCCCAAAACCATCTTATTGCCGTCCCAGATCTGTCCAAGAAAAATCCATGTTTACCATCCAGAACTTGTCCGAGACCATCCAAATTCGTCCCTCTCCTTCTCTTTGTATTGTTGTCTATTAAAAAAACCATCACCATAGCCTTGATCAATTCCTAATTTCCCATCCATTAACCATATCCTTTAAACCCTAGCCCTTATCACCCTTCCATATCTCAAACAGCCCCATAAACTGTTGTCCCAACCCATAACAGTCCCATATATGATTGTTCACTGTTTTCCTATCCATTGAGATCCCATATTTTGTTATCCCATACCGTTAAGATCTCATATTACCGTTGTCCTACAATTTCTCCTTGCCAAACAGCCAATTTAATTTCTATTTCTGATGATAAATCTACATATTTATGGGATTTGACAAACCCCTTTGTTTTGATGGACCTTTACTGCGGATGTGACTTGGTTTGGATTGTCTTATAATCACTTATATTAGATTCCAAGAATTTGCATGATTCTTTGTGGTAAATTTTATATTAATTAATTGCATGTATTAATTGGAATTTAATTTCAGCCCATTTTAGGTTAGGTCATATTAGATCCATTCATCAATTTCGTTTGCGTTAAACATTTAGGGTTACCCTATCCCATGTCCTGCGTCAGTTGACAATGGATTGAGAATAGAAAAACAAAGTGTTTTCTTTGTCTTTCTCTCTTTCTAAATGTTCACTCTCTCTCAATTCGTTTTGGGCATTCGGTTCTCTGTTTACTAAGGTGCAAACCAATAAGTAAAAGTAAGGGCATTGGATCCTAGAAACAAAATTTTCAACGAGTCCACCTGCATATAGTGAGGAATTTGCTGTCTTAAAGACAGGACTGTGACAGTGCACCTTGCCCATTTTTCATTTCTTAAATTATATTTATTGTTTATTAAAATTTCCACAACGTCAAGTAGGCCCATATGCACAATTGGCTTGCCTCAAAGGCAGTTCAGATTAACTTACCAAGAAGACCCAATATAGACAGTTCTTCAACCTTCTTTCTAATGAACGCTAAGCACCTACAAGTGTACCAAGGCTCTTTCAAAATGGTCATTGTTTCAACCATGAAGGTTGTGCACTTGAGTCACATTACTATTTCAAAGACCATGGCCAAATTATACAAAAAGATATTATTGGTTCAGACCGACTGCCAAAGTGCTCAAACCGTGTGTGTGTAGGATTGAGATCATCTGTAACTGGTAATTGACAGGCAATGGATCCTAAACCCTTCCCAATCAGGTAAATGCATGAATAAAATAAATGACCACAATTCTACAATTTAAACAGCCAAACAAACAAACCTTCAGCCAACTGTATTGATCTGAGTACTCATCATAATCTGTATAAGAACCAAGCATGATGACATGAACTCCCCCAACTTCAAAAGAGTAATATAGATTTGAGCTAGAGCCACTCTCTTCGAAAGGCATTTTCCACCTGGCATTATAGGCTTGAAAGCCAGCTTTTAATAATGGGATACTCTCCTTCTCATGGTTTCCTTCAGTTACCATCCATGGTCTCTCACTTGCAAGTGGCTGCACCAGCTCTCCAAATGAGTCCCACAGATGCTGTCTGTAGTCCACATATGAGAGATCTCCAGGGAGTAGATGAATGTCATAATCACATTTATTTATATGGTCAAGGGTTGATGATGTCCAACCTGTCTGCCCTAGATCACCTGCGACAGCAAAAGAAATTGGGAATTGGGAGGGTGGGGTCTTGAATTTGAACTCTGGATCCTGTCCACCACATCTATAAAAGTATACTGTGTCATCTTCCAAAGGTCCAATGACAACATGATGTATCTTCCCTGAACTGTAAAGCATGTAGCTGTAGGTCAAGCTTTCTCCTTCAGATGATAATATATAATTTCCTGGAGATTTGCCATATTCAACAAAAGAAGGAGAAGACTCATCATCGGTGATCCATGAAACTCGCATGTGCTTATCCCCCGCCAAAGAAATGTGAACCTGAGATATCTCATGTTCATGTTGACAATAAAACCAATCAATTCACTATATTGTTGCTAAGGCAACAGAAAATATATATTTACTATTTAACCTATAATAAAGGAACTATGCTGATCAATGGGCTCCTAATTTGCATGAGTATGGGTACAAGTGTCGGTCTCTGACATGGGTACAAGGGTCTGCATCCAACATGGGTACGAGGTGTCAAACACAGCAACCCCACAAAAGTAGGACACTGGGACACGGCACCATATTTAAATAAAATTAAATCCAAGTTTATTTTAAATAGGTTTTAAGAGAGGAAATATGTTATAATATTTTAGTAATCTTAAAAAATAATGTTAAAAAACACTAAATAGTCCAAAAAATGGGTATGAGTATCCACAAATGTCCGACATGGGTGCAAGTGTCTACAAGTGTCCACATGGTACGTCAAACATTTTGAAGTGTTTGTGCAACATAAATCAACACACTATCACAAGAGATTAATGATAAGATAAGCAAATGTCACATTCTGTATTCTAAGACATTATAAATATAGTTCAAAAAACTGAAAGCTCCACTCTTTTTTATATCACAATCCAATTTGTTGTGATCATTATCCAAAGAATGGAGATCTCAATCCAACACATTGCTCAGCAGGATCAAGTTGACTCAATCAGTTATTACAATAATATTTCAAAAATCTATGTATTCATGATTCATGAATCAAAATATGAATTTAGCAAAAACAATTATGCACAGCCAAGTATTGCATTAAACACAAAATTCTGTTATGTGCAACTTTATGGACTAGAGAGTAGGGAGAATGAACCAATTAGATTCGAAAATAACTTAATTCGACATTGGGATTAATTTCAAAACTTAGGTGCAACTGCAGAACCAAAAAGAAGATCTTATTTGGAAATAGTCAAGAAGATTGGTGTAGAGTGGGCTAAGTTTAGGTAAGCCAGTGGAGCATTCTATGATAAAAGAGTATAGTGTTGAATAAAGAGACAATTTTATAAAACAGCTCTCAAACTTGCAATGTTGTATGGAGCTATGTATTGAGTGATGAACAAAAGACAAGAAGATACAGTAATAGTAATGGAGATGTGTATGCTAAGGAAGATGTCTAGAGTAATATTAAAAGACAAAAGTAGAAATGACTGCAGTAAAGGAACCTATGGGTTCTCTGGGAGATGATTCCTTTTGTCACAACTTGAGAAAACAAAGACAAACTTGTACTCTGTTATTATTAATTGACACACTCCAATTTGGAGGAGGAAAAAAAAAATCTGTAGTACAATAAGTATGTGCTTGCTGTTACAACAACAAAGATGTGAGTTTGAGTCCTGTGAACGTTAGATAAGCAATTCCAAATAAAAAAAATATCTAAAAAAAGGGCTTTCCAACTCAAATTATTAGTGTCAACTAATGATAGATGGGATAAATAACTTTGATGATGATGAACTCTCTCTGAATTGCCCTGTGATTTTTCTCACATTGGAAGGTTTTTCCGCATAAATCTTGTGTTATAGTTTGGTGATGTGATTTTGGCATATTGTATATTCCCTTTTAGGGTAGCATCATTTTTTTACTTTTTCCTAGTTTAATTCATACACAAATTGAAAAGGTGGCACTTCCAAAATTTAGGTTATGTCAATCAAATGTGGGCCCCTTATTCTTTGAAATGACCTAAAGTATGGATAAATACAAAATCATTTGAAAGGTCAAACTATCCAACGTGGCCCAATCAGATCATCTCAACTTTGGTTGTTAAGCAATGAAGTTAAATCATTGGGAGTTTGTGTGTGTCTATTTGTACTCAATCCAACAATAAGGATGAATAGATGAGCATCAGCAAGGCTAGAACTGAATTCAAAAGCTAGAGTTGAGTGCAAAGTAGTTTAAACTGATAACCATATGGAGCACACCAACAGACCATAGGCTTTTGCAGTATTACCATGAGCTTTATGTAGATTTGTCCATAAAAAAATCAACGAACAAAATAATTTCAAAACGAGTACATACTTTTGAAAAAAATGTCCCTCTCCTATGGGCTAGAAGGTATATATTCACTGGTTGGGGTGGTCCATACATGGTCTCATTGGGTAGGATTTGATCAAACTACTTACCCATGTTCTTTTTCTCCGTGAGAAGATTTGTTCTGTCTTTTAGTTTGAACTATTCTTTGCATGAGACAGGATGCCTGATATCTAGCCACTTCTTTGATGGTTCATTCACAAGTAGCTTACAATTCCAAATGGATCAGAAGATTCATACCATTACATCAGTTGAAGGCAACAGTCACTTTAAAAAGAGAGTTTGTTTGCTTTTCTAGGAGGACTTCTAGGTCACTTAGAAAAGAGAGTGTTTGCTTTCTTTTCAGGGAAGGCCAGTTCAGGTAGCAGAGGTATACTCCTACTTTTTTGGTAGTGAAATCAATTCTCTAGACCCAGTACTAGGCAAAGCAAGGGCAAAGTTCCAACCAACCAATGGATGAAAGAATACATCTCCAACTTTGATTATTTGGTAGGAATAGTTTCAGAAGCTATAAGTACTATCAAGTGAGCTCAAGAACCAAATCTCACAATGAGCTCATCATCTTAACTTGTTTTTAGAGGATACATTAAAAATTCATTGAAAAGGAGGAAAAGTACAATGGGAAAACAACAAAAACAAAATAGAAGCGGTCTACAAGGATTAGACCCAAAAAAAATGTGCGGCAAGTGCACTACATCAGAAGACCAGAAACATCATACAAGTACCACCCCTACATTCCCCTTCCTCAAATGCAAAAACCCCAGAAACGGTATCATTGATCCCATTTTTTGCAAGGAATTTGTCACGCCATTAGCTGTGCGACTGACATAAACAAAGGAAACATCCAATCCTGATGCTAGGTCCCTAATTTCCCTTGCTATGGTAATTATTCTCCAGAGAAGTCCGATACGCAATTTTGTTTGATACCCCTACTCAACAATGATTGATCAAGTGAGTGGGATTCAGACTTGATATGCAATTTGTTTTGAATCCCCTACAATATACCATGGACAAGAGTGAGTCAGGGAGAGAGTATCCTCAGTGCTCTCTATTCTCTTCCTGGGATAGAGAAAGAGTATCCTCCTTTTCTCTATGCTCTATTTTCTGCAATTTCTCTGTCCACTACTTCTTCTTCGTTCTCAAAACTTCACATGTACAGACTCTCTCCAGCGGTTCCAAGTTCCAACTGCTAGCAACCGCCTATTTACATGAAAAGTAAATGAAAAATGACCAAAACTGCCAAAAACTGACACTTTACACGTGTCAGTCGATGGTTCAGCAGGCTGATGTCTATAGTTCAATCTATTGAACCTTATCAAAGACTTGTCTGTTTTTACAGACTGAAGATCAGTCGACTGAACCTTATCAGAGACTTGTCTGTTTTTACAAACAGAGATCAGTCGACTGAACTTTTCCCCGGTTCTCTCTTTTTTCCACACAGTCTTCAGTACTGTGTGCGAGCGAAGATCCTCCTGGATCAAAGTCGCTTTAAGCCCTTAGCTCATTTAATTGCGTTTATCGAGTCCCCTTCAATTACTAGTGAGCCTTGTCTGTAGAGTCCCGCCTCATTTGAATCCCCAACCTCTGTTGACAACCACATGCACAATCTCCATTTAGCCCTTTGGAAGAGATCATTAGTCATCATCTTAACTTTGGATATCATGATCCTTAAGTGTCAGCATCAGTAAAAAGACTTCAATCCAATCACGTGCATCAGTATTCGTTGGTAAATGCACATTGTTGCAATCATAAGAGTTGAAGATTTGAACTGGATGACTTACTTTTTATAGGGCTTACATGAGATAGTAAAGATAAGTTAGTTTATAGGTCTACTCTTGAATAGGAAGTGTGGCAAAATTCAATTTGAAAAAATCATCCTAAGTATGGTTTTGAAGTGTACCAAGTTCTAACGGTACATAGCACTTGAGCTTAATCCAACTGTGACCGCTTCATATTGAGTACAAATTGGGTACAAGTCCAATTCACGGGTTGACAACGAGTATTAGGGAAAAAATAATATAAACATTTTATAATACAGTTACAAAGCTCAATAGGTATAAATAAATGGAAAAAAAAAAATTGAAAGGTAATAAATGGAAAATATTTAAAAAGCAAAAACAGCACACAAATCCAGTAAAGGGAATTCAAGGAACCACAACCCCATTATCATTAACACAAAGATTCAAGAAATGAACATCAAATTTGAATCTGATATGGTACAAAATACAATCAATTACCGAAAAGCATCAAAATAGTCATAGATCAAGGAGTGCAGAGAGAGAGAGAGAGAGACCTGTTGGGGAAGAGAGGGATGTCTGCGTTCCCATGGAAAAGAGAGGGTTTTCCGAGGCATGGGGCGAACGTATTCCGCCATTGCAATTGCTGAAATTAGCACTATTACCACCAATCTCATTACCGTCTTCATCTTCACATCCATCTCTCTCCTCCTTTCCCTTCTTTTTCTCAGTGTTCACTGTTTTGAAATTCTAATATAAATCTTCGCCCGTGAATACTGACAACTGAATAGTTTCTTGATGCTCTCCGACTCGTATACACCCGCCACCAGAAATGGCCAAATGGTCCGATGGAAATTGCAAAATGATTGGTTTTCAGTTTTTAATTTTATTTGATCATACTCTGTTAAATGAGAATTAATGTCATAAAAATCGAATCATTTGATTAAACTCTATCTATAATAGTTTCAGCTAAGTAGATTCAATCGTTAATTTAAATTGTTTAAATTGTAATATGATATAATATTATAAGATGAAATAAATTGTTAAAATTAATCATAGATGTCAAAAATTATAAAAATAATAAAGAAAAAAACAAAATTTTCATAGAAGAAGAAGTAGAAGAAGAAAAAGCAAATAAGAATTATAATAAAATTATCTATTTAAAATTTTGATTCAAGTTTAACTAAATTGAACACTACTAAGAATGCAGGAGTCTCAATTGGATACCCACTCGAATTATTCTAAATAAAGTTGTCCAATGTAGATAAAGAGGTTTGCATGTGACCTCAAAGATTAGTCAATGCTACGAGCACATTTTGATCCTATAAAATAGGTTCTATTAAAATAGTAATAAAAATTAGGGCCATCAATCTTTCCACGGGCATTTTATATAATCCAACATAGGTTTTACTATATTGCTCATTTTGCCCTTCGAATCGTCTCATCGAATCCTTTATTATAAGTGATTTGAAGGGTTTAGCGAGCTAATTCAAAAGACAAAATGAGCAATACAGCAAAATCCGTGTCGAGTTAAATAAAATTTCCATGCAAGAATCGGTACATCTGATAACTTTTTACCTTTTCAAGGCTAAACATTCTTAACTAGATAATCTTAAGGAGTTGGCATATCTTGTGTTGGAATTTCATTCTACTCTTAAGAACCACTTTTCATAATTTTACTTAATATATACAGGTAAACATGCTTGCAGATACTTTGAAACTAATTGAGTTTCCCAAAAAGCATTTACACCTCTATCATGAAAAAAGAAAAAACTTTCTTGACAAATTGAGCCACAGTCAAGTGAGGTTCCATTTGCTCAACCCACCTCCCCCTATCATGGAAACAGGATTAAATTGAGACTTTTTATTTATTTTTAATATTTATCTGCTGACTTATGTAAAATGGCTTATCAGTTTATTTTATTTTAATATATCTTCACTAATTTCAAAATTTAAAGGAGTCAAATAGAGCAAGATCGTAAAGACATGTCTGAGCCTATTCGTGTCTCCCAAAGCTTATCTGCCTATGAATCATGACCCATTCGTTTTCGCTAGGGATGAAATCTGATTGGGTCGGGTGGGATTTTTTAAAACTCAATTTAACTCAAATTACTAAAACATAGAACTCGATCGACTTGATCAAAACTTCTGACTCAAACATCTCAACCCGACTCAATTCAAATTATAATCCAACTCAACCCAAATTCTTACCCAACCTGCATTTTGAACCCATTTAACGTAAATTTAATCGAGTCGGGTTAACTTGAAATTTCCTCAATCCGACTTAAATTCAATGTGAGTTTCTATCTACTCAACCCGGCCCGATCCACTGACCCGACCCAAGTTTCACCCATATAATATGAACATTTCATACCATATTCATCAAAAAGAGTTCTGCAATTCATATAATGGGTGAATCCAACTCAGTCTAGGTGATTTGACTCAAACTGTTTCTCCATTGAGATAAGCTTATTACCATTTTCACTTTCTTTTAGAGTTGGTCTGACTTACCATAAACTTTACTAGACTACATAGATATATGGTCAGCGATCCTCTCACGGACATTTTGTGTAATCCGATACGGGATTTTACTGTATTGCTCATTTTACCCTTTGAATTGGCTCACCGAATCCTTCATTGTAAATGATTCAAAGGACAAAATAGGCAATACAATAAAACGTATGTCGGATTACACAAAATGCTCGGGAGAAGATCTCTATCCTAGATATATTTATCAAAATTATATCTGAAAATTTGTGAAGTTAATAGTTGGGCTGCCCCCAACTTATATCAATTTATGCAAGGACCATTACCAAATCATTAATGTTTTTTTAATGAGTGAAGGTATTGATTTGTCTCACTTAACTAATCTTTTAAAATATGTGAAAACCTTCTAATCGTACAACGAGGTAAAACTACAAAGAATTACCCTTTGTAGTTGAGTGTGAATCAAACAAGACTCACTTTTTCTCAGGTCATCCTCTCGATATTACCAAATCACCAATATGTCAATGGGTGTGGAAATGTTTATCCAAAATTCCACACTGATCTTGGTCCAGCTGAGTGCTTACCCATGTTCAGAGGCATGAACAACCATGAACGCTTTAATCAGTAAATAATATCTTCTCACTCATTCATGATCTAAAATCTTTATTGTACTCATTTCGAATTGCAAAACAATGATCTACATTCGTCTGATTTGAGTCTAATGTATATACTTCTTCCGTCTCATTTTAGTCATTTTAGTTGTCTCATTTAAAATATTTGTATTTTTTAAAAAACTCTTTATATAAACCTAACATTCCATGTGATCTCATCTATTCTCAAGAGACTTTATTCTATTCCAATATGAATGTGACAACTATTTTAAGACAATTCGAGAATCCATATCACAATTAAATTGAGACAATAGGAATATTATATAGTGTATCACACTGAGAGCTCCACTGGAGTCTACTTGTGATATCCCACTTTTGTGCCTGTATATAGGGGGTTCAAAAACCAGGATACCAATATATTGCCGATTTATCGGCGGTTCAGCCTTTTCTCCTTTTTTATATTTTTGAAAATTATAAAAAATAAGATAAATAGTGAAAAAAGTAGAAAACTTAGGGTGAGCATACTTTTTATTTAAAATAACAGTCATTTTTATGGAATTTTAGACCCTTCAAAGTCAAAATTTTGATACATTTTAAAATTTTAAATAAATCTTAAACTTTTGAAAAATATCTCTAAAAGTTTTATAAAGAAGGAAATACTTAATATGAACTTCATATTCTCAAATATCCTTTAGTGACATGTACCTTTTATTACAATTAATAATTTTTTTATTATAACAAATTCTAATTTTTTTACTATAAAAAATTCTAATTTCTAATATCTTAAAATAACATTATGTTCTCGTCATTTAATTGTAGAAGCATTTATATATTATTTCATTCATTTTTTTTCAAAAAGAAACTCAAAAATGAAAAGTATCTTAGAAATTCTAGTTTTTATCAAATTTTTAGAAAAATCTTATAAAACGATAAAGACACTTAAAAATTTATATGAATGGCATTAACACTTCTCCATTGAATTCTATAAGCATTTGATATCATTTCATTAAATTATTTTCACAAAAAACTCGAATTTTGAGTTTATCTTAGAGCTGAAACTCGAAGAAATTAATAAAATTAACTTAAAATTGTAAAAATAGATGAAAATAACTCAAAACAACTCTAAAAGTAAATAAATTGCATTTAAAACTTTTTAAATTCGAAATCATTGATAAAAATAATTTGAAATAAGTCAAAACTATTTTTTTTTAATTTAAAAAGCCTGCATCGGCCAATACTATGTAGTATCCACTGATAAAATGGTGTGTATTGGCATTTCACACCTTGGCGAAACGCCACGATGCGTCTCTGCCAATATTATAAAATATATATACTATTTATCAAAGCTAACTTCATTGAATTACTCTAACAATAAATTGAACTTGAAAAAATTGTTCACCTATCCTCAGTTGAATTGATATAATATTGCATTGCCTAATGGACTTATCAATAGAGACCTATGTCATCAAAGAAAAAAATAAAGGGCCCACTCTTCATTCTTTAAAGCAATTAATAGTTTAAAAATACATAAAAAGTTGGATGATTGTAGCCTAATATACGCCAATTGATACAAGATGTCATCATCAAATTTTAAAATAGTGGAGAGAACTTTTTGTCAATTGGTCCCCAACTACAAATTGGTGGGTCTTGAGTTTCAATCAGTGGTAGCGGGGCCGGTGGTTTTTCAAATCAGCCATCATTTAAAAAAAATTATCTCAAGAAAATCATCAAAGTAAGAATTGACACATTCACCTACTCCAAATGTATTAACCCTATATTTCAATTTTCAATCGAGTTAGTCTGTTTGCCATTTCCCGTAATTTTATTCGGTGTTTATAGATAAAAAGGTTTGTATATACATGTCTTGAGAAATAATATGGTACTCTAAGAGACCATAAACACAGAGTTAAAAATATGTTGTGTAGATACGCATCGGTGTTATACATGTACCGACACCACGCACTCTATCAAATGAATTCTGCCGATATGATTTCTCTTTCCTTTGAATTTATATCAAAATTATACCATAAAGACAGCTAAATTTATATCATACTGTCAAATTTATCTTTGACATGAACACATAAGTTTGTTGCAACTGATACAATTCGGCCCAATCATGCCGATATGTTGATTACCCATTATATATATTTCAATTTTCAACACTTCTTATATTTTCTCATCCTGTGAAAAACATCTCTATTCCTGATTTCTACCCCACATAAATACTTCCATCGGTGATTGAATGTGCAAACACGCCCTATTGTCCTAGCATGAATTGCCATACCTCAAAATTTATTGTCAATGGACAATCTTATCTCCTCATTAGAGTTTTTTTTTAAGAGGAGGAAAAAAGGATAAGTTGGTGGGTTGTGATTCATAAATGATAAGACAAATTAAAGTGGAATTGAATCATTGACACAATTTACTAAAGTTTATTTCAATAATTAACTAAATTAAAAGTAATTTACATATAATAAATAGTTTAAGACGCATGTTTGTTTGTTTGTTTGTTTTTTTTTAAACGAATTTTAATGAGAAAATGGATTCTAATGATTTTTTTAAGAAAATATTTTAGTAGAAATTCACTTTTTAGTTTAATAAATAGATCAAGACTTGTAGGCATTTGGTTGTTCACTATCTAATAAATGGGTTAAATGGGTCAACCCATTTTAGTTTTTTTTTTTTTTTTTTAATACTAGAGTCAAATCAACTCATTTAATAAATGAGTTAAATGAGTCTGAGTTTAGTTAACTCATTTAGGATTATTTGGATTGGACTACCTCCTTTAATGATTGAGTTGTTTTGAGTTATTTCAATTTGTTTAATAAATAGTTTAGGTTAAGTGTAAGTTGAATTAGGTCAACTATTTAATAAATTGTTGAAGGTTAGATCAGGTCAGATACTTGGGTTGAGTTAACTCATTTTATAAATAATTTAGGTTAAGTATAAACTAGATCAACATATTTAATATTGTTTGGGTTGGATTAACCTACCCTAAATTTAATACAAGTTGGGTTAGATGGAGCTTTTAATGAATAGGTCGTGTTGGATCAAACCCTTAAAGTTTGGTCATTTTACATAGATCAAATCAATGAATTTAATGAATGAATTGAGAGATTTACTGAATAAACTCATTTAATGCAATCTGATTTAAATAAATATATTTAATAAATCAGCCTATCCCACGTAATACTTTCATCACTTATTGAATGTCACATATTGACATGAGTAAACAAGTCCTGTTGTCGCATGTAGCTCAAAAATCACTGTCAATAAGCAATATGATCCCCTCAATTTCATTTTTTTAAGAGGAAAAGGAGGATCAGTTGGTGGGTTAGGATTGATAAGACAAATTAAGGATCACACCAATTGCAGAATTGAATCATTGATACAATTTATTAAAGTTTACTTTAGCATTAACTAAATTAAAAGTGATTTATAATTAATACAACATGTTTAGGTCATTTGCACTTATGATTGCAAGCAAGTTTGATTCGGGTTGGATGAAAGCATGCCATCATTCATTTCATATTATTTTGTACAGGATAGTTTAATTGACAATCAGGTAGATGTATTCGGAGTTTTATCCAATTCTTTCATACTTTAAAAAAGATAAGGATCTTGAATTTTTTCGTAAAAAAAAAAAAGTTCATGCAATCTATTATGGTTAATGACACAATCAAATACAATGGTAAGTATATGTCAATATTCATTTTTAAAAAATGAGAAATTAGACCATCAGTTTCATTACTCATATTGAATGACTAAAGATCAATAATTGTCTAATCCTTCAAAAATTCCCCTAAATAGAAACTAGCAGCAGCACCACATGAGCTAACAATTTATACTTTTAGTTTCATGGGGGACGTTATTACAGACTAATATGATAATTTTTAATAAAAAATATTATACATTTATCATAAGTCGAATCCTACGTAACGAGTGAAATAAATAGAAAATTTCATAAAAAATATCATTTAAAGAAAACCCTTCCACTCAATCATTATAATTGTGTGAGATTAATTATTAAAAATCAACACTGTAATAAAATTTTATGACTAAATTTTACATATCTATTATCTTTACCAATTTATAAATATCTCATTTCAAAATAAAATGCTTATTTTAAATTTTAGTGAGGACTGAGGAGTCTCCTTAAAAGTTTTCATTGCTTATAATGGCCGGAGTCTTTTTTAAGGACGTCTCCCTATCAAGGAAGACTAGACTGAAGTTTGACTTGTTACCTTGTCAGATATCGTGCATTTGCATGACCTCATATGAAGAAACTTGACCTTCTTTTGGGACAACTCATTCAATATTTTTTAATAACAAATGGAGTGCTAAGGGATAAAAAAAGAATCATAAATATTTTAAATTACAGTTTATTAAATTAATTATGGGTAGCTATCTTCCCACGGATATTTTGTTTAACCAGACAAGAGAATTAGGGGATTTCGTATTTTGCCCATCATCTTCCATACCGAAAAATAGAAAAGAATGGAATGTTAGAAATCGGTACTCCAAAATGAGAAATCAGCATGCCAAAGTGATAACCGGCTCCCCAAAAATCTTGCCTGCGAGCCGATCAATTCAAGACGGCGAGCCGGATTCGTTCATCATATGTGGGTTTTTCGCTTGGATTTTCAAATGAGGTCGTTTATCGACTGATTTTTACAAATAAGGTATAAAAATTCATCTACTTTGAATTTTATGAACTCCGAGACTGATTTTAAGTAAAAACTATATAATTTTGGACTTAAAAAATCATTCCTATGTTTGGCTGTACAAAAATCTACTTGTGAGGATCGCTACCCATTAATTTATATATGTTATTCCATATGTTATTATTTGTCATCTAAGTTAATGCATAATTATTGATCATTGAGTGTTTTATGAGAGAAATGATGAGGTGAAAGAAATTTATTATAAGATTGGGTCTTACATTTTTTATTTTTTTTTAATTTAAGTCTGGAAAATTATGGAAAACCTAGTATAAAATCTTCACGGGTGATACCCACTACCCTTAGAGTACACCAGGTTAAACCATGGAAGTTCGAATCTGACACCTCTCACTTCATGAGACTGAAGGTTAACCAGTTGAGTTATACTCATTTGATATTCATTAGTAAAATTTTAAAATTATAAAATAAAAAACATTTTAATAGATGGTGAAAATACAAGGTTTGACTTGAAAATGATTGCATCTTCTATGTGTGATTATTTTACATTTGTAGTTTACAATCATTAATTTAGATAATAATTTTTTGTTAAATTTAAATTTCATATAAAAACATCTATAACATTCTATACATTCCTTTTTGTATTTTTTAATTATATATTTTCTTTATTAGTAAGTTTTGTATAATCTCTCTGTTAAAGATTTGATCTACATAACTCTCCTATACAAACTATAGATTTTTTTTGCTTATTATTTTAGATTAATGAATTTTATATTTCTCTCTATTAAAAAATATCTAATAACTAAATATAACAAATGTTTTCATTGAAGACATTTTGTTAAAAGTCTTCCTCTCTCAAGGAGAAGGTTTGAATTACATTTCTATTAAAATCTAAATATTATTATTTATTTATATCATTTTTTGAATAAAGAAAAATGAAATGCAAAATTAAAAAAAATTAAATGAATGAAAAAAGACAATAAAAATGATAAAATAGACATTCAGAAAATATAATTTAATATTTATTTTTATAGGTTGAAGAATTTGTCGAGCCATCGTGAAATATTTCCAACTTTAGTGGCATTCTCGTAATTCCGGTCATCAGTAGGTCCACTCCCTTCTCTTGTTCCTTTAAATACCCAAAAGCCACCGTGATTTCCAGGTAATTCGAGCACATTTCTCTGCTCGCAGAGCACAAAATCAAGCTTGTTTCTTCTCTCTGCTTCCTCCTTTTTCGATGCACAAAATCTAGGTCATTTCTTCACAATCAGAATCGAATCCATCAGGTCGAGGCTCTTCTTCTCTCAATTAAAGGGAATTCCGATCTCATCTGTTACGCCTAGGTGAGTTTGATCTACTCCTACAGCCATTCTTTATCTTTTGCTGCCTTTTGTGCTTCTAAATCTTTAAATTGAGTGTCAATTTTCTCTTTATATCCGCAGATAGGTGAAAGTTACTTTCTTTGGTGTGTTTTTATGTTATTTTGTTTAAATCTGGCTTTGTGCTATCGAAAATGGGGAAGATTAGTTGTGACTGCTTTATAGATCTACTCTTACTACCCTTTTTCCCCCTCTTTTTCTGCCTTCTATGTCTCTAAATCTTCAAAGTTGGTAATGCTTCGCCCTTTTTTTCTGCACATCGGTTAAAGGGACTTTCTGTTCTATAATTTTTGTTGTTTTGATGCAAATTTGAGCTTTTTGCAATCGAAAATGGGGAAAATGTGTTGTGAGTGGTTTGTAGATCTACTACTGTAGTTCTAGTTTCATTGCCTGAGCTTCAAATTTCGGCTATAAAAAAAAATCTGGCCCTCAATGGGCCAAAAAAATTGTGGCCGATTTTTCAGGTTCAGATTTTTAAAAAATATGTATGAATCTATATCGGTTGAAACTCTGAAATTTTAAACTTGGCCCAGCGTAGTTTTGTCGTATTTTTTAGAAAACTAGAAAAATAGCCAAAATTGCATATCTGTACCCTGGATTCCAATTCATGGCTCGGAAATGTTGGAATTAGATAGAAATTCTCCTGGATTTTCCACACATAGGTGAAAGTTACTTAGTTTGGGTTGAAACTTTGTTTTCTGCCATCATTTTTTTCTTTTTCTTTTTCTGAGAGTGAGCATTTTTAAGTGCTGCCGTTGTGCCACTAGAATGTGGAAAATACGGTGTCAGGTGTTTAAGATCTTCTCCTATTGGAGTTCTAGTCTGATGACCCAGAAAGCACGGAATTTGATGGGCTAAGGGATCTTTGTGTCCCTGTAGGCTGTTAAACAAGATTTAAGAAGTGAGACAGATCATCCATTGCGAAGAGTTTGTTCACGTTTTCAGGTCTGCCAATGAAAAGGCTGACTGTCTAGCAAAAGAGGGGGTTCATTTAAATCACATTGTAACTAGGTTCTTAGTGGCCTGTTTCATGCCTGCTGGGGGCTTTATGTTCTGGTTTTTAGTGGCCTGTTTGGGCTTGCTGGGAGTTGGGCTGTTTGTTCCCTTTGTTTTCTTTCTCTCTGTAGCTTGGTTGAGGTGTATTCTTTTCTCTGTATGGATTAAACTTTTACCATTTCAAAAAAGGAAAAAAAAAACTCCTAGCTTTTCTTCGGATAGGTGAAATTTACTTTCTTTGGTGTGTTATTTTGTTGGAATTTGGGCTTTGTGCAATGAAAATAAGGAAGATGTGTTGTGAGTGGTTTGTGTAAAAATTACTTTCTTTGGTATGTTTTTTGTGTTATTTTGTTGAAATTTGGGGTTTTATGTAATTGTAAATTTTGGTAAATGCGATATGAGTGGTTTATGCATTCCTACTACAATTCTAGTTTCCATGGCTTGGAAACCCTGGAAGTTGATACTGATTCTCCTGTTTTTCTGTTCAATGGTTTGAACAATCTTTTATTATTATTATTGTTGTTGTAGTAGGAGTGGCAGGCTGGTGGTGTTATTTTGTTGAAATCTAGGGCTCTATGCAATTGTTAATGCAGGAAATACATTTTAATTTGTTTATGTATAGGAATGCAACTTAAGTTACGGTCAACCTGAACCCAAGTAACCCAACCCAAAAATATGGGCATGCTAACCCACAACCCATTTAAAACGTGGGTTGGTCCAAGACAAAAAAAACTTGACCATTTTAAATTTGGGTGGGGCTAGGGCCATTCTTTTATAACCCCATCCATCTGAATATTACGTGTCTATATATATTGATTTTTTAGAATTAACTCTTTACAGTGATTATATTTTGGTAGTGGAGATTTGTTTTTGTAGATGCCTTTTCGCTTGATACACCAATATAATACATATAGACTCAACTCTGTATTTACTACGGGTTGAGCCGTGACCCAATTTAAACTGGCCCTGAGTTGATTGGTCCAAATTAAAAATGGGTTGTTGATTAAAAATGGTTTTGATTATGGGTGGGTTAGAGGAATAAAAAAAATGTCAAATTAGGTTGAAAAATAGTGAACCAAATTAAATATGGGCTATTAAGATTTGGCTCTCAACCCGCCCACCTGCCTAGATTTCGCGCCCATTTCTGTATCTATTGCTGCTGTGACTGTAAGATATGTTGCTGCTTTCCAGGGCTCTGAAATCTCAGAATTTGATGGTGCTTCTCTTGCTTTTCTATAGATAGGTGGAAGATACTTTCTTTGGTCTGGTTTTGTGTGTGTGTGTGTTGAAATTTGGGTTTTGTATGATTGAAAATGGGAATATGTATTGTGAGTGGTTGACTAGTCATTGAAATGGCAATTGAGGTTGGAAATTGTAAAAGATTTTCATTTGATTTCCTTACTAATATCATAATATGGAATCAATGTTTAACACATGCAGCTGAGCATAGTCTTGCATATTAGCAAGGTTCTATTCTGCCAATTGTTTGAAGTTTGGATATGGATAGAGGAGTGACTTGTTGTATGTTTGTGATAGGGTTAAGTGGAGAAGTAAAACTCAAAAAGCTGACCTAGATAGATGGGATTCTTGCATATGATGATGATGATGATAATTATCATCGTCACCATCATTGTGGTCATTGTCATCATTATTATAAATAACAATAATCTTTCATCAATTAAATTAGTGATGAGATGATGAAGAGTAACTAGAATGCCAGCTATGTGTAATGAATTACACCGGAAGAGATTGTTATTCTTGTTTGAAATGTTAGTGTGACTTGAGCACTCTACCACTATGGCCGCAACAGTAAAAACTTGCCCAGTTGTGTGATAGACTTTGTTATTCTTGGATGGTGTTGGTAAATGCTTTTCTCGGTTATATTTTTTCTGCATTATTCTGCAGCTGTGGTTAAAAAGTGGTCCGTGTAACCTTATTTCTGATAAACTCACAGGATATTTTATCCTTTTTTTAAAAAAAAAAAAATTCGAAGATTATTTTATCCTTTTTCTTTTCGGTAGGACTTGTACCTTTTACAGTATGTATTATCATTTCCATGATCTTTTTCTGACATCTTTAGGGTTTGGAAAGGATGGATAGCCAATACTCCTTTTGGCAATTAGGAGATGAGCTCCGAGGGCAGTTGAAGGTCTCAGAGGACAATAAGTGGTTGATGGTTGCATCAAAGCTGGCCGAGCAAACGAGATTGAAAGGCGAACGGGTGAATAACCTTGATCTTTCAAACAGCCCAAAGCCAAAAGAGAAATCCGGTTTTCAGGAAGATAATAAGTTTGAGAATCTACATTTCAGCATGTTGAATCTGGATTCGAAATTTCCTGAGAATGCGAGCAAGAATTCCGTAAGAAATGGAGTTTATAGCATGAATCTCGCGTATCAAAAGAGCAATAACAACAATGTAAGCAATATCAATCCAACTATTGGCAGCAAGCAAAGCAACATCTACAACAAAGATGGCAACAACAACAACAGCAACAATAGCAATAGCAACAGTTCCATCAACAATAACAACAACAATGTCGATAAACGGTTCAAGACATTGCCCTCCTCAGAGATGCTCCCACGGAATGAAGTGCTTGGAGGATATATTTTTGTATGTAACAATGATACAATGCAGGAAGATCTTAAGCGGCAGCTATTTGGTATGTTAGTTTTCTATATGTTTTCCTCTTATCACTTTAGACATGTGTGCATAATTTACTTTTTAAGCTACTAATGTCATTATTGTTATTATAGCACTTATCTTTTTTTCATTGACTATGTTAGTTACATATCTTATGATTAGCATGACCTCCTATCTTTTGCCTCAATTGCACAAAAACTACCTCTATGATTTCAACAATTGCAAAATGCACCCCTGTTTTTGTATCATTTGCAAAGTCCACTCTCTTAGCATCTTAAATATCCATAATGCCCGTCAATATTTAGTGAACCACTGTATTAAAAATACTTGTAGCAAGTTAACTTACCAAGACAGCTTATCAAAAGTATGCATGCCCATAAATTGTACTAAATGTGATAAAACCTTATGGCTTTAAGGTGAATAACATTTTCCCCTTATTTAATCATTCATCTCCATGAGATGGACCCTCAATACTACGAGGGGTTCCTAAATCAATTTTTTCGAGGACCAAAATCTCATAGTTAACTTGATTGGATGGACGTGAATCATCACCATTGCCTATCTATGCAGTCCACCACACATTTCAGTCAAACATGTTGGCCTATTTATGTTTATGGGTGTTTCGGAAGTATGTCTCACTATGGACAGTTTTTCTATTGCAACTCTTTGATTAATAAAGGACATTTTGGGACATTAAATGAAGGTCTCAGTAAGTTTGAAAAGAGAGGGTAAAAACGAAAAGCTATGGGCATAGTAAATGAAAATGACTAATTGTAAGTTTGGATGGTTTTGTCCAATTCCTTCAGTTACATTTGTTCATGGGTAAATTAAGAGTTTGTCATCTCGAGCCCTCAAAACCTTTGGAAAAATTGATTCAATCAAAATCACACTGTCCTACTATAATATCCAAGTAGGTTAAGCAAATTAGACATATGGGGTTGTTGACACCCGGTTTATTCAACTTATAGTCGCAAGTTGTTTGCAACTTAATGAGAAAGGAAAGAAACAATCGCTGAACTAATCTTTTGTTGTATAAATTTGATTTGGGTTATATTCAGTCTCCAAGAGGTGGTCAACCATGCATTTTCTTCATGTCTATTCATTTATTTGCTGGTGCTGCTAAGCTACCATTGCTACTTCTCATCATCACAATCTTACAATTGTCACTTGTCCTCATCAATGGACAGGCTTACCACCAAGATACAGGGATTCTGTACGGGCAATAACTCCAGGATTACCTCTATTTCTCTACAATTACACAACTCACCAGCTGCATGGGATATTTGAGGTCTGCTTTTCCTTTAGCACTCTCGTTTGCATTTTCTTCTTTTAGAGAGGGCATTTGATTGCTCGTCTTTATCCATGCAATGCTTGAAGCAATAAGAACAGATTTGAATTCTTAACATATGGTTGATGTACAAAATGCATTACTCATGCATTGATGGTTTCTGTTTGGATGTTTGGTAGCATCTAGACATTGGCATATTAGAATATGGTATGTTTGTGATTGATTATGTGCTAAGTGAAGCTCCATGTAGTCTCATAATTTCTATAGGAATGCTTGTGCTCCCAAAATGTCTCACTTTTAGGCTTTGGGGATTCCAAAGATATTCTTACTGCTGTATGGGTGACTGCTGAGAACACATATTTTGATGTAGAATACTTGTGATAGTTCTTAATAAACACCCATCCAAACCTTATTGTGATACCAATGTCTCTTTTTATATAAGAATGCTTCTTATTTGTACTATATGAATCTTTACTGTCATCTTTTAATATCTTTATAGGCAGCCAGTTTTGGAGGATCAAACATTGACCCAACTGCATGGGAAGACAAAAAGTGTAAAGGTGAATCAAGATTTCCTGCACAGGTAACTTAGTAGTTAGTGGATTGCCATTATCTGTTATCAAAGAGTAAAATATTTAGGTTCTATTTTTTCCTAATACACGAGGCTTGTAGGTGGTTTCGTATAGCTATGAGATTAGTCTCATCTCCAATGTGGGGTAGAGATACCCCATGTTATCCGAAAAAAGAGAAGTTGAATGGAAAAATGTTTAGGTTCCATTTTTGCTTAGAGGCATTTAGACATTTTATTCCTCATTCTTTTGTTCTTTTAATTATCAGGTAAGGATCCGTATTAGGAAAGTTTGCAAAGCATTGGAGGAAGATGCTTTCAGGCCAGTTTTGCATCACTATGATGGGCCAAAATTCCGTCTTGAACTCTCCATACCGGAGGTAACAAAGGTTTAGATGTTCATGATCTATCTCACACACTCCAGTAATGCGTGTCCATGGTTTGGTTTGCAATTGCGCTTGATTTGTTTGTTGTGCTTGGACGACAGACCTGTCTACCCTTGTGGAGCCTTAGATGTGCTGTTTCCTTTTAGGAGATGAATTAATATTCTTTATCAGTCCTTGAAAAATAGATAATCTGATGTGCATGAAACTTCTATATGTACATAGAAGGGATGCAGTACAATCTGACTGGATTTTTATAATAGATGCCCCCCTGTGGGAATCTCCTGGGATGGAAGGGAAAGGTTTCATGAGAAGGATAAGAATTGGGCAAACTGGTTTTCATAATTGCTTGCAAATCCCCATTGACAAGAAAACAAGGCCAACATCGCCTCTCACCGGTTGGCATGAGCCTGCCTCCTTGGGTCAGGTTACCATGCTTTCTATTGAGCTATCAAAAACAGCATTCGTATACACATGTTGTGTTTTCTATAAATTTATCTATTGGAGGGATATGTCAAGTTATTTATGCTCTCTCTGGGATATTTTTTTTTTACAGACATTGGCGCTGCTAGACCTATGCGAACAAGTAGGCATGTGAAGCCGTTCACCCTACTGTTTCAACTGGTATAAGTGATAAGAACATCTATTTACATGTGTGAAACGAGTTAGCTGTGTTTTATTTGGTTGTTCTGATTTCCAAGAAGCGCAAGCTTGGGATGTCCTCGGCCTCTGTCAAATATTGCAGTGTTTTGGAGGCTTGAAACTGGTGACCCTAATAATCCAGGTAGTCAGTAATTGCCCTAAAGTTGCATAATATTATCATGTAAGAATGAGTTTAGGAAGAAAGCAAATGAGATAATATAAACATAGAAAATGCCATGGCAAAAGTGTGAGGCTTTTTATCTGTTGTGTATGCTCTTTTCTTCCTCATTTATTTTTGTTGATCTCATGTTTTACAAAAATTGTTTTCAAAGAGCCACCCATGTGGATAGTTGTAATCATAATGCTTCAGGATTAGGAGACCGATTAGCATTATCACTCAAAATAAATAAAATAAAGGATTGGGAAAAGCATCAAATGGAAACCCAAAGGGGTTGATTTGATGGTGATGGTGCTTGCCTCAAGAAGTGGGGTCTTGAATTCGATTCACACTCAACTCTAACGGGCTACTATCTATAGGTTGTTTAGATGATGTGTGTGAGATTGTGAGGTTTACACATGCTCCAAAGACTAATCAGATTAAAATTGCCTCATTTCCCAATACAAGTGAGATGCCTTAAACACCTTGGTCAAGAACTTTATCCGTTGACTTGCTCTGGCTAAATTTTTGTTGGTGAATAAAAAGCTCGAGAGGGGTGACGAATTTATTCTGCCAAACTTGATCAATCTGCATAGTTTGGTGGAAAGACTCTGTGCAACTTGTGGGATGACGATGGAATGAAAAGCAACAGGTTGACTTATGAGACCCTTGCGCAACATATCGTGCAAAATCATTTTTGATGATAAAGAGATTGCATCTTTACCATTAATCGTTAAAATACAACGAGATGATCTAAATTTCTTCATTTTAGTAAAACGATTGTTGATTAAAATGTATGAGTTGCTGATAATAATAATAATAATAAAAATAACAATTGTCTGGGATTCTCGTTGAATTCTAATTCTTAGGTTGCGTTTAGATTGACAGCTTTTTAAGGAATAAAGCATTGGGTATTTCACTGATTGTACGTAAGTAGAAAATTATAGTTATTTTCAAAATGGTAGATAAAAAAAACTTTCTACCAAGAAATACGCAAGCAGGTTTTCAACGCTATGCTTGTGCGCATCAATTTTCATAAATTATTTTATTTGTATGAAAAATAATTTCCTATAGAAAATAAAATCTATAGATTGTCTTTCAATTTTTAGCGATGTGATAAAAAATTCTACAATAATTAATTAAAAAAAAAAAATTGTTAGAAGGGTGATACATATAGGTTATAATTTCATTAGAGCCGATTTTAGATGATGACATTGATCATCATGATCATCATGATCATAATGAAAATAGTAGTTCCAATGCTAATAATGATGAAAGTTGCATAAATTAACTTCATCAATATGGTAGCTCATATGATAGGATTAGAAAGGCATATATTTACTTCATCAATATGGTAGCTCAGATGATAGGTAAATTGAAACCCCCGTATTGAAAAGAAAAATGAGTAAACATATTATACAGTTAATTCAACTTATACTTTACTTAAAAATGTATCAAAAATACAAATAAATTATAATTGAACTCCAAGCCCGATCTAATCCAGAAAATTCATTAGGTTAGGTTCAGGTTAGATCAGTTCATACATCCATCCAAGGGTGGTTGGACTAACGTTATGCATTGGGTCAAGACATGTATCAAGTAACAGATTATAGATCATGGATATTATGTTTGATGTAGTAATGGGCCATGAGTCAGATTAGATTGACGACGGATAATGAATTAGGTTGATTAAGCCATAGATTGGATAATGGACCAAGTTACCAGATCAGGAGCTGTGGATCAGATCTTGGATCATACCCAAGTTGTTTCGTATGCCTCTCCCATGGATGTTAAAACCATTTTCCATGGAAAATGTCTGCATAGAACAAAGGGAAATAATTTTAATGTGAAAATACTTGTTTACTTCACAAAAAATGTCATGCACAAACTAGTCCTAAGAGAAACTTCTATTTTATCCAACTTTTTCCAAATCCAAACCATACCATTAACTGCAAATTACCTAAAAATGAGAACAGATTGAGTAGAATCTTTGTTTTTACATGGATCACCAAGAATCAAATCACCTTAAAGAACAAGCCCAAGTCACGCAAGAGATACAAAATAGCAGCTCATGAATCCTAGTCTGTTCATCAACAACCAGCACACATATTTGACCTCGTATGAAACAGAAGAAAAAAAAAATGTAAAAAGAGAGATCTATTGAAGCTGATCCAACATCCCCAATAAAGAAAAAAGAACCTGAAATGAAGGCATTTCAGCACACTTCCCCAAATTAGAATTACACAAAATAGATCACCATTCAAGGAAACAAGCAACATAATCGCAACCTATTTCCTGTGGGAATGCCAAAATCACCAATAATATGCGAGAAACTAGTCAACAGTACAAGGACCCAATTACATCAGCATTTTCAACTGCAGCTCAGAGGCCTCTGCTGCACCAACATATTCCCCTCTACTTCAACCGACACCCCTACATCATCCTGCAAGTATTACCAGCAATCTACAGGCCTCTCGCACCAGAGCAGCACCTTTGCTATCCTCCAATCTAGTAAAGAAGATAACCAAAAAATTGAAAAATAGGCGCTCATCTGGTCACCTCAGTAGAAAATTTGGCAAGCCATGTGAAGCGCTCCTTGGATTTTACAGAGGATATGAAAGTTAGTGTTCCATGATCTTTGGCTATGAATCCACCATTTCGTCTTGTAGCTCGCTAGGGGCAATAAGGCCAGGAATGGTAAGCATCCTTTGGCGCTCCCTTTCTCGCTGGGCTGCCGCCTCCTCTGCATAGAGATCTTTGTTGTCCTGAGGTGGAGTTCAATCAACTCAAATTAATTTCATCCCAGTAAACACAGAATACAGTTGACCACAACTGTATTTTAATCATTTCATATTTCATCCCCATCACATGCACCTTTCCCTTTTCAACAGTCCACTATGACTATCAATTGGAACATGATATGGGTGTCTCTGTGTGATTTTGAGGCTAAGAAATCATAACAAGAATGGTCTACCGAAGCTGATTTTGGATTAACCCCAAATCAATAAAATTCAAATAGAAAAGAACGTAAGAAAAGAAAATAAAACACAGTTGGACATGCAACAAGAAGGGGTTAATAAGGCAAAGTATATCGAGACCAACTAAATTATGGCAACTCATTTGTGTAGGGGCCTTCTTGGCACAAGTTGTAAAAGGGATTGCATATTGGGACAAGCCATATGTGCAACATCATGTAAGGCCCCCCCGTTAGAGAGACCTTTTACCCATTTTCCACCAAATATTCGCATGGCCCTGAGCCCAGATTAATCAGCATTGGTTATAAACAACTTGACAGCATATATAACAAAATGAATTTCCTTCAAATGCATGTCTACTTGCATGTGATGCGCATGTGTGTGTGTGTCTCTCTCTTTCTGTACGTGTGCATGAGAGATTGATTTCACTACTCCAATGCCACAAGTTTGCAAGTAATGTATGTTTGCTTCTACAGCTAATAAAAAATGGTTATTTCGGTTGGATAACCATGCAACCACCCCGATGAGAACAATCCTCTCAGTTGGGACCTGACAAACATATCTCAACTGCTAACCACACAGTGCCCACACAGTCACAATTCATCCACCAGACTGAAGGTCTGTTCCCTTGGCACCTAAGGATACAGAAGTATGATCCTACAGAATAGATCCTGTTGAAATAAGGTTGTATTTGGACTCATAGAGAACACCTAAGGATACAGAAGTATGATCCTACAGAATAGATCCTGTTGAAATAAGGTTGTATTTGGACTCGTATACTTGACCTTCAGCATTTCTTACAGCAACTTTGTTCATTGGATTGGTGTTGAGCCAACCTGGCCAACTCACTCAAACAAATCAGAGTAGCAGAAGTCTGACACACTGCAGTGGCCAAAATAACAGTTGAATTGGAGTTGCACCAACAGAAGTCTCACCAGGATGGGACAGATTATCTGAAAGGGTAGGATATACCCTGAACCACCCCCAACTTGACTCACTCAGTGCCCAAACTGACATGACCTAGTTGAATTCTTAGCTGGGTCACATCACAGACCCAACATGCTCAAGTCCAATCTATACTCAGTCTACAATGGAGCGACTAGGATTGAGCTTAAAAGGAAGTTTGAATGGTATACAGAGTGGTCAGGTCAAACTTCGGCACCATTAGCACAATTGTAATTTTAATCATATGATCCCTCATTCCATCTCCACATCTACCCTTCAAACACACCAAAACTGCAATCTTCACAGATACCATCCACCATAATTCACAAGGTATACAGAGTGGTCAGGTCAAACTTCGGCACCATTAGCACAATTGTAATTTTAATCATATGATCCCTCATTCTATCTCCACATCTACCCTTCAAACACACCAAAACTGCAATCTTCACAGATACCATCCACCATAATTCACAAGGTTCCCACGCCTTTTGCCACTTGGACCTTCAGTCCCCAAGGTCTTTGGCCCCTACCTCCCCTCAATCACAATTCGGCACCATTAGCACAATTATAATTTTAATCATATGAGTCCTCATTCTATCTCCACATCTACCCTCAAACACACCAAAACTGCAATCTTAACAGATAATCCAGCATACCACATCCCTCAAAAGGTTCCCATGCCTTTTGGCACTTGGACCTTCAGTCTCCAAGGTCTTTGGCCCCTACCTCCCCTAAATCATAATTCGCAACCACTCTGTCAGGTTTTTTATTCCCCACCACCCCTCAAGTCAATCTAGAGAAAACGGCACTTTTCAAATGTTACCTGAGCAACCACACCCCCTCCCCCCCCTTCCAAAAAAAATAGTAGTGAAATAAAATCAACCCATCACAAAAACACCAGAAGATACCTGAGCTGAAAATTCTTTCGATTGAACTAGGAAATCGCGAATGTGATTCTTGAACACGGAGAGGTCATTTCTTGATTCAAACAAACCATTCACAAATTGAGTCACCTGAAAAGCACCAGAACTTCAGAGACATTAACAAAGCAAAACAATCATAAAGTGAAGGAAGCTAAAAATAAAGAACCTACCTCTGCCGTTGTCATGTTTGGGAATGATGTGCATAGGAGTTTTATAATGTACTCACGAACAAACATTGCATTGCTTGGGTACTGATAAGGAACCGTAGAAGCATCCCATAAAGGCTCTGTCAGAGAACCTGAATCCACCTGAAGAGACACCAGTGTCAATGATCTTGCTGCTTAAAAATCAAGAGAAAAATAAGAAAAAATGTCATGCTTACCAGGCAGAACAAATGCTGCAACACTAACACATGCAGCTTGAACCCAGGCTTATGAAATGTGTCCGTCAAGACAGCAAATATCTCTTGCACAATTGTTAAAAAGTAACTCCTATGAAATTGATTACAGAACTCGGAAAGCTGCCAATGGAACAAAGAAAAAAAGTAAGGCACATAAACCCTACATGCAAAACAAAAACAAATGAATGCAGCAAACCTGAAAATTTTTCAGCATCTCCAACAAAAGGTTAAGACCAGTTTCAGCAATATTTCTCTCCGTGTGCCGAAATGCCCAGATTATGGAATCCATCACAACTTTCAATTGCTGAAAGCCAAAATACACATATATATATAACCTCTCAAAAAGATATTTATCTTACAAAGAAGAAAAATTGAAGCAATATGCCAAAACTCTTGAACCTACAAATAAATATCAAGACACAAGAAGATGTTTGAACTATAGAAAACTAAATGCAAAGACCTCACCTGACTTGACAGGTGAAACAAAGCAGGGAAACAATGTGTAGCAATTGCACGTAACAAAGAAAAGAACTTCAAACGATGCTCTGGATAATCTTCAAAGTTTTTTGTTATCATCTGCAGCAAAAGGTCATTCATACTCCTATCAGAAAAAATATTCACCAGCTTAAGGCACAATTAAAAATAAATAAATTACATAATCTTCATTCCAGTAGAATCAATATCCTCACCTCAAGCGTACACTCAAAGACAGCTTCAAATATACGAGGCACATCCTCTGTCATTACACCCCTATACCTACACACCAAGTTCAAAACTCCTGTTCATATTAACATGCACCCCTATACCTATAAACAATAGGAAAATTACAGTGGCAAAGTTAATAGGTCATCTAGGCCCAATTGTGTATCCGGTCAATATACCAAGTAAGCAACATTCAAGTTCCAGAACCACCCAAGTGGTGCTCAAGAGATCCAAAAAAGAATTAATTAATTGAACATAAAAAATTAGAGAATGAAGAAGGAATTAGGCATGATGACATATCCATGAATGGAGCCATGGATTCAACATAAATCAAATATAAGGTTGAACATAAGGTTAAATAATGTCTCCAGTAAGAGAATGAAAAATTAAAATATAAATAATAGGGAGTGATCAAAAGCTCAATATTGTGCACCAGCTTCGGACAAACACATGATGTAACCAGTATGAGATGCCAAATTTGTTTTGATTTTTTTCAAATGGAGAAATACTGAAATAACACAGAAGAGCTGGGATTGAGAAGAAAATGCTGGACATCAACTTGGAGATACTAAACCCTTGACAGGACAAACATATAGTGTCCAGATGAAATGCCAAATTTTTGTAGTCATACTTCTGAAAATGAGACAAATAAGAAAAAGAAGCATTGACTGTGAGCGTGCAGGGGTCTACCCAGCAGATATTGTTTTTTAAGTTTTCTTAGTGTTGCTCTCTGTGTTAGTGAGGCACTGCTGTTTTTTTTCTGTTTCTCCCCTTCGTCGATGTATTTTTTTTCCTCTTTCAATAAAGTGGGTATCTTTCCGGGGGGAGGGGTGGGGTGGGGTGGGGAGGGGATTGGGGGGGGGGGGGGGGGGGGGGGGGGGGGGGAGGGGGGAGAACACTAAGGTATAATTGTGTCGATGAAAAACTACTCAAATCTCTAACATACAGATGACAAGACCATGATGCTTTTCTAACCAAGTCACATATATGTTTGCACAACAACAAAAAGCAATAAGATATAGCAACAATGAGTCCATTTCTCACAACCATTTCCCTTTTTAAGATCATAGAAGCAGAAAGAATACAAAAATCCTTTAATGTGACAATTTAAGTTTAAATTGGTATCTACTAAGACATTGTGAAGATGATTATCTTTAAAAAGAAGAGTTGAGGATGATACACCCATGAAGCTATTTGAATTAAATGTTACATTGTCATCTAGTTTATTCGGCTACTGAAGAAAATCCACACAAGAATGGGACAAATAAGGCAATCAGTTAGAATCATAAATCTTTTTTCATAAAGTTACTGTTTTATGCTGACAAAGTGGAAAGAGCACAAATGTGGCCCAACTGCACACCCAGAATGGTTCTGAACAAGTACTGATGTAAATTAATGAAAATCCAAACATCAATAAGGAGACAGACATGGTACAAGTCCGGGTAACAATATATTCTATTCCCGTCAGAAATGTTTAAAAAGTGACAATGATACGAACAAAACTTACTTGTTTATAATTGTCGCAAAGAGTGACAAAACTTCAGATTCCCTGGCATCAGGTACATTCCTAGCATAATCACCGAGGACAGGATCCATCATAGGTGGCACAAACTGTTTCCCAATTTGTGGTTGATCCTCAGCCTTGTCCACAAATGTTTCAATCAGTTTAAGAGTCTCTCGTTTAACTGACCTGCTCGATGAAATGTTGTTACCCATTAGTACAACAAGAATAACTTGTGTATTACCATTATGAGAATGATATCATGTACGGCCCTTACCTAAGAAGTTTCACATAAGATGTTTTAGAAGCAAAGGGTCCTCCTCCAGCTATGCTGCTTGATATGAGCTCACTATACATTCTGTTTAAACAATAAAATAGGCAAGAAGCTAAAATCTTGATTCCTTTGAATGTGCAGAAGCTACATATTGTATCAAAAGATCCTTTCATACAAACAACAATACCTGTAAACATTAAGCATATCCAAAAAGATCAAAGATATTTGGGATAAGAAATATGTTCCAAGTGAAGTGGCCACACTGGTGTTTGTCTGCCAAGTAGAAGCAATATGTTACTACCAATTTGTAAGAAAAAGGCAGCAGATACAATATCCACAAAAGAAGCAAACAAACACAAGATAGATTTTCCAATGAAATTCGAATAGTGAATTTATTTCACTTATTTTCCTTGAAAATTGAATATCATTCACTGTCTTACATAACACTATCAGATTGAAATAGAAAAAGAGACATGGTTAAGGATATTGAGAAGCGTATTCAAATTCCAAAGGAAAGAAGAGCATAACAAGTAGAATCCCCAGGGGGAGGAACATGGAGTAAACATGAATTTATAGTTATATCTTAACATTGTGTCCAAGAGATTTTCTTCTGGAATCTAACTAAAATGATTAAATGCTTATCACATGGTTTCTGAGTAAGGTTTATACAGAATTATTCTGATGTTGCTTTTAAATGTTTTTTTTATTATAAAAAATAATCACTTGTTAACCTGGCACCTTATACCAGAAATAGATTCCAACATATGCAACCATATTCTATCAGCATAGGCCCATATACAACACAAGCAACACATCTACAGCTGATCATATCAACAGGCAAAAGCATCAGCAAAATGACATAAGTAGAAATTTTATGCCTCAGCATTCAACGTATGAGACATTCATCATTTGAGAACATCTCAGCAATACTTAATGCTCAGACAGGAGTACCTGCAAAATGTTGAGTACAGTTCGTATCACATCTTGATCCTTCAAAAAGTCAGCACTCTGGCGTGCCTGTCCAATAATTTCTGCCCATTTCTGCATGACAAAATATGTTTATGAGCAGAAAACTACAGAGCAATAAAAACAATAAAAGGAATAAAATGTGAGAAAAAATGAAAACAAATAGATAATTTATTCTAAAGAAATAAATAAATCCAGATGCTGCAAGGGCAGAAAGCACTGACCTGGTTTGGAAGCTCCATTAATCTTTGGAGATACTCATCCCTCTTCTGTGGATCTGATTCTGCTTGAATCATATGACCCACCTGCAAACATGCAAAGCCATATCATACGGCGGACAGATGCTATTTTATGTAAAAATAAACCAAAAAAATGAGAGCTTCATACAAGTTAAAAGAGTAAAGCTCATCCAACATACCGACTCATAAAAAGAATGAATCTGGTGAGGCTCGAGATCAGCAATTGTTACAGGGAGACTGGATAGAAGTTCGGATACAAATGGCTCATTCTCCCCTACCTGAAGATTAGTCAAGTCAAGCACCTTTGCAATACCTAAATTCTTAAATATTAGGGAACATGTGTGTGTGTGTGTGTATGTGTGTGTGTGTGAGAGAGAGAGAGAGAGAGAGAGAGAGAGAGAAAGAGAGAAAGAAGATGTAAAGAAACATCATAATGGTGCTTCTGTACACAAAAGAAGAAATTATCATGTCAGTAAACCAGTTTTGCCATATACAGGAGGATGAATGAGGACATCTCCCATTAGGCTCCATAATGTGTGGCTTGAAGCAAAGGGCTTCCGTAGTTCATCAACAACTCAAAGAGAGATCAAGTATATAGGTGATTTGACTTCAAATCTACGAGAAACGTCAGTAATTGAAGGTAAGATTAAACTTGACGCTATATATTTCATATCTACGAGAAACATCAGTAATTGAAGGTAAGATTAAACTTGAGGCTTTCGCTGATGGCGAATAAGAGCTTAATATACTTAATACGATCATCAATCTTGGTCAAACAGAAGATGAGTGTAAGTAATGTAAGTCAACTTAACCATCAGTAGGAGGCAATTCCTATATCTCCAGTAATAGATGATGTAAGCAGCAAATACATAATGTTGCCCTTGATTTCTAGAATGAAGAAATGCATCTGAACTAAGAGAAGAGGGGGGGGATGGGGGGATGAAGAGGGGAGGACTGTACCCCAAAAATTAAAATTGCCATTTTGCCAAGCCCAACAGCCCAAATTCCAACTGAGTAAAACCATTAAAGGGTTAGGGGCTTCTTCATGATATGTTATGAAGAAAGTGCGATCCAAACAAAACAGGAAATCAATTCAAAATACAAATCATAAGGCAAGATCAAAGCTACTGTGCTTCAATAACAATGCCCACATCCACAATAAAAGGGAAGACAGACTTTCATCATGTCAAGGGGGCAAATGAGAGAATTACAATATGCTTACAATGAAGTCCCAAAAGGCAAAACCCACTCTTGTAATCTCACTTGTACTGTTGCACAAAAATTTGACAACCCTCTCTCTCAAGTAAAAGACCCACTACAGTCTCTCTAACCATCCAAAGATCCCTATCCATCCCCTCACAAGAAACCTAATTCCACAATCTCACATACAGATAGAAAAGGCTCTTTATAAAATACATAGTTTAGCTACTTAAATTTAGAATCTAGAATCTCTAAAAGAGATATATCCACCTAATTGGATATGGCATTCCTGATATTCCAACTAGGAGTTTTAAAAAAGTAGGAAGAGCAGCAGTAGAATCGCAATTTTGGAAATTGTAGCCATAAGTTTGGCAGGACAATAAGTTTGTGATACAAGGCATTGTGCATCAGAGGCATTCAACTATCATGTTAGTTTCCCACTGTACCTTTATTATGCTGAATCTATGACTCACCATTTCTTTCAGAGACCTATTATTGTTCCAGGATCATTGCAAGATGCCTCACTCTCTTCCCGGGTTTCAGGTAGTCATTAGGTGGTTTTGGTACATTGCATGTTTCACTTCCGTTTCTTTAAAAATAATAATGTTAAAAAAAAAAAATTGAAGTTACAATATCACCTAAAAAAGATCCAACTAAGAAATAACCAAAGGTGCTACACAATAGTAAATAGTGCAAAAGTTCTCAACATAGCAGTCGAACAAATGCCATGCGCTTTTGCCTTTTCTCCACATTAGGCTCAAAATAGAACTCCTAAACTGGTCTTGGGTTTCAGAGTACAAGGCTCAAACCCAGCCAAAGCCTGAGATTGAGCATGGCCCTAGATAATTTTTCAGGTTTTATGTGAGCTCAGGTGAAATACTATTAATTCACGAACACGCAGAAAGGGCGCCGCAAACACCCTTTGCATCGGTGGCAAGACGTAGTCTCACCAAGTGTGCATCGTGAATTGTATCCCTCCAGGAATCCAATAATATCTCTATGTCAGACATCTTGCGTGCATGGAGAAAATGTGTTGATCTTGCCTGAGATCATAGTGGTTTTTGGCTAGTTTTTTTGTATTTGAGTGGGCATTTCTTTAACCCGCTATGTTTGCATGTAACTTTTTCATTTATTTTTCCGTGGTCTGTATTTGCACCACTGGTGCTCTCTATCTATTAATATATATAAGACCCATTTAAAAAAAAAAAAACACCCTTTGATTTTCGTTTAGACAGACACTGAGACCCTCATACTTAAGTATGGCAACAATTTTCCACAGATGTGACCACCTGTATACCCTTTCACAGCATAAGAGTTACAAGAATCCCATCAAACTTTTAAGCACACCACCAAGGAATCTACTAAAGGGATGTGATGTCATGAAAATCACATTAACTACCCACATGGGTGTAGCTCAACCGGTTGCCTCTCACCTCAAGAAGCAGGAGGTTGCGGGTTCGAGCCCCCATGGCCTAACCTTGGAATGCCCTAGGGGTAGTGGGCTCACCAGTGGAGGTTTTACTATCGGTATCCCGCTGTTTCCCACACGTAAATTCAAAAAAATCACATTAACTAACAAAGCCAAAGGTCAATAATTGCTGATTGCTTTTGAAATCGTGCACCACTTACCCATTGTTAATTCTTCTGAAAGAACCTATTACAGAACATAAAAAATAGAATCCAAATGCATCTATAGAAGTGCAATTTGGGTAGGCGGGTAAAGTTGAGAGGGCGTCAGATAGGGAAGTCAGTTCATGGAACGAATTTCCAAAGCCATCTATAAAAGCCTACCCTAGATTGATGGAATAAATAGCTAGATGATGATGATGATGATTTAATTTGCATCACTATTTTCAACACCACCTTATTTTTGCCTCCTCCAAACCCGTCCATAACACAACCCATTTTTAATTCAAGGAAACCAATTCGGGTTGCATAAAATCGGGTCACGGGTCAACCATATAATTAAGTAGATAATATGGTCTATATACATTATATTGGTACCAGTGTTGTGAAAATCAAATCGCATCAGAAAATTAATCTAGGGTGTGAATCATTAATCGTATATTGAAAATCGTAGAATAGTAAAAATTCATAATATTTTTTAAAATTATGTTATAAACTATAAATACATATAACATGACAAAATGCAAATATGTAAACACACAAGTATATGACAAAATGCCCCAATGCAAAATAGAAAATGCATTATAAGTCAAGTTTTCACATTCCAAATTATCATAATTCATAATTTTTTATTATCCAAATTCTAAAATCGCAAAATAAAATCCAATAAAAAAAGAAATATATTAATATGAGATTAAAATATAAATATTAAATACTGATAAATTTAATAAATTAACAAATAAATCAAAGGTAATTAAATAAATTTTAATGGCATTCATCAAATAATTTTAAAAACAATTAAATCTTTTTAATTTTTTAAATAGATACAAAAGATTGAAAATAAAAAATAAGAGATTTTTTTTAATTAGAAAAAAATGATGGTAAAAGATTAAAGATAGTGTCAAAAAAGAGAGAGTCCTTGCAAAGACTCTCAACCTAAGACTAAACTCACAGAACAGTCTTCACACAAGCCAAGAAAGTAAAAAAGGCAAACCTCAAAGAATAGTCCAAAAGGGTAATGTTTGTCGCTAAAACGAAAGAAAGAGAAGGCTAAAATGAAAGAAAGAGAAGACTATCGCTAAAACGAAAGAAAGAAAAGGAAAGTTGTTGGAGACAAAAGTATGGAAATACAAAAAGGAGAAATGATGAAGAAGAAGAAGAAGAAAGAGGAGTAAGAGACAGAGAAAAAGAAGGCATATTAACCAGGTAAGCTGTATCCATAAAAACTTTTTAGAGTCAAGTGAAGAGGCATCCATAAGAACTTTTCACCACTAAAATATTATAATTGTAAAGAGTTAATTCAAAAAAAAAAATCGAATAATGACATAAAAATGAGTGGGAATGTGTGTTTATATATATATATATATATATATATATATAATTCAAGTAAATCAAGCAGTTTTGATTATACAAAGCATGACTCTAGCCTGGCCCAGATAAAAAAGGGGTCAAGTTTTTTTTTACCGGGACCAACCCAAATTTTTAAATGGATTGAGTTAACCAGCCCATATTTCAAATGCGGTCAATCGAGTAGGGTTGACCCTAACCCTAATTGCACCCCTACGCATCATCTTCAACATAATTGAGAGCAATCCAAAAACAACACAACTCATCTCCAACATGGTCTAGCTTCAAAAAATGGAGAGTAGAAGGGAGAGTAGAAGGGTGTCTGATTTTTGAAAAAGGGCCGGATCTATCTCTATGCATTTCAACTCCTATATTAGGTACCGAGCGTATTTTGGGCAGCATATTCTTTTCTAGAAGGATAGATGGGTGGGAGATGCTCCTTTGGCCTCCACCTTTCTTGTTCTTTTCTCCTTAGATACGGATAAAGATACTAAAGGTTAGAGTGTGTTTGGAGATTCGGCATGGTAAGGTCGTTTGGTGTCCACAATTTAGAAGGAAGTTGGAGGGCTAGATGTTGGAGGATTGGATATTGTTTATGGCACACTTGAGTAGTTTTCATATTTTGGGGAGTGGTGAAGACATGCGAATTTGGGAACCAGACTCTCATGGGATTTTTACAATTAAATCCTTTTGTAATAAGCTGATAATTGCTGGGGAAGTGCATCGTGTGAACTTGAAAATTTGAAAGGGAGCCCCTTCAAGGTGAAGGTGTTTGGATGGTTGGTTGGTCTAGAGAAAATTTTAACTGTAGATAACTTGCGGGTGCGTCGTATGCTCATTGTCAATGCTTGCCCCATTGTGTTTGGCTAATGAGGAATCTGTCAGCCGTCTTTTGGCGCATTGTAGATTTGTGTATCAGATTTGGTGTTTCTTTTTCAGCAGTTAGGGATGGCTTTTGTTTGTCGAAGTCTTAGTTGGATTTATTTAATGAAAAAGTTATTTTTTATGGTAATTCTTTTAAAAAGTCTCTTTGGGTGGCCAATGTTCTGAGTATTGTGTGGTCTGTTTGGCTGGAAAGAAATCTAGGAGAGAGTCATTTGTTACACACCTCATTGACGTTATTAAGAGCATAGAGGCTTGGTGGATGGTGGGTTTCGGACAATTCTGGGGAGTTGCAATCTCAGATATTTGTCGAGCTTGAAACTTAGTAGATCATTTCTTGCCTTAGTCAGCTCCAGTCAGGTCAATGACTTGGTCTCCTCCTACGGCGGTCTTCTTAAACATAATTTTGACGGAAGTTTTGTACATGAGGTTGGTTTAGCAGACGATGGAGGAATTATTCAGAATGGTTTTGGTGGCATTATACTATCTTTTGTGGGTCCTATCCATAATCGTTATGTGTTAGATGTGGAGTTATATGCATTGTGGAGGGGTGTTCTGGAGTTGAAAGAGTTAGGTGCAGTTGGGATCATCTTAGAAGGTGATTCTAAGATTGTTGTTAGTTGGATTGCAGGGTCTCTTTGTCCTTGGTGTTACCTAGACAAAATTGACAGGATTCGCCATTCCATGATGTCTTATGGATTCTCAATGTCTTGGGCCCTCGCTCGGCAAATTCAGAGGCTAATGAGTTGGCTCGTCTATGTACGGAGATAGTGAATAATTAGATGTAATTTTGGGGATGTTTCCTCATGTTTGTTTTTTCTGGGTTGCTTGCGCTTTGTGCTTGCTCCCTTTTGTTAACGTGTCCCTTTTTTTTTTATTATTAATGAAGTTAATTTTTTCTTTTAAAAATGGGGTATCTAGTGAAAATCCAAGAAGTATGTAACATACTAAAAGGCATAGCTCTATTCATCCATACATATTTCTCATCCAAAATAAGGACCCTACTTACAATCCACCCCACTAAATCTATCATCCCAAGATTAAATCTTAACATTATAACTCTCAAAAAACCAAATTTCATAAATATTGTGTTAAACAAGTAATCAAATAAATACACCCTCTGTCCCAAATTAGTAGTCCTATATGGATTTTAAAACTGTCCCAAAATAGTTGTCTCATTTGTATTAGAGTAGTATAAAGTGTGTTGAAAATAGATGAGATCACATGGAGTGCTAGTCTTATATAGAGAGTTCCTTAAAAAATACAAATATATTAAATGAGACAACTAAAATGGTACGAAGGGAATATAACACAAAGCTTAAAAGAAGGATTGGGTGCTGACCCCCACATGGAATAGGGGTTCCATTTCACTGGTTGCTACATGTTAATTACCCAAGTGGAATTTCTAAAACAAGGAAAGCACAGTACAAAATAATGTACAGTACACAATGAGTACATGGAATGTACATTACACAAGAAATGGAAACAGGAATAATACAAATATCATTATAAGCAGAGTTTCTTGAAAAAGAAGAGAGTAACAGAACTGAATATAATTTCACCTGTACAATTACAAATTTACGTTTGCACTTTTGGACGATTTTTAGAAATGTATCACACGCCATATCCTGAAAATGCAAGCAAATGTGTCATTACCTTATAATAAAATATATATAATACATAATTTATGATAATATACTACTGCAGCTGATAAGATATAGAGTTTTGGCCCATTGGGCAGCATCAAGTGCAAACTAAACCAAGTAAGGGAGTGGGTATATGAGGGTAAACAGAAAATGCATGCACGACAAAAATAAAACTGGGTGAGACAATAAAGAAAACCATTCCCCAAAAAAAGAAAAAGCAGACAATACATGAAATTTAAAATTCTTTTTTCACCATAAGAAAAATGCAATTACCGCAAATAAGTACTATAAATGCATCTGAGACAACATAGCATGTATAACAAAATAGATGCAATTGAGTGGGGCACAATGGGGCAAAAAAGTTGGATTTTTTTTAAATTCCATTACTAGAAGTATGCACGATTTAGAGGGGAGTGAATAGGTCGGTTTTCAATTTCAGTTCCCATTTAAATAATTTATCAAATTTAACAATATGTGCAGCGGAATAAACGTGTGTGCAAGTGATAAACAAATTAATCAAACCATTAAAGCAAACCACACATGCACAATGATATATAGTGGTTCGGTTCACCTGAACCTACATCCACTGTTGGACTCAGCCTCTATAGGACTATCCCAAATCCATTATGTATGGGAGTCACACCCAAACACTACGACCTAGTTTTGAAAAGTTCGACCACCCTGGTCTAATCCTTGTCACCTATTTTTTAAAGCGGTTCAATCACACTGATCTAATCCACCATACAATGATAAAAAAGATAAACAAAGAACACTTGCCTTGGGCCTTAACAATTCTTCAAAATGTGTGTTCTTGTTGATGTCTCTGCACCTCTTCCTTCAAATATGGTCCATTCTTCAATGAGCTTTGGCACAGCGGAACATGGATTCTAGGACAATGATTTTACTGATTTTTGGGTCCTAGTAAACCAGTCCTCATCTTCTTCATAATTTAAGCATCATACTTTTTCATGTCCTTGCAAAGGAATGTGAAGAAGAGAGAAAAGATAAGAGAGGTCTCTGGATGCTATTGGGATTTTCCACTAAGGTTCTGTGTGTGTCTGTTATTATTTCATTCAGCTCCCTGATATATATAAGACTGTCTGTTTTTCGTAGCCAGTCACACCCACGAGACCTCGAGGATTCCAATGAGGCTCGTAGCGGTATATGGTAAGACAACACAGAATCTGCATAAGTTATTATGTTTGTCAAACAATGAATGTCCAACCAGTTAGGATGACACCTGTGCATGATTAATCCTTCATTTATTTCAGTCATTAATCAACGATTTACATCAAGTGAGATTGATGATTGTAAATCAATTTTAATCACAATAAGGAGCATTTCCAATTTAGTCACAAACAGCCAGCTCCCCAACGATGAGGCTCCAACAGATTTATTCAAATCTATATGAGGTGGCAAATTTGAGTTTCTTGGTTATTTCTTATTTCCATAAAAACTTCCAATTAAGGATCTTTTAGAAATCAGAAAAACCCTTAAAGATTTAATTAAGATACTCAATCCAGTGACACAAGCTCAAGCTGAATTACAGCTGTCCCAATTTTGACTCAGCAAAAGACTGTCTGCGAGTCCTCGACAGACTGCACGAGGCCTCGAGGCTGAAAGTTAATTATATTCTAATTTTCCAGTTTATAAACAGTTGACTTCTAAAGTATTTGACTTAGCCCTAAGGTCTCCTAAGGTTCACTTACCTGTGTGCCAATAACATGTTCGGTGTAGATTCTTCAATGCATAGTAGATCTTCTCATTCTTCCAAGGCAAGGTTCAACTGAGTCACGTAATTGACAATATGGGTGACTCGGGCGAGCCGGGTCACTTACATTTTTTTCTCAAAAGGGAAATAAAATGCGTTTACCACAAAAAAAAAAAAAAAAAAAAACCCTAAGAACACAACCAAGTGACAAGAACTATAACATAACTAGAAGGCTCATTGTCGCAGCCTAAAGGTTGTGCATTCAAGGCTATGGGTTCATGTCCCTTGGGGATCAAATTGGCAGTCAACTTTATGAAGATATCATGGGAGTCATGAATTGCCAAAAGCAGGACTAGCTTAAAGTTGGCTACTGATCACTATGAACCATCCTACTTGACAACATATAAAGAGGAAATTTACATTAAGTACAGGCAGGCATACAACCCTCATGTGTGGGCCACCACCTTAAAATCAACTAAAACCTACAAAACACTTGTTTCTCCATGAATTGAAACCTGGCCCACATTGAAAAATCTGACCATCCATGCTCGCAGATCAAATATCGGGAAAAAGAAAAAAACATACATCAGTGGCACAACTTTAGAGCTCAAAGTTCAAAGGTTAAAAGGATTATCAGTAACCACTAAGAATGAACAGCCCCCTTTCTAAAAAAAAAATTGTACCCATCCATTGGCTTCCAAGGAGTGGAGCAAACCCACTAACACCACATATTAGCAAACCTTCTTGATCAAGAGTTCAATCAAAGTTCCAGGTCTCCCACAAAATGTGGTTGGAGTGGAGCCCACTCGCAAACACAACACGTTAGAATGAGATCACGAATGCATCAAAGTTCCAAGTCTCCTACAAAATGTGGTCATCCATGCTCGAAAGCCCCATAATCTCAAGTGAGCCATTCTTCTGGAAAATGGAACTACTAACATCAGAGATTCACAATGTGATAAAATGTTTTCATCCTTCTTCTTTCTCATGACTAGCTAAGCATACTTGTACTAATGAAATCAACATTAGAACTTGGATGATGCAATTATTACGGTTTCATGGCCTTCCAAAAAATTCTTAACTGAGGACTGAGTTTCTCAAAGTGCCAATTTCCTGTTGTAAGGAGCTTATAATGACAATCACCTATCCAAAGCATTAAGTGAAAAAAGATTCTAGGGGTGAAACTTGGGTCGTGTTTTAACCCAATCCACATGACCCAACCTGAAAAATCAGTGGGTTTGGGTCATGTATTCGTATATTTTGGGTAGAGATGGGAAAAAAGAAACCCGCATGAATCTTAGGTCGAGTTGGGTTGAGAAATTTAAAATCAACCCAACCCGACCTAAAGTGACACGAGTACACCAAGTTATACAACACTACTCGAATTGAGTCAGGTCAAGATTTTGAGTTGGGTCGGGTTGAGAAATTCGGGTCAACAATTCAGTTCATGTTGGGTCAGGTTAAAAAAGTTTTGCATGGGTTGGGTTGGGTTTATTAAAACCCGACCCGAGTTTCAGCCCTAAGAGATACATTGATCAAGAGTTGAAGGAGCTGATGAATCAGCTAGATTGGAGGTTGGTTTGATTCACGATGAACTAAAACAATGATGTTTCTTTTCTTTTCTTTTCCATGGACCCATTCCAAATCCAACGCTGTTGAGCAACTTCTTCAACTTGAGTTAGAAAGCCAAGGTCCATAAACACTCTTACCAATATGTTACATCAAGTTTATGTAACAAAACCTGCTAAATAACAGCTTTTCTAGAGGATTAAAGAACTACTAACACAATTCTTCAATGAAATCCCCAATTTCTAAACAATACTTGAAGCAACAAAAATAAATTGAATACACACATCAAGACTTGAAGCAATAATAATTACTCAAATTGGATATTCAACAACTACATGTAGATTTTAGTATGGCTAATCACAGTTGAAATTTAATGCAAGCGTCTATAAAAAGAAAAGAGAGAACAAAAAGAAAAACCTGAACTCCTGGATGTGTCTCGTGCATGAACTCAAATAACTTGTTCACTACAGTTTTCAGAAACTTCCAATGTGCCCTAAGAAACTTTGGGTATTGCCCCACGACATACCTGCCAATTCATCCAACAAATCAATAGAATAAGAAGAAACTATAGCAGAAATCAACTGACAAATAGTGCCTCACGGGTTCATACATAATGTTGCTTGCAATAACAGCTTTGTTATCTTTTCCCTTTGTGATTTCGCATAGGTTTAGTAAATCACGAATGACCATCACTAGAAATCTATTTTCCTGTCAAACCACAGATTATAAACTGTCAAAACTATAGCTGTCCTAACGATGATGGGTGTGGAAACATAAAAAACCAAAAACAAGTGTCAAACAAACAGAAAAGCCACCAATTACATAATCCTCCAAAACAAAGTACAATAAAAGGCTAAAATGATATAAGGACATTTAATGAAGGCTTGTATGGAAAATATAACGACATCAAATGGAGTAGAATCTGTTACAAAACTAAGCATACTGAGTTGTTAAAAGCATTCATACGAACAAATAAACAGCAATGCTGCCCATAAGAACCGCCAGATTGGCCCATCACATCCCATTTTTAGTTGAGACCAGGGGTAAAAAAAACGGGATTTCCAAGATATCGGCATCTCGGACGATCTCTCTCTCTCTCTCTCACTCCTAATTTTTTTTTAAAAACCTCACTGTGTATCGGCTGATATCGGCGAGATCTCGGCTGGAATATTCATGCTTTAAAGGTCTGACATCACTCAGCTCATCCTAACACAATCAACAGAAACAAAGCTGCTGCTAGAGATGGAAAGGAGCCTGGCTCATGCCAAGGCTGAGCCCAATTTAACAAGTGGAGCCCAGCCCCAGTCTAAGCCCAGCTCAACACAGGCTTGAAAGGTATGCTTAACCCTGATTCCTATAAACCCAACAAACCTGAATGTAAATCTAATCTCAAAAGGAAGCCCAACTAATGAGAACAAAACCGAAAAGAAAATAAAAAAGAAAAAGAAAATAAAAGAAAAATGGGAAAAAAACAGAAGGAACAACAAAAGGAGAAAAGAACATAGAAAAGAAAATAAGACAATAGACTGAAAAATAAAATAAGAAAAGCTAAATGTAACACAAAAAGATATGAAAGAAAACAAATGAAAAAATAAAAGAAAAGGAAGATCAAATAAAAACAAAAATAAAAGAAAATAAAAGAAAGTAAAAACAGGAAAAATAAAAGAGAAAACTAAAAAGAAGAAAAAAATATGGAAAAATACATAAAAAATGAGGAAAAGGAGAGAGGTGCCACTCCTTGGTGAGTCCTTCTATGGCGTGTATAAAAACTCTCTAGTCTGAAACGATGAAAGCAAAAAAGACCAAAATTATTGTTGCTTTTACTCTACTTTTTAACCTGTATACTTTTAACCGCCATGCAAGTAATATTAACCATGCTAATCCTCACACAAGGGTCCACAAGTCACGTGTAATACACCAACCACCTCTCGTTGCTGCACATTTCAACCAGATTTTGGACCAAGCTTTGAGCCAGAGGAAGTATCCAAGTGAAATCCAAATTTTAAACAGGCTTTACTTTTAAGCCAGAGTCTGGGCCCAAAAATAATTTGGGGTTAAAACCTAAGGATCAAGCCCTATTTTTTCAGTTTGAGCACTTGGGGCTTTTGGTTTTCAGTCCTCATTGCCATCCCTAGCTACTGTTGTGCAAATGGTATCGGCCCAGGCCTAAAATTAACCAAAAATTAAAAAGGATGACCAGGATAAACATGGTTCAAAGAATAACCAACCACAATGAATAACGTGTGTAACAAGTAGTTTAAAAAAAGCTCAAATTGTCATCTCAATATGAGAAGCACCACAAGAAACCAAATGAAAACATTCAGGATGTCCCTCAGATCACATAACTTCTATTTTAAAAAGGCTTCAGTAATAGAACCTATAAAATGAAAGAAACTGGATAGCATTGAAATTACATCCAACAGCCCTGGTATCAAACGACACAGTTAGACGCAACAAATTAAAACTTCCACAAAGCAAAGTGGAGATGCCCTAATCAATTTGTTTTTTCTGTAGGACAAGAAAGTGAACTGCACATGAACATAGTGGATAAAAAGAAGGATTCTCTAAGGGATCTCTTGTTCCCAACAAATATCAAAGCAAAGTACTCCAGTTACATTGACTCCAAGCTTGTATAGGACAGAGAGCACAACCATACCAAGGTATTTTTAGTTTTAAATTGGATTGACCGCAACTATAGGTTTGGGATCTTAAAGAGGTCCATCTAAGCATTTTCCATTCTCTACCCAGGTCATATAGATACCAAGCAGTAAATGGTCCTCCCTCCTACTTTGGCCTTTGGCCAAAGTCCCCCATCTTTTAGCCGGAGTGACTTACCCCTATCTTCCCAAGCAGATACAAGCCTAGTCCACCAAAAACTTCCACCTCGATAGCTTCCATACCAATGACATGGGCTTCTTGCCGCTAACTTTCCCCTCATTCACAAATCCCTCTGTTAGCCTCCCTCCTCAATGTCAGGTCGGAGGTCACTGCAACTAATCTGAATGAGAGGAGAATACCAAATCTTCCAAGTCCAAGAGGGACAAGCAATAACCCGAACAACTTTTCTCATGACTATGGGTCTTTCTGTAACCCATTAAAGGATTTGAAAGCTGCCTAAAGCAAGATTTGAATTTTAAAACTCAAATCCCTATTCTATTTGTTTGTATACATGTAACAAAGTACTTTTACAAAAGGGTCCAATCAACATTCCACCTTCCAATAAATGTCCCAACGACTCATCTTATTCACACTGCCTCTCCAAACACCAGCAAAATTCATCGTTTTTGGCAGCATGCAGTAGTCAAGAAAAGGCGTTAAGTGTCTGTTTTTTCTTCCAATCTCAACCTCTCTGATATGACCACTTATCAACTATCTTGAGAAAGATGGATCTTCAACATTCCAAATGATTCTAAATTTTGGCAAAGAGGATATGTTCTGCCAAAGCATGGCAATCAAACGCCACCACCTCTCCTAAGAAGCTACCTACTGCCTTAAGGGTATCAAAATCATAGACCCAAATCATTTCTTAATCATCTTTCTCCTATCAAGTTCTTTACTAGTTGGCATGAGATGCATCTGAAAGATAAGCTTCTTATACTTTTCAAACTAGCGTCAGCCAAAGAATCTAAACCTTGAGAAAACTATAGTGCTTGGTGTAGGCATTACAGCGTTGGTTCTGTTTGGGTTGTATCCTTTAGAAGAGTGTTAAGGGAAAGCGAAAAGAATGATTACATTCAAATTTTTGAGATGCTTAATGACGCTTTCACTAGTAGTGAGGAAGAGGACATTAGGATATGGAATTGTGACCCTTCCAAAGTTTTTTCAGGCAAAATGGGGATTAAAGAATTGCATAGGGGAGCTGTTACTCCACCTAAAGTCCCCACCCAAAGTGCAATCTTTTTGTTGAAATGGTGATCCTTTAAAAGTTCTTTCAGACAAAGTGGGGATTAAAAAATTGCACAGGAAAGCTATTACCCCACCTAATATGGCTATCATTTGGAAAGGCAAGTCCCATCCAAAGTGCAATCTTTTTGTTGGTGAAAAGCAAGGTGTTAGCAAACATACCTCATGAGAAAGAGGATTATATTGGGAGAGGCCAATCTTATGTGCATACTATGTGGTGCAAAGGATGAAACAGTGGATCATCTTTCTATGTAACTTTGCAAAGGAGCAATGGAATAGTTTTCTACATCTAATGGGCTGTGCTTGCATAATAAGTGATTTGGTTATCAGCATTTTCCCTAGTTGGTGTTGTAACAGTTTTAAAGGAGAGAGAAAATAGTGTGGCAATCGATCCCAGGTGCTATTTTGTGGTCACTGTGGACAGAGAAATATAAGGATCTTCGAATCTAAAGAGAAATATGCTAGAAAGGTTTTTGAAGAAGATAAGGCACTTTTGATTTTTTGTCTCAAGACTTGTAAGGAATTTAAAGGACTACCCTTTATGACTCTATTAGGGAATGAACATAGTGCTTAAGAGGGAAGGAAGAAAAGGAGTCAATTGGATAAGTGGACGCTCCAGGAGAAAGGCGACTTAAATTTAGCGTTGATGGAGCTCAAGTCAGGTCTAGCTCGTATAGGGAGTGTTCTACAAGATACCTAGGTAATGTGATAATGTCCCCTTCTAATCCCATTAGCATTAAAGTCTCCAACAACGTGCAACTCCTCTCAGCAAGGAGGGCACTTTCTTTGAAGGCAAATGTGGGTAATGAGGAAGGGAGCCTCATTATAAAGGGGTATTATGTAAATCCATTGCATGGGCATCCGGTACGAGGAAAAATATCCTTAAGGGTTTATTCCTATTACTATAAATATATCCTCACTTGCAGAGGTATGGACATCTCTCTTAGGCGCGCAAGGCATTCTGCTAATATAGCAACAAAGTTTTTTTTTTATGACAGTGGGAGGGAACCTCAAGCACAGCGCTACTAACCACCCCCCACCCCCCCTCTCTCTCTCTCTCTCTCTCTCTCTCTCTCCTCTCTCCCCACCCCACCCCCACCAACCCCCTCGGGTGACATCCCACACACCCATAGGATAGCCACCGAGTTACGCCACAGGGACTCGAACTCGCACCATCCCGCTTGTTGAAGCAGAATTTTACCAGTTGAGCTACCCTGTGTTGGGTTACAACAACAAATTTTTTTGTCCAAAGCGAAAGTGGATCATCATGAGGCTTTGTGGATTATCTATAATTACGGGGGGATTTCTTTCTTAGTGAGGGATATGGGTTTTGGTTACTTCTTCAAAAATTAAAAATTATACAAAAACTCCTACTACTTCAAGTAGAGAGAGCCATGAAAATCAAAAAGTGCCTTCCTCAATTGTTTTGCTTCCTCCTACACCTCAAATGGTAACAAAATAAGACCTTGACCTATGCAACTTACCAAGCAGTTGCCACAACAGGGTCATGTCTTGTGTAAGGTTCACTATTACCTCCGTACAATTTCTTGATTTAAGGTTACCAACAAGACATTTGATGAGGGAGCATTTTTTAGTAGTTCTTATGTTATTTTGTTTTAGCCTTCTCTAGTTAGTCTTTTTGTTTTTGTTATTTGAGGGCAAATATGTTATTTTTGAATTATTGTAATAGAGGGGGCACTTATGTCATTTTAGTTTCATTAGTGGTTGCCCTAGGGCAACAAGAAATCAATAAGGAGCCGCCAGCCCCTTAGTGGTGTTTTGTTATTTAAACTCTTGTATCAAGGACTTTTGAGATTAATGAATGAATGAAAAAGAAAGCTGTGAAGCTCTAGCCTCCATGACGTACATGGTGTGATGAATTCCCCTTGAGGGTTTGGTGTGAAGCCAATGGGAGCACTTCCAACTTCTTCTCATTCTCTTTTCCACATCTTCTTCAGGTATTCTTCTTCTACTACTACTCTCATTCTTCCTCTTCTCTTCTCTTGTCTCTTCTTCTTCCTATCTTCTTCTTTCTCCTCTCAACACTCTCTGGTAAGAACTTTCCAATTTTCTTCTCTTTCCTTCTTAATGTAGAACCAGCCTGCAACTAAGCAGGAAAACAAAGATAAAGGAAAAATAGTGAAGGCTTTGCCTTAGGGTAATCTCATTGAATATTCATTATTTATTTTCTCTCTTACATCCATCTGTATTTATAAGAAAACAATCCAAACGAAAATAGGAAAGAACTCAACTACGAAAGCCACCGACCTGACTTCCTTGTTAAACTAGGACTCCTAAATCAAATAGGAAACTAACTAAAGTTGGGCTGTTAAGATCCCAAACGAAAATAACAAATCCTACTTGCTAATTAAGAAATAAATAAAAATAAATAGAAGTGAAATCTGTGTGCTGCATCTTCCGTGTCCTACATCACTTCTTCTATTTTCTTCTCCTTGAACTGCTATCCTAGAAACAGTCCCAGATCTGTCCTATATCTGCCCTTTCTGCCCTTGTTTAGACCATCCAGAATCATCCCATACAGCCTATTCCAACCTGTCTTCCCCTCCTCTTTGCTGCTGTTCCTCAGATCCAGTCCTCTTCTTAATCCTTTACTGTTGTACTGCACCTTTTCAGCCTCATAACAACACATACAGCAGATACATAACCTCTTTTCCATCATATTCTTACTGTGCCGTAATATTACTTGCCATATTTGAGCCATCTTTCACATTAGGGACTGAATGACTGCTTGAGTTGTCATATAATTGTACACATCAGATTTTATGAACTGTTTGAGTATTGGTGACTAATTTATATTCTTGAATTGTTAATATTAATTTAGAGTTTAATTTCAGCCCATACTAGATTTAAAATGCATTACTTCATCCTTAAATAATTGCATTTAGTGCATTTAGTCATTTTAGGGTCACCCTATGCCTTTTTCCTGCATCAACATTCCTGTTACTCTACCTCTCTTCTGAACAATTTCAAAAAATCCAACATGATTCTCTCTAGCAAGACTTGACACCAAGACTTCCCTTTAAACGGGTATCGGGCCCCACATTGTTACACATGTTGCAAAGAGGACCATATGATTAGGGGTTGTATGAAGTTTTATCCTCATCTGATCAACCTCTCCCTTGATTTTAAACTTTTTATTAATTAATGACATTTTCATCAAAACTTAAGATTATATGGCTCAAATGACCGGTTAGTGATGAAACTTTATACACTTTATATCCATATAATTAGCTATACACTACACTCAACTATGTAGATTCCATGTTCCATGTAATATAAAGTCTCGTTAGAGAGTCTCGCCAGCCTAACTCAGACAATTTCCTTTCCTACAATTAAATCCTTCTCATTTGCTCAAGTCACAGACCAAATACATTCGTTACCAGGAATAGTAGGTTGCTTGACTATCTTCCTCTGCTTTCTATTTTCTATAGCCCAATAAACACTAGTTCTTCCTCACATAAAGAAAACCCCCAACTTTTCTCTCCACCTCTTTTGGTCTTAAAATCTTGAACTCCTTACCATACTTTACCATTGTCTACCTCTTTTGGTCTTACAGTCAAGAACTCCTTACCACACTTTGCAACCATTTATAACACCATTCATGCTAGTCATAGCTTTCTGGCGTCCACCTCTAAGCAAAATCTAAGAAATGCATACCCTCAAAGACCATTTAATGTTATAAATAGGTATGAACAAAAAGGCATGTGTCTGAGACACGAGAAGAAATAATAAGGAAAGAGAAATATTTATTTACAAGACCACTTACCATAATAAAGTCAGGCCCTTCATCTGCATCATTCATGGATGGAAACATTTTTTTAAATTTGCAAATTTCACCAAAATAGGTGGTGGAGATGCAAGACCCAACCTCATTATGGTCACGTCTTCTGCAACTGATCATTTCTCATAAGAAAATAATAAAAGATATAAAGAACATCTAATCTGTCCCATGTAAAAAGCAAGAAAATCAAGACAAGTGCTTTATGAGAAAATATGCTAAGCCAGTAGAAAGGCTACCTGCTCCTCCACCATGGAGCCAGATATTGACCCTATTGCCCAACATAGGGTGTTCAAATTGTTCCATGACCAATCCTCCCCATTCAATTGCTTGCTTAACTTCTTCAGCATCTGAAATTACCACAGGAATTTAATGTTAGAAAACCAATCACCCAAATTTGGTGTCATATAATTATGAAATGAGTATAGGCAAGATGAGTAAAAAGTAGGCAATTGGGGGATGTCCAAAACCAAAGCAAATTAATGATCTCTCCAAGTTTTTATCTTTTTTTTTCTGAATCATTTATTTTTCTTCTATCTATTCTTTACTTTTATTTCCCATTTCTCTGAAATTTCTCTTCTTTGCTTTTTGTTTTTATTCATTTTATTTTCTTATACTTCTTTTTCGTCATTTTTCTTTTTTGGAGTTTTCATTTTAATTCTCTTCTTTTTGTTTTTTAGGTTCTATTTTCTCTTTTGAATCTTTTTGTTCTTCACTTTCCCTCTTTCCATTTGCCATTATTTTGTTCTACTTTCTTTCCTATTCTGTTTTTTCCTTTATTTTTCTCATCATTTTCTTATTTCCATTTTTTTCTTTTCTCATCTACTTTTGTTTTTTCCAGTTTCATTTTTATTTTCTTCTTTTGGTTTTCTTTTTTATTTTCAACTTCCTTGCAATCTGTGTTCCTCTAGTCCAGCTCACATCTTTTCTTCCGGTTTTTCTTTTCTTTTGTTAATTTTCCTATTAGGGCTCGGGCTTTACATCGGCCTTCACAGGGTTGTCTGCATCAGGTTTGAGCAGATAGTTTAAGCCCATGTTGGGCTTGGGCCTTGGGCTCTCCTTTTATGAATCGGGTTGGCACATCACAACCCAGCCTGAGCACAGCCCGTTGCCATTTCTACCTGATATACAAGAAGTCATAAACTTAAAACAGGATTTTAAAGGAATATCCAACATAGCAACTCAATGGATTAATAGCTCAACAGTTGTGCATTACTTTTTTTTTAAAATAGCTTAACAGTTGCATTACTTTTTTTAAAAATAGCTTAACAGTTGCATTGTTTGATTACTTATAGGTAACATGTCAGTAATAGGTTAAGTGATGAAGCAAGTACTAAAGATATTATCATGGAAATGGCATTTCATGCACATTGAATCATTCAAGCAGTCCAAGCCAAGAAGATTCCAAATCATGCCTAAAAGTGAGTCGTTGGGTTGGCATCCATATTACAGTTGTATTGCACAATTACAATCTATTATGTTAGAATCTATATAAAACATGGAAAAATTAAAACGGAGACTATTGATGCAGCCCAACCCAAGTTGGAATTGGGCTCGACTCTAATACCAATTTGATGCAGCCCAATTCCAAATATAGCTCTGATACCAATTTGATGTAATCCAACCCAAGTTGGAATTGCGCACAGCTCTGATACCAATCTGATGCAGTCCAACCTGGGTTGAGTTGGAATTGGGCTTCGCTGTGATACCAATCTAATACCACCCAGTTGGTGGATTGTGACTTGGACATGAAATAGGTGATGTTGAACCAATCGAACTTCCATTCGGTGTGGAGATGTACCAAAGGTGCTACATGCAACTCTGGTACCTATTGAACTATTTAATGAACCACACAAGCAATATGAGTCGCACCCAGTGTTAGCAGGATATGCTCCCGTCCACAGGGAATGCTACACAAACCTCAAGGAACAAGTGGTCCCAGAGTTCTAGTATGCGTCATTGAAACACAAATATACGAGTTGCAATTTGAAATTTAAAAGTACACATGCAAAACTTTGTTTGATTCAATCAACACTGAAATATATTTAGCCTTGATTCAGTAACAACTTATAAATACAAGAGGTAAGTCGGCTCCTACTCTCGGTTACCCCATCCTGATTCAGACCTGAGTCGTCCTCACTCGGACTCGAGCGCTCCAACACGAACTCGAATCGTCCCGAATCGGACTTGACTTGTCCCGACTCCCCAACTCGTACTCAAGTCGTTGTGACTTGTACTCAAAATGTCCCGGTTCAGACTCGAATTGACCTGGCTTGGACTCAATGTCCCAACTCAGACTTGGCTCAAAGCCGTTCAAACTCACTCGAAATTCTTTCTTTTTTCTCACTGATTTTCTTCCTGACTCTTTTGCTCTCAGTCTCAACTCATATTGGATTTTTTTCGGCTTGACTCGGTTATCGAGTTATTTCCAAAATCAAAAAATTAAATTAAAAATCAACTGAAACTCAATCTTGGATCAGCCACGTCCTTCCTGTTGTCCTAAGGAACTGAGTCGGTGGTCAGCACGGTCTGGATTAGCCCACATTCCTACTTCAACTCGGTCCAGTTGGTTCAGAAAAGGAGAGCTACATGCCTAACTCAAATTCTTAAATAAAAAAGCAACAAGGGAGCTGTTGAACGTCTTGGTGGGCCTAGGAAGTGCAATTCGTTTTAAGGCTAACTTGCAGTGGGTGCAATGGCTGGGATTGGTTGCGCTTCTACAGGGGTTGTTTTTGGCTCCAAGGACTGAGTTGGGATTGGTTTTTAGATGTTGGCCCGGTCTTGAAGAGGTGATTCAACTGGTTCAAAATTGAAAGAACAAAGAGATGTTGTCGCCAGTGCAGGCCTAAATGGACACAAAGCTGCTCCTTGATTGACTCAGTTCTGATAGCAACTTGGATCAAGAAAACACAGTCCTGCAACAGTCCAACACGGACTGAGTTGTCATAGTCCAACATGGTCATACCTTCCTGTTGAGTTGTAGTTGCTTGGTTCAAGAAAACACAGTCCTGCAACAATCCAACAAGGACTGAGTTGGCATAGTCCAAAACGGTCCTACCCTCCCACTCAGTTGCAGCTGCTTGGTTCAAGACAACACACTACTGAGATGGTTTGCTCAACTAGGTCGAAACTCAGTAGGATGGGTTGAGTTGAAATCGTCGAGCTGATATTTGAAAAATGGGTTAATTTACTGAGATTCTGACCGGTCAGCTTGCACAGCCGAGTTGACTGGAAATTCAATAGAGTTGATTGTTGCTCGTGCAGAGCTGATATTAGATTTGCCAATTTGGGCTCCCCTTCTTGCCTCTATCAAAACCAACATAGCCTTTTTCCTTAAATTTCGTTGTGATGCCCTCATCAACTATGCACATAAATATGAACAATCAGATGATAAGAAATGGGTACAAAAACTATGAAGAACTAGATGATATGATAAAGGCACATAATCTAGCTTAAATTGTCTTAGTATCATAGATTGCCAAATGTTCAACATCCTTGCAGTCCACATATATGGAGCATTCAAGGCCTCCTTCACCTCCTTGTCATCATCTAAAGCCATTTCATGTCAACATGTCAAAAAAGCTCATAATTGGATTTAAAAATATGTTTCACATGCACCAACTTGAATTTTAACCCACTAGAATCCTCTACCCCGGCTAAATATAGACAAATAATGGGATACCAACATGTGGCAAACTTCACTATACAAAAAAAAAAAAAAAAACGTGGCAAACTTCTCCATACAAATTAATGGCTGTCTATTTAAAACACCGTTCTTAATAACTTCCAATGGTTGATAAAAAAAAATGTCCAAAAGTTTTTTAATTACAAACCAATGAACTGAGGAATACATCAAGAAATGGATAATATAATGCTTGTCCAACATAAACTACTTGCTGTAATGTGGGTGAACTAAGATCACTGTTCTGTTGAAGAAAGAGTACAACGAACATACCCAGTTTACAAAAAAAAAAAAAAAAGAGCAAGAATACAAGCCAGAATACCAGTAAACGCAATCACGCTATATAAGATCATAAGCAGTTCTTTGCATCTGACAGAGAGAAATCCCATGAAATAACAAAGTGACCACTGAAGTAGGACTGGGTACAAAGGGCAGTGGCAGAGTGATCACGACTCAGTAATACAACAAATGACAGTAAAATTGAAAGAAAACACAACTAAGTTTTCAATCTATCCTATGAGGGGAAAAATATTAAAGTGACAACCTACAAGTAACTTTACAAACAACAAAGCAAGGCTCATGAAAGAAAATCTAGGCAAACAGAGCACTGAGAAATTCATAAACATGATTGATGTTTACTTCATACCTGTTGTTCAGTGTCTTCATGATCAAGGTGTGTCAAGTATATCAGTGTTTCCCGCATGATCTGCCATTAAACCATAAATGACCAAAAATTAAAATGAAAAGTGTACTTGTTAAGAAAGTCAAACACAAGAAATGGTATGAATTGCATTCTTTCAAGTGACGAAGCCAAGATTTGATGTACACTATTCATGAAGTGGGGTTCGAAACTCAAGGACAACGAGTTATTGCAGAGAAGGATCCATCTTTCCACTATTAACTGTATAAAAGACCCAACAGAACCAAATCCTCCAAAATAGCCACTTCTTTAACTTTTGCCTCTTTCTTTAAAATTTTGAAGGAAGATATTTGAAAATAATTCAAGAAAAAAACAAGATGCCAAAGCGGCAGGAAAAGGAACACAGCTAAAATTTGCATTTATCATCAAAAGGTCAGATCTTGCAAGTTATTTTGAGATCATTTGGCTACACGGAATAAAGCGGAAATTTAGCTCTTTGAAAATGTCTATCTTTTTCAAGAAATATAATTTATTTCACTAAAAAAGTACATTTCTTGACATAAGAAAGGGGTAGGTAATCAAAAGGCTTTTTTTTTTTTTTTTTCTGAATAGCTACCAGGAAAAAAAAAATGGAACGGGCATTAAAAAAAAAAACCTGAAACAGTAAAAATAAAAAGGAAATATACAAAAAATCACCCAAAAGGCAATGAATTTGGAACCATGAAATATGGTGAAAAAGGCACCATACAATAGAGAGACAAGAAAAGAAAAAGTACATTTCCCTGAATGCCCATTAAAGTTACATCCCCACTAAAATCCTTCTACCTGAACGAGCCCCTGATGGATTTCCTTTGTGCTTCATCATTTTTTTTATTTTTTTTGGAATGATCTTTTTTAAATTTTCAAATTGATTTTTCTACTTTAATTATAACTTTCAACATGGAAAATATTGAATTGTTTTTTTTTTAATGGTAACTTCATTAAAACCACAAAGGCACAAGACGTGCCAAAGAAAAATGATTACAAACAGGCACACAAACTATAAAAACAAACAGGCCCAAAGAAGCCACAAAGCCTGGATCAAGCACAGGAAAAGAGAGTGGAATTTTGGAAGAGAAGAAGCCCACCAGCACATTTAGCTTTGACATGGAAGCTAACCTCTTTTGAAGACTCCTCATGGTTTCGAAAAACTCTATTATTCCTTTCCCACCACAAGCTCCAAATAATTGCAAACAGAGCAAGACGCCATAAGGAAGAGAACTTTGATGGTCCTTTAAACCACATCCAGGCATATGAAAAGCAAGATATGAAGGCATCGTCCAATGAACGTCAAATAGAGAGAGAGTGCCACACCAAACTAGTTTAGAGAAATAACAGTGAAGGAACAAGGGATCAACATTCTTTGAATGCATGGAGGTAAAGGAGGCAAGCACTAACCAAAATTCCGTTATGCCTTCGGATGTCGTCTTGGGTGTGAACTTTGTTAAGGCCCACAGTCAAGAAGAAGCTTATTCACCCAAATGGCCAGATCAACAACAAGAGTAGAATCACTGGTTGATCCAGACAACAATAAAAAGACTTGACTAAGAAGACCTCAAAGGAATCAGCTCCCAAATCCAATCATCATCCAAGTTAGAAATGTGGAGAGAGCTAAGGATCTGAAGAAGCAAAGTGAAATCCTTCGATTCATCATCAGAAAGATTCCTGCGAAAGCGAATGTCATACACCACCTGCTCACCAAAGATGGAAAAATAATGGCCACAACAACATCTACTGAAGAAGCCAGCCGATAAAGCGAAGGGAAGAGGAAGAGGATCACATCAAAATAATGCCAAAACCTAACTCTGGAGCCACAACCCACTCAGAATCGAATACCTAGTTTGAACTTCTCAACACAAGGACTGATAGCTCTCCACATACCTAAACAGTTCCTGGGTGCATGGTTGACTTCACAATCACAGTTGCCAATGCCATATTTTGCAACCAATAAAGATTTCAAGGGACATTGTCATCGTTTCTTAGTTGCCACAACCACTTGGAAAGGAGAGCAGTATTGACTACTTCAATGATGGACTCCAAACCCGCTCGCTTCAATAGGGAGACACATGCTGTCAAACTAAGAAGGTGATCTTTCTTCTTATCAAAGGAGCTTCCCGAAAGAAACTCTTTCAATTCTCTACAATGAATAACACTTTTCTAGGACACCTGAACACAGATAAGAGATAAACAAGAAGCGCCAAGAGAACCGACTTGAGAAGAGTGATCCTACCACCATAGGAGAGATACTCCACAAAATTAACCTCTTGTTGAATTTGCCAAAACCTAGTTCCCAATGAGAACTTCAAGGAGTACTAATACAGAGAAAAAGACTCAGTACATTGAAGCGAGGGACACAAGCTGACACCCAAAGAGGTGAGAGAGAGATTCGAGTTTATCCTTATTCAAATTGAAGACCAAAAGTTCACTCTTACTGTAATTGACATTGAGGGACGAGTCCAACTCAAACCATATCACCGCAGCTTGAAGGTTACAAGTAACTTCTTCAGAGGCTTCACAGAACAAGATGATATCATCAACAAACTGCAAATGATGAAACTGGAGGGAGGAATGGTCGATCTTGAAACCCTGGATAAGAGAGAACTTTGTTGCTTTCGAAATGAGAACGCTAAAGCTTCGGCGACCACAATAAAGAGAGAAGACAATAGCGGGTTTCCTAGCTTCAAGCCTCTAGAGCTACAAAAGAATTTGGACAAACCATTAAAGAGAATAGAGAAGTTAGTTGACGATACACATTCTGCCATCCAAGAACACCATTTACGGCCAAAGCCGGTACTAGAAAGAACAAACTTGAAAAACTTCCAATCAACCATGTCATAAGCTTTTTCAAAATCCAACTTACAAAATGACACCCTTCTTTCCACTCATGAGTTGTGACAGTTGCATCCAAAATCTGCCTCAACCGCCAATAACTGAAAAGGGGATATGACTACAGGAAGCACCACTTTGAGCCTATCAGCAACCATCTTAAAAAGAATTTTACAAGCACCACCCAGAAGATTGAAGGGATTGAAATCTTTGAGGAAGGCAAACCCGTCCTCAGAAACAAGCACAATGTAGCACCAAGCTCCTTGGATAAGTGACCCCGTCCATAGAAATCTTCCGAAAAAGCCATCAAATCATCTCTGATAACTTTCCAAAAGATTTCGAAAAAAGCAATAGGAAATCTATCGAGGCCAGGAGATTTGTCTTCACTAAGGTCACATGCCGCACTTTAAATTTCTTCCATGGAGAAAGGTCTTTCAAGGGATGAAGCCTTGTTAGGAGAGATGGTCTTAAAAAGAAGCCCTGCAATAGGCAAACTTTCCCACGAATTAGCAGAGTATAAACCCTATAGATAATGAACAACAAAAGAGATAATAGTGTCTTCATTCACAACGGGATCCCATCAATGACAATGGACTTGCTGCGATTGACTCTAAGGTGGGCTGAAGCAACATGGAAGAATTTGGTATTCTTGTCCCCTTCTTTAAGCCACCTATCCAAGATCCATGTCTCCATTTTATTTCCTCTTGAATGCATTTGGATTTATATTGATCTTGCAGCTCTAGCCGAAGAAGGAAGTCGTCTTCAGATATATTGATCGCTTGCTCACTAGTGTCAATTTGGTTGATACCGTTGAAGATGGAAGCTAGAGACTCTCCAAAAGCAGGTGTTGTGCCAATGCTTTTCCTTTCAACATCTTGAGTTTCTGGGCTACGACAAAACCTTTACAACCCTAAGGATTGAAGTCAACCCACTAACCAACAACTAACTCCTTAAAGCCTCTTTCTCGAACCCACATCAACTTAGCAAAATGGAGAAATCCCCAAGACACTTCAAAGGTGTCAAGAAGTAAAACCCAATTATCAAAAGTGGGCCCAGAAAGCATTGTAACATGAGAATCAAGAAATAAATCTAACCATTCTGTGGAAACAAGAAAACAATCAAGCTTCAACAAGCAAGGGTTATTCTACCCATTCGACCAAGTGAATTCTCCACCAAATACAAGGATGAGATGAGATTCGAGAACTAAGACATAATTCTGGAAGATGACACCCGTTCTTTCATGGGGAAATCTAATAATGTTGAAGTTACGCAAATGCACAAACGATCTCCCACTTGCTTCTAAGTGAATCAATTTCTGCAAAAAGACTGATTTTTCTAGCATCGTCACAAGGATCGTAGACTGAAGAAGTCGTCCACTGATGATATGTGATGCAATCTTTAAATAGCATTGAAGAGAGAAATCCACCTCAAACCTATCCACCAATTTGAGTTTACTAGAATCACACAAAATGATGATCCCACCTGAGGCACCTTGAGACACTTTTGCTGCCCAATCATGCCTCTTGCCACCCCCAACTAGATCTAATATGATTAGTTGGCTCCTCCAATTTGGATTCTTGAAAGCAAATAATACCTAGCTTGAAAGAATTGAGAAATTCTTAATGGCGGCCCTCTTTGCCAGATCACCAAGGTCACGAACATTCCACAAGAGGAATTTCATGAGGAAGGAACCGTTGACTACTGCACACCAATACCCCTAAAGGATTGTTCACCCAAGCAACCTTCCCTTCTACCATAGTAATTCACCGATGAACTAAGCCTTAACAACTCTCCAACAAGCATGTACTTAAACTTATAAGAGACAGGGACAGGACCAAGGTTACGAATTTTGAAAAGATAAAGAGCTCAGAAATTAAGCTCATCAAGTGACCAATTTTAAGCAATTTTTGGTCCGCACATTCTAGCAAAGACAAACAGGGAGCCCGAAAAGCCAACTCCTTTGTCTCTATGGGGGGATCTTCAAAGAGGTTCTAGCAAGCTTGCCTCATTTCTAATTCAACTTTGAACATATCCATTCATCCAGCAGCAATTGTTTCTGGGATAGAAGAATTTGAAAAAAATTGAAGAATTGAGGGGGAAAGGAACTCCATCGCCACAGGGTTGGAGATGTCTAACTGAATGGAACACAACAATGTTCTCGTCATCATAGTTGATAGCAGAAATTGGCTTTAGGTTGATTCCATCTCCACAACTATCCCATGGTGCACTTTTTTTTTAACAGTGTTGTCCCATGGTGCACTTCAACTGGACGAATAAATACAGACAAGGAAATTAGGTGCTGAGAAGGCAACAAGGAAGGGGAGAGAGACTCGAGGAAGAAGGACAAGAAAGCTAACAATATGTGGAAGAGATTGGACTCTTCTCTTAAACATAATCACAGGAATATGCTCTAGCCTCCGGTGAAATACGGCTGAGGAGCCAACACGGACAGGGGTACCAGTAATGGAAGCTGAAAGAGGAGAAGAATGATAGTGGAACACGGGTTTCAGGGATGACTACGACTGACTAACTAATGTTAGTTTGGGCTAAGATAATTGGGCTAGAGTCTAGGCTTAGGGAACCAGGTTCGACCAAAGGGACAGGGCTTGTATGATGGGCTCTAAGAGTTGGGCTAGAGGAACCTGACTCATTACAGAGAAATAGAAGGTCACGAGGCTTAAATGTAGCCCTATCAAAAGTGAAAGGGATTACATTGCCCGAAAAGGAAAAAGGGATTGGGGATCTAAAGGCAGGAGGCAAGGAGGAAGAAAAAGGAATGTGATTCGTAGTAGGCATGACATTTTGTTGCTCGCTTGCACTGCCAATCACAAGAGGCCTCTCACCTTTACCGGTTGTTGGATCTTCCATAGTCACTTCGTTGACTATATTCAAATTTTCTTCTGGAACCTCCTCCGTACAGTCTTCAAACAATTGCTCCTCTGCCAAATCAACACCCACGCCAGAGGAACAACAGCAATAACAAGGATAGGTTATTGGGATAGGTCAATCATCTTCAATTTGGACCACCCCTAAATCAATCCAGACTTCACCCACCTTTAAGGGAATCGATTTCAACGAGAGAAGCTCTGGCCACCAACCCACTCGAAACCTAGCGAAGAGGAATTGCCTCCCAAAAACAATTAAAGGGTTGGTGACAAAGTCTGGGCTTGGGAATGTTCCAATGGCATGCAAAGCATCTGACACCTAGGCTCTCAAAGTTGGACTGAAGACACGAATTGATACAAATGTCTTGTTGATAACTTTGAACTAGCACAAATGGTGCATCCTTCAAGGTAGAAAATTCCCCAAGCAATTGTTTTGCTTCTTCGATGACTTGACACGAGATAATGGCATGTTCAGGATCCAATCAACTTACAAAGACATCACCCAGACACCCCAATCCTTTCAAAGCCAATCTACATCAAGAATTGATGTGGAAAAGGAAAAAAAAAAGTGGTTACAATGCATTTCTTAAGAACTGCAGTTTCAGTATCTATCAGCTATTTACCAACAATGATGCATTTGCCCTATGAATGTTGACAGTCCAAACTGGACCATGAACCACTTGGGCAAAAGATGCAAGTCCAGGAGTTATGCAGGAGAAGCTTGGTACACACCAAAAAAGGGAGGTAGGGTGGACGAAGCAACAGAATATCGGGCCATTTGGACTGAGAACGTATTCCCTTTGAAGGGTCTGCATTGGCATCCAAGATGGCTCAAAGGGCTTCCGCCTCATACCCAAAACGAACGAAGGCAAATCCACGGGGCTTCCTAGCCTCCTTGGAAACAAGCATGTAGCTATCCACTATCTTCTCAGATTTGTTGGAAGGCAAAACAATGCCGAGTTTAGAAAAGGATTCTGGAACGCTGGAAATGGAAAGAGAGAATGAGGATTTCCAGCGCTCCACCCACTTTTTGAGGAAAGAATGAAAAGAGGGAGAAGGAAAAGGAGCAGGAGCCATCCTTCACATGTGGATTATGGAAAATATTGAATGTTAATTTTGCAGGTAAATACTAGAACGAAGAAGCAATATTTACAAGAATGAGGTAAAGAACAAATTTTCCACAAGGATCTATACAGAGTGCAACCGTAATAGTTGTATTAAAAAAGATGAGATACACACCTTATACTGAACAAGGACATCATTATCTTTCATGGTTTCTCGCACAATATTGCCATTTTCATCTTCGACAATCAAAACCTCTTCAGGCTTAGCCATACGACAGACCATGAGCATTCTTAACTTTGACATTGGACCAGAATAGAGCTGTCGCCGTTGCAAGAGTTGCGAGCCAATACCATCAACTATACCAGGAAAAAATGGCATCTGCAGATTCAGGATTCAATAAATCAATATATAAGAGCACACTAAAGTTAAGCCCAGATAATGCATTGTGAAGAGCAATACTGCAAAGTAGAAACTCTGGATATTATCTCAAAAATGTAAGACGGCTATGATTGAATAGAAATGCAAACTTCAGTACATACACAACCTCCTATATTTTTTAACAGTTAGAACTAAAACCACATAACATGGCCCGAGGAGTAACACTTTTTGTTGGAAGTGTTAGGAGAGAATGTTTAATAAAGGCTCGGAGCAAATAGTTGAGTTACAAAGGCACAAATGTATGATGCCAAGCACGTGCAGGCATCAGGTAAAGGAGCTAAAATGATAGAAAATTGAAAAAAACAGTCCACAAGCAAATAGCAATAAATTTTGATTGGATATACTCTCAAAAAAATGGTAATAAACCACAGTTTTACCAAAGAGGAGCTAATGAAGATCATAAAAAAACAAATATGTGCAGAGAAGGCCACTTCACAATAATATTTTATAATACCACTTCTATGAATCATCATTTCTACCACTAGCTTTGTGCCATAAAATCCATCCAAGACTCCCAACTAATCAACTTTATGCAGCTAGGTATCCTTTCCAAGGAGGGAAAAAAGAGTGCTATCTCTGACAAAACAAAATCAACTACAACTGGAAAGCAGTCAAGAACAGCGGATGCTACATGCAAAGGAAAACGTAGAGGGCACTTAAATAAAGACACCATAAAAGTTATGATCCTAACCAATAAAGAACCACCGCATAGATTGAACACATATATAAGCAATGATTTAACTCTTCGAAAATAGGCAATTTCCTGGCTTTCCTCTTTTTTTGAAAGTAAAAAAAAAAAAAAACGCCATTTCCTTCAGTCCAACAACATCCAAATATACTGGAGTAGTTCATGACAAATAATTATTTCAATGCTTGGCAAAAATATCAGAAGCCCTGCATGCCAAGCACAAAGAAGATTCCAAAAAAAACTTAAAAGAAATGAAGGAAAAGTTCTCAAAAAAAGGGGAAACAATAGATAGAAAGAATGATTTATGCTGCCAGAACCATGAAAAATTTCCTTTATCACATGAACCCTCTTTTGCAACTCTAATCAACAAATAGACATGTTAAATCAGAAAATCTCCTATTTAAATACCTGAAGTCCCATCAAGTTTGGAGTAGCTGCAGGATTATCCAGATTATGATGTGCCTCAAACAGCTCAAGCACCAATGAATTCCAATAGTCCAAGCAAACCTGATGAACAATTCAATAACAATCATTAAAAGATTGCAATTTAGTGCAATGAAAAATTAATTAACAACTTTAAGGCAAGTAGATAAAAACAACCAAACCTTGAAAACTTCTGTGTCATCAACATATGAAATACCAATTAAATATTCTAGTCCCATTAGAAGTGCTGATATGTTCTCAGGATTGGATTCAAGCACTCGAATATGAGACTGCATGAGAAAAAGCAGAAGCTGTCAAACAACATCCCTTACATTTTTAAAGTACATCAAATCACAGTTACCACTACCGAAAGGGTCCACAAACTGCAAATTAGTTCATTCCAATATTCCTTAGTTCAACTTACAGAACAGTTTTGATTTTGATCTAAGGGATAGTTTGAAAATTAGATTTATTTTTCCACCATTGCACAAAAGATTCTACAATGCCTTTCTAAACAGGAGCTCTATTACGAGAAAATTTATTAAGAGAGATCATCCATAACTTCACATACAATTACTTGATACATAAGCTTTGCTCATCTCACAAAGTTTAATGTGCATTAGAAGATGAGACACTACTATATATTAATGTTCCTATTATTTAGTCAGATTTGACTTAAGACCCATAGAAATTTAATAGAAACTATTTTGGAGTAGAAAATCAAATTCATTCATCAAAACCAGCAAGCTCAAACCATGAATTGGGGTTAACTCAAGAAAGAAACAATGAACCTATCCAATTAAGATGATCTATGAGATGCACTGCAGCCACCTAAAAGCTTTAGATAAGATAACCTTAGCTGCCTAAAGGGAACTATGCTACAAGCTATGATAGACATTAGCCTAGCTGCCTAAATGGAACCATTCTACAAGCCATGATGCAGAATTTTGAGATAAAAATACAGTACAATTATAACAGAACAAGTAAAAGAAATGAGATAAAATTTCATGACTGTAAAGCATGTTTTATCGAAATGTGAAAACATTAAACACTGCTACGATATTCTTTAATATCCATCAATGTTGAATCAAACAACAAAACTTATAGCTTTCAGAATAACAATGCCAAAATTCAGCGGTCCAATAAAAATACTGTAATGAATTGAATTTACAGAACTATAGAAACGAACTTGCCTTAAAAAATGAAGTAAAAAAGAGTGCCAGGTTCTGGATAAATGCCTGCACAAAAGCAAAGGAAGCAGATCGCAAATGTTTGTTGCCAAATCATAAACTCAGTACATAGGAGGCACAGAAATGCATCAGCAATTCTGTGGAATGAAGAGGTTCACCTGCTCTTCACTGGAACCATTTGCATAAGCATCTGGGATATTCGTTCCTGGTGGGAGGATGCTCTGAAAAACAATACACAGTACTCAAAAGAGATGTAGGGAATGGAAGAAGCAAGGAGTTTACCAGGTGAGTTAAATGAACAACTAAGTAATTGTCAGTCCAAAAAAAGAATTGGGATAATCCATAAAAGTATAAAACAATTAGCACAAAAAAAATCAAACAATGTGAATATGCATAATAGATAGCACAATACCATGCATATATAAAATACATATCAGATGATACCTGTAGTTGCACCATGAAAACAGTATACTTCTTTACATATTGCATGTCATAGAAATCTCCAAATTGAAGGGCTGCAACCTGGATCATACCATTTCAGAAGGACAAAATGCATATTGCTCAGATTTTAAAAGAAACATGCTCAAACTCAGGTTAAACACAAAAAAAATCAACATCCCTCCTCATCAAAGCATAAAACATCCTTACCTCTGTCAAGCATTGGAGTGTAAGATTCCGATACGATGCCACTGGAAAAAATTTTAAGAGTGTTTCCAGCTATCCGCCATCCAAAAGAAACAATAGATGTCAGTCAATACCACATAGAGATATAAAAGTAGAAATAAATAACATCAATAACGATATGCCAAATTTATTAGATGTAACGGCACAAACCAGTGGTGACTCAAAAATGTAGCCCAATGGAATCCATGAAAGGAACGCATGTAATGTTGCCAAAGTAGCACGTATAAGTTCAGCCCTTTGGGATGCAGATAATACATATAAGCACAACTCATGAATGAGTTGGAACTCGCTGTGGACAAACCAAACTGAAATTTTAGTATATAACTTGAAATAGTAAGAATACATAAACTATAGTGCACATGGTGACCATTAAAGAAGTAGGTTGATGTGATAAGACAGAACATGATAGATTGCAGGGTGACAGAGAACATGATTGAGAATTAAAACAGAATACATGGAATGTAACTTTAAAGTAACAATAAAAATAAAAAACGACTTAGTTGTACATTGTGATAAGTTAAGATATTTGGAATCTATGATAAAATTTCAAAAAGTTTCAACTTCGATATAATGAATAGGATAGGGGAGGTGTGAGCAAAACGTAGACAATCTAATGGGATCTTGTGTGATAAAAGTCTCTATTCGCATAAAATGACCATTTTACATAACCATTATTGGACCTGCAATACTATTAAACAATGAAGAAAAGACAAATAAACAAAATTAGGATAGGGGAGATGCACATGCTACGTTGGATGAGTGGTTTAATCCTATGGGATAGAGTTAGAAACGAAGTATAAGGGATAATTTAAAGATAGTTCCAATAGAAGACAAATTCAGAAATACTAGTTTGAGATAGTTTGGTCATATCAATAGAAGACCAAACACAGCCCCCCAATGAGTAGAATTGAGAGGCTACGGATCGAAGGCACTAGGAGGAGAGGGCAAACTTTGAAAACTTGGAAGGGAGGGATAAAAAGACATGATAGATTGCAGAGTGACTGAATGTATGGTTTATAATAGGGCCAATTGGAAAAGAAGAACTCACAAAGCCGACTCCAAATAAATGGGATATTGGTTGAAGCTTCTGATGATGATGACCATTGAATACATTCTCATAGTAAATCATAGGTTGACACTTAAAAGAGTAACAGATACAGCTTCACCACAAGCTAACAGCACACATCAGCCAATGATACAGATTGCAATAACCTAAAAGAACTCAGAACAACCATCATGTGTTACCTGTTTAATGACTGTTTAAGCTCTTTAATCTTTTGTTGAGTCATCTCTCCTCTTGAAAAATCAAAAACCTCCTCGCTGAGAAGCTGTACAATTAATATTTTGAATTCTTAATTATATAATACAATCAACATAATAATCTTGCAAGGAGAACAAACTGATTCCAAAATGAATATCCAAAGTGCAAACAGAACTGAGAAAAAAAACGAGCCTTTAATATAGCCATGCAATTTTCACATATTGTTTCACTACTCTTTGCAGCTGAAACAAGATCAGGAATAAAAGTCCGCCATCTGGTTGGCCATTCATGCTTCAAAACCTGTATGTTCAGCACATGAACATTAAAAAAAAAATCAACTTGGAAAGGCAAGCGTCTTCTCAATCCAAAAAACTAAATACAAGAGAAAAAAAAATGAGCAGAGCAATAAAGTACATTGAAACCCTAATTCACCAAATACAACATATTGGAGATATCAAAACAGAAGATAAGCCATTGAAAGGAGACTGAAGAACAAGGAATTCACCTGAACCAATATAATATTCAGTTTATTGACATAAAGCCTTTCCCTCCGAAAAGAAACTTCATTGCTTGAGAGCTAGAAGATAGATAAGGCACAAAAGTTACAACCACCGATGGTGCATGTATAAAGGAACAGCCAATAAAACTTGATGTGGAATTTTTAAGATGCAAACAAATAGAGTTCAATTGTATACTTGGACAATAACATCTGATATGTAGTTTTTAATCCCATCTCTTTGCTCCACTGGCAATGCATTCCACCGGTACTTAATGACACCTTCCAGGACCTACACATTGAAGCCAGGAGTACATTCAGCAGCATAACATAGATGACCCAAAAACAAATAAAAAATAGATAAGCAAAAAGCAGAAGCTAAAGAATTCCTACTAAATATTTGAAAGGAAACGGGCAGGAATATGGTGCCAAATTAGTAATAAGTAAATAAACTGAGACACATTAAACCATCAAAGTTTTCATATAGAAATAAAAAAGCAACAAGATACACCAACACATATGCAGGAAAGTGTAGAAATAAAATATCATGCAAACAGAATCAGCCACCCCCAAATGCAGCCAAATCAAGGCAATGGAAGCCAGAGGTCTACAATATCAATGCCAGGAATAGGAGTAGGTGACTCATATCATAATCCAACTACAAGATGCAAAAATCTCCCTCTTTGCTAGCTAAAGGTCAACTAAGAATATTGAAGGAGGATGTTTAAGCATTCTGAATTTTAATTCTTAATCAAAAAAATCTATGAATATACTTTATCCTCCTTATTCATAATTAAATGGAATAATTTTCATGTCAAATTCTGGTCATAGCAGATAACCGTACTGGACATGAAAATATTACCAAAAAATAGACAGAATAAATGTGAAATTCTTCTATCCATGGCAAAACAATGTCAAATGCCTCCTATACTATACCTTTTCTTACTTGATTCTCTCCTTTTTGAACGAAGATCAGTATATACCTCCTATACTATACCTTTTCTTACTTGATTCTATGTCTTTTCTCCTTTAATTTTAATATATATATATATATGTCAGTGTCATAAAAGTAGCTGACAAAAATCAAGCCACTGTGAGTCTAGGCTTCATTCCCTAAAACGAACCATGATTCTGCAAACGAGTGTTAGTGAATCAATTTGCCTTAACCTCCAACCTACCACCTATCCTCCTAGTCTCCGGACCAAAACAAGTCTTATTAACCAGTATTCTCTTTCCTTCAAACACCTTTCCATCCAATAGTGTTCGTGAATCGATCTACCTTAACCTCCAACCGACCACCGATCCTCCTAGTCTTCGGACCAAAACGAGCCTTCTTAACCTCTATTCTCTTTCCTTCAAACACCTTTCCATCCAATAGGGTAATTGCATTCATCATCTCCCTCTTCGTTTTGAAGCGCACAAAAGCAAAGCTCCTCCGATTACCAGTCTTCCTATCCATGGGATACAAAACTATCAAAAATTACGCATGCAACTCCAAACACCCGAACAAGATCTCTTGTTCCCCAATCTGGAATGTTACCCATGAAAACTGAAAAACTATCATGCCACCACTTATTAATCATTGTCCTTATAGAGGAATTCATCATTAGCCAGCAATCCGTTTCACATAGTTTTCAATTCTTCATTTTCCAAGATCAAAATCCCTAATTTTTGGGTTAGATTTGGGTCAGTTTTGCATGTATGGAAGTTCTCTCAGTTCTTTTTCTTAAGGCCGATAAGGAGGTTATGAGAACAACTCGAGCGGCCCTCCACTGGTTCCAAATCTGTTCAGGTCTTAAAATCAATTTCAAGAAAAGTGAACTGATTGGGATAAATGTGGAATATAGATAATGGGCAGATTTGGCCACCGTGTTGGGATGCAAGGTTGCATCATTTCCTTCTTTGTGTCTTGGTCTCCCGCTATGCAAAAGTAAACCTCAAAAAGGCTGTTGGGATCGGATTATTGATAAAATGGAGTAGAGGCTCTCCAGTTGGAAGGGTAGATATCTCTCTTTTGGAGGAAGGCTTATGATTTTATTTTATTTTTTGAAAAGGTTAATATATTAGAATAAGAATAAACAAAACATCGATTACATCTGCCCATAACCCGAGTACATCCACGACAAACCCAACAGAAGGAAATGCCTAAACTAAATCAACACATTTTTTCCATACACGCAAAATGTCATTCGTAGAGATATTCCTGAATTCCTCGAGAGAAGAGGCCCAAGATGCACACTTGACGAAAACTCTAGTGGAAACAGCATCAAAATATTCGGCACAATCCTAGAAAATTCTGTTGTTATGTTCCCCTCAGAAGCTCCACACAATGGCAAAGCATGCCAAGAGCCATAAAGAGGAGCATTTTGAGGAGACAAAAGCAATATTCCAAGCATAAGATAACTGAGCCACCGTGGAAGGCAAAACCCAGTGAACTCCAAACTTTTCCAACACAAAAATCCACACAGCATAGTAGAAAGGGCAACCGATAAGGAGGTGGTTTGTCCCTTCCGAGGCTTGAAGATAAAAAGGACAAACACTAACAATGATTTTTCCTCTTTTTTGTAAGTTGTCTTGAGAATAACCAAGTACATCCACGACAAACCCAACAGAAGGAAACGCCTAGGTTAAATCAACACATTCTTTTCATGCACGCAAAATGTCATCCGTAGAGATATTCCTGAATTTCTCGAGAGAAGAGGCCCAAGATGCACACTTGACGAAAACTCTAGTGGAAACAACATCAGAATATTCAGCACAATCCTTGAAAATTATGTTGTTATGTTCCCCCCACAAGCTCCACACAATGGCAAAGCATGCCAAGAGCCATAAAGAGGAGCATTTTGAGGAGACAAAAGCAATGTTCCAAGCATAAGATAACTCAACCACCATGGAAGGCAGAACCCAGTGAACTCCAAACTTTTCCAACACAAAATTCCACATAGCATAGGAGAAAGGGCACCCGATAAGGACGTGGTTTGTCCGTTCCGAGGCTTAAAGATAAAAAGGACGAACACTAATAATGGTTCTTCCTCTTTTTAGTAAGTTGTCTTGAGCATAAGAGAAGCCTAGTTCTGATTAAGGTTGTTTTATCTTCTCTTCCAGTGTTACAGTGTCTAGCATCGGTCATAGAGAAATTGGAAAGGATACAGTGGAAGTTTTTATGGAATGATCATAAAGAAAAGCGTAAATTCCATTTCGTGAATTGGGCTCAAGTCTGCAAACCTGTGGCGGAAGGTGGTCTAGGAATTAGGCCCCTGCATCAGTTTAACACTGCTTTGTTGGGAAAATGGTTGTGGCGATTGGGAGACTCTTCTACAGGACTTTGGAAGGATTTAATTTGCAGAAAATATAGATTGGAAAGGAATGGGTGGAGAGTTAATAGATCGACCAGCCAAGCTTCTGGATTTTGGCAAGGTGTTTCTTCAATGGTGACAGTTTTTGGTAATCATATTAGATACAGAGTCTATTTAGGTGAGGACATTCTTTTCTGGTTGGACAAATGGCTGGGTGAAGCTCCTTTGGCACAATTATTTCCAGTTATTTTTAACCTTTCAAGTAATAAACACGCTTTCGTTAGCAATTGTTATGATATTGTTCATACCAAGATAGCTTGGGGGCTCAATTTCGTAGACACTTGGAAGATTGGATGGTGGAAGGGTGGATGTCTCTGATGCGTTGATTGGAGAACATTTATGTGACGGATCACGTCAGGGATCGACGGTTATGGGAACCTGATCCTCATGGTCTTTTTTCAATAAAATCTTTTTGCCAAAAGCTTCTGACAAGTGAGGTACCTCCAGTGCATCCGAAAGTTTGGGTGGGTTTATCCCCTTTAAAAGTGAAGGTTTTTGGTTGGATAGTTGGCCTAAAGAAAATTTTAACAATTGATAATTTGCGGCGGCGGAAGATGATTATAGTAAATGCATGCCCTTTATGTCTCTCAGAAGCAGAGTCAGTGGATCATCTACTACTCCATTGTCAATACTCCTATCAAATATGTATGCATTTTTTAGATCTCTTGGATACTGCTTTCTGCCTTCCTAGCTAGAAGTGTCATGAGTATCACTTGGTCTCATTGACTAGAAAGAAATAAGAGACTCTTTCAAGGGAAGCAATGTTCAGTCACGCACCTGTTGGAGATTATTAAACTTCGAATGGCTTGGTGAATAACGGGGTCAGCAAAGTACAAAGGGGTGTTGATCACATATGTGTATATGGATTAGGCATCAGTGGACTTCATTACACCTCATCACGTTACTCGGCCACAAGTGCTTTGGTTCTCCCCAGATGCTAGACTACTCAAATTGCATTTTGATGGAAATTGTTTGCGAGAGAAGGGTTTGGCAGGTTATGGAGGTGTAAATAAATTGTAAATAAAAACTAGGCTTTTGAGTATATTTAGTCTTATATGTTTGGGGGGGCTATTTTAAGCCTATTCTTTATGGAAATTTTTATTCCTCGTTTCAATAAAGTTACCTTTCAGAATAAAAAAAATTCAAGCCTCTGTGTAAGAAACGATAATGACTTCTAGAAGAGATCATTAGCAACATAAAAATCATTATCATATAAAAGGAGGGCATCATTCAAACAATATGTTTACTCAAAGAAAAAAAAGAAATATTCAAATTGAACTCCTATGACCACGTAACAGACAGAACAGCATCATGTATTTTCACCACAAAATAGAAAATAACAAAACTTACTTGTAATGCAAAGAACTTAGTGTTCAGGTTTTGTGTGTTCTGCAAAATATGAACTACTTGGAGCCACATATCTGGGTTGTTCTGCAGCTCTCGCAATATCTGATCAGCAGCTGACCTCTGACACCATAAAATTACACCATGAAGTTACTTCACATCCATTAGAACAAATTTAAGCCATGTGCATAGGAGTCTTAAATGTACAATATAGGCATGTGGTTTTTACAGAAGTAGCACTAGGAAAGGCCTATGATAGGATACCAAAGAAATTCAATTTAGTAACATTAAAAAGGAAACTTAACCTAAAAATTATGTTGAGATCATACAAGATATGTACGAAAAGGCAGTAACTAGTGTAAGAACAGTGTGTCTTGACACACAAAGTTCCCAACTAGAATGTGACTTACCGAGGATCAAACCAGTATATGTTTGCTTTAGTCATGGACAAATTAACTTTGAAGTTTAGGAAAATGTACCATGTTGTATACAATTTCTCAATGATTTAGAAGTAAACAGTGAGACAAGAAATCAATTAAATAATCTAAGAGTGGAGGAGAGCTTTAGAGATGAACGACTTGAAAATGAGGAAGAGGGCTATTGAAGTGACTAACTCTCGTTTGACTACAGGTGCAACCATGTACATGGTTGTTTTTTCTTTTTTGAAAATCTGTTTTGTCTATTTGATTAAGAATATATTGATGCAAATGGATATCCAGAAAATTCTGTAATCCAAAATGAGTACAGCAATGCAAAAGAACATGGAAATCCTTCTAGAATGCCATTTTTACATATTCCAGACCCACCCAAACAAACACACTGTTTGGCTGCACAGAAGGAAATCCGTTTCCTGGAAAATATCCATCTTTTAACCAAAAACATGATAAACCCATTTCTACTTTCATTTAGAAGTGGTCACTTTCCATTGAAGTGTTTTCATTCCCAAGGAGCGACAGCTTCATTTGGATTCCCAACCCCCCCCCCCCCCCCCCCCCCCCCAACACACACACACACACAAATGCTTTCTTATGTCACTTTCCAGGAAATGAATGTATGTGTTATTTGGTCGTTTGGAAGCGCTTTTCCAGAAATCCAGTGTCTTGTGTTATTGTATCCTGAAATGCACTTTGCTTTAACATGTATACGCTGTTCTACTTGAAAGCTCGCTTTACTAAAATCTACCGAACCAGAGGAGGAATGCTGTTTTGCAGAAACAGAGGAATTTCAGTTTCTAGATTGCCACTTTTTCGTACTTCAGGCAGAATGAACATCCATGTCCTGGAAAATATCTATCTTTTCACCAAAAACAGTGAAACCCATTTCTACTTTCACTTAGAAGTGATCATCTTCCAATAAAGAGTTTCCTTTCCATGCGCTCAAATGGAGCCAAAGGAGCTACAGCTTCATTTGGATTTCCAGAAAATTCTGAAAACCAAAATGAAAATGGCAATACAAATAAACACCCCCAGCAAGCACAGAATGCAAAGAGATCAGGAACTCCACTAAACAGAAAACAAAACAAAAATCAAAAGAGAGGGCGCGAGGGAACAGGAGAATGGAAACTGACCTCTTCCTTGGATCCAGTCCCATAGAAGGCAGCGACAGTGGCGTCGAGGAGAGGGACGTCGATTGGCTGGCTCAAATCTCTCAATTTCTCTGCCGCCATCGGGGAGAGAAGAAAAGAGTGAGCAAAGATTTAGGGTTTGACCTGCGTACCGAGCTCTCTAAAACGCTAAGAGAAGCGAAGAGGGAGGTGAAATCAGAAACCCTAGGGGACTTTTGGGAGAAATAGAGAAAGAAAGCTTGAAAATGTTGAGAAGTTAGAAGAGACTTTGAAGAGGTTTTCCCCCCTTTTGTCTCTCACTCTTTTATCTTTTTATTTTTAATTTAATGTTAGCGTTTTCTTCTCTCCTTTTTTCGGTCTCTCTCTCTCTCTCCCCCTGTTCTTATAAATTGAAATGAAATTCGAAGGGAGGGATTGAAATCTGGGTAGCGTAGAATTGAAGAGATTGGGAGGAAATTGCGGAAATGCCACTGTGATGAGAAGAAACTTCGGGAACATACGGAAGAAAGGCGAGATATGGTACCTCCTCGTGCGGCAGTACGACCGGCTTTGCCGCACGTGTGGTAAATTCATTGATATATTTTATTATTTATCATATTTTCTATAATTTTTATTTGGAAAACTAAATGTAAATGATACGACCTAGTTATATTTGAACTGCTGTAAGACTATTCAGTCTTTAGGATGATTTGAATCTTCAAAAACTAATATAATTATAACTTAGTTTATTTATCTTTTATTTCTTTTTCTCTAAAATCATCATTTTCCACTATTCTAATTATAGTACCACGGATTTAATGTACTTATTATTTTATTTATATTTTTACATGTATTTTTAAGTCTAACAACATCATAGTTCAATCAATTTGACCTAATTTTAAAATAATGTTTTTAAATGTTTGTAAGAGAAATTATCCATTATGAGCTAGCTGTGTGTAAATTGGATACCAACCTTTTACATGACAATATTTACATCATTTTTCTGATAAAAATTGATTATTATTTCATGAATTAAATTTATAGTCAAATTGAACTTATTTTAGATTTTATAATTGATAGATTAAAATAGTCATGTAATGTATTAAATCCCAACAATGTATACAAGACAAAGGTATTGTAACATAAACAAAATCCTAATTAAAAAAAAAAAAAGATTTTTTTCAATTTTTTTTGAAACTGATAGAATAATAAAGTGACAATTACACTCATTTCAATTGCATGTGCTTGTTATGGAAATAAGCTACAATTAAGGGGGCAATACTCAAATTCAATAAACCAAATAAAATAAATGAACAATAGTGTCTATAAAGATTGCAACTACAGCCAAGTGTAATGCCGAGCAGTGTTGCCTTAATGGTGGTAAACTGGAAAAAAAATATTGGGATCAGACGACATCGGCTAATGTCATTCTCTCTCCTTTTTTTTAAAATATTAGATTTTTTTAATTAAAAAATAAAAAACAGCCATTTTATAAAATTCTGAAAATCCAAATATCAGCCGATTGGCACCTCATATAGATTGATATAGGCCGAGATATCATCTGGGTCCATACAAATATTCAATTTAAAAAAAAATATCAATATTTATTCATATCAGCGATATCATGTTCAATATATCGACAAATATTACCAATATAAATATTGTATAACTGATACCATACATTTTAGATGAGATTTCATCCCGTGGGCAATGGCCGAAGACCAACCGTACTCTAGAATTGACTGAACGCCACTGTTGTTGAGCACTCACAAACGGAGTAGACATTGAGAAAGGAATATGGTCATTTTTGTTTCTCACATATAATTTTTTTCTTTTTACTTTAAAAATAATAAATTGGTTTTATAAATGAAGACAATGACTGAAAAACATGGTTAAATGTCATAAATATCCGACAAACAAATGAAGATAGAAATAATAAGTTTGCAATGGTCAAAAAATAGTAATTGTTCAAAGGTCAAAAAATGATAATTGTAATAAATATATAACGGTCGATACATTTATTGGTAAATGGTCCTTTTGAAAATCCTTAAAAAACATTAATTTATAATGAAACACAACCTATCTCAACAGCTCTATCATACTACATAAATACAAATAATTTCTTTAAAAATTAACAAACTAAGAGTCTAGCTCATGAAAGCAATCATACATCTAAGTGCTAAAGTAATGAAAGCGCGTAACTTGAGGGATTAGTTTGATGGATGGTATGTGACATCCTAGCACCTAGCGCTGCATTTGGATGGAGAGTAAGGGGAGTGACCCCTTCTTACCCTTGTTTGATAATCCAAAAGTTACTCTAAGCGAAGGTAAAAATTCAAAAAATCACCCCTCTCATCACCTTTTATGAATACCCCATTGAAGCTTGGGGTATTCAAGCGTGACCTCAGGTGAGGGGTGACCCCAGGTGAGAGGTGACCCATGTAAAATTACCCTTCATCCAAATGTAGCCCTAATCCTAAGGGATTAATTTGATGGGTGGTATGCCGGTATCTCAATTGGAGGACAGCATATATGGTTCTTAATCTAGCCCATTTATTTTAAGATTTTAACTAGTTGGAGCTGATTTATTTTGAAGGCCAGATCAAAAGTCTCATATATGTTCTCAGGTCTCACCTATGCAACGAGATCTGATGATGAGTAGGAGGTTCTCTGTATGGAAGCCTACTTAAATGGGTGTTGGACTAACTGGTAGGCCCCAAAACGCGTCTTGCTGAGTGAGGAGGGGCTGTCACTTATAAACTTCATGCGGAAATCCCTCACTTCTGATGTGGGACTCTTTTCTTCTCACTAATACTGCACTGCCACTCCCTCTCTCTTCACTTGGGCCGGCCCTTATTGAACTCAGCCGTCTAGGCCAAGTCGGGGTCTCACAATCCACCCCCTAAGTCCAAAGTCGTCCCCAACTCAACCCAATGAATCTAATGGAAGGCAGTAGGCCACACAGTTTGAGTGTTGAAATCGGTTCCGATACTATTTATAAAGACCCGACGCGAAAAATCAGGATTTAGGGCTTGGATCAGCAAGAAACTGTCCACTTTGACCCACACACGCGAACCCACACGGGTTTGGATTGGGGCCTGACCCAACTGGTAGGCTCCAAAACTCTTTTATGCGATTTTGACCAATAACCAATTTTTAACAAGAACCGAACTGCAGCCACCGTAACTTTTGTTATATCAGTCTTTGTTCAAGTTATTTTTCAAGGTTAGCAATGGTATATTTAATATCTAGTGAATCTTATTAAAATTGGCAATACACGGTTTCTTCCAAACACAAAATTCACAGCATGACAAATTTCCACACAAACGACCTCTTGTGGAAGCCTGTAAGTTGGTGTCTTTAAGGTTTAAAGATACTTAGCCAAAGTTGGTATCATTGCCAAAGAAATCCAAACTAGGACCTAAACATCAGATTGTGCTTTCGTTATGCACCCAATAGTAAAACCTACATGTTCTTAGTTCTTAACAAATAATATAAATATAAAAAGGACTTGTATGATAGAATATGTAGATGCTAAATTCTTTGATAATATCTTTCTTTATAAAACTTCCAATGACCTTACCTTGGGTGAATCACCCAATCAACATTTTAGAGGCCTATTGATCAGATCTCATAGATGATACACCTAGAATTAAAAAGAGTGAAAGGATAAGGAGTGAGACAGGTTTTTGACCTCACTTCATATTGTATTAGTGGAAAAGGATCGCCCTATATTTCAAGAAGTGACGACTTCGTGACAAAATTGAATCTATTGTATATAATGATACTTGAGAATTAATTGATCTTCCTCCAAGTTATAGGATTATAGGTCGTAGATGGATCTCTATAGAAAAAGAAGGAATTTGAGTGGTTCCATTGATGAATATAAGGCTAGATAATTGGCTAAAGGGTTATCCTATGAGCATTGACTTCTTTGATACTTACTCTCCTAATGGCTAAAATTACAATAATTAAAGTTTTTATAGCCATTGCTTTCATCAGTAATACGAGCCTTTACCAAATGGATGTTAAAATCACTTTTAAGTGACAATTCGAAAAAAAAAAAAACCACATTTAAGTGGTGAATTATAGCCATAGCCTCCATAAAAAACTTAAGTCTTTACTCAGGCTTTTCAATTTGTGCTTCCAGTAGACCTGCTTTTTAATATTTTTTTTTAACTACTCTCATTTTTAATGAATTCCATATTCAAGTATAATATTCTCTAAAAGTCATGTTCAACAATATTGGTGTGTCCTAGATAGAATTGTATATTGAAAGACTCAACACCACCATGAATTGAAAGAATCTTAAAATACATAATAGAAAATAATGACATGTAGACTTAGCCCTCATATTTCATAGGTACTTATATTCAAGTTTAGTAGGGGTGAAACTCGGGTCGGGTTTTGGCCCGAGCCCTCATGACCCGAATCGAAAATCATGCGGGTCGGGTTATGAAAGTCGGGTCAGGTTGAAAAATCAGAAACCCGCATTGAATTCGGGTCGGATTGGATTGAGAGATTTTTAAGTTAATCCAATCCGACCCGACTAAACCCGACCTGACCCGGTAAAAAGTAGGTTCAAAATGCGGGTCGGGTCGGGTTTCAGGTTGAGTCAGGTTGGGTCGGGTCAAAAGTTCGGGTTGGGTTGGATCGGGTTTCATATATTAGTAACTCAGACTGGGTTGGATTCCAACCCGACCCGGCCCAATTTCAACCCTAAAGTTTACTTATATCACATTTTATAGATCTATAGAAAAGTCCGTACTCGAGATGGGGCGAGCAAAGTCTTACATGGATGAATGGAGAAGTGTCTTAACACTAATGTTGTAGCTGTTAGGAGATTCTACACGCCATTTTTTTAAAAAATATTTTAGAATTCATGCGACTTTCAAACTTTCAAAATACTTGTTGTGAATTGGTTCTTAAAAATTGGTGTAAATTTCCAATCAAAGCCTTCAGGTGAACATGTAGATATAGGATTTCACTTTTTAAATTGACTCAATTAATAATTTAATTGAACGATTATTTTCCAAAGTTCACAGCGGTTTGTTGTGAATCGGTTCACCACTGGTAATCTTTTGCAAATGTGCTCGCCTTGAAGGGGGGCTTGTCTATTAAGAAGGCTTATTTGCTAAGCGGGTTGTCATTTTGAGAGATCTCAAATTCTTATTTTGTACTAGTTCGTTTTACACCTTCAACTTGCCCCAGAACTGAACTGAAGCACAGTAGAGCTATGGCAGAGAAGCTGCTCAAGGTATTCAATCCAATTCAAAATCTCTTGTTCATTTTATTTCTCTCTTTGATTTTTTCTGATACTGACGAAAATTAATTCCTCATTTCTCAAATCCATGGAAAACCAAATAAAAAAAAGGAAAACAAAGAGAAGTCAGAGCAAGAAACCTTTCCTTTCTTTTCTCTATCGCATCATAGTCAAACCCACTTAGGATTTGGGTTTCTTGGACTTCCTGAAAAACCTCTACCACCGCCGCCTCCTTGCGTTGAAGTGCTTCTCTCTCAGGTATTTCCCTTTTCCTCCTCTTCATTACTTTACTTAATTTGCTAAATTTCGATCAATAGAAAGAAAACTACTGTACTTTCGTGGAAGATGAATGTTTTTACTAAAATGGCTTGCGATTCGAGTCGAATCGCGACTCGTCCGATTTTGACAAGCTTGACTCCTATCACCTATCCCACTTTCCTGGAAACTTACTCATTAATTAAAAATAGAAATGGATCATTCCTTATTAAAAATGGTTATTTTTTAGGAAAATATGTTTGCTAATGACATTAGAATTTCCTTTTTTTGGACTACTTTTCTTATACAACTGACCACAATCACTTTTGTTAACACTTTGCAAATGACACTGTTACAATTATGAAGACTGTGATTTAAGCATGTTGTTATTATTATTTTTTTAGAACAATTTCTAGTTTCATGAATTTGCTTGGTATTTTGGCTATTATTGGCATATTCTTCATGAACCAAGATCAACCCACTCGACCCACATTAGGATGTGTAGGCCTTTCCAAGAAAGGAATCCTCAGATATAACTAAGTCACAAGATCTTGTGACTCAGTTTTAAAACACTTGACATTTGGGAATAAGGTATGGTCTAGTGACTGCATAAATCAAATATATAGTTGATGATGTGCAAGTTTAAATAATAATTAAACATGTATAGCTATTAGATTTAAATCAAATAAAATGGATGGCTGGAATGGAATTCCCTACCATTTGTCCATAGGTGATGCTACACTTACTCTTAAATTATACCCTTTTATACCCTTAAGCTCTCATCACAAATCACAATTGGTTGGCTTTTCAAGAGTTAGTTAAGATACCAATCAAATGACTTGCCACTTCAGCAAAGTGTATAAAAAGGCATAACTTGAGGCTAAGTTTATTATTTTCCCTTGTATTTGTTTAAATGAAACTTGTTTCTTAAAATAGATTTAACAACAATCCATAATTTAATGTAGGAGAGTTAGTGGACCACTTAAGAATGCCATTTGCTATTGAAATTACAATTGAGTCATGAGAACTAGTGAGTCAATTACAACAGTTTAGAGGTTTTTTTTCCTTTCTTTTTTCTAGAAATGATATCTTGTACTTTATCTAAGTAACAAAAATACTTCTCTATGTATTATATTATCTAGGTTAGTATATGTCAAAATCAACAGTGAGATCGTGATTAGTTGCAATTTATTTAGAATAGATGGTTGGCAATTACTTTTGGTCCCAATTTTTTGTTCTTGAGTACTTCACAATTCTAGATTTAATATGGTAGGACTCACTAACCTATTACATGCCACATGTCAAATTTATAGTTAAGAATTCTCTTTTTTCTCTTTCTAATCAAGTCTTTAGGCAGCTGACTTGGAGAAATTAAGGAAGCAATTGCCGATTTTATACCCCTCTATACGTGGTCCAAGTAAGGATCCGGATTCTGGTAGGAGTCTAAAGAGTAAGATGCTAAAAGATGATCATAGAAGACGACGAAAATTCTCCAAGGGATGATAATTGAAGATCAATGTGAAAACAACCAGGAGATCAGGTGGAAAAACATTTGAGTTACTAGATTATTGTTGGAGACATACCATAATTTTCACAATATTTTCAGAAGATTCTATACTTTTAAGATAGATATTGTGTGGTGCCATATTTAGCCATATATTACACGTGGTTATATATTTTACATGTCATTCTGATGCAAAAGCAAGAAACATGTACACTTGAAATGCCCTATTTCAGAAGCCTGACGTATGCTCTAGCAAAGATATGAGATGCCATTACTGGGAAAGGGGAGAGTCCTTGGAAGGAATGTCATGCTCAGGTGTTTTTGACTTTGATTTAATTTTGCTAGAAGTACCATATACATATGAGATGATCATCTGTTTTGTTCCATCGAGTAATATACTTAGTAATAAATGCTGGATGTGACCGTGATTGTATGATTGTGTGGATATGCTTATCATGTTGCATCTTTAATACAATTATAGGCACAGGTTGGGTCCATTGTGTTTGCAATTAATGGAAATGTGGAAGTATTATTTTCTTTTCCCTATGTCTCATATAATTTGTGCCTATGATTGGTGCTGATTGATTGAATCTGGCAAGCAGGTATCATCTTCTGCAAAATGCATTATGGAGTCTATCAATTTGAGTGGAAGTCTCACTTTGCAAAAGGTGCCCCACTTTTATCAAATTGAAAATAAATTCCCATTATCAAATTGAGAAATAAATTCTCATCACCCAAGTGGAAAAAATTGGGTTTCTTAAAATGGTGTTGCTTTTGTTTCAGGGTCGAGTGAGCACTTCTAATGTTTTTGGTGTATCCAACTCAGACTTGGTCCCTGGTAAATATGAAGGTAAGATTTCTATTTGTTCTGTAAGGGAAATTTTAGATGTGAGTTTTTCTTTGATGGAATTGTATCTAGAAATGCTAATTTTTGAACTATGTGACTGAACTGACATTTGTTGTTTGTTATCTTAGGGGGACTGAAGTTATGGGAAGGTTCACTTGATCTGGTTAAAACCCTTCATTCAGAGGTTCAAGATGGGCAATTTTCTTTTGCAGGAAAGAGAGTACTAGAGGTCCGTTGACCATCCTTTGCTGAATTCTCTATCACATATGTGACCTTTGAGTTCCACATAAAGATGGAATTAGTAGCTTTGATGATGATAATGGTGTGGATGTGAATTTTTAATTTGCTAAAGGCTTCCTTGAATACAGTTTTTCATCAAACTAATAGCTCAAATGTTTCCTTGAAGTTGAATGATGTTAGTAAAATTGCCCATAAGCACTTGAAATTGCTATTGGAACAGTCAGATCCCGAGGAATATTTTTGCATTGAGTTTATATGCGTGTTTTCTTTATTGTGCACTTTGTATGTACTCATATGATACGGATGCTTTTAATGGAAATTGTTAGAAATCTCTGATTTTGCATTTGAGTGCATCTGATTTGTTAATTGTTTTAGGCGAGAATGCTTCACAATACGAGGGTGGATGGTTGAATGATGAGTTATCCTTTACTTTGTGGCATTGCAACTTTGATTGCAAATCACAACTTAGCTCATGTTCCAGTTAGTATGGAAGGTTACCATCAGGGTTTGTTCCATCAACCCAAGTTGTATATGGCATATGGCTTGATTCTATATTGTGAGAGATTTTCCCTCTCTTTTATTCCCCTTTCACTTTTAGTTGGGGTAATTTTACAACCTAGAACGAACTAGAATGAAGATTTAGAAAGAGCCATGTCTCATATATATCCATACTAACTGGAACATGAGCTAAGTTGTGTCTCATATATATATATATATATAACAGACACACACACAATGATTCCCTTAGGTGCCTTATTTGAGGTGAGGTACCTCTGTAGGGCCCACATGGGTTCTTGTAGATTGGTTGGTTGGAAAGCTCTTTAGCTTAATTAAGGTGCTTATAAAAAATTACTTTGATAAGATAAGTAAAGTTATGTTTTTTAAGGTGTCACCAATTCTATTTTATTCAAAGGTGTAAATTTAATGGGGTTCAATCAACAACCATTGAACTTGAAATGAGGTCAAATTAGGTTATGATTCAATTCGCGGTGGGTAGGTGGGTGTGAGATGGTGTGGTGTGATTGGTGCCAAGGTGGGCCTCACAAGACCGTCACCCCATGAAAGTTTGATGAGGTGACCACCTTAGGGGAAAAGTGTAGGTTGCATGTATGTGAGCTTCTACCCTGCAAAATTGAGGCTCAGTGCAAATATATGACAGAGAATGTAATTAGGTCCGTGTGACTGCTTTTTCCTAAATGACATCCATGCCCCCTTTTCTTTTCTTCCTTTTTACATCTATATCACCTTCTCTTCTTCCTTCCTCCAAAGTTGCGGCACTCATTCGCCCCCAAACATCCATTCCACCATGGTATCTGATACTTTCCCTCTGCCTTTTCTCCTTCTGCCCCTCTCTCCCCTCTGCCATTTCCATGGCCTCCATTGCTCGCTTGAACTCTACAGCTTCATCTTCCTTACTCCCAAGACTCCCTTCATTGTCCTCCCATCTGAGTAAACAACCTTCCACGTTCTCTTCCTTTTGCGAACATCAAGACACCTTCTGCATTGTGTTCATTAGATTCTAAAAGGAGTTACGTAGATTGTCATCTGTCAGTAAAACAGAACTAGGGTCTAGACACACATCCAGATAAGAAGAGGACTGAGAAGGATGTGGAAAAAGTTGTTCCAGCAATCTGAAATAGAGAGAGGAGCTTAGGGTCAGTTCCAAAAGGGGGTGCTGAAATGGCAGCTATGGTGGTAGTGGTGAATGCCGACACTATTGATTTTGGCAACAACTTTTTACAGAATCTTTCGTGTAGGATGTCGGCATCACCATCGACCTTGAAGTTATGGGTGGGGTTGGTATAGAAGATTAAGAAGAAGTTATCAACAAAGGAGGAGTGGCAAGGCCAAGGTGGAAGATGATATGGTGCCTTCAGCGAGAGATCACAGGTATAGAGATTAATAGAAGAAAACTTAGATAATTTCATTGCTTGGATCCATTTGATGGGTTTTTCATTTCAACGTGGAAGAAATTCAGTTTGGGCGGCCAACAAGATGAATGCTGCCATTGTAAAACCCAATTTCAAAATGGGGACATGGATGTTGTTTGAAGAAAAAGCAGAGAGTTGTATGGACTCAATTACTATCTCTGCTGAAGTCGAGAATAAGAAGAACAAAGGTGTTTCTTTGTAAAAGAAGAAGAAAATGGGAGAAGAAGAAAGGTGTGAGAGGCTCACTGCTGTTGATTCCACATATTTTGCCTTTTTGACAGTGGAATTTCATGGATATAGGATCACCCATGCGCCAAGGTGCAGGTATCCAGTTGCATTCCATTATTAAAGATCGTCAGATCTTATGTGATGGTCTAAAGTAATTCAGCGGTTACTGTTCAATATTGTGGATGGGAATTTCAAAGAAAACCATGGTTTTGGGTAAAATAGAGCTTCGCCCTATCTCCTTCGCTTTCCTCTTCCATTGAATAGGAGACGACAAACATCTCTCTTATCTCCTCCTTTCATCAATGTTATTGAAAGTACCCGTCCTCTCTCTCATTTGTTTCATCTTCCTCTGATTTTCTGCAGATCCTGTATTGCATCTCACCTCTACAGAAGTCCCATTTGATGGTAGGACTACCATTTGGCATATCATATGAACCAGCCTTAGTGTGGGTCCCACAGTTTGAATGGCTTGATGGGTACATAGCTGCAATGGCTAGTGTTGCTGATCTATGGAGACCATGGAAGGGAGGCAGATCCATGACAAGAAGGTGGTAGCACCAGTGACATCACCAGGGTCATGGTTCTACAATGCTGGTCACAATATCACTTAACTAGGGAGTTTTCTTCCTCATCAGCCCGTTATCCAATCAACCAAGGTGCACTTTGGTGCAAGTCCTGATCTTAAAAAAAAGAAAAAAAAAATGTTTTTCTTAAAAGTTGCATACATGAAACCAAACAAACGATTAGCAGATCAATATCTTTCTAAGAATTTGTGACTCTTATCAATTCATTGCAATAATAAAAAATTTATATCCTAATTAATGAACTCTAATACTGGAAAAACCTGAAAAAAACCCTGAAATTGGGGCTGCCATGGAGAGGATTTGGATTCGAGAAAAACCTGAAAAACTCTACATCAAGAGAGAGAGAGAGAGGTTCGGGAGGGCATCGTTGCAAATTTTCCATTTGTAATTTGTTTCCATCCTTTTTTTTTTTTCTTTTACTTATTCTATTACAACAAATAATAAAAAAATTATGAAATTAATCTGGATATTTCAAGAGATAAGTTGCTTGCTTTCCTATCTCTTTTTTGGAGGTTTTTCCTAATACTTGCCATGATAAGGTTCCATCTGTGTGCTAGCCTCTGAGGTTTTACCTACCATAACTTTTGGGCCCTGTTGAAAAATCTTGTACACTTAATGCCTTTCCCTTTCTGTTTCTGTTTATATCTTCGCTTTTCTTGCCTTGATACCATTTTTGTAATACCTTTACTTTCCATATTTCTCTCTCTCTCTCTCTCTCTCTCTTTCTCTCTCTCATTCACTCACTCACAAAAAGAGAAATTCATTAATAGAAAACCCATCCCGAAGGCATAAAAGACTTACACCCACAACACCAAATACAATTACAACCCTCCCCAAGAAGAAAAAATGCTAATCCAAGAAAAGACCATAACAATTCATCAATATGAAACCAAAATGTCATGAGTCCTATTCACCTTAAATTTAGCTAAGAAGTCCATCACTCCATTTGCCAGTCGCTGTACATGTGCAAAAGAGATATCCAAAGAAGAGCAGAGTCACCGAATTTGCCTCACCACTGATAACAGCTCCCAGGGTGGTTTCTTTATTCCGCTAGCCCATTTTATTGCATTTATCAACTGTCCCTCCAAAATTAGTTTCTCATGTCCATAGCCTTTCCCATGTGCCTTTACTTTCCATGTTGCAATACAAATAAAATAGAGCGTTAGGAAAAGAAAAAAAATAGATAAATTGAGAACTCATGTCCTTTTTTTTAATAATAAAATAGAGAGCTCATGTCATTAAAGGTTGTTGCCTAAACTATGTTTTTTTATTGGAGGCATTTGTCTCTCTAGGGCACTTGCAGCATATGATCTCTTAATTTTGTACCTGTTTACTTGGTAACTCACACTTTCCTATATAGTTTCATTTATCAAATGGACTGTTTCACTTTGGGGATGACATACATCAAATTTATGGTGTTGTACTTTATATACCCTTTTCCTTCCTCTCTTTATTAAGTACATATAATGGCACTAAAGAAAATAAAATTAGAACAGACCACTCAAGAGGGTTGTGTAAGATTAATCAATAACATAAAGAAACAATTTCTATTTGCCTTGTAAAGTACATTATCTTGTGACATCCTAATAATGGTTCTTGAACTTGACTTTGATGGTTTGATTAGAAAATGAAGCAGATTTGACCATCTGGCTTTAACCTTCTTAAAGTGTTGTTACTAATACTGCCTGTTATAATGGCTTTCAGCTTGGATGTGGTCATGGGCTTCCTGGAATCTATGCATGTCTTGAAGTGAGATATCCTGGCATATGCCGAGCACCAAGCTACAAATTCATTGAAGTTGGAAGTTCTCCAGTTTGTTGACTATGAGAATCTTCTGTTTTATGTTCAATCAGGGTGCTGCTTCGATTCATTTCCAAGACTTCAATGCTGAGGTCCTACGGAGTCTTACAATACCAAATGTGAAAGCGAACCTTTCAAAACACCCACAGTTGCAGCAATCTTTGCTTGCTAATGGGTCAGAAATGAAAACATCAGCAGAAATTCGCTTTTTTGCTGGTGATTGGAGTGAAATTCATCATCTCCTCTACCATGAAAGTGAAAATGAGTGTCAGAAGGTTCAAGATTCAAGCTCAAAGCAAGATCCCTGTGATGGCTATGATATTATTTTAATGGCAGAAACTGTTTATTCAATTTCCTCTTTACAAAATCTATATGGACTAGTAAAGAAGGTTGGGATATATTTGTCAGTATTTTTTAACTTAGTCCTTGCTTTTATTCTGAACACTTCATACATGATTGTTTGAGCTCTAAGATGTTCACATCCTCCTTTTTAACAGTGCCTGAGACACCCCTTTGGGGTTGTTTACTTGGCAGCAAAGAAGCATTATTTTGGAGTAGGAGGGGGGACGAGAGAATTTCTACACATAGTAGAAGAAGATGGTGAGTAGCGCTTCATCATTAGCTTGATAAAGTGGCTTTGAGTAATCTGTAATGAGTATTTTATTTTAACATGCACATTTATGATTATGGATGAGAGAATACCAAAAATAACCCATAATTGATCCAGAAGACATTGTTTACATGAGCTTATACTGCTTGCATTGATGTACAATGATGGCATTAAGTGCATTGGTACATGCTTCCTGAATTCTAGTGTTTATGTTACCTGCCATGTAAACAGAAATGAAATGTACCCAATCAAATGACTATTTGTTATTAGCATGTTGATAACTCATAGTAGGTAACACTACCTATATATATGCAAGCACAATTGTTTGTGGTGTACTTCCATCTGCACTGAATATGTGTGTATGTCTCATATATGTGCACATGGTAAAATAACATATGTATCTAGACATATGGAATTTTATAAAGAACATCCCTGGAAAGTGTGCCGCATTTTGCTAACATTGAGCTCACCTTTAACCAATCCAATCCCTTCAGATACCCTTACTCCACGTGAAGTGTGACTTGTGAGGTGTGACAAGGTCACTATTTGACACCCATCCAATTGATACCCACCATTGGATTAAAATCCTTCCATTGCCGATCGTGACACTTGAGGAATATCCACTAACCTTTTCCTCTGCCTAAACTCTCTTTGGGCAGAATGCGACTATGACATTCTATGTTTTTCTTCATTAACTTTCTCTCGTTATCTCACTTAAAAAGAAAAAGAAAAGTGAAACTTGAGCGCCGAGGCCATGATATCGACGGATGGAGCGATGTGGTGATTAGTGATGTTGAGATTTTGTTCTTGAAGTCATCGTGAGATTCTGTAGTCATCCCACTCCACACAATGATTTTGATCTCTTTCTAGTGGGATTTGTCGATGGGGTGATCGGTGATGGTGAGATTTTACTATTGAATTCATCACAAGATTCTGTAGGCATCCTTTCACTCCATGATTTTCATCCCTTTCTAGTGATCTTGATCCCTTTTTAGTGGATCTCTTTCTAGTGGGATTTGTGTGTGTGTGTGTGTCTAAGAGAGAGAGAGAGAGAGATTCACGTTCACATGCAGTCAATAATGGATGGATTTAAGTTTTTAGTTCAACAATGGGTCTCAAATGTGTGAGGGTATATGCCCTTTCATAACTAATCATGAATACAACAGAGGTATTATTGCTTTTGTACATAATTTAGTTTCATGACTTCCTGTTTATGTATCAATACATAATGTGGCTGATGAATTTCTTTTCAATATCTGAAAGTTATCTTCTGTATATAAATTGATCACTAACCTCCATTTTTTTAGGTATAATGGGATCTTCCTTGATTGCTGAAGTCGCAGATGGTTCATCGAATGTCCGAGAGGTGTGGAAGTTTTCATTTCAGTAGCTTACTAGGATTTGATGAACATGGTTTGGAGATGCTGCTAGTTTTGGTTCATTGAAAATCTCAGATAGGATGTTCTTTTATTTTATAAGTCTTGGTAGGGCAAACAACTTTCTATTGTTTGACTCCTGTTCTAATGCTAATGTAATACTTACAAAATAATCTGAAGCAATTTATATTACTTAAACAACCTCTCATGTGTCATTGAGGTGGGCTACCTTGTGTGTCATGTTTGAAGGAGTGCTTGCAGCAACAAGCTCTCATGTCATTGAGATTATAAGGTGAAAATGCAGCATAAGTGAGATTCCTGTCTTTTGCATTTGGTACAGAATAAAGTAACTACAACCACTTATACAACAAAGGGGGATCTCTTGCAAATCAGCCCCACTGCATCCTCATCATTAACCATGGTTTACATATAGACCTTAGTTGAATGCTACTCGATTGTTGTCTGGTGTTCAGACTTCAGACAGTCATCCCATCTTCAAAGCAAGAAGTCGCCCTTGCAGTGCAGTATATTCTGCATCTAAACTTGCAAATTGGGAAGACTTATTTTCTAACAATTTACCTGGCGAGTGTTATTCTGCAATAACACCTTCTTGGAAATCAATATCAGGATTTGTTGCTGATAGTGATTTGGAGTGGAGAGAAAAATCAACAACCCACTAATATGGTTTTCAATTTCGACGACAACCCAAACTACCTGTATGGTTTTCAATTTCCAGAGCAGCCCAAAAGACATGGTAGAATGAATAATCCATTCTTCCACATTATTCTAACCAGTTGGAATTATAAGGTACATTCAAAAATGGCATAAATGAAGTTGTGATGACACTTCAAGCACATGTAAACCTTTCAATCCACACACACAGGTAAGTTGATGAGAAGAAATTCCATAGAGAGTGGCCCGGAGGGGTTTGAGTGTAAATCAAACTCAAGATCGAGGGGAACTTCTTGACCGGCCATAGACACTTGTATTTTAAAGGAAATTTTCATGAAAAATGAAATAGTTGTTGTACAAGGATTGGTTTACGATTACACAGTTGGAAGCTCTATCATAAATGGAAAACTCGATGCAAAACAGTTTAGAAGCACTTGGATCTCTTAAACACCAAGATAATCTAATAGTTATAATCTTAGCCCAGAAGTTATGCTTATTCGTATGAGCATAGCAATAGCCAATAACAATTAAAGTCGTTAATCCCTTGTGATCAAAGCTCATAACTCAATCTAGCCTAATATTATTAATGTGTGTGCAAATACTACGACGGATTAAACATCTCACCAGAAAGGCATTAAAATCAATAATCCTATCATGAACAAGCAAATTAAATCCATGAAAACATTTTAACAAATTTAATATAAGGGACACACAGAACATTTTCAAAAAAAAAAAGGCCCAAGTTAATATCAACCTTAATATCACCCTATAATTATTTGCCATGAAGTGAATTGATTACTTGATTGAGAATTATCATGCTGCATAGTGGATTTAACAGATGTCAATCCAAAAACAATTCGGGTGAATGAATAACAAATTTTACAATTTGTTATCTATCATGATAGGATTTAAAAAAAAAATATTGAAAAAAAAAACATGTTCCAAGTTACAGTAGCTTATTTGTTGTTACATGTAAGGGGTTCATTTAAATATAAAAATTATACAGCTCTCATATAATGGACACATTCGGCTTTGAAAGGTGGATATATATTGGTAGTACATGCTATATATTGGCAATTGTATCGCCCAAGACATCGGCCTATGCACATAATATCGGTTGATATTTCATTTTATAGATTTTTTAAAAAAAAAACAATAAATATGGTCGATATTTTCAAAAAACAATAAAAATGAAATATTTCCAATGCTTTTGATTCAACCGTTGGGACTACTTGGAAGTTGGAACTAGTTAGCAACGCATTAATTAACCATGCATAAATTATCCATACATTAATTATTTTTTGAAAGGTAATTAACCAAGCATTAATTGAACATTTGGAAATAGCTCCAACAAAATATCACTTGGCTGATATAACAATGCATTAATTAATGCATCGATTTTTATTTTTTCGATTTAAAAAAAAAATAGAAGATATTTTCAAAAAATAATAAAAAACGAAATATTTACAATGCCCAAATGATTCAACAATTGGGATTAATACTCTCTCCGTCCCATTTTAATTGTGTCATTTGAAATATTTGTATTTTTTAAGGAACTCTCTATATAAAGCTAGCTATCTATTTTCAACACACTTTATACTACTCCAATACAAATGAGACAGTTATTTTTTGACAATTCCAAAATCTATATAGGACAACTAATTTGATAAAGGGAATAAGAATTTAATTAACCATTTCAAAATAGTCCAACGACTAAGTACCCACATCCATTCTCTTTGAAGACAAAAATACCCTCAGTTCTCTTTATTTTTTTTAAAAAAACTCTACGGGCCCAACCTTTCTTTTCTAAGCACCGTTTATGCAGAGAGTTGAGGCGGCCACGGTTGGTGTGCCGTTCACCGTAGAGATCTCAGAGAGATAAAGGAGTTTTGTGGCCTTTCAAAACGGAGGACTAAGACCACGACTTTGCATACCTTCATTGATTCTGTCACCAATATCCATCATTCCTTCATCCCTTTCATTGATTCCGACATAGCTAACAATTGCAGATACAACTTCGCCGTATGGGCAAAAGAGAAAGTAGAAGGAAAGTTTAAGGTTCAAGACTACCAAGGTGCTGTTGACTGTGCCTACGTTGCTAAGGGTATATTTCCTGGCCTCGACGGCATCGACGACCTGTTGGCTGCCTATCAAGTTCATCTTGCCGCAGCAAAGAAAGATTGGTCTGTTGTTCTTGGTGTAGATGACTCAGCAAATCTGGGTGAAATCAAGAAACAATACAAGAGAAAAGCAATGGTGGTGCACCCAAATAAGAATTTTTCAGAGGCTGCTACTGATGCATTCAAGTTTGTAATGGAAGCATATGAAGTTCTTTCTAAGAATAGTCAGAGTGCTCTCTATTCATCACCGAATCAACAATTCCAACCGGATGCCCCTGCTTCATCACCGAATCATCAATCCCAACTGGCTGCTCCTGCTTCAACATCGAATCATCAATCCCAACTGGTTGCTCCTGCTTCATCTTCGACTAGTCAATTCCAGCCGGCTTCATCTCGTTTTGAGTGACCATGCCCGAGGTGCCACAAGGTTTGCTTCTTCGATACTCTCAAGCGCTCCTCAATCACATGCCGTGCTTGTGGACGCAAATTTGTTTTCTAAGGCTGGAAAGAAGCCTGCTTAAGATTTTGTACTCAGCCAAAAAAACAGCAAAAAAAAAAAAACCAGAAAAAAAGAAAAAAGAAAAAATAAAGAAGGAGAAACCCCATGGCCTCACTGGCTCAACTGGTAATGCCTCACTTGATGGTTCAATTGGTAATCTCTAGCCTTAGGAAGCGAGAGGTGCCAAGTTTGAACCCTCATGGCCTCACTTGGTGACTCAACTGGTAATGCCTCACTTGGTGACTCAACTGGTAATGCCTCACTTGGTGGCTCAACTAGTAATTCTCCCGCCTCAGGAAGTGAGAGATGTCAGGTTCGAACCCCCATGGCCTCACCTGGTGGTTCAATGGGTAATGTCTCTTGGTAGCTCAACTGGTAATCTCCCGCCTCAGGAAGCGAGAGATGTCAGGTTCGAGCCCCCATGGCCTCACTTGGTGGCTCAATTGGTAATGCCTCACTTGGTGGCTCAACTGGTAATCTCCTGCCTCAGGAAGCGAGAGATGCCAGGTTCGAGCCCCATGGCCTCACCTGGTGGTTCAACTGGTAATGCCTCTTTTGGTGGCTCAACTGGTAATCTCCCGCCTCAGGAAGCGGAATATGCCAAGTTCGAGCCCCTATGGCCTCACTTGGTGGCTCAACTCGTAATCTCCCTCCTCAGGAAGCGGGAGGTGCTGGGTTCAAGCCCCCATGGCCTCACTTGGTGGCTCAACTGGTAATCTCTTGCCTCAGGAATCGGGAGGTGCCAGGTTCGAGCCCCCATGGCCTCACCTGGTAATGTCTCACTTGGTGGCTCTTCAAGCCTCCATGGCCTCACCTCCTGGCTCAACTAGTAATGCCTCACTTGGTGGCAAGCCACCATGGCCTCACCTAGTGGCTCAACTAGTAATGCCTCACCTGGTGGCTCTTCTCAGAAAGCGGGAGGTGCCCGGTTCAAGCTCCCATGGCTTCACCTGATGTGCCCTAAGGCCAATGGAAGGATCTCCCGGGTTTGATTTTGGATATTCAAATTATTATTTTCTTCTTGAAAGGTTGTACATGTATTGTCCAAGATAATCAATTTTAAATAAATTTCTTTTTATGATTGTTTTTATCTTCTTAGCCATCATTATTGTGTGAGTTGTCCTTGCATATGTTTATCTATTTCAATCATAAAATAAGAAATCTTTTAATTTAACTGTGATAATTTGAAGATTTTCCATTTTGTCCATACAACTTAAAGTAGTCTTTCAATTTACAATTTATCGTAATAAATGAAGAGCGAGAAGTATCCATTTAAAACAAGCTATTAATAAAAACATTGACAACAATATCAATTCTCTAAATAAATTCTACTTGGACAAAATGATAGAGATAAATATTTAGAAGTCAATCCTTCATATAATTTTTTGACTAAAATTAAAATATTATTTGTTAATTACACAATTATTTAGTGTGCAAATAATATTTTTTTTATTATTAAATTTAATTCACGTATGAAGCATGTAGTGACACTAGTTATAAATTATGCATTAATTCATCAGAAATTAGATAACTAATTTTTATAAGCTTTCCTTTAAATTATGATGATGAGTTTGATTAAGAAAGTTTATACATGAAAAAGATGTGTATCAAAAACAACTTGTACTCCCTTCATTAGAGAGTATTTCTCAATAGATTTATAATAGGTAAAGATTCCATTTAAAAAATAATGACATTCATATGGTGAAATATTTATACAAATCTGTCTTTCACACGATTTGCCCAATTATAACACTATAGAAAATGATTACAAAGTTTCCATTAAATAAATTGGTAGTATGTTACTGCTATATTGCAGAATTTCAATCAAATGACTAACACTTTTTTATACAAAAAGTATAACTTCTCTTGCCATAAGATTAAGAAACTGTGTTCCATAGCCAACACCTTATAGTTCAGTTGTCTGCTTTAGAAGTCTCATCTTTCATGAAGCAGACAGATAGCCAAGTCCATGAGAGATGTTATGTAAAGCTATAAGTGCAGAAGAGTGAATAGTGATGAGTGTAAAATAATTACATATTTTACTCTTAAATTTATAATTGTTAATATCTCATTTGATTTAATTTTATCTAATTACTATAAGTTTGTGTTTTGTAGGTTTAAAAGTAAGGATGACATAAAACATGCTTGAATGCAAAGCCTTGGCTCATTGAGAGTTATTTTGGGACCTCAAACCCATCTGCAAAAGCCCATGTTAGATAAAACCTGAAGATGCTACTAATTCAAGTTCTCATGGACCTTCTCTGATGGGCCTACTTCATTAGAAAGTGCAAGCAAAATGTAAGCGTCAGCCACTTAATTGAAAACAAATATGAAGATAGATATGAGATCTGAGAAGTGAAAGAATGTCTATGGATGGGGTTTCAGGATTTTATTGGGGGCAATGCATGATTAGCAAAGACCGGTAAGATCCAAGTTGTAGTGATGTGTCACCCTTCACTCATCACTTTTGGTGATGTCAGAGTTGGTTTGCAAAGAGACCAATCAGCCAACAAGCATGAAGAACAACAGCAAGAGATAAAAAGAAAGAACCAGTAGAGCAGCCACAAGAGATGGTGGGTTTTAAGCCAGCTGAAGTAAATCTTACAAAAGGCAGCAACTATGGTAAAAAGAGTGAAGTAGCCAGCGTTAGTGCAACTTCAAGAAAGCAGTTTGAATGAAATAAAATACAGCAGTGCATTCTCAACTTGAAGCAGAGCATGTCAGCCAATGCACCGATTAAAAGCAGAGCAGCCAGCACTCCAATCCTTTGATGCATATCTAAGTTTAAATCCAGCCAACGAGCGATTAAGCAAAGAGAGAGGGACGGTGAAGCTGAAAGAATCAACAGAAAAGAATAGAAAGAAAAAAAAGATAAAAATAGGAAGGATGAGAATGGAAGCAGCCGTGCAAACAGAGAAAACGAGGACCAACCGATTGAAGAGAGAAAAAAGAGGAAAAAAGAAGAAGTTGTTGCAGGGGAGAGTGAAGTCGGCCAACAAGTGGTCGGCTGAGTTGGGGAATGGGACCCACCTAACCTTGATTATTTTAACACCTCCAAATATTATAAAAAGAGGCCTTCAGCAGCAAAGAGAGATCGAATCTGGTTTAGAGGATTTGGAGCATTGAAGAATTTTGGAGTTTCTTTTGGTTAGTGTTATTATTTGATTTTATTCTTTTGTAATTAGTTTCTTTTATTTTAATTCATGTCTTAGTATAATTTCTTTATTTTTATTTTCTTCAATTTAATGTCAATGTGACTAATTTCAGTTATAAATTAAAAAAGTCCATGAATCTTCTTATTTTGTTTTTATTTAAATCCAAAATTCTAATGCATTGTAATTCTTAATTCTAAATTTTATTAATAATTAAAAGGCAGAAAAACCCTTAGAAATATAGTTTTCCACTTATTTATTTTTGTATGATGAAAATTTGATTTGATTTTAATTCTTTTTATGGATTTATGTTAGAGATTATTCTAAGTTGTTCAATAAAGGCAGAAAAATATTTTAGACTGAATAGAACTTGATTTTTTCAGTCTAAGGCTCTTTTTAAGAGCAGAAAAAACTTTTAGATTCGAAATTGCAAGCCTAAGGCCGGATTTGAATTTTCTTATTTTAATTGATTTCATAAATTTCACAATGAGGATTTTAATAGATAAAGAATTTGAGTGCATGATAAATAATAAATGTGAGCTCCGTATTCTAGGCCTTGATATTATTTTTAAAATATGGAAAATAAACCCTCCATAATTCTTTGACCCAGTTCCACTGTAAATATGTATAGAAGTAGTTTAGGTGTCTTTAATTTTATTTTTGTTTATAAATTCAAAAACTCTTGAAATTGATGAACTAGGTTGGAAAGAATTTAATTGCATCTTAATTTATGCTTTCTAAGTTAAATTGAGATTATTTAAATTTTTATATTAATTCCACTATCTTAATTAAAATTAATTAAATTGTTAGATTCTATGTTTAAATCTAGATTGTTTCTAAATTAAAATTAAAACTCATAAATTAGATAAATTATTTCACATTTATGATTTATCTCCATATTTCCTGAAGTTCTTAAAATACTTAATTCAATGGTGTATTTTCATGTATATATTTTCCTAAGTTCTGATGGGTTCGACCTCACACTTAATAGCTATACTATCTAATGGTTCGTGCGCTTGCGAGTAATTATAAATTTAAAATTTACACAACAAATAGGCATGCAGTCTCCATTTAAAAATTATCTTTTCACTCTGGTCACATAGAAGCAAGCACTCATAGCAAAGCAAGTGAGACAAGCTAGACTCAGCTACTGAATTTAAAATTTTCTTTTCAAGCCAAACCAGTAAAGGTTAGTATTGGGAGCCAACGGGAAGGGATTCCAAGTGAGAAACTAAACCAAAACGAAAGCAGTGCCTTCATTAGGGTATACAGTTTGGTCTTCGACGTCACGTTAGTTTCACATAATGGGGATGAGTGTTTCATTACATTTTCTAGAGAATGAACAAGTCTCATAACCGCAACGTCCTCACCCAACCAGTCCCAAATACACATACTTCTTAGACAAACCTCTAACTCAGAATCAAAACAGTTCACAAGCTATCCTTCCATGAAATGGTAAATGCCCATCCTATCAAATCTGAAATATGAATCCAAGTGTGAAAATTAGCCAAATCAGTCGGTTGGACGATGTCTAAGCCAAGAGAGTTACATTGTGGAGTAATGATCTAATTTTTTGACACCCAAACCAATATGTTACTACTATAAAGCGCAACTCCAAAGAAGCATGATGGGTGATTTTCTCTATTATGGTTGTGTGAATTAGTAGAGAACTATGCCGAAGGGATAAATGATTCACATGTCAAATGGATCATAAATAATCTACATTTCTCCTTGCCATTTCAAAATCGTAAGACTAGTTGAAGTTGAATTTTATCCACCTACTCTCCCTGCCATTTCCAACATTTCCCAACTAAAGATACATGGCCTGCTAAAACTTTTAAGAAACAGCCCCCTCTCTAAATAGGAAGATTACGTCTCCCATGAGTTAGCCAAAACTAGTTTAAATGGGGCACAGCTAACAATAACCAACAATCAATATAAAAAAGACGGGGCTACATGAAAACACAAACCTTGATTTGAACGCCAAAATCTTTAACAACTCAAAAATTACATATTGGTCTGGATGAGATGGCTAGCCATCATGCAACCAACATGGGTGGTATCACAAACTTTTAAAATGCTCACACAACTCACTCTAAGACTCCATATAAACTCAATCCAAAAAGGGATATCCATTAAACAAGTTATCTTTCCAAAACAGAATGAAATTACATTGCTGTGAAAGCCTTCTTCCCACCTCCTCCTGAGGATCCAACTGGAATAACCTTCAACACATTGAACCTCACTGTCTTCGACAATGGCCTGAGGAAGATGAATAAGAAGCATTACATAAATGTACCAGTACTAATTCCAAATAGAAGAATGATGCTAAGAAGCCCAGCACAAGAACCCTACAGCTTCGCTCGGGCTGTAGGTTTTACAAGTGGATCTCAAGGATCAGAGACTCAAAGCATCGAAACCCCCGACAGATGAATACAATCTTAATACACAAAACTGACAAAAGAGCCCCTTTATATTGCATACATAGTTGATTTATTTTCATTCAAGGTTAGCACAGCTGGAAAGTGCTTATTGCTGCAACTACAAAGTTTAAGAAGTTCTAAGACCATTAATATCTACCCAAAAAATAATGCAAGTAAGGGTTCAAATTTTCTATACATGACATTACAAGCATGATCAATCCAATATGTCGAAACCATTTTTTCTAATTATAACAGAACTATAAGCCCAACTTACAAAGGAAAATATGGATTGTAAGTATTTATGAGCCAAGCATTAATCCAAGAATGCTTAAAGTCTCTGCAATTAATAAAAAAAAGACTCGAAAATTATCATCTACGATAGTTTACACACAACCAAAAGACAAAAAACAGCACTAGTCAGGGAGCCCAATGGTTGCAACTTGCAAGTAGAAGGTACTAATGAACCAGAAGGGCAAGACCAATCTGATAAATAATGAACATTTTTTTTTTTTTTGAAGAATAAGAATAATGAACATTATTGTGATGGGCAATCTGATAAATAATGACAATGTGATTAATTGATTTCATAAATTTCACAATGAGGATTTTAATAGATGAAAAATTTGAGTGCATGATAAATAATAAATGTGAGCTTCGTATTCTAGGCCTTGATATTATTTTTAAAATATGGAAAATAAAGCCTCCATAATTCTTTGACCCAGTTTCACTGTAAATATGTACAGAAGTAGTTTAGGTGTCTTTAATTTTATTTTTGTTTATAAATTCAAAAACTCTTGAAATTGATGAACTAGGTTGAAAAGAATTTAATTGCATCTTAATTTATGATTTCTAAGTTAAATTGAGATTATTTCTATTTTTATATTACTTCCACTATCTTAATTAAAATTAGTTAAATTGTTAGATTTTATATTTAAATCTAGATTGTTTCTAAAATAAAATTAAAACTCATAAATTAGATAAATTATTTCACATTTATGATTTATCTCCATATTTCCTAAAGTTCTTAAAATACTTAATTTAATGGTGTATTTTCATGTATATATTTTCCTAAGTTCTGATTGGTTCGACCTCGCACTTAATTGCTATAATATCTAAGGGTTCGTGCGCTTGCGAGTAATTATAAATTTAAAATTTACACAATAAATAGACATGCAGTCTTCATTTAAAAATTATCTTTTCAATCTGGTCACATGGAAGCAAGCACTTATAGCAAAGCAAGTGAGACAATCTATTATTTATACCAAAACCCGACCCGAGTTTCACCCCTACACCCAAGTGATATATTGACAATTTTTAATAGATTGATACGCGATAAGTTGTGGAATTTATAAAATGGAAGAGAGAGGATCTATATGAGTGTAGTTTAATTAGTTGCCTCCCGTCCTATGGCCTAACTTTGGTATATTCTAAAGGTAGTGGGATCACCTGTAGAGGTTTTAGTAGAACTGTTTATGAGATTTTTCACACGTAAATTAAAAAAATGGAAGAAGAAGATAGTTTCCATTGGATGCCAAATCTCTCCGAAACACCTGTGCTCACTATAGATTAGGCATGTAAACGGATCGACTTGTCGGGCCTGCTTATTAACAAAATGGGCTGGATCTTGGAGTCCATTTATTACTCATGGATCGGACCTTTACGATCCGATAATTTTCGGACAGGCCGTGGATGAATCCGAAAGCCCGTCGAACACACGAATATAACAACATAATAGCGAAGCCCTAACCCTTACAGTCCAATCTTTTTTAGACAGGCCTGCTATAGAATAAATGCAACATGAAAGGATGGGTATTATGTCATGTCATTCTTTAGCACAAAAAGAAGAAATGACGTGTATGACAGAAAGCGCTACTAAAATAATAAGCTATTATTTTAACAAAATAATACAAATATATTATTTATATAATAATTCTAAAGTTTAATAGATGCCAGCATATTAAATATAAATGAATTTTCCTATGTTTTCATCCTAAGTGTAAGGATAACTTTAAATGATGACATTTGAGATATGCTGAGTCCACATTTTAAAATTTAAATTGTTCATTTGTTTTCTAAACACATTGATATATATATATATATACTCTCTTCATCCCAAAATACTTATCATATTTCAAATTTTTTATAAGGATCATTTTTTCGTGAAGCACACCAAAAGCCTATTAATAGATTCTATGAGTCGATACAAATCTGATTAAAAAAAAAAAAGATTTGAACGATATCACATTGTATAGTTACTACTCAATAATGTTTTCTTAACTATGAAGCAATGCATAATTGAGATGATGAGAGCCAGAGGTAGAAATAATTATAAAATGTCGCACGTAGGCAAGTTAAAACTTAAAAACAAGGTCGTCTTCTTATCACGTTAGAAAGTGATTTGTAGTTCATCGAAAAATTTTAAGCTTTAATTTAATATAAAAATAAAGAAATAGAACAAGTAATTTGGAACAATTTCGAAATGCATATAGGACAAGTATTTTGGGACGGTGGGAGTATTTACTTTTAGATTTTGCAAAAGTATTGAACTCCATGTTGGTGGATCAAATGAGAAATATGTGACAAAATTTATACATTTTTAATCAAGTACCTAATATTCGATTCATCCAACTGTCAACTCAATAGTTTCACGAAATTTAGAAATATGTATGTATCCTCGCATTTAGAAATTAATGACCAATTTAGATCTTTAAGATGTTGACCCCATATGTCTAGTATAGCACCAGAAGTTATCCTCACTATTAAAATGACACTATGGCTGCATTTGGATTGAGGGTAATAGGGAGTAACCCTTTATTACCCTTATTTGGTAACGAATGGGTAGAAATAAAAAAGTAACTTTTATCCTCCCCTCCCGCTTTTAAAATTCCTTTTCAAACAACAGGTATTCATAATACCGAAAGTAACTTTCCGTTAAAGACAACTCCAAATTATCCCTCTAAAATTTACCCCTAATGCAAACTCAGCATGTTAATAATCAGATTAAGATCAAAAATCATTTTAATAATCAGATTTAGATCCATCAAAATCGAGATGGCTTCTATTATGAAGAATTTCAATCAGAATTGATTAATCTACAATCCCACAACTAAGAAAATATACACTAATTGAAAGTTGTTGATAATGAGTTAAGTGGGTGCAGACTTTCCATTAATACAACCAAATGAGATTAAGTAGAATTTAACCTATTGTACATCTGACTATTACTTAAGTAATATTAAAATTTGTAAAACTTAAATAATTGGATTATAGGTTTGAATAAAGGATCTCATTACTGTCTACTGTCAATAGATTTATAATAGGTAAAGATTCCATTTAAAAAATAATGACGGCCATATGGTGAAATATTTATACAAATCTTTCTTTCACAATTTTAGGTCTAAATATGTTGCACATGTATTGTCCACACTATTAGTTTATTCATTATAAATAATATAATTCATAATTACTCATTCAAAATAAGATAATTATTTTTTAAATATATTTCTTTTTATGATTGTTTTATTTTATTAACCATCATTATTTTATGTATTGTCCTTCTATATGTTTATCTATTTCAATCATAAAATAAAAAAATTATTCAGTCTAAACATGGTATCTTTTAATTCAATTGTGATAAATTGAAGATTTTCCATTTTATCCGTACAACTTAAACTAGTCTTTCAATTTATCGCAATAAAATGAAGAGCGAGAAGTATCCATTTATAACGAGCTATTAATAAAAACATCGGCAACAATAGCAATTCTCTGAATATATTCTACTTGGATAAAATGATAGAGATAAATATTTAGAAGTTAGTCCTTCATATAATTTTTGACTAAAACTAAAATATTATTTTGTTATTACATAATTACTCAGTGTGTAAATAATGTTATTTTTTATTAAATATAATTCACGTATGAAGCATGGAGTCACACAAGTTATAAATTATACATTATTTCATCATAAATTAGATTAACTAATTTTTATAAGTTTTCCTTTAAATTATGATGATGAGTTGATTAAAAAGTTTATACATCAGAAAAAGTTAATTAGAGAGTGTTTCTCAATAGATTTATAATAAGTAAAGATTCCATTTAAAAAATAATGACAGTCATATGGGGAAATATTATAAACAATTCACAGTGTTCTCATTCGCAAAGATTTTATCCAACTCTATTTTTCACAATTTTAGGTATAAGCTTGTATAACCCCAATTCTAATAGACCCAAAAGCTGAGATCAAGCATTAGAAAATTCAGATTCTGGATAATAGGCTAAGGTTGAAATACTACTGGGTTTCGATTATTTATTTGTATATTTCAGATTGGATCGAGTTGGAAAAATAAAAACTTGTATGAAATTCGAGCAGATTCTGGATAATAGGCTAAGATTGAAATATTGCTGGGTTTCGATTATTTATTTGTATATTTCAGATTGGATCGAGTTGGAAAAATAAAAACTTGTATGAAATTCGAGTTGGATTGGGTTGAAAAAATTAAAATCAACTTGATTCGACCTGACGTAATCCGATTCGACCCAAGTGCAACAAGGTTTAAAACGGCATTCGAGTTGACTCGAGTCTGAAATTCGAGTCAGGTCGAGTCAAATGAAGTTGATGAGGTGAAAATATAGGGTGGCCATTTAGATACTTGACTTTCTTTTAAGAGACCTGATTTCAAAATTTTGTGTGAAAATTATTATTTTGCTCCTCAGATTAAAAAAAAAAAAAAATGAGATTCTTCCGCCCAAAACTGAGTCGCAAAATGATAAGCTCGCATAAAATTTTGAAAGTGGGTATCTCTTAAAAGAAAATTCGAGTGTCTAAATAACTATATGAAAATTTATAATAAAATTGAAATGATTTTACAATTAGAATCAACTTCTAATTAAAAAAAAAACTTCAAACTTAATATCACCCTATAATTATTCGTGAGTTCCAATATTTACCATACTTGAAGTGAATTGATTACTTGATTGAGAATTATCATCCTGTATAGTGGATTTAACGGATGCCAATCCAAAAACAATTCGGCGGAATGAATAACTGATTTTACAATTTTGTATCTATCAATGAAAGGATGTAAAAAAATTAATTACTAAAAATGTGCATTAATTAATGCATCGATATTTATTTTTTTGAATTAAAAAAATAGAAGATATTTTCAAAAACTAATAAAAACAAAATATTTACAATGCAAATGATTCAACGGTTGGAAGTTGGGACTACTTGGAAGTTGGAACAACTTAACGTTGCATTAATTAATCATGCATTAACTAATATGATTTAATTAACCATTTGGAAATAGTCCCAACGAATAATAAGTTAATTAATGCACACAATCTATTAATTATTGTAGAAAGGCATTAATTACTCAAATTAATTCATTATTCATGTTACTATTAACCATTTCACTAAGTGTGTTATATTACAAAATTAGAACATTTTTTAACAATAATAGGCACCTCTCCCAAAATTAATATTTTTTATTTATATAAAAATGGGTATCCTTTGCCTCTCACAAATTTTAATGTGCATTATTAATTAATAAGTGATTTAAGCCATTAGTATTACTTTTGTGAGGGTACTTTTGTGATCACATATTATTGTTCAATTGCATCATTTTAGTAGGAGAGATAAAATGATAATTATGATTTAAATTCTTGCTTAGCATATGCTTTATTATCATCATTTAACGTGCATTGTATAATTTTGAAGTATTTGAATTATTTTAAAATTGTTCTGAATTTTATTAGTTATGATAAAGTTTAAAGATTATTTCTTAAATGCTTGATATGTTTTACATTCAGTTAATTTGCTATTGTTTGAATTGAATGAGCTTGAAAAATATTTTTAAACATTTAGAATATACATTTGATAATGTCATTTGAACATAATTTTATTACACGGAAAAATATTAGATTTATTAAATAATTTTCAATCTTGATTAGGCCTAGAGAATATTTGGCTTAATTCCAGAAATGAAAATAAAAACAATGTTGTTAAAATCAAATGATTTCCATGATTCCCAATTCAAATAATACAATTTAAATTGAATGGTGAAGGTGAACGAATTAAATCTCATAAGTCATAACAAATTACAAGAATAAGAAAATCGTACTATTCTCGGATCGACTCGTGTATCGTACGAGTGAACGCATCAATCGTTAACTCGTTCGATTCATTTTAGACATGGAAAGGCTTTAAAAAACCTAGCCTCTTTTTATCGATACGACCATCTTTGAGACTCCACGCTGCAAGTTTCCAACGATACTTTTCTCCAAGCCTTCGAAGATCTGCAGGTGTCTCTTCTTCAAGCCTCTCTGCGATAGTTTTGGAAGGTTCGAGCCTTCTCTTCTAGCATTCTAGGTATGGTTCTTTCTTTTCTTTTTTCTGCTTCTAATGTGTTTTCTTTAATGGATTTTTCTTCGTTTGATGTTTCTTCTTCACTTCTTCCTCTTTCTTCTTCATCGTTCTCTGCTGCTCTTTCTTTCTTTTCTCTTTCGTCTTTCATCGCAAGTCTTCTTCATAGCCTTTTTTTCTTCTTCCTGACCGACATTTGTCTTAAAAGATATAGTCACTTGAAGCCCATTTATATTTTTAGAAGCCTAAGTTCACTTGAAGCCCATCAAGCTAAATGTTCAATTTGAAAGGAGGCATGATAGATTATAATTGGACAAAATTTAAACTCAAAATCAATTTTCAATATAAAGAGGCTAAAGAATTTAGCCCAATCGGATATAATTCGACACAGCCTAGGGATGCCCTTATTTATAAAATAATGTATTTTAAATATTTAGGAGTGTCAAAAGACCTTAAAGTCTTAAGGTATTTTTATCAGCTTATTGTAATTAGTTTAGATATTCAATTTGAGAATTTTTGGAAATACAAAGTGCTAAAAAATAACTGTCTATATTTTAAAATATAGACCGTTATTTTTTAAGCACTGTGTATTTCTAAAATTTCTCAACTTGAATATCCGGACTAATTACGATAACCTGATAAAAATACTTTAAGACTTCAAGGTCTTTTGACACTTTCAAATGTGCTTTCGACACAGCCTAGAGATGCCCTTATTTGTAAAATACTGTGTTTTAAATATTTAGGAGCGTCAAAAGACCTTTAAGTCTTAAGATATTTTTATCAGCTTATTGTAATTAGTCTGATATTCAATTTTGAGAAATTTTGGAAATACATAGTGCTCAAAAAATAAGTTTAAAGTTTTAAAAATAAATATTTAAATAATGTTACCTGTATGAATGAATGAAGCGCTGAAGGATTCGAATAAATGAAGCGCTGCAGGAGCCATTCGAATGAATGAAAGCCATTCATTTGAATGAATGAACATACATTCATTGGTAAACAGTATTCATTCGAATGAATGAAGTCCATTCATTCGAATGAATGGGGCTCAATAGTATTCCGTGTTACTGTTCAGCCCATTCATTCTAATGAATGTCAAAATAAACTGGGCGAATGCCATTCATTCGAATGAATGCCAAAATGAACTGAACATTCATTCGAATGATTGGAAATACGGGGGTAAAATGGTAATTTGTCATGAAATTTTAAAAACAGGTGTGTAGAGACAGGATTTCCGGATGTGTGTAAGTGCTCCCAAAATAAAATACTTCAAATATGATGTCCATCCTCATTAAACTTTTCATTTTCTCTTTCCATGCTGTTATAGACCATTCAAAAAAAAATTTAACCCATTTTTTTCTACTTTTAATAACAATTTGGAAATGAGTGAACTCTAATTTTTTCTTTTAATTAACATTAAAAAATTAGAAAACTCCAAATTTTTAAATAGCTAATTAAAATTTTCAAATTAACTAATTGACTGATAATATTGAAATTTTAGCAGAAAATTATCTTCAAAATAGTGGAATATCATTACTAATCAATGCTTTTATCTTACCACCTTCCGAAGAGAATTTTGCTCATTACTAATTTCAAATTTAAAGATCATTCAAACTTTATGATAAAGTTTTATCGCATTTTGATACAATATGATAATTATTTAAACAACTTATCGATTTTGATATGATAACACTACTTAGGTCGTTATTTCCATGCACTCCACCTTTTTTAATTATTAATTAGATTATATATATGTATCTTGATTATTTGTAATTTGGATGTTTAATATGTCATGCTCATATATTTAATCTATTTATCTATATTGATAAAGAGTTAAGATCTGTCTTATATTGTGATCACATATTATTGTTCTTCATCGTTCTCCATTCTCTTTAAACACAAAAGTACCCTCAGTTCTGTTAAAAATTAAAAAGAACTCAACACGCCCCAAAACTTAAAGCCTTCCTTTTCTAAGCAGTAAGCACCGTTTATGCAGAGAGTTGAGGCGGCGATGGTTGTTGGGCTGTTCACTGCAGAGATCTCAGAGAGAGAAGCAATCGTGGCTGTAAGGAGTTAAAGGGGTTTTGGGGCCTTTTCCAAACGGAGGACTAAGGCCAGGGCTCTACATATCTTCATTCATTCAGTCACCGAGATCCATCATTCCTTCATCCCTTTCATTGAATCCGTCATGGCTAGCAACTGCAGATTCAACTCTGCCGTGTGGGCAAAAGAGAAAGCAGAAGCAAAGTTTAAGGTTGAAGACTACCAAGGTGCTGTTGACTGTGCCTACATTGCTAAGGGTATATTTCCCGGCCTCGACGGCATCGACGACCTGTTGGCTGCCTATCAAGTTCATCTTGCAGCAGCAAAAAAAGATTGGTCTGCTGTTCTTGGTGTAGATGACTCAGCAAATCTGGGTGAAATCAAGAAACATTACAAGAGAAAAGCAATGGTGGTGCACCCAGATAAGAATTCTTCAGAGGCGGCTACTGATGCATTCAAGTTTGTAATGGAAGCATATGAAGTTCTTTCTAAGAACAGTCAGAGTGCTCTCAATTCATCATGGAATCAACAATCACAACCGACTGCCCCTGCTTCATCACAGAATCATCAATCCCAACCGGCTGCCCCTGCTTCATCATCGAATCATCAATCCCAACCGGCTGCTCCTGCTTCATCTTCGACTAGTCAATTCCAGCCGGCTTCATCTCGTTTTGAGAGACCATGCCCGAGGTGCCACAAGGTTTGCTTCTTTGATACTCTCAAGTGCACCTCAATCACATGCCGTGCTTGTGGACGCAGATTTGTTTTCTAAAGCTGGAAAGAAGCCCGCTTAAAAAAGAAAAAAAAACCATAAAAATAAATAAATAAATAAAGAAGGAGAAACCCCATGGCCTCACTGGCTCAACTGGTAATACCTCACTTGATGGCTCAACTGGTAATCTCCCGCTTCAGGAAGCGAGAGGTAGCCAAGTTCGAACCCTCATGGCCTCACTTGGTGACTCAACTGGTAATGCCTCACTTGGTGGCTCAACTGGTAATCTCCCGCCTCAAGAAGCGAGAGATGTCAAGTTCGAGCCCCCATGGCTTCACCTGGTGGTTCAATGGGTAATGTCTCACTTGGTAGCTCAACTCATAATCTCCCGCCTCAGGAAGCGAGAGATATTAGGTTCGAGCCCCCATGGCCTCACTTGGTGGCTCAATTGGTAATGTCTCTTTTGGTGGCTCAACTGGTAATCTCCCGCCTCAGGAAGCGAGAGATGCCAGGTTCGAGCCCCATGGCCTCACCTGGTGGTTCAACTGGTAATGCCTCTTTTGGTGACTCAACTGGTAATCTCCCGCCTCAGGAAGCGAAAGATGCCAAGTTCGAGCCCCTATGGCCTCACTTGCTAGCTCAACTCGTAATCTCCCGCCTCAGGAAGCGGGAGGTGCCGGGTTCAAGCTCCCATGGCCTCTTTTGGTGGCTCAACTAGTAATCTCCCGCCTTAGGAATCGGGAGGGGCCTGGTTCGAGCCTCCATGGCTTCACCTGGTGGCTCAACTGGTAATGCCTCACTTATGGCTCTTCAAGCCCCCATGACCTCACCTATTGGCTCAACTCGTAATGCCTCACTCGGTGGCTCAAGCCGCCATGGCCTCACCTAGTGGCTCAACAGGTAATGCCTCACTTGGTGGCTCTTCGAGCCCTCATGGCCTCACCTGCTGACTCAACTCGTAATGCCCCTATTGGTAGCTCAACTGGTAATCTCGCGCCCCAGGAAGCGGGAGGTGCCAGGTTCGAGCCCCCATGGCTTCACCTGATGTGCCCTAAGGCCAGTGGAAGGATCTCCCAAGTTTGATTTTGGATATTCAAATTATTATTTTCTTCTTAATTTCTTCTTGAAAGGTTATACATGTATTGTCCAAGATAATCAATTTTAAATAAAATTCTTTTTATGATTGTTTTTATCTTATTAGCCATCATTATTGAGTGAGTTGTCCTTGTATATGTTTATCTATTTCAATCATAAAATAAGAAATCTTTTAATTTAATTGTGATAATTTGAAGATAATCAACATGGGTGGTATCACAAACTTTGAAAATGCTCACACAACTCAGTCTAAGACTCCATATCCAACTCAATCCAAAAAGGGAATATCCATTAAACAAGTTATCTTTCCAAAACAGAATGAAATTACATTGCTGTGAAAGCCTTCTTCCCACCTCCTCCTGAGGATCCAACTGGAATCACCTTCAACACATTGAACCTCACTGTCTTCGACAATGGCCTGAGGAAGATGAATAAGAAGCATTACATAAATGTACCAGTACTAATTCCAAATAGAAGAATGATGCTAAGAAGCCCAGCACAAGAACACTAAAGCTTTGCTCGGGCTGTAGGTTTTACAAGTGGATCTCAAGGATCAGAGACTCAGAGCATCGAAACCCCCGACAGATGAATACAATCTTAATACACAAAACTGACAAAAGAGCCCCTTCATATTGCATAGAAAGTTGATTTATTTTCATTCACGTTTAGCACAGTTGGAAAGTGCTTATTACTGCAACTACAAAGTTTAAGAAGTTCTTAGACCATTAATATCTACCCAAAAAATAGTGCAAGTAAGGGTTCAAATTTTCTATACATGACATTACAAGCATGATCAATCCAATGTGTTGAAACCATTTTTTTTCTGATTATAATTGAACTATAAGCCAAACTTACAAAGGAAAATATGGATTGTAAGTATTTATGAGCCAAGCATTAATCCAAGAATGCTTCTCCTCAATTGATAAAAAATACGCGAGATTATCATCTATGATAGTTTACACACAACCAAAAGATAAAAAAACAGCACTAGTCAGGGAGGCCCAACGGTTGCAAGTAGAAGGTACTAATGTACTAGAAGGGCAAGACCAATCTGATAAATAATGACGACATAGATTCTGGAGAATAATGAACATTATTTTTTTTGAAAGATAAGAATAATAAACATTATTGTGATGGGCAATCTGATAAATAATGACAACATAGATTCTGGAGATCAATGAACATTATTGTGATGGGATAGTGGAAAAGAACTCAAAACCAAGTTTAGACAATAGGAAAATGACTCTAATGATAATGATGATGGTGTCCATTGTGTACTTCATCTTTTAAAAAGGCCCACATGGTAACCAACAAATATGCATCTAGTTTGTCAAGGTAAAGATCTTTGGGATTTACCTGCACTGTCCAATAATAACATGATCACCCTCCTTTACACGAAACATGGAGACATGTGTGCAAGAATGTTAGAGTGCCTCTTTTCATATCTGAAAGCCAAAAACAGCAGTCATTGGTTCTTTGCTATTTGGAAATTGAAATGTGTAATAGAGGGTCATTTTTCAGCCTACCTCCGATATTTCTTACCATAGTGAAGGTAGTTACGCCGGACAATGATGGTTCTCATCATCTTGCCACTGTGGCAGGTACTAGCTATGATACAACCTCTAATGGAAACAGTCCCAGTGAAGGGACATTTCTTGTCAATATATGTACCTGCATATAACACAATAACCATCAAAATAAATCATATTTACTCGAGGGTAGCTGACCACCATCCATCTTATGTCGTTGAACTTTAACCACATTTAGATATAGCCAAATCACAAGAAGGTACAACACTTGGTAGGGGAAATGGTTACTTGGTTGTCAATTCATTTGATCATAACAGAATTCCAAATTGGAAGCTACATCAGTGAACAACACCTAAAACAGATTTGAGATTGCTTGCCAAACTTAGGGGGAGATAACACTTAAACACACATTTTTCTCGAGTGGATTTCAGCACACAAAGATCAGAACTTCATGATTTTCAAAATTCTGTACCAGCTAACCTATTGTCCCTTTTCATATGATGATAACTCACAGTACATGTTTGACGGCAACAATGTGGCTTAGAAAATAACAAATCTTTCCCATCATTAAAGATTAGAAGTGAGCCCATATGTTGACTTTAAATTAACACCCATACATTGAAGTGAATTTTGAGGAAAGGACACAGATAACACTACTCCAGGAAAAAAGATTAATGACATACCAAGGTGGCACACACAGTCATGCCAGACCTTTTCTTTTTTCTTTTTCTGTTTTTGGAATGACATGGGTATCTCTAATCCACGTGGAGGTGGTATCAATTCACAAGTGCATGAAGCTGCCTACAAGTCTCGTGTATCGGGTTATTCTAAAAGGGTTCCATGTAGAACCCAAGACTTAGTCTATTACTACAAGCTTAAGCTAATTGAGCTACCCATTCAGTCTCCAGTCATGCCAGACCTTTCACCATTGAATAAATGTCAATAGCAATTTGTAAATTGGTAAACCAGACCTTAAAACCTGCTACTATGAAACCAGATCCTGCCACTGTCAAATTCCTTGGTTTTTCTCATGAAACACCAAGGTCAAGACAAATGCCAACTTCGAACATGTAGGTTTCAAGAATAGAGGGAATAAGGAGGACTGCAATAGATGGAAGACACCCAGGAATAGCTACTGTCACCATAAGTAGCCAGGGAGAACCGAACCATATTCAAATTCACAGCATTACTACTGATTAAATCTTGAGAGAGCATATAAAGAAAATTTCCAGGGATATAAAGTTTTCTTTTGCAACCTGACTTTTGTTGTGCCTATAATCCTTGAGTAAAGATCTTTCGAACCCATCCATCTCTGTCACACATTCATATGGGCCCATCAGAACTGACCCTAACTACTGTTGGATCCACGGGGCGTAACACCACAACTAGGAGGACCTGAACAAGATTTTTTGTGTGTCCATTCTTAAGGCCTGCATCTATCCATCCCACCCAACTTCATGAATTGAACCCATCCAGTTGGATCCCATGCAATGTTGTGGGCTTAGTTTGTCATTAACACACAGACCCAGTGCTCAGGTGACCAATGATCATTAGTTCATAACACAACAATCAGTAAAAAGGAGAGAAAAAATACCAGTAAGCAAACCTTCTATTGCTCTTCCAGAAGTGGTTTCCACCCTTTCCAGGCCTCTTCCCCTTCCCACATTTCTTCGAACTAACAATAACCCATCACAATGAGAAGAATCAACCGCAAATGCATCCATTTTGTATCATGCCAAAACAAAGGTTTCATTTGGAGTAATTCAAAGAAAAGTGCTTTCTCAGAAAATAACCATTTTAAACTCTCCCCCTCCCCTCTCCAAAAGAAAAAAGAAAAAAAAATGTTTTTTCTGTAATTCTTACCTCACGAAAACTTTAGGCTGATTCAAGAACGCCTTCTCGGTCTTCATCAAAAAACACAATAATATAAGAAATTCAACAAATCCTCAGATTAGGTAAATGCCCAGGTAGGAAAAACACATTTCCTCTAAGGTCGAAACCAAATGGCTACACGTGGCATCCGTGCATTCATATAAAACCTACTATGAAGTTTTTAGCCATCAGATATTCGGATGTAAGACTGTAAAATGGACGATTGAAATTGAAAACTGTATCCATTTCATGGCGTTTACGGCCAAAAACATTAGACAGAGCTGAATTTTGTTACTTAATAAATAAAAAATCTTCTTTTTACTTTCAAACGTACAAGGATTTGAATTCCATTTGCAGAAATTTTGGAAGTGAAACAATGATAACGCAATTCATCGAAAACGAACTAAAGAAAAAAGATAGAGTGAAGAAGGATGGCAAGAAATGAGCCAGAGACTTCAGAATCTAACCTGTTCCGCCATTATCGAGAAAGAAAGAGTGCTTGGGAAGAACTGAAAACCCAAATTCTCAAGCAGCCAAGGGAAATTTTCACCATTTATATTGTAGCTATGGACATGAACTTTGGGCCTGTCTGAGAAAAGAAGCCAAAGCATTGCATCTAAGTGATATCATGACAACTTTATTAGCTTCATAGTCACAAGCTGAGGAAGTTATAAATTCCATTATTTAAAATATAAAAGTTATTTTAAATTATATTTCATTTATATAATATTTTTTTAATGTAAGGTTAATAATTAAATTTATATGTTTATATAATAAAAATTCACAAAATAAAATAGTTGAATCTAGTGACAAGATTTAATGACTTAAAGAACTATATGACTATCCAAAATGAGAACTCTAATCATTATAGTCTTTAGTTTCTTACAATTAAAATAAAATAATTAGATAAATATTTTTAACTATGTTACTTAATCTAATGGTGAAGATGTATTAAACTGACATTAAAGATATATCAAATTGACAAAAAGAAAATCAATGGATTTTTTTTTTATAAAAAAAAGAGACACATCAAATTGACATCAATCAAGGTTAGGTCTAAATATAAAAAAAAAAATAGCAAAGATTTACTATGAATTTTTATCAAAAGAACAAAATTTTTACATGTTTATTATATATACACATCTTCTTAGATTTTATGAAAGTTTTGGACTCTCTCATTTAAGGTGATGTTGTGGCCGTTATTTTCTAGACCAATGGAAATTAAAAGAGAGAGTTTTTTTTTTCTTAATTTATGTGTGAAAAATGGCAGAACCGAACCCGTCACAAGTCAATAGGTTTGAACAAATGCCTAACAAGCTAAGTTTGGACTATTTTATCCAAAATAAAACACATTAATTACCCTAGCTTTTGACTTCTTATGGCCAGAATAAAATCATTGGATGATATTTTTATCTACGATGCTCAACCAAATTATAAGAATACATCAAATTCACATCAATTAAGATTAGATCTAAATATAAAGAAGAAAATAATATTTTAAGTAGTTTAAGTTTATCACTAAATGAATCCGAAACAAAGCTCGCACAAATTGATTCTAGTTTCGAGAAGATCTAAGACATATTCTTATCTAATTTATAGTAGTTTTCTGTTATAAATTATAAAATCAATAGCTTATAATAGGTATTTTAAAAGACTAAAAATCAGTGAAACTTAACTTATTTTTTACTCTAACTTATCTATATACATGTGTTACACTTTGCAAAACTAAAGAGTGGGCCCTAATTAGAAAGGCTTAGCTCATGTCCGGTTGTGTTAAAACTCATACCAAGACTGTTGTTTAAATCGTAAGATGTAATATATATAAACGTGACTCGACAAGAGTCAATGAATCGGGTCTATTTATTTATAAATGGATTTAGATCCAGTCTAGATATTTATTAAATGAGTCAAATTAGATCTAGTTATTTATTAAATGGGTTGAGCCGAGTAACGAGATTAATTCAAATCAGATCTTGTCACATACATTTCTGAGTATTCAAACCAAATGATTCAAAATAAATAGTGATTGCCAATTTTAATGCATTTAAAATAGACAACTAGAAGCAATGCTTTGATAAGTGAATACTAACATTTAATTGGAAGGATACTCCATCGTTTTGAATTCTTTGAAATGGAACTTTATTTAAATTTTATTTTTGAAGATAATTTTAGCGGTCAGTTAAAATCTTATTGTCACAAAATTTAACCTATAAGAACTGGATAGGTTGTCAGATTGAGAAAGGGAAACTACTATTTGAAAATGAAACTCAAATTTGACTTAAAATTCTATTGAATTGAATAACTCGGACAATTTTTTAAATTCAACTCATCTAACCAAACTTTGATAAAACTTGTTGACTCACTTGAATTGAAATACCATCCCATAAGCACGACTCACCATAATCTGTGAAGTTGTTAAACTATGCCATAGAAAGACATTTCATATTTTGATTGGCTAAATTTTCAAATCAATTTCATTTTTAAATAAAGAGTAAGGTTCAAGTCATGTATTTTGTGTGAAGAAAAGGAGGAGATAGTGTAGGCCCCACTATCACCATTTCATCGAAAGTAATAAATTTCACACATAATTAATCGAAGTATATTAGTAAAATGATGATTCTATTCAATCATTTCCTCACAATTGGTTTAAATTCGAAGAGCAGTAGATGCCACTTCTCTCACCAATCTAATAGTTTATTTAAGTTTAAATTAATCTCTTTAATCCATTATTTATAAAATCTGCCTTCATCCTTAATTGTCAACACAACTCAATTTAATTCCAAATTCAAAATAATATTATTCAATCTAAACAATAATTGGAATTGATTCCCAACCTAGTTAGCACAAGTTCACTTGTCCAAGCCATTGCCACCCTTTGATTACTTAGTCCATTAATTCATTCTCGCCCTCAATTTTTGAGATAAAAAATAAAATAATTGAATAACTGTTTTTATCTATAATATTCAACCCAAAAGTCAAAATGCATCAAATGAAAAAAAAAAGTTAAGAATTTTTCTTTTGTAAAATAAAAACTAGCAATTTCATCGGTTGAAATCCATCATAAAGTTAAATTTTACATGGAGCCCTTGCGTCTAAAGTTAATTCCATATGAAGCCCTCATGCTTAGATGCTAGACTCCAAGGCATTGTGTAGATTCAGCCTTGTTAATTATTAAAGAGAAAATTCCCACACTAAGTCTCACTCTAACAAAATTGTCTTGATTTCAATGTTTAGTCATGCATAAAGTGCTGCTGTAAATCCGGACCATTGGATCCTTGACAGTGACTGGTGAGCAAGGGTTGAAAAAATGTTCACGCCCGATAAATTAATTTTTTTTTTACTTAAAACCATCAATATCGATGATATATATCGGATATCGTCTGATATCGGCCAAATATCAGCTGATATATATAGGTTTTAAAATCGATACATATGGGCCAATATTAAAACCCCTGCTAGTAAGCACATCCAGACCGTTCAGTTAAAAATAGGGAGCATCAACTGCACTTCATCCCTCTCATTCACTTAATTTTTATTGGCTTTCATCATTATAAATGTCAATATCCAGTTGCATATTTTTTGACAACGAGGGTATCATCAAATGAGAGATTTCACCCTCCATTGAAGGAATACCAAGTTCAAAAATCAAGAGCTCTGGTTTCTCATCTGCTAATACAAATGCATCCAATAACCTTCCAAAGCCTCAAAGAATCATCACCAAACAGAAAAGGCCAATGCGCCACTGACAATCTCTACCGCAACATGATCTGCTGCTGAGATCCTCAATAAAAAATCGGCAACAAGCCATAATAATACATACACTAGATTCCAGCCCCTACATATACACCATACCCTCTCTTTGATACAATTTTCCCAGTAAGGTATGGAGATCTTGAATAACCTCAGTCAACTAATCGTTAGTTCAAAAACGAAATGCCGAGGATGCTGACAGTTGCTACCGGATTGGATGGTACTGAGCTGATATTCTTCTCGGGGGGAGCTTGCGAAGGATATAAAGGACGAGTGCTGAAGGCAGTATCTCGCACAGCTGATTTTAGCAATAAGATAAGAGAGAAGAAAGCAACTGATCAGAATTGAAAGAATACTTTCTTTGAAATGATGGCAGCAAATACAAGGCTTGAGAAAGACACTACTTACCATATAATAAATAAGGTTTAGAACAGGATGATTCATAACCTCAAGGGATGCATCAGTATCAAATGCGGATATCCCAACCTGCAGTTCATAAACTTAGTAAAGAATGTAGCCATGAATAAAGTTAAAACGAAATTAGGAACGCCATTAAACTCAAAATCCGTCTGGTTAAGTGACTCAAATAATTTAGAAATCTTTTATTGCTAATGATCTAAAGAGAACTCGCAAGAGCTACTTAGCCCATGGTTTGGGGATCACAACCACTAATCCAGTGATGACCACCATGAATAAACAATCTTAACAAGTTCTTGTTGGTGTTGCTGTATCTTTTATAAAAAAAATGCTAAATGACTCAAAAGTACAACTTTATGATTTCAATGAGCACTTGCCAACTATGATTGGCGCTAGCCAAAGGTCAATAAGGTTTAAAAGATTTTCATAGAGCCCCCATAAAGTGGAGACATAGGATAAAATGACTCTCGTTCATACTTGCACTTGCGGATTCTAATATATCAAATAACCAACAATTCCATGTATTAACAAAGATAATTGCTCAACCCTGAAGGATTAGCTTGATGGTCAATTTTTACCTTTGTTTGTGGGAGGTCTTGGGATCAAGCTCCCCTCGACACAAAAAGGGGGTCACTCCCCTTAGTTTTGTACCCGGCGTGTGTAGATTGAGAGATTTACACATGTCCCAAGGATTAGTAGGTAGGACACTTGGATACCTTGGTCGAAAAAAAAAAAAAAAAAGATAGTTGCTCTACTTCCAAAAAAAAAAAAGAAGATAGTTTTCCAATGGTACCTACATGCATGTAATGCCATAAAATCAGTGTACTCACCACAATGCATCTTATGAGAAAGCAAGTGAAACATATAGCTGTAACAGAGCCAACCTGCAGCAGACCAAAACTATTAGAATATTACAATATTACAGAAGGTTGAAATATCTAATAGATTCTAGGAAGCATATTATGCATATAATACATCAGGATCATCATAATCCTAACGATATTATGCATATCATGCATCCCAACATCATTTCGTTTCACCCAACAAAAATATGAAAAAGAGCACCTGGGCCACTAAAGAAAAAGGTCTCTTTTTTTTTTTAATCCAGCAAAACAGTAACAAAACGGTGCAATACCACATATTTTACTACCATTTAATCAATAGTTGATTAAATCAGCAGAAGCTAGCCATTGACAGCTCTCAAGTGTGTCAAAGGTTATCTGCTCTTTAGACAAAGCTTGCCAAATCTTTATCATACAATCTGATAAAATATGTACAAACCTCATGGAGATTTTTCCGCCGCCCTTTTGATTCAATGGGGAAGCATCTCAACATATAAAATAGTCTGCAAAAAAGATGGTTGACATGACATTGAGGACAAACATTAAAACAATGTCAATATGTCATATATTATTATAATCACCAGACAATATCCCATCTATCTGGGGCCAGTTTTATGAGTTCTTCTCCACCAAAAGATTCAAAAGAACTCCAGCTTTTTAAATGGTAAAACAACTCAAACCGGCAACCTTAGTAGCTGCAACAGTGAGGACCTTTTAACTGTGCCACTTAAGAATTATGACCGTAAAAATCATATCAAATTCTTTTGGTTACTCTCTTCAGAAGAAAGGAAAACATACCTTCCTCCATATATCAGGAAGCCCAATGCTGCAATAAATGATACAACTGCAAAAAGTAGCAGGTGTGCTTCAGCAGAAGTACAATACATATGAGAGGAGAGAAAGCATATGCTACTTGAGGTACTGCCTTCATGACAGGCAAATGAGAAATGGTCATGTAATCTCTCTCCAAATAAACAATACCCCCACTCCACATAAAAGGGGTGAAAAAAAAAAGAGGATTCTTCCCCTCTCATCTTTCTCCTCTCTCCACCGCCAAAAAAAAAAAAGGATTCTTTCCAAGGATACATTCATACTTTTAGTCAAACCCATATATTGAGGCATCCCTGCCCCTACCATGAATGTGAGAAAATTCAGTCAAACCCTTCCCCAGTCCCCCATGATTGGCAAGCATCTCAACCCAGTAGGATCAGAGGGATTTTATTGAAGTGAGCCACAGCATCAGGAATGTCCTATGGCATGGTTCAATTGAGCAGAGAGGATTAGTCTAGTCATATGACATTCCAGGCCACACGATCCCAATTGATTAATGTGGGCACTTTCAATAACCAATATGCCCTGGCATGGATGAACTAAGCAGGAACCCAAGATATACTCCATACTTAACAGATACATTATCTCACTAGCCCATGTGAAGGACACCTGATGGAATTTAAAACGAAGAACAACTAAACAAGTAAAATTGAACATTTTTCACTGGGCCAGCATGCTTAACACTCAAGAAAGAGAGAGGACATGAGATTAAGTAAGAATGCAAACCTGCTATAAATACATTTCCGATGGTATCCACAACACTGTTGTAATTAATCCACTGATATATCCAGATACAGACCTGATGCGAAGAGCTGTCACATAAGCATCTAGCCATTTACATAACTTGCAAATGCAAAAGTACTACCATTTATAAGTTTCTAAATTCATTTTGAATCATCTGTTAAGAATTTGACAACCATTAGTCACAATTTTTCTAACAGTGACTTTTAGTTACATTGAACATGTTATATCCTTTAGTTACCTGAGACCTTCAAAGAAAACCATAAGAAATACAGATTATAGATGGAAAAGCAGTGAGGATCAGTGTTTCTATGTTGGATGCACCACTACAAAGTGTACAATATGACTTACTCATCCCAAATATTTTACATTAAAACCAATTTAAACTGAAGTTATGTAAAACATATTTAAATTTAAATATTAATAGAAGAAGTTCAATATTTACAGATAAAAGTAAACATAATAAATTATAATTATAAATGAATATTAAAGAAGTAAGAATCTGTCCCCTCATCATAAGATCTGGGTGAAGCAAGCCCATCAATTTCGCAGGCCTGTATCCAACATTTGTGCCCCAAGTCACATAGTAACAGTTAACAAAGAGAGGGAAACTCTTTAGAATTAAAGTAATACAAATCAAGGCCCAATCCGATGGCATTAATGTGTCACTGCTTCAAGTACAAAAAGATGACTCCACAAAAATTATATTGGGGGGGAAAGAAAAAGAGGACAAGTATTCAAATGCTGAAAGCAAAAGAATGACTAGCTACCATGAAACATTGCATGCCACATCAAGGAGAAGATTAGGTGCAAGCCATTAGCAACTTCAGTATTTGCAAATAATGAGACTACAGATACAATTGACTAATGAAATAAAACATGTTATTTCGGAAATGGAATTGCAGATAAATAATTTGCTTATTTCACAAAAACACACCTGAATAAAATATATTCCACCATTAACTGATATATATACGATCCTGAACTTCTCAGTTGGAAGACTTCGTGCCTGCCAGCAATCAAGAAGTATACTTTTCAAAAAATAATAATAATCAAGAAGTATGCACCTTATTAACTGTTTCCATCTGGTTGCATGTAACAGGAAGAAATGGAACTTAGAGTTGAACTTCATGCCAACCTGATGATATACTTCCGCCCAAAATAGGACAAGCAGAGTGTATGTGGAAAAAAACAAAATCCCAGGAAGGTCTAGAAGAACCAATGTAAATACCTGGTTCAGGGGAGAAAATTTTCAATAAGACAAGATGTAAGCAATAAAAATATACACACTTTATGGAGAACCAAAGTTGAAGACAGAGAGTTAAATAGCAGGAAGTAGAACAGACTAATTTGCAATTTTTTACTAATGATGGTACACATCATCAATGAGGAAACTGTGCTGGGCCAGAGTGGGCTCAACTAATCTAGCCATTTTTGGCCTTGGTTTGAACTGAATCTATAGGCTGAGGCCTGAGCACAGTCAATTTTTTCTGGCCTCATAGCCAAAATGCTTAGATTAAGGCCCATGTCAGCCTAATGTCCCACAAATGAGCCCGTCAATCCTAAGTTAACATAGTCAGGTCAGACAATCGGTGAATGAGGCATGTCCAGGATTCTGGACAGAGACCAGGGTTATGCCTGAGTTCTCATGAATAAATGAATTTGCTGGAACAAGTATTTGCTGTGCCAAAATCAAATTCAAACAACGGAAGCAAGCAAAAACAAAAAAATCAAGCAAGCATCCACAGAGAAGACACGAATTTTACATGGTTCAGCCGATGCCTACGTCCACAGGCAGCAACCAGATAAGTTCCACTAATTCCAGATGGAGGTACAGCAGACAAACTTCTCTCTCAATTACAAAACAAACCCACGAAAATTTTCTCCCCCCTGTTTCTCTCTCCTCACAAACCAAACTCTTGGTGCCACATACACAGCTGAACCCACAGACAGAGACTCTCGTCTTTTTCTTATAAAAAAAATCACCAAACGAAGAAAGAGGGAGGGAGAGAGGAAATTTCTAAATTAAGGGACTGCTAAAATCGAGCCAATCTTAACAGTATCCTAGCAGAACAACCCAATTGCAACTTACAATCCCTTCCATGGATTAATTCAGGCTGTACAAGGTTCTGTTAGACCTCAGCCCATGATGCATGGTTGCCTAGGATCCAATAGGATTGTTGAATTTGCAGACATCCTACGCTGCTTAACTAGAGGCAGATGGGCCCAACATACAAGAACAATAGTAATATAGCACTTCTGTCTTCAATAGGGAAAATATGATTATTCATCTACCTCTCATGCTCTCTAGGAACATTACCTTCAATTGTACAATAATACTGATTTAGTTTCCTCCATTGGTGATGTGTACCATCATTAGTTTATTCATTATAAATAATATAATTCATAATTACTCATTCAAAATAAGATAATTTTCTTTTTATGATTGTTTTATTTTATTAACCATCATTATTTTATGAATTGTCCTTATATATGTTTATCTATTTCAATCATAAAATAAGAAATTATTCAGTCTAAACATGGTATCTTTTAATTTAATTGTGATAAATTGAAGATTTCCCGTTTTATCCGTACAACTTAAGCTAGTCTTTCAATTTATCGTAATAAAATGAAGAGCGAGAAGTATCCATTTATAACGAGCTATTAATAAAAACATCGGCAACAATAGCAATTCTCTAAATATATTCTACTTGGATAAAATGATAAAGATAAATATTTAGAAGTTAGTCCTTCATATAATTTTTGACTAAAAAAATATTATTTTGTTATTACATAATTACTCAGTGTGCAAATAATGTTATTTTTTATTAAATATAATTCACGTATGAAGCATGTAGTCACACTAGTTATAAATTATACATTATTTCATCATAAATTAGATTAACTAATTTTTATAAGTTTTCCTTTAAATTAGTATGATGAGTTGGATTAAAAAGTTTATACATGAAAAAGTTAATTAGAGAGTGTTTCTCAATAGATTTATAATAAGTAAAGATTCCATTTAAAAAATAATGACACTCATATGGGGAAATATTATAAACAATTCACAGTGTTCTCATTCGCAAAGATTTTATCCAACTTTATTTTTCACAATTTTAGGTATAAGCATGTATAACCCCAATTCTAATAGACCCAAAAGCTGAGATCAAGCATTAGAAAATTCAGATTCTGGATAATAGGCTAAGGTTGAAATATTACTGGGATTCGATTATTTATTTGTATATTTCAGATTGGATCTAGTTGGAAAAATAAAAACTTGTATGAAATTCGAGTTGGATTGGGTTGAAAAAATTAAAATCAACTCGATTCGACCCAAGTGCAACAAGTTTTAAAACGGCATTTGAGTTGACTCGAGTCAGAAATTCGGGTCAGGTCGAGTCAAATGAAGTTGATTAGGTGAAAATATATGGTGGCCATTTAGATACTTGACTTTCTTTTAAGAGACACCTGATTTCAAAATTTTGTGTGAAAATTACCATTTTGTCCCTCAAATTAAAAAAAAAAAGACTAGATTCCTCCACCCAAAACTGAGGGGCAAAATGATGAGCTCGCATAAAATTTTGAAAGTGGGTATCTTTGAAAAGAAAATTTGAGTGTCTAAATAGCTATCCGAAAATTTATAATAAAATTGAAATGATTTTACAATTAACCTAACCCATTTGATTTTATAAATGTAAAACCTAACCCATTTGATTTCTGGATCATACCAATCTGGTTAAAACCCAACTCTATACATACGTTGTTCCTTAATTAATTCTTATATTTTCCAATTAACCTTTTCAAATTATTAGTCTGGCGGTTGGAGTTGGCAATCTCTAATGCTATTGTAAGTGTTCATCATCTCCACGGCAAGGGTATTTTGAGATAATATACACGATCATTCATTCCAGACCCAGATCGAACATTCCTTCATTCCTTTCATTCATTCCGTCACCAACATCGATCATCCCTTTCATTGATTCCGTCATGGCTAAGGACTGCAGATACAACTCTGCCGTATGGGCAAAAGAGAAAGTAGAAGCAAAGTTTAAGGTTCAAGACTACCAAGGTGTTGTTGATTGTGCCTACGTTGCTAAGGGTATATTTCCCGGCCTCGACGGCATCGACGACCTGTTGGCCGCCTATCAAATTCATCTTGCCGCAGCAAAGAAAGATTGGTCTGTTGTTCTTAGCAGGGGTCGAAATATCGGCCGATACATATCATATTGGCTGATATGTATCTGTTTTTTAAGACCGAACGATATCGGCCGATACGATATATATCAGCCATACAAAACGATTATCGGCCGATATGACCGATATTCGGTCCACAATATCGGTCACCATATCGGCTGATATGCATAAATATCGGTATTTAAAATTTATTTTATTTTTTTTTTTAAAAAAGAAACCCGATATGGTTTTTCATGGTTTTTTCAAGGTTTTCCACGGTTTTTTGCGGTTTTTCAGGTTTTTCACGGGTTTTAACGGTTATTCACGGTTTTCCTCAGTTTTTTGCGGTTTTTGAGGTTTTTTGCGGTTTTTCGTGATTTTTTCACTGTTTTGAATAGCGGAGGAGAGAGAAATGTAAATATCGGAGGAGAGAGAAACTTATAGGCCGATATTGTGGACCGAATATCGGTCATATCGGCCGATTGAAGCTGAAAGAATCAGCAGAAAAGAATAGAAAGAAAAAAAAAAGATAAAAATAGGAAGGATGAGAATGGAAGGAACCGTGCAAACAGAGAAAACAAGGACTAGCCGATTGAAGAGAGAAAAAAGAGGAAAAAAGAAGAAGAAGTTGCCGTGAAGAGTGAAGTCGGCCAACAAGTGGTCGGCTAAGTTGGGGAATGGGACCCACCTAACCTTGCTTATTTTAACACCTCCAAGTACTGTAACACCCCTTTCTCAATGAAGTGGAAAATTACCAAAATGCCCCTGAGTTGTTAAATTAATTATTTTGTGATGTTAAGTAAGGAAATAGTGGGCCCATTGCTCAAAATAAAATCATATGAGTACATTATGAATGTTAAGTTTGATTGGATGGGTAATTTTCATCAATTGGGTCAAAAATGGCTAAATGGGTCAAAGGGCCCAAATGGGACCCATCGGGTCTCACTGAATTATTTGACCGTTTTGTGAACTTAAATTAAATGAGGTTAAGCTTATTTGATTGGAAATCAAGGCAGGAAAAATGGGTAGGCCTGATCCATATGTGAAAACCATTTACAAATGACCAAAATTCCATATTTGGGTCATGGAGTCAAAAACGGGTCAAGGAGCTAAAAGTTGACCCAACGGGTCGAGTTGACTATGGTTGACCGTGTGGACCCTCAAGGGAGCTAAAATATGAGTTAAATCAGTTTGAGTTAACTGATTTTATTTAATTTGAATTAAGAATGAGTTGACTCAAATGCATTAAATGATTGTCAATTAATGAGGTGAGTTGGACATGTGAGTCAAAATGGAAGTCAATGAGACTGTAAATCAGTGAGTTTAGATGGAATATGAATAGGTTGGCTCAGCTTTAACCACCAAAACAAGTCCCACACGTTGGGGACTTGTTGGGGTGATTTTCATGATGGGTTTTAAATGAGAATACATGGAAATTGGATGAGATGCTTGGGGAGTTGAAAGGGTGCATAGGTAGGTACCAAGGGGTGCCTTGGATAGCACCCAAGACCCATCGTTTTTTATAAGAATTGATGAGGGAATGGAGGGGTGTTGATGGCTGAAATACAAAACCAATGAACACCATCACTTGGCCAATTTATCATTGCAAAGCCTAAGATTTTCCTCATCTCTCTCTCCCTCTCTCCTCTCTCCAATTCGTTGTTCTTCTTGCCTGGAACAACAGAGGTTTTGGCATCAAATATTCAAGCACAGAACAGCAAAAGAAAAGAAGAAATAAAAGGGAGAAAACAAGGTCAAAGACAAGGAGGAAGTTTGGAAAATTTGGTAAGTATCTTTAAGATATTTTGGTTTAAAAACATAAAACAAGTAGGGTATGTATTGGGCCATGGTCATGGTCGAATACACCAATGTTTAACCTTGATTATGGAGGATTTAAAATGGTGAAAATAACCATTGGGTTCGGCCACCATGGCGGGCCGAACCCCATGTAAAAGATTGCATAGTTTTCATGTTTTGGAAACATGAAAATCATGGGTTTTATGGACTGATTTTTGGGTCATTTTGTGGCCGAAATAAGTAAGGTTTTAAAGAGTGATGATAAGGTTTAAAGGATGGAAATTGAGAACATGGAGTTCGGCCACTTTGGATGGCCGAACCCCATGGAAACAATTGGGTGATTTGGATGATTTTTGGAATTTAAAACCATACAAGTATAGGACTGTTTTTAGATGTTTTATTGACATAAAGTGTATGTTTCAAAAGGTTAAAACATGGACTTGAAGGTCATCAAGGACTGAAGTTTATATGGTCTAAATCAGTGGATTAAAGGAGTGGAAATGGACCATTGGGTTCGGCCACTTTGGGTGGCCGAACCCTATGGAAAAAGTTGATTAGTGTGTATGATTTTTGAAATTTAAAACCATGCACGTTGGGACTGTTTTTACATGTATTATTAGATTTAAAATACATGTTTTAAAGAGGGTTTCTAAGAGGTATAAAGGCAGCAAAAGGGTACTGATATTGCATGATTTAAATAACACCTAAAGCATGTTTGAAAGACCAAAACTTGGACATTGGGTTCGGCCACCTTGAATGGCCGAACCCCATGTAAGTAATTGGTATGATTTGGTGAGGTTAATTTACTGTTTTGGTTGATGTTTATGTGGCTGAACCATGTGTAATTCATGGTTGGGTTAACATGTTAAATCATGAATAATCATGGGAAGTTGAGGGATTAATCAGATCAAGAGAATCATTGGGTTTGGCCATGTGCATGGCCGAACCCCATGGGGCTAGTTTTGGGATGAATGGACCAAGATTTATGGGTTTTCTTATGCATGTTAAATGAAATAAGGTTGCTGTTTTGGGTTGGCCATGGGATGGCTGAACCTTGTAGTTAACATGGCTAAATGGTAGAGCTTAACTTGTAAACAAATGATGGGATCATTGTGTAGGAGGATCATAGGGTTGGGCCATATGAATGGCCGAACCCTATAGATTGTTTTGTTGGAGATTATGACTTGGTTGTATGAGTTGGATTAAGTAAACATATGGATTTATCTTTGGACTTAGTGATAAGTAAATAAGCAGCCACTAAAGTAGATTACTTTTATGAACTTTGATTATGAGCAAGATTAGACATTGGTTATACCAATGGCAAATCTGTGAATACAAGTCAAACGAAGGGATTGATCAAAGGACTCACATGATGTGGTTGGGTCTTAGATATGAATGAACAAGTAAGTGATAGTATGATTTATTGATTGTTATATGGACAAGGTACCGGAAGTTGAATGACGTGCGAGTCGTGACCGGGTGACGCGAAAGAAAGATCAAGTACTGAAGTGAATCTTCTGTAGGTTTCCTACCTACTTGTAACTACGGTTTTTACCCAGTTCTCTTATGATACTCTTGTTTTAATATATGTGTTTCAAATGATATATTATGCATTAACAAATGGCATACAGGCATTGGCATCTCATGCATAGTCATGGGATAATGATTGAAGTTCTACAGTGATGGCTACGAATGTACATGATGGGGGTTGCTCATTGCATGTACATATTTTATAGAAGAGATGAAAGTGTGTTGTAATTTACCTTATCAGTGCAAGGCACGTCAAGTGATGGCTACGATTGTACATGATGGGGGTTGCTCATTGCATGTACATATTTTATAGAAGAGATGAAAGTGTGTTGTAATTTACCTTGTCGGTGCAAGGCACGTCAAGTGATGGCTATGAAAGTACATGATGGGGGATGCTCATTGCATGTGCATATTTCATAGCATTGTTTTACCTGTTTTTAATAATCATGTATTATGTTATGTATATGCATGTTTTATATGCTAACATGTGGCAGCCCTGATTCGGGAACCTACTGGGCATGTTGATCTAACGCCCTAATTCTATCATCAGAGGAGATTGCAGGTACAAGCAAAGGGAAAGGAAAGGTCATTGACCGGGAGGGGAGCTGAGCCTAAGTGCTTTAATGATGGATTTGGATTACGTTATATTACTGTCATTTGAATACTTTTATTGGACATGTAATAATTCGTTATTTGCTATGGTTTGATTAGGATAATAACCTGTGGATGGTTGATCTATGTTATTTAATGTTTAAGACTATTACTTGCTATCTCGTCTTTCTATTCCGCAATTATTCTAGATTATTCCGCATGTTGATGTTAGTTCCATGTGTGATTCGCTATCATGGTCTATTCCATGTACACATGGGTGGCCAGTTAAGGTTCAGACTTGGGTAGTCTGAACTTAACTCGCGTCGTGACGCCGCCCGCTCTCTTCCGATGTTTATTTAAAAAAAAAAAAAAAATTAGACTCTGAAATTCTCGGAAAGGGCGGGGCGTTATAAGTACTATAAAAAAAGGCCTTCGGAGATCGAATCTGGCTTAGAGGATTTGGAGCATTGAAGAATTTGGAGTTTCTTTTGGTAAGTGTTATTATTTGATTTTATTCTTTTTGTAATTAGTTTCTTTTATTTTAATTCATGTCTTAGTATAATTTATTTATCTTTATTTTCTTCAATTTAATGTCAATGTGATTAATTTCAGTTATAAATTAAAAAAGTCCATGAATCTTCTTATTTTTCTTTTTTTTAAATCCAAAATTCCAATGCATTGTAATTCTTAATTCTAAATTTTATTAATAATTAAAAGGCAGAAAAACCCTTAGAAATATGGTTTTCCACTTATTTATTTTTGTATGATGAAAGTTTGATTTTATTTTAATTCTTTTTATGGATTTATGTTAGAGATTATTCTAAGTTATTCAATAAAGGCAGAAAAATATTTTAGACTGAATAGAACTTGATTTTTTCAGTCTAAGGCTCTTTTTAAGAGAAGAAAAACTTTTAGATTCGAAATTGCAAGTTTAAGTTTTATTTAGCCTAAGGCCGGATTTGAATTTTCTTATTTTAATTGATTTTATAAATTTCACAATGAGGATTTTAATAGATGAAGAATTTGAGTGCATGATAAATAATAAATATGAGCTCCTTATTCTAGGCCTTGATATTATTTTTAAAATATGGAAAATAAAGCCTCCATAATTCTTTGACCCAGTTCCACTGTAAATATGTACAGAAGTAGTTTAGGTGTCTTTAATTTTATTTTTGTTAATAAATTCAAAAACTCTTGAAATTGATGAACTAGGTTGAAAAGAATTTAATTGCATCTTAATTTATGCTTTCTAAGTTAAATTGAGATTATTTCTATTTTTATATTACTTCCACTATTTTAATTAAAATTAGTTAGATTATTAGATTCTATGTTTAAATCTAGATTGTTTCTAAAATAAAATTAAAACTCATAGATTAGATAAATTATTTCACATTTATAATTTATCTCCATATTTCCTAAAGTTCTTAAAATACTTAATTCAATAGTGTATTTTCATGTATATATTTTCCTAAGTTCCGATGGGTTCAACCTCGCACTTAATCGCTATACTATCTAATGGTTCGTGTGCTTGCGAGTAATTATAAATTTAAAATTTACACAACAAATAGACATGCAGTCTTCATTTAAAAATTAGCTTTTCAATCTGGTCACATAGAAGCAAGCACTCATAGCAAAGCAAGTGAGGCAAGCTAGACTCAGCTACTGAATTTAAAATTTTCTTTTCAAGCCAAACCAGTAAAGGTTAGTATTGGGAGCCAACGCGAAGGGATTCCAAGTGAGAAATTAAACCAAAACGAAAGCAGTGCCTTCATTAGGGTATACAGTTTGGTCTTCGACGTCACGTTAGTTTCACATAATGGGGATGAGTGTTTCATTACATTTTCTAGAGAATGAACAAGTCTCATAACTGCAACGTCCTCACCCAACCAGTCCCAAATACACATACTTCTTAGACAAACCTCTAACTCAGAATCAAAACAGTTCACAAGCCATCCTTCCATGAAATGGTAAATGCCCATCCTGTCAAATCTGAAATATGAATCCAAGTGTGAAAATTAGCCAAATCAGTCGGTTGGACGATGTCTAAGCCAAGAGAGTTACATTGTGGAGTAATGATCTAATTTTTTGACACCCAAACCAATATGTTACCACCACAAAGCGCAACTCTAAAGAAGCATGATGGGTGATTTTCTCTATTATGGTTGTGTGAATCAGTAGAGAACTACACCGAAGGGATAAATAATTCACCTGTCAAATGGATCATAAATAATCTACATTTCTCCTTTCCATTTCAAAATCATAAGACTAGTTGAAGTTGAATTTTATCCACCTACTCTCCCTGCCATTTCCAACATTTCCCAACTAAAGATATATGGCCTGCTAAAACTTTTAAGAAACAGCCCCCTCTCTAAATAGAAGACTACGTCTCCCACGAGTTAGCCAAAACTAGTTTAAATGGGGCACAGCTAACAATAACCAACAATCAATATAAAAAAGACGGGGCTACATGAAAACACAAACCTTGATTTGAACGCCAAAATCTTTAACAACTCAAAAATTACATATTGGTCTTGATGAGATGGCTAACCATCATGCAACCAACATGGGTGGTATCACAAACTTTTAAAATGCTCACACAACTCAGTCTAAGACTCCATATCCAACTCAATCCAAAAAGGGATATCCATTAAACAAGTTATCTTTCCAAAATAGAATGAAATTACATTGCTGTGAAAGCCTTCTTCCCAACTCCTCCTGAGGATCCAGCTGGAATAACCTTCAACACATTGAACCTCACTGTCTCCGACAATGGCCTGAGGAAGATGAATAAGAAGCATTAACATAAATGTACCAGTACTAATTCCAAATAGAAGAATGATGTTAAGAAGCCCAGCACAAGAACACTACAAATGAATACAATCTTAATACACAAAACTGAAAAAAGAGCCCCTTTATATTGCATAGATAGTTGATTTATTTTCACTCAAGTTTAGCATAGTTGGAAAGTGCTTATTGCTACAACTATAAAGTTTAAGAAGTTCTAAGACCATTAATATCTATCCAAAAAATAATGCAAGTAATTGTTCAAATTTTCTATACATGACATTACAAGCATGATCAATCCAATATGTCGAAACCATTTTTTTCTAATTATAACAGAACTATAAGCCCAACTTACAAAGGAAAATATGGATTGTAAGTATTTATGAGCCAAGCATTAATCCAAGAATGCTTAAAGTCTCCACAATTAATAAAAAAAAAAGACTCGAAAATTATCATCTACGATACTTTACACACAACCAAAAGACAAAAAACAGCACTAGTCAGGGAGCCCAATGGTTGCAAGTAGAAGGTACTAATGAACCAGAAGGGCAAGACCAATCTGATAAATAATGACAACATAGATTCTGGAGAATAATGAACATTTTTTTTTTTTTTTGAAAGATAAGAATAATGAACATTATTGTGATGGGCAATCTGATAAATAATGACAACATAGATTCTGGAGAACAATGAACATTATTGTGATGGGATAGTGGAAAAGTAGAACTCAAAACCAAGTTTAGACAATAGGAAAATGGCTCTAATGATAATGATCATGGTGTCCACTGTGTACTTCATCTTTTAAAAAGGCCCACATGGTAACCAACAAATGTGCATCTAGTTTGTCAAGGTAAAGATCTTTGGGATTTACCTGCACTGTCCAATAATAACATGATCCCCCTCCTTTACACGGAAACATGGAGATATGTGTGCAAGAATGTTTGAGTGCCTCTTTTCATATCTGAAAGCCAAAAACAGCAGTCATTGGTTCTTTGCTATTTGGAAAATGAAACATGTAATAGAGGGTCATTTTTCAGTCCACCTCTGATATTTCTTAGACATAGTGAAGGTAGTTACACCGGACAATGATGGTTCTCATCATCTTGGCACTGTGGCAGGAACTAGCTAGGATACGGCCTCTAATGGAAACAGTCCCAGTGAAGGGGCATTTCTTGTCAATATATGTCCCTGCATATAACACAATAACCATCAAAATAAATCATATTTACTTGAGGGTAGCTGACTGCCGGTTCAAAACCACCATCCATCTTATGTCGTTAAACTTTAACCACATTTAGGTATACCCAAATCACAAGCAGATACAACACTTGGTAGGGGAAATGGTTACTTGGTTGTCAATTTATTTGATCAAGTAATTTGGAACAATTTCGAAATGCCATATAGGACAAGCATTTTGGGACGGAGGGAGTATTTACTTTTAGATTTTGCGAAAGTATTGGACTCCATGTTGGATGGATCAAATGAGAAATATGTGACAAAATTTATACATTTTTAATCAAGTACCTAACATTCGATTCATCCAACTGTCAACTCAATAGTTTCACGAAATTTAGAAATATGTATGTATCCTCGCGTTTAGAAATTAATGACCAATTTAGATCTTTAAGATGTTGACCCCATATGTCTCGTATAGCACACCATTTGAAGTTATCCTCACTATTAAAATGACAATATGGCTGCATTTGGATTGAGGGTAATAGGGAGTAACCCTTTATTATCCTTATTTGGTAAATAAAAAATCAACTTTCATCCCTCCCTTCCCACTTTTAAAATTCCTTTTCAAACAACAGGGTATCCATAATACCGAAAGTAACTTTCCTTTAAATACAAGTCCAAATTATCCCTCTAAAATTTACCCCGAATGCAAACTCAGAATGTTAATAATCAGATTAAGACAAAAATCATTTTAATAATCAGATTTAGATCCATCAAAATCGAGATGACTTCTATTATGAAGAATTTCAATCAGAATTGATTAATCTACAATCCCCACAACTAAGAAAATATACACTAATTGAAAGTTGTTGATAATGAGTTAAGTGGGTGCAGACTTTCCATTAATACAACCAAATGAGATTAAGTAGAATTTAACCTATTGTACATCTGACTATTACTTAAGTAATATTAAAATTTGTAAAACTTAAATAATTGGATTATAGGTTTGAATAATGGATCTCATCACTGTCTACTGTCAATAGATTTATAATAGGTAAAGATTCCATTAAAAAAATAATGACGGTCATATGGTGAAATATTTATACAAATCTGTCTTTCACAATTCACAATTTTAGGTCTAAATATGTTGCATATGTATTGTCCACACTATTAGTTTATTCATTATAAATAATATAATTCATAATTACTCATTCAAAATAAGATAATTTTCTTTTTATGATTGTTTTACTTTATTAACTATCATTATTTTATGAATTGTCCTTATATATGTTTATCTATTTCAATCATAAAATAAGAAATTATTCAGTCTAAACATAGTATCTTTTAATTTAATTGTGATAAATTGAAGATTTCCCATTTTATCCGTACAACTTAAGCTAGTCTTTCAATTTATCGTAATAAAATGAAGAACGAGAAGCATCCATTTATAACGAGCTATTAATAAAAACATCGGCAACAATAGCAATTCTCTAAATATATTCTACTTGGATAAAATGATAAAGATAAATATTTAGAAGTTAGTCCTTCATATAATTTTTGACTAAAACTAAAATATTATTTTGTTATTACATAATTACTCAGTGTGCAAATAATGTTATTTTTTATTAAATATAATTCACGTATGAAGCATGTGGTCACACTAGTTATAAATTATACATTATTTCATCATAAATTAGATTAACTAATTTTTATAAGTTTTCCTTTAAATTATGATGATGAGTTGATTAAAAAGTTTATACATCAGAAAAAGTTAATTAGAGAGTGTTTCTCAATAGATTTATAATCAGTAAAGATTCCATTTAAGAAATAATGACAGTCATATGGTGAAATATTATAAACAATTCACAGTGTTCTCATTCGCAAAGATTTTATCCAACTCTATTTTTCACAATTTTAGGTATAAGCATGTATAACCCCAATTCTAATAGACCCAAAAGCTGACATCAAACATTAGAAAATTCAGATTCTGGATAATAGGCTGAGGTTGAAACATTACTGGCTTTCGATTATTTATTTGTATATTTCAGATTGGATCGAGTTGGAAAAATAAAAACTTGTATGAAATTCAAGTTGGATTGGGTTGAAAAAATTAAAATCAACTCGATTCGACCTGACGTAATCCGATTCGACCCAAGTGCAACAAGTTTTAAAACGGCATTTGAGTTGACTCGAGTCAGAAACTTGGGTGGGAGGTCGTCAAATGAAGTTGATTAGGTGAAAATATAGGGTGGCCATTTAGATACTTGACTTTCTTTTAAGAGACACTGATTTCAAAATTTTGTGTGAAAATTATCATTTTGTCCCTTAGATTAAAAAAAAAAAGACGAGATTCTTCCGCCTAAAACTGAGTGGCAAAATGATAAGCTCGCATAAAATTTTGAAAGTGGGTATCTCTTAAAAGAAAATTTGAGTGTCTAAATAACTATCCGAAAATTTTTAATAAAATTGAAATGATTTTACAATTAGAATCAACTTCTTATTAAAAAAAAAACTTCAAACTTAATATCACCCTATAATTATTCATTGAGAATTATCATCCTGTACAGTGGATTTAACGGATGCCAATCCAAAAACAATTCGGCGGAATGAATAACTGATTTTACAATTTTGTATCTATCAATGAAAGGATATAAAAAAATTAAATATTAAAAATGTGCATTAATTAATGCATCGATATTTATTTTTTTGAATTAAAAAAATTGAAGATATTTTCAAAAAATAATAAAAACAAAATATTTACAATGCAAATGATTCAACGGTTGGGAGTTGGGACTACTTGGAAGTTGGAACAACTTAACGTTGCATTAATTAACCATGCATTAACTAATATGATTTAATTAACCATTTGGAAATAGTCCCAACGAATAATAAGTTAATTAATGCACACAATCTATTAATTATTGTAGAAAGGCATTAATTACTCAAATTAATTCATTATTCATGTTACTATTAACCATTTCAGTAAGTGTGTTATATTACAAAATTAGAACATTTTTTAACAATAATAGGCACCTCTCCCAAAATTAATATTTTTTATTTATATAAAAAGGGAACACTTACACACACCTGGAAATTCTGCCTCTACACACCCGTTTTTGAAATTTTGGATGAAATTACGATTTTACCCCCGCGTTTCCAATCATTCGAATGAATGCCTAGTTTATTTTCGCATTCATTTGAATGAATGCCAATGTGTAATTTCAATTCATTCGAATGAATGGGCTGAGCAGTAACACGGAATACTGTCAGCCCATTCATTCGAATGAATGGGCCTCATTCATTCAAATGAACTAATCATTCGAATGAATGAGGCTCATTCATTCGAATGATTTAAATAATAAAATTTATTTTAAAACTTTACACTTATTTTTTAAGCATTGTGTATTTCCAAAATTTCTCAAAGTAAATATCTGGACTAATTACGATAACCTGATAAAAATACTTTAAAACTTTAAGGTCTTTTGACACCCTAAATATTTAAAACACAGTATTTTACAAATAAGAGTATCCCTAGGGTGTACCGAAAACACATTTAGGAGTGTCAAAAGACATTGAAGTCTTAAGGTATTTTTATCAGGTTATTTTAATTAGTTTAGATATTCAGTTTGAGAAATTTTGGAAAAACACAGTGCTTAAAAAATAACGGTCTATGTTTTAAAATATAGACCGTTATTTTTTAAGCACTATGTATTTCCAAAATTTCTCAAATTGAACATCTAGACTAATTAAAATAAACTGATAAAAATACCTTAATACTTCAAGGTCTTTTGACACTCCTAAATGTGTTTTCAGCACACCTTAGGGATACCCTTATTTGCAAAATACTGTGTTTTAAATATTTAGAGGTATCAAAAGACCTTGAAGTCTTAAAGTATTTTTATCAGGTTATCGTAATTAGTCCGGATATTTAATTTGAAAAATTTTGGAAATACACAGTGCTTAAAAAATAAGTGTAAAGTTTTAAAATAAATTTTATTATTTAAATCATTCGAATGAATGAGCCTCATTCATTTGAATGATTAGTTCATTTGAATGAATGAGGCCCATTCATTTGAATGAATGGGCTGACAGTATTCCGTGTTACTGTTCAGCCCATTCATTCGAATGAATTGAAATTACACATGGGCATTCATTCGAATGAATGCGAAAATAAACTAGGCATTCATTCGAATGATTGGAAATGCAGCGGTAAAATCGTAATTTCATCCAAAATTTCAAAAACGGATTTGTAGAGGCAGAATTTCCGGGTGTGTGTAAGTGCTCCCATATAAAAATGGGTACCCTTTGCCTCTCACAAATTTTAATGTGCATTATTAATTAACAAGTGATTTAAGCCATTAGTATTACTTTTGTGAGGGTACTTTTGTGATCACATATTATTGTTCAATTGCATCATTTTAGTAGGAGAGATAAAATGATAATTATGATTTAAATTCTTGCTTAGCATATGCTTTATTATCATCATTTAACGTGCATTGTATAATTTTGAAGTATTTGAATTATTTTAAGATTGTTCTGAATTTTATTAGTTATGATAAAGTTTAAAGATTATTTCTTAAATGCTTGATGTGTTTTACATTCAGTTAATTTGCTATTGTTTGAATTGAATGAGCTTGAAAATATTTTTAAACATTTAGAATATACATTTGATAATGTCATTTGAACATAATTTTATTGCACGGAAAAATATTAGATTTATTAAATAATTTTCAATCTTGATTAGGCCTAGAGAATATTTGACTTAATTCCAGAAATGAAAATAAAAACAATGTTGTTAAAATCAAATGATTTCCATGATTTCCATGATTCCCAATTCAAATAATACAATTTAAATTGAATGGTGAAGGTGAACGAGTTAAATCTTGATTAGGCCCCTTTTTGTAGATACGACCATCTTTGAGACTCCAATCGCTGCAAGTTTCCAACGATACTTTTCTCCAAGCCTTAGAAGATCTGCAAGTGTCTCTTCTTCAAGCCTCTCTTCGGTCGTTTTGGAAGGTTCGAGCCTTCTCTTCTAACATTCTAGGTATGGTTCTTTCTTTTCTTTTTTCTGCTTCTAATGTGTTTTCGTTAATGGATTTTTCTTCGTCTGACGTTTCTTCTTCACTTCTTCTTCCTCTTTCTTCTTCATCGTTCTCTGCTGCTTTTTCTTTCTTTTCTCTTTCGTCTTTCATCGCAAGTCTTCTTCATCGCCTTTTTTTTTCTTCGTGACCGACATTTGTCTTAAAAGATATAGTCACTTGAAGCCCATTTATATTTTTAGAAGCCTGAGTTCATTTGAAGCCCATCAAGCTTTGCATCAAGCTTTGCAAAGGTTAAAGCTCAAGTTCATCCGTTTGAAAAAAAATTTAAAAATCTAATTGTTCAAATTGAAAATAGACATGAAAGTTATTTGAACTCATTATATTTAAAGAAGTTCGAGCTCTTTGGCTGGAAATTCGTTAGGTTTTGCAAGGTTTTAAAATCTAAATGTTCAATTTGAAAGGAGGCATGATTAGATTATAATTGGACAAAATTTAAACTCAAAATCAATTTTCAATATAAAGAGGCTAAAGAATTTAGCCCAACCTGGCTTGTCGGGTTGACATATATCTTCAAGCCCATTTATCATGACGGTTTGGATGAGTTTTGCATTGGGTTCCGGTTGAGGATCAACCCTGAAAAAGGAAAGAAAGAAAAATAAAAGGGAGCCCATATACACACCCGATTTTATTTTCCTGAATCTGAATTTTTGTAGCAAATTATCATTTTACCTTATTATTTTTAATTCATTCTGACAATGAATGAGTCTCGTTCATTCGAATGATTTTAAATAATAAAATTTATTTTAAAACTTTAAAGTTATTTTTTAATCACTGTGTATTTTCAAAATTTCTCAAATTAAATATCCGGACTAATTACGATAATCTGATAAAAATACTTTAAGACTTTAAGGTCTTTTGACACTCCTTAATATTTAAAACACAGTATTTTACAAATAAAAGTATCATAAGGTATGCCGAAAACACATTTAGGAGAGTCAAAAGACCTTAAAGTATTTTTATCAGGTTATCGTAATTAGTCTAGATATTCAATTTGAAAATTTTTAGAAATACACAGTGCTTGAAAAATAACTTGAAAGTTTTAAAGGAGATTTTATTATTTAATACACTATGCACATTATTTTTTAAGCACGGTGTATTTCCAAAAAAATTCAAATTGAATATCAAGACTAATTACGATAACCTGATAAAAATACTTTCAAACTTCAAGGTCTTTTTGACACTCCTAAATGTGTTTTTGGCACACCCTAGGGATACCCTTATTTGCAAAATAAGGTGTTTTAAATATTTAGGAGTGTCAAAAGACCTTGAAGTATTAAAGCATTTTTATCAGATTATCGTAATTAGTCCGGATATTTAATTTGAGAAATTTTAGAAATACACAGTGATTAAAAAATAACTTTGAAGTTTTAAAATAAATTTTATTATTTAAAATCATTTGAATGAATGAACCCCATTCATTCGAATGATTAGTTCATTTGAATGAATTGAAATTACACTTGGACATGCCAAAATGAACTGGGCATTCATTCGAATGATTAGAAATGTGGGGTAAAATGATAATTTACCACGAAAATTCAGAATCAGGTGTGTGTGCAAGTGCTCCCAAAATAAATTACTTCAAATATGATGTCCATCCTCATTAAACTTTTCATTTTCTCTTCCCATGTTGTTATAGACCATTCAATAAAAAATTTAACCCAATTTTTCTACTTTTAATAACAATTTGGACATGAGTGAACTCTAATTTTTTCTTTTAATTAACATTAAAAAATTAGAAAACTCCAAATTTTTAAATAGCTAATTAAAATTTACAAATTAACTAATTGACTGATAATATTGAAATTTTAGCAGAAAATTATCTTGAAAATAGTGGAATATCATTACTAATCAATGCTTTTATCTTACCACCTTCCGAAGAGAATTTTGCTCATTACTAATTTCAAATTTAAACATCATTCAAACTTTATGATAAAGTTTTATCGCATTTTGATACAATATGATAATTGTTTAAACTACTTATCTATTTTGATATGATAACACTACTTAGGTCGTTATTTCCATGCACTCCACCTTTTTTAATTATTATTAGATTTATATATGTATCTTGATTATTTGTAATTTGGATGTTTAATATGTCATGCTCATATATTTAATCTATTTATCTATATTGATAAAGAGTTAAGATCTGTCTTATATTGTGATCACATATTATTGTTCTTCATCGTTCTCCATTCTCTTTAAACACAAAAGTACCCTCAGTTCTCTTAAAAATTAAAAAGAACTCTACACGCCCCAAAACTTAAAGCCTTTCTTTTCTAAGCAGTAAGCACCGTTTATGCAGAGAGTTGAGGCGGCGATGGTTGTTGGGACGTTCACTGCAGAGATCTCAGAGAGAGAGAAGCGATCGTGGCTGTAAGGAGTTAAAGGGGTTTTGGGGCCTTTTCCAAACGGAGGACTAAGGCCACGGCTCTGCATATCTTCATTCGTTCTGTGACCGAGATCCATCATTCCTTCATCCCTTTCATTGAATCCGTCATGGCTAGCAACTGCAGATACAACTCTGCCGTATGGGCAAAAGAGAAAGCAGAAGCAAAGTTTAAGGTTCAAGACTACCAAGGTGCTGTTGACTGTGCCTACGTTGCTAAGGGTATATTTCCCGGCCTCGACGGCATCGACGACCTGTTGGCTGCCTATCAAGTTCATCTTGCCGCAGCAAAGAAAGATTGGTCTGCTGTTCTTGGTGTAGATGACTCAGCAAATCTGGGTGAAATCAAGAAACAATACAAGAGAAAAGCAATGGTGGTGCACCCAGATAAGAATTCTTCAGAGGCGGCTACTGATGCATTCAAGTTTGTAATGGAAGCATATGAAGTTCTTTCTAAGAACAGTCAGAGTGCTCTCGGTTCATCATGGAATCAACAATCACAACCGGCTGCCCCTGCTTCATCACCGAATCATCAATCCCAACCGGCTGCCCCTGCTTCATCATCGAATCATCAATCCCAACCGGCTGCTCCTACTTCATCTTCGACTAGTCAATTCCAGCCGGCTTCATCTCGTTTTGAGAGACCATGCCCGAGGTGCCACAAGGTTTGCTTCTTCGATACTCTCAAGCGCACCTCAATCACATGCCGTACTTGTGGACGCAGATTTGTTTTCTAAGGCTGGAAAGAAGCCTGCTTAAAACATAAAAAAAAATTAAAAAAAATAAAAACCATAAAAATAAATAAATAAATAAAGAAGGAGAAACCCCATGGCCTCACTAGCTCAACTGGTAATGCCTCACTTGATGGCTCAACTGGTAATCTCCCGCTTCAGGAAGCGAGAGGTGCCAAGTTCGAACCCTCATGGCCTCACTTGGTGACTCAACTGGTAATGCCTCACTTGGTGGCTCAACTGGTAATCTCCCGCCTCAAGAAGCGAGAGATGTCAAGTTCGAGCCCCCATGGCTTCACCTGGTGGTTCAATGGGTAATGTCTCTCACTTGGTAGCTCAACTCATAATCTCCCGCCTCAGGAAGCGAGAGATATTAGGTTCGAGCCCCTATGGCCTCACTTGGTGGCTCAATTGGTAATGTCTCTTTTGGTAGCTCAACTGGTAATCTCCCGCCTCAGGAAGCGAGAGATGCTAGGTTCGAGCCCCATGGCCTCACCTGGTGGTTCAACTGGTAATGCCTCATTTGGTGACTCAACTGGTAATCTCCCGCCTCAGGAAGCGAAAGATGCCAAGTTCGAGCCCCTATGGCCTCACTTGCTGGCTCAACTCGTAATCTCCCGCCTCAGGAAGCGGGAGGTGCCGGGTTCAAGCTCCCATGGCCTCTTTTGGTGGCTCAACTAGTAATCTCCCGCCTTAGGAATCGGGAGGGGCCTGGTTCGAGCCTCCATGGCCTTACCTGGTGGCTCAACTGGTAATGCCTCACTTATGGCTCTTCAAGCCCCCATGACATCACCTATTGGCTCAACTCGTAATGCCTCACTTGGTGGCTCAAGCCGCCATGACCTTACCTAGTGGCTCAATGGGTAATGCCTCACTTGGTGGCTCTTCGAGCCCTCATGGCCTCACCTGCTGACTCAACTCGTAATGCCCCTATTGGTAGCTCAACTGGTAATCTCGCGCCCCAAGAAGCGGGAGGTGCCAGGTTCGAGCCCCCATGGCTTCACCTGATGTGCCCTAAGGCCAGTGGAAGGATCTCCCGGGTTTGATTTTGGATATTCAAATTATTATTTTCTTCTTGAAAGGTTATACATGTATTGTCCAAGATAATCAATTTTAAATAAATTTCTTTTTATGATTGTGTTTATCTTATTAGCCATCATTATTGTGTGAGTTGCCCTTATATATGTTTATCTATTTCAATCATAAAATAAGAAATCTTTTAATTTAATTGTGATAATTTGAAGATAATCAACATGGGTGGTATCACAAACTTTGAAAATGATCACACAACTCATTCTAAGACTCCATATCCAACTCAATCCAAAAAGGGATATCCATTAAACAAGTTATCTTTCCAAAACAGAATGAAATTACTTTACTGTGAAAGCCTTCTTCTCACCTCCTCCTGAGGATCCAACTAGAATAACCTTCAACACATTGAACCTCACTGTCTTCGACAATGGCCTGAGGAAGATGAATAAGAAGCATTAGATAAATGTACCAGTACCAATTCCAAATAGAAGAATGATGCTAAGAAGCCCACCACAAGAACACTACAGCTTTGCTTGGGATGTAGGTTTTACAAGTGGATCTCAAGGATCAGAGACTCAAAGCATCGAAACCCCCGACAGATGAATACAATCTTAATACACAAAACTGACAAAAGAGCCCCTTCATATTGCATAGAAAGTTGATTTATTTTCATTCAAGTTTAGCACAGTTGGAAAGTGCTTATTGTTGCAACTAAAAAGTTTAAGAAGTTCTAAGACCATTAATATCTACCCACAAAATAATGCAAGTAAGGGTTCAAATTTTCTGTACATGACATTACAAGCATGATCAATCCAATATGTCAAAACCATTTTTTTCTAATTATAACAGAACTATAAGCCCAACTTACAAAGGAGAATATGGATCGTAAGTATTTACGAGCCAAGCATTAATCCAAGAATGCTTAAAGTCTCCACAATTAATAAAAAAAAAAGACTCGAAAATTATCATCTACGATACTTTACACACAACCAAAAGACAAAAAACAGCACTAGTCAGGGAGCCCAATGGTTGCAAGTAGAAGGTACTAATGAACCAGAAGGGCAAGACCAATCTGATAAATAATGACAACATAGATTCTGGAGAATAATGAACATTTTTTTTTTTTTGAAAGATAAGAATAATGAACATTATTGTGATGGGCAATCTGATAAATAATGACAACATAGATTCTGGAGAACAATGAACATTATTGTGATGGGATAGTGGAAAAGTAGAACTCAAAACCAAGTTTAGACAATAGGAAAATGGCTCTAATGATAATGATCATGGTGTCCATTGTGTACTTCATCTTTTAAAAAGGCCCACATGGTAACCAACAAATATGCATCTAGTTTGTCAAGGTAAAGATCTTTGGGATTTACCTGCACTGTCCAATAATAACATGATCCCCCTCCTTTACACGGAAACATGGAGATATGTGTGCAGGAATGTTAGAGTGCCTCTTTTCATATCTGAAAGCAAAAAACAGCAGTCATTGATTCTTTGCTATTTGGAAATTGAAATGTGCAATAGAGGGTCATTTTTCAGCCTACCTCTGATATTTCTTAACATAGTGAAGGTAGTTACGCCGGACAATGATGGTTCTCATCATCTTGCCACTGTGGCAGGTACTAGCTACGATACAACCTCTAATGGAAACAGTCCCAGTGAAGGGACATTTCTTGCCAATATATGTACCTGCATATAACACAATAACCATCAAAATAAATCATATTTACTCGAGGGTAGCTGACCACCATCCATCTTATGTCGTTGAACTTTAACCACATTTAGACATACCCAAATCACAAGAAGGTACAGCACTTGGTAGGGGAAATGGTTACTTGGTTGTCAATTCATTTGATCATAACAGAATTCCAAATTGGAAGCTACATCAGGGAACAACACCTAAAACAGATTTGAGATTGCTTGCCAAACTTAGGGGGAGATAACACTTAAACACACATTTTTCTTGAGTGGATTTCAGCACACAAAGATCAGAACTTCATGATTTTCAAAATTCTGTACCAGCTAACCTATTGTCCCTATTCATATGATGATAACTCACAGTACACGTTTGACGGCAACAATGTGGCTTAGAAAATAACAAATCTTTCCCATCATTAAAGATTAGAAGTGAGCCCATATGTTGACTTTAAATTAACACCCATACATTGAAGTGAACTTTGAGGAAAGGACACAGATAACACTACTCCAGGAAAAAAGATTAATGACATACCAAGGTGGCACACACAGTCATGCCAGACCTTTTCTTTTTTCTTTTTCTGTTTTTGGAATAACATGGGTATCTCTAATCCACGTGGAGGTGGTATCAATTCACAAGTGCATGAAGCTGCCTACAAGTCTCGTGTATCGGGTTATTCTAAAAGGGTTCCATGAAGAACCCAAGACTTAGTCTATTACTACAAGCTTAAGCTAATTGAGCTACCCATTCAGTCTCCAGTCATGCCAGACCTTTCACCATTGAATAAATGTCAATAGCAATTTGCAAATTGGTAAACCAGACCTTAAAACCTGCTACTATGAAACCAGATCCTGTCACTGTCAAATTCCTTGGTTTTTCTCATGAAACACCAAGGTCAAGACAAATGCCACCTTCGAACATGTAGGTTTCAAGAATAGAGGGAATAAAGAGGACTGCAATAGATGAAGACACCCAGGAATAGCTACTGTCACCATAAGTAGCCAGGGAGAACCGAACCATATTCAAATTCACAACATTACTACTGATTAAATCTTGAGAGAGCGCATAAAGAAAATTTCCAGGGATATAAAGTTTTCTTTTGCAACCTGACTTTTGTTGTGCCTATAATCCTTGAGTAAAGATCTTTCGAACCCATCCATCTCTGTCACACATTCATATGGGCCCATCAGAACTGACCCTAACTACTGTTGGATCCACGGGGCGTAACACCACAACTAGGAGGACCTGAACAAGATTTTTTTTGTGTCCATTATTAAGGCCTGCATCTATCCATCCTACCCAACTTCATGAATTGAACCCATCCAGTTGGATCCCATGCAATGTTGTGGGCTTAGTTTGTCATTAACACACAGACCCAGTGCTCAGGTGACCAATGATCATTAGTTCATAACACAACAATCAGTAAAAAGGAGAGAAAAAAATACCAGCAAGCAAACCTTCTATTGCTCTTCCAGAAGTGGTTTCCACCCTTTCCAGGCCTCTTCCCCTTCCCAGATTTCTTCGAACTAACAATAACCCATCACAATGAGAAGAATCAACCGCAATGCATCCATTTTGTATCATGCCAAAACAAAGGTTTCATTTGGATTAATTCAAAGAAAAGTGCTTTCTCAGAAAATAACCATTTTAAACTCTCCCCTTCCCCTCTCCAAAAGAAAAAAGAAAAAAAAAATGCTTTTTCTGTAATTCTTACCTCACGAAAACTTTAGGCTGATTCAAGAACGCCTTCTCGTTCTACATCAAAAAACACAATAATATAAGAAATTCAACAAATCCTCAGATTATGTAAATGCCCAGGTAGGAAAAACACATTTCCTCTAAGGTCGAAACCAAATGGCTACACGTGGCATCCGTGCATTCATATGAAACCTACTATGAAGTTTTTAGCTATCAGATATTCGGATGTAAGACTGTAAAATGGACGATTGAAATTGAAAACTGTATCCATTTCATGGCGTTTACGGCCAAAAACATTAGATAGAGCTGAATTTTGTTACTTAATAAATAAAAAATCTTCTTTTTACATTCAAACGTACAAGGATTTGAATTCCATTTGCAGAAATTTTGGAAGTGAAACAATGATAACGCAATTCATCGAAAACGAACTAAAGAAGAAAGATAGAGTGAAGAAGGATGGCAAGAAATGAGCCAGAGACTTCAGAATCTAACCTGTTCCGCCATTATCGAGAAAGAAAAGAGTGCTTGGGGAGAACTGAAAACCCTAATTCTCAAGCAGCCAAGGGAAATTTTCACCATTTATATATGGGGAGGCCAAGGACATGAACTTTGGGCCCGTCTGAGAAAAGAAGCCAGCATCTAAGTGATATCATGACAACTTTAATAGCTTCATAGTCACAAGCTGAGGAATTTATAAATTCCATTATTTAAAATATAAAAGTTATTTTAAATTATATTTCATTTATATAATATTTTTTAATGTAAGGTTAATAATTAAATTTATATGTTTATATAATAAAAATTCACAAAATTAAATAGTTGAATCTAGTGACAAGATTTAATGACTTAAAGAACTATATGACTATCCAAAATGAGAACTCTAATCATTATAGTCTTTAGTTTCTTACAATTAAAATAAAATCATTAGATAAATATTTTTAACTATGTTACTTAATCTAATGGTGAAGATGTATTAAACTGACATTAAAGATATATCAAATTGACAAAAAGAAAATCAATGGATTTTTTTTTTTATAAAAAAAAAAGACACATCAAATTGACATCAATCAAGGTTAGGTCTAAATATAAAAAACAAAATAGCAAAGATTTACTATGAATTTTTATCAAAAGAACAAAATTTTTACATGTTTATTATATATACACATCTTCTTAGATTTTATGAAAGTTTTGGACTCTCTCATTTAAGGTGATGTTGTGGCCGTTATTTTTTAGACCAATGGAAATTAAAAGAGATATTTTTTTTTTGAATTTATGTGTGAAAAAGGCAGAACCGAATCCGTCACAAGTCAATAGGTTTGAACAAATGCCTAACAAGCTAAGTTTGGACTATTTTATCCAAAATAAAACACATTAATTACCATAGCTTTTGACTTCTTATGGCCAGAATAAAATCATTGGATGATATTTTTATCTACGATGCTTAACCAAATTATAAGAATACATCAAATTGACATCAATTAAGATTAGATCTACATATAAAGAAGAAAATAATATTTTAAGTAGTTTAAGTTTATCACTAAATGAATCCGAAACAAAGATCGCACAAATTGATTCTAGTTTCGAGAAGATCTAAGACATATTCTTATCTAATTTATAGTAGTTTTCTGTTATAAATTATAAAATCAATAGCTTATAATAGGTATTTTAAAAGACTAAAAATCAGTGAAACTTAACTTATTTTTTACTCTAACTTATCTATATACATGTGTTACACTTTGCAAAACTAAAGAGTGGGCCCTAATTAGAAAGGCTTAGCTCATGTCCGGTTGTGTTAAAACTCATACCAAGACTGTTGTTTAAATCGTAAGATGTAATATATATAAACGTGACAAGAGTCAATGAATTGGGTCTATTTATTTATAAATGGATTTAGATCCAGTCTAGATATTTATTAAATGAGTCAAATTAGATCTAGTTATTTATTAAATGGGTTGAGCCGAGTAACGAGATTAATTCAAATCAGATCTTGTCACATACATTTCTGAGTATTCAAACCAAATGATTCAAAATAAATAGTGATTGCTAATTTTAATGCATTTAAAATAGACAACTAGAAGCAATGCTTTGATAAGTGAATACTAACATTTAATTGGAAGGATACTCCATCATTTTGAATTCTTTGAAATGGAACTTTATTGAAATTTTATTTTTGAAGATAATTTTAGCGGTCAGTTAAAATTTTATTGTCACAAAATTTAACCTATAAGAACGGGATAGGTGGTCAGATTGAGAAAGGGGAACTACTATTTGAAAATTTGAAACTCAAATTTGACTTAAATTTCTATTGAATTGAATAAATCGGACAATTTTTTTAATTCAACTCATCTCACCAAACTTTGATAAAACTTGTTGACTCACTTGAATCGAAATACCATCCCATAAGTACGACTCACCATAATCTTGTGAAGTTTTTAAACTATGCAGCAGAAAGACATTTCATATTTTGATTGGCTAAATTTTCAAATCAATTTCATTTTTAAATAAAGAGTAAGGTTCAAGTCATGTATTTTGTGTGAAGAAAAGGAGGAGATAGTGTAGGCCCCACTATCACCATTTCATCGAAAGTAATAAATTTCACACATAATTAATCGAAGTATATTAGTAAAATGATGATTCTATTCAATCATTTCCTCACAATTGGTTTAAATTTGAAGAGCAGTAGATGCCACTTCTATCACCAATCTAATAGTTTATTTAAGTTTAAATTAATCTCTTTAATCCATTATTTATAAAATCTGCCTTCATCCTTAATTGTCAACACAACTCAATTTAATTCCAAATTCAAAATAATATTATTCAATCTAAACAATAATTGGAATTGATTCCCAACCTAGTTAGCACAAGTTCACTTGTCCAAGCCATTGCCACCCTTTGATTACTTAGTCCATTAATTCATTCTCGCCCTCAATTTTTGAGATAAAAAATAAAATAATTGAATAAATGTTTTTATCTATAATATTCAACCCAAAAGTCAAAATGCATCAAATGAAAAAAAAAAGTTAAGAATTTTTCTTTTGTAAAATAAAAACTAGCAATTTCATCGGTTGAAATCCATCATAAAGTTAAATTTTACATGGAGCCCTTGCGTCTGAAGTTAATTCCATATGAAGCCCTCATGCTTAGATGCTAGACTCCAAGGCATTGTGTAGATTCAGCCTTGTTAATTATTAAAGAGAAAATTCCCACACTAAGTCTCACTCTAACAAAATTGTCTTGATTTCAATGTTTAGTCATGCATAAAGTGCTGCTGTAAATCTGGACCATTGGATCCTTGACACTGACTGGTAAGCAAGGGTTGAAAAAATGTTCACGCCCGATAAATTAATTTTTTTTTTACTTAAAACCATCAATATCGATGATATATATCGGATATCGCATATCGTCTGATATCGGCCAAATATCAGGTGATATATATATAGGTTTTAAAACCGATAAATATCGACCAATATTAAAACCCCTGCTAGTAAGCACATCCAGACCGTTCAGTTAAAAATAGGGAGCATCAGCTGCACTTCATCCCTCTCATTCACTTAATTTTTATTGGCTTTCATCATTATAAATGTCAATATCCAGTTGCATATTTTTTGACAACGAGGGTATCATCAAATGAGAGAGATTTCACCCTCCATTGAAGGAATACCAAGTTCAAAAATCAAGAGCTCTGGTTTCTCATCTGCTAATACAAATGCATCCAATAACCTTCCAAAGCCTCAAAAAATCATCACCAAACAGAAAAGGCCAATGCGCCACTGACAATCTCTACCGCAACATGATCTGCTGCTGAGATCCTCAATAAAAAATCGTCAACAAGCCATAATAATACATACACTAGATTCCAGCCCCTACATATACACCATACCCTCTCTTTGATACAATTTTCCCAGTAAGGTATGGACACAAAAAAGGGGTCACTCCCCTTAGTTTTGTACCCAGCGTGTGCAGATTGAGAGATTTACACATGCCCCAAGGATTAGTAGGTAGGACACTTGGATACCTTGGTCGGAAAAAAAAAAAAAAAAGATAGTTGCTCTACTTCCAAAAAAAAAAAAAGATAGTTTTCCAATGGTACCTACATGCATGTAATGCCATAAAATCAGTGTACTCACCACAATGCATCTTATGAGAAAGCAAGTGAAACATATAGCTGTAACAGAGCCAACCTGCAGCAGACCAAAACTATTAGAATATTACAGAAGGTTGAAATATCTAATAGATTCTAGGAAGCATATTATGCATATAATACATCAGGATCATCATAATCCTAACGATATTATGCATATCATGCATCCCAACATCATTTCGTTTCACCCAACAAAAATATGAAAAAGAGCACCTGGACCACTAAAGAAAAAGGTCTTTTTTTTTTTTAATCCAGCAAAACAGTAACAAAACGGTGCAATACCACATATTTTACCACCATTTAATCAATAGTTGATTAAATCAGCAGAAGCAACCCCCCACCCTTTTTTTGTTTTGAAAAATGATCAGCAAGAACAGCCGAACAATAGTTTATATGGTTAAAATTAAAATTCAAACAACTATGAAAGAAAAAGAATAAAAAAAAAATGGGTGCAAGAAAAATAAGTTTGCTGCACTGAACAAGGAAACAGAAAGCGAGGATGTACATGGGGCACAAAAGCTTCGCCTAAACAGAAGAAAACAAAAAGAAAGAAAAAAGATGAAGTGCTTCATGATGGAGAACATCCCAGGCATGAAATTTTCTGGTTTCACCAATAACCTATGATTTTGGTTGCATATCAAAAAATAAAATCCATTTTTTCTGGACAACACGATTTTAACAAGTCAATAGATTTTTTTTTTTTTAATGTATGATTAATATTATGATCATTTCAGCCCTCGCACAAATTTTGCAAGATAAAACCTTTGCAGCAATGAGATAACCTGAACGAGTTTGGTATAGAAACTTTAAAGGTTCAAAAATGTATGATCATTTTAGCCCTTGCTCAAATTTTGGAAGATGAAACCTTTGCAGCAATCAATCAGATAACCTGAACAAGTTTGGTACATGAACTTGAAAGGTTCTAAGAGAAATGTAATCATCATTCTTTTTTTTTAAAGAAAAAGTAATAACCATTGTTTTCTCAGTTCAAGTGCATTAAGGCTGTCAAAATGGGGCTTCCTGGCTTGCATTTGGAACTAAATTGGGCTGGAGCCTAATCAACATTGAGCTTGTCCCAAGTCCAAACCTAGCCATTGACAGCTCTCAAGTGTGTCAAAGGTTATCTGCTCTTTAGACAAAGCTTGCCAAATCTTTATCATACAATCTGATAAAATATGTACAAACCTCATGGAGTTTTTTCCGCCGCCCTTTTGATTCAATGGGGAAGCATCTCAACATATAAAATACTCTGCAAAAAAGATGGTTGACATGACATTGAGGACAAACATTAAAACAATGTCAATATGTCATATATCATTATAATCACCAGACAATATCCCATCTATCTGGGGCCAGCTTTATGAGTTCTTCTCCACCAAAAGATTCAAAAGAACTCCAGCTTTTTAAATGGTAAAACAACTCAAACCGGCAACCTTAGTAGCTGCAACAGTGAGGACCTTTTAATTGTGCCACTTAAGAATTATGACCGTAAAAATCATATCAAATGCTTTTGGTTACTCTCTTCAGAAGAAAGGAAAACATACCTTCCTCCATATATCAGGAAGCCCAATGCTGCAATAAATGATACAAATGCATAAAGTAGCAGGTGTGCTTCAGCAGAAGTACAATACATATGAGAGGAGAGAAAGCATATGCTACTTGAGGTACTGCCTTCATGACAGGCAAATGAGAAATGGTCATGTAATCTCTCTCCAAATAAACAATACCCCCCAGTCCACATAAAAGGGGTGAAAAAAAAAAGAGGATTCTTCCCCTCTCATCTTTCTCCTCTCTCCACCGCCAAAAAAAAAAAGGATTCTTTCCAAGGATACATTCATACTTTTAGTCAAACCCATATATTGAGGCATCCCTGCCCCTACCATGAATGTGAGAAAATTCAGTCAAACCCTTCCCCAGTCCCCCATGATTGGAAAGCATCTCAACCCAGTAGGATCAGAGGGATTTCATTGAAGTGAGCCACAGCATCAGGAATGTCCTATGGCATGGTTCAATTAAGCAGAGCGGATTAGTCTAGTCATATGACATTCCAGGCCACACGATTCCAATTGATTAATGTGGGCACTTTCAATAACCAATATGCCCTGGCATGGATGAACTAAGCAGGAACCCAAGATATACTCCATACTTAACAGATACATTATCTCACTAGCCCATGTGAAGGACACCTAATGGAATTTAAAACGAAGAACAACTAAACAAGTAAAATTGAACATTTTTCACTGGGCCAGCATGCTTAACACTCAAGAAAGAGAGAGGACATGAGATTAAGTAAGAATGCAAACCTGCTATAAATACATTTCCGATAGTATCCACAACACTGTTGTAATTAATCCACTGATATATCCAGATACAGACCTGATGCGAAGAGCTGTCACATAAGCATCTAGCCATTTACATAACTTGCAAATGCAAAAGTACTACCATTTATAAGTTTCTAAATTCATTTTGAATCATCTGTTAAGAATTTGACAACCATTAGTCACAATTTTTCTAACAGTGACTTTTAGTTACATTGAACATGTTATATCCTTTAGTTACCTGAGACCTTCAAAGAAAACCATAAGAAATACAGATTATAGATGGAAAAGCAGTGAGGATCAGTGTTTCTATGTTGGATGCACCACTACAAAGTGTACAATATGACTTACTCATCCCAAATATTTTACATTAAAACCAATTTAAACTGAAGTTATGTAAAACATATTTAAATTTAAATATTAATAGAAGAAGTTCAATATTTGCAGATAAAAGTAAACATAATAAATTATAATTATAAATGAATATTAAAGAAGTAAGAATCTGTCCCCTCATCATAAGATCTGGGTGAAGCAAGCCCATCAACTTCGCAGGCCTGTATCCAACATTTGTGCCCCAAGTCACATAGTAACAGTTAACAAAGAGAGGGAAACTCTTTAGAATTAAAGTAATACAAATCAAGGCCCAATCCGATGGCATTAATGTGTCACTGCTTCAAGTACAAGAAAAGATGACTCCACAAAAATTATATTGGGGGGGAAAGAAAAAGAGGACAAGTATTCAAATGCTGAAAGCAAAAGAATGACTAGCTACCATGAAACATTGCATGCCACATCAAGGAGAAGATTAGGTGCAAGCCATTAGCAACTTCAGTATTTGCAAATAATGAGACTACAGATACAATTGACTAATGAAATAAAACATGTTATTTCGGAAATGGAATTGCAGATAAATAATTTGCTTATTTCACAAAAACACACCTGAATAAAATATATTCCACCATTAACTGATATATATACGATCCTGAACTTCTCAGTTGGAAGACTTCGTGCCTGCCAGCAATCAAGAAGTATACTTTTCAAAAAATAATAATAATCAAGAAGTATGCACCTTATTAACTGTTTCCATCTGGTTGCATGTAACAGGAAGAAATGGAACTTAGAGTTGAACTTCATGCCAACCTGATGATAAACTTCCGCCCAAAATAGGACAAGCAGAGTGTATGTGGAAAAAAACAAAATCCCAGGAAGGTCTAGAAGAACCAATGTAAATACCTGGTTCAGGGGAGAAAATTTTCAATAAGACAAGATGTAAGCAATAAAAAATATACACACTTTATGGAGAACCAAAGTTGAAGACAGAGAGTTAAATAGCAGGAAGTAGAACAGACTAATTTGCAATTTTTTACTAATGATGGTACACATCATCAATGAGGAAACTGTGCTGGGCCAGAGTGGGCTCAACTAATCTAGCCATTTTTGGCCTTGGTTTGAACTGAATCTATAGGCTGAGGCCTGAGTACAGTCAATTTTTTCTGGCCTCATAGCCAAAATGCTTAGATTAAGGCCCATGTCAGCCTAATGTCCCACAAATGAGCCCGTCAATCCTAAGTTAACATAGTCAGGTCAGACAATCGGTGAATGAGGCATGTCCAGGATTCTGGACAGAGACCAGGGTTATGCCTGAGTTCTCATGAATAAATGAATTTGCTGGAACAAGTATTTGCTGTGCCAAAATCAAATTCAAACAACGGAAGCAAGCAAAAACAAAAAAATCAAGCAAGCATCCACAGAGAAGACACGAATTTTACATGGTTCAGCCGAAGCCTACGTCCACAGGCAGCAACCAGATAAGTTCCACTAATTCCAGATGGAGGTACAGCAGACAAACTTCTCTCTCAATTACAAAACAAACCCACGAAAATTTTCTCCCCCTGTTTCTCTCTCCTCACAAACCAAACTCTTGGTGCCACATACACAGCTGAACCCACAGACAGAGACTCTCGTCTTTTTCTTATAAAAAAAATCACCAAACGAAGAAAGAGGGAGGGAGAGAGGAAATTTCTAAATTAAGGGACTGCTAAAATCGAGCCAATCTTAACAGTATCCTAGCAGAACAACCCAATTGCAACTTACAATCCCTTCCATGGATTAATTCAGGCTGTACAAGGTTCTGTCAGACCTCAGCCCATGATGCATGGTTGCCTAGGATCCAATAGGATTGTTGAATTTGCAGACATCCTACGCTGCTTAACTAGAGGCAGATGGGCCCAACATACAAGAACAATAGTAATATAGCACTTCTGTCTTCAATAGGGAAAATATGATTATTCATCTACCTCTCATGCTCTCTAGGAACATTACCTTCAATTGTACAATAATACTGATTTAGTTTCCTCCATTGGTGATGTGTACCATCATTAGTTTATTCATTATAAATAATATAATTCATAATTACTCATTCAAAATAAGATAATTTTCTTTTTATGATTGTTTTATTTTATTAACCATCATTATTTTATGAATTGTCCTTATATATGTTTATCTATTTCAATCATAAAATAAGAAATTATTCAGTCTAAACATGGTATCTTTTAATTTAATTGTGATAAATTGAAGATTTCCCGTTTTATCCGTACAACTTAAGCTAGTCTTTCAATTTATCGTAATAAAATGAAGAGCGAGAAGTATCCATTTATAACGAGCTATTAATAAAAACATCGGCAACAATAGCAATTCTCTAAATATATTCTACTTGGATAAAATGATAAAGATAAATATTTAGAAGTTAGTCCTTCATATAATTTTTGACTAAAACTAAAATATTATTTTGTTATTACATAATTACTCAGTGTGCAAATAATGTTATTTTTTATTAAATATAATTCACGTATGAAGCATGTAGTCACACTAGTTATAAATTATACATTATTTCATCATAAATTAGATTAACTAATTTTTATAAGTTTTCCTTTAAATTAGTATGATGAGTTGGATTAAAAAGTTTATACATGAAAAAGTTAATTAGAGAGTGTTTCTCAATAGATTTATAATAAGTAAAGATTCCATTTAAAAAATAATGACACTCATATGGGGAAATATTATAAACAATTCACAGTGTTCTCATTCGCAAAGATTTTATCCAACTTTATTTTTCACAATTTTAGGTATAAGCATGTATAACCCCAATTCTAATAGACCCAAAAGCTGAGATCAAGCATTAGAAAATTCAGATTCTGGATAATAGGCTAAGGTTGAAATATTACTGGGTTTCGATTATTTATTTGTATATTTCAGATTGGATCTAGTTGGAAAAATAAAAACTTGTATGAAATTTGAGTTGGATTGGGTTGAAAAAATTAAAATCAACTCGATTCGACCCAAGTGCAACAAGTTTTAAAACGGCATTTGAGTTGACTCGAGTCAGAAATTCGGGTCAGGTCGAGTCAAATGAAGTTGATTAGGTGAAAATATATGGTGGCCATTTAGATACTTGACTTTCTTTTAAGAGACACCTGATTTCAAAATTTTGTGTGAAAATTACCATTTTGTCCCTCAAATTAAAAAAAAAAAAGACTAGATTCCTCCACCCAAAACTGAGGGGCAAAATGATGAGCTCGCATAAAATTTTGAAAGTGGGTATCTTTGAAAAGAAAATTTGAGTGTCTAAATAGCTATCCGAAAATTTATAATAAAATTGAAATGATTTTACAATTAACCTAACCCATTTGATTTTATAAATGTAAAACCTAACCCATTTGATTTCTGGATCATACCAATCTGGTTAAAACCCAACTCTATACATACGTTGTTTCGTAATTAATTCTTATATTTTCCAATTAACCTTTTCAAATTATTAGTCTGGCGGTTGGAGTTGGCAATCTCTAATGCTATTGTAAGTGTTCATCATCTCCACGGCAAGGGTATTTTGAGATAATATACACGATCATTCATTCCAGACCCAGATCGAACATTCCTTCATTCCTTTCATTCATTCCGTCACCAACATCGATCATCCCTTTCATTGATTCCGTCATGGCTAAGGACTGCAGATACAACTCTGCCGTATGGGCAAAAGAGAAAGTAGAAGCAAAGTTTAAGGTTCAAGACTACCAAGGTGTTGTTGATTGTGCCTACGTTGCTAAGGGTATATTTCCCGGCCTCGACGACATCGACGACCTGTTGGCCGCCTATCAAATTCATCTTGCCGCAGCAAAGAAAGATTGGTCTGTTGTTCTTAGCAGGGGTCGAAATATCGGCCGATACATATCATATTGGCTGATATGTATCTGTTTTTTAAGACCGAACGATATCGGCCGATACGATATATATCAGCCATACAAAACGATTATCGGCCGATATGACCGATATTCGGTCCACAATATCGGTCACCATATCTGCTGATATGCATAAATATCGGTATTTAAAATTTATTTTATTTTTTTTTAAAAAAAAGAAACCCGATATGGTTTTTCATGGTTTTTTCAAGGTTTTCCACGGTTTTTTGCGGTTTTTCAGGTTTTTCACGGGTTTTAACGGTTATTCACGGTTTTCCTCAGTTTTTTGCGGTTTTTAAGGTTTTTTGCGGTTTTTCGTGATTTTTTCACTGTTTTGAATAGCGGAGGAGAGAGAAATGTAAATATCGGAGGAGAGAGAAACTTATAGGCCGATATTGTGGACCGAATATCGGTCATATCGGCCGATTGAAGCTGAAAGAATCAGCAGAAAAGAATAGAAAGAAAAAAAAGATAAAAATAGGAAGGATGAGAATGGAAGGAACCGTGTAAACAGAGAAAACAAGGACTAGCCGATTGAAGAGAGAAAAAAGAGGAAAAAAGAAGAAGAAGTTGCCGTGAAGAGTGAAGTCGGCCAACAAGTGGTCGGCTAAGTTGGGGAATGGGACCCACCTAACCTTGCTTATTTTAACACCTCCAAGTACTGTAACACCCCATTTTCTCAATGAAGTGGAAAATTACCAAAATGCCCCTGAGTTGTTAAATTAATTATTTTGTGATGTTAAGTAAGGAAATAGTGGGGCCCATTGCTCAAAATAAAATCATATGAGTACATTATGAATGTTAAGTTTGATTGGATGGGTAATTTTCATCAATTGGGTCAAAAATGGCTAAATAGGTCAAAGGGCCCAAATGGGACCCATCGGGTCTCACTGAATTATTTGACCGTTTTGTGAACTTAAATTAAATGAGGTTAAGCTTATTTGATTGGAAATCAAGGCAGGAAAAATGGGTAGGCCTGATCCATATGTGAAAACCATTTACAAATGACCAAAATTCCATATTTGGGTCATGGAGTCAAAAACGGGTCAAGGAGCTAAAAGTTGACCCAACGGGTCGAGTTGACTATGGTTGACCGTGTGGACCCTCAAGGGAGCTAAAATATGAGTTAAATCAGTTTGAGTAAACTGATTTTATTTAATTTGAATTAAGAATGAGTTGACTCAAATGCATTAAATGATTGTCAATTAATGAGGTGAGTTGGACATGTGAGTCAAAATGGAAGTCAATGAGACTGTAAATCAGTGAGTTTAGAGGGAATATGAATAGGTTGGCTCAGCTTTAACCACCAAAACAAGTCCCACACGTTGGGGACTTGTTGGGTGATTTTCATGATGGGTTTTAAATGAGAATACATGGAAATTGGATGAGATGCTTGGGGAGTTGAAAGGGTGCATAGGTAGGTACCAAGGGGTGCCTTGGATAGCACCCAAGACCCATCGTTTTTTATAAGAATTGATGAGGGAATGGAGGGGTGTTGATGGCTGAAATACAAAACCAATGAACACCATCACTTGGCCAATTTATCATTGCAAAGCCTAAGATTTTCCTCATCTCTCTCTCCCTCTCTCCTCTCTCCAATTCGTTGTTCTTCTTGCCTGGAACAACAGAGGTTTTGGCATCAAATATTCAAGCACAGAACAGCAAAAGAAAAGAAGAAATAAAAGGGAGAAAACAAGGTCAAAGACAAGGAGGAAGTTTGGAAAATTTGGTAAGTATCTTTATGATATTTTGGTTTAAAAACATAAAACAAGTAGGGTATGTATTGGGCCATGGTCATGATCGAATACACCAATGTTTAACCTTGATTATGGAGGATTTAAAATGGTGAAAATAACCATTGGTGGCCGAACCCCATGTAAAAGATTGCATAGTTTTCATGTTTTGGAAACATGAAAATCATGGGTTTTATGGACTGATTTTTGGGTCATTTTGTGGCCGAAATAAGTAAGGTTTTAAAGAGTGATGATAAGGTTTAAAGGATGGAAATTGAGAACATGGAGTTCGGCCACTTTGGATGGCCGAACCCCATGGAAACAATTGGGTGATTTGGATGATTTTTGGAATTTAAAACCATACAAGCATAGGACTGTTTTTAGATGTTTTATTGACATAAAGTGTATGTTTCAAAAGGTTAAAACATGGACTTGAAGGTCATCAAGGACTGAAGTTTATATGGTCTAAATCAGTGGATTAAAGGAGTGGAAATGGACCATTGGGTTCGGCCACTTTGGGTGGCCGAACCCCATGGAAAAAGTTGATTAGTGTGTATGATTTTTGAAATTTAAAACCATGCACGTTGGGACTGTTTTTACATATATTATTAGATTTAAAATACATGTTTTAAAGAGGGTTTCTAAGAGGTATAAAGGCAGCAAAAGGGTACTGATATTGCATGATTTAAATAACACCTAAAGCATGTTTGAAAGACCAAAACTTGGACATTGGGTTCGGCCACCTTGAATGGCCGAACCCCATGTAAGTAATTAGTATGATTTGGTGAGGTTAATTTACTGTTTTGGTTGATGTTTATGTGGCTGAACCATGTGTAATTCATGGTTGGGTTAACATGTTAAATCATGAATAATCATGGGAAGTTGAGGGATTAATCAGATCAAGAGAATCATTGGGTTTGGCCATGTGCACGGCCGAACCCCATGGGGCTAGTTTTGGGATGAATGGACCAAGATTTATGGGTTTTCTTATGCATGTTAAATGAAATAAGGTTGCTGTTTTGGGTTGGCCATGGGATGGCTGAACCTTGTAGTTAACATGGCTAAATGGTAGAGCTTAACTTGTAAACAAATGATGGGATCATTGTGTAGGAGGATCATAGGGTTGGGCCATATGAATGGCCGAACCCTATAGATTGTTTTGTTGGAGATTATGACTTGGTTGTATGAGTTGGATTAAGTAAACATATGGATTTATCTTTGGACTTAGTGATAAGTAAATAACCAGCCACTAAAGTAGATTACTTTTATGAACTTTGATTATGAGCAAGATTAGACATTGGTTATACCAACGGCAAATCTGTGAATACAAGTCAAACGAAGGGATTGATCAAAGGACTCACATGATGTGGTTGGGTCTTAGATATGAATGAACAAGTAAGTGATAGTATGATTTATTGATTGTTATATGGACAAGGTACCGGAAGTTGAATGACGTGCGAGTCGTGACCGGGTGACGCGAAAGAAAGATCAAGTACTGAAGTGAATCTTCTGTAGGTTTCCTACCTACTTGTAACTACGGTTTTTACCCAGTTCTCTTATGATACTCTTGTTTTAATATATGTGTTTCAAATGATATATTATGCATTAACAAATGGCATACAGGCATTGGCATCTCATGCATAGTCATGGGATAATGAATGAAGTTCTACAGTGATGGCTACGAATGTACATGATGGGGGTTGCTCATTGCATGTACATATTTTATAGAAGAGATGAAAGTGTGTTGTAATTTACCTTATCAGTGCAAGGCACGTCAAGTGATGGCTACAATTGTACATGATGGGGGTTACTCATTGCATGTACATATTTTATAGAAGAGATGAAAGTGTGTTGTAATTTACCTTGTCGGTGTAAGGCACGTCAAGTGATGGCTATGAAAGTACATGATGGGGGATGCTCATTGCATGTGCATATTTCATAGCATTGTTTTACCTGTTTTTAATAATCATGTATTATGTTATGTATATGCATGTTTTATATGCTAACATGTGGTAGCCCTGATTCGGGAACCTACTGGGCATGTTGATCTAACGCCCTAATTCTATCATCAGAGGAGATTGCAGGTACAAGCAAAGGGAAAGGAAAGGTCATTGACCGGGAGGGGAGCTGAGCCTAAGTGCTTTAATGATGGATTTGGATTACGTTATATTACTGTCATTTGAATACTTTTATTGGACATGTAATAATTCGTTATTTGCTATGGTTTGATTAGGATAATAACCTGTGGATGGTTGATCTATGTTATTTAATGTTTAAGACTATTACTTGCTATCTCGTCTTTCTATTCCGCAATTATTCTAGATTATTCCGCATGTTGATGTTAGTTCCATGTGTGATTTGCTATCATGGTCTATTCCATGTACACATGGGTGGCCAGTTAAGGTTCAGACTTGGGTAGTCTGAACTTAACTCGCGTCGTGACGCCGCCCGCTCTCTTCCGATGTTTATTTAAAAAAAAAAAAAAATTAGACTCTGAAATTCTCGGAAAGGGCGGGGCGTTATAAGTACTATAAAAAAAGGCCTTCGGAGATCGAATCTGGCTTAGAGGATTTGGAGCATTGAAGAATTTTGGAGTTTCTTTTGGTAAGTGTTATTATTTGATTTTATTCTTTTTGTAATTAGTTTCTTTTATTTTAATTCATGTCTTAGTATAATTTATTTATCTTTATTTTCTTCAATTTAATGTCAATGTGATTAATTTCAGTTATAAATTAAAAAAGTCCATGAATCTTCTTATTTTTCTTTTTTTTAAATCCAAAATTCCAATGCATTGTAATTCTTAATTCTAAATTTTATTAATAATTAAAATGCAGAAAAACCCTTAGAAATATGGTTTTCCACTTATTTATTTTTGTATGATGAAAGTTTGATTTTATTTTAATTCTTTTTATGGATTTATGTTAGAGATTATTCTAAGTTATTCAATAAAGGCAGAAAAATATTTTAGACTGAATAGAACTTGATTTTTTCAGTCTAAGGCTCTTTTTAAGAGCAGAAAAACTTTTAGATTCGAAATTGCAAGTTTAAGTTTTATTTAGCCTAAGGCCGGATTTGAATTTTCTTATTTTAATTGATTTCATAAATTTCACAATGAGGATTTTAATAGATGAAGAATTTGAGTGCATGATAAATAATAAATGTGAGCTCCTTATTCTAGGCCTTGATATTATTTTTAAAATATGGAAAATAAAGCCTCCATAATTCTTTGACCCAGTTCCACTGTAAATATGTACAGAAGTAGTTTAGGTGTCTTTAATTTTATTTTTGTTTATAAATTCAAAAACTCTTGAAATTGATGAACTAGGTTGAAAAGAATTTAATTGCATCTTAATTTATGCTTTCTAAGTTAAATTGAGATTATTTCTATTTTTATATTACTTCCCCTATTTTAATTAAAATTAGTTAAATTGTTAGATTCTATGTTTAAATCTAGATTGTTTCTAAAATAAAATTAAAACTCATAGATTAGATAAATTATTTCACATTTATGATTTATCTCCATATTTCCTAAAGTTCTTAAAATACTTAATTCAATAGTGTATTTTCATGTATATATTTTCCTAAGTTCCGATGGGTTCAACCTCGCACTTAATCGCTATACTATCTAATGGTTCGTGTGCTTGCGAGTAATTATAAATTTAAAATTTACACAACAAATAGACATGCAGTCTTCATTTAAAAATTAGCTTTTCAATCTGGTCATATAGAAGCAAGCACTCATAGCAAAGCAAGTGAGGCAAGCTAGACTCAGCTACTGAATTTAAAATTTTCTTTTCAAGCCAAACCAGTAAAGGTTAGTATTGGGAGCCAACGCGAAGGGATTCCAAGTGAGAAATTAAACCAAAACGACAGCAGTGCCTTCATTAGGGTATACAGTTTGGTCTTCGACGTCACGTTAGTTTCACATAATGGGGATGAGTGTTTCATTACATTTTCTAGAGAATGAACAAGTCTCATAACTGCAACGTCCTCACCCAACCAGTCCCAAATACACATACTTCTTAGACAAACCTCTAACTGAGAATCAAAACAGTTCACAAGCCATCCTTCCATGAAATGGTAAATGCCCATCCTGTCAAATCTGAAATATGAATCCAAGTGTGAAAATTAGCCAAATCAGTCGGTTGGACGATGTCTAAGCCAAGAGAGTTACATTGTGGAGTAATGATCTAATTTTTTGACACCCAAACCAATATGTTACCACCACAAAGCGCAACTCTAAAGAAGCATGATGGGTGATTTTCTCTATTATGGTTGTGTGAATCAGTAGAGAACTACGCCGAAGGGATAAATGATTCACCTGTCAAATGGATCATAAATAATCTACATTTCTCCTTTCCATTTCAAAATCATAAGACTAGTTGAAGTTGAATTTTATCCACCTACTCTCCCTGCCATTTCCAACATTTCCCAACTAAAGATACATGGGCTAAAACTTTTAAGAAACAGCCCCCTCTCTAAATAGAAGACTACGTCTCCCACGAGTTAGCCAAAACTAGTTTAAATGGGGCACAGCTAACAATAACCAACAATCAATATAAAAAAGACGGGGCTACATGAAAACACAAACCTTGATTTGAACGCCAAAATCTTTAACAACTCAAAAATTACATATTGGTCTGGATGAGATGGCTAGCCATCATGCAACCAACATGGGTGGTATCACAAACTTTTAAAATGCTCACACAACTCAGTCTAAGACTCCATATCCAACTCAATCCAAAAAGGGATATCCATTAAACAAGTTATCTTTCCAAAATAGAATGAAATTACATTGCTGTGAAAGCCTTCTTCCCAACTCCTCCTGAGGATCCAGCTGGAATAACCTTCAACACATTGAACCTCACTGTCTCCGACAATGGCCTGAGGAAGATGAATAAGAAGCATTAACATAAATGTACCAGTACTAATTCCAAATAGAAGAATGATGTTAAGAAGCCCAGCACAAGAACACTACAGCTTTGCTCGGGATGTAGGTTTTACGAGTGGATCTCAAGGATCAGAGACTCAAAGCATATGAAACCCCCTACAGATGAATACAATCTTAATACACAAAACTGACAAAAGAGCCCCTTTATATAGCATAGATAGTTGATTTATTTTCACTCAAGTTTAGCACAGTTGGAAAGTGCTTATTGCTGCAACTACAAAGTTTAAGAAGTTCTAAGACCATTAATACCTACCCAAAAAATAATGCAAGTAAGGGTTCAAATTTTCTATACATGACATTACAAGCATGATCAATCCAATATGTCGAAACCATTTTTTTCTAATTATAACAGAACTATAAGCCCAACTTACAAAGGAAAATATGGATTGTAAGTATTTATGAGCCAAGCATTAATCCAAGAATGCTTAAAGTCTCCGCAATTAATAAAAAAAAGACTCGAAAATTATCATCTACGATACTTTACACACAACCAAAAGACAAAAAACAGCACTAGTCAGGGAGCCCAATGGTCGCAAGTAGAAGGTACTAATCAACCAGAAGGGCAAGACCAATCTGATAAATAATGACAACATAGATTCTAGAGAATAATGAACATTTTTCTTTTTGAAAGATAAGAATAATGAACATTATTGTGATGGGCAATCTGATAAATAATGACAACATAGATTCTGGAGAACAATGAACATTATTGTGATGGGATAGTGGAAAAGTAGAACTCAAAACCAAGTTTAGACAATAGGAAAATGGCTCTAATGATAATGATGATGGTGTCCATTGTGTACTTCATCTTTTAAAAAGGCCCACATGGTAACCAACAAATATGCATCTAGTTTGTCAAGGTAAAGATCTTTGGGATTTGCCTGCACTGTCCAATAATAACATGATCACCCTCCTTTACACGGAAACATGGAGATATGTGTGCAAGAATGTTTGAGTGCCTCTTTTCATATCTGAAAGCCAAAAACAGCAGTCATTGGTTCTTTGCTATTTGGAAAATGAAACATGTAATAGAGGGTCATTTTTCAGTCCACCTCTGATATTTCTTAGACATGGTGAAGGTAGTTACACCGGACAATGATGGTCCCTGCATATAACACAATAACCATCAAAATAAATCATATTTACTTGAGGGTAGCTGACTGCCGGTTCAAAACCACCATCCATCTTATGTCGTTAAACTTTAACCACATTTAGGTATACCCAAATCACAAGCAGATACAACACTTGGTAGGGGAAATGGTTACTTGGTTGTCAATTTATTTGATCAAGTAATTTGGAACAATTTTGAAATGCATATAGGACAAGCATTTTGGGACGGAGGGAGTATTTACTTTTAGATTTTGCGAAAGTATTGGACTCCATGTTGGATGGATCAAATGAGAAATATGTGACAAAATTTATACATTTTTAATCAAGTACCTAACATTCGATTCATCCAAGTGTCAACTCAATAGTTTCACGAAATTTAGAAATATGTATGTATCCTCGCGTTTAGAAATTAATGACCAATTTAGATCTTTAAGATGTTGACCCCATATGTCTCGTATAGCACCATTTGAAGTTATCCTCACTATTAAAATGACAATATGGCTGCATTTGGATTGAGGGTAATAGGGAGTAACCCTTTATTATCCTTATTTGGTAAATAAAAAATCAACTTTCATCCCTCCCTTCCCACTTTTAAAATTCCTTTTCAAACAACAGGGTATCCATAATACCGAAAGTAACTTTCCTTTAAATACAAGTCCAAATTATCCCTCTAAAATTTACCCCGAATGCAAACTCAGAATGTTAATAATCAGATTAAGACAAAAATCATTTTAATAATCAGATTTAGATCCATCAAAATCGAGATGACTTCTATTATGAAGAATTTCAATCAGAATTGATTAATCTACAATCCCACAACTAAGAAAATATACACTAATTGAAAGTTGTTGATAATGAGTTAAGTGGGTGCAGACTTTCCATTAATACAACCAAATGAGATTAAGTAGAATTTAACCTATTGTACATCTGACTATTACTTAAGTAATATTAAAATTTGTAAAACTTAAATAATTGGATTATAGGTTTGAATAATGGATCTCATCACTGTCTACTGTCAATAGATTTATAATAGGTAAAGATTCCATTAAAAAAATAATGACGATCATATGGTGAAATATTTATACAAATCTGTCTTTCACAATTCACAATTTTAGGTCTAAATATGTTGCATATGTATTGTCCACACTATTAGTGTATTCATTATAAATAATATAATTCATAATTACTCATTCAAAATAAGATAATTTTCTTTTTATGATTGTTTTACTTTATTAACTATCATTATTTTATGAATTATCCTTTATATGTTTATTATTTCAATCAATAAGAAATTATTCAGTCTAAACATAGTATCTTTTAATTTAATTGTGATAAATTGAAGATTTCCCATTTTATCCGTACAACTTAAGCTAGTCTTTCAATTTATCGTAACAAAATGAAGAGTGAGAAGTATCCATTTATATCGAGCTATTAATAAAAACATCGGCAACAATAGCAATTCTCTAAATATATTCTACTTGGATAAAATGATAAAGATAAATATTTAGAAGTTAGTCCTTCATATAATTTTTGACTAAAACTAAAATATTATTTTGTTATTACATAATTACTCAGTGTGCAAATAATATTATTTTTTATTAAATATAATTCACGTATGAAGCATGTGGTCACACTAGTTATAAATTATACATTATTTCATCATAAATTAGATTAACTAATTTTTATAAGTTTTCCTTTAAATTATGATGATGAGTTGATTAAAAAGTTTATACATCAGAAAAAGTTAATTAGAGAGTGTTTCTCAATAGATTTATAATCAGTAAAGATTCCATTTAAGAAATAATGACAGTCATATGGTGAAATATTATAAACAATTCACAGTGTTCTCATTCGCAAAGATTTTATCCAACTCTATTTTTCACAATTTTAGGTATAAGCATGTATAACCCCAATTCTAATAGACCCAAAAGCTGAGATCAAACATTAGAAAATTCAGATTCTGGATAATAGGCTGAGGTTGAAACATTACTGGCTTTCGATTATTTATTTGTATATTTCAGATTGGATCGAGTTGGAAAAATAAAAACTTGTATGAAATTCAAGTTGGATTGGGTTGAAAAAATTAAAATCAACTCGATTCGACTTGACGTAATCCGATTCGACCCAAGTGCAACAAGTTTTAAAACGGCATTTGAGTTGACTCGAGTCAGAAACTTGGGTCAGGTCGAGTCAAATGAAGTTGATTAGGTGAAAATATAGGGTGGCCATTTAGATACTTGACTTTCTTTTAAGAGACACCTGATTTCAAAATTTTGTGTGAAAATTATCATTTTGTCCCTTAGATTAAAAAAAAAAAGACGAGATTCTTCCGCCTAAAACTGACTGGCAAAATGATAAGCTCGCATAAAATTTTGAAAGTGGGTATCTCTTAAAAGAAAATTTGAGTGTCTAAATAACTATCCGAAATTTTTTAATAAAATTGAAATGATTTTACAATTAGAATCAACTTCTTATTAAAAAAAAACTTCAAACTTAATATCACCCTATAATTATTCATTGAGAATTATCATCCTGTACAGTGGATTTAACGGATGCCAATCCAAAAACAATTCGGCGGAATGAATAACTGATTTTACAATTTTGTATCTATCAATGAAAGGATATAAAAAAATTAAATATTAAAAATGTGCATTAATTAATGCATCGATATTTATTTTTTTGAATTAAAAAAATTGAAGATATTTTCAAAAAATAATAAAAACAAAATATTTACAATGCAAATGATTCAACGGTTGGGAGTTGGGACTACTTGGAAGTTGGAACAACTTAACGTTGCATTAATTAACCATGCATTAACTAATATGATTTAATTAACCATTTGGAAATAGTCCCAACGAATAATAAGTTAATTAATGCACACAATCTATTAATTATTGTAGAAAGGCATTAATTACTCAAATTAATTCATTATTCATGTTACTATTAACCATTTCAGTAAGTGTGTTATATTACAAAATTAGAACATTTTTTAACAATAATAGGCACCTCTCCCAAAATTAATATTTTTTATTTATATAAAAAGGGAACACTTACACACACCTGGAAATTCTGCCTCTACACACCCGTTTTTGAAATTTTGGATGAAATTACGATTTTACCCCCGCGTTTTCAATCATTCGAATGAATGCCTAGTTTATTTTCGCATTCATTTGAATGAATGCCAATGTGTAATTTCAATTCATTCGAATGAATGGGCTGAGCAGTAACACGGAATACTGTCAGCCCATTCATTCGAATGAATGGGCCTCATTCATTCAAATGAACTAATCATTCGAATGAATGAGGCTCATTCATTCGAATGATTTAAATAATAAAATTTATTTTAAAACTTTACACTTATTTTTTAAGCATTGTGTATTTCCAAAATTTCTCAAATTAAATATCTGGACTAATTACGATAACCTGATAAAAATACTTTAAAACTTTAAGGTCTTTTGACACCCTAAATATTTAAACACAGTATTTTGCAAATAAGAGTATCCCTAGGGTGTGCCGAAAACACATTTAGGAGTGTCAAAAGACATTGAAGTCTTAAGGTATTTTTATCAGGTTATTTTAATTAGTCTAGATATTCAGTTTGAGAAATTTTGGAAAAACACAGTGCTTAAAAAATAACGGTCTATGTTTTAAAATATAGACCGTTATGTTTTAAGCACTATGTATTTCCAAAATTTCTCAAATTGAATATCTAGACTAATTAAAATAAACTGATAAAAATACCTTAATACTTCAAGGTCTTTTGACACTCCTAAATGTGTTTTCAGCACACCTTAGGGATACCCTTATTTGCAAAATACTGTGTTTTAAATATTCAGAGGTATCAAAAGACCTTGAAGTCTTAAAGTATTTTTATCAGGTTATCGTAATTAGTCCGGATATTTAATTTGAGAAATTTTGGAAATACACAGTGCTTAAAAAATAAGTGTAAAGTTTTAAAATAAATTTTATTATTTAAATCATTCGAATGAATGAGCCTCATTCATTCGAATAATTAGTTCATTTGAATGAATGAGGCCCATTCATTGGAATGAATGGGCTGACAGTATTCCGTGTTACTGTTCAGCCCATTCATTCGAATGAATTGAAATTACACATGGACATTCATTTGAATGAATGCGAAAATAAACTAGGCATTCATTCGAATGATTGGAAATGCAGCGGTAAAATCGTAATTTCATCCAAAATTTCAAAAACGGATGTGTAGAGGCAGAATTTCCGGGTGTGTGTAAGTGCTCCCATATTAAAATGGGTATCCTTTGCCTCTCACAAATTTTAATGTGCATTATTAATTAACAAGTGATTTAAGCCATTAGTATTACTTTTGTGAGGGTACTTTTGTGATCACATATTATTGTTCAATTGCATCATTTTAGTAGGAGAGATAAAATGATAATTATGATTTAAATTCTTGCTTAGCATATGCTTTATTATCATCATTTAACGTGCATTGTATAATTTTGAAGTATTTGAATTATTTTAAGATTGTTCTGAATTTTATTAGTTATGATAAAGTTTAAAGATTATTTCTTAAATGCTTGATGTGTTTTACATTCAGTTAATTTGCTATTGTTTGAATTGAATGAGCTTGAAAATATTTTTAAACATTTAGAATATACATTTGATAATGTCATTTGAACATAATTTTATTGCACGGAAAAATATTAGATTTATTAAATAATTTTCAATCTTGATTAGGCCTAGAGAATATTTGACTTAATTCCAGAAATGAAAATAAAAACAATGTTGTTAAAATCAAATGATTTCCATGATTTCCATGATTCCCAATTCAAATAATACAATTTAAATTGAATGGTGAAGGTGAACGAGTTAAATCTTGATTAGGCCCCTTTTTGTAGATACGACCATCTTTGAGACTCCAATCGCTGCAAGTTTCCAACGATACTTTTCTCCAAGCCTTAGAAGATCTGCAAGTGTCTCTTCTTCAAGCCTCTCTTCGGTCGTTTTGGAAGGTTCGAGCCTTCTCTTCTAACATTCTAGGTATGGTTCTTTCTTTTCTTTTTTCTGCTTCTAATGTGTTTTCGTTAATGGATTTTTCTTCGTCTGACGTTTCTTCTTCACTTCTTCTTCCTCTTTCTTCTTCATCGTTCTCTGCTGCTTTTTCTTTCTTCTCTTTCGTCTTTCATCGCAAGTCTTCTTCATCGCCTTTTTTTTTCTTCGTGACCGACATTTGTCTTAAAAGATATAGTCACTTGAAGCCCATTTATATTTTTAGAAGCCTGAGGTCATTTGAAGCCCATCAAGCTTTGCATCAAGCTTTGCAAAGGTTAAAGCTCAAGTTCATCCGTTTGAAAAAAAATTTAAAAATCTAATTGTTCAAATTGAAAATAGACATGAAAGTTATTTGAACTCATTTATATTTAAAGAAGTTCGAGCTCTTTGGCTGGAAATTCGTTAGGTTTTGCAAGGTTTTAAAATCTAAATGTTCAATTTGAAAGGAGGCATGATAGATTATAATTGGACAAAATTTAAACTCAAAATCAATTTTCAATATAAAGAGGCTAAAGAATTTAGCCCAACCTGGCTTGTCGGGTTGACATATATCTTCAAGCCCATTTATCATGACGGTTTGGATGAGTTTTGCATTGGGTTCGGGTTGAGGATCAACCCTGAAAAAGGAAAGAAAGAAAAATAAAAGGGAGCCCATATACACACCCGATTTTATTTTCCTGAATCTGAATTTTTGTAGTAAATTACCATTTTACCTTATTATTTTTAATTCATTCTGACAATCAATGAGTCTCATTCATTCGAATGATTTTAAATAATAAAATTTATTTTAAAACTTTAAAGTTATTTTTTAATCACTGTGTATTTTCAAAATTTCTCAAATTAAATATCCGGACTAATTACGATAATCTGATAAAAATACTTTAAGACTTTAAGGTCTTTTGACACTCCTTAATATTTAAAACACAGTATTTTACAAATAAAAGTATCCTAAGGTATGCCGAAAACACATTTAGGAGAGTCAAAAGACCTTAAAGTCTTAAAGTATTTTTATCAGGTTATCGTAATTAGTCTGGATATTCAATTTGAAAATTTTTAGAAATACACAGTGCTTAAAAAATAACTTGAAAGTTTTAAAGGAGATTTTATTATTTAATACACTATGCACATTATTTTTTATGCACGGTGTATTTCCAAAAAAATTCAAATTGAATATCAAGACTAATTACGATAACCTGATAAAAATACTTTCAAACTTCAAGGTCTTTTTGACACTCCTAAATGTGTTTTTGGCACACCCTAGGGATAGGGTACCCTTATTTGCAAAATAAGGTGTTTTAAATATTTAGGAGTGTCAAAAGACCTTGAAGTCTTAAAGCATTTTTATCAGATTATCGTAATTATTCCGGATATTTAATTTGAGAAATTTTAGAAATACACAGTGATTAAAAAATAACTTTGAAGTTTTAAAATAAATTTTATTATTTAAAATCATTTGAATGAATGGACCCCATTCATTCGAATGATTAGTTCATTTGAATGAATTGAAATTAATTACACTTGGGCCAAAATGAACTGGGCATTAAATAAAATGTGGGGATAATTTTACCACGAAAATTCAGAATCAGGTGTGTGTGCAAGTGCTCCCAAAATAAATTACTTCAAATATGATGTCCATCCTCATTAAACTTTTCATTTTCTCTTCCCATGTTGTTATAGACCATTCAATAAAAAATTTAACCCAATTTTTTCTACTTTTAATAACAATTTGGACATGAGTGAACTCTAATTTTTTCTTTTAATTAACATTAAAAAATTAGAAAACTCCAAATTTTTAAATAGCTAATTAAAATTTACAAATTAACTAATTGACTGATAATATTGAAATTTTAGCAGAAAATTATCTTGAAAATAGTGGAATATCATTACTAATCAATGCTTTTATCTTACCACCTTCCGAAGAGAATTTTGCTCATTACTAATTTCAAATTTAAACATCATTCAAACTTTATGATAAAGTTTTATCGCATTTTGATACAATATGATAATTGTTTAAACTACTTATCTATTTTGATATGATAACACTACTTAGGTCGTTATTTCCATGCACTCCACCTTTTTTAATTATTAATTAGATTATATATATGTATCTTGATTATTTGTAATTTGGATGTTTAATATGTCATGCTCATATATTTAATCTATTTATCTATATTGATAAAGAGTTAAGATCTGTCTTATATTGTGATCACATATTATTGTTCTTCATCGTTCTCCATTCTCTTTAAACACAAAAGTACCCTCAGTTCTCTTAAAAATTAAAAAGAACTCTACACGCCCCAAAACTTAAAGCCTTTCTTTTCTAAGCAGTAAGCACCGTTTATGCAGAGAGTTGAGGCGGCGATGGTTGTTGGGACGTTCACTGCAGAGATCTCAGAGAGCGAAGCGATCGTGGCTGTAAGGAGTTAAAGGGGTTTTGGGGCCTTTTCCAAACGGAGGACTAAGGCCACGGCTGTGCATATCTTCATTCGTTCTGTCACCGAGATCCATCATTGCTAAGGGTATATTTCCCGGCCTCGACGGCATCGACGACCTGTTGGCTGCCTATCAAGTTCATCTTGCCGCAGCAAAGAAAGATTGGTCTGCTGTTCTTGGTGTAGATGACTCAGCAAATCTGGGTGAAATCAAGAAACAATACAAGAGAAAAGCAATGGTGGTGCACCCAGATAAGAATTCTTCAGAGGCGGCTACTGATGCATTCAAGTTTGTAATGGAAGCATATGAAGTTCTTTCTAAGAACAGTCAGAGTGCTCTCGTTTCATCATGGAATCAACAATCACAACCGGCTGCCCCTGCTTCATCACCGAATCATCAATCCCAACCGGCTGCCCCTGCTTCATCATCGAATCATCAATCCCAACCGGCTGCTCCTACTTCATCTTCGACTAGTCAATTCCAGCCGGCTTCATCTCGTTTTGAGAGACCATGCCCGAGGTGCCACAAGGTTTGCTTCTTCGATACTCTCAAGCGCACCTCAATCACATGCCGTGCTTGTGGACGCAGATTTGTTTTCTAAGGCTGGAAAGAAGCCTGCTTAAAACATAAAAAAAAATAAAAAAAAATAAAAACCATAAAAATAAATAAATAATAAAGAAGGAGAAACCCATGGCCTCACTAGCTCAACTGGTAATGCCTCACTTGATGGCTCAACTGGTAATCTCCCGCTTCAGGAAGCGAGAGGTGCCAAGTTCGAACCCTCATGGCCTCACTTGGTGACTCAACTGGTAATGCCTCACTTGGTGGCTCAACTGGTAATCTCCCACCTCAAGAAGCGAGAGATGTCAAGTTCGAGCCCCCATGGCTTCACCTGGTGGTTCAATGGGTAATGTCTCTCACTTGGTAGCTCAACTCATAATCTCCCGCCTCAGGAAGCGAGAGATATTAGGTTCGAGCCCCTATGGCCTCACTTGGTGGCTGAATTGGTAATGTCTCTTTTGGTGGCTCAACTGGTAATCTCCCGCCTCAGAAAGCGAGAGATGCTAGGTTCGAGCCCCATGGCCTCACCTGGTGGTTCAACTGGTAATGCCTCATTTGGTGACTCAACTGGTAATCTCCCGCCTCAGGAAGCGAAAGATGCCAAGTTCGAGCCCCTATGGCCTCACTTGCTGGCTCAACTCGTAATCTCCCGCCTCAGGAAGTGGGAGGTGCCGAGTTCAAGCTCCCATGGCCTCTTTTGGTGGCTCAACTAGTAATCTCCCGCCTTAGGAATCGGGAGGGGCATGGTTCGAGCCTCCATGGCCTTACCTGGTGGCTCAACTGGTAATGCCTCACTTATGGCTCTTCAAGCCCCCATGACATCACCTATTGGCTCAACTCGTAATGCCTCACTTGGTGGCTCAAGCCGCCATGACCTTACCTAGTGGCTCAATGGGTAATGCCTCACTTGGTGGCTCTTCGAGCCCTCATGGCCTCACCTGCTGACTCAACTCGTAATGCCCCTATTGGTAGCTCAACTGGTAATCTCGCGCCCCAAGAAGCGGGAGGTGCCAGGTTCGAGCCCCCATGGCTTCACCTGATGTGCCCTAAGGCCAGTGGAAGGATCTCCCGGGTTTGATTTTGGATATTCAAATTATTATTTTCTTCTTGAAAGGTTATACATGTATTGTCCAAGATAATCAATTTTAAATAAATTTCTTTTTATGATTGTGTTTATCTTATTAGCCATCATTATTGTGTGAGTTGCCCTTGTATATGTTTATCTATTTCAATCATAAAATAAGAAATCTTTTAATTTAATTGTGATAATTTGAAGATAATCAACATGGGTGGTATCACAAACTTTGAAAATGATCACACAACTCATTCTAAGACTCCATATCCAACTCAATCCAAAAAGGGATATCCATTAAACAAGTTATCTTTCCAAAACAGAATGAAATTACTTTACTGTGAAAGCCTTCTTCTCACCTCCTCCTGAGGATCCAACTAGAATAACCTTCAACACATTGAACCTCACTGTCTTCGACAATGGCCTGAGGAAGATGAATAAGAAGCATTAGATAAATGTACCAGTACCAATTCCAAATAGAAGAATGATGCTAAGAAGCCCAGCACAAGAACACTACAGCTTTGCTTGGGATGTAGGTTTTACAAGTGGATCTCAAGGATCAGAGACTCAAAGCATCGAAACCCCCGACAGATGAATACAATCTTAATACACAAAACTGACAAAAGAGCCCCTTCATATTGCATAGAAAGTTGATTTATTTTCATTCAAGTTTAGCACAGTTGGAAAGTGCTTATTGCTGCAACTAAAAAGTTTAAGAAGTTCTAAGACCATTAATATCTACCCACAAAATAATGCAAATAAGGGTACAAATTTTCTGTACATGACATTACAAGCATGATCAATCCAATATGTCAAAACCATTTTTTTCTAATTATAACAGAACTATAAGCCCAACTTACAAACGAAAATATGGATTGTAAGTATTTATGAGCCAAGCATTAATCCAAGAATGCTTAAAGTCTCCACAATTAATAAAAAAAAAAGACTCGAAAATTATCATCTACGATACTTTACACACAACCAAAAGACAAAAAACAGCACTAGTCAGGGAGCCCAATGGTTGCAAGTAGAAGGTACTAATGAACCAGAAGGGCAAGACCAATCTGATAAATAATGACAACATAGATTCTGGAGAATAATGAACATTTTTTTTTTTTTGAAAGATAAGAATAATGAACATTATTGTGATGGGCAATCTGATAAATAATGACAACATAGATTCTGGAGAACAATGAACATTATTGTGATGGGATAGTGGAAAAGTAGAACTCAAAACCAAGTTTAGACAATAGGAAAATGGCTCTAATGATAATGATCATGGTGTCCATTGTGTACTTCATCTTTTAAAAAGGCCCACATGGTAACCAACAAATATGCATCTAGTTTGTCAAGGTAAAGATCTTTGGGATTTACCTGCACTGTCCAATAATAACATGATCCCCCTCCTTTACACGGAAACATGGAGATATGTGTGCAGGAATGTTAGAGTGCCTCTTTTCATATCTGAAAGCAAAAAACAGCAGTCATTGATTCTTTGCTATTTGGAAATTGAAATGTGCAATAGAGGGTCATTTTTCAGCCTACCTCTGATATTTCTTAACATAGTGAAGGTAGTTACGCCGGACAATGATGGTTCTCATCATCTTGCCACTGTGGCAGGTACTAGCTACGATACAACCTCTAATGGAAACAGTCCCAGTGAAGGGACATTTCTTGCCAATATATGTACCTGCATATAACACAATAACCATCAAAATAAATCATATTTACTCGAGGGTAGCTGACCACCATCCATCTTATGTCGTTGAACTTTAACCACATTTAGACATACCCAAATCACAAGAAGGTACAGCACTTGGTAGGGGAAATGGTTACTTGGTTGTCAATTCATTTGATCATAACAGAATTCCAAATTGGAAGCTACATCAGGGAACAACACCTAAAACAGATTTGAGATTGCTTGCCAAACTTAGGGGAGATAACACTTAAACACACATTTTTCTTGAGTGGATTTCAGCACACAAAGATCAGAACTTCATGATTTTCAAAATTCTGTACCAGCTAACCTATTGTCCCTATTCATATGATGATAACTCACAGTACACGTTTGACGGCAACAATGTGGCTTAGAAAATAACAAATCTTTCCCATCATTAAAGATTAGAAGTGAGCCCATATGTTGACTTTAAATTAACACCCATACATTGAAGTGAACTTTGAGGAAAGGACACAGATAACACTACTCCAGGAAAAAAGATTAATGACATACCAAGGTGGCACACACAGTCATGCCAGACCTTTTCTTTTTTCTTTTTCTGTTTTTGGAATAACATGGGTATCTCTAATCCACGTGGAGGTGGTATCAATTCACAAGTGCATGAAGCTGCCTACAAGTCTCGTGTATCGGGTTATTCTAAAAGGGTTCCATGAAGAACCCAAGACTTAGTCTATTACTACAAGCTTAAGCTAATTGAGCTACCCATTCAGTCTCCAGTCATGCCAGACCTTTCACCATTGAATAAATGTCAATAGCAATTTGCAAATTGGTAAACCAGACCTTAAAACCTGCTACTATGAAACCAGATCCTGCCACTGTCAAATTCCTTGGTTTTTCTCATGAAACACCAAGGTCAAGACAAATGCCACCTTCGAACATGTAGGTTTCAAGAATAGAGGGAATAAAGAGGACTGCAATAGATGAAGACACCCAGGAATAGCTACTGTCACCATAAGTAGCCAGGGAGAACCGAACCATATTCAAATTCACAACATTACTACTGATTAAATCTTGAGAGAGCGCATAAAGAACAATTTCCAGGGATATAAAGTTTTCTTTTGCAACCTGACTTTTGTTGTGCCTATAATCCTTGAGTAAAGATCTTTCGAACCCATCCATCTCTGTCACACATTCATATGGGCCCATCAGAACTGACCCTAACTACTGTTGGATCCACGGGGCGTAACACCACAACTAGGAGGACCTGAACAAGATTTTTTTTGTGTCCATTATTAAGGCCTGCATCTATCCATCCTACCCAACTTCATGAATTGAACCCATCCAGTTGGATCCCATGCAATGTTGTGGGCTTAGTTTGTCATTAACACACAGACCCAGTGCTCAGGTGACCAATGATCATTAGTTCATAACACAACAATCAGTAAAAAGGAGAGAAAAAAATACCAGCAAGCAAACCTTCTATTGCTCTTCCAGAAGTGGTTTCCACCCTTTCCAGGCCTCTTCCCCTTCCCAGATTTCTTCGAACTAACAATAACCCATCACAATGAGAAGAATCAACCGCAATGCATCCATTTTGTATCATGCCAAAACAAAGGTTTCATTTGGATTAATTCAAAGAAAAGTGCTTTCTCAGAAAATAACCATTTTAAACTCTCCCCTTCCCCTCTCCAAAAGAAAAAAGAAAAAAAAAATGTTTTTTCTGTAATTCTTACCTCACGAAAACTTTAGGCTGATTCAAGAACGCCTTCTCGTTCTACATCAAAAAACACAATAATATAAGAAATTCAACAAATCCTCAGATTATGTAAATGCCCAGGTAGGAAAAACACATTTCCTCTAAGGTCGAAACCAAATGGCTACACGTGGCATCCGTGCATTCATATGAAACCTACTATGAAGTTTTTAGCTATCAGATATTCGGATGTAAGACTGTAAAATGGACGATTGAAATTGAAAACTGTATCCATTTCATGGCGTTTACGGCCAAAAACATTAGATAGAGCTGAATTTTGTTACTTAATAAATAAAAAATCTTCTTTTTACATTCAAACGTACAAGGATTTGAATTCCATTTGCAGAAATTTTGGAAGTGAAACAATGATAACGCAATTCATCGAAAACGAACTAAAGAAGAAAGATAGAGTGAAGAAGGATGGCAAGAAATGAGCCAGAGACTTCAGAATCTAACCTGTTCCGCCATTATCGAGAAAGAAAAGAGTGCTTGGGGAGAACTGAAAACCCTAATTCTCAAGCAGCCAAGGGAAATTTTCACCATTTATATATGGGGAGGCCAAGGACATGAACTTTGGGCCCGTCTGAGAAAAGAAGCCAGCATCTAAGTGATACCATGACAACTTTAATAGCTTCATAGTCACAAGCTGAGGAATTTATAAATTCCATTATTTAAAATATAAAAGTTATTTTAAATTATATTTCATTTATATAATATTTTTTAATGTAAGGTTAATAATTAAATTTATATGTTTATATAAAAAAATTCACAAAATTAAATAGTTGAATCTAGTGACAAGATTTAATGACTTAAAGAACTATATGACTATCCAAAATGAGAACTCTAATCATTATAGTCTTTAGTTTCTTACAATTAAAATAAAATCATTAGATAAATATTTTTAACTATGTTACTTAATCTAATGGTGAAGATGTATTAAACTGACATTAAAGATATATCAAATTGACAAAAAGAAAATCAATGGATTTTTTTTTTTATAAAAAAAAAAGACACATCAAATTGACATCAATCAAGGTTAGGTCTAAATATAAAAAACAAAATAGCAAAGATTTACTATGAATTTTTATCAAAAGAACAAAATTTTTACATGTTTATTATATATACACATCTTCTTAGATTTTATGAAAGTTTTGGACTCTCTCATTTAAGGTGATGTTGTGGCCGTTATTTTTTAGACCAATGGAAATTAAAAGAGATATTTTTTTTTTGAATTTATGTGTGAAAAAGGCAGAACCGAATCCGTCACAAGTCAATAGGTTTGAACAAATGCCTAACAAGCTAAGTTTGGACTATTTTATCCAAAATAAAACACATTAATTACCATAGCTTTTGACTTCTTATGGCCAGAATAAAATCATTGGATGATATTTTTATCTACGATGCTTAACCAAATTATAAGAATACATCAAATTGACATCAATTAAGATTAGATCTACATATAAAGAAGAAAATAATATTTTAAGTAGTTTAAGTTTATCACTAAATGAATCCGAAACAAAGATCGCACAAATTGATTCTAGTTTCGAGAAGATCTAAGACATATTCTTATCTAACCAAATTATAGTAGTTTTCTGTTATAAATTATAAAATCAATAGCTTATAATAGGTATTTTAAAAGACTAAAAATCAGTGAAACTTAACTTATTTTTTACTCTAACTTATCTATATACATGTGTTACACTTTGCAAAACTAAAGAGTGGGCCCTAATTAGAAAGGCTTAGCTCATGTCCGGTTGTGTTAAAACTCATACCAAGACTGTTGTTTAAATCGTAAGATGTAATATATATAAACGTGACAAGAGTCAATGAATCGGGTCTATTTATTTATAAATGGATTTAGATCCAGTCTAGATATTTATTAAATGAGTCAAATTAGATCTAGTTATTTATTAAATGGGTTGAGCCGAGTAACGAGATTAATTCAAATCAGATCTTGTCACATACATTTCTGAGTATTCAAACCAAATGATTCAAAATAAATAGTGATTGCCAATTTTAATGCATTTAAAATAGACAACTAGAAGCAATGCTTTGATAAGTGAATACTAACATTTAATTGGAAGGATACTCCATCATTTTGAATTCTTTGAAACGGAACTTTATTGAAATTTTATTTTTGAAGATAATTTTAGCGGTCAGTTAAAATTTTATTGTCACAAAATTTAACCTATAAGAACGGGATAGGTGGTCAGATTGAGAAAGGGGAACTACTATTTGAAAATTTGAAACTCAAATTTGACTTAAATTTCTATTGAATTGAATAAATCGGACAATTTTTTTAATTCAACTCATCTCACCAAACTTTGATAAAACTTGTTGACTCACTTGAATCGAAATACCATCCCATAAGTACGACTCACCATAATCTTGTGAAGTTTTTAAACTATGCTGCAGAAAGACATTTCATATTTTGATTGGATAAATTTTCAAATCAATTTCATTTTTAAATAAAGAGTAAGGTTCAAGTCATGTATTTTGTGTGAAGAAAAGGAGGAGATAGTGTAGGCCCCACTATCACCATTTCATCGAAAGTAATAAATTTCACACATAATTAATCGAAGTATATTAGTAAAATGATGATTCTATTCAATCATTTCCTCACAATTGGTTTAAATTTGAAGAGCAGTAGATGCCACTTCTATCACCAATCTAATAGTTTATTTAAGTTTAAATTAATCTCTTTAATCCATTATTTATAAAATCTGCCTTCATCCTTAATTGTCAACACAACTCAATTTAATTCCAAATTCAAAATAATATTATTCAATCTAAACAATAATTGGAATTGATTCCCAACCTAGTTAGCACAAGTTCACTTGTCCAAGCCATTGCCACCCTTTGATTACTTAGTCCATTAATTCATTCTCGCCCTCAATTTTTGAGATAAAAAATAAAATAATTGAATAAATGTTTTTATCTATAATATTCAACCCAAAAGTCAAAATGCATCAAATGAAAAAAAAAAGTTAAGAATTTTTCTTTTGTAAAATAAAAACTAGCAATTTCATCGGTTGAAATCCATCACAAAGTTAAATTTTACATGGAGCCCTTGCATCTAAAGTTAATTCCATATGAAGCCCTCATGCTTAGATGCTAGACTCCAAGGCATTGTGTAGATTCAGCCTTGTTAATTATTAAAGAGAAAATTCCCACACTAAGTCTCACTCTAACAAAATTGTCTTGATTTCAATGTTTAGTCATGCATAAAGTGCTGCTGTAAATCCGGACCATTGGATCCTTGACACTGACTGGTAAGCAAGGGTTGAAAAAATGTTCACGCCCGATAAATTAATTTTTTTTTTACTTAAAACCATCAATATCGATGATATATATCGGATATCGTCTGATATCGGCCAAATATCAGCTGATATATATAGGTTTTAAAATCGATACATATGGGCCAATATTAAAACCCCTGCTAGTAAGCACATCCAGACCGTTCAGTTAAAAATAGGGAGCATCAACTGCACTTCATCCCTCTCATTCACTTAATTTTTATTGGCTTTCATCATTATAAATGTCAATATCCAGTTGCATATTTTTTGACAACGAGGGTATCATCAAATGAGAGAGATTTCACCCTCCATTGAAGGAATACCAAGTTCAAAAATCAAGAGCTCTGGTTTCTCATCTGCTAATACAAATGCATCCAATAACCTTCCAAAGCCTCAAAAAATCATCACCAAACAGAAAAGGCCAATGCGCCACTGACAATCTCTACCGCGACATGATCTGCTGCTGAGATCCTCAATAAAAAATCGGCAACAAGCCATAATAATACATACACTAGATTCCAGCCCCTACATATACACCATACCCTCTCTTTGATACAATTTTCCCAGTAAGGTATGGAGATCTTGAATAACCTCAGTCAACTAATCGTTAGTTCAAAAACGAAATGCCGAGGATGCTGACAGTTGCTACCGGATTGGATGGTACTGAGCTGATATTCTTCTCGGGGGGAGCTTGCGAAGGATATAAAGGACGAGTGCTGAAGGCAGTATCTCGCACAGCTGATTTTAGCAATAAGATAAGAGAGAAGAAAGCAACTGATCAGAATTGAAAGAATACTTTCTTTGAAATGATGGCAGCAAATACAAGGCTTGAGAAAGACACTACTTACCATATAATAAATAAGGTTTAGAACAGGATGATTCATAACCTCAAGGGATGCATCAGTATCAAATGCGGATATCCCAACCTGCAGTTCATAAACTTAGTAAAGAATGTAGCCATGAATAAAGTTAAAACGAATTTAGGAAAGTCATTAAACTCAAAACCCGTCTGGTTAAGTGACTCAAATAATTTAGAAATCTTTTATTGCTAATGATCTAAAGAGAACTCGCAAGAGCTACTTAGCCCATGGTTTGGGGATCACAACCACTAATCCAGTGATGACCACCATGAATAAACAATCTTAACAAGTTCTTGTTGGTGTTGCTGTATCTTTTATAAAAAAAATGCTAAATGACTCAAAAGTACAACTTTATGGTTTCAATGAGCACTTGCCAACTATGATTAGCTCTAGCCAAAGGTCAATAAGGTTTAAAAGATTTTCATAGAGGCCCCATAAAGTGGAGACATCGGATAAAATGACTCGTTCATACTTGCAGATTCTAATATATCAAATACCCAACAATTCCTCGTATTAACAAAGATAGTTGCTCAACCACGAAGGGTTAGCTTGATGGTCAATTCCCACCATTGTTTGTAGAAGGTCTTGGGATCAAGCTCCCCTCAACACAAAAAAGGGCCACTCTCCTTAGTTTTGTACCCGGTGTGTGCACACATGCTCCAAGGATTAGTAGGTGGGACACTTGGATACCTTGGTCGTAAAAAAAGAACCAAAGATAGTTGCTCTACTTCAAAAAAAAATAAAAGATAGTTTTCCAATGGTACCTACATGCATGTAATGCCATAAAATCAGTGTACTCACCACAATGCATCTTATGAGAAAGCAAGTGAAACATAGAGCTGTAACAGAGCCAACCTGCAGCAGACCAAAACTATTAGAATATTACAGGTGGTCTTTTTCCAATTGAAATATCTAATAGATTCTAGGAAGCATAGTATGCATATAATACATCAGGATCATCATAATCCTAACGATATTATGCATATCATGCATCCCAACATCATTTCGTTTCACCCAACAAAAATATGAAAAAGAGCACCTGGGCCACTAAAGAAAAAGGTCTCTTTTTTTTTTTAATCCAGCAAAACAGTAACAAAACGGTGCAATACCACATATTTTACTACCATGTAATCAATAGTTGATTAAATCAGCAGAAGCAACCCCCCACCCTTTTTTTGTTTTGAAAAATGATCAGCGAGAACAGTCGAACAATAGTTTATATGGTTAAAATTAAAATTCAAACAACTATGAAAGAAAAAGAATAAAAAAAAAAAATGGGTGCAAGAAAAATAAGTTTGCTGCACTGAACAAGGAAACAGAAAGCGAGGATGTACATGGGGCACAGAAGCTTCGCCTAAACAGAAGAAAACAAAAAGAAAGAAAAAAGATGAAGTGCTTTAGGATGGAGAACATCCCAAGCATGAAATTTTCTGGTTTCACCAATGACCTATGATTTTAGTTGCATATCAAAAAATAAAATCCATTTTTTCTGGACAACACGATTTTAACAAGTCAATAATTTTTTTTTTTTAAATGTATGATTAATATTATGATCATTTCAGCCCTCGCACAAATTGTGCAAGATAAAACGTTTGCAGCAATCAGATAACCTGAACGAGTTTGATATAGAAACTTCAAAGGTTCAAAAATATATGATCATTTTAGCCCTTGCTCAAATTTTGGAAGATGAAACCTTTGCAGCAATCAGATAACCTGAACAAGTTTGGTACAGGAACTTGAAAGGTTCTAAGAGAAATGTAATCATCATTCTTTTTTTTTAAAGAAAAAGTAATAACCATTGTTTTCTCAGTTCAAGTGCATTAAGGCTGTCAAAATGGGGCTTCCTGGCTTGCATTTGGAACTAAATTGGGCTGGAGCCTAATCAACATTGAGCTTGTCCCAAGTCCAAACCTAGCCATTGACAGCTCTCAAGTGTGTCAAAGGTTATCTGCTCTTTAGACAAAGCTTGCCAAATCTTTATCATACAATCTGATAAAATATGTACAAACCTCATGGAGTTTTTTCCGCCGTCCTTTTGATTTAATGGGGAAGCATCTCATCATATAAAATAGTCTGCAAAAAAGATGGTTGACATGACATTGAGGACAAACATTAAAACAATGTCAATATGTCATATATCATTATAATCAAGAGCCAATATCCCATCTATCTGGGGTCAGCTTTATGAGTTCTTCTCCTCCAAAAGATTCAAAAGAACTCCAGCTTTTTAAATGGTAAAACAACTCAAACCGGCAACCTTAGTAGCTGCAACAGTGAGGACCTTTTAACTGTGCCACTTAAGAATTATGACCGTAAAAATCATATCAAATGCTTTTGGTTACTCTCTTCAGAAGAAAGGAAAACATACCTTCCTCCATATATCAGGAAGCCCAATGCTGCAATAAATGATACAACTGCAAAAAGTAGCAGGTGTGCTTCAGCAGAAGTACAATACATATGAGAGGAGAGAAAGCATATGCTACTTGAGGTACTGCCTTCATGACAGGTAAATGAGAAATGGTCATGTAATCTCTTTCCAAATAAACAATACCCCACTCCACATAAAAGGGGTGAAAAAAAAAGAGGATTCTTCCCCTCTCATCTTTCTCCTCTCTCCACCGCCAAAAAAAAAAAAAAGGATTCTTTCCAAGGATACATTCATACTTTTAGTCAAACCCATATATTGAGGCATCCCTGCCCCTACCATGAATGTGAGAAAATTCAGTCAAACCCTTCCCCAGTCCCCCATGATTGGCAAGCATCTCAACCCAGTAGGATCAGAGGGATTTCATTGAAGAAGTGAGCCACAGCTTCAGGAATGTCCTATGACATGGTTCAATTGAGCAGAGAGGATTAGTCTAGTCATATGACATTCCATGCCACACGATCCCAATTGATTAATGTGGGCACTTTCAATAACCAATATGCCCTGGCATGGATGAACTAAGCAGGAACCCAAGATATACTCCATACTTAACAGATACATTATCTCACTAGCCCATGTGAAGGACACCTGATGGAATTTAAAATGAAGAACAACTAAACAAGTAAAATTGAACATTTTTCACTGGGCCAGCATGCTTAACACTCAAGAAAGAGAGAGGACATGAGATTAAGTAAGAATGCAAACCTGCTATAAATACATTTCCGATAGTATCCACAACACTGTTGTAATTAATCCACTGATATATCCAGTTACAGACCTGATGCGAAGAGCTGTCACATAAGCATCTAGCCATTTACATAACTTGCAAATGAAAAAGTACTACCATATATAAGTTTCTAAATTCATTTTGAATCATCTGTTAAGAATTTGACAACCATTAGTCACAATTTTTCTAACAGTGACTTTTAGTTACATTGAACATGTTATATCCTTTAGTTACCTGAGACCTTCAAAGAAAACCATAAGAAATACAGATTATAAATGGAAAAGCAGTGAGGATCAGTGTATCTATGTTGGATGCACCACTACAAAGTGTACAATATGACTTACTCATCCCAAATATTTTACATTAAAACCAATTTAAACTGAAGTTATGTAAAACATATTTAAATTTAAATATTAATAGAAGTAGTTCAATATTTGCAGATAAAAGTAAAAATAATAATTTATAATTATAAATGAATATTAAAGAAGTAAGAATCTGTCCCCTCATCATAAGATCTGGGTGAAGCAAGCCCATCAACTTCACAAGCCTGTATCCAACATTTGTGCCCCAAGTCACATAGTAACAGTTAACAAAGAGAGGGAAACACTTTAGAATTAAAGTAATACAAATCAAGGTCCAATCCGATGGCATTAATGTGTCACTGTTTCAAGTACAAGAAAAGATAGACTACACAAAAATTATACTTTGGGGGAAAGAAAAAGAGGACAAGCATTCAAATGCTGAAAGCAAAAGAATGACTAGCTACCATGAAACATTGCATGCCACATCAAGGAGAAGATTAGGTGCAAGCCATTTGCAACTTCAGTATTTGCAAATAATGAGACTACAGATACAATTGACTAATAAAATAAAACATGTTATTTCGGAAATGAAATTGCAGATAAATAATTTGCTTATTTGACAAGAACACACCTGAATAAAATATATTCCACCATTAACTGATATATATACGATCCTGAGCTTCTCAGTTGGAAGACTTCGTGCCTGCCAGCAATCAAGAAGTATACTCTTCAAAAATAATAATAATCAAGAAGTATGCACCTTATTAACTGTTTTCATCTGGTTGCATGTAACAGGAAGAAATGGAACTTAGAGTTGAACTTCATGCCAACCTGATGATATATTTCCACCCAAAATAGGACAAGCAGAGTGTATGTGGAAAAAAACAAAATCCCAGGAAGGTCTAGAAGAACCAATGTAAATACCTGGTTCAGGGGAGAAAATTTTCAATAAGACAAGATCTAAGCAATTTTTTACTAATGATGGTACACATCACCAATGGAGGAAACTGTGCTGGGCCAAAGTGGGCTCAACTAGTCTAGCCATTTTTGGCCTTGGTTTGAACTGAATCTATAGGCTGAGGCCTGAGCACAGTCAATTTTTTCTGGCCTCATAGCCAAAATGCTTAGATTAAGGCCCATGTCACCCTAATGTCCCACAAATGAGCCCGTCAATCCTAAGCTAACATAGTCAGGTCAGAATCGGTGAATGAGGCACATGGCCGTCTAGAAACAAGTTGAGGCCTAAGACAAAAAACTTAAATGGGGCCTTATTGGTATTATATATATAATTATAAGTAATATTTAATTAAAATTTTAATTATATATTATAAAATAAATTATTCTAAGCAATAATTTTTTTTAACTTAAAAAGATCAAGAGGCCAACAATACAGAGCATTGAAAAAATTACCCATCCGAGTGAAATTAGCATATTCATCCCAATGAAATTAGCATATTAAAAAATTAAAATAGAATAAGAACAATTTAAAAGATCAGTATACTGAGTGAGCTGAAGTGCAGACAGAGAGTGAGAGATGTGTTCTCTCTACTGCTCGTATCTTCTTCTTCTTTTCTATATAATTTGAATAAGGTAATTATTTAGACACGGGATTTTTCTTTTAGCAGACACGGGTTTTCAAATTTTTTATTGGAAATTACCATTTTACCCTTCCGCTTCGGCACCGTTTTGACGTGAGTTAAGAATATTTTTCCTTCGTTCGGACCATTATTCATGCGTAAATTCCATTCATTCGGACGGTCTACATATGCCACAGTAATGCATAATGCATTAGTTAAAAAAAAACTATATAATTCCTATAATTTTGAATAATAAAATATCCTTTAAAACTTTAAAGTTATTTTTAAGCACTAGGATATCTCTAGACTGTGCCGAAAATACACTTCCTGAAGTCCAAACGATAAACCGTAAAAACCGTTGAACTCCAAATTCAAAACTAAACAAATATGTGAAATTTGAAAACTTAGTTCTTTCAAATGATTGTTTAACTGTATTTTTTTTGTTTTGAAGAAGGGACGGGATTTGGGATGGAAAATGTCACCTATTTTTGCTAAACAATCATTTAAAAGATTTTAGTTTTCAAATTTCACATATTTGTTCAGCTTTGAATTTGGAGTTCAACGGTTTTTACGATTTGTCGTTTGGACTTCCGAAAGTGTGTTTTCGGCACAGCTGAGGGATACCCTTATTTGTAAAACACTGTGTTTTAAGCATCTGGGAGTGTCAAAAGACCTTGAAGTCTTAAAGTATTTTTATGAGATTTTCGAAATTAGTTCGGATATTCAATTTGAGAAATTTTGAAAATATACAGTACTTAAAAAATAACTTTAAAGAGATTTTATTATTCAAAACTATAAAAATTATATAATTTTTTTTAACTAATAATGCACTATTGGAGCGCAGCCAGACGAGAGGGACCTTCTTCATCCGGGGGCCTAAGGCGACTGCCTTTCTCGGCTAAAGGTAAAGACGGCCCTGATGAGGCATGTTGGTATAGCTGAAAAAACTAACTGCTTGTTTTAAAGAATAAGAAGAAGAACTCAGAAGCTTGAGGCAGATTTTTCTTTTTTCTTAATTCATTCAATAATCTAGTACAACTTAATTAGCAAATTAATAAGTCTGCAACCACTAACAACTGTGCAGATTTTGTGGAAACAAACAGCTACAAATTCTGCACTAAGGAATGTGTGTAGAACAGTCTCATTCACACATAACAACTTAACAATAACTCCTAAAACCTAGGAAACAGACTCGGTCCAACACTTCACCTTAGACTTGGTCCAACACTTGACCTTATTTTGAGTAACAACTAATCTTAACAAGGCATGTCTAGGATTCTGGACAGAGACCAGGGTTATGCCTGAGTTCTCATGAATAAATGAATTTGCTGGAACAAGTATTTGTTGTGCCAAAATCAAATTCAAACAATGGAAGCAAGCAAAAATAAAAAAATCAAGCAAGCATCCATAGGGAAGACACGAATTTTACGTGGTTCAGCCGAAGCCTACGTACACGGGCAGCAACCAGATAAGTTCCACTAATTCCAGATGGAGTTACTGCAGACAAACTTCTCTCTCAATTACAAAACAAACCCTGCAAATTTTCTCCTCTCTGTTTCTCTCTCCTCACAAACCAAACTCTTGGTGCCACATACACAGCCGAACCCACAGACAGAGACACTCGTCTTTTTATTATAAAAAAAATCACCAAACGAAGAAAGAGGGAGGGAGAGGAAATTTCTAAATTAAGGGACTGTTAAAATCGAGCCAATCTCAACAGTATCCAAGCAGAACAGCCCAATTGCAACTTACAATCCCTTCCAGGGATTAATTCAGGTTGTACAAGGTTCTGTCAGACCTCAGCCTATGATGCATGGTTGCCTAGGATCCAATAGGATTGTTGAATTTGCAGACATCCTACGCTGCTTAACTAGAGGCAGATGGGCCCAACATACAAGAACAATAGTAATATAGCACTTCTGTCTTCAATAGGGAAAATATGATTATTCATCTACCTCTCATGCTCTCTAGGAACATTACCTTCAATTGTACAATAATACTGATTTAGTTTCCTGAGTTTCTTCTTCTCTTGCTAAAATATATTCTACTTGCATAAAATGATAGAGATAAATATTTTTTTTTGAATTTACATGTGTGGGTAACCGCGGGATACTCAGTCTAGAACCCCCACGGATGAGCCTCCTACCCCTAGAGCACACCAAGGTTAGGTCATGGTGGTTCGAACCCGCAACCTCTCGCTTTCTAAGGCGAGAGATAAATATTTAGAAGATAGTCCTTCATATAATTTTTTACTAAAACTAAAATATTATTTTGTTATTACATAATTACTCAGTGTGCAAATAATGTTATTTTTTATTAAATATAATTCACATATGAAGCATGTAGTCACACTAGTTATGAATTATACATTATTTCATCATAAATTAGATTAACTAATTTTTATAAGTTTTCCTTTAAATTAATATGATGAGTTGGATTAAAAAGTTTATACATGAAAAAGTTAATTAGAGAGTGTTTCTCAATAGATTTATAATAAGTAAAGATTCCATTTAAAAAATAATGACAGTCATATGGGGAATTATTATAAACAATTCACAGTGTTCTCATTCGCAAAGATTTTATCCAACTCTATTTTTCACAATTTTAGGTATAAGCATGTATAACCCCAATTCTAATAGACCCAAAAGCTGAGATCAAGCATTAGAAAATTCAGATTCTGGATAATAGGCTAAGGTTGAAATATTACTGGGTTTCGATTATTTATTTGTATATTTCAGATTGGATCGAGTTGGAAACATAAAAACTTATATGAAATTCGAGTTGGATTTGGTTGAAAAAATTAAAATCAACTCGATTCGACCCAAGTGCAACAAGTTTTAAAACAGCATTCAAGTTGACTAAAGTCAGAAATTCAGGTCAGGTCGAGTTAAATGAAGTTGATCATGTGAAAACATAGGCTGACCATTTAGACACCTAACTTTCTTTTAAGAGACACCTGATTTCAAAATTTTGTGTGAAATGATTTTACAATTAACCTAAACCATTTGATTTTATAAATGTAAAACCTAACCCATTTGATTTCTGGATCATACCAATCTGGTTAAAACCCAGCTCTATACATATACTGTTCCGTAATTAATTCTTATATTTTCCAATTAACCTTTTCAAATTATTAGTCTGGCGGTTGGAGTCGGCAATCTCTAATTCTATTTTAAGTGTTCATCATCTCCACGGCAAGGGTATTTTGAGATAATATACACGATCATTCATTCCAGACCCAAATCGAACATTCCTTCATTCCTTTCATTCATTCTGTCACCAACATCGATCATCCCTTTCATTGATTCCGTCATGGCTAAGGATTGCGGATACAACTCTGCTGTATGGGCAAAAGAGAAAGTAGAAGCAAAGTTTAAGGTTCAAGACTACCAAGGTGTTGTTGACTGTGCCTACGTTGCTAAGGGTATATTTCCCGGCCTCGACGGCATCGACGACCTGTTGGCCGCCTATCAAGTTCATCTTGCCGCAGCAAAGAAAGATTGGTCTGTTGTTCTTAACAGGAGTCGAAATATCGGCCGATACATATCGTATTGGCTGATATCTATCTGTTTTTTAAGACCGAACGATATCGGCCGATACGATATATATCGGCCATACAAAACGATTATCGGTCGATATGACCGATATTCGGTCCACAATATCGGTCACCATATCGGCTGATATGCATAAATATCGATATTTAAAATTTATTTTATTTTTTATTTTAAAAAAGGAAACCCGATACGGTTTTTCATGGTTTTTTCACGGTTTTCCACGGTTTTTTTGCGGTTTTTTTAGGTTTTTCACGGGTTCTAACTGTTATTCACGGTTTTCCTCAGTTTTTTACGGTTTTTGAGATTTTTCGCGATTTTTCGCGATTTTTCACTATTTTGAATACTGGGGAGAGAGAAATGTAAATATCGGATGAGAGAGAAACTTATCGGCCGATATTGTGGACCAAATATCGGTCATATCGGCCGATTGAAGTTGAAAGAATCAGCAGAAAAGAATAGAAAGAAAAAAAAAAGATAAAAATAGGAAGGATGAGAATGGAAGGAGCCGTGCAAACAGAGAAAACAAGGACCCGCCGATTGAAGAGAGAAAAACCAATATCTAAGAGTCGGTTGGACGATGTCTAAGCAAGAGAGTTACATTGTGGAGTAATGATCTAATTTTTTGACACCCAAACCAATATGTTACTACAATAAAGCGCAACTCTAAAGAAGCATGATGGGTGATTTTCTCTATTATGGTTGTGTGAATCAGTAGAGCACTACGCCGAAGGGATAAATGATTCACCTGTCAAATGGATCATAAATAATCTACATTTCTCCTTCCATTTCAAAATCATAAGACTAGTTGAAGTTGAATTTTATCCACCTACACTCCCTGCCATTTTCAACATTTCCCAACTAAAGATACATGGCCTGCTAAAACTTTTAAAAAACAGCCCCCTCTGTAAATAGGAAGATTACGTCTCCCACGAGTAGCCAAAACTAGTTTAAATGGGGCACAGCTAACAATAACCAACAATCAATATAAAAAAGACGGGGCTACATGAAAACACAAACCTTGATTTGAACGCCAAAATCTTTAACAACTCAAAAATTACATATTGGTCTAGATGAGATGGCTAGCCATCATCAACCAACATGGGTGGTATCACAAACTTTTAAAATGCTCACACAACTCAGTCTAAGACTCCATATCCAACTCAATCCAAAAAGGGATATCCATTAAACAAGTTATCTTTCCAAAACAGAATGAAATTACATTGCTGTGAAAGCCTTCTTCCCAACTCCTCCTGAGGATCCAGCTGGAATAACCTTAAGACATTGAACCTCACTGTCTCCGACAATGGCCTGAGGAAGATGAATAAGAAGCGTTAACATAAATGTACCAGTACTAATTCCAAATAGAAGAATGATGTTAAGAAGCCCAGCACAAGAACACTACAGCTTTGCGCGGGCTTTAGGTTTTACGAGTGGATCTCAAGGATCAGAGACTCAAAGCATATGAAACCCCCTACAGATGAATACAATCTTAATACACAAAACTGACAAAAGAGCCCCTTTATATTGCATAGATAGTTGATTTATTTTCACTCAAGTTTAGCACAGTTGGAAAGTGCTTATTGCTGCAACTACAAAGTTTAAGAAGTTCTAAGACCATTAATATCTACCCAAAAAATAATGCAAGTAAGGGTTCAAATTTTCTGTACATGACATTACAAGCATGATCAATCCAATATGTCAAAACCATTTTTTTTCTAATTATAACAGAACTATAAGCCCAACTTACAAAGGAAAATATGGATTGTAAGTATTTATGAGCCAAGCATTAATCCAAGAATGCTTAAAGTCTCCGCAATTAATAAAAAAAAGACTCGAAAATTATCATCTACGATAGTTTACACACAACCAAAAGACAAAAAACAGCACTAGTCAGGGAGTCCAATGGTTGCAAGTAGAAGGTACTAATGAACCAGAACGGCAAGACCAATCTGATAAATAATGACAACATAGATTCTGGAGAATAATGAACATTTTTCTTTTTGAAAGATAAGAATAATGAACATTATTGTGATGGGCAATCTGATAAATAATGACAACATAGATTCTGGAGAACGATGAACATTATTGTGATGGGATAGTGGAAAAGTAGAACTCAAAACCAAGTTTAGACAATAGGAAAATGGCTCTAATGATAATGATCATGGTGTCCATTGTGTACTTCATCTTTTAAAAAGGCCCACATGGTAACCAACAAATATGCATCTAGTTTGTCAAGGTAAAGATCTTTGGGATTTACCTGCACTGTCCAATAATAACATGATCCCCCTCCTTTACACGGAAACATGGAGATATGTGTGCAGGAATGTTAGAGTGCCTCTTTTCATATCTGAAAGCAAAAAACAGCAGTCATTGGTTCTTTGCTATTTGGAAATTGAAATGTGTAATAGAGGGTCATTTTTCAGCCTACCTCTGATATTTCTTAACATAGTGAAGGTAGTTACGCCGGACAATGATGGTTCTCATCATCTTGGCACTGTGGCAGGAACTAGCTAGGATACGGCCTCTAATGGAAACAGTCCCAGTGAAGGGGCATTTCTTGTCAATATATGTCCCTGCATAACACAATAATCATCACACCTTAGGGATACCTTTATTTGTAAAATACTGTGTTTTAAATATTTAGAGGTGTCAAAAGACCTTGAAGTCTTAAAGTATTTTTAACAGGTTATCGTAATTAGTCCGGATATTTAATTTGAGAAATTTTGAAAATACACAGTGCTTAAAAAATAAGTGTAAAGTTTTAAAATAAATTTTATTATTTAAATCATTCGAATGAATGAGCCTCATTCATTCGAATGATTAGTTCATTTGAATGAATGAGGCCCATTCATTCGAATGAATGGTTGGCAGTATTCTGTGTTACTGTTCAGCCTATTCATTCGAATGAATTGAAATTACACATGGGCATTCATTTGAATGAATCATTCATTCAAATGAATGCGAAAATAAACTAGGCATTAATTCGAATGATTGGAAATGCAGGGGTAAAATCGTAATTTCACCCGAAATTTCAAAAACGGATGTGTAGAGGCAGAATTTCCGGGTGTGTGTAAGTGCTCCCATATAAAAATGGGTATCCTTTGCCTCTCACAAATTTTAATCTGCATTATTAATTAACAAGTGATTTAAGCCATTGGTATTACTTTTGTGAGGGTACTTTTGTGATCACATATTATTGTTCAATTGCATCATTTTAGTAGGAGAGATAAAATGATAATTATGATTTAAATTCTTGCTTAGCATATGCTTTATTATCATCATTTAACGTGCATTGTATAATTTTGAAGTATTTGAATTATTTTAAAATTGTTCTGAATTTTATTAGTTATGATAAAGTTTAAAGATTATTTCCTAAATGCTTGATGTGTTTTACATTCAGTTAATTTGCTATTGTTTGAATTGAATGAGCTTGAAAATATTTTTAAACATTTAGAATATACATTTGATAATGTCATTTGAACATAATTTATTGCACGGAAAAATATTAGATTTATTAAATAATTTTCAATCTTGGTTAGGCCTAAAGAATATTTGACTTAATTCCAGAAATGAAAATAAAAACAATGTTGTTAAAATCAAATGATTTCCATGATTCCCAATTCAAATAATACAATTTAAATTGAATGGTGAAGGTGAACGAATTAAATCTTGATTAGGCCCCTTTTTGTAGATACGACCATCTTTGAGACTCCAATAGCTGCAAGTTTCCAACGATACCTTTCTCTTCTTCAAGCCTCTCTTCGAAGATCTGCAAGTGTCTCTTCTTCAAGCCTCTCTTCGAAGATCTGCAAGTGTCTCTTCTTCAAGCCTCTCTTCGATCGTTTTGGAAGGTTTGAGCCTTCTCTTCTAACATTCTAGGTATGGTTCTTTCTTTTCTTTTTTCTGCTTCTAATGTGTTTTCTTTAATGGATTTTTCTTCGTCTGACGTTTCTTCTTCACTTCTTCTTCCTCTTTCTTCTTCATCGTTCTCTGCTGCTCTTTCTTTCTTTTCTCTTTTGTCTGTCATCGCAAGTCTTCTTCATCGCCTTTTTTTTTTTCGTGACCGACATTTGTCTTAAAAGATATAGTCACTTGAAGCCCATTTATATTGTTAGAAGCCTGAGTTCATTTGAAGCCCATCAAGCTTTGCAAAGGTTAAAGCTCAAGTTCATCCGTTCGAAAAAAAAATTAAAAATCTAATTGTTCATATTGAAAATAGACATGAAAGTTATTTAAACTCGTTTATATTTAAAGATGTTCGAGCTCTTTGGCTTGAAATTCGTTAGGTTTTGCAAGGTTTTAAAATCTAAATGTTCAATTTGAAAGGAGGCATGATAGATTCTAATTGGACAAAATTTAAACTCAAAATCAATTTTCAATATAAAGAGGCTAAAGAATTTAGCCCAACCTGGCTTATCGGGTTGACATATATCTTCAAGCCCATTTATCATGACGGTTTGGATGAGTTTTGCATTGGGTTCGGGTTGAGGATCAACCCTGAAAAAGGAAAGAACGAAAAATAAAAGGGAGCCCATACACACACCCGCTTTTCTTGAATTTAAATTTTCGTGATAAATTACCATTTTACTCTATTATTTTTAATTCATTTTCGCAATGAATAAGGCTCATTCATTCGAATGATTTTAAATAATAAAATTTATTTTAAAATTTTAAAGTTATTTTTTAATCACTGTGTATTTCCAAAATTTCTCAAATTAAATATCCGGATTAATTACAATAATCTGATAAAAGTACTTTAAGACTTTAAGGTCTTTTGACACTCCTTAATATTTAAAACACAGTATTTTACAAATAAAGGTATCCCTAGGATGTGCCGAAAACACATTTAGGAGAGTTAGAAGACCTTGAAGTCTTAAATTATTTTTATCAGGTTATCGTAATTAGTCTAGATATTCAATTTGAAAATTTTTAGAAATACACAATGCTTAAAAAATAACTTGAAAGTTTTAAAGGAGATTTTATTATTTAATACACTATGCACAGTATTTTTTAAGCTATATGTATTTCCAAAAAATTTCAAATTAAATATCAAGACTAATTACGATAACATGATAAAAATACTTTCAGACTTCAAGGTCTTTTTGACACTCTTAAATGTATTTTCGGCACACCCTAGGGATACTTTATTTGTAAAATACTGTGTTTTAAATATTTAGGAGTGTCAAAAGACCTTTAAGTCTTAAAGTATTTTTATCAGGTTATCATAATTAGTCCGGATATTTAATTTGAGAAATTTTGAAAATACACAGTGATTAAAAAATAACTTTAAAGTTTTAAAATAAAGTTTATTATTTAAAATCATTTGAATGAATCAAGCCTCATTCATTCGAATGATTAGAAATCATTCGAATGATTAGAAATATGAGAGTAAAATGATAATTTACCACGAAAATTCAGAATCAGGTGTGTGTGCAAGTGCTCCCAAAATAAATTAATTCAAATATGATGTCCATCCTCATTAAACTTTTCATTTTCTCTTTCCATGCTGTTATAGACCATTCAATGAAAAATTTAACCCAATTTTTTCAACTTTTAATAACAATTTGGAAATGAGTGAACTCTAATTTTTTCTTTTAATTAACATTAAAAAATTAGAAAACTCCAAATTTTTAAATAGCTAATTAAAATTTACAAATTAACTAATTGACTGATAATATTGAAATTTTAGCAGAAAATTATCTTGAAAAGAGTGGAATATCATTACTAATCAATGCTTTTATCTTACCACCTTCCGAAGAGAATTTTGCTCATTACTAATTTCAAATTTAAACATCATTCAAACTTTATTATAAAGTTTTATCGCATTTTGATACAATATGATAATTGTTTAAACTACTTATCTATTTTGATATGATAACACTACTTAGGTCGTTATTTCCATGCACTCCACCTTTTTTAATTATTAATTAGATTATATATATATATGTGTGTGTATCTTGATTATTTGTAATTTGGATTTTAATATGTCATGCTCATATATTTAATCTATTTATCTATATTGATAAAGAGTTAAGATCTGTCTTATATTGTGATCACATATTACTGTTCTTCATCGTTCTCCATTCTCTTTAAACACAAAAGTACCCTCAGTTCTCTTAAAAATTAAAAAGAACTCCACACGCCCCAAAACTTAAAGCCTTTCTTTTCTAAGCAGTAAGCACCGTTTATGCAGAGAGTTGAGGCGGCGATGGTTGTCGGGCCGTTCACTGCAGAGATCTCAGAGAGAGAGAAGCGATCGTGGCTGTAAGGAGTTAAACGGGTTTTGGGGCCTTTTCCAAACGGAGGACTAAGGCCACGGCTCTGCATATCTTCATTCGTTCTGTCACCGAGATCCATCATTCCTTCATCCCTTTCATTGAATCCGTCATGGCTAGCAACTGCAGATACAACTCTGCCGTATGGGCAAAAGAGAAAGCAGAAGCAAAGTTTAAGGTTCAAGACTACCAAGGTGCTGTTGACTGTGCCTACATTGCTAAGGGTATATTTCCCGGCCTCGACGGCATCGACGACCTGTTGGCTGCCTATCAAGTTCATCTTGCCGCAGCAAAGAAAGATTGGTCTGCTGTTCTTGGTGTAGATGACTCAGCAAATCTGGGTGAAATCAAGAAACAATACAAGAGAAAAGCAATGGTGGTGCACCCAGATAAGAATTCTTCAGAGGCGGCTACTGATGCATTCAAGTTTGTAATGGAAGCATATGAAGTTCTTTCTAAGAACAGTCAGAGTGCTCTCGATTCATCATGGAATCAACAATCACAACCAGCTGCTCCTGCTTCATCACCGAATCATCAATCCCAACCGGCTGCCCCTGCTTCATCATCGAATCATCAATCCCAACCGGCTGCTCCTGCTTCATCTTCGACTAGTCAATTCCAGCCGGCTTCATCTCGTTTTGAGAGACCATGCCCGAGGTGCCACAAGGTTTGCTTCTTCGATACTCTCAAGCGCACCTCAATCACATGCCGTGCTTGTGGACGCAGATTTGTTTTCTAAGACCGGAAAGAAGCCTGCTTAAAACATAAAAAAAAAAAACCATAAACATAAATAAATAAATAAAGAAGGAGAAACCCCATGGCCTCACTAGCTCAACTGGTAATGCCTCACTTGATGGCTCAACTGGTAATCTCCCGCTTCAGGAAGCGAGAGGTGCCAAGTTCGATCCCTCATGGCCTCACTTGGGGACTCAACTGGTAATGCCTCACTTGGTGGCTCAACTGGTAATCTCTCGCCTCAAGAAGCGAGAGATGTCAAGTTCGAGCCCCCATGGCTTCACCTGGTGGTTCAATGGGTAATGTCTCACTTGGTAGCTCAACTCATAATCTCCCGCCTTAGGAAGCGAGAGATATTAGGTTCGAGCCCCTATGGCCTCACTTGATGGCTCAATTGGTAATGTCCCTTTTGGTGGCTCAACTGGTAATCTCCCGCCTCAGGAAGCGAGAGATGCTAGGTTCGAGCCCCATGGCCTCACCTGGTGGTTCAACTGGTAATGCCTCATTTGGTGACTCAACTGGTAATCTCCCGCCTCAGGAAGCGAAAGATGCCAAGTTCGAGCCCCTATGGCCTCACTTGCTGGCTCAACTCGTAATCTCCCGCCTCAGGAAGCGGGAGGTGCCGGGTTAAAGCTCCCATGGCCTCTTTTGGTGGCTCAACTAGTAATCTCCCGCCTTAGGAATCGGGAGGGGCCTAGTTCGAGCCTCCATGGCCTCACCTGGTGGCTCAACTGGTAATGCCTCACTTATGGCTCTTCAAGCCCCCATGACATCACCTATTGGCTCAACTCGTAATGCCTCACTTGGTGGCTCAAGCCGCCATGACCTTACCTAGTGGCTCAATGGGTAATGCCTCACTTCGTGGCTCTTCGAGCCCTCATGGCCTCACCTGCTGACTCAACTCGTAATGCCCCTATTGGTAGCTCAACTGGTAATCTCGCGCCCCAAGAAGCGGGAGGTGCCAGGTTCGAGCCCCCATGGCTTCACCTGATGTGCCCTAAGGCCAGTGGAAGGATCTCCCGGGTTTGATTTTGGATATTCAAATTATTATTTTCTTCTTGAAAGGTTATACATGTATTGTCCAACATAATCAATTTTAAATAAATTTCTTTTTATGATTGTGTTTATCTTATTAGCCATCATTATTGTGTGAGTTGCCCTTGTATATGTTTATCTATTTCAATCATAAAATAAGAAATCTTTTAATTTAATTGTGATAATTTGAAGATAATCAACATGGGTGGTATCACAAACTTTGAAAATGCTCACACAACTCGTTCTAAGACTCCATATCCAACTCAATCCAAAAAGGGATATCCATTGAACAAGTTATCTTTCCAAAACAGAATGAAATTACATTACTGTGAAAGCCTTCTTCCCACCTCCTCCTAAGGATCCAACTGGAATAACCTTCAACACATTGAACCTCACTGTCTTCGACAATGGCCTGAGGAAGATGAATAAGAAGCATTAGATAAATGTACCAGTACCAATTCCACATAGAAGAATGATGCTAAGAAGCCCAGCACAAGAACACTACAGCTTTGCTTGGGATGTAGGTTTTACAAGTGGATCTCAAGGATCAGAGACTCAAAGCATCGAAACCCCCGACAGATGAATACAATCTTAATACACAAAACTGACAAAAGAGCCCCTTCATATTGCATAGAAAGTTGATTTATTTTCATTCAAGTTTAGCACAGTTGGAAAGTGCTTATTGCTGCAACTACAAAGTTTAAGAAGTTCTAAGACCATTAATATCTACCCAAAAAATAATGCAAGTAAGGGTTCAAATTTTCTGTACATGACATTACAAGCATGATCAATCCAATATGTCAAAACCATTTTTTTTCTAATTATAACAGAACTATAAGCCCAACTTACAAAGGAAAATATGGATTGTAAGTATTTATGAGCCAAGCATTAATCCAAGAATGCTTAAAGTCTCCGCAATTAATAAAAAAAAGACTCGAAAATTATCATCTACGATAGTTTACACACAACCAAAAGACAAAAAACAGCACTAGTCAGGGAGTCCAATGGTTGCAAGTAGAAGGTACTAATGAACCAGAACGGCAAGACCAATCTGATAAATAATGACAACATAGATTCTGGAGAATAATGAACATTTTTCTTTTTGAAAGATAAGAATAATGAACATTATTGTGATGGGCAATCTGATAAATAATGACAACATAGATTCTGGAGAACGATGAACATTATTGTGATGGGATAGTGGAAAAGTAGAACTCAAAACCAAGTTTAGACAATAGGAAAATGGCTCTAATGATAATGATCATGGTGTCCATTGTGTACTTCATCTTTTAAAAAGGCCCACATGGTAACCAACAAATATGCATCTAGTTTGTCAAGGTAAAGATCTTTGGGATTTACCTGCACTGTCCAATAATAACATGATCCCCCTCCTTTACACGGAAACATGGAGATATGTGTGCAGGAATGTTAGAGTGCCTCTTTTCATATCTGAAAGCAAAAAACAGCAGTCATTGGTTCTTTGCTATTTGGAAATTGAAATGTGTAATAGAGGGTCATTTTTCAGCCTACCTCTGATATTTCTTAACATAGTGAAGGTAGTTACGCCGGACAATGATGGTTCTCATCATCTTGCCACTGTGGCAGGTACTAGCTACGATACAACCTCTAATGGAAACAGTCCCAGTGAAGGGACATTTCTTGTCAATATATGTACCTGCATATAACACAACAACCATCAAAATAAATCATATTTACTCGAGGGTAGCTGACCACCATCCATCTTATGTCGTTGAACTTTAACCACATTTAGATATACCCAAATCACAAGAAGGTACAGCACTTGGTAGGGGAAATGGTTACTTGGTTGTCAATTCATTTGATCATAACAGAATTCCAAATTGGAAGCTACATCAGGGAACAACACCTAAAACAGATTTGAGATTGCTTGCCAAACTTAGGGGGAGATAACACTTAAACACACATTTTTCTTGAGTGGATTTCAGCACACAAAGATCAGAACTTCATGATTTTCAAAATTCTGTACCAGCTAACCTATTGTCCCTATTCATATGATGATAACTCACAGTACATGTTTGACGGCAACAATGTGGCTTAGAAAATAACAAATCTTTCCCATCATTAAAGATTAGAAGTGAGCCCATATGTTGACTTTAAATTAACACCCATACATTGAAGTGAACTTTGAGGAAAGGACACAGATAACACTACTCCAGGAAAAAAGATTAATGACATACCAAGGTGGCACACACAGTCATGCCAGACCTTTTCTTTTTTCTTTTTCTGTTTTTGGAATAACATGGGTATCTCTAATCCACGTGGAGGTGGTATCAATTCACAAGTGCATGAAGCTGCCTACAAGTCTCGTGTATCGGGTTATTCTAAAAGGGTTCCATGAAGAACCCAAGACTTAGTCTATTACTACAAGCTTAAGCTAATTGAGCTACCCATTCAGTCTCCAGTCATGCCAGACCTTTCACATTGAATAAATGTCAATAGCAATTTGCAAATTGGTAAACCAGACCTTAAAACCTGCTACTATGAAACCAGATCCTGCCACTGTCAAATTCCTTGGTTTTTCTCATGAAACACCAAGGTCAAGACAAATGCCAACTTCGAACATGTAGGTTTCAAGAATAGAGGGAATAAAAAGGACTGCAATAGATGAAGACACCCAGGAATAGCTACTGTCACCATAAGTAGCCAGGGAGAACCGAACCATATTCAAATTCAACATTACTACTGATTAAATCTTGAGAGAGCGCATAAAGAAAATTTCCAGGGATATAAAGTTTTCTTTTGCAACCTGACTTTTGTTGTGCCTATAATCCTTGAGTAAAGATCTTTCGAACCCATCCATCTCTGTCACACATTCATATGGGCCCATCAGAACTGACCCTAACTACTGGTGGATCCACGGGGCGTAACACCACAACTAGGAGGACCTGAACAAGATTTTTTGTGTGTCCATTATTAAGGCCTGCATCTATCCATCCCACCCAACTTCATGAATTGAACCCATCCAGTTGGATCCCATGCAATGTTGTGGGCTGAGTTTGTCATTAACACACAGACCCAGTGCTCAGGTGACCAATGATCATTAGTTCATAACACAACAATCAGTAAAGAGGAGAGAAAAAAATACCAGCAAGCAAACCTTCTATTGCTCTTCCAGAAGTGGTTTCCACCCTTTCCAGGCCTCTTCCCCTTCCCAATTTCTTCGAACTAACAATAACCCATCACAATGAGAAGAATCAACCGCAATGCATTTTGTATCATGCCAAAACAAAGGTTTCATTTGGATTAATTCAAAGAAAAGTGCTTTCTCAGAAAATAACCATTTTAAACTCTCCCCTTCCCCTCTCCAAAAGAAAAAAGAAAAAAAAATGTTTTTTCTGTAATTCTTACCTCACGAAAACTTTAGGCTGATTCAAGAACGCCTTCTCGTTCTACATCAAAAAACACAATAATATAAGAAATTCAACAAATCCTCAGATTATGTAAATGCCCAGGTAGGAAAAACACATTTCCTCTAAGGTCGAAACCAAATGGCGACACGTGGCATCCGTGCATTCATATGAAACCTACTATGAAGTTTTTAGCTATCAGATATTCGGATGTAAGACTGTAAAATGGACGATTGAAATTGAAAACTGTATCCATTTCATGGCGTTTACGGCCAAAAACATTAGATAGAGCTGAATTTTGTTACTTAATAAATAAAAAATCTTCTTTTTACATTCAAACGTACAAGGATTTGAATTCCATTTGCAGAAATTTTGGAAGTGAAACAATGATAACGCAATTCATCGAAAACGAACTAAAGAAAAAAGATAGAGTGAAGAAGGATGGCAAGAAATGAGCCAGAGACTTCAGAATCTAACCTGTTCCGCCATTATCGAGAAAGAAAGAGTGCTTGGGAAGAACTGAAAACCCTAATTCTCAAGCAGCCAAGGGAAATTTTCACCATTTATATTGTAGCTGTGGGGAGGCCAAGGACATGAACTTTGGGCCCGTCTGAGAAAAGAAGCCAGCATCTAAGTGACATCATGACAACTTTAATTGCTTCGTAGTCACAAGCTGAGGAATTTATAAATTCCATTATTTAAAATATAAAAGTTATTTTAAATTATATTTCATTTATATAATATTTTTTAATGTAAGGTTAATAATTAAATTTATATGTTTATATAATAAAAATTCACAAAATTAAATAGTTGAATCTAGTGACAAGATTTAATGACTTAAAGAACTATATGACTATCCAAAATGAGAACTCTAATCATTATAGTCTTTAGTTTCTTACAATTAAAATAAAATCATTAGATAAATATTTTTAACTATGTTACTTAATCTAATGGTGAAGATGTATTAAACTGACATTGAAGATATATCAAATTGACAAAAAGAAAATCAATGGATTTTTTTTTTATAAAAAAAAAGACACATCAAATTGACATCAATCAAGGTTAGGTCTAAATATAAAAAACAAAATAGCAAAGCTTTACTATGAATTTTTATCAAAAGAACAAAATTTTTACATGTTTATTATATATACACATCTTCTTAGATTTTATAAAATTTTGGACTCTCTCATTTAAGGTGATGTTGTGGCCGTTATTTTCTAGACCAATGGAAATTAAAAGAGATATTTTTTTTTTTTGAATTTATGTGTGAGGAACAGTGAAACCGAACCCGCCACAAGTCAATAGGTTTGAACAAATACCTAACACGCTAAGTTTGGACTATTTTATCCAAAATAAAACACATTAATTACCATAGCTTTTGACTTCTTATTCCCAGAATAAAATCATTGGATGATATTTTTATCTACAATGCTCAATCAAATTATAAGAATACATCAAATTGACATCAATTAATATTAGATCTAAATATAAAGAAGAAAATAATATTTTAAGTAGTTTAAGTTTATCACTAAATGAATCCGAAACAAAGCTCGCACAAATTGATTCTAGTTTCGAGAAGATCTAAGACATATTCTTATCTAATTTATAGTAGTTTTCTGTTATAAATTATAAAATCAATAGCTTATAATAGGTATTTTAAAAGACTAAAAATCAGTGAAACTTAACTTATTTTTCACTCTAACTTATCTATATACATGTGTTACACTTTGCAAAACTACAGAGTGAACCCTAATTAGAAAGGCTTAGCTCATGTCCGGTTGTGTTAAAACTCATACCGAGGGACTGTTGTTTAAATCGTAAGATGTAATATATATAAAAGTGACAAGAGTCAATGAATCGGGTCTATTTATTTATAAATGGATTTAGATCCAGTCTAGATATTTATTAAATGTGTCAAATTAGATCTACTTATTTATTAAATGGGTTGAGCCGAGTAACGAGATTAATTCAAATCAGATCTTGTCACATACATTTCTTAGTATTCAAACCAAATGCTTCAAAATAAATAGTGATTGCCAATTTTAATGCATTTAAAATAGACAACTAGAAGCAATGCTTTGATAAGTGAATACTAACATTTAATTGGAAGGATACTCCATCGTTTTGAATTCCTTGAAATGGAACTTTATTGAAATTTTATTTTTGAAGATAATTTTAGTGGTCAGTTAAAATCTTATTGTCACAAAATTTAACCTATAAGAACTGGATAGGTGGTCAAATTGAGAAAAGGGAACTACTATTTGAAAATTTGAAACTCAAATTTGACTTAAAATTCTATTGAATTGAATAACTCGGACAATTTTTTTAATTCAACTCATCTCACCAAACTTTGATAAAACTTGTTGACTCACTTGAATCGAAATACCATCCCATAAGTAAAACTCACCATAATCTTGTGAAGTTTTTAAACTATGCCGCAGAAAGACATTTCATATTTTGATTGGCTAAATTTTCAAATCAATTTCATTTTTAAATAAAGAGTAAGGTTCAAGTCATGTATTTTGTGTGAAGAAAAGGAGGAGATAGTGTAGGCCCCACTATCACCATTTCATCGAAAGTAATAAATTTCACACATAATTAATCGAAGTATATTAGTAAAATGATGATTCTATTCAATCATTTCCTCACAATTGGTTTAAATTTGAAGAGCAGTAGATGCCACTTCTATCACCAATCTAATAGTTTATTTAAGTTTAAATTAATCTCTTTAATCCATTATTTATAAAATCTGCCTTCATCCTTAATTGTCAACACAACTCAATTTAATTCCAAATTCAAAATAATATTATTCAATCTAAACAATAATTGGAATTGATTCCCAACCTAGTTAGCACAAGTTCACTCGTCCAAGGCATTGCCACCTTTTGATGACATAGTCCATTAATTCATTCTAGCCCTCAATTTTCTAGATAAAAAATAAAACAATTGAATAAATGCTTTTATTTATAATATTCAACCCAAAAGTCAAAATGCATCAAATGAAAATTAAAAAAAGTTAAGAATTTTTCTTTTCTAAAATAAAAAAACTAGCAATTTCAACGGTTGAAATCCATCATAAAGTTAAATTTTACATGGAGCCCTTGTGTCTAAAGTTAATTCCATATGAAACCCTCGTGCTTAGATGCTAGACTCCGAGGCATTGTGTAGATTCAGCCTTGTTAATTATTAAAGAGAGAATTCCCACACTAAGTCTCACTCTAACAAAATTGTCATGATTTCAATGTTTAATCATGCATAAAGTGCTACTGTAAAATCCGGACCATTGGATCCTTCATACTGACTGGTAAGCAAGGGTTGAAAAAACTTTCACCGCCGATAAATTATTATTTTTACCTTAAAACCACCAATGTCGGTGTTATACATCGGATATCGTCTGATATGGTCCAAATATCAGCTGATATATATATACATATCGGCTGATATTAAAACCCCTGCTAGTAAGCACATCCGGACCGTTCAGTTAAAAATAGGGAGCATCAGTTGCACTTCATCCCTCTCATTCACTTAATTTTTATTGGCTTTCATCATTATAAATGTCAATATCGAGTTGCATATTTTTTGACAACGAGGGTATCATCAAATGAGAGAGATTTCACCCTCCATTGAAGGAATACCAAGTTCAAAAATCAAGAGCTCTGGTTTCTCATCTGCTAATACAAATGCATCCAATAACCTTCCAAAGCCTCAAAAAATCATCACCAAACAGAAAAGGCCAATGCGCCACTGACAATCTCTACCGCAACATGACCTGCTGCTGAGATCCTCAATAAAAAATCGGCAACAAGCCATAACAATACATACACTAGATTCCAGCCCCTACATATACACCATACCCTCTCTTTGATACAATTTTCCCAGTAAGGTATGGAGATCTTGAATAACCTCAGTCAACTAATCGTTAGTTCAAAAACGAAATGCCGAGGATGCTGACAGTTGCTACCGGATTGGATGGTACTGAGCTGATATTCTTCTCGGGGGGAGCTTGCGAAGGATATAAAGGACGAGTGCTGAAGGCAGTATCTCGCACAGCTGATTTTAGCAATAAGATACGAGAGAAGAAAGCAACTGATCAGAATTGCAAGAATACTTCTTTGAAATGATGGTAGCAAATACAAGCCTTGAGAAGAGACTACTTACCATATAATAAATAAGGTTTAGAACAGGATGATTCATAACCTCAAGGGATGCATCAGTATCAAATGCGGATATCCCAACCTGCAGTTCATAAACTTGGTAAAGAATGTAGCCATGAATAAAGTCAAAACGAATTTAGAAAAGTCAATAAACTCAAAACCCGTCTGGTTAAGTGACTCAAATAATTTAGAAATCTTTTATTGCTAATGATCTAAAGAGAACTCACAAGAGCTACTTAGCCCATGGTTTGGGGATCACAACCACTAATCCAGTGATGACCACCATGAATAAATAATCTTAACAAGTTCTTGTTGGTGTTGCTGTATCTTTTATAAAAAAAATGCTAAATGACTCAAAAGTACAACTTTATGGTTTCCATGAGCACTTGCCAACTATGATTAGCTCTAGCCAAAGGTCAATAAGGTTTAAAAGATTTTCATAGAGGCCCCATAAAGTGGAGACATCGGATAAAATGACTCGTTCATACTTGCAGATTCTAATATATCAAATACCCAACAATTCCTCGTATTAACAAAGATAGTTGCTCAACCACGAAGGGTTAGCTTGATGGTCAATTCCCACCATTGTTTGTAGAAGGTCTTGGGATCAAGCTCCCCTCAACACAAAAAAGGGCCACTCCCCTTAGTTTTGTACCCGGCGTGTGCACACATGCCCCAAGGATTAGTAGGTGGGACACTTGGATACCTTGGTCGTAAAAAAAAAAACCAAAGATAGTTGCTCTACTTCAAAAAAAAAAAAGATAGTTTTCCAATGGTACCTACATGCATGTAATGCCATAAAATCAGTGTACTCACCACAATGCATCTTATGAGAAAGCAAGTGAAACATATAGCTGTAACAGAGCCAACCTGCAGCAGACCAAAACTATTAGAATTTTACAGGTGGTCTTTTTCCAATTGAAATATCTAATAGATTCTAGGAAGCATAGTATGCATATAATACATCAGGATCATCATAATCCTAACGATATTATGCATATCATGCATCCCAACATCATTTCGTTTCACCCAACAAAAATATGAAAAAGAGCACCTGGGCCACTAAAGAAAAAGGTCTCTTTTTTTTTTTAATCCAGCAAAACAGTAACAAAACGGTGCAATACCACATATTTTACTACCATGTAATCAATAGTTGATTAAATCAGCAGAAGCAACCCCCCACCCTTTTTTTGTTTTGAAAAATGATCAGCGAGAACAGTCGAACAATAGTTTATATGGTTAAAATTAAAATTCAAACAACTATGAAAGAAAAAGAATAAAAAAAAAAATGGGTGCAAGAAAAATAAGTTTGCTGCACTGAACAAGGAAACAGAAAGCGAGGATGTACATGGGGCACAGAAGCTTCGCCTAAACAGAAGAAAACAAAAAGAAAGAAAAAAGATGAAGTGCTTCAGGATGGAGAACATCCCAGGCATGAAATTTTCTGGTTTCACCAATAACCTATGATTTTAGTTGCATATCAAAAAATAAATCCATTTTTTCTGGAAAGCACGATTTTAACAAGTCAATAGAATTTATTTATTTTTAATGAATGATTAATATTATGATCATTTCAGCCCTCGCACAAATTTTGCAAGATGAAACCTTTGCAGCAATCAGATAACCTGAATGAGTTTGGTATAGAAACTTCAAAGGTTTAAAAATGTATGATCATTTTAGCTCTTTGCTCAAATTTTGGAAGATGAAACCTTTGCAGCAATCAGATAACCTGAACAAGTTTGGTACAGGAACTTGAAAGGTTCTAAGAGAAATGTAATCATCATTCTTTTTTTTAAAGAAAAAGTAATAACCATTATTTTCTCAGTTCAAGTGCATTAAGGCTGTCAAAATGGGGCTTCCTAGCTTGCATTTGGAACTAAATTGGGCTGGAGCCTAATCAACATTGACCTTGTCCCAAGTCCAAACCTAGCCATTGACAGCTCTCAAGTGTGTCAAAGGTTATCTGCTCTTTAGACAAAGCTTGCCAAATCTTTATCATACAATCTGATAAAATATGTACAAACCTCATGGAGTTTTTTCCGCCGCCCTTTTGATTCGATGGGGAAGCATCTCAACATATAAAATAGTCTGCAAAAAAGATGGTTGACATGACATTGAGGACAAACATTAAAACAATGTCAATATGTCATATATCATTATAATCACCAGACAATATTCCATCTATCTGGGGCCAGCTTTATGAGTTCTTCTCCTCCAAAAGATTCAAAAGAACTCCAGCTTTTTAAATGGTAAAACAACTCAAACCGGCAACCATAGTAGCTGCAACAGTGAGGATCTTTTAACTGTGCCACTTAAGAATTATGACCGTAAAAATCATATCAAATGCTTTTGGTTATTCTCTTCAGAAGAAAGGAAAACATACCTTCCTCCATATATCAGGAAGCCCAATGCTGCAATAAATGATACAACTGCAAAAAGTAGCAGGTGTGCTTCAGCAGCAGTACAATACATATGAGAGGAGAGAAAGCATATGCTACTTGAGGTACTGCCTTCATGACAGGCAAATGACAAATGGTCATGTAATCTCTCTCTAAATAAACAATACCCCCTCTCCACATAAAAGGGGTGAAAAAAAAAAAAGAGGATTCTTCCCCTCTCATCTCTCTCCTCTCTCCACCGCCAAAAAAAAAAAAAAGGATTCTTTCCAAGGATACATTCATACTTTTAGTCAAACCCATATATTGAGGCCTCCAAATAAAAAGGATTCTTTCCAAGGATACATTCATACTTTTAGTCAAACTCATATATTGAGGCATCCCTGCCCCTACCATGAATGTGAGAAAATTCAGTCAAACCCTTCCCCAGTCCCCCATGATTGGCAAGCATCTCAACCCAGTAGGATCAGAGGGATTTCATTGAAGAAATGAGCCACAGCATCAGGAATGTCCTATGGCATGGTTCAATTGAGCAGAGAGGATTAGTCTAGTCATATGACATTCCAGGCCACACGATTCCAATTGATTAATGTGGGCACTTTCAATAACCAATATGCCCTGGCATGGATGAACTAAGCAGGAACCCAAGATATACTCCATACTTAACAGATACATTATCTCACTAGCCCATGTGAAGGACACCTGATGGAATTTAAAACGGAGAACAACTAAACAAGTAAAATTCAACATTTTTCACTGGGCCAGCATGCTTAACACTAAAGAAAGAGAGAGGGCATGAGATTAAGTAAGAATGCAAACCTGCTATAAATACATTTCCGATAGTATCCACAACACTGTTGTAATTAATCCACTGATATATCCAGATACAGACCTGATGAGAAGAGCTGTCACATAAGCATCTAGCCATTTTCATAACTTGCAAATGCAAAAGTACTACCATTTATAAGTTTCTAAATTCATTTTGAATCATCTGTTAAGAATTTGACAACCATTAGTCACAATTTTTCTAACAGTGACTTTTAGTTACATTGAACATGTTATATCCTTTAGTTACCTGAGACCTTCAAAGAAAACCATAAGAAATACAGATTATAGATGGAAAAGCAGTGAGGATCAGTGTATCTATGTTGGATGCACCACTACAAAGTGTACAATATGACTTACTCATCCCAAATATTTTACATTAAAACCAATTTAAACTGAAGTTATGTAAAACATATTTAAATTTAAATATTAATAGAAGAAGTTCAATATTTGCAGATAAAAGTAAACATAATAAATTATAATTATAAATGAATTAAAGAAGTAAGAATCTGTCCCCTCATCATAAGATCTGGGTGAAGCAAGCCCATCAACTTTGCAAGCCTGTATCCAACATTTGTGCCCCAAGTCACATAGTAACAGTTAACAAAGAGAGGGAAACTCCTTAGAATTAAAGTAATACAAATCAAGGCCCAATCCGATGGCATTAATGTGTCACTGCTTCAAGTACAAGAAAAGATGACTCCACAAAAATTATACTTGGGGAGGAAAGAAAAAGAGGACAAGTATTCAAATGCTGAAAGCAAAAGAATGACTAGCTACCATGAAACATTGCATGCCACATCAAGGAGAAGATTAGGTGCAAGCCATTAGCAACTTCAGTATTTGCAAATAATGAGACTACAGATACAATTGACTAATGAAATAAACATGTTATTTCGGAAATGGAATTGCAGATAAATAATTTGCTTATTTCACAAAAACACACCTGAATAAAATATATTCCACCATTAACTGATATATATACTATCCTGAGCTTCTCAGTTGGAAGACTTCGTGCCTGCCAGCAATCAAGAAGTATATACTTTTCAAAAAATAATAATAATCAAGAAGTATGCACCTTATTAACTGTTTCCATCTGGTTGCATGTAACAGGAAGAAATGGAACTTAGAGTTTAACTTCATGCCAACCTGATGATATATTTCCGCCCAAAATAGGACAAGCAGAGTGTATGTGGAAAAAAACAAAATCCCAGGAAGGTCTAGAAGAACCAATGTAAATACCTGGTTCAGGGGAGAAAATTTTCAATAAGACAAGATCTAAGCAATAAAAATATACACACTTTATGGAGAACCAAAGTTGAAGACAGAGAGTTAAATAGCAGGAAATAGAACAAACTAATTTGCAATTTTTTACTAATGATGGTACACATCACCAATGAGGAAACTGTGCTGGGCCAGAGTGGGCTCAACTAATCTAGCCATTTTTGGCCTTGGTTTGAACTGAATCTATAGGCTGAGGCCTGAGCACAGTCAATTTTTTCTGGCCTCATAGCCAAAATGCTTAGATTAAGGCCCATGTCACCCTAATGTCCCACAAATGAGCCCGTCAATCCTAAGTTAACATAGTCAGGTCAGACAATCGGTGAATGAGGCATGTCCAGGATTCTGGACACAGACCAGGGTTATGCCTGAGTTCTCATGAATAAATGAATTTGCTGGAACAAGTATTTGTTGTGCCAAAATCAAATTCAAACAACGGAAGCAAGCAAAAACAAAAAATCAAGCAAGCATCCACAGAGAAGACACGAATTTTACATGGTTCAGCCGAAGCCTACGTCCACAGGAAGCAACCAGATGAGTTCCACTAATTCCAGATGGAGGTACAACAGACAAACTTCTCTCTCAATTACAAAACAAACCCACGAAAATTTTCTCCTCCCTGTTTCTCTCTCCTCACAAACCAAACTCTTGGTGCCACATACACAGCTGAACCCACAGACAGAGACTCGTTTTTTTCTTATAAAAAAAATCACCAAACGAAGAAAGAGGAAGGGAGAGAAAGGAAATTTCTAAATTAAGGGACTGCAAAAATCAAGCCAATCTCAACAGTATCCAAGCAGAACAGCCCAATTGCAACTTGCAATCCCTTCCATGGATTAATTCAGGCTGTGCAAGGTTCTGTCAGACCTCAGCCTATGATGCATGGTTGCCTAGGATCCAATAAGATTGTTGAATTTGCAGACATCCTACTATGCTTAACTAGAGGCAGATGGGCCCAACATACAAGAACAATAGTAATATAGCACTTCTGTCTTCAATAGGGAAAATATGATTCTTCATCTACCTCTCATGCTCTCTAGGAACATTAACTTCCTTCAATTGTACAATAATACTGATTTGGATTCCTCAGTTTCTTCTACCTCTCATGCTCTCTAGGAACATTAACTTCCTTCAATTGTACAATAATACTGATTTGGATTCCTCAGTTTCTACTTCTGTTGCTTTCTTTGTATGCTGTAGGAAGTCTAACAGAGCATTGTTGATCAAGCAGGTTTTTTTTTTTTTTTAATTTAATTATCGTTTTTGGATGGTGTCCTCTATTATGTTCTTCAAGTTTTAAATTTGATCTATTTACTCCCGATGGATTATTCAGAAACATCAACAATCTAGAAGCAATTGTTTAGGGAACAGTATGTTTCTTTTATTATCATCAAAGCCTCATGGTCCACATCCTATCTACCTGGAATCGGCACAATATTTCGTTTTGACTTTACAAATTAACCAAATGAAAACCATGCCTTCCCAGTTTTAGCTGAATCAGACCCACTGGAAGCACTATTGTTTAGGATACAGGACCAAGTAGTCATTCATGTTATTCATGTTAATCATTCCTAGCACTAAGCTTTGGAAGTGCCATTATAGTTGATCTCAATCATATCCTCAATCAAGCTAAGCTTTATGAACAGCTCAACTTTGGATAGAAAGAGTAGGAATAGGGGAGTCATGATTGCTGATTTCAATATTCTGCTTCTTCTGATATAATTGATCTCAATCATATACCCATCAGAACAGCTCAATTTTGGATAGAGAAAATAGGAATGGGGGAATTTTTTATTGAACAAAAAAGATAGATTGTACAACAAAAACTTGGTGGTTTCATATTTTCATCTTGTCAGTTTTTGCTTGAGGCCATGATATTGACTTGACATAGCATGTGCATTAGTTGAATTCATTTTCGATATGGCCACCATACTGAAAATATTGTGCGTGTGTCTCTAATTATTAATCAAGAATAATAGCACATATCCCTTGGAAAAGGAAGATAGTCTCCAAAATTGGCTGGTTTTCTGACATTCATTGCACATATTTTCCTAGAAGGTTAGATTCCAAATCGACACAGGTAGATAAGGATATGACTCCCTTTTACTATTATGGCCCATTTTCTTGCGTAAGTACCATCAAAAAAATTTGAAATTGGTCCCACTGGGTCAAGAACTAGCCCCGTGCCTCTAGGTAGTAATCATATAAGAGTGCTATTGCTCAAGTTGCAAGTCAATAAAGTGTCATTGCTCAACTAGTCAGTCAATAAAATCTACTTTGTATTGCCAGTTGATGTATGATGCCCATATTGGCAGGTATTGTCCAGTACATCCTCTAGTTTTATGAGTTTCATAATCATGTACATTATGCACAGCATTGTAAGGTAGTTTCCCCTACACATCCTGTGCCAATTCTCTAAAGAACCATCATAATTAAAGCAGAGACTGCAAACAGGAAGAAACTTCTAAAAGGCCCCCCAAGACAGAATATTTATTAGTAGGCATAATACAAATAATATCAGCTGCACTGTATATACATGGTATACATACATAAACAATAAGAACTTACCTTTGGCTTCAAATAGTATACTTGCTTGTGAAAGCCAAACACAATAGCACGAACTGCAATAAGAGAGCATAAAATAAGAAAGCAGTAAAGGAGATACTACCATGAACCAACAATTTAAATATTCAAAGTCACCTCCATTCACAATAAAATTCATAAGATGGAAAACCTTCTGTGTTGTCCAACCATATTCAGGGACTCGCCATTCAATTCGAATCAGTTGAATCTGGACAGCATAAAAGAAATTTATGACACATTGAATCACGTAACAAACTACAGATAAGAAAGCCCCTCCTCCCCCCCCCCCCCCCCGGCCCTGAGATTTCAGGGGCCCTAGGCGAGATTTTTAAGATGGGGCCTTTATATACTCATAAAAAATAAAATCATATAATTTTTTTTTACAATGCGTGAAACTAAATAAAATATTATAACAAAGTATTATTTAAAATTTATTCTTATTTTGAGAAGTAAAATTACTAATTAAATTACAATATTTAAGTTTTTTTAACATTTATTTTTCAATAGATAAGATAGCTAATTTATTCAATATTTCTTGTGACATTTTAGACTGAAGATAAGATTTTATCAATTTTAATTTTGAAAAACTTATTTCTGCATAGATAACTGTAATTTGTATAATTAATATTATTTTATAAGCAATTCATGCATTTAGAAAACAACAATTCATTCTTTTGGTAATGCATCTTTTATCATATGGAGTGTGACATTAATGCAAATTCTCAATTGAAACGAATATATTATTATTATTTTAATTTTTCATTTTTTTGTATTTTTTAAAAAATTAAAAATTATCTTAATTATACTGATTTATACTTGTATATTAGTTCTAATAAAATCTACATTAATCAAATGAATAAAGTTATGTTTTTTCATCTCTTCAAATTTTACAAGCTTTAAATTATTTTTAATTCAAAATTATCAACTCAATATAGATTTCTCTTTCTCTTTATTTAGATGATAGATATATTTTAAAAGAGTCTTTATTAATTAAAATTATTTTATTATTATTATTATTATTAAACTCAATAAAATGAGAATTATAATAATTATTATTATGATTGTTAGTATCATTATTTTAATTTTTTAAGAAATCTATGCTTTTTCATTATTATTATTAAATAATTTGATAAAAAAAAATTACGAAATTATTATTATTATAACACAGCCGGGATTTGATCCCAGTCCTTTTTCTATAGAGGGAGAATTTTAACCAACTAGACAAGAATGTATATCTGCTTTAAATAGACATTATTAAATATTTAACATATAGGAAAGGAACTTATGGACTTGGGGGCCCTTTTTTATTTGGGGGCCCAAGGCGACCGCCTACTTCGCCTATACCCAGGGCCGGGCCTGGGTGCGAACATAACACTAATAGAAATTAATATACCAGTTTTACTCCAGACAATATATGACAAACATATCAATATGTTACTTTGGTTTCAAAAGGATAATGGGATACTATTTTTATCGTCTTGGTAATAATATTAAAAACTACTTGAGAATCCAACTCAAAGAAGTGTCCAAGATGGGTGTGCGGTGCGCCATACATTTTGAAGAGTCTATGAAACATAGCCATAGCAAAGGGCAAATTAAGAGAATCGAGCTATGAAACATTTTCTTTTGAATCCAACTGATTTAACAGAACCAATCTCATTAAAGAAAAGAAGATCCAACATGAGTGATACATTTCATTAGCCCAGCCTATGGTCCAGTTTCTGGATTATAATCTGATGTACCTAACCTTGGATTTACCATATCAACAGTCATCGTCCAATTGAATGAACCTTACTATGATTTACACTCATCAAATGTCAGCAGCTGCTTCTTTCTACTATCTACTTTTGAGAACCCTCTTAAGGCCGCAATTTTGGGACTAGCCCGCTTAACCTAATAGAGCCATGCCCAATGAATGATTAATCTGAAATGAGGGTTTTACCATATCTTCCTAGGTGCATTCCATTGTGATCTAGCCACAACTAAATGCCCACTCCAATCAAATTGATCTGGCCACCATTAGATCAATGGAGTTCCCTTGTACATGAATTTGCATTGTCACTCTCGTTTCTAACCACAGGATACTTAGTTGACAACTCCTGCATCTATGATGTACAGACACTTCCTGTATCATGTCACACCAACACTAATTTTTTGTGTAAAATCCATGTTCTTGTTGTATCCATGGTGTATCGCTGCTGTATCCATGCTGAACCTGGGCATTATAGTCCTCCACATGATTTTCAGGCTGAGCAAAACAAAGAATGGCCCCAATCATCAGATGGCTATGAATCCACTATCACTATCAGGCCTTTACAGGGAAAAAGCAAGCAAACCCACTAAATTTCCAATAATCTAATGCTCGGAAAATTACACAATTTATATCTCCTTTGCCAAAAACGAAACCAAAAACGAAACGGTCAATGTAAAGCCATTAACTTTCCAAGACACAATTCTCAAAATTTGCAAAACTCATCTCACTTTAGGGGGAGGGGTAGTAAAGCCACCAAATTTCCTTATAATGCAAAACTTCTCCCAATTTGGTAAAAGACAACTTATTCCACTTTCAGCAATTGCAGAAAAATAGTATTCTACCCCAAACACTTACTCAAGCAACAACAGTTTTTAAAAGCTTTCAATTTTGCAGCAAACCAATCCTCTCCATACAATTTTAAGCCAGTCCAGTTACCAAGCCAGAGTCCAATCAATGCATCGAATATCCAAACCAAATGAGCTGAAACTCTCCCGCGAAAATCAGTTTGTAAAAAGAGAAATCACTTTAAAGTTGTGAAAAAATACTAACCAGGCTCCTTTTAGATGCACGGGAAGGGAAGTACTTTTCTGGAAAATAACATTTTTAACCAAAGATGCTCAAACCAACTTTTGTATTTAGTTTTAAACAGGACTTGCCCTGCCTATAAGCAAAGTAGGCTATCGTCTAGAGCCTCCAAATAGGCAGAGCCTCAAAGATTCACAAAAACTCAAATCCCCGTAAGGTTCCGCGTGCAGGGCCTCCAAAATCCACAAAAACTCGAATCCGCGTAAGGTTCCGCGTTCCACACGCGGCACACAGTTCCGCACGGAACGCGGTTCCACGTCCGTCGGGGACGCGGTTCCGCGAGTCCGTGCCTCTTCCCATTCCGCATTGCTTTGTATTCGTTTCGCTTTTCCGAACACTCAAAATTTACACCTAGCACATTCCTTTTAAGCCCTTCCATTTTTGAAACCCAAAAATATTAATCAAATAAAATCTCCAAGTGACTATTACAGCAGCCTCTCCTCTCCTTGCTCTCTGCCTCTCTCACTGCTCTCTCAGTCTCTCTCATTGTGCTCTCTCTCTCTCCTCTGACCTCTCTCTCCCCTCTGACCTCTCTCTCCGTGGCCTCTCTCGCCGCTCCTCTCTCTATTCTCTCTCGCCTTCAGCTTGCTCAATTGCAAACTTCAGTTGCATGTACTTTTTTTCATGAATCCCGTCATCTTGAATTCCTAATGGTTATTTTAAATAATACTTTATTATAAATTTATTTTTTATATTTATTTGGATATTTCACACTTTATATATATATATATATATGATTTTTTTGTGATTATATATTAAAGGTAAATGGCCCCATTTTAAAAGTTCACCTGAGACCTCTGAAATCCCAGTGCCCACCCTGATCTTAAAGATACTAATTTTACAATTAAAAGAAACCCAGAAATCAAGAGTACAAAACGCAGAGAGAGAGAGGGATGATGAAGCTTACGATAGCGACGGAGGAGACGAGGGCGTAAGCAGCGCAGAGGAAGAAGAAGATGCCATCCTGCCACTGAGTCGAATCGTTGATCTCGTTCCACCAGCTCCATGCCGACGTGAGTTGGATCGCCGATACGTTGTGGGCCAACCTCGTCATTTCCCCCCGTCCCTCCCCCCCTCTCTCTCTCTCTCTCTGAGGACAGGAAAGGAGAAAAGGAGTGGAGAATCAGGCGAAAATGGAGGGAAAGCGCTCTCTCTCTCTCTCTGAGGACAGGAATGGAGAAAAGGAGTGGCGAATCAGGCGAAAATGGAGGGAAAGCTGAGAAATGGAAAGCAAATGGGCGATTCACCCGCCCCGCTATGTACCAGACGGTCCGAGTCAGAGTCTACCTACGCTTCTGCGAATTAGGACAGCCGACACCAGTTTTCGTTACTGAAATGAGTTCTCATCAATTACGAAATCCATGAACGTGGTCGTTGGACGAGAGGAGATCGAACTGCTAACCATTTCTCAACCTACTCAATAGAAAATTAGATGGGTGGCAAATTACAAGCCAATGTTTTAAGCATATCTGATTCAGTCTCAAGCTAGGTCAAGTCTTACTTGAAATCAGGTAAAATAATAAAATTATTAAATCATAATAAAATTATAGCCATCCATTCTAACATGGATTGATCATAATAAAATTATAGCCGTCCATTCTAATACACAGATAAAATTTGTCAGAAAATACGAAATGAAATGAAAGTTTCACTTTATCTCTACCGGTGTACTGTTCATCAAGTATCAGTATACTGAGTGATAAATCGGTAGAGACAAAATGAGAATTTCATTCAATCCCGTATTTCCTAATAAATTTTTTCCGTATTAAAATGACTCATCAAAACTATTTATATTATATGTTTGATGATCTATGTGTGAACAAACTATATATATATATAGTAAATTTTATCATCATAAAATTAAATTTTAAGATAAAATTTGGTCAATTTATTTTTTATTAAATTCCATACAAATCCATAGAGTTGAATTTTTAAATAAGCTCAATAAAATTAAAAAATAAAAATAAAATGAACTAAGACGACCGACCGATACATAGGTCTCACCTGACAGTTGCGGGTGAAAATCTTACAGCGAACCTCCTTCTATTCTCCCTGGGACCATAAGAGTGCAGGTATTTTTGTCAAATAGTTTTTTTAAAGGAATTCATCGACACCTTCCATATTTATACACCAAAATGGCAAAATAATTTCCTTTTCTTTTCTTTCACCATTGATCGTATATATAAAATTAATAATTCATTTTATCATTGATTTTATCGATTTAAATTTATAGTTAAAATTAAATTTAATATTATTCATTTTGGACTTAAAACCTTACAGCGTTTGTTTGAGGGTGTACACCATTATATACACCCAAAAAAACTTTGTAAGAATTTTTAACACTTTCACCGAAATTTTCTCTTTCTTCTGATATTGTCGCTCATTCTAAGGCAGAGTATCTCATTATTTTCACAATTTTTCTAAAATCTTCTGTTTTTATCTTTCGGTATTCAAAAACTCAAAATTTAATTTAGTTTAAAATCTTATTAAGTCAATAAACTTAATCAAATTATTTGAAATAAAAAAAAACTCTTGACTAAAAAAAAAATGAGTGATTTACTAAAAGATAATCAATGTTGTTTGACTGACAAGTTGTTCATGCGGACTTGAATTGTTTTGGGAAGAGGACACGTGATTTATATTTATTTTAATTTATCGGTAGGCAAATTTTATCAGGAATCAGGATTAGGCGAATCAGTGGTGGACTATTGTCTGGCTTCTCTTTTCGCTCTCTGTGTCTTGCTGACTTATTGTATGAAATTACGAAAACACCACTACTATTGCCCAAGATAAGAGCGACGTGGCAAATGGATGAAATTACGAAAACACCACTACTATTGCCCCAGATAAGAGCGACGTGGCAAGTGGATGATCGTGAACATGGGAGGGTCATTTCGTCATTTGGTATTTCTTTAGTAGGGCGGTAGAGTCCGTGCCGTCCATTGCATCACCATCAATCACAATCATCAAACGTGCTTAAATTGATAGTTTTAAGTAAACGCTTAGCCGTTGGATCGAGACAATTTTAATAGAAACTCCAGCGGTGCAATCCGTGTTAGGCCACGGAGATCACGTCGATCTTGGGTGAAACTTAGGTAGGATTTTAAAATGACCTACATGATCCGATTCAAGAAAGACCAGTGATCTTCACACATAGGTATTTTATATATATAGACACGAGTTTTACCGTATGCCCAATTTGCCTTTTACTTGTCGTACCGAATAAAAAAGAATGTATGAACAATGCAAATCGGCACGCCAAAATCTATGAACAGTGCAATTCGGCTCGCCAAAATTCATGAACAGTGTAAATTGGCTCTCCAAAATTTTAAATCGACTCTCCGAAATTCATGAAAAGAATTCGAATCTCCGAAATTTCAAATTGGCTAGCCGAAATTCACATGAACAGTAAAAATCAGTCCATTGAAATTTTAGATATTCTTGTATTCGACCCGCCGAGGGCCATTAAGGGATCCAATTGGTGATTCGATTTTGGACATTCTTATATTCGGCTAGCCAATGGCCATTAAGGGATCCGGTTGGTGATCCGATTTTGGACATTCCTTTATTCGGAGAATTCGACTCGCCGTAGGCCATTAAAGGATCCAGTTGGTGATCCGATTATCGACATTCTTATCTTCTTACCGGTACGGCAGGTGAAGGATAAAATGGAGATCCATTAAAATCTGTGTCTCTATACACAAAATGCCCATTGAAGGATCGCTCGCCTTCAAGAAATTAGTGAGTTTGAATTATGTATTTATATATTTTGAGTCGGATCACTCGCCTTCAAGAAATTAGTGAGTTTGAATTATCTATTTATATATTTTGAGTCCGATCGAATTAGTTAAAAAGAATCTCGTATGAAATTCGTGTTGAATTGGATAGAAAAATTTTAAATCAATATGATTTAATCCGATGTGATTCGAGTACACCAAGTTATAAAACACTTGAGTTGAGTCATATTAGAAAATTGAGTCAAATTGGGTTGAACAATTCGGATCAATTTGGGTCGGTTCAATAAATTTTAATATTGATTAAATTGAATTTATTAAAATCCAATCACATCTGACCTGGATTTCAACCCTATGTGGATCATAAGAAGAGAAGTGTAGATATCTTGGATGGGAAATTGGTAAGAACACTTTCAAATAATATTATTTAGGATATATAATATATTAAAAATAAATTATTCATTAATTTTTTTTTAAATATATATATTGTAAAATTATTTAATGTGTTATTAAATAGATCAAACAAAGACCACCAAATTTAGCCATTTTATACAGTATAAATGTCGAAAAGTCTTATAGTATTGCACCAACAACCCTTCCAGTGCTCCCTTCTATAATCCTTTTTTTTTCTTTTGGCCCTTTTATTGCAACTCAGATTACGTTTAGAGGAGGGATAAATTTGTTTTGGTTACTTTTGATGAGAGGTTGCCCTTACGAATACTCTTTGCTTTACTGCAAAAGAATTTTCAAATGTGATATTGGAAGAATAAAATTTAGACCTCTTATTCTTATTTTTTGATTACTAAACGGGAGTAAACAAGGGATACACTTATTTACCTCCCATTATCCATGAAATAAAAATAGCCTTTAAGTTCAACACTACTTCAGACCTTTTGAGCCCTGTATCTGCATGTCCCCTCTAATAATTTATAAATAAAAAGTTCACACTTCACAGTTTATATTGATTTTCAATTAATTATTTTTCTTAATTTTGATGGATATGCTATCATTATCTATATCACCATCATGTCTTCATTGTAGGGGTGAAACTCGGGTCGGGTCAAAACCTGACCCGCATACCCGACCCGAGAAATCTACCGGGTCGGGTCATGAAAGTTGGGTCAGAGGGTCGGGTCAGATCGGGTTTAGAAGATAGAAATCCGCATTGAATTCGGATCGGCTCAAGTTGAGGGATTTTCAACTTAACCCGATCTGACCAGATCAAACCCGACCCGACCCGATTAAATTTAGACTAAAATGAGTTCAAAATGCACGTCGGGCAGAATTCGAGTTGAGTCGAGTTATAATTCGGGTCAGATCGGGTCGAGTCGGATTGAGACGTTCGGGGTCGAGTTATCGAGTTGGGTTGGGTTTTAAAAAATCCGACCCGACCGGGCCCGATTCGAGCCCTACTTCTTTGCTTCGTTTACTTGAATTCTTCTATCTTAGATTTGTCTATTTGTAACTTAATTTGGATGGCTTATCTGTTAAATCCGATGGTAATAGTAATGATTCAGATATTCTGTAAAAAGTTCTAATCTCAAAGTCACTAGATTAGCTCCTCTCTTTTTTTCCTGAATTTGTTCGTATTTATTTTTTATGGTGATTTTAGCTATCAAAATCATCTAAATTTATCGATCTCAAATATTATTGTTGGATCAACTGTGATACAATAATCTTATCATCCGCTTCGCTCTATCCAACCCTTTGATATTTTAGTTAAATAAATTCAAAATTAAGTTCTGGATCCACTTGAGTTTTATAGGGTGCTAGAGTGTATAGATTAATATCATTATTGATTATGATAGATCCCTAAATATATCAAGTTTATCTCTTGAGTTTCATGTGTATCTACTGTGACACACTTGGTGTCCTTAATCCTTACACAATGTGTATAATTATTTATTAATTTACATCTAATGAAATCATAAACAAGTTTTATAGTTTCAATCTTTATCCACCACGTGTTGACAACTTGACATTGAAAGAGATGAAAGATAAGCTAGTAATGTTATTCCTTCTAGTTGGTTGTCTGTACACGCAAGATTGACTCTGAAATTTCAGAGGCCCTAGGTCCAACACATTGGTAGGGGTTTTAGATCTTAGGAAAAGTATATAGTAGGGGCCTTAGGCCATTGGTTACATTGGGGGCTCTATGCGATTGCATATTTAGCCTTAATCCAGGGCTAACCCTGTTTGTACAGCATGAATGCTATCTAAGACATATAATTTTTAATTACTTTATTATAGGCAATATTTTCCCAATAATATCTCAACGAAATCTAACAAGTTGATTTTTTTTAGATGTTATCTCTTGTTGATTTAATCTAATAAATATGTTTGATATTGGGTCGGTTCATATGATTGGATTGGTTCTTGGAATGTTCAATTTGTCCAATTAAGATAGGGGTAGAGCCTCATTTTATAGTTTTTCATAAATTTTGTTATGTTAAACAACCATTTATGTGGTTTGGTTTAGCTGTTGGTTTTAATTAGACCGAACCATGATAAATAAAAATGGTTCAATCAATATTTAGTTTTCAAAACAGTGACCACAAAGTTTTTTCTATTAAGAAAGAGTTCATACCTATTACACAGACTTCCCATTGTTTTTTCCTTTTTAACTAGACAAAACTTGTTTTATCAAAATGAAATATATACATTTCTCTTAGGGTACAATATTTGGCTGAAAGAAAATTTTCGACGTTTATTTGTTGATTCTAACTTTATTTATAATACTGCGAAAAGTGAAAAAATAACCATCAAACAATTTAGTAAAAGTATATTAGATGTCAGTCGATATATATTATATCGACTAATATATAAATGTTTAGAAAACCGACTCGTTTGAATCCTTTTGAGATTTTAAACAATCATTTGTCAAATGAATTTTTTTTTTTTTAAATTATGCTTTAATTTTTCTTTTCTTACAGGTATCGATTTAAAGTTTGTTTAAAAACTTGGAACTAGAGCATGATTGGAATTTTGGAGTCTATTGATTAAACAAAGATTTTCAATCTCTTTTTTTCAAGAATTCAATAAAAATCGTAGACCACTTGATTCAAAATACATTGGAGTAAACTAATTATACCCCTTCAAGTTTTTAAAAAAATTTAAGTGAATAAAAACATGCACGATGGATACAATGAACATAAGTATAATTGACAAAGACACTGGTATTTTTATAATAATGAATATTATATTTATTATCATTATTATAATTTAAACGGTTAGCATATTCCCATATCGCGTATAAACACATGGACACTTTCTTTAATAACCAGTTTTCAATAGTGAGTTATACTCATGAGTTTTACATAGTACGAGAGCAAGGGGTACCACAGGGATGAGGCCCAGTTCATGTCTCCAGCCCTCTGTGGAGGGAGACAACTAGGGGCGAAACTCGGGTCGGATTTTAGCCTGAACCCACATGACCCGACCAAAAAATCATCCAGGTCGGGTTATGAAAGTCAGGTCAGCAGGTCAAGTCGGGTTGAGAAATCAGAAGCCCGCATTGAATTCAGGTTGGGTTGGGTTGAGAGATTTTTAAATTTATCCGACTCGAGCCGATCAAACCCGACACGACCCGATAAAAAGTAGGTTCAAAATGAGGGTCGGGTCGGGTTTTCTAATTGAGTTGGGTTATAATTCGAGTCGGATCGGGTCAAGACGTTAGAGTCAAAAGTTCAAGTTGGGTCTGGTTGGGTTCCATATATTAGTAACTCGAGCCGTGTTGGATTTTAAAAAATCCGACTTGACTCAGTCCCGATTTTAGCCTAGGGACAACCAAGTGTCTCTTCTCCAACTCTGATGGAGAGTGTTCGCATAGTCGCACATCATCCGAGTTCCTTCGAAATATACAGTATACAGTGTATAAACATATGATCATCGTCTCGTTGATAGCGAGGTTTCAATGGTGAATTCTACACAAAAGTATTAGATAAACAACGGAAAAAATATATCAATATTCAACGCATGGTATCCACCTTACCCCATTCATTTTATAAGAAAGCAGAGACATGGCTAGATGGCTTCTGTCATCCTCCTCTCATCCGGTACCAACTTTGAGTGTGAAAACTAGAGAAAAGAGACTTCGTCTTGTGAGGAAGAAATGGAGAGCCTGCTTGCCAATAGTTTGTTTGACAAGAATGCAAGCCATGACTTGTCTCCACATCTCCGCCACAAGAAGAACTCACTTCTCTTTCTGAGAAACCCTTCTGCAACTTTCCATGAACATTAGAAGAAAAGAGACTTTCCTCTGAATAAAGAAGAAGAGAGGAAGAAAGAAGGAGAGTCTTCTCTTCTTATTGAGAATTGAAAACGGAAACCGTCTTCAATTTATACAAGTTTCCTTAAGCGGCTATGTAGGATACCTACGAGCACTGCAGCGTTAAATCCAAACAGAATTCGGTTGACTCTCCTGAGTTTCAACTACCCTTCACAGAATCACAGTTCCGTAGCGGTGAAACTCGGGTCGGGTTTTGCATGCGGGTCGGGTCAGTGGGTCGGGTCGGGTTTTGCATGCGGGTCGGGCCAGTGGGTCGGGTCAAGTTGAGAAGTCAAAAACTTGCATGGAATTCAGGTCGGGTTGAAGAATTTACAAGTTAACCCAATCCGACCTAACTAAAAATAGATTAAAATTGATTCAGAATGCAGGTCGGTTAGAATTTGGGTCGGGTCAGGTCTCCCGAGTTTCAACTACCCTTCCCAGTTCGGTGTTCCAAAATCCAAATATCTCTATTTTTATTTAAATAAGACAATTTTTTTTTTCATTTTTTTTTTTATCATTAAGTTGTCCAGGGTTTTACATGTATTCGGACACGATATATTTTAACCCAACTAGTTGTTGGGGCATGTGCAAATTTCCCAATCCTACATATACCAGATAAGCAACTACGGGGAGTGGCAAGAGAAGTGTTGTGAATCGAACTCAAGATCTCCCATCATTAAAATATTTTTTACTATTCGTAATTATATATCATTTCTTATTTATCTTTTTAATTATGGTTCTATTCTTAATAACCTCCATCTATTCCTTTTTTTTATAGAAGAGTAATTTTTTTTTCTATTTTACTCATGAAATGAAGATAATATGATAATTAAAACAAAGATTAATATCTCAAAATTTTCAAATCATTGAATTTCATTGAGATATTATTAGGAAAATATTGTCAATAATAAAATAATTAAAATTAATATAATTTAAATATAAAAATATTTAAAAGCTTAGAATGTATATATTGAAGACATAAATGAAACTGTAAATTTTATGTTTCTAGTATTATGGGTTTATGCTTTGTAAAGCCACATAATTATGTAACGCTAATCATTTAAAAAAAGACCTTGTTTATCAGAAGTTAAATAGTATAGTGGGTCATATTTACATCAAAACTGAATAGTGCGAAACTTTGATTATAATTTTAAAAGGTATAGAGTTTGTAAGTTGATTCATTGAATTAAAATGATTGTTTATAATTTTATATTATTTTAATAAGCTTATAATAAAGTAGCTATTTTCTTTAGACATCTAACATGGTTTGATGCTATATAATTGGTAGAAAGTAGGAGAATTTTTTAGAAACTGTGTCATTATAATTTTTAAAATGAATTATGAAAAATCAACAATTTATAATTATTAAAATTTTAAAGTTCAAACTCATAAAAGTTAAAAACTAGATAACAATAAAATTTGGGTAGCGATCCTCCCACAGGAGACTTGTGTAACTAAATACGGATTTTAGTATATTGTCAATTTTACCCTTCGCATGAACAATAAATTTCAGTAAGTCAATTTTAGTGTTCATGCGAAGGTAAAATTGCAGTGAGCCAATTTTACTGTTCATGTGAAGGGTAAAATTCCGACGAACTAATTTTAATGTTCATGCGAAATTTTGGTAAATCGATTTTATTGAGTTGGGGAGCCGATTTTACTGGTTCATAAAAAGGTAATTGACAATATACTGAAACCTGTGTTTGATTATACAAAACTCCCGTATAAGGATCACTACCCTAAAATTTTATTTACTTATATACTTACTATGTCTTTTATATTCTATTCAAATACGTGTGACCCATTAAAAATAAATGAGAAATTTATCTAATTGGATAACTCTCAAAAGGTGCTCAGAATAATAGACCAAAGATAAAGACCCTGTGGCACGTGAATGCAAACAGATTTGCATTATAGAGGGCTTACCTCAAATAATAGAGCAGGGAATAATGTCTTCATTTTAGCAGCTAAAATTACACGTATCCCTCTGTATTTCATAGAAAAAAATATATTTTTATTATTCATAAATGATCATATCATTTCTTATTTATCCTTTTTAATTAAGGTTCTTATTCTTAATAACCTCCTTTTTTTGAATTTATGTGTTGGAAACTTCAGACATACGTAATCCTAATAAAACCTAAATGGGTGGTACTTCTACCTCTTAAAACATCGCTAAGATTAATCTGTGAAGTTCGAATCTGGCACCTACCATCAGGCGGGAGATAACCATCGAACAAACGTACGGGATGTATATAAGAGTAATTTTAAATTACTTATTTATTTTATCATTTTTAGAACTATTTTTAATTTTTTAACATAAAATTATTTTTAATTTCATCTTTCACTATTATTTTAGTCAACTTTTTTTTATAAAAAAAAAACCAACGTTAAACTCGCACGCATCTTTCTTTTTTTAGTTTAGGTCTAATTTTTCTCCACTAATAACAAGTTTCAGAAAGAGAGAAAAGGAGTTCCTACGTCTCAAAGTCACGATAGCGCGGTTCTTTAAATTACAACTGCTCCTGTACCATTTAGATCCGCTGAAGGCGGGGACACGTCCCATGTGAAAATTGCAGAGAGAGAGAGAGAGAGGGAGAAGAGATCTTCAGGGCAATATTAGGGTATCGCAGAGTTGGAAAGGGCGTCAGTGGCGATCTCCGGCGGCGTGCAAACGGATTGATGATGTTAGGTGATGAGAATCTGTATGCCGTTTCTATCTCATTCTACTAGTTATTTCATCGGAATTATGATCAATAATGGAAATTCATGCTTCTTTTTCCAGCTTAATCAGTTGACGTTCAGCTAACTTTGTATATAAACTGGCAATTAGTACTGTATTTTAATGTCTCGCTGGTGTTTTTGGGCATGAATTTGTGAATTTGGTTTCGTGCTTCTTTAGAGATTATCTTAATTTCGAATTTGGTTTCGTGCTTCTCTAGAGATGATCTTAATTTCTCATTTATTTATTTATTGCCTCCCTTTTATTGCTGCCCTTATGATCTGAATCTGATTACGGGTTGCTAATTTCCTGTGTTTTTTTTTTTGCCTATTTTTGGATTCTGCTGACTATGATTGCCAATTTCTATTGACAGTTGTTGGAAAAATTGAAATTCATGTTCTGCTTTATGATTTAATAAAGATTTCTTTACAATCCTTTCTATTGAAAGAAGTTCAGTTGGAGTGAGAGAGCATTTATTTCATAGGGTTGTGTCGTGTGTGCTGATGTAGAACTCAAAATTCTGGCCCTTACTGGTTAAGATCATGACTTTAAATATGATGACACTGATGATGATGCTTTTAAGAAGGGATACTTTGAAACAGGCTGAAATACTTAATCTGAAAGAGCTCATTTTCTTTTTTAATATTATAAGAGAAGCCATCTTTCAAGAATATTCTAAGAGAAGTCCTGACCTGTTTCATAAGTTCTTTGAAAAAGCCTTCTTTGTCCCCATTAGTGTATGGTAAATAAATTTCAATAACAAATTTTCATAATTGAACATGGACATTATTGTTAGCCCAATGAAATGTAAGAAATAACAGGAAACCACTATATTATCCAAAATATCAAAATCCTGCCACATACGAAATTCTCAGCCATATAACTTAAGGCTATGAAATTGATGACTGAAGTTACTAGAGATATTGTATCCTTTTTGTAGTCTTTCGAATCTAGATATCTCTTTTCATTTTATATGGTAGTGTGGGTCCTACAACCATGCCACATTCTTATCTTTAAAACGTTGAAGTGAAACCATGAGACATTAGTTGAATTAGGATAAAGGGGGCTCTTCCTCAAAGAATTTATGAAAGAGTGTCTTTTTATTTTTTCAAAATATAGAAAGATATTGGGGGATTTATCTTTAACTGTTGACTTTGCTCCTTGTTTCTCCTTGAATGATTTTGGCAGTCTTATTGATCACTGGCAGAGCCATTCTATATTTCTATTGGAAAGAGAAAAATAAAAGAACTAATACTCTAATTTAGATGTAAGTCATGCACTTGTGCATAAATTTGCATTTGAATTTATTGTTTGGCCTCTCACATTTTTCTGGATCCATTCTATTACAATTTTGTTGCTTTCCCCCATTTCTTGTTCTATTCAGTGAGTGTCCTTGTCATTATTTTACTGTCTTTTAAAATAATCTAAAGTATTATAAGGAGTTTTCTTTCAGAGAGGAGTGTAGGTTTATATATGAATGAGCCAATTTCTTGTCTAGTTTCATATACTCAGGGTACAATTTGGGTGTTCAAAGTTATAGCTTGAGCAATCCAATTTTTTGTAGTATTTGTATTTGTGCCATAGGCCTTTCTGAGGAACCCATCTCTGTGGTCCCATGTTGGCCATACAAAAAGGTCTAATGGCAGTATCCTGCACTCCATTATACAGAGATAAACATATTAGTTTGTGGTTGGGGGGGGGGAGGGGGGGTCAGATATAAGGGCATGCCCTGTTATCAGATGACTAGATATTTTATGTGGATCTGAATTTTGGTATGCTGGCTATATATTTTGCATAGATGCCCTTTTATATGGCAGGATTAGATGGGACACACAACGATGCCAGGCAATCCAGTTTGTAGTTGCTACACGATAAACAATGTAACATGTGCTCAAAGGAGATGGGGAGAACTTTTTCAAATGAAATTAAAAATATTTTGGGCTTACTTCAGAATATGGAAATTTGACATTGCTATTTTCATAATATCCCTTTCTAAATTGTCTTGAATCATTGGAGGCTATCAAGTTTTCTGGTTGTCTTTTACTTGGGTATTATTGTTGCTTGATTCTCTTGATATGGTAGTAATAATCTTTCCAATCATTTTCAAGTCAGCAATGACTTCCATTTAAGTTCTTATCAATAAATGCTCGGTTGATACTTTTTAGAATGTTGCAGTTTTGAATTCCCTCCTTTTCTTTGCCTTCATTAACTCTTATGTTGCTTGACTTGCTTCTGTATGGTTGGCAAAAATAAAATTTTCAGAGTTCACTTCTTTTTTATTAGCTTAGAATGGATATTCCTATATCTCATGGAGGTCAATATATTTCGGCCTTTTTGTTTAACATATGGTGAGCATCTTATGAGTGAAAAACTATATGTTGTCCATTTAAATTAAGGTTCTTTGTTTTCTTTCTTTTCCCTGTCAATGCTGTCTTGATATGTTGATTATTTCTGTTTGTTAATTTGCGGATGAAGTATGAGTTGAGAATTGGTGTTTTTCTTTCCACCACCAGGTTTTTCTGATTCACAGTAACCAGTGAAAGAAAATCCAAGTTTCTCACCTGTTGCAGCAATCCTTCTCATAATTACAGTTTTTTGCTTGTCCATTTGATTCAGAAAACAAACTGCTTTCCAGAAGCATGACCTCTTTTTTCACCCTTTTTTAATTCTTTTCTTAGTTTATACATGAAATCAATAATATCCAGGGGTGTTCATGGGCCGAGCTTCACTAATAAAAGCCCGATTATTTTGCAAATCATTTTTTTTTTAAAATTCAGTAATTTACAGGACACAGAGAGAGAGAGAGCACGTCAGAAGTTTAGTAAGGAACCCAAAAACCGTGGAATGCAATGAGAAGGACGAGTGGAAGAGGGGGGAGGAACCCAGAAATCACACCCAACTTAAATCAACAACAAACAGCTTTTATTGCAATGGACCCTTGACTTTAAGTACCTATTCACATTCAATAAGAACAACTTGTGGTCTAATGCTAAACATGGAAGAAGTTCAATTGCATATATACTCAATGGAACTGCTTTCTTTCTTTTTGCAGATTTCCTTTTCACATGCTAGAACATCCAAACCTGTCATTTGGAAAAGCTACACTTGATTCAGAAATCCTGCGTCAAGAGTGGATTTCCACTGAAGGGAAGACCGCTGCTAGAATTTACTAGAGTTGATCATGGTTCAGACACTTGAAGCCATCCATGGGGGTGGTGGCTCAATCAGGGTGGGGACTACAGGAAAAATAGCCGTCTTGATAACTAGGGAAATGGATCGCTTGAAACAAATGCCACAAACATCAACATCAAGAAAGAAACAGACAGTCCCAGTCTCAGTTCCCTGTAGGGGAATTCCTGGAAGATCTCTACCCAGAAGCTCGGCTATTAAAGCCAGCAGTAGCAGCAGCAGCAGCAGCAGCATCAACAATAACAATAGAAACAGCAGCAGAACGAGCAGCAATCACAGAACTCCTCGAAATACACCAAGGACAAAATCTAGCATCCAAAAAAGTGACCATCACATCCCCATGCTCAGCTCCCAAGACATCCCCCTAGACAGAGCACCAGGCAGAGGAAAACCAAAGAATAAAGGACCACACATCGTTGAAGTGGTAGATGTAAAATGTGGAATCCTTGACAAAGCATGGTCCAGTCCTATAGCCACCAGACTCAAGAAGCTTGGTTTCTCCAAGCTTTCTGAAACTATTGCCTAATGAGGAAGAACCAACACAGCATGGTCCAGTCCCATAACCGCTAAACTTGAGAAACCTCGGTTTTTCCAAGCTCTCTGAAACTGTTACCTAAAAATGGATCTCTTTGTCGCACTTCAGATTCCTGTAACGGAGTTGAGGTAATCTTTCCTGCCGATTGTTGACAATCTCTACTGCTGAGCAGATGCTGGGCAGGAATCTGCTGCCTCTCTTCTTCTTGTCCACAAGAACGTGCCCAGATTTGGTTGTGGAACTACTGCACCCAGCAGAAACTTTATCAGAAATTTGTCGGTTTGGTTTCTGAGATGTCTCACATGGGGCCGGCTGGAGTTGTTTGAAGTATTCAAACTCTTGCAGGAGGAGTGATCCAACCGTGCCTTGAGTACCTACCTCGACCAGAGTCATTGTTGCCACCTCTGGTTCTGATCTTATAGTAGCATGTTGGATTGTATACTTCATATATGTACAACGAAGAGGAGGGGGTTTCCTACTGTGTTCTTGGTGGGATGACTCATTGCTTAGAGATTGTGCATTTTAGGGTGATTCATTGTATTTTGATGATAAAAGTTCATATTCCTGTGCCTTCAATCAAGGGCACAGCCACATATATATTTCTCCTGTTTATGTAGCTAATTAATAAATAAAAGTTGGTGCATGTGAAAATAAAATAATGGGAGTTGTTGAGTGGGACGATTTGTGGGGACAACACCAGCTCATTTTGTCATTGAGGGTTTAAAAGAAGCGAAGAAATTGCAGCTGTGAAATGGTAATTTTGAGGGGCAAAATGGTAATTTTGTATAAAATTTTGAAATCGGATCTCTTAGAAGAAAAGTCGGGTGTCTAAATGGCTAGCCTTGTGAAAATATTGGAACAATATATGCATTCGGTGGGTCTCAGTTTCGACACTTACTCATATCATCATGGACTCAGGATATATGTAGGTGAATTTTTTAATGATCGAGGTGTCAGAGTTTCTTAGAGCATTCAGAGCATGTAAAAGACTCTTTATTTACACATCGACATACCTATAGTGGAAATTGAATTCTGAATTCCTCATTTTTAATGTGGGTTTCTAGCCTTCACTCTAACCTAATATAGGTTTAGTTGGGTTTCAGACACTCAGTTACAATTTAAATATATACTAGTTTTTTTATTTGCAGTTAATATGTGAATTTTAAAATTTCAGTCAAATTTTTTGGTCATTGTTATGACCCCAAAATATAGTTGTAACTTGGATAGGGTGTGTGGTCGAGCAGAATCCAAACTAACCTTAATTATGAAATGCTAGCCATCTCAGACATCAGTGGGTACACTTGAAACTTGGAAGTGAGAAAAAGGTCGTTGGATCAATTCTGTGTATGGTACAAATACAGGATAGAATTGTTTGTAGATAATGTATTTTTTTCTTGAAAAATATGACAAAAAATACAAAGATAGTATAATACATCCTAGTTGAAAGATTTGGAGGCTAAAAGATTGGCTAAATTATTATATAAATTTAAAATATTTTAAACTAAAAGAAAGGCTTAAAACTATTTTTTAAATTTAAATTTGTTTTATAAGAAATTAAAAAAAAAATAACTTTATAAAAGTATCAGCTGACTAAAACAAACCAGTCTTGTGGATACAATTTATGAAGTGTTTATAGTTAAAAAATCTATTAGCAAAATTTGGTTAAAACGTAGTAGTTGGTGTTAATATGTGTATAATTTATACTGTATGCATAGTATTAGAATTTCTACATAAGAAACATGTGGCTTATCTCGGCTAAAAAATATGGTGTTTGACGACGATTACAATAACTAGATTAGAGAGGAATAAAGAATCATCAAGAATTAGCGATAACTAGATTAGGGATAAATAAAGAACCATTATAGAAATGATTTTTGCTAGTTTAAGAAAGGTAACTCACAAGTTGATTATGTCTATAGTTTATTTGAAATTTTGAATAACATGAGTATCCTCACTTCATATTGAAAGTGAAATTAATCTTAATGTACGTGTAAATCTCTCCATCTATACAACCATCGAGTTTACGGGGAACTGATCCATTGGAGTTGAGTGTGAACCTAAGACGTCGCTTCATAAGTGGACTTCTGTAATGTAAATTTTGTTATCGGGAAAGATTAGATGGGCATCCTTTTGGAGATCATCGAATTAGAATAAACTTGAAACTCAATTTAAAATTCAACCAATTTGGGTGATATTTTTTTTTCAGATTTTCTTTAAAATTCGATAAAGGTCCTATCTCAAGCAAACAAACCTCGATTAAGAAATTGTTTATATATAAATTATTTTTTTCTTGAAAAATATGACAAAAAATACAATGATAGTATAATACATCCTAGTTGAAAGAATTGGAGACTAAAAGATTGGCTAAATTATTATATAAATTTAACATATTTTTATGTTTTATGTAATTTCGTAAAATAATTTAAATTAAAAGAAAGATTTAAACTATTTTTTTAATTTAACTTTGTTTTATAAGAAATTTAAAATAAAATTAACTTTAAAAATTAGCTTTTAAAGCAAAGTTTCATTTATAATATTACTTTAGGCAAACAAAAGATTAATGAAATATTTACAAAAAAATTCTATCTCTTTTTTTTTTCTTCTAAATGTTCAATGCTTAAACTATATCAATTATTTTGAAATAAATGTTTAAATATGTATTTACATAATATTAAAAGAAGACAACACAATAGCTAAATAATTTACAATGTATGCATAGTATTAGAATTTTTACTTGAGAAACATGTGGCTTTTAATCTATCAATTTTGGATTTGCCTTTTATATGATCTCGGCTAAAAAATATGGTGTTTGACAAGGATTACAATAACCAGATTAGAGAGGAATAAAGAACCATTAAGAATCAGCGATAACTAGATTAGGGATGAATAAAGAACCATTATATAGATAATTTTTGCTAATTTAAGAAAGATGACTCGCATGTTGATTATATCTAGAGTTTATTTGAAATTTTTGAATAGTACGAGTATCCTCAATTCATATTGAAAGTGAAATTAAGCTTTCAGTAGATGTAAATCTCTCCATCTACACATACTTAAGTTTAAGGAGAGTGGCTGATTGGGATTGAGTGTGAATATGTGACCTTGCTTTGTGAGTAGACTTCTTTAATGCAAATTTTGGTACCGGGAAAGATCGGATCGGTATCCATTTGGAGATGATGGAATTAGAATAAATTTGAAACTCAATTTAAAATTCAACCAAACTGGGAGATATGTTTTTTTTTAGATTTTCTTTAAAATTCGATAAAGGTCTACATGACATCGAACAGTAAGAGACGTGCCTCCTTTGTATTTTTACTTGGCTCCTCCTTTCTTCTTCAGAGAAAAAGAAGGAAGAAGAAGAACGGAAGCATGGAGAGGCGAAGGAATAATGGGATGAGGTGCGATTGATGCAGGGGACCCGTTCTGGGACGGGGGCAGTTGCAACGCTGCTTGAGGCAAAAACAGGGGCAGCAGGCGGCGTTGCTCCGGCTGGGAAGCCTGGGCTTCTGGAGTTCCTGTAAAACAGCAGGCGTAAGTCCTTCCCGTTCAACGGTTACAATCGAAGAAAATAAACTTCACCTGAAGAAGAAGGGAAAGAGGAATTGAGGTGGGTGGACACCTTCTTCCTCCTCCTCTTCTCTTAACAAACAACTTTCCTTTTTGAGAATTGAGATAACTCGTCTTTTCCTTACCGAGAATGGAGTGAGCGGTCTTCAAAACAGAGACAGCAAGTGGCGTTGCTCAGGCTGAGACGCCTGGGCGTCTGGAGTTCCGGCAAAGCAGCAGTCGAAGAAAAGAGACTTCGTCTGAGAAGAAGAAGAAGAGGAAGAACTGAGGTGGGTGGACACCTCGACTCTTCCTCTCTTCTTCTCTCAGAAGAAGCAACTTTTCTTTTTGAGAACTGAGAGATTACTCTTCTACCGGTCTTCATATCCACTCTCCCTTCAATTTATACAAGTTTAATCTGTAAATAGATTCAGGTAGGTAACAAAATCGGGTCGGCCATATCAATTTATAAGCTGGAGTTGTCTCTACCATACTTAAGAATCCAGGTTTCATTAAACAATGTGAAACTATTTCCTAATGAGGAAGAACCGTCCAATTCCATAACCGCTAGACTTAACAAACCTCAGTTACCTAACGAGGAAGAACCGTCCAACCCATAACCGCTAGACTTAACAAACCTCAGTTGCCTAATGTAGTAATGAGGAAGAACCGTCTAATCCCATAACCGCTAGACTTAACAAACCTAAGTTTTTCCAACCGCTAGATTTAACAAACTTCTGTCTTTCCGAGCTCCATGAAACTGTTGCCTAAACATGCGTCACTGCGTCGCACTTAATATCATGACTCTAAAATATTAGTTGTAACTAAGGTAGGGTCAGTGGTCGAGCCGAATCCAAACTAACCTCAATTAAGAAATTGTTTACATATAATTTATTTATTTTTCTTGAAAAATATGACAAAAAAATACAATGATAGTATAATACATCCTAGTTGAAAGAATTGGAGAGTAAAAGATTGGCTAAATTATTATATAAATTTAACATATTTGTATGTTTTATGTAATTTCGTAAAATATTTTAAATTAAAAGAAAGATTTAAAACTTTTTTTTTTAATTTAACTTTGCTTTATAAGAATTTTAAAAGAAAATTATCTTTAAATTTTAGTTTTTAAAGCAAAATTTCATTTATAATATTACTTTAGGTAAACAAAAGATTAATGAAATATTTACAAAATATTTCGTCTCTTTTTTTTTTTTTTTTCTAAATGTTCAATGCTTAATTTTGAAAAAAATGTTTAAATATGTATTTACATTATTAAAAAAAAAAAGACAACACGAGCTAAATAATTCGTGAATTATATATTGCAAGTATAATAAATGTATTAGACATTCATATCAAATATATGTGTATAATTGAAGTATCTTTTAAAAAGTATGTGAACACGTGATTTTTTGAAAATTTTGTATTATAAAATTGCTAACTATATATGCATCATGTTTATTTTAATTGTAAAGTTATAATGTTTTGAAAAAATATATTTCATGCTCTTTGGTTCTTACAAGTAATTTTTAAAATAAATAGAAAATTGTAATAACACTAGAATCATCAAATATTTTCTTTCTTTTACTGTCATTAATGACAAAATCATCAAATAATTTATTTTTCCAATTCAAATTCTTTTTAATTTCATCAATCTAACTTCTAAAGGTGATCTGTTTTTTATAATTTGGAAGTCTGACTTGTATGTAGTATTCTTTTGGTTTTTATTCCTCCTGGTGGGAAAGAACATGACTTCAAATTAAGATCCTTCTGTTTCTATTTAAACCTGTGTTTTCTGTGATTAGAGGACAAAATCCAAACCTATTCGATTTTCAATTAAATCCCAATTAATCCTTGATGACAGAGTTAATGAGATGCCCAAGAAAATAAGAACTTGGAAACTATGTATCGTCCATCCAAACAAAAACTTTCTAACAATCACCCGTGGGGATTTTAGTAAAACTGTGTCTGAGATTTTCCATACGTAAATCCAAAAAAAAATATTTCCTACTATTTGAAGAGCTATGATGGTCTGACTGATCATGAAGATATTTCGGATCACGGACTATAGAAAATCAGGCTTGATGAACTAGTCCAATCAATCTACCCTTTCATCTGTTCTCAACAAATCCGTCTAACAATTGTTCTCTTCAACAACATTCATATCAAACAGTCCAGATCATAAGCACGGTTGAATTTGAAAAGGAAACATGAATTCCTCAAGTAAGGAGTTTCTATTAGAAACACTACATGCAAAATAAATTAAAACAGGCAGATTTTTTCAAGTAATCATGGGTAAAAATGCCTGCTTTTCTACAATTGAAATGATTCTAAACCCCAACTAAACAATCAAATCCGCTGCATCCAAGACAAATTATAGCAGCCGGTCAAAATGACTGTGTTACAGAAGAATTCAACATGTAGCTCAATCAGTGAAATCTTGCAGGAATTTATAGAGAGACAGAATCAAAGATCTGTTTCAGAGTCTTCTTCACACTATCATCTGCAAAGATGAACTCAATCGCATTCCTCACTAGCAGAAACATGTCGGTCTTTCCAAGTCCTTCAAGTTGACAGACAAAGAAGTAATCCATTTATCATCTACTTCAGTTTCTGGCATTTCATTTGAAAAAAATCTGTATCTGCTACTTACCGAATGTTGAGGCAGCAAGTGCATATTCATGGGAAAGACTGGTAGAGAATACTCCCGAGTCATCAGTGCATAGGATCAATGGATGCCTTGCATTGTAAAGATCAACTGCAATCAATATCATTGTTATTTTCAAGTAAACGAGTACAGAAACATAAGACATAAATAAAGACTTAAAGGGCAATGGAGAACAAAATAAAGCCAATTAAGCCAGAAATAAGCCAACATAAAAAGAATGCCTTGGATTGAGAATCGTCTGACACACCTGTGTCGGACACTTACACTTGTGCACTTGTATTGGATACATAACTAAAATATTGATATGTTTGTCATTTAATTCTGCAAAGCTAGTAAATATTTTCTAATTTTCATTCAGAATAAAATTTAAAAATCTAAATATGGTGCCAATTCCTTGTCTTTTTTTTTTGGGTTGCCATGTCCTCACTCCTCCCACTCATGTTGGACTCCCAACACTCGCATCTGGTCCAAAGATCCTAGTATCAGGAGGATCATTTGAGATAATCCTCCTCCACATTTCTATTCTTCATGCGATGCCCATCAAACAGGGCCATCAATGGTTGAGTGATCGCTTAGATGTGATACTTTAAAACTAAGACCAGGCCTCAATTTGTTTTTCAAGACGGTGTCCAGTGGCAGCTCTGCCCTAGTTGACCAGCTAGACCAGATCCACATTTTTAATATTACTAATATTATTTTTATGCTTAAATTTTACTTGATGTCTGCATGGTTGTTTGTGTTGGTTTTTAAAAAGACATGTTCAATCCACATTTAAAGCATTTCTTCATCATAAATAGTAATCTTCCTATTCAGCAGAAATATCAATCATCCATAGAGAGAGGTTTGAACAAATTCAGACAATAAGCCTTCATATGTATATAATGATAATGAAGTTATATTCAAAAAACACATCAATACAACCAATACAGAATGCAAAACACCAACTATCCTAGACAATCAGCTTATTATTTGGTCAAATCAAGTAGCCAATACAACTGACAGAATATAAAACACCAACTATCCTGGACAATCAGCTTGTTAAATGGTCAGATTAAGTAGACAGGAGTGGAATGTATGTTTCCTTAGCATGAGTCAGAATGCAATGGAATACCCACTTTCTCTTGTTCCCATTCAAATCCACTAATTTTTCATTGAATTTGCCAAAACAAAGTGCATCACAAGGAGAACTCCACTTTCAAGTTCCCCATAAGTTCCCTACTTGTGGGGAAACCCATGTTTTCAAGTTCCTCAAAAGAAGCCCTGTTTAAGTTCTATTCATCCAAAAACAACCCTAGCGTGTTTTTTTTTTTCCGGATAATGTGATACTAGTGAGACAATAAATCAGTTCAGTAAGTTGGAACTATCTGATAAGAATGATCTGAAAATTATTATGACAGACAGGACATTTGGAGTCTGACTTTGGTGTATCTGAAATTAGGATGAAAGAAATGCTTAAAATTGAAAATCATTTAGTACCACATTGTGATTAGATTTCGTTGGATGCAACTACAGAGCAAAACAGGGGGTTAGATTTTTATAACTTTAGTGCATATTGTCTTTTGAACCCCAAGTGTAATAGAAATATAGACCTAAAATGTACATTTCCAGAGAAATAGGAACATTTTGAAAAGAAAAAAAAACAGAGCTTCTTCAATGACATCAAGTTGAAGGTTCCAAAATCAATGAGCATCAAATACTTCAGTAAATAAACCAAGCCAACTGCTGATTGATGCACAGCATGTCCATACTGTTCAATCAGTAGCACAGATCAAGTAGAATCCATGCATTAAAATTTCAACAATCAGAACTATGACATTTTCTCATGGGAAGAAATGGTCACTGGGAAAGGCACTCAGAAGACAAAAGTATATGGATAAAATGATTAAAAACACCCAATAGAAGCAATTTTCAAGCACTTGGCTCGTGCCCTTGCACCAATCTAAATATTCAAAAGAAGCAAAAGATCAAACCGAAATGATGATCATTTATGGAAGAAACGCTTTGAGTCACGACATTGGACGTCAAACAAATCTCTACCTGCACAAGTATTGATAACAGACATGTGAGTATTCAGCAAACAAATAATATATTCACATGACAACACTGATACGCATCACAGAAAGGAGGAATTGTATGATCCTTGGCCCAAGGGAATATGTACAACAATATCAGAAGCCCGAGTTTACACAAACTTCACAGTGAGTGGATGTAGTAGGAGCAACAAGGTATTTCAAGTGTTAGAAGAGCAGCCAAGTTGCAGTTTCCACACATCAGTAATTGTGAATTCCATGTGACTGAGAATGAGAGATTCGAGACATTACAGGAAGTGGTAACAAAGCCTCGCGCAAGTAACTAAATAAGGTTTGTACCAGTGGGATCCACAGCTCACTGGTCCATGTAAACGATCTAATGATCTCCTATTCCCTTCCTTTAATAGAGAATCCAGCAAATCCCCAATGATGAAAGTGGGAAACTATTACTCCTATGTCAGCAGCCAGCGTAGAAATACAGCATGCATTCACATTTGATAGGAGAGTCTGATCTGATTTTGCTTCACGTATTCTTCCAAAAGATAAGAAAAAAAAAATAAAACTTGGCATGACTCGACCACAGTCATGTGGCATATGAGCATGCTAATTATACCATCCAAATCATGGGCCTCTGTGGAGAGAATAGATCATGCAACCATTCTGAACAAGACCATAAGGACCATTCTAATGGTCATCAGTAAATGGCCTGATAAAGATATCAGGGGCTATAATACATTGGTTACATAAAGAGGCCTCAAGTATCAGGTTGTACAGTAAATGTTATCACATTAATACAGGTATTGGATAGGACAAGAAATGGTTGGAATATTGTTTTAGCAACATCTCATTTCAACAAATGTTTGCTCACCCTAAAATGAATATGATGCTACAACACAAGATCTTATAAAATCAAGAACCAAAAACATTTCAAAGTTATGCAGTTAAACATTTTGAAGCTCCTTGCTGGGCCTTCTGTCCCTTGTATTATATTTTATTTTATTAAAAAATAGTTATCACTAAAAAACAGATTTATATTAAAAATTGAAAAAAATAAAGATCCATACTATGGTTATATTAATAAATCATCTCCATTAATATACCCAAACGTTGATTGTTCTGTGTCATATTGTCCTGTAACCATATCTGCATTATGGATCTTGGAAAAATAATGTTGCATCCATTCCCCATGTTCATATATATGCTCAGGCAACAGATCACCACAGTCCAGTTTCAACAAGTAAATTGAGATGGTTTAAATAATTCAATCAGATAAGATTACTTTTTGGTATACGGCCCATCCAGAACAAGGCCACAATTTAGATAGTACAGAATGGTATGATCCTGTTACTTAAGGTGGATAAGACACTGCACTCACCATAACATTTTTTTTCTACAAGTGACTTAAATTATAGTATGGAAGAAAAATGCGGAGGTTGGGCAGCCAGGATCTTCTAAGTTAGGAAATTTTTGGAGGTATACCATTGCATGGTGCTCCCACTCACACAAAGCTCAACAGAACTTGTTGACCTCTCTCTTAAGGATCAGTAAATTCCTCTATAAAAGACAAGGACAAATCAGAAAGAAGCTAGAAACATAACTGGAATCTTGAATGCTTTCAACTGCTGCCAATGTTCTTCTCCAAAACAACAAGCATGCCCTATCCTGTGAGGGCGAAATTCCAGCATCGCTTGGATTTCCTCAGGGTTAGGTACCTACATGTGCTAAGTTGTGAAAATAACTGCTCAGAAGTGTATGAATTCCAAAAACAAGTATTATCTGACAGCTGAATAAATTCACAGCATGTGAAACATTGGACATACCTCTCCACAATGAAGAGTAATTAAAAGACCTTGGTCTTTCGCATACTCCAATGCTGGAAAGAAAGTTTGCCTGCAATATAATAAAATGAAAATTAGGGTAAATGATCTTCCTATACAAATTATAGGGTCCTGATATATTATAGCATACAGGGCCAATGTTTCAATAATCAAAACTCTTGGCCTGATGGACCTTAACATGGCTAGGAGACAGCCACAAGATTATCAAGATAGAACAAAGCCATCCAACTTGGCCCAGAATATATGGTTAAAGGAAAAAAAGATGAAAGACAAAAGGACAACAATTGAAGATTGAATTATATGATCTACCGATCTGAAAGATTTTTGGGGCAACCAAATCCATGATGGGCAACCAGACCAAAAATCTAATAAACCATGGGCCCTGTTTTCACCGCAAATGAGAATATAAGATACATCTCGATGCATTCAGAATTACAGACCCCATAGTTCTACATGTCATTGATCTAAAGCAGATTGCAGATATAATTGTTTTCTCTACAGAAATCGTGTGGAAATACCATTCCCCAACAACTGGATTGCCAGAAAAATCAATCCCAACCACACCTAAATCCCTCATTTGTAATGCCAACTGAACCTGTTGCAATGAATAAGGTGTAAGATATTCTGCCATCAGAAGTGATATGAATGAAATTAGGGACAATGTCTGATTTTGATTTTGATTTTGGTTTTTTTTATTTTTTAAGAAGCAAGTATTATGAATAATGTTCCCTGACATACTGTTTCCATAGCTGAAGCAGTGGTCTCACGACGGTCAATACTAAGAAGCAGACGGACCTGTATTCTTCCCCTCTCTTTACATGTACCATTTATAGTTATAGGCTTCAAGGAATGCTCAGATTCCTTATAAGAAGGAACGAGAGAGACATCAACTGCATTGACAGCCTTCAAACCATCTAAAACTGCTTCCACATAAGAGCGCTTGCTCATCCTAACAGCTTCATTCTTCTGTAGAGAGGAAACAGGGCATCATCAAATACAACCATAGCTTTGGAACACAAACAACATATTATATGATCCATGAATACTGACATGCATAATAACCATACGACTTGCGTTTGTCGCAGACCATCATTGACTTACCTTGAATTGCTCTAACCTTTTTTTCCCCTTTTTGCTCCGTTTTTTCATGTGTTTAGGTGTAAGGGTGAGGATATTGAATGATCTACTCAAAGAGCAACGAAAGTGCAATGTGGGAGCTAGCTATCAAGGTGATGAGAAGTTCTGGAAGCACTGATTCTATACGAAGCAATCCACAATACTAGTTAAGATCGGTCAGCTCCTTAGGAAGTGAATCCATATATCATTTTGCTTCGTAATGGAGAAGCAAAACTCTATACTTATATTTGAGCAATCATGCAGCCATGATTGGCAAGGACCTCAGAAATAGAACATGCATTGTACCCTTCAGATTGATAATGTTCTAGAATTAAACCAAATTAGAAGATCATAAAAATCCAATGAGAGCCTTTCATTATTGAAGGTGGACCATTACTTGGTCCTTTCTTCAATTCTTAACTTAATAATTGTAGGGTACTTATTTAAAGGCTTAGATTCTGCACACGTGGAGTGTTAGGGGCTTGGTCTATGCTCAGTGATGGAGGCTAACTATACCATGCACCCTACCAGTACGAACTCATGGTTCAATGATACTATGCATATCCTAGGATCAAGCACTCTAAGGGGGGGAAATGAAAACATTGAAAACCTTTGGAGTAGTTCGTAGCTCCAGATAAACAACATTCTCAGCAGCAAAATCCTCAACAACCTGTGGAGAGAAAAGGAGCAACAGCAGAGTGAATCAACACATAATCTTGAACTTGTGAAGGACTTGTTCAGAGATCGAAATTGTGCAATTGGCATACTTCTTTGGTGATTCTTGTCACAGTTCCATGGTCAGTAGTAAGTGTATGAATCAAATCAAAAAGCCTAAAGCACTCAGGCAAAGAGCGAACTTCTGCAAAAAGAGAGCGAGGACAATATTAATTCATGAGAACACAAGATACCTGAGGACATGAATTCCATAACCGGGCCATGACATTTATATTTGGTCCAACATAAAAGCACCATCTGGTATATATCATATTTCTCAGAAATTATCAGCATTACATCAATTGAAATATCTAGGGCATTAAATTGGTGGATTCTTCACTCAGATATAGATGACAAATTGTTCCAAATTTAGTGATCAGCATTGGTTTTGGCATCAACCACCATACAAACCAATACTGATCAGCATTTGGTGATCATGGGTCACAAATACAGATATCCTCAGACGAACCCACTATTGACTTATTAACCATGTATTTGCAAGCGTTGGACACATCAAGATGATTTTGGTGCAAAGCCCATCCAAGTGCGGCCCTTCAAATCAACAGTTTTCCACTTATACACTCTCAAGTCATAAAAAATGCCATACACAACCTGATATCCTCAGCCCAATACCACTCAAAGTAATATTTAAAACAAAAATGCATGCATCTAAATTTTGCAGCACTCATTTTTCAGAAGAATAAAAGATAAGGTAAAGGCATGAAGCTTTAACATTTGTTCATATGACAATGACATCACTTATATCAATGCACTATAAGGGTGGGAGAGAGAGAGAGAGACGTGCACATACTTTTCATGATAACATGTTCCACATCAGGAGAAACTGAAACACCTTTTTCACGCAATACTTTAACAAGTTCTCTGCAAAATGAAATTCAAAGTTAACATGGATTTAAACCAAAAAAATGCACTCATATGGATTTGTTTATATGATGAAAAAGGAAGTAAATGGGGTGGCAAATTTATTTTTTCAAGAATTTGTTACCCATAAGTCCTAAAAAATACATTGTTAATCATCCAGACACCTCTTAGGTACAAAATGCAAGTTTAGGAATAGAAGACAGAATATGAGAGTGAGAGTGAGGTGGAGACTGTTCAAAAGTGTCACAAGTGTATATGCCAAAGAAGTGGGGGCAACAGTAAGAGAAATATTGACAAGAGCCTGTCACATGATTAGTAAGTGCTCCTTAATCCTTACCACAACCAAACAGTTTGTTTGAATCACATCAGCATCTCTCTCTCCAAAAAAAAAAAACAGTAAGAGATACATATTTGAGATGGTTACATGACATGAACCCACAACTTTTTGGTTGTGATATTGAAAACTTACTAAGTATGCTATAATTTGAAACAGGATTGAACAGCTTGGTGTCATTTTAATTTGAAGGTTAAAGACTTGCAGAATTGTATAGAGTCAATTCATCATGTCATTTGAATTGTTATAGTAATGATTCAACTTGTACACTAACTTTTTCTCTAAAAGGAAAAGATAAGAGAGAAGGCTCTTGTTTTCGTCATATGATATGATTAAAATCATAATCCAATCAACTGCCAAGATTCATATGGCTTGATTGAGACAATTACTGGGGTACACAAGAAACATAACCTGCATAAAAAAGTTCTTTTAGTATTGTTTTGTGGGTTTTTTTTTTAATGGTAACGAAATGTTACTGAAGAATGGAGTATGAGAAGTGCATAATAGAGGAAGAAAAAAACAAAGTCCAGATTAAAAAAAAAAAAGAAAAGAGCTACATTGAAGGGCTAGGTGAGATCTATACACTCCTTTCATGATCTGGAAGGTCAGATTTGCTTGTGACCCTGAATTCCTTAAGAGTGAAGCTTACAAAATGCATTTTGCTTTCATTGAAAGAGATTACCATGGATGGAAGATATTTTGGTCATATGAAATGATTAAAATCATAATCCAATCAACTGCCAAGATTCATATAGCTTGATTGACAGCAATACTGGGTACACAAGAAACATAACCTGCCTAAAAAGGTTCCTTTAGTCTTGTTTTGTGGGTTTCTCTTTTAGTGGTAACCGAAATGTTACTAAAGAGTGAAGCATGGGAAGTGCATAATAGAGAAGGCAAAAACAGAGTCCAGGTCAATTTTTTTTTTAAAAAAAAAAAAAGTGGAATATTTGACTACACTGAAGGGCTAGCTGAGATCTATACGACTCCTTCCATAACCTGGAAGGCCAGATTTGCTTATAACCCTAAATTCCTTAAGAGTGATAACCCATGAAATGCATTTTTCTTTTGTTGAGAGTGATTATCATGGATGGAAGATTACTTTTGTCCATTAAAATCTACTCATTCCTTTCTGTCATATAATGAGCATAAGAGAGATGTTTAATGTCCTGAAGTTATACAGAAGGGCGTTTAATAGTAAGAGAAATTTAATTAAGCTAAAAACAAAAAAAAAAAAAAGCTCCATTTGAACCATATACTTCAACAGGTTAAAGATTTTTAGGTTTACAATAAGAGAGTCTAATATGTAGTCAATCAAAAGAACCATTAGCTGGAGATAGTTTGTTAAGACTTTGAGACATTCTCACAAGTCAATTACACAATCCCTCAAGTCAGTTAGCATCTCATAGGTACTGCACATTGGTAATAACACTGAAAACTAGTCCATAAAATTGATGGTTAGTTAGGAACAGTGTCCTGTGTTTCACACTCCAATTTGCTGAAGCACAAACTCAATGGTTCTTATTTAAATTGCTATAAATTTCATTTAACTAAAGAACAACCATTGTTGTGTCCATCAACTTTTTGGTCAGTGAACATCCACAACAAAGGCTTTGAAATGAATGGTTTCAATCATCAACATATGGGGCCCCAGTCATACACATACAAAACTACTAAACTGAAAAGTCTAGATCACCGTGGTGGCAGGCACAAGCGACAAGTTTTCATAAAACCCCTGAAATTGTAGTGCAAGGAGAAATTAAGATGATCTACAGGAATCTTACGCCAACGTTCACACTGGCTCCACTTGGATGCGAAAAAAAGAGTAACTCATTGGAAAATAACCATCGTTTCAATGGATATGGTTAAATCCATATCTTTTTTTAGTTAAAGAGTTATAATTTTCCAAGAAAGTATTTCCCTTTCATGCATCCAAATAGAGGCAAGGAGAAAGGACAAGGAAAAATACATGATAAACTATCAACTGAAAAACCCAAATGCAGAAACATTCGTTTTCAACTCATATACATAGGTCGGTTTGATTACATGGAAAGAAAGCACTTTGTTGAAAGTAATCACTTTTCCATTTTGGTCCCGTCTGTAACCTATATGCATGGAAAGGGATGTACTTATTTGAAAAAAGTAGTCATATTTGGACTAAAAAGGTTAAAATATTTATTTTTTAAGAAAATGCTTATTTTGTAAGAAAGTACTTCACTTTCAACATTTAAATGGAGCTAAAAGAAAGTTTCCTGGAATTTGTATAAAATATTGAGGAAATTGGTGCAGACATGCAAGCAAGAGGTAAAATCAAGTCAAAAGTATAGGGAGAAAAGGGCGAAACTGGTGAACGGAGGAGATGAGGAGACAAAGAGAGAAGGAAAAATGAAAAGGGAGATTTAACGTGGGTTTAGTGTGTGCTCGAGATCAGAAATTCAAATCTCCAAAAAGTTGAAAATTTCAATCTACGCATTTCACAGATATAACATTAGGAACACTATGATATTGTTTGTTGGTCTATTTCTTAATGGATCGGTGATAGAGGTGAAATTGTTTGCATTATGGAGAGATATAATGGAGTTGGAAAAGTTAGGGGTTCAAGAAAATTTGGTGGAAGGAGATTCTAAGGTTGTGGTGGGCTGGGTGGTGGGATCTCTATGTCCTTGGCTCTACTTAGATAAAGTTGCGAGGATTCGTCATTCTATTGCTTCCTTTGAATTTAAGATTGCTTGGGTTCTTCCGTCAACTAACTCAATTGCAGATGCTTTGGCTGGACAAGGGTTGTCTTTAAATACAGAAATTGTTAACAATTTTATGTAATTAGGGAGAGGGGGGGGTGGAGGGGGGGGTGGAGGGGGTTTATTTGGCTCTCCTTTGGTGGGTTTTGGAGTTGGTTTGTTTTGTATCTTTTTTGAAATTAATGAAATTACCTTTCAAAAAAAAAAAAAAAATTAGGAACAAATATGGTATCAAAATGAGAGATTCTCAATGAGTAGTGGTTCGTTTGTATTAGGATAAAGTACAAGAAAGGAGCAGTTTCCTCCCAAAGAACCTATTTGGTGATTTGTTTGTTGGAGAAATAGGCTACGTTTAGAGGAGAGAATTCTTAGGAGAAAATGTAGGGGTTTCTACTGCCTCTAGGGTATTACAAAAAATTTAGTAGAAAGGAGGAGAAACATAGGTTCCTCTTGTGGAGATGGTAGAAATCATCTTTCTCTCAAGTAGGAGGAAGTGACGATGTGACATGATGTTATTGTGCTATTATTTCTCTTTACCGAACAAATTACTCAATTAGAATCCTTTACTTTCTCCTACTTTCTTCCAATCCAGGTGGATGCAAGTGACATCATGTCATATCACAATTTTTTTCTACCTTACAGGAAGATGGTTTCGACCATCTCCATAGTGGAAACAAGTAGGGGAAAGTCATGATCCACCATGATGTCATCCTAATACTATTTCTACTGCAAAGAATCTGCCAAACAGGTTATTCAAGGAGAATTGCCAACTTCAGCTGCATCACTATTTTCTCCTACCTCAAACAAGTTTCTACCATCTTCATGGTAGAAACAACTTTCTACTAAAACTTTTCTATTGCTGTACAAAATGTAGAATCTCCTACACTTCTCCTAAAAAATCTTTATCCCAACCAAACATGGCCTAGGGATCATATATGAGGAGATCTCCTCCTCATGCTTAGTATGCTACTAAAGAACCCTACTCATCCCATAGACCCTCTTTGCTCTAGTGATGGCTATTCTCTTCCTTATTCTTTGACTTTCAAAACTAATGGATTGCTTAACATTTTCCAGCTGATGGAAAATGAAAAATGGAGAAAACTAAACCCTCCCCTTTTCTTTTCTTTTAAGGAATCTATTTTTCACTGGAGGATTAGAAAATATAATGAGGGAAAGAGTGAGGATATCTGCATTTTAGTATTTGTGGGGATTCTACTTTTTTTTTTTTTATAACATGGGTATCCCCACTCCACATTGGAGGTGAGACTAATCCCACGGGTACGTGTAAACCTCCCAATCCATACACACTAGTTAAGTCTACAGGGAGTGGCCCATTGGAGTTGAGTGTGAATCGAACTCAAGACCCCGCTTCATATGGCGGGCTTCTTCACCGTAGGCCAACCCGCTTCTACTTTTTGTATAATAATAGAAAGTTTCCTTCATTTTAAATGGAAACAAAGTTGGAATGCAAATAGCAGAATGGTGGATTACCATGGTCAAACAAAGTGCTGGATTTCACAGGCGCCTGTCAGATGATGTGGATTGCACCCAAGGAACAATTTTGCTGTAGAGCTGATTTCGTCGGAGAAATCAGCAAACAGCCTCCACTACAGCCTCCAAGAACCAGTTTGTTTAGGAGAATTTTAACTTTCACATTTCATATGATTTGAGTAACAGAATTGATAAAATAACGTGATGTCGTACAATATATTTAAACTTATAGAACAAAATGATTAAAGTGAACGTCACATTATTTGAAAGTAAGGATAACAAGACATGACATGATATCATTAACTATAATTTTTTAATATCATGGATCTCCCAAACCCATGTTGAACTGTGACTAAGCAACACATGAAATCACTAAAAACCTCATGTATGGAAAAACTTCGAGGAGAATCAGTCTACTCTGTTCCTAGAAGCTCAAGCTCAAGACAATCTAACTATACATGTGCGCTACCAACAATTTTTCTGACAGAAAAAAAATGATAACAATAATAGAATATAAAACCCCCATTTTTTAGGGGATTTTTTTTTATCTAAATAGAGGGCAGGAATAGGATTGATTGATGACATACAGAAGTGTGGAATCTCTAATAGAGCCATTGAGATGTGCGTGGAGCTCTATCTTCGGCAACGAAGCACACCATTCCTCCATCCCTTCCTTCCTTTTCTCTACTCTTCTTAGCTACTGCTACTGCTACTGCTACTAGCCTAGTACTGCTCTTCCTTGCTTTTGAGAAGAGTTGACAAAGAACAGTGACAGACAAGCAATGGAGACGACAAAGATTTTATCTCTGGTCTAATTCTTAGAGCGCCCTTCGTAGAAAAGGAAGAAGAAAAGACGCTGGTAGAAGACAAAAGCCTAATCAAAAGCCTCGAGCATCTAATCAGCTACATAATATAATTAGAAACACTGTCCAATGTGCATCAATTTTTTTAATCAATTCTAATTTTTTTTAATGTTTAAGTAAAAGAATTTGCATTCATTTAATTATTTTTATTTTTCATTTTTAAAGTTTATCTTATAAACATCGTAAATGTTAAATAGAAACATTACACGTGAGAAAAAAGTTATTTTTATTTAGTAAATATAAATATGAAAAACTTGATGCATCATCTGTCCATAAAAATTTTTGAAAATTTCAGCTGTGAAATTTTTGAAATTTCACTTAAATTTTTTAAATTTAATAAAAATAACTCTAAGATTTTGAACAAAGAGCTTACGATATATGAAAAATAATTCAAAATTTTGTTTGAAAATATTTTGATAGATGGATTAGTTTTTAAATTACTCCACTAGTTTTATTGATATTAGTTTAATAGAAATTAAAAATATATTATTTAAGAAATATATTATATTTTAAAATTATTAATCAAACTAAGTAAAGAAAGAATTCTATATTTTTTTAATAAGTAGAAATTTCTTAATTAAAATAGTCTTTATTATTGGAAGCATTTTTTACCCGTACTCATAATACTTGACACATTTGAAAAATAGTAATTACTGCCATGGATCGGATGAAACGTTTGAATTTTTTGAAAATATCCAAGACTATTATTTTTTAAATTTCAGTCAAAACATTTTTAAAATATTACTCAAGTCCAACGGCAAAACTATAAAATTTTACATGGAAGGACCAATTTACAAATTTCATTTCCTAGAAGGACCACTATGAAAATTCAACCTGAATCAGTCTCATCTCTTTGAAAAAAAAAAAAAATTACTCTAAAAGAGTAATACTCGCTAGCGTAGTTAAAATTTTTGAAAAAAACTAAAGCAAATCAATTTAAGTTGACTTGACTCGGTAAAATTTTAAGTCAAAAAAATCTACAAGTTAGTGGTAAATAACTTATATAATTCTGATTTCGACAGCTAATCTTGTCTTAAGCTATTCATAGCTTTCCCTTTGGATCTATACCATTATCTCTATTGGACTTTTTTTTTTTTCTTTCCTCCCTTCAATCTCAACCAATGTCATACAAAAAATAAATACCTAAATTTTAGATTTTTTTTGACTTGGAAGCCTCCATCAATGTCAAACCCTAGTCTCCAAATTTCTTAATGAAAGGCAAGCTATTCAATTATTGGTGGAAAACCCATATTATTATATAATTGACATTGAGTCACTCCTCACTTGTTATAATATAAGAAGACGCCTACTTAATGACATTCATGCATTGAATGCATGCACTTGTGATAATGTGAGATCATTGCTTAAAGAAGCCATTTGTCATAATCATGTTTGACCCCTTTATTGTTGCTTTTGTTTTAGGTCAATAGAGATATTAGAGTAACAAGAGGAGGTCGGACGTCTATAAAAAAATGTATTGCGTTGATACAACGACGTATCAACCATTACATACAGATACACCTTTGTATACATTGTCCATCACTCACATGGACTTCGACTACAATGTATCGATGCGTTGCGACTGGAATTTTTACGAAACGTTTTACCTCAAATAGAAGTAGGTTTAATCACAATAAAGTTAGTTCTTTCGTATTTGTCATTCAATGAAGAGAGTATAATAATTTCAATTTTCAATAATGAATAATAGATATTCTGAATCTGACTTTATTATGTTTAGATCCGTGTATCTCATTGTTTCTCTTCCTAAAAATGTTTTGAAAGAAGTTTGATCGCCGACACATTAGTACATAGATTATTGAAACTTAGATATGAAATCTTTGATAAAAGGTTTATTAGAAAGTTCATTATTATTACCCATGGGATTTTTCGTTGGGTTTCCCACACGTAAATTCAAAAAAAAAAAAAAAATCATTTTAATTAAATCAATCAAACTATTTATGAGTTGTTGAGTTTAAAATTTTTATACTTGAGAAGGCATTAGGATTTTGATCACATTGCAAAATAATTGTCATTTCTTATGAAAAATAAATATGATTTTTATTATTAAATAGGTGAACATAACGAGTTAAGTGTGAAAAAAATAATATAGGTGTTAGATAAACGTACCCTTCACATCTAACTTTTGCACAATGAATGTTAGGTTCTAAGCAAGATGTTTAAAATAAGGATTAAAATGTCGTCACTATCGGCTTAAAAAAAAAATTTATTTTTTCTTTAAAAAAACCTGAAAAATATTTTAAAATATAAAAAAAAATTGAAAAATCATTTTGTATTTAAATTTCTGTAGCTTTCATAGCATTTCAGTGCCTACAACTTGGGTAGGTCTAACCAAGGCAGAAACTATCCCCTTCCCAAAAAAAATTAAAAAATAAAAACTCCCTATAATTTATGAATTTTATAATAGGTCCCTCAAGATAATTAAAGAATTTACATGTTGACTCCTTTCAAAGATGATATTTGAACCTTGGTCACCCACAAGAAAAATGTATTTAGTTCCACCCTGGTTCTGATTGTGACAAGTCACTGAGTCGGCCCTTTTTTTAATCTGATTTAACATTTTAACCACAAGAGATATATTTAAAATTTTCTTTACTCAAAATCAATTTGAGATCGTGTTGAGTTGAGTAACTTGAGTGAAAATTGAGTAAGTCTATAGAGATTGACCTTTTAAGATAGAGTAGAAATCGAACACGAAACTCCCATTTTTGAATTCCTAACCATCATTCTAACCCCTTTGGAATACGTTCATAATTTTTGATATGGTAAAATAAAAATTAGTATTAAAAAAAGAAAGTGCCCCATATAGACACCTGATTTTTCTGACTCTACACACCCAATTTCAAAAAATCGAGTGAAATTTCTATTCTACCCCTCTGTGTTCTATTCATCCGAACGAACTGTTAATTCATTTTCAGTTCATTCGAATGAATGTACTCATCCGAAAGAACAAATCAGTGTAGTTTCAGTTCGTTTGAATGAACAGTTTAATTCATTCGAATAAACGAGTCGAATTTTGTGAAAAATTGATATATATATGTTGATTCGAACGAATGAACAATAGTTCGAATGAACGAAAATTATACTAAGGTGTTCGTTCGGATAAATATATTCATCCGAACGAACTGAGATTGAACTTATATGCAAGGATAGAATGATAAGTTCATCCAAAAACTAAAAAACAAATGTGTAGAGACAGATTTTTCAAGTGTCTTCCCAAAAAAATTATGAACATTTTTTTTACTCCTCGTTGAACCCTAGTTGGCAAAGAGCATTGGTGGTCATTACCAACTAGAGCTCTTCTTTGTTTCTGTCTTCATCAAACCGGCTTGCCACTTCCTTTCCTTCTCCTCTTTCCCACCCCCTCTTCACACTATAAAAGCCCAACCAACCTGTTCTACTTCCATTACCCATTCACCTCTTTCAATTTCAACCCTCCCATTGCATTTGCACTACTCTCAAACCTCCACCATGACAAGAACACCAAACCAACTTAGCCCAGCGTCAAGCCCACCTTCCGACATCGAATCCGGTGGCTCTTCAAAAAGCCCAACCAAGGATCAAGACCGGTTCCTCCCCATCGCAAACGTCGGCCGCATCATGAAGAAATCACTCCCCACAAATGCTAAAATATCCAAAGAAGCCAAAGAAGCAGTACAAGAGTGTGTATCGGAGTTCATCAGCTTCATCACCGGCGAGGCATCGGATAAATGCCAAAGAGAGAAGAGGAAGACGATCAACGGGGACGATCTCCTGTGGGCCATGACAACTCTTGGGTTCGAGAACTATGTGGGTCCCTTGAACAAGTACCTTAACAAGTGTAGAGAGGTAGAGGAAGAGAAGACTTCCATGGCTAGACAAGAAGATCAGTCACCTGTAGAAGAGAGTAATAAAATTAGTGATAATTATGGTGTTAATATGACTGCAAATCCCACACCAAGTGTCTCAGGCCTATCTGGTTTTTGCACCGGATTTCATTCCATGATTTCAACTAGTTATGGAGTGGAAGGGCCTTGGGCTTTGAATAATTGAATAATATTTGGATAAAATGGATTTTTCTCTTAAGTTTAAATTTCGAATATATCATTGTCTGTGTTTGAAATTTTCAATATAATCTGTATCGATATGTATTTTTTATTAATAGAACTCTCTGTATCAACAAAGGTATGGGAGAAATGGAGAATATTTTGGGACAAATAGAACTTGAAATTTGGATGGTTTTATGTGAGCAAGATCAATGAAAATATTGATGAGGGTAGGGTTACTAATCACCCATGGCAGCAGAAAGTCGAAGTTTTCTTTTTTTAACATCGATTTCTTCACTCTACACCGAAGGTCAGACTAATCTCAAAAGCAAATGTAAACCTTCCAATCCACTGATTAAGTCGATAGTGAATAATCCAAAGAGAATGGTCTAGAGAGATTGAAAATGAATCCAACTCAATACTTCACTTTATAAATATTTTAACGCCGATCCAACCATTAACAAAAAAATCAATGCTTATAGTGTTTCCTCAAGCCAGGCAATACAGTTTTTCTTATTATTTTTATTGTGGAATATCCATAAACAATACCATACAAGTCAAATACCAGAGTTCTAGTTTAAATACCACAAGCTAAGCTGAAGTTATTTGAATAATATAGTTTTTAACTCCCACTTTGGTTTGGCTCTAAAGTAGAATATTCCAACATTTGATTTATTTTGATATTCTATTTTAGAAAATATAGACATACATTATTTGAAAGAAAAAATTATAAGCAAAAGAGTATTTTATATGATTTAAACTTGAGCGCGCAAAAAAATAGTTGAGTAACTGGTTGCTTCATGTCTTGGGAAATGGGAGGTTGCATGTTCGAGCCCCCATGCCTAACCTTTGTGTGCCCTATAGGTAGTAGATCACCATTGAGGGTTTTACGCTGGATATCCAGCAGTTTCCCACACGTAAATTTAAAATAAAAAAAAAAATAGTTGAGTAATCATTTTAATTCACCTCTAGAGCAGAATATTTGATTGTTTTATTTATTCCAATGCTTAATTTTAAAAAAGATGGACTAGAAGATGCTATGCTTTACTTTTAAATTATATCTTTTATACCTTCATATTTGACGTAACAAAATACAATTGGTTCAACTTTTAATAATTTATTATAAAATCAATAAAAAAACTTGCAACAACATCATAAGATACATTCAAGTGTAAGTTTGGCATTTTCTACTTCTTTATATATATATATATATATATATATAAAGAAATATGTATTTTTGCTTAAAAAGAGTATGTTGCATGGTTTAAACTCAAACCTGCATAAATATATAAAAATACATTAATACTATCTAAAGAGAGAAAAAAGATTATATAATATATTAGAAATATGAATTAATTTAATTAAGAAACATATCAAAATATATATTCTAAGAATTGGATGAAACAAGAAGAAAGTAGAGTTGACACAGGATGAAATTGATGTCAAAATAGTTGAAATAGACTTAGATAAGTGGGTGGAACATTTCAGGCCATGCTTTTGTTTCAGTTTTTTTTTACTGAAACGGTGACATTTCGACCATTTTGATCGGATGGAACAGAATCAACAGTTATAATTTGAATATCGCTTAGAGAAAAGTTTGGATTTTTGCATGTTTTATAACTCTGAGCCTTTTTACCTTTTAAAGTTTTTAAAATATAAAAATATAAATTCTTAAATTTAGTGTTTAATAGAGTACAGCAGAATAAAATAATTACAAAATGAATACTGGGGGTGAAACTTGGGCCGGGTTTTAACTCGACTCCGAAAATCAGTGGGCTGAATTATGTATTTATAAATTTAGAGTAGGGACGGATTGGAAAACCCATATAGAATTCGGGTTGGCCTAAGGCTCTTTGACCCGATCTGACTCAAATTTCAGGAAATATAAAAAATATGCTGTTGAATTTTTTTTTCCCAAATCTGTCAGCAATTCAGGTCAAGCTCAATAATATTTTATATATATTGGATTGAATTTCTCAATAATATTTTATATATGTTGGATTGAATTTATTAAAATCCAGTCCAACTTATCCGAATTTCAGCCCTAAAGAAGAGAGGAAAAAAAAAAACCACCACTGCAAACTAATCGGCGGGCTAAAAATATATTGCACTCAGCTTTAATGATTTGGATCAGTAATGAATAGACATAATAAATTGTGAATTACTAAGAAAAAAATTGGATTATCATGAAATATCTCACCTTATATAAAAGATGTGAATAATCTCTACAGAATTTTGGTGCAGAGTGATATGTTAAGTTCTCAGACCCCTAAATTATGTTTTCTAAAATTTCACTATCATGGGCCAATTCAATCGATATGTAATTTTTACTAATAATCAAACGATCGTCTGACTTCTTAAAAATTAACCTTAGTTTAGTTGAGTTGAAAAAAAAAAACCCTGAAACTTTCACCCAATTTGCTCAAACAGTCTGCCACAAAGATTTCTAGCATTTTCTTGCTGTGCAAGTCTAAAACCAAAAAGTTTTAACTGAAATTTTGTATTTCAAACTGAAATTATTTCTTAAATTATTAAAGAGTATTAATTTGTACACTGATACTATCTCCTTGATCGGAAACTGGTTACATCATGATTTTTTTCCCATTTTAGCCTTGATTTCCCCAGTGCCCAAATCAATTTCCATTACTAAAGTTATAACCTATTGATAAAGTAAAAACTTATAACTTAAATAACCAATCTAAAAAAAAACTATGATCGTTATGAGTATAAAAAGCCAATGAAATTTTTCACTTGTAGCAAAACCCGACCTGCCCATATTCTACCATATTTCATGAGATCATTGGAACTGAAAATATCTTTCTTTACCATCAATACATGACTGGAATACTAAACACATTTATTGGGCAAATTTCTTAATTAAGGTTTTCTGGATTAACTGACAATCTCGAGTATCAAATATCATCAAATCTCGTTTTATGAAGGGACAATGTCTTTCAAGTTTCATGACCCACTTATGACTCACAAGACACCCGACTCAACTCGGCCCAATTCAACTTTCAGTTTTGTTTAGTATATAATTAAACTCAAGTGAGTGAGGGTTGGTTTGACAATCAAGAACCCACTTGAGATGCAAGTCTTGAGTTCAAGTCACTCAACATAAAAGGGTCATTCCATATAGTGTTACCCAGTGTGTGTGGAAAGGGAGATTTGTTGTTTGCTCTAAAAGATCTAGTGGAAAAAATAAACAAGCTCAAGCATGAACAAATTGAGCACTGCATGTAAAGGGATGAAAAGAATATCTTCATCCTTACATTATATGAAAGAAGTAAATGAGATATGTGAATAAACCACCTGCTAAAATAATTTTTCCTGAGTTAAGAAACAAAGGTGAACCATATTTCTATAATGACGAGTCACAAAATTTCATTTCTCAGACTACAAATATCAAAGCTCCTGTGAAGCCGTGGGCATAGCTTTCCCCGCATTTTTAAGTACAGAAATGTGGGAGAAGAAGCCAGTTCCTTCAAGCAAGCAGCAAGAGTTACTTGCTTCGTCTCTCTCAAAGAAATCAATTTTTTTTCCTAAGCAGAAATCATGAGCCTTATGAAGGAAATGTAGCTCAAATAAGTTGAGAACCACGATATACCAGTTTTCTTCACAAAACCTTGTGAGCTTTGCCGTAGTACCTATTTATGAAGGCGACCTGCAGGGACACAGAAGTACATTAGAAGGATTTTTTTATTTTTTAAGAAAGAAAAGAGCACATGAGAACCTTTACTAAAACTAATCTTAGACAAGTGACTTATTGCCAGAAAGATGCAGATTGTATATAAAATACCAAATGATTTTTTTTTTTTTTTCGTTTTGAGTAAAATGGCTCACACCCATTTGCATCAAGAGCATTTGTAAAGCTAGAATTAAAAAAGAAAGTATTAGCAGTTTTTCCTTTTAATGAAGACAGCTCAAAACACTGCAGCATAGGGTTACAATATCCAAGCAAATTAACAAATACAGCATGAACAATAACACACCTTCAGTTGGGATATGTCTGGTGTATCCGGTGTCTTTACAGGATAGAACTTGTAAAACCGCATGTTCTCAAATTCAGCTTTGTCTGCTTCACTCATCTCTTCTAGTTTTTTCTTCCTAGCCTCCGTCAACTGTAAGGATTGATAAGGAATACATTTTATCAGCTAAAGAGGATGTCAAACTTATCCAATACAAACAAGGAGAAAAGCAGCTTGTATCTGATTACATACCTCACGCTGTGCTCTCTTTGCTTCCCTCACCTTCTCTTTTACAAAGTCCTACAGCAAAAAATGAAATGTGGGTTAAGTTGTTCAGAAATACAGGAAACCAGAACATTATGCTTCTAATTCCATATACGTAATACCTTGAAGGCATCTTTTTCACTCTCTGGCAATACTTCATCTGTAACTCTTTCCTCCACAAAATCCTATACAGCGCACAAACGGCATATGTATTAATTTTTTTCAGGAAAAAAAAAAAGGAATGGAACTTAGGCAATTGAGAGCATAAATATTCCTGATTTCAGCATTCTTTACCACCATCATGCCTTGTTTATGTATCAAAAGTTCCAATTTATAAAATCAGGAAATCTTATAAAACCACTCCACCATATGCTAAGAATCCAGGACATCAGAACTTTTTACAGGTAAAGGCATCCATTGAAGATATAAACTATAATTAAGCCATACTTCACCCAGCTAACAACAATTTTAAGTAGCTAGTACACAAATCAAGGATATCAAATGAGCCATACTTGCCTCAGGCTTCTGGTATTGGCAGGGATGGACAAAATTATTAAGCCTACAAATATGGAGTAGGGTTGATTCCCCCTAAAGTTTTTATAAATAAATGAGAAAGAACCTAGGTGCAGTTTTTTTTTTTTTTACTTTTTCAAAAAAAAAACCTAGGTGCAGTTTCTGCAGCATTATTCTCCAAGACCTGCGTAAAATCTGTCACATTTTATGACCATTAAGACAGGTTCACGGATCATATTCAGTACCATTATTTAGGGCTACGAATTAAGGAAAGGCCGGCATATAAATGAGCAGGTTTGTATGCTCACTTCGAAAACATCCAACAGCAAACCCAAAGTTCAAAGATGTCTTCTTCTGCACTCAGGGTTAACCCAGATCCCATTTATTAACCAACAGTTAGGGAACACATATTAATGTCCTCTGGATGTCCACAACATAGGAGCATACTTTGCTCAGAAATTCCTGACCTATGGACAACAGTAGAGCATAGGACCACTAACTCCCATTTGGTAAGCAATAATTCACTTAACTTTATAGTGATCTGTGAGGAAAACAGAATCATCAAGCACAAAAGAAATGGTATTCCATTTACAGGTTATGGAGAGAGACGAGAGGATCAAGAAGTACCTCGAGATCATCAAGATCCCAATCAAAATCACATACAATCTGCACAAGAGTGGAAAGGGGGCAAAAATCAGATCACAGAAAAAATGTAGACATTAAAGAATGAAAACAGATTTAGTCGGAAGTTTCTTCTTGATAAGCCGCTCAAGCCAGATATATAGACATCTTCTTTTAATGGAAATTGATGGACAGTTTAGAAGATTATGATATGGGACAGAGGTAATCCAAAACCACCAAATACCAAAGAAAAAGGTTGGTTGAGTGGTTTTACTTTTATTTATTTATTTTATTTTGGAGAGAGAGAGAGAGAGATGGTAAAAGTTCATCTGTTGTGAAAAGATAAAAATTGCAATATAATGAAAATACAAGGAAAACATATAGGTGTTAGAAAAATTGGCAAATTGTGGTAGACAGTGTTCACACACTGACCGGAGGCTCTGAAGGATACATAATCTGAACAACTGTGTCCTGCTCTAGTTCATCCTCCTTAAAAGGGTTCTCAAAATCTGCAACATAGATACCACTTAGTTTCTCATAAAAGATGATAAAAAACTTATGCCCGAACAGTTCAAAACACAAGCACTTTTTTAAATAAGAGATATAGAAACTTTTTGTTGCAGAGATGAAAGCTTACACAAGCATATCAACACACATCGAGAACTAAATAAGCTTAAAAATGCACTTTCAGATGACAGAAACTTCACGTCTCATGAAAAATAGAAATGTTCAGTTGTATGGCCAAACACTTGCAGATAAGAAACTATCCCTTTAAACCAATTTATTGTGAACCGGCTAACTAATGTTTTACAGGGCTTATTGTAGATTATGAGGATGAAATCATTTGCAATATCTACACTTGTACAAGTGTGCCAAAAATCAATTTGAACAAATTATTCTAAATTTGAAGACAATTTTTAACCGTTAATATGACTTAAAGCTTAATCCAATATATCACAGAATTGGTTCAGATTGAGTATGAGTAAGTTTGTAGGTTAACAATGAGTAAAAGGGGGGGACACCTAAAGGTGGGCTCCACCAAACACAGTTACTGGCTTCACAACCAACCAGTTCAACCAGAATATTTCTCCAAGAACTTAGGGATAACAGAAACTTTTTGGTGCATAGATGAAAGCAAACATAAGCAAATAACACTTAAAACAAAATTAACTTAATCACTGTGCCTTGAGAGTTCAGATGCAGCTTTAAGAAAATTGATGAAAAGATAACAGCTCACAATAAATTCTTTTAAGAGATAATAGAAACTTTTAGTTGTACAGATGAAACACACAAGCACAAAACCATACCTCAAGAACCAAATAAATTTAACTTCTGTGCCTTGAGATACAGCTTTTTGAAACTATTTAAGGGTTCACAGTTCAATTCCCTATACAGCTCACAATCCATGGTCTATTACACCAAGTTGCATTTAGTACATCTTGTTCAAGGTATCCAGTCACTAGGTCACATTTTCAATTTGTTCTGAACTGTGGAATATACACTTAACACTTCCATTGGGGGGAATATTTTGTTAGTCATGATGTTCAAGTCACTAGGATACAAACCACAGAAAAGATCAAAATAGGGTTCACAGGTCAAATTCCTAGTCAACACAAAATCATCTATTGGTTGGGTCTTGTATCACATACAACACCATGAAGATAGGGTATGCAGAACCCCCGAGTATTGCCTTCATGAGCACATATGGAAGGTAGGTGAAACACCATTAATGCTATCCGCACACCAAATGGACACACTTTTTTTTTCGCTTTTGGGGTTGGCCTAACGGTCAAAGCGTCTGCCTCAAGAAGAGAGGTCTTGATTTCGATTCACGCTCAACCCCAACGGGCCACTCCCAGTAGTTGCTTACCCGGTGTGTGGGATTAGGAGGCTTGCACATGAATCAAGTGAGATGCTTGGACACCTTGGTTATAAAAAAGTAAAAGAATAAAAGAACACAAATTACAGCCAGGAAGAAGCAAGCCAAAAATGCTGGCTCAGAGAAAGCACCAAACCTAAAAACACCCCAAAATACAACTAGAAGCTGCAAAAACTCACAAACAAAACAGCCTCCTGGAAGCCAGATCCACTCCCTCTTTAGCTAAAGAATCTACTTTATCATTTGCATCCCGAAGAATATGACCAATAGAGAATCTATGAGAGGTGATGCTTTCATGAATTTTCTCTATTAAGTCCAACATCCTCCAAGGCCCTTTTCCCTTCTGAAGCCTACTTCACCGTAGCAGAATCTCCTTCAATTAGATCACCTTCTTGCCCAGCCCTTTTTAATTCTTTAACTCCCTCCCACAGAGCATGCAGCTCAGCGCTGTTTGCGTGACAGGAAGGGGGAGTAAACCCAATAAGGGATGTTGGGAAAAGAATATTGAGAAAATGGAGGAAAAACTCTCCTACGAACTGTAAGCATTTCTCTATTGGTGGAAGGATCATCCTTCTTAAGTATATCCTCTCTAGTCTATCAGTCTACTTCCTCAGTCTTTTTAAATGTCCAGTAGCAGTGATCAACAAATTGGAAAGCATTCAAAAAGATCTTTGTGGAATGATGATCGGGATAAAAGAAAGTTTCATTTAATATCCTAGTCCCAAGTTTGTAAATCAGTGGAGGAAGGGGGAATTGCGATTAGACTTGTCTATGATTTCAATATCGCCTTATTGGGGAAGTGGTTATGGTAATTGGGGGATAACGCAAAAGGGCTTTGAAAGGTTATCATTATCAAAAAGTATAGGCTGGAAAGTCATGGATGGAGGATTGTTGGGTCTTCTAGAAGGGCTTCTGGTTTTTGGAAAGGGATCTATTCGATTGCGTCAGTCTTCAACCATCATATTAGATATTGTGCTACTCTGGTGCTGATATTCTTTTCTGGAGTAATAGATGGTTAGGTGAGTTCTCTCTAGCTCATAAGTTCCTTGTGCTATATTCCCTTGCAGCTAATAGAGATGCAGTAGTCAGAGATTGTTATGAATTTCACCAAAATAAGGTTGTTTGGTGTCCTCAATTCAGAAGGGGATTAGAGAATTGGATGATGAGGGTTGAATGTCTTTAATAAACCCTCTTAGAAAAGTTTTTGTGGCAGGAAGCAGAAATGATAGAAGAATCTGGGATCTTGATCCACATGGAAATTTCAATGTCAAGTCCTTTTGTAGAAAGTTGATGTGTGATGGAGAAGTCCCTTGTGTTCATTAAAAAATCTGGAAGGGTGATGCTCCTCTTAGAGTGAAAGTGTTTTGGTGGGGGTTGCAGGTGGTACTTTAGAAGAGGACTCTAAGGTCATTATCGGTTGGACCTTGTGTTCTCTCTGTCCCTGGATCTATCTAGATAAAGTTAGAGAGGATTTGTCACTCCATCGCCTCATTCGGCTTTTTGGTCTCTTGGGTCCCAAGAGCTACAAATTCAATAGCTGATGAAATGGCGTTGCAAGGTTTATCTGTCTTTAGAAGTTGTCAATAAGATCATGTATTTTTTTAGGGATGGTGTCTCTTGTAAGGTTTGGTGGGCTACTTATGCCTGATTTTTTTCTTTTTATAAAGTGATTCTTCTTTTATGAATAATACAACTACTTTTCAACAAATAAAAAATAAAAAATGTTACTCTATCACGAAAACAACCCCTTCACAGAATTGCACTATATAGTAGGTACTGGGTAACAAAAATTAAAAGCACTTGACTATGGCCTTCAGAATTAATTATGTCAGTATCACAAAAAACAACCCCTTCACAAAATTCACCATATGGTGGGTTCTGGGTAGCAAAAACTAAAAGCACTTAACAATGGTCGGAAACCCAAAGATGGATGCCTGCCATAATGTAGACCCACAACAGTGCCAAGAGAATCTGGAAGATTTAACAAACATCACAAATTTTAAAGTAGAAACAGAGCATTTTTTGTGGTGAAGCAGATCAGAAAGGATTGAAGATCAGAGAACTTGGTCTAGCTAAGTAATGCCATAGTGACTAACAGAATACACTGAATTGAAAAGGTAAAAGAGCTAAAGCATTGTTCACTGCAATGAAGGAAAAATTTATTATATAAACAATGAAAGATTTACTGCAATGAAAACAAGCATCATTGATACAAGATTAGTAGTGAGAACAAGATTGGAAGAACATAAGCACTTACAAGGCAGAGAATATTCATATTTCTTCATCCGCTCTATCTTCATATGTCTCAAGGCAGCCCTATATCAAATAGATTCAAATAAAATCAGTTTTTTCAACTTTTATGATAAAAAGGCTCATGATTCCCAATATTGTGCGCCTAGATCACACGTAAGCAATACAATCCTTCCATATGGCCCACCAGGAACAACCATCTAGGTCATCACAACCAATTACTCTCCATATCCAACATCCAACTTCTCACAAACAATAAGAATGCCAACATGTGGCCCCAATAAAAGGAACTTTATTAGTTATTACGTCCTTACTGCATTAAGGTCAGCCCCTATTAAATGATTTTTCTACTATATGAAGCAGCAGAGTAGGAGTGAAGGAAAACTAAGTAATGACATAAACCAAATGGTGATAAGTTGAATTAATTCCATGTTGTCCAAAGAGGTCATTAGTAAAAGAGATATTTGCATGGTTTGCACATTTAACAATAAAAAACAAGACCTTCAAGAACACAAATATAATTTTGAATTTGGATAATTGCAAAAAGAATTGTATAACCAATTATTATTAGGTTAAGATGAAGTCAAATTTTGATCAACTAAACTAAATTCAGCATCCTATACAACGACAAAGCACATCTGAGTCACCACTACCAATCATTCTATGAGTTCTGGAAAATTCTTTAAAACATTAAGCAATGTACGCATCAGTTCAACTAATGGCCTTCTTTCCCATCCCAGCTAGAAGAGATATTTTACTCTACTATTTCATACATGTCTATGGAAGGTAAGAAAGCAATAAAAACAGTAACAACAAGCATTATGGTAATCAATGTTTTGCCCATAATTAGTTCGATCGCATTGCTATTCATCCCGAAGACCTTTGCCATCTCCTCAAAGTTGTAAAACATTACATCTTCCCTCAAATTAATAACATTTGTCATTCTAAGTATCTCAATTTTAAATTAAGTCACCACCCTCCAGCTTTAAGATATTATTTTTTATTTTGCAGATGCATGTTAAATACAGTCATCGCAACCAATTTGTAGCACCTTCTCAATTTAATCGATAAACTATTAGTTGCAGGTTCTTGGCACTTTATATCATCCAGTCCTGAGTCTGTAAATGAAGTCAGGATTTCACCAATATTACAGTTTAGAATTATTAAAGTTTCAGCCAAAAGGAGACAGGAAATCCTTTGTGTAGACTATAGAAGTTCATATTACAAAATTCAAAAGCCAAAGGTACAAAGTCATCCTCTCATCGGATTTGGGAGTCTCTAAAGCAAGTTCATACACTCCTTATATTAACAGATATGTAGGCATAGCATTACTTCCATGGATGACAATTTTAAAAGTGCTCAGGTGGGTACACAAACCATAGTATCGATTCCATTAGACCTTCACTATAACAATTATTATCCATCAACCCATTTTTTAAAATTGAGTCAGTTGAATTCACCAAAGTAATGAACTTCAAGAACTTACTGTGATGTAATTCAAAACTGAAGAAAATGAAAGTTGCTTAATACCTTCTCTGGGTGCAGCCCAGTGTAAAAATCTTAGACTTCAGTCTATCCACTTGACTGTCCCTGCAGAACAATAGCAGTGGAAGTAAATAAAGGATATACCAAAAAATGCCCTAAAGTCCAGAATAACCAACCTTTGATTAGAATTTTTAAGTGGCATTTCAGAAAGAAAATGGTGAATAGAGCATACCTTTTCTCCAATGGAATGTATGGGACCCATGCCATTTTCATTTCCTTCATTGGAATGATTTCCTCAGTCTCCCTTTGAACTGACTTTACACCAATCTTGTCAGAAGGTGGGCGAGAGGAAACAACCTGCAAAATACAATGAGCCAAATATTAAATTTCACAAATCAAATATCCAGCTCACAGAAAATTGAGTAAAAGAATCAAAGCAAATCATAAATAATGATTTGTTTGGCTAAATAAGTAAAAAGAAATACACTAGCTCTCCTTAAAATGAGTTGTTCTCAAGCCAGTATAGAAGTGCACACATACACATTTACATGTAATAAACTAATAAAATATGTGCATTGATCAATGTTTGTATACACCAAGAAACCACAAGAACATCAGCTTAGTCAACTTGTTTACTTACCACAACCACAGCAGGGATGCATATTACTTTTCCTTGATCCCCAAAGAAAACCAATTGAGCTGCCAAAAAAAAAAATTGTTGAAAAAATTGTAAGAGCATATCATTCAAAAGAGTTGCAAGAACTTGAATGTGTAATATAAAATTTTTAAAATTTCCTAGCACAAAGAAACATCAGATCTGATATTTCAAGCCCAGCAGACCAGCTGCGGTTGAACCAAATGAAAACAGAAAATAACAGTAAGAAAGGAACAATTGAGAGGTAATAAAAACTAAAAAGACAACCAAAGGGGAAAGAGAGAGTTCAAGTAGTATAATGTACTCACGTTCAGTACAACCGAAAAGGTAAACTGTCTTGTCATAAAGTTCACCCCCTTCCTCCAACGCTTGCTATTAAAACAGGAAAATGTTTCTTTAGTTCTATTACGCACCCTATTCTAAATTCTGATTGAACTATGCATAGGTATTTTCCAAAGAAAATTCAGTAAATAAACCCTCCCAAACATGCCAGTATGTATCGAAATGTAACAAACCTCTAGATTTGAAAAATCCCATTTCATTTCATAAACTGCATCCAGCTGATCCCACTGCCAGAAAAAAATAATGCTACGTAAGAAACAAAAAGGGTGCACTTCAAAATTCAAATGATATATATGTAAAATGCAACGCACACTCTCCCATGAAAGGAAAGGGATGAAAAAGAGGATGATACTTCAGACTGAAGGACAGAATTCTTTTCTTACTGAAAATCATCTGTACATTAGTGCAGATGTAAAAAACTACTAGCACTTCTGAATGTCGTGCAATACTCCACTAATCCAATGGCTATTCTTTTCTCTCTTTTTTTGAAAGGTAAATGGCTATTCATTTATTATCTATAAGGAGCAGACATGACTGAAGAAAAGAATATTGAAACCAACCTCAGTGCCAACAGGGAAGCTCGCCTTCCACAAATCTTCCTACAAAAAAAGAATCACCAAGTTTAACACCAACGAATTTGGAAGTTCGCTTTAATCATTTCGAAATTTGAACAGAATGGATAGATATTTGTTTCTCCATGCAATTGGAGGTTTCATCACTTTAGGTAAAATACTTGGTTCTTTTAGTACCAAATACATCTATAAGCAGGCTTGATCAATTGGGCTGGAAAAAAAAACCAAGACTCCCACTTAATGGCATTTCTGAATCCAAGGCTGCTCAACTTCAACACACATTGTGGAACAGCAAAGCCCTCAGCACAATTGTTTAATGCAGTTATGGCTACTGTATGTCCAAACACAATCTATGTGCAGAATATCAAAATGTCACGTAAATAAGTCAAGTCAGTCAACAATAAATCCTCAAATGGAACTAAAGAACCAGTGGAATGAGCAACCATCTTCACTTCAAATAAAATCCATATTCAAAACAAAATGAAACCATTTTTTTTCTAAGGGATGACATGACACAAATCCATACCATTCATGGTCACAACAATAAGCACTTGCCAAGTGGTGACAATTGATGGAAATTGCACTAGATATTACAAATCATAAAAAGGGGGAAAGGAATAAATAAAAGAATTGAAAAAAAAAAGGTCAAATATAGAAAATAGATGGGACTTCAATATCTCTCATCATGCTCAGAAACTAATTTATTTCGAAAGAGAAGAAAACGTAAGGGCCTGTTGGGTAGAAAATCCCAACAAAAGTTATAATTCCCCAAAGCTTGGCATTGGCAAATTACCAATTATAGGATTTATACGATTTGAAGAGTTCCTGCAATAGCCTTACTTGTGTTTAGTAGGTTAAAAAATAAAACCTGAGAATTCTATAATCTAAGTGGAATTGCATGAATCACACTTTCAAATTCCTAAGTACCACTTTTTATCTTAAAAAATCCTATGGCAATTTTATTGGAATTTTGTGAAATATCATGATTCCCACTCTCTAAGATTCAGCACCAAAAATGAAATTCAACAGGGAATGTGCCAACTAAACAGTATACCAAATCCACCAAATGATTTGCAGTCGTCAAAAAGGACATATAGATGCTTTTGAAGTAATACCATAACATTCGTACATTTCACAAAGACTGCTACTTGATTGTCCATAATGCATTTAAAAGAACACTAAATGACAAACCACGTGAGCTGCAACACACTAATTCCACCTTCTCCACCCAAAATCATCATCTTCAGCACAGCCAGCAGACATACTTAAGTTAGAGAAGCAAAGCGAAAAAAAAAAAGCTCCATAACCAAAGACTTCTTAAATGGATAATGAGGACTTAAAGATATCCCCAAATTTTCAGATTCTTAATTTAGTTAGACCGTACATCCCAACAGGACCAATAGTTATTCATTCACTATCATCAAGCGATATTCAGAAATCACTAATGGACTAACTATAATACATAACTCAGAGGATAAAAATCCCAACAAACTCTGTAAAACTTCCACTATCAGGAACATAACCAGAACTTTTTTTTCCGGCGATCATTATATAAATAGCATTTCTTAGAGTCCCAATAAATAACATTTCTATACAGATTAGTATGTTTTCCTCAAAACTTTTATTAACTAGGGGGCTCCTGCAAAGATGCATGGCATCACAAAACTAAGCCTCCATGCATCAAAACAGGCAATAGGCATAATGCCACAGAAGATACAACCGTAGAATAAAATCTGGCATTCAAATTGAAGTTTTGGACGGATCTGGATGGAGTGAGCTCACCAGATTCCTCTGCTCGTGCAGGATATCGGTTTCGTCATCGGGTTTCGGGGCGGCAGGGGCCTTGACCCGCTTGCCTCTGGTGGAGGCTTTGGTGGATCCTTTGGGGAGTTGCTCGGAAGATGTGCTGCCGCCCTCTTTCTTTATCGGCTCCGATGGCTTTCTCTTCGGTGCCCTCGGTTTCCTCATCGCCAAACAGGAGAATCGGAAAATAGAAAAGAAAAAATCGAGGGATAGAGAAAAAGGAGGAGAGAAAGAGAGGGAAATATTGGGGATTTGGAATTTTGGACAGGGTATAGAGGGAAAACCGGAGACGGCTAGCCAGACTGCCACTCATATCGTCCCAACATTTTCACTTGCTTAACCGGCTGAGCCGGTAAACTGGTCAATGTAACATCCAATTTCGCTTTATATAATATGCCTATTTAGAAGATTTAAAAGAACAACTTTAAGTTCTATAAATTTTAATCATTTGAAAAAAAAATCTAATTTTTGGAAATTTTAATTATTTTATAAATTTTGTATTTAAAAATATAATTTTATTGATCTGACAAAAGTGATTTATGTGTAATATAAATTCAAATATAACCTTTTTATTGATGGATCTCATGTTCAAATGCGCACTATTTTACGATAACTCTACTGCAAGGAACATCTTTCTTTTTCTTCTCAAGAGCCTAAGCTTCCATCCAAATAGCACATGGGCATCACTTGGGCCCAAATGGATAAGTAAGTTTGAAAAACTTTGATTTATATATATATGGTGTCTATAAAAATTCATCTTAATTGAATAAAAAAATATTTTTAAAATCTAAAGTTTTCATACTTATCTAATAGTAGAAATTCAAATCGTTGGATTGAGGGATTTTAAATGTCAAATTGGATACGAGTGTCATTCAAGATGATAGGTCAGCGCAAAAAGAGAATTACATCTCTTAGGTCTACTATGAGCCCTATAAGCTAAAGTTCTCATAGAAATCAAATCAAATTTGATCTTAGAAGTTTAAGAACAATTGATCATTCAAACATTTTTTGTAAACACCAAGGTGTATAAGCCTCTCAGAACACCTAACTAATCCTTTTGATATGTGCAAATATCTCTATCCATGCACACCAAGTAACACTACGGGGATAGCTCATTTTTTTTTAAGACCAAGTTATCGAGGCATCCCACTTGACTAATCCTCGAGGCATGTGTAAACCTCTTTATCTGCACAAGCTGAGTACAAATTATAGAGAGTGACCCTTTTTGCATTGGAAGTGACTTGAATCCAAAAACTCTTGTATCTCAGGCAGATTATTGACCATCAAGCCAACTCTCACAGGTTTCATTCAAAAGTACTCGAATTCTCAATCCAAAATTTTCGACCTGGCCCGTCCCAAATTATAATACAAATGAACTCAAATTTTGACCCGACCAGTATTTTGAACATATTTTAATCAAGTGGGCCGGATTAACTTGTAAAATCCTCAACCCGACTTGACCCGAAATTCGTACGGATTTTTGTCTTCTCAATCCGACCCGACCACTAATCAAAAATTATCAACCCGACCCGCATGATTTCACGGGTCAGATCAAAACTTAAATTATCAACTTGACCCAAAATGAAGGTCTCGATATCAAGGATTGCTGAAAAGTGTCTTGTTTCTCTTATATTTTTTCAGTACTTCATTTTTTATATATTAAACTCATTGCCCTAAATACTGATTTTCAAAATGAATTACATTTTAGAAAGTCAATAGATCCAAAATATTATTATTATTGTCATTGTTATTACTATAATAATTATGAGGTACCTTAAATTTTGATAAATGGAGCGCTACATGTAATTAGAAATTGATTAGTGCAACTATATTTTTATTGTGATGTGCACAAGATGATGTTTATCATTAATTTTGTCTTTAATGAATTAAAAACTTAAAAATGGAAAATGGAAAACTTTTCAATTTTACATCATTCAGTGCACCATCTTAATAAAGGTATTTGTGGAAAATCAATTCCCCATTATAGTTCCCATTGTCTGATGATTACATACATTTTCAAAAAGATAAAGGGCAGTACCTCTTTAATCACACATATTTCATTTTACTTATGTTGTTCAAATAAAAATGAAAATGCTCTAAATAATTACTAAATAAAATTACATTTAAAATAAAAAATTAATGTATACAAGTAGGAGTTGTCATCAAATAAACCTCAAAAGCCATCCTCTCGAACTCATTTCACCTTTGTATTTTGAAAGTCGTGAAATTAAGCTCTATTCAACATAAAAAGAGTCACTCCTCATAGTCTGTACTCAACCCGTATGGATAGTAAGGTTTATATGTGCTTCAGATATGAGTCTAGGATGTTTGCCTAAGTCAGATGAGACGTAACTTAATCTTAAAAAAAAAATATCGACAGAGAAAGAAAATAGGCTATATTACTGGCTGTACCGGTTGCTAGGTCTCTTAGCAGGTTGGCCTCAGCCGTCGGCCAAGGGTTTTTCAAATGAACCGATAGGTGGGGCCCACCTTCTCTGGATGTTTACAGAGAGCGAAGGATTTTGAAAATAGATTGTACGGACACGTAAGTGATGAACAATAGCGTAGAGGATAAGCGGGCGGTGTTTTGGAGTGGAGCGTGGCGTGTCGCTGGCTTTGAATTTTACGTGGGGAATCGAAATATATTTTATATTATATTTATTGAATTTTAAATAATATTAATTTAAATAAAGTTTAAATGTAGTGGTAAAATTTGTTTTAAATCAATTAAAATTAGACAATGATTCAAAATTCGTAAGAGTATATGAGCTTTTAAAAGAAGATGAATATTTATGACGCATATTAAGCTCTAAATAAAACTTCAAATAGATGTCTCTATAGTCGGCTAAACTTTTAAATATAATTTTTTATTTATTTTTTACATGTATTTTTCAGTGAATCTCTTAAATTACATAACTTTGAATTTTTTATTAAATCTATTTGTATATATAATTAAAATATTTTTTATTTTTAATATAAACACAAAATTTATTATTTTTAATTTAAAATAATCTACTTACATACTCAATTATTCATTATGTATTTATTCCAGAAATCTGTAATTTTAGGTGGCAGTGCCACAAATGAATTTATTTTGGTCAGATCACATCACAAGTCTAGTTAGACTTTTTTAAAAGAAAATGCCATTCATGCACATAAGCTCATAAGTACTGCATTTAGTTGCATAGATTGGCCACTGGATACATGTGGTAGTGCATGTATCTCTTGGCTAGCCCATGAATTTGTGCTAGCACATATTTTTTTCTTTTTATATATATATATATATATATATTATTTTATAGTCTAAATGAGATATAAAAGTTATTATACCTTAATGATAAATATACTTATTTCTCATGTTTTTGTTTAAGATCAAGGTGTGGAGGCCTCTTATAGCACCTGACTAATTATTGGAGTATGTAGAGACCACCATATCCACACACTCGGCAACACTACGGGGAGTAGCCTTTTTTGTATTGATAGTAACTTAAACCCAAAATCTCTTTCATCTCAAATTCTTGACCGTCAAGTCAACCCTGATGAGTTACTTGTTTCTCATGCTAGTGACCAAGGTTTAATTCTTGTCAATGACTACTTTTTCTTATTTTATAATTGGTATTTTTTTTTTTAACAATAGAAAAAATGAGGGCCATTCATTTGTTCGATCTTGACCTAAATAAACGAGCTCAAACAAAGATTTTTGTTCGACAGGGTAGGATCGGGTTTTTAAACTCATTTATTTTTTAAGTCCAAACACAATTAAGTTCAAGCTTGATGGGCTCCGACCTAAATAAACGAGGTTCGACAAAGATTTTTGTTTGACTAACACCCTTTATTTTTTCATTTAACGAGTTAAAAAGTAACAATTTTAAAATAAGAAGAGGAAAGAGAAGTATTTTAACCATTAAAGTATAATAACTTCTATATCTTATTTAGATTATAAAATAATATATAAAAGAAAGAAAATATGTACTAAGCTACTAGCCCACAAACTTATGTACCAGTGCGAATTAATGTCTTAACCAACACTTACATGTTTTAGTACACAGACTTAATGCAATACTTATGAACCTGCACGTGTCAAGATTTTGCACGTGCATCCACATGGGAGGTAAATGGTGCTAGTTTTTATTCATAAAAAAGGCTTAATCATTTTATTCTAACTAAATCAATTATTAGTATTTATTAAAATATAAAAAAGATTTAATATTATATGATTAGAATAATCAATTTATTATCTATTTTAATGATTAGAACTATCTAACTAATTATAAATTTTAAATGATTTACTAACATTAAACTAATCACTATTAATTATCATTTTACTACGTTATTATTATTAAAAAAAATTGTTGGGCCCAATGGGCAATAATGTGCAGGGTAGTTGAGTGCGGGACTGCGGTCACATATCAATTCAAGTTAGGGCTCATATCGTAGCTATAGAGTCCAAACTTATATTGGATCCAAGAGGGGCTTCATTTCTTTCCATCAAGAGTGTAATTTGGAGGGCCTGGGTTGGGTATTGAATCAATTTGAGCTACAGTACAATTACAGGCCCGAACTTAGATTGGACCCAAATTGATCCTAATTAATATATTGGGCCTGGATACTAAAAAATAACTATGGGCTCAAAACAGACCTTTTGTTTTTGGGCCCTTTCTCCATTTTTTTCCATGTACTTTTCTATTATTTTCCCAGTATCTCAGTATTGCTAATGGGCCATTTTCAAGAAATGAAAAAAAAGCTACACCAATTCAATAAATATATAACATAAAATTATGATTTATATAGAAGGGCCCTGATGGCATAAATATAGCCATGAAGGGATCAATTTTTAATAGTAGAGCCGATCACGAGCGAGACCATATCCTCTCGAAGCCGAACCTGTTGGAGAGAATGCCATGATGAATACATTTATATTGAGGATTTTGAATATAGAGTTAGATAGTTAAGGTTTTAAATTCATCATTTTACAATAGATTTTTAGATAAATATATAACATAAAATTATGATTTTCTTCAGATTTAAATCATATTTGAATCTAAATTCAGGTTTTTGGATCAGATCAGGCCCTTAATATGCAAGCCCGTGACCAAGTCATTTTTATTTGTGTTCTATTTCTGGGGCCCCGAATTGAAGTTCGTCAATGCATTCAAGATCTATTGAAGATCAACATTGATTAAAGAATGTGAATCTTAGCCTGCATTTGGATGGGAGGTAACGGTGGTAATGGGGGTTATATTATAATAGATTAAGGCCGCCTATTTAGACACCACATTTTTTTGTCACTACACACCAGTTTTCGAATTTTGAAGAAAAATTACCATTTTGCCCTCCCGCTAAAAATCGTTCGAAGGATTCTTTAAATCATTTTCGAGATCCTACGAAGATACCTTGAAGTCTTATTTTCGAGATCCTTCAAAGGATCTCTTGATTCTAATCATTCGAAGGACCTGATCAGCCATAGTTAATTTTTCGAATGATTAGAATGATGAGTTTGCTACGGTAATAAATAAGAAAATTTTATTTAAAATTTTAAAATTATTTTTTAAGCACTATGTATTTTCAAAATTTCTCAAATTGAATATCCGGGCTAATTATGATAACATGATAAAAATAGTTTAACACTTCAAGGTTTTTTGACACTTTCAAATGCTTAAAATACAGTGTTTTACAAATAAGGGTATCATTAGGCTGTGCCGAAAACACATTTGGAAGTGTCAAAAGACCTTTAAGTCTTAAAGTATTTTTATCAAGTTATCGTAATTAGTCTGGATATTCAATTTGAGAAATTTTAGAAATACACAGTAATTAAAAAATAACTGTCTATGTTTTAAAGAATATTTTATTATAGCACCGTCAATATAAACAGTTATTTGTGAATCAATATGTATTTTCAAAATTTCTCAAAATGAAAATCCATACTAATTATGATAACATGATAAAAATACTTTAACATTTCAAGGTCTTTTGATATTTCCAAATGCTTAAAATAAAGTGTTTTACAAATAAGGGTATCCCTAGGCTTTTATATATATAATTTCATAAAAAAATATACACTAAAATCACGATCCTCAGATCTGTGGGTTATGGGCCCCACACTTCTGCTGCGCCACTCTGATATTTTATAATATTTATTTTAAATACATCTCCGACTATAACTTTCAGCTAACCTACAGTAAAGGTAACAAATGGAAGGAATTGCGGTAAAAGTTTTCTGAAAATTAATAGGTGCTGATAAACAATATTAATATACTTTTCGTTATTTAAAAGATAATGAATGGGCTCTCATATAACAAATTTCTACTTACTTTAATACTTGTTAAGCAGAACTATTTCTATTATTTGTCTATTTAATTTATTTAAAGTTCAAATCTATCTATTTAATGCACATTTGTCAATTGCAAATTTTTACGTGAGTTAACTCATCTTAAATATGTCTAACAACTGTTCTTCAAAGTCATTTTCAACTAAACATTAGCATCTTCAAATCATAAATCATTTTCATTAACTGAAGTCCAAAGTCAAAATTTATTATATAGAAAGGGCCATGGCCGGATCCAAATTTGAGTGGGCTCTGTGTTACGGGCCTAATGGATCCAAACTCCTTTCTTAGTTAAATAAATTATATTTACGGAAAATATTTAAATGAGCCTAATGGGCCTCAATTTTTACCATACATCTCTTTATAAGATAGAGAATTTTTTTTTGTAGCACTTGCCTATATTTAAAGAAGCGACATATATTAACTAATATTTTAAGTTATTCATAAAGTTTTTATACTAATACCGTTTTAGTTGGTGTTTTCATCCTCTCACAAGTTTAGTGAAAAGGTTAATTAAAATTAAGAATTTTGATAATTTTTGTTTATAGTTATTTTATATAAAATGTTAGTTTCTTTTTAAAATGTCAAAATTGGAATAAAATTTTAGTCAAAATGGAACAAATATTGTCTATTTTTAAAACTATAGTCTATGTTTTGATTCTAGAGATAGTCTAATAAAATTTTAGTCAAAATGGAATAAATATTGTCTATTTTTTAAACTATGGTCTAAGTTTTTTTTTTTTATACCCTTACACCAGGTTAGGCCGTGGGGGCTCGAACTTGTCACCTCCCACTTCCTGAGACGGGAGGTTAACCCGTTGAGCTACACCCATATAGGCATAGTCTAAGTTTTATCCCATAGAGATATGTATTCTCTATTGCAATTCATTAAAATATTTGAATGTTAGAATATTAGAAAAATCATACAAATACTCAAAATTATATCAATCACATTAATGGCTATTCATTTAATTCTAGAAATAGTTTTATACCATTTCATTGATTTTTCTATAAGAAACTCAAAAATAAGAAATATCTTTGAAAACCCGACTTTCTTTTTCTATTTATTTTTCAAAAAAAAGGTTGGAAAATCAGACAGACACCGTATAGTCTATGTCAATCAAATTAACATATCTCAATTGAATTCCATAAACACTGAATATTATATCATTAAATTATTTTCGCAAAGAACTCCTAATTTGAGATTTATCTTGGAGCCAAAATTAAAAAAAATGATAAAAATAACTCAAAATCATCAAATTTTAGAGGATTTTTTTTTTTGGAATTTACAAATACCAAAGAACTTGTTTCTAAACATTTTTAAAATCATACCTAATGCAAGATTTTTCTAGTTTAGAATTGAACTAAATCTAACCCTAACATTTATCTCAAAGTTCAAACCATTCTTTATTTCACTATAAGCAAATCGGAGTTGGGCCATCCAAGTCCAAGACCCATTCCTATATCAGTATATCCACATTGGTACACTTGATTGGATCTGAGTTAAGTTTAATAGGGTCGACAACTCCATGCCATTTCCATATTACTAACTTTATTATTGAAGTTGAGCAAGTTATCCAGGTCCAATTCTACAATCTATATTTTTTAAATTTCACTGATTGTCGAAATATTTGATCCTCCATGTTTGGGGTTAGTTTTGAGTTAGATCTTATTCGAATTTATATGAGCAATCTTCAACTCATTATTTATTTGTTTATTAAATGAGTTAATCAATTACAATTTTTTTTATTTACTTGTTAATTAAATGAGTTAGTCAGTAACATTTTTTTTACTCATAGACCATTAACTCTTTAGCTTAGACTTTGGCTAACTTTTTGGGTCTAATCCAGTTGGATCTCAAGTCTAACCTGACCCATCTACAGAATATAAAATACGTCGATATTTCGATATCAGCCCATCAGGCTTCGACTTCAGTTTTCAGCCCCATTTTTATTGTCGATATAAATGCTACAAAGAAAGAAAAAAAAAAAAGAAAGGAAATAAAAACACAAATTTGCTTCTGCAAATAACACACTTTTTAGAGTAAATAAAAAAGAAGGAAAAGAAAAAAAATTGAAGTTTTAGAGGAAAAGGAAAAAAATGAAAATTTTAGAGTAAATGAAAAGGAAGGAAAAGAAAAGAAAAAAAATGGAAATTCTAGAGTAAATGAAAAGGAAGGAAAATAAAAGAAAAAAATAAAATTTTTAGAGTAAATGAAAAGGGAGGAAAAGAAAAGGGAAAAATGAAAATTATCGCCGTTGCCGGGGATCGAACCCGGGTCACCCGCGTGACAGGCGGGAATACTTACCACTATACTACAACGACATTATTGTTTCGCATTGATAATTGTATTTACTAATCGTCTAATTTATGCCACCCAGGCCTAAAAACTCGGCTAATTATTACATTGAGTCAACTAGGCAAGTGAAATAAATGTTTGAAATATTTTTATTTTTTATTATAAAATGTTAATTACTGAGTTGAGTCAAGTAGGGAACTCAGCACATAATCAAGTAACTCAATTCAATTATTGGTTATTACATATTTACTGAAAACATACAATTAAATAAACACAAGATGAATCCATAACTTGATAATGTTCACTCACGCAAGTTTTAAATTCTAATACATAAATTTCATTATTTTATTTGAACACATAATCTACATTTCTAAAAAATCAACTCTAGTTAGCAACTCTGTTTTTAAATGCAGCAGAAGTAGAAAATGTTCTCATGCAAACTATCAACCTAAGTTAAAAAAATCGGTCGATATGTATTGGCGCATCTCGGCCGATATTTCGGCCATGATATCAGCATGAATATCGGCCGATATTCTTTAAAATCGGTGGAAAGAATTTAAAACAATAAAGCATTGTTTTGGGTGAAAATATATTAAAAAAAAAGGTTTTAATATCGGTGAAAATATAAAAAAAAACTGATTTTTTTATTTTTTAAAATAAAAAATTCAAAAAAAATTGATTTGTATGTAGCGTTTGATTGATTGTAATGAAATGAAACAATGTAATTAAAAGATATTAATTGGATGTAATGAGATAAAACGTTGCAATTAAGAGAAATTTAAGTATATTTTCCATATAATTAGGAGATATTTTAGAAGTGATTTTACCAAAGTTGTAATTATGCTTCCGAGAAAATTGAGAGATTTTAGTAATTCTAACTTCTTGTAAAAAATTACACAATTGATAAAAATAAATACATATAGAAATAATTGAGAAATTATTGGGTCAATCATTTATAATTAGGAAATAAATTTGAGACATTAGTTGTGTAAAGGAAACATTAATGTATACATGTATATTAATTAATGAATTAATGTATCATTGTGAGTAGTTATGCTCATTTACGATGGAACACAATAAATTTACCTTTTTTTTTTTTTGAAACACAATAAAAATAAAATAAGTATTCTCATTATAATTTTTTATAATTATTTAATAATATTTGAAATTCTCAAGTTATTAACTTAAAAATAATATTTGATCGTGTAAATGACCGATATTTAATGAAAAAATTACATATTCATGAAACTCATAATTTTCTTAATTTCCTATAATTTTTTTGAATTTTTTTGAAAAAATAAAAATAAAGAATCGGGTGGAGAGAGAAAAATATCATCCAATATCTTGGCCGATATCCAATATCCGAGATATCGGCCTATATCCGATCTCCGAGATATCAGCCGATATTATTCTTTTCCGATATTTAAACCCCTTACTATCAACTCTAGTTAGCAATTCTTAGGGCTGAAATCGGGCCAGGTTTTTTAAAACCCAACCTGGCCCAAGTTACTAATAATATTATAAAGGGTTAATTTTACATGGTGATTTTAACGTCTAAAATTTAGTGCTTCTATCTCCAATGTAATTTTTTTAATTTTATTTATTAAATTATTTATTTAATATATCATGCACATCTCTTGTCATGACTCAATTAAATTAACTATTTTTTTTTTTGTCGTTTAAATTTTGTTCATTTTAATCCGAGTCATTTGTAACTTTTAAAAATACACGATGTTCACAAATATCATCATAATTGGAAGGGGTATATTCTTAGAGCCTAGAGCGCATAACAATTATCTAGATTAAATTAATCAAATTATATTTTTAAGCCCTCCAAGATCTAAACACTTCAAATTATTTTTTACTTCCTAAACTTTTACAATCTTTAAAAATATGACTATTATAAATGGTGCCCATCCTAATACGAATGTTATGTTTTAGGAGGCACGAGTTTTAGTGAACTTCCCATTTTGCCTCTCATCCATCCGTAAAAATCGGTTCACCGGACAAGTGCACCGACCGGATCACTTGGAAATCGGTGCACCGACCGAATAATTTTACATATAAATAGGTTCACTAAAAAAGTGAGTCGATTTCTGCGGATGAAGGCAAAGTGAAAAATCCGAAATACCCGTTTCTATTAAAAGAGTATGCCCGTGTTAGATGGACACCCATTATAAAGGCCTATATTTGAACATAGGGTTTATTAGAAATCACATTGATTAGATTAATGAAGTTATGATTTTATATCTACTAAATTTACCATTTTAAATTATGATTTGATCTCTAAAACTTTGTAGCTTTTGAATACAAGTGAGATCAAAAGAAAAAATTACCTTGATTGAAAATATCTGTTTAAATATGATGACCATTGAATATCACCTTAATTTGATAAGCTGAGCTATATCTATTAAATTCAAGTGTTTGGGAACACTTGCAACTGATTTGTTTGAAGATTAAGTGGCTAAAATATCAATTCAATAAAAATAGAGGTAAGCAATTAAATTATTTTTTCTCTTACTCTATTTATAGTTAAACTACTCTTTCAGGACATGTGCACGCCTCCTTACACACGTCGGATTCAAGTAGTGGGACCTTACTCTGTATATATCCCACATAGAGTGACCCTTTATTGGAGTTACGAACCTAAGACTTCAATTCTGAATAAAATACTAATGGGCTCAAGACCAGAGTTCTGCTATCTCTTCGAAGTATCACCAATGATCTGTCTTGCCTTCTCTGTGGCTTGGAAGATGAGTCCCATGATCACCTCCTTCATTGCAACTTCTCTATCACTGTTTGGGATTTAATTCTAAGAAAATTCAGATTCCACTCCATCACTAGGAGTCCCACGACTGACTCCTTTGCCTTGGTTGGTAGTAGGAATGGTCGCCTTGAAAAACTGGCTGCCCAGCTTGCTCTCCCTGGATTCATATGGCACATTTGGCATGAAAGGAACACCAAGCTCTTCTCCAATTCTACTCGTAGTCCTGATCAGGTTAGCAGAAGAATCCTCTTTGACATCAGAAACAGGCTATACTTCCTTCTATCTAATGTTGATCTTCAAAGGATTAGTGGGACCTTCTCTGCTGATTGGAACATGCCCCCTGCTGCCATTATGACATCCCTTCCAAGTGACCCCAACCCTGGGGATGTTGCTGGTCTTGGCACCCTGACCATTTCTAAGGTTTGCTCTTCAAATGTTATTCTTTTGGGAGCCAATTATGAGTGCTCGTCATCTGGTGTTTCGGGGTTCTGCTACATCCACCCAACCCATCAGGAGATCACCATATCCTTGATGCTCTTCACTCAAGGGATTTTACAGCACCTTCTTCAGAATAACATCCCTGTTCATCATGTCTTGCTTGGGGAGGAGATTGGCCATCTTGAAAAAAACTCATTCGCTGGTCACTGGTCTCACCGTGGGCATATCAACGCCATCAGATCATTGCTCCTTAACTTCGACTCTGGGTCTGTTAAGTTAACCAGATGTACTGATTCCGTGACTGCATCTCTTCGTAACCTCGTACCTCTGGGGCGATGTACGGACATTTTCTCTGAGACCTCTTGTCCTCCTTGGGATCTCGTCAGATGAGTGGTCTTTTGGCTCTGCTCCTTTGAGACTGCATTTGTCTCTGCTTGCTCTCTGAGCTCTCTCTCTTGGTCTCCATTTTTTGGGCCAAGGAATCCATATCTTTTTTGTTATTTGGGCCTGGCCCGGGCTGTGGGTTGACTGTATATATTCTTTGGGCTCTCTTGAATGCTTATACTAACCTATTCATTCAGAAAAAAAAAAAACTAAATTAAAAAAATTAAAGAAGTTTTTATCAAAATTTTAGATTTTGAGCAAAATTATTTTCTTCATTTTTTAAAGATATCAAAATTATTTTCATTGCTCACTCGATAGTCTATAGAGGAGGAAAAAGGGAATTTCAAAGTAAACTAGTATTTACTAACTAATTCTGACGTAAGTAAGTCCTAAGTAGAATAGGATTTGTTTCAGATATAAGAGGTTATTTCGCCGCCTCACTCAGTTCTTCACTTCTTCCGGACTCCTACTTCTATAAATATGATTCTTACTTATTCCAGTTAAGAGTCTTGATAGAATTTGAACTCTCTTTCTCTCTCTCTCTCTCTCTTTCTCTCACTCATTCTATTGTTGAAGCAACCATGGCCGAAGATGATTCATACTACTTGGAGAACATGGTGTGTTGTATAGATGGTCCATACTCTTTCAGACTAGTTTCTCAAGTTCCCAATCCAGAATTGAGTCTCTCCACTGCAATATTCCGATTCAAACATACTCTGGTTCAGCTATCTCAGTTGCTTTCAGAGGAAGGGGAGGAAATCGGAGACGCGCGAGAGACTAATAGTACCACCACACACCATACTATGGCATGCCCAGTGCCACTCAACCATTTTCTTAATCCTCACACATACTGCCCATTCGTCCGGCAGATGGTTTCGGGCTTGGGCGTTCACCAAGATGAATTTGCAGGTTACGTTGCATTAAATCTTGTTCGAGTTGCTCCGCTGGCAAATACGGGTTCGTTCGATGTTGAATTTGAAGTTGGTGCAGAGACTCGCGAGATAACCTTTTATTTTGAAGAAGTGGAAGAGGAAGAGATTGCTGATTTGGTGTTGGATGAATCTCTTGAGTCTGCTCGACAGAATAGTCTTGCCATTGTTGCACCGGCATCGGCATCTTCGCTGCAAGAACTGAAGAGGAGTATCTTTCAAGAAGACGAGTTCAGAGAATTGATGTGTGTGGTCTGTCAAAAAGAATTCTCTGCGGGTGAAAAAATCATAGAGATGCCTTGCTCTCATATATTTCATGACAATTGCCTTCTTGACTGGTTGAAGGGGCACCATAGTTGCCCTGTATGCAGGTTTCAGTTGCCAGAGCAGCCCATGATGGGCCATTAAATATATATTCTTAAATCTTAATCTTATTATTTGCTTCATTTATTTTTTAATTTGTTTCATTTCTTTAATTTGTAGACATAATCTATGTAAACACCTCTTGTTATTTGTTATTGTTATTTTTTAATGACCAAGATATTTAGGTCTCTTAAAGCATTCGATATCCAATAACTTTATATAGAGTGACCCTCTGAGATAGAATGGGAGTCAAATTCATTACTGTTATCAATTATTGTAATTTTTGAAGTTGTATGTCATTAGTGGTTTCTCTACATTATGGATCACGCATGGATACCTGGTCTTAAAAGAAATATGAATTATATAGAAAATCTTAACAATATAAAAGGGTACAAGTCTTGTAGTCAAGGGATTGAAGATTGATTAGAAATATTCACATATTTTACTTAGGTTTTTAGAAATATTCTTATCTTTTGAGTGGGTTTTCTGTACTAGAAGTCTACGTAGATTTAGATTACAAAATGACTAAGAATACTCACATTTATATATTAAACCCTAGGTCAAATTTCCATGAATGACCCTCTTAAATAGGGAGAGTTCCACACGGACTGCTGCTTCTCAGCCGACTATGATATCTTATGAGAAGGGTGGCTTCAAGATACCCAAAAATAAGCCATACTCTCTTTCCTCTATTCTTTCTGCTTCCCCTTCTTTCTCTTCAGTCTTTCCTTTCTTCTTCTTCCCTTCTTTATCTTTCTCTTCTATTCTCTTTCTTCTCTTCCTCTTTCTACCAGCAGGACTGCTGCCACCAGATCTCCAGATTGCTGCCCAGGCGAAAACCCAGCAGTTCAGCCCCTGTTACTGCCTGGGAGCCTCCTGCAGATTCAGCCGACTCTGCTGTCCTCCTGCTTCTACAGAGCCAGCAATCACTGTCGCCTGAGCCTGGTGTTCAACACCATCGTGCCCACTATTTAACAGCAGACCCTTTCTGTTCTTCCTTTCTAATTCCCATTCCTTTATCAACCAAACTTCTCTCAACTCATTGACTCACTCTAACCCATCCTATCCACTGGCTATCGCCCAACTACACCCAGTTTCGGCTCAAACCCATTCAGACAGCTGCAAACTTAGCCCGGTGGTTGAACCCGATCACTGAATCGACATTTTGTTCACTCAGAAATTCAGGCAAAGTTCAAATAGAGGCTGGGTTACACAAATTTCACCTCCCAGGGATACCTTATTTGTTAAGAGGAGTTCTTGTGATCTTGAGACTCTCGTTATAAAGTTGGGTTCCACCTTTTCTCTTAAGGTAAGTGCCATTTTATCTTCTTTTTCTTCATATAATGATGATCATCGTCGTCATACTTGCACCATTGTTGGTTTAATTACATTGCTACTTTCTTATGTAGTTTGTATTTAACAAATCCTCTTATTGGTTGGATATTCCGTTTGATCAGGAATCTTTATTGAGGTTTGATTTTGATGAAAGGGAATATTGGGAGTCATTGACATTTACATTCCCCATGTTTACTGTCGAGATTTCTGGCTTTATAGGAGTTTAGAACAGTAAAACTAATTGAAATTAAAATTGGGATGAAAAGTGATTATTAATTATTTAATCTAAATATATAAAAATTAATCACTATCTCAACGTTGATTATAAATTATCAAAATCTGGGATAAAAATTACTTTTAATTCTAAGTCTCGATTTTAGATTATTATATAGTTTTCTATGTAATATTAATAAAATTCAATGGCCTAAATATTATCATACTTATAACATAGCTTAGTAACAAATTTAGGAAAATTTCTAATTCATCAGTTTTCCTTCTATCTAAATATCTATCTATTCTCCAGTGCGTAATTTAAAAAATTCATTTGAACATGTAAATGACCATTATTTAATGAAAAAGATTATATATTCAAGAAACACATAATTTTCTTCATTTTCTAAAAATTTTGAAAAAAAATAAAAATCAGAGGAGAGAGAAAAATATCGATCGATATCTTTCTCCTGTTTAGAGCTTTGAAAGATTTTCAAAAACCAAGACCGATTTGTCACTATAAACACCTTGAAAGCCTTGGAAATATCATGGACAGATTTAGAATTGGCTAAAGAAAAATAGTGATGTCATCTGCACTAAATCATTTATCTACTAAATGCCCATCGAAATGTTAGATAGACTAACACTGAATCAACATATGATACACACAACTAATACATTTTGCAAACAACTTCACCACTTCACCAAGTATATTACATGCTACCCACCAATGGTTGACAGAGATCTTTACAAAATATATTTCAAAAACCAAAACATGTAAATGTCAACTACTCATCAAAGAGAAGTTGATGAGCCAAAAGCACCACCAAAGTTTTCAAGTACTCTACTTATCGAAGAGAAGCACTACTACTGCACAGGAAGACGCTCTAGGTATAGCTTTTACCTTTTGAGTTGCTGTGTATCTCAACTGAAGCCATTCCTCCCCTGACAATGAGCCAGGTATAGAAGAAGTGATTTTCATTTTCTCTAACACCCGTGCATTTTTCAATAGAAAGCTCAGTAGAAGTATCTGCTTGTCTAGCTTCTTCAATAGACTATCCATGTCACAATCATCTGAATTACATTGTCCCACAAAACCAGAAATCTCTATAGTCTTTAGGTGATGCTCCAAACATGGAAATGTAAATGTTGATGACTCCCAATATTTTCTCTCATCGAAGTAAAATTTTGACCAAAATTCCTCATCAAACTGAAAATGAAATTGTTAAAACTTCAGGCTCTATCAAGTACAAACTACACCAGAAGGTTCAGTTAAAAAATATTTATATATATATATATATATATATATGGTGGTAGTGTGATGATGACAATGATAATAATAAGGAAAGGAAATAAGGTGGTTTTTCACCTCAAGAGAAAAAGTGTGACCCAACTTTATAACAAGAGTCTCAAGATCAAAAGATCTACTCAACAAATTAGCTATCCCAAGGAGGTCATATTTGTGTAATCCAACCTCTATTTTGAGACACTTCGTCTTGGGGATGAAGTCATTGAGATCATTCAATGTTGGAAGAGACATTAGCTTCACACACAAAAAAAAAAAAACTATGAAATAAGAAAACAAGAAATATGATAATTCCAAAAGAAAAGGTACAAGACATGTGGCAGAAATCTTTGTGGTAAAAATCACAAAATCTTTGTATTTTGCTCATTTTTCTCTTAATGGTATTTTTCTTGTCATCGCTCAAAAAAAGAAAAGAAAGAGTGCTCTATCTGACGATATGTTGATAAATTCATGGTAGATTTTCAGTGGTCTTCTACTTTTAAAAGAGGAGATCTTAAGGATGATGACTTTGATGAAATGCTTTCCCTTTTGCAAACCTTTATAAGATCCTTATTCATGAGCAACGAAAGGTTTATGGCGTATGGTGCCTTGGCTAGCAGGTTTGGATAAAATCCCCACTATTGATCGCCTCCGGACTAGAAGAATTGTGATAATAAATATCTATCATCTTTGTTTGAATGATTTAGACATTGTTAACCATTTATTTTTGCATTGCCATTGTTCATATAAGGTTTGGGCTCAAATTTTGAATTTATTTTAAGTGAGGGGCTTTCTCTTGAAGTTTGTGCTTCTCATAAACTGCTGGAGGCTGAAGAAAGTTCTTCTTGAGCTGTCTGTTTTCTAGAATCTAATTTTGTTTACTACGTTCTGGTGCTCGTGGATGAAGAGAAACAAAAAGGGCATTTAGAAGTAAATCCAATCCAGTTTCTCAGGTGGTGGAGAAAGCTTAGTTGAAGACTATATCATGGGCCCTTGTTCTTTTATTATTCATATGAGTTTCAAAATCACAATTTAAAAAGAATTCTTGCATGTTAGAAAGAAAATTAGGTCGCATAGCCCTCCAGAAAGCTTCCATGAACTCAATTTTGGTGTCAGTTATTACATGGATAGTGAATGGGTGGGAATTGGGGCAGTAATTAGAGATTTCCTGGCAAGCATGACTCTAAGTTTTCTTTTCAGGCTCAAGCTACAAATGGAAATAGCAGAAAAAAATCTATCTTACAAGTATGCAAGGATCTGAAAGATCTAGGGATTACTATAACTCAAATTAAAGGGGATTCATCCACAACAGTTCATTAGGTGAAGAATCTTGAACCCTTTGCTATCCTTGGTCTCTAGCAGATATTGTTGAAGGTATAAGACATCTAATATTGGTCAGTGATCACTCTCACAAGCACATTCCAAGAAATTCTAACTTAATAGCTGATGAACTAGCCAAAGTTGGAAGGAGCATGTCACATAGATAAGTTTCTTTTAGTTTGTTTAGCAATACAGTTGATGTTTAGTTTTGCATTTCCTTCATTAACAAATAAAATTCTTGCCCTCATATTACTATTTAAATTCCTCAATAGAGTAATATAAAGTAAAATAGAAAAGTAGAACTTAGAAACACAACCCCGATAGATGGGATTAGTGACTATTGTAATGATGATGCTATTATTTCAATTCTCAGAGCGACAATGAACTAATTGTTTAAATGATGATGTGGTCATTTAAAGGAATTGAAAGGCCAATATGAATGAGTATGCAATATAATACTTCCTCCGTCCTATTTTAGTTGTCTCATTTTAAATATTTGTATTTTTTAAGGAATTTTCTATATAAGGTTAGTACTCCATGTGATCTCATCAATTTTCGACACACTTTATAATACTCCAATTCAAATGAGACCACTATTTTGGGAAAATTTTAAAATCCATATAAGACAATTAATTTGGGACAGATGGAGTATATTGTATGAAAAAGTTAACACGCATAATTTGAAATTTAGTTCTCCTGAAAGAAAAATTTAATGTAGCAAAAAATGGGAAGGCAAGTAGCATAATCCCAAGCAAGTAAATACTGAAAAAATGAGGAATATTGTGAAAGCCATAATGCATACCTGAACACAATCATTGGATAGTTTAAGAACTTCAGCATGGCAAACATCTTTAAGCAATGACAATACAATGGGATAGAACTCTGAATGATATTCCTCTGGCTCAAAAATGCAAAACTGAAGATCAAGGTATGCTTCCTTGAGCATTAAAATATCCTTGAAAGAATACTGAGCATCAATGTTGCTTAACCAAAGAGAAACATTCAGAATTTTGAGGCTTGGGACTTGAAATTTAAATGGATGAAAAACCTTTACCGGAGTACAATTAAAAAGATTCAAGATTTGAAGGTTTGGGGCTTGAATCTCAATTTCATCAACGTCATGAATGTCTTCAATTGTTAAACGCTTAAGTTGCGAGTCCACAGTTGAAGAAGAAATATGGAGGAGATAATCAGTATCAAGAAAGCAATCTTTAATCTTAAAATCTTCAAGCAGAGGACACCCGTCAATCAATCGTCGGATCACAATACCAGGTGGATCTATGGTCTTCAAAGACAATACTCTGAGTGATTTAAGGCGTACAAAATCATGTGGGAGCAAAATCTCACATTTCCACAACTTTAAGGAAGTCAATGTCTCACATTGTAGTAGCAAAGAAGGCAAAGTATAGAAACCCTGGGAATCTTCAGAGTTCTTCAAAATAAGTTCCTCTACACCCTTCGTCACTGCTTGATGGATCCAAGCATCTACATGAGAAGCAAAAATATCCTCGTTGCAATGAAAGTATAAGCGAAATCTTTTTATCTTTCTAGCAACATGGAGAAAAAGCGACCGGTCCACAAATGATATAAAATGCCTGTAATCTTCAAAATCTCTATCATCAAAATGAAAATCCAAAGTGAAAGACCAAATCCCCCTCCAACGTCTTGACAAAATGCCTGTGCGAACAGCATCCTTGGTGTTCAAAAGAGAGAGAATCCGCACGAGAAGCTCGTCCGGCAAAGCACTAATCCGGTCTTTTCTAGCTTCCATCATCAATAGAAGTTCTGTTTTCTGCTTTAAAAAAAAAAACAAAAGAAAGCATTCAAGATTTCACTATTTGAATGTGGGGTTACATTAGAAATGGGGTACGGGTCAAAGAAAGCATGGAAATGAGAGATGATGAGGAGAAAAGGCCAGGAAAGAATGGAGCAACTTGAAGTTCCCCTGTAATTCATTTTTTTTTTCTTTTGAAAGGAAACACTTTAATAAATGAAATGTGGGTTCTATGAAGCTCAGTCACCACTGCTGGGCACAACCCATTTTTGTAAAAGGGAAGAAGAAATAAAATAAAATAAAAATAAAAATCCTAGTTCACATTTCAAAATTAACTCTATCAGGAAGGGGAGGGAAAGGGCAGAGAAACCCTTCCAACGAATTGCTTTTCTTCCCATGAAAGATGGGACATGACCCATCTGGATAAAGAAATGAAGAGCAAGAAAATTCAGGTTTTTTTTTGCAGAGAAGAATGCAAAACAAGAAAGCTGAGAGAGAGGGAGAGAGAGAAAAAAGAAGGCATACCTGAACTGGTTGAAGGGAAATGTGATTGCCCCTCCGGAAGTTGGGGTTTTTAAGCGAGGGAAATGGTTTCAAAACCGTCGAATTGGCTACACTATAAATTTTCTTGAACAAATTAATTAAATTATATTTTTAAAGGATATGAAATTTAATAATTAAAAATTAAAACAATGACATTTTGAAAGCTTTAAAATATATATGTATTGTTGTTTCTTATCGTAGTTCTCAATGGTAGTCTCGTGATCAGATTGCAGCATCGCCTTCTCGTACCATACATTGCAACATCACTTTGTCTCGTGTGCAAATTTGTGGATTGCAAACAAAGCAATGAAGAGTTTGAATTGAATTATATTTTTTTTATATAAGAGAGTGATAAACAAGTAAATTAGGTAACTCAATTACCCAGTCGAGTAGATCCTACTCGAATTAATTTTAAATGGGTTTGGGTAGATTTGACTCATTTGTTAATTCGGTTAAAAAATCTAGACCTATACTCTCTTAAATTAATTTGAGTTAGATTTTCGCAGGTATAATTAATAATACGTAAGCAATAAGAAAAGGGACTCTCTCTGAAAATTATAAAAATTTATTTTTTATTTATTTTCAAAGAATCCATTTCTATTGAAGATTAGAGAATTTAATCAGGAAAAAGAAAAATGCTTTTTACACTTAGACAGAGTTTCACACGTTGAACTCAAAATAGAAAATAATTCTGAATTTTTTTCCCTTCAATCTAAAATTGAAACATTCCTAAGAGAACTAAGACCTTAGCCTGGCAACTCATATCTGCAAATTGGACAAGTATGATTTTCCATCAACCAAGTAAGAAGACAGTTGGGGTGAAATACGTGAGAACAAGGCATTTCCATCGTCTCCTCGGCCGTAGAGAAGTCTTCTTGACAGACTATGCACATCAAATCTCTAAACTCGCTTCCCTGAAAGTTGCTTCTCTTCAGTTCCTCCACCGCAGACTTCGACGCCGGTGCAGAAACACGCCGAGGAAACTCGAAGAACTCATCAATGGGTGAGTCCATTTCAACTCTTTGATAGCACAACAAGCCCACTTCATACTCGACCCATACTGTGCCGCCGGTCAACACTGCCGGGACATGATGTCGAAGTTGTGACGTGATCTTATCTACAACCAGCGGTCGGTCTTCGGGATAAATGGAAAAACCTTCCAACATCTGTTCAACAAGTTGAGAGGTTAAGTGGGGAAGCAAGAAATCATTGAGGGTCCAAGTGAATACTTCAGACTCTTGAAACTGTGGTACATCCAGGTAATGCTCTTCATCTTCTTCGTACCGAGTGATCATCGTATGGTTAATTCGAATGAATGCTTTCGATGATTTCCTTTCGGGTTTCATAATCTTAGAAACTTGCCTAAAAGAGAACTCCATCGCTGCTTGCAGGGAATGGAGTGGAAAAGTTCTGTAATGCAGAGGGATTGGAAGGGTAGGGCTCGGGTTTGGAGGTTAGGGTTTGTCTGGCTTTTATTTGATTTGATACGTGCATGCATGGGACAGATGTCAGGGTCGGTGAAGGTAAAAGGGTAGGACTAGAATTACAATCCAATTGGGATTGGGTTTGGTGGGTATTTGGTTGAGAGTGAAATTGGGAGGAAGATAAGCAGTTCGGGTCGGGTCTTAAATATTGGGTCGGTTCTGAATGTAAGGAGGCCAAGAGAGGAGAGACGAGTTTGAGGTAATCGGGTTGGATGAAAGAGTTTGGGGGTTTTTGATTTATTTCTTATTTACTTAAATGAATTTATTGCTTTCAATAAATTTTCCTTAATTAATTTCTCATATCAATATTTGTCTAATTTGATCAGATTACTAATATGATAAAAATAGGCATATTTGGGTCAATTTGATAAAATGGGGACAATATGTAATATCCTGACTCGGATTAGGCGTGTTTTACCTCGTTAGTCGTGTTTAACCTTTTGATCTCAAGGTTTTCAGTCAGGGCTTTGAGGAAAGCCCAAGCGAGACCCAATCCGAGCTCGTGAGCTCAGAGATCCAGCCCGTTCAGTTGGAGGGGTATTTTGGTAATTTACCACTTGTTGTGTATATTTTTAAAATATTGTGTGATTTTGTGAATATTGTTGGTGAATAATGCTCTCCTTAATGAAGGATTTGCCTTTATTATTTTAAAATGATTTAATTTCCAGAAAATTATATTTAAATATCACCCGTCGGAACCCCGAAAGAGAGTTTTAATTATTTTAAATAATTTTGGAAAAGAGATAAATTTTGAAAATGGTATTTGGTGTTAGATCATTTTAAGAGTGAACTAGATATTTCATTTCATTTCAAAATAAGATCTATAAAATAGTTATTTTTACATTTGTTTAATTAAGTAATTATGGATGAAACATGATTTTTATTTAGATCAAGGGTTTTTAGTGAGAAATAAATTCCGAAAATTTTATGGTGACTAAGGTTTTCAAAACCTAACCTATCTGTAAGGTTGGATCAAGTTTTTGAGTTTTTAAATTAGTGCTTTTAGTTTTAAAAATCGATTTTTATTTAACTAGGATTTATCTGCAAATTTGAAAATACATGAGGGACTGATCTGCAAAGGCAGAGCAGCCTGCACACGCCACGCAGCGTGCACTGGCCGCTCGGCCCTTTATCCGGCGGTGATGATTTCATTCCACCGTCCCGTCCCATCGTCCCGGCTGATTTCCTGGCCAAGAAGCATATAAATTCAGGCCCCCTTCGTCTATTTCAACTCCCAACAGTTCTTCTCTTGCTATCCCTCACTGTAAAATTCTGCCGAAAACCCCCTGCCGTTGCCTGTTTTTGCAAACCGAAGCTTAAGTGGAAGATTTTTCAAAAACCCGATTTTCAGCCTAAGAATCGAAACCAATGTATCCAATGTATTCCTTTTGAAATTCTAAATAGTTCTGAATCAAACAAAACCGATTTTGGATTAGTATGGAGTGAGAAAAACCAGTTTTAAGTTTTAAGGAAAACCATGGGTTTTATATACCCGTGAGGATCTACCCTTAAAATCGATTGACCCTTCGAGCTTCTGAGCTCCAAAACAATCCCTTTGGAAAGAGGACTCCCAGAGGAGTCCATCAGACCAGATGGATGTGAAAACCGAATCCGGGAAGCCCTCCCTTTCTGGAATCGCATTTCACTTTATTTCCGTCGTGACTGTCTACTGTTGCAGATAGTTGGAGACGACGACTCTCGGAAGGTCCGAGAGCCGATCTTCGGAAGGTCCGAACCTTCGGACGGTCTGAGCCGTGACCCTCGGACGTTCCGAGCTTCAACCCGAAGCCCAGTCCGCCCGAGGCGAGCCCAACCTCTCTCGGATGCACCGAGCCGAGCTCGAAAGGACCGAGACGAGCTCGGAAGGTCCGAGACCCAGTCTTCGGATGTTCCGAGCCTTATAGACCCACCGAGACTCGCTGTTTTCTATTTTCCCAGTTCGGAAGGACTTCTGAAGGTCCGAGACCCAGTCTTCGGACGATCCGAAGTTAGCCCCCAAGTTCCAAGGCCAGTGACCTAGTTTAGAGTGGTTCGGATGATCCGAAGCCACTGTACCAGTTCCGAGGTGATGTTCCGAGGGACCCGTTTTAAAATATTATTTGGTTCTTTGATTTTGTCTAGTCTTGATTATCAGTTAATGTGTTTGATTATTCGTGTTGATTTTATACCCCCCTGTTAATTAAAATTGTACTAACCCATTTCCTCTTATTATTTATAGTGTAAATACTATTTTATACGCTTTCAGTCCGACACTAATCGGGAACTGAGTGATTCACTTTCAGGCCGACACTATAGTCGGGCACTGAGTGACCTCGAGGCCTACTCAAAATGTCAGCTCTGGTCCATATCCAGAAGACAACCGAGAAGTGACCCGAGGATCTAGACCTCACTCAATAAGTCAATCTGGTCAATGCCCAGAAGACAATATGAGTTTGGACTGAGCCCCTTATGTTTATTATATTATTATCTTGTAGATAATTTCAAAAGGATAGAAACCAAGTAGGAGACTCATTTCCATTAACCCTGGATATTTTGTGGGAAAACGTGTGATTTCCAAATACTACGTATGTGTACGTATTTGTTATGAATATTGATTGAGCACTTGTATGTTGTTTGACAGAGACCGCGTAAACCACACAAAACGGTGAAGGAACTTAACTCTGCAGATTTTGGTAAACAGGTGTTATATTAAGCAATGAGTGGTTTCGGTTTTGATGAACCCACTCATGTGCCTATACATGGTGCACTATGGTAAGAGTGCGGTGATGATTATGGTATTACGATGTTGATCGTATGTGTATGTAAGACTGCTTCCACGTACATAGGCTATTGAACCAATATCGGCCATATGAGAGATGATTTACGCCTACTGGACCATGGGCGGACCATGCTGTCGTCAGTTGCTGACTTGAGGGTGTCAGTATCGGCTAAGTTTAAGAGCCGGAGATGTACTTGTAAGGATGTATTTTGACCGTGTCGGGACTTAATACTGGTCTCAGTGTAGTCGGCAGGCGTTACAGTGGATAATGGCAGTGATTGATAGTTTGATGATGTTATTATCTTATTTAAAATTATGCTTACTGTTATCAAGCATGTGATATTGAACTGTTGCTAACCTGTTTTACTATTTACTTAATGTGCATTGTTAATTATCTTTCACTGGGCTAGTTAGCTCACACCACTCACCTTTCAGGCGATGAACCCGAGGAGGAGGACCCTCTCTTTTAGGCTCAGGGCATTTGAGCTAAGGCAGTGTTTTGGGATTCCCCCGGAGAGGAATGCCCTGATCTTTTCTGTTGGTTCTTGGAACCGTTGTCTTTTAATTAAGTGCCGGATGTGGTACTTAATTTATGTTGAATTGTTGTAATAGGCTATGCTGCCTTTTGAGACAATGTTATGAATGATTAATCAATGTTTTGTAATGATGAATTAATGGTTGATTTTGTTTACACCATGTGTTGTTATTGCTTTGTCTATGGGGCAGGCATATGAAACATGTTTGAGTTCACTTGACGGGCTAATGAGTAACCGCTGGGCCTAACTGTTGATCCGGCCCAGTAAGAATGCTTGTGGTTCAGTTTATTTTCAAAAAAAAAAAAAATCAGTCGCGTTCCGGGCCCACCGGTCGGGTCGGGGCGTGACACAGTAAACTATTTATTGATTTTTATTTTGTTTTCATTTGATTTTCTAATTATCTTAATATCAAATATCACATGGCAAATATACAATCATTGATAAAACAATTTCTCTAATATCTTGATTTATTTAATAATTTATCAACTAAGTTGCCTATTTTAAAATCTTAATTAATTTCTTCAATTAATTAAAATTCAAACCTCACACAAATGATTTGATTAAATACATCGGTAAAATAAATTGCCTAAAATTTCTAGCCACATTAATTTTACCTTGATTAATTAAATTGGACCGGGTCGAATCATTACAAATCTAGTCTTTGCATCTATCTTGGTGAGAAAGTGCTTTAAAGTTGTATGGTTTTTCATGTTTTTGGACTTACTATGGGTTGTTCTTGTCTAGTCCGAGCTATGGGTATTCTGTAATTAATTTTAGGCTTCTGCTTTGAATGAATTCTTACCCATCATTTAAAAAAAAAAAATTGTATAGCCACTGAAAACAACAATAGGTGATCTACTTGCAAAGTAAATAACAGAGGGCTTTTTATCCTTAAGTTGTCCCAAAACAGCCCCAAATGCATATTCACTAAGCTCACTAATGATTTCAAAGAGCAAACTCCAATCGAGTGGCTACATAATAGGGGCAACAATGAGCTTGCATTTTAGCTTTACAAAATCCTTGTCGCAAGCTTATGAATGTCCTTTGAAAAGAGGTTACACAATGGTCTAAGTTTTGAAATTCATAGTGCAGTGGACGCAATTCCACTTCCTTCTGGAATAGAGTCACAATATTTTAATACAAATAAATAATTATTACTTTATAAATTTTCAAAGGTATATATGTCCAAATTACAAAAATAATCATATGCCATAAAAAAATATTACTTTATTTTTTAATTTGTTTCTATTATTTAATATGTAAACATAATCTATGTAAGCATCTCTTGTTATTGTTATTTTTTAATGACCAAGATGTTTATGTCTCTTAAAACATCCGATATTCAATAACTATATATAGAATGACTATCTAAAGATAGAATGGAAATTAAACTCATTACTATTAACAAAATGACTAAGAATACTCACATTTATATATTAACTAAAATTGACCAAGATGCGTAGGTCTCTTAAAGTACTTTATATCTAATAATTCTATATAGAGTGACCATCTGAGAAAGAATGGGTATTATCAATTATTGTAATTTTTGAAACTGTATGTCATTAGTGGTTTCTGTCTGGCATTATAGATTACGTGTGGATTACCCTGGTCTTAAAAGAAATATGGATTATATAGAAAATCTTAACAATGAAAGGGTGCAAGTCTTTTAGTCAAGGGATTGAAGATTGATTACAAGTATTCACATATTTTACTTAGGTTTTTAGAAATATTCTTATCTTTTGAGTGGGTCTAGAAGTCTACGTTGATTTAGCTTACAAAATGACTAAGAATAATCACATTTATATATTAACTAAAATTGACTCTAGGTCAAATTTCGATGAATGACCCTCTTAAATAGGGAGAGTTCCACACGGACTGCTCCGTCTCAGCCGACTATGATATCTTATAAGAAGGGTGGCTTCAAGATACCGAAAAATGAGCCTTACTCTCTTTCCTCTATTCTTTCTGCTTCCCCTTCTTTCTCCAGTCTTTCCTTTCTTCTCCTTCCTTCTTCTTCTTCCCTTCTTTATCTTTCTCTTCTATTCTCTTTCTTCTCCTCCTCTTTCTGCCAGCAGGACTGCTGCCGCCAGATCTCCAGATTGTTGCCCAGGCGAAAACCCAGCAGTTCAGCCGCTGTTACTGCCTGAGAGCCTCCTGCAGATTCAGCCGACTCTGCTGTCCTCCTGCTTCTACAGAGCCAGCAATCACTGTTGCCTGAGCCTGGTGTTCAACACCATCGTGCCCACTGTTTAACAGCAGACCCTTTCCTGTTCTTCCTTTCTAATTCCCATTCCTTTATCAACCAAACTTCTCTCAACTCCTTGATTCACTCTAACCCATCCTATCCACTGGCTTTCGCCCAACTACACCCAGTCTCCGCTCAAACCCATTCAGACAGCTGCAAACTTAGCCCGGTGGTTGAACCCGATCACTGAATCGACATTTTGTTCACTCAGCAATTCAGGCAAAGTTCAAAATAGAGGCTGGGTTACACAAATTTCACCTCCCAGGGATACCTTATTTGTTAAGAGGAGTTCTTGTGATCTTGAGACTCTCGCTATAAAGTTGGGTTCCACCTTTTCTCTTAAGGTAAGTGCCATTTTATCTTCTTTTTCTTCATATAATGATCATCATCTTCGTCATACTCGCACCATTGTTGGTTTAATTACATTGCTACTTTCTTATGTAGTTTGTATTTAACAAATCCTCTTATTGGTTGGATATTCAGTTTGATCAGGAATCTTTATTGAGGTTTGATTTTGATGAGAGAGAATATTGGGAGTCATTGACATTTACATTCCCCATGTTTACTGTCGAGATTTCTGGCTTTATAGGAGTTTAGAACAGTAAAACTAATTGAAATTAAAATTGGGATGAAAAGTGATTATTAATTATTTAATCTAAATATATAAAAATTAATCACTATCTCAACGTTGATTATAAATTATCAAAATCTGGGCTAAAAATTACTTTTAATTCTAAGTCTCGATTTTAGATTATTATATAGTTTTCTATGTAATATTAATAAAATTCAATGGCCTAAATATTATCATACTTATTACATAGCTTAGTAACAAATTTAGGAAAATTTCTAATTCATCAGTTTTCCTTCTATCTAAATATCTATCTATTCTCCAGTGCGTAATTTAAAAAATTCATTTGAACATGTAAATGACCAATATTTAATGAAAAAGATTATATATTCAAGAAAGACATAATTTTCTTCATATTCTAAAAATTTTGAAAAAAAAATAAAAATCAGAGGAGAAGAAAAATATCGATCGATATCCGTATCGTTGATATGTCAATGTCGGTTGAGGTTGTTCTGTATCTGTCTCTTGCTTAGAGCTTTGAAAGATTTTCAAAAACCAAGACCGATTTGTCACTATAAACACCTTGAGAGCCTTGGAAATATCATGGGCAGATTTAGAATTGGCTAAAGAAAAATAGTGATGTCATCTGCACTAAATCATTTATCTACTAAATGCCCATCCAAATGTTAGATAGACTAACACTGAATCAACATATGATGCACACAACTAATACATTTTGCAAACCACTTCACCACTTCACCAAGTATATTACATGCTACCCACGCCAATGGTTGACAGAGATCTTTACAAAATATATTTCAAAAACCAAAACTTGTAAATGTCAACTACTCATCAAAGAGCCAAACAGCACCGCCAAAGTTTTCAAGTATTCTACTCATCAAAGAGAAGCACTACTACTGCACAGGAAGACGCTCTAGGTATAACTTTTACCTTTTGAATTTCTGTGTATCTCAACTCAAGCCATTCCTCCCTCGACAATGAGCTAGGTATAGAACAACTGATACTCATTCTCTCTAACACCCGTGCATTTTTCAATAAAAAACTCAATAGAAGTATTTGCTTGTCTAGCTTCTTCTTCAATAGACTACGCATGTCACGGCCATCTGATTCACATTGTCCCGCAAAACCAGAAATCTCTATAGTCTTTAGGTGATGCTCCAAACATGGGAATGTAAATGTTGATGACTCCCAATATTTTCTCTCATCGAAGTAAAATTTTGACCAAAATTCCTCATCAAACTGAAAATGAAATTGCTAAACTTCAGGCTCTATCAAGTACAAACTACACCAGAAGGTTCGGTTAAAACATATATATAGTGGTAGTGTGATGATGACAATGATAATAATAAGAAAAGAAAATAAGGTGGTTTTTACCTCAAGAGAAAAAGTGTAACCGAACTTTATAACAAGAGTCTCAAGATCAAAAGATCTACTCAACAAATTAGCTATCCCAGGGAGGTCATATTTGTGTAATCCAACCTCTATTTTGAGACACTTCGTCTTGGGAATGAAGTCACAGAGATCGTTCAATGCTGGAATGGACATTAGCTTCACACACAAAAAAAAAGAAAAAGAAAAAAACTATGAAATAAGAAAACAAGAAATATGATAATTCCAAAAGAAAAGGTACAAGACATGTGGCAGAAATCTTTGTGGTAAAAATCACAAAATCTTTGTATTTTGCTCATTTTTCTCTTAATAGTATTTTTCTTGTCATCGCTCAAAAAAAGAAAAGAAAGAGTGCTCTATCTGACGATATGTTGATAAAGTCATGGTAGATTTTCAGTGGTCTCCTACTTTTAAAAGAGGGGATCTTAAGGATGATTACTTTGATGAAATGCTTTCCCTTTTGCAAACCTATATAAGATCCTTATTCATGAGCAACGAAAGGTTTATAGGGTATGGTGCCTGCTAGAAATGGTAACTTCACTGTCAAATCCCATCAACTTTTCTACTCCTAGCCCATGGAAGATCATAGAAAAGACCCAAGCATTTAGAAAGTTCAAGAACTTACTAGAGTCTTGATATTCAGTTGGCTAGCAGGTTTGGATAAAATCCCCGCTATTGATCGTCTCTGGACTAGAAGAATTGTGATAATAAATATCTGTCATACAAGGTTTGGGCTCAAATTTTGAATTTATTTTAAGTGAGGGGCTTTCTCTTGAAGTTTGAGCTTCTCATAAACTGTTGGAGGCTGAAGAAAGTTCTTCTTGAGTTGTCTGTTTTCTAGAATCTAATTTTGTTTACTACGTTCTGGTGCTTGTGGATGAAGAGAAACAAAAAGGGCATTTAGAAGTAAATCCAATCCAGTTTCTCAAGTGGTGGAGAAAGTTGAGTTGAAGACTATATCACGGGCCCTTGTTCTTTTATTATTCAAAGGAGTTTCAAAATCAGAATTTAAAAAGTATTCTTGCATCTTAGAAAGAAAATTAGGTCGCATAGCCTCCAGAAAGCTTCCATGAACTCAATTTTGGTGTCAGTTATTACATGGATAGTGAATGGGTGGGAATTGGGGCAGTAATTAGAGATTTCCTGGCAAGCATAATTCTAAGTTTTCTTTTCAGGCTCAAGCTACAAATGGAAATAGCAGAAAAAAATCTATCTTACAAGTATGCAAGGATCTGAAAGATCTAGGGATTACTATAACTCAAATTAAAGGGGATTCATCCACAACAGTTCATTAGGTGAAGAATCTTGAACCCTTTGCTATCCTTGGTCTCTAGCAGATATTGTTGAAGGTATAAGACATCTAATATTGGTCAGTGATCACTCTCACAAGCACTTTCCAAGAAATTCTAACTTAATAGCTGATGAACTAGCCAAAGTTGGAAGGAGCATGTCACATAGATAAGTTTCTTTTAGTTTGTTTAGCAATACAGTTGATGTTTAGTTTTGCATTTCCTTCATTAACAAATAAAATTCTTGCCCTCATATTACTATTTAAATTCCTCAATAGAGTAATATAAAGTAAAATAGAAAAGTAGAACTTAGAAACACAACCCCGATAGATGGGATTAGTGACTATTGTAATGATGATGCTATTATTTCAATTCTCAGAGCGACAATGAACTAATTGTTTAAATGATGATGTGGTCATTTAAAGGAATTGAAAGGCCAATATGAATGAGTATGCAATATAATACTTCCTCCGTCCTATTTTAGTTGTCTCATTTTAAATATTTGTATTTTTTAAGGAATTTTCTATATAAGGTTAGTACTCCATGTGATCTCATCAATTTTCGACACACTTTATAATACTCTAATTCATACTACTTCTATAAATATGATTCTTACTGATTCCAGTTAAGAGTCTTGATAGAATTTGAACTCTCTCTCTCTCTCTCTCTCTCTTTCTCTCACTCATTCTATTGTTGAAGCAACCATGGCCGAAGATGATTCATACTACTTAGAGAACATGGTGTGTTGTATAGATGGTCCATACTCTTTCAGACTAGTTTCTCAAGTTCCCAATCCAGAATTGAGTCTCTCCACTGCAATATTCCGATTCAACCATACTCTGGTTCAGCTATCTCAGTTTCTTTCAGAGGAAGGGGAGGAAATCGGAGACGCGCGAGAGACTAATAGTACCACCACACACCATACTATGGCATGCCCAGTGCCACTCAACCATTTTCTTAATCCTCACACATACTGCCCATTCGTCCGGCAGATGGTTTCGGACTTGGGCGTTCACCAAGATGAATTTGCAGGTTACGTTGCATTAAATCTTGTTCGAGTTGCTCCGCTGGCAAATACGGGTTCGTTCGATGTTGAATTTGAAGTTGGTGCAGAGACTCGCGAGATAACCTTTTATTTTGAAGAAGTGGAAGAGGAAGAGATTGCTGATTTGGTGTTGGATGAATCTCTTGAGTCTGCTCGACAGAATAGTCTTGCCATTGTTGCACCGGCATCGGCATCTTCGCTGCAAGAACTGAAGAGGAGTATCTTTCAAGAAGACGAGTTCAGAGAATTGATGTGTGTGGTCTGTCAAAAAGAATTCTCTGCGGGTGAAAAAATCATAGAGATGCCTTGCTCTCATATATTTCATGACAATTGCCTTCTTGACTGGTTGAAGGGGCACCATAGTTGCCCTGTATGCAGGTTTCAGTTGCCAGACAGCCCATGATGGGCCATTAAATATATATTCTTAAATCTTAATCTTATTATTTGCTTCATTTATTTTTTAATTTGTTTCATTTCTTTAATTTGTAGACATAATCTATGTAAACATCTCTTGTTATTTGTTATTGTTATTTTTTAATGACCAAGATATTTAGGTCTCTTAAAGCATTTGATGTCCAATAACTCTATATAAAGTGATCCTCTGAGATAGAATGGGAGTCAAATTCATTACTGTTATCAATTATTGTAATTTTTGAAGTTGTATGTCATTAGTGGTTTCTCTCTGACATTATGGATTACGCATGGATACCCTGGTCTTAAAAGAAATATGGATTATATAGAAAATCTTAACAATGAAAGGGTAAAAGTCTTGTAGTCAAGGGATTGAAGATTGATTAGAAATATTCACATATTTTACTTAGGTTTTTAGAAATATTCTTATCTTTTGAGTGGGTTTTCTGTACTAGAAGTCTACGTAGATTTAGATTACAAAATGACTAAGAAATCTCACATTTATATATTAAACCCTAGGTCAAATTTCCATGAATGACCCTCTTAAATAGGGAGAGTTCCACACGGACTGCTGCTTCTCAGCCGACTATGATATCTTATGAGAAGGGTGGCTTCAAGATGCCCAAAAATAAGCCGTACTCTCTTTCCTCTATTCTTTCTGCTTCCCCTTCTTTCTCTTCAGTCTTTCCTTTCTTCTTCTTCCCTTCTTTATCTTTCTCTTCTATTATCTTTCTTCTCTTCCTCTTTCTACCAGCAAGACTGCTGCCGCCAGATCTCCAGATTGCTGCCCAGGCGAAAACCCAGCAGTTCAGCCCCTGTTACTGCCTGGGAGCCTCCTGCAGATTCAGCCGACTCTGCTGTCCTCCTGCTTCTACAGAGCCAGCAATCACTGTCGCCTGAGCCTGGTGTTCAACACCATCGTGCCCACTGTTTAACAGCAGACCCTTTCTGTTCTTCCTTTCTAATTCCCATTCCTTTATCAACCAAACTTCTCTCAACTCATTGACTCACTCTAACCCATCCTATCCACTGGCTTTCGCCCAACTACACCCAGTTTCGGCTCAAACCCATTCAGACAGCTGCAAACTTAGCCCGGTGGTTGAACCCGATCACTGAATCGACATTTTGTTCACTCAGAAATTCAGGCAAAGTTCAAATAGAGGCTGGGTTACACAAATTTCACCTCCCAGGGATACCTTATTTGTTAAGAGGAGTTCTTGTGATCTTGAGACTCTCGCTATAATGTTGGGTTCCACCTTTTCTCTTAAGGTAAGTGCCATTTTATCTTCTTTTTCTTCATATAATGATCATCATCGTCGTCATACTTGCACCATTGTTGGTTTAATTACATTGCTACTTTCTTATGTAGTTTGTATTTAACAAATCCTCTTATTGGTTGGATATTCCGTTTGATCAGGAATCTTTATTGAGGTTTGATTTTGATGAAAGGGAATATTGGGAGTCATTGACATTTACATTCCCCATGTTTACTGTCGAGATTTCTGGCTTTATAGGAGTTTAGAACAGTAAAACTAATTGAAATTAAAATTGGGATGAAAAGTGATTATTAATTATTTAATCTAAATATATAAAAATTAATCACTATCTCAACGTTGATTATAAATTATCAAAATCTGGGATAAAAATTACTTTTAATTCTAAGTCTCGATTTTAGATTATTATATAGTTTTCTATGTAATATTAATAAAATTCAATGGCCTAAATATTATCATACTTATTACATAGCTTAGTAACAAATTTAGGAAAATTTCTAATTCATCAGTTTTCCTTCTATCTAAATATCTATCTATTCTCCAGTGCGTAATTTAAAAAATTCATTTGAACATGTAAATGACCATTATTTAATGAAAAAGATTATATATTCAAGAAACACATAATTTTCTTCATTTTCTAAAAATTTTGAAAAGAAATAAAAATCAGAGGAGAGAGAAAAATATCGATCGATATCTTTCTCCTGTTTAGAGCTTTGAAAGATTTTAAAAAACCAAGACCGATTTGTCACTATAAACACCTTGAAAGCCTTGGAAATATCATGGGCAGATTTAGAATTGGCTAAAGAAAAATAGTGATGTCATCTGCACTAAATCATTTATCTACTAAATGCCCATCCAAATGTTAGATAGACTAACACTGAATCAACATATGATACACACAACTAATACATTTTGCAAACAACTTTACTACTTCACCAAGTATATTACATGCTACCCACCAATGGTTGACAGAGATCTTTACAAAATATATTTCAAAAACCAAAACATGTAAATGTCAACTACTCATCAAAGAGAAGTTGATGAGCCAAAAGCACCACCAAAGTTTTCAAGTACTCTACTTATCGAAGAGAAGCACTACTACTGCACAGGAAGACGCTCTAGGTATAGCTTTTACCTTTTGAGTTGCTGTGTATCTCAACTGAAGCCATTCCTCCCCCGACAATGAGCCAGGTATAGAACAAGTGATTTTCATTTTCTCTAACACCCGTGCATTTTTCAATAGAAAGCTCAGTAGAAGTATCTGCTTGTCTAGCTTCTTCAATAGACTATCCATGTCACAATCATCTGAATTACATTGTCCCACAAAACCAGAAATCTCTATAGTCTTTAGGTGATGCTCCAAACATGGAAATGTAAATGTTGATGACTCCCAATATTTTCTCTCATCGAAGTAAAATTTTGACCAAAATTCCTCATCAAACTGAAAATGAAATTGTTAAACTTCATGCTCTATCAAGTACAAACTACACCAGAAGGTTCAGTTAAAATATATATATATATATGGTGGTAGTGTGATGATGACAATGATAATAATAAGGAAAGGAAATAAGGTGGTTTTTCACCTCAAGAGAAAAAGTGTGACCCAACTTTATAACAAGAGTCTCAAGATCAAAAGATCTACTCAACAAATTAGCTATCCCAGGGAGGTCATATTTGTGTAATCCAACCTCTATTTTGAGACACTTCGTCTTGGGGATGAAGTCATTGAGATCATTCAATGTTGGAAGAGACATTAGCTTCACACACAAAAAAAAAAAAACTATGAAATAAGAAAACAAGAAATATGATAATTCCAAAAGAAAAGGTACAAGACATGTGGCAGAAATCTTTGTGGTAAAAATCACAAAATCTTTGTATTTTGCTCATTTTTCTCTTAATGGTATTTTTCTTGTCATCGCTCAAAAAAAGAAAAGAAAGAGTGCTCTATCTGACGATATGTTGATAAATTCATGGTAGATTTTCAGTGGTCTTCTACTTTTAAAAGAGGAGATCTTAAGGATGATGACTTTGATGAAATGCTTTCCCTTTTGCAAACCTTTATAAGATCCTTATTCATGAGCAACGAAAGGTTTATGGCGTATGGTGCCTTGGCTAGCAGGTTTGGATAAAATCCCCACTATTGATCGCCTCCGGACTAGAAGAATTGTGATAATAAATATCTATCATCTTTGTTTGAATGATTTAGAAATTGTTAACCATTTATTTTTGCATTGCCATTGTTCATACAAGGTTTGGGCTCAAATTTTGAATTTATTTTAAGTGAGGGGCTTTCTCTTGAAGTTTGTGCTTCTCATAAACTGTTGGAGGCTGAAGAAAGTTCTTCTTGAGCTGTCTGTTTTCTAGAATCTAATTTTGTTTACTACGTTCTGGTGCTTGTGGATGAAGAGAAACAAAAAGGGCATTTAGAAGTAAATCCAATCCAGTTTCTCAGGTGGTGGAGAAAGCTTAGTTGAAGACTATATCATGGGCCCTTGTTCTTTTATTATTCATATGAGTTTCAAAATCAGAATTTAAAAAGAATTCTTGCATGTTAGAAAGAAAATTAGGTCGCATAGCCCTCCAGAAAGCTTCCATGAACTCAATTTTGGTGTCAGTTATTACATGGATAGTGAATGGGTGGGAATTGGGGCAGTAATTAGAGATTTCCTGACAAGCATGATTCTAAGTTTTCTTTTCAGGCTCAAGCTACAAATGGAAATAGCAGAAAAAAATCTATCTTACAAGTATGCAAGGATCTGAAAGATCTAGGGATTACTGTAACTCAAATTAAAGGGGATTCATCCACAACAGTTCATTCGGTGAAGAATCTTGAACCCTTTGCTATCCTTGGTCTCTAGCAGATATTGTTGAAGGTATAAGACATCTAATATTGGTCAGTGATCACTCTCACAAGCACATTCCAAGAAATTCTAACTTAATAGCTGATGAACTAGCCAAAGTTGGAAGGAGGTTGTCACATAGATAAGTTTCTTTTAGTTTGTTTAGCAATACAGTTGATGTTTAGTTTTGCATTTCCTTCATTAACAAATAAAATTCGTGCCCTCATATTACTATTTAAATTCCTCAATAGAGTAATATAAAGTAAAATAGAAAAGTAGAACTTAGAAACACAACCCTGGATAGATGGGATCAGTGATTATTGTAATGATGATACTATTATTTCAATTCTCAGAGCGACAATGAACTAATTGTTTAAATGATGATGTAGTCATTTAAAGGAATGGAAAGGCCAATATGAATGAGTATGCAATATAATACTCCCTTCGCCCTATTTTAGTTGTCTCATTTGAAATATTTGTGTTTTTTTAAGAAATTCTCTATATAAGACTATCACTCCATGTGATCTCATCAATTTTCGACACACTTTATAATACTCCGATACAAATGAGACCACTATTTTGGTACAATTCTAAAATCCATATAGAACAACTAATTTGGCACAGAGAGAGTATATTATATTAAAAAGTTAACACGCACAATTTGAAATTTAGTTCTCCTCAAAAATTTAATGTAGCAAAATATGGAAAGGCAAGTAGCATAATCCCAAGTAAGTAAATATTGAAAAAATGAGGAATATTGTGAAAGCCATAATGCATACCTGAACACAATGTTTGGATAGTTTAAGAACTTCAGCATGGCAAACATCTTTAAGCAATGACAATACAATAGGATAGAACTCTGACTCATATTCCTGTGGCTCAGAATTGCAAAACCAAAGATCTAGGTATGCTTCCTTAAGCATTAAAATATCCTTGAAAGAAAACTGAGCATCAATGTTGCTTAACCAAAGAGAAACATTCAGAATTTTGAGGCTTGGGACTTGAAATTTAAATGGATCAAAAACCTTTACGGGAGTACAATTAAAAAGATTCAAGATTTGAAGGTTTGGGGCTTGAATCTCAATTTCATCAACGTACTGAATGTCTTCAATTGTTAAACGCTTAAGTTGCGAGTCCACAGTTGAAGAAGAAATATGGAGGAGATGATCAGTATCAAGAAAGCAATCTTTAATCTTAAAATCTTCAAGCAGAGGACACCCGTCAATCAATCGTCGGATCACAATACCAGGTGGATCTATGGTCTTCAAAGACAATACTCTGAGTGATTTAAGGCTTACAAAATCATGTGGGAGCAAAATCTTACATTTCCACAACTTTAAGGAAGTCAATGTCTCACATTGTAGTAGCAAAGAAGGCAAAGTATAGAAACCCTGGGAATCTTCAGAGTTCTTCAAAATAAGTTCCTCTACACCCTTCGTCACTGCTTGATGGATCCAAGCATCTACATGAGAAGCAAAAATATCCTCGTTGCAATGAAAGTATAAGCGAAATCTTTTTATCTTTCTAGCAACATGGAGAAAAAGCGACCTGTCCACAAATGTTATAAAATTCCTGTAATCTTCAAAATCTGTATCATCAAAATGAAAATCCAAAGTGAAAGACCAAATCCCCTTCCAACGTCTTGACAAAATGCCTGTGCGAACAGCATCCTTGGTGTTCAAAAGAGAGAGAATCCGTACGAGAAGCTCGTCCGGCAAAGCACTAATCCGGTCTTTTCTAGCTTCCATCACCAATAGAAGTTCTGTTTTCTGCTTTAAAAAAAAAAACAAAAGAAAGCATTCAAGATTTCACTATTTGAATGTGGGGTTACATTAGAAATGGAGTACGGGTCAAAGAAAGCATGGAAATGAGAGATGATGAGGAGAAAAGGCCAGGAAAGAATGGAGCAACTTGAAGTTCCCCTGTAATTCATTTTTTTTTTCTTTTGAAAGGAAACACTTTAATAAATGAAATGTGGGTTCTATGAAGCTCAGTCACCACTGCTGGGCACAACCCATTTTTGTAAAAGGGAAGAAGAAATAAAATAAAAATAAAAATCCTAGTTCACATTTCAAAATTAACTCTATCAGGAAGGGGAGGGAAAGGGCAGAGAAACCCTTCCAACAAATTGCTTTTCTTCCCATGAAAGATGGGACATGACCCATCTGGATAAAGAAATGAAGAGCAAGAAAATTCAGGTTTTTTTTTGCAGAGAAGAATGCAAAACAAGAAAGCTGAGAGAGAGGGAGAGAGAGAAAAAAGAAGGCATACCTGAACTGGTTGAAGGGAAATGTGATTGCCCCTCCGGAAGTTGGGGTTTTTAAGCGAGGGAAATGGTTTCAAAACCGTCGAATTGGCTACACTATAAATTTTCTTGAACAAATTAATTAAATTATATTTTTAAAGGATATAAAATTTAATAATTAAAAATAAAACAATGACATTTTGAAAGCTTTAAAATATATATGTATTGTTGTTTCTTATCGTAGTTCTCAATGGTAGTCTCGTGATCAGATTGCAGCATCGCCTTCTCGTACCATACATTGCTACATCACTTTGTCTCGTGTGCAAATTTGTGGATTGCAAACAAAGCAATGAAGAGTTTGAATTGAATTATATTTTTTTTATATAAGAGAGTGATAAACAAGTAAATTAGGTAACTCAATTACCCAGTCGAGTAGATCCTACTCGAATTAATTTTAAATGGGTTTGGGTAGATTTGACTCATTTATTAATTAGGTTAAAAAATCTAGACCTATACTCTCTTAAATTAATTTGAGTTAGATTTTCGCAGGTATAATTAATAATACGTAAGCAATAAGAAAAAGGACTCTCTCTGAAAATTATAAAAATTGATTTTTTTATTTATTTTCAAAGAATCCATTTCTATTGAAGATTAGAGAATTTAATCAGGAAAAAGAAAAATGCTTTTTACACTTAGACAGAGTTTCACACATTGAAATCAAAATAAAAAATAATTCTGAATTTTTTTCCCTTCAATCTAAAATTGAAACATTCCTAAGAGAACTAAGACCTTAGCCTGGCAACTCATATCTGCAAATTGGACAAGTATGATTTTCCATCAACCAAGTAAGAAGACAGTTGGGGTGAAATACGTGAGAACAAGGCATTTCCATCGTCTCCTCGCCCGTAGAGAAGTCTTCTTGACAGACTATGCACATCAAATCTGTAAACTCGCTTGCCTGAAAGTTGCTTCTCTTCAGTTCCTCCACCGCAGACTTCGACGCCGGTGCAGAAACACGCCGAGGAAACTCGAAGAACTCATCAATGGGTGAGTCCATTTCAACTCTTTGATAGCACAACAAGCCCACTTCATACTCGACCCATACTGTGCCGCCGGTCAACACTGCCGGGACATGATGTCGAAGTTGTGACGTGATCTTATCTACAACCAGCGGTCGGTCTTCGGGATAAATGGAAAAACCTTCCAACATCTGTTCAACAAGTTGAGAGGTTAAGTGGGGAAGCAAGAAATCATTGAGGGTCCAAGTGAATACTTCAGACTCTTGAAACTGTGGTACATCCAGGTAATGCTCTTCATCTTCTTCGTACCGAGTGATCATCGTATGGTTAATTCGAATGAATGCTTTCGATGATTTCCTTTCGGGTTTCATAATCTTAGAAACTTGCCTAAAAGAGAACTCCATCGCTGCTTGCAGGGAATGGAATGGAAAAGTTCTGTAATGCAGAGGGATTGGAAGGGTAGGGCTCGGGTTTGGAGGTTAGGGTTTGTCTGGCTTTTATTTGATTTGATACGTGCATGCATGGGACAGATGTCAGGGTCGGTGAAGGTAAAAGGGTAGGACTAGAATTACAATCCAATTGGGATTGGGTTTGGTGGGTATTTGGTTGAGAGTGAAATTGGGAGGAAGATAAGCAGTTCGGGTCGGGTCTTAAATATTGGGTCGGTTCTGAATGTAAGGAGGCCAAGAGAGGAGAGACGAGTTTGAGGTAATCGGGTTGGATGAAAGAGTTTGGAGGTTTTTGATTTATTTCTTATTTACTTAAATGAATTTATTGCTTTCAATAAATTTTCCTTAATTAATTTCTCATATCAATATTTGTCTAATTTGATCAGATTACTAATATGATAAAAATACGCATATTTGGGTCAATTTGATAAAATGGGGACAGTAAACTATTTATTGATTTTTATTTTGTTTTCATTTGATTTTCTAATTATCTTAATATCAAATATCACATGGCAAATATACAACCATTGATAAAACAATTTCTCTAATATCTTGATTTATTTAATAATTTATCAACTAAGTTGCCTATTTTAAAATCTTAATTAATTTCTTCAATTAATTAAAATTCAAACCTCACACAAATGATTTGATTAAATACATCGGTAAAATAAATTGCCTAAAATTTCTAGCCACATTACTTTTACCTTGATTAATTAAATTGGACCGGGTCGAATCATTACAAATCTAGTCTTTGCATCTATCTTGGTGAGAAGGTACTTTAAAGTTGTATGATTTTTCATGTTTTTGGACTTACCATGGGTTGTTCTTGTCTAGTCCGAGCTATGGGTATTCTGTAATTAATTTTAGGCTTCTGCTTTGAATGAATTCTTACCCATCATTAAAAAAAAAATTATAGTCACTGAAAACAACAATAGGTTCTACCAAATAAATTCGAAACTTATCCGAAGAAAATACAACCACAACGAGTTCTGTTGTGGAATAATTCATTTAGGAACTATTCAAGGTCCTACTTGCAAAGTAAATAACAGAGGGCTTTTTATCCTTAAGTTGTCCCAAAACAGCCCCAAATGCATATTCACTAAGCTCACTAATGATTTCAAAGAGCAAACTCCAATCGAGTGGCTACATAATAGGGGCAACAATGAGCTTGCATTTTATCTTTACAAAATCCTTGTGGCAAGCTTATGAATGTCCTTTGAAAAGAGGTTACACAATGGTCTAAGTCTTGAAATTCATAGTGCAGTGGACGCAATTCCACTTCCTTCTGGAATAGAGTCACAATATTTTAATACAAATAAATAATTATTACTTTATAAATTTTCAAAGGTATATATGTGCAAATTACAAAAATAATCATATGCCATAAAAAAATTCAAGTTGAGGGCAAACACTCAGAAGTTATTTTGAGTTCAGATTTCAATTGGATTTTTTTTTTTTTCTCACAGGCCATTAGCTCTTTAATTTGAACTTGGCTAAGTAACTTTTTGGGTTGAATCCAGTCGGATCTCAAGTCGAACCTGACCCATTCAAAGAAGTAACTTTGTTGGGTCATCTGGTCAGACCATCCAAATGCCATTTCTCTGTATTACACCCCAGTCTTGAGTTTTAGCCAGATAAAAAAAAACATCAGGTTCAAATGGGCCAAAAAAATTGACTGATATTTCAAACACTTCTGCCCATTTTGAGCTAAGATTTTCTTTAAATTTTTTAAGATTTTTTCAACTTCAGTTTCCGTCCAATTTTTTAGGGTAATGATTTTCACACCAGCAACTTTGATAGTTACACACCATAGAAAATCTCATTATTATCTTTTTTCTTTTCCTCTTTTGAAAACAAGTTACACCTTACATAACAAAGGGTAATAATGAGATTTCCTTTTATGGTGTCTAACTATTAAATTTGTTGGTGTAAAAATCATTATCCAACTTTTTATTGTCAAAATAAATAATACAAAGAAAGAAAAAATAAAAGTAAGCCTATCAAAGTTACTGGTGTGAAAATCATTATCCAAATTTTTATTGTTAAAATAAAAAATACAGGTGTGAAAATCATTATCTAATTTTTTATTGTCAAAATAAAAAATACAAAGAAAGAAAAGAATAAAAATAAGCGCCGTTGCCGGGGATCGAACCCGGGTCACCCGCGTGACAGGCGGGAATACTTACCACTATACTACAACGACGTTGGTGCCTTGCATTTGTAATTATATTTATTTAACTTATATTATTCCACCGTCCCAACGAAATCTATAATTAAAAACTCGAGTCAACTAGGCAAGTGAATCGATCTTTCAAAATTTTTTATTTTTTATCATAATTCGTTAATTATTGAGTTGAGTGAGGAAGGGAACTCAACATGTCAACCAAATAACTCAATTCAATTTTGTACAATTCTTTTTATTAAATATTACTAAAAACATACAATTAATGAAACACAAAATGAAGCCATATGTTACAAATAATTGTGAAGCCACCTATCATACTGAAGAAAAAAGAATGATAAAATTCATAAACAGTGCAATTAGCTAGCCAAGATTGATGAACAGTGCAAATCGGCTCACCGAAATTTATGAGCAGTGCAAATCGATTTCCTGAAATTGCAAGTTAGTTCGCCAAAATTCATGAACAATGCAAATTAGCTCGCCAAAATTCATGAAAAGTGCAAGTCGGCTCTTCAAAATTCATGAACAGTGCAAATCGCTTCACTGAAATTGTAAATTGACTAGCTGAAATGCACATGAACTATAAATATCAGCCCATTAAAATTTTACTATTCATGAAAAGGATAAAATCGATAATACATTGAAACCTGTGTCGCTAAATACAAAATGCCTGTGTGAGGATAGCTGGTTTAACTTATATTTTTATGTGAATATCTGAAAACAATAAAATTCTATAAAAATAAATAAGTGAAGAAAAATTATCTATTAACAACTATTTAATAAATAATTATCATTCGGAACCTCATAACCTACTTAATGTTTGTCAAGTTAGCCGAACAAGCTGACAAACAGTGTCAGTGACTCCACCCACGATCTGTTAACCCGTCAACGTAAACATCGATTCGATTCTCGTCAGATTTTTTTCACAGTCTCTTGATCGCAAAAGATGGAAGCTGAGAAAATGGTGGTGACTTTCTAGGGTTTTTTCCTTTTCAGCTTTTGATCGGTGTTGCAAACTTTCCAGTTCCTCCAAAGCTCTTCTCTTTCCATTTCACACCTTTTCTCCTCTTCTGATCCGGTATAATCGCTAGTTTTCTGAATCTTTCCATCGGAAAATCCGTAGAAAAACCTTGTTGAGAAAATCTCTCTTTAGATCATTATCTACATTTCCGTGTTTAAAGCAGTGCAGATCCTCACTGCCTTCGTTTTCGTTATTTCTTTGGCCCTTTGTCGTGATAAATCGGAAGATCAGACCTCTTTTGGTGGATACTTGTTCGGAATACCCAGGCGGCTCAACTCTGCGTGTGTTCTGGAGGTTTGTACCGTTAAAATCGACAAAAACTGGTTTGGTTCTTTACGTTTTGGAGCATTCTACTGGAAAAAGCGCAAGATCGGGGCGTTTTTTTTGTGAAAGAGCCAAAAAAATCCATCTGGTGTTCTAGAAGCCTTTTCCTCCCTCAGCTGGCGATAGCGATCTAATTTTCCATCTTCTTCCCCAATCTTCGTTGAGGATCGGCTTCAGATCATTGAGAATTAGTTTCTCTTCTGTTCTGTTTTCTCTGTCAATTTGTCGGTAAAAAGCGATCTTGAGTTGCCTTGCTTAAAATTTTGGAAAGTTCAATCATGATCCGCTCATTAAAGCAACCGGTTCCTTTTCTCCCCTTCTCTGATCTCGGAAACCATAGATTGGCATCTCCAAAGCTACAACTTTCACCTTTCCTTTCGGTGTCTCCCTTGAAAGGCTTGAGATCCTCTCAGTCAGTACAAAAGCCCCTTTATCTGGCCTCTGCAGATGGCCTTGGATCTTCGTTGGAAGGGAGGAGGCACCGGAAGCAGAATTTTGAATGCCAGGCATATGAAGCTGATCGATCAGAGGCAAATGTTCCCATTCCTGACAAGAATGTAAAATCTGCTGCGGCACAGAAGGTGAAGATTGGCATCTATTTTGTTACGTGGTGGGCATTGAATGTGGTGTTCAACATCTATAACAAGAAGGTCCTCAATGTCTTCCCCTATCCTTGGCTCACGTCGACACTCTCGCTGGCTACTGGATCACTGATGATGCTGATCTCATGGGCCACAAGGATTGCCGAAGCACCAAAGACAGATTTTGAGTTCTGGAAAACCCTTGCACCGGTAAGAAGAGTAGATCTTGTCCTTTGTGGTTCCTGCTTCCAAAACTCTAATGTGATATAATTGAGTCATGAGTTTTGGTGACTCAATTTTTATTCCAATGATGTGTAATGTTCGATGGGAAAAACTAACCTTACCAAGTTAAGTAAAGATTGTGGATATATCAATTATAAGAAACAATTTTTGTTTAAGCATTTTTACTTATTTGATTTAACAAATAAAATGGAAAGTTGACAACTAGCTCACTTCAGCCATGTATTTTAGTTAATTTAAGTTAGGTGACTATATATATTTAACTAGACTACTTTGTTTTTAATTCTCACATCATCAACCTTTATTTGATTTTATAGGATAGTTGGACTTTAACTCAGTATCAATTTTCATATAATGAAAGTTGAGTCATGAGAACGTTGTCACTCATTTATCAGCTTGGCTCGTTTCTTTCTGTTTTGGTTGCTAGAACCATGGAATTGGAAAATTGTAAAAATTGTAATTTTTTTGAAGAACTCCTTCGTGGGTGATAAAGATTTCTAAAATGGGAATTATGAAACCCAGGGGATTACCGTTTCAAAATGATTTGGGACTTATTTGCTAGCATGGAATTCTTAGGTAAAATTGGAGTTTTGTGGAAATTACTAGAGAATTTCTCGTTTGGTGATACTAGAATTCTGTAATTGAAATTATGAATTCCAGAGAAAACAATTTCTAGGATAAAAAAAATCCCGTCTTAAAGTTCAGATGGACAGAGTCGCAGTATTCTCCAAAAGAGCCCATTTTTGTATGAAACCAGATTCCAGAGTGAGTATTGTGAAAATTCATTGAAGCTCCATTTTCAGGGGCTATAAAATTTGCTTCTGAAAGCATTATTTTGTGATTATAGAATCAATTATATTATGGAACTCAAAGATTCCAGTTGTAACTCCAAGCATACCTAATGCGAAAAGGATATTGCAAGTAGTCATGGCTAATTCCAGAAATAAGAGAAGCTACAGGTCCCAAGGTTCTCAAATTAGGTGTTTAGGATTTGATATAAAACATTTGGGGGTTTTTGAGTGTTGATTGTTTGTGTTTGTAGGTGGCTGTAGCACACACCATTGGGCATGTTGCGGCAACAGTGAGCATGTCCAAGGTAGCGGTGTCGTTCACGCATATAATCAAGAGTGGGGAACCGGCTTTTAGTGTTCTGGTGTCGAGATTTCTGCTTGGAGAGACATTTCCAATGCCAGTTTATCTGTCGTTGTTACCCATTATTGGTGGATGTGCACTTGCAGCTGCTACGGAGTTGAATTTCAACATGACTGGTAAGGAAAGAAAAAAGTTTATTTTTTGGAATTTTGTAAATTTTGCTTGGTTCTCTCTGTGGAGGTTGCTAGAATTGATTTGTTTAACTTTTGGTGATATTTGCTCTTCATTTTTTATGTACTATTGATGAAATGTCTGTGACACGATGATACTCCTAGTAAGAATATGGGGCGAGTCCATTTGATAGCTAGGATTTGAGAGTCTGAGGGTTCAAAGAAGAAATTTGGATTTTTTTTATAGTGTCTGTGTATTTCACGAATATGCTTATATCTTTATCTTCTTTAGATTCCTAAATTTAGATTAGCATATCTTTAAAACACACACACACACACACACACAGAGATGTCTTTGTTAGAACTTTGATTTCCACTCCTTTCGGTAATTCTCTTTGGTTTTCGCTGATAGATGATTTCCACTCCCAAGTAGCTTTCCATGTTTTCTGTAGTTCTTTTTCATGTCATGTGATTTTGGATTTTTTTTTATTTGTTTAGTCATATTGCTTCAGTGATCTGGTTATTGTGTAAATGTTGTTTATATGCCAAGCTCAGATGCCTAGAGTTTTTTAGGAACTATTTTATTAAATTTCCATCCTTGTAAATTATTTATAGTTTTAATTGTTTATCTTAATGTTTTGAGCTGTTGCTGATAGAGAGGTTTGATTTTGCATTTTTGTCATGATGCTAGGGTTTATGGGGGCGATGATATCAAATCTGGCGTTTGTATTCCGGAACATATTCTCAAAGAAAGGGATGAAAGGGAAGTCAGTTGGTGGAATGAACTACTATGCATGTCTATCTATGTTGTCCCTTGTGATTCTCACTCCCTTTGCTGTGGCAGTGGAGGGCCCCCAGATGTGGGCAGCTGGTTGGGAAAAAGCGCTGTCTCAATTCGGTCCCCAATTCATTTGGTAACCACAAAAAATGATCCATTATTTTCTTGTATTCCTTTGTACTTATCTCATTTTTTTTTGGCCTGGTAGTACACTCACCCTCTAGCTGGAAATGTACCAGCATGTAATTAGGAAAATTTCATTGTTATGGTAAGTGGGGACCTCTGGCATGACAGCCACATGATCATGTTCAGATAAATCTGGTTTTTGTCACTGATGCATTATTTAGCTTTGGTAAAAACTTCATGCTTCTTTTTAACTGTCTCATGTACATTGTAATTCTGGGGATGTCTAGGAAAAGTCAGGGCTTTGGCACTCAGTCATCATATGTGATGGACCCCATTTTTATACATAGAGAATGGGATTCATGGATTACCCCACTGTTGATAGTGCGCCCCATTAGATCATTCTATGTTTCAAAACCATTCATAGAGTTTCCAATTTTTCACTGTTAATGATTAGACTTGGCAAAATTTGACCCGACCCGATTATCCAAACTGAACCCAAACATTTTAAATGGAGTATGGGTTTAAAGTTTTGTGAACCGAACCCGAAATAGACCTGACCCGCCAAGTAAGTAATGGATTGAGAGTTGTTGACCAAAATATGAAACTGACCTGACCGGACCTGAACCGAACTCGAGTAATTTCAATGGCTATGCATTTAAAATTTTATGATGCGAACCCAAAATAGACCCGAACCAACTTACCCGTTTAATTAACAAGTAATGGGTTGAGCATTGTTAACCCAAATTCGAATAAGATCCGACATGAAACCGACCCGACCCATTGCTAGGTCTATTGATGATAGGTATTTGCAGGTGATCTGTTTAATTGATTGGGAAGTTCACCCAAATAGGTTTCTGCACAGTGTACATGTGAATCATGGTGGGAGGAAAGTAGGTTGAGTGGTTGGGATTGATCAAGAGTAGGTCCTACATATGGTGCACAATTTTATTAAGTGGATAAGATACCTGTGATTTCTCCAGTTTTGTCGTAGTTCTTGATGTTTGCTGATATCACCCAAAATTGGAATTACAGTTCTAGATGAATGTAAAAGTGGGAAGCCTTCTTTTTTCTTGTAAAATCCTGTTAGTTCATGTAAAATTTGTAATTATTAGTGTTGAGCCCTTGTATGGTTAGTGCCGATTTATACATTGTGTAGACCTGCCTATTGTAAACAATAGGGATGTTGTGGGTAAGCATTTCATTGGTTCCAAGACAATCTTCATTGTTCCATGGTTCACCTATGGAAGCTTGACATCATAATTTGGTAATATCCTCCGTTGTTGTACATTAGGGCAGCAGATGTTCTAGAGTTTGCGAAAAACTTTGTTACATTACATACTAATTTCTAACTATTTTATCCCATTTTACCATTTCAAAAATCCATTTAGTCCATTTCTTTACTGCAATGTGTTAAATTACTTATGAAGCCTGACTTAGCACTTTGGTCTGGTAGTTAAACTGTTGATTATGTTGCTAGACACTTCATTCCCAAAAATTAAGTTATTATGTTTGCTTCTCTCTCTCTCTCTCTCTCTCTTTCTCTGTGTGTGTGTGAAACATATTCTGTAATTGTTTTTATTTCTTACTAATCCCAAAGAAAAAAAAAAAGATGTGTGATTTTTTTTCTTGCCGTGTAAGTGACGAATCAAAAGAAATTGTTTCTCCTTTTCTTCCCCTGATTCTGGTGATCAAGTAATTGAAGTAAAATTTAATTTGGATCATGTGTGAGCAAATTGTTAATTGAAGTAAAATTTAATTTGGATCATGTGTGAGCAAATTGTTTGATATCATTTTTTCTTTGTTCTTTTCTTTGACTGGTGAAAGTAATTTTTGTGGCTCGGGATGACAATGCTGCAGGTGGGTGGCGGCTCAGAGCGTCTTCTATCATCTATACAATCAGGTTTCATACATGTCTTTGAATGAAATCTCTCCCTTGACATTTAGCATTGGCAACACAATGAAGCGGATATCTGTGATTGTCTCCTCCATCATCATCTTCCACACACCCGTCCGACCCGTCAATGCCCTTGGTGCTGCTATTGCAATTCTTGGGACCTTCCTCTATTCTCAGGTAAATTTCTGTTTCCTCCATTCTCAGGTAAATTTCTGTTTTCTTTTGAATGAATGTTTGCATATCTTTTGTCATTTTGTTTTCATGAATGGACTTAGTTGCTCTTTTTAGGACAAGTCCATAAATATCCAAATGCTTGGTGATGATGGTGTTGTCCGTTTGTATTGCCCGTGGGTGACAAAATTTTTGGACCCCCATGTGGGACCCACCTAGGTCCCATTTGAACGCCTTAATCCCCCTCACACCCTACCCTATCACGCTAATTGGATCGCTACCTATTTGAACCCATTTTGAGTTTATCTCATCATTGAATTGAAATCCATGCAAAATTGCTTTCGTTTCGCGTTGATTTTGGGACCCTTTAAATTGTGACTTTTGATATCGAATGGACCTGATTTTTTATAATTAGTATCATCCAGAAAATACCCTTCAAGTGGACCCAAACCCACTCCTTGTAATCCACCCACAGGCCCACCTGTACAATGTCGTGCATGCATGTCGTTGCGCAGGTGAAACCGTCTCCCATTTGTAATTTTCAACATGGATGCTGCCCATAACTTTGTGGAATTGGCTAAAGTAACCTTTGTAAGAAAATATCTATAACATGCTTATTTAGTCCCATGCATGACTTGTTTCGAGTCATTAACTCAATTAATGTATGAAAGACATGCAATGCTTTGTGATTGAATAGCTTTGATAAGTCAAAAATTCAAAACTTGCTCTTGATGGTTGAGTTTCAAATTGAGTTTTTGGCTAGTCTGGCCAAGTTTTATTGTCCTGACTCTTGGCCAGACTTGCTTGACACGACATCCTATCAAGTCAAATGAGTGTTTCTGACAGAGTCAAATAGAGTTCCTAGAGATGGTACCTTCCAAGCAATTGTGATTCGTTTTTATTGACCCCTTCAAATAATTGTTAGTTCTTGGTACCTTCCAAGCAATTGTGACTCCTTTTTGTTGACCCCTTCAAGTAATTGTTAGTTCTTCTATCATAATGAAATCATGCTCATAGTCGGAGGAAATATTGGATTTTCTGTAGATGATTTGTGATTAATGAATTCAAGTGAAATCTTCCAACTTTTAGTGCATCCCAGAGTGAACCCATCATTGGTGTGTCATGGTTGATGCATTTCAATTTACCTTCATCAGTATATTCTTATTGTTATCACTCCCAAACAAAGGTTCCTATCTGGGCTGCTACCGCTCCAGCTTTCTTGTTCTATTTTCTGAAGGTGGCCTGAAACATGTTTTCATCATGCTTCCCTGTTCTCATAAACGTTGTACTTAATTTTTGAAGCTTGATCGACCAGTGTTATGTTCTATCATACCCATTTCCGACAAGCAACTCCAGATAAATGTTCTGGACTACTGAGATGTGATCTCACATCAATAACAAACTATAAGATTTCTAATACTCATCATCCCTGATATTTGTTTTGCAGGCAAAGCAGTAAAATGATCTTAAAGAGTTTCGTGTGTTCATTGCAGCCCAACAGAGCAGAGGGGTTTGTGTTTTGTAGATAGGTAATAATACTCTGGACATCTGAAATTTTTGTATAACCAATAAAATTATAGATAGACCTACCGGATTTCAGGTCCATGTGATCTGCAGGAATGGTGATAAAAGAGACGTTTTAGGTGGCGGTGATGTACTTAATAAATAACACGCCTCTGAATTTGGTACCACGTTCCAATTCCAGGCAAACAATTCAAAAAGCTAGTTGCTTATGTTCCTTCATCTATTGCTGGCAAAGCTCCATATTGATGAATATTGCAATATCTTGGTTTTGTTGGTCACAAAATTGACATAACCTCTACTTTGCTGCTCGTTTTGATTTTTTCCTCATTACATTCTTAATCAAGGATTTGAAAATAATTGTGATGGGAGGGAATAAAAACCAAGTGATCATCTTCACATCTAAGGTAAAAAATGCGGCAGCAGATACATTGTGTATTGGCCGCTACTTAATGGTTTTTTTTTCAGATATGCGTTGCGCCACATGCACATCATGTGTGGATGCTGGAATTCCTGGGTTTTGCGCTGGTACGTGCAGGGTGCACAACCGGCGAGTGCATTCCTTTATTTATTTATATATTTTGACTATTTTGTCATCCACAAATGGCGAAACTATTTTTTATATAAATAACACTCTACAGAAACTATATCATATTTTATAAAATCTATTAGTTAGTCGTTTTTACTTTTCATTCTCTTCGTGTTTTCTTTTTAATTTCATTTCTTTGAATTTTAATTAAAAAATATGATTTTTGGCTTTTTTCGATATCGTTGAAGCTCTGAGTTCCTTGTTAGTTCTTCTAGTAATGAAAGTTTTTATTTTTAGATTTTTCTCTTATATTTTAAAAATATTTTGTAATTTAAAAATAACATTTGATTATGTATACAGTCGCTATTTAATGATAAAATTATATATTTCTCACACGTTAATCTAAAGAAGAAAATGGTTTGACTGATGTGTAGATGGTAAAAGTGTGTGCATAAATTACTTAAAAAAAAATACGTGTACAAAAAGAACTTCTGATTTTAAAGTCGATGCAAAACCATGCTCCTCCTTATAGATTGAGTGGTCGTCAAGTGATTCGACGGCTGCATTGGATTGTCAGCGGTGGTGGTGGTGGCGGCGGTGGGGTGGTTATTAAATATTATTATTCAATTTAATTTGCAAGATGCATTTAATTTCATTTCATTGGGACTGATATTATGGATATTATATTTTACTGTGAATAATTAATTAATTCTGTAGGTTCTGTAAGTCCATGTGTTTAGAGTGAACGCTAGTGACTGACCCACAAGGATGTAATTTGGAGAAAATTAATATTGAAAGTTGGTCAGGAGTCTAGTAAAAGATGAGACCTAAAAAGCCTCTTCTTGTATGGGCGATAAATCCGTGATACGATTTTTCTCTTTGTTTTTTTTTTTAAAAAATCTAAAAATTTATAGAAAATTATGGGATTTATTTTTATGTAATTGTATTATTATTTAATAGACATTTGAATATCAAAATGGGGTTTTCAAGTTATTAGTGTAGTTAATTATTATAAAATGAATATATTGTAGAAAATTTACTTTGATATTCAATAAATTTTGGTAAAAATTTAGTAGCATTTCTCTTACCAATAAATTACCAAAATGATTACTCTAGGAGAATCTCCTACTTTCTCCTATGTTCTTCTAATCCAAAAATAGGACACCTTCAATGCCGTGCTTTTTAAAGCTCCTTACCTAGAAAAGCTTTTCGTTTACCTTTGGAGTTGCTCAGTGGAATCAAAATTTAATAGCGCTTTTAGACAGGGTTGGTCTTGGCTTTAGGCCAATTAGGACGCTGCCTAGGGCTCCTCAATATGATCAATAGGCTATAGGATTCCCACTTGCACTGCTTTTAGGGCTTAGGATTCTACCAATGCAGTGTGCCCAGAGCTCCTGAGATATTAGGGCCGGTGCTGCTTTTACACCCACCGACTTATAAAAAATCATAGAATTTTTACTGATAAAACAAAGCTCCTATCATTGGCATCAATATATTTTTCTAAGAAAACGACTTTAGACATATATAATATCTTTCCAACGTCAATTTTATTTAGAACTCATGACGAGAATGAGAAGATGAAACAGGGGTTCATGCCTAAGGTCCAAATATCGGCCGATATATATCGATTTTTTTAAACCGAGTAATATCGGCCGATACGATAAGTATCGGCCGTACATACCGAATATCGGTCACAATATTGGTATTTAAATTTTTTTTTTTTTTAAAACACCGATACGGTTTTTACACGGTTTTTCGCGGTTTTCCACGGTTTACGGTTCTCAGGGGTATTCACGGTTTTTCGCGGTTTTCGCGGTTTTCTACGGTTTTCCACGGTTCAGGGTTTACGGTTCTCAGGGGTGTTCACGGTTTTTTACGGTTTTTTGCGGTTTTGTCACGGTTCATCACTATTCATCACGGTTTTTTACGATTTTTTCACGGTTCCGATATCGGAGGAGAGAGAAAATGTCGATATCGGTATGAGAGATAAAAGTATCGGCCGATATATCGCCCGTATCGCATATCGGCCGATATTTACATATCGGCCGATATATCGGTCACACCGATTTTTGAATCCCTGGTTCATGCAATTATGCTGCCTTGGTTTTAGTTGTGGGGACATGATTTGATGATGTAAGAGAAGCTACGAGACCACCTAACATGATCAGAAAAAGGATTAACCAGGAAAATCATATAAAACACTAGCAGCTTATTCGAAGTTCTTCCCGACCCAATTAGCTCTGCTATGATGGTTACCTGAAACATTTAAAACCCAAAATTAAAAGCAAAATCCAATTGCAGCTCATAACACACTCTAACTCATGATGTTTGAATCGATCTTAGCTACACTTTTGCCAATGGATCTAATGATCTGAACTGATAACAGGGTATTGGGTCCATGGGCAATTTATATTCAAGCCTGCATATCCCATGTTCAAATCTTTCAACATCTCACCCTTGCCTTATCTGAGTGACTTTAGGGGAATCACAAGAAACCCGGAAGTGAATGATTTAAGATGTTTTTCTTAGGGGTTTTTCACGTAAATCTGTCTCTTCTCTTAACAGAAAGTAGTCAAAATGCTAATTAATTCTTGAAAGGGATTAATGAGAAAATGTAATCACATAAAAAACAAGGCTAATTTGATGTCTTGAAGCTTCACCCAACCCTACCCATTTGGTCTTTGATCTTTAACAAGTTGAACTTGCTTCAGATATAAAACCTGTGAAAATCATTTCTGAAACAATATAGATTTGTCTCTGAGGACATCCCACTCAATCTAATGGGACCAACCCAGAAATTGCTCTTCACCAAAGAGAGCAAGCCATAAAATTCTGTAAAAATAATAGAGATGTCATCAGTTTTCTTTTCCAAGAATTAAAAAGAAAAGTTGCAAGAAAGTTGCTTCTATTCTTCTAACAAAAGAGTCTATCTGTACTTTCTACTAATTAAATAGTGACTGAAAAAGAGGTGCCTAAATTCAAGAAATAAAAGTTGATAAAGAAAGAGGGATCGTTGCAAAAGGTTTTGGGTTTGAGCTTCCATGGTCTAATCTTGGTGTACCGTAGGGGTAGCGGGCTCACCCGTGAGGGTTTACGCTGGGTATCCTGCGGTTTTCCACACATAAATTAAAAAAAAAAATCATACATCTTTAAACTAAATAAAATAAATATTGTATTGATTTGTTTCAGTTAAATAGGTATGGATGTTTAACTAAGACTTTTTCTTAAAATTAGCATATTCACAATCTCTTTATTAGTTCTTTACGTCAATGGACCCCATTCAAGCTTGCATTTTATCAAATTTAATACTCAAGTCATAAAAAGTTGTACCTAAAGAAAGCAGTTTGTATTTGCTATAATTGCCACCAGATGAATTTGGATAATGCTACCTAACCTTTATTCAAATTAATGATTTTATGTCCTTATTGATAGTTGATATTTAGCAATTTAGGATAAATTTTGATCTAATAATGAATATTGATTGATAATTCATATGAAAAAAGTGGGACCCACTATTAGAAAATTGTAAAATTTTACTTAATTAATGTTTGAGATTGTCTAAATAATGGTAAACATGAGTTAATAACCTGCGAGAGTTGGCTTGACAGTCAAGAACTTGTCTGAGATATAAGATGTCTTGAATTTAAGTCACTCAAATGGTAGTTAATTTGTTAGATTGAAGTATTATTTTCTTTTTTTATATTTGAATTCAATTTTTATTGATGTCTATTTAATGCATTATCTTAATTAAATTAATGACGATAATTAACAATATTTATTTAATGAGTTATTTTCATAGTAAAATATAAGGGTTATAACAATTCAATAAAATCCATTTTAGAGGTTGATAGTCAAAATAATCTATTCAATTATCCATTTTTAATATAAAGTCATAAAAAGTTAGCTCCCATCGTCTAACTTTGGTGTGTCTAGGGATAAGGGTCCTCCTGTGAGGGTTTTACGTTGGGTATCCCGCGGTTTCTCACACGTAAATTAGAAGAAAGAGAGAAAGAAAAAAAAGTAAGAGAGAAAGAAAAAAGGTAAGTTTATTTTAATGTGTTCAAGTTCATGAAAAAAATCATTTCATAGACATTTATAGATAAACACTCTTCAATGAAGTATTTAATTTTTATATACTATTATTGGGAGATTGGAAATAATTAAAGGAAAGTAAGTGTTTTATATACTATTTATTGGGAGCTTATCACATGGCTATGGCATGTAGCCATGAAGATGGATCTTATCACATGTGGCTATCAAATGCTCTGTTGAATTATTAAAATAAATTTTAAATTGAATTATAAATACTGATTTAAAAATTATAATACATAAATTTAGTAGTGGTGAATAACTAATTACTTTCAGAATTAAATGCGCATATAACACTTAAAAGTCTACAAAGTGAAGCAAATTCTTATTATACTTCAATGTAGTAATTTATGAGATTGAATGTTGATTATGGATATACTTATACAGGGGTTCAAAATTTGCCCATATGAGATATTGGCCGATATTGACAATATCTCCGTCGAACTTTTTCTCTCTCATCTTTTTCTTTTTTCAAATATTGGATTTTTTTTTTTTAATTTTATCTAAGTTAAAAAAACAAAAAATCAATTTTTTAAAAATGTATTTTTCTGGAAAAAAATACATAATATCAGCCGATATATTGGTGGAACTCGGCACCGATTTTGGTTTTTTTTTTTTTTTTTTAAATTCAGCCAATATTCAAGATATTGGCCAATATTTTGGGCCAATATATATTGTAAATATTGTCGATATTTCTTTATGAAAACCGATACATATCCTATCGACCGATACGGAATATATTGACCGATATTAATACCTCTATATATATATATATATATATATATATCAAATTTTTGATACATATCGGCCGATATTACTATATTATGTGCAATTGGCTTGGTTTATGAAAATAATTCATTACATTTAATTGTGACACAGTTCGGGGTATGAGTATTAGGCAGGGCCCATTTGTTTGAGAACATTAAAAGTTAAAAGGTGAAATTAAATATGATGAGTCACAGGTGAATCAAATTGGAATACAAAAGTCAATTCTTAATTATTAAATTTTAGTGGCCACAATCACCACACTTTCTTGTCATATTATTTTTAAGAACAACTAATGGTTTTCACTAAAAATTGACAATTAAACTCAAATTTGATTGGATTCTATTTTATATTATTTACTTTCAACTTGAATTTTCAAAATTTTAATTAATTTCAACATAATTTTTAAAAAGAAAAAATGAATCAATTGTGTTAAATAGGCCTAAAAAGCCTGACGATCTTACACAGGCTTCATGGAAAAGTCCAATCTGGACCGGACTCAAATCCGCTATTACGAATTTATGATGGATTCGACCGGATTTCGGAGGGGCTTTCTGCAAAAGTCCTATGTATGCGGGCGTTTCTTAGAATTATAAAACACAAAAGAGAAAAGGATCTTTCTTTAACAAAAGCTTCAGGGGCCTTCTGCAAAAGTCGCTATTAGTTTGCCGTGGACGGATGACGCATCAAAATGGCTGGGGAAAGGCACAGAATCCATGTTTGTGAAGCACTCTTTGTTTTTGAAGATAACCAGAGGCCATGGCTTCTCTCACTTATTCTCCTACCCATTCCATTCCCACCTATCATTTCATTTTCCTTTTCAGCTTATTTCACTTCATTTTTTTTTATAACCAAGGTGTCCAAAGTCTCACCTGTATTTGGACAGGGGACATTTTAATTCGACTAGTCTTTAGGACATTTGCAAGCCTCCTAATCTTGCACACACCGGGTAAACAACTACGGAGAGTGGCTCAAGTATCCAGGGGTCTCACCTGTATTTGGACATGAGACATTTTAATCAGACAATTCTTTGGGGCATGTACAAACCTCACAATCCCATAGAAACCAAGTAAGCAACTATGGAGAGTGGCTCAGAGAGCTGTTGAACATGAATCGAACTCAAGACCTCCCTTCATGAGGAGAGCTTCTTGACCGTTAGGCCAACTCCCTCTTGAATTAATTTGGTGTGTTTTTTCCCTGTTTCATTTTCTCTCTTCCTTCTCATACTTTCTAAAGCACATAAATCTTGGGACTATTGCACAACAATGTGGCAACATTGGATGGATGTTTTTAAGCATATGAAAAATATAGAAAATATTAATTTTTTTGTGATACTTCATAATTACAATGAAATTGAACTCACATGGAAAAGATTTGTAGGCAGGGAGAAGAAAATGATTTCTAAAGAGAGCTCTCCCAAAGGGGGAGTACTATCTTCGTGAGAGATAGAACACTAATCTGTCACTACGAACCATATCAAGGTGAACCCATGAGGGTTGGGTTGGGTTGGCAATTAGGAACTCGTCTGAATTGCAGAAGGTCTTGGATTTCAGTCACTCTCAACACAAAGGGGCCACGCCCCAATGTGTGTGAATAGCAAGGTTTGCACCCCCTCAAGTACCCCCATCACTTATAAAAAAACTCATAGGATTTTGATCCCCCCATCAAACAGGCCCTTTACTGATAAAACAAAGCTCCCATCACTGGCATCAATATATTTTTCTTAGAAAACAACTTTAGGCATATATAATATCTTTCCAACATCAATTTCATTTAGAACTCAAGGAAAAAAATTGTCCACTGAAATGCAAATGGAAGCAAGAGAGAATGACAAGACGAAACAGGTGTTCATGCTGCCTTCGTTTTAGATGCAGTGACATGATTTGATGATGAAAGAGAAGCTATGAGACCACGTAACATGGCCACAAAAGAAATACCCAGGAAAGGCAGATACATCGCTACGAGCTTATTCGAAGCTCTTCCCGACCCAATTACCTCTGCCAAGATGGCTGCCTGAAACATTTGAAAACCAAAATTAAAACCACAATCCAATTGCAGCTCATAACAGAGTCTAACTCATGATGTTTGAATCAATCTTAGCTACAAATTTGCATTAGATCAAGATTAACTGGCCATACAGACAAAAATTGGCCAATGGATCTAATGATCTGAACAGATAATAGGGTATTGGGTCCATGGGCAATTTATAATCAAGCCTGCATATCCCATGTTCAAATCTTTCAACATCTCACCCTTGCCATATCTGAGTGACTTTAGGGGGAATCAGAAGAAACCAAGAAAAATCAAAGCCAGGTGCTTTAGACATTAGATGAACACTTGTGGCTCATGTTTATGACGAACAAAACAGCCAGAGTATTGATTTAGGTAATGACCTGCTGATTTCTCTAGTAATAATCATACTTGAAAATGGATCAAAACTTTCTTTGGTCTCTAATATAGAATATATAAATGAGTTGACCTGAAATGAGGTTGTCCAAATTTGCACTTGGCTTAAATATCTAAAGCTAAGTTGAATCTAGCTTGGTATGGTGCTCTAGCTGGTTTGACAGCATTAACTGAACTTGGTTCAAGCTTGAGCATGCAAATCAAGAAGATTCAAGCACAGCTTTGACAAAGTGTGTACTCAAGCTTGAATTACACAATATATAGAATGGATCTATCAGTCAAATGATACATACATCCCTAGTATTACAGCATATACTAAGGTTTAAAAAACCTAAAGCATTCATAAGAACCAAAATCTAGCTTTTCCTTCTCTCAAAGTGTGTGGTTGGCAACCCTCATCTCTGGAAATTGGAGGCTTCAATTCCAAAAGATTAAAGGTTTTGATCTTGGCATTGATCTTGGCATCTGGCAGATAGTAGATTAGGATGAAATATACTAAACAAGTGAGAGATTCCCAGCTAAGTTGGGATCCCATAAAAGATTTCAACCACTATACCAAGTGTTAGACATTTTCAAAATTAGGTTCTTAAAAAAATAAAATTTATTTTCTAAAAGATGTCATTTGAAAATCAATCATTTCACTAGAGATGTCCATGGGGAGGGTTAGTGACCCTCTGAAGTGACACTTGAACTCCATGAAGGGTGCTATGGAGGGAAGCTTAAGGTCCATAAATATATGTTTTTGGCTATATTTGGATTTTAAGTTTCTAAAACATTCTCTTTTTCTTTTCACCACTATTTTTTAATGTAATTTTTAGGTGATCATTTAGGCATTTGGGGCTGCAGTTTGGTACTGCAAGCCTCCGAGCAGCATACAAGCTCAGTCTAGGCTAGGGTATCCTGGAGGCAGATTTGTTGAGATCTGTTTTGCAAACACCAGTTGACTATGGTGTGGAGGCAACTACTGTTTTATACATGACTCCACCATTGTCATGTGTTCCACTCCAAATCTAGAATCAACAATAAGAGAGAGTTCCCCTCATGTACCCATTGCACTCCTCTCCACTCTATTAATGGCAGATTTCCTTATCTCCAGCTATGACCAATTATAGTAGCTGAACAACAAGGTTTCAGTCTCCAAACTCTCATAATCACTAGGTTCAAAATCTCCTAGTTTTGCCAAACACACTCTAAGATGCTGAGATATAAACAAGAAACAAAGACAAGGTCTTTAGGCTGGGCTGGTATTCAGGAATCATGTCAAATGGTGCCTCACAGAATATGAGATTAGTCCTCGAAATTAACTATGTTGGAACATGACAGAAATGAGTTCTCTGTTTCACCAATGGTTGCTCAAGTGACATGAAATTTTTAAGGATGTTGATTCATTGAAGAGGATCGATCGGCCTTCGATCGCCTGAAGTGTTATCACCTAAGGAACGGGTTCAAATGCAAATTTTTTACTTGTTTAAGTTTCTATCTGAATCACAACCTGATATTACATTGGATGCTGATCTACCTGAACTTGGTGCATCCCGAACAGACCTTTGATACTACATTCAAAATGGGCTTTCACTGGAAAATACCATTTAAATCATGCCATAATATGACAACTAAAAAGAAAAAAGGGAGTGGAATTTAAAATTGTAAAAATACCAAAAAACTTGTTAAGAGTGAAAAACTTGATGAAAATGGCAAGATGAGGTTTTGGCCACATAAGGTGCAATTGGTCTAACATAATTGGGTGAAATTGGTTGAGGATCAGATGGACAGGAGTATATTAACCCTTCATCTGTTCTGATCATTGATCAATGTCGTTACAATTTCTCATTAATCCCTTTAAAAATAATTCTGTAAAAATAATAGAGATGTCATCAGTTTTTTCAAAAATTAAAAAAAAAAAGTTGCGAGAAAGTTGCTTCTATTCTTTTAACAGAAGAGAGTAAAGAAGGAAGTGCTTAAATTCTTTTTTTTTTTGAATGATTAAAGTGCTTAAATTCTTATAAAAGTAAAGAAAAAAATTTGATAAAGAAAGAGGGATTGCGCTGAGAGAGCCCTCACTAACCATTGCAGAGAAGGTGGAGACTCCATACATCAAACAAGTGGTCTTGTACCAAGATTTCCCACCCAAGATTCCGTATACATTGGCGATAGAGAGGGGCCACTGGAAGAGCAACTCCAACCACACCGCCCCCAAGAAGAAGTTCGGCTTCTCCATGATCAAATAATCGCCGTAATCTTTCACATACCATTTCTTTAGATCCACAAGGATTTGAGGGTAGACCCAGATGGGTATTACCGTCTGGCCGTCTACCAGCGGCGCCACTACGGCCATGAAGTAGAAGAACACGAGGAGAACTGAGTCAACCACCTTGCATACAGGATTCCAACAGCAAGAAGAGGAAGTTGCAGCAGCAGCAGCGGCGGCCATGGCTCTTTGCTTAGTGACGACTACAGCGAGAACGGGCTGTACCGCCTACTGAAAATAAGTCATTTGGCAGCTGACATTATTTATTTAAAACCAATTTAATAAATAATATTAAATGTAAACTATTATTTTATACAAATCAAAAGAAAATGCTAAGTTTATCTTGAATTTATACTCTTTTTAATTTTTTATTAGTGTATTAAGTCAGTCAATTTGATATCTTAATTAATTCTTAAAAAGTCAATTAGTTCTATCTTATCTCAATTTAACATATCTTTAAACTAAATAAAATAAATATTGAATTGATTTTAACCTCTATTTTTTTCTTCAATTAAACAACTAAAGATGTTTTAACTAAGACTTTTATTTAAAATTAAAATATTCACCATCTATTCAATATAGTATTTTATAAAATTTAATATTTAAATCATAAAATATTATACCTAAAGTAACCAGTTTGGTATTTGCATATAATTGCCACCAGATGAATTTGGGTTAAACTCATGCTACCTCACCTTTATTCAAATTATTAATTTTATTTCCTTATTAATAGTTGATATTTAACAATTTAAGATAAATTTTAAAATTCTAAAATTTAATAGTTGATATCAGCCAATTGGGCTTTCTGCAAAAGTCCTGTGTAGGCGGGAGTTTCTTAGAATTTTTTTTTAAAACACCAAAGAGAAAAGGATTTTTTTAAAAAAAAACGTTCATTGGAGGGGCTTTCTGCAAAAGTCGCTATTAGTTTTGCCGTGGACGGATAACGCATCAAAATGGCTGGGGAAAGGCACAGAATCCATTCTTTGTGTAGCACTCTTTGCTTTTGAAGATATCAGAGGCCATGGCTTCTCTCACTTATTCTCCTACCCATTCTTGGTAGGCCATTCCAATCCCACCTATCGTTTCATTTTCATTTTCAGCTTATTTCACTTCATTTCTTGTTTGTTTTTCCCTGTTTCATTTCTCTTTTTCCCTTCTCATACTTTCTAAAACACATAAATCTTGGTCATTTGATGCGCATTTTTCTTTTCTGGTGCAGTTAAATTCTAATTCATGAATTGGGCTTGTAGGTTGAAACTTAGTCTTGTTAGGAGTGAAAAGCCCTTTATTTGATAGATGAAAGTGGAGTGAATTGGAACTGTATTACTGTGAAATGGGTTTTTGTCCATATAATAGCATGAAAGATTAGTGGGTTTTTTCAGAGATTCTTGGGTATTTTAGTGTCATCAGTTCATCATTGTTGTTATCTAGTCATTCTTCTGTCGGATGGGCTTTATGAGTTCTCTGTACCCAACCCGATGGAGAATTATGTGCTCCATCATTTAAAGGAATTATCCATTGTGAACTGGTTTATTCTTAACTGGATCACAAACATTTTATGGGGCTTAATTTGAAATTGCAACTTCAACAAACATTCTACTTATGGTTTTAAAAGCAACAAAATTTAATCATCGATATTCCTTGAGCTTAATCCAATGCTGAGTGTATCTTGAAATAGGTTCAAATTGGGATTAAGTTCAATTCATGGTGTGATAACAAGTATGAGAGAAAATAGTGTAAAGTTTAAACACAGTTAATTCCTTTAGCTTAATCCAATGCTGAGTGTATCTTGAAATAAGTTCAAATTGGGATTAAGTTCAATTCATGGTGTGATAACAAGTGGGAGAGAGAAAATAGTGGAAAGTTTAAACATAGACAAAGTAAAAACTTAGTTATCTGATTTTTTGCGAACCAGTTCATAATGGATAATTTCTTCTATCACTTATTGTTGCATAAAGCAATTTTTTTTTTGAAAGGTATTGCATAAAACAATTTAGATATGAACCGGGTCTTTATCTATTTCTGTTGGAATTAGCTTCCATTTTCCCATGTTCTGTTTTGGTTGGTCTCACCTGCCAATGACTGAGACTGTGATATAGGGTGCCCAGCCATGGATGGCAATGCTACAAACTTGTCCTGTCACCACGTCACCAACTGATTGTCAAAATGTGTGTGATGGTCGTTTTACCATGTGTGAATTGGAGCCATCATAATTGCTGTTTTTCTAATGAACATATAAAGTGGAGAGGATTGATGAATGTATCGTTTGAGTGCAATTTATATGTTTCATCTTGTTCGGTTTTGAAGCCTAGATATCATTGAAGAGTTGTCATCTGCATACTATTATGTGTTCTTTGGATATCAGCTTCTTGAAATGAATTAAGCAGAATAATATTCAGTGGGTGCTGGCCGGTAATGCCTATACTGGCCATTCAGTGGTACAGTTAAATGGGAATTGGAGAAGGATAGTTTCAGATGTTATTGCTGTAGTATTTCTGGCTCACACTGGCTGGTCATATATTCTCTTTCTTCTTATCAATAAGTTGTTTACAATTGTCTCTCAGGAAAAAGAAAAAAAAAAAGAGAAACTCTTATAGGCTGTTGAGAGAGAGAAAGGGTAAGTGAAACACTTCGCTACGCAAATTTTCTTTTTATGTTCATCAGAAATTGAAGTGAATACAGAAAATAAGAGGCAAGAAGCATGGGAGATGACTCCTGATGGCAAATGAGTTTCACTCTCTATAGTTTGACATTTCATTAAAAAAGAAGACTATAATTTGACATCTGTAAGAAGCTGGTGGAGGCTTGGCTTTGGGTGTTGGATGTGCTCAAGGTGCAATTCCCCTTGAAAAAGTATCTATTGTTTCCATATTGTGGGTCCTTGTAGAAGGAGAGAGACTAAAATGCTTCAAGATGTTAACAGTTCTCTAATTTATCATCATTTCGTCATCATCATCATGGTCGAACCATTTATCCCATCTAAATCGGGTTGGTCTCATAACTGAATTTGGGAACTTTTTTCTATGGCCAATTTCCTACCTAATGCCCATCAGATTGCTACCTTCAACTTTTGGTTGCAACAATGAGTACTTACCATTTGAAATGTAAAGATCTAAAGATGGTTCTTCTTTTGATCTCTAATCTCAACTAGGTTTCATCATTATGCATTTGATTTCATTGAAAGGGGGTCTATGCATTTGATTTCATTGAAAGGGGGTCTATGAGTACCATTCCAAGAGGAGGTGCTTCTCATGGCAGAAGTTGTTTTTGGAAGTTCTCTTTGATCTGGTCCTAACTTAATTTTACCAGGAGTGATGAAGAAATTGGCTGATGATCTACAATTTCATTGAAATATGGATTATGCATGGGTGGACCAATAATCTACATGACTCTATCAGGTGGACCCAAAGTCAACAGTATCATGATGTAAGTGATTCTGTACATCCCTACATGCCCCTCCAAATTATGGGCCTTTCTACATCGTCTGTCAGAGGTCGGGGTGGAGTAAGCTCACAAACATCCAAGAAAGCTATATTTATACATGTTAAAACATATGATAATCCTTGAATGGGGCCCAACTAATATATAATAGGGAGAGTAAGGCAGGGAGGGTGGATAGAGTCTGTGCACAGACAAGGGCTCCCTGAAGATCACCTTGTTAATCAGGTAAGGATATTAATGCCACAATTATCCCATGAAAAGGAATGCAAAGAATGGACTTCTAATCCAACATAGTGGTTTCAACTAATAAGTTAAATCAAATATAACAATAAATCCGTGTCTTTTTCTTGCACCTGTTTTAGAGTGTTTGACTTTTTCTTTTAATGTAGTTTAAATGGGAAAACATGAACTCGATATTCATCAGTTTCTTTCTGTATGTAGAATTGGGTTTAGTAGTGACAGTTGTTTGGTCTGAAGCTTTTAATTAGTTTTATCAGTTTTTAGATTGAAATGTTCCTGTTTGTATGTCCTTACTTATGTTCGAGGACACCATTTTTTGTTGTTGCTTGTAGTAGCCAGCTCCCCCACACCCCTTCCTAAAAAATACAGGAAAAAGAAATCTTACATTAGTTTCTTTGTCTGTGTTAGCCACTTGGGATCTGTTTTTCTTGGTGAAAGAAGTGAGATTTGTGTTACTAGAGCTCCTATTTCCAGGATTGGATTTTTGAGAAAGACTATAGAATGCAAGGAATCAAGGATAGGGAAGAAGCCAATCGAAGTGCCGTCGAATGTGACCATCATGTTGGAAGGGCAGGGTTTGAAAGTGAAGGGTCCATTGGGAGAGCTTTCAAGGACATACCCACGCGAAGTGAAGGTTGAAAGAGAGGAATCCGGGAATCTGAAGGTCTCCAAAGCAATGGAAACTAGAAGAGCCAACCAAATGCATGGCCTTTTCAGGTAAAACTATTTTTGTCCATTTCGAAAACGGCTGCAGTTTAATGTAATTAGAATGGACATTTAAGTTAAATCTTTTGGCATTAGTCTTGTTTATGGAGTCACATTCTATGGATAAGCTTCAGACCATATTTATTTATCTTTTATTTCTTATTCTGCCCTTCCTTTGCTGCAACAGCCAGTTTTGAGTGAGCTGATAATATCAGATTATCGTACTTTAAAAAAAAAAATATCAGAATATCTTTTGACGTAGAAAGTGTTCCACCTATTGTTCTATTAGATGAATCTTTTTGAAATTCAATCAGCAAAGGTATAAGTTGGGGTGATACTTTTGAATTCTGGGTACATTCATGAGTTTTTTTTTTTTGTTTCCTTTCAATGTGACATCGTCTCTTTTACTGCGGTGCAGAACTCTAACTGATAATATGGTGGTCGGTGTATCCAAAGGATTTGAAAAGCGACTCCAACTGATTGGGGTTGGGTACCGTGCCATGTTAGAAGGTAAAGACTTGGTTCTGAACCTTGGTTTCTCTCACCCGATTCGTATGGCGATTCCAGATGGTATTCAAGTGAAGGTGGAAGACAACACCCGAATTGCAGTCAGTGGATTCGACAAGTGTGCCATTGGTGAGTTTGCTGCTACTGTAAGAAAGTGGAGGCCTCCCGAACCATACAAAGGCAAGGGCGTCAAATATGCCGATGAAATCGTGAGAAGAAAGGAAGGTAAAGCTGGCAAGAAGAAGTAGAAACAGCTTTGTTTGCATCATTTTTGTTAAACAGTGTGTACTTTGAATATCATGGCATTTCAATTCTGCTCTCGTTCAATCTTGACAGTATGTGGACAATGTTTTTGAAAATGAATGGAAGCAGCATTTTTGTTGGAACCTCACTAGGAGCCCATTTTGTTCAGATTTCCTTCAAACTCTGTTTGGTTGTATTATCACTGCATAGACGTTTAGATATTAAAATATTTTTTTTGAATCTTACAAAATCAATAATTTCAAATGTTCGAAAAGAATTAATAAAAAATCACATTTTATCACCACATTAGTATTTTTTACATTAAATAAACAAGAATAAAAAATAACACCATTATAATAATCATAAAGCACATATTTCATAAAAATGAAATTTGGATAAAAAATAAAAAATACATATTCATGGAAAATTACATTATATGACTACATTAAATTTTTTTTTTTTACCTTACAGTTTAATTTTAATTTTAAAATAAAAAAAATTATAAATTCATTAAAACTTATTTTAAACACTACATTATCTTAAAAAGAAATTAAAATAGAAGTCATTTCAACAAATAAAAACCAAAATTTACCTTACACTTAATATTCATTCATCAATCGGTGTTCTCTTTATAATCTCGATTGAGATTTATATACAAATCAAAACCTAAATTAGAATAGAAATAAACAGAAATAAAAAGAAAGAAGAGCAAATAGAAAATCAAAAGAAACAAAGGAAAGGAAAATAAAGGCGGTTCTTCAATCGATTTGGGTTTCCAAATCCTGTACTGTTCGTCGGTGGCTTCACTGGCATTTCCACTTTCGCACGAGTTTTCCTCGGATTCATGTGTTGTCCATACGAAGCGTTTCCCCTTTCGACACGTGTTGAATATAGAATGCTGCATCATTTTAATGTCATGCTAATTAATGAGTAATAAATTTGACATGGTAAATACTTAAATAGCTATAAAACAAGAAATAAATATATGAAATACTGAATTTTGAAACCATGCCTGATTAACGTCGTTGTTGAAAGAGAGTTTGGAGACGCTTTTTGACACTATCATCCTCCCATTTTACACCTTCAAACTACTCCTTATCTCCTGTGATCTTTCTCAAGTTGGGTGCACTTTGAAGCCCAATGGAAAGCCTTTTTAGATGGGAGCATCGATTAACATAAATGTCTTCTAGTGATGGCCAATCAAGAACTACACTTGCTCGATAAAACCTCTTAAAGGTTGAGTGGGCGTGAAATATACAAAGTTTTTAATTGGGGAAAGATACGTTGATCCACTACCTCTCCATCTTCCATTGAAAATAGCTCCTCCATTTTATGATTGCCATCTATTGCTAGTGTCTCCAAATGCAAGAGCCCTCGTGCCACACTCAATGGGAAAGCACTTTTTAAAGAAGAATTAGATTCAATGGTCAATTCATGAAGGTTTTGGAAAATTGCAGCTTGCTCAATTGAGAGACTTGGAGACAAAACCTCTTTTGAAATCAACTTTTCAATGTTATCGCAATACCGTATCATAAGGTGCTCCAACTTTTTAAGACTTTGAGCCACACTCAATGAAAAAAGAGCTCTCATAGCTTTACAATTTTCTATATAGATCTTTTCTATGTTTTGTAGGCTCTTCGGTGGAACAACTCCCTTCCAAATGCTTATTAAATGTGGTAGACACTGCAAGTTTAGCACTCTTAATTTAGAGTGTACAATTTCTCCTTGATTTATTCCCTCAATATTAAATACCACTTGTACATTTTTGGAATAAAAGACTTCAACATTTTCCAAATTTTGCATTCTCATTAGCACATCTGTTGAGAGGATGATGACTGACTTGTGGCAATTTAAGATACGAAGGGTCTTTAGTTCACCAAAAATACCAGTTGAAAAAGGCCTACTAATGAATTTTCGTAAGCTATCCAAGCTATCATTTTCACACCTCTCAAACGTTAGCTCCTTAGTTTTTTCCAACAAAACCAAACTCCAATGACAAAGGGGTTCTGAGATCCTTCCAAATTTCATTGTCCTTTGGTATCTTAAGAAGTTAGAGTGAACTCCCACAGATACGTAAAATGTTTTTAGATTCCTCCAAGGGCTTTTAAGATCACTGGACAAGCACCTCACATTATCTATATCAATCTCTAGAGAGGTTAAGTGTGTCAAGGAACCCACTTCAACAAGGCTAGCATTGCTTCTGTATAAATCTCTTCTCACTACTTGTTGCGTGCCTTCGATTTCCCATCCGCTGAAGCTATTTGACATGTACAACTCTTGCAAGCAAACCAACCTCGATATCACATTGGGTGCTATTGTTTTAAGAAATGCAGTGCTTCTTAAATCCAAGAAAATTAGATTTGTTAGTTCTCCTATTTCTTCAGTTAATGACGTAATTCCTGTTGACCTTAGATGGAGTATCAGGAGCTTTTTGACTCCTCTAAGTTGAGATACATCCTTCAAATGATAACAATAATTAAGACAATTCATTCGAAGGTTTACCAGGCATGGAAATGATGGTGGAAGTGTTGAAATTCTAGTGTCACTTAGATCCAAGACCACAAGGGAAATCATCCCCTCGAACAAATTGTAGGATAATTTCTCCAAAGAATAACTATTTTGCAGTAACAATAGCCAGAGGCAATCCTCCACATTCTTTGGTAACTTCCTGAGTAATCTTGTGCAATTTTGAAGAGTCCGCAACATCACCTACGTTTCTCCTAAACAACTCCCATGAATCTTGTTCTGATAAGACGTCCACTTTAATCATCACTTGGCATTTCATCAAGTTGCATACACTGGCACTTCGAGATGTCAATACAATTCTGCAGCCCTTGTGGTCTTCCCCAATTGGAATCCCTACTTTAACCAACCCCAATTCTTTCCATAAATCACCTAAGATTAGAAGGATCTATGTCTCCTGCTTCAATCTGCTCGACAACCTGGATTTTCTTTGGTTTGATGACGTTTCTTCTAGTTTCAAGCCTAGATTTTCTCTAACGACCCTACTTGAACACAGGATTTAGGGTCCAACTCAGTGTGATATTGTCTGCTCTGGGCCTCGCACACAAGCGAGCCAGTACAGTTTTGTTCATGGGCCCTGGCCCACATGGCCAAGCCCAAAAGGCCTCACACTATAGTAGAGGTGGGTGGCCTCAAATAAACCCACCAATTTCTTCCTCCCAAACCGATGTGGGACTTCCCACATTAGTTTGGTGTGTTCACTGCCAAGGGCAGGGGTATCACATTTTCTGCTATTTCTCCTTGGATTTCTTTCACAGAATAATTCTGTGACACTGCCACCATTACAACATTAAAAAGCTTCTCTGTACTCACTTGCTTGCCTACTTCTTTCACAAGGGTAGTCTTTCCTATGCCTCCCATTCCAAAGACTCCAACGATGCTAATGTTATCATCTTTTAAGGCCTCCATGATTTGCTCCATTGTTGATCTTGTTGATTCATTGGCTTCAAAATCTCCACGAGGGACATCTTCAAAGCTTGCAGGAGGTGGATGGAGTGCAACAGAACTAAACTCCCATCCTTCATCGTGGAGATTTTTCACATCATTGATCTTCGTCTTCGCCTCTTTACCTAAACGGTAGCGGGATCTACAATTAGGATGCCATCCATTGAAACATTCCATAATCTTCTCATCCTCATCTTTAACTCCCTTCACACTGGCTTCAAGTTTTTCGACTCTTGTTATCCAGTCTTGCACAGTTGGATAGATATCATCTCCATTCCTATGACTTTCTTCTACCAATACTTGCAAATGTTCTCTTCCATGCCCTCAATCTATCAACTTCATTTGTAACTTCTTTTACATATCTCTTGCACCAAATAAGATACAGATGTGGCGTTTAATGGAAAGATACAAATCCTCCCCAACTTTCGGAATACAACAATTCAACAATGTGGTCAAGAACTCTGCCATTTTCAAGCAGACAAGCTACCTAGAAATAACCAAATGACAAAAAAAAAAAAAGAAAAAAAAATCAGACATAAATGACTATAAAAACTCTTAATACTCTAATTGCAAAAACAACTCTCAAATATAAATGACTATAATTTTTTTAAAATTATAAGAATATAAAGGAATTTCAATTGTTAAAATTCTCTATTTAGTTCATCTTAGAATTGAACATAATTCCATTTATCATCTAATAAAATATATTAAAATAGAAGAATAACAAAAATAATTATGTGTTGATACCTATAGTTATAATAAGAAGTAATGAACTTTTGGATTTTAGAAATAACAACTTTCTAAAAGAATTTAGAATTCTAAAATTTTGGCAACTTTTGAAATTTGAAATTTTCGATCAACAAAATTTTTGATGTATAAAATAATAAGATTTTGAACATAATTTGTCAAATTCCACCTACAAATTCTGAACACCAAACATGCCCTAAAGGTCGATGCCCTATTGTTGTTGTTGTTTTTATTATTATTATTTATTACAATTGTATAAAACCTTAAAAATGAAAATATATAGAAAAAATTGTATTTTTATACAGAATGAAAGCAGTTGAAGAATAAGTCATCTTTTCACTAAAACAACTTATGCAAAAAATTAAAAAGATAATTTACATCTATAATGATTTTTATCTACATAGATGTTGAAAAGATATATAGATATATGTTAGTGTAGGACAACCCGCGGTACCTGACTTGATCAAGAAAATCGAAAACCCGCCGAACAAAATTAAATTCTCTTTTAACTTATTTTATTTTTCCATTTGTAAAATATTATTTAATTTCCTTTTTGTATTTTTTTCCTTATTTTCCATTTTCATTTTTTTAATTTCTCATTTTTAAGACTACATTTTAGGCCAGCCATCCTAACATGGGTAAAATCTGTTAATAGAAACAGGATGTAGTGAAATTCTCATTTTGCTCCTACTGGTGTACCGATAACACGCCATATACATGTGGAGAGTATGTTATCCGTACACCGGTACTTGACGTACACCAGTAAAGATAAAACGGGAATTCACTCCATCTCATGCTACGCAGGGAAGAGGAAGGCGGCGGTGGCAGTCGTAGTTCTGGCTGAGCAGCAAGAGCAGTGGAAGAGGGGACGAGTGACTGGTTAACTCACAGCCTTCTCATGGAGTAGTTTAGCAATAATTGAGGGACCGTCGGTGCTTTACAACAGAGTGGAGATTAATTAACAACAACAATAATTGATTAATGTTGTTGTTGTTGTCATGGAGATTAATTAACAACAACATCAACAACAACAATAATATAATTAAGAACAAAAATTTCTAAAATTATATTATTTAATACTACATTTAAAAAGATGACTCATATAGATGATGATCTGTTTTTTGAATTTTTCGAAAGATGACTCTTATACACATAGATGAGGATCTGGTTTTTGTATTTTTCTGTGCCCCTTCTGAATGAATGACAGATAAACAGTATTCAATCCTAGCCTTGAATTAAAAAGGAATAATATTGGTACGATCTAATCCATTATAGGTGATGAATTCTGAATTTGTCGTATCGATTCTTTTTATTCGATACAACTTTATTCTATACATATTTTTATGGGAAGTCGGTTTTCATTGGGGCTCCCATTGAGATAACCCTTTTGGATTTACAAACTACAGTTTTCAAGTCATTTTTAGTCAGTTTTTGAAATTTTGTAAAAATATGGAAACTCTATACAGTATATGATATTGCCCTTAAATTAAAAAGTAAAAATTGGGAATGAAATGAATTTTTCTCCCAAGATAGATAACAAATTTTTTTAGAAAGACACACGACATTTTAATACAGTCATGGAGGATTTAAATAGTCTAATGTAAGGAGGTTTTTAACGGTGGAAAAGGTTAAACCCTACAATTAAGCCATTGAATCATCATCGAGATATCCAAAGGTAGTTTTAGGCTAAGGTTTAAATATCGGCCGATACATATCGTATCGGCCGATATATATCGGTTTTTTTAAACCGAGTAATATCGGCCGATATGGCCGATATTCGGTCTGAAATATCGGTCACAATATCGGCCGATATTCATAAATATCGGTATTTAAAAAAAAAAAAAAAATTTAAACACCGATACGGTTTTTCGCGGTTTTTACACGGTTTTACGCAGTTTTCCGCTGTTTTCCACGGTTTACGGTTCTCGGGGGTATTCACAGTTTTTCGCGGTTTTCGCGGTTTTACGCGGTTTTCAGCGGTTTTCCGCGGTTCAGGGTTTACAGTTCTCAGGGGGTTCACGGGTTTTTGCGGTTTTTTGCGGTTTTGTCACGGTTCACCACTATTCATCACGGTTTTTTGCTATTTTTTCACGGTTCCGATATTGGAGGAGAGAGAAAATGCCGATATCGGTATGAGAGATAAAATTATCGGCCGATATATCGTCCGTATCGGATATCGGCCGAGCCGATTTTTTGACCCTTGGTTTTAGGCCAAGTTCAAGTATGAAGATTTTCACATCAAAACCTCATAAAAAAAATTGAATCTTGTCATTTAGTCAAAATGCGAGTTGGGTCAGAATTCGGATTGATTCGGGTCAGGTCGGGTTGTAAAATTCGAGTTGAAAATTCGGATTGGATCGGGTCGGGTTCTATATATATCAACTCGAGTCAGGTTGGGTATTAAGGAACCTGACCTGTCCGACCCAAGTTGCAGCCCTAATTTTAACATGGGTAGGCCATACATGGGTTTTATTGGGGTTTTCTACCATTTGAAGCTACAATTTCCAAATATAAATTTCGACATGTTTTAACTTTTTTTATATTGTTTAATGAGAGGATTTTGGAGAAATGTGATTGCTGTATGATGATTAGTTGAATTAAGAAAACATTATTTAACCGATCTTTTTCTTTATCATTTATCTACATGGAAGATGTTTCAATATGATTGTTTTTGGTGAACCCCCACTATCAATTACATAATTGGTTAGAAATTAGACCAATATTTAGTAGATAAGAATCGAACCTTGGTTAGTCGGATCAGCCTGGACTCCACAGGTCCAAGAGTGAATCATGTGGTTCGGTCAATTAGACCCAAGTCCAACAGTTGTTTCAACATGGATTAATGGTTTAATCAACTCTGAAACTTTGATTCAATTGAGTCAAGCTTACCGAGTAATACTAAGAAAAAAAATTCAAACTCTATAATAGATGAGCCCACCTTCATCAGTCCTAATTCTAAGCTACCAATAATTTTGGAATTAAAAAACAACCAATCCTTATGAAACTACAGTTCGGTGCTGCTGCAGACCTCTTCTCGGTGTCCCAATTCAAGTAGAGTGAGTTCTACTTCAAGAATATATATGGTGCTTGCACATCTAACACGGTGTCCCAATTCAAATGCAATTAAATCTCGAAGCGGTAATACTCCATCCCAAAGACCACACTGGTCTTCTGAATTTGGGTCCAACATATGGATCTTGGACCTGGAGCAACCATGTTGGGCTTGTGTTTTAGGCCTATTTGATCTCGTTTGGGCCTGGCCCATATATGTGTTCAATACACCAACTCAAAATTATATGATTTGAATCTATACCTATGTCTACAAAAAAAATACGAGCAACTCTTAAAAGGTTTTTAAAAGTGATCTCTTTTTTATATTTATCAATTAGGGATGAACCGTCAAATTCACAATGCTACTCCCTTTCAAAGAATTCCATCTACTTTCTAACACCTGGACTTCCGGCCAAAAAGATTAGTCTATTAGGTAGAGTGACCCAAGTTCTTTATAAACCCTTAGATATCCTTTTACACTTCTAATATGGGACTCGTTCGCAGCAGCTCTAATAATCTCTCCCTCGAACAAGGCCCTCCGGCAGAGAGAGTGACGCTGGCCATCTCGTCTGCATGGGGGATCTCTTGAGCCCACATGAGGTAACCTGAGACATGGCTTTAGTACCACTTATTAGGACCTCGGCTTCGAGCCCAAAAGACTAGTTTGTTAGGTAAAGTGACCCAAGTCTTTTATAAACTCCTAGATCTCCGACCGATCCTCCCACGGGCAATTTGTGTAACCCAACACGAGTTTTTACTGTATTGTCCATTCTTCCATTCTAATCGGCTCCTTGTACCTTTGTTGTAAGTGATTCACGCTCATACCCCTCTGGGCCACTCTCCATAGGGTTACTCCTTATTGTTTGGACTGGTATGTGTGTGCAGGGAGGTGTGCACATGTGCATATGCCCCGAAGGATTTACTCAGGTAAAGTCTGCAAGGGTAAGACGCCTAGACACCTTAGATCATAAAAAAATATTAGACAAAAATTTGACGATAATAAAATATTTGCACTACTAAATTTAAATAAATGCAGAATCCAAAGTCCTTATCACCAATATGGCTATGTAATGTGCACCAAAAGAAACATTTGTTTGGTTATGGGGCCCAAGAATCCAGTGTTGGTGTATGTGTGTGGAGGAGGGGGGAGGGAGATAATCTCGCTAGTGTTACCCTTAGGCCTGTAGAGAGGAACTACCCTAGTGGTCTGACCGCCACAACCTCACAAAAAGGGCCACTTATGCCGCAATGGGAGTGGTTGAAAAAGTTCAACATTGCCTAGAACGTGAAAGGCTTAGGTACTTATATGAGGGGTTGTAATCTATCACTGATGCGTTTAAGGTTGTGCTTGAGTTGTCTTTGGAGAGCTCTCTGTAGAGACATCATTGAAGAACACAATATGAAGATTCTTGAAAGCCCAAGACAAGTGTTCTTCTATTTAGTTGAAACTCACTACCCACAACCATTTAAAATCTTTTGAGAAAAATTATGTTTCAAATTTTTTAAAATAAAATCTTTTCATGTTACCTATTGGGCTCAGGGGTCGAAAATTTGGCCGGACTGAGATTTCGGCCGATAACTTGGACGAAATCCTTCTCTTCAAATTTTTTTTTTGGGAAATCTCAGTGGCTTTTTTTTTTTGAAAAAATCCATTAAAAAAAATAAAAAAGGCTGTTTTTAAAAGAAAAATTAAAAAAATATAAATATTGGCCGATATCTAGGCCGATATGGGCAAATATCGGCCGAGATATCGGCCAGGGCCTACAACCGATATCGGGTTTTTTTTTTTTCTCTGGCTGATACGTGAGCTACAAACTGCCCGGCCCAACAAGGTTGTGCAACAGCTATGGATGGTCACCACGGCCCTGAAATCTCAGGGAGCTTAGGCGCAGTGCATTGGTGGGGGCCCTAGACTCTGAGATTTGTTTAAGTGGGGACTCTACAACCCATTGATCACATTGGATGTCTTAAGTGGTGGCCTAATTGAATTAAATGACTAGATTCTATTTATAAGCCTCATGCATAGTAAAACTTTTATTTCTAGTCGATGTAGGACTTCCGTTCCCTTGTTGGGGAACTTGGGCACTTGGGCTTTTCACACTTTCACAGTTTCATGCATTTGGTGTTGGGAGCGTCACAATTAGTGTTGGGCAGTATTAACTTTTTAAATGCAAACATCTAAGGTTTCAACTTTCCAAGGATAAGAATGGACCTGATATGATAGATCAATATGTTACAATATCAGCTCAAAATCTTTTAATATGCTATAAGGGTAGCGATCTTCCCATGGGTGTTTTATATAACTAGAAATGAGATTTAAGGTATTGTCTATTTTACACTTCCACTGTAGTATAAATCGGCTCACCGGATCACTAAGTGAATCACTGACTCTTCCAGTGCGGTATAAATTGGCTAAGTCAAAATGGCAGATTCGGCTAACCTAAATTTGGCAGATCGGTTTCGGCTTAGCTGAAATCTGGCATTCTTTTTTCGTCAGTAAAGCAGTAGAAGGATAAAATTGAGAATACCCTAAAACCTGTATCGGATTATACAAAATGTCTGTAGAGGATCGCTACCATGTTATAGTACCAACTCAAAATATTTTCATTTCAAAAGATTAGAAAATTTTGAAAATAGAAACAATTATTTAAACCTGACATTTTAATGGAGTGTTTATGTGTGAAAGCATGATATAAATAAAGTATGTCAAAAATGTAAAAAAGTAAAAATTCTATGAAATAGAAAATAATATTAGCTAGCTTTCGAGACAATTTAACCATTTCTATAGTTCGATAATGACCTATATTAATTGTTTAAATTTATTTTTTTAATCATCAATTAAACTTTAGTTAGTAATTTAATATTATTTATAATATACTATGTATATTTTGTTGGTTGGGCTTTTTTGGTCAATTTCACTTTGGGAGTGGGTTGGGCCTGTCACGCACCAAGCACCAACCACAAGTTTTTATGGGCCCGGGTGTTTAAGCTTTCAAATTAATTGGGCCAATTGACTTTTCTATTTAAAGACGAGCCTACTCAAGTAGATCAAATTGATGAGATGACTCTCCAAATCTACCATCGAATCGATGGAGGAAAGAGAGGGCCCATTGTAGGCTCCGCTTCACAGTCACCCATCATCAACTTTATAGAAAAAATTTACTCGAGTGATTGTCCCCAATGAGCAGTAAATTTTTGAGGGCTGTAAAAATTCTTCTTCCATCTGTATCTCTCCTTACCTCCTCTAATGACCTTTCTTTTTTAAGTTGATCTTACCGTTGAATTGAAGTTCATTCAAAATCCACTTCCATTTTGATGATTGATTTTTGGACATTGAAAATAATTACTTTTAAATTTAATAAATTTTAATTCTTTTATAAAAAATAAATCTATTTTTTTTTAATTTACATGTGAAATACTACGGAATACTCAGTAAACCTAATTCTACTTTTACATATTTACATCAATACCTCAAAGTCAAGAAAAAAGCAAAAGGGTGTCTGCAGTTCTTTACATCAAAGCAAGATCAAAATACAGTCCTAGCAAAAGTTATATGCTCCTATGGGAACGAAGTTCTTCACCTTTTTTTTTTTTTTCTTTACATGAATTGATTTTTTTTTTTTAAATAAAATAAAAATAAAGAATATAATGACCCAACATGCAAGATATGAATATTTGATATATCACAAGCAAAGTATAAATCTAGAGACTGTTAAAAAGTAGATTCAAATGCCTATTATACTTTGTTCAGCAAGTCAAGAAATCCAAGGATGAAGAATCTAAGTTTTTAAAAGATCAGAGGCTTCCCTGCTACAGATTGCCAAAAGTTATTGAAGGAAGCCTACAAAATGGCAGAACAAGAGGACCATCTTCCCAATTTCCTTGTCTTCTTTCTCCATCTCAAGTTCTAAGGAAATAACCAGAGAGCTTTCATCATGGCCAATGCCACCTTAAGACCAAAGTATTATAGCAAGGCAATTAATGGGTTGGGTCTCTTTGTTGTTCTGATAATAATGCAGAGAGCTGGTGCAGCAGAGTTCAAGGTTGGAGGTGCAAATGGGATTTGGTCTGTGCCCCCTAATTCTAGCCTTTACAATCAATGGGCAGAAAGCAATAGGTTTCGGGTTGGAGACTCACTCTGTAAGTTGTTGATTTTTTTTTTTTTTTTTTAAATTTACGTGTGAGAAACTGCGAGGTACTCGTAAAATCCTCATGTATGAGTCCACTACCTTTAGGGCACACCAAGGGTAGGCCATGGAGGCTCGAACCAGCAACCTCCCACTTCCTAAGGCGGGAGGTAACTAATTGAGTTACACCTAAGTTGTTGATTTCTGTAAGTGATTAAAGTGTTAAATGATGTTGATAGTTGCTTAAAGAACTTAAATTGTTGACCATTATCTTCGTCACATCAGCCAATCAACTGATGTATGGTTTTAATTGAAAAACAGAACAAAAATTAGACCAGAATTTCCAAAATGGGTCTACTTTAGTAGTTTAAACATTTTATAGAAATCTGAAAACTTTTCCAAAGTTCATTGTTCTTAGAGATTTTTTGAGAGATTCTAGGATGAGAATTCTGAAACAGTAGAAATTGCATGTAAACCATGATTCTTAAGTCTTTCGAACAATAATTAGTCTTGAACAAATGAGTTAATCATTCAAGACATGTAAAGATTTCCGCTTAAATTAATGCAAGACCCAAAACCAAAATTCAATAGGATGATTGGCCTCATTCGAGGAGGGATTGTTAGAGCTGTCCCACATTGAAAGTGTTGAGGAAAATTTAGAGATTTATAAAGGACTTGAGTTATTTCACCTAATGAGTTAGCCTTTTGAGATTAGATACTCAGGTCCTAACTGACTTCATTCGATGGGGGATTGTATTTTTTTTTTTGAGGTCCGAAGGTGCTAGGCATTGCATCCGACTAGTTCTCTCGGGTGTGTGAAAACCCCTCTATCCGCACACACAGGGTAAATCGATGGGACCTTACTCTATAAGTGGCCCTTCATTAGGGCTCCCATGGTTTGAACCCAAGACCTCCCTCTAGAGATCTTACTCCCAAACCATTTGGGATAACCAATTCGAGGGGGGATTGTTGGGGTTGCGAATGAGTCAGATCTAGGAATTTATAAAGGACTTGGGTCAATTTACCTAATGGGCTAGTTTTTTGGGATAGATAGTTAGATCCTAACATGGCCACCACCAAAATCATCATTAAAATCATGATTAATGGCTTTAATGGGGCTATTTTTACTATTATTATTCTTCTTCTTTGGGTGCAGTGTTTGTCTACCTTCCTGACAAAGACTCAGTGCTGCAAGTGAACAAGGATGCCTACACCAATTGCAGCACAGATTCACCTATTCGAACTTTCAATGATGGGTATACTTCCTTCGTCTTCAATCAATCAGGGCACTATTATTTTATCAGTGGGGTCAAAGAAAATTGCCTTAAAAATGAGAAGATAGCGGTCATAGTCATGGCTCAGAGAAGCATCAGACCTTCTCCTCCTTCTCCACCACCATCTGAAGCTTCCAGCCCTCCTAAAATCTCCCCAGCAACACCTCCTACTGGTGAAGAAATCCCTCCTCCCCCTCCTCCTCCTCCAAATGGAGCTTCTACTTCAATGGTTGTGAGCTTTATGGGTTTGGCCGGAATGTTGGGCTCAACTCTCTTCTTTTTATAATTGAAGATGCTATTCGTACATGAAATTGTATTCTTTCTTAACCCTAGTGATGATGGGCCACATCAGTGGGTGAAAAGAAAGGTACAATTCTTAGGTATGTTTTGTTTTTTTTCTTTTATAATTTGGTGGTGAGTTTGAGAGTTGTGGATTGTATTACTGTATATATTAGAAATAGGGAGTGTGAAAACTTGTGAGCTTTGGGTTTACATTTTTTTTTTTCTTCCATTTTTTTTTTTTCATTGGAGTGGATGACTTGGTTTTTTTCTTCCTTTTATTGTAATTAATGAAAATAAAGAGTCACTATTGTCAAATTTGTGTACTCCAACCTTTTTCTTCTTTACCAGTCTTTTAAAATGATTAATGAAATGAATTCTTTTTATGCACTCACCAACTTATCATAATCATAATTGTAAAAGATTTGTTCCATTTATCTTTATTACGCTCCGTGGAGCCTAATCATAGGAAGGAAGGCAATTTTGTAATTTTACATGGTGTCTTATATAAACCTTAATTAACACTTTATATAATATCTTTTTCTTTGAGAAAGTGCAAAATCTCAATGAGAGTTGTCTCTTGTTTGATTTCCTGCCTTTGAGTATAGTGGATCTGTTTGAAACCATATGAATCTGTGCGTTGTGGTTTGCTTTTTTTTGTTTTTTTTTTTTTTTTTCGATATTGTTGTTTGTGTGTGATGGAGAAGGTGCTTTTTTCCCAATAATCTTAATTCAATTTTAAGAGTTGTGCTTTTTTTACTTAACCCTAAATGGTTCATTCATTGAAGGGATACCTTCATGAGTTTAGAGTAAATGACTGGAGTCAGGCCCAACTATCTAGCCCAATAATTGACTGGGCTTCGACAAGTTTTCACCTAACCTGGGTCAACCCACTAACAAACCCCTTATAAATTACTGTGAAAAGTTTTAAAAGGTAATTCCAATACTGAACAATAAATCTATATAAGTAGTTTCTCGTCCCAGCCACTTTATTTATTAATTATTTTATTTTGGTACAAATGTATAGATAGATAAAAAATCAGGGAGGCACTGATGCTCTGCTTGATGCTTCTTGTAGAGGTAGTCTTGTAGATTTAGTGGATCTAGTGCCTTCCGGGTGCAACTTAGGTGGGCTGAGTTAGGCCCTAAGTCAATTCAAACTGAGGTTTGGATCACAATTGTTGGGCCCTCATTTAGATTGGGCTCATATAAGTTTAAACTATGAAGTCACGCCCATGTTAAAAAAGAAAAAGAAAAAGAAAGAGGGCTCTTACAGGCCTTAGGTTTTTGGGCCCTTACTCAAAGATTCAAGTTCACCATTTAAAGCAACAAAATTAATTTCAACATAGGGTAATTGGGTTTCACTTTGCATGGCATTCAAAGAAATGTGTATAAAAATCACTCAAATCACCTCTAATGGGCCTAAATTCATAGACTCTATAGATAAATGGAAATTGGCCATCACAAGCCCCTTTGATGAATAAAACATTCAAACAAGACCAAGTAAGTGTTGGTTTAAGCGTAGTTTCCATATCATTTCCATTCATTAAGTGGGTCACACTCCATAGTCCATACCATACAAATGAAAGATCTCAACATTGTATTAAAATTGATTGAAAAAAAGCTATATTTAACTAAATCCATTATCGTCTAGTTCAGTTACGATATCTGACTTTCACCCAAACGACTTGGGTTCAAATCCCGGCAATAGAATAGTCACTCTCAAATATGTTTTTTTCTTCAATTAATAATATAATCGGTCACCATCATCATTAAAGTCATTCGTTCTAGATTGACTTTCTAATTTCTTCTCTTCCATTCTCCTATTATATCCCTTCTCTACCAATCCCACAGGTGTAACTTCAAAAGATTGTTGCTTCAATTGCTTTACCATCAACCTTTGCTTTTCACTTTATTTCCTAGAATTGTTGTTTGCCTAAAAGTATTCCAAAATTCCTTTTAAAAATTTATCATAGGCCCATGAATTGTAGACTCAAGTGGGGGAATAAATGTTTCTTGTCATGGGTTCTTGAAGTTTAAATCAATCTTAACATAAGATCTATGTTTGATAGAATTAATAAAAAAATTATTTTGATTTGATCAATCAAACTCAACAAATTAATCAATTTAAATATTTTGATAAGGGTTGATTTTGGTACAAAAGATGAGTCTGACTAAAGCCCAAAAGTCGAAAATGGCCCGTGTGGCCCGGCCTGTTTGAGCTTCACCTCCTAAATGCGTGGAGTTATGGGTGCAACTTAGATTAGAACCGATGTGAACCCAAGCTCGAAATATGGGTTAGCTATCCAAACCAGTCGAAATATGAGTTTGGACAAGGGTGAAACACTTGACCCGTTTTCTATACAATTTAGACTAGGGTCAATTTTTACATAATCTGACCTATGAGTCAGTATACACCAATTTGATTTTTTTTTCTTTTCAAAAAGTTCATTTTATCCTCAACTTCGTTACTTCCTCTACATTTTCCCAGACCTTTTCATAATGAAATCGATGGTAAAAAGTTTTTTTTTGAAAAATAAAAAAAATTATTTTATGTATGTTGACTAATTTTGATGGTGTACGGATCATTATTCACCTTTTTTTTTTTTTATCTCTTGCTTTCTTTTTTGTCGTTTAAACATGTTTTCGCTTGTTTAAATAAAAAATGTGTTGCATTTCAGCTGAACAAATATGTTTATTTTTTTCTTCTTAATTTAATAATTTTATTATCTAATTATATTATCTTCATATAATTTACTATTTTATTTTTTTTATTTCTAATTATTATTTTCTATTTTCCATTATGTATATTTTTCTTTTTTTATTTAATATACAGAACTTTCAAATTTGGGATAGCATTCTTTTGGAAATAGAATGGCTAAAGACTAAAATACCAAAGTATTCTATTTCAGAGGTGAACAGAAATGACTTTCAAAACAAAATTGACTTCCAAAAACGTAATATTTATATAATATCTAAATATAGGTTGGATATAAATCTAAATATTAATGTGATGTAGAATTTTTTGCTATGTTAGTAATAGAAATTGGAAAGGCTAAAACCCTTATTCCATCCCTAAACCGTGGGCCTAAAATAGCCTTTACAAGGCACAAGCTTGTCCTTTAGACCTAGAAAAGAACAGTTGGATTTTTTTTAGCAACTTACATTTAATGCTTTTATTTATTTGTTTGTTTATTTATTTATTTATTGGTGTTGAAGTGAAGCTAAATGGTTATTGGTTAAAGTTTCATTCATATTATAAAAGTCACGGGTAAAAAATGCGATTGATATGTAATATTGCAGGAAAATCTCAGCCGCAATGCATCGGTTCGATGTGGCTGTGGTCTAGACGGGTGATGAATGGGCGCAAACGGAGGTGTATCGGCCTGTAACGGTTGATATATGGTGCTGATATAGATGTATCGCTGCTCCATATACGTGCAATGCATTTTTTACCCCAAAATTAAACTATGACAAAAAAAAAAAATCACTCTTCTTTCAAATTTATAAGACATAGATATCTTCAATTTTTTAGATATTTATTAGGATTTTCATTTAACATTATTGCTATAATTGAATCAGTAAAAAATAACCTAATTTATAAAGGTTAAAATTCTAATTTTTTTGAAAATATAAAGAAGTTTAATACCTCGAATTTATCAAAAAAGTAGTGCAATATTTTCATATTTAATAATAATTTGAAACCATTTTTATATAAGGTAGTGATTGAGAGACTCTTAATTTTGATATAGGTATAAAAAATAATGACTTATATAGAAAAGAGGCAAAAAGAATACCTCTCTATAATTCTTTCTTTTTTTAACAAATGAATTTAGTATGCATTATCTCTCTATTTACTTGGGAATTATCTTAGTGGGATAAAATCTGAGTTTTAAATACCTTTCAACTACTATAAACCATTTTATGGTATTAATTTACGTGTGGGAAACTGCAGGAAGCCCAGCATAAAACCCCCATTGGTGATACCCACTGCCCTTAGGGTACACCAGGTTAGACCATAGGGGGCTCGAACTTAAACCATTTTACTCTTAATATAATGTGATATACCTAATTTTTCATATCAGTGGTATTAATGATTTGATAAATATCACCGAATTTTCAAAGCTAATAAAAAAAGGAGTCACAAGGTTAAAACTCGACCCGCGAAATCAAGTGGGTTGGGTTTTACACATTTAAAATTATAGTCTGGTTGAGTTGAAGAAAAAATTCCGAATTAAATTCGGGTCGGATCAGGTCAATTTTTTTAAATATAACCTGACCTGACTTGACCAATCAAAAAATTTAATATAGCACTTAGGTTGAATCGTGCCAGCAATTGAGTTGAGTCCGATCAGCAATTTGGGTTAGGCTGGATTAAACAATTTAGTTCGAGTCGAATTGGATTCAATAATTTTTTATATAAGTTGAATTGAATTTATTAAAGCCTAGCACAATCTACCTGAGTTTTAACCTTATGCAAGGGTAACAATTCCTTACCTTATTCAAATTGACTATCTTTCAAGTTTCAACCTAATGTAGAGTCGGGTCTTGAATTTTAAAATGTAGGTCAAGTTAATGAATCTCAAACTCTGACCTAATTCAACCTAATCCTATCAATTCATGCATTTTTTTTTTAAACAAATTGAGCAATCTAATTTGAAATATTATTTGAATTGACTTTTAACCTATTTTATAAATTAATTGTAATTAGTCAATCTCATTAATAAATAAGTCAATATACATTTACAAATATTAAACTCATATCTGTTCTCTAATTTTAAAATAATAAATGCCTACTTCTTCTCTTCAATTACTATTTGCATTTGTAGCCCAACATAATAAATGTTTGTATCTTTAGATGAAAAATAGCTCTTGTGCTTGTAAAAAGAGGGATTTTTTTATTATTATTATCATGTGTTATACTCTCACTTTCAATCTCTTTCATCTTTGGTGGAAAGGTCAAAGATAATTCCCACTGCTATTTCCCTTTAAATTCAATTTTTTTTACATGAAAGTGACAATTATCAAGTATTAAAGTTCTTAAGGCGAGTACTTTCGTTGATTTAAGTTTTTAGAATTATATTAGTGGTTTTGATTTTGACTCTTAGACTTACCTGATTTACGAAATTTTTAGGTGATTTCATTCATCCGTGGAATTAGTCTCACTTTCAATATAATATGGAGATATCTATTTTTTTTATTAAAAAAAACAACCGAAGATTTAGCTATAAAATAGAAATTTACCAATGTGAAATTGATATAACTCACATGAGGATCTAAATGTCTAAATGGCTTGACATGGGTTGAATCTATTGTAAATCCATTTTTATATTATCTCAAACTCTCAATCATCGTTTTCTCATTGGGTACGCCGATAAAGAACTTGACTAAGTCAATCTGTCTCAGTCATTATTTAGTCTTTAAACTTAGAAGGTTCAGATTTTGACTTCAATTTAGGCTTGACTCAGTGAACTTGTGGATTGACTTAGTCGCTTGCTTGGGTCAACTGCAAAGTTATCTATAAGTAGAGTGAAAATTTGGATGACACATCTTTGTATTTGTCTTTTTTAAAAAAGGAAAAAAAAAAGAAAATCATTTTCCTTTTATAAATTCTTAATAATTTGCACTTCTATGCACTTGACTTTTCTTGTGAGATGGGTCTATATCAAGTATAATAGTAAAAATATTATGCAGCCCACGTGCACCAAATTAAACTGATGGCAGTTAGCTCTTATTAAATAAAAATAATATCTTATAATACCTAAGAATTTTTTATTGACATATTCTTTGGGTAGCGATCCTTCCACGGGTATTTTGTGTAACGAGATATGGGATTTAGGGTATTGCCCATTTTACCCTTCCACTGTCGTGCGAAAGCATTTAAAAAAAATTCAGTGATCCGGTCAGTGATCCGATTTGCTGTTATGTATGAAAAAATAGTCTCACTTAGATAGATTTTAGTGAGTCGGTCAGTGATCCGGTTAGTGATCCGGCGAGCCGATCAGTGAGCCGATTTATATCGCAGTAGAAGGGCCAGTGATCCGGCGAGCTGATTCGACGGGCCCGTGTCGGGTTAAACAAAACTCCCGTGGAAGGATTGCTACCCTATTCTTTTCATTTCATTTTTTAGTTTTTGTGTTTTTTTTTTTTTTTTTAGATTAACGTGTGAAAAACTCAGACACAGTCCTACTAACTAAAATCCTCACTGATGAACCCATTATCTGTAAGGCACACCAATGTTACGCCATGAGGGCTCAAACCCGTAACCTCTCGCTTCCTGAGGTGGAAACCAACCAGTTGAGTTACACCCATGTTAATTAGTTTTTGTGTTTTATAATTATAATAATAATAATAATTTGAGCCAGGTGAAATATATAGAAAATTTGTTATGACCTATAGTCAACTAAATCCAAACCTGATTCATTGCCACCTCTAATATTTAGTAGGCCTCGTATGTTGTAAAATTATTTAATGTAAATTGATTACCTTTTCTCCATTTCCATCACCCATATTATTGTTTTATGAATTAGATCTATACCTAATTTGAATCGATTTTAAGATGTATTCAACATTGGAGTTTGGACTAAATTCAAATTATATAGATTGTTAATGGTTAAAAGTTAAAACTTTTTAACTAAAAGTTACTATCCAATTATTTACAATTTTTCAAACATAGAAGATGTGTTTAATACTTCTACTGATGGATTTTATGGCACTACAGTGTAAACCTTTTATATTGTAAATTTTGTTTATGAAGTAATCATGTTTCTATAGATTCAATGCGTTTTCTTCCGGGTATTTTGTATAACTTCATACGAGTTTATTATATTGTCAATTTTACCCTTTATATGAAGGGTAAAATTTTGGTAAGCTAATTTACTGTTCATGCGAATTTCAGGGAGCCGATTTTACTGTTCATATGAAGGGTTGGTGAACCGATTTTATTGTTCATATGAAAGGTAAAATTGAAAATACACTAAAATCTGTTTCTGGTTACACAAACCTCCACTGGGATGATCACTACCCTAATTAGAATTGGAGTTAGCAATTACCATCAATAAAAGATAGTCTTCTCATACTTATTGTGTACCGAATTTCATTATCATACAATTTACAGGGATCATTATCCAATATGAAGTTTGTGTGGCACCTATCATCCTTGACTGGTCATTTTCCATCCCTTCATCTCTACTTAACAATAATGGAGATGGGTCCCCATCAATGGAACTCGTCCAATTTTTTAATAATCTTGGCTTAAATCCAACATGATTCATAATAGTTAAGACTTCATCAACAATTAATGTTATTTTATAAATTCTTATAAAATTTTCAAGTTTACTCGACCAATTCAGTATTGGTTGACTTACTTGACTTTAAATTTAATAAGCTGATTTGACCAAGAAAATTGAGTCTTTCTCTATCTTTAAATTATTCTAAGGACTCTGTACGAGATTGATCAAGTCAAAGGCCTTCACAATTTAGGCTGCGTTTGGATGATGGTAATTTTACAGGGGTCACTCCGCACCTGTGGTCATCCTTAAGTTTGGGGTCACCCTTGAATACCCCAAGCTTCATTGGGGAATTAAAAAAAAGTGATGAGAGAGGTGATTTTTTGAATTGTTATCCTTACTTGGGGTAATTTTTGGGTCAACCCCCCTTACCCCCATCCAAACGCAGCCTTAGTTTCATTGCAGTGAATTGCCAATTGGTGGAACTTGTCCAATTCTTAAATGGAATTGACTTCTCCAACATGGTTTGTGATAGTTAGACTTAAGGAAGATCTTTTTGTTTGATGATCGAGGTATCTAGGTCTCTTAAAGTATCTGATTAATCTTAAGGGTATATGTAAACTTCTTTATCCACATACATCAGATACTTTATAAAGAGTGGCCTTTTAAAATGGAGTAGAAATCGAACTCATGACTTTCACTTTTTGAGACAGACTCATGGCCATCACTTCAACACCTTTGAATTATCCTGAAAACTTTGCCAATAATTCAATGGAATTTACATCTCCTATAACAATTTCATTGACTTCTTTGACTCTAAATTTAATAAGACTGTGTAGACATGTGAAATTATTGAGTCTTCCCTTCACTATCTAAAACATTTAATATATTTCTACATAATTGATTAAGTGAAAGTCATTTAGAACTTAATTTCATTGCATTGAAATACCAATCATTGAAACTGGTCCAATTTTTAAATGCACTAAACCTAGGTTGAATATCGTTTGCGATAGTTGGACCTATATTTTTAAATGAGACGGTTCACTAATGTACTGGTTCATATTGTATTACCGTTTGCATCTAGATGTAAGGCTCACCAAATGAGATGCTTGATGATAGACCCATTTGAATTCACCAAAATTCATCATTATAAGATTGATCAAACCGTATTTTTAAAGCTCTCAACATTTCATAATTTTAGTTTATTTTTTAATCTCTCGCCTTTAAAAATATACTTGATCAATCTAATCATAGTCATTTTTAGGTGCACAATATATAAAAGAAAGACCACTCTAATTGGTCCATCATCATCCCATTTGATATACTTTATACCTAAATGTGTACGGTAATACTGTGCAACCTAATGCATACCTGAACATTTCATCATTTTTAAGACTTCATCAAGAATTCAATAAAACCTAGTAACACTTGGAAAAAATTTCAACCCTCACTCTTTACAAATTCAGTATTTGCTAACCCACTTAGAGCTAAGTGAAGTTGACTGTGAGAATTTCATTATTTTTATTATTTTTTAATCTTTTAGAGATTTAAGTGAGAGTTTCAAGTCAGCAGATCTATGGAAGAAAATGCATTTTATTGCAGATTTGTGGATCGCAGACAGGTTGTGGATCGCAATCTCGCAAACAAGTTGTGGATCGCAATCTCAAAAACATATTGCAGATTATTAACCTAAATAATCTCATTAATTAAAATGTATGAAAATATCCTAAATCACCTATTGCACATACAATGATATGAATGAGATCAATACAAAAAGTACGAGAAATATTAAAAGAAGAAAAGAAAATAAACTAAATCACCTCTATAATTAAAATATATAAATAATAAAAACAATCAAATAAAATATAGAATATTACTGCAGAAAAAAAAAAATACTAAATACTGGAGGTTGTAGATCCACAAACTCTCTACGAGATCGCACATCCGCAATGAATGGTATTTTCGTCTAGAACCCACTACTATGGATGCAAGAAATGCTCTCACCTAAAATTAGATTTGTTTAGTGTTATTTTTGAATTTTTTTTTACAAAAATTTAATCTTTTAAACTATGTCAAATATTTTCCACGTAATTGATTGAGCCAAAGGCTTTTAGACTTTATTTTCATTTCATTGAAATATTCATAACACTTTTTTTTTTTTACTTTTTTGGATAATATGGGTATTCCCACTCATATTAGAGGTAAGACTAATCCATAAATTAGGGTTGCAACTCGGGTCGGGTCGGGTTAAGAAGATAAAAACCCGCATGGAATTTGGATCGGGTCGGGTTGAGGATTTTACAAGTTAACCCGATCCGATCAGCATAAAGTTAGGTTAAAATGGATTAAGAATACGGGTCGGGTCACAATTCGAGTTGATTCGGGTTATAATTTGGGTAGGGTCGGATTGTGAAGTTCGGTTTGAAAATTTGAGTCGAGTTCTATATATATCAACTCGAGTCGAGTTGAGTTTTAAGGAACCTGACCTTCTCGGCCTGAGTTGTAGCCCACCATAAATACACAAAACTACCCACAATCCTTGTATATCAGATAAGCTTGGGAGAAATTGAGTCCAAGAATTCTAGTATAATTCTAGAAGCTTAAACTAACCTACCTTGTATCATTGTACGTAAATAGACCGATTGGTAGGCTCCAGACCACATATTTATAGAATATTTTTGATAAAACAAGTTACTTTCATATGTGTGGGCTCCACACCGAGATGATCAAATGAGTGGGGCCCACTAGAAGGGTTGCCGTCGTTCTCCCGTCATTCTCCCGTCGACTTTCTTCGGATGAGACGTATATACGGTGGAATTGGGAAAGGGACAGCAAGCAAACCTTAAATGCTGGTGTGAGTCTGTGAGAATGAATTTTAACCCAAAAACTTTTACCATGCACAGTTGCACACGGAGTTAATATAGAAACTTTTACCATGCACAGTTGCACACGGAGTTAATATAGATAATTTATTGAAAAAAAAAATTATTTCTAAATATCAGACTTACTAAAAATGATTTCAATAAAAAAATTAAAGATTAAAAATTAATCTAAATCATTAAAAATATGAGTTTAAGAGATATCTCTTTCTCTTTGAATTCAATCAAAATAATTTTCGATATATCTCATATTGCAAATTATAACTTTTGCATCATTAATAAAGTAACCAATAAATATTAATTAATATTTTTCTTTTACTATAATAATACATTGTTGAACTTATTTGAAGTTTGGATCCATCCAATGTATAAGTTTTAAATTAGAAATCCAACTAGCAAATCTATAAACTAATGTTCAACCAAGAATATCATAAGCAAAAGATTTAAATATGTCTAAACCATAAGCCCTACTTAATTAATTGAATGGGTATAAGACATTTGTTTTATGAAATCTTATTTGATTTGGATGAGAGAAAAGTGTGGGAATGTAAAGAATTATTCTCATTTTTATTTAGTATTTATTAAAACAAAAAAAGATCCTACTTTTTTTCTTCAAAGTCAAAATTTATTTTGTAATACTCCGCCTCAGAGGGGTCTAATAGTATGGAGCGTGCCAAAGTCCCACATGGCCAGTTGTGTTGGAAATCCTCTGGTATATAAGTGGTAGCCTTCCTCCTTCTAACATGATGCATTTTAAGAGCAACAGTAGATTGACTCGCCAATTAAAAGTTGTACGGGCTGTGTGTGGTCCAAAGTGAATAATATTATGTTAGCGAGATGGGTCATTATATATTTATCTCAAGATTGTTGAACTATGAAAATGATTCTATGGAGTGAGGGTTCTTTCTCAAAACTATAAAGAATGTGGTATTTCTCTTTTGTTTTAAGAAATTCATTTTTTATATAAGAATAGAAAATTTTATTGAAGAAGATAAAGATATTTTCCTCTCTCATTAAAACTAGATTTTATATAATCTTATCTAATTTTTAATAAAAATAAAAATATTGATATACACATCTGAAATATTAGATTTTTACGTCCAGATATGAAGTCAGAATACTTGTTGAATAATACGGATAAATTTTTTTCATAAAATTATTTCTTTTGTAAAAATAGACAAAAGATCTTTAGGAAAAGAGGGGATTTTTCTCACTGATTTCTTTCTTTAATTATTATTTTTATTTTATAATTATCAAATGTAATATATAAAAAATATAAATATTTCCTATTCTAGAGAATTTCTGTACAAGACAACTAGTCCAAATGCAACCCTCACGTGGATGGTCACGATTTCTTATAAAGATCCAAAAAATTTATACCTATCCGACTTAGATCTGACATGGTTTATGACAGTTGGACTCAAAACTTGTAAAATTTGGCACAAAATTCAAAGTTAACTCTTTTTGAAATTTTCAAGTTGGACTTTTGACGAGATAAGCACTAATTGACTCACTGTTCTCCACATCTAATAAAGCCGAGTTGACCATAAGAAATTGATTGAATCATTCCCTATCTTTTAACCATCTCCAATATTTTCTACATATTTGATTAATTCAATTTTAATAGAAATTCCAAAGCTCTTATATAATTAATTATGTTGATGAGACGTTGGACTCAACTAACAATTTTTTTTTTTATGATCAAGGTGATCATGACAATTTAGAGTAGAGTTGAAATTCAGATAGGTAGGATCAGATTTTTATGAACTCAATTCAATTCATATAAAAAATTATTTAATCCAATTCAAATTGTTGATCCAAATTGTTCAACCCAACTCGACCTGAGTATTGGCACGAATTGTTGGCCCAACTCAACCTGAGTACGTTAGGTCTGATTGGATCGATTCAATTTTAAACACCTTGACCCAATCTGACTCAAATTTAGTTTGGATTTTTTTTTTAACTTAACCCAACTCTAATTTAAAAAATGTAAAATCAATTCACTTGATTTCTTAGATTGAGTCATGGGGGTCGGGTTTTAACCTTACCCAAGTTTCATCCCTAATTTAGAGCTTTCGAGTAGTTCTGAGAACATGTGCATGCTTTCCTATCTATAGACATTGGATAAAACTAAGAGAGTGTCCATTTAAGTTGAAATAGAATTCAAACTCAAAATTCATACTTTTCTAAAATAGATTCGTGACTAACACACCAACCCATTAGAATTCTTGACCAACAAGTTATAAATTCATTCAAACTCGATCGTATAATTAATTTTCTCTACGTGGGTTCCATACTAAGATAGAAGAAATGAGTGGGCCCCACTAGAACAGGCGTCCCTACTCTTCTGTACCGTCGTCTTCATTGAGGATGAGACGTCTTTACGATGGAATTTGGAAAGAGACATCTCCAAACCTTAAATGATGGTGTGAGCTGTGAGGAGTGATTTTCCAGTACCACATATTTTTACAGAAGCGTGGGCATGTGGATCTTACTAAAAAAATCTTTTTTTTTTTCTTCTCAATATGAGCATAATTGAAAGACATTTTTATTGGACAAGTAAAGTTATGTATTTAAAAATACAAATTTAAAATTTAAAGATAATTATAAGATCATCAAAACTTAAATATACTAGATTTATAAATTCAACTAAGAAGCGGGAGTCCAGGGTTCGATTCTCATTCCATATCAAAGGATCACTTTTCATCGAGTTACGTAGTGAGTGTGGGTAGAGAGGCTTGCAGATGCATTGAAGATTAGTTCGGTACTTTAAGAGGTCTGAACACGTTGGTAAAAAAAATAGAATGATTTTTAGAATATCTCATATTGAAGATAGAGCTTCTTAATAAATTCATTATGAGACCTATATAAACTTGACATACCTATGTACATATTTTGGATATCATAAAACAATGTTTTGGCCTCTTAGTTCACCTCACTAATTTCCGAGACATGTGTAAGCCTTCCTATCCCCCATACCAGTTTTGACCCAACTGTTTGATGCCCAGGGAAGGCCCAAGTGGAAAGGTCGTTCCCAATCTGTCCCCTGCCCGACATGCGGCGACCTATTCTCACTGTGGGTGCAACTCGAGCAATCCATCGACAGTTGACGGGATCGGGACTTGGACCCCCGAGCCCAGGCCTCAGAGCCAATCCTTTTCCCGAGGTTACGGATCTATTTTGCCGACTTCCCTTGCCTACATTGTTCCATCGACCTGAGGTTTTTCACCTTGTAGACCTGATGTGGCTATGAGTACGACTGAGCGCGGGAGGCACTCCATCCTCCATATTTTCAAGGGTCACAGGGGGCCCACTGAAAACCACACGATGTGCAGTGCTCTTCCAGCCGTTGGATCCTACCTACGGCTGAGCCGTTTCCAGGGTGGGTAGGTTGTTAAACAGAAAAGATAACACTTCTCAAGGCTCACACCGATGTCTCCGGACTCCCTAACGTTGTCGTCAGCCACCGCGACCCGATTCAAGAATTTTAACACACAAGATAACTCTACAGAGGGCGGCTCTTTGGGATGGAGTGAGAATTGAATTCAAAACTTTCACTTCTTGAAACGGGTTACGGACCATCACTCTAATCCTCTTGAGTTATATGAAGTGATTGACTTTATAATTGATGTTACAGTTAAATGTAAAAGTAGAACTTAAAAAATTGAATTTAAACTCATATATAGAATTTGAATACTTTATAAAAATGTGTTATTGTCAATAACAAAGTTAATGATTTAAATAAATTTTTAATTAATGATATAATTAAAAAAAAAAAAAAAAGTGAGATGATTTTGTTGGAGGTTGAGAGTTTGTGAGCCATCTGTTTTTTTGGAGAGCCTCAAATTTCAAACCCAAGACAGAGTAATACAATGCTGTCGGTGATCTCGGAAGCATGCAGCTGACCTAACCCTCTCACTTACGTTTAACCTTTTTAGTTGGTTCGACTATGTGTTTTTCCCTTCTCATGCCTGCCTCAAGGGGAATGGAAAGATGGCAACAGCCATCCCACAACGAGATTCCCATTCTTTTCCCTCACCAAATTCTATCATAATTTTATTTATTTATTTACCTTTGTGAAAATCTGAGACACAGTTTTACTAAAACCCTCATCGGTGGTACCTCTACTTCTTAAGGCATCACCAAGATTAGTCCGTAGTATTTGAACCTAGCACCTCCCGCTACTTGAGACGGGAGGTAACCATTTCATGATATAATTTAAAATTCAAATCTTGCTATTATTTAGGTACTTAAATTTTCCATGATATTCTCATATTTCTAGTATATGATTTGAAAAGTATTTAAATTTTATGAAATGATTAGCATTATTCTACACATTTAGATACAGAATCTATCAATGCTAAATCTATTTAAAGAGTATTTCAATTACTATATGGTCTACTAAAAATAATTTTGAATTGATTGAGTTATGTTTTTTAAACTCTCTAAAGTTTGATCAGTTGAATTATCTTTTAATCATTAAATTTTACAATTTAAAAAAAATAGTTTGATTGATTTGGTCAAATTGAATTTTGGTAAATCATATGCTCAAATAAAGACTTTTCCAATAGTGAGTCTCATGCTAAGTACAGGGTATCATTCTTCTTTAGTAAATCATTAGCGTCGTCATCATCAAATGCCAAAATAACATCTAATTAGGGTTGATTTTTTTGTTCTATTTCTTGATTCAACCTTATCATGAATAATACTTTAATCACTTTATGTATCTATCATGTATTTTTCTATCTCATAGTTCCATATTTTCCGTAGTGGTCCCTCTCCATTTTATTTGCAACTTGTAGCTTTTCAACTTTATGTATTGAGTTGTCTTTGGTCTTTTTTTTTTCCTCCTAATAATGTGGATATCTTTATCTCATATTCAAGATAAGTCTAATCCTATGGATGCACGAAACTGCTTTTAAGCTCTTCTGTAAAGTAAGTCTGGAGAGGACCGCTTATAGTCTACCTTGAGTCTCTGGTTTTAAATGCGTAAATCATCTCGAACAAATTTCTACAATTTGTTATATATTGAGTTTAGTTTTAAACTTTCTTTAATAAAATTATTTCTAATACTTTTTTTTTTTAAATTAAAAAAACTCATAGATTGAGATTGGATATATACTCAACCTTTTCAATAAAAATGACATGGGTCGAGCTCACCAACATAAAATCCAGTTGCAGGGGTCTAAATATCGACTGATTTTTGTCTCTCCTCCTTTTTTTTAAAAAAAAAGGAGGAGAGAGAAAAAATCGACCGATATATCAGCCGATACTGAATTTTTTACCCCTTCGGAAAAAAATGTAATTGTATATAACATAGCAAATTATATGCACAGCTCCTAAATATAAAACTTGTGATATCAAAATAAAAATCAAATACACGCTTTTAGATACCAATTCATTACATGCATTAATAAACAAGCAAAAGACAAACTCGAATGGAAACGGAAGGTCTCTTGAACATGGATTTAAAATTCGGTATCGATTGATATTTTTCTCTCTCTTAATTTTTTTTAAAAGAACGTGTTAATATCGGCCGATATATATCGCCGATATATATCGATCTTCAAAACTGATATATATCGGCCGACACGATACGTATCAGCCGATATCTCGACCCCTGCTTGAAAGAAAATTAAGTTTTTCCTATTATATAGTTTAAAAAAAATTAGTCAAGTTAAGGCAACCTTAGTTATCCATAATCCATCTCAATAAATTGGATATTACCCAAATCATGCATTAACCCTTCAATCATGCATTAATCCTAAACGTTTAGGTTGAAATGAATAGTATAGATGAAAAGTATTTTTTTAATGATCAATGTGCCCTGGACTTTTAGAGCACCTAACTAATCTTCAGGGCATGTGTAAGACTCCCTATCCACACACATCGGATAAATTTACGGGGAGTGGATCTTTTAGGATGGAGTAGGAATAAACTTAGGACTCTTGCTTCCAAAGGCAGGTTCTTGATCGTCAATCCAACCTCTTCGAGCTAGATAAAAAGTTCTAATTTAATCTTTTTCTTGCTTTTGATTTTAGATCATTATTTAAAAGAAGATGAATCTCAACTTTATGTACATAAAAATCCAAAAGGAAATGTAAATTGGTTGAAATGCAAATTTTTTATCTTATCAATATTCTAAATAAAAAAGGAAAAGTGAAGAAACTCAAAATGCTTAGATAAGTGAAATATGGTTATGATAATAATGATAAATAAACATTTTTCATAAATAACATTATCTATTTTATCAACAATTAAAGAAAAACATTAATTAATACATTATCTATCTACTCATCGGGTAATTAATATATATGGCTGGTATTATGTCTAAATTTTTTCAACTTATTAATTTGATGTTGAACTTTATATCCAAACCCTTTTATTAAAATCTATTTATTATTAAGGACAGTAGAACTGAATAATCAAGTAATTAGACATGATTAGTGTTTTTTCCACATCTGTTCCTTTATAGTCCAATTTAAGAACCTTATATCTAATATCAGATCTAATTAATATTCACATTTAAAACAAAATTGTTGCTGGTTGTTTTGACACATCTTGGAGCAGACAAATTAAAAGTTTTTGATAGGGTCCTTTAAAATTAATTGTTCATCTACTAATAATGTAACACCCCACCCAAAAGTCCTACATTAGTTGTGGACTTGGGTGGTGGGGGCTTTTATACGAGGGGGAAGCTCCGCCCCATCAGAATGCCTTTTGAGCCTGGTCTGATGGGTCAGGGCCAAATGCAAAGCGATGAGGGTCAGTGTGACCCAAAGTAGACTATATTGTGATGGAGTATGATCGGGTCGTCACAAGTAATATCAGATCACGGTTCAACACTTGAACGTTGCAGGCTCTATTTGTGTGAGGTTGCCTGCTTGTATTTGTGGACCCCTGTTAGTGTGACTTGACAGAGCTGAGGACGATTATGGTCTTAAGAGGGTGGATTGTAATACCCCACCCAAAAGTCCCACATCGGTTGTGGACTTGGGAAGTGGGGGCTTTATATGAGGGGGAAAACCCCTCCCCATCACAAGACCTTTTGAGTCTGGCTTGATGAGTCAGGGCCCAATGCAAAACCGTGAGGGCCCGTGGGATCCAAAGCGAACAATAGTATGATGGAGTAGAGTCGAGTCGTCGCAAATAATGTGACCCTCACAAGATAAAATTAAGTACGTAGAACTCATACATATTGATTACGTCTGAAGTTTTATTTCGACCTAATCTCACATAGTTAAGATGGTTGTGCAATGAGGAATATGAAAATTTTCTACTTTCTTTTCCTATGATCCTATGGTGAAATCTGTCTATCATCATGTGGGGTCACCTTACTCTATTTATCCTATATAATCAGCTTCTCTTAAAAATAAATTTCTCAGTAAGAACTTCTTACTAAGAAGTCCCTGTTAAATTTTAGGAACTCACCTCATGAAGTAGGAGTCTTGAGTTCAATTCTCATTCTACTCCAAAGGGCCACTCTCGGTACATATACAAGATGTGTGGGTAGAGAAACTTGCACATGCTCTGAGAATTAGTCGGATCATCTAAAAGACTTGAACACCTTGGTCATAAAAAAAGAAGAAGATCGTATCAAGACAGCCCTATTTCTATCTTTTGAGAAGTTGATTTTAAATCTAGATAGCCTAGAAAAGGGATTAGCAAGATCGGTTTGAAGAATTTTGCATTAAAGACCATCAATAAAACCATGGGGCATAATGCTAAGTTTAGTCTTTCCCTTTAAAAACACCTTAATACGCCGTAATTGTGAATCATGGATATGAATTGCATATCATATTCGACTTCACTGCTTAGTTTTTATAATAGTATTCATTTAGTATTTAAATTTAATTGTTTTCAATATTTTAACATGTCCTATATCATCATGCTTACAATGAAAATTCTCTTTACATAAGCTATTCCAAAACGTTCAAACATAATTTTTGTGGAATTAATACCCTTATTTGAAAATGAAAGTGGGTAGGAAGGAGAAAGAGAAGAAGATAGAAAATGGAGGAGAGAGGGAGAGAAAAACCTTAGCGGCTGGCTCATGCTTAGCAATTGGGCCTCGGACTCTCGGCGGAAAAGACTTGAGCTCATTTAAAAAAAATCGCCGATACGACCATTGAATAACCATGAGGGATTAGTTTGATGGTTAATTTTTACCCTTATTTGTGGGAGGTATTGAGATCAAACCCCTCTCAACACAAAAAGGACTAGTTTATACTCGGTGTGTGCGGATAAGAAGATTTACACATGTTCTAAGGATTAGTTAGATGGGACGCCTAGAAAATTAAAGTGAGATGCTTGGATACTTTGGTCTTAAAAGAAAAAGCGATACAACCATTAAATGATTTGTATCAGCTGAATTAATAAATATATAGATGATACAATATGAATTCGTCGAAATTAAGCAATGAGGAGAGGGGGAGGGGGAAGGGGCCTAGAGTAGTGGAGGGTGTTCAGATTAAAACTAATCTAAACAATTTTATAAAATCTGTGCAAATCTGACTATTTTTTATTTAGATTAAGAGTCTTAATTAGTATGTTTTATTCATCAATTGGACAATAGATTTGTAAATCCACGTTGATGTAAGTTCTAATATTTGCTCTAAGTTTTTGGTATATATATATATAATTGTAAAAAGGCAATTAAAGAAACAAAAAGCAGTAGTTTGGGTTTTGTCTATTTATGATTAAAAGGCAATAAATTTTCCAAACATTTTATTGTGCAAAAGATAGCTTTTTCTTTTTTTTATAACATGAGTATCCTCACCTCATCGGAAGTGAAGTTAATCCACCGATATACGAAACCACATGCAAACCTCGTGTATGAGATAAACTCGAGACAAGTTGAACCTAAAATTTCTAATCTAATCCTAAAAACTCGGATCAAATGAATTACCCCGTCTGAGATGGCTTTGATTCTATAAAAGTCAGGTAATCTCACAATTGCACAAGATTGCAATCTAATACAATCTTATATTTTGCTTTTATTCTCTCAAAAATCTTTTCATATTGAATTTGATTGAATCATAAATATATAATTTCTTCAAAATATCAACAAAAGTAATTTAAGTTTTTATTAAAAATTCTAAAAAATAGATAATTTATGTATAAGAATTGTTAAATATTTGGTGTTTAAATTTTCACACTTGTGTTATACAAGATGTAGGAAAATATTAAATATGTAAGAAAAATTAAACTTTTTGGACTTATCAATTTATCATTATCACTATTAAAAATTAAAATATCAATTTTCACATAATTTGCAAAGTTACTTGTCCTGTTAAAAATTTAAAGCTTGCTCCTAACCCATTGGGTAGTCCACTTAAATCTAAATAGATACACCGTCATGTTTCACTTAGAATATTATACTACGTAGTCAATTTAAAACAACATGGATCTTTAAATATTTGATTAGATCAGAATGGACCCACTTGATAGGGTAGGCCTAGCCTAAGCCTGTATTAAAAAGCCTAAGGAAAGTTATACTTAGGCTTTTGAGGGATTGGGAAGACATGTTTATTGCCTAAAATTGCAAAAAATGCGGTTGACCCTAATATATGGGGAAAATGAAGGTCATATATATATATATCTATCGGCTGCAACGCATCGATTTGTTGCAGTCAGATGGAAATGGATGCGTATTGATTTGTTGCGATTGATATGGGCGTAATGGTAGTTCGGCAAACTAATTTTTTTACCCCAAACTCTTAGCTTAAACTTGAGCTTAAGTTTTGAAGAATACAAAAGCGTGATTTTTTTTGTACGTCAAATAATATGTATTAATGTAAGACTAAGTTAAATATGTAATTATGTATTTTAATGCCAACTAATAAGTAAATCCAAGTTGAGTCCAATTTACACTTGACATGAGCTTATGAATGTAATTTTTTTTTTTTTTTGAATTTACATGTGAAAATTACATGAGCTTATGAATGTGATTGTTTGAATATTCAGACCAACCCATATAAATACAAACTAGGCTAGGCACATGCAAGCTAACTTGGACCTACTCTATGCATTTGTCCCACGATTTAAAATTGGGCTACGGCTAAGTCAAGCTAGAACGTTAGCTCAACCCACCAAAGTTGCAACCCTATATCAAATATTCCACCAATGCGCTAAATGAACCACACAAATGGCTCACTCAAATCTACATACATTTTCAAATATTCCACCAAAATTTAGAGACTATAAAACTTAAACTGGTTGGAGCAGGGGTACAAAAATCACTTTTACCGAGATATCAGTGTCTCGGCTGTTATCTCGGTATCTCAGATCTCGGCCGAGATCTCTCTCTCTCTCCTAAATTTTTTTAGAAAAATGTCGACCATATAAATGTGTATCCGCTGATATCGGTGAGATCTCGGTCATATCGACCAATATCTCGCTAGTACGGTTGATACTTTGCATATCGGCTGAGACATCTCGGCCGTAAAAAAACTCTAGATATCTCGGGCGATATGCAAAATATCTGCCAAGATTTATACCCCTAGGTTGGAGTCATGACCAGAAACCACTTCAGGAAGTGATAGTCCTGAGTTTGATTCTCACTCCACCCCAAAGGACCACTCTCCGTAGAGTTATCCAGTGTGTGTGGATAAGAAGGCTTTTAGATGCCTTAAGAATTAATCGAGTGCTTTGAGAGACCTGTACACTTTAATCATAAAAAAATAGAGAACATACTACCATATCCATGTAAATCCAAATGGACATGCAAAATGATCTACTAAAGCCCAATTAGTTCCACCCAAGTGGCCTTTCCAAACTAAAAATAGAAAAAGGGGTCTGATAAATGATCCATTTCAATCCAAATAAATCTACCAAGTGGCCTTTCACACCAAGAATGAACCCAATTTGTAACACACCCATATCCAAATGGATCACTAAAGAGACCACTTATAATCCAAATGGATCCACCTGATGGTCCACTCGCATCAAGATGAATCTACTAATTTATCCACTTTATTCCAAATAGAGCTAATACACTTTTAGTTCCATATCCAAATGGATCTTAAACTTGCCTGAGCTAACCTAAATTTTTTAATCAAGACCAAAATTGCCTCACTAATTGGTCCCACCAGATAAAAATAGACCCACATAGTTATCTGATACGTGACGGTTGGAAGACTTATAAATATTTCGAGGATTAATCAGATGTTTTAAGAGATCTGAATACTTTGATTATAAATAGAGTCAACGTATCCAAAATTAACCCGCCAAAAAATAATAACAGTTATTGCTACTATCATATTTAATCATCTATGTAAATCAATTGCCATAATTCTCCTTTCTTTTTGTATTATTTCATTCTATCCTCAATTTTATTATCAATTTGTCATCTCTTTATTTCTCCATGAGAGTAAAAATGGAATAATACTAAAAAGATAAAGATGAGATGTCCTACTTATTAAAACCCTTTAAATGTGGGAGTATTGAATTATACAATTGATCATCATCACAACTATGAATCGATCCATCAAATAATAATAACAATTATTGTTGACTGCCATACTCAACTATGAAGAATGGCAAAATTTATTATTCATAAATTGATTGTCACTTTATAATTTTTATACTTTTATGGGTTGCAAGTGTTGTTTTTTTATTCATTCATTTCATGTTCAACAGTGGTAAAGCATATATAAATGAATTTCATCAAGTCTCACTGGTGAAGTCAGCACACTTTATTACTTTAGTTTTTCTTAAAAGTATTTTTAATTTCTTTGGCAAAGCTTCAATTCTCTTTGTTTTCTAAGCATGCATGTATTTTACATTATTTTTACTTTTTAACAGTTTTATTGAAAATCATATAAAGTAATCTAATACCCCGCCCCAAAAAGTCCGACATTGCTAGTGGCATTGGAAATTCCCTAGTATATAAGTGGTAACTTTCCTCCTTCTAGTATGATGCCTTTTGGCAGTAATAATAGGTTGGCTTGCCAATTGAAAGCCACGCGGGTCATGTATGAGGTACAGAGCGGAAAATATCATACTAGCGGGACGGGTCGTTACAAGAAAGACCTAGCCACATGGGTGTAGTTCAACTGGTTACCTCTTATCTCAGGAAGCGGGAGGTTACGAGTTCGAGCCCCCATGGCCTAACCATGGTGTGCCCTAGGGGTACTGGGCTCACCCGTGGGGGTTTTATGCTCGGTATCCCGCAGTTTCCTACACGTAAATTCAAAAAATATATACAGTAAAACCTCTATAATGTAATATGGTTGGGACCATAGTACATATATTACATTATAAAAGTTATTAAATTAGAGGGTTTAGCAATAATCTTTCCTAAAAATCTCTTTAAAACTCTCACCTATCATTAAAATGTTATTTCGGCTTCTTTTTGTGGAAACAAATCACTCTATTCATTCCTATACAGTTCTCGTTCATTGAGAACAGAGTGTTTGCACCGTCCCAAAGAATGAGAAAGTTTATTTAGAAGTCTATCTCAAATTACTTTTCTGGAATTTAGATGATGTAGTTTGTGAGGTCCTTAGTCACTTTTGCAGTAATTTTGTATCCTGAATGTATAGAATATAACTTTATAAAATGGTTGGGGCAGTACATTTTTTATTCTAAATATATTGAGTATTGAGTTGGAGAGATTTACTACATTTTGTATGGGCCCGAGGTCGGGATCAGCTGCCGATATTATTTTAGACATGTTATAATTTTATAGAGTACTAGATTATAGAGAGTTTACTGTATATTAGAACTTTTACATTCTAATTTATTTATAGTTAATTTGTACCTTAAATAGGTGAATTAGGAAATGCTCATGAAACTCATTCTAAGTGTATATTTTAAAAGTGAAGTGACACTCTAACCAATTGAAACCATTCAAATACCACACTACTTTTTTAATTCAAATTCGTCTTGGGCCAATTGTCCATCCATCTAATCTCCACCATTGAATTAGAATTAGATATAAAACTAAACACTTATCTAATCTTTTTAACCATAATATTAAAAAATTGAGTCTAATGAGTTCATTTTGAACATTTAATGGTATACATTTGTCAAAATCAATTTTCCCTTGGTTGATGTGTGATGTTGGGTCTGCCCAATAAACGTGGGGTGTCAAAGAACTTGCTTGATCTCTCATGCTAATTAATTAAAAATGTGGACTTGCTTATGTGTGTTGTACTTGTGAGGATGAAAACCGTGCTAGAAAATATTAGGAAGCTGCTTCTGTCAATATAAGACTAACAAATATAAAATCTAATCTCATAAATAATTTTCCATGATTCATTGAGGATCATGAAACAGACAGCTATAAGGAAGAAATCAGTGAGTGGTTCACGATCACTGCCCTTGATCAGAAGGCTACAAACTTGCATCACGTCTGATAGTATAGTCAGTGGGTCCCACAAACATACGAGCTGTCCAATTTAAAGGAAAAACGTGGAGGGGTTGGTCTCACTGCCAAAAACCCGTCTCAAAAAGTGGAGAGTTTTGTTTTTGATTCACGTTTAACTCTAAAGGGTCACTCTCTATTGAACTTATTAGATATGTGTGGATTACGAGGTTTATATAAGTTCTGGGGATCTTAGGGCTGCAGCCCCAAACCCGACCCGCATGACCCGATCTGAGAAATCATGCGGGTCGGGTCAAGAATTTTGGATCAGCTAGTCGGGTCGTGTTGAGAAGATAAAAACCCACATGGAATTCGGGTCGGGTCGGGTCGGGTTGGAGATTTTACAAATTTACCCTACCTGACCCGTCCTGACTAAAATTAGGCTTAAATAAGTTTAGAATGCGGGTCGGGTCGGATCAAGTTCCATATATATCAACTTGGGTTGGGTTGAGTTTTAAGGAACCTGACCCGCCCGACCCGAATTGCAGCCCTAGAGGATCTGTTACAAATATCGTTTTTCGGAATATTAACGACGATCTGTAATATCGGACTATTTTCAAATTCTTAGGTTTTTAGTTGGAAAATCTCGCGGAAAATATAATACTTTAAAAATAATAAAATAATAATAAATGAAATATTCACAAAATAAAAATCTTAATAAGGAATTTACCGACAATTTTAGAGAATTTATTGGGATATTATCATTTATCGCATTTTTAATGTAATTTTATCGAGAATATATCGGGAATTTACCGGAAAGAAGATTACAACGTGGTAAATTTAAAATTATCGCTAATATTTGTGACATTGCCGAAGATTAATGGGATGAAACGTATGGAGACCTTGGTTAAAAAAAAAAAATTATCATCCCTTGTCAAAGACAAAAGAGCCCTGGCACATGCATGGAAGATTACAAAAATACTCTCGAAGGATGTTGGACGTGGGTTTATGATAGACAACAAGTGCATGAGGAGGACCAAAATAGTGAGGGCCTTGGCTCCAGATAGGGTGTATGGGACCAAGAGAACTTTTGAAAAGGATTATTTGGGGTGAAGAACCAGCTAAAATGGGGTGTTTGGGAAATCGTATGGGCGATTCTCTTGGAGAATGAGATAAGGTGGAATGTGGGAGGATGAACAGGAAATGGAGGATTTATAATAAAATAAGAGATTTTTCCAAGTGAGAGAGGCTGGCATACGTTTAGTAATTAAAGTAGCCATGCAGTTTCTTTCTGCTTCTTTTCAGTCATTTAATGGTGAGTTGCAGGGCTGAGAGATTGGTGTGGCTGGGTTCAATGGCTATCCCAATTCAACTTCAACCACCCCCCTCTCTAAATCACATGGAGACAACACACATAGTCACATACACACAGCAAAATACACTAATTTAAGCAAATGAATCTTTCAAAAATCTTTTCTCTCCCCCTCTCTCTCTCTACACTTTTGATTACATGCATATTTTTAAAATGAACCATTCAAAAATTAATTATAATTACCTTTACATTTTATTTATATTTAAATTACAAAATGAAATTGTATTTAATTTCTCACTTTTCTCATGCTCTGAAAATTTTATTTGGATTGGAGAAAAACAAAAGAGTGGTCTTGTAAATCTTAGTAAACTAGATTATATAATCTAAAAGGTAATGAAAGATCAATTAGATATTTGAGGCCATTAAGAAAAATGATCATTGCATTAAGTGGAATCGGATCGTCTGTTGCAAGTATAAAAGAGAATTTTTGTCGCATCCGATTAAAAGGTAATGAAAGATGAATTAGATATTTGAGGTCTCGCATTAAGTGGAATCGAATCTTCTGTTACAAGCATAAAAGAGAATTTTTGTCGTATCTGATTAAAAGGTAATGAAAGATCAATTAGATATTTGAGGCCATTAAGAAAAACGATCATCGCATTAAGTGGAATCGGATCGTCTGTTGCATTTGCAAGCATAAAAGAGATTATTTGTCGTATCCGATTAAAAGGTAATAAAAGATCAATTAGATATTTGAGCCCATTAAGAAAAACGATCATCGCATTGAGTGGAATCGGATCGTCTGTTGCATTTGCAATCATAAAAGAGATTATTTGTCGTATCTGATTAAAAGGTAATAAAAGATCAATTAGATATTTGAGCCCATTAAGAAAAACGATCATCGCATTGAGTGGAATCGGATCGTCTGTTGCAAGCACAAAATAGATTTTTTGTCGTATCCAATTAAAAGGTAATGAAAGATCAATTAGATATGTGAGGCTATTAAGAAAAACGATCATCGCATTAAGTGGAATCGGATCGTCTGTTGCAAGCATAAAAGAGAATTTTTGTCGTATCCGATTAAAAGATAATGAAAGATCAATTAGATATTTGAGGTCATTAAGAAAAACGATCATCGCATTAAGTGGAATTGGATCGTCTGTTGCAAGCATAAAAGAGAATTTTTGTCGTATTCGATTAAAAGGTAATGAAAGATCAATTAGATATTTGAGGCCATTAAGAAAAACGATCATCGCATTAAGTGGAATCGGATTGTCTTTTGCAAGCATAAAAGAGAATTTTTGTCGTATCCGATTAAAAGGTAATGAAAGATCAATTAGATATTTGAGGTCATTAAGAAAAAAAATCATCGCATTAAGTGGAATCGGATCGCCTGTTGCAAGCGTAAAAGAAAATTTTTATCGTATCCGATTAAAAGGCACCATATCATAAAACATGCTGATATTTTTGCAATTTACGACGTGTGCGAATATCTTTTCGCTACAAAATCAATGGCAAAGCTTAATGACAATGATGATTTAGAGTTCAAAGTTTGAATAGATTGTTATAAGAAACAAAATTTGTAAGAGACAGAATTATTAGTCATGAATATCTTATCAACATTATTAATAATAGTAATACTAATAATATTATTAATGATATTATTGTTATTATTACTAGGAAGCTAGAGGGGAGTGAAAGAATATAAATTTTTTGAAGAGTTTGGTAGCCGTCATTCGTTTCACATTACCCTTGAGGAAAAATAATAAACATCTCTCTCTCTCTCTCGCTTTATTTCTCTTTCTCTTTCTCCTTAGCAATTACACCTCCTCTCAATAAATGCCATTGCACCCTCTCAATACGCTCTGCAATTACTCCTTGCTGCCAAATCCTCTCCACCTGTTCCCCTTTCTCCTTTCTTCATTACTTCCTCTTCTTCCCTTCTTCATCTCCGCTCCTCTTTTACCTTTTTCTTTAATGGCTTCTTCTCAGTTTTTTTTCTCTCTACCGCAGTGAAAAGACCCAAGATCACTACTAAGACACCCGCTCTTTTAGATGATCAACCCGTTTTAAGATGACCCAAAAGCTCAAAAGACAGATCTGATTCGAATCATCTCCCATTTGGGCTTTCCAAGGCCTGTGAGAGGGTTATCTTACAGTAAGTTAACCATCTCCTCCTCTTTTAGTTGTTTGAAAACTGGTTTTTTTTTTATCAAAACCACCTCTCTCTCTTCATTTTCAGGTGATAAAATCGTTCTCCTTTCTTTTTTGCCCCCATAGAGAGAGAGAGAGAGAGAGAGAGAGAGAGATTGTCTGAGATCTTGGTGGGTGCTGTTGTACCAGTATTACGGGTCATGTTTGTCAACCCTCTCTCGTGTTTTGTCATATATTGAGAGAGAAAAAAGAAACGCGTCCTTTGAAAACAAAACGCTTGAGAGTCACTCTCTGCGTTGGAATCGTGGAAATCCTTCGACCCCACTTTAGTGGTGCATAAACTGGAGTGTCTCTGAATGTCAGAGGAGTATTAGGGTTGCTTAGAAAACCATCAGAGAATCTACCTGTCTATCCAAAGATAGAGAGGAAAGAAGAGACCTTTTTTATAAGAAGTGAGAGGGAGAGAAGGAAGAGAGAGAGAGAGGGTTTTTCGGTTGGAAAGAGAGTGAATTATGCCGGGCGGGATGATGATACCGGCAAGACACATGCAGGCGATGATGGAGAGAGATGAGAAGGAAGGTGCGGGATTTAGGTCGTCCGGGCTAACTCTTGGTCAGGTCAGCCGGTCAAAACTCCTTCAATTCTTCTTCTTTCCGTGTTTTTCTTTTTCATTTCTTTTCCATTTTGCATGTTTTTCTCCTTCTCCTTCTCCTTCTCCTTCTCCATCTACTACTTCCTTCATCATGTTCTTCTTTTTTCTAACTTGATTAGCGAGGTTTTGTTTTGAGGTTAGTGAGGGTAGTCAACTATTTGCAGTAAAATCCACCTCGAAATACGTAGAAAACGCGTAACTTTTTGAGTCAGAAATGAGAGAGAAAGAAAAGAGAGAGATTACTGTTTTGGCATTTCTCTACTGCTTTTCCATATTAGAAATTGAGATTGCTCTCTTATTAGAGAGAGAGGGATAGGGGTAGGTAGGTTTGCCCTAGCATGTCTTACATGCATAAATACATGGGTTATTCATAGGATCCTCCAAAACCTAGCTTTTCTAACATAAATTGAGAAGATGGATTTTCTTACACAAAATAGAGAAGACGTTTTTTATTTTTTTCTTTCTTAAGTCTCTACTAGTTTCCTATTGTTCTTCTTCCACATCATGGGTTGTTTTCTTTATTTTCAGTGGTTCTTTTTGTAGATTGAGAAAATTATAGCTTGTAATGGGTGTGTAGGAAATGTTCCAGCCCAACATGGTAGAGGGCCAGCAGCACCCTCTGGAAATGACGAACAGCACGGAGAGCGACATGGCCAAGATTCGAGAGGAGGACTTCGAGAGCAAGTCCGGAAGTGAGAACATCGAAGGCGGCGCTTCTGGAGACGACAACGATCCCACCCAACGGAAGCGAAAGAAGCGTTACCATCGCCATACCCAGCATCAGATCCAGGAAATGGAAGCGTAAGCTCATACCAAAATTCTCAAAAAAAAAAAAAAAAAAACAACCCATTTGAGATCTCTTCCAAGACTTCTTCTTTTCCTTTTCCTTTTAATTTTGCTGATTTATTGTTTTTTTTTTTTTCAGTTTCTTCAAGGAATGTCCTCATCCTGATGACAAGCAAAGGAAGGAACTCAGCCGTGAATTAGGGTTAGAACCTCTTCAGGTCAAGTTCTGGTTCCAAAACAAGCGCACCCAAATGAAGGTATAAGTGCCCTAAAACAAGCGTTGACCTCGTTTACTTATTCCCAAAGTTCAGTACGGAAGTACTTTTGGGTACATCCCAAAAAAGAGTAAAATACCATAAATATCGCCAAAAAATTCAAATTATTTTGCTCATAAAAAAAATCAGCTATGTAATTTTACTCTTAAGACTCTTAGTACTATACAATTATACATCTTAAGAGAGAGAAAGAGAGAGAGTTATATATAGAAATGTGATTATTTTAACTCTCATTTCTTTATTTCCTAATCTAGGTTTGCTAAATGTGAGCTAATCTTCTTGCAAACTTCACTTCTTTCCTTGTTTTCTTCCTCACAGACACAACATGAGCGCCATGAGAACACACAACTGAGGAATGATAATGAAAAGCTCCGAACTGAGAACATGAGGTATAAAGAAGCCCTTAACAATGCCTCTTGCCCCAACTGTGGTGGCCCAGCTGCACTTGGAGAGATGTCATTCGATGAGCATCATTTGCGCATAGAGAATGCTAGGCTAAGGGAAGAGGTAGAGATACCAAAAACCTAACTTATTGGTTTTTTTCTTTTCTTTTAAAACCAAGGTATTCATGCGTCTCACTTGACTAATCTGAAGGGCATGTGTAAACCTCTCAATCTGCATACGCTGAATACAGCCGGATAAAGACTAAGGGAAGTAATCCTTTTTTGTATTGTGGGGGACTTGATCCCAAGATCTCCTACAAACAAGGGTGGGAATTGACTATCAAGCTAACCCCTCCAGATTTAATGTAATGTATTGGTTTATGCTGGAGGTTTGATAGATTACTTACTAGGGTGCTGTGTGTTCTGGATTTGCAGATTGATAGGATCTCAGGGATTGCAGCGAAGTACGTCGGGAAGCCGATGGTCCCCTATCCCTCTGGTCTTCCTGCAGTCCCTTCCCGATCGCCACTTGATCTTGGTGTTGGTAGCTTTGGAGTGCAACCCGGCATGGGAGGAGAAATTTATGGAGCTGGTGATCTCCTCCGCTCAGTCTCTGGCTCAGTTTCGGGGTCTGTCACGGGTACTACCGACTTGGACAAGCCGATGGTCATTGAACTTGCAGTTGCTGCAATGGAGGAGCTTGTCAGAATGGCGCATCTTGGTGAACCCTTATGGCTACCTGGACTAGATGGCTCCTCTGAGATTCTAAATGAGGAAGAATATGTTAGATCATTTCCTAGGGGAATCGGGCCGAAACCATTTGGGCTAAAATCTGAAGCCTCCCGCGAATCTGCAGTTGTTATCATGAGTCATATCAACCTAGTTGAGATCCTAATGGATGCGGTATGCAGCTTCAATTTTCAACTGCATTTAAGGACCGATTTATATGGTGATTAGGGATGTGGATCAATTTATTTATTTATTTATTTATTGCTTTGATTGCCAGAACCAATGGGCTAATGTATTTTCCGGCATTGTCTCAAGAGCTGTGACACTGGAAGTTTTATCAACAGGGGTAGCAGGGAATTACAATGGAGCCTTGCAAGTGGTAATATTCTCCCATTCTCCCTTAATTTCATATACAAGGGTGGAGAAAATTATTTCCTTCTCCCTAATTGGTTCTTCAGATTGTCTAAACTTTCACTAATTCTTTTAATATCTCATAAATAGAGAGGCACTATTAAATAAATACTAATGAACTGATAAGAGGGTCTTTTATACAATCAAACGTTCAATTACTTAATCCATCCATTCTAATTTGTTAAAACCAGAACAAATCAATTCTATTGACACTAACTGCTTCCTCAATGGACAATTGTGATCTCAATTTTCAGATGTCTGCCGAATTCCAAGTCCCTTCACCGCTAGTTCCAACTCGAGAAACTTACTTTGTAAGGTACTGTAAACAGCATTCTGATGGAACTTGGGCAGTGGTTGATGTGTCTTTAGACAGCTTACGGCCGAGCCCGATGTTGAGATGTCGAAGGAGGCCATCTGGGTGTTTGATTCAAGAAATGCCCAATGGTTACTCAAAGGTAATGAATCATAAACCATTCACAGATTAGCTCAAATTTAACCTAACTCATTGATGCTTATGCTATTCTACTGTATATCACTGTAATTAATCAGTATTTTACTTGTGTTCACAAGGTTACATGGGTCGAACATGTTGAAGTTGATGATAGAGCCGTTCACAGTGTATACAGACTGCTGGTTAACTCCGGTCTGGCATTTGGTGCTAAACGGTGGGTTTCGACTTTGGATAGACAATGCGAGCGCCTAGCGAGCGTCATGGCCAGTAACTTACCAGCTGGAGATGTTGGCGGTATTAATCATTTTCCTATCTCTGCACATTCAGTCATGAACAAATCCAGCACCCAAGTCCATGAAAATTCATTCACCATTATTACATGATTTAGAAGGTTAATCTTTTTTGAGATGGACAAATTAAATTTTGCTACTTCCTCATTTATTCAATATATAACTATGGGATCCAGCTCCTCCTTACCAAGACTATCTGTTTATAGTCGAATACCATCAATGGAGATGCCTAAAAAGTTCTCACCTTCAGATGAATTTAATTCATCTGATTCTCCCTAGTTAATGCACATTATTGGAATTGTTATCCATTTTAATTCACAAAATGTCACACTTGAGATGATTTAACTTCATATGATTCTCCCTCGTTAAATGCAGCTTATTTGCTGCTTCTATCCATTTCAATATATTGGATTAACGATCATTGACGGAAATAATTGTAGTGACAACATATGCCTATGATTCCCCTTGGATCATCAAATGATAGAACATGAGGAACATAGCCACCCCCATAATTGTGGTTGAGCTTGAGTTCGACTCCTACTCTATCCTCGTAGAGTTATCTGGCGTGTGTAGATAGGGAAACTTGCACATCCGAGGATTAGTCGAGTGCTCTAAGAGGCCTGGACACTTTAGTCAGGAAAAGAAAAATGTGTGTACACTAGTGTTTCCTAACCCTAATCAATTTGTGGTTTCGTAATCCTACTCAAAGTAGGGTTTCCCGACCCTAATCAAAGTAGATCTGATTGTACCATCTCTAAACGAAGGGTTCCTTACTGTAATCACATGTATGGAAGTTTCAATTACAACTTCTGCTTCTTCTTCTTCTTCCTTAACTCTAAGTTTCACCCATGGATGCAAATAATTTTCATTGTTTTGAATTCTTTGTATGGTCTTGGTTCAGTGATAACAAGTCAAGATGGGAGAAAGAGCATGCTGAAGCTGGCTGAGAGAATGGTGATAAGCTTTTGTGCTGGTGTTAGTGCATCTACTGCTCATACATGGACCACCTTATCTGGTAGTGGTGCTGAAGATGTTAGGGTTATGACCCGGAAGAGCATCGACGATCCTGGAAGGCCTCCCGGTATTGTTTTGAGTGCTGCAACTTCTTTCTGGCTTCCAGTCTCTCCGAAGAGAGTTTTCGATTTCCTCAGAGATGAGAACTCCAGAAATGAGGTATAAAATGAAAAAAATATGATTAAAATTTCAAAAATATCTCATGAATGCTAAATTATTTGCATTTTTTGCTTGCAGATGTTTTTACTATCCAGATATCTACATCGTCCATAACTCATTTGCCATTTGAAAAATAAAACTCTCACAATCCACAACCATATTGGAATTATATATATACAATTTACATCATTTCTGTTAAAAGCTTATGATACATGATTTGTATCTTACAATTCATACGATATGATAAAAAGAACAATTCGTATTTATTAACAAATCTTATAATTCATATAAATAATAGAATTATGGAGTTATTAGGAGTGGGAAAGCATGCAACATTTTATTTTAATGGTTTTTTAGACTTGAGTTGATAGGCATTTAAGTCATTTCAATTTTTTTGAGGGCTTTTTAGTTCATTATTGATTTTTCATAATATAGTTGGATTATGTATTGGTCTTATACTTTTGGTAGTTAAAGATTTGAAATTTGAGTTCTAATGAACTAATTATATAATATTCACTTAATATCGAAAGAAATTTAGAGAATTACTCATATTACTACATTTTAGATATATTTTTTGTGTTGTTTCATGTATTAAATTTTTTGAGAGAAAACACTTATTAATCTTCTAATTCTATGATTTGTGGTTCAAGATGTATAATGATATTAACATAGGACTCGATTTTCACAACATTGATTTACATAATCCCAATTGTAAATTTGAACATTATTGTGTATTTTTGTTGTTTATTATTAGAAAGTAACAGATGAACAAGAATAATTACAGGCAAAAGCTTCAAATTAATCGACATTCAATGTGTTTCTATAGAAATAATAAAATCATAATATAAAGTATTAAGAGGCATTGTTAGCAAAATTGTTTCGATCACAATCCATCCCAAGTGTTTTGCTGTTTGCTAGATCACAGAATATTGGGGTTCAAGCAATTGAGGTAACCCCGTTTATTTCCATTTAACAGCATTCCATTTGAAACATTTCCTTCCATTTCCACATCACATATTGGGTTTAATACAATCATTGTTCCTAATATGGATGATTTTGAGTTTTTAGCCATATGAAAGGTTCTGTAATAGGTGATACAAAATGGGAAGTCTTTTACCTGGCAACCCGCTAAGTAAGACCTCTGATCGAGCTGAACTCAAAACTTCTAATTTAATCCTAAAAACTTAAACCAACTGAGTTTTGATATTTGCTAAATCACAGAATATTGGGGTTCAAGTAATTAAGGTAACCCCATTTATTTCCATTTAACATCATTCCATATGAAACATTTCCTTCCATTTCTAAATCACATATTGGGTTTAATACAACCATTGTTCCTAATATGGATGATTTTGAGTTTTTAGCCATATAAAAGGTTATATAATAGGTGATCGTTAAGTAAGACTTTTGATCGAGTCGAACTCAAAATCTCTAATCTAATCTTAAAAGCTTAGACCAACTGAATTTGAGTTAAGTATGTCTTTGAGTTGTCTGTCCGTCCATGGGGTTTATTGTTTTATCGTGTTGGTATATGAATCTCAAATCAATATGATTGGATTAGATTTCTTTCTCATTTTTTCTATGTGGGCATACTTGCAGTGGGATATTCTCTCAAATGGAGGAGTTGTTCAAGAAATGGCTCATATCGCCAATGGCCGCGATCCAGGCAACTGTGTCTCACTTTTACGCGTAAATGTAAGCATCCTAAATCAAATTTCCCCCCTTATCGTCGATATTTTTCTCGATTTATCTTCTCTGATGTATGTAGTTCTACACCAATCTAATTCTCCGTAACGATTTCAGAGCGTGAATTCAAATCAAAGCAACATGCTGATACTACAAGAGAGTTGCACAGACTCGTCGGGTTCTTATGTAATTTATGCTCCAGTTGATATCATGGCCATGCAAGTTGTTCTACAAGGTGGAGATCCGGACTATGTGGCTCTCCTGCCTTCTGGGTTTGCCATACTTCCAGATGGGTCGACGATGCACGGAGGGACTGATGAGGTTGGCTCAGGCGGCTCTCTGCTCACTGTGGCATTCCAAATCTTGGTTGATTCTACTCCGACAGCCAAACTTTCTCTAGGATCGGTCGCAACGGTTAACAATCTAATATCTTGCACAGTCCAACGGATCAAAGCTGCAGTGACATGCGAAAATGCATGAATGAAAGCAATTGTCTGCGTTGTTAAGGTAAACTTTATGAGCTTCTTCACTCGATTAATTTCCGAAACATTTAGAAGCCTCTCTACTCACACACAAGGAATAATCTTATGGAGAATCGGCCTTTGGAGTGTCCTTACCTCTAGGAGAGCACATGTGGATGTTATTTATTTGGTCAATCTCAACCTTTCATACACTCTTTTTTTGGATTTATGTGTAGAAAACTTAGACATAGTCTTACTAAACTCCTACGGGTGAGCCCACTACTCCTAGGACACACCAAGATTAGGCCATAAGGACTCGAATACGCAACCTTCCGCTTCCTAAGGCAGGACCTTTTATACACTGTATCTACCTTTGAATTATCAAAAGAGATCTTTGGGACATCTGCTTAAGTGGTTTTCACTATTGAATTTAATATATTCGTTGCTAGATAATTGAAATTTAGATCCTAAGATAGGTCTAGGACTTTATAGGCAAAGCATCTAGCTAATATAATGTAAATCCTCCAGCATCTCTAAATAGTGAATCCTATCCTCTGTTGTACCCCTTTAAAGAAAAAGATCAATCATGCTCCAGTAATGTAATGTATGGTGATTTAGGCTATATTAGACACTAGACTCTAACTGAGTAGTTTTAAGAGGCTTCAATTCTTGAGCATGGGTTAGCCTCCCCCTTTCAACGATTCAAAAGATGGAGCTCTTGCCTTGAAAGGTTGTTTCCATAGTTTTGCACCTGATGCCATCTATATTGTATATTTGAGGGATTTCTACTTTCTAGAGCTCCGGATACACATATATTAAGAAAGGTACGAGTAAGAGTTCATTGTAATTGTGTTCTTCTGGTTAGTTATGTTAGCATGTCCTTCATCGCATGTAGTCTTTGAGATCTTAGAGTTTATAAATGAATGGGGTACCTTCTTCTTATAAAGGGATAAGTTCTACCCATCTCTGAGATGCCCTGAAATCTCAGGGGCCCTAGGTGCAATGCAGGTCTTGAGATTTCAGAGGCCTTGAGATTGTGAGTAAAATCATTGGTCGCATTGGTGGGAGCTTTAGACGTCGGCCTACTCTGCCTATAACCAAGGGCGGCCTTGTACCCATGTGTTTTAACAAGTTAAATCCTTTCCATCTTAATATGGAGATTGAAACAATGTAGAACTAATGTTAAATCTCATGTATTTCTGTGCGATTGCTAGCATGTTCATTGCACATATGAGAAGGGTTTGTTTTAAAAATTTTGTATCTCATGAATGTCTGCAATAGCTGAATTTGTATGCTTTCCTGTCCTTTGTTGCAGCAGTCGGAAAAGAGAGAGAGAGAGAATTGAAGAAGCAGGAGTGTAAGAAGTCAAGAACGCACCTGGGATGCTCCTTGCCATGTGGTGTTTGCTGATGAAATGGGTTTGCAATTCACCACCATGCAAGGGTTTTGGTTCGGGTATTGACTTTCCTTAAAGACAGACAGCAATGGAGCTTGAATTTATCCCTCACTCTTTTGACATTTCTTAGGTATTTTTTGAGAGTAATTTCGTCTTGCTCTAGTCTCTGGTTTTTTTTTTAATCTTCTCTTTTCCCATAAAGCTTCCTCTTCTCATCTCGAGTAGTTTTTACTGATGCCAAAAGTGGATGGATGGATGGATGGAGCTTCCACCCTTTAAAGAAGACTTTGGTTTGAAGCCATTTCCAAGAGCTTTGTAATGAATGTCTCTTCTTTCAAGACTTTATGTTGTGCATGGTTTTGGACTATTGATTGGAATTTTTCTTTACAGTTCAGTATATTAGGATATTGATGAAAAAATATGTTTTTTATTTTATTGAGGTGTCTTAGATTTCTGGAAGTCTTTTTATCTATATATACCAAGTAACTTTATAGAGATTGTCGCTCTAAGTGGAAAATGAATCATACTTAATACACTCGTTTCTTGAAGCGGGTTTGTAGCCTCCACTCCAACCCTATTTGGGTTTGAAACTCATTGGTAATTTAAATTGATTAAAGAATTTATTTATTTTTAATTGATTCCTAAAATACCCACACATCATAAATTCTAACATCCTCCATTTCTTTGACCTAATATTCTCTCTTTAAGAAAATGGAAATAGTAAGAATTTTGATTTGGGCACTGACTTTTATTAAAGATATATTATTTAATATCGCTATTTAAATCGTGAAAAGTACAAATAGTATTTCATTTTTTATATGAAAATTCCAAATAAATATAACTCCAGAATTTCACTGGATCCAAATTTAGCCCTTCTGTTAGTATGTGTATGGATATTTGGAAGTGGGACTTATTCCTACTCAGAAAAGAAGTGTAGCATTAATAAATCTATGAGAGATTATTTAGAAAAGGCTCAATTGAGTCATTTATCAATTATGAAATCAACTCTTATAAGCAAATCATAACTTATACTTCATCCATTTAACAATAAAAAAAAATCGACTTATTGTGGAAACTCTTTTATTGCACAATATAATAGAAATCGGAATTCAAGGAAAAAAAAATCTAAATTTTTAATTTTTTTATGAAATTAAATCTTGAAAAATTAATTTTTGAAGAAACAGTTGAGCAGTAATCCTTGACATTTAAGCATTTCCCAACCCAACACGATAAAGGGTCTTGTCAATTAAAGTTTAGATGTGCCCCTTCCATAAAGAGTGTATAGTTGGAGAAGAAGGGTTTTCTTTTCCTTATATTCTTTATAATTTCAAATATAAAGGGATTTTCTATCTTAAAAAAATAAAAGAATTTTCTTTCTAATATTATTTTGAACCATTCCATTTAATTTCTTGACGTGTTTGATATATTTATAATGAATGAATTATTTTTTTTTAAAAAAAGGAAAATGATGTCAATAGTTATAACATATGACGTTAATTTATGAAGAATCTAATCAATTATTAATCTCTACTAGGTGTTTAAATACATGTTCTTGTTTATTATATCAAATGAATGAGATTCAATTAAAAAGATGTAAAAAATATCATAAATTTTCAATTTATTTATTTATGTAGGCTCAACAAAAAATTAATAAAAAGTGATAAAAGAATATAAACAAAAATTAAGAAAAAAATTAAAATTTCATAACTAAACTTTATATATTTTAAAATTTGCTATTTTCACTGTCAAGGAATCTACCATGCTGACTTTGGAGTCAAGTTGGACACTTATCTGCCATACTTAACCGGCCAATAAAGGCCGATATGACAGGCGACAACATGTCCCATCATCTACTTCAAGATGGGAACCATTTGCTCAATTCCCTTATGGTCAATCTCCTCATCACTCCTTTTCCATATACAAAATGTTTTAAATTTTAATATTGCAAATGATATAGGTAATTTTGATTGGCTCTGGAGGTGACGCAACTCAACTCGGCACAGTATTGCTCACTCTGAGTTAACATTGGTCCGCACGATTTTATATTGGGCTCAATTATATTCACAGGCTCAAAATTGTGGTGCTAGGTTGGGGGTGAGCTCCCTCGTATATACCCTTCTCACAAACGGCTGTCGGTCGGATCGACATTGGCCCTCTTACTTGATTTTGCGGCCCATTGGGCTCAACCTCCTGGGCTTTCTGGGTTGGGGCCTTCACAATTCACCCCACTTAAGTCCAGAGCTGCCCTCGGCTCGGTTCGGTCACCTGGGCTTATGAGCCGGGGCCTTAATCTACCCTACTTAGACCTAGAGCCGTCCTTGGCTTGACTCGATTACACAATATAGTTAGTTGCTTGGGCCTCTAGGCCCTCTTTGGCTCAGCTAGACTAAAACAACACAAGGAGGGGCAAGGGGCCCATACAGGCAGAGGGTTTGAACATTGGTCTCTGATAACATTTGTCACAATCCAACCCAACTTGACTCGGCACAATATTGTTCTCTCTAGGCCGACACTGGCCCACACAACTTTGCATTGAGCCCGGCTCAACTCATATGCCCAAAACGTGTTGTGCTAAGTTGGGGGTGAAATCCCTCTTATATACCTCCTCACAAATTGTTCTTGGGCGATGAGTGACTTTTTCTACACTCACACGCCTAGCCAGCCATCTGCTGTCGGTCGGATCGACAGTGGGCCATTTCCTTTTTTGCAGCCCACTGGGCTCAGCCACCTGGGCTTTCTGGGCTGGGGCCTTCCCAGGTGACGTTGAATTTATTACAATTAATTCCTATTATGTACCGTTGAACTTAATTTAATCTTACTTGACTTTATAATTTGAGGATTATAATTCAATCTTACACTAGTCTAGTTCGATGGGTTGATTTGACCTTACTCTAGTCCAAATTTTTAATATAGATCAAATAGATTATATTGATATATTTATTTTTTGATAAACATTTTGACTCATATAATATATTTCTAAAAAAATAACTCTTTTACACATTTTAACATGCTTAAAAAATGGCAAGGTTTAAACCAACTCTACACATATAATATTGACCATCTACTATTGTGAAATATATGGGTAGGTGTGAAAATGGTACTTAGGATTTAAGAAGTCGGGTTGGATCCATTTTTAATAATCAAACTTAGTCCAACCCAAATTTAAATAGGTTTTTTCTATTTTCAATTCTCAACTGGTTATCTCCCGTTTTAGGAAGTGAGAGGTTGCACGTCCGAGCCCCCATAGTCTAACCTTAGTATGCCCTAGGGGTAGTGGACTCTTTTATAGGAGTTTTATGTTGGGTATCCCGCGGTTTTCCACACATAAATTAAAAAAAAAAAAAAATCAGTCCAATTCTAAGATAAAAATGCCTAAGAAGCTCTTTTTATTTTTTGAGTTGAATCATGCAAACTTATCATTTACTATTTCCTATGTTGACAATTACAATTATTAAATTAGATAGCAGTATTACAAATTTCTAATAGTCTAATGAAGATTTTTTATTTTTTTATTTCTACATGGAAACCACTTATTATCTTTCTTTTGTACAGTGGAATAGTAAGCCCCATCAGCCTATCACATACTACTAACATTACTAAAAAAAATCTTAAAATGAAAAATATGAAAAGCATCTATCATGGCATCTCATTTTAATTAAAATAACATTAATAGACTCTCAATATATTCTATACAGTACAATAACATTAGTGTAACTCGGTAATTATCCTGTAAAGGTGTGGGACGTCACTGAAAGGGAAGGATGGTCATAAAAAAAAATACAGTACAATAACAAAACTCAGAATTAAATGTCTGACAAATCATTAAGGCTGAAATTACCATAAAATTCAATGAAATTGGAATTGATTTTACCTCAATTTTTTACCCTAAGGTACTCAGACAATGTGAGTGGCCAAAATAGATGCCACATTTGCAAAAATATACTGGGCTAGAGTCAATGGCTTCATCTGTGGATGCCATTAATGAAGTTGTGAACTTTTCAACTAAGAATCTGCAGAAGTATTTGAGGCATCAATGCTAGAGTTATCACAAAAGGTGCCAAGTTATATTGGAAGAGAAATGAAACATAAATCCTGCAGAGAAGAAGCACAGTTCAAACTTTATTGTGGCCTCTATCAAATTGCTTTCTCAATGGGGTGACCAACAAGACAAACTACACCACAAAAATGGGCATTGATTACCTTAGTCAATTCCTTATTTAATATGTCTATTGTATGCATAGCCATCATGAATTTAGAAGTCATTAATTTCATTAATTTATTTCCAAAAACATATGGATTTAAATGCATATGTTTAACATATGTTGTATGAAAGTATAATAGAGAATAGAAGCGCACAGATGATAAACGGAAAAATAAACCACAGATCAAACACACACAATGACATTGAGATTTTACATGGTTCCCTTTTAGTACGTCCATGGGTTCAAACCAGATTCACTAAAACGAATAAGAGAAATTTTGCTCAACTACCATCTTTCATGAAAAGAGACATTATATATTACCCTGATTAGAGTCTACATGATGCAATGTAAAATTACATAATCTCCCTTCACTAAAAAATTTGGCTCGGAGGCTCTGTCTCGTGAACTCGACCTACGACTGTATCAGTACATATCTGATAATTAGACAACCTAACAATGCGTATCGACCTGGACGAATTGCTTTTCTTATCCCAGATTGAGACTTTGAGTCTGTCCTAATAATTTTTCTATGGATGCATAAGTTCTTAAATTGATCATAAATGTGATAATAAATACTTTAATAGATTCTACTCTATAGAAAAATTAAAACAATATATACATTTGAAAGTTCTTATCGGTATTTATGCCACCATATTGTAATATAATTGAGGCATTTATGAATTTAATCACAATCACATCACAATCGTGGGTATGACTGAAAACCACATCGATAAGGTCGGTTATTGGGCTTTATGGGCTTTATTTATATGCTCATCCTATCACTCCAATTGTCACAAATATCGACGGTATTTCAAATTTACGGTGTTTTTATCCGCAAAATACCATTACCGCGTTAAAAACACGTTTTATCACCACGGCGATAGATTTCAGGTAAATTCCCAATAAAATCGCGTTAAAAATGTGATAAATGGTAATATCACGATAATATCCAGGTAAATTACCGGTAAATTCCCGATAAATTCCCGGTAAATTCCTTATTACCATTTTTAGTTTATTAATGTTTTTATTTATTCTATTTTATTATTTTTAAATATTATAATTTTCACGAGATTTTCCCGTTAAATTCTCGGTAAAAATCCGAGAATTTAAAAATATCCCGAAATTACCAATAGCCGTTAATATCCCGAGAACGGTATTTGTCACAATGTAATTATGATATTTAATTTTTTATTCTGAAGTCAAATATAATTTAATTAATGTTGAAGAAAGAAGAGATTCTTAATTAATTTTCCTCCTCTTTTCTCCTCTCAAAATTGTATCTAATCATTAAAACAGGGTGGTGTTTCCCTCCTATTTTGATACAGAAAAAAAAAATATATATTAGTGTCTCCTTGACCGGAAAAAGAAAAAAATATTGACACAGTTACAATTTATATTTGAAATATAATCTACTAAATTTTTTTTTATTGAATCAATGAATTCATTAAAAAGTACAAAATTAAAAAAAAAAATACATTAAATTGATAAAATTTTGAAGGTATAAGAAAATATGACATGATCGATCCAATCGAAATATGGTCATATATTCACAATTTCAAACATAAATATTTTTAATAGACTCATCAATTTCACCATCACTAATAAAACCGACCCTTAAGTGCATACAAAATGTGCATTATTACATTTTCATTGAGATAATCTTGCTTAGTTATCTAAAATTTAGATAAGGACCTTTTAATAAAACCACTACTGCTCTATTTTAGTGGACTCCTTTAAGTGAATGTACCTCCAAACACTAACACAATAAATATCAGTCGGCCCACAACAAAAACGTATCAGGAGTTGCACGAATCTAAGGTTTTTTATTTTTCTAAAAATAAATGTATTAATTAGTTTTAACCGTAACTTCATTTTTGTTTTTCTTTTTTTAAATAGGGATTACTTATGCTTTATAACAAGACACATCCATAGAAAGACTTAGATGGTAATAAGTGGATAAAAGGATAAACTAAGTACCCCTCGTTATAAAACGCATCAGTATGTAACTCCAAGGGGGTTGGTGTGTTTTCTAAGATGTTTTCTAGTAGGGCTGCAATTCAGGTCGAGCGGGTCGGGTTCCTTAAAATCCAATCCGACCCGAGTTGATATATATAGAACCCGACCCGAATTCTCAATCCAAACTTCATAACCTGACCCGACCCGAAGTCTAACCCGAATTCTGACCCGACCCGCATTCTGAATCCATTTTAGCCTAAATTTAGCCGAATCGGGTCGAGTTAACTTGTAAAATCCTCAACATGATCCAACTCAAATTTCATGCGGGTTTTTATCTTCTCAACCCGACCCGACCTTCTAATCCAAAATTTTCTACCCGACCCGCATGGTTTCTCGGGTAGGGTCATGCAGGTTGGGCCAAAACCCGACCCGAGTTGCAACCCTATTATCTAAGAATCCATTTTAAAAAGCGAGAGTCCTGAGTTTGAATATTATTCTACCCCAAAAGACTCTATAGTTTTACATGATGTATGTAGGTAGAAAAGCTTACACACATCCCAAAAACTAAAAGACCCTAAATACCTTGGTAAAATGAAAAGAAAAAACATCGGTCTATTATAGGAGTTTAGATTACTGTAGCATTTGGGTTCTTCCCCTTGCAAATTTTTGAGTGGGGTTCCAAATTTTTTTTTTTTTTTTTAATTTTAAAAATTGTTACAACTTACAACCACATGGCAGAGTTGTAAATTCATATTATATAGGCGTAAGATGGATGGTGGGCTCATGATTAAATATGTCGAATTCAATTATGAGTTCTCATAAATAACCTTTTCCGACAATATTAGATGTTAGATACAAATACAATCTAAATAGATTCTTAGCATGTATCGACCCTTATGGGTTTTTTATTTTTATTAATAAATGTCCCCATCATTTTCCTTTCTAAGGTCCTACATGCAAGCATTCTGTCAGCATCTATTAAGATCACTAAATTTCACAGTACTCCCACTTTAAATTCTGCATATGAACTGTGAACCCTCCCTTACAACATTTAAGCTGCTAATAATTTCTTTTATTACGTAATTAATGCAACATATTACTCAAAAGTTAGACTTGTAGGTCCTACCAAATCAATACACCCTAAAGGCACCAATTTTCAAAAGCAACATGTCCTACCTTTTTAATGTCTTCCCTATTTACAATTGAATATTAATAGGGCCATGGCCGGTCAATTTAGACAATTATGGGGCCTAATATTTAGAGACATATCCATAACTCGTGTCTGAAAGGCGAGTGCAGGAAATGGAGTGATGGATCAATGATGGGTTGACTCAGGTTTGAGTTGGTTTAACCATGCTTAATCTTGTAACACTTGAATTAAGGATAATAATCCTAAATCAACCTATTTGTTGTCCTGGTATAACCTCTATATGGACCATGTTCATCAAAAGATTTATGTCAAATTATTGAATTAGGGTCAGAAATTGCGACCCTAGAACAAACCATTTCTAAGAACAAGTTTCATTCACATTTGTTGCAGAACTGATCACAGAGCATGTGTTAGGACTAGGTATCACAAAATGTGGAAAGGTCACAGCTGATTGGTTTCCGTCATAGTTCGAAAACTCAAAATTTACTCGACTCAAAATCCTACCGAGTTGAATAACTAGGGCTGCAACTCGGGTCGGGTTTTGGCCTAACCCACATGACCCAACCCGAGAAATCATGAGGGTCGGGTTGAGAATTTCAAGTCAACGGGTCAGGTTGGGCTGAGAAGATAAAAACCCGTATGAAATTCAAAACGGGTCGGGTTGGGTTGAGGATTTTATAAGTTAACCCAATCCGACCCTACCCGACTAAAATTAGTTTAAAATGTGTAAAATGTGTTCAAAATGCAGGTCGAGTTAGAATTCAGATTGATTCGAGTTAGAATTCGGGTTGGATCGGGTTGGATGGTGAGATTCAGGTTGAAAATTCGGGTTGGGTCGGATTGGGTTTTAAGGAACCCGGCTCGCCCAACCCGAGTTGCAGCCCTATGAATAACTAAGGCAAATCTTTTAGTCAACTTAGAAAAACTCAATAAAACTTGGTAACTCACTCAACTCAAAATCCTATTAAAATCGAGTCAATTTGGACCAACTTGCTTCAGTTTTTTCAAAACTTTTTTTTTTTGAATTTGTGTAAGAAGCTGCAGAAAACGAGTGATACCCACTGTGCTTCAGTTTTTCAAACCTTTTTTTTTTTTGAATTTGTGTGTAAGAAATTGCAAAAAACGAGTGATACCCACTGCCCTTACGGTACACTAGGTGAGACAATGGGAGCTCGAACTTGACACCTCCTACTTCCTGAGGTGTGAGATAACCAGTTGAGACACCCATGTGGGCTTCCACTGCTGTACTGAAATAATATGCATGTTTTTTTCTGCATTTATTTCCTACCCCATGATGTAGTTTCTCCCAAACGTGTTGAAAATGGAAAGAGACCTGAATTTAACCCTTCAACAGTCCACACAGAAAAATCTTTTATATTTAAGATGTCCTTATATTTAAGATGTCCAGACCGAAATTACCTTTTCTTGATGGAACTGGGCGAGGGGCTAATTAGGGATGACCACATCCATAATGCCAATGGGACCCGACACCCCCAACCAATTGCTGCGCTTCTTCTCATTGAATTCAAATATCATTTTTATGTCCCATTTCAACCAGGCTGTTGGATGCACCACTCTACCCTAGTTTCAATGGTGGGACAAAATGGGTCTGGTTCACCAAGCTCAGGACAGCTGGTGCACAGCCTGGATGCTAAACATCTACGGCGACATGCCGACATTTAGACCTCATATCAAAAGGAACTGTGCCATCTTTCAACGGATAAAGTCTAGTAAACTCCAAAGAAATGGCATTTAAATTATGTTCATTCTTATACCGAGCAACCAGTCCATCATGAATTGTCATATGACCCTATTTATCACCTTATTATGTTAATATATGACATCGATTTTGGACATGGTTCTTCAGAAATTGTAATAGTTTAAGGTCTTTGGATCTTCAGATAGGGTACTTATTGCACAGACAATACCCCCTCATGCTTGGCACACAACTGGGTAGGCCTCATATCTGGTGTGTTCGGGGTGTATTGGATTGCTAGCAGTGAATTTCATCATCAAAATAATCAAGAATTCAGACAAATCAACCTAAAATACCCAGTTCTAATGAATCCAGAAAGTTAAAACTGCACCTAAGAAAGTGAACCAGCTCCAGTTGCTAGTGCTCTTAAGTTCCTAGCAGATTGAAATATCGAATTAGTTACAGTTAGAAATGCACTTACAGAATTTTACTGCAGCCGCAGGTGCCACTTATAATATGCCATTCAAACAGCATCAGATTCTAAAGAGGCAAGTAAACATGGAAAAGCTCCCATAATCAAGGATATCATCACGACCCACCGAAAGATATGACTGATCAAGGATCTTTAAATTATACAGCTCCAAATGCGCCTGTGACTTTCAGAGTAATGAAACCTTCTGGTTGTAGCCATCTTACCCAAGGATGAAATAGTACAAGTGTGCCATGTTCCATATATTTACAAATATTTATTACTTGCGTCACTGATGTGGCACCAAAAAGAAATTGGAGGTGGATGAGCAATGGCAGTATTTAGAAAATCATGCATAAATGGCAGCCTTCTCTTATTCAGCTTGGGAGGATATCTGCGAAAGAGAAGTCATGGAAGGGGGGGCCTGCAATAGTAAAAAACCCAGTTAAATATAGAAACATGAAACATGGAAAATAATGAAGAAATCAGTCGCAGAAATAGAGCTAAGATATCGCAAAGAACCTCTTAAAAAAAAAAAAAAATAGTGCTAAAATATCAAAGAGACAATAAAACATGCACATTTATTGTTTTGACAATATAAAACCATCATTCGCTTGTGAATTCAGCATCAAATGGGCTTATCAATCCATCTTAGAGTTGAGAGAGCTTACAAAATAGCATCCCACCAAGAGTAGCTACAGGCTTGCACTTATTGGGAGATCAAATCATGTCTTTACGCAACTTTGCAAAAAAAAAGTTTTAGATGCCATCAGTAATGTGATCCATCCAAAAGACGATTGTTGCCATTGTGACGCAGGACAAGACGCACCGCACCACATTGTTCCAAAACAAATCTTGCATACTGTTCAACATCCTGTAGAATCAAGTTTGGGAATTTCTGCCTCCAAACCCTCAATGTGATCCTCATGTATTCGTGGAGGTGGTGGTGATGCAAATGAATGGAAAGGTAGAAACTAAAGTAGTGAAGTGGTTACGTGATACATCTGTATGGGTGTAACAAATAGAGGCATGGAGCTGAATAGAGCTAGGTCATAAACTACTTAAAGGGCGTTAATTCTGTAGTTGCTAATTCCATTTTGGAAGCTGTTCCAATTTTCCTTTGAAATTAAATGCTTCGGTGTTTCAATTGTTCTAGTATTCCGTTTCAAAAAAGACATTATGTTTAAAAAAAACAACTAAAATAATGGAGAATAGAAAATAATAATTAAAAATAAAACAATAACCTGCACTAAAACCACAGAAATAGAAAATGATAATTGGAAATAAAATATAAAATTTGTAAATTATATTGAAGTCATGTTATTAGAAAATATAAATTACTATTTCCCAATGAACTAAAAAGTGATTGAATTACAAATAAAAAGAAAAACAAATATATTTGTCTGTCCAAAACACTATATATTTTTTGTCCAAAATGCACTTGTTTCACCTGTTTAGGATAAAACTGATCAAAATGATAGAAATGGATCGAACAAACTAAAAATGAGAAGAAAAAAAAAATTACAGGCGAGTGTCCCATTTTATAAAATAAAATTAATAACTTGGTGAAACACAATAGGTTGCTCAATTTTTTATGCATGCAAGATGTAGACTAAAGACCAAGGCCCAATAGTTGATAAGGAAAGTATAGCCTAATGGCCCTATCCACATGATAACAAGTTGGAACATACCACAGTTTGACTAATTCAAGCACCACTAGCCTAGCACTCATTGAATGAAGAGAGGAGGGGAGCCTATCCTTGTCTAGTACCTAGCAAGTTCAGTTGTCTGGCCCAGACCTTTAGCAGGGTGGGTTGGAACTAGTGAATCTGGACATGCATCCCATCCTCGCCAAGTTCCAACCCTAACTCATCACCAAGAACTCCTGGCTAGTTTCAACGAGTTAAAAAGAAGAAGAAGAAAAGGAAGAACTGGTATGTAAATCAATTCATGTAAAATAAAATAGTTATTACCAGCAACATGGAAAATATTAATGAAAAACCAAGATTGCATCCTTTACCTTGATGTTCGTTTAGAATGTAAAATGGAATATGAGCTATCATCTTAAAAGCTCCTTCACTCCAATTAACAGTGCCCGGGCCTTGGTGGCTCCGACTTGAAGGCCCCAAAACTGACAAACAAATTGCCGGCTCATTCAGTAGTCCTAAATAATCACGTGCACGTCTCCAAACTCGCATATCAGAACTCCGTGATCGAGCAACCTTCAATAAAATGTAGATAACTCTCATTTTAGCTAGGATTAACAAAGTACATAGTAAACACTGATGGGATGTGTTTGGATATACACATATTGCCAGTGGTTAGAATGCATTGTCAAAATAGATGGTGATCCTTTCCTCCATGTTTGAAGACTATGGATATAACAAATTTTGGCGGTACACTATTTCCTGCTTCATACTATATGCTAATGGAATCAATTGCCCATTTCTCAAATAAATACATATAGTGATTGGATATTGATTTAAAGAATAATATCAAGGAAACAAAAAGAAAAGAATGGCAATAATGACTTGGTTGTATTGGTTAGAACTGCTTCTTAGGTCCTTACAAAAGAATGAAGTACAGGGGTCGAAACAGGGTTCAGATCCCCTGATACTCTTTATCTTCCACCCGCTACACCAAAGTAGCTGCGAAGTTAAAAAGGTGCTGAACCTAACTTGAATTTCAAATTCTACAGCCACAAATACAAGTTGAAACAAATTCTTATGTCATATGCCAATACCTTCCAAACAACTCCAATTTGGTGCACATCCACACCCTTAAATACTAGCTTTTCGAAGCATAAAAGAAACAGACAAACCTTGGCCAAAGAAACACGTGCCCTTGGAAGTAATTCATGATGGTATGTGGCAAGTTTTGCAATAGCTGTTATAACAAAGCATAATAGCCTAGCTTGTGATGATTTTCGAAAGGCTGCACCATCTGAACGAGTAGGATCCTGGCTTAAGCCCAGACGACTTCCAAAGCAAAGGAAATAATGAGTTAAAAAAAGTGCAATAGTCTATCACATGAACTACTTTTATACTAACCTTGATGAGAGATTCTCATATAAAAGTAACTCTAAGCTCTCAAATAGCTCACGAGCTGCATCCTTGTGTGATATTCCTCCACCTCCATGTTCCCCAATAGCCCAACACAATTGCAATGCTAACTCTGTCTATTAAGAAAAACAGACAAAAGGGGTAAACACTAAAAATATATGAAGTTACTCATTACAATTTAGGATCTTTAGATGTTAGCATCACATAGAAAACATTTACATTAGACTCTGAACAAGTTGAGCATGTATGATATCACAGATATTTTTACTAGGCATCATCAAAGAACCATTTGTACCACACTATGAACAAGATCAACATGGTTGGTGTCTAAGATAAAATGGAAGAGAGGGAGGGAGGGAGAGCGAGAGAGAGAGAGAGAGAGAGAGAGAGAGGGATATTATATAAGTGAGTTTTGGCCATGTTCTAGTTTGTTTCTGGTCATTTCCATCTAAATGTAATTTAAGACTCTTAATAATAGAAAGTAATCCCATTATAGGTCACTTTTCTTTTCCCTTCACCCATCATCTTCAACATTCAACATCTTGATTCCATATTTTGCCAGAATTTGAAACTTAATTGTCTTGGATATTCTTTTTCCAGCTCACATGAATGTGCAGGCATTCACCAATATTTTTTGGCCAAAAGATCAGAGAAATAGTTACTACCCGGTATCATTTCCATTTCACTCCACCCAAAAAAATAGCTATACACTGACTTTTCACAGGCCAGATTCAGGCCAGGCTTTCCTTTACTCAAGCCCGAGCTTGTTTCCATTCTCAAAGCCCAAGTCCACATGCAGCTCATTATGCCCTTTAGGCTAAAGACCAAGCCTGCCCGTTTAGACAGATGAAAAGCCCGAGATCATCCACTGGAGGCTCTTTATAGATTCACATACTTCGCTACAGTGGGTCTACAACCTACTTTAAGTCACTTTCACATTTAAATTGCAGAGTGTAAAGCCTACATTAAGGGCTAGTTTCAAAATGTCAATGAGATGATTGTCTTTAGGCAGAAAATTACATTATACATGAGGGTCTAATAATAATAATGATAGTAATAATAATAATAATAATTGTACTTGTAATTGTAATTATTTTTTATGTATATATAAATCTTTAATTGAATAAATTGGGTAAATAGCCCAATGGGCTTTCATAAGCAATCCATTTATTCATATGGCTAAAAAATGATCCCGAGCCCAGAATGTCAGTCGAATACACATGTTCAAATGGTCTGTTTACAACAGTTCAGGACAGGCTTGGGTCGTTTTTGAGCCCATGAGTATGCATTCTTCCAAAACATTGAAGCAGCTTGCAGTTTGAGATACAAGGAAACACACTTAAGTATGCCATCTGATTAATTGATAAACCCAGAGGAACTTCAATCTACAATTGGCATCTGCAAATTAGAGTTACAACTACACCAAAATTTCCTCCTGACATAGTTTTCAAACTGCAGTGATCCTGTTTAACATTCAAGACAAACTCAGATTTCAATTGGTCAAAACTATGTAAGGTTTCAACTTCTTGAAGTAACCTTAAAACAAAGAATCTTTGAAATAAGAGAGAAACAAAAAATACTTTTGACTACATGAGGTACTACTCTTACCTTTGCAGGGTTGTCATAAGCTTCTCCAAGTCTGTCAATGATAGGCTTCTGCAAGATTTTATATCGTCATCAGCATCACATTGAAGCATTATTCTCATTTGCAAGGTTTTATACACATCAGCAGAAATACCAATGAAATTTGTGTTCAAGATTATATATAGTGATTTCCACATCAATGTCGGACAGCTGTGGAGCACCTACCTTGCCCTTCCCCAATCCCTTCTTCCTTAAATGAAGAGCATAGCATATAGTAATCAAGCCATAAAGATTGTGAGTTCGAGTCATATAGGTATCAAATACATAACAGCCCATGAAAACAATTTGCCAAATCCAATTACAAATGCCAGCCCAAATTGGTGAGATAAATGCTTTGATAACTTCTAAATTCATGTGGAAGTTTCTAGACATACTTCTTGTTTTGATAATAGCCCTCTAAAAATTAACAGCATAAAAATGAAACATGAGACCATACATTTTAATTGATCTAACCAATTGATGCGGAGCAGCAGATCCATGTGGAATTTCTTTTATTGTTTATTTCTATTTTTGATTTGGTTGTAATTAGAAATTAGGATTTCCTATTTTAAGTGAGTTTATTTTCGTTTTAGGCTATTTTTAGGAGTTTCTTTATTTAAGGGTGGCATCTCTTATAATAGCCTTCTCTTTTAAGCATTATTAGACACGATTGAATGAAATAAAGTTTGAGATTTTCGCAAACCTTTGTGCGATTGAGATTGGTGCGATTCCAGTTTTGGCGTGAGGCCCTTTTTAGCATGAAGCTTGACGTGAGGCTATCCTACCATCTTCTCCAGGTTATATCTTCTTCTCCTTCCCCATCCTCCTGTTTTCTTTTGATTTCACAAACCCAAATCCACCTTACTTCTGTCCCATAGTGTTGTCATTCCCAGATCTCCTCTGCTAACCGCCGTCCCTACCTGTAACTTCCCTTTCCTTTGTCGCCGCAGCCATATACCCTTCCTATTGTTGTCGCAGCAATATAAAACCCACCCTTGTGCCTTCGTTTCTTCCTACCACCTACCTCTTGGCTGTCATTCCCCTTCCCAAGCTTTTTCCATCGCAAGTCTTCCACTGCCTTTCGTTTCCCTTCAAAACCCTTAAGTCTATTAGTTTCCTGCAGCCTTTATTAGTCAAACAGTATCCCATCCATTCCTCTCTCCTTTCCCACATGCCAAGTTGTGAACCTATTAATCCTTTCATACCCGTGGCCAGCCCTTGATTAAATGACCCGAGACTTTGTCGGGATTGATTAAATTCTTAGGATTTACACGATTAATTGTGGTAAATTTTTATATTCATTAGTTGCATTTCTGAATTGAAGTTTAATTTCAGCACATATTAGTTTTACGTGCATTATTTTCATCCCTTTTAATTTTAGCGATCACATTAGATATTTAGGGTGACCCTATTAATTGTCCTGCATCACCATTGCACTTTACTTTCCATGAGAGAGTGGGTAGAGGTACGAGAAAAGAATTAAAAAGTTGAAACTACCCTTAATTTAAAATACCCTCAAATAAACAAATACCAAACTAACCCCAATGATTAGAAAACCCTAATTACATGTAAAATCACTAAATTTTCCCAAATAAAACCAACTATTGGACTAAACAAATAAATGAAAGAAAAAATACAATTATGAAAAGCTGAAAATCCTAAATCTTAATATAGAAACTTGCTAAATATGGAAACTCATATGGTGCTCCGCATCAACAACCCAAGTGCGTAGGGTCAAGAGGATACAAATTGAAAGCACTAGAAAGAGAGGGCGATCTTTGAAAATATAGAGGGAAGGGATAAAAAAAGGACATGATAGGTTGTGGAATGACTGATGATATATGATTTTTTATATGGTCAATTGGAGGAAAAGAACTCATAAAGCCAACAACGGATAGATGGGATACTGGTTGTTGATGATGATGAGTAAGACAAGTGGGGGTAGAGAAAATGTAGACAAGTTAGAGGGGTTCTATATGATGGGTACCAACTTGACAAAAAGAGTGATTCAATAATAATTAGACCAACAATACTCTATGGAGAAAAATGTAGGATATTGAGGACAAGACGAGTAGAAAAAGTATAGGCAACCAAGATGTGCGTGCCTAGATGAATAAGTGGGGCAACATGAAAAATAGAATTAGAAATGACAAGCATCAGGAGAACCTTAAATATTGCCTCCATTCATAAGAAAATGAGAGGAGGGTATCTAAGATGGTACAAAGGACCACTTCATAGGGGGGAAAAACAACCCAGTACAAAGGATTTATAACCTACAAATGTAAGGGACTAAGAGAAATGGTAGACCTTCAGAAGACTTGAATCAAGAGAGTAAAGAAGGAAATGATAAAATGTAAGGTGGGTGAGGTAGGGTAGAATGGAAACACAGTGTAACAATGATAAGGTCTCTGATAGGGTAGAATAGGAACATAGGCTTCAAAGTACACCCCAGATAGATGGGAAAATGGTTGTCGTAGTTGATGATGGTGACAATGACTATGACCTTGTGAAGGTGTCGAATTCCAACAAATGTTGTGGAAAGCTTGGTACAGAGGCATTATCAGAGATGCAGCTTCTGAAGAGGGTGTTATCTTTTTCAGGTACATTGAACCTTTTCCCTGCAAATGTGAGATCTTTATGTTCTATGGAAAGGATTTAATGAGCTCAGCTGACAATTGATTAGCCTAAGTAGTGACATAATCAAAGACGTTTCTTTTTGCAGTGACGCAATGAGCAAGATGTTTTCCTTGTTTATGGCATCTGCTAGAAAAAGTGGAAGAAGTGAGAAGGGTATAAGGATTTTATTATTTCTCAAGGTCATGTAATGTTAAGGCTGATAAGTTGGCTAAAGCAGGTATAGGTATGCTTCATTTATAGTATTTCATTTCAAATGTAAGGTGAGTCAGTGGCTAAGGGTGTATTCGGTTGGAGTTCCATTTCCAGGTGTATTCTTTTTCCTGATATGAATAAAATGTTTTTCTAATCGTGCTTATGAATAAAATTGTTATCATTCAAAAAAAGGAAGACAAACTAATTACCTTCATTTCTTTTTTTCTATCTCTTTTTTAAAGTGCGGGAGAGGGGGGGAGTTTGGATAATCATCCAGTACACAGTCTATTCATATTCAGAAATAAAATAAGCTAAAGCAGTATTAGAACCAACACTTGCAAAGAAAAACCATCTCAATGAAATTAAAACAAATTGTTATTCAAAAAAAGAAAAAGAAATTGACACAAATTCTTGATAAAACATTTTTAATTACTATATGTTCATTATCAATTGCACCAAAAATATATTATGGGTTTTTTTATTCGTGACTAAACCATGTCATCGTTGCAGCTTAGCTCATCTATTTGGGTCAATTTTGTGTCATGTTTTATAAGTAAGTGATATGATAACATCCTAAGGAATGCAGCTACAGAAAGTTAAAAGGGATTAAACTGTTATGGATGTGCCATTAGTAGAGAAAGTAACAACACTGTTTCATTCATAAAAGCTCGTGTTACAAATATAATACCTTCAGCAGAGCAACAAAATCAGGATATCGCTGAAATGCAGCTAGCATGAATTCTAAAAGCTTTTTTTGAACCTGCAAAAAATTATTACACCTTAAATTACCAATTTAGTCGAATGCAACATGAGTTGAAGCATCAATTATTATGTGAATGCTAATCTCTAGTCATCTGGTTTTAGTCAAAGGAAAAACAAACCAAACAACCATTGCATGGAAAAGATAAATAGGGCAAAAGGAATTTGTGGGTCAGCAGTAAGTTTCCCCATGCGTATTCTCAATTATATTCTTTTACTTATGTTTTACAAAACTAGAGTCACAAATGGATGTTCTCCAGTTCTCCAAAATTGAGTCAATCCTCAAATAACATCATCCTGCCCTCTATCTTCCTAGATTTGAAAGTGCCACCATCATGGAATCTCCTACACTTTCATGGAAAGATATTATAGTAATAATTTAAAGCACCTTTCAATGGAGGTTTGCAAATTGAATAAAATAGGATTGACGATATAGAGCACAAGAATGGCCCAAATACATGCATACTTGCATAGTACATGCTTGAGAATGCTCCATATAAGAATAACTAGATAAATACATTTCAGTTTATTTCATGTGTTTCTTGATAACAGCCCCATTAAAGGTGCAAATGATGTTCAATTTACATAAAATTGGACTTACTGAATGGATTATTCAATTACTTATTTGATACCAATAGAATAAGTTACAACCTACTCATGTCTAGAGCAATGAGTGATGTGTTTTTAATCCATAAGTTAATTTTATTAAAGTCACATAATAAAAAAAATTAAAGGTAAAAGATTTTAGCAGAAAAGAATGAAAAGAGTACAATGAGAAGCCTTAAGACCCAAAAAAAATTGGTTTTTGTGAGTAGTTCTTTGAACGCTTGAAGATTTGAACTTCAAAGGTTTCTTGAAAGCCTCTTGAAGGTAGAGGCCATATGATCAAGACTCAAGAGGTGGGAACATTTTCCTATCAAGCATGAAATCTACCATCAGGTAAGGATTCACAATACTTTTCTTGTCTAATCCTTAATTATTCATTATCTGAAGTGTTTCTTTGGAGAAAGTTTGCATTTGAAACCCAGCATCTTATGGTTCTACTCTTGGGAGGCATCCTAGATGCACTAAAGCTTTTAGTTGTTGATGGTCACAAGTATTCCTAGTTGTCTAATATTATAGATTCCTTGCACAGAGAAGGGACAAACAGAGATGTTGTAATATCTAAATGTTTCTGTCCTATACTTTTGTCTCTTCTATCATTTCTTTGGGGCCCGATTTCGATACATCCAGCACAATGACTGTAGGATGATCTAAGTGCAGGCAAACAAGCAGAGTTTTGTGTAATAGAAGAGTCTCTTGTGAATTAGAGGAGTGAATCCATGATTGAAATGCAATATAAAGCTGTTGTTGGACAATGAAGAGGAGACAAGTAGAAGACCTACTAGTCAAATAAATGTGTTTGCTAAGATGGATGCTTGGTGTAAAATAAAAGATAACCAATGTCAAACTCTCATACAGTACATGGATAATTATAAGATAAAACATGATCACATTAAAGCCAGTGAGTACTGAAATAAGAATTTTTAAAAGGGAAAATTATCACACTCGTACTGCCATTGTAAAGAATCACATCAGAAAATACATTGTGAAGGGGCACCATGACCAGAAAGAAGAAATAAAGCACAGTACTGATCATTTCACTTGAAGTTCCATGGTTGCCAGAGGAATTACTTAATAACATGGAAATCTGACATTTTCTCCTTAAGCCCAGTCACATAACCTACTGCATCCATAGAGGGCCATATGTTCTGAGTATTAGCAGACATCCTGAAGATAATAACTACAAGTAGAATGTTGCTCTCTAACCTCATAAGAGAAAAGCTTGTCTGGGAATAGTGTCGCATATCTTGACATTAGTAATGGAATCAATGCACAAATTAATGCTGCAACAATCAAGGAAGAAAAAACAAGTTAGATGCAGAAGATGAAGAGTTTGCAATATAGTGGTCAAGGCACAATGTCGCAATCAAGGCACCAAGAAGTCCCTAAGCCTAAGGTCCAAGGCATATACATATCTAGATATGAACCTGATTTTGCTAGGTGCACATTAGGTACTTCAAAAGATATGCAGATCCATCGATTTGTGTTCTTATTGCATCAATTTTGATTTAAGAGAATGCTACTCATCCAAAGCACCAAAATATATTGGCAATTGAGTTTCCATACAAATTATATATTTATTAGATGCAGGCACAAGTATATTATATATTAATGATATTTTCTTGCTAAATATTGCAATTGCCTAATGTTAACAACAATATTTACTAGCTATGTCAGAAAAGGAAAAGAAAACACATAAAAATAGGCTTATTATATAGAAGTTTCTAAAAAACTGAGCTTAATTAAGGTGAGCCACCTTAAAGCAAGGCAAAGAATAATAGTTCTAGAGCCTAGGCACATCCAAGGTGAGCCTTTGACTACCATTGGTTTATAATAAAGCATAAGACGTCGGCATTCTTCATGAATAGGGGATGAAAAGGGGAAAAGAAGAAGAAGATAATCAGGGATCTGTGAGCTGGGACCTCGGTGGATATGTTAGGAGAACGGCTAATGGGGTAGCCGACTATCTTGCGAAACATGGAGTTGATAGGGCAGAAGGATTTTTTGAGTTCTTGTAACTTGGTTTACTTTTCTGGGATTTGGTTTTTGGGATGTCTTTGTTGTTGGGTTGAGTTGTGCCAGCCTTTTGACCATTGTTTTTGACACTTCATGTATTTATTTTTACTTTAATAAATGAATTCCTTACTTTGTCACCTTTTCCACAAAATATATAAATAATCATACTTAAAATAATAAAATAATAATAATGTAGCAACATACGGTCACTAATATCCTGCAGTGCTATTGTGAAATACATGTCAAGAAACCGAGGAGCCATATGGAGTGCTTGTCTTAGCCTGTCGGATGGAGGGGTATTAATTACAGCCTGTAAAGCTGTAGCCATCCCTGGAGATGTCCAATGGCGTTCCTGAAATGCACCAATGGCAAGTTAATGAGCATTCAACTTCCCTACAAAGTCAAAAAAAAAATGTACTCTCCTACGAAGTCTCAAAGAAAATGTATGGAGCAAGTATGTGCCTTGGCCTGAAACTCAGGTCCAACCACTCATCAGGCCAGTTACAGTATTAATAAAAGTGACTCATTTAAAAAGTTAACCAAGGGTCCTTGTTCAAGAAACATAACAAACAATTGAATGGACAAGCTCAATTTTTGGGTCAGGCACTATGAACGTTGTGCCAATCTTATGGCTCAGAACTTCGGAACTAGTCAGGGGTGATATGTGGCACATGTAGGAGGAGCTCAGATATACAACCCTATCATTTTTAAAGTTTAAACAAGTCACTTTCATTAACATTGGCTTCTCAATGCCGTTTCTAAGGTCTACTGCATATTTCTTGATTAAATCAAACTGTTCTGAACCAACATGCTATAACTGATTCAGTAAATATCTAATTGATATATGTCGCTAAAAGTATATGTGGATGGAGGAATACAGCTAGTCCATCATTCTCATCCTTAAGAAGCTCAAGAAACACTGAATCAGCAACATCTATAGTGTTGTTATCATCAGACCCAGAGTCACCCCCTCTATCTTCTATGGCTGATCCAGTATAAGCCTCGTCCATCAGAGCAAGTAGCATCTGTAGCAAAAAAGATGGATCAACAGTAAAAAAACAAGTATTGCATTTCAACTTTATCATAAAAAGCTGAAAAGTTCTAAAAATAACCTCAGGAGCCGCACTCTTCTGGATCGAAGCAATGCTACTCCCAATAAGAGGCCCTGAGCTCCGTTCTACTCTCTCCAGCGCAACTACCAGTACTGATTTTAGATGCATGATTAGACTTGTTGAAAGACAATTTCACTAATGAAGGAAATCTGACAATCTGATAGTGAAGATTTGGTATTCTACTAAATTAATATGATAATGTGGAAAACCGTAATAATCATGATGTATGGTAAATAAAGTAACAAAACTTCATCAAGTCAAATTGAATGCACTTCAGTCACTCATTTCCAAAAGTGGGCTTTTATGGATCAGATCTACAATTCTCAAGTGTCCCACTGATCATGAAAATTGACGCAGTCGGTTTTTAAGAACATTCCATAGAGGGCAAAGATTATTTCAACAAGAAATATAAAGGCTTTAGGCATTTGTACAAGAGAAACTGAGTCAAGGGCCAGCTGTCTGTTGTAACCCAACCCCCACCCCACTTTCCTTCTGGCCACTACCCACTCATTCAGCGACGATCGAAGAGCCACTTCCTATGTTTTGGATATTTTGGTTAACAAACTTGTGTTATTCAAGTTTCCATTTGTTATCTATAGCAAGAATTAGTAGCAACCACAGCACATTTTTAAGGCTAGAAGCAATCATGATGAACATGGTAACTTTATTTTATTGTTCCAAACCTAGGATTAGATTATCTAATATTGTCTTCAATCAGTTTAGGCCAAGATGAAGTATGGGCATGAATTAAGAAATGCAAAATTGAGTTTTAGTTTCCAAGGCTTATGCACTTAGCTAATGCAACTCCGAGTGAGTTTCGGATATATGAACATGTCAACGTATTTATGGAGTTGGGTTTTCAGTTTGTCTCTATTTTGTACATTCTGTTTAATAAGTTAGGCAAACATGGATCTTTCCTTCTTCTTTTTTAATGGTCAGTAACAACCATGATTAAATTTATTGACTTCATTTTATTGTTCTAAGCCTAAGATTAGAGTATCTAATGTTGTCTTTAATTGGTTTGAAGCCCAAGATGAAGTGTGGGCATGTGAATTGATTTTAGCAATGTTATCAAAACCGAACCGTCTTCAAGGAAGGTTGGATTAAATAAGGTTCAACCGGGTCCAACCACAGTCAAACCCGTGCCATTTATATAAATGTTATAAACAAATATTAAATTATTAATTAAAGTTTAATTTATGAATTGAAATAAATTCTAAACAAAACTACATGCTATTTATTTTATTTTTGCACTACAAATACCTATTTAATATCTAATTCATTGTTAATAATTGTCGAAATCTTATTTGCTTTGTCATCATGATATCATTTTAACAATTAAAGTTATCATCAGCTATTACTTTTAAATGATATAGGAAACTAAAAGTAATTTTTAAATATGTCTTATTCATATTATTTTATTTTTTTAGTTAATTGATAGTCCATTTAACAAAAAAAAAAATCTTAATATGGGTCAGTTCAGTTGACTCTTCAGGCATGAGATCAGATCAGTTTTCTTAACCTTTAAAACATAACAAAAAAAATATCTTAATATGAGTCAGTTCAGTTGACCTCTCAGAAACCCAGCCTAACTTGACTCAAGCCAACTCTTCTTAAATAATTCCAAAATAATATAACTTCAGCAAATGTAAGTTGTAGACCTTCAAATCCCTGAGAACTCATTTACAATTTTCCGCGGCATAGAATCTATGGACATCAAAAATCAGCTCCCCTCCATTTTCCACATAATCAATTTCTGAATGGAGGTCGGAAATTCCAATATGGAAATTCATGTGTTTCTTCATGCCGTGCAGGCACTAGGCTCTGTAATCTATGGAAAAGTCCCTTTCTCACAATTGAAGGAAAGTGAGAAAAAATAGGGCATTGGATAAAGCCTCATTCCCAAGAAATCCACAAACAGCTCCTAAGGAGTTTCTTGGAATAATTTTTTTCAGGTCAGGTTTTAAGTTTTCCTCAGGTCAAAGCCAGGAGGAGTCCTCAAGTCAGGTTGGGTTGGAATCAGAACCCATAAAAAATGCACCACTTAAAAAAATGAAAAGGAAAAAGAATAAAACTTTAAAGCGAACCTAATTCTAAGATTGAAAGTTCAATTAGAAAATGCATTACTGTGTTTTTAAAAAAATGAGATAGCTCTCCACAAAAAACATCCAGATAAATATAGCCATGTATTTGTAAAATGAAAAAAGAATATGCTGACAAATGACCATCCTCTCATAGAATCTGCACTTCCAAAGGTTGGTGATGCAACAAGGTATTTTAAGTATCTAGCATCAGAAGCGAGAAAGTTAATAATTGATTAGATAAACAGAAAGTCAACTCACTTGGCAAATCCACAAGTGACGGGAATAGTGGAAGAAATGAAGAAGGAGATACTATTCCAGGAAAAACCTTCAAAAATAGTTCCTCTAATCTGCATTTAAGAATGAACCACATAAAAGTCACATTTTACCAAAAAAAATTATACTTCGCATGACAAAACCATTTGACGAAGTCCCACTTTAGGGATTGCTATATTCCATTTAAAAATTAACATTTGAAAACCATTTTATAGGTAAAATCATTTTAATTTGTTAGACATTAAATGAATTAAACAGAATTACTAGGAAGAACATTGAATCAAAAGAATAGATAATAATATGGTGCTGGGACAGAATTTGTCCACATTCAGGGCAGAAACACAAATCATTTCCGTGGCCAAAGATGGGCCCAGGTTTGCACCATGTGACATGATTCACTTCATAGTTCATAATGATTTGTTTGATTCTTAATAATCTCACCAACACACACACACACACACACACACACACACACACAAAAAAAAAAGTTGTGGACAGTATAGCAGAACTTTTCTGATCATGAACCTCATTACCATCCAATCATCAGTAAACAAAAAGTAAACTCTCTTTCAAAAAAAAAGTCACTCTCCATAATGTCAGAGCTACATTTGCATTACTCAGTATTCACCACTCAAGTCTCCATCAGTTCTTAATATTATGAACAGAAGCACAAATTTAAAATGAATGTCGTACTGAACTTACTTCTCCCCATTCCACGCAATCAGCTTTAGCAACAATGGAAAGAACTGCCAAAGATAGATAGAAATTAGTAGTGTGTTAGACTTGCAGTCCTCATAGGTGGTAGAGGTACCATGCATAAGCAGGTCACTTATACTCAATAGAGATCCTTGATAAGAGATAAAGATGTGTGATGCATCCCTTAGACAAAGCAAATACAAAAGATTTAGATCGTAACTCTTAAGTGTGAGGATAGTTGAGAATGTTCCCTAGGGAGGAATTTCTTTGACAATGAATTTCCACGAGGACCTCTTACAATAATGCAAACTATAGAGTACATTGAGTGTGAATAACACAGGAAGGGTACATACTATACTAAATCTATGTTTTTTTAATGGCTTCACTAAATCTATGTTTAACTGTTTAACTGTTTAATTTGCAAAGTAACAAAGCCCACTGTGTGCTGAGCTTGGTTCTGGCCAATACACTGAGAGGAAAGCATTTTGTTAAACTCATATTGTTGATAGAACATTCACTTGAGATCATAGAAGTCAAGAAGCAAGGTGAAAAGGGATCCAAAGCCTCACGCATGGGATGCACATTTAGGTGCACACCTAATATTACTAGGTACACATAGATACTTCAAAATATGTGTAGATTCATTAACTTGTGTCCTTTTCGCATTATTGTTAACAAAATACAATGCTACTCAACCAAAGCACCAAAAGATATGGCAATTTGAGTTCCAAGGCATAGTTTACAAGCATGTTTATATGCATGCACAGGTGCATCTATATAAAACAATTTTCCACTAAGGTGGTCCTCATGAAACTTTCAATTTTCCTTGACCCTAATCTGAGTAAGATGGACAATTGATCTAACCAATGAAGTTTATATCGTCAGATAAAATTGAATTTTTGGAACCTGAAGAACGGCGCTTTACTTATACGATCAAAATAATTTTTATAGGCATTTTATTCACACTAAGACCTTTTCAACCAACCAATCCATAGGGGCCTATTTGACCCCACATGGAGGTACCTCAAATTAGACACCATAGTGGATCATTGTTCTATATATATTTATTTGAAAGGTGTATATTATATATTAATAGCAGTTGCTAATTAAGTATTACTGGCAATTCTTTCATGTTAACTATAATATTTATTTTCGTAGAAGAGGGGGGCTAGCGTATTTGAACAAAAGACTCCTTGAAGATCTACACTATGAAAATAAGAGTTAAGCTCACACTTCCGCCACAGTGGGATAATTCTCCATCATTTTTTTCGTGGATATGTGCACCTTCTCCGAGAGTTTGGTTTTTTCTATGGTGTCCTCTAAGGGGTAAGATCCTAACCAAGGAAAAGTTTATGGGGGGTTTGTTATCGAAAGTAGTGAACCTATCATGTGTTCTATGTGGTTATAATGAGGCGAGTGTGAACCATCTTTTCTACAAGTGCAAAGTGGTAAGGGAGTTTTGGATTGGTTTTTAGACCTAATGGATTCCTCTTGGGTTTTCGACAATACTTTGACAAGTGTTATGGAGAGCTAAAAGTTTGGTTCTTTTAGAAGGAAAATAAAGTTGGTATGGGTTTTGATCCCGGTGGCTATTTTGGTGTCAATTTGGAAAAAAAGGAATTCTGGGAATTTTTTTTTTTTTAAAGATAACTTCATTACTCAAAAAAGAAGATTACACCACAAAGGAAAACAAAACAAACAGGCAAAGTCGCATGCCGACAAAGTGGAAACCCAAACAAACAAAAACCCCCAAAAAATTACATTAACTAATTGACAATTTCCGATGTCAAAGACACCCCCTGACGCGCCATATCAACAGCTGTTGAATTTGCAACCCAAGGATCGAAAAGCCAAAAGACACAATAGCCTGCCGAATCCTTTCCACTTTATCGAAATAAGTCCAAAGACACAGAGACCCCAAAGCCCAGCTAACAACAAGCTTAGAGTCTCCCTCTAAAATGCTCCCTTGGACCCCTAACTCTTCCAACATCGAAAACCCTCGCCAAAGTGCAAAAAGCTCCATATCCAAGACAGAACCATTTGGGAGAGGACCAGCAAAAGAAATCAAAGTCTGTCCAGAATTATTACAAATTACCCCACCATAACCTGCTAGATCTAGCTATCGAACACAACTGCCATCAAAATTCATCTTCAGGAGACCAAACCCTAGAGGGGACCAAGCGACAGGCATACTAGGGTCCCAATGAGGCTGAACAAAATCCACCGAACTCCAATCTCTACAAATATTAGAAATATTAACCCTCCGAAACTTATCTAAGGTCACCATCCACCAAGCAACTCGACATTTGGGAACAAAGTGAGTGAATGGAGGAAGTCTATAGTTGTGCCCAAAGGAGACTTAGCACCTGGTTGGCGGTGAGTGAAGAGTTTAAAGGGCTTTCATTAGCAAGCTTCTACCTTTCTTGGGAGGGTAGTTTGAAGGAAAAGGCTAAAAAAGGAAGATGAAGGTAGATTGGTTTCCCCGCCAATGTGGATGGGGTGGCTAGAGAAAAAGCATGACCAACAAACATTAGGGGTATAGCCAAGGACTCAAAGGGAAGAGACGAGTTTTTTATTTTTTAAAACTGATGGTTGTTAGAGAGTGAATGAGGCTGAACTGTTAGGGATCAGGAGCGCATTGCTCTACTGAGTGAGATATGACTATGAAGTATGTGAGCTAATAATAGAGGGGGATTTGGTGAATGCAATAAAATGGGCGAGTGGAAAGAAGAAGCCCCCTCAAGGCTAGTTCCAATAGTAGAGAAAATCGGCCTTTATGCTCTTAGATGGCAGTATCGTTTAGTCATGTCAGGAGGACCACAAACAGGGTGGTGAATTGTTTTGCCAAAACAAGAGTAGAGAGAGTTGATTCTATTATGAACTTCTTGTAGCTGTTTTATCTCTTTTTTAGGTTCTATTAATTGGGATTTCTTGTAGCTGTTATATTTACTGGGTTATGTTTGCTGAAGACTTAGTATCTTTGGGTATTTCTAGTTTGTGTCGTGGTACAAGTCTCTTGTACCAGGTCCTCTGTATCTTTTTGTACCCTTCTTTTTTTAATGATATTCTTTATTTGTTATTCCTTCAAAAAAACTATAATATTTATAAGTTATTTCAAAAAGAACTTAAAAATAGGCATATTGGAAAAAGTTTCTAAAAGAAACTAGGATTAATTAACGTGAACCTGCTTTAGAGCTAGGGAAGGCACCAAATGGGCCTGGAACCTAGGCATGGGCATCGGCACAACAAAGGTACACTCTTGACTACTACAACTGAGATCATGGAAAACACAACTAGAATCATACACCTATGGAATACCATACTGTATTATATCCTCACTCCATTTGCAACCATGTATAAAATCCTCAATATATTAGATTGTCTCCAAAGAGACAAGTACTAAAGTCTCCATTAAGAACCAAGAAAAAAACTTCTACAATCTTCAATACATTAAAATCCTATAATAAAATTTTCATTTACTATGAGAAAAATGTTTTGCAGCCCTCGTTCTCATTTTGTAAATCTATAAAAAGATACAACACAGAAAGCTGACCTAGAGAAAGATAAAGAAAGGCTAACATGATAATTGTGATTTTGAAATTTTATTGCTTTTCTGATTTCAAGATGTTTCCCTATACCTATCAGTGATCAGTCAATCAATAACTTAATCATTGGATAACATACTCCACATATAAAAGATAGCAACAAAACAATCAATTGTTCTCCTTTGCAACCAAAATGTGGTCCATTAGTTTCCAAAGTTGTAGCATTTCTTGGATTGTAGGTTCGTCTTTGGAGAATATATATTTGATGGGTGGCGTTACATAATGTCACAATAAGAAAGAAAAAGTCAAAAGAATATTAGAGTTCCTTAAGAAAACTAGAACCAGTCCCTCATTTACTTATGGGCAGAACACCAAAAAAGAGGTTATGATATTAGAGACTCGAATGAGGCAGAATTATTAGGGATTAATAGAGCTTTGGTTCTATGGGCGAAGTTTGGCCAAGGGAAGTTATTATAAGGGAACTCGGTGAATGCTATTAAGTGTGTGGGGGAAGCAATAGACCACCATAGAACATTCCAATGATTAGGAAAATATGGACATTATATCGGTGTGGGATGTTTCTTTTGATCATGGTCAAAGGTCAACAAACAGCGTAGCATAGTTCTTGGCCAAGTTTGGGGTGGATAAAGACCATGAGAGTGTTTTCTTTTGTTGATTATATCTCAGTGTGAAACATGTGAGATGTTTTCGAGGTGGCTCTAGCGGGGTTCTTTATATGCCCTGAGGGTTCTCACGGAACACTAGTATTTTCCTTTGGTGTACGGATGACGGTATCAGCCTTTTATACCTTTTATTTTTATTATTAATTTCATTCTTGTTGTTATTGCTCAAAAAAAAGGCACCAAAATCCCCTTTTTTTGAAACAGTAACATGTTCAAACCTGTAACCCTTGTTGTAACAATACCTTTCAAATGTGCCACAGGTTCTTGTCAACTAAATAATATCAAGGGATCATAACTTTCATTCATACCTGCGGCAGCAATGTTGGAAAAGAACTTAAAACTTTTGTCTTGTTCGTGTAAAGAAAATTAAGTGTTGCCTCAGCAACAATAGGATCCGCAAACTCACTGCAAACAGTGTATAGAAAACCAGGACTATTCATGAGTAGTTGGTCAAGAATGAGAAACATATGCAAAAGCTTCTACTGATAAATTTATTAACTTTCAAAACTAATGAATGCAATCCATTCTTATCAAAATTCATTTACCATTGCAAGATGATAATGTCGATTCATGCATGCATTAAGAACCTAAGAGGCCAATTTGCTTTCAAGCATAGTGGGAACAGAATGGAACCGACTGCATGAAGCTAGGTTTGGGCCAGGTGCAAGTTCATGCAGTCCATTCAATTCCATTCTCACTGTCCTTGAAACAAAATGAGCACTCAGTGCAAGCTCTGAATTTCCTTTATTTTCTTATAATTTGATTCTTGACATTATCAAAGACAATTCATGATCAGCTAGTTTGGAGTCAATTTTTAGGATGAAATTGTTCACAAGTCATTCAAGACAATGCATGATGAGTTAGTACAGAGTCAAATTTTTAGAAGAAACTGGGTCGATAATTCGCCTGAATTCTATACCAGTACACACACACTGGTGCATTCTGCAGCCAGTTTTGTTCTAATTCATTCAAGTTAGCATTGGACCAGACTACATAAAGAAAAAAATTGGTCAAGTCCAAGTCAGCTCACTTTAGTTGACTACGATGGCAGTCACCATATCAAAGCTCCAATAGGAAATGTACAAGGGCTCCACCTGAATCAAACGAGTATGTTGCAGGTTGCTCCAGCTCAGGTAAGCCCCAACTGACACAAGCAAGTGCAGCGTAGTTGAAACTGTCATAGTATTATGGTGCACATGCAGTGTACCATTCATTTAAGAATTTAACAAATGTAACAAACACAACAATTTTTTTTTTTTTTTAAGTCCAATTAACGTTTTATTTTTTATTTACATGTATTATCCCCTAATCAAATGGATCAGTTTAATTATCATAAGTTAGATTATTAGAGTTGACAATTCCCAGCAAATCTCATCCAGAGATTAAGCTTCTCTCTCTCCCTCTCATTTTCATTGTTTACAACTTTACAATGTATATAGAACCAGATGATCAAAAGCACTCTCTTATTTTCATTGTTTGCAAGTTTACATTGTATATAGAGCCACATGATCATGAGTGTGCCCTGCTCTTGATCAGAACATTGATCCTACCCAATGTCATCCTCAACCACTGTAATTGACAACTATTAGTTCCCAACCCATTCGTTAGCACCACTGTTCAGAATATAATTGTTGGGTCTCTGTTTCTCGTTTTTTCCCCTTGGAAGTTCTTTTCTTCACCTCCCATGCCATTCTTCAATGAGATCCATCTTCTAACACAGCCACAATCCCACCATACACCTGCTTAACATCTTCAATTGTTTGGCAACTATGTAATCATCAGCCTCCACCACCCATAAATCTTTGGCACATACAATTTCGTATTCCACCTCCATTTTTTTTTAATGACTGAAGGTGTCCAGGAGTCTCGCTCATAGGGGACTTTACCCGACTAAATCCTTCAGAGCCTGTGCACACCTCCTTACACACACATACCGGGTCCAAACGATGAGGAATAAATGTTAGTGCCCTGGTTTGACTGAGTCCCTATATTGTCAATTCCGTTACTGTGTCGGACCTTGCCTTGGAAGAATGAGGTTTGAAGAATCAAGTTGATTGAAGGCAGAAAGCATGCTGCGGGTATCTCTCCATGTGTTTGGCAACCACACAGGTAAAATGGCCATAGTGGACTCTAGGTTGGACTAAACAATCCTAAGCTAAAAAGACCATAGAGTAGAATCTGTTGAGAAGCCCAAAAGAACACAAAAGGAAAATATTCACTATCTGTCATGCTCGATTACTCGAAGATTGCTTCGAGTCCTCGAGGCACTGTTATATCAGAGAGCAAAGTCCGTTTACATACATCTGCTCTCTGACTCGAGTACTCGAACTTGGCTCAAGTACTTGAAGGTCAGTTTATCAAAGAACAAGGTCCATTTTCAGAAAAAAATCATCAGTTCTCAGTCTCGAGACCTCGAGCCCTGGATCGAATCCTCGAGACAGGCTCCTCGAGCACTCGAAGGTTAGCCGTTTGCAAAGTTGTACTAGGCGTTGTAGGCTCCGAGTACTTGAAGCAGACTCCATGGGTACTCAAAGACTAGCCGTTTTGAACAGTAACATTATCAATACGGCTCATTATCTAAGTTCATCCTTTCGTAGTAAGTTTCAGATAGCCCAAGTTGGGTGAGTACAAGAGTGGATGTAAGTTCAGGTGAACCGAACCACTATAAATAGATGTGCACTTGTGGTTGATTGCTTCTTTGTGGCTTGCATTACTTGGTTGGTTTGTTAGTTTAATGCATACGTGTTTATTTCGTTGCACATTGTTTTTAATAATTTATTTTTAAAAAGGGTAATAAAAATTGGTATTAAACCTATTCAAACCCATCCCCCCTTTCTCTAGGAGCGTCATAGTTCTAACCCGGGACTTATAGTAACCCCATGGGGAGTGGCCCAGAGCGGTTTGAGTGTGAATCGAACTCAAGACCTCCCTTTATGAGGGGAGCTTCTTGACCGTCAGGCCAACCCATTTTGGGTTCTTCCACCTCCATAAATTGATCCTCTGTTTTGCTTTTTTTTTTTATGACCGAAGGTGTCCAAGCGTCTCACCAACTAATCTTTCGGGGCATGTGCACACCTCCTTGCACACACACACACACCGGGTTCATCAATGGGAAATAACCCCATGGGGACTCCCCAAAGGTGCTGGCCAGGAATTGACGCCAAGGCCTGGCTTCCTGAGGCCAACGCCTTGACCGTCAGGTCAGCACCCCTGGGGGTTCCTCTATTTTGATTTTAGTGCCTATCAATTATCAATTCTTTGTCCATCTACTAGTCATCACTACCTGACCATAAGCCTACTGGACCGCCAAGACATCAAACATTTGTGATCTCCTTTCCTCTCTCAGATATACCTTGATGCCCTCACTACTAGTATTTTCTGCAGGAAATCCATTTTGTTAGTGTACTTCCATTCTATTGTCATTTTCCCCCTCTTGTCTCAAATCATGACGATGAAGATGATGAATAATTAATAATAGTAGCACCAAAATCAATTTTCCCCTCTAAGCCTCTTCTCCTATGACAACCATATAAACACCATTTAACGTTCTTCAACCTTCTAGATAACCTAAATTTGGAGCCTTGAAACCTCCCCAACCATCATTCTTTCCCTTGAAACGAGCAATAAGCAACCCCCACCTTTGTCTTTCTTCCTTACTATGAATACACCTTGGCCAAGCCAATGAGGCTTAACGATGAAAGCAGTAAGCTTCTGTAAGCATTCTGGTGAAATTCATCCTAAATATTATGACCAAATTCTCTCATTCATCCTTCCTCTCAATCCACTTTCCCTCCTAAACATTCCAGTCAGTCACCATTTCCACTTCTCTAAGTGAAAAAAGACAGTGCTCATCAAAATAGGTACCAAACCAATGATCAATCACTGCTTGATATCACTAGCATTGGTTCTCATCCACACAAATTGGGTCTCCATCAACGGTAACAAAAATTCTAATTTTTTTTTTTTAAAGGTAATTTCATTAATCAAAAGAAGGGAACAAACAAAAGAGAGAGAAAAAGAAAGGTGGGCAAAGATAACCCACCACCCAAAACAAAAACCACACAATCAATAAACCCCCAACAAATTATATAAAATTATTAACAATTTCCCCAGATAAAGACAACCCCCGGCAAAAATTCTAATTATTCATAAGATGTTTGAAATATCTAAGATACTGTTTCTTATTTTGGGGGAAAAAAGAAATGAAAGATACATATCAAAGATCATCATCATCTAAGTCATCTATCCGATCACTCTAGGGTTGGCCTTTAATTTGGATTTGGCAAATTATTCCATAGACCGACTGCCTTATTCGGATCCCATGGGACTTGAACCCACAACCCCTAGGTTGTAACCATGAGCCTTGACGAATTGTGCTACAGGTTTTTGTCCTACATATCAAAGATGCAAAATTATAAAAATATCATGATATTTTATATATTTTTTTTCAGTCATTGGCTTGAAGAGATCATACAGTACTAAGAATTCTTTTAGAATGAGATAAAATACATTACCAGCTCAAGCATGACCGGAAAAACGTCCTTAGACTAGGATCAGCATCATGCAGAACCACCTCTCCAAAGTCGAGAAAGAACTGAAGAATGGCCTGTATCAAACAAGACAAGAATATTACCTTTCAAAAAATGGAAGATTATTGGCCATTTGGCAGTGCTCATTCTTTCAAAAATGCAGTTTTCATTCGTAGCAAGGAAATCAAAACAGCCACCTAAAGCTTCAAGGAGTACAACTATTCTAAATGGTCATTTATTCAAATAAGATTCCTGTGTGTAACTCAGACCTACCTAAAAAGAGAGAATTTATATAATCATCCAGCTATATTAATCTAAAACCTAAAAATAAACATACTTAAAACAATCTAAGAACCGAAGCGACACTTTATTCTAAAGGCTATCTAATTAAGTCCTGATCATTATAACTGAAGCTTTATCCTCTCTTTTTTTACAAATAACTTACCGCAGAAAGAGAGAGAAGAAGAAGAAGAACCAGCCAAAAAGGCATAAGAAAAGAACCAAGATATGAACAAACTCATGTCAGAAAAAGAAATTATAATACAACCAAAACTTGATAGAATCTTAGAAACACATTAAAAATACCCTAGAACTCCTTAGACCCAAAAGGTCTCTCTTTCAAGCCAAACAAGTCAAATAATCATCGGGAACACCATGAAACACTGATGAGACCCAAAGCCTTCATAACATACAAGTTCTCCTCGTCTGCATTCTGTTTTCTAAATAATACATAAATCTAGGGCCACTTGGTCAGTTTCATGACTTCTATTAATCCATCCATGCTTATTCAAGGATATGTTCTCCATCACTCCACAAGATAACAATCTAATAGATAACACATAACTTAGGATGACTCAATTCTATGTCTATTGATTTTCCACTTCTCTTACCCTCCATGTACTTGAAACACTTCAATTCTTCATAAGGAGCTGCTTCCACTCTCCCATGTACATGCCAAAACCACAGCAATCAACATTCCGTGATTCCATATTCAAGTAAAAGCCAAACATCTATTTGCTTGAGTGCAAACATTCACAAATCTGTCATTTTGCATTACACCCACATCCATCTTGGCATACACATCTGATTCACATTTTTCCTTGTCATTTTGTTTCTTTGTTGTCCATCACAGATCTAACCAAATGTTTTCCTATAAAATAATCCCTCTCAATCGATGTGGCACTCATGACTCATCAATTGCAAAACACTTTATTTGTATTTTATGGTGTTATACATTAACAAATAGCCAGTTTCAAAGCTCTAGAACAAGAAAACATCAGTCAGTCAGCTGAGTCCACACTCCATAGAGAAAAAGCTGGGGTAAGATGGAAACCAATATAAAGTGCTTTGAGCCCATTGTTTTGTTGGTTCTTAATGCAGCAAGTTTCATGCAAAAAATGAACCTTTCAACCAAAAAATGGATTTCACACTTAACAAAACCACGACATAGGATCTGTTCTGACCCAAATTTCCTGCAAAGCAGCCAGTAATAAGTTTGCCATTGGCAGAGCAGGCCAAATTTAGGGCTCCAATAAAGGAAGGGGATAGAGAACCGCATGTTTGGTTGTAAGCAGCAAATATGGAAACATCTACTGGAAAGTCTGAGAGGGTTTGTGATGCGGGCATCAATGAAGATGGGTCCAAGCCCAGTTCATATGAAGCCAAGTCCAAGACCCACCCCAAACCTTGGCCCAACATAGCAGGCCCATTGGTTCATTGAGTTCCACGTGAATCAGCAAGGTTAATCTCCCAACGTGTGGAGAGTCCTAATTAGGATAGGATTATGTTGATTAGTTATTGGAAACTATATATCTTTAGTTTAGGATTTGTTTACACAGTGGAGTAGTAGCTATTTCCAACTAGATGTGGTTTATTTATAGGACTTAGCTTAATTAAACAATTTCCAATTGATTGTAAAGGAGGGTCGGCTCCTTATTTGGCAGGTATTGTCAGTAGCTTTTTTTTATTTAAAGGATTATATGTAGCCAGTTTTTGAGAGAGTTTTGATGGATTAATAAAAGAAAAGTTTATTTCTTTCAAAAAAAAAACAACAATGGTTGTTTGATAATTTGTTCTGCAGTATTAGCAAACATTGTTGTTGGAATTCAAGCTAGATTCCAAGCCTATTCGTGAACAGAAGAGCTGTTCCTTGTTCTTCATTGATTGAAGAAGGTTCCACAGTTTTGTGTTATCAGCTGTTACTGCAAAATAGTGCAGAATTTCCTGCTGAAACCAGGCCCATTTTGGGAAGTCTTCTGCCAGGCTCAGCTGAGTTTCCAATTACCAAAAAGTGGTGTCATCCCCTGTTTGAAGACTGTGCAATCAGCGACGGTACCAAGAAGAAGACTGCAACCAGTCCATCTCCGATTGGTGGGAGCATATCAGGTGCGGTGGTGATTACAACCAGCAATTAGGTGATTTGTATCTTGTATCGCTCCAAGCACACAGCTGAGTTTATAGGTCCTTTTCTATCTGATCTTTCTTAGTCTTGTCAAAATAATTGGAGACACCTAAGATTGTATTAGGAAATCATGGCGCTATTTTCTTCAATTTGTGACTCAAGAAGTCCAAGTTATGTGGGTTGGAATTATCAATCACGCTACAGGGCGTATAGATTTTATATGGTTATTGTTTTGACCCCAGGCTATTCAGGCTATTCAAGTTGTATTTAAGCTTCCGCTTCGCATTCGGATTTTCAACAGTTTATTCTTTTTAGCCTACATCAGTTTGTCAAGATCTGCCTAAGCCAATTGGAGATGAAACTATAAAATCAACACTTAACTCATAGAGCGACAAACATTCAGCAATTGAGTCTGGACCAAGCCAATTATCAAATATCATCCCCAAGAATCCATTCTAACCTAAGTAGATGAAAGGGTCCAGCAGAAGCTTGTATTCTCTCTAAAATTTGCAATGAGTCCCAACAAGAAAACAGCTCTATTGTAGATCTACCTGGTTCAAATCCAAATTGTTTCTTGATGTTATTAAATTTCTATCTTGAGCAATGTTATATCAATCCCTCGTGTTTTATCTAAAAGCTCATATTTCTAAGAGCTCTATAATTTGCACAAATGTGACTTCCTCGTTTGTTCTTAGAAACAGGGTTACAATCCTCTTTCTCCATTCTACAAGATTTTTTCTTGTACTCGAGATTTCATCAAATAATTAATTGTTGGCTAAATAATTAATTCCAATTCCACCTATCAAAATTGTTTTTTATAGATATACCATCTCACCTTAGTTTTTATTCATCTTAGCTAAATGTCATGGATCAAGACTCCGTGGCCCAACAATCGGCCATGAAGGCCAAGATTGGTGCCAAAATTGTGCACAAGGCATGGCCGAACTTAGATGAACAGAGGTTTCGGACGTGGAGAGATTTCTAGAATGCTCAAGAATGGCCCAAAAACGAGCGAGAAGAGTCTGGAATGATGCGGAAGGTTCCGATGGTGCAAGAAGCTACAAGGTGCTAAAATATTATGGAGTAATCTAGAGTCTTGTAGAATATTGTAGTAGTGTGTAGAAGTCTACGGAAGAATGTAGAAGAGTATCATAGTGTAGAGATCCTTAGAGTGTTATGGAGTGTCTAGGAGTGTGTGAAAATATCTCAGATATTTTGTGGGGAACCATTGGATTGATGCCACTTGGCACAATCCTAGCCGCAATTGGCCTGTGGCCTCACCTATAAAAAGAGGTGAGGAGCTCATTTGTAAACAACACTCATGAACTTGAGAGAGGAGTGGTGCTTGAGAAAGAGTTGAACTCCCCAAGGTATTATGAAGCTAGCAACGAGTTCTAGTTAAGTGTGTGAGTGAAAAATTGAGTCCCAAAAGCCTCATATTCTCTTTGTTTTCAATTCAAGTAAGTGCATTCTTGGTGTTCCATCTCTCTCTCATTCTTGTGTTCAAGTTTGTGTGTGGTTTGGTTTGATCACAATAGTCCAAAGAGTGACTAAATTGGTGGTAAGATTGACTTGCTTGACGACGGACGTCTGACTCACTTGACGATGGACATTCGAGTGAGCGCCAGTGGAATTGAATCAAGGAAGGATTCGCCGGTCCAGTGACATAAAGTTACTTTTACTACTTGAGAGTGGGCCTCAAAAAAATCTCAATGAGATCTCATTTCAATAACAAACCTTTTATTGAGCCTATATTTAAACCGTCTTTCCCTCTCATACTAACATTATCCCATGAATTAAAATTAAAATCTAATATGATACCATTTCAAACCAATACATTCTCTTCATATAGAATAAAGTCCTATAAAAAACCAGTTATCCAGTTCACAAAAACCAGTTTACAACAGATCATCTCTCGCAGTTGATTCCAACTAAAGGGCATTTTTTCTCATATTTTCCTAGAAAATGATATTTTCCCATGTCTGTTTGCCAATTTAGTTAGGAATTTGAATTCCCAGAGCGAACGTTTCCTAGAAAACAATTCAAAAAGTTTTCCATGAAGACCCAGGTACAAACAAACCAATCTTAAACACATTAATCATATGCATATTTAACTCAACCCATTTTAACAAATGGAATGACTGTCATCCTGATCAAGCTTAAATGAGTTGACCCAACCCGACTAAGAGTGAGGAGCACAGAAACGCACGAGGAGGAGAGGGGCAATGGGAGCGCGGGAGTGAGGGAAAGAGGTAACGGAGCGTTGGAAGAGCTTGCTTATTTGGGGATACACCCTTGCTACCAATTCCTCTGATTTCTCTGCCTTGCACATCTCGCACAGCTTCTTCACCTGACAAATTCAAACCAAGAAGGATATATCAAGATTAAAAGAAGAAGAAGAAGAAGAAGAAGAAAAAGAAATTGAAAGAGAAAATAAAGGGGACAGGCGTACGGAATGGAGGAGAGAGGGATCGGAAGCGGGATCGCTAGCGTCTCTGGCATTGACTGACAGAGTTCTCAGATGAAAATCCCAATCTCTGTCCTTCTCCATTTACACAGAAATCCAAATCCAAATACAAATCCAATTATAGAAGAGAATGAGAGATGAATATGGACGTAGGAGAGAGGCGAACAAATTGCTAACAAAAGAAACAAGGATCAATTCGTAATAATGCTTAGGCTCAATGGATCAATTTCACTGCCCCATGCATCATTGATTTCACTCTTCGCCTGTTCTAGCGAAACCGCCCATTAGATATGTCAATTCTCAACTATTACGGCTACTCTTGGACGGGCCGAATCAAGTTTTGTGCCTGTCTGAATCTAGACCCGATTACGATTTCAGGGCTTCAGCCCGGGCCTGAGCTCGAGTTAAACCAATTATTCAAATAAATTTCAATTATAGGGCCCAAGCCAGATTTCTGGGCTAAGTCACCCTCGGGCTTCTTTGGGCATCAAAATGGAATTATATCTAATAAAGACTTTATATTTATACACAGCATCAATTAAGAAAATTAGATTTTACAAGATGTGACTCAAATTTGAGTTTTTGGGCCTATACCAAGGCCTGGTCTCAATTCTAACTCAACCCTACTTTGGACATGAAAATGAACCTACCCGAGGGAGAGTTAACCCGAACCTGAATTTTTCAATTTTTTTTATGCAGGCTCAAGCTAAGCCCGGCCAAGTTCCACTTCTTTTTTCTTTTTTTTTTAAATGAAGGGCAAGAATATTATTCACTACTGTTATTGTCGTTGAGGTGTATTCTCATAATATGTATATTCGTAGCTCTATCAACAGGGCATGATTTGATAACATAATTTCAAGACTATTAAAATATAAATTATTTTATGATAAAAATATAATAATCATTTTCTGTACATTGGGCGGAAACACTATATAATTGAAAAGATTTATGTCTTGAGAAATAATGATTCATGAAGAGAATTTTGTCATTCCTAAAAACTAGAGTTTAAATATAATGATTGTCATTAGGGCTACTCTTTGTATTGAAACAACATAAATTCTATGAGTAAAGAGTTTTCTTTTGGATTTTTTTTATTTCTTCGTCTTCTATGAGTTTTCAGCAAAATTCTCCAAGGACACCGTGTGCTTTGTGGGAGGATATCTTCATGCTCACTCTCAGTAAGAATGAATATTTGAGTTTTTTTTTTTTTTTTAGACTTTTTTTTTGAGATCCAGAGGTGTCCATGCGTCGCATCCGATTAGTCCTCCGCGGTTTGTGAAAACCGTCTATCCCCGTACACTGAGTAAATCGATGGGACCTTACTCTATACATATTCCCATGGGAAGTGGCCATTTATTGAAGCTCCCAAACTCAAGACCTCCCTCTAGAGATCTTACTCCCAAACCAATTGAGATAACCCCTTGGGGTTAACATTTGAGTTATTTGGATTCAAACATCTTCATCTTGATCTTCATTGTCATTTTAATGATTAAAGTGTCAGGTCTTTTAGAACATCCGACTAATCATATAGTTTGTGACTCTTGCTTATAGTTTTCATGAAGAATTTTCTATAGAAATTCCTATTGTTGGTAATAGTTCAAGGAAACCTCCCTAACTCGCATCAATAGGTAAAAATCAAATTTGAAAAAAAAAAATGCATGTTCATCTTCGAAAGAGTACAAGACTCAATGGAGTTAGATCTCAAGTTTAAAGAATTGACATGTGGGTATCTGACTCTTTAGAGCCAATTACTAATTTCATTTTTACCATGTTCAATACTTCTATAAAAAGTAGGAAATGAAAAGAAAAACTCATGCTTACGAAGTACATGTTTTCATTGTTATCATGGTAAGTCATGTTCTCACTCTACCTTATCAAAGGCAGGGATGGGTGGGTTGCATGTGTACAAATGAAAGAGTGGTTTGGTCATTCCATGCTTAAGTAGGCCTGACAATGGTTAGGTTGGGTTAGGTTCCGTTTGAGTCTTATTCGACTCAGGTCTTTTTGGGTAGGATCGATTTTGAGTCTTGTTAAATAGGGTTAAGCCTATTTGGATTTATTTAGATTTCGATTCAAATCAAATTTATTCATTTATATAGTTGAGAAGATTTTTCTACCGAAACAGGTACCAAGACTTCCTTTAAATGGATGTAAACCTCATATAGTTTATATGTGTTGGATACATATCCTATAAAAATCAAGGTAGTTGGGTCTATTTAGATTAAATAAGATTTTATTAAGTCTAAGCAATACGAGCTCTGAAATCTCAGGGGTTCTAGGTGCAGTGCATTAGTGGGGGCTGTAGGCCCTGAGAGCAGTGCAAGTGGGGGCCTATAGCCCATTGGTCACATTCGAGGTCCAGGCGACAGCTTAGTTGGACTAAAGCCAAGGCCAACCCTGAGTCTAAACTTAAAGTGGCTACTAATTTTTTTTTTATATTAACAAATTAACTCCTACACCGAGAATACGAAATCCCAAAATATCTAGTCTTGTGCTACAAAATGGTTCTCTTGTAAAAAATAGTCTACTTTACTCAAATTTTTAACCCCAAATTTGTTAACTTCATGCATATTCCTATTCTGATTTGTCAACATATATTTCGATATTGGTTTCAATTGTCAAGATCATTTAGATCTGTCAATCTCTTTATACATTTTTGCCATTAGATCGACAACGGTAATATTGATCTTCTTGTCCCCTGTACTTAGTTGCATCCTTGTTGTCAATCCATCCTCCAATCCACAAAATGGTGACATTCAATCATTTATTATCCAATCCATTTAATAGTTGAGTAAACTTAGTTTAATGCATTGTGCATAGGGCTCCAACGTGGGTCGAGCGCATGATCCGACCTAAGAAATTATGTAGGTCGGGTTGAGAATTTCGGGTCAACGAGTCAGGTCGAGTTGAAAATATAAAAACCTGCATGAAATTCGGGTTAGGTTGAGGATTTTACAAGTTAACTCGATCCGATCTGATCCTACCCTGCTAAAATTAGGCTAAAATAGGTTCAAAATGCAGGTCGGGTCAGAATTCGAGTTGATTAGGGTTAGAATTCGAGTTGATTAGGGTTATGAACTTCGGATTGAGAATTCGGATTGGGTCGGGTTGGATTTTAAAGAGCCCAACCCACCCAACCCGAGTTGCAGCGCTAATTGTGCACTTGATGGCCAACATGAATCCAAATCCAAGATCTACAAAATAAATGTAATCATTTTAATTAAAAAAAAAACAGTTGATATGAAATAATCATGACAGAAAATAGATTAAAATACACATGATCATCAAAAGGTAAGACATGAAAATCATGATTATTTCATTGTGAAACAATAATAGTAGTTGATTATCATGTCTTAGCTTTTGATAGTAGAGATACAACTAGAATCAATGGTTTTGTTAAGAAAGACGGCGATGGAGCAGTGAGTAGTAACCACCGCATGCATCTTCATGATCTTCAAAAGGCTAGCCTTCCCATCCAAAATCGTCGACGACGTAAAATTCAACGAACCGGCGCCGATATCAATAAAAAAATTGGGGTTAAAGATCACTTTGTCAGCCATGATCTTCACAGAAGTGCTGATATCTTGTGTCGACCGCGGAGCGACTTCACCGCTTTCCACCGGAGCTTCCGCCACTTCGTCTCCGTGGTAGTAAATCAAAGCTGTCCCATTTGAGTGCTTGAAACCTCCATAATTAGGATTTTTGACAGTGAGCTCTATTCCTAGTGTCACATTAAGCGAAGGTGGCAACAGTGTAAACTCAAAATGTTCGAGGCTAACATTTTTTGTTTCAATCTCTGGTTGTCTGGGCTTTAAAATGGTCAAGAACAAGACCAACAAGGCTACAAAAACAAGAATTACAAGAAGGATTGTAACCCCACAACAGATTTTGCATCTTCTCTGAGATCCTTTATTCATTCTAAAGGATTTGAAGGTTTTGAGATTGAAATAGAAATCGCATTAGAATTTCAAGCTGTTAATATGAAAGTAAAACTAACCCAAGTTCATTTAGTTCGATCAGAAGACGGGACGCGACGGGTTCGATTTTCGGTTTGGTGGGTGAGCATGGTTTAAATAAGGTTGATTAGAGGAATGTTAGGTTAAGGGTGTGATTTGATAACTATTTTTTGGATTGCAATGGAGATTATTGCAATGTTGAAGGTTTGATTTGAATAATTAGGACGGTTTGATGATCTTGTTTCCTACGGTCTTTTGAGAATGTAGCATTTGTTTTATATGAGAGTGTTCTAGCTTTGTTTCTATTTGTTGTTCATGGTATCATGCAAATAATACAAAGTTAAATGTTGAAAAGGTTACAAACAATTGAGAGAACCTTTTGAATGAACCCTTGGTTTCGAATTTCGATAGAAGATTTCTGAGATGTCAAATTTCATTGATTCGGATCGGATTTGGGTCGGTTTCAAAGATGGGTATTCAATTAATATTGAAAAGCACACCTTTCTAATCCACCGAGTCTATAATTGTAAGTAGAACTCATAGTTGAGAATGTTGTCTTTAAAATAACAATTTTCCAATTATAGGTAGGTGGACTCGTTGGAAATTCTGTCTCCAAGATCTAATGCCTTTACTTCTGCTGACGGGTCTCCACCCTAAACAAAGAACCGAATGCCCAAAACGAATTGAGAGGGATTGAAATTTAGAAAGAAAGAAAGAGAGGGAGAGGAGGTACTATGATTTTGATTGTACTCAATCCATCATTGACCCATCTTATTTATAGATGAGAAACGACAACGGTCGAGTTGTAAGCTTCAATGTTTTTGACCGTTTTCCTAATCTTTTTTGTTCCAAATAATCAAGTGTGTGATTGTTTTTCGGGTCTCTCTCCCAAATGGTTAAGAATTACAAAACCATTAAGGGAGAGAGCCGTTGAGTGATTTAATCCCTTTTCGGTTTCTTCTCCTCTTCTTCTATTGTTCTTTCTTTTTTCTTTGTTATTATTATTATAAAATATTTTTATTTTTAGTTTTTCCCTTCTCTTGCAATAGACAAGAGTGGGGCTTCCAAACAATGGAAGAGTTACGGAAATGGATGGATTGAGTGAGTATTTATAGATCACACTTCTACCCAAAATTTCTTTCAATTCCAATGTGGAGCTAAAAAAAATTCCATAAAAATGAAATTTACATTTTTGTAGAAAATTTGCCTCCAAGTTTAAATGTTATGGTTCAGCCCCAAAATTTAAAAAATAAAGCATTTAAAGAAAGAATTTTGGTTTTTGCTAAAAAGGCAACAATTTCAAATTTTAATTTAGATTTTTTAGAAAATACTATAACATTCCCCCATTATTTTCTAAAACATTAAAAAATTGACAAAAAAATCAATATATTGTATACCCAAAGGTGGTTGACCCTTTAACCTAGTGTTTGAATAATATTTACATTGAGCTATAATTTGAGCTCATTGGTGTCAACAAAAGAATTTGAAATTATAGCAACAACAATTAGAAATTTATTTTGTTGAAAACAAAACCTTCTGATTTCATCTTTTGTAGGAAAGGAAATTATCAAGGAAACCAAATTGCATAAACAATGGTTGGAGATAAATGTCAATGTTGCCTTCAAGTGGATATTAAATTAATCTGTGAGGGTTGGCTTGGCAGTCAAGAACCCCCCCGGGATATGAGAGGTCTTGGGTTCAAGTCACTCTCAACACAAAAAGAGTCACTCCCTATAGTGTTACCCAGTGAATATAGATAGGGAGGTTTTCACATGCCTCAAGAATTAGTCCGGTGCTCTAAGAGACCTAAACAACTTGATCTTAAAAAAAAGTGGGTATTAAATTATTAACAGAACATGGTAAGAGGGTATACATGTAAGATTTAAGGGACTCCCTTTTATGTTCTACGAAGGAAGATGTTGGTTTAGGGTTGGTTGAAAGATTCTTAGAGGACTCAGTATTTCTAATGGTTTGTGATTGAGGCAGGGTTTTCTTTTGTCTAACAGAGGTACATAATTATTTCAGTAATGAATAATGGATTTCAAAATCAATATACAAAGAAACACGAGGTTGCGAGTTCGAGCCCCATGGCCTAATCTTGGTGTATCTTAGAGATAGTGACTCATCCGTGAGGATTTTAATAGAACTATGTCTGAATTTCACACTCGTTAATCCAAAAAAAAAAAAAAATATATATATATATATATATATATATATATATATATATATATATATAGACAAAGATCTTAGACCCACTATTAGTGAACCACTATTTTCAAATCTTGCTCTGTCTGCAATGATTGGATCTTCCATTGAAAACAAAAGCATAAGTTCTATTTGAAGTTTGTTTTTATATCTCTGAAATACTTATGATGACTAAGCATATCATAAGATCCATGGTGAAGCCTGTACAGAGTCTTTTAAAAGTTATACATTACACAATTTCTTGAAACAGAGTAGCAGAGGGTAGATTTTTACAGTTTTGTTTGTAAACTTAGAACAACACAAGATTGAGACTTTTTTGGTATTCAGCATTTCCATGAAATACTTACATTCTCTTCTATCTATAGAAGTCAAAAATGAATTAAGCCCCCACCAAAGCACAAGCCCACCTCCAAAGCACTAGAAATGCATACAAAGCACAAAAAAGATTCATTCACTGGTTGTGCATATCTTTCAAAACCTCTCAAATGGTTAAAATAGAGAGAGATCGCTTCTTTTGTCTGGAATTTCATTATCTGGATCATTAACACTCATCTTGTCTAGATTCAATCCAAAACAAATCATTCTTAGCAGTTTGCCAAGGCACCCGATCTCCCATTTCTGAATACCATAGCAACATCCATAATTTGCAAGAATCAGCTTCATCTGGGTGGGGAGATGCACTTCATAGAATCAGCTTCATCTGTCTTTGGATGTACCCCAAATCTTAAATTGTTTAATGTTTTTCACAGAATGGATAAATTTGGGCCAGCATGAAAATCAGATTGCATCGAGGAGGAATATTTTAGTTCTGCAATTTTCGTCCAAGATGACTGTGTCTCATCCCTGATATCCCACCTAATGCCTGATTTGCACCACCCCAAATGCAATGAGTAACAATATTTTTCTTTTGTGGTAAATTATTTTAAACTACTTGTGACTTGCAGTACATCCTCAAACTTTAATTCCCCTAAATCTATGCACATGGAATCATAATTATAGTCAGAATAATGGAATTGAAGAATCCAGTGTGTTAAGTATACTATGCTTAAAAGTTCATCAGCAAAGGTAATCTGTTGTCACCACAAATATCATGACCATGAAGAACATCATGGGTAGAAGGGAAACATGAGATTGATATGCATCTCCTGTTGGAATTGTGTCAGGCAGCTCACACTCCTCCCCATTGAAAAACACCCGTGTAGGAAACCCATCTCCAGCTGCTATTTTTATGCCGGGTGTATGCTTCTTTGAAAATGAAACAACCGATTGTTGCTTACCCGGTACAGGGGGTTCGAGTTTTGGATCACTCCCATTTGTCATCCCAATTAAGTAGTTCAAACCAGGTAATCCTTGGAAGAAGATGGTGTTGTTAAGTTGTGACATCTTTGTTCCATTGAAAGAATAGACAGCTTCATATCCATGGTAAGCCTTGGGAATTTGAATCGCTGCGAACCAATCTTCGAAGATGTATTTCTGCCAATTGAATACAGTGATCCTTGCTGTCCATCCTTTTCTGTAGTCTGAGTAAATGTGCCAATTGATGCTCACACCGCAGTTATCTCCACATGGTAATTTTTTTGGAACATGATAGTGTTTTATCCTTGCCCATGCTTTGGCCTTTGTTGTTCTGTTTTCAAAAGGTACAAGAAGTGCTTCTGGTGGAAGGAGCATCGCAGGCGCATCCGGGTTACATGTATCATAATCAGAGTCAGGGCACCCACATGAACATGTGTTGCATGGAACAACGGAGTCGTTGTAGAAGGCTGAAAAGGAAACGCAACAGCGTGATTGCTTGTTCTTCGGCTTTGTTATGTTGCATACTACTTGCCAAGTAGCAATTGATGTACTTACCATCTGCAATCCAGTTGTATCTGGAAATTCTGTTGGGCTTACCCTGATGGGGGTGTTACATTTGTAGTTCGGATTAACAACCCCATTGATCTTCCAATGCTGAGGGGGGAAAAGAGCAGTTCGGTTCATATCTGGCGGGATCTTATATACTGTCAACTGGAACATCGACTTCGATTTGGTCTCATTCAAGAATCGTGGTAGGAGGGTGCCATTTCGACAACAGTAAGGTACATTTCCAACTACATCGTCTTTTTCTCTATCTGGTGGAAGATCAGATATAATAGGCTTCTTATCACAGTTCATGACAGGAGTGAAATCAAGGTCTGCGTAGTATGTCCCAGCTGGTCCATAAATACATGCTGAGGGATCTTTTATGTGTGTGTAGGCTCCTTTCATGGAGAAGATGAACTCTCCCCTCGTCCATTCCCATGTTAAGTTCCAACTGTCGAGTCGTCCAAGCGGGTGATTGTTGTCCATTGATACCTGAGCCACGTAATTACTTCCATAGGCCCGCATGATGTCGTAGTACATGATGAGATCTCCATTTTGGCGAGCCATGAACTTGGTTTTTTCTGGTTTTTTTACCTTGGCTTTTGGGTTCTTGATGCAACATACATGCATTTCGGTCTCTGTAGAAGTACAAAATCAAACAGGTTTAGTTTGAGGCTTTGCCAAACAATGGAACTATATTCGAAGATGAAATTTTGATGACAGATGACTGGCAAACCCGGATTCTTGACAACATTGTACAAACGAATGATACAGTGAGATAGATAAATGGATTTGAGTGCAAATTCTCTCATCCTATCAATCTACAAGTTTTTGTTTCCAAACCATTTACACAAAAATCTAAATATCCAAATATTTTATCCAAATCCACCTTAGCACTGAACACAAACTCGGATTTCGATGTCCAATTCTCTCTTAAATCCATTTCAAAATTTGAGTTGCAGATTGTGCTTCTAGCATTTGTATCACATTTGGGTCTAGATTTATTTCCCACCATGAATCAATCTAAATGTCGATGCCTCTTCTTTCGACTTACATCTACCTACTTTAAATCTCACAAGGAGATGATGAGAAGGATTTGCAGGGTCCACCTTCTGACTCAGATGGTTAATGGTGGTTGGAATGTGCTGGCTCAAAACTCGCCGATTCAACTGGCCATGGAATGAGGTGCAGCTAGTGTGATAACTGAGCATAAAATCCAGGTTGAGTCCAAACTTGCAGGCCAAAACTTGGTCATGGACTAGAATTCTACAAAGAAAACAAGATGGGTCTTCCTCAAAAGTTCTTTGCTGCCAGTTTTTGTGCAGGAGAAACTATACTAGATTGACATCATCCTATCTCTTCAATTTCTTCTATTAAGAAATTTGGATTAGACCATCTTCTAGGTTGAATTCTTGTTCTTCCAAGTTTTAACCCCCAGGGTTGTGTTTCAAAAGGAAGAAGTGGGAGATTTCTCCTATTTAGATCCATTATTCAAAATAAGGTGGACTCACATAACAATACATTTAAATAAAAGGAGGTGGTATTGGTTAGCAATCTATAAAATACTCTTATCAATTTAAAGTATCTAGCCAAGCCACCTGATTCATTAAATATAAACTGAACAGAATAAAAGGAGCATGCTCAAATCAGGGAATATCCTAAGGGTAATAGTAATTGAGTCAAATTAAAAATCTAGTTTCTCAAATTATAAAAAGGGTTTCCTGCACCTCTCCTGTCAAAGAATAATTTGTCAATTGTAAGCAGTTTTTAATCCAAATGGATTGGAGTCATGGCCAGGAACCTGCTTTTAAAAAGCGGGAGTCCTGAGTTTGATTCTCACTCCACTTCAAAGGGTCACTCCCCATAGAATTACTCAGTGAGTGAGTGGGGAGGCTTACACATGCCTCAAAGATTGGTCGGGTGACAAGAGAGGTCTCGACACCTTGGTCATAAAAAATAAAATAAATAACTTTGTAAACCGTTTTTCAAAAAAAAAAATTACCACCTCTTTCAATTTTGAAACAAGGAAGACAGAAAAATTAAGTATCCACATCTCACATCTATGAATGAAAGAGAGAGAGAGAGAGAGAGAGAGAGAGAGAGAGAGTGGCTTTTGAGTTTCAAAATTTTAAATCACAAGCTATACAAAGAATGAAATACTCACTCCGTTTAACAGGCTGGGGACATTTGTAACCATCATTTTCCAGGCGTATGGTCTTCGGCATCGGAACCCCAGGCGGTTTCACCCCAAACTGTGTTCCCATGAGATCCATACTGACTTCAATTTGATTCCAATCCCCTGCTGTATCTATAGAAGTCTTCAAATCCGTCTGTGGATTACCAGATAGAGATGTGCCATTCCCAACATCTGCCGGCAAATCCGTTCCATCGGACAGCACCGCCCCAGTTGCCGATACCAAAATCTCATCATGTTGAAACCCAATGTACATTTGCCATGCCTTGAGCTCCGTTGACCCTGCATTCAATATAGTAGCCTGGGACTTAAAAGCCCATGCCTGTGCCGTCGCGTTCTTCAGACGGGGCAACTCTTTCTCACGCGAGATTAAGGCGTACATTAGAAATATTCCATCGCAAGTTTCCAATGCTGGTGGTGGTGCCGCCTTCTCTTCGACATAATCTTGCGCTAGACTCACATAAACTGCGCAAGAAAGCAGAATGAATGAAAAGAAGAGCGCCCTCGGCGACACCATTCTTAACAATTGAAACTTTGAACTTAATTGTATTGGCCCAATTTCAATGGGAGGTTTGATTTGGAGACATGGATTGTTTTGGGAAGATGAATTTCCAAGTTGTGTTGGCAGAATTGGAGCGGATTGGATTCCCAAATGCCGCGAATCCCTGCAAAATCCGCGGGGGCAGGGTTAGAACCAAGAGGAGAAGAAGATGGGAGAAAAGGGAGTTATGGGAAGCCTAATTGGGAGGGTGATGATGAATTGTAGAGGTTTGGGAGCGACTCAGTCAGCTCAAACCTCTGCCTCTCACTTTGCTGCATATTTGGCGGGACAAACTTCCGACGGTCTTTAAATTTCTTTGCTTATCTGGAGACTACCATGTGAGTCTTCCACCAAAAGAAGTCAAAAACTTCCTACAGCTCACCCAAGCAAGATGCACCCTCCCCAATTGGATGCACATCTCGATCTTGACCATCCAAATTGGGCGGCCAAATTTTGCCGTGATTGGAAAAATCCTAAGCAGACCATTGTTTAACTTGGTTGAAATCTTATTAAGGAGTTATTATGTAGAAAGATCACTTAATTTGGCTCTATTTCATTAAAGAATGATTGATATGATATAATGATCATCCAATTAATGTTCATTCTTTTATTCTCGTAAGAGAGAGATCCAAAATGACAAATTTGACCTTTTTTATTTGGAGATGATATATATGTTGAAGTCTTTTCATCAAACAATTAAGTGGCAAATCTGTGATCAATCACAAAATTTCAGATTTTCTAGAGGTGCCTACGAAATTACAAAATCATTCTGTGATCACACCCTACAACCTATATCAATCACATTAAGATATCTCTGTTCAATTTTATAAATACTCCTTATTATTCCATTAAATTGATTTCACGAAAAAAATCCTAAAATCAAAATTATTTGAACAAAAATGTAAAAAGGAAAAAAAATTGATCGACAAATATCTTTACACTACAAGAATTTGCTTCTAAATGTTTTTAAATTTATATCCAATAACCCATTAGGCGTGTAGCTTAGCGGTCCTTAGCATGGGGTTTGCTCTCTCATGTCTCGAGATCAATTCCTAGTGCTACCACCTAACGTACTCTGGCTGACTATGTGGACATTGGTTGTGCAGGCTCCGAGTGATTAGTCTTATTGAGTCAATACCATCTTTTAAAAAATAAAAATATAAAAATGACCGATACTCTTCGTTCTTAGTTGATAAAGTAGTTGTACAACCAGTACAACATATTAGGTCCCTTGTTTGCTGCAAAGTCCCATAACCATGCACATCAATCTCTAGGTCCCACCTCCTCCGGTCGATGAGAATCACCGGAGCACAACAGTTTATCTATTGTAATGTTTTAAATCTTGAACTCAGCCCCTATCACATTTTAATTTGAGTTTTGAGTCATAACAACTGAGTTAGATAAGAATCAGCTGAAAATTAAAATAAAATTAAAATCAAATGAAAATGGTCATATCCCATCTCATATAGGTATGAACTGAGCTCAAGTCATATTGACTGAGTACTTGAATCCAGTTATCTCTTGTTAACATGCATCATAAAAGCTTCCATTTTCCCTACACATCTACATTCACAGCTGAAAATTGGAAATAATTATTTTTTTGAATTTACATAATTAAAACTATAGATATTAAATATTTCTGTTTTCTCTCTCTCTCTCTTTGTCAACAAACATCTCAAATACAAGAGGGTTTAGAGTTTGGAGGTTGATGCAACACCCAAGTAGCCAATGTCTTAAATGAGCCCAAGATGGCTATCACTTCCTTCTTCGTCACCTGCAAATGAACCTTTTGATTTTGATGATCTCCTTGAAGATCTTGATGAGGAGGAGGAGGAAGAAGCAGTCTTGCTCCTTCTCTTCTTTGGCTTCCTGGGGATCTTTGGTAGCTCCATGTTTGGAGAATCGTCGAAAATCGCGGAAACTGGTTCGGGTCCCATAGATTGTTGAAAATCTGTTAACAAATGAGAAATTCAATATTGTAAAACCTTGAAAAAGGAAGAAGAAGAAGAAGATCATGAGCCCCTGCCCATTATCTGATTATTGTCAATATAATGAAGATCAAATGATGTGTTAAATTGAGTCCAAACAAATTTTACAAAACCATTTTCTTCAAATGTTTTGATTTTCTTAGTGTTCTTGTGTTGTTTTCATAAGAGAGTAAACTCCAAAGATATGGTGATTTGAACTACTACTTTTTTTTCCCTTTTTTTTTCCTATTTATTAGCCAGATAATATAAGTTGAATTTTCTAAAAGCAAAGGAATATTTAGATGGGGTTGATTTTATTTTAAGTTATAGTGGTCTTTTTTTTAATTAAAGAGAACTATTGAAACTCAACATCTCATCATAATAGATAATAGACCACAAAATTACTACTTTCACGATCAAATTTCTAATTAGATACATAGTCTTTTAATCAATCATGCATTATGATTTATCTCAGTCCAATGGTAAATAATTCACATGGATAATTGATATCAGTGGAGTCCATTAACAATCGTAGATGTTGGGGTTGCGAACGAGTCTCACATTGATTGTGAAGAGGGAGACTTACATACTTACAAAGATTTGGGTTACTCCACCTAATGGGCTAGTCTTTTGAGATGGGTACCCAGTCCTAAAAAATGGTATCAGAGTCAGATCTCCAAACCAACGCATATGGATTCAGGGGATCTCCTAGATGGATGGGATGACTGACTACTTGCCATATGCGGGAGAGCCTCATTCAAAAGAGAGATTGAATGAGTCCCACATTGGTTGTGAATGAAGAGATTTAGAGACTTATAAAAGACTTAGGCGCTCCATCTAATGGGATGAATACCCCATCCTAACAATAGAGAGATTTTAAAAACAAAAATTATCATAGATTAAATGTAAATTTCATATATAAATTCATTATATTATAATTTACTATGTGATCAACCTCTTTTGAAGTCTTCGTCTTGCATGAGAAATTATACATTCTACTTGCAAAATATCAGAGAAAATAATTATTTATAGACACAGGTTATGGATAGAAATACATTTGCCTTTATTACTTTGAAGTCAAACTAAAACATGCAGATGGGTGTATTTTTCATGAATATTTCTTTGCTGATATTTGTTCAATCATTTATTTTATTAATTTAAAGTTGATTTATATTTAAAGTTTGACCTATTTTTTTTTAGGTTGGTTGTCTATTTGACGTACATGAAACTTAAAACCTTTAAAGTGCAAAAATGAGCACTCATCAATGATATTAGAGATTCACCAAATATTGTATGCCATGTTGACAATTTCAGCCGTGAATTTGTTATTACAAAAAAATTTAGCAACCACATTAGTCTTGAAATGATAAATCACTCCTGAATCTATATGATATTTGTTGATTGCTAGCAACCACAAATTATGTGGTGTCATGTTTCATCATAATCGAATTGATCAAGCCATCTTTGTAATTGTCATAAATTTTAAGAATTAAAAATAATTTTAAAAAATGATGAAAATTTGAGAATTTTAAAACATGGCTTCATCAATCTGATTGTGATAATTTTTTGTGGATAACATATTAAAGAAAAGACCATTTCAATGGACTCATCATCAGTCCATTTAATGGATCCTACACTCAAGTGCATATGATAATATTGAACACTTAATCTAGAAGGGTTGGTTTGACCGTAAAGTAAGGCGGAAATCTGGTCGGGTTGGGTTTCTTAAAATCCAACCCGATCCGAATTATTGAACCGAAATTCTCGACCCGACACGACCCGCATTCTGAACCTATTTTAGCCTAATTTTAGCTGGTCGGGTTAGGTTAACTTGTAAATTTCTCAACCCGACTCGACTTGAATTTAATGCGAGTTTTTGTCTTCTCAATCCGACTCGACCCGCATACTTGATTCATAACCCAAACCACATGATTTCTCGGGTCGGGTCAAAACCCGACCCGAGTTTCACCCCTACCGTCAGGACACCCACCTAATGAAACGAGGTCTTCACTTCAATTCAAACTCAACCCCTTCGAGCCACTCTCCGTAGAGTTACTCTCCATGGACTAAAAAATAATAATAATAATGTACAACTCAGTATGCAAGTGAACATCTCATTTTACATAATCTCAGTTTTTTTTAAAAAAAAAAAATCAGAGATATGTGAAATAAATTTAGATCATTTGCTTGAAATAGTGTATAAGCACTTGTCTGTCTAAATAGTTTAATGGAATGAATAAAGGAGGTGAAATAATTTCTGAAAAAGAAGAATAAATATAAAAGCTTTAAAAAATTGACTTTGAATTTAAAAAAAAAAAATTGACGGATGATGATATTGTTATATTGCTAATTATTAAGAAAAATATAATTGTCCAATTAACCATTAAATCTTTAAGAAAAGAGAGCGAGAAGGGTCAATTGCGGAAAACAGGAAAGACAGGACCAAGATAAAGATAAAAACAATTATCTTCTCCACTTGGGCTTATGACCAAACGTTCCAAAAGGAGCGCTTCTTGTTCCCCTGTTTCAACTTTCAATCTCCACTTTTTTGTGCTCTCCTAACTCTAGATTTTTATACCATCAAAATCCTTCAAAAGAAGGAGAAATGGGGCCATCAGAAGAAGGAAACAGACCTTGAGAAGACCATGAGGCGACTGCCATACAGTTTCCATCCATTGATTGGCCAAAGTTGCAGAGTGATGTAGAAGAAAAATCAGAGGCGGTCTTGAACTCATTCATCTACATGGGTTTCAAAGTTTGAAGTAAATAATGTGAAAAATTCATGGATTTCTTACAGAGAAAATACTTTCTTAGAAAAGTAAATTACAAATAGGCATTGCCCATGTTTCTAGTTTGGAATATTTCATACCCAACTAGGTGCATTCTCAGATGAGCCATCCCAGCCTATATGCGACACATGTCTCACATCTGTTGGGTAGCCGATGTCCATTTCATGCTCTTTGTAAACTGCAAGATAATAAAGTCGACCTCAAATAGATAAAATTAATTGATTCATTGATAACAATGAATTAAAAATGCAAAATATACAATAAGAATGATGTATGGAGCAAGGGATTTTGAAGAGGAGCAGTGCCTCAATAACAGAAAAAAAAAAAAATTGAAAGATGTAGATGAGGAAACAGAAATAAACATCAAAACCCAAAAGAAAAAAAAAATGAAAAAGAAACATAAGGGAAGAAAAATATAGTAAATATACAAAGAAAACCGATTTCAGATAAGATGAGATTAATTGCTTCAAGGGTTAAGATGACTTTTTAATACAATTGACAATAATAATGATAATATGTATTAATCTTTATAGTGTCAAATGAGGTAAAAGGAACAATGAGTCAACAACAAAAAGAATGAAATATACAGATTAGGAAAGAGGAAATAAACACCAAAAACCAGAGAGAGAGAGAGAGAGAGAGTTACCAAAGATTTGTGATATGAATTTGATGCCCTTAAAGATGCCCTTCATTTTCGTAGCCATGGCAAATCTCAATCACTTCACAGAGAAAAATAAGAGAAAGAAATGCAAATGGTTATGGAGAGAATGTTGTAAAATGGGTTGCATTTAAGCAGTGAAAAGGGTTGTTGGTAAGGAGGAAATCAATAATGGAGCATTTCATTTGCAGTAAAGGCTTCAACAAGGCAAGGACATAGATTTGGGAAGTGTGGGAATTAATTCCCAGTGTCAAATATTCATTGCTCATATCCATCAAACGGGAAAGAGAATGCAGAAGACAGAGAAGATGGCAATAACTCACCTTTGATAAAAATGCTAATATAATGTAGAGGGGCTTGTGAATGAAATGAGAACTTGCTCTCTCTACTCTCGACTCTCTACATTCCTTCTTCAGCCATCATCTTTCTCAAATGAAGAGAGAAAACAGTGGAGATGAATGCCGTTTTGTATTTTGGTGTTGGGAAAGCCAAGTACCCAACAAGAGAGAGGATTTTTGGCTTCTTGAGATTGGGAATCTATCAGAGAGAGAGAGAGAGAGAGAGAGAGATGACAGAGGCCAACAATAATAAAAGCCTTGAGTATGAAGGGTAGTGAAGGATTTAAATGAGAAGTTAATGTCTTTATTGATGTTAGAGACATAAAGCCAATCTGGCTGTGTTGGGTCTATGCCAGCTCTCTCTCTTACATTTTAAGATAAAAGGGCAGGTAATCTGAAGGAGTTTGGAATTTGTAATGTTTTGGACATTGTGGGGTCACCTTGCAAACAGAGATAAAAAAAAATACGTGCTTCAATGGGATTTAATTTTGAAAAAAAAAATAGTAGCATTTAGACCTTTCATGGGCCTAAGGCTGGTCTAAACCTTTTAGATTATATTTAGAGATGTAGTATGCTAATATTTGATTTTTTTTTGTATGTAAGTTTCTCATCTGAATTTTTCAGATGTCTCACTTAACTAATCTTTGGATATACGTAAACTCCTCAATCCGCACACGCCGTGTATAAAACTAAGGGGAATAGTCATTTTTTGTGTTGAGGGAATCTTGATCCCATGACCTCATACAAACAAATGTGAGAAGTAACCATCAAACTAACCCCTTAGAATTATATGATAATACTTGATGATTTATATATTTTATAAGGGTTTTTGTAATATTAAATGTTAAAAGTATATAGAGTGTAAATGTAATAGTAAGCCTTAATATAGAGTCATTCGTTTCATAAATTAATTGATATGGGATTTTTTATCACTTCACGAACCTACTTGATGTAATGTTAGAAATTCATGACTTACAAATGAGCATAGAAAGTCAATAACTATTTATTTATAACAAATTCAATTGACTAAAGTGTAGTTCAACTGGTGGCATCCACTTCAAAAAGTGGGAGGTTGCGAGTTCGAGCCTCCGTGATCTAAACTTGGTGTGTCCTAGGAGTATTGAACTCACCCTGAAAATTTTAAGATGCATATCCCACGGTTTCCCAAACGTGTATATTTGATATTTTTTTCTCAATATTTCAAATGTTTAGGCCATTGGTTGATTAAATGAATGCACAAGACAGGAGAAGAGTATAATTTTGAAAGTCCCTTGGACCACCAAATGGTTCAAAATGAGACAAGTGGCAGCTCTCGTTCCTTGAAAAGAGGAGAGATTGATTAACGAATATAGTATCGCGAAATAATGGGCGAGTTCTCGGTATTAATCGCGAAATATTCGATTAAAATCCGGAATTAAACCTCGTAATCCGAATCAAATCGGTAATTCCTCGGTGCGGTCTATCATTTTCAACCGAAACGATACGAAACTATGAGCATATCGGTAGAAATGTTTCTCATTTCTTTGACACAGAGAGTCGAAGACTATTCCTCAAATGAATTTTTAATCCACACATTCGAACACAATATAAAAAGAATAATGAGTAAGGTCTACCGTGTAGATTTTCAACTCCACTTGGATTGGTGTAATATTGTTCGCTATGGACCTATAGATGCGTGGAGCCCGTACAACTTTGCTCTGAGTTTGGCTCACAAGGGTAGACCCAAAACGCGTTATACCGATAATGAAGAACGGATTTCTTATAAACCACTTCATTTTTTCCTTCACTTCGGATGTGGGACTCTAAACAGCCCCCACCGCCACACATCGCCCTAGGCAATGTATCCTGGCGCTCTTGCTTCTTAAGGGCCGGGGTTTTACATACCAAGCTTTACTTTCTTCTATTTATTTTATTATTAATTTTAAATTTTAAAAATTAATGAATTATATTTTTTTTTTGACCGAAGTGTCTGGAACTCTTAGAACATTCGACTAATTCTCAAGACATGTCATCTGCAAGCTTTTCTACCTATACACACCGAATTGCTCTTTAGATGAAACTCAAAACTCCAATTTCTTAAGACAAATTCCTCATCATCAATCCACCTTCTTTGAGTTAATAAATTACATTTATTAAAATTTAAAAATTAAAAATTGTATAATCTAAATAATAAATTAATAATAAAACTTTAAATACTCCATATCTATATCATCACTTATCTAACCCATTCAATTAAATAAAATCTATAACTATTTGAAAAAAATCTTCATTGAAAGATCTTACAAAGTTTCACGAGCATAACTCTTCCTCTGTCAGTTTCTCAGAAGTGACATTAGCCAAAACTAGAAAGGGACCAAACAACTGACCCATATGTTCTTTTCATTCAATTTCAATTATTTAATATTTTAATCATTTCTAATAATTTTATAAAATTAAGTAAGTGATTAATGATATGAAAAATAAAAAAAATAATCTTATGAAATATGTACACCTATCATATTTATATTAGAATAAGCAAAGATATTATCAAATATATTAGAGTTTCTTATAAAAAAATTAATGAAATGATATATAAATATTAATGAAATTAAATGAAAAATTCTTAACGTAATTGATATAATGTGAGAAGATATATTCTACCACTTTATATCTATAGTTCAAATAGATATGAAAATCTTTTTTTATTCTTTTTCTTTTAAATTCTGAAATTGACTCTCATTGGAAGATAAGAAGCACGGAAATAAATCTGGGCCGATACTATATATATCGGCCTAGATTTGAGATATCGGTTGATATCCGATATTGGCCAATAAATGTGATTTTTTAAAAGAAAATAAAATAGGAGAGAAATTTTTCGACCGAAATATCGGCCAAATCTGATATTTAAACTCCTGATAAAAAGTATTTATGTATTGGGCATTGTATATCATGAAATATTTAAGCAATAGTTTGTAGCTTTTATTATCAAATTTTGGCTTTGGGTCATCCATCAATTGATTGAAGTGGTGTCTGGTCATAAGAAAAATAAGTTAGAGAATGAAATCTTGCCAAATTATTTTCCTCCATAATCCAGATGTCAACATAGTTTACCAAATTTGTTGGTGTATAAACCACTCAACCTTCCATTGTAGGACAGATACCAATCATTTCTTTGGAAAATGCGGTGTTTGATGCAATTCCAAGAAAAAAAAAAATCTCTTTTCATAGAAAAGAGTTCACAAATAAATTCTTAAACATTTCATTTTTTTTATATACACTTGTAGAACATCCGACTAAGCTTTCTTACTCGCACATTAGATAATTTTATTAGAGTGGTCTTTGGAGATAAGTGAGAATTGAACTCCATGCATGTAGAAGCCTCCCTCCCTGCACTAGGGGTACAGATATCGGCCGATACGAAATGTATCTGGTGATATATATCGTTTTTTAAGTGCCGGTTAATATCGGCCGATACGTATTGTATCGGCCGTACAACCTATTTCTCGGCCGATATATCGGTGATATATATCGGTCCGATATCGGCCGAGATGATTTATATCGGTATTTAAAAAAAAAAAAAAAATGGTGATGAGTTCGGGTCGAAATATCGGCCGATATCAGCTGATATTTACGTTTTCAAATTTTTTTTTTTTTAAAGTTTCTTTTTCGGTTTTTTTTTATATATTTTTTTATTCAGAAAAAATAAAACAATAAAATAATAAAATAATATAGATATTTTTAAAAAAAAAAGGAGAGAGAAATTTATCTGCCGATATCTCAGCTCAAATATCTGCCAGACCGACTTTTTGACCGCTGACCTACACAAATTGGATACCTCTACGAAAAATAGTCCTTTAGAAAGAAGTGAGAATCGAACTCAATACTCTCACTTCCTGAGACAAGTTTTTAACTATCATCCAATCCTTTGGATTAATTAGTAAACATTCTTAAAATAGGATATCTCTTAGTTATATCTTATTTTGAGACATTTTTTTTTTATCTCTTAATTTGTATCTCATCTATCTTGACAATCATACCCGGGCCGCCTTATGAAGTCCATCTTAGTCTCAATCATACTTCTTTTTTTCTCACACACATATTTATTTTTGTAGATTATATCTTTTATCTAATTTAATTTCAATTAGAGTAAATTAGTTCATTGATCTAATTAAATAAACAGTTGAAAAATTAAATTTTTGAAGTGGGTATTATCTATGAGAGTTTTATATTGAATTTTCTACATGTAAATTAAAAAAAAAAAAAAAAATGTGTTCACTCACTCAATAAAATGACTTTTATAGAAATATGACCTAATTCATACAAATTGAGTCATGCATAGCTTGATTCTAGTCGACTCAAATTAAAATTTAAATAATTTTTTAACCTGAACTAAATTTATATTTTAGATGAGTTAAATTTAATCCATTCATATTTCAAACGCGATCTCAATCGCTTGTATCTGTAAAGTTTTTAAAGTAATAGTAATAAAAATGTGTATTCTAAGATGGATTTTCTTGAGTAATAATATAAGAGTTTGGAATAAAGATATTAGACAAATCTTTATATGAGTCCTAACAAATGAGCCAAAGTCATTTAATGTGGCTTTGGAAATTACCCGTGTTAGAAAAAAAATGAAAGATGGGTGTTGAGATTCATCAATAACTTGGGATAAATAGTCTAATTTCATGTGTTTCATCAATTCTAGAGTTTTTAACGTGATATTAATATTTTTTTTTTTATGACTGAGGTGTTTAGGGCCTTCTAGAGCATCCAATAGGGGTGAAACTCAGGTCGGGTTTTGGCCTGAACCCGCATGACCCAATCTGAAAATCATGTGGGTCGGGTCATGAAAGTTGGGTCAACGGGTCAGGTCGGGTTGAGAAGTCAGAAACCCGCATTGAATTTGGGTCGGATTGGGTTGAGAGATTTTTAAGTTAACCTGATTTGATCCGACCCTATAAAGATATGCTAAAGTAGGTTCAAAATGCGGTTCAGGCTGGGTTTCGGGTTGAGCCGGGTCAAAAGATCGGATCGGGTCAGGTTCCATGTATTAGTAACTCGGGTTGGGTTGGATTTTAAAAAACCCGACCTAACCCGATTTCAACCCTAGCATCCAAATAGTCTTCGAGATGTGTACACGTCTCTCTATCTATATACATCAAATCAAACTATGGAGAGAAGTCTTTTGGAGTGAAATGTGATTTGAATTCAAGACTCTTTAACTTTTTAAAGCGAGTTTCTTATCAACACAGCAACCTTTGATTATCATTGGAGAGCTTTTTTTCATTAGTTGCTTTTATATATATATATATAAGAGTTTGTAATTTATGAAATTCAACAAATTATAAGGTGATGCTGTTGAATGTAACTCATTATTATTGTAATTAAAAAAGCTTTGAGTTCTAAATAGAAATGCAAAGGGAGGTTGATGTGCTGGACTGATACAGGTCAATATGGTTGGTATGTCCATATATTTAACAGCTAATTTTGGATTTTTGGCTGTTAATTGCCCAAAAATTACAAGAAGAGATTGATTTTTAATAAAAATTTCATTTGAGAAAAAGTTCTGTATAGAACAAACATGTACCATGAGCACCAATATTGGGCCAACATGTCGATTCATCGACAGGCAATGGTACAATCGCAAGCTTTTCTTTAGACGCATCTACTTGTAATTAGATTCGACAAGTTTTTTTTTTTTACCTAGATATTGTATTTGTTGGAAATCTTATGGGACACTGAATATCTTTAACATATTATTTAATTCAATTATATTTTAGAGCATCCTTCAACTCTAAATAAGGGTGAAATTTGGGTGAGGTTTTAACCTGATCCGGAAGACTCGACTCGAGAAATCAAGTGAATTGAGTTTTAAATTTTTAAAATTAGGATCGAGTTGGGTTGAAGAAAAAAAAACATTTGAATTAAATTTGGGTCTAGTTAGGTCGAAACTTTTTTAAAATTAACCTGACGTGATCTACTCAAAAAAATTTAATATAACACTCAAGTTAAGTCGGACTAGCAATTCTGTTTAGCACTTGAGTTGAGTTGGGTCAGAAGCAATTCAAGTCAATAGTTCGGGTCAGATTGAGGTCAAATTCAATAATTTTTTAAATGAGTTAAATTGAGTTTATTAAAATCCGATCTAACCCATCCGAATTTCAGTACTAACTCCAAATCTCCAATGAATGCAACAAGATTACAAGCATTAGAGTTTCCTTGTTGAATGAATCAATTAAAATTTCTTTATAATTATATATGCAACTTGCATTGCTTGTTGTTGAATTTATGAGTATTTTAAATGAGACATGCATAAAACTTGATTGAAAAAAAATCCTTTAGTTTATGTGAATCTCCCTTCATGGTTGGAGCCACGTTTAGATAGTTGTTGCTTTGATTAGAGACAAGAATTAATTGAAGGCTTGCACCATTTCCTTATGTCAAAACATGGAAAGCAATCATTGGGTGTCTAGGTTCATCTTTTAAAAAGAAAAGTATCAAATTTTGGTGCCTATCTTAACACGGACATTATCTTTTAAAAGTCACGGATTTTAGTGAATTTTCCATTTTGCCCCTTATCCATCTGCAGAAATTAGTTCACATTTCAGTCAATCGGTTCACTCATCGGTGTACCGGATAGGTGAACCGATTCATTGGGAAAATGAATCGATTTCTACAGGGGCAAAGTGGGAAATCCGAAAAACCCATACCTCCTGAAAGATAATGCCCGTGTTAGAATCTTTTCAATAGAAAATCATGCAATTTCCTTGCTTTGGTGTCACATGATCAGCAAAAAAATAAAAAATTAAATCATGTTAATGGAATGATAAACAAATAATTCTTGATTAGTGTAGTAAGCATGGATTGAAAATTTGTGCGGATGAATTGTTTAATTTAATGCCTTTGATGCTTTAATTTTTTTTTAATGATAAAATATTGAGTTCTCAAATTTGACATATATTTAAATGGAGATTTTAGATATGTCAACTAATATCACCATTCTACTATGCTTTATATTAGATCATATAAAGTGTATCTGCTGATCATATCATATTGAAACATTGTTGGAAGACTTTAAGAAATCTCTGACTGTGTATAGATGAAGGGTAGAGAGATGAAAATCAGGGAAATCCTCTGCTTTTCTATGATAGAAGCAACTTCTCATAATTCCTTGCCACTGATGTATCTCATTTTCCTTTATAAAACCCATGAAGCTACTTTTTGAGCAAAGAGAAGAATCCCTGCAACTTTTTGAGCAAAGAGAGGAATCCTATGGCAATTGGGAAAGAAAGGAAAGAGCTGTTAGATAGAGATTTTCTGTGGGATGTAACATCTAAGAAGAACAGATACCACCTAATACATAGAGATTCAAGAGGTGTCCAAACCTATGATAGCTGACATGCATTAGAAATTTAAGGTCTAGAAACAAAGATACAAATATCAAATCGTACTGGAGGTACACATTTCGACAGAAGAAAAAAAAAGAAGAGTGGCACTGGTGGTATGAAAAATAATATATTTCAAATAATGACCTCATCCTCTTCTTCAGTAGAACCTTCATCTTCCACCTCTTCCTCTTCTTCAGGAAAACCTTCTTCTTCCTCTTCCTCTTCTTCAGAAGAACCTTGGTATCATCAAAATAATCAGTACTGACATTCTATAAAATACATTTTTAGTCTCTAATACCCTATAGTAAGACAGAACTACTGTAAAATCAATCAAAATGAGCAACACTAACACATTGGAACAATCATCTAATCAGATTTGAGGGCCACAAAATTTACTAGTAAAAGGTGAACTTTAATAAAGAAAGTGTTGGGTTTTGGCTCAAAAGGCCTTTTGGGCCAAGTTGTGTTTATGTCAGGCCCAGTGGGCTTAGTTGGCCCGGTATGTGTTGTAGCCCTATAGTATATATTGTATCTTTCTGTAAGGTTTTTCTTTGGCTGTGAGGTTTTCTCTTAGGGTAAGAGATGAGAGAAAACAGGAGAGAAATGAGAGACTGTGAGGAAGGAGACAGGAGGGTTGGTCCTTGTAAATGTTTTCCGGATTATTCCTCATAGTGGATCATCACGCCCCGTGGATGTAGGCCGGATTTGGCCGAACCACTAAAAATCTTTTGTGTTCTTGCTGTGTGTGATTGATTTCTGATTTTTTATTTGAATGTTTGTTGGCTCATCGCACAACAGAAAGTGACAGTGTTCTCAGTGTTTTTTATAATAAAGGATACATGTATACCTTTTTACCACTTCGGTGATGACAAATAGACAAAATGATAAGTCCAGTGTCTCTTACTATAAAAAAACACCAATATTTCTATCAATTTTCCTAAAATACCGTATAATATGTGTGTAGATAGGATGGTTAACCTTTGAAAGTCTGGATTCTGTGTTTTGTTTGTAGCACTGAGTTCCCCATGGCAAATGAGTTTCTAAAATTTTGATAGGTGACATTAGTTCTAGAGTTTACTATGTCAAATGTAATATTTTACTAAATCTATTTATGTATTGTTTCTAAAACAGTTTTTATAACTCTAATATAATTTCCAAAGATGTTTAGCATCTCCCTAATCACAAATCTTCAGAATTTCATGTGATGAGATGAAATAGAAATTCTGACAGAGGAAACAGCATATGTGAAATAAATTCATATATCAAATGTTTAGGATTTCGTTTGATGAAACAAAATGAATTATGAATGTCATCAATGAAACATCACAAAATCATAAGATAATTCAAACTTTGTTTTTTTTTAAGTTGGATTTGAATTGGGTTGTCATCAAGCTTGGTTGTGTTCTTCAGTCAAGTGCACAAATCTTGTAGCACCCCATTTCGAATTCAACTCAGTTATTTAGCAATTTTGAGTCGAAGCAAACTCGGTTATAATATGGATCAAGATATTCGACTCAACCTCATGTTTCTGGGTGAAGTTGGTAATTCAGTGATCAGGATCATCTGAATTGTCCATTTTTGTTAGAAACTTTGAGGCCACCAAACAAGTCTATCACAATCTCATAATAGGCTTGTTTATGTTGAAATGCAAATCAATTAATGAAAAAGATTGAAGGGGAAGACATTCAAACCTGTTAAATATTCCTCCGAGGCTTCATACCTGCAATGGTTTTTGAAACAAAATAAGAACACAATCCAATCTTATCCATGATGCATGATTAAAGAAGTAATGGTAGAATTATTGGATGGGATCAAACATTTGAAGGTTAACTGTACATGATTATATGTAGAAAATATTAGGAAAATATAAATATATAGATATAAATATATGTATATTGCAAAATCTCTAATAGAACAGGATAACACAAAAAAAAAAACCTATACCTCTCAAACTTTTCAAACAGAGAACAGAGACGAGACTCGACGTCATTTTCCAACCAAACCAGTTGATCAAACCATTCCTTTTCACCTCTGATTTTTTCTAATTTGGGTGCACTTTGGAGCCCAAGTGGAAGAATTTTTAAGATCGGACAGAGATCTACTTTGATGAGTGACAAGGAAGGCAAACTGAGAGACACTTTCACATGATGAAAGCTCATCAACTTGGGTAGGTTGAACAGATCCAACGTCGTCAACTTTGAAAACAAACTGTTATCGATTATAATGTTGTTTTCGACAGAAACTATCTCCTCCATTTGTCTGCAGTTCCATAACATGAGAACCTCTAAGTGTTGGAGACCTTGTGCCAAACTCAATGTGAAGAGAAATTTCAATCCATTGTTGTCATGAATATTCAGCTTGCGAAGGTTGTGAAAGGTTAAATGTGAAGGATTCTCTTCATGTTGCCTCAACTTGGGTGATGCAGTTTCCTCTACTATGATTTCCTCTCCATCCTCATCTGAGATCAGTTTTTCAAATCCTTTGCAGCTCCATACTGAAAGTTCTTGCAATTTTTGAAGACTTCTAGCCACAAAACTCGGAAAGAGAATCCTCAAGCCATCACAAAAATCGATCTTTACGAGTTCTACGTTCTGAAAACTTCCATGAAAAATAGGACCCTTCCACACACTTGTTAAATTTGGTAGGTTGCATAAGGATAGAAATCTTAATCTGGAGAGCAAAGGTTGCCTTTGTGCCAACCCCACTGAATCAAACACCACTTGCACCTTTCTATTTGTGTTGACTCCAAGAAGCTCTAAATTACTTACCCTGATCAGCATATCTGGTGGAAAGATGGTTACTAATTCCTGGCAATTATAGATAGATAACCATCTCAATTCTCTAAGAAATTCAGATGAAGAGGGCTGAACAAAAAATTCCTTCAATGTCGATGCACCATCAATTTTGCATGATGTGAAATCTAGGCGCTCGGTTTTCTCTATCAAGACATTACCCAAATGAGAGAGGGGTTTCGTGATAGACCCCACTTCCATGATCTTTTGACAATCCATAAGATTTTTAAAATCATAAACACAACCTGGAATTGGTCTTGGATAACCAAAATCTCCCAAAAAAATATGGAACGATGTTAGATTTCTCCAGTTAGGGGAGAAATCCTTGAGCAAGCAACCCTCATTTTTAATTTCAATTTGTAGTTGGCTCAAGAATGCCAGTGAATGTAGTTCAGCAAAGCTAGCAATACTTCCATCTCTGATTTCTTCAACTTCCCAGCCGTCGAAGCTATCCAACAAGTATAACTCTTCTAAACGAGACAACTTTTTTATCACATTTGGTTCTACTCTTTTTAGATCTCTAGTATAGCTTAAATCCAAGAAAACAAGATTTCTCAATCGACCTATTTCTTTCGTCAATTCACAAATTCCAGATGCCTGCAGACAAAGTATTTCAAGCCTTTTTAGTCTTCCAAGCATGGATACATCCTTCAATTGGCGACATGCATTTAAGCACATTGTTCTCAGGTTCACCAAGCATGGCAGTGATGGTGGAAGTGATGAAATATTTGTACGGCTTAAATCCAACACCACCAAAGCTTCCATTCCCTCAAAAAACTTTTCTGGCATTGTCTTCAAACACATGTTGTCTTGCAATAACAGGGTAAGGAGATATCGGGTTTTCGGCCAATCATCATCAAATGAAGTAATTCCGCTGTTCATCATTGAAATTCTCTTGCGTCGGCCCAAATTTTCCCTTCTCAAGGCCTTTATTTGTATACCGGATTTTACCAAAAACCCATGCCGTTCTTTCGATGCAATAGACACAGCAAAATCTCTAATCACATCATGCAATTTAACATATCCTTTGTAGTCTCCACCTAACAACAGGTGACAAGATTTAAGTTTGTCAAGCATGGTATAAACTCTATCCTCTGCTTCCTCTAAGCTGTCCACTTCTTTAATGAAGCCTTCACCCATCCCATATCTTATCAACAAATTGATATTTATGTTATAGTCTTCTGGAAATAGGCAGCAAAATAAGAAACACAACTTGATTTCCTCATTTTCTAAGCTATCATAACTTATCATTAGAGAAGAATACACCTTGGAATCCATACCTTCAATGTTTGATGGGATAGATCTTTTCAATTGCTGCAACACACTAGTCCAAAATGATTTGTCCTTTCCTCTCAATGTTCGTCCAAGTGTGACTATTGCCAGGGGCAATCCCCCACATTCCTCTGCAACTTTTTTGGCAAGATCTTGCATAGTAGGAGACTCAGAAACAACACCTGCTTTTCGTTTGAACAAATTCCATGAATCTTGTTCTGATAAAACCCCGACTTCGATCTTTGCGTCGCTTTCCATTGCATTGCATACATCTACACTTCGCGATGTCAATAGAATCTTGCATCCCTTGTGAACATCTCCATGTGGAATTCCTACTTCATGTAACTCCAATCTATCCCACAAGTCATCCAAGATTATGAGGATTTTTGTCTCTTTCTTCACTCTTTCGTACAATCTACTTGCTCTTACTGATATACTCTTGTGTTCAAGTCCCATCCCAAGTTTCTCTGCAATTTCCCCTTGGATTTTAGGTATATCTTGATTTTGGGACACGGTAACCATTACAACTTCATTATAAAGCTTTTCCCTTTTCAATTGTTTGCCTACTTCATTCACAAGCGTCGTCTTGCCGACACCCGCCATTCCACAAACACCGATGATGATGATTGTCTCGTCATTTAAGGCTTCAATAATTTGCTGCATTGCTAATTTTGTTGATGCAAAAGCTTCAAAGTCTCCTAGTGGTGCCAACTCTATACTTGGAGGAGGTAAGGGGTGCGATACATGACTGAAATTTCCACTTGTATGAAGTTCGTTGACAATAAGCGTCATCTTTGTTGCCTCTTTGCTTAAATGGTACCGAAAGCGCCAATCAGGGCACATTCCACTTAAGCATTTCTTCTTCTCCTCACCATCGTCATTTAGCTTCCTCGCATCGGCTTGTATTAGATCAACACTCGATACCCATTGTTGCACTACAGAATTGAGTTGCTCTCCTTTCCTCCAAGCTTCATCTACCAATTTCTGCACATCATCTCTCGGTGCCTTCAAATTTTCATCTTCTTTTCTAAGATTTTCAATATTTCTCTTGTAATGAACAAGATAATCGATCTCGCGCTTAAATCGAGCAATCATACATTTTCCTATTTCTGTAATAACTGAAGGCAAGAGCAACATGTTGTTCATAGTTGAGCGAAGTAATGAATAGAAGAGCAAGAGGGGAAAAGGTGATGATGGGATCAAGAGCTAGAAAAGAAGAGAGAAATTGCAAGTATCTTGAGCTGGAAGGCAACAATAGTTGTCGTAGAAACTGAGAGTTTCAATCCAAATGGATATGTCATTTTCAAGCCTAACAACAGCTTGGATCACATTAAATTGCTGTCAATGTGTTTAACAATAGCAATATGTTTATAGCTGCAACCATGCAAACAATATAAAGAAGAAAGAAATTTAAAATTTATATGATAATCTTGTGTTGGGGCACTGAATGAGTCCCACGGGAGATTTAGGAATTTATAAAGGACTTTGATGACTTTATGTAACAGGCTAGTCTTTTGGGCTGGATATCCAATCTTAACAAATGGTATCAGAGCCATATCCCCAAGCCAACGCATATGAACTCAAGGGATCTCCTAGTCGGATGGGATGGCCGGAGACATTTTATCCGCCAAAGAGCCTTGTTCGAGTGAGGATTATTTGGCAGCCAACGAGTCCCTCATTGATTGTGAAATGGGAGATTTAGAGACTCATAAAGGACTTTGGTCACTCCACTTAATGAGTTAGTTTTTTGAGCTAGATACTTAGTCTTAACATTCAGACTATATGTTAATCTAGTGGGCCACATTAGGACATCTATTGCTCAAAAGGAAAATAAATTATTTGGTATTTAATTCTAAATAAAAGAAAAAAGATATTTAATTTAGTCTAATTTTATAGTATGAAAAGGCCTAAGTCAAAAGAAATACAAAAAGAAAGCACATAACTCATTAGCTTCATATTTATGATATGAAAATATTTTTAAATTAGTAAGCCCTAGTGCAAACGAGAAAAAAACATGAGACCCAAGATCCGACCTAAAATATTTTGATATAGTATATGATATTTTTATGTAATTGATGCGGACATATGTGGACGTAATCAAAATTTTAATTTTGACCCGGGTGGGTACGTTAGCAATTTACCAAGCTCGGGCTCTGATACGAAAGATGAAAATTTTATTTTTGATCCCGGCGGGTGCATGAGCAATTTGGGTCAGCCCAAAGTCAAAAGTGAGCCTCTTTAAGATGGGCCAAAATTTGAAGCCCAATTAAGATGAAGACCCAACATTGGAAGATTTGAGAATCCCAAACCTACTTAAATTGGGACACCTTGTGGAATGGAAAAACAGCTACCATGTGGCTTAGTTTTATTAGGATTTGTTTTTAATTAGTAGTTGTTTATTATTAGGAGTTCCTAATTAGATAAGACTCTTATTTAGTAGGTGTTTATTAATAGGAGTTCTTAATTAGATAGGACTCTTATGTTTTTATTTAAGGAATTGTAATAGCCAGTTTAGAGGGGAGATTATTTTGATCAATAAAATTGTTATTTTGTTTAGCAAAACGAATGACTGTTTTGTGAAGATTCAAGTACAAAACGAAGGACTGTTTTGCGAAAATTGAGGTGCAAAACGAAGGACTGTTTTGTGAAGATTGAAGGGTTATTCAAGATATTATTCAAGCTTCCGCTATAATTTGAGGTTGGGTATTCTTAATCGTACCTAACCTTCATCAGAATGGCTATCAGAGCTTCGGAGTCAATTGAGACTTATCCTTCGATCAGGGGTTAGTTATGACAAGACGTGACCGCCTTCGTGGCCGACAAGCCAGGAATAGTGACTGGTTTCATTCTAGTCAAAGTCGTCATGTGAGACACGCTCCAGAAGATGATCGAGTTGAATTCTCTAAAGACCGCGACAGGCAGTTTGATTGGTTATTTGAGTCATGTGTTAATCTACAGAGAGAGATCGCGGCTCTAAAGAATCAAACAAGCCAACACCCTTCTAGTTCGCCATCAGTGAGATCAAGGTACTCTAGATACTCATCTTCTGAAGAAAGTTCAGATGACAATTCAAATCAAAGTTCAGATGAAAGTTCAGACGAAAGTTTCTACTATCACAGACATAGGGCAAGACATGTCGTCCGACAGCCTGAGAGAAGGCAGCGATTCGTCCGATTTGCTGATGAAGTAGACACGACTGCACAAGTTGAAATTGTTGACTCAGATTCCTCTAGTGAGGAAGATGTCGATGATTCTATGGAGACGGACTCCATGAGTGTGCAACTATTGGAGACGGTACAGGAACATCGAGTTCCAAGTTGTGAACCCCGAGTGGATGACATTAAACACAGTGGCACAGAGGCCGAGGCCACCACTGAGTTTGTGTTTTGTGATATTTATCCCATGGAAACATTGGGTGAGCATAGACTTTATGTTGATCCAATGTTGGAATAACACATGTACCAATTGGCTACAACCAGTATCTCACCAGTGTTAGCAGTTCATGAAGCTACAACAGATACAGGTTCAACACATGGATGTATTTGACAGTTTGAGGCAAGTTCCATCTTGAAGCAGGAATTTGAAGCACCCAGATCCCATCCTGAGCCACAGTCTATTGAGAAGCAGCAAGAAGATGCTACAGACAACGGCGACAAAGATTGGTCCGTACAGGTTCGTACACTGGGGATAGATGACCGGCATCTTGTAGACTTAACCCACACCATCCGGCCATATGTTGACCCTATTTGGGAAGATTATGAGAGTCAATCCTCAACACCTACCATCCAATCACTTTTGGTAGGCCCCAAGGCTACATCTCCTAAAGTAAGTACTCCACAACGATTGAGTATTCAACATAATGAAATTTCATGGAAGCACAGGAGAAAGATTAAGAGAAGACCACACTCTTCGTCGACGAACCTTATAAACTCGAGGACGAGTTTTCTCTGAGAGCGGGAGAATGATGCGGACATATGTGGACGTAATCAAAATTTTAATTTTGACCCGGGTGGGTACGTTAGCAATTTACCAAGCTCGGGCTCTGATACGAAAGATGAAAATTTTATTTTTGATCCCGGCAAGTGCATGAGCAATTTGGGTTAGCCCAAAGTCAAAAGTGAGCCTCTTTAAAATGGACCAAAATTTAAAGCCCAATTAAGATGAAGACCCAACATTGGAAGATTTGAGAATCCCAAACCTACTTAAATTGGGACACCTTGTGGAATGGAAAAACAGCTACCACGTGGCTTAGTTTTATTAGGATTTGTTTTTAATTAGTAGTTGTTTATTATTAGGAGTTCCTAATTAGATAGGACTCTTATTTAGTAGGTGTTTATTAATAGGAGTTCCTAATTAGATAGGACTCTTCTGTTTTTATTTAAGGAATTGTAATAGCCAGTTTGGAGGGGAGATTATTTTGATCAATAAAATTGTTATTTTGTTTAGCAAAACGAAGGACTGTTTTGTGAAGATTCAAGTGCAAAACGAAGGACTGTTTTGTGAAGATTAAAGTACAAAACGAAGGACTGTTTTGTGAAGATTCAAGTGCAAAACGAAGGACTGTTTTGTGAAGATTGAAGGGTTATTCAAGATATTATTCAAGCTTCCGCTATAATTTGAGGTTGGGTATTCTTAATCCTACCTAGCCTGCATCAGTAATCGTATAAAGATATTTTAAAAATCCTAGTTGTCTCGACCATGCAATCTTATAAAGATCTTATTTTTATTTTTATTTTTATACTGAACCTTTTTATTTTACCAAATTTGAGTACTTTGTAGGACTTTTTATTTTATTCCTTCTATATTTGAGACTTATAATAGTTTTTTTTTTTTTTTTTACTCCATGGCTGCCCTAAAAATATCAAGTTCTCATGTTCGATTTTCGGATCTCTGGTATTTTTCTTGATGTAGATAAATTTTCAAAAAATGAATATTTTGAAAATTTCAAATCAAATTGGGTCCAAATTTAGAGATATTAATTTAATATGTATTAGCATAAATCCAACCCTAATACATAGTTGTAGTCCTAATGAACCATTTCCAATGAACTTTGTCATTTGTGTCTGTGTTGATGACCAGATATATTAGGTAGCTGCATACATTCCATACAATTTTTAATCGATAGCATAAATTGTGTCGTCCATACTTGTCTTGCAACTGTGCTTGTACCAAAATTCTAGGTCTATGCAATTATAGTAATTTTTTTAATTGATTATTATGACTAAGTCATGTCATTTGTTCTTGTCTCGGCCTGGGATTAAAAAAATTGGACGGCCGCTGCAATTTCTCTCTTTCGATTTTTATTTTATCAAATTTACAGATAACAAGAAAATTCTAGGCTTCAAGAATATGTAATTGTATGATTAGGTCGTGGCCATTTAGACATTCAAATGTTTTTTTGAATATTACGAAATCGATAATTCAAATTATTGCTAAAAATTCTAGAAAAATGAGTGAGATTCTGAAATGTTCCTGCTAATTTGTTGACATGATTCATTTTCTGATAATCTTTAATTTATGTTTTCTATTCACGTCATGTCGGATTTGGGTTGAGTGGGTCATGGTTTAGGTCTAAAGTGGTTCAAGTTTGGGTTGGGTTTGGACGATGAATTATATTTGAGCCCATTTTTTGTAAGGTTGAAAGAGTAGAGTCATTGCTTTACATTCACCAATTTTACATCATTTCACTGAGTGTGTGGTGAATAGGGCTGAAATTTTCTCCAATTGAGTTAAGTTTTAATAAACTCAATCCAACTCATATAAGAATAATTGAACCCAATCTGACGCTTCATGAATCTCTCAACCCAATTTGATCCGAATTGTTGACCCGACCCAACTCAACCCAAATGCTGGCCCAAATTACTGGACAGTCTCAACCCGAGTGCTATATTTAATTTTTGAGTGAATCAGGTGGGGTCAATTTGGGCCAAGTTGAGTCAGTTTTAAAAAGCTCAACTCGATCCGAATTTAATTTGGATTTTTTTCTTCAACCCAACCCGAGCCTAATTTAAAAAATGTAAAACTCAAGACACTTGATTTTTCAAGTCGGATCATACAAGTCGGGTTTCACCCCTAGAGGTGAGAAAAGAAATGTATAGAAAACGGACTTCTTTTCTCACATGCAAAATTGATTTTCTATTACAACACTTGCAAATAAATATAATGTGACTTAATTTTTTTTTTAAATTTACGTATAGGAAACCGTGAGATACTCAGTGTAAAACCTCTACGGGTGAGTTCATTACCCCTAGAACAGACTAAGATTAGGCATGGAGGCTCGAACCCCACAACCTTCCACTTCCTAAGATCGAAGGCCACCAGTTGAACCACACTTACGTGACCTAGTTTTTCCTATGAAAACTAGTGCAAACAAGAGTTTACTTCAATCGGTTAAGGGATTCCATGAGTGAAATTGAAATTGGGTGCCACCTAAACATGCTCTATCAGCCCAAACTGGGCGTAAATACCAAATTAGGTTTTTGTGTGCGTGTTCATTTTCAATGAAAACACACACTAAGCCCTAAGGTTCTCCTACAGTGAGAAACAACACATCAAGGGTTGGAAAACTTAGGTTGCTTAAAGCCTCTTAAACAGAGACCGTCCATCATAGAGATTAAGGGGAATCTTCTTGCATTAACATTCTCAAATGAAAGATACATCAGGCTCACAACCATATCACCATTTAAATTTTTTCCTCACAAAAAATAACCATGGTAAGGGTAGAATCAGCCCGCTACATGGCCTCGAACGGTTCATCGGCATCGCCCTCAGCCATGGCACACTGCAAATCGACCTCGACGCAGAAATAGCAAAGCTAACTCATGGCAGCAGAACTAGAAAGAATCAGGAAATAAACATCAAGCTCTTTCAAGGATTCACTTCTCCACGAGTAAGTTTACAAACGAATTGGTGAGAACTTTCAATCAAAGCACTTAGATTGAATTATTAACCGGATTATTTCTTAAAGTAACAGAAAAGAATGTCAGCATTCAAATTGGCATGGATAACGGACGTTGGTGCTGATATTTTAAATATATTTTGTTTATCTTTTTTAAAAGGTTGACACATCTCCTTTTCTAGTTGCCAAAATTCCGTTCATTTGGACTTGGCTTTTCGAGTTCTACTTCTCCATTTGATTCTATTATAAACTCTAGAATCAATCACTCCACTATGCTTGAAACACTCATTCATTTTAATGAAATTAAGAGAAACAATAGCACCCGTAATGTTTCGGGTAAAATGTAACAAAAACACAGGACACCTTTATCTGCATATGTACTGGAATTTCAAAGTGGACTGTCATGCCCATACCCATATTCCATGCATAAACAGACTACAGAAGACAAATCCTATATTAGGCTATTGTAGTCAGAAGATAAAACTCTGTTTTGAAATGATTTAGAATGTGATGCATTAACTAGTTCAATCAAAGATCATTAAAGAGAAAGTTATCAGAGAGAGACATGATTTATTTTAACACAAGGAGCTAAGTAACACGGTGCTAATACTAAAAATTACATGTGAGAAATGATTACGAAGATTGAGAGTATAACCAAATCTAACATGCCATAACGGCGTCGATATCAATGAAGTAAGACTAGATTTAGTAGCAGATGGGGAAGGCAGCGACAAACTCAGAAGCACTAGTCAGGTAAAGAACTACAGAATACAAGAGCTACAAAACCAAGTGATGCAAATCAAGTTGCCAAGTCCTTAGATGACATGTCGATTATCCTATTACAGCTTGATCTCAAACAGTCATTTGAGTAGCCAAACCAAGATAGAGAGAGGGAGAGAGAGATTCACATTACACTAGTGAAAACAAATCTCAAATCACACAGTTTGACTCCCATCACTCATTCAAAAGTCCAATCTAAATTGATTCAATTTTCATACAGAAGCAACCGCATATCTGAACAGCTTCAGTTCCAAATCATTGTTTGGGGTACATCATAGGAGTGGCAAGAAATCCACCTTTTCTACTCTTTCCTTTTCCTTCTTTTCAGAGGTAGGGACTGACAATCCTTAGCCATGTCGTAGTGCCTGCTTTTCTATGATAGAAGCAACTTCTCATAATTCCTTGCCACTGATGTATCTCATGTTCCTTTATAAAACCCATGAAGTTACTTTTTGAGCAAAGAGAAGAATCCCTGCCACTTTTTGAGCAAAGAGAGGAATCCATGGCAATTGGGAAAGAAAGGAAAGAGCTGTTACATAGAGATTTTCTGTGGGATGTAACACCTAAAAAGAACAGATACCACCTAATACATACAGATTCAAGAGGTGTCCAAACCAATGATAGGTGATATGCATTAGAAATTTAAGGTCTAGAAACAAAGATACAAATATCGAATCGTACTGGAGGTAGACATGTCGACAGAAGAAAAAAAAAAGTGGCACTGGTGGTATGAAAAATAATATATTTCAAATAATGACCTCATCCTCTTCTTCGGTAGAACCTTCATCTTTCACCTCTTCCTCTTCTTCAGGAAAACCTTCATCTTCTTGATCTTCCTCTTCTTCAGAAGAACCTTGGTATCATCAAAATAATCAGTACTAACTTTCTATAAAATACATTTTTAGTTTCTAATACCCTATAGAAAGACAGAACTACTGTAAAATCAATCAAAGTGAGCAACACTAACACATTAGAAGAATCACCTGATCAGATTTGACGGCGACAAAATTTACTAGTAAAAAGGTGAACTTTAATAAAGAAAGTGTTGGGTTTTGGCTCAAAAGGCCTTTTGGGCCAAGTTGTGTTTATGTCAGGGCCAGTAGGCCTAGTTGGCCCGGTATGTGTTGTAGCCCTACAGTATATATTGTATCTTTCTGTAGGTTTTTTCTTTGGTTGTGAGGTTTTCTCTTAGGGTAACAGAGGAGAGAAAACATGAGAGAAAGGAGAGACAGTGAGGAAGGGGACAGGAGGGTTGGTCCTTGTAACTGTTTTCCGGATTATTCCTCATAGTGGATCATCACGCCCAGTGGACGTAGGCTGGATTTGGCCGAACCACTTAAAATCTTCTGTGTTCTTGCTGTGTGATTGATTTTTGATTTGTGATTTGAATGTTTGTTGGCACATCGCACAATAGAAAGTGACAATGTTTTTAGTGTTTTTTATAATAAAGGATATATGTATACCTTTTTACCACTTCGGTAATGACAAATAGACAAAATGATAAGTCTCAATGTCTCTTATTATAAAAAACACCAATATTTCTATCAATCTTCCTAAAATACCGTATAATATGTGTGTATATAGGATGGTTAACCTTTGAAAGTCTGGATTCTGTGTTTTATTTGTAGCACTGAGTTTCCCATGGCAAATGAGTTTCTAAATTTTTTATGGGTGACATCAGTTCTAGAGTTTACTATGTCAAATGTAATATTTTACTAAATCTATTTATGTATTGTTTCTAAAACAGTTTTTCTAACTCTAATATAATTTCCAATGAAGTTTAGCATCTCCCTAGTCACAAATTTTCAGAATTTCATGTGATGAGATGAAATAGAAATTCTGACAGAGGAAACAACATATGTGAAATAAATTCATATTATCAAATGTTTAGGGTTCTGTTTGATGAAACAAAATGAATTATGAATGTCATCAGTGAAACATAACAAACGCATAAGATAATTCAAACTTTGTTTTTTTTTTTTTTTTTTTAAGTTGGATTTGAATTAGGTTGTCAAGCTTGGGTGTGTTCTTCATTCAAGTGCACAAATCTTGTAGCACCCCATTTTGAATTCAACTCATTTATTTAGCAATTTTGAGTCGAAGCCAACTCGGTTATCATATGGATCAAGATGTTTATGTTGAAATGCAAATCAATTAATGAATAGGATTAAAGGGAGAGGCATTCAAACCTGTTAAAAATTCCTCCGAGGCTTCATACCTGCAATAGTATTTGAAACAAAAGAAGAACACAATCAAATCTTTCCACGATGCATGATTAAAGAAGTAATGGTAGAATTATTGGATGGGATCGAACATTTGAAGGTGCACTTGTACATGATTATATGTAGAAAATACTAGGAAAATACATATATAGATATAAATATATGTAGATTGCAAAATCTCTAATAGATTCGGACGTAGTCAAAGACTCTATTTCACATCACACACACAAAAAAAAAAAAAAAACCTATACCTCGATCTTTTCAAACAGAGATCAGAGACGAGACTCAACCTCATTTTCCAACCAAATGAGTTGATCAAACCATTCCTTTGCTCCTCTGATTTTTTTTCTAGTTTGGGTGCACTTTGGAGCCCAAGTGGAAGCATTTTTTCAATATTAATGTTAGTCTTCTGGAAATAGGCAGCAAAATGAGAAACACAACTTGATTTCCTTCTTTTCTAAACTATCATAACTTATCATTAAAGAAGAATACACCTTGGAATCCATACCTTCAATGTTTCATGGGATAGATTTTTTCAATTCCTGCAACACGCAAGTCCAATATGATTTGTCCCTTCCTCTCAATGTTCGTCCAAGTGTGACTATTGCTAAGGGCAATCCCTCACATTCCTTTGCAACTTTTTTGGCAAGATCTTGCATTGTAGGAGACTCAGAAACAACACCTACTTTTCGTTTGAACAAATTCCACGAATCCTGTTCCGATAAAACCCCGACTTCGATCTTTGCATCGCTTTCCATTGCATTGCATACATCTACACTTCGCGATGTCAATAGAATCTTGCATTCCTTGTGAACATATCCATGTGGAATTCCTACTTCATGCAACTCCAATCTATCCCACAAGTCATCCAAGATTATTAGGATTTTTGTCTCTTGCTTCACTCTTTCGTACAATCTGCTTGCTCTTACTGATATACTCTTGTGTTCAAGTCGCATCCCAAGTTTCTCTGCAATTTCCCCTTGGATTTTAGGTATATCTTGATTTTGGGACACAGTAACCATTACAACTTCATTATAAAGCTTTTCCCTTTTCAATTGTTTGCCTACTTCATTCACAAGCGTCGTCTTGCCGACACCCGCCATTCCACAAACACCGATGATGATGATTGTCTCGTCATTTAAGGCTTCAATAATTTGCTGCATTGCTAATTTTGTTGATGCAAAAGCTTCAAAGTCTCCTAGTGGTGCCAACTCTATACTTGGAGGAGGTAAGGGGTGCGATACATGACTGAAATTTCCACTTGTATGAAGTTCGTTGACAATAAGCGTCATCTTTGTTGCCTCTTTGCTTAAATGGTACCGAGAGCGCCAATCAGGGCACATTCCACTTAAGCATCTCTTCTTCTCCTCACCATCGTCATTTAGCTTCCTCGCATCGGCTTGTATTAGATCAACACTCGATACCCATTGTTGCACTACAGAATTGAGTTGCTCTCCTTTCCTCCAAGCTTCATCTACCAATTTCTGCACATCATCTCTCAGTGCTTTCAATTTTTCATCTTCTTTTCTAAGATTTTCAATATTTCTCTTGTAATGAACAAGATAATTGATCTCACGCTTAAATCGAGCAATCATACATTTTCCTATTTCTGTAATAACTGAAGGCAAGAGCAACATGTTGTTCATAGTTGAGCGAAGTAATGAATAGAAGAGCAAGAGGGGAAAAGGTGATGATGGGATCAAGAGCTAGAAAAGAAGAGAGAATTGCAAGTATCTTGAGCTGGAAGGCAACAATTGTTGTCGTAGAAACTGAGAGTTTCAATCCAAATGAACATGTCATTTTCAAGCCTAACAACAGCTTGGATCACATTAAATTGCTGTCAATTTGTTTCACAATAGCAATTTGGTAAAAGTTAAAGAAGAAAGAAATTTAAAATTTATATGATAATCTTGTGTTGGGACAGAACGAGTCTTTACCTAATGGGTTAGTCTTTTGGGCTGGATATCCAATTCTAACAAGTGGTATTAGAGCCATATGTGTAAGCCAATTCATGTGGACTCAGGGGATCCCATAACTGGATGAGATGGGCAGCGATATTTTATCTGCTGGGGAGCCTTGTTTGAGGAGAGATTATTGGGCAGCGAACAAGTCCGACATTGGTTGTGAAAGGGGAAAATTTAGAGACTTATAAAGAATTTTGGTCACTCCACCTAATGAGCTAGTCTTTTGAGCTGGATACCTAGTCCTAACATCTTGACTTTATGATAATCTTGTGGGCCACATTTGGTCATCTATTGGTCAAAAGAAGAAAAAAATTATTTGGTATTTAATTCTAAATAAAAGAAAAGAGATATTTAATTTAGTCTAATTTTATAGTATGAAAAACCCTAAGTCAAAAGAAATACAAAAGAAAAGCACATAACTCATTAGCTTCCTATTTTATGATATGAAACTATTTTCAAATTTTTTTGTTTGGTTTTTTTTTGAATTTATGTGTGAGAAACCGCAGGTATTAGTAAACCTATGTCAATTCACCTTTCGTAATTTTAAATCCTTCGCTAATCATTAAGTAAATTAGTACATGCCTTCTGTTACGTTTCACTGAATTATAAGTCTTTCTATTTGGTGAATTTGATGGAAGACACATAAATATTTTGATATAGTATATAATATTTTTATAGATATTTTAAAAATCCTAGTTATCTCTACCATGCAATCTTATAGAGATCTTTTAGTTCTTTTATACTGAACCTTTTTATTTTCAATTTTTATTTTATCAAATTTGAGTATTTTGTAGGACTTTATTTTTAAAATTCCTTCTATATTTGAGACTTATAATAGTTTTTTTTTTTACTCCATGGCTGCCCTAAAAATATCAAGTTCTCACGTTCGATTTTTGGATCTCTGGTATTTGTCTTGATTTTGATCAATTTTCAAAAAATGAATATTTTGAAAATTTCAAATCAAATTGGGTCCAAATTTAGAGATATTAATTTAATATGTATTAGCATAAATCCCACCCTAACACATAGTTGTTGTCGTAATGAACCATTTCCAATGAAATTTGTCATTTGTGTTTGTGTTTTCAGTAATGACCAGATTTAGTGATTCAATCGATAGCATAAATTGTGTCGTCCATACATATCTTGCAACTGTGCTTGTACCAAAGTGCTGACTAAAATTCTAGGTCTATACAGTCATAGTAATTTTTTTAATTGATTATTAATAATTTATTATCACTAAGTCATGTCATTTGAATCTTACAATAGTTCAAATTATTTTTAAAAATTGTAGAAAAATGAGTGAAATTATGAAATGTTCCTGCTAATTTTTTGACATGATTCATTTTTTGATAATCTTTAATTTATTTTTTCTAGTCACGTCATGTCGGATTTGGGTTGAGTGGGTCATAGTTTATGATGATTCAAATATTTTAGTCGTGTAAATCAAGAATCAAATCAGTCTAACGCAACCCACTAATCTCAAATGGTAAAATCCCAACTCAAATAACCTTGGAATTAATTGAATCAAATTAATTGGCGAAGAAATTCACAGTGGGTTTTTAACTAAGTGGAATGAATTTTAACCATTATTTTCTATTTCTTGGTTCCAGCAATTTGTTCTAAAACAAATTTTAAACAGGTATTAAAATGCCTTAAATCAGTCCCAAATCACTTTTAAAATCTGGTTCTAAATTCTCAAATATAGTCAATTCAAGCAGATTACAAAACCCGATCCATACAACGAGTTCAGTTTATGAACAAAGCCTACTTAAATGGGACGGTCTGCAACAAAAATTGGGTTACATTGGATTTGATGTAAAGTTCATAAACAGCCACAATCAACGCTTAAAACTGATTTTAAAAACTGGTATTGATCCTCAAATAAAATCAGTTTTAAATAGATTTTATTAAACTATTACTAATCATTTAGCCAGTCTAAAACATTGTTTCAAAACTGAAATTAAACCCTTTGCAATCAGCCACTAACTGTTGTGGAAACCCATACAGAAAAATACAATTTTCATTCTCCAAACTGGTTTTAAACCCTTTAAAAATCAACACAAACGGCTGTCTTAAAACTTGATTCAATTAGCCCCAATAATCATAGGATTACCTGGGTTTGATATCAAACCTCAATCAAAACAAAGTGGGACATTGCAGATCGGCAACAACACTTGGCCTGATCAATCACCTCACTTTCCTAACTTGGTCAGGAATTCAGCAACTATGTGCCTGGCGATTCCTACACCTTAAGCTTAGGCCTTCCATGACTTTCTCAATGGAGAAAATAAAAGAAAAATCTTATTTCATTCATCTCTGATAATTCTCGGTCGTCCTTTAAATCCCACCTATATATATATATATATATATATATATATATATATAGAAAAGAAAAACTGAAGGAAATTGAATGAGCTGAACCCTTCATCCTTCCTAATCCTAATAACAACAAATTTTGAAATTCCAAAACAATTAAAACACCTACCACTAATTGCTATAAACTCACTAGACTTAGTAACACCTACAGCCAGTAATTTGTAATGCAATAAGTCCTTCATTGATGTCCCTCCTACAAGCCATACCCATTTGACTTGTTGACTCATATGGATCTTCGACTTTTGGAGTAATCATGGGCTTGGACTTGGCTTGCATAAGGCCCAATGCACAACTCAGATACCCGCTTGGATAAAAATAAAGTTTTGTTCACGTCCAAAGATGTCCACATCAGTTCAGGTCAAAAGTGGTTTAAGTTTGGGTTGGGTTTGGATTATGAATTATATTTGGGCCCATCTTTTTAAGGTTGAAAGAGAGTAGAGTCATGCTTTACAGTCACCAATTTTATGTCCTTTCACTGAGTGTGAGGTGAAAAGGGCAGAAATTCGGTTGGGTCGAATTGGATTTTAATAAATTCAATTCAACCCATATAAAAAATGATTGAATCCAACCCGATCCAGCCCGAATTTACCTACTGAATTGCTCAACCCAATCCAACCTGAATTGTTGACCCGACTCAACCCAAGTACTGGCCCAAATTACTGGTCCGTCTCAACCCGAGTGCTATATTATTTTTGAGTGGTCAAGTGGGGTCAATTCGGGCTGAGTCGGGTCTATTTTAAAAAGCTCAACCCGACCCGTCCTGAATTTAGATTTTTTTCTTCAACCCAACCTGACCTTAATTTTAAAAATGTAAAGCCCAACCTACTTAATTTCTCGGGTTGGATCATGCTGCTCGAGTTTCACCTCTAGAGGTAAGAAGAAATGTATAAAAAAGGGACTTTTCTCACATGTAAAATTTGTTTTCTATTACAACATTTGCAAACAAATATAATGTGGGCAAACAACAGTACCCTTAAGAAAGAAAGGAAGAAGTCCACGGAACATTACATGATTTTGAGCAAACCTTTCATACTTCGAAATTGTTTAATACTACAATCTGCTATAGGGATTCCATGAGTAAAATTGAAATTGGTGTCACCTAAACATGCTCTGCCAGCCCAAACTGGGCGTAAATACCAAACTAGGGTTTCGTGTGCATTTTCATTTTCAATGAAAACACAAACTAAGGCCTAAGGTTCTCCTACAGTGAGAAAGAACACATCAAGGGGTGGAAAACTTAGGTTGCTTAAAGCCTTAAACAGAGACTCATAAAGATTATGGGGAATCTTCTTGCTATTAACATTCTCAAATGAAAGATACATCAGCCACACAACAATATCACTATTTAATACTCCCTCTTTCTCATTTTAGTTGTCTCATTGAAAAGATTTGTATTTTTTAAGGAACTCTCTATATAAGTCAAGCACTTAATATAATATTATTCATTTTCAACACACTTTATACTATTCCAATATAAATAAGACAACTAATTTGAGACAGAGGGAGTATTTTTTTCCCACAAAAAATAACCCTGGTGAGGGTAGAATCAGCCTGCTACATGGCCTTGAATCATTCATCACCATGGTACACTGCAAATCGACCTGACGCAGAATTTGTAAAGCTAACTCATGGCAGCAGAACTAGACAGAATCAAGAAATAAACAACAAGCTCTTTCAAGGATTCACTTCCCCACAAGTACAGCAGAACTAGACAGAATCAAGAAATAAACATCAAGCTCTTTCAAGGATTCACTTCCCCACAAGTACAGCAGAACTAGACAGAATCAAGAAATAAACATCAAGCTCTTTCAAGGATTCACTTCCCCACAAGTAAGTTTACAACGAATGGGTGTGAACTTTCAATCAAAGAACTTACATTGAATTATTAGCTGAATTTAAAAAGTGGAATCTAATAGCTCCTGTCATTAAAACTTTATACTAATTTTCATAAACCAATTCACAGCGGATTATTTCTTAAAGTATCAAAAAAGAATGTCAGCATTCAAATTGGCATGGATAATTATGCATGTTGAACAAACTCGACCTTGGTGCTGATATTTTAAATATATTTTGCTTTTCTTTTTTAAAAGGTTGACACATGTCCTTTTCTGGTTCCCATAAAATATATTTTTTGAATTATATTTACTAGATCTATTTAATATAATAATTTATTTCTAAAACTATATGTTATTTATCTGATAGAATGCCACACATTTGGATAGCTGAATCTGAAAACAGAATTTTAATTTGAAAGACCTCAAAATCCACATCCAGGGTTCTCATTCAAATGATCCTAAAAGGTGCCCAGATTTGAACTCGTAATGCAGGCTATAAGAATGCAAGAAAAAAACTTCAAAAGAATACACATATTATGCGACATTTAACAGGCTTGAAACACTAATTCATCACCATCAATTGCCAAAATTTCGTTCATTTGGAGTTGGTTTTTTGAGTTCTACTTCTCCATTTGATTCTATTATAAACCCTAGAATCAATCACTCCACTATGCTTGAAACACTCATTCATTTTAATGAAATTAAGAGAAACAATAGCACCCGCAATGTTTCGGGTAAAATTTAACAAAAACACAGGACACCTTTATCTACATATGTACTGGAATTTCAAAGTGGACTGTCATACCCATACCCATATTCCATACATAAATAGACTACAGAAGACAAATCCTATATTAGGCTATTGTAGTCAGAAGATATAACTCTGTTTTGAAATGATTTAGAATGTGATGCATTAAGTAGTTAAATCAAAGATCATTAAAGAGAAGGTTATCAGAGAGACACATGATTTATTTTAAAACAAGGAGCTAAGTAACACAGTGCTGATACTAAAACTTACATGTGAGAAATGATTACGAAGATTGAGAGTATAACCAAATCTAACATGCCATAACGATGTTGATATCAAGGAAGTAGGACTAGATTTAGTAGCAGATGGGGAAGGCACCCACAAACTCAGAAGCACTAGCCAGGTAAAGAACTACAGAATACAAGAGCTACAAAACCAAGTGATGCAAATCAAGTTGCCTAGTCCTTAGATGACATGTCGATTATCCTGTTACAGCTTGATGTCAACCAGTCATTTGAGTAGCCAAACCAAGATAGAGAGAGGGAGAGAGATAGATTCAAATTACACTAGTGAAAACAAATCTCAAATCAGACAGTTTGCCGCCCATCTCTCATTCAAAAGTCCAATCTAAATTGATTCAATTTTCATACAGAAGCAACCGCATATCTGAACAGCTTCAGTTCCAAATCATTCTTTGTGGTGCATCATAGGAGGGGCAAGAAATCCACCGTTTCTACTCTTTCCTTTTCCCTCTTTTCAGGGGTAGGGACTGACAATCCTTAACCATGCCTGCTTTTCTATGATAGAAGCAACTTCTCATAATTCCTTGCCACTGATGTATCTCATTTTCCTTTATAAAACCCATGAAGCTACTTTTTGAGCAAAGAGAAGAATCCCTGCCACTTTTTGAACAAAGAGAGGAATCCCATGGCAATTGGGAAAGAAAGGAAAGAGCTGTTACATAGAGATTTTCTTTGGGATGTAACACTTAAAAAGAACAGATACCACCTAATACATAGAAATTTGGATACCTAAGAGGTGTCCAAACCAATGATAGGTGACATGCATTAGAAATTTAAGGTCTAGAAACAAAGATACAAATATCAAATAATACTGGAGGTACACATTTCGACAGAAGAAAAAAAAAAAGAGTGGTACTGGTGGTATGAAACATAAAAACAGGGTACTTGGAGAAAGGTCATTGTGTTCATTGAAGGATCAGCTGCCAGAAGTTGTCTCATTTGTGCCCCACCAAATGAGCAAAGGTCCTTGAAGATAGAAATCAAGGTTGAGCAGGGGCCAATAAGATGCATACCGGGTAAAGGATCATTAATCCTTTTGGAAAACCTTCAGATTCCAGATCAACCTCTTAACATCCAGTGTCCTCTAAATTTCAATGTTTCAGTAAATGAAAGGGCCAAAATCTAAGAATAACTACACAATGATGAAGTGGATGAGCAGACACCTTCGTAGTTGGTTGAAACCATAACAATCAAAGAACAAGGCGATATCAAGGCACAAGGTGCACAGCTGGGGGCACATATTTATTTTAGGTACTTCAAATATGTAAATTCATGGATTTGTGTCCATAAGTGCAGCTGTGGAGGAAAGATTGACCTACTAAACTTAGAAGTCATACTATGGGACTTTGGAAGAGAGTATAGACACATCTAAGAGAAGAATTTAGTTTTTTTTTTAATGGCCCTAACTGATATCATATCATTATTATTAAACATTGAAATGATCTGTCCAAAACAAATCCATTAAGGAATGTTTATCAAAACACATCTATCCCTAAAACACATACCCAAGGAGATGGAACATGAAAAGATCAAGTCTTGTGCAACCCAATTGCTCAAATCACATGTCGAATGAACTCAGCATATTACTATCTAATCTAAACATGCAATTTAACCCATTATGTTAAGATCAAATCTAAACATGTAATTTAACTGATTACACCATTTAAAATTCAAATGGACCACATTATACTCTAAATCAAATTGCATGATAACTAAAGCAACAAAATCATATTGTCAATGCCAAAATCCAGTACAGAGAGTTATGGAAACACATCCATGCGTAGAACTCTTACCTATGATGCCAAAACACCAAAAAGGAAGAGGAGCTCATTTCCAACTTGATGGCCAGAATCCATGAATCCCATACCCAGTCTTCCAATTATCCAAATACACCACTTTCTTCACTGCCCAGAATGAAACCAAGATCGCCACAAACATGACCCCTCTCTGTATGGTCACATTCCTCACTCGCACCAGCACATGTGTCACAAACCCGAGCAACAGCCCCACCAACGTATACAAGAACCCGATTGCGAACCCCTCTGCGCCAAGCTGCATCCCCGACCCCTGATAGAAGAAAATGATCTTCGAAGGATCATTCCGGTCCGTCAAGAACATCGGCATCTTCCGAATTATGTTGTGCATTGCCCCTGAAACACTGAAGAAATAGACGAAAACGGCGAATGCAAGCCAGATCATGGGTTCGTGCAAAAGGGTATCCCCAGCAATGATTTTCTTGATCATGAAAGGGATGGAAATTAAGAAGCAGATGACAAGGAAAGCAATTTGGTTGGTGGAGAACATTGGGGGGCGGGTGATGGGGCCAACAGAGAGCCCAGTTCGGGACTGAACAAATTCAGCCATTGAATCGGCCATCCGGGCGAAATCGGACTGATCCATGGCGACAGATTCTTTGAGGTTTTTGATGTGGGGGGCAACAACGCGGATGTGGGGGAGGGAGTTGACGCCGAATAGGGCAAAGGAGTTCTGGGATTCTTTGAATTCGATGTGGCAGAAGAAGAGCTTGTTGGAGACAGATGGACGGTCGAGATTGTTGGAGAGGAAGGAAGAGGAGACGAGGTGGAATTCAGATAAGAGGGATTGGAGGTGGAGATCGGGATTGGAGTGGAGATGTGAGGCGTCGAAGAAGACGAAAAGATAGTAGGAGCGGGGTAGAGAGGAGGAGGAGAGGAAGCGGCGGACTGAGTTGTCGTCGAGGTGGATGACGCCAGATTTGGACTGGGATCGGAGGGATACTAAATCGGCGACTCGATCGGAATCCAAGTTGGGATCGGACGAGCTGAGGATGGGGAAGAAGGAGCAGGTGATGAGAAAGAGGAGGAAGAAGCGGAAGCGAGGAGATTCTCCTCTCATGCTGGTGATTTTTGCCATTTTCACCTCCTCTCTAGCTTTGCTTGAGAAGCGAGGAACGGAAAAAAGAGGAGAAATGGGAATAAGAATGGGAGGACGGAGACTCGCTGGCTGACTAAGCAACGGCTGACTCCTGTGGGCCCCACCAAGTTACACACCAATACCTAATTTGGTACTTGTCCAACATTTTTCCCATCAATGGACTACAATAAAAAAAAATGCAACGAATATGTAAATCTTATCCTCAAAGTTTTGTCCCATTTATAACATTATTATCACAAATAATGTTCAATAAATATTCTATAATCTTTAAAATATTGATAAATATTCGAAATTATTCTAAAAATTTCATAAAGATTATTGCAAAGACTTCTTAATAAAAAAATTATAGGAAATTTATTAAAATATTATAACAATATTACCATTTTTCGTGTTTTTAAAGTGGTTTTATCAAAAATTTATCATAGCACTAACAAATACCATGTTATTAATGCAGTAATGATATTTTACAGATTAAAACATGATAAATTTGAAATAATCAGCAATATTTATTATATTGATTGTCATATTCTCTATCATCATAAAATCCACTATGTCTGCCTTACTACATCAATCTATGTCTTTAATAGCCCTTCCCTAAATACACCTGAGCTTGCCAAATTTGAGTCGAGACTCTTGCTTATTTTAGATCTTGGCCACCTTCTTAAAAAGCATAAGTGACTCATCCACGACAACCAGTGATCAACTTATCTTCTATCAAAGCCAACTTCCTCTACTTCTGCTATGGCCATTTGATATTTCATATTACTGATTTCTTGGCACATTCATATTCCCCCATTTACCATGTAAGACTGAAAGGTTAGAGTCAATTCTTGACTCGCCCAAGTTGATGAATTTTAAAAGATAATTGAGTTAAAACTTGAGGCGATTTATTATAGATTAGAGAAATAGCACAACTCAAGAGAGTTGCCAGTCAAGATGATTGTTAAAAAATCAAGACTTGATAACATTCTTGAGGTAAGATTGACTCTAAGAAACTAGACGTTAAAAAGATGATACCTCAAATGTTATATGAAGTCATTGGTTTATCAAATTAACCAATGTGAGACTTTTGTCACTTTCACAATGAGTTTTGTCCATGTAAAATTGTATGTACTCTTCATGTTCATAGAGAAAATATACTATCATTATCAACATCAAAATCATTTATCCCACTGCCCATAGTTGGATTCGGTAAAGAAGCCGGCCTTAGTACGGTTAAGAAGAGAATTACACTCTGAAGTGTCAATGGTTTGTACAAGTAAAAGATAACATTCTTGAAGTAAAACTAACTCTCAAAAGCTAGACGTTGAGAAGAGGGTGCCTCAAATGTTTTATGGAGTCATTGATTTATCAAATTAATCAATGTGAGACTTTTGTCACTTTCACAATGAGTTTTATCCATATAAATTGTATGTACTCTTCATGTTCATAGAGAAAATATACTATCATTATCAACATCAAAATCATTTATCCCACTGCCCATATTTGGATTTGGTAAACAAGCCACCCTTAGTACAGTTAAGCAGAGAATTATGGTTTGTAGAAGTAAAAGATACCTTTTCTTGGATATAAAATAATGAACACATACAATATACCTTTCCTTGGATATGAAATAATGAATGCATAGAGCTAGCATCATTAAGCAGTAGTATTTAAATCGCAAATGGAGCACTGTTGCATCAGTTTCCACAACTTTCTTTCTGGACTTACACAGTAATTGCTTCAGCTCCATATTCTGTGATTCTAAGAAACTATATGTAGCTATTGATTGCAATTCAAACTGCTTGTGTTGTAACATATCAATTCTTCATAAACTTCATCAAGTTTATTTAGTTTTTAATCCTGGAAGAGCATTAAGAAGAAGTGGTGCTGAACACCATTCTTTTGGTGTCAGCATCCTAGCTGCTTTAGTTGTGTTGAGCCAATAGAACTGTCATGCCTACTTGTCCGAAGGCAAAGGCACAATATATTGAAGATTGTTCAAAGAAACAGGTCTTTCTGCCTGTTTAGCTAAGAATACTTCTTTTGAGGAAATAATCCTAGTATGAGCAGCTTATCCATTTCCCACTTACAAAGGAATTCCTGCTAAAAGGCGCATAGGATCAAGTTGCAAGGTTCAACACTTACCACAAAAACTCTCAGTGTGTCGTATTGGAGTATCATGCACTTCAGAAACCAAGTTGGAGAGGAAAAGAAATGGGGTTCTAGCAATGATACAGTCTAGTTTATCTGGTTTTTTTCTCTCATTAAGAAATGCATGTGTACTATTTCCAAACAATAGATAAGCTGCAGTACCCTTCAAATTCCTCTGGCATCTATACCTCAGTGCAACTTAAAATGGAAGAGAGAACGTTCAGTAATCCATCCCAGCATCCAATAGTTTATGCAAATCCAGATATCAAGCACTTGTAAGTCACATTGTCAGGCTTAAGCCCCTTCTCTAGCATTTCATCATGAAGTTTCATTGCCTTCCTCATCTCCTTTGCACAACAAAGTGCATTTATCATAATCAAATAGCTCCCACTGCTTACAACATTTCTCTTTCTCATACAATCAAACACTCTGTTTGCTTCTTCAATCCTGTCCTCTGTACAAAGCCCCTCAAGAAGAGCATTATATGATGTTACATCCAAACTCCCTCCCAGTCTCTCCACCTTATCATGCAATGCAATCGCTGAATCAAAGCACATTTCAGCACAGTAATGCTCTACCACTGATCGACAACAAATTCCATCAGGCAACAATCCCTTTTCTAATATCACATTCAAAAGAACATCAGCTTCCTGCCATCTCCCTTTGCAACATAGAGCATCCAAATATTTTGAAAGATGCTGCGCATCTGGAAGAAATCCCTTCATTATCACATCTTTTAAAACTGCATTCAATTCCTCTGCTGGCTCTTCCTTGCAAATTAAGTTCACAAAGGTATCATAACAATCACCGGTTACCATAATCCCCTTTTTTGATATCATTCGATACACCAAGGTTGCTTCTTTTAATCTCCCCTCCTTCGACAATGCCTTCAACATACACAGATAAGACACATCCTGCAATTCAATGTTCTCATTATGAGCTCTCTCAAAGAACATACTTGCCGCATATGTCTTCCCCAGTTCACAGAACTTACGAATTACTAAATCACAGTCTGACGAAAGAATAGCTGGAAGCAATTCTCTTGCAGCCATATCTCTTGTTATTGAATCGATGATGCTATCATTATCAAATTTGCATGCCCCATCTAGGATTGAGCCATAAGTACCAAAACCCGGCTTCAATTTCTTACAATGCAATTCATTAATAAGATCCATTGCAGCCAGAAAAGCCCCATTTCTGCTATAATAATCTATAATCAAATTATACATCCCAGCACTTGAAACACCAGAATGCAACAATTTAACAGCCATTTCAACCTTCCCTTCTATACAAAAAGCTCTAGTGAGCAAAACCCATGTAACAGAATCCGACACCACTGTATTACGCAAAACTGAAGCATAGAAACACCACATCAATCGCCGTTTATCCACCTGCAGCAATGCATCAAGCAAGGCATTGCAGCCAAAAACAGATGGGACAAACCTGTAAACTCTAATTTTTCTAAAAATTTCTAAGCCTTCGGAAAATGTACCATACTTGGAGTAATTTTCAAAGAGGAAATTGAGAAGCAGAGATAGAGAATTTTTGTCGGTACCTCGTTTAGAGACTTGAAGGGATGAATTCAAAACCCTCGATACCAATTCTCTTTGGATGAGGATTTCTTTGAAAAGGGGCTTTGTGGGTTGGAGAAGGTTGGATTGGAGTAGGGTGTGGAGGATTTTGAGGTGGGATTTGAGGTCGGGCTTGAAAGGGGCCTTGGTTTTGGCCCAGTTGAAGAACTCAAGGGAGACTTGGGGGTTTTTTTGGGTTTTATGGAGGACTTGGAGAAAGAGAGCGGGGGTGATTTTGGAGGGAAGATTGGATTTTTGGAGGAGTGGGAGCCAGTTCTTGTGCTGTAAGAGGAGGGAAGAGATTTGGGAAACGAGTTGGGATTGCTGGAGTTGTGATCTCCATTTGAGGGAAGTAGGAAGAGTGGAAGAGGAATTGGAGAGAAGGGAAGCCGCCTTGGGAAGCATAAATTTCTTATTCTTCCTCGGCTGCTTTCTCCTTCTCGTCTGAGCTCTGCTATTCCGGAGAGATTGCGAAATTGCCACAAAGGAGGGATGGACGATACACAGTACCTGAATGCAGACGTTCTTGCATCAAAATATTTAGAAAAAAAAAGAAGTTAAAGAGAGTCCCTATAAAAAAAAAAAATTGTGTTTTTGATGCTCTCCGTTACTTTTCTATTAATAAATTTTATTATATAGAGTATCATAAAATTAAAATTTAAAAAAAAAACTATTCAGTGTGAATATATTTTGATTAATTTAATTTTCTTTTGAAAGAGTATAAGACATTTAAGAGTTAATTTTTTTATAAGAATAAAGTATATCTTAAATAATTAAAAAATATTTAAAAAAATATATATATGAAGAAGCATCTAATATGAAATATAATATTCTATAATGACATGCATCTTCTATTACAATTCTTAAATTTTTTCTATAAAAAATTCTCAATTTCATTAAAATATTAGAATTTCATTATATCCTGATTAGAATCATTCATATTTTTTAAATGCATTTTCTTTGGCAGTGTCTGGTGAAAGTCAATTAATACTTCCACGTCATACATAAAAAGAAAAGAGAGCCAGCCACCTAATGATATTTTCCAAAAAATTTAGAAATGGACCACTTTCTATAATTTTTTTACTAAGTGTGTGACCAAGAAAGCTTGCACATACTCAACTTTGAAGACTAATTGAGTGTTCTAAAAGACTTCGAAAATTTTGGTTAAAAAACAAAATTCTATTAAAAAAATATAGTTTCTATTGGCCCTTATGTGCCTACTAGCCTTGATGGTCTACCATCTATATTTTTCCACCATTTTTGGAATGTTTTCAAGAAAGATCAGTCATATGGTTATCAATTTCTTTTAACATTCGTTGCTTCCTTCGTAATAATATCCTATCAATCAGGAGTTAAAAAATCATTATCGGCCGATATATCGACCGATATTTTTCTCTCTCCAGCCGATATCGGGTCGATATTTTGATACGGCCGATATTTCAGCCAATATTGTAAATATCGGCCGATAACGATATATAGTGGCCGATATTTACTACTTCAAAATCGATACATATCGGCTGATACGATATGTATTGGCCGATATTTGTACCCCTGCTATCAATTATACTTTAGTATTGTTTAAATCTCAAAGACTGATGGAGCCTCTCATTTAAAATCCTTCCGCCGATTAGTCCTTTGCAATACTCTTTAAATGAAAGAGTACTGCAACTTTTAGAGTGGGAATGTGGATAGCTGTTAGATATATATCCATGAGATAGCTCACATTTTTAAAAAAAAATAAAATTAAATAAATATCGGTTGTGGACTTGATGGATATCTATCATATGAATATTGGCCGATATATATATATATATAATTTTAAAAAACAGCTTTTTTATTTTTTAAATAATTTTTTTCAAAAAAAAATAGTCACCTATATTTCCAAAAAAAAAGAATTTTGAAGAATTTTAGATTAGCACCTGTGTAGCCGGTTGGACGGTTTTGAAACCATTTCCCTCGCTTAAAAATCCCAACTTCCGGAAGGGCGATCACATTTCCCTTCAACCAGTTCAGGTATGCCAATTTTTTTCTCTCTCTATCTCTCTCAGTTTTCGTGTTTTACATTCTTCTCTGCAAAAAAAAAAACCTGAATTTTCTTGCTCTTCATTTCTTTATCCAGATGGATCATGTCCCATCTTTCATGGGAAGAAAAGCAATTTGTTGGAAGGGTTTCTCTGCCCTTTCCTTCCCATTCCTGATAGAGTTAATTTTGAAATGTGAAATAGGATTTTTTATTTTATTTTATTACTTCTTCCCTTTTACAAAATGGGTCGTGCCCATCAGCGGTGACTGAGCTTCATAGAACCCTCATTTCATTTATTAAAGTTTTTCCTTTCAAAAGAAAAAATGAATTACAGGAAAACTTCAAGTTGCTCCATTCTTTCCTGGCCTTTTCTCATCATCTTTCATTTCCATGCTTTCTTTGACCCGTACCCCCTTTCTAATGTAACCCCACATTCAAATAGTGAAATCTTGAATGCTTTCTTTTGTTTTTTTGAAGCAGACAACAGAACTTCTATTGATGATGGAAGCTTTCTTGGAGCAGCATAGTAGAGAAGACCGGATTAGTGCTTTGCAGGACGATCTTCTCGTGACGATTCTCTCTTTTTTGAAAACCAAGGATGCTGTTCGCACTGGCATTTTGTCAAGAAGATGGAGGGGGATTTGGTCTTTCACTTTGGATTTCCATTTTGATGATAGAGATTTTGATAATTACAAGAATTTTATAAGATTTGTGGACCGGTCGCTTATTCGCCATGTTGCTGGAAAGATAAAAAAATTTCGTTTAGACTTTCATTACAAGGAGGATGTTTTTGCTTCTTCTTCTCATTGTTCACGAAGGTATGCTTCTCATGTAGATGCTTGGATCCATCATGCAGTGACGAAGGGTGTAGAGGAACTTATTTTCAACAATTATGAAGGTCCCAATGACCTCTATTTTTTGCCCTCTTTGCTACTAAAATGTGAGACATTGACATCCTTAAAGTTAAGGAGATGTGACATTTTGCTCCCACATGATTTTATATGCCTTAAATCACTCAGAGTATTGTCTATGAAGCTCATGGAAACACCTGATTCTGTGATGCAAAGATTGCTTGACGGGTGTCCACTGCTTGAAGATTTTAAGATTAGAGAGTTCTTTCTTGTTAGTGATTGTTTCCTCCATATTTCTTCTTCAACTTTGGATTTACAACTTAAGCGTTTAACAATTAGAGACATTGAGCAGGTTAATGAAATTGAGATTGAAGCCCCAAACCTTCAAATCTTGAATCTTTTTGATTGTGTGCCCGACAACATAAAGGTTTTTGATCCATTTAAATTTCAAGTCCCAAGCCTCAAAATTCTGAATGTTTCTCTTTGGTTAAGCAACATTGATGCTCAGTATTCTTTCAAGGATATGTTAATGCTTAAGGAAGCATACCTTGATCTTAAGTTTTGCATTATTGAGCCAGAGGAATATCATTCAAAGTTCTATCCCATTGTATTGTCATTGCTTAAAGATGTTTGCCATGCTGAAGTTCTTAAACTATCCAATCATTGTGTTCAGGTATGCATTATGGCTTTTACAATATTCCTCATTTTTTCAATATTTACTTGCTTGGGATTATTCTACTTGCCTTTCCATTTTTTGCTACATTAATTTTTCAGGAGAACTAAATTTCAAATTGTGCGTGTTAACTTTTTTCATACAATATATTATATTGCATACCCATTCATATTGGCCTTTCAATTCCTTTAAATGACCACAGTCATTCATCATTCAAAAAAAGGACTATATTCATTCATTAATTAATTGCATTTGTCTTTATTCACTATGACATTGATGGAATTTGAATAACCTAAATGAGTATTGGCGATATACATTCATTTTGCTAAACCTTGTTTTCTTCAGGGTCATATCTTTTCCAAGCCTACTCATGTCTAAACAATTAGTTCCTTGTCGCTCTAAGAATTGAAAAAATAGCATCATCATTACAATAGTCACTAATCCCATCTATCTGGGGTTGTGTTTCTAAGTTCTACTTTTTTATTTTACTTTTTTACCCTATTGAGGAATTTAAATAGTAACATGAGGGCAAGAATTTTATTTGTTAATGAAGGAAATGCAAAACTAAACATCAACTGTAATGTTAAACAAACTAAAAGAAACTTATCTGTGTGACATGCTCCTTCCAACTTTGGCCAGTTCATCAGCTATTAAGTTAGCATTTCTTGGAATGTGCTTGTGAGAGTGATCACTGACCAATATTAGATGTCTTATACCTTCAACCATATCTGCTAGAGACCAAGGATAGCAAAGGGTTCAAGATTCTTCACCTAATGAACTGTTGTGGATGAATCCCCTTTAATTTGAGTTATAGTAATCCCAAGATCTTTCAGATCCTTGCATACTCGTAAGATAGATTTTTTTCTGCTATTTCCATTTGTAGCTTGAGCCTGACAAGAAAACTAAGAATCATGCTTGCAGGAAATCTCTAATTACTGCCCCAATTCCCACCCATTCACTATCCATGTAATAACTGACACCAAAATTGAGTTCATGGAAGCTTTCTGGAGGGCTATGCGACCTAATTTTCTTTCTAACATGCAAGAATTCTTTTTAAATTCTGATTTTGAAACTCATTTGAATAATAAAAGAACAAGGGCCCATGATATAGTCTTCCACTAAGCTTTCTCCACCACCTGAGAAACTGGATTGGATTTACTTCTAAATGCCCTTTTTGTTTCTCTTCATCCACAAGCACCAGAACGTAGTAAACAAAATTAGATTCTAGAAAACAGACAACTCAAGAGGAACTTTCTTCAGCCTCCAACAGTTTATGAGAAGCTCAAACTTCAAGAGAAAGCCCGTCACTTAAAATAAATTCAAAATTTGAGCCCAAACATTGTATGAACAAGGGCAATGCAAAAATAAATGGTTAAAAATTTCTAAATCATTCAAACAAAGAAGGCAGATATTTATTATCACAATTCTTCTAGTCTGGAGACGATCAATAGTGGGGATTTTATCCAAACCTGCTAGCCAACTGAATATCAAGACTCTAGTAAGTTCTTGAACTTTCTAAATGCTTGGGTCTTTTCTATGATCTTCCATGGGCTAGGAGTAGAAAAGTTGATGGGATTTGACAGTGAAGTTACCATTTCTAGCAGGCACCATACCCTATAAACCTTTCGTTGCTCATGAATAAGGATCTTATAAAGGTTTGCAAAAGGGAAAGCATTTCATCAAAGTAATCATCCTTAAGATCTCCTCTTTTAAAAGTAGGAAACCACTGAAAATCTACCATGACTTCATCAACATATCGTCAGATAGAGCACTCTTTCTTTTCTTTTTTTGAGCGATGACAAGAAAAATACCATTAAGAGAAAAATGAGCAAAATACAAAAAAATTGTGATTTTACCACAAAGATTTCTGCCACATGTCTTGTACCTTTTCTTTTGGAATTATCATATTTCTTGTTTTCTTATTTCATAGTTTTTTTCTTCTTCTTTTTTTTTGGTGTGTGAAGCTAATGTCTCTTCCAACATTGAATGATCTCTATGACTTCATTCCCAAGACGAAGTGTCTCAAAATAGAGGTTGGATTACACAAATATGACCTCCCTGGGATAGCTAATTTGTTGAGTAGATCTTTTGATCTTGAGACTCTTGTTATAAAGTTGGGTTACACTTTTTCTCTTGAGGTAAAAACCACCTTATTTTCTTTTCTTATTATTATCATTGTCATCATCACACTACCACCATATATATATATATATATATATATATATATATATATATTTTAACTGAACCTTCTGGTGAAGTTTGTACTTGATAGAGCCTGAAGTTTAACAGTTTCATTTTCAGTTTGATCAGGAACATTGGTTAAAATTTTACTTTGATGAGAAGGAATATTGGGACTCATCAACATTTACATTTCCATGTTTGGAGCATCACCTAAAGACTATAGAGATTTCTGGTTTTGTGGGACAATGTGACTCAGATGGCGGTGACATGCGTAGTCTATTGAAGAAGAAGCTAGACAAGCAAATACTTCTATTGAGCTTTTTATTGAAAAATGCACGGGTGTTGGAGAGAATGAGTATCAGTTGTTCTATACCTAGCTCATTGTCGAGGGAGGAATGGCTTGAGTTGAGATACACAGAAATTCATAAGGTAAAAGCTATACCTAGAGCGTCTTCCTGTGCAGTAGTAGTGCTTCTCTTTGATGAGTAGAATACTTGAAAACTTTGGTGGTGCTGTTTGGCTCATCAACTTCTCTTTGATGAGTAGTTGACATTTACATGTTTTGGTTTTTGAAATAGATTTTGTAGGATCTCTGTCAACCATTGGTGGGTAGCATGTAATATACTTGGTGAAGTGGTAAAGTTGTTTGCAAAATGTATTAGTTGTGTGCATCATATGTTGATTCAGTGTTAGTCTATCTAACATTTGGATGGACATTTAGTAGATAAATGATTTAGTGCTGATGACATCACTATTTTTTCTTTAGCCAATTCTAGATCGGCCCGTTATATTTCCACGGTTCTCAAGGTGTTTATAGTGACAAATCGGTCTTGGTTTTTCAAAATCTTTTAAAGTTCTAAGCAGGAGATAGATACAGAACAGCCTCACTATGCATGTTGTCTGTGATTCCATGGGATCAACCTTTCAACCGGCGAGGCTGATATATCAACCGACATTGACATATCAACAATACCGACATCGATCGATATTTTTCTCTCCTCTGATTTTTTATTTTTTTTTCAAAAAATTTAGAAAATGAAGAAAATTATGTGTTTCATGAATATGTAATTTTTTCATTAAATATTGGTCATTTACATGTTCAAATGAATTTTTTAAATTACTCACTGGAGAATAGATAGATATTTAGATAGAAGGAAAACTGATGAATTAGAATTTTTCCTAAATTTGTTACTTAGCTACGTAATAAGTATGATAATATTTAGGCCATTGAATTTTATTAATATTAAATAGAAAACTATATAATAATCTAAAATTATAATTTCAATTAGATTTTAATTTCAATTAGTTTTCCTGTTCTAAATTCCCATAAAGTCAGAAATCTCGACAGTAAACATGGGGAATGTAAATGTTAATGACTCCCAATATCCCCTCTCATCAAAATCAAACCTCAATAAAGATTCCTGATCAAACTGAAAATCCAACCATTAAGAGGATTTGTTAAGTACAAACTACATAAGAAAGTACCAATGTAATTAAACCAACAATGGTGCGAGTATGTCGACGATGATGATCATTATATGAAGAAAAAGAAGATAAAATGGCACTTACCTTAAGAGAAAAGGTGGAACCCAACTTTATAACGAGAGTCTCAAGATCACAAGAACTCCTCTTAACAAATTAGGTATCCCTGGGAGGTGAAATTTGTGGAACCGAACCTCTATTTTGAACTTTGCCTGAATTGCTGAGTGACCAAAATGTCGATTCAGTGATCGGGTTCAACCACCGGGCTAAGTTTGCAGCTGTCTGAATGGGTTTGAGCCGACACTGGTTGTAGTTGGGCGAAAGCCAGTGGATAGGATGGGTTAGAGTGAGTCAAGGAGTTGAGAGAAGTTTGGTAGATAAAGGAGTGGGAATTAGAAAGGAAGAACAGCAAGGGTCTGCTGTTAAACAGTGGGCACGATGGTGTTGAACACCAGGCTCAGGCGACAGTGATTGCTGGCTCTGTAGAAGCAGCAGAGTCGGTTGAATCTGCAGGAGGCTCTCAGGCAGTAACAGGGGCTGAACTGCTGGGTTCTCGCCTGGGCAGCAATCTGGAGATCTGGCGGCAGCAGTCCTGCTGGCAGAAAGAGGAGAAGAAGAAAGAGAATAGAAGAGAAAGATAAAGAAGGGAAGAAGAAGAAGGAAGGAGAAGAAAGGAAAGAACTGCTGGGTTCTCGCCTGGGCATCAATCTGGAGATCTAGCGGCAGCAGTCCTGCAGGCAGAAAGAGGAGAAGAAGAAAGAGAATAGAAGAGAAAGATAAAGAAGGGACGAAGAAGAAGGAAGGAGAAGAAAGGAAAGAACTGCTGGTTTCTCGCCTGGGCATCAATCTGGAGATCTAGCGGCAGCAGTCCTGCAGGCAGAAAGAGGAGAAGAAGAAAGAGAATAGAAGAGAAAGATAAAGAAGGGAAGAAGAAGAAGGAAGGAGAAGAAAGGAAAGACTGAAGAGAAAGAAGGGGAAGCAGAAAGAAAAGAGGAAAGAGAGTAAGGATAATTTTTCTGTATCTTGAAAAGAGGAAAGAGAGTCATAGTCGGCTGGTAGGGGAAGTCGGGACGATAGACTGACTTCAATTAGAATCCTCCATCGAGGAGTTGGGAGTCGGCCGAGACGTGTGGAACTCTCCCTATTTAGGAGGGCCATTCAGCGAAATTTGACCAAGGGTCAATTTTAGTTAATATATAAATGTCAGTATTCTTAGTCATTTTGTGATCTAAATCTACATAGACGTCTAGTACAAAAAACCCACTCAAAAGATAAGAATATTTCTAAAAACCTAAGTAAAATATGTGAATATTTCTAATCAATCTTCAATCCCTTGACTACAAGACTTGCACCCTTTCATTGTTAAGATTTTCTATATAATCCATATTTCTTTTAACACCAAGGTATCCATGCGTAATTCATAATGTAATATACTGACCCATGAGACAGAGGTCAGGCCCTAGAGAGATTGATCCAAGTGAAACTGATCCCTATCGGACGGACCAACAAAGTGGGCCGGTCGGATCCGACAGTCCAGCTGTGGGTGGGAGTTGTGGAAAGTCCCACATAGAAAGTCGAAGAGTTTGAGAGGGGATTTATAAGTAGCCTTACTCCCTCGTTCGTGTACTTGTGTGTGCGCGTGTGGGCTCAAAGCAAACAATATCTTGCTGGGCTGAGCCCCAAGTTCCTTTTATGGGCCGGGCTGTTACACATAATGCCAAAGAGAAACCACTAATGGCATACAACTTCAAAAATTACAATAATTGATAATAGTAATGAGTTCGATTCCTACTTCATCTCAGAGGATCACTTCATACAGAATTATCTGGTGTGTGAGTAAGAAGACTTGCATATGTTATGAATATTAGGCAAGTGATTTAAAAGATCTGAACACCTTAATCATTAAAAAAATAATAGTAATAAAACTCCAATCACTATTTTTAATTGTAATTAAAAAGAGATGTTCATAGATTATGTCTACAAATTAAAGAATAGAAACAAATTAAAAAATAAATGAAGCAAATAATAAGATTAAGAATGTAAATTTAATGACCCACCAGGGGCTGCTCTGGCAACTGAAACCTGCATACAGGGCAAACATGGTGCCCCTTCAACCAGTCAAGAAGGCAATTGTCATGAAATATATGAGAGCAAGGCATCTCTATGATCTTTTCACCAGCAGAGAACTCTTCTTGACAGACCACACAAATCAAATCTCTGAACTCATCTTCTTGACAGATACTCCTCTTCAGTTCTTGCAGCGAAGATGCCGATGGCGGTGCAACAATGGCAAGACTATTCTGCCGAGCAGACTCAAGAGACTCATCCGACACCAAATCATCAATCTCTTCCTCTTCATCTTCGTCTTCCTCTTCATCGTCTTCAAAATAATAGGTTAGCTCTTGAGTCTCTGCACCAACTTCAAATTCAACCTCAAACGAACCCGTATTTGCCAGCGGAGCAACTCGAACAAGATTCGATGCAATGTAATCTGCAAATTCCTTTTGGCTCGCAGGGTAAATGTCCAAGTCCGAAATCATCTGCCGGATGAATGGGCAGGATGTGTGAGGATTAAGAAAATGGTTGAGTGGAACTGGGCATTTCATAGTCTGGGATGTGGTGGTACTATTAGTCTCCCGCCCGTCGCCGATTGGCTCCTCATCCTCTGAAACCTGCTGCGATAGCTGAACCAGAGTATGGTTGAATCGGAATATTGCAGTGGAGAGACTCAATTCAGGTTTGGGAACTTGAGAAACTTGTCTGCAAGAGTATGGACCATCTAGACACCAAACCATGATTTCTCGGGCCATAGTTGCCTCAACAATAGAATGAGAGAGAGAGAAAGAGTTCAAATTCTACCAAGACTCTTAACTGGAATAAGTAAGAATCATATTTATAGAAGTCGGAGTCGGGGAAGAACTGAGAGAGAAGCGGCGAAGCTAAACAAATTGTATTCTACTTGGGACTTACTTACGTCATAATTAGTTAGTAAATACAAGTTTACTTGGAAATTCCCTTTTTCCTCCTCTATAGAGTATAGACTATCGAGTGAGCAATGAAAATAATTTTGATTTCTTTAAAAAATGAAGAAAATAATTTTGCTCAAAATCTAAAATTTTGATAAAAACTTTTTAATTTTTTTAATTTAGTTGACATAAATATATTAGTATTTTATTCTAATAATATATAAGTTATTGTAGTAAACAAAAACTTTGGTCGATATGGGACAGAATTTCAGTTTATTTTGAAATTTTCAATTCAATTTTATCATTTAGCTAAATTTTGGAAAAAAGAAAATTAGTCCTTACTCCTTAGTATTATAATTTATAAGATAAATATTAAAATGTGATTATGATGATGGGATGACACAGTGTGCAATGGTTAATTGTGAAAGTTTGATGTACACACTTTTGAAGATATCCCCACCTAAGAGACTATTTTTAATTTATTTGACATACAGATAGTAGTATTTTAATAATAATTAAATTATCATAGTAAACTAAAACTTTGGTTGATATGGGACAAAATTCAGTTTATTTTGAAAATTCCAGTCCAATTTTATCATTTTTAATTACAAATATATGTCGAATAAAAATGGACAAAAAATTTGGTCTATAGCATTATAAAAAAAATCTATATAAAGACTTTCATGAGCTCGTCGGCCCTCAGAGCGCTATAGGACAAATATTTTGAGACGGAAAGACTGTAATTGAAGAATCGGAGGAGTTGACAAGGTTCATGCAGATCAATAAAGAAAAAAACAAGATCGAGTTATATGAACAGTTGACTCGAACAAATAAATAAATAATTGGAACTAAATGAAATTTAATAGGCTAAATCAGGGGTGAAAATTTTGGCCTAGCCAATATATCAACCGATAAATTTCTCTCTCCTCTTTTTTTTTTTTGAAAATATCGGTATGCTTATATATTTTATTTTTTCTAAATTAAAAATAAATAAATAACCCAAAAGGAAGTTGGTTTTTTTTAAAAAAAATTTGAAAACGTAAATATCGGCCAATATTGGTCCGATATGGGCTCATATCGGCCGAGATATCAACTCGAGCCCACCACCGATTTGAATATATATATATATTTAAAAAGACGGACATTAATAATATCAGCCGATATCGGATTGATATATCAGTCGATAATATGTTTGTATGTTCGTATCGATCGATATACATCTGTCTAAAAAACAGATATATATGGGCTGATACATAATATGTATCGGTCGATATACATCTGTCCAAAAAATAGATATATATGGGCTGATACGTATTATTATCCAGCTAAATAAATGAGATTAATAGATTTTAGATACTAAACGGGTCAAAAGGGTGGTCAAATGGGTCGATGGAGAAAGTGGGCGGATATTAAATGAAAAGGATGGAGACGGTGGAAACTGGAAAGGGTTCTGGCCATGAATTAGTGGGTCAAAGGTCAAATTCAGAGATTTTATATAATTTTTTTTGAATGATTGGTTAGCTCTTTCTTGAATGATTTATATAAATTGAAATCAAAGAAAAAAAATAGAAATATAAAAGAAAATAGAAACAAAAATAAGAAAAGAACGAAAATTAAAAATGGAAATGGTTGGGATTCCTTCTTCAACCGTTTCTATTATCGACTCCATTCGACGTCGGCATCGCTCGCACGTCGTGTATCACAGGGTCTCTTACTATTTAAAAAAAATCTAGCCATTTTGTTTCTCACACACAATCTACTGTAATTTAAATTCTTTATAAAAAAGAACAAACTATACTAATCTTAAAGTTATACTATTTCATGCTCTCAAATTTATGTGGCGAATCATAATTAATTGACTATTCATAAATTAATTAAGATATTAGTCAAATGATTTGCTCCATAAAAAATGTATAAAAGGGTACAATTTGATGGTAAATATAATATTTACCTTTACAAAATAATTCTTTTAAAATAGGTTAAAAAATTGCATGTTGGACCTCTCTAAACACTGCTTTGTACAATCGTTGTAGGTTATTTTTTTATTTCACTTTTGGATGGATGCATGAAAAGGTGAAATTAAAGAAAATTTAAAAATATTTGATTTCGTTTTTACGTGGGCAACATAGAAACAAAATCCTGACCATTCATGAAAATTATGATTCTAGTACGGAAAATTCTCTCAAAAGATAAGAATATTTCTAAAATTCCAAGTAAAATATGTGAATATTTCCAATCAATCTTCAATCCCCTAACTCCAAGACTTGCACCCTTTGATTGTCACAGAAAATTCTCACTAGCTTTTCCATATAATCCACTAATTACATACAATTTTCATAAGCGAGTTCGAATCTCAATCTATTTCAGAGGGTCACTCCATATAAAATTACTTAGCATGCATAGATAAGAAGAGTTCTGAATGCTCCAAAAATTAGTGTAATTGCTTTAAAAGATCTGAATATCTTAATTATTGAAAAAATTAACAGTAATAAAACTCCCATCACTATTTTTAATAGTGATTAATAAGAGATGTTCATACATAGATTATGCCTACAAATTAATGAAGCATATAATAAGATTTAAGACTATATATTTAATGACCCACCATGGGCTGCTCCGGCAACTGAAACCTGCATACAGGGCAAAACATGGTGCCCCTTCAACCAGTGAAGAAGGCAATTGTCATGAAATATATGAGAGCAAGGCATCTCTATGATCTTTTCACCCGCAGAGAAGTCTTCTTGACAGACCACACAATACAAATCTCTGAACTCATCTTCTTGAAAGATACTCCTCTTCAGTTCTTGCAGCGAAGATGCCGATGCTGGTGAAACAATGGCAAGACTATTCTGTCGAGCAGACTCAAAAGACTCATCCAACACCAAATCCTCAATCTCTTCCTCCTCCTCCTCCTCCTCCTCCTCCCCGTCCTCCTCCTCCTCCTCCTCCTCTCCTCCTTCAAGATAATAGGTTATCACGCAAGTCTGTGCACTAACTGGAAATTCAACCTGGAACGAACCCGTATTTAACAGCGGAGCAATTCGAACAAGATTTGATACAATGTAATCTGCAAATTCCGCTTGGCTCGCAGGGTCAACGTCCAAGTCCGAAAGCATCTGCCGGATGAATGGGCAGGATGTGTGAGGATTAAGAAAATGGTTTGAGTGGCACTGGGCATGTCATGATATGGTGTGTGGTGGTACTATTAGCCTCCCGCGCGCCGCCGATTTCCTCCCCTTCCTCTGAAAGGAGTTGCGATTGCCGAACCAGAGTATGGTTGAATCGGAATATTACGGTGGAGAAACTCAATTCTGGTTTGGGAACTTGAGAGTATGGATCATCTATACACCGCACCATGTTCTCTTCTGCCATGGTTGCCTGAACAATAGAACAAGAGAGAGACACAGAGAGAAACAGAGGATTTTGAATTGAAGAAACTCTATGCTATACCCACTTCAATCTCCCAACCTTATTATATAAGAGCACAAGGGCGGTGGCTATCTTTAACTGGAATAGAGTGCCGACTTGAACCTTTGGCAAGAAAGGCGACCGCCTAGGCCCCCGAGGTGAAGAAGGTCCTCTTGCCGCTTGGCTGACTCGTGTATTAGTTAAAAAAAATAACTATATAATTCTTATAATTTTGAATAATAAAATCTTCTTAAAGTTATTTTTCAAGTAATATATATTTTAAAAAAAATTCAAATTCAATAAATAGACTAATTACGATAACTTAATAAAAATACTTTAAAACTTTAAGGTCTTTTGACACTCCTACATGTTTAAAACATAGTGTTTTACAAATAAGAGTATCCGTCAACTGTGCAGAAAACACACTTCCGGGAGCAAAAACAGTTGAATTCCATATTTAAAGCTGAACAAATATATGAAATTTGAAAACTTAGATCTTTCAAATGATTGTTTACCAAAAAATAGGTGATCTTTTCTCATCTCAAATCCCGTCCCTTCTTCAAAACAAAAAAAAATATAGTTAAATAATCATTTGAAAGATCTAAGTTTTCAAATTTTACATATTTATTTAGTTTTGAATTTAGAGTTCAACGATTTTTACGGTTTTTCGTTTGGACTTCTGGAAGTATATTTTCGGCACAGCTGAGGGATACCCTTTATTTGTAAAACACTGTGTTTTAAACATTTAGGAGTGTCAAAAAACCTTAAAGTCTTAAAGTATTTTTATCAGGTTATTGTAATTAGTCTGGATATTCAATTTGAGAAATTTTGAAAATACACAGTGCTTAAAAAATAACTTTAAAGTTTTAAAGGAGATTTTATTATTTAAAACTATAGGAATTATATAGTTTTTTTTAACTAATGCACTATGCATTACTGCGGCATCTGTAGACCGTCCGGAAGAATGGAATTTACGCATGAATAATTGTTCGAATGATCCGATGGTCCGAACGAAGGAAAAATGTCTTAACTCACGACCAGACTGTGCGGAAGCGGAAGGGCAAAATGGTAATTTCCAATAAAAAATTTGAAAACCCGTGTCTGTTGAAAGAAAAATCTCGTGTCTAAATAATTACCCTTATTCAAATTATATAGAAAAGAAGAAGAAGATAAGAGCAGTAGAGAGAACACATCTCTCACTCTCTGTTTACATTTCAGCCCACTAGGTATAATGATCTTTTAAAGTGTTTTTATTCTATTTTAATTTCTGAATATGCTAATTTCACTGGGATGAATATGCCAATTTCATTCGGATGAGTAAATTTTTCAATGCTCAGTATTGTTGGCCTCTTGATCTTTTTAAATTAAAAAATTATTGTCTAGAATATATTTTATAATATATAATTAAAATTTTAATTAAATATTACTTATAATAATATGTTAAATACCAAGAAGGCCCATTTAGATTTTTTATCTTAGGCCTCAACTTGTTTCTAGACGGCCCTGATAGCAATCCTATTAATCGAAGTTGGAGTCAGACTGAAAGACTACCACCTTAGAAACAAACCTCCCTCTAATAAAAGAAAGGGTATTGTGCTTAGGACTTAAGGTAATACAACTTTACTTGGAAATTTATTTTCCTCCTCTCTGGAGCAATGTTATCAGAACCGGACCATGTAACGAACCGTCTTCGAGGAGATCAGAGTTCTACCGGGTTCGATCGCGGTCAAAGTCGGTCAAGTATTAAAATAATATAAATATTATATATAATATTAAGTAAGACATATGTTACCAATAATATTAATATAAATATTAAAAATAACATTCAAACTCTGAGTAATATACCAAAACGGTGAAATATATGGGATAGAAATAGTAATAAACTTTTATATTTCAAATATACACATTTTTAAAGGGAAAATTTAAAAAAAAATTAAAAAAATTTCAAATATATGAACCGCGGTTCACGGTTTTTGTGTCAAAACTGCATAAAACTGTGGTTCTAACCGGTTTTATGCTGTTTTGACCTAAGGTCAGTTTTTTACCTAGACCGAACCGCAGACCACGCGGTCGCGATTCATGGTTCGGTCTGGTTCTGGTAACACTGCTCTGGAGTGAGTAATGAAAATAATTTTGGTTTATTTAAAAATTGAAGAATATAATTTTGCCCAAATTCTAAAATTTTGATAATTTTTTTGCATAAATATATTATTTTTTTATTTTAATGATATATAAATTATTATAGTAAACAAAAGTTTTAGTTGACATGGGACAAAATTTTCAATCCAATTTTATCATTTAGCTAAATTTTGGAAAAAAAATAATTGGTCCATAGTATTATAAGATCAGATTATGATAATGAGATGACACAGTGTGAAATGGTTAAATGTAAAAGTTTAATGTACGCAGTTTTGAAGATATCTCCATTTAGGAGACTATTTGTAATGACCCGTTCCAAGTTTTATCGATTTTGGAGAGATTTTCGAATCTCCGAGTTGTCTTTGGGACCTTGGTAGTGGTGAAGAAAGTGTGGGTGCCGTGGTGGAATTTCGAGTTTGAAATTTCAAAGGGCATTTTAGTAATTTCATAATTTTTATGTATATTGTCATGGAAAAAATTCTTTGAAAAATCTCATTTTTTCCAGATCGACGTTTGTTATTCGAGATTTTCCGGGTTCTCGAATTCCTTATATTTTATTTTCTCTTAAAAAGAAATTTATTTTCAAAACCTTAGTATTTAAAAAAAAAAAAGAGGAAAAAAAGAGAGATTAAAACCCTTTTTTTTTTCCGCAAACCCTAACCCTTGAAATCCCTCAATCCCACGCACCGCACTGTAGCCGCAACTGCTACAGTGCCCATGCGTCCCTTTCTCCTCTCTCGGTAGCTCTCCCCTCTTCTCTCTCAAACCCTAGAGACCCTCCCCCTCCTCGCAACCTCCGCCGCACCAACCCCTCCTCTTCGGATCTCTCTCTCTCCGCCATCTCTTCCTTCTCCTCCGTGATCATTCCTCTCGGCTGAGCTCAGCTGCACCTGATTTCATGCCTCCTTTGCCTCCGGCCATCGAATCATCACCCCTCCCGCCTTTACAACCATTTCTAGGTTTTTCCTTTTCTCCCTTCTTTTTCTCTCCATATTTTTCTCTGATTTCTTGCGGTTTCTCCGATTTCCTTGCGTTTTTCCCCTTTTCTTCCCTCTCAGGTTTTCTTTGATTTTCCTCGATTTTTCCCATTTTCATCAATTTTCCCTGGTTTTCCCTCTTCCTCCCTCCCTTTTTTTTTCAACTCAGTTGCGGTTCAGGGTTGACCCAGCCTTTGGGCTGGGTGTGTGACCAAGGCTCGGTCCACTGACCCAGATCCGACCCAACAGATTGGTTCGGACCTGGCCCAGTCCAGGCCCAGGCTTGGTCTGACCCAGCCAGTTCTGGTCCGGCCCAACTTTCGGACCCAACCCCATTTTTCCTTGCCCGGCCCAGATCGGCCCATTTTGGGCCTAGCCCAGTTGTGGGCCCATTTTCAGTCTGGATTCTTTTTAGCCCGTCTTGCCTTATTCACTTATTCGTTCTTCCTTGTTTCAACAGTTCGAGCTCCCTTCAACCAATCAAGCAGCTTGTCCGCTTCGGATTCTCGACTCCACACACTGTGAGAGGGACTTATCACAGTTTTAGCATGCATTACATATATCAAATATATATTTCCGGACATGAAGTGATCCGAATGGAACCCCCTATTTATTAAGTCACTCGGTAAGGGTCAACCGTTGAGAATAATTATGTGACAAGGGGTCTATTCAGATGCATTCTTGTCTACTATAGGTTAATGTAAGGAACTTTAATTGGATAAATTAATATTGGATATGATACTTGGGATATATTGATGATACTTTGAGTATTAATCTATAAGAAGCACAAGCAATCCTGTCGGACATAGAGATGTGTGTTTAAGTAACTCGTTATGCGCCTTTGACTCGCATGATGAACACGACACTGATTTTTGGTTAATTATGTTAGAACATGCATATATTGTTATACATGCTTATGTTGATATATATGATCATGAAATCATGTGCATACATGAGAGGTAACCCACAACGGACAGTGTGTCGTTGGGTATTGGGATGGAGGACCTTTTTATGCCTATATGTTTATGATGACATAATGATGTTGGTTGTTGGGAGGACTTCCCCGTTACGCTCAGGCGGTTGAGACCCCCATAGGGGATGCAGGTCTCCCCGTTGCGTTCCCATGGTTGAGGTGCCTGCCCTAGAGTTTGGCTCCCCCGAGCGTGGTCGAGGTGGTTTTCCGACACGGCTCGTGTGGGTGAGGCAGTTGCATGTTTTATCCTCGGGAATTGTCGAGGTGGTTATTCTTTAGTCTCCCGATGGTACTGATAGGGAGACCGGAATTTGTTGGAGGACCTGATGTGGGCTATCGAGATGATGTTTCGATTTTGGTAGGTGGATTATTGGTTTGTGGTGTACTTAGATTTCATGCATATGAGTACTCTTATTATTATGATATTCTACATTCGTACGTATAATATCCACTTATGTTGTTGACTTGTGATAAGCATTATATCTTTACTGGGCTGGTTAACTCACCCCTTACCTTTCAGGTACCCCGATCGCTGAAGGTTCGTGCGGGCCCTTTGAGTAAGCACCTGGAGAGGAGCACTAGTAGTTAAACATTTATGTTCATATTTGTGTTTTAAATTTGGAGACTCTAGTTGTATGAGCTTATTATTATATGCGTATTTGGATGACTGTATAACTATGTTCAATTAGTCAATTGTCATTTGTTATGCTTCTTGACTTTTCAAACTTGTGGTTTGTGAGCGGGAGATAGTACTTCGTTCCAAAAAAAAAAAAAAAAATATATATATATATATAGACCCGATAACCGTCTTTTACGACTTTTGAGATGTTTCGGAGATAACGCGCCTGTAGCTGGACGGGGCGTTATACTATTTTTAATTTATTTGACATACAGATTGTAATATTTTAATAATAAATAAATTATCATAGTAAGCTAAAACCTCGGTTTATATGGGACAAAATTCAGTTTATTTTGAAAATTTCAGTCCAATTTTTTCATTTTTTAATTACAAATATATATAGAGAAAAAATTGGATGAAAATTTTGCTCTATAGTATTGTAAAAAAAAAAAAACCTCAAAATGTGATTATAAGGGTTTCTATGAGCCCGATGTCTTGAGGTGGGCGGCCCTCTGAGCGACAAACTACTAGATATCTGTACCACGGTTGAAAGTCCTACATCGTCAATGAGAATGTCCAAGTTCCTCTAAGCATGAGACTGAGACCTTTTGAACATGTGTATGATGCACATGTGCCAAAAACAAAATCGTGCATATCTATAAGCACTCAAAGCAAATAATATTGTACCGGGTGGAGATAGGTCATTACAGATTTTACCCCTAACTTTTTGCAATTGAGGCAATATAAGAGGTTATTTACAAATTACTCGATAAATAATGCAATTTCTACCAAAAAGAAGTTTAAAGACATCAAATTATCAAATCATATAAACAGAGAAATTACATTTTCCTACCTCTTAAATTATTATTAGTATGTTTAGTTTACCTTACATATATATTATACATGTTGCGTTGCATGGTATTATTGTGTGCACTTAAGCGTGAGGTCACCAAATGAATTATTGATAAGTTAGTTGGAATGATACTTTTCTTCGACATAGCCCACCAAGAATCACCTTGTTAAACTGACGTAGTCATTATTTAAAGCTTTCAGAATCCCAAGGGGTTGGCCTAGTAGTTGAGACACAAGATTTTAGGATTGAAGTCTTAGATTCAATCCCAAGTAACTCCAATAAAGGGCCACTCTCCGTGGAATATGTATAGAGTAAGGTCCCAGCTTGAACCCGGCATGTATATGTAAGGAGGCATGTACATGTTCCATAGGACTAGTCGGGCGAGATACTTAGACACCTTCGGTCATCAAAAAATATTTTAAAGCTTTCAAAAATATCATTATTTTAAATTATGATTTAATTAATAAATTTTATGTCCTTTAAAATTATGATTTAGTCAATCTGTTCAAAGAGATTTACGGTGGACAACATATTAAAAAATGATCATTCCAATGGGTCCATCACCATCCCATTTGGTGGCCCACACTTTTGGTGAGCAAAGTATTTGATGACCATTTGTCTTCATTTATCTTCACATGGGCTGCAACTCGGGTTGGGTTTTGGCCAGACCTGCATGACCCTACCCAAGAAATCATGCGGGTCGGGTCGAGAATTTTAGACAAGTGGGTTCGGTCAGGTTGAGAAAATAAAAACCCACATGAAATTCGGGTCGGATCGGGTTGAGGATTTTAGAAGTTAACCCAACCCGATCCGACCCGACTACAATTAGGCTAAAATGGATTTAGAATGCGGGTTGGGTCAGAATTCAGGTTAGAATTCGGGTCGGGTCGGATCGGGTTCCATATATATCAACTCGGGTCGGGTTGGGTTTTAAGGAACCCGACCTGCCCGACCTGAGTTGCAGCCCTATTCATACTTTTAAAAATTATTTGAGTATTGTGGAGATTTTATATATATCGTTATTGAACATAGTTAAAACTTAAAATCCATTGCCTATCTAGATTATGATTTAATTCTAAGCTATGTTATTTTTAAACATGGTTCATGAGCTCTATTGAGTCAAGCCAATTCATCTTTTGTGCTTTGGTGAAGCTATGAACTCATAATTAATTAAATAGCTTGTTTTTAGTTGATTTATTAAATTCCATTTTAAATTTCCATTTCCACACTCGTGCCATTCCCTCTTCCCACGATTTAAGAAGTCAGAACAAGTTACTACCGCCCGTCATTCTTCTCCATCAACAATGGAGTTAACGGAGTTTATGTTGGGTTTATGGCTCAAAGTTCTTTTGGGTTTGGGATTGTATTTTGGGCCTAGGTCTGCTGAACCCACTTTGGGTATGCGTATGTATATTATTCTCTTTCTTTTTAGGGTTTTTAGGCTTTGCAGTTTTCTCCTAGAGAGAAACAGAGAGGAGAAAGAGAGACTGTGAGGAAGGGTGGGTAGGATTGATGTAATACTTATAACCTGCGGATAGGATTGTAATCCTTATAATCTGACCGGTTATTCCTTACAGTGGATTAGCACACCACGTGAATGTAGACAATCTTGTCGAACTACGTAAATCCTGTGTCCCTTGCATGGTTTAATTTTGTGATTTTAATTTTACTCCAATAGTTTCATCGTCGTTTAGGTGCCCCTGTAGAAGTCATCCGTGAAATTTACTTGTACAGACCATTGACACTTGAGAGTAATTTTTTGAGCAGTAACACTTGTGAGTGTAATTCTCTGCTTAACTGTACTGAGGCTGGCTTGCTAAGATGAAAACTACAACAATTTTAGTACCACATCTTGAAAACTCATGACAATTAACAGAATCAAAATTGTACAGCTTTCTTTCATGGCATAAATATGTGTTTTAAGTATAGCTTTTGTTACCATGTCATCTGGAAGACTTATTTGTTTCTTAGGCCACCACCTAACGCCCCCACCAATGCGAGTAATGACTATATTTACAATCTCAGAACCTGCACTGCATCTAAGACCCTGAGATTTCAGGGCGGGCACTGGTTTCTCCCCCTCCTAAACTCAGCAAATCAACATGGGATTTGGCCTGGTCAAGAGCGTGCTTGAGTCCCACCTAACTCTGTGCTTGTAAATTAGGCCAATTTTTGGACAACTGATCTAGTTTGAGATGGTTTATGAATTGGTATAGTTACAACTCACCTGAATCTTGTAAGGTAAAGAGAAAGCCTTGTAGAGGAAATCTCTGATTGTGAACATTTCCTCTCTGATTCAATGGAGTCTCCTATCAAGAGAGTTGTATGAATTGTAAATCATAAATCAAATACACTTCTTAATTAGACATAAAGACAAACTAAGAATCCTAATAACATAATTATTCTAATTATTCCAATAAGACTAGAACACTTCTATCATTAAAAAAATAACAATAATATAACTTCAATCACTATTTTTGATAGTACGTAGACGAGATGTTCATACATAGATTATGTAATAGAAACAAATTAAAAAATAAATGCTTTGAAGCAAATAATAAGATTAAGAATATATATTTAATGGCCCACCATGGGCTGCTCTGGCAACTGAAACCGGCATACAGGGCAAACATGGTGCCCCTTCAACCAGTCAAGAAGGCAATTGTCATGAAATATATGAGAGCAAGGCATCTCTATGATCTTTTCACCCGCAGAGAAGTCTTCTTGACAGACCACACAATTCAAATCTCTGAACTCATCTTGACAGATACACCTCTTCAGTTCTTGCAGCGAAGATGCCGATGCCGGTGCAACAATGGCAAGACTATTCTGTCGAGCAGACTCAAGAGACTCATCCAACACCAAATCATCAATCTCTTCCTCTTCATCTTCGTCTTCCTCTTCCTCTTCCTCGTCTTCAAAATAATAGGTTAGCTCGTGAGTCTCTACACCAACTTCAAATTCAACCTCGAACGAACCCGTATTTGCCAGCGGAGAAACTCGAACAAGATTTAATGCAATGTAATCTGCAAATTTCTCTTCGTTAATGTCAAAGCCAGAAACCATCTGCCGGATGAATGGGCAGTATGTGTGAGGATTAAGAAAATGGTTGAGTGGCACTGGGCATGTCATAGTATGGTGTGTGGTGGTACTATTAGTCTCCCGTGCGTCGCCGATTTCCTCCCCTTCCTCTGAAAGGAACTGCGATTGCCGAAGCAGAGTATGGTTGAATCGGAATATTGCAGTGGAGAGACTCGATTCTGGTTTGGGAACTTGAGAAACTTGTCTGAAAGAGTATGGACCATCTATACGCCACACTATTTTCTCTTCGTAGGCCATAGTTGCTTAAACAATAGGATCAGAGAGAGAGAGAGTTCAAATTCTATGAAGACTCGATTCTGGAATTAGTAAGAATCGTATTTATAGAAGTCGGAGTCGGCGAAGAACTGAGAGAGAGGCGGCGAAACTAACCTCTTATATGTGCAAGAAATTGTATTCTACTTAGGACTTACTTACGTCATAATTAGTTAGGCAATAACAACTTTACTTGGAAATTTCCTTTTCCTCCTCTATGAAGTGAGCAATGAAAATAATTTTGGTTTCTTTAAGAAAATAATTTTGCTCAAAATCTAAAATTTTGATAAAAGCTTTTTAATTTTTTTAATTTAGTTGACATAAATTTATCAGTATTTTATTTTAATAATATATAAATTATTATAGTAAACAAAAGCTTTGGTTGATATTGAAAATTTCAATTCAATTTTATTATTTAGCTAAACGGGTTCATCATCATAGTCATTAATAAGAGACTATTTTCATTTTATTTGACATAAAGATAGTAGTATTTTTAATAACAAATAAATTATCATAGTAAACTAAAACTTGGGACAAAATTATGTTTATTCTAAAAATTTCCTTCATCCTTTTTAATTACAAATATATATCAAGAAAAAATTGAACAAAATTTTTTGTCAATAGTATTATAAAAAAAATCTCAAAATGTGATTATATGGGCTCCCATATGCTGGGTGGGTTGAGGTAGCGAAGTTTGCACGTACCCTGAGGATTAGTCGGATGTTATAAAAGGCTTGGACATCTTTTTCATAAAAAAAAATAACAGAAAAAAAATCAGTAAAATTTGGGTTTGGGTTTACCTGGGTTGGAGTTAGGCTCATTTTCAACCTCAAAATAAGGCTTGAATTATCATTTATATTAGATCTTGGGCTTAGTACATGAAAGTTTGAGTGTCCTAGTGTCCAAATTTATAAAATCTAATTTTTTATATTTAAAATTGTATATAAAATATAAGATTTATTTAATATGTAAGTTGTTTATACAATATGACAAATTTCATTTTAGACCCAAAGAAATCTGAGCCTTAGTAAGGCTGTAATCCATGTTGGGCTTGAAATTGTGCTGAGGTCCTACAAACACAGTTCAGGTTAATGTCGGCGGCTGAGATTATAAGGTAAATCTTAAAATGTGATTATGATGATGAAATGACACAGTGTGAAATGGTTAATTGTAAAAGTTTTATGTTCGCACTTTTGAAGATATCTCCACCTAAGAGACTATTTTTAATTTATTTCACAAAAAGATAGTAGGATTTTTAATAATAAATAAATTATCATAGTAAACTAAAACTTCAGTTGATATGGGACATAATTCAGTTTATTTTGAAAATTTCAATCTAATTTTATCATTTTTTAATTACAAATATATATCGAGAAAAAATTGGATGAAAATTTTGCAGTATAATATTGTAAAAAAAAATACCTCAAAATGTGATTATAAGCGACAAACTACTAGAGATCTGTACCACGGTTGAAAGTTCTACATTGTCATACTGAGCTCAATGAGAATGTCCAAGTTCCTCTCAGCATGAGACCTTTTCAATATGTGTGTGATGCACATGTGCCAAAATCAAAATCGTGCTTATGTACGAGCACACAAAGCAAATAATATTGTGTTGCGTGGAGTTGGGTCATTACAGATTTTACCCCTAAGTTTTTGCAATTGAGGCAAAATATAAGAGATTTTTACAAATTACTCGATAAATAATGCAATTTCTACCAAAAAAGAAGTTTAAAGACATCAAATTATCAAATCATATAAACAGAGAAATTACATTTTCCTACCTCTTAAACTATTATTAGTATTTTTATTTTACCTTGCATAAATATTATACATGTTTTATGTTCACAGGTGCATTGCGTTGCATGGTATTATTGTGTGCACTTAAGTGTGAGGTCACCAAATGAATTATTGGTAAGTTAGTTGGAATGATACTTTTCTTCGACATGGTCCACCAAGAATCACTTTGATTGAACTGACGAGGCCATATTTTAAAGCTTTTAGAATCCCAAGGGGTTGGCCTAAGGCCACTCTCCATGACATATGTACAAAGTAAGGTCCCACCGCTTGAACCCGGTATGTGTGTAAGGAGGCGTGTATATGCTCTAAAAGACTAGTCGGGCAAGATACCTGAACACATTCGGTCATCAAAAAATATTTTAAAATATCATTATTTTAAATTATGATTTAATTAATAAATTTTATGTCCTTTAAAATAATGATTTAGTCAATTTGTTCAAAGAGATTTATGGTGGACAGCATATTAAAAAATGTTGGCTTAAAAGTTAAATCTGTCTCCCCTGAATCAGACTGAGTTGTCAATTCCGTGACTGTGTCCGACTAAGCCATGAGTTGTCAATTTGTGTGACTTGTCGTGACCTTGTTCGAATGTCAAGACCGTGCCTCTGGAAGACCTATATAGTCAAATCAAGTTTGAAGCTCCAGAAGACACGTACGATCTTCACCCGTGAAGAAAATCAAGCGTTGTATAGGTTCGATCTCTACCCGTGAAAGAAATCAAGATTGTAATAGGTTTCTTCTCCACCATCGAAGGAGAAGTTAGTGGAATCCTCAAGTGGTGTACTTGAGGCGTGGATGTAAGCAAGATTGTCGAACCACTTAAAAAATCCTTGTGTCAAGATTTTCCATCTCTTCTCACCTCCTCACCTCACTTTGTGCATTTGTGTTTATTTCTTATATATCTAGCACACTTGTTTGGTGAAATTGTGTTTGTTGAGATTTAACTTCATATTCATTATTTATTGTAAATCTCAATATCTTGGAAGATCAATTTAATTAATTAGTAAAGACCCAATTTTAATTGACCAAAATTCAAAAGAATTTTAAAATTCCACAATTGTCCTATTCACCCCTGTAGGACAATCTAACTTGACCAACAAAAAATATCATTCCAATGGGGTCATCACCATCCCACTTGGTGGCCCACACTTTTCGTGAGCAAAAGTATTTGATGACCATTTGTCTTCATTTATCTTCATACTTTTAGAAATTATTTGAGTATTGTGGAGATTTTATATATATCGTTATTGAACATAGTTAAAACTTAAAATGCATTGCCTATTTAGATTATGATTTAATTCTAAGCTTATGTGCAGTTTTCTTTTAGAGATAAACAGAGAGGAGAAAGAGAGAGTGAGGAAGGGTGGGTAGGATTAATGTAATCCTTTTAACCTACGGATAGGATTGTAATCTGATCGATTATTCTTCATAGTGGATTTAGCACGCTACGTGGACGTAGACAATCTTGCCGAACCACATAAATCCTATATCCCTTGAATGATTTGATTTGGTGATTTTAATTTTACTCCAACAGTTTCACCGTGGTTTAGGTGCACCCCTCTAGAAGTCATCCCTGAAATTTACTTGTACAAACCATTGACACTTGAGAGTAATTTCTTGAGCAGTAACACTTGTGAGTGTAATTCTCTGCTTAACTGTACTAAGGCTGGCTTGGTGAGATGAAAACTACAACAATTTTAATACTACATCTTGGAAACTCAATTGAGAATAATATTTTCCAAGCTTGGAAAGAAAGTGTTGATTTAACTTAGTTTTTTCCTTCGCATGCTCCATGCTTCTACTTCTTTCTTGGTTTCCTTGGGCTTGCGATTTGTAGTGTATCTTTATTTTTCGTCTTGTTTTTATTCTTGCACCTCTGGTGCTTCTTTTTATAATATATTAACTATTAAAAAAAAAAATTCAATGGCAATTGACAGAATCAAAATTGTACAGCTTTCTTCATAGCATAAATATGTGTTTAAGTATAGCTTTTGTTACCATGTCATCTGAAAGACCTATTTGTTTCTTAGGGATGGTTTTGGCTCGAACCCGCATGACCCGACCCAAAAATCATGCGGGTTAGGTTATGAAAGTTGGGTCAGTGGGTCGGATCGGGTCGGGTTGAGAAGTCAGAAACCCTGGGTTGAGAGATTTTTAAGTTAACCCGACCCGACCCGATCAAACCCGACTCGACCCGGTAAAAAGTAGGCTAAAGTAGGTTCAAAATGCGGGTCGGTCGGGTTTCGGGTTGAGTCGGATTATAATTCGGGTTGCCTTGGGTCAAGACGTACGGGTCAAAAGTTTGGATCGAGTTCCATATATTAGTAACTCGGGTCGAGTTGGGTTTTAAAAAACCCAACTCGACCCGGTCTGATTTCAGCCCTATTGTTTCTCCCCCTCCTGAGCTCAGTCAGTCAACTTGGGATTTGGCCTGGTTAAGAGCGTGCTTGAGTCCCACCTAACTCTGTAGTTGTAAAATTAGGCCAATTTTTGGACAACTGACTCTAGTTTGTGATGGTTTATGAATCGGTGTAGTTACAACTCACCTAAATCTTGTAATGTAAAGAGAGCCTTGTGAGGAAATCTCTGATTGTGAACATTTCCTCTCTGATTCAATGGAGTCTCTTGTCGAGAGAGCTGTATGAATTGTCACCGATAGAAATAATGATTGGAGATGTATTGTTGCCCTTACGCACCCACACACTTAAATTCCTTAATATACAAGTCATAAAAGGTCTCTGAAATCTCACTCCGTTTAGGGTTCCTGAGATTTTAGGGATCTCAGGGACGGCCCTGGTTATTGCTGCAGGTAACTTTCCCAAAAAAAAAAAACAGACAATTGAAGTTTTATATAGCCATGTAGTTATCATTAATATAAAATGTCCTGTGTAGACTGTTCTTTGTAAATATGCTTCATCATTAAAGTTTTGTGTTCTCTCTCTCTAAGAGGTTTTGTTGAGGAAGTTGGAGATGGCTGATCGTTTTATACAACTTATCTTTTATTGCCATCAATGTTATCACCTATCCTCATTTTTAGCAAAGTCATTTGTCTATCTATGTGATTAGATATAGTAAATTGTTTTCCATGGATGGACTGCCTGTTTGACACCTATATGACTTGAAGTCACTACACATATGATTGCAACGATGAACACTTACCCATTGTGCTAATGTTTTCTAGTATTTGTGATGAACAATACAAATTAGTCGGAATTATTTGAAGCTACCTATTCACTATTGATTTAATCATAATCATCACCTGTCAAAAATCATCACATGGGTGTAGCTCAACTGGTTATCTCCTGCCTCAAGAAGTAGGAGGTTAGAGGTTCGAACCCCCATAACTTAATCTTGGTGTGCCTTGAGATAAGGGTCTATCCGTGGGAGTTTTACGCTAGGTATCTCACGATTTTTCACATGTAATTTAAAAAAAAAGAAATCATGTTCTCTATCTCCTTTCAACCATCCATGACTTTAACGAGAAAGGGGGCAACTTTGTGGCGTTCTTGTTTTCATTCTGAGCAGTGAATAAACTTGGAAATGAGTTCCTCTTCCTTCTTCGTCTTTTGACGTCATAGGTAAGAGTTCTAGGCATGGATGTGTTTCCATAACTCTCTGTAATGGATTTTGGCATTGGCAATATGATTTTGTTGCTTTAGTTATCATGCATTGATTTAGATTACATGTTTAGATTAGATCTTACCATAATGGGCTAAATTGCATGTTTAGATTAGACAGTAATGTGCTGAGTTCATTTCATATGTGATTTGAGGAATTGATCTTTTAGGGATAGATGTGTATTGATAAACATTCCTTAATGGATTTGTTTTGGAGAGATCATTTCAATGTTTAATAATAATGATATGATATCAGTTAGGGCCATTAAATAATAATAATATGATATGGTCAAGGGTTGTTAGTCCTTAATGTTAGGATCTGCGCTTCCAACCCAAAACACTAACAGTTAGGTGGAGTGACCCAAGTCCTTTATAAACTCATACATCTCCCTCTATACTTCTAATGTGAGACTCAAACAATCCCCCCTCTAACGACGCCCTCCGGTGGAGAGAGAGAGGTGGGAGATCTCATACCACTTATTAGAACCTGAACTTCAAACCAAAAGACTAGCCTATTAGGTGAAGTGACACAAGTCCTTTATAAACCCCTAGATCTCCCTTTTGACAATTGATGAATTAGTGTTTCAAGTCTCTTAAATGTTGCATCTTTTAGGATCATTTGAACGAGAATCCTGGATGTGGATTTTGAGGTCTTTCAAATTAAAACTCCGTTTTCAGATTCAGCTATCCAAATTTGTGGCCTTTTATCAGATTAATAACATATAGTTTTAGAAATAAATTATTATGTTAAATAGATATAGTAAATATAATTTAAAACATATTTTTTGGGAACCAAAGAAGGACATGTGTCAACCTTTAAAAAAATATATATAATTTAAAATATCACCACCAAGGTCCGTTCAATCATTGATAAAAGTAATGAGTTAGATTCTCACGTCATTCCCGATCGTCACTTTATATAGAGTTATTTGTTATGTGTGAGTAGAAAAGTTTACACGTGCTTCAAAGATTAGTTTGATGTTTTAAGAGACATGTTGGAATAATTAGAGTTATTATCTAATTAGGATTTCTAGTTTGGATTTACCTCTAATTAAAAGGTGTATTTGATTTATGATTAATGTAGAGTTTGAGTTTGAGTGTGATAGTCCTAGGATCGAGTAGAGAATATATATATATATATATATAGCTTAGGTATTATACACGATATACAGTTTTATAATTTTTACATTAATCATAAATCAAATACACATCTTAATTATAGGTAAACACAAATGAAGAATCCTAATAACATAATTATTCTAATTATTCCAACAAAACCTGATCACCTCGATCATTAAAAAAAATAACAATAATAAAACTTCAATCACTATTTTTAATATTACTTAACAAGAGATGTTCATACATAGATTATGTAATAAAAACAAATTAAAAAATAAATGAAGCAAATAATAAGATTAAGAATGTAAATTGAATGACCCACCATGGGCTGCTCCGGCAACTGAAACCTGAATACAGGGCAAACATGGTGCCCCTTCAACCAGTCAAGAAGGCAATTGTCATGAAATATATGAGAGCAAGGCATCCCTATGATCTTTTCACCAGCAGAGAATTCTTCTTGACAGACCACACAATTCAAATCTCTGAACTCATCTTCTTGACAGATACTCCTCTTCAGTTCTTGCAGCGAAGATGCCGATGCCGGTGCAATAATGGCAAGACTATTCTGTCGAGCAGACTCAAGAGACTCATCCAACACCAAATCATCAATCTCTTCCTCTTCATCTTCATCTTCCTCTTCCTCTTCATCTTCGTCTTCCTCTTCCTCTTCCTCGTCTTCAAAATAATAGGTTAGCTCGTGAGTCTCTGCGCCAACTTCAAATTCAACCTCGAACGAACCCGTAATTGCCAGCAGAGAAACTCGAACAAGATTTAATGCAATGTAATCTGCAAATTTCTCTTCGTTAATGTCAAAGCCCGAAACCATCTGCCCGATGAATGGGCAGTATATGTGAGGATTAAGAAAATGGTTGAGTGGCACCGGACATGTCATAGTATGGTGTGTGGTGGTACTATTAGTCTCCCGTGCGTCGCCGATTTCCTCCCCTTCCTCTGAAAGGAGCTGCGATTGCCGAAGCAGAGTATGGTTGAATCTGAATATTGCAGTGGAGAGACTCGATTCTGGTTTGGGAACTTGAGAAGCTTGTCTGAAAGAGTATGGACCATCTATACGCCACGCTATTTTCTCTTCGTAGGCCATAGTTGCTTAAACAATAGAATCAGAGAGAGAGAGAGAGAGTTCAAATTCTATGAAGACTCAATTCTGGAATAAGTAAGAATCGTATTTATAGAAGTCGGAGTCGGCGAAGAACTGAGAGAGAGACGCAGCGAAACTAACCTCTTATAAAATTGTATTCTACTTAGGATTTACTTACGTCATAATTAGTTAGGCAATAACAACTTTACTTGGAAATTTCCTTTTCCTCCTCTATGCAGTGAGCAATGAAAATAATTTTACTCAAAATCTAAAATTTTGATAAAAGCTTTTTAATTTTTTTTAATTTAGTTGACATAAATTTATTAGTATTTTATTTTAATAATATAAATTATTATAGTAAACAAAAACTTTGGTTGCTATTGAAAATTTCATTTCAATTTTATTATTTAGCTAAATTTTGGGGGACAAAATTGGTTCATAATATTACAAGATAAATCTTAAAATGCATTTTAAAATTGTTGACGAGTTATTTGCTTGAGTATTATGAAGATTTTATATATATCCTTATTAAACTTAATTAAAACTTAAAATGCATTGCCTATGTAGATTATGATTTAATTCTAAACTTAAAAACATGAGTCATGAGCTCTATTTAGTGAAGCCAATTCATATTTTTATGCTTTAGTGAAGCAATAAACTCATAATTAATTAAATAGTTTTGTTGTTAGTTGATTTATTAAATTCTATTTTAAATACTAATCTCCCTATTTTAAATAGTTGATTTATTAAATTCTATTGTAATTAACTTAGAGATCCGTTTAACAAATAAATTGATGTTGAACTACTAATTACATAATCGAATCTCCCTTTATTGCAGTATTTATATTTTCCATCTTTAAATATTACAAAAAAAGAAAGATAACGATAAATAGAGTAAGAGAAAAAAATAATTCAAATTGTCTGCCTTTATTTTTGTTGAATTTATATTTTAGCCACAAACACAGGTCCTACCTAAATTGTGCTCAGGTCCTACAAACCCAATTCAGGTTAATCTGGGCGGCTGAGACCATTTAATTGCTATGAGGGCTTGGCTTCGGCAGAGCCAAGTTCAGTCCGAACCACTTCAGTCGTGGCCCTAGTGAGTTATATTCACTATGCTATTACATGTATATATAACTCCTAGCCGACTCTAAGACTATCACAATCAAACTCAAACTCTAATCTAATAATAAATCAAACACATCTCTTAATTAGAGATAAATCCAAACTTATAATCCTAATTACACAATAATCTATTAATTAATAAAATCCTAGCCGATACATACTGAATTTAAAAAAAAAAAATTAGGAGAGAGATATCGACCGAAATATCGGCCGGTATCCGAGATAAAAACTAAGCTGGGCCTATGGATATAACCCATTTGTTTATGGTATATTGGTATAGTTGAATTATAAAAGCCTATTGGACTTTTAATGGGACCATTGATTTATATATAATTTCAAATACTGTTTCCACATATAAAAATTACATATTAAACTGACCTTTGGGTGGATAAAGTTTAAAACTAAGTAGCCCGAGTTCGTAGTTAATTTACCGACTTAGGGTCAAACCAAGGGTCTGAATATTGGACGATATGCCAATATCTCAGTCGTATCATATCTGCCGATATATCGGCCGTTTTTGTAAAAAAAAAAAAAAGGAAAGAGAAAAATATCGGCCGATATATTGGCCGATACCGAATTTTAAACCCCTGAGTCAAAACTAGATGGCTTTGAGTTTTGATTAAATTAAGTTGACTAAAATTGTGATCGAATCTTTTGATTCTCTAGAAATGTAGATTATGTCTTCAAATTAAATAATGAATTTTATTTATTAGAATTCGAAACTTGCGTGAGTGAACATTATCAATTTTGAGTTAAGACTATGAAGTTATGAATAATGTGTAATTTAGAATTATATTTATTTTGGTAAATCTGTGAATTGAGTTATTTGGTGGATGCTGAGTTCCCTAATTGACTCAACTCAGTAATTAACGAGTTATAATAAAAAATAATAATATTTGAAACATTGATTTCACTTGCCTAGTCGACTGAATGTACTAATTACCCGAGTATTTAGATCTAGACTTCATTGGGACGGTGGAAGAATAAAAAGTAAGTAAATAAAATTATTGATATTGTTCAACGCCGTCGTTGTAGTATAGTGGTAAGTATTCCCGCCTGTCACGCGGGTGACCCGGGTTCGATCCCCGGCAACGGCGTTTTTTTTTTCTTTTTTTCCATTTATTCTTAAAAGTGTATTGCAGAATTGTTATTTAATATTTTGATTGAAATATTTTAAATCCAATTGAAAATAGTGCATTTAAGTATTTCTAGTTATTTCAATTTACTTTAAGAAAATTGGTACCTCTAAGTATTAAATAGCAGTTTATTTTATTGAAAATAATGAAAAATCGCTAAATCATTTTAGTTGTATTTGACTTCCATTTACAATAAAGTAAATTTGACGCAAATACTGCAAACCATTTAAAATTTTAAAACATGAATGAAATTTAGAACTGGAGCATCACAGGCTTGTCAAGGTCCCTACAGACACCCTAGTTTATAACTTAGGTTAGTCTCATTAAAAATAAGCATTTAGATACCGAAAACTTTGATAATAAAATACACAGATTTTATGTTTGCAAAATACTTAAAAAATTGGTTTGACGGTTAAAACACTCGGTTTATGAAGCGAGCTCTTGAGTTCAATTTATGTTCAACTTTTTTCGGCCACTCTTCATGAGGTTACTCCTCATTGACTCACCCACTAATATGATGATAATGAGTTTATTGGAAAGGTTTTTTTCTTGAAATGTGGGTTACAAAAAATCATCTTGATCGAATCAATTAGGTCATTCTTTTTATATTTTTGACCCTTAAAAACAAAGTTTAATTGAACAACTCAAGGTGATTTTTTATAGACCACGTACTCAAAGATCTTTTCAATGAATCTATTATCACTTCATGCCACATTTATGTGTTGATACCTTGTATTTTGCAGTGATCTAGACTATATTAGACACTAGACCCTAATTCAGAGTTCCTAAGAGCCATGTTCCTTAGTGTGTGCATATATTGGGTGAGTGTTTAAAGGGGCCAGTATGCTTCTTTTAGGTGTCCCCAACTCGAAATTGTTTATGGCATATAGTTATTTTTGGAATTTGCACATCGTGCTATTTGTATATTATATATATTTTTTTTAAGGTATTTGACTTCTTGGAACATTTGGCTAACCCTTTAGACATGTACAAATCTCACAGTCTATAAATACCAAATAAAACTATGGGAAGTAGCCCTTTTATGTTGAGAGTAGCTTGAACCCAAGACCTTCTACATGTCACGTGGATTTTTACCGTCAAACCAACCCTCCGCGTATTAAAATAGAGAACAAATACCTTTACCACTTTAAGAATTCTAAAGTAATGATTATTTGTATTGAAATAAGTGAAAAAAAAAATATTGTGACTCTATTCTGGAAGAAAGTGTTTTGTGTGATTATTTCTATGCTTGCTGTGAACTTTTATGATTATGCACACATGAATTTTAAAATAGACAATATTTATTTCATTTTAACTAAAATTTTAGTCCAATTTTGACATTTTAAAAAGAAACTAATATTTTATTTTAAGTAAGTATAAAATAAAAATTATCAAATAATTTAATTTTAACCAACCTTTTTTCCCGGGAGAGGATGACAACACTAATTAAAACGATATTAGCAGTATTAGTAGTATACTAGTATCAACTTTCTTTCCACCGCCTCTCTCCTTTTCCTATTATATCTCCTCTCCTTTTCGTATTATATCTTCTCCGGCAGTCGTCCCTCACTTCTCTGCTTCTCTCGTGCAAGTTCACCACCTCTCTCTTTCTCTCTCTCCTCCAACACTTCATCAATTTTCTATAAAGAAGATCATAATCTTGTGTAAGCAGCCATGGAGTTCTCTTTCAGGCAAGTTTCTAAGATTGTGAAACCCCAATGGGAATCATCGAAAGCAATCATTCGAATTAACTATATGATGGTCAATCGGTTTTTACGGTCACTAGAGGAGGAGGATGAAGATCAGTACATAGATGTACCATATCATCAACAGTCCATACCATTCATTTGGAACCTCAGTGATTTCTTGCTTCCTCATTTAACCTCTCAACATGTTGAAGAGATGTTGGATAGTTTTTCCATTTATACCGGTCACCGAGTTCTCACTGTAGATAAGATCACATCACAACTTCGACATCATGTGCAGGCTGCGGTAACCGGCAGCACATTATCGGTCGAGTATGAAGTGTGCTTGCTGTACTATCAAACAGTTGAAAGGGAGTCACCCATTGATGAGTCACTCGAGTTTGCTAGGCGGGTTTCTACACCGGCGTTGAAGTCTGCGGTGGAAGAACTGACGAGAAGCAACTTTCAGGGAAGCGAGTTTAGAGATTCGATGTGCATAGTCTGTCAAGAAGAGTTCTCTACGGGCGAGGAGACGATAGAGATACCTTGCTCTCACGAATTTCACACTCACTGTCTTCTTACTTGGTTCATGGAAAATCATACTTGTCCAATTTGCAGATTTGAGTTGCCAAAGCAACTTGAGTAGATGTTTTAATCTTCTCTCTGTTTCTTTTTTCTTGTTTGGGTCTTGTTTTTTATCGATTTATAGATGTTTCGGTCTTTTTTCTTTGAATGATTGGTCAGAAAATCAATGATACTTCCATCTAATTGAGAAGTCACAGCAAATTCTTCTGTTGCTGTAGGACTTGTTTGGTAATTCAGAATTTCTTTCTTAGAGGAAGCAAAATTTTATAATCTTCAATGAATCTTTACGAAGGTATGAAAATAATTAGCAATACATGAATCTCTCATGTATCTATTGAAGTTGTTATGATCTTGTACATAACCCAGTTCAATCAGAACCCGAATACCTGAAACCAGGGGTATAAAATTCGGTGGGGCCGATATATCGGCTGATAAATTTCTCTCTCGTCTTTTTTCTTTTTTAAAAATATCCATATTTTTATATATTTTAATTTTCTGAATTAAAAAAATAGAAAAATGAAAGGAATTGGTTTTTTTTTAAAAAAAAATTGAAAACGCCAATATTAGCCGATATACCGGCCTGGGCTCACCACCAATTTTTTTTTTTAAAAAAAAAAAAAAGAAAAAATCCGATATTTAAACTCTACAGTCGATATTTAACCCAGTTGGCCTTTAGTGGTCGAATCCCATGGGTAATGAATCCGGCCGAGTTAAACCTTGAATCACTTGATCGTGACCACATATCGACTTTGCAATTCACTTTTGCCTTTTCTAAGTAGATTAATATTTTATGATTTTCAAACTAAATGTGTATTTATCTTAATTATATGCATGTAAAGTTCTTGCCAAGCCATTCATTTGGACAAGCCTTTCCCAAAATTTAAAGTTTGTGGTATCCATATAGTAGGGGTCCAATCTCGTATCGGCCGAGATATTTCAGATTTTGGACGCCCAAGCTATCTCGGCCGATACAAGATGTATTGGCTGTACAAGCGAGATCTCTGCCGATATCACTGAAATCTCGCCGATATCGGCCAATACAATATATCTCAGCCGAGATTTGGACAAAAGAGAGAAATATCGGCCGATATTCATGGGCCCAAGATCTCGGTCCCAGTTTTTTTTTTTACCCATGCCATATAGTCAGTCCATACATAAGTTCAGATTCATTAAGTTGGATCTTAAGAGAGCAGCCCACCAATAGCTCGGTTACTGGAGAGTCCAAAGTCTTTTTCAACTTTAGTTTGTCAAGAGGTATTGTCTCAAGTCTAAAAAAGAATTAGGGTCGGATTAAAGATCACTGGGTTTGGATACTAATATAAAAGACTTTCGGTTGTATCTTTCATAATTGTTAAATTTAATTATAAAAAATCTTTTTCAAAATTTTAATTAATTTTTCCATGAATTTTCTCTATTTTTAGATAATAATACAATAAAGTTTTAGAGTCTCCCCGAATTGAGGTGAGTTTTGGTTCATTGTTCTTTGAATTTAATTTGGATTTGTATTTTAAATTAAATCTAATCTAAGTATTTAGATTTGAAATTTTGCATGTTGAGTTTAATTTCATGCCTGCACTTTTCCCTTTATTGATTAAATTTTAATTCTACATCCAAATTGGATCTTAGAACGTTCAGTGTTTGACAATTCAAATTAGTGATGGATTTAATTCCATACATGCTTTTGATTCAATCAATGCATTCAAAAAACAATTTCACATTGACATTCGATTGAATATCTAATTTCATTGATAAGTTGATTCCGTCTACTATTCTAATGAAATTAGTGTCATCTTTCCTTTCTTGAGAGTGTCGGTATAATCAAGGCCCTTTTAGGGTTTCATCCATTGAGATCCTTGATTCACATTGAAAAATTCAAATCTAAAATTTATTCCAAAAAATATAAACAACAGATCTTAGAGAAAAAATTTAAAAAAAAAAAATTGATGGAAAAACTTAAAATTGAAAGAAAAGTTAGGAATTAACAAATACATTTATCATTTGAAGAACTTGCTTTTAATTTCTAAACCCTTTTTAAATCATATCCAATCTAGATTCAACTTTCAAAATAGTAAAAATAGATTTTTTAAATGATCACTTTTACACCGTATCGGCCGGTAATATACAATTGAATTATGGACTGTATTAGTCGATAATATTTTTTTTGAGCAGTAACAGAAAATTTCATTGAAGAAGAATGAATAAATATAAGGGAAAGGTCTACAAGAATTAGACCTAGGGCTGCAACTCAGGTTGGGAGGGTCGGGTTTCTTAAAACCCAACCCAATCTGAGTTGATATATAAAGAATCCGACCCGGCCTAACACGAATTCTCAACCCGAACTCTATAACCCGATCTGACCCGAATTCTAACCCGAACAACCCGAATTCTGACCCGACCCGCATTTTGAACCCATTTTAGCCGGGTAGGGTCGGGTTAACTTGTAAAATCCTCAACTCGGCCCGACCCGAATTTCATGCGGGTTTTTATCTTCTCAACCCGACTCGACGCGCTGGCCTGAAATTCTTGACCTGACCCGCATGATTTCTTGGGTCGGGTCGGGCCAAAACCCGACCTGAGTTGCAGCCCTAATTAGACCACAAAAAGAAAAGGAGCAAACAAGAAAAATACAAAGAGAAAAATCAAATGAAGAAAACTCTCACAAAATGATTGTCGACTCCCAATTTAGCGAAATATTCTGCTACACCATTAATTATATTAGTCGATAATATAGTTGTAGGACTGATATAATATATATCAATATATATAAAATTGATAAGTATAAACCAATAGAATTCAGGCCGACTTGAATCCAATCCGATAGACAGCTATGCCAACCAACCATGGATTAAGTATGGATGAAACCATAAATGGCTATTGCTAACTTGGTGTTTCAATATCTTAGGTTATTGCAGGGGTCCAAAATTCGGTGGAGTCAATATCTTGATTCCACAATATCGACTTTCTCTCTCTTTTGGGTCAAATCTCGGCCGAGACTGAGATTATCGGTCGAGATGGTAAGATCTCGATCATATCAGCTGAGATCTAGACCCCCGGGTTATAATAGTTGAGACATGTATGTGGAGCTCTTTAATCTATCAAATCATACTTAAGAATCTTGAAAAGCATCTGGGTCTGTCGTAAACTATATGCAAAGATTATTAATTTCCCAATTATTGATGTTGGAGTCTTCAAATCTGGGCTTTATGTGTGTCACTATTTTATAATCCATTTACATATAATGTGCCTTTTAGAGCAAGCACATGCTACACTTCATCATGTCTCATGCCCATTGTCTTCATCTTTCCACTTTTATTCTTCTAACTACTGTCCAGGTAAAACCTAATATGAGATAATTGAGTCACAGAGTTTTACAACTCAGTTTGAATTATATAGCACTCAATAATAAAAAATATTAAAATTAAAATTGATAAGGATGTGGTATCCAATAAATAAATAAATAAATAAATTGAGTTATAAAAACTCATGATTTAACTATGTTATACTAGAGTTTTTTATTTAAAAATATTTAAAATAGAGAGCCCAGAGTTATGTTGTCACCAAATTATGTAAGGCCACGTGGTATTCTTTACAAATCCAAACAATCTATAATTTTTAATAAAGTAAAAGTGATGTAGTATTGCTATATATAAAACCCTAGCCAGGTGTTTCTGGATTTTTTAATCAAACATCAAAACAAACATCCACACGAAGAAAACACAATTTTTACCCATCTTCAAATAATAATCGAGTAAGTTCCACTAAGTATCAAAAGATACAAATTTATCTCTCAAATTACAAATCCAAACCGAATTCAACTCTTCTCTCACAAAGCAAATTAGTCTATCGATCAATTATATGGGTGTAGCTCAATTAGTTGCCTCCCGTCTCAGGGTGTGAGAAGTTGCAGGTTCCAGCCCCTATAGTCTAACCTTTGTGTGTCTTTTTTACACTCGATATCCCATATTTTTTCACACGTAAATTCAAAAAAAAAAAAAAAATTCTCTCTATCAATTACAAAACACAAAAAACGAATGTCCATTTTTTACCTTCTCTATTTTCACAAAAACACAGCCACTGTATGACCTCTCTGCAATTTCCTCTTATACATATTTTTCCTACGAATAAAAGGAAAGGAGAGAAGATAGAAAGTAGAAAAACGAAAAACAGGAAATTTCTTCCAGACAAAGAATCTATCTAGATTATTAAGATATCTTAATTATCTAGATAGATTCTAACACAAATCGAGCTAACCTTATATAAACACAAGGCAAGTATCAAAGAGTAGAAGAGCCTATTCATCACCCAGCTGTCACCACTCTCCATTGTTTCTTTTGCTTTTGTAAGTGCAGTAGTTGGGTAGACTTCTTGAGAGGGAGAGAGAGACGCAGAGATGGAACCACCTTCTTCTCAGGAGATGTCTGCAGAGGATATACAAGAAAAGATTGCCGACGAATGGTATTTATTTCAACTTTCTAAGCTTTCTTTTCTCTATTTTCTTTTTATAATAGGTCTATTCTCACTTTACATCAGAGGTGAGATTAATCTTATGAATAAACAAAACCACCTGAAAACTTCGTGTATCAAATTAGTCCAAAAAGATCTAGTCTAATTACCCAACTTTCGAACTTTTCTTTGCCCCATTTTTTTTGTTCTATGAGCCTATGGATTTCTAATTTTTCTTAATATTCTTTTGCAGCTGCTCCTGTTGTTATGATTGTATAGGCAGCTGCTTGGATTTCTTTTGTTGTTCCTAGCTTTGTTGGAGGTGGCAGCAGAACTCACTGCCCAAGTGTTTTACTTTTACCTCCTCTGTATTTTACTTTTACCTCCTCTTGTAAGAATGGGGCTTTGTAGTTCCTTCTGATGTAATTTCTCTGATCTGCGGACTTGCTTTTTTCTGTTTTTTTTTTCTTTTCTTTTTAAGACTGAATGAAGAGATTAAGAGAAGAGAGGATGGAGCTTGATTGAGGGTATCTGTGAAAATAATTGGAGTTGTGTTTTTCCTTGTGAATTAAGGAAAGAACCAGACTTTGTTCTAGGAATAAAAAAAAATACGAAATCTCTAAATATAAAAATACAATATTTAGTAATGACTAATTAGGGAAAATTTAATCAATCTAAATATATCTAATTAGATTCTAACAGTATCCTTTCATTGGCGGTATTGTAATTTAAATTTATTTCCTTTGCAGACTTTAATTGTTAACCTTCCTTCTTAGTATTAAAAAAGATTTTCATTTGAAATTCACGTTTTCAGTAACACTCGACACTGATATACAGGACAATATTTTTTTTTCTTATTTTTCATATCTACACTTCTAATGTATTCTCTAGCAATCATTTTCTCACACTATTGAAAACTCTTTTTCCAAACGTAAAAAAATTAATTTTTTACCCTTCTTCTTCTACTTTTGAAAACTTTTTCCAAACAACGGGTACTCATAATACCCAACAACCCCTCAAAAATTTACCCCCCTTCCAAACTCAGCCAACGTGTTCGAGTGGAGTCATGTTCGGGGTTTGAATTGGGTTGATTATAGGTGTTAGTAGTTTTCTATCTAACTCAATCTAGGATTTTAACTATTGACATGATTCGACTTGATTTGAACTAAATTTATAAAAAAATTAAAAAATTGAAAAGGGAGAGAAAATCTTATTTTTAATAGAAAACTTAAGGTAAAAAGACTTTCTTTTCATCTAAACATATTAAAGATATGAAAAATTGAGACAATAGACTAAGATTTGTTTTAACTTGGTGGGTGTACATAGGCTAAAATTAATACAAAAAAATAAATAAATTTTCTAAATACTAATGTAATTCAATTTGAGTTCGAGACCTCTCTACTCAATCCAATCCAAATTTATTCCGGGTCAGATCTGGTCGGGTTAAAAAAATTTAAGAAATGCATGACCCAAACACCCAATTTTTCTCATTCGGGTTGGTTGAACTTAATTTTTTTTTAAAATACATTACCCAAAGTTTAAGTGATTTCGATCTACTTCTAAACAATATTATCAATTGAAGCCATTTAATATGTTATATTATGCAGGAGTCAAGTTCATTTATATGCAAATGAGTTTAATTGTAAAGGTGGGTTCGGGTGGATATGGATAGTCAGATTGACCTTTTAAGAAATAGGTAATTAGATTTATAATTTTACAATTGTAAGAATATAATTTAATTAATTCTTTCAAAATGATTTTTTAGTTGGACATATATTCAATTATTAATTTTTTCACAGATCCATCACCGCTTTATTTATTGAATCCATACTTATGGCATAGGCAAATATGATGGATAACGGTGTACGGTGATCAACTGATCATCCTTTATTAATTAATTTGCTAATTAATCCAATGATTAAAAGTGATATGACTAATGACTCAGTTTAATTATAATATATTAACGTATTGAATAAAACAATTTTCTCAAAATAAACTTGAGATTTTTAATATCACCATTTTTAAAAATTATATTTAAAATTTGTTATCGACTTTATTTAAGTAAATAAAGTGTTCGTTGAAAAGAAGATCTACTTCAACTATTTGGGTTAATCCGAATCAGATAGTTATATATGTAATTTGAACTAATATTTTAATTCTTAAATCAATAATTATTTCTTTGAATTTTTATGGCTGTTGATTTTGCAGAGTGGTATGCAGAAAGGGGTCAGGTCGAGCTTGAATTTGAATCTTGTGTTGAGTCCCCATGAGACAACCACATTATCTGAACAGAACTAATTGTCTCCGGCACCGCCGCCCTGCCGTCGAGTTTCAAGCAAGCGAGTTTGGAGATTTAATATGCAGAGTCTGATTTTTCTTGTTTTGTTCTCCTCCACTTTTGTATTTTTATTTGTTTGTTGCCACCGTTTCCACTGTGAATTACGTTCATGTAGAAACTTCTTCTGTCACAAATTATCAAAATGAAAAGGTTCTGCAATTCTATTTATTACTTTATTAGGGCTGAAATTGGATCAAGTGAGATCGGGTTACTAATATATGAAAGTCAACCCGATGTGACCTGAACATCTTGACCCAATCTGATCCGAATTATAACTCGACTCAACCTGAAACTCAGTCCATCCTTATTTTGAATCTAGTTTAGCCTACTTTTTACCGAATTGGGTCGGGTTTGATCAGGTCGAATCAGGTTAACTTAAAAATCTCTCAACCCAACTCGACCCGAATTCAATGTGGGTTTCTGACTTCTCAACCAAACCCGACCCGCTGACCAGACCCACATGATTTTCGAGTCGGGTCATGCGGGTTCGGGCCAAAACCCGACCCGAATTTCACCCCTACTATTTATCAGTATCATTGTAGCGTTTTGTGGTATTTTCAGTTGTGTATTGTATTTAAAAACACAAGCTAATTTTGGGATTTTAGAAAAAAAAAAAACTAAGCACACCTTAATCAACCTGATTCTTACAAAATTTCATTCTCCAAAAATGGAAAGTGATAGCTTGTTAATCGACGCATTTAAAAAAAGAAAAATAAACTTCATTATTAACTTGATGAGAGAAAAAAAAACCTTTATCCAATTTTTAATTTTATTTTCTTGGTAATAAGTTGTGAAAGAATTTTTTTTTAAATATTTTTTCCATGCCCTTCTCCTCCTGACTAGCTTTTATGACATTAAGGACAGGAATTCTCTTGTTAACTACTACTAATCATCTGCCAATGCATGAACAAGAAAAATCATAAAGGACACTTTACAATGAAATTTGTGAAATTTTAATTACACTTTTTTTTGGTGCGCCTTTCGAAAAGCTTGAAAATATTGCTTCAAAAGATCTTAAACCCCTAAATAATTTGTATTCTTAGTTTAAAGAAGTAAGAATTCAAAGTTTAAATCTCATTTTGTCTTAAAGAATGATTATTTTTCGTAGTTTTACTTAATGTATGTAGATTAGAAGACTTACATATGTTTGAAGGACTAATTATATACCTTTTGAAGGGATTAATACGAGACCAATCATTCAACCATCAAGGCAAACAAAGATGAGGAGAAACATGCGATCAGTAGTAAACTTCCACCATTCTAAATTATTGGTTCCCTACCTTTTGTTCTTAAAAATAACCTTGACAAAATTTAAAGGAGGCTTATTTGGGACAAATGTAAAGGTAAGCTATCATTTCCAAAAGTGAATTACAAGATCATTGTTTTAAAGTTGAATTGAATAATATTGTTTAATGTTTTAAAATGCATTGTCTTTTGCAATTTTTCATGTATGATTCTAGTTGTAATTTGATTTCCACCCTTTTTCTAGTAATTTGTAATTTAATTTAAATTTTAAAATTTACTATATTTTATATATACTATTAATTAGGCAATGCAATATTATGATCGATGAGTGCGACATGAGGCCACACTGTGATACGCAACAAGAGACTACCATTGTGATCTACGATAAGAAATGGGGCTAAGTCCATATTTTAAAATTTTCAAAATGTCATTATCTTTAACTACTGAATTTTATGTTCATTTAAAATCATGATTTAATCACTCTTTTGAAGAAAATTTATGGTGGATAGCGTATTAAAAGTTAATTATTTTAATGGGCCATCACCACCCCATGGCCCACACTTAGGTGAGGACAGTACTGGATCTTTTGGATCAGCACCTCTTTTGTCGATTTGAGGATTCTTGAGAGAGGAGAGAGAAAATTTTGTTTGATAATTATAAACAAGAGTAATTTAATATATTAATAATTTTATAAGAATTAATAATTTTATTAGAATTAATAATTTTATTAGAATTTAAATAATAAAAAAAATAAAAATATAATTTTATGAAATATAATTATTAAAAGATATTTATCAATTAAAAAATACTCAAAAAGAGTTTTAAAAAAGGGAGCGAATTTTTTTTTACCGTCACTCCTCGGTTACCAATAAAGTTGAATAAAAAATCCCTCCTACCCCACCCCAACCCGAACGCAGCCCGACTTCCGGAGGGGCGGCGACATTTGCCATAGAGGCACTGCTGCAACATCTCAGCTCCAACTTTGTCTACAACCGGTTCAGGTATACCATTTCTTTTCTCTCTCTCATTTTCTTGTTTTTACATCTCTATTCTGGCAAAGAAAACCTGAATTTTCTTGCTCTTCATTTCTCTATCCAGATGGGTCATGTCCTATCTGTCATGTGAAGAAAAGCAATTTGTTGGAAGGGTTTCTCTGCCCTTTCCTTCCCCTTCCTGATAGAGTTAATTTTGAAATGTGAAATAGCATTTTTATTTTTATTTTATTTCTTCTTCCCTTTTACAAAATGGGTTGTGCCCATCAGTGGTGACTGAGCTTCATAGAACCCTCATTTATCAAAGTTCTTCCTTTCAAAAGAAAAATGAATTACATGGTAACTTCAAGTTGCTCCGTTCTTTCGTGGCCTTTTCTCCTCATCATCTCTCATTTCCATGCTTTCTTTAATCACATTCAAATAGTGAAATATTGAATGCTTTCTTTTTGTTTTTCTGAAGCAGACAACAAGACATCTATTGATGATGGAAGCTAGAGATCACAGTTCTTTACTCAAAAAAGACTGGATTAGTGCTTTGCCGGACAGTCTTCTCATGGACATTCTCTCTTTTTTGAACACCAAGGATTCTGTTCGGACAGGCATTTTGTCAAGAAGATGGAGGGGGCTTTGGTCTTCCACTCTCGATTTCCAATTTGATTACAGAAATTTTCATGATGTCAAGAATTTTATAAGATTTGTGGACCGGTCGCTTATTCGCCATGTTGCTGGAAAGATAAAAAAATTTCGTTTAGACTTTCATTACAATGAGAATCTTTTTGCTTCTTCTCGTAGGTATGCTTCTCATGTAGATGCTTGGATCCATTATGCAGTGACGAAGGGTGTAGAGGAACTTATTTTGAACAATTATGGAGATATCGGTGACTACTATGTTTTGCCTTCTTTGCTACTAAAATGTGAGACATTGACTTCCTTAAAGTTGAGGAGATGTGACATTTTGCTCCCACATGATTTTATACGCCTTAAATCACTCAGAGTATTGTCTTTGAAGTACATGGAACCACCTGATTTTGTGATGCAACGATTGCTTGACGGGTGTCCACTGCTTGAAGATTTTAATCTGACAGAATGTGTTCTTGATGATGGTTGTGTCCTCCATGTTTCTTCTTCAACTTTGGACTTGCAACTTAAGCGTTTAACAATTGGACGCATTTGGCGGGTTAATGAAATTGAGATTGAAGCCCCAAACCTTCAAATCTTGAATCTTTTTTATTGTGTGCCCGACAACATAAAGGTTTTTGATCCATTTAAATTTCAAGTCCCAAGCCTCAAAATTCTGAATGTTTCTCTTAGCTTAAGCAACATTGATGCTCAGTATTCTTTCAAGGATATGTTAATGCTTAAGGAAGCATACCTTGATCTTCAGTTTTCCATTATTTCGCTAGAGGAATATCATTCGAAGTTCTATCCCATTGTATTGTCATTGCTTAAAGATGTTTGCCATGCCGAAGTTCTTAAACTATCCAATCAATGTGTTCAGGTATGCATTATGGCTTTCACAATATTCCTCATTTTTTCAATATTTACTTGCTTGGGATTATGCTACCTGCCTTTCCATTTTTCGCTACATTAAATTTTTCAGGAGAACTAAATTTCAAATTGTGCGTGTTAACTTTTTCATACAATATATTATATTGCATACTCTTTCATATTGGCCTTTCAATTCCTTTGAATGACCACATTCATCCATCATTCAAAAAAAGGACTATATTCATTCATTAATTAATTGCATTTGTCTTTATTCACTATGGCATTGATGGAATTTGAATAACCTAAATGAGTATGAGCGATATACATTCATTTTGCTAAACCTTGTTTTCTTCAGGGTCATATCTTTTCTATGCCTACTCATATCTAAACAATTAGTTCCTTGTCGCTCTGAGAATTGAAATAATAGCATCATCATTACAATAGTCACTAATCCCATCTATATGGGGTTGTGTTTCTAAGTTCTACTTTTTTATTTTACCTTTTTACCCTATTGAGGAATTTAAATAGTAACATGAGGGCAAGAATTTTATTTGTTAATGAAGGAAATGCAGAGTATTTTCTAATAATCATTTAGGTTAACAATATAACACCCTTTATTGCTTGAGCAAATATATTAATATCCCAAGTTTCTACTATCACTATTTATTCATTTTATCCTCTCCTTTTTTACTTCTCTTTTTCCCCTTGCTCGAAATTTGATGTTTTGAGAAATGAATTTGGGTGAAAATGTTTTGAAAAATTAAGACTATATTTTAATAGGCATGATAAGAACCTGTAGTATAACTGGTAAGAGTTCCTTGTTACAGCCTAGAGGTTGGAGGTTCAAGTCCCATGGGCGTAGGGTAGTTGGTCCATGGAAACAACTTGTCAAATTCAAATATAAAGGCTAAACCTATATTTATGATGATGATTTTAACAGGAGACATGGCTTGTATTGAAGAGATCTGCGATTAGATTGAAATGGACTACTCCATGTGTCTATGAAAGAATCAATTGAGATACTAAGTATAGGGAATACCTGCCTAGGAAAACTAAATGGTTCTCAATCCTTGACTTTTCATAGATATAGGTTTCTTTTCAATGTAGTATATATTATAGCCCTTTGATTAACAACTTAAAACTATACAGAATGGAAAATATGCACTAGATACAAGCAAGATGATGATATGGGAATTACGGCCAAAGGGGTTGTCTTTGATATTGTAGTTTATCAAATGCTTACATGTTTTTTGGTCTCTAATAAACAGTCAAGTACATCTTTTCAACGTTTTGGGCCGCTGAATTTTTTTTGACGACTTCTATTACAAGGATCTAAAGGACTTGAGATGAGTCACCAAACCCAAAAGGTGCATCTATGAAATCCTGAAATAAATAGAACTAGGAAAGTATCTATAATTAACAACGACTAAACATCAACTGCAATGCTAAACAAACTAAAAGAAACTATTAAGGTAGCATTTCTTGGAATGTGCTTGTGAGAGTGATCACTGACCAATATTAGATGTCTTACACCTTCAACAATATCTGCTAGAGACCAAGGATAGCAAAGGGTTCAAGATTCTTCACCTAATGAGCTGTTGTGGATGAATCCCCTTTAATTTGAGTTATAGTAATCCCAAGATCTTTCAGATCCTTGCAGGGTCCAGTAACTTGCTGGGCAATCACAACCCATTCAGCTTTCTGTCCGATTCAGTGAACTCGGTACACGGGTCGAGGCCAGGGAGTCCCGAAGAGATCAATCGGTCAAGCCACCTAAACTAATACTTGTAAGAGATTTTTTTCTGCTATTTCCATTTGTAGCTTGAGCCTAAAAAGAAAATTAAGAATCATGCTTCCCATGAAATCTCTAATTACTTCCCCAATTCCCACCCATTCATTATCCATGTAATAACTGACACCAAAATTGAGTTCATGGAAGCTTTCCGGAGGGCTATGTGAGCTAATTTTCTTTCTAACATGCAAGAATACTTTTTAAATTCTGATTTTGAAACTCCTTTGAATAATGAAAGAACAAGTGCCCATAATATAGTCTTCAACTCAACTTTCTCCACCACTTGAGAAACTGGATTGGATTTACTTTTAAATGCCCTGCTGTTTTTGTTGTGCGATGAACCCACAAACATCCAATCGAAAATCACAAATTCAAGCAAGCACACACACAAGAAAAGGACACAAATTTGACGTGGTTCGGCAACATTGCCTACATTCACGAGTGTGATCAATCCACTAAAAGGAAGTTACCAGTCAGGTTATAAGGATTTCACACCAATCCTACCCACCCTTCCTTTCCGTCTCTCCTTTCTCTCCTGTTTTCAGAGGCCAAAGAAAACCCTACAGAAAGATACAATATATATTGTTGCTTACAAAAGACTGGGCCCAACCGACAACTTAAGCCCAAAAGGGCTTTAAGCCATAAATCCAACAAACTCTACCTTAGTGAAAAAGCCCGTTACCATGAAGATTGTTGCCCTATGTTTTTGTCACCTCTACCTGCTGTGCAGCACCTACAGTTCCGCATCTTCTGTAAGACACCCATCCCCACGCCTGGGATAATCCACTAGTCAAAGACTGATCAGCCCCCCAACTGGACTCCACCTCGAACATGACTGCCGAGGTTCCTGTCACTGCTCTAACCACTCCTGACTCCTCCAAGAGAGATGATCAATGAGTTTAAAGTCCAAAAATCATTCCTGTTTAGAGAGCCGAAGACAAATTCCGCAATGCAAACCTGGTTTCTACCTTGTCTACCATCTCAGACAATCAGGTCCAGTCCCTTGTCCTAAGAAATCCTCTCTGTCCTGAGAACAAAGTCAAACACAATGAAACATGTGTTTCCTGGTCTTTTTCCTGTTCTCCAATTTGTTCCACTCTTTTTCCAAATCAACACCGGTCACTACATAGATCTCCTCGTTGCGAATGCATAGGCGAAGACGGATCTCAATTCCGAGTCCGTGTGACTTCAAAAACTGCAACTCAATCTTGACCATTGATTTCTTTTAACTGAAGGAATATCTTAATTGTGGTCTTGCAGTTCACCTGAAATTGTAGTCATGCGGATCACCACACAAACAGTAATGTGGTCCTGCATACTACCCTAATCCGTAGTCCTTCGTGACTACCTGAATCATGGTCCCTTGGGTGCACAAAAACAAGCCGTCTTCCAAACCATTAAACCTTTTTTTTTTTAACTGCGGTGTCTCTCCACGATCTTGTTCTTACCAACCGCAGCCTGTCGTTTTCAGGGCCAACGTGCAAACAACACGACTCTCAGAAAGCCACTGCTCCAACCGTTTTCGGCGTAACTGCCTTCCTCCGGCTTCTGCTGGTCGCAGCTCGTCTCCCTGCTGCCGATGTACTCCTAGATCTGACCGAACTCAGGATTTTTGGAAACCCTCGTCTCAAATTTGCACGAGCCGTTTCCTTTACCTGCAGTGATGACCTGGCTGGTGGTACAACTGCTCTCTGTCTCTGCTCACAGATCAAAAATTGTTGTGTGATGAACCCACAAACATCTAATCACAAATCACACATTCAAGCAAGAACACACACAAGAAAAAGACACAGATTTTACGTGGTTTAGCAACATTGCTTACGTCCACGGGGTGCGATCAATCCACTAAAAGGAAGTTACCGGTCAAGTTACGAGGATTTCACACCAATCCTACCCACCCTTTCTCTCAGTCTCTCTTTTCTCTCATGTTTTCACAGTCCAAAGAAAACCCTATAGAAAGATACAATATATACTGTTGCTTACAACAGACTGGGCCCAACCGCCAACCTAAGCCCAAAAGGGCTTTGAGCCATAAATCCAACAGTTTTCTCTTCATCCACAAACACCAGAGCGTAGTGAACAAAATTAGATTATAGAAAACAGACAGCTCAACAGGAACTTTCCTCTGTCTTCGACAGTTTATGAGAAGCTCAAACTTCAAGAGAAAGTCCCTCACTTAAAATAAATTCAAAATTTGAGCCCAAACCTTGTATGAATAAGGGAAATGCAAAAATAAATGGTTAACAATTTCTAAATCATTCAAGCAAAGATGACAGATAATTGTTATCATAATTCTTCTAGTCCAGAGACGATCTATAGTGGGGATTTTGTCAAACCTGCTAGCCAACTGAATATCAAGACTCTAGTGAGTTCTTGAATTTTCTAAATGCTTGGGTCTTTTCTAGGATCTTCTATGGGCTAGGAGTAGAAAAGTTGATGGGATTTGACAGTGAAGTTACCATTTCTAGCAGGCACCATACCCTATAAACCTTTCCTTGCTCATGAATAAGGATTGTATAAAGGTTTGCAAGAGGGAAACCATTTCATCAAAGTCATCATCCTTAAGATCTCTTTTAAAAGTAGGAGACCACTGAAAATCTACCATGACTTTATCAACATATCGTCAGATAGAGCACTCTTTCTCCACTGTGGTATTGAAAAGATTTTGATATTTGACAGAGGTGTTTGTCTCCCCACATATAGATGCATCTAGAATTTATGCAGAGTTTCATCTTTAACTCCATATCTAATCCCTTTAGAAAAAGAATCTACTGGTAAGCTCTTGAAAGAATGAACTTTGTTTAATTCAGACCACATCTCATTGCGCCTGTAATTAATGTTTGAGCTTTAAATTAAAGAAAAAAATTCCTTTTTTCACTGGAAGATGGGTCCTCAATACTACTCAAAGATTGCAAAACTTGCTATTTTTTAACCTTCTTTACTAAATTTAAGTTTGTTCCATTCTAACAGAATCCGTCAGTAAGTCCCCACTGAATTTTTTCGCGAACTAAACCTCTTTTGATGCCAGAGAGTTTGACTGTTTAAATGATTAGTCGAGACTGTATGGATGTCCCTGTAGTTGCCTTGATTTGTTTAGGCTGTCATAGTTTCAAGATAAAACCATTCTTTTCATGTTAAATTATCAATTTTTTTTTTTTTGGTTGCAAATGAGATATTGCATTGAAGACTAAATTAATCATTCCATAACTATTGATCCTTCCATTGCCATATTTTTGAACGCCATCATAACATCATTTGTGACAAGTATCTGACAATTGTCCCATCTATTGGAGGTTAGTTTTGTGAGTTCACTTCCCTATCAAAAGTTGTCTTTGTGAGGTTTACCACAAAGATTTCTGCCACATGTCATGTACCTTTTCTTTTGGAATTATGTTATCACATTTCTTGTTTCTTATTTCATAGTTTTTTTTTTGTGTGTGTGAAGCTAATGTCCATTCCAGCATTGAACGATCTCTGTGACTTCATTCCCAAGACTAAGTGTCTCAAAATAGAGGTTGGATTACACAAATATGACCTCCCTGGGATAGCTAATTTGTTGAGTAGATCTTTTGATCTTGAGACTCTTGTTATAAAGTTGGGTTCTTCTTTTTCTCTTAAGGTAAAAAACCACCTTATTTCCTTTTCTTATTATTATCATTGTCATCATCACACTATCACCATATATATATATATATATATATATATATATATATATTTTAACTGAACCTTTTGGTGTAGTTTGTACTTGATAGAGCCTGAAGTTTAACAATTTCATTTTCAGTTTGATGAGGAATTTTGGTTAAAATTTTACTTCGATGAGTGGGAATATTGGGAGTCATCAACATTTGCATTTCCATGTTTGGAGCATCACCTAAAGACTATAGAGATTTCTGGTTTTGTGGGACAATGTGAACCAGATGATTGTGACATCGGTAGTCTATTGAAGAAGCTAGACAAGCAGATACTTCTACTGAGCTTTTTATTGAAAAATGCACGGGTGTTAGAGAAAATGAGTATCAGATCGTCTATACCTAGCTCATTGCAGCTGGAGGAATGGCTGCAGTTGAGATACACGGCAATTCAAAAGGTAAACGCCATACCTAGAGCGTCTTCCTGTGCAGTAGTAGTGCTTCTCTTTGATGAGTAGAATACTTGAAAACTTTGGTGGTGCTGTTTGGCTCATCAACTTCTCTTTGATGAGTAGTTGACATTTACATGTTTTGGTTTTTGAAATATATTCTGTAAAGATCTCTGTCAACCATTGGTGGGTAGCATGTAATATACTTGGTGAAGTAGTAAAGTTGTTTGCAAAGTGTATTAGTTGTATCATATGTTGATTCAGTGTTAGTCTTATCTAACATTTGGATGGGCATTTAGTAGATAAATGATTTAGTGCAGCAGATGGCATCACTATTTTTTTCTTTAGCCAACTCTAGATCTGCCCATGATATTTCCAAGGCTCTCAAGTTATTTGAAGTTGAGGTTGGTCTCAAGGGTGTGTGTTTATAATGAGACCAGCTTCAATATGCATGTAGTCCGTGATTCCATGGGATCAACCTTTCAACTGGCAAGGCAAACAAACAAAGATAAGGGGGTGTTTGCAATTGAGGCAAACGATTAGGGCAATTTTTGTAATTATTGAAATTTATTGAATTAAAAAATAAAAAAAATAAAAAATGGTATTTTTAATTAAAACAAAAAAATTTGGAAGAAAGAAGAAGAATATCGGCTGATGTAACGGTGGTAGAAAATACTGATATTTATTTATTTTTAAATGGCTGATATTTGGCCGATAATATCATCAATATATATCATATCAGGATATATATCAGCCCTCAAAATAGCGATATTTTACATAGGTCTCATATATTTGAATTCATTTTATATTTTACATGGATGTGAAGGGTATAAAGTTTTACTGTCAAAATGTCTTGACTTTCAAATTTTGATGGAGTAAAAGCCATCGATTTTTAAAAGTCTAAAATCAAATGATAGGATGATCGAATGGTGGTGAAATCTTACACAAACTACTCATAAGGTTCTCTTTATATCACACCCAACCATGTGGATTCTCAAATCCATTGATATCACTTTTTATTTTATTTTATTTTAAATCCATTTTTTGAATAATATTATAAATATCGGCCGATATATTGGTTGATATTGCCTATAACATCAGTGTACGGTTGATATGTGTCCTATCGAATGATACATATCGGACAATTATAGGAGCTCTTTGTGAAGATAATAAAAGAAATGAGGCACTACCCTTTTCTTCCAAAAATCATTTCCCCATAATAAGTAAAAAGGGAAATTTCCTTTCTCTATTAACACATCATTATATTCATTTCCAATAAAAATAAAGCGTTTATGCAAATAACCAAAAGATTGAGTTACCATAACCCACAGTGCCAGACATGACACCAAATTTAACCGTGCTTGTTAGAATACATCCGAACTAATTTTTAGAAAGAATTCATTTCCTCAAGGAAATTAGACTTCCTCTTTGGAGATTTAACTTGAAGATCTCTACTCCAATGTCCCTGCCTGTATCACACTAATCTACATGTACCATGGCAGTGGAATGGTTTTTCTAGCTCTTAGATACATAGCCATCATAATCATGAGATGGTTACATGCATCAATCCAGCTAATCTCCAAAGGTTTTTCAACTATCTACACCTGCCTCTCATTTGAAATGATATTTGAACCTCAGTTACGGATGCAAATCGAATAAGGAAAAAACGATACCGAAGACGATTTTGCAACTATCATGATAAAATTGAAGTTATAAGATTGAACCAAATTAAGTTTTACTAATAAGCAATTCTGTTCTTATATGCAAGCAGCAAAAGAACATGTTCTCATATAAAGTATCAACTCAAATCACTGCCCTGCTGATGAATTCCTCAAAGCACATGTACAAAGACATGGATTCTCTATTCCTTGCCTATGTATAGGGCTAAATTAAACAGGTCTTACCCTGAACAAGGTGCTGGTTAAAGACCTCAAGATTTTTTTTTCTTTATTCTTCAAGGAAAAAGAGGGGGAAGTGGCATATTTATACTTCAATCATTAAGGGAATTTCTACATCTTCCAAAAGAGGGAACCATGGCTCACTCATCAAAATGAATTCCCATCCTTCGATGATTAGGATAATTAGACTTTGCAGCTTTTTTATTAGTAACCAGTCGAAGGTGGTTCAAACTGCAACTTTTGATTATGCTTTCATGCTTACTAGCCATGCAGGTAGTAAATGAAGTAGATCTACACCCCCCTTGCACTTCGAAAACAAAAGACCAGAAGTACTATAATAAAGTTGTTTGCAAAGTGTATATAATGCCAACTCTGGTTGACAAATATACTCAAATAGATTTCAAAATTAGAAAGAAATAAGCATCAATATGCATCTTATAGGTGAAAAAAACACTAGCTAAACAGTAGCACTGAGGGATTCAATTGTTCTACTCATCAATGAGAAGAACTTCTGCACAAGAAGCCGCTTTAGAGAGAGACTTTACTTTTTGAGCTGCTGTGGATCTGAACTCTACCCATTCCTCCTCCTTCAATGAGTAGGGTTTAGAGGAAACAATGATATTCATTTTCTCTAATACCAATGCGTTCTTCAATAAAAAACTCACTAGTTGTATTTCCTTCTCTAGCTTCTCCTCAAAACAACTACCAATACGTGATTCACATTGTCCCATAAAGCCAGAAATCTCGACAGTCTTGAGATGACGCTCCAAACATGGGAATGTAAATGTCAATGACTCCCAATATTCCCCCTCATCAAAATCAAACCTCGATAAAGATTCCTGATCAAACTGAAAATGCAACCATTAAGAGGTTTTGTCAAGTGCAAACTACATAAGAAAGTAGCAATGTAATTAAACCAACAATGGTGCGAGTATGATGACAATGATGATCATTATATGAAGAAAAGAAGATAAAATGGCACTTACCTTAAGAGAAAAGAAGCATACCTTCTTGAATGATGAGGAGAATAAGTAAAGACATCCTCATTATAATAAAACCATAGACAGAACTTTTTGATCTTCCTAGCAACATGGCGAATCAGTGACCGATCTACAAATTTTATGAATTTCTTACAATCATCAAAATCGTCGTCATCAAAATAGAGATTAGGAGTGAAAGTCCAAAGGCCCCTCCATCTTCTTGACAAAATGCCTGTACAAATTGCATCCTTGGTATGCATGAAAGAGAGGATGTGGATGAGAATTTGGTCTGGCAAAGCGCTAATCCGGTCCTTTTCCTGCATCTCGTCCAAATGTTTGCTGCTCCTTTGCTCCAAACGATTATGTCTGCTAACTTCCACTCTGTTCTAAAAAAAACAAAACATATTTCACCATTTGATTGTAGGGTTCTATCGAAAAGGGGAGAAAAGAAGCTATGGAAACAGAAATATTAAGGGGCAAAGCACAGGCGAGAGTGGAGTAAGTTGCAGCTAGATCTGCTGCTGTGCTCCATCAATGGAGACTGCATGAAGCCTCTCCTCTAAGAACGAAGGCCCTGTTCTCTACCTTCAAACATCCCATTAGAAAAAGAAAGATAAAAGAAGAAATAAATCAAGAAAACCCTACCAACATTTCAAAATTGAATTGAACCCAAGATAATTTCTATCCACGTGGTCTGGCTCAACCGATTGCAACGCATCTTAGGAAGCTGACGTTGCGGGTTCGAACCCATCGTCTAACTTTAATGTACTTTAGGGGTAGCGGGCTCATCAGTGCGAGTTTCAGTAGTACTATCTCTAAATTTTTGACACGTAATTCTACCAAGGAGAAGGAAAAGGCAAAAATACCCTTGTGTGCTTTAAAGATAGTGGGCTCATTCATTCACGCGAGTTTCAGTAGTACTGTCATTTTCCACGCATTAGTAAAAAAAATTCTACCAAAAGGAAAAAAAATACCTTCCTCCAAACTAGATACTTTCTCTCCCATTAGGTGGGAGTTAGTTTCTTATCTTAGTTGAAGTTTATCCAAAATTAATCTTATTTTAACCATTTATCTTTAAATTTTTGAAAATTACAACTTTTTAAATCTTATTTTTTTATAAAAAAAATGTAAATTCTAAAGTTTTTCTTCAATTGCACTCATTCTCATACATTGGGTTCCACCCATATGGGCTTCACAGGGCCAACTCACTTTGCCTCTCATCAAGGTGGTTGCCCAAATGACCTATGGTACATATTTTAATAAATGGTCCATTTAAAATTATTTTCGATTAAAGAAACCATAGTTTTAAATATTATAAAAGTATAAAATTAAAAAATATTTAAATTGATGAAAATATTGAGACCTGAAAGATATTCTTTAACTGCTGTAGTTAGAGGGAATTTTTTAGAAATCTTATATTCAAACATACAACTTTTAAAAAAATCAATTATCACTCACGAAAGTGGACTCCACAATAATAGAAAAACCAATTCTATTGAGTAATATTAGTTTACTGATCTAAAATATTAATTGAGTATTCAAAATTTAGAAATTTCTCGTATGTTTGTATTCTTCAATTGAATATATATATATATATTATTTTATATTTTAATTCGAATACAATAATACGATTGATTTTCCTTTTAGACCCAAAGAAGCCCGAGCCAAATAAGCCCAAATATACATATGTTATTTTGAGATTGAGCTTCAGTCTTACAAATATAATTTGGACCAGGCGTTTAAAAATTGGTATTGGCCGATACGATATGTCGACCGATATATCGTTATCGGCCGATATTTTTCTCTCTCCACCCGATATCGGCCGATATTTCAGCCGATATTGTGAATAGCGGCCGATAACGATATATATCGGCCGATATTCACTCCTTGAAAATCGGTACATATCGGTCAATACGATATGTATCAGCCGATATTTGTACCCCTGATTTGGACGCCCATTTTAACACGAGCAAAATTTATTAGAAGATAAGGGATGCAGTGAAATTCTCATTTTACTCATATAGGTGTACTTCTCATCAAGTACCGGTGTACCTATATACAGAACATATACATACAGAGTTGTGTGTTATCAGTACACCGATAGTTGATGAGCGGTACACCATTATAGGTAAAATGAGAATTTCATTCCATCCCACGTCTCCTGACAAATTTTGTCCGTGTTAAGATGGCCGACCATATAATTTAGTCGGGGCTCGTATTTGACTAATTCATATTAACGTAGACCTAGAATTAGACCCTTTAATTGCGATTTGGCCCTAACTTGAATAGAACCATCTTCTAGCTTTTACTGAATACAACTAATCGATTCAATTCCAATCACTGTATTCCAAGTTCTAACAAGAAAATATGAATTCCCAAACCAGACAATGTCGGTTTTTATAAGAACACTTTTTATATTAGGAGAAGAAATTCTGCAAGAATCTGATTAAGACATTGGTATTTATTAAAAAAAATCACCTAAATCTGAAAAAAAAAAAAAAAAACAAGTTATGTTTTACAATCCACAGTTGAGAATACTACATAACTTCAAAGCCAGTTTTACAATTGCAGCAAAGAACAGAGTCCTAAACTTGTTGGCTTGGCAGCTCAAACTTGCATAATGGGCAGAAATGTTGTTCCTTCAACCAATCAAGCAAACAATTGTTGTGAAATATATGATTACAGGGCATTTCCATGATTTGTTCGCCGGTGGAGAAGTCCTCTTGGCAGATTACACACATCAGATCTCCAAACTGGCTTGCTTGAAAGTTGTTTCTGCTCAGTCTTTCGACTGCATCTGTCGCCGCGGGGGCAACAGAGCAGAGAATGCTCTGTCGGGCAGACTCAAAAGACTCATCTAGGACTGAATCCATCAGGAATTCCTCCCCAATTGTGAATTTCTCGTGGGACTCTAAACAAATTTCAAGTCGAACCTGGACCGCACCCCTTTCTGCTGATCGATCGGATTCACGAAGATTTGCTAACCGCACAAATTCAACAAGCTCTGAAGTAATAGAAGTTGCAAAACTGTCTCGGTTCTCCTCGCTAATGTCGAAGTGAGATAAAATCTCTCGGATGGTCCGACAAGATGTGTGAGATTGCAAATAATGTTTGAGCAGCAAATTGTATGTTCCAGACTCGGTAGATGGTATTGCAATAAGACCTTGCAATCCTCCCTCTTGAGAAGGCAGTATCCATTCGTGAAAAATCTTATGGTTGATTATGATTTTTGCCATGGAAAGCCTCCTTCCAGGTTTAGGAACTAAAGAAATCGATCTAAACGACAGAAAATCTTCCTTCTCCACCTGTGACATGTTTGCTTCAGAGATGACTGCTTCAAGTATTAGATTAACCAGAGAGAAAGAGAGAGACAGAGAAAGAAAGAGAGACAGAGAGAGGATTTTGAATTGTAGAAAGAGAGAGGATTTTGAATTGTAGAAAGAGAGAGACAGAGAGAGAGAGGGAGAGAGGATTTTCAATCTCCCAACCTTATTATATAACAGAGCGATGCCGGTGGTAGAAAAGAACTGGAAGTAAAGGTCGGTGATTATCGGGTTAGAATGTTTCTTACTCAATTGGAAGAGACCTTCCAAACTCCGAGAGTACCGTTTTCCAAAGAAACCTTCTAAATTAGAAAAGAGCCGTTGCAAGTGAAAGTAGCCCATTAAATAATTTTAGGGGTGAAACCCGGGTCGGGGTTTGGCCCGAACCCGCATGACCTGACTCAAAAACCATGCCGGCTGGGTCATGAAAGTCAGGTCAGTGGGTCGGGTCGGGTCGGGTTGAGAAGTCATAAACCTACATTGAATTCGGATCATGTTGGATTGAGATATTTTTAAGTTAACCCGACCTAACTCGATCAAACTCAATCCAACCCGGTAAAAAGTAGGCTAAAGTAGGTTCAAAATGCATGCATGTTGGGTTTTGGGTTAAGTCGAGTTATAATTCGGGTCAGATCGAGTCAAGACTTCAGAGTCAAAAATTCGAGTCAGCTGGGTTGGGTTCATATATTAGTAACTCAGGTTGATTTGGTTTTGATAAGACCCGACCCGCCCGACTCAAATTTCACCCTTAAATAATTTCGACCGGGTGGATAAAGAACTGTATTAGACTAAGTAGGACCCTTTAAGCAATACTCACTGCCAAGGCTTTCAGTGGTATTTTTTATAATTGATTTTTTTTTTTTCATTTCTATAGTGCATTCGTTTGTAGTATAAAACAGTATTTGAGCAACCACAGCAGGGGTGCAAAAAATTCCCGGTCAATAATTCGGCCGATATGATTCTCTCCTCTTTTTTCTTTTTTTTTGTAAATATCGGTATTATTTTATTATTATTTTTAATTAAAAATATATAAAAAACCAAAAAAGAAACTTTTTTTTAAAAAAAATTTGAAAACGTAAATATTGGCAGATATTTCGACCCGGGACCATCACCGTTTTGATTTTTTTTTTTAAAAAAAAATACCGATATAAATCATCTCGGCTAATATCGGACCAATATATATCGCCGATATATCGGCCATATCAGCCAAGAAATGGGTTATACGGCCGATACAATACATATCAGCCGATATTACACACCTGTTAAAAATTAATATATATTGGCCGATATGAAACGTATCGGCCGATATCTGTACCCGTGAACCACAGTTTCATTTTCTTATTGTTATAACACACATATTTGATTTCTATACAAAACTCAGGAGCCACCTGTCGTTGTTTCTAATTTTATAAATTTATCAATTATTATTCATTTTTTAATTTTCTAAATATATTACTAGAGACATATTTTATTTTATCATATTTCTAGTTATCTTTTACTTTTCATATTATGAGTGGAGCATTGATGTTGACATGGTAATTTATTTTGTTTATCTTATTTTTTTAAGTCCGGTTGATATGTTATTTATTTATTCATTTAATATTTCATTTTTATAATAGAGAATAGTATTTAGGCAAACATAATTTTGTTTTTATTGTTAAAATTAAAATGATAACATTCATGAGGGCCTCTTATGATTGTTTCTAATTTTCTATCTGTCAATTACATCTTTTTTTTATTTTATTAAATGAAATAACAAAAATAAATTTAACTAATTATACTTTTAATTATTTTTTGCTTTAACAAATTATGGGTCGAGCATTGTAGTACCCTTCACCGCACAAGCTAATAATACATTACTTTTTTTTCAACAAGTGACACATGGTACATTTGTAGACTTTATTATATTTTATCTTAAATCATAATTTTTTCTAAAATCAATATTTTGAACTAAGTTTATTTTTTTAAATCATCAATTTCAAATATGTTAAAATAAATAGTGACATGACTACCAATTTCAATGCATTGATATTTGCATCGGGTTGACTAGCTGTAATAATATTTTTTTTTGCTTGGCTCTCTTTTATTACTGATTTGATCCAACTTGACAGAATTTCATTTTATGTAATTTAGTTCAATTTAAATTTTATAAAAAATTAAAAATAGTATGAAAAATTATTTTGAACATAAAGGAAAGATAAAAAGAATTTGCCCACATGAGTGTAGCTCAACTAATCAACCTCCTACCTTAGGAAGCGGGAGGTGTCAAGTTCGAGCCTTTATGGCCTAACTTGATGTATGTACCCTAAGAGTAGTGGGTATCACCTGTGAAGATTTTACACTAGATTTTCCGCAGTTTTTCACACGTAAATTCAAAAAAGAAAAAAACTTCATTTTCATATGTAACATAGTTTTAATTTCTACTCAATTACACCGAATCTCACTAGTATCAACTCACGAAAGAAGAAGAAGCACTCTTAAAAAATTTAAGAGATAATATCTTTTTTCACTAAAAAACTCTTCCAAATTCCAAATATGCGACGACTGCTTAGACTCTTTCCCATCATATCTAAATTGGATTTTATAAATAGCATTCACGGAATTAAAAAGAATAAATTTTCAATGCATAATTTTCATGCTACCCCGAAGTAAAAGGGAGAATGAAATCATAATGGAGAGAGAAGAAGAATTTAAAATGTTAAATGATTAGAATTTAGAACGGGTTGAGTTGAGAAATTTTTAAATTAACTCGATTTGATCAAATCCGATCTGATCCGGTAAAAAATAGGTTCAAAATGCGGGTCGGATCGGATTTCGAGTTGAAACGGGTTATAATTCGAATCGGATCGGGTCAAGACATCTGGATCAAAAGTTTAAAACCCGATCCGATCCGACCCAATTTCAGCCCTAAGCACAGAGTTTTTATCTTTGGAGACACAGACGCCGTGGTATTCTACTTCTTGCGACAGAGTTATCAACCGTTCTTTTTTTACTTGAGCAGTAAGCAATCCATAAGGGTTTTATTTGGACAGTTGGAAGACTACTTTCAGAAGAAGAAATTCTTCAAGAATCTGATTAAGACGCTGGTATTTATAAATTTTAATCCAAGACTACTTTCAGAAGAAGAAATTCTTCAAGAATCTGATTAAGACGTTGGTATTTATAAATTTTAATCTCAAGGACTAACTTGTATTTTACAATCCACAGTTGAGAATACCACATAACTTCAAAGGCTACAGAAATAATCATAAACGAAATTGCAGAATTATATTGATATTCATATAATATGCTTTGACATGAATGTATTCACAGTACCAGAATGGCTACAATCGCCGGCACACACTGATGTGGGTCGTATTACTGAGGAAACAGAGAACAGAGTCCTAAACATGTTGGCTTGGCAACTCAAACCTACATAATGGGCAGAAATGTTGTTCATTCAACCAATCAAGCAAACAATTGGTGTGAAATATGTGATTACAGGGCATCTCCATGATTTGTTCACTTGCAGAGAAGTCTTCTTGACATATTACACACATCGTATCTCCAAATTGGCTTGTTTGAAAGTTGTTCCTTTTCAGTCTTTCGACTGCATCTATCGACGCTGGAGCAGCAGAGCAGAGAATGCTCTGCCGGGCAGACTCAAAGGACTCATCAAGAACTGAACCCATCATCTCTACATCTCCATATATGTACGTCACATTGGACTCTAAAAAAACTTCAAATCGAACCTGGACCGGACACCTTTCTTCAAAACGATTGGATTGAACAAGAGTTGCTGATTGAACAAGATTATAAGTAACAGAAGTTGCAAAACTGTCTCGTTCCCCATCGCTGATGTGAAAGTGAGATGCGATCTCCCGAATATCCCGACAAGATGTGTGAGGTTGCAAATAATGATCGAGTACCAAATTGTGTATTTCAGACTTGGTAATCGTTCTTGAATCAACACCTTGCCGCCTTCCTTCTTGGGAACGCAGTAGCCATTGCTCTAAAATTTGATGCTTGATTCTGATTTTTGCCGTGGAAAACTCCTTGTCAGGTCTGGAAACTACAGAAAACGATCTAAATGACAGAAGATGATCTTCCTCCTTCTCCACCCAAGCCATGTTTGCTTCAAGTATTAGATTAACGAGAGAGAGAGAAAAAGAGAGACAGAGAAAGAGAGAGAGAGGAGGGATTTTGAAATGTAGAAACTGTATGCTACACCCAGTTCAATCTCTCAAGCTTACTTATACAGGAGAGCGAAGGCGGTGGTAGAAAAAACAGTGGAAGTATTGGGTTGGGGAGTCTTTCTTCTCCTTAAGAGACCTTCTAAACTTGGACAGAGCTTATCCTAAAGAAACCTTCTGGAGGATTTAGGAAACAACGACCTTCTAAACTGGAGATAACCGTTTACTTCTGCTAAGCAGGACTTTTAAGCAATACTCACCAACCATTTGTTATTTTTAATAAATATAAACTTTTAATTTTTAAAATTTTAAAATTAAAAGATGAAACGAGTAGATGATGGTGAAACATTATATAAACTATACTCAAATGGCTTTTTTTATTTTTTTTACATCCGACTACAAGGTCTTTTGATGCTACAGTATATATTATTTAAATAATTTTTTTTTTTAAACTTTGAAGTTATTTTTTAATCACTGTGTATTTTCAAAATTTCTCAAATTGAATATCCGAACTAATTACGATAAATTGATAAAAATACTTTAAGACTTCAAAATCTTTGTACACTCTCAAATGGTTAAAACACAGTATTTTACAAATAAAGGTATCCCTTGGCTGTGCCAAAAATACATTTGGGAGTGTCAAAAGACCTTAAAGTCTTAAAATATTTTTATCATGCTATCGTAATTAGTCTGGATATTCAATTTGAGAAATTTTGGAAATATACCGTGCTTAAAAATAACTTTAAAGTTTTAAAGAAGATTTTATTATTTAACTGTAGCATCGGCAACATATACCATTATTTTTTAACCATTGTGTATTTCCAAAAAAATTCAAATTGAATATTCAGACTAATTACGATAACTTGATAAAAATATTTTAAGAGTTTAAGGTCTTTTGACACTCCCAAATTTGTTTCGGCACTGCTAAGGGATACCCTTATTTGTGAAATACTGTGTTTTAAGTATTTAGGAGTGTCAAAAGACCTTAAAGTCTTAAAGTATTTTTATCAGGTTATCGTAATTAGTCCAAATATTCAATTTGAGAAATTTTAGAAATACATAGTGCTTAAAAAATAACTTTAAAATTTTAAAGAAAATTTTATTATTTAAATAATAGACTATGTATTTCTGTGAATGGAATTTAAGCATGAATAATCGTCCCAATGATCGGATGGTCCAAATGATGAAAAAATGTTCTTATACTATGTCCGGACCACGCTGAAACAGAAGAATTTCTAGCTAAAAATGGAAAACCCATGTCTGCAGAAAGATTTTCCCCGTGGCTAAATTATATATATATATATAAAGTTTTTGTAATGGATTTATTAATTCTTTTATGTATTTTTAATAAATATAAGTTATCAAATTTTAAAATGAAGAGATGAAATGAGTTGATGGAGATAAAACATTAAATATATATACTCTACTCAAATGGTTTTTTTATAATACATCCAACTAAGTGGGGCCCAAGATCCATCTAAACCCATCTTAGAAGCCATGTTTTTGTATTCAATTATATTTTTTAGGCTAAATATTTTTTCATCATTTTAAATTATTTGTTAAAATTCTATATATATTTAACTTCACATTTTGCTGAATATATTAATAGAAATAAAATTTAACTAGTTTTATTTCTAATTTTGTTATGGTTTTTCAAGTATAGGTTGTGTGCTGATGTTGAACATAGTAACTGTAATTAATTTTACCTATCTATTTTTTATGATTGATTTTTTTTTTTTTTCATTTCTATAGTGCATTCGTTTGTAATAAAAAAAAGTATTTGAGCAACCATAGTTTCATTTTCTTATTGTTATAATACAAACATTTGATTTCCATACAAAACACAGGAGCCACCTGTCGTTGTTTCTAATTTTATATATTTATCAATTATTATTCATTTTTTAAGTTTCTAAATATATTAATAGAGACATATTTTATTTTATTTTATTTTATTTATAGTTATCTTTTATTTTTCAGATTATGAGTTGAGCATTGATGTTGACATGGTAATTTATTTTGTTTATCTTATTTTTTTTTTTAAGTCCGGTTGATATTTTATTTATTTATTCACTTAATCTTTCATTTTTATAATAGAGAATAGTATTTAGGCAAACATAATTTTTTTTTATTGTTAAAATTAAAATGATAACATTCATGACCCTCTTATCATTGTTTCTAATTTTCTATTTGTCAATTATAGGTACTACTTTTGCATTTTATTAAATGTATTAACAAAAATAAATTTAACTAACTATACTTTTAATTATTTTTTGCTTTAACAAATTATGAGTTGAACATTGTAGTACCCACGGGTATAGATATCATTCGGTTTTTAACACACGTATAAGTACGGAGTCTTCATATTGGCCGATATATCACCGAATCATATATGTTCGATATAAGTACGGAGTCTTCTTATTGGCCGATATATCGTCGAATCATATCGGTCTGATATCGGCCGATATGATTAATATCGGTATTTTAAAAAAAAAATCAAAACAGTGATGAGTCCGAAATGTAAATATCGACCGATATCAGCTGATATTTATATTTTCATTTTTTTTTTTAAAAAGTTTCTTTTTTAGTTTTTTATATTTTTTAATTCAGAAAAAAAAATAATACCAATATTTAAAAAAAAAATAAAGAGAGGAGAGAGAATATGTCTGCCGATAATCAAATATGTTAAAATAAATAGTGACATGACTACTGATTTCAATGCATTGATATTTGCATCGGGTTGACTATCTGTAATAATAATTTTTTTCCCTCGCTCTCTTTTATTACTGATTTTATCCAACTCGACAGAATTTCATTTTATGTAATTTGATTCAATTTAAATTTTATAAAAAATTAAAGAAAAAATTAAAAATAGCATGAAAATTTATTTTGAACATAAAGGAAAGATAAAAAGAACTTGTCCACATGAGTATAGTTCAACTAGTTAACCTCTTACTCAAGAAATGAGAGGTGTTAAGTTTAAGCCTCCATGACCTAACCTGATGTACCCTAAAGACCGTGGGTATCACCCATGAGAATTTTACACTGGATTTCTTGCGGTTTTCCACATGTAAATTTTTTTTTAAAAAAAATCATTTTCATACGTAACATAGTTTTAATTTCAACTCAATTACACCAAATCTCACAAGTATCAACTCACGAAATAAGAAGAAGAAGCACTCTTAAAAAATTTAAGAGATAATATTTTTTTTCCACTAAAAGACTCCTCCAAATTCCAAATATGCGACCATTGCTTAGATTCTTTCCCATCATATCTACATTGGATTTTATAAATAGCATTCACGGAATTAAAAAGAATACATTTTCAACGCATAATTTTCATGCTATCGCAAAGTAAAAGGGTGAATGAAATCATTATGGTGAGGAAGAAGAATTTAAAATGTTAAAATGATCTCTCAAAAACGTCGGCGCATCAGCCCACTTTATTAGGAGTGAAACTCAGGTCTGATTTTGGCCTGAACCTGTATGACCTAACCCGAAAATTATACGAGTCGAGTTATAAAATTCGAGTCAGCGAGTCAGGTCGGGTTGAGAAGTTAGAAACCCACATTGAATTCGGGTCGGATTGGGTTTGAGAGATTTTTAAATTAATCTGACACGATTAAACTTGATCCAGCCTGATAAAAAGTAGGCTAAAGTAGGTTCAAAATACGGGTCGGTCGGGTTTCTGGTTGAGACGGTTTATAATTCAGATCACTCAAGTCAAGATGACCAGGTCAAAATTTTGGATGGGGTCAGGTCTCATTTCATATATTAGTAACTCGGGTCGGGACCTAGTCAGATTTCAGCCCTAAGCACAGAGTTTCTATCTTTGGAGAGACAGAGGCGGTGGTTTTCTACTTCTTGCGAGAGAGTTATCAACCGTTCTTTTTCACTTGAGCAGTAAGCAATCCATAAGGGTTTTATTTGGACAGTTGGAAGACTACTTTCAGAAGAAGAAATTCTTCAAGAATCTGATTAAGACGCTGGTATTTATAAATTTTAATCCAAGATTACTTTCAGAAGAAGAAATTCTTCAAGAATCTGATTAAGACGTTGGTATTTATAAATTTTAATCTCAAGGACTAACTTGTGTTTTACAATCCACAGTTGAGAGTACCACATAACTTCAAAGGCTACAGAAATAATCATAAACGAAATTGCAGAATTATATTGATATTCATATAATATGCTTTGACATGAATGTATTCACAGTACCAGAATGGCTACAATCGCCGGCACACACTGATGTGGGTCGTATTACTGAGGAAACAGAGAACAGAGTCCTAAACATGTTGGCTTGGCAACTCAAACCTACATAATGGGCAGAAATGTTGTTCATTCAACCAATCAAGCAAACAATTGGTGTGAAATATGTGATTACAGGGCATCTCCATGATTTGTTCACTTGCAGAGAAGTCTTCTTGGCATATTACACACATCGTATCTCCAAATTGGCTTGTTTGAAAGTTGTTCCTTTTCAGTCTTTCGACTGCATCTATCGACGCCGGAGCAGCAGAGCAGAGAATGCTCTGCCGGGCAGACTCAAAGGACTCATCAAGAACTGAACCCATCATCTCTACATCTCCATATATGTACGTCACATTGGACTCTAAAAAAACTTCAAATCGAACCTGGACCGGACACCTTTCTTCAAAACGATTGGATTGAACAAGAGTTGCTGATTGAACAAGATTATAAGTAACAGAAGTTGCAAAACTGTCTCGTTCCCCATCGCTGATGTGAAAGTGAGATGCGATCTCCCGAATATCCCGACAAGATGTGTGAGGTTGCAAATAATGATCGAGTACCAAATTGTGTGTTTCAGACTTGGTAATCGTTCTTGAATCAACACCTTGCCGCCTTCCTTCTTGGGAACGCAGTAGCCATTGCTCTAAAATTTGATGCTTGATTCTGATTTTTGCTGTGGAAAACTCCTTGTCAGGTCTGGAAACTACAGAAAATGATCTAAAGGACAGAAGATGATCTTCCTCCTTCTCCACCCAAGCCATGTTTGCTTCAAGTATTAGATTAACCAGAGAGAGAGAGGGAGAAAGAAAGAGAGAGAGAGGAGGGATTTTGAAATGTAGAAACTGTATGCTACACCAGTTCAATCTCTCAAGCTTATTTATACAGGAGAAAGAAGGCGGTGGCAGAAAAGAAGTGGAAGTATCTGGGTTGGGGGTTTGGGGAGTCTTTCTTCTCCAGACTTTCTATACTCGGACAGAGCCGTTATCCCAAGAAACCTTCTATACGTAGGAAACGAGACCTAAAGTCGGACAGAACCGATTACTTCGGCTAAGCAGTACCTTTTAAGCAATCCTCACCAACAATTTGTTATGAATTTATTATTTATAGTTTTGGAATTTTGAATTTTTAATTTTTAATAAATATAAACTTTGAATTTTAAAATTTTAAAATTAAAAGATGAAACGAGTAGATGATGGTGAAACATTATATAAACTATACTGAAATGGCATTTTTTAGTTTTTTTATATCCGATTTCAAGGTCTTTTGATGCAACCGTATGCATTATTTAAATAATAATTTTTTTTTAAAAATTTAAAGTTATTTTTTAAACAATGTGTATTTTCAAAATTTCTAAAATTAAATATCCAGACTAATTACGATAATCTGATAAAAATACTTTAAGACTTAAAGGTCTTTTGACAATTCGAAATACTTAAAACACAGTATTTTACAAATAAAGGTATCCCTCGACTATGCCGAAAACACATTTGGGAGTATCAAAAGACCTTGAAGTCTTAAAATATTTTTATTAGGTTATCGTAATTAGTCTGGATATTCAATTTGAAAAAATTTGGAAATATACAGTACTTAAAAAATAAATTTAAAGTTTTAAAGGAGATTTTATTATTTAACTAATTCATTATGCATTATTATGTAACATTCTAAGCACGGTGTATTTTCAAAATTTCTCAAATTGAATATCCAGATTAATTACGATAATCTGATAAAAATACCTTAAGACTTTAAGACCTTTTGACACTCCCAAATGTGTTTTTGGTACAACCGAAGGATACCGTTATTTGTAAAATAAGGTGTTTTAAGCATTTAGGAGTATAAAAAAACCTTGAAGTCTTAAAGTATTTTTATCAGGTTATTGTAATTAGTTCAGATATTTAATTTGAAAAATTTTAGAAATACACAGTACTTAAAAATAACTTTAAATTTTTAAAAGAGATTTTATTATTTAAATAATATACTGTACATTACTGTTCATTCGAATGAGCATCTCTCGAATGAAGTATATTCGTTTGAATGAACGAATAGAAAGAACTATTGTGCTCATTTGTACTGACAGTAAGATGGAATACTTTTCAACTCATTTGATTCAAACAAACTAAATTTATACTTGTCATGTTCGAATCCAAAATAGACTGGAGAGTTCGTTTCAATGAGAAAAATGCAGGTAATTTGCCACGAAAATTCAGAATTGAATATGTAGAGACAGTTTTTCAGATGTCTATAAATACTGTAATATAGGGTCGTATTAGAATTTGGTTTTGTCAAGTCCGTTTGATACATCAAAATCTGAGTTTGGTCCAAAAGCATAAATTGAGCATAAATTATAAAATCTAATTTTCTTTAATTATTTTTATGTACAAATAGAAATTTTGTGTGATATATAATTTATATTTTACAAAATAATAAATAATTTTTATATATATATATATATACCTTTTTTCATATATTCACTTGATTATCTTTTAAAATTTAACTCCTTAGAATGATTATATTTTTACTAATAGAAAATCATTTTTGAAGATGTTTCTCTTGTTAAAGGGAGGCAACAACACAACGTACATTTTATATAGATTCGACTGTTCACATAACTACACAGATTGACACGTGACCTAATCTCATCTAATTCGAATTGGTTGGCTTAAATTAAAAATTAATTGGGTTCAAAAATGAGTTGGGTTATGGGCAAGTCAGAAGAGGAAAATTATAAACCAGTTCAAAAAGTAGCAACCTGAATTTAATGTCACTGTGCTAAGTCTTATACACAACCACTCCTATAAACCCATGCGATTATCATTATATAGAACTATTCAAAGGCCCACAAGTTAAAAACAACCACTACTCTAAGTTGGTGCAATTTCTTATAACACGAGTATTCCCGCTCCACATTAGAGGACTCTAATCTTAAGAATATATTAAACAACCCACAAATCCCGCGTATCAGGTACGTCTAAGGAGAGTCAAATCTAATCCTATGAACTTAAAACCTAATCAACATTTTCTAGGCATGTTCAAACCCATCCAACACCATCAAACATATCTAGACTCATCCTACTCATTTTTTACCCATCTAGCTAAATCCACACTTAACCAGATCCATCCAGCATCATCCAGAATAGCTGAAGCCCATCCAACATAATTTACAGTTCAAACTTTCTCAGGCCCGTCTAGCATCATATGGACTTGACCGGACCAGTCTATCATCAACCAGAGAGAGAGAGGCATGTTTGGTGCATGGTGAGGAGAGAGAGAGAGAGGGAGGGGGAGAGAGAGAGGCACGTTTCGTGCATGGTGCGATCTCCATTCTCCACTCCTCACAACAAATGCCTTTCTCCAAACACACAAACATGACAACTGCACCAGCACCATCAGAAGCAACAAAAGCAACAGCAACAAGAGACTCGTCCATTTTCCAATAATCATCTCCATCAACCACTCGATGCTTTCACCTCCAACAATGGCTACAAGCCTGCCATTCACATCTCTTCTGGTGCTCTTGCTGCCTCTTCTTACGGGTTTTATGCCTCTTGCCTTTGTCAGTTCCTCTCTTTTTGCTGCTTCTTTGGACATTGAGGGTGTGGAGGACTGCATTCCAGCAGTGCTTCTGCAGTTGGCACCTTGCGCACCTTTCGTTCAGGGAAACATCCCTTCGCCGGCCAGGACATGCTGCGACAGCCTCATGGTGTTCACAACGCAGCAGCCCAACTGCCTCTGCATGCTGCTGAATGACACCAACTCTTTCCCCATCAACCGGACCTTGGCATTGCAGCTCCCTCTTCTCTGCAGCCTCTCTTCAAACACCTTCACTTGCCCAGGTGCCAATTGCTATTTTTCAAGCCATTTTGGCTGTGAAATCTCTAGGGAGAAACCAGGTTTCAAAAGAAAAATAGTCTGAAGCAAATAGGTTTTCTATGACTGTAGACTTGCAACAGATGAAGCATTTGATTATAACCATGATGAGTTAGTTGTTTATAATAATAATAATAATTTATCAGGTCCAATAAGGTCTAAGCATTGAACTCTAGAAAATGTCCATTTGCTGATTTATACTAGGTCTAATATTCTACTTTAGAGAATGCACAACTCAAACCTTAAAATAAGAAGATAAATAGAAATTAGAAAATGAATGATGATCATTACTCAACAGAGTTGATTATGTACCATCAACAAATTCACCATCCATTTAAATTGAATTAATTTCTTTTCAGGGGTGTTCCAAGTGCCACCTACATCACCAGGACTGCAGACTCCCCCACGATCAAAGCCAACTTCCTCTACTGCTGGTATGGTCATTTGAAATTTCATATTACTGATTTCTTGGCACATTCATATTCCTCCATTTACCATGTAAGACTGCAAGGCTAGAGTCAATTCTGGACTTCTAAAAGATAATGGAGTTAAAACTTGAGGCGATTTATTATAGATTAGAGAAATTGCACAACTCAAGAGTTGAGAAGTTTTTTTTATTCAATGGCACACCTAGGAGTTGCCAGTCAAAACGAGTGTTATAAAACCAAGACTTGATAACATTCTTAAAGTAAAACTCACTCTTAAAAGCTAGCCGTTGAGAAATGAGTGCCCCGAGTGTTACATGAAGCCATTTGTTTATCAAATTAACCAATGTTGGACTTTTGTCTCTTTTACAGCGAGTTTTGTCCATATAAAATCATGTGTGCTGTTCGTGTTCATAGGGAAAATATACTATCATTATCAACATCAAAATCATTTATCCCACCACCCATAGTTGGATTTGGTAAATTGACTGGTTGCCTATGTGAGGCTGTAGAACTCAAATCTACGATCATTATAATTGCAACAATGAAGAAAACCATACCATCATGATCTCTCTGGTAATTCTTGACCACTATTATCAACATCTAAGAGAGTGTTGCTTGTATACCAATAATCTCTCTAGTAAAATTACCTATCTACATCTAAATAATCATTTCATATTGGTGAACCTGCAAAATGATATCTTATAGAAATTTCTAACCACCCAATCTGCAACCAACAAACTGAATGGTAAAAATAATTCATACAAAACAGGGTTGATCATATGCAAGAATTCATTTCTTTCCTCTCCATTCATCAGCTTGTCTAACTTTTGCAATATAATTTTCAGCTCCTCCAAGATCAGCATCTCCTCCGCTGACGGTAATGCACAATTCAGGATCAATGCAGCCAAACACTGCTGGAGGAACATTTGTGGCGATTGCAGCAGTGGCCATTTCCTTGATGCAAGTTTTCAACTAAAGTTCCCTCTCTTGAATATATCCATTGATATTAAAAGATGGTGGATGTCTTAGATTAAATAATAGAAATTTGTCAGATGCGGATTGTTTGCTAATATATGTTTACTTAATTATCCTGTGAGACATTAGACTGAAATTATATCGAGTTGGGAGTTAATTTTACGACAATTTCTTGACTGCTTTATGCCACCTATTCAAAGATCATTTCAACCAAAATGTTATGAACTCCAATATAGTGTGACTATCAACCAATCCATGGAAAAAGAACAAAAATAACCCCTACAATGAAGAGTCCAGTATGGAGCTTATCTTCAAGACCTGCACAGGTGCACAGCCACACCCGCCTAATCAACCTACCCTTGGAAGATGGACAGAAAAAGATCAACTGTCATCATTTCAAGGACCAAAATCAATAGGTTGGCATTAACATAATGGGATTAAAAGAACCCGCGAGGGTTGGCTTCGCGGTCAAGAACTCACCTGAGATGCGCGAGGTCTTGGGTTCAAGTCACTCTCAATACAAAAGTGTCACTCCCCATAGTATTACCCAGTGTGTGGGGATAGAGAGGTTTGCACATACCCCAAGGATTAGTCAAGTGCTCTGAAAGGCTTGGACACCTTGGTCTTCAAAAAAAAAAACACATAATGGGATCAAAAGGTCATTACCTCATTCTCCTATCCATGTAGTCACCAACACTGTCACACCAAACCATGTGGGACCCCGCCCCCACGAAATGAGCCATTCTCCCCAAGAATATCAGTTAGATCATTTTCCCTAGAGTAATTAAATAAAATGGCATAATACCCAATACACACTTCAATTGACACCATTATCATTCATTGACACCAAATTCACTATAATTTACTATACAAATTACAACAAAGGCTCCCCAACTCTATTAATACCCAGGCTTAGGAGAAGAATTTTTCCTAGAAGTCAAAAATACTAAGAAACAACAAGACAACCAATGATCATTAATCACCCAAAAAATGACATGAAGCCCATGACATAAGGGCAAATTAATGCAAAAGTGTTGCCCTTTCTACATGACACCAGGAATATTCCACATGACTATTCCCCTCGCTGTCTGCACAATTGCAAATATTTGTATACGTTAGGAATGTGCATTTGGAGTTTAAACCAAGAGTATGCATTAAAGAGTTTCAGTGTACGGAAATCACTATCAGTTTGAGTATTTTGAGAGAACGGATGGCTATCTGTCCAGCTAACTATATTGGCTTGGAAAGAATTTGAAAAGAACAATGTAAGGATCTGATTTCACACAACATTTGTTCATCATAAGGCCAGCAAAAACTAATCAGAGCCAGAAAGCCAGAAAAATTCAAACTAATGTGATTATCAATTACCTTCCACTCCAAAAGCATGATCATCCTTTCAGCCAAAATACAAGTGAATTGTAACTGAGTGTAAATCCAAGTATGTGAAACAAACCAGAAGAGGGAAAGAAAAGAATGATTATCTCACGTTTCCACGACTTTACTATCTGTTACCTGCAGACATAAGCAGCATTTCTATTATGAGTCAGCATTAACATTATTTTACAAAAAATAGAGGACAGAAGTATGAATCATCCAGAAAACAGATGAAAAAGATCACACACACACACATGTAAAGGTCATGTATTTTGATTCATTAGTACTTGTGGAACTCCATAATAGATCATGAAAACACCGAACAATAATACAAATGTAATATTAACATATGTCCTTATAAATATCACAAGACAAGTTGAACAGAGTTTGGCCAAGGATGCTCTAACTCAAACTCAGCCTTCAAACTTCTCAAGTCTAGCTCAGGTTGAGCATAAGCATATGAACCAGGTACAAGTTCAGCCAGGTTGCAGTTCAAATTCCTGGCTCAGCATGACTCATCGAAGGCCTCTACTCACACCTATCCATGTGCTCCATCTAAACCAGGTATCTTGTGGACCAACAGTTACTGTTGCTCATTCTATTGCCCCATGACAATTCTCTCTAGTAGAACCTCCAACACATAAATATTAAGGTGTGCCCTAAGAGAACCACAGGTGACTGACTGACTGTATCAGTCAAAAATATATTGATTAGAAACAGAAAAGGTTTAATTTTCAAAAATGCAAGCAAGTCTAGGAAACAGTGTTATTTGAATGATATTCCTATAAAATTGCCAAAATAATAAGCTGAAAATGATACTTGACCAGTGATCAGCATCTAATCAACACCAAATTGACTGGATAGGACATCCAATTGGAACAAGTTTGGATTTGACCATGAATGATCCGAATAAATAGATGGAAGGACGTGGACCTCATGCAGGATTATATACTTGTAAATAGAAACCATCTGGGAAGGTCTAGGAAAAAGCTTGTTTTTCCAAAGCTAGGGAGAAACATATCAATTCTTAACAATTGTAAATTATTCGACACCCACTCCCCCATTAATTGTATAAATACCTCCAGCATTTGGACAATTCCTCAACCCCCTCCCAATATATTAAAAAAAAAATAACAATTTGAACTCAGCTATCAAGCTTCTACTTTGTTTCTCATACAACCCATGAAGTACCAAGCAGAAAACTAGTAGAATGAGGATAAGTGCCGAAAATGGTCCATAGAACTCTTAAGAAATTTTTTGTAGATTTGTACCAAGAAAACCACATAATTCTTGATCCTTATCACTTTATGAGAAAAAAAAAAAAAAAAACAGAAATTTCTCCAATGTGTATGACATGGTAAAGGATTATCCCAAGGACTAGCCTTTCTTCATTCTTTCATCAGACCGGTGTTTTGGGTGCTACACATCTGGTCCAAAACCAAATATGTAACTCTGATGAGAAAAAATTAAAAATAAAAGTAACAGAAACAGCTTCTGTTCGACCTTCTAACAAGCACAATGGATCCATTAAGTACCAAGCAGAAAACTAATAGAATGAGGAAAAGTGCCGAAAATGGTCCATAGTGCGTATCAAGAAAACCACGTATTTCTTGATCCGTATCACTTTATAAAAAAAACTGAGACTTCTCCATTGTGTATGACATGGTAAAGAATTATCCCATGGATTAGCCTTTCTTCGTTCTTTCCTGAGACCAGTGTTTTGGGTGGCATCTGGTCCAAAACCAATAAAAGAAAGTAACAGAAACAACCTTCTGTTCGACCTTCTAACACGCACAATGGATCCCCCATCCATTTGATCTTTCACATTGCTTTTCTTAATTTTGGACTTGGAAAGACCTGAAACGAATCACAAATTATGAAGCGAGTCTCAAATAAAGCAGCAATAAGAAAGAATATGTGAGCTTGAACTACCTCTGGAAAAAGTCTTAGATTCTTCTTGCAAAACACTAGCTGCAGATTCACCAGACTCAACACTTTGAACATCTGTTAGTCTCTCCTCACTTGATGGGTTGATCACCTCGCCAGTTCCATCTGCAAGAAAAACCGAGGCTGAGACACAACTGTAGAAATACATGGCAACCTTTGCTACAGCTATTGCATATACAAGAGAAGAATAGCATCAAATGGGACATAAACAAAAATTCCCCTTTAAGAAATGCAAGAAATGTTTTTTCTTGGCCCCATGAGTTGAGCAAAAAATGTTGATCTGATCAACATTTACATACACATATAGGAGCAGGGGGATACAACAGTTCATTTTCTAACATTCAGGCGAGGGTACAAATACAGGTGTCTATTCAAGACTTAAATTTATTTATTTTTAATTTTAGGTTGTGATTTTTACTTCATGCTAGATGTCACCTGAGTGACTATTTTATAAAAGGAAAATGCTAAACTAACCCTAAAATCAGAACCTTTAATACCCTTATGTTCATATGGAAGCCATTTGATTGGTATCGTTAGCTAACTCTTGAAAGGCAACCAATTGTGAATTGCCACATCACCATAAAAGAAAAGGGTATAATTTAGAGTAAGTTTAGCATCTCCCTTTTATAAAAGATACAACAATAAGATCTTTGAGGAGTAATCACGTGTATATGAAACCTGATGGCAATACCATTAAGACCAACATGTCCACCATTCATTTCGAGATCTCATATTCTAAAATTTCAACATTCATCAAAATGGATGGTGGGAACATAGGGCCTGGTGGTATTACCATCAGCACTTCTGAATGTGATAAGTTCTCAATATCCTTCTATATAGCCTTCCTCATATATTTATTGTTGACAAAAGTACACAAATTATTGTAATTTCAAATATAAAATAAACTCTAGGGCATTGATTGGTTTAAGCATATTCTACAAAGTATTCCATGTATCACAGTGTCCAATACAGGTGTGGGTGTATGGTATGATAAGTTGTCATAAGTGCCTAGGCACGTTAGAACATCAAATTAAATGCTAGAGCCCACTTACCTGAAATAACGGCATCAAGAGTAAAGACTATACACAATGATGCACCACGCTAATACGCTTCATTTGCAAACATTAAAATGAGCAATAAAGAGAATTTCTATACATCATGTGTGTCCGCTGTGCCCATCATATAGATCAAATATTAGATGATTTCCAAGCATGTCAGCATATGGTATCAATGCCTATATACACTGAAGAATATGATCCCCCCTGCAAAGAATCTATTCGCACCCCTATGAGGAGTCTACAAGAGGGCCTTCTGGAACAAATTATGCTTGAATATGGAGCACACCGAAAGCCATTGATTGGATCAATGACTCCATGCTTTTTAAGCCTCCCTAATTTGATCTCATAAAAAAAAAATATTAGTTCCTAAAGTTCTTTTGGTTTTAATAAAATGGCTTTATTGATCCAATGAAGATGATTTTTTGTAGGCCCCATATTCAAGCATAGAGATTCCAATGGACCCATTCAATGGGACCCATGTGGACCCCACATAGAGGTACAACAGTGCAGAATGTAAACGTGCACATGGTGGATCTTTTATATGCACTGGATGAAATGATACCCTTCTCTTACATATGATCCCCATGAAGTCATTAGGCACCTGTGGATTATTTCACCAGCTGGTCGACATGGGTATAGCAATATAATATGGTGACCATCCCAAACATGCAGATAACATTTATGCGACTACATGTGAAACCACATGGAAGTCTGTACAGGGAAGATCTAGTTGTCACATGAGGAAACCTCCACCAAATTAAAAAGGAAAAAATAAGTTAGTAAACCTCCACTAGTCAATTCCTTCCACCTAAAAGGTCAACATTTATAAAAGTGAGGTTTTGCCACTGACCACTAGTAAATCTAATTGAAATATGATATGTTGAAGAATCGAATTCAACATGCACTAACTGAAAAAAGAAGGAAAAAAATAAAGTTGAGAGTGCAAGCCAGAAAAGCATCAAATTTCTAGACCTACCATCAGAAATATCTGCTTCTGTATCTTTTTCCCTAGAGCTCTCAACTGACATAAGGCCTTTGACTTCAAAACTAGTCACTTTTTCATGGTGTACTAGAGCATTTCTAGCTGTCTGCTCTTGTTCTTTTCTTTCCATGTGAAACTTGTTAAGCTTCTCCTCAAATTCCTCAATGCAAGATTTAAGCTCAGGTTTTGCAAACTTCTTACCCTGATTTAACCACATACCAATTACAAATATATAGATTAATGCAAAACACTAGGTCATAATTCAAAAGAACAGAAAAGAAAAAAAAAATAGTTGAAATAAGAAGGGTCAAGTGTTACTTTATTACCTTGCTTATAATGCATCTGAAGTGGTCCATTACAGAATTTTCAGCGAGGATATGTTCATAACTTTTGAATGAATCCATGAGCTTTTTCATTCCCCTTTCCGTAAATGTCAGTTGTGATAAGCAATAAGCAATACATTCCCACTGTTTACAATCTACAAAAGATGCATCAGTTAGAATAATTCCATCTCACACTTACGCATTCAGTAAAATAGTATACATTTGGAAGCAATAACAACGTGAAATAAAACAGGAAGATCTCCTCAGAAGAATGGCCAAATGGTCATCATCCTCCTAGCATATATACATATTGAGAAGTAGGCCCCAAATTGTATCCCTTCTTTCAAACCAATTTGTTGATGTTAGCATCCTTGAACACACAACAAAATCACTACACAGACAATCTTAAGATGCTTTAACATCGAATCCTTTGTTTTGTATGTCTTAAGAAGTAATTTCTTTAGAGGTTGGACTGAGTTTCTAGTTTCCATCACATCAACTCCATCTGTAACTGCAAAATGGTTAAATTTGGAATCCCCACCTGCAGTTTCTGATGGCAAAATCAGTCCCTCAAGAATTGATTGACTTCATCAACTGTGATATATTACCCTATCTCAAGAAGGAGTTATTTCTAACGTATAATCTAGTTGAATTTTTGACATACATTGTTACAATTTCTAACGTAGAATTGTACCATTTTTCATGGATGAATATCCAACTGCAAATATTCAAGTATTCAACCATAAGATTGTTCATATTTTTCAACATTTATTAGATTGAAATTTTGATCAAACACATATCTCAACCAATCCAAAGATCATTTAAGAGATCAAGGCATCTAAAAAAAATTTATGTTGCATCATCTATCTATTATGTATAGCTCTCCACTAAGAACTAGTTTGCACCAAATTTGGTGCAAACAGCCAATGGATAGTGCCTGTAAAATTTCATCTTCATTGGATAAGAGAAGCTATACTTTTTAAAACCTTCAAAATTTTACATTTATCAAGTTAGATCTATGGACTTTAGAAGTCAAATTGGATACAGGTGCAATTCATGAGTAGGTGGGTGTGAGGGGAGAATTAGATTCATTAGGTTTAGTATGAGCGCCACAAACCAAAGTTTGCATGAAAATCTCATGAGAATTGTTCTTAGGGGAAATTTGTTATATATGTAACATTTTTCTCCTAAGGTGGTCAACTTATGAAACTTTCATGCAGTAAAGGTCTTGTGGGGTACACCTTGGCCCCAATCACACCTCTTCCCTCATCACACCCACCTACACCATGAATTAATTCCATGCCCAATTTGATCCCATTCCAAGTTAGATGCATCATTGATCAAATCCCAAGAAGTGTACGCCATTTGATAAAATTGAATATTTGGAACCTAAAAACATGGCCTTGCGTATCCAATCAAGGTGATGTTTACATGCACTGCATTCAAGCAATGACCTTTCCAACCAACCCATCTACAAGGCTCTATGTAGTCCCAACACGCAAGTACCACAAATACGGTACCATAGGGGTTCCAGGTTCTATATGTTTGTCTGTTTGTGTGTGGATCAATCTATCTACCTAGCTCTCTTTACATGTGTGAAGAGATGACTTCTCTCTATAGAAGTGTAAATACAAGTGATATTTCCTCCTACAAAACTTTGTAATATTGTAGCCTCTATGCAGAGGTGCAATGTCTCCATTTCATGAGGTTCTCTCGCATTTGCATTAATTTATTCCTTAAATGCATGCTTAGTGGTGTTGAAATACATATAGAACCAACAAAATAAAAGGCAAAGAACGGTACAAAAAATAAAGATACAGAAATGATTTTAGATGTCTTGGATCTTGTAACAAAACAAAAGCATTGTCAATTGTATTTATTCTTAGTGACTCAATCAACTTGATATGGTTAACAAGTTGAGTTGACTCAATTAAACATTGAGTGCAACCTGCGAGGTTTCAAACCATGATGATGGCCAACATAATTTAATAAAGGAATAGAAAATTGTCCAATAGCATAATTTGAGGCTTTAAAAGAGGGTAGCATGGGCATGCATTTAGCTTGCACAAAAATTAAAGAAAGCTCCGGAATATCAACAAAGTTTTTTAAGTTACTGATGCATTGACACAGTTAGAAGTTGTCATTAGCAATATAAATTGAAAAGTAAACAAAAAAGTTAAAAATCAGATATCGGTATTTTAAAATATGAATAAAAGATATGAAAGAAGACATATACCTGTGACTCCGCTAAACCTATTGCAAAGCTTCTCAACGAGACTTTCCATTTGCTTATCCTAGAAATAGTATATAATCCAAGGATTAATATCAAATTATCAGGTAAGTAATGTGCATTGCCTCATCACACCAGTAAACCCATGCATACCTTCTTGATAGAACCTATTAAGAACTGCATAATGTTGCAGAAAGATTCTTCCTTCAGGTTTTGGTTGGACAATCTACCAAGAACATCCGGGAGCAAATTATAAATCGGATTGCTACCTGCAAACACAAAGGCAGAACACAAGATTCATGTTAGACACAAACAGACTGGAGTAATATGAAAACATATTAGATTCACACTTTACCTTTTTTTGACAACTCATGGAAGAAAAGTTTAGCAAGATTTGAAATCCTCTCATCTTCATCTTCTAGCCGCATTGCCATTTCATTGATGAAACCTTTCACCTGATGCTCAGTAACATTAGTACAAGTAACTGCACAGAACCAACATTCAAGAATACAAGGATTATTTAGTTCAACAAAAGAAATAAAGGAACAATCTAGTTTGTGACAGTGCATAAGTTAGAGCAGGAAATCAACTAGGCAAGCCCAGGTGCGGATTAGGCCTCAGAATCAAGCCTGAACCTATTTTCAAGCCCCACAGCCAAATGATGGACCCATGCTGTTTTCTTCATTTGACGTCTAGAGAAAGACCAAATCAATAGTTGCTTTAGTAGACATGGCCTAAATCCAACCAATACTATTGATAAATGCATCATGCCATTTGGTCATTTGGTGTAATAAGTTGAGCATGGAATAATCCCAACCCAACCCATCAGCAGTCTTTGCCAAACTTACATCTAATGTTTTAAGATTCATCGATGATTAAGCCCACACAACTGAGTGCCAGGTGAACGTGGGTTGCACCTGCTTTGGTGAGACCTTATCTAATAGGGTTAGGATTCTTTATTAAATTAGGATTGGGATTTCCTAGTTCAATTAGGATTTGAGTAGATCTTATTTAGTTGAATTAGGATAGGCCTTTCTGATAGGATTAGAATCTAGACTCTTCTAATTGAATATAAATTAGTGCAGAATGTAATCTATTTCTGTGTGTAGATGAACTAAATCAATCTGTTAAGCCCACTAGTCCCGTGCAGGAGCATTTGAATATCAAAGCTATCTCCATTGTCTCTCTGCCAATACTCCAAGGTTGAAACCTCTTTCTTTCTGACAAGTACTGGGATCCATAGAAAGACAGCACCTTTTCTCTCTCATGCAAGTTGAGTGGCCTTGTCTTTAGAACTTGGTTTTGTACATGAGATACAAGAATGTGGACCTTGCTTGTTTGCATGAATGCGATTTCAGTTACACACTACTGAATAAATTTTGGTGTTTGTCATTTGCAAAAGCACAATGTTAGGTCATTCGTATTGACATAGTTTAACAAGTTCTCAACAAGTAGAGGATTCAACCGAATGGGTGATACTCTAGCGGTCTTTGCCACAAAAGCTCTTAGAAGATGTTATATGCTCAATGGTTTAGCTAAACCTTTTCAACCCAATTGGTCAAACAACTTCTGGAGGAAGGTTTGCATGTTGGCCCATCTGCAGTAAATTATTTTATGAGGTAGCCACGTGAAAAAGCTTTTTCTCCTAGGATGAAGAAGAATAGACTTCATGAAAACCATGACATCACAAATAAGTAGCTGGAGCTTTTTTCTAATGACAGTAAGTTGATAATCATTTGGAACTTGTGGATGATTGTGCAAAGCAAAGAATCCAAAATCATGCTAGATGTCACCTGAGTTGCAACTGGGTGGCAACTTTGGGTCTTCTATTTTTGCCCTCGATAGATGACATCTGATGTACTTGGATCCACCTCTTGTACTCTCTATTTGTTTTTTAATGAATTTAAGTCGTTAACGTTTCAAAGAAAAGATAGATGACATCTGATGTTAATTTGTTTTGTTGTTGAAGTTGGCTTGTTTATTTTGTGCAGTGAATTTTGCCACATTTCCGTATTGTTGGGTCAGGGCTGCTCTTTCCTTGATGTTGCATGTGTTTGCTATATTATTTTATTTCTTCATTTTGTGGCATTGCCCTTAATGGGATTAAGCATCTCCTGATTCTTTCTGAGGAATGTAAACTCAGAAATCTTCCAATACATGTGTATGTGGATATTTATGTCTATACGTGCATAATACATACAAACATACCTACTTTTTACAAATGAATGTACCTATCTATTTATGTAACAGGAAAAAAAACAATGCGTGGAAAAGACACTCACACACCTTCATCATGTCATTTAGTATGAGATGAGAAAGCACCAATACAGCATTTTTCCGAACAGAAGTGGAAGGGTCTCGTAATCGAGCATAGACATTCTCAGTCCAAGGCTCTAATAGGTTAGGATAACGAACTGCTAAGTCTCCAAGGGCTATGGTGCAATTAGAGCGTACTGTTTCTGTAGGTGCACTCTCCACAACAGTGAAGAGAAGCTGAAGATTTGCTTCGCTGAGAATTCATTCATCCAAGAGGAGTGTCAGTGGGTCGAAAGATCATTTTACTTCAAAACACATGTCAAGGACTTACCAAAAATCTGCATCAATGATCATTAGTCTACAAAGAGCAAGCATTCCAGAAGCATGTAATTCTGGAAACTGTAAGAAACATTGGGATATGTCAGTTAAAAGTTCAAGTATTAAGGCCATCCTTAGAAAGACAAGGAATCTGTGCTGAGAAACAAGGAAATTATCCATTTCCAGCATGGTGGGGCCCACATCAACAAATTAAAAAAATGAATCAAAATTTTGCAAGAGAACTATTCAAAGGAAGACATTGTCACTAAGGAGACACAATAAAAATATAGTTCAAAAACTTGAACCTCGTAGCCTCCAAGGATTAATCAAGTTTCATTTTTTTCTATTGACTCTGGTCTGAACTTCTCCAAATCCGCTCACACCCATCTAAGTCTTGACTAGAGAGTCTATTCAATTTGCATTGCCCAAGTAAGTTTGACCAAGTTTTTTGAACTAGTGTCCAGGATGAAGGATGAGTTCTCCAGAAATATTTTCTTCGAGTCCAAATGAAGATTTAAGGACAAACAAATAATTTGTTAAAGGATACTAACAGATTACACAAAATCTAAGAAAGAAGACAACCAATCACCTTTTGCATCAAATTGAAATTCCTACAAAGCTTTGATAGAAAAGGTGCACAGTAGCCAATTAAGTTTTTCTCAACAGAGCCACCTGAAACAATTTCTTTTTCAGCTCTTTCAGAAAGAGAATCAAGTACTGCATCTTCTGAAGCAGCAAGACCCAATTCAGCATTTATACCATTCTCCTGAACAAGCAGAAGGAAGACTTTTACTAAAATTGCAAGTTACTGAAAGGAAAGTGACTTATAAAAGAGAATGTTTTGCAAAAAGATAACCTTATAGAAAAAATGATTCAAGTAAGCTACAAAGGTGCAAACTCAAATCTTACTCACTTTTGCAGGTGCTTCAGTGGGCCCGAAGCCATCCTGAACATCTTGAGATTCATAATTAGATTTATCTTTCTTTAATTTTTGCTTCTGGATCTTCCGTACACAAGACTCAATGTAAACCAAGTGATTCAATGCTACGTGGCTCACGACAAACAAAAACCGACTGAGTTTTGCCACTTGAACTGTGGAAGGGAAGTCAGAGCTTTCACTGTTGAGGCCATTTAGTACTTCATCTCCTCCACTGTAATCAAATACACAACCGAAGGACCTCTTTACCACTTCAGCAGCTAAGGTTTCAGGTGTTGGATGGATAGAATATATAGCACTTATGGCTTTGTCTGCAGCAGCATACCAGATGTTTTCTGGAAGTCGAAAACCAGTGATCAAGTTCTGAAGAATACCAAACACCTTGTTCCCACTACTAGACAGTAGTTTTTCCTTTTCTTCTTCAGATAATCTTTGAAGGGCAACACATGCTGTTCTTGCAAGCAAAGGTTCTTCCTTCGCCCAACGCCCAAAACCGATATCAATGATGTCCTGCACGTGAGAACCAAGAATGCCTGCAGATGTTTTTGCTGCCATGCAAAGAACAGACAAAGCCCCACGACTTTGCTCTGCCGTCACCCCACTGACGTTAAAACAAAAGAAATCCCATAAAGCAGTAATCTGTGAAAAGAATAAGAAAATAATGTGACAAAGAACCTTGGCCCATAAAAAGCACAAAAGTAGTAACTTTTTAGTTTGAAATTACATTTTTTCAGCAAAGTCCCTTGAGATTACAATAGGAACAATGTAGTGGCCATAGGATTCAATCGTTGTACTAGCTCCAGAGGATGTGTATGGATGTATCTCTAGTAGCAAGTAGTGCACCTACTTTAGTAGAATATTTTGCCATCCTCTCTATTGTGAATCAAAAGCAAGCGGAAATAAGAAAAAGAGTACGAGACATTCCAACTGCCTTTCTGCCACTTAATCAAAATCCAAAACTTTGTAATTTCCCATGTGAAGAGCAATGCATATTAATTGTGAACAAAAACATCCTGTCAACCTGGGCTTTGGTGTTGAGATATATTTAACAGTTTCTTTAATTTGTCTATTACTATTATTGTATTTTCCAATTTTGTCTTTTCCTTAATTGGTGCTTACCAATATGGTACTTACCAACTTTAAAGTTTTCCTCTTTTAGTTTATCTTCCATATTTGTATTCCCTTTTTCTCTATAAATATAAAGGATAGGGTATCTCCTTGATTAAGGAAGACACACTAATTCTACGTGTCTTATTCAACATTTGGGACATGTAATCACACCCCAGCTTGTTCTTTTAAATAAAAATTTAACTTTAAAAGGTGCATGCACTCATGCCATGAAAGTGAATACATAGAAAGGCAAGAAGGATCATTCACACATCAATGAGCAACTTTGTAAGATTTATGTACAAAACTGGTTAGAAGTTGAGTGATCAAGTAGATATAGTCATTACTTCATGGCATCGAGTAAGAGCAACGTGGGAATAACATCTACAGTTAGAGCCCATCTAGCTGAGCTGCATGTTCATAGGTCCAAATACCGGAATTTTACATTGGGTAAGCAAAAGACATCCATGGGTTTAAATGTGCATATAATTAGCCTTTCATAGTTAACTTCTTTCACAAACCAATAGCCAACCCTAAGTAGATGGAATGAAACTTCAATGATAATGATGTTGGTCGTGGTGGTGATAATATGTCTGTAATGCTTCTTTACAAACAATGGTTATATGAATACAATGTCAATATGTCATAGTTACCAATTTTCATATGATAGATTTCTACTAAAAAGGGTGGAAACTTTCAGCAAACGTAAAAAAAAACATCCAGAATTTATGAATGCCAAAAAACAAAAACTTTGTGACCTGTCATGCCCAGACACTTTAAAGTAGACACCATTTTATAATAACCACACTTTAGAGAAGCTGAAAAACAAAAATTCGTACCGTATGATACCCAAACACTTCAAAGTAGGCAATGTTTCCTTCCTGCGTTGCATAACGTTTGTGTACAGCATTGTTCGAACACTTCATTTTTATGTATAAAATATGTATCCTTGCTGTATCCATCGTGTGCCCCTACCTTAACATGCCATGTCTGGGCATCACAGTATGTAACTAGCAAGTCCAAGGGGATCTGTATCCAAACTCTTTTTGGATATCGGTACTTCACCAAACAAAAAATCGTTTCAAGAAATTATAGTATAGAGAAGGCACAATTAAGAGAATAGGTGCAGGTGGGCCTTAGGAGAGACCGTCGAAAAGTTTGGTTCGCAATTAGTTAGAGTGTGGTGGAGGATTAGCCATGGAGACTCAGCAGTCGGGAGGCTATTCAAAGGCAAAATCAGATATTTAGTTGGGAAAGGCGATGGCACTTTTTTCTGGAAGGATACATGGTTGGGGGATTGTCCTTTGAAGGACAGATTTCTTAGACTGTATAGGCTAGCAATGGACAAGTCAGCCTTTGTTGAACAAGACAAGTAGAATTAGTGTGTCTTCCTTAATCAAGGAGAGACCCTATCCTTTATATTTATAGAGAAAAAGGGAATACAAATATAGAAGATAAACTAAAAGAAGAAAACCCTAAAGTTGGTAAGTACAATATTGGTAAGCACCAATTAAGGAAAAGACAAAATTGGAAAATACAATAATAGTAACAGATAAATTAAAGAAACTCCTAAATATATCTCAACCCCCCCCCCCCCCCCCCAGCTCAAGTGGATCCCACTTGAGGTTGAACATAATGAAGTTGATGATCCAATGATGATGCCATCTGATTGGAATGAAAGCAGGCCAACAAGAATCTCCAAAAACATAGCTCGGTCGAAGCCTGGAACCAGTTGACGTCCTGCAGCAGCATGTACGGAACAAATACGGGAGAAAGAACAGTGGAAACTCAGTGCTGGAAACAGCAAGACTGCAACTCCACCGTACAGATGTATAGGTCTCCAAAGAATGGCAGGGAAAATGAGAGATCTCGCCGACTGAAAATGTTCCGGTGGCCAAATCTGATGCCGGAAAGTGCTAGTTGCAAAGAAAAGAAACACTGGTAGGCATAAATATCCGCTACAGAAGTCCGCCGCAAAGAAAAGATGGTCCGACGAGGAACAGTAACATGGGCATGAACAATAAAACGGAGAAAAACTAAAAGCACCAGTCAGCAAAACCATAGAATAGGTCTTAGAGGGATCCACTAGCATTCAAACTCAAAACAACGCCATACAAATTACTGTAGAGTTGTGGAAATTATAGGTTCAAATTTGCAGAAAGACTTCAGATGTAAGGGAACAAACAAAAGTGGCCTATGAATCACCCAAAAAATGCAGGGAAAAAAAATCTCTGAAAGGAGAGGTGTAAGAGATGGAGAATCAGATTTGGGAGGCAAATGGCGGATCGTTTGACAAACAAAAGGAAGGAAGTGAGGAGTTTATGTTATTTATTGAGATTCAGGGACAGCATCGGAAAAAAAAATAGAGAGATGAAGGATGAAGAGCAACTAGTAGAGCAGCAAGACAGGCGGAGGAAGAGGAGGGAACAGGGATCTCAGCTGGTCCCAGATCAGTGACGGATGAAGCCAGAAAAAAAAAAGGTACAATTCTCATGAAGAGTTGTGTATCCTGACACACATGTAGTCTTGCAATATCAAATCCGCAGGGCAGCAGCGTTGAAAACGGCAAAAAAAAAAAAAAATTGTTGTAGAATAAGAGCAAAGCGCTCTGGTCTCGGTGGGTAAGATCTGTATCTGTGCTGGGAGATTTGAGAGGCTGCTGCAATACTACCACACGACTGCAAAGGCACAACTACCTAGCAAAGGCAAGCAGGAACCAGCGTTCAACAAAAAAAATTCAGAGCAGCCAACATTGGAATGTTGCCAAACGTGGAGCAGCAATGGTGGGCTTAAAAGGAAAGAACAAGACATATCTGCAGATGCCTCGCAAAGGGGTATAGCTGCGAATCGGGTAGTTGCCTTTTTGAACGTGAAGATTTGAGATCTGAAGCAAACAACTCAGCAACAAACCAACAAAGACGTTGTTGTCGTCCGGTGAGAGGCAACTTTGCAAGGTGGTAGATCTTCATAGATCTAGCAAGGCTTCTTGACGAAGCAGAGGCCTGACTGCAAACCCCACTGATCGGATCAGCAAACAGGCGACAAAACAAACCCAGATTTGTATTCTTCTCTCGGGTGATGTGTAGAGGCAACAACACTGTTCAAACGGAAACTGTTGCAAGCAAGGAAAAAAAACAGTGCTCACCTTCTCTCGTAAGCGGCAGCGGAAGTTGCAAGCGGGAAAGTTATAGACAGATAGATGTCCCTCCCTCCCTCTGCCGATGGATTTCCTCCGGCAGAGGGAGAGAAGAAGAGGCACCAATAAAGGCTAACTCAAGATCGATTTCTGGCTGATACCATGTTGAATAAGGCACGTAGAATTAGTCTCTTCCTTAATCAAGGAGAGACCCTATCCTTTATATTTATAGAGAAAAAGGGAATACAAATATAGAAGATAAACTAAAAGAGGAAAACCCTAAAGTTGGTAAGTACAATATTGGTAAGCACCAATAAAGGAAAAGACAAAATTGGAAAATACAATAATAGTAACAGATAAATTAAAGAACTGCTAAATATATCTCAACAGCCTTAGTACAAGATTGTTTCAAAATTGAAAGCAATCACTGGTCATGGAGCGCATTTTAGGCGACAGCTTAGATCTTTGACACAAGAAGTAGAGATGACTTATTCACCCAACTAGGGGAATTTCCATTGTCGCTTGGGGAGGCAGATGAACTAGTGTGGACTAGTGATTCGTCAGAACATATTCAGTTAAGTCCATGGTGGACTTGGTCTTCAATCAACTAGAATATAGTTCTTCTATCCCAACTTTTGCGTAGAAAGGTCTTACCCCACCTAGGGTCCAATCGTTTAGGTGGTGTGCTCTTAGGGGAAAGGTGTTAACAAGGATGGATCTCAAAAGACGAGGCCTACTGAGATCAAAGGAGGCTACCAGTTGCCCTTTTTGCGACTTTCCAGAGGAGGATGCGGACCACCTCTTCATTAGTTTCCCTTTCACGAGACACTTATGACTCTAGTTTTTGAACCTCTTTGAAACATATTGGGTTTTTTATAGAACTTGCGTCGGGGTAGTGGGGTCGTGGTTCTTGTCTAGGCTGAGACCTAGATGGAAGATGGCTTGGTATACGGTTCCCGTCACAACTTTCTAGACCATTTGGAAATAAAGGAATTCTATGTTATTTGAAGGAAAATCCTCTGAGGTTAGCGATCTTTTCCAAAGGGCTAAATGGAGGTTGAGCATGCGGCTGTTAGCGGGAAAGGAATTTAGGGGGCTCAAACCTTCCAATTTCCTAGCGTCTTGGGAGGGTTGCTTAAGTGGCAGAATTAGAAACACTAGACCCGTTGTCTCATGGTGCCCTCCCTAACAAGGAATCATGAAATTCAACGTAGATGGAGCTTCGATAGGAAAACCAGGTCCAGCAGGAAAAGGAGGTGTGCTTAGGAACCATTGTGGTGTATCATCAGTGGTTTTCACAAAGTCTGTAGGGGTTAGGAACTCAAATGACACAGAACTCCTTAGCATTAGGAGAGCTTTGACCATCTAGAAAGTCTATGGATATAGTCATCTGGTAATTGAAGGGGACTCGGCAAATGCAATTAAGTGGGCCAAGAGTCTTAAGCAACCTCCATGGAGAATGATCACCATTGCAAAGGAAATTAAGGGCCTAGCTTCGAGATTGAATGTCTCCTTCGTTCATGTCAATCGGTTAGCAAATGGCATAGCTGATTTCATTGCCAAAAATGGGATCAACAATTTCGCTTATGGGGTTTTTTGTATTTGAGGATTGGGACCTTATGGCTTTCTACTTGCTTTCTTTGTTCGATTATGGATTGTTGGAGCTCTTTTGCTGTTTTTTGTGCTTGGCTCTAATCCTTCTAGACCCTCCTTGTTTATGCTTTGTACTTTCTCTTCTTTAATAAAAATTTTATGTTACCTCTCAAAAAAAAAGGCACAATTATGTGCCAACAGGTAAGAACAACATTTGATATAAGAAAAAGAATACAGCCAAAGCACTTGCAGCCACTAGCAATGAAATATTCAAGTTCTATTTCAAATAGAAGTCGGCAAACACTTCTAGTAACTAGCAATGAATACCAAAGCATGAAAAAATATCTTCAAAGAAACAATAACAGATGGGAAGGGAAAAAATCATACTGTGCTTGTAGTAATATCCCCTTTAGACACCAAAGAACCGATGATAAATTCTAGAGCTGCAAGATCACCGATATTAGAGTCTATGGCAAGGTTCTGCAAATTTGCAGCAGTTTCTGCAGGGCTTTTCTTTATATAAATATTGATGAATGCATCCTCAACAGCTGCATATATAGATTTGTCTTGGGAAAATACCTGTATGAAATCAATGTATATAGATTTCCTTAATAACATTTAATCAAGATTCCATCATTGAACAAGAAACACTTGAGTAAGGGGAATGACTTACCAGAGGCAGCATTTTCCGAAGGCATGCCTCTGAGCCATCAATTTGAAACTGCTGGCACCTCATCAGCAAAAGAATTGTGTTTTCCACATCAGTGGCAGAAGATGAAGCCAGTAGCTGAACCAGAGTAGGCATCAGAGATGATAGACACTTTGAGAACCTCAAGCCTGCTTCAAGTGATGCAACCAAAGCCCTGATCTGTTCCACGTTCCCAAATTCTGGCACAGAAGAAGAGTCCTTGGGAGCCCCATCTTCCACAGAATTCAAACAACTATCTGCAACACTATCCTGTACATCAGCATCGACTTCTGCCTGATCAACGTCACCATCCACCATATGGGATTCACTGTCAGACACCATCTCATCCCTAGCACTGTCAGAAGGAACAGCTGGCTCCATCTGATGTAATCTTTCCTTGTACTTCTCCAAGGTTGCCTCAAATGAAGAGGTTCTTAGTTGTGGCCCAAAAGGATTATGCTGCAGCATCATGATCAGTAGATTTAGTGCAGATTTCCTAACAAATGCACTCTTGTCCTCTAATCTACCTGATGCAATAGTAGCAACCTCATTCCACAACCCAATCGAAACAGCATGTTCTTCACACAGTTCTGCCCACACCTGAAGTACTCGACTCCTTGTATAGGCTGAAACATCCCGACACCGCTCAAGTAGAATCTCCAACATAGCTTGCTTGGTTCGCAACTGAATGGATTTTGAACTTGATTCACCATCATTATCCTTAAATGCCTTTGCTACCAACTTCCCCAACACTCCAACAAGGGAATTCCTTATCTTGTACGATTCACCACCAAAATGGGGCACCAACATACCTATGTTTGTTGAAATCAGCTTTGGCATCCTGTCAGCGAGCTCAACAAGGAACCTCCCAATATTTTCAGCCCCAACAGTATCTCTAACATAGTCCTTTGAGTTAGTGCGCCCAATCTCCCGAATGAGAGAGATCGCCAAGCTGCCATCTGCATATTTCTTCTCAGCCCATGCCACAGTATCAGCCAAATGAATCACGGCAAAATCAAACTTATGGATGAGGTGCAAAATTGAAGCACAAGACTGTGCTGAGTAGCGGTATTTGGTAGCACAGGTCCCAACTATGCGACAAAGAGCATCTTTTGTATCGGCATCCCTCAACAAGACAGAATTCTCAAACAAAGAGAATGCAAATCTATAAATTGCACAACAGATAAAAACCAAGTAGAAAAGGCAATTATCGACCAAGAAGAATGTAAGTCAACATATTGACAGATCAAAAATTAAATAAAAAAACCGGGATTAAAGTAGGAGCAAGTTTACTGGTTTTGAAGTTCCACTTACTTGACAATAAATGACAGATAATTCTCATCAGGATCTGATGATCCAAAGAGCAACATGAGGTTGATCTCAAGAGAATTAGCTATCAGGTTGACTATCCGCTTCCTCTGTGATTCCCAATTCCATAAATTTGCAGCATGCTTCTTGCGAATTTGTGATGCTGCCTAAACCCCCAGTTAAAAATAAAATGAATAAGAGATAGTAAATTTGTTGAATTAGTGGCTATGATGATGATGATGATAATGATGATGATGATGATGATAATGATGATGATGATGATGATGACAGACATTTGTTTTAAACGATAAGAGATAGTAAACCAGCGAGGTGTTTACATTGGTTCTAGCACTGGGAACAGTTAGCCACCTGCCTTCATTCCAGGTTTTCCATTTGAATCAAAACCAAAATTCCCAGCACCAAACAAGACAAGTAACCATTCGTAGAAGTTTCAAAAAATTTTGCCACTGCAAATGGATAATTACTGCATTGCTTCCCAATTGTCTTTCAGATAAACAATTGACACATAGCATTATCCAATGTGAGACATCTTTGAATCACCTCTGCATCCATGGCGGGACACACTAGATTAAAGCCCCAGGTACAGCCAATATCATTTCAGAGATGTCATGATTGTGAATGTATATTGTTTGGGGGGTATATTTTTTTACTTGAGTGTGCATTCACTACAGCTGCTTGTTGCATACCATCAAATTAAGGCATATAGTTCTATCTTGTTTGAACTCAGAAAAGTGAGAAATAGACCAAAAAATCTTCCCTATGAAACAATTCCATCTATTTATATGCCACCTTTTGCATAGCATGTAGTCCACTCATTTTCAATTCAACCATCAGATAGCAAGGACTGACTCAGAAGAGGTAGAATCCCTAAAAGACTCTGATTGGACACATGGAAAGTATTTCCCTGGACATAACCATTAAAAACCCATTTTTACCTGAAAATATAAATAGGTTTAAGCAATTTGGTTAACAAATGATTTTTTCCAATAAAGTACTTTAATTTCTTGCATCCAAACAGATTCAAGCTTTGTAGTTCCAGAGTAACACTTCCAGGTGGAAATTTATATATACCAGGAATTGGAATTGGAATTTTGGGGATGTAAAATTCTCACACTAGAATTCCATTCAAACCAAGTATGGAACTGAATTCTTCCGAATTCCATAAATTTGGGAAAATTTTAATTTCGCCCAAATATTCCAGCCACCCAAACATGGGCTACTCTTGATGCAGGCATATATGGACAAAATCAAAATTTTAATTTTGACCCGGGCGGGTACATTATCAAATTAGCAAGTTCGGGTCCCGAGTCGAAAGATCAAAATTTTATTTTCTATCCCGGCGGGTCCATGAGCAATTTAATAGTGTGGGTTCCGAGTCGATGCATCAAGCCTTTATGTGGGTTGAATCCAATTACCAAAGAGGACCGGTTGTTTGGTGGGTTAAAAGACAGTCCTAATCAGCTTAGGACTTAATTAGCAATTGTTTTAGGAATACTACTAGCTTTAGGATTATTTTTAGTTTTAATGTTTAGTAGTTGTTTTCAATTAGGATGAGGAGGGTCGGCTCCATACAGTTTTCCTTTTCTGGTTATCAATCGGTAATGATTTTCTTATATAAGCTTTGTAATAAGCCCTTTAGAGGGGGAGTTTTATCATGGATTAATAGAAGTTTATTTTCTTCCTTTTGCAAACGACGGATTGTTTGTAAAATTGCATATTGCAATTGCTAGCAAGTTTCGTGAGAAGACTCTTGCTGTGTGTTTATTGCTGCAAAACGTTGCAGACCTTGTTGGAAGATTACCGCTGCAAAACACGGCAGAACTTCCTTGCTCAGATCAGGTACGGTAGCTGCAGATTTTCAGTAACTAGGGCCTTATTAAGTGGGCCTGTGGTATCTTCATTCAGATCAGTTTAGTGATTGTTTGGGTCCATTATCCGTTGATTATCAAGGATGTGTTCGAAGGTTAGTTGTGTCTCCACTCTCCAGTGAAGAGCTATTAGCCAAATAAACCCACAGATCTTTCAGATCTGTTTGTGTGCATACAGTGAAGGCCCATTCAGATCTTTGCAGATCAGGCCCATTTAATTCTTGTGAGGTTGCTGCATTCCTTGGCTTTCACGGGTTGTGTTATCTTAAGTCCTCGGATTGCAATAAGTTTGTTCGATTTATTTTCAACCTCCATAACCAAAATTATTTGATTGAGTTATCGTTTCCGCTATAATCCAAGGTTGGGTATTCTTGATCCTACCTAGCCTACATTAACTCTGATGAGGAAAATTACCTTGGAATTATTGTCGGGACTAGCCTGACTCGATTCCTCCAATCGAAATATGGAGATGAGAAAGAAAGTGTAGATCTTGAATGCATTCCGGTGCGATGCAATGCGTTCCGGAAGGGCATCAGCTTCGGGATGTGGTGAGGTAGCACGGGAGAGAGAATCGACATTGGGGAGCAGGACACTGAGATTGGAACGGAGGCTTTCAACGACGTTGTACTTGCAAGAAGGGGGGAGAGAAGAGAAATCCCTGACAAGAGAGTAGACCCTGTCAAAAACGTCTTGCTCCTCGATGCAGAACAGCTCCTTGTCGGAGAGATCGAAAGCAACTCCTTTTTCCAAAATTCAAAAACAAAATGTTTAGAAGAAGAGAAGTGGAAGAGAGAATTGAAAATGAAGTGGGGAAAAGAGGAGTGAATGACTGACCTTTGGTAAATTCTTCAAGGGCGGATGGAGAGAAAGAGGAGATGGAGATGGACGATTGGACGGTCAGATGGGCCTCGTCACCGTCGTCGTTGGATTCCAGGTCTCGGAGATTGGAAGGGAAGGTGAATGGAGAGGCCATGAGAGAGAGAGAGAGAGAGGTTTAGTTTCTTGGAATTTGATTTTCTCAGGTTGAGAATTTCAGAATATTTATGGTTTTTGAATCCGAAAGGCGGGAAATTATAACATTTGGGAACCTGGACGAAACTGCCACGCGTGTGTCATGATATGAAAACACGTGTGCCATTGGCCAAGAGCAGAAATAATATTTTGGATATATGACATTTTATTAGTAAGTGTGCTTATCAATTCTAAGTATCTTAAAATCAAAATCTAAAATAAAAGAAATAATTTACTCACTAAATTAAGTTAAAATTAATAATAAAAAGGTATTAACTTTATGCATTTCACTTTGTTGACTAATAATTATTTTTTACATATATAGATAAACGATATTTGTAGTGTAGCTCTTACCCTATCTACTAATTATATCCTTTAGCACTCGCCTTACAAGATAAATTTGTCTATGTAATGCTCCATCCCTCCAACACAATATTATCTGTTTTGGATCTTCAGTCGGGTGTGCACAATTTTATTTCTAACGACCAAACCGAAAGAATACTTCTAAAAGGCTGAGAAAGTCATGCTCATATGTGTCAAGGAGATTCTAGGCCAGATGGCGCTATGGGACCTTCAGGGGTAAAAAATTCTGCCGATACTTTACTTATCGGCCGAATTAATTCGGATTTTTGAAGACCGTTCTCTCGCAGTCGAATATCGGCTGATTTTTATTTTTTATTTAAAAAAAAATTATCGATGCTGGCCCAGTCGATATCTCGACCAATATTCGTCCGATACGGGCGAATATCGGCCGATATTTATATTTTTTTAATTTTTTTTTAAACATCCTTTTTTTATTTTTTTTAAATGAATTTTTCAAAAAAAAAAAAAACCACCAAGATTTTCAAAAAAAAATGAGGAGAGAGAAAAAATTCGGCCGATATCTTGGCCGAACCGAATTTTCAAGCCCTAAGGACCTTCAGGAAGTAGGCCCAGGGCTCCTCCATGGAGCCTAGTGATTTTCTCTCCAAGTTTGGACGCTTCTGTCTCTTGGCTGGCCCCCCTCTGAGGCGGCATATCACAGTTTGCATAATTTTTCTTAAAAAAAATTAACTTTTTAGAAAAATGAGATCTTTTCATTTCTTGATTTTTCTCATCACTCTCCACTTTCCAACAGTAACCGTATGTGTTTTTCCAATTCTTTTAGCAGAATTATTACCCTATTTTGAAGAATTTATTTTATTATTTTAAATGACAGAATTGAAACATAGTTGTTTTTATTTTGGAATTCATTTGTTCGAACTCTTTTTATATGATGAGTTGATTATAAGTGAAATAATAACTTAATTGTAATAATAGAAGTTGTGGTCGATGAGAGAGGGACAGAGAGAGGAAAAACCATCAGTATTTTCACACAGCAACTAATATAATTCGCCATCAAACTTGGCTCATTTCATATGAGAAAACTGAATTCTAAATGAAAAAAAAATAAGACTCAAACTTAATTTCCCTCAAAAACTTAATGAAAATTCCAAAATTATGTTAAATTCACAGTGAAATTATAAATTATAATGAAAATTAGAATTAAAATTGTATGAATAAATTAAATTAAATTAAATGCAAAGTTAAACTATAAATCAAGTGAACTAGAACAAAGACAACTTATCTATACTAAGTAAAGCAATCGTTGTTGCTTTGTTGTTTTTTCTTGTGCCGAATCCTCTTAGGCCTTATTGTTCTTTTTATTTTATTTTGATTTGTATCTTTCTTTCTTTTTAATGAAATTTCTTTTTTATTGCTCAAAAAAAAGTAAATCAATTGAAACGCAAAACTTAGAGTACTTAGGTTCTCTTGGTTGTTTGAAGACCCTTATTTGTAGTGTTTGGGGTACAAAATTTAGCAAAAAATTAGTCATAACTTTTGTGCTCATGTCGAAATAATTTTCCTCTATTTATAGATAATAACACGATAATGTCTGATAAAATAGTACCAACTCACTAATCTCATTTTAAAATCTATTTTTCTATTTTCTCAATCATTTTACATGATATCTTTTTTTTTTTAATATGAATATGATAAAGACACTCCTTATGCCATGACAAGAGTAAGTGCAAGGCCGATCCCCTAAAATCTCAGGGGCACTAAGCGGAGTGAGATTTTAAGGGCCCTTTTGTGACTGGAATATTAAAGAGTTTAAGTGTGTGGGCCCTTTCTGTCTGGGGGGCCCCTAAGCGGTGACCTACGCTGCCTATGCTCAGGGCCGGCCCTGAGTAAATGGTCAACTTATGTAGGTTTTGGAGACCCTTTATGAGTAGTTTCTCCACTGTACTGCAATTTTCAATGTGAGGCCGCTTCAGTTTTTAGCCTTTTCTTCAAGCTTGGGAGGGACACTCCTTAAGCCATAGACTAACCTTGAACTCCTGCATTCCCCTCCCAAATACTAGTCAATTTGGGTTGGTTATGTAAATCAAATTTTCTCAATCTGGATAGCGCTTGACCTTCAATGGTATCTATCAAGTTAAATACCTCCTGCTACTCAAAACATGAACATGGCTTAAGGACCATAATGTTCTGCAACACAAGCAGCAAACTAGATGGCAAGGCCATAGTTAATTTTCCACAGCCAGCTACTATTAGTGATGTTGGGCTTCGAAAGAATGTAGATGGTAATGACTAATGAGCCATGGCAGATTCCATTAGATTCTCCATGGAAAAAATCTCAAGCCCTTTTAAGCTTATAAATGCATCTGGAGAAGCCCCTATTGTTCTTGCAATGTGCTCCATTTCATGAAATTATGCAAGAACGAGATGCTCTAAGTTGCGAAAGTCTATTCCACCCAATTCTTGAACATTCTTGGAACCCTCACAACAGAACAAGTTGAGGACATCCATTTTTCAAATCATCACTGTGAAAGTGACAAAAGTCTCACATCGGTGAATTTGAGAAATCAACGAGTACATATAACACTTGAGGCACCCTCCTCTCAACGGCTAGCTTTTGAGAGTGAGTTTTATCTCAAGAATGTTATCATGTCATGATTTTCTAAACCCTCATCTCAATGGCTAGCTTTTGAGAGTGACTTCTACCTCAAGAATGTTATCATGTCATGGTTTACTGAAAATCACCTTAACCCAATCTTTGAGCAGGAACAATATGTTGTTAATTGTCATGCTCATTCTTTCCACCATGTGAAAATAGTGCTCACCAATGCATATATCGGATTTTGTCAGATTTCTCCTAGGACCTGACTTGTCTTGCAACATACATTTTTCATTTTCTATATGGACTAAAAGAGCCTTCAACCAAGTCAAGTGCTCCAACTCAGAAAATCTGGCCAGTGTTCCTTCTCCACTTCCTTCAACTTCTCATTTTCTGAAGCTTTGCATCATATATAGCTCTTTTAATGTGTTGATTTTGATATCACATATGCTGGAACAATTGTGAGATAAGTGTAGCTTAGATCCAGTAGCTTTAGCTATGTCAATTCTCCTATTTCTTTTGGCAATTCATGAATTCCAGACTTCTTTAGGCAAAATATTTCAAGTGTTTTCAATTTGGCACAGAGAGTTATACTCACAACAGAGGACATCTATCCAGTCACAAAGTACACGGGTCCATTAGACATTCTACTGATGGAGGCAATGATGACATATTGGTATCACATTTATCCAGTGCTGTAAGGGTGCATCCATCCCCTCGAAGAATTGGTCTGGAATGCTTTGTCCTGATTTATTTCCTGGTAGCACTAGCATTAAGATTGAGAGAGTTTTAGTCAGTCAGGTAGGTTATCAATATGGTAGCTAATTAAAGAAACCCTTTTACATTTTACTAAGTGTGCAATTTCATTATGATGGCCATGTCGTGGATCATATCATGCATCTTTACTGTTTCTTCTCTATCTCCTTCCAGCAACAACCAAGAATCCTCAAGTATGTCAAAGTATGGAAAGTACTTTGATGCTTCCTCAAGTATTGACATGCTCAAATATACCTTCCTTAATCCCGTACCTTATGATACCAGTTGTGGTAATATGAGTGCACTCTAGAAATATAGAACAGAGTAAGAAGACTGACTTAAAGACTGACTTGGCCTCCTCACTTTCCAGGTATTCATAACTCAACTTTGGAGAAGCAAATACCTTTGCATCCATACCCGTGATGTTTGATAGTCTGTAATTTTTTAATTCTGTGGATTTTCCCAAAAGTACCTTTTTTTTCCCTTTTATTCTGTGTTCCAAGTGTAACAATTGCCAAAACCGAACCCCCACATTCCACAGCAACCTCCTTTTCTACTTCATGCAAACTAAGATCACTAATAACATTGCTAGCATTCTTGAAAAATAGATCTATACACTATTCATTGCCATGCATCGACTCTCCTTCTTGTAAGTATGATTTTGCAGGTGATGTCAATTTTATTGGGAATGCCTACTCTGCTCAATTCCAACTTTTCCAAAGATTTCCAAAATTAAGAGAACTGGCTTTTTCTATTCCAAAGGTGTCATCCCCTGATTGGGTCTATCTCGTATCCTACCTACTAGTACCAACTCACTATCTTCTTGGATTACTTTGATATTGGCTTCCTGCAGGAAGATAACTTCACCAAAGAGTTTCTCACTATCCACTCACCTAACAACCTCTTCTATTAATGTTGTCTTGCCGACTCCTCCCATTCCATATACACTGACAAGATGTTTTCTTCCTTCATAGTGTCCATGACTTGATTAATGACAGATTCAATCAGTTCATAAGACAAAATCTACCAGACATGTTGTATGCTCGTTTTGGGGATAAGATATTAACAGCAAACTCTAATGCTTCTTTGCAGAAGTTGGAATCTTCATCAAACTTCTCTTTAGCTTCCTTACCTAGCTTGTAATGTGACTTCAAATCAAAGCATTTCATTCTTGTTTGTGATTGAAGACCCAAACTCTTAGCATCAACTTTGATGCCTTCCACATTCCTAGCCATTCTTAGACTTACAAATATCACTTCACCCTTTCTACAAGCCTGATCCACCAATGGTATTGCATCATTCTGTATATTTCACAACTTTTCTACCTCATTGTTAAGAATATCTTACATTCCTTCTGTGCAGAACAAGATAGAGAGCTAGAATTTTAACAAAACTGAGCAAAGATTCCTATGTGCTCTGCTGGTGTTGACAGGGTATTTCTTGATGAATAGGGGCAAAGGATTGCTGGTAAAATGTCATCTGTAGAAAAATGAAAAAATAATGTACAAGTCTAATGCATGCTAATTTTTGGTAGGTGTCTAATCAAAAGTGTCAGATAGGGCCAATGAATCCCACCAACTTGATATGTATACCTTAAATGAGTAGTCATTGTTTAGCCAATGGATTTTCCTACATGTAACTGCAGCTACTACTTGCCCTGTACCCACTAGAAGTAACAGGTCATGGAGCAAGTTAGAGTTTGACCCCCCAAAAAAAAAATTTGATAAAATTGTCAAAGTGAAATTTCTTAAAAAGGAATTATCTTTCTAAGATATAAACTGACGACCAGATTCATCATTCCAACCTTCTTTTGCATGATGTTATGTTTCACTTTTAAAATTTCCAAAAATGTCAGATAAATATTCACAATTAAGTTAAATAATTGTTAGAATAATAACCAATGCTCCATTGTCATTTTTTTTCAAAATTATTATTTGGGTTGTATTGAAATTTAGGGCATGTGATGTGAGAGTTATTGGTGGTAAGTCAAATGAGCTGTGCTTAGATTTGTGGTAAGTCAAAAATAGTGAAAAGACGACGTTTGAAATCTAAAGGGAGTAAGGCAAGTGGTTACACTTAACATGGATTTTTTTTTATAGAACTTCAATTTTCTTTTCGAAAAATAGAACCAACCTCACTTTTGTTATTGACTGCAAATGTGACTCCAAATTGAGCTGCATGTACTATAATTTCTGGCCATCCACACTTCAGTAAATGACTAAGTCATTGTTGGTGAAGCTACACAAAATTGGTCCCACTTGTGTCAATTAATCAAAACTGTTCTCAACATTTGTTAAAAAAATTTGAATTTCATAACCATTTTATATTTCCTCATTACATATAAGTTGTTCTAAGCTAAAACAATAGTCCAACCTAGAAAAAGCTCAAGTTCTGTAAATGACAGAAATTATGACTCGAAATAGGGGTGCATGCAGTTCAATTTCTACCCATCCTTATACCATCATTTCCAATTTTATTAATGACTGCAAGTCATGTTCGGTGAAACCACTCAAAAAATGGTCACTCATATGCTTCAATGAAGACCAAATTACAGCAAATTGGCATCTCACAAACAATCCCATTTGGCTGATTAAATAAGAACATGCTGAGTGTATCACATGCACTTTCCAATTGATTCCCACACTGCTGTATCAAGAATTACATTAGGAACATTTGTGGGTAGGGGTGAGTGGGGGAGAATAATAAGTGTCTTATCTTGGGTTTCTTATGGGATAGAAAAATGAAGGAGTACAAGTTCTGTATCTGCCTTCTTTCTTAAATTGAATAAGCTAAAAAGAAAGAATTATCAATGAACTTGCAGCAGTTACCAACGAAATCTGTAATGTATATGGGAGAACAGGCTTTAAAATTTGGAAAAACTCAGTTTGGGTTCATGTTAAAATCTCAGTTTGTTATTAACATACTGTAAGACATGATATATGATCATTGTGGGGCACTTTAATCTCACAAAATAGAAGAAGCTATGATAATCAATATTGAAAGGAGGAGGAAAGAAGAACTACAAGGATAATCATCAATGAAATTCCAGAATTGCATCTCGATAAATCAACACTGAAAGAATGTCTTTCACATGAATATAGTCCAATTACAGAGAATGCTAACAAATCAATTGAAATGCAAAAGCAAAGAACAGAACAACAGCATGGCAGAAGACACAGACTTAGACATCCGCTATACGTTGCTGTGACAGCTCGAACCTGCATATTGGGCAAAAATGTTGTACCCTCAACCAATCAAAGAGGCAACTGCAGTGAAATGTATGAGAACAAGGCATCTCCATGATTGTTTCACCAGCAGAGAAGTCTTCTTGGCAGATGACACACATTAACTCTCTAACCTTGCCTGCCTGATAGATGGATCTTTTCAGTTTTACGATTGCATACATCGATGCTGGGGAAGCAGCGGAAAGATGGTTCTGTTGGGCAGACTCTAAGAACTCCTCAAGGGCATCCATCATCTCCTCTTCCTCTCCATCAAAGAATGGCATTAGCTCCTCTTCCTCTCCATCTGTCATTGTCTCCTCTTCCTCTCCATCAAAGAATGTCATCGTCTCCTCTTCCTCTCCATCAAAGAATGTCATCATCTCCTCTTCTTCTCCATCAGAGAATGGCATTATCTCCTCTTCGTCTCCACCAAAGACTGTCTGTGTCCGACGAGACTGCACATAAACTTCAATCTTGACATCAAATGGACAGAATTCTGCTAATTTTGCAACTTTTTCCAGATTTGATGCAATAAAAGTTGCGACAACCTCTTGGTGGTGAATTCGAAAATGCGATACCATCTCCCTGCTGAAACCACCGAATGTGTCAGGATCCGTAAACTGGTCGAATGTCAAAGGAAATGTTTCACTATAAGTCCATGGAATTTCATCCCTTTGCAACCCTTCCTCATGAAAAAGCACCCGTTCTAGAATCATTGTATGTCTGATTTCGATTGTTGCAGTCGATGGGCTTGTTTCAGGTTTAGGAACTGGAGAAAACACGGTAAAAGATATAGGCGAATCTATAGTCTCCTCTTCCTCTCCACCAAAGAATGTCTGTGTCTGACGGGTCTGCACATAAACCTCAATCTTGATCTCAAATGGACAGAATTCTGCTAATTTTGCGACTTTTGCGAGATTTGATGCAACAAAAGTTGAGACCGCCTCTTGGTGGTGAATTTGGAAATTCGATACCATCTCCCAGGTGAAACCACCGAATGTGTCAGGATCCGTAAACTGGTCGAATGTCAAAGAAAATGTATCACTATAATTCCGTGGGATTTCATCCTTTTGCAGCCCTTCCTGATGCAAGAGCACCCGTTCTAGAATCATTGTATGCCTGATTTCGATTGTTGCAGTCGAATGGCTTGTTTCAGGTTTAGGAATTGGGGAAAACACGGTAAAAGACAGAGGCCAATCTATACTCTCCAACTCCATCATGTTTGCTTCAAGATTCAGATGAGAGAGAGAGGATTTGAATGGCAGATTTCTCAGAGAGAGAGAGAGAGAGGCGTATAGAGATTGTGAATTGCAGATTTCTCAAACTTTCTAATTGAAGAACCTTAAATAGAACGGCAGAAGTCGGTAGGAAGTAACTGGAAAGAGGGCGGTGGTGGTAGTGTACTGGGGCCCAAAAAACCTTCTAATTGGAGAGCGCATTTGAATTTCGGAGGGACCGTTGAAGGTTCGAAACCCTAATCTTCCATAACGGAGTCGCGTATTCGTGTCTTAATTTTAATTCCAAAATGTACATAGAAATATTTATTAAGCATATTAACGCTTTCAAAGTAAAATAAAATTTTCTTTATACCAATTATAAAAATTAGTTTTGTTTAAAAAATTATACTTATTTGATTTAAATAAATTAAATTAATAATTGAAAGAGAGTTTCACATCAACCATCTATTTTATTTAAATTAAATTAGGTAGATACATATGTCTAGTAAACTAATTTCCTTTAAAGTCTCATATCAGTAATAATTTATTTGATTTGTAGGGTCACTGGACCACACTTTATTGTCGAACATGTTTTAATCTAAATGAAGTAATACAAAAACATTATCACTTAATTCTGTCCGCATATTTGTTTGAAATTAGCATATTAAATTATGACCTAACCTATCCCATTTTTAAAAAAATAAAAAATAAATCAAGGTTTGAATATCTAATTTTGAAAATTTAAATTGACCCAATTTAAACCGACTCAAAATAGATCTAAATTAAGTTGAGTAAATAGATTTTGGACTCAAAGTTAATCCGAACTGAAATAAATATGAATCATGTTGGATAGAGTTCTATAGGAATTTTGAGCCTAACCTAACCTTATCTACATTAAAAAACACCATTTTAGTACTACCATTTTATTTATTAGTTTCAACCCATGTATGATGTATCCATACTAAATTTCAAAAATCTGAGCCAATTCCTATATATTTCACAGCCCAATGGCTCCAAATATATTCCGTTTGTTCCAATTTAGTTGTTTTATATGGATTTTGAGATTGTTCCAAAATAGTTGTTTCATTTATATTAGAATACCATAAAATGTATTGAAAATAGATGAGATCATATGAAGTACTAGCCTTATATAGAGAATTTCTTAAAAAATACAAATGTTTCAAATGAGACAACTAAAAGAGGACTGAGGAAGTAAAAAAAAAAAACTTAAAATCGAGAACGAATGGTATGATTATATTTGGGAATAACGAGCTCGATTAGCCCACTGAAAAGTGAAAACCGAGCACAAATATGAGTACAAAACTAAGTATTTTTGTATCAAGTGCTTGGTTTAAAAGAATAAATACGAGTAGATATGTTCAATGAAGTGTAGTATTTAATTATTAATTTGTTAAAATAAATACTAAGTAAAAATATAATAGATAACAAATTCAAATTAAATGTAAAAGGTCATATAAGTTTCACTTGCTTTTTTTTTTTTTTTTTTTCATTTTAAATTTTTCAATAGAATAGGATGAATCCAATTGAATAAAATAAAGGTTACTTGAACAACCATATCATAGATGTTTGTAGTTAAAATTAGAGCATATATATGATGAATTCAACCACTAAAATCAAGCCCCGTGTACAATTTTTTGAATGAAATTCAATTTACATGTGAATTAAATTATATTCAACTATCAACCCAACTGCTTGGATATTCACAAGTCTCAAAAAAAAAAATAATAATAATAAATATAAAAAGTAGTAAAGCATCAAGCAAAGCCTCTACGAGCCAACAAGAACATGGGTAGGGAGGTGGCTATCTTCAACGAAAGCAACACAGATAGTGTTTGGATGAGGGGCAAATTTTATGTGGGTTATTTTTAATCAGGGGTTACCGAATATTCTTTACTTGAAAAGAGTTTTAGAGTGGAGGGGTAAAAAGTGGGAATAGAGTGGAGGGTTTTCCTTACTTGATTTTTTACTCGTACCCTTTAATTATCAAAGGTAACAAAGGAATTACCTCCCATTGCCCCTATTCAAACGTAGACGCGATCAAAAGAAGAAGGTAAATAAGAAACTTTTCACTTGTTTATAAAATTATTCATGGCGTGACTTATAGACACCTGGAAAAACTATCTCTACACACCTGTTTTCAGATTTTAAGGTAAAATTATCATTCTGTCCCCGTATTTTCACTCATTCGAACGAGTTCATTTTGGCATTCGTTCGAATGACCCACGTATAAATCCAATTCATTCGAATGAATGGGTAAACAATAACGCTTCGAATGAACCGATTCTTCATTCGAACAACTGTGCACAGTATTGATTATTTAAATAATAAATTTTCCTTTAAGACTTTAAAATTATTTTTTAAGCATGGTGTATTTTCAAAATTTCTCAAATTAAATATCCGTACTAATTACGATAACCTGATAAAAATACTTTAAGACTTTAATGTCTTTTGACACTCCCAAATGCTTAAAATATAGTGTTTTACAAATAAGGGTATCCCTAGACTGTGTCAAAAACATATTTGCGAGTGTCAAAAGAACTTGAAGTCTTAAAGTATTTTTATTAGGTTATCGTAATTAGTCCGGATATTCAATTTGAGAAATTTGAGAAATTTTGGAAATACACATCGATCCATCTTTCATATAGTACAGTAATGCATAGTGTAAATCTCCTTTAAAACTTTAAAGTTATTTTTTAAGTACGGTGTATTTCTAAAATTTCTCAAATTGAATATCGGGACTAATTACGAAACCTGGTAAAAATACTTTAAAACTTCAAGGTCTTTTGACACTCCCAAATGTGTTTTCGGTATAGCTTATGGATACCCTTATTTGTAAAACACTGTATTTTAAGTATTTTGGAGTGTCAAAAGACCTTAAAGTCTTAAAATATTTTTATCAGGTTATTATAATTAGTCTGGATAATTAATTTGAGAAATTTTGAAAATACACAGTATTTAAAAAATTACTTTAAAGTTTTAAAGGAAAATTTATTATTTAAATAATTAATACCGTGCATAATTGTTCGAATCAACAACCGGTTCATTCGAATGAATGGGTGAACAGTAATGCGCGTTACTGTTCACTCCATTCGTTTGAATGAATTGAATTTATACGTGGGTTCGAATGTCAAAATGAACTGATAATTCGTTTGAATGAGTGAAAGTATGGGAGCAGAAAGGTAATTTCACCCTGAAATCTAAAAACGAATGCGTAGAGGCTATTTTTATGGGTGTCTATAAGTCTCGCCTTATTCATCAATGTTCCAACTTGTCTCATGACCACACGTGAGTGTTGGAAAACCATGATATGAAAATATTTTTAAGGTATATCTCACTCTAAAAAAATTAGCCCTTGATAGAAGAGTGTCTCACTCTCAAGTCTTATATAGAGTTATTGGTTTTACAAATAAGCCGATATAAGACGTTTTGCTACTCCACACCTGTCCTAATGTATAGCTAAAAAGTCATGACATGATAATATTTTCGAGATAGAAATTACCAAAGAAAACCAGCCGTTGAAAGAAGAGTGACTCAAGTGTTATATAGAGTCATTGATTTCACAAATTAACCCATATGAGACTTTTTGTCACTTCACACCAGCCTACATGTACAACTAGAAAATTATGACATGATAATATTTTTAAAATAGAAGTCACTCTAAAAAAATTAACCATTAAAAAAAGTGTGCCTCAAATATTATATAGATTCATTAAATTTATAAATTAATTGATATGAGGCTTTTTATCACTTTACAAGGATAAAATAACATCGAATCCTTTAGGGCATCCTTAAGGGAGTCTTCTGCTTCTACAAGTCCCAAGACTTCCCTTGTTTCTCCAAAGTAGGAGCAAGGCCTAAGGAGACCTTCCAATAATAACCATGGAGGTTTTTTGTCTTTTCAATAAGATATGCCTTTAAATATAAAAAAAAATAGGAGATACTTCTATTTTTTTTGTCGTGGACAAAATTTAATGATATATTGAGATTCAAAATTTTAATCAATTGCCATATATTATTTATATAAAATATAAATTAGAAATCATGTGTCCTCTAATTTAACATAAACTTTTAGATTCAATCACTTTCTAAAAATAGCCCACCCATATTTAAACATAGCCTTTTTGAACGTTAATAAACCTTAATTTGGGCTAGGTTCTGGCTAAATACTCATTCTCACGATATCATCCGCTTTGAGTTCACTTTGAGTTCGCACAACTTTGCTTTAGACTCTGGCCCACCAGGTCTCCCTAAAAGGCTTGTGTTAGGTTGAGGGTTTGCCCCTCATATAAAACTCCCACTACCCTCGTAGGCGGGCGATGTGGGACATCATTTGCGGTACGGCAAGTCCCAAATGATTTTTTTTTTTATATTATTTTCAAAATGAGACATGTAATATAGCTAATTGGGAAAGATAATGAGCCTACTATAAAGTATAAACTCCTTTTTATTGAAATATTTAATTGCGTGTCAAGATTGCTCGGTAGATTCATTCTGATGAGAATAATAATTTTGTTGATAAAAAGTAAAGATGATAAATAAATAAATAAAATAAAACTCTCTCTTACTCACTCTCGTTACTCACTCTCACACGCTCAAACCCCTCTCACGAGTCACGAACCCTCTCATATCCGATCCTCTCGAAATCCCTCTCTCCCTCGATCCCTCTCTCCACCGAATCGTCCCCCCCCCCCAACTCTGGACGCACGCTTCTCCCTTTCCCTCTTTCCGTCTCACGGCTCTTCATCGGAGCAACCTCACCTCACCCGACGCTCGACCGCTGGATCTGACCTCCATTTCGTACCTTCACTGCCGCTCTCTCTATGGTATGTATCTTTTGCATTTAAAAATTAATCAACTGTTTAAATTTTTAGAATGTGAATCCCAAATGTTCCCAATGACATCATTTGAATCATCTTTACCAATTTTTTTTTTCGAAACATGGATTTTATTATATAATCAACCTGCTGAGCTATAAAGAGGGCAGATACACCACTCCTCTGAAGGCTAAGTGATGGGGCATTAGCACATACAACCGTACAGTCAACCATCCGTATTAGATACATACTATGGGACCAAATCACCAAAATAAACAAGATTTTCCAAAAGAAAATAAGCCCCAGTTTAAGTTCTCTGTTATTTAAATTCATGTTGGAAAGAAAGAAATAACAATGGAGTGAAAATATAAACAATGGCATTTTAAATGAGTATGGATTTAATATTTTGTGATATCTAAAATAAACTCAAATCGACTAATCTTTTTTATAAACAAGTAATGAGTTGAAAGTTATTGACCCCGAATCCAAAACCGACTTGATCCGACCAACTCTTTGCTAGGTCTACCTTGAACTAGACCTAACAAAATTTAAACTAATCTAATTATCCGAACCGAAACCGAACATTTTAAATGGGTATGAGTTGAAAATTTTATGGCTCGAATAGATTAGTCCATTTTATAAACAAGTAAGTAATGAATTGAAAGGTATTGATGTAAACTCAAAACCGGTCTGATCGGACCGACTCATTACTAGGTCTATCTTGAACTAGACTTAGCAAAATTTGACCTAACCTAATTATCCAAACCGAATCCGAGCATTTTAAATGGGTATAAGTTGAAAATTTTATAACCTGAATCGACTACTCCATTAAATAAACAAGCAAGTGATAGACTCTAAGAGAGCTAAGCGTAAACACACTGTGACAACTTGACAACAGACTGCTAAAATGGACTCGAACTTTCCCCTGATGGGCTTAAGGGTATTGACCTAAACACAAATAAGATCTGATTTGAAACTAATTGACGCGGCCCATAGTTAGGTCTACAAAAGAGTCACAAAATTTATGTCGTTCGACTCTATACCTATGTCTACAAAGAAATACAAGCAATTACAGTGTCTTTGAAAAGGCTTTTAAAAGTGATCTCTTCTTTATCTCTCTCAATTACGGATGAATAAATCAATAACTGCCGTCAAATTTACAATGTTACTCACTTCTAAATTTCAATGAATTCCATCTACTTTCTAACATGCATCCGCAGTACAGAAAACAAAATTCCAACACAAAGCAATTCTAAATGAGGCATAAGAAATTATCATAAACGTTCTAAAACTTTCACACCAAACAGAAACCATGAATACATGTCTTAACTTTTAGATGTTGATGAGTTGACATATTTACATATATAAGACAAAGATAGATAGTAATTGTCTTGCTATTTTAAAATATTTAACTAAGTGTTCTTATTTCTCCTTCAAAGTGAAACCATTATACTTCCATGAACATGAATCTTGTGACTCGGGGCTCATCAATAGGACTTCAATCATACACCATAGTATTCCAAAATGATACGGTATCCTAATCGGATCAACTTACTTGTCCAGCCCAGCACTCGTCCTGCAACTATTTAAAGAAATCACACATAAATAAAAAGAAATAGAAAAAATATTACTTAAGAAAAGAAAAAGAAAAATTATCCCTACCCAATTTGAATGAAATTGGAGTTGATTTCACCGTTGCATTAAAAATCCATTGAGAATTTATCTCATTTTGATTGTTGATATTTGAACCCTTGATAATCATGGCCTTTTAAATCAAATGATCTGATTTTTTTTTATGAGAAGCATTGCCTTAAAAGATCTTTCAAACTCAAACATTCTCATGCGTTGGACTCTAATCATGGAAAATGACATTAGAATAAAAATCATTTCAACAATTAAAAACCAAAATTTTCTCTACCTTTACCCACCATGCACCCCCTTTAAGTCAAATTCCAATTTTACCCTCGTGTGCACGATCCGTTCCATCGTTTTCCTCTTCGTGGATTGGTTGACCTCCACCTGCATCTCAGAGGTCGACCGCTCAATCGGTCGGATTTCTTCGATTGGAAATTTTTCTCTCCTTCCCTACTTTCACATCCGGGTCCATTTTGTTTTTCAAACTGTCTCTGTTCTGCTTGCCTGCATATGCTGGTTCAGCTTCTGTGTTTCGCCTTTGGATGATGTTTATTCTTTGCTGATCTGATTCTTAAAACCATGAAGTTATTTATTACATGGAAAACCTGATATATGGAGAGTTTCGAACTAAATTTTCTTTTTCCCTTTTGATGTATGTAGCAGCAAGAGACTGTAGGGGTTGGGAATAAATGGAATGGTGTTGGCAAAGGCAACTGAGAAGGGTTCTCCACAGAAATCAGACTCCACTTCAATTTTGGTGTGGCACCGATGCTTCTGGTTCTCTGCAGGGTGGTGATTCCATGTACATCAAAATCCTTCAGCTACATGCCCTCTAGATGGGGGTTATGTGGAGATCACCTATCCAACTTGTTCTCCAAATATGGCAAGCAGAACAGAGACAGTTTGGGAAATAAAATGTACCCGGACGCGAAAGGAGGAAAGGAGAGAAAAAATTCCAATCGAAGAAATCCAACCGATTGAAAGGTAGACAACTCTGATTGAGAGGTCGATCTCTGAGATGGATGTGGAGGTCGACCAGTCCACGAAGAGGAAGACGCTGGAACGCGGTCATGCATGGGAGGGTAAAATTGGAATTTGACTTAAAAAGTGCACCGCGGGTAAAGGTAGGAGTGCAAAAATCACTTTCCAAAATTTACCTTACACTTTAAATTCATTTTAAAAATAAAATAAAAAATGCATGCAAACTTATTTTTAAACACTACATTAACTTAAAAAACTACACATAAACCTTTCCCAAACAAAAAAAGGTTATTTCAACAATTAAAAACCATATATTACCTTACCCATTAATTCCAGTTTTAAAATAAAAAGAAAAAAAAAATGCATGAAAAGAAATTTTTAAAGACTACATTAGAACAACACAAAAACATTTCCCAAACAAAAAGTCATTTTAACAATTAAAAACCATATTTTACCTTACTCTTTAATTTCGACGATTTTAAGATAAATAGAAAATAACAAATGGATGAAAAGTAATTTTTAAAGACTAGATTAACTTAAAGAAGGTCTGTGCATGTACACTTTATACCTATTCCAAACATAATGACACTTCAACACCAAAGGTGTGCGCATGTTCATTTATACCTCTAACTCCTCGCTTCCTAAAATCCGTTCATATCTGAAAGCAAAATATTGAAAGTATATTAATTCGAGCATCAAACCAAGTTCTTTTGATGTCATGCTAATTAATGAGTAATAAGCTTGACATGGTAAGAAGTTAAATAGCTATGGAACAAGAAATATATTAGTTAGTGATGAAATTGACCATGACAATGATCATGAGTGGTAAGTATTGGATTTACCGAAAAGAGTTTGAGAGCCTCTTTGATTCCATCATCCGCCCATTCATTCACTCCTCCAATTTTTTTCAAGTTGGGTGCACTTTGAAGCCCATTGGGAAGCCCTTTTAGTCGGGGACAATCAGCAACATAAATGTGTTCTAGTGATGGCCAATCAAGATCTACATTTGCTTGATAAAACCTCTCCAACTCATCTAAAAATAGAAGAGACAGAGTTTTTAATTGGGGGAAGATACCTTGATCCATTACCTCTCCATCTTCCATTGAAATTAGCTCCTCCATTTTAGTATTGCCACATAAATCTAGTGTCTCTAAATGCAAGAGCCCTTGTGCCACACTCAATGGGAAAACACTTTTTAAAACATGATTAGAATTAATGATCAACACACGCAGGTTTTGAAAAATTGCAGTTTGCCCAATTGAGGGACTTGAAGGCAATTCATCTTCTGAAATCAACTTTTCAAGATTCTTGCAATACATTATCCTAAGGCGCTCCAACTTTTTAAGACTTTGAGCCACACTAAATGAAAAGAGAGCTCTCATAGAGTCACAATAGCCTATACAAATCTCTTCTATGTTCTGCAGGCTCTCTGGTGGAATAGCTCCCTTCCAAATGCTTATTAGTTGTGGTAGATACTGCAAGTCAAGCCTTCTTAATTTGGAGTGTACAATTTCTCCTCGATTTATTCCCTCAGCATTAAATACCACTTGCACCTTGTTGGAATTATAAAATTCAACCATTTCCAGCTTTGGCATTCTCAACAGCACATCTGTTGAGAGGATGATGACTAACTTCGGGCAACCTGAGATATTAAGGAGCTTTAGTTCTCCAAAAATACATGTTGAAAGAGTCCAACTAATGACGTCACAACACACAAATGATAGATCCTCAGTTTTTTCTAACAAAACCAAACTCCAATGACAGAGGGGTTCTGAGATGTTTCCCAATCTCATTGTCCTTTGGTATTCTGAGTCGCCAGCACTACATCCCACAGATACGAAAAATGTTTTGAGATTCCTCCAAGGGCCTTTAATATCCATGGACAAGCACCCTACATTTTCTATATCAATATCTAGAGAGGTTAAGTGAGTCAAGGAGCACACTTCAGCAAGGCTAGCATTGCTTCCATATAAATCTCTTCTCACCACTTGTAGCCTGCCTTCAATTTCCCATCTGTCAAAGCTATTTTCCATGTACAACTCTTGTAAGCAAACCAACCTCGATATCACATTCGGTGCTATTGTTGTAAGAGCTTCAGTGTCTCTTAAATCCAAGAAACTTAGATTTGTTAGTTCACCTATTTCTTCAGTCAATGCATGAATTCCTGTTGACCTTAGATGGAGTGTACGAAGCTTTTTGACTCCTCCAAGTTGAGATACATCCTTCAAATCCTTACAATAATTAAGACAAAGTATTCGAAGGTTTACTAGGCATGGAAACGAAGGCGGAAGTGCTGAAATACTTGTGTGACTTAGATCCAAGACCAGAAGGCATTTCATCCCCTTGAAAAAATTGTCAGGTATTTTCTTCAAAGAACGATTTTTTTGAAGTAACAGAGTAAGGAGTCCTTGGTTTTGGTTTTCCGGCATCTCATTGTCAAGTGAAATAATCTTGCAATTCATTAGTGAAACCCTCTTACATCCTTGCCATTCCTCAGCTTTTAAATTTTCAATTTGTGCACTGGTTTTCACAAGAAATTTATGTTCATCTTTGGATGCAATCCGTATGTCCACGTCTCTAACAACATCATGCAACTTCACACACACTTCTTTACTTCCATCAAGCAACAAGCAACGGGCCTTGAGATTTTTGACCCATGCATGAACGTTATCCCTTGCTTGCTCCAAAGTGTCGAAGCCTTTTATAAACCCCTCGCCTATCCCATAAAATGTTAAGACATCAACGTCGATTTCATAATCTTGTGGAAATAGGCAACAAAACAAAAAACATAGCTTGATCTCCTCACTTTCTAATCTTTTATGACTAAGTTCTAGAGATGAGAACACCTTGCCATCCATTCCTGCGGACTTTTGCAATTGAAACAATGAATGTCTCCAAATCCTCAGGTCTGTTTCGTTTCTCATTGATCGTCCAACTGTGACAATTGCTAATGGCAATCCTCCACATTCCTTGGCAACTTCCTGTGCAATGCTGTGCAATTCCGAAGAGTTGGCAACATCACCTACATTTGTTTTAAACAACTCCCATGAATCTTGTTCCGATAAGACATCCACTTTAATCATCTCTTGGCATTTCATCCTGTTGCATTTGCATACATATTTACTTAGAGATGTCAATACCATTATAATAAGAAGTAATGAACTGCAATGAAAGGTCTGCTTTTGAATATCTACAATTTCATTACTTTAAATTATTTCTTTTCATAAACTTGTATTGTCTTAAAAAAGATGCTTTAATTTTTCTAATAAAAGGATTTTTAAGTGAATAAATAAACAGAAACGATCAAGAAAATAATTAAATTTCTAAACTACTCTCTCCTCTTTTTTTTCTTAAAATAAAAACCCACTAAATTAATTTTAATAAATGAAGGAGTATAAGGAAACAGTGAGAAATCCACAACAAAAACTGCATGACACATGAAGTACCCATGAGTCCACAAAACAGTCCCAGCGCTGGCAGGGAGTGATTGCAGAGGGAGAGAAGAAGAAGAAGAGAGAGGGAAGATGACTGTAATAACCAAAATGAAAATACCTGTAACAGTAACAGTCTTCGGCTGAGAGATGGCTGAGCTGGGCGTGGAGAGCTCCAAACGGACGGCAAAGCGCCGGTCGCTTGGACGAAAAAGGATGTCCACACAAGGAGAAGTTTCTACGCAGCCTGAGAGAGTGCAAAAGAAAAGAAATTGGAGTGAGATGAGATAAAATGGAGAAAAGATGAAGGAATATAAAGAAACAGTAAGAAACCCACAACAAAACAGTCGCATCGCTGGCTGGGAGTGATTATAGAGGGAGAGAAGAAAAAAGAGGGAAGATAACTGTAATAACCAAAATGAAAAATACCTGTAGCAGTTTTCGACTGAGCTGAGCGTGGGGAGCTCCAAACGGACGGCAAAGCGCCGATCGGTTGTCAACACAGGGTGGCCGTCCGTGCAACACAGGGAAGAGGAAGGCGGCGGCACAGGTGGTGCTGGCTGAGAAGCAACAGCAATGGAAGAAGGGACGGGTGGTTGGTTAACTTTGTCACAGCCTGCTCCTGGTGAGCATGGCAGCAAGAGAGAGAGAGTGAGTGAGGGTGGAGGAAAGACAGAGATGGGAGAAGTTTGTATGCAGGCTGAGAGAGTGTAAAAGAAATCGGAGAGAAATAGAATGGAGAAAAGATGAAGGAAATGGTTTGTTGCAGTCAGAGACTGCTGGGCACGAAGGCTGAGAGAGGGATTTTGAGAGAGCGTCTAAGAGAGGAAGAATTTGCAGAGGGAGAGGAGGAAAGAAATGAGATGCGCAGAGAAAGCAGTAGCTAAGCAATAATTGTTCCTGCTTTACCAATGAAGAATCCAAAATAAAGTTGGATTTAAAAAAAGACTAAATAAAATAACCACTTTAAAATTTGGATCAGTCGATTTATCTGTTGACTGGCCTTATTTGATATTTAAATAAAATTCAAAGTACATAAAACAATTGAAATAAATGATAAAATATTTTCTTTATTTCACTTTTTTAAAAAAATCAATTTGTCATTTTCTCTTTTATAAATACCTATCATGTAAAATAAATTCCCTTTTTCAAATTACTAATATGATTCTTACTTTAAACGAAATTAATTAAACTCAAGATAACATCTCTCTTACTTTTATTCTTTGAGAATAAATTAAGTCAAATAAAAAATAAAATACAACTTAAAAAATAACACCCCTTTTATTTCAAAATACTTCTTTCTCTTAAATAACATAACATAAATAAAGGAAAAAGTTTCTCTCTCCTTTATTAAAGAAAAAAGATTGGTACTTTGCAAAGCAAAATAAATGGGAAGGAATGAGAGAAGACTTGGAGGAGACTCTAAGCATTTTAACCTTTAGATGAAAAGTAGATAATAAAATAATGCGATCCCATAATTTGAAAATAGTTCACTAAAATAATTTTCGTGGAAAATGAAAATTCAGAGAATTTTTAAAATAGCTAACAAGTTGGCTATTAAAGTGTCATACTCAACACAATTTTTAGAAAACTGGGTTGATTCAATTTTCTTCATGGTCAGTTAATTGAGGAAAAAAGTGTGTGCAAGTTTCGAAATTTTAAAATTCAAAACAAAGATTTAAATGAAAATCAAACTTTTCACACGTACTATTCATATATTTAATAAATACCAAAAATTCAATATTTCCTTCAAAAGACTATAACTTGAGATGTCACATTTGACTAAAATTAGATTTGTTGAAAAGCTCTCAACGAGATCTACCCAATGAAACCACTCTTAATCCAAAATTGAGAGTCCCAAAAATTTCTCAAAATGCCTGATCTCATGTCTAACTCAGTACAACACGCAAAATATTTTAAAAGTAAAAATTTTAAATTCATAATGATCACCCATGCATTGTGTATGGAATTACTTTGCACATCTTAGCACAAAGTCCACAAAATGAGTTGGTGATAGGTTTTTTTATTGAATATGTTGTGTATTGAAAATCACCTTAATTGACTCAGTCAAAATTTTAAAGATATACAAAATGTCATTAGTTTTAGTCATTTTTTAAATTTTGTAGCTTTAAAAAACATGACTCGATTGATCGGTGAGTCGAACATTTTAATAAATTCAATCACCGTCTCTTTCAAGCCTCTCTAGTTGTGTAGATTAATACCATATATAAGAAAGAATCTTGTGATCATCCTTTTATCGCAAGAGTATATTAGATGACAAAAATTTGACGATGATGAAATGTTCGCTCAACCAATTTTAAATAGACGCAGAATCCAAAGTCCTCATCACCGGTATGGCCTTGTAATGTGCACTGTGACAAATACCGTTCTTGGGATATTAATGGCAATTGGTAATAACGGGATATTTTTAAATTTTCGACTTTTTATCGGAAAAATCTCGAGAAAATTATAATATTTAAAAAATAAAAAAATAGAATAAATAAAAAAATTAATAAAATAAAAATGGTATAAGGAATTTACTGGCAATTTACCGCGATATTATCTCGTTATTAACGTTTATAGCGTTTTAACGTGATTTTATCGCGAATTTACCGAAAATTTATCGTCGTGGCGATAAAAATGTGTTTTTAACGTGGTAATGGAATTTTGCAGATAAAAACGCGATAAATTTGAAAATACCGTTGATATTTGTGACAAGGATAATGTGCACCAAAAAGTAACATTTTCCTCATAAATTGCAATGAAACATTTTGGGTTTATTATATTATAAAATAAGGTAAGAGAAAAGGACGCCCATCTTAATACAGTTGTTAAGAGTCACGGGATAAAGTGAAATTCTCATTTTATTACTATCGGTGTATCGCTCATGAAGTACTAGTATACCGGAATGTAGAACGTCATGTTATCAATACAGTAATACTTGATGAGAAGCATATCGATAGTAGTAAAATGAGAATTTCACTCCATCCTATGTCTTTTAATATATTTTGCTTGTGTTAAGATGGCTGACGAAGAGAAAAAATGTCTTAATTCTTCAAAATCTGAACACTTTTTTACAATAGAGACACGATAAATGATATTGAGTGGATGGATTGATTAGTTACATAATAATACAGCCCAATCTAGCTCACCAACTATTATCAATATGCCACCTGTTTTTACTCTCTACACATGAAATGAAAACCATGAAAATGGGGGAAAAAAGACAAAACCTTCCATATAAGGGGGGGAAATGCAAAAGAAGCAGCACATAAGGTGGTTTTTCTTAATTTTTACATCCTTGGTAAAGAAAAAGAGTAGAAGGGCTCAACTATTGGACTTGGGCTCCATCTCCATTCATGTTGCTAAGAGAGAGTGTGAAGTAGATGAGTATTATTGTCCCCATGCTAGACCTGCATTATTCAATAAGTGAGGTGAATCAGACATTCTTCATCTGGGCCTCACTTTTTATTTTTTTAGCTTATTGAAGTGAAACCCATTCTGGATCACTCACTAGCTGGGCCACATTCAAATGTTTTTACACATGGTCCAAATAACATTATAATGATAATAAGGATCCGGACCAAGCCTGTTTGGAGGGTGCATACCTTTCTTTTATGGCCGAGAATCCACACAAGGTGATAAAGACCATTATTGATAGGGCCGTTCACGGGGCCAGCCTTCCCTTCTGTGAACTGAGCCCATTTGTGTTCTCAAGGCCCAACCAGCACACAATCCAATCAAGTTTTCTTAGGCAAAAGCTCGAGCCTTCTCATTCAGATAGATAGGTGAAAAGCCTGAGCCCACTCACTGAAGCCCATATATTAGGACAGAGTGAGTCTAAAATCTTACGCCCACTTTAAATCTTAATTTCACATTTCAATTGAACAAACTACAAAACCCATATTAGGGCTCAATTTCAAATTTCAATAATGATGACTTCGATTTTTGGCTAAATGGGCTTTTATTAAAAACCCAAGCCTGTCTGTTTATTAAACAGGTTAAAATAATGAGCCTGGGAAAATCCTGTGGGTCGAGGACGCACGATCAAGTCCCTCCATTTAATGGATTCAGGCCAGTTTGAGTCAATGAAGGGCCCGAATTTTGATCAGACACATTATAAGGACGTCTATGGAATTTCATTTTCAGACCAATCAATGAAAGAGAAAAGTTTGCTTACAAGGCAGCGAAGAACAGAAGCACCCTCCGAGGGTCATTCCACAAAGAACGCCTGCTCATGTTGCTGTTGCATCTGCCAATTCTCTGCCATCTGTTTTCCGGTGTGGTAATGGTCATGGTGGTGTTTTTGGTCATAGTTGTCGTCGGATCCACTGCTATGGCACCCGCCAGGGGGAGGTTAACGAAATGCTCATCGGTGCAGACCTCGACGAAAGAACCTGCATTCATACATACAATCAGCTCAACACTTCTTTTAAGAGCACAGATCATGACATGTTGAGTATGGGTCTAACTTTGTTCTTAACCTCAAGCCTCTGGGCCTCATTTACAAATTTCATTGAAACTTTTCGGTCTTGGCCTGGGCTGATACGTGCATATAATGGAAATATCGGCCAATATTTATAAATATCTGCCAAAATTTTCAAATATTTACCAACCGACTAAAATTTGTAACTCAGGCCCGGGCCCATGTCATAGGGCTGAAATCGGGCCGGGCTGGGTCTGGTTTTTTAAAACCCAACCCGGCACGAATTGTTAACATATGGAACCCGACTCGATCCAAACTTTTAACCTGGACGTCTTGACTCGATTCGATCCGAATTTTAATCCGACTCAACTCGAAATCCGGCCCGACCCAACCCGCATTTCAAACCTACTTTAGCTTACTTTTTACCTGGTCGGGTCGAATTAATTTAAAAATCTCTCAACTTAACCCGACTTGAATTCAATGCGGGTTTCTGACTTCTCAACTCGACCCGACCTGCTTACCCGACTTTCATAGCTCGATCCGCATGATTTTAGGGTCGGGTCATACGGGTTTAGACCAAAACCAGACCCGAGTTTCACCCCTACATGTCGGCTCCAACTCTCCATAAACACAAATTACAATAGCTGTTTGGTGGCCAAAATCTCTCCCCACAATTCTCTTTATTCTTTCGTGAAGACGACAATTAAGAATATGAAAATGGACCCACTTTAGATGTGGAAAGGATGAAATGACACGAACACATCATGACCAACCTACACACCTCACATGTCGACCATGTTCAACATTATATTCTTGGTTTTTTATTATATTATTTAGTAAAGACAGTTGGGTCTATTTCATAATTAGATGATTGAATTGAAATACTTTTTGTTGATTTATATATGATATGAGACATGATATGGAGAATTTCAAGATCTGTCACGATCATATTATCTGTTTTGGACGATATGGAGAATTTCAAGATCTTCATGTCACGTCCTGCTACGTATAACATAATATTGTCTCCTTTGGACTTAAACTTTGGACGCTTATAATTTTGCTTCAGGCATTCTATTTTACGCAACTCCAAAAGGTTTTCTAGTAGAAGAAGAGGAGAAATTAACTTATAAATCAAGGTCAGGAGGCTACCAAGGGTGACGTGGGACTTTGTGAATCTCGTCTCTTTGATGATTTTCTCTCATACCCGCCCACTGATGGTTCTCTCTCTATTGGGTGGCGATCACTACTTTCTTTCGTGCTGGTCACTTCTCTCTTTTGTGACTGCGTATAAGCCGTCACACTTCACTTCTATTTTTAATTATAAAGATATTGGATAAAACTCAACATACAATGTAAAGAATGTAATGGAAATTTACTTATTTCTTAAGGCTTAAAAAGAGTAACCGGAGTTTTAGGGATAAAGTCAATGGGAGAACGTGTGTGATTATCTTTATAGTCAATGAGCAGGTAAGTACCTTTGGATGATGAATCTGTTGCTTCTCGTTCACTGGACTTCCTTTCTCCTCCTCTCTGATTTCCTTTACGGGAAAGGCTTCTCTGCATCTTTAATGGCTGCAAATATCATAAATAAGAAAAGAGAGAGAGCAATCATTCATCGGTGGGTCTGGGAACGGCGCTTCTAAGAAAGATTCATTTACTTTTAAGCAACACAGAAAGCAAGACAAGGAAAAATGGTAAATCAAAAGTTTAAAAAAAAAAAAAAATTGATTTCTTTTACTTTTGATTCTCTCTCTTTTTATTTTTGGTGTGTTTCTGCTGAGAAGATGCTATCATATAGAAATGCTTCAGAAAAGAAAAGGCAGAGAGATTGAATTGAAATGGAAGAGAAAGCCATGTACATAGTCAGGTGATTTAAAAATAAAAATAAATAACAGAGTAATGAAACATGGCTGTTGGGTTTTCTTCTTCTTTTAAATGGAAATATTTTCTATGTCTAAGGTGTACACGTCTCTTAGAGAAATCGACTAATTCTTGCAAGTCTTTCAACCTGTATACTAGATAACTCTACAGAGAGTGGCGTTTTGAGGTCGAATGAGAATTCAAAATTTTACTAAACAGTGCATTTCATACTATTTTTACACAGCTTTCGCATCCATTCCCAATCCTGATAACTAACGGAAGAAAAAAAAAGGAAAACTGAATTTGGCTGCTTAAGTAACTCTACCAGAAATAGATTTCCAAAATCAAATTGGGGTCTTGGGATTCTTAGAGAAGATGAAAGACTATCAAATTCCATTTCTTGAATTAACAAGAAGAAGAAGGGATTCTTACAAAATGAAAAACATATCAAATCCTAGTTCTTGAATTATAAGCAAGAATAAGAAAAGAAGAAGAAACGATGACAAGAAAAACATGCACAGTTCATAATCTTCTGTTTTTAAATTAATTTCATAGATTTATGTTGCAAAATTAATCACAAAATCAAATGCAAGAAAATGAAATCAACTCTATTATATAAAAAAACTAGTAATATATTTGAATTGAAGAACTGTTTCATGACTCTGTATAAATACTATTAAATTTTTTACAAAACAGAGCATTTCATACTTTCGATTTATGCACAGCTTTTCACATCCATTTCCCATCCAGATAGAAAAAAACTGAATTTGGGTTGTCAAATTACTCTAGTGAAAACAGATTTCTAACTTCAATTTGGTGTATGTAAAGATATCAAATTCCACTTTCTTAAATTAAAGAAGAAGTTAAAGCTGAATGAGCAGAAGGGATTTTTTTTTCGAAAAAAAAAAAACATATCAAATTCTGTTGATTATATGCTCGATTTGACCCGGCTCAACTTGTATCTCTATCATGTATGAAAATTATGTATAGTGAGAGAAGATGAGAGAGAGAGTGAATGTATCTCCTCCTCTCTTCCATTGTTGCTAGTGGACGTAGGATTCATTCGAACCATGTAAAATTGGTTTTTTTGTGGATGCTTGATTGTTTGATTTATTTTTCCGCTTCGAGTTGATTAATCGTGGAATTTCCAACAAATTCTAGTTATTTATATAAGAAAGAAGAAGAAGGAGAGATTCTTACAGTTGTCTTTGAGTTTGCAGCTTCATCTTTATCAGCAGCAGCAGGATATAAGGTCTCCATGTCCAAAACAAAGCAATCAGAAATCTCCCTTCTTTTCTCGAAACCTTCTTGATCAAAACCACCCATTTTGAGAGAACTCTGCTTCTCGAATCCAATCTCTCAAACACCACAAAGACAAATCCCAATCCTAGAGAAAAACCCAAATAAGAAGCAGCCCAAAAGGATCCAAAACTAGATAAAGAATAAGAATCCTTCTAAGTTCTCAACAACATCATTCTAGAGCAAGAAGAGAAACATCTCCCCATTCCTTTACCGTTTAAAGTAAGGCAAGAAAAAAGTCCCACCAGTACTCAAGAGTCTTGTTGGGTTTCAAAGAAGAGAAGATGGTGCTCATTTGATTCTGGTTTTGGGTCTTGAGAAGCCAAAGTGGATCCTGAAAACGAAATCAGAGCTAGAAAAAGAGCGTTTGGAAGACGGAATTGGTGGAAGGAAACGACCCTTTAACCACTCAAATCTCCTTTGTTTCCAAGCGAGTTTTAAGATTCAAATGATTGTGATTTTGATTTGTATGGAAAAGGTTGTTTGTGAATTTATTTAAGTAAGCAGTTTCATGAAAACATTATGCTTAAGCTTCATTCAACATGGATTATGAGATTCAATTACGGGTTGTAGCATAAAAAATTAATTATTTTGTTGTTTGTATCAAAAACTTTATTTTTATAAAAAGAAAAAAGTAATATCCTTGTAAAAAAGAAAAATTATTTCATTCTCTTCATTAATTTTTTCTTTATACCTTATAGAAAGTAGATTCTTTAAAAAAAAAAAATATTGTGTTATTAATAAAGAATCCTTTTGTCGTGGAAGAATAAAGAAATGTCTTATTTTTTATAGAATGAAAATAACAAATAACCCCTAAGAGTTTTGAGTTCTAATTAACAAAAGACCACTACAATCCTTGTGATAAGAAGTGGTGTTAATTAGGAAAATTGTAATTCATTTATTAAAAATATAAGTTTTTCATTAGTTTTTAAATGTAAAAATTCATATTAGTATCTTACTAAATTTTGTAAAATTATTAGACTTAACGTTGCATGAGTCAAATGAAAAGTATCTGATTTAACATTTATCAAATTCATGTTATTTGATCATTCTAATTGTCGGTTCAGTTCCTTCGATAATCTTTTTTACTTCATGGACGATATGGGACTTTTTATCTTCGAGCTGCCATTCACAACATCTCCCTCCATGAGGCACATGTTACTACCCCTCATCCAAATATAGCCTTCATGTTTGATAATATGAAATTGTTTGATGTCATTCCATCAAATATCAAAATCTAGAGAGGTAATACTTTTTTTTTTAAAAAAAAAATCTCTCATTTGTATGAGATTTAATTTGAATCTCTTTAAAATCTCTCATAATTATTTGATATTATGATTGATGTTGATGATATTATATAATTTGGTTATTTATAATTAATATTTGATTAGTATTTATTTTATTTTTAAAAGTTTTTATATCAAATCCTTAAAAATATTAGAATATAATAGGACTTATAGAAACTGCAGAACAATGTCAATTTGAATCTTATAGAAATTTAAAATGATAAATTTAAACTCCCAACAAACTTCATTTCTTATATTTCAACTTATTCCTAATAAGATTTTGTTTTGATACGTGGGAAAGAAAGTGTTTGCTTAAAAGTAATAAATTCTATTTTTTAATGAAAATACTTATCCTTCAATCACTTCTTAATTCATAAATCTAATCATTGCTTTCAAATCTGACGGACCAGAATTTTAGATTAAAATCAGGTCCCGACAAGATTTCTATTTTGGTTGAAATGGAGTTTTCAAATGTGGGTTAAGAATTCCAAGCCCATCAACTATAAAATTATTAGTGTTGGATTTCTCCAAATCGGCAAATCTTATTAATTCAAATTATGTGAAATATATAAAATTCTGCTGAAATTTTTACTAGACATGCCCTTAGAGTTTTTTTTTTTCTTCCCTTTATTATAAATACAATTTTTTCTCAAAATAGTAAATAGAAATATTACAGTGCAGTCACATTGCAATGGTACCACGCGTTGAGACTCCGTGACCTAACAATCAGCCATGAAAGCCAAGATTAGTTCCAAAAGATGAGCATCAATCACTAGATGATCCAAGGAGTAAGCATATTGGTGATTACGTTGACTTGCATATTGAATGAGTGCCACACATGCTGAATCAAAGAAGGATTCATTGGTCCCATGACAAGGTCTGAAAACACATCAACCCCTGTTAAGATTTTATTTAGAAATCCATAGGCCTGGATTGAGCTTATATTTCAGCCAAATTGGGTCTCAAGTTTTGGCCCATTTCAGCAGAAATATTGTCAAATTTCAGGTTTTTTTTTAATTTAAAAAAATGTGACTGAAATATGACGAAATAACTGATATTTTATTCTCAGCATGCAACACAGCCATGTTGTATTGATGGTCCAAAATACTATTTTAATTAAAATTCGTTGCGTATTATCAGTTTGGTGGAAAATGAAGGCTGCGCCGATTGCAGCCCTAAAAAATATTTTCTTAAATACATGAGCATAACAGAATTGAGTGGACTTTTGGTCCCGCCCATGTCAATTCTCACACACCATGCTTGGGTTGGGCCAACGTTGGCGGCTAGACCCTAGAAGCCCCAATCGAATAATAATGTAACGAGAGAATGTGACTGGCATGGTCAATTATTAACAACTTAATCAAAGAACTTGTCACCTTATCTGGCCCACTTTTGATCATCATAAGTTTCGACATGAAACTCTCTTATGACTTCTCATGGACCATCCAATCACTATTGTTGGGATGAAACGTCTTTCGTCCACACACAAATGGCAATATCGAAGATAAAAAAAAGAGAAATCAAGAAGAAGAAGAAAACCACAATATAAAGATTTTACGTGATTCCCTTTCGATGCATCTAGAGAGTTCAACACTGATCCACCATGCTCAAAGGCAAAACAAACAAGAGACGCCTCTCATTATAGATATTCTTATGTTTCCATCACAAAATGAAAAGTATATACTATCCTAATTAGGGTTTGCATAAAACACCAGTATATTTCTGATGATCAGGCTTCACAGAACCTAACAATTATGATCGAGGACTCACAGTGAAGCATTCAAATAATGCTAATGATCATAATGAGTAGAAAACATCGTTTATAATTGTTGCATGAATGAAATAGGGTCTCAAATTCAATAAATACAGTCGTACAATCATAAATTTAATGGATACATATCGTTAACTTGTATTATCTGATACTGTTAATGTCAACCTCATTTTTTTTTTTCAAAACAAATTGCATTGTTCACCATTTCTCATTTTCAAAGTTATTAAAATATTATAGCTCAGGTGTCCTATATATGGGCCAGTCAACGAGTTTCACATTAGTTGTGACTTGTGAAGGGGAGGATTTAGAGATTTATATTAGACTTGGGTCACTCCTCCTATTGGACTAGACTTTTGGGTTGGATATCCATTTTTAACAAGTCGTATCAGAGCCAAATTACCAAGTCAATGTATATAGACTCAAGAGATCTCTTAAATCACCGGATGACGGGCAACGTCCTATCTGTCAGAGAGCCTCATTCGAGAGAGGAATTGTTGAGGCAGCGAACTAGTCCTACGTTGATTTTAAAGAAGAAAATTTAGAGACTTATATTGAACTTGGATCACTTCACTTATCGACCTAGTCTTTTGAGCTGAATATTCTGCCCAAAAACCATCTCATTGTTTCTCAGATATTGTTAATTAAATGAGTATTTCGATGAGCCAACCCACCTGCCTTTATGCAAGGAAGGAATAGAATCTAGATTCTTTAGGTGTTATTAGGAATACAAAATAGAAAAGAAAGGTTCTTCTTCTTTGAAATTTCTTTTCTTGCCTTCTATTATATCTGAAAGCTTTTCAGGCAGCCTCTCCACGAGCGACCCACTAGAGAGAGTAGAGACAGCCAAACAGGGAAACCCATTTCTTTTCAGACCCCAGAGGAATCCACTAACAAGAAACAAAGTTAAAAGATGAAGACGTTGCAGAGAACGACAGAAGTGAAAGCCAATGAAGAGACACTTCAAGCTTTGCTTTTTGTAATTTGTTTGGAAGAAAGACTCTCTCCTTTGAAGGGGGAAGAAGACAATGCTTCAATAAAACAGGAACGCATGTGCTTGGCACAGATCATGGAGGGATCGACTCATCTTGCTTTTTGCAACGTGCTACTGTAGTAGAGATGGGCAAAAAATAAAGTATAGAGGCTACCCCGATTGATTCAAATCAGGGCTCAGATTGAAACTATAGAGGGCTGTATTTAATTTTCTTTTTTAATTTACGTGTGTGAAATTATAGGATTCTAAGTGTAGAACTCTCAATAGTGAACTCACTATACTAAGGTACACTAACGTTAGACTATGGGGGCTCAAACTCGCAATCTCCTATTTCCTTTAGCGGAAGGCAACCAGTTGAATTATACCATTTAAATTAGATTTATATAAATCTAAATTATACAAAGTCGAGTTTAGGTCTTGAATATAATATTTTAAAACTCACCTTTTCAAATGAGACAAATCGATTTAATTCTTATTTTTACTAAATATGATTCGATAATATTGAAAGTCTTTCCAAAGTTTAAATTACTAATGATCCATAGTTCAAAAGTGTTGGAACGGTTGACCTCCAATAACCCTTAAAAGGTGTTGAACTTATTAGATTCGATTATAGTTAGTATGAACGTAATATTTTTATGAAAATGTTATTATTATATTTTATATTTTATGTGTTTTAATTTGATATTTGATATTTTATACGTATTAAGTATTAACATATTATTATATTTTAACTAATTTATTTTTAATTAATATTATTATAGGATGTCATGTTAATGTGCTAGGTTTGGTTGAGTTTAACCATAGTTAAGCTCCGATTGAGCTCTATCAAACTCAATTTGATTCACAAGTGAGTTTTCAAAACATACACGTCTAAGGTGAAGGGTGCAATTGGGCCGCTTGAGGTCGAGTTTGAAAATTAGTTCGGTTTGTTACTAAAATCAAGCTCATTCATAAATTATATATTTTATTGCTAAAATTATTCTATTTAAATAAAAAAAGTATCTATTAATATTAAATTTTAGTACAAGAGATAATGTCTTTCTAAGAGGATATTTTTGTCATTTAAATTAAAATAAAGTAAAGAGAATATCTTTTTATACAAATGAGAATGATTCAGACTCTTTTTTTTTGTCTAAATTAGGTCTGGTGTATTTATTGATTGAGTTAGAAATTGTCATCTTTAGTGTATACAGTTTTAAATTAATGACAATTTTTTTTAAATATTGTTTTTTAATGTAAATAGTCTCAATTCAATTCGCTTCAAATTTATTTCAAGATTGAATTGAATTAAGTCAAATTAATTTAATTTTTTTTAATATATTTATTACACAAAAGAGAATATTTTTTTATTTGGATTGAGTTGAGTTTGTAGATTAAATCAGAATTTATCACCTCTACTTCAAAATACAGGATAATTTTAATTTTATGGTGTATTTAATTTTGATTACTAAATAATCATATTAAGAATCGGGTCGGGCGAACCCGTCGACAGCCCGAAGAAGAGGGACAGATCGATATTGATTAGGCAGTCCACGTCATGGCACGTGAGTCCACAGAATGTAACAGATGTTCAGATGTCGTTATTCGTTGGTCGTGTCTATCCCGCAACATCTGTGAGCCGACCTTTCAAGTTTCAGCCACTTGACACGTGCAATCTCTTCCACCAGTCTTAGAAGATACTTACGTAATAAAACATCAAAGGTCAAATTGTCTAAGATTCTAATATTCTAATGATATAATATCCACCTGGCTTAAATTGTCTAAGATATGGGATATGGGATATGGGATATGGGATATGGGATATTACAACTTGGATGTGATGTACTTCTAAAAAAGCAAAAAAACAAAAATTTGTATGATCTAATCCACCCAAATTTGCCATGCAAACATTGAACATCTATGTCACTATTATTGTTTAGATATCAACAGTTGCATAAGAATTTTTATAAATAAGTATTTTAAAATGAATTTTTTTAAGATCAATACGGTTAATATATATCGATTGATATATATATATATATATATATATATATATATATATATATATATATATATATATATATATATATATCAAGCCCTACAATTATCGTATTGATGTAGCGTATATGTATCAACTCGCATCGGCCGATATCATATAATATCTTTAAAGTCTCATTCTTAAAATAGATGAGAGAGAAATGGTATCGGTAATTTATCATCAATACACCTATATTAGTGATACTTATTATATAGTTGGTGCTTTAAAACCCTGTGAAAAGTATCATATGTTATCATCTTCTTGATGGTTATTATATAGATGAATATATTCTTTAACTATCTAAATTTAAGTAATTTTTTTTTTTGAATTTACGTTTGGGAAACCGCAGGATACCCAATGTAAAACCCTTTCAGGTGATCCCACTACCCTAAGGCACACCAAACTTAAACCATAGGAGTTCGAATTTACAACCTCCCACTTTCTGAGGCGGGAGGCAACCAGTTAAACTATACCATATAACTATTATAAGAATGACAACATATAATCATTGAACATGTTACATTAGTGTGTTAATCTGTTTTCTGTTGTTCAAAGTAAATTTTAACAACCATATATACAACTAATGACTCTTTGAATAAAGCCATTATCAACCATGTCGGAGAGCCACGACTAAATGTACATAATCATAATTATGTCGAAGTCGGAGAGCCATGACTAAATGTACATAATGATAATTATGTCATTCTCCATATTTAAAACTTTACACACATTACAAATTTACAAGGATGACGACTTGTGAGGAGGGGAATGTAGAGAGCGACAAGTGAGAGCCGCCATTGATCATTTTACGGGTTGGATCAACCCTAACTGATTTGGATTGTTTCATGACCCAATTGTTTGCTATTTGGATATGCAGCTCATCATTCTCACCATACTTGAGTGTGACTGTTAATTGGTTGGCAAATGATAAGCCATTACATCCATAGATATGATGATGCCCCATTTATGAACTTCACTTATTGTCGGGGGTTATGGTGCGTTGCACGTGTATACTTTTTCATGTTAGAAAATTGAAATTCAGTTCTCTTGTTAACGAAGTTCTTCTATTTCCTTTTTATTTTTATTTCTTATAGTTTATGGGATTATTATTCACTTGAAAAGGAAGAGAAATCTTTGAATTTCATATTTTGTAGGCATTTTGTCAAGAAAAGTTAACCTAAATTGAGTCACCCAAAACTTATAGGATCATGATTGAAGCTTGGAAATTAAAAAGGCATTATCCCAAACCTATATTCTAATATAACACTTTTTAATTGAGTCTTATATATGCTATAGTGTTGAAACTCAGATCGAGTTAAGTTGGGCTTTAATAAATTCAACGTAATGCATGTCAAAATTTATTGAAATCGACTCGACATGACTCGAATTATTGAACCTAACCAGACTTGATTTTCTTACCCGAGACAATCCGAGTCTTGTTTTTTAATTTGGTGTACTTAGGTCGAGTCCGTTTACGTCGAGTCGAATCGAGTTCATTTTAAATTTCTCAACCCAACCCGACTCAAATTTCATTCAGGTTTTTATTTTCCTACCCCGACCCGACCCGAAATATACAAATACATAATCTAAACCCGTTGATTTCTCAAGTTGGGTCATACAGGTCGGGTTACCCAACCCAAGTTTCACCCCTAATATGCTATTTGCATTTAAACTACATAAGATAAAATTTTAAGTGGACTTTTAAACTAGTCATATTTAAAAATCTTGAAAGATTACTTTGGTGGTTAAACTGTCATTATTTGTGGGAAGTTTTAATTAAGTTTTTCCCAATACAAAATAGACACTCTCCATTGTTTTGTACCCAGTATACACGGATTGAGATATTTATATATGTCTCAAGGATTACTTCGATGTTAAGAAAAATATGATTTATTTAATTTTTTTCTCACATTAAAAGGGTGATACCTTGTGACTTTGTGAGGGGGGTTATGCAGATGGTGACTAGTGAGGGGCGCCGTTGACCATTTTGCTGGTTGGAGTAACCCTAGCTGATGTGAATTGTTTCATGACCCCATTGAATTAATATTGGAAAGTTAGGCAAAGGAAATGCAGCTCATCATTATCACCGTACTTGAGTGTGATTATTAATTGGTTGGCAAATGATAAGCCATTATATTCATAGATATCATGATTGGCCCATTTATGAAGAACACTTGTTCTTGAGGGTAGGGGTGAAACTTGGGTCGGGTTTTAACTTAATTCGCATGATTTGATCTGAGAAATCAATAGGTTTGAGTTATGTTTTTATATATTTCGAGTCAGGTTGGGTTGGGAAAAAATAAACCCGCAAAAAATTTGAGTTGGATCAAGTTGAGAAATTTAAAAGCAATTCGACCTGATCCAATCCGATCTGAATGGCACCAAATTATGATATAACACTGGGGTTGAGTCGGGTCAGAAATTTAGATCAGGTCGGATTGAGTAACTCAAGTCACCAATTTGGGTCGGGTTGAATTCAATTTTTTTTACATGAATTGCGTTTATTGATACCCAACCCAACTCGACCCAAATTTCAGCCTTGGTTGCGGGTTAAGGTGCGTTGGATGAGTCTACTTTTTGATGTTGAAAATTGAAATTCAGTCTCTCGTTAACGAAGTTCTTCTTTTTCTCTTTTTTTTTTATTGATATTATTTACTTGAAAAGGAAGAGAAATCTATGAATTTCATATTTTGTAGGCATTTGTGTCAAGAAAAGTCAACCTAATCCATGAGAATCATGATTGAAGCTTGGAAATTAGCAGAAATCTTAGAAGGAAAAAAAAAAAAAAGCATCATCCAATAAAAAATTGTTATAAAGAATGCATGTTGATTACTTAACACATTTAATCAAATCATAGAGATGAGTTTTCTAAAGAAGGGTTTTAAGTAGATAGTTATTTTATAATATTTAGAAATATAAATTGGCTTTTCCCTGCAACCAAATAATCAATATAAGAGAGTAAGACTAAGAAAAAAAAATCAGTTAATATTTAAAATATCATGTCGAAAACTTTGGTTTGAAAATCTCCCCAGAAAAAAAATATTGGGTACTTTCAAAAATACTAATAAAATTAATATGTTTCGATAATTCGATCAAAATGGGCCAAAATTTCAGACCATTTGTCCCAAAATGTCCTACATATCAGTTTCTTTTCTTACTTGAGAAAATAAAAAGGCTTGGTAATTTTGTCTGAAATAACTATATTATGGTAAAAAAAAATTCAGCCTATATGAAACCTGGAATATCAAATTTTTATCTGATTTGGTTTTTCTAATTTGTCTTGGAAAAAATGTTTTAAACTTTAAATGTCTTCCTCAAAGTTGATATAACAAAAGAATAGAATGTGAAGTTACTAGTTGAGCTGTGCTTGTTAAATTCTATCAGAACAGTCTTTGAGTGCCATACTTAGAAGTATTAGAATTCACACTACGTAATTTAAATATAAATATAATAACTCACATGGTTGTACTTCAACTGGTTGCCTCCCGCCTCAGGAAGTGGAAGGTTACGGGTTCGAGCTTCCATGGCCTAACTTTGGTATGCCCTAGGGTAGTGGGCTCACCCATGGGAGTTTTACGCTGCGTATTCTGCGGTTTCCCACACGTAAATTAAAAAAATATATATATAAATAAAATAAAATTCGAAATTCTCATGAATATGCTGATGTTAAAGGAATAAAGGGTGGTTGGTAAAATAACTCACATGATTGTAGTTCAACTTGATGTTAAAGGAATAAAAGGTGGTTGGTAAAATAACTCACATGATTGTAGTTCAACTGGTTGCCTCCCGGCTTAGGAAGCAGGAGGTTGCGGGTAGTGGGCTCACCCATGAGACTTTTATGTTGGGTATTCTACAGTTTTCCACACGTAAATTCAAAAAAAATATTTAAATAAAATAAAATTTGAAATTCTGATGACTATGCTGATGTTAAAGGAATAAAGGGTGGTTGGTAACTTGGTATTAATATATTCATCAATATTTTGGTTCCATTTTAGGCATAATTTCCTTTTTAAACATGTTTTTAAAGGTCAATGGATATTGGGCACGTTGATATTTGAACAATTTTACCTTTTAAATGATGATTACCTACACATTGATTTGCATGGTAACACATACACTCTTAAGTATGAAGTTCATTAGAAGAAGTGGTGATGAGTTAATTTAAAAAATCTTTGTTTTAATATGGAATATTTTGATTGAGTCAATTAAATCATATCTTTAAAAACTAAAAAATTAAAAAAATTAAAAAAATTTAAATTGATTAATAAAAAACTTAGAAAATATAGCTTCACTACTTCAATCATTATAGTTTTTTGTAGGCTACATATTCAGAAAAAAACACTTATAATAGAAAATGTCCAGGTCTGCATAGCAGTACCATGCACATGAGGGATCATTTTTTCTTTTAGATGAAATTCAAATATCTGATATATTTCTTTTTTGAGGAAATTTAATGTAAAATCTCCACGAGTGATATAAGATATTGGGCTCAAATCTTATACTTGTTGCTTATTGAGGTGGGAGATTATCGGTTGAAATAAACTTATATGAGTTTTTGTATTGTAATGTTAGTATTGTGGTCTTTTTTAAAATAAATAAAAAATATTTTAAATATCAGACAATATTTAATCTAATCTAGATCACTGTACTTCCATAGTGTTCCATGTACCAATAATTCAGACAAAATCATTGCACATCTGTACTATCTGAGCACTATAATTTAACCACTTTGGGAGGTGTTGATAATTTGATGTCCATATCTAATTGGAATTCAGATAGACAGATGTACGGTTGATAAATTTGAACAAAGTTAGTGCTCTGTGGCAGGTTGATGGTAGTGACTAGTCACTAGGGACATCTTCTTTTACACTGATAATTGAAAGTACTCTTTCTATAAATTTGTAGGGGATCTTCCTCTTCTGGAAAAGCCCAAATGTCCCTCAACAATTTCAAAGCTTTTGAAACTTTTTTCAGGCATGCTTCAGTTGGTGGTCTCCTCAATGATGGTGATAGATGTAGATGCCCCAAAAATGACTTCCACATGCTCTATATCAGAGGTAGAGATATCAGTTTTGAAAATCGATATATATATGGATCGATATATAGTGTATTGATTGATATTATTGATATTCGATAATATATATCGGCAACATCAGTCGATATTGATATGTTTTTTTTTAAAAAAAATAAGAGAGAAAAATACCGGTCGATATCTCGTATCGGCTGATATCGAATTTTTCACCTCTGCTCTTTATGTTTAGAAGATTGCCATTTCCCACTTTTTTTCTAACACTATACTCATATTATACAAGTCTGCTAATGTCAAGAGTGGGTGTGTTGGTCACAAATTTGTCGTCGAAAGTATGAGTTTTGAGTTCAAATTTTATTTCATTTCGAAGGGTCATTTTTGGCGTGTGTGAAGGTATAGAGGCTTCTACACACTCCAAAAACTAATCAAGTACACTAAGAGACTCTGAAAATTTCAGTCATAAGAAAATTATACACTTTTGTTTGCTTAGGTTTTCCTATTTGCACTCGCCCTTTATTTGGCCGATTGGAGTTTCCCTCTGTGGGTTTAAGGTTCTCCTTTTTAGTTAATATCAATCTTAGATTAGATAATAACTTACGGTTCAGTAGGTTGAATCTCATTGTTATATTGTTGATTCAAGTCTCATAGTTGTCACGTAGATAGTTAATCTATGAAGGTAATTTAGAAAATTCAAAAATGAAAGTCAAATTTAAAATTTATATAATAAATGACTTAGATGATGATGATAATAAAATTTCAAGTTAATATGTAACAAGAGATGATCACGCATGCTTTAGTGTGTATATAGTATTATTCAATAAACTAACATATAGAGTGGCACTAAATAAAATGACTGTTGAGTTTTTTTTTTACTTGAGTACGAGACTGATAAAAAATTATTTTGTTCAAATCAATTTACCCTTGTTTATAAATTAGAAGTGAAACTTCATCTATTTTCTTGTGAACTGCTTATCTAGAATATTCGTAAACTTTTGAATATTAAAAGTATTTTGGCTATTAAATGTTAAGAGAAAAATATTTTATGCAATTAATGTTAAATAAAAGAAGTCTTCAAAAGTTCAAGTAAATATTTACAATGTGGGCACTTCACTTAGAAGATAAATGATTCAAAAAAGAGTCGGTGGGATTGAAGTAATGAATCGTAATGGAACTTTAGAGCTCTACTTATGCTATCAGTTGTTTGATGTTGAATTGGCAACTAATTATGATTAACATACACATTAAGTAAGAGTAGACAGTCAGAATTATGGGAGAAAGTAGGAAAATATCAGTATCATACAACCATTTTATGATTCTCTTATAAGCAACAATTTAAGCAATCGGTAATTAGTAATAGAGAAAGTACTTCCATATCCAGTTCTCTGGTTTTATTTTTCTACTGACGGTTAAGAATTCGTTTAAGCTGTAGAAGGTTCTGAGTTCAAGTTACTTTTAATACATAAGAGCCACTCTCCCTAGTTTTACTTAGTGTGTATGGATAGAAAGATTTGTACGTGTTCTAAAGACTAGTAAAATAAGGCCTGGTGTATTGATTGGTACGACCGACTTATTTTCTTTGAGAAAAATTTAGACGCTTCTTTCTCAGTCGATTAAGATCGTCCTTTTTCTCTCTGGTTTTGGACGAAGGATCAGATTTTTGAAGCGGGTTTTGCTGCAGAAGCTCAAAGATATCGCTTTTTGTTAAAAAAAAGGAGGTGGAGGCGGCAATTTTGATCACCAGATCCTGCATGTTCGGGTGGATTCTTTTATGTTTCTGAATAGGGATTTGTTGGGTTTTATGGCTCAAATCCTTTTTGGGCCTGAGTTGTTTGATGGGCCCAGGCTCAATGGACCTAATATGTGTATGCCTATATATATTGTTCTCTTTCATCTTAGGGTTTTTAGGCTGTACAGTTTCTCTAGGAGAGAAACAGAGAGGAGAAAGATAGACTGTGAGAGAATGGTGGGTAGGATTGATGTAATCCTTATAACTTGACCGATTGTTCCTTATAATGAATTTAGCACGCCCCGTGGACGTAGGCAATCTTGCCGAACCACGTAAAACCGATGTTCTCTTGTGTGATTGATTTCTTAATTGTGTTATTTTGCATTTAATTAATCTCTAATCCCAAACAGGATTCTCTATCTTCTTTCTCAGCACCTCCGCCTCCTTGATCTGGTGTGAAATCTCAAGAGAGTATCACGTCGTTTAATTTGAAATACCAATGACATCATATTGTAAAAACACATGAGTAACTCATTCTTAAAAATCGGTTTATAAGGAAAGAGTGCTCATGCATTTATAAATCTTCAAGATCCCAAAGGTCCTCCAGTCATGTGAGACTTTTGTTAACACATATAACACTTGAGTCACTCTCTTAACTTTTGAAAGTGAGTTTTATCTCAAGAATATTAATATGTCATGGTTTTCTAAAATGATATTAGAGTAAGTTTCATATGCAGGTGTTGCATATAAGGGAGAGTGAGCAGCTGTACGTGAGAGAGTATGTGAAGTGAGAAGAGAGTTCTACGTCGTCTAATTTGAGAAATCAATAATACTACTTGAAGCTGTTTTTGAGAGGTTCCATATGAGGGAGTGTGTAAAGTGGCAAAAGAGTCCCACGACACCTAATTTGATAAATCAATAACTCATGTAAAAAGCAGACCGGCTAACTTCTCCACTTTTATCATTGCCATCCTCTACTACCCAAATCTTCCTAATTTTTTGAGTCCCGAAAAATTCGACACAAGTGCCTACTAACACAAGAGGTTAAAATCTCAAGTTGGCCAAGATATCGACTGATATTATTCTCTCTCTTCTCTTTTTTTTTTTTCAAATCTCGGCCGATATTTCTTAATTTTTTGTTGAATTAAAAAATAAAAAACTGAAAAGCAAACCCTTTTAAAAAAAATCTGGAAATTAAAAAATAAAATATCAACTGATATCATGGCTGATATTTCTCTGATATAACCAAATATCGGCAAAAAACCAGTGGGGCCAAAGACTGATATTATTATTTTTTTTTTTAAATTCTGATATTATAGATATTGGCGATATATTGGCTGATATTGTCGATATTATATTTGAATAGCCGATATAAATATCGCATCGGCTGATATATATCAGCCCTTTAAAAATCGATATATATATATATCGGCCAATACGATATATATCAACCGATATTATTACCTATGACTAATACTAATAATATGGATAAAAAATTATATATATTAATTTTTAATTAAATTAAATAATATGAAAACTGAAAATATTGGCCATTACAGTACCGATACGAGAAACTCAGTTACATCCCTCATTTTATTTCATAAGTACTTCATAACTTAATCTTAAAATAAAATCACTAATCCAAAGTGGGCCCTGTTCCTTTCTGGGAGTAACTTGGCCCATGAGCAACCCAATGGATTAAGGAGGCATTCGAATAAATACAATCCAAAGCCATTGCGTTAGATTCTATCAAACGTCTTAACTAAGGATGCAATTTGGGCCAAGTTTAACTTGAGAAAAAAATTATAAAAAAAAAAATCTGGCTCAGGTTCATCTAAGCCCATTTTCATACTAAAACATAAGCCTGAATTTGAATTTGGGTCCAGCCAGACCTAGTTCAAGAACACCTGAGTTTAGCCCAAAACTCGAATCTGAGCCTAAAATTATAAAAATTAGATTTCCTTTTGTTAACATTGGTGTAGAAATATGTACATGATGTATCTAGTATTTTCTTATTGACTATTAGGTTGGGTTACAAATGGATGGATCATGCTTTTGATTTTTCTCAAAGATAATCTCCATTTTAGAATTTTCTTTCGAAAAGCTTAATGAAATGATAGTGTACGTAATTGAATGAAGATATTTAATTTGATTGATATAATTTATAAGAGTGCAACTTAGGTTGGGCCCAACAGACACCAACTCGGGTCCGACTGAAAAAGTTTAGAGCAAGGCTCTACTCGGTTAGGGCCTGAGAACAACCTGAAAACCTGAGTTAAAACTGTAGGACCTTTGGTTTTAATGTTACAAACCGTTAGCGGTTGATTTAAAACCAAACCGAGTAAAGGCATGAAAACTAGAAGGCCCATGGGGGCCATCTAAACCCCAACTTCAAATAATTTAGGCCCGCGTGGACCTAACATGAGCAGAAGCCCTATATTTACAATTTGAGCCCTAGCCTAAATTGACTTAATGCCTGATTCCGCCCATCCTAGTTGCATAGTAAATACTTCTTCTCTCCCAAAATATTTGTCCTATATAGATTTTGAAATTGTCCTGAATTACTTATTCTATTTCTCTATTTTTAAATTAAATCAAAGCTATATTTACTATGTCCACATGGGTGTAGCTCAATTGGTTAACCTCCCATCTCAGAAAGTGTGAGGTGCCAAGTTCGAGACCCATAGCTTAACCTGGTGTACCCTAAGGGCAGTGGGTATCACACGTGGGGGTTTTACGCTGGGTTCTAGTGGTTTCCCACACATAAATTAAAAAAAAAAAAAAAAGAGAGCTATATTTAGTTTATTCTTAAGAAATAAAAAATTCTGAAATAGGACAAATATTTTGAGACAGATGGAGTAGTGTATATGATGTTATTGCAATTTTCTTAAACTTTTCAATAATTTTATGAAATAAAAAAATTCTTCTTAGAAAAAATCATGAATTATAATACAATATACAGATCATTGTGGACATTAGAGGACATAAATTTCATATCACATGAATTTCATATCAGGTATTTGCTAATATTGGTTTTTTTTTTTTTTTTTCAGAGTTTTTGATCAAATTTTCAATTTTTTTATCATACTTTAATCCAGGGGTCGAAATATCGGCCGATATGCATCGGTTTTACAGGGCCAAACGATATCGGGCGATACGATATCGGCCGATACGATATTTATCGGCTAGTCAAAAAGGTTATCGGCCGATATGACCGATATTCGGTCCAGAATATCGGTCACCATATTGGCCGACATGCATAAAAATCAGTATTTAAAATTTATTTGAAATTTTTTTTTTTTAAAAAAAAAACAATCTGTTTTCTAATTTTTCTGCTTTTCTGTATTTTCCTACAAGTATTTTTTTTAAATATTAATTCTAGTACTTGTGCCCTACCACGTATCAGCCATAAAAAGTGGATACCTGCTCCAACTCTCCATTTAATACTTCTCTCAGACAACACAACACATACAGGAATAAAAGATTGGAAACGAGGGGAATAAGAAAATGATTTACAGTTTCACATCGGTTCAAAGTTAGATGCAAGATGTTGATTGGTCACAACCAAAAATAAATAGTTGGTAAAATGCTCTAACAATTTCAAATATGTAAACAGGGAATAGATCCACCAAAACCCTAAAAACCAATTAGCCATGAGAACATGCAAGCAGCCCTTGATGAACAAGACACCCAGGTGTACAAACAAGTCTCCTGGCAAACCAATCCAGACTCGTTAGAAAATACCCAAAAGTTGGGGCTGAAACTCGAGCGGGTGGAGCCGAGTTTTGGTAAACCCAACCTAATTCCTATAAAAAAACTATTGAACACAACACGATCCCACCCAAATTGCTCAACTCAATCTGACCCAACTTAACTCGAGTGCTGAACTGAATTTCTGACCCGATTCAACCCGAGTGTTATATAAAATTTCTTTAGTGGGTCGGGTCGAGTCTAGCTTTTTTAACTCGACTGAAATTTCACCCCTAGTAAAAGTTCTTGACCCAATGATTCTAACCTATGATTCTACCTCTGCGCCTAAAGATCTAGTGTCAATTCCCTCTAAAGAAGGGCAACAAACTATTTGATCTTTTGATGTTCATATTTTTTTTTTTTTTTTGTAAAAATTCAAAATCGGAACAAATCGAGTTAGAAAAAAATTACTAGTACATATAGTCAAAATCCAACTTTAACTCAATTTGACCTAAACCATGGCCACAAATGACTTGACAAACGAAAAACAAACGAAAAAATCAGTAATTTTCTTTTCTTTCTTCAATTTTCTTTGAAAAAAAAATGGGAAAAATAAAATAAGAAACAGTACTTTTCATTTGTTCAATTGTGATGAAGACATCTATCCATTTTTTACCCAAAAACATTCTTTGAAATTTGAATGTTTGCAAGCAGGAATCAATTGAATGTATGAATGAAGTAATGGTTCATATAAGGCCATGTCAACCGTCGATCGGTTTGATGACGACGGACAGTCGGGGATCTATGACACCTGGAAGTGGATGGCCATCAATGTTTGATTGTGCAGTTTATCTGCCTCTGCAAGATATTAGTAAATGTTCCCATCGTATTAATATTAGGGATGTAAATGAGTTGGATGTGGGGTGCATCAGAGCACAATTGTTTGGGAATGAACTTTCAGAGTTACAAAATATTGATGGTACAACCCTTGACTTCAAACAAAGCAATCAGGTCATTCAAGCTCATCTAGCCAGATGGATTAAAACCACCGATCCTCATCTCAAGAGGATAAGGATCATCACTGATGAAGACTCAGACTCAAAATTCAAAGAACTCTAAATCGATCCTCATCTACAGAAGATAAGGATCGGTGGTTCAAAAGTCAAAGAAGTTTAATTAAAATAGACTTCAGACTTCTTCCTTCTCATCTATCTTATTTATCTTTTGTTATAAATATCACATTTGTATCACCTAAGAAAGGTGGAGAAAATATATTGTAAATCAATATAGACATCACAAAGTGATTAAAGAATTTTACTGTGAAAACAATCTCTGTTCTTTTGTTTCTTTACAAGATCAAAGCTGGCATTTGAATTCAATGCAGATGGTGGGATGATTGATGACCCACATCTGCATCTAAATTTGTAATAGAGATTTGTGTTTGAATTTACATCCAAAACTTATTTTGATTGATTTTTACTGTTGTTAAAAGTGTTCCATTCAAAAGTTCATATACATGTATTTCAATCCATCTTCTTCATATAAATCTCAATTTTTTATAACCTTTTTTATATAAATTTTTAAATTTATAAAATGTAGCTTGCTTGATCTGATAAGTTGATTTCATATTAACTGTGATGGTCCTCACCCAGATACAGGAGGGTGAGAAACTCCAAGTGCGTGGCAGACAGAGAGAAATCACTCGCTAGTGGAGGAAGGTGGGAAACTCGATTGGGCGTGAATGAGAGAGAGGAAATCGCAGTAACAATCTTCCTTTTCATGAGGCTTTTGGGGTGTGCATAGGCGCAAATCTCAATACAAAACCATGAAGGTGTGTGTATGAGTCCAATAAAAATATATTGATTCTAATCCTAGTGTCCTACCACATATCAGCCATAAAAAGTGGATACCTGCTCCAACTCTCCATTTAGTACTTCTCTCAGACAACACAACACATACAGGAATAAAAGATTGGAAACGAGGGGAATAAGAAAATGATTTACAGTTACACATCGGTTCAATCTTAGATGCAAGATGTTGATTGGTCCACAACCAAAAATAAATAGTTGGTAAAATGCTCTAACAATTTCAAATATGTAAATAGGAAATAGATCCACCAAAACCCTAAAAACCAATTAGCCATGAGAACATGCAAGCTGCCCTTGATGAACAAGACACCCAGGTGTACAAAGAAGTCTTCTGTCAAACCAATCCAGACTCGTTCGAAAATACCCAAAAAGTTGGGGCTGAAACTCGAGTGGGTCAGGCCAAGTTTTAATAAACTCAACCCAATTCCTATAAAAAACTATTGAACACAACTCAATCCGACTCAAATTATTCAACCCAATCCGACTCAACTCAACTCGAGTGTTGAACCGAATTTCTGACCTGACTCAACTCAAATGCTATATTAACTTTTTTAGTGGGTCAGGTCGGGTCAAGCTTTTTTAACCCGACCCAAGTTTCACCCCTACTAAAAGTTTTTGACCCATTGATTCTAACCTATGATCCTACCTCTACGCGCCTAAAGATCTAGTGTCAATTCCCTCTAAAGAAGGGCAACAAACTATTTGATCTTTTGATGTTCATATGTTCTTTTATAAAAATTCAACAAAATTTAGTGTAGCTTAAGTGGTAATCTCCCTTCCTCAGGAAGAGAGATGTTGCCAGGTTTGAGCCCCAAGACTCTTTCAACTTTTTCCTTCTTTGTTTATCTATAGACATTGTGTCTAAACAATCATAAATGTATATCCAAAATTGTGCCCCACACGTGCAGAAGTTGGTGTATAACATTTCCTTAAAAAGAATTTTAAAAAAATATCAAGAATTTCTAAGTAATCTCAGCTTCATTAGCTTGTATGAGTAAAAAATATACTAAGAGATATAGTAAAGCACATGGAGGTTTGCTTGCAGCTTGAAGCATACACTAGTACAAGTAGAGACTAAGTCAAATAATTTAGGACTTGGAGGGCTATAAAGCACTTTCCATGCAAACTTCTTCTTCATCAAACAAGCTCTTAGTTGGTGTGGGAATCATCTTACAAGAATGGGAAAGATGGGTTATGTGGGAATCATCCTCTTACTTGGTGTGTTGAACTTGTTTGGTTCAGTCCTAGGAGATTTGAAGTTGGGATTTTATGATAAGACCTGCCCAAAGGCAGAGAAGATTGTTCTTGATTATGTGAAGAAACATATCCCGAATGCGCCGACTTTGGCTGCGGCATTGCTTAGAATGCATTTTCATGACTGTTTTGTGAGGGTCTGTATTCTCTGCTCTTTAAGTTCTATACATTTCTTGCTAAATTGTGATTATGATGTGCTCCACTGTTTTGTTCATAGATTTGCTTCTATGATGATAGAAAGTAAGAAAACTTTATGATTGGTGAAGTTAGCAATGTCATAAACAGTGATCTAAATTAATTGATCTGTAGCAATCTTGAATCTGCTAAATGTGATCCATTGCTGAAAACACTTGTCAATACATTTCAAAATCGGAATTTCATGTTGTTTGCTTCTTGACAGGGCTGTGATGCATCTGTTCTGATAAACTCAACTTCAACGAATACAGCTGAAAAGGATGCAGTCCCAAATCGGAGCCTCCGCGGGTTCGGCTTCATTGATGCAGTGAAAAGGTTGATAGAAGCGGAGTGCCCGGGTGTCGTTTCATGTACAGATGTTCTTGCATTGGTTGCGAGAGATGCAGTTGTAACAATAGTAAGAATTCAAGCAGAGTAGCTCAATTCCCTCTTATCAAATTCAACATTATTTGGGTAAACCAACATCTTTTGATTCACTTCAACAACAGGGAGGACCATTTTGGAAGGTTCCGACAGGGCGTCGTGACGGGAGAGTTTCGATTGCCTCAGAGCCCTTGAGTGACTTGCCTTCTCCTCTCTCCAATTTCAGCACTCTGCAGACAAAGTTTGCCAACAAAGGACTGAATGTGAAAGATCTGGTTCTGTTATCCGGTAAGCTACACAGATCCTCTTAGGCCTGTTCACAGCCTGGGCTTGGCTCGGAAATTCTTTATCTCATCCCAACCCATCAAACAGTTTACAGCTAGAGCCCAAGCCCACCTGTTTGAGTAAATAGGAAAACTGAGCCCATCTGCTTGCTCGCTCTAAAAAATAAACCTATATAGTTAAAAGTATACATAATAAGCTTTAAGTGAAAAAAATTTCAGCTCAAATTTTTAGTCACTTGATCTTAAAGATGAAAATAACTATCTTTGAAATGACAAGAATGTCGGGTGGTTTCAACCATTAAGGTCAAGACAGGAGTGTCTGGTGATTTCAACCATTAAGGTTAAGTGGTTAGCAATTTAGTCGTACGCTAAGATGTGATCCAATTATGTTTCATCAAATTTTATTTTAATATGAATTAGTTAATTTTTTAATGAATCTTAATAATTTAGAAAACAAATTGGGCCAGGTGTACATGCAAGTACACATATATGGCTAAACACGCGAAGGGCTTTACGAGCTTATTCAATTAGCTCGAGCCCACCATTTATCTAAAAGGGTTTCAAAATCATCCCAAGCCCAACCCATCGGGCTCTTCTACATATTCAAACCCATTCATTTGCAATGGATACGGAATGGGCTCAGGTCACATTTAGGCCCGTGAACAGGTTAGCTGCTCTTGTTTTCTTCTCTCAGACCAGCGGTATTACATGTGGGCTGCATCTATGATCCAAATCATGAAGGGAAAAACCTCATCTCAATATCTAATCTAAAAAGATAACCATAGCTATAGATTCCTAATATGTAAGATTATTTTTGGTTTCTACCATCCATGAAATTGGGTTGGATAAAGATATGATGTTGATAGTATTAGGAGTATCAGGGGTCGAAATCTCGACTGATACTGTGCGCATTGGCCTAGATATCTCGGGATTTCCACGACCGAGATATCTCGGCCAATACGCATAGTATCGGTCAGAGATAAAAAATTCGGTCGTAAAAAATATATATATATATATCGGTCGTGGGCCAAGTCGATATCTCAGCTGATATTTATATTTTTTTAATTATTTCTTTTTAAAAAAAAAAAGCCTTTTTTACTTTTTTAAATGAATTTTTTCAAAAAAAAAAAAGCCACAGATATTTTTTAAAAAATTGAGGAGAGAGAAAAATCTCGGCCGAGATGAAACATTGGCCGAAAATTCGGATAAGCCAAATTTTCGAACCCCGATTAGGATTGGAGATATGGTTCTGATATCACTTGTTACGATTGAGTATCCATCTCAAAAAGTTAGCCCATTAGATAAAGTAGGCCAAGTCCTTTATAAGTCTCTAAATCTCACTCTTCACAACCAATCTACAACCCGATATGATCAATCATATGTCATCATCCAATCTTATCATTTTCAACTATTTTCAACAGCTCAATGAGTTCTTCTTTCAACATCTACAGGAGGGCACACGATCGGGATTGCACACTGTCCAACTTTCAGCAATCGTCTCTACAATTTTACAGGTAAGGGAGATGAGGATCCATCTCTAGACAGTGAATACGCAGCAGTACTTAAGAAGAACAAATGTATGTCTCTCAATGACACCGGAATCGCCGAAATGGATCCCGGTAGCTTCAGAACCTTCGATCTCAGCTACTACAAGGGTTTACTGAAGCGACGAGGTCTGTTCCAATCAGATTCTGCTCTTACAACAAACAACACTTCAAAATCCATTATCAATGGACTTATAAATGCCCCCATTTCGAAATTCTTCGACGAGTTTGCACTGTCCATGGAGAAGATGGGTAGAATCGATGTGAAGACCGGAAGAAGTGGTGAGATCAGGAAGCAATGTGCTGTGGTGAATTAGTAGAATTCTGTTCTCATTACTCTCATAAGAATCGAATGTTGTTTTCTCTACCATGATTTGTTGTTGTGTGTTCATCAATTGTACTGATTCAGAGAATAAAACAGTTGATTGATTTATGCTTAGAATTCTTTTGCATCTGTCATTGTTGCTTGATTTTAACAGGTGATCTCAACCATGAAACAAGCATCTTCGATATATTAGAATTGATGGGACCCACATGTGCGATTTGTGTAGTGGGTCCACTCACTCATTACACTCTTTATAATAAGTTGCTTAGAAGACAAGTTTGAGAGACTCTTAAGGAGGGATACAACTCCGATGGGCCAAACCAAGTTTTGAGGTTGCTCTAGCCTAAGTTTGAATTGTAATTAAAGGACTCAAGTACGACTAAAGGCCCTGATTAACCTGAATTAGTCAATTCTGAACCTAACCCATATTGTGTATGTGGGCTTATCTGAGCTTGAGCTTCTTTAGGCCTAAATTGGAATTTATTTTCTATTATTTCATGAAACATAAGTTAAATGTTACATAAATTTTTATAAAGCATGTCTAAAATTCAGATTTTCGTGAAAAACTCAAGCTCTCATATGTCATGCACGGCCCAACCCAAATTCTAATTTGGGCCCAGAAATGAGCCCAACCTTAACATGCGACAACCTAAATGACGTGCTTTTAAAGAAGATAGCAACTAAACGTTGGCTAAAATACAAAAAAATATATGGGCTTTTTATTCTTTGTGTTGTCAACTATAAGTTTGATTACATTGCGTTCAGTTCTAGCTGGGCGATGAGAAGTTTGATAAATAATAGCACAAAGATCATATATTTGTTTGGAGAGAAATCACTTTCCCGACCCCGCACAAATAGCTTGGAAAACAGAAAAGAGAATTAACAAAGAGAAGAAAATCATAATATAAAGATTTACGTGATTCCCTTTTGGTATGTTTATAAGGTTCAAACCGATCTACTATGTTCAAAGACAAAACGAAGAAGAGTCAATTCTCTAGGGCTGAAATTGGGCCGGTCGGGTCAGGTTTTTTTAAATCCAACCCAACCCAAGTTACTAATATATAGAATCCAACGCGACCCGAACTTTTGACTCGGACGTCTTGGCCTGACCGACCCAAATTATAACCCGACTCAACTCGAAACCCGACCCGACCCACATTTTGAACATACTTTAGCCTACTTCTTACCGGGTCAGGTCGGATTAACTTAAAAATCTCTCAACCCAACATGACTCGAATTCAATACGGGTTTTTGACTTCTCAACCCGACCCACTGACTCAACTTTCATAACCCAACCCGCATGATTTTTGGGTCCGGTCATGCGGGTTCGGGCCAAAACCCGACTTGAGTTTCACCCCTATAGTTCTCATTACAGATGCTAGACTTTCGACCAGCTCGACACTACATCTCTAATGATTAAGCTCCACGTGGCCAAACAATATGAAATTCTTCATATTTTTTGGGAGGATTTTTGGAGACCTAGTATTGTCTCTTGGAAGTTTGGAGACTCTAAGAAGGGCAGCAAAGTGGGGACCTTAAAAAAGCCTCTCCCCATGCATTCTCGAAGACTATACATTCTTTAGATTGTCTTTGGGATCTTGCAAGCACTTCGTCGACAGAGACATTAGAGGTTTTAGTCTTTAATTTCCCTTCCAATTGGTAATCTCAGACATACTTGAAGATCTCTCTCCATGAATTTGTTCTTCAGTGAAGGGATCTTACTTTTTTTTCCAATTTTATATACCAAAACTTATACTTTCCTTCATTGAGTGAGAAAACCCAATATTCCTATGACATACCTTCGTCTCCCCGCCATCTTCTTCACTTTAACACAAGCATATATGAATAGTGCAGAGTCCCATTTACTTCCCATCCCAATCCAATCCATTCCTCCATTATTTTCTGAATTTCCACACTTTTGCAAAAGACCCCTGTACACTTGCATGAAATGGCATCCCAGCCCCATACAGAAATACCTGTGCATAACACCCCAGGATACCGGCCGGCATCGACGACGAAACCGATGCAGCGCCACCGGACTCGGTATTATGCGCATCGGGTGAAGGAGAGCTGCACCAGCCGAGTGGGAAAACTCATTTGCGGGTGCCTCCTCGGCCTAGTTCTCGTCCTCGGTCTCCTTGCATTCATCCTCTGGCTCAGCCTCCGTCCCCACCGCCCTAGGTTGGCTTCTATTTTCCTAAATTATAAAAAAAAAAAAAACTAAATGTTTTAATTTCTGGTTTTAATAGTAAATCTTTAAGGAAATTCATTATCTTAAGTTATGTTTGCCATAGGTATATTTTAGATGAACACGAAAAAAAAATGGGTGAATAAAATTTGATTTTTATTTAATTATCTTAATTTTATATTTGTAAATTTCAGAATTTATTTTTTATAAATTATTGATTTTTCATAATCAATCTTAGAAATTGTGAGAATTAGTTATCATAAAAAAGTTTCTTGTCCATTCTGTCAAACCACAAGTTTGCTCTTCGCTAAAAAGGAGTACTCCAATCTAGGGGTAGAAATTCGGCCAACCAAGCTTTTGGCCGAATTTTTGTATTGGCTGAGAATTTTTTTCTCTCCTCAAATTTTTTTTTTTTTTGGAAAATTTCAATGGCTTTTTTTTGAAAAAAAATCATTTAAAAAATAAATAAAAAATACTGTTTTTTAAAAGAAAATTAAAAATATATAAATATTGACCAATATTCGACCGATACGTAATTTTATACCCCTATTCCAATCATAGTTTGTTTGAAAAAACGTGCCTTCTCATGAACAAAGATGGTAAGTATACAAAATTGAGAGTTAAGAATATATTTTTTAATTTTTTGTTTTATTTACTTTGAATTTTATGACTTTGTATTTAATCAGATTAATTTCTTTTACATTCTCATATCACCCATCATTTAATTGATCTTTTAGGGTCATTTGACACCTATCCTTATAAAAGATATGGTAAAAAAAATTAAAAAAAATCTAGAATCACTTGAATTTTGAAGTAACTTTAAAATATACCCTTTTTTTTCTAAATTATTAAACAATCCCTCTATTTTGAAAATCTTAAAGAACCCTTGTGGTAAGTGTCAAACAAAATCTTTGGTAACTCCACCATTAATCAACTCTTAAAACATGATTATACTAAATATACCCTTATTTAATGAAACTTTCAATAGTACTCAGTAATTATATAAAGCAACAGCTTTCAACCAGTGAATAATTGTTGGGTTATTTACTTTTTCAATGGAAGTACACCCTCTAATATTTGTTCTTTTATATTCATTTAATTTAAGGTAATAAAAATGGGCAAGTTATATTATCTGTTTTATCATCTTATGGTAAATGGATAATTTTTTATTAAAAAATGAATTTTAGTACTTAATTAAATTTAGATGATTTTTTATTAAGTATATTATTAAATCTAAATTGTTTTGCTACATGCATAATTGTTTTTAATTTTAAATGATTCATCAAAATTTATGCAAATTTGCTTTCCACGACTTTTCGACTCATTTCGGACTTATTTGATATACGAAACTTGGAGATAATTTCGTATATTTATGAAATTAATCTCATGAGAATACCAATATTATCTAAAAAATTGTTCAACATTTTTCCTAGGTTCCATGTCGTATCCTTTTCCGTCCCGGGCATCAACAGCCAACAAAACGGATTCCCAAACGCTGCCATAACGTTTGAAGTGACGGTCCGAAACCCAAACCTAAACGTGGAAATCTACTACGGGCAGTTGGACGGCACGGTCTTCTATAGAGATCAGCAGATTGGGACGACACCTTTACTTTTCCCGTTTCACCAACCGTCTAAGAACACCACGCTCATTAACGGCGTCATAAGCGGAGCGTCTCTGTCCACCACAGACACCGCCGGGACAGTTGTATTCCGTTTGGAGTTGACGTCGAGCATCCGTTTCAAGGTGGTCTCGTGGACGACCAAGGACCATCGGATGCATGCCAGCTGTGATGTGGGGGTGGGGCCCGACGGTCAGATTGCAGCCATGTATAAGGACAGGATATGTTCTATCTACTTTGATTAAAGAGGCTGACATAATTCATGTGGGCCCCCGCGCCTGTTCACATGGTAGTATGAGTTGGTGGGCCATATCTTTGGTGGCCCACAAGCAGAATATCTTTATCTACAAATATATACGATCACGATGGAATCTCATCCGGGATCAATTACGTGACGGCTTTTTTTTTTTTTTATAATAACAGGGTTTTCGTATATAATGTGTTTAGTGTGTATAATGTATGATTGCATGGAATAATTGTATAAAAATAGATTGTAATATTGCCGACGGTTAATAGATTTACTTGACAGATGAGATTTCTGGGTGATTTTACAATCATATTTGTACAATTAGTATAACCTTCAATATATAAATGAGATATTTAAGTTATTTAAATAAAAAAATTTAAACTTGAAAAGATAATTTAAAATGAAATTTTGACTTTTATGATGATGATTATGATTAAATTTTTAAATAATACAAGTTAATCAAGATAATTGGATTTTGAATGGCCTTTGGATTTTCAATCCGAGTGAAGCCTCGAGAGCTTGGTTTGTCCGGATTCGGGCAAACGCATAGAATAAAGGTCCACTTCACATGCTAGGCTCATACTGGGCTTCTTTGTATTAAGCCCAAAACCCAGCAGTTTTTCTGTAACCTATCTTGAGTCTTACCTTTGTAAGAAAGGAGGTAATTTTCAAGATATGGTTTGAATTTAGTGAGGTCTGCAGTGAGCTATTATTTGAGTTAGCAGAAGTTAGTGTGAAAAACTGTGAAGATCTTACTAAGTATAATAAGTTACTGGTCATTCATACATTCTATTGAAAGCGTCCGAACTATCGTTTAAGTGTAAAAAGATTCGTCCGAATGATAGACTTTTACATTGAAATGTGCATCCGAACAAATGAAAAATGAACTGACTGTTCGTTCGAACGTTGCAGTTGAATGGTAGTTTTTTAAAAAGCTGAGAGGCAAAATGATAAATAGCCACTATAAAACCGAAATCGGTGTCTGCTGGCAAAAAAAACTCAGATATCTATATGACCATCCTTTTTTTTTCAATAAAAGGATGATCTTGCACACTGGTATACAGCACACTACCTGCAGTCCTTCACACTTAACTAGATTTGGAGTCCAACAAAATTATTTTTATTGAATCAATTAAGTTATATTTTCTTTAAAAAAAAAATTTAATCGATTTAAATTTTTAAACTTTATGATTTTGAAAAATATGACTTGATTGACTGAATCAAAGTCATTCTAGGTAGACGATATATTTAAAAAAAAAAAACTCTCTTTGATAAACTTATCACCATTTTATTTAGTGGGCCTATGTATAAGTATGAAATAATACACCAAACACCAGTATACAATTAATCATCACACATGCAGTTTTTTTGCATTTTTTACATAATTGACAGGGAATAGTGTATGTGGATTTTAAAATAATAGTAAAAATAGGAGTAGTTTTATCGATTTCTATAGTTCAAATTCTATGAAGATCCAACTAATGAATTAGTTATTTGGATGTAAATGGGGTCCAATTGAATTTTTAACATAAAATACATATAGAATTATAAAGTATTTTAAAATATCACTTACATCAAAATCAATGGACACAACAATTAATAATTCAATGCTGAAGTTTAAAATTCAGTATCGACCGATATCTTTTTTCTTTTTTTTCATGAAAATGGTTAATATCGACTGATATTGTGATATTGGCCGATATGATACGTCCAAGATATTGAAGGAGACAATTTTCGGACTTTGATTGAATATATTTAAATCAAGTAACCATGAATGACTTATTATGTGGTCAATCACATTTTGGCATTCTGAAAAGTCTCTTTAAGGTAGACTCAAGCTTCAAAAAGCCAATAAAAAAAGGAGAAGGAAAACCGCGTTTTTGTACGAAGAGTCTCTCTGCTCTCCCCACAAAATTAATACTCTAATCAACACTAATTTAATTTTAATTTTAATGTATATATTGATCTTAACAAACTAAACTATATATTACTAATATACTAATTATAAAAATAAAGTTTTATTTAAATCATTTAATCATTTGATTTAAGTAAATGAAATGAAAAGTTGATTGAAGATTTTATTTCAGCCATCTATTTTACTTCATTTAAATAAAATGTCTTATGTGTTTAATAATACTTTTTTTTTTTTTTAATTTTAACATCAAATCTATTCCTTTACTTTTGTAGGGTCATCGGTCCTAATTTATTGTAAAATGTCATCTAATTTAGACTGACTCAATTATGTCATGTTAGCATGCTTGTTTACCGAGTCTCTTGACTCTGGAACGGAAAAGACCCCAGTCTTCGCCCTGCTTTCCCCACCAAAACCCTCCTCTCTTCTCCTTCCTTTCTTCAAAACCGCTCTTCTACACCACAAAACTGCTCTTCCCCAGAAAAAAACCGGTTTCCGCCCAGAAAGGGCGAAAACCCAGGTGAGAATGGCCATGTGCCGCAGTCTCTGCCTCTGGTGCATAGGATTCAACTTCACTCTCGGCCTGACGGCCCTCTTTATGTGGCTGAGCCTCCGCCCTTCCGCACCTAACTTCTACGTTGTTTCCTTGTCGGTCCCTGCCTTCAATAAATCCATCCAGCCCAACCTCACCTCTAAAATACCACCGGAAAACACCACCTTCTTCTTCGACCTCGAGCTCGAGAATACCAACAAAGACAAGGGCATCTACTACGACGCCCTCAATCTCACCTTCTACCACGGCCCCAACCAGTCGGATTTCGTCGGTAATTTTACTGTTCCGCCCTTTTACCAGGGGCACAAGAAGACGGCACACCGACGGGAGATGCTGAATGGAGGAGGGGCATTTTGGGGGGAGGCGTTGAGGGCAGTTTCGGAAACGAATAAGACGATCTTCAAAGTCAGGTTGGTGACGAAGGTCAGGTACAAGATGATGGCCTGGAAGACACGTCATCACGGATTCAACCTCGCTGCTCACGTGGAGGTCAATGAGCTCGGACTTAAGTTGGGGAAGAAGGGCGCCAAGTTCCACTCCGGCGCTCGCCGATGCTACTGTGATTCGCCGTGGGTGGCGGTGGTGGTGCTCGGAGCTGCTGCTTTCTTGTAGCTTTGATTTTTTTCTCTACTCTCTTTTATTTTTAATTTTGTTATTGATTTTGATTTTCAGATTTTTTTTTCTGATTTCCACATTTATCCATATGGATGAGAGATTGCGAGATTGGGCCATGTGGAGGTGAATTTCAAATATTCGCAATTATGGAAATATTAACCTTCAGAAATTTAATGAACATTGAATCGTATTATGTATATTTAACTTAATATTTTGATCTATATAGTGTCTACACCTTATTTATTAGGGGTGCATCTCGTACGAGTCGGATCAGGCTCTAATTTAATTCGGGTCAAGACCTGTGGTCAAATCGGATCTCACGGGCCTAAATTATTTGAGATGGGATCGGACCCTAGAAAAATGAATAAGAGCTCATACGAGCCTTATGGGTTATGGCTTTCAAGTCCTTACTCAACTTATTTGATTGGGTCGAAATCTTAGTCGATATAGTGCGTATTGACTAGAGGCAAAAAAGTTCAGCAGAATATCGGTCAATTTTTATTTTTTATTAAAAAAGACAAATATCGGTATAGACCCGGTCGATATCTCGGCCGAGATCAAATGCCGAATTTTTGACCCCTGGTTGATTTAAAACTCTTAAATCAATTACAACTTTTTGATAGGCTTTATCATATGACTCAAAAAAAGAAGCCGGGCTTTACCAAAAAAGCCTAAGCCCACTTGAAGCCGGTCGGGCTCTTTGATAGGCTTATTAGACATGTTCACAGGCCAGGCTTTGCCAAAAAGCATGAGCCCACTTGAAGCAGGTCAGGCTTTTAAAGGCCAAAGTCCAAGTCTTTACAATTAAAATATATAAAGCCCGAGCCCACCCATTTAAAGTCCAGTTATTTTGTAACTCATTTTTTTTAATTAACTTCAAACAGGCTTTTATGGGGTTATCTTTATTTTCAATTTGTTGGGTCAATCTTCTAATTCATTTCAAAATAATTTTAAAAAATTAATCAATTTATTTTAGACACACATATAATAACTAAATGGGTCAAAAAGTTTGATGGGCTTTTATGGGCTTCTCTGCAAAGCCTTAGCTAGAACGTCTATTCAAACGGGCTCAAGAGTTAAGTTCAATCCAAAATCAATAGGCTGGTATATGTGTTCAAACCCGTTCGTTTATGATGGTTCGGACAGATTTCCAGCCGAATTCTGGTAAGGAACAACCCTACACATGCTATAAAAATATGTTACTTTTGAAATTAAATCTTCACATAATTACCATCCCCTAGAAAAATAAAATAAAGTATCTAGCCAAAATATCGTTTCAACCATATATTAAAAATTTACAAAATTAATGATTGAAGTTGAAAATCAAATTGCTAAAAATAGTATTTGCTTTTGAATTTTTGCATTTTGGTGAATTCTACTTTCATTTTATAAAAAAAAATGGAGTCTATAGGCCTATCCAATTGAATTTTTTAAGATGATAGATAAAAATTATTGGACTTTGTTAAAAAGATTAAATTTTGACATAGTTTTTGGCCCAATTCAAATATAATAAATTAAATGAGACCTCTAAAATCTAAATTGACAATAAAAAAAAAATCAAAATTCACCTTCAGCTATTTAAGCAAAGGCCAAGAATTTAATGTTGAGAAATCACATGGATAAAAATATCAAATGTTTCTAGATTTTTGTAGTTATACTTTCATTTTGTATAGTCTAATGAAGTCTAAAAGCATGCCAATTTCAACTTTGAAAAAATAAATTGAAATTCATGGAAAATGTATTGACTTAAGATAAAGATGACTTTTTTCAAAAAAAAATATATATATGCTTTTCTCATAATATAGAAAAAGAATGAAATTTATTTAAATTTAAAAAAAAAAAAATTTGAGGCTTCTTTCAAAATAGCCCAGTTTCCAGTCATCAAAATTTCTCAAATTCTACTTAAACTATGTTGTGTTTCAGTAGATAATGAAACATCGCTCAAAAATAAATTTTATGACATATTTTATTGGGTCCGATGAAATATGAAACTATGTATGAATTTTGACCTCCATCTAATAATTCTATCCTTTGATTTTAAAATTTTAAAGATTATACTCTTCAAAATTTAAAGCCCGAGATTATATGACTTGATCATCAATTGACATTGAAACTTTATATATTTCATATCCATCTAATCACCTACAAATGAATCTAAATTTTGGGGTTGAAACTTGAGTCGGGTCGGGTCGGGTTTCAATAAACCCAATCCAACCCATATCAAAAATTATGGAACTCGACCTAACCCAAGTTGCTGACCAAAGTTACTCAATCTAACTCGATCTGAATTTCTGACCCGACTCAACCCGAATGTTGTTTTATAACTTGGATTGCTTTTAGTTTCTCAAATCGTCCTGATCCAAATTTCATTCGGATTTATTTTTTTCCAACCTGACCCGACCTATGATATACAAAAACATTACCCAAACCCATTGATTTCTTAAGTCGGGTCATACGGGTCGGATTTCACCCCTACTAAATTCCAGATACTCTTAATCCATCTAATAGCATATTTCGTTATTAGTATATCTCGCTAGCCTAACTCTTTTTAAATATTTTTAATCACCAAATTATCAAGGACAAATATCCAAGATGTACCATATTTGATCTCGCTGTCTGCACGTGATTTTCACGTGCTAACATGTTCGAGTATTGAAGAACCAAAGGGATGCCAGAAAACCTTATCCCCCTCCTTCACACCATTTTTCTGATGGCTTCTTGTACACTTTCTCATTCTTTCTCACTATCCAGACCCCCTCTTTTCACAGTTTCCACCTCTCCTTCTAACCCATCAAAGCATCATCTCCCTCTCCATCTCCATCTGCATCTCCATCATCGTCTTCACAAGCAGAGCAATTTATCCAATCTATCTGAGATGTCTCGGAGAGAAACAATACCCTATATCATCAACTGCACATCAAATTCAGCTCCCATTCCAGAATCCAACTCACAAAACCAGCCCGAAACTACATACGAGCTTGAGCGGAAGACGAAGTCCGACATGCTACGACAAGTGCGGTCTCCTTCAAGCTTGGACCGGCCGAAGCCACCCAACTTTGAGATCGGATGGAAGCGGACAAAGGACATAAATCTCATAAAGCCAAAAGGGTTCATGATCATGGACTTCTTGGAGAAGCTTGAAGGGTTGATCACAAGGAGAGAGTACGGGTCGACGCAGCTGCTGGCAAAGGTGGGAGAGGTAGTGGCCGAGAGAGCGAGAGAGGAGGCAGAAGTGCTGAGAGAGGGAGGAGAGGTGGAAGAGAGGATGATAACAGAGCTGTTTAGGGTGCTGAAGCTGATTGAGATGGATTTGGAGATGGTGAGAGCTGCTGTAAAAGAGGAGACTTTGAATGAGAGGTTGGAGCAGGCCAAAGCGAGGTGCAGGCAAGCAATTCTAGTCGCCAACTCTTTTTGATTGGCCGTGGGAGGAGATAGTTTAGGGTGCACTTGTGGAGTATCTTGTAATTAAACATGAATGGTCAATTGTTCATCGGTTTGATTGTACACCACTAAAATATTTTTTAAGTTGAAGCAGCAGCTTGGTCATTTATTTCATTAAACTATAATGTATTTGTTTGGTAAAAAAATCTAAAAAGAGTAGATTTTGTTGCTATTAAGAATGATAGATTTTCAATCAATCCACGAGTGGGATCCACACAACCCTAGATGATCGACACCGTTCATCTAGATGAAAATGTATAGCAGGAGCGCAAAATTCAGTATCGGCCGATATGACACGGCCGAGATATCAACCTATATTTGAACCTATAGGCTCGATGTTTATAGGATTAAATGAATAAAGGTTGATAAAGTTTCATTGAGCGCCAGGCTACTTTAGTGTTGAGAGAAGTAATTAGAAATCAATTGTAAAGTTTTTAAAGATTGAATCGCCATAATAAAATGATTAGATAGGATTAGGAATTCATCAATGCTTATCCAAATGGTCGTTGCTCTACAGATGTAACATTAAAGACCCATGAAATTAGCCAAAGTTGGTCTCATTATTATACCTATAAAGGTTCTATCATGTCATGTTAGAGATGGGGCATTATTCATCCCACAGATAGGATGATAGATATAAAATCATTTTAGAATAAAAGTATTTCATATATAGCTGGTGTAGTTCAAACCGGTTGCCTCCCACCTCAAGAAGTGGGAGGTTGAAGGTTTGAACCCAATGGTCTAACATTGGTGTGCCTTAAGAGTAGTGGGCTCATTCATAGGGATTTTAATAGGACTGTGTCTGAATTTCCTACACGTTAATCCAAAAAATTCCATAGATAGCTTGGAACCGTGGCAAAAATAGTTTGATGATGTACAGAGTAATGATAACCAGTTGGTAGGCAGTGTCGAATCGAGTCGGTCCAAGCAGGCCCAGCATATGAGCCCATAGTGATTTATCTTGATTTGCTCATTGTAATAGTTCTATACCATGTGTTTGACCCCCGATACAACCATTAAGCACACTGGCAGGTGGATTAAAATTCTTATGCAAATACAACTACTGAACTTAAATCAGTTCCTATTAGTCACGTACCAAAGTAGGTAAAATGTGCAGAAGACCATTCCCTTTGAAGACTATTTCAAAACCCCATGCCTCTTAAAGGTTCAACTTTGATTCAACCTTGACATTTATCAAATACAATTTAATCATCTTAAAACCTTTTTCGAAGTTCCAACCTGCAAAACCCATCAACATTCCACAGTTTGAAAGGGTTGGGGTGGTTGATCCTCAATATGCACAAAAAAATTGAAACGTATTCTGTTGAATTACAGGAAATAGGGCTAGTTATATGAAATATCCTATGAAAATGGGTCTTACATATTTTTCCCTTTTTGCCACAAGATAATGCACTGCTCAGTCCTAAATATTATCATGCATTTATATACCAGTACATTCTGTAAAAAATGTATAAGATTGATGCTCTATATATTATCAAATATATTGAGCGATCAAAATGTTAATTTTAGTTATGAAAGACAAGCAGGTCAATAATTCCAATACAAGAAGCTGTGTAACCTAAGTCATATATAATTCCTTCAATTATGCAAGTCAATGAACAAAACTGAGTGAAACTGTACTTGAAGTCGGCCACCACAACTGAAGGTCATTGATCTATCACTGAGTTGATCATTGTGTAGCAGCAAAACACTGGTACATAAGGAAACTCTGTATAATCAATATCAATATCTTTTTTTAAAGATAATATCAATATCTATTTTCTGGAAAATTGACATTAAAAGAGTTGATTACTCACAGCTGCTCAATATCTATTCTCACACATCAACGTCAATGTCTTCCACATCAACATCCTCATCTTGACCCTCGTACTGCATCACCAATCCAAAGGCAAGTAAGTAATTTAGTTCGAAAATACATTTCCAGCTCACTAGGCCTTAAATCCAGTCAGAAGTTATCATGAAAAGATAGAAACCAGAACCAAAAGAGAAATTGTCATACTAAACTGCACCATCAAATGATGCTGGACCCAGGAAAATGCATGGTGAGCCAGACCCTGTTTAGATGGTTCCATGATGGATATACAAAGCCCCAACAAATAAACCTGACAGAAAAACTGATGGTCGTCGAAAATGAACTTCTGCAGCATTTTGCCAATAATCCATTTTGAGGCTCTGTTTACATTAATGTCAATTTGTTGTCAAGTGAATCCAAACAAATGGGACAAAGGCTCCAATGATGATAATGATAACAAATATGAGGGTAATCAAACTGGTTGGCATTGTCACATCAAGCACTTACAAAAACAGTTGGCATCACCCTCAGACTAGACCATCAGAAAGACGTAGTTAAACCGAGATCATGGGCCCCAACACCCGAATATAACAATCAACACCACTATTCATACCCACGCTGACAACACATCCACCAAATCTAGGTCTTGGTAGACCAATAATCCAAAAAAGGAAAGAAAATAACGCTCACACATATCTAAAATTGAAGAAAATGAAGTCAGAACCTGCTTGTAAGCATTCTGAGAGGTTGGTGGTGGTCGTGGTAGCAGATAAGGTAATCCTGCTTTACCGTCCACAGTTACATTGTCAAAAGCTGTAGTAGTAGCATCCCCCATCACTAACTTCTCTTCACCTGTGGGTTTGATGAGATTATGAACTACACCAGCAGAGCTTGTCAACTCTAATTTATCTTCTTGGTCAATGGTTTCAATTAGATCATCAACTGCATGAGCAGCCATGCTAGTTGAGGGTAAGAAATGCCCCGATTCTGGAGCCTTCACCTGCTCAAAACAAGGCATCAGAAATGTTCCTCTAAGCAAATTTCAATATCATTTTTTATAAAGAGATGACTCAATGTCAAGCACTCAAGCAAATTTATCAACCCATGAGAGCAGACACAAAATAACGGGTACTTCATAGGAATATCAACTTGGACATCTGATAAGTTCCTCTAGTCACAAGGGGAAAGTCATGATCTTTGTTCTCTCTTAGCAGAAGAATAAGAACAAGAAAATAAATTATAAAGTTTAGTTTTCTTTTAGTTTTACTGCTTCAAAAGTCATTAAGTTTACTTAGATCCAGCCTAAAATGCATCAACTACAAATCTTACTGGACAAAAATTCACCCTGCCTGCCAGACAGGAGACATCTGGATGCAATAATTATGTTTTTTTTTTTGAAAGTTGATGCAATAATTATGTTAGCAGTTTAAAAAAATGCTGGGTAAATATTCCTGAAACGAGTGAAACTTTTTTTATCTTTTTTACAAATCGTAATGTTGCTCAACCCCACAACCTTGAAGGTTGCACAGGAAGCATTTACAAATTGTTCTTCAAGCTCTTCTCCATGTGAAAACAGAGTTGATAACCTTGATACCTTATCAGGAGTAGAAATGTTAGAGGCATCATTATTTCCCCATTTACGCTTCTTCTCGTTTGCCAAGGGCCTATACGTTGTGTTTCCAATCAGGAGTGTGGTGGTTGTATCAGCTTCTTTGCTCTTCTTTTCTGATTGAAGGGATCTATCCCATTGAGTAAACTTCTCTAGTCTGGTGGTCCTCATTAAAGGTCCCTCCTTTTTATGTGAAGTTACTGCAGAAATAAAAACATCATGTTCACCAGTAAGAAGTGCATGATATTGGGCCAAAATTAACGAAGTTTCCAAGAGCCAACAGATAGACAGAATTCCCAATTTTACACATGGATGGAGTGCATTTAGTTTCCATGTTATATCAAAGAGATGGCAGACATGCAAGATCTTCGAAATTCAATAGTAGGTGTTTAGTTTAATCAGGCTGGGCTAAGATCAGATCCAACAAGACAGAACCCACACACTACATGAGTCAGGTCCAATTCAATGGACCAAACCCAAGCTACACTTGGCTTACGTTTGTACTGCTCCATAACGGATGACGTGTTCTAAAACTATAGTAAATCTTTATCATGTTGTTGTTGTTGTGGATGCTGTTACTGTAGTACTGTGAGAGAGACATGACACAATTCTCAGATCCTTCGGTGGTTGGCTGATATCGTTTAAGGCTGAAGCAACGGGAATGGTTAAACAAAACAGAATACACGCTTCTTACATTGTTGTAGTGGATTCAACCAATACTACAAAGGGTACATTGCCAATGAGTGGAACAAACTTGAAGATTTACAAAATAATTGGGTGTAACTTATATGCTTTGTCTTTAAGCGGGGCAAGACTAAGGTGGATGGTCATTCAAAAAGAAAACGACTTAGGTGGATGAGCATGTCAAATAAGAGAGGTTGCATCTTTATCTTGTAGAATATGCATTCTTCCTGTGCTATAAATCAGATTGTTTTGGTATATTTGCTAGTCGAGTGTCACCACTCCCTATAAGTCTGACACTGTTACCCCAAGACCCCACTAAGATCTTTCACAAACAATCACCATTGAAAAACAGATTCTACAATTGAAGCAATAACAACCATTCATAAAGATTATCAATTATTTTGAAATAATCTTCAATACCTTCCATTTCAATTCTCCAAGAAATGGATTACAGCACTCTTTTTCCACAGAACTTGGCCCTGTCAAAAGGGCCCAATCCTCATCCCATCATAGAGGATCTGAAGGATTGTGCTTGGGACCATGACACCAAAAGGAGATTAAAAAGGAAAAGCTAAATAGCAAGACAAAGTAAGAACAAGTGATCTATGGACTCCTAATTCACCCAACATAGAAATCATATATTTTGAACAGCAAAGTTGTATGACCTTAAATAACCAAGTATTGAATTTTTTTTAAAGGTGGCTGTCCAATAAAATGCATTTAAACTTGAGAAGATGCTATCCCTCACCAGATCAACTTAAGTGGAAGGGGCCTGTTAAAGATGGTTTAATCAAGGAGAAAACCCATTTGGTAAGAAAAATATTCCACTGCTTTCCTTTGTCACATCCTCCGATCTCCCCTTCAAGTGACACTGTAACAATACTGGCTAAGATGAGATTCAAATTGCTCCACTTTGTAATCTAAGTTTCATTTAAAGGTTAATGCCCTCCCAAAATTGACCCATGTAATCTTCTATTACTATCTCCTTCACTAATAACAAATGCACCCTCACTGAGACAGATCCGTCCCCTAACCACATGTCCTCCCACATTTTTTTTGACCCATCCCCACTAAAAATCTTGTTCCATTTCTTAATAGATCACCCAGCATATTACCTGGGTTCACCTTTGATATCTAATTCCAAATCCTAGGACTCCTACCCCTCCTCCCTCTTACCCTTTTCTGTTTACCAACCAAGCTCCACCCTCCCTGTGCCTTTCCATATTCCAGTTTGATTACCACTCCACGGTAAACCCCTCCCTTCCCCAAGTCTCCACCGTGTTTTAGATGGTAAAGCCATCTTGTTAATTATATTCCCCCATCCCCAATCCCCTACTCCCTAGAGATATAATCTATATCAGTTTCACCTACATCAAAACAACTGGAAAACTAAAGCATTACCTTCTAGCATTGCATAAAAGAATATTACTAAAATTTATCAAAGAAAACTTTCCAGTGCATTTCCACCATGATATAAATTCCTATCCTGAGGAATTAGCAACATGATCAAGAGATACCTGGTTTTGCCTGTTGCCTTTCCTTGCTAGGAGACAAATTATTCTTCAGCTCATTCCTTAGGCTCATCTGGGTATCACTTTTGTTCTCTCCATCACTAACAATGTTAATGCTTGAATCTTCTTCATTCACACCAAATCTCGATATATCTGAACCAAGTTGCTCTCCTAATCTTTGAAGCCGAGTTTCTGTTCTGTGTATTTAATTCATAGGAAAATTGAAAGATGTGAATAATCTAATATAAACCCTTAAAGAGAGTAAGCACTCCCGTAAACCCAGCCCTAAAAAAACACAAATAAAAACAAAACTCATTGTAGATTTAACAGTACACAGAACCCTATCCAAATATAATAAAACAAAGATGAGCAGTTCATAGCCATGTTGTGCACATACAGACATGATGCAGGAAAAGAAATGGGAACAGGGTACTCTCTTTTACAAAAGGTATGGATGAAAGAGAGGGAAATGAAATGGTTTCTTTTGTTCTTTCGCAAAAAGAAAAATGAAAGGGTTTCTTCCATTTGATTGAAGAGTGGGAAAGGAAAGTGTTTGACAATTTGAGAAATGAGGACTCATCATTGTGGGCTTGACATGTGGGTTTGCAAATATTGGCCATGATGACCCAACAGGTCCAGGACCACAAAGTCAAACCTGATCCAACCCACTCAAACCCAAATTTAACACTTCCATCAATATGTGACCAAAAGCAAGATATTTTCTAAATGGGAGAGGTTGGGTCAAAAACCTCATCTAGGGATGAAAATGGAATGAGCTAGGGCTGGACCAGTCCTACACCATGCCCCAATATCTGCAGGCCAGACTCTTTCTGCCTTCAGGCCAAATTCCCATCCTATAGATAGAAACAGATCAGGCTCAAGAACAACCTGCTCTACAAAAATCTCAATTATTTGCAGCCAGGTTTCAGGCTTTCAGGCCCAAATTTCCATCATTGTGTACATTTGTGTGTTTGTGAATGCATGGGAACACACAAATGACATCCTGAGCACATGTAGCAGGGTATCACGGGAGTAGAGGGATGGGTGATTGGAAAGGTCTAATACCTGAATTTGGGGCCTTATAAAAATCATTTTGATTGGATCACTCCAGCAATGATTTTAAAAGCAACAAATTGGCAGGATTAAAAAATATTTGAAGTTATCTAGACTTGATGGCCTTAAAAACCATGGCTAAGTGAACCTATCAAGGCGATTTGTATGGTAGGCCCCACATCCAAGCACAAACTTCCCACCAACACAACCCCACATAGGGATGCACATGGTAAGGGACAAAAGGGGCTCATATCTCTCTCCGTACAAGTTGTTGGTTGGTTGGTCAGTCAGTCTGTTTTTCTATCTCTGTCTGTTTGTCAAGCATTTGTCTTTCCAATGAATCCATCCAATGATCCCAACTGAGTTCACATGGGAGTGTGCAGGAGTGGCCAAACATTTAAGCTGTTAAAAAAATAGCTATGGAGAGCTTAACACCCCTGATATATACATAGATGACGCATAGTGTTTGCAGATGACATAGTAGTAATTAATTAATTATACAGAAAAAACACCTTGGCTAAATAATAATAAATTGGAATTACTAAGATTTTTTTAAGCAAATAGTGCAAAAAGCAAAAAAATAAATAGGGCAAAAAGAAATGTCTCCAAGTTGAATGGATATGAGATTAGGGATGATGAATTGTTGAAAACTGAGAATGTCTTCGCACCACTATGAAAATATCATGCAACTATAGAACCATAAGTTGGGTTTGCTTTATAAATTGGGTTTGCTTTGGAAATAACAGGTAGGATGGATGCAGGATGAGCCAAGTGAGGGTAATCTAGTGGAGTATTATAACAGAGAATCTTGTAATGGTATATGGCTGAAGGTGCAATTAAGAGAGTTGATAAAGTAATAACTATGGGGATGCCTATGTTAAGATGGATGGATTGTATAACAATAAGACACAAAAAAAATGATTGTATGAGGGAAACCTAAAGGTTGCCCAATAAAAGGAAAAGATGAAAGAATGCTAGTTAAGATGGTTTGGGCACATGCACAGAAAAACAGAAACAGCCAATATGAAGCATCAAAGGACTACAAGCAAAAGGCACTAGGACAAGGGGGAGGCCATCAAAAACTTAGCTTAATTTAGGTAATAAAAATGATACATTGTTGAGTGATGTGGGACGATATCTTTTAATAGGGTTGAGTGAAAAAGTAGAAATTAGAGAACTAACCTAGATGATAAGAAAATGATGACAATGCTGATGATAATGATGGTTGATAAGTGTGATGATGATGTTTGTGTGAGTATACATGAGTATGAATGTCTGAGCAATGTTGCACATGGGAGACATGTGCAATCTAACCTAGAAGGATACAATCAGGGGCATTTTCATCATTTCTGAGGATTCGTTGTTTACTCACCACAAAAAAATGACAAAAATGCCCACAAATAAAGCTATCCCACTGGATGACACAAATTTTCTATGTACAATGTTGCAAAAAGAATTTACTACAAATACACATTCAAAATATTATCCACACACTATATCATCAAATATCACTATGAAAGGATACAGTACTGATGATGATAATTGCCACATATTTAGTATTGTGAAGTGGGAGTACTAGAATACTGACCATATATCCAAGTATCTTATGTTTAAAGTACTTATTTTTAACAAGCATCTTATGTCTAAAGTGGTTATCATATATCCAAGTATCTTATGTTTTAAAGTGCTTATCTTCTTCCAAGTATCTTACATTTAAAGTATTTATCTTTTTTCCAAGTACCTTGTGATTAAAGTGGTTGCCTTTTTTCCATTTGTGAATGCATCTGGAAACAAAGAAATGCAACTGAAAAAGGAATAATGGAGACTAACTTTTTCAGCTCTTCTTGTGCCAGGGAATAGCGGCTATATGCTTTAACAAACTTCTTAATCTTGGATGTCATCCTGAAGGAGAACAAAAAAAGGAGAAAGGAAGAGAGTAAAAAACAATGCTCAGCAACATAAAATATGTAAAATTTTGTGGGCAAACTAAAAACCAAAACTTCATTGTTATGTTCCTAAACACCTTCTACAATCTTCTCGCTCTTTGCTCAATTGGAATTCAAACTCCTGGATTCTAGCAGCAAGACCATCTGCTTCTTGTACTTTCTCCTCCAATGCCATCTAATAATATGAGAGAGAGAGAGAGAGAGAGAGAGAGAGAACAAGAAACTAGTGATGCTAAATAAAAGTGAGAATGAATATTGTACCAAAATGGCAACATATGACATGTGCACAACTTCATAACCAAGTGGGAGGTTATAATCATTATTAAACATTTAATTTAAGTTAAAAATCATTTTAATCTCCATCAATTAAATTGAAGACTATCATTATTAAACATATACCTTTAGTTTAAAAGAGAAAACACTTAGAGAACATAAAAAAATTCAAAAGCTAGCAGATTATCCATTTCAAGCATAAAATAAAATTAAGAGGTTATGAGTAGCACTCGGCTTCTAGGCATAACATGTCACAACTCTTCTATCGGTTTCCAAAAAGACATACACAAACACATGCTGCTCAATAGTGACCATGTTCCACATCAAAAACATGTTTACATGTCTAGCATATGAGACATTGAAGAGTCCATAAGGAAGTTGTGGGCCTAAGAAGACTCCGATGTTTTGTACAGACATTAGCTTAAACACACAAAATGCATTTGGATTACACCAAAAGTATGGTAAAATATAGTTATGATAATAGTCGCCCCCTCCTTTTTCACGATTATGCACTAAATAAGCATAAACCCCATCACCCACAATTCCCAAAACTGCACCAAACTCGGGCTAATTTATCCTATGGTGTCGAAAGAAAAGGTAGAATTTTGAAGTGATTTAACAAACTTAAAAAATTAACACAAAAACACCACATTGATAACGGGAACATAAATCTTGGGCTACATTTGATTGAACCAGAAAGAACCGATGATTAGGGTTAGCTGAGAAAATAATCTACCTCTGCTTTGCAGCAGCTTGACAAAGCTTCAAGAAATTTAACACCATCATAGGTTCATTCAATGATGGGATCATATGCTCCTAATAAAAAAAACCTAGTTCCCAGAAACTTAATGCTAATAAGATTTTTGAATTGAAAATTTTGTGAAAATTAACAACTAATAGTTCTTAAATGTGCTCCACACGTCGTCAAATTGATAAGCCATAAGTTTTTGAACAATATTTAGAGTGGCATATGTTTTATGACAAGACTAGTAGCTAAATTAAACCTACCATATGGCAAAAAGAAATCTATTAAACATATTTGAACTTGACATAGAATGTATGCAACATCCATATTGCTACAAATTTATAGCACTCCAAAAGGAAGAGAAAACCAAAAGACATATCCAAATCCAAATCACAAATTTCATGTAGACAGACGCAGATTCAGATGTAAACATCTTGATGCATATCTACACTTGGATCCTACATGGCCTACACCCACCATTTGACTTGCATTCAGATTTGAATCTAACACAACTTGGAAGCAAAATCTGATGATGAATTACTCAGATCCACCTTGCATATGATCCATTTATATCCACAAAAACCTAAGCTGGAATTATGCCAGCAGCCAAAATCAACCAAATTACACAGTAAGAAAATGGCTATCCAAAAACACAATGAATTCAATGACGAACATAAAAGAGACAAAAGATGTAGAGTGTGTGGAAAGGGGAAGAAAAAAGAAAGATAAGACAGATCAATCTGTATCCATTAACAACCACCACAATAGGAAGAGAATTCAAATGTCATATTCAAAAAAGGCAATGCACTCTCTTCGCCCCATGGTCGACAGAGTTTGTGGCCCCTGTAGCTTATGCACCAATGATATCATATTCTCCAATAACATCTTTCAAGTGATAAAGTTACAATTAAAAAAAGACATACTGATGAGGCTTTCTTTTCCAAGCCAGAGCTCAAGCCTGAACAAAGAAATAGGACCAAGTCCCACCAAAGCAAGCTAAGCACAAATCAGTCTCAGCCTAGATCAAGCCAGTGCACAACCTTGCTCAAAGGTCATTCTCTAAAGTTCTAGCTTATCAAATACTGAAATTTAAAACTGCAACTATAAACCATTTTGGCCCACTCTCAACATATAAGGGCCACTCCCCCTAGTTTTATCCGGTGTGTGTAGATAGGGAGGTTTGCACATGCCCTAAGGACTTAGTCAGGTGGTCTAAGATGCTTGGAATCTTGGATACCTTGGACTTAAAAAAAATCTCTAATATCTACTTCTGCTGATACACCTAAAATCAACAAAATAAAATGTTTCTAGCTACACATTCTAAAGTCATTGGCACTTCTTAAACAAGGACCAGGCAAACTAATGACCAAAAACTTCCAAACAACATTCATGGGAGCATTGGGGAAGGTGATTCTAAGATTGTGGTGGGGTGGGTGTCGAGATCTCAGTGCTCTTGGATCTTTTTGGATAAAATCAAGAGGATTTGACATTCTATTGTTACTTATGATTTCAAGATTGCTTATGCTCCTCGGTCAGCCAATTCAACTGTAGATGATACGGCTCGTCACGAGTTGACTTTAACTTCGAAAATTGTAAATAACTTTTTGTAATTTTGGGGAGGGTTTTGCTTGTGTTTTGGTAATTCTCCGTGGGTCTGTTGTTGCCTGCCTTTTTTCTTATATTGTTTTTGTGGCTAATGAAGTTACCTTTCAAAAAATAAAACATTTTGATTATTGTAATGCTATGCTCAACTTTGAAAGGACCAATAGAACTCATTAAACATCTCAATTGCCAATCTTTATTTTATTTAAAAAAAAAAAAATTCCCAAGAAAGTAAGATGGTCATGGACAATATCACCATCAACACCTCAGGAAGGTGAAACTGGGAAATTAACTGGCAAGAAGCTGGATATAATGCTCAATTGACTCATAATATTCAACTAAATAGAAGAAGATGTAAAAGGTACCAAATTTTATCAAAAAGAACCACTACAATCTGTAGCTTCAAATGCTACGACAGAACAAAATAATCTACAATAGATTTTTTAAGAATAAACAACCTTCTGTGCATGCTAAAAACATGGAGAGTTCACCAACATTACTGTTAAAAAATGGTAGAAAACACACCTGTAGTTGACTTTTATGGTCATCGAGCATGTCGATATCCAACTGTGATTGTTTTAACTGCATTAAGTTTCAATGTCAACATACAATTAAAGCAAGACACATGATGATAATAAAAAAATTGAAAGCACAGAGACTAAATCCTAATCAACATTAAATAGAACTACATAACAACTCTCTATTGTTCAAATGACTTAAATACTTTGCTTGGTAACAACGCCATAGAATTAACCCAAACCTGCTCTTCAAGAACATGTTTATCATACGATGAGACCTTCCCTTCTTTTATTCTATCCTCAGCACCATCTGAGTTCCTCGGACTTTCAGAGGCATCACTTTGTCCATCTAGATGATGCTTCTTCCTTTGTCTTCTCCCATTGAAGAAAAGAACACACATGATCATCAAAATTTATAAAATAAAAAAGTTCAAATTCATTATTTTTTTGAGTAACATGGTATCACAAGTCCACATTGGAGGTGAGACTAATCCTATAGATACACGAAACTGCCCCAAAAAGATAAATTTAAGAGATTTTCTTCTGGATGTGAAGGTCAAATTCATTATTGAACAATAAAATGAAGCAACCAATAACTTAAGGGGCCGTAGATAATAATTATAGACTACATTAGACACATCAATTACCAAGAACCTCAAACTTGAAATCAAGTATGAAAGCAAGAATTCTTGAGCTAATCTAGTTATATGAACATGAACCAAGAACAAATATTCTAACATTTGTGAACTCTTTAAAAGTTCCCCTCAAATTGTCATTCAGACACTACTGCATTTTTCTCTAAATGTCATTTCACATTTGCGAAACACAGATTATAGGGGTTAACTTTGAAAAATGATGCCGAGAAAATCTAATTGAAATATGTGATAAGCTTCCTAGTTAATATGTGATAAGCTTCCTTGTGAACTCTTGATATGTATTAGTAAATTTCTGAACATTACAATTTTCTTTTTTAAGAAAAAAACTTATAGTCCTTGCAATGGCCTATATTTCGTGACTAAAGAATATAGTGATCTGATACTAAAAGCAGATTACTCTCTCATATGTTAGCATTCCATCATTTTCTCAAACACATGTGAAAAAGAATATTGGAAGTTAGATTAGCACTCAACCTAGAGAAATCCCCTTTCAAATTGAGACAACTAGAAAGAATTTTGATATAAGGTATTAAAATATTTACAGATGATTTTCATTGCTGCAAAGGCCTATGACAGGTATGGATGTAAATGGGTTAGACTCAGGCTGGACTTGGGTAAAATCTGAATTTGCACCATAATCTTGTGGGTTTCAAGGTCTATACCCAATGGACATGCAGATGTTGGAAAAATGTCTAAATTGTCTAAATTTGGCAGGGGTTTCTTCCCACAAGCATGGGCAGATTAGGGGAAAGGAAGAGGAGAGGGCTTCCCCAAGCGATGAAAACCTCCTTTAAATATGAAGTGGTAAATTCAAGAAATAAGTTAAGAAGTTTGTTTGGCCCCTTAAAAAGAATCTAAAATTCCTACTATAATCTATATAGTGTTAAGAATAAGGAAACTACTTTAGCCTCCTAAAATTTTGGCATTCTACTCTAATGATCTCCTATCTTTACATTCTCTCAAAGACTATAGTTGGGCAATCTCTCTCTCTCACACACACATCAGCCCATGCACTTTTTCTCCCCAAACCATAAAGTTAGTTTTTTCTAATTTTTTTCCTAATTGTAAATTATCAATTTTTATTTTCTATTATAAGCCATTAGTAGATACTAAATGATGTTTGACAAATAATGCATTGATGTCTTTTTCTATTAATCAATTGTATGTGATGATTAATGGAATAAACCATATTTTTCATACGGCTAACATAAAATACTAATAATTGATATGCTAGGCTCACAAATAATTATTTATTAATTTGTCAGTATTAAAGAATATTTATTGTAATGAACTTAAGATGACATAAATACAGTGATTGGTTAATTTTTTTCATTAAAATTTCTACTTTTGTATGATTTAATTTAGGGTTAAAAAAAACAAGCCGAACTCATCGATCTTCTACGTTGAACTTATCTAATTTTAGTTTAAGCTTAACCAAGAGAACCCCTAAAATTCATCTTGGCCTCTCCAACATAAATTTTCTAGATCCACCACTTCCCCCAAGTAGGGAAGAAACAAGCTAGGTTTGGATCAAGCCTACGCTGTCTAGAGCTTGAGCTCAATTAATACAAGGAAGACTAAAGCCCAACACAACATTGAAAGATATGGTCCACCCCAAGTCCAACCAATTCAATAGGCCCAGCAAGAAGCCAAAGCCCAAATGGACAAATCACTTTTCACCTTTCATTTTTTTTTTTTCGAATTGTGGTTTAGGTTTGGGCAAGTCTACCTATCCTTTTGTAACGATGTAGGGACTACAGTGCTTTCCTTCGCTGGTCCACTTCCTAATGGCTCGGTAATTGAAGTGGAATTGTTCGCTATATGGCGAGGCATATTGGAACTGGAAGAGTTAGGGGTTCAAGTGAGTTTTGTGGAAGGCGATTCTAAGGAAGTTGCGGGGTGGGCGTTGGGATCCCTATGTATGTGGATGTTCTTAGATAAAATTGAGAAGATTCAGCATTCCATTGCGACATATAATTTTAAGATTGCTTGGGCTTCTCGGCAGCTAACGCAATTGTTGATGAAATGGTGCATCAGGGGTTGACTTTTTCTACGAAATTGTAAACAAATTCCTGTAATGGGTTGGGAAGGGTTTTTGTTATTTTTTCCATGTGGTGGGTGTTGTGGGACCCACTTCAGAACACATAAGGTGTTGTGGGACCCACTTCAGGACAGAGTTGACCCAAATCATCTACTTTTGGAAAGACATCTTATTAAATTGTATGATTGATTGTAGATAACAATTCTTTTATTCTTTTCCTATTTTAGCCACCTAGATTGGCTCTCCCTGTTCTATTTATACATGTAATCCTTCAGTTTAGAGATCACATCCATACAATATACAGAGACTTTCTTCTCCATTCTCTTTTATTTCTGAAGTCTATTATTCTACAGAGGGTTCCTTTTGCCTATCTTTATTTGTCTTTCTTGTTTCCCTTCTTTTGATCAATGAAGTTACATTTCAAAAAAAATGTCCAACAGAGAGAGACATGATTCTTCTCACTCTTTTCACAAATAGGGCAGTTCAGGCCTTTAGTCTTTCAAAAGCAAAATTACCATCCCTACTAACAAGGGAGTAGTTTTCTCACTCCACTCTTTTGGATGGAACTTTGTTATGGTGTCTTTTTTATAGGGGTATGTAACTTCTTTTTTCATCAAAGTACAAATCAATTACCTATCAAAAATATAAATGAAACATGGAAACTTTTCCCAAATTTTTCAATGAATTTCCAACTAATTTTCAGCTTTGAGTGGAGGTGCATCCAAATATCATAGATGGGATAAATGTCTTTTATGATGATGGTGGTGATGATGATTCATTCTAAAATCATGATTATAAAATTTTGAAGAAAATAATCCTAAATAAATATATTGAAAAAAGCTACGAATTCACAATGGAACAACCATATTAAGTACCCTAATCCCATTATTTCATTTATAGAGTGGTTATATATCCAATATTAACATTGGTAAAATACCTGATGAAATAGGGAAAATTTACTGGATTAGAACAAATCATGCTAAACCAAAACCGAAAAATGAACATCTACAGAATTTGCAAATCAAAACATTATGAGCATCCATGAGAGAGAGAGAGAGAGAGAGAGAGAGAGAGAGAGAGAGGAGATTGGTGTTAGAGAAAAAACAATAAATGATAAATTAGTATGGTTTAAAAAGAATTGAAGTTCATTACCTCTTTCCCATGGGAGACCTTGAAAGGCTATATCCTGAAACAAAATAGCCACACAATAAACAAGCTAAAGGTGTCAAAAAAATTATGACAGAATAAAACAACTATTTCTTGACGACCACACACACAGGCGAGAGAGAGAGAGAGAGAGAGAGAGAGAGAGAGAGAGAGAGAGAGAGTACCTCTATCATCAGGAACTGATCTTTGACCATGAAATGCATGTCGTCCTCTTGTGTCTCTCCCCGGTGAATGCCTTTGATGAGGAGAGAGCCTTCTGTCAAGTTTATCCCTCATGTCACTAATTCGATGGTCCCGCCGACCTGCAGTAACAAAATAAAATAGTTCTAGGAGCAATCGATGTTTTATTTTCCATCATCCCAATATTCATTACAAGCCAAATGGCGAATCCATAAGTCTTATCAAAGGCTAGCTTACCATTAAGTGAGCAATACAATAAATATAACAATGAGTATTAATATAGCCTCCTTGCCAATTTGAAAATGGGCCATGTAAACATACGCCACCAGAAAATGAACAGATACGGCTGTGGTCATTTTTGAGCATGCATCTCACGGAGAATGCCCACTTGATTATCATAGAAGAACTAATAGAAGAACAATGGCATGGCTTTCCTTGTGAAAAATGGGAAAATAATGTGACCTGAAGATCAAGAAGTTGCCCTGGATCCTGGGTGCCATACTTATATGTAATATCTAAAAGGACTTCCCATTGATAAATATGGTTAGCAATGTCAACCAGATAATTCCAGAATAAGCTGCACATTTTCTCCATCTGTTAAATCTAATAGCTGCACCATCACTCAAGAAGGATATCAAAGGTGAAGTAAATACCACTTGCTCAACCATTATACCAAATGCATTACTTACTACAAAGAAAACTTGGATATAATTCAGTTTTCTTTTGGTCTAAAAGAGAGTGAAATACGTTTGAAGCCTTATGGTAGAAAACCTAATTTTTGAGTATTCCAAAGATTATCTCACATATAACGTCCTCGCTCAAGGAAGTATTACCAGTACAAACAAAACAGCATGCCAAAGGACCAATCCATATAACAGCTGACCAATAAGATGCCCCAGCCAGCACAACCAAAAAGATACCATCTCTCTCACATAATAAAAAACTCCATACTGATGCATGATCACGGTAAAACCCATCTTGCTTGTGATAGTACTAGCTAATTCTTAAATAAAATACTCGAGTGTTGTTCATTAGTAAGTCACGAAACTGGGATGTGCACCACATGTATTCCACAATATATTTCATCTGGGTAAGATTTTGATTCTGACATATGCTGAATAGAATGGTGAGAGTAAAATATTCATCTGCAGAGATATTCAATTCCAAATTACTCAATCAGTTAAACAAAAGAGTAATTATGATGTGCAATTTAGACTAGACAAACAAAACCATAAAAGTGAATCTGGTAAGAGATATATTATAAAAGGAACAGAATGGAGAATGCTCTCAAAATCACATAATTTCAGAAATCAAAAAAGAAATTGCAATTGAAAACATTAGTGGAGTAACGAGTGCCCCAACCCTTTCCCAGCTTGTTTGTATACTTTTCACAATTTGTCATGTTTATGGTAGCTCTTTCACAAGCAACTCAAGGGTTTGCCCTTTGGCAGTACTTGCATGACATTTGTAACATAATAAGATATAATAATGAATATCTAATTGCTTCAAAAGTGATTCATGTCCTCAAATTGTCAGATAACTTCCATCCTCTGGTTCTCCTAATCAAACAGCCTAAAAGTAACAGAGCAGTTAAATTGTTCAAGAATGTCAATTTTTGCTTTATTTATTGGCCACCTCATACAAGTAGACATATGAAAGTATCCTGTTGTGCAACATTCACTTATCACTAATATGGTCACATTTCGTAAGGGCATAAGCAAATCAATCCATGACAAAGATCATCTAAATTGACAACTCTAGATTTATTTATTTATTGAATGGTGATGACTCTATATTGTTAAATAAAACCATTGATCACTAGTCGTAATTTATCATAGTCATCCATATCATTCATCTTAGAGAATGTCCATTTGGTTTGGAACAAGAAAGGGTAAATTGTCCATTGCAATGAAATTAATTCTAACTGCTACTAAGAACTAGGGGTGGCAGTTTCTTTCATGGGCGGCAGACTTGAGGTTGAGTTCATATAATTTCTGAAGAAGCTCTAACAAGAACCCATCCGAAAAAATAGGGTCAGTTGGGTACAGGAGCTGCAAACCTGACCCAACCCCATCCTCATAATAATTCCTATAAAAATTCCATATTTCCCTAGCCCAAAAAGCCCACTTCCCAAGCCCAAAGATCCTAGCCTATTGCTTCTATTGCTCATAAACCCATGCCCCAAATGAATGGAAAGTCATGTTCTCGTATTTTTTTATTTTTATTTCATTTTTTTCCTTCTTTTATTCAGGTTGAACTGGACCAGGACAGATCACGAAAAAAATTGTTATTATATATAGCCAACCCATCCCATTGCCCCATCTCCACTCCTATTTCCCAAAAAGGAAATACAATTTGTTCAAATAGGCTCTATATTTGTTCAATCATTCAAAAAGCGAACAATTTGTTCCACGGGTTTTGTATCATCTACAGATTAAATACACATTTTTTTAACCTTCAGATTAAATAAGCATCAAAGAAAAGATTCACATGCATACAAGTAGGGGCCAGAACTTAAATATACTAATATAGGGACTTCGGCACCTAATCTTTTGGTATTTCTTTCAAGTATTTTTGGCAAAAGAAAAGGAAGTAGAAATGCCAACCAATAATTAGTAATAACAACATGAAATGACAAATGGTTCTTCACCCAGACAACATATTGAAATAATCACCAGTACTTTTGTCTTGAACATACAAAATAATTGTTACAGAAAATGAGTGCACTAATGTTTTCATTGATAACAACACCTAAGATTGCAACAACTTAAGAGGAGGGAGAAAGGGGAGAAGGGAAGGGAGTTGCCTCACTCATCAAAGCAATGGGCAATGGACAAAGGACAATACTGCATTTTTACAGGATTGCAACAATTTCATTGGCTTCCCTAAAAACACGGTAGGTACATGCATGAAATTAGCTGATCAGTTCTCATGCTATATTCAAAATCTTGCTTAGAAATAGAATATGATTCTATTGTGTTCTTGCAATGACATGCATGAATACACACAAAAATGTCCAAACACTTCACTTTTTTATGGAAAGGTGAGCTGCCAATATAATACATGCAAACACTTCTCATTGTAATGCCCTGCAGAGAATTGATCTCTTTTTTTTGGTAACATGGGTATCCACACCCCACATTGGAGGTGAGACTAATCCCACAAGCATGTGTAAACCTCCTAATCCACACACACTGGTTAAGTCGATGGGAAGTAACCCCATGGGGAGTGGCCTGGAGGGGTTGAGCGTGAATCAAACTCAAGACCTTACTTCATGAGGCGAGTGTCTTGACCGTCAGGCCAACCTCCTCAGGTTAGAATTGATCTCTATTGGTGAATTAAAGAACATTTCCTTTTTTCCCACAGGGTCCATGTGTATGCATGTCAATTAGAGGAGAGAACGGGCTACATGTTGTCAGAGGTTGGACAAGAAATGGCACCAGTATAAGTTTATGAGTTAGGCTAGCGAGAAACACTAATGAGACATGCCATTAGATGGATTGTGGTCCCAAAAATTTAGGTTCATTTGATAGGTGATTACATGGATATGGAGTATATAAAGTTTCACCATCACTTGATGATCCAAGCCATATAATCTTAGCCTTTAAATTTTAATGAGTATGGGTCATTGACTTTAAAAGTTTAAAATCAAGGGACAGGATCATCAAATGGAGGTGAAACTTCATACAAATCTATTCATATTATCATCTTTACATCCAACTCAACAGCATGGGCCCTAAAATCCATTTTTCGGGGATGTCTCGCTATGTATCGAGACACATCATGTCATGGCAGGGTTTTGTAAGTTTATAACACTTGATGTTAGTTCTCTAGAGTTCCATTCTACATCATATAATATGTGGGTTTCACTTGATGCATGTCAATTCATTGCAATTTTCAAATTCAAGTTAAAATTTCTTAGCCTACCAAACCCAACAAGGGCTACCATGGGGATTTGCAAAATCCCACAAGTAGCATAATTCACTCATTTCAAAATCTGTGGAATTACAAATTTCCCGGGCACTTTCTTCCAAACATGTCCTGTTTCATTTGCTTGATTTGGGAGGATTTACATGCTTTCTGATTCTTTTTTCCTTTTGCAATATAATTAGCAAATTATATTGAAAAATAATTTAAAAGATAAATAAAAAAAAAACCTGCTTCCAGATAACTGATTCTCCCTATCTAAATCACCATCAAAAGTAAACTACCAAAGAAAATAACCAGGTCTGAAGCCTATGTTGCACAGGCACTTCAAAATATGTGATGTACCTGTGTGGAAACTTGTAGACACTCTCACCTATGTCGAACACTTGTAAACACTCATACTCGTTCTTTATAGACTATTTTAGTATACTTTGACATTGTTTTCTAAGAATACTAATATTACAACACATTTCCTCTCTTAAAACCTTTGTCATCTAAATGTTTAGAGTAAAATTAGTATTTTCTATTTGTGTTATTTTCACACCTCATTTAAATTTAAAATAAAGTAAGATTTAATTTTATTTAGCGATGGTGCCATGTTCCGGTGTCCTACTTTTTTGGGGTCACCTTGTCCAACACCTCATACTCACATCGGACATTGACACCGTACCTATACCTATGCAACTTAGAGTGTAGCATTTTAATTAGCAATATTGTTCATGGCATAGCCACTATTCAATAACCCTCTGTGTTTATCCAAGATCAAAGTTTATATCCACTTAAAACCATGAAAATGTTTTCTATGCCTCATATAATTGGAGATATATTTAAGGCACTGATTGTGACACACCCCTAATAAAAAGGGCACCTTGGTGTTTATCTGATCAAATGATAAAATTATTGGCTCTAAAATATATACTTATCTCTTGCATTAAAATTTCATCTAAAAAAGTATCATCATCATCATAAGCCAAAATCTCATCTATTTGGGATCGGCTTTACAAGTTTTTCTTCTCCAATTAACTTTATTATAAACCAAACCATTAGTCACTCTACAATCTAAGATGTCCGTCTTTATCCCTTCTCTCCATGTTTTAAGTCGTCGGTTTCTCCTCCTAGTGCCTACATTTGTAACCTCTCAACTCTATGCACTGGGGTCGTATCTGGTCTTCTGCTAACATAACCAAACTACTTTAAACGAGTTTCTCTCAGGTTGTCATCTATAAGGGTTATTTTTAAATTATGCTAAATGTGTTTGTTTCTATCCTTTAGGGTTAATCCACTCATCCAACATAGCATACACATCTCCGCAATCCTAACTTTGTCTATTGTCTTTCTTCATTGCTCGACGCTCAGCTTCATACGACATTGTTGATCTAACAATTGTTTTATAAAATCGTTGTCATCTATAAGGGTTATTTTTAAATTATGCCAAATGTATTTGTTTCTATCCTTTAGGGTTAATCTACTCATCCAACATAGCATACACATCTCCGCAATCCTAACTTTGTCTATTGTCTTTCTTCATTGCTCGACGCTCAGCTTCATACGACATTGTTGATCTAACAATTGTTTTATAAAATCGTTGTCATCAATAAGGGTTATTTTTAAATTATGCCAAATGTATTTGTTTCTATCCTTTAGGGTTAATCCACTCATCCAACATAGCATACACATCTCCGCAATCCTAACTTTGTCTTTTGTCTTGCTTCATTGCTCGACGCTCAGCTTCATACGACATTGTTAATCTAACAATTGTTTTATAAAATCGTTCTTCAATTGTTTTATAAAATCCCTCTTCGTACGACTTTCTCTCAGTTTGTCATCTATAAGGGTTATTTTTAAATTATGCCAAATGTGTTTGTTTCTATCCTTTAGGGTTAATCCAGTCATCCAACATCACATACACATCTCCGCAATCCTAACTTTGTCTATTGTCTTTCTTCATTGCTCGATGCTTAGCTTCATACGACATTGTTGATCTAACAATTGTTTTATAAAATCGTTCTTCAATTGTTTTATAAAATCATTCTTTTATGTGAAGAGGGACTCTTTTATCACACAAAATCTGATGTAGGACACGTAGGAGTACTTTAGTTTAATTAGTTATTTATTTTCTTTCTCTTTCTTAATTAGATTAGGATTATGTTTTTAGCAATCTCCTATTTGTCTTTTCTACTTTTATTTAAAGGATTTCATGTATTGTGCTAGACCCAACTCATGATGGAAATTTGAATGAAAAGAATAAATTATTTTTCTCTCTCTTTCTCTCTATCTTCTTGTTCCTGCTGTAGCTGCAGGCCCCTTATTCCTTCTCCCAGTCTCAGTCTTGACGAAGACTCGGAATCCCTATTTTGCTAGATCGCTTTGCTGACAGCATCGATCCCGCATCAAAATCCCACTACCCTATCTATAATTTGCTCACCATGCACCTATCATATTAGTTATATCTAAGTCAAACCTCCTTTAGAGTCTTACTCTACCATAGAATCTAAGTATCCAAACTTATCACAATGCACAATTAAGTCATTTTCAATTTTTATCATATTACTCTCTTTGTCATCCAACCTACCAAAGTTTCTAAGACAGAATCATCATTTAATTTTTTTATAAAAAAAGGAAATAGAGTGCCCAATCAATCTCCAAAATTTCGATGGTTTGGATAAGTATATAATATTGTTTTCATTTAATATAGGTGGTGAGCTCCATAACTCTGCCCCCACTGATGACCATCTCTCGTGTGACTTGATACACCAGTTCAGAACTTGAATAAAATTGAGTTAAGGGATATGGTATAAGCACATAGAATTGTATCATTTTTATACCTGATGTTGACTTGATAAGCCACAATTTATTGACTTTTCAAGAGTTAAAAATGACATCCTATCAAAAGAGTTACTCCATCACTGCAGATACTAACTAGGGTACAATTCCAAGCTATATTCACCATTTCCCTAGCGTTAACTATATATTTCTAATTGCCAAATGAAATGAAATGGAATGAATGTAAACTATCTTGATGTTATTGTTGTTGATGGTGGTAAAGTTGTTGTATTTATATAATATATTAAGTAATAAAATACTATAAAGAATACCGGGAAGAGGGGGAGAATCGTGGGAGAAGCGACGAAGTTCGGCACGGCCGTGGGCGAAGGAGCAGCTCCGTCGGGGGCAGTTGCCTCTCTGATACAAAACACATAGCTTCGTCTTGTACAGCTTCCGATCCAGCATCATCTTCTTCACGTTTCTACTTTCAATAATTAGAATATAAAGAATACCCAGATCTTCTTGAACAACAGAGAAAGATAGAGATTTGGATACGAAATCAACTGCGAATTGAAAGAGTATGGAAATGGAGAATACAATCAGAGTGGAAAACCCTCGCTCTGGCTTCACTGAAAGAAATAGATTTTATAGGCCGGTCGGATTCCCATTAAAATCTTAAGAGTCGGTACGATGTGATTGAGATTCGATGCGAAATAAATGGATTTCGATGTAAATTTTAAATTCATCTAATTTTTTAATTTAAATATTATTTGCATTTGAATGCAGATTTTTAACTACGTGTATTAGAATTTAGTAACTCATTGATTTTCTGTGGATAATATATTTATTATTGATTAGAAAAGATTAAATTTTAGTTCACAATTTTGGAGTCATTTGATTAAGATAATCAAATCAAATTAATTATTAAAATATTAAATTTAATTTAATCCAGTCCATCCAAAGCCCGTTGAGCTTTTAAAACTAATTAAGTGTGACAGGTTTGGTGTAACTTAATTAAGTTAGGGGTTGACTTCCAATTATAAGCCTCAAATTTAAAAAAATAAATAAAAGACCATGCAAATATTTCTAAATTAATCACTTGCATTAGTTCATGGTATTAATTGGAGTTGTTTATTGTCTATTGCAAATACAGTTTTGATAGAATTTAGCATTTAAATAAAAGCTCTTTTTTCTATTATAAAACATTAATATAGTCATTATTTTATCACATCAATTAAATTCTAAAATTTTTATTTTAGTTTTAATCAACTAATCATATAATAGTTAAAACAAATGAGCTTCTAAATAAAAGTAATTTAAAAATATCAAGGTCTATCACTTAAAACAATAAAATTAATTCACCATAATAAGATAATAGAGTTTGATGAGAGGAGAGTAGAAAAAACATAGGGTTGAGAAGTGAAGAGTAATGATAAATATATAAATGATTACAGCTAAGCTTAGCATTTATTGATATGTAATATTAATTTTTTAAATTGATTATCATATATTAATTGATTTAATATAATTTCATATAAAAATATATATTAGATATTCTAGGCTGGCATTTTAGGTCATATTAGGCCTGATATTGCAAAGATCAGGCCCGAACCAAATCTAAATTGGGCCCTAATTTTTTATCTTGAATTCGGGCTTTGGACAAGCACACATGGGTTTCATTTTTTATTTTTTTTCAGACCAACTCAGATCGGCACTCGGCAGTCGGCATGCAAGTCGCGACTGACCTTTAGAGTTTTAAGTTTTAGATTTGGTGCTTCCTTTGGTTCTGCGAATAGAACTTTTTTTTTTAATTAATTGATATTTGACATTTTGTAGTAAAAAAGTATTTTAAAACAAATATTTTATTTATTTGATATTAGACCGACAAAATAGATGGCTAACTGGAAAACATTTTTTTTTAATTAAAATAAGGACCTTAAGCTTATACATCTATTTTTTATATATTTATATTAAGTTCAAAGCATATTTTTTAAATTTTTTTTTAATAAGTCATTGGCAACACTGAAGCGTTTTTTGTGTTTCTCATACCTAAGAATATTGAGAGGAAAATCATTTTTTTATTGCTTTGCACTGAAAAATTAATTGGTTGTTTGTCGTTTTTTAGCAATGAAAAAAAAGGTCAGGAAAATGTGAACTTTTTTTTTTACGGAATGAGGGCTCTTTAACAAGAATATAAGAAATGTGATATTTTTCTCTAACTTTTAAGAAATCTATTTTTCGTAGGGGGATAAAAGAAAATTGGAAGTTTTCCTTACTTGCTAAGACTATTTGTTCAATTTCAATGAAAATAAATATTTTCATGCAAACAATAAGAAAGCCAAGCTTTCACAAATGGACGACACGGGCCGAATTTTATAAGACTTGTTAATATAAATAGAACCTTTAACATTTTTTTTTTTTACAGAATTATCACTTTTAAGGAAACAGACAAACTTTTGCGTAACATTAATAAATATTTTCATTGAAAATCCCATCTTTCAATAAATATGAGGAAATAAAAGGAGAATTTGAAAATCACTTTACTATTTAGAAAAGCCCTTTCTTCATTGAACATTTTATACATCTAGAGAGAAAGGGATCATGAGGGTTTTCAGGTGTCATATTGCATGGTGTCCTTCTCCAACCTCTCTCAGTTCCAACACTTGAAACCCTTTGATGCATGTGATCTTACCTCCTTCAATCTCCTCCTACCACCCTCTACAATCCCATCTCTCTTTATCACCTTCAAAATATTTCTATTCATAACTATTCGTTTCTTTCTTTGAAATCTTTAATCCTTCGTTATCTCAATCTACAATCCCATCTCTCTTTATCACCTCCAAAATATTTCTATTCATAACTATTCGCGTCTTTCTTTAAAATCTTTAATCCTTCGTTCTCTCAATCTCCTCTTGTTTTCAATTATATTTCTTATCTCTCATCGATTTAGTCTATCTTCTAATATCTCGAGTACTCTCCCTCCACAATCGCATATCTCTTTTTACCACCTCTAAAATCTTTCTATTTATAAGTATTTGCATCTTCCTTTAAAATCTTTTTATTCATTAGTATTCGTTTCTATCGCATTCTCTCTCAATTTAAATAGCAAGAAGATTTTTTACATCATTCTTCATAAATTTCTTTTACATTCTTGAATCTTCTTTTATCTCCTTACCTATTTCTCTTTTTCTTGATAGATCTATAAGCTACACAATATTCAATCATCAATGTAAGTATCAAATACAATTATTGCAATTGTTACCATTAATTTAATTTTTTTAATGATTTCTGTTTGATTTAGATGTTTTCAAAAGTTTCTTTTATTAGTACATGCGATGCGGGTAAAACTCAAGTAGAATTCACTTCAATCAAATCTATTTTATTTTGCTGAATGTTTTAACCTATTGTATTTTTTTTTAAAATCAAGGTATTCAGATGTGTCCAAATATCTTAGAACACCTAACTAATCTATTGCATTTTTATACATCATCAAATCAATCATATTAGTTGTCATTATCATTTTCTACTTTTTGTTTCCAATATTTATCTATAATTTTAGTAGATTATAAACCATGACATAGTTTTTTTATTCTTTATTTCTTCATTTATATTATTTTTAATATATTTATTTATTTTATTGTATTTAAAGATTATTTAATTAAGTTTATATTATACAAAAAAAGGCTAAAGTGTGTTTGCTTATTGCTTCCTTATTCTTGTTTTGTCTTTTAATTTATGCGTATTATTTTTCAACATTTTGATTTATTTTGAAAATTTAAAATTTTTAACTACAGTAAATGAAAATTATTATTGTTGTTGTCATTTTAAATTGCAAGGGCAAGAGTGTTCAGGGTCTTGATTTGGAGGATTTAAGAGTTGATCGTTTGAAGGCAAGGGGAGAAGCTTCAAGGGTTTTTGCTTGAAGCTTTCTCTGCAGCTCAAAAACCTTGCTGCTGCTACTGTTGGTGTAATCCTGTTCTTACTTGCGCAGGAAGGGAGAGATTGTACCCAGTGAGGGAAAGGCCATAGGAAGTAGAGGCGACGAACGGGTCCCGTCTACCGTGCGCAGGGGAGTAACGGGAGGGATGGCGAAGACCGCTCTTGGGTGCGAACCCGTCGTGGGTTCGCTAACTATAACAAAGAAGAAGGATTACAAGGTCACCAATAGAGTGCAGGAAGGCAAGCGCCCCCTGTACGCCATTGCCTTCAATTTTGTTGATTCCCGCTTCTACAATGTCTTTGCCACCGTTGGTGGCAATCGCGTATATCTCTCTCCCTCTCTCACATTCATGTGCTCTTCATTGATTTCTCTTGATTTGTCTTGGACTGGATTGAGGAAAGTAATTTGGAAATCCCTGATTCTGTTGCATCTTTTCATTTGAGTTGAGCAATTCTTTACTCCATTGTTTTTTTTTTTTTAAATTTCTTTGGAAAGAATAATCCATTGTTTCTCTGTTATCATTCCGATGATTAAGGACAAAAAAGTTCAGTCAAATAATTTCTATGTTCGTAGTAGTCAAAACTGTGGCTTTATTATGCTTAGGCTCCAGATCCATTTTCCACTTGTTTATTGCATTTTGTGACTAGGTCCGTCCCTAGTTCTTTTAGGGAGCTCTTTTTTTTTTCTTTCATAATAATCCTATTTTTTACAGTTTCTATTGTAGCTTATAAATATCATTGTTAAGCTGAAGCAATTGTTAGTAATACCCGATTGCAAATTTTAACTATCAAATACAAAAATCTATTATATAATGTACTTGTGCATGTATGTGATGTATACTTATATGATGTATTTAAAAGCTCAGTTGCCAATATATTTTGGTGCTTTGGATAATTAGTATTGCATGTTCTTTATATTGATGCAATAAGGAAGAAAGCCGTTAAACTATACGAATTTTTAAGTATCTAAATTGTTCACCCAGCAAAATAAGGCTGTGTCTAGACATGCACCTTGTGCCATAGGCTCTGTATCATGCCATGTCTGTGAGATTTTCTGATTTCAGGTGGTGTTTTTTGAGTTTAGTTTCATTCTCTTATGCCATTTGTGATTCCTTTCTGTGTTGAACTCCGTGGGTGATGAAATGGTGTGATGTTCTCACAGGTGACTGTTTACCAGTGCCTTGAAGGTGGTGTTAATTGCTGTTTTGCAAGCATATGTTGATGAAGATGTGAGAGTTCTCTTCTGCACAAATGATATTTGTTTCATTGGGTTTCTCATATATTGACCCTACTAACAAATTCGTTTTGATTTTGCATGTTTCCAATAATTCAGAAGGATGAGTCTTTTTATACTTTAAGTTGGGCGTGCAATCTTGATGGGACTCCATTCGTAGTTGCTGGTGGTATCAATGGTATTATCCGTGTCATTGATGCAGGCAGTGAAAAGATAAGTAAGGTATTACAATATCCATGTCAGCATTAGTTAATTCTATATATGAGGGACCGTGCTTGTAAAACCCACCATCTAATATTATTCTTTGTTACATGACATGTGATTCATTTAAGGCTTTTTAGTGAAATAGAACAGCCAAAGAAATATTAGTTCTAAAAATGGGTTTGGTCATATTGGATCTTCAGTCCATATGTTACCCGATGGTTTCTTGATTCACTGCTATGAGTTTAGACCTTTGGCTTTTAGGTTTATTCTCTGCAATTCTTTCATGAGAGAAATATGGATGCTTGTATAGATATGATTGTTACTTTTGCTATTGTTCTTAAGATTCAATTGCTATTTCCATTGTGGAGAGAAGCATAAATAAAATGTGGCAATGGAGAAGCAAAAAATGAACCAAATTAACAACATAACAGGGTCTCTCACTCATGGAAACCCACACATAGCTCTAGTTAGAGAAGTCCTGCAAGGAATATTTCGAAGCCGACCTACTCATGTTTCAACAGTCTCCACCATGGGGAGAATCCATCTGGTTGAATGCAGTTATTTTGGGAAGCGATTTCTATCAATGAAGGGAAATTCTTTTGGAATCTTGAGTTCAACGTAGAGTTATTACCCTTTGTTTCTTTATATGTTAAACGTTGTAAATGTATATTTACATCTTTAGCCAAACCATTGCAATGCATTACATTAGTTATTTAAAAATGAATTCTCTTCAATTGCTCATGCATGTGCAGAGTTTTGTTGGCCATGGGGAATCCATAAATGAAATAAGGACACAAGCTCTGAAGCCCTCTCTTGTAGTGTCTGCGAGCAAGGTAAGTAACCATTCTTAATAATCATCTGCTACATGCCTGTTAGCTTGGTAGTTTCTGATGTTTAGATGGGTTTCATACAGGATGAATCTGTTCGGTTATGGAATGTACATACTGGAATCTGCATATTGATATTTGCTGGAGCTGGTGGCCATCGCAATGAAGTCTTGAGTGTGGTAGGTGCTGATAGAGATGTTTCATTTCTTTATGCCATAAGGATTTCTACTGTAAATTGTAGTGGAAGAAAATATGGTATGATGCTAACTGTAGAGGTGAATTGGGCTGCTGTAGGACTTCCATCCTTCTGACATCTATCGTATTGCCAGCTGTGGTATGGATAACACTGTTAAGATCTGGTCGATGAAAGGTATGGAAAACATATTTCCAGTTTTTGTTATTTAAGGAAAAAAGAAAAGAAAATTTATGGAATTATGGTGATAGTTTCTCTTGTTGTAGTCTTTTTATACAAGTCAATTAGCTTTGAAGAAATCCTTCTGAATCTTGTGATAATCTCTCTTGTTTTAATCAGTCTTTTTAACTTCCCGGAAAACGTGCAGAATTCTGGACATATGTTGAGAAGTCATTTACATGGACTGACCTTCCATCCAAATTCCCTACAAAATATGTACAATTTCCTGTAAGTATCAGTTCTATTTTTTCTTTGCAGTACCTCTGTGCATATGTTAGTCGTACAATTGTTGTGATTTTGGGCTATATGACTTTATCTATTCCAGGTCTTCATAGCTTCAGTTCATTCCAACTATGTTGACTGCAATAGATGGCTTGGGGACTTCATACTCTCAAAGGTATATTTTATTTTGTTGGCACTGTCATTTTGCATAAGCACTTATATTTATTTTTTATTTTATTTGAGAAGAGTGTAAACGCTTAGGAAAAGCCTTGTTTTCATGATCCAGTCAATTTATAATCTAGCTGAAATTCAGATCTAAGCCAAGGTCATGAGCCTAGATCCACCCACATTATAATTATGTGTGTTGTTTTGCTAGGTCCAGACCAATAAATTGGAGTGAATTGGCCATATAGAAATTTCATGCCTTATTTTTTTTTTTGATGACCAAAGGTGTCCAGGTGTCTCACCCGTAAGGGACTTTACCCGACTAAATCCTTTGAGGCATGTGCACACTTCCCTACACACATACCGGGTCCAAACGATGAGGAGTAATCCCATAGGGAGTGGCCCAGAGGGGTTTAAGCGTGAATCGAACTCAAGACCTCCCTTCATGTGGCGAGCTTCTTGACTGTCGGGTCAACCCTCTGGGTTCAAATTTCATGCCTTATTGATGATATGTTTATGCCATATCTGTTGCCATTTGTTGTGGCCTTTTCAACTTGCAAAATCCACATGCATATCGGCAATAGTGTGAGATTTGCTATTTATCCAATGTTATGCTCTTGGAAAGAACCCACGTACATTGTGACAATATGAGGTGGACCTTGCTAGCCCATTGTTTTATACTTCTAAGCAATTAAGGTACTTTTTTGCATATATGTTCCCTCAGTGAACAGCTTGTAAATGTTCACTGTTGTATGCTCCTTCAATGAACAGCCTGAAAACTTTCATTTTGGGCAAGTACTCATTGATGTAACCATAAAGGCTTTGGGTTCAATCCATATGCCATCAGATAGGCAGTCAACTTATGTAATTCTGTTTACCATTGAACTTTCACTAATTGTTATTTGCAGGGAAATGTGAAATGGCTCCCTTGGTATCATTTACCTTGAAAAATTAAAACATGGTGGCTTGCATTTTGAATATCTTCCAACCTTTATGATGGTAAAGGATCAATAATTGTGATGTTAAATTATTGCTATCCAAGATTGTGACTTATTCCCTTTAGTTATTACATTATTGGTACAAATACGATACTGGTGTTTGTTGGTCCCTTTCTGTTTGAGCGTGATTATCTGATGGTGTAACAAACTTCAAAATTTCAACTCAAGCGGCTTGCTTGTTCACGTTGTATTTGATGTGGTTGGAATTAAGCTTATTTAATTTTTCAGCATTCTGCTGTTATATTGAATTTATCTTTTAAAAAAAAAATTATGTCCAATTATGTTTGCTTTGTTTTCATGGTAAAAGTGCACATAATTGGCATCTGATACTGTGCAAATGGTGTTGGACTGGGTTTCGCTTTGTTAATTTCTTGCAAATTTGTTGCGAGTGCAGAGTGTTGACAATGAAATTGTTTTGTGGGAGCCAAAGACTAAGGAACAGAGTCCAGGAGAGGTGAGAATTCATTTTACCTATTATCTTATCATTCATAGCTAAATAGTGTATAAGACAATAGGTTTTTCCATAAAAAAGTTGTACATCTAATAATTTGTATTAGACTAAAGACATTCAAGGGATTAATCTCTCAACAGCTCACAATGTCTATCCTGTTTTCTGATTAGGGTGTGGTCGACATTCTTCAGAAATACCCAGTGCCAGAATGTGACATATGGTTTATCAAATTTTCTTGTGATTTTCATTACAATGCAGCTGCAATAGGTAATGTTATTCTTTTACCTTTCTCCTCTTCGGTTCTGGTTCATACTTAAATACTTGTAATAGTTCTGAATTTCTCGGTACAGATGTCTTCAGTATCTTTCAATGTTACTCAATATAATACCCATCTTACCATACATATCTCTGTTACCATTACTTTATTTGCTTATATTTTCTTCATCCTCCAGCACTTTAGCTCCGTAAGCATTGTCGATCTGATAACCATTTTGTTGAATCTCACCATCGAACATGGTACTTTTTTATCACAAAATTGGCTTGCCTATACATAGTCCTCCATGCTCCCATCCTACTAGCCACATCCAAATTTAATCATCCAATTGGTTCGACAGTTGCACCTGACCCTAAGTTTACTGCGATGATATTAAGTTATTTTTAGTTTTAAGTGATTCATTGTTCCAATTCTCTCTTCCACTAGGATTACATTTGATATATTGGCGTTTTCATTTTGCTAATTTTCAAACTGCTAGTCTGAAAGATTTTTCTACATGGTAGAGTGGCTGTTAGTGATAATAATAATAATGAGTCTCAAAACCTTTCCTTCAGAACTTCAATTTATTGTTTAACCGATTCTTGTCTCATCACTTAGTATGATTGTTATCTGCAAATAGCATACACATGACTCTTCATCTTGGATTTTTTGCATCCATGACTAAAGGCAAATGAATACAGGCTCAAAGCAGATTCTTGCTGTGCGTCCAAACTCCAACTAGAAATTCCACTGTCTCACCAAAAATTTAATCGAAGTTCATGTAATTGACCTGTACCATACAAGACAGTAGTTTTTTGTTGTTTCCATTAATTGATAAAATTATGTTGAATACAAATTTCCACCATAGGTGATGAGAATTCATTCTAACTGATCCAATAACGAAGGGGACTGTCATTACCTATGCTGAAAAGAAGGGCATCTTGTAATCCGGTCCTATTGTGCTGATGCTGGATGCAACTGTGTTCAACAGGGAATAGGGAAGGCAAGATTTATGTTTGGGAACTACAATCTAGTCCACCTTTGCTGCTATCAAGGCACCTCTCTCTCTCTCTCTCTCTCTGATATACTGTACCCATTTTATGTTTATCATTTTTAATCTAATAGCTGTTGCTGAATACAATGCCAACTTATTCTTTTTTGGGATACTTGTTTCAATAGGTTATCTCATGCTCAGTGCAAATCCCCAATCAGACAGACGGCCATGTCATTTGATGGAAGGTATAGGGAACTCCAGTTTTATTCCTTTTTGCATTTTTTAGGACATTCATTAGCTGCTACTCAAAGCATCATTGACTTGGTTGGAGTAATATAATTCCCAGTTATAAGAGAATCCTACCCTTTGATACCCAGACACTTCTAAGTAGGCAACATTCCCGCACAGTTTTGTGTCTTTCATTTTTGGTGTACGATCTTGTCCTTGCTGTACCCATGATGTCTCTAGGAATCATAGTTCTACCTCTTTCTACAAATAAATTGTAAATTTTAGTGAAATAGCCCATCGGTCTATTTGGGCTCTTTCATGGAATGACCCATCTACCATGCCCAATAACATTTTTCTCACCAGATGGTGAATAACTACAGAAGATGTTTATAATGGGACCCATATTAGGGGGTGCATTTCCTGTTGGATCAACTGATGGGAGGTTGATCTCTCTCTCTGCCATGATCATGATTTTAATCAAACTGCTGCGTCTTACAGTTTGTTTGGCTCTCTTCTGTACCATTTCATTATTCTTGGAATATATGGCAAGCTAATGTTTTGGTCATCTAGACCATTGTCTGATGACCCACTTTGGATGGATAGATCTTAGAAGTTAATCCATATTTCTTGTTAAAACTCTAGGGAGGCTGCTTTAAGCCTCCTGATGAGTCCCAGTCATTAGGGTGTAGAAAAGGACATGGATGAGGGTGGGTAAAATTTCAACCCATCCGATCATTGTACCCTTGTGATTCTCGACTCTTGAAAGCTCCGAAGTCCTCTTGTCCATGTAGGTCGGTACACATCTCACTTGACGATATGAAGCCCAGCTCATGATAGATGTTAAGCATCCCTAGAGAAAAATACCACCTCAGCCTCCTTAGAATTGCTCGCATTGCTATCCTTCATCTAACAACCTGCAATGAGTTCTAATGTTTAATCGGAAAGGCCAATGTACTGCTAGGTACCTTTCCCCTCGTTTATTTTCAAGGCACGCTTCAACTTTCTCATACATGGCTCATATAAGCTGTTTGGATGACCGGCCCTGCTCGACATGTAGAAACTAAACAACTGATGCTATAGTTTAAGTTTTTATGAGCTGATATTTTTGTAGTAGTATTGAATTGTTTACTTGTGAAAATGCATTTACATGTTACTAATTGTTTATCTTGCTTTTTTAGTACCATACTTAGTTGCTGTGAAGATGGTACGATATGGCGGTGGGATGTAGTTGCCTCTCAACCAATATCATCATAATTTTTTATCAGAAGACTAGTCAGAGCTTGCATTTTGATGGTGGGGTGTTTAGGGAGGCAGACAACATTGGCCTCACAGCTTTGATTTATCAATATTTATACAAGATTTTGTTTGGATACTGTTGTCTTTTCCTTTTTTGGGGGCATGGAACATTAGATCAATCATGTTTGGTGATAAAACTGATATCTTCTTTGGTTCTATGTATTTGTTTGAAAAAATTAAGATATTGTATCAATTTCATTGAAAAAGAGACGATGGGGGTACAGTTTGTAAAAGCTTGCTATTTATGGTTTCATGGTTTTTCGTGGTTAACTATAACTACGACTTGTTTGTAAACTAATTTTCATTTATCTGGAGTTGACCTTTTAAATTTTTTTTTCCGTAGGTAATCATATCACTTATTAAATATCCAACATTGTAAATTGATATGAGTGTAAAAATAGATAAAGTGAATATACTAACTCTGAATTTAAAAATGTGAAAAGAATAGCTATATATAATTATATATAATGGATATTTTGGAGTATATATATATATATCCAAAACCTAATAATATCTAAAATAATTAGTCTAATTTATTTATTCTATTAATCTGAAGTTAGCCTTTATATTTAAGTTTTACAAATTATTTTCATAGGTTGACTGCTTATTTAATGCTTTTGAGATTTGAACCTTCAACTTTGAGTCGTAATCCTAAGATCTTGTCAATTGTGCTATAGGTTTATAATTATTGACATTAAACGAATTATTAATTGGATTACGTATTCAATGTCCGTTGAATTTAAAGTTGTAATCCTGTAATTACAACTAAGAATTCATTTGCATTCTTAACTTCAAGACAAATCAGTGACTACATTCCCTATGCATTGATTTGGCAAAAAAAAATTATAGCTCGATTTCTAATTCTCAATTAAAATAAATTTAGAAAAAACCACCAAACATGCTTATAGGAAATTATTTACTTCTCTAAACATATTTTTCTTACCATGGGTTCATTACGAATTTTTTTATCCTAAATATTTACTTGCATAAAATAAAATATATTATACTCTAAAAGTAGTGGATATCATCCGTGGGAGTTTTCGCTGGATTCCTATGATTTTTCACATGTAAATTCAAAAAAATAAAAATAAAATAAAATATGGTGGTTTAGTTGTGTTTTGACATTATTAAGTAAAATATATAAATTTATAATAAAATGTTCAAAATTTTAAAAATCTAAAATTAAAGATAAAATTTATTTATATTTATAAGATTTGAAGAAAACAACACGTTTGTAAGAAGTTACAAAGTTGAATATGTACAGTTGCGTGTATGATTTACGTGAAATCACTGTCCTTCGAAGTTGTAAGGAGAAGAAAAGACACAGAGAAAACGTACAGAAAGGGTAATCGTTCCCGTCATCTTCCCAAAATTTCACTTTCCCATTTTAACCCTCACCTCCTTTTCTTCTTCAGATTATCAATACTGCAACTTCTCCGTATTTAGTTCAAAACCCAAGGGCATATTCGGATAACCGAGTGAATATTCCTTTCTTTGACTGATGGAGTAGACATTGATATTTTGAGGAATTGGAGAATTAGGGGCTATTTCTCCTCTCAAATCCTGTTAATGATAGTTGAAAAATAAGGGCTTCATTTCCCTTTTTCTCCATTTCTGATTTTGTATTTCTTTTTTTTATCTATATATTTGTATCTTGGGTGTTTGTGATCAGAGCAGATATGGGAAAGTAGGGTATCTTGATTTTACAATATTATATTGTTTTATTTTATATCTTGTAATATAGGGGCTTGATCCTAGCACATATCACATATTGGAGTTTCACTTTCCTTTTTCTTTTGGTTTTTTTTTTTTTTTTAATTATGGGGGTTTGATCATACTAAATATTTTGGCGTATTCTCTCTCATTTTTTTTAATAAATTCGATACATTTTTTTATTTTTTTGATTTCGTGGTTTGGTGACAGCATATTCGGTTTCATTCGCATTTCCTACTCTTTTTTTCTTGTTTTGTATATACTCTTTTTTGGGAGAATTTGGAGTTTTGGGGATGAAGAATGATGGGCAGCGATTGCTGGGTGGTGGTACGAGATCAGGCGCACGGAGTAACGGGTTCTTTTCTCGGCGAACAATCTCTAGTTACCTGAGAATTGTATCCTCAGGTGCTTCAGCAGTTGCATCGACGGTGCGCTCTACTGGGGCTTCAGTTGCATCTTCGATTGTGGACAGGGAAGACCATGCCGGCTGTGATCAGGTGAATTTTGTGATATTTCTTTCTATTCGAGTTCTTTTGGCTATTTTTGGTTTCTCATATGCTTGTGATTGGGCTTCGGATATTTTGCAAGGAATTGTGGTTTGAGCGCTTGAACAGCTTTATAAATACTTTGGCTCTTTTTTTTTTTTATGATGATGCTATACCACTTGAGATTTGCTGAGCTTTCAATTGGACATGGATTTTGAACTTTTGAATCCACTAGATGTATTCAAAATTTTCCATATGGACTGGGCACATTTGTTGTGGTAATTGGCCTCCGTACTTGAATTATGTAAGAATTTGTGAGTGGTGCAAAATGACATGATAGAGTGTGGAGTGACGAAGAAGTGAAAAAGTAGATAAATGGGACAAATGGTTTTGTGGTGGTGATGATTGTCAGTGGTGATGATGATGGTTTAGTAGAACTCAAAGCTTGTCTTGTTGTATTTGATTTGCACTTGTCTTAATTTGTATCTTTCTATGCATGCATGTAGGTTGGCGGGTTTCAAATTCCTAGTGTTATATAGGTTGAAGTTCCTATCATTTTTCTTCTTGTTTTATTATATGATTTATATCATTCTTTATACTCTTATCATTATCATTCTTGATACTATGTTCACCCATTTTGGAACTTGTCCTTGTTGGTGCTTTCACACACCCCCCCTCTTTCTCTCTCTTATATTGTCTGTTTTCTCACTAAAGTGTCTACATGACCGTTTGCTTCATATGCTGTTCTATGCATGTGAAGGTGCAATGGGCTGAGTTTGACAAACTAGAATGTGACGCAGACATTTTTCGGCAAGTTCTTTTGCTGGGTTACAGATCTGGGTTTCAGGTTTGGGGCATTGAGGAGGCAAATGATGTGCATGAGTTGGTTTCCAGACACGATGGACCTGTTTCATTTCTGAAAATGCAACCAAGGCCATCAGCATCAAAGAGATCAGTGGACAAATTTGTGGATGTTCGTCCTCTGCTAGTCGTTGTTGGAGATGGTGGTGGTAATTTTCAAGATGGGCTGATGTCTCCCTGTATTGGGAATGACAGTAGCTGCAATGAGCCGGGAAACAGGAATTTTGGTCTGACAGTCGTTCGTTTTTATTCTTTGAGATCACATTCTTATGTGCATGCCATAAAGTTCAGAACAGCTGTTCACTCAGTGAGGTGCAGTTCTCGAGTTGTGGCTATTTCTCAAGCAGCTCAGGTATACGCCTCTGCACCTTCTCGATTAGGAGTCCTACAGTGTTGGCACATTTTATGGGCATAATTGATTTCATTTGGAAAGGGACATTATTGAATCACTCTCAGAATCTATGTAGGTGGGGCTTCTGGGGGGAGTTGGTTGGGTTGGGGATGAGTTACAGGTTCAGATGACTGAGCTTTTTGTCTTGTTGAAACCCCAACCCAAAGCTTCCCATTAATTACACAGGTCTAGTTGGGTCAATCTATTAATGAAATGAGTCAAGATACTCAATTCAAAAAGCATTATTTTTCTGGTTCAGTTGCTGGGCTGGTTCATAATTACCCAGTAAGGTTGGGTTTGGTTTTGGGTGACTGACCACCACCAGTTTTAAACAAACCCATGCTTTTGTTTGATAAGTTTGGATTGGGGTCAACCCATTAATTAAATGGGTTGAGATATTGATTCAAACCCAATTTTTTGAATTGGGTTTAGGTCAGATATTGCCACACCTAGGTGGGGTCCTTGTTTCACTTTTACATTTTCTGAGAGATAAATGAGTGTCATTGATATTGCAGATACATTGCTTTGATGCTGCGACGCTGGAGAAAGAATATACCATTCTCACTCATCCTATAGCATCAGGGTGCCTTGGCACTGGAGCCAATGATTATGGAACACTTGCTTTAAGCCCCCGATGGTTGGCTTATGCTGGAAATCCAGTTGCAGTAACAAATACTGGTCGTGTGAGCGCAGAGCATTTAACTTCTGCATCAAGTTTATCAACTCCTCCTAATGGTAGTCTTGTTGCCCACTATGCGAAAGAATCAAGTAAGCAACTAGCTGCTAGCATAGTTACCCTTGGGGACATGGGATATAAGAAGTTATCAAGGTACTGTTCGGAGCGGAATAATTCTCTAAGAGCAGGAAATCCAAATGCAAAAGCAAATGGCTTTGTCAATGGGGAATCTCCAGATGCTGAAAATGCTGGAATGGTATGCTTGATCTCATGTTTTTTTTTTAAAGTTATGAGTTTACATACAGATGATACAACCTATGTAAAAGGGCAATGATCACATCCTGCTGCTTACTGAAAAAAGATCACATGCAGCTTACTGCATACAATGTTCCTTGTGGTGCCTTGAAATCTGCACTTGGGGCTCATCTTTTGTAACGACAAAGCATTCTGACCTCCACTAATGAATTGTCGTAGGCGCAATTATCAATTGAATCAAAGTAATATCTACTGTTATTTGAACACAAGTTAAACTGATAAGCACCAAATAAGTTAAATAATGTGCTTTGCATGTGTTAAATCTAATGCTCGTTCTTTATGCAAGGATACTTAATGGTTTGAATTCACAAAACATGGATCCAAAATGCAGATTCAGGGGACTAGATGAAATGTTTCCATGCAATGCAGTGCAGAACTTACCTTAAAAGCACATCGGTTCATTTTCTTATTATCAAATGGAATTGCTTGCTACTTGTTCACTGTACATGAAAAATCATCACAGTTTTTTAAAAAGAAATTAAAAGAAATTGTCAGTCTCATGATTTTCACCACCCTCTTAATTTTTTCAGGTCGTCATAAGAGACATTGTTAGCAAGTGTGTTGTTACACAGTTTAGGGCTCATCGAAGTCCTATTGCATCATTGTGTTTTGATCCAAGTGGAATGCTATTGGTGACAGCTTCTGTTCAGGGTCATAACATTAATGTATTTCGAATTGTACCGGCACCCTTAAGAGGTTCATCAGGATATGATGCATCTGGATCCTATGTGCATCTGTACAGTTTGCAGCGTGGCATCACAAATGCGGTACATTTCATTGGTTTTGTTTTTCCCTTCTTGAATATTTGTGTTTGGCTTTTAATCTGGACTTCTGTACTGAGCTTTACATGGATTTTGCTTGAGCTTAGATTCATATTTCAAAGTTTTTACTCTCCTTAGAAATTTCTAAAAGCATGACGTTATCTGTATTTGGGTGTCCATCTGGCTTTTATGGTGCTGCATTAAACCAGCTGGGCTCTGGAAAAAAGAGTCAAGTATCATTATCTTATTTAGTTCTTTATCTATCACCTTGATCAGGTTATTCAGGACATCAGTTTCAGTGATGATAGTCAGTGGATTATGATCAGTTCCTCAAGGGGAACAAGCCATTTATTTGCAATATCCCCTTATGGAGGTACCACAGATCTTCCTACCAATAGTGCTAGTTTTAGCAATAGCATGAATGGATTGAATCTGACAAACAAACAAGCAGTAAGGTGGCTGCCTAGTTCAGATGCATCAAAACCCAACCAGCAGACGTTGTGTACATTGGGCCCCCCTGTGATGTTGTCTGTCGTAAGCAGAATAAAGAATGGGAGTAATGGTTGGAGAGGCGCAGTAAGTGGTGCTGCAGCAGCTGCAACAGGAAGAGTAAGTTCCCTTTCTGGGGCTATTGCTTCAGCATTCCTTAACTGCAAGGAAAAAAGCGCTTATCCAGATAATAGCTCTATGAGGGCAAAGCAACACTTGCTGGTTTTTTCTCCTTCAGGTCGTGTGATAAAATATGCTTTGTGTCTGTCTACTGGAGTGAATTCTGGGACTGATTTATCTGGATCGAGTACCATTTCATGTGGAACATCACAAGATACTGATGTGAGGATAGTAGTTGAGCCACTTCAAAAATGGGATGTCTCTCAAAGAAGTGACAGAGAACAAGAAGATAATGCTGACATTTATGGAGTGGCTGGGAGTGGTGACAACGCTAAGATGTTCCCAAAAGGGGTCAAAAGAAGCAGCAGTGTCTATCCAACGTCTGGTGGCATGGCAGGAGATGTGAAGCATAGAGCTGAGGAAATGCGTCAATTATATATTTCAGAGGCTGAATTGCATGTCCATACTGCTTGTGTACCTTTATGGGCAAAACCCGAGGTACTTTAAATCAAGTGAAGAATTCTATTAATAGTAGTGGAGTACTGGCCTTCAACTTTGCATGTGTTGGTGCAAAAGTTTGCCAAACGTTCCTGATACTTTCCTTTAAAACCAATTTGAAATTTATATGATAATGCTTGCATGTGGATGGTGATTTTGTAGTTTCCATTGACTTGATGTGCCTTCTTCTTTAGTGATTTTCTAAAATCATTTGCCAGATATGCTTTCAAGCAATGAAGATGGATGGCATAATGACAGACATTGGAGATGCATTGGGTGGGGAGATTGAAGTGGAAAGCTTTCCAATACGCATGATTGAAGTTCAATCCAAAAGTTTGGTGCCAGTTGTTGACCATCTCCGAACTACAACTTTCCAACAATCAAGGTCCATTTGTTTTACTTTTTTACTAGTTCTTTTTCTTTCATCATCATCAAAAGCTAGAATCCCATATATGACCATATCCAAACTGCAGCTTTCCAACAATCATGGTCCATTCATTTTATTTTACTATTTCTTTTTCTTTCAAGTTTCATCATCATCATCACAGGCTATATATCTGGGGTTGACTTTATTTCTTCTTCTTCTTCTTCACTTGAGCCTATCATAAACCATAAACCATTTATCACTCTACAATCTAGCATGATTTTAATGGCTTGTTGCTCAAAAATGGAATTCGAGATATGATGAAGATTTGTTACAGTTACTTGTAGATATGATTGATACCATCTTTCTTGGGCTATCTAAGCCCTATGTATATCTTTTTTCTTTTCTTTTTAAAAGGTCAGTTAGTGCTTAATTCCTTTATGTACCTCCAAGAAGCAAAACTTTATTGGAAGTCAGAACTCTTCATGCTTGTGGCATGACAGAAAGTTTACTATCTCAATGGTGTAGCCTTGTGTACGGTGTTGATAACTAAATAGATGTTGAAGGTGATAATTTTCAGTAGTCCAAGTTCATTGACAGAATATGGTGATCAAAGATGGTGGGAAGTCCTGTTGTCAACAATCATTGGAATTGTGATATTTGACAATAGCAGAGGAAGTAACTGGATAGATGTTGAAGAAGATAAATGATAGTGGTCCAAACTCATTGAACAGAGTGAATTGACAGTGGTCAAATATATGGTTGATGAGAAGTTCTGTGGTCAAAATTTAGAATCGTTCTCTTTGACAAGAGTAAATGAGAAGATTATCATTCTTGGATGGTGTATAACTTCTTGTTCTTCTTTTTTTTTTGAAACATTAATGACAAATTCTCATTAAAATAAAAGAAATTACAAGAGTAGGGATATGAGTATAGGAGATATATACTCATACCCAAAAAGGAAAAGAAACATAAAAAGAAATAAAAGATACATCTAGTGGACCACCCAAAACAATAACCAAACGAGCCCCCAATCCTCAAGAATCAATCCTGGTGAGATGAGTAGAATTCCAAAGATGGTCTTTGTAGACGAACACCGGCATATTGGTCAAGTACATAACATCATGCATACATTTACAGTACTCGACAACAATCTACAATACTATACAAAACTATAGATGCCCTTCCGTAAAAGGCGCAAGATAGAATAAAATACATATACATACATATACATACATATATCCTACAATAATGCATACATCTTTCACTCCTTCCAAAGTACAAAATAGTTATGAATAATCCCAAACAATACACACATTCCCCAAACAATGCGTTGAGTGGTAGTAGGAACCGTCTCAACTTGGATGACTTCATGGAAAATGAAGCTTGTTTATAGAAAAAGCATGCTAAAAGCAAATTAAAGAAGAACAAGAAGCTCTTGAGCTGATGGAATGCGTAAAATCAAGCCTTTAAGCCTATTCCATACTAGGTTGGCCCAACCCAACGTCCGTAGTCTAGGTTGGGCCCCACTAGGCACATAACATACCACCATGTTTCCAACCCGACGTCCTAGTGGCCCACTCTAAGAGGAAATTCATGCCAGAAAAAATGACTAAGGAATACAAATGCAATTTTATGATTGAATTTGATCAGTTTGAAGGATTTGGCCAACATCTTTTTCTTTTGTATCTAAAAATAGAAAAATTGTGCAAAAAATTGTGAGATAGAGAAATAAGTATTTGCTATCAATTTTTGTCCAATGTCACTCGCACGAGTTATATGTCTTGATGCCATTTTCATAGAACCACTTGGGAAGCGTGTGTCTACACTAGTGACTAGAAATCTGGTGGGTTGCCAGGGCCATGTGTATGGATTAGACTTAGTTTAGTGATTGGGGATTGTCCAATGTTCTTAGGTGCTTAATTGTATTAATATTAAATATGAGGATGTGCATATATTATATTTTCTTATATGAAGAAATTATGTAATGTTCTTGGGGTTCCCCTTGGTCATCAAAAGAAGAAGAAGAAGAAGAAGAAATTATGTAACGTCTTCTTTTTCTTATGAGTTCTTTAAGTTAATAGGATCGACATTCTAACACCCCCACCACACCCCCTTCCTCACCGCCAAAAAATGGAAGAAAAAGAAAAGAAATAAGAACATCCTTATACATTGATACAGATGGTGCATGTTTACATGATTTAAGCCATTCATATAAGAATTCTTATCTTAATTCATTGATGGGTCACTTCTAATCTTTCATGTTGATTTACCCACCCTCTTGCTGAACTTTTTAATCATCTATTTTACTTCTAAAAAGTAGCAAAGCAAAATGGTTACAAGTGATCCAATGCTGAGAATGTTTGGACAAGGCCTATCTGGAAAACTGTACAATGATAATGAGTATTAATTTTTGGACTGGTCTTTTGTGGTTTTGTGGAATGTTTTGAGGACATGTCAATAGATGGTGGGTGAAGTTTGACCCACCCATGCAGTCTCCCCAGATGTTCCACACATCCATGTGGGGCCCCTCCCACATTAGAAGGCCAGTCGTCCCCAAGGAATTTAGGGGCCAGTCTCTTTAGAATATTTACTAGCTTAATTAGGGCTGCCTACACTATTGTCTTGTATCTTGTACCTGTGTTTACCTGTGCTTCATGTTTTGTATGAAATGCAATGAATGCAAAGAAGCGGTTCATGTTTTTCTTGAACTGGCATTGGTTTTTTTGCCAAAAAGAGGAGCTCTACTGACTCCAGTTCGAATTAACTTTTGCCTATTTAGGTTCTCTGCTGTTCATGATGTCGGCTGATGTGGATCAGTGGCTGATCAAAACTGTTCAATTGATTCCCTTCTCCTGTGTGTACTGGGTGAAGTGGCGGGAACCCTAAACATCAATCTGATTTGAGTTGCTTTAATTACTTGTTCCATGTCATTGGGCTTTATGTGAATCACATGCAATGGTCTGGAGATATCAAATTGATGAAAGTGATAATTTTGGGGAACCCTGAAAAGATTTAAGTTATTATTTTTTTTTTTCGGAAACTAAAGGTTAGGCTTTTAAAAGGTGGCCTCACAGTATAACATTATTTGAATTATATCTTCCTTCTTTGAAAACTTCTTTTTGGGGAGACATCACTATATGGCTGCTGTTTTTCTGATTCTGCCTAATCAGTGATTTAGAATAGGTGTACTCAATGTATGTGCCCTACAATTTCCAAATCTGCCATTGTGTTTACTCTCTATCTGTGGTCTGGATTAACTGGGTATTGCGAATTTCCATTGAATCTTCCTAATGCTTCTCTGTTAATTTCAGAATGTCTTCTTTAAATAATGATCGAAATGGCCCACTGCTGCATCAAGAATCTGAAATTTCAGAAGACAAGAAATGCTCTTGCCACAGCAGCTGTAGGTCTCCTTATAATTTGTTCGACGGTGATGTGGTAGCTGAATTTCATAATGGTAACAGTGAGACTTGTTGGGATGGCACTCGGGCATTGACAGAATTAGCCACAGACTCTGTAAATATTAGGGACAACACAAAGTTGGCAACTCACTTTGAGCATGTAAATAGCAGAGAGAACCTGAAGATGGATACCCAGCTCGATTTTGTAAATAATAGAAAGAGCGTGATGATGGGGTCCCTCTTCATGAATAACGATAATGAGCCTGATTAAGGTAATCATTTTCTGCCTCACAATTTCATAGAGTGTTTGGATGTGGTCTGACTCACGATTAATCTGAACCTTGAATATGAAAAATGAGATAGTTTTCTGTTTAGATTTTCATGAGCAGTTGTGCAAGAAATTAGAGATCACCTGGTTGAGAGATTGCCTTTTCACTTCTTTTCTGAAAGTTTAATCATAAACAATTAGTGATTAAGAGAGATGCAAAGTTCTAAAGGCTTTTGTTTGTGGTACAAACAAATGCATTGTCTGTTTCTTCATATAGACCAAACTTGGTAGATGTCTGAGACAAGTTAGACTGAATTAAGATGGGTGTCAGTTGATTTGCTAATGAATTTTTTGGTTGAAAATCACAAAACTTTGTATTTGTTCCAATTTGGGTCTTTGTTTTTTTGAACAAATACAATAGTTGACTCATCAAATCCTTATATTTATGACTAAGAGTTCATTGACTACTACCAATATCTAATGTACTTGTCCACTTCTCCTATACTTTTTTTTTGGAACAGTGACTATTGATGTCATTAAAATAAGAAGAGAGTACAAGAGAAGGGATCCGAGTATAGGAGACATATACTCAGAGCCAATAAAAGGAAAAGAAATAAAAGAAAGAACAAGGTTAAAGACTCCTAGAGTAGAAATTAAGAAATCATTTTAAAAAAGAATGGGAAGATTCTTTTTTTTTTTTTTTTTGGTTTTTTGAACGATGGAAGTAAGAAACTATCTATTGACATAGATAATCTCAAAAAATTGATATAATGACCTTGGATTTTGGACTCGTTGACTTAAAAATGTATGCTGAAAAGGAAACTATGACCTTTCTTGATCTTGAATTTTTTTGAAGCCTTTCATCCTTGGAAATAGGTATGCATGTCCAAGTACTGGTGTAATGTCGCGTGGGGCCTACTTTTTCCTATGAAAGTTCTCCAGTTTGGATAAATAAGAAATAACTGACTGTATGCTAAGGCTAGGCCAGATTATATGGGTTGACCAACTCACTCTCTCTCCCTTTTGAAGCTTTCTCTAGTACCCATTTTTCTCTATAAATGCCCCTTCACTTTGGGGCTTCTTTTAGGACGAGGGTTAGCAACTGGAGTTCATGAACAAGGTTTTTGGAGCACATTTATCCCATATAATGGGGAGACTATAAGAGTTGAGCCATGGATTCTCTTGGAGGGCTGAGAATACTTACGTCGGTTTTTAGGAGGATTTTATATCACCTAAAAATCCTATTCTCAGGTTATCTTGAAAAAGATTGTAGAACACTTCACGATCACATGCTTTTAATTGGGAGGATAGAACTGCAAAGATCCATGCATTGGTACTCTGGAGTAATGTAGAACACTTAAAGATCCAATTCTTGGCTTTCTTATGGATTGTTGAACACTTATAGGAGTCACCATGTGGAGAAATCAGAGCAGACTATAAAGGATCAAAATCATGGTGGAACCTTGAATTTAGAGAATTGAGAGTAAAGGATCGATGTCATGTTGGAATCTTATGTAGTGTGAGACTTGGAGTCTAGCTTGTGAACCTCAGTGTAATAGGTTCTATGGAAAATAAGTTTGTGACACCTGTCGAGATGGAGGCCATCGAGAGGGACTGTTTAGCCTGTTCCGGCTACCCCTAAAATTTAGATCTTAAGGTCAATTTATGCTTGATAATTACCAGTTTTCTGTTGGCCACTTCTGAAATAAGACTTCACTAAGGCCTCTTTTGGAAATCTAGGCAACAATCCTATTGATGCTTTTCCTCAATATCCTGCTTGATCTTATTCCTCCTTTATAATTGCAATTGAAGGTTCTACTTAGGCTTTTGTCAAATTCTTTCGCATCGATTAGAAGGTTATGGATTTTTATCATACCTTTATTCATTATGGATAGATTGCGAAAATGGTTATTCCTCTATGAAGGGGCTTTTCTTATTGTTCTTCGCATGTTAGATTTTGGGATTGTTTTCACACCCTCTCAGGTGTTTCCTTGTTCAATGGCTGCTGTTTGGGGGATCATTAGCTTTTTATCTGCTTGGCCAGTTTTGTACCAAATTTGGAAGAGCGACGACGTCCTAAAAGAGTCATTCCCTTCTTTGCCCAAATCCTATAGCAAGTAATTTTTCTCCTTCCTTTTGTGTCATGAGTCCTCTTTCATTTCTTAATTTGGATGTGATTCTAAGGTACCTTTCTTTAATTCTATAGGGAGAACCCTTTTTTCTTGAAATGGTGAGAACTGGGGATGATTAACAGATCATCCCCAACAATAAATTCATGTCTTCTAGATCATATATTTCAAAGAAAGTGCGTCTTTGCTCTTTTGCTCTTCTAGATCATATGTTAAAAATGATTTTTTTTCCACTTATTTTAATGGGATTTTAAACTGAAGTGCAGGCTTTTATTCTGTTGTTTCTATCTTTCTCAGGTATGCACCTATTCTTTTGTTCCCTGGAGGTTCTGTCGACCCATATTTTACATAAGATGGGTGGAAATGTAGAAAGATGAGAAAGGTACAGTTAAGTGGGACTGGATATCATGGTGTTCAGGTGTTGTGATTCTTTCCAAGTTGACACTGTAAATAACATATTCTTGATTGTAGTTCAACATTCAATTGTACTATTGTGTATAGTTACTGAACAATAGCACCTGTTTCACTATCTTTTTATGGCCCATTCATTTAGGTGGGCTACACTTTGCTTCAGATGGAATTGGGCCTAGTGGATCCTCCAAATTGTTTGCCACTGTTTATTTAGGAATAATGGTAATTTACTTATGCATCGTGCCTTGTGACTGAATGGGCTTTATTTGAGTGATGAATAATTTCATTTTAGGAGGTTGATAATTTGACATAGTTCCATTGTGAAGTAAATGAGTGAGGATGAGTTGGCAATAGCAATACTCCGTTCAACAAAAAATTGTATGCTAAGTTAACTATTGGAGATACCAAAACTGTAAATGGATGTGAGATTCCCCTAAGAGTTAAGATCCTCTACCCTATTCGTTTGATTTTGCACTAGAAAGCAGGCCAATATGGTAGTTGACATTTTAGAAGCCTCAAATTTGGAGGTCCTAGGGCATAACTCTTGTTCTGTCCTGCCAGACGAAATGGATTAGAGAGGTGAAAGGTGAACACTATCATATGAGGACTGGAGAATAAAAAAAATGTTCACTCCAAATCAAATATATGAGACAGAAATCTGACAATTGCATGTAAAGACTAATGTTCTCACCTGATTATTACTGGTAGTTTCTTTTTTCCCTTTTCAATTTATTTCAGGGAATCCAATCAAGGTTTTATAGCTGTGATCAAGGTACTAGGAATTTTCAACCGTTGTCTACTTATTCTTGTTTTAATTTCCTTTATGGTTGCTGCTGTTGCATCTACTCTCTCTCTCTCTCTCTGTTATTTTTTATCATGCTTTGATCTCCTCTCCAATCTTCAGGTCCGTATCACCACCAGGAAGGTTATTGGTGCTACTTTTGTGTGACAACTTTGTAAGGATGAGGTGGTGCAATGGTTAGCACTATTTCTTCTTTTCTTGATGTTGGAAGCTGAAATTCAGGTTTTGTAGCTTCATTGATCATCTTTTCTGTTGCCTGATGAACGGGTTCCATAGATTTTTACGTCAGTTGCACTTTGATTAGATTATTCTGCTTCATAAATAAAAAGCCAAGCTGTTGGATTTCTGGTGTTTTTTTCTTATTCTTAATATTTATATCTTTTTAGAGGTTAATGGATGCTGCCCTTCCAGCTTGTGCAAGTTAAAATGACTTGTCATTGTTGATGACAGTTTGAGGTGTGGAAGGTGAAAAACAGTGTTCACTTGGTAGGGTTACTGATTTCATGTTTCCCTAAGTTGCTGGTACCAAAACTGCATTGACCAACGGAGTGGGCCATCAACTTGTTCCTTTTTTGCTGTGTTTGGATGAGGGAAAGAGAGGTGGAGACCCTTATCTTCCCCCCATTCATTTAATTTGGATGTTGCTAAAGAGAAAATTGGCCCACTAAAAGCAAAAATTCACGACCTTCTGCAAAGCATGATATTTGGATGTTGCACATGGTCATGTTTCTCTCATCTCTTTTTTTTCTTTCTCTCTCTTTTTTTTTTTGGATTTTTGAACTCTAATAAGAAACTAATCAGTGGGATTGAGTGTTGAATTAGTGAATTATTAGTGGAATAAGTTTCAGCCAAAAATTCAAATTTAGCCACTTCATCCTTGTAGTGAAAATGACGAAGTGTCCTGTTTTTGGGAGATGCTAAACTTAACTTGAAATTTCACCCTTTTGTACCCTTATGCTTATGTGTCCAATCATAATGGGTTGGCTTTCAGGAGTTAAGAGACCAATGAAATGACTTGCAAGTCAACATAGGGTATAGTTTTAGGGTAAGCTAAGCATTTTCCTGTTTATTTTTTAAAGGAGACTATTTCAACCACTAATATCAAAGGTCTTAGATTTGAGTTCGAGGCTGAAATTTGATCAATGTTTTACTTTCATAAAATGAGGTTTCAATCTCATTGGTTGGTTCTTTTTTGGATTCACAGTTTTTTTTTTTTTTATATATACTTTTTAATAGTAAGACTAAGGTACAACTCATGTGCCTTTGTAATTAGATTCTTTTAAAGCTCATCACTTCATAGACATCAAACAAAAAAGCAATAGAACTTTAAGTAGGAGTTATTTAGGAGAATCTCCTGCTTTATTGGTTTGCTGAGCTTGAAATCCAAGTCAATGTGAACTGATTCATGTAAGCCATTTTGAGTTTCTGAACAATGCATGAAACCAATTGGACATCTTGCTGATATTGTGTGGGACTATTCCCATACTAATAAGGACTATGAAGATATAAAAATCCTAATGATATGTGGAGAAATATGTGAAATAAAAGGGAATTTTTGTGGTTCTTCTAAAGTACATTTTAATGTCCAACAGTCTTAATGAGTAGAACCTTATCCAACAGTCTTAATGAGTAGAACCTTAGTCAAGAGGTGCAAACCATCCAAGTGATAAATATTTCACTAAAAAGAGTTCTAAATTTCTAATTGATAACTGTTAATCCATCCAAGTGATACTATTGGGACACTACGGGCTGACTGATTTATTAAATAGACTGGGTTATAATTTTGTAGGCATGCTTTGTCAGAGGATCAACCAAGGGGTCACCTTAACCCAGCTCACTTAATAGTATGATCGAGTATGTGAACATTATTTAAAAATAAATAAATTTCATACAAAAATTCTCAAAAAAAAAAAAAAATTAAAGTTGGAAGGAGCCAAAATTGACTGAAAACTTTTACCTAAGCCAATATTTTAGTTTGTTGCAACTTGCAACAATTATATTATTTCAAAAATATAAGAAAGCGATGATATTTTCATGTCGAGTGGGTTACAATGGTAATTTTCTAAAAAAAATTAGCTATTTTTTTTCATAGAAATCAAATTATTTCATCATAAGGCATGTGGTGGGATCCAATCTAACCAAATTATTTTGACCTTTATAACAGAAACCAAATGTGCTGTGCTTAGGTTCCGTATAATCTTGTCAATTTTCCAATCCACCCAAAGACCACTTCATTTACTTTGATTTTAAATAATTAAGTTACCGACCACTTCATTAAATAATTAAGTTACCGAATATAGAAGGTAATGCGGTTGAGGAGGTATTACCGACTATACTCAAATGCAAGGAGACCGACTCTGTAATCTATTTATATGTATCTCACATAAATTTCCATCTCAAACCAGATACAACACCACCGCACTGTTATATTTAAGAGTCCATCATCTCCACGGCTAGGGTTTTTCCATTGATTCCTTCATGGCTACCAACAGCATCAACTCAGCCGTACCGGCAAAAGAGAAAGCAGAAGCAAAGTTTGAGGTTCAAGACTACAAAGGTGCTGTTCATTGTGCCAGCGTTGCTAAGGGTCTGTTTCCGGGCCTCGACGGCATCGATCACATGTTGGCTGCCTATCAAGTTCACCTGGCCGCTGAAAAGAAAGATTGGCGTGCTGTTCTTGGTGTAGGTGCCTCAGAAAATCTGGGTGAGATCAAGAAACAATACAAGAGAAAAGCAATGTTGGTGCACCCAGATAAGAATTCTTCAGAGGCTGCTAATGATGCATTTAAGTTTCTGATGAAAGCATATGAAGTTCTTTCTATGAAGAATGAGAGATCAGAGACGGCTGCTCCCGGTTCATCATCCAATCGTCGATCTCAACCGGTTTCATCAGCTTCATCATCTAATCGTCGATCCCAACCGGATTCATCATCGAATTGTCAAGCTCAACCGACTTCATCATCGAATCGTCGATCCCAATTGGCTTCATCATCGAATTGTCGATCTGAACGATGCCCAAGATGCCAGAAGGTGTGCTCGTTCGATACTGTCTACCGCTCCTCGATCACATGCACTGATTGTGAACGCAGATTTTTTTTCAGGGATGGAATCTTCTATTATTTTGAATGTATTTAAGATATTGTACGCTCTACTTATTCATTTTCAATGGAAATTCTATTAAAATCGCCCCTCTTTGCTCTGTCTCTTTCACTGGCAGTAGACCTCTCTTTCTCTGTCCCTCCCTCTTTGCATCAGTCGCTGCCCCTTCCTGAAGTCGGGAAGACGGAACAAGTCCGATGAGGAAGAACGGAAGAATTTTTATTTAGCAACTATTATGTCTGGTAAGTGGATTATGAGACTGATTTATAAAAAAAATAAATATAACGCATTGATTGACAATGGATAATTATTTATCATCAAACCATTATTTTAGGCATATGATTTTACATTTTGAAATTTGATAACTGTAATCTATTGATTTATAAAAAATAAAAATCAAAAGATAAACGGTTGCCCATTCACCAACTTCAGTGCATGAACCGCGACTTCTTCATGCAACTCTCCACTCCCTCCTTTGGTGATTGGAGCATTCGTAAATTAAAAGTTAAAAATAAATTAAACTAATTATGTTTTAGAGAATTAAAGAATAAATTTATAATCAATGTAAGTTTAATGGACCACATATTAAAAAGAAAGACTTTTTCAAAAGATTTATGAGTTCACATTTTGTTGTAGGAAATATTTGAATTCAAATAACAAGATTAGAATTAGTTTCAAATTTGAAATCAATTTTAAATTCGGAGAGAAGTGGAGAAGATCTGAGGGGAAGAGAGAAGATAACAGGGGAGAGGGATAGGTAAGAGAAACCTCAATTTTCATAATATTCTCAACTACATTCCTATAAAATAAAAAACTATTTCATTTCAAATTTGATTTCAAACTTGAATTTTAAATTGATTTCAAATTTGAAACTAATTCTAATCTTGTTATTTGATTTCAAATATTTCCTACATCACATTTAACAATTACTGCACCTATTTGTACACAATATACTGTTCAACCAAGTGTGGAGATGATCATTTAAATAATTATTTTTATGAATGTTGGGTAACTATTCATTCAAAGAGGGGGAACCTCCCGCAGTTTCCCACACATAAATTCAAAAAAAAAAAAGGTACAAGAGAGATTTGGAACAAGATAGCCTCTAAGAAAATAAAAATACCCACAACCCAGGCCAAGTGAAATAATAAGAACCCAAAGGACCCATTGTTAGCGTTACGCGCGGAAACAAGAAAAATCGAACTGAAATAAACACACAGCACAACACAATATTTTAACGTGGTTTGGCCTACCTGGCCTACGTCCACGGAGCGACAGAATATTCACTATAAATGAGAAAGAAATACATGTACAATATTAATGACTCCCTTGAGTCATGAGTCAAAACCCGAAGTCTCGAGCCCCTTGTACACCCCCCTGTATATAACACATCGACGTCACCTCTCAGTTGATGTGAGTCTCTCTCATACCCAGAATAGTGAACCCAACTTATGTGTTCCTCCCTGTACGCTTCCTGCGTCCTACGAGCAATCCCGACATGCTTCTCAAACGCGAACGACTCCGATAATGGTGTGTCCCACACACACAGATCTATACTTTTGCTCTGGCGATGGGGCTTTCTCTTTCCAGCCGTACTTCTACTGGCTGCCACTCACAGATCTGTGAACCCAGATTTGCAGTGGTATTGCACTGTTTCTTTTGCCCCTCTCCGGCCATCGAGCTATCCTCCCATCAGATCTGTGTCCAGCATCCTTCTATCTCACGCTGAGACTTCCTTCATGGAGGCCAATGAAGGCACAGGGCACTTGGGCCAAAGACTACATCTTTGTTGCTGTGTCGCACGTTGCCTTATCTTCTCTCTTGGCTGCCTCTCTTTTATAGTTGCTGGCCCATGTTGGCTTTAGCAACTTTCCCCATGGGATTAGGAGTCCCACGACACTTGCCTTCCTATGTAGTCGGTCCCAAGCAATACCTTATCTCAAGATCCTTTCCTAGATTTTCTCCCACAGAAAATCAAGGATGAATTCGAGTCAATCCCAACAATCTCCACATTGACGAGAATTCACCTCTCTAGTAGACTGCACCAAAGAGACCACCTTCTCTTAATGCTATCAACACCCACTCTGGCTGACCTGATCAATGCCTCTGCAGTGAACCACTCTCTGTTACAGCTTATGCTGTATGCCCAACACCTTGCAGCAAATACTACCTGCACTTAGTTGTCTATTTGTGCACCACAGTATGCACCTCCAGATGCCACATGCATCTATCAACAAGCCACTGAAAAACAATGACCCTCTTGCTAGTTTTCTCAACTGAAAACCCAGCAGCCTCTTCTTGAATTGGTTGTTGTTGATGACTCCATCTACAGCTGCAGTTCTGCCCTTGAATGTGCACGTCGTCGCGCTCACAACTTTTCACGTCCAACACATGCACACTTTCCTGCTTCACAATATTGTTGTTCTTCTATTCACGAACTGGTTTATAGCCATGTTCCCTCTACGCACAACATCCCTCTTTGTGAACGGACGTTGAGACAAGAATGCATCCAATACACACGCTGTACTTGTTTGTTATAGCCGTGTGAACAGCAGTGACTGGTTGCTGTATACTTCTCTGTTATACAACCGGATAACCAGTTTGATCTGTCGTGTGTACTGCCAGTCCACATCCCTTGTGTTGGCAGCACCCTCTCAATGATAGAATTGTGCAGCCCCTTCTTAGGAGTACAAGATCTGTAAATGAGACAGATTTTTCCCACTACTGTTTGCTCCAGCTGTTTGCAAACATCTCCTCTTTTAACATAGCAGCACACCTCCACGTTGAGAAGCCCCCACAATGAATGAGCCATGCATCAAGCCATGCACATATCCAGCATGTGTGTTGAAGCCTCCACCATGCATAACATACACACATATTACCGTGTGTAACCTTTTGATGTTTGCCCAACTTCACCACACGATGCAGGCTTTCTTCCGTTCTGTGCACCGACGATAGATTCGGTATGACAAAACCGAGCATACACAGACCTTCCCTCTCAGATCTATCAGCAGTATCACCTTCACTGCCCCTTCACCACTCCAATCAGCCACTGTTCTTGAAGAACAATCACCACTCAAGCCCTTGACGTGCAAGCGTCTCCCTAGCACCGATCAACCCACCGTAAGATACAGCGCCCGACTCTCAGACTTCTCGGATTTGATCTGAGAACCCACTGTTAGTTGTGCGCAGCACTCCACCTTGCTGCCTGGCTGCTACAGTGTCGCTACTAGTGCATTCTTCCCTCTTAGTGCATCCAGTTCCAAGCAAAGGAGCCTCTACTACTCTGCTGTAAGCCGATCTGTCTGTTGTAAGACTTCCCTTGTTTGCTGATTTCCAATGCCTCTGCTTCAAGCAGCCGATGGCTGCCTCCTCCATGCGGCCTGGCTGCTAAAACCTGACGTGGAGCTGTAGTTCTCAATCCTACAGATCTCTGTGCACGCACCTGTGCACCCTCGATCATGTCGTCGTGCGGTATTCTGTTCACCCACGAGTCCCTGGTCTCCAACCAAAGCTCTAATACCACTTGTTAGCGTTACGCGCGGAAACAAGAAAAATCGAACTGAAATAAACACACAGCACAACACAATATTTTAACGTGGTTCGGCCCACCTGGCCTACGTCCACGGAGCGACAGAATATTCACTATAAATGAGAAAGAAATACATGTACAATATTAATGACTCCCTTGAGTCATGAGTCCAAACCCGAAGTCTCGAGCCCCTTGTACACCCCCCTGTATATAACACATCGACGTTACCTCTCAGTTGATGTGAGTCTCTCTCATACCCAGAATAGTGAACCCAACTTATGTGTTCCTCCCTCTACTCTTCCTGCGTCCTACGAGCAATCCCGACATGCTTCTCAAACGTGAGCGACTCCGATGATGGTGTGTCCCACATACACAGATCTATACTTTTGCTCTGGCGATGGGGCTTTCTCTTTCCAGCCGCACTTCTGCTGGCTGCCACTCACAGATCTGTGAACCCAGATTTGCAGCGGTATTGCACTGTTGCTTTTGCCCCTCTCCGACCATCGAGCTATCCTCCCATCAGATCTGTGTCCAGCATCCTTCTATCTCACGCTGAGACTTCCTTCATGGAGGCCAATGAAGGCACATGGCACTTGGGCCAAAGACTACATCTTTGTTGCTGTGTCTCACGTTGCCTTATCTTCTCTCTTGACTGCCTCTCTTTTATAGTTGCTGGCCCATGTTGGCTTTAGCAACTTTCCCCATGGGATTAGGAGTCCCACGACACTTGCCTTCCTATGTAGTCGGTCCCAAGCAATACCGTATCTCAAGATCCTTTCCTAGATTTTCTCCCACAGAAAATCAAGGATGAATTCGAGTCAATCCCAACACCCATAGCTCGGGTCAGTCGAAGCCCAAGAAAGTGCTGAAAATACCAACTTGGCAGGTGGCATTGATCATTTAAATAATTTAAAATGAATAGCATACCTTTCCTTTAATTTTGAACAATTTGAGACTCCACAATGTGCCCAATTTCCTAAAATTATCTTTAATTCTTAGATTTTATTTTCAAAGCACATAGTCTTAGAAAGATTGTTATATTTTTAAGTCTATGGACCACTCAACATCAAATTCCATCCATTCAAGTGAATTTGGCAGAATATTTTTTTTTTCATTTTAAACTATGGACTATTTTAAGCCTCCTACTCTTTAATATCTAAGTTTCAAAAGTTTTAATGATATCAGTGATAATATGAGAAATTTAGTGGTAATGGTTGTCTTTGTGATTGTTTCAAATTATTTTTCTTGAAATAATTATGATACTATGATGTATGAAGAAGTTGAGATCGGAATAAAAGCAATACCACTCTTTTATATCCAAAGAAGTATTTGAGGTGAACTCTTTGATTTAAGGTTATTATTAATATCATAGGCCAAATATAAATTTAATTATGTTATAATTAATATCATTAGTGTTGAGACAAACTGTAGTGGAAGTTTTAAAGATTTATATAAAATTTGAGTCACTTCACCTAATTGTCTAATTTTTTAAAAAAGATACTCACTCCTAACAAGTCATATTAGAGTAAGGTCTTAGGCTATCTCATGTGGATTTAAAGATATAACAAGAACCATACTCCACTTGGGGATTTATTTCCTTCAATCAATTAATTAGAAAAATAATAATATAAGGATTTATTTCCAAGATTTGGGGTTACATAGGCATAGTGCGCCGCGTCATAGCGCAACTGTGTTGGCACATGTGAGAGTATCATGTGCGCCATGTTGCGAGTGTTGATGAGTACGACTGTGTTGGTATACTTGAGAGTACAGTATACGCCGCGTCGTAAGTGACTGTATGGGCATATGTAAGAGTGCCGGATGAGAACACGACTGCGTTGGCATGCGTGAGAGAACCACATGTGCCCCCCGTCTTGTCCGAGATTGCATATGCATATGTGAGTTGAGTTGACACTGGTTATTGAGTCCATCATGTAGAGTTGCATTTTTGCACCAGATATGTTAATATGATGATTTGTAATTTGACTTATGAAAATGATTGCCATATGCTATACATATGATGCTTGCTTATAATTCTAGTAGTGTGTTAATTTTACCTCACTGGGCTAATGTAGCTCATATCCTTACCAATTTTAGGAAACGCCATAGAAGTGGAATTTGAAGAACCCCAAGAAGATGCTTAAACCAAGGAGAAAGTGAAATACAACGAAAAAAATCCTTTACTTGTTTTCCTTTATAGGAAAATTTGAGAATTCTATTAGAATTGAAATATTATATTTGAGAATTCATGGATTGTAATGAGTTATTTAGATTAGTACGTAACTCCAATGCGTCTGAGTAGAGTACGTAATATTTTTGAGGTCATTTCCTTGATTAAATATCCTTGATATGGTTTGAGAGGTGGTCATGAAAGTTAAATATAGGGAACACATTTTCCAAATATTCAACTTTTAATCTAATCTGACTCAAATTGTTGTCCGGACTCAATCCAAGTGCTAACCCAACTCAACTCGAGTGCTATATCAAATTTCTTAAGTGGATCGGGTCACTTATAAAAAGACTTGACCCAACTGGACCCAAATTTATTTGGTTTTTTTTTTTAATTCAATCGAAACCAACCCTACCGATATTTAGCCGTAGGCGTTGCTTGATACCTACGATATCTCCACTACCATTTAAGAGTCCATCTCTATCTCCACGAGTAGGATATTACCGTCTCAAGTTATATACAAAATCATCATCGCTTTCCCTTTCCATGTCATTCATTGCTTCATGGATAGCCGCAGCAGCAGAGATCACTCTGCCATACGGGCAAAGGAGACAGCAGAAGCAGCGAAGGAGAAAGCAGAAGCAAAGTTCAAAGTTCATGACTATGAAGCCGCTGTGGACTTTGCCTATGTTGCTAAGGGTCTGTTTCCGGGCCTCGACGGCATCGACGACGTGTTGGCTGCCTATGAAGTTCATCCGGCAGAGGTGAAGAAAGATTGGTATGCTGCTCTTGGTGTAGATGCTTCAGCAAATCTGGGTGAAATCAAGAAACAATACAAGATAAAAGCAATGTTGGTACACCCAGATAAGAATTCTTCAGAGGCTGCTAATGATGCATTCCAGTTTTTGATGGAAGCACATGAAGTTCTTTATAGGAGGAGTGAGAGATCAAAGACGGCTCTCGGTTCATCGTCATTGAATCGTCAATACCAAAGGGATTTTGGTTCGGAGAGACCATGGACAAAGTATGTCGGAGCCCGTTCATCATCGAATCGTCAATACCAACGGGATTCTGGTTCGGAGAGACCATGGCCAAGGTCAGGGCCGTCTAGACAAAAGTTGAGGCGTTAGGCAAAAAATTTAAATGGACCTTCTTAATATTTAATATATTATTATAAGTAATATTTAATTAAAATTTTAATTATATATAATAAAATAAATTATTCTAGATAATATTTTTTTTTAACTTAAAAAGGTCAAGAGGCCAACAATATAGAGTATTGAAAAATTTACCCATTCGAGTGAAATTAACATATTCATCTCAGTGAAATTAACATATTCAGTAATTAAAATAAAATAAGAACACTTTAAAAGATCAATATACTGAGTAAGCTGAAATGCAAACAGAGAGTGAGAGATGAGTTCTCTCTACTCTTATCTCTTTTTTTTTTTATATATATATATATATATATATAATCTGAAAAATTTACAATCAATTAGCTGAATAATGGCAATGGAAAAACAAACCCAAATTATTTCACTTTTTTTTTTCAGAGAAAGAGAGTGAAGATGTGATTGTTGGGCTCTAATAATCAACAAAGAGAGAGGTTGAAGAGAGATTGAGAGTATGAAAGAGAGAAACAAAAACCCCTTTTTATAGCTGCATACTTCAACCCCTATGGCGAGAGAGAGTTGGATGGGAGCCTAACCACGGCGAGAGAGGCCTTCTTCGTCGAGGGGCCTAAGGCGATCTCCTTTCTTGTGAAAGGGTTAAGACGGCCCTGGCCAAGGTATGCCGGAGGTGCTAGGAGGTGTGCTGGTTCGATACAGTCGGAAAAAAAAGTATTTTAGATATGGTAATTTCTTTAATAATTTTCGATGGAAATTCTTTTTGATTGGCCCGTGATTCTTGTTGTGAAGAAGAAATTCTATTTATTGATTTTCAATAGAAATTTTATTAAAGGCAATACAACTCTTTTTCTCTTTCTCTCTACCTCTCTCTTTGCATCAGTCGCTGTCTCAGAAGTCCCATGAGAAAGAATGGAAGAGATAGAAAGTTGGAATTTTTATTTAGCAACTTATAAAACGGGACTCGAGTTGAATTGAATCAGAAATTCGAATAAGATTAAGTAAAATAAGGTCGATCACATGAAAATTTATGATAAAATTGAAATAATTTTACATGTAGAATCTGTCACGCCCCAACCCGACAGGTGGGCCCGGAACGCGACTGATTTTTTTTTTTGAAAGATAAGTAAACTAAACCACAAGCATTCTCACTGGGCCAGATCAACAGTTAGGCTCAGAGGTCACACATGATCCCATCATGTGGACTTAAACATGTACCATATGCCTACCCCATAAAATAGACATAAACAACATCAACACATAGCATAAGAAAATCAACCAACATCGATTATTACAAACCAAAACATTGTCTCAACCATTACAAAGGCAACATAGCCTAGTACATCGAATTAACATAAATTAAGTACCACATCCGGTACTTAATAAAAGACAACGGTTCCAAGAACCAACAGGAAAAGATCAGGGCATTCCCCCTCCGGGGGAATCCCAAAGCACCGCTTCAGCTTATCCAACCTAAGCCTGATAAAGAGGGTCCTCCTCTTCGGGTTCATTGCCTGAAAGGTGAGTGGTGTGAGCTAACTAGCTCAGTGAAGGATAATTAACAATGCACATTAGGTAAATATAAAACAGGTTAGCAACAGTTCAATAGCACATGCTTGATAACAATAAGCATAATCTCAAATAATATGACAACATCATTAAACTACTGCCATTATCCACCGTAACGCTTGCCGACTACACTGAGACCAGTATTAAGTCTCGACACGGTCAAAATACATCCTTACAAGTACATCTCCGGCTCTAACTTAGCCGATACTAACACCCTCAAGTCAGCAACTGACGACAGCATGGTCCGCCCATGGTCTAGTAGACATAAACCATCTCTCATATGGCCGATATTGGTTCAATAGCCCAGGTACGTGGAAGCAGTCTTACATACACATACGATCAACATCGTAACATCATAATCATCACAGCACTCTTACCATAGTGCATTGTATAGGCACATGAGTGGGTTCATCAAAACCGAAACCACTCATTGCTCAATACTCATCTCATCATAACACCTGTTTACAAAATCTGTAGAGTTAAGTTCCCTCACCGTTTTGTGTAGTTTACGCGGTCTCTGTCAAACAACACACAAGTGCTCAATAAATATACATAACATATACGTGCACATACGTAGTATTTGGAAAGCACACGTTTTCCCACAAAATATCTGAGGTATATGGAAATGAGTCTCTTACTTGGTTTCTATCCTTTTTAAATCATCCACAAGATAATAATATAATAAAAATGTGCTCAGTCCAAAACTCGTATTGTCTTTTGGGCATTGACTAGATTGACTTATTAAGTTAGGTCTAGATCCTCGGGTCACTTCTCGGTTGTCTTCTGGATAGGACTAGAGCTGACATTTTGAGTAGGCCTCGAGGTCACTCAGTGCCCGACTATAGTGTCGTCCTGAAAGTGAATCACTCAGTTCCCGACCAATAGGGTTAGATTGAAAGCGGATACAATAGTATTTACACTATAAATAATAAGAGAAAGGGATTAGTACATTTTTAATTAACAAGGGAGTATAAATCATTACATCATTAATCATATCAAATAATAATCAAGATTAGACAAAAACATCAATCAAATAATATTTTATCAATTAAAAACGGATCCCTCGGAACATCACCTCGGAACAGGGTACAGTGGCTTCGGATCATCCGAACCACTCTAAACTGAGTCACTGGCCTCAGAACTTGGGGCCTGACTTTGGATCGTCCGAAGACTGGGTCTCGGATCTTCCGAAGTCCATCCGAAACAGAAAAATCCGAAAACACTAAGGCTCGGTGTGTCTACAAGCTCGGAACGTCCGAAGACTGGGTCTCTGAGGCCTGACTTTGGATCGTCCGAAGACTGGGTCTCGGATCTTCCGAAGTCCATCCGAAACAGAAAAATCCGAAAACACTAAGGCTCGGTGTGTCTACAAGCTCGGAACGTCCGAAGACTGGGTCTCGGAACGTCCGAGAGGGTCTGTCCTTTCGAGCGGGGCTCGTCCTTCCGAAAGAGGTCTGGCTCGCCTCGGACGTGCTGGGCTTCGGGTGAAGCTCGGAACGTCCGAGGGTCACGGTTCACGGACCGTCCGAAGGTTCGGACCTTCCGAAGTACGGCTCTCGGACCTTCCGAGAGTCGTATTCTCCAGCAGACAGTGACGGCGGATGAACAGTGAAATGCGATTCCAGAAAGGGAGGGCTTCCCGGATTCGGTTTTCACATCCGTCTGGTCTGATGGACTCTTCTGGGAGTCCTCTTTCCACAGGGATTGGTTTGGAGCTCAGAAGCTTAATGGGTCATCCGATTTTAAAGGTAGATCGTCACGGGTACATGAAACTCATGGTTTTCCTTAAAACTTTAAACTGATTTTTCTCCATCAAAACGGGGTCAAATTTGGTTTTATTTGATTCAAAACCGGTTGGAATTTAAAAAGGGATGCAATGGATACCTTGGTTTCGATTCCTGGGTTGAAATTCGGGTTTTTGAAAAATCTTTCACTAAGCTTTCGGTTTGCAAATAGTAGGGGTCTCGGCTGAAATGAAATTACAGAGAGTAGAGAGAGAAGAAATGCAGAATGCTGCTGGGAGTTTCAAACGGTGATCTGAGGGCCGGTTATATAGATTTTTGGTCGGAAATCGGGGGATGGGACACGACGGGAGATCTCATCATCAGCCGGGAAATTGGTCGAACGGCAGTGCACGCCTGCACGCCGCTGAAGCCGCTACAGTAACTGCAGGTTTTGCAGATCAGACCTCTAGATTTTTTCCAAATTGCAGTTAAGTCCAGGTTTAATAAAAATCGATTTTTAAAACTAAAAACACTAATTTAAAAACTTAAAAACTTGATCCAACCGTACAGATGGGTTGGGTTTTGAAAACCTAGGTCACCATAATAATTTCAGAATTTAAATCATAATAAAAATCATTTATTTAAATAAAAATCATAATTTCTCAATATTTACTTAAATAAAGAATTGTTAAAATAAACAATTTAAAGACCTCATTTTGAAGTGAAATGAAATATCTAGATCATTCTTAAAATGGTCTAACACCAGTTACCCTTTTCCGAATTTATCTCGTTTCCGAAATTATTTAAAATAATTAAAACTCCCTTTCGGGGTTTTGACGGGAGGGATTTAAATGCCATTTTCTGAAAATAAATTCATTTAAAAGTCAGAAATGCAAATCCTTTATTATGGAGAATATTATCCACCAATATTATACACAAAATCACACAATTTATAAAATATACACAACAAGCGGCAAATTACCAAAATACCCCTCTAGCTCGACGGGCTGAGTCTCTGAGCTTACGAGCTCGGATCGGGCCAAACTTGGGCTTTCCTTAAAGCCTTGACCACAATCCTAGGGATTAACCGGTTAAACAGGAATTAACGAGTTAAAACACGCCTAATCTGGGGCAGGGTATTACAGAATCCACTTCTAATTAAAAAAAAATACTTCAACCTTGATATCACCCTATAATTATGTTTGAGTTCCAATATTTACCATAAATGAAGTGAATTTATTACTTGATTGAGAATTATCATGCTGCATAGTAGTGGATTTAACATATGCCAATCCAAAAACAATTAGGCTGAATGAATAATAGATTTTACAATTTGATATCTATCATGAAAGGATGTAAAAAATGTAATATTAAAAAAAAAAAAATGTTCCAAGTTACGATAGCTTATTCGTTGTTGTTACATTACATATAATGGATTCAGAAAAATTTATAAATTAAAATGATCTTATATTTTTCTTTGATTTTTTAAATTTACGTATGGGAAACTGCAGGATACTCAGTGTAAAACCCTCAAGATCAGGCCATGGGGACTCGAACCCACAACCTCCTATAAATCAATTACTTATAAATGATCTTATATTTTCTTCTATACTTTTATCTTAATTGAATTTCTATCTTAATTTATCCTCAGATATCCTAACAATATACACATACCACATTTGAGATACTTATATCTTCACATTTAGACATACTTCCTATAATTACTGGAAAAATTTGGAAAATGGGGCCTATTTATGAAAACATCTACCCTGGGCTAAATTATCCTATCATTTTAATCCTTACTATAACTTGAAATCCTTTGTTGGTGTAGTAAAAATATAGAATATCCATACGAGTAACGCTGGTTAATCTATCGATTATCGGTTAAGAAGCTCCCCTCATAAAGAGAGGTCTTAAGTTTTTCTCTCGTTTAAACTCCTCTAGAGTCTAGACCACTCCCTATGAGATTACTTCTCATTGCTTGAACCCGGTGTATGCATGTATGAAAGAAGGTTTGTACGTGTGTTTAAAGATTAGTTGGATAAAATCCTCAGTGGTTGAGACACTTAAACACCTTCGATCACAAATAAAAAAAAAAAAAAATCTGTCACCTACCAATATAACCAAGGTAAATTTGTTTCTATACACTTTTTTTTTAGGTCTTAAGCTTGACAAATTGTTGCTAAAATTATAGGGCTCAAAGAAAAAACTGTTATTATCTTAAGTCCCTTATAGCCAATTGAGCTCTATTTTCAAAAACTTCAACAATACTTTTTTTTATTTAAATGAGTGGGAATTTGTTCTAATCTAAAGAGAGCAATATGATTTTTACGAAATTTCGTTATTATTTGATTAAAAAATATTAAAAAAATTAATAACTTATATTCACAAAGATTAGAATGGTAGGATTATATGACAATGATGGTTATTTTGTAGTGCAATTTTACCGGCTCTATTTTTTCACTTATGTATTCAATATAACTAATTATGTAGGACTTTTGATTCATTTAATAGAAAGTCTTAGTTAAGAAAATCTAACTAGTTTAATTCTTTTATTTTATTATTATTTTTAAAATTTTAAATATAAATGTGAAATAATTTTCAGTTTTTATTAATTCGACAAAGGAACAATGGTTTCTAGAAGCCAAAGTTTTATCAATTAAATATAAGATCATGAAAATGAATAGACTTGTACCCTTAAACTTATCATATTTAGAAAACTTGTCCAACCAACCATTCAATCTTTTATTAACCAAGGAGACTAGACTGTTAACTGTTAACTAGATTGACTCAAATATTACTCATAGTAATTTTTCTATTTCTGAGAATTAAAAAAAAAACTGATATTTTCTACCACTCTAATCATTTTTTCATTTCATTGGATGAATTGAACTCTTTTTAATCAAAGTACTTGACCCAAACCCAAATTTTCAGAATCGTGCCTGGCTGAGTCCTTAACTACTCACTCATACGGTAACTATCTTTGTAGAAATTTTCAGGCGTTCTCCTAGGAGTTGAAAATTCAGCAGTTTGACCCAGATTTTTCTCTCTTCTTTTTTTTTTTAATTTTGGTGGTTTTTAAAAAAAAATAAAAAAGACTGTTTTTAAAAAAAAATAAAAATAAAAATATCGTTCAAATATCGGTCGATATTTAGGCCGATATTCACCTATATCAGACGAATATCGGCCGAGATATCGATCGGATCTACGCCGATATTTTTTTCTTAAAAATAAAAAATAAAAATCTGTCTAACTTTTTTATCTCAATATCAGCCGCGTCAAAATCCCAAGATATCTCTCCGTGCTCACCGACCGAGATTTCGACCCGCGTTTTCAAACGTTAATTCAAAAACAATACGAGTCCAATGTCAAACCTGCCGAGACTCAATTTACTTCTTTTCTTTCTAAATGATGTCCTCTTTTGGTTTTCTATTTTTAGCAATTATTCACCTTGGTAGGACCAACTTTCTTTCTTCCTCTCTCTCTCTGGTCGAAGGACTGACTATCTCTCTCCTTCTCTTTGCCACGACGCTCCATGCATCTGCGTTCTGGCGAACGACAGACCCTCTCTCATGCTATCTCTCACGCACAAAAGAAAATGAAACTCGAGTTTTTTATTCCTTCCACTTCAGTCGTCGATCGGGTGTTCCATCATAGGTTTGTGGTGAAGATTAGTTTCAGGAAAGAGGGATGATTGGGAAAAGAACTGGAACTGAAACAGGGCAGAACTGTGATGGGGATAATGGTTCTGAATGGCCTGGATAGTGGGTGAATGGGTTTGGCTTGATCTGAAGTGGCAGTTTGTCGTTGGTTGGAAGCAGGGAATGGTGGAGGAAGAAGGACGATGTGGGTATGGCGATGAAAGGATGGACAGGGTTAGGTGTTGCAGGATGTATTAGATCTGTCTGTGAGGAGGGATGTCAGCAATGGGACGTTGGGCTGAAAGGGGCGGTTTGGGCATCTTCAGATCTGGTCAGAACGGAGGATCTGGACAGCAACAGTACGTTCTTTGGCAGCAGTGGACTTGGCTGAAACAGAGGAACGATTGGTTGGCTGGAATTTCCTGGAATTTCACAAATTTGGTCTATAAGTGAGAAAGTGGGTCAGCCGAAATTTGGTGGAATTTCCTTTTCTTTTCCTGGAAAATGAGTCCCCACTCCCCAAAAGGAAAGAATTTGGCACTGAAATGACTTAACCAGCACAAGGCCCTAACAAAATAACGAAGAGTCACTAGTCATTAAGAAAAAATCGTCTAAGTTTTGTCAATATTTTAGGCTGTTAAGACAAATAATGTCGTGTTTCATGTTTTTCACATGGATATCATTTTCATGGGAGACAAACGCGTTATGGAATTTCGTATATACAGTCTGAAAATGGAAAAAAAAAAACTTACTAATATTTTAGAATTTTCTCTAATTTTCGTTTTGTTAAAATTTATTTATTAAATTAAATTAAATTAACTTATTCGTTATTTAAGTCTAGAGCTCTTCACTAGAACTCTACATCTTCCCCTCAAGTTACAAAGATTGGAATCACTAGGCTCTTCAAGTTTCGGATCAGAACTCGGAAGAAGAGATGCATAGTTTGAATTGAAGTTGGCTTTTCTGATAATTTCTTATCTACAGCTGCTCTTCTTCTCCTGCACCATCTTAGCTCAACAGTCTCAACGCCACTACACAAGGTGCAGCAATACAACCAGTTACGCTTCCAATAGCGGCTTTGGGACTAATCTCAAAACCCTTCTCTCTTCCCTTTCATCTAATGCTGCTGTCAACGATGGCTTCTTCAAGGACACAATAGGAGATGACCCAGATCAAGTTTACGCCGTTGCCCAATGTAGAGGCGATGTAGGCCGTGATGATTGCCGGAGCTGCCTCGACGAAGCGAGTCTAAAGATCATCCAAGGATGCAACAAGACAAGTGCAAGTATATGGTTTGATTACTGTATGCTGAAGTATTCCAATCAAAGGTTTTTTGGAGAATTAGAGTCTTTTTGGTTCTTGGCGTGGAATGGCGAAAATACTACTTAACCAGATGTACCCAACATCAGTACTCGATTGTTGATGTACCCACTTATCAAAACCGCCGTATCTCAGCCGTCGATCTTCGCCGCTGCTCCAGGAGAAAGCGTGTCCGGTTTCACAAGAGGATATGGTTTGGTGCAGTGCAGACGGGATATTAGCACAGATAAATGCAGAGAATGCTTGGGACAAATGATGGTGGGTATAGAGAGATGTTGTGAGGTAAAGATAGGATGGAAATATATAGGTTCCAGTTGCATGATTAGATACGAGATGAACAAGTTTTTCAATTCGCCCACATTTTCACCTGGTCAGTTTCAAACTTTTTTTTTTTTCCTTTTTTCTTTTAAGGATTTCTCTTAAAAAAAGAGAGAAGAAACTACTAATGGTACAACTTGAGTCGGCCTCTGTAAGAAAAACTTATAAAAATTCAATTGTATTTACCCTAATTTTAAATAAACTTGAATTGATTATTTAAATTTTATGACTACAGAGAAGGACAAAAGATTATCTACAAAAGTTGTAATCATCCTCACCGTTGGAGCATTCCTATTCATGGCCATTGTAGTTTCAATTGTATACTAGTTTCTATGGAGAAGGAAGAAATACAGGCAAGGTAAATTATGAAAGCTCACTATTTAAATCTATCTCCTTTGCTTAACTATGTTGATTTGTCTTTCAGAGAAGAAGGAATTTAGCCAAGAGGTACTATTACATAATTTGGGTCCTTCGAATAGAAACACTCTGTTCTTATATGACAATAAAGAAAAAACCGCTAAAGCGAGATCTCAAGAATTACCTTTCATCGACTTGGCTTCCATTGTAGCAGCTACTAATAATTTCTCAAGCGAAAATAAGCTCGGAGAGGGAGGGTTTGGCCTTGTTTACAAGGTAATATAATTTTTTTTATATATACATAAATCTCCTTTAAGCTCAAGATCACAATTATTTCCACATGGTTTTACGTTTATGAGATCAATATTGGACTCAATGGTCCCTATTTTTGTATTTCCCCTCATGCTAACTTACTCTTTTTCTATATTACACTTTTATTCGAAACCGAACATCTCTCTTAATAAGAGATTAAGAAAAATTTAGAATCCTAACTCAATAAGAGCTCTACTCTATCATAACATGCGGCCTTTCCCAACGACCCATTGACATTGACCCATGTAAGCCCCACATGGCTTTGTGATTGGAATCCTTACAAGATTTATGTTTATCATAGCAAAAATTTGTCAACTGTGCTATGAGATTTTTTTTTGACTACGAAGAGGGGGGAAATCTCTTTGAAACTCATTGGGTTAGGTTAGTTCTTCTAAAACCCCCACTTCAGATGACGTCCTACATCTACACAGGATAGTCATTGGTTAACACCATGGGGACTCGAACTCGCAACCTTTCTCTTCCTAAAGTTATCAGTTGAACTACCCCATGTTGGGTAACTATGAGATTTCATTTGACACGCATAAACGCTTATACATGGATGGATGCCAATGAAGATTTCTCTAGTTCCCATGAGTTTGTCAAGATCACTTGGATGTCCAACCTACCAATTTTCAACACTATCAGACCATCTCAAGTTTTTAGGCTGTTAAATCCAATCATTGGAATCTCTTGAATAGTAGAACCTCTTGCTTTGCTCTGTTTGTGACTTCTCTGTAAGTCGTTTTTGTGTCTGGCCCGGGCTGTGGGTCTCTCTTTGTATATTTTCAGAGCTTTTCCCTCTTGAATGAATTACTAATCTTTTCATTAAAAAAAATCTCTCTCTCAAATGATCAAAATGACTAAACTAATTTTGTTATATTATTGTCTTTATGATAATTCTTTAGGTGATGTAAGCTAACTTTGTTGCCTTATTTTGAGGACATTCTCGAAAGAATTTAAGCTAATTTAGTTATTTTTTCTTTTAGGGCATTCTACCAAATAAGAAGGAAATAGCGGTCAAAAGGCTCTCAAGGAGTCCGGGACAAGGCCTAGAAGAGTTCAAAAATGAGGTTACTTTAATAACAAAACTTCAACACAAGAACCTTGTAAGACTTTTATATTGTTGCATTGAGAAAAATGAGAAGCTACTCATCTACGAATACATGTCCAACACTAGCCTTGACTTCTTTTTGATTGGTTAGTTCTTTTTCAATTCCTTTGTTGTTGCATGAGTTTGAAAATTGTGTCTATATTCTAAATGACTTAATGGGTCTAGCAAACAATAATAAATGATAAAAGGTGTCGTAGGAACTTGTCTAGAGTACACTTTGATTATGCTTTTATACATATTAGTAGGTTTTGTGGGATTCATTGTTAATCATATAAAAAGAGTCCTTATTTCTCCTACCAAAATATTGAAATTAGTATCAATCAATCAATTGAGCCTCTTTAATGATATTCTCTCTCTACCAAAGTAAGATAGATTTAGACTTGAATATGATAATCATACATAGTTTTGCATCTGAAATTAATTAGCGTATGTCCCATTTTTCCTTTGCCAGATCCAAACAAGCGTATACAATTAGACTGGAGAAGACGTTACAATATTATTGTTGGAATAGTACGTGGCCTTCTATATCTTCATGAGGATTCACGACTCAAAATTATACATAGAGATCTAAAACCGAGCAATGTTCTGTTAGATCATGACATGAATCCTAAGATTTCAGACTTTGGTATGGCAAGGATTTTTGAAGGAAATCAATGTGAAGCAAACACCAACCGAGTAGTTGGGACATAGTAAGTTCAATATTGTGTCCAGTACTTGAGTAGACATTATGGGTTTAGAATAATAAATAGCTAAACCTTCATTTTATGTATATAAAGACTTTGACAATCTTACAATATCCACACCCCAAGAAAAGATCCTGAACACCAATTATATTAAAGTTGAGAGCTAACTTTTCATTATATTCTAATCATTGATTATTAATTTTCAAACTTTTGATTATAAACAGTGGATATATGGCTCCAGAATATGCTATGGATGGATTATTTTCTGTGAAATCGGATGTTTTTAGCTTTGGAGTTCTCCTACTTGAGATTGTGACCGGCAAAAAGAAAGGTCGCTTCATGATTGGGGAACAAGCTCAGAGCCTTCTCACATATGTAGAGATTCTTAACTTTCTTATGTAGAAGTAGCTTACAGAAGTTGAATTCTTCACCTCACTAAATGTGACTATTGCAGGCATGGCAAGTTTGGAGTTGTGGGCAAGGGTTGGAGTTGATAGATCAACAAATAGTAGAGACATGTCCAGTTGATGAAGTATTGAAATGCATTCATTTTGGACTACTTTGTGTACAAGAAGATGCAGCAAAACGACCAACTATGTCAAGGGTCTGTCTCATGCTTGGGAGTGAATATGTAACTCTTCCTTCACCTACAAAACCAGCATTTTATACAGGGAATATTGTCCCTATATCTGATGGATCTTCAACAAGTGCCAAAATATGCTCTGTCAATGAGATAACAATCTCCGATATTCAAGCCCGTTAAGTATTTTCAGTGATGAGATTAATGGGCAACATTTAGAAGTTTAAGAGATGATTTGTTGTGTTAAATTATGATTCATAAATTTCATGTTTGTAAACAAGTGAGAAAAATCTGATGGAATACAAGTGTTGGGATCTGATTGAACCTTTCTCATTGACAACTCTCTGCCTGATATATTCTAGACAAGTTCCTATGATACCTTTTATCATTTGTTATTGTTTGCTAGACCCATTAAGTCTCAGAACCTTCCACTCCCATTAATTGAATAAGTTGCATATATATATGGCAATAATCGGGTCAGTTGAGTCTACTCATTTATAAATGGATTCAGATCAGATCAGGTCGAGTCATTTACTAAAACGAGTCAGTTCAGGTCAGACTGGGTAATTGGATCAAGTTAGATTTTGCCAGGTTAATTTAGGGAAAAAGCAGGGATGACCCAGTTTGAATCCACCATCCTCCCAAACTTATCTGGGCTAGCAGATTTTCCATCCAAAGATCCATCAGTGAAGTTCCCAGCAGCCACAGAGACTTCACTGATGGAAGTAGGAGAGAGAGGGGTAACAGCCTTAGTCAACTTTCTTAACCAAAGATTGTAAACACACCATATGGGCTTTGGATTTGTCTTTTCCAGCTCAAGTACAAAAATATGTTCTTTCACAGATAAAAGTACAATAAAAATTTAATTGAGTCTCCATGTGAGAACAAAGTAGAGCTAAATACAAAACAAAGCGGGCTATCAGACATTCTCAAAATTGGCTTGCTTCACACAACAATTCATAGTCTCACCTCTCTCTCACAAGCACTTCACTAGACATGAAATTTATTCTTCATTCATTCTTTCAGTTCCTATTATGCTCTCAGAAGCCACAGCACCAAGCAATTCACATCAGATTCAGATTTAAATGGTTGCAGGAAACAACTGAACAAGACACCTTCTCTAAAGAGAGCCGAAAAGCGGAGTATAAACCCCTGTTAGCCACTTGAGGAGGGAGTTTTGTTGCATTCCACTCTTTAAGGATACGAGACAACCGTTACATTCTCCAACTCCGAATCGATATTACTGATCAACAAACTACTGAAGCATTCCCCATCTTGAGTTATAGCTTCCCAAAAACACTCTAGTTTGTGACAAGTGAAACCAATCTCTTGACAAGACAAATAATCCTCAAAGCAGCCCTAAGGGTATCTTCAGATTGATAGAAAACATTTAGGGGATTAGGGTTTTCTCCTATAGACAGATTCCTATGATCTTGTTTGATAATCATAGGTTGAAAGTTATAAGGGGAACAGAGAAGAAACCCTCATTTCTACTCATGAAGGTCGGCATACTCTTCTTTTATCCGATTCATTACCAGAAAGTGAAAGTAGAAGAAGCCCTCACTCTACTCATTTTACCCAATCTGAAGGCACCCGAAATCCTACCTTGAATGTTATATAAAAGAGAATTAGACAAATTAACTGATGTCATTTGTGATCTCTGTCTTGAGCTAATGATGAAACTGTACTTGGGTCACATTTTTCCTTCTTCCTACACATTGACATCATCTTGGGTCTAATTGTGTGATCGTCACATCATTTGTGGTGGTGGTTATCAATTTACTTGAAGATTCACCAGACTCTCTTATCTGCGAATTGTTCTCTTTGCCAAGGATATCAGTTTCAATTCTAGTTGCTACAAAATAAGCAGGAGGTGATGGTGCCGGAACCGTGGTGGAGCAGCTATCGAGCATGAAAACAACTGATGACATGGTAGGGCGGTCAGAAATACTCTCTTGAACACACAACAAACCGATGTGGATACATCTCAACACGTCGTTTACAGGATACTTTGTCAATGTTGAGTCTAATAACTCTAGTGGTCGGCCTTCCTTCCATTGCCTCCACGCCTGCAACAATTTTTGTGACAAATACATATTGAGTCTAGGAAGATTCTGTTTCATGTTCAAATTAAAAGTAGATTAACCATAACCATTAAAATCTGATGAAAGAAATCTATGGAACTAAACATTTTACATACTAATCACTTACATAGCTTAGGAGGTCCTCTGCACGATTGGATTGGTAGAAGTTATTATTCTTCTGACCAGCCACAAGCTCTAGAAGTAAAACACCGAAGCTAAACACATCCGATTTAATAGAGAATTGTCCATGCATGGCATACTCGGGCGACATGTATCCACTGCATTTAGATGTTTAAGTCAGTTCATTAGCCACCCCTTTTTTTTAATTTCAAAGTTAACTTAATCTGTCTTATGATTGATATTTTAACTTTCTAGGTTGAAAAACTTACAATGTTCCAGCTATTCTACTAGTGTTTCCTTGAGTTTCATCCCCTCCAAATATCCTAGACATTCCAAAATCTGATATTTTTGGGATCATTTTGCTGTCTAACAAAATATTGCTGGCTTTTAGATCTCGATGAATGATCCTGAGCCGAGAATCTTCGTGAAGATAAAGAAGCCCCCGAGCAATCCCTTCTATGATCTTGTAACGCTTTTGCCAATCCAAATGTGCACGCTTAGCTGGATCTGTACAATTTATTAGAACAAAATCATTTCATATTAGAGCCTAGTTTAGTAATTAAAGCATATAAGCCAAATAATTTAAAATTTAGAGGCTACCATTTCATAGTAACCTTGTTTTCTTTAGCTGTAAGGGATTAGTGTATTGGTCAAGAACTCGCTTTAGGAAGCGTGAGTCTTGAGTTCGAATCTCATTCCAACCCAAAGGTTGCTATGAAGACTAGTCGAGTGTTCTAAGAGGCTTTAGACACCTCGGTCATTAAAAAAATAACCTTATTTTCTTTAAATGGGAGAGAGATGGGTTGAAGGCCAACCAAATAAGAAGTAGTCGAGGCTTTTGTTGGGCACATATTCGTAAATGAGGATCTTTTCTTCAGCTTGGATGCAGCATCCCAAGATCCTAACAAGATTCCTGTGTTGCAGCTTAGCAATCAATACAACTTCATTCCTAAACTGGACTGAACCTTGCCCTGAGTTCCTAGAGAGTCTCTTCACAGCTATTTCTCTTCCATCTGAAAGCCCACCCTGAAATGCACACATCCAATACATAAAATTATATGAAACTGGATATTATTTTAACCATCCCAAAATTATATAGGATGGTAGGATGCTGGCTGTTTAACTAGGGCTGATTATGAGCCAGTATGGGCCCATACCAGCCCATTTAGAGAGGTTTGATCAGGCATTTGTGTTTGGAAAGCTGGACTTGGGTTTAAAAGTAATCAGCTTCCAGTAGGCCAGTTAATCTTTATGAAAATTTACAAATAGACTCTGTTTAGACAAATATTTGTGTGTAACCCTCTAAAAAATACATACATGATACATATTTTTCTAGACAAAAAAAAAAAGAAGATACATGCAAAAACATTCTGTTGGCAATGGGCTTAGTCAGATATAAGCCCAATCTATATTAAGAATCTGAATTCTTTAGAAGTGAACCTATATAGAGCATTTTAAGAGGACCAATGAAGATGAAATTTCACTAAAATATTATTTAAATGTCAGATGTGATAAGTACATTTTAAATAAATTTTTAATTTAAAAGGACTAATAAGGGTGGGAGTTTTATAGAAGTCCACTTCTAGAGGATATGGAGTCTAGGGGTTTAAAAAACGCTCAGGCCGATATATCGGCAGATATGCAAATATCGGCCGATATTTTTATCTCTCCTCCCGATATCGACATTTTCTCTCTCCATATCGGCCGATATGCATATCGGCCGATACTTTTATCTCTCCTCCCGATATCGACATTTTCTCTCTCCTCCGATATCAGAACCGTGAAAAAATCGAAAAAAACCGTGACGAACCGTAAAGAACCGCAAAAAACCGTGAAAGCCGTATCGGTCGAACCGTGATGAACTGTAAAGAACCGCAAAAAACCGTGTAAAAACCGTATCGGTGTTTTAAATAAATAAATAAATAAATAAATTTAAATACCGATATTTATGAATATCGGCCATATTGGCCGATAATACTACTGTACGGCCGATACATATCGTATTGGCCGATATTGTTCGGTTTGAAAAAACCGATATATACCGGCCGATACGATAAATATCGGCCGATATTTGAACCTTTGCTGGAGTCATATATTAAGGGGTGCTTAATTTTCCTATATATACCTCTTTGTAACTAACCAATCCAAGCAACTTAGGCATTTAGATTGACTTGTATCGGTTCTAAAGAAAATACATGGACCATTAGTGAATTTTTTATAATGATCGCTAAATTGATCATGTCAATCTTAAATAAATAAGATAAATAACTTTAATAATAATATTCATCGTTCTATTTATAACTTTACAAAAATCAAATGCATATCATACAAATTGTACAACACTACAAAGTCCAATCAAGACTTTCGTGGTGTAAAATTAACCCACAACCCAAGTACCTCCATAAAGAGAAAGTAAAGTTTCTTAAAGTCCCAATGAATTATAGTTTAATCCTTGAATTATAAATTAATTATACAATAATCAAGTAGTACCTTATAAACAGGACCAAATCCACCTTCTCCAAGCTTATTTTCATCCGAAAAATTGTTAGTGGCATCTTTGATCACACTGAAATCGAACTGCAAATGATCCAACCTTCTTGCCAAGGAATCATCACTTCTTACTGAGGGAGTGACTGCTCTGCTTTCATCTCCATCAACAGAAAGAAAGAAAAGGAAAAAAAAAAAAAAAACATGGCCACTAATTATAAATTTCAAATGAAGGCTGGAATCAAATTATATGGATTAAATAGATTTTAAATTAAAACCATTTATGATAAAAATTTGTGGATTTAAAGGGAAGAAAATACTACTCACCAATCATTGTTGTGCTTTCCCTCTTTCCGATAAGCCTTTTTAGCAGGCAAGCAAGGAGGACGCAGAGGAGAATTAGAGCAACGACCGTCGGAACGACGATGATGAGAATAATAGTTTGAGTTTTCCGGCCATTTCCTGCACAATGAAAAAAAAAAATTGCTAAATTTTTTTCCTTTAATTTCAGTGAGAGAGAAAATAATAAAAAAACAATACCACAATAAATCATGATAGAAATTAGAATCAACCAAAGCCCCCAATACGATCAAACTAATTGTAAACTTTATTTATAGAACTAATTTACTATTGCCAAACCCAAACCCAATTAAACATTTCTACACACAAGCTACCATACATAGAAATTAGAATCAAACCCACATGGGTTTTGTTGGAAATTTCGCAACAAATGTTGAGAAACAACAAATATCTTTCTCTGCAATTCTCTAAGAACTAATCCTTGGAAGAATTAAAAAAAAAAATACAAGCAATCACCAAAACAATTTCAAGTTTTTAACTAAGGGGAACTCATTTTGTCCACAACTCAGGTAGAAAGTACTTATCAGGAGTACCATTTGTTCCGGCTGCCGGAGCTGATGGAGACGAAGACCCCTGAATGAAACGGTAGAGCTCAAACCTCACATTGCAACTTGCACCAAGACTTCTACCTCCTTGTTTTCCGAAACAGCACTGTTTGATATTATCATTAGTCCTCTGTAGGCACCTGTTACAATCATCCAGTGCGAGAATTGGAAATTAAGAAAAAATAACAAAAAATGCATATTTAAAGATGAAAAAACCGTAAAACAGAGAATTAAGAATGTACGAATTTAATTGGATCCTAGGTTAAAAATGATGAAATGTTGTTTAAGATGATCTGGGTATGCTTCCAGAAGAGCAGAAATGGTTGCTCCTGGGAAAATTTCAAAGATTTGAGTGGAACATGTGAAGAAGAGTATAATTTGGTCATCGCCAATCTCGTTTGGCTTGGGAATCTTCTGAGTCCACACGTTGGCATGGAGATTGACTCTGATATCACTTGTTAGGAATAGGTATTCAGTCCAAAAGACTAGCCGGAGTGACCGAGTCCTATATGAGTTTTTAGATTTTCTCCTTCACAACCGATGTGGGATTCTTTTTTACCCCTCTCAGCTGTCATTTACAAATTTAGGCAATTTCTTTTCTCTTACTCAAAGAGCCAACTCCACTCAAATAGGATTGGAAGCAGTGGAGCAAAGACAATTGTGATTCGTGGCAGCTTCGAGGGTATACGAGAAACTGTGCCCCTGCAACATCAAAGCAGGTGGAAGGAGCACAGATTTCGTATGTCCTCAAAGATCTTTTAGACTGCAATTGTCTTTGCTTCACAATTCCATCTGCATATGGTGGCTTTTGGCATACGATAAATAAATAAGATCAGTGGCTTCGATGATGGCGACGAAGAGTACCTATTACATTCATTTGGTGTAAGATCTCTGGTGCACTGTACAAGCCCAAAAATTTTCTGGGTGGTGTTGGCATTAGCTTCTCCAGTGGCAAACATGAGCTTGGAAGCATTGAAAGCAGCTTCAGAACTGAGTTTCTTGATCAGTCCTTCCAAGGCCCGATTAAATTCTTCTGGATTTGAGGTGTTTTCATTGTTCCAAAGATTAACATTCAAAGTATCATCCACGGTAGAGAAGAATCTCTGGTCTGAGTACCGGATTCGGCAATCGTCGTCCAAATGTTGGCTCCTTTCCTGTTGGGACAGTGTTGGGATCTTTCTTGGACAGCAGTGTTGAGGCAAGATTGACAAGCTTGAGGATCAACGTCTCCCCGACAGAGAACGAGGCCGTAGACTTGGTCAGGAGGAGATCCAACAGTGTTGTTGAAGAAGCCTGTGGTGGATCCATTTGACGCTAGAGAAGACAGGAGGGGATTGAGGTTGGTTGCATAGGTGCTGCCGTTTGAGTAATTATTTGTTTCAGAACAATCAGAATAGAGAGGAACGGAAGTGGTAGGGAGGAGGATGTTGAGGATGACAAAGGCGAAACAAGGCAACAGCAATTGAAGGGGCTTCGGAACAAGGATAAGCATCTCTCTCTCGCTCTCTCTCTCTCTCACATTTGTTTTGTATTGATGTTCAACGAGAAATGGTCCCCTCTCTCTCCCCTTCTCTTCTCCTCTGTTTCTCTCTCTCTCCTCTGTTCTTCCTGTCTCTGTTTCTCTCTCTCTCCTCTGTTCTTCCTGTCTCTGTTTCTCTCTCTCTCCTCTGTTCTTCCTCGTCTCTATTTCTCTCTCCTCTGTTCTCTGTCTCTTTTCTATCTCTCTCCTATGTTCTTCCTCTGTCTCTGTCACTATTTCAATCTCTATCTGTATAATATTAAAGAGACCTGAAAATCTACATTTTAGTTACACAATTTTTTTACAGATAGTAGAAACAGATGATCGCTCATACACAGGTATATGGGAAGATTTTTTTTTAATATATGGGTCACTAAAATTATTTTAATTAAGATTAATTAAATTAGTTTTTTTTAAAAAAGTTAAAAAGAGTATAAATAATTTTAAAAATATGATTTAACTAATTTGATTAAGATAATCTTATATAAGCTATCTATTAAAAAATAACATTTATCATAAACTTATTACAGGTGTTAGATGATTGATTCTGGAGTTCCCATTTGGGCCAAATGAAACACTCAGTAATCGTTGAAGAGTCAAGAGTGGAAAAAAGAAGAAGAAAGAAAACCAGGTGTGAACAACACGACAATTCTAACAGCGATTTTTTATTTATTTATTTTTATTGCCCGTCGTGGTTTGTCGTCCTACGACTCTTGTTACTTTGTATACGGCGCTTTTAGGAGTTAGAGACCAATGAAATGACTTGCAATAGAACTTTAAATTGGAGTTATTTAGGAGAATCTCCTGCTTTTTTGGTTTGCTAAGCTTGAAATCCAAGTCAATGTGAACTGATTCATCTGAGCCATTGGTTTGCTAAGCTTGAAATCCAAGTCAATGTGAACTGCTTCATCTAAGTCATTTTGAGTTTCTAAACAATGCATGAAACCAATTGGACATGTTGCTGATATTGTGTGGGACTTGTGTGACTATTCCAATACTAATATGAACAATGAAGATATAAAAATCCTAATGAAATGTAGAGAAATATGTGAAATAAAATGATAAAATGATAACCGTTAATCCATCCAAGTGCTATTATTGCGGTCAAATTTATCTGATCTATTTATTAAATAGATTGAGTGATATTTTTGTAAGGCATGCTTTGTCAGAGGATCAACCAAGGGGTCATCTTAACCCAGTTCACTTATAACATGATCGAGTATGTAAACATTATTTTAAAATAAATAATTTCATACAGATTCTCAAAAAAAAAAAATATAATATTAAGTTGGAAGGAGCCAAAATTGATGGAAAACTTTTACCTTAGCCAATATTTTAGTTTGTTGCAACAATTATATTATTTCAAAAGTATAAGAAAGGAATGATATTTTCATGTGAGTGGGTTAGAATGGTAATTTTCTTAAAAAATTAGCTATTTTTTTCCCATAGAAATCAAATTATTTCATCATTAGGCATGTGGTGGGATCCAATCTAACCAAATTATTTTGACCTTTTATAACAGAAACCAAATGTGCTGTGCTTAGGTTCCCTATAATCTTGTCAATTTTCCAATCCACCCAAAGACCACTTCATTTACTTTGATTTTAAATAATTAAGTTACCGACCACTTCATTAAATAATTAAGTTACCGAATATAGAAGGTAATGCGGTTGAGGAGGTATTACCGACTATACTCAAATGCAAGGAGACCGACTCTGTAATCTATTTATATGTATCTCACATAAATTTCCATCTCAAACCAGATACAACACCACCGCACTGTTATATTTAAGAGTCCATCATCTCCACGGCTAGGGTTTTTCCATTGATTCTAAATAATTAAGTTACTGAATATAGAAGGTAAGGCCGTTGAGGAGGTATTACCGACTATACTCAGATGCCATGGAGACCGACTCTGTAATCTACACATACGTATCTCACATAAATTCCCATCTCAAACCAGATTCAACACCACCACCCCTTTAATAAACCCAGCCCACACATATGCTGTCCCGTAATTAATTTTCTTTTATTTTCGAATTAATCAGGCCAAATTATTAGGCGTTGCTTGATAAATACGCTATCTCCACTACTATATTTAAAGAGTCCATCATCTCCATGACTAGGGTTTTTCCATTGATTCTTTCATGGCTACCAACAACAGCATCAGATACGACTCAGCCGTATCGGCAAAAGAGAAAGCAGAAGCAAAGTTTGAGGTTCAAGACTATAAAGGTGTTGTTCATTGTGCCAACGTTGCTAAGGGTCTGTTTCCGTGCCTCGACGGCATCGATCACATGTTGGCTACCTATCAAGTTCACCTGGCCGCTGAAAAGAAAGATTGGCGTGCTGTTCTTGGTGTAGGTGCCTCAGAAAATTTAGGTGAAATCAAGAAACAATACAAGAGAAAAGCAATGTTGGTGCACCCAGATAAGAATTCTTCAGAGGTTGCTAACGACGCATTTAAGTTTCTAATGAAAGCATATGAAGTTCTTTCTATGAAGAATGAGAGATCAGAGACGGCTGCTCCCGGTTCATCATCGAATCGTCGATCTCAACCGGCTTCATCATCGAATTGTGAAACCCAACCGGCTTCATCATCGAATCGTCGATCCCAATCGGCTTCATCATTGAATCGTTGATTTGAACGATGCCCAAGATGCCAGAAGGTGTGCTCGTTCAATACTGTCTACGGCTCCTCGATCACATGCACTGATTGTGAACGTAGATTTTTTTTCAAGGATGGAATCTTCTATTATTTTGAATGTATTTAAGATATTGTACGCTCTACTTATTCATTTTCAATGGAAATTCTATTAAAATCGCCCCTCTTTGCTCTGTCTGTTTCACTGGCAATAGGCCTCTCTTTCTCTCTCTCCCTCCCTCCCTCTTTGCATCAGTCGCTGCCCTTCCTGAAGTCCGATGAGGAAGAACGGAAGAATTTTTATTTAGCAACTATTATGTCCGGCAAGTGGATTATAAGACTGACTTATAAAAAAATAAATATAACGCATTGATTGACAATGGATAATTATTTATCATCAAACCATTATTTTAGCCATATGATTTTACATTTTGAATTTTGATAACTGTAATCTATTGATTTATAAAAAATAAAAATCAAAAGATAAAATACTTATCAGATTCATCCATGGAAAAGGTTCACCAATTTCAATGCATGAACAGAGACTTCTTCATGCAACTCTCGACTCCTTCTTTTGGTGATTGGAGCATTCGTAAAATAAAAATTAAAAATAAATTAAACTAATTATGTTTTAGAGAATTAAAGAATAAATTTATAATCAATGTAAGTTTAATGGACCACATATTAAAAAAGAATGACTTTTTCAAAAGATTTATGAGTTCACAAATAACAAGATTAGAATTAGTTTCAAATTTGAAATCAATTTTAAATTCGGAGAGAAGAGATGGAAAAGATCTGACGGGAAGAGAGAAGATAACAGGGGAGAGGGATAGGTAAGAGAAACCTCAATTTTAATTCATAATATTCTTAACTACATTCCTATAAAATAAAAAACTATTTCATTTCAAATTTGATTTCAAACTTGAATGGTAAATTGATTTCAAATTGGAAACTAATTCTAATCTTGTTATTTGATTTCAAATATTTCATACATCACATTTAACAATTACGGCACCTATTGTACACTAATACTATTCAACCAAGTGTGGAGATTATCATTTAAATAATTATTTTTATGAATGTTGGGTAATTATTCATTTCCTTGATTAAATATCCTTGATATGGTTTGAGAGGTGGTTATGAAATTAAATATAGGGAACACATTTCCCAATTGTCTAATTTGTAATACTTCGCTCTAAAAGTCTCATATCGCTAGTTATATTGGAAATTCTCTAATATATAAGTGGTAGCCTTCCTCCTTCTAGCATGAGGTCTTTTGGGAGCAACAGCGAGTTAGCTCGCCAATTGAAAGTCGTGCGGGCTCTGTGTGAGGCCCCGAGTGGACAATACCATGTTAGCGGGGCGAGTCGTTACAAAATGTATAAGAACATGCTTAAATTCTCTCCCTGAAGGTGTGGGTTTGGTTGTTGTGTGTCAGAGCCGGAGATGACTTTGACTTTAAGGTGGGTAAATTGTAATACTCCGTCCCAAAAGTCTCACATTCCTAGTTGCATTGGAAATTGATATAGCACGGGTATTGACCCAAAAATTTTTATTTTTATTTATTTCCATTGCTTTATTGGTAAGATTAGATTTGTAGGATACTATTTCTATTTCTGTTAGGATACTATTTCTTTTATTTTTTATTTTTATTTTTATTACTATTTTTAGTTTTGAATTTTTATAAAAACTCCTCTCTACCATTGTAATAGAAAGATTATTGATTATGAAAAGTTATCTCCTTCCCCTCTGGGGGTGCGCTCGTCCCTCTCCCATCCCATCCGTGAATTCTGACAACCCTTCTACTCTTCTTTTCTACCGGCGACTTCATCTCTGACGGTGCTGCATAGACTCCTTGGTTTGGAGTTCCAGCAATCGGCCAGACCTCATCCATCGCCTTTCTGCTTCTCTGTTCTCACCCTCCATAGTCAGATCTGCCGCTTCTAGGCCGAGGTTTCCGCCTCCAACAACTCCAGATCTGAACCAGGCGGACGCCAAGATCCACTCCATGTATTGACTTCAACATCGCATGCAACCTGATCCTGTTCACACCCAAAACAACCCCTCCATCGTCACTCAGCCCCGTCCAACCTTCCATCTCTGTTCCCTGTTCACACCATCGTCCCTGCTCTTTTCAATACCCACTTCTGTTTCCAGTTTGTCTCTTCCCAATCCCCTTTTAATTAATTGTTTTTTTAATCATTCCCATTACCCACCAACCCACCAACCTTTTATCATACCAATTATAAGTTCATTTAGTGCCCCATAATTTATCCATTTAACCCAGTCAACCCATCTCCACCTTGAACTCGATCTCCGCTGCATAAAAAATTCTTTAGTATATAAGTGATAGCCTTCCTCCTTCTAACATGAGGCATTTTGGGAGCAATAGTAGGTTGGCTCTAATAGAATTCAATAATCTTTGATTTTACCATTGATTAAGATAATAATATATACAAAGTAAACCATAAATGAAACATACATAAAAGATTAAGTTATCCCTATATAAATAATATAAATTTAATATAACAGGCTCACTAATTAAAGTAGTGCGGGCTATGTGTGAAGTCTAGAGCGGACAATATCATGCTAGCGGGACGGGCCGTTACACAACTTCTAGAGAAGACTATGCGGACAATATCATGATAGTGGGACAGGTCATTATACAACTTCTAGAGAAGACTGCCGAAATTTCGGCAGAAATCTTGAACATTAATTGTGCACAGGGATTTAGATCTCCCCTATGTGATGATGAGATTTGAATTCTTAAATGAGAATCCTACGCTTTCGTCACGTGACGGATTGTGACATGTCGATGACACAGGCTCTATTTTTTCACTTATCTATTCAATATAACTAATTATGTAGGACTTTTGATTCATTTAATAGAAAGTCTTAGTTAAGAAAATCTAACTAGTTTAATTCTTTTATTTTATTATTATTTTTAAAATTTTAAATATAAATGTGAAATAATTTTCAGTTGTTATTAATTCGACAAAGGAACAATGATTTCTAGACACCAAAGTTTTATCAATTAAATATAAGATCATGAAAATGAATAGACTTGTACACTTAAACTTAGGCAGCCTATTCGGACACCCTTTTTCTGTCACGGAACACCCCTTTTCAAAATTTACGTGTAAATTACCATTTTATCCACCCCTTCGAACGATTATACAGCCTTCGTAAAGATCTCAAATGATGTTTAAGTAAAAAAAAATTAATTTTAAAATTTTAAAGTTATTTTTTAAGCACTGTATATTTTCAAAATTTCTCAAATTAAATATCCAGATTAATTTCGATAGCCTAATAAAAATACTTTAAGAATTTAAGGTTTTTTGACATTCCCAAATACTTAAAATACAGTGTGTTACAAATAAAGGTATCCCTTGGCTGTGTGGAAAATATATTTGGGAATATCAAAAAACCTTTAAGTTTTAAAGTATTTTTATCAGATTATCGTAATTAGTCCGAATATTCAATTTGAGAAATTTTAGAAATACACAGTGCTTAAAAAATAATTTTAAAGTTTTAAAGGAGATATCGATAATATAGAAAGTTATTTTTTAAGCACGGTGTATTTCCAAAATTTCTCAAATTAAATATTTAAACTAATTACGATAGCCTGATAAAAATACTTTAAGAATTTAAGGTATTTTGATACTCTCAAATGCTTAAAATAAAGTATTTTACAAATAAAAATATTTCAAAAAAATTTAAAAATATAAATATCATTCAAATATAAGCCGATATCTAAGCGGATATTTACTCGTATCATACGAAATATCGATCGGAACTACGCCGATATTTTTTTTAAAAAATAAAAAATAAAAATCTGACGAGCTTTTTTATCTCAATATCAACCGCATCAAAATCCCTAGATCTCTCTCCGTGCGCACCGACCGAGATTTCGACCCGCGTCTTCGCACTTAAATTCAAAAACAATACGAGGCCAATTTGGTCAAACCTGCCGAGACTCAATTTACTTATTTTCTTTCTAAATAATGTCCTCTTTTGGTTTTTTACTTTTAGCAATTACTCTCTCTGGTCGAAGGACTGACTGTCTCTCTCCTTCTCTTTGCCACGACGCTCCATTCATCGGCGTTCTGGCGAACGACAGACCCTCTCTCATGCTATCTCTCACGCACAAAAGAAAATGAAACTCGAGTTTTTTATTCTTTCCACTTCAGTCGTCGATCGGGTGTTCCATCATAGGTTTGTGGTGAAGATTAGTTTCAGGAAAGAGGTATGATTGGGAAAAGAACTGGAACTGAAACGGGGGAGAACTGTGGTGGGGAGAATGGTTCTGAATGGCCTGGATAGTGGGTGAATGGGTTTGGCTTGATCTGAAGTGGCCGTTTGTCGTTGGTTGGAAGCAGGGAATGGTGGAGGAAGAAGGACGATGTGGGTCTGGCGATGAAAGGATTGACAGGGTTAGGTGTTGCAGGATGTATTAGATCTGTCTGTGAGGAGGGATGTCAGCAATGGGACGTTGGGCTGAAAGGGGCGTTTGGGCATCTTCAGATCTGGTCAGAACGGAGGATCTGGACAGCAGTAGTACGTGCTTTGGCAGCAGTGGACTTGGCTGAAACAGAGGAACGATTGGTTGGCTGGAATTTCCTGGAATTTCACAAATTTGGTCTATAAGTGAGACAGTGGGTCAGCCGAAATTTGGTGGAATTTCCTTTTTTTTTCCTGGAAAATGAGTCCCCACTCCCCAAAAGGAAAGACTTTGACACTGAAATGATTAACCAGTACAAGGCCCTAACAAAAGAATGCAGAGTCACTAGTCATTAACAAAAAATCGTCTTAGTTTTGACAATATTTTAGGCTGTTAAGACAAATAATGTCGTGTTTCATGTTTTTCACATGGATATCATTTTCATGGGAGACAAACGCGTTATGGAATTTCGTATATACAGTCTGAAAATGGAAAAAAAAAAAAAATTACTAATATTTTAGAGTTTTCTCTAATTTTCGTTTTGTTAAAATTTATTTATTAAATTAAATTAAATTAACTTATTCGTTATTTAAGGCTAGAGCTCCTCACTAGAACTCTACATCTTCCCCTCAAGCGACTAAGATTGGAATCACTAGGCTCTTCAAGTTTCGGATCAGAACTCGGAAGAAGAGATGCATAGTTTGAAATTCAAGTTGGCTTTTCTGATAATTTCTTATCTCCAGCTGCTCTTCTTCTCCTCCACCATCTTAGCTCAACAGTCTCAACCCCACTACACAAGGTGCAGCAATACATCCAGTTACGCTTCCAATAGCGGCTTTGGGACTAATCTCAAAACCATTCTCTCTTCCCTTTCATCTAATGCTGCTGTCAACGATGGCTTCTTCAATGACACAATAGGAGATGACCCAGACCAAGTTTACGCCCTTGCCCAATGTAGAGGCGATGTAGGCCGTGATGATTGCCGGAGCTGCCTCGACGAAGCGAGTCTAAAGATCATCCAAGGATGCAACACGACAAGTGCAAGTATATGGTATGATTACTGTATGCTGAAGTATTCCAACCAAAGGTTTTTTGGAGAATTAGAGTCTTTTAGGGTCTTTGTGTGGATTGTCGAAAATACTCCTCAACGAGATGAACCCATCATCAGTGCTCGATTGTTGATGTACCCACTCATCAAAACCGCCGTATCTCAGCCGTCGATGTTCGCCGCTGCTCAAGGAGAAAGCGTGTCCGGTTTCACAAGAGGATATGGTTTTGTGCAGTGCAGACGGGATATTAGCAGAAATAAATGCAGAGAATGCTTGGGACAAATGATGGTGGATATAGAGAGATGTTGTGAGGGAAAGAGAGGATGGAGAATTATAGGTTCCAGTTGCATGATTAGATACGAGATGTACAAGTTTTTCAATTCGCCCACATTTTCACCTGGTCAGTTTCAAACTTTTTTTTTTTTTTTCTTTTTTTCTTTTAAGGATTTCTCTTAAAAAAAGAGAGAAGAAACTACTAATGGTACAACTTGAGTCGGCCTCTGTAAGAAAAACTTATAAAAATTCAATTGTATTTACCCTAAATTTAAATAAACTTGAATTGATTATTTAAATTTTATGACTACAGAGAAGGACAAAAGATTATCTACAAAAGTTGTAATCATCCTCACCGTTGGAGCATTCCTATTCATGGCCATTGTAGTTTCAATTGTATACTAGTTTCTATGGAGAAGGAAGAAATACAGACAAGGTAAATTATGAAAGCTCACTATTTAAATCTATCTCCTTTGCTTAACTATGTTGATTTGTCTTTCAGAGAAGAAGGAATTTAGCCAAGAGGTACTATTACATAATTTGGGTCCTTCGAATAGAAACACTCTGTTCTTATATGACAATAAAGAAAAAACCGCTAAAGCGAGATCTCAAGAATTACCTTTCATCGGCTTGGCTTCCATTGTAGCAGCTACTAATAATTTCTCAAGCGAAAATAAGCTCGGAGAGGGAGGGTTTGGCCTTGTTTACAAGGTAATATAATTTTTTTTATATATACATAAATCTCCTTTAAGCTCAAGATCACAATTATTTCCACATGGTTTTACGTTTATGAGATCAATATTGGACTCAATGGTCCCTATTTTTGTATTTCCCCTCATGCTAACTTACTCTTTTTCTATATTACACTTTTATTCGAAACCGAACATCTCTCTTAATAAGAGATTAAGAAAAATTTAGAATCCTAACTCAATAAGAACTCTACTCTATCATAACATGCGGCCTTTCCCAACGACCCATTGACATTGACCCATGTAAGCCCCACATGGCTTTGTGATTGGAATCCTTACAAGATTTATGTTTATCATAGCAAAAATTTGTCAACTGTGCTATGAGATTTTTTTTTTTTTTTTTTGACTACGAAGAGGGGGGAAATCTCTTTGAAACTCATTGGGTTAGGTTAGTTCTCCTAAAACCCCCACTTCAGATGACGTCCCACATCCACACAGGATAGTCACTGGTTAACACCATAGGAACTCGAACTCGCAACCTCTCTCTTCCTGAAGTTACCAGTTGAACTACCCCATGTTGGGTAACTATGAGATTTCATTTGACACGCATAATGCTTATACATGGATGGATGCTAATGGAGATTTCTCTAGTTCCCATGAATTTGTCAAGATCACTTGGATGTCCAACCTACCAATTTTCAAATCCAATCATTGGAATCTCTTGAATAGTAGAACCTCTTGCTTTGCTCTGTTTATGACTTCTCTGTAAGTCGTTTTTGTGTCTGACCCGGTCTGTGGGTCTCTCTTTGTATATTTTCAGAGCTTTTCCCTCTTGAATGAATTACTAATCTTTTCATTAAAAAAAATCTCTCTCTCTCAAATGATTAAAATGACTAAACTAATTTTGTTATTTTATTTTCTTTATGATAATTCTTTAGGTGATGTAAGCTCACTTTGTTGCCTTATTTTGAGGACATTCTTGAAAGATTTTAAGCTAATTTAGTTATTTTTTCTTTTAGGGCATTCTACCAAATAAGAAGGAAATAGCGGTCAAACGGCTCTCAAGGAGTTCGGGACAAGGCCTAGAAGAGTTCAAAAATGAGGTTACTTTAATAGCAAAACTTCAACAAAAGAATCTTGTAAGACTTTTATATTGTTGCATTGAGAAAAATGAGAAGCTACTCATCTACAAATACATGCCCAACACTAGCCTTGACTTCTTTTTGATTGGTTAGTTCTTTTTCAATTCCTTTGTTGTTGCATAAGTTTGAAAATTGTGTCTATATTCTAAATGACTTAATGGGTCTAGCAAACAATAATAAATGATAAAAGGTGTCGTAGGAACTTGTCTAAAGTACACTTTGATTATGCTTTTATACATATTAGTAGGTTTTGTGGGATTCATTGTTAATCATATAAAAAATGAGTCCTTATTTCTCCTACCAAAATATTGAAAATAGTATCAATCAATCAATTGAGCCTCTTTAATGATACTCTTTCTCTACCAAAGTAAGATAGATTTAGACTTGAATATGATAATCATACATAGTTTTGCATCTGAAATTAATTAGCATATGTCCCATTTTTCCTTTGCCAGATCCAAACAAGCGTATACAATTAGATTGGAGAAGACGTTACAATATTATTGTTGGCATAGTATGTGGCCTTCTATATCTTCATGAGGATTCATGACTCAAAATTATACATAGAGATCTAAAACCAAGCAATGTTCTGTTGGATCATGACATGAATCCTAAGATTTCAGACTTTGGCATGGCAAGAATTTTTGAAGGAAATCAATATGAAGCAAACACCAACCGAGTAGTTGGGACATAGTAAGTTCAATATTGTGTCCTGTACTTGAGTAGACATTGAGGGTTTAGAATAATAAATACTTAAACCTTCATTTTATGTATATAAGCCTTTGACAATCTTACAATATCCACACCCCAAGAAAAGATCCTGAACCCCAATTATATTAAAGTTGAGAGCTAACTTTTCATTATATTCTAATCATTGATTATTAATTTTCAAACTTTTGATTATAAACAGTGGATACATGGCTCCAGAATATGCTATGGATGGATTATTTTCTGTGAAATCGGATGTTTTTAGCTTTGGAGTTCTCCTACTTGAGATTGTGACCGGCAAAAAGAAAGGTCGCTTCATGATTGGAGAACAAGCTCAGAGCCTTCTCACATATGTAGAGATTCTTAACTTTCTTATGTAGAAGTAGCTTACAGAAGTTGAATTCTTCACCTCACTAAATGTGACTATTGCAGGCATGGCAAGTTTGGAGTTGTGGGCAAGGGTTGGAGTTGATTGATCCACAAATAGTAGAGACATGTCCAGTTGATAAAGTATTGAAATGCATTCATATTGGACTACTTTGTGTACAAGAAGATGCAGCGAAACGACCAACTATGTCAAGGGTCTGTCTCATGCTTGGGAGTGAATATGTAACTCTTCCTTCACCTACAAAACCAACATTTTATACAGGGAATATTGTCCCTATATCTGATGGACCTTCAGCAAGTGCCAAAATATGCTCTGTCAATGAGATAACAATCTCCGATATTCAAGCCCGTTAAGTATTTTCAGTGATAAGATTAATGGGCAACATTTAGAAGTTTAAGAGATGATTTGTTGTGTTAAATTATGAATCATAAATTTCATGTTTGTAAACGAGTGAGAAAAATCTGATGGAATACAAGTGTTGGATCTGATTGAACCCTTTCTCATTGACAACTCTCTGCCTGATATATATTCTAGACAAGTTCCTATGACACCTTTTATCATTTGTTATTGTTTGCTAGACCCATTAAGTCAGAGAACCTTCCACTCCCATTGAATCAAGGCTTGAATCTCCCGGCTTAGGCCAACAACAAGTGAGGTAAGTCAGGTAAGAATCTGGGCTAGCAGATTATCCATCCAAAGATCCATCAGTGAAGTTCCCAACAGCCACAGAGACTTCACTGATGGAAGTAGGAGAGAGGGGCAACAGCCTTAAGTCAACTTTCTTAATCAAAGATTGTAAACACATCATATGGGCTATGGATTTGTCCTTTCCAGCTCAAGTACGAAAATATGTTCTTTCACAGATAAAAGTACAATAAAAATTTAATTGAGTCTCCATGGGAGAACAAAGTAGAGCTGAATACAAAACAAAGCGGGCTATAATACATTCTCAAAATTGGCTTGCTGCACACAACAATTCATAGTCTCATCTCTCTCACAAGCACTTCACTAGACATGGAATTTGTTTTTCATTCAATCTTTCAGTTCCTATTATGCTCTCAGAAGCCACAACACCCAGCAATTCACAGCACATTCAGATTGAAATGCTTGCATAGATGATTGAAGGTCTACAATGCGCATTTTTCAGCTCTTCTTTAGGCCACTTGAAAGAGCAGGAAACAACTGAACAAGACACCTTCTCTAAAGGGAGCCGAAAAGCGGAGTATAAACCCCTGTTAGCCACTTGAGGAGAGAGTTTTGTTGCATTCCACTCTTTAAGGATACGAGATAACCGTTACATTCTCCAACTTCAAATCGATATTACTGATCAACAAACTACTGAACCATTCCCCATCTTGAGTTATAGCTTCCCAAAAACACACTAGTTTGTGACAAGTGAAACCAATCTCTTGACAAGACAAATAATACTCAAAGCAGCCCTAAGGGTATCTTCAGATTGATAGAAAACATTTAGGGGATTAGGGTTTTCTCCTATAGACAGATTCCTATGATCTTGTTTGATAATCATAGGTTGAAAGTTATAAGGGGAACAGAGAAGAAACCCTCATTTCTACTCATGAAGGTCGGCATACTCTTCTTTTATCCTATTCACTACCAGAAAGTGGAAGTAGAAGAAGCCCTCACTCTACTCATTTCACCCAATCTGAAGGCACCCGAAATCCTACCTTGAATGTTATATAAAAGAGAATTAGACAAATTAACTGATCTCATTTGTGATCTCTGTCTTGAGCTAATGATGAAACTGTACTCCGGTCACATTTTTCCTTCTTCCTACACATTGATATCATCTTGGGTCTAATTGTGTGATCGTCGCATCATTTGTGGTGGTGGTTATCAATTTACTTGAAGATTCACCAGACTCACTTATCTGCGAATTGTTCTCTTTGGCAAGGATATCAGTTTCCATTCTAGTTGCTACAAAATAAGCAGGAGGTGATGGTGCCGGAACCGTGGTGGAGCAGCTATCGAGCATGAAAACAACTGATGACATGGTAGGGCGGTCAGAAATACTCTCTTGAACACACAACAAACCGATGTGGATACATCTCAACACGTCGTTTACAGGATACTTTGTCAATGTTGAGTCTAATAACTCTAGTGGTCGGCCTTCCTTCCATTGCCTCCACGCCTGCAACAATTTATGTGACAAATACATATTGAGTCTAGGAAGATTCTGTTTCATGTTCAAAGTAAAAGTAGATTAACCTGATGAAAGAAATCCATGGAACTAAACATTTTACATACTAATGACTTACATAGCTTAGGAGGTCCTCTGCACGATTGGATTGGTAGAAGTTATTATTCTTCTGACCAGCCACAAGCTCTAGAAGTAAAACACCGAAGCTAAACACATCTGATTTAATAGAGAATTGTCCATGCATGGCATATTCGGGTGACATGTATCCACTGCATTTAGATGTTTAAGTCAGTTCATTAGCCACCCATTTTTTTTTTTACTTCAAAGTTAACTTAATCTGTCTTATGATTGATATTCTAACTTTCTAGGTTGAAAAACTTACAATGTTCCAGCTATTCTACTAGTGTTTCCTTGAGTTTCATCCCCTCCAAATATCCTAGACATTCCAAAATCTGATATTTTTGGGATCATTTCGCTGTCTAACAAAATATTGCTAGCTTTTAGATCTCGATGAATGATCCTGAGCCGAGAATCTTCGTGCAGATAAAGAAGCCCCCGAGCAATCCCTTCTATGATCTTGTAACGCTTTTCCCAATCCAAATGTGCACGCTTAGCTGGATCTGTACAATTTATTAGAACAAACTCATTTCATATTAGAGCCTAGTTTAGTAATTAAAGCATATTAGCGAAATAATTTAAAATTTAGAGGCTACCATTTCATAGTAACCTTGTTTTCTTTAGCCCTAAGGGATTAGTGTATTCGTCAGGAACTCGTTTTAGGAAGCGTGAGTCTTGAGTTCGAATATCATTCCACCCCAAAGGGCTTGCTCTGAAGACTAGTCGAGTGCTCTAAGAGACCTCAGACACCTCGATCATTAAAAAAATAACCTTATTTTCTTTAAATGGGAGACAGATGGGTTGAAGGCTAACCAAATAAAAAGTAGTCGAGGCTTTTGTTGGGCACATATTCGTAAATGAGGATCTTTTCTTCAGCTTGGACGCAGCATCCCAAGATCCTAACAAGATTCCTGTGTTGCAGCTTAGCAATCAATACAACCTCATTCCTAAACTCGACTGAACCTTGCCCTGAGTTTCTAGAGAGTCTCTTCACAGCTATTTGTCTTCCATCTGAAAGCCCACCCTGAAATACACACATCCAATACATAAAATTATATGAAACTGGATATTATTTTAACCATCCCAAAATTATATAGGATGGCAGGATGCTGGTTGTTTAACTAGGGCTGATTCTGAGCCAGTATGGGCCCATACCAGCCCATTTAGAGACGCTTGATCAGGCATTTGTGTTTGGAAAGCTGGACTTGGGTTTAAAAGTAATCAGCTTCCAGTAGGCCAGTTAATCTTATGAAAATTTACAAATAGTCTCTGTTTAGACAAATATTTGTGTGTAACCCTCTAAAAAATACATACATGATACATATTCCTCTAGACATAAAAAAACTACATGCAACTTTCTGTTGGCAATGGGCTTAGGCAGATATAAGCCCAATCTATATTAAGAATCTGAATTCTTTAGAAGTGAACCTATATAGAGCATTTTAAGAGGACCAATGAAGATGAAATTTCACTAAAATATTATTTAAATGTCAGATGTGATAAGTACATTTTAAATAAATTTTTAATTTAAAAGGACTAGTAAGGGTGGGAGTTTTATGAAAGTCCACTTCTAGAGGATCTGGAGTCATATATTAAGGGGTGCTTAATTTTCCTATATATACCTCTTTGTAACTAACCAATCCAAACAACTTAGGTATTTAGATTGACTTGTATCGGTTCTAAAGAAAATACATGTACCGGTAGTGAATTTTTTTTTATGATCGCTAAATTGATCATGTCGATCTTAAATGAATAAGATAAATAACTTTAATAAAAATATTCATCGTTCTATTTATAACTTTACAAACATCAAATGCATATAATATCTGCAAGAATCATACAAATTGTACAACACTACAAAGTCCAATCAAGACTTTCGTGGTGTAAATTTAACCCCCGACCCAAGTACCTCCATAAAGAGAGTAAAGTTTCTTAATGTCCCAATGAATTATAGTTTAATCCTTGAATTATAAATTAATTATAATTTAATCTATTAATTATAGAATAATCAAGTAGTACCTTGTAAACAGGACCAAATCCACCTTCTCCAAGCTTATTTTCATCCGAAAAATTGTTAGTGGCCTCTTTGATCACACTGAAATCGAACTGCAAATGATCCAACCTTCTTGCCAAGGAATCATCACTTCTTACTGAGGGAGTGACTGCTCTGCTTTCATCTCCATCAACTGCAAGAAAGGAAAAAAAAAACCATGGCCACTGATTATAAATTTCAAATGAAGGGCTGTAATCAAATTATATGGATTAAATAGATTTTAAATTAAAACCATTTAAGATAAAAAAATGGTGGATTTAAAGGGAGAAAATGCTACTCACCAACACCAATCATTGTTGTGCTTTCCCTCTTTCTGATAAGCCTTTTTAGCAGGCAAGCAAGGAGGATGCAGAGGAGAATTAGAGCAACGACCGTCGGAACGACGATGAGAATAATAGTCCGAGTTTTCCGGCCATTTCCTGCACAATGAAAAAAAGAAAAAGAAATTGCTAAACAAAAATTCCTTTAATTCCAGTGAGAGAATTTTTTTTTTTTAAAAAAAAACACAATACCACAATAAATCATGATAGAAATTAGAATCAACCAAAGCCCCCAATAAGATCAAACTAATTGTAAACTTTATTCATAGAACTAATTTACTATTGCCAAACCCAAACCCAAATAAACATTTCTACCCACACAAGCTACCATACATAGGAATTAGAATCAAACCCAATCCCAATATGATCAAGGTAATCTAGCACTTGATAGAAGGAACGGGTGAACACATATATCACTAGTTTACAATTACCAAAGGCATAAACCCAATTCTATCCACATGGGTTTTGTTGGAAATTTCGCAACAAATGTTGAGAAACAACAAATATCTTTATCTGCAATTCTCTAAGAACTAATTCTTGGAAGAATTAAAAAAAAAAAATACAATCAATCACCAAAACAATTTCAAGTTTTTAACTAAGGGGACCTCATTTTGTCCACAACTCAGGTCGAAAGTACTTATCAGGAGTACCATTTGTTCTGGCTGCCGGAGCCGATGGAGCCGAAGACCCCCCAAAGAAACGGTAGAGCTCAAACCTCACATTGCAACTTGCACCAAGAATTCTACCTCCTTGTTTTCCGAAACAGCACTGTTTGATATTATCATTAGTCCTCTGTAGGCACCTGTTACAATCATTCAGTGCGAGAATTGGATATTAAGAGAAAATAACAAAAATGCATATTAAAAGATGAAGAAAAAATCTTAAAACAGAGAATTAAGAATGTACGAATTTAATTGGATCCTAGGTTAAAAATGATGAAATGTTGTTTAAGATGATCTGGGTATGCTTCTAGAAGAGCAGAAATGGTTGCTCCTAGGAAAATTCCAAAGATTTGAGTGGAACATGTAAAGAAGAGTATAATTTGGTCATCGGCCATCTCGTTCGGTTTGGGAATCCTCTAAGTCCACTTGTATTGGCATAGAGATCGACTCTGATATTACTTGTTAGGTTAATTTCTCATTCACAACCGATGTGGGACTCTTGTTTACCCCTCTCAGCAGTCATTTACAAATTTAGGCAATTTCTTTTCTCTTACTCAAAGAGCCAACTCCACGCAAATAGGATTGGAAGCAGTGGAGCAAAGACAATTGTGATTCGTGGGAGCTTCGAGGGCATATGAGAAACTGTGCCCCTGCAACATCAAAGCAGGTGGAAGGAGCACAGATTTCGTATGCCCTCAAAGATCTTTTAGACTGCAATTGTCTTTGCTTCTCAATTTCATCTGCATATGGTGGCTTTTGGCATACGATAAATAAATAAGATCAGTGGCTTCGATGATGGCGACGAAGAGTACCCATTACAATCATTTGGTGTAAGATCTCTGCTGCACTGCACAAGCCCAAAAATTTTCTGGGTGGTGTTGACATTAGCTTCTCCAGTGGCGAACATGAGCTTGGAAGCATTGAAAGCAGCTTCAGAACTGAGTTTTTTGAGCAGTCCTTCCAAGGCCCGATTAAATTCTTCTGGATTTGAGATGTTTTCATTGCTCCAAAGATTAACATTCAAAGTATCATCCACGGTAGAGAAGAATCTCTGGTCTGAGTACCGGATTCGGCAATCGTCGTACCAAATATTGGCTCCTTTCCTGTTGGGACAGAGTGTGGATCTTTCTTGGACAGCAGTGTCAAGGCAAGATTGACAAGCTTGAGGATCAACGTCTCCCCGGCAGAGAACGAGGCCGTAGACTTGGTCAGGAGGAGATCCAACAGTGTTGTTGAAGAAGCCTGTGGTGGATCCATTTGACGCTAGAGAAGACAGGAGGCTATTGAGGTTGGTTCCATAGATGCTGCCGTTTGTGTAACTATTTGTTTCAGAACAATCAGAATAGAGAGGAAGGGAAGTGGTAGGGAGGAGGATGTTGAGGATGACAAAGGGGAAACAAGGTAACAGCAATTGAAGGGGCTTCGGAACAAGGATAGGCATCTCTCTCTCCCTCTCTCTCTCTCTCTTACATTTGTTTTGTATTGATGTTCAACCAGAAATGGTCCCCTCTCTCTCCCCTTCTCTTTTCCTCTCCTCTGTTCTTCCTCTGTGTCTCTGTTTCTATCTCGATCTTCTTCTCTCTCTCCTTCTCTCTCTCTCCTCTGTTCTTCCTCTGTCTCTCTCTCTCTCTCTCTCTCTCTCTCTCCTCTGTTCTTCCTGTGTGTCACTATCTCTTATCTCTATCAGTGTAATATTAAAGAGACCTGAAAATCTACATTTTCGTTACACAATTTTTTTACAGATTGTAGAAACAGATGATCGCTCAGACACTTAGGTATATGCGAAGATGTTTTTTAATATATGGGTCACTAAAATTATTTTAATTAAGATTAATTAAATTAGTTTTAAAAAAAAGAAGTTAAAAAGAATATAAATAATCAAATTTTAAATAATTCAAAAAATATGATTTAATTAATTTTGATTAAGATAATCTTATATAAGCTATCTATTAAAAAATAACGTTTTCAATAAACTTATTACAGGTGTTAGATGTTTGATTCTGGAGTTCCCATTTGGGCCAAATGAAACACTCGGTAATCGTTGTAGAGTCAAAACTGGAAAAAAGAAGAAAGAAAGCCGGTCTCTTCTAATCCTATCTCCGTTTGACCACTGACTTCAAAAACTAGAAATAGTCCAACCGAGTGGTAATTTTTTTTATTTAATTTGTCATTTTGATCCAAACTCAATTTGAAAAAAAAAAAAACAATTTTAGATAAAATAGATCTAAAATACACTATTTATCCTTTTCGATAAATAACTTAACTCAATCATGATTTTTTAATAAATGTATGAAATTGAGTTCAAATAAACAAATTGATAAACCCAACATAAACACTAGAAGTGAGACTAATCTCATGTGTAAATCTCTCAATTCATATATATTGGTTAGTCGATGGAAAGCAATTTTATAGAATATGACCTACAGGAGTTGAACATTAATCAAATTTAAGACCGAGACGGGTCTTAAACATCAAACCAAAAGATAAACATCTCTCTCTTGATGTTGAACCAGAAATAATGAGTCTCTTGTGTATGTCTTTGTCTGTTTATGTACAGTTCAATTTGACTCCAAAGTACATCACTTATTCTTATGGATTAGAATCTCATCAAATTTGATCTCGTGCGAGTTAGATTAATCTAACTCTATAAAATTTACATTGTCGGATAAAATTAAATTTTCAGAATTCTAAAAATACAGTTCTAATTATTTAATCAAAATGATTTTTCAGATGCGATATTCAAATAATGATCTTTCCAGCCAATCCATTCATATGTGCCCACATGAGCACTATATGAGATCCATGTTTTTTTTTTTTTTAATTTATGTTATAAATATATAATATAACTTGTGGACTCATTTTCTAAAGTTTTGTAAATGATGCCAACACTCGACAAATAAGAATGGCAATGAATTAAGTCAATTTGATTTGATTAAGTTATAGATAATAATATATTTTAATTTTAGCACAATTAAATTCATTTTTTTTAATCTTGACTCAATTTGAACCATTTTTCAGTTGTAATGTATATATACTAGTATAATACAACTATTATACTTTAAATATAAATTATTTAAAAAGTCAAAATATAAAAAATATATTACAATAATGAGTCAATAGAAATAATTTGCCACAACTAAATTAAAGGTCAACTCTTATTTATTGAGATAAAAAATTTAAATGACAAAAATAAAATAAATAAATTTATATATTTATTATAAAAAGTTGAATTGTTTTAAGAATCATAGAGTGGGTGATTCATATCCTTAATCAACTATCACAAAGTATTAATTAGAGTACAGAACCAAAGTCAACAAGTCAACGCGGCAAAGTCATTTTCTAGTTTTCAACGGTGTGAACAACACGACAATTCTAACAGCGATTTTTTATTTATTTATTTTTATTGGCCGTCGTTGTTTGTCGTCTTACGATTACTTTGTTTATATGGCGCTTTTTTGTGAGTCTTCCACACTGTTGACCCAACCAATGACTTCCTAACATCTTTTATTAAAAAGTGAACGGCCTCATTTGTGTTTAGACCTTACTCTACTTTTGGTAAGATTTAAAAGTAAAAAGAGATACTTTAGATCTGATTGTCTGCATCTTATTAAAGATATACTCTACAGCTTTACGAATTTAGTTGCTACAAATATTATGAAATGAAACAGGGTGGAAAATTCGATATCGATCGAGGAGATATATATATATTTTTTAAAAAATGATAATAATATTAATCAATATAATACGATCGAAATATCAACTGATATTTAAATCTCTGATGTGAAGATCCACATCCAAGTCTAGCCACTTTTGTTTACTTTAGTGACCACTAATCAGTGACCACTAACCACCACTAATGTGGCAACAGCAGCCAGGATTGACTCCATTATTGATCCTAATGGAAACTAATAAGGAATTTTTTGTGGTCTACAACAAAGTATCAAGATAATAGCCATGCTATGTAATTTCACTATCATTAAATTAGTACTTAAAGTAAAATTGATTATTTATTAAAAAGCTATAAAACTTTCTAAAATAACATGAAAATTAATGTGTTTTATGTGACAAATTAATATGTTTTCAAATTTAACAGGTTTTTACATGCAAAATACTGATTGCTATTAATATCCAAGATTTATCAGAACTGTGACAAATTCTCGATAAATGGTAATATCGTGATAATATCCTAATAAATTCACGGTAAATTTCTTATTGATATTTTATTTATTAAAATTTTAAATATTATATTTTTCACAAGATTTTTCGGTTAATTTCTCAATAAAAATTCAAAAATTCAAAAATATTCTAATATTATCAATCACCGTTAATATCTCGAGAACGGTATTTAAGACAATGGTGTCAGATATACAGTCACCACATGAAAATAATTTATCAAATCTAAATATAAAAAGGATAATCTTAGATTGATAGGATAAATGTATAAAAATCAATAGCACAACTAGTAAGACTTCATTATTATAGAGTGAAGACTATGGGTTTAAGTCCTATGATTGTCAAATTTAAATATGAAAGGCCAATCTCATCTTAGTGGGATGAATGGCTTAAGCTGTGATGATGATGACGATGATGAATATCAGCTGAAATTTCAAACTTAGGTTGGGAGAGGAAGATGATGTTGTATGTAGGGCCGCTACATGATCCATGCAAGGCCCAGGCCCTGTCCAGCTAAGCTTTCAATGGGTTAGATTTTGGCTGTATTTATAGAACCGAGAGCTGGCCCTTGGCCTTTTTCCATTCTCGATATATAAATAGCCATCATCGTTCTACAGGGCTATAAATCTCGGCCGACAATGTGTATCAACTAGAGAAAAAAGAAATCAGCCGATTTCTTCTTTTTTTTAAAAAAAAATATCGGTTGTGGGTCCGCTCGATATCTCGGTTGATATTTATATTTTTTAGTTTTTTTTTAAAACAGCCTTTTTTTTTAAAATGAATTTGTTCAAAAAAAAAAGTCACCGAGATTTCTGTAAAAAAAAAAGAATTTTGAAGAAAGAGAAAAAAATTCGGCCGAGATTTATGTTCACCCAGTGAAGAGAATTTTGATTTGTATTAGAAACTGAGGAGAATTCAGTAAAAATTCTTCTCCCAGTGAGATTTCTCCAAACACTGTAATTTGTCATTGACACAGAAGATGTTGATATAGTAGATTTATTTGTCATTGAATTCCCTTGGATATAGTTTTTAGAGGGTGAATCTCATGCGTTCCGTGTTGTGAATAGAAGACACAGAGCTCGACCCATGACCGGACCAATACATATCTGATAATCATGCTCCACATAACCTAACACTCAGCCTCACACCTCAGGCTTGATTCACAAGAGTCTTCTATGAAAACATCTGATTCAGTGTGGAGGACAATCTGGTCTAACGGAATAAGTACCGCTAAAAAACGAAGGTGGTGCCTTAGGCTTCCGAGTAATCGATTCGCCATTCAGCATGAGAACAACTTCATTCATTGTTGGTCTTTCACCTGGGTTCTCTTGAACACACAGTAATGCTATATGAACGCACCTCAGCACCTCAGTTATGGAACATGACTCCACTGAAGTTGGGTCCATCAGTTCTAGAACTTTGCCTTCATTCCAACGCTTCCATGTCTACAGAGTTCCACAAAAAAGTGGACCTAATTAGATGCATTCTGAGAAGGGTTGTAATTGAGACATTCCCATTTTTAACACGAGGAGACACTGGTTGAAAATTCCTACCACTTATGTGTGAAATAGTCAAAGCGAGGAAATACTTACATAGCTTAGAAGGTCTGGTTCAGAGTCTGATGGGTTGAGATCATTGTTTCTTCGGCCACTCACAATTTCTAGCACTAAGACCCCGAAGTTAAAGACATCGGACTTCACCGATAATTTCTCCCGTGCTGCATCTTCTGATGTTGCAGATTCACTGCACAAAATCAAGAATGTGTGGGGGATCACCATCAGCATTTAATCAAAATTTTAGTTAGTTCTATTCTTAGATTTATGCAATGCTATACACTACATGCAAAATAGATGCTCAAATGAGAAAGATAATAGAGGAGAACAAGGAAAACTGAAGGATGCTTATATCTTCATAGAAAGCAATACATCCCTCTTCTTTTAAATTCAAAATAACTGACACAATCTCATTTGAAATGAGGAATCTTACTTTGTTCTGCGTATTTGACTCCTGCCCTGACTTTGGTTTTCTCTGAAAAGCCTTGCCAAGCCGAATCCTGAAATTTTAGGTTCAAATTCACTGTCTAGAAGAACGTTCTTCGCTTTCAAGTCCCGATGAACAATTTTGTATGGGAATTCATAATGGATATACAAGATCCCCTGAGATATTCCTTTGATGATCGTGAAGCGCCTGTCCCAACTTAGTTGTCCACGTTTTGTTCTATCTGCAGATGGTAAAGACAATTGCCGTCTTTATTATGATAAACAATGGCACTATATCAATTTGTTCTTATATTTTGACATTATAAACATTAAGCATTTAAACCGGGGAGTATTAGATCTGCCTGTTAAGCATGAAATAGAGACTTATTCTGCTATTTTGTGGATTTTTGATCCATTTCTTATGCAAGTAGAGTGCTATAGAAAAGGAAGATAGATTAGGTATTTAGATCAGTATTTTTTTCTCTCTTTCATCTGTGTTCTAGATCATGATCACAATGATAAATTTTCAAGTGATAGGGGAAAAAAGTTTGCAGTCTCCTCCCTAATGTGTTTTCTTATGCTCTCATAGAACAAAAATGGATCACATCTTTCAACACTAAATATATAAGATATAAAAATGATGAAATGATATAGACTTGATTAGGGTCCAAACCAAATAAAAACTGGTCTAAGCTTCTGTTCGACACATATTCGTAGACGAGAAGCTTCTCTTCTCCTTCCATACAATAACCCAGAAGCCGGACAAGGTTTGTGTGTTCTAGTGTTGCAGTTACTGTTGCTTCATTCTTCCACTGCTCCATACATTGCCCTGAATTCCATGAGTGTCTTTTCACAGCTATTTCTCTCCCATCTAACAGCTTCCCCTGCAAACAACACATGAAAGTAAATAGGGGGTTGGCATCATTAGTTTGTGAATCATCCACATAATGAATTAATAGCCCTCCCACAATATGGTGCTAGATTTCAATTTTCGAAATCGTAAGTACTTATGTTCACTGATAAATGGAATGGTTTTTCATTATTCTTTTCATTTTGGACACCAGATTAGTCAACATGGTTTTCAGTTTCCATGCCATCCTCAATACACAGATGAAATGAGTGACCATTTTCTTGGTGGAAACATACATAAACTTACACAAATTGATTACTCTAAGTGCACCCTGTCATGTTGTATGGTAGCTTTACAAAAGAAGCAAATCAGTACCTTGTAAATAGATCCAAAACTGCCCTCTTGCAACTTATTTTCATCGGAGAAATTAGATGTCGCAGCTAGTATAGTATCCAAATCAAAAGAATGTGACCCAGAACTCTCAGTTTCTGGTCCAACTGCATTAATAGCAGAACAAAATTTAAAAAAGAAACCTAGAAAGAGATTAGAAAGCATAACAAGTACACGGGTACAGGGCATTTACCTCTAGGATTCTCATTACCCTTCTGCTTCATCAGAAAACAAGCACAGACAATAGAAATGAACATGACTAGGACGATAGTCACCGACATAGCAGCAAAGAGAATGTATTTTGTTATGTTATTCCTGCGAGCTACCGACAGATAAGAGAGTAAATTAAAATGTATACAAATTTCTGTCACTAAAACAACTAGTGCTCAGTAATCCAAACATAACATGTATACTACTGACTATCTTGGAAATCTTTAGACAATCTTCACGAAATTGAGTATAAATTTAATGAAGTGTATAATCTTTGTAGCCTTGTCACTGTAGTTGTTAAGGAACATCATGGGTGTGTTCTGGACATAGCAATACAATCCAATTTCTTTGAAGCATTAACAAGGCACGAAGCATCATAAACTATATTATGAGATTACAAGTGAATTTGGATGCGTTCTTAATCGCAACGATCTTGATCAGTTTGACAGAAAAGATGGCTAGTCATTCTGCTGTGAATTGGAGTCAATTTTCCCCCTACTTCTCTGCCCATAATGAATATTGGTAAAACATAGAACCATGAATCTTAGTATTTAAAATGTAGGCAAGTGACTCTCGTATCTTTCCATCAGAATACTGTCACAACTGAGTGTCTCTTGTTACTAATATGCTGCAATTCCTGTTCAAGATCTTCCTTAATAGAAAAAATTAAGATGGGTGATCCCCTGAATTCTTAGTTTAAGAATTAAGATTTCAATAAATCAACCCAAAGTTGGATTGGAACCTAAAGCTGGTCAATTAACATCCAATTGCTCTACTATTGATCTGCTGAGAAATAACAGGAGTTTAGATCTTATAGAGTTCAATTCCCATTCTCAACACGACTAATATGAGCCTGAAACTTCCTTTGTGACTCCCATAACTTCTTTGGAATGGCTCTGTTTCATGCCTCATTTCATGGGGTATCAGATTGAAAAATTCAAGGATATATTTGTTGATGAGAAAGAAAAAGACGAAGTGGAAGCTAGTGATCATCCATGAACTTACCCGTGTCTATTGACGGAGTAACCGCATTCGTATTCCTGTTGGGCGGTGGAGGAGACTCGAAGAAACGATAACTTTCATACCTCAAAATACAGCCCGGAAGGGGAACTCTCCCACTTTCTTTTTGACAACAATTAGGAATTTGTTGTACAGCAAATTGCAGACATCTCTTGCAATCAGACCTTGACAAATCTCTAATACACTGAACCATGCCATAGACAGTCTGATTCTGATCCAACATACTTTCTCCAGTTACAAACATAGGCAACCGTGAAGGGGACGTGGCTTGATTTGTTAGATTCATCAGAAAATTACGCAGATTGAAATAATAAGCTATATTGTCCAACCCCACAGATGAGAGGAAACGCCGATCCGAGTAGCGCAGAATACAGTAGTCATACGATAAAATTGCACTTCTTCGCATTGGGCACGTCTGGTTGATTCCTTCTCTTGCTCTTTCAATGCAATCCCGGCACATCTTGGCCGGGACATCGGCTCTACATCGCACAAGGCCAAAAACCTTATCAGAATTTTCTCCGGTAACATTAAATGAGAAGCCATGTTGTTGAGGACCAAGGAGAATTAGTGAATCAAGGAGCAGGTTAAGGTTGGCTGCAAAGATTCTATTGGCAGAGTAATTTGCAGCATTAGAACATTTGAATGGGACAGGCCGGAGGGCGTCGGAGCTTTGGAAGAGAGGTAGAAAGGTGAGCAAAATGGTGAAAAATACAATCATTTCCTCTTGTTTATGAATGAGCAACATCCCTTCAATGAATGGAGGAGAGATCAGAGATGGAAAAAAAATATTAGTACCAGTAGTACTAATGTAGGAAGTTCTTGTGTTAAAAAATGCATGAAAGTGCTCAATATCTATCAAGTTGACTTGACTGATAGACCTGAGATTAATGATTTAAAAAATCTTTTCAGTCCAGCCTCAATTGATATCAATATGATAACACGAATGGATTGGTCGAGTGATTGAGACACAAGACTTTAGAATTGTAGTTTTGAGTTCAATTTCTAGTAACTTCAATGAAGGGCCATTCTTCGTAGGATATATAGAGAGTAAGGTCCCACCGTTTGAAACTGGCATATGTGTGTAGAGAGGCAGACACGTGCCCCGAAGGACTTGTTCGGCGAGACACGTGAATACCTTCGGTCATTAAAAAAAAAAAAATTGATATCAATATGATTCAAACTCAATCGCATTTGTTAGAACTCAACTATTTTCATATCTTTTAATTGAGTTCAAATCTTATCCCACCTCAAAAGACTACTCTTTCTAATTGTACACGGTGCACGTGAGAAGGAAGACTCGCAAATGTCTTGAAAGTTAGTCGAATGCTCTAAGAAACTTTACACGCCTCGATCATAAAACAAAAAAAAAATCTAATTTCAATTAGACTGACATACATTATAGATACCATGGATTATATCAATTCAAGAATTAATACTTCTATTGACATTAAGTCTTAAGTCTTGTTAACAATTATAGAAAAATCTCAATATTCAAGAGATTTTTTTTTTTTTTTACTTTTAAAAATGAAGATCAACTGTAAAATTAACTAAACTTTTAACGGTGAATCTTGTTTAATTATTTAACTATATCATAAATCTATTTTCTGACAAATGGCTATAAATGTCCATACAAGAAAAACATGTGTAAACATGTTTTTAGTTTCTTCTAGTTAGGAAACGAAGACGATGACGTTTGACCAGGACCCATTAGTCATGCCGTGTGGAATCTTCAACAAGGACTGATACGCGTACAAAGAAATTTCCTTTGCTGCTTAATTCTTATTATATTAGTTTTCAGTCTCAAAAGGAGAAGACTTTTGTGTGGAAATCCAACAATATAAGAAGTGTCACTATGAAATCGATCCTGGCCATTCAAAATGTAAATTTATTAGTTTACAATTTAGAAATTAGAACCACGCATTTATGGCCATAAAATGGTCATTAGTCAGTCAATAATCGAAAGTATAACTATAAAATGTCCAAATTTCAAAAGTGACGGGCAAATGGAGAGAGACAAAAGTAAGAAAGCCCGGCCGGGTTTTTCTTTCTATAGTTCATTATTTTTAAAAGGCAATTTATTTATGATAAATTTAAATTTCAAGTCACATTTAAAATATTATTTGTACTAAAAGTATAATTATCATTTTTAAACTCAAATTAAATTTAGTTTGATCCGATCTCATTCGTTCAATTTCATAATTCTTATTTACTTTATTTTTATTTTTTTTCTCTTTAAAACATTATTTTCCACTGTTATTATAGTATTACAAATATAATATAATCTCTAATTGTTAATAATTTTTAACATGATTCTACTTCTACAATGTTATGCAAGCTTCATCACTTCAAAAAGGCTATTACTGTAATACCCTGACCCAGATTAGGCGTGTTTTACCTCATTAATCGTGTTTAGCCGGTTGATCTGAAGGTTTTCAGTCAGGGCTTTGAGGAAAGCCCAAGCGAGGCCCAATCCGAGCTCGTAAACTCAGAGATTCAACCCGTTCAGCTGGAGGGGTATTTTGGTAATTTACCACTTGTTATGCATATTTATATAAATTGTGTGATTTGGTGATTATTATTGATTGATAATGCTCTCCTTATGGAATGATTTGCATTCTAAGTTTAAAATGAATTTATTTTTCAGAAAATGATATTAAAATATCGCCCGAAAGAGAGTTTTAATTATTTAAAATATTTTCGGGAAGGAGTTAAATTTCGAAAACGGTACCGGATGTTAGATCATTTTAAGAAAGATCTAGATATTTCATTTCACTTGAAAATGAGATTTACAAATTGTTTATTTTAACATTTGTTTACTTAAGTAATTATGAGTAAAATATGATTTTTGTTTAAATCAAGGGTTTTTTTTTTGAGAAATAAAATCTGAAATTTTTATGGTGACCTAGGTTTTCAAAACCCAACCCATCTATAAGGTTGGATCCAGTTTTTGAGGTCTTAAATTATCACCTTTAGTTTAAAAATCAAATTTTTATAAAACTGGGACTTAACTGCAATATGGAAAAATAGTGGAGGGCTGATCTGCAAAACCCGACGGTTCCTGTAGCAGCATCAGCCACCACCGCGTGCAAGCGTGCTCTGCCGATCGGCCAAAATCCCGGCTGATCATCACCTCCCCGATGTGTTGTCCCATCCCCCGATTTTCGGCCAGAAATCTATAAATTCGGCCCCTTTCAACCGTTTAAACTCCCAGCAATTCTTCTCTTCTCTGCTCTCTGTAAAGCCGAGCCCCTCCCTTCTCTGTTTTTCAGTTACTGTTGCTTAAGTGGAAGATTTTCCAAAAACCCGATTTTCAACCCACGAATCGAAACCAAGGTATCCATTGCATTCCTCTCTCAATTCTAACCAATTTAGAATCAAGCAAAATCGAAATTGACCCCGTTTTGATGGAGAAAAACCAGTTTTAAGTTTTAAGGAAAACCATGGGTTTTATGTACCCGTGAGGATCTACCCTTAAAATCGGATGGCCCCTTTAGCTTTCAAGCTCCAAACCAATCCCTGTGTAAAGAGGACTCTCAGAGGAGTCCATCAAACCAGACCGATGTGAAAAACGAATCCGGGAAGCCCTCCCTTCTTGGAATCGTATTTCACTGTTCATCCGCCGTCACTGTCGGCTGCTGCAGACAGTTGAGGAAGACGACTCTCGGAAGGTCCGAGAGCAGTTCTTCGGAAGGTCCGAACCTTCGGACGGTCTGACCCTCGGACGTTCCGAGCTTCAACCCGAAGCCCAGACTGCCCGAGGCGAGCCAGACCCCTTTCGGAAGGACCGAGCCAGCCCGGAAGATCCGAACACCTTCGGAAGGTCCGAACCCAGTCTTCGGACGTTCCGAGCTCTGTAGACCCACCGAGACTTCTGTTTTCTGTTTTTACCAGTTCGGATGGACTTCGGAAGGTCCGGGACCCAGTCTTCGGACGATCCGAAGTCAGGCCCCATGTTCCGAGGCCAGTGACTCAGTTTAAAGTGGTTCGGATGATCCGAAGCCACTGCACCCAGTTCCGAGGCGATGTTCCGAGGAACACTGTTTTAAAGGATAAAATATTGTTGGAGTATCGTTTTTGTCTAAATCTTGAGTAATATTCGATGTGATTAGTGATAATGATGATTTATACCCCTTTGTTAATTAAAAGTGTGCTAACCCCTTTTCTCTTATTATTTATAGTGTAAATACTATTGTATACGCTTTCAGTCCGACACTAGTCGGGAACTGAGTGATTCACTTTCAGGCCGACACTATAGTCGGGCACTGAGTGACCTCGAGGCCTACTCAAAATGTCAGCTCTGGTCCATATCCAGAAGACAACCGAGAAGTGACCCGAGGATCTAGACCTTACTCAATAAGTCAATCTGGTCAATGCCCAGAAGACAATATGAGTTTGGACTGAGCCCCTTATGTTTATTATATTATTATCTTGTGGATAATTTAAAAAAGGACAGAAACCAAGTAAGAGACTCATTTCCATTAACCCTGGATATTTTGTGGGAAAACGTGTGATTTTCCAAATACTATGTATGTGTATGTATTTGTTATGTATATTGATTGAGCACTTGTATGTTGTTTGAACAGAGACCGCGAAACCACACGATCACGGTGAGGGAACTTAACTTTGCAGTTAAAAATGTAAACAGGTTTGGTTATTGGATATGGATATCGAACAATGAGTGGTTTCAGATTTGATGAACCCACTCATATGTCTGAATGTGACGCACTATGGTAAGAGTGCTTATGATGCTGACCTAGACTTGACGCACTATGGTAAGAGTGCTTATGATGCTGACCTAGACTTGACGCACTATGGTAAGAGTGCTGATGATGATTGTAATATTACGATGTTGATCGTATGAGTGTGTATTACCGCTTCCACGTGCCTGGACTATTGAATCAATATCAGCCATATGAGAGATGGTTTATGTCTACTGGACCACGGGTGGACTGTGGGGCGTCAGTTGCTGACTTGAGGGTATCAGTACCGGCTAAGTTTAAGAGCCGGAGATATACTTGCAAGGATGTATTTTGACCGTATCGGGACTTAATACTATTGTTGTCAATATGGTGCCAAGAGGTTACGGTGGATGACAGCAGTAATGGAAAGATGATGAAAGGATGAAAATGATGATGAGACTTTACTTGATATTGTGATTCTATTATCAAGCATGAGATGTTATATTATAACTGTTGATTATATACTCACCTGTTGTTTACTTAAACTGCACTGTTATATTTCTTTCACTAGGTTAGTTAGCTCACCCCACTCACCTTTCAGGAGATGAACCTGAGGAGGAGGACCCTCCGTTTGAAGCTTAGAGTGGATAAGCTGCGGTGTTGCTTTGGGACTCCCACTGAGGGGAATACCCTTGTGTTTGTGTTTTCTGGTTTTGGAACCATATTCCTTGTAAAGTACCGAGTATGGTACTTGGCGTGTGTTAATGTGTTGAACTAGGACTGCTGCGTTTCTGTAGCTACTCTGATATAATTTTGTAAATGATGAATCAATGGTTGGATTCTATATGTTAATGTTTTGAATAATGATTCAATGTTTGGAACTATGTATAGATGTTTGTATTTTCTATGTCTATTTTTATGAGGGAAGCATATGGTACATGTTTGAGTTCACTTAACGGGGTACTGAGTGACCATTGGGCCTAACTGTTGATCCGGCCCAGTAAGAATGTTTGTGGTTCAGTTTATCTTCAAAAAAAAAAAAAAACAGTCGCGTTCCGGGCCCACCGGTCGGGTCGTGGCGTGACAATTACATTGAACTGTAATAATAATTATATTTTTAAATAGTAATAATATGCATTATGTAATAAAAGTAAGTTGCTAATAATTATTAAAAATAAAAAGGTCAGACCCATTCAGAGGAGAGAAGGCGCCTTGACTTTTCCACCAAGTCTTGTTGAAAAAAACCACAATTCTTATCTGAATTCCGTAGAGATTGACGGGCAACAACCGAGAAGTGATAGACGATGACAATGACGATGACCACGACAATGACAATATAATGTTCATTGATTTGTCAAATTTTCAAGTAGGACGTTCATTTTAATACAGATAAAATTTATTAAAAAATATGGGATAGAGTGAAATTTCATTTTATTTTTATTGGTGTATCGTTTGTCAAATATGGTAAATCGATATGCAGAACATATACATGTAAAGTAAGGTGCTAAAAGTTCATTAGTATTTAGATGAACGGTACACTGATAGGGGTAAAATAAGAATTTTACTCCATTCCGTATTTCCTAACAAATTTTGATCGTATTAAAATGGATGGCCTTTCAAGTAATGTTAATGTCTAAGGTGGCTTATTCTTTTAAAAAATGACTCATAAAAATATTTTTTCATAAAAGAAATCATGAAAATAATGAAAGCACCTTTATTGGCAAATTATTTTTCATTTTTATAAAATTGTTGCTTCCTACTCGCCATATTACAATTCTTAAAGAGTTTCATGCATTCAAATGACCATATATTATTTACTGACTAAGAAATGGCAAGTTGTATAATTGATTCAGGTTTGGCTTTCTCTGTTCTTACTCTTGACTTGGTCAACAAATTGGGACAGAAATGGGTCGGGCTTATCCAGCCCTGTTATTTGCTGGCTGGGCTTTTTGATGTTCGCAAGCTGTGGCTGGACTGGACGTGCCTTGTATCCAGTCCTCTTACTGGTTGGGCTTCTTAGGCCTTTGGGTATGTGCCGAATTTCCATTTCCTATTTCTAAATTCTAATACAAACTTTCTTGGAAAATTGGGCAGTTTCCCAAACAAAGGAAAGTTGAGATCGTATAAGCATATCTCCTCTCACTTCAGAAGGAGGAGAGAAAATATGCTAACGAAAAATAAGCCGGACCCTGTCCATTGAAGCCCATTTGTAGGTTAACACAAATGGACACAAGGAGTCAAAATCCCATTTTAAGGCCCAATTTTATATTTCAATTAAATAAATTGTGAAGTCTATATTAGGGCCAATTTCAAATTTCAATAAAATTTATATATATAAGGTCTAACACAGGATAGGTCTAATAGGCACTTAGGTACTCTGATGGGCCAACCTAGGGTGAAAAAAACGCCCACTGTATCGTAACGGCCGTTATGACCATTGCACCGATACAGTGTGTAACGGCCTGTAATGGCCATTACAAAATCTCTCTCCTCCTCTTTTTAAAAAAAAATCAAAAAATCTGTAACGGCATGTAATAGTTTATGATGACATGTAAAAGTCTGTAACGGACGATATGTATCACCCGTGAGAGAGGGTGTATCGCCGCTACACCATACGGCCAATACATGGTGTAGTGTATCAGTCATTACATAACGACCCTCAGAAGACCGATACGTATCGACCGAATTTTCCACCTCAGGTCTCAACCAATGTTGAGAAGAAAAAAATGATGGCTGGATGGTTTATCAAGGGGATTATAAAACTGTCAAAAATAAGATAAGATTGAATCATCCTAAATAATACTCTATATATATTTATATAAAAATAAATACAATAGACCATCAAAAACATAAAAAGACAACATACATAATACTCTTTTTCTTTTCTAAAACGATTAAATTTATTTAAAAAGTTCTTATGTTTTATATTATTTTAAAAAAGATAATAACTGGTGATAAATATTGTAAAAGACACTTTGACCATATTGCCCCAAATTAACTATTAATGAAAGTTGCAATATTTTCCAAGTGAAATTAAATTTGTTTGTTGTTGCTTATTTATAGTAAAAAGTTTATAACGATGAACATCTTAATAGACATTATTAACTTATAAAAAAGTGTTTTTTATAACTATATAACTCTATATATTTATCTATCGATCATCATGATCGTCTTTCTATTCTCTATTTAACTATATCATAAACTATAAAATTAGACATATATATATCATGTCTTTTTTTTTCAGGGTGTCAATAGGTCAAGTGCGACCCAATTCTGACTTGGGCCCAACTTGATAATTTAGTAAATGAGCAGCTCAAATGGAACATAGGAACTGGGCTATTTTTTAAGGCCCTAATAGTCTTAACGGGTTGGACCCTACCAAGGTGTTCGACCCAGCCAATCCATTATCCCCTTCTCTAAAATATGATTCATGAATCGCACAACGAGAGATAAAGATGGTAATAAGGTTGTTGTGACTTTTTTAGTACATAATTTTTATATTTAATTGCTAATTTCTATAAATGATGTATTCTCGCTATTTTTTTAATGTAGACTTCACAAGAAACTTAAATTTAATTTGAAAGTTCTTCAAAAAAATAAAAATAAAAATAAGATGTCAATGATACCTTTAGTCTTATCCTAAAAATTATCCTTGAAATGCTTGTGCTTGTATTCATACATTTATATGGAATTCTAACACCATATGCCACTAGAAAAAAGTTCTCTAATTAATACAATATTACAATGAATAACTCTAATCCACCCAATTAACAATATTGAGATACTAACAAGTCGGCCCGACTTGACCCACTTCGATCAATTCATTTATTTACTTAATCTTGATGATGTCTAGCCCGAACTCGGCCCATTGACAACCCTACTTTCTTTATTTTTTCTCTTCATATTTTCAATAAAATATGTAACATTTTTTATTTATCTGTTGTGGAATAAATTAAGAACTGTTGCACTCCATTGATAGGTGGTACTAATTTATTGAGAAAGATATCAACACCAACAAAAATTCAAACTGACACTGACTGTTTCCTATAAATTTATTGTAGAAAATTATAATAGTATTATATCATCGATCATCCCTCTGATATCAGCTGAAAGTGAGAGGACTGCCATCATCTGGACTCTGGATTAATTAATTAGGCTGCTTCATTAAACTAATTAATATAGATTGAAATCAAGCTTTTGTGAAGTTGAAGAAAATGGTTTTTTTTTTTTTAAATACTTTATAATATTTAAAACACTTGATAAGATTCGACTTAGCTTAACTAGATGAACCTGATTTAATTAGCTAAGAAATTCAGCAAGTTCCTTGTTTTTTTAAAATAAAAAATTACAAAGAATTCCCTGCTATCAACAATGTTAGCCCCAAGAGTTTAAATACATGTGGGGATTGAAAATTGACTAAAGGGGGCATTGATTAAGACGTGTCTAGTGCGAGAAAATTATAATGAGTCAAATATTTTGGAGAGTCACATGTAGATACTCAAAAAATCTATTTCTACACACCTGTTTTTAAAAAATTGATCGAACTTACGTTTCTACTGGTGGGACCCATCATACCCCTTTTGTTTTTTTAGAGTCTATCCATCTATACCATCAGATCTCTAATCTGACTCACGTGGGACCTTCCTCTGGCCAGTTTCTTTTGCTATTGCTTGGGACCAGGGGTACAGATATCGGCCAATATATATTGGTTTTTAAGAGCCGTATAATATCGGTCGATACGTATTGTATCGGCTGTACAACATATTTATCGGCCGATATAACCGATATATCGGCGAATCATATCGGTATTTTTTTTTTTTAAAAAAAAATCAAAACGGTGATGGGCCCAGGTCGAAATATCGGCCAATATTTACATTTTCAATTTTTTTAAAAAAAATAGTTTTTTTTTCAGTTTTTTTATATTTTTTAATTTAGAAAAAATAAAATAATAAAACAATACTGATATTTACAAAAAAACAAAAGAGGAGAAAGAATCATATCGGTCAAATTATCGGTCGGAGCATTTTTGCACTCCAGCTTAGGGCGTCAAAACCCAGTTTTGTGGGTTTTTTCTTAAATCCAAGTAGATCTTACACTTCTGAACGTAGGATCGACACCACCATGGTCGCCCCTGGCCTACCCCTCTACGCCTAAGGAAGACCTTTCGGTCAACGGTGGGGTATTTTGACCAATCCTTTTTCCCCTTCTGCAAGCTGTTCGATGGATCACATCCTCCGAACAATTTTTTCGTTTAGTGGATGCGGAGTTTTTAATTGGAAGGACAAAAACGTTATTTCCATCAACTTTTTGAAAACTGGTGTGTAGATAAAGATTTTCTGAGTGTCTATATGGCTTCCCAATATTTAATCAAATATTATTCAGGTTCTTTTATTTTTTACCAACAATCATTATTTAAATCTCATTCCTCCAACCTGCTGATCAGATGTTCTTTCTGGCATCAACCCTATCTTATGATTTCATTTGGTTGAATCCAATTTACATTGAATAAATTTAATAGGTTTTCTTCGCTTTTAATAATTTAAAGTAGTATAACAAATACTGGCGGAAAAAATCAATTTTATTGTGTTTATATCAGAAAAATATCGTTATCGTAATACTATCGTGAATTTACTGTCACTTCTGTTTGTAGAGGTAAAAATTCAGTAAAAATATAATAAAAAGATGATACTTTAATATATTCCTGTTATTAATGCCAATTTTTTTAATTTTAATGAAAATCCTGCTAGTGTTTTATTGTTCTTAGGAATGAACTTTTAAGTTCTAAATCACTATTTTTTTTTTCTTTCTGTCTCTTCTTAGTTGGACTCTTTCCTTCATTCTTTTTTTTTCAATATGAGAATCTTTACCATCGAATGTGATACTAATCTCCTAGTAAGTATGGATAAACCTCTTAATCTACACTTACAAAACGATGAGGAGTAATCTGAGTACTCCAAAAGAGTTTATTATAAATAAATTATTATAAAACTGGTATTAAAATGATTTTATTTAGTTTCTGCATATTATCATATTTCATGAAATGTAGGTTCGAGTTAGACTAGAGATAATATGTTATTAGATCAATAGTAGATCCTTGCAAATTTAGAGTTCACTTGATAGGTCATTATATCAATATGAAATATATAAAGTTTAACTATCAATTAATGATTCAAGCTATATAATTTTAGCCTTTAAATTTTGATGAGTATAAATTATTGATTTTCAAAAGTTTAAAATTAAGGAATAAAAATCATTAAATGAAGATAAAACCTCGTATAATAACTATTCATAGAGTATTTTTTTAAATAAACTCAATAAAGTAAATTCTAAAAAATTATTTTTACTAAATGTCTCATTGATAATGAAGATGCCCATATACACACCATTAAATGATAAAACACCTAAAAAACTTAAAAAAAAAAAAAAAAAAAAAAGGTCTTTTTTTTTTGGTAGGCGAAAAAAATCTTTCTTGTTGACCATCAATTTGTCCCCCACTCTTGACCGACTTTTGTTCCCACTTGTGCCAGAGAGGGGTAAAATAACTTGTCCAACCCAGTTGGTCTCTCTGCCCCTCTTTCTCTCGTTCTTCTTCCTCGATGTCCAGAAACTACCTTCTAAAATCCATGAAATTTCTCCTTTTTCCCTTCCTTCTTTTGATTTTCCAAAGACCCATCAAAGCTGAGGATCAGATTGTCACTGACTGTCCTGCAGCGAGCTCAAATTTCACTTCTGCTAGCCAATTCCAGACCAATCTCAACGCCCTTCTCTCCAATCTTTCAACAAATGGGCCATTAAAACGTGAGAGCTTCTACAACACCAGCTATGGAAATTCCCCAAACAAAATCTATGGCTTATCTCAATGCATGTCGGCAGCTTCTGAAGAAACTTGCAAGAAATGCCTTGTCAATGGAACTTCAGATATCACTCAACGCTGCTCAAATAAAAGGGAAGCAAGCGTCCGATACTACAACTGCATCTTGCGTTACTCCGATCAACCCGTCGTCTCTCAACTCGACATGAGCTTGAAGGTGCTGTTGAATATTTTTAAAGAATTTTACAGTTACAGTTTGAATTTTAGTTTCAAATGGAATAATATGAATTTTTTCAGTACAAGAAAGCTTGTTTTGTTTAATCTTGAAAAGGCCCTTGAGAAGGTTTTAATTTTCTGACTTGAATCGATTGAACTGTATTTTAAAAACTTTTATAATGTATAAAAATATGTTGTACTGATTTAATCTAATGATTTTACTATAAAACATTTTGAAGAAAATAACATTGAATCAATGATCGAAATTGACGGGGTATTCTATCAAATTGGGCGTGTTGACAGTTGAGATTTTAAGTTGATTGTATGTGAACTTCCACGGAAAAATGTTTTGCTGAAACCAGAGCGAGCGGTATTACTAAGGATATTTAGGCATATGATTCAACAAATTGAGTGTTGATGGTTCGTGGAAATTATTTTTTATGTTCTCTAAATTTTGATCAAATTTAAATTATTTTTTTATTTTTAAATTTGTGGGCTTCAAAAATTTAGCTTGATTGAACTTATTAAAGTGATTTTTAATAGATGTCTCTTAAAAAACTATGATATGATAACATTCTTGAGGTAGAACTCAATCTCAAAATTTAGCCATTGAGAGAATGGTGCCTCATATAGAGTCTAACCGATGTAGGACTTTTTGTAATTTCACACCCACCCTCATGTGTAGCTGTGCCACTTGTATCTAGAAACTTCACACACGTGCAGCTGCGTCCTGCAGTTGCATGTGAAAACTTCAGAATCTACTCTAATATCAATTTAGAAAACTATGACATGATAATATTCTTGAGATAAAACTCACTCTCAAAAGCTAGTCGTTGAGAGAAGGGTGCCTTAAGTGTTATATAGAGTTATTAGTTTCACAGATTAACCGATGTAGAATTTTTTGTCACTTCACAACCTCGTACTCAAATAAAGATCTTTACAATAGACCTATTACCATCCACACACGAGTGTGTGCAGGGTCACCCTTAGGAAATAGTGATTGCAAAAGATGGGCTTGGACATAATCTTAGGAAATTTTCTCCAACAGGTGTATGTCTGGAACACTGGAAATGTGTCCAACAAAGATGCTTTCAACAAAATTTTGGAAGGTTTCATGAATGATCTTTCATCTGCAGCTTCATCTCGACCGTCCAAATATGCCACCAATGTGACCAACTATTCTGATTTTGAGAAGATATATGCAATGGCACAGTGCACCAGAGATTTATCAGAGTTTGACTGCAATTCATGCTTGCAACAAATGGTCAATGACATTCCAGTTTGCTGTGATGGAAAAAGAGGAGGAAATATTTACAGTATTAGCTGCAATATTAGATATGATATGTATCCCTTCTTTAATTCATCTCCACCACCACCACCCTCACTTATTTCTCCACCACCACCATCTCCTCCTGTGAATAATACTCCAATGCCTACAAGTACTCCAGAGGATTCAGGTATGTGTATAATTGGAATCTTAAATTTCAAAAAAAATGAATTTTTTTATTTGTTTGACTTTTAAATTCACATATGAAGTTATATTTTTTCAACCTTTCGATTTTTTTTAAGGTCAATTGAGATGATGAAGGATTTGAAGGGTTTGAACCCATTTATTTGAAAATTGATAAGGTGATAATTATAGAAGAAGTGTAATGATTCTCTCTCTCAAGTAGAGAAAAGTGATGATATGACATGACTTGAGTTTTTCTTACTAAGAAATTACCAAATAAGTTACTCAAGAGAATCTCCGACCTTTCTTTTCTCGCTTTCTCTCAATCTAAACAGATCCCATTTGAAATTTAATAAATAATCTCTATAATATCATTTGTTGATAATGCAGGAAGCACAATTAAAAAGAAATCATCTCCAAATATAGTTGCCATTGTCATTCCAATAGTCATCGGAGTGCTGCTACTTTCTATTATCATTATTTGTTTCGTTATGATGAGGAAACCAAAGAATAGAGGCCAAGGTAAGTGACTTATTTTGTTTGATTCTTTTGTGCCATGCAAGGGTGTACATTTTTGGGCTTTCCCCTTCTGAATGAAATTACTAATCATTATTAAAAAAAAGAAGAGGTCAAGGTAAGTGATCATGGTTTACCACAATCTCTTCATGTCTTTTGTTTGCAATTTTAGAGGGGAAGTGATTTGAGCACCAGTACTTTCTTTTGTGAGGAGAACCGGATGATGTAATTGTGAGTTTTTTTCCTTATGCCCTTCATTTTAAGAACAAAATCAAGGGTAAAATGAGAAAAATCTCTAAAGCACCAGTGTACAAATCAGTTTCCATTTTTTAGTTTTTGTCTAATTTTTTGATGTTCAGACACTTCAAAACAGGTGATGTTTCCATACCTTGTTCTTTTAGATACTTCATTTTATTTATAAAATCGACCTTCTTAAGGACCCCTTTTTGTCCATCTCTTTTCGTATCTTGTGGCGTATTTTTTATTCAATTTATTTATCAAATTCTGATTCTAATTATAGTTATGACCCCAATTAAATTGTGATGAAATTAAAAAGTTAATCTTATATTTGAGAGTATTTTCAGTCATTCATAAGTCTTTGAATCAGAGCTATTTGCCCAAATTGGTTTTCATAACCAAAGTGGTGCACTCATACATCCCCTGGATTTGATTGTTTATGGCCTCAGATGGTCGTACCACTCACTCATTAGCTTTTAGATAGTTTTTTTCTCCCCCCAAAATTCTCTTCTAACTATACTCTTTAAAAAAAAAGAAAAAAAAATTAAGTTTGTCAATCTAACCCTCCACACACTACACACACTACAAATTTTCATATGTTTTGATTCAACTCCATCCAATACATGCCTCGATGAGAATTATAATTCATCTCAAAACATTCCAAAGTGACCATTGTAACATCTAATCTTCAAAATCGAAATTTAGTAATAATTGACAGTCCCTATTTTCTCTACCTCCTCATGCAAAGTAGCCAATCAAATATTTTTAATTTTCTTTTTGAGGATTGTTTTCTGACATTGAGTGAGTTGATTATATCTACATTTTTCTATTACTATTGTAAATAAAAACTGTCTATTTTACTCTTTTATAGATGAGCAAGACGAGCAAGACGAGCAAGAGATTTTAGGGGTTGAGTCATTACAATTTGACCTAGATACCATCAAAATCGCTACTAATAATTTCTCTGATGAGAATAAGCTTGGAGAAGGTGGATTTGGTGCTGTGTACAAGGTAATGATTAATTCTACATTCTAATTTACTTTCTATCCGTTAAAATTACATATCTTTGGCTATTATGTAAATAATGAACAGTTGTACTCCCCATTGTGGATCACATGATTAGAGTTCCTATCTAAGATTAGTTTGATTGAATGACTAAATGTTATTTAAGGCATCAAAGAACAATGACAAATAAGGTACAACTTTATTAAGTTTCAATCTAGTGGTGGATTTGATACAGGTATAGCAAACTATGTAAAGATATAATTCATGAGAGGATAGTGTGATGAGAAAGACCCAATAGGGGATTCTCATGGTGCATGCTCTTGATGGGGTTCCAAAATCCAAACTAAATGATTGTGTGTATTTGTGTTTATATACTTTCTTGCAATTTTCCCTAGACAATTACCAATTCCTTTATTAGATGGTTCCAAATGTAGAATGAAAAGAGGAAATAGTGGAATGAGCAATGTGAATTTTCTTTTAAAAGTAAAAAATTTTAAATGCTTTTATCAAGTTTTAACTTTTTTTTTTTGGGCTTATCATTTGACAGGGGAAGTTAGTAAATGGAGAAGAAATAGCCGTGAAGAGGCTTTCTAAAGCATCGGGACAAGGAGTACGAGAGTTCAAGAATGAAGTCCTATTGGTTGCTAAACTTCAACATAGGAATCTTGTTAGACTATTAGGGTTTTGTTTAGATGGAAATGAGAAGATACTCATTTACGAATATGTGCCCAACACAAGCCTTGATAACTTTCTTTTTGGTTTGGCTCTTTCTACGCTCATTTCCATTTATTTTATTTTCTTAGCTTTCTAATCTGATCTATATGAAGTAATCCTTGAAACAAAATTTTCATTATGGTCAAGATTATACTTTAAATTTGAAAAGCTTTGATGCAAAGACTATTCAATCATAATGAGTTTTATTTCAATATTCTTTCTGAAACAGAGTTTTATTTTGATGTTCGTGTAGATCCTGTTAAAAGGTTGTTAATAAGCTGGGAAAGGCGGTACAAAATCATTGGAGGGATTGCACGAGGTCTACTTTATCTTCATGAAGATTCACGGCTTAGAATTATTCATCGGGATCTTAAACCTAGCAATGTACTGTTAGACAATGACATGAATCCCAAAATTGCAGACTTTGGCATGGCAAAGCTTTTTGGAGTCGATGAGACTCAAGGAAATACAAGTAGAATTGCAGGAACATTGTAAGCCTTCAACACTTGGATTCTTTTCTTCTAAGTTTCAATTGTCTAAAAAGAGGTTGGGACTTGTTTAGAACACAATGAGTTAAAATAAATTTAAGCAAAATGTTATTTTTCTTAATCTTAGTATAGAGGCCAATTTAGAGTCTAAATTCATTTATCTTGGAGAAAAAAAAAAACAAATTATTCACAACTAGGAATCCCATTTGTTTTTTACATGAATAGATGCTTTTCCTTCAATTCTACTCACATAAATGAAGGACCTTGTTGATTGAAGGTGTGCAGTCTATTTGACATTGCATTGATTATGTGAGTGCACCATTTATTATGGATTCATAGCATTTGAAGGTAAATCACTTTGGACCTGTACTCAGGACAAAGCTTACAAGTCATGATCTTGTTTGGTGAAAGTCAAGGTCTTAGAAGTCAGTCGAGTCCGAGTTGACTCGACTGATACAAATCACACTGGTCAATTCCCTTTCAGCTTGTATTGGTCATATCAGTTAGGGCTCACCCGTTTTCATTGATTTTCAGTCATTTTTCAGTTGATTTTTGTGCGAGTATGCAGATAAGACTTAGGCTTGACTAGAACTCAGTCTGTACTGGCAATTATTCTGTAAACACCCTCACATCTCATTGATGTAAAGTCACCGGCAAATGGACATCTTTAGAAACTATTTCAAGTGTTGAGTCATTGAAATATCAATGATTCCACACATGGCTTCAATTTATGACAACAATGTGGAAAATCTATTTAGTTTGTGAGACCTCTAAAATACCTATAATTATAGAAATTTCAGGACATTTAGTAATTGGGTTCAGAAGTTTGCATTTTACTTGAACAACATTTTCAATTTACACATCACATTTACATAGGGTGTAATTCTATAAATGATTTTATGCAGTGGATACATGGCACCGGAGTACGTCATGCATGGACAGTTCTCTGTCAAGTCCGACGTTTATAGTTTTGGAGTTTTAGTTCTTGAGATTGTCAGTGGTAAGAAGAACAGCAGTTTCAATCAGTCGGGTGATGGCACTGATCTTTTCAGCTATGTAAGTATGGATATGCACAACTATGCTCCCTTTCTGAGTCACTAGCATATGTTTAAACTGTTTGCCCTCTATCTCTTCATCTTCGTAAACATTGAAAACGTTATGCCTGGGCTGAGTCGAAAGCAATTTATCGATGGATTATTTCAGGCATGGAGAAAATGGAGGGAAGGATCGGCACTAGAGTTGATGGATCCAGTAATGGGTGAATCTTATTCAAGGAATGAAGTTATCAGATGCATCCACATTGGCTTGTTGTGTGCTCAAGATGATGTTGCTGCTAGACCCACCATGTCGACCGTTGTTTTGATGCTTAGCAGCTCCTCTGTGACTCTTCCATTACCAATGCCTCCTGCATTTTTCCTGAGTAGTCGAATGCAATCGAATGAGAATTCAAGCACAATTGGTTCACGGGTTAGCGAGGTAGATAATTCAGACAGTGATGTTGTACCATTGTCCATAAATGAATCATCCATTACAGAACTAGACCCTCGTTAAAGAGCGATCAGAGAAAGGTAATCAGGTTGATGATGTCTTGATGTTGAGTAGGAAGGTGAATTTTATTTGGTGAACTTAATTTTGGTGTTTGGTTTTCTCTCTTTTTTCTAATTTTGTAAGACTAATAGATCATTTAATTCAAATTGTGGTCAAAACAGAGTGTTGATTCAGTTGTATGATCTTGCCTCAGTTGTTGGTATGCCAAATTGTAACGGTTTTTGTAAAATTTGATATATTTATTTTCATAATTAATAAAATATTTAACTTTTAAAATAAATGAATTAGAATAAAAAATAAATGTTGAATTTTTAAATAAAGAAAAACTTTCATTGAGCGACTGCGTTGATCCTATTATATGAGTCCACCGGGTCTCAAATCTCTCTCCTAAATTATATACATATAAAATTAAATTATTTTGAATTGATTTTATTACTATTGAATTAAAAATTCTTATAAAAGTAATTCTAGTTTGAGCATTTGAAAATTATAATTTTTTTTTTAATTTTAAGAGATCTGACTTTTATAACAAGTATCATCTTGAAAATACTTTTCAAATTCAACTATTTCCATACATTTACACCCACCTATGAAAATCTACTAGATTTTGGAGGCGACTTTCACTCTTAGACAAATAAATTTATTATAAAAATTAGTAATTTTTTATTTTTGGCATGGAGACTTGATCTCAAGACCTCCTCCAAACAAATGTGTGATTTTTTTTTTGAATGATGGTTAGTAATTTCATTAAAAAAGAACATAGAACCCAAAGATATATAGAGAATTGAGTATCAAACTAACCCCTCAGGATTATAAAAATTGGTATTAAAATGATTTAATTTAATTTCTACATATTATCATATTACATGAAATGTGGTCCGAGTTAGATTAGGGAGACACACTAATAAGATATGCTATTAGATCAATCACAAGTCTCATAAATTTAAGTTCATTTAATAAGTGATCACATAGTTTAAGGTATAAAAAGTTTCACTATCAATTCATGATCGAAGTCATATAATTTTAGTCTTTGAATTTTGATGACTAGAGATTATTAATTTTTAAAAGTTTAAAATTAATGGATAAGATCATCAAATGGAGGTGTAATTTTCTATAAAAATTATTCATATGGTCTTTTTTCCATTAGATCCAAAAAGTAGGTCTTAATAAATTATTTTTATTAAATATCTCGCTAATAATTAAGATAGCTAGAGTTGTTCCATTTATATAAGTTCAACGGGTTGTCTCCCGTCTCGAGAAATGCGAAATTACAAGTTTAAGTCCTCATTGCTTAATTTTGATGTGTTTTAGGGACAGTGAGCTAACCTGTGAAAGTTTTACACTGAATATCCTACGATTTTCCACAATAAATTAAAAAAAAAAACCTAAAAACCTCAAAAGAAAGTCTATTACGTTCTCTGTCAATTTGTCCCCAACTCTCCTTGATCAACTTGTGTGCCAGACAAAAAGGCAGTGAAGCAGTGGTCAAGTTCCTGGTCTGCGAGTCTACGGGGATAAAAATGATATTTTCACCGTTCAAACTTGAGACTCTTCTAAAAGTCTAAAAGGTGGTCAGTAAAGTGTTGCTTCGAAGAGACGTTTATTTAAAGACTTTGGGAGACTTCCCAAATCTGTTTATTTAAAAGATCATTTTTTTAAATATTAATATGTGAAATATATAAAAAATATAAATAAATTCATTATATAAAATTCGAACTCAATATGATTTTAAAACTTTAACTATTACAATCATTAACTTTGCATGAAGAGTTCTCATTGAATTGTATCATTTATGAAATTTTCTATTTATGTCAGTCAATTATACAAGATTCATCACATGATAAGTTTGCAATTTTCTATTCAAAATTAATAGTTCAATCTCCCCACTGCTATATGATGGATGCGTTTGGTTCACAAGTAATGGACCTCCGTTTGGCAATCAAAAAGTTAAGATGTCTATATTTTACTTCTCTAATTTCACATCTAAAAATTTCTTTGCAGCGACGTGTATTAAATAAGAATAATCTTATAAATTTCTCTCTCATCCTATTAAGATTTGTGATGATTTTGATGCACTTTCAAAAATTTTTTTTTACCCACATGATGTAATTCAACTCGTTTCCCGCCTCCTGCATCAGGAAGCGAAATGTTGCAAGTTCGAACTCCATAATCTAACTTTACTGTGCTATAGGGATAGTGTACTTCTCTGCAGAAGTTTTACACTGACTATCCAGAGCTATGAATCTAAAATCCATGAAATTTCTCATTTTCACCTTCCTTCTTTTGATTTTCCAAAGACCCATCAAAGCTGAGGATGAGATCTTCACTGACTGTCCTGCAGAAAGCTCAAATTTCACTTCTGGTAGCCAATTCCAGACCAATCTCAACACCCTTCTCTCCAATCTTTCAACAAATGGGCCATTAAACTGTGAGAGCTTCTACAACTCCAGCTATGGAAATGACCCAAACAAGATCTATGGCTTCTCTCAATGCATGTCGGAAGCTTCTGAAGAAAATTGCAAGAATTGCCTTGTCGATGGAACTTCAGATATCACTCAACGCTGCTCAAATAAAAGGGAAGCAAGCGTCCGATACTACAACTGCATCTTGCGTTACTCCGATTGACCCATCGTCTCTCAACTCGACATCGGCTTGAAGGTGCTGTTGAATATTTTTAAAGAATTTTGCATTTTGAATTTTAGTTTTGTTTTTGTTTAATTGAATATATAGTCTATAAAAAATCTCAATACATTTTTTAAATTCTCTAAATTTTGATTAAATTTAAATTACTTTTTAACCTTTAAACTTTATGGGCTTGAAAAGTTTAGTTTGATTGATCCGATCAAACTAAGAAAATTTTCTCTCAAACAGGTATATATCGCGACCAATGGAAATGTGTCCAACAAAGATGCTTTCAACAAAATTTTGGGAGGTTTCATGAATGATCTTTCATCTGCAGCTTCATCTCGACCGTCCAAATATGCCACCAATGTGACCAACTATTCTGTTTTTGATAAGATATATGGAATGGCACAGTGCACCAGAGATTTATCAGAGCTTGACTGCAGTTCATGCTTGCAACAAATGGTCAGTGACATTCCAATTTGTTGTGATGGAAAAAGAGGAGGAAATATTTACAGTATTAGCTGCAATATTAGATATAATATGTATCCCTTCTTTAATTCATCTTCACCACCACCATCACCCTCACTTATTTCTCCATCTCCTTCTGTGAATTCTACTTCAAATGATCCACAGGATTCAGGTACGTGTATACTTAGAATCTTAAATTTCGAAAAAAAAATTTATACACATATATTTTTTGAATTTACGTGTGGGAAACCGCGGGATACCCAATGTAAAATCCTCCACGGGTAGACCCCTACCCTTAAGGCACACCAAGGTTTGACCATGGGGGCTTGAACCCCTGACCTCCCGCTTTCTATGGTGGGACATAACCAGCTGAGCTACACCCATATGGGTATTTTTATAAAATGGTGGACCCTTACCCTTAAGACACACCAAGATTAGACTATGGGGGTTCGAACTCGTGACCTCCCACTTCCTGAAGTGGGAGATAACCAGCTGAGCTACACCCATATGGGTATATATTGGGTTTTAGTGGTTTTAGGGGTGCAATTGGATTAGGAGATTTTTTTTAAAAGAAAGTGTATGAGATTCTTCGGGATAGTATAGAACTTGGACTAGAAAGTACTCTTTTTTAACTATGGAGCTAGTAGAAATCATCTTTTTCTTCTTAATTAGAGGAAAGTGATGATGTGGTATTATAAATTACCAAATAAGTTACTCAAGAAGAATATTTGACCTTTTATCGGTTTCTCTCAATTCAAATAGATCTCATTTGAAAATTTAATAAATAGTCTCTATAATATCATTTGTTGATAATGCAGGAAGCAAAAATAAAAAGAAATCGCCTTCAAATATGGTTGCCATAGTCATTCCAATAGTCATCGCAGTGGCGCTGATACCAAAGAATAGAGGCCAAGGTAACTGACCATGGTTTACCACATTCTGTTCATGGGAGTAATTTTGGGAATGAGCAGAAGTCTTATGTTTGTAATTTTTTAGAGGAATTGATTTGAGCACCGAAACTTTTTTGTTTTTTTAAGGGAGAATCGAATAATGTAATTGTGAGAGTGATTTGAGCATGATACTTTCTTTCATAAGGGAGAACCAATAATGTAATTGTGTTTTTTTTTTTTCTCTTTTACCCTTTTCGTTAGGGGTACAAAAATCGCACTTACCGAGATATTAACGTCTTAGGCCGATATCTCTCTCTCCTAAATTTTTTAAAATAAATATCAGCTGTATAAATATGTATCGACTGATATCTCGATAGTATAGTCGATACTGTGCGTATCAACCGAGATTTATACTCTTGCTTCTCCCTCTATTTTTTTTAGTACCTTTAAATGGTACCTGTTTATTTGAGTAACTTGTGTCTTTAGAATGCTTTAAACAACTTAATGGAACTGGCAGTCAATTCTTTGTTGGCCAAAGTCAAAGTTTATTTGAGTTTTATCAAAGGCTTGCAAGATTTAATGAAGCTGATTTGACCAATTGTCCAGCCCATATAAGGTCTCAGCCCATCTGGAAGCCCATAAAAGATCTCAATGTCACACCATCGGCCATGGACGGTTTAGATCGTGCTTATTAGATCGTATGTTCCCGTTGAAGATTAGTCTAAGATCAAATGAGGCCTCAACTTCAAATAAAAAATTGAGGACTTCTACGTGGGCTCACCAAGGCCTATTGAATGGGTAGGTTAAAAAGGTTTTTACTTTTACTGCAGTTGAAATCCAAGTAAAAATAGATTTTTAGAACCCACTTCGTTGAATTTGATGTAAAAAGAATTGGATGAACGGTTCTTATATGAAGTTTAACTTTTATTAAACTTTTAAAAAATCAATGGTCCATTTTCAAAAATCAGATCCCCTGAAATTAAAAATATTATACTTTTCAGATGCTCAAAAATCAATGATCAAAATAGAATTACTTTTACAAGAATTTTTACTTCAATAGTAAGATCTATTTTAAAATGATTTAAATTTGATGTTAGGGCATTTTTGTAATAATTGTGAGAGACACATGAACATTCATATATTGCAATGAGGGAAGTGTGTCTTATCTAGGGGTCTCGAATATCGGCCGATATGAACTATTTTTGTAAAAGAAAAGAAAAAATTAAAAAGAGAAAAATATCAGCCGATATCTGCCGAGACAATTTTTTCAACCCTAAAAATATAATTTAAAATGTAGCATAGGATTTCCTTTTTCCTCATTATTATTTGTGTTAAATTTTTTCTCTATCTTCCCATTTGTTCAATTATTTTAATATATTTTTAGGAGAACCTTGTAACTTTTTAAGAGTCTTAGTCCATTAGTTGTAGCACATAGTAATTTAGAGATTTTTTTTTTTTTAATTTTTTTGACTGTTTGAGATATTGGAGCAGGCAAACGAGTCTCACATTGAAAATGTAGAGAGAATTTTAAGAATTTATAAAGGACTTAAATCACTTCATCTAATATATTGGTCCAGATTTTGTCCAAGTTCATTTTTTATATTTTTTAAAATTTTATTTTTGTAAAATTGAGATTAGTGAGTATTCAACAGATTTGCTTAAAAACTGATTGTGATTCGAATTCGTTGGATCATTAATTGACCATTAAAAAATGACAAAAACTATAATCTCATTTCTTTAGTGTATATTCAAGAATATATGCCTACACATTGTGTCGATAAGTGACGCAGCGGGTAAGATCGGGTCAAATAAAAAGAAAATATCAAATAGGTTTTAAATGGATTTTTGATGGGTAAATGGGTGAAAGTGATAAAATTGGCTTTAAATGGGGTGAAATAAAAAAATATATAAAAGAGTAAATAAGGTTGGGACGATGGGAAAGGGGACCTAACGGGAATATGGGTTATTAAATAATGGGAAAAAGAGAGAAAGAAGAAGAGAAATAGAAAAAGCCCATGGAAAATTTTTCCCCAATATCTTACTAAACGCCCTAGAAAAAAGTTATTGCTTTTCAAACACTCTCTCCAAACTCCACGTGGGTAAACCACGACCATTCAAAGTTTTGAAACTTTTACTAGTTGAAAATCTTTATCAAGTTTAAATTACAAATATTTGAATGCCAAAGCCTAAAGTCAAGTTAACTAACTCTAATAAATTACGAAAATATCTATTTATTAATTATAAAATATAAATTATTGTAACACTTTTATTCAGCATTTTAAATATTTGTCGAAATAGAAATTTGATTAAATACTTTTTTTTTGAAATTCAATCAATAAATACATTAGATTATATAAAAAAATTGTATGTATTCAGTAAGATAATTTTAATTTTGAAATTAGAAATCATTTCTTCAACTTTTATTAAACTCTTACTGAGAGTAAAACTTGTAAAACAATTATATTACCTTTGAATAATTGTGTGCCTTGACTGTTCTCAAAAGAAATAAAAATCTTACCTTCGTGAAGAAATGACCAGTTTCATCTCCCAACGCAAATAAAGCTCCCCGTCCCTCCCTCCCTCTCTCTCTCTCTCTCTCTCTCTCTCTCCAGTTTTTCATCTTAAATGTTGAGCAGCTACCAGCTCAAAACCATGAAATTTTTACTTTTTTTCATTCTTTTATTGATTTTCCAAAGACCCATCAGAGCTGAGGATCAGATCGTCACAATATGTCCTGCAGAAAGCTCAAATTTCACTTCTGGCAGCCAATTCGAGACCAACCTCAACATCCTTCTCTCCAATCTTTCAACAAATGGGCTATTAAACCGTGAAACCTTCTACAACACCAGCTATGGAGATGACCCAAACAAAATCTATGGCTTCTCTCAGTGCATGTCTGCAGCTTCTGAAGATACATGCAGGTAAGAAAGTAAATGGGTCAGATTCAAGCAAAATCCAAATCTCTGTTCTAGTTGCAGGATCTGAATTTGAACCCAAACCCGACTCCGGTTTTTGGTGCAGGATTCGAACCCAAATCCTCATTCAGATACTTACATTGGAATTCCCATAAAAATCCGACACATATCTTGAACCATATTCCCATTGAAATTTTCTCTTAATCTTTGACATTAGATTATTTATAATACATCTGAATTCTCCTTATGTATAATTGTATATTACTTGCGCTTGTCCATTTTTGTTAAGTTTTGTAAAGTCTTATTATCAAATATGTACGGTATGATCGGCGCTGTCTCATGTTTATATAAACTCTAATAAATGCAGTATATAATGTTTCTTTTCCGTCTCTTTTTTTTATTTCTTGTCTTTGATCACAGTCAGGGCCAGCTCAATCCTATGGCAAATAAGGCAACCGCCTTAGGCCCTCGATAAATGCCCAATTTGTTTGGATGAAATGAAATGCACCAAATATTTAATTTTTAGTTATTCTTTGTTTATGGTTATGAAAATTGAACGCTAGATTTATGAAAGGAAAATAAATTCACGCCTTCACCATGTGGCAGATTATGATGTGTGAGTGTTACCAGTTCGTCGCGAGACAAGGTGTTACGATATGGTACCAAGTAAGTAAGATGCGTCTTTAGCTTACTTGGTATCAACTCCAAAAAGGCTCTATTTAAGCCTTATCTTGTGTTGAGCTGGTCCTGATCACAGTAGATTTGTTTGAACTCATGAACAAATCGTAAGAGAACTATGTAAATTTCTTTATTTTAGTTTGATTATTTGGGATTGATTTTCTCCTTTCTATTTTCATTTCGATATTATTGTTTGTGTGTCAGTGTGTGGAGTGAAAATCGTTTCAGTGTCTTGGACTTTTCGAACTTTGAGATATCTAATTACATCCCATTGTGCAGGAGATGCCTTGTTGATGGAAGTTCAGAGATCACCAAACTCTGCACAAAGAAAAGGGAGGCAAGCGTCCGATTTTATAACTGTATCATGCGTTACTCCTATCAACCCTTCTTCTCTCAACCCAACACGGGTTTGACTGTGTTTGTAAAAGGCCCTGCAAGTTCATCAAACTTCACAGTTTTCAATCAAATATTGGGTGGTCTGATGAATGATCTTTCGCCTGTGGCTTCATCCCTTCCGTCCAAGTATGCACAGAATGTTGCCAACTATTCTTATTTTGAGAAGATATATGGAATGGCACAGTGCACCAGAGATTTATCAGAGCTTGACTGCAACTCATGCTTACAACAGGTGATCTCCTTCATCCCAGACTGCTGTGGAGCAACTGAAGCAAGTAGCGTTTATAAGATGAGCTGCAATGTCAGATATGATACGACCCCTTTCTTTACTCTATCTTCTTCTCCACCACCGCCACCGTCACCGTCACCGTCACCGTCACCGTCACCGCCACCTCTACCGCCACCGCCTTCTGCTGCTGCTTCTCCAAAGGGTTCGGGTGAGTAGTAAATTTACCATTGATTATTGGTCAACTTTGGAATCATCCGAAACACACAGAATTGATTCGGGCACTCGTTTTTTTACTCCAGTGGGCACCGTCTCACGATAAGTTGGTTTTTCTTAAATTTACCTTAGATTTTATAACGATAAATTAAGGATATGTTTCTATATTTTATTGTGATCTACATAAAATGCAAAGTAGTATTTAATTCATTTTTATTTTTTTATATTTACCAAAGGATAACATTTTCAATAAAAATTGGTTTCAAACTCTGGGATCTTTCAACCATAGTAATCCAAGTGCTTCTTCTTTTTCTTTACAAAGGGTAAATTTCATTTAAAAACGGAAAAAAATTCAAAAAAATAAACAAAAATTAGCTCAAAGCACGAGCAAAGTCAAAAAGAGCCCCACATGCTACTCTTTCTGTGAAATTAAAACACCATTTCATGATTAAGTTGTTCAAATTTTCTTCAATATCTTATTAATTATGTTAATAATTTGTTTGTCATGTAGGAACTCCTATTGTCGCTATTGTCATTCCAATAGTCATTGGAGTGATGCTGCTTTCCCTTGCCATTACTTGTTTCATTAGGAGGAAATCAAAGAAGACAAGACAAGGTAAGAGACTATGGCTTCTTTTTTATTGTATTTCTCTTGTGAATCTAAACCTTTCGATTTTTACTGGATCTCCAATTAATCTTTGACGTCAGAGTTAATAAAAATATCTAAAAATCTGATAAAAAATTACTTTAAAAATTTTCATGAGATCTTTGATGCCATCTCTTCCCCATCCTCTTACCATTGGCGGCTCAAGACCTATGCTCGTGTAGTTGTTGATCTTCTCAATCGTTTAAATATCAATAATTTGTACATTGCAAAGAAAAATTTTCCCTATTTTTTTAATCTTAAATCCTGGACTAACTGCTTGAGTATTCTCATTCTCTCTTTTTATGGTATGGGAGTCTTTACTGATTTATTAGATTTTTTTTTTTTGTGCCCAGCCCGGGTCATGGGTTTCCCCCTTTGTTTTTCGCTCGTGTTTTGAGCTCATTGTTTTATCTCTTGGGGCTTTTGCCCCTTTTTGAATGAAACTTACTCAATCATTCAAAAAAAAAAAATCATGAGATCAAACCATCGATGAATCTAATGAAAGCCCACACAATTAAGAATAAACAAAATAAAGAAAATAAATTTCTAAAATCTTCAATTATTGTTTTAAAAATTATCTATAAGATCTAACATGTGATGCTTTCATAGGTGAACAAGAAGACATTTCAATCGTTGAGTCATTACAATTCGACTTACACACCATCAAGATTGCTACTAATGACTTTTCAGATGACAATAAGATTGGAGAAGGTGGATTTGGTGTTGTTTACAAGGTAATGATTTTGCACTTTGATGGGAATTATAATTTAATGTATTCAAAATGTAAATTGTTTGCATATGTTGTGTTGTACGGTTATATATATTTTTTATTTGTACTTTTTATTGAAAAGCAATGACCAAAATTGAAGAAAAGAATTACAAAGGTTGCATTTGGATGAAGGGTAATTTTACAGTCATCCCTTACCTGGGGTCACCCTTGAATACCCCAAGCTTTAATGGAGTATTAAAAAAAAGGTGACGAGAGGGGTAATTTTTTGAATTTTTACCCTCATTTGGGGTCATTTTTGGATTACCAAACAAAGGTAAGGGGGGGTGACCCGTGGTCAACCACCCTTACCCCCATCCAAACGCACCCAAAGATTTTATCCCAGGAAGAAAATGGGCACCGTAGATTTCTAGTGCCACAACATTAGATTTGTAATACTCCGCCCCAAAAAATCCCACATTGCTAGTTGCATTGGAAATTCCCTATTATATAAGTGGTAGCCTTCCTCCTTCTAGCACAAGCCTCCTTCTAGCACAAGGCCTTTTAGGAGCAACAGTGGGTTGGCTTGTCAAAGCAAAACCATGCGGGTCCGTGTGTAGGTCCAAAGTGGACAATATTGTGCTAGTGGGACGGGTCGTTACAAATGATATCAGAGCATGGTTCAACTCTCTATCTGAGGGTGTGGGCCTGATTGTTGTGTATACAGAGCCGGGGACGGCTCTGGTTTTAAGGAGCAGATTGTAATACTCCGCCCTAAAAAGTCTCACATTGCTAGTTGCATGGAAATTCCCTAGTATATAAGTAGTAGCCTTCTTCCTTCTAGCACAATGCCTTTTGGGAGCAACAGTGGGTTGGTTCCCTAAAGCAAAGCCGTTTGGGTCCGTGTGTAGGCCCAAAGCGGACAATATTGTGCTAGCGGGACGGGTCGTTAAAAAATTATCCAGCTTCATTGTTTAACACTTGAAATTAAAAAAAAGACTACTTTATTATTGGCACTTGAAAATTACTAAATCTCTTATTTCCCATGAATTTGGATTCTCCGATATTATGATATTCTACATTTTATGATGCCACCAATCAACAGATTTCGCATGGACTAATTTAAAGGTGAATTGATCCTTTTAGTCATGCACGAAGTTACTTTAAATTCTTCATATTTACCAATTCACACATACATTATCCACGTAGCAATGGATGATTGTGTCACCATAGATTGTCATAGTGATGTGGTAATACATTGTTATTGTGTAACACTTGAAATTAAAAGAAGAAAAGAAAAGCTTTATTATTGGCACCTGAAAATTAACAAATCGCTTATTCTCCATTGAATTCGGATCTTCTAGTGTTATGACATTTTATGATTCCACCAATCAACATTTTCCATGTGGAGTACTTTAAAGGTGAATTGGTCCTTTTAATCATGCATGAAGTTACTTAATTTTTTTATATATATTTACCAATTCACTTACATTGTCCACATCATAATGGGTGATTTGTGGCACCCTGGATTATTGCATAAACACCAAAAGAGGCAAGTGCAGTTGTAGAAGTGGAAGGACAAATCTTCTGAAAATTAGTAAAATTCTATTTATTTTTTAAGATCAAGGAGTCCAGGCTTCTTAGAACACCTGACTAAATCTTGTGAATGTGCAAACCTCCCTATCCTCACACACCGGATAAAACTATAGGGAGTAACCCTTTTGTCTTGAGAGTGACTTGAACCTAAGACCTCCTGCAAGTAGATTTTTGACCGTAAAATCAACCCGAAGACCTCTTGAATCAGTGAAATTCTTTCTAGTGAAGTTCTTACATTCCATTGATTGTTTATTTGGCAGGGTAAGTTAGTAGATGGAGAGGAAATAGCCGTGAAGAGGCTTTCTATTGCGTCAGGACAAGGTGGAACAGACTTTAAGAACGAGGTTATGTTGGTCGCAAAACTACAACACAGAAACCTCGTTCGACTATTGGGTTTCTGTTTAGATGGAGTTGAAAAGATACTTATTTATGAATATGTTGTCAACAAAAGCCTTGATAACTATCTATTTGGTTTGTCTCTTTCTATGCTCACCAATTTATCATCTGCTATCAATTTTTTAATTAGTTAATAAGAAACAATCTCTGAAAATATTGAAAAATGTTTACTAAGTTCATGCAAATCACTATATATGTTTTTTTTGCATTTGCAGATCCTATCAAAAGATTGGTATTGACTTGGGAAAAGAGATACAAAATCATCATAGGGATTGCGCGAGGTCTACTATATCTTCATGAAGATTCACGGCCTCGAATTATTCATCGAGATCTCAAAGCTAGCAATATTCTATTAGACAGCGGAATGAATTCCAAAATTGCAGACTTCGGCACAGCAAGACTTTTTGGAGTTGATCAAACTCGAGGAAATACAAGTAGAATTGCTGGAACTTTGTAAGTCTTTAGCACTTCACTTCCTTTCTCTTGTAATTTGAATAGAACTTTACTATTTCAAGTTTACATTTTATCTAAAAGTATGTTTACATTAATGATCATATGCAGTGGATATATGGCACCAGAGTATGGAATGTATGGACAATTCTCTGTCAAGTCTGATGTTTATAGCTTTGGAGTATTACTTCTTGAGATTGTCAGTGGTCAGAAAAACAATAGTACTTATGAATCAGATAACGATAGTAATCTTTTAAACCTTGTAAGTATATATGTATAGCAGAACCATTCTCTCTCTCTTTCTTATGATTTAAAGAAATTTTAAGTTTGATGCCATTTTTCATACATTTGTAAGGAATTATGCTGACTAAGAAGCTACTCATTGACAAATTGTTGCAGGCATGGAGAAAATGGAGAGAAGGAACGGCCTCAGAGTTCATGGATCCAATAATGGGTGAATCTTGTATGAGGAGTGAAGTGATGAGGTGCATTCGCATTGGTTTATTGTGTGTTCAAGAAGATCCTAATGCTAGACCAACTATGTCATCAATTGTTTTGATGCTCAGCAGCTCTTCTGTCACTATTCAATCGCCATTGCCCCCTGCATTCTTTGTTGGTAGTAGAATGCAGTCAGATGGGAATTCAAGCACATTGAGTTCACGAGTTAGTGAGCCAGACAAATCAGAAAGTGATATTATACCGTTGTCTATGAATGGGGCATCTTGTACAGATCCATATCCTCGTTAAGAACAATCCAGGAAAGGTAATTGAACTTCGTAAAAATATTGATTGAGAAGGAAGACTTGACAAAAGATCATTTTGCAGTATGACTATTTCTAAAATGGTTCTCTCTCCAATTTTGAATTGTTCTTGACGGTCAAGATGCCCGCCTCGTGAAGTTGAGTTTTGAGTTTGATTCATGCTCAATCTCAACGGGTCACTCCCCATGTATTTAACGAGTGTGTGTAGATCAAGAGGTTTTTCACATGTCCATGGAATTAGTCTCACCTCAAATGTAGAGTGAGAATACTCATGTTATAAAAAAAAAAAAAATTGTGCATGTGACTTTGAATGATTGATATTTTACAAATGTTAAAAACAAGATAAATGAACTAACCACTCATCTTGGTTTAGCTGCACATTAATCCTATGTTAGGGTACATTTCATTCTCAACATTTTTATTATTTTCTCTTATTCTATATATTATGCATATTAAATATTCAAATTATACTATACATCAGATACAATTTTTTTTTTCTAACTTTAGACTTATAATTCTGTATTCATCATTCTAAATTGTTCAAGGTTTTTAAAAAATTTCAACAAGTAAAAAAGTTCATTTTTGCTTTAACTAAATTAGAGCTGCATCAAGTCAACTTAATCTCAACTTATAGTAGTCAAAGGTGTGCTTAAGGAATTTGAAGGGAGTTTGTACTTTTAGGTGTGCGTAGATGCACCTTGCACCTTCTATAAAACTGCCTTTTCATTTTTATCATTAGGTGTTAAAATGTAATAAATAAAATAGGGGTACAAATATCAGCTGATACGATATGTATCGGTTTTGAAGGAGTGTATATCGGTCGACATATTGGATCGGCCGATAACGGTATTTAAACTCCTGAAATAAAATATAATTTCCTTGTAAGTGTTAAAATATAAAAGAAAAAAATGTGTCTTTTCATTTTTATCTAAGTGAATGCTATGAACTTTCAAACATAATTTTAGGAGCATTGCAAGGTTCTTGAGAACGGATTTGCATGGTTTAAAACTTTAAATTGGACCCACTTAGCACAATAATCATGACTTAGTCAAGATGCCCGCCTCGTGAAATTGAGTTTTGAGTTTGATTCATCTTCAATCTCAACGGGTCACTTCCCATGTATTTAATGAGTGTGTGTAGATCAAGAGGTTTTACACATGTTTATGGAATTAGTCTCACCTTAAATGTAGAGTGAGAATACCGATGTTATCAAAAAAAAATTATGCATGTAACTTTGAACGATCTATATTTTACAAATGTTAAAAACAAGATAAATGAACTAACCACTCATCTTGGTTTAGCTGCACATTCATCCTATGTTAGGGTACATTTCATTCTCAACATTTTTAATATTTTCTCTTAGTCTATATATTATGCATATTAAATATTCAAATTATACTATACATCAGATACAATTTTTTTTTTCTAACTTTAGACTTATAATTCTGTTTTAATCATTCTAAATTGTTCAAGGTTTTTAAAAAACTTCAACAAGTAAAAAAGTTCATTTTTGCTTAACTAAATTAGAGCTGCATCAAGTCAACTTAATCTCAACTTATAGTAGTCAAAGGTGTGCTTAAGGAATTTGAAGGGAGTTTGTACTTTTAGGTGTGCTTAGATGCACCTTCTATAAAACTGCCTTTTCGTTTTTATCATTAGGTGTTAAAATGTAATAAAAAAATATAATTTCCTTGTAAGTGTTAAAATATAAATAAAAAAAAATGTGTCTTTTCATTTTTATCAAAGTGAATGCTATGAACTTTCAAACATAATTTTAGGAGCATTGCAAGATTCTTGAGAACGGATTTGCATGGTTTAAAATTTTAAATTGGACCCACTTAGCACAATAATCATGACTTTGACAATATGTTTGTGTAAAGTTGATGTGAAGACTTTGAATATTATCAAATATTCTTATGAAAATGATAGACATAGAAGATTTTTTTTTTATAATAAACAGATCATGTAATAGAAAGTTTATAAAAAAAAAATCCATTAAAATATTCTTTATCCAGACCCTATATGACACTGATGTAAGTAGATCTCTATATATAAATATATATTTTTTTCTCTTGTCTAAGTTGCCTAATGTCATGAGTCATAATTTATAATAGCATGAATTTTAGAGTTCTTCGCCGCCAGTCGTCCTAATCTATTAAAATATATTATCTTAACACAATTAAAATATGTTGGAAGACACGAGGTAAAGTAAGATTTTTATTTTATGTTTATCAATGTACCGATCATTAAATAGTGGTATACAGATAACACATTGCTCTGTATATATATTTTTTACGTATTAGTATATCAGTACTTGATAAACAGAATACCGATAGAGATAAAATAAAATTTTTATTCTATCTCGTATTTCCTAACAAAATTTACTCGTATTAAAATGAGCATCTTTCCGAAAAGAAATAGAAAAGTAAGACGTTTTCAAATTATTCTCAAAACTATAATTTCTCTAGTCAAAGTCTTCCTAAACTCAATTCTCATTTTTAATATGAATTGTGTTACTGTTAATTTATAACTTAAAGTTATATTACTTTACCCTTTAAATTTTAATTAATATAAATGATTGACTTTTAAATATTTAAAATTAATAAATAAAATGATAAAATGAATAAGGCACAATTTATAGATACTTACATTTTCTGTCTCAACACTGTATATTACTATGTGCATATTAAAATATGAAGTGATTCGAGTGAACTATTCATTGATTCGAACAAATGGGTTAAACACTAATACGTAACACTTTTCAATCTTCTCATTTTAATGAATAAAAATATAAAATATAAAATATAATAATAATTTGACACGAAAAGTCAAAATCAGTAATGTATTGAAACACGTACCACCTCTGCAATAAGTGTGCCACATGATTAATGGATTTATCTAGTGGAGGTCAGGCAAGCCACTGTACCTTGTAGGGCGTGCGAATACAGACTTTTTACTCATAAAGTCATCATTTAGGCCATGTGCTTTTTATAAATATATTCTTTATCGAGAGTCTAGTCCCTATATGACAATGATGTAAGTAGATCTCTCTATGTATAAATATATTTTTTTAACTAATATATTACTGTACCTTTAAAATTTTAATTAATATAAATGATTGATTTTTAAATATTTAAAATTAATAAATAAAATGAATAATAGTTCGTACACTCTATGTTTATGAGTTCTTCTTTGTATCACATTCGCAATAGTTCTTACACTCCATGTTTACTAGCATTGCTACCTTTTTAAACAGGTGCCAATATAGGCACCGCAGAAATCTGTCAGTAGATATTGAATTCTGAAATTTCACTGAAAATTACCATTCTATTCTTTCCGCGCGAAATCGTGCGATCGATTCCACAACCCATTTTGCTTCGATCGATCGAGCGTGCGATCGATTCACGATTCACATAAATACGAGCGAATGAGTTTCCTGAAGAAATCCATCGATCAATCGATCGATCGATTTATGCTTAAATGATGTGCTACAGTAATTACATTGTTTAAATTAAAAAAAATTCCTTTAAAACTTTCAAGTTATTTTTTAATCACTGTGTATTTTCAAAATTTCTCAAATTGAATATCCGGATTAATTACGATAACCTGATAAAAATACTTTAAAACTTAAAGGTCTTTTGACACTCCCAAATGATTAAAACAGAGTATTTTACAAATAAGGGTATCCCTAGACTGTGCCGAAAACACATTTGAGAGTGTCAAAAGACCTTAAAGTCTTAAAGTATTTTTATCATGCTACCGTAATTAGTTTAGATATTCAATTTGAGAAATTTTAAAAATATACAGTATTTAAAAAATAACGTTAAAGTTTTATATTTCCTTTTAAAACTTTAACGTTATTTTTTAATGACTGTGTATTTTCAAAATTTCTCAAATTAAATATCCGGACTAATTAGGATAACATGATAAAAATACTTTAAGATTTCAAGGTCTTTTAACACTCCCAAATGTATTTTCGGCACAGCCTAGGGATACCCTTATTTGTAAAACACTCTGTTTTAATCATTTGGGAGTGTCAAAATACCTTGAAGTCTTAAAGTATTTTTATCAGGTTATCGTAATTAGTCCGGATATTCAATTTGAGAATTTTAAAAATATACAGTAATTAAAAAATAACTTGAAAGTTTTAAAGGAATTTTTTTTAAATTTAAATAATGTAGTTAGTGTAGTACATAATTTAAGCATAAATCGATCGATTTCTTCAGGAAACTCATTCGCTCGTATTCACGTGAATCATGAATCGATCGCACGATCGATCGATCGAAGCAAAATGGGTTGTGGAATCGATCTCACGATTTCGCGCGGAAAGGGCAGAACTGTAATTTCCAGTGAAATTTCAAAATTTGGTGTCTGCTAGCAGATTTCTGGGTGTCTATATGGGCACCCTTTTAAATATATAAATCAAATCTCTCAAACTCATCAAATTAATTATAGAATTATCTTTTTATTCTTAATTATATTTGCAGAAATTTTATTTTTATACAATAATATGATAAAGTAGACTAAGATTTTCAAATTTGTCAAATTTTTATCTTAAGATTTATTTTTCCATTTGAAGTATTTTGTATATGAATTTCTCTACTTTAATACCTATAATAAAATAGTCAAATATTATGAAAATAAATTATATTAAAAATAAAAGTGATATTACGCTATTCTAAATTATATAAAAAAAAAAGAGATTCATCAGAGGTTGATATAAAGTCCAGAGAAAAATTCATTCAACCAAACGCGTGGAAAAAGTTCTTGCTTTCCAAACGGTCTGTTCAAACGCCACGTGGATAAACCACAACCATTCAAACTGCAAAGTTTGAAACTTTTATTAGTTGAAAATCTTTGTCAAAATAAAGTCGAAAAAAGGTGACACCATATAAAATTATAAACTGAGTAAAGTTTAAATCACAGAAATTTTAATGACAAAGTCAAGTTAACTATATTAATTATAAAATGTAAATTATTGAAATATTTTAGTTCATGATTTAGAAGATTTCTTACATACAATATTTTTCAGCATTTTATTTATTTGTCAAAATAAAAAGTCGATTTAATAATTTTTCAAATTCAATCAATATAAATATTAGATGTATATAATTTTTTTTTGTATGTATTCAATAAGACAAATTTTAATTTTAGGTTTACTAATCATTTCTTCAATTTTATGAAGTTATTAAACTCTTACTGATAAGTAAAACTTATAAATATAAATATTACGTTTAATAATTATGTTCGTTGACTGTTCTGAAAAACAACAAAAATCTAATCTTCATGAAATGATCTGTTCATCTCTCCCAACACAAATCAAGCTCTCTCTCTCTCTCTCTCTCTCTCTCTCTCTCTGTTTCCATTTCATCTTAAATGTTCAGTAGATACCTGCTCAAACCCATGAAATTTTTACTTTTTTTCAATCTTTTATTAATTTTCCAAAGACCCATTAGAGCTGAGGATCAGATCGTCACTGATTGTCCTGTAGAAAGCTCAAATTTCACTTCTGGCAGCCAATTCGAGACCAATCTCAACATCCTTCTCTCCAATCTTTCAAAAAATGGGCCATTAAAACGTGAAAGCTTCTACAACACCAGCTACGGAGATGACCCAAACAAAATCTACGGCTTCTCTCAGTGCATGTCTGCAGCTTCTGAAGAAACATGCAGGTAAGGAAGTAAATGGGTCAGATTCAAACAAAATCCAAATCCCTGTTCCAGTTGCAGGATCTGAATTTGAACCCAAACCCGACTCCGATTTTTGGTGTGGGATTCAAATCCAAATCCTCATTCAGATACTTACATTAGAATTCCCTCTTAATTTTGACACTAGATTATTTATAATGCATCTAAGTCTCCTTATGTATAATTTTATATTACTCACACCTGTCCCATTGCAATTAAGGGGTTATCAGATTTGGGTCCAGTCATATCCAAATCTTTCTAAAACCCAACGGTTATTAAATTTAGATCTAAAATTAGCATAAACCCCTTGATTTCAAGTTGAAATCTTGGAATTTTCCAACTTTGAGATACCCATTTGCATGCCATTCTGCAGGAGTTGCCTTGTTGATGGGAGTACAGAGATCACCAAACTCTGCACAAAGAAAAGGGAGGCAAGTGTCCGATTCTATAACTGTGTCTTGCGTTACTCCTATCGACCCTTCTTCTCTCAACCCAGCATGCGTTTGTTTGTGTATATTGCCTCCCCTGCAAATGCATCAAACACATCGGTTTTCAACAACATATTGGGTGATCAGTTGAGAGATCTTTCGCCTTTGGCTTCATCTCTACCGTCCATGTATGCAACCAATGTTGCCAATCTTTCCGACTTTGAGAAGATATATGGAATGGCACAGTGCACCAGAGATTTATCAGCGCCTGACTGCGACTCATGCTTGCAGCAGATGATCGCCTTCATCCCAACCTGCTGTGACGGAAAAAGAGCAAGTAGTGTTTATACGGTGAGCTGCAATATCAGATATGACACGACTTCTTTCTTTACTCCATCTTCTTCTCCACCACCACCACCACCACCACCACCGTCCCCTTCTGTTGCTGCTTCTCCGACTAATACTTCCGACCCAACAATTGCTCCACCGGATCCAAGTGAGTAGTAAATTTACCGACTCACCATTGATGACTAGTCAAATTTGGTAGCATCCAAAACATACGGGATTGATTCGGGCACGGGTATTTTTACTGCCATAGGCAACGTCTCACCATAAGTTAAATTTTTTAAATTTCCCCCTTCCATTTTACTGTGATGAAATGTAAAGTAGTTTTCAATTCGCTTCTTGTTTCTTATATTTATTAAAAGATTGCATTTTCAATATATATATATATATATGAATAAAAATATATTTCTATATCTAAAGTGTCATTTTCAAAGAAAGAACTTCCTCTGAGGAAGAGTAAGAAAGCTGATTTTTTTATTCACTTGGAAAGACAAAAAAATGTTAATCTTTAAACTAACTTAAAGTCAAAAGATAAAATGAGAAAGTAAATTTATCAATAGTAGTGTTAGTGTTAATGAAAACATTAGTTCTTAAAATAAGAGAGTTTTATAAAATTTCAATGGAAGAGATAATTATGTTGTCTCAAAATGATAGTGATTTTTGTCAGACAATATATTAAAGGGCTGAAACTTGTGACGGATTAAATTGGATTTTAATAAACTTAATACGGGTCAAAATTTATTGAACCCAATCTATCTGAACTGAATGACTAACCCTTATATATTATGTTTTTTTGAATCGGTCGAATCAAGTCAATTCGAATTCGCTCAGGTTGATTTAAAAAAAAAAAAGAAGCTTAACCCTGGCTAGACTTTAATTGAGACTTTTTTTCTTCAACCTAGCTCGCCTCTAATTTTTAAAATACATAACCTAACCTACTAATTTTTCAAATTGGATCATGTGGTTTGGATCAAAACTTGATCTATGGGTGTAACTCAACTGGTTAACCTCCTACCTCAAGAAGCGAGAGGTGCCAAGTTCGAGCTCCCATAGCCTAACCTGTGTACTTTAAGGGCAGTGGGTATCGTCCGTGGAGGTTTTACGTTGGGTTTTTTGCGGTTTTCCACACGTAAATTCAAAAAAAAAAAAACTCAGACCCAAGTTTCACCCCTCTTGACCATTCAGTTTCAATTTAACAATGAATAAATGGACCTTCAAAGTTAAAAATTGGTTTCAAATTTTTGGATCACTTAGCCACCGAAGTAATCCACATGCTCCTCTTTCTGTGATATCATTTCATATTTTCAATAAACTAATTTAGATCATTTTCTAAAATGATGGCCATGTGATTCATGATTTGAATTAAAATGATATTGAGCTATCATGTAGTATATTTATGCATCTTAATAAATGGCTTTATCTTTATGAAATATTGTGAAATTAAAATACCATTTCATGATTAAGTTGTACAACCTTTTCTTCAATATCTTATTATTTATCTTAATGTTAATAATTTGTTCCTCATGTAGGAAGTAGAAGTAAATCTATACGTGTCGTCGCTATTGTCATTCCAATAGTCGTTGGAGTGATGCTGCTTTCCCTTGCCATTATTTGTTTCATTAAGCGGAAATCAAAGAAGACAAGCCAAGGTGAGAAACTATGGTTGACTATTTTTATGCTTATTTTTATTGTATTTCTCTTGTGAAAATGGTAGTTAAGTAGTTAATCTAAACCCTTTGATTTTTTTTAAGATCTCCAATTAATCTTGACATCAGAGTTAATAAAATGTCTAAAATCTGATAAAAAAATTACTTCAAACTTTTCATGAGATCAAAAAATCAATGAGTCAAATGAAACTCCACAAAATTAAGAAGAAATAAAATAGGGTGGTCATCCTAACACGAGAAGACTCTTTTAGGGGACACGGGTTTTCCGGATTTTCCACTTTGTCATATCCGTTTGTACGGATTTTAGTGGACTTTCAGAAATCGGTTCACTGGAACGGTGCACCGGAGAGGTGCATCGACTGGATCACTTGGAAATGGAAATTTGAGGAAAGTGATCCGGTCGATGCACCTATTTGTACTCTTTCAGGTCCAGTGCACCGATCCAGTGAACCGATTTCTGAAAGTCCACTAAAATCCGTACGGACGGATGGGGACAAAGTGGGAAGTTCACTAAAACCCGTGTCTCCTAAAAGAGTATGCCCGTGTTAGGATGGGCACTCATAAAATATAATTTTAATTGTATTCCTCCTCTATGTTACTTCTCTATTAATATTATTGTTAGAACTAAAAATATCTGAAATTTGATCATTTGTACTAATGAGGAGTAAATCAACATATTCTTTCTTAATGTGTTCTCTTCTGTATAGAATACTAGATTGTTCACAAGTTAAATGGGATTCTAATTATCACAAGAAAGGATAACATCATTATCATCATCATCATTTAACCATTTATATTTTGATTTAGTAAATTATTGTTATGGGTCCACTGTGAAAACACCAAAGTATAATAACAGAGTCAATGTAGTATTCTATCTTCAAACAACACTTTTGCAGTTCAATATTTAGCTTTTGCAAAAATTAAAATGACACTGAGTGAGTTGATTATATCTACATTTTTCTATTACTATTTTAAATGAAAACTGTCTATTTTACTCTTTTATAGATGAGCAAGACGAGCAAGAGATTTTAGGGTTGAGTCATTACAATTTGACCTAGATACCATCAAAATCGCTACTAATAATTTCTCTGAGAGAATAAGCTTGGAGAAGGTGGATTTGGTGCTGTGTACAAGGTAAATAATTAATTCTACATTCTAATTTACTTTCTATCCAAAAATTACATATCTTTGGCTATTATGTAAATAATGAACAGTTGTACACCCCATTGTGCCCATGTGGATTAGAGTTCCTATCTAAGATTTAGTTTGATTGAATGACTAAATGTTATTTAAGGCATCAAAGAACAATGACAAATAAGGTACAACTTTATTAAGTTTCAATCTAGTGGTGGATTTGATACAGGTATAGCAAACTATGTAAAGATATAATTCATGAGAGGATAGTGTGATGAGAAAGACCCAATAGGGGATTCTCATGGTGCATGCTCTTGATGGGGTTCCAAAATCCAAACTAAATGATTGTGTGTATTTGTGTTTATATACTTTCTTGCAATTTTCCCTAGACAATTACCAATTCCTTTATTAGATGGTTCCAAATGTAGAATGAAAAGAGGAAATGGTGGAATGAGCAGATTAAATGTGAATTTTCTTTTAAAAGTAAAAAAATTTAAATGCTTTTCTCAAGTTCTAACTTTTTTTTGGGCTTATCATTTGACAGGGGAAGTTAGTAAATGGAGAAGAAATAGCCGTGAAGAGACTTTCTAAAGCATCGGGACAAGGAGTACGAGAGTTCAAGAATGAAGTCCTATTGGTTGCTAAACTTCAACATAGGAATCTTGTTAGACTATTAGGGTTTTGTTTAGATGGAAATGAGAAGATACTCATTTACGAATATGTGCCCAACACAAGCCTTGATAACTTTCTTTTTGGTTTGGCTCTTTCTACGCTCATTTCCATTTATTTTATTTTCTTAGTTTTCTAATCTGATCTATATGAAGTAATCCTTGAAACAAAATTTTCATTATGGTCAAGATTATACTTTAAATTTGAAAAGCTTTGATGCAAAGACTATTCAATTATAATGAGTTTTATTTCAATATTCTTTCTGAAGCAGAGTTTTATTTTGATGTTTGTGTAGATCCTGTTAAAAGGTTGTTAATAAGCTGGGAAAGGCGGTACAAAATCATTGGAGGGATTGCACGAGGTCTACTTTATCTTCATGAAGATTCACGGCTTAGAATTATTCATCGGGATCTTAAACCTAGCAATGTACTGTTAGACAATGACATGAATCCCAAAATTGCAGACTTTGGCATGGCAAAGCTTTTTGGAGTTGATGAGACTCAAGGAAATACAAGTAGAATTGCAGGAACATTGTAAGCCTTCAACACTTGGATTCTTTTCTTCTAAGTTTCAATTGTCTAAAAAACACGGTTGGGACTTGTTTAGAACACAATGAGTTAAAATAAATTTAAGCAAATTGTTATTTTTCTTAATCTTAGAATGGAGGCCAATTTAGAGTCTAAATTCATTTATCTTGGAGGAAAAAAAAAAAAACAAATTATTCACAACTAGGAATCCCATTTGTTTTTTACATGAATAGATGCTTTTCCTTCAATTCTACTCACATAAATGAAGGACCTTGTTGATTGAAGGTGTGCAGTATATTTGACATTGCATTGATTATGTGAGTGCACCATTTATTATGGATTCATAGCACTTGAAGGTAAATCACTTTTGGACCTGTACTCAGGACAAAGCTTACACAACTCATGATCTTGTTTGGTGAAAGTCAAAGCCTTAGAAGTCAGTCGAGTCCGAGTTGACTTGACTGATACAAATCACACTGGTCAATTCCCTTTCAGCATGTATTGGTCATATCAGTTAGGACTCACCCGTTTTCATTGATTTTCAGTCATTTTTCAGTTGATTTTTGTGCGAGTACGCAGATAAGACTTAGGCTTGACTAGAACTCAGTCTGTACTGAGTCAGAAAGCAATTATTCTGTAAACACCCTCACATCTCATTGATGTAAAGTCACCGGCAAATGGACATCTTTAGAAACTATTTCCAGTGTTGAGTTATTGAAATATCAATGATTCCACACATGGCTTCAACTTACGACAACAATGTGGAGAATCTATTTAGTTTGTGAGACCTCTAAAATACCTATAATTATAGAAATTTCAGGACATTTAGTAATTGGGTTCAGAAGTTTGCATTTTACTTGAACAACATTTTCAATTTACACATCACATTTACATAGGGTGTAATTCTATAAATGATTTTATGCAGTGGATATATGGCACCGGAGTACGTCATGCATGGACAGTTCTCTGTCAAGTCCGACGTTTATAGTTTTGGAGTTTTAGTTCTTGAGATTGTCAGTGGTAAGAAGAACAGCAGTTTCAATCAGTCGGGTGATGGCACTGATCTTTTCAGCTATGTAAGTATGGATATGCACAACTATGCTCCCTTTCTGAGTCACTAGCATATGTTTAAACTGTTTGCCCTCTATCTCTTCATCTTCGTAAACATTGAAAACGTTATGCCTGGGCTGAGTCGAAAGCAATTTATCGATGGATTATTTCAGGCATGGAGAAAATGGAGGGAAGGATCGGCACTAGAGTTGATGGATCCAGTAATGGGTGAATCTTATTCAAGGAATGAAGTTATCAGATGCATCCACATTGGCTTGTTGTGTGCTCAAGATGATGTTGCTGCTAGACCCACCATGTCGACCGTTGTTTTGATGCTTAGCAGCTCCTCTGTGACTCTTCCATTACCAATGCCTCCTGCATTTTTCCTGAGTAGTCGAATGCAATCGAATGAGAATTCAAGCACAATTGGTTCACGGGTTAGCGAGGTAGATAATTCAGACAGTGATGTTGTACCATTGTCCATAAATGAATCATCCATTACAGAACTAGACCCTCGTTAAAGAGCGATCAGAGAAAGGTAATCAGGTTGATGATGTCTTGATGTTGAGTAGGAAGGTGAATTTTATTTGGTGAACTTAATTTTGGTGTTTGGTTTTCTCTCTTTTTTCTAATTTTGTAAGACTAATAGATCATTTAATTCAAATTGTGGTCAAAACAGAGTGTTGATTCAGTTGTATGATCTTGCCTCAGTTGTTGGTATGCCAAATTGTAACGGTTTTTGTAAAATTTGATATATTTATTTTCATAATTAATAAAATATTTAACTTTTAAAATAAATGAATTAGAATAAAAAATAAATGTTGAATTTTTAAATAAAGAAAAACTTTCATTCAGCGACTGCCGTGATCCTATTATATGAGTCCACCGTGTCTCAAATCTCTCTCCTAAATTATATACATATCAAATTTAAATTATTTTCAATTGATTTTATTACTATTGAATTAAAAATTCTTATAAAAGTAATTCCAGTTTGAGCATTTGAAAATTATAATTTTTTTTTTAATTTTAAGAGATCTGACTTTTATAACAAGTATCATCTTGAAAATACTTGTCAAATTCAACTATTTCCATACATTTACACCCACCTATGAAAATCTACTAGATTTTGGAGGCGACTTTCACTCTTTAGACAAATAAATTTATTATAAAAATTAGTAATTTTTTATTTTTGGCATGGAGACTTGATCTCAAGACCTCCTCCAAACAAATGTGTGATTTTTTTTTTGAATGATGGTTAATAATTTCATTAAAAAAGAACAGAGAACCCAAAGATATATAGAGAATTGAGTATCAAACTAACCCCTCAGGATTATAAAAATTGGTATTAAAATGATTTAATTTAATTTCTACATATTATCATATTACATGAAATGTGGTCCGAGTTAGATTAGGGAGACACACTAATAAGATATGCTATTAGATCAATCACAAGTCTCATAAATTTAAGTTCATTTAATAAGTGATCACATAGTATAAAGTATAAAAAGTTTCACTATCAATTGATGATCGAATTCATATAATTTTAGTCTTTGAATTTTGATGACTAGAGATTATTAATTTTTAAAAGTTTAAAATTAATGGATAATATCATCAAATGGAGGTGTAATTTTATATAAGAATTATTCATATGATCTTTTTTCCATTAGATCCAAAAAGTAGGTCTTAATAAATTATTTTTATTAAATATCTCTCTAATAATTAAGATAGCTAGAGTTTTTTCATTTATATACAGTATTAAAGGATAAGTTCAACTCGTTGCCTCCTATCTCAAAAAGTGCGAAGTTGTGAGTTTGATTCCTCATTCCCTAACTTTGGTCTGTCTTACAGACAGGGAGCTTACTCATAGAAGTTTTACGCTCGGTATTAATTTTCCACAATAAATAAAAAAAAAAATCTAACAACCTCAAAAGAAAGTCTTTTACGTTCTCTTATCAATTTGTCCCCAACTCTTCTTGACCAACTTGTGTGCCAGAGAAAAAAGCAGTGAAGCAGGGGTCAAGTTCCTGGTCTGCGAGTCTACGGGGATAAAAATGACATTTTCACCGTTCAAACTTGAGACTCTTCAAAAAGTTTAAAAGGTAGTCCGTAAAGTCTTGCTTCGGAGAGACGTTTATTTAAAGACTTTGGGAGACTTCACAAATCTGTTTATTTAAAATATTATTTTAAAAAAATGTTAATATGTGAAATATATAAAAAATATAAAGAAATTCATTATATAAAATTCGAACTCAATATAATTTTAAAACTTTAACTATTACAATCATTAACTTTGCATGAAGACTTCTCATTGAATTGCATCATCTATGAAATTTTCTATTTATGTCAGTCAATTATACAAGATTCATCACGTGATAAGTTTGCAATTTTCTATTCAAAACTAACACCCCAATATCCCACCTGCTATATGACGGTTGCCTTTGGTTCACAAGTAATGAACCTCCTTTTGATAATCAAAAGGTAAAGTTAAAAAATCTACATTTCAGTTAAAAATCTCTTTGCAGCGACAGGTATTCAGAAGAACTTGTAAATTTCTCTCATCCAAACACAACCAACTGTTTTTTAAGATTTGTGAGGATTTTGATGCATTCTCAAATATTTTTCTTTTACCCACACGGTGTAACTTAACTGGTTTCCTGTCTACAGAAAGTGGGATGTTGTGGGTTCGAGTCTCATGACTTAATCTTGATATGCTCTAAGGGTAGTGTAATAAGAGATTTACGCTATCTTGCAATTCTTTTATACATAAATTTAAAAAAAAAATATCTTCCTTTTTCTAAAAACTTGTCTAACACGGACAACGGTGGTCGTTTCTTCTAGTAGAATTTGATATTCAACATGTCACTCGAAAGATACAAGCTGGTTCCAGTGACTTCTCCTAAGAAGACTTTGGAGCAAAACTTGAATCTCGAAGGTTGGGTGGTTCGAAGCCCATTAGCATAAAAGGAATGGGGGGTACAAGGAGGCTTCTAAGTAAAAGAATTATAAGATATTCAAAGAAAATTAAGACATATTTTACTTAACTCTGTCTTTCTTCTTCCTCTATGTCCAGAGCTATGAATCTAAAATCCATGAAATTTCTCATTTTCACCTTCCTTCTTTTGATTTTCCAAAGACCCATCAAAGCTGAGGATGAGATCGTCACTGACTGTCCTGCAGAAAGCTCAAATTTCACTTCTGGTAGCCAATTCCAGACCAATCTCAACACCCTTCTCTCCAATCTTTCAACAAATGGGCCATTAAACCGTGAGAGATTCTACAACTCCAGCTATGGAAATGACCCAAACAAGATCTATGGCTTCTCTCAATGCATGTCGGAAGCTTCTGAAGAAAATTGCAAGAATTGCCTTGTCGATGGAACTTCAGATATCACTCAACGCTGCTCAAATAAAAGGGAAGCAAGCGTCCGATACTACAACTGCACCTTGCGTTACTCCGATCGACCCATCGTCTCTCAACTCGACATCGGCTTGAAGGTGCTGTTGAATATTTTTAAAGAATTTTGCATTTTGAATTTTAATTTTTTTTTGTTTAATTGAATATATAGTCTATAAAAAATCTCAATACATTTTTTAAATTCTCTAAATTTTGATTAAATTTAACTTACTTTTTAACCTTTAAACTTTGTGGCCTTCAAAAGTTTAGTTTGATTGATCCGATGAAAGTGAGAAATTTTTCTCTCGAACAGGTATATCTCTCGGCCAATGGAAATGTGTCCAACAAAGATGCTTTCAACAAAATTTTGGAAGGTTTCATGAATGATCTTTCATCTGCAGCTTCATCTCGACCGTCCAAATATGCCACCAATGTGACCAACTATTCTGGTTTTGATAAGATATATGGAATGGCACAGTGCACCAGAGATTTATCAGAGCTTGACTGCAGTTCATGCTTGCAACAAATGGTCAGTGACATTCCAAATTGTTGTGATGGAAAAAGTGGAGGAAATATTTACAGTATCAGCTGCAATATTAGATATGATATGTATCCCTTCTTTGATTCATCTTCACCACCACCATCACCCTCACTTATTTCTCCATCTCCTTCTGTGAATTCTACTTCAAATGATCCACAGGATTCAGGTACGTGTATACTTAGAATCTTAAATTTTGAAAATAAAAATTATACACACATATTTATTGAATTTACGTGTTGGAAACCGCGGGATACCCAATGTAAAACCCCCCACGGGTAGACCCCTACCCTTAAGGCACACTAAGGTTTGACCATGGGGGCTTGAACCCCTGACCTCCCGCTTCCTATGGTGGGACATAACCAGTTGAGCTACACATGTGGGTATTTTTATAAAATGGTGGACCCTTACCCTTAAGACACACCAAGATTAGACTATGGGGGTTCGAACTCGTGACCTCCCACTTCCTGAAGTGAGAGATAACCAGCTGAGCTACACCCATATGGGTATATATTGGGTTTTAGTGGTTTTAGGGGTGCAATTGGATTAGGAGATTTTTTTTAAAAGAAAGTGTATGAGATTCTTCAGGATAGTATAGAAGTTGGACTAGAAAGTATTTTTTTACTATGGAGAAAGTAGAAATCATCTTTTTCTTCTTAATTAGAGGAAAGTGACGATGTGATATTATAAATTACTAAATAAGTTACTCAAGATGAATGTTTTACCTTTTATCGGTTCCTCTCAATTCAAATAGATCCCATTTGAAAATTTAATAAATAGTCTCTATAATATCATTTGTTGATAATGCAGGAAGCAAAAATAAAAAGAAATCGCCTTCAAATATGGTTGCCATAGTCATTCCAATAGTCATCGCAGTGGCGCTGATACCAAAGAATAGAGGCCAAGGTAACTGACCATGGTTTACCACATTCTGTTCATGGGAGTAATTTTGGGAATGAGCAGAAGTCTTATGTTTGTAATTTTTTAGAGGAATTGATTTGAGCACCGATAGTTTTTTTTAAAGGGAGAACCGAATAATGTACTTGTCAGAGTGATTTGAGCATCGATATTTTCTCTCGTAAGGGAGAACCAAATAATGTAATTGTGGTTTTTTTTTTCTCTTTTACCCTTAAGATACAAAAATTGTATTTATCGAAATATCAGCGTCTTGGCCGATATCTCTCTCTCCTAAAATTTTTTAGACAAATATCAGCCGTATAAATATATATCGGCCGATATCTCGCTAGTACAGTTGATACTGTACGTATCGACCGAAATTTATACCCCTGCTTCTCCCTCTCTTTTGAGTACCCTTTAAATGGTACCTGTTTATTTGAGTAACTTGTGTCTTTAGAATGTTTTAAACAACTTAATGGAACTGGCAGTCAATTCTTTGTTGGCCAAAGTCAAAGTTTATTTGAGTTTTATCAAAGGCTTGCAAGATTTAATGAAGCTGATTTGACCAATTGTCCAGCCCATACAAGGTCTCAGCCCATCTGGAAGCCCATAAAAGATCTCAATATCACACCATCGGCCATGGACGGTGTAGATCATGCTTATTAGATCGTATGTTCCCGTTGAAGATTAGTCTAAGATCAAATGAGGCCTCAACTTCAATTAAAAATTTGAGGACTTCTACGTTGGCTCACTAAGTGGTGTAGGATAGGACGAATAAATGTCGAAAACTCGATTTCTACGCGGAATCTTATTACAACTTAAATAAATTGAATCACAAATTGAAGAAGGCAACCAAAACAACTCAAAGAATCAATGGGCTGAACTGCAAGAAAACCAGCCTCTATATCTCTTACTTCTCAGAGAGTTGTTCTCTGCCTTTAATCCAGCAAGATGCCGCCAACAAGCCGCATGCTGTGAATTTTCTGCTGTGTACACACCAGCACCCTCTCTGTCAAACAGATCTTGGAGTATGCACTGCCTGCTAACAGTCTTATGCAATCAGTCCTCCTCTCTGAGCAGCCACCTCTCTCAACAGGTGTCTCTAGGATTCACGTTGTATGTTGTAGTCTTCAAAACTGGGCCTGGGTTGTAGCAGCCAATCTCAGCAAAACTCTGCAATCTGTTTGCAGCATTTAAATCTTCACAAAACAGTCATTCATTTTACACTTAAATCTTCACAAAACAGTCCTTCATTTTGCACTTGAATCTTCACAAAATAATCCTTCATTTTGCTAAACAAAATAACAATTTTATTGATCAAAATAATCTCCCCTCAAAACTGGCTGTTACAACTCCTTAAATAAAAACACCTACTAAATAAGAGTCCTATCTAATTAAGAACTCCTAATAATAAACACCTACTAAATAAGAGTCCTATCTAATTAAGAACTCCTAATAATAAATATCTACTAAATAAGAGTCCTATATCCGCATCACTAAGGCCTATTGAATGAATTGGTTAAAAAAGTTTCTTTAATTAGATAAGTGAATTCATGTTTCTAATCTCTAAAATAGTCGAGTTTTAAAGTCGAGTTTTATACTGTGGTTGAAATCCATATAGTTAGACCAATAAATCATTTAATTCAAATTGTGGTCATAACATGAGTATGAGCAGTTCTTGGATGTAAAAGGAAAAGAGTATCATGATGCCTCAGTTGTATTCCACCCTCACAAAATCATGGGCTTCAAAGCCATTTACCAAAGAAAAACTCAACAGAGATACGTGTGTCTCGGTTGTCAGCGATACAAGTAAAAATAGATTTTTAGAATTCACTTTGTTGAATTTGATGTAAAAAGAATCGTATGAACAGTTCTTCACTTTCATTAAACTTTTAAAAAATCAATGGTCCATTTTTAAAAATCAGATCCCTTGAAATTAAAAATATTATGCTTTTCAAATGATCAAAATAGAATTACTTTTACAAGAATTTTTAATTCAATAGTAAAATCTATTTTAAAATAATTTAAATTTGATGTTTAGGGCATTTTTGTGATAATTGTGAGAGGACCCACATACATTCATAGTCATAAATTGCAACGAGGGAAGCGTGTCTTATCCTTCAATTCATTTTTCTGCTTGGTTCTAAAGAGAGAGAGAAAAGAAGACTTGAGAAAGAGGCTTCTTTACCTTCCATCAGTGGCGGCTGCTGCTTTGAAAAGGTCTAAACATTGATGAAAAGTTGAAAAATCACCTAAAATAAATTAATAATTTTTTTAAAAGTTTTCTAAATGAAAAAAGGGCGTAAAAATATAATTTAAAAAGTAGCGCAGGATTTCCTTTTTCCTCATTATCATTTGTGTTAAATTTTTTCTCTATCTTCCCATTTATTCCATTATTTTAATATATTTTTAGGAGAACCTTCTAACTTTGTAAGAGAGGCTTAGTCCATGAGTTGTAGCATAATTTAGAGTTTTTTTTTTAAATGTTTGAGTGAGATATTAGATTAGGTAAACGAGTCTTATATTGAAAGTATAGAGATAATTATAAGAATTTATAAAGGACTTGAATCACTTCATTTAATACATTGGTCGAGATTTTGTCAAGCTCATTGTTTATATTTTTTAAAGTTTTATTTTTGTAAAATTGAGATTAGTGAGTATTTTAAATGTTGTGGCTTTCCCATTGTTATCTTTCATCACCCTTTCACTCGAAAAAGTAGCAACTAAGTTGAATCATTTAAATTTTTTCTTTCTTTCCTTTTGCGGTTTTGTTTATATGATTTTATTTTTATTATAATATTTTATGTTACACTTTGTCTACATCATAATAATCATATTCTTATCTGTTGACCTGCTGATGGGCTAGAATTCAACAGATTTCCTTAAAAACGGATTGTGATTTGAATAGGTTGGATCATTAATTGACCATTATGTTTTTTGGACGGAGAAACTCTTTTAGGATACATCGGTCTTTTGGACTTTCCACTTTACCTTTATCTATCCGTATGAAAAAATTTAAAATACCAGACATTCAGAAATCAGTGCATCAACCAGAGGTGAATCGGTGTTCCTTTTGATAATAAATAAATCATGTAATAGAAAAATATACTCTCTCTGTCTCAAATTAATTGTCTTATATGAATTTTAGAATTATTTCAAAATAATTATCTCATTTATATTGAAGTAATATAAAATATGTTGAAAATTGATAAGATCACATAAAGTGTTAGCTTTATAAAAAAATTCTTTAAAAATATAAATAATTTACTATAAATTTTTTCATCAAAATATTCTTTATCCAGACCTTATATGACAATGATGTAAGTAGATCTCTCTAAATATATATTAATATATTTTTCTCTTGTCTAACTTACCTGATGTCCTCGATCATAATATATAATAGTACAGATAATGACCTTGTCTCTAAATGATGAAAGGGTCAATGATAATGACCTTGGCTCTAAATGATAAAAAAAGGCAATGATAATGACCTTGGCTCTAATGATAAAAAAGTCAATATAACTTTTTGACTATAATTTCGACGAAAATGTGGATATAAATATTAAATTGGTTTTAGGGTATCATTGAGTTAGGGTAGGAGGACACAAGAAGTGAGATTCTCTAATTATAAATGATTAAATGGATGATAAGTTTAAATTTTTTTTTTGAACGGTAACCAGTATAAATATATTAAGAGAGAAATAAGAATAATAAAGGGATGAAATCGATGGATCTAAAATGTTAAGACCCAAAGGAAATAAACTGGAAAAAAGAAGAAGAAGAAAATGGGAAAAGAGACCCACCAAAAATAAATACTCCAGAAGGCACTTCAAAGTGGCAAAAAAGCGAGCAACCCCAAATGCACAGCTACAACCTGACTGAGATAGCTCCACTGGGACGCCATCCATACACCCATGAAGATGGACAACAACCTCTCCTTTAGGACGCCATCCATACACCTATAAAGATGGACAACAATCTCTCCTCTCCTTTCATGTGATTGAGTTTATTTGATAGATAATTACATTGATATAAAATATAATTTTTTTTTATTATGAATTGATAATTCAAGTTATATAATTTTAGTCTTTAAATTTTGATGTGTATAAATTATTGATTTTTAAGAATTTAAAATCAAGAGAAAAGAAAATGGGTCAGAGGAGAAACTCCATATACAACTACACATATAGTTATTATCTTCTTTTTTTATAAGATGGGTATCTCCACCCACATTGAAAGTAAGACTAATCTCACATATACGTGAAACCACCCATAAATCTTGTGTCTAAAAAGAGTTAAATCTAAGACCTTTAAGTCTAATTTTAGAAGCTTATACCAACTATTGCAGGTTATCTTTCAATGACATCAAATTATAAGAGTCCTAAGATCTATTTAATTGCACATCAGAGTAATCGAAAGCACCACAAGATTACGACAAATTTATATTTTCATACGTCTTTTGCATGGAAACTCTGATCCTGCTCCAATTTTACAGAATCTTATAATTTTTATTAATTCTATTAAATTAAAGTAGCAACTATTGATATGTCTTAGTATTAAAAACGAAATTACTTAATATTATCATCTTTCAATTTTAAAAAATAAAATGAACAGTTCTTAGAGAGTTCTTAGGCACGTGAGGAACCCGTAAATGTACTAGTTCTTCAAAGTTGAATTACGAGAGCTTCGCAGAAGAAATAGAAAGCAACACATTTTCAACACATTTTCAAACTATTCTCATTTATAGCTTTACAAGTCAAAGTTTTCGGAAAGTTGATTCTCAAACTTTTCAAGCAAGACATTTTCAAACTATTCTCATTTATAGCTTTACAAGTCAAAGTTTTCTTAAAGTTGATTCTTAAACACAAGAAAAGTCTAATCTTCGTGAAATAGGTTTTCGCTTCATTTTTTCACAGGAATTAGGGGCTAAAACCCGGTCAAGTTTTGACAAAATGGGGTGAAAATCCGGTGAAGTTTTGACCCCGAGAAATAATGGTCATGGGAGTTGGGTCAACAGATCAAATCAGGTTGAGAAGATAAAAATCTACATGGAATTGGAGATGGATTGGATTGAAGAATTTACAAATTAACCCGACTCGAACCAAAGCGGTTCAACTGGACTAATATTTAGTTAAAATGGGTTCGAAATGCACGTTGAATCAGAATTCGGATTGAGTTGGATTAGAATTCGGATCAGGTCAGGTCAAGAATTTCACGTCATAAGGTTCTATAAAAAATTTACTCGGATCAAGTTAGATTCCATTAAAAATTGACTCAAATTTGATTAGATTTTAGGAAACTCGACCTGACTCAGTCCAATTAGAGCCCTAACAAGAATTAAGTTCTCTCTCCTCTTCCTTTGATCCTTTAAGCTACCTCAAAGCCATGGAATTTCTCCTTTTCTTCATCCTTTTGTCGATTTTCTAAAGGCCCATTATCGCTGTATGTTCTTCGTAAACGTCAAATTTCACTTTGATAGCCAATACATATTAGGACTGAATATCCATCCTAAAATACTAATAAATTAGAAGGAGTTATTCAAGTCCTTTATAAATTATACTTTTAACACACGAATTCTTAGCCCCAAAATCTTCCTCTCAAATGAGGTCACTCATCCCATCCATCTGAGAGATCTTCTGAATCTACATAAGGTACTGTGAGACCTAGATCTGATACACTTATTAGGATTGAATATCTATCTTAAAAGATTATTTTAATAGATGGAGTGACCCAAGTCCCATATAAATTCTTAAATCTTCTCTTCACAATTAATGTGGACTCGCTATCCATCATCTATCACTATAACAACAATGATGTGAATGATGATTTTATGATAATAATAATTCGATTGAATTAAAAAAATCTCTAGCTGAAGTAGATAGCCAGCTTTTCGACTTTACTAAGCCAGCCTATTTAAATAACTTTATGAACCATAAATTTTCTCAACCCCATAGTAAAGTAAAAAAATAATAATAATTTCTCATCTCAGAAAGTGGAAAGTGTCATGTTCAAATCCCCATGGCCTCATCTGATATCATAGGGGTTTTACTCTGAATTTTCCACAGTTTTTCATACGTAAATTAAAATAAAAAATAAAAAAAAACCTGTATCTCTTTTATTTTTCATTAATGTTTTCTGGTTTTTTTTATCTATCTTTCAATAAAAGATCTACGTCGTGTTGCTGAGGTCAAGCTTTGTAAAATTTGGGTTCAGTCCGATTGGGTCACCTGTGCATGTAACTGGAAAATAGAGTTGAAATTATAAATATTGAATATTAAAACGATAGTTAAATATTAAAATTTCGACTATAGCTAAGTATTAAGAATAAACTTGAAAACTTAAAAATTATTTACGGTTAATAAAAGAACATAAGTCTTTATTTAAATGAATGTTTTTTCATGCTCAACATTCCACAGAAATTGTTCCTGGAGAAGTTGGTCTGCTTAAGGAAAGATTGTGGAATTTTCAAATATAAAACCTAAAATATTATCAGTCATTTCTAACTTTTAAATTTGTGATGATACAATGAATATTAAAATGAAAAGACATAATTAGCTCATTAATTTAAATTTGACAGCCAAAAAGCTTTGAAACTTCTTTAGAAAAATGCTAACTATTCATTAATAATTTAATATGATGATATGATATATCTTCTGTCTCTGGCTAAAAAAATTCATTAATATGATAAAAAAAATTATTGAATATTCTTTAAATTCAAGATACAATATCTTTTTAATTATTGAAAAACTTATCTATTAAAAAATGATAAAACTATAATCTCATTTCTTAAGTGTATATTCAAGAATATATGCCTACACATTGTGTCGATAAGTGATGCAGCAGGTTGGATCGGGTCAAATAAAAAGTAAATATCAAATGGGTTTTAAATGGACTTTTGATGGGTAAATGGGTGAAAGTGATAAAATTGGCTTTAAATGGGGTGAAATAAAAAAAATATATGAAAGAGTAAATAAGGTTGGGACAATGGGAAAGGGAACCTAACGGGAATATGAGTTATTAAATAATGGGATTTGAGAGTTTAATATGGATTATGGAGAGGGTGATTAACGAGATGGCTCTCAGTTGGCGGTGCTATGTTCTGAACAAACAGAAACTGGGCAACATCTGAATGCAGTTCAGGCGGAGTAATGGACATGCAGCAGATCTGAGATGGTGGAGGTTGCAAACAGCGGTGTAAATCTTGGCAAGACCGAGATATTCTCTCCTCTTTTGTATTTTTTTTTTTTAAATATCGATATTTTTTTTTCTGAATTAAAAAATAAATAAAAAATCCAAAATGAAGGCCGACGGAGAGGGAGAGGGAAGGAATACTGCCGGTAGAGGGAGAGAGGGGAGAGGGATAACGGGAAAACCCAAATCAATTTCAATTCATCATGTCCTATTACAATCCCAAAGAGGGGTATATATACATATTCAATAATTAAAGAAGATAAAAGCTGCTATTTGATTTCAAACTCTTAATTCTAATTCTAATTCTTAAAATTAGGAAATAATAAAATAAAACAAAAATACAAGCTAAATAAATAGAATAAAATAATTGAGTCGGGTTTCCGATGTTTGGCTGGGTCGGATCAGATTACGTACTACAGTAATAAGGGGTGCTGATACACTTCTATTCGCAACGATTTGTCACCCGTTTGGCCCTAACTGCAATGGACTCATGCATTACAGCGGCCAAGATTTTGATGCAATATAAAAGTAAATTATAATTAATTAATAAATAGTGATATTACACTATTTCTAAATATATATAATATAAAAAATAAAGAGTTTTCATGTGTAAGTCGTGGAAAAAGCCCATGGAAATCTTTTCCCCAATATCTTACGAAACGCCCTGGAAAAAGTTCTTGCTTTTCAACCACTCTCTCCAAACTCCTACCATTCAAAGTTTTGAAACTTTTATTAGTTGAAAATCTTTATCAAGTTTAAATTACAAATATTTGAATGCCAAAGCCTAAAGTCAAGTTAACTAACTCTAATAAATTACGAAAATATCTATTTATTAATTATAAAATATAAATTATTGTAATACTTTTATTCAGCATTTTAAATATTTGTCGAAATAGAAATTTGATTAAATATTTTTTTTTGAAATTCAATCAATAAATACATTAGATTATATAAAAAAATTGTATGTATTCAGTAAGATAATTTTAATTTTGAAATTAGAAATCATTTCTTCAACTTTTATTAAACTCTTACTGAGAGTAAAACTTGTAAAACAATTATATTACCTTTGAATAATTGTGTGCCTTGACTGTTCTCAAAAGAAATAAAAATCTTACCTTGGTGAAGAAATGACCAGTTTCATCTCCCAACGCAAATAAAGCTCCCCGTCCCTCCCTCCCTCTCTCTCTCTCTCTCTCTCTCTCTCTCTCTCTCCAGTTTTTCATCTTAAATGTTGAGCAGCTACCAGCTCAAAACCATGAAATTTTTACTTTTTTTCATTCTTTTATTGATTTTCCAAAGACCCATCAGAGCTGAGGATCAGATCGTCACAATATGTCCTGCAGAAAGCTCAAATTTCACTTCTGGCAGCCAATTCGAGACCAACCTCAACATCCTTCTCTCCAATCTTTCAACAAATGGGCTATTAAACCGTGAAAGCTTCTACAACACCAGCTATGGAGATGACCCAAACAAAATCTATGGCTTCTCTCAGTGCATGTCTGCAGCTTCTGAAGATACATGCAGGTAAGAAAGTAAATGGGTCAGATTCAAGCAAAACCCAAATCCTCATTCAGATACTTACATTAGAATTCCCATAAAATCCGAAACATATCTTGAACCATATTCCCATTGAAATTTTCTCTTAATCTTTGACATTAGATTATTTATAATACATCTGAAGTCTCCTTATGTATAATTGTTTATTACTCGCGCTTATCCATTTTTGTTAAGTTTTATAGAGTCTGATTATCAAATATGTACTGTATGATCGGCAATGTCTCATGTTTGTATAAACTCTAATAAATGCAGTATATAATGTTTCATTTTCCGTCTCTTTTTTTATTTCTTGGCTTTGATCACAGGGCCGGCTCAATCCTATGGCAAATAAGGCAACCGCCTTAGGCTCCCGTCTGATAAAGACCCAATTTGTTTGGATAAAATGAAATGTAGGAAAATAAAATTTCCCAAATGTTTAATTTTTAGTTATTCTTTATATATGGTTATGGAAATTGAACGTTGAATTTATGAAGGAAAATCCTCACACCTTCACCACGTGGCAGATCGTGACGTGTGTATTGACAATCAGAAGCTGATTTTACCAGTAAAATCAGGGATCTCCAGTAGAGATCCTGACTGAACAAAATTAGGGATTTCCAGCAGAGAAATCCCTAATTTCCCTCTATGATGATTTGATGTAAAGAATATGGAAAGAATATTATCTTGATTGATACTGTATTTTTCGGATGAAGTAATATAAATATACCAATGGTCTCCAAGGTTGATCAACAGTGGAGAACCATTCATTCATTCCTATGTGTTTTCTATTTTTTTATGGTATCACGTCTTATCCACCAAACTGGGCCTTTGGCCTCCTCCACAGCTCAGTTTGCGGGGGGATATTGACAATCAGAAGCTGATTTTACCAGTGAAATCAGGGATCTCCAGCAGAGATCCTAACTGAACAAAATTAGGGATTTCCAGCAGAGAAATCCCTAATTTCCCTCTATGATGATTTGATGTAAAGAATATGGAAAGAATATTATCTTGATTGATACTGTATTTTTCGGATGAAATAATATAAATATACCAAAGGTCTCCAAGGTTGATCAACAGTGGAGAACCATTCATTCATTCATCTATGTTTTCTATTTCTTTAGTGTGAGTGTTACTGATTCGTCACGTGACAAGGTGTTACAGAATGATACCAAGTAAATAATGGGCATCCTCAACTTATTTGGTATCAACTCTAGAAGGGCCCTATTTAAAATTTTGTCTTAACCCTCAACTTGTGTTAAGCCGGTCCTGATCACAGTAGATCTTATTTGAACTCATGAACACATTATAAGAGAACTATGTAAATCTCTTTGTTATAGTTAGATTATCTTTCATTTCGATATTGTTGTTTGTGTGTGGAGTGAAAATCGTTTCAGTGTCTTGGACTTTTCGAACTTTGAGATATCTAATTACATCCCATTGTGCAGGAGATGCCTTGTTGATGGAATTTCAGAGATCACCAAACTCTGCACAAAGAAAAGGGAGGCAAGCGTCCGATTTTATAACTGTATCATGCGTTACTCCTATCAACCCTTCTTCTCTCAACCCAACACGGGTTTGCTTGTGACTGTAAAAGCCCCTGCAAGTGCATCAAACTTAACAGTTTTCAATCAAATATTGGGTGGTCTGATGAATGATCTTTCGCCTGTGGCTTCATCCCTACCGTCCAAGTATGCACAGAATGTTACCAACTATTCTGATTTTGAGAAGATATATGGAATGGCACAGTGCACCAGAGATTTATCAGAGCTTGACTGCAAATCATGCTTGCAACAGGTGATCTCCTTCATCCCAGACTGCTGTGGAGCAACTAAAGCAAGTAGTGTTTATACGATGAGCTGCAATGTCAGATATGATACGACCCCTTTCTTTACTCTATCTTCTTCTCCGCCACCGCCACCTTCACCGTCACCGCCACCGCCACCGCCTTCTGCTGCTGCTTCTCCAACGGGTTCGGGTGAGTAGTAAATTTACCATTGATTATTAGTCAACTTTGGAAGCATCCAAAACACCCGGAATTGATTCAGGCACTCGTTTTTTTACTCCAGTGGGCACCGTCTCACGATAAGTTGGTTTTTCTTAAATTTACCTTAGATTTTATTACGATAAATTAAGGATATGTTTCTATATTTTATTGTGATTTACATAAAATGCAAAGTAGTATTTAATTCATTTTTATTTTTTATATTTACCAAAGGATAACATTTTCAATAAAAATTGGTTTCAAACTCTTGGATCTTTCAGCCATAGTAATCCAAGTGCTTCTTCTTCTTTTTTACAGAGGGTAAATTTCATTTAAGAAAGGAAAAAAAATTCAAAAAAATAAACAAAAATTAGCTCAAAGCACGAGCAAAGTCAAAAAGAGCCCCACATGCTCCTCTTTCTGTGAAATTAAAACACCATTTCATGATTAAGTTGTTCAAATTTTCTTGAATATCTTATTAATTATGTTAATAATTTGTTTGTCATGTAGGAACTCCTATTGTCGCTATTGTCATTCCAATAGTCATTGGAGTGATGCTGCTTTCCCTTGCCATTACTTGTTTCATTAGGAGGAAATCAAAGAAGACAAGACAAGGTAAGAGACTATGGCTTCTTTTTTATTGTATTTCTCTTGTGAATCTAAACCTTTCGATTTTTACTAGATCTCCAATTAATCTTTGACGTCAGAGTTAATAAAGTATCTCAAAATCTGATAAAAAATTACTTTAAAAATTTTCATGAGATCTTTGATGCCATCTCTTTCCCATCCTCTTGCCATTGGCGGCTCAAGACCTATGTTCGTGCAGTTGCTGATCTTCTCAATCGTTTAAATATCAATAATATGTACATTACAAAGAAAAATTATCCCTATTTTTTTAATCTTAAATCCTGGACTAGCGGCTTGAGTATTCTCATTCTCTCTTTTTGTGGCATGAGAGTCTTTACTTATTTATAAGAATTTTTTTTTGTGCCCATCCCGGGTTATGGGCTTCCCTCTTTGTTTTTCGCTCGTGTTTTGAGCTCATTCTTGTATCTCTTGGGGTTTTTGCCAGCTTTTGAATGAAACTTACTCAATCATTCATAAAAAAAAAATCATGAGATCAAACCATCGATGAATCTAATGAAAGCCCACACAATTAAGAATAAGCAAAATAAAGAAAATAAATTTCTAAAATCTTCAATTATTGTTTTAAAAATTATCTATAAGATCTAACATGTGATGCTTTCATAGGTGAACAAGAAGACATTTCAATCGTTGAGTCATTACAATTCGACTTACACACCATCAAGATTGCTACTAATGACTTTTCAGATGACAATAAGCTTGGAGAAGGTGGATTTGGTGTTGTTTACAAGGTAATAATTTTGCACTTTGATGGGAATTATAATTTAATGTATTCAAAATATAAATTGTTTGCATCTGTTGTGTTGTACGGTTATATATATTTTTTATTTGTACTTTTTATTGAAAAGCAATGACCTAAATTGAAGAAAAGAATTACAAAGGTTGTGTTCTGATGAAGGGTAATTTTACAGTCACCCCTTACCTGGGCTCACCCTTGAATACCCCAAGCTTTAATGGGGTATTAAAAAAAGGTGATGAGAGGGGTGATTTTTTTAATTTTTATCCTCACTTAGGGTAATTTTTGTGTTACCAAACAAGGGTAAGGAGGAGTGACCCGTGGTCAACCACCCTTACCCCCATTCAAACGCAGCCAAATATTTTATCCCATGAAGAAAATGGGCTAGATTTCTAGTGCCACAGCATTAGATTTGTAATACTGCACCCCAAAAAGTCCCATATTGCAAGTTGTATTGGAAATTCTCTGGTATATAAGTAGTAGCCTTCCTCCTTCTAACACAAGGCCTTTTGGGAGCAACAGTGGGTTGACTCACCAAAGCAAAGCCGTGCGGGTCCGTATGTAGGCCCAAAGCGGATAATATTGTTCTAGCGGGACGGGTCTTTACAACTGGTATCAGATCATGGTTCAACTCTCTGCCTGAGGGTGTAGGCTTGGTTGTTGTGTATGCAGAGTCGGGGACGGCTCTGGCTTTAAGAGGCAGATTGTAATACTCCGCCCTAAAAAGTCTCACATTGCTAGTTGCATTGGAAATTCCCTGGTATATAAGTGGTAAAATTCCTCTTTCTAGCACAAGATCTTTTGGGAGCAACAGTGGGTTGGTTCGCTAAAGCAAAGCCGTGCGGGGTCCGTATGTAGGCCCAAAGCAGACAATATTGTGCTAGCGGGACGGGTCGTTAAAAGATTATCCAGCTTCATTGTTTAACACTTGAAATTAAAAAAAAAGGCTACTTTATTATTGGCACTTGAAAATTATTAAATCTCTTATTTCCCATGAATTTGGATTCTCCGATATTGTGATACTATACATTTTATGATGCCACCAATCAATAGATTTCACGTGGACTAATTTAAAGGTGAATTGATCCTTTTAGTCATGTATGAAGTTACTTTAAATTCTTCATATTTACCAATTCACACATACATTATCCACGTAGCAATGGATGATTGTGTCACCATAGATTGTCATAGTGATGTGGCAATACAATGTCATTGTGTAACACTTGAAATTAAAAGAAGAAAAGAAAAGCTTTATTATTGGCACTTGAAAATTAACAAATCGCTTATTATCCATTGAATTGGAATCTTCTAGTGCTATAACACTAGACATTTTATGATTCGACCAATCAACATTTTCCATGTGGACTAATTTAAAGGTAATTGATCCTTTTAATCATGCATGAAGTTACTTAATTTTTATATATATATATATATATTTACCAATTCACTCTTACATTGTCCACATCATAATGGGTGATTTGTGGCACCTTAGATTATTGCATAAACACCAAAAGAGGCAAGTGCAGTTGTAGAAGGTGGAAGGACAAATCTTCTAAAAATCAGTAAAATCCTATTTATTTTTTAAGACCAAGGTGTCCAGGCTTCTTAGAACACCTGACTAAATCCTGTGAATGTGCAAATCTCTCTATCCACACTCACCGGATAAAACTATGGGGAGTAGCCCTTTTGTCTTGAGAATGACTTGAACTCAAGACCTCCCGCAAGTAGATTCTTGACTGTGAAATCAACCCGAAGACCTCTTGAATCAGTGAAATTCTTTCTAGTAAAGTTCTTACATTCCATTGATTGTTTATTTGGCAGGGTAAGTTAGTAGATGGAGGGGAAATAGCCGTGAAGAGGCTTTCTATTGCATCAGGTCAAGGTGGAACAGACTTTAAGAACGAGGTTATGTTGGTCGCAAAACTTCAACACAGGAACCTCGTTCGACTATTGGGTTTCTGTTTAGATGGAGTTGAAAAGATACTTATTTACGAATATGTTGTCAACAAAAGCCTTGATAACTATCTATTTGGTTTGTCTCTTTCTATGCTCATCAATTATCATCTGCTATCAATTTTTTAATTAGTTAATAAGAAACGATCTCTGAAAATATTGAAAAATGTTTACTAAGTTCATGCAAATAACTATGTATGTTTTTCTGCATTTGCAGATCCTATCAAAAGATTGGTATTGACTTGGGAAAAGAGACACAAAATCATCATAGGGATTGCGCGAGGTCTATTATATCTTCATGAAGATTCACGGCCTCGAATTATTCATCGAGATCTCAAAGTTAGCAATATTCTATTAGACAGCGGAATGAATTCCAAAATTGCAGACTTCGGCACAGCAAGACTTTTTGGAGTTGATCAAACTCGAGGAAATACAAGTAGAATTGCTGGAACTTTGTATGTCTTTAGCACTTCACTTCCTTTCTTGTAATTTGAATAGAACTTTACTATTTCAAGTTTACATTTCATCTAAAACTATGTTCACATTAATGATCATATGCAGTGGATACATGGCACCAGAGTATGGAATGTATGGACAATTCTCCGTCAAATCTGATGTTTATAGCTTTGGAGTATTACTCCTTGAGATTGTCAGTGGTCAGAAAAACAATAGTTCTTATGACTCAGATAACGATAGTAATCTTTTAAACCTTGTAAGTATAGATGTATAGCCCTCTTTCTTATGATTTAAAGAAATTTTAAGTTTGATGCCATTTTTCATACATTTGTAAAGAATTATGTTGACTAAGAAGCTACTCATTGACAAATTGTTGCAGGCATGGAGAAAATGGAGAGAAGGAACGGTCTCAGAGTTGATGGATCCAATAATGGGCGAATCTTATCCGAGGAGTGAAGTGATGCGGTGCATTCGCATCGGCTTATTGTGTGTTCAAGAAGATCCTAATGCTAGACCAACTATGTCATCAATTGTTTTGATGCTCAGCAGCTCTTCTGTCACTATTCAATCGCCATTGCCACCTGCATTCTTTATTAGTAGTAGAATGCAGTCAGATGGGAATTCAAGCACATTGAGTTCACGAGTTAGTGAGCTAGACAAAGCAGATAGTGGTATAATACCGTTGTCTATAAATGAGGCATCTATTACAGATCCATATCCTCGTTGAGAACGATCCAAGAAGAACCGTGAGAAGTTGGCTTCATGGTTAAAATCCGTCTTTTTTTTTGCGAAAAGTCTTGCAATCAAATCCCCCTCAATACAAAAAGGGTCACTCTCCATTGTTTGCTATGCGAGATTCACAGATGCTCTAAGAATTATGTTGATTAAGAAGCTATTCATCGAGGAATTGTTGCAGGCATGGAGAAATTGGAGAGAAGGAACGGACTCAGAGTTCATGGATCCAATAATGGGCGAATCTTATTCAAGGAGTGAAGTGATGAGGTGCATCCGCATCGGCTTATTGTGTGTTCAAGAAGATCCTAATGCTAGACCAACTATGTCATCAATTGTTTTGATGCTCAGCAGCTCTTCTGTCACTATTCAATTGCCATTGCCACCTGCATTCTTTATTAGAAGTAGAATGCAGTCAGATGGGAATTCAAGTAATTGAGTTCACGAGTTAGTGAGCCAGACAAATCAGAAAGTGATATTATACCGTTGTCTGTGAATGGAGCATCTTGTACAGATCCATATCCTCGTTAAGAACAATCCAGGAAAGGTAATTGAACTTCGTAAAAATATTGATTGAGAAGGAAACTTGAGAAGAGATCATTTTGCAGTATGACCATTCCTCGAATGTTTCTCACTCCAATTTTGAATTGTGCTTAATGGTCAAGATGCCCGTATCGTGAAGTGAAGTTTTGAGTTTGATTCATGTTCAATCTCAATGGGTCACTCTCCATGTACTTAACGAGTGTGTGTAGATCAAGAGGTTTTATACATGTTCATGGAATTAGTCTCACTTCAAATCTAGAGTGAGAATACCGATGTTATCAAAAAAAAATTGTGCATGTAACTTTGAATGATCTATATTTTACAAATGTTAAAAACAATATAAATGAACTAACCACTCATCTTGGTTTAGCTGCACATTAATCCTATGTTAGGGTACATTTCATTCTCAACATTTTTAATATTTTCTCTTATTCTATATATTATGCATATTAAATATTCAAATTATACTATACATCAGATACAATTTTTTTTTCTAACTTTAGACTTATAATTTTGTATTCATCATTCTAAATTGTTCAAGGTTTTTAAAAAACTTCAACAAGTAAAAAAGTTCATTTTTGCTTAACTAAATTAGAGCTGCATCAAGTCGACTTAATCTCAACTTATAGTAGTCAAACGCGTGCTTAAGGAATTTGAAGGGAGTTTGTACTTTTAGGTGTGCTTAGATGCACCTTGCACCTTCTATGAAATTGCCTTTTCATTTTTATCATTAGGTGTTAAAATGAAATAAATAAAATATAATTTCCTTGTAAGTGTTAAAATATAAATTAAAAAAAAAATGTGTCTTTTCATTTTATCTAAGTGAATGCTATGAACTTTCAAACATAATTTTAGGAGCATTGCAAGGTTCTTGAGAACGGATTTGCATGGTTTAAAACTTTAAATTGGACCCACTTAGCACAATAATCATGACTTTGAAAATATGTTTGTGTAAAGTTGATGTGAAGACTTTGAATATTATCAAATATTCTTATGAAAATGATAGATATAGAAGATTTTTTTTTTTTAATAAACAAATCATGTAATAGCAAATTTATAAAAAAAAAATCCATTAAAATATTCTTTATCCAGGCCCTATATGACACTGATGTAAGTAGATCTCTATATATAAATATATATTTTTTTCTCTTGTCTAAAGTTGCCTAATGTCATGAGTCATAATTTATAATAGCATGAATTTTAGAGTTCTTCGCCGCGAGTCATCCTAACATCATTAAAATGTGTTATCCTTACACGATTAGTGAAAATTTTATTTTATGTTTATTAGTGTACCGATCATTAAGTAGTGGTATACCGATAATATATCGCTCTATATATATATATATATATATATATATATATATATATATATATATATGTTCTACGTATCAGTACACTGGTACTTGATGAACAGTGCATCGATAGAGATAAAATGAGAATTTTATTTTATCTTATATCTCGTAATAAAATTCGCTCGTATTAAAATGAGCGTCCTTCCGCAAAGAAATAGAAAAGCAAGACATTTTCAAATTATTCTCTGGTATAGCTTCTCTAGTCAAAGTCTTCATAAAGTCGGTTCTCATTTTTAATATGAATTGTGTTGCTGTTAATTTATAACTTAAAGTTATATTACTTTACCCTTTAAATTTTAATTAATATAAATGATTGATTTTTAAATATTTAAAATTAATAAATAAAATGATAAAATAAATAAGATGCGAATTATAAACATCCAGATTTACCTCCTCTATACTATATATTACTATGTGCATATTATAGTATGAAGTGATTCAAATAAACTATCTATTCATTTGAACGAATAGATTAAATAGCAATATAGAATACCGATCGTTCTATTCATTTAATAAATTAAATTTACACAATGTTTAAATAAATAAAAATATGAGATATAATAATAATTTGACACGAAAATTCAAAATTATGAATGGATAGAAACAAATATCACCTCCGCAATAAGTTTGCCACGTGATTATTGGATTTATCTAGTCGAGGTATATATTTAAAATTAATAAATATAATATATAATAGTTCATACACTTCATGTTTATGAGTTCTTATATATATCACATCCGCAATAGTTCTTACATTCCATGTTTATGAGGATTGCTATCCCTTTTTAAATATGTAAATCAAATCTTTCAAACTCATCAAATTAATTATAAAATTATCTTTTTATTCTTAATTATATTTGCAGAAATTTTATTTGTTTACAATATGATAAAGTAGACTAAGATTTTCAAATTTGTCAAATTTTTATCTTAAGATTTATTTTTCCATTTGAAGTATTTTGTATATGAATTTCTCTACTATTTAATACCTATAATAAAATATGTCAAATATTATGATCCTACCAAATCAAATTCCAAGCTATTGTTTTAGGGATTTCCCTTTTTATCAATATAAAAGTAAATTATAATTAATTATTAAAAGTGATATTACGCTATTTCTAAATATATATAAAAAATAAAGAGATTTCATGCGTCAGAGGTTGATATAAAGTCCAGAGAAAAATCCATTCAACCAAACGCGTGGAGAGAGTACTTGCTTTCCAAATGGTCTGTTCAAACGCCACGTGGATAAACCACAACCATTCAAACTGCAACGTTTGAAACTTTTATTAGTTGAAAAGCTAACACCATATAAAATTATAAACTGAGTAAAGTTTAAATCACAGAAATTTTAATGACAAAGTCAAGTTAACTATATTAATTATAAAATGTAAATTATTGACATATTTTAATTCATGATTTAGAAGATTTCTTACATACAATATTTTTCAGCATTTTATTTATTTGTCAAAATAAAAAGTCGATTTAATAATTTTTCAAATTCAATCAATATAAATATCAGATGTATATAAATCTTTTTTTGTATGTATTCAATAAGACAAATTTTAATTTTAGGTTTACTGATCATTTCTTCAATTTTATGAAATTATTATTTTTAATTTATATGTGAAAAATTACAAAAAACTTAATATAAAACTCCCACAAACGATACGCACTCTCTTAATACCCACGGGCGATAATTTTATGAAGTTATTAAACTCTTACAGGTAGTAAAACTTATAAATATAATTATTACCTTCAATAATTATGTTCGTTGACTTGTTCTGAAAACCAACAAAAATCTAATCTTTATGAAATGATCTGTTCATCTCTCCCAAGTGCCAACACAAATCAAGCACCTTCTCTCTCTCTCTCTCTCTCTCTCCATTTCATCTTCAATGTTCAGTAGATACCTGCTCAAACCCATGAAATTTTTACTTTTTTTCAATCTTTTATTAATTTTCCAAAGACCCATTAAAGCTGAGGATCAGATCGTCACTGATTGTCCTGTAGAAAGCTCAAATTTCACTTCTGGCAGCCAATTCGAGACCAATCTCAACATCCTTCTCTCCAATCTTTCAAAAAATGGGCCATTAAAACGTGAAAGCTTCTACAACACCAGCTACGGAGATGACCCAAACAAAATCTACGGCTTCTCTCAGTGCATGTCTGCAGCTTCTGAAGAAACATGCAGGTAGGGAAGTAAATGGGTCAGATTCAAACAAAATCCAAATCCCTGTTCCAGTTGCAGGATCTGAATTTGAACCCAAACCCGACACCGATTTTTGGTGTGGGATTCAAATCCAAATCCTCATTCAGATACTTACATTAGAATTCCCTCTTAGTTTTTGACACTAGATTATTTACAATGCATCTAAGTCTCCTTATGTATAATTGTATATTACTCACACCTGTCCCATTGCAATTAATGGGTTATCTGATTCAGTCATATCCAAATCTTCCTAAACTAAACGGATATTAAATTTAGATCTAAAATTAGCATAAGCCCCTTGATTTCAAGTTGAAATCTTGGAATTTTCCAACTTTGAGATACCCATTTACATCCCATTCTGCAGGAGTTGCCTTGTTGATGGAAGTACAGAGATCACCAAACTCTGCACAAAGAAAAGGGAGGCAAGCGTCCGATTCTATAACTGTGTCTTGCGTTACTCCTATCGACCCTTCTTCTCTCAACCCAGCATGCGTTTGTATGTGTATATGAACTTCCCTGCAAATGCATCAAACACATCGGTTTTCAACCGCAGATTGGGTGGTCTGATGAGTGATCTTTCGCCTTTGGCTTCATCTCTACCGTCCAAGTATGCAACCAATGTTACCAATCTTTCCGACTTTGAGAAGTTATATGGAATGGCACAGTGCACCAGAGATTTATCACAGCTTGACTGCGACTCATGCTTGCAACAGATGATTGGTTACATCCCAACCTGCTGTGACAGAAAAAGAGCAAGTAGTGTTTATACGGTGAGCTGCAATATCAGATATGACACGACTTCTTTCTTTACTCCATCTTCTTCTCCACCACCACCACCGCCACCACCGTCGCCTTCTGTCGCTGCTTCTCCGACTAATCCTTCCGACCCAACAATTGCTCCACCGGATTCGGGTGAGTAGTAAAGTTATTAATTTACCGTTGATTACTAGTCAAATTTGGTAGCATCCAAAACATACGGGATTGATTCGGGCACGGGTATTTTTACTGCCATAGGCACCGTCTCACGAGAAGTTAAATTTTTTAAATTTCCCCTTCCATTTTACTGTGATGAAATGTAAAGTAGTTTTCAATTCGCTTTTTATTTTTTATATTTATTAAAAGATTGTATTTTCAATATATCTTAAGTGTCATTTTCAAAGAAAGAACTTCCTCTGAGGAAGAGTAAGAAAGATGATTTTTTTATTCACTTGGAAAGACAAAAAAAAATGTTAATCTTTAAACTAACTTAAAGTCGAAAGATAAAATGAGAAAATAAATTTATCAAAAGTAGTGTTAGTGTTAATGAAAACATTAGTTCTTAAAATAAGAGAGTTTTATAAAATTTCAATGGAAGAGATAATTATGTTGTCTCAAAATGATAGTGATTTTTGTCCGACAATATATTAAAGAGCTGAAACTTGGGTCGGATTAAATTGGATTTTAATAAATTTAATACGGGTCAAAATTTATTGAACCCAATCTACTTGACCTGAATGACTAACCCTTACAATAATTATATATTATGTTCCCGTCAATTCGAATTGGTTTAGGTTGATTTAAAAAAAAAAGAAGAAAAATAAGCTTAACTCAGACAGTCTAGACTCTAGACTTTAATTCAGACTTTTTTTCTTCAACCTAGCTCACCTCTAATTTTTAAAATGCATAACCCAACCCATTAATTTTTCATATTGGATCATGTGGTTGGATCAAAACTTGACCCAAGTTTCACCCCTCTTGACCATTCAGTTTCAATACAATGAATAAATGGACCTTCAAAGTTAAAAATTGCTTTCAAACTTTTGGATCATTTAGCCACCGAAGTAATCCACATGCTCCTCTTTCAGTGATATCATTTCATATTTTCATTAAACGTAGTATATTTATGCATCTTAATAAATGGCTTTATCTTTATGAAATATTGTGAAATTAAAATACCATTTCATGATTAAGTTGTACAACCTTTTCTTCAATATCTTATTATTTATCTTATGTTAATAATTTGTTCCTCATGTAGGAAGTAGAAGTAAATCTATACGTATCGTCGCTATTGTCATTCCAATAGTCATTGGAGTGATGCTGCTTTCCCTTGCCATTATTTGTTTCATTAAGCGGAAATCAAAGAAGACAAGCCAAGGTAAGAAACTATGGTTGACTATTTTATGCTTATTTTTATTGTATTTCTCTTGTGAAAATGGTAGTTAATTAGTTAATCTAAACCATTTGATTTTTTTTTTAGGTCTCCAATTAATCTTTTTTTTTAAAAAAAATTTACGTGTGGGAAACCGCAGGAAACCCAGCGTAAAACCCCCACGGATAATATTCACTGCCTTTAGGATACACTAGGGTAGGCCATGGGGGCTCGAACTTGGCACATCTCGCTTCTTGAGGCGGGAAGTTAACCAGTTGAGCTACACTCATGTGGGCCTCCGATTAATCTTGACATCAAAGTTAATAAAATGTCTAAAATCTGATAAAACAATTACTTCAAACTTTTTCATGAGATCAAGTGATCAATGAATCAAATGAAAGTCCACAAAATTAAGAAGAAATAAAATAGGGTGGCCATACTAACATGAGAAGACTCTTTTAGGAGACACGGGTTTTTCAGATTTCCCACTTTGCCCCTATCCGTTCGTATGGATTTTATTGGACTTTCAGAAATTGATTCACTTTCCAATAAATCGGTTCAATGGAACTGGTGCACCGACTAGATCACTTGGAAATGGAAATTTGAGGAAAGTGATCCGGTCGGTGCATCAATTTGGACTCTTTCACGTCTCAAGAAATTGGTGCACCGATATGATCACTTTACTCAAATTTCTATTTCCAAGTGATTCGGTCGGTGCAATGGTCCGGTGTACCGATTCACTGGAAAGTGAACCGATTTTTGAAAGTCCACTAAAATCCGTACGGACAGATGGGGACAAAGTGAGAAGTTCACTAAAACCCGTGTCTTCTAAAAGAGTATGCCCGTGTTAGGATGGGCACCCATAAAATATAAATTGAATTGTATTCCTCCTCTATGTTACTTCTCTATTAATATTATTGTTAGAACTAATTATTGACAAACTATTCATAAAAATATCTGAAATTTGATCATTTGTACTAATGAGGAGTAAATATGATCATGAACCTTAATGTGTTCTCTTCTGTACAGAATACTAGATTGTTCACAAGTTAAATGGGATTCTAATTATCACAAGAAAGCATAACATCATTATCATCATCATCATTTAACCATTTATATTTTGATTTAGTAAATTATTTTTATGGGTCCACTGTGAAAACACCAAAGTAAAATAACAGTCAATGTAGTATTCTATCTCTTCAAACAACACTTTTGCAGTTCAATATTTAGCTTTTGCAAAAATTAAAATGACACTGGTTTGCTTCTTCTTGTGCCAAAACATAATTCTAGGACGAAGATCTGATGCTTTAACAGGAGAACAAGAAGACATTTCAAAGGTTGAGTCATTACAATTCGACTTACACACCATCGAGATTGCTACTGATAACTTTTCTGATAACAATAAGCTTGGAGAAGGTGGATTCGGTGTTGTTTACAAGGTAATAATTTCGCAGTCTGATGGGAATTATAATTTACTGTACTTAAAATGTAAATTGTTTGCATAGTTTGTGTTGTATGGGTATATATATTTTTTACTATTTTTTATTGAAAAGCAATGACCTAAATTAAAGAAAAGAATTACAAAGATTTTATCTCAGGAAGAAAATGGGCAGAAATTGGAAGGATAAGACTACCCAACTTCAAGAAATTGGAAGGAAACATGAATCGTGGCCACACAAATGAAGAAATTGCCAAAGTAATCAATTTCCACACCACTTGGGTTTTTTTGAGAAAAAACCCAAACTCTAAAACAAACGAAATAGGATCAAATAGGATATGCAAAAGACCAATGAAAGAACGAGTGAATAGTTTAATTTTCATTTTTTTCCAACATAAGTATCATAGTTTGGATTTGGGAAATTTTCAGCTTTGAGATTGTTTGTGGTTTAGGATCTTATTAGAAAAGAAAAAAAAACTTACAAAGTTTTGAAAGGGCTAAAGGCTTCCAAATGTTTATGAAGGGGAAGAGTGTGGGGGTTTTAAAAAAAAAAAAACTTCTTTATTATTGGTGGCTGAAAATCATGAAATCTCTTATTTTCCAATGAATCCGGATCTTCCACTTCTTTAGCACTGGACATTTATTTTACCATGTGGACTGATTGAAGGATGAATTGATCATTTCAGTCATATAAAACATTATCTAAAAAAAATCATATTTACTTGTTCACTTCTGTGGTTCATGGCAGCATAGATTTCTAGTGCCATAGCACTAGATGATCCAAATCATTATGTAACACTTAAATTGAAAAGCTTCTTTATTATTGGCACTTGAAAATTAGTAAATCTCTTATTTCCCCATGAATTCGGATCTTCCACTGTAGTAATACTAGGCGTTTTATGATGCCATCAATCAACAAATTTCCCATGGACTAATTTAAAGGTGAATTGATCCTTTTTAGTCATACTTGAAATCCTTCATATTTTTGAATTCACTCATGTATTGTCACATGACAATGGGTGATTTGTGGCACCACAGATTGTCTAGTACTACAATACTAAACGATCCATATTCATTGTGTAACACTTGAAATTAAAAAAATAAATATTATTGGCACCTGAAAATCAACAAATCTCTTATTCCCCAGTGAATCTGGATCTTCCAGTGGTATAACACTAAACGTTTTATGATTCTACCAATCAACATTTGCCATGTGGAGTAATTTTAAGGTGAATTGGTGCTTGTAGTCATGCATGAAGTTACTTGATTTTTTTTATATTTACCAATTCACTCCTATATTATCCACATGGCAAAGGGTGATTTGTGACACCATAGATTGTCTAGAGCTACAACACTCGACGATCATAATTTATTGCGTAAAGAACAAAAGAGGCAAGCACAATTCTAAAAGGTGGAAGGAAAAATATATTGAGAAATCTTCTAAAATTCAAAATCATCGAAATTTTTTCTAGCGAAGTTCTTACTTTCCATTGATTGTTTGTTTGGCAGGGTAAGTTAGTAGATGGAGAGGAAATAGCCGTGAAGAGGCTTTCTAGAGCATCAGGCCAAGGTGCAACGGAATTTAAGAACGAGGTTATGTTGGTCGCAAAACTTCAACACAAGAACCTCGTTAGACTATTGGGTTTCTGTTTAGATGGAGTTGAGAAGATACTTATTTATGAATATGTTGTCAACAAAAGCCTTGATAACTATCTATTTGGTTCGTCGCTTTCTATACTCATCCATTTCTCATTTGCAATCAATTTTTTAATTTGTTAATAGGAAATGATCACAGAAAATAGTTGAAAAAAGTTTACTAAGTTGAACGTGAGTCCCACATCAGTTGTGACAGGAGAATCTAGGGACTTATACGGGACTGGATCACTCCACATATCAGACTAATCTTTTGACATGGATACTCACTCCTAACATAAAAAAAAAGTTTACTAAATCAATGCAAGTCATAATGTATGTTTTTCTGCGTTTACAGATCCTATCAAGAGATTGCTTTTGAGTTGGGAAAAACGGTACAAAATCATCATAGGGATTGCACGGGGTCTACTATATCTTCATGAAGATTCACAACTTCGAATTATTCATCGAGATCTCAAAGCTGGCAATATTCTACTAGACAACAATATGAATTCCAAAATTGCAGACTTTGGGACTGTGAGACTTTTTGGATTTGATCAAACTCAAGGAAATACAAGTAGAATTGCTGGAACTTTGTAAGTCTCTAGCACCTTACGTCGTTTCTCTTTTAGTTTGAATAACACTTTACTATTTCTGGTTTACATTTCATCTAAAACTATGTTTACATTAATGATCATATGCAGTGGATACATGGCACCAGAGTATGGAATGTATGGACAATTCTCCGTCAAATCTGATGTCTATAGCTTTGGAGTTTTACTTCTTGAGATTGTCACTGGACAGAAAAACAATAGTTCTAATCAATCAGATAACGATGCTAAACTTTTAAACCTTGTAAGTATAGATATATAACAGAATCATTCAGTCTCTCTCCCTCTCTCTCTTGTGATTTCAATGAAATTTTAAGTTTCATACATTTCCAAAGAATTATGTTGATTAAGAAGCTATTCATCGAGGAATTGTTGCAGGCATGGAGAAAATGGAGAGAAGGAACGGCCTCAGAGTTGATGGATCCAATAATGGGCGAATCTTATTCAAGGAGTGAAGTGATGAGGTGCATCCGCATCGGCTTATTGTGTGTTCAAGAAGATCCTAATGCTAGACCAACTATGTCATCAATTGTTTTGATGCTCAGCAGCTCTTCTGTCACTATTCAATCGCCATTGCCACCTGCATTCTTTATTAGTAGTAGAATGCAGTCAGATGGGAATTCAAGCACATTGAGTTCACGAGTTAGTGAGCCGGAGAAAACAGAGAGTGATATAACACCGTTGTCTATAAATGAGGCATCTATTACAGATCCATATCCTCGTTGAGAACGATCCAAGAAGAGCCGTGAGAAGTTGACTTGATGGTTAAAATCCATCTTTTTTTTTTTGTGGAAAGTCTTGCAGTCAAGTCCTCCTTAATGGGTCACTCTCCATTGTTTTCTATGCGAGATTCACAGATGCTCTAAGAATTAGTGAGATAGATGTAAGAAGATAATTGAACTTTATATAAATATTGATTGAGAAGGAAAATTTGAAAAGAGATCATTTTGCAGTATGCCTAATCCTCAAAATGGTTCTCTCTTTGAGAACTGTGAATTGTTCATGTGACTTTGAATAGTCTATACTTTACAATGTTAAAAACAGATAAATGAACTTGCCACTCAATCTTGGTTTAGTTGGACATTAATTTTATGTTAGGGTAGATTTCATTCTCAACATTTTTAATATTTTCTCTTTTCTATATATTTTACATATTAAATATTTAAATTATACTATACATCAGATACAATTTTCTTTTTTCTTTCTTTCTAATTTTAGACATAATTCTGTTTTTCATCATTCTAAATTTTTCAACAAGTAAAAAAAAATTCATATTTGTTTAACTAAATTAGAGCTGCATCAAGTCAACTTAATCTTCATTTAATATATAGTGTCAAACCCATTAATACATTTTTATGTAATACTCTCTTATACTCCCTCTGTCTCAAATTAATTGTCCTATATAGATTTTGAAATTGTCTCAAAATAATTGTCTCATTTGTATTTGTGTAGTATAAAATATGTTAAAAATGGATGAGATCACATGAATGCTAAGCTTATATAGAGAGTTCCTTAAAAAATACAAATATTTCAAATGAGACTAATAAAATGGGATGGACGGAGTATATAATATATAATTGAATTAGGTTTATGAGATTTTTTAATTGAGACTTATTTAGGTTTATACCTTGTCGGGTTGGCGCATTCAGACCTTAGTCAAAAAGGTCATAATTTAGGCCATGTGCTTTTTAATTTTTTTATAGATTACACACATCAATTTTTAATGAGTTTTTTTAATTTATACAAGATAAAGTTTGCTTTACCTAATTTTCTTTTGTTCCGGTTCACGGGTCGAGTTTAGGTAGGCTTTTTATTTAAAAAAACTCAAATTCATTTATATTTACAAAAATTTGAATAACTACAATCCGAATATGTTATTTAAAGTCTATTTACTTTTACATTTGACATTTATTTTTTGTAAATCTTATTTTTTTATTTTAAAATGAAATACATTTAAAGACTTACCAACAATTAAAGTTTCACTCCAGAACTAAATTTATAACCACTTGATCTAGATAGTCAAAGTTGATAGAAGTCCTTTCTAAGATTTGATGTCGGAAAGTTTTGAGTTTGACTATTAAAATCAAGTGATTATAAATTTATTTTTACGATGAAATTTTCAAATTTAAGTCATTTTTTATATTAAAAAATTACTTTTAGTATCAAAAGTGATAAAATTAGATACTCAGGTGCTACTATTAAACTAGACGAAGGAATACGCCCAAAAATAGTCGATACAATGGAGTGGGATAAGCTGAGTGTAGGTAAGTTAGTGAAATACTATGTGATAAAAACAGTACCATATAGATTGAAATGGAAGTACAGTAAAATTCGAAAGAATCCTATTTTATTATCTTTATATAACTACCATGAGAATAAGTGAATTTAACAGTGTTATCAGAACCGATTATGGAAAAAAGCCTTCTTAAGAGTTGGACAGTAAAATACCACTGCGACCCGTGATTTAGTGAATAAAATCGTGAGCCGTGACCCGTGATTCACCTCATTTAGAAAAAAAAATCTGAAAAAACTTTCACCATGGACAAAGATAAACGATCTCCATTGCACCACATGTCTCTCTGGCTGCTCTACTTCTTCACGTTCTTGCTTCATGCAGCAAAAAGAAAAATAAAGAAAGAGAGGGTCGGCGATTTCAAAATTTTATATGAAATTATCATGTTTTGAGTGTGGAAATAATTTTTTTAAAAAGTGAAGGGCAAAATAGTAATTTTAATATAAAATTTTATAATTAGGTGTATCTGAACTTTGAGGGTCTAAGTTACTACCTTTGATTTATTTATTTATTTTAAAAAAAGGCCAGGAAGAAGACTGAAAGAGACTCCTTCCCGATTCCCTAGTTTCACTGTCATTTCAATCATCCTATGCGTGGGAATGCTTGAATGAGTTGTAGCCAACAAATGCTTAAAGATAGACTCATAAATTTTTGTTATTAAGATAAATAAAAAAAAATATAGTTTATTTAACATCATAAAATTATCTCATGTTGAAATAAAATTTCTAAAGTCTCTCTATTTATTTTATATGATATATATATATATATATATATATAATATTGATTGAGATGACTGAGGTTCTAAATTTTATTATTTTTTTAAAGAGAAAATATTAAAAATTAATGAATAACTTAACTTGCACTTGTTAGAAATATTAAAATTAAAAAGTGTTCAAAATTATTTTATGTTCATCTTTATTTTTTGATAAAAGTACCAAAGCTTCAATTGATATTTGTATAATATTAACTTATATTGAGTCATTGAATTGTTTTGAATATTAATTAGCAATGAGTTGTTTGGAGATATTTTAGATTATGAAATTTCTTATTTTTATTAGAGTATGAATATTGGACTATTGGATTAGATTGTGTGATTATAGATTATGAAACCATGTTGTTGGAATGATATTGAAATATGAATGTTGAATTATTATTTTTTTATATTTATAATTGTGTTTGAGAACAAGAATATTTTTTATGAAAAATATATATTTTGTTATTATTTAATATTATATTGATGGGTACAGGTTTGACTGAGTTTGACTACAGTTGAATCTTATTTAACCCACCATTTTTCAAAGACATTTCTATAGATAGTCCGGTTCTAATAACATTGATTTAACATTCATTTAACTTTTAAATACTTATTCAACAAATAATATAATAAAAGAGAAGAACTCAAAAATATAGCTTACACATAATATTTTACCCAATACATGGAACAAATCAAATAAAAAATTATTGAAATGCAATGTAGGAATTTTGTTAATGGAGTAGTTTTTTTTTTTCACTAGACAAATTTTTGCACCATAGTTATCAAATCTCTCAATCTCATCAAATTAATTATAATTTATTTATTTTTAAATATACTTGAAAAAATTAATTCTTTTAAAATAATATGATAAAGTAGACTAAGATTTTCAAATTTGTCAAATATTTATTTTAAAATCTTTTTCCTATTTTTTAATTATTTTGTATTTGAATTTCTCTACTTTTTAATAGCAATATAATAAGATATGTCAAATATTTTGACTCTAAGAAATTAATTTTAAGCTTTTAGAGAATTATCTTTTAAAAAGTATATTACAATTAATAATAAATAGTGATATTACGCTATTTCTAAATTTATAAAAAATAAACAGATTTTAATATTTTATGCGTGAGAGGTGGGAATAAAGCCGGTGGCGAGGTTTGACGGATGACATACCCAATAGCTTTCCCACGGAGGCGTGGAAAAAGTTGCTTTCCAAAGCTCTCTTAAAACTCCACGTTGGCTAAACTACAACCATTCATAGTTTTGATTTTTATTTTTAAGTCCAGATCTATTCACACGTCGTGAGTAGTCTTTCGAAATATGTATACATATTTTATCTATATACATCAGCTAATCATAATTTGAAACTTTTACTAGTGAATTTTTTTTATCAAAATAAATTCGAAAAATGCTAACAAGATATAACTGACTCAAGTTTAAATCACAAAAATTTTAATGACAAAGTCCAGTTAACTATAGTAAATTAAGAAAATGTCTCTCCATTAATTATAAAATATAAATGATTGAATTTCGGCGCTACTTCTCAGTTTCTTCCAGCACGAATCAAGCTCCTTCCTCCTCTATCCTCTCTCTCTCTCTCCACAGTTCTTCATCTTAAATGTTGAGTAGCTACCAGCTCAAACCCATGAAATTTTTACTTTTTTTCATTCTTTTATTGATTTTCCAAAGACCCATCAGAGCTGAGAATCACATCGTCGCGGATTGTCGTGCAGGAAGTTCAAATTTCACTTCTGGCGGCCAATTCGAGACCAATCTCAATATCCTTCTCTCCAATCTTTCAACAAATGGGCCATTAAACCGTGAAAGCTTCTACAACACCAGCTATGGAGATCACCCAAACAGAACCTATGGCTTCTCTCAGTGCTTGTCAGCAGCTTCTGAAGATGAATGCAGGTAGGGAAGTAAATGGGTCAGATTCAAGCAAAATCCAAATCTCTGTTCCAGTTGCAGGATCTGAATTTGAACCCAAACCCGACTCCGATTTTTGGTGTGGGATTCGAATCCAAATCCTCATTCAGATTCCCATTCAATTAATGGGTTATCAGATTTGGGTCCAGTCATATCCAAATCTTCCAAAAACCAAACGGATATTAAATTTAGATCTAAAATTAGCATAAGCCCCTTGATTTCAAGTTGAACTCTTGGAATTTTCCAACTTTGAGATACCCATTTACATCTCATTCTGCAAGAGATGCCTTGTTGATGGAACTTCAGACATCACTCGACTCTGCACAAAGAAAAGGGAGGCAAGCGTCCGATACTACAGCTGTATCTTGCGTTACTCCAACCGACCCTTCGTCTCTCAACTCAGCATGCGTTTAATTGCCTATATTAACCTCCGTGGAAAAGCTTCAAACTCGTCGGTTTTCAACCAAAGATTCACGACTTCGAATTATTCACTGGGATTTGAAGGCTAGCAACGTTCTACTAGACGACTTGATGAATCCCAAAATTGCCGACTTTAGCACAGCAAGACTTTTTGGAGTTGATCAAATTCAAAGAAGTACAAGTAGAATTGCTTTGTAAGTCTTTGGCACTTCACTTCCTTTCTCTTGTAGTTTCAATTGTCTAATAAAGAGAAATGGAATCATAAACAAATTGATTAATTGAAAAAAAAAAAAGAGTTTGAAGTTAACTATATCATATTTACTTGAATCATTTGAATATCTAAATTAGTATTCGTTGAGATAGAATTCTAATTTTTAGGGCTTACTAAACATAAACGTTTATAACTCAATCTTGTTTTCTTAATAACCTTAGCTCTTATCTATAAGGAAGAACTTGACAATACTTGAAACTTAATAGAAGGAAAAAATGAAACTAAAATACTATGTAACTGACTACATGGCTCTATAAATACATGTTTTTACTTAATATATTTCAGGTTTACATTTTATCTAAAACTATTGTAAAATTACACACAGGATTTAGTGCGTCTCCCTTAATCAAGGAGAGACTCTTCAATCTTATTTATAGATAAACAGACATACAAATATGGAAGATATAATCAAGGAAAATCCCTAAATATAGTAAACACAATATTAAGTAAATCCTAAATATATTTAATATCTAAATATATTCTAATACATAAATATATCCCTAATAACTATGTTTACGCTAATGATCATATGCAGTGGATACATGGCACCAGAGTATAGAATGTATGGACGATACTCCGTCAAATCTGATGTTTATAGCTTTGGAGTTTTACTTCTTCAGATTGTCAGTGGTCAGAAAAACAATAGTTCTTATCAATCAAATAACGATACTAATATTTTAAATCTTGTAAGTACACATGTGTAGCAAAATCATTTTTCTCTCTCTCTTTTATGATTTTAATGGATTATTTTTTGAAGAATTATGTTGAGTAAGAAGCTACTCATTGACGAATTGTTGCAGGCATGGAGAAAATGGTGAGAAGGAGCGGCCGAAGAGTTGATGGATCCAATAATGGGCGAATCTTATTTAAAGAATGAAGTGATGAGGTACATCCGCATTGGCTTATCGTGTGTTCAAGAGGATCTTACTACTAGACCAACTATGTCATCAGTTGTTTTGATGCTCAACAATTCATCTGTCACTCTTCAATCGCCATTGCCACCTGCATTTTTTATTAGTAGTAGAATTTAGTCAAATGGGAATTCAAGCACCTTGACATCACGAGTTAGTGAGCCAGACAAACCAGAGAATGATATTATACCATTGTCTGTAAATGAGGCATCTATTACAGATCCATATTCTCATTAAGGACTATCCAAGAAAGGTAATTTAACTTCCTACAAATATTGATTTAGAAGGAAGACTTGAAAAGAGATCACATCTCCACTGGTCCGATAGTGGATCGGATTGAGGCAATTTTGTAATTTTCATATTACATATTTTGTAGTCCTAATTAGGGCAGTATATAATGTCTGTTTTTGTGAGAGAGAGAATAAAAATTGTAACAAGAGTCGGTCGTCTTTTCTACGTTGTTTTCCTTCGAGCACTGTGTCTTTATGTGTGTTTTGTTCTTTCGACTATTATTTGTGGGCTTCTATTCATAACAGTGTGTGGATTGGGAGGTATACACATGTTTGTGGAATTAGTCTCACCTCTAATGCGAGGTGGGGATTCCCATCTTATCCAATTTTTTTTTTTTTGTGCTTGTGACTTTGAATGATCTATATTTTACAAATGTTAAAAACAAGATAAATGCACTAGCCACTCATCTTGGTTTAGCTGGAAATTAAATCTATGTTGGGGTACATTTCATTCTCAACATTTCTAATATTTTCTCTTATTCTACATATTATGCATATTAAATAATTAAATCATCCTTTACATCATATACAATTTTTTTCCCTAATTTTAGACTTATAATTCTGTTTTCATCATTTTAAAATTTTCAAGCTTTTTTTTTTTTATCATTTTTCAATAAATAAAAAAGATTCACATTTGCTAAACTAAATTAGAGCTGCATGAAGTCAACTTAATTTTCATTTGCATCATTATATCAACTTATGGTAGTCAAAAGCTGTGATACCCACCCCTCCCAACCGATGTAGGAAGTCCCACATCTGGTTGGGAGGATGAAAAAGAGGGGGTCTTTAAGTGGTGGAGCCCCTTTGACCATGTGTGAGGCTTTTTGGGCCGGGCCAAGTGGGCCCGGGCCCAGAAACAAAACTGTGCGGGTTTGAGCTGTGTGCAAGGCCCAAAGCGGAAAATATCACACTGAGTCAAGCCCTAAGCCCAGTTGTCGGGTCGGGTCGTTACAAAAGCGCACCTTGGTGCACCTAAGATGTGCTCAAGACATTTGAAGGGAGTTTGTACTTTAGGTGTGCCTAGATGCACCTTGCATCTTCCATAAAATTGCCTATTCATTTTTACAGTAAGTGTAAAAATGTAACAATAAAATATAATTTCTTTTTTAAGTGGGTGTGGTTATGCTTTTTTCTTTTTCTTTTTCTTTTTTATTATTATTAACTGTTTTAAGTTCAATACAAAATATAGTATGTGGGATTTAGAGCTCACTTAATGTGCTATTAGTTAAAAAAAATTAGCACAAAATTCAAATTTTCGTAATTTGATTACTAAGATCAAGTGATACTATTTGATTAAGTTTGAAATATGCTTTCAATCGCAATTGATATTTTGTTTTAAGCGTCCATGACTATTTTTCAAAAATCAAAAATGAAAAAGGCCAACATTACAACTCATGTCTTTTTACTAAATTCTCTACCTATTACCACATAAATCATTGATTGAAAGGAGATTGAGAAAGGAATTTCAAAAGATTTTCATCACTTCTCTTACTTTGGAAGAATCTCGAAGCATAGTGTTAATGTGATACATTCTTTCTAGTGTTTGTGAAACAATTCCAATCATAATTTGATTCAAAATTCATTTTTCATCGTATTTATATGCAATCAGAGGTAAAGATATTGGCCGATACATTTATCGTTTTTTAAGCACTGCATTATATTAGCTGATACGTATTTTATTGGCCGTACACATTATTTCTCGGCCGATATATTGGCGATATATATCTGTCCGATATGATTAATATCGGTCTTTTTAACAAAAAAATCAAAATGATGGTGGGCCCAGGTTGATATCTCAGTTGATATTTACGTTTTCAATTTTTTTTTTTTTTTTTTTAAATCCAGCTTCCTTTTTAGGTTATTTATTTATTTTTTAATTCAGATTACATAAAATTATAAAAAAATATTGATATTTAAAAAAGAAAGCAAAAGAGGAGAGACACTTATCGGGTATATAAGCCGATATCTCGGCTTTGCACCATGCAACACATTCAATTATAACCTGTAAGTATTCCTCTAGTTTTTGTATAAGATCCAAAAATGCATTACAAAACTCCAAATCACAAAGCATAATAGCTTCAATGCACATGGAATTCATTTTAGCAATCAAGAAAGCATGGCATGTCCCAAATTTTCTTCCCTCTTTTAATCTCATAAGAAGCGATGCTCTGATTGGTTCTTGTCTCTCATATGCACAATCTTCTTCCTCATCTTTTCATCTCCTTGCCCATGTTAAGAGGCCGTGATTTTGCAGGTTTTGATAAAATTGTCGGAGAAGTCGACGTACTTCGACCAGAGAGGTCGGAGACGGGGAAATGCAATATCAAGCCATGGCTTGGCTCGGCCGTTGAAGTGGATGACTCCGGCTTCCTTTGCTTCTGCCACACTAGTATTTTCTTGGTACCCTAGTCCTAACATGTGCCAGTAAGGATCAATGATGTGAACATGACCATGGAAGGCAATCAAACCAGGTGGTAAGGTCCCCAATTGCCACAAGCTTAAATCTGATTCCAAATTCTGCAATAATAATGGAATAAAGTTAGGCACCTAACTCATAAATCACCATTAAAAGTGAAAAAGTAAGCCAACTTAAAATAGATGAGATAAGATGATCATTATCTGAAGATTTCATGTGCAACCGTAGAGTGCAGTCACAAGTGTGTTAAGTTTCCACGTGCATCTATATGGTCGAGTTGCATTTAAGGAGGTGTGAAGTGACAAAAATCTCACATTGGTTAATTCAAGAAACCAATGACTTCATATAACACTTGAAGCATTCTCCTCTCAATGACTAGTTTTTTAGAGTGGGTTTACTTCAAGAATGTTATTATGTTATGATTTTCTAACATAGTATCTGAGCAAGTTCTGTATGTCCAATGTACATGAGGGTAGGTGGGAAGATTCCCTGCGGTTGCGCACGTTTGTTAAGTTACAATGCTAATCACTAGAATCCAGCTGCACGTTAGGATGGTAAGTTCTACTTTAAGAATATTATCATGTCATGATTTTTTAACACATTACGATGATCATTTTTACCCACTATATAAAAAATGATGAAGCTGCTAATTAATGGATCGAATTGGACCTTAGGAATGTCTAATTTTTTTTCACACAAAGGTTTCAAACTCAAAAACTTGAATGACTCATATGGGAGTCATGTTATTAAATCGGGTTTGGATAATCGAAGCCGACATCTTCTAGTATTTTTGGATTCAGGGCCGGCCTTGGCTTAAGGCTAAATAGGCGGCCTCCTAGGGCTCTCCAATTTGACCAATGGCCTAGGGCCCCCACCATGCACTTTCCCTAGAGCGTAGGGCCCCTAAAATTTCAGGGCCGGTCCTGTTTGGATTATGGCTTTTCAAGGCCCTGCTGAAAATGGACCAATTCTTGTTGAGCTTGAAGCCAGATCATTTATTTATCAGGATTAATATTCAGCCCTACAAAGGGCGCATCGCTAAGTAGTATAATGCAGCACTAGGTTGTTAAAAATGTCAATTGAGGTTGGATAGTTGTTAAGCAGAGTCTTAGCTAAGCTCATTAGGCTATCAGGAAAGAAAATAGACAAGCCCCAGATGATGGGCCCGTAAGGATTGTTCTAATCCAACCTAATTTGGGCCTGAGTTTGAGCCCATGAAGATGCTAGTTTCAGCTCTGTTGCAAAGAAAGCTTTGATTTATTATTACCTTCTGGTGCCAGTAATGATAAGTTTGGCTGATGTTGGTCTTTCTCCAAGCCTCCAAATCAAAGATATTCATGCCGTAGGCCCATGCACATTCGTTAGCGTCGAAGTTTTCCGATATCAATGGATGTGAGAAGTTGAGATAGTTCTTGAGCCTCTTCGACATGACAAACTTGTCGTTGCCTCGACAGGTTTCAACAGCTCCATTAACCTTCCCTTTGAGATCGACGTCCCATAGAGGCGATAGGTCGGATTGTATAACGATATCGTCGTCTAGGAAGACCACCTTCTTAAGACTTGGGAACAGCTACAATGTAGAATTACTAATAAGCATCTTAAATGAAAAGAAAAGGATCTTGAGAGAAAAAAAGGAAAGTGGAAGACAAAAACAGAGTTGTAATGAATTAAATTTTAAAAACAAACTCATTTTAAACTAAGAATGAAGCGAGTTGTCATCCTTACCTCTGGTAGATGTATACGTATATGGTTCATGGCCGAATTGTACTTAGGACTAAGTGCTTGTAGCTTCGAAGCAACGACAATTGGCTTTTCAATCGCATTCGCAACAATCGCCAACGATCCTCCACGAAAATGTGATCGCACCTGTTGATCCTTCTCCATTGCTTCGAGAACTGGAACCTTCCCCTTTGTAAACCATTCGAAGTGGTGCAACCCCTTCACTTCAACGATCGCCGGCATTAATGGGTGCAATGCGAACCAGGCATGCATTGTAGCAAAGGTCTTGCGATCGGTGATGATGTGAAGGACAATCTTCTCAGGGCGTAAAGAGTTTCGGACAAGGGATGAAGCAACGACGGAGGCGGCCAGGACGTTGTCTGATGCAAGGATGAAGTGGAAGAAGGTGTTGTCGACGAGCGACGGAACGTTCTCTGGTGTCGGAAGCTGGAGGCGGGCGGCCGCATTGTTCGAGTGCTCGTTGGCAAGCTTTAATGCCAAGCAATGGAGCTGCTTGGGTATGCTGCTGGATGCTACATGACGGTATAAGTACTCTTGAATTTTGGCAGCCCTGGTCTTCTGTTCTAGTTGCAAGATCTGCAAGTCAAAGTCAAAGTCAAAGTCAAAGTCTTGGATTTGGACCTTAGTCATTAGCGAGTTACAAGTAATTGAATTTCTGATGTCTTATATTGTGTGCAATACACATTGTCTATTATTTTGATAAATTTCAGCAATTTTTCTATATTAATAAATAAATTGAACTATATATTTTAAACACTTATATTAATATTGTTAAAGACATTTATCCTAGCAATTTAGAGTTGACGTTTACATTTAGATTTTACATATTATCTTTTTTCTTTTTTGAATTGTCACACGTATTGGTTTTTTAGATTTTATCTTGAGTTATTTATGCAATGAGATGATAAAGATCCATGTCATAGAATTATTTGACTATTATTTTTTCCTTTCTTAAAAAGAGAAAAGAAAGTGCCTTAGGGCATCTTAAGAAAAGAATTTTTCGAGTAAAATTTTCGTGAATCAATCTTGATTGGTATCCATCAATATTCTAATACACCGAAGTAGATGAGAATCAGAGTTTTGACCTATGATTACTACTTATGTTTACAAGAAAAGAAAAAAAACTTACAAACAATATAAGTTAGGCTCAATTTAATATAATTTGAGATCAAGCGAGTCAATGAGTTTATCGAGTCTTTTCGAATTTGAATATCTAAAAATTGTATGAATGTACATACCATGGCCTTGAGCTTCAAAGCAAAAGTCTTGGAATCGGATCTGTTGGTCTTCATTGCTGCTATAAACTCCTCTAGTGACTCTGGGACCTCAGACCCATCAATTTCTGTCTCTTCTTTCTCCCCTTCTTCTAATACTCTGTATATTTCCTCTGGTACCTTTAGCCACAACAAATACAACAGTTTTACAATTTAAATATTTTCATTTTCATAATAAAAGCAAATTTAATGAGCCTAATTTTTTTTAGGCATCATTCTGTCCACCCATTTGGGCCCCACTGGGCCATAATGGGAAGCCATTCATAAACAACACCACCCAGGTGAAAGTGATTAACTAAAATAGTAAATCAAACTTATTTTTTTCATTTATTTATTATTAAATAAGACATAATTAGAATTTAAATATCTAATAGTTGAAATTTGGGTTTTGAAGATTACCATTGTTTCATGCTTTCTTCCCCAAAACTTGGGTCCCAACCTTTTCCCCACACATCCTGCACAAAGGATGGAAAAATGAGAAGACTTGCTAGCGTGACCACAAGGATTTATGCTCCCATGGACCACAACAGTTAGCAGTTGGCCTGTTGTATTCAAAAACGTCATGGGCGAAGCCATTAACAAGTAGGGCGAAGCCATCAACAAGTAGGGCCACTTTTATATCAGATAGATCTGACACATCATGTTGATCTAAGGGTCAAAATTGACGTTGGATTTCTGAGGGACCTGATCTGCTTTTTTTTTTGCTTTTTAATCTACGTGTGACAATCAATCATGTGGGGCGGAGTTCATATCGAGTTTCGCCGTAGGTGAATATAGACTTTAGACTTTGTCAACTGGATTGAATTTTGTTTTATGCAATCTAAATTTAAAAAAAGAAAAAAGAAAAATAGGATGACTTTTCTTTGATGGGAGCTATTGAGGTTAGGAAATAGAAGAGTGGAGTGAGATTTTTTAAGTTAAGATGAGATATATGAGCTAAAATTATGAAGTTAGATAAAAATGAAGTTTAAATGATTTTAAATTTAATTTGAATATGAGATCGTTCAAACTTGCTTCAATTTGGTAAGCGTGTATAGAAATGTGGGCACATGTCTCAAAGGATTAGTCCAGTAAAATTTCCCATAGTGAAATGCCTAGATACCTTCGGTCATTAAAAAAAAAAAAAAATTTGTGATAATGTATGAACCGTAGTGAGATTTTTCAGAGTTAGATCTGATTGTGTTGGTATATTACATCAAAAATAATATAATCAAGATAAATGTATTTATATGTCTACTCTAACCTTGTCACAAATCAATAGGCTTGAACATAGATTGAACATGAAGGGGTGGGCTCAGAGTAATTAATTGAAGAAGTTTGTTAGATTTCTCTTTTATTTATATATATATATATATACATACACATAGACACATACACATACACATACACATACACACACATATATATATATATATATATATATATATATATATATACACACACATATATATATACACACATATATATATATATATATATTTTTTTTTTTTATGAAGAATCGTAAAACTTCTACCTTTCTTTATTACGAGGGCATTGGATAAAACGCGTAAACTTGATGTTCATACTTTCCAAATGAATAATCTCAAGCTGTTAAACTTCAAAAATGACTTTTATAATATCCAAACGTACCACGCTGATATAAATAATGAGTCTATTATTTAGTTTTTGGGGTGTTCTGATGTTATTAAATTATAATCAGGCATGTCATAGGCATATTTTAGTCTAAAAAAATAATATAAAAAGGCATCTTTAAAAAATATAATTTTTTATTAGTAAATATATATTATATGATAATGTGTATTAGTTCAAAAGTCGATTTTGGAACTCATCTGTTGATCAATCCCTATATCAACAACTAGTTATCATAACCATTCAAAATAATCATATTTATAGAAGTTTTCAATAAAAAATTATTTTCCAACGATAATTTAGTATATATTTTAAATTGCAGAGTCCACTTCATAGAGAATTAAGGCAGCAATTAAGGAGATTAATATCGTATTATAGCCAACTAAGATCCAATCTAAGATATCAATTTTCAACTTAATGCAGTGAATCATGGATTAAATCCTAACTGACACATGCCACATTGTCACCCAACTCAAATGGGTCAAATCATATACTAGAGTGAAATACGTGTGGAATAATTTTATGTCATTAAAGGTGAAATCTCTTCCTAACTCTGAAAGGCGCACCCTAACAACTTGACAATAAATCGATGGGGGTGGACTCAGGATTTTCCTTGAGTTATCAAAAAAGATGTGTGAAAAGCTGACTCGAAATTTTCAGGAGAATTTTTTTAAATTTCCCAAAATGGATGCTCAAATTGAAAATTTAATCCCTTCAACTCGGCTGAGTCCTGAATCAACTTGATTCATTTCAATGCATGAACTCAACGAGGCAACTCAGTGAACCATGACATGCATAATTCACGTGATTCCATATTTAGCGTTTCGTAAAGATTCATGCACCAGATTTACAGCATATTACAGCTAATATCCGATGCATGGAAAATTAATCACACACATTGTGCAAATTATTAGACTTATTTGTGAATAAAAGAATACTAAAAATGCAAAACTACATTGAAGGAAAAACCAAAAATGAAAACAAGACAACTGGGAAGAGAAAAAGGAGAAATTTTGTACCTATGGATGAACATTTGGTTTCACCGTCGATGGTATCCATCGCCGTCAAAACGAAGACGAACCGGAGCATGAATGTCAAGAACAAAACAGAGTAGAACACCGTCCGATAAGACAATCGTCGTGACCCGACCTTAACCTTGATGAAATCTCTCACTCCTTTCCCCGGCAAGACCGTCACATGCCGCAAGCTCGGCGATATATGAAGCTGCATTTCGACGAATTCGAAGAGGAAGAAGAAGAAGAAAGACCAATCAAGATTTGTGTAGAGTTCTTCGGCCGGCGGTCGATGGGGAGTTTGGATTCAAGTTAGAGAAACCCATGTGAAGAATTGAAGAGGAGATGATAGGATTGTTGTAAATGGGAAGGACGAATGTTGCTGTCAATCACCTACTCTTGCTTAGTATATAGGCTATGTGACACCGTAATTTGGTGTATTTTCCGGCAAGGATTTTGGATGGGGAAGAGAAGGTTGTTTGAGAAAAGGACTTGGGACTTAGAGGAGGTTGATTTGGTGAGGGATTTGAGAGAAGATATAATATTAATATGGCTTCGTTTTGAAGAAGAGAGAGTAGTCAGAGAGTGATAGATGGTAAGCTGCTGTCTCTCTTCTTCTTGCCTTCAAATGAAGGAAGCATGTTTATTAAAAAGAAAGCAGGTCTTCAATGCTAGGATGCTCTTATATGTCATGTCCACAGTGGAAATCATTTTATACAATGATTATTATAAAATTGAAATGGAATTTTATTAAGGATAGCGATCCTCCCACAGACATTTTGTGTAACCCGACATGAGTTTTACTGTTTGCCCATTTTGCCCTTCGAATCAGCTCATCGGATCACTGATCGGCTCACTGGATCACTGACCCTTCTACTGCGGTATAAATTGGCTCACTGGATCATTGACCAGCTCACTGAAATTTATCTAAGTGAGACTGTTTTTTCATACAAAACAACAAATCGGACACTGAAATTTATCTAAGTGAGACTGTTTTTTCATACAGAACAACAAATCGTATCACTAAAATCGGATTACTGACCGAATCACTGAAATTTATCTAAGTGAGATTGTTTTTTCATATGGAACAGCAAATCGGATCAATGATTTTTTTTTAAATGCTTTAGTACGGCAGTGGAAGGGTACAATGGGCAATACCCTAAATCCCGTGTCTCGTTACACAAAATACGAGTTTTTTAATTTACATATGGAAAACCGCAAAACTCGGCGTAAAACCCCGATGAGTGATACCGAATGTCTTTAGGACACACCATGTGAGGCCATGGGGACTCGAACCTAAGAGATGGGGGTTTTATGTTCAATATAATGATGAAGATAATATTAAATAGATATTAATCTATGTTAAATTTAAATCTAAAAAATTAACATTTTAAATAATTTAGATTTATACATAGACAGCTTGTAAAATCCACTTGGATGGATGAAGGAGAAGAATAGAGTGTTTTGTTCGGGATTGTAGGAGAAGGATTTTAATAAAAATGACAAAGGACAATGGAAAATAACAAATATAGATACTCATGTAGATCATGACGATATCTAGGGACACATATTTAGCTTTAGGATAAAAATAGAAGTTAATTTGAAGTTGAAGTGGTTCTAAGTCCTATGCATTAGGGACTCGATTAGATTAAAAAGTCTAATCTACATTCGAGAACTAAAAGTCATCCCATGAAAATTTAATTAATTTTATTATTTATATTATGTTAACTGTATTAAAAAATTATCTATTATATGATTTGAGTTGATATTTAAAACATTTCAATATAATTTTTTTTATGATCAAGATGTCCAGGTTCTCTTAGAGCACTTGAATAATTTTCGAACTATATAAAAGCCTCTCTACCAATACAGATCAGAAATTCTATGAAGATTAGCCTTTTGGAGTGGAATGGTTCTTCTCGAGGGAATGATAGATTGGATAATAAGTCTATTATTTAGTTATCTCGTCATCTAAATATGGTAGAAAAAGAAAAGAAAATCCTTTTTCCTTTTATCTTGGCAAGCTATAGCCATATCTACAAGTTGCGGGTTCGAGCCTCCATCTCTTAACCTTGGTGTGTCCTAGGGGTAGTGGGCTCACCCATAGGGTTTTTATGCAGGGTATCTCGCGGTTTCCTACGCATAAATTCTAAAAAAAAAAAAAATTCAGATTGGGCTTAGTCCATAGATCTAAAGGCCTTCTAGGCCGTTATTTTATTTTTCGAACATGAATTGAAAGTACAAATAATTTGGTGCTTCTAATCCGGTCCAATATGAGTTGCAACCATAACATTCAATAATTAAAACTTTACAATTGGTGGATGAGAATTTAGATTTGGCAAAACATTTCCATATTATGCCACGTGAAAGGAAAATTATCTACATCTCTATTTGGGCCTCAATTTAGGACCTTTAGGCCAGTGGGCTCAAATCACTTGGATAACAAAGCAGGACGGACCATGCTAATGTTTGATTTAACATTTGATTAGACGATTAGTTGTAAATTCCATTCTATTGCAATTGAAACAGTCAAAATAATCTTTATTCCAAAAAAAGTCAAAATAAATGCTTAAGCTTACTCGATCCCAGGTTGAGCCAATCTTTTGGTCCAAAATTTCAAGTCTGAATTCGGATTTGGGTCAAACCAGGGGTAGAAAAATCGGCCGGGCCGAGATCTCGGCCGATATCCCAGTTCGGCCGATATATCTGCTGAACTTTTTCTCTCTCCTGCCCCTTTTTTTTAAAAAAAAAAAAGTTTCAAAAAAATTACAAAAAATGCAGATAATTATGGGCTCATTGAATATGTAATTTTTTCCATAAAATATCGGACATTTACATCTTCTAATATATTTTTGAGGTTACGATAGTGGGAAATTATATAATTAGTAATAAAATAGTGAAAATTACAAGGAAAATGATATAAATGAGGAAAATTTGTAGAAATAATTTCATAATTTATTTTCTTAGTCAATGAGTGTTATTTTAAGTTATGAAATTATAGAAATAAAAATAAATAAATAACAAAATGATTGAATATTACATAATAATGTAGAAAAATATTAGAAAATGAAACTAATGGGGTCCTAATTACTTGAACTGATAACCACACAAATGTCATACATTTTTAATTATAATAAATTCCATTTAAATCATAAAATGAAAAGTTTTTAAAAATTAACTAAATGAAAAAACTTTCAAGATCTAAACTTAAAAGATAATTTATTCCCATACATTTCAGTTACATTTAAAGATGAACATCAATATGGAGAATGTTTTTCAAACTCATAACCGGGGACGTTATCGTTAAATATAAACCTCGCATATTGATCCTGTGGATAATATTCTTCTGTTGAGATGTTCTCAGATGGAGATGAAGATGGATACGGATATTGTCAACTGGCAGAGCTTTGGCGTGATTGCTCATCAGAAATAGAGATGGAATGCATCTTACTTACAAGAGACTCAGCGTCCACGTATCCATAAGCCGAACCACCCCAATTCTTTGTTGGCATATATCCGAGCCATGCTAACCCAGCACCATATTCGGACATGTTTTGATCGCCATGAGGAGGTGTAAAAGACGTTAGTATACAGTAAATAACAGCAAATAAAAAAAAATTCACTTATTATTTTATAGGTTTTACCATTTACTAACATTTATATGTCATAATCCATAGTTAATGATGAAATAATTAGAAAACGACAGAAAATAAAAGGAAAAAATTACACCCTTGTAAAAGAAGTTAGTATACATTACATAACAGCAAATAAAAAAATTTCATGTATTATTTTATAGGTTTTACCATTTTCTAACATTTATATGTCATAATCCATAGATAATAATGGAATAATTACAAAAAGAAAGAAAATAAAAAGAAAAAATTGCATCCCTGTAAAAAAAGTTAGTATACAGTAAATAACAGCAAATAAAAATATTTCATGTATTATTTTATAGGTTTTACCATTTACTAACATTTATATGTCATAATCCATAGTTAATGATGAAATAATTAAAATAAAGAGTAAATGAAAGTAAAAAATGTTGCTGTAAATTTTGACATGTTAGTAACAGTAACTAAGAGCAAATGAAAAATGTTCATCTATTATTTTATAGGTTTTATCATTTTCTAACTTTTTTTTCATTTATGCTATTTTATGTTGAAATAGTTAACAAAAAGGAATAAATAAATGAAAAAAAAATAGTAACTAACAAAGTACAAAAAATTTAACTACAGATACATTCAGATGGAAAAAAATTATAACACATTTATAAAGCTTTTATTTACTACATATGTTATTTAAGTTCAAGCATTTTTTAACAAATTATAACACTTTTATGTTATTTTTAGTTGAAAAAAATTAAAATAAAATACAGATAGATCGAAATAAATTACAAAACTTACAAGATCAGTAGATCTATAAATGAAGAAAACTTTGAACGGTCTGGATCATTTAGTTTCAACCAAATCCAGGTCCTTTAGAACTTAGTTAAATCAAGTAATGAAGAGTGAAACTTTTTTTTGAAGAGAAATGGTAAAATCTGGTTTTTTCCTTGAAAATAAGGTGTGAAATTTGAAATGTAGATGAATCGTATTTATAGAAAAAAATTGGACCGGATCGATTTTTCAGATTTAAAAAAAATAATAAAATATTCATGCATGCCGGACCAGCCGAATCCTGCAGTCCGCCGTACACAGAGATTTGACTGGGAGAAATTGGTTGACAGGTGAGATCTCGCCCGATATATCGGACATGAGATATCGTCCGATATATCGGAAAATTATCGTCGGACTTGAGTTGGGCCCAGGCCCGACTTTTACTGCTTTTTTCTAGAAAAAACCTGCAGATTCGGCCCAAATTCGGCCCAGATTCAACCGAGATTCGGCCCGATATATCAGGCATCTCAGCCGATATTTTTTTTTAAAAAAAAAAATTAAAAACCGAATTTTTAAAATTCGGCCGATATCATGACCGATAATTCGGTCAAAAATTCATTCATATCAGCTGAATTTATTTTGGTATAGCCGATACTATACGTATCGGCCGATATAATTCGGTGGTCAAAAATCCGATATATATCGGCCGATATAATTCGGTGGTAAAAAATCCGATATATATCGGCCAATACGCACAATATCGGCTGATATTTTGACCCCTGGGTCAAACTAAAGTGAATTCAATGAAACTCTGAACCTGACCCAAAATCTCGAATTCAAGCCTCTTTTCTTAAAATCCTCAAATCCAATATTTAAGTAATTAAATTATGCATAAATGTAAAAACTATTTATTATACAACTTTATATTGTAAAATTTATTATTAATAAAAGTTTGGGCCTGAGTTAACCAGAACGCCAATTGAAACCTGCATACACAAGTTGCGCTTAAATTAGACCTGGGCCTTATATATAACAGCCGGGCTCGGATTAACCGAAGAAGACTGATCTGGACCTGATTTTGGGCCACTATTACAAATCAGGGCCATGCTCACCTTGTCCAAGACCCAGAGAAGCCTTCCCGAGTTGAAGAACTACTAATGTATCTGACCTTTTAAATTGCATTTAGTGCCATTGATCAGCATAACAAAGGAAAACATTTTGATCCATATCCTACTTTTTCATTCTAAAAATACATGATTACATACCTAACTATTCATTCTCAATATGTCATGTTGATAATAATCCTTATCCCCTAAGGGTTGATGTAGTTTTCTTTGATTGAAAATCCCTTTATCCTAAGGAACAATGTCAAGAGAAAATTGTTTTATTTTCATATTTAACATTAAAATCATAAATTGAAATTATACTGGACATACCGGCGAGCCAATCTTAACTGAGGCTTCCATTGTTCAAACATCTCACAACCAGGGGTGCAAAATTCGATATCGGCCGATACGATATATCGACCGATATATCGTTATCGGCCGATATTATTCTCTCTCCTCTTTTTTTTTTTTTAAAAAAAAATGGCCGATATGGGCCCTGATATCGACGTATCGGACAATATTTGCACCCCTCCTCACAACCGCTCTATGAGACTGGTGATCGAGTCTACTCTATTTCTCAGTTTGAGCCTTTTCTAGTTTGTTCATTTTGTCAAGGAGGCTCAACTTTCTTAGGGACCTATCCAAGACATTTTCTATAAGGCTTTGAGGTCCTAGGATCCACTAGAATGTGGGTTGAGCCATGGTGTTCAAAACACCGACTAACTTTACATTCAAATCCTAACACTCATGACCTAGAGCTATGGACACAACCTTAATCTTCAATGATCTTCAAACTTCTCGTTGAGTCTTCAAGGTCCATAAGTCATTCAATCTTCGGTGCTTAACATTGATGTCTATGATTGGATGAGCTTGATATTCACTATCAAAGGGCTTGATATCTAATACATGTTTTCTCTTTGAAACTCAAAGTTTTCCATTTGTGATACCTATCCCATCATACGACTCCATTTGAAATATTAAGTATCATAAGTCAATCGTTTGTTGTCATCAAAATTACCAATATACCCTTCGGTTGAAACCTTGAAGCTAACAATCTCTCTCTTTTTTACGATGACAAAACATTGCTTAACGTTATAAAAGATATACAAAAGATATACATATACAAAGCTCCCCCTGAATTCAAGCATACATATTTGAGATAATCTCCCCCTGAATTCAAGAATACATACATACATTTCTCCTCCCTTCTTCATGCATATAGGATATTTCAAATGATTTAACATAACATTCATCAATACGAGTCAAGCATCAAAATTTGTATTTAATCTCACCCGAAAGTCATGTATACATATAAAAATTAGGGGTGAAACTCGGGTCAGGTTTTGGCCAGAACCCGCATGACCCAACCGGAAAATCATGCGAGTTGGATTTTGAAAGTCGGGTCAGCGGGTCAGATCTAGTTGCGAGGTCAGAAACCCGCATTGAATTTGGTTCGGGTTGGGCTAAGAGATTTTTAAGTTAACCCGATCGGACCCAATTAAACTCAATCCGACCCGGTAAAAAGTAGGTTAAAGTAGGTTCAAAATATGGGTCGGGTTAGATTTCGGGTTGAGTCGGGTTATAATTCGGGTCGTGTCAGGTCAAGACATCCGGTCAAAAGTTTGGGTCGGTCGGGTCGAGTTCCATATATTAGTAAACTCGGGCCGGATTGGGTTTTAAAAAACCCAACCCAACCCAACCCAGCCCGATTTCAACCCTAATAAAAACCATTCACACATATAGACCATTCAACATGAACATCTAATGATCAAATATAAACACTATTAAAAACATTAAACATCAAGGTTAGAAGGTTTATATACAGCCCAAAGATTTTGAAGAACAAAAAGGTTGGCAGTTCAAAACAAAAAACAAAAGACTGCCAAGATTAGCAAAACGAATCATGCCAAGAGTCATAATATTGAAGCATTTTCTCACCCCTTGGCATCATCAAAAGGTAAAGCTAGAGGGGGGCATGAGAGCTAGATGGCATAGAAGTAGGTGCAGGGGACTCAAAAGAGGGTGTCTTATTAGAAGGAGGAGGAGGAGGAGGAGGAGGAGCAGCAGCAGGAGCAGCTGGTGTGACAGAAGCAGGTGGGTCTAGGAGCGGTCCTGGAGCAGTAGCATGTGGCACAGAAGCAGATGATACAGAATCATGTGGCCTAACTGCAGCCATTTGTCTTGCGTAATGGATCAGGCAGGTTATATTTTGAAGCTTGTCTTCAACTGTTTGGAACCTCGTGTTCATCGTGGCAATGACAGAATCGACTTTTTCGTCCAAAGTTATCAAGAGGTGAAGCATGTCGATGGACATTTGGTAGAAATTGGGATTGGGATTGAAATCGAGATCATCAATGTCGTCGAGAAGTAGAACATTTCCCATGGGTGCATTGGAGGACTGACCATATGTAGGGGTAATGGGTGTGAGGGGAGTAAACTGAATGGGAGAAGGGGCAGGTGGAGGTTGAGGGGTTTCTTCAGTAGAGGCATCCTTTTTCTTGGGAATCCATTGGCTATCCACAAGATCATATCTCATCTGTTTGATGGTGGTTTCAGAGAGATGATCAGAGATTCTAATTCCAACCCTATCCTCATGTGGCAGAGGTACGTTGTAATGTTCAAATATAAAGGTGAGCAGAAGACCTTAGGGCAGGTTGGCATTCTTCTTCTTCTTCTTACAATGAAGCATATGCTTTACAATGAGATACCCAAGACTGATTTGCTTCTGATTAAGGAGGCACCACATTAGGAAAAGGTCTAGGAAACTAATACCGTCACGATGTCTGCCCCGAGGAAGGATATTAAAAGTGAGAATGTAATGGATTATACGCCATTCTAGGGTGAGTTGCTTGGCCATAGGCTGGAAGCGTTCCTCAATGTTAGTTCGGCCACAAATCTCATTCAGTAGATCCTTTTCCTCATACCCAGACACCACAATCCATGTATTTGTCTCATATTTCCCGATAACCCCTTTAGGTATACCGAGGAGTTCTTCCAAACCATTGATAGTGAGTGAGATTTTGACTCCTCCGACAGTGGAGACCAGGGAATCCTCATCCGAATAAGTAATATTTGCATAAAACTCCTTCATGAGGGTGGGATAGTAAGGATATTGGAGTTCCAAGAAGCGCCGCCAGCCAAGACCCTCGAAAAATGACCTAACTCTAAAATGAAACTGATCGAAAGTGCTTAGAGTGATAATCTTACCAAAGATGACATTCCTCTTGAAGAGATCGAGTTTGAATCGAGTGGCAGTTTCATCAGAGACGAAGAAATTGGAATTCTTCAACTTTGTTCGCCATTCTTTTTCTACCGTTGTACTCTTTTGTTTTCTCGTCGTTTTTGAACACGAAGCCCTACTTCATGGGTGGTTTTGGTGCCATTGAGGTGTGGAAAGGTTGTAGGGACGATTCGCCAGAGTGATTTGAGGGCAAACGGAGAAGAGGAATTCAACGGAAACCGTCCGTTCACCGAGAAAGGGAAAGGTAAAGTAAAAAAAGAAAATCGTAAAGGTGAAAATGAAAAAGAGAATGACTTAAAGTCAGAAGGCCACACTTACACACACTAGGAAATCCTGCTTCTACACACTCGAAACTGGAAATTCGTGGCAAATTACCATTTTATCCCTGTGTTTCCAATCATTCGAATGAATGCCCAGTTCATTTTGGCATTCATTGGAATGATTGGGCTGAACAGTAACATAGAATACTGTTCAGCCCATTCATTCGATTGAACATTCATTCGTATACAACTGATTCATTCGAATGAATGCATTAGAGAGAAACATTCGAATGACAGTCCCTCTTGTTCAACTGATTCATTCGAATGAATGCGCGTTTGAAGGCATTCATTCGAATGAATCAGTTGATTCATTCGAATGAATGTATCAGAGACAACCTAAGAATGACAGTCCCGTCATTCATTCGAATGAATCAGCTGATTCATTTGAATGAATGCACGTTTTCAAGGCATTCATTCGAATGAATCAATTGATTCATTCGAATGAATGACGGGACTGTCATTCTCAGGTTGTCTCTGATACATTCATTCTAATGAATCAGCTGATTCATTCGAATGAATAGAACTTATATATAAATACGCATTCGATCAATCCACGAAATTTCACTCGTTTCATTCCATTCAAAATCCTAAACCGTCGTTTCCCTCTCCCTCTCCCTTCTCCCTTGAACCCCTTTATCAATCTCTTCTCCCTTAAAACTTAAACCCCATTTTCAACACCCTCTTTTCACCCTTAAACCCTTTTTGCAAAGACTTCTCCCTACAACCTCATTTTGAACCCCCTTTTCAACTCTCTTTTCAATCACAAACCCTTGAACTCCATTTTAATCTCAAACCCTTATACCCCATTTTGAACCACCTTTTTTAAAGACTTATCCCTAAAACCCCATTTTCAACCCCCTTTTTAATCCCAAAACATTGAACCCCTTTTAAATCCCAAGCCCCTAAACCTCTCAATCCCATTTTCAAACCCCATTTTCAACACACTCTCTCAATCTCTCATCTCGGGTCGAAGTTATCTCTCTCAAGCTAATGTCTGGACCTCTTATTTCGAATCGAAGGTAACTCCTATCTCATTTTTTTCTAGAAATCATTATTATTAGTGTTTTAGAGGTATGTTTAAATCCTCAAGTGGCATGGAGTTTGTTGAGGGATGTTTTGAAAGTCGTAAGGACCTTATAAATTATGTCAAGCATGCTCTTGAATAAGAATTTGTATGTACGATTAAAAGGTCATGTAATAAGGAAAATAAATTAGTCATTGGCTGCGATAGATGAGGTAAATATCGCAGCATGGTTAGCTTGGATGACGATGACAGAAAGAGGAAAGCATACTCTCGCCAATGTAATTGTCCTTTTGAAGTTAAAGGAAAACAGATTATTGATGGGTCATGGAAGTTGACCATAAAGAATTTGGAGCACAATCATGATATATCAGATGTATTATTATGTCATCCAAGTATAAGACGTTTTTCAGATCCTGAGAAAAAAATGATCATTGAAATGAGGAGTAACAATATACCACCACGGCAAATTTTGACGACCCTTAGAAATCAAAATCCAGATATTGGAATATCAGCGACTGATTTGTACAACTTTTATTCTGCGCTTCGGAAAGAGCAACTAAGGGGTCGAATTACAATCGAAACTTTGATAGAAGATTTTAAAGAAAATGGTTATCAATACTTTCTTAACTATGACAGTGATAGTCATCTATCCATCTCTTTTTCGCACATCCGAAGTCAATTTTTCTTACCGAGAGTTACCATGATGTGTTTCTGATGGATTGCACTTACAAAACCAATAGATATCATATGTCATTGCTTCATATCGTTGGTGTGACAAGTTTCAATAAGAATTTCTGCTCATGCTTTCCATTTTTAAGAAATAAGAAATTTGAAGATTATGTATAGACATTACAGATGTTTAAAAAGGTCTTCGGAGTGCAGCATGATCGACAAGTTCTTTTGACTGATAGGGAATTGGTGTTAAAGAATGCCATTGATTTGAAGTTCCCTAATACTGTACATATTTTGTGTTCTTAGCACATCAACAAGAATATTGTTGCTCGTTATAAACCTTTGTTTAAGAAAATCGAAAACTAGAATGCATTTTTTACCGAATAGAATGACCTGATTGAGTCACCAACCAAAAAAGCATTTAATACAGCATTTGAGGCATTCAAACAAAATTTCAGAGATATTTTGCAAGCAGTGAACTACTTAAGAAGGACATAGATCCCACATAGAAAACAATTTGTCAAGGTATGGATCAGTTGGTGTTTACATTTTAAGAATCGAGCTACTTCAAGGGTTGAGGGTGCACATTCTGTTCTGAAAAGTTATATAGCTACATCTACTGGTGACCTAGATGTTGTCCGAAAAAAGATAGCCCATGTCATTGAAAATCAATTTGAAGAGTTCAAGATTCAACTTGAGGATGAGAAGATTCGGTTTGCATGTGATGTGTCTATTCCTTTCTTTAATGAATTGAACGGCAAAGTTTCTCATTTCACAATGAGTGAGGTTTACAAGCAATATACTTTGCTTATGAACAGGTCATTTTCACCTATTTGTACGGAAAAGTTTACAGCTTTAATGGGCCTACCGTGTGCGCACAAAATGCAATAGATGGACAAATTACATTTGGATGACATACACCCACAATGGAGAATCGACTTGATCTCATTGGACGACTTGATTCTTTCTTTTTTATTTGTTTCCTGTGGTTTGTATTGAATGCATAGTACATATGAAAATTATTTGGCCTCAGACATCCATGACAATTGGTCTCCCCATGTCTGTACCATTTCTCATCTTTTTATAATTTTTTGTAAATATTAAATGAAAATTAATTTTATAGATTAAAAGAAGACTTGATGATATACAAGTGGACTAAATTTTAGTGTCAAACTTAATTTTTAGTCACTTAATTTTAACAATTGAAATCACCAATCAACCATTCAAAATTCCAAGATACTTCATCATTTTGACTATTAAGATCAAGTTGCCCTTTATATATGGCTTACATCTGATCTAATCTTAGCATATCAAGTCTACTTTCCAATCAGTATAGTTGATTTTTAATAAGATAATTAAAAATTAAAAAGAAGAGTCAGTTAGATGGCATGAGTAGATTTCAATTGAAAGATGCTCTTAGCTACTTATTTTTATGATCCATATTTTCTTGTCATTTTTGCCCTTTTATTTTCTTCTATGCATTCTTTTATATATATATATATTCTCCTCTTTTTTATTCGAATCTTAAATATTTATAGATTTAGGTGAGAAATCAAAATTCGAACAATAGCAGTGCATCAATTTGGTATTTTAGATCTACAAATTTTTATAGCTTCTGTATTCATGAAAAATGAGATCTATATAACTTATTTTAATTTTTATTTGGAAAACAGAAAAAAAATTGCATACAATTTAGATTTTGTACAATGTAGAACTCAAATAACGACTCTATATATAACAATTTTCTACTAAAATGAGTTCTCATGATACTTTAACGGCAACATTGATTTGTAGAATCCATATTGGTGTCAATGGATGCTTGGACGAAGTACTTATGCTTTTCAATCCAAAGTTTTAAATATCGGTCTCAGCTTCGGGAGGGACTCAGTATAAGTTGTATTTGTTGAGTCCTAATTGTAATCGGGTAAAAAATAATAGGACACAACCAATTCATAATAGGAATTAGACTTTGACAATTTTTAAAACCATGGAATGAAATACCGTATCGACTGTACAATCATGATATCAGGCGATATATATATCAAACAGATATCGGCCAATATCATTAAAATCGGTATCACAATTGGGTTTTTTTTTTTTAAAAAAAAAAAGGATATTGATTTTTTCAGCACTGATATTTGTCCATATCGGCCAATATTAAATGTTTTTTCCATCCAGATTTTTTTATGCTTTTTTAACGCCATTTCTTGTTTTTTCATTTTTGAATAAAAAATCCAGCCAATATTTGGAAAAAAAAAAACAAAAGGGAGGAGAGAGACTGATATCGGCAGATATCCGAGATTTTTAAGAGGCTCTCATGCTCAGAACATGTAGATTATATTAGTTAAATCTAATACATTACTCTCATGAACTGAACACGCTCGGACCATGACCTGAATTACAAGTTTTGGTTGAGAGAAATTTTTCGATCACTACCTGGATAAAAAATATTAACCAAAATTTGAAATTATTGACAACATTTGAGAAACATTGGTTATTATTTTCAAAAAATGTACATTTTGGTTTGAGTTTAGATGAAAAATGGCCAATATTTATATTTCAACTGAAATTTGTAATTGAGATGATAACGTATTTTTTAAAAAAATTAAAGAACACGTCTAGGGAGACGTGGGTGTCCGTTTTCACGGAGAGACTGCATATTTATCATGTGATGGGCCCCACATATTAAGTCGTATGGATAGAAGACTTTATGGGTGAGACGTCTCGAGAAACTCCTCAACTGATCATCTTAAAATCAATGTTATATAGCAATCAAACTTTCTAAGTCTAAAATCACAAGACTAATATGATCAGATAGAGAGTAAGGATTCAATCTTGCTCTCGTTCGCATACACCTTTGAACGAGGGTAATCTTTTAAAATGTTGACATGTGGCTTGTTTGAGATCCTACAATCTATAAAATTTAAATTAGGTTTATCATATCTATCTAAATACATTTTTTTTTAAATGTATCTTATATTTTTTTATGTAAAGACCAAAAAAAAATGAATGACTAAGTCTGAAAACAATAATTTTAATTAAAAAAGACCTTAAAATCATCCATTTTATAGTTTCACATCATAAAAATAACTTTTAAAAATATAAAAAGGTGCCTTTGGCACAATGAGATACATACAACCAGAGCAAGTTGAAATTTTATACAATTAATATATCTTTATTATTTTCTTACATGATCCATAAAAAAATCCATTTTCTAAGATGAGGTTGAAATTTTATACCATCAATGTTTTTATTTTTTCTTAGATATTTTATAAAAAAACCATGCGCTTTACTTTAATATTTAATATTTAAAAAACAGCAAATTTTGATATGTCTTTCATCGGCGTCACTGAATCACCATGACAGAAAATGGTAGTACAAAAATCACTACCCAATGAATACTAACAAACACAGAAAGGGGAGGTCAGATTCAATGGACAAGCTTCTTCTTTCCATTGAGTTTTAATTATCAATAAATAACCTATTTTTTTATCTTGCAGTCATGGACCCTTTCCAGAAGGCCAGAGTTAATGAATGATCCAACTCTCATCGGTGGTTGCCAACATGTGCAGCTGTTGACTTGAGGGAGGATTGTGAGTACTTGTTCAAGATCTACTTGTGTCGACTCGGGCTCCGACTTATTCGAGTTTCAAAACATTTTTCATTATGAAGACATGTGCACACCTCTCTTCACACACACACACACTGAATTCTTCAATGTGAAACGACCCAATGGGAAATGGCCTCTCATTGGAGCTGTCGGGATTAGAATGCCTAGACCACTAGGCCAACCCCTTAAGGATTTTGTAAAGAACTATGGTTACAAGTAGGGATATGATCAGAATATGAAAGGATTTGGATTAAAATCCGAATTTCATTAGAATAAATAATTGAATAGGTGGTTGATAAAAACTTGAAATGATCGATCCATCACATGTGATGCAGAATTTTGAATGACAGAATCATTGTTGCAAACTCAATGTGGCAGAGGATCACAAATAATTCAACCCATCAAACATGAAAAACACGTTTGGGCAGTTCTGCAACAATTGACTTTGTTTTGTGGAAGAGAACATGGTTTCTCGAGAAAGAAAAAAGGAAGGGTCAAGATGAAGATGTGCAAGTAATGTAATGTTTGCAAGCATACAGCAAGTTCTCCAAAGAAAATCTCTCACACCCACCCCCTAGGAAAATCGATCTCGGCGTATTGGAGAAAATTTGATCGACTCTTGCTGACATCCGGTCCTTTCCTTCTACACTTCTACTGGATCATAGGAAACCATTATACTTTTCTGATAGAAAATTTCAACTTTAACCTGACATATTTCAGTAAATCTAAACCATTTCTTGGCAGGTTGCTCGCAAATTTCAAAACGAAAACCATGGGCATTGCTCCTCACAAATCTAAAGTGAGACCGACCTGATGAATGGACCAGATCCTTGAATTTAAAAAAAAAAAAAAAATGTCCATGAACAGCTCTAATGAGTAGAGTGGAAAATATGCACATTACATGTATACCTACAACAACAACAATGGACAATATAATAGAACAGAGGCATCCCAAAAAAATGGATCCAAGATTTCTAATGGAGAAGATAATATCAGTTGTTTCATTCCTACCAAAATGCACATTGGACACAATAATAAAACCTACAATTGCATTTTCTAGTCTTAAGAGAAATGAGTGTAAATATGATGGAATTGCAACATAAGAATTCAGAGAAAATATTCCAAGTACCTATGAGGATGATAATATGATAATGCAGAATGTTGAAGATCCTCTACTGAGATTCTGGAACGCGTCGATTGTCATTATGAAACTCAGTCTCACCGTTCCTTTGCATCCTTAATTTGTGAAAAAACAACACTCGGTGTAAGCCCAGAAGAATCCTCACTTCCCAGACTGTTTGCCAATGCTCATTGTTGTCCCAAAGCTCTTAAGAGTATGAAACATTCCCTTCAAAATTTGTGGATGAATTGAAATCATTTTTGTCTTCTGAATCAGAAGGGATGCATGTGACATTGTAGCTCTCTGTTCAAAGACCACACCACTCTTCTCTGCATTCTCCTGCAGCTGCAGCGCAAACTCGAGGTTCCACAACACGTCGGCCATTGACGGCCTGTCAATCCCCTGCTCAGCCAAACAATTCTCTGCAGTCTCTGCAAATTTCCGCAAACACTCTGGTGCAATCTTCCCATTCAGATAGGGATCAATGATTTGACTGAGCACTCCTTTCTTCTGGCAATGCAGAGCCCAATCAGCCAAGCCCACCTGCTCCTTCGGCAATGAGGTATTCAGTGCAGGGCGGGCACAGAGAACCTCAAACAGCACAACACCAAATGAGTACACATCGGATTTTTCTGTCAATTGCTGCCTACGGCAGTACTCTGGATCCAGGTATCCAAAACTTCCCTTGACAACAGTGCTTACATGTGTATTCTCTGTTGTAGGGGCAAGCTTTGACAACCCGAAATCTGAAACCTTTGCAACCCATTTCTCATCTAAAAGGATGTTGGTTGTCTTGACATCACGGTGAATAATGGTATGCTTTGCACCGGTGTGAAGGTAGTGAAGACCACGGGATGCACCAATGCAGATCTCCAGCCTCTGCTTCCAAGAGAGGGGTGGCTTTGGAGTCCTATAGAGGTGCTCGCGGAGTGTTCCATGAGCCATACAGTCATAGACAAGGATCATCTCACAATTCTCCTCACAATATCCAATCAATGAGACAAGGTGGCGATGGCGGAGCTTTGAGAGCATCTCAATCTCGGTCTGGAACTCATGTACTCCCTGTTGGGAGAGTGGGTTTGCACGCTTTATGGCCACTTTGGTTATACCTCTGTCGATTTCACCCCTATAGACCTTCCCAAACCCACCAACCCCAAGGAGAAGGGCCTCACTGAAGTCATTGGTTGCTTCCTTCATCTCTGCAAAGGAGAAGTGGCGGCAAAGGTTTGAAGGTAGTGATGAAGTACTGCTCCTTGTGGTGCCTGTTTTGGCAGAGCCTGTGGTGTGGGAATTGCTGTATGGTGATATAGGAAGCCACACAGATGGACCAGCGCTGGTGGTAGAGCCCTTCCTCAGCATTTGGCCACGGCATAAAACAGCGAAAGAAAGACAGATGAGAGCGAAAATAGCGAGAGCTCCGACCACACCTCCTGCAATAACTGGTGCACCGATCTTCCTGTGTGATGATTGGTTGGACCTTCCTGTTGGCGTGAGCTATTAGAATCCAAAAGAAATAGGAAGTACAGCTGTAGACAGATTTATAGAATCATTTCCTGCAAGGTAGGAAATGATCTATAATATGATTGTAGCATATACTAAAATAGGGATGATAATCTTACCTATTTATTTGTACTCTCTCAAATGTAATTATTATGAAAGAAAAGGAATACAACCTCTGTAATGATCTATGTTTGGTGCACCGATGAGTGAACCGATTCACTGAAAAATGAACTGATTTATATATAAATTTATCTGGTCGGTGCACCGGTTTGGACCCTCAAGAAATTGATGTACCGATTTTCAAGTGATCCGATCGGTGCACTGATAAATGAACCGATTTCTATAGATGGATGAGGGGCAAAATGGAAAGTTCACTAAAACTCGTGCCTCCTAAAAGATAACGCCTTCGTCTTAAATCCTTAATTTCTCACAGGAAGGGGATTTAAAAAAAAATATCGTGAGACGGTGCCATGGCAGTAATAACACCAGTGCCCGAATCAATCCCTTATGTTTTGGATGCTATCCAAAGTTGACTAATAATCATTGGTAAATTTACTACTCACCCGAATCCTTTGGAGAAGCAGCCGTAGAAGGCGGTGGCGGTGGAGTTCCTACATGAGAAACAAATGATTAACATAATTAATAAGATATTGAAGAAAAAGTTGTAAAAATAGTTGCATAAATATACGCTATGAAAGCTCAATATTTTTTTAATTCAAATCATGAATCACATGCATATCATTTTAGAAAATGATCTCAATGCTTTTCAAGAAAATATGAAATGATATCAAAGAAAGAGGAGCATATGGATTACTTCAGTAGCTAAAATTATCCAAGAGTTTTGAAATATATGAATGAAATCAATTATTGTATGGAAACTGAATCGTCGGTGGAGTTGATGGAGTTGTTTTTCTACATTTTTTATCAGTAAAATACCAATCGGCACTGTGATAAATTTCCAACAAATTCTCAATACAATCACGTTAAAAATGTGATTAGTGGTAATATACAGATAAATTTCCAGTAAATTACCGGTAAATTCCTTATTAATATTTTTATTATTTTTTAAAATATTATATTTTTCACAAGATTTTTCCATTAATTTTTTGATAAAATCTTAGAATTTGAAAATATTTCGATATTACAAATTGCCGTGTTAATATCTTGATAATGGTATTTGTGACAATGCTTATGACTTGAAATTGTTTGTCAAAGAAAAAGGATTCATCTTCCTAAATGAGACTAAAACTTGGAGTGGTTGGCGACGTTTTTGACCAACTTGAAAACAATTAATTAATAAGTATTTTATTTAAATGTTTATTTATTAAGCAAACCCTCTTACGTTGGCTCAGATGAGGATAATTTTATAAGGTTTTTTGTTTTATTGTATTTTTTAATTCTAGTCCACATGTTTTTTCTGGTGCCCTGCTTTCATCTGAGTGAAAATCTTCTGTACAAATCTTGGACGATTGCAAATTTAAGAAAAGCTTTAAAGAAGGCTTGTTTTTATTATTTAAGAAAATGACTGTTTTGACCATATAAGATGGTCGGAATAATCTCTCTTTTAAAAAAATTTAAAATAGAAATGACTTCAAAATTGTAGAAGACAAGATTGAAAGTTGAGAGAAGGTCGACCTCTTAAAACAAAGAGAGAATTCAAAAAGGTAATTGGACAAATAGGATTTGAAAAGTTAACTCTCTACATATAAAATTCTTATTTACGATGATAACGACCACTTTAACACTTTTTTATTAAATTGTTATACATGACTTTAAATACTTTTTCATTAAATAAAAAAAGAGTAGTTGACACTTCAGAGGATTATGGATTTGATTAATATTGAAAGAACTTGGGCTCTATTTTATCAGTTAGAACTCAGTTATTTTCATTTAATTTTTAGTTAATTTTTGTCTAAATTAGTTAATACGACTTGAACTCAATCCCTTTTGAATCAGAGATCGAAATCAGCCTTTAATTATTTGATACAGTTTTTAATCCTTTGAACAATCTTAAGCCATCAAATATATAGAAAGAAAATTTGATATCTTATGAAAATTTCTTAGAATTTAATAAGATTTAAGATGCCAACTAAACTGGGCTGGACTTATCAAATTTGTGACACGTGCATGTATTCCATTATAATTTTTTAGGAGTCAACGCTTTTTTATAATAACTGCATTTTGCCATGGCACTAATAACACCAGTGCCCGAATCAATCCCTTATGTTTGGTTGCTACCAAAGTTGACCAGTAATCAATGGTAAATTTACTACTCACCCGAACGCTCTGGAGCAATTGTTGGGTCGGAAGCATTAGTCCAAGAAGTCGGAGACAGAGACGGAGAAGAAGATAGCTGAAAGAAAGGAATCCTATCATATTTGATATTGCAGCTCACCGTAAAAACACTACTTGCTCTTTTTCCGGCACAGCAGGTTGGGATGAAGGCGATCATCTGCTGCAAGCATGAGTCGCAGTCAATCACTGATAAATCTCTGGTGCACTGTGCCATTCCATATATCTTCTCAACGCCGGAAAGATTGGTAACATTCGTTGCAAACTTGGACGGTAGAGATGAAGCCACCGACGAAAGGTCTCTCAACAGACCACCCAATATTATGTTGAAATCCGATGGGTTTGATGCATTTGCAGGGAAGGTAATATACATAAAGGGTTTAGAGAAGAAGATGCGTCGATAGGAGTAAAGCAAGATACAGTGATCATATCGAACGCTTGCCTCCTTTTTATTTGTGCAGAATCGGGTGATCTCTGTTCTTCCAACAACAAGGCAACTCCTGCAAAATGGGATGTAAATGGATGTCACAAATTTGGAAAATTCCAAGAGTTCAACTTGAAATCAATGGGTTTATGCTAATTTTAGATCGAAATTTAATATCCGTTTGGTTTTAGGAAGATTTGGATATGACTTAACCCAGGTCTGATAACCCCTTAATTGAAATGGGAGGGACAGGTGTGAGTAATATATTGATTTTCATTGTATAGGGTATCATCTTGGGCATACTCTTTTAGTAGACATGGATTTTTTAGATTTTTCACTTTTCCTCCATTTGCAGAAATCGACTCACTTTTTCAGTGACGGTGCACCAATGAGTGAACCGATTCACTGAAAAGTGAACCGATTTATGTATAAAATTATCCTGTTGATGCACCGATTTGGACTCTCAAGAAATCGGTGTACCGATTTTTAAGTGATTCGATCGGTGCACCGATAATTAAACCGATTTTTTAAGATGAATGAGGGTCAAAATGAGAAGTTCACTAAAATTCGTGGCTCCTAAAAGAAAACGCCCGTGTTAGGATGAGCATTCTATACAAATTACAATCCCTAAATAGAAAAAGAGTCCCACGATTTGGGGATTACCGCTAGAATACAAACACAAGTGAGCTAGGACTCTTGTTTCCTTTAATAATAAATAAGGAGACTTAGATGTACTATAAAAAATCTAGTGTCAAAAATTAAGAGAGAAATTGAATAGGAATCTGGTTCAAGATATGTGCCGGATTAGGATGCAAATTCTAATGTGAGTATCTGAATGAGGATTTGGATTTGAATCCCACACCAAAAATCGGAGTCGGGTTTGGGTTCAAATTCAGATCCTGCAACTAGAACAGGAATTGGGACTTCGCTTGAATCTGACCCATTTACTTCCTACCTGCATGTATCTAAAGAAGCTGTAGACATGCACTGAGAGAAGCCATAGATTATGTTTGGGTCATCTCCATAGCTGGTGATGTAGAAGCTTTCAAGTTTTAATGGCCCATATGTTGAAAGATCGGAGAGAAAGGTGTTGAGATTGGTCTCGAATTGGCTGCCCGAAGTGAAATTTGAGCTTTCTGCAGGACAATCAGCGAAGATCAGATCCTCAGCTCTGATGGGTCTTTGGAAAATCAATAAAAGAATGAAAAAAAGTAGAAATTTCATGGGTTTCAGCTGGTAGCTACTCAACATTTAAGATGAAGAACTGGAGAAAGAGAGAGAGGAGCTTGATTTGTGTAGGGAGATGAAACTGGTCATAGGTGCTAGACTGTAGCTGAACATTTAAGATGAAGAACTGGAGAGAGAGACAGAGATGCTTTATTTGTGTTGGGAGATGAAATTGGTCATTTCATGAAGATTAGATTTTGATTGCATTTGAGAACGGTCGACGCACATAATTATTCAAAGGCAATATAATTGCTTTATAAGTTTTACTATAAGTAAGAGTTTAAAAACTTTATAAATTTGAAGAAATGATTTAAAATTAAAATTTATGTTACTGAATATATAACAATTTTTTTTTATTATATAATGTAATATATTTATTGATTGAATTTAAAAAGTATTTAATCGATTCTCTATATTGACAAATAATTTAAATGCTGAAAAAACATTTGACATAAGAAATATTCTAAATTATGAATAATATTATTTCAATAATTTATAATTAATATATAGCCATTTTATTAGTTTCCAAGAGTTATTTAACTTAACTTTGTCAGTCAAGTTCTTTGTAATTTAGACTTGACTCAACAATAGCGTGTTAGCATTTTTCGACTTTATTTTGATAGAGATTTTCACTAATAAAAGTTTCAAACTTTAAATGGTTGTGGTTTCTATTTTGACCATGTTCTGGTTTGGATATTATTAGTCAAAGTTATTTATGGGATATTTCATCTAAAACAATGGCTTAAAATTTGAAAGACATACAATTATTAGACAATAAGATATGATCTGATGATATTATAAAATTTAAGACGTATCGATTTTAAATAAAACTAATTTCATTAAATTTATATAATTATTAATTTAAATTAATAAATAGACAGTTAAAGCAAAACATTTCATAACTGTTCATTTCATTTTTTTAAATCAAATAGATATTAATATCAAACTAATATTGTCTTTTATTACTTGACATATTAATTAGTACACCTAAATTTAGTAAATTAATAAAACTTAGAAAATGTCTATCATGATTCGTTTAGTGGGATTAGAGTATTCATGTAAAAAGACTTGATTTGTGATAGACATATTGCTTTTGTATAACAAAAGCTTGCAGGTTAGATATATTATCAAAAAGATTTTAGAACTCATATAATTTAATGTAATAAATTTGTGAGGGTTGATTTGCCGGTCAAAAATCAGTTTCAGATGTAGGAGGTCTTGAGTTCAAGTCATTTTTAAAACAAAAGGATCACTTCTCGTAATGTTATCAAGCGTGTATAGATAGAGAAATTTGCACATGTTCCAAAGATTAATTTATATAGTTTAAATTATTAATTGATAGTAACATTATTTTATATTCCATATTTATATAATAATCTATCACATAAACTTAATTACGTGAGACTCATCATTTATTTGATGACATTTTTCATTAGTGTCCTATTTGTTATGAAAAATGTCCTATTTGTTATATTTTATTAGTCTAACTCGACAATATTTGAAAACTAGTTTGATATTTTTCTCTACACTCGAAGCACAGTGGATACTGTTTGATCCATGAAAGCTTTTCATGAGCCTTGGATTAGAAGAACACTCATAAAGTATTGTACCATTAACAATGTCTTATTTTACTATTTTTATGAATAAATTAAAAAAAATTATCAAGCTTAACTTAGACTAAGTTATGATTAAGCCTAATCTTTTGCTGAGATTTTATGTCAAAGTTATGTCGAGTTTTTAATCATTGACAAATAGAATTTGGATAGGGTATTTTTAATGAGAATTTTTTAACATTTTTCCATTACATGATTATTTAAAATTAAGAGAGAGAAAAGATATTGCTTGAGAATGGGTTAAACAAGATTAAAGTAATGCTTTTATTTAAGGGTTTTTTTTTTCTTTGGAAGAATGTACAGTATATATCCGTAGCCCATGTCAAATAAATGAGGCCCAAAAAATTGAACTATGGAGTGCCTCATTTATTTGAAAATATCAAATTGACCCGAAGAAAATATCAAGTCTTCGGACGTTACAGGACACCAAACTCAAGAGGCACCTCTTGACTTGAGAGTCGACAGTGGGGCATTGTCATTCTCACTAACTATCAGTTTTTTTTAAGTAAATCGGATGAATTGTTAGATTTCAACGTCTCTTAATAATCACTGCTGGCTAGCAATATGGAGTTTAATATATTTTTTATTTTATCCTTTACAGGAACAGTAAAATTTCAATGGACTGATTTTTATTATTCATATGAATTTCGACGAATTGATTTAAAATTTCAGAAAGTCGAATTGTATTATTCATAAATTTCGACAAGCCGATTGCAATATTCATAAATTTTGACATTTTTTTTTTTTGGCACAGCAAATAGAGGACAAATTGGACATCACGCTAAAACTCATGTCTGTATATACAAAATGTCCGTGTGAAGATCACTGACCTTATTGATGACCTTACTATTGATTATTAGATTGAGATAAATTATGATATATGATGAATTAAAAAACCTTATATTCTATCTCAATAAAGAAGAAATGATATCAGTGAACAGTCCATCATCATCTATGATAATAAAAAATTAAATTTTAATTATATTATTTGGTGAAAAATAAATTTACTCAATGCAATTCTTCTTTTTAAGTTTATAAATCACTTCTTTCATTTGCCCAATCAATCAACTCCACAAGTGCTTGACGTTTATATTTAAACAACTTTGAAATTTTTTCGATAATGAACGTTGAGTTTGAATATAAATCGATAGTCTCATTGCAATTAAATAATTAGTCTTTCATAGAAATTTCGTGGTCATCTACCTTAGTCATGTTTATTATCAATCATTAAGATCTATCAAATAAAATAATAATAGGCTTATTGAACAGATTTATTTTAACAAAAACTATTTTAATTTATTCAGTCAAATTATAATTTTTTTAAATAATTTAATCAATTCAAATTATTCTTTAATCTTTCATCTTAAAAAAATAGTTTAATGAATTCGATTAAACTAAATTTTAATAATCTAATAATAAAATAAAGTACAGAAAAATCATCTTATTTAGTTAAACTATATTTATGACCATCCTGCATATCTATCAAGAGATTCACCGGCCTTACCGTCCCTGGCAGCATGGGACCCATGAAAACGATGCTAGTGTGCTTTTCTTTGAATTTTTAGTCTCTCCACACCAACCTTATAGTCCAGGGCAGCATGGGACCCACGAATACGATGCTAGTGTGCTTTTCTTTGAATTTTCAGCCTCTCCTCCGTTTCCTTCGAGTGTTTGACATTATTGATACCAGCGTCGGGCCCAAGCAAGTGCCTTTATTACGTCTTAAAATATGAATCAACAATGATTACGATGTTCTCTTCTAAATTGGATACCCGAGTTCAAATCTCTACTGTGTATATAATAATTATAATTATTTTTACTAAATTTAATAATAATATAAAAAAAATAATGATTTTAATTAATAAAAAATCTTTTAAAATATATGTATCATCAAAATAAGAAAGAAAAACCTATATTGAGTTAATAATTTTGAATTAAAATAATTTAAAGTTTTAAAAATTTGAAGAGATAAAAAAACATAACTTTATTTATTTGATTAATATAGATTTTATTAAATGTAATATACAAGTATAAATATTATAATTAAGATATTTTTAATTTTTAATTTTTTTTAAATCTAGAGAAATTGAAAAATTAAAATAATAATATCTTCGTTTTAAATGAGAATTTGCATTAGTGTCGCACTCGAATATGTTAAAAGATGCAATACCAAAAAAAGTAAAAGAAACAATTGAGTGGCTAAATTATATAAAAAGAATGAATTGTTGTTTTCCAAATGCATGAATTGCTTATAGAATAATGTTGATTATACCAGTTACAGTTACCTCTGCAAAAAAAAAGTTTTTCAAAGTTAAAATTGATAAAATCTTATTTTTGGTCTAAAATGTCACAAGAAAGATTGAATGGATTAGCTATCTTATCTATTGAAAAATAAATGTTAAAAAAACTTAAATATAGTAATTTAATTAGTAATTTTGCATCTCAATATCATAGAAGAATAAATTTAAAATATACTTTGTTCTAAATTTGATTATGATATTTTATTTAGATGTTTCACACCTGGTAAAAAAAAAATGTATGATTTTATTTTTATGAGTATATAAAAGGTCCATATTAAAAGTTCGCCTAGGACCCTGAAATCTCAGGGCCAGCCCTGCTTGATACTGTATAATTATTAAAAGAGATTAACTTTTATATGATGAATTCACTAAGAATGAAATTGAAAATTATGACTTTAAGACTATTGATTTGATAGAAATCCAGCGAAAAACTTTCATGGAGGTATCATCGATGTTACTCAATGTCTTTAGGCCACATCAGGTGAGGTCACGGGAGTTTGAATTTGACACCTTTTATTTCCTGAAACGGGAGATTATTAGTTGATCTACATACTTTTTAACTATTAAACAGTGACACTATTTTTCTTCCAATCTCAACTTATTCATAGATCATATGATCACAGTATCATACCACTCTGTAAAATTCAGGAATAATTGAAACAATCACCATGACCACCATTACCACTACATTTCTCATATTACCACAGATATCATTAAAACTTTTGAATCTTAGATATCAAAGCGTAGGACGATTAAAATAGTCCATGGTTTAAAATTAAAAAAAAAAAATATTCAGCCGAATTGACTTGAATGGATGGAATTTAGTGTTGAGAGTGGTTCATGGACTTAAAAATACAACAATCTTTCTAAGACTCTTGGCTTTGAAATAAAATCTAAGCATTGAAGATAATTTTTGGAAATTGGGTATCCTATGGAGTGTCGAATTATTCAAAATTAGAAGAAAGAAATACTATTCACTTTAAATTATTTAAATAATTACTAAGTGAGATATTCATAAGTTTTTTTAAAAAGGTCTTTGTGTAAATATGTGGTCCATTAAAAATTCGATTAAATTGATCAATTTAATTATTTCTATGTATATATGCGACACATTCAATCATACGAGGTCTACGCCCATTTAATAGATAGTAAATCTTAGTATGTATTTCACTAGAAAAGTATTCTTATTACGGCAAATGGGTAAATCTGCCTCAAACCGAAGTAAAAAAACTCGAATTCAAAATAAATCCAAACCGATTAAATTCTGGCCCGACTTGTTGGCCTAAGCCTGGAGATTCAAGCCTTGATTCAATGGGAGTGAAAGGCTCTTTGACTATCCGAGACCACTCACAAGCCTCTTTTCTTCATTAAAATTTCCATTTCCTCCCATGGGAATTGAATTTCTTGAAAGAAAAGAGTCTATGGTCTATTCTCTTGGCAAAGAAATTTTATTTCATGACAGAAAAGGAATACTCTCATTTTATTTAGTTTTTACTTTTCGTCAGCTAAAAATAATAAATAGCTCTTAAGCACTTTGTCTCTTCTTCCCATGACTAGATGTAGAAAATAAAGAAATGTATTGTATTCAAGATGTATTACATCAATATATACAGCGTCTAGTCGTCCTAGAGCTATCTCACTCAAACTCAATTTCTAATTCTAAAAATTGGACTGCCCTGAAGCCATGAGTGGCAATCGATTAGCTACAAACTCTCTGTCTTTCAGGTCATTGGTAATATTCATTTTGAACAATTAATTCAAATCTACTTATTATAAGATACATTCAGATTATTTAGCCATTTTACAAAATCAATCAATACGAACCCTCTGTATACATGTTGGGTTTGGGTCAAGTTGGATTTTTTTACTGATTAATAAATTTAATTTAAAGAGTAATTCCACTCACTTATGAAATGAGTGGATTGGTCCATTTATTAAAAAAGTCAATTTACTCTGTTCTCTTGTATTATCTTGCGAAATATTAAGAAACAAGCAACACTTATTACACAAAGATTTACGTAAAAGACTCTCTAATATAGAGGGAAAAACTACGGAAAAAATCTAAATTAATCCACTATATCAAATCAAATAGTATAACGTTCTTCTCAAACTTATATTCAAAGTGCTGATTGATTCTGTCTTCTTCTTGTTTCTCTCTTCGTTTATTCATCTCCTTCTCTGTTTCTCTGCTCAAGCTTATGCAAGGAACGCTTCCTTTTCGTTCATTCCTCTCATTCTCAGTTTCTTTGCTCGAGTTTCTTCAAGGAACGCCTCCTTTTCGTCCATTCCTCTCATTCTCTGTTTCTCCACTTGGGTTTCTGCTGGTGATCATCAATTGATGAGATTAATTTTCTTCACAGAGTAGAAACTTGTTTCTAGATTTGTTGCAGGTTACTCAGGATTCTACTCAACGAGTTGTAAAGGGGATTAAGTGGGGTCCACTTTTCTACTGTTCAAGAGATTACCGAACAGTTAAAATGAGTTTAATCCATTTGAATACTTTGACTAGCCAACTCGTTACTATGTGTACTCACGGGATAAAACTCTGCAACCCTGCCCAAGCCCAGCACAAGCCCATTCCTAAATAAGCAGGTTTGGGCTTTGGATGTGTATACTTCTTCAATGGCCTCGGCTCATACCCACTCTTTAGCCCATCTAGCTAAGCAAGCATTCTCAAGTTCTTAGAACTCTCAACCAACATGATAAGGAATTTTTTCTCTAATTTTAATTATAAATAGAATTTAAAAGTGGGCTCTATTCATTTGGCCTAAAACTTTAATCTACAAACGGGCTCCAATGAAAAGGCTCAGCCTTCCCATTTATTCATATTAGCAGGCTTGAGTTTTAGCCTGATAAAGCATGACAAACCCCTCTAAGCCATTTCCAATGAGATTACTCTTTATCGACTTAACCGGTATGTGGATAGGGAGGTTTACACATGCTCATGGGATTAGTCTCACCTCCAATATCTCTATGTATAATTTTGAGAAGTGAATCCTCATGTAGATATAGAAGACCACGTACTATTCCAACAATAATATTGTAACGTCTTCCCCAGTCTAATTGTATACGCTTGTTTGGATCTGACAAAGGAAATGGGACATATGCTAATTAGTTTGAGATGCAAAACTAAGTATGATTATCACATTTAAGTTAAAAACTATTTAATTTGGTAGAGAAAGAGAATATCATTAATTTTAATCTTTTGATAGGAGAAATAAGGAGTCATTTTATATATGCTTAAAAATATCCCACAATACTTACTAGATTGTATAAAGCATAATATAGACACACTTTTCAAACGTATACAACAATAAAGAAATTGAAAAAGAACTCACTGAACAAAAAGAAGTCAAGGCTAGTGTTGGGCATGTATTCGTAGATGAGTAGCTTCTCATTTTTCTCAATGCAACAATATAAAAGTCTTACAAGATTCTTGTGTTGAAGTTTTGCTATTAAAGTAACCTCATTTTTGAACTCTTCTAGGCCTTGTCCCGAACTCCTTGAGAGCCTTTTCACCGCTATTTCCTTCTCATTTGGTAGAATGCCCTAAAAGAAAAGATAACTAAATTAGCATAAATTATCTCAAGAGAATAGCCTCAAAATGAGGCAACAAAATTAGCTTAGAGCATCTAAAGAAAGATCATAAAGAAAATTAGATAACAAAATTAGTTTAGTCCCTTAATTTAAACTCATTTTGAGAGAGAAAGAGAGAAACATTCTATTATTCAAGAATATCAAAGTTTAACACCCTAAAACTAACTCTTAAGATAGTCTGGTGGCGTTGAAAATTGGTAGGTAAGACATTAAGTGATCTTGATACTGATCATCTAAATTTGTTGATCTCATACCAAAACACCGATCTATGTCTACTTCTATTCGTCCACAGTTTGTTCTACACATGTGATGGGTTAGTTATGTTTTTAGTTTCACCGGCACATCTTCACCGTTGATTTGCTTCTGCTCCACAAGATGATGCCATCTGACTATGGGATTATCTAGTTATTAAGTATTTTAGCACAGTAATTGCAAACTCAAGTGGTGAACCTACTTGAGTTTGAGGAGGGATGTTAGGATACATCAGAGTTCTTATTGAGTTAGGATTCTAGGTTTATCTTAATTTTGATTAAGAGATATCTTTAGTTTAGGATTAGATTTGCACTTTAAGTTTGTTTATAATTATGTCAGTTTATATATTCAGATGTATCTTAATGAATTAATCAAGTAATTAACTATTTAAGAAAATCATCTTCTTTCACATCTCCTTCCAATGTGGGATTCGTTTGCAGCAGCTCCAACAATCTCTAACTCGAATTTCAATTGAATTGGATACAAGTGCATTACACAAAGAGTAAGTTAGTACGAAGAGAAATACAAAAATAGAGGCCATTGAGTCCAATATTGATGTCATAAACTTAAAACCATGTGGAAATAATTCGATCTTGAGCTTAAAGGAGAGTAATCTAAATTTAAATTATATTACCTTGTAAACAGGGCCAAATCCTCCCTCTCCGAGCTTTTTTTCATTTGAGAAATTATTAGTGGCCGCTAAAATGGTAGCCAAGTCGATGAAAGGTAATTCTTGAGATTTTGCTTGACCAGTTTCTTTATTATTGTGGTATAAGAATAGAGTGCTACTATTCGGAGGCCCCAAATCATGTAATAATTCCTCTCGGCTAAATTCCTTCTTCTCTGAAAGACAAATCAACATAATTAGCAAAGGACACAGTTTTAAATAGTGATCTTTTGATGAAAGTTAAGATAGTGTAAAGAATCTTCTTGATTCTAATAGGAAATATGGACTCAACGAACTTCAATTTCTGGACCAAATTGAGTGCCTTAAAATGTCTCCTCATTAAAGACGTCATTGACAGTGGTCTTTAATAAACAAGTCTCCAAAAACATTAGTTCTTGTGAATTGAATTTAATAAAAAAAATATGCAATTCCAACAATCAAATTGACATGCAAAATTGAAATAATGTTGGATGAAAGAATTCAATAAAAATTGCAGGCAATTATTTAATTCAATCATGAGCTTGAATTAGTAATTCAAAGAAAAATTACAAAGATAAGAAATTCCAACACTTGAAAAATCCTTATAGAAACCTTCACTCCACTCGAGTATACAATTGAATTCCCAAAACAGTTGATGCCCAAAGCCAATACACAACATCTATTTATAGTGTTAGAGATGAGTCCAAACTATACATAAACCAATGGTCAACCAGCCATGGGTGGTGCAATTAAAGTGGATTTTTATGCTAGCTGGGTTGACCTTATCCATGAGACATCACTAGAAACAATAATAAATAAATAAAACTTTTCCCATTTTTACCTACTTTTCTTTCATTTCCTATTCTTTCCTTCATTTAGAAAGTGAAACGTTGGTGGATGATTCTTAGTTCCCTTGTTTCAATACATACAATTCAATTAATAGAAATTATCAAAAGGTAAGTGGTGTTTGTTATATATTCCTTGTTATATTTTATTTTGTTTATTCTTAATTTTGTGGACTTTCATTTGATTCATTGATGGTTTGATCTTATGAAAATATTAAAGTAAATTTTTTATTAGATTTTGGACATTTTACTAACTCTGACATCAAAGATTAATTGGAGATCTAGTAAAAATCGAAGGGTTTAGATTCACAAGAGAAATACAATAAAAAAGAAGCATAACATGACAGGGTTAACCATAGTCTCTTGCCTTGGCTTGTCTTCTTTGATCTCCTCTTACTGAAACAAGTAATGGCAAGGGCAAGCAGCATCACTCCAATGACTAATGGAATGACAATAGCGACGATACGTATAGACGAATTACTTCTACTTCCTACATGAGAAACAAATTATTAACATAAGATAATTAATAAGATATTAAAGAAAAAGTTGTAAAAAAAAAAATATATATATATATATATATATTTATTTATTTATTTATTGAAAATGTGTATCTTTTAGTAAATATGAAAAATAAGAAGTGATAGGTGTTCCTACATGAGAAACAAATGATTAACATAATTAATAAGATATTGAAGAAGAAGTTGTAAAAATAGTTGCATAAATATACTCTATGAAAGCTCAATATTTTTTTAATTCAAATCATGAATCACATGCATATCCTTTTAGAAAATGATCTCAATGCTTTTCAAGAAAATACGAAATGATATCAAAGAAAGAGGAGCATATGGATTACTTCAGTAGCTAAATTATCCAAGAGTTTTGAAATACATGTTTTGAATGAAACCAATTATTGTATGGAAACTGAATCGTCGGTGAAGTTGATGGAGTTGTTCTCCTACGTCTTTTATAGGTAAAATACCAATAGGCACTGTAAAAATTTCCAACAAATTCCAAGAGTTGAAAACAATTAATTAATAAGTAATTTATTTAAATGTTTATTTATTAAGAAAACCCTCTTACCCCACTAAATATTAAAAAAAGAGAACCAATCAAATGATATAGGCACGTTTACATTATACTTGGATTCCCTTGGCTCAGATGAGGATAATTTTATAAGGCTTTTTGTTTTGTTTTATTTTTTAATTCTAGTCCACATGTTTTTTCTAGTGCCCTGCTTTCATCTGAGTGAAAATCTTCTGTACAAATCTTGGCCGCTTGCAAATTTAAGAAAAGCTTTAAAGAAGGCTTGTTTTTATTATTTAAGAAAATGACTGTTTTGACCATATAAGATGGTTGGAATAATCTCTCTTTTAAAAAAATTTAAAAACATATGATTAGAATGATCTTATTCAGAAATGACTTCAAAATTGTAGAAGACAAGATTGAAAGTTGAGAGAAGGTCGATCTTTTAAAACATAGAGAGAACAGTGATACTAATTTTATTGACAGATTATTAGTTGAACTATATACTTTTTGGATATTAAACAGTGATACTATTTTTCTTCCAATCACAACTTCTTCATAGATCATATGATCGTAGTATCATACCACTCCGTAAATTTCAAGAAAATAATTGAAACAATCACCATGACGACCATTACCACTATATTTCTCATATTACCACTGATACCATTAAAACCTTTGAATCTTAGATATCAAAGAGTGGGACGATTAAAATAGTCCATAGTTTAAAATTAAAAAAAAAAAAAAAGAACATTCTGCCGAATTGATTTGAATGGATGGAATTTCACGTTGAGTGATCCATGGACTTAAAAATACAACAATCTTTCTAAGACTCTGGGCTTTGAAATAAAATCTAAACATTGAAGATAATTTTTGGAAATTGGGTACCCTATGGAGTGTCGAATTATTCAAAATTAGAAGAATGAAATGCTACACTTTAAATTATTTAAATAATTACTAAGTGAGATATTCATAAGTTTTTTTAAAAAGGTCTTTGTGTGAGATATTACAATTTTAAAAAGAAAAATATTGTGTTAAGTTTCAAACCATTGATAGTAGAGTGAGATTTTGACTCCTCAGACAGTGGATACCAGGGAATCCTCATCCGAATCAGTAATATTTGCATAAAACTCCTTCATGAGGGTGGGATGGTATGGATATTGGAGTTCCAAGAAGCGCTGCCACCCAAGACCCTCGAAAAATGATCTAACTCTAAACTGAAACTGATAGAAAGTACTTAGAGTGATAATCTTACCAAAGATGACATTCCTCTTGAAGAGATCGAGTTTGTATCGAGTGGCAGCTTCATCTGAGACGAAGAAATTGGAATTCTTGAATTTTGTTCGCCGTTCTTCGTCTACAGTTGCTCTCTGTCGTTTTCTCGTCGTTTTTGAACGCGAAGTCCTACTCATGGGTGGTTTTGGGTGCCATTGAGGTGTGGAAAGGGAGTAGGGACGATTCGCCGGAGTGATTTGAGGGCGAACGGAGAAGAGGAATTCAACGGAAAGCGTCCGTTCACCGAGAAAGGGAAAGGTAAAGTAAAAAAAGAAAAAGGTAAAGGTGAAAATGAAAAAGAAAATGATTTAAAGTAAGAATATATATATATATATATATATATATATATATATAAAAAATTAGGTGCAACTTACATACACGTGACTTTTCTGTCTCTATACTCGATTCTAGATTTTCGTAGCAAATTACCATTATACCCCTGCATTTTTACTTATTCGAACGAAGTGCCAGTTCATTTTTGCATTTGTTCGAATGAATGATTCATTTGAACGAATGCTCCAAATATAAATTTAATTTGTTCGAATGAATAGGCTGAACAGTAACTCACGTTACTGTTCAACCCATTTGTTCGAATGATAAGATGGTTCATTCGAACCACTGTGCACACAGTAATGCATAGTGATTATTTAAATAATAAAATTTTCTTTAAAGTTATTTTTTAAGTACTGTGTATTTTCAAAATTTCTCAAATTGAATATCTAGACTAATTACGATAACCTGATAAAAATACTTTAAGACTTTAAAGTCTTTTGACACTCCCAAATGCTTAAAACACAGTGTTTTACAAATAATAGTATCTCTCAGCTGTGTCGAAAACACATTTGAGAACTTTTGAAAATACACTGTGCTTAAAAAATAACTTTAAAGTTTTAAAAGAAATTTTATTATGTAAATAATCACTATGCATTACTGTAACATTATTTGCACACTAAATAATTGTCTACTTAACAAAATAATATTTAAATTTTAGTAAAAAAAATTTATGAAGGACTAACATCTAAATATTTATGTTTATCATTTTATCTTAGCAGAATTTATTTAGAAAATTGATATTATCACAGATATTTTTACTAATAGCTCATAATAAATGGATACTTCTCTATTTTGCTCATTATTTTATCATCATAAATTGAAAGACTAGTTTAAACTCGACAAACAAAATGAAAAATCTTCAATTCCATCGCAATTAAATTAAAGATCCCTTATTTAGAATGAATAATTTCTTATTTATGATTGACAATAGATAATACATAAAATAATGATGGTTAATAAGATAAAAACAATCATATAAAGATCTCTATTTAAAAATGTGTAGTTATATTCTTTATAATGAATAAACAAATATTGTGGACAATACAAGTACAACTTTTTTTTCACTATTAAATTAAAGATAGATATCTCATTTAAGATGAATAATTTCTAATTTTATGGTTTATTAACATATAAACATATGTAGAGACATTGCATAAAGTAATAATGGTTAATAGGATTTAACAGTTACAAAATGAACTCAACTTAAAAATTAATTATCTTAGTAGGATGAATAAATTTCTAATTTTATTATTTATTATTTTAATGAATAAACATATTAAGTCAACGGATTTCTCATAATAATGATGGTTAATAGGATATCACCTTCATTTAATTATCAACCCCATCCATTGTTTCAATGTCGATGGTCATTGGCTCTCTACAAGTTTCCCATTATCATGTTGATTCCACTGTGATTACCATCCTATAGTTGCCACTTTACTGGGCCCATTTTGATCCCTTCGTCAAGTGGGCCAACCTCAATCCTAACTCCTATCATGGATGGGCCAACTCTGATTTACATAAATGGGTGAAAACCATCTCCCCCTTAAACTATGTTTTTTTTTTTTTTTTTCATTAACGTGTGGAAAACTCAGAGAAAGTCTTAATAAAACTCCTAAGGATGAGCTCACTACCCTTAAGGCACACCAAAATTAGACGGCTCGAACCCACAACCTCCCCTGCTTCAAAAAAATCATTTCCTTATTAACAATGATAGAAATAGGCATCCCAACATACTAATTTACAAAAAAAAAAAAAAAACCCTTTTTTACCATAATTAAGAAAATAAAATAGCAACGAGAAATATATCAGGCATAGAGTTGCTAATGAGAAAGGTTTCAGTCAGATCCCAACACTAGTATTCCATCAGATTTTTCTTAATGCAATGAAATCATATGCTCTCCTGTCGATAATTTTATTGAAGGTTTTTTTTTCTTTTCTGTAACATAGATATCCTCACTTTTCGTTGGAGGTGAGACTAATCCTCTCATGAAAAGTGGCTCGGAGGGATTGAACGTGACTGTTTACACATGTCAAAGGTTTATTTGATAAGAATAATAAATCTCAATGCTTTGTTTAGTTTGTAACAAAGTATGGACTGGTAGCTGTTGCTTACTAACATGGAAATTGTGATTTTAACACAACAAATCACAGAAAATACTTACCGGGCTTCAATATCGGAAATTGTTATCTCATTGACAGAGCATGTTTTGGCAGTTGTTGAAGATCCATTTGATACAGGGACAACATTCCCCGTATAAAATGCCGGTTCTGTCGGTGAAGGAAGAGCTACAGATTCACTCCCAAGCATGTGAAAAACCATCGACATAGTTGGTCGTTTCGCTGCATCTTCTTGTACACAAAGTAGTCCAATATGAATGCATTTCAATGCTTCATCGACTGAACATGTCTCTATTATTTGTGGATCTATCAACTCCAACCCTTGCCCACAACTCCAAACTTGCCATGCCTGCAATAATCACATTTAGGGAAGCGAAAAATTCAAACTTGTTGATATTTAGAAAGAGGAGTCGGTAAGTTTTCACGTATTAAAAAAAAAAAAAAACAGAAGAAAATCATGAAGCTCTACATATGTGAGAAGGCTCTGAGCTTGTTCCCCAACCACGAAGCGACTATTCCTTTTGCCGGTCACAATCTCTAGCAACAGAACTCCAAAACTAAAAACATCTGACTTCACAGAAAATAATCCGTCCATAGCATATTCTGGAGCCATATATCCACTGTTTATAATCAAAAGTTTAAAAAATAATAATCAATAATAGAATATAATGACTTTAATATTATTGGAGTTTGGATATTGTAAGATTCTCAAAGTCCTACATACATAAAATGTAGGTTTAACTATTTGTCAATGTGTACTGAGTAGAGAACAAAACATTGAACTTACTATGTTCCAACTACTCGGTTGGTGTTTGCTTCACCTTGATTTCCTTGAAAAATCCTTGCCATGCCGAAGTCTGAAATCTTAGGATTCATTTCATGATCCAGTAAGACATTGCTCGCTTTCATATCTCTATGTATAATTTTGAGTCGTGAATCCTCGTGAAGATATAGAAGGCCACGTACTATTCCAACAATAATATTATAACGTCTTCCCCAGTCTAATTGAATACGCCTATTTGGATCTGACAAAGGAAAAATAGAACACATGCTAATTAGTTTGAGATGCAAAACTAACTATGATTATCACATTCAAGTTTAAAACTATTTAATTTGGTAGAGAAAGAGAATATCATTGAAGAGGTTCAATTGATTGGTTGATACTAATTTTAATCTTTTGGTAGGAGAAATAAGGAATCATTGTTTACATGGATAAAAATATCCCACAATACTTACTAGATTATATAAAGCATAATATAGACACACTTTTCAAACTTATACAACAATAAAGAAATTGAAAAAGAACTCACTGAACAAAAAGAAGTCAAGGCTAGTGTTGGACATGTATTCATAGACGAGTAGCTTACAACAATAAAGAAATTGAAAAAGAACTCACTGAACAAAAAGAAGTCAAGGCTAGTGTTGGGCATGTATTCATAGACGAGTAGCTTCTCATTTTTCTCAATGCAACAATATAAAAGTCTTACAAGATTCTTATGTTGAAGTTTTGCTATTAAAGTAATCTCATTTTTGAACTCTTCTAGGCCTTGTCCTGAACTCCTTGAGAGCCTTTTCACTGCTATTTCCTTCTCATTTGGTAGAATGCCCTAAAAGAAAATATAACTAAATTAGCAATAAAGTATCTCAAGAGAATAGCCTCAAAATAAGGCAACAAAATTAGCTTAGAGCATCTAAAGAATGATCATAAAGAAAATTAGATAACAAAATTAGTTTAGTCCCTTAATTTAAATTCATCTTCTTTCAATTTTCTCCATTTTCTCTGCTCCTTGTTCTCCGCCTTTGGTCCTATGTGCTTTGTCTATTGCGTCTGTTTTCACCCATTGTCTAGTCTAGTCTTTCGTTTAAGTGCTTGATTCCTGGGTTTGTTGCCCTGTATGCGTCTGATTTATCTTCTTTCAATCTTCTCTGTTGATTTTCACTCTCTCTGTTTGGTTGATTCTTGTATCAACCCCACCCAATGCCTACTCGGTTGAGATTCTGATCGTTTACCCAGTTCCTGACTTCCTCGCATGTTCTCTCGTCTCTCTGTCTGTATAAGTAACCCGATTCTTTCTCGCCTCTGCTTTATCTTTTTAGCCGTCTCCAACCTCGACTTCTCTGTCCCTATCCATTCTCTTGTTTGCCTTATTCACGTCTTGTCTACACCGTCAAAGTTCTCAGGATATGATAAGGATTTGGATTAAATCAAGATTATGTTTTCATTTTATCGATTTCGCTCCTAACATTGGTTTGTATGTTCATCATTGCCATCACCATTCTCTTGCTGCTTTATTCATCATTCTTGAAGACACTGTCATCACCCGCCACCCAGCATTGCTAGTGCTACTGCTTATCTATTTGTGGCACAGTTTGGGTCACCTATCTATTGGATCTCATCATTGTGGCAATGATTCAATTTCTTTTTTATGCGGATCTGTTTGCTTTTGTCTCTAGATTTGTCTGCTCCCGTCACCTAGATCCTTTGTGCTCTAGACCCGTTTATTTATTCTTTGATCATGGTTTCAGGCTTTCGGCTGTTGACATCATCTAAATTTGTTGATCTCACACCAAAACACCGATCTATGTGTACTTCTATTCATCCACAGTTTGTTCTATACATGTGATAGGTTAGTTACGTTTTTAGGATTAGATTTACACTTTGAGTTTATTTGTAATTATGTCAGTTTATATATTTAGATGTATCTTAATGAATTGATCAAGCAATTAACCATTTAAGAAAATCATCTTCTTCCACATCTCCTTCCAATGTGGGACTCATTTGCAGAAGCCCCAACAATCTCTAACTCGAATTTCAATTGAATTGGATACAAGCGCATTACACAAAGAGTAAGTTAGTATGAGGAGAAATATAAAAATAGGGGCCATCGAGTCCAATATTGACATCATAAACTTAAAACCATGTGGAAATAATTTGATCTTGAGCTTGAAGGAGATTAATGTAAATTTAAATTATATTACCTTGTAAACAGGGCCAAATCCTCCCTCTCCGAGCTTATTTTCATTTGAAAAATTATTAGTGGCTACTACAATGGTAGTCAAGTCGATGAAAGGTAATTCTTGAGATCTTGCTTGACTTGTTTCTTTATTATTGTTGTATAAGAATAGAGTGGTACTATTCAGAGGCCCCAAATCATGTAATAATACCTCTTGGCTAAATTCCTTCTTCTCTGATAGACAAATCAACATAGTTAGCAAAGGACATAGTTTTAAAGAGTGAGCTTTTGATGAAAATAAAGATGGAGTTTCTGAACGACATTGAGTGCATCAAAATGTCTCCTCATTAAAGACGTCACTAATAGTGGTCTTTAATAAATAAGTCCACAAGAACATTAGTTCTTGCGGATTGAATGAAATAAAAAGAATACGCAATTCCAACAATCAAATTGACTTGCAAAACTGAAATGACGTTGGATGGAAGAATTCAATAGAAATTGCACAAATTATTTAACTCAATCATGATCTTGAACTAGCAATTCAAAGAAAAATTACAAAGAGAAGAAATTCCAAAACTTGGAAAATCCTTATAAAAGCCTTCACTCCACTCGAGTATACAATTGAATTCCCAAAACACTTGATGCCGAAAGCCAATACACAACCTCTATTTATAGTGTTAGAGATGAGTCCAAACTACACATAAACCAAGGGTCAACCAGCCATGGGTGGTGCCAGGGGTTAAAAAATCATTATCGGCCGATATTTTTCTCTCTCCAGCCGATATCGGCCTATATAATACGGTGGATATTTCAGCTGATATTGTTAATATCGGCCGATATTTCAGCCGATATTGTGAATATCGGCCGATAACGATATATATCGGCCGATATTCACTCTTTTAAAACCGATACATATCAGCCGATACGATATGTATCGGCCGATATTTGTACCCCTGGGTGGTGCAATTAAAGTGGATTTTTATGCTAGCTAGGTTGACCTTATCCACGAGACATCACTAGAAACAATAATAAATAAATAAAACTTTTCCCATTTTTACCTACTTTTCTTTCATTTTCTATTCTTTCCTTCACTTAGCAAGTGAAACGTTGGTGGATGATTCTTAGTTCCCTTGTTTCAATACATACAATTCAATTAATAGAAATTATCAAAAGGTAAGTGGTGTTTGTTATATATTCTTGTTTATATTTTATTTTGTTTATTCTTAATTTTGTGGACTTTCATTTGATTCATTGATGGTTTGATCTCATGAAAATATTAAAGTAAATTTTTTATTAGATTTTAGACATTTTACTAACTCTGACATCAAAGATTAATTGGAGATCTAGTAAAAATCTAAGGGTTTAGATTCACAAGAGAAATACAATAAAAAAGGAGCATAACATGGTTAACCATAGTCTCTTACCTTGGTTTGTCTTCTTTGATCTCCTCCTAATGAAACAAGTAATGGCAAGGGAAAGGGAAAGGAGCATCACTCCAATGACTATTGGAATGACAATAGCACCGATAGGTGTTCCTACATGAGAAACAAATGATTATGAAAATCAAAATAAAATATGGGTTTCTATTCTAACACGGACATACTCTTTTAGTAGACACGCATTTTTTAGATTTTTCACTTTTTTCGCATTGGTAGAAATCGGCTCACTTTTTAAGTGAATCGGTTCATTCATCGGTACACTATCTTAATTTCTCACAGGAAGGGGATTTCAAAAAAAATATCGTGAGACGGTGCCATGGCAGTAATAACACCAGTGCCCGAATCAATCCCTTATGTTTTGGAATTTGGATGCTATCCAAAGTTGACTGATAATCAATGATAAATTTACTGCTCACCCGAACCCCTCTACATGAGAAACAAATGATTGACATAATTAATAAGATATTGAAGAAAAAGTTGTAAAAATAGTTGCATAAATATACTCTATGAAAGCTCAATATTTTTTTAATTCAAATCATGAATCACATGCATATCATTTTAGAAAATGATCTCAATGCTTTTCAAGAAAATACGAAATGATATCAAAGAAAGAGGAGCATATGGATTACTTCAGTAGCTAAATTATCCAAGAGTTTTGAAATAGATGTTTCGAATGAAACTAATTATTGTATGGAAACTGAATCATCGGTGAAGTTGATGGAGTTGTTCTCCTACGTTTTTTATAGGTAAAATACCAATCAGCACTGTGACATATTTCCAACAAATTCTCAATAAAATCACATTAAAAATGTGATTAGTGGTAATATACAGATAAATTTCCAGTAAATTACCGCTAAATTTCTTATTAATATTTTTATTATTTTTTAAAATATTATATTTTTCACAAGATTTTCCCATTAATTTTTTGATAAATATTATAGAATTTGAAAATATTCTGATATTACAAATTGCCGTGTTAATATCTTGATAATGGTATTTGTGACAATGCTTATGACTTGAAATTGTTTGTCAAAGAAAAAGGATTCATCTTTCTAAATGAGATGGTTGGCGACGTTTTTGACGAACTTGAAAACAATTAATTAATAAGTAATCTATTTAAATGTTTATTTATTAAGCAAACCCTCTTACCCCACTAAATATTAAAAAAAGAGAACCAATCAAATGATATAGGCACGTTTACATTATACTTGGATTCCCTTGGCTCAGATGAGGATAATTTTATAAGGCTTTTTGTTTTATTTTATTTTTAATTCTAGTCCACATGTTTTTTCTGGTGCCCTCCTTTCATCTGAGTGAAAATCTTCTGTACAAATCTTGGACGCTTGCAAATTTAAGAAAAGCTTTAAAGAAGGCTTGTTTTTATTATTTAAGAGAATGACTGTTTTGACCATATAAGATGGTTGGAATAATCTCTCTTTTAAAAAAATTTAAAATAGAAATGACTTCAAAATTGTAGAAGACAAGATTGAAAGTTGAGAGAAGGTCGACCTCTTAAAACATAGAGAGAATTCAAAAAAGTAACTGGATAAATAGAATTTGAAAAGTTAACTCTATATATATAAAATTCTTATTTACGATGATGATGAAGATAATGATGACTTTAATATTCTTTTTAATAAATTGTTATACATGACTTTAATACTTTTTCATTGCATTAAAAAAGAGTAGTTGACACTTCAGAGGATTATGGATTTGATTAATATTGAAAGAACTTGGGTTCTATTTTATCAGTTAGAACTCAGTTATTTTCATTTAATTTTTAGTTAATTTTTGTCTAAATTAGTTAATACGACTTGAACTCAGCCCCTTTTGAATCAGAGATCGAAATCAGCCTTTAATTATTTGATACAGTTTTTAATCCTTTGAACAATCTTAAGCCATCAAATATATAGAAAGAAACTTTGATATCTTATGAAAATTTCTTAGAATTTAATAAGATTTAAGATGCCAACTAATTAACTAAACTGGGCTGGACTTATCAAATATGTGACACGTGCATGTATTCCATTATAATTTTTTAGGAGTGAACGCTTTTTTATAGAATATATAAATATGGCAGTAATAACACCAGTGCCCGAATCAATCCCTTATGTTTTGGTTGCTACCAAAGTTGACTAGTAATCAATGGTAAATTTACTACTCACCCGAACGCTCTGGAGCAATTGTTGGGTCGGAAGCATTAGTCCAAGAAGTCGGAAACGGAGAAGACGATTGATTAAAGAAAGGACTCTCATCGTATCTGATATTGCAGCTCACCGTATAAACACTACTAGCTCTTTTTCCGTTACAGCAGGTTGGGATGAAGCAGATCAACTGCTGCAAGCATGAGTCGCAGTCAATCTGTGATAAATCTCTGGTGCACTGTGCCATTCCATATATCTTCTCAAAGTCGGAAAGATTGGTAACATTCGTTGCAAACTTGGACGGTTGAGATGAAGCCACCGACGAAAGATCTACCAACAGACCACCCAATATTTTGTTGAAAACCAATGGGTTTGATGCATTTGCAGGGGACTTCCAATACACATACAAATGCATGCTGGGTTGAGAGAAGAAGGGTCGATAGGAGTAACGCAAGACACAGTTATAATATCGAACGCTTGCCACCTTTTTATTTGTGCAGAGTCGGGTGATATCTTTCTGTCCAAGAATAAGGCATCTCCTGCATAATGGGATGTAAATGGATGTCACAAAGATGGAAAATTCCAAGAGTTCAACTTGAAATCAATGGTATTATGCTAATTTTAGATCTAAATTTAATATCCGTTTGGTTTTAGGAAGATTTGGATATGACTGAACTCAAATCTGATAACCCCTTAATTGAAATGGGAGGGACAGGTGTGAGTGATATATTGATTTTCATTATATACAAATTACAATCCCTAAATAGGTAAGGAGTCCATAATTTAGGGACTACCCCTAGAATACCTGCTAGAACTCTTGTTTCCTTTAATAATAAATAAGAAGAATTTTTTTTTTAGCAGTGAAGAAGATTATATTAAGAAGAGACACTTACAAGACAAGAAAAAGACACAGAAAGTTCTAAAAGAGTTACACCAAAATAAAGAAGAAAAATAATAATATAGAAAGAAGTCCGCCACACTATTAACAGTCCAGGTAGATAAAAGACACCTCCATGTCCAAAATTAACTCATTAATCTCCCTAACTAAAGTAATTAATCTCCAAAGAAGACACTTCAAACCCTCAACCCATTTAATTGCATCGGAAGAGTCACTCTCAATCACTAATTTCTCGACTTAAATATAATATAAATAATCTAGTGTCAAAAATTAAGAGAAAAATTGAATAGGAATCCCGTTCAAGATATGTGCCGGATTAGGATGCAAATTCTAATGTAAGTATATGAATGAGGATTTGGATTTGAATCCCACACCAAAAATCGGAGTCGGGTTTGGGTTCAAATTCAGATCCTGCAACTAGAACAGGAATTGGGACTTCGCTTGAATCTGACCCATTTACTTCCCTACCTGCATGTATCTTCAGAAGTTCCCGCCATGCACTGAGAGAAGCCATAGATTTTGTATGGGTCATCTCCTTGGCTGGTATTGTAGAAGCTTTCACGGTTTAATGGCGCATTTGTTGTAAGACTGTAGAGAAGGAGGTCGAGATTGTCCTCGAATTGGCGAGAAGTGAAATTTGAGCTTTCTGCAGGACAATCAGTGACAATCTGATCCTCAGCTCTGATGGGTTTTTGGAAAATCAATAAAAGAATGAAAAAAAGTAAAAATTTCATGGGTTTCAGCTGGTAGCTACTCAACATTTAAGATGAGGAACTGGAGTAAGAGAGGAGCTTGATTTGTGTAGGGAGATGAAACTGGTCATAGGTGGTAGACTAGTAGCTGAACATTGAAGATGAAGAACTGGAGAGAGAGACAGAGATGCTTTATTTGTGTTGGGAAATGAAACTGGACATAATTATTCAAAGGCAATATAATTGCTTTATAAGTTTTACTATCAGAAAGAGTTTAAAAACTTTATAAAATTGAAGAAATAATTTAAAATTAAAATTTATCTTACTGAATAGATCACATTTTTTTTATTGATTGAATTTAAATAGTATTTAATCGATTTTCTATATTGACAAATGATTTAAATGCTGAAAAAACATTATACATAAGAAATCTTCTAAATTATGAATAATATTATTTCAATAATTTATATTTAATATATAGCCATTTTATTAGTTTGCAAGAGATATTTAACTTAACTTTCTCATTCAAATTCTTTGTAATTTAGACTTGACTCAAGAATAACGTGTTAGCATTTTTCGACTTTATTTTGATGGAGATTTTCACTAATAAAAGTTTCAAACTTTGAATGGTTGTGATTTCTATTTTGACCATGTTCTGGTTTGGAGACGGCGTTTGGAAATTTCCACGCGTTTGGTAAGATATTTTATTAGTCAAAGTTATTTATGGGATATTTCATCTAAAACAATGGCTTAAAATTTGAAAGACATACAATTATTAGACAATAAGATATGATCTGATGATATTATAAAATTTAAGACGTATCGATTTTAAATAAAACTAGTTTTATTAAATTTATATAATTATTAATTTAAATTAAAAAATAGACAGTTAAAGCAAAACATTTCATAACTGTTCATTTCATTTTTTTAAATCAAATAGATATTAATATCAAACTAATATTGTCTTTTAATACTTGACATATTAATTAGTACACCTAAATTTAGTATTAAAAGACATTTTTTTTTTCAACGAGGTTTAGTTTATTTCATTTAGAAAAAGGAACTCGAAGAATGTACAGTCTGTACCCGTAGACCGAGTCAAATAAATGGGGCGCAAAAAATTGAACTATGGAGCGCCTCCAAGAAAATATCAAATTGACCCGGGGGAAAATATGAAGTCTTCGGATGTTACGTGACACCAAACTGAAGAGGCACCTCTTGACTTGAGAGTCAATAGTGGGGCATTGTCATTCTCACTAACTATCGGTTTTTTTAAGTAAATCGGATGAATTGTTAAATTTCAACGTCTCTTAATAATTATTGATGGCTATTGATATGGATTTTAGTGTATTTTTTATTTTATCCTTTGCATGAACAGTAAAATTTTAATATACTGATTTTTATTGTTCATGTGAATTTCGGTGAATTGATTTAAAATTTCAGAGAGTCAAATTGTATTGTTCATACATTTCGACGAGCCGATTGCAATATTTATAAATTTTGGCATTTTTTTTTTTTTTCAGTACAGTAGGTAGAGGACAAATTAGGCATCACGGTAAAACCCGTGTCTGTATATATAAAATGTCCGTGTGAGAATCGCTCACCTTATTGATGACCTTACTATTGATTATTAGATTGAGATAAATTATGATATATGATGAATTAAAAAACCTTATATATTCTATCTCAATAAAGAGGAAATGATATCAGTGAACAGTCCATCATCATCTATGATAATAAAAAATTAAATTTTAATTATATTATTTGGTAAAAAATAAATTTACTCAATGCAATTCTTCTTTTTAAGTTTATAAATCACTTCTTTCCTTTGCCGAATCAATCAACTCTACAAGTGTTTCACGTTTATATTTAAACAACTTTGAAATTTCGTTTGTAATTAATCTCTCATAGAAATTTCGTGGTCATCTACCTTAGTCATGTTTATTATCAATCAATAAGATCTATCAAATAAAATAATAATAGACTTATTGAACAGTTTTTTTTTAACAAAAAATATTTTAATTTATTCAGTCAAATTTTAATTTTAATTTTAATTTTTTTTAAATAATTTAATCAATTCAAATTATTCTTTAATCTTTCATCTTAAAAAAATAGTTTAATGAATTCGATTAAACTAAATTTTAATAATCTAATAATAAAATAAAGTACAGAAAAATCATCTTATTTAGTTAAACTATATTTATGACCATCCTGCATACCTATCTAGAGATTCACCAGCCTAGGGCTGCAACTCGGGTCGGGTTTTGGCCCGGCCCGCATGACCCGACCCGAGAAATTATGCGGGTCGGGTTACAATGGTCAGGCTGTAGGGTCGGGTCGGGTTGAGAAAAGAAAAACCCGACTGAAATTCGGGTCGGGTTGGGTTGAGGCCTTTAAATTTCAACCCGACCCGACCCGACCAGAGAAAACCCGACCCTACATAACTTAATATAAAAAGCTGCCTTTCCTCATCCCAAACCCTAGCAGAACTGCAGAAGAGAAATGGGAAAAGGGAAAAACGGCATTGAGAAAAGATGGAAAGAAAGGAGAGAGACCTTGGAGAGAGAGGACGGAATGGCGAAGATGGCATTGGGGAACAGGGAGGAGGCGACTCAGCCCGACTGCCTCCGCGCCTTGGTGGCTGAGCTCATCTGCACCTTCCTTTTTGTATTCATCGGCGTCGGTACCGCCATGGCTGCCGGTTCTCTCTCCTCTCAGCGTCTCTTCTGGCGTTTAAAATCGACACTTTCTCTTCAAGCGTGACGGATTTTTCTCTGTCAAGGTATAGAAATCACTCTTTTTTTTTAATTTTTCCCATCTGGACTTTTACTCATCGCAGCCAATATCTTGTTCCATCTAGTATTTTTTGGAATGGGCACATCTTACATTATTTCTAAATATTTGAGATTCGTGCGCTTCTCATTCTTGCTTTCCTTTTCTTCTTTCTTTAAATTTTTATTTCTCCTCTCTGATTCTGCTCAGATTTCGTGCATGATCTCTTCCTTTCTACCTTTCCATGGTATCCATTTTCCTAGGGCTGCAACTCGGGTTGGGTTTTGTCGGGTTAAGGGTCGGGTCGGGTTGGGTTTAGGGTATTACAATCTCGGGTTGGGTTGGGTTCACTAAATCGGGTTTTTGATTCGGGTCGGGTCGGGTCGGGTTGGGTTCAATGTAGTGTGAGTCGGGTTAGGGTTGAGTTTATTAAAACCCGGCCCGCCCGACCCGAGTTGCAGCCCTACACCAGCCTTACAGTCCATGGCAGCATGGGACCCATTAATACAATGCTAGTGTGCTTTTCTTTGAATTTTCAGCCTCTCGTCCTTCTTCTTCATGTGGTTGATAGTACTTGATACTGCCTAATTATTAAAAGAGATAAATTTTATATCATTGAATTCTGTAAGACCCTGATCCAGCTCAGATGGTCTAGTGCACTAAGGGTCAGGCCCAAGTGAAGAGAGTGGAGTGGGAGTATGTGTGTGTGTTTAAGGGTGGAAAATAAGGTCACACATAGGAAGTTGAGGAGTTTGAGAGGGGTTTTATAAGCAGCCTTGTCCTTCGCTTTCAGCAAGAGGCATTTTGGACCCGGACTTGGGCTGGATCAGATCCAAAAACCATGCAGGCTCGCGTGTGTGCACGTGTGTGCGCGTATCAGCCCAAAGCAGACAGTATCTTGCTGGGCCGAGCCCCAAGCCTTTTTTATGGGCCGTACTGTTATAAATGGTATCAGAGCCGAATTCAGCACTCGAACTGTGTGGGCCTACTGCCTTCCAATAGATTCATTTGGTCGAGCCGGGGACGGCTCTGGGCTTGGGGGGGTGGATTGTGAGACCCTGACCCGGCCCAGACGGCCGAGTCCACTAAGGGCCAGGCCCAAGTGAAGAGAGTGCAGTGGGAGTGTGTTTGTGTGCTTAAGAGTGGAAAATAGGTCACACATCGGAAGTTGAGGAGTTTGAGAGGGGATTTATAAGCAGCCGTATCCTTCGCTTCCAGCAAAATGCGTTTTGGACCCGGACTTAGGCTGGGTCCGATCCAAAAACCGTGTATGCTCGCGCATGTGCACATGTGTGCCCAAAGCGGACAATATCTTGCTGGGCCGAGCCCCAAGCCCTTTCTATGGGCCGAGTTGTTACAAATTCACTAAGAATGAAATTTAAAATTACGACTTTAAGACTATTCATTTAATAGAAGCCCAACGTAAAACCCTCATAAATGATACTCACTGTCTTTAGGCCACATCAGGTGAGATCACGAGAGTTTGAATTTGACACTTTCCATTTTCTAAGACGAGAGATTATTAATTGCAGTACATACTTTTTGGATATTAAACAGTGACACTATTTTTCTTCCCATCTCAACTTCTTCATACATCTTATGATCATAGTATCATACCACTCAGTAAATTTCAAGAAAAATAATTGAAACAATCACCATGACGACCATTACCAATATCTTTCCATATTACCACTGACATCATTAAAACTTTTGAATCTTAGATATCAAAGAGTAGGACGATTAAAATAGTAATTCCACTAAGGAATACTCTCATTTTATTTAGATTTTTACTTTTCATAAGCTAAAAATAATAAACAGCTTCTAAGTACTCTGTCTCTTCTTCCCATGACTAGAAAGAAGTTGGACTCCTCTGAAGCCATGAGTGGCAATCGATTAGCTATAAACTCCTTGTCTTTCAGGTCACTCGTATATTCATTTTGAACAATTAATTCAGATTATTTAGCCAGTTTACAAATCAATCAATACGAACCCTCTTTATACATGTTGGGTTTGGGTCAAGTTGGTGGACTTCTTTACTGATTAATTAATTTATTTTAAAGAGTAATTCCAGTCATTTATGAAATGAGTGGATTGGTCCATTTATTAAAAAAGTCAAGTTACTTTGTTTTCTGTGGATTGGTCCATTTATTAAAAAAGTCAAGTTACTTTGTTTTCTGGTGAAATATAAAGAAACAAGCAACACTTATTACAGAAAAAATTAAGCGAAGAACCCTTCAATATAGAGGGAAAAACTATAGGAAAAAATCGAATTAATCCACTATATCAAATCAAAAAGTATAATGTTATTCTCAAGCTTATATCCAAAACCTGAGGTATTACAATTTTAAAAAGAAAAATATTGTGTTAAGTTTCAAACCATTGATAGTGAGTGAGATTTTGACTCCTCGGACAGTGGATACCAGGGAATCCTCATCCCAATCATAACATTTGCATAAAACTCCTTCATGAGGGTGGGATGGTATGGATGTCGGAGTTTCAAGAAGCGCCGCCAGCCCAGACCATACATTTAATATTGTGGACAATACAAGTACAACTTTTTTTCACTATTAAATTAAAGATAGATATCTCATTTAAGATTAAGAATTTCTAATTTTATGATTTATATAACATATAAACATATGTAGAGACATTGCATAAAGTAATAATGGTTAATAGGATTTAACAGTTACAAAATGAACTCAACTTAAAAATTAATTATCTTATTAGGATGAATAAATTTCTAATTTTATTATTTATTATTTTAATGAATAAACATATTAAGTCAACAATTTCTCATAATAATGATGGTTAATAGGAGATCGCCTTCATTTAATTATCAACCCCATCCATTGTTTCAATGTCGATGGTCATTGGCTCTCTACAAGCTTCCCATTATCATGTTGATTCCACTGTGATTCCCATCCTATAGATGCCACGTTACTGGGCCCATTTTGATCCCTTCGTCAAGTGGGCCAACCTCAATCCTAACTCCTATCATGGATGGGCCAACTCTGATTTACATAAATGGGTGAAAACCATCTCCCTCTCAAACTATGTTTTTCTTTTGAATTAACGTGTGGAAAATTCATATAAAGTTCTAATAAAACTCATACGGATGAGCTCATTACCCTTATGACACACCAAAATTAGGCTATGGGTGCTCGAACCCACAACCTCCCGCTTCAAAAAAATCATTTTCTTATTAACAATGACAGAAATAGGCATCCCAACATACTAATTTACAAAAAAAAAAAAAAAAAACCCTTTTTCACCATAATTAAGAAAATAAAATAGCAACGACAAATATATCAAGCAGAGAGTTGCCAATGAGAAAGGTTTCAATCAAATCCCAACACTAGTATTCCATCAGATTTTTCTCAATGCAGTGAAATCATATGCTCTCCTGTCGATAATTTTATTGAAAGTTTTTTTTTTCCCCCCCGGTAACATGGATATCCTCACTTCTCATTGGAGGTGAGACTAATCCTCTCATAAAGAGTGGCTCGGAGGGATTTAACGTGACTGTTTACACATGTCAAAGGTTTATTTGATAAGAATAATAATTCTGAATGCTTTGTTTAGTTTGTAACAAAGTATAGACTGGTAGCTCTTGTTTACTAACATGGAAATTGTGATTTTAACCCAACAAATCACTGAAAATACTTACCGGGCTTCAATATCGGACATTGTTATCTGATTGACAGAGTATCTTTTGGCACTTGTTGAAGATCCATTTGATACAGGGACAACATTCCCCGTATAAAATGCCGGTTTTGTCGGTGAAGGAAGAGCTACAGATTCACTCCCAAGCATGTGAAAAATCGTCGACATAGTTGGTCGGTTCGCCGCATCGTCTTGTGCACAAAGTAGTCCAATATGAATGCATTTCAATGCTTCATCAACTGAACATGTCTCTATTATTTGTTGATCTATCAACTCCAACCTTTGCCCACAACTCCAAACTTGCCATGCCTGCAATTATCACATTTAGGGAATTGAAAAATTCAAACTCGATGATATTTAGAATGTGGAGTCTCCAGGTTTTCACATATTTAAAAAGAAAAAATAGAAGAAATCATGAAGCTCTACATATGTGAGAAGGCTCTGAGCTTGTTCCCCAATCACGAAGCGACCATTCCTTTTGCCGGTCACAATCTCTAGCAACAGAACTCCAAAACTAAAAACATCTGACTTCACAGAAAATAATCCTTCCATAGCATATTCTGGAGCCATATATCCACTGTTTATAATCAAAAGTTTAAAAAATAATAATCAATGATGGCATATAATGAAAAGTTAGCTTCCAACTTTAATATTATTGGAGTTTGGATATTGTAAGACTCTCAAAGTCTTACATACATAAAATGTAGGTTTAGCTAATTGCCAATGTGTACTGAGTAGAGAACAAAACATTGAACGTACTATGTTCCAACTACTCGGTTGGTGTTTGCTTCACCTTGATTTCCTTGAAAAATCCTTGCCATGCCGAAGTCTGAAATCTTAGGATTCATTTCATGATCCAATAGAACATTGCTCGCTTTCATATCTCTATGTATAATTTTGAGACGTGAATCCTCATGAAGATATAGAAGACCACGTACTATTCCAACAATAATATTGTAACGTCTTCTCCAGTCTAATTGTATACGCTTGTTTGGATCTGACAAAAGAAAAATGGGACATATGCTGATTAGTTTGAGATGCAAAACTAAGTATAATCATCACATTTAAGTTAAAAACTATTAATTTGGTAGAGAAAGAGAATATCATTAATTTTCTCTTGATAAGAGAAATAAGGAGTCATTTTTTTTTTATGGTTAAAAATATCCCACAATACTTACTAGATTGTATAAAGCATAATATAGACACACTTTTCAAACGAATACAACAATAAAGAAATTGAAAAAGAACTCAGAACAAAAAGAAGTCAAGGCTAGTGTTGGGCATGTATTCGTAGATGAGTAGCTTCTCATTTTTCTCAATGCAACAATATAAAAGTCTTACAAGATTTTTGTGTTGAAGTTTTGCTATTAAAGTAACCTCGTTTTTGAACTCTTCTAAACCTTGTCCCGAACTCCTTGAGAGCCTTTTCACTGCTATTTCCTTCTCATTTGGTAGAATGCCCTAAAAGAAAATATAACTAAATTAGCATAAATTATCTCAAGAGAATAGCCTCAAAATGAGGCAACAAAATTAGATTAGAGCATCTAAAGAAAGATCATAAAGAAAATTAGATAACAAAATTAGTTTAGTCCCTTAATTTAAACTCATTTTGAGAGAGAAAGAGAGAAACATTCTATTATTCAAGAATATCAAAGTTTAACACCCTAAAACTAACTCTTAAGATAGTCTGGTGGCGTTGAAAATTGGTAGGTAAGGCCTCAAGTGACCTTGACACCGATCATCTAAATTTGTTGATCTCACACCAAAACACCTATCTATGTCTACTTGTATTAATCCACAGTTTGTTCTATACATGTGATAGGTTAGTTATGTTTTTAGTTTCACCAGCACATCTTCACCGTTGATTTGCTTCTGCTCCACAAGATGACGCCATCCGACTATGGGATTATCTAGTTATTAAGTATTTTAGCACAATAATTGCAAACTCAAGTGGTTAACCTACCTAAGTTTGAGGAGGGATGATAGGATACATTAGAGTGTTTATTGAGTTAGGATTCTAAGTTTATCTTAATTTTGATTAAGAGATATCTTTGGTTTAGGATTAGATTTGCACTTTGAGTTTGTTTGTAATTATGTCAGTTTATATATATAGATGTATCTTAATGAATTAATCAAGCAATTAACTATTTAAGAAAATCATCTTTCTTTCACATCTCCTTCCAATGTGAGATTTGTTCGCAGCAGGCCCAACAATCTCTAACTCGAATTTCAATTGAATTGGATACAAGTGCATTACACAAAGAGTAAGTTAGTACCAAGAGAAATACAAAAATAGGGGCCATTGAGTCCAATATTGACGTCATAAACTTAAAACCATGTGGAAATAATTTGATCTTGAGCTTAAAGGAGATTAATCTAAATTTAAATTATATTACCTTGTAAACAGGGCCAAATCCTCCTTCTCCGAGCTTATTTTCATTTGAGAAATTATTAGTGGCTGCTACAATGGTAGCCAAGTCGATGAAAGGTAATTCTTGAGATCTTGCTTGACCAGCTTCTTTATTATTATCGTATAAGAATAGAGTGCTACTATTCGGAGGCCCCAAATCATGTAATAATTCCTCTTGGCTAAATTCTTTCTTCTCTGAAAGACAAATCAACATGGTTAGCAAAGGACATAGTTTTAAACAGTGATCTTTTGATGAAAGTTAAGATAGTGTAAAGAGTCTTCTTGATTCTAATAGGAAATATGGACTCAAAGAACTTCAATTTCTGAACCAAAATTGAGTGCCTCAAAATATCTCCTCATTAAAGACATCACTGATAATGGTCTTTAATAAACAAGTCTCCAGGAACATTAGTTCTTGTAAATTGAATTAAATAAAAAAAAAATGCAATTCCAACCATCAAAGTGACTTGCAAAATTGAAATGAAGTGGGATGGAAGAATTCAATAAAAATTGCACACAATTATTTAACTCAATCATGAGCTTGAACTAGTAATTCAAAGAAAAATTACAAAGAGAAGAAATTCCAACACTTGTAAAATCCTTATAGAAACCTTCACTCCACACGAGTATACAATTGAATTCCCAAAATACTTGATGCTAAAAGCAATACACAACCTCCATTTATAGTGTTAGAGATGAGTCCAAACTATAAATAAACCAAGGGTCAACCAACCATGGTTGGTGCAATTAAAGTGGATTCTTATGCTGGCTAGGTTGACCTTATCTATGATACATCACTAGAACCAATAAAAAATAAATAAAACTTTTCCCATTTTTACCTACTTTTGTTTCATTTCGTATTCTTTCCTTCACTTAGCAAGTGAAACGTTGGTGGATGATTCTTAGTTCCCTTGTTTCAATACATACAATTCAATTAATAGAAATTATCAAAAGGTAAGTGGTGTTTCTTATATATTCTTGGTTATATTTTATTTTGTTTATTCTTAATTTTGTGGACTTTCATTTGATTCATTGATGATTTGATCTCATGAAAATATTAAAGTAAATTTTTTATTAGATTTTAGACATTTTACTAACTCTGACGTCAAAGATTAATTGGAGATCTAGTAAAAATCGAAGGGTTTAGATTCACAAGAGAAATACAATAAAAAAGAAGCATAACATGGTTAACCATAGTCTCTTACCTTGGTTTGTCTTCTTTGATCTCCTCCTAATGAAACAAGTAATGGCAAGGGAAAGCAGCATCACTCCAATGACTATTGGAATGACAATTGCGGCGATAGGTGTTCCTACATGAGAAACAAATGATTATGAAAATCAAGATAAAATATGGGTGCCTATTCTAATACGAGCATACTCTTTAGTAGACACGCGTTTTTTGGATTTTTCACTTTTTTCGCATCTGAAGACATCAGTTCACTTTTTCAATAAATCGGTTCACTCATCGGTGTACTGTCCTTAATTTCTCACAGGAACGGGATTTAAAAAAAAATATCGTGAGACGGTGCCATGGCAGTAATAACACCAGTGCCCGAATCAATCCCTTATGTTTTGGAATTTGGATGCTATCCAAAGTTGACTGATAATCAATGGTAAATTTACTACTCACCCGAACCCTTTGGAGAAGCATCCGTAGAAGGCGATGGCGGTGATGTTCCTACATGAGAAACAAATGATTAACATAATTAATAAGATATTGAAGAAAAAGTTGTAAAAATAGTTGCATAAATATACTCTATGAAAGCTCAATATTTTTTTAATTCAAATCATGAATCACATGCATATCCTTTTAGAAAATGATCTCAATGCTTTTCAAGAAAATACGAAATGATATCAAAGAAAGAGGAGCATATGGATTACTTCAGTAGCTAAATTATCCAAGAGTTTTGAAATGTATGTTTCGAATGAAACCAATTATTGTATGGAAACTGAATCATCGGTGAAGTTGATGGAGTTGTGCTCCTAAGTTTTTTATTGGTAAAATACCAATCGGCACTCTAACATATTTCCAACAAATTCTAGATAAAATCACTTTAAAAATGTGATTAGTGGTAATATACAGATAAATTTCCAGTAAATTACCGCTAAATTCCTTATTAATATTTTTATTATTTTTTAAAATATTATATTTTTCACAAGATTTTCCCATTAATTTTTTGATAAAAATCCTAGAATTTGAAAATATTTCGATATTACAAATTGCCGTGTTTATATGTTAATAATACGACTTGAAATTATTTGTCAAAGAAAAAGTATTCTTCTTCCTAAATGAGACTACAACTTGCAGTGGTTGGCGACGTTTTTGACCAACTTGAAAACAATTAATTAATAAGTAGTTTATTTAAATGTTTATTTATTAAGCAAACCCTCTTACCCCACTAAATATTAAAAAAAGAGAACCAATCAAATGATATAGGCACGTTTACATTATACTTGGATTCCCTTGGCTCAGATGAGGATAATTTTATGAGGCTCTTTGTTTTATTTTATTTTTTAATTCTAGTCCACATGTTTTTTCTGGTGCCCTGCTTTCATCTGAGTGAAAATCTTCTGTACAAATCTTGGACGCTTGCAAATTTAAGAAAAGCTTTAAAGAAGGCTTGTTTTTATTATTTAAGAAAATGACTGTTTTGACCATATAAGATGGCCGGAATAATCTCTTTTTTAAAAAAATTTAAAAACATATGATTAGAATGATCTTATTTAAAAATGACTTCAAAATTGTAGAAGACAACATTGAAAGTTGAGAAGGTCGACCTCTTAAATCATAGAGAGAATTCAAAAAGGTAGTTGGACAAATAGAATTTGAAAAGTTAACTCTATATATATAAAATTCTTATTTACGATAAAGACATGATGACGACCACTTTAACACTTTTTTATTAAATTGTTTTACATGACTTTAATACTTTTCCATTGCATAAAAAAAGAGTAGTTGACACTTCAGAGGATTATGGATTTGATGAATGTTGAAAGAACTTGAGTTCTATTTTATCAGTTAGAACTCAGTTATTTTCATTTAATTTTTAGTAATTTTTAGTTAATTTTTGTCTAAATTAGTTTGTACCACTTGAACTCAGTCCCTTTTGAATCAGAGATCGAAATCAGCCTTTAATTATTTGATACAGTTTTTAATCCTTCGAACAATGTTAAGCCATCAAATATATAGAAAGAAAATTTGATATCTTATGAAAATTTGATGCCATCATATGCCAACAAGGTAATCCCATTGTTGTTAAAAATTCTTCTGTGCAAATGTATGTAAGTGAATTATCTATCATCATAGTCAATTGCACATGCAACTTATTCAATGCAAAGTGGGAAATTTTACCATTCACTTCTTCAAAAAATGCAATATCACATGTTATAAGAAGAATCCAGATTCTTTCATCTACATATTGAGCCGTGATTTCATGAAACTGTTTTTCAATGGCACTACAATTCTTACCTCGCACAACACCAGTCGATGAATGTATATAATTCTTCATGTGCACCTTCTACCCTCGAGGTGACCAGATTTCTAAAATATAAAGATTTGACTACATGGACAAAATGTTGTTTATAAAGTATCTACGTACTTTGTAAATATTTTACTGTCTGAAGAAAATTTTGAAAATTTTCTTTGAAAATCTCTCACGCTTTATAGAATGGTTCTTCGGTTGAAAACCGTACCAATTTATTCCAATCAGACATAAATGCATCAAAAATTTATTTGTTTTGGATGAACAATCTAAGGTAAATTTAAGAAAACCAATTTATCGTGAGACGGTGCCCGTTGGAGTAAAAAAACGAGTGCCCGAATCAATTCCGTGTGTTTTGGACGCTTCCATAGTTGACTAATAATCAATGGTAAATTTACTACTCACCCGAACCCTTTGGAGGAGCAGCAGCAGAAGGCGGTGGTGGTGGAGAAGAAGATGGAGTAAAGAAAGAAGTCGTGTCATATCTGATATTGCAGCTCACCGTATAAACACTACTTGCTCTTTTTCCGTCACAGCAGGTTGGGATGTAACCAATCATCTGTTGCAAGCATGAGTCGCAGTCAAGCTGTGATAAATCTCTGGTGCACTGTGCCATTCCATATATCTTCTCAAAGTCGGAAAGATTGGTAACATCGGTTGCAAACTTGGACGGTAGAGATGAAGCCCGAGACGAAAGATCATTCATCAGACCACCCAATCTTTGGTTGAAAACCGATGGGTTTGATGCATTTGCAGGGTACGTAATATACACAAACAAACGCATGCTGGGTTGAGAGGAGAAGGATCGATAGGAGTAAAGCAAGATACAGTTATAATATCGAACGCTTGCCTCCTTTTTATTTGGGCAGAGTCGGGTGATATCTCTTGATCCAAGAATAAGACATGTCCTGCAGAATGGGATGTAAATGGATGTCACAAAGTTGGAAAATTCCAAGAGTTCAACTTGAAATCAATGGGCTTATGCTAATTTTAGATCTAAATTTAATATCCGTTTGGTTTTAGGAAGATTCTGATATGACTGAACCCAAATCTGATAACCCCTTAATTGAAATGGGTGGGAAAGGTGTGAGTAATATATTGATTTTCATTATATACAAATTAAAATCCCTAAATAAGTAAGGAGTCCCATAATTTAGGGACTACCCCTAGAATACCAGCTAGAACTCTTGTTTCCTTTGATAATAAATAAGATTTTTTTTTTTTTTTTAGCCGTGAAGAAGATTATATTAAGAAGAGACCGTTATAAGACAAGAAAAAGACACAAAAATTTATAAAAAATTCATATCAAAAGAAAGAAGAAAAACAACAATTTACAAAGAAGCCCACCACACTATTAACAGAGCGATTGATGTGGATAAAAGACACCTCCATATCTGAAATTAACTCTTTAATCTCTCTAACCAAAATAATTAATCTCTAAAGAGGACACTTCAAACCCTCAGCATATTTAATTGCATCGAAAGAGTCACTCTCAATCACTAATTTCTCTATCCCCAAAATAAAGAGATTTAGATGTATTATAAATAATCTAGTGTCAAAAATTAAGAGAAAAATTGAATAGGAATCTGGTTCAAGATATGTGCCGGATTAGGATGCAAATTCTAATCTAAGTATCTGAATGAGGATTTGGATTTGAATCCCACACCAAAAATCGGAGTCGGGTTTGGGTTCAAATTCAGATCCTGCAACTAGAACGGGAATTGGGACTTCGCTTGAATCTGACCCATTTACTTCCCTACCTGCATGTATCTTCAGAAGTTCCAGCCATGCACTGAGAGAAGCCATAGATTTTGTTTGGGTCATCTCCTTGGCTGGTATTGTAGAAGCTTTCACGGTTTAATGGCGCATTTGTTGTAAGACCGTAGAGAAGGAGGACGAGATTGGTCTCGAATTGGGAACCAGAAGTGAAATTTGAGCTTTCAGCACGACAATCAGTGACAATCTGATCCTCAGTTCTGATGGGTTTTTGGAAAATCAAAAAAAGAATGAAAAATAGTAAAAATTTCATGGGTTTCAGCTGGTAGCTACTCAACATTTAAGATGAAGAACTGGAGAAAGAGAGAGAGGAGCTTGATTTGTGTAGGGAGATGAAACTGCCCATAGGTGGTAGACTGGTGCTGAACATTTAAGATGAACAACTGGAGAGAGAGACAGAGATGCTTTATTTGTGTTGGGAGATGAAACTTGTCATTTCATGAATATTAGATTTTGGTTGCATTTGAGAACGGTCGACGCACATAATTATTCAAAGGCAATATAATTGCTTTATAAGTTTTACTATCAGTAAGAGTTTAAAAACTTTATAAAATTGAAGAAATGATTTAAAATTAAAATTTATCTTACTCACTACATACAATTTTTTTTGTATACATGTAATATATTTATTGATTGAATTTAAAATTTATTTAATCGATTTTCTATATTGACAAATAATTTAAATGCTGAAAAAACATTAGACATAAGAAACCTTCTAAATTAGGAGAATAATATTATTTCAATAATTTATAATTAATATATAGCCATTTTATTAGTTTTCAAGAGTTATTTAACTTAGCTTTGTCATTCAAATTCTTTGTAATTTAGACTTGACGCAGCAATAACGTGTTAGCATTTTTCGACTTTATTTTGATAGAGATTTTCACTAATAAAAGTTTTAAACTTTGAATGGTTGTGGTTTCTATTTTGACCATGTCCTGGTTTGGAGACGGCGTTTGGAAATTTTCACGCGTTTGGTAAGATATTTCATCAGTCAAAGTTATTGATGGGATATTTCATCTAAAACAATGGCTTAAAATTTGAAAGAAATACAATTATTAGACAATAAGATATGATCTGATGATATTATAAAATTAAGACGTATCAATTTTAAATAAAACTAGTTTCATTAAATTTATATAATTATCAATTTAAATTAAAAAATAGACAGTTAAAGCAAAACATTTCATAACTGTTCATTTCATTTTTTTTAAATCAAATAAATATTAATATCAAACTAATATTGTCTTTTAATACTTGACATATTAATTAGTACACCTAAATTTAATATTAAAAGACATTTTTTTTTCAACGAGGTTTAGTTTATTTCATTTAGAAAAAGGAACCCGAAGAATGTACATTATGTACCCGTAGCCCGAGTCAAATAAATGGGGCGCAAAAAATTGAACTATGGAGCGCCTCCAAGAAAATATCAAATTGACCCGAAGAAAATATGAAGTCTTCGGATGTTCCATGACACCAAACTCAAGAGGCACCTCTTGACTTGAGAGTCAATAGTGGGGCATTGTCATTCTCACCAACTATCGGTTCTTTTAAGTAAATCGGATGAATTGTTAGATTTCAACGTCTCTTCAAAATTATTGATGGCTAGTGATATGAATTTTAGTGTATTTTTTATTTTATCTTTCACATGAATAGTAAGATTTTAATAGACTGATTTTTATTGTTCATGTGAATTTCGACGAATTTATTTAAAATTTCAGAGAGTCAAATTGTATTGTTCATAAATTTTGACGAACCGATTGCAATATTCATAAATTTTGACATTCTTTTTTCTGAATACAGAAGGTAGACGACAAATTGGACATCACGGTAAAACCCATATCTATATACACAAAATGTCTGTGTGAAGATCACTGACCTTATTGATGACCTTACTATTGATTATTAGATTGAGATAAATTATAATATATGATGAATTAAAAAACTTTATATTCTATCTCAATAAAGAGGAAATGATATCACTGAACAGTCCATCATCATCTATGATGATAATAAGAAATTAAATTTTAATTATATTATTTGGTAAAAAATAAATTTACTCAATGCAATTCTTCCTTTTAAGTTTATAAATCACTTCTTTCATTTGCGGAATCAATCAACTTGTTTCACGTTTATATTTAAACAACTTTGAAATTTCTTCGATAATGAATGGTTGTGGTTTCTATTTTGACCATGACCTGGTTGTGGTTTCATGGTTAGATATGTTATCAAAAAGATTTTAGAACTTATATAATTTAATGTAATAAATCTGTGAAAGTTGGTTTGGCTGTTAAGAATTCGTTTGAGATGTGAAAGGTTTTGTGAAATTATTTTATATTTCATATTTATATAATAATCTATCACATAAACTTAATTACGTGAGACTCGTCATTTATTTGATGACATTTTTAATTAATGTCTTATTTGATATGTTTTATTAGTCTAACTCGACAATATTTGGAAACTAGTTTGATAATTTTCTCTACACTCGAAGCACAGTAGATACTGTTTGATCCATGAAAGCTTTTCGTGAGCCTTAGATTAGAAGAACACTCATAAAGTATTGTATCATTGAACAATGTCATATTTTACTATTTTTATGAATAAATTAAAAAAAAAATTATCAAGCTTAACTTAGACTAAGTTATGATTAAGCCTAATCTTTTGCTGAGATTTTATGTCAAAGTTATGTCGAGTTTTTAATCATTGACAGATAGAATTTGGATAGAGTATTTTTAATGAGAATTTTTTAACATTTTTCCATTACATGATTATCTATTATAAAAGAAAAACTTTTCTTCTATACTTGTCATTTTCCCTAAGAATTCAATATTATATTCAAAGCCTTCACATCAACTTTTGTACAAACATTTTCTCAAATTGTACTTGGTCTAATAAAAAAAGCCCATCCCTTTACACATCTAGATTTTCTGTCTCTACACACTCATTTTGAGGTGTGGGCAGTTAATTACCATTTTACCCCCAATTTTCTATTCGTTCGAACGAATTTCCAGTTCATTTCGGCATTCGTTCGAATGAATAGACACATATCCAATCCAATTTTAATTCGTTCGAACGAATCTCCTTTATAAAATCAATTCTTTCGAATGAATGACTGATTCATTATAATCAATCGATTTTTTTTTTAATTTTAAAGTTATTTTTTAAGCACTGTGTATTTTCAAAATTTCTCAAATTAAATATCCGGACTAATTACGATAATCTGATAAAAATATTTTAAGACTTTCTTTTGACACCCTTAAATATTTAAAACACAGTATTTTACAAATAAGGGTATCTCTAGGATGTGCCGAAAACTCATTTAAGAGTGTCAAAAGACCTTAAAGTCTTAAAGTATTTTTATCAAGTTATCATAATTAGTCCGGATATTTAATTTGAGAAATTTTGGAAATAAATAGTGCTTAGAAAATAACGTCCATAATGTATTAAATAATAAAATCTCCTTTAAAACTTTAAAGTTATTTTTAAGCACTATGTATTTCCAAAATTTCTCAAATTAAATATCCGGACTAATTATAATAACCTAATAAAAATAGTTTAAGACGTTAAGGTATTTTGATACTTCTAAATATTTTTAAAACTTTAAAGTTATTTTTTAAACATTGTGTATTTCCAAAATTTTTCAAATTGAATATCCGGACTAATTATAATAATCTGATAAAAATACTTTAAGACTTAAAGGTCTTTTGACACTCGTAAATGTGTTTTCGACATACCGTAGAGATACCCTTATTTGTAAAATACTATGTTTTAAATATTTAAGAGTATCAAAAGACTTTAAAGTCTTAAAATATTTTTATCAGATTATCGTAATTAGTCTGAATATTTAATTTGAGAAATTTTGAAAATACACAGTGCTTAAAAAATAACTTTAAATTTTTAAAAAAAAATCGATTCATTCTAATGAATCAGTTGTTTATTAGAATGAATCGATTCATTCTAATGAATAACTAATGATTATAAAATCAATTCATTTGAATGAACCGGTGAATAGTAATACACATTACTGTTCACCCAATTCATTCGAACGAATTGATTTTATAAAGGAGATTCGTTCGAACGAATCAAAATTGGATGGGGTATGTGTCCATTCGTTCGAACGAATGCTGAAATGAACTGAAAATTCGTTCGAACGAATGAAAATGTAGAGACAAAATGATAATTAACTACCTACATTCGTAAATAAATATGTAGAGACAGAAAATCTAGATGTGTAAACAGATGGCCTCAAAAAATCTGATTAATAAATGAAGAGATTAGACGATGGCAGTCCTCTCACTTTCGTCTGATTACAATTTACAAGGAAGAGACGGTGTCATCTATACGACTGTACTATCGCTTTTTAAATAAATCTGATCAATTTTAAGAAAGTATCCATTAAAATGTAAAAATCTTTATTTTTTATTTTTTTAATTTATGTGTGAGAAACAACAGGATATCTAGCGTAAAATTCTTATACTAAAATTAGATCATAGAAGTTCAAAACCGTAACCTTCAATTTTTCCCAAGCATGAAAATGTCAGTATTTCTTATATTCATCAAAAATTCTGAAATAATTGTAGCAGATGAAACTTCGGATGAATTTGAAAAAGTAAGGTTCATTTTGACCTATTTTATCTGAAATTTTAGTAATTTTTACTTTTGGATAATTTTTTTTATCATCCCATTTGACGTCTAGTCATACTTTATATAACAGTGATATATATCCGTCATTTACCATTATATATAATAGTCATACCTATCATATCAGTTGATATCCGAACGTTCGGATATGTTGGTAGAAATTATTAGCTCATTAGGTCAACCAATAAAAATTAATTATTATGAGTAGAGAAAATACAATATAAAATATTATAAATTAGTTGTCACCCATTGTCTGCTGATGAGAGTTTTAGCGAGACACGATTTAGATGTCTACTTTTAAACATGAATGTTATGATGTCTTAATTAATGAGAGAGAGAATGATCACAACATGCAAAGCACAAAACTCAAAAGGCTTATCAATCTCAATCTAACTTACAAAGAATTTAAAAAAATAAAAATAAAAAAATCTCTTTTTTTTTCAAGAGCAAGGTATCCAGACCTTTTAAAACACCTAACTAATATTTAGAATACATGCAAACATCTCTATCTACTGCTAGTTTTGAGTCAAAACACTTTTAAAGAAAAGTCTAAGGGGAAATCTCTAAATTTCTAATGGATATAACTAATGGACTAAGCTTCTCTTACATGATTTTAGATTTCCAAATCAGGGAGAGAAAATCTCTACTGGATTCTCCTAAAATAAGACTAAATTAATCTATAAAATGGGAAGATGGAGAAAAAACCTTGACATAAGTAATAACGAGGAAAAAGGAAACCTACACACAGATTATGTTTCTACTTTTAAAATTATATTTTTACTCTCTCTTTTAATTTAGAAAGCTTAAAAAATATAACTTTTTAATTTATTTTAGGTGATTTATCTACCTCTCATTCATGTTTAGACATTTTTCACTGGACTCATCAAATTGGTACGAAAAGCAGCGGCAGGCAGCTAACACCATGACATTGTTACCATGATAAAATCAATCAAATAAAATGCTTCGACAATTCACCTGGGTAAGTTCAACTCATTGTCTCCCATTTGAGGAAGTAAGAGGTTAAGGATTTGAACCCCTATCGTCTAATCTTGGTGTACTTTAAAATTAATGGACTCATCTATAAGAGTTTTACTAAGACTGTGTCTGAGTTCGTCACACATTAGTAAAAAAGAATACTTACATAAGGATATGTTGTAACTTGGATTTGAAATTCAAATGCCCATTTTCAATCGTCATTCCATACATAATAAATAAAAAAAAATAAAAACAGTACTAGACAGACCTAAAAGGCATTGCCCCGCCTCCTTAAACAAAAATCTTGTCCAACCCCATTTAAGTTGGGTTCAGACTGAATTTGGACAAATAAACATCTCAAAAAAAATGAATGATGGAGAACCCTTCCCTTATTGCAGGCCACTCATACAGACACTTGAGTTTTCTTTCTCTACACATTCGATTTTAAAAAATCGTGTGAAATTACTATTTTATCCTTCGTTATTAAAGGAAAAATGACTACATATGATTCGAACGAACATGTGGTTCGTTCGAATGAATTACACGTTCGTTCGAATGAGTTCCTTCGAACGATGGTTGTGGAGTGAGATTTTCAAATGAGGCATTTTTTCAACCAATTTTTACAAAAAAGGTATCAAAATTCATCTATTCTAAATTTTATGAGTTCCGGGACTGATTTTAAGTGAAAAGGGCATAGTTTTGGGGCTTCAAAAATTGTACTCAAAGACTTAAGGAAAAATGACATTCCCTCTTAATTTTTTGGGTACGATATTTGAAGTCCAAAACTATACCATTTTCACTTAAAATCATTTCCAGAGTTCATAAAATTCAGAATAGATGAATTTTGATACCTCGTTTGTAAACATAGTTCGAAAAACCCGAGTCACACGCGCAAAGGTTATAGTTGGCAGAGAGGCAATTTTTCGACCTATTTTTACAAACAAAGTATTAAAATTCATTTTTTATGAATTTTATAAATTCTGAGACTGATTTTAAGTGAAAAAGGTATAGTTTTGGACTTCAAATATCGTACTCAAATAATTAAGAGGGAAGATTATTTTCCATAAATTTTTGGGTACAATTTTTGAAGTCCAAAACTATACCTTTTTCACTTAAAATCAGTACCAGAGTTCATAAAATTCAGAGTAGATGAATTTTGATATCTTTTTTGTAAAAATCGATCGAAAAATGAGCTCACTTAAAAATCTCACTCCACGTCCATTGTTCGAAAGAACCTATTCGAACCATTCATTCGAATGAATTACACGTTTCTTCGAATGAAACGTAGTCATTTTTTCCTTTAAAAATAAAAGGTAAAATAGTAATTTTATCTAATTTTTTTGAAATCAACTGTGTAATGAAAGAAAATTCGGGTCTGTGATTTGCCCTCACTGCAATACATGAATAATTAAGGAGACCAGTGGGAATGAAGATTACGTAGCACAACTTGCAATCTCCTGCCTCAAGTGGAAAGTTTAAATGCAATGAGTCTAGACACTTATGACTCCTTCACACACGTCATTATCGAAGAAATTTCAAAGATGTTTAAATATAAACGTGAAACACTTTTGGAGTTGATTGATTCGACAAATGAAAGAAGTGATTTATAAACTTAAAAGAAGAATTGCATTGAGTAAATTTTATTTTTTATCAAATAATATAATTAAATTTTAATTTTTTATTATCATAGATGATGATGATAGAATATAAGGTCTTTTGATCCATCATATATCATGATTTATCTTAATCTAATAGTCAATAGTCTTCATAAATAGTTGATAGTAAGGTCATCAATAATTATTAAGAGGTTGAAATCTAACAATTTTCTTTAATTAAAATAGAATGTATAATTCTCTCTTGCACGGAGAATTCACATGAAGAAATCGATCGATTGAAGCACGGAGAATTCACATGAAGAAATCGATCGATTAAAGTAAAAGCTGATGAATCGATCGATTTCCTTTTTGCGAACGAGTGGAAGAAAGCAGTTGAAAAATCGATCGCACAATCAACCGTACGATGGAATGAGCGGAAGAAAGTACCCTGACAAATCGATGCACAAATAGATCGCACGATGTGCTCCGTTTACTAAGCTAAGGTAATGATATTATTTAAATAATATATATTTTTTTAAACTTTAAAGTTATTTTTTAAGCATTGTGTATTTTCAAAATTTCTCAAATTGAATATCTGGACTAATTACGATAACCTGATAAAAATACTTTAAGACTTTAAGGTCTTTTGACACTCCTAAATATTTAAAACAAAGTATTTTACAAATAAGGGTTCCTTAGGGTGTGCCGAAAACACATTTAGAAGTGTCAAAAGACCTTGAAGTCTTAAAGTATTTTTATCAGATTATCGTAATTAGTCCGGATATTTAATTTGAGAAATTTTGAATTACACAGTGCTTAAAAAATAACGTTAAATTTTTATCTTTCCTTTAAAACTTTAAAGTTATTTTTTAATCACAATGTATTTTCAAAATTGATTTTAAGGTCTTTTGACACTCCTAAGGAGTGTCAAAAGACCTTAAAATCTTAAAGTATTTTTATCAGATTATTACAGTGCGTAAAAAATAACTTTAAAGTTTTAAAGGAAAGATAAAAATTTAACGTTATTTTTTAAGCACTGTGTAATTCAAAATTTCTCAAATTAAATATCCGGACTAATTACGATAATCTGATAAAAATACTTTAAGACTTCAAGGTCTTTTGACGCTTCTAAATGTGTTTTCGGCACACCCTAAGGAATCCTTATTTGTAAAATACTGTGTTTTAAATATTTAGGAGTGTCAAAAGACCTTAAAGTCTTAAAGTATTTTTATCAGGTTATTGTAATTAGTCCAGATATTCAATTTGAGAAATTTTGAAAGTACAAAGTGATTAAAAAATAACTTAAAAAAATAACTTTAAACATTTTTAAAAAAATATTATTTAAATAATATCATTACCTTAGCTTAGTAAACAGAGCACATCGTGCGATCGATCGTGCGATCCATTTGTGCATCGATTGATTTGTCAGGTGCTTTCTTACGCTCATTCGATCATGAGATCGATTGTGCGATCGATTTTTCAATTGCTTTCTTCCGCTCGTTCGTGAAAAAGGAATCGATCGATTGATCAGCTTGTGCTTCAATCGATCGATTCCTTCATGTGAATTCTTCATACAAGGGCAGTATGGTAATTTTCACCTAAATCTAAATTTCGGTGCCTTGTCAGGTGCTTTCTTCCGCTCATTCGATCGTGCGATCAATTGTGCGATCGATTTTTCAATTGCTTTCTTTCGCTCGTTCGTGAAAAAGGAATCAATCGATTGATCAGCTTGTGCTTCAATCGATCAATTCCTTCATGTGAATTCTCCGTGCAAGAGCAGTATGGTAATTTTTATCTAAAATCTGAATTTCAGTTACTGTTTGCAGAAAATATCGGTGGAAACCCTATATATAAAAGTGAAACACTTTGGAGTTGATTGATTTGGCAAATGAAAGAAGTGATTTATAAATGGCTCCCCGTTTAGTCCCCGACACTCTCTGCCGACACTTTCTGCCAGCTATTTATAAATGGCTTCTTCATCGATATTTTCTGCCAGCAGCCATTAATCTTCAGTTTTTTATTAAAAATTACGATTATATCTCTACTGTTCGGAATTGACCGAGCTACAGTGCATCTTAAATAAATCCATCGAATGCGATTGATTCTGTTGCAAACAACAGAATCGATTGATTCTATTAATAATAATTTATGTTATAGTAAAATTTTAAATTTATTTTTTAAATATTATATATTTTTAAAATTTTTTAAATTAAATATTTAAAATAATTACGATAATTTGATAAAAATACTTTAAGAATTCAATATATTTTGACACTCCTAAATATTTAAAATACAGTATTTTACAAATAAGGGTATCCCTAGGCTGTGCTGAAAATATATTTAGGAGTTTCAAAAGACCTTGAACTTTTAAAGTATTTTTATCATATTATCGTAATTAGTTTGGATATTCAATTTGAGAAATTTTAAAAATACACAGTGCTTAAAAAATAACTTTAAAGTTTCAGAGAAAATTTTACTGTTTGCAAAGAGAATCAATCGCATTCGATCAATCAATTTATGATGCACTGCAGAATCGATCAGTCAATTCCGAACGGAAAGGGCAAAATCGTAATTTCCAGCGAAAAACTGAAATCGGTGTCTGCTGGTAGAAAGTGTCGATGTCTAAATGGAGAGCCTTTATAAATTTAAAAGAAGAATTGCATTGAGTAAATTTTATTTTTTACCAAATAATATAATCAAATTTTAATTTTTTATTATCATAGATGATGATGATAGAATATAAGGTCTTTTAATTCATCATATATCATGATTTATCTTAATCTAATAGTCAATAGTCTTCATAAATAGTTGATAGTAAGGCCATCAATAATTATTAAGAGGTTGAAATCTAACAATTTTCTTTAATTAAAATAGAATGTATATTTAAAATAAACTCTTCTTCATATTAGCTTATGGTGTGATCAATCTCATTTAAATACAAATTTTCTATCCATTTATAAATACTGACATTTTCATGCCTAGTAAAATTGAAATAAAAAACCTTCATATTTTAATTGATATTTACTTAAAATTCACCACTTACCTTTTTTTTTTTTCTTTTTTATATTTTTTTTCAGTTCATTTTGTTAGCCCTCTATCTCCTTGATCTTTTCTGCCATGCATAGGGACATTTATTCTAGGGGAGCAATTTAGATACTGGTATTTTCTTTATGCTGACAAGGATTTTTGATTTTTTCATGAAAATTACCATTTTATCCTTATGCGTCAGGAGCTCTAAACACAAGATAACCTGTGTCTACAGAAAGAAAATGCCCGTGTCTAAATTTCTCCCCTTATTCGATTTGCTCTTTGTCTCTTCGAGTTTAATGAATTTGATTAAACTAAATTTTAATAATCTAATAATAAAATAAAGTACAGAAACATCTTCTTATTCAGTTAAACTATATTTATGACCATCCTACATATCTCTCGAGAGATTCGCCAGCTTTCACTCCAAAGGTAGAAATCTAAGACGATCAATGTATCGACAGATAAATTTCTCTCCCTTAATTTCTTTTATAAAAATCATCAATTTTGGCCGAAATTATTTTGCTTCAGTCCATGAGAGCATGGGACCCATGATTACGATGCTAGTGTGCTTTTCTTTGAATTTTCAGCTTCTCCTCCATTTTCGAAATTATTTTGCTTCAGTCCATTAGAGCATGGGACCCATGAATACGATGCTAGTGTGCTTTTCTTTGAATTTTGAGCTTCTCCTCCATTTCCTTCGTGTGGTTGATAGTTTATAGTACTTGATACTGACTTTTATATGATGAATTCATTAAGAATGAAATTGAAAATTATGACTTCAAGACTATCGATTTGATAGAAACCCATGCGTAAAACCTTCATGGATGTTACTCACTTTGTTTAGGTCACATCAACTAAGATCACAAGAGTTTTAATTTGACAACTCCTATTGAGATAGGAGATTACTTTTTGGATATTAAACAGTGAAACTATTTTTCTTCCAATCTCAACTTCTTCATAGATCATGTTGTCATAGTATATTCGGCCGAATTGACTTGAATGGATGGAATTTCATGTTGAGTGGTTCATGGACTTAAAAACACAACAATCTTTCTAAGATTCTGGGCTTTGAAATAAAATCTAAGCATTTGAAGATAATTTTTGGAAATTGGATACCCTATGGAGTGTGGATCTGTTCAAAATTAAAGGAAAGAAATGCTATTCACTTTAAATTATTTAAATAATTACTAAATGAGATATTTATAAGTTTTTTTTTTTTAAAGTCTGCGTGTGAATATGTGGTCCATTAAAAACTCGATTAAATTGATCAATTTAATTTTGCCCGACTTACCTGATTATTTCCATGTATATATGCAACACATTCAATGATGCAAGGTAGTCTTAGTATGTATTTACTAGAAAAGCACTATTATTAAAGTAAATGGGTAAATATGGTTCAAACCGGACTAAAAAATCTCAAACTGGATTAACTCAATTAACAAACTTGAATCCAAAATAGACCCAAACCGAATAAATTCTGACCCGACTTGTCGGCCTAAGCGTGGAGATTCAAGCCTTGATTCAATGGGAGTGAAAGGCTCTTTGACTACCCGAGACCACCCACAAGCCTCTTTTCTTCATTAAAATTTCCATCTCCTCCCGTAGGAATTGAATTTCTTGAAAGAAAAGAGTCTATGGTCTATTCTCTTGGCAAAGAAATTTTATTTCATGGAAGAAAAGGAATACTCTCATTTTATTTAGTTTTTACTTTTCATAAGCTAAAAATAATAAACAGCTCTTAAGTACTCGGTCTCTTCTTCCCATGACTAGATGTAGAAAATAAAGAAATGTATTGTATTCAAGGTGTATTACATCAATATATACAGCGTCTAGCCGACCTAGGGCTATCTCACTCAAACTCAAATTCTAATTCTAAAAATTGGACTGCCCTGAAGCCAAGAGTGGCAATCGATTAGCTACAAACTCTGTCTTTCAGGTCATTGGTATATTCATTTTGAACAATTTATTCAAATCTACTTATTATAAGATACATTCAGATTATTTAGCCATTTTACAAAATCAATCAATACGAACCCTCTGTATACATGTTGGGTTTGGGTCAAGTTGGATTTTTTTACTGATTAATTAATTTAATTTAAAGAGTAATTCCACTCATTTATGAAATGAGTTGATTGGTCCATTTATTAAAAAGGTCAAGTTACTTTGTTCTCTTGTATTATCTTGCGAAATATAAAGAAACAAGCAACACTTATTACACAAAGATTTACGTAAAAAACTCTTTAATATAGAGGGAAAAACTATGAAAAAAATCCAAATTAATCCACTGTATCAAATCAAATAGTATAACGTTCTTCTCAAACTTATATTCAAAGTGCTGATTGATTCTGTCTTCTTCTTGTTTCTCTCTTCGATTGTTCATCTCCTTCTCTGTTTCTCTGCTCAAGTTTATGTAAGGAACGCTTCCTTTTCGTTCATTCCTCTCATTCTCTGTTTCTCCATTCGGGTTTCTGCTGGTGATAATCAATTGATGAGATTAATTTTCTTCACAAAGAGTAGAAACTTGTTTCTATATTTGTTGCAGGTTACTCAGGATTCTACTCAACGAGTTGTAAGGGGGATTAAGTGGGGTCCACTTTTCAACTGTTCAAGAGATTACCGAACAGTCAAAATGAGTTTAATCCATTTGAATACTTTGACTAGCCAACTCGTTACTATGTGTACTCACGGGATAAAACTCTGCAACTCTGCCCAAGCCCAGCACAAGCCCATTCCTAAATAAGCAGGTTTGGACTTTGGATGTATATACTTCTTCAATGGGCTCGGCTCATACCCACTCTTTAGCCCATCTAGCTAAGCAGGCATTCTCAAGTTCTTACAACTCTCAACCAACATGATAAGGAATTTTTTTCAATTTAAAAGTGGGCTCTATTCATTTGGCCTAAAACTTTAATCTACAAACGGACTCCAATGAAAGGCTCAGGCTTCCCATTTATTCATATTAGCAGGCTTGAGTTTTAGCCTGATAAAGCATGACAAACCCCTCTAAGCAATTTCCAATGAGATTACTTTTTATCGACTTAACCGGTGTGTGGATTGGGAGGTTTACGCATGCTCGTGCTATTAGTCTTGCCTCCAATGTGAGATAAAGATACCCATGTTTAAAAAAAAAAAAGACGACAACTCGACAAGTAGTGACTGCACCTGAGATTTAATTCTGAAAATGGGCACGGGTTTACTAGAGGGGACAAACAGGTCAAACCAGGCCACTGAATGAACCTATTTGTGACTCATTTACAATTGCTTATTTTGTTTATGAAGCCTATGCAATCTTGTACCTTTTTTATGATATTTTTATAATGGGCATATGGCATAATATTAGAACTTATCGACAATATGAATTGAGAGAATTTGTAGATTTACTCAAATAGTAAATTCAACTCCATCTAATATTTACATATTTATGATTAAGGGTACAATTTGTTTTGGATCTAACTCAAAAAATTTAGAGCCTAATTCTACTCAGTTAAGGCATGGGCCTAGATTAAGGTTCAAAATATTAGGGCCAGACGTAAGTTCGGATCAGGCCCAGGCTTTGTATTCGTAGAGCCTAACCGACTCAAAAACCGAGTTAAATAGTATATAATTGACATTAAATATTAGATGATAAATTACAAATCTTAATCTCTACATGTTATTAAATCCTATTTAATCATCCTAAACTTAACCTTAATCATTTATAAACTCTCTTGTCACTCTTGACCTTCCAACCCTATGTATGTATCTTTATCCTCTCATATCAGTAGCTTTATTATCCTATTTTGAAGAATTAATTTTATTACTTTAAGCAGTAGAACTTGAAATCTATAGGTTATTTTTTATTTTGGAACTTCTTTGTTTAAAATTATATATGATAAGTTGATTAGAAGTGAAATAATAACTTGAGACTTCATTGATGTGATAGAATTAATAACTACGGCCATTTGTATGATAGGAAAAAAATTTGATTAGATCACAGATCTTATCAGAATTTTGTGTTCCAATAAACAATTAACAACTACCGTTTAATACTATTTACCATTTATAGTGATTTATTTGAAATTAAATTGAGCAAGGGCCCAAAAAAAACCCTAATGCATTCTTGGGCTTCCAAAATAATATGTGCAATGGGCTTGAGCTCCATAGTTGGAGTTCATTTCGAGCGCAAGCTCACTAATTTCGTTGGCTAGGATCGACCTAGGTTCCACTAAACCTGAGTTATATTTTTTTAGAGAGATGATCAGGTGTAGGAGACATGACGATAATAAAGTTAGATTCTACATCTTTACTTTTTATTTCAAAAACATCTGTATTTTAAAATTTTGAAAATTCACATTTGGATGGTAAAGATGTTGGGTCTGACCTTATTATAATTAAATCTTAGGCACTAAATCATTTATTTTTATTAAAAATGGCCATGATTTTCAAATTGCAGTTCTCTCCTATCATGACTTGGATTTCTAATTTTGTGAAAGAGTCTTCATCATTGTTTGAGAAAGTCAGGCCAATTAGATATATATGTATCTATTTGTGATTTTCATATCCCACTTTTGGTAAGAACTTTTTTTCTATATATGCAAGATATTGTATAATCAAATAATAATAATAATCATCATCATCAAAAGTCAAAATTTTCGAAGGGTAAGATAGACAATAGAATAAAACCCGTGTCGGATTACATAAAATGTATGTGAGAGGATCCTTACCCAATTAATATTTGTAATAAAAATTGATCAACCTTTTAAACTTTTACTCAAGTAAGTTCCACATATTTCAAATGTTATCATTGACTAACGTGACATCCTAACCGTTAGAATGACAAAAGATCAAGTAGGTCACAAAGTTACATTCTACCCAAAAAAATTCAATTGCTTAAAAAAAATCAATTACCATTTAATATTTTTCAATGACCAAAAAAGAAATATTTGACACTCTAGATCACAGGCACAGATATCAGCCGATATATATAGGTTTTTCAGTGCCGATTAATATCGGCCGATACGTATTGTATTGGTCGTACATCCTATTTCTCAACCATGATTTATATCGGTATTTTTTAAAAAAAAGAATCAAAATGGTGATGGGCCGGGTCGAAATATCGGCCGATATTTACGTTTTCAATTTTTTTTTAAAAAAAAAACGGTTTCTTTTTCAGTTTTTCTTATATTTTTTAATTCAGAAAAAATAAAATAATAAAATAATACCAATATTTAAAAAAAAAAAAGAGGAGAGAGAAATTTATCGCATATCGGGCGAATTTTTGACCCTGCTCTAGATCAATATCATAATAGTTGTGATTAAAATTTTATTGTCTTTTGTAAACAATATTTATCTAATGTATATATAATTTGAATCCACAATTTTTATATTACAAAATATACAATAGCCACACTAAAATAATTATTAGAATTATCTATAAAAAAAATAATTTATTAAAATATTAGAAAACAATAAACTAGTTGTTCCAACTTCCAAGGTGAATGTAATTGGGCCAACATGTGTATTGGGTTCCACACCTTAGGACTTCATTGAAAGTATCATTATGAACAGGTTTTCAAACAAATTATTATGAACTTTCAATGGGAACCATTAGATTCAAGTCTTGGCTGAATTTAAAAAGTTAAAACTAACAATCTTTTACTAAATTTAAGTGGTTTTCATTCAAAGTTAATAAAAAAATTTAAGTCATTTAATGGACAAAATCAAGAGTTATTCAGTGGATGTTGCTTATTTTTTTTTAAATGACTATAATCACGGGTACAAAAAAAGCCCCTGCCGAATTATTAGCCGATATGATTCTCTCTCCTCTTTTTTCTTTAAATATCGGTATTATTTTATTATTTTATTTTTTCTGAATTAAAAAATATAAAAAAACGAAAAAGAAACTGTTTTTTAAAGAAAAAATAGAAAATGTAAATATCGGCCAAATGTCTGGGCCGATATTGGGCTGATATTTACATCTCGGGTCCATCACCGGTTTGAATTTTTTTTTTTTTAAAATACTGTTATTAATCTTATCGACCGATATCAATACTCTTGAGTATAATATCTTTTATTTTTTAAAGAATGGACAAAATTTTGTCCACACATGGCATCTCCTTGGTGAAACTATAAATTTAAAACCCAGTATACTAAAGGAGTCTAATTTAAATAATCTTTTATAGATACGCTTATATGAATGACCTTTTCTAAATTTTGCGAATCTATTAAATTTATCATTGAACGAATCAAACAAAAAATACTTTATTAGAAAATTTATATAGTTCATTTTACTCCTCTCATTTGATCTACTCAATGAAAAAATCTAACAGTTTAATAAACTTTAATTAATGATATAGATATTAAATATTTGTATAAAAATTGATCAACGGTTTAAACTTTTACTAAAGTAAGTTCCACATATTTCAAATGTTATCATTGAGTAACGTGACATTCAAGTAAGTTCCACGTATGTCGTTCTCTCGTCGTTTTTGAACGTGAAGCCCTACTCTCATGGGTGGTTTTGGGTGCCATTGAATTATGGAAAGGGAGTAGGGACGATTCGCCGGAGTGATTTGAGGGTAAACGGAGAAGAGGAATTCAATGGAAATAGTCCGTTCACCGAGAAAGGAAAAGTGAAACGCGAAAGGTAAAGTAAAAAAAAGAAAACGAAAAAGGTAGAGTGAAAATGAAAAAGAAAATGACTTAAAGTCAGAATATATATATATAAATTTATAAATTAGTTATCTAATTTATGATGAATTAATATATAATTTATAACTAGTGTAACTACATGATTCGAATAAGAATTAAATTTGATAAAAACATAACATTATTTACACACTAAATAATTGTTTAGTTAACAAAAGAATATTTAAATTTTAGTAAAAAAATTACATGAAGGACTAACTTCTAAATATTTATCATTTTATTCCGGTAGAATTTAATTAGAGAATTGATATTGTGACCAATATTTTTACTAATAGCTAACAATAAATAGATACTTCTCTATTTTTCTCTTTATTTTATCATAATAAATTGAAAGACAAAATGAAAAATCTTCAATTTATTACAACTAAATTAAAGATACCTTGTTTAAAATGAATAATTTCTTATTTTATGATTGACAATAGATAAACATCTTAAAAATTAATCATCTTATTTAGGATGAATAATTTCTAATTTTATTATTTATTATTTTGATGAATAAATATATTAAGTCAACAATTTGTCATAATAATGATGGTTAATAGGATATCACCTTCATTTAATTATCAACCCCATCCATTGTTTCAATGTCGATGGTCATTGGCTCTCTACAAGTTTCTCATTATCATGTTGATTCCACTGTGATTCCCATCCTATAGATGCCACTTTACTGGGCCCATTGGGATCTATCAACTCCAACCCTTGCCCACAACTCCAAACTTGCTATGCCTGCAATAGTCACATTTAGTGAGGTGAAGAATTCAACTTCTGTAAGCTACTTCTAAATAAGAATGTGGAGTCACCGGTTTACACATATTTAAAAAAGAAAAAAGAAAAAGTTAAGAATCTTTACAAATGTGAGAAGGCTCTGAGCTTGTTCCCAGTGTAACAAATATCGCTGGTATTTTCGTTTTTACCGCAATAATATCGGGAAAATAATGTTACCGCGTTAAAAACGCGATTTTATCGCCTATGCCTTTTTTATCGGGAATTTATCGTTAAAAACGCGTTTTTAAAGCGAGAAATGGTAAAATCGCATTAAAAACGCGTTTTTACCGTTTAAATTTTTTCATACTTACACGGCTATCCCATATTCACAGACACACGCCACAGTGCTTCACGGGCGCTATCCCATTCACGTACACACACGCCGCCGCTCGACACGACATAAAATTTAATTATTTAAATAATAAAATTTATTTTAAAAGTTTAAAGTTATTTTTAGCAGTATGTACTTTGAAAATTTCTCAAATTAAATATCCAGACTAATTACGATAACCTGATAAAAATACTTTTAAACTTCAAGGTCTTTTAACACTCCTAAATATTTAAAACACAGTATTTTACAAATAAGGGTATCTCTAGGGTGTGCCAAAAACATATTTACGAATATTAAAAGACCTTAAAGCCTTAAAGTATTTTTATCAGATTATTATAATTAGCCCGGATATTCAATTTGAGAAATTTTGGAAATACACAGTGCCTAAAAAATAACTTTAAAGTTTTAAAGGAGATTTTATTATTTAATATACTATGCACATTATTTTTTAAGCACTGTGTATTTTCAAAATTTCTCAAATTGAATATCCAGACTAATTACGATAACATGATAAAAATACTTTAAGACTTCAAGGTCTTTTGACACTCCTAAATGTGTTTTCGGCACACCCTAGGGATACCTTTATTTGTAAAATACTGTGTTTTAAATATTTAGGAGTGTCAAAAGACCTTGAAGTCTTAAAGTATTTTTATCGGATTATCTTAATTAGTCCGGATATTTAATTTAAGAAATTTTCGAAGTACACACTGCTAAAAAAATAACTTTAAAGTTTTAAAATAAATTTTATTATTTAAATAATTAAATTTATTTCAGGTTGTAAATTTGAAAATCCCTTTATTTGATTTAAATTATCTCATAAGACAAACTTCAGAAAAAATCCCTTTATTATATTAATTTTTATTATTATTTTAAATATTTATATTTTCCGCGAGATTTTCCCGTTAAAAACCCGACAATTTGAAAATATTCCGTTATTAACAGTTGCCGTTATATCCCGAGAACGGTATTTGTGACTATGCTTGTTCCCCAACCACGAACCGACCATTCATTTTGCAGGTCACAATCTCTAACAACAGAACTTCAAAACTAAAAACATCTGACTTCACGGAAAATAATCATTCCATAGCATATTCTAGAGCCATATATCCACTGTTTATAATCAAAAGTTTGAAATTAATAATCAATGATAGAATATAATGAAAAGTTAGCTTTCAACTTTAATATTATTGGAGTTTGGATATTGTAAGATTCTCAAAATCTTACATTGTACTGAGTAGAGAATAAAACATTGACATTATTATGTTCCAACTACTCGGTTGGTGTTCGCTTCACCTTGACTTTCTTGAAAATCCTTGCCATGCCGAAGTCTGAAATCTTAGGATTCATTTCATGATCCAATAGAACATTGCTCACTTTCATATCTCTATGTATAATTTTGAGTTGTGAATCCTCGTGAAGATATAGAAGGTCACGTACTATTCCAACAATAATATTGTAACATTTTTCCCATTCTAATTGTATACGCTTGTTTGGATCTGGCAAAGGAAAAATGGAAGATATGCTAATTAGTTTGAGATGCAAAACTAAGTATGATTATCACATTCAAGTTAAAAACTATTTAATTTGGTAGAGAAAGAGAATATCATTAATTTTAATCTTTTCACAGGAGAAATAAGGAGTCATTTTTTATATGGTTAAAAATATCCCACAATACTTACTAGATTGTATAAAGCATAATATAGACACACTTTTCAAATTTATACAACAATAAAGAAATTGAAAAAGAACTCACTGAACAAAAAGAAGTCAAAGCTAGTGTTGGGCATGTATCCGTAGATGAGTAGCTTCTCATTCTTCTCAATGCAACAATACAAAAGTCTTTCTTGTGTTGAAGTTTTGCTGTTAAAGTAATCTCATTTTTGAACTCTTCTAGGCCTTGTCCCGAACTCCTTGAGAGCCTTTTCACTGCTATTTCCTTCTTGTTTGGTAGAATGCTCCAAAAGAAAAGATAACTAAATTAGCATAAAGTATCTCAAGAGAATAACCTCAAAATGACGCAACAAAATTAGCTTAGAGCATCTAAAGAATGATCATAAAGATAAAGGAAATAAGATAACAAAATTAGTTTAGTCCCTCAATTTAAAGTCATTTTAAGAGAGAAAGAGAGAAAAATTCTATTATTCAAGAGATTTTAATGATTGGATTTAACACTAATAAAAATTGCCTTCATGTCAAAGTTTAACAAGTGTAAAACTAAATCTTAAAATTGCCTTCCTACTTGAAGATTTTTTCTTCAAGAAGGTATAGACTATAGAAGTTGAATTCGGGTCAGGCCAGGAGTGGATCTACATGTGCGAAACTGCGGGATGCCCAGCGTAAACCCTCCATGGGTGAAGCCACTATCTCTAGGACACACCAAGGTTAGGCCATTAGGGCTTGAACCCGCAAAACTTGGGTCCCAACCTTTTCTCCACTTTTATATCAGATAGATCCGACACATCATGTTCATCTAAGGGTCCAAAATTGACGTTGGATTTCTGAGGGACCTGATCTGCTTTGGGTGTGGCAATCAATCACGTGGGATATGTGTAGAAATATGGGTGCATACTTTGAAAGATTAGTCGAATAAAGTCTTCTATATATGAGATGCGTGAACACATTCTATTATAAAAAAAACCATTTTTTTTTTCATATGTATGAACCATACTAAGATTTTTAGAGTTGGGTCTGATTGTGTTGGTATATTACGTGATCAAAACAGATGTATTTATATGCCTATTCTAACCCCATCCCAAATCAATAGGTTTGAACATAGATTGAAGTTTGTTAGACTTTTCTTTTAATTATATATATAGATGAAGAATCTCAAGACTTCTAGCTCTTTTTGAGTATGAGGATATTACTCTATATCCGCGCAGCTCTTTGTAAGCCATGGATATCGGGTGGCTATAAAGCTTAAATCAGGACCTCTGATTTATGAGTCAAAATAGTATCTATTTAACAAGATAAATGTATGTACATCTAAACAATTTTCTTCTTTTTCTCCTAATTTTGAAACTCATTTAAAAAACGTAACCATCGAAATTGAATCTATACTTGATAAGCTACAAGTAGATAGAATTTCCACCAACTTGATTTTGGTTGGTGAAATCACAAGGTATTCTTGTATGTGTAGTTTTGACTCTAACATCGAATTAGTTAAATTTTAACATTTTAATTGGAATTTAGTCGTATCATATTAACTCAAACAATTGAACCTTGTTTAGAATCAAACGCGTAAACTTGATGTTCATACTTTCCAAATGAATAAGCTCAAGCTTTTAAACTTGAAAAATGACTTTTATAATATCCAAACGTACCACGCTGACATAATCAGGCCTCTCATAGGCATATTTTAGTCCAAAAAAAGATATAAAAAGGCATCGTTAAATAATATAATTTTTTATTGGTAAATATATATTATATGATAATGTGTATTAGTTCAAAAGTCGATTTTTGAACTCATCTGTTGATCAATCCCTATATCAACAACTAGTTATCATAACCATTCAAAATAATCATATTTATAGAAGTTTTCAATAAAATTTTATTTTCCAACGATAATTCAGTATATATTTTAAATTGAAGAGTCCACTTCATAGAGAATTAAGGCAGCAATTAAGGAGATTAATATCGTATTATAGCCAACTAAGATCCAATCTAAGATATCAATCTTCAACTTAATGCAGTGAATCATGGATTAAATCCTAACTAATACATGTCACATTGTCACCCAACTCAAATGGGTCAAATCATATACTAGAGTGAAATATGTGTGGAATAATTTTATGTCATTAGAGGTGAAATCTCTTCCTAATTCTGAAAGGCGCATCCCAACAGCTTGACAATAGACCGATGGGGTGGACTCAGATTTCCTTAAGTTATCAAAAAGAAGTACGTGTGAAAAGCTGACTCGAAATTTTCAAGAGAATTTTTTTTTATTTCCTAAAAATGGATGCTCAAATTGAAAATTTAATCCCTTAAACTCGGCTGAGTCCTGAATCAACTTGATTCATTTCAAAGCATGAACTCAACGAGGCAACTCAGTGAACCATGACATGCACAATTCACGTGATTCCATGTTTAGCGTTTCATAAAGATTCATGCACCAGATTTACAGCATATTACAGCTAATATCCGATGCATGGAAAATTAATCACACACATTGTGCAAATTATTAGACTTATTTGTGAATAAAAGAATACTAAAAATGCAAAACTACATTAAAGGAAAAACCAAAAATGAAAACAAGACAACTGGGAAGAGAAAAAGGAGAAATTTTGTACCTATGGATGAACATTTGGTTTCACCGTCGATGGTATCCGTCGCCGTCAAGACGAAGACGAACCGGAGCATGAATGTCAAGAACAAAACAGAGTAGAACACCGTTCGATAAGACAATCGTCGTGACCCGACCTTAACCTTGATGAAATCTCTCACTCCTTTCCCCGGCAAGACCGTCACATGCCGCAAGCTCGGCGATATATGAAGCTGCATTTCGACGAATTCGAAGAGGAAGAAGAAGAAGAAAGACCAATCAAGATTTGTGTAGAGTTCTTCGGCCGGCGGTCGATGGGGAGTTTGGATTCAAGTTAGAGAAACCCATGTGAAGAATTGAAGAGGAGATGATAGGATTGTTGTAAATGGGAAGGACGAATGTTGCTGTCAATCACCTACTCTTGCTTAGTATATAGGCTATGTGACACCGTAATTTGGTGTATTTTCCGGCAAGGATTTTGGATGGGGAAGAGAAGGTTGTTTGAGAAAAGGACTTGGGACTTAGAGGAGGTTGATTTGGTGAGGGATTTGAGAGAAGATATAATATTAATATGGCTTCGTTTTGAAGAAGAGAGAGTAGTCAGAGAGTGATAGATGGTAAGCTGCTGTCTCTCTTCTTCTTGCCTTCAAATGAAGGAAGCATGTTTATTAAAAAGAAAGCAGGTCTTCAATGCTAGGATGCTCTTATATGTCATGTCCACAGTGGAAATCATTTTATACAATGATTATTATAAAATCGAAATGGAATTTTATTAAGGGTAGCGATCCTCCCACAGGCATTTTGTGTAACCCGACATGAGTTTTACTGTTTGCCCATTTTGCCCTTCGAATCAGCTAATCGGATCACTGATCGGCTCACTGGATCACTGACCCTTCTACTGCGGTATAAATTGGCTCACCGGATCACTGACCAGCTCACTGAAATTTATCTAAGTGAGACTGTTTTTTCATACAAAACAACAAATCGGACACTGAAATTTATTTAAGTGAGACTGTTTTTTCATACAGAACAACAAATCGTATCACTAAAATCGGATTACTGACCGAATCACTGAAATTTATCTAAGTGAGATTGTTTTTTCATATGGAACAGCAAATCGGATCACTGATTTTTTTTTAAATGCTTTAGTACGGCAGTGGAAGGGTACAGGCAATACCCTAAATCCTGTGTCTCGTTACATAAAATACGAGTTTTTTAATTTACATATGGAAAACCGCAAAACTCGGCGTAAAACCCCGACGAGTGATACCGAATGTCTTTAGGACACACCATGTGAGGCCATGGGGACTCGAACCTAAGAGATGGGGGTTTTATGTTCAATATAATGATGAAGATAATATTAAATAGATATTAATCTATGTTAAATTTAAATCTAAAAAATTAACATTTTAAATAATTTAGATTTATACATAGACAGCTTGTAAAATCCACTTGAATGGATGAAGGAGAAGAATAGAGTGTTTTGTTCGGGATTGTAGGAGAAGGATTTTTAATAAAAACTACAAAGGACAATGGAAAATAACAAATATAGATACTCATGTAGATCATGACGATATCTAGGGACACATATTTAGCTTTAGGATAAAAATAGAAGTTAATTTGAAGTTGAAGTGGTTCTAAGTCCTATGCATTAGGGACTCGATTAGATTAAAAAGTCTAATCTAAATTCGAGAACTAAAAGTCATCCCATGAAAATTTAATTAATTTTATTATTTATATTATGTTAACTGTATTAAAAAATTATCTATTATATGATTTGAGTTGATATTTAAAACATTTCAATATAATTTTTTTTATGATCAAGATGTCCAGGCTCTCTTAGAGCACTTGAATAATTTTCGAACTATATAAAAGCCACTCTACCAATACAGATCAGAAATTCTATGAAGATTAGCCTTTTGGAGTGGAATGGTTCTTCTCGAGGGAATGATAGATTGGATAATAAGTCTATTATTTAGTTATCTCGTCATCTAAATATGGTAGAAAAAGAAAAGAAAATCCTTTTTTCTTTTATCTTGGCAAGCTATAGCCATATCTACACGTTGCGGGTTCGAGCCTCTATCTCTTAACCTTGTTGTGTCCTAGGGGTAGTGGGCTCACCCATAGGGGTTTTATGCAGGGTATCTCGCGATTTCCTACGCATAAATTCCAAAAAAAAAAAAAAAATCAGATTGGGCTTAGTCCATAGATCTAAAGGCCTTCTAGGCCGTTATTTTATTTTTCGAACATGAATTGAAAGTACAAATAATTTGGTGCTTCTAATCCGGTCCAATATGAGTTGCAACCATAACATTCAATAATTAAAACTTTACAATTGGTGGATGAGAATTTAGATTTGGCAAAACATTTCCATATTATGCCACGTGAAAGGAAAATTATCTACATCTCTATTTGGGCCTCAATTTAGGACCTTTAGGCCAGTGGGCTCAAATCACTTGGATAACAAAGCAGGACGGACCATGCTAATGTTTGATTTAACATTTGATTAGACGATTACTTGTAAATTCCATTCTATTGCAATTGAAACAGTCAAAATAATCTTTATTCCAAAAAAAGTCAAAATAAATGCTTAAGCTTACTCGATCCCAGGTTGAGCCAATCTTTTGGTCCAAAATTTCAAGTCTGAATTCGGATTTGGGTCAAACCAGGGGTAGAAAAATAGGCCGGGCCGAGATCTCGGCCGATATCTCGGTTCGGCCGATATATCTGCTGAACTTTTTCTCTCTCCTGTCCCTTTTTTTTTTTAAAAAAAAAGTTTCAAAAAAATTACAGAAAATGCAGATAATTATGGGCTCATTGAATATATAATTTTTTCCATAAAATATCGAACATTTACATCTTCTAATATATTTTTGAAGTTACGATAGTGGGAAATTATATAATTAGTAGTAAAATAGTGAAAATTACAAGGAAAATGATATAAATGAGGAAAATTTGTAGAAATAATTTCATAATTTATTTTCTTAGTCAATGAGTGTTATTTTAAGTTATGAAATTATAGAAATAAAAATAAATAAATAATAAAATGATTGAATATTACATAATAATGTAGAAAAATATTAGAAAATGAAACTAATGGGGTCCTAATTACTTGAACTGATAACAACACAAATGTCATACATTTTTAATTATAATAAATTCCATTTAAATCATAAACTGAAAAGTTTTTAAAACTTAACTAAATGAAAAAACTTTCAAGATCTAAACTTAAAAGATAATTTATTCCCATACATTTCAGTTACATTTAGAGATGAACATCAATATGGAGAATGTTTTTCAAACTCATAACCGGGGCCGTTATCGTTAAACCTCGCATATTGATCCTGTGGATAATATTCATCTGTTGAGATGTTCTCAGATGGAGATAAAGATGGATACGGATATTGCCAACTGGCAGAGCTTTGGCGTGATTGCTCATCAGAAATAGAGATGGAATGCATCTTACTTGCAAGAGACTCAGCGTCCACGTATCCATAAGCCGAACCACCCCAATTGTTTGTTGGCATATATCCGAGCCATGCTAACCCAGCACCATATTCGGACATGTTTTGATCGCCATGAGGAGGTGTAAAAGACGTAAGTATACAGTAAATAACAGCAAATAAAAAAAATTCATTTATTATTTTATAGGTTTTACCATTTACTAACATTTATATGTCATAATCCATAGTTAATGATGAAATAATTAGAAAACGACAGAAAATAAAAGGAAAAAATTACACCCCTATAAAAGAAGTTAGTATACATTACATAACAGCAAATAAAAAAATTTCATGTATTATTTTATAGGTTTTTACCTTCTAACATTTATATGTCATAATCCATAGATAATAATGGAATAATTACAAAAAGAAAGAAAATAAAAAGAAAAAATTGCATCCCTGTAAAAGAAGTTAGTATACAGTAAATAACAGCAAATAAAAAAAATTCATGTATTATTTTATAGGTTTTACCATTTATATGTCATAGTCCATAAATAATATTGAAATAATTACAAAAAGAAAGAAAATAAAAGGAAAAAATCACATCCCCGTAAACGAAGTTAGTATACAGTAAATAACAGCAAATAAAAATATTTCATGAATTATTTTATAGGTTTTACCATTTACTAACATTTATATGTCATAATCCATAGTTAATGATGAAATAATTAAAATAAAGAGTAAATGAAAGTAAAAAATGTTGCTGTAAATTTTGACATGTTAGTAACAGTAACTAAGAGCAAATGAAAAATGTTCATCTATTATTTTATAGGTTTTATCATTTTCTAACTTTTTTTTTCATTTATGCTATTTTATGTTGAAATAGTTAACAAAAAGGAATAAATAAATGAAAAAAAATAGTAACTAACAAAGTACACAAAATTTAACTACAGATACATTCAGATGGAAAAAAATTATAACACATTTATAAAGCTTTTATTTACTACATATGTTATTTAAGTTCAAGCATTTTTTAACAAATTATAACACTTTTATGTTATTTTTAGTTGAAAAAAATTAAAATAAAATACAGATAAATAGAAATAAATTACAAAACTTACAAGATCAGTAAATCTATAAATGAAGAAAACTTTGAACGGTCTGGATCATTCTGTTTCAACCAAATCCAGGTCCTTTAGAACTTAGTTAAATCAAGTAATGAAGAGTGAAACTTTTTTTGGAAGAGAAATGGTAAAATCTGGTTTTTTCCTTGAAAATAAGGTGTGAAATTTGAAATGTAGATGAATCGTATTTATAGAAAAAAATTGGACCAGGTCGATTTTTCAGATTTAAAAAAAATAATAAAATATTCACGCATGTCGGACCAGCCGAATCTTGCAGTCCGCATTACACAGAGATTTGACTGGGAGAAATTGGTTGACAGGTGAGATCTCGCCCGATATATCGGACATGAGATATCGTCCGATATATCGGAAAATTATCGTCGGACTTGAGTTGGGCCCAGGCCCGACTTTTACTCTTTTTTTCTGGAAAAAACCTGCAGATTAGGCCCAAATTCGGCCCAGATTCAGCCGAGATTCGGCCCGATATATCGGGCATCTCAGCTGATATTTTTTTTTAAAAAAAAAAACCGAATTTTTAAAATTCGGCCGATATCATGACCGATAATTCGGTCAAAAATTCATTCATATCGGCCGAATTTATTTTGGTATAGCCGATACTATACGTATCGGCCGATATAATTCGGTGGTCAAAAATCCGATACATATCGGCCGATATAATTCGGTGGTAAAAAATCCGATATATATCGGCCGATACGCACAGTATCGGCCGATATTTTGACCCCTGGGTCAAACTAAAGTGAATTCAATGAAACTATGAACCTGACCCAAAATCTCGAATTCAAGCCTCTTTTCTTAAAATCCTCAAATCCAATATTTAAGTAATTAAATTATGCATAAATGTAAAAACTATTTATTATACAACTTTATATTGTAAAATTTATTATTAATAAAAGTTTGGGCCTGAGTTAACCAGAACGCCAATTGAAACCTGCATACACAAGTTGCGCTTAAATTAGACCTGGGCCTTATATATAACAGCCGGGCTCGGATTAACCGAAGAAGACTGATCTGGACCTGATTTTGGGCCACTATTACAAATCAGGGCCATGCTCACCTTGTCCAAGACCCAGAGAAGCCTTCCCGAGTTGAAGAACTACTAATGTATCTGACCTTTTAAATTGCATTTAGTGCCATTGATCAGCATAACAAAGGAAAACATTTTGATCCATATCCTACTTTTTCATTCTAAAAATACATGATTACATACCTAACTATTCATTCTCAATATGTCATGTTGATAAAATCCTTATCCCCTAAGGGTTGATGTAGTTTTCTTTGATTGAAAATCCCTTTATCCTAAGGAACAATGTCAAGAGAAAATTGTTTTATTTTCATATTTAACATTAAAATCATAAATTGAAATTATACTGGACATACCGGCGAGCCAATCTTAATTGAGGCTTCCATTGTTCAAACATCTCACAACCAGGGATGCAAAATTCGGTATCGGCCGATACGATATATCGACCGATATATCGTTATCGGCCGATATTATTCTCCCTCCTTTTTTTTTATTTTTTTAAAAAAAACGGCCGATATGGGCCGTGATATTGACGTATCGGCCAATATTTGCACCCCTGCTCACAACCGCTCTATGAGACCGGTGATCGGGTCTACTCTATTTCTCAGTTTGAGCCTTTTCTAGTTTGTTCATTTTGTCAAGGAGGCTCAACTTTCTTAGGGACCTATCCAAGACATTTTCTATAAGGCTTTGAGGTCCTAGGATCCACTAGAATGTGGGTTGAGCCATGGTGTTCAAAACACCGACTAACTTTACATTCAAATCCTAACACTCATAACCTAGAGCTATGGACACAACCTTAATCTTCAATGATCTTCAAACTTCTCGTTGAGTCTTCAAGGTCCATAAGTCATTCAATCTACGGTGCTTAACATTGACGTCTATGATTGGATGAGCTTGATATTCACTATCAAAGGGCTTGATATCTAATACATGTTTTCTCTTTGAAACTCAAAGTTTTCCATTTGTGATACCTATCCCATCATACGACTCCATTTGAAATATCAAGTATCATAAGTCAATCGTTTGTTATCATCAAAATTACCAATATACCCTTCGGTTGAAACCTTGAAGCTAACAATCTCTCTCTTTTTTACGATGACAAAACATTGCTTAACGTTATAAAAGATATACATATACAAAGCTCCCCCTGAATTCAAGCATACATATTTGAGATAATCTCCCCCTGAATTCAAGAATACATACATACATTTCTCCTCCCTTCTTCATGCATATAGGATATGTCAAATGATTTAACATAACATTCATCAATACGAGTCAAGCATCAAAATTTGTATTTAATCTCCCCCGAACGTCATGTATACATATAAAAATTAGGGGTGAAACTCGGGTCGGGTTTTGGCCAGAACCCGCATAACCCAACCCGAAAATCATGCGAGTCGGATTATGAAAGTTGGGTCAGCGGGTCGGTTCGGGTTGAGAAGTCAGAAACCCACATTGAATTCGGGTCGGGTTGGTTTGTGAGATTTTTAAGTTAACCCGATCGGACCCGATCAAACCCAATCCGACCCGATAAAAAGTAGGCTAAAATAGGTTCAAAATGTGGGTCGGGTCGGATTTCGGGTTGAGTCGGGTTATAATTCTGGTCGTGTCACGTCAAGACATCCGGGTCAAAAGTTCGGATCGGTCGGGTCGAGTTCCATATATTAGTAACTCGGGCCGGATTGGGTTTTAAAAAACCCAACCCAACCCAGCCCGATTTCAACCCTAATAAAAACCATTCACACATGTAGACCATTCAACATGAACATCTAATGATCAAATATAAACACTATTAAAAACATTAAACATCAAGGTTAGAAGGTTTATATACAGCCCAAAGATTTTGAAGAACAAAAAGGTTGGCAGTTCAAAACAAAAAACAAAAGACTGCCAAGATTAGCAAAACGAATCATGCCAAGAGGCATAATATTCAAGCATTTTCTCACCCCTTGGCATCATCAAAAGGTAAAGCTAGAGGGGGGCATGAGAGCTAGATGGCATAGAAGCAGGTGCAGGGGACTCAAAAGAGGGTGTCTTATTAGAAGGAGGAGGAGGAGGCGCAGGAGCAGCTGGTGTGACAGAAGCAGGTGGGTCTAGGAGCGGTCTTGGAGCAGTAGCATGTGGCACAGAAGCCGATGATACAGAATCATGTGGCCTAACTGCAGCCATTTGTCTTGCGTAATGGATCTGGCAGGTTATATTTTGAAGCTTGTCTTCAACTGTTTGGAACCTCGTGTTCATCGTGGCAATGACAGAATCGACTTTTTCGTCCAAAGTTATCAAGAGGTGAAGCATGTCGATGGACATTTGGTAGAAATTGGGATAGGGATTGAAATCGAGATCATCAATGTCGTCGAGAAGTAGAACATTTCCCATGGGTGCATTGGAGGACTGATCATGTGTAGGGGTAATGGGTGTGAGGGGAGTAAACTGAATGGGAGAAGGGGCAGGTGGAGGTTTGAGGGGTTTCCTCAGTAGAGGCATCCTTTTTCTTGGGAATCCATTGGCCATCCACAAGATCATATCCCATTTGTTTGATGGTGGTTTCAGAGAGATGATCGGAGATTCTAATTCCAACCCTATCCTCATGTGGCAGAGGTACGTTGTAATGTTCAAATATAAAGGTGAGCAGAAGACCATAGGGCAGGTTGGGATTCTTCTTCTTCTTACAATGAAGCATATGCTTTACAATGAGATACCCAAGACTGATTTGCTTCTGATTAAGGAGGCACCACATCAGGAAAAGGTCTAGGAAACTGATCCCGTCACGATGTCCGCCCCGAGGAAGGATATTAAAAGTGAGAATGTAATGGATTATACGCCATTCTAGGATGAGTTGCTTGGCCATAGGCTGGAAGCGTTCCTCAATGTCAGTTCGGCCACAAGTCTCATTCAGTAGATCCTTTTCCTCATACCCAGACACCACAATCCATGTATTTGTCTCATATTTCCTGATAACCCCTTTAGGTATACCGAGGAGTTCTTCCAAACCATTGATAGTGAGTGAGACTTTGACTCCTCCGACAGTGGAAACCAGGGAATCCTCATCTGAATAAGTAATATTTGCATAAAACTCCTTCATGAGGGTGGGATAGTAAGGATATTGGAGTTCCAAGAAGCGCCGCCAGCCAAGACCCTCAAAAAATGACCTGACTCTAAACTGAAACTGATCGAAAGTGCTTAGAGTGATAATCTTTCCAAAGATGACATTCCTCTTGAAGAGATCGAGTTTGTATCGAGTGGCAGTTTCATCTGAGACGAAGAAATTGGAATTCTTCAACTTTGTTCGCCTTTCTTTTTCTACCGTTGTTCTCTGTCTTTTTCTCGTCGTTTTTTAACACGAAGCTACTCTCATGGGTGGTTTTTGGTGCCATTGAGGTGTGGAAAGGTAGTAGGGACGATTCGCCGGAGTGATTTGAGGGCGAACGGAGAAGAGGAATTCAACGGAAACCGTCCGTTCACCGAAAAGGGATAGTGAAAAGGGTAAGGTAAAGTACAAAAAGAAAAAGGTTAAAGGTGAAAACGAAAAAGAGAATGACTAGTTATCTAATTTATGATGAATTAATATATAATTTATAACAGGTGTAACCACATGCTTCGTACATGAATTAAATTTAATAAAAATAACATTATTTGCACACTAAATAATTGTTTAGTTAACAAAATAATATTTAAATTTTAGTAAAAAATTATATGAAGGACTAACATCTAAATATTTATGTTTATCATTTTATCTTAGTAGAATTTATTTAGAAAATTGATAATGTCATCGGTATTTTTACTAATAGCTCATAATAAATGGATACTTCTCTATTTTACTCTTTATTTCATCATCAAAATTGAAAGGCTAGTTTAAATTCGAGAGACAAAATGAAAAACCTTCAAATCAATCGCAACTAAATTAAAGATCCCTTGCTTAGAATGAATAATTTCTTATTTATGATTGACAATAGATAATACATAAAATAATGATGGTTAATAAGATAAAAAGATCTCTATTTAAAAATGAGTAATTATATTCTTTATAATAAATAAACAAATATTGTGGACAATACAAGTACAACTTTTTTCACTGTTAAATTAAAGATAGATATCTCATTTAAGATGAATAATTTCTAATTTTATGATTTATATAACATATAAACATATGTAGAGACATTGCATAAAGTAATAATGGTTAATAGGATTTAACAGTTACAAAATGAACTCAACTTAAAAATTAATTATCTTATTAGGATGAATAAATTTCTAATTTTATTATTTATTATTTTAATGAATAAACATATTAAGTCAACAATTTCTCATAATAATGATGGTTAATAGGATCTCACCTTCATTTAATTATCAACCCCATCCATTGTTTCAGTGTCGATGGTCATTGGCTGTCTACAAGCTTCCCATTATCAAGTTGATTCCACTATGATTCCCATCCTATAGATGGCACTTTACTGGGCCCATTTTGATCCCTTCGTCAATTGGGCCAACCTCAATCCTAACACCGTGTTAGTAACACCTTTCATGGATGGGCCAACTGTGATTTACATAAATGGGTGAAAATCATCTCCCCCCCCCTTAAACTATGCTCTTTTTTTGGATTAACGTGTGGGAAACTCAAACACAGATCAGACACATGTCTACTAAAACCTCCACAGATAAGCCCACTACTACTAAGATTAGGCCATGGGAGCTTAAATCCACAATCTCTCGTTTTCTGAGGCTGGAGACAACCAGTTGAATTACACCCATTTGAGTTAAACTATGCTCTTTGATCCTGTGAAATGGACCTTGTGTCACGGGCAAAAAAATCAGTTCCTTATTAACAATGACAGAAATGGGCATCCCAACATACTAATTTCCAAAAAAAAATTCCTTTTTTACCATAATTAAGAAAATAAAATATGAACGAGAAAAATATAAGGCAGAGAGTTGCCAACTTGCCAATGATAAAGGTTTCAATTAGATCCCAACACTAGTATGCCATCAGATTTTTCTCAATGCAATGAAATCATATGCTCTTCTGTCGATAATTTTATTGAAGGTTTTTTTTTTTTTTTTCTGGAACATAGATATCCTCACTTCTCATCGGAGGTGAGACTAATCCTCATGTAGAGAGTGGCTCGGAGGGATTGAACGTGATTGTTTACACTTATGAAGTGTTTATTTGATAAGAATAATAAAGCTGAATGCTTTGTTTAGTTTATAACAAAGTATGGACGGGTAGCTATTGTTTACTAATATGGAAATTGTGATTTTAACACAACAAATCAGAGAAAATACTTACCGGGCTTCAATATCGGACATTGTTATCTGATTGACAGAGCATGTTTTGGCACTTGTTGCAGATCCATTTGATACAGGGACAGCATTCCCTGTATAAAATGCCGGTTTTGTAGGTGAAGAAAGAGCTACAGATTCACTCCCAAGCATGTGAAAAACGGTCGACATAGCTGGTCGGTTCGCCGCATCGTCTTGTGCACAAAGTAGTCCAATATGAATGCATTTCAATGCTTCATCGACTGAGCATGTCTCTATTATTTGTTGATCTATCAATTCCAATCCTTGCCCACAACTCCAAACTTGCCATGCCTGCAATAATCACATTTAGGGAAGTGAAAAATTCAAACTTGTTGATATTTGGAAAGTGGAGTCGGCAGGTTTTCAGGTATTTAAAAAAAAAATCAGAAGAAAATCATGAAGCTCTACATATGTGAGAAAGCTCTGAGCTTGTTCTCCAACCAAGAAGCGACCAGTCCTTTTGTCGGTCACAATCTCTAGCAACAGAACTCCAAAACTAAAAACATCCGACTTTACGGAAAATAATCCTTCCGTAGCATATTCTGGAGCCATATATCCACTATTTATAATCAAAAGTTTAAAAAATAATAATCATAAAGAAAATTAGATAACAAAATTAGTTTAGTCCCTTAATTTAAACTCATTTTGAGAGAGAAATGGAGAAACATTCTATTATTCAAGAATATCAAAGTTCAACACCCTAAAACTAACTCTTAAGATAGTCTGGTGGCGTTGAAAATTGGTAGGTAAGACATCAACTGACCTTGACACCGATCATCTAAATTTGTTGATCTCACACCAAAACACCGATCTATGTCTACTTCTATTTATCCACAGTTTGTTCTACACATGTGATAGGTTAGTTATATTTTTAGTTTAACCAGCACATCTTCACAGTTGATTTGCTTCTGCTCCACAAGATGACTCCATCCGACTATGGGATTATCTAGTTATTAAGTATTTTAGCACAATAATTGCAAACTCAAGTGGTGAACCTACCTGAGTTTGAGGAGGGATGTTAGAATACATTAGAGTTCTTATTGAGTTACGATTCTAAGCTTATCTTAATTTTGATTTAAGAGATATCTTTGGTTTAGGATTAGATTTGCACGTTGAGTTTGTTTGTAATTATGTCAGTTTATATATTTAGATGTATCTTAATGAATTAATCAAGCAATTAACTATTTAAGAAAATCATCTTCTTTCACATCTCCTTCCAATGTGGGATTCGTTCGCAGCAGCCCCAACAATCTCTAACTCGAATTTCAATTGAATTGGATACAAGTGCATTACACAAAGAGTAAGTTAGTACAAAGGGAAATACAAAAATAGGGGCCATTGAGTCCAATATTGACGTCATAAACTTAAAACCATGTGGAAATAATTTGGTCTTGAGCTTAAAGGAGATTAATCTAAATTTAAATTATATTACCTTGTAAACAGGGCCAAATCCTCCCACTCCGAGCTAATTTTCATTTGAGAAATTGTAACGCCTCGACCGGAAGTGGGCCCAGAATGCTACTAATTTTTTTTTTTATAAACTAACCTCAATAACTTCTAACTGGGTTTGATCAAAAGTTAGGCCCAGAAATAAAATGTTATACATGCTCTTACATGTGGACTCAAACATGAATCAAATATCTACCCACTTACAACACATACCATACAATCAAATATTTCCATAAACGAAATATCTCTTATTCTTATCAGAGTAACTACGGAACATAGTGGTTCATACAAGTTTAACACAAAAAGTACTACATGAGTTACTTTACACAAAATATGGTTCAAATGAACCAAAAGTTAACAAGAAAGAAATTTCCGTCCGTGGGAATCCCAAGAAACCGCAACAGTTAATCCATCCTAAGCTTGATACAAAGGTTCCTCCTCCTCGGATACATCTCTTTAAATATGAGTAGTGTGAGCTAAGTAGTCCAGTTAAAGAACATAACAATGCAGTTTAATAAACATCAGGTTAACCAAAATATAATCATCATAAAATATTTATCCTGCCAAAGTCTCAACATAAAAAATAAGCATAACATAGTTAACCATAGTCTCTTACCTTGGTTTGTCTTCTTTGATCTCCTCCTAATGAAACAAGTAATGGCAAGGGAAAGCAGCTATCACTCCAATGACTATTGGAATGACAATAGCGGCGATAGGTGTTCCTACATGAGAAACGAATGATTAACATAATTAATAAGATATTGAAGAAAAAGTTGTAAAAATAAATCACTATATTCAGTTGCATAAATATACTCTATGAAAGCTCAATATTTTTTTAATTCAAATCATGAATCACATGCATATCATTTTAGAAAATGATCTCAATGCTTTTCAAGAAAATATAAAATGATATCAAAGAAAGAGGAGCATATGGATTACTTCAGTAGCTAAATTATCCAAGAGTTTTGAAATATATTTTTCGAATAAAACCAGTTATTGTATGGAAACTGAATCGTCAGTGAAGTTGATGGAGTTGTTCTCCTACGTTTTTTATCGGTAAAATACCAATCACCGTTAATATCTTGAGATTTATTGGCACTGTGATAAATTTCCAACAAATTCTAATAAAATCACTTTAAAAATGTGATTAGTGTTAATATACAGATAAATTTCCAGTAAATTACCGGAAAATTCCTTATTAATATTTTTATTATTTTTAAAATATTATATTTTTCACAAGATTTTCCCATTAATTTTTTGATAAAATCTTAGAATTTGAAAATATTCTGATATTGTAAATTGCCGTGTTAATATCTTGATAATGGTATTTGTGACAATGCTTACGACTTGAAATTGTTTGTCAAAGAAAAAGGATTCATCTTCCTAAATGAGACTATAACTTGGAGTGGTTGGCGACGTTTTTGACCAACTTGAAAACAATTAATTAATAAGTATTTTATTTAAATGTTTATTTATTAAGCAAACCCTCTTACCTTGGCTCAGATGAGGCTAATTTTATAAGGCTTTTTGTTTTATTTTATTTTTTAATTCTAGTCCACATGTTTTTTCTGGTGCCCTGCTTTCATCTGAGTGAAAATCTTCTGTACAAATCTTGGACGCTTGCAAATTTAAGAAAAGCTTTAAAGAAGGCTTGTTTTTATTATTTAAGAGAATGACTGTTTTGACCATATAAGATGGTTGGAATAATCTCTCTTTTAAAAAAATTTAAAAACATATGATTAAAATGATCTTATTTAGAAATGACTTCAAAATTATAGAAAACAAGATTAAAAGTTGAGAGAAGGCCGACCTCTTAAAATATAGATTGAATTCAAAAAAGCAATTAGATGAATAGAATTTGAAAAGTTAACTCTATATGTATAAAATTCTTATTTACGATGATGATGACGACGATGATAATGATGACTTTAACACGTTTTTATTAAATTGTTAGACATGACTTTAATACTTTTTCATCGCCACGGCAGTAATAACACCAGTGCCCGAATCAATCCCTTATGTTTTGGATGCTACCAAAGTTGACTAGTAATCAATGGTAAATTTACTACTCACCCGAACCCTCTGGAGCAATTGGTTGGGATGTCATATTATATCTGATATTGCAGCTCAACGTATAAACACCAATATCGCTTTTTCCGTCACAGCAGGTTGGGATGTAATCGATCATCCGCTGCAAGCATGAGCCGCAGTCATCCACTGATAAATCTCTGGTGCACTGTGCCGTTCCATGTAGAGTCCCTGGATTCTGAGAGTCGGAAATATAGACAGACTGATTTGCAAACTTGGACGGTTCAGATAGAGTATTTGACTTAAGACCTCCCAACAAATCACCCAATGCTAGGTTGAATGATGTGCTTGATGAATTTGCAGAGGAGTTATTAGACACATACAAACGCATACTGGGTTGATAGAAGAAAGGTCGATAGGAGTAACGCAAGACACAGTTATAAAATAGGACGCTTGCCTCCCTTTTCTTTGTGCAGAGTTTGGTGATCTCTGTACTTCCATCAACAAGGCAACTCCTGCAGAATGGGATGTAAATGGGTATCTGAAAGTTGGAAAATTACCAGATTTCAACTTGAAATCAAGGGGCTTATGCTAATTTTAGATCTAAATTTAATATCCATTTGGTTTTAGGAAGATTTGGATATGACTGAACCCCAAATCTGACAACCCCTTAATTGAAATGGGAGGACAGGATTGATTTTTATTATAGAAGGTACCCATCCTAACACGGCCATACTCTTTTAGTAGATACGAATTTTTCGAATTTTCCACTTTGCCCCCATCCACATAAATCGGCTCACTTTTTCAGTCACGGTGCACCGATGAGTAAACCAATTTACTAAAAAATGATTCGATTTATGTGTAAAATGATCCGATTAATTCACCAATTTAGACTCTTAAGAAATCGGTGCACTGATTTCTAAGTGATCCGGTCAGTGCACCGATAAGTGAACCGATTCCCTGAAAGTAAACCGATTTCTCCAGATGAATGAGGGGCAAAATGAAAAGTTCACTAAAACTCGTACCTCTTAAAAGAAAAACGCCTATGATGAGCACCCTCTACAAATTACAATCCCTAAATAGAAAAGGAGTCCCATAATTTAGGAACTACAGCTAGAATACAAACTCTTAATAATAAATAAGGAGACTTAGATGTATTATAAATAATCTAGTGTCAAAAATCAAGAGAAAAATTGAATAGGAATCTAGTTCAAGATATGTGCCGGATTAGGATGCAAATTCTAATGTGAGTATCTGAATGAGGATTTGGATTTGAATCCCACACCAAAAATCGGAGTCGGGTTTGGGTTCAAATTCAGATCCTGCAACTAGAGCAGGAATTGGGACTTCGCTTGAATCTGACCCATTTACTTTCCTACCTGCATGTATCTTCAGAAGCTTCAGACATGCACTGAGAGAAGCCATAGATTTTGTTTGGGTCATCTCCATAGCTGGTGTTGTAGAAGCTTTTAATGTTTAATAGCCCATTTGTTGAAAGATTGGGGAGAAGGATGTTGAGATTGGTCTCGAATTGGCTGCCAGAAGTGAAATTAGAGCTTTCTGCAGGACAGAGTGTCACGATCGGATCCTCAGCTCTGATGGGTCTTTGGAAAATCAATAAAAGAATGAAAAAAAGTAAAAATTTCATGGGTTTCAGCTGGTAGCTACTCGACATTTAAGATGAAGAACTGGAGAAAGAGAGAGAGGAGCTTGATTTGTGTAGGGAGGTGAAACTGGTCATAGGTGGAGACTGGTGGGTGAACATTTAAGATGAAGAACTGGAGAGAGAGAGACAGAGACGCTTTATTTGTGTTGGGAGATGAAACTGGTGATTTCATGAAGATTAGATTTTGGTTGCATTTGAGAACGGTCAATGCACATAATTATTCAAAGGCAATATAATTGCTTTATAAGTTTTACTATCATAAAGAGTCTAAAATCTTTATAAAATTGAAGAAATGATTTAAAATTAAAATTTATCTTACTGAATAGATAACATTTTTTTTATTGATTGAATTTAAATAGTATTTAATCGATTTTCTATTGACAAATGATTTAAATGCTGAAAAAACATTATACATAAGAAATCTTCTAAATTATGAATAATATTATTTCAATAATTTATAATTAATATATAGCCATTTTATTATTTTTCAAGAGATATTTAACTTAACTTTGTCATTCAAATTCTTTGTAATTTAGATTTGACTCCGCAATATCGTGTTAGCATTTTTTTTACTTTATTTTGATAGAGATTTTCACTAATAAAAGTTTCAAAACTTAGAATGGTTGTGGTTTCTATTTTGACCATGTCTTGATTTGGAGACGGCGTTTGGAAATTTCCACGCTTTTGCTAAGATATTTCATTAGTCAAAGTTATTTATGGGATGTTTCATCTAAAACAATGGCTTAAAATTTGAAAGGACTCTCACTAACTATCGGTTTTTTTAAGTAAATCGGATGAATTGTTAGATTTCAACGTCTCTTGATAATTATTGATGGCTATTGATATGGATTTTAGTATATTTTTTATTTTATCCTTCGCATGAATAGTAAAATTTCAATATACTGATTTTTATTGTTCATGTGAATTTTGACGAATTGATTTAAAATTTCAGAGAGTATTCATAAATTTTGACGAGCCGACTTAGTATTCTTTTTTTTTTAAGTACAGTAGATAGAGGATAAATTGAACATCACGGTAAAACTCGTGTCTGTATACACAAAATGTCTGTGTAAGAAACACTGACCTTGTTGATGACCTTACTAATGATTATTAGATTGAGATAAATTATGACATCTGATCAATTAAAACATCTTATATTCTATCTCAATAAAGAGGAAATGATATTAGTGAACAGTCATCATTTTCTATGATAATAAAAAATTAAAATTTAATTATATTATTTGGTAAAAAACAAAGTTACTCAATGCAATTCTTCTTTTTAAGTTTATAAATCACTTCTTTCATTTGCCGAATCAATCAATTCCACAAGTGCTTCAAGTTTATATTTAAACAACTTTGAAATTTCTTCGATAATGAACATTGAGTTTGAATATAGATCGATAGTCTCATTGCAATTAAATAATCAGTCTTTCACAGAAATTTCGTGGTTATCTACCTTAATCATGTTTATTATCAATCATTGAGATCTATCAAATAAAATAATAATAGACTTATTGAACAGATTTATTTTAACAAAAACTATTTTAATTTATTCACTCAAATTATAGTTTTAATTTTTTAAAATAATTTAATCAATTCAAATTATTCTTTAATCTTTCATCTTAAAAAAATAGTTTAATGAATTTGATTAAACTAAATTTTAATAATCTAATAAAAAAATACGACCATCCTGCATATCTATCAAGAGATTCACCAGGCTTACAGTCCATGGCAGCATGGGACCCATGAATACGACGCTAGCGTGCTTTCTTTGAATTTTCAGCCTCTCCTCCATTTCCTTCACGTGGTTGATAGTACTTGATACTGCCCAATTATTAAAAGAGATTTAACTTTTATGATGAATTTACGAAGAATGAAATTGAAAATTATGACTTTAAGACTATTGATTTGATAGAAATTCAGAAAAAAACTCTCATGTGGATGATACTCAGGCCACATCAGGTGAGGTCACTGGGTCTGAATTTGACACCTTTCATTTTTCAATGGAAGATTATCAGTTAAACTATATATTTTTTTTAAATTAAACAGTGATATTATTTTTCTTCCAATCTCAACTTCTTCATAGATCATATGATCGTAGTATCATACCACTTCGTAAATTTCAAGAAAAATAATTGAAACAATCACCACTCCGTAGATGTCAAAGAGTAGGATGATTAAAATAGTCCATAGCTTAAAATTAAAAAAAAAAAAAATATTCCGCCGAATTGATTTGAATGGATGGAATTTCACGTTGAGTGATCCATGGACTTAAAATACAACAATCTTTCTGAGACTCTGAATTTTGAAATAAAATCTAAGCATTGAAGATAATTATACATTATTAACTATTTAACATATAGTAAAGGATCTTATGGACTTAGGGCCCTAGGCGACCGCCTACTTTGTCTATAGTCAGGACTTACCCTGAGTAGACTCATGAGGATTTTAGTGGGACTCAATTTAGATGTCTACTTTTAAACCTGAAAAGATGATGTTATGATGTCGTAATTAATGAGACAGAGAATGATCACAACATGCAAAGCACAAAACTCAAAAGGCTTATCAATCTCAATCTTACATACAAAGAATTTAAAAAAAAAAAATTAAAAAAATCTCTAAGATAAAGGTATTCAGACTTTTTAAAACACCAAACTAATATTTACAATATATGCAAACATCTCTATCTAAACATAACTGGTAGCTTTGAGTCAAAACACTTTTAAAGAAAAGTCTAAGGAGAAATCTCTAAGTTTCTAATGGATATAACTAATGGACTAAGCTTCTCTTACATAATTTTAGATTTCCAAATTAGGGAGAGAAAATCTCTACTGGATTCTCCTAAAATAAGACTAAATTAATCTATAAAATGGGAAGATGGAGAAAAAACCTTGACATAAGTAGTAACGAGGAAAAAGGAAATCCTACAGACAGATTATGTTTCTACTTTTAAAATTATATTTTTACTCTCTCTTTTAATTTAGAAAGCTTAAAAAATATAACTTTTTAATTTATTTTAGGTGATTTATCAACCTCTCATTCATGTTTAGACATTTTTCACTTGACTCATCAAATTGGTCTGAAAAGCAGCGGCAGCTAACACTGTGACATTGTTACCATGATAAAATCAATCAAATAAAATGATTCGACAATTCAGGTAAGTTTAACTGGTTGCCTTTTATCTCAGAAAGTGACAGATTATGAATTTAAAATTCTATAACTTAATCTTAGTGTGCCTTAAGAGTGGTGGACTTATCTATAAGAGTTTTACTAGGACTCTGTCTGAGTTCTTCACACATTAATGAAAAAAAATACTTAGATAAAGATATGTTGTAACTTGGATTTGAAATTCAAATGCCCATTTTCAATCGTCATGGAATTGAATTTCAAATGCCCACTTTCAATCGTCATTCTATGCATGATAAATAAAAAAAATAAAAACAGTACTAGACAGGCCTAAAAGGCATTGCCCCGCCTCCTTAAACAAAAATCTTGTCCAACCTCATTTAAGTTGGGTTCAGACTGAATTTGGACAAATAAACATCTCTAAAAAAAATGAATGAAGGAGAACCCTTCCCTTATTGCAGGCCACCCGTACAGACACCCGAGTTTCTTTCTCTACACACTCGATTTTAAAAAATCATGTACAATTACCATTTTGCCCTTCGTTATTAAAGAAAAAATGACTCTACACATGATTCGAACGAACGTGTGGTTCGTTCGAATGAATTACACGTTCGTTCGAATGAATTGTTCGAATGGGTTCCTTCGAACGATGGTTGTGGAGTTGGATTTTCAAGTGAGCCCGTTTCTCGATCGATTTTTATAAACAAGGTATCAAAATTTATCTTCTCCAAATTTTTGAGCTCCGAGACTGATTTTAAATGAAAAGGGTATAGTTTTTGGCTTAAAAAATTGTACCTAAAGAATTAAGGAAAAATAACATTCCCTCTTAATTTTTTAGATACGATATTAAAAGCTCAAAACTATACAATTTTCACTTAAAATCATTTCCAGAGTTCATAAAATTCGGAATAGATGAATTTTGATACCTCGTTTGTAAACATAGTTCGAAAAACCCGAGCCACACGCGCAAAGGTTACAGTTGGTATAGGGAGGCGGTTTCTCGACCAATTTTTACAAACAAAGTATTAAAATTCATTTATTCTGAATTTTATAAACTTTAGGACTGATTTTAAGTGAAAAAGGGTATAATTTTGGGCTTCAAATATCGTACCCAAATAATTAAGAGGGAAGACTATTTTCCCTAAATTTTTGAGTATAATTTTTTAAGTCCAAAATTATATCTTTTTCACTTAAAATCAGTACCAAAATTCATAAAATTAAGAGTAGATGAATTTTGATATTTTATTTGTAAAAATTGGTCTAAAAATAGACTCACTTAAAAATTCCACTCCACACCCATGGTTCAAATGAACCAATTTGAATCATTCTTTTGAATGAACCACATGTTTGTTCGAATGAAACGTAGAGTCATTTTTTTTTTTTTAAATGAAATGTAAAATGATAATTTCATTTAATTTTTTTGAAATTGAGTACGTAAAGAAAGAAAACTCAAGTGTCTGTTTTGCCCTCATTGCAATACATGAATAATTAAGGAGACTAGAGGGAACGAAGATTACGTAGTACAACTTGCAATCTTAATGAAGGAGACTAGGGGGAATGAAGATTACGTAGCACAACTTGCAATCTCCTGCCTCAAGTAGAAAGTTTAAATGCAATGAGTCTAGACACTTGACTCCTTCACACACGTCATTATCGAAGAAATTTCAAAAATGTTTAAATATAAACGTGAAACACTTTTGGAGTTGATTGATTTGCCAAATGAAAGAAGTGATTTATAAATGGCTCCGCGTTTAGTCCCCGACACTTTCTGCCAGCTATTTATAAATGGCGTCTTCACCGATATTTTCTGCCAGCAGTCATTAATTCTCAGTTTTTTATTAAAAATTACGATTATGTCTCTGCCGTTCGGAATTGACTGATCTACAGTGCATCATAAATAAATCGATCGAATGCGATTGATTCTGTTGCAAACAACAGAATCGATTGATTCTTAATGATAATTTATGTTGGGAGCACTTACACATCCGGATTTTCTTCTCTACACACTTGTTTCTGAAATTTTATATGAAATTACAAATTTAAAGTTTAAAAAAAAATATTTAAATAATGTTATGTTTACTGCTGAATGAATGAACGGAATGAATGAACGGCTGAAGGATCTGAAGGAATCATTCGAATGAACATTCATTCGAATGATTGAAGCCCATTCATTCGAATGATTAGTTCATTTGAATGAATGAGGCCCATTCATTCGAAAGAATGGAAATTACACATGGGCATTCATTCGAATGAATGATTCATTCGAACGAATGCCAAAACGAACTGGGCATTCATTCGAATGAATGGAAATCGGGGGGTAAAATCGTAATTTCACCCGAAATTTCAGAAACGGGTGTGTAGAGGCAGGAAATCCGGGTGTGTGTAAGTGCTCCCTTTATGTTTTAGTAAAATTTTAAAGTTATTTTCTAAATATTATATATTTTTAAAATTTTTCAAATTAAATATTTAAACTGATAAAAATACTTTAAGAATTCAATGTCTTTTGACACTTCTAAATATTTAAAACACAGTATTTTACAAATAAGAGTATCCCTAAGCTGTGTCGAAAATATATTTAGGAGTGTTAAAAGACCTTAAACTCTTAAAATATTTTTATCATATTATCGTAATTAGTCTTCATATTCAATTTGAAAAATTTTAAAAATACACAGTGCTTAAAAAATAACGTTAAAGTTTTATCTTTTAAAATAATAATAGACTTATTGAACAATTCTTTTTTACAAAAAATATTTTAATTTATTCAGTCAAATTTTAATTTTTTTTAAATAATTTAATCAATTCAAATTATTCTTTAATCTTTCATCTTAAAAAAATAGTTTAATGAATTCGATTAAACTAAATTTTAATAATCTAATAATAAAATAAAGTACAGAAAAATCATCTTATTTAGTTAAACTATATTTATGACCATCCTGCATACCTATCAAGAGATTCACCAGCCTAGGGCTGCAACTCGGGTCGGGTTTTGGCCCGGCCTGCATGACCCGACCCGAGAAAATTATGCGGGTCGGGTTACAATGGTCGGGCTGTAGGGTCGGGTCGGGTTGAGAAAGGAAAAACCCGACCGAAATTCGGGTTGGGTTGGGGTTGAGGCCTTTAAATTTCAACCCGACCCGACCCGACCAGAGAAAACCCGACCCGAGAAGACCCGACCCGACCCGACCCGACCCTACATAACTTAATATAAAAAGGTGCCTTTCCTCATCCCAAACCCTAGCAGAACTGCAGAAGAGAAATGGGAAAAGGGAAAAACGGCATTGAGAAAAGATGGAAAGAAAGGAGAGAGACCTTGGAGAGAGAGGACGGAATGGCAAAGATGGCATTGGGGAACAGGGAGGAGGCGACTCAGCCCGACTGCCTCCGTGCCTTGGTGGCTGAGCTCATCTGCACCATCCTTTTTGTATTCATCGGCGTCGGTACCGCCATGGCTGCCGGTTCTCTCTCCTCTCAGCGTCTCTTCTGGCGTTTAAAATCGACAATTTCTCTTCAAGCGTGACGGATTTTTCTCTGTCAAGGTATAGAAATCACTCTTTTTTTTAAATTTTTCCCATCTGGACTTTTACTCATCGCAGCCAATATCTTGTTCCATCTAGTATTTTTTGGAATGGGCAAATCTTACATTATTTCTAAAGATTTGAGATTCGTGCGCTTCTCATTCTTGCTTTCCTTTTCTTCTTTCTTTAAAGTTTTATTTCTCCTCTCTGATTCTACTCAGATTTCGTGCATGATCTCTTCCTTTCTACCTTTCCATGGTATCCATTTTCCTAGGGCTACAACTCGGGTTGGGTTTTGTCGGGTTAAGGGTCGGGTCGGGTTGGGTTTAGGGTATTACAATCTCGGGTTGGGTTGGGTTCACTAAATCGGGTTTTTGATTCGGGTCGGGTCGGGTTGGGTTCAAAATAGTGTGAGTCGGGTTAGGGTTGGGTTTATTAAAACCCGGCCCGCCTGACCCGAGTTACAGCCCTACACCAGCCTTACAGTCCATGGCAGCATGGGACCCATTAATACAATGCTAGTGTGCTTTTCTTTGAATTTTCAGCCTCTCGTCCTTCTTCTTCATGTGGTTGATAGTACTTGATACTGCCTAATTATTAAAAGAGATAAATTTTATATGATTAAATTCTGTAAGACCCTGATCCAGCTCAGATGGTCGAGTCCACTAAGGGTCAGGCCCAAGTGAAGAGAGTGGAGTGGGAGTATGTTTGTGTGTTTAAGGGTGGAAAATAAGGTCACACATAGGAAGTTGAGGAGTTTGAGAGGGGTTTTATAAGCAGCCTTGTCCTTCGCTTCCAGCAAGAGGCATTTTGGACCCGGACTTGGGCTGGATCAGATCCAAAAACCATGCAGGCTCGCGTGTGTGCACGTGTGTGCGCGTATCAGCCCACAGCAGACAGTATCTTGCTGGGCCGAGCCCCAAGCCTTTTTTATGGGCCGTACTGTTATAAATGGTATCAGAGCCGAGTTCAGCACTCGAACTGTGTGGGCCTACTGCCTTCCAATAGATTCATTTGGTCTAGCCGGGGACGGCTCTGGGCTTGGGGGGGTGGATTGTGAGACCCTGACCCGGCCCAGACGGCCGAGTCCACTAAGGGCCAGGCCCAAGTGAAGAGAGTGCAGTGGGAGTGTGTTTGTGTGCTTAAGAGTGGAAAATAGGTCACACATCGGAAGTTGAGGGGTTTGAGAGGGGATTTATAAGCAGCCTTATCCTTCGCTTCCAGCAAAATGCGTTTTGGACCCGGACTTGGGCTGGGTCCGATCCAAAAACCGTACATGCTCGCGCATGTGCACATGTGTGCCCAAAGCGGACAATATCTTGCTGGGCCGAGCCCCAAGCCCTTTTTATGGGCCGAGTTGTTACAAATTCACTAAGAATGAAATTTAAAATTATGACTTTAAGACTATTCATTTAATAGAAGCCCAACGTAAAACCCTCATAAATGATACTCACTGTCTTTAGGCCACATCAGGTGAGGTCACGAGAGTTTGAATTTGACACTTTCCATTTTCTAAGACGAGAGATTATTAATTGAAGTACGTACTGTAACGCCCGCCCCTTTTCACCGTAAAATCAGAGTACTTTTTTTTTTTAAATAAAAGTGACAAAGGGCGCGGACGTCACGACGCGAGTTAAGTTCCGAGCTTCTAAAGCCCGGCCCTTAACTGGCCAACCCTACGCGTGCGTGGAACATAAGTCCACGAGTACGGTTCACGCGTAGCAAGTAAGCTCACGGAACATAATAATAAGTGCGGATGATCATAGAACTATCCTACCAGTTCTTCAGATAGCTGTTATTGTAGGAAAACTCCACCAGTGGTAAATGATCCTCCCATCTACCCTTAAAGTCTAGCATGCATGCTCTCAGCATATCCTCCAATGTCTGTATTGTCCTCTTCGACTGTCCATCAGTCTGTGGATGAAATGCTGTGCTAGTTAATACGTCGGTCCCCATAGCCGACTGTAAGCCCTGCCATACTCTGCCGGTGAATCGGCCATCCCTGTCAGACACAATAGACCGGGGAATGCCATGTAACCTGATGATCTCCCGGATGTACCGTCGACCCAAAGTCTCTGATGAATCCGTCATCTTGATGGGAAGGAAATGTGCAGACTTGGTCAACCGGTCCACTATGACCCATATTGCATCGTTGCCCTTGGATGACCTTGGCAACCCTGTTACAAAGTCCATGGATATGTGTTCCCATTTCCATTCTGGCACCGGTAAGGGTGCGAGTAAGCCCGGTGGCTTCTGATGTTCTGCCTTAACCTGCTGACAGGTTAAGCAACAAGCAACAAACTCTGCCACGTCTTTCTTAAGTCCATGCCACCAATAGTGCCTCTTAAGATCATGGTACATCTTGGTGCTGCCCGGGTGAATAGAGAGTTTTGTTTGGTGTGCTTCAATCAGCAACTCTCTTCTGCAATTCTTAGGCACATATGTCCTACCTCGGAACATAAGACCCTGTCCCGGTCGTAATTCCCATTCCGGTACAACTTTACCGGTAGACATCTTAGCCCATATCTCTTCCACCTCTGGATCTGTTCGTTGTTCCCGTTCAATCTCGGAGACCATGTGGGATCGTATGATCAGATTATATATGGTTCCATGATTATCCAGATAGAGTTTAAACTCTCTGATGGTATTCAACACCTCCCATTCTGTTCTGATCATACTGGCTACTGTTGCAGGTGATATGCGGCTGAGAGCATCCGCCACTTTGTTCGCCTTGCCAGGATGATACCGGAGTGCGAACTCATAATCTGCCAAGTATTCCATCCATCTACGTTGTCTCATGTTGAGTCAATCAAAGTAAATTAACCCGGCCCCCGTGCAGCGGACTCCGAAGAGTCGGTCGGTTGGGATTCTTAGCCGTCAGTGAGACGTGCAACCGTCTTAATCTTACTTTAAGAGATTCATCCTTCCGAATTCGCTCTGATACCAATACCTTATTACATACACATAATTAGTCCATATTTTAACCATTTCTAAGCCCATACATCATATCTTAGTGGGTTGCTTCATTTTGATCAATATTTACGGTTTTGCCACTACCTCTTCTCCATGGTTAATCAACCACTCACCCTTGCCTAACTAAGTTCATAATTGATTATAAACTTGGATACCTAACTTAGGTCCATTAATGATCCATTCAATTATGTCACATGACCATTAAGATTAGCCATTTAATTAATCTAACCTTATTCATTTAAACCAATCCAAAACCCCATACTTAACCCTTTAAATGGTTCACCAATGGGCCATGGGTTCAAAATACCCAATTCATCAATTTTTCCCATTTTGTTTTCTTTGGCCTACTTATACATTTGAACCCATCACAAGCCCTTCCATGAAGGGGCTTAACTTATACATTTCAATCATCATCCTTTATCACACTTTAAATCCATTTACAATCATCATCAAACCATCATAAAACCATCATTTTCCCCATTTTTTGTACTCATTTAAACTACCATTACACCACCATAGGGTTCGGCCATTCACCATGGCCGAACCCATGGTTCATGATCCAATAATTTTAACCTTAAACACTCCATTATAATTTCCTCAATTGCCTACATTTAATCATTTTAAAACCCTAAAACCATAAACATTCTCCATGCTTCCATTTTTACATAATTAAATTACACAATGTCCTCCATACCTTAAAACCCTAAGAAAATCACACATTACCTTCCAATTCCACATAATTCCATGCTTAATAACTTAATTACATTACATTCCTTAATCCATTTATTTTTTCCTTAAACTAACCCTAATTTACCCATTAGGGTTTTGTCCACTTTCCATCCTTCAAATTGATGGATTTTAAATCCATAGCATAAAATCAATAGGCCACCATTAAATTTACAAAATAAATCCCAAATCTCAAACCCTAAAAATCCAAAATTTCTTGTTTAAGAAATACTCACAATCCGTCGTCTCCTCCGATTTCCGCCGCTCCCGTCGGCTTCCTTAGCCTCCTTTCTCCTTCCTTTTAATCTTTGGTAGGTCAAGATGCTTGATCAATGGTGGAAACCTCCAAGCTTAGAATTTGCCAAGGTAGGGTTTACTTGAGGGAGGGAAAGGAGGAGATGATGGGAAAGAAGATCTCAACCTTTAATCTTGAAGTGGTGGCCTTTTGTTTTGAATTTTTCTTCTCTTCTTAGCTTCCTTTTCTTAATTTCCTTCTTCTCTTCTCCTTTTTTTTTTTTTCTCCTTCACTTGGACATGGGACGTCAATGGAGGAGTGGGAGGGATGGAGTTAGTGAAAATGAACATGAGAAAGAAAAAAAATCAAACTTATCCCCATTTGATGACCTCATTTTCACTTTACATTAATTTTTCACCAACCAAAGATATTTTAAGATATTTTAATCTCTTTATGGTGGTGGTTATCTAAACCACCACCAAGCCCAACGTGTCTTGCCTTTGAGGTGGGGTAGCTTGGTCTCCCATTTGACCAATTTAGCCACCAATTTAATAATTTAAGTATTTAATTAATTTGGTAATTAACTTAGGTTAATTCATTTTTATTTAACCTAATTCCCATTATTCCACCCATGGTTGACCAAGTCAACCATGGTGGCTGGCCCCACCAATCATTGGCCCACTCGCCACCTCACTTGATGAGGTGGAGGTGGGTCCCGCTTGGCCACACCACCATTGTTTAATTCCAAATTACTTAGGGTGATTAAATTTCATTAAGCCCACTCTAAATGGATCACCATTGGGCCCATGGCCCAATTACATTTCCCACTAGCCCATTTACCTTAGAGCTTAACCATCTTGACCCATTGGGTCCCAAATGGGTATTCGACCCAATTTGACCATTCTTGACCCATTTAAATAAATTTAAATCCAAACCATAGTCTATTGGGCCACACTTGGGCCTTTATCCAATTTTGGCCCATTTACCATTTATTCCACCAATTTTCTAATTTCCACCATAAAAAAAATAAATAATAACACATATATATTACTTTACAATTTCCGGGCCATTACACGTACTTTTTGGATATTAAACAGTGAAACTATTTTTCTTCCCATCTCAACTTCTTCATACATCTTATGATCATAGTATCATACCACTCAGTAAATTTCAAGAAAAATAATTGAAGCAATCACCATGACGACCATTACCACTATCTTTCTCATATTACCACTGATATCATTAAAACTTTTGAATCTTAGATATCAAAGAGTAGGACGATTAAAATAGTAATTCCACTAAGGAATACTCTCATTTTATTTAGATTTTTACTTTTCATAAGCTAAAAATAATAAACAGCTCCTAAGTACTCTGTCTTTTCTTCCCATGACTAGAAAGAAGTTGGACTCCTCTGAAGCCATGAGTGGCAATCGATTAGCTATAAACTCCTTGTCTTTCAGGTCATTCATATATTCATTTTGAACAATTAATTCAGATTATTTAGCCAGTTTACAAATCAATCAATACGAACCCACTTTTATACATGTTGGGTTTGGGTCAAGTTGGTGGACTTCTTTACTGATTAATTAATTTATTTTAAAGAGTAATTCCACTCATTTATGAAATGAGTGGATTGGTCCATTTATTAAAAAAGTCAAGTTACTTCGTTTTCTGTGGATTGGTCCATTTATTAAAAAAGTCAAGTTAACCTTGTTTTCTGGTGAAATATAAAGAAACAAGCAACACTTATTACAGAAAAAATTACGTGAAGAACCCGGGAAAAACTATAGGAAAAAATCGAATTAATCCACTATATCAAATCAAAAAGTATAATGTTATTCTCAAGCTTATATCCAAAATCTGAGGTATTACAATTTTAAAAAGAAAAATATTGTGTTAAGTTCATACCATTGATAGTCAGTGAGATTTTGACTCCTCGGACAGTGGATACCAGGGAATCCTCATCCGAATCATAACATTTGCATAAAACTCCTTCATGAGGATGGGATGGTATGGATATCGGAGTTCCAAGAAGCGCCGCCAGCCAAGACCATACATTTAATATTGTGGACAATACAAGTACAACTTTTTTTTCACTATTAAATTAAAGATAGATATCTCATTTAAGATTAAGAATTTCTAATTTTATGATTTATATAACATATAAACATATGTAGAGACATTGCATAAAGTAATAATGGTTAATAGGATTTAACAGTTACAAAACGAACTCAACTTAAAGATTAATTATCTTATTAGGATGAATAAATTTCTAATTTTATTATTTATTATTTTAATGAATAAACATATTAAGTCAACAATTTCTCATAATAATGATGGTTAATAGGAGATCGCCTTCATTTAATTATCAACCCCATCCATTGTTTCAATGTCGATGGTCATTGGCTCTCTACAAGCTTCCCATTATCATGTTGATTCCACTGTGATTCCCATCCTATAGATGCCACTTTACTGGGCCCATTTTGATCCCTTCGTCAAGTAGGCCAACCTCAATCCTAACTCCTATCATGGATGGGCCAACTCTGATTTACATAAATGGGTGAAAACCATCTCCCTCTCAAACTATGTTTTTCTTTTGAATTAACGTGTGGAAAATTCATATAAAGTTCTAATAAAACTCATACGGATGAGCTCATTACCCTTATGGCACACCAAAATTAAGCTATGAGTGCTCGAACCCACAACCTCCCACTTTAAAAAAATCATTTTCTTATTAACAATGACAGAAATAGGCATCCCAACATACTAATTTACAAAAAAAAAAACCCTTTTTTACCATAATTAAGAAAATAAAATAGCAACGAGAAATATATCAAGCAGAGAGTTGCCAATGAGAAAGGTTTCAATCAAATCCCTGTTGATATGTGGCTCGATTTAACTCAGCCCAACTCAGCCCATCACTGAGTTGTTATTTATGGTTCTATTTAATTTAGCCCATAACTGAGTTAGAAAGCTATTGGGCTGTAGCCTTTCATTATATATATGTAATTACTCCTTATATGAGGAGTGAGAGTGAGGAAAGGGATAGAGCATATAGACTCCACATTGTAACCTCTCATTTGGACTTAGTGAAAACTCTTCTCTGTGTTGCCCGTGGACGTAGGCTTTTAGCCGAACCACGTAAATCTGCGTGTTATTGATTGTGTGATTTATTTTATTGTTAGTTTTTCCGCTGTAAATCTCAACAATTGGTATCAGAGCGTCAGGTTCGTCGGATTGTCAGGTTCGTCGGAGGATCGACAGGGCGAAATCACACAGACCGTCGGCTGAAGAGGATATTGTTCCATTGGATTTTTTTTTTACTGTGAACGCACTGTTCACAGATCTGAAAAAAAAAAAAAAAGGGTTTTCATCCTTAGTTTGGTTTGGTCTCTGGAAGGGTTTCGGTTTTACAGACCAAATCCGCAGCGGCGGAAGAGAAGAGGAATCCGATTGTCATCCTCCCTTGCGCAGATCAGATCTGATCTTTGCATCAAGAAAAGGGGTTTCCGATCCCGTCGCCTGGTGAACAGAGGCCGAGCAGCAGCTGCGGCGGAAAGGCATCGGCTGGAAAGGGTTCCCTTCAATCCATCGGCTAAGGGTTTTCCCGAGATCTGGAACAGAGGGCTGCACGGTACGAGCCAGCCGGCCGGAGGCAGCATAGAGGGAAACAACCGCAGATCTGAGATCAGATCTGCAGTTTCCAGACCCAGACGGCAGATCAAAACTGCAGATCTGTAGTTTTTTTGGCAGAGAAGTTGCAGCAACCGGCGGACAGAGGCCGAGCTGCGAGCAGTGGCGGCGGAAGGGTTTTCCCCATTCAAATCTGAGATCCAGCGGCGATCGACGGAGACCAAAACCCAGATCTGATTTCTCAGATCTGAGCAGAGACAGCCAGCAGTGGCAATCGGAGAAGACAGACCGGCCAAGGAAGAACGGCAGCATCCAGAGGTGTCGTTGGCATCTACCGGTTTCGGGTTTGCAGAGGGATCTGATCTCTCGTATCAGATCTGTAGTGAAACAGCCGTGCATAGCGCAGGGGTTTCTCGGTTTCGAAGTCGGCCGGAGGAAAAGAGGCTCGGGAGATTTGATTAGAGAAGGCAGCGGCGACGGAAATCTCCGCAGCAGGAGGCCGAGCAGTAGCGGCGACGGCAAGCAGCGCAGAGGAGCAGCCGGCGAAAAAAAAAAAAAAAAACAGATCTGGTTTTTTTTTTTTTCAGATCTCGATCTGGGAAAGAAAAGAAAAGAAAAAAAAAAAAAATCTCGGTTCAGTGGTCCGCACGACCACCATTTCAGCTGCAGCTGCGGGATCACCAGTTCCGGTAGCCCGCAGGACCACCATTTCCCGTGCACCGAGGGACTACAGATTAAGGTACTCCTGCAGAGCGGAAATCAACGGTCCAGATTTGTTTTGCAGTTTCCGGAGTCACCAGGACTCGGAATTGAGATCCGTCTTCGCCTGTACGATCGTGGCAGTGAGATCTACACAGTGACCGGTGTGGATCTGGTTTCTGGAGGAATCAACAGTGAGCGCCAAGCAGTGGCGTTTGTAAAAAGGAGATCAGCTGAGTTCTCTTTTCTCTTATTTTTCCATCACTGTCATTTATTTTTTACACATTATTCTGCTATGTGTATGATTGAACCACCCAAGTGGTGAGGAGTTAGGGGGAAATCGGTTGGATGCCAGCAGTAGATCCCTAGGTTTTGTGCAGGGCTACATTGTGCAGATTACTGTTTGTGCAGTTTGCTGAGTGCTTAGCTGATGTCAGAAAAATTGTCCCCTGAACCTTCAACCTCTAAGTCTTCAACTGTATCAAGAACTATGGTTTCGAATGCAAAATTCGAGGTGGAGAAGTTTGATGGAACAAACAACTTCGGCATGTGGCAATGCGAAGTTATGGATGTCCTGTATCATCAGGAGTTGGATATTGCTCTAGAGGAAGAGAAACCAACAGATATGGAGCAAAAAGACTGGGTGAAGATCAATCGCCAAGCTTGTGGTACCATTCGGCTTTGTCTCGCCAAAGATCAGAAATATTTTGTTATGAAGGAGAATTCAGCTAAGAAGTTGTGGGAGATGTTGCAAGACAAGTATATGACTAAGAGTGTGTTGAGAATCGTCTCTATCTAAAGAAAAGGCTCTTCCGGTTTGACTATAAGGAAGGAACTTCTATGACTGATCACTTAACTGCTTATAACAAAATTCTTGCTGATTTGCAAAATTTAGATGTTGAAATTTTGGATGAAGACAAAGCAATATTGTTATTGAATTCCTTGCCTGAGCAGTATGATCATCTGACTACCACACCCTATTGTATGGGAAAAATGAGATTAAATTTGAACTTGTGGTGAATGCATTGATCAATAATGAGTATCGAAAAAAGGACAAACATGCCCAAAGATACTCAAAGTCAGAGGCTTTGACAGTTAGAGGCAGATCACAAAACAAGAAATTTGGTAATCGGTATAAGTCTCGTTCAAAGACGAGAGGAGCATCAACATCATCTAATAGAAGAAATCTTGCTAGGGATGAGTGTGCCTTTTGTCGACACAAAGGCCATTGGAAAAAGGATTGTCCAATATTGAAAAAGAATGACAAGAAGAATCCAACTGCAAATGTTGTTCATGTTATAGATGATGATACTGAGTTAGCAATGATTGGCTCATCATTGCCACACCATTCTGAGGAGTGGATTTTAGATTCGGGTTGCACTTATCATATGTGTCCCAACAGGGACTGGTTTTCCAGCTTTGAGGAGTTGGATGGTGGATCAGTTTTTATGGGTAATGATAATACCTGTAAAACAAAAGGGATAGGTAAAATCCGTTTGAGATTGCATGATGGAGCAATCAGAGTGTTGACAAATGTTCGATATGTACCAGATTTAAGAAAAAATCTCATTTCATTGGGTGCTTTAGAATCCAAAGGTTTTAAAATTACCTTGGAATGTGGAGTTCTAAAGGTTGTCATGGGTGCATTGGTAGTGATGAAAGGTACCCGACAGAATAATTTGTATTTCTTGAAAGGAAGTACTATTGTAGGTGGAGCAGTGACAGTCACTGATAGTAAAGAAGATGTTGGTTCTGACACCACAAAATTATGGCATATGCGTTTGGGTCATGCGGGTAAGAAAGCTTTACAAGGTTTGGTAAAGCAAGGACTGTTGAAAGGTGCTAAGACCTGCAAACTTGGATTTTGTGAACATTGTGTTCTGGGCAAGCAGACTAGAGTCAAGTTTGGCACAGCTATTCATCGCACTGAGGGGATATTAGATTATGTTCATACAGATGTATGGGGACCTACCAGAGTTGCATCTTTGAGTGGTAGGCATTGGTTTGTTTCTTTTGTTGATGACTTCTCTAGACGAGTGTGGGTGTATCCCATGAAACACAAAAGTGAAGTCTTGGATGTGTTCCTGAAGTGGAAGAAAATGATTGAGACTCAGACTGGCAGAAAAATCAAAAGGCTCAGGTCAGACAATGGTGGTGAGTACAAGTCAGATCCATTCATGCAGATATGTCAGGCGGAGGGGATAGTGAGACATTTCACAGTCAGTGACACTCCGCAGCAGAATGGGGTAGCAGAACGGATGAACCGTACTTTATTGGAGAAGGTACGGTGTATGTTGTCCAATGCTGGATTGGACAAAGCATTTTGGGCCGAGGCAGTATCATATGCATCTCATCTCATCAATCGGTTGCCTACAGCTGCAAATGAGGGTAAAACACCCATTGAGGTATGGTCTGGATCACCTGCTACAGATTATGATTCTTTGCATGTATTTGGTTGTCCAGCATATTTTCATGTCAAAGAAAGTAAATTGGACCCTAGAGCCAAGAAAGCTATATTCTTAGGCTTTAGCAGTGGTGTGAAGGGGTTTCGACTTTGGTGCCCCGAATCGAAGAAGTTGATTCTTAGCAGGGATGTTACTTTTGATGAATCTGTTATGTTCACTCAGAACAAGCATAAGGTTGATCAGAAGGAGAACAAGACCAAGGGTGTTTCACAACAGGTGGAGTTTGAGGCTCCAGTGACTTCAGTGATACCTGTTCAGACAGGTGATAGTCTCACAGATGATTCAGTTGGTGAGGACACAGTTACAGATGAGGCTCCAGTTCAGGAGTCTACACAGCAGCCAGACTCCATTGCAGTCAGTAGACCAAGAAGAGAGATTAGAAAACCTGCACGGTTCACAGACATGGTGGCATACGCACTTCCAGTTGTTGATGATGATATTCCGTCTACATACAGAGAAGCTATGAGAAACTCAGAAAGTGTAGAATGGAAGGATGCAATGAGTGAGGAGATGCAGTCTCTTCACAAGAATCAAACTTGGGAGTTGGTACAACTTCCAAAGGGCAAGAAAGCAATTGGTTGCAAGTGGGTATACACCAAGAAAGAGGGTTCTACAGGAACAGACAGTGTGAGATTCAAGGCTAGGTTGGTAACTAAAGGCTATGCACAACAAGAAGGGATAGACTACAATGAGATTTTTTCTCCAGTTGTTAAGCACTCTTCTATTCGTATTTTACTAGCTTTAGTTGCACAGTTTGATCTTGAGTTAGCACAACTCGATGTCAAAACTGCTTTCTTACACGGTGATTTGGATGAGGAGATATACATGTCTCAACCTGATGGTTTTAAGGTTCTTGAAAAAGAAAATTTGGTTTGTAAACTGAGAAAGTCGTTGTATGGTTTGAAACAGTCTTCAAGGCAGTGGTACAAGCGATTTGATCGGTTTATGATAGGGCAGAAGTACACAAGAAGCCATTATGATCATTGTGTGTATTTTCGTAAGCTACGTGATGGTTCCTTCATATATTTGCTTTTATATGTGGATGACATGCTCATAGCCTGTAAGAGCAAGTTAGAGATTGACAAATTAAAGACTCAGTTGAGAAATGAGTTTGAGATGAAGGATCTTGGGGAAGCTAAGAAAATACTTGGTATGGAGATTGACAGAGATAGAGTGAAGGGCACAGTGTGTTTGTCACAAAAACAATATCTGAAGAAAGTATTACAGCGTTTTGGTATGGATAAAAATACAAAACCTGTAAATACACCATTAGCCTATCACTTTAAGCTTAGTGCTTTGATGTCTCCTCGCACAGATAAGGAGCGTGAGTACATGGCTCAGGTTCCATATGCGTGTGCAGTTGGTAGCTTGATGTATGCTATGGTGTGTACTAGGCCCGACATTTCACAGGCTGTCAGTATAGTGAGCAGGTATATGCATGATCGAGGAAAGATGCATTGGCAAGCAGTGAAATGGATTTTACGGTACATTCTGGGTACCGTAGATGTTGGTTTAATGTTTGAGCGGGATGATCAGTTTGGTCGACATGTGGTTGGTTATGTGGATTCGGACTATGCTGGTGATTTGGATAAACGCCGGTCTACTTCAGGCTATGTGTTTACACTTGCTAGAGGGCCAGTGAGTTGGAGGTCGACGTTACAGTCTACAGTTGCTCTTTCTACTACTGAGGCAGAGTACATGGCAGTGACAGAGGCCATTCGTGAGGCCATTTGGCTACATGGGTTGCTTGAGGACTTGGGTCTTACACAGAAGCACGTGGATATCTATTGTGATAGTCAGAGTGCTATTCATTTAGCAAAGAACCAGGTTCATCATGCACGAACAAAGCACATCGATGTCCGTTTCCATTTTGTTCGAGAGGTTGTCAATGAAGGTGTTATTCTCCTTCAGAAGGTTGGAACTGCAGATAATCCTGCAGATATGCTGACCAAGGTGGTAACTGGGATCAAGTTCAAGCATTGCTTGGACTTGATCAACATCCTGCATCTTTGAGCACCTTCGGGTGCGTGGCACCTTCGGGTGCATTTGATGGCAGCACAGTTTGTTTGTTCACTTGTGATTGTTGGGCGTGAGATTTTCATGCCAAGGTGGAGATAGTTGAGAGGTGAGGAGGAGATGGCCTGTAAATCTCGCCAAGGTGGAGATTGTTGATATGTGGCTCGATTTAACTCAGCCCAACTCAGCCCATCACTGAGTTGTTATTTATGGTTCTATTTAATTTAGCCCATAACTGAGTTAGAAAGCTATTGGGCTGTAGCCTTTCATTATATATATGTAATTACTCCTTATATGAGGAGTGAGAGTGAGGAAAGGGATAGAGCATATAGACTCCACATTGTAACCTCTCATTTGGACTTAGTGAAAACTCTTCTCTGTGTTGCCCGTGGACGTAGGCTTTTAGCCGAACCACGTAAATCTGCGTGTTATTGATTGTGTGATTTATTTTATTGTTAGTTTTTCCGCTGTAAATCTCAACAATCCCAACACTAGTATTCCATCAGATTTTTCTCAATGCAGTGAAATCATATGCTCTTCTGTCGGTAATTTTATTGAATTTTTTTTTTTCTGTAACATAGATATCCTCACTTCTCATTGGAGGTGAGACTAATCCTCTCATCATAAAGAGTGGCTCGGAGGGATTGAACGTGATTGTTTACACATGTCAAAGGTTTGTTTGATAAGAATAATAAATCTGAATGCTTTGTTTAGTTTGTAACAAAGTATGGACTGGTAGCTCTTGTTCACTAACATGGAAATTGTGATTTTAACACAACAAATCACAGAAAATACTTACCGGGCTTGAATATCGGACATTGTTATCTGATTGACAGAGTATCTTTTGGCACTTGTTGAAGATCCATTTGATACAGGGACAACATTCCCCGTATAAAATGCCGGTTTTGTCGGTGAAGGAAGAGCTACAGATTCACTCCCAAGCATGTGAAAAACCGTCGACATAGTTGGTCGGTTCGCCGCATCGTCTTGTGCACAAAGTAGTCCAATATGAATGCATTTCAATGCTTCATCAACTGAACATGTCTCTATTATTTGTTGATCTATCAGCTCCAACCTTTGCCCACAACTCCAAACTTGCCATGCCTGCAATTATCACATTTAGGGAATTGAAAAATTCAAACTCGATGATATTTAGAATGTGGAGTCTCCAGGTTTTCACATATTTAAAAAGAAAAAATAGAAGAAATCATGAAGCTCTACATATGTGAGAAGGCTGTGAGCTTGTTCCCCAACCACGAAGAGACCATTCCTTTTGCCGGTCACAATCTCTAGCAACAGAACTCCAAAACTAAAAACATCTGACTTCACAGAAAATAATCCTTCCATAGCATATTCTGGAGCCATATATCCACTGTTTATAATCAAAAGTTTAAAAAATAATAATCAATGATGGCATATAATGAAAAGTTAGCTTCCAACTTTAATATTATTGGAGTTTGGATATTGTAAGACTCTCAAAGTCTTACATACATAAAATGTAGGTTTAGCTAATTGTCAATGTGTACTGAGTAGAGAACAAAACATTGAACTTACTATGTTCCAACTACTCGGTTGGTGTTTGCTTCACCTTGATTTCCTTGAAAAATCCTTACCATGCCGCAGTCTGAAATCTTAGGATTCATTTCATGATCCAATAGAACATTGCTCGCTTTCATATCTCTATGTATAATTTTGAGACGTGAATCCTCATGAAGATATAGAAGACCACGTACTATTCCAACAATAATATTGTAACATCTTCTCCAGTCTAATTGTATACGCTTGTTTGGATCTGACAAAAGAAAAATGGGACATATGCTGATTAGTTTGAGATGCAAAACTAAGTATAATTATCACATTTAAGTTAAAAACTATTTAATTTGGTAGAGAAAGAGAATATCATTAATTTTAATCTTTTGATAAGAGAAATAAGGAGTCATTTTTTTTATGGTTAAAAATATCCCACAATACTTACTAGATTGTATAAAGCATAATATAGACACACTTTTCAAACGAATACAACAATAAAGAAATTGAAAAAGAACTCACTGAACAAAAAGAAGTCAAGGCTAGTGTTGGGCATGTATTCGTAGATGAGTAGCTTCTCATTTTTCTCAATGCAACAATATAAAAGTCTTACAAGATTTTTGTGTTGAAGTTTTGCTATTAAAGTAACCTCATTTTTGAACTCTTCTAAACCTTGTCCCGAACTCCTTGAGAGCCTTTTCACTGCTATTTCCTTCTCATTTGGTAGAATGCCCTAAAAGAAAATATAACTAAATTAGCATAAATTATCTCAAGAGAATAGCCTCAAAATGAGGCAACAAAATTAGATTAGAGCATCTAAAGAAAGATCATAAAGAAAATTAGATAACAAAATTAGTTTAGTCCCTTAATTTAAACTCATTTTGAGAGAGAAAGAGAGAAACATTCTATTATTCAAGAATATCAAAGTTTAACACCCTAAAACTAACTCTTAAGATAGTCTGGTGGCGTTGAAAATTGGTAGGTAAGACCTCAAGTGACCTTGACACCGATCATCTAAATTTGTTGATCTCACACCAAAACACCTATCTATGTCTACTTGTATTAATCCACAGTTTGTTCTATACATGTGATAGGTTAGTTATGTTTTTAGTTTCACCAGCACATCTTCACCGTTGATTTGCTTCTGCTCCACAAGATGATGCCATCCGACTATGGGATTATCTAGTTATTAAGTATTTTAGCACAATAATTGCAAACTCAAGTGGTTAACCTACCTAAGTTTGAGGAGGGATGATAGGATACATTAGAGTGTTTATTGAGTTAGGATTCTAAGTTTATCTTAATTTTGATTAAGAGATATCTTTGGTTTAGGATTAGATTTGCACTTTGAGTTTGTTTGTAATTATGTCAGTTTATATATATAGATGTATCTTAATGAATTAATCAAGCAATTAACTATTTAAGAAAATCATCTTCTTTCACATCTCCTTCCAATGTGAGATTTGTTCGCAGCAGCCCCAACAATCTCTAACTCGAATTTCAATTGAATTGGATACAAGTGCATTACACAAAGAGTAAGTTTGTACCAAGAGAAATACAAAAATAGGGGCCATTGAGTCCAATATTGACGTCATAAACTTAAAACCATGTGGAAATAATTTGATCTTGAGCTTAAAGGAGATTAATCTAAATTTAAATTGTATTACCTTGTAAACAGGGCCAAATCCTCCTTCTCCGAGCTTATTTTCATTTGAGAAATTATTAGTGGCTGCTACAATAAAACTTCGGATGAATTTGAAAAATTAAGGTCCATTTTGACCTATTTTATCTGAAACTTTAGTAATTTTTACTTTTGGTTAATTTTTTTTTTATCATCCCATTTGACGTCTAGTCCTACTTTATATAACAGTGATATATATCCGTCATTTACCATTATATATAATAGCCATACCTATCATATCAGTCGGTACCCGAACCTATAGATATGTTGGTAGAAATTATTAGCTCATTAGGTCAACCAATAAAAATTAATTATTGTGGAGTAGAGAAAATACAATATAAAATATTATAAATTAGTTGTCACCCATATTACAAAGTGAGAGATTGTACGGATTCAAGCCTCGTGATCTAAATTTAAGTGTGACTTAGGGTGTAGTGGGCTCATGAGAATTTTAATAGGACTCGATTTTGATGCCTACTTTTAAATCTGAAAGGATGATATTATGATGTCTTAATATATGAGAGAGAATGATCACATCATGCAAAGCACAAAACTCAAAAGGCTTATCAATCTCAATCTTACATACAAAGAATAATAAAAAAAAAAATTTTAAAAATCTCTTCTTTTTAAGATTAAAATATCTAGATTTTTTAGAATATTTAATTAATATTTAGAGTATGTGCAAACCTCTCTGCCTAAACATAATAAAAGTCAAAACACTTTTAAAGAAAAGTCTAAGGGGAAATCTCCAAATTTCTAATGGATATAACTAATGGACTAAGCTTCTTGTACATGATTTTAGATTTCCAAATTAGGGAGAGAAAATCTCTACTGGATTCTCCTAAAATAATACTAAATTAATCTATAAAATGGGAAGATGGACAAAAAACCTTGACATAAGTAATAACGAAGAAAAAGGAAATCCTACACACTGATTATGTTTCTACTTTTAAAATTATATTTTTACTCTCTCTTTTAATTTAGAAAGCTTAAAAAATATAACTTTTTAATTTATTTTAGGTGATTTATCAACCTCTCATTCATGTTTAGACATTTTTCACTTGACTCATCAAATTGGTCTGAAAAGCAGCGGCAGCTAACACTGTGACATTGTTACCATGATAAAATCAATTAAATAAAATGATTGGACGATTCATATGGGTGAATTCAACTGGTTGCATTCGATCTCAGGAAGTGAGAGATTATGGATTTGAACTCCCATAGTTTAATCTTGGTGACTTAGTGTACTTTAAGAGTAGTGGACTCATCTATAAGAGTTTTAGTAGGACTGTGTTTGAATTTCTCACACATTAATAAAAAAAAAATACTTAGATAAGAATATGTTGTAGCTTGGATTTGAAATTCAAATGCCCATTTTCAATCGTCATGGACTTGAAATTCAAATGCCCATTTTCAATCGTCATTCCATGCCTGATAAATAAAAAAAATAAAAACAGTACTAGACAGACCTAAAAGGCATTGCCCCGCCTCCTTAAACAAAAATCTTGTCCGACCCCATTTAAGTTGGGTTCAGACTGAATTTGGACAAATAAACATCTCTAAAAAAATGAATGAAGGAGAACCCATCCCTTATTGCAGGCTACCCATACAGACACTTGAGTTTTCTTTCTCTACATATTCGATTTCAAAAAATCGTGTGAAATTACCATTTTATCCTTCGTTATTAAAGAAAAAATGACTCTACATATGATTCGAACGAACGTGTGGTTCGTTCGAATGAATTACATGTTCGTTTGAATGGGTTCCTTCTAACGATGGTTGTAGAGTGAGATTTTCAAGTGAGCTCGTTTCTCGACCGATTTTTACAAACAAGGTATCAAAATTCATCTACTCTGAATTTTATGAGTTCCGGGACTGATTTTAAGTGAAAAGGGTATAGTTTTGGGTTTAAAAAATTGTATTCAAAGAATTAAGGAAAAATGGCATTCCCTCTTAATTTTTTGGGTACGATATTTGAAATCCAAAACTATACCATTTTCACTTAAAATCATTTCCAGAGTTCATAAAATTCAGAATAGATGAATTTTGATAACTCGTTTGTAAACATAATTCGAAAAACCCGAGTCACACGCGCAAAGGTTACAGTTGGCAAAGAGTCGGTTTCTCGACCTATTTTTACAAACAAGGTATTAAAATTCATTTATTCTGAATTTTATAAACTCTCGGACTGATTCTAAGTGAAAAGGGTATAGTTTTGAGCTTCAAATATCGTACCCAAAGAATTAAGAAGGAATATCATTTTCCCTAAAATTTTGGGTACAATTTCTGAAGTCCAAAACTATACCTTTTTTACTTAAAAGTAGTACCGGATTTCATAAAATTCAGAATAAATGAATTTTGATACCTTGTTTATAAAAATCTGTAATACCCCAACCAAAATTAGCGTATAATTACCTGATTAATTATAGTTGACTGTATTTAGTGCCAGTTAATCTGAGAGATTAACAAATGGGCTTTCTATAGAGTCAAAGTTGACTCGACCCGAGTTTAGAGTACTTGGACCCAACTCGTTAGTGTAGTGGGAAAGTTGAAATTTTCTAAACCCTCTCTGGTCGAGACCCTTCAAATAATCTGTGTTGGAAAATAAATTATTTGAGGTGTTTAAATTCTCAATTTTCACTCATTAACTTAGTTTTAAAATTCTAGATCAAAAAGAATTTTCCCGGTTGACATTTTGATGTGTAGAAGTGCGGATTTTTGTTTTAAAATATTAATTTTCTTAATATTTAAAAGTGTTAAGATAATTTTAAAAAGAAAAAAAAAAAAAAAAAAGAGACCACCGACATAGGGGTTTTTTTTTGTTAAAAAGAAAAGAGACCGATGCAGAGAGGAAAAAAAAAAAAAAGAAGAAGAAAGAAGCAAGGGCTTCTCAGCCTCCATCAATTCTTTCTTTTTTCTTTTCCCTCTTCACTTTCATCCTCCTTCTTTTTCAACCGATCCTTTCTTTTCCTTTTTTCCTTTTCTTTTACTTCTTTTATTCCTCCTCTTCTTCCTCTCCTTCCAACTGTTCTTGCTGCAACCGTGCTCAAGTTGGGGGTTTTTGCCGGGCTTTCAAACTTCATCATTTTTCGGTGGATTTCGACGATCAAGGTATACAAATTTATCTATTCGAAATTTTAGTAACTCCAGGACTGTTTGTTTTGTGAAATAGGTTGATTTTGGGCTTCATCTTTGGGTTTCTAGAATTTAGGGAAAATGCCCCTTTTCTTAATTATTTTGATTGATTTTAAAGGAAATTGATACTTTTAATTACTATGCATCGGGGTGCATTTTCAAGAGGGTTTAGCATTTTGTTTACTAAATTTGAAGAAAATGGTATAGATCAAATAATTGATCATTGGTTTGAGATTTTAATACCATGTTTTACATAGATTTTTAACTTATATATTTTGTGTATAAGTAACTGAAATTAAAAAGTTATATTAATTCTTAATTATTTTTATGATATGATTTTGAAAGTGATTATGTTCATAAATAATAAAGTGATTGTAAATACACCTATTTATCAGGTTGATTGTGTTTATTTAAACTTTTTAATTATTTCATAAAATTTTAAACTATGAGTAGTTAAAGATAAGTGGAGAAGGATGTATTCATTTTTGAGTTTCAGAATTTTAGAGAGGTTTTATCATATTGTTAAATATGAAATAAGACCGACTTAGACTATTTAAATTAAACCTCCACTCTTTCTCTTTTCAATTCCAAGGGTATATCCTGACACAACTATGTTCTGTCAGTCGGACTCATTGAGTTGTCGGTCGGGTCATCTTAGGTTCATATATAGGGTCTAACTCTGTCAATTATCTAATTGGAACAGTGGACCAGCTTTCTCTCTTTCCTTCACGCAAATCGAGGAACCTGTATAACGTCGTCGATCAAAGTGAGGAGACTCAACTATGACTTATTTGCATGTGCATGTGTGTATGCTTTATGTAATGTTCATATATACCTGATGGGTGTTATGATTGGAATATGTGGAATATGCAGGTGATTATCTGTTCATATTTATGAATGTCCCTGTGTTAACATGGTTATGCAGGTGTTGAGAATATGATTACTCTGGGTTGATAAGCCTGGACTTTTTACCAGTGAATGGTAATTGTGTATTTTTCTGTTTATATGAAATTTTGTTTATGGGGTGTGTTAAACATATACACTCACACGCTTGTTAAATGGGTCGAGCTCTTGCAAGATGCTGCATTCTGTCTGCCTTGACTTAATGCATTTGAGGATGAGTGGGATTCCTCAACAGGGTTGAGTGGGATTCCCTGGACCTATATAGTTGGGGTTGAGTGGGATACCCCAATGAGTCAAAGAAACAATGGTATGCATTAGGAATTGAAATAAAAGAATATTTGCCACATGTTTCGTTATATATTTCGACTGCATTGTAAACTTTAATTCTCTATCGCGTGCTATATCTATAATAGTTTGAGTTCTCTTCACTAGGCTAGAAGCTTACGTGTATCTTAATGCAGGACAAGATTTGAAGGCAGCGGAGGACCCTCCTGTAACGACCTAAGCTGTGGAACCTTTGAATTTTACTAAGTTGGTTAGGAATAGAATTTACTTAGATGACTTGTCATGTAATTATTGTCTAAGTTTACCACTTGGATATCCAGACTTGTATGTGTATACTTATGGTGTGCATTGTTATGCATATATTAGAACTTTCTGTGATAGTTTAACTTTTATGATCATATGGTCTCTTCATGGGCTTCGGTAGATCCGAGATCGGGGACATTCTGAGTTTAGGGATTAGTAAAAAAAAAAAAAAATTTGTCTTGTTCCGGGCCCACATATCGGGTCGGGGCGTGACAAAATCGATCGAAAAAATGGCTCACTTGAAAATCTCACTCCACATCCATCATTCGAAGGAACTCATTCGAACCATTCATTTGAATGAACCACATGTTTGTTCGAATGAAACATAGAGTCATTTTTTCCTTTAAAAATGAAAGGCAAAATGATAATTTCATCTAATTTTTTTTAAATCAAGTATACAGAGAAAGAAAATTCGGGTATCTGATTTGCCCTCACTGCACTGCATGAATAATTAAGGAGACTAGTGGGAATGAAGATTACGTAGCACAACTTGCAATCTCCTGCCTCAAGTGGAAAGTTTAAGTGCAATGAGTCTAGACACTTGACTCCTTCACACACGTCATTATCGAAGAAATTTCAAAGATGTTTAAATACAAACGTGAAACACTTTTGGAGTTGATTGATTAGACAACTGAAGAAAGTGATTTATAAATTAAAAGAAGAATTGCATTGAGTCAATTTTATTTTTTACCAAATAATATAATTAAATTTTAATTTTTTATTATCATAGATGATGATGATAGAATATAAGGTCTTTTAATTCATCATATATCATGATTTATCTTAATCTAATAGTCAATAGTCTTCATAAATAGTTGATAGTAAGGTCATCGGTAATTATTAAGAGGTTCAAATCTAACAATTTCCTTTAATTAAAATAGAATGTATATTTAAAATAAACTCTTCTTCATCTTAACTTATGGTGTGATAAATCTCATTTAATTATTTTGTCTATCGTTTTAAATACAAATTTTCTATCCATTTCATAGAGCAAAATATGAAAGAAGAAAGAACAACCTCAGAATTAACGTTGTCTTATCATCTGGTACAATAATTTCAAAATTTGATTAAACTAAATTTTAATAATCTAATAATAAAATAAAGTACAGAAACATCTTCTTATTTAGTTAAACTATATTTATGACCATCCTACATATTTCTCTCTCCTATTTTCTTTTATAAAAATCATCAATTTCGGCCGAAATTATTTTGCTTCAGTCCTTGAGAGCATGGGACCCATGAATACGATGCTAGTGTGCTTTTCTTTGAATTTTCAGCCTCTCCTCCATTTCCTTCGTGTGATTGGTAGTTGATAGTACTTGATAATGCCTAATTATTAAAAGAGATTGACTTTTATATGATGAATTCACTAAGAATGAAATTGAAAATTATGACTTTAAGACTATTGATTTGATAGAAATTCAGAGTAAAACCTTCATAGATGATACTCACAGTCTTTAAGCCACATCAAGTGAGGTCACAGGAGTTTGAATTTGACACCTCCTATTTTTTAAGACGAGGGATTACTTTTAGATATTAAACAGTGAAACTATTTTTCTTCCAATCTCAACTTCTTCATAGATCATAATATCATAATATATTCGGCCGAATTGACTTGAATGGATGGAATTTCACGTTGAGTTGTTTATGGACTTAAAAATACAACAATCTTTTTAAGACTCTGGGCTTTGAAATAAAATCTAAGCGTTGAAGATAATTTTGGGAAATTGGATACCCTATGGAGTGTCGAATTGTTCAAAATTAAAGGAAAGAAATGCTATTCACTTTAAATTATTTAAATAATTACTAAATGAGATATTCATAAGTTTTTTTTTTAAAGTCTGCGTGTGAATATGTGGTCCATAAAAAACTCGATTAAATTGATCAATTTAATTTTGCCTTGACTTTCCTGATTATTTCCATGTATATATGCAACACATTCAATGATGCAAGGTAGTCTTAGTATGTATTTCACTAGAAAAGCATTATTATTAAAGTAAATGGGTAAATCTGACTCAAACCGAACTAAAAAGTCTCAAACTGGATTAACTCAATTAACAAACTCGAATCCAAAATAGACCCAAACTGAATAAATTCTGACCCGACTTGTTGGCCTAAGCGTGGAGATTCAAGCCTTCATTCAATGGGAGTGAAAGGCTCTTTGACTACCCGAGACCACCCACAAGCCTCTTTTCTTCATTGAAATTTCCATCTCCTCCCGTAGGAATTGAATTTCTTGAAAGAAAAGAGTCTATGGTCTATTCTCTTGGCAAAGAAATTTTATTTCATGGAAGAAAAGGAATACTCTCATTTTATTTAGTTTTTACTTTTCATAAGCTAAAAATAATAAACAGCTCTTAAGTACTCTGTCTCTTTTTCCCATGACTAGATGTAGAAAATAAAGAAATGTATTGTATTCAAGGTGTATTACATCAATATATACAGCGTCTAGCTGATCTAGGGTTTCTCACTCAAACTCAAATTTTAATTCTAAATCAATCTTATTTCTTTATAAGAAATTAATACAAATATAAAATCCTAATTACATATTAATTCTAATACTCTAAATATATTCCAACACTAAAAGTTGGACTCCCGTGAAGCCATGAGTGGCAATCGATTAGCTACAAACTCTTTGTCTTTCAGGTCATTGGTATATTCATTTTGAACAATTAATTCAAATCTACTTATTATAAGATACATTCAGATTATTTAGCCATTTTACAAAATCAATCAATACGAACCCTCTCTATACATGTTGGGTTTGGGTCAAGTTGGATCTTTTTACTGATTAATTAATTTAATTTAAAGAGTAATTCCACTCATTTATGAAATGAGTGGATTGGTCCATTTATTAAAAAAGTCAAGTTACTTTGTTTTCTTGTATCATCTTGCGAAATATAAAGAAACAAGCAACACTTATTACACAAAGATTTATGTCAAAAACTCTCCAATATAGAGGGAAAAACTACGGGAAAAATCCAAATTAATCCACTATATCAAATCAAATAGTATAACGTTCTTCTCAAAATTATATTCAAAGTGCTGATTGATTCTGTCTTCTTCTTGTTTCTCTCTTCGTTTGTTCATCTCCTTCTCTGTTTCTCTGCTCAAGTTTATGCAAGGAACGCTTCCTTTTCGTTCATTCCTCTCATTTTCAGTTTCTTTGCTCGAGTTTCTTCAAGGAACCCCTCCTTTTCGTCCATATTCCTCTCATTCTCTGTTTCTCCACTCGGATTCCTGCTACTGATAATCAATTGATGAGATTAATTTTCTTCACAGAGAGTAGAAACTTGTTTCTATATTCGTTGCAGGTTACTCAGGATTCTACTCAACGAGTTGTAAAGGGGCTTAAGTGGGGTCCACTTTTCTACTGTTCAAGAGATTACCGAACAGCTAACATGAGTTTAATCCATTTGAATACTTTGACTAGCCAACTCGTTACTATGTGTCCTCACGGGATAAAACTCTGCAACTCTGCCCAAGCCCAGCACAAGCCCATTCCTAAATAAGCAGGTATGGACTTTGGATGTATATACTTCTTCAATGGGCTCGGCTCCTACCCACTCTTTAGCCCATCTAGCTAAGCAGGCATTCTCAAGTTCTTACAACTCTCAACCAACATGATAAGGAATTTTTTTCAATTTAAAAGTGGGCTCTATTCATTGGGCCTAAAACTTTAATCTACAAACGGGCTCCAATGAAAGGCTCAGGCTTCCCATTTATTCATATTAGCAGGCTTGAGTTTTAGCCTGATAAAGCATGACAAACCCCTCTAAGCAATTTCCAATGAGATTACTCTTTATCGACTTAACCGTTGTGTGGATTGGGAGGTTTACGCATGCTCGTGCTATTAGTCTCGCCTCCAATGTGAGATAAAGATACCTATGTTAAAAAAAAAAAAAAAACGACAACTCGACAAGTAGTGACTGCACCTGAGATTTAATTCTGAAAATGGGCACGGGTTTACTTAGAGGGGACAAACAGGTCAAACCAGGCCACTGAATGAACCTATTTGTGACTCATTTACAATTGCTTATTTTGTTTATGAAGCCTATGCAATCTTGTACCTTTTTAATGATATTTTTATAATGGGCATATGGCATAATATTAGAACTTATCGACAATATGAATTGAGAGAATTTGTAGATTTACTCAAATAGTAAATTCAACTCCATCTAATATTTACATATTTATGATTAACGGTACAATTTGTTTTGGATCTAACTCAAAAAATTTAGAGCCTAATTCTACTCAGTTAAGGCATGGGCCTAGATTAAGGTTCAAAATATTAGGGCCAGACGTAAGTTCGGATCAGGCCCAGGCTTTGTATTCGTAGAGCCTAACCGACTCAAAAACCGAGTTAAATAGTATATAATTGACATTAAATATTAGATGATAAATTAAAAATCTTAATCTCTACATGTTATTAAATCCTATTTAATCATCCTAAACTTAACCTTAATCATTTATAAACTCTCTTGTCACTCTTAACCTTCCAACCCTATGTATGTATCTTTATCCTCTCATATCAGTAGCTTTATTATCCTATTTTGAAGAATTAATTTTATTACTTTAAGCAGTAGAACTTGAAATCTATAGGTTATTTTTTATTTTGGAACTTCTTTGTTTAAAATTATATATGATAAGATGATTAGAAGTGAAATAATAACTTGAGACTTAATTGATGTAATAGATGTGATAGAATTAATAACTACGGCGATTTGTATGATAGGAAAAAATTGATTAGATCACAGATTTTATCAGAATTTTGTGTTCCAATAAACAATTAACAACTATCGTTTAATACTATTTACCATTTATAGTGATTTATTTGAAATTAAATTGAGCAAGGACCCAAAAAAAGAACCTAATGCATTCTTGGGCTTCCAAAATAATATGTGCAATGGGCTTGAGCTCCATAGTTGGACTTCATTTTGAGCGCAAGCTCACTAATTTCGTTCACTCGGATCGACCTAGGCTCGACTAAACCTGAATTATATTTTTTAGAGAGATGATCAGGTGGTGCAGGAGACATGATAATAATAAAGTTAGATTCTACATCTTTACTTTTTATTTCAAAAAACATCTGTATTTTAAAATTTTGAAAATTCACATTTGGATGGTACAGATGTTGGGCCTGACCTTATTATAATTAAACCTTAGGCACTAAATCATTTATTTTTATTAAAAATAGCCATGATTTTCAAATTGCAGTTTTCTCCTATCATGACTTGATTTCTAATTTTGTGAAAGAGTCTTCATCATTGTTTGAGAAAGTCAGGCCAATTAGATATACATGTATCTATTTGTGATTTTCATATCCCACCTTTGGTAAGAAATTTTTTTTTTCTCTATACATGCAAGATATTGTATAATCAAATAATAATAATAATAATCATCAAAAGCCTAAATTTTCAAAAGATAAAATGGACAATATAGTAAAATCTGTATCGGATTACATAAAATTCCTGTAGGAGGATCGTTACCCAATAAATATTTGTAATAAAAAATTGGTCATCGGTTTAAACTTTTACTCAAGTAAGTTCCACATATTTCAAATGTTATCATTAACTGACGTGACATCCTAACCGTTAGAATGACAAAAGATCAAGTAGGTCACAAAGTTACATTCTCCCTAAAAAAATTCAATTGCTTAAAAAATAAAATTACCATTAATATTTTCAAAGACCCAAAAAGAAATATTTGACACTCTAGATCAATATCATAATAACTGTGATTAAAATTTTAATTATCTTTTGTAAACAATATTTATCTAATGTATATATAATTTGAATCCACAATTTTTATATTACAAAATATACAATAGCCACAGTAAAATAATTATTAGAATTATCTTTCAAAAAAATAATTTATTAAAATTCCGGGGCAATTCATTACTTCTTCCTTGCTAACGTTGTCTAGGGGTCTGCCCCCAATGTTGTCAAGCATTTTTATCCTCTATTGATGGCTAAAAACATCTTATATTTTTCATTAAAATATTTTTGTAGTCTAATATCATATAATAAAAATAAAAATTTTATATTTAATTAGGGTCAGCAATACTCCCACAGGAGTTTTGTGTAACTAGACATGGGTTTCAGTGTGTTATCAATTTTACCCTTCGCCAGTTATCCGGTAAGTAAGCCGATTTACTGTTTACAAGTGATCCAGTAAGTGAGTCGATTTACTGTTCACAAGTGATCCGATAAGTGAACTGGATTAAGACTCTTTTTTTCATATAGAACAGTCAATCGGATCACTTGTGAACAGTAAATCGGTTCACTTACCGGATCACTGATGAAGGGTAAAATTAGTAATACACTAAAATCATGTTTAGTTACACAAAATTTCTATGGGAGAATTGCTACCCTTAATATAATTTACTTAATATCATTTAAATAAAATAGTTTGTGACACACAAAAGGGCATATATCAAAATATTAGAAAACAATAAACTAGTTGTACCAAGGTGAATGCAATTGGGCCAACATGTTTATTGGGTTCCACACCTTAGGACTTCATTGAAAATATCACTATGAACAGGTTTTCAAACAAATTATTATGAACTTTCAATGGGAACCATTAGATTCAAGTCTTGGCTCAATTTAAAAAGTTAAAACTGACAATCTTTTACTAAATTTAAGTGGTTTTCATTCAAAGTTAATAAAAAAATTTAAGTCATTTAATGGACAAAATCAAGAGTTATTCAGTGGATGTTGCTTATTTTTTTTTTTAAATGACTATAATCAGGGGTGCAAAAAATGGCCCTGCCAAATGATCGGCCGATGATTCTCTCTCCTCTTTTTTTTTTAAATATCGATATTATTTTATTATTTTATTTTTCTGAATTAAAAAATATAAAAAAATGAAAAAGAAACTGTTTTTTAAAAAAAAATTGAAAATGTAAATATCGGCCAAATGTCTGGGCCGATATTTACATCTCGGGTCCATCACCGTTTTGATTTTTTTTTTTAAAAAAATATCGATATTAATCTTATCGACCGATATCGATACCACGAGTATAATATCTTTTATTTTTTAAAGAATGGTCAAAATCTTGTCCACATGGCATCTCCTTGGTGAAACTATAAATTTAAAACCCAGTATACTAAAGGGGTCTAATTTACATAATCTTTTATAGATACGCTTATATGAATGACCTTTTTTTAAATTTTGTGAATCTATTAAATTTATCATTGAACGAATCAAATAAAAAATACTTTATTAGAAAATTTATATAGTTCATTTTACTCCTCTCGTTTGATCTACTCAATGAAAAAATCTAACAGTTTAATAAAATTTAATTAATGATATAGATATTAAATATTTGTATAAAAATTGATCAACGGTTTAAACTTTTACTCAAGCAAGTTCCACATATTTCAAATGTTATTATTGAGTGACGTGACATCCTAACCGTTGGAATGACAAAAGATCAAGTAGGTCACAAAGTTACGTTATCCCCAAAAATTTCAATTACTTTAAAATAACTCAATTAAAATAACTCAATTAGATTAGGCAGGAGGTGTCAAGTTCGAACTCAAATATATTTTAAAAGGTGAGAGGTGTCAAATTTGAACTCCCATGACCTCACTTGGTATACTTAAAGAGAAGTGAGTATTATCCGCTGGAATTTTATGCTAAGTTTTTCGTGATTTTATACATGTAAATTAAATATATATATATATATATATATATATATATATTTGATACTTTGGATCAATATCATAATAACTGTGATTAAAATTTTAATTATCTTTGTAAACAATATTTATCTAATGTATATATAATCTGAATCCACATTTTTTATATTACGAAATTTACAATAGGCACACTAAAATAATTATTAGAATTATCTTTAAAAAAAAATTATTAAAATTCCGGGGCAATTCATTACTTCTTCTTGCTTAGCTCCCCAAAACCTAAAACAAAACAAAAAGTCAGCCTTCTCTAGGGGTCTGCCCCCATTGTTGTCAAGCGTTTTCATAATCCAATTATCCAAGTCGAGGTTGCAACCCACATCTCAACTTTTTTTCATTAAATGTGGCAAGAAAAAAAAATTATATATTTCAATCATATGACAGAAAATAAAATAAAATAAATAATTAAATTTTTTTCATTTTTATCATCTATTGATGGGTAAAAACATCTTATATTTTTTATTAAAATATTAAATTACTCAGTTCTTATAATTTATTGGAAGTAGCAAACCCATCTACTGAGCATGCCCTCAGCAAAAAAATAATAATAAACAAAAAAACTGAGATATTTTTGTAATGACATGTAATGGGCTTGTTTGAGATGACTTTGTTGGGAGATGGGAAAGAAAAAACAAGGAAATGAGAATCTAGAAACATACAAGAACAATGACAAAAGAATGGAAAATGAAATTCCATGGAAACGCCTCCAGAGTCTACACAAACGTACCCAGAGAAAAAAAATGGAATCCAAGACATAAAATTCTAACCTGCTCAAGCTATCCCTGAACTGGCCCCGGCGTGGCCGAAACCGGACTTGGCGGGCTGTACTGAGGTGGAGAACTCATCATGCCTGAGCCCGAAACGGGGTTGGGCGGGCTGATAAGGATGTACGGAGGAGGAGCCAAAACGGGGCTGGGAGGAACGTTAGGGATGTACGGAGAGACCGAAACTGTGCCGGGAGGAGGCGGAGAAGCCAAAACGGGGTTGGAAGGAATCGGGTCTGAGAAACCAGGCCGGCATCCGTTCTCGCATTTGTGGGCCTTCTGAATCCCATGACGAAAAACTCCGAAGCCCAAAACGAGGCCCACTACGGCCAGAACAGCTATAATGAAGATGAAGATCTTTGTAGCTTTGCCCACATAACACATTTTCCGACTTCCTTCACTCTTTCTTTTCTCTGTCTTTCTGTGGACTTTGTGATTGAGGAAAGTGAAATCTGGGAAAATGGGTGGTGTTGTTTTGGGTATAGATCACATGGGTCTTCTTTATTTTTCAAGAAAAACCCATGGGTATGGGTGTTTGGATTGGAAGAAATGGGTCATGGAGTGGTGGTTTTTGTGTTGTGTTTGGCAGTTGTCTCTAACCTGAAGTGGTGGTTTTTTGTTGTGTTTGGAAAAAATTAAAAAATAAATAAAAAAGAATTTTAAAATAAAATAATGAAGGGGTGGAAAATAGATAAAGAGGGATCACGTGCAGACAATGTGGAGAGGTAAAGTGGGGAGAAGATGCTCTCGTTGTCACACAGGTCACAAATTAGACAAACTTTAGCCATTTATTATACATATGGAATTCTATAGTCGGAGAAGGCATAAAAAAAAAGAAGTGAGGAATCATCCCATGAGTTTTGTGTAACATGACATGGATTTTTCATGTATTGCACATTTTGTCCTTTAAATCGACTCGTTAAATCACTGGTTCTTCTACTGTGATATAAATCAGTTCACTAATCGACTCGTCGGATCACTAACTGACTTGCTAAAATTTATCTAAATGAGACTCTTTTTTCGTAGAGAACAACAAATCAGACCACTCTTCAAATCACTGAATTTTTTTAAAATGCTTTCGTACAACAGTAAAAGGGTAAAATGGGTAATACCTTAAATCTCATTTATTCTTATACAAAATGTCCGTGGGAGAATGCTACCCTCAAACAAATGCCTCATTTCGTTATGGTAAACATTGTTTATTATTTTAGCATTTCTCCTTTTAAGTAATATTTTAATTTTAAATATAATGATCACTTTACCTTAGAATCTACCAAAAACAATAAAATATCCGAGTGTTTTTTTTCTTCTCGACCAAAGGTTCGAAGTCGTTAAAATTATTTTTGGAACTCAAGTTTATTTTTTTATAATATTTAGTTGTTGCATCTTTAGTTCTTTATTTAAAGACTTAGTTGAAATTTTAAAATTCAAATAAAAATAATTCTGTAAATCTCTCTTTTAATGATTAGATAGTCCTCAACATAATCTAACCCTTTGTATTATAGGAGGCATTTCATTTTGATCGTATTATTTGATTTTTCTAATTATACAATCTAATATCATTTTGTGGTTTTGACTAAATTGTAGAAAACACTTCCAAGTCCATTTTTAATGATGTAGGGTTGGAAAATGAAAAGGTGAAAATGGCCACATCTTCTCTATTTCGAACAAAAGGCTACAAAGAAAAGGGTATCACGTGGCACTCCCTCACAAAGGTCCCACATCATTTGAGAGTTTGGGTGTTGAGGGCTTTATTTGAGAGTTACGAGGCCTTTTGGGTCTTGCTTAAAGCAAAATCTTACGGATAAGGTAGGGCCCAAAGAGGACAATATCACGATATGGTAGGGTCAGGTCGTCACAAGTGGTATCAGAGCACGGTTCAACAATCAGATTGTGAGGGCTCTCTACTTGTGTGACTTACTTGCCTGTGTGTAGACCCCTGTCAGTGTGACGAGACAAAGTCGGGACAACTCTGGTCTTAAGGGGGTGGATTGTAGCATCCCCACCCAAAGGTCCCACATCGGTTCGGAGTTTGAGTGGTGGGGGCTTTATTTGAGAGGGGACAATCCTCCTCATTGTGAGGCCTTTTGGGCCTGACCCAAAGCAAAACCATGCGGATTGAGTAGGACCCAAAGTGGAGAATATTACGATAGAGTAGAGTCGGGTTACATATCAAATGGTATACTATTATTTTCTATTATTGATATATTTCTAAAATATTAAAAATACATTTTTATATAATAATAGATGGAGTATTGCTAAATCTTAAGCCCGTTTATTCAAACGGTTGGGTTAGGATTTTCACAAGAAGCACATGAAAGCCCTTTCAGCTTTTTCTGACCTGTTTAACCATTTTACATGTGTAAGTGTATACTTTTCCCTTTTAAAAATTAATTTGAAACTAATTAGAATACTAACTATTTAAATTGAAAGTAAACATGGCGAACTACAAGTGTATTCAATTTATGCTTAAAACTCAATTTTAGCCACTACTGGTTAAAGTTACCAAGCGTCCTTAAAAATCATGTAAAAAAAAGATACTTGGTGACTTATACTAATAAAATCAAGTCGCTAGAAATTGAAATATAACATACATTGAATTCAATTGTAACGCATAATTTCTGCTTTCAATATAAACCGTTGGAATTTTATTGGTTTCAAATGGATGGACCCAGACTTATTATTTTTCCAATCGGGCAGACTTAGGTGCTATAAGCTTGTGAAACCCTATTAGCTTTGGGTTGGCTAGAGATTTTATATATTTAAATTGATTTGAGCGAAAATAGTGGATAGTCTAACACTCTAACTAAACCTTGCTTGTGAATAAATAGATAAATTGGCCAATTGAAAATTTTGAATGTTTTGCACATCCAAAATAACTTCTGAATACTTTGCAAAGAGTGTTAAATATACATTTATTCAGTTATTATTTGATGAAAGAATGTCATGAACAAAACCCTCAATCATTTTCTTCATCTCCTTTGGATTGGCTCCCACAAGTTTATGTACTTGAGCTCCCTCTTTCACCAGTAAAAAAGTAGGCATAGCCTTTACTTCCATCTTGGCTGCAGCACCCTGATAACAACACCCATGGATCAAGACCATAAATGATAAGAACTTAGGACGAAGAAGGACCATGTATTTTTATAAGACTAATTATTTATTTATATTTTTTTTTAACATGGGTATTTTCATTTTATACTAAAAGTGAGATTAATTTTATGGACATGTGTAAACGCCTCAATCCATATACACTGAATAAGTCGATTGCAAATAACATCATAAAAAGTGATCTGGACTCTGAAATGGTTGAACGTGAATTAAACTCAAGATCTCACTTCACGAGACAAAAGAGCAACAGTAAAAACAAAAACACATTGAGTTATCTTCGTACGTCTTCAGCTGCAATCATCCTCCTAGCACTATTCATTGGGCTCAACATGGGTGCTCAAGTCTGAGTCCGAAAATCAAAATAGGAAGCCCAAGCCTGACAAATGTAGTACAAGGAATTGTATAACATAGTGTTGGGTCCATTTTTCTTTCTTTCTTTTTTAATATTCATCAGGATAGATATTTAAAGCACACTTGATTATAATTGAACTAAATTTTAATACAAAACTCAATTTATATTCATTTAATCTTAACACTTGATTTCATCAAGTATCTTTAAATTTTAAAATAATAAATATAACCAGATTTTGTCTTGTGTATTGATAATTTGATATGTCAAAACCAGCCCAATTTTTAAATGGGCTTCTCTTTTAGGCCCGATACTGAGCCCAATTCACAATCAAACTGTAAATTTTTCTTGGGCCGGTCTTCTTGAGCTTTTCAATTTTCACACCATATTATCATCAGTCGCGAGAATACTTTCAAATTCATATTATAATGTATAAGATTAAAATGGCTATGATAAACAATAGATTAGATCATTAGATTCAAACTTTCAAATTCTAAATTATAAGATTAAAATAATTAGATGAGAAGTAAAAAATTAATAACCCCTTCTTTTTATCATTTTCAGTTTATAAATAAATTGAAAATTTTGACAGTTTTTTTATTATTTTAAAATAGTTCTTTTAAGAGAAAGAAAGTCACCTTTACTTCATCCACGTCTACTGAGAGAAAGAGAATATCTTGATAGCTGAAGGCTATTTCTTCAAAGAAATGATTCATAGCTACCGATGGTGCGCACCATGAAGCAGTGAAATGGACAAAAACCTGAAAAAAGAAATGTCAAACTTTTATTATTATTATTATTATTATTCATCCATTCATGACACTTTGTAGAGCATATAGATACCGTCAGTATTTTCGCGTCTCATGCATTTTTATCCCAAAAATATTATCCACTGATAATATTATTTAATTGTACATATTTCTTTTATTGGTAGCTTTATTTTTATCATTATAATATTGCAATATTAATATGACATCTTAGTGTATGACTCAGGAGTGCAAAATTCGATATTAAACGATATTTTTCTCTCTCCTCTTTTTATTTAAAAAAAGACAGATATTGGCCGATACGATAAGACCGAGATATCGACATATGAGCCGATATTTGGACCCTTAGTATAACCAAAATATGAAATAGAAATAATTTGTGTATAGTTTGACTTTTTATAGATGCTTATATGGTAGGAACGTGTGTCTGTATATATGCAAGTATGGTATGTTCTAAGAATCATGTAAAGAACGGTAAGATGAATGTAGTTTAATTGGTAATCTCTCGTTTCTGAAAGTAGAAGGTGATAGATACGAGGTTCTAAGGTTTCACCTGGTGTGGTAAACTCAAAAAATATATAAAGAACGGTCTAAATATCCAATCTCAGGTAAATATACTTAAAGAGCAGAAAGGAAACTCACAGGGCGGCCTTGATTCTTAGCTTCAGTCATGAAATTGTCCCATGATTCTTCTGAGTCTACCTTGACAACCTTCGATTTGCTAACCACATCTTGCCCTGTCATTTTCTTCTTCTTCTTCTTCTTCTTTTCTTTTCTGAGTCTTAATCCTTCTGTTGAGATATGTACATATATATATAGAAAAAGAGGGTGTGAAGGTTTTGAATGGGGTGGTATTGTTTGAGAAGGAGCTCTGTCTGGTTTTGAAGAGAAAGGGTGGGTCCCTTAGTGGCAAGTCTCTATCGAATTGGATAGACATTCCATTTATTATGATATTATCGCTTTAATGCTGACTTCAATTTGCCCACACATGGCCACAGTGCATGCTAACCTATCTAAATTGTTGCAGCCTTTTTGTATTTTAATTAAAAAATATCTTTTTACAAGTCCTCATCTGTTAAGTTTATTTAGAAAATACATTTTAGCTTTTACATTTAGAAAGCAACAGAATTAAATAAAATCTTCAAAAGACTCATAATTCTCTTAAAAACTATTTATGCTTCTTGGTAACAAGTGGTTTAATGAATCTTTTTAATTGAACCCGTATGAGATTCTGTTGTGACTCACTTTCTTCACTATTGCGATTAATCACAAGAAAATAAATAAAATAATCATTTAAAGACACAAATTTACATGATTCGGCCAAACACCTGCATCCACATGCATGAGGAAAGAATACAAATTCAGTCACTCATTCTCTTTCAGTATCTCTCATTATATATTTTTCATACAAAAGAGAAACAAGTTGGACCGAAGTCAAATGAAATGAGCTGAATTGAGCCAAATAATCAACACTCTCAATAACACTTGAAAGTTGATTTAAACTAAGTTTTTCTATTAAATTTATAAAAATCTAATGTATTTAATTTTTGAGATACTTATAATCCATTAAAAGTATTTTCCCTGTCTTAACCAATATCATCTAATGAAGTATGATAACATTGAGAATATTTTTAACTTCTGAAGTTTTTACCATAATATTTTTAAAAATTATATAGGTTTAAAGTATAATTAAAATATAATTGGATAGCCATTGTTTTCAAATTCCTGATGGAGAAAGAGAGATTCTTCCAGATAGAGTGAGATAAGATCAGAATATTCATATTTAGCGTGGCTCACATGTTTAATTATTTATTTGCAAGCAAAGCCCACCAATTAATACTCTCATTCAAAATCCATCCGTTAATTATTGGTTAGGTCTAGAATTCCAGTGTGAGTAGGGTACCATTTCCTGAATGGTAGCAACCTCCTGGATGACTGGCTGAGATTAAAAGATGATAGTATAAAAAGTACAGTGATAAAATAGTCACATTTATAGTTTTTCTTATCATTTAAACGAGAAGAACAGAAAAAAAATATATTATTTTCGTTTCATTTTCTTACAATCATAAATAAAGTTATTATTTTTTATAAATTCTAATTATTTCTATGTACAATTATATAAAGATCTTTTATCTCATGTAGTTTTCTCAAATTGAGTCAGCTCCCAAAAGACAAATATTTTAGATATCTTAAATTGAATCTACATTAAAAAAATTAATTCATAAATTGATTAATACAAACCCTACTTGACTCGACTCGACCTGACTTTACAATCTTAATTACTGATAATCACAGCCAAGAATTTTATGTCCTATGCGAATGATTCTGAAATGAATGACTGTTTCTCAAATGGTAGAAGACGCACACCAGAGGATAAACCAATTGAAAAACTAAAATTTTGAGTAGACCTCTCATCTTAGGTTATTATGATCTTATCTTAGGTTCCTATCTTAGCATAAAATAATCATTAACAGCCAAAAGATTCCTTGTTTGCGTAATGTTTGGGATTTGTAGCATAATTAGGGCAGACAGTTAGATATGTAATAACTAGGGCCCTAAATTGATTTTTTTTTTTGTCCTATATTTTATTATAATAAATTAAAATATTAATTTAAAGTGAAAAGATAAGATGAATTTTTTTTTCAATTTATCATGAGACAGAGCCTAGTGTTGCCAAAAACACTGGTGGCAGAATCATTTTCTCTTTTAATGGTCAAATTTAATTTATTTATTTATCTACATTTTCCACCTAAAATTCATCCGCTTTTTATGAGTGGACTATTCACAGCTCAATACCTAAAGGCATTTACTATATTTAAGTGAAGTTATATATTTATCTATGTATTGGTAATCTCTCTACTCCTTTTTTTTTTTTTAATTTTTAAATATAGAAAACGTAGTGTGAGACTGTGAGTATATTTTAGTTAAAAAATATCTTTTTGTGGAGTATTAGACATTTGAAAGCTGAAATTTCGAAATGAGTAAATTATATCCTAAAAACTCAGAAAATATCTAAAAATTTTAGAAAATAGAAAATAACATGAGGAAATGTCTAATATGAAATTCATATTCTCTAGTATTCCATAGTGAAATGAGTGACAGGTATCCTCTATTACAATTCATTAGGAGTGAACCTTAGGTTATGTTTTAACCCGGCCTACATGACCCGACCCGAGAAATTAGTGGGTTTAGGTTATGTATTTGTATATCTCGGGTCGGGTCGGGTCGGGTTGGATTGGAAAAATAAAAACCCGTATGAAATTTGGGTCGCGTTAGGTTGAGAAATTTAAAATCAACCCAATTCGATCCGACGTTATCCGACTCAACATGAGTGCACAAAATTATAAAACAAACACTCGGGTTGCCTCGGCTCAGAAATTTGGGTCGGGTCGGGTTGAGTCATTCGGGTTGGGTTGGGTTAAATAAATTTTAATATGATTTGAGTTGAGTTTATTAAAACCCAACCTGAGTTTTAGTCCTACAATTCATAAATTTTGTTATAAAAAATCTGACACTAAAGGCTCTTTATTCAATTCCATAAATATTTGTATCTCATTTTATTATTCTTTTTCCACAAGAAAACCTAATAGTATTTTATTAAATTATATTCACACAATAGCCAAAATAAAGATTATCTTTGAGCATGAAAATAAAAATAAAAATAACCCTTTAATTTTAGGATTATATATTATATGTTTGAGGGATTTCTGGTGTTATGGGTATCCCATCTCTATTAAGAGAGGCAAGAGGAAGAGAACATTACAAGTCTCAATATGCTTTGGTCAATCCCTAACTCAAGTAAAGTTTATTTAACATCCCTAGAAGAGGTAGCAGTCAAATATGCATGATAGTAACTAATGACCCATATTTTATCAGCTAAATCTATTGTAAGGTAGCCTATGTAGAATCAATGTTTTAAAGACTGAACCGAACAGCACGGTTTGGTCTAGTTGGACATGAACCGGTCTCTTAAGTGATCTCTGGTCCTCAAGACAATTTGGTTCGCTCAAGAACTATTGTTATTCTAACGCCATTTCGACATAAGTTGAGGTTTAAGTTGAAAAATCTAAATGGATCTTTTATTGGTATTTAATATATTATTATGAGTTATATTTAATTAAAATTTTAATTAATATAAAAAAAATTATCTAAAAAATTCCTAAATTTTGAGCCTCCTTAAATGAGGGCCTAAAGCAACAGCTTTTTTTCTTAGGGCTTCAGCCGACTCTGTTGTTATTTTTATTATTTTATCTCCTCTTCTTTCATTCAAAATGTTATTTTTCATTGTTTTTTTTATTATAGTATCATGATTAAGGAGAAATTATATTCTTAGATGTTAAATATTTACATGATTCATCTAAATTTATATAATAATGACAATAATAATGATGCTAATGAATGTTGGTCAAATACATAAATAAGAAAGTGCAAGGCCCAAAGCAGTGGACAATATCGATTCTATTCATCCATTTCAAAAGGTACTCAATTACATTTACCACTTATCAACTTGGATATATCGGCCCGGCCGATCTTCAGTATCGCCGATATTATAATATCGGCCGATAATGTCAAGTATAAATCATTACTCGTACATTTGGAGACGCTGTTCGACATTGTTTGAAAAAACTAAAAATGATCATGTGCATGTCTGGTTTCACCTCCTTCGACAGAACAATCACCATTCGATGCAAAAACTTGGCTTCCTCAAGCAGAAATCTTAACATATTTGTTCCATATTCAGTTGCAGTGAAGTTATTCACCACAACACTCTTCAAACTCGATTTTAAGCACTCCATAGGTTGTACCATTTGTATCGACCAAAATGATTTACCACCACAAATCGGCTCGTATGGACTAACATAATCCTTTAAAAACAAAAAACAAAAATGTGTTAAGACATCTTTCTCCTCCAATCAAAAGACTGTGTTTTCATTGAAAAGGTCTGTGCATGTATAAACTAAAGTTCGAGATCAATTTGGTAGTAATCCAATTTAAAGGCCCAATTATTATTGTTACATAATAATAATCAAGTCATATTTGACTCTCTTCACTGCTTTTATATCATAGCACCTATATAATTTATGAAACTCAAACAATTCAGATGCTAAATCATTTAGCTCAAAGTATTATTTGGGAGAAAATAGAAAATATAATTTGGTAGGTATCCATTGGATGCATGTGAAATTAGGATCGGGGAAAATTATAATTTTGTTCAGGAGTGAGTGAAACTTGAGTCGGGTTTTAACTTGATCTGTATGACCCTACTTTAAGAATCAAGTGGGTTGGGTTTTAAAATTATAATTTAGAATCGGGTTGAGTTGAAGAAAAAAAAAAAATTAAATTCGAGTCAAACTTTTTTAAAATTGACCCGACCAAATCCAAATGGACCCAACTTGACCCACTAAAAAAATTAAATATAATACTCAAAATTAAATATAGTACTCGAGTTGAGTGAGGTCAACAATTCGGATCGGATTGGATTGAACAATTCGTATCAAAGGACAGGTTCATTAATTTTTTAAAAGCCAAGAACTGGGGCAAAGGTTTCACCCACTGTAGTGCCAGTTTACCACGCAGGGGCAAGAATGAAAGCAGCAGTTCGAGCAGATGACCTTGAAACTGTTGAACCAATAGTAGGTCCAGATGCACAGAGCCATAGAAGGCTATTGGTGTTCCATAGACATACAGGGGCCTGAAGGACCTTACCAGCCAATCGTTCAATGGGAGTAAACGGGGCTCCCTCCCATACATCACACAGGAAACTCAAAAGTGCCGAGTTCCTTCGACATGGTTCTCTCAAGCGCCCTAGTATACTCTACTTGTTCACCTGTGTCGGTTTGGGGTACGGTCAGTTCACCTGGAGGATCGCCCTCCCAATTCGAAGTTTTTTCCTGAAAGTTTCAACCTTGTTGACTATCGCGACTATGAACAGACTGGTTAGAAGTTGTATTTATTAAACCGAGTTTCAGCCCTAATTTCTTACTATCCGTGGGATCCATGATAAATTAGGATGGCTAGAAATGGATGAAGTATTTGGATTGGTTTTATGTGGATTCTACTATATCTAAGAGAAACAAAGAGAATTTTAAGTTCTTGATGCCTATTTCTATGTAATCATCATTAAAACTTTAAAATTTTATAATATCTTTATATTGTATTATCTATATCTATATCTATATATGTACCAGGAGTCCGAATATCGGTCGATATCGGCCATTTTTGTGAAAAAAAAAATTAAAAAGAGAAATATAGACCGTTTTTTCAACCGAGTTTACTTACATTGAGTTGCCTCGTGTATCCCATTTCAATAGTTAGAAACTGCAAATAATGACAACTTCTGAGCAATAAAGCTATGCCTGGTACTTCCTCTTTTTGCAATCCAGTCTTCAGTATCAAATGATCAACATTTCCAAGCAAACCTCTCATATGTGTTGGTTCCTCTCCACTGGGTAAAACCTTTTCAAGGAAACCCAATAACAAGGTCACAAACATGTTTCATGCTAATGTGATGAAATCAATCAAAGAAAAGTCTTAATCCATGCAACATACCTGGGTGGTATAACTGCAAAGAGTGAGGACCTTCACGTTAAAAAGGCTATGGAGGAGTTCTTGTAGAAGATCACCCAACTCAATGAAGTCGAATTCATGCCCAAAATCGAGTTCGGCTTCCACGACAGAGCAAACATCTAAATCAAAGAATGGAAATTCCCCAAAATACTTAAAACAGAGAAGGTTAGGTGCGCAGATACGCAGCCCTCCATTAAGGGGAGAACAATCGTGGATTGTCAAGCTCCTAAGCCTCATGTTGAAAGGAGAAGATATCTCAATTGATTCCAATCCTCTGCATTTCTTTAGACTCAAATTCTCCAAAGCTCGACAACCCGAAAGCAAAACCTTGAGTGAATTCCTATCCAGCCTCACTTGCTCAAGATACAGGCTCTGGATTTGATCGAACTCAATTGGATCCAATGGCCTGATAATGCAAGAAGATAACCTGAGCACCTGTAGAGAAGTGTTCCTGTACAGAAATTCGGGCAACTCAAAATAGGCCGACGAGTTACGGGTCGCTCGATCTCGAGGTGTATCAACCATTGAGAAATCAAGATCAAGGACTTGAACGTGTTTGGAGATTGCAATCATCAGCCAATATTCTACGTAGAATCGGAATTCGTTGGGGTTGGACATGCAAAGTCGAAATTTCTTCACATCTCCTCCCTGGAAATTGTATAGAAACCAACTGCTAAAACTGATGAAGCCCAACTTGGAAACTCTGTTTTGACCACTAAATTCTTCAGTAAAGAAGTTCTCATTGAGTTCTATGTTGGTGGTGGAAAGCCATACATACCTCCACCTCTTTGACAACACGCTCGTCCTCGCCGCTTCCAGGAAAGGAAGAAAAGACACGATGAGACCAAGGATGGCCTCTGGAAGATACTGAAAGTAGTCTACTTCAGTCCCAACTGTGGCTTCGATAGGTCTGAAACGAGTATTCATTATAGATGATGAAAGTTTTGGGTCCTTTTTTCAGCCTCTCAGTTAGTGAGGGAGAGAATGGGAAGGCCCCTAAGCCAACTTTGACCGGTTGATTAGACTTTTGACGGTTAGACTCAATTTTGAACAGTATCCTTTAAACTCACACCACTTCTGCTACGTCAATAATGAATCGTGATAATGTTGGGTCCGTTTCTTCTTCTCAGCCTTTCTCTACAGACAGAAATGAATGGGGAGCGAGGGAGGAGAGCGGAAAAACCCTTGGGCTGCGTTTGGATGAGAGGTAATTTTTTTACAAGGGGGTGGGTAACCAATTTTGAATAGTCTTTGCTTCAAAAGAATTGTAAAAGTGAGATTGGAGAGGTAAATAAAAGTAAAATTGAGATTTTTTACTCTTACCCTAGTTACCGAACAAGAGTAATAAAGATACACCCTCTCATCCAAACGCAGCCTTGACTGTGAAAATCCACTCTTGGGTCTTCTTCTTCTCACCTACTCTCTCTGAAAATGGAGAGAGAGGACTGATTGGAGAGAGAGGAAGAAGGAAAGATGATGATGAAACTTGGTATCCTTCCTTTTCACCCGATTCTTCTCTGAAATGGATGGGAATGAGAGAAACCCCTGGTGGTATAAAAAGTGGTGAAACGAGGTGGTGAAAGGGTGAGGATGTATTAAGTGTACCCGTTTGTTGGCAAAGATAGAAGTTAAGAAATGAAATGAATGCCAGTCTCTCAGATGCGTTTCGACGTATCGTTTCACTTTCTACAGAGAGACGCACCCTTTCATTATCCGAAATCCTAGCCATCAATCAATCCATCAGATGTGATGGGCTAATTTTCTTATATTTATTGAATAAATTAATTGAATTGAATCTAATTCAAATTCATATCATCAACTCTCATCGTATCATTTATTTATTAAATGGGTCATCTCCTAAACTCATAACCTTTTTAGTCTACCTAAACCCAAACTTATTTAAACTCATTTAATGCATTTAAGTATTTAATTCTTCTTAAAAATCAAATAAAGTATAAAAAATGCCTACAAATCAAAAAAATTATTAAAATGCGATAAAATGGATTACTACATCCCTTATATTAGATAAAAAAAAAAAACAATATACATTTCTGAATGTGGAAAATTGGCAGAACTACTGAAAGCTCGGGTGTACAGTGTCCCCGAGTATGCTTGGGTGTATGGATTCATTATTGGTAAATATAAATAATTCAAAATATTATTTTATTTTTAGATATAGAAATAACTTTGTTTGATTCTTGTTTGATACATTTTTCACTATTAAATTGATATAAAATTATTGGGCTTTTCTCTCTTGAATGAATATACTAATCAATCATTCAAAAAAAGATTGATATAAAATTATTTATTCATAGTTAGATTTGTATATTAAAATTTTAAGCTTACAATAATTTTCATAAGTTATATTTTTGAGAATATGATAGTCACCCCGATAAACCTAAGAAAAAAAGAAGTGAGAGATAATTATGATTCAAGAAAATACTCCCTCTGGCCAATTGAGATTGTCCAAGATAGTTGTCCTATTCACTTTGGAGTAGTATAAATTTTGTTGAAAATTAATGAGATCACATGGAGTAATAACTTTATATAGAAAGCTCTTTAAAAAATATAAATATTTCAAATAAGACAATTAAAATGGAACGGCAGAAGTATTAAATACTCTAAGAATATTTAAGGAGAAACTCATGACAAATTATAATTCAAGAGAAAATAAAATTAACAAAAAGCCATTTATTTAAAGATAAATTATTATTGAGGTGAAGAAGCGAGGGACAAGTAAATACCTTTTCAATTTTCATTAAATCTAAGTATATTTTTATTATTTTTCTTTAAAGGACAATCCCTATTTTCATTTTGAACATTTTACATGCTGAGTAACCAGAGCTTGAATAGGTCATGAAGACCACTCTTTCATTTTCCTTGAGAGTCGTTCTCGACTGAGGATTTAGTTACGGAAAACACTCAAAAAACATTGAATCTCCTTCATACAAATAACGTAGATCGAACAGAGTAATCTCCAATCTTCAAAGAGAATGGTTTCCCAATTTTGTATCTGCTGAACAGAGCAAAAGCACAAAACTCTCTATTCTTTTTTAGCTGTTGCTCTGCTTCTCTCTTTGATTCTGTTCTGCTCTTAAAAGACCTTCTTCTCTCTCTAAAGGGGAAGAAAATCTCTTTCACAGAATCTGCAAATGGGTTTGATATTACAGAGCAGTAGCAGCATCAAGAGATTGTTCTTGTTGTTGGGCACTGCCACTCTGCTATCATTTGCATGTTTGCCTTCTGCTACATGCTCTGTATCATATGATGACAGGGCTGTAATTATAAATGGGCAGAGGAGAATTCTCATGTCTGGCTCCATTCATTACCCAAGAAGCACTCCCGAGGTATAAAGAAAGGATTTTTGCAGGAATTTGGGTGATGGGTGTCTTTGTTTTCTTCACTTCACTGCATTTTTCTCATTTTTTTGTGGGTTTTGGGTTGGTTTTAGATGTGGCCAGATCTTATTCAGAAGGCCAAAGATGGTGGTATTGATGTTATCCAGACCTATGTTTTCTGGAATGGCCATGAGCCTTCTCCTGGCAAGGTATGGATTTTTATTTTCTATCATTTTTTGGATGTTTTTTAAAAAATATATCATTTCATTGAATTTTTCTTTTCTGGGGTTCTCTGGTTTTGTAGTTTTTCTTCGAGGGGAGGTACGATTTGGTTAAATTCATCAACCTGGTGAAGGCAGCAGGCCTCTATGTTCATCTCAGAATAGGACCCTATGTCTGTGCTGAATGGAATTTCGGGTAATTACAATAATACCCCACGTAGTGAAAATATGTCCTTTTTAGGGAAGATTGATTTTATTGCATGTTACACCAAGACACATTAAATTTTATAATTTGGAACTCATCTTTAATCAATTAAAACCGTTGAATCTCAACATTCTATTCTGATGGATAATGGGCCATAAAATCAGTTACTTTAAAGGTTTAGTTCTGGTTGGATTAAGATACACTGTGAGGTCTCTTAATTTACTATATATCATATTACATCTCAATCAAATCGTGAATAGTTTTCACATATAGTTGATATTGAGGACGGTTAAAAAACTAGGGGTGAAACTTGGGTCGGGTTTTAATTAAACTCATACAACCCGACCCGAAAAATCAATAAGTTTGGGTTATGTTTTTATATATCTCGGGTTGGAAAAAATAAACTCTCATGAAATTCGGATCGAATTGGATTGAGAAATTCAAAAGCAACCCGACCCGACCTGAACGCACCAAGTCATAAAACAAAACTCGAGTTGAGGCGGGTCAGAAATTCGGATTAGGTGGGTCGGATTCAATAATTTTTTACATAGGTTTGATTGGATTTTTTGAAACTAGACCCGATCTGACCTGAGTTTCAGCCCTATAAAAAAACATTGAGAGATGTTGATATTAATGTTTATTTTGGTTAAAATTGGACCTTATATGTAAAACAATCGTACTGTAATTCACTATATGATTAAATCTTATTTAATATTTTTTTTAAATGTGAATAGTGTCTTCATCTTAGAGTAGGACCTAATGCTTATGGTGATGGAAATTTGGGTACTTACATAAACACCCATAAAAGAGAATATTTTATTTTTCAAATACCAGATTTTTAAATGAATTTTTTTCTGTTTTGTCTCAGTGGATTCCCAGTTTGGCTGAAGTTTGTTCCTGGCATCAGTTTCAGAACAGACAACGAGCCTTTTAAGGTTGGAAGATCTTTTATGAAAACGTTTGAATTTGGGTATTGTTGTTGGTTCTGCTACTGTGATTGATTGTTTATGTTTGAATCATTCTGAAGGCGGCTATGGCAAAATTTACAAAAATGATTGTGGACATGATGAAGTTTGAGAAGCTGTTTGAACCTCAAGGTGGTCCAATAATTCTGTCCCAGGTGAGATAGATTGATCTACCAATTTATTTGGATTATTTGGAATCACACGATTAATTAGTGGAATTACAACTCTGATGAATTTCTATATTTTTACAGAGGATTCTTTTGATGAAGAGTTTTTTTTTTTTTTGAGCGATAACAGATTTTGATGAAGAGCAATTAAAGTAAAAATTTCTTTTAGAGTAAAAGAAGTCAATAGATTTTTTTTCTTTTAAATCACTTGTTCAAATGTTGTTAAGTAGAGAACTTAATTACTAATCAAAACGTTACATGAGATGTAGCTTGGTCTTTTGTCTTTTTATATGCAGGGTTGGAGTTACGAATCTGACCTATCTCTTTAATACACTGACTCTGATACCATGTTAAACACGTGAACTTATCCTTCAAACCGAGTTATAAGAAGAAGGTGCCCATGTACATATAAACCCCAGGAATGAGAAGCCCACATGTGATATGCATAATATCCTATTCTAAAAAAGTCCCACGTTGGTAGTTGCATTGGAAATTATATTGTATATAAGTGGTAGTCTTTCTCTTTTTAGAATGAAGCATTTTGGGAGCAAGAGTGGGTTGACTCGTCAATTGAAAGCGGTGTGGGTCCGTGCGTAAGCCCAAAGCAGACAATATTGTGCTATCAGGACGGATCGTTATAAAAAGTCACACATTGTTTGAATCACTAATTGAAAGCCGTGTGGGTCCGTGTGTAGGCCTAAAGCGAACAATATTGTGTTAACGAGATGGGTCGTTACAATATGAGACATGCTAACACAAACCAGAATGGCCTTTTATCTTATTTCAAAATTTGTTTGTGTCATTTTTACTTTGTTGCAAGGGTTCATAAATAGGATTGTCGGTCAGATGTAGTTTATCGGTCAGATGTAGTTTAGTACCTCTCATCTATAAATTGTTAATTTGTTATCCCAAATCAGAAATTTACAAAATCCCAATTCAGCTAAGTAATTCTGGACAAGTAAATTGGAATTTCTCTCTTGATTCAGTAATCATGGAACACATTATGGTTGCAGATAGAGAACGAGTATGGGCCCGTTGAATGGGAGATTGGCGCTCCCGGCAAGGCTTTCACACAATGGGCGGCGAAGATGGCCGTTGATCTTGCAACCGACGTCCCATGGATAATGTGCAAACAAGATGAAGTCCCGGATCCTATTGTAAGAGACTCTGAACTTTCATCCCTTTTCATCTTTCCATTTTTAACACTTAAATCTCTGTTTTTCTACTTTCTTATGTAGTGATTATTCCTACCACATTGTTAAACATAATAGGACTAGTAAAGAAGACATTAGATTATTTACTGTTAGAAGCAAAATCTTGTTCAAGAACAAACACGATGTAGTAAACACACAGAATCCAACAAAACATACAAGAATTACGTAATTCGGCAATGTGCTTACATCCACAGAGAGAGAGAGATGGAAGAGTTTCACCATCTTCTATAATGCTCTCTTCCTCTCGCCTCTCTTAATACAGATGGATATTCGAATCTTAAAAATCCTTCAAATATATATATTGACGACATCAGGTACGAAACCAGAAAATACCCTCATGCTCTAAAATTTTAGAGCCAAGGACTTGTTTAAGGAGAAGAAGGAAAAGGGAATTGAGAAGATAATGGTGTCACTAATTTGCTAATTGGAAATTAAAATGCTTGTGACTTTTTACATCAATGATCTCTATTTATAAATATCAAGGGATGCTTACATTATTGATGAAAAATCTAAAAACACTCTAGGCATTGTGAAGTTCATATGTTTCACATTGCCCGTGTACAAAAATTAGTAATTATATATAACATGAGAGGTACTCTCCTTTCAATGACTGGCTATTGAAAATGAGTTCTACTTTAAGGTTGTCTAACCGATACAAAACTCTAAGCACTAGTATTCAATTAATTCTAGAGAATAAAAAAAACCGAAAACATTAATGAAGATTTCTTTAAATTTTCAAGAGACTTCCTACTTAAGAAATATCAAGAGGCATTTGTGAATTACAGATTACATTCAAACAAAGGCTCCACCTCCCTTGACATTTGCAGAATACCCATATGAGTGTAGTTCAACTGGTCGTCTCCCGTCTCAAGAAGGGAGAAGTTGCAGGTTTGAACCCCTATGGCCTAACCTTGGTGTGCCTTAGGGGTAGTGGACTCACCCGTGAAAATTTTATGTTGGATATCCTACGGTTTCATACTCATAAATTTTAAAAAAAAAAATGACTAGGGGACACATTGCACCATCATTCCACAAGCCAAAGGGCCCAGCCCTTGAGAACCCTCAATTAGGGTTAGTATCAATTATGGCATAGATCACCACAAAATACAATATAACAACACAACAATCCTCTATTAGCCCGATTCTAGAAATGAAGATATCTACAACAAAGTAGCTATTTCGTCTCCATTTGTATCTAATATATATTAATAAAATTCCCCCTTTTTCATGTTTTGGGACCAATTAAGTTTCCATTTATTTTATTTCCTTTGTTTTTTTCTCTCTCTCTCTCCCTCTCTCTCTCTCTCTCTTAATTTGTTTCAATCTCATGACAGATAAACACCTGCAATGGTTACTACTGCCACGACTTCGAACCTAATAAGAAATATAAACCCAAAATGTTTACAGAAAATTGGACTGGCTGGTAATTGTTGTTTTCCCACCCTTGAAATTTCTTATATCTGATGAGGAATTAAGTTCCTTAGAGCTAAGAGGCTTATTATTTCTCTAATTACTTCAAAACTAAGAAACTTTAAGAGCTTGCAGGTTTACAGGGTTTGGGGGACCTGTTCCATATCGGCCTGCAGAAGATACGGCTTATTCTGTTGCAATGTTTGTAATGAAAGGAGGATCATTTGTTAATTACTATATGGTAAGTTTTCATCTGGGTTTAATTAGGGCTGGAACTCGGGTCGGGTTTTAGCCCGACCCACATGACCCGACCCTAGACACTATGCGGGTCGGGTCGAGTTGAAAAGATAAAAACCCACATAAAAATCGGGTTGGGTCGGGTCGGGTTTGAGGATTTTATAAGTTAACCCGACATGACCCGACCCGGCTAAAATGGGTTCAGAATGGGGTCGGGTCGGGTTGAAAATTCGGATCAAGTCGGGTTGGGTTCCATATATATCAACTCGGGTTAAGTTGGGTTTTAAAGAATCTGACCCGCCGACCCGAGTCGCAGCCTTAGTGTTTATGGGGATAAATTTAAATTTGATCAAGATTAAATATCTAGAAAATGACTTTATTTTTCTTTTTTCTTGCTCTAGTACCATGGAGGAACAAATTTCGGCCGAACAGCCGGCGGTCCTCTCTTGGTCACTAGCTATGACTATGATGCTCCACTTGATGAATATGGTATGTAGAATATCATGCATGTATGCCTCTGGAAATTCATCCCACTGCTATTCATTTTCATATATGGACCCGTATCGAACATTTTCACTCGTTTTTCATTGACTCTTCTAGTATTAATATATTTGTCACTTAATTATTTAGAGTAAAACTAGTACATTATTTTTTACTACACTCGTGTCAAACTCCAACATTCACATCCATACCCTTGTGACTAGGCCAGATGTAACCATTCTATAGTGATATGCTTTGAAATTGGATTTTAGAGAACTTCAAGTATAGATTGACAAATCATGTTTGTTTATGGAAACTATTGACATTTCTTTTCTTATTGTTAGGGCTTCTAAGGCAACCCAAATGGGGCCACTTGACAAATCTGCACAAAGCAATTAAGACGTGTGAACCAGCTTTAGTTTCCGGAGATCCCATAGTCACATCTCTTGGTGCTAAGCTCGAGGTCAGACCAACAAGTATTTTATTTTAATTTTCATTTATATCACTATATGAAAGATTCAAATAGTCAATCATAATATTTTAATACCTCTAGTCTTTCTTTATATAGTCAATATCAGTATAAAGTGTCACAATTGGATATCAAATTTAAAAGACTAATCTATTAGATAGAGTAATTCAAGTCTTTTATAAGTTTCTAAATCTTCCTGTTTACAACCAATGTGGAACTTGTTCATTGTCCCAATAATTCTCCCTCGAATAAGGTTTTCCAGCAGATAGAACACCACTCCTGAGTCCACATGCTTTCGCTGAGGAATATGACTCTAATACCACTTGTTAAGATTTGGATATACTAATATGGGACTCATTTGCTGCCCCAGCACAAAGTCCAACATATTCATTTGGATTCGACAATGTTGCTTATCAGGACATATGTCCCAACCCAAATCTGGATTCAATCTCTGCCATGAATTTTCTTTTCCTTTTTATGTAAAAGAGTTCAAAAAGGGCAAAAAACAAAAAAAAAAAGGTTAATTCTTACAAAGGTTGGAACTGAATCTTTATGATTGATTGCTAGGCATATGTATACAAATCAAATACTGGAGCTTGTGCTGCATTCCTTGCAAACAACGATCCAGCCGCTGCTGCAGATGTGGTATTCCAAGGCCTGAAGTACAATCTTCCTGCTTGGTCCGTTAGCATCCTTCCTGACTGCAAAACCTCAATTTACAACACTGCAAAGGTGACGAACCCTCGGCTAACTCAAGTTTTTTATGCCTTTAATTTCTTATTTTCAATCAGATTTGTATTATAAAATAGAAGACCAGAGATAACTGCATTGTTAGAATCTATCTAGATAATTAAGATTTATTTAGATTATTTGTTTAATTAGCATTTACTAAAGGGGAGCCATATAGACACCTGAAAAATCTGTCTTTACACACCCGTTTTCTAATTTTTGGGTGAAATTACCATTCTATCCCCGCATATAAATTCATTCGAACAAATTTTCAGTTCATTCTCAGTTCGTTCGAATGAATATACTCATCCGAACGAACACCTTAGTGTAATTTTCGTTCTTCCAAACGAGTGTTCATTCGAACGAATGAACAAATATATGTCAATCCTTTACAAAATTCGACTCATTCATTCGAATGGAACACTCATCCGAACGAATTGAAATTACACTGATTTGTTCGTTTGGTTGAGTACATTCATCCGAACAAACTGAAAATGAGCTGACAGTTCGTTCGGATGAATAGAACACGGAGGGGTAGAATGATATTTTTTCCTTTTATTTGATTCAACTGCTTTATTTGTATTTCCTTTTCTCTATATAAATAAAATCAAAGTCTCTCCTTAATTCACAATTTTATATAACGTAAACAATGATCTACATCACTAAATACTTTTTTCTACTTGAATGCAGGTCGAAGCTCAGATCTCACAGATAGGCATGACATCCGTTAGCAGTGGGTTCACTTGGACTAAATTTAATGACGATCCCTTACCCTTTGAAGACAAAGAATCCTTCACAGCACAAAACTTGATAGAGCAGATAAATGCTACATGGGATAACACTGACTATTTGTGGTACTCGACTGAGTGAGTATCTAATCTCATCGATAACTTTATAAGTAAAATGAGTTATGATATAAAAGAATAAACTGTATATTGTATTAAGAATTATGCTATTACATGTATTTTTAACCTCTAACCGACTCTAAGACTATCAGAATCAAACTCAAACTCTAAATTAATTATAAGTTAAACTTTTTAGCTAGTGTTGAAAATCATAACATGGTAACATTCTTGAGGTAGAACTCACTTTCAAAAGTTAGTCGTCGAGAGAAGTATATGTCAAGTGTTATATGGATTCATTGATTTCTTGAATTAATCGATGTGAGACTTTCTGTCACTTCATACATGTCCTCACGTGCACTGGATTGTACACCGAACCTGCTCTGATATCATGTTATAAAACTATGACATAATAATATTCTTGAAGTAGAACTCTCTAAAAAAACTAGCAATTGAGAGAAGTGTGCTTCAAGTGTTACATGAAGTCAGTGGTTTTCGAATTAACCAATGTAGGAATTTTTGTTATTTCACAACAAGAATAACAGTTATCAAATATAAGAGTGATAAGATCAAGTACTCTCTCTCACATATTGATTATGACTCCATTTCATATCAGTGTGATGATAGACCAAGGTGAAGGATTTTTGAAGAATGGCCAATTCCCTGTCCTCAATGTGACGTCAGCAGGCCATGCTCTCCAAGTTTTTATCAATGGGGAAGCATCAGGTAAGTGTTGCTGCTTGGTAAGGGTGCATTGTTTTGTTGAAATTTGGACTAGAGACGTGTCATGTTGTTGGGCTAGACTTAAAGCTGTCCAGGGTCGTGATCCTCGAGTTGTAAAATCAGGTCAGGTCAAGTTGAGCTAAACTCGATCGTATATGATGTAGGTTTAGAATGAATTCAGCAAAACCCATCAGGTGAGTAGTCCAAATGATAGTCTTTGGTGTGGGGTTTGTTCCCTCATGTTTTGGGAACAAACATTGGTGCTTCCATCTGACTTAGGGAATTCGGTACGGACCTCGGAGAAATAGTCTTGTTGAGTCAATACCTTAGGAATACCTTCGTAATTCTAAAAAAAAAGCGTTTGTTTTTTTAGTTAAGATATTCAAGCCTCTCATCCAACTAATTCAAGGGTATTTTTCTCTTTCACTCTCATACGTTTGACATTGACTAGTATATATTGGCTTGTATTGGCAGGGACTGGATATGGAAATGTGGATAGCCCTAAAATATCATTTTCGAACAAGGTGAAGTTGAAAGCCGGAAATAACAAGATTTCTATTCTAAGTGGTGCTGTTGGCCTTCCGGTTAGTTCAATTATGTCTATCTTAAATTTTCCATCTGTAAAACCTAACATAGTTAATTTAGATATTTTTAAATTTAATAAAAAAAGGTCTTGTGTTCGATTTACGTCTGATCCCAACAAGTATATATTCTGTAAATAGTAGACTTATCTGGTGTGTGTGAATTGGAAGATTTTCACATACTGTAATGAGTGGGATGTCTGAACACATTGGTTTTTGAAAATTTTTAAATCTGACAAAGCATCTCATATATTTTTTAGAATGTGGGTCTCCATTTCGAGACATGGAATTATGGAGTCCTTGGTCCAGTCACATTGGACGGTCTGAATGAGGGGAAAAGAGATTTGTCATTGCAGAAGTGGACATACAGGGTTTGCCTCCTTATCTGTTTATTTCCTTCATTTTGTTCAAGAGTTTAAAGAGGTAATAATTTAAACTTTTTTTACCCAGGCTGGTTTGAAGGGTGAGAAATTGGAAGTTTTTACTTTGAAAGGTAGTTCAGCTGTTCAGTGGGGGCCTGCAGTTGTGAAAAATCAGCCCTTAACGTGGTACAAGGTGAGGACAGTGACCATCACAAGGTCCTTTATTTTGTGACTAGAAATTAAATAAGGATGTAAATGAATATTTTAAATTTTAAATCAGAAAATATTCAATCTCTACAAATTTTACATCCATTTAATTTTATAGATTTGAATTTAATATTCAATTGTATTTAGATATATACTTATTATTGTGGCTATTGGATTTGTGGGATAGAGAAAGGTGTATGTTCCCAACACTTGGATCTAACTTTACCCGAATCCGATATTCGACTAATTCCGATCCATTTACATCCCTAAACCAACCAAAACCAAAGAAAGGCATGCATCTGATCACTTATCATTGACATGATTTCTTGATTTGTTATGGTTCCAGACTACATTCGATGCTCCAGTAGGAAATGATCCCTTAGCTTTAGATATGAGCAGCATGGGAAAGGGCCTGATATGGATAAACGGGCAGGGCATTGGTCGTCACTGGCCCGCTAACAAAGCATTTGGCAATTGTGGTGGCTGCAGCTACAATGGACCATACAATGAGAAAAAATGCCTAGCTAATTGTGGGGACTCCACACAAAAATGGTAAGAAAGAGATTCTCTTTCATAATTTTTCTCTGTGTATTAGTTTAAAATGTTAGATTATGAGGAGTCTGATTCAATCATCAGAGATGTATTGTCATTTCGATAGTATATATCGTCGTTTTGTGAGAGAGAGAACAGAACATCTATAACAAGTGCGCATCTTTTTCGTTTTGTCTTTGACCATAGTTGATCGATTTCACTGGCGATAACATCTATTACCTCTCTCTTTCTAACTCTTCATCGTCTTTATTTCTTTCTTTATTCAGGTATTCTTTTTTTTATTGAAACATAAAATAAATACCTTTACCACTAAACGACAATAACTTTCATTCTTTATTCAGGTATCATGTCCCTCGTTCCTGGCTATTCCCGAAGGGGAATTTGTTGGTGGTTTTGGAAGAATGGGGTGGTGATCCAGCTGGGATTTCATTGGTGAAGAGGACGATGATGAGTGCCTGTGCTTATGTTCCTGATTCAAGTCCCATGATAAATCTTTCATGCTCTCCTGGCCAGAAATTCTCCTCCATAAAGTTTGCTAGCTTTGGGAATCCTTCAGGAGTGTGTGGAAGCTACAAGGAAGGAAGTTGTCATGCGATTAAATCATACGATATTTTTCAGAAGGTACATACTCATCATGCTAACATTAAGGGAGATAAAATTGCAAGCAACTCGTTTAAAGTGATTTAGTCACATTAGTAGATGATCAAACATAACTCTAATAAATAAAATTGAGAGTCTACAGACCGAAGGCAATAAAAAATGAACGGTGTTTGAAAATATAGAAAAATTAATAAAAAGAAAAGACATGTTAATAAACTATAGAGTGACTGATAGCATAATTTTTTCGATTGGCATATCATATAATTCTTCTCATGTCTGTTATATATGGTCTTGTGCAGAACTGTATCGGGCAACAATCGTGCTCAGTAAGTGTAACTCCTGTAAATTTTGGTGGTAATCCATGCCCTAATGTCCCAAAGGCCGTCGCTGTTGAGGCCCTCTGTCAATGAAGACTTCAGATTTCAGAATAGAAGTTGGGCCCAAGTGCAAATTTTCTGTTCCATGTGAGGCAAGTTCTTTGGCTGGTTCAGCCAAATGCTTGTGACATTTTGAGCTGTTGACCTTATTATTGTAAGAACGGATTAAAATAGTTAATAAAATCTCTGCAGTCTTGTTTCTATGTTAACGATCGACTTCTTTTTAACCTGAGTATTCTCACTTTATATTGGAGGTGAGTTTAATAGTAGTTATAATTTATAAAACATAGCATAAGAACGTAATCATTCCAATTTCGTGTTTCATTATTTAGTACTAATAAAATTCTATTCTCTCCATAATTATTTTGTCAAGATTCATGCAAATACATAGATACACCTGCAGCTACACAAAAATAATGTGGTGATTCGAACTAATAACTTTGAGGTCCAAATTGTGGGCAATCCCAAATTATTATTAGCACTTGGAATCATCAATATCTTGCACAGTTGCATGTAAGCACTAGGGCACATAATAAGAGATGTGAGAGGTTTTGAATTCAAATCACTCTAAACACAAAAGGACATACATACTACTAGTTTCCTCATGAATACCCAATGGTGCCTGAAAGATCTCATTCATAACAATGTCCTTGGGGGTGTTTAACTAGTAGCTCTGATCACCTAAGAATTCTCTCTCGCAGTATGGCAAATTAGTCTACCTGCATCCACATTTCTGCAATTAATAGCCTCCTGGATCGCTTACATTGCCCCAGGGGTTTGTTCACTATTTTGCCTGCAAACCTCTTATCCCGGTTCTCTACTCTTCAGGATAACATTTCCTTATCTTCGGGTGGGATTGGTGCGTTGTTGACTACAACTATGGATTTCAGGCATTAGTCCTTCCATTTCTGCATTCTAGGCTTCTGGTTTTTCCCGTGCCTAGGTTGTTCTGTTTGGGTCTTTTGTTTTCGGCATGTTTAGTATTCGATTTGGCCTAGTGTTAGGCATTCCTTACTCTTTCTTGTCTGGGCCGGGCCTTTTGTTTTTCATGTTGTTTATCTGTTTGGGCATTTATTTTTCTTTTTTACATAAATAAATTGAACATTTATTAAAAAAAAAAGTGTGTGTTGATAGGGAAGTTTGCATATACTCTAAGAATTAGTCAAGTACTCTAAGAGGCCTACACACTTTGATCTTAAAAAAAAAAAGCATAACATCAGAAAAAAAAATAGATTAAATGCAAAAATGCACCAATCTATCTCATATTCAATTGCTACAAAGTTATTCTATCTTAAAAATCTTCAAAATCAATGATGGACATTACCTGTTAGTTAATTCTATTAAAGATTTGGCCAAGTTAGGTATTAAAAAAAATGATTGGCCACTCATTAAGATCATGAGATAGGTTGAATTGAATTTGGATGAAATGTTTCAATACACTCTAAAAATATAAAAATTTCAAGTTTTACTAATCAAAATAATAAAATTAATTCCTCAAATAAGAGTTATAAGTTTGGTGACAAGAGGGTGACAAAATTGGAAAATGGAGATTTTGACTTGAGTTAAGAAGAGGAGAGGAGAGGAGAGAATTTATATCTAGGATTAAGTTATTAAAATTTAATAAATAAATTTAAAAATGTTATTAAAATGATATTTTTTTCAAAGTATTAGTTTTGTTGAGTCGATATCTTAGGAATACACTCGTTATCAAAAAAAAATATTAATTATAAGATATACAATATACAGGGCTTCCGCCTTGCCCAACCCATGTTGCACCCGTGTCCATCCCCGTCTCACAGACTAAAAAGACATGGTGAATAAATTCCCTTACTAAAATGACTGAATAAGATGAGATAATTCATTGAAATGGAATTATTAGAATGTTTTAATGAACTCAAATTCATTAACCACTAATTTAAAAAATAAAAAATTTAATGTTTTCCTGATTTTAACTATCTACAATAACTTTGATCTGTAATTACAGAATTATCACCCAACTTCATTATAAAATGCTAAAATTATAAAAACTTAAAATTTTCATGCTTTCACGAATCAGTGATCCTTATTCAAAAATACAGATCTTCAAATTGAAAATATGATCGTAAAAAGAAAAATCTTAAATATCTCATATGCATTTTTATAGTACAATAGATCCATAAGATTAAATATCGTCTCAGCTGTATAGTTAAAATATCGGTGATATCGGCTGATATCGTAAATATCGGTCTAAAAAAGGGATTATTTTAAAAAAATATCGGTGTTTCGTCCCACCGATATATTGGCATTCTTTTTAAATATAGGTCAAATATTGGTGGATATTTTATTTTTTCCAGAATTTAAAAAAAAGGCGTGTTTTTTTTTTAGAATTTTTTTAACTCAATAAAATTAAATAAAAAATTGGCCGAGATTTCAAAAATCACTGATATCGACCGGTATCTCGACTAGAACGAGATTTTAACCCCTGAATAGATCGCAACAAGATTCTCAGTAAAAAGAAATTATTTGAGTTGACAATTAAAAATCAATAATGGATTTAGCCACCCGTTTCCCGTTTCCCGTTTCCCGTTTCCCGTTTCGTGCCCACTGTAATTGCCAATAGAATAAAGAACGGAGGGGTAGCTTTTGTCTTTTTTCCCCTCCATCAACTGGCCTTCTTTTATTTTTATTTATGTGCAAAACATTAGAAAACTACATAACTGCTGAGTTCCAAATACAGTAAAATACTAAAAGACTAAAAGTACTACCGGTACTAAATTAAAATATTATTAACAATAAGAATGTTGTGGGCCTCTCTTGTCTGCCCAGCACCTGTCCTCTCCTTCTTTTACACCCTGTATATTGCGTGGTCATTTAATAATGCAAAAAATTAGGAGAAAATTAATATGAAATTTAAGTTGATTTAATTTGATGAAATTATAAGCTAAGTTTGATTTAAAATTTTATGTTTTAAATTTTGAACTATAATCAATATAATTGATGTTGGTTGCCTCCCATATCAAGAAGCGGGAGATTATGGATTCGAACTCCTATAACTTAATCTTAGTATATCTTAGAGATAGCAGATTCACTCGTGGAAATTTTACTCTGAGTATCCTATATTTTCTCACACATAAATTAAAAAAAAAAATTAAAAAAATTGAGATTTTTAAAACCTCATTTTTAAAGGAATGTCGATATGAACTCACGTGCAAGACAAACATTCAGGTGAGTGGCCTATTGACTACAGACTTTATACAGTGTTATTTTCTTCTTAATTTAATGTATAGAGCCTGTAGTTTAATGGGTTACACAATAACCTGTCTATCTATCTATTTTCTTATTATAGCGTGAGTATTATCTTATATATAATTTATAAAAGGAGAATTAATTTATAAATTGGTACCAATGATATTATCAGTCTTTTTCTTATTTTATCTTTAATCTTACTATAAAGTAAAGAAGAGAGAGTAAATTTTTTTAAAAAAATATACTATAATCACATCATCCCACCCTCTTTATTTTTTTCAACCAAAGTGTCCAAACGTCTCACAATCTCACTTGACTAATTTTCAAAACATGTGTAATCCTCTCAATTTAATTTTTAAATGTTAAATTCTTTATTAAAATTTAAAAAAAAAAAAAAAAAAGTAGCAATACACATGCCCAACCTTTTAATTCCAGACATGTGGCAGACGTATCCCAACCCAATCCATGTGGCAGACATATCCCAACCTTTTTTATTTTATCACCTTCAATAGGACCAAATCCCCTTTTTAAGAAGCTCAGTATTTGGTGGTTTTTCTATATTAGTTTGTGAATGTACCCTTATGTATTGAAATTGATTGATTCTTATATGTTTGTTTGTTGCTATGAGCAGCACCCGGCCTATCTGCAGTGGACATTTCTCGACTCAGCGGAGGATCTAACCTTCCGGAAGGTGGGGACTTTGAAATGTTTTATATTTAAATTGAATGGATAAACTGTTGTATGGAAATTGGGTGTATAATTGCATATAGGGTTGCAATTCGAGTTTGGCGGATCAGATTCCTTAAAACTCAATTTGATCTGAGTTGATATATATAAAACCCGACTCGATCAAATTCGAATTATTAATTTGAATTTTTCAACCCGATCCGACTTGAATTCTAACTCGAATTTTGACCCGACCCTCATTCTAAATCCATTTTAGTCAGGTCGGGTCAGATTAACTTATAAAATTCTCAATCCGACCCGACCCGACCCGACTTAAATTTCATACGGATTTTTATCTTCTCAATCCGACCAGACCCGACCCACATGCATATGTGATGAAAGTGATATCATAAAAGTACTAAGTAGTTAAAAGAAAACCTTGTAAAAGAAGAAGGCGAGGGAATGTGGGAAATGTTACATGCCTTGTTATGGGCTCATTAATAAGGTGTGAGTTTCTATATGCCTAACTGCACATTTGGGGTTGGCATGTACATTGACTGATGTATGAGGGGTGTTGCTGTGTACTCAACAATGAGTAGGAGTCATGACATTACCTTTGGAGTCATGAGAATGGTGCCATGACTTCACTTGATGGATGAGCAGTTGTCATGGGAGAGGTGTTGTGACTATGCCCATCGGGTTGATGCGGTGACGAGAGAGATGTAGTAACCGAGCCAAAAGTTGTGTCTTGCACAGGAGAGTAGTCGTACCGATTAGAGATGGCAAACAATCCAAGCATCCAACTCTTCATACATTAGTGCATACACATGTATTATCTTTGTATGTGATCTAATTCCCTCACAGTTTTAAGTCATAGCTTGGAGGAGGGGTCCGAGGGACCCCATGTTTAGCCGTGAAAGGCCGTGGGAGATAGCTATTACATTTCATTTTGCTATTTTGGTTTATTTTTGGTCAAATACCAAACTATGTAAATGGTGAACCATGAAAATGTGATGCATTTACTTAACTTGTAATGTTTTGAGATCTCTTCCTATGGGCAATAACTCCTCTTATGAATTTTTAAGTGTAGCTTGGAGAATTAAATGAAAAGGTGTTGTAATTTTAGACTAAGGATGGTTGAAACGTGACAAATCTAAATGAGACACTGTCAAAATTTTGATAAAACCCCATGAAAAAGAAAAAATTATATTCCTTTTCGTGTGCTGAAAAATGTGGGACGTGGTATTCTACACATTTTTATAATTTTTATTTAAAATTTGAAAATTTGAAAATATATATTTATTATTAATAGGATAATATCACATGACACCCTTTTTAACTCCTCAATCTCCGAGTTGAATTTTGTGGAGACAAGAAGGTGGGTTGGGTATGGATATGACACAAACTTGAACTTGATTTATTTTGGATTGAATCTCATTTCAATATTATTTTCAATCTATTGATTATTTATTTCTTAAAAATTATTTATTTTAAATTTAGATCATAAATTTTTAAATTCATATTTTATTTTAAATTTTCGAATTTGATGTGAATAATTGAATTGATCTAATTTAATCTAAATTTGATAATGAGTCATTGAGTTGAGTTAATTGGGTGAAGTCAGATTTAGCATTAGGTTATAAATTTTTATGGTTGTCTTCTTCACTCTCTGAACTCTTTCCCTGAATCAATCCCTCAGTGACAACAAGGTCTTATCTCCATCTCCTTTCTTTCTTCGTCAATTCATTTCCCCCCTTCTTCAATTCCCTCTTCTGCACGCTAACATTGATATTCTCCATTTTTTTCTGTCAAATTTTATTTCACTGCATCTTTTCTCTCTAAATGTTCTCATGGTTAATATTTGTGGATTTGAAATCAGTTCCCATTAACTCCATTTTTTTTTTCTTTTACTTTCTTTTGAGAAATTCTTGTACGTATTTCATCATTATATATATTCTATAAAATTGAAATCAGTTTGTTATGACTGCATTTTTTTTGTGTTTTCTGTCTGGTTTTTCGGATTCTGCTTTTTTCTACATATATTTCTCATCGTGATATTCTTTGGATTTGAAATAAGTTCTCTAAGAACTGCATGTTCCTCTTTTTTTTTTAAAAAAAAAGTTATTGTATATTGGTCTGATGAATTCTCCCTTGTTGCTTTCATCAGGTCAAACCGCTGCTACTGAGGACTTCTGATCTCTGTCTTTGTGCCATTCAATCCAATAACAAAGCTTATCAGATTTAAGTTAGGGTCAGCTATTAAATATCTCATATTTGAGACATTTCATTTTCGTTTTAATTTCAGAGATTCTTGGTTTACATTAGTCTTTTTTATCAGTAGCGTATGATCAAAGGTGTTTTTGTATTTATTTTCCTTTTGGCCCATGTAATTGTGCTGTACCTTTGCTTTCTAGGGATGGAATCGTTTAAGGAGAATTTGAAGGTGAATAAGTTCTTCAATGCTGCTCTCCTCTTTTTTGCGACCCTTTTCCTTGCAAAGATCATTTCAGCGATTATGATCTCTAGATCCAGAAAGCGTCTCCCTCCTACTGTGGAGGCATTTCCGTTTCTTGGTGGACTTACTCGATTCATGAAAGGACCAATTGTGATGCTCAGAGAGGAGTACCCAAAGCTCGGGAGTGTCTTCACACTGAATCTTTTGAACAAGAAGATTACATTCTTCATTGGACCAGAGGTGTCAGCGCATTTCTTCAAGGCTCCAGAGTCGGATCTTAGTCAACAGGAAGTCTACCAGTTTAATGTTCCTACCTTTGGCCCAGGTGTAGTCTTTGATGTTGACTACTCGGTGAGGCAGGAACAGTTCCGTTTTTTCACAGAGTCTCTGAGAGTGACCAAATTGAAGGGTTATGTCGATCAGATGGTTCTTGAGGCAGAGGTGCATTTTTAAACTTTCAGGATTTTCATTTTTTTTCTACTTACGAAGTTATCTGTTCATAGTTGTAAATATTTCATGGATATCAAATTGCTTCATTGAGCATGCATCTTTAAAAGTCATTTGCTTACCCATCTCAAAAAAGAAACAAAAAATTCACTTGCTTACCTAATTAGGAGGAAGATGAAAAGTAATTTCCTGTTGTCCTGTTAGGACAAATAGGTGGTACCTCTTGTATGTTTAAGCGCAGATTTAAATTTTGAACGATGGGGAAAACTTGTAATCTATTATCATTCAAAAAATGGCAAGGAGAACTTCATATTGAAAGGCTAAATTTTATTCTAACGTCGCACATTCTTGTTTTCTAGCACTGTTTTGGTTTTATTAACCTAAAATTAGAGATGCAATTTGGGTTGGACCCAACTTGAACCTGAACGGTCTAATATGAATTGGTGTCAGGTTTTATTGGGACAATTTGGGTTAAGATTTTCAACCCAAATTGAAAATTGAGTTGGGTTAGGGTTGAGGGCTTGGGTTGAACCGATTCCATTCAACCCCACTTGAATTCTGTATGTTGTTTGCATATAGCAGACTTGATTTCTAATTTGATAGCAGAGTTTAATGGTTTCTCTTTTTTGTTTTTTTTTTTTTTTTTTTTTGTGACAACAGGAACAAGGCATTGAGACAATATTTGAGTCTAAGTACATTTCAACCTATAGTTAGAATGCCTAGTACAGTAGATTGGCATGAAGCATGCATGTTATTACTTTTAGTAATCCTATTAAAGTTAATCATTTTCTTGAGCTTGACCTAACCTGCAACAAGCTACCCAAATGGGAATGGTTGGGTTGGGTTGAGTTCACAAAAATGCATTTAGGTTGGTTTTGGTTGAGTTGCTTGTTTTGAAGATTGGGTTGAGTTGGGTTTGAGGATAATAGAGGTTGGATTGAGTTTGGGTGAAATCAGCTTTACCCAACTTGAGCCAAGTTGTAGTCTACCTTGAATGACATTTTGAAGCATGGCACCTAGCATGCTTGTTGGGTACAAAAACACACCATACAAAAGGGGTTCCCTCTTGATTAATGATGCACCAAAATTTAGCTCGTATAAATTTCCTAAGAACACCAAGCTGATGTTGGATTATCGATTTTTAGCATCAAACTTATGAATGTAGATTAGATCACTAGAAACTTCACATGGACTAAACTTTGACACATAGCTAATTTAGAGAGATTCCCCTTTCACTTTTTGGGGTTGCTTAGCCCCATAAGAATGTCACAAGTGACACGGTTGATTCTAAAGTGCCGCTAGGAACACGTGGCTCATACGATTCCAAATAACTCCATAATTTTATTATTTATTATTTATAGAAGGTCTTCAAAAAAAGTTTATTATTTATAGAAATTATAAGATTTGCTAATAGATACGAATCATTCTTCTTATCATATCATATGAATTGTAAGATATGAATCGTTTATCATAAGATTTCAACAACAATAAATTCACTGTATGATGTCAAAACATAGCATAGACACAGCAGCAACATGACATGCTTAAGGCAAGGATCAGGATTTTACACACAAAAATCAAATGTCTGACATGAAATGATGCGGAGACATTGCCTAAATTAAATACCTTTCTTTAGTTTATTTGTTCGAGAAGGAATTGGATCCTTCATGATTGATCGTGCCTAACAATCTGTTGAAGATGTAAAGAAGTGTTAAGCAACTTATTTCTTCGTTTTTTTATAAATGTGTTTCATTATAAAATGTGGGGTTAAGTTAGATTCTTGTTGAGACTTCTCCAGATAACTATCCATCCATATATGAAAATAAAGTAAAATGGAAAATAAAGTATGGATTTTTTAATATACTGATTCAGCCAAAGATTTTTTGTGTATGTTTTTCAGGGATCCAATGAACAATGAGAATGTTTATAGGAAACCTTGGTTTTTTCAATCCAATACCAACTGCAATACAAACAGAGGCTGTAATGTATATACTTGCGTGCTTTTGTGTGTTTATGTCTTTTCCCTTGCTGACATAGCACTTTAGGATTAGTGATGCAGGGTCATCTTCCTTATCTTCTGTTATTTATTATCAAAGAAGACTTCATAACAACATGATAAAAGGTCATTAATAGAGCATTTCACTTTCTTAATGTGTCAATGAGCTCTAGGTTGACAGCATTTATGTTACAATTTTATGTTGGAACCAGATGCTTCATCATCTTATTAACCCATACTAGTTTTGTAAAAAGGGCTTATCCATCAGCTTTCTTAGAAACTTCAAGGCTACATTTGAGATTGAAAGAAAGTTTTAAAGATAACTGTAGGGGATTCTACTATTTGTGCTGTAGTAGAAGGTTTCAATAGAAAGCAGTAGAAAGTTGTTTTTATTATGGATAAGGTAAAATCATCCTGCAAGAGAACATGCTGATGTGGCAGGATGTCATCTTCATACATTTTCTTCTATCAAGAAATTACTGAACAGCATTACTGTTAAAAATTTATGATTTACAATTGAATCTTATTGTATGTTATGATTGTTAAAGAAAACAGGTTGGGGATCTTATAATATGATGCAATTTTTAAAAAACCTTACATTTTTTTAATCTTAATGTTTGTTTTACATAAACAATTCATATTTCTTTCTTTTGAATTATGTGTTTTAAAACCAAGTCAAGTTTGTTTCTTTTTTGGGTAGGTAAGGGTAGTATTTAATTAAACAGGAAAAGAAACAGAGCAATCCATAATGAAGGGTATTGGCGGCCCAGATACAAAAGAGGTGGGCCTTCAAATTACCCTTCAGAAACTAAGACATATAACATAAAATGGACACCCTGCAAGAGGTCATGAGATAAAACATAAAAACCCAAACTAATAATAATAAGCATGACTCGATACAAAATAGTCTATAATTGGAGATCCTGTTCCACAAGTTGCTTCATTTTTTGTTTTTTTTTTTGGGTGTGGGGATGGACTTGGCTTGGGCTTTAGAGATGTAGAGTGAGTCTGAAAATGCTGAAGCACACTGTCCAGGGGGCCGAGGAGGCCAAGCTTCAAGCCAATGGATTGTAGGCAGGTCTTCTTTTCACATCAGCTTCTGATGGTACAAAAATCTGGCATCAGCCCTGCTAAAAGCGGTGAGAGTTCTGCATGAAGGGAGTTAGTAGTTGCAATATTAGAAGAGAAGGACATAATGGTGTTTCCTTTGTCATTCAAAAAAGACCTCTCACAATACTTCTACCTTGTGGAGTGTCACAAGACCCGTCAAAGTTGAGCTTGATAGTGCCTGGTGGTGGAGGGTCCATTTGTCAGAAACATGTTGAGATACATTTGCAAATTTTTGGACACTGTCCTATTCCTACCGAGACTTTATTGTCTCCTGCGATGTGCTATTGGTATTTAGAGTTCTCCGCTGAAAGATAACTTTGTTACCACTTAGACACAACCAAATGTTCCACAACATGAAACACCCCGAGATGAATGGTTATTGGGATTCTAGATAAATGTTTGATGATCACATATAATTCACAGACCATAGATGTAACTTTCCTTTTGTAATCTTGAACAATGTCTGCATAAATGACAGTCAAGTTTTATATATGATACTGTTATTATTTTATTTACCATTTTACCAATAATGTTTTTAATACATAGAATCTGAGAAATATTTGTTTATTTAATTTTTAAAAGGTTTTACCCTTTCTGAGAAGATTTCAAAAAATCTTATAATACCATTTCTGATTCACTGTGGTTTGATGACAATGACAATTTATGATACAGTTTGATTTTTAGAACATTGCCAAACAGGTGACTCAAGGAGAAACCCTTATCTCTTATTTTCTCCCAATCCAAACTACTTCAAGTTACTGGCTGTCTTGCTGTTGACTATGAAGTCTCTTTGACCATTCCCCAAAAAAAATCTCTCATCCTTTTTCTTTTTGGATTATAATTCACATGTATCAGTTGCAATGTGTTTGCTGCATCTTCACCTTTATTAAACTTGGATCTTGGAAAACATACAAGACATATGGTAGTGTAAATGGTCAAGAAACAACATTAAAGGGACAATCCTTTACACCCATCGACTGGTACTGCACTCACACACATGGAGAATATTATTAAGAAGGTGGACCTAAAAAAAAAAATTATTAAAAGGTGGTCTCAGATTGAAATTTTTGATAACTTGGTTATCTTTTCATACTATTGAATGTACTACATCCCAAGTGCAATTTAACAGAAACTGTAATCCCCTGCTTTTTAGATGCGATTATTTGTTATGCCATGGATATGCTGATTTAAATTCCTTTTATTTTGCAATTTCAGTAATTCAATCCTCCCCCCCCCCCCCCCACCCCCCACCACCCGTAGTAAAAAAAGAGTTGTATCCATCAAGCAGGGTCTCTCTTCAGCCAAGTTGAGAGCAATTGCTTGGCAAACAATCTTAAGAAACTCATGAATCATTTTACGTCGAATGTGTACACTGCCTGGTGTAATGTGTCTTAAAAGGGGATTCTTAATGTAGATGCTATGATTCTCAGACGAACCCTTTTCCTTCCTGTTCATTTTCTAGCCTACAGTTATCTTGGTATAAGCTCATTAGGGTTTTACCCCCTTATGTTGTGCTGGTGGTATGCATCTTATTCATCTTAGACATTCTGCTTCTGCAATAACACCTTGTAAATAAAAGAATCATAAATTGCCAAATTTAATCATAAATATTAATCTCAGTGGCTCAGGTAATGGGATAAATGACATTATTATTATTAAAAAGTAAATAAAATGTTTTTTTTAATAGAAATAAAAAGAAATTTGAGTAGAGAATGCTACCTTTTTTTAGGGTGCAAGAAAAATATTCATTCTAGTGAAGAGAGTGCCTATGAGTGATTTTTAAGATACTAGAGTTTTGTTGGTCAGCCCAGTAATCGTGTCACCTAAAAAGAATCATCATGCAATGTCCCCTCAGTTTAGAAGTCATGTATTGACAGTTATATTATTAAGTTCATCTCTCACTGAATTTTTTAAAAAAGGTTGGTATGTTATTTTACATCTTGCAGGACTACTTCTCAAAATGGGGTGAAAGTGGCGAAGTGGACTTAAAATATGAGCTGGAGCATCTCATCATCTTGACAGCAAGCAGATGTCTCTTGGGTAGGGAGGTGAGAGATCAGCTATTTGAAGATGTCTCTGCACTCTTCCATGACCTTGACAATGGCATGCTCCCTATCAGCGTCATCTTTCCATACCTGCCAATTCCTGCTCATCGCCGCCGTGACCGAGCACGCAAGAAGCTTGCTGAGATCTTTACAAACATCATATCTTCCCGTAAGCTTGCGAAAAAATCAGAGAATGATATGTTGCAGTGTTTTATCGACTCAAAGTACAAAGACGGCCGCCCAACAACTGAGACTGAGGTCACAGGTCTTCTCATTGCTGCCCTTTTTGCCGGGCAGCACACCAGTTCCATCACCTCGACCTGGACTGGGGCTTACCTTCTTCGCCACAAGGAATACCTTAATGCTGTGTTGGAAGAACAGAGGAACCTGATGAAGGAGCATGGAACTAAAATTGATCATGATATCTTATCTGAAATGGATGTTTTGTATCGGTGCATAAAAGAAGCCTTGCGACTTCACCCACCCTTGATACTACTATTGCGCAGCTCACACAGTGACTTTACAGTCAAGACCCGGGAAGGGAAAGAGTACGACATCCCAAAAGGTCACATTGTTGCCACGTCACCGGCTTTTGCTAACCGACTTCCATATATCTACAATGAGCCAGATAGGTATGACCCTGACCGGTTTGCTGCTGGGAGAGAAGAGGACAAGGCTACAGGGGCATTTTCATACATCTCTTTCGGAGGTGGCAGGCATGGGTGCCTTGGGGAACCATTTGCTTACTTGCAAATAAAGGCTATTTGGAGTCATTTGTTGAGGAACTTTGAGCTGGAGCTGATCTCACCTTTTCCTGAAATCGATTGGAATGCCATGGTTGTGGGGGTGAAGGGGAAAGTGATGGTTCGTTACAAGCGTCGACAGCTCCTTGTTGAGTGATGCTGAGATGCTTGGTAGCAGGTGTATGGACATCACCTTTTCTTCTTTCTTTTTCTTTTCTTTTCTTTTCTTTTTTGGCATTGATTTCCTCGTTGCTTCTTCTTCGATCCAAGTTTGGCATCATCTTAAATTTTTTGTGTGTATCTTTGGGAGGCAAACATGCACTTGTAGAAGTTTGTTTTTTGCTGAAGCATTTAACCCAAAAATCCATCAATCAGTGAAGCGCGTAAAATTTAGTGGCTGACAAATTAAGCCGGAATGTGTTTTTTCGTTCAAAGAGAGAATAACTCTGCTTCTGGATGTCTGGCATTTTGACACTGATTGGTAGTTGGTCATGAGCAGGAGGAATCGAAAGGGAAACCATTTGAGATCTTTAACCATATCAAAACTAAGCATGTTGACACCTTTCTCAATCGCTTAATGCATTCGTACAGTTCTTTTCCCCTTTAAATATTACCTTTTTTTTTCTCTCTTTTCCCTGTTATTATGATGTTTTGTGTATGTGTGCCTATATTTTTGTCTTGTGGTTCGTAGCTGTAGCAAACAAGGTATTATGATGCTCAGGTCCTTGATAATGAAGGCATTCTATGGTTTTAGGCAAGCAGAAAGGATTGCGACTGAAATTCTTGATTTGTTACTTGTGTATTTGAATCCTATACTTGCTTCTCTGTCAGAAATCTTTTGTAAATATGCCGATAGGGCAACAATCCTATGTTGAAAATATTCTAGGGTAATAAAATATTTTAGGTTTTATTCTATCTGCTTTTGTTGTTCCTCCTCTTTGGGAGAAGCCCTTGCTTTTGTTTTTTCAGTCTCTGAGAGTGACCAAATTGATTATGATTCAAGAAAAAAGACAGCTCTAGATAGACTGGAGTACTCATAATCAACGGTGAGATTGTACACATATTAAGACTGATATGATGAATAAGGCCAAAATTTTACAAAACTAATATTTTTGTCATTCTTTACATATTTCATTAGTAAATTATGTCGTCCATGTCAATATTTAAAGCGTAATTTTCCTGAGTAAGGAGACCCAAGTGTCTCTAAAATGAATCAAGCGCAGTAGATCATGCAGGTGGACAATGATGACAGCAGCAGTTACGACAATGAGGTCTATTTAGTCCTTACATCCGGGGGTTTTAAAATCGCTATATGTATCAATTTTAAAATCTATATATATCAGCCAATATAATACGTATCGGCCGATATTTAGGCGAGCGATATCGATGGTTTCAAGTAGGGGTGAAAAATTCGCATATCGATCGATAAATTTCTCTCCTCTTTTGTGTTTTTTTTTAAATATCGGTTTTTTATTTTGAATATAAAAAATTAAAAAACCCAAAAAAAAAACTGATTTTTTTAAGAAAAAATTGAAAACGATAATATCGGCCGGTATTTTGAATATTGACCAAGATATCAACTCGGGCCCACTACCAATTTGTTTTTTTTTTTTTAAAGATCAATATTATGAATATCGGCTGATAAATCAGCCGAGAACTATTGCGTACATCCGATATAATATGTATCGGCTAATATGATAAGGCTTTGAAAAATTGTATCATATCGGCTGATTCATTTCGTATCGGCCGATATCTTCACCCCTGGTTTTAAGTAAATAAAAAATAATAATTTTGTAGTTGATATATTGGCCGTTTCCATTTTTTCAACCCCTACTTACAACATTAATATTGTAAGTATTTAGAATTTGGATTACATAGGGATGAAACTTGGATTGATGGTTGGGAAAAATACTCACATAAAATTTGAGTTGAAACAACACTTGGGTTGAGTTAGGTTGAGTAATTCGGGTCGGATTCAATTAGTTTTGACATAGGTTGGATTGAATTTATTAAAACCCGACCCGAGTTTCAGCCCTAGGATTATCCAGAAAATGATTTTTCAAACTAGCTGCAATTCAAAATTTTGATTAATCAAATTGCTCACCCTACTGTTTTATTTTTTTTACATCAGAAGGTAGGAGCTTCACCCTACTAATCTTTCAAGAGATGTACCCACCTCCCTACACATATATATCAGATTCAAGCAATGAGGAATTTGAGTATGAATCGAACTTAAAATCTCCCTTCATGAGAAAAGTTTTTTGACCGTCAGAATAACTCCCTTTGCATATCGTTATTTGTCCGACAATATTACAAGCATGCTTTGATCTTGATCATGATTTGGTGATCCGTACTGACATATAAATGGTGTCACATGCTGATCAAGATATTGATTAAAATGTCTAAGTATTTACTTATATTTTGAAAATTGCTTTTAAATCAATATTCTTAATATTGCAAAATATCCTTCCAGTCAAAGTTTCCACTTTTGAATTGGACTGATCTAAATTATCTTAAAGGACAAAGATATCTGAAATTCAGAACATCCAAAAGCAGGCACCATTTTCATATCATGTTCCCAAATCCAATATTTTTATGCAAAAATCTGTCGTTAATAATTTCATTGTGTCTCCTTATCAAAGTGCGAATTGTTTAGTTAGCCGTAACCGAAATTTCCATGGAAGAGCCAAAACGTATTTTTTTTAAAATGGTACTCATACGAATAATAAAAAACACTAGAGGTGTAAACACAAAAAGGACAATCAAAATAGAGAAAATAAGACAACAACAACGAAGAGAGCGGAATAAAACAAATAAAACATAATTCATCCGACGAATAACTGGACTGAATGAGGCGATAAGCTCGAATTGGACAGTCACAATACTGGAGCACCAAAATAAAACTGGAACACCAAAATACGACCCCATCCAGGATAACAACGGCGTCTAGAATATTCAGGTGCAATCTTTTTGCAGCTGGAGTAATTGATATAGGAGCTTAGACGAATTAATTCTCAGACGATTCTATCTTTTCTTCTTGTCATAGCAAGGTAATATAGGAGGATGCTTTCCTAGCCATTGGAGATAAACCAAGCTTCCTACCAACCTCTGGTATTCTTTGATCAATCCACTCAAAAGGTCGAGTATCAACTATATGAGTGGTTGGTTCAGGCATCGGGATAGATCCAGGAACCGCCACTGGAATCTCAGGAACATCAATCATAGAAGCTGAACGTCCATCCAAGGGGCAAGAGACAGTGGTCGGGAGAGAACCGGAGATATTGGACGACTCAACATTATTTCATTTCAAAATCAATTAGTTTCATATATATGTGTGTGTGGAGACGGTCTTATAGGGCCCAACTTGACCTCAATCACACTCCCCTCTTATACCTAATTAATTTTCGTGAATTAGATCCCTACTAAATTTGATCTTATTCAAGTCAACTCAAATGGGGTAGGTTTGACGGTCAAGAAGCTCTCATCATGAAGGGAGGTCTTCAGTTCGATTCACGCTCAAACCCCTCTAGGCTACTCTCTATAGAGTTACTCCTCGCCAACTTAACCAATGTGTGTGAATTAGGAACTTTACAATTTATAAACTAGATCTCCTCTAGTGCATTATTTAAAAGAGATCTTTGTAAAAAGTAATCTTGATTAGTTGAGTAAAATCATTTTTTTAATGTCCTGTAGATTCAGTTTTCTTCGATGGTGTCATTTTCATGAGAATTAAATCAATGGTCCTGAAGTGAAGTCAAATTAAGTAAAGATCAAATCCAAAGAGAATAGACAAGGTAATGGGAGACGAAGGTAAACCCCAAAACTCAGAAAAACCAATCATTAGTTTTCTCCTCAACTCAGAAAAAAACTTGAAAATTGTCTTCAACTTTAAATTCTATAGAGTCAAGTTGATTTGAACCAACTTATTTGCATTTTTTGAGTTTCAAAAGTACAAGAAAATGTATTCTACCAGTCTTTCATAAGGAGTACCGTGGTATCCAGGATGAAGGTGTCTTTTTCTCTCATCAGTCCATCAGCCAATGGAGTGGCAGATTTTTTCGCTAAAAATGGCATTGATGAAACTATTTAGGGATCCTTTTATTTTTAGGAAGGATAGCTATCCTTATTGGGTTGTTCTTGTATCTTGTTGATTTTATCTTGTTTTTCTTACATTTCGGTTTATCCCTCTTAGGCCTTTTTCTTTTTCTGTGTTTTTCTGTATTTTGATCCTTTTATTAATGATATCTTCATTGTAACCGTTAAAAAAAAAGAAAAAAGTATTGTGGTATCCTGTGTCAGATGTTTGGTGAATCTGAATATGAATTTAGATCTGGATCTGAATTAAACATCTCAATATTGGTTTGAAAAGGACCAAGCAACCAATGAGAACTGATTTGGACACCGATACTTTTACTAAAGAGAGCACTGAATGAGAATTGATTTGGCCACCGATACTTTTACTAAAGAGAGCATCTGATAAGTAAAATTTGGAATTTCCTTGCAAATCAAGCAATGTTTGTTTTTTTTTTTTTTTAAGTTTTATACAATTAACCAGGGCATGCTTCGTTTCGCAGAATTTTGTAGTCGAATGGAGTTTTTTTAGGATTCTTTGAATTTTGATTTGAGTGTAGAACTTGAAACGACAAATTCCAAAAGGAATTCTAGACTATAATATTTAGAGATAATTATACCTAATAATATATAAATATATACCGGTAAACAAATAATTAGATATAAAGGTCTACATCCGGCAGAATCTGATTCCATCATCATCAATAAAAAAAAATTAGAACAAAACTTGGTCTGAGAACACCCAAACCAAAAGTTAGTCTATGTTTTTCCAAGCCCTAGACTCAGCACGTGCAGTGAACAAACCTATGAAAAAAAATGTAATAAGTTGTTTGAAAATTCTATCTTTTTAACAAAGGATTTGGGAAAATGGAAAAAAAAAAAAAAAATATATATATATATATATATATATATATATATATCATGGGTATCTTCATCTCACATTGAAGGTAAGACTAATTGCCATGGGCCCATGTTTTACGGTAAGACTAGGAGAAGTTGAATCCGAGACCTCTAGCCTAATTCTAGAAGTTTAAGCCAAATGAGATACCCGTGGTATTCATTTACAAAAAAATTATGAGAAATTTAAATTCATAAGGCCATTTTTAAAAGCAGTCCAAAAAATTTCCCATCTAGATGCATGGAGAATGTTTTCCTAAGCGAAATTATGAAACATGCCTGCATGAACTTGACCCAACAAATTGTAATATCTTGATCTTATCCATAATTGTTGACTCCATTTTGAACAGGTTTACACAACCTAACTCATTTATTTAACAAGCCCTTCTGATCCGTCTAAATTACGATAGATTGACTGCTCAGCCTTTTTTTAGAGATTTAGAGATTGTTCAAGTGTTTTCTTCACTCTTAGGAATTTCAAATGTTCAAGACTTCAAGTGTTTTTTTAGAGTGTTCAGACTTTTAGCATATCTGGATTGTGAACTAAGAATAATTTTACTTCTTGACATGTTAAAATGTCCAAGCAAGTTTCTTGACAAGGCCTTGCGTTCTGCCCTTCTCTAACAGTCTGTAGACTGGTTTTAGAAATGACTTACTGCACAGTTAATCCTATTTGACATTTATTTTCTAGTTTTAGTCTCGTTTATTTATCAGAAGAAACTTCACTCATCACTTCTGTGTAAATTGAGTTGCTGCTTTCCAAATGTATAAATAGAAATACAGTATTACATAGAATTTTCTGCCACAAAGAGCAAACTATAAGAAGAATCTTATTAAGTACAACTAGTTACAAAAAGAAGAAAAACCAAGGATGCTCCATTACATGACATATCTAGCTACTGGTCTAGAAGGCATTGTTTAGGTAGAAGTACAAACCAGCCAATCCTGCAATACCAACCACAATCGCAATGGGTAATGCTCGCCTGCACCATGTATTCCCAGAGTCAGGGGAGGCAATCCCAATTCAGGTTTTAAAGATTAAAAAAAAAAAAAAAACAGTAGTAATTTTATTCCATAAATCAAATTATTCATCCATTTAATTTAGACAAGGATATGGGTGAACCTAAGGTGATTATAACAGCTACATCCAGTTGATACTATAATTCTCACCGAAATTTCATCACATCAATCAACAATTTACCCCATCCACTCAATAATTAGCTTGCAAACCTCATCACATTAATAAACAATAGAAAATATTCACAAAAATTTGCATTCATGTGATGTTTGGATTGAGTTTATCCAACTTTTGCATTTATCTGGATCAACTTCATGGTAGCGATGCAGCGAAAGATTTTTGGCAGTTCTTTATATGAGACTAAGGTTGTGCTTCATCACACCACAAAACAGGGCTTAAAGAACTACGAGGACATAATTTCCCATGAGAAGTGTTCAGCTTTTAGATTTCTTTAAATAATCACAGAGTATTTTCAACTTAAAAGTAAACACTTTGCTATGGTTTCTGTTTGATGTTTTTTAGTATGTCAGGATTCTAGTTCACCTTCATTCAGAAACAAATGGGACGTATTTTAATTCTCTTTTAGTTTTTTGCAATTTGAGCAAAACCCCATCCAGAGGCTGCACTCTTGTCATGTTACGATGGATTGTCCTGAATACTTTGGACCTTTTCCTTGTCTCCATGGGAGTACAGTTAACATGAGGTCCAGACTGTTGGGTCAGATTCAGAATCAGTAAATCATAACTGGCTGATGGATTTTTTGCTAGTATGTCCACAGCTGTTCGGTTAATGCAACGGGTTAGATCCAATTCCCATTATATAACTGGTTCTTGCTTCTATTAATTTGTATTTGAGAAACAGGTTATTAAGCTCTGCATGTGTTGGGAGATTGTCAAGGGAAGAGTGGGTTTTTATATCTTGGAGGTCCTTCCCATTGAAGACTATAAGAGAAGAGTAGGCTTCATGATGTAACTATAACTTTTTGCAGGGAATCTGACAGTTCATCTATTAGATTAGATTCCATGCTTTCCAGTGGATCAGTGGTATTCAAAATTCAGTACTTCTTGTGTTAATCCAATCTCAGCTGGTTCTGTGAATGTTTCCGTTGTTCTATTACCTTTACTTCTCCCCCCTTCCCCAACACACACAAGTCGAAAAAAGAAAAGAAAAAAAGACGGTATTCAGGCATATGTTTTGCCAATTTCATCTCCTAATTACCTGTTGTTATTAAGTAGGTGCAGTACAAAGCATCACGACATGCAAATTAGAGTTACAGGGTACCCTTGTGCAACAATACCTCAAACCAAACTAATCCATTTCTTGTTTGTACTTGAAATCAACACCAAGTTGATCAAACATTATACCTCCCTATGTTTGACTCATTTTTTCAATTGAGTATTTGTGCTTTATCACCTAATTGTTATTAGTCTAAACTATGTTGTGGGACCCACACACATCACACGTCTAGTGATGTGGGCCCCAGTTAATGTCTAGATTCATTGTATATTGAAGGTCATTACAAATAGATTGTAATTAGGATATACTTATTGTATTTCCTTTTTTGTTCCCTAGATTGTCTCTATATTTTCTATTTAAACATTGTATCCTCTAAGAGAAATACGATCAATCAATACATTTGACAGAGATAATTCTCTCCCAGATTCATTCTCTGTTCTTCTTCCTTATTTTCATATTCCTATTCTACATGGTACCAGAGCTAGGGAAGATTTTCTTTTTTGATTGTCTTAAAGATCACTGTTCCGGCGAGACTATTCCGGCGAGATTTACTGTTCCGGCGAAAATCACTGTTCCGGCGAGCAGTCTGCCGGCAGGGGACTCGTCCTTCCCTGTCGTTTTTGACAGAGCTTTCCATCCATCGGGTTGGATCTCTGGTTTGACGCCTTTTACACCGGTTCCTGCTGCCTTCTTCTTCCAGCGATTTTGGTGTTCTTATACAACCCAGTTTTGGTTTTCTGCTTAGATCGGCTGGTTCACGACACTTTTGGAGTTCGATCCTTCACTACTGTAGTCGCCTCTGCCCTTGGTTTCAATCCCACCTGGTTGTGCCACCTTTGATCAACGGTGGGACCCCCTTCTGGGCATTCTTTCCCTTGCTGCCTGGGACGCCTATTTCCCCAGATTTTGGGTATTTTTCTGCAGATCTGAGGGAATTCAGCCCTCTTTCACCTGGGATCTACACCACTACAGTCGCCCCTACCTTCTCCTTCCATCCCTTTGGAGTTGCTAGTGTTACCATCTCGGCGGGGCCCATTTTTGGTCATTTTTTCGTTGCTGCAGTCCATCCCTTGGCTGGATTTCTTCTGCTGTTTGGACCTTTGCTGCAGATTGGTGTTGTGTGGACATTTGGTGTGTTTTTTTTTTGCTTCGGTTAGTGTTGTGTGGGGTCCTTTGCTGCTGCTGCTACTCCGATCTCACATCGGCCTTGATTTTGCCTAAGTTTATTTGGCTTGTCTTTCCTGTTATTACTCTATGGCTGCTGCATCATCTTCTAGTTCTTCTCTTCCGGATGTCGCCTCTTCCGGCTCTCCCCAGATTGGTCGGATCACGACAGTATTGCTTAATGAGACGAATTATTTCGAGTGGTCCCGTTCCGCCGCAATGTTTTTAACTGCAAAGCAACTCTATTACTATCTTGATGGTACTATTCCCCAACCGGCTAAGACGGATCCAACATTTCCCACCTGGATTGCAAATAACTCTCTGGTCCAGGCTTGGCTTCTTCATTCTATGGAAGCTCATGTTCGGCGTCTCGTCTATACTCTTCCCACTGCCAAAGCTGTATGGGACACTGTAAAGACTTTGTATTCTGATGGTGATAATTTTGCTCGAATATATGAATTATCTCAGACTGCTGCTACTCTTCGTCAGGGGGAGTTATCTCTCATCCAGTACTATTCAACTCTACAATCCAGTTGGTTAGAGCTTGATCAACTTCAATCTCTTGTTTTTAAGGATCCGGCAGATACTGTGACATTCCACAAGTATGTCGAACAACAACGAATCTTTGCGTTTTTAGCTGGACTTAACCCTGACTTTGAGCCCACCAGGGCCCAGATTCTTGGGCAACGACCTCTCCCATCTCTCGATGAGGTTTATTCCGCCTTACTTCGAGAAGATCGCCGTCGTCTTGTTATGGCTCCACTGCCCGTTGAGCGCTCTGCACTGATCACCAACCATTCTTCTATGCCATCTCTGGCTCATGGGCACCCTGCTTCTCATGGCAAGGATTTCCCCTCTGATCCTCGACGGGACACCAAAGGTCCACGGAAGAAGGGCCCTCGGTTCTGCACCTACTGCAAGATGACTAATCACAACATTGATTCATGCTACAAGCTTCATGGACGTCCTAAGCAAGCCCATCTCTCCGCTGCTCCTCCTTCCTCTGATGTGGTTAATGACAGTGCTCCTGTGATTCGTCAGGATCTTAACTTCATACTGCAACGCCTTGAGCGCCTTCAATCCTCTGAGGTATCCAATGTTGTTTCCTCTCCTTCAGGTAATGAATCATCTGCCCATCATGCCTCTCCTACTTCCTGGATTGTCGATTCTGGTGCTACCGATCATATGGCTGGTATGTCCACCCTCTTCTCTTCCCTTTCTCCTATTAGTGGTCAGGTCAAATTAGCCAATGGCTCCTTCACTAATATTGTTGGGAAAGGAATTGTCCCTGTTTCTCATAATTTGGACCTTCACTCTGTTTTGCATGTTCCAAATCTATCCCGCAATTTGTTATCTGTTAATGCCTTGACTAAACATTTGAATTGCTCAGTCACATTTTTTCCTTCTCATTTTGTTTTCCAGGATCTGAACACGAAGCAGATGTTGGGTGGTGGTCGTGAAGTAGGTGGTCTCTATCTTCTCGATTCTTGCTATGGTAGCTCTGAGGCTTGTTCGACATCTTCGTCTTCAGATGTGTGGCTATGGCATTGTCGTTTAGGACATCCTGCCGACTCTGTTCTCAAACAGCTTGTGCCTAGTTTATCTTTTACTCGTTTTGAATGTGAACCTTGCCAATATGGCAAACATGTTAGAAATCATTTTTCACCATCTATGAATAAAAGTTCATCCACTTTATTTTCACTCATCCATTCTGATGTTTGGAAATCTCCAACTATTTCTCGCACTGGTTTTCTTTATTTTGTTACCTTTATTGATGATTTCTCTCGCATGACATGGACATATTTAATGAAACAGAAATCTGAGGTTTTTTATCACTTCCAAAATTTTTACCAGTGGGTTCAAACTCAATTTGGGTGCACGGTTAAAGTTCTACGGAGTGATAACGGGGGAGAATATTTGTCACACTCCTTTCTTACTTTTTTGGAAAAACATGGCATCGATTCTCAGTTCTCCTGTCCTTCCACACCTCAACAGAATGGTATAGCTGAGCGAAAAAACCGTCACCTTCTTGAGGTAGCCAGATCTCTTCTTTTTACTATGCACGTCCCCTCGTCCTATTGGCCAGAAGCCGTATTAACTGCTTGTTATCTAATTAATAGAATGCCTTCTCGCCTTTTACAAAATCAGTCTCCCATCGATCATCTGTCCTTACATAAAGCCATTCCCCACATTCCTTTACATGTCTTTGGGTGTGTTTGTTTTGTTCACAACTTTTCTGGCCATAAACTTTCTCACCGGGCTGTGCGATGTGTTTTTTTAGGGTACACACCTTTTCACAAAGGTTACAAATGCCTTGATCCTATCACTGGAAAGACATACATATCCATGGATGTCACTTTCTTTGAGCGAGACCCATATTTTTCAGCTCCCTCTACATCTTCTCCTTCTCCTGTTCTTCCTTTGGTCCCTGACAATCTTCCTTCCCCAAATCCACCTAAGCCTCTTATGGTGTACCAACGTCGACAGTCTCGAGTGCCATCTGCGGCTGACTCCACTCATCCATCTGCACGTGCTTCAGATCCACCGGTCTCTGACCTGTCTGATCTTCCTATTGCGCTTCGCAAAGGTAAGCGCTCTTGTACTACTAGCCATCCCACTGATCATTTTGTCTCCTATCATGCTGTTTCACCCTCCTATCATAGTTTTCTCACAGCATTGGACAGCATTAAGATACCAAAGAGGGTTGACACAGCCTTGAAAAATCCCTCCTGGAAAGCAGCCATGGATGAAGAGTTAGCTGCCCTTGAGAAGAACAATACATGGGAGATGGTTTCCTTACCTCCAGGCAAATCCCCAGTTGGGTGCAAATGGATATTTGCTTTGAAGCATAATCCAGATGGCTCTATTGCCCGTTACAAGGCACGTCTCGTAGCCAGAGGCTTCACACAGATTTATGGAGTTGACTACCAGGACACTTTTTCACCTGTCGCCAAGATTAACTCTGTGCGCATTTTGCTATCTCTTGCCACCACTCATGCTTGGCCCTTGCACCAGTTAGATGTGAAGAATGCTTTTCTTCATGGTGATCTTCAGGAAGAAGTTTATATGCTTCCTCCTCCGGGATTTGTCAAGCAGGGGGAGTCTCAGTCTGTCTGCAGATTAAAGAAAGCTCTCTATGGTCTTAAGCAGTCTCCACGTGCCTGGTTTGAGAAGTTTAGCAGTGCCTTGCTACCTTATGGTTTTACCCGATGTCAGTCAGATCACTCAGTATTCATCTACCGTCTCCACTCTGTTGTGATGATTTTGGTAGTTTATGTTGATGATATTGTACTCACTGGTAACAATGATGAAGCCATTTCTTCATTCAAACAGTATCTTCAACAAACTTTTGATATTAAGGATTTGGGGCCTCTTCGGTACTTTCTTGGAATTGAAGTTGCTCGGTCCTGTCGTGGCCTTTATCTCTCTCAGCGAAAGTATGCCTTGGATCTCCTCCAAGAAGCTGGCTACTCTGGCTGCAAACCTGCAGATACTCCGCTGGATGTGAACACTAAGTTATCTGCCTCTGATGGAACTCTCCTTGACACACCAAGTTTTTATCAGAAATTAGTTGGCAAGCTCATCTATCTGACCATCACAAGACCAGACTTATCGTATGTTGTTGGTGTTGTCAGTCAGTTCATGCACGAACCACGGGACACTCACCTTCATGCCGTGTTTAGAATCCTACGCTATATTAAGGCTCATCCCGGCCGTGGGTTGTTCTATGCACACCAACCTACTTGTCCGATTCGTAGTTATTCAGATGCTGATTGGGCCGGTTCTCCAGATGATCGCCGCTCTACATCTGGCTATTGTGTTTTCTTGGGCTCCCATTTAATTGCTTGGAGAAGCAAGAAGCAGTCCGTTGTTGCTCGTTCTAGTGCTGAGGCTGAATATCGGGCCATGGCAAATACTGCTTCCGAATTGCTGTGGTTTCGCCAATTTCTTACTGAAATAGGGTTTGCTCCTGTTGATCCACTCATCATGTTCTGTGACAATCAGGCGGCCATCCATATTGCCTCCAACCCAGTCTTTCATGAGCGGACTAAGCACATTGAGGTTGATTGCCACTTTCTTCGTCAGCATATTTCAGAAGGGCGAATTTTCACTCCTTATATGCAATCTAAGGATCAGCTGGCCGATATCTTCACCAAGTCCATTCCTCGAACTCAGCTTGATTCCGTTGTTAGCAAGCTGGGTCTACTCGACATCTTCGAACCAGCTTGAGGGGGAGTGTTGTGGGACCCACACACATCACACGTCTAGTGATGTGGGCCCCAGTTAATGTCTAGATTCATTGTATATTGAAGGTCATTACAAATAGATTGTAATTAGGATATACTTATTGTATTTCCTTTTTTGTTCCCTAGATTGTCTCTATATTTTCTATTTAAACATTGTATCCTCTAAGAGAAATACGATCAATCAATACATTTGACAGAGATAATTCTCTCCCAGATTCATTCTCTGTTCTTCTTCCTTATTTTCATATTCCTATTCTACAAACTATACATTTAAAGGCAAATGCATAAATAGTAATAGTTAAAAAATGCCTTCACTGACTGGGATGCTCCTGTCAAAAGATTTCCCAGCTATGTTTCACGGAGAGTGAAATGCAAGCAACATGTCCATGTTTAACACATCAGTTTTTGTAAAAACTGTGTCCATGTTGTGTCCTTGCCTTATACATGATGCATCTGTGCATCATAGTTCCCCAGAAATATATGGATCATCATCACCACCACTATCTTAGACTCGTAGTTCCTCAGAAATATATGGATAGCTCATTCATATGGAGCACTTTTCTGGGTGAGATTGAAATGAAGATCAATTTCATTCACCACTGACTAGTGCATCTTTCATGGTGCCCATTTTCATCAATCAAAGGAAGAGGAATGATAAATACCCTATTGCTTCATCTCTTTGAAGTTGTGCCTTCCGAGCTTTACGGACATCTGTTTCATTAACATTCTTTGTTACAGCAGGTTCATAAGCCCTGAATCTTCTTTTCGGGGCACCACAAACTGCATATACAGAGGAAAGATCATTTGATACATAAGCTTACTCATCGCTCAATTCCAATGGCACCTAACAAACCCGTCTAAGTGATAATGAATGAATGCAATATAACAATAAACAGATTGTTAGGAAAAAAAAACCCGCATTTCTATAATATGAAGGGGTGTAATTCCAAAAAAATGCCAGATTCACTTGGAAAATAAAAGGTATATTTGGACTCAGGATGTATGTTCTGCGCAATTATTTAAATGACATGCAATTTGGGAAAATCCAAACACATGGAAACAAATAAAACCAGGACATGGGTTCTGCTCTGAAGAAAGAATTTCCAGCATTTAAACTTCCAACGAAATTGGTACTCAATCCAGCAGTACCAAACAACCACAATGACGCAGATGCATACAAGAAAAGAGGAAAAAAACCCATTTAGCAGTATAGCAGAGGCCACTCATAACCAAACATCTAATTGAAGAAAACCTCAAAACATCCTAGACCCATTTCACAATATCCAAACGATTTTAAAAATAAAATAAAGGGAAGAACGAAATTCAGAGGGGAGGAATTCAACAGATTAGTATCAAATAGAGGATGTGGAAATGGAAAGTTTTACCAGGACAAAAGTATTTATCAGGCTGCTTCTCAAAGGGTGTCCTGTCATTGTATATATATCTGCACCAGAAGCAAAGAGAAAGTCACTGACAATATATTTTTCAATTGGATATCAGATACATGAACATATAAACTAGAATAAGAGGAATAAGACCAAGGACTATAGATATAATGCACGAATACAATATATTTAGCAAATTGTTTTAGAGTGGTACAAAAAGAAAAAGAAGAATTGGGAGATGAAAGAAGAGACCCGCAGTCCCGGCAAATGTAGGCCTGTTTGGAAGCAACACGCATGGAGAATTTTGGTGCAAGAGAGAGAGAATGTTGGGGAGGAGACAAGAAGAGGTGAAGAGAGGGAGAGAAGAAGCTTGAACGGAGAGCGAAACGATCTGGAGGTGGCCGAAGGCCTGCACGGCCGAGAGGAGACAGGGAAGGTGGGGTTGTCAGCTTGTTCAGCCTAGTTGGTGCAGGTGCTTGAATGGCCATTCCTTCTCTCTCTCTCTCTCGATCAATCGAAGTGAGAAGTGAGAAGTGAGAAGAGCAGAATAGAAGATAAGGAGAAGCGGAAATACAGTGTAAGATTAGTAGATAGATGAATGGAAGTGAAGAGACGGTCCAAGTGTCAAAATCGAAGACGAGGGACAAGTGTGGTTGCCATGCTCCCACATTGCCCCCACCATCACCCTTTTTCTTTGAACTTCTCTCTTTATCTTCTTCTCCAACTCCACTTGTTCCAATTTGTATGTTTTATTATTATTTATTAATAATATATTTTTTATAAAATTTGTAACAATAGATTAGGAGAAATCATGCATATTACTAATTTTTGTCTTAAACTAAGATTAATAATTTGACTGGACGAAATCTAATTCGACTAGTCTATTCTAAATCGATGAAATAAATGACTACATAATGATGAAATCTCACACCATTCCAATTGAAATTGAATTGAGTTCAGTTAGATTTAATTTACAACAATGTATTTGATTTGGATTTAAATTGAGTTCTTTGAGTTGATGGTAATAGAGATTGAATTAGATCAAAATTAAGATGAAACCGATCCAAACTAATTATTTTGCAGCCCTTCCTACAGGTGCTGCCTTTTTAACAATAGGACATTAATCAAGCTTGGCTCTTTTATCTTCTATTCAAACTACATTTCAAGTGAAAAAGAGATTTTAGAACAAAGGCCTCGTATTTTTTGTTTAATTTTTTTAATTTTTATTGCTTTTTCTTATTATAAAAGGGCCATAATTTTTAAATTATTTGAAGAATCCCTCTATGTTTAAGTTTAGCATATTTTTCATGGGTTTGGTCCCTTTCTAGTTCAAATCTAAAGATCTTATCTTTTTTAAAAATATATAATTAAAAAACATTTTTTCAGAAAGGTATGCGATGAATATGAGATTAAGCAAACATCACCTTTATTAGATTAATCAAATAATGTCTTTCAAGTCCCTCAAATTTTATCACTTTTAAATAATTTTTATAATATTTACACGTCTGTGGCATTTAAATATGTGCAAGGTTTATAAAAAACTTTTGTTGGAAAAGTCTCCACTTAAATATAGTACACAACAAAAATACTTTAATTGCATCAATCAAATCATATTTTTTAATCTCTAATTTAAACTACTTTTAATCTTTAAACATTTGTGGCATGTACAAATGTGTGGGACCCAAAAAATCCATCTTGATCAAAAAAAGTTTACACGTGAATAATTCCCTTAAATTTTAATATTTTTTTTTTTTTTTAAATCTCTAAACTTTTGTAAGTGAAGTCTACAAAAATCACCTCACCTTTATTAGACGGGTATAAACACAATACATGCTCCCTCCTCTCCCTATATATATGTCGGAGTTTATGGCATATGTCGGATAACATAGATCCCATCCAAAGATTAATTTTTTTTTTTAAATTAATTTCCTCGAGAAAACTCACAGCCCTTATAGAGCTGATTATGAGAATCTCTCATATGCTGTACAACAAAATACTACCCACAAAATGCTTCAGCCAATTGATTAATTCAGCGATTCTATGATGACTTAAAGCGCAGAGTCTGAGCTGAAATCTAGAGGAGTTCCTCCTGCTATTAAAGTGGTGCTTATAAAAATGTCTTAGGGTTTTCACATTTAATTTAATTTTACAAGAAGGATTACACATAACACAGTACTTTCATACATAAATTTCAAATTATTTCATTTGGCAATGACATACACAAATTTTGTAAAATTTCCTACTAATTTCCGGGCACAAAGCGATGGAGACTACCAGATACATGCAAAACTTGATGAGGAATCAGTTTGGTACGATTTTGCGGAGCTCAATATCAAACAACAGAGTTTTGTCAATCAATCCTTGGTTCCTCAGGACAAAATCCAAAGCTCTTTGACCCTGCATGGAAGGATTCTAGGCATTTTTTTAAAGATCATCTTAAAGGACAAAGACAAGAAAATCAACTGGGAGTTTCACATACAGAAAATGTTGTCGGCCTTGGGCCCTGTTTATTGTAGTCATTCTCTGGATATCCCAACTCTGGTGGAACTATGATTCTGTATTGATGAAGATAAATGTAAGGCAAAGAGCCAGAAACGACCACACACAAAGCAAACCAAGTACACAGGAATCTAGACATATCGAACGAAACAAACTCTCCACAGTTTTTGGGATTAATGTCATGGGATAGAGTCCTAAAAAGGGCCACATACAAGTTTCTGTCCTGCACATCTGCATCTTAGAAGCAGTATAATAATGTTGCAATAAATCGTATACTCTCCATGCAAAAGCTTAAATGTGAACTCCATGTGAGCCCAGTTTTCTTCAAGGAAAGACCACTGGATCAATGCGTGATTGGACCAGTCACATAAGGGATGATGGAATCCCATAGCACACATAAGAACAGTTTTCCTCTAGCTGCAATAAATTGTGGCACATCTCATGTCTTACATGATGCCTCAAGTAAAAGAGAGGTGGGTTCATTACAGAATGATCGGCTGACACGCATGTGTCCAAGATGGAAGAGCAAAGTAATAAGGGATATAAATTGGAAAAAAGTGGATAAGATGTAAACAATGGTTGGCTCCAATAAATAAGAAAATCAAGGAATGTTGTATGAGATGCCATGTGCTTGGAAGACCTTAAACATCTCCTCGTGAAGGTGGCACGTAGGGCTGCATCTCGAGCAAGCTGGGCTGGATTTTAGACCAGCCTGAACCCAAAACCTGAGCTGGGATCAGGCGCAAGTTGACCTGAATTGTTAAAAGCTGATGCTGGACGGAGTTTGATTTGTATGGCCATAGCCTGATTTCAAACCTGAAATGCAATATGTGGGCTTATCTAGGCTCAGGTTCTTTTGGGTCCAAGATAGATTTGTTTGTAGTAGTTTTATAAAATATAAATCGTATAGTATTACATAAGTTTCTATTAGTATACAATATTAAGCTATTAACTAAGTAACCTCAGATTGTTTTATAAGTTTCAGCTCAAATTTGGGATTTTGGGTTGACTTCGAGTTTTTAAACTAGGCATGTCTGGCCCATATTCAAATTCAAACCTAATATTTTGAATCAAAAGTGAAGTCAGACTGAGCCAGCTAAACCAGAACCTGGATTTTTCAGGGTTTTCATGCCGGCTTGAGTTAGGCTTGACCCAAGTTGCACCCAGTAGCATTTATTACAAGTGTAAGGGACTAGGAGGAAGAGATCGATAAGGGATTGGAATAACCGAATAAATGAATAGAACAATTATTCGGAATATATTGGGTTACAAAATGACTAACAAGTTAGCACATGAAAGGAAAACAAAGATCTTAAATACAACCTCAGGTAAACAGACTAAGGGTTCTGACAATTTTGGATGCAATCTGAGGCATCAAGGCTATGTTACATGGGTAAATGGGTGTGTCAGAATCCAACAACAATGTAATGTGTCAGACAAGACCAATCCCCAAAAAAGGACTCAAGACTTGTAGAATATTTTTTAAAAAAATCTAAACTTGTTCCAAACAATAACACTTACAAAAAATAAAATACTAACTTTATACCAATAAGTTAGGTTTCAAATAAAGACGTATGCGAGACTACATATATCATCTTGGAAAACAATGTTAAAAAGTACTAGAAGAGTCCATAAAGAGTCCATGAATAATCTAACATGGAGAAGTGTGTGATATGGATGCTTTACATATTTTTCATATTGTGCAACATAACATCAAGGTGTACACTCAAGTGGGTCACCAAAATATTTCAGATTATAGTGAGCAGTAAAACACATTATGAAAGAAACCGGATGGTTATTCAATCAAGTTACATACAAAGAATAGGATAGATCACCTTCTCACACCACCTAGAGCCATGCTTGCAACAGCTTCCTCAAAAGCAGGTATGACCTGAATAATCAAAATAAAACAGTACTTCTAAGAGCAACTCTGTGAGAAGGTGCTTGCTGCCGCAGCCACAATGGATACGTTTCAAGTCATTTTACCATTTCAAATATCAACAATGGTGGTAGATGAGAGTGAAATAAAATGAATACATAGAGTAAGCTTCAGAAAGGACTTCTGACCAAATGCCTCGTCTATCAACACCAATTTTCACCAAAAAAATTGCGATATTTATGCCTGAAGAGTATAGTTTTTCCACTGCATACCTTTCTAGTGTCCCTCATTGTATAAATCAACTTCAACGTGGGTTTCTTCCTACCAATGTAACAAATACCGCCGGTATTTTCATTTATACCGCGATAATATCGGGAAAATACCGGTACCGCGTTAATATCGCGTTTTTAACGCCTCAGCCGTTATTATCGGGAATTTAACGATAAAAACGCGTTTTTAACGTGATAAAAGTTAAAAACGCGTTAATATCGGGTTAAGTTTTTCTCTGCTGCCGCACGCCCGGCCGCCCGCACGCTCACCTCCCGCACGAGCGCACGGCACGACCGAGATAAAAATCCCTGTTTTAGACTTTTCGTTCTTGCCTTTTCAGTTTTCACTCCCGATTCTTTCCCTTTCACTCCCGAGTCCCGAGTTCCCTAATCGAAAATTCGATATCGAAAACCCAATCGCTCGCTGGTGGCTGTTCTTTCCTTTTCACTCCCGAGTTCCCTAATCGAAATCGAAAATCCCGATCGAAAAAACCCCAAATCGAAACCCAATCGAAAAATCCCCAAATCGAAAACCCAATCGCTCGCCAGTGGCTGTTCTCTTGCTGCTCTCTGATCCTCTCGCCTGCGGCTGGTCTCTCGCCGGTCTCTCACTGGTTCTCTCTGGATCTCTGGATCTCTCGAGTTGCTCAACCCAATCTCTCGCCGGTGGCTGTTCTTTGCTGCTCTCTGGTCTCTCGATCCTCTGTCGCCTGCGGCTGCGTCTCTCACTGTCACTGCTAGTTTTCTCTCACCGGCGGCTTCTCTGTTGCTGCTCTCTCCATCCTCTCGCCTGTTGCCTGCGGCTGGTCTCTCACTCTCTCGAGCCTCTCTCACTTCACTGCTCCTTCTCAGTTCTCACTGGTTGCCGACTTGCCGGCACCCGGCAGCTGCTGGTCTCTCACTCTCTCGAGCCTTTTACAGTAACTCGGAAGTAAGTTGTCTCCAAATCCATGTCTAATTGTGTTAACTGTTAAGCTCCTTTCACTTAAAAGAATTATTGCTGCCTACCAGCTTGTTAGCTAGTAATTGACCGTGCTTGGACTAATCCCATTTTTAAAAAGCCCAACTTGCACCAATCACCAGTTCACCACTAGCATCACTATTAAAAGATTCTACATTTAAGCAATGCCTTCGTACTTATTTTGTATCGTGTAGGTTGAATTTTTTTATATTTAAAGTGTATGGATTTTTTAATTTTTTAACAAGAGACTGATCAATATGTTAAAAGTTATAAAGTTGATAGAAATATGTGAGATTGAACCATTTATCATAAAACTGATAGATTTATAAAGTTGATAGAAATAATTTTTTAACAAGAGACTGATCAATATGCAATAGTTATATTAGTGTAAAACTGTAAAATGTAAATAGTATTTTCTTTTCATGACAAGATAAACTGGGAACAGCTTGACAGCATTTATCTGAAATAGTTAAGAGTATGGGTCCATCACCAACTTGAATTGTTTTTCTCATGATGCTGTTCAGGCTTTGGTTGGAATTTGGAAAGCACACTTGATTTTTTTCTTGTGTTATCAATTGTTTGTTTATTATTTTCTAAACTTTATGTTCGTATTTTTTCTAGATCTTTGTATCCATTTTTCATCGAAAATGGCTTGACAAAGAGATCCATTATGGCAATATGGAGAGGAATTGGGTGAAAATAAGTTAAAGTGTAAATTTTGTGAAGAAGTTTTTGGCGGTGGTATCACACGTTTTAGAAACCATTTGGCAAAAAGGACATTGCATGATGTAAAAATGTGTGATAAAGTTCCAGAGAATGTTTGTGAAATGGCGAGGGATGCAATATCGTTTAAAGAGAGAACAAAAAGGCATAGAAGAAGTGTGTTGTCTGTTGGATCTGCTTGCACAGGAGAAAGTTTGACATCATCGGTTGCTTTTCCGTCTTCCTCGGGACAACAATTGGTTGATACCATGATTAAAAAACATGACAAGGATCATGTTGACAACTTAATATGTAGAAGCATGGTGATGAACAACCTCTCCTTTAATTTGTTAAGGTCTGAAGAATACAGAGAAGCAATCCATGCCGCTATAGCATATGGGCCCACTTATGTCCTTCCTAGTAGTGAAACTTTAAGGACTAAGTTGTTGAAAAATGTAAAAGATGTAGCAATATCATATGTAAATGATATTAGGAAGAATTGGAAGACAAGTGGATGCACACTTATGTCCGACACATGGACAGATATGAAGAATCGGCCCTATATTAATTGTTTAGTTGCTTGTCCACAAGGCACAGTTTTCTTCAAGTCTATATGTGCACAAGGGAATATTAAAAATGGGGCTTTCATTGCCAATTTTACATCTTCTGTGATTGATGAGATTGAACCAAGAAATGTGGTGCAATTTGTTACAAACAATGGGTCAAATTATATATCTGCAGGAGATATACTTGAAAATAAGTATCCAAATATTTTCAAGACACAATGTGCTGCCATTGTATTGATTTAATGTTGGAAGACATTGACAAGTTGCCATTTGTGAAGCCCTATATGGACAGTGCTCGAAGAATTGTTAAATTTTTGTATCGGTATCAACATGTCCTTGATTTGCTAAGGGTCCACACCCAAGGAAGAGAGTTGCAAAGGCCAGCCACTACAAAGTTTGCAACTCAATTCATTTGTTTACAATCTGTCCTGAGTCAAGAAGATGCATTGAGATTAATGGTTGCCTCCGTTGAATGAAGAAACATGCCACAATGTAAAAAAAGTGAAGGAAAAGACGTGGCAGACGTTTTACGTGGTAATGAATTTTGGGAGGGTGGAAAGAAGGTAATCCAAATTGTTGAACCTCTTGTTAAAATATTGAGAATGGTAGATGGTGATGGGTCCACAATGGGTTACTTGTATGAAGGACTTAATCGTGCAATAGCAGTCATTAGAAGTCTCTATCCAAATCATGATGATCAAGATAAATGCATAGAAATTTTGAGTATCATAGATCAGCGTTGGAAGAAAAATTTGCATAGTCCTTTACATGCAGTTGCTGCATTTTTACATCCCAAGTTTTTTTATGAGAACATTATAAGTACAGATTCAGAAATCAGAGATGGCCTTGATAAAGTTATCACAAAAATGGCACCAAGAGGAGAGTTGAGAGAAACATTTAGAGAGTTGTCTCTTTATCATTCTAGAGATCCAAAAATTTTTGGAGGAACGATGTCACATGAAATGATGTAAACATCTCATCCTAGTAAGTTTCTTTCATTTGTTTTCCTAATTTAATTTTGATTTACTATTTTTATAATTTATATTAATTGTACATTGTAATGTGTATCTAATTCTTTTAATTATTTAAGACTTTGGTGGGACTTATGTGGAACTTCAATTCCAAATTTGAAGTCTATTGCTATAAAAATCCTGAGTCAACCATGCAGTGCATCAGCATGTGAGCGCACTTGGAGCGTTTTTGAAGCAACTTATTCAAAAAGGAGGAATAGACTTCATCCAGAAAAGCTTCAAGATTTGGTATATGTGAAAGTAAATTTGCTAATGAAAAAGAACGCAGAGTTGAAATTATCTAAGGACTTAAAGGTCATTTCACTTGATGATATTAATCCATTTGATGGTTTCAACGAAGAAAATGAAGAAAATCAATGTTCTAGTGAGGATGATGAAGATGATACTCCACTTGAGGAGCTTGAGGGAGCACATAATTTGGATTTCTTAATATAATGATGACTTTATTGAGTTTGGATATTATTTATCATGTTTGTTGAGTTTAATGACACTATTAAGCTTTTGGTTGTTTGTTAATTGAATGTTTGTATTACTGTTGCTTCTTTGATGAGTCTAAGAAGAATGTAGACTATTTTATTGAGACAAACCAACTAGTCAATTTTCAAGGATGGTATTAGTCATGTTTCGAGAGTATTACATAGTATATATTTAGGTAACACTTAGCAATGGTACGAAGCATGAGACTATCACATAGTATATATTTTCATCTTTCTATCTATGTAGAATGGTAGATTGGTATGTGGCCATGTTCACTAGTTTTCCATGTGTGCTCGTTGCAGACTTGCAGGAAGGTGCTACCTTGATGCATTATGATGTCATGGCTGCATCAAGTCAGGCAATCAAGATTCTTCTACTATACAATGTTGACATTAACCTTGCTGATGATGTATGTTGTGATTATTTTTGTGCCTTAATATTTCTCTTCTGTTTAAAATTGTATCTTATGGAAGGTTACTTGCATGGTTCTTTATACTTTATAGGATGGATGGACTCCATTACATCTTGCTGTGCAAACCCAACGAACTAATGTGATTAGGCTTTTATTAATTAAAGGAGCTGACGAGACGTTGAAGAATCAGGTACTAACCTAATGCTGCCTTGTTTTATAACAAATTAAATGTGATACACATGTATGTATATACAAACACACATACATATTTGGGTTTTTTGAAAACACCCATGCCATTTTAGCACATTAATAAACACCCCTGCCTCTTGGGTGATTATATTATGCTCATACCTTTTGATCAATGGGAATCAAGTAAATTGTCTATGTTATTATAACTTTATATGCTTTTTTTTTTTTTTACTCAAGAAGTGTAAGATGAGAATTAATTATTTATTATATTTATTTTTATTATTTTTTAAATATTTATATTTTCCGCGAGATTTTCCCTTTAAATTCCCGTTAAAAACCCGAGAAATTGAAAATATCCCGTTATTAACAGTTGCCGTTATTATCCCGAGAAAGGTATTTGTTACTATGCTTCCTACCACTAGCCCAAGCTAAAGCACTCCTACAATTCTCGTCCATAATCAAATACCCCAACCTAAGACTTTGCCAAAGCTAAAGGGCCCTTTTAATTCTCCATGTGCCGCGGTTGAAATCAAGGATTGGGCCTGCAGACGTTATAGGTCATGAGTTACCTCCTTTGACTAACAAAGGTGAAATCCAGCTGAAACCCGACGAAATTCTTGACTATCGATGGATTAAAAGACGGTCCAAATACATTACTAAATCATTGGTTCGATGGAAACAGTTATAACCTGAGGAAATTACAAAGGAACTGATGGACCAACTCAAACAGAATTTCCCCAAACTCAGCCTTGAGGACAAGGCTTGTCTGAAGGGGGAAGTAATTGATGTGAACCACCACTAGAATGTGGGTCCGTGTGTTGAAAGGAAAATTGTTAAAAGGGAAGAAAATAATTAAAAGAAGGGACGAAAGCTAAGAGAGATTAATTCTTGTATTGTATTTTTCTTGTTTTTTCAAGAAAGAGTAGTATAGATGTATATATAGAATACAATGAGCCAATCAAGGTGGAAAATAAGGAAAGAAGAATCAATTACACCCAATGGCATTTATATAGGTCAACTCTATAATAAGACATGTGAAAAATACAATATTTACAACACCCCTCAAGTTGGAACGAAGTTATAGATTAAGCTCAGCTTGCCTAAAACATTATCAAGGCTGTGATCAAGAGATGGCCTTTATGAGCATATCAGCAAGCTGATCTTTGCATTGCAAATAAGGAGTGAGAATTTGTCCCTCTGAAATACAATGGCGAAGAAAGTGACAATAACTTCAATATGTTTTGTACGTTCATGGAACACAGGGTTTGATGCAATGTTGAGGGCACTCTGATTATCACAGAACATCAGTATGGTTCAGAGAAGGCAAATCCTAACTTGGTTAGAAATTGCTAGAACCAAAATAATTTAGAGGCAGTATTGAACATGGAGAGGTATTCTGCCTCCGCAGTAGAACAAGCAACAACATTCTGTTTCTTGCTTCGCCAAACCAAAAGCCTGACCCGGAAGTAGAAGAAATGCTTGACAAGCTTTCTGCGGCAGGAAAGAAAAATTAGAGAGGACATGTCCTAACTGATACCATGTTGAAAAGAATATTGTAAAAAGGGAAAAAAAATGAAAAGAAGGGACGAAAGCTGAGAGAGATTAATTCTCTGTAATGTATTTCTTGTTTTTGAAGAAAGAGTAGTACACATGTATATATAAATTACAATTAGCCAATCAAAGTGGGAAATAAGGAAAGAAGAATCAATTATATCTAATGACATCTGTAGGTCAACTCTATAATAAGACATGTGAAAAATACAACATTTACAACACCGTGGACCTATGAAACCACCACGTCGCTGAGAACTGTCAAGCCTAAATCTTGACTACAGCTGTGAGAGTGGCAAACAAGGGACTGGGTCATGTACAGAACTAATGTAGCGTGTAGTTTTATTGCAATTAATCTGTAGTTGTTGTTAGTTGTCTTTCTCATGTAAAAATAGTGAAAGAGGAAAAAGAAGAAGAAGAAGAGAATTTTAACAAAATCTGAGGTTTGTTCCTAACCCGAAAAGGAACTATTTTTTATAGAATTATCGATCCATTATGTGATTCTATCAACAGTGATCCATTATCTGATTCTATCAACAGCCAACCCTAGGTTCACTACCATCTCCTCTAAGAGCCAACCTAACCACAACCTTAACAGAAAATGCTTCTGATGGATCACCTATCCAAATACAATTGCAAATGATATGGCTCGTCAGGGATTGACTTTAACCACGAAAATTATTAACATTTTTTTGTATTATTTGGGAGGGGTTTTGTTTTCGATTGGTTTTTGTCTATGTGGAGGGTTTGTTGCTGCCTGCCTATCTTTCTTGTATCTTCCTTGTGATTAATGAAGTTACCTTTCAAAAAAAAATCACCCAATAAAGCTAACATCTCCTCAAGACTCCTTTCTTCAAAAACTTGCAGGTTCCTCCTAAAGTCAAAATGCCATCTAGTTACCCCACCATTAATTTAATAGCAGTTCTGCACCTTTACCAACTTGTTCCTAGAAATCCTAGAGTCCGAAGAAAACAAACTTCATAGGTCTATCACCCATCCAAAGATCGAAAACAAAGTTCTATCCCCTCTTCCAAACAACATTCTCAAATTCCTATTGTAAATACTACTCACCCTACCTAACCCCCTACCAATTCTCTGCCAAGCCTTGACATCATTTGGCAAATTTAAGGACACCAATCTACGTGGAAGACTGAATATGTGAGTTTCTTTGCAAACTTAAACAATCTGTCTACAAAAAAGTAAGCCTGGCACTAACACAAATCATTAGCTTTCAAGTAAAAATCATAATTGATGAATATCTAAATATTATAAGGATTGGGTCTTTTAATTTATTCATCACTTGTGATGTATAATGGTGCTCCATTATTAGTCTCACTATGGACTTGTAAGTATCACATTAACGATAGCCAAGTTACAAATAAATCACTCACTTGCTGTGATCCAAGTGTGAATTTGAAAAAATCTTTATCATCACCCTGCAAGCAAATACAGTGGAGCAACATCAAATTTGAGTTCGAAAAAGTTGAAGTGCAATATATGATACAGAATAGCATGTAACCAGAAAAGTAACTAATTTCTAGACAATCAAAGACTTTAAGTTGTCTGAATGCTTGGTAAGACATGAAAAAGTAGGCAATAGTTCCAGAAAGGAGTAGAAAGATAGCAACCTAGTTGATAACCAACACTTTTGAATGTCGCAAGCTGTTTATCTCTCCATCTTACCATCATCATTATAATATTTTGAAGAGGTTAAAGAGTGTTTTTTTTTTGTGTCACACATAAGATGTTTAGTAATGCTTACTGTACATGTTCCCAGTCAACAGAGTATTGTTTACAGAAGATAACATCAAGAATTATCAGCAATACGAAGCCATGTTAGGTCCACATGCAACTCTTACAGTCTTACTAGATAAGGCTTATCATAATGGTCAGAAATTTTCCATGATTATCATCATTTCATCCCTATGAAACAGGGATGAAATGGGAAACTTTTTATTCATAGATATTAAAGGAGGATTGGGAGAAAATATTTTGCAAAATTATTTTCAATAGTTTGGAAGCATGTTCCCAGTTTCTGGTAAGTAACTATCATTCTGAAAATATATTATCAGCGACTACAACCAACTATTGTTCATCATTAAAGTAGTCATAAAAGTGCATTATTTGCATGTTCATAATAATATACTAATATCTAAACCAAAAATGATTTTCAAAACTTACATGCATACCTAAGTAGTATTTAGAATTATCTGTTAGTATTGATCCAATAACCTTAATAATTAAATTCCTTGATCATATATATTTTAACATGTAAAATTACATAAGGCGGAATAATGAAAATTTCTGCAAGGGTTTGAAGAAGTCACATCCATCTTTGCATGTAATATTTACATAATAGAATGCAGCTTACAAGTTAACACCACAAAACTGCAATATTTAGTTAGGTTTTTCACAGAGACCACTCTCCCACATATAGACTTGTTTCTTCAAGGAAAAACCTAGGTAAGAATGCAAAGTATATACTACCTCGAATGAGCCACCTTTTGTCTTGTTTCGAGCTTCAAATATGCGGCCATAATATCCTATGGTATAACCATCCCAATCAACCTTAAATGCATTTACAAGTCAGAAGATGCATCAGAGTTCCTCCTTCTCAATGATAATAATAAAAATAAACAAATAATCAACTAGTCCAGAACACATCGGCTACGTTCAACCCGGAATAAATTGCATCCATACCACTACTGTCTCCCCCATCTTTGGTGTGGGACCACCGCCTGCTCGTAAGTCCTGCAGCCCTTTTAAAGCCCATATTAAATTCCTTTAATAAGAGTGCCATGTGCATGTGCAAGAGGGTCATGCACACATATGTTGTAATAGATGACCTTGTATTGAAGACCTGATTCTGTTTCTGTGTAGTCTGGATAGCGCATTTTTGTTTTCCCGTAGTCCTTCCCACGAAGAGCTGGCACTGGATCCAAAATTAGAGTCAACAATGAGTCTCATACTATGATATTTCTATACTGAACAGATTTGTAAAATCAATTAAACCCATAAATGCAGGGAAACATAGTTTTATTGTAACTAAACTGATATGTTTGACAGCAAAATGTACGACATAAATGAAGCAGCTTCAGATGACAGAATATAAACCAAGTTTTCTACAATTTGATTAATAGAATTCACTGGTTAAGTGACACTAGTTTTTCTTTTCTTTTCTTGCAAGAAAAAAAAATTTGGGAGAGAGTGAGGGAGAGAGAACTATCCAGTACTCTAGTACCTCTAAACTGTCAAGTTCAGGAAGCCATTAAGCAATGGGGAAGCCACACAAACTATCATATTCCATCACTTTGAGGTTGAGACATATCTTTCAGCCACGAGATCAATGAACACCAAGCCACAAGGAAAGGAATGTCTTGCCTAAAGTAGCTATTAAATTTTTAAAAAAATGCCACTCTATCCTATTCTACTTGGGTTGTTTGATTTAGCACTCAGCAACCCATACAATGCAACTAGATACATGAAAGAAAGAGAAGGAAACAAATGACCAAAGAAATAATAACCATCCACATGAACAACTTACTATCTGCAAATTCAGATGCTACAGCCACTCCATCCTCCACAGTTTGTTGAAAGCGCCCAACAAGAAACCCAATGGCTGAAAGCAATAGTATTTTTCTTCTTTCAAAAATCTCTCCACCAGCAATAGAAGCAGTTGCATCTATAAATTGACCATCAAAAAAGAAATATGTTACTTCAACATTCTTTCTTGTTCTAAATAATATTCAAGATGTATCGATCTATGCAGTAAAAAGCAAGTGTGAACTATATTTAAATACTTCCAATAAGTTATACAGGGCATTCTACAAAGATCAACCTCAAGTTGATAGCTATGCATGCACAATGCAATGGATGATCTCATCTATGTCTATTGTTAGACTCAATGTGTTAACCCTTTCTAATCAAGATAAAAATTGAAGTGGGTCCACTTCCCATTGAAATATCCATCCAACTCATAACACAAAATTTCCATTATATATCAAACTTTATGAAGAAAGGTTTACTTTATATGGACAGCTTTAGTATTTTCATACAAAAGATATATATTTTTGTTCTTTAACAATTCCAATCTTAATATCAATATAAACATACCTAAATTTAATAAGACTCCAATACCTGAAAACGTTAATGCTAGAATTATTTAGGGAATTTGACTCGTACATTCTTGTGGTAAAAAAGAAGAATTGGAGAACCTTGGGTGAAATAACAAACATAACACTGAATTGATGACATAACTATATTGATTATGAGCATGTGCATAAAGATTGTGCCCAGAAGATTTCTGCAGGCCAATTTGAATGTCATAACATTGTTTGAATGCATAAAAGTGCCCTGTGGGAACATGTATCGATCAAATGTGGCAAATTGATAAGTTAACAAATGTGCAAACCCTCCTAACACTTTGATGTCCATAGCCATTATTATTTGGTGTATTTAACTGCTTTATTTTATTTTGAGATCCTTCTTAATTTGAGAGTACTTTTATGGTTTACTAAAACATCCTAGAGCTTGCACTTTAATATCATATTTTCATTAGGAATGAAAATGTTGTTTTCCATAGAAGAATGATATAAAAGGTAACCAGATTTCAAGTAGAAATACACATTGTTTTCCTATGGAGATCTATTCCTCCAAGTATTACGTGTCTGCTAATAATTATTTTTAAACCATCCTTTTAAACTTTAATTTAGATATACAGATATATTTAAATAAAGCTACCTTTGGTATCGTTGTTTTTTATAATTTATATTCTTTATGTATTTAAATCATAGATTTTGTATAATTTAAATTTAATATACCATTAAATTCAATAAAATAGGCGTAATATCTCTTGCTAGTAACAATAATAATAAAGAAATAGCATACCATTTGAGCTGGAATACAACGAATTGGGAAAGCGCTCCAGTTTTGCAGAAAATGGTGGTATGATCCTCCAGCATCGAATCTGAGAAATTAAACTCTAAAAATACCGATCAAACTCTAAAAATACTGATGATGACAAAATAATGAATTGGAAATGCATCCGAAAGGAAACCAAAAGAATCGGAATTAGGTTATCTTTTTCACTTTATGTTAGACATGTAGAAGAGTCAGCTTCAAATTTCTGGGAAATGGAATTAGAATAGAAAGAAAAAATTCCCTTAGTATTGAGGCTTTTTTTTTTTTTGTCAGAAATAAGACTTTTGAGAAGGGAAAGAAAAAGCACCCTTGAATTTGAAGAAAAGGAGGAAGAAGGAGAAGTACAGATGCGGAGGCATGAATAATTGGGGAGAGATCCAACGGCTGAGATCGCCGGTGCCATATCTTAGAGATGGAAGGTGCTGGAAGAAGGGCGGAAGAAGTAGCAGTTCGAGTGAAGATATCAAGATAACGGAGCTCCAGTTGAGAAAATGCTATTATTTTAATTTTAAGTTTTATTTTAACTTTAATCATTTTTTGTTGAATCATGAGTTTATTATTTTCAAAAACATTCGAAGACCATAGATAGATTCAAAATTTAGGATATTAAAAAAATCACTAGAATTGAAATTTTATTAGTTGATTGTTGCCAAACTTAGAAGAGATTAGTCCTTGTGGCAACAAAGAGGGCCCATGGTGATTGAGATTTCTTAATAATAATATTTTAAAATTCGACTCATGTGCACTTATCTTAATAAAAATTTGAGTCAAATAAAAATCTACATTGGTCAAATTGTGACATCTTCATGATGACATAATACTACTGAATATCAAAATAAAATATAAATAATTATAAAATATATCATGTAAAATACAAAATACATAATTATGCATACCACAATGAAATAATTTTTTATAGAAATAAAAATATGCTGTCCAGATTAACCCATATTCACAAAATATCCAACAATTCAAGATCTAATAGTTACAAATTCCAATTCTAATGTGTTGATTATTATTTTTTTATAGAAAGAGTATTCTGAGGTATTGATCCAACAAAACTAATCCCCCAGAATCCACACCGTCATTCCGAATAAATCAAATAGTAACACCCAAAGTTTGATCTCGAGACATGAAGAGCAAACCCCATAATAATGTGTGTTGATTTGAGGTTTTGAACATAAATATGCACAAAAAATTTAAACTCCAATCAATACTCTCTCTCTCTAGAATCACCTGTGCTCGAGGGGCACAGGTGGGCTCGTACATTCTTAATTTGAATACCATCCAATCCAATTTTGCAATTTCTATAGAAAATCATATATGAAACTTTCTACTGTTGCAATTGTACAATCTCAATGATCGTGGAAGGATACCCAACAGCTTCTCTCCTTCAAAAACTCACTGCCAAACCCACAAATCCTCTAATCCTAACGGTTGGAATTGGCTCCATTTGGAGATTTCAAAATCATCTTAAGTCTTCTTCACCTCAACGAGCTTTCTCATCTCTTGATCCTCAACACATTTGAGTGGCTCTTGCTCAAAAATCTCTGCGACAATCTCCTTTTGACTTCCAAGTTAAATTGCAGGAATATGCTCTACAGGCTCGATTCAGTCGAGAATTAGCCTGGCAGAATTTTGGCTAGAACCTCCAGCCTGTGTCTTGCCCCTCCTCCTCTGATAGCAGTGGCACATCACCCGACAGTGTTTCCAAAAGAGTACTTTTTCGATCTTCTCCGGCAAGTGCATTGAGCTAAAGCTAGGTTTTATCACTTAATAATGGTCATTTTGTAAGACCCAAAATCAACTAAAAGCCCAATAATACTGCATTCTAGTAGAAATAGATACGCCCACAAACAATGTCCAAAAAAATCATCTTTAAGCATGCCCACAGAAGTAGAAGACAATATTGGAATTTCAAAGTACGACCAGCACAAGTTTAAAAACCATCATCAAACATCATATCATAGATTGGTACAAGTTTCCATTACAAAAAGCCAGAAACAAAACTATAACAAAATAATTCATGAAGACTCGCTCTGCACATCATCATAACCCTCTTCATGAACCTGCACAAGTTTCAGAAAATGGTTAATAAATTATCATGCGAGTAAATAGATATGTAGATCAGATTTTTTTTTACACAACTTAAAAATTCTCAATACACGCATATTTAAACAAGCATATTGATTTTTACACCACAAATTTTGATGACCTTACACCATATTTCCCAAAATTCCACTTTTACCCTTCTTCATTCCCTCCTTGGTTTCTTCCTTGGTTTCTTCTTTCCTCCGGTCTCCCTCGTTTCCTCCTTCAAATTATAATAAGAGCAATCAGTTCATAGAATTCTGTGTATTTTTCAACTGCAAGTAGTATGGAAACAAATTAACAAACCCAATGTAAAAAGTTCAACAAGCTTCAAAAAGAATTGCAAATTACTAAGACGAATATAAATTCAATGATTATAAATACAACAAAAAAATTCACATGGAACCGATCACAAAATCAATTCTCATAATCCAAACTAATCTGTCTAGCAACACCTGAATCTTCATATGGGCAGAGGACTGGTTACACTGCTGTAAAAAACAAAACAGAGAAATGGAGAGGAGAAATGCAGACAGTAAAGAAGAAAAGAATGACTATATCTGGCACCATATTGACTCCAGCTAAAATAGAGACTTAATGGCTCAAAATGGCTTGCTTTCAAAAAAAAAAAAAACAATCATGATTATGAAAGTCGTCCTTTAAATATTGTAAAATTTACACATAATTTATGAAGCATATAGAGAAACAAATAAATTCTGAAGTGCTAAATATGCAGTCCATAACATTATGTCTTTTTTTGGCTGGCCATACAGACACCCCCGTACCGCATTTCGATTTTATAGTGCAAATTAAGTTTTTGCCCTTCCGCGTTGAATCAACTGAACGAATAAGCAGTTCATTTCGCTTCGATCGATCGATCTTAGGCGTATAGAATCGTGCGATTGAACAGACAATTCATTTTAGCTTCGTCTGATTGATCCTGAAAGGGTATTCAATCGATCAGATGATCTATGTGATCGTCCGATTGATTTTAACTTAGAGGTCGAAATTTTGACAGTTGACCTCTGGTTTGAAGATCGATCGCGCGATCACTTTTGTTCAATCGATAGATTGAATACCCATATAAGTTCGATCGCACGATCTCAGAAGATCGTCCGATTGATTTTAACTGAGATGTCGAAATTTTAATAGTCGACTTCTGGTTTGAAGATCGATCGCATGATCACTTATATTCAATCGAACAATTGTATAGAAGTGTAAGATCGATCGGACGATCACAGAAATCGTGTGATCGATATAAGCGAACGAACGAAATTTTCCCCCATTTCGTTCATTTGTGCGATTGGAAGACCAAAACCCATTCTCTTCTCTTCTCCAAATCGTTCAATCTACCATTTCCTCTTCTCCAAATAAACCGCATGATTGTCACATTCGTTCGATCTTGCCCTCTCCCCTCTTCCACCTTCGATCACACGAATCGATTATACACCCTTCTCTCTACCCTTCCTTCTCCTCCAACCCTTTTCCTTCCTATTTCTCCTCTAATCGATTCTCCTTTATACCCCTTCTTTCACATGGCATCAGATCAAATCCAAGGGTCTACACCGAGAGAGAAGAAAGTGAAAACCGCGACTACATCGAGAGGGAAGAGATTGATAGTGGTAGAGACAGAGACGTTCGACCCCAACCATTTCACCTCTTTGGAAGTGACAACATTGTACAAAGAGGATTTATACTCTTGGCCATACATTTTTAGAAAAATCATTGACCTTACTTTTTTTTCCACCCTTTGGAATTAAAATCCATGAGTACATTGAAAAACTTGATTGGTTTGCGTTGTGCAATACTGTCAAGAATAAGCATAGTATTGACTCCAGTATCAGTTTGCAGAGGAGTCGGTTCCTGAGGTGTCTCATCCCCAACTTCAGGTGCCTCACCCTCAACTTCTAATGCCTCAACCTCAAGAGTATGTTCTACTTTGGGAACCAAACGTACATTGTCGAGTTTGAATCCCATTTTACCCAAAGTAGACGCATCAAATGTATCGATCTTTTTCAAAGCTATTTTGTCTTCAGGGGTAAGGGTGATTCCTCTTTGTCCAAACAAGTAATACAGAAATAGACCGTATGGAAGACTACATTTTTTCGTCTTACGACAGGCTACCATGTGTTTTATGATGATATAGAAGATGTCAATTTGTTTGCCATTCATAATGCACCAAATGAGGAAGCTATCGAAATAGGTCATCTACTTACTATGTCCTTTTTTAGGTAAAATATTTTTCGTAATAATGTAATAGACGATTCAAGCTTCAAGGATTAGATCCATTAGAGCGAGCTTATCTACTTTGACAATTTCAGTCCGCCCACACATTTGCTTCATGGCATCCAACGGAACGAATCCAGCAACATCGGTAGGCCATGAATTTATTTTATACTTCACAATAGTGGCACTGGGAAACTTAAACATTTTGTCAAGTGTGGTAGTTGAAAGAACAATTTCTCTTCCTCTAACTTTGGATTTAATGGAATGTCTGGCCCTATCTTCTAACATATTCGCATAAAATTCCTTAACTAATTTGGGATAAAAATCCTCTTCCATTGCGAAAAAATCGCCCCAACCAAGTTTTTCAATGTACTCATGGATTTTAATTCCAAATGGTGGACAAAAAAGTAAAGTCAATGATTTTACCAAAAATGTATGGCCGAGTACAAATCCTCTTTATACAATATTGCCGCTACCAAAGAGATGAAATGATTGGGGTAGAACGTCTCTGTCTTCGTCTCCACCACTCTCGATCTCTTCCCTCTCAATGTAGCCGCGGTTTTCACTTTCTTCCCTCTCGATGTAGACCCTTGGATTTGATCTGGTGCCATGTGAAAGAAGGGGGTGTAAAGAAGAATCGATTGGAGGAGAAATAGGAAGGAAAAGGGTTTGGAGGAGAAGGAAGGGTAGAGAGAAGCGTGTAGAATCGATTCGTGCGATCGAAGGTGGAAGAGAGGTGAGGGTAAGATCGAACGAATGTGACAATCGTGTGGTTGATTTGGAGAAGAGGAAATGGTAAATCGAACAATTTAGAGAAGAGAAGAGAATGGGTTTCGGTCTTCCAATCGCACGAATGAACGAAATGGGGGAAAATTTCGTTCGTTCGATTATATCGATCGCACGATTTCTGTGATCGTCCGATCGATCTTACACTTCTATACAATCGTTCGATTGAATATAAGTGACCGTGTGAACGATCTTCAAACCAAAGGTCGATTGTCAAAATTTCGACCTCTCAGTTAAAATCAATCGGACGATCCTCTGAGATCGTGCGATCGAACTTATATGGGTATTCAATCAATCGATTGAGCAAAAGTGATTGTGCGATCGATCTTCAAACCAGAGGTCGACTGTTAAAAGTTCGACCTTAGTTAAAATCAATCGGACGATCTTCTGAGATTGTGTGATCGAACTTATAGGGGTATTCAATCGATCGATTGAACAAAAATGATCGTGCGATCGATCTTCACAGCAGAGGCCGACTATCAGAATTTCGATCTCTAAGTTAAAATCAATCGGACGATCACATGGGATCATCTGATCGATTGAATACCCTTTTAGGATCAATCAGACGAAGCTAAAATGAACTATCTGTTCAATAGCACGATTCTATACGCTTAAGATCGATCGATCGAAGCGAAAATGAATTGTTTATTCGTTCCGTTAATTCAACACAGAAGGGCAAAAACGTAATTTCCACTGTAAAATCGAAATGCGGTGTCTACTAGCAGAAAACAGGGGTGTCTGTATGGCCAGCCCTTTTTTTAGCTAAAGCTTTATGAGTTGAACGTATTTCTCTGAAGTTCTACTTTATTATTAGCTTGCTTCTCATTTGGCTCATTAGCATCACATCATTCCTAAACAATATACACCAATGAAACTAATCAAAGACATGCTACGTCAACATGTCCATAGCAAATACAATAAATGGGGAACTCAAAATAGGCATTTAGTGTAATTTAAGTCCAAGATCTGAACTTTCTTTCCACAAAATGTCATTGCCTCCGCAAGTAACCAAAATGCATCCATTCTCTAAATCAACATAAACCATATGAGATGTTATAAACAAACATACATACATTAAGCAGGTTAACACAAGCATCAACTATTCAGGAGGTTCAGAATTTTTCCATCTTCGATCTTGGAAAGAGTGTATCGGGTGTATTTAGTTTTGTTGGGCTGGGGTTGTTTCCTCTTGCTTGACTTTGTTTCCTATGTGAGTGGGGAGTGTTTTTCCCCTTCTTCTTTACCTTGGTCACATCTTTGTGCACTTCTTGTGCTCTTTTAATAAAGTCACCATTTAAAAGAAATGAAAAAAAAAAAAAAAAATTACACACACACACACACACACATCAACTATGGAAGCAAAGGCTACTATTGTAATCTCTTTACCCAATGAGGTCTTGACTAGCCAATAGTCCTCTATCAACTGCATGAGCCTCGCTGAATAGGGAGACTAGAGACTTCTCCCTACATGGTTTGTCAATGGTGATGGAGGTGATAAGATAAGAAATGCAAGAACGAAGGAGTAGGGTCACGAAGTCGGTGGAACTCAAGGGTAGGTTGAGAATGAAGTCAGTGAAACTCTAGTTTCGCATGCTTTGGTACCCAAATGGCCAAATCAAACACCTCATATGCAAATTAGTGAATCAAACACACCTACATTTAAACTATTTATGTTCAATTCAAGAGCATCCCAAAATTGTGCATTTTATCAAACATCTCAAGTGCATAAAAGTGAACTCAATTACCAAATAAATAATCTGATTAAAGAACCAACGTTAAAAAAATGATTCCAAATAGTGATAAAGTGATTAAAAAACAAAAATCAAGGATCATGAAAAATGGGTATAAGGCATTTTAATAAGCATATGTACTCCTCTCATTTGTAAACTTGTTTGAGTACTGTGCTAGTTTAAATTTCCTTCTAAGAGCATTATCAACTCAAACAGTATAAGCATAAAAAAAAACATCTTGAAATTCTAGCATATAAGATAGAATCATTATATACTCCATTTAGATGGGTTGGGGATGGGGGTTCAGGTTATACAGGGACTACGGCCGTAGAAGCAGAAGAGGGAGATGGGAGCTGATAAATCCAAACAATAAGGTGAGTTTTCATCTCAAAGGCATAAAAGATGCTAAAAAACTAAATCTGAATTCAACTTTTCAGTGAACTGATAAACTAAATTTGAAAATTGTACAATTAAACAAAAGTAAATAATAACAACAATAAATAAAAGCCACAAAAATCATGGCCCCGTAAGCTAGATGATGGTGCTATCGATTAGGTGAATTGATGGATTTTAGGCACCCAATGAATAAAATATATGGAGAAATTCAATCCCTCCTCCAACAGTTACATCCTTCATATGTCTTCAACAAATTCTCTTGCTGATTTTTCATTGCCAAAAGTGCTTGTCAATTCACAGGTAAATGCAGTGTCTTAGTGTACTTGTGTTGAAAACATAAGCCCTTCATCTATCTTCACTGGATTTATTCCTGAATCTTCGTTACTTAAGAAAAATATCGAATGCATACATCTCTACATTTTCATTGTTTACCCATCTATTTTTCCAATTCTTGTTGCCAAATAAAAGGGTGAAGAACACAATCTTACGAAGAAACCCATTCGCAAGGGCTAGTACACAATTTTGTCCCTGAATGTTGTCCCCCCCGACCTGATCCGAAAGCCCAAGTTAAACTCAATGACATGTGATATCCGATATATATTTTATATTTTAGAATTATATTATAATATATTGATTAATTAAAAATCTTAATCTCTAAAATCATTAGATCCTACTCATTCATCTTAAACTTATTCATAATCATCTATAAACTCTATCATCATTCTTCACTTCCCAACCCTTACCATATATCTTTCTCCTCTCTTCAGCGAACTTATTACCCTCTCTTTTTTTAAGCACTACTTTTATTATTTTGAGAAGTAGAATTGAAACTTAAAGATTGTTTTTATTTTGGAGTTTATTTAATTGGACTTTTATACGATGAGTTAACTAGAAGTGAATGAATAACTTGGGAACTTAGTTGATGCGATGGACATAATTGAATTAGTGGGGCATGATGATGATATCTATGATGAAAAAGGAATATTAATTCAGATGTGAAGCCACTAATTCCATCTATCTAGGTTGGCCTTTTGAGTTCTGCAATTTCATTCTATTTTGTCAAAAACCATAGACTCTATTATCATACAACCCATGTCTTTCTTTATACTTCCCACCAAGTTTTTGAAGGTATCTCTCTCTCTCTCTCTCTCTCTCTCTCTCTCTCTCTCTCTCTCTCTCTCTCTCTCTTACCTTTAACTTGCATCCTTTCAGTTTTCCTAGTAGGGTCTTTTTCTGGTCTCTTACAAACATGCCCAAGCCACCTTAAACAACTTTCCCTCATTTTCTCATCTATTGGTGCTCTACTTCAAAGGTTTCTCTCATTATCATCTCTCAACTCGTTTCATCCATTTTCAAATACACATTTCAGTAACATTACCTTGTCAACTTGTTTTTTCTTAATCACACAACACACAGCTCCCTAAATTATGGTTGGCCTAATAGTTGTTTTATAGAACCTACTTTTTAATTTACATGGTTATGGTACCCATTTGTCGCATAGTACTCCATTAGCTTGCCCATGCTTACCCCACCCTCTCCATCACATTGGCTATATTTAGATCAATTCCTCTGCTTAAAGTGAATGAGTTGGTGGGTTTAGTTCTTTACAAAAATTGAAAGAAGAGAACAAAGAAGTATACATGGGAAGGAAACAATGAAGATTGAATTAGAAGTAATAATAAATTATCACATGGAGAATTAGAGAAAAAAATGAAAGGATTGAGCCAAGGGAGAGTAAACATAAGAATAATATGCAGTTTTACTTGGCAACAAAGAAGTAATAATAAATTATCACATGGCAACATAAGAAGAAGAGTAAACTCAATTATGATGCTTCACAAAGAAAAGCTAATGATTTATGCTCTAATGAAGATAAAAATTGCGTCAAGAAAACATTTTACTTCATTTTGGGCCAAGGGAGAGGGCAGGTCCCCTTGATGTCTTGCCATTCAATAAATATGCAGTTGAAAGGTCGTAAAGGAGATCGAAGAGTCAAAAAAGTCAACCAGTAATTGATGGTCCCACAGGGGAACTAAGTCTGGATGGCTTTGACTCTCTTCATAGCGTGCTTATGGGGCCTCTTGAAAGATGATTATCTGAGGGTGGTGAACTTCTTTTACAAACCAAACAGGCAACTAAAGTTGCTTTATTACTATGATACCAAAGAAAAATGGCCCGAAGCATCTTTCACAATTTAGGCCCATCAATTTAGTGGTAATATTTACAAGTAGAGAAAATCTCTGCCAAAAGTGGGACAAAACATGGAGGGAGCATTCATCAAAGAGAGACGATTTCTTTATGAGGTATTAATAACCAGTGAAAATATCCATTCACAAAAGAAGGCAAAACACATATACATAAAAGCCAGTAAAATAATACAGACACAAGTTCAAAGTCAAAATGACCTAACAATATGTACTAAACTATAGAAAGCTAATTTATGCATTAAGTAAGAAACAAGTCCTAGAAATGTTTTAAGCCCTCTCTCCACAAACAACCCAAAAACTTACATCAATGTCAGAAGTGAATGCATCCACGAAAAGCTCGATCTGCTCCTCCACCAAGGAGGCCCTCAAGATGCAAAGCTCTGCCTCCATTAACTGCAGCTTCCTCCATCCCTCATCCAAACATTTTGCATCAGAAGCACTAATTGCTTCAAACCCTAGTCTTGCCATGGTATCGTTCATACCCAAGGTTCTTAACACGCCACCTTCTTTCAATGTACCATACAGAAAAGGATAAAGTTCCGCTTTCTCTGAGTGTGATTCAACAAACATGTCACGGTGATTTGGAACATTCATCTTTGGGATCAAGGCTTTGTCTATTTGCACGGAATCTTCAGAATCTGAATCGTCGGAACCGGATTCGGTTGAGGTTGGAAGTGTAGAATCAGAACTGTAATTTTGAGAAGAGATAGGGGTTGAAACCTGATCTTCTTCCTCCGTTAGAGAGGATGAAGAAGACGAACGAGGAAGAAGAAGAGGCATATTTCTGTGAGAGAGAGAGAAAGAGAGAGGAAACGAGAAAGAAATGGAGGCGGGAACCAGAGATATTTTAGTGGAGACGGGTGGCCATCTTAAAGCCTCATTTATCGGAAAACCCTATCGATTTGACGTGACTGACTCACGAGAACCAAGGTTTAATATTAGTATATTAAATTATTAAATACAATAACTTTATAAAAATAAACTAAAGTTTTTAATATTCCATATTTAAAAAAAAATTACCTAAATTGATGATGTAAATAGTTGAGAAAGATCTTTTTACTGTGTTATTAGTTGAGAAAGATTTTTACTTTTATCATTCATTCTACTTAGTTTACATTAGGTGTAATTTAAATTAAGTGTTTAAAGCCTTTTTTTTTAATTAAAGTGTGAGAGACCGTGGGTATTCAATATAAATTAACTACGGGTGAACTCACTATCCGTAAGACACACTAAAGTTAGATTATGAGAATTAGAACTCACAACTTCCACTTTGTGAGGCTGAAGTCAACTAGTTAAACTATTCGTACGTAGGTGTGTTTAAATCTATTTAACTAAATTATTTTTAAAATCTCTTTATATCAATAAATATTATTTAATTTCATAGGTCTTCTAAATAGACATCATATATTACCAATTTAGTAGGAAAATCTCATGATTCAATTATGTCACCTTAGTATTCTTCTTCTTATATTATTAGAAGAAATTGGTATTTCACATTTCTCCTCTTTTAAAAAATAATATCAATAATAAACTATTATTTATTTCAAATTTTAATAAAAATATATTGTTAAAAATAAGCATTACACATTATCTTTCTATTAATAGCGGCAAAATTTAGTATTTTTTGAATATTGCGATGATTATATATTTGTGGATTAGAATGTTCCACGTCCCACTAAAACTATGTTTTCTTGCTAATTTGCTTGTGTGTGATATTTTTTATTTGTGATTCGATTTGTGTGGGTGATTGCACAACATAAAAGTCTAAGAAGAGAGAGAATAAAAGTGTCATAATGAATTTAATCAAGTTTATTATTTATATTTTATCTAATTATTACTTTAATTTTTATTTAAGTTAATTTTTCGAAAAGATTGGACAATTCTATAATAGTATTTTGTTTCACATGACTACTTTTTTTTAAAGTACCATTAGGATAAAGCTACTGATGTAAATAATTTGTTTTTATATTATTTTTTATAGATTTTCCATTATATAATTAAGAAAGCTCAACTAAATAATTTATCTATTCATCTATCAAATTCACCAATTGAATGTTCATTAAAATTCGTCCTATCTCATTAATTTATCTAGCCCTCTTATACATATGTAAAATTAATTCGATGGAGACTTTTATTTAATTTACCAACGCATTGCCAAAGAATCACTACTCTCCATTATTTAGGAAAAATCTTCTTCAATCTACAATTTCAAATGGCTCCTAAAGTAGGAATTACAAACTATTAAACAATCATTAAATTTTCAAAATAATTTTTAAAACCTAGATATAAAATTAAAAAAACTAAATTTCCAACCTCCATATTTAGAACCTTGATTAAATTTCTTTCTTAATACAAAAGTTCTGAGTGTTTCAAAAAGAATTTGATATAACAGAGCTCGGATTCTTTTGTTCAAACTTCAAAGAGGAGAAAGATTTTCTCTCTTTCAGACTCAACTCAGAGCAAAAACTTAAAATTTGGACATGATTTGAAAATCATAAAATTAAAATTGAAAAATACAGTCAAATCTTTTAAAAATTAGAAAAATGTAAAATCCATTTTTAATTCACTGAGAAACACATTCATGTCCAAATCATCCAACAAGAGAAGAGGACAGAAGGAAGAAGATGAATTCAAAAAGACGACTCCTCTGCAATTTATATTGATGTCTAAAAAGAATCCGATACAATAGACTCTACTTGCCAGTTACAAATCTCGACTGAAAAAATAATAAAATAAATGAATGATTTAAGATCAAATATATCTGTGTCCTTCAATCAATGAAAAAATAAAATCAAATGTGTTTCCCATGATCCAAATGCAAGATTAAGAACGTGAGCATTCAGGAGGAAGGCCTTGTGGGAAGCGTTTGACATCATTGCAGTAATTGTAGATCATGTAGCTCTGTTGTACCCATCTCAACCTCTCTTGGCTCGTCGAGTCCAGCTCCTCTGCCGTTAACCACTCACTACTGTTGGCCGCAGAAGAGGAGTCTGACCCTGATCCTGTTTTGCAAGAAGATTTGCCGGACGACCACACGCAGGCATCGGCATTGTTGTTCCTATAGGAGGCAGTGAAGGGTGCCTGAGCCCAATCGGTCTTCACCAGTCCACCTCTAGTGGCCCAGTCGTCGGCATTCCAGAGGCTTGAGTAGACTCTCATGGGCTGGTTCTTGAGATATGGAACGCCAAGATTCTCGGCGTTCTTGAATTGTCTGATGGGGATGCCGTCGACGGAGAAGACGATTTGTTGGGGATTCCAGAGGATGGAGTAGGTGTGGAAGCCTTTGGTGGGGTCGAACCATAGATAGAACTGCTGCTCTCTGTTTCCTTTCCCCTGTGCAAACACATTGGTGTGGACGATGTATGGATCACCACTGAGGTTACCGAGGAATTCGAAGTCGATCTCATCCCACGCCGTCTCTTGAGACTTGAGATAGTATGTGGTGACTGTGCCGGCAGAGTTACCGGGGACGAGTTTCATCTGCATATCGATCTTCCCAAACAGATATTGGTTCTTGGATTGGAAGCCAGAGCCAGAGGCCTTGTCGAGAGAGAGCGTAAGCGATTCACCATTGTCGAGTATACGACCACGTCCATCTCCCCAAGTGATGTCAAAATCCTGATAGAAATTACCGGCAAATACAGCTACCATAACAGAGCTGATGGTCATTAGTGAAACAAGCGACGAGCTGAAAATCCTCATGGCAGTCGTCGAATTGCAGAAGTAGAGAATAGAAAAATGAAGGGATTGCGGGCGAGATAGGATAGGATAGGAAGTAAGAAGAGAAGAAAGGGTTTTGGGATTTGATGGAGGGACATGGGTATGCAGCAGTATTTATATAAAAACAGAGGGGGTGGCAAGAAGGTTCATACGAAAGTGAGGAAGTGGGATTATTAATGGATGAATGGCAGCCGATCGCAAGCTGGACGATGCGTGAATTGGTTCTATTGGCGCGTTACGCGTTTGAACGGCAATCGAGAAACAGCTGTGAAGTACTGTAACTTTTGTCGTTGTATTAAAACTTAAAAGTGAAATCAAATAGGTCGGTTAGGATCTAATTTTATTTGAGTTTAGATAAAAAAACAATTCCTAATAATTTATTTATTAAATAGGTTACTTCATCATCACAAAATTTTAAATATTTAAGTTTGATTCGAATAATTAAATCGAAATAAATTTTATCTAACTCTAGTTTAAATATACTTGACAATAAATCAACCTTCTCAGGTCAATTTCATATTTAGTTCACTAACTCTTAATGTACTTTTATTTATTTAAGAAATAGGTTAATTGATTTGAATCTATTTCGAACGTGAGCCACAAAATTTTAAACTGATATTCATTTAAAATATTCGATTTCATCAGATCATGTGATCGAGTTAGATCAAATTTTATCAAATCTAAACTTATGATTATGTTATTTTTCATGAGCTAGCCCTGTTCTGATTTTTTTTTAATTCGTAAGATGTTATTTATGGTCTTTACATTTGGCAGAGCTTCGAGATGGATCTTGGGCCAAGTTTAATTCTGACTTTGCTTGAAAATTTTAAAATATATAAAATGTTGAGGTTTAAATCGTTAGATTCTTGCTGATTTTTAGATTAAAAATATCAAATTGAACATTGAATTTAAGTTGAATCAAGCTTAATTCACGACAGCCCAGCCTAAAATCCTAAATTTGAGTCTAAAATTATAATTTTTTTTATTTTCTTCAATTAATAAAATATATTTTTTATTTAATAGGCATTGTTCCCAAGCCGATACCATTTAATAAAAAAGGAGAAAAGGTACCACCAAATCGTACAGCTGTTTCTTCCAGGGCCAGCTAAACGCGTGACGCGCAAACTCACCAAATTTATGCAATCATCTGTCACGCTTACTTTCTCAGGAACTTTCTTTACCAACTCCACTTCCAAATTCATTCATTCATGGCTATTTGGAAGCCTATTTATATGGATTGCTAGCTCAACCAAAGTCTTAACGCCATTCAATATCATCTCTCTCATTGAGTCACTTCCAATCTCAATTCCTTCCTTCTGCTCTTCTCCCCCTCTGCAATTCACTAGCAGGAGGATGACGACTGCCATGAGGATTTTCAGCTCGTCGCTTGTTTCACTAATGACCATCAGCTCTGTTATGGTAGCTGTATTTGCCGGTAATTTCTATCAGGATTTTGACATCACTTGGGGAGATGGACGTGGTCGTATACTCGACAATGGTGAATCGCTTACGCTCTCTCTCGACAAGGCCTCTGGCTCTGGCTTCCAATCCAAGAACCAATATCTGTTTGGGAAGATCGATATGCAGATGAAACTCGTCCCCGGTAACTCTGCCGGCACAGTCACCACATACTATCTCAAGTCTCAAGAGACGGCGTGGGATGAGATCGACTTCGAATTCCTCGGTAACCTCAGTGGTGATCCATACATCGTCCACACCAATGTGTTTGCACAGGGGAAAGGAAACAGAGAGCAGCAGTTCTATCTATGGTTCGACCCCACCAAAGACTTTCACACCTACTCCATCCTCTGGAATCCCCAACAAATCGTCTTCTCCATCGACGGCATCCCCATCAGACAATTCAAGAACGCCGAGAATCTGGGCGTTCCATATCTCAAGAACCAGCCCATGAGAGTCTACTCAAGCCTCTGGAATGCCGACGACTGGGCCACGAGAGGTGGACTGGTGAAGACAGATTGGGCTCAGGCACCCTTCACTGCTTCCTATCGGAACTACAATGCCGATGCCTGTGTATGGTCATCTGGCAAATCTTCTTGCAAAACAGGCTCAGGGTTAGGCTCCTCCTCTTCTGCGGCCAACAGTGAGTGGTTAACGGCGGAGGAGCTGGACTCGACGAGCCAAGAGAGGCTGAGATGGGTACAACAGAACTACATGATCTACAATTACTGTACTGATGTCAAACGCTTCCCACAAGGCCTTCCTCCTGAATGCAAACGTTCCTAACTCATGAATGGAGATTTATAGATTTTTTTTCCTTTGATGATTGACACACGAACATAAGATCTTTGAATCATTTATTTATTTTTTTATTTCTACTGCTGATTGTAATTAGAGTCTAATGTAATAGATTCTTTTTATGCAAGAATGGCCTTTCCGAATTATCTGCTTCTCTGTCTTCTCCCTGACTCCCGGTCGGATGATTTGGCCATGGATGAATTCTCTTTACTAGAACGAGTATTACGAATATAAATAATGCTGACCTTCCAAAGTCAAAATTTAAAAATTATTTCATAAACTAAATTAGCGTACGAAATCTTTTGTTCTTGTGAATCGGAATGGGTGATCTTCAATAACCCGTTTTAAGAAGTGGGAGTTTAAATTTAAACCATTGATTTATTTTAATTGACCATTCACTTATGGAGTGTTGTGATTTACTTTGCTGGCATCTAGAAAAAAAATGAAAAATTCTTCCAAAATTACTAAAATTAGAATAATTTTTTTTAAAATGTTGGATAAGTATTCATTTAGGGAAAAACCCAAAATAATTACAGCGAAAACTTTTAACAATTCATTTACCAAGTTTACAGGTTTTGACTTAACTTACCATATTAGTACTTTGAAAATAGAGAAAAGTTGTGATTAAAACCTAAAAAATAGGAAAAAGAATTTTAAAATTTTGACCACTCATTTATTGAACGATTGTAATTTGCTTCGTGATAATAAGTAAAAAAAGGTAAAATATTTCTAAAAAAAATAAAATAGGAAATAAATTTTAAGTTTTCATTCAGTGAATCTAAAAGATTTGACTATTCTGATCATATTAATATTGAAAAATAAAGAAATTCATACAAAATAGGAAAATAAAATTTAAGATTGGATTTGGTAAGTTGAAATAATTTAGTCTAACCTAATAATATTTTGGAAAAATGATTTAATTATTATATTTGAGAAGTTGTGTAATACCCTGCTCTAGATTGGGCGTGTTTTAGCTTAATAAATCTTATTTGACCGGTTAATCTAGAAGATTACAAAGCCGAGCTCGAAAGCTCAGTGATCCAGCTCGTCCAGCTGGAGGGGCAAAACAGTAATTTACCACTTTCCTTTTTTTTTTTTTTTGTAAATTGTGTTGTTATGTGATTATTATTGGTTAATAATATTCTCCTTAGTTAAAGATTTGTATTTCTGATTTTAAAATAATTTTATTTTCAGAAAATCGTATTTAAAATTCACCCGTCAAAACCCCGAAAGGGAGAAATAATTATTTTAAAAGGTTTTGGAAATGAGATAAATTTCGAAACAAGTATTTTATTTTAGACCATTTTAAGTATGGTCTAGTTGTTTTTTAACTCCCCAAAATGAGATCTCTAAGTTGTTTTACTTAACATTTGTTTAATTAAGTAAATAGTGTTAAATGATGGTTTTATTTAAAATCAATGGGTTTTAGTGAGTTTTAAATCCCAAAATTTTTATAGTGATTAAGGTTTTCAAAACCCAACTTATTTGTAAGGTTGGATTAAATTTGTGAGTTTTGAAAATCATGTTTTTAGTTGAAAATCATATTTTTATCAAATGAGGGGCCTTTTTGCAAAAATCAGAAGTTGTGGAGGACTTATCTGCAACCAACAGTGACGTAAGCAGGGGCTCTGCATGCAGTGGTCGATGGCCTCTACCGAATGATAGGATTTTCTATAAATCCAGCCCTCAGCTCAGCTGAATTCCTCCCATACCTTCTCTTCTCTCTCAGCCTCTTTCAGCTGCTCTTTGTAAAACCAAAAACTCAGCTGATCCAGCCTCTGTCTTTCCCTGTTTTCTCAGTTTAGCTTAACCGTAGCTTAAGAGGAAAGTTTTTCAAAGACCGGATTTCTTAACCCAGGAACTATAGTGAAGGTAACCACTGTATTCCTTTTCAAATTTTAGGTGGTTTAGAATAAAGTAAAACCGATTTTGGTTTAGTTTTGAGCAAGAAAAACCATCTCAAAGTTTAAGGAAAACCATGGGTTCTCTTGTACCAGTGAGGTTTTGGTCTTAAAATCGGATGGTCCAGTGAGCTTCAAAGCTCCAAACCTCTCCCTATGGAAAGAGGACTCCAAGAGGAGTCCATCGGACTGGCTAGATGGGAAAACCGAGTCCGGGAAACCCTCTGTTTTCGGATTCGTATTTCATGTCATATCTGCCCGTCACTGTCTGCTGTTGTAGACAGTGGAGGAAGACGATTGTCGGAAGGTCAAAAAGTTGATCTTCGGACGTTCCGAGGGTAACACCCTTCGGACGTTCCGAGGGTAACACCCTTCGGACGTTCCGAAGATAACCCCTCGAACGTTTCGAGCTTCACCTGAAACCCGGAAGCGCCCGTGGCTATCTCGACCCAGCCGGATGTTCCGAGCAGAGCTCGGAAAGACCAAACCCACTCGGACATTCCGAGCCTCACTTCGGATGTTCCGAGACTTACAGACCCACCGAGACCATTTTTCTCTGTTTTTCGGTTCGGATGGATTTCGGATGATCCGAGACCCGATCTTCGGACGATCCGAAGTCAAACACAAGATCCGAGGTCAGTGACTAGTTTAGATGTGGTTCAGATGATCCGAAGCTACAGTACCTAGTTTGGAGGTATATTCCGAGGGGCCCAGTTTTTGAATGTCTAATCTTGTTTGATTATTGTTAATGCATGTGATGTGATGTTAGTACTCCCTTTGCTAATTAAAAATGTGTACTAACCCTCTTTTCTTATTACTATAGTGTATCTACTATCGTATTCACTTTCAGGGCGACTTTATTGGTCAGGCACTGAGTGATCTCACTTTCAGGCTGACGCTATATTTGTCGGGCACTGAGTGACCTCGAGGCTTTACTTAAAATGTCAGATCTGGTCTTATCCAGAAGACAACCGAGAAGTGACCTGAGAATCTAGACCTAACTCAATAAGTCAATTTGGTCAATGCCTATAAGACAATATGAATTTTGGACTGAGCACCTTTTTATTTATTTTATCTTGTGAAATATTATAATTTAAAAAAGATAGAAACCTAGTAGGAGACTGAATTCCATGTACCTTGGATAGTTTTAGGAAAACCAGTACGATTTCGAAATACTGCTTGTATGTGTACATGCTATATATGAATGCTATGTATATTGATTGTGCACTTGTCTGTTTGTTTGAACAGAGACCGCGAAACCACACATACGGTGAGGGAACTTAACTTTGCAGCTTGGTATAAACAGGTTTATTTGATATAGATCTTGAGCAATGAGTGGTTTCAATTTGATGAACCCACTCATGTGCCTAGACATGATGCACTATGGTAAGAGTGCTTATGATGCTGATAAATGCTATGATATTGATCTTATGAATTGTGAAATATTGCTTCCACGTACCTTTTACTACTGAATCATCGCCGAGCTGAGTGTGTCGGTTACGTCTACTGGACTATGGGTGTCTACAATTGTTGACTTAAGGGTGTCGGTACCGGCTATAGGAGAGCCGAAGATGTACTTGAAAGGAGGTATTTTGACCGTGTCGGGGCTTAATACTAATGTTGTTAGTATGGTATCTAGGGGCTACGTTGGATGACAGCAGTAATGGAAAAATGATGAAATAATTGAAATACGATGATGAAACTTTACTCGATATTATGCTTATTTATTATCAAGCATGAAATATTACATTGCAACTGTTGATTATTGCTAAACTTTTGTTTACTTTAAAACTGCACTATTATATTTCCTTCACTTGGTTAGTTAGCTCACCTCACTCACCTTTCAGGAGATGAACCTGTCACGCCCCGACCCGACCAGTGGGCCCGGAACGCGACTGATTTTTTTTTTTTTGAAATATAAGGTAAGTACACTAAACCACAAGCACTCTGACTGGGCCGGATCAACAGTTAGGCCCAGCGGTTACACATCAGCCCGTTGAGTGGACTCAAACATGTACCATATGCCTGTCTCCAAAAACCCAGACATAAACAATCATCAACACATAACATAATCAAAATCAAACATCATTAATTAATCATAACATTGTCTCAATTGGCAACATAGCCGATTACAACGGTCAAATACAAATTAAGTACCACATCCGGTACTTAATACAAAAACAATGGTTCCAAGAACCAACAGAAAGAGATCAGGGCATTCCGCTCCGGGGGAATCCCAAAACACTGTTTTAGCTCAAACGCCCTAAGCCTGAAAGAGAGGGTCCTCCTCCTCGGGTTCGCCGCCTGAAAGGTGAGTGGTGTGAGCAATCTAGCCCAGTGAAGGATAATTAACAATGCATATTAAGCAAATGGTAAAGCAGGTTAACCATAGTTCGATATCACATGCTTGATAACAGTAAGCATAATCTCAAATAAAATAATAACATCATCACTATCCGTTACTGCCATTTTCCACCGTAACGCCTGCCGACTACACTGAGACCAGTATTAAGTCCCGACACGGTCAAAATACATCCTTTCAAGTACATCTCCGGCTCTTAAACGTAGCCGGTACTGACACCCTCGAGTCAGCAACTGACGACAGCATGGTCCGCCCATGGTCCAGTAGACATAAACCATCTCTCATATGGCCGATATTGGTTCAATAGCCCAGGTACGTGGAAGCAGTCTTACATACACATACGGTCAACACCGTAATATCAAATCATCACAGCACTCTTACCATAGTGCATCATGTATAGGCACATGAGTGGGTTCGCCAAAATCGAAACCACTCATTGCTCAATATAACACCTGTTTACAAAATCTGCAGAGTTAAGTTCCCTCACCGTGATCGTGTGGTTTCGCGGTCTCTGTCAAACAACATACAAGTGCGCAATCAATATACATATCAGATACGTACATATACGTAGAATTTGGAAATCATGCATTTTTCCCACAAAATATCCGGGTTTAATGGAAATGAGTCTCCTACTTGGTTTCTATCCCTTTTTAATTCATCCACAAGATAATAATATAATAAACATAAGGGGCTCAGTCCAAACTCATATTGTCTTCTGGGCATTGACCAGATTGACTTATTGAGTAAGGTCTAGATCCTCGGGTCACTTCTCGGTTGTCTTCTGAATAGGACCAGAGCTGACATTTTGAGTAGGCCTCGAGGTCACTCAGTGCCCGACTATAGTGTCGGCCTGAAAGTGAATCACTCAGTTCCCGACTAGTGTCGGACTGAAAGCGTATACAATAGTATTTAGACTATAAATATTAAGAGGAAAATGGGTTAGTACAATTTTAATTAACAGAGGGGGTATAAACACATCAAATAATCAGTAATCAAGATTAAAACAGTAATCAATAATATTTTATTCATTTAAAACTGTGTTCCTCGGATCATCACTTCGGAACAAGGGTACAGTGGCTTCGGATCATCCGAACCACTCCAAACTGAGTTACTGGCCTCGGATCTTGAGGCCTGACTTCGGATCGTCCGAAGACTGGGTCTCGGACTGTCCGAAGTCCATCCGAACAGGAAGAACAGAAAACAGAGGTCTCGGTGGGTCTGCAAGGCTCGGAACGTCCGAAGACTGGGTCTCGGACCTTCCGAGAAGGTCGGTCCTTCCGAGCTGGGCTCGGTCCTTCCGAGTTCGGCTCGGTGCGTCCGAAAGAGGTTGGGTTCGCCTTGGGCGGTCTGGGCTTCGGGTTGAAGCTCGGAACGTCCGAGGGTCACGGCTCGGACCGTCCGAAGATCGGCTCTCGGACCTTCCGAGAGTCGTCTTCTCCACTGTCTGCAACTGCAGACAGTGACGGCGGAAATACACCGAAATGCGATTCCAGAAAGGGAGGGCTTCCCGGATTCGGTTTTCACATCGGTCTGGTTTGATGGACTCCTCTGGGAGTCCTCTTTACACAGGGATTGGTTTGGAGCTCAAAAGCTCAAAGGGCCATCCGATTTTAAGGGTAGATCATCACGGGTACATGAAACCCATGGTTTTTCTTAGTTTTTGAAACTGGTTTTTCTCTATCAAAACAGGGTCAATTTTTGATTTTCTGGATTCTAAATTGGTTAGAATTTCAAAAGGAATGCAATGGATACCTTGGTTCAGAAATTTGGGCTGAAAATCGGGTTTTTTGGAAAATCTTCCACTTAAGCTTCGGTTACCGAAAAACAGAGAAGGGAGGGGCTCGGCTTTACAGAGAGCAGAGAAGAGAAGAATTGCTGGGAGTTTAAACGGTTGAAAGGGGCCGAATTTATAGATTTCTGGCCGGAAATCGGGGGATGGGACAACACATCGGGGAGGTGATGATCAGCCGAGATTTTGGCCGATCGGCAGAGCACGCTTGCACGCGGTGGTGGCTGATGCTGCTACAGGAACCGTCGGGTTTTGCAGATCAGCCCTCCACTATTTTTCCATATTGCAGTTAAGTCCAAGTTTTATAAAAATTTGATTTTTAAACTAAAGGTACTAATTTAAGACCTCAAAACTTTGATCCAACCTTACCAATGGGTTGGGTTTTTTAAAAACCTAAGTCACCATAAAAATTTCAGATTTTATTTCTTATTAAAAACCCTTGATTTAAACAAAAATCATATTTTACTCATAATTACTTAATTAATCAAATGTAAAAATAACTAATTTGTAAATCTCATTTTCAAGTGAAATGAAATATCTAGATCATTTTTAAAATGGTCTAACACCCGATACCGTTTTCAAAATTTAACTCCTTCCCGAAAATATTTTTAAATAATTAAAACTCTCTTTTGGGCGATATTTAAATATCATTTTCTGAAAAATAAATTTATTTTAAACTTAGAAATGCAAATCATTCAATAAGGAGAGTATTATCAATCAATGACAATCACCAAATCACACCAATTATGAAAATTTACACGACAAACGGTGAAATTACCAAAATACCCCTCTAGCTCGATGGGCTGGATCACTGAGCTCACGGGCTCGGATTGGGTCTCGCTTGGGCTTTCCTCAAAGCCCTGACTGAAAACCTTGAGATCAACTGGTTAAACACGGAAATTAAGCTAAAACACGTCTAATCCGGGGCAGGGTATTACAGAACCCGAAGAGGAGAACCCTCTACTTGAAGCTTAGAGTGGATAAGCTGCGGCGTTGCTTTGAGATTTCTCACTGAGGGGAATACCCTTAATGTTTGTACTTTCTGGTTCTTGGAACCATTTTCTTTTATAAAGTACCGAGTACCAATGTGATGTATTAGGACTATTACGTTTCTGCAGTTACTCTGATGTGTTGATTGAACGACAATTCAATGTTTGGAATTATGTGTATTGATGTTTGTGTTTATGTCTATTATTGGGTTAGACTTATGGTATGTGTTTGAGTCCACATGTTGGGATCATGTGTGACCTTTGGGCCTAACTATTGATCCGGCTCAGTTAAAATGCTTGTGTTAGTTTAGTATTTCAAAAAAAAAAAAAAAAAATCAATCGCGTTCCAGACCCACCCTTCGGGTCAGGGCATGACAAGTTGAATGTTTTCACCTACATTTTTTAAGTTAGTCTCTGAAAATAGAAATCTTTTGTGCAAAAATTTATGAAATTGAGAAAAAAATTATCTAGTATAACTTTTTTAACTAATGTGACTCCCATAACACATGTGTTTCTCTATTTATAGCTTTGCCGTGGACAAAAGAATTAGAAAAAAAACAACTCATGGGTTACATAACACCAGCCAATAAAAAATAAGAACAAAAATTACATCCAATCGCAATTTGACACACATGACTAATGACTCGTTCCAACGAATTTTAAAAATTGAACCGTTTCAGTAGAAAGTTGGGTTAAATAACGTTCAACCGGTTGAACTGTACTCAAATTTGGTCAAACCCGTACAATCAATATAATAATATTAAATTATGAACTAAAATTTAATTGATCAGTTGAAATAAAAATTTTCAGAAAAAATATTTTTTTAATTAAAAGAACATATGTTAAATTTTTTGGAAAATAATTTTTATTTTATTTTATAATTTTTAAAATGGTTTTTTTATGAGTCATGATACACAATTTTTAAGAGGATAATAACTATAATTATTAATAATAGTTATATAATTGCTTTTAAAAAATAATGTTAATATTGAAAGTATAAATTGACGTTTTTTTTAACCAAAACTAAAACTATATATATTATTTATGGGAAGTAAACTTAAGTATTATTCATTGAAAATATCTAATTAATTTTAATAAGATTATGTGATTTGTTTTCAATAAATTAATATATTAATAAAATTAAATTGAGTCACCGCATACTCGTGTCTCAGTTAAAACTATCTCTGATTTTCCTAGACTTCCCGCGACGATCCCCCTCTCTTCTCTACTGTCTCTCAGCCTTCCTGTTTCTCAAAGGCGCAAACTTCCCAACAGCAACCAAAGACAGGAAGAAGCCCTTCTGGAGGTGCCATGTTTCCCCTCTTTTTCTCTCTCTCTCTCTCTCTCTATATATATATATATATATATACAAAAGTCATTTCTTTTTACTTTTTTTTTTTTCTCTGTTGCATGCATATTTATGTACTTTTTTCTCGAGGATTTCTTGAGAGAGAGAATAACGGAGTTACCAAAATGGGGATATATCTCTGTGGCTTTTTTCTTCTTATTGATTGTTATTTTGGGATTTCAAATGGCTCCTAAAGTAGGAGTTACATTATCCTCCAAATTTCCAACTTTATCCATAAATTTCAAACTATTAAACAACCATTAAATTTTCAAAATAAAATTTAAAAACTAGATATAAAATTAAAAAAACTAAATTTCAAACCTCCATATTTAAAACCTTGATTAAATTTCCAAGTCTTAATACGAAAGTTCTCAGTGTTTCAAAATGAATTTGATATAAAAGAGCTCAGATTCTTTTCTTCAAACTTCAAAGAGGAGAAAGATTTTCTCTTTTGCAGACTCAACTCAGAGCAAAAACTTAAAATTTGGACATGATTTGAAAACTCATAAAATTAAAATTGAAAAATACAGTCAAATATTTAAAAAATTAGAAAAATGGAAAATCGATTTTTAATGCACAAAGAAACATTCATGCCCACATCATCCAACAAGAGAAGAGAAGACAAAAGGAGGAAGATGAAATCAAAAAGACTACTCCGCTGCTATTTATATTGATGTCTAAAAAGAATCCGATACAATAGACTACTTACCAGTTACCATCTCGACTGAAAAAATAATTAAATAAATGAATGATTTAAGATCAAATATATCTGTATCCTTCAATCAATGAAAAAATAAAATAAAATGTGTTTCCCATGATCCAAATGCAAGATTAAGAACGTGAGCATTCAGGAGGAAGGCCTTGTGGGAAACGTTTGACATCATTGCAGTAATTGTAGATCATGTAGTTCTGTTGTACCCATCTCAACCTCTCTTGGCTCGTCGAGTCCAGCTCCTCTGCTGTTAACCACTCACTACTGTTGGCCGCAGAAGAGGAGTCTGACCCTGATCCTGTTTTGCATGAAGATTTGCCGGACGACCACACGCAGGCATCGGCATTGTTGTTCCTATAGGAGGCGGTGAAGGGTGCCTGAGCCCAATCGGTCTTCACCAGTCCACCTCTAGTGGCCCAGTCGTCGGCATTCCAGAGGCTTGAGTAGACTCTCATGGGCTGGTTCTTGAGATATGGAACGCCCAGATTCTCGGCGTTCTTGAATTGTCTGATGGGGATGCCGTCGACGGAGAAGACGATTTGTTGGGGATTCCAGAGGATGGAGTAGGTGTGGAAGTCTTTGGTGGGGTCGAACCATAGATAGAACTGCTGCTCTCTGTTTCCTTTCCCCTGTGCAAACACATTGGTGTGGACGATGTATGGATCACCACTGAGGTTACCGAGGAATTCGAAGTCGATCTCATCCCACGCCGTCTCTTGAGACTTGAGATAGTATGTGGTGACTGTGCCGGCAGAGTTACCGGGGATGAGTTTCATCTGCATATCGATCTTCCCAAACAGATATTGGTTCTTGGATTGGAAGCCAGAGCCGGAGGCCTTGTCGAGAGAGAGCGTAAGCGATTCACCACTGTCGAGTATACGACCACGTCCATCTCCCCAAGTGATGTCAAAATCCTGATAGAAATTACCGGCAAATACAGCTACCATAACAGAGCTGATGGCCATTAGTGAAACAAGCGACGAGCTGAAAATCCTCATGGCAGTCATCCTCCTGCTAGTGAATTGCAGAGGGGGAGAAGAGCAGAAGGAAGGAATTGAGATTGGAAGTGACTCAGTGAGAGAGATGATATCGAATGGTGTTAGGACTTTGGTTGAGCTAGCAATCCATATATATAGGCTTCCAAATAGCCATGAATGAATGAATTTGGAAGTGGGGTTGGTGAAGAAAGTTCCTGAGAAAGTAAGCGTGACAGATGATTGCATAAATTTGGTGAGTTTGCGCGTTACGCGTTTAGCTGGCCCTCGAAGAAACAGCTGTATGATTTGGTGGTAGTGTGGTACCTTTTCTCCTTTTTTATTAAATGGTATCTGCTGGGGAACAATGCCTATTAAACAAAAAATATATTTTATTAATTGGAAGAAAATAAAAAAATTATAATTTTATACTCAAATTTAGGATTTTATGCTGAACTGTCATGAATTAAGCTTTATTCAACTTCAACATGATATTTTTAGCCTGAAAATCAGAAAGAATCTAACGTTTGGACCTCAACCTTTTATTTCGTTCAAAATTTTCATGCAGAGTCAGAATTAAACTTGGCCCAAGATCCATCTCGAAGCTCTGCCAAACGTAAAGACCACAGATAACATCTTACTAGTTAAAAAACCAGAAAAGGGTTAGCTCATGAAAAATAATATAACTATAAGTTTAGATTAGATAAAATTTGATCTAACTCAATCATATGATTAGATGAAATTGAATATTTTAAATGAATATTATTTTAAAATTTTGCGACTCATGTTCGAAATAGAATCAAACTAATTAACCCATTTCTTGAGAGTTAGTAATCCAAATATGAAATTGACATGACAAGGCTGATTTATTGTCAAGTATATTTGAACTAGAGTTGATAAAATTTATTTTGATTTAATTATTCGAATCAAAGTTAAATATTTAAAATTTTGTGATGATGAAGTAACCTATTTAATAAATAAATAATTAGGAATTGATTTTTTATCTAAACTCAAATAAAATTAGATCCGAACCGACCTATTTGATTTAAGTTTTAATACAACGACAAAAGTTACAGTACTTCACAGCTGTTTCTCGATTGCCATTCAAACGCGTAGCGCGCCAATAGAAGTAATTCACGCATTGTCCAACCGGCAATTGGCTACCAATACCATTCGTCCATTAATAATCCCACTTCCTCACTTTCGTATGAACCTTCTTGCCACCCCCTCTGTTTTTATATAAATACTGCTGCATACCCATGTCCCTCCATCAAGTCCCAAAACCCTTTCTTCTCTTCTTACTTCCTATCCTATTCTATCTCGCCCGCAATCCCTTCATTTTTCTATTCTCTACTTCTGCAATTCGACGACTGCCATGAGGAATTTCAGTTCGTCGCTTGTTTCACTGCTGACCATCAGCTCTGTTATGGTAGCTGTATTTGCAGGTAATTTCTATCAGGATTTTGACATCACTTGGGGAGATGGACGTGGTCGTATACTCGACAATGGTGAATCGCTTACTCTCTCTCTCGACAAGGCCTCTGGCTCTGGCTTCCAATCCAAGAACCAATATCTGTTTGGGAAGATCGATATGCAGATGAAACTCGTCCCCGGTAACTCTGCCGGCACAGTCACCACATACTATCTCAAGTCTCAAGAGACGGCGTGGGATGAGATCGACTTCGAATTCCTCGGTAACCTCAGTGGTGATCCATACATCGTCCACACCAATGTGTTTGCACAGGGGAAAGGAAACAGAGAGCAGCAGTTCTATCTATGGTTCGACCCCACCAAAGACTTCCACACCTACTCCATCCTCTGGAATCCCCAACAAATCGTCTTCTCCGTCGACGGCATCCCCATCAGACAATTCAAGAACGCCGAGAATCTGGGCGTTCCATATCTCAAGAACCAGCCCATGAGAGTCTACTCAAGCCTCTGGAATGCCGACGACTGGGCCACGAGAGGTGGACTGGTGAAGACAGATTGGGCTCAGGCACCCTTCACTGCCTCCTATCGGAATTACAATGCCGATGCCTGTGTATGGTCATCTGGCAAATCTTCTTGCAAAACAGGCTCAGGGTCAGGCTCCTCCTCTTCTGCGGCCAACAGTGAGTGGTTAACGGCAGAGGAGCTGGACTCGACGAGCCAAGAGAGGCTGAAATGGGTACAACAGAACTACATGATCTACAATTACTGCACTGACGTCAAACGTTTCCCACAAGGCCTTCCTCCTGAATGCAAACGTTCCTAACTCATGAATGAAGATTTATAGTTTTTTTTTCCTTTGATGATTGACACAAGGACATAAGATCTTTGAATCATTTATTTATTTATTTTTTTATTTCTACTGCTGATTGTAATTAGAGTCTAATGTAATAGATTCTTTTTATGAAAGAATGGCCTTTCCGAATTATCTGCTTCTTTGTCTTCTCCCTGACTGTCGGTCGGATGATTTGGCCATGGATGTATTCTCTTTACTAGAACGAGTATAAATAATGCTGACCTTCCAAAGTCAAAATTTAAAAATTATTTCATAAATCTTTTGTTCTTGTGAATCGGAATGGGTGATGTTTAATAACCCGTTTTAAGAAGTGGGAGTTTTAAATTTTAATGATTGATTTATTTTAATTGACCATTCACTTATGGAGTGTTGTGATTTACTTTAATGGCACCTAGATTAAAAATTAAAAGTTCTTTCAAAATTACTAAAATTAGAATAATTTTTTTAAAAATATTGGATAAGTATTCATTCAGGGAAAACCCAAAATAATTTCAGCGAAAACTTTTAACAATTCATTTACCAAGTTTACAGGTTTTGACTTACCTTACCATATTAGTACTTTGAAAATAGAGAAAAGTTGTGATTAAAACCTAAAAAATAGGAAAAAGAATTTCAAAATTTTGACCACTCATTTATTGAACGATTGTAATTTGCTTCGTGCTAATAAGTAAAAAAAGGTAAAATATTTCTAAAAAAATAAAATAGAAAATAAATTTTAAGATTTCATTCAGTGAATCTAAAAGATTTGACTATTCTGATCATATTAATATTGAAAAATAAAGAAATTCATACAAAATAGGAAAATAAAATTTAAGATTGGATTTGATAAGATGAAATAATTTAGTCTAACCTAATAATATTTTGGAAAAATTATTTAATTATTATATTTGAGAAGTTGAATGTTTTCACTTACATTTTTTAAGTTAGTATCTGAAAATAAAAATCTTTTATGCAAAAAATTATGAAATTGAGAAAAATTTATCAGGTATAATTTTTTTTTTTTACTAATGTGACTCCCATAACACACGTGTTCCTCTATTTATAGCTTTGCAGTCGAGAAAAAACAACTCATAGGTTACCAAAACCCTAGTTACAATTACATAACACTAGCCAATTAAAAATGAAGAACAAAAAATACATCTAATCGGAAATTGACATTTATGACTAATGACTTGTTCTATCCTATGTTTTAAAAATGGAACCATCTCAATGGAAGGTTGAGTTAAATAATGTTCAACTGATTGAAATGTATTCAAACTTTGTCAAACCCGTACTATCAATATAATAATATTAAATTATGAACTAAAATTTAATTGATCAGTTGAAATAGATTTTTTTAATTAAAAGAACATATGTTAATTTTTTGACAAATAAAAAATATTTTTTTATTTTATAATTTTTAAAATGGTTTTATTATGAGTCATGATTCACATGAGTCATGATTCACAATTTTTAAGAGGATAATAACTATAATTATTAATAATAGTTAAATAATTGCTTTAAAAAAATAATGTTAATATTAAAAGTATAAATTGACTTTTTTTTAAACAAAACTAAAACTATATATATTATTTATGGGAAGTAAACTTAAGTATTATTCATTGAAAATATCTAATTAATTTTAATAAGATTATGTGATTTGTTTTCAATAAATTAATATATTATTAAAATTAAATTGAGTCACCGCATACTCGTGTCTCAGTTAAAATTATCTCTGATATTTCTGTTCCTTTCCTCGACTTCCCGCGACGATTCCTCTCTCTTCTCCACTGTCTCTCGGCCTTCCTGTTTCCCAAAGGCGCAAACTTCCCAACCGCAACCAAAGACAGGAAGAAGCCCTTCTGGAGGTGCGATGTTCCCGCTCTCTCTGTCTCTCTCTCTCTCTATATATATATATATCCAAAAATCATTTCTTTTTACTCTTTTTTTTCTCTGAAGTTTCGATGTGAAAATTTTCTTCACCATTTTGTTGCATGCATATTTATGTACTTTTTTCTCGAGGATTTCTTGAGAGAAATAGAATAACGGAGGTACCAAAATGGGGATATATCTCTGTGGCTTTTTTTTTTTTTCTTATTGATTGTTATTTTGGGATTTCCCAAATTTTGCTTTTGCAGATTGTCACTACCATTTTGGTTCGGAGTTCTCCTATTGGGAGTAACGAATTCATACCTTGGATTGTTTCATTTTCTTTTACTCAGATTATGGGTAGTAATTTTTTTCCTATAGTAAACTCTTTTTTTTTCTTACTGCTATTGTTTTCCCTGTCGTTGTGCCGAAGTTAGGCCAGCTAAGTCAAGCAAGGAAAGCAAAAAGGGAATTACAGTGTTTTTTTTTTTAAGAGTGAAAAGGGGGAATCACAGTTATGCCATTTGCTTTTTCCCCTTTCCTCTATTCTACTCCCTCTGTCCCAAAATATTTATCTTATTTTGGAATTTTTTATTTCTTAAGTATCGTTTAAGGCTATTAATAGATTCTACAAACCTGATGCAAAAAAAAAAAAAATTTAGGTCCGGGCGGTGTCTCCTTGTGTAGATAGTAGATACTGTAGATAGAGTTCATCCACAAAAGCTCAATAATGTTTTCCTAACTATTGCAGCAATGCATGATTGAGATGATTAGAGTCGGAAGTAAAAATAATTATAGAATGCCTCATTTGGGCAAGTCAAAACTTACAAAAGAAAGTCGTCTTTCCATCATGTTAGAATACGATTTGGAGCTCATTGAGAAGGTTAAAGTTTTGATCTACTGTGAAAATAAATGAATAGGACAAGTAATTTAGGACAATTCCAAAGTAATTTAGGACAATTCCAAAATGCATATAGGTCAAATATTTTGAGACGGAGGGAGTACAATTTTACCATGAGACGTATGCTTTCTTGACCCTAGGGGTGACCATTTATGACCTGACCCACGAATGGACCTAGAAAGGGAAAAAACTAGAGGTGGCAATTTATGACCCAACCCATGAACCCGATTGACCCAAAAAAATCTGGCTTTTAGTCATACCTATCTTGAAAAAAAAATAATTGACCTAACTTAACCAATCTAAAATAAATCCAGGGGTCGAGAAAAACCATTTAAGCACTATATATATATATTTGAGTAGTGATTTTTGCACCACCATTTTCCCTCATGGTGCACCCCCGTAAAAGGAAATTTTAGTTAAATTGGTTGCCTCCCGCCTCAGGAAGCGGGAGGTTGTGGGTTCGATCCTCCATGACCTAACCTTGGTGTGCCTTAAGGGTAGTGAGCTCATCCGTGAGAGTTTTAGTAGGACTGTGTCTGAGTTTCTTACATGTTAGTTCAAAAAAAGAAAAGAAGGAAAAAAGAGGTGAGGAGAGAATTAAGGGTAAAATTGGAATTTCCTTTTAAGGGGGTGCACCATGAGAGAAAATGGTGGTGCAAAAATCACTACCCATATTTTTAGCCATTAGTTTTAGCCCATGTAACCCATCTCAATTCAAAAGCCTAAGCTCATCACCTCCATTTTCCATGGCTGAATGGTCCTACTGAGGAGAAGTCCACTTTATCTTTTCTATATTAAAAATACATTTTTAAATGCTTTTCAATTTTTATAGAAATTCGAGTCAAGTCAGGTTTGGTCAGTAATAAAATCTTTTGAACTGAGTCGAGCTGTGTCAAGCAAATAGTACTTCAAGTTGTGTGATGCACCCGTGTCACGTGCTTGTAGACACTTGCACATGTGCCGGACATTTGTAGGGAGTCACATTCTTTTTTATGGACCCTCTTGGTGCTTTTTTGACATTTTTTTAAATGACTAAAATATTACAACACTTATTCGATGACTAATATATTATAACACTTATTCTCTCTTAAAGTTAAATTAAAATCTCACTATGTCTGTGACCTAAACATTTGGGGTAAAACTAGTACATTGTTTTCTATCAGTGTTATTCTTACCCGTATTTTTATTTAAAATAAATTTGTATTTAAATACGGTGCTTGTACCCATGTCCTATTTTTCCTAGATTGTCAGACGACTCCTTGCACCTGTGTAAGACTCCAACACTTGCACATGTACCCTTGCAACTTAGTTGTCAACTATAGTCAATCCAACCTAACCCATTGCCACCCTTACTTCAACCTGAACTCAGTTATCTCATTTTCCCCCTTTTTGATTTGGAAAAGAGTGTCTGAAGCTGAAAATGGGATTCCTTGTGTTTGGCCTCAATTTTATTGCTTCAATTGTATTTCAGCAAAATGCCACATTCAGGGGAAAGATAAGAATCTTTTTTTTGTAAAGATGATTTGAGATTGTATATTTGGTTTTTTCCTATTGTCATGGTTAAATCTTGGAATGGAAACTATTATTATTTTAAACTTTCAGATAGCAGCTATCTTGTTTTTTCTCATAATATGTGACAAACTGACAATTGATAAGCTGATTATGGTTGGTTGAAAACCTCGACCTAGTGTGCATCCAATGGTTTCACTGTGAGATGATATGATAGATTGAGTCATCAAGCTAACAGAGTTGATGCTATGAATGATGCCTACCATATGTTTGATCAAATGCCTCAATGGGACATGCTTTTCATGTTTTATCCTGTCCGCAATTCCATATACAAGAGAACCTTAAACATTGTATTATTGTTTAACAAATGTTCCCCATTATATTCAAATGGTTGTCAATTATAATACAGTGGGCATCGAACTTACCATGCTCACAAACCATTCAATTTTGATTTTTGAAGATTTTAATTAATCATTAAATTGTGCTTTCAGTGTTTTGTGTTTGGTTTTTCTTGGAACTAAGATGCTCTTTAAGGGAGCTAATTGTCAAGGATGTTGAGAAAAGAAGCACACAAACAATAAATAGAAAAACAAACCAAACACACATAAAGATAGATATTTTACGTGGTTTCCTTTCGGTACGTCCACGGGTGTAAATCAGATCCAATATTCTCAAAGGCAAGAAAACGAAGAAGAGACAACCGATCCTTGTTACAATTTTTGCTCTTCAACCCTCTCTCACAAAAAAGACATTATGTACTACCCTGATTAAGGTTTACACAAGTGCATTGTAAAATTACATAATTGCACCGGGACAAGGGGGCACTGCCCCCCTTTGATCCCCCGTGAGCTCAATGTGCAGCTCAACTCACGACTGAACCAGTATGTATCTGATAATCAGGCTCCACAGAACCTAACAACGAGACTAAAGTCCCACATTGGAAAAGCCTTGGGAGGTCTAGGGGTTTAAAGGATGGGGGTGGCCTCTCCCTCAGTGGCTAGTCATTTTGGGAGAAAATCCATACCCGTGACACTGGTATCAAAGCAAACCAAGGCATTCTTGTGTGGGACCAGGACTCTCCCTAGGGTAAAAGAGTAGACTCTACACAAAAGAGGTGTGGGTCCCCCCTAGAATTGAAGGCTATCCTCCTTGGTTGAGGGCGATTGTAGCTCGGCCTCTGAGAGGGCCAGAGGCAAGAATATACCAAAGGTGTACTGTAGCCGCCGGAGAACCTAACAACGAGACTAAAGTCCCACATTGGAAAAGCCTTGGGAGGTCTAGGGGTTGAAAGGATGGGGGTGGCCCCTCCCTCAACGGCTAGTCATTTTGGGAGAAAATCCACCCCCTTGACATAATGGTGATCTTTCTACTCAGTCTACGGATTTGACTTGTCCATCTATGGACCTGACAATTAGAGAATATGTATGCAAGCACCATGGCCAACTTAGGTATAATAATATGTGTGCTAACTAAATTGAGGAATTAATTGTTAATGATGGTTCTGACATAGGTATCTATCTAGTTATGAGTTATGGCAGCAACATGTTTAGTTGAATGCAGTAAGCAAATTATTTTCTTTTCTTTTTCTTAAATTTCAACGTTAGAATGGCACATGTTTTCTTTATACACTTAATTCGTACTTGCATTTTCTTGATGCCTTTCTTGGGTTATAAAATTCTGGAAAACCTGTGAATTCAGATCTCTCTTTCTAAGAGCTCTGCCTCTTGGAACTTTTTCATGACCATTAACCTCCTTTGTCACCCTTTTACGACTATCTTTGTTACCTCATTCATATATTTGTGGACTGATCTTGGTTATAGCAATTTACATTGTCCTTTTTCCGATGATTTTGACCATAAACAAAGATTCCTCGGTTTATGGAAAAAGGGTTAAAGGAGGCTCTAATCCATGTCTTAATAGGTTGCATTTAAGAGACTAAAGGCAAGTGAAATTGATTTGTTGCATGGGTTTATGAGAATCTTGACTGTTTGATTTCAGTCTAGTCTATGCCATACCCATCTCATTTTAATTGTCTAACTGCTACCATCTTACCTTGGAAGCATACGTGATAGATTATTGGTTGCTCAATAAATATTTTTGATTTATTTTTTGGTAGCAGCCTAATGATTGAAAGAAATTTTGTTGATACTTCTTAAAAACAAGAGAAGTTTTAATATTAGGCCCTAGAAACATGGGAATGAAATTTGCAAAACCTGATTTTGGTTCTATAAATGGTTGAGATAGATATTATGAATTTGATGTTATCCAAAACATGTAATATTCTAGGAGAATCACATAAAATAAGCATACGATTCTAGGTCAATTCAGTTATTGAAATGAGAAATAAATGTCTGAAAGTGATTTTCTTTCTTTTCATTTTTTTGAAATGGTATGTCTGAAAATGAATTGGTGGGATTTTTTTTTCTTTATGCTGGGGAGGCTTGAGTATGGCTTGGTAATTCATCTTGAATACATTTTTCATGTAATTTAATTTATTTTTAAATTTTATGACTTTGATGAGTTTAAAAAATCATGCCATTGAGAAGTTATTTTAAAGTAGATAAATTAGAAAATGTTGACTCTAAAAGAAAAAGAAATAACCACCTAGATTAGAATTCGTAACTTCTTGTTCATGATAATGAATTTTCAAATTAAATAAAAATGTAAGATCACCTTTAAAATATCTCTTTTGAAAATGCAAACCAGCAAATCAGTTGGGTGATCTTTGCTCTCTTGCTGCTGCCAATAGGAGATTAGGAGATGAAGTGGCCAGTTACAAGCTACAAAATCTATTTCTAGAGTGTTCCTCATTCCATTTTGATTCAACAACACAACTTTCGACTTTCCCATCTCAACCTTGATGCCTCCTCAAACAAGACAATCAAGATTCCCCAGAGTTGTCATAGAGAGAGAAACTGACTCCATAGTTAGTTTCACCTCATCTGAAGAGGACGAAGGGATTTCCGAAGCATCAGAAAATGAAAATGAAGGGGGAGAAAGGGGAGATAATGGATTGGACATGGAGGAGGTCAAAAAGAAAGAGAAAGCACCCATCACCATTAGCCTCAAGAAAGTCTGCAAGGTGTCTTTCCCCATAACCCTTTTCAGTTATGCTCAACAACTTGGATCTGATACTTTATACTATTTATCTGTGGAGGAGATGTGATTGTGTTGGCTTATGTTTGTTTTGGGTATGTAGGTGTGCAAAGGAACAGGGCACGAAGCAGGATTCAAAGGTGCCACATACATCGATTGCCCCAAGAAGCCTTGCTTTCTGTGTAAAATGCCTGGTAATCCTATACAGCTTTCTTCTTCTTAACATACTAATATATGTCCCCATCCCACACACCAACCCCACCTTCCCTCCCCTCCCTCTCCCCGGGCACCTCTCTCAATTCTCTGTTGTGAACAGGTTTGTTGTAAATGTAACTTAGTCAACCATCTATATGACTTGAGAGCTTAATCCAAAATTGTGGTGTAAATATTAGCTTCAATTAAATGTTAGTCCATCTGGTTTACAATGAACCAGTTCACGAAGTACAATTGCTCCTGTCATCTGGTTCTAATCTCTCTCTCTCTAATATACTGTTGTTGTTCTGTAAAATTTCAGGGCATACCACAATGACATGCCCACATCGAGTGGCTACGGAAATTGGTGTTCATCCTGCACGCAATAACAAGCTGAAACCTCTGGATTACATTTTTGAGCGCCAGTTGCGAACCAACATTCCTACTGTATGATATTTTCATTACCCTGCCCTTCTCTTTTAGTTGTTTGATTGCTTTAATACTACAACTATATTAAATGTCGTCTATGTTGACCACATTGTTAGCAATTATTTATTTAATACTCATATCAAACTCTATTCTTAAGTAATGTCATCTCCATGTAATTTTCCAAAGATAACTATACATGTATGTTAACATGACTGTTTTACATATTTGTAGATCAAACCAGCTTTTGTTATACCTGATCAAGTGGACTCTGCAATTATCAGATTCCATAGCAGACGTATAACATGCTTGGAGTTCCACCCAATTAATAGCCACATTCTTTTATCAGGAGATAAGGTATGCAGTACACATTTTAGGTGCCAAGCCACTCATACAACATAAGAGAAGTTTGATTTAGGTACAATAGACTATACAAACTAAACTAGCATTAAGACACTTCCAAATTTTATTGAACTTCAACAGAATCTCATTAGAATTTAAAACAAAGAATTGGTCACACAACAAGAACAATTTTATTGATTGGCACGTCTCTTTATTGAATATTAACAGAATTTTGTTGGCCATTTCTTTCATTTTTCCCCCCTGCAAAGAAAGGACAACTTGGAATCTGGAACTATTCTAAAGTATATGAGAAGACAGTTTATGGGTCTATTCACTCTTGCTTACTTAACAACATGAAGTAAGTCAATCTGTTTACTCATTCTCAATTTCAATTATCTGTTTGTGGTCTTCAATATGGAGTTCTTGATTCTTTTGATATCATATGCAGGTTCAACCCTGCAAATGATGGATCATTATATACATCGTCTTCAGATGGAACCTTCAGTTGCACTGACTTGGATACTGGAATTTCTCAGACGTTGATGGATCTTAATCCAGATGGATGGAATGTAACCTTTTCAGGACCCTTTTGATTGTTTACTATGTTTGTGAATTCTCTTTATGCTGGTCATGGTTATAAAACACTCAGGTGTCAGTTTCCATTTAACCGGAAAGGAAACCATAATTGCAGTTCAATTCCGTTTGGCTTCATCCAATTTGATCATTTTGTTTAATTCTTTTCGGTTACAGAAAAAGGTTCATAACCTACCAAGAAAAAACCATAAAACCAAAGAAGATAAAATGAGAGGAAAATGTTCTTTATTCATTTAGATTCTCAACACTTGAAATTGGTCAAAGCTTCAAAACAAATACATTTGCACATCTAGGTGCTTTGCTTGTGTGACTATCTTATGCTGTCAGGCAATAAACATTGGAATCCCATGTACTGTTGTTCACATTAAATCCAAATATCTTAGGAGACTGCTGGGCATTATTTGATTTAGAGTTTGATTTGTCTATCATTTTACATTAGGGCCCATTAAATTGGAAGATGCTGTATGGCTTGGATGTTAATCCAGAGAGAGGCCTTGTACTCGTTGCAGACAATTCTGGATATCTGTACCTGTAAGTCTTTGCCATTCCTTGTACTTCAAAAGCTACTGTCTGGTCTTGCAATAAAGCTTTGACTTTCATGTTATCCATTGCCATATTTCCACAACCAGTGTAAACTCATAAGCTGCCAAGATATTACAAATGCACATGAAGAACATGTAAAATCTCTCTTAATATAACAAGTATTAAAAGGGGAAAACTTGCTGCTTATCTTCTTCTTATTCGGGGGAAGGGGAAGCGGAAGGAAGATGAATTAGATTAATGAGAAGAAGAGAATGCAAAAGAGCTTTATTTTAAGCAAAACTAAAACAGGGAAAAAAACTTTCTGCTTATCACTTGCTCTTTGGAAAAAAAAAGGGCTCACTCTAGAAGATCAACAAAATCTCTTTGGAAACTCATGAAAAGTGGATTGATTTGCATATATGAGAGACTGCATGCCCATTCATGAAATGTGTCTAGATTGTATACTTTTTTTTCTATGATGCACATTACTGAATTCTTTTTGCATTGAATTGCTGTACATATCTTTTAGGGTGGATCTGCGCTCCAACAAGAGAACAGGCGAGCCCATTTTAATTCACAAAAAGGGTTCCAAGGTTGTAGGTCTGCATTGTAATCCACTTCAACCAGACCTCCTTCTAAGTTGTGGAAATGATCACTTTGTGAGTAATTCTAGATATACCTTCTATACTAGTCATTCAAATTAAATCGGGCCTCCTTAGCTCAATTAGTGATTTTTCATTGAAAGTGTCTTTGACAATAAGTTGAGTTATTGATGGATAAATTTTAAGTCCATTTTCTTCACAGGCACGTATTTGGGATGTCCGTCGATTGGAAGCTGGAACATCTCTTGGGAACCTGGTTCATGGCCGTGTTGTCAACTCTGCATATTTTTCTCCATTTACTGGAAGCAAAATTTTAACCACCTCTCAGGACAATCGCATTCGAGTATGGGACTCCATCTTCGGAAACTTGGATTCCCCCAGCAAAGAGATTGTGCATAGTCATGATTTCAACCGGCATTTAACTTGTTTCCGAGCTGAGTGGGATCCAAAGGTTATAGCTTTTCTATTTGCAGTGCTAGAACTTATGAGCATCTCTATTTCCAAAAAAGCGGGGAAAAAAGGGAATTTGCAGGCATCTTTTTGCTCATTTCGTGCATGTTTGTGTGTTTCCATAAGAAAGTGGAGAGGACAACCAAATTTTCTATCTTCCCCCATAGGGAAATGTTTTCCTTGAAAATGATCCTCTGCATAGGAAAATGTACTTTTTTACACTTGTACCAGTGCACATTTTTATTAAAATTTTCATCTTCTAGCAAACATGAGAAAATAAAAAGTGGGTTTAAAAACCATTTTGCTTTTTGTAAGAGCTACCTTGATTTTTGTGCAAAGACCCTTTTTATTGAAAATCCTTCTTTCAATGAAAAACACAAACGTACCGCTTAAACGAATCCTTTCTTTCCCTGTTATGTAGTAACTTCTTTGTATTTGAGTAGAACTTACTGAATATCTTTTCTTATTATTATTGTTTTGTTACCTCTTGGTGATAGACCTAAATGTCTGTTGGCTACAGGACTTTTCAGAATCCCTTGCAGTCATTGGCCGTTACATAAGCGAAAACTATAATGGAGTTGCCTTGCATCCAATTGATTTTATAGATACCAATACAGGGCAACTTGTTGCTGAGGTTTTGGATCCAAACATCACAACCATCAGCCCTGTGAACAAGCTACATCCTCGAGACGATGTCATGGCATCAGGGAGCTCAAGGTTTGAGAGCTATAAACATCTCTATGACATTGTCAATGGAAAAAAAGTTACTGATTGAATCAGACAACTTTATTGTCTTGTTTTGGCTGCAAAAACTCCAACATAAATTTACTCATTGAAGTGTATGGTCATGTTGTGCTTGACAATAGACCAACTTTTGCGACTTCGGTTTTGTTGAGGGAGATCCAAAACAACTCCTATGTGAATCACTTGGGAATTTCGACTAGCACAGGGGCTACAATATGAAACTTTGCAATTCACCACAACTACGACATGTTATGGCATGTAAAAATAAAAATACAAAGGACAAATATACACACATTGCTTTCATGGAAAACCCTCTCAAATCAAGAGGGGAAGGGCACAATTCAAATCCACTATAAAAATAGGGCTACAAGCATACCTTTTCAAGACACTAGCTTAAAGATCCATCTCATTAATACAAACAACCCCCACACCCCCCCCCACCCCCCCCCACCCCCCACCTCCTTTTCTCTCTCTTCCCTGCCATTCTCTCGATTGAAAGAGAAGAACGAAAGATTGTTCACTCTCTTACAACAAAAGGATTTCTAATATGAGTCTCTCCTTTCTACAATCAAGACAAAAGTTCTAATGAAAATGAGAATGGGAATGACTTACAAATCACCTACACAAGTGAAGGAATTTACATCTGTTAAAGGCCACTGAACATGGACCCATAACTTGTCCCATATTAGGGAACTTGTTGATATAGTGAAAATGAGTGGGTCCCAATGGATATGAGCCACTAAAACCAATAGGTTTGATGACTAATTGATCAAGTTTTTCATTTTTCTTGTCCTTTTTCAATGACTTGAGCAATGCATATCCTCTCTCTGTTACACTTTCAGATCTATTTTCATTTGGAGACCCAAGGGGAATGCAGAGGAGGAGCCCTTACAAGGTAAGGATGATAGGAAGTTCAAGGCATCTTTTTATGGGAATGATGAGACGAATTGCAACAAAAAACACAACGGCGCGAGTGATGATGATTTTGATGATTTTAGCCCCAAAGGGAAGAAACCAAAATGCTCAAGGCCCAAGAAACAAGAGTCCAAATCAGCCTCTTCAAAATTGACCAATGTGAAAAAACGCAGATGATGGCATTTGCATTCCCAAGTTGTACAAATTCTGGTGTAGTTTTGGTTGCACAGCTCTCTGGTTAGGCTACTGAACTGGCCCAAGGATTTTGTAGAATCTTAAGATCCTATAATGCTGCATTTTGATGATTATCTAAATTTCTCCATTTCTTTTATTTTTTTAGGAATTTTTATAATGTTTTTTCATGGAAGTGAAATGATCAGTGTGTGGGGTATTACCTCACGCTTAGACATGGGGCTCGCCAAATATGTGGCTGTAAAAATCACCTAATGATTCAATCAAGAGTAAACAAATCAAGAGTAAACAAATCGGCTATGTATCGTCCTATCTATATAGGCATATTGACAGATACTTATCGTTGCGCCCATATAGGATGTGTATTGGCCAATTGGGTCCTAATTTAAAGATCTGTGATTCTGAGACGGCCAAAAAGCCTCAAATAAAACTCAACTTTGATTAAAAAGCAAGGTCCCATTATATTATCTATATATTATATTATTTTAAATAAAGTATTAAAATATCTTATTTACAAATTCTAACCTTTGATTTAAATAATTCAAAATCTTAACCATCCAACTTTGGATTCAATTTAATTCTTAAGTTAAATTTACTGAAGCTTACTACTCTCTAGATACATTTCTTAATAGAATTTGGTATTATACATTTAAACACTCACATTTAGACAAACTTCTATCATATTTGAAAGTGATCAGTTAACAATATTGGAATATAAATGACAGGAGAAATCGGAGATAACTGAGATAGGGAACTAAACAAATTGCTATCAGTGTCTATATTTATTTTTTTAACTGAGAGTTCATTCCCAATTTGGTACTTAACATATGCGGATTGAAAATTTTACACATGCACAAAGAATTATTAGGTGAGATGTCAGGATATTTTGGTCTTAAAAAACCCCCAATTGGTATCATCTAAATTAATATTGTAATTGCAACATTTTTTTTTGAAAAGACATTAATAATTGCAATATAGACCTTAGCTTATATTAATTGAAAGCTGAGACCCTGTCGACCCAACTTACACTTTTACATTAAGCTGAATCAAAAAACTTATAATCCAAAATCCAAGATAAGAAGATTAAGAACCATTAAAAATCCAAAATTGATAAGGAAATAAAACTGATTTTCCATTTTGGTAATAAAATAAAAGAAAACTGAGCAAGAAAGATCTGCAACAAATGCAGAGAATATCCATAATCCCTAATAAGGTCACAAGATGTGAATACTATTATTATTATGAGTTAAAACAAATGGGAAAGAATCTAACAAAATCTATAAAAGGGGAATCTCTAAATAAATTATTAACCATTATCATATAAATAGATGAAAATGAATCTATAAAAGGGGTACAAAGCCAAAATATTATTCAATACACTCCATTAGATTAAGATTAAGATTAAGAAGAGAGAACCCATCAAAAACAGTCCACCATGGCCTCACAAAAGTTCAGTAGCAGAAGTTTCATCGCAGTTTTTGTTGTGGGTTTGGTCTTACTGTCACTCTCTTGTAAGTCTCCTGAAATTTCAGCTAATATTCATTTGATTTTTTTTTTTTTTTGAATTTACATGTAATAAACCGCGGAAAACCCAACGTAAAACCCCCACGGATGATACCTACTGGCCTAGAGCATACTAGGTGGGACCTTGGAAGGCTTGAACCTGACACCTCTCGCTTCCTGAGATCAGAAATTACCAGTTACATCCACGTAGACATTTATTAGATTTTGAAATAGTCTAAAATCGATATAATATTGAAAATATCAGAAAACCAAATCCTATTAGATGTATGTCGATCATTATAAGCTTTTTGGGCTTTTAAACCGTGAATTACTATTTCTGCATATTTTTATTTTATTAACTTGTAATCTTATTGAATTTTTTTTTTATATATATTTTATTGCAGCTTCATCTTCAGCAGCAACAAGCAAAGAAGAAGGGGTTCCTCCCTATTGCCTTGGAAGGTGCTCTGATTTTTCTGACTGCAAGAAATCATGCTTCATCTATGGCTGGACTTCGGGCTCATGTTTTAACGATGGTTTTTGCTGTTGCGATGCACATTAGAAACTGGAAACTTTTCATAATGGGCTTTTCCATTATTTATCGTTACTTAATTTCCAATCTGTCTTTCAAATAATTCAGTGGCTCTCTATAGAGAGACATTTGCTTAGTTCTTACTAATAAGCAGTTTAATGAGAATAACAGTAATTACTCTGCAATTTCAAGAAGACTCCCTGTTGATGACCTTACATAATGATACTTATACAGTGACTATGCCAGTGATATGCACGAAGCTATGTTAAGTTCAATAGGGTTCCTGATATAATTTAGGCATGGGGACTCGAACCCACAACATCTCGTTTCATGAGGCGAAAGACAACCAATTAAACTACATTATATCTGCTAATGTAATACATGTTTCCGTACACTAATATGTAGTCGTAACAGTTTGAGAACAGTCGGGCCCTTGCTTGAGCTGAGACAACTCTACATGGGCATTTTAAATTTTAAGTCAGGATTGGGTCTTTCCAAACACAAATTGGTCTGCACTCTGGTTTGAAGAAGCTGAGCCAACTCAGTGTGAGTTTGGTCTTAGATCCTTTAATTACAAATCAGTCCTAAACTTGGATTGGTCCAATAACAAGCCCGGCCCACCAATTTGCAGGCCGCACCTGACTGACCGTCGTTGACCAACATTTCTAACCCTACAGGCATTGACCTCCACAAAAAGAAAACATAAGAATTGGTCCACATTTATGGTAAAAAAATTTAAGTCTTCGACTTGAGTTTGCTAATAAAAATAAATTGAAGGGAAACAATGAGAACCTCGACTTGAATGGCCTTAGATATAATGGGCTGACCACAAATATCTAGGCTTTTTATAAAAGATAAAGAATTTAATGGGTTAAGATTTTTGCATAGCACATTTTTTTAATCCAACTCTATTGCTTATTAAATTTGAAGTTTTAATTCAAATTTAACTTATTATTAATTAGGTTAACAAACTAAATTCATATTCATTTTCTACAAGTCAAACTTTTAAAGTTTTTAATCTGAAATATCCCATCCTTCACCCTACACATATCATATATTTAATTACATTAACATGAGTTAAATAGATAGAAGCTCAACTGATTACCTCCCGTCTCAGGAAGAGAGAGGTCACGGGTTCGAACTCCCATGGCCTAACTTTGGAGTGTCTTAGGAGTAGGGATCCACCCGTGGAGGTTTTACGCTAGTTATCCCGCGGTTTTCCACACGTAAATTCAACAAAAAAGAAAGAAAGATGGAAGCCTTATTTAGAATAGATTTATTTAAAATTCAGATCATTTGGTGATTTTAACAGCTTAGATCACAATAAATGGAATGAGTTAACTTCATCTTATAATTTCTCATCATAAGAACAGAATTAATCCTTTAGAAAATTACCATTGCCTTTGTTATCCTCTAGTCCTCTCAATAATGATGATAGTTGGGTATCTGGGGCTTAGAATACATCGAGAGTTAGCTCTATTAAAAGGGACTCCACATATATTTTTTTTACCTAACTCATATTCGTGTTTTCTTTTGAGTCACTATCAAAATAGGATCACTGTAAAAATAATCAAATAAAGATGTGAAAAATGACGTGTATGTGTTTAAAATTCATTTAATTTGAATAGGTTAAGTTATGTATGTTGGGCCTGTCCTATGTTTACGAAGGGCTCACTAGGCCCATTTGTAACTTGTAATGCCTAAACATATAAGGGCTCTTTCTCCTTAGGTTTCTTTGGCTGTGTAGCTTTTTTAAATGTGAGAAGAGAGGAAAGAAACAGAAAAGAGAGAGCCTGGAGATGAGGGAAGGGAAAGGGTTGGATAATGATGCAGCACGTGTGACTCATGTAACCACTCACACGGCTTTGTAAAGCCACGAAACACAAAACAGGGGCCACTTTCCACTTTCCCTGTCCCTCTTTCCTGTCTCTCTACGGTCTCTATATGAAGGAAACAAGGCCGATGAAGCCGACGGGTGGGACTGAGACCGACAAGAGCGGCAATCACCGAGTTTGTTGTCTCCTTTCTTTTCTTCTTTCCTTATATGTTTTTATTTTCTATTTTAGAGATCAGATTTGTATATAAATATCTCCCCTTTGGGGCTTTTTAAGGGGACCATATTGATTGAATGAAAATCCATTGAGATTCGTCTCTGTTTTGCTTGTACATTGTTGGTTTTTTCTCTTTGGGTTCTTGTGGTCTCCGGAGAACTCTTCTGCCCGCAAGAAGAAAAGAGTTGTTTTCCCAGACCAGCCAGCGACGACACAACCCGCAGGTCATCCGCCGCTCTTGTCTGCGTTTCATAAACCTGCTGCCTAGCAGGTAGCTTCCCTTCTCTTTTTGGCTGCCCTGCAACCGTGCCCATTTCAGCCAGGTATCATCACCCCTTGCCTTCATCATTCTCCTTTCTTCCCACCTTCAAGCCCAGCCATACCCATCTCCTATCATCCCCTTGTTTCCATCTAACTGTAGCACCCATTACCAACGTGGACCTTGACCCATCGTACCTTTCTCCATTGTTACTTTATCCCATCACTCAGGGCCGGCCCTGGCTATAGGCGAAGTAGGCGGTCGCCTAGGGCCCCCAAATAAAAAGGGCCCCCAAGTCCATAAGCTCCTTTACTATTTGTTAAATAGTTAATAATATATATTTATAGCACATTCACATTCTTGTCCGGTTGGTTAAAAATTTACCCTTTATAGATACCGGCCCGGGATCAAATCCTGGCTGTGTATAATAATAGTAATTTTGTAATTTCTTTTTTATCAAGTTATTTAATAATAATAATAAAAAATAACAATAATTTAAATTAATACTACTTGAAATCATTTGCCTATTTTTAACTATTTCAAATTTAAAACACTTAAAATTGAAAATTTATATATTGATAATTTTTCTACTCAATTTAAAGCGTAGGTTTCTTAAAAAATTAAAATAATGATACTAACAATCATAATAATAATTATTATAATTCTCATTTTATTGAGTTTAATAATAATAATAATAATAATAAAATAATTTTAATTAATAAAGACTCTTTTAAAATATATCTATCATCTAAATAAAGAGAAAGAGAAATCTATATTGAGTTGATAATTTTGAATTAAAAATATTTTAAAGCTTTTAAAATTTGAAGAGATAAAAAAACATAACTTTATTCATTTGATCAATGTAGATTTTATTAGAACTAATATATAAGTATAAATCATTATAATTAAGATAATTTTTAATTTTTAATTTTTTAAAAATACAAAAAAATGAAAATGAAATAATAATAATATATTCGTTTCAAATGAGAATTTGCATTAGTATCACACTCCATATGATAAAGATGTATTACCAAAAGAATGAATTGCCAAATTATATAAAAAGAATGAATTGTTGTTTTCAAATGCATGAATTACTTATAAATAATATTTAATTATACCAATTACAGTTACCTATGCAGAAATAAGTTTTTCAAAGTTAAAATTGATAAAATCGTATCTTCGGTCTAAAATATCACAAGAAATATTCAATAAATTAGCTATCTTATCTATTGAAAAATAAATGTTAAAAAAACTTAAATATAGTAATTTAATTAGTAATTTTGCATCTCAAAATAAGAATAAATTTTAAATAATACTTATAAATTTAATTATGATATTTTATTTAGTTTCACGCATTGTAAAAAAAATTATATGATTTTATTTTTTATGAGTATATAAAGGCCCCATCTTAAAAACTCGCCTAGGGCCCCTGAAATCTCAGGGCCGGCCCTGCCATCACTATATCATTCCCGGTACCTTTTTACCAAGTTCATTCCATTAAACCGCCCCACCTCATACCACACCTATTTAAATAATCCTATAAACCCATTAATCCCCATAAGACCATCTTTATTAAATTCTATTTAAATCCCATTATTTTCATTAAGCCCGGTCTAAATCCCTTTACTCCGATCCCCGCTGTGTATCAGAGCCCAGATTAAAAAATAATAATAAAATCCATGGCCTTGACCCATCATTCTATTTACCTGTAGCACCCATTACCAACGTTGGCCTTGACCCATCATACCTTTCTCCATTTTTAATTTATCCTATCATGTAACGCCTTGACTACAAGGTGGACCTAGAATGCTACTATTATTTTTTTATCTTTGATAACTCTTAATTGGGTTGGATCAATAGTTAGGCATAAAAATAAATGTCATACATGTTCTTTATATGTGGATTCAAACATTTACCATTAGTTTACCTGTTTAGAAGTATATATCATACAAACAAATATTTCCATCAGAAAAGATAATATCATTTATATCATCCAGAGTTGTTAACAGTAACGTGGGTGTTTATACATGATTAAAATATAATAAGTACCACATACGGTACTTAATACAAAACATGGTTCAAAAGAACCAATAGTTAAAAACAAAAAAGAAATTCCCGTCCGTGGGACTTCCAAGTAACCGCAACAGCTTATCCATCATAAGTTTGAAATGGAGGTTTCTTCTCCTCGGGTATATCTCCTGAAATGTGAGTGGTGTGAGCTAACTAATTCAGTGAAAAGAACATAATAATACAGTGTAATGAATATTAGATTAGCCAAAATCAACATCATCATTATAATAGGTTTATCATGCCAATATATCAAATCATCTTTATAACTGCTGGCATCCAACGTAACACCTAGGCACTATAAGCATTAAGTTGCTATACGGTCAAAACGCAGAATCTTGCAAGTACATCTCTGACACACTTAAGCCGGTACTAGCACACCTGGGCCGATAATAATTCAGTAGTTAAGGGTACGTGGAAGTAATATCAATATCATCATAATGCTCAAGTTCACCAATAATTAGAATATACGATAAACATCGTTAGAAACAATAAGCACATTTCATAATAGTGCATCATGTCTAGGCATATGAGTGTGTTCATTAAGTCTGATCCTTGAAACCACTCATTGCACTAAATCCTCTTAACTTGATTTACTCTTACTGCAATGTTAAGTCTCCTCAACGAAAGTGTGGGGTATCGTAGTAGCTGTTAAACACAACATAGAAATACAATGAATCATACAGTCAAACAAAATACACAAATATATAAATAATACATCATACATTCATAGTATTTCAAATCCTTCTTGTCCTATTTTCCAGAAAAACTTCAAGGGAAATGAATATGAGTCTTCTAAATGGATTACTATCTATTTTAAATTACAATAATCAGAAATATAATAAGGTACTCAGGCCACTGCTCATATATTAAGTTAGGCCAAGAGATATAGGGTGCTCAAGCCACTACTCGTATAACGAGTTAGGCCCAGATATTACTCAGTGCCAGAACCTTTCTTTTCTACCGAGCGGCGAAGTTTATCGCTCAACTATTGATTAGTTATCGGACTGTGTTTCCGCTGTACCACAGATAGAGAGTATCGGCCTGGAAGTGAATACATAATATATGTTTACATAATAGTATAAACGAAATGGTTAATATCATTTTTTTATTTAATGGCCTTCAAGATAAATTACTGAAACAAATAATATTCCAATTTTACAAATTAAGAAAACAAACCAATCTTCTCATTTTAAATAAACTCATAATATTTTCATAGACCAAAATCAATAAAATATATTAATTTAGTATATATATATATATATAAACAATATGATTTCATAATTAAAGAAATACCATGGTGTTGAATAATCATTTTAAATCAGCAATAAAAATTAAAAATAGAATGAGAACATATTAGAAAGCCTAAAGTAGTGAATTAGCAATTAAATAGAATAAACAAAAGAAAGAGGAGATGCAATGGGTGTTGTTAGAATTGTGGCTTAATTCATCAACATACAAGTGGGGTCTATGTGAATAAAATTCAATACGAACCATGGCTGGTTTCATTCGAAGGTATTAAGCATGGGATTAGGCAAGGAGTTTGATTTGGATCGGTGGTATTCTCTACAGAAACATGCATACACGACTCTAAGTGAGGTCTTGATCAATTTATAAAGTTCTAAAGTTGTTAGACTAAAATAAAAGAAAACTTAAAATAATCATACTAAAGATAACAAAACATAAATTAAGTTAAACAAAATAACATAACTTTAATAAAATAAATCAAGATAAATGAATGAAAGTATAAGATACTTGAAGATGGTTCTACTGGCCGAAAGGTGGTGAAAAGTGAGAGTTAAGAGAGTAAGGGTTAAGAGAGAGAAGTAAGGGACGGTGGGTTAAGGAAGTTTACGGAGAAATGTTGGAAAAGAAGCGAGATGAAAAAGAAGGTAACTGAAGAAAGGCAGCAAAAGTTTGTAAATTCATGTAAAAATCTTACTGTTCATCTTCTCTTTAAATAGAAAATTCGATAAGGCTATATGGCTGCATGAGAAGCCACGAGGCTACCTATGATATTGGCCTTGATGAATCACCATAGTAGATTGATGATTCATTGCATAGATACAGCGTCTGAGCAACAGATAAAAGATAACTTATTTTAAATTTTTTTAATATATTTTAATTACTTAATCTTATCTTTACTAATTAAGTATGAAATTAGTTTAATTAAATTAATTCAACTGAACAAAAATGTTGGATTTTAAAAATATAACTATTGTAAAATTTTTGAGACAAAAACACTTGATAATCAATAGAGTTTAATAAAATTTACATTTAAGCAAATTTTTATAAATCAAATTGTATTTATTTAAAGGGTTTTAAAATCATACTTATAAAATCTAAAAATACAAAATGATAGTTTGAAACATAGATTAAACACTCCGTATTTTCTTAGAATTCTCTAACTTTTAAAATTATTTTTAAATAACTATTTTCATAAATAGGGACCTTTTCAGGTCAAGTTATATATATTTCTGAAAATAAAAAAAATACAAATTATAAGATCTTATAAACTCTAAATTTAAAATAACTAACAAAGTGTGAATTTGAAAATCTAATTAGCTTAGTTGAAATATTTTTCAATTAAACAATGATTAACACTGTGAAATAGTAATAACTGTGCAAAATTACAATTTTAACCATCCAACTTTGAATTCAATTTAATTCTTAATTTAAATTTACTTAAGCTTACTACTCTCTAGATATATTTCTAAATAGAATTTGATATTATAAATTTAAATACTCACATGTAGACAAACTTTTTTTAAGAGGTAAAGAGGAAATTTTATTAAAAGGAGAAAAAACAGATACAAACAAAGAAGAAAAAGACACAACACAAGGTCTAAGAGGATCATAGAGACAACAACAACAAAGCAACTAGAAAAAACAGATTCACAGCAAAATAATTATCTTCTCGGTAAGTGGAATACGTCTAAAATCGATCCTTCAACTCCATTTTTAACAAAAAATAAATAAATCTGCTGCGCCATTCGTCTTATGCAAACTTCTATCATATTTAAAAGTGCCCAGTTAACAATATTGGAATAGAAATGGCACGAGGCTGGAGATAAACTAAAAAAGGGAACTAAACAAATCTCTATTAGTGTATATTTATTTATTTTTGAGCTCAGAATGATTTAACGCAGTTAATTTCTAGTTTGGTACCCAACATGTCTGGATTCGAAGGCCAGACGTCAAGATATCTTGGTCTTAAAAAAAATCCAATTTTGTACTATCTTAATTAATATTATAATTGTAACATTTTTTTGAAACGCCATTTGTAATTGCAATATAGACCTTAATTTATATTAATGGAAAGCTTGACCTAATGTTTCAAAAAAATTTGAAAGCTTGACCTAGTCGACTGGGTCGACCCAACTTACACCCTTACACTAAGCTGGATAAACAACTTATAATTCAAAATCCAAGATAAGGAGACTAAGAACCATTAAAAATCCAAAATTGATAAGGAAATAAAAGTGGTTTTCCATTTTGGTAATAAAATAAAAAGAAATTGTGCAAGAAAGGTCTGCAACAAAAGCAGAGCATATCCATAATCCCTAATTAGGTCACAAGATGTGAATACTAATTATTATTATGAGTTAAAACAAATGGGAAAGAATCTAACAAAATCTATAAAAGGGGAATCTCTAAATAAATTATTAACCATTATCATATAAATAGATGAAAATGAATCTATAAAAGGGGTACAAAGCCAAAATATTATTCAATACACTCCATTAGATTAAGAAGAGAGAACCCATCAAAAACAGTCAACCATGGCCTCACAAAAGTTCAGTAGCAGAAGTTTCATCGCAGTTTTTGCTGTGGGTTTGGTCTTACTGTCACTCTCTTGTAAGTCTCTTGAAATTTCAGCTAATATTAATTAGATTCTTTTTTTTTAATGTATATATGGTAAATCGTGAAAAATCGAACGTAAAACCTCCACGGACGATACCCATTGCCCTTATGGCATACAGGAGCATAGGGGCTTGAACTTGATATCGCCCACTTCATGAAATGAGAGATTACCAGTTGAGCTATGTCGATATAGACATTTATTTTTATTCAATTGTAATCTTATATTTATTTTATTTTTATTTTACTGCAGCTTCATCTTCGGCAGCAACAAGCATAGAAAGAGTGGTTCCGAGCAATTGCATTGGAAAGTGCTCTGATTTTCCTGACTGCAACCAAGCATGCAGCGACCATGGATTGACTTCGGGCTCATGTTTTGAAAATGATCTTTGCTGCTGCACTGCACATTAGAGGCATTTGCTTACTTCTTAGTTCTTACTAATAAGCAATGTAATGAGAATAACAGTAATTACACTGCAATTTCAAGAAGACTCCCTATTGATGACCTTATGTAATGATACTTATACAGTGACGATGACAGTAATGGGCTAAGAAGCACCGATACGGATAAAAGGTCTCAGATACATACGTATTCGATATAAAAATATGACAAATTTGAAAAACTAGGATACGAGTGCGGCGGGATACGCCGAATTAAGAAATTATTTTTTTACACATAAGACATGCATATATAGCAACAAGAAATAGAGACTAATCACAATTTATATATTTTTATTAATTTTAACTTCTATTTCCATCTTCTATTTTTTTATTCTTATACATAAAAATTATCATCAATTAAGCACATACATAATATAAGTAAGTCTAAATTTTTTGATGTGGTAACTACTGTTCTCAACCTCCCCTCTTGATGCAATAGTCTAAAATTAAAATATCAGATGATAAAGAAACTTTATCTTTCAAGAGACTAAAAACTATTGATTGATAATTTGATATTTTACTTAAACTTTGTCTTTCAAGAGACTAAAGTTGTTGGTTGATAAAAAAATTTCCCTTTTTCTCTCGTGCTGCCGTATCCCGTGCCGTGTCCCGCCTCTCGTGTCTCGTATCCCACCGTGTCTGCTGCCGTATCCGTATTTAAAAATATTTTATTAATTGGATATGTATTCGATATGTATCCGAGCCGTATCTGTGTCGAGTACGTTTCTGACACGGATATAGCAATGCTTTCGGAGTATCCGTGCTTCATAGGTGATGGATCATGCGAGTAATATACATGAAGTGTGATAAGACCCATTCGACTTGGTTACCAAATACTCTATCTGTCTCATTTTACTTATCTCATTTGAAACATTTGTATTTTTTAACGAACTCTCTATATATGGCTAGCACTCTATGTGATCTCATCTATTTTTAACATACTTTATGCTACTCCAATATGAATATGACAACTATTTTTGGACAATCTTAAAATCTATATCAGACAACTAAACTGGAAGAGAGGAAGTATAATTTAGTCTAAGATATCGTCAAGACAGTCACATATCATTAATATATCACTGGTACAATATATTTTAATTTTTAATAAAAGTATATTCAAATTAATAAAATTGCATATCACCGATATATCTGCTAATATAATACGTATTTCCGGTACACTAATATTTGATCATAACAGTTTCAGAATAGTCGGGTCCTTGCTTGAGCTTAGATAACTCTACATAGGCATTTTAAATTTCAAGTCAGGATTGGGTCTTCCAATTTCCAAACACAAATTGGTCTGCACTCTGGTTTGAAGAAGCTGAGCCTACTTAGTATAAGTTTGGTCTTAAGATCCTTTAATTACATACAAGTCCTAAACTTGGAGTGGTCCAATAAGAAGCCCGGCCCACCAATTTGCAGGCCGCACCTGACTGACCGTCGTTGACCAACATTTCTAACCCTACTGACAATGACCTCCACAAAAAGAAAACATAAGAATTGGTCCACATTTATGATAAAAAAATTTATGACTTCGACTTGAGTTTGCTAATAAAAATAAATTGAAGGGAAACAATTTTCGTCTTCACCCGACTCCACATGACCAATTTCTGACTTATATTTTCAAAATTAATTTATATTTTAACATAAATTATCATTTCTGAGGGTTTTTAAATTTGTACCTATTTTAGGTTTGCATCTGCTCCTTGAATTGTCATAAAAGGATGTCAACGATGCTGATGGATTTAAAGATTTTATTTTTGAAATTTCAAAATATATAAGTCTATTTCAGTCACTATTTCTATGTGATTTTCTGAATGATGGATAGAGACATTTGAAGTTGTATTTCGATGTAGTAAACTACAATGTATCTTCAAACATTGGTGTGGACACTAAACCATATGGGTCTCAAGCTTGTATTACTTCATCATTTATTTTTCTCATACATTTATTTAATGTTGTCCAATATAACACAGGCAAAATTTTTTAAGAGACACGAGATAGAGTGAAATTTGTATTTTACTTTTATCGGTGCATCGCTCAACAAGTACTACTTAACAAATACCGGTGCACCGGTATGTAGCGGCATGTTATCGGTGCACCGCTCAACAAGTATCGGTGCACCGATAACATGCCGCTGCATACCGTTGCACCGGTATTTGTTAAGTGGTACTCCATTCTATGTCTCTTAAAAATTTTTGTTTACGGACGCACTTATTTAATTGCTCAGAATTTTGAGTTAGTCTTAAAACCCTAATTGAGAAAATGGAAAGTAAGAACAGGAAGTCAAATCACTAAAGTCAATTCTCAAGTTTTTTTAACTTGCCCATTTGCCGGAAACAATCAAAGTGCATGGCCGTCTGAAATTTTAATGGAACCCGAAAACAACTCATTTTTTTTTTATAGTTAAGGAAAACTAGAATTTCTTTCTCATAAACTCTGCTCTTGACTCATTTAAGCTATGAATGTTGAATCAGTTGTTGCTTGAAGCAGCAAAGTCAAGAACCAATTTTCTGAACACTTCAAAGAGAGAGAGAGAGAGAGAGAGAGAGAGGAAGAAGCAAGAAATGCATATCATGGCATTGAGATGGCTCTTTCTGATGGTATTTGATCTTCTGCCCTTCTCCACCCTCTCCCTTGATCTGGGTGATCCCTACATAAATTGTGAAAATATTATAACTTATAATTCCGATAGCATCTTTGGGAGTAACCTCAAAACTCTCCTCTTTACCATACCATCTAGAGCTGCTCTCAACAAGGGCTTCTTCATTGACACAATAGGAGAAGACCCAGATCAAGTTTACGTCCTCGCCCTTTGTAGAGGTGACGTTGGACACGATGACTGCAGGTAGGGATGCATGTTAAATTTGAGTTACTATTTTTTGACGTAACTTATATTCATATTTTCTTTTCACTCACTATCAAAATATGATCACCATAAATAATTAAGTTTTTAAAAATGAGTCAAATAAAGATGTAAAAAATCAAATGTATATGCATTGAAAATTCATATAACTTAGATAAGTTAAGTTATACAAAGCATCGCTCTAATTTAGCTCAAGACTCATATTAAACTCATGTCTGAGACGGGTTAACTTAGCTCGTCAGTCAAATTCGAATTTATCTGTAGAAAAGATAAACTCACGACACAAACACAATATTAAAGGAAATAGTATGTTGTGTTACAAAATACACAAGCAATGCCCATGTATATATATAAATAAAAGGAGCCCAAAAATATTATGTTGGTGAGACTCGACTCATTGTTTTAAAAACCAAAGTCAACCCTACTTGTGAGCGTCTCTAGGATATTTGGTTCTCAGGACAGTTTAGTACATTTAAAAATGATTAAATTTTTATTTATTTAACCTTTCTTCTACTTTTTTTTTTCTCTCTCTATAGTTGTAACATGATCTTTATCTTTTTATTTTATTATTTAACACTATTAATTTGAATGAGAATCAAGTTTTAAAACATTGCCTCTATTTCAGTTGAATTCAAATAGGTTAAAAATGATTAGACTCTTTCACTGGACTGAGTCAACTTAACTTGAGTGACTCAACAAAGCTGCAAAACTAAATAGGGTTGAGGGCTTAGGTTGCATGCCAACGGACTCAACTCAATCCTAATTACAAACGTTATGCTTAATAATATTCTATCTCATGTACTTTTAAATCTAATTTCTAGACATGAAATTACTTTCAATATTAGTTTAGTTGAGATCGTATCGTCTATGTCGACTATTCTTCAGATTAGATGAAGAAAGATTGTCTATTCATTTCGATTCTCCAATTAATGATCAAGGTCTTGCTTGAAAAGATGGTGTTTGTAAGTGGTGTCATGTATTCAAAATTACATTGTTTGTAGGTAGTGTCATGTATTCGAGATTACATAACGATTGAAAATTAAAAATGACCAAATTTTGAGAAAGCTTAAAATTTGATGCATTGCATGACTGAGTTAAAATAGAATGAATAATTGATCTAAAAACTAAATTAGATAAATAAATGGGTTTAGTGGGGTTTACTTGGTCGTTAAATAGGTGAATGGCACAAATGGATCAAAACTAGATGAGATAAAAAAAATGGATTTAGTGGGGTCCACTGGGTCATTGAATGGGTCAATGGTTGTGCGTGGAGCAATGGGAAAGAAAACTCCAAAACGGGTCAGTGGTCAACGGCTGAAAAAGAGTGCTCGATGGAAGCAGGGATGGGGAAAAGAGGGGGAGAAGGGAACGCTGCCAGTGGAGCAGCGTCTGGGCGTATTAATGGAGTATTTAGAGTTAAATCTAACTCTAAAAATAAAGAAAAAATAAAACGAAAATAGAAAATAAAAAGAAGACTAAATAATATTTTTTAATTAAAATGAAATAAAATAAAATAAGAAGAGAAATTAAATAAATTCAATTTTCTCGATATTGGGTTGGCTGAGTTTTTTATTTTTTTTACCAGTCGGATCAACTGCGAGTTGTCTTATATAAAAAACATAGCTCGATCGATTAGATTGAGGTGATTTTGAGTAGTTTATATATTAAAAAAAACATTTTAATTCATCATCAACTGATCAGTAAGCCGGGTAACTAGGTGTATACGATGGTATCTATAATTCAGTAAGAATTAAATGCTTCAATGTGTTTAGTGGCTAATATCTTGATTTATCTCAGAGAAAATGGAGATATGCCATGAAAGCTTGTTACATGATCGTGGGCCTCAAATTCAGCTCCAAGAATTACATTTGATCGATTTGTCAACAATATTGACAGCTACGAATAGCTTCTCGCTTAGTAATAAGCTTGGAGAGGGTGGATTTGATCCAGTTTACAAAGTAACAATTAATTTGAATAATGTCTTTATTTAGAGCTTAATATAGGTCTATTAGAATTCTAAAAATAATATTTTCTCTCATTGATTTACTATTTATGAATTAGATCTCTACCTTTAAAAAGAAAAAACCATTTTAATCCCTCTTTTTGAAAGAGAGAAGAGAGAAGAAGAAAAAATGTCAAAATTGTCTTTTCGATGGTGCAGTTAAAAACGCATAGAGCACGGATCATTACCTCTAACAATTATTGTTCAATATCCCTAACGAGGTCTAGAAGAAAATATGGTTCATGGGGCAGAACAAAATTCATCGGATTAGATGATTAATCATTATTGCTCAATATTATTATAACTTTATTTTTCAGGGCACTCTGTCTGGTGGGAAAGAAATAGCAATCAAAAGGCTCTAAACAAATTCAAGACAAGGATTAGAAGAGTTCAAAAATGAGGTTATTTTGATAGCCAAGCTTCAACATTGGAACCTTGTGAGACTTTTGTATAGTTGCATTTGAGAAAAATGAAAAGCTACTCATCCATGAATACATGTCAAACACCAGCCTTGACAACTTCATATTTGGTTAGTTCTTTTATCATTTTGGTCTTGTATATTTTAAAACTAGTTTTATCAATAACTAAATATTTTTAACACATCAATTTGTTTGGAATATGAGTACAAATCTCCTATTATGTTCACAGCAGGATCCTTTTTATACTAAAATAGGAAACATGATTTAAAGTATTCTAGGGATTTCTCAAGAATATGCTCGTGTTAGGACTGAGTAAGTTCAAAAGACTAGTTTATTAGGTGGAGTAACTTAAATCCTTTATAAATCTTTAGATCTCCCTCTACACTTTCAATATGGGACTATTTTAGAGTCAACCCCAACAATCCCCTCTTCAAACGAGGCCAATCATCCCGTATGCTTAGGAGAGCTTTTGAGTCTACATGAGGTAGCTTGATACCTGACTCTAATACCATTTGTTAGGACCTAAGTATCTATACTAAAAGATTAGCCTATTAGGTGGAGTGATCCAAGTCCTCTATAAATCTCTAGATTTTTTTTCAATATAGGACTCATTCGCAGTTGACCTCAACACATATGGATATATTGTGTGGGATTTATGCCTAACTACGTAAAAATGGGTCTCCAATTCTCTTGCAAATGTGTTAAAAAAATTAGGATGAATGTGATGTCCATATAGTATTAACACTAGGATGAAAATGATTTGGACTTAGACAAATTATTATACAATTTTGTTTCAGATACTAACTAGCATTTGCTCTATTTTCTTCCTATTCAGATCTGATCAAGCGTGTTCAATTAGATTGGCAGATGCGTCATAACATTGTTGTTGGGATAGCACGTGGCCTTTTATATCTTCATGAAGACTCTCGACTGAAAGTTATTCATAGAGATCTAAAAGCATGTAATGTGTTATTGGATCATGAGATGAACTCAAAAATATCAGACTTTGGCATGGCAAGGATTTTTTAAGGAAACCAGTGTCAAGCAAACACAGAAAAACTAGTTGGGACATAGTAAGTATAATGGTTTTTTTGTAGATTTAGCAAATACTGTCTTGCATTAAAAAGAAAAGAAAAGAAGAAGCTATTGACTACTTTGTAAAATAAAGACATTGATACCCAATAAACAATCAACACATGTGTGTGCTGTAATAGGAGACAAAGATTTACGTGGAAAACCCTCAAGGGAGAAAACTATTGAGTGTTCATTATATTCTATCATTGCTTCTTATTTTTCATGTCTTTGATTAAAAACAGTGGATATATGGCTCTATGGATGGATTATTTTCTGTCAAGTTAGATGTATTCAGCTTTGGAGTTCTCTTACTGGAGATTGTCACTGGCAAAAGGACTCATCGATTCATTCTCATGGTACAAGCTCAAAGCCTTATCATATATGTAGGATATCTACAACTTTGTTCTTTAGTAGTAGCTTACACAAATCTAGTACTTGGATTTGGATTTACTACACTAAATCCCACAATTGCAGGCATGGCAAGTATGGAGTTGTGGCCAAGGGTTGGAGTTGATAGATCCATTTATAGCCAAGTTAGGTCCAGTAGATGAAGTGTTGAAATGCATTCATATAGGGCTACTGTGTGTACAAGAAGCTGCAGAAGATCGACCAAGTATGTCAACGGTTGTTCTCATGCTTGGAAGTGAATAAGTAACTCTTCCTAAACCTACAAAGCCAGGATTTTATGTTGGAACAAATGTCTCCAGATCTGATGGATCTTCAACAAGTGCAAAAAGATGCTCCATCAATGAAGTAACAATTACTGACGTTGAACCACATTAAGTTTATTAAGGAATTCTTAGATTTTGTGGAGCTTGATCATGAAAGATATTCTGACGATTCAGTCGTTTTCACAGAGAGAGAGAAAGTAGAACATCTAATGAGAGCCGCCTCTTATTCGTTTTGCCTTTGAGTATAGTAGACCAGTTAGAACCTCATGAACGTATTGAAAGAGAGAACTACGTAAATCTCTTTGTTGTGCTTTTGCTTCTCTTTGTTAATTGTTCTTTTCTATTTATCTGATATTGTTGTTTGTGTGATCGAGAATATGATTTTCTCCCAAAAGGAATGACGTTGAAATACATTTTTAGTGTTTTAGTTATTATAAATAGCAAGAAAAAGGAAAGAACCCACATATGTGTAGTTCAGCTGGTTACCTCCTGCTTTAGGAAGTCGGAGATCACGGGTTCGAGCCCCCATGGCCAAGTCTTGGTGTGCCGAGGGGTAGGAGTCCACCCATGAGAATTTTACGCTGGGTATCCCACAGTTTCCCACACGTAAATTCAAAAAAAAAATAGCAAGAAAAAGAAGGGAAACACGAGGGGGAGAAGATCTCCATCCATGTTGGACATTCTCTCACTATTCTCTCAAGCAACACATCTTTATCCTTACGAGTTATATTATGTACGTCTTTAATAAACTAGCTTGAAGGGCTTAGTGTAAAAGCTTGTCAAGCTCATCAGGCGTTTAGGCCCATTAAATTGAGTGGGCTGTAATTTTAATGGCCATGGTGATACATGTTACGTATGATATCTTCGTCATTTAGTTTGGATTTGATTATTCTAGTGATAAACATTGAAATTTGAAATCAAGACTTAAATGCGCTTTTCATGATTTGGCCCAAATGTTTGCTTGTAAATGCTTAAACAAATGGGCTTGAGGTTTTTAAATTACTTTGATGGAAGAGCAGGTTCAACATAAAGCCCTGCAAGTCCAAACCTCGATAGAGGAAATCCTGGTTTTAACTCAACCAATGAAGAACCTTACTCACAACTGATGTGTCTCACGGCACGTGGTACATGCGGGCCCTACAAAATACTGCACACGTGGCCACCATTGTAAAGCATTAAATAATCATAAATCATATAATTTTCAAGATTATTTTTTTAATACCAAGCTTGGACTTATTCGTATGGGCTTTCCATCAACTAGGCCCAACAGCCTTGCCATGTTCTAAAACCCATGCTTTACTGGGCTATTAACACATGATATTTTTTTAAAACAACGAGCATATTAATTAAAATATATTTTTAGATCTATTTAATTATTAAAATTTATTTATCAAGAAAATTTTTCTGTAATTTAATACAAATCTATGAAAACAGATGCATAAGTTCCTAGGTTATTATTTTAATTTTAAAAGTTTTGTTTTCAAATTCAGCCTGGCGTAATATTTACATAAAATTATTTAAAAAATAAACTTTTTAGTTAAGTAGAAATAGAAATTACATTTAATTAGTACAGTTGATGGTAGAGCTGCAACTCATGTGGGCCAGGCAAATTTTTGGCATTACTGGACTCTAAGCCAATTGAGCCCAGAATTGGGCCCAAGTTAACCTGAATTAGCTAAATCTGGGCTTGGGCTGAATTGCATTTATAAAACCTGAGCTGAAGGGAAATGATTCGTGCACCCCCCAGTTTTACCCAAGGTGCACTCCCTATGAGTGAAATGCCAGTTTTGCCTTCAAATGGGGGTGCTTTATTGGAAAAAGGAAAGAAAAGTTTAGGGCAAAACTGACATTTCACTCATAGAGAGTGCACTTTGGGTAAAAATGGAGGGTGCACAAATCATTTCCCGAGCTGAATTTCAACCTTCAATTGTATGTGAAGCTTATTTGGGTCTAATTCGGGCCTCAATTTTAGATAAAAAATTGTCCACCCCAAGCTCAATTCAACTCAAATCCAAAAAATTTAACTTCTTTTGACCTGAACTTGGGCAAAGCTCAGCTCATATTATACCTAAGTCGATACGAGATGTATCGGCCGTCCAGGTGAGATCTCGGCCGATACAATACATCTCGGCTGAGATTTGGGAAAAAGAGAGAGAGAAATATCGGCCGATATTCGTGGGCCTGAGATCTCGGTCCCAGTGTTTTTTTTACCCCTGAATAGGATAGAAAAATGTCATGACAAGGCAAAGAATATTGATTTGTATATAATATATTCTAAAAGAGTGCAAACTATCTTAAATAACATTACCCATGTACAAATAAATATGTATAAGTAAGTCCTTCAGTATTCACATTATAAATTTCTTATCCATATTATATAACATAATACACAGCCAAACAGTTTTTTTTCGTTTTTTTAAGGTCCATCCATGTTTATCACAATTCATTCATCCATCACAAATTTTCAGATTCTTAATTATGCTCCACTTCAGTTGAACGGGGAATATCTGAGCCTGAAACATTGTTCTTTGGAATTCTTATCTCAAGGTAGTTCTTTTCATCCAAAATCGCCTCCATTTTCCTCCAATTTGCATTCTCTGGCAACTCCATTCGCCTGGCGTATCCAAATTCCCACCACTTGCCGCTTCTCCAGTCTTCTGCAATGGCTTCTCGCCGCTTCCACTGCCCGCTTATCTCTACCACCTTCCCATTCTCCACATTTATTTCAACATCATATTTCTCTATACCTGTTTAAACAATCCAAAGGTGTCAAACCTGAGGATTCAATTTTGGTAAAAATCTAAATTTAAGCCTATATTTATCAAAATTCATCAAAGTTTTTCTCTATGATGCAGTTCATAAGAATAAAACAATTTTAATCTGACTAATCTTTGAGGGCTCAATTTCATATACATTGAGTAAGTAACTACAGAGAGTGGATCATTTAAGTTGAATGTGAATCAAACTCAAGATCCTGCTTCCTGAGATGGGAGCCTTGACCGTCTGGCAGGAGTCCAAATCTAGGCCGATACAAGAGATATCTCGGGTTTTGGAAGTCTGAGATATCTCGGATTTTGGACGCTAGAGATATCTCGGCTAATATGACCGAGATCTCGCCATCTCGGTCTCGACCGAGATTTGGCCCAAGAGAGAGAGAGTAATATCAACCGATATTGTGGAACTGAAATATCACTTGAAAAGTCGAGATCTCGGCCCTACCGAATTTTGGACCCCTGATGTCAGGCCAACACCTTGAGGTTTAAAAATTATCAAAATTCATCAAAGTTGTCAAATCTATTTAGTCAGCAATTCCAATTTCAAGCAATTCAAAACTATTAAAAATTAAAGCATGTTTTGCAAAATCATTGCCTCATCCTCTATTTATTTGAGATTAAAATATCAGCACAAATATAAATATCACTTCTCAACCCAAAGATTTCAGCTGAAATATTGGTCATTTAGACTTATTTTGGTTGTCATGGTTTTTTCTTTTAAGCATAAAGGAAATCTAGCTCAACTCAGATTTTTCAGATTTCAATAAAGTCTTATTTGCTCCCCTTTGGGCCACCCTTGTGCATTAGATCCCCTAGTTACTCGTAATGGGAGCCCATTATACACAAATTCGGTAAGAACGTCATTCTAGGAGAGGTAAATAAATACCTATCTTCGGTGGTCAATTTTCCCTATTGAAATTGTCCTTTCTGCTCATAGGTTTATTATCTATCCGCCTTCACATACCCCGAAAAGATTATTACGTCCTTGGAGAAAATTATGAGGAGTTTCCTTTTGAACAATTAGGAGGATAGTAGGAAAGATTATTTCGTTAGTTGGCAACAAGTTTGGCTCCCCATTGAAGCGGGAAGCTTGGGAGTTGGACCTATTAAAGAAATGAATGTGGCCATGTTATCTCAGTGGCTATGGAGAATTGTCACAGAGGAAGATGACCCTTGGAAGTCTCTTTTTTTTTTTTTCCAAGTACGAGTTAGGTAACTCTGGTTGGGCCAGCAATCCTGCCCCTTGTAAAGCTTCAGATGTGTCAGGTCATTTGTGCTGGTGTTGAAAGATGCAGGGATTCAAGTCAAAGTGGGGTGTGGTAACAGAGTTGAGTTTCGGATGGACCTTGTTGCGGCACCTCTACATTAGCTTCTCGGTTCCCTTCCCTTCACCACCTCCTGATTTCCCCTTCAGGTTTCATTTGTGATGTCTACTCAGTCGTGGGTAACCATGTGGTGTGGGGCGTTTTCCGACGTGGGTAACCATGTGGTGTGGGGCGTTTTCTTTTGTCGGAATTTGACTTGGAATCAAATGACTTTTTGATCCTGCGTCACTCTTTTAGCTCTCATTGCATTCATGTCTTGGAGGAGGATTCCCTTCTCTTGTGGCCAGACCCTTTTAGCTTATTCTCTGTCGTCTTTCTATGTTTGGAATAACCGCAACGATTCTTGTGTTGAAGTTGTTAGAATTACGGGCGGAAACAAGAATAATCGAACGGAAATAAACACACAGTACAACACAATATTTTTACATGATTCGGCTCACCTGGCTTACGTCCATAGAGCAACAGAATATCTTCACTATATAAGAAAGAAAATATATGTAGAATATGAAGACTCCCTTGAGTCTAAAGCCCAAACCCGAAGTCCCGAGCCATTTGTACACCCCTCTTCTTATTCCCTCTCATGCTGCGTTTTACCAACACATCCCGACGTGCTTCACGAACGCGAGTACGAGAATCTCTGATGGGTTGTACCAATCAAACTAGATACATCCTTCTGGAGCCTCTCTACGCATATGACCAAGATGCCATGTCCACCCGTACAGCCAAAAGGCCATAAGGCCCTTCATCGTGCCTCCTCTCTAGGCTACATATTGTCGTGAGTAACTGCCTATTGTTCCCTCTTCTCACGCTGATCAGTTTCGTTCTCTTAAGGCCTGCAAGTCTATGCTCCACCTGTTTCCAGCCAGACTGTAGATTTGATCTCCCATTGTTGCCTGATATCAACCTCAGCTACTGATACCACTTGTTATAATTTATTAGCGGAAATAATAAACACACCAAAAATAATAAACGGAATAAACCTAGCATTGCACAACACCGACAATTTATGTGTAGTATGCACTTCTCCAATAAGGAAACCCATCCTAAATAGAACACACCACTGTGTCCTATTCTCTTGCTAAAATCCACATTAGCAACTTCCTATTCCTTGCCAGCCACTACCACATCCAATGGCTGGCTACCAACTTCCTATTCCTTGCCAGCCACTACCACATCCAATGGCTGGCTACCGTGTACCAACAGCATGCAAGAACCAGCAAAGCCCTACCTCCTTTAGAATTTCCATCGTGACTACTTCATGTCAATCTCAACCTCATGCAAACGGTCCCAAGTAATTAGGAAACTTGTCTTCAAACCATATATGCATTGGAGTCTTTCACCGTGACCCAATTGGACATGGACTCTAATATGGATCAATTCGAGCCACTCCCAACAGAAGTTAACCCTACCATATGGTCCTCCAATGCTCCATTATTTATAAGTTCAAAATATCTCGATGATTGAAATCTTATATGTCTGGAAAGAATGCATTAATCTACTATAATGTAGTGTTATCTATGTATTGAATTCAATTGCTTTTGGGGTGGTTGTACTCAGGGGTTAAAAAAATCGTTATCGGCCGACATTTCAGCCGATAACGATATATATCGGCCGATATTCATTACTTCAAAACCGATACATATTTATCGGCCGATATTTGTACCCATGATTGTACTGGGTCATTGAGTTTTTTGCTTTTTTTCTCTTGTCCTTATATTTCTGGTGCCTTTTCTTTTTTTAGTATAATTATCATTTTTTTTTTAAAAAGTCTTTTTAATGAAATGCAGAATTTGTTACACCACATTTCCATGAATAAAGTCATCGAGTTTATTCATTTGATGAATTATCTATTGATGATTTAGACATTAATAGGTTCATCTCTAGTTGGGCTAGTTTTTCTTTTCAAGTAGGTTGGTATCTTTATATCTAACTTTTAAAGTTAGCTCGATTGATTGTATAACACTATAAAATAAGAGTACAACTGAACAAAGATTAATTTGATTCAACTTCTAATAATATCCCTTTGAACTCAAATCCTACTGAACCCAACCATATTTCAATGAATCCCACACAAATTAAATCAACTTTGACCTTGAATTGGGTTGCTTTGGTGAGGTGTTTTAGGTTGGATTGGGTGGGGGCAGTGTCTAAAACACTATTGAGTTTATATAGAAGTGTATATTATTTACATGAACAAGTATATTACTTATTACTAAGGGTTTCTAATTAAGTATTAATAACAATTACTACTATGTTATTATAATATTACTAAATTTTAAAACAGTTAAAAATAGATTTACCACATAAAAGAAGACAAGAAGTTTTTAAAAGAAACCTGAATTAATCAATGTGAGTTGTCTTAAAGTCCGACCAGGCACAAAATAGATTGAAGCCCAAATACAGACAAACCATTGACAAGTATTGGTAGTGGAAGGAGAGTCAGACGATTCATGAAATTGTAAAATTTGAGTGCGCAACCCGCTCAATTTGAAATTCTATAGTGGATGGAGAGTCATAGGATTCATGAAATTGTAAAGTTTGAGTGCTCAACCCGCTCAATTTGAAATTCTAGTTAAAAAATATACTGTCTCAATTTAATTGTCTTATATGGATTTTGGGACAAATAATTGTCACATTTATATTAGAATAGCATAAAGTGTGTTGCAAACCCAAATGTTTACGTTGGCTGATGCTGAGAGGTTCATCCTTCCTAGACCAATCCTGCAATTCTTGCCTTTGAATCTCAAGTAGACTAATTCACTTGCCCATCTTTTAGAAGTTATGTATGATATAAACTATATTAATCATAATCATCACTAAACATAGTATGCATTGAAATCTCTGAAAATTATCTTTTGATTTATCTTAAGTTGGGAAATAGATATTGTTGGATTTGGCTCGATTGAAGCAGGCTGTAGAATTTTTTATTTCTTTTTTGTAGAAACTTTCTCCTTTCTCTTTCTTTCGCTTGGGGAAATTTTTGTATAAGAGAAAAAACAGAGTGTTCTCTTGTGGCGAGCATTGTTTGGGTTTGTGAGAAGAGAAGAATAGAGAGGAGAAAATCTGTATGGGGTATTTATGAGAGAGAGAGTAGACTGAGAGGAAAGCTTTCGTTTTAGGGTTGTTGAGAGAAAATTTATATTTCGTTTTGAATTAGTGGAACTTACTGTAAACGTAGGCTTCATCCGAATCACGTAAAAATTGTGTTGTCTTCTCTGGGTGTTTGATTTATTATTTGATTACTTCCATTCCATTGTAATGAATTCTTTATCGTTAGACCCTTGCACTCTTTCTCCAAACCCACCTTCTCCTTGAATTGAATCTATTGATCTGACTCATTTTTAGTAACATTCACCTTTTGACTAACCCTGTTCTCCAAACACGATGCAACCAATCCAAAATGGTCACATGTATAAAATTAGGGGTGTTTTGATTATTAACAACACTTTTAAATCTTTTTAGCCTTTAGACTATAGTATATACTCTATACTGGGTGTAATTCATCCAAACCAATTTTTGGCAAGCATCCTTCTACTTTAAACATTACCAATTTACCCAATTTCATAGACGTTTTTGGTATGTGTCTTATCCAAATATTGAAGTTTCCCATCAATTTATCTCTATTGTCCAAGATGGATTTGAGAAAAAAAAAGGGTGCTTAAGGAGTTTTTAATCTAAAGATGTCATGGATCATTTCTGACAAAATCACAACCATCCACAAGCCAGAAGCTGAAAATAAAAAACAGAGGGAATGTTAAAAGTTACTACTTACTTGGTAGCTCTGCTCTTAGTACATAATCAGAATCAGTAGCAAACCAATCGACGGTGCAACCACCGGAGCTCCGAATACGCGACAACAGGATATCGGAGTCAAAGTCCCAGAGAGGAAAAGCATCAGATGGATCAAAAAATTTTCCGAACAGCAATGGGCTGAACAATGATCCGTGGCCAAAGATTTTCTGCACTGTGCTGCCACCCTTTGAAATGAAAGATTCAAACACGTCCTCTCGCAGCGAAACACGCCACCGATGCGGCGTTCGATCTTCTGATCGAACTTCAACCACCCTACGGCATGACATCGCCGGTTGCCGGCGGCGCTAGTTTCAGGTCTGTGTCAATGAAAGTCAGTCAATTGTATTTTTCTTATAGTGTGAGATGGGCCTCTAGAAAAAGCAATGGACATATTCCTTGGGAATTTTTACAGGATTGAAAAAGCCGAGGGAATATTTCCTTTCTAGACCTTTCATTTAATGAAAGTGACGAAGAAGAATGAGATGCCATATCCACGTGGCGTGCAATGGGATGTGCCATGTGGCTAAGAAGCACGCACCCACGTTGGCGTATGCACATCGTGGTCGGATCCATGATCCAGACCTGTTTAAAGCAGGCGAATTTGCCTAGAAATTTCGCCAATATCCAAAATATTGGGCCCTTAGTAGGCCAGTAAATCTCAGTCTTACAATTCCTCCGATTAGGCGCACGGCCCATATCTTTCAATTTTTTTTTTTTTAATTTACATATAGCAAGCTACGAGAATCTTGCGTAAAATTCTTACAGGTGATATTCACTGTCCTTAAAATACAATATATATATATATATATTACAAGATTTCAGTGGAAATTTTTGAAATCCAGCCAAAATTTGAGGTATATCGGTTTTGGGCCCATTTTCAAAGAACTTGATAATTCACATTATTTGTATATCACCCCTACAATCCAATAAATCAGGGGATAAATCTTGTCCATAAAAAAATAAGCTCCAGGGTCTAAATATCAACCGTTAAAATGGAGGCAGATTTGAATGGGTTTTAATCAAACACTGAGTTTAACTCCAAATTCATTCATTTTACGGATAAAACCCATGTGAAGAGGAAAGGGATGCTTGTGGGGCCAGGTGGACCCCACATGAGACTTCAAAATTCTGGTGCCCAAGTGAATACTATTTATGATATTAGACATGAATGGCAAAACCTAGAAATTTTTTCGCTCCAATTAATGGATTGGTTCAAAAGTCAATTTTAAATAATTGATAATTAAGAATAATCTGAGCTAAAAGTAATTTTATTGATTTGTATCAACTTTTTGGAATTCAGACAAATATGATTTTCTAATTTTGTTTTTAACATGTGTTGATACTAACTTTACGTTTCATTCTTTTAATCTTTCATTCTGCCAAACACCCTTTTAATTACTTGTGCTAAAGTACTTTCCAACCTCTTTGTTAGTCTCGAAAAAGAATCAGATGCTCAAAATTTTTTGACTAATCAAAAATCCTAATCATGAAATCTTTGAGATAATGAAAATCGTATCTTAGGTTGTGTATGAGTAATTCAAGACCATGAATCTAACATTGAATTCCAATTGAAAAGAAATCTTAAAGGTGCAAGGAATATTTTTTTGTCTACTTGTCCAGGTGAATACGAGTGATGGACCCAACATATTACTCTCTCTGTATCAATTTAATTGTCTGATATGAATTTTAAGATTGTTTCAAAATAATTGTCCTATTTATATTGGAGTAACATTAAATGTGTTGAGAATAAATGAGATCACGTGTGATATTAATTTTATATATAGAGTTCTTTAAAAAATACAAATATTTCTAATGGAACAACTATATGTATTAAATATTAATGAATTGTCTTGTTATAAACTTTACAAACAATTATAAATACTAGGACTGTAAAAGTACAGTTATAAACTTTAGATATTTAAAACTGAATTTTTAGTGTTGCCCTTATCCATGTTAAAACAAGCTTCAGCCATGTTTTGGTATTTTAAAAACTTGAGACCTATCATGTTTTACATTTTTCTTTTGAAATGGCATTTTTAATTGCAACATAGACTTTAACTTATATTAATTGACAGCTTCATCTGACTCAACTTACACCCTTACATTAAGTTGGATAAAAAACTTATAATCTAAAATCGAAGATAAGAATGGGTGTTGTACAATTGATTGCCTCCTACTTTAGGAAGCGGGAGGTTGCGCTGGGTATCTCACGGTTTTTCACACATAAATTAAAAAAAAAAATGTTAAAGAAATAAAAATGGTTTTTCATTTTGACAAGTGTAGCAAAAAGTGAGCAAAAAAGATCTGCAAGAAAATCAGAGAAGATCCATAATACCTAATAAGATCAGAAGAGATTTTGTTCCATTATTATATAGACACAGATGAAACTGAATCTACAAAAGGGGTAGAAAGCCAAAATATTATTCAGTACACTCCATTATATTGAGAAGAGAGCACCCATCAAGAACAGTCCACCATGGCCTCACAAAAGTTCAGTAGCAGAATTTTCATTGCAATTTTTGTTGTGGGATTGATCTTATTATCAGTCTTTTGTAAGACTCTCTCTCTCCCTCATATAAGATCAAGTCATGTGTATTTTAAAAAGATCAAGATAAACAAATTTAAAATTAATCATTTTTTATTGGATAAAGGGGTTTTGATCCGAATTGAAAAATACAATTTAAATATTTTTTTTTACCCATTGTTTTAAACCCATGCATATCAGCATAAATTAAAAAAATTAGTCCATTATCTCAATTTTTCACAGCTCAATAGCCTCACACGTATGTCTCATTTTTTTTGTTAAAAACAATATTTTCATCTCATTTTTAACTTCTTTTTTATATTTTCATAGACATTCATAAGTCAGGTTTATTTTTTTTGAATTAGATAAAATTTGAATCATGTTGGGTCAGTAATAAAAAGGATTTGAGTTGGATTTAGTCAGGTAAAACAAAAGATTATATCTTTATTCAATTATAATCTTTATTTAATTTCATTTTTATTTTACTGCAGCTTCATCTGCAGCAGCACAAAGCCGTCCGAGCAACTGTTTGGGAACGTGCTCAAGTTTTCCCAACTGCAACCAAGCATGCATCGACCATGGCTGGGTTGCGGGCTACTGTTCTGGAGATGGTCTTTGTTGCTGCACTGCACATTAGGAATTAAATGGAATGATCGGTGTACCAACGCTTTTATTTTAATGGACTTTTTAATTATTATCGTTGTTTAATTTTCAAACTGTCTTTCAATCAATGAAGTGGGTCTCTATAGAGAGGCATTTGTGTACTTCTCACTAAGTAATGAGAATTTAGTAATTACTCTGCAGTGTCATGAAGATTACAAGGATGAGTCATGTCTGTGATATATATATGAAATTAAAGGGAATGTTGATAGACTAGTGGATGATATATTGAAAAAATATTCATTTCAACTATGTGTAAAATGATTCGGTCAGTGCACCGATTTGGACTCTCAAGATATCGGTGCACCGATTTCCAAGTGAACTTGTCGGTATGCACCAATAAGTGAACCAATTCACTGAAAAATGAACTGATTTTTACAGATGTATGAGAGGCAAAATAAGAAGTTCACTAAAATCCGTGCCTCCTAAAAAAACTCCCGTGTTAGGATGACACCTTTTAGTTATACATATCATTTTTTAATGGTGAGATTGAACTTTTTAATAGTTATTGAAAATATTAGTTGTTCCATATAAAATCATATAGTAAGGGTGGAAAATATAACGCCAAATTTTCTAGCTATTTTTATAATTTTTTAAAAATAATAATGAGAAAATCCACAATTTTTAATTAAAATTTCCTTGATCATTATGTAATATGTATATTAATAGCTGTGATACGAAAGAGATCTTTTATAAATGAGACTATGAGAGTCTTGGAGTTTTACTAAATATGTTATTTATGAGTAACATGCGGAACATATTTCTTGACTAGTGTACCTTAAAATGGAGACTAAATCACATTATCCACTATATTATTAAGTTAATGATCAGCACTTAATTGCAATTAGTGCATTTCTCTCAAATTATTTTTAAGTTTATTGACTAAATTCTATTTACATCTTCAAAAATAACAGTCTCATATTTCCCTTATTCAGCCGATGTTGATTCTCTTATTTAGTTCTCTTAAATTATTATTGTTGGAATAATGAAATGACCATGGTTAGCAAATAACTATTCTCTACTAATTTTATTAAACAACTTTTTTAAAAAAAAGATAATATATTAAAATTTTAATGTCTATTCTCATATTAATACTCTATTAAAAAAATGATCATTTGAATTGTAATATCTTGTCTTAAAAAGTCATACATTGCTAGTGGCATTGGAAATTCCCTGGTATATAAGTAGTAGACTTCCTCTTTCTAGCATAAAGCCTTTTGGAGCAAAAGTGGGTTGGCTCATTAAAGCAAAGCCGTGCGCGTCCATGTGTAGGCCCAAAGTGGACAATATTGTGTTAGCGGGACGGGTCGTTACAAATGGTATCAAAACATGATTCAACTCTCTGTCTGAGGGTGTGGGCTTGGTTGTTGTATGTGAAGAGCCGGGGACGACTCTGATTTTAAAGGGGTAGATTGTAATACCCTATCTTAAAAAGTCTCACATTGCTAGTGGCTTTGGAAATTCTCTGGTATATAAGTAGTAGTATTCCTCCTTCAATAGTGGGTTGCCTCGTCAAAGCAAAACCGTGCGGATCCATGTGTAAACCCAAAGTGAACAATATTTTGATAACGGGATAGATCGTTATATAAATACAATGAGTTACCAAACAAACACTAAATGAGAAAAAAGATTAAGCATTCAAATAATTTATTCATTCACATAAAAGAACAAGCAGGTATTGGAAGATATTATTAAGATGAAATTCTCACACTTTAGTTTCTTTTAATAAAGGGATTTAGGGTATTTTATGTAAATAACATAAGTATTTATTATAAAGTGTGTATTGGTCTTTTATATTAAAATCTTATCAAGTATAAAAACTCACCTAAATAATCCAATCAATTAAAAAAGAGAAGTGATTCAACCAAGGGATTTTTATTAAATGAAACATTATCTCGTTAAAAATTAAATATTTTAGTTTCATATTACTCTTTTACAGTAAAATAAAATTATATATCTATAATTAAATTCTATTTTTTAAATGTATAAAATAAAAAATAAAATACTTAATTTCTTCTGAGAAGTTATTTTGTTTTAATAGAAAATGAGTTGAATCAATTTCCTTTTGAAAATTATCTCGGTCAACAATCCGAATGGAAAAAGGAGAAGAAGAAATGGGTGAAGTAGATCCCACAGGGAATTTTGAGCTGTCCTTGACGAACCACCATTTCGAGAAGTCCTACACTCCTGTCCTGCGCGTCTCCTTTACCTACTTTTCGCGTCAAAAGTTTTAAATTCCATAGTTACAAACGCGTCCGGCACGTTTTTCTTTTCTGTTTATCAAAGTATTCGAGCGTGTCATTTAAATTTTTAAACGTTTCATCGGAATAATTCTTAGGAGATTAGTAAAACTTTCAATCCCTACATATTCTAGACAGAACGAAAGAGAATGACCTTTTTTTATGTTGAACGATACTTGATTCAAAGATCTCACACAAATAAAAATGAAAATTGACTATTAAACTAACTCCTATTTATCGTCACCTTCCTCCCTTGCTAGTTTGAATTGTTCGACCTGACTCGATTTCAGTTATTTACTTGACTTAATTTGAGTTCATGGCCTGATACAACTTGAGTTGTTGGTCCGACAATCCAACTCATTTTTAACTCAATTTTGAAGGAAAAAATCAACAACTAATAACTTGGACATGTTCAAACCTCATCATCTACACATATTAGATAAAACTAGGAGGAATGACCTTTATATGCTGAGAGTGAAACTTGAACCTAAAAAACCTCTCACAATTTATTGGGGTTTTTTGTCAAGCTAACTCTCATTAGTTTAAGACACTATTTTCTTTTTAAATATAAAAAGGTATAGTTTTTAAAATAAAATAATTTTTTTTTTGTTTTTGGATAATATAAGTATCTTCATTTCAGTGACACTAATTTCATACATAAAACCATTCACAAACTTTCTTAATCAAATAAGTTCAGAAGAGTCAAACTTAAATAACACAACATTACTTCATTTATTTTGCAAAAGAAAAAATATTTTTAGTACGTTAAAATAAAGTATTTCAACGGTATAAAGTATAGTGTCTTAATTGATAGTGAATTTTAATTATATAATAAAAATTACAAATTTTAAAATCTAACTTTAGCCAAAAGTGGGCCCTACCCCAAAATCCATGGCCCACCTTCGGAGCTCTCAGCTATTAGGCATGATCCTGCCTCCATCTTTCAATGCCCTCTGACCTCTCTTCACTTTCGACACAGTAGTAAAGAAATAAAACTTCAAAAAAAGTAGAAATTTAATTTCCTTTGTTTGGAAGTTTCCAAACAAGAAAAACCATTCTAATCTTATTCAACTTCGTCCTGCTGGCAATACACAGACCCAGTCCATGACTTTTTAAGCCCCTGTTTTTGCAGATCTACTCCTCATAATAAATCTTCATAAATAAAAGTCTCCACTTGCCTTTACCCGTTTTGGTTTCTCTTCAATTCAATCTCGGACGGCCTAGGGATTTGAATTGAGTTCCTTGTTTCAGTTCAACTATTTCTTTCTTTGAACTGAATTCCTTGATTCGAGACCTCAAAGGAAATCCTGGCCGTCGGACTGTAGATGAAAAAGGATATTAGCCGTTGGATTGTGGACTTCAGAATCAATGGAAGCATGGAGAGTTCTGGGTTTTGTGGTTTTGCACTTTCTTGTGCTGCAGAGAGCCTCGGCGCGCGTGGCAGAGATAGATGAAGATAGTGATGTGGTAAAGATTCGATCTTTCTTTCCTTTTTTTGTGTTTTTCCCTTTTTGTTAGCGAGAACTGAAATTCATGTTTTTTTTTTTTATAGTTAAAAAAAGTATGCTTTCAAGGGAGCTGAGAATCAATATCTTAAACACTGAACGTTAACTAAACCATTTTTATCTGGTTCTGTTTAATTAGGATAAACCATTGGGTCAAACTGCTTTGAATGATTATGAACCATGATGTTGGTGTAAAATCACGATAAATGTATTGCTATATTTAAAAATAACTTACCAAAAAATGAAAAATTGGAAAGGGAAGTGATTTTTGCACCCCTCCCTTTTACCTACCGTGCACTCCCTTCACATGAAATTTCAATTTTGTCCAACACTAATGTCCTATATTCTCTCTCCTTCCTTGCTTTTTTGGGCAAAATTAAAATTTCACATGGAAGGGGTGCACAATGGGTAAAAATAGGGGTGCAAAAATCATTTCCCAATTGGAAATTGTATTGCAAGTTTGCAACGATGATACTATAGTTGTTACAATGGATATCTTTTTTTGGTAAAGAAAAAGAAGATAATTTTTTTAATAGTTTTGGACAAACCAAACCATCATAAGGACACGGCTTCGGTACAACCAGGTTGAAATGGGCGGTTCTGTTTGGTTTTTAAGACACTGTCGAGAACTTCTTTAATTTTTGTTTTGCAGGAAATTGTGGCAAAAAATGATTATTTCTACGAAACTACTTTCTCCTGATGCTTCCCAATGCTGCCTTAATTCCGGTTATAAAACCTTAAAACATTTTTTTTTCTCTTGCCTGTTTGTATTTGCGAGAACTGAAATTGGAGTTTTGTAGTGTCTGAAAGGTTAATTTCGTTTTTTGAAAAGACACCCACTAAATTTAAAACCTTCAACTGCTCTCTCTCTCTCTCTCTAAATTTCTGGAGAGACTCTTTCCTGCCCATGAATGGTTATATCTCTTGAGTTGGTGCCCATTCCCCTGTTATACATAGTTTATTTTTCATGTCAAAAAATGACATTTATCAAAGACCTACAAAGCCGTAAAATTCAAACTCCGAATTTGATGATCATGATGAGGGAGTAAAGATTACTGTTTTGTCCATACCTAATCCACCTAATTACCTTCTATATCACCGACTCTCTTGTGATTTGGGTGGACCTTGTAATTAACAAGGAGATGCCCTCTCTAGAACAGTAATATAGCACTAGTTAGAACATGAGAACCAAAATGTAGGTTTATTGCACCTGATAGTTGATAAGAAACTGACGCGCGACTAGATAAAGGACTAGGTAACCTAAACCTCCTATGATGTTTGAATGTGTAGGAAATAATGCAAAGTGCATACAATTGGCCTAATGCCTAATGCCTAATATGATATGCAGTTAAATATTCATAATTCATTTGCTTAATTAAATAATATGAGATGCAGTTAAATATTCATAATTCATTTGCTTAATTAGAAAGTAAATTACTTTTAGTCAATGGATCGAACAAAGAATTTGTCAAATGCACTTACAACGAATCAATATGCCCTTATAAGAAATATGGCATGCACAATAGGTCCTTCGAAGTTTTCTTGCTGTCCTGCAATGTAATCCCTTCAAAGATGCAATTAAAAGTTTTAAATCATACAAACACTAACCCTAGGGCTTTAAACTTAAGGACTAACCACCAAGGGACTTAACATAGCTTTCTTAGTTCACCTAGGGGTTGAGAAAGGGTTTTAGGGTTTGTATTTCATCCAAAACACAAAAGAGGGGCTTTAAAAAGATTCAAACAACAATGATTGTTCAGATCTAGGACAAATCAAGGTGTGCCAGCAGTATGACACACACCTATGGTCATATGGTCTTATATGGATGTCCATATGGATAGTTAAGATTTGGGTCTTGATAAGGTGATTAGGGTCATGGGATGGTTAGGGTTGAAGTTAGGAATGAATAGAGAGAAAAAAAGGGAAGGAAAGAGTAAAGAAAATGGGGAGGGAAAAGAAAGGAGAATATAAAGAAAGAAAAAGAAAAAGAGAATAAAGAGATGAAAAGTTACCTTGCCTCACACAAGGGTTTTTTTATCTCACGCCAAGGAGAGCTGATATCACTCCGTTATCAATTCATTATGTATTTGTATTCTCAATGGCTTTTACAAGGTACATGTGAACACATAATTTTTAACTTGAAACCATAAATTTAGTCCTATGCGTCCAACTCCTTTGCTTTTGTATTCATTCATTGTTGTTGTTTTGTTGTTAGGGTAATGTAGTGATCAGAAGATGAGATCTGAAATCTGGGTTTTGTGTCACTAGAAAAATTAATTCTTTTTCTTTAAAAAAAGAAGCCATTATTAACACGAATAGTTAAAACCTTGAACTTCTTGTTGTTACCATGTTTTGTGTGAGGAAAGTGGATAGAAGTAACATTGATTCCAAACATAGGCATAAAATATGAGTTCATTGAATAATTTGACTTTAAATTTTAGTAACTTTGAGAAAACTTATTTATTTATTCCTTTACTTACTATATCTCTATATATAGAGAAAATTCATGTGTCCATTAATTGAATCTTGACCATTCACTCATTGAATTGTTGTAAGCAGTGATTTGCTTCTATGTTGGAAAAAAGGGCAAAATTTGTCCAAAAAATAGCTAACAAATAGGAAAAGAAATTTTAAGATGACATTTATTGAGTTGGAACTTTATTAGTGGTGGCAACATGTCGAGTTGGCTATAAGTGATAACATATTTTTTGTTTGAACCGATTTGACCCGACTCGAATTTTTTAACTACTAACCTGACCCAACTTGACCCGATTTGGTTTTTAGTTTATTCAACTCAACCCGACTTGAGTTTATATAAAAAAATTTAAAAATTAAAAAAATGAGAAAAATATTTTAATAAAAAATAAAAAATAAAAGGGCTTCCCTATCATGTGTGTACTATGGGATATGGAAAATTAAGGCAATAGGCTAATATTTTTTAAGCTGATGGGGTACATGTACTCAAATTAAAAGGTAGAAAATAAATAAATAATTTAAATATTAATTTTAATTCAATTTGGATTGGGTTTGAGTTCAAGACCCCTCTACCCAACCCGACCTAAATTTATTTTAGGTTGGGCTTGGTTGGGTCAATTTATTATTATTTTTTAAGAAAGGCATAACCTAAACTCGTTTTTTTTTTTTGGGTTGAGTTGGGCGGGTTCATGGGTTGGGTCAAAAATTGCCACCTGTAAATTTTATCATATTATTATCTAAAAAATAGAAGATTCGTATAAAAATTGATTAAAAAATAGAAGGGATTTTTTTTTTTTTTGTAGCATGGGTATCCTCCCTCCACATTGGAGGTGAGAGTAATCCCACGAGCATGTGTAAACCTTCCAATGCACACACACTAGGTAAAAATTTTGTGATTTTGAAGAATATGACTGTGATTTTTTTTTTTTTTAATATTAGTATCTAAAAAAAGAAATTTCTGTAAAAAAAATTCTGAATATAAGATAGAATTATTCACTATAATTTTTTTAACCAATTTCACTTGTGCGAAGCACATGTCTCCCACTAGCTTATGTAAAAATGGTAACTTTGTTGATTGACAACCCAGAAAAAGAGAAAAACAAGAGAAGAAATGTAACAACACTACTCAATATAGGGAATAAGAAAAAGGGAATGAGGTGCCTAGTTGATGGTAATAATATCTCTCAAGCTTGGAAAAGGTTTGTCCTAGAGATACATTTGAACTCTTTGAAGGAGGAGGCACAAGCAATGCATTTTGCTTTAACTCTCTGAGTGATAGAGAAGTGTGATTCAATCTTGTCCCTGAAAACCCAATTGTTCTGTTCCCACCAAAGGATTAGAATGGTGGCTAAAAGAGCTAGATGCCAAGCAATGGAAAACCTAGAAGAGTCAGTCAAGAACATCCATGAGCTTGATAGGTGAGAGACAAGGTTGTTGGGAGGAAACAACTTTCCTACCTCACGGAAACAACAATATCGAAGATAGAAAAGAGAAATCAACAAAAAAAGAAGCAAACTACAACACAAAGATTTTACGTGGTTCCCTTTCGGTATGTCCATTAAGTTCAAACCGATCCACTATGCTCAAAGGTGAAGAAGGAAGAAGAGGCGCTCTCGTTACACTCTCTCTCACAGATCTATTACACTCTCTCTCTCACAAAATGAAAATATATACTACCCAAATTGGGTACAAAATTGCCCTCTAATAAAAAAATTGGCTCTACAAAATGGATCCGCCAGTACATCTTTTTGATGATTAGGCTCCACATAGCCTAACAAAGGTCACTGGATATCGAAGAGCTCAATGGTTGAGTATGGACTTGAGATAAGAATGGGCGATGTAGAATTAAGTGGTCAAAATCTATTTGCTGCCTGAGGTGAAGAGGACAATCATTGAAGATAATCGATGTCACTTGTAGAGATGGTCTTGAGTGGGAATCTTCCACAGGAAATTGATCACATGTTGGGACCTTTGGAAGTCCAAGTGGTCAGATTGACAATATGAGATATCTTGTTGCTTCCTCAAAAAGGAGTTGACTTTGAAGGAACTTGAGGAATGCAGCCACCAGATCCTCTAATCAACTTCCCAAATGGAGACTTGAACTGTCAAAAGGAGAGAGGGAGGGAGGCACGATAATGAACTTTTTTGTTAGTTAGATTTCTTCTGAACTGAAGTTTCCTATATATAGCCAGATTTAGAAAAAGGGCATTTTGGAACTTGGGCAAAGCTGATGTATATAGTTAGATTTGAAAAGGGCACTCTCTGCCATTTCTTTGGAATGTCAAAAGATTAATGTTGATTGCATTGGAATTAGGTGGCAAGTGGACAATTGCTGCACTACATGTCCTTCCAAAAAGCTAACTTTATACTGATTTCAACTCTAAGATGAATGCCTTGCTTAAACCTATCTTTGAGAAAAAATTGTGACTTAGGGTTATTTGTGTTGTGCATCAGTATTTCAATTGAGCCTGTGACAATATCTCCAGCTGCTATTTGTTATTTGATCTTTCTTGGTAAAGAAGAAACCAAGAGCATATGAATATTTTAATGTGACAACCTGCTTTTGGAGAGAGAATTTCTTTTTAAAAAGTGGCATGTGAATCTCTTCTAGTCAGTTGGCTGGTTTCCATTTACATGGTTTCTTGTGAATCTCTTCTAGTCAGTTGGCTGGTTTCCATTTACATGGTTTCTTGTTTTCTACTTTGGATGATTTTGTTGAATATGAAAGATGGGATGTGCAACTCCCGTCGATCCTACAAGAATGTGCAAGCACATCGTTCAACTTGATTTCTTGTGGGCAGAGAAAAGCCACCTCAACTCAACACTGGTGTCTGTCCAAACCCTGATCATAGGTCTTGGCTTGCTTCTAGACATTCAACTGTAGTTATTCTTGCCTTGGAAATGCTGCAGTAACAGTATTCAAGAATCCCAAGTATGTTGGTTCTACTCCAATGAACTTCAACAAAAGTTATTTATAGATCCGTGTCATACTTGGTAATCCATATGAGCACTCACCTTCAAAACTAGAAAAAAAATTCTATTGAGAACTTTAGCAAACTGTAAATGGGATCTGCTTACACCAACTTCACCCTGAAACTAAATCATTATGGACGTCACTATGTCACCTTGATGCTGCCTACTTTCTAGAATAAACACCAGTTGTAGTGTTCTTTAGTGCAACCATGTTGACCTTTGATACCTTCATTTGAGGTCCATCTTGTTTACCTAACTTTTCATGCCATGAATAAGGTGGCTTTGAAGTGAGAAGATAGTATCTTTGCCATGGTTTTAGCATTGTCTTATGGCTTCTGTACTCTTCATTGACTTTTTTCTTGGCACTCAGATATGTGACTCATGGGAGCTCCGAACTTGGTCGACATGTCAGCTTTCTTTCTAGATTTGCTTTAGCAACTTACTAATTAGGTAATTTGGCTGAATGTAGAATCAAATTAGAACCGAAAAATCTGAGGCCAGTGGTGTTTGAACCAAGGACATGTTCGTCCTAAGTTTCAGGTTATACCACAAAGTGAAAGACTCTGGCTTTATTTCTGCAAGCTTTAATCTCTATGATTAGGCTTCAATTTTAGTGATGATTGCCAAGCTTGAACAACCTTGATTCTGTACCAAGGGACATGGCTCAGATGCCCGCTTTCAGGTCCATTTGAGGAGATCCATCTGAGAGGGTTTTTATTTGAAACTTTTGATTGTTTAGGTTGTCTTAACTAATTTATTGTTCTGGGCTTAAAAGAGTTAAGACTGCATTCATGTTTATAAAAACAACTGATTCTTTCTAAGAATGTCAAATGTTTAATCTTTTACTCCTTTATTGCGAAGTTTACATTTTATAGATCACTGAATTGGGATCAGATGTTCTGGCCACAGGTTGAGCAATTGTGGATTAACTGCGGGCTGGATTTCATGCAAATTAAGGAAGCGTCAAAAGATTCATATATTTCTCTTTCAGAAGAGATGACCACTAGATCGTCTGAGATGAATCTGGGAACAGAGTCATTGAAAGAAGGCACCATACAGAAATACCTTCCTCCCCTACCTCCCCAAATAAAGCATACGTTTTTGGATTGTCTAAGCAAGAGGCAATTTCAATTTCATGTTTCAGGAGATGAGTACGAGTCAAAAAATTGGTTTCATCGGTCTCTGAAATCGCTACTTGGTTGGCTTCCTTCTTCTAGACGAAATCTGGCAGATCAAACATTACAAGCTATCTCAGGTGCTCCTGCCTCTGCTCCTTCTCCTGCTCCTACTCATTCATTTGGATCACCCACAAGCAGTCCATCGCCATCCCCTGATCCACCATCTGCTGGTTCTGTGGCTCCAAATAGTTCACCCCCTGTTGTGACACCACAGCCATTTTTCCCTTCACTTCTCCCTGGTTCAGATTTGCAACCTTCTGCTGTTGCAGGTCCAAGTTTTGCTCCATCCCAGTCCTCGAAGCATGGTGGCACTAGCAAAAAGGCACTTATCATTGCCGTTCCTACAACTGCACTAGTGACACTTATCATTACATCAATCTTCTGCTTCTTCTGTCTAAAATGTGGTAGGAACAACAGCTCAGGAGATGGACAAAGGGATGATAGGCCACTTCTCTCCTTAAGCATGAGTGATTTCTCCATTGGTATGATAAACTTTGCTGCTTTGATTATCTCTAATTGGATGGATTTAAATTGCTTAAAATAGATGGTTATCCATGCCACCCTTTGTTTGTGGTGGTATATAAATTGGACATTATGCTTAGTTGGAACCTGTTTTTAAACGCTTCTCTGCCTAAATCAATGGTGGCCATCAGCAGTTTTAATGACTTGGCCAAAGAAAGCAGAAAAGCAGTTTGCTACTTGATGTGCTTATGATTTCATGCATCTTGCTGAAAGATTCAGGCACAAACTGTTCGGAATAGTCTACATACTGATATCTGTTACTTTTGAACTTTCAGGTTCTTCACCAAAATCATTTGGTCTTCTGAATTCAATTAACAAAGAGAAGTTTGAAACTTTACCTACTAAAACTAATCCAAGCCAAAGCTGGCGTGTCCCATCTGCGGAGATAAGCTCCATCAATATGGAGTATGGTACCACCAAGACCTCAGTAGCTGACACTCCTTCAGCTAGAGCAGTCCCAGGAGTAGTTCAATATTCTGCAGAGCCCTCCATTGCGTCAAGCAATGTTAATGCACCACTACCACTACCCCCAGCTATGAGGCCACCTATCAGGGCTGGTCCTTCCCCTCCTGGGCCATCACCTCCTCCACCTGTCAGTGCTGGACCACCTCCTCCAGGGCCACCACCTCCTCCTGGGCCACCACCTCCCCCACCTATCAGGTCTGGTCCTCCACCTCCTGGACCACCACCCATACCAACTGGGATAAAACCTGGGCCACACGCACCACCACTGCCACCGCCAAATAGTGCTTTCCCTCCTCGTCCGCCACCACCAAGAACAACTTACTCTTCTCTTGGACCAAACCATTCTAGAACTTCTGGTGAGGAAGCTGGGACAAGGGGTGAAGAAGCTCCAAAAGCTAAGTTGAAGCCTTTCTTCTGGGACAAAGTTCTCGCCAACCCTGATCAGTCGATGGTCTGGCATCAAATCCGTTCGGGATCATTCCAGTAAGTTTGCATGTCTATCTTGGGTTGTAAATTGTAATATGGTAGAAACACTTCCACACCAAGATGGTGGGGACACCTTTTCACGATGCATGTGGCATGGTCAGCAGTGGATTGGGTTTTCTAATCTATCCTAATATATCAGCTCATTGATAGACTGCAGTTTGGAAACTAGATTAATTGGATGATGATCACTGTCAGCATTTTCACAAGCTTGTGTGCATTAAATGTCAATTTATAGTCTCTCTCTCTCGGAAAAAAAAAAAAATATTTCTACTGCATGTTTTTAGGCCACTTGGCTATGGGTTGTCCAATGGTTGTTCTTGATTGTAGTCTATCCTTGTTGGGCTGTATTGTTTCACATCCGTCTCAAATGCTTTAAGATCTGCTGTCTAAAATACGTCATTCTGAATTTTCAGGTTTAATGAAGAGATGATTGAAAGTCTCTTTGGGTACTCTGCCAATAAACCCAAAGTTGACCGCAAAAAAGAATCATCATCCAATGATTCTCCTAGCCAGTATATTCAGATTCTTGATCCTAAGAAGGCACAAAATTTAGCAATTCTTCTAAGAGCCTTGAATGTGACCAAAGAGGAAGTTTGTGATGCACTTCTAGAGGGTAATCTCTCTCTCTCTCTCTCTGTCTCTCTCTCTCTCTCTATGTGAATGGCTTGTAGTGAAGTTGCTTTATGAGAAGAAATCAAGGAGATCATACAGAACATTGACTTGAGATTGTGTACAGGGTTGCCTGGATTGTCATTACTCAGTACTCATTGTTGATCTGTGATCTGGAACATTCGTATCCAGATTGCAGGACAGATCATAATGATTTGTTGTATCTTGCTTGGTTACTAGTGTTTCACTTTCAAGTGTTGCTGCTGTTCTATGTGCTTCTTGTGACCAAATAGGAGAGCTGGCTACACATACAATTATTAGGTGAACTTAGCACTTCATATAAACTAGGACAGGTGTACGAGAGATGGGTATGATTTCAGGACAATGGTGGTAGGAGAGTTGGCTTTTGGGTGTAATCCTTCATTTATAGTGGGGCTGTTTTGGTCTTCTGCGTGCTTGCTATGTATTAGATAGATGAAAGTAATTTTTTTACATATGAATGTTCACTTATTCCATTCATGTTATGATCATCACTGAAGCAGGAAATGAGCTTCCTATGGAAATTCTCCAGACACTCTTAAAGATGGCACCAACTACTGAAGAGGAACAGAAACTTCGTCTTTATAGTGGTGAACTTTCCCAACTTGGCCCTGCTGAGAGGTTTCTAAAGGCTCTAGTGGATATTCCATTTGCCTTCAAACGTTTGGATGCATTGCTTTTCATGGGTTCTCTCCAAGAGGAGGTGTCAATAATCAAGGAGTCTCTTTCGACATTAGAGGCAAGTCTCTCTGTCCTGTCAAATTACATCTGTCAGCTGAGTCTTATTTGACCATTATGGATCTTAATATCATGCATGCATTCATGGTGCATCATCCACCAGTGCCTACTATAACAGATATTGCAACTTTTTGTGGATGAGTGCCTCTTGTTCTTCAAGTCAGGAATAGTTGCTTTTCTGCCTCAAATAGCAAGCTGCATTATTTGCAGTAGAAACAGGACTGTTATTATTATTATTTTGAAAAATGAGAAACAAGAATGTTAGCGTTGGGGAGGAAAATCACTCATTCACTTTGCTATGGGCATCAAATATGCCATTAATGTTTATAATCAAATGGTAAAATGAGTTATTATGAACGATCTATGGGAAACTAAGAAGTTTAAAGGTCAGAGGGAGTTACACGGCCTTTCTTGTTTTAAACTATGAAAGATAAAAAATGGTAAGAAATCTCAGGGGAAATATTTGGTCTGTCAGTGATCTTTTAACTTGGCAGTGGATTGAGTTCCTCTCATAAAAGGGAAGTAGTGGACACATTTAGGAAATTTAAAGAGAAGTGGACACAATAAGGGAATTTCAGGCAGAGGTCATTTTACTGAAGGAAACAAAATGAAGATTTGGATGACCATTTGGTTCAATCTGTTTGTGAAGGTTGTTTTTACTTTTTAAGGAATGAGTTAATGGCTCAGCTGGGGAAATTATTTATGCACCAGAACAGTTGGTTTAATTATGTGAAAGAGGATAATGGTTTCCAAGGTAGGATGTATACACACCAATAAAGGTGGAGAGGAAATTGAGAGGGAGGTTCAATGCAAACATCCCCTGAGCCCTTCCTAAGTCCCCCCCTCTTCTTTTTTTAAGACCAAGGTATCCAGGTGTCTCACCTGACTAATCCTCGGGGTACCGATGTTTGAGCCCTTACCATACTTAAGAACATCCCTTGAGAATCATACTGCAACAAATGGCTAGGGAATCAGTCCAATTGGATCCCTTCCTATTTGACCCCTTTTAAGGTATCCTCACTTGTTGATTCAATCCAAGCCCTATGGCATTACCGATGTTTGAGCCCTTACCATACTTAAGTGATTATTAAAGCTGATTTTCAGCAGGCCACCTATCTCAACATAGACCTTTCCAAAAAATTCATCCCCATGGTTTCATGTGGGCTGCACAAAGTTTGCATGGAGTTCACAGGGAATTCATTGTTCCATACACAAATCAGTTAGTTTTCACTTGGGTTATGGTGTCCTTATAGACGAGCAGGGTGTTACCCTGCAGTCCCGGGTGTGGAGGATCGTTATGCTTGCATCCATGCATTCATATGAACATAAGTGCATAAATCTTTAAATGGCCATAATGTAGAGGGACCACTTGCTAATAGAGACCTCTCTTTTTTGTCTATCTCTTGGGTCCCACTCACTAGTGTGGGACTACTTGCTAAGAAAGACATCCATCTGCGCTTGGTGGGACCCACATGCACTATTGGGGGGTGAGATGGAAATGTCCTTGTCAATTCCTATGTGGAGCAAATTTCAGCTCAAACTGCGAATCTTGACCCTTGATTCGTGGGGTTGTAAAGTTTAAAGAACTTAACAGGTTATATTTTCCATGCCTTTTGAAATCCATTATATACAAGAGGGTATGGGTGTAATTTGGCCATATACCCACCCACAAGGGTAAGGATTTGGATAGTTTGGATTATCTTTAGAGGTGGCCTCGCAAAAGAAGGAAAAAAGGTTGGTGTAGAGTTTTATTCTAGATTCTGTTCCTCTATATATGTACATTGTAGACACACATGGACAACATCATCATCAACATCATAATCATCATAATACCCCACTTTCCCATGTAATGGGCTCTTCTTTTCTAGTTAACCTAGCATCAACCATATCTTCTTTCACGATGCAATCTGTCATATCCTTCTCTCTCTCTCTCTCTCTCTCTCTCTCTCTCTCATCCAAGTTTCTAATGGCCTTCCTCTTTTTTTGTACCTTCTACATGTAAGTTCTCAACTTTGCATATTGGGAATGCTACCTGTCTTCTGCATGAATGATCAAACCACCTTAGATAGATCTCTCTCATTTTTGTCTCATATCAACCTAGGCATCTGTGTTCCGAGCAATGTTCAACTATGTTAAATGGCTCTCTCTCTCTCTGATCAAAATTTCTAATGCCCTTCCTCTCTCTTTTTCATACCTTCTACATGTAAGTTCTCAACTTTGCATATTGGGAATGCTACCTGTCTTCTACACACATGATCAAACCACCTTAGATAGATCTCTCTCATTTTTGTCTCATATCAACCTGGGCATCTATGTTCCAAGCGATGTTCAACTATGTTAAATGGTTCTCTCTCTCTCTCTCTCTCTCTCTCTCTCTTTGATCCAAGTTTCTAATGGCCTTCCTCTGTTTTTCGTACCTTCTACATGTAAGCTCTCAACTTTGCATGTTGGGAATGCTACTTGTCTTCTACACACATGATCAAACCACCTTAGATAGATCTCTCTCATATTTGTCTCATATCAACCTTGGCATCTGTGTTCCGAGCGATGTTCAACTATGTTAAATGGATTCCTTGATTGTTAATGGATTCTTCAAGTACTAACTTGAAATTGTTTTGTATGGTAAAAAAGATATTATAACACCTTTTCTTCCTTTTGAACCTAACAGAGACGTTGAAATGTGTACTTGTTGATTATTTTGAATAAAATGTCTACATTAATTTTTATTGTTAAAAATTTGAGTTTTATTTGTATTCTAATAACTATTTATTTAAATTTATTCAAACATTATGCATAATCCACGAATCCTCTATTGTTGGATGAGCACCTCTGAGGAGATTGAGGTATCCATTTTAAACCGGGAGACTGCACATTTATCATGGGATGGACCCCGTATGGTCGGGTGTGATGGAGAGAAGACTTCATGGATGATATCATCCAAGGGAGAACTCCTAAATTCTTCATAACCTTGCGCGATGGGCTATGAAAAATCAATGGTTTTGTAGCAATCACATTTTCAAAGTCTAAAATCACAAGGCCATCATGAAATGGACGTCAAATGTTACGTACTTGATGTCCTTATCATTCTCTAAATGTTCCATCAGAAAATATATGACCCTCAATATTTAGAAAGAACCCTCCCTAAATAGAGAGACTTGAGAAGTTTCCCTAGAGTTTTTCTTGTTTGATTTGCCAGTAGGTCACATTGTACCTGTGTCAGATTCACACTGATTTGTACCTATGCAACTTATTGTTTCAGAGGTTAGGGCCCACATTTTAGCCATTTCAAACCATCACAGACCCTAAGTGTCCCAGTTATCCCAACCTTGTATGAATAAATACATGCCCCTTTTAACTGCTTTTTGATTGTTACATCCAATTTAATATCCAGATAAAATGTTCTTCAACAACTCTCATTGGGCCCTAATATTGAGGGTTAGGATGATCTTACGGCTTTAATATTTGGGTGGGGTTCTGAATGGGTTGATGAAACGCCGGGTCAACATGTGCTACCTTGACATTTGAAGGGAAGTCATCAAGATTGAATCATTCATCGATATATATTCACATACTACATATTGTACTTAAAAGCATGGGATACAGTGGTTGCCATCGTGCATGGATATGTAAAGTTTTCATTGGTGGCTGACTTTTTGACTGGGTCCCACCACCACGTCTCTCTCTCTCTCTCTCTCACACACACACACACACACACAAGGACATTTGTACTGGCCAGTCACCTTGGTGCATGTGATTATGTATTGTTGCTTATCAATAACAGAAGTACTTAAAACATATTAGTTAATCCTATCTATTGATCTTCTTACACAACAGGTGGCTTGCATGGAACTCAGGAGCAGTCGATTGTTCTTGAAACTCTTGGAAGCTGTTCTCAAAACTGGCAACCGCATGAACGATGGCACTTTCCGAGGTGGTGCACAAGCATTCAAACTTGACACACTCCTAAAGTTGGCAGACGTCAAAGGAGCTGATCGCAAGACCACACTTCTGCATTTTGTTGTCCAAGAGATGATACGTTCTGAAGGCATGCGTGCTGCACGTGCTGCTAGAGAGAGTGGGAGCATCTCTAGCATTGATTCAGAAGATCCAGTTGATGCTCTGTCTCCTCAAGAAACGGATGACCATTACTGTAGCATTGGCCTTGAGGTGGTTGCTGGTTTGGATGGTGAGCTTAAGAATGTTAAGAAGGCAGCAACGTTGGATGCAGATGCCTTAACTAGTGCTGTTACAACCCTTGGACATGGTCTAATGAAGATGAAGGAGTTTCTGAAGTCTGAGATGAGGAGTGTGGACCCAGAAAATGGATTCCATCAAACGCTTAAGAGCTTCGTAGAGCATGCTGATATTGATATTACCTGGCTGCTTGGGGAAGAAAAGAGAATACAAGCTTTGGTGAAGAAGATAACTGATTATTTCCATGGAAATGCATCAAAGGATGAGGGCTTGCGGTTGTTTGTAATTGTGAGGGATTTCCTCGGCATGTTGGATAAGGCATGCAAAGAGGTGAAAGAGGCTTCACGAAAGGCAGCAAAGACAGCAAGAACGAAGGAAGGTTCAACAATGCCACCTGCTCCTGATCACCGGCAACTACTTTTTCCAGCAATTAAAGACCGGAGGCATGATAGTTCCAGTTCTGATGATGAGAGATAATCTCCATAGCTTCCTTGGAAGAGGTAGGCTATTTTATTTGGTTTATAAGTATTTTGTTCATATTGTCTGGAAAATCACTTCACAAACACTTTCTATTTCCCAATTTTCTAAAATGGTTCATTTGATGATTTAAATTATTTAAAAAACAAGATGTTTTGATGTTGAAACATGTTTCGACACTAATTTTCTTCTTTTTAACATTAAATGACCTTTTTTAGAATCTACCTAAAATCATTTTGAGCAGTAATTGTTGATACTGATTTAAGGTAGAAAATCAGGGTGCTGTGTATCTTGATGTTGAAAATAATGTGCCTTCCATATTTTGTTCCTATCTCAAATGCACAGTAGATCTGATTCTGCATCCACCAAGGCATTTAAACAGATTGTGATTTCAGTAAATCAAACCTCGGCCGGCTGGGATTGGGGGAGCACTTAGGAATCATGTGGGTTATACTTGTATTGCTTTCTCGGAGTCTGTTGGGATCAAGGAGTTAAATGAGGCAGAACTTCTTAGTATTCGGAGGGCCTTGTCCTTAGGAGTGTCTTTAAGGGGGGAGAAATTAATTATTGAAAGTGACTCTTCCAACGCTATCAAATGGGGCCAAAGGTCTAAAGCGTCCCCCCTGGAGATTAATTACCTTAGCTAGGGAGATTAAGGAGTTATTGGAGGGTTTAGATGTATCTTTCTCTCAAATTAGTAGGTCAGCAAATGGGGTAGTGGATTTTCTTGCAAAAAACTGTGTCAATGGGACTATTCGTGGCACCTTTTTGCCCCGGGCAGCTAGCGGCTTCTTTTGTTGGGCTGCAACCCTTTGTCGATTTTTATTTTTATTCCTTTCTTTTATTTTGTTGCTTCTTTTTGGGTGGGGGGCCTAATTCTCTTAGGCCACCACCTCCTTTTCCGTTATATTGTACTTTTTATTCATAACGATAATCCTCTAAACTGTTTCAAAAAAAAGTAAATCCAAAAGCATCCAAAATTGATTAAAAAAATAATGGAAGATTTCAGGTGACTGTTCATGAGGTGGTTCTATTAAATTGATGGCTTCCACTGAAGTGACGAAGTGCCTGAAACTTTTGCCATGACATTAAAAATTATTAAAATGTACATGGGATGTGGTTGTAACTTCCTATTGGAAGACATGTTGTTTAAATGACCAGAACCCTCTTCGTTGACTATAGTTATTTAAGCTGCTGTAATTAGGAATGATTAAGGGTATTTTTTATTCGTTTTTTTTTACAACAATTATCTATGATAGTTGCCACCAATAGTTTGTTATGACCATCATATTTTTGGTCTTGTTTCCTGCTTATGTCAAGTAGGACAAGAGTTATGCGCACCATGATTTCATGATCAATGTTTATTTTTATTATGTTTTTAAATTATGTGATATTGTTTTCTGGTCTAATTTCTAACGGATCAGTAATTGAGGTGGAGTTGTTTGCATTATGGTGAGGCATTTTTGAGTTGGAGGAGTTTATGGGAGTATTGTAGAAGGTGATTCTCAGATAGTTGTCGGTGGGCGTTGAGTTCACAATGTCTGTGGATTTTCTTCGACAAAATTGAAAGAATCCTGCATATTATTGTTTCATTTGATTTTAAAGTTGCTTGGTTTCCTCGATCGGCTAACTTGGATGCAGATGATTTGGCTTGTCAGGGGTTGACTCTAGATACTCTAATTTTGTTTTTCTGTATTGGTGGGCTTCTTTAGCATGCTTTCCTCTTATATATCCCTTTTGAATTAATGAAGTTATCTTTAAAAAAAAAATGTTGTCTAAGATGGTTTGCTACATCCCTAGGAGATTAGAGACAACCCTAGTAAAAGGAGTTGAAGAATGACAAACTAGAAGGTATTTGGAGGAGGATTTTCAATGATATGGATTGAAGTGTTAAGTTAGGAGATCATTGAATGGAGTGACGAAGAGCATGATTGTAGACATGATTACCTAGAAAAGTAGAAGTTAGGAAATTGATCCCAAATAGACGGGATGAAAGATTTTTTGATGATGTTGATCCTCCTAACTTTTCATTTCATGGGATTTGAACTCATTATATTCAGCCTTCACCACAAATGGCTTTATGTTTTAATTCAAATTTATCGTTACAGCATACACCCTGTATTTTTATCCTGGATTTCTAATGTTAACTTGTTTTTAACTGTAACAGATAAATAAAGGCTTAAAATAGATTCTTGATAATGTCCCACTCCAACTAGGAACTCCATCTCTTCAAACACTATCCTTACACTAGTTGTTGCAGATTCATTCATATTCTATGGAATCTCCTCTTATCCATTTGGGATGCATCTTTTTCAATGTTTGTAAATTAATTTCCTTGGCACTCTACTCCAGATCTTCTTAAGTCGATACAAACCATGAGTGGATTTTTCTCTCTAAACCATAAATGGTGCATGTACAAACTGTAGCTTTTGTTGTAAATCTGTCAAGCCTAAGCCCACATTTGTCCTCTGAGGTAACTAGTTGTCATTGTAGGTGGTGCTTTATTAGTCTTTACCATTGTAGGTGGTGCTTTATTAGTCTTTACCAAATTATCATAGTATGATTCATAAGAATACCTAAAATTTACATATTTTTTAATCATGGATATACGGGATTCTTAAGCCATTCTTTGGGCATTCCTTTTAAAATCAAGATTTTGTTATGTATTGTACTATAAAGCTTTTAGAGAGTAATATTCCAATGCCTAAGCAAAGAATTAGTATTTTGGAAACCCATTTGGGATTGTGCCAGGTAGGTCAACAAAAAAATTCTTATTTCTTGTGGCCTTTTCTTTTTTCTTTTTGAAATTTTTTTCATTATGGAGAAGTTTTGAGTGATAGAGAAACCTACAATTCGTTCTCATTAGGAAGGTCTATGATAGGTTGCCAAGGGCATTAATTTGGCAAACATTGAAAGGGAAATTCCACCCCTAATGGATCCTCATCAAAAGCACTTTTAATTTTTTTTTGAGTTTAACATTTTTAAGTTTTACCCTTCCATTCCACTCTATCATAAATCATATCCTTTCACTTTCATTGCCTTCTTTATTACTTCCCTCCAAGTCTTTTAATGTCACCCCTCTTCTCATACCTTGCATTTGTAGTTTTCAATCCTTCAGATAGGGGCCATCTCTAGTCTCCTAATTATGTGTCTAGATCACCTTAGGTGACTCTCCCTCAATTACTTCTCTATCCCGGGCTATTTTTCAGGGTCTCCCTAGTGTGAAATTTCTAATTCTATCTTTTAAATTTGCACTGCAGATCCATCCAAACATTTTCAAATGGATATCATCATCATTACTCTATAATGGATATGTTGAGATTATGCAAGGTACGCAAGGTATGTGTGAACGATGACAGTAAGTGTAAGAACAGTGTGCAGACATGATAGATTTCCCTACAAGAGATGGCTTTCATCAAGTTTCACTTTTGGTGCTTATTTACTTGTTTAATTATGGATGACTTAAAAATCCAAGATGAAATTCCCTGGTGGAGATTGTTTGCAAATGACACAGTTCGTTAAGGGAAAAAATCAGCTAAAGAAAAAATGGACTTGTGGAGGAAGATTTTAGAGGCGAACAGTTTGAAAAATAGTGGAACTTATGTATAAAATGTAGCTTTGGCAAATATGAGAAAATGGAGGAAGAACCAATATAAATTGAATATGAATTGATACTACACACCAATAATTTTTTTACTAATACTAAAATATTAGAACCAAGCAAGGGATTTGATGTGGATATTGTCCGTATGATGGGCATGAGTGCATATACAAACTAGTGGGGGGGTTGAGTGACAGGAGTGCCATGTAGATTGAAAGGGTGGATATTGTCCATATGATGGGCATAAGTGCATATACAAACTTGCAATGCTATGTGGAGCTCAGTGTTGGATGGTGTAAAAAGACAAGTGTTGATAATGGTGCGAGAGAGATGTTCATGTTAAGTTGGATGAATGAAGTGACATTAAAAGATAAAATTAGAAATTAGTGCATTAGAGGAAGCTTAGAAGTTCTTCCATAAGATGAAAGGTGAGGGAATAGCTTATGAGGTTGCTTTTGTGCACACTAAAGGACCAAGAACCACAGTACAGAAGAAAGGGTTACAAGTGGAATGAACTAGGAGAAAGAGACGTGCCTTCAAAGTTGATGGTATTGGTAAGAAAGGACAGGTTAGATTATGAAGTGGTGAGAATATGATCTTTGATAGGGTAGATAGAAGATATAAAACTTAGAAAGTTGACCCAAGATAGTTGAGGAAAATGACTTTCATGAAAACGACGACAGATAACACAGGTATGGATGCTTGACAAACTATTACATTATTAATTTGTTCCAGTTTGATGAGATAATGGTGTCAAGGATGTTGACAGATGCAATTACATTAGTTTTGTGGTTTTCTCGATAGAGCTCTTTGCTATGCTATAATTTTGTTTGTTTCCCATTAGAAGTAGTTTTTAAGTATGCTAAACAACATGAAACTTTATATTATAAAATTTAATATAAAAAGTCTTGTTGCATTCCTTTTATACTTTTTATGACAAAATAATAACAAAATTATTACAAGACCAAACATAACGAGTCCACAACAACTGGACCTGGTCAAATTTCATTTAGAAAGGGGTATTTAGTTAAAAAGCCACATTCTGCAAGTACCATTGAAGCATCCGATAATGTTGGGTGTCTTACTATCCGCTATCTGGTTGAAATATCCATACAATAACATGGATGGATGGCTTGTCACAGAATTGTTGCAATTGCAAATTTCTGACAAGTCATCTATGAACCATCCTTCTTGAGCATTTTAGCCTCTTTTACAGTCCAAAATAGATGACATTTGAGTATTAGGTACTTCTATGTGATGCTATATTTTGGTCTACCAACTCGACCAATTATGTGGTTGTTTGGTTGATGCAATTTAATGGTGTCATGGTATATTATGGTGTGTAGTAGGCTTCTGTATCCATTTTCATGGAATCACAGAAATGGTAACCAATCCTTCATCTTTGTTCACATCATCTCCGCTTAGTTTATATGTGCCCGGTTGTTAATATGCTGATAATCATCATATACAGTCTCCTTTCGCTTGTCTGTTAATTTTTTTTTCTTTATCTCATCTTTTCAGGCGACTTTCGAAATGCAAGTGAAGTGGCACTGTAAAGTGTTCTGAAATTCACATGATGAAGTTGGTCCGTTCCCTTGCCAATTCTCTTGTAGATGCCATTCTAGTTGGTGAAGATTGATTCTCTTGCATGCTCGAGAAAAGCAGGACCAATTCCTGTGAAGTTTTTATCCACATGGCATTACACTCATCACCAAGACTCAAAAGTTGTACAATAGTGAAACACAAAAAACTCCGATTCAGAAACGGGCATTGCTTATCCGATCCATTGGAAGGATGATATGGTTAGTCACAGGCTATTAGTATCATAATTGATTTTTGACCTCTGGGCTTTGTAGGCCCAACTTGTGCATGAAAAGTATGAGATTGTGATTTATTTATTCATTTTATCTCCGATACTTTTGTAGTGGAAAGGAAGGCATTGCCTAGTTTTCAAAGATTTCAGTTCTTGCTGTTGTCATTTTTACTGTTTTGGTTGAAGAAAATTTCTCAGTATCATCATCATCATCATCGAAACTGTCATGAAAGTCATTATATTGTAATTTCTTTAGTTGATCGATATCACTTGTTTGGTTTCAAAAAATAATGCGATTAAAGTATGTGTCAACCAGGGGTGAAAAAATCGGCTCGGCCGTTTTTTTTCGGCTCCTTAATACTGAATGATATCCGTATCGGCCGATATCTGTATCCCTGGTGTCAACCGAAGGAAATATATTTATCATTATAATTTGGTAGGAAGCAACCAAAAGAGGGAACGTGCCTTTTGATTGTTTAAATGAATCTTGTATTTATCACTCTTAACAAAAATATGTTGTATTTGGGTGTAGAGTATCTAGAAATTGCAAAAATTGTATCAAATGACGATTCTATTAAACCCAAGAGAAGGTTGGGCTGACGGTCAAGAAACTCCCTTTAAGAAAGGGGGGGGGTTTTTGAGTTTGATTCACGGTCAAACACTCTTTTGGGCCACTCTCTATATGAAAGATTTGAAGAAAAAAATTTGGTTATCTTATCACATTAGTTTGACATATATATTTGTTTTGAAAATGTTTTAAACAAAAATGAAGACATAAAATGTCTTCAATGTAATTTTTATTTAAAAATTTTTAAAGAAAAACTTGATTCTTTAAAAGCAAGTTTTTTATGCTATATAATGGGTAGAAAGAGGTGCAAAGAGATATTTATAAATTTCTTTATTTTTTCTAAATGTCCAATATTTATAACTCCATAAATTATCTCTAGACAATAAATATTTAAATCCTATATTTATATAACATAAAAGAAAGAATAGATAAAGCTTAGGTAGTTAGAAAAGTTCTTTAACCATAAGCATACTATGTGTATTTTATATTAAGATTAAAAGATCCCGTGAGTATTAGTGGATACAATAGCCGATGTTCACGATGCATACTCTCATCTACCATATGTAAATTACTTATGTATCTAATTTGATACATTAAATCCTTGTAGCTCAATAAAGTTGAAGTCTTGAATCTTTAAAAAATGTAGCTTGATTTATCTAATTGAAATTATTTTTCAAGTGCTCTTATTCCTGCTAAGAATTTTCAAATCTACCTATTCATATGTTCAAGCTCTTCTTAAGAGTGCTAAAATTGAAACTTAAGCACACTATGTTTTTTTTTCTTTTTAAACGTTTTCACTTCATCAAGATTCGAGTCCAGCCTAACTCCATGAAACCACCAATCATGGCCATATGGACAACGAGTGTTGGTTCCTTACTCCATGTTAAATATACATATATAATCAAAATAGTTTTAAGAATGCATGAAATCTAGTTAATATAGTTTTTATCAAAACGAAATTTTGACTGATTTTTTTTTAAAATGAGTTGAAAATTTCTCGATTTTAGTTTGCTATAGTAGTTTTAGTATTTTAAAAAAATAAAAATAGGAAAAAATTAATTAAAATGTGCTGTCAGAAGTGGGATTTGAACCCACGCCCTCTTTCGAAGACCAGAACTTGAGTCTGGCGCCTTAGACCACTCGGCCATCCTGACAAGTTGGGCTTCTTGCTTCACTTTAAATATTAATAATAATTATAATTAGTAATTTCTGTTCACTCTTTCTTATTCCAACAAAAATTATCAAGTTTGAATCATTCCTTTGAATATTTAAATTACACTGAGCCCAAACTGAATCCAAATAAATACTACTTTGATTAGATGAAGGACTTGCAAACCTAAATTTGACCTATTTTGGATTAAAGACTATAATTAATATTGTCGATAGATGATTATATTATTATCAATGGACAGTGAGTGAGTAAATTTGATCTATTTATATTCTTACTATATGATTTTTTTCAATAAATTTCAAGTACTTTGTTGTTTAAAATGTCAATAATAAGATCACCTCCACCCCCTTTCATATCATATACAATACAAAATAGTCACAAGAATATTTGATATTTTGATAAATATTTTCATATCTCAATCAAATATTTCGATATTTTTAAACAGGCTACAAATGATAATATCATAATATTCTATAATATATCAAGAAAATATCATGAAATTATAAAATCTTTTTTTTTTTCGATTGATACATTGTTAAGCATTTGAAAATACATATGAAACATATTTTTCATGTTAATTATTTTACTTTCTATGACATTTTATGATAAAATGTCAATAAAAATCAAATAATACGAAAGTTATAAAGTCAAAAAATTATGTAAATTTAAAATTTTATCCTTACTGTTTTCCACATTTCGAAGCCAAAAATATATAGTCCACTCAAATTTTAATAAATAGCCTCTTTAAATAAAAGAAGTTAAAAGTCTTTTGGAGTAGACAATAAATTTAATTTTTGAGCCAAATGAATTATAATCAAACTTGAAAAAAAATTATCATTATTTGTTTACATACAAAGTATAAAAATAAAAAAATACACACAAAATGTTAATAATCCTACAACGAGGGGGCCCACGAGGGGGGGTCTGCCACCGGGACCGCTGCTTGTAGCACATCATGCCCATGTAGATGGGCTTGTAAACCGCCACTGGCAGAAACGTAAAATACGACACAAACGAGGCCATGAAAGAAGCAGAGAACACCTCCAATAGTGAGGAAGTTGTGATGTGAGATGCTACAAAGCCATCTTGATTTTGAATTTGACATTGCTCCAATCACCAGCAGTGTGAATCCAACGGCTAAGATGATCCTGATCAAGCGACAAATTATTTTGGACAATCAGCCAATCCTTTAGATTTTGTTGGTTGAGATTTGAGATATTGGGTCTTTAATTGGTAAAAATTTAAGTTAAAATATTAGTTTCATTTTTTTTAAACAATGTGGGTATTCTCACTTCACATTAGAGATGGGAATAATCTTACAAATACACGAAACTACCCACAAGCCTCGTGTATCAGGCAAGGGTAAGAAAAAAAAGGGCCAGGGCCATCCGAGATCTCATACGAGAATGTAATGACCCTATCCAGAGTAGTTGCTTAGTAGGTCAGTGTTATTACATAGAGCTAATTAAGAACGAAGAAGATTTAATTATAACAAAAAAAAAAAGAAAAAGCGAACGTTAATTTCCTGAAGTTTGAAAATACATTGAGAGTTTAATTAAGAGATGAATTGAATAAATTGATCGGAGAATAATTTAATGTTTGTATTTCAAATAAAATTGATTCATTTTGAAAAGACAAGTGTACCCATACCTCAGTCGAATGTAGTGTTCAAATCTTTCAATGTTTAGAAAGTTATTAATTTTAGAAAGAGAAATTTAATTAAATAAATTATTATTAGAGGGAAACTAAATTAAGCAAATAAATAAAATTTAGAAAGGTAATTAGCAACCCCAAATTCGTGTGACCCATAAGAAGGTCCCACCTTGGATACATGAATAATTTTAGAAACTTTCTTTCTGCTTTAGTTTTAAAATTTTAGAAAATCCTAATCTAATTAAGAAACCTACCTTCGATACATGTATTTTATTACTTTTGTTTACTTGCTGCTTTCCGTATTGATTTATTTTGATAAACAAAAAAAAAAATCAAAACAAAAATCAAGTTTTGGCCCCTTATTTTCAGCCGAACCCTTTGGTGGGTTTTCTTTATATATTTTAATCCACCTTAATTGATTAGCTTAGTTCCAGATTTAAACTTGCAAGAAGTTATTATTCTTTCTACAGGATCATCATATTTTATTTTATTTACCAATCACCCTATTTGATTAAATTATGTAATGCTTTGAAATTTTACTAAAACTTTTTAGATGATCCATTTATTTATTTTTGGACAAGGTCCCTCTTCTTATTTAGTTTTATTTACAAAGAGTGTTTAAAGGATGATTTTTACAAAATAACCTTTTCTACTTATTTTAAATTATGGAAAATGGTTTAAATCACTTACTTATTTTAAAACGTAATAAAATAATTTGAGTTGTTTATTTATTTGAGCACAGTAGTAGACTAATAATAATAATGTTTTGAAAGTTACAAATTTGTTTAACGTTTATACTTATCTATTATTTGGCAAGGTTCTCTTATTATTTATCTTATATATATATATATATATAAAAAAGAATATTAAATGGTTTTATTAATCAATGTATTTGATTAAATTTAAGATCTAGATTCTTGCAAACTTGTTTATAATTTTATTACGTTTGTTTGTTTAAACACCAAAGTGACTGTTTTAAAATAGTAATAATAATGTGTGATTTCAACCCGACTTTTTCAAGGTATGTTCTTAGTTTTATTCGACCTTGTTATTTCCCTGATTGAAGTTTGCAAACTCATCTCCTATTGGGTTAGCCCTTTTGTTTTGGGTGCAAAGTTGGCTATTAAAATAAATTAATTAATATTGAGTCTAGGTTGTTCAAATTATTTGATAGGCATGATATTAAGAATAATACTTCGAACCTCCAAACAAATTTTTGTGTAGCGCATTCTGAAATTCCTACAAGTTGACAGCAATTCGGAAAGCATTTGGATTCACCACATACACAGTACAAATTCTAAGGTCAGGGAAAACAATATATTATACTTTGGTTGTAAATGATATTCTTCTTTTTTTTTTGTTTATGTGATTGCGCAATGGAAAAAATTGCATTATGTAATGTATTTTGAGAATATAATATTGGACCTATGAAATGGACTAGGTATAATATGTGGGAACAGTGGCATAATTTGGTGCTTACTTACACTAATGTAAAGGGGAATGACTCAGTGTTCTAATGGCTGTGAGGAAACTCAGTCTGCTCGGATAGTTGGAAATTAGCCATTGATATTGTTGAAAGGTCCCATAATTATGTTCGACTATGATGGATGTGTTGGTATTGTTTGATGTTGGTTGTGGAGAATAGAGATTTATTTATGATATTGAATTGTTATAAAAATAATGATGCGATGTGATTTATTATTACGCATGTGTGATATTATTGAGATAAATGTTTGATATCTTGGAACATGTATATGATACTTAGAATAATTTAATATCGTATATCATTGTTTAGAGTTTGTGGATAATATTTAGATTCATGGCATGTTAATATGATTCATAACATGTGGCATGATAGTAGAGATAATGCATGGTAGACATGGCATTGAGCATGACATCTTTATATTAATGGGATGGGTATGGAGGTATTGGCTGTGATCTTTTATAATGACCACGACGGTGGTAGTTTGAGGCCTCACTTTTAGTGAGAAGTACCACGCATGTGGTAGGTTTGGTTTGTTAGGCTACGAGAGATCACGAAGACTGTTATTTGGTGGGTGGTTGTGTTGTGTAGGCCCCATTGTATATGGGAAGTACCACGCTGTGGTAGATTGTAGGCTTTGCTTCGGCGGGAAGATCACCAAATACAGTAGGTAGTGTTGTGATGGATGATGCATCGAGCATGTGCATTGAGCATTTTTGCATTGTGTAGCATAGTGCATGGACATTAAACGCATATTTATTTAATTATGCTTTAATATCGTATTTGTTGTGGAGAATAATGGAGATATCATGTTGGATATTTGTTATTGTATTCTTTCACTGGGCTTGGAGCTCACCCCCCTTACATTGCAAGTAACCCTCTAGATTTAGGTTTGGAGGAGAATGGCGATAGTTAGAAGCTGCTATGGATGAATGTTTTGGTGTTTAGGATGGGGTTGAATTATGTGGCTGAACATAATTATTTGGTATTGTTTAGGTTTGTGAGACTTGATTAGTTGATATGAATAATTTGATAAGTTTTATATTTATTAGATGGTTTTATTTTATTTTATGGATGGGTTGTGAGCAGATCTGTGAGATTAAATTTGATACTAATAGTGGATGTTGTCCCTCTTACTATTTTGTGGATAACATTAGGATTTGTGCAATGTGAGGATTTGATGGCTTTATTTATTTCATTTATAATCTTTAAAAAAATATATATACTTATCTCTCTAGCCACAAATCTGTGATATAAGACCCGTTAGTTATATTGTTGCGTTGGATCACGCCCGTTCAGCCTGTAGTTAAGCGAGCCACAACCTGTTTAGGCTGTAGAAAGGAGCGGGGCGTTACAGAGACGCCGATATCTCGCCGATTTCGGCAGATATTTATTTCTCTCCTTTTTTTTTTTTTACAAATCTCAGCCAATATAGGCCAATATTGGCGAGATCTCGGTCATATCGGCCAAAATCTCGCTCGTACGGCCGATACATCTCATTTCGACCGAAATATCTCGGGCGTCCAAAACCTGTTTAGGCTGTAGAAAGGAGCGGGGCGTTAAAGAGAAGCCGATATCTCTCCAATTTCGACCGATATTTATTTCTCTCTCCCTTTTTTTTTTTTTACAAATCTCGGCCGTATTGGCCGATACATCTCATATCGGCCGAGATATCTCCAGCGTCCAAAACCCAAGATATCTTGGCCGATACGAGATGTATCATCCGAGATTTATACCCTTCGTATCAGGTAAGCCTGGGAGGAGTCAAACTCAAGACCTCTAGTATAATCTTAGAAGCTTAGTCCAACTGAGCTAACGCGTGCAAAAACGAGTCAAAGTTTAGGCCCACTGAAGGTGAAATTGGTTTACCTCATACAAACTCACCCTACATATATTTGGGTATTGTTGGGCCATGAGAGGCCCAGTCCAATCCCATCTTCCTTGGGCTTCAACTTTTCTGAACTTGACCAAATCCAAATTTTCCATCTTGGTCCTTCGGCTAGCGCAGCGCCGCAGCCAATCCCCATTGTTAAATGAAGTCAAATAAATAATTTTACACTGAACTCGGCTTTGCCGATCCCACCAGGTCGACAAAGTAAGGATCTGGACCTAGGCCTAATGTAGCTGAGGACTTGTTAATGAAAAACACTCTTCTGAGCCAAACCCACCCACACTTCCAAATGATGGAGCCCAGTTGTGTCGTGACTAAATTTGAGTGTATGAGATCATTTGCTTGATACACAGATATGGTAATGGCTGACACAATTCAGTCTCTTGAAATACCCATATTTCAAAGGGGCCAAAATTGATTTATTTAAAAAATAAAAAATATGGTCCTGATATGGGTTCAGCCAAATCTTTTAGCCCCTAAAGGGCCAAATATTTCATATATAGCTGACATCTAAAACTTAGGTCTTATAAATCTGAATAAGCTATAAAGGAAGAATGGAATTGAAGAAGTTACCAGGAGAGAAATAGGGAAATTGCTGTGATTTTCTTGCTTGGAATGGAAATTCTCAGCTCCTCCTTAGAAAAGAAACAAATGCACTCACCAAGCAAGCTAGCAAGAATATGAGCAGAAGCCAAGAGAGCTGCCGCTATTAGCCCTAGGTTGAAAGCTTGATGGCTGGGCTCTTTGCACGCAAATATCAGATATCTTATATATCTCATCTGAAACTGTGAAATTATTATTAATTATGATCTTGTAAGAGCTTGCCATTGTTTAATAATAATAGTTATATCATAAAAAATTTAAAAGAAAAGATCTATTATAATTTACTTAACAGAATAATAAATGACTTAAATGATCACGATAAATTTTAATTGTAGTTATACTAATCATTTTACCTGATCTTGAGCTAGTTGTGCTTCAATCCCTAAAATTCCTGCAATCAAATCTATAATCACCACCACCAAACAAAGCAATGCACCTTGAACCTTCTCCATTTCTTTTGGGATATTTGGACTCTGGAGATTGAAGCAGAGGAGGAGAGAGAGAGGACTGGTGCAACTTAGAGGATGTGAATGCTCATGAAAGAATAGAAGAGAGAAGCTTCTTTTCATGGATTCTTTTCATCCATGTGTTGAGTTTCCCTTTTCTTTTCCTTCATTACTGGTTCTTGCATAGATTCTTTCATGGATGACAAGCAAAGTTTAGAATCAAAATGCTTGTTGGATGTTCATGAGGATTCCTAGCATCACACAAAACTATCCACTCTACAACACAATGATATGTTTAGTAGAAGAGCCTTTCTTCAAGTACAAGGTTTTAAATATCGACCAAGTTGAAAAAAAAAAGTGTTAAAAAGTGATTGAAATTTGATGAATTTGTATGACTCAGTAACTAATGTGATCGAATTTGAATTGTATCATTGTCTCAAATTCTACTCACTTTTAAAATGTTGCTTTACCACCATGGATTAATATCTTCACCCACCCACCAAAATTTGAACTAACTCTACTATGATCTCATTGTTGAATTGAAACTCAACTTGAATTTAGATTACAAACATTATTTAAAACAATTCAGACTTTTGGGTTCTTAGTAGGGTTGAAACTTAGACGGGTCGAGTTGGGTTTCAATAAACCTAATCCAAGTCATGTCAAAACTCATTAAAACCAACTTGACTCGACCCAAATTACTCACCCCGATTCAAACCAACTCAACTCGAATACTGGCCCGACCTGATTCGACTCGAGTTTCAGCCCTAATTGCAACTGTTTTATAACTTGGTGCACTCGGGTTAGTTAGGGTTGGATTGATTTTAAATTTCTCAACTCAACATCAACTGACTTTCATGCGGGTTTTTTTTCTAGCCCGACCTGACCCGAAATATACAAATACATAATTCAAACCCACTGATTTCTCAGATCGAGCCAATTGAACCCAACCCAAATTCCATCCCTAGTTATTAGATAGCCTGGTTTAATCGTTTAATCGTAATTAATTTTTTAGAATATCTATTCAATATAGAATTTTCAATGAACCAAACTCGATAGTCACTCTTAGGCTGCGTTTGGATGGGGGGTAATTTTTATAGGGGTTACCCCTGAGTAGGGTCACATTTGAAAAGTGGTTACTCTTATCTTGTTTGGTAATTGCAGTGGTAAAGTAAGAACTTACCCTAAGGGTAAAAAATCTTATTTGGTACCTATTAGCAGGGGTAACCTGATATATTAACAATTTTATGAGAAATTTTATAAAATATAATTATTAAATAATATTCATTAAGTAAATCTAATATTATCTAATTTTTATAGATTTTTTTTATAACTATAATTTAAAATGGACACTTGCATTTTAACAATAAAAAAATAAATAAAGGAAAAAATAGATATTATTATTTTAAATCCCAATAAATGAATAAAAAAAAATCAACATATCTCTTTATAAAAAATATAATTTGTTCATTGGTAATATGAAATATATAATATAATAAACTATTATAATAGTTTAATAAATCACAACAAATATAAAATTAATATTAAAAATTGTCACTGGCTGAACTCCTTCAAAATAGAATATTTTACAAATATGTTTTGGAAAATTTTATTTTTATTTTTATAATATATAGATTTAATAAAATTATTAATTCTCATAAAGTTGTTAATATGTCAGTTTACCTTACAATTACTCCTACTCAAGGGTAACCCCTGTAAAAAATTACCCTTCCCCCAAATGCATCACGTTGAAAATGTTGTAGAAATTTTATTTTTATATTATATAGATTTAATAAAATTATTAATTCTCATAAAATTGTTATTATGTCAGTTTACCCCTACTCAAGGGTAACCCCTGTAAAAATTTACCCCTCGCCCAAATGCATCACGTTGAAAATGCTGTAGAATTTTTTTTTATATTATATAGATTTAATAAAATTATTAATTCTCATAAAATTGTTAATATGTCAGTTTACCCCCATTTACAATTACCCCTACTTAAGGGTTAGTCCTATAAAAATTTACCCTTCACCTAAATGCATCACGTTGAAAATGTTGACACATTTTTAAAATAATCTTCTAACAGAATAAATTGTTAATTACCCTGAAAGAGATTATCATGAACCTCAAACTTTTTCAAAGTTTTGAGACCCTATCGAAATTTCGACAGAATCACCAATTAAAAATAGAACATTTTAACAAATACGTTTAAGAAATTTTATTTTTATTTTTATATTATATGGATTAAATAAAATTATTAATTATTCTAAAATTGTTAATATGTCGGTTACCCCTACTTACAGTTACCTCTACTCAAGGGTAACCTGGGGTAACCCTTATAAAAAAATACTCCTCATCCAAATGCATCATGTTGAAAATCTATATAATATAAAAAATAAATTGCTAATTATTTGAAATCTATTAAATTTTCAATTATATAATCTATAATTGAAAAATAGAGGAAGGTACGGGATAAATAGGGGAAATGTTTCCTTAAAAATAAAAAATAAATAAAAAACCACTATTATTATTTTAAATTTCAATAAATGAATAAAAATATTCTACATATCTCTTCATAAAAAAAATATAATTTGTTGTTTGGTGACATGAAATTTATCAAATGAAAATAATGGAGTACTTTAAAAAAAAAAAAAACCAAGTACTCACCAAAATAAATAAATAAATAAAATGTAAAAAAAAAGCTCATAAAAGAGCAAAAGGGAGGGGTAAGGAGGGGTATTTGAGAATGAATATCACAAGTCCCATGGGGGTATTCAAAATGGTGACTAGAGGGGGTAAAAATTTGAATTTTTACCCTTACCCCTTGTTATCAAATGAGGGTAACAAGGAGTAACAGGGGGTTAACCCCTCTTACCCCATCCAAACGCAGCCTTAGACCCCACATAAAAGTGAGCACAAAAATGCAAAAGTAAGTCCGTAGGTAATCCAAGTTAAAACATTTTTGCACTTCATAGTTTATATTTTAGAATTGTTCTTTCCTTGAAACTTTCTTTCAATGTGCATACAGTTAAAAAAAGATCCAATTTGGGCAGGGCCTAGGAAAGCACTAAAGGAACAGCTCAAGATAGTTGGGCTTAGGCGAACCTTGGATTGGATCAGGGGTAGAAAAATTGGCTGGGCCAAGATATCAGCCTTTTTTTCATATCGGCCGATATCTCAGTTCAGCCGATATATCGGCCGCACTTTTTCTCTCTTCTGTACATTTTTTTTTTAAAAAAAAATCCAAAAAAATTACAGTAAATGCAGATAATTATGAACTTATTGAATATGTAATTTTTTTATAAAATATCGGGCATTTGCATCTTCTGATATATTTTTGAAGTTACGATATCAAGAAATTATATAATTAGTAATAAAATGGTAAAAATTATAAGAAAAAGCATATAAATGAGGAAAATTTGTAGAAATAATTTCATAATTTATTTTCTTAGTCAATGAGTATTATTTTAAGTTATGAATTATAGAAATAAAAGAAATAAATAATAAAATGATTGAAAATTACATAATAATGTAGAAAAAATATTAGAAAATAAAACTAATGGGGTCCTAATCACTTGAACTGATAACCACATAAATGTCATACATAATAATATAATGTTTTCTTTCATTTGAGAAAATAGATTTTATTTTTCATTAATAATAATTAGATAAATAAAATTATTAGATAAAATTATGAGCTATGATATAATAAAAATAAAGAATACCTTCTAATAATAATGACAATGGTAAAAATATTAGATGATAAATATAATATTAAATTATTACAATAAGATAAATAAAAGAAAACATTATACTTTTTACTTTCAATATAAGTAAATATTTTAAATCACATTAAAGTAATTTTTTATAAAATATTAGAGTACACAGAGCTTCCACGTGAGCCCTTTAGGAAGCTCACGTGAGTTCCTTTTTGAAGTTGGGTTTTCACTTAGAAATCCTAATGCTCATATTTTAATACCCTTCTTCGCTTTCACTCTCTCTATTAAACCCTAGCCGCCGCCGCTGCTCTCTGTATTTTTCCCATCAACGAAGAAGAAAAAGAAGAGAAAGGAAAGCTGTGAAAGGTGTAGCAATTTTTTTTTCTTTCAATCTTTTCTCCATATTTTCTTTTTTCTCTTTCTATTCTTTCTCGTCCGATATTTCTAAAAAAAAAGGACTTTTTTTAAAAAAAAATAACAAACAACCGAATTTTTAAAATTCGGCCGATATCATGACCGAATTATCGGTCAGAAATTTAGTCATATTGGCTGAATTTTTTTGATACGGCCGATACTATACGTATTGGCCGATATATATCGTCCATCATTTTGAGGCCCAAAGCAATGTCTTGAATTTGTAATTTAGATGGACTGAGCCTGGTCTAGCAGAAGTTTCATTTTATTTATATATCAAATAATGAGTATAAATTATAAATGTAAGCAAATAAAAAAATCATTTGAGGTTAAATCTAATATCAACCCGAGCATTTTGTGCAACGTCCCATGTGGTGCCCATTTTATGATAGGTTAAAACCGTTAAACTGTTTTTTTTTATCCTTTTAGATTTAGATTTAGATTTAATCTGAATTAATGTTTATTTGATGATTTTTACTGTTGGACTGAGCATTATTAGTAAAAAAAAAAATCCAATTATTTAATGTTACTTATTTTACTTTCTATGACATTTTATGATAAAATGTCAATAAAAATCTAATAATACAAAAGTAATAAAGTCAAAAACTTATGTAAATTTAAAATTTTATCCTTACTATTTTCTACATTTCGAAGCGAAAAATATATAGTCCAATTTATTTTTTATAAATAGTCTCTTTAAATAAAAGAAGTTAATAAGTCTTTTGGAGTTTTCAATTTGCCTCTCAGCTCCACTTTAAATGACATCGAAGTTGAAATGCTAACAATTAATTAGTAGACCTTGTCTAATTATATATTATTTCGTTGGATAGATCAAATAATAAGAACGTGATTACATTTAACTATAGACAATAAATTTATTTTTTTGAGCAAAATGAATTATATTCAAACTTGAAAAAAGAAATTATCATTATTTGTTTACATACAAAGTATAAAAAAAAAAAATACACACACAAAATGTTAATAATCCTACTCCCATCTCATGATACAATAGTTTTCTTTAATTGGCATTTACAATATATAAGTACATCTTAATCATTTATTTCACTAGGTTAAAATGATCTAGGGTTGACCAGAGGGTTGGTGGGCCGTTCGTGTCATCTGGGCCCCAGCTTGTGGCACATTGAGGTGGGCTTTTTCCTGTTCTGAAAGAGTAGTGGCAGAAACGTAAAATACGACACAAATGAGGCCATGAAAGAAGCAGAGGACACCTCCAATAGTGAGGAAGTTGTGATGTGAGATGCCACAGAGCCTTCTTGATTTTGAATTTGACATTGCTCCAATCACCAGCAGTGTGAATCCAACGGCTAAGATGATCCTGATCAAGTGGCAAATAATTTTGGACAATCAGCTAATCTTTCAGATTTAATTGAGATTTGAGATATTGGGTCTTTAATTGATAAAAATTTCAGTTAAAATATTATCTTATTTTTTTTAATAACACGGATAGTCTCAGTCCACATTAGAGATGAGATTAATCTTGTGGATACACGAAACCACTTGCAAATTCAAGGTGAAATTGATATGTTCACCTCATACAAACTCACCCTACATATATTTGGGTATTGTTGGGCCATGAGAGTCCCAGTCCAATCCCATCTTCATTGGGCTGCAACATTTCTGAACTCAACTGTAAGTTGCATGTTAAATGAAGTCAAATAAACAATTTTACACTGTATTCGGCTTTGCCGATCCCACCAGGCCCACAAAGTAAGGATCTGGACCTAGGCCTAATGGAGCTGAGCACTTGTTAATGAAAAACACTCTTCTGAGCCACGCCCACCCACACTTCCTAATGATGGAGCCCAGTTGTGCAGTGACTAAGTTTGAGTGTATGAGATTATTTGCTTGATACAAAGTGTTGGACGGTGGCTCAATTCCTAAAATTAAGATGGAAGATAAGTTGCTTAATAAGGTGGGAGGCTCAAGCTAGGGACAAGATCTTCTCTCATATAATTAGTAATTGCCTAAGAGACAAAATGGCAATTACCACCTAGAGAGGAGACACGGCAATTTTGTAGGGACCAACTGTGTGTGGATTATACATAGCAGTCCTTAAGAGGGAAGGCAACTCACGACAATTGCTAAGTATGTGTTACACGGCCGTAACACATACATAGGATTCTATTCTAAATAGAATAGGATGGCCATCGACCGACAAACTTATATAAATTAAGAAGAGCTGACAGATACGATGGTGTAGTGTGGAATCTCAGGAAGGAATTGAGAAAGGGACGTCCTTGAGGAAGGCCTTTTGGCTGTGGCCTCCACCATAGGCAGAGAAGGCAACTAAGATGTAGTTCTTAACCTTGTGCCGCATGTGAAGAGGGCCATATGTGGCCGCATGCAAAATGGTGTGGAATCTCAACGGTACGCAAATCTGATACTGTCTGGAGGACAGCTCGACGGCAGGAGAGGAGAGGAAGCAACAGTGCAATACCGCTGAAGATCTGGGTTTTCAGATCTATGAGTGGGAGCCAACAGAAGTGCGGCTGGAAAGAGAAAGCCCTGCGCCAGTGCAGATCTATGTATGTGAAAACACACCATCAATCAGAGACGCTCGCGTTTGAGAAGCAAGTCGGGATTGCTCGTAGGACACAGGAAGCATAGAGGGAGGGATACAAAAGTTGGGTTCACTATTCTGGGTATGAGAGAGACTCTCATCAACTGAGAGGTGACGTCGATGTGTTATATACAGGGGTGTACAAAGGGGCTTGGGACTACGGATTTGGGCTCTAGACTCAAGGGAGTCATATTCTTGTACATGTATTCTTTCTTTCGTATAGTGAATATTCTGTCACTCCGTGGATGTAGGCCAGATGGGCCAAACCACGTTAAAATATTGTGTTGTGCTGTGTGCTTATTTCCGTTTGACTTTTCTTGTTTCCGCGTGTAACGCCAACAAGTGGTATCAGTAGCTTTGGTTGGAGACCAGGGACTCGTAGGTGATCGGAATACAACACCATGGGCATCAGAGGAGTGCCGAGTACAAAGTTAGAGGTGGAACCCTTCGACGAGACAGACAGCTGAAGCAAAACCGTCGGAGAAGCAGTGCAGATCGAGAGATCTGAAACAAAGAGGGCAGCAATACAAGGTAGTAACACACGTACAAAAATCCAGCCATTTTACATGTGTGTAACAGAGAAGGGTCTCTGATTCTCAGTCTCGGCTCTGGAATTCAGCAAAACTGAGAATAGCATACAACAGTACAGTCAGCGAAGAAGAGGCAGCTGTGTACAGTCCAAGATACTGTAGCATAGAGGAATCACAAAAGCAGCCAGACCGAAGAGCACTGTAGCAGGTTGGCTACTGCTGATCGGTAAGGAAGGTCTTTGAGCAGCAGATTGGATTACTACAGTAAAGGTATTGGTTGTAAACAGAGTTGTGCTGATAGGTAAAGGAAACTACCAGGTGTTTACACGGCAACAAAGCTGTGTTGAAACAAGTTGGTTGAGATGTTGGATTGAATTAGAGTTCTAATTCAATGAGTCGGTGCTTGAGTATAACAAGCAAGGAAAAAAACAAATTGGCTGGCCGATTTGGAGCAGTGTGCAAAGTTGCACGTACAATGGGGATGGTGTCTCTGTTCTTTGATGAAATTTTCGTCAAGGTGGAGTTTGTTGGACGGTCGCTCAATTTCTAAAATCAAGATGAAAGATAAATTGCTTAATAAGGTGGGAGTCTCAAGCTAGGGACAAGATATTCTCTCATGTAATTAGTAATTGCCTAAGAGACAAAATGACAATTACCACCTAGAGAGGAGACACGGCAATTTTGTAGGGACCAACTGTGTGTGGATTATACATAGCAGTCCTTAAGAGGGAAGGCAACTCACGACAGTTGCTAAGTATGTGTTACACGGCTGTAACACATAAATAGGATTCTATTCTAAATAGAATAGGATGGCCATCGACTGACAAACTTATAAAGAGCTGACAGATACAATGGTGTGGTGTGGAATCCCAGGAAGGAATTGAGAGAGGGACGTCTTTGAGGAAGGCCTTTTGGCTGTGGCCTCCACCATAGGCAAAGAAGGCAACTAAGATGTAGTTCTTAGCCTTGTGCCACATGTGAAGAGGGCCATATGTGGCCGCATGCAAAATGGCGTGGAATCTCAACGATAAGCGGATCTGATACTGTCTGGAAGACAGCTCGATGGCAGGAGAGGGGCGGAAGCAACAGTGCAATACCGCTGTAGATTTGGATTTTCAGATCTGTGAGTGGCAACAAGCAGAAGTGCGGCTGGAAAGAGAAAGTCCCTTCGCCAGAGCAGAAGTGCAGATCTATGTATGTGAAAACACACCATCATCGGAGGCGCTCGTGTTTGAAAAACATGTCGGGATTGCTCGTAGGTCACAGAAAGCATAGAGGAAGGGATACAGAAGTTGGATTCACTATTCTGGGTATGAGAGAGACTCACATCAACTGAGAAGTGACGTCGATGTGTTATATATAGGGGTGTACAAAGGGGCTCGGGACTTCGGGTTTGGACTCTAGACTCAAGGGAGTCATATTCTTGTACATGTATTCTTTCTTTCATATAGTGAATATTCTGTCGCTCTGTGGACGTAGGCCAGGTGGGCCGAACCACGTTAAAATATTGTGTTGTGCTGTGTGTTTATTTCCGTTCGATTTTTCTTATTTCTGCGCGTAACGCTAACACAAAGATCAAGGGTACAAATCTCAGCCGATACGCCCTGTATCGACTGTACAGGCGAGATATCGGTCGATACGGTTTTAAACCATGGATTTTTGCCCAAAAAAATTAAAAGAAAGAGTTATCGGCTGAGATTTGAGATATCGAGTTGCAGGCGATTTTTTCCCGACACAGATGTAATAATGGCTGACACAATTCAGTCTCAGCCAAGTCCAACAACTCTGAAATCTTTACATTCCAGCCCATCCCAGTAAAGATCTAAGACAGAATTTTCGCCCAAAACTGAGATATTGACCAAAAGTTTTTGGGCTCAAAGGCAAGAAGTAAGTTTTGTGAGATATTGATGTTTTATTTTTGAAATACCCATATTTCAAAGAGGCCAAAATTGATTTATTTAAAAAATAAAATTATGGTCCTGATATGGGTTCAGCCAAATCTTTTAGCCCTTAAAGTGCCCAATAGTTCATATATAGCTGGACATTTAAAACTTAGTTCTTATAAATCTGAATAAGCTATGAAGGAAGAATGGAATTGAAGAAGTTACCAGGAGAGAATTAGGGAAATTGCTGAGATTTTCTTGCTTGGAATGGAAATTCTCAGCTCCTCTTTAGAAAAGAAACAAATGCACCCACCAAGCAAGCTAGCAAGAATATGAGCAGAAGCCAGGAGAGCTGCTGCTATTAGCCCTAGGTTGAAAGCTTGATGACTGGGCTCTTTGCACTCAAATATCAGATATCTTATATATCTCATCTGAAAATATGAAATTATTATTTAATTATGATCTTGTAAGAGCTTGTCATTGCTTAATAATGATAGTTATATCATAAAATTCTTATAAGAAAAATCTATTATAATTTACTCAATAGAAGAATAAATGACTTTAATGACACGATAAATTTTAATTGTAGTTATACTCATCATTTTACCTGATCTTGAGCTATTTCTGCTTCAATCCCTAGAATTCCTGCTATCAAGTCTATAATCACCACCACCAAACAAACCAATGCACCTTGAACCTTCTCCATTTCTTTTGGAATATTTGGACTTTGGAGATTGAAGCAGGGGAGAAGAGAGAGAGAGGACTGGTGCCACTCAGAGGATGTGAATACTCATGAAAGAACAGAAGAGAAGCTTCTTTTCATCATCCATGTGTTGAGTTTCCCTTATCTTTTCCTTCTTTACTTGTTCTTGCATAGATTCTTTTCATGGATGACAAGCAAAGTTCAGAATCAAAATACTTGTTGGAAGACTCACATGGATGTTTAGTAGAAGAACCTTTCTTCAAGTTCAAGGTTTTAAATATCAACCAAGTTGAATAAAAACTAGTTAAAAAGTTTGCATTACTCCTAACTAATGTGATCGAATTTGAATTGTATCATTATCTCAAATTCTACTCACTTTTAAAATGTTGCTTTACCACCACGGATTAATCTCTTCCTCCACCCACCCACCAAAATTTGAACAAACTCTACTAATTTTTTTTCCTAGTCTAATAATTAATACTCTGAATTAATGTTTATTTGATGATTTTTACTGTTGGACTGAGCATTATTAGTAAAAAAAAAAAGTCCAATTATTTAATTTTGATCCTAAAAAACTAAAGACTAGAATGATTCGTTGAGTCTCATTTTTATGTTATTGACAATTTGATAGGTCTCATGCTGAGCTATTCAACCATCTATTTTTTTTTATCATTGGGTGGGCCTTACTCACTAACATTTACCATCTCCATCTCTTTATTTAATACATGATCTTTATTTTATATCATTTTGTAATTTGATTGAAATCAAGTTCAATATAGGGTTGAGATAAGCCTAGGTATAAAATTTAGTTGAAAATTAGGCCCAAGCCACAAAGTTAGGCCAATTTTGGCCCAGTCTTGGGGTCTGGCCCTATAGTCATGAATCAGGCCCCAGACCTGAGCAGGTCCAAGTCCTTGGTTGGCTTGCTCAAGTTACAGTCTATAATCTAATGTTTCACCAAAACAGTAAATGAAACCACTCAATGGTCAACTCAAATCTAACTTGGCCAAGTCGTGATTATAGCATAGGTACAAATCTCGGTTGATACTGGTGAGAGATATAGGCCGATACACATTTATACAGTCAAGATTTGTTGAAAAAAAAATTAAGAGAGAGATATATCGGCCGAGACACTAATATCTCGGTATCCACGATTTTTTGACCCCTGGATTATAGTGCAAGTAAGGGGCCATTTGTGCAACCTGGGTTGAATTTCACTCGTATGGCAACATATCTGATTTTGTACGTGATGGCATTTGTAGGCTTTTCTCAGGCCGAAATTAGGCTTACCCTTGAACAAAATTATCATATCTTATAAAATATAATAATACATATTACGGATTAATCTTATATTTCTACATAATATTTAGGAAGTACATATAAAATTATACATAGACTCGGTTTTTGGGCTTTCTTAAATTTGGGCTCAAAATAGAAAATTTGGGCCTGATTGGCTCCTGCTACAATTGGTACAGCCCAATCTCAAACATAAGACCATATCTTAGTCGCATAAAATTAGAAAGTTATAAGCAATGTTATAAGAACCGAACCGTCTTCAAAGAAGGTTCAGTTGAACCGGGTTCAGCCGTGATCAAATACGGTCAAAACCTACTCTGAATATTATATTATAAATATTATTAGATTATTAATTAATCTTTTTTCTATATAAATAAAGCTCTTATAAGAAATAATTTTTTTTTTAAATCACCCTCAATTATGTGTTGTAGAAATTTGAAAATTGACCATTCTTTTTAAAACAATATGATTTCCAATTCTTAATAATCACAACTTATTACTTTGTATATATATATATGTAGATTAATCTTTTGTAAATATATGAGTGGTCTATTATACATTATCATGAATTGAATCTTATAAATTTAATTTAGCTTTCAAATCCATTCTAATTAACAATGTAATTAGTTATTATTATTTTTTTAAAAGCTAAAGCAAGAAAGCTACTTACATGACATTCTAAATTTTTAACTTCAAAATGAAATTTATTATAATATAATGTTTTCTTTCATTTGAGAAAAGAGATTTATTTTTCATTAATAATAATTAGATAAATAAAATTATTAGATAAAATTACGAGATATATAGTTAATTATGTTACATTAATATAATAAAAATAAAGAATATCTTTTAATAATAATGACAATGGTAAAAATATTAGATGATAAATATAAAATTAAATTATTACAATAAGATAAATAAAAGAAAACATTATAATTTTTAATTTCAGCCTAAGTAAATATTATATTTAAAATAAAAAAATTATTACTTTCACATTAAAAGTAATTTTTTGATAAAATATTAGAGTACACATAAGCTTCCCGGTGAAAACACAGTGTATTTTTTAAAGAAAAGATAAAACTTTAACGTTATTTTTTAAGCATTATGTATTTTCAAAATTTCTCAAATTGAATATTCGGACTAATTACGATAACCTGATAAAAATACTTTAAGACTTTAAGGTCTTTTGACAATCCAAAATGTGTTTTCGGCACACCCTAAGGATACTTTTATTTTTAAAATACTGCGTTTCAAATATTTAAGAGTGTCAAAAGACCTTAAAATCTTAAAGTATTTTTATCAAGTTATCGTAATTAGTCCGGATATTTAATTTGAGAAATTTTGAAAATACACAGTGTTTAAAAAATAACTTTAAAATTTTAAGAAAAAATTTATTATTTAAATAATATAATTACTATACCATACATTAACAAATCGATCAATGGCACGATCAATCCATCGATTTGTTACACTCAGAAGCAGGATCCAATCAATCAATTTCTTCAGCTTGTGCTTCAGGTCAATTTCGCACGGAAAGGTAGAATGGTAATTTTCATTTAAAATTTGAAAATCAGTGTCTACTGACAGAGTAGTGCAGTGTCTAAATGTACACCCTTTCTTTTTTCTCTCCGCCGTTTCATTTATTCTCATTCCATTTTTTTTCTACTGAATTTTACTGTTTTGTAGGGAGGCCAGAGTCGCAGCCGCAGGCATTTTTAATTATTTTTTTCTAACTTTCCATTTTTTCCAATTTTTTTCTACTGAATTTTACTGTTTTGTAGGGAGGCTAGAGTCGCAGCCGCCGGCGTTTTTAATTATTTTTTTCTAACTTTCCAATTTTTCCAAAACCGCGGCTCACGGATCACGACTGAATCAAAATCGATTTAAACCGCGGCTTGAAACGGTTGTTTGCGGGTTAATTTATCAGAAGGTTTTTTAATCAGATCGGGCCGAAAAGACAGCGGTTACGGTCGAACTTGAGGTCCGACCGCGAAAGGTCCGACCGCGGAACAAATGACTAACTAATTTGTCAAGCAATTCACTGCATTCACAAATCACAGTAGGCCGAGCTCTTTCTCGCTGTTACAATGTACAACTCGACTCGTTCTCGCTCTCTGTGTCGCTCACTCTCTATTTTCAGGGTTTTTTGAGCGGAGAAACCGGGCGATCCTCTTGGTCTTGGGGGATCTCTGTTGGGTGGGTTTCTCAGTGGGGAAGACGACCGGTTTCTGTTGGTATGATCTTCTGCAGGAATTGATTTGTCTCACTTCTTTTTTTTTTCAGAGTTTTCTACTTGGATAGCATCATTGATTGGTTTTGGTGAGCCGAAGTTGAGCTTGGTTAAATGGGTATTGATTTATGCCCGGCTTTAAGCCGTTCAACTGAGGTCTTGTGTTGGGGGGATTTTGATGCAATTGGGTCTTCTATGGTTTTTGATTTTGGAGAAAATGTTGTTTTCATGGTATTCATATCGTCGTACCTTTAATTTGCAACTTCTCAACTCTGTGGTCTTCCACTGATATGATCAAATCACCTTAAATTTGTTTCTTTCCTTTCATAGGCCTACTTTTCAAGCTTTCTAATGTGGTAATTTCTAACTCTATCTCATTATTTTATAAACATTTTTGTTTTCGCTTTTATTGTTTTTTATCATTTTATTTTTAATATTTTGGAGATGGAACTTCATGCAAAAGGACCATGGTTATCATCAATTTATTTTTCCAATTTTATTGAATATCTCCAATGAAACTAGATCATCAACTACATATCCAGAATACCCAATGCCCAAGCTCATGGACTTTGTTGCAGTTATCTCACCAAATGGATTCTTTTAAGTAAAGAGCTTAGATGAATGCTTTATTCATTTCATAAAATCCTTCTTTAGGTAGACTGCCCATCAATTGGGCATACAAATTTAGGCAGGATGTTTAGAAAATGATATATGGATCTGGTGGATAAAATTTCACCCTGATCATCCTATTTTTATGATCTGGACTTGAGAACTTTACTATTACAGGCTATTTTTTTTTATTCGATCATCTCATAAAGTTCCGATGATTGAATAGAGGAGTTTTGTTGACATTAACCTACCTTTGGGGGAGTTTTTTTTATTGTCTTTCTTTACACTTACGAAGCAAAAATATTTCATAAAATTTTATTTTTATTTTTTATATTATATAAATTTAATAAAAAATATTAATTCTCATAAAATTATTAATATATCAAATTACATTTGATAACTGTTATCAAATAAGTTTTTTTTTTCTTTCACTAAGTTTTAATGTTACTCCTATAATTATCAAACAAGACAACGATGACAGACACAAAAGTAACCCTTGCTCAAAGGTAATCCCACCTCAAGATAACTCCAATAAAATTTACCCCTCATCCAAATCCAGCCTGACGAACATGTTTTCCCTGTGCCCATCCTCGACGGTCCAGATAAATAACATAGAACTTGGGAGACACATGGACGGTTCAGATAGAAAGCATCGGAATTGGGAGCACTGTATAAATTCATACGCCGACCGGGCGACCATGGGTCGTCACATCCAGAAACGCCAACCTACTCATATATTTAATTGGCCAGGGCATTTTCTTCTTCGTTTCTATATTTCTCTTTTCTCGTCTCCGAAGTTCAGTTTGAAACTTTCTAACTTCTCCGGTAACATTCCAAGGCTTTTCTTTTCATTCATTTGTATTTCACATTAATCTCGCCATTTACTGTTTGATTTGTTTACTATTTTTTGCTCGATTTAGTGTTTCTAACAGATTCTGGAATAGGCATCATGCTTCAGAAGTTTAGGTTTTGGTGGTTTTCGTTACCTATTTTGTCAAAATTTTGTATTTGTGTGATTATAAGTGTGAAGGTTTAGTAGTCTGTATTGATGTTCATGCTTATTGAGAAAAGAGTTGCTTAGTTTTTTTTTTCATTTTGAATCTGTAATAGGATACCGGAATCTTTGATTTAGTGGAAAGGCGACTGGAAATTTCACAATCACTTCTTTTCCTTTTTTTTATTGTTGGATTTTGTGATTAGATAGCATATGTGAAGTTTCAATTTATCCAAAGAGATCAGGTCTCTTTTGCGAAATTAAAACCTAGGCTTATCTAATTATGGGCCCACACAGATGCCTGCAGAAAATGGCATGAAATGAATGTTCAGTCTCCAAATTCTTTTTACCAAATTAGTTGGTCTTGATGTAGATGAGTACATTCCTTTTAATTGTTTTTTGTGCTATTGTTCTACAAAATGAAAAATATCAAACCTTTGAACTTGGTAGTTGTTTGATGATTTGATATGTTGTCTTATGGAAGCTCGTAGATGTAGTTGCAGGTGACAAATTCATGAGAAGTCATTGACGGGAAAATGAGCATTGTGCCTAAGGAGACAATTGAGGTCATTGCTCAAAGCATTGGCATTACCAACTTATCATCAGATGTTGCACTTGCTCTTGCTCCTGATGTGGAATATCGAGTTCGTGAAATCATGCAGGTACCCATGCTTGCTTTTGTATCACATGTTTTTTTTTTTTCAATGCTCATCTATTGATTTTTCAATTACTTCGTTATGCACATCATCACCTTTTTGATGCTTCTTGTGTACCATGTACATAAAACTTTGTCAGAAAACATCTTCCAATGCTAATTTTGTTTGAAGAAGAAGAAGATGGGTTGAAGGAATGTGGGGGAAGAAGAAGAAGAGAATGTGGCTTGTGCTCATGGGTAATTGGCTAAGAAGAGAAAAAGTAAAGGAAAGTAAGTGGGTGGGTGGGTGGGCGGGGAGGGGGTTGGAATGGTTGGTGGATCACTTGATGTTCCATTGTTCTTTTTCTCAAAAAGTGTCTTTTTCTAAAAAACCGTTTTTCAATCAAATAGCAAAAAACCAATTCGAACCGCGATTTTATGCGGTTTTTCGGGTAAAACCGCAAACCGTGAACTGCGGTTCACCCATTTAATTTTTTTTTTTTAAACAAAACTTTCCCTTTAAAATATAAAAAATTAATATTAAAAAAATTGGAGATACTTGAAATATAAAAGTGTTTTACCATTTCCATCCCACATCCTTCACTGTTTTGGTATGCTACTTAGAATGTGAAGTTTTAAACAAAAAAATTAATAATTTAATGTTATTTGTAATATATATACATATATATATCTATATATATATATATATATATATATATATATCTTGACTGACTTTGATCGCGGTTGAACCCAACCTTCTTCGAAGACGGTTTGTTAGACGGTCCGGTTCTGATAACATCGACGGTGCGGAATAGAGGTCACTCGGTGGTGGCTGCGACCGAGGAGAAGAGACACCACTTGATGCAGCAGAACCCAAGAGAAAAGGGAACACTCGAGAAATAGGGACACCCACGTAAGAAAAGGCAGGGGCAACAATGCTTGGGAAGAGAGGGTGAGCGCCGGATAGTAACAAGGGTATTGTTCACGAATAGGCGTGGGGGTAGAAATGGCCGCTCGAGCAGCATTGGTGTGCTGCGAACGGATGGCAGGTGGTTGGTTGGTCAAGATTAGGCTCGATCGACGTTCACTGGAGAATCGGTGTTCCCAGTCGGGGTAGGAGAATTGGTGAGGTCGAAACTTCTTTGGCGAGATTGGAAGTTGAATGACAAGTGGCGTGAGCAACAAAATGGGTTGGTGAACACCGTCTTGGTTGCAGTCCTAGTTGGGCGATTCCTGACTAAAGGAAAGGGAGAAGAAGGAAGGAAAAGGGAAGAACTAGGAGAGCACCGTATGCTAGATATTGAGGGAGAGGAAACGAGAATGGAGGAAGTAAAAAGGGTCTAGCTTTGTTTTTTTTTTTTTTAAAAGATAACTTCATTAATGCCGAAAAGAATTACAAAAAAAGGAAAAGAAAAGAAGGCCTAGAAAGTCCACCCGAAACAAAATTACAAAAAATTAGAAACCACTTCAGAATCTAAAAATAACCCTTGACGAGCCAACTCATCGGCAGCCGAATTAGCTGAACGATGAACCCAAGCAATTTTGAAGTCAAAGGAATCTATGTTATACCGAATTCTATCAATTTTATCTAAGAACCTCCATGGACAAATAGAACCCAAAGCCCAACTTACTATAACTTGAGAATCACCCTCAATCAAATACCCATGGATCCCATTCTCCTCCAACTTCAAAATACCACTCCATAAAGCCTCTAATTCTGCCTCAATTACTGACCCGTGAGGAATGTGTCCAGCATAAGAAAATATAGAAGACCCAGAGTCGGAACGAATAATCCCTCCATAACTAGGCAGACCAAGATCACGCATGCAACTACCATCAAAATTCAGTTTGAGAAGTCCGTCAGAAGGAGGACTTCAACAAACTTGATGAGAAGCCCCTAGCTTATGAATAAATGAATCGAACGAAGCCCAATCTCTGCATATATTTGAAATAGAAATATCCTGAAGCTGAGTTGACCCGACCAACCACCAAGTTTCTCGAAACTTAATTAAATCCAGAAGAGAAATTACTGAGCAAACCTTCCCGTGAAACACCCTATTGTTGCGAGCCAACCCAATAGACCACATAATGCTTAATGTAGTTACACTCCACAACGTGCGCCGAAAGGAGCTACCTGACACCAACACCTCTTCATTGAAAAGATCACCCCACGAAAGAGGAAGGTAGAAACTGATGCCTAACAGCTGGAAGAAATGCATCTGACACCAACACCTCTTCATTGAAAAGATCACCCCACGAAAGAGGAAGGTAGAAACTGATGCCTAACAGCTGGAAGAAATGCATCCAAATCTGATAAGAAAAATTACAATGCGAATTTTGGGTCTAACTTCTGTACTTCCAACACCGGGATTTTGCCTGTCTCTAGCGATTCCTGCGCGATGTCGCTGACTAGGAGGAGGGATTCTTTCTTCTTAAGTGCCAGTGGACTTCTATCATAATCTACCTGAAGGGCGCACAACAACTGTTAGTTGAAAGATGGAAGGTCCACCTTCATACAATAATCTCTTTTGTGATCGTGCATCTCACGATCTACTTGTCTCCACTTGCGCCGCACAAGGCTTTCCACGTCATCATTGCTTGAGTAGTCAACGTAAGCGGGTCGAGTGTGGGACATGTGGGGTCTCCTACCCTATTGTCACAAGCATCGTCCCTAAGTGGGACATGTCGATCATCTAAGCGGTTTGGGTTGAGATTCATGATGAGTCGCATCACCGATGCTTGCAACCCTTGCATGCTTTGCCGTAATTCGTTGAACTCGGCCTGGCTGACGACTCAATTTCCCGTGGTCACCGAACTAATGGGGAGGCCATTAGATTTGAGATCCCACCCTTGAGTTGCTGTCCAATTGAGGCTCTGAATATCACTTGATGCGGAAGAAAAAGGATCGATCGAAGAATGGGCGAGACTCGATCAACGAGGAGAGTCAAACGGGTCAAGAGGGACCCAAGTCTTGCTTCGGATAGGCAAAAGCGGTTGTGTAGCACCCTTTTCGAAATTTAAAACATAAACTGGGCAGGAACAATGTGGAACAAAGGTCGCTCGGTGGTGGCTGCGACCGAGGAGAAGAGACACCACTTGACGCAGTAGAACCCAAGAGAAAAGGGACCGCCTGAGAACAGGGATGCACATGTATGAAAACGTAGGGGCAACAACGCCTGGGAAGAGAGGGTGAGCGCTGGACAGTAACAGGGGTACTGTTCACGAACAAGCGTGGGGGCGGAAGTGGTTGCTCAAGCAGCGTTGGCGTGTTCTGTAACACCCTGCCCTTTTTCACTTACTTTCTGAAAATCAGAATCTATTTTTTTTAAAAGTGATAGAGAGCGGGACGTCACGACGCGAGCTAAGTCTGAGCTTCTAAAGCTCGACCCTTAACTGCCCAAACCTATGTGTGCATGGACTAAGTCCATGAAAACGGTTCACACATAGTACTTTATAATCTTTGCGGAATATAACTTAATCTAACTGCAGATTGTAATAAAACCTAACTCTAGTCCATTTATTTTAGATAGCAAAGTACTTAGTCATTTATCCAAAATTACCTTAACTTAATCATTCAATCAAACCATTCCAAACCATAGCAATAGTATCTAAGTTATTACATGTCCATGGTAACTTAACAAAATATAATAAATAAAATCCATTCATATATCCAAGCTCCTATGCTTGGTTTCTTTCACGATCCTCGATCCGTTCCTTTCCTGTGCCATTCACTAGGGTAGAAGTAGGGCGTTAGAACAACGCGCCCACTAGAAATTCTAGGTAGGGCTATCACATGGGTTAGTATCAAATATCATATAAAATATCATATCACCAAAATCATGTAAAATCATGTCATGCCATATGTCTTATACAATGAGTCCCACCCATCACATTCCATGTAACCTCTTGATGGAATTCTCCTCATCAAGGTATCCCCACAGTGGTCTTTTGGACGCCCCGACGGAGTGTGGCCTCCGGATTCTACTTAATGGCATTATACACATCAAAGTCTTCCCACGATTGCCTTACTGACGCCCCGACGGAGCGTGGTCTCCAGTTACAAATTTCCCTCCCATGCCATGCATGAGATGTACATGTCCATATGCTATGTAATGTAAATATCATAGCATTAAAAACTTCACTTTTGAAACATAATATAATTACAACATAAACCATCAAATAAGGTAAAACCATATACATATCCATGTTTCAATAAGGTAGAATCCTACCAAGACCACTAAGTGTCCTTGCTTCTTAAACCGTCGACCGCTCACGATCGCGTTCCACTTGTAAGGTCTCGTTACCTTATTTACACAACAATCAATCAAACCAACAACCCATTTGATTCACATCAATGTCTAAGTCCAAAACTCAACCTTGTGGGGTTCGGCCACACACCATGGCCGAACCTCACCCTTTTTAATTTAGACCATTTTATTTAACCGATCTCATCCAAGTGACCCATTTAAAAACCCTTAATCTACCAAATACACCTTGGTGAGGTTCGGCCATACAACATGGCTGAACTTCATCATCTTGGTTTTGGTCCTTTCTTTTCAACCTTTTGATCTTTCAAATCCAATCCTTGCCATTCTTGATTCATAAAACCCAACACTTTTAAATCAGCCATCCAACCTTATCAACACTTCAAATATATAAAACATTTTCCATGGGGTTCGGCCATACAACATGGCCGAACCCTTGGTTCATTATTTTCATTTATTTTCCATCTTGCCATTGATCCAATTCTTAGTTTCCACTTCATTCATATGTCCATAAAATAAACCATAGTGGGGTTCGGCCATACTCCATGGCCGAACCTCACTCATTTAACTTGGGTCCCCTTTTAATCCTTGATCTATTATTTCCACCCATTAACTTTATTAAAACAGTCCATAAAATTCAGTAACCAAAGCATCCCTCATCTAAGCATACATAAGTCCCCATTTTGATCCACAAAATGTTTCATGGGGTTCGGCCATACACCATGGCCGAACCCTATGATATCTAAAACCCATTACTCCATGATTTCAATACCATTTTTAAGTCCAAAACTTGTGTTCATGACTAAATAATTCATTAACATGAACAAAACCTTAAATCCACCAAATACTCCTTAGTGGGGTTCGGCCATACAACATGGCCGAACCTCACCATTTTGGTTTTGGTCTCTCTTTCAAGTCCTTTGCTCTTTTAACTTAAATATAAGATCATGACTTCTTGATTAATTAATCTTATTACTTATGCACCAATTGTTTAACATACATAATAATCTAAGTCCGCTTAAACATTACTCCATTTAATCCTTTCCAAGTCCTTGGCAACCTTCCATGGTGTTCGGCCATACACTATGGCCGAACCCATGGTTCATGGTTCTTTCATCCCATATCATTTTTATACCATGTAGAATGATTAACATTCTTTAACATGCATCCTCCATTTTCATGTTCATAATATACACTCTAGTGGGGTTTGGCCATTCACCATGGCCGAAGCTCACTCATTTAGCTTTTGTCCCCCTTTAACATCTTAGCCATTATAACATTATGGTTTGGCCATGCAATGGCCGACCCATGCTTTACCCATATATCCATTTAAAAATCCTTTTAAGACATTCATAATGTTCCATGATCTTTATCCCTCAAAACCTCCAAAAATAACCAATATCTTTCCATGGGGTTCGGCCATACATCATGGCCGAACCCTATGGTTCCTTATCTCCTCTTTTAAATTCAATAGCCATGATTTTAACCCTTGATAGGTTCGGCCATACAATGGCCGAATCATGTTTCCTTAACCATCTTATTTAACAAGAGTTTATTGAGCACTTACCAATCCCGCGACTCCTCCAATTTGTTCTTTACTCCGGCTTGTTCCTTTCCTTCCTTAGCCTCTCCTTCTTCTTGATTCTTTGGCCGAGACTAACCTTGCTGGAAACCCCTTGTAGTGGTTCGGCCAGGGTATTGATTTGAGAGAGAGAGAGAGAGAAACTTGGCCTTGGGTGAGAGTGATAAAACCTTGAGATGCAAACTCCTTTGCTCTAAGTCCACTTTGTCTTGGTGGAGTGATCAGCCAAGGAATGATTTGTGTGAGAGACAACCAGCCAAGGTTCCTTGTCTTGAGAGGTGAAAAACGGCCAAGGGAGGGAGAGAGAGAGAGAGGATGAATGGAAACTAAGTAATGAGGGTTGACCAAAGGTGGTGTCCCTTGATGGCATCCCTTGGTAACTCCCCTCCCCATTCATCTCCCTCACTTATTCCATTTGGGTCCCAACGGTTTTGGCTCTTGAGTTTCCATCTAAGATGGGAAACCCCCATGCTTCCAACGTGTGGTGTATTTTGAATTTGAAATCTTGGTGTAACCTCCCCTCATCTTCCTCCTCTCATTAATGTTTCATGTGGGGGTTTCATCTTTGAGATGAAACTCCCCCCCCATGCTTTCCCTCCAACGTGTGGAGTGGTGTTTGAGTTTGAAACTACAGCCCTTCAACTCCCCCCCCCATGCTTTCCCTCCAACGTGTGGAGTGGTGTTTGAGTTTGAAACTACAGCCCTTCAACTTCACACTTCACTCCGTTGAGATAAATATCTCCATAATTTCCCATCCAACTCATTTGACTCAACTCACCCATTTAACTCATCATTTTAATGCCAACTCACTCACTTGATTGTCTTTCCATTTTAATTCACTTGACTCAACTTAATCATTTGATTTCCTGTCCAATTCAAATCAGCCCCAACCAAAATAAGCTTGGACTCACTTGGCGGTCAACCAAGGCAACCATGACCCATTGGGTCCCAATTGAGCCTTTTGACCCAATTAGCCACCTTGACCCATTTAGATATATTTTACCCATTTACCCTACATTGAACACTCATTCCATAACCATTGGGTCTTAATTGGGCCATTGCCCAACACTTCACCCATCTAAGGTCCATGTCCATTAATTCATAATTTAAATGGACAAAATTCACGTAAATTGATATCCTGAAAATCCAGGGTGTTACATGTTGTAAATGGATGGCAGGTGGCGTACGCTGGTCGGTCAAGATCAGGCATGATCGACGCTTGTTGGTTCAACAGGAACACAGGGGTTCCCGGTCGGGGTAGGCCTAAGCGTCTCTAGTGAACGGTGAGTGGTGAGATGGGCATGAGCAACAAAATGGGTTGACGAGCACCATCGTGGCTGGGGTCCTGGTTGGGCGATTCCTCAGTACAGGAAAGGGAGAAGAAGGAAGGAGAAGGGAAGAGCAAGGAGAGCGCTGTTTGCTGGATATTGAGGGAGAGGAAGACGAGAATGGAGGAAGTAGAAACGGTCTTAACTCTGATTGAAAAGGAATTTGATTCTGTTACAACCCCGATCGGGGTTTTATACACAAGCATCTAAAAAAATGGAAATAAAATCAAAATGAAAAAAGTAAAAGAAGAAAGAAATAAAAATGGAAACTGGTTATGCTCAACGGTTTCCTTCTTTGTTCAGCGGTGGTTCCGTTGGCGTTTCGAAAAACCCCTGGGTTTCCTTTCTCGCTCGATGGCTGTTTCTGAAATCAGGGATTTCCTTTTTGCTCACACGTGCTACACAGTTTTATTACAAGTGGTAACGGAAGGAGGATCATGTCGTAAGAAGGTTAAGGAGAGATGGAAGACTTAGGCTTATGGAACTTGGATGTTTAATGTTGATGTGGCACCAAGAGGGGGACCAATAGGTATGGAAGGTCTTTTGGAGATGATTAGTATGATGCACATGCCTTGCGGATGGAACCCCACCTAAATCTAATTTGAAACCATTGTTCAGCCAATTATGTGGCTTGTCATGGGTACAATCTAGAGATCCAACCAATTTATTATGCAATCCATTACCTTGCTCAACTGTGGACATTGTTTGATTATCCAATTGGGCCCATACACTAATTCACTAATTATGTGTTACACCATTAGCATTCATGCACCATGTATATTGGAAATTGGAAGAATCAAAATAAAAGTGAGTGGACAAATTGGAAGAAAATGGTATGTGGAAACCTCAATGATAGAGGATGTGTTTGGTAACTATTAGATTCTATGTAATAATAAAATCTTGTAAGGAATAAAACTTGAAGATAGATAAAAATGTTGTCAAAGTAAATTTCTCTTTGGCAATTGCAAGAACATTCGTCTAATAAAGATCTAGGTGTTTGGTAGTTGCTGAAGATTATGCTAGATTAAAACTTTGTTGTTTAATATTTATTTTTTTGATGACCGAAGGTGTCGAACCATCTCACCCGACTAATCCTTCGGGGCATGTGAAAACCTCCCAATCCACACACACCAGGTAAAACTATGGGGAGTGGCCCTTTGGGGTTGAATGTGAATAAAAAACAAGACCCCGCTTCCTGAGGCAGGTTCTTGGCCGTCAGGCCAACCCCTCAGGAATTCAAATTTAAATAATTTATGAACTGTTTTCTTGTTTAAAACAAGGGTTTAGCATTAAAAAAGAAGTGAGTGGATATCCAAATTCATTGGACAACCAATCAGAAAATTTTAATGTAAATTAAATTCAAAATTTACAAGTGTTAACTTTTAGTAAATTCAAACTGAGAAAACAATAACCAACCAAACTTTAATGCAAAATAAATTTAAATTTGACGTATTATATTTTGATCAAGTTTAACTTAACTTATATAACGTCAAACAATCTGTTTACAAATGATGTATCCAAATTCAGCCCAGAGTCATCTAAACTAAGTTAGGAGAAATTGGGAGCAAATGTCCAAATTCAGTCCATAATAATCTAAATAAAAATTGAAGAATCTGGTTAACAAAAATCCAATTTCACCCACAATTCTCCGTATTTAGCCCATAGTAAATTGAAAGGAAACTAAAAGAAAAATTGGAAACAAGCGTTGATTCATTCCACAATTATTCAAATAGAAATTGAGAAAACTATGAACAAGCATTGAAATGTAGATCACAAACATTCAAATAGATAAATAGAAATTAGGGTGATTTAGAATCATTCAGAAAAATAAAGAGATTAGGGTAATTTAGAAGCAACCCTCTAAATTCAACCTATGTTCATGAAAGTGAAAGTGATTAAAAATCAAATATGCAACTACCAATGCATGATCACTGAAAGTGATTTCTTTTTACTTCTTTAATTGAAATGTTGAACCATTCTTGACATGCAGGAGGCTATCAAGTGCATGCGTCACTCAAAGAGAACGGTCTTGACAACAGATGATGTAGATAGTGCACTTAGCTTGAGAAATGTAGAGGTATTTTCTGTTTTTTTGAATGGTAATGTAGAGGTGTTTTCTGTTAAGCAAATGTGAGCATATATGAACTACCAACTGTTAGATAGCATGGTGTCTCAGTGTCATCATCATTATCATTAGCGTTTTTGTGCTTTTCTAGTTTTCTTCACCAGCAAAAAACTTATTTTGTTGTTTATTCCAGTATCTTGGAGATGCTCACAGTTCAAATAGCTCTTAAATTTTACTTTGCTTTGACCACTTGTCATTAGTCTTGCATATTGCATCTCATATAATATCCTTTAACCAGCAACAATATCATTACCTTTTATGGGCTTATTACTTAACCTAATTGATCTGCCTGCATTTCCTTATTTTCCTGGTAGGGACTTTATATTTTTCGTCATCATTGTTACTTTTTAGGTGGGAGAAGATCTTTAACACCTTATTTTATCATCAAGCGTCAATCTCAGTTTAATGTATTAGGTTTACTTCATGTTTTTCCTTAAATGTGGTATGAAATAGCTGACCATTATCTATGACCTAGCACAACCACTCAACATACATGAAGAATAGCTTATATACGAGTCATCCACTGGTTCTCCACCACGCAACATGGAATTTGATCTAAAAAAACCTTGGAGTGAAGGATGCCTCTAGTTATCAAAACTCAAAATCTTGCCCTACTTCCAACCAACAAAAGCCTCTAGTCTTGCCACAACAAGGCCTTTCCAAACAAGTACCTCTTTGATAGATGTGGAGGTTCAGGGATATGAGCCTGATGAAAACATCCATTTCCAATCTCTGATGTGTTCCATTTTAAAATCCTTCTAATATCATCTTCGCAAACAAAAAAAAAATCATTAAGAAATTCAATATATTTCTGCACATCCGGGTTAATAAATACTGGAACTGTGTAGTCATCCACACATTTGTCTTGGTCATCTGATTCATACATACATAAATACTGAAGTTGTAAACTGAAATGTTTCTCCTATGGCACCATGCTTCTCAATGTTCTGAAACTTGAAGGGATCACTTAAGATTTTTTATATTCTACTTGTAACATTATCTGGTGATTCTAACTTCTAATTTCCACCTTTGAATGTTTAAATTGGCCTATCTGTATTTGTAAGGGGATTGATGGAGTTGGTCACAAGTTCGAGCATATATGGTAGGATTTTATTGGATGGGTTAGATTTTAACCAAACTTTGGATAATGTCATGGCGTGGATGGAAAGGGAATTCGAAGAAGAGGAGGTAACAGGGGTATTGAAAGAAATGAAGGGGATAAGCACCTGGACCGGATGGATTCAACTTCTAGATTTATTAAGGAGTGTTGAGATATTATAGGTGGTGAATTTATGAGAATGTCTAAAAAAATTCTTGAAAGAGGTGTTATTAATAAGGAATTGAAAGCCACTTTAGTTACATTGATTACTAAAAGAGGGATGGACGGAGTTAATTCATTATAGATCAATTAGCCTTGTAGGATGCATCTACGAACTCTTGGTCAAGGTGCCGGCAAGCAGAGTTAAGAGTTGCTTTGACAAATGTGGTTGGTGAGATGCACAGGGATTTTATATAGGAGAAATAGATGTTTGGATGGAGTGTTGATTTCAAATGAGGTCATTCACAGTAAGGAGAAAGAGGAAGGAGGGTTTGTTGATGAAAATAGATATGGAAAAGGCTTATGGTCGTGTAGAATGCGATTTTGTTGGCTAGAAAAGGTGGATACACGTGTTATTACCTAAAAAGTAAAATAGAGAAGAAGAAGAAGAAGAATAAGAAGAATGTGCCATGGAACATCCTATTCAGTTCTAGTGAATGGGTGCTCACTCAATTGATTAACATGATAAGGGGGATTAAACAAGGGATACTATATCTCCCTTTATCTTTACAATGGCGATGGAAGGTTTTAATAGATAAATGATGATTCCTACACAGATTGGGATTGTTAAGGGAAGCCCAATTATTTCTCATTTTCAATTTGTTGATAATACCTTCTTATCATGTGAAATCTCGAGGGGTTTGAATATTTGATGGGTGTTAGAGTAGTTCTTAAATGCTTTAAATTAATTACGGGGTTGAAAATCAACTTGGGCAAGTACCATTCAAAAAAAAAAAATCAAAGGGCAAGTATATGTTGCTGGGTATTGTGATGGATGATGTTGGGATGGGTGTGGGAGTTGGCAAGGTCAATCAGATGTAGGGTCAAAAATTTACCTATGAACTATTTGGGACATTCAATGGGAGCGAGCCCATGGTTGAAAAAGTGTAGGATCTATTGTGTTAGGAATAATAATATGAATTAAAATCAGAACGGAACAATCCACACAAATCGAACACCGGGATTTTTCTTGGTATGGCTAAATCTGCCTACGTCTACGGAGCGTATAAATTATATTATTCAGAGAAGAATAAAGTACTTAGATCACAAATTGTAAAATTTACCCCCAAAAACTGCTAAGTTTGCATAAAATGGGATTTGAATACAACATTACATCATTTTCATAAGATTAGGTTGAAAGATTTGACAACAATAGTGCATCAGTTTCTTGTTCTAGAAACTACAATTCTTCCTATGCCAAAAGTTGGCTACATATTATGGAGTCTTGACAGTGTTAATGGTAGCATATTTGGGATTGCACTGTATCATAGTGACATGTAGCTGAAGTTCACAGTTCACAAAAACGTGCTTTTGTGACAAGACAAAGCTTTAAACATGCAACTTGCATTATGGGTTGTCATTTGTTCTTGTTTGTGTTTCTAACAAACTTAAACACATTTATGCTTGCTTACTTATATCTGTTGATCTTCTCTCAGCCAATTTATGGTTTTGCTTCTGGGGATCCTTTGCGGTTCAAAAGGGCCGTTGGGCATAAGGATTTATTCTATATTGATGACAAAGATGTTGAGTTTAAAGATGTAAGACTCTCCCACAAAGGAAAAATTGGCATTTGCTGGTTTTTTAATTTAAGTTCTTCGGGTTATATTCATGTAATTTGAGATGTGCAGGTTATTGAAGCACCTCTACCGAAAGCACCACTTGATACTGCAGTTGTAGCTCACTGGCTGGCCATTGAAGGAGTACAGCCAGCCATTCCAGAAAATGCTCCTGTCGAAGGTTTTTCTTTCAACTTTCCTTTGCTTGATAGGACCTATGCTATTTTAAGGCATCATTTGTTTCCTTAAGGTATAAATTGCTTTCAGTAGTTTATCAAACTTTTTTGAAGCAAAATACCCTCTTGCGATGCTTATGAGAAGGATCATCCATTATATTCGATTGGCAGCACTGGGAAAGTATTTAAGTAGTTTTCAGATATCTTACTGGAGCATAGTAGGAGTGTTGGGTGTGGCAATGATCAAATTATTGTGAATCACTAAATCGTCTACCTTGCATAATCTATTTTTTGAAAGACCCTAGTATTACCAGGTGTCCTTTTAAAAATAAAAATGTATTGCTCACTGTCTTTCTTAAAAGTTAAAACTGCTGATAGCGTGGAGGGAAAATACAGAAATTCTTTTGTCATGCTTCCTTTTAATGCAAACCGGTAATCCCAGTTTTTTGATAATGGAACTCTGCCCACCCACCCCCCCACCCCACAAAAAAAAAGAAAAAAAAGGACGTGGTTGGTAATGGGAGTACATTTTGTGTATACTGCAAGGGCAGTGTATTTATTTTTCTTGGTTTCCAATGCTTTGCTGTTGATATTGTTGATATTTATAACCTAAAGATTCTCTCAATTGGGGAACACTCTTTTGTTGGACAGTAGGAGAATAAGTTTATTATGTAGAGTAAAACATGAAATCAAAATGTACAGTGGGTTTTTATTTTTTCAAGTAATTAGAAACAACTGTGCAGTATAAGAGATACGTACTATACTCTAAAAATTCCCACATATAATCAAACCACATCTTAGAAGTTTCCCTAAGGCTAATGTCAAGAGCTAGGATTGACACAGTAGTCCCTATGAGTTCTTTGTTTAACCAAGAAATCAACAATGCTGTCAGCATTCAACTGAACATGGGAGGATCAAAACTGATAAAGATATTTTTCTATCATCACAGCACTTGTAGCCCCTTCAGAGATTAAAAAGTTTGAGCACAGCAAAGAAGATGGAATTCCAGTTGATATTAAACTGCCTGTTAAGCATGTGTTATCTAGGGAACTCCAGGTAAATAATTATATATTTCTATTTGTCATTGTAAAGTTATCTAATCTAAGAAAATAATAGTTCCTGCTCTGCAGCAATGCTCTTTTCCTTCTGCACACCATCTGATGGTTCATATATTCAAAGCATTTATGTGATGGGCCCTACTGTGGATACAGGATGCCTGAAAGTGTCCAGGTTGGGGATCTCAGTATTCCATTCTTTGGCCTTTTTCAAAACCATCTTAACCATTTAATAGTAGGCCATGCAAGAAGAGTGAGCATCCCTGTTAAAAACAGGAAAAGAAAAAGACTCTTAAGTGAGGATTTTCCAGTCTGGAGATTCTTTGGACATTTTCCACATTTAGGACCATATGTACGTGGATCAAAATCATTTATTCATTGCTATATATCTGCCCTTCCTCTCTACTCAAAAGTTACTTTTTATGCTTTACCTTGTCCTGAGTCCTTATGGTTGATGGTGAAGTTGTACTTTGAGAAGATCACTGAGCTCATTGTCAGTCGGTCTGACTCTATTCTCTTCAAAGAAGCATTAATAAGTTTGGCTACAGATTCTGGACTTCACCCCTTGGTTCCTTATTTCACATTCTTTATTGCAGATGAGGTAAACCCTAAAGCTTATTGCATGAATTTTGTATTGTATTTAATGAAATGGGTTCCTTCTTGCTCCATTTGACTTAATTTCTTTCAAATTCAGGTTACTCGGAGTTTAAATGATCTTTCTCTTCTATTTGCATTGATGCGCGTTGTCAGAAGCCTTCTCCAAAACCCACACATACACATAGAGCCTTATGTAAGTTGTTTTATGTTGATTTGTACAGCGATGTGGATGAATTTCAACTTGTAGTTTTTCCTTTTCAGAAAACCTACAGGGTTTTTTTGAGTGTTGGGACTCAACTGTGCAAGTGTCAATGACTAGGGGAATTGTGACTGTTAATCTGGTGGAGACTCATATTGAGTGGCCATAACTCAAAGGTTATTTTAATCACCATTTTAGAATCATACTATTTCTAGTGTTGTTTCTCTTGTCCTCTGAATGTGGACTGGTAGTTATTCTTTTCCAATCGGTTTTTAGCAGTCCATTTTCTGGCTGCTAATTGATGTGTCCAATAATAAGAATAACAGAGATCTTTCATCAAGCTCTCTGCCGTCATTGTTTGAGAATTAGAAAGATCCTTTTTGAGGGTTTTTTCTTCTTTGTTTTTTTTTTTTTTTTGGGGGGGGGGGGGGGGGGGTGCTTCTACTTATTTATTTTATTTTCCTTGATTCTTCATTCCGATTTTCTATCCCTCTGTTTCTATTTATTCCATCCCATCATTCCTTTAGTCCTGTAGGTTTATTCTTGTAGAATCTGACTCATTTTCTCATCGAGGGAAGGGCATGAATTGCAATAACTTTTTTCCTGCTTCAATTTGACATGGTGACGATCAAGAAAATTCTTCTGATTCTAGACATGTGACATGTAATATGTACGATGAAGATGCTCGAACCTTGCTGTAACTATCCCCATTATCTTGTACATGCAGTTTATTGTCTGTTTCATTTTTCTTTTGGAATCCATTGGAAAAAGAGCCAATGTATTAATATGTCATGTTTTGCCAATAGCATCCAAATTTACAACCACAGGTTTGGATTTGGATATATTGCTTGAAAAAGTCCGTTATGTGAAGTAGCTTCAGTTTTAATTTGTGTTAGTGCTATTGCTACTTATCTTCTTTATGAGACATTAACTTTTATTTTTTATTTTTCAGTTGCATCAATTGATGCCGCCCATATTTACCTGCCTTGTTGTCAAAAGGTTGGGGCGTAGGTTTATAGACAACCATTGGGAGCTTAGAGACTTCACTGCAAACTTGGTTGCTTCAATTTGCAAAAGGTAGGATCCTTGATGCTGAGGCTTATGATTTTCTCCTTCCCACATTTTGTGGCTGGTGGTAACATAAACCAAGTCAATATAATCATATTAGTAGCCTACGCCATGTAATATGTAATTATATGTGCATAATGATGCTGTACATATGTAGTGCAGTTATTGGTTCTAACATTATAAATCCAAGATTTTCTTTGCTATATGCTATTTGTAAATGATGTAGAACTAATTAGTGAGATAAGATATCAGCTAGATCGTAAGCCTATAATGTGGAGGAAAGCTTTTGAGGCAAATGGTTTGAAAATTTGGTGGATAGAGGAGAAACACATGGGTGTAAGTTTAGTAAATGTGAGAGAAGGGAGATGTTCATATTAAAGCTAGAAATGACTTAGTACCATCTAGTGAGACATTCCAATATGTGGGCACAACTATGGATCAAAAGAAGGTTTGATTTGGATATAACTAGTAGGTTGGGCGAGTGATGTCCTAGGAGAAAAGGCATGTTAGACAGGACATGGATTGATGTGGTAAGATAGGACATGATAGATGGTGGATGACATATAGAATGGTTGATAGGGTTGAGTGGAAAGTAGAACTTGGGAAGCCAACCTAAGATAAGATTGGACAAATGGATTGATGCAGGACAACTAACAGGGTTACCCTAAATACCTAAATGTGGTTCTCTAAAATTAAAAGGGATGAAAATAATGCACTCTAAATTTAAAATGGGCTAAAATTAAACTCTAATTGATACTTGCAATTAATTAATATAAGATTTATCACAAATAATCTTGCAAATATTAAGAATATACTGAGTTTAATAGAAATAATGGGATCCAAAAGATCATGCATTAAATGGATTAAATGGGCATATGGTTTGAAATAGTAAAATAAGGAAAACTAATGGTTGGCTGGGAACAAAGAGAGGGCCGATGGGTGTAAAAGGGGTCTCTATGGCTTACGGCTTAGTGGGAGATGTAAAAGGGGACTGGCGGAAGTAGGAAGGGGTTGTGGGGGGCCACGAAAGCTAGGAGGGAAGAATATTTAGGGATGGCGACAAGGTGAAAAGGGTCTAGGAAGGGAGCCGATGGACTGATAGGGTGTTAAAGGGTTGTAACAGTTAAAGGCAAACTGGTTGGGATCTAATGGCTTCGGCAGTAAGGGAAAGGTTTGAAGGGTTCACAGCAAGGTACGTGGGATTGGGAAAGGAGAAAAAGAAAACAAAGAAAGAGAGAAGAAAGGAGAGAAAAAGAGGATGGATAGTACCTGGAGATTGAAAGATGGTAGCCTCGCGCTAGGCCTCACGCCAAAGGAATCGCTCTCAAGTTATTTTCATCTCACAAAGCGGAAGAAAACTTCAATTTCATTCATCAACTGATTGCCCTAAAGAGGCTTACAATGTATTTATAATAAACACACCAACAAAATGACGAAAATACCCCTAAATGTAAAATAAAACAAAATACCTTCAAATAAATAAATAAAATACATCAAACCAAATAAGTAATAAAAATAAAATTGATGAATCATATGCTCCAAAATGCTCGGCATCGTGGATTTAATGATACTGATTTTTTGGTTCTACAATATTCCTCCCCCCTCCCTTTTTGACCGCATTCGCACATACATAGAAGATCTGAAGTATGGACCATTCATCATTCATTTTTTGGGAATTGGCCCTATAATGAAAACCTTGTGCTATTTGACTTAAGTTGGGTGTGTGATCCTACATTTTAGTTGAAGAGTTTTTGGTTGATACAATTGGATGGTTAGAAAGAAGATCAAGCAACAGGTTGGTTTTGGGCAAAACCTCCCTAGTCTCTTGAATATACATCCCTTGTTTGCAGTCTTGAGATTGTTAACATAAGAAAACGCCACAGGTTGAGATTAGAATGTCTAGTTTTTAGGTCATGCCCTAGTCATCCATATCCATGATCTAAGTTGCATGGGTACGGGTACGAGTGTCAGTATTGGACATGGGTATGAAGTATTGGACACGGCGACCCCAAAAAATAGGACATTGGGACATGGCATCATATTTAGATAAAATTAAACTTAAGTTTATTTTAGATGAAAATAAAGTGTGAAAATAACACCAATAGAAAATAATGTACTAGTTTTATGATAGTTTTATTTTAAACATTTAGGTGACAAATATTTAGATATTTTGATTAGGTTTTAAGAGGGAAAAGGTGTCGGACACACATACCCGTGGTGGACACTTGTAGACACTCGTACTCATTCTTCATGGTTTTTTTTAACATTGATTTCTAAGACGACTAAAATATTACAACACCTTTCCCCTCTTAAAATGTAATTAAAATATCACTATATTTGTCACCTAAATATTTAGAGTAAAACTAGTATATCATTTCTATTAGTTTTATTTTCTACCAAATTTTCATTTAGAATAAACCTAGATTTAATTTTATTTAAATATGGTGCCGTGTCTCTTTGTCCTATTTTTTTGGAGTTGCTATGTTGGACACTTCACACCTGTGTTGGACACCGACACTTGTACTTGTAGCCATGTAACTTAGCCGACAAGTGGTACATGCTAGGACAACGAAATACCCCATATAACTTTATGCAATGCAAGATAATGAACATGTAAAAGATATCCCAAAACAGAAAAGAATATATCAAGAAGCAAAAAACAATAAGAGTTAAAGCAAATAACACACTGATATGCGTTTGAACGTCTAAGAGAAGATGCGATATGAATTTAAGGCCCTTTCTCGTAATCCTAGATTATGTGTCCTCCAAAACAGTTCAAAGGTAGGCCAAAACCTTAGAATCCCAACTTAGGGTTGGAACACCTTCAACGAGGGAAAATCTAATTAGATCAAGGGTTTCAAATGCCAAAATGGTGTCAAACAAGGGTTGTTTAAAAAGGGTGCCAGGTAGCACTTATCAGGAGGGATATGGGGCGACAACAGGGGCAAAACGGGGTGAAATGGTCCTATGCATATGGTCATATGGACCTGTACCAAACAGTTGGGTCCTGGCAAGGTTTTGGTGGCTGGTGGTGCAGTTGGGTTTTGGTTTGGTTGGGGTTAAAGTTTGGGTGAAAACAGGGTAAAAACGGGAAGTAAGAAGGGGAAAATTGGCCAAAAAAGAAAGAAAAGGAGGAGAAAAAAAAAAATATAGAGAGGAAAAGGATAGAAGGTTGCAAGGAAGGGAAGAGAAGAAAAAAGAGAACAAGAAGAGTACCTTGGCTCACATAAGGGATGGATGGCCTCATACCAAAGCTTGCTAAGATGTTCTCAATCAATCATTCATTCCTTCCAACTGTCTCTTTCAAGATTATTTATAAAGAAAAAAGACTCTTTAAGAAACCCTAGACACATGTGACTCAAGGCACACATGTAGACAACTAAAACCATAAGTAAATAAATATATCTGTAACAATCTTAGAATACATATAAGCTAAACAATATAAGTCTAATGAAATAGACAAAGACAAATGCCCAGATGACACTGTATCGATGGTGAGATCAGTCTAATCTACAAGCATACTGTTCGAATGATGTGAATGGATGGACTTAGCTGAATCATCAAATCCACTGCTAGATCAGTGCATGATTTGGACAATCTATTCTAGTTGTCTTTGGTAGCAGGCTTAAGATACCCACGTCTAGCCATATATAGATATAATAGATGGTCAGTGACCTCTCCGTCTACATTGATAAACATGAAATCTTCTGTTGATGTCCTCATCACATGTCAAATTGAATTAATTAATTATTTTTAAAAGAAAATACATGATCCAGACTACTCTCTCTCCCTTTTGGGGTTTTTTTCGCGGGGGGGTGGGGGGGCAGCTCTGAAATTGGAAGGTGTGGTTTTAAGGCCACCAAAAGGTGTGCAAAAGAAAATTTCCACATTTTTGTTGAGTATAATTTCTGAAGACCAAGTTGGGTAGATTGATGAAAAAAAAGGTTGAGAAAGGAGAATGTGTGGTGAAGCCTAAAATGATTGAACAACATAAAAAAACTTTTGTGATGCAGTTTGTTTTGAAAATTTTATATTACAGACACTTCCGCAACCCTGTATGTCAATGCTCATACAAACGTTTAGGATTTCTTATTTTTCCTGCTTTTTCTTTTCCTTTTTTATTATTGTTCTTTCTTTCTTTCTTTCCTTTTTTCTTTTTGTTTGAGGGTGAGAGAAGGGGGGAGGGGGGAGGAAGGAGATTATAAAATAATTTGACAAGGCTTATACATTCAGCCTTTGTATGACAGCGATTTCTAATTTTACGTTTACCGGCTTTCTTTTGTGCCTTGAGACGGAAAAGTTGCCTTAACATATCTCATCTCTCTGCTTCTTTTCTTACTGATGGTCATTACTTTGATTCTATTATCATAGGTCATTTCTCTAATAATGTGGGTGTTATTGTTTTCTTGGTTGGAAATATATATTTTATATTAAGTGCAAAGTTTTATTTACATAGACAAACCCCGTAACAGTAATGTGGTTGTATTATTACTTTCGCAAGTTAGTTACTTTTTTTTCGCTTGAAAAGGTATGGGCACACGTATCACAATCTCCAGACTCGCGTGACAAAGACTCTGCTCAATGCATTTTTGGATCCAAAAAAAGCAATGACTCAGCATTATGGTGGGATACAAGGATTGGCTGCATTGGGACCTAATGTGGTAACATCTTTTTTCTTTGCTTACGATTTTGTTTGAATGTAAAATACATTTAGAGATGGGGGTGTGTTCCACCTAAAAAACCAGGTGTGTTGTTTTGCATCTCCATTGAGATGTTTTTAAACGCCATTTGAGGCAACTAAAAAGATGTGTGCATATGGACAAATAAAAAAAAAAATGTCAAGTGGTATGGACAAATATCCTTTCCCATTGAGAAATCCATACTGCCTGAAATTTTGACAGGCTACCCAAGCCCCCAACTTTTTATGATAAAACTTTTTCTGTATTCAACCTTCGCTAACTTGGATGACCTATGTTCCTTGACTTGGTAGGTAAGACTTCTTATTCTACCTAACCTTCAGACCTATCTACAACTTCTAGAGCCAGAGATGCAACTAGGGGAGCAGAAGAATGAGATGAAGCGGCAAGAAGCTTGGCGCGTTTACGGTGCTCTGCTGGTTTGTTTTCTTTCTGTTAACATTTTGTGATTACAGAATTTTGAAGCCAATTGCTCATCTGGGCTTGATGACTGTCACTCGAATGTTTCACAGCATGCAGCAGGTCAGTGCTTGTATGATCGGCTCAAGTTGTTCCCGGGTTTATTGTCCCCTCCAGCGCGTGCTGCATGGAGGACCAATGGACGGGTCATGAATATTAATCCAAGTAAGGTTGATGAGTTCTTCCCTTCCTAGAAGAAAACTTGTGTAAACTCTTTGAATTGGATTTGATATGCTACGTGTTGGGTGTCAACTTAGTTGCAATGGACCTTCTGTCATATGACATACATGGAAGAAAGACCTGGAGTGCAACATTCCACTGATGGAATGAGACATGCCAATTTGGTGCAGAGGGCCACTGTTTGGGGAAGCGAGGCCACCTTTGTGTTGGGCTAAACCAAGTCCTTAAAGCTTTGATAACCATACTCATCCATCTAATGCAAATTGATCCAACTATTCTGCTGACAATTGATGGATGATTACCTTTAAAAAAGAAAAAGAAAAAGAAAAGGCAATTGATGGATGATTATGGTTATCAGAACAAGGGATGGATGGCCTAGAGCGTAAATTTATGGCCCATTTCCAATCCAATAGTCCAACAATTTGAAGTTTGGTGGCTTGTGCACAGCTCTTTCCTAGACATTGAAACCTCACACCTTATAACTTGAAGTTCTCATATTGAATCATTCTTCCAACTAGAATGTCTCTTAACATTCCTGCCAATCATGAATCTAATTTTTGTCCAAAGAAATTCATAAATCAAGATGTGTTCTTTAAAGTGAAGGTCACAGATCCAACTGTTCTGTGTGCATCAGGTAGATCTCCTCAGTTGATCACTTGAGAGATGCCCTTTTCCTAAGGTTTGTGGAATTTGAATTTGCTATAAGATCCCTGAAGGGTCTTTGTGCAAGTATGTGGAATGAGTGACATTTTCCATTGTAGGATGGCCATTGGCTGACAGCATTCTTGTCCAGGAGTTTTAGTGAGCCAAAATGATTGCTGAAAATGGTCTTTCAAATGCCATCGTGGGAGTTTTGAGCAAGCACCACACCCCTTCCAGCGGAAGAAAAACCCTATTGTTCTTTTTTCCATTTGCTTACAGCTAGATTCAATTATTTTTTTATAAATATATTTTACAAGAAACCCAAATGTATGTTTAATATAAAAAAACCATTTCTTTTTTTATATTCTTTAAAAAAGCCCAATCTTTTTATAAGTTCATTGGAAGAAGCCCTTTTTTGTTCCAATTCTATATAGCTGTGTGGATTTCAATGTAGCATTTCCAAAATTAAACTCTGGGCATTGGCTCAATCCAAATCTAAGAAATGAAAGAGGGCCTTTAGATCACATCTAAAATATCAAAATTCAACCATAGAATTTTAAGTTTTTAACCATCTATTATAAGGCTATGCAATTGATGACTTAAGTTGAAAATCAAGGCTAGAGATACCAAATGTTTGTGAATTTTTTGAATTTGGCAAACTTGGATGTTTCTTTTTATTCAGATAGTATAACGGGGTCCACAACTACGCAATGCTCTCATTTAGGAATGCTACATTGAAATCCATGAAGCATATCCTAAATTGGGAGAGAAAGGGCTTTTCTCTAATAACTTTTAAAAAGATTGGGTTCCTCTCAAAATTTTCCTATTATATATAGGTGTATAATTTGTTAGGCCTAGAAATTTAAATTCTTATAGCATGGACAAATTGAATAGGTTATGATCGGATGGGGTCGACTTCATCATAAGTTTTGGTCAAGTGGTCCTAGTTTCTATGCATAGGCTCATTCCATGAGAAACTCTTCAATTTCAACATCACTCTATGATGGGTGATGGATCCAAAATCACCTATGAACAGGGATTATCCACCATTGAAATTATTAAGTGTAACTCACCTATGGCATGTTACCAAATACCACCATGTGCGTTGGTGTATCTCAAACCTATGTTAAGCAGTTCTCAATTTGGGCCTGGGTTATGTATGCTCAACTTTCGATCTTAGTGAATGGGAGTCGGAAAGGGTTCTTCAAGATGGGGAGAGGAATCAAGCAAGGTGACCCTCTTTCTCCCTACCTTTATGTGATGGTGGTTGAGGCTCTTCATTTGACGCTTCATGATGTTGTTGCGCTGGGTCTTATTCATGGATTTCATGTGGAACATACTGATTTAGAGATTATCCATCTCCACTATGCTGATGACACTATTCTATTTGTTAATACTGATGAGGAAGAACTCAAGTTGGTTGTAGCTATTCTCCTATGGTTTCAGATATGTTCGGGATTGAAGATCAACCTTCTCAAAAAGTGAGTTAATGAGGGTTAATCTTGAGTCAAGCTTCTGCAGGGAGTTAGCTGCAGTGGTGGGGTGTAAGTTTCCTGCTTTCCATCATCTTATTTGGGTCTTCCTCTTGGTTGAGATAGAATAATTGAGAAGATGGAGAAGAGGCTTTCAGCATGGAAAGGTAAGCATTTATCTATTGGTGAATGGTTAATCCTCATCAAATCTGTTCTCTCTAGTCTTTCGGTAGACTTTCCTAGTGTTTTTTGGTGTCTGGAAACAGTTATCAAAGTGGAAAGTATCCAGAAAAGGTTCTTGCGGAAGGATATTCTAGATAATCGTAAGTTTCACTTAGTTCCTTGGAATCTAGCTTGCAAGGTGGTGGAGGAGGGGGGTTTGGATATCAGATCAATCCGTTGCTTTAATATTGCGCTGTTAGGGAAATGGTTGTGGAGATTGGGGATAATTCGGAAAGTTTGTGGGAGGTAATCATAAAAAAGTACGGTTTACCGAGCAAGGGGTGGAGGATTCCGTCTGTGACTAGGTGGATCTCACTCTTTTGGAGAGGGTTATGTTCTATATCTGCATTTTCGAGGAGAATATTAGATATAGAATGTATTTTGGGTCTGCCGTCTCCTTTTGGCAAGATAGATGGACCTGCGAGTCTTCTTTGGCTTTGAGATTCCCAACTCTATTCTCCTTGGATACAAATAAAGATGTGGCAGTTAAGGATTGCTTTGAACTTGAGCAAAATAAGGTGGTTTGGTGTCCCCTATTTAGGAGGGAGCTAGAAGATTGGATGGCGGTTTGGTGTCCCCTTATTCATGATGGACCTTCTGAATCGGGTCTGTGTCAAGTGTTGGTGATGACAAAAGAATTTGGGAACCCGATATACTTGGGAAATTTAGTGCTAAATCCTTTTGTGGAAAGCTCTTGAGAAAGGGCGAAGTTCCTCGTGTCCATTCGAACATTTGGAAGAGTGAGGCCTCATGAGAAAGGGCGAAGTTCCTCATGTCCATCCGAAACATTTGGAAGTGTGAGGCTTCTTTAAAGGTTAAGATGTTTGGTTGGCTTGTCAGTCTAGAGAAGATCTTGAGAATTGACCAACTAAGACGCTGGAGAATGATCATAATTATATGCATGTCCTCTTTTCCTATAAGATGCCGAGTCTGTGAATCATCTTCTTCATTGTCAATTTGATATGTCATATGGGTTCATTTCTTCCAGCAGCTGGGAAACGTAGCGTGGTTTGAGTTATGGAATGAATTGTTCATCATAGGGGCTAGCTCGTTCCGTAGGAAGCTTTGGAAAGTCATGATGCTAAGCATTGTGTGGTCTATTTGGTTAGAAAGAAAAAAAAGGTGTTTCAGGGGAAATCGTCTCCGGCTGGCCAAGTGATTGAAGTAATCAAGTTCAGAGTTGCATGGTGGATTATGGGAGCCAAGATTGGTTAAGGGTCTGTATTTATGATGTTTGCAAGGATTGGGCTTCAGTTGATTTGGTAAAAGCTTCTTCAGTTCTGTCCCTGTCCCTATATCTTGGCAACCACCTGAACTAAGTTATCTTAAATTAAACTTTGATGGCAATTGTGTGCGGGAGAGTGGGTTGGTTGGGTTTGGGGGAGTGATCAAGGATCATTATGGAATGAGTAGGTCCTCTTTTGTTGGTCTTGTTCTGCAATTGAGGCAGAATTGCACTCCCTTTGGAGAGGCATTCTCGAGATGGAGGATTTGGGAGATGTTGGGAGAATGCTGAAAGGGGATTCTAAGGTGATTTTGAGTTGGCCGTCTGGTTTGAGCTGTCCTTGGAAATTCCTAGATAAAGTTGACGATTCGACAGTCAATCTTAGCGAATGTTTTGTCGTTCTAGATCTGCAAATTCGAAAATTGATGATATGGCTAGAGATGGTCTTGTAATATCGTTGGAAGTGGTAAACAGAGCTTTGTAATCATTTTGGGTGGGGGTGGCGGGTGGTGGGCTTGTTTTGTCTAGTATTGTGTTTGTGCTTCTTGTAAGGTTCTCTTTCTTTTGTGAATAAAATAGTTATCTTTAAAAAAAAAAAAAAAAAGGTATGGGTTTGTTATATGCAAACAATTGCCATAGGAAGGGTTGTAATTCGGGTTGGGTCACCCACTTCGGAACCAAGATTTTCAAATTTGGACCCAACCCAATCCGAGATGCTTGAAATACGCACTTCTTTGGGAACCAACCCGACCCAAGAAAGGTATCTGAGAACCTGACATTGCCAAAAAAAATCTCCATCTATGGAGAGAAAAATATCTATGATAAATCACAAAACTGGAAATAAAGTAAGAAGCCCCACAAATTTAAAAATAAAGAGGTCTAAAACGAAAGAAATAAAATAATTTATATAAATTGCATGGGAGAGACCACTAAGATTTATGATGTCTTCATGTAATTGTATATATCATATGTTGTATTAAAATATTCAGGTTGAATCTTGAGTCTTGAGATTCTCTTTTATAACCAACCTGACCCAAGAAAATCTCAGGTCTCCATAGCTTGGAATTGACCCAACCCTGAACCCCAATGATTTTTAACCCAACCCTAGCTATTTTTGGGTCAGGTCCATGTGGGTCCGGTTTTTACTAGACCCGACTTGCACCCCTAATCATAGGGGTTTTGTGATCCAAGGATTTTCCATGATGAAAATAAGACCTTACATATAAAACTAGGTTTACCTCACAGTTACTTACAATGAGGTCAGCCTCTTGTTGAAAACCCTACTTTCTGTTGTTTCATTTTCTTTCACTAAAATCTTGGGGCCAGAAAACTTTAATGTAAAAAATTCGTCAGTGTGCTTACCTTTGGTCACACCCCCTAATGAAATGTGTAGTACTTTCTTGTTATCAGTCAGAATTTTTTTTTATTTGTTGGCAAGTGATGCTCGATGCCTGAATGGGGACCCAACAATGGCATGGGCAGGGGCTATCCTTCTTGCGCTACTGCCCATTGATCTGCTGGCCCACATATCATTGATATAAACTGTTGATCCTGAGCCACTTGATGTATTATGTGGCCAATTCACTGTGTCACATGATCATGATCATAGCTATTTCGTGAAACTGGTTGGTAACCAATGGTTGAATGGGTTAGATTGTTGTGTATCTCTATTCTACCGTGGGTTCCATCATATGAAAGCTGGGATCAACAATGCACCCGGAGATGTACATTTTGTTCTGCTGAGGAATGCTTGATAGGTTGATGTTGTCCCTAACTTTACTTCTCTATGGAACATGCATCTAGGTACAGAATATGTTGTAATCAAACTATTTTATTGAACTCTGATCATGCATCTAGTTACAAATTTTGTGGTACTCACAATTTTCTCATTATACTTTTTTCTCCAATCAATGAAGACAAGCGTAAAGTGAGTGATGATCCCTTGTCGCAACAGCCCCCCCTCAAGAAACTTGCTCCTGCTGGTCAACTCGGTCCCATTTCCATACCAGCTGATGTAAAAGGATCAGCAGACTCATTCTCAGCTGTGCCTGGTGAACCTGTCCCGTCATCATCGGGGCAGATGTCGAACGATGGTGTCTCAAGCAGCAGCAGAAGGGAGAAAACTGATGGGAGTACACCTGGGGCATCGGCAGTCCTTACCCAAGCTTGGAAGGAGGATGTGGACACCGGGCTCCTGTTGGCGTCACTATTCGAATTGTTCGGAGATGCTATATTTACCTTTGCGCCATCAGCAGTAACATCAATTTTCCTTTGAATCGGGCTATTTTGGTGGGTATCAGAGGAGTTATTTTCATGGGCCTGCACCATTCAGTGAGACCACAAATTATTGAGCAAAGATGAGCATAACATAGAAGCAGGAAGGTGTGGGTTATGCATCATCATGTTAATTAGTTGAGTAAGAGTTACACAGTTGAATTAGCTGAGTTTCAAATTAATACAGTTGGGTTAATTATATTTAAAAAAATATATATAATTGGAGCCTCCATTTGATGATGCAGTGTTAGTCGTCTGTTATATGAAGAATCAGTGAATGACAACTAGGCCCTGTATGGATGAAGAAAAAGCCCTCTTGCATTGGGGCCCATTTGAATTTTGGGCTAACTGGTCAGTACTTGAACCAGCCCATTATCCAAATGTTAGATTTTTATGGCATGCATACCTGCACATGCCAAATTTTTATGCCGAAGTTTCCGAACAGAATCATATCTTACCCAGCCGTATCTGTCTTCATTGTTCTGTTTGTTTTATGACAGTAACTTGTGATTTCATCATGGAATGACAATTGAGTGATATCTGAATGTATCTTATAATTATATTCCACATTTTCACTTGGTCAATGCTAAACTGACATGACTATGTTGGGGTCCAATAATCTTACGAAATCAAAGAAATAGTTGTTGGCATCAGATTTTTGTTTTTTTTAATTATTAAACATGAATATCACCTTATTTAACTATGAAATAGATGGCCTAAGTGTTCTGTCAACCAATGATTTTATTTACAGACATCAAGTGGATAAAATTTTAAATGAAACTTTACTTTGGTGAAGTTATTATACCAATAAAACAATATATTATTAAAATAAAAACTGAGTTGCAAGGTGTGATTCAGTCATGTCAGATTGGAGTTTTCACTTTCACGTGGTGGAGCTAAAAGCCCAACTTGAGTAAACATTAATACGATACTATCTCATTTTTTTACCCACACGAGTACTTATATTATACATGAGATTCATCGGTGGTTTCGTATATTCATGAGATTAGTCTTGCCTCTAATTGAGAGCGAAGATATTTTATGTTATCTAAAAAAAGATACTATTTCTCCAATTGACTGACTTCTAATATTTATCCAACCTATGGTTCCTTTGCTACGATAATCTATAAATTGTCAAATTATGGACCTCTAGAACAACTCAACTTAGACCAGAGTTGCAATTGAAGGCCCTGAACATGCACCTCAGTTGACCTGAGTTGATCAAATATAAGCGTGGCCCATGCGTAAGATCCAATTCCAATTTTAAGCCTAAAATCACATGCAGCCTTATCTGCGGTCAGGCTACTTTGAGCCTACAGGGTGTTCTATTAAGAATGCAAAACATAAATTACATTTTCATATTCGTTTACAATATTAGTTAAAGACAAATGTCTTATAAATTATGGTAAAAATTCAAAGTTTTAGACCAAATTTGGGCTTTCATATACTAGCCCTGGTCCAGCCAAAATTCAAATTTGAGCCACATATTTCAAGTCCAAAATGAGCCTGATCCAAGCTCGAGTGAAAAACCTTAATTTTTTGAAATTTTCATGTGGACTCAGGTAGGCCCAGCCCAAGTTGGTTGTAATTTAGCTGCCTAATGCAGTAATGAAATATGGATTTTATAGCTTCTTTTTTGGTTTTAATGAAAAAACCTAATTGAAATATTTAAAAAACAAAAAGCGCAGGAGTAAATGCATTTGATTGCCAAATACAGAAAGCAGAGGATCAAATGCACCAACTGAGAACAGTGATTTGAACAAAACAAATCTAAACAAGAAACATTTGTTGCTTGACAGTTGAAAGCAGATAATTGAGGAATACAACTCAGTAACTACATACAAGAAATTAATCTTCCCTGCTTCATTCAAGCAGCTGTTGCAGCTTCCTTTTTCTCTTTAACCACTTTCTTCCAGTTTTCCTTGCCGTCGATTATTTCTCCAGTTTTGATGAGGTAACGCACTCGGGTCCCATCCTCAAGGATTTTATGACCCACCCGGCTTGCTACGTCCTTATCTTTTGAGTAAAGCATCACATTTGAGCTGTGAATTGGTGCTTCAATCTATTAAAGACAAAGTTATAAAAAAGTCATAAGTTCAATCCCATCAGAAAGGGGAAAATAAAAATAACTCTACTGCTCATTACACTCACATGAATACAAATAATAGAGGTAAACTAATTTCTGTTTAGAGGCATTAACACATGAACCAGAAAAGGTGGTGATGTTGGTATGCGTTGGAGGAACAAGCTGGTATACGAAACAAGTGGATTATTGACGGGAAAACTCTAGGTGATAGAAAATATTGGGAAATGATGGGAGACGAAAGTATTGGGAAAGATATGCAAAAGCAGCCATCTAAATTGTAAATGCAAAAACAATAAGAGAAACAGAGGATGAATTTGGAGTTTCGTAAACTAATACGCCAATCTCCAAAAGCTCGTGAACAAACAGCAAGACGCGAGAGCATGGGCCATGGGGTGGTGTCCAAGTCATGTAAAAGTGGGTCAACACAAAGTCAAAACTTCCATTGGAAAATGAAGGTTTAGGTTTGCATAATATTGTTGAGATGAATTGCTCTCTTTAAGCCAAAATATGACAGTTTTGGTGATGAAAGAGGAGCCTATGGAGAGAAGATACAGAAGCATAATGACATATAGAAGGGGGTAACAAATCTGGAAATACATGCTGGGAGGTTTTCGCCGCACTGCACTTTAGAGAACTGGTGCATATACATATGTTTACGTACATATGCATACATACATACATACCAAAATATATTTATTTACATACATGCAAATGTAGATATCTACACACAAACATACAAATCAACTAGGATAGGCAATAAATTAATGTCCACAAACTAACCTTGATAATCTGTCCGGGTTCACCCTCTTCTCTGCTCTTCATGTGCTTTGTTTTCAAGTTCAAGTCTTTTACAATAACTGTACTGTTATGCTTGAAAAGCCGAGTGACCTCCCCAATTTTACCTTTCTCACGTCCTGAAATGACTTTTACAGTGTCCCCTAACTTAACGTGCATCTTATGCAACACAGGAAGGCTGTTTGGTTTACATTCCTTACGTTCCCATCGCTTAAGCTGAATGAAGTTAAAAAAACATAAAAACAGTCATTACCAATTCTGAGTTACATTCCTAAGATGACAGATATACGGGATGATTCTTTATCAAATTAGAGGACCTGTGTCAGGTATGATACAATAATACCCATTTGATCCTAATTGTCCCATGCTGAATATAATTCCATAGGAGTCAATGGGCCAAGCCAACTTGTTAGATCTTTGCGCTTGCTTATCACGATGATGTTTTGGGCTAGGATTCAGTCATCATTGGTCTTTTGAGTTAAAAGGGTTCAGGCAAGTTAGCTAACCAGCCACATATGGCTGAAAGACATTGGTCCAGTACGTCTCTGACATTTCGCTGAAGTCCAATGCCATTATAGTCAGCCTTTAAAAAAATGTATGCAACTATGCTTGCTCATAATCTATGAGAGACATAAATAAATTAATTGCATAAAATACCATGCTCAGGCCCAAAAATTCAAAGTAGGTTATGGGTGAGTCCATGTCGACACTCTCTGGGATTTCATAAATGTTGTAGACCATGTGCTTTCATAAGTAGAGATTACTAACAGGCCAGAAACTTATGGCAGAAATGATAGTTGTTATGCTTCCTTTTTGTGCACTGAAACAAGTAGATTGTATTTCCTCAAATGTAACCACAGATTGTATTTCCTCACTTCTTTCTTCTTCTTTTTGCGCTAAACCATCTATAGTATAAGATATTAGAAAGAGGATTTGAGGTTCCAACCTTCATTACAATCAGGCATGGCTGATCTTTATACTTGACCTGCATGCCAAAATTTCCCTGAGTTACAAACTGTAGTTACTGCAGAATACAGAAGGAACAGCACCAAATTTGTAATACTATGCATCAGAAAACATCAATATTTCTAACAAATCAAGAGTATTAGTACATAAAGTTGACAAAGCTAAGAATTGGAGGGAATCTTGAAAATTGCCAAATCGCATCCTTAGCACAAACATTGGTATAACTGTTTTCTGACTTAAATTATAGTGAAAATTTACCAGGAAATCATCAATGATGATCTCAATGTTATCAAAGGTTTCATAAGGGTTTTTTGTCTTTACCCTTTTGTGGAGTGATGACAGCAAATATTTATTCAAGGGAGAATAGAATGGTACATGACTGGGAGATATCTATGCAAAGAGAGGTTGGGAAAAATCTAGAACGTTCCATAAGTTGGTTATAAATAAAAGAGGCTGGAAAATATCATAGCCCACTCTTCCCATGCCCATTTCCTAGCGACCACAAATGCACATTGAACAAATTTTCAACCACTAAGCCAATTATCAGGTGAGCCTATCATGTAAATTGCCAAAACCTAAAATTAGACAAATCCACTCGTCATGCTGCCCTGTCTCAGAGAACTTGTCTCAAACTCAAATATGACATTACACAGCATGTCTTATGGACATGCACCAAAGATATCTTATCTGTACTCATGTATTTTTATTAAAAATTAAAATTTATTTACAACATCATCATTGTCAACAAACTGTTAACCTATATATGATCTATCCGAGATTATCTTATTTTCTTCACTTCGTCATGCCTGGGTTTCCCATTGCTCCTCTATCCATCATGTCAATTATAATATTTCTACCGAATTCCTTCCTGGAAATTAAATTGATGCAAAAAATATTAAATGAATAAACTAAAGAAATAATTCACTAGTACAATTATTAAGATATTAAATGTAACTGTAAGATTCGGGGGCTAAGTGGATCCTGCACCTTGAAACATACCCATGCCTAGAGGATAAGACCCATCTAAGAATCATTTGGGCATCTATATTGAATGTGAAATATTGACCTTCAGAAAAAAAAACACTTTCCATTTGAACGGAAGCCTGGCCTCATTTTTCAAGCCTGGGCAACTAAGTTGTAAAGTTCACCTTGAGGCAGCAAGATTTTGAGCTCCTGTAACTACTTCACCTTGTGTGGAAGATTAGCAAACATGAATGCAGGATATTAATTGCATGAAATGGAAGAAGGAATGTGAGTGGGAGCTGATAGGGTTTGTTTGAATAAGTAGAAAGCAGTGTTTTAGAGAGTGTAAACTATGGGAAAGAACAAGAAAGAGTGACATTCTGATTTCCAAAGAAGGAGAGCAGTGCAGGTGGAAAGCCTCCTAAAAGTCTTAGAGGACAAAGCTGACAAGACAACTTTGAGCGGATATTTGCTCTAAACAAAGTATTTCTCTCAATTACTTCAATTGATATGAATTGAATACATGAGCTTATGACGAAAAATTCTTTTAAAGGCATCTAACTTTTGTTCCATAGGCAATCCAAAAGCTGAACTAATCTCGTTAATGTTGTACCTTTATCTCAAACAATTCGTGATCCACCTCAATCTGCTCCACAGTGGCATTTAAAATGAAACTCAGCACATTTAGACTTGCATTGCCAATATGCAGTCCATGCAAGACTGCATCAATCTTACTCCATGATTTATCTATTATTTCAATCTTTTGCAACTTTCATCCTAAGCCCATATAACTGTCCTCATTTCATGATGGGGTATAATAAATTACCCTAGTTAGTTTAGTGTGTTGAATGGAAATGAGAAAAAAACAAGGGGAAACATCATATATACTTCAGAGATCCACAGAGACAGATGCACAAATCACTCTTATCAGCATAAAACAAGCATATCATACACCATACAAAATTTGAAGAAAGAGTAAATGATATCGTACACATATTTACTTAAAAGTAGCCCCCCTACAAAAACATGGCAGTATAGCACACATAATGCTAATAAGCTAAAGCAAAATGGACGGGAACATGATGCTACCAAAAAGGCGAAATAAGCAAGATCCAATTTTCTAAATTAACCATCATTTGGTCTATTTCCAACAATTGATTTCTCCGTGAATTGGTCTCTCTTCCTTTAACCAATCTCTTACGGTCTGCATGGAAAGGAAAAGATAACCATTATTACCATGGTTATTTTCCATGAAAGTACTTTCTCTTCGATGCACCCAAACAGAGCCTCGAACTAAATGGAAAATTCTTACTCATTTTAGGATTTCTGGAATTCTAATTTCTACAACATGGTTCCTTTTCTATGCAATGCAAAAGGCTAAAAAACGAAAAAAATCTCATACATATTGACACTCAATTAAGAAAGCCCACTGCCCATCTGAAATTTCTCAAAGAACAACAGAAAAATATAAGAAAGGAAAAAAGAGGACCCATAAAAAGTTCTCTTGAAAGTTTGTAACTTTATTAAGTTTCAGTAAAAACCTATGTAAGAATTCTATTACATACTGACAAAATCACCCAAAAACCCATTACCCATCTGAAATTTCTCAAGAAAAACAGAAAAAAAAAAAAAAAAAGAGGACCCAAAAAATTTCGTAGAAGTTTGTAGCTTCATTAAGTTTTAGTAAAAAACAAGTTAATCAGATATTTTGCATGGTTTTGTTTGATATGTAAAGAACATTAATGCATTTCATGATGAATTGAAAGGGGGTAAGTTTACCGGCGTAGGATAGAGATAGTGAGAGGGAGAGAGGCGTTGGCCAAAGATGGAGCTGGTGGAGAGAGAAAGAGTAGACATTGAGGTCTGAAGGGTAGCCATGGCTGCTGCCATTTTCGCTTGTGTGTGGAATTTCTTTCTGCTCCTGTGGAGTAGAAGGATGAGACCTGAGAGAGCTTCGAGAAAGGATTATGTTTGCCGAAATATATAACGGATATTTTTGAAAAAGGTCTTGCTAGTTCAATTAATTATAGAAACCCCATTCCTCCTCTCTTTCATTTTTATAAAAAGTATTTTATGTAATTATTTTCATTTTTATCTATTTTTTATAAAAAAAATTGGATAAAGTTACGTTGAGTTATGTGATGGGTAAATTAAATTCGAATCAAGTTAGGTCAAACTTAAAAAATTGGAATCATATTTAAGGGTTTGATTTGATTTAGTCTAATCTTTAAGTTGAAAGATAAGAATCTTTTAAAAATTCGATTTGAGTATAAATCAAGTTTATTTTCAATATTAAGATTTTAAATTTAAAAAATGAATTAATTTGGGTGAAGCTCCTGAGGATCTAAATTTAAACTATAATTTATAAAATTTAATTTTATTAATTAATGTTTCATATAATATAAAATTTATTTAGTATAATTTATGCATAAAAATAATACAAAACTGAGTAAAAAAGATTATCTAGATACGCCGCATATATACATTTTCGGATGGCTTACGTCATCCAAATATAATTTGAGCTAAGTTTTAATTTTTTTTTTTATGACTGAAGGTGTCTAAGGGTCTCACTCATATAGATTTTACCTAATTAATTATTTAAAACATACACCTTCTTCAAAAACATATCTAATCCAAATAAAACCTCATACGAAAAGATATCGAAATTAAGCATAAATTGAACTAAAATTCTCTTTTTATGGAAGGAACTTCTTGATGTGAATTAGCCAAGCTCTGATTTGACCAAATCAAATAATCATTTGGACTCAAAGTTAGTATAGACTTGAGTTCAATCCTACTTAATTCTATTAGGGTGCAGCCTTCATAGAATTCAGTAAAAAATTATTAATTTATTTCCTAAAATCGCGACACCTAAATCCAACCCAACCGATTGCCATTGTATCCAAAGTCGCGTATACTAAAATTGTAAAATCTGCTCATTTTCGTCGCTTGATGGTCCTCTCAGTTCTATCGCCCTGCGTCTTGTCTCACAATTCGGCCGTTTTATCCCGTGCAACTCATTTACCAAGCTTGGGTCTCAACGATTCAAACCTCCATGAATCGGAGTTCCCAGCTCCGGCCTATGATTGTCATCACCTCACGGTTAGTCCGTTTCTGGGGTACCTTTACTTCCCTCCAAATCCAGTGCTTCTGCTTCTTATCAAACAAAATCCCAAGAATCCCATCCGAAATTCTGTTCCTCCCCAAAACAGGAAGCGACCAAAACAAATCCTATCAAAATTTCCAAAACCCAAGTGCCAGAATCTGCAACTCAGACGAAATTCCGACAATTGTAAACAATCCCCGCGATGAATGGATTAATATTTCTTGTAGGACTGCAATCACCTCATCGCACAATCGGAACTTTGTCGAAGCCCGTAGAATTCTTAAAATTCTGATAGATGAACATGGTTTCAGTATTTCAGTAATTTTTGAAAGATTGGCGGTTTTTTATAGTGGTAGGAAGCTCAGAATTACGCCTGTGATTTTCGACATTTTTCTGAATTCTTGTTTGGAATTGAAGAGGCTCCAAGCTGCGCTAGATGTTTTTCACTTGATGGGGAATTGTCGTTTTAAGCCTACTACGCAGTCATGTAATAATCTTCTTGAGTCTGTTGTGAAGTCGGAGTATGTAGCAATGGCACCCAAGGTGTTTAATGAAATGACTGAGAGGGGGATTTGTTGTAATTTATATAGTTTCAATATAATGATTAATGGGTATTGCCGATTGGGGTCTGTCAACGAAGGGTTAAAGATTTTACGCACAATGCGTGATGGAGGAGTAACCCCGGTGGCATCAGTATACAACGTGATTCTCAATTTCTATTGTAAAAGGAGTGATATGGAGAGTGCTGAACAGCTTTTGTTGGAGATGGAGAGGGATAATGTGGCTCCCGATGCAATTACTTACTCTACGATGATGAATGGGTATGTCAGGGAAGGGAGTTTTAGCAAGGCTGTCACTATTTTCGGTTTGCTGGTTAGGAAGGGGATTAGGCCCACAGTTTCGGTTTATGGGACGCTCATTGATGGATTTTGCAAGACAGGGGATGTTGGGAAGGGAATAGAGACCTTACGAGAAATGATTCAGGCTGGCTTTGTTCCAAATGTCGTCATTTACAATACACTCATTGATGGGTTTTGCAAATTGGGTGACATAGATGCAGGTGTTGGGCTTTTAGAGGAGATGGAGAATGTGGGTTTTAAACCTGACTTGATTACATATGGTTCTTTAATCAAAGGTGTGTGTGGCAAGGGTAAAATGGAGGAAACAGCAAATTTCCTTGGCCATCTCATTAGTGGAGGTTTAGCACCTGACTCTGTGATATTCAATACAATAATAGATGGTTATTGTAGAATCGGAGATCTGAAGCAAGCATTAATGATAGGAAACAAAATGATGTGTAAGGAAGTTGCACTTGATATGGTTAGTTACAATATCCTCATTTCTGGGGCATCTCGTTATGGGAGTTCTCTAACAGTCAATGCTCTTCTGGGTAGAATGCTTAAAAATGGCTTTGACCCAGATTTCATCACGTGTTCTGCCATGGTTGAATGTTACTGCAAGGAAAGAAAAGTAGAAGATTGTCTGAGAGTGTTGAAGGTCATGGAGGAACATTGTTTCATTGCTTGTAGTCAGGATTTTATGCTGCTTCTCCAAGGATTATGTGAAGATGGTAATGTCCGAGAAATGAAAAGATTTTTAATGTGTGTTCAAGATGGTGGTTGTCGCATCAATGCATCATTTTACAATCATGTGATAGACCAACTATGCCATGCCGGGAATATGAGAGATGCTTTTTCCTTGTGTGATGAGATGGTGCAAAACAGTATTCCACTAGATGTCAACACTTGTAATTCACTTATGTTAGGGTTCTTCAGACTCGGTGAAGTTCGGAAGGTTGTGAAGGTATTTCAAGAAATGTGCCGGTATGACATCACTCCCAATTACCAAACCTATACAATTCTTTCCCAAGTCATAAAAAATAATGAAGTGCGAGAGTCATTGTTAGAGATTTGTTGTGAATTGTTAGAGAAAGTCTTGGGTGATAGTGAAGTCAATGAAGCAAGAAAGCATTGTCAAATTTTGATTGTGAATGGACTCGTACATGAAAGTAATGTTTCTGTGGCTGATTCTATTTTGTATAAATTGTCTGTAAAATGTCAGGATTCATCTGAACAGATTCTAGCTGAACTGATGGGAGAGGCATGCAGGGAAAACAAGGTCTTTGAAGCGATCCAATTGTACAGTAAATTGTCTGCACGAGGCATTCTCTTAAACATAACTATTCTTAACAAGCTTTTTGAGTCCATAAACAAGTTGTGTAGGGAAGAGGCAGAAAGAATTTACAAGAGTACCACAGAAATGGGACTTAATGCTGATGGACGTACGTATGATGCTGGTCATCACAACATTCTCATTAACTTGTATTGCAAGGTCTGTGATCTTCGGAGGGCAATTAACCAATACAATGGTATGATTAATTTAGGGATGAAGCCACATGTAATTACATATAATGTTCTGTTAGATACCTTATGTAAGAGAGGGTACATGCATGAAGCTTCACGAGTTTCGAATGATATGAAAAGAGATGGCATAGATCTTAACATCAGAGCTTGCAAAGGATTGATCTGTGGATTCTGTAAACAAGGGCACTTGAAAGAAGCCTTCAGTATCTATGAAAGCATGGTTAGAGAAAGTCTTCCGCTTGACATATCACTTTCCAATGTGCTCATTGGGGGCCTTTGTCATACATCAAAGGTGGCTGAAGCACGTACTTTCTTGAATAAACATATTAAAAATGGACAAAACCCAAACGTGGAAACTTACAACTTACTAGTTTCTGGCTTTTGCAAGGTAGGTGATTTTAGAAACTCACTTGAATTGGTTGATGAAGCTTTTGGGCGGAATTTTTTCCCAGACCCGGTCATTTTAACTGCATTGCTTTGTGGATTATGCAAAAAGGGGGATATGGTAGGTGCCTCTAAGCTGTGGCATATGATGCAAGATAATGGTTTTGTTGGAGATGAATTTATATACAATTCTATGATCATTGGTTACTGCCAAGATGGTAACAGACAGGAAGCTTTATGTTTGACTTATCAGATGCTTCAGAAAGGACTTCTATTCAATAAAATTACCTCTGAGATCTTGATACATGATCTAAGAAAAGAAAACAATTTGCAAGAGGCAGATGGGCTTCTTGGGCTTCTGCTAAAAAATGGTATTTGGTTGGATGATGACTTTTGTAAGACTGGAGAGAAAGGGAAAATGGGTGATTTTGACTTACCTAATAGAATGGTACATGAAGCTGGTGAACCGGGCATCACCTGTTCTTTGACAGGTACTCGTATCCTTTCTGAGGATCGATCCTTCAGGGAAGTTAAGGATTATTTGGACAGAACTGTTTCTACACGGTTTTGTTCTGATGTATATAGTTCACAGGAGAGGGAAAGTTCTAAAAAAGTTCCATTACCACTGTTGGAAACAGTCATAGATCAATATGCTTTTAATGACTCAACTGACAAGCTGCCAGTATACAAAAGATATGGTGATGTTGATAATGTAGCGGCTAAAAGATTGCACAATGAACTTATGGACAGAGGAATTTTATAATGACAGAAGCTGGGCACGTCTAACAATTTAATGAATAAGCACATCTTTGTTACCTCATAATTAGAACATTAGTTCTGCAATATGTGCTGTTGTGGTGGAGATAGTGGATCAAACTTCGTTTTGTTGATAATTTTTTGGATCTGTTTTTACTGTTTGGTGTGGAGTTGGTAACTCTTGCAGCAACTAAAGATACATTTGCATAGTTGACCATCTTGTCATTCAACAGAAAACACAATCTTTATTTCTTTAACACACTGGCATGTGGAAGGAGTGGATTTCTGATTTTCCAAGGCTTGGATTTGAGTTTCTTAATTGTCATTGAAAAGGTTTACAAGGTAAGTTGTATCTTGGTTCTCTCTAAGAATTTTCATGATATTGGAGATGATCATTGATTGTGGATTGGGTGGTGATGTCTTCTACTTCCAACTCTATTGACAGGCAGAGGTTTCTATCCATGAAGTGTATTCAAGTCGCAATTAGCAACCGTCTTTTGCAATCTTGGCCAAGTCAGTTTGCTTATGTATGACAAGTCTGTTGCCAATTATTCATCATCTTCTTTGTATGAGATTCACTTTAACATTCAGTGATCAAATGAAGATGGCCCCAATAGAATGGAGTCCTTGCAACACTTTGAAAGATGTTCATGATTCTGGGAGTCAGTACATGTTTTATCATATCATCTGAAGAAACATGGGCACGATCTTGTTAAGAATGTTATGTTAATAGTTGTGAGGAAATTCCAAATGTGTAAATACCAGAACAAACATTGCAAACTGATGCAGTTCTCGCTTCAGAACATCCATTTAGTTTGTCATCTGATACTATGGTCCTTACCTTGTCTTGGAATGGGAATTGTATCCCCATTCTACGTTGTATTTCTTTTCATGTATATATATGTCCTGTTTGTGTATCTTAGAACTCATTACTTTTGATAACTGAAACTGTTCTTATGTCATAAAACAATTCGAGAAACCCCAAGTGTATGAAAAATGTTTATCATGCTTGAATACATTGCTTTGGGAAGTAAAGCATAGTTTAAAAACTGGGGACCTGTACTCAACTTCAAAGGCTATCAAGTAACTAGGTAACTTGCCATGCTTGGCCGACTTAATTGTTTGTTGAGTCAAGTCTACCAAGTTTTCAACCTATGGAAACAAGATAAAATTTCTAAATCAAGTATATAGCTTCAAAGTTGCTCTGGTTTTTGGGAGTATGCCCTGAAATTGTTTGCCTGCTAGGCGTTTCAAAGTATGGATTTTGTGTTCTACTCTCATCATTGTCATTGTCATCATCATCAACACTTTTCTGTCTATATGGAGTCGGTCTACACTCTCACTGACAGCCTTTGTTGTTTATGTCAGCATTGTGATCAAGAGTTCCAAGTTAGCTAGTAATCATGAATGTACTAAGCACCTGATTGATTATCACTATGTTCATTGGAAATTTTCTGAATGGAATAGGGCTTGTTTCACCATGGGTTGGTCTACATGCTGAACATAGGTGTCCTATTGGCATTTTTTAATCCTAAAACATCAATTGCTCCTGAGCGAGACAAGCTTGCACAAGTTTCACAGGCCCAAGTCAACTTGTGATGGTTACCTATTTATTTAGTCGAGTACATTGGGCCAACGTAAGACCTTTAGTTGGGCCTGCGTAGGGTCAGTCAAACTAGTGGCCAAGAATATCAAAAGTGGGCCTAGGCCATAGGCCTATGATGCATCTTAAATCCATGCCAATGCGGGCTCGTTCCTCTACTAGGGTGGATCATCAAAGGGTTGGTAGGGGTAACTGTCGCCTATTTATTCAAGGAAATGTACTATAAAGAAAGAATTGTTGGAGTTTAAACAATCTGTAAGCAAACTAATCAATCGAACCTAAACTCAACCCAGAAAAGTGGAGTTTGAGTTGAGTATATTGGCCTATTTATCAAACTGGTTAATCCAACTCAAACTCATTTAATATTGGTTCAGTTTTCATCTTATTAGCTTTTATGCTTAGTCTATAGAAAAAAAAGATGTTCAATTTAATTAATAATACAATCTCATATTAATATAATAAATGATTTTAATAATAACAGTGATGAATATTGTCATACTAATCTATACACAAACAAACATCTCTTTCAGTAATTAATTAAACCTTGACTAGGGACATTCATAAAAATAAAAAAAATCTAAAAATGGGCCCATTTTATTGGAAGGACTAAAGAAAAATATATGCAATATCTGTTTGAAGTTGATATTTCCATCTTCCAACCAAACCCACAAATGAGAAACTCGTCCACGCAACTGAACCGACCATGGCCCAAATATTTTAAATGGTACCATTTACAAAAGGTCCTTGTCAATTTTTCATATAATTTTGCTTGTCTTTTTTTCCAAATGATATCAACCAAGTTTTTATTTTCTTATAAGACAAAAATTGATTATCTAATTTCAATGCTCATTCTTGTATCTTGTGGCCTTAGGAGAAGTCCATGGCATTTTGATGGAACATATATAATCGGCCAATAATTTCATCAATTTTTAGAGTGTTTAAATTTAGATATTTTTTTAATTTTGGTGATTTTGTCGTAATGGTCATATGTTAGATCTAATGCAATATTCAATTTATATGAAATTAGACGAGAAATTATAACATATTTTATGTACAGTAAAAATCTCTATAATGTATTACTATATAAAGTTATAATCTGTCTAAAATAATATCGACAATTGATCCTGACTTCAGGCCCATACAAAATGTAATAAATCTCTCTAGTTCAGTACTTAATATATTTAGAATTAAAAATATATTGTCCCAATCATTTTATAAAGTAATTTTCCATACATTTATAATACAAAATTACTGTAAAAGTGACTATGGACCTTAGAAAGACTCTGAAAAACAATGCTAGGATGATTTGTTTCCCGATTTAGTTGAAGTGGTAGGGTTTCTCGCTGGCCTTGAGGGTTGCATACGTAGAGGATCCAATGGCGGCAATGGGCGACAGTCTAGCTTTCAGGTAGCAATGGCCGATGGGACACAAAGAGAAGGAAGATAAAACGATTTCAGTCGAAATGACTTTTTACGATGAGTGAGAGTTTAATGAGTTTTTTAAAGGAATACTAAATGTAACCTCTCTATTGTAATACATGTACTATGAGCTTGGAGCATTTTATTTAAAATTTTTTTAAAAAAAATCAAACTTGATATCACCCTTTATAACATCATGATGAAGTCAAAAAGGAAAAAATTAAATATAAAGAAAACGTCTGGCCAATCTTTTGTGGAAGATTAAAACTAGTTATTTTCAAACCTTGGCAATCAAAACAAGCAAATTGTCAATATCCTTTGTATTTTAGTAGCTCTTGTAGTAAAAAACTTTTGCGTGGGCCCAACCAAATCATGTTTTAGAAGAAATTTCTGCACATGGTAGTTGATAGGTTTATGGTAGAAATTTCTACTTTACATATTCAAGCAAAGGAAAAATAGCAACAATGGTAGTAATTTTCTTTTGAATGGTGAATTTCTTTTATTTTCAGTTTCTGAAAGTTAAATTATTTTTCGATATACATTTAAAGTGTTTAAAAAATAAAAAATAATATACCTAATTTGACCAATAATGTACATGAGCCAAAATATTTACAACAGTTCAAAAAGTTTTATCTAAACTTAAATTGGCTGAATCTATCCAAAGTGTAGGATTCCAAAAAGGTAGTGTTTACATTATATGGACAACTAGAAATCACTTTAATTAGATCAATTAAATCATATTTATTAAGATTTTAAAAAATTAATTACTTTAAATTATTTTTAATTTCTAAACTTCTTAGCCTTTAAAAATATAGTTTGATTGATTTAATTAAAGTAGTTTTTATAAGTCATATATTCAAACGTAAATCAAACTCAAGACCTCTTTTCAGAGGAGAAACCTCTTTGTCGAATTCTTTGTCGTCATCACTCCTTTGCCCTTTTTCATTTGTCGCAGTGTTGAAAGCAGAGGTCGAAAATTCAGCTCCACTGAATTTTCGACAGAGATCTCAGTCGAATTTTTTCTCCCTTCAAAATTCTTTTTTTTTTTTAAATTTTGATGATTTTTTTAAAAACAAATCATTTAAAAAAAAATATATATATATATATATCGGCCGAAATATCCTCATAACCACAACTGATATTTGTTCTTTATAAAAAAAAATATCGATCAATTTTTTTTCAAGATCCCGCCCGACCGATTTTTTTTTCCCTATATCGATGAAGATATGTCGGGCGCCAAAATCGAGATACGGTGTGGGCAGAGATTTTAACCCCTGGTTGAAACTTGAAAGGCAAGTGTCGAGTGAGTTCCACTTCATCTTCTACTTTCCTTTCTCATGGTTGACGATGTCGACTCGGAAAGTAAGCTCGTCGGCTCTTCTTTCCTTTCCCATGTTAGCAAACGATTATTTTCTTTTTCATCATGTGACGTGTAAAGACTTTCTTTTACGCCGTGATCGAAGATAAGAACTTGGGAAACTCATCCACTTCCTTTCCTTAAACAAAAGCTATGCACGTGCAGAGAAGGAGAGGAGGACGGCGGAGAAGAGAGGAGGACGGCCGACAGCAACATTCCCTTTACAAAAACGGATGACGACTCGCACTGGTCATCCTTCATAAAGATTTTTTTATATATGTATTTTTGCTTTTTAAAAAATATTTAAGACCATTCTTTACTTTTTCAAGGCTTTTTTAGTATTTTTTTGCTTAATTTTAACTTTAAGGAGATTATCTTGATCTTTTAAAATTAAACAATTTCTTAATTTTATAATTTCATTTTAGTTTGTCCTTTATTACATAATGCAATGTGGTAGAAAATAAGTGTCTCGATCATTAAAATGAGAGAAGCTGCTTATTGATAGATTTATAATTGAAAATTGTTGGTAAAATTATTTTGTACTTCTTCCGTCTCAAAATACTTGTCCTATATATATTTTGAAATTGTTTCAAATTACTTGTCCTATATTTTTTTTTCACAGTAAATCAAAACTTTAACATTCTTGATGAGTTTCAAATCACTATCTAACTGTTTTCTAATAAATCCATGACTCAAAGAATCTATTAATCGAGATATTATTATTTGAAATTTACTTTTGAAATAAAAAATCCTTAAGAAATAAAATATTCTGAAATAAGACAAGTATTTTAAGATGGACACAGTATTAAGTAAAAAAACCACCCTTTTATCTTTTTAACATCACCACATGTTAATGTTAGATATATTTATAGGAAAAAGTCCATGTTGGTGACCCGAATATACAGTCAATGGTCCATATTAGCCCAAATAATTTCTTTAATAACTTTAGAGTTTATACAATTATTATAATGTTAAATTTGATTAAGCATCATGCATCCCTCTCTTGACCTCCAATAGCTAAACACCCCAAATCAATGGCAATAATACACCCCAAATCAATGGCAATAATCTAATTGTCATTGTCTTCCTCACATGCGTGGCCTTGACATATTAAAATTTAGAAATCATGTGCAAGTGATCTCAAAAAGTCAAAATTTGTATTGTACAACTATGCCCATCATAAAAATGAAATTTGTTAAGTGTCTATGAATATGTATTTATTAAATTAAACTAGTTTACACAAGTAAATTTTATGAAATATAATATATATATATATTAATTTTGTCTATAGTATCTTTAGGCTTAGAAGATGCACATGATTTGAAAGTAAAGAAATCCTATTGTGGTAAAAACACAAGAAATTATACTTAGAGTATGTGGTTCAGCAATGTGCTTACGTCTACATGAATACTGTTTCATTATCTTCAGAGACTTCCGCTTCTTTCATGAAATGAGTTTCTGACCACCACTCTAATCCCTTTAGATTAGAAGCTCAAATAGTTTGATAGTCCTCTTAATCATCTATTTATTCATCTATTTTTTTAATCACAGAATAAGATCTACTCTCATGTATAACACATTCGAAAACCTAAGATTTTAAAACCAAACTTCTTGTCCTAAATCAAAACATTTATACCCATCATTTGATACTTAAAAATATCATAAGTAGGTACGCGAAGCTAATCTTCTAGATTCAATGGATAACCCCTTATCCTACTTTATTTGTTCTACTTGTCATTTGTCACTTTGTCTTTGTTAATTGAATTTTTATGATGGTTGGGTTGATTAGATTCAAAGTGGAGTAGAAAAGATATAAAGAAGAAAAGAAAGCATTTGGAATGTATTATTTTATTATGCACTTAATGAAAATTACAGGTGCAGACCACTTTGCCCTAAAACTATCTAGCAGAAGCAGTCATGAAACTTACTAAAGTAATTATTTGACTAATATTATCTAAACAGTGAACTAATATTTGAATTGCAAATTTCATGTGGATTGTAAACATTACCCTGATATATTTAAATTTTGATTTTTACGTTTAAAATTTTCAATATTAATATTTTAATTTTTAATTTTTACATGATAACGAAGATCAATTGAATTAGTAATAGTTTGAACTCTATCTAAAATTATATAATTGAGGGTTTAAGTTGATTATAAGTGAGGCTCACTCTAATTTTATGTAGGAAAATAAGATTTTCAATGAAAATAAACATTTGCTTAAAATGAATAAGGGTTTGCCCTTCATTTTTATTTACTTAAGTTGCTGAAAATTATTTTTAATTAAAAATATTACTTAAATTTTATGCATAAAATATGTTTGTCTTTAGAGACTCGTTTGTATCTTATAATGAACCACTTCACTATGAGGGAGTAGTTACTAAAACTCTTTCCTGACCCGACTTACTTAGCAATAGCTTGACCCGGATAAAAAAGATTTATTTATTGAATAAGTTGATTAAATCTTAGGCGTGTCTAAGTGAGCCTATATAATAATATGAATAAAATAAACTAATCTTCTAGTGTCAATGTATAATATCCTATTCTATCTTGTGTGCTTTATTTGTCATTTGTCACTTTGGTTTTGTTGGTTGAATTTTATGATGGTTGGGTTAATTAGATTCCAAATGGTTTAGAAAAGATAGGTTGAAGAAAAGAAAGCATTTTTTAATGCTTGGTCTTAAAGCAATGTTATCAAACCTGGCGTGACCTGCAGGTCAACCGTGATTCGGATGAAACACGGGTCAAGTCATTTAAAAACCCTTCTAGATTAAAAACCTTTAAAAACTTTTTGCGATCCACGGGTCAATCCTGTTTTCTAATAAACCTGTGACCTTTGACCCTTAAAAACCATTGATTTCTTTAAATGAAGAAAATGAAGATGAAGATGTTGGTTTGAGAATATGTTATTTGGATTAGTAATTTTTGGTATTTATAATTGTATTTGTGAGAGAAAAAATATATTTTTATGAAATATAATATTAATTAATAATTTAATATCTTATAATATTATATTAATAGCACGAGTTTAACCTTGTTTGACTATGGGTCAATCCAGTTAAACCTTATTTAATCCATCCTTTCTCCAAAACAAGACCTTATTTAATCCATCCTTTCTCCAAAACGAGTCGCTCCAGCGACCAATGTTTTAAAACATTGGTCTTAAGAGTTAAGTCTTAACTAAATGGAAAAAGCAGCCATGAAACTTAACTATGGTCTCAATAATAATAAATATATTATTTATATTATGTTATTTATTTAAGTTGACATATTATTGAATTCAAATATAATTAGATTCAAATAAGCATAAAAAGTATGAAATTTAGTTTCCAATTCAAATACAAATAAAAAATTGAATAAACTTAAAATGTACATCAAAATCATTTTATTTTAATTTAAATATTTTTCAAATTTTCAGATTCCAAATTTCTATTTACATCTCTACCAACGTACACTGAATGTCCAACTATGTTAGAAAAGAACTCACTATCAGAGTCTGTGTTGTAAACAGTCAAAGGGTCAAAGGATGGAATCACAATATCAGAGAGAATCTTTTGTCACGCGCTCCGTCATAACTCTGCCACGTGGTCGACGTCATCGCTTGCGCACATAAGCAGCTTCCACTCGCTCCACTACCTTCACATTAGAATATAAGAAATAATCATGAAAAATTAACTATCTTGTCTTTTTTTATAATCCATCTAAATTAATTATTAATATTTTAAATTTATAGATTTATTAAATGTGAATTATTTAATTAAATTAAAATGATTTTTAATGAGTCTTATACTTGAATAAAAAAATTATGTTGTCTCATTGTTATTCTATTTAGTAGATCTCATATTTAATTATGTAGAATAATCCATTGTATACTGTGCTAGTTGATTATTTTTTTTAGAATTTAGGAAAACTCAAATTATTTTAAAGTTTTTTCACAGTTATTACTGTAGCTTTGTTATTATATTTTATAAATATTTTTTCTCAAATAGTTAATACAAAGAATAGGATGTGAAAAATGAATAGCTGGGATCTATTAAAATAACCTTCACAATACTGTATTTTAAATATTTGTTTACATCATTAATAATCATATTTGTTGTGATATTTTTTTTTTTACTATTTAGGTATTTGAGAGCATATTTGCACACAATAATTTTTGTGGAAATGGAAAATATTCTTATATTGAAATTATTTTTCACTTTTTCACGTGAATATTTTTTATGAAAAATAGTTTTCTTTGTTTTTAAAGAGGCGTAAAAAAATAAATTTCATGATCTTTGGATTCCAAGACATATTATCCAACTCATAAACGTTCATGATTCAATATTCAATCCAAGTATAATATATAATTCGATCCATGATCCATGACCCATTCTATGGTCCAATTAATTCAATCCATGACAAAATCAATTCAACTTTTATTTCATAGTCAACTTAACCTAATCTATAAATCAACCAACTATTTTAAGACTTAGTTGATGGCTTAATCTAATTAAATATAGTATTTATAATCTATTATGATTTGAATATATAAATTGTTAGAATTAAAAAAACTTTTAAAATTAAATTCAAGTGAGCCTCACTGTGAGAATGATCCACAGTCCAAACGAAGATGCACCATTTAGTAAATAAGTCACTCGAATTTTCTAAACTGCTATTACTCCCGGTAAGAGTGGAGCATATATTTGGATAAAGGAAAGTTAACTTTATTATACAAAGAATTTGAGTTTGAAAGTTTCGCAATATAAAATAAAATTAATTTATAATTAAAAATTAAAATTAAAATAATTATTAATTATTTGCTAATTAAAAAATTACTTTTGATTTTACATTTTTAATTGTGAAGTATTCTACAATTATAATATTAAAGTGATGGAGGTAGATTAACACATAATCATGTACATAGAAGTTAAATTTTCTATTACCTTTTCTAAATAAGAGAAGCATTTTCTCTCTGGAATCTTATTCTAGAATTCTAGACCACGCGTGGTCGGTGTCCATCAATCCGACGATCCGTCAGTGTCCGTCAAAGACGCGGTGGAATTACAAAAGACCCGCCTGTTGTTGCCGTTAAGTCCGACTACTCCCGTTTGTCCGTACAATTCTTCCGTTAAAATTCGCTCCAGTATATAAAAGAACGCAGTTCCGTTGCTTCTCTACCTTCCTCTCTTAACTTTTTTCTTTCTATTCCTTTCTTCCTCAAGTGCCCGCCCTTTTTTTTCCATAAGGAGAAGAAAAGAAAAGAAGAGTATAGATTCACCTGAAGAAAAGGGGTGATTTGGATTCATTTCTCTGCTGAAATTCTAAGGTGATTTTCACTTCACCTATTTATTGAATTTGTGTCTTTGTATTTTTATTTTTTTGAGCATTTTCTTAAGTTCTAGATGAAATTTCTTGAATTTGTGAACTTACTGGTTTTTGCTGAATTTGATTGCTCTGCGAATTAATTTTCATGATTCTCTGATATCCGACGTAAAGGTGTCATCTTGCTGTATGATCTTTTGGAGATTTTAGGTTTTGGGGATATTCGAATGCCTATTGACTTCAAGTTCATTTTCTTAGTTTTGTATTTTGTTTTTCCCCCATATTTGAATGTAAGGTAGAATCTTGTTATAGGGTTTTAACAAATGAAAATTCAAAGATTCGATTTTTTCAAGCAAAAATGAGGATTTGGATTCATTTTCTCCACGTAAAGTTCTCAGGTCATTTCCATTTCATCCAGTTATTGAATTTGGATCGTTTTATTTTTTTTCTTACGGTCTTTAGCATTTTCTTAAACTCTCGTTGGAATTTTTTAAGCATGTTGTGTGATTGCTTTTTTTTTTTCTCTCTCTCTCTCTCTTGAACTCGGTTGCTCTATGAATTGGGTTCATTTTCTCTTTTGAGATTCTTAGGTGATTTTCATTTCATCCAATTATTAAATATGGGTCTTTGATTGTTTTCTTTCTGATATTGAGCATTTTCTTAATTTATTGTTCTTATTTGTTGAGTATATTATGTGATTACCTTTTTTTCCCCTTGAATTCAGTTGCTCTAAAAATTGGGTTTTTCCCAATCCTCTCAAACTCGAAGGAAATATTTCATTTTGATGAATGAATTTTGTTGGATCATTCATAATTCTCTATGTTGGGATTTTTGTGTTTTGGGGATATTGGAACAGCTTGTGATTTTCAGTCGATTTGTAGTTTGGGGATTTTGGAATAGCCATTGATTTTACTCCAATTTTTTAGCTATATGGGTTTTTTTTTTGTTTTGTTTTGGTTTTTCTTTTTTTCTTTTCATCTTTGAATGTATGTTAGAATCTTGTTATAGGGTTTTTAGCACATAAATCATTTCAAAAGTTCCTTCCTTTCAGGAATTACTGAATTGCCTTTCTTTTTATATATCTGAATCAGTGGATCTGGTGTTAGTTTCTTCTAAGCGAAATTAAAAATCAGAACAAAGGAAATTCAATTTATATACAACACCTCGAAAACCAGTGCCTATCTGCCTAATGCTGGATCATCTTTCCCACTATTATATTTAATATGCTGGGATCTCTTGTACATACAAATGTAAATCATCTGAACCCCACCTCAGCCCGCCCACATATGTACACAGAAAAGGGATCATAATTCATGAAAACTAACAAGAAAAGAAGAGGAAAAGAAAAAGAAAGAAAAAGGCATTTGAGTCCCTATGGGTCATTTATGTTTCACACATAGAAAGTTCCACAATTTCACTCTCCATAAGAGAAGACGACTAACTTCCTGTAGTTTTTCATCTACACAGGTGATAGAAAAGCTTTTATTCACCTTCCCAGACAGCAGTAGCACATAGCCCATGCTGTTTCTGTAGCATGGATTTGCATCAGCTTCTTGGTTACAGCTTCCCTAGCATCGAAGGCTCCTGTGAAATTATTCCTGCCTATAGTCTTTCTCACTCTGAATGGATGTTGGATTCCACAGAACTTGACTTCTCGAGCTCACCAAATTCTTCTCTTTCTACCCACTGTGATTATGATACATTTTCTGCTACATTAAGCAATAGCCAGGATTACTATAGCTCCACAGAAAACTTCTCAGTCATTAGCCCTTCACACAACTTTTCATTAGAAACTGAGAGTTCATTCCTGAGATCCCCTTCAATTCCTCAAGAGAATCATTTGGTTGGGCAATCATTACCACATGATGCAATATACAGCATGAGGAATGCTCTGCAGAAACTAGAATCAGATCTCATGGGCCCCGAAAATGATGAAGTTAGCACACCCAGCTCAGCACTTGGTGATAATCAGCAACCAGAAACTTCAAAACAGAGATCAAGGGCATGGGAAGTACATGAATGTCATCAAGGAAAACCCCTGATGGTTCAATCTCCACAACAAATTGCTGGTAAGAATCAAGCACTGGGCAATGGAGGGGGTCAGCGAGATAAACGTCAGAAAATGACAGAAATTCACTTGCCAGGCATGCCCCAGATTGATATAAAACAGCTACTCATTGAGTGTGCAAAGGCTCTTACCGAAAACAGGATGGATGATTTTGAAACATTGACTCAAGAGGCAAGGAATGCTGTCTCCATTAGTGGAGAACCCATCCAGCGCCTTGGTGCGTACATTTTAGAAGCATTGGTGGCTAGAAAAGAGGATTCAGGTGCCAACATCTATGGGGCATTGCGATGCCGAGAACCTGATAGCACAGACTTGCTTTCTTTTATGCACATCCTCTATGACATTTGCCCATACTTCAAGTTTGGTTATTTGGCAGCCAATGGAGCAATAGCTGAAGCATTCCGAAATGAGGATCATGTACACATCATTGACTTCCAGATTGCTCAGGGGACCCAGTGGGTTACTCTCATACAAGCATTGGCAGCAAGGCCTGGTCAGCCACCCCATGTGCGGATCACTGGCATTGACGACCCAGTCGCACTATATGCCCGTGGGGATGGGTTGCAAGTTGTTGGGAAGCGACTATCTGAGATGGCTGAGAAGTTAAATGTCCCATTTGAGTTCCACCCAATTCCCGTCTTTGGGCCGGATGTGAGACGTGAGATGCTGGATGTGAGGCCTGGAGAAGCACTTGCTGTGAACTTCACACTCCAGCTCCACCACACCCCTGACGAGAGTGTTGTTGTAAACAACCCCCGAGATGGGTTGTTAAGAATGGTGAAATCACTATCACCAAAAGTTGTCACATTGGTCGAGCAAGAGTCGAACACAAACACAACCCCATTCCTTATGAGGTTTATGGAGACACTGGATTACTACTCGGCAATGTTCGAGTCAATTGATGTTACACTGCCAAGGGACAGCAAGGAGAGGATCAATGTTGAACAGCATTGTCTAGCCAAGGATATTGTGAATGTCATTGCATGTGAGGGTAAGGAAAGGGTCGAGCGGCACGAGCTGCTTGGAAAATGGAGGTCAAGGCTAACAATGGCGGGTTTCAGGCCATGCCCATTAAGTGTCTATGTGAATTCAGTCATAAAGTCTCTGTTGAGTTGTTACTCTAGTAACTATACTTTGCTGGAAAAAGATGGGGCTATGCTGTTGGGTTGGAAGAACAGGAATTTGATATCAGCTTCTGCCTGGCATTGAGGAGAGACGATTACAGGTTAAATTTGTTATCCTCCATTTTGTATTCTTCTTTTGTAATATTGTACTTACATGTGATGTAGGAATGTCTAAATTGAAATTTAGTAATAGAATATTTCCTTTTAAAACAAAAAAGAAAGAGAAGAAATTCAGTGTTGGGATTCTTTCTTATTTGTGGCAACTTTATGCATTAGCTGATTGAAGGTTGGTTCATAGTCTAATAATGAATATAAACTCCAGGTATATTCTGACCGAGTATACGTGTTGGGCATCAGATTGAAAGTTGGTTCATAGTCTAATAATGAATATAAACTCCAGGTAGATTCTGACCGAGTATATATATATATATATGAGAACGAATAAAAAAAAAATATTTCACATTAAATATTTAGAACCACTTGATTTAAACTAAATAAAATATACAGTTAAAGTAGAGTTTTCTAATCTTTATCGATTTATTTACTTAAAACAAGTAAACAAAAACATTGAAATGAAAATTATTTTTTCATAAGAGATATGTTCACAATATATATTTTTCAATTTAATAAGATTAATTTGTAAAAAAATGTAATTATTTAAAGAAATATAATACTTTTCTGGAGTAGGATCGACCCTAATTTTCAAAATCCAATTTTTTCTCCCAGTCGAATGAATCCAACGTCTACTAACGTCTTTCTCAAGTGCGTGCTAATGGTGCCGTTAGCAACACTCTCCTTAATTAAAATTGATTATTTCTTTTGAAATATTCCATTTTCTTGAATCTCATAGATCATTAAAGAAGCTAAAGATTCTTAATTGACGTATTTGGCTCTATGATTCTAAGGGCAGTGTTCTTGAACTTCAATTGGAAATTGTTGGGGATAAGGAATTGTTCAATTTGAAATTGTAAAACTAGGGACTCAAATGGTAAAACCTTTAATTGTAGAAAGTAACAAAGAACCCACAAATTAAATCAATGCATAATCGATTACCATTTCACAATTTTCACTTCCTAAAAAATTATTTGGTATCAAGAAATTTGATAACTAGTCATACAAATGATGAAAAACAAATGCCCTAAATATCATAGAGGTAGTTTTTGAAGAGGTCCATGTGATCCGATTGCAATGAAACGGCCAACTTCAAGCTCCCATCATCAGTTGGGCTTGGTAGAACATAGCATATGCCCTCACAGGCAATCCCACCTGGCCCCATGAATATGGGCCGACCCCACCCGAAATCCGCTTCGTGTATTGGGAGTTGGGCCCAACTCGTGATCGCAATGTTTGGACATCTGAAGGTATGGGCCCTGCGGATAAATTTGGTTAGATCAGGTTGCAAGTCCAAGTAATCACTTGCCGATCTTAGATACTCATCATCCATTTGCAGCACTGTATCACGAATCTCACCTGCAACATATGTTAGCGGATTTGATACTAGATCACCGGTGAATGCAATTGACGCCGCCATGAATAAGGCATTACCAAAGTATCCTAGAGGAAGTGGCGGATGAAGTCGGGACCGGCCATCTGTTGCGATATATAGTTTGGTTTGTTGATCTTCAGGTAGACCACGTGCCATGCAGACACAATGCCAGATGTGCTCAGCAAGCGTTTGATAGGAGCTATAATCACCATTGAATTTGGACTTGAGGATGTTGAGCTGATCACGTGTGATTTTGAATATGGCCAAAGTTGTGTCAGATGTTTGGGATTTTGATGGATTTTTCATGGATGGTGGGGATTGGTACTCAATGTGATCGAATTTTGGGTTTGGTGGGTTCCGTGCTCAGAGTAGTGTACGATCAAAGAAGGGAGGGATGGTGAGATCAAGCCCTCGAGCCACATCTGACCAATAGTTGATGAAATGGATGCCAGAAGACCCATCAACCAACTGATGTTGCATGCCCACACCTAAGGAAACCCCACCACATTTGAAATAAGTTACCTGAATGAAATTGAAGGACAAGAAATATAAGAGGTGAGAGGGTATAAGATTAAAAAAAAAAAGATGCACACTTACCTTATGCAGTTATGCCAGAGCTTCATCTCTAGGCCAGATTTTGAGTCTACATAGCTTAGGCCTAGGCCGGAATTATGACTTAGGGCCTGAGCTCAAGCCTGAGCCTAGGCCTAGGTTAACCCAATTTAGTCAAGCCTAAGCCTGGCTTCTATTAGGTTTATGGTACCCAAGAGGATTTCAAACTCAAAATACATAGGTGGACTTATTTAAGCTTAGGTTTATTTTTTGAAATTCCAATTGACTCAGATTTGAGTCTAGGACTTGTCTATGCAACTAGACTTGGTTTTATTTTGGGTAGGTTCAAGTCAGATTGATTTAAAATTTCTCATGATATATATGACCGAAACTCGATTTTTTTCAAGTATGGTACCTACATGCTATTAGCTTATTAAGTGACCAAGGAAGTTGATTAGAAAGCTAGGACGACAGACAAAAAAAGAAGATAAGGGATTATACCTGAAGAAGTAGTAGAGCATAAGAGGAGATGTCTTGATCGTAATCGACGGTTGGGATGAGCCGGTTAAGTTCCATAGTAGGTGTGAAATCGCCGAAGTCATCGATGACACTGTCTGTTTCAGCCTGGACGAAGAGCACCCCCTCACTATTGCAATTAATCTCGATGCGACCCTTGTCGTCCCTCTTCAATCTACCGGCGACTGGGTAGAAATGGACCAGGGCCTTGCTTAGGGCCTCCTTAAGCACATGTGGGTTGAAGAAATTGGAAGAGCCATTGGGCCTGTAGAAGTACACACTGGGGACGTGCAAATGGAACACCACTAGGTCCAAATGAGAGGTCCATAAGATATGCTTGGGAGTTTCTTGTGCTGGGCACACCATGTTGGATTCTTTAACATTGATGATCATCTTGACGTACCAATGCAATGATGGGTTAGTGATCTTGTTAGTTGTGGGCAGTCACCTGGAGGCGAAATCTCAGGGCCAGCCCTGGTCCTTACCAAGTCAAAGCTTGAGTTCAATATTTTAAAACTTAGTTGAGTTGGGTTAAGTTAATTATAGGTAATAACAGATATATAATTATAGTTAATTATAGATATTTTAAAACTTTGTTGAAATTTCTTATTGAGTTCCTACATTTCTCAACAATATATCCTGAGATTAATATTATAAAAACCAACTGAATCATCTAATTCAACCTAGGTTAAACTTAAAGCAGTCATAAAGATTTTTCTGTCCTTAAAATGATTCAATTTGTGTAAAAACTATTGCAAATTTTATCTTCTTTTTTTTTCTCTTCTTCCTTTTCACTAAGATTTGACTTTATAATATTCACTTGGAGTGTATTATTTTAGTTCTTTTTTTAATATATTCACTTGGAGCGTTGATTCTCTTTAGTGGGGTTCTTTTTTTATATAACAATATAATATTAAAAAATATGTAGTGTTTTTTTTTTTTTGTAATTAAAAAATGTTGGGTTCTTAGTCTAATTCTTAAGTCTTGGATATTTTTCTCCGAAGCAAGTATTTCAAATATTTAGTAACAAAAAGAAATCATTAACTATGAAAACCCAAAAATTACCTTGTTCAAAACCAATCCAAAACTGAAATTTTGATGCTGGAATCTTCTCAATTTTGCAGGAAAAAGAAAAGAGATGATGTCCTGTAATCCAAACCGTTGAAATGCATGCCACACATCAATACAAAAAGCATCAATCTTCACAAGAAATAATAAAAAGAGAGAAAGAAAATAAGATTTGAAGAAGAGTGGAAGAGATGATAAGAATACCCAAAGAGAGAGAGACAGAGAAACGATGATATTTGAGGAAGAAGTCTACTGTGAGAAATGAGAAGGCAAAGGACTCTTATTCGACCAATCTATACTTATAGAAGTGGATAGCATAGTATGTAATTGAGAGTAGTGTTTGTATGCAATGTTTAGTAAAAAAGTATATCAATGTTCTTTATTATAAAAAACATCAGTGTCTGTATCAACTTTTTATCGGTTATCAATTATTTACAATATAATAAATATAACTTGTGAGGTTAAAATTTTGAACTAAAAGATTTTAACTGATATTTTAGTTGTATTAACTATCTAAACTAAAATTTATAGATGGGTGAAATTATCAATTTTTTTGAAATTTAATTTGGTCAAAATCTGACTAATATCGGCATTTACAGTTTTTATTTTTTTGAAAAATCATCGATATTTCCAATTTTCATATTTTGCCCAATATGCAAATTGAAAATTTTCAATTTTTAGTTGAGATTTGTAATCGAGTTTCTGCATGTCTCGCAATATATCGTGTAAACTGAGTAGTTGTGTTGAACTCTAAATTTTGATTTTTTTTTAAATAACTTTAGTGATCATGAGGGGTTGGTGTGATAGCAAAAAAAACCGATTAAAATATAAGAGGTTTTGTGTTCAATTCAAGTTTAATAAATAGAATCACTCCCTATAGATTTATGTGATGTATGGCTAGGAAAGCTTGCATATGATATGCTCAAGGTCTTAAACTAAAATATAAGAACTCTCAGTTGTTCCTTTGTGAAAAGTCCATGTCCTTGGATGCAATTGCATGTGCTTGACTGCTTGTCAATAAGTAGGGTCATCATCCCACCAAAATTTTGTACGTGTAATTTAAGCACTTTTAATTCTCTCTCTACGAACTTACAGGACTCCACTCGTTTTTAGAGGTTAGACCCACCATCGGTTAGGTCAGGTTAAGTCAAGTTTGCTTTAGTGGTGAAAAATGGTGTCTCGTCAATAAATATTGATGATATGTACCATCAAAAAGCCCCTATCATGAAATAGAGTATTTTGAGTTCTTTTACACTCAATTCATCGGGTCATTGATTGTAAATTTAATCATTAGGTGTAATCGACGGCTGGGATTATCCGGTTGAGTTCCATGGTAGGTTTGAAATCTCCCAAGTAATCGATGACACTGTCTGTTTCAGCCTGGACAAAGAGCACCCCTTCACTATTGCAATTGATCTCGATGCGACCCTTCTCATCCCTATTCAATCTACCGTCGACTGGGTAGAAATGGACCAGGGCCTTGCTTAGGGCCTCCTATAGTACCTGTGTGTTGAAGAAATTGGAAGATCCATTGGGCCTGTAGAAGTACACACTGAGCACGTGCCTAGGGACCACCAATAGGTCCAAATCAGAGGTCCATAGCGTATGTGTGGGAGTTTCTTCTGATGGGCACACCGTGTTGGATTCTTTAACATTGATTATCATCTTGATGGGCCGGAATCGATCCCTCTTAATACAGCTGATTCAGCGAAACAACTTGGGCTCGGTCCTTTCCAAGTTAGAAGACTGAGTTCGATATTTTAAAACTTAGTTGGGTTGGGTTGGTTTAGATAGGTTATAGGTAATAATAAATTTTCTGACTGATTCGACTGGCAACCGTCTTAACATGGACAAAATCTTTTAAGAGATGGATGATAGAGTGAAATTCACATTTTATCTCTACCGGTGCACTGATATACAAAACATATACATGCAGAGCACCGGTACTTGTTGAGCAGTGTACCGGTAGAGATAAAATGAGAATTTCACTCCATCCCGTTTTTTCTAAAAGATTTTGCCCGTGTTAGGATGACCACCCGACTCGACCTGTTTCAACTTAATTTTTTTTTGTAACATACCTAACTTGACTTAACATCACCTGAATTTCTGTAAAAAATTGTAAAAACAGTAAAAATAAAATGAGATAAAAAAATAGAGGTAATGTGTTAAGATTTTTGAATTTGGGATGGAGTACATGAGTTAAAACCAATGAATTAAAAAGCAAAAAAGAAAAAACAAGAGTATACACCTTCTCTCACAGTAATTGAAGTTAACCAATTAAATGAAGAACTTCAAATGAGCTTAAGAAATTTTATTAAAACTTGGAGTCAAATTAAACAATAATTACAAGTGCATGGAAAAAAAATTATTTATCACTACATTAACTTCTACAATACTACAAAGCATAATTTAATAATCTTAAAGCATTAATTTCTTTGCAATATAATTCCAATTTAATTTAAAAATTTATACAAGTGCATGAAATAAATTGATAAATACCTTGATAAAGTGATGCTTTCTTAAAAAAAACCGGGGAAAAAATGAAGCATTATTCGTAGTTGACTTGAAAGAAGGAACTCAGCCTTCAACAGACTGGATATGGATCTAAGACTAAGTGAAGACAGGGTTAGGAGAGAGTGAACAGAGATTGAGGATTATCCCATTTTATAGAATTTTTTTTACCGTTGAGGGTCCCACAATGGTAAAAAAAAAAAAAAAAAAAAAAAGACCGTTGAAAGATTTGACTTCATACTCAGTAACATCATTATTTTAGTTCTTTTTTTAATATATTCACTTGGAGTGATGATTCTCTTTAGTGGGTTTTTTTTTTAGACTCCCTCTTTCCCAAATTAATTGTCTTATATGGATTTTGAAATTGTCTTAAAATAGTTATCTTATTTGTATTTGTCTAGTACAAAATTTGTTGAAAATGGATGAGATCAAATGAGTGCTAGGCTTATATAGAGAGTTCCTTAAAAAAATACAAATATTTCAAATGAGACTATTAAAATAGGACGGAGGGAGTATAATATTACTCCGAAGCAAGTATTTCAAATATTTAGTATAAACACATTAATTAATACACATTTTGATTTTCATCGAAAATGAATATTGATTAATGCCTTTTGCATGAACATTAATTAATACCAATTTTAAACATTTTCATCGAAAATATGCATTGATTAACGTCTTATACATGGACATTAATTAATGCACAGTTTTATCAAAAATTTAATAAAAAATGTGCATTGATTAATGCATTGTTATAAAAAATTGTATTAAATTTTTTATTATTTTTTGCAAATATCAGTCACATATTTTTTTCATAAAATAAAATATCAACAGATGTTACATGTATCAACCGATATCTTAAAGAATAAAATCACATATATATTACTACTGAAATATTATTTGTATAACTGACATGTACCGTTTGTGCCGTCATTTATACCTTGGCAGTTCCAAACTCTTTATGTAGGATTTTTTCCTTGGCCACCTGTTGCTGAGTTCACATGGTCATGTGTCGGTGGCAGAAATCCCACCTTTACGGCTTTATGTTTTCCAACGTGCTGGAGGCATTACATGAGTGAATTGACTCATTTTCATAAATGATTATGTACCTTGATGGGATTGCCACTTCTTCATGAGTCCTCTTTCTTATCTTCTCATCAATATCCTTGATTTTCCCTATGCATCAATTCCATCAATATTCGAGTTCTTTTACCAATTAATTTTTGAAAGTAAATTTTATTTTAAAAATATTATTAAAAATTATAATTTTTAATCTGATATCAAATTAGATTTTATATATAATGACAGGACATAACTGTACATGAGAGTGAGTATAAAAAGATAAGAGAGTTTCAAATTATCTAATTTGAGAAATCAATAATTCTATATAACAGTTAAGATACCATTCTCTTAATAATTAAATTTTAAAACTAAATTCTATCTTAAAAAGTAATAAAATTATAATTTTCTAACAATCTCGAACCTCTTTATAATAATTTGTGGATGCATACAAGTCATGGTCGAGCATTGATCATCTATCAATGGCCCATTGATAAAGAACCCAAATGCAAAGCGAATTAATTTGGGCATAGGTGTTTATACTAGCACATAATATTACCTAACAATAATTGATTTTATTTCCATTTTACTTCTTTCTTTTAAATTAAAATTTTCAATTTATCACCTATAAAATAAAAATAAAAATTATTGCAAAAGAGTATCAGGTGCTCAATTCCTTAAAATAAAAGATCAATGAAAGGATCGCTCTATTTACCATCAATCAGAGGTCTTACATTACAACTCAGCTTGTCTAACTTATGACGATCAAATTTTTACTACTCATGTCAAATTCGAAATAATTCAAAAACTTATTGATAAATGTTTAGATTAGAAATAATTTGACGTTAAGGGGAGACACACGAGTTTATATATCACTGACAATTATCTGCCTTAATTAGGGTGCTGGTCTTGAAATAAACCCAATGCAAGCTACATCCTACATGTAGCTTGTAGGAATTTAGTTCTCTCTCTCTCTCTTTGATGAGGACGCACAAGGGCTTAAAACTGTATATCGTCTTTGATCGACGAAAATGAGACTCTAAACCAGGGGTTGAAATCTTGGCCGATGCTATATGTATCGTTGAGATATCTCAAATTCTTAAATTTGTTATGGTCAAGATATCTTGATCGATAGGCAAAGTATCGATTGTAATAGCGAAATATTGGTCAATATACATTTATACAGCCGATATTTGTCCAAAAATATTTAGAAGAGAGAAAGATATCGGTTATATCGACCGATATCTTGATATTGGTGATTTTTGTACCCCTGCCGTAAATTAGTCAATTTGGGCTCAAAATTGGTGAGCCTAATATATGTGGATCTCATCTATAATCACGAGACTCACATAGACCCAAGTACCCAACTAGGGGTTGAAACTTCGGCTGATACGTACATGGCAGAGATATTTTGGCAGATTTGGCCGATACACATTTTTTATGGCCGATATTTCTTTAAAAAAAATTAGGAGAGAGAGAGATATCAGCCAAGACGCCGATATCTTGGTACTAACGATTTTTATACCCTTGTACCCAGGGGTATAAATCTCGGCCGATACATCTCGGATGAGCCATTTTTTTTACCATTGCCTATACCAAACTAGCCCGACGAGCAACAACTCAGTCGAATCTTCAGTTAAACTCAGCATTGCAAGTCAACTGAGTTTTAGCCGAGCAATCCCACTATGTCCTGCCCTAAACCCTAAATCAAAATCCACTGAGTCATCAACCAGTGTACCCCACTACATGCTAACACAGCAAGAAATTAATCTAAGGCCTGGATGTTGGGACTAGTGGGCGAACTACTTTAGAAGATACAAAATGGAATTTTTAGGGTTCCAAAATGGAGTTTACTGTCCATACCTCTGACACGTGGTATGTAAATTTGTAGTTCCTCACCCACTAATGGGACCATTTCTTTTAATGGTGATAATAATATTGGGCCTTTTTTTTTTATCAACCTAAACATTTTATCCAGGCCAAACTCAATTAAATGAAAAGCTGTGATCACCGCATTTAAGTTATTTAGTGTAGCCTTCATATGTAAAGGTATTATTTTTAAAACTTGTATTTCATATTTTAATACACTTTTTAGCTTGTAATCTTATTTTTTCATTCCGAAATTATCATGCATTTTTTTCTTATTGGGAATAATATATGTAATTTTTAGCACAACATTTCTAGAATTTTTTTCTATTTTTATTTTCCATCATTTTATTAAAAAATTAAAATTCTCAAATTTTTAACTTAAAAATAACATTTGAATATGTAAATGACCGCTACTTAATTATAAAATTATATATCTGTGAAGTCCAGAAATTTCTTGATTTCTGTGGTTTTTCTGGAATTTTGAAAAAAATCAAAAATAAAAATCAAGAGAAAGGAGAAATGTATCCAATTCAAAATGGAATCAACTGTATTGAGAGGGACCGATTCCGAGTTGACTCAACTAATATGACTTGGATTCGGCAAATTTTTAATGCCATGGTGCAAGCACATTGCCACCCATAGTGTATGCAGCCACTCAATGGCCATGGTAGCCCACAATTAACTAGATCACGAACCCAACATAGCATAGGTAGATCAAGATGATCATCAATGTTAAAGAATCCTGCATGGTGTGCCCAGCACAAGAAGAAAGTGAAGAAACTCACAAACATAGCCTATGGACCTCTCATTTGGACCTATTGGTGATCCGTGGGCACGTGCCCAGTGTGTACTTCTACAGGCCCAATGGATCTTCCAATTTCTTTAACACAGAGGTGCTAAAGGGGGCCCTAAGCAAGGCCCTGGTCCATTTCTACCCAGTCGCCCGTAGATTGAATGGGGATGAGAAGGGTCGCATCGAGATCAATTGCAATAGTGAAGGGGTGCTCTGTGTCCAGGCTGAAACAGACAGTGTCATCGATTACTTGGGAGATTTCAAACCTACAATGGAACTCAACCGGCTCATCCCAGCCGTCGATTACAATCAAGATATCTCCTCCTATGCTCTACTAGTTCTTCAGGTATAATCCCTAGCATATGGTAAATGTGCATTTTTCTTAATCCATAGGTGTGGGCCTCCATCATCTGTTGGTTGATGGGTCCTCTGCCATCCATTTCATCAACTATTTGTCAGATGTGGCTCGAGGGCTTGATCTCACCATCCCTCCCTTCAATCGTACCCTACTCCGATCACGGAACCCACCAACCCCAAAATTCGATCGCATTGAGTACCAATCCCCACCATCCATGAAAAATCCGTCCAAATCCCAAAAATCTGACACAACTGTGGCCATGTTCAAAATCACACGTGATCAGCTCAACATCCTCAAGTCCAAATCCAATGGTGATTATAGCTCTTATCAAACGTTTGCCGGGGCACATCTGGCGTTGTGTCTGCATGGCACGTGGTCTACCTGAAGATCAACAAACCAAAATATATATCGTGACCAATGGTCGGTCTCGACTCCGTCTGCCACTTCCTCTAGGATACTTTGGTAATGCCCTATTCGTAGCTGCGCCGATCGCATTCTCTGGTGATATAGTGTCAAATCCACTTACATATGTTGCGAGTAAGATTCGTGATACAGTGGCACGGATGGATGACGAGTATCTAAGATTGGCGATTGATTACTTAGACTTGCAACCTGATCTAACCAAATTTGTTCGTGGGCCCCATACCTTCAGAAGCCCAAACCTTGCCATCACGAGTTGGACCCAACTCCCAATACAAGAAGCCGATTTCGGGTGGGGTCGGCCCATATTCATGGGGCCAGGTGGGATTGCCTTTGAGGGCATATGCTATGTTCTACCAAGCCCAACTGATGATGGGAGCTTGACGTTGGCCGTTTCATTGCAATCGGATCACATGGACCTCTTCAAAAACTACCTCTATGATATTTAAGCCATTTTTTTTCATCATTTTCATGACTAGTTATCAAATTTCTTGCTACCAAATAAATTTTTAGGAAGTGGAAAATTGTGAGATGGTAATCGCCCATGCAATGATTTGACCTGTGGTTTCTTTGTTACATTCTACAAATAAAGATTTTGTCATTTGAGTCCCTAGTTCCATCCTTAAATGTGTATCATTTTAGTTATATGAAAAATAGATATACAGTGAATTTCGATAGAAGAGTGATTTTTATGAATATGTTAAATAAAAGATATTAAATTTTCTAAGTTGATTTTCTAAAAACCCAAAATTATTAATTTTTATCCTGATATATGATTAATAGTATGATACTTAATATGATTAAAGTCGCACAATAATTTAGGTCCTCGTTGAAATTTCAACCCCATAGGTATTCTAGTTAGTCCAAATAACAATGCCCTATAATTGACTTACTCCATATGTTTCACACGTTTCATACTTTTACGCCTCAACTCAATTAGGACAATACCTGCTTCAAATCAAAGTTGATGGATCTACTCTCATCAGTTCTTGTTCGTTTTAGAAATCGCTTTCTTGTAAGATTTCTAAGGAGGCGGACTTCGTGTACTACTGAAGGAACGATTTTTAATGACATGATCCCTACTGCCATAGAGCTTGACGACGCAGGAGTCAAGTTCAGAAAGAAAAGGGAGTGGCATAGCCTTTTAGAGGTGACCTTCAAAGATGGAGTCATGGAAATTCCACCGTTATTCATATCTGAAGCATCTGAGCCTGAATTTCGGAACCTGATCGCCTTCGAGCAATTGTATCCTTTTGTAGGGACTCAATTCTCTCAATATTCTTTGTTCATGGATCATATTGTCAGCACTTCAAATGATGTGGCACTGCTCGATATTATTCAATACGAGGTGGGCAGCAGTGAACATGTCGCGAATCTCTTCAACAAGATGAATAGATGGGCCATATCTGAGAGAGGTCATTTCACTATTATATACGAGAACGTGAACATATACTGCATACAGAAGAGGCATCAATAGAGGGCAAGCTTGGTGCGCAACTATTTCAACAATCCATGGTCTGCTATTTCCTTAGTGGCCGCAGCCGTCCTTCTCATCTTAACCTTCATTCAAACCTACTTATCTGGCTATTCTATTTTCTACTCTCAATAGTTTAATGATGGCATAAATCCTCTAATTCTAGAGAATTAGAGAATTCAAATTTCAATGATAATATTCTTGTAACTACTTCTGTTGATTTACTGAATATCTAACCTTGTGTCTTTGACCATTGAAGAAGGAAGAAGATATGTGTAGCATACATGAAATGTACTCAGATTTATGTCCAAATCGACTCAATAGAGATAATAATTACTATTTAAAAACATAGCACACTTGGATTTGGAGCATGGAAAGTAAGATATTTTAAATCTCTAATGCTCCTTTGAGAAAAGTATGATTAAATGGAAAAGAGGGAGTCCACCAATGGTTTAGATATCTTGAGTTCTCAGTTCAAGTAAGGTTTGAATGTGGAGAACCTTCTTAAAATTAACTTAGAATCGTGGAGTACACGATTAATCAAAATAAATGGAAAAATGCATGAATGATAATTCGAATGCAATTAATCTAATTAAAAGTAAAGTCTGAATACAACTTAGGCCTAAGTGTCAATTTATAGGCCTTATTATTAACTTCAAAGAAAGAAATAAAATAAATAAATATAGACAACAAACTGCCAAATCTCGACTATTTTCAGTATTTCCCATTACTTATCTGTTCGGTCAATGCTAGCTTCATCCCCATCTTTTTTAATCTCTATCTCTTGCCTCTGCTTAAGGAAGACATCGGATTATAAGAATCAGGCTTACACCTGGCATTGATATGCAGATTCTCTCCTTGAAATCGGGTTATCAGCTGGCTGCCAAACTGGATTTGCTTGCTGGATTCTTCTGTGTAATCACGGCACAGCATGTACATGGATTTCCAGCCATTATCTCTCCATGATTTTCTATTCCTTATCTTCATCTTTTCTTCCTTTATCTTCTGCATTCTCTCATCCATTCTTCAGACTGATCTTACTGCCAGCACCGTTGCTTAATCTCAAATTGGATTTCATTGCGTTTTCACCCACTAAGTTAAGGTCTTGCCTTTTGAACAACACCACCATTTTCCTAATCGTTGATGCAACACTTCCGTTTAGGCATTTCTATTTTATTATGTTTAATTTGGAATCAAAGGTGGGGACCACATAGTGAAGGGTTGACGCTGACTGGGATTTTAAAGTGGGGTCCTCTCTTTTCTCCATCGGTCCAATCATGATGAATTGGTACACTCAATTTCTCAAATTTGTCCAATCAGGTCTTGATCGGGATATCGTCAGCTTTAATGGATCTTATGCCTGCATCACTTCTCTAAATGGTTTTAAGAAATCTCACATATATTGCATTTTCTTAACTACTGTTTTATATATTAAAAAGAAAACTTAAACAAGTAATTTTTTTTTTCCTGAATAAGAGGTTAGTATTCATTCAAAATAAGGGGGCAAGTGCCCTAGAGAAAACAATAAAAGATCTAAAGCTTGGGTCAGGCAGTGATAGGACAAAACCTGTCCATATCAAAAACATCACAAAAAAAATATGGGCAATCAAAGGCCACAACACGGGCCCAGCCAAGCAAAACAACTAAAAGTAAAGCCCACCTCTCATCAGACAAGCAACAGAGGGCAATAGGATGGCATTGCAGGCGGCTAATCAAATAGCAATATGCAGCGTAGTGGGTACAAAGACGCCAATCAGCATGGGGCATTCTTAAGGACTTGATAACCTCAGGACTTGACCCGAATTTAAACAATTATAAAACTCAGCTCACGCTTTTTTCAGGTCGGAACATTCGGATCGAGTTTTGTTGCACCCCTATATATAAGTTTTTAGGATTAGAGTCATTAGACCATTGGTCTTGGGTTCAATCTTGGACTTATTTGATACACAAGGTTTGTGGGTGATTTCGTATATTAGTGAGATTAGCCTCACCTCCAACGTAGTATGAGGATATCCATATTATCCAAAAGAAAAACATGTATAATGTGTTTAATTGTTTTGCGAGCCTTTGAAAAGGAGCACAGTAAACTTAATTACAAGTCTCTTATATTAAATTAAATTAGATAAAATTTGATAATGAAGTTAATTTAGTAATGGTATAAAATTTAAATAATTATTAATTTAAAAAAATTAGTTTCACAAAACAAATATCATCACTTGATTTAAATTACGTAAAAGTAGATTATTCGTTACATTTACTTAAGCGAATAAGTAAATATTTTATAATTTAGTGAATATATATAAAAAAATATTGTTGAACTCGTGTACTCCTGTCTCAGTTGTTTGTTTGTGACAAGTCCATGTCCACACGCCTACATTTCGTATGTGTTATTAAACATTAACTCGGTGAGGTGGCATAACTGGGTTTGGCCCACACACCTGCTCATTTGGGGGATGACCATGATTAAAATTTAAAATACTTAATAATGAGGATGCATTAACAAATTTAACTCTAAACAATAAAACTAAAGTGTAGTTTTAGAGGTGTATACAATTTTTTTTTTTAAATAGAGAGATTGCATATTTCTTCCAGATTGAGCTGAATATAGTTAGGTGGGAAGAATAAAGAATCTTATAGATGATTTTTTATGGTCAAAACATTATGAAACGGATTACAAAAATATAACGACTTTTAACAATAAAAATTTTGAAATCTAAAATTATAAAGTTAAAATAATTAAATATCATTAATATCTTTATTTTTTTTGAATGATGGGTAAGTATTTCATTCAAGAAGAAGAGAAATGCCCAAATGGGAGAAAATACACTATAAGCCCACAGCCTGGGCCAAGCCAAAAATAAGAACCCAATTGGTCCAAAGACAAAGTGAATCCAGATTGGATATCAAAAGAGAAAACCATAAAAACAGGTCCAATCAAGATAGAAAGGACAGAAGATTGAAAATACTAGTGCCCCTAGCAGATTGGGAGGCAAACATATGATAAATTTTTGTATTTCTAAGACAAACTATCTTTAGGCCATCAGGGCCAAAACAATTGAAAAGCTTTTTGATGGCACGAAGATGGCAGAGAAAGGTCCAAAAGTTGGTATTGGGCTGGTTGATTAGGTTGGCCAAGTCCGAGCAAAGGAGCAGCTGATGTATCGAGTGACCCATCTGGAAAAGAAACAACAGAATTTTTTGGACAAAGGTTAAGAAAGACAAATTCGCATTAGGTCAAATAGCAGGAAAGCAAGTAACACCAGATAAATCATGGTCCCTACAGATGTAAAGTGCTCCCAGCTTGGGACCATAAGAATCAAAAGGAGAAATAAGAAGGTATCCTCCATCAGAATAATATTAATATCTTTATTTTCTCTATCCATTTTTCAGAATATGTAATATTATTTTAATTCACAACGTTGAGAGAGGTGAGAAATCTTTGACAAGTTTTGGAAAAGGAAATAAAGTTTTAAATAGTTTATTATCTGAAAAAGAAAAGTCAATATATTTTTCAGTCCAGTCTCGTCACTCTCGTCCTGTATATAATAAGATTGGATTCCTTTGAAATTTCTAATCAAGTTAAGGTCGGATTCCAATGCCACTAACTGTGTATTCTTAATGCATTGTGCCTGGTTTCCCTTCTATTAATAGTTGTCGAGTGCCACTCTTACAAACAAAGTACTGCTGATACACTCAGTCGTGGATTGAGCAGTTTTTTTTTTTTTTTTTGAAATGCCTTATATAACAATAGATAAAGGCACCAGAGCTGCAGATAAAAACAATAAAATAAAAAATACAATCAGAAGGAGTAAGAAAATTGAGGCTTCCACAAGCAAGCGCAAGGATGTGGTAATAGATGTGGATGCATGGGTGAAATCCATGACAATGAAGATGGAGGAGTACACAAAAGAGCCGACCGAAGAAGAAGAACCAATCCCAACTATCTACAAAGTCCCTGAGAGAATACGCTTGGGTGTGAATGATCCATATGAGCCTATGGTGATTTCAATTGGCCCATACCATCGGGGCAAGCCAAAGCTTGCGGCCATGGAAAAGGAGAAATGGCAGTGTCTACGTCAAGTGCTGTCAAGAAACAAGGAGCAGCAGCTAAAAGATTATATTGTGGCAATTAAGAAACTAGAGGTGCGGGCAAGAAGCTGCTACTCAGAAAAGGAGGTCAACCTCATCAACAGTGAAGACTTTGTGGAAATGATGGTACTCGATGGTTGTTTCATAGTCCAGTTCCTCAGAGGAGAAAATCAAATGCTTTCTTTTAACTTAGCACTGCTGGTTGGATTTGATATGCTCTTGTTAGAAAATCAAATTCCATTTTTCATTCTTGAATGCATATCTGATCTCTCCATCACCGATGATAGACCTGAGATTCCCATCATGGAACTGGCCAAGAAATTTTGCTCCAATATGTTATTTCAAAGCACACGAAAAGAGGTAGAAATCTCTCATATTGATTCTGTTCATCATTTACTCCATATGTATCACATGATTCACACTTTTACGCCTCAACTCAATCACGACAATACCCCATTGCAAAATATACTCGTACGCTTCAAATCAAAGTTGATGGATCTAGTCTCATCAGTTCTTGTTTGTTTCGGAGATCGCTGTCTTCTAAGATTTCAAAGGTCGCAGACTCCGCCTGAAGAAACGATTTTATACGTCGCGATCCCTAGTGCCACAGATCTCCAAGACGCAGGAGTCAAGTTCAGAAAGAAAAGAAAATGGCATAACCTTTTAGAGGTGACCTTCGAAGATGGAGTCATCGAAATTCCGCCTTTGCTCATATCTGATGCCTCTGCGTCTGAATTTCGGAACCTGATCGCCTTCGAGCAATTGTACCCTTTGGCAGGGACTCAATTCTGTGAATATGCTGCGTTCATGGATGATATTATCAGCACGTCAAATGATGTGGCACTGCTCCACATGAAGGACATTATTCAATACGAGGTCGGCAGCAATGAAGATGTCGCGAATCTCTTCAACAAGATGACTAGATGGGCCATATCTGAGAGAGGTCATTTCACGATTATATACGAGAATGTGAACAGATACTGCAAAGAGAAGAGGCATCAATGGCAGGCAAGCTTGGTTCGCAACTATTTCAGCAATCCATGGTCTTCTATTTCCTTAGTGGCTGCAACCATCCTTCTCATCTTAACTTTCATTCAAACTTACTTTTCTGTCTATTCTGCTTTCCACTCTTGATGTCAGAATCTGGTCATTCAAGAGATCTATCATCACTCCCATTCTTAGATGCACATAATAATATCATGTACATTTCTTTCTATTATTGTATTGCCTTTTCTCTCTCATCTCATTTTCTTTTAGTGTTTTCATTTTAAGATTAGGGTTAACTCTTCTCAAATTTATCTAATACACAAAGCTCTCACGTAATTTAATATATTCATAAAATTAATCTTACTTCTAAATTTGGAGTGAACATAGTCATGTTATATAGTAGGAAAAATAAAGGTACCCATTTTATGACAAAGGTGAGTTCTTTAGCATTTTCTATCTATAATGATTTTGTTTTTATACTTTTTTTACATTAAAGGCAGGAGTTCAAAATTCAATCGATATATCGGTCGATATTTTTCTCTCTTCCTTTTTTTTTTAAAAAAAAAAAAAACCGCCGATATGATACAGCCGAGATATCGACATATCGGCCGAATATGATGTGGTTTCAAAACCGTATCATATCAGCCGATACGATATGTATCGACCAATATTTAGACCCCTGATTCAAGGTATCAAAAATACACCACCACAAAATCTCTCTTACTAAATCTCTGAGAAAATTTCAATTATGAATCTAATAACTAATTTCAATTGAATTTTATCTACACTGTTTTTTTCTTCTGCATAATCACTAATTCACTATCACTATATGAATTAGATTCACACACAATTTAAACCCATTTTGAGATATAAAGACAATTAAAGGTTGTAACCTTTAAAATCATATTTAGAATGATAGAAAGTTAACACACTTCATATACAAAGGCATGCCACATCTATTCTCATCATCTAAGATAAGTCATATAAAAAGTTCACCGTTTAAAAAAAAAATCATTTAAAAAGTTGTCATCTCATTCACAAAGAACTAATTCACAATAGATTATATTTTCAAATTTATCTTGGTGAATCTTTTTATGCTCAAATTTTCGAATCACTTCCTTAATTAACCTGGTTAATAACTTTTAGAGCTTAGTATAAGAGAGGACATGTGCAATCAGACATACAATTCCACGTGTAAAAAGCAGCATAGTATAAGAGAGGACACGTGGCATCAGACATACAATTCCACGTGTAACAAGCATGGAGGTATACGAATGAACATATGATAAGTTTGAAGAAAGGTCATGCATGCACAAATGGATATAGTTTACGAAGAGTGGCTCATTAGGGTTGGGTAATTAACATTAAGATCTCGCTTCATGAGACAGGTATCTTGAATGCTAGACCAACCCTTTAGAGTTAATATGACATCATTTTTCAAGTTCACTATAATTTTATCAGACATTATTGGTATACAAGCAACACTCTTAGATAATATTAAATATTAGTTAAGAATTCTCCCAATCACTTTAAAATGGCTGACATGTGAGAAATAAACGGCTTAAAGAAGATTGAGACTCATTTGATCATGATGGTAGATTTGAATTCTACAAGCCTCACATAGGAAACCAGTCAATGAAAAACCAATTTACCAAATCCAACAATGGGTGGTGGCATAAATGATTTTGATGTTGATAATGATAGTATATTTTTCCTATCAACATGAAAAGCACGTACAATTTTATATGGACAAAACTCGCTTTGACCGGTAATTCACTGTGCCACTGAATAAAAATAAAAACTTGCCAAACTCATTTGAGTTGTGCTATTTTCTCTAATCTATAATAAATCGCCTCAAGTTTTAACTCCTTTATTTTTTAATCTTGGGCTGATAATCATAAAGTTTGTATAGATAGATAGATTATCACGAGGGCTATCATATTTTAAACGTAACTTCTTTTTATAAAATTATTCTCCTTAAAATACACACAAATGCCCTCGTTAAGAGAAGAATTACATAATTTAAATTAAGGCATAAGGTAGTCATCCATTATTACCAAAGAAACTAAGAAGGCACAAATTCCACCTTCCAAAGCAAAAGCAAAGCAAAGAACAAACCAAACCCATACTCCAAAGAAAGCCCAAATTCCACGTTCCAAAGCAAAAGCAAAGCAAAGAACAAACCAAACCCATACACCAAAGAAAGCACAAATTCCACGTTCCAAAGCAAAAGCAATGCAAAGAACAAACCAAACCCACATACCAAGAAGCGAATCCAGAAGAATGAGGTTTGGATAACTTGGACAGTGGCACAAAGATCACAATCAAGAGGCTTTGAATACACACATGCACGTACTATAAAAGGGCACAAGTTGTCAGTTGAGGCACTTCATCTGCAAAGCTTGAATCCACAATACCACTATACAATTTTAAAAATTAAAAGTTTATATTAATTAATCGCTCAACTAGTTGCCTCCCGTCTCAGAATGCAGGAAGTCGCGGGTTCGAACTCCCATAGCCTAACCTTGGTGTGGCTTAAGGGTAATGCGCTCATTTATAGAGGTTTTTATAGGACTGTGTCTGAGTTTAAATAAGCATTTAAAAATAATTTGAGAGAAATGCACTAATTACAATTAAATACTGATCATTAACTTAATTATACAGTGGATAATGTGATTTAGTCTCTATTTTAAGGTACACTAGTCAAGAAATGTGTTCCGCACGTTGCTCATAATTACCATATTTACATTTATAAAAGATCTATTTTGCATCACAACTATTAATATACACAATGATAAAGGAAATTTTCATTAAAAAATGTGGATTTTCTCATTATTATTTTTTAAAAATTATAAAAATAGTTAGAAATGGCTAAAACTTGATGAAAATTTATCGTTATATTTTCCACCATTGCTGTATGATTTTATATGGAACAACTAATATATTAAATAACTGTTAAAATGTTCAATCTCACAACTAAAAGGTCTCCATGTTTAGTCATGGTGTTTTAGATATCCTGTAGTCATCTTTCCATAATCCCATTGCCTCCTTTTGGAAGAAAGCCCCAAAGCTTTCCTTCGTTGCCAACAGTTGGTGGTAGTCTTTTCTTCAAATTTATTATTTTAATATATTTAAAAAAAAACTTTATAGCCTTAAAACATCACTTAATTAATCGATTTTGGTGATTTTTAGTAGATGATATATTGAAAAAAAAAAAATCATTCCAACGAGTCTATCAACATTCCCTTTAATTTCATATATATCACATTCATGACTCATGTTGTAATCTTCATGACACTGCAGAGTAATTACTAAATTCTCATTACTTACTAAGTAGAGAAGTACACAAATGTCTCTCTATAGAGAGCCACTCCATTAATTGAAAGACAGTTCGGAAATTAAACAACGATAAATAATTGAAAAGTTCATTAAGATAAAAGTGTTGGTGCACCAATCATTTCTCTTGACTTGAGCCCAAGCCCATGACTATGTTCAAGTTAGCACAATTTGTTAAAATCTTAGCTTGGATCGCCAAAGAAAGAAAAAATGGGCCCATATCGGCCGATTTTTTTTTTTTTTAAAAACGAATATCGGATGTGGGCCCGGGCTGATATTTGCCTATATCAGATGAATATCGGCCGATATTTATATTTTTTTACTTTTTTTAAAAAAAAAACAGCCTTATTTTTTTTTAATGAATTTTTTCAAAAAAAAATCCACCGAGATTTCTAAAAAAACAAAATTTTGAAGAGAGAGAAAGATCTCACTTGAGATCTCGGCCGATTCGAAAATTCGGCCGAAATTTGGAATCCAAGCCTTGGATTGAGTGATTGACTAAGACTCAAGCGCAATTCCAAACACAAAATGCAAATGTAACCTTAGTTTGGGTCAGGCTTTTTTTTTTTCACCCATAATAGGTTCGTTTATTATTTGATAAAATGGAAATTACGTTGCAGGGACTCAATTCTCTGAGTATGCTATGTTCATGGATGATATTATCAGCACTTCAAATGATGTGGCACTGCTCCACAAAAATGACATTATCCAATACAAGGTGGGCAGCAGTGAAGTTGTCGCGAATCTCTTCAACAATATGAATAAAGGGGTCATTCTTGGAAGAGGTGATTTCAAGCCTATGTACGAGAATGTGAACACATACTGCAAACGGAAGAGGCATCAATGGCGGGCAAGCTTGATGCGCAACTATTTCAACAATCCATGGTCTGCTATTTCCTTAGTGGCTGCAGCCATCCTTCTCGTCTTAACCATCATTCAAACTTACTTTTTTGGCTATTCTGTGTACCAGTCTCATTGTTAAGAATCCGTCACCAAAATCACTCTGTACCAGTTGGACCATGGATCATTTTAGCATCAATCCTCTACTGCTGTTAGTATTAGAGAATTCTAAGTTTTAATGATAATATTCAATGGTTCTGATATCAAGAGGGCGTCGTTAATTCTCTAAATGGTTTTTGGAAATCTCACATATATTGAATTTTTTTAACTACTGTTTCATATAGAAAATACTTGCAAACAGTAATTACTGTGGTGCTTATATTCAAAATCAATAGAACAATCAGTTTGATGTACTGGGGCACACTGCATTTCATAAGTTTGAAGAGGGAGGCAGATGGAAACTAGTTCATTTAAGGTAAAAGCATTGTGCATTTAAATGAGACTGTAAATTATACAGACCCTTTGCAATGAAGAACAAATGCTCAGACAGGGACAGGTTAATTTGGTAGTTAAGACGTTTGAGTTGGGTCAAGAAAAGAAACGGAGTTGTGGATTGATAATCAAGTTTGGGTTCATTTGAAGTGGTCGTTAACTTTTTTTTTTTAAATGATTAAGGTGTTCAGCTCTCTTAGAGCATCGGATTAATCTTTAGGACATGTGCAAGCTTCTCTATCTACAGATAAATAATTTTATAGAGTGGTCCATTGAGATAGAGTAAGAATCGAAATCTGGACTCTTATTTCTTCAAATGAATTCTTTGCCGTTGCTTCAATTCCTTTGAATTGTGTCCGTTAACTAATTAATAGTTGAAAATACATATTATGTCGATTTTCAATTTTGTTGTCAAGTCAACTAGTCCTAGGTGATTTTTTTAGTAAGATATTCAATATCAAAGCAGACAACAAATTCACACAAGATCAACTCTCGATGGATCAAGTGACTATTTAGAAGAGGAGAAGATCAAACAGTGTTTCTTGTACTGTTCACTATTTCCAGAAGATTATAACGACAACAAAATTACTTCAACTAAGCTTATTCATGGGCCAAATTCAAGACAGGTTTTCTTCTGTACAGCTTGAGCCCGTTTATAAATATAAAAAATCTAAACTCACTCAAAGCCCTTTGGGCCTTAACAAAAGCCCCAGTCCAACAATTTAAAAATTTATAAAGCCCAAACTTGCACGTTTATAGATCATTTATTTTTATTTTTAAATTTAAAAACCCTAATAAAGTACCTTAATGTTCAAATTCGTTCCTTTAATCGGGTTCGGGCTGATGAGAATAGGTTCCGGACAAACGAACACTAGCTGTTGTGATGCAAAAGGTCGACGGTAGAATCTCTAACACTAGTGAATTAATAGTTTCTTTACACTTTGCTATAATTTAAAAATATTTCATTTATTACTTACAATAATTTTATCATATTAAATTAAATATTTTAAATATTATTATTATATTAAATATTCATTTATTCAATTTAAATAGATAACAGTAATAAAAATCTATTTTAACTATCTATTTTATTTAGTTTAAATCTAGTAACAATATATATATATATAATAAATTAATTTCTTTTAAAATATTATATCAGCAATGATTTATTTAATTTTTTAAGTTCAATAGATCAGTCTGCATAATCGAATACCATATAATCTAAAATTCTAAATTTCAGTTTCTTTACTTTAGCCCAATGTCACAAATATCGTTCTTGAATATTTAAGTATGCTATTTTTATACATTGAAGAAAATTTCTTTGAGAATTTAGAATTTAGATATTAAAGTTTAAAATTTAGAATTAAAATAGTCTCAATTTTGCTTCCTAAGGTTTATGTGATTTTAAGTTCATCCCTTCTATTCTAGTCAGGAGTTTAAAAATCGTTTTTCGGCCGATATATCGTTATCGACCGATATTTTTCTCTCTCCAACCGATATCGGCCGATATAATACGGCCGATATTTCAGCCGATATTGTGAATATCGGCCGATAACGATATATATCGGCCGATATTCACTTGTTCAAAGCCGATACATATCGGCCGATATTCACTTGTTCAAAACCGATACATATCGGCCGATATTTGTACCCCTGATTCTAGTGACCATATATATTAGCACTGTATAAACCATTGACTGTATAAGTAATTATTTTAAATTGAGATGCATTTTAATGTATGGTTGAGCTTTATAAATAGTTAATTTGGATTTATTATCTATATTGATACAATTCTAAAATATGATAGCGTTTTATAAAGATTAAGTTGTACATATAAAATTTACCTTTTTAACTCACATCTCATCAATGTTGGTTTCTGGTAGCTCAGGCATTGATTGTTTTTTTTATTTTGGATTAATGTGTGGGAAATTCGTGTTGTGCAAATTTTAAATTTATAATTACTCGCAAGCGCACGAATCGAATTGGAGTATAGAGTTATGCAAGTGCGAGGTCGAATCCAGAGGGACTTGATTTAGAATGAACTGGAAAACAAATTAAAAAGCCTAATATTTTAACTTTAACCTATTTAACAATTTTTCAGGAGAATGATTGAATTAAAATTGTAAAATTAATTAAAACAACTAAAAATGGAGATTGAATTAAATGAGAGAAATTACTAAGGTATCAGATTCCACCACCATTAAATCCATAATCTTCTAATTATTTATTTATTAATTCCCAGTTTTAAGAGATTAAACATTTAAGTTAATTAATATGGTGTTCAAAAATTGATTTTCCTTCGCTTTTAATGATGTAATTTCAAAGAGTTCAATGTATCATATTTTAATTCAAAAGACAATGGATCAAAGTATTAATCTAAGCATCCAATGTATTTAAATTAAAAGTAAAAGAAAATAATGAATCAAAGGGTTTTACTTTTATTCAATTAAAAACCAAGCATTTAATTAATTAAATATTAATATTAATAATAAAAAATACATGGCATTAATGGTAAAAATAATTAACATCTATTAATTTGATGAAGTAAGAATCATAAATAATCAAACACATATAATTAGAATTAAATAAGTCAATAAAATAAAATCATTTCATTAATAGGGTTTCATCCTCAACCTCAGTAGAAAAAATTAGTCAAATATTCTAGAAAAAAATAAAATAAAAAGAATTGAAAAAATATAACCCGAGCACCATCGGAGACCCTCTCTCCGTTTGAGCTTAGTTTCCCGTGCAATGGTTGTGAGGCTGGTATTTATAACTTAACAAGCTCGTGGGACCCACTCTCCAAATCAGCCGATTCTATGCTTTGTGAATATCCATGGGCGACAACTCCATGCATGGCAACTTCTATTTTTTTCACTTTTCTCAGCAGCAGTCACCTTCCTCTTCTATTTTTAAATTTTCTTTCTTTTCTTCCTTCTTTTATTCTCGGCAATTGTTGTTTTGATTCAAACTGTGATAGTGGAGTGTAAATCTTGTGAGGCATGGACCGTATGGACCCACAAGTCCTCCTTAGTGCATTCTCTCTTTCAGCAAAGTAGAAGACCTCAGCCCATGCCTTCTAATGAGATCTATGAGTGTCTGACCAACAAGGACCAGCCATAATACAATAGACAACAATACTGCCAGTAAAACATTCTTCAACCCACCAACAAGTTCTATATCATCTTGGTCAAAGAGTGCAACGTCTTGCTGAAGAACACTTAAATGTTTGTGTTAGTGACCTCGTGTACCATTGACATGAGTGGTGTCAGGAGCCACTAAAACTCTAGCCATGTCTTTTATTGATGGTCCATGTAGTTGTTCATAAATGTATTGCAGCACCATAAGATGAGAAATCCAACAATCACTAAGAATCCCAAGTTCAAGTTTTTCATTTGATTTCACCATGAATTTTTGCCATATCATTCTTCCCTCTTAACTGCACAATTCGAATTCCACTGGGCTCCTTCGGATTAAGATTGGGCTTGGAATGTGGACTTTAGTCTGAGCCCACTTTCTGTATTTTTCTTCAATTTTTACTTCTTTTCTTTAATTTCTCTGCAAAACTTTAAATCCTATTAATAGTAACAAAAACACATAAAACAAGGTCTAACTGATCCAAATACAGAGGTAAAATATATCTATTTCATGTGCTCATCAATTCGGATATAGTCCTATTAAAATTTCTACAGATGAGCTCATTATTCCTAAAGCACACCAAAATTAAAACATGATCATGTGGATTCGAACTCGTAACCTCCTGCTTTTTTATTGTTTTGATATACAAAAAAGTTCAATTGACTCAAAGTCATATTTAAAAAAAAAAAATTATAATATAGAATCAACATGAAACACGCCCACTGCAGGATATTTTTTCTCTATACTGCTACAACAGTTGTCTTATGTCAGATAAGACTTGAATCTCGAGTTATGTTTTGTTAGCCTAATATTTTTTCACCTTTATTTTCTCTTAAGATATAATTTTTTAAAAAAATTCAACTTTATTGTTATTTCTCTCTCTCTCTTTTTTTTTTTTTCTAAAACCAAAAAAAAATTAAAATTTTATTTTAAAAGGATGCACCATTACAAAAAATAGAGATGCAAAAATCACTGCACTTTTTTCACGGTACACACTCTTAAAATGAAGTCTCAATTTTGCCTTTGCTTTTGAGAAGAGTGAAAGAAGAGAGGATGAGAAAACTAAGACAAAATTGAGTTTTCTTTTAAAGAGTGTATTATGAGAGAAAATAGTGGTGTAAAAATTAAATTAATTGGAATTTGGAACTGAAGTAGGATAGTATCAGAAGTAAAGTCTACCCACTCTTTCTCCTTCAAAAATAAGAAAAATCAGTTAAAAAATTTGGCAAAACTCTGATATGTGTCGGATCGAAAGACCAATATCATCTAAGAAAATTTTGTTGTTGGACAACTTGGATAAGATGTGCTCTGATCACCAATCGAAGGGAGGGACAACTTTGGAAAAGGAGTCAAAACTCACATTCAAGGATGGATTTATTGAAATTAAGGCTAAAGTTTGAAAATGATGCTTGAGAGATGTTGAATTTGGATCATTTGGTCTGGTAGTCCTAAATAAATTATGATATCAATAGTTAATTTGAATTTTTAGCTGGTTTGAATTTTTTGCTGGCTTGAATTTTTTGAACATAGATGGTATAGCTCAGTTTGTTACCTCCCGTATCAAAAAGTGAGAGATTATGAATTCGAACTTCTATAGTCTAATTTGTGATTTCTCACACATAAATTAAAAAAAAAAAAAGTAAATTGGTAATACTTTTTATTTTTATAACTCTTATCATATAAAATGGCCTAATCTCTTTAGTCACGAGGAGCCTTCGTTGCATTATTGTTTTTGTTGGCATATCACAAGGACCGAAAAGGTGAGGGCGTCAGGCTTTTGCTTCGTTTGCTTTGTCCACAAGTATTTGATACTATCATACTTTATAACTCAATTATTCTCATCTAATTGTCTCATTGCATTATATTGTTTTTCCAGCAACTTCACAACTTGTTACTGATTTTCAATTGAAGCACTGTATATTTATTATTATGAACATATTTTATCCCATGATATTAAAATGTTTAAAATCCAAAATCATATAATTATAATAATTAGATAAAATTAAAATTTTATACATCTATTAAATATATCTTATTAAAAAATATTTGTCTTACTTTAAATTTTAATAAACAATTTTTATAAATTGAATGACTATATTGTAAACTTTGATAATTTTCAAATTCAACATTTGGCTTACTTTGAAAATGATGCTTGAAAATGACTATATTATAAAATATTTAGTCGAATATTTAATGAAATTTGGGGCGACATCAATAGTAAAGGAAGGGGCGAAGAAGAGAAGTTGATGGCCCATCCAAGTAGAAACTCCAAAGAATGGGTTGCTGAAACGTTACAAGCGCTGAAAGGAAAAGCTCGCAGAAGCCAGATCCATAATCTACAAATCCGTGATCCAACCCTATAGATGGATAGCCTTGTGAAAAATGGTAAAAGTAGGTAGGGTCCCACCAGCAAAAGCTTCACTGAAAAAAAAAATTGACGACCGAGAAGAGACTGCTGCAAGAAAAGGGGCGATGGCAGGATGCAGCAAAACCTAGGAAATAAGGGCTCCACCGTGGACCGAAATCCTAACGTATCCTTAGGAGAAGATAAAGTGACCAGTTTGAGCACGATCGAAGATCGGAGGACACGTATCAAGCCAATTTTGGAAGAAGGTACTGGTTAGGGTGTCATGCAAGAAACGAAGCTGAAACAACAACAGGGCCAACACTGGTGTCAAATAGAGAGACAAATGAGGAGAAGAAAAACCCGCTGCAGAGTTGTCGGATTTCGACGAGGAACAGTAAAATGAATAGAAATGAAAATATACTTGTAAAATGAATTTCATGTATAAAATAACTAGAAATGAATTTGAAATAAATGAAACGAATGTATAAAAATAATTACAATTCAAGAATAAGTGATAAAAAAAAATAATAATAAATGAAACTAATGGAGTGACATAAAGAATGAGACATATAATAATGAATAACAAATGAAAGAATGCATATCTAAAATGTGTATTTGTGTAGGTGTTTACGTATTGGACGTGTCTATCTTCAAAACTATTGTAGTGTGTTAAAGTTGCATATACCGGGTATGTAAAGTCAATCTTGATAGAATAAGATAAAAATTATAATTAGTATCAAATTATGAATGACGAGCACAGAAATATGATAATTTTACCTTTGATTATTGGATTAATTAGTTCTTGAATTTTATTTATTTTGTACTATTATTATGATATATTTTATATTTAGAATTATTAGTGTTAGTATTTTATTTTGTTTAATTTTATTTAATTAGTGCATATTCTTGATTTTTATCTAATTAGTGCATACTCTTGTGTATTTTAGGTTGATATGGATTCGATGTGAAGACATGACATGATATGGATTCGATGTGAAGACATGACAAGCAGACAAAGTACATAGGCAAATAGAAAACATGGCATCCTTGGGTTAGTTGAGAGTGAATGAGTATTAAATAATGAAAATAGGAGACAAAGAAAGTGATGTGAAAGGGACTTTGGTTATTGTTTTTGTTCACGGTTTGAATTGGAGGAAATGGTCTTTCGTGAATGTGGTTTCTTTTGGACAGTGGGTCTTTAAAGGGTTTAAAATAAAGATGGGATGGCATTAGTTTAATAAAATAAATTATGGGTGTTGTTTTATTCATATGGAATTGTTTGACCCCATATGACGTCAAGAACTGGGCAATCAAGGAACTGAGAGGCTGATAAGTGGAATTTGAAGAAAGATTCAAGGAGAGGGTCGACTTCTGGAGGTTGAATTTTCTATTTTTTTTATTTATTCTCTTGTTATTTCTTATTTTCAAATTCCATTGTAATGCAAATTCAATTCAAATTTTTAATTAATAAAATCAAGATGAGTTGTAGATTTATGGTTTTCCAATTCTCGAAATTTGGTGTGAAAGTTTGATTTTATTTTTAATCTTTTACAAATTCATGTCGGGATTTATCCCAGGTTTTTCATATTGAATGAGATTTGTTGGAATAGTTGGAACTTAATTTTTCATTCAAAGGCACTCTGCCAAAATTTGAGATTTAATTTGGAATTAAAATTTAAGTATAAATTCTATCTAGGCACGAGGTTTGATTTGATTTATCTTTGTTTAATGAAATTCATTTTGTTTTTAATTAGATTGTTTATGAATGAAAATTTTAAATCAATTTTGGGTAATTTATGAGAGCTCCATAGTCTATGTCTTGTTTTCATTAGATTTGAGATATGAGACATGATGCTATCTTAATAATTGATCCAATTCCATTATAAATATGTAAATAGGTAATTTTAGTTTTATTTTTATTTTATTCTTTTAAAAATTCAAATCTTTGAAATTTGTGAACTAGGTTGGTAAATTAAATAATTGCATCTTAATTTTATTTTCTAAATTAGACTTAGATTATTTAATATTTTAAGATTAAATCCACCATCTTAATTATGTTCACAAATTTTAACTTTCCATTTTGTTTTCTAATATTAGATTGTTTCTAAATTAAAACTAAAATACATAGATTAGAGAAATAATTTCATATTTATGATTTATCTCCATATTTTCTAAATTTCTGAAATTACGTAATTCAGTGGTGTATTTTTCTCAGATATATTTTACTAAGTATCGATGGGTTCGGCCTCGCACTCAATCTCAATACTATCTAATGGTTCGTGCGCTTACGAGTTATAAATTTAAAACACAACAAGTTTTTGACGCCGTTGTTGGGGAACTTAAAAAAATCGTCATTCAATTATTTATTTTTGGAAATAATGTTAATTTTAGAAATATCTATTTTTCTTAGAAACTCTAATTTTAGAAGGTTATTTTATTTAGAAGTTTCTAAAAATAATAAAAATTAGGAGATTATCTTAATTTGGAATCATTGCTAAATTTAGAAATTTTTTATTTTTTGAGACTTATATTTTTAGAAATTTTCAAAAATAGCTAGTTTCTCTTTTTCGCATTTTCTAATCTTAGAATTTTAATCTAATTTAGTCACATTCTATTTTTAGGAAATAGATATAAATTTGGGAAGTTCCAACTATGGGGTCTAATAAAAAAAAATCAGGAACAACGTTGGACTTACTTGAAAATCTAATTTGGATAAATTTTATGGATATTAATTTAGAAGTTTTTATGGTCTTAATTTAATTTAGAGTTCTTAATTACGTCCCAATTAGTTAATTTCCTCTAGTAGTTATAACATTAGAAAATTGCATAAGTTTAGGAATCATGCATCTCTTTTTATGAGATTCAGAATCTTCACCAAAGTTTGTAGTGTTTTATTTTGCATGGATTTTAATTGCACGCTCTAAAATTTGCAAAAGAAAGCACTAGAAGCCATTGTAAGTGTCTAAGCTCATTTTGTTTAATTTTTTTTAATTCTTCATGCATTCATATAGATTTTCTTAGGGTGTTTGCATTTTATTTTGAATAAAAAAATAAAAAATTGCACATTTAATTTGATCATGCATATTAGGTGTCAGTCTCATGCATTAGCTTAGTTATTTGATTATTTTTTACATATTTACTTTGAATCTTGCATTGTTAGATTAGGATTGCATTAACAAAAAATTAGAAAAAAAAAATGAGTAAAAGTGGTTCATAGATTGTAAGTTAAAATCAATTTAGAACCACTGTCTTTTGGGATGTGATGTTCAAAACTTTTAGAATCCATGCCATATATTGTGTGGTGTTTGTTTTATTTTGTTGTTATTTGTCCATCCATCTCCATCCACGTCCACCCGTCACTCTACGTCTGACTCTGAGTCTGTGTTGAGTGTTTCTGTGTGTCTGTCAATGTTTGTCGGTGTCTGGTTTAGATTTTTGTTTTTGTTATCAGTCTAGAGTCTTTGTTGTGTGTTTGTGTTGTTGTGTCTATTTGTTTTTGCAGGTTTGAAATAATAAAGACATCTCAGGTATTTCTCAACTCAAGTTGTTTTGTTATGATATTTTCTTCTAATTTGCACCTGATCACTGAGGAAACATGGAGGACAATGTTCGATTTAAGTTTGGGGGTATTGGGGCCTACACTTTTGTGTGTTTTGTTTTCTAGTCCAAAAGCAAAAATTTTTTTTGTCGATTTTGTGTTTTTGATCCATCAAAAAAAAAAAAAAATTCAGTCTTTCGTTTTGTTTTTGAGTAAAAAAAAAAAAGAATTTGAAAAATCTTTGATTTTAGCTGATGTGATTTTAATTTAACTCGCAAGCGTACGAACCAGTTTATAGTATAGAGTATGAGTGCGAGGTCGTACCTAAGGGAAACCGACAAAATATATGTATGAAATAGAAAATGATACTATTAAAATAATGTGATTTAAGAAAATAAGTTTCTAAACATATAGTTATAATCTTAATTTAGAACAATAATTAATTAATTATCTAATTTTATTAGTTAACATAAATTTTGATTAAAATAATGGAGTAAATTTAAATGACCTAAATTTAATTTAAAATGTAGATTTAAGAGACAAATAAAATGTTTCTAACCTAGTTAAATTGTTTTGATGATTTTTGAGAAAAAGAAAAATAAATCAAGAAGAAATAAATTGTTTACATATTTTACAATGGAATCGGGTCAAACATCGAAGCGGCATGTTATCCTATTTAAAAACAAAAATATGGCCTAGACTATGAAATATTCTGGAATTATTAAATGTAATTCAAGTTTCATATTTAATAAAATTCTAATTAGAATAATTATGTCTTCCATTAAATCGGAATTTTTCAAATCAAGCCTTAGGCTTGAGCAGATTTAAACTTGCATTTTTCAGATCTAAAACAAACCGTTCTTGAAAAGAACCTTAGACTAGAAAATTGGTCAACTCCTACTGATCCTAAAAGGGGTTCCACTTTTCCTTGAAAAATTCTCAAATTAATTTGTTTCATAAAGTTCATAAAAAGAATTAAAAAGAAATTTAAAACCATCATTATCAAATATTCAATAATTGGGAATAACATAAATCTAAACAAACCTCCATGAATTTTATTTAAAATTTGGAAATGAAATACAATCCTTTGGACTATACATAAAAATAAAAAAAATAAATAACTTACAAGAAATTAAATATTTTTTTTCTCTGTCTTTTGGTCGTCCAATTTCAGTCCCTTCGACGTCTTGCCCGATTCAACCTTTAATGGACCCAAACCCATCAATTTATAGGAGTGAGAAGAGATGAGATAAGGGACCCATTCAAATTCAAAATTTCTCTCTGTTGAGATCGGCTAACTCCTTCATCTCCTTATCTCTGTTCCTCTTTATCCCTCTCTTTCTTATCTTTCTTTCTTATCTCTCATTCGATTCAAACTCTTTTATCCTTACCCCTGTCTTTTATTCAAATCCACTGTCTTTTATCCAAATCCACTGTCTTTTTCAAACCATAGCCGAATTTTGCAAATAAGGCACCATCCGTCAAACGAAATTCACTGGTCCCACTTGGTCTTTTGGACTTTGATCCCATACTTGGACTTTCATCTGGCTCGGAATACTGGTGGACTTTAGCTCATTGGCTTCCAATTGCAGACTTTGTCTTCAGGCTTCAGATTCAAACAGTGGGTCCATTTGTGTGTTTATAAGTTTCTACCACCTTTACAATGTAACATAGTCTAAAAAATATTATTATAATTCAAACTCTCATATCCGGATCTGAATTATAATAATTTACAATAATTCCAAATCAAATTAGATGGTAAAAATTATAAACTTTCCAAAAATAGGACTATGGCCCACTTTTCTCCATTTTAATTTATTTTTCTTGTATTCTCATAAATACACTGCAAAACTTAAAAACTCTATTAAACACATTTAATATTCTCAAATCAAAGGCTAACTAATCCAAAATTGAAGGGTAAAATGATAATTTTCAGTGCTCAACATTATCATTAATATATGGATTTCAATTGAATTTTATGAAATTTATGCTTGGAATATTTTTACGCAACCATATTAATGTTAGTCTGAAATAGAAGAATATTCATGAGTTGAGTGATCATTGGAAGAATACCAGTAGAGACTTGTGACCCAGTGAGCTTTTGAGCCATTCCATTTTTGTTGAGGGTTAAAAGTAAATTCTTATTTTCTCTGATGTGCGCATTTTTTTTTTGTTATAAGATCTTATTATTCTTTGATTTTGGTCATGTACTGAGAATGACATCAAAATTTTGAGTTATTACACTAGAGTTTTTCTAAATTTATTTGAAGCAATTTAAATATTCATATGAGGCTTAGGAAGTGATATAGGCTATTATTTTGGATCGTTTGAGCCTTTCAAGCCTACCTATTTTGGTCATATTATCCTGTTAGTTCCCGTTTTGAGCTTTTTAGAGTTAAGCCTATTTTTATTGATTAGTCATGTTATTCATACCCAACTCCGGTTGTGGAGTCTGAGCCTACATAGAATGTCTATGACCTATTCTAGAACTCAGGAAAATGTTAGAGATGATTGATATTGGGATGGTACTCTAAGAAAAATATGGCAGTAGAAATAAAAATGATGAATGATTAAAAAAAAAAGAAAAAAAATGGGAACATCCATACTGTAACAACCCGACCCGATTTTTCGGAGTTTTAGGGGCTTGGTGGCAGTGGGGTGAGTGTGGGCCCCGTAATGGGTCCTGGTTTGCCCGGTTTTGAGATCAGAGACTCAAAGGGCACTTTAGTAAATTTGAATTATTGAACATTCTATCATAATTAAAAGTTTGAAAATCACACGTTTTCCCCGACGTTTGTCATTTGATTTCTTCGGGCTTTTTAAAATACTTTGGAAATTGGATATATATATATATATATATATATAAAATCCAAAACCCTAAACCTAACCCTTCTTATAACCTTTGTTTCGACAACACTATAGCTATGCGCTACAGTGCCGCCGCACCTGCTGCTGCTTCTCTTGCTCTCTCCCGTCCCTCTCTCTCTCCCTCCTCTCACCCTCCTCTCTTCCTAACCCTAACTAAGCTCTCTCTTTCCCTTCCCGCAAGCCGCCGCCGCCACTCTTTCCCTCTCTCTCCCTCACTACTTCTCTCGGCCTCTCCCCTCTCCCATTTCTGCCTATGTTTTGCCCTCATCCTCATGCCCCATCTCTTTCGGATGGCTTCAACACCAGATTCGTCAGATTCCATCCTTCCCGTCGTCTTCGGTGTTGGGATTCGCCTGCCCCAACCGTCGGATCCTCCTCCAGTGCTACCAGGTACTCGATTTCCTTCTCTCTCTTCTCCTTGATCTTCTTTTTTCTTTTTCCCTCTCTTTGGTTTTCCTTCATCTTCCCTTCTTCTCCATCTTTTTTCCTCTTATTTCCTTCTTTTTCCTGGTTTCTCAGTGAGTGCCGTGCCAACCCAGTTGAGTCACTGAGTTGACTCGGATGGGTTCGGTTCTGGGCTTGGCAGCCCAGGCCCATTTCACTGTTGGACCAACAGACCAGGCCCAACCCAACCCGTAGATCTGGTCCGGCCCAGCTAGGCCCAGGTCCAACTGGCCCAGCCCTATTTCTGGCCCTGCCCAGTTCTGCCCATCTTTGGGCCCGACCCATCTTAAAGCCCAAATTTTTAGATCCAGTTTTCAGTTGTAGGCCCAATCCCGAACCCGACCTAGTTTTGGATCTAGTTTTCAGTTTTGGGCCATGTTCGGCCCATTTTGGGCCCGTTTGTGGCCCAGGCTTGTTTTAGCCTGTTTTAACCTGTTTGTTAATCATTGTATTTCTTTTTACCAGATTAGACTTCCTTCAACCCAGCGGACCCATTTTCTCGCTTTGGATTTCATCAACACGCACATAGGTGAGGGAACTTATCACCGGTTTTAGCACACATCTGTACATCTTACTTCTCTATCAAATGTGCGGGTAGGAAATGCGGCGAATGGGGGTCTTCATTATTATGAGCCACTCGGCAAGGGAACCGTTGATACAGTTATGTAGCGGGCCCCCATCCGGGTGTATTTGTATCCGATGCCCGCAGAGGCATATACGAGTTGCTTATCCGATGTCACGATTGATTAGTTGTGTGGTGACATGATTTTGATTTATTTTTATTGATAATATGTTAAGATGCCAACATGCGAATATGTGATATGTAGTGATTTATACTTGATTATGGTGTGATATGTCGTGTTGATAATATGTTATATGATTATGTGGTAGTTAGTTTGAACTGCTAGACATTGTAACATGTTTGGATGTTAACATGCCAGCCCATGATAAATAGTGATGTATACACCTGATTGTTATGTGATGAAATATGTTAATAGTATGTGTAGGCGTAGAGATAATTATACATACATATAACTAACGTATGTGGGATGCCGGTGGAGGCATGGGTATTAGGCAACATCAGGATCTAGAGACTCCCCCTAGCTTGACGGGTGGGGATGTTGTGTGGGATCGCTCAGTGGAAAGGTTGTTGGACTATGGGCTACCTGGTGGTTGGACATGGGTTGAAGTTTTTTCCTAGCAAGGTTAGATTGTCAGGTGTGATCTTTAAACATGCCTACGAGGGAGGCGTGGTCCAGTTTAAAGGGCAAGGTGCTCGAGAGTCCTAAGAGGGACATGTTGTGAGGTGATAATGGAAACCTCCGGGAAGTTCTAGGGTTGAGTATTAGCTCGCCCAAGGCACTTAGAGGTCATCACAGACACACCACCCGAGTGCGTAGCGGATGAGGCATCCCCAGTGGTCTAATGGGTTGAGTGGTTCGCCCAGGTGGAGACCAGAGGGTGGGATCGCGGTTTGTGATCCTCGGATGACCGAGTGGGCTGAGGATGAGCTCATCTGCTCATTGGTGGAGGGATAATGCGGTGAGGACAACTCCCACTAGTATGACTTGTAATCCCCGGATGACCGAGTAGGCTGATGAGGTGCTCACCTTCTCATTGGTCGAGGGATGATACGGTGAGGTACAACTCTCGCTAGTATGACTTGTAATCCCCGAATGACCTAATAGGCTGAGGAGGAGCTATCCTGTTCATTGGTGGAGGGATAATCAGGTGAGGGACAGCTCCCGCTAGTATGACTTATGATCCCTGGATGATAGAGTAGGCTAAGGAGGTGCTCGCCCTCTCATTGGTTGAGGGATGATGAGGTGAGGGACAACTCCCGCTAGTATGACTTGTGATCCCCGGATGACTCAGTAGGCTGAGGACGTGCTCGCCCTCTCATTGGTCGAGGGATGGTAAGGTGTGATGTTCCAGGCTAGGACACCTGAAAGGTGGTGAAAGCATGCGGTGTGTGATTAGTGCAAAATAAATACATATTTTACTCCTAATTTATTATTGTTAGTACCTCATTTTATTTAATTTTATCTAATTAGTATAATTTTGTGTTTTGCAGGTTTAAAAGTGAGGATGACAGAAAAAATGCTTAAATATAAAGCCTGGGCCCATTATGAGTTATAATGGACCTCAAGCCCAATTATTGAGCCCATTAAGAAAAACCCGTGAAGAAATCCACATGTGTGAATAATATCTTCATTATCTCAAGAGGAAATTCGAAATTTAAAAGTCAATATAAGAGGATTTTCGAATTTGACAAGTGGATTAAGGAAAGAGAAAGAAAATAAGGAAGGGAGAAAAATAAGGAAGGTTTGACACATGTTTGGTATTTTTAGTCATAAATTTCTACTCCGATATCCGATTAGTTTGATTCTTTTTGCGTTGGAAAGAAGACTTCAAGGGATATAACTTTGCAGTTTACGACTTTTCCTGATTCAGAAGTTAAAAGGGTCAAAACTGAGCTGCAAGATGATACATGTGTAAAAAATAGGATTCTACACCCACTTTCCTTATACAAATTTAGCTCATTGCCTCTTTTAAGTCATTCCATATTTAGCACAAATCAAATCCACCCTCCATGTGTCCCTTGCTTTATTTAAATCTTTGAATCCAATCCATTCATTCCACCTCCTTTCATCTATAAATATTGTCCCTCTCCCATTGAAAAAACTGAACTTGGGCATTGAAGAAAAGGAGAGGAGAGGAAGAAGAGGAGGAGAAAGACTATGGGATTTTTCAATCCACATTGGGTTCTAAGGTTGGTGGATTTTGATTTCCATTGTATTTTTCTTATGTCTTTATTCCAAAATTTCATTGTATTATAATTCTTAATTCAAATTTTATTAATAAAGAAGAGGTGGATTTATTTAGAATCATGGTCATCCAATTATTTAATTTATGTATGATGAGAGTTTGATTTTGTTTTTATTCTTAATAATTTATGATTGAAATTATTTTAAGAGATTCGAGGAGAGTGATGAAATATTTAGGATAGATAAAACTTATTTTTCTGATTCAAGGCTCTTTTAAAGAGTGGATGAAATATTTGGATTGGAATTATAAGTTGAAATTTTATCTAGACTAAGGCTTGAATTGAATTTCTTAACATAATGGATTTTATAATTATTAATAAGAATTTTAATAGATGAAGAATTGAGTGCATGATTAATAATTTAAGTGAGCTCCATATTCTAGGCCTTGATATTATTTTTAAAATATGGAACATAAAGCCTCCATAATTCTTTGACCCAATTCCATTGTAATATGTACATAGGTAGTTTAGGTGTTTTAAATTTTATTTTTGTTTATAAATCCAAAAACTCGTGAAATTGATGAACTAGGTTGGAAATAATTTAATTGCATCTTAATTCTGTATTTTAAATTAGATTGAGATTGTTTATATTTTTATATTAATTCCACCATCTTAATTAAAATTAGTTAAATTGTTAGATTCTATGTTTAAATCTAGAATGTTTCTAAATTAAGATTAAAATTCATAGATTAGATTAACAATTCCACGTTAATGATTTATCTCCATATTTCTCAAAGTTCTTAAAATATATAATTCAATGGTGTATTTTCATGGATATATTTTCCTAAGTTTCGATGGGTTCGACCTCGCACTTAATCTCTATACTATCTAATGGTTCGTGCGCTTGCGAGTTATAAATTTAAAATTTGCACAACAGTGTGGTGTGATGAGGTGTTGCAGGCTAGGACACCTGTAGGGTGGGGAAAGCCTGCGATGTGGTGTGATGAGATATTCCAGGCTATGACACCTGTAGAGTGGGGATATCTTGCGGTGTGGTGAGATGAGATATTCCAGGCTATGACATCTGCAGGGTGGGGACAACCTGTGATGTGGTGTGATGAGATGTTCCTGACTATGACACCTGTAGGGTGGGGACAGCCTGCGGTATGGTGTGATGAGATGTTCCAGGAGGACAACCTGCGGTGTGGTGTGATGAGATGTTCCAGGCTATGACACCTATAGGGTGAGGAAAGCCTGCGGTGTGGTGTGATAAGATATTCTAGTTTATGACACCTGCAGGGTGTGTACAGTCTGACGTATGATATTGTAGGCTAGGACACCTGTATGGTGGGGACAGCCTGCGGTGTAACATGGTAGTGTGTTTACCCCCAGTTATGACTCTGGGGTTCAATGTTGAGACCTGTGTTGTGGGTGTTGATTCACCAAGAATTTATGGGCGTCTAACGAGTGAGTTTGGCCGGCTCACTCGGTAGAAGACCTATATAATTCTATGAGGGGTGGATATGCGAGTCGTGTAGAGACCAACAAATGGGGTCCAAGGTTATAGGTTTGACTATCGAGACTCTGGTGCTTGGTCGAGGAGACCATAGATGAGTTTGGTTGGCAGTCCGTTGAGGACTGGTGAGGTGGTTACTCACGTGTGGTAGTCTGTTTGGGACTCTAGTGAGCCCGATTCTTGAGTTGGTCGTGGTATTTGTACGGGTTGTCGTGAGAGGGTCATAGGTCTGGTCAAGGAGTATGGATCTTGATCCAATTGGAGATCAGTCTGAGTACCCGAGGGTGGGTGGATAGCCGCGGATGGTCACATGAGGGAGTTTTCATAGAGTTGTATTGAGTTGGTTAGAAGATTTACTAGAGGCACGACAGATGTGGGCTCGTGTGTCAGGGATAGAGCACTCGCTTGCATAGTCATGCATGTAGACATCATAAACATTGATGTGTTCATCTGATCATATACAGTGTATGTTTGACGACATATAATGTGTGTGTTACCCTCACTGGGCATGTAGAGTTCATCCCTTGCCTCACAGGTACTTCATAGAGGAAGGGTTGGCGGGACCCTCAATCGGACATTGGCCGTAGAGTTGCAGCTTTGTACTCATCATGGTTTCACCTTGAGGACTTGCTAATGTATTTGAGATATGTGTAAATTTCATTAAGTTTGATGAATGTAATAATGGAATGATGTTATTGTTTCCAATTATGATTAATACTTTATTGGTACTATCGGTTATTGATTTGAGTGTGAGTTGCGGGAGCGGTACTTCCCTTTATTTTACAGAAAAAATATACCCCTGAAATAGTATCAGATCAGTTTTAGGACTTTCTATCAGTTTAACGTACTCGTAGCGGGACGGGTCGTAACACATACAGCATAAAAGAATGATGTGGAAAAAAAAAAAAAAAAAAACAATGTTTTAAAAGTGTTAAAAAAAAAAGAATTATTAGAGGAAGAATATCCCTGTGAAAATTTGAAGACCTCTAACTTTTCTGATTCAAAGTACTTAATTTTAAAGTCTTTTATCCTTCTTTGATTGACCCGGTCCTAAGCCATGTTTTCTCCTATTAGGAAATCCTATTGATCCTTAGTTAATATGTTATTTAAGTGGAGAATAAATTAGGAAAAATAATTGTGTATTATTTCAAAGTTCTCAGGAAAATGGCATTCATTCATGAGATCTATGATTTCTTTGTTATAATCCATTCTTTATGGATAAATATGTGAGATATTTGTAGTTGAAAAATTATTCTGGTCACATATACTTTTGAGAGAAATTTTACCCAATCTCTTAGTGAAAGTCTTTCTGAGAGATATCTTGTGAGATTTGGAGTCAAAACGCATGTTCAGCCGGTGTTTGCTAAACTTATGTATATTTTGAAAAAGAAAGTTATGTTAAGATTTGGCTATCACACACTACAATTCGGGTATAAGTTTTGTAATATAAATTTGGAGTTGTATGATGTTTAAACTTTTGTTTAGATATTTTTGCTGAAATTTGATGTTTGTGGGTATCATCACTTAAATCCCTCACGAGACTACAACTCGTCCACTTGTAGTGAGCAAGGGGTTTAAAGGCTTGTTGCATACGCTAAATAACATCGAGAGTGCCAACGAAAGTGGTGTAGATTAGGTGTATATTAGGATTAATTTAGAATTTTAATTTTCAATTCTTAATTTTTGTTTTGCTCGAGGACTAGCAAAATCTAAGTTTTGGGGTATTTGATGAGCACAAAAATATGACAATTTTACCCTTGATTATTGGATTAGTTAGCTCTTGAATTTTATTTATTTTGTATTATTATTATGATATTTTATATTTAGAATTATTAGTGTTAGTATTTTATTTTGTTTAATTTTATTTTATAGTGTATATTCTTGAGTTTTATCTAATTAGTGCATAATCATGTGTATTTTAGGTTGATATGGATTTGATGCGAAGATACGACGAAGTACGTAATTCAAAGAGGCAAATAGCAAACATGACATCGTTGGGTCTATTGAGAGTGAATGAGTATTAAATAATGAAAATAAGAGACAAAGAAAGAGATTTATGGTTTTCCAATTCTTGAAATTTGGTGATGAAAGTTTGTAATTGGTGAAATAGATTTGTAAATTAAATAATTCCATATGAATAAAACAACACCCATAATTTATTTTATTAAACTATGCCATCCCATCTTTATTTTAAGCCCTTTAAAAACCCACCATCCAAAGGAAACCACATTCATGAAACTGATGAAAGACCATTTCCTCCAATTGAACCCATGAACAAAAACAATAGCCAAAGTCCCTTTCACGTTTCTTTTCCATATCTTTCTTTGTCTCCTATTTTCATTATTTAATAATCATTCACTCTCAATAGACCCAACGATGTCATGTTTGCTATTTGCCTCTTTGAATTACGTACTTTGTGATGTCTTCGCATCAAATCCATATCAACCTAAAATACACAAGATTATGCACTAATTAGATAAAATAAAGAATATACACTATTAAATAAAATTAAACAAAATAAAATACTAACACTAAATATAAAATATCATAATAATAATACAAAATAAATAAACTTCAAGAGCTAACTAATTCAATAATCAAGGGTAAAATTGTCATATTTCTGTGCTCATCAAATACCCCAAAACTTAGATTTTGCTAGTCCTCGAGCAAAACAAAAATTAAGAATTGAAAATTAAAATTCTAAATTAAAATATGGCACTAGAAATAAAAATGATGAATGATTAAAAAAAAAAAGAAAAAAAATGGGAACATCCATACAACATAAAAGAATAAGTGAAAAAAAAAAAAAAAAACAATGTTTTGAGAGTGTTAAAAAAAAGAAGGGATTATTAGAGGAAGAATATCCCTGTGAAAATTAGAAGACCTCTAACTTTTCTTATTCAAAGTATTTAATTTTAGAGTCTTTTATCCTTCTTTGATTGACCCGGTCCTAAGCCACGTTTTGTCTTACTAGGAAATCCTATTGATCCTTAGTTAATATGTTATTTAAGTGGAGAATAAATTAGGAAAAATAATTGTGTATTATTTCAAAGTTCTCAGGAAAATGGCATTCATTCATGAGATCTATGTTTTCTTTGTTATAATCCATTCTTTACGGGTAAATATGTGAGAGATATTTGTAGTTGAAAAATTATTCTGGTCACATATACTTTTGAGAGAAATTACCCAATCTTTAAGCGAAAGTCTTTCTGAGAGATATCTTGTGAGATTTTGAGTCAAAGTGCATTTTCAGCCGGTTTTTGCTAAACTTGTGTATATTTTGAAAAAGAAAGCTATGTTAATATTTGGCTATCACACACTACAATTCGGGTATAAGTTTTGTAATATAAATTTGGAGTTGTATGATGTTTAAATTTTTGTTTAGATATTTTTGCTGAAATTTGATGTTTGTGGGTATCATCACTAGAAGCCCTCACGAGACTACAACTCGTCCACTTGTAGTGAGTTAGAGGTTTAAAGGCTTATTGCATACGCTAAATGACATCGAGAGTGCCAGCAAAAGTGGTGTAGATTAGGTGTATATTAGGATTAATTTAGAATTTTAATTTTCAATTCTTAATTTTTGTTTTGGTCGAGGACTAGCAAAATATAAGTTTTGGGGTATTTGATGAACACAGAAATATGACAATTTTACCCTTGATTATTGGATTAGTTAGCTCTTGAATTTTATTTATTTTGTATTATTATTATGATATTTTATATTTAGAATTATTAGTGTTAGTATTTTATTTTGTTTAATTTTATTTTATAGTGTATATTCTTGAGTTTTATCTAATTAGTGCATAATCATGTGTATTTTAGGTTGATATGGATTTGATGCGAAGATACGACGAAGTACGTAATTCAAAGAGGCAAATAGCAAACATGACATCGTTGGGTCTATTGAGAGTGAATGAGTATTAAATAATGAAACTAGGAGACAAAGAGAGAGACGGAAAAGTGATGTGAAAGGGACTTTGGCTATTGTTTTTGTTCATGGGTTTAATTGGAGGAAATGGTCTTTCATGAATGTGGTTTCTTTTGGACGGTGGGTTTTTAAAGGGTTTAAAATAAAGATGGGATGCCATAGGGTTTTTAAAGTACATAATTTTGTTTAGGCCTAAGGTTTGATTTGATTTGATTTATCTTTGTTTAATGAAATTCATGTGGTTTTTAATTAGATTGTTTGTGAATGAAAATTTTAAATAAATTTTTGGTAATTTACGAGGGCTCCGTGGTCTAGGTATTGTTTTTATTAGATTTGAGATATGAGACATGATGCCATCTTAGAACTTGATTCAATTTCATTGTAAATATGTAAATAGGTAATTTTAGTTTTATTTTAATTTTATTCTTTTAAAAATTCAAATCTTTGAAATTGGTGAAGTAGGTTTGTAAATTAAATAATTGCATCTTAATTTTGTTTTCTAAATTAGATTAAGATTATTTAATATTTTTAGATTAAATCCACCATCTTAATTAAATTCACAAATTTTAATTTTCCATTTTGTTTTCTATTATTAGATTGTTTTTAATTTAAAATTAAAATATATAGATTAGAGAAATAATTTCATATTTATGATTTATCTCCAAACGTAATTCAGTGGTGTATTTTTCATGGATATATTTTCCTAAGTTCCAATGGGTTCGAACTCGTACTCAATCGTTATGTTATCTAATGGTTTGTGCACTTGCGAGTCATAAATTTAAAACACAATAAGTTTTTGGCTGTGTAGGCAATGGCGGTGCGGGCTCTGGGAGATTAGTCTTGTTAGGTCAATAACTCAGGGATACCGTCGTTATCTAAAAAAAAAAATTATATTTAATTTAGAGCCATGTGATGGGGTCCATTGAAAAATAAAAAATATAAGCATAAATATAAGACTGAAAATAACTTATCTTTATTGGATTAATCAACCTATATTTTTAAGTTCTTATAATTTTAATGACTTTACATTATTAAGTAAAGATTTTAATGTTTGAAGATCAAAATAAAACTATTAAGTAAATATTTTATTTTGAATACTTAAGTAAGTAATGAGGATGCATTAACATATTTAACTTTAAAAAAAAAAACACTAAACTAAAGTGTAGCTCTAGAGGTGTATACATTTTTTAATGGAGAGATTGCATATTTTTTAATGAAGAATCTAATATTTTATTTTTATCATAAAAGAATCATGTGATGGACTATGAAAAATTAACGACTTATACTAATTAAAATTTTGAAATTTAAAATTATAAAAAAATATGATCAATATCTTTATTATTTTCTATATATTTTATTAGAATATGTAATATTAATTTACTATTTAAAAAACAACGTTGAGAGAGCGAAGAAATCTCTGACGAGTTTTTCAAAAAGGAAATAAAGTTTTAAATGGTTTGATTTAATTAAACTCCCGTGTCTACCGTTTCTTATTTGGAAATGAAAAATCTATTTTTCAGTCGAGTGAAAGTCGGCTTCTTAATGCATTATGCCTGGTTTCCCTTCTATTTATAGTTGCCGAGCGCCAATCTTTCAAACAAAGTACTGCTGATACAGTCAGTCGTGGATTGAGCAGTTTGAGAGAGAGAGGGAGAGAGATGAGCAATGAAATTGAGGCTCCCACAAGCATGGATGTGGTAATAGATGTGGATGCATGGGAGAATTCCATGAAAATGAAGATGGAGGAGTACACAAAAACGCCGACGGAAGAAGAAATACGAATCCCAACTATCTACAAAGTCCCTGAAACATTACGGTGCGGTGTGAATCATCCATATGAGCCTCGTGTGATTTCAATTGGCCCCTACCATCGGGGGGCAACCCAAAACTTAAGGCCATGGAGAAGAGAAAATGGGAGTGTCTACGTCAAGTGCTGTCTAGAAACACGGAGCAGCGGCTACAAGATTACATTGTGGAAATTAAGAAACTAGAGGTGCTGGCAAGAAGCTGCTACTCAGAAAAGGAGGTAGTCAACCTCATCAACAGTGTAGACTTTGTGGAAATGATGCTACTTGATGGTTGTTTCATAGTCCAGTTCCTCAGAGGAGAAATTCAAATGCTTTCGCTTGACTTAGAATTTCTCAGAAAAAAATATGGAATGCCTTCGTTTAACTTAGCATGGTTAGTTCGATTTGACATGCTCTTGTTAGAAAATCAAATTCCATTCTTCATTCTTCAATGCATATTTGTCTCTCCATCACTTATGCTAGACATGAAACTCCCATCATGAAACTGGCCGAGAAATTTTGCTCCAAAGTGTTAGAAGTTAGCACACGAGGAAAATTGAAGAAAGAAATTTTTGATCTTGATTATGTTCATCATATACTCCATATATATCACATGTTTCACACTTTTACACCTCAACACGACTCCGAGAATACCTCAAATCTACTCTCAAAAGTTTTTGCAATATTTCGAATACTCTCAAAAGTTTTTGCAAGATTTGGAAAGAGGCCGAATTCGCCTTCGACTGAAGGAAATATTTTCTGCGACGTGATCCCCAGTGCCTTAGAACTTGACTACGCAGGAATTAAGTTCAGAGAGAAAAGGGAGTGGCATAGCCTTTTAGAGGTGACCTTCAAAGATGGAGTCCTCGAAATTCCGCCTTTATTCATATCTGATGCTTCTGAGCCTGAATTTCGGAACCTGATCGCCTTCGAGCAATTGTACCCTTTTGCAGGGACTAAATTCTGTGAATATGCTAGGTTCATGGATGATATTATCAGCACTTCAGATGATGTAGCACTGCTCCACAAGGAGCACATTATCCAATACAGGATGGGCAGTACTAAAGACGTCGTGAATCTCTTCGACACGATGAATAAATGGGTCATATTTGGATCCGGTCCTTTCGAGCTTATGTCCTGGAAGGTCAACGAATACTGCAAACAGCATCAATGCCGGGTAAGCTTCTGTCGCTACTATTTCAACAATCCATGGGCTGCTTATTCCTTAGCGGCTGCAATCATCCTTCTCATCTTCGCCGCCACTCAAATCTACTATTCTGTTCACAACTCTAAAAGGTAAAAAATCCGGCATATGAAATTAGTGATTAATGATAGCATAAATCCTCTGCTTCTGTAGATGATAATATTCTTGTAACTACTTCTGTTGGTTTAATGAATATTTCTCCTTCTATCTTCGATCATTAAAGAAATAAGAAGATATGTGTAGCATACATGTAATGTATCCACATTTATGTCTAAATCAACTCAAAAGAGATAGTAATTATTATTTAAAAACATAGTACACTTGGATTTTGAGCATGGAAAGTAAGATATTTTAAATCTCTAATGCTCTTTTGAGAAAAAATATGGTTAAATAGAAAAGAGGGATTCCATCAATTGATAGCCATCAATGGTTCTCATATCAGAGCGGACTCGTTACTTCTCTAAATGGTTTGTAGAAATCTCACGTATGCCAATATGAAGATTACACAGGTATATTATAATAACATAAAAATTTGAATGTTTTAATTGAAGATGTCAGAGAGTGAGTCTAGATAGATGAATTTTAATGGAAACTATAAAATTGTCCAAACTGAAATTATTGTATCATCCCACTCCTTGATTATTTTAAAATAAAAACTATTAGATAAATATTTTTACCTCCCACAAACAACAAACAGTAGGACATATTTAATAGATATTGGATTTTCTTAGATTTAAATCTAAAAATAATAATATTTTTAAAGTTTTGTATTCATTATTGTCGGCCTCACATGGAGTCATGTACGGGGGGCTGGGGCACACTGAGTACCAGAGCGTTTTGTAGTTTTCCCTGCATTTTATAAACTAGAAGACAGAGACAGATGGAAACTAGTTAGTTTTGTAATTTTCTCAAAATGATCTCTTCCTTTTACCTGAGAGTCTGAGACGAGTGGTCTCATTTAGGGCTGCAACTGGGGTATATTGGGTCCAGTTTTGACTCCAACAAAAGGTCATGGCTTGATTTGAGCCCAAGCCCATGACCAGGACCGCCTACGGCGCCAGACAGAAAGGGCTCCCACACACTTAAACTTCTTAATATACCAATCACAGAGGGCTTCTGAAATCTCACTCCGCCTAGGGATAAGCTCACTATTCCTAAAGCACACCAAAATTAAAATATAATCATATGGACTAGAACCCACGATCTCCCACTTTTTTATTGTTTTGATACACCAAAAAGGTCAATTGACTCAAAGTCATATTTAAAAAAAAAAAATTATAATATAGAATCAACGTGAAACACGCCCACTGCAGGATATTTTTTCCTATACTGCTACAACAGTTGTCTTATGTCAGATAAGACTTGTTGATGAATCTCGAGTTATGTTTTGTTGGCCTAATATTTTTGCACCTTTATTTTCTCTTAAGATATAATTTTTAAAAAAAATTTCAAATTTATTATTATTTCTCTCTTTCTCTCTGTTTTCTTTTTATTCTAAAAACAAAAACAAATTTAAAATTTTATTTTAAAAGGATGCACCATTACAAAAAATAGAGATGCAAAAATCACTGCACTTTTTCCACAGTACACACTCTTAAAATGAAGTCTCAATTTTGCTCTTGCTTTTGAAAAAGAGTGAAAGAAGAGAGGATGAGAAAAGTAAGACAAAATTGAATTTTCTTTTAAAGAGTGCATTATCAGAGAAAATGGTGGTGTAAAAATTGGATTAATTGGAATTTAAACTGACGTAGGATAGTATCAGAAGTAAAGTCTACCCACCCTTTCACCTTCAAAAAAAATAAAAATCAGTTAAATTTTTTGATAAAACTCTTATATGTGTCGGATCCAAAGACCATCTAAGAAAATTTTGTTTTTGGACAACTTCGATAAGATGTGCTCCAATCACCAATCGAAGGGAGGGACAACTTTGGAAAAGGAGTCAAAACTCACGTTAAAGGATGAATTTATTGAAATTAAGGCTAAAGTTTGAAAATGATGCTTGAGAGATGTTGAATTTGAATCATTTGGTCTGGTAGTCCTAAATAAATTATGATATCAATAGTTAATTTGAATTTTTAGTTGGCTTGAATTTTTTTAATCTACATGGTGTATAGTTCAGTTGGTTACCTTCCGTCTCAAAAAATAAAAGATTACAAATTCAAACTCCTATAACCTTACTTGCGATTATCCACACATAAATTTTAAAAAAAAAGTAAATTGGTAATACTTTTTATTTTTATAACTCTTATCATATGAAATGGCCTAATCTCTTTAGTCGTGCAACACGAGGAGCCTTCGTTGCATTATTATTTTTGTTGGCATATCAAAAGCACTGAAAAGGTGAGGGCGTCAGGCTTTTGCTTCGTTAGCTTTGTCCACAAGTGTTTGATACTATCATGTACTTTATAACTCAATTATTCTCATCTAATTGTCTCATTGCATTATATTGTTTTTCCAGCAACTTCACAACTTGTTACTGATTTTCAATTGAAGCACTGTATATTTATTATTATGAACATATTTTATCCCATGATATTAAAATGTTTAAAATCCAAAATCATATAATTATAATAATTAGATAAAATTAAAATTTTATACATCTATTAAATATATCTTATTAAAAAATATTTGTCTTACTTTAAATTTTAATAAACAATTTTTATAAATTGAAATGACTATATTGTAAACTTTGATAATTTTCAAATTCAACATTTGGCTTACTTTGAAAATGATGCTTGAAAATGACTATATTATAAAATATTTAGTCGAATATTTAATGAAATTTGGGGCGACATCAATAGTAAAGGAAGGGGCGAAGAAGAGAAGTTGATGGCCCATCCAAGTAGAAACTCCAAAGAATGGGTTGCTGAAACGTTACAAGCGCTGAAAGGAAAAGCTCGCAGAAGCCAGATCCATAATCTACAAATCCGTGATCCAACCCCTATAGATGGATAGCTTTGTGAAAAACGGTAAAGGTAGGTAGGGTCCCACCAGCAAAAGCTTCACTGAAAAAAAAAATTAACGACCGAGAAGAGACTGCTGCAAGAAAAGGGGCGATGGCAGGATGCAGCAAAACCTAGGAAATAAGGGCTCCACCGTGGGACCGAATCCTAAACATATCCTTAGGAGAAGATAAAGTGACCAGTTTGAGCACGATCGAAGATCGGAGGACACGTATCAAGCCAATTTTGGAAGAAGGTGCTGGTTAGGGTGTCATGCAAGAAACGAAGCTGAAACAACAACAGGGCCAACACTGGTGTCAAATAGAGAGACAAATGAGGAGAAGAAAAACCCGCTGCAGAGTTGTCGGATTTCGATGAGGAACAGTAAAATGAATAAAAATGAAAATATACTTGTAAAATGAATTTCATGTATAAAATAACTAGAAATGAATTTGAAATAAATGAAACGAATGTATAAAAATAATTACAATTCAAGAATAAGTGATAAAAAAAAATAATAATAAATGAAACTAATGGAGTGACATAAAGAATGAGACATATAACAATGAATAACAAATGAAAGAATGCATATCTAAAATGTGTATTTGTATAGGCGTTTACAAACTTATTAGACGTGTCTATATTCGAAACTGTTTTAGTGTGTTAAAAGTGCATATACCTGGTATGTAAAGTCAATCTTGATAGAATAAGATAAAAATTATGATCAATATCAAATTATAAATGACGAGCACAGAAATATGACAATTTTACCTTTAATTATTGGATTATTTAGATCTTGTATTTTATTTATTTTGTACTATTTTTATGATATATTTTATATTTAGAATTATTAGTGTTAGTATTTTTTTTGTTTAATTTTATTTAATTAGTACATATTCTTGATTTTTATCTAATTAGTGCATACTCTTGTGTATTTTAGGTTGATATGGATTCGATGTGAAGACATGACAAACAGACAAAGTACATAGGCAAATAGAAAACATGGCATCGGAGGAAATGGTCTTTCATGAATGTGGTTTCTTTTGGACAGTGGGTCTTTAAAGGGTTTAAAATGAAGATGGGATGGCATTAGTTTAATAAAATAAATTATGGGTGTTGTTTTATTCATATGGAATTGTTTGACCCCATATGAAGTCAAGAACTGGGCAATCAAGGAACTGAGAGGCTGATAAGTGGAATTGGAAGAAAGATTCAAGGAGAGGGTCGACTTCTAGAGGTTGAATTTTCTATTTTTTTATTTATTCTCTTATTATTTCTTATTTTCAAATTCCATTGTAATGTAAATTCAATTCATATTTTTAATTAATGAAATCAAGATGAGTTGTAGATTTATGGTTTTCCAATTCTCGAAATTTGGTGTGAAAGTTTGATTTTATTTTTAATCTTTTTACAAATTCATGTCGTGATTTATCCAAAGCTTTTCAAATTGAATGAGATTTGTTGGAATAGTTGGAACTTAATTTTTCATTCGAAGGCACTTTGCCAGAGTTTGAGTTTAATTTGGAATTAAAATTTAAGTATAAATTCTATCTAGGCACAAGGTCTAATTTGATTATCTTTGTTTAATGAAATTCATGTGGTTTTAATTAGATTGTTTATAAATGAAAATTTTAAATCAATTTTCGGTAATTTATGAGAGCTCTTCATAGTCTAGGTCTTGTTTTCATTAGATTTGAGATATGAGATATGATGCTATTTTAGTAATTGATTCAATTTCATTGTAAATATGTAAATAGGTAATTTTAGTTTTATTTTTATTTTATTCTTTTAAAAATTCAAATCTTTGAAATTTGTGAAGTAGGTTGGTAAATTAAATAATTGCATCTTAATTTTATTTTCCAAATTAGATTAAGATTATTTAATATTTTTAGATTAAATCCACCCTCTTAATTAAGTTCACAAATTTTAACTTTCCATTTTGTTTTCTAATATTAGATTGTTTCTAAATTAAAATTAAAATACATAGATTAGAGAAATAATTTCATATTTATGATTTATCTCCATTTTTTAAATTTCAGAAATTAAGTAATTCAGTGGTGTATTTTTCTCGGATATATTTTACTAAGTATCGATGGGTTCGGCCTCGCACTTAATCGCTACACTATCTAATGGTTCGTGCGCTTACGAGTTATAAATTTAAAACACAACAAGTTTTTGGCACCGTTGCTGGAAAACTTAAAAAAATCGGCATTGAATTATTTATTTTTGGAAATAATGTTAATTTTAGAAATATCTATTTTTGGCAACTCTTTAAAATTAAAACTTTCTATTTTTCTTAAAAACTCTAATTTTAGAAGGTTATTTTATTCAGAAGTCTCTAAAAATAATAAAAATTAGGACATTATCTTAATTTGAAATCATTGCTAAATTTAGAAACTTTTTATTTTTTGAGACTTATATTTTTAGAAATTTCCAAAAATAGCTAGTTTCTTTTTTTTGCATTTTCTAATCTTAGAATTTTAATCTAATTTAGTCACATTCGATGGATTGTGAGGATATCTATATTATTCAAAAAAAAAATATGCATAATATGTTTACTTGTTTTACGAGCTTTTGAAAAGGAGCACAGTAAACTTAATTACAAGTCTCTTATATTAAATTAAATTAGATAAAATTTGATAATGAAGTCAATTTAGTAATAGTATAAAATTTAAATAATTATTAATTTAAAAAAATTAGTTTCACAAAACAAATATCATTACTTGATTTAAATTAAGTAAAATAGAGTATTCGTTACATTTACTTAAGCGAATAAGTAAATATTTTATAATTAAGTGAATATATAAAAAAAAATATTGTTGAACTCGTGTACTTGTGTCTCAGTTATTGATTTGTGACAAGTCTATGTCTGCACACCTACATTTCGTACGTGTTATTGAGGCTCTTTGCATTGTCTCTTTATGAACTTAATTACTCCACCCGTTCTTAGACAGTTAGACCCACCATGATCCCGTCAGGTCATGTTTGCTTCAGTGGTTGGAAATGGTGTATCATCGATAAATATTAGTCCAAAACTGCCCACGTCTCATGTGTTATCCATTGCATTAACTTGGTGAGGTGGCATAGCTGGGTTTGGCCCACACACCTGCTCATTTAGGGGATGACTATGATTAAAATTTAAAATACTTAATAATGAGGATGCATTAACAAATTTAACTTTAAACAATAGAACTAAAGTGTAGTTTTAGAGGTATATACAATTTTTTTTTTAAATAGAGAGATTGCATATTTCTTCCAGATTGAGCTGAATATAGTTAGGTGGGAAGAATAAAGAATCTTATAGATGATTTTTTATGGTCAAAAATAAAGAATCTTATAGATGATTTTTTATGGTCAAAACATTATGAGACAGATTACAAAAATATAACGACTTTTAACAATAAAAATTTGAAATCTATAATCATAAAGTTAAAATAATTAAATACCATTAATATCCTTATTTTTATTTTTAATAATGGGTAAGTATTTCATTCAAGAAGAAGAGAAATGCTCAAATGGGAAAAAATACACTATAAACCCACAGCCCGGGCAGGCTAAAAATAAGAACCCAATTGGTCCAAAGACAAAATGAACCCGTGGACATCAAAAGAGAAAACCATAAAAACAAGTCCAATAAAGACTGAAAGGACAGAAGATTGAAAATACCAGTGCCCCTAACAGATTGGGAGGCAAACATATGATAAATTTTTGTATTTCCAAGGCAAACTATCTTTGGGCCATCAGGGCCAAAACAATTGAGAAGCTTCCTAATGGCACAAAGATGGCAGAGAAGGGTCCAAAAGTTGGTATTGGGCTGGTTGAGGGAGTTGCCATAGAGTTGTATTGAGTTGGTTAGAAGATTTATTAGAGGCCTGACAGATGTGCGCCCGTGTGTTAGGGATAGAGCACTCACTTGCATAGTCATGAATGTAGACATCATAGACATTGATGTCTTCATATGATCATATACAATGTATGCCTGGCGACATATGATGCGTGTGTTACCCTCATTGGGCATGTAGAGTTCATCCCTTGCCTCACAAATATTTCATAGAGGAAGGGTTGGCGGGACCCTCAATCGGACATTGGGCGTGGAGTTGCAGCTTTGTACTTGTCATAGTTTCACCTTGAGGACTTACTAATGTATTTGAGATATGTGTACATTTCATTAAGTTGGATTATTGTAATAATGGAATGATGTTATTGTTTCCAATTATGATTAATACTTTATTGGTACTATCGGTTATTGATTTGAGTGTGAGTTGCGAGAGCGGTACTTCCCTTTATTTTGAAAAAAAAATATATCCCTGAAATAGTATCAGATCGGTTTTAGGACTTTGTATCAGTTTAACGTACTCGTAGCGGGACGGGTCGTTACACATACAGCATAAAAGAATGATGTCACAAAAAAAACAATGTTTTAAGAGTGTTAAAAAAAATGATTATTAGAGGAAGAATATCCCTATGAAAATTTGAAGACCTATAACGTTTCTAATTCAAAGTACTTAATTTTAGAGTCTTTTATCCTTCTTTAATTGACCCGGTCCTAAGCTACGTTTTGTCCTATTAGGAAATCCTATTGATCCTTAGTTAATATGTTATTTAAGTGGAGAATAAATTAGGAAAAATAATTGTGTATTATTTCAAAGTTCTCAGGAAAATGACATTCATTCATGAGATCTATGTTTTCTTTGTTATGATCCATTCTTTATAGATAAATATGTGAGATATTTGTAGTTGAAAAATTATTCTGGTCACATATACTTTTGAGAGAAATTTTATCTAATCTCTGAGTGAAAATCTTTTTGAGAGATATCTTGTGAGATTTGGAGTTGAAGCCCATTTTCAGCCGGTGTTTGCTAAACTTGTGTATATTTTGAAAAAGAAAGCCATTTTAATATTTGGCTATCATTTAATATTGGGCTATCATTTACTATAATTCGGGTATAAGTTTTGTGATATAAATTTGGAGTTGTATGATGTTTAAATATTTTTGCTGAAATTTGATGTTTGTGGGTATCATCACTGGAAGCCCTCACGAGACTACAACTTGTCCACTTGTAGTGAGTTACGGGTTTAAAGGCTTATTGCATACGCTAAATGACATCAAAAGTGCCAGCGAAAGTAGTGTAAATTAGGATTAATTTAGAATTTTAATTTTTGTTTTGTTCGAGGACTAGCAAAATCTAAGTTTTGGAGTATTTGATGAGTACAAAAATATAACAATTTTACCCTTTGATGAGCACAGAAATATGATAATTTTACCCTTTGATGAGTACAGAAATATGATAATTCTACCCTTGAATATTTGATTAGTTAGTTCTTAAATTTTATTTATTTATATTATTATTGTAATATATTATATATTCTAAAGTTATATTTGTTAATATATTTAATTAATTAATTATATCTAATTAAGTTTATTTTTATGTCTTGTTAGGTAGGTGTATTGCATGAAAATATTTCTTAAATGATCTATAATTTAAAACCAGCAAATACAAAGGAAAGATGAAGAGATGAGCATTGCAAATGCCAAGCTGTGTTGTATCTTGTACAACAGAACAGGAAAAGGAAAGAGAAAGAGTAGAAAGAAGAAAAAATAGAAGTGCCATGGTTACCATCGCAAACCTGATGAAAATAGGACTGAAGAAGGTGGTTGCTTTAACAGAGAGAAAGAATTGAAGCAAAGTGGCTCCCACGGATGCTGCCTTCTTGTCACACCGAGTGAAGTGATGAAAATAGCAGAGCAATTAAATAGAAATAAAGAGGACACGGCAGAGGCTGGATTTTCGGCCAAGCATACAATCAGCTTCAAGTGGGTCCCGTGCCTTGGTAAATTTACATCTTCAAACCTTTATAAATTGAGAGACCGTCTTACACAAAAGGGGGAACTTGGAACCAAACACAAACAGTGAAGGGGCGTGAACAGCACAGTGGCTAAGGCTCGGGATTTTCGACGATAATCGGGTTATATTTTTTCATGTCTTTTTATTTTAATTCTTTCATAATGTCCAGCTAATTTCTTATACTGATGTTGAGGATGAAACTCCATTAATGAAATAATTTTCTTTTATTTATTTATTTAATTTCAAATTATGTGTGTTTGATTATTTATACCTTCATCAAATTAATAGATGTTAATTATTTTTCAACATTAATACCAAGTATTTTTGGTTGTTAATATTAATATCTAATTAATTAATGCTTGGTTTTTAATTGAATAAAAATAAACCCTTTGATTCATTGTTTTCTTTTATTTTAATTTAAATACATTGGATGCTTAGATTAATACTTTGATCCATTGTCTTTTAAATTAAGATATGATACATTGAATGCTTGGAAATTACATCTTTAAAAGCAAAGGATAATCAATTTTTTTGAACACCATATTAAAGAACTTAAATGTTTAAATATCTTAAAATTGGGAATTAATAAATAAATAATAAGAATATCGTGGATTTAATGGTGGTGGAATCGGATACCTCAGTAATTTCTCTCACTCGATTCAATCTCTATTTTAGTTGTTTTATTTTAATTTTACATGTTTAATTCAACCATCCTCCTTAAAAAGTGTTAACTAGGTTAAGGTTAAAATTGTTAGGCGTTTTAATTTGTTTTCCCGTTCATTCTAAATCAAGTCCCTGTGGGTTCGACCTCGTACTTGCATATCTCTATACTCCAAAATTATTCTTGCGCTTGCGAGTAATTATAAATTTAAAATATGCATAACACCCATGATTATTGGATTAGTTAGCTCTTGAATTTTATTTATTTTGTATTATTATTATGATATATTTTATATTTAGAATTATTAGTGTTAGTATTTTATTTTATTTAATTTTATTTAATAGTGTATATTCTTCATTTTTATCTTATTAGGGCATAATCTTGTGTATTTTAGGTTGATATGGATTTGACGCGAAGACATCACAAAGTACGTAATTCAAAGAGGCAAATAGCAAACATGTCATCGTTGGGTCTATTGAGAGTGAATGAATATTAAATAATGAAAATAGGTGACAAAGAAAGAGATGGAAAAGTGATGTGAAAGGGACTTTGGCTATTGTTTTTGTTCATGGGTTGAATTGGCGGAAATGGACTTTCATGAATGTGATTTCTTTTGGACGGTGGGTTTTTAAAGGGTTTAAAATAAAGATGGGATGGCATAGTTTAATAAAATAAATTATGGGTGCTGTTTTATTCATATGGAATTGGTTAACCCCATATGAAGTCAAGAACTGGGCAATCAAGGAACTGAGAGGCTTATTAGTGGAATTGGAAGAAAGATTCAAGGAGAGGGTCGACTTCTAGAGGTTGAATTTTCTATTTTTTATTTTATGCTCTTGTTATTTCTTATTTTCAAATTCTATTGTAATGTAAATTCAATTCATATTTTTAATTAATGAAATCAAGATGAATTGGAGATTTATAGTTTTCCAATTCTCGAAATTTGGTGATGAAAGTTTGTAATTGGTGAAATAGGTTTGTAAATTAAATAATTGCATGTTAATATTTGAAGATCAAAATGAAACTATTAAGTAAATATTTTATTTTGAATACTTAAGTAAGTAATGAGGATGCATTAACATATTTAACTTTAAAAAAAAACACTAAACTAAAGTGTAGCTCTAGAGGTGTATACATTTTTTAATGGAGAGATTGCATATTTCTTCTAGATTGAGTTGCACATGGCTGGATGGGAAGAATAAAGAATCTAATATATTATTTTTATCATAAAAGAATCATGAGATGGACTATGAAAAATTAACGACTTATACTAATTAAAATTTTGAAATCTAAAATTATAAAGCTAACATATGATCAATATCTTTATTATTTTCTATATATTTTATTAGAATATGTAATATTAATTTACTATTTAAAAAACAACGTTGAGAGAGGGGAGAAATCTCTGACGAGTTTTTCAAAAAGGAAATTAAGTTTTAAATGGTTTGATTTAATTAAACTCCCGTGTCTACGTTTCTTATTTGAAAAAGAAAAATCTATTTTTCAGTCGAGTGAAGGTCGACTTCTTACTGCATTATGCCTGGTTTCCCTTCTATTTATAGTTGCTGAGCGCCACTCTTTCAAACAAAGTACTGCTGATACAGTCAGTCGTGGATTGAGCAGTTTGAGAGAGAGAGAGAGAGGGAGAGAGATGAGCCATGACAATGAGGCTTCCACAAGCAAGCACAAGCACAAGGATATGGTCCATGAGCCATGACGTTGAGGCTTCCACAAGCAAGCACGAGCACAAGGATATAAGCCATGACATTAAGGCTACCACAAGCAAGCACAAGCACAAGGATGTGGTAATAGATGTGGATGCATGGGAGAATTCCATGAAAATGAAGATGGAGTACACAAAAACGCCGACGGAAGAAGAAGAACCAATCCCAACTATCTACAGAGTCCCTGAAAGAATACGTTGGGGTGTGAATGGTCCATATGAGCCTCTGGTGATTTCAATTGGCCCATACCATCGGGGCAAGCCAACGCTTGAGGCCATGGAGGAGAGCAAATGGGATTGTCTACGTCAAGTGCTGTCTAGAAACAGGAAGCAGCAGCTAGAAGATTACATTGTGGGAATTAAGAAACTAGAGGTGCGGGCAAGAAGCTGCTACTCAGAAAAGAAGGAGGTCAACCTCATCAAAAGTGAAGACTTTGTGAAAATGATGGTACTCGATGGTTGTTTCATAGTGCAGCTTCTCAGAGAAGAATATAAAATGCTTACGTTAAACTTATCATGGTTAGTTAGATTTGACATGCTCTTGTTAGAAAATCAAATTCCATTTTTTGTTCTTGAACGCATATTTGATCTCTCCATCACTGATGCTACACCTGAAACTCCCATCACTGATGCTACACCTGAAACTCCCATAAAAAATGCTACACCTGAAACTCCCATCAAAGATGCTACACCTGAAACTCCCATAAAAAATGCTGCACCTGAAACTCCCATCAAAGATGCTACACCTGAAACTCCCATCACAGATGCTACACCTGAAACTCCCATAAAAAATGCTACACCTGAAACTCCCATCACTGATGCTGCACCTGAAACTCTCATCAAAGATGCTACACCTGAAACTCCCATCACTGATGCTACACCTGAAACTCCCATAAAAAATGCTACACCTGAAACTCCCATCACTGATGCTGCACCTGAAACTCCCATCACTGATGCTACACCTGAAACTCCCATCAAAGATGCTACACCTGAAACTCCCATCACTGATGCTGCACCTGAAACTCCCATCAAAGATGCTACACCTGAAACTCCCATCACTGATGCTACACCTGAAACTCCCGTCAAAGATGCTACACCTGAAACTCCCATGACAGATGCTACACCTGAAACTCCCATCATGGAACTGGCCAAGAAATTTTGCTCCAAAGTGTTACTAGTTAGCACACGAGGAAAATTGAATAAAGAAATTTCTCATGTTAATTCTGTACATCATGTACTCCATATGTATCACATGTTTCACACTTTTACACCTCAACGCGACTCTGAGAAAACCTCAAATCTACTCTTAAAAGTTTTTGCAATATTTCGAATACTCTCAAAAGTTTTTGCAAGATTTCGAAAGAGGCCGAATTCGCCTCCGACTAAAGGAATGATTTTCTTCGACATGATCCCCAGTGCCATAGAACTTGACTACGCAGGAATCAAGTTCAAAGAGAAAAGGGAGTGGGATAGTCTTTTAGAGGTGACCTTCAAAGATGGAGTCCTCGAAATTCCGCCTTTATTCATATCTGATGCTTCTGAGCCTGAATTTCGGAACCTGATCGCCTTCGAGCAATTGTACCCTCGTGTAGGGACTAAATTCTGTGAATATGCTAGGTTCATGGATGATATTATCAGCACTGAAGATGATGTAGCACTGCTCCACAAGGAGCACATTATCCAATACAGGATGGGCAGTAGTAAAGAAGTCGTGAATCTCTTCGACACGATGAATAAATGGGTCATAGTTGGATACGGTCCTTTCGAGCTTATATACTGGAAGGTCAACGAATACTACAAACAGCATCAATGCTGGGCAAGCTTGGTTCGCTACTATTACAACAATCCATGGGCTGCTTATTCCTTAGCGGTTGCAATCATCCTTCTCATCTTTGGCGCCGCTCAAATCTACTATTCTGTTCACAAGTCTAAAAAGTAAAAAATCCGGCGTATGAAATTAGTGATTAATGATAGCATAAATCCTCTGCTTCTGTAGATGATAATATTCTTGTAACTACTTCTGTTGGTTTAATGAATATTTCTCCTTGTATCTTCGATCATTAAAGAAATAAGAAGAAATGTGTAGCATACATGTAATGTACCCAGATTTATGTCTAAATCAACCCAAAAGAGATAATAATTATTATTTAAAAACATAGTACACTTGGATTTTGAGCATGGAAAGTAAGATATTTTAAATCTCTAGTGCTCTTTAGAGAAAAAATATGGTTAAATAGAAAAGAGGGATTCCATCAATTGATAGCCATCAATGGTTCTCATATCAGAGGGGACTCGTCACTTCTCTAAATGATTTTTAGAAATCATTACACAGGTATATTATAATAACATAAAAATTTGAATGTTTTAATTGAAGATGTCAGAGAGTGAGTCTAGATAGATGAGTTTTAATGGAAACTATTAAATTGTCCAAAATGAAATTATTGTATCATCCCCATCCTTGATTATTTTAAAATAAAAACTATTAGATAAATATTTTTACCTCCCACAAACAACAAACAGTAGGACATATTTAATAGATAATGGATTTTCTTAGATTTAAATCTTAAAATGATAATATTTTTAAAGTTTTATATTCATTATTGTCCGCCTCACATGGAGTCATGTACTGGGGGCTGGGGCACACTGAGTACCAGAGCGTTTTGTAGTTTTCCCTGCATTTTATAAACTAGAAGATAGAGACAGATGGAAACTAGTTAATTTTGTAGTGTTCTCAAAATGATCTCCTTTTACCTGAGAGTCTGAGACGAGTGGTCTCATTTAGGGCTGCAACTTGGGCATATTGGGTCTAGTTTTGACTCCAACAACGGTCATGGCTTGATTTGAGCCCAAGCCCATGACTCGGGCTGGCCCTGGGCATAGGAGGTGTAGGCCGCCGCCTAGGGCTACAGACAGAAAGGGCTTTCACACACTTAAACTCCTTAATATACCAGTCACAAAGGGCTCCTGAAATCTCACTCCGCCTAGGGCCCCTGAGATTTTATGAGATCTCAGGGCCGGCCCTACCCATGACTATGTTCGAGTTGGCTCAATTTGTTAAAATCTTAGTTTGAATCGCTAGAGAAAAAAATTGGGCCCATATCAGCTGATTTTTTTTTTTTTTTAAAAAAAAAACGAATATCAAATGGGACCTGGGCCGATAATTGCCCATATCGGACGAATATAGGCCGATATTTATATTTTTTTACTTTTTTTTTAAAAAAAACTTTTATTTATTTTTTAAATGATTTTTTTCAAAAAAAAAAGCACGGAGATTTCCAAAAAAAATTGAAGAAAGAGAAACATCTCACCTAAGATCTCGGCCGATACGAAAATTGGGCTGAAATTTGGAATCCAAGCCTTGGATTGAGTGATTGACTAAGACTCAAGCCCGATTCCAAACACAAAATGCAAATGTAAGCTTAGTTTGGGGCAGGTTTTTTTTTTTTTTCACCCATAATAGGTTCTTTTATTATTTGATAAAATGAAAATTATGTTATATAAATTTCATAATTGTACAAAATATTAATTAAAAATAGATTCTACAAAATTTGATGCAAATTTAGACTTTTGAGTCAAACTCATGCTCCACTAAACTAGGCCTAGAGAATATACCTTTAGTGAACTTGAATCTAGATTTTTTGGATTATTTTCTTGTAAATCTGAGTTAGACCTGACTCAAATTGTAACCCTAGTCTCATTTAGATACTTGAATGGAAAATGTGGATTGAGGATAATCTCATTAGAAAGACACTAAAGAAGAGCGTTTCTTTGAAAACAACCACGCAAAATAGTGTAAATCAATTTTAAACTAATTGACAATCTTTTGTTATTACCTAACTTCAAATCTTGCTCCAAAGCAATATCTTCGAAGATCAACTTAGGTTTATGTGATTTTAAGTGCATCCCTTCTATTCTAGTGACCATATATATTAATACTGTATACACCATTGACTATATAAATAATTATTTTAAATTGGGATGCACTTTAATGATTGTTGAGCTTTATAAATAGTTAATTTGGATTTATTATCTACATTGATACAATTCTAAAATATATTCATGGGCCAAATTTGAGTCAGGTTCTGGTCCATACGGTCTGAGACCGTTTATAAATATAAAAGTCCAAACTCACCAAAAGTCTTTTGGGCCAAAATGGAAGCCCGAGTCCAACTATTTAAAAATTTATAATAACCTGAGTTTCTTTACACTTTGTTATAATTTAATAATATTTCATTTATTACTTACAATAATTTTATCAAATTAAAGTAAAGATTGTCAATATTATTATTATATTAAATATTCATCTATTTAATTTAAATAAATAAAAATAACAAAATCTATTTTAACTATCTATTTTATTTAGTTTAAATCTAGTAACAATAGATATATAATAAATTAATTTCTTTTAAAATGTTATATCGACAATGATTTATTTAATTTTTTAAGTTCAATAGATCAGTCTGCATAATCGAATACCATATAATCTAAAATTCTAAATTTCAGTTTCTTTACCTTAGCCCAATGTCACAAATACCGATCTTGAGATATTTAAGTATGTTATTTTTATACATTGAAGAAAATTCCTTTGAGAATCTAGACTGGCACTATCATTCTTATAAATTTTTAAAGATTTAGATATTAAAATTTAAAATTTAGAATTAAAATAGTCTCAATTTTGCTTCCTAAGGTTTATGTGATTTTAAGTCCATCCCTTCTATTATTCTAGTGACCATTTATATTAACACTGTATAAACCATTGACTGTATAAGTAATTATTTTAAATTGAGATGCACTTTAATGTGTGGTTGAGCTTTATAAATAGTTAATTTGGATTTATTATCTATATTGATACAATTCTAAAATATGATAGCTTTTTATAAAGATTAAGTTGTATATATAAAATTCACCCTTTTAACTCACATCTCATCAATGTTAGTTTCTGGTAGCTCAGGCATTGATTGTTTTTTTATTTTGAATTAATGTGTGGGAAATTTGGATATAATCTTATTAAAATTTTTACAGATGAGTTCATTATTCCTAAAGCACACCAAAATTAGATCATAGAGACTCGAATTTACAACCTCCCACTTTTTTATTGTTTTGATGCACAAAAAGTTCAATTAACTCAAAGTCATATTTAAAAAGAAAATTATAATATAGAATCAATGAGAAACACGCCCACTTGAGGATTTTTTTTCTCTGTACTGCTACAACAGTTGTCAGATAAGACTTGTTGATGAATCTCGAGTTATGTTTTGTTAGCCTAATATTTTTGCACCTTTATTTTCTCTTTAAGATATAATTTTTTTAAAAAGTTCAAATTTATTATTATTTCCCTCTTTCTCTCTGTTTTCTTTTTTTTTTTTTTTCTAAAAACAAAAACAAATTTAAAATTTTATTTTAAAAGGATGCACCATTACAAAAAATAGAGATGGAAAAATCACTAACGGTACACACTTAAAATGAAGTCTCAATTTTGCCTTCGCTTTTGAGAAGAGTGAAAGAAGAGGGGATGAGAAAACTAAGACAAAATTGAATTTTCTTTTAAAAAGTGCATTATGTGAGAAAATGGTAGTGTAAAAATTGGATTAATTGGAATTTAAAACTGACGTAGGATAGTATCAAAAGTAAAGTCTACCCACCCTTTCACCTTCAAAAATAAGAAAAATCAGTTAAATTTTTTGGCAAAACTCTGATATATGTTGGATCGAAAGACCAATATCATCTAAGAAAATCTTATTTTTGGACAACTTCGATAAGATGTGCTCGGACCACCAACCGAAGGGAGGGACAACTTTGCAAAAGGAGTCAAAACTCACGTTAAAGGATCGATTTATTGAAATTAAGGCTAAAGTTTGAAAATGATGCTTGAGAGATGTTGAATTTGAATCATTTGGTCTGGTAGTCCTAAATAATTTATGATATCAATAGTTAAGATAAGAGTCAATTGGTCATCCCGGACTTGAATTTTTGAACCTATATGATTTAGCTCAATAAGTTACCTCCTGTCTAAAAAAGTAAAAAATTATAGATTCAAACTCCTATAACCTAACCCGCTCTTCCCACCCATAAATTTTAAAAAGAGAGTAGATTGATAAATTTTTTTTTTTTATAACTCTTATCATGTGAAATGGCCTAATCTCTTTAGTCGTGTAACACGAGGAGCCTTCGTTGTATTATTATTTTTGTTGGCATATCACAAGGACTGATAGCCAGCAAACATAAATAATGAATAAGGTGAGGGCGTCAGGCTTTTGCTTCGTTAGCTTTGTCCACAAGTGTTTGATACTATCATACTTTATAACTCAATTAGTCTCATCTAATTGTCTCATTGCATTATATTGTTTGTCCAGCAACTTGACAACTTGTTACTGATTTTCAATTGAAGCACTGTATATTTATTATTATGAACATATTTTATCCCATGATATTAAATTTTTAAAATCCAAAATCATATAATTATAATAATTAGATAAAATTCAAATTTTATACATCTATTAAATATATCTTATTAAAAAAATTTTGTCTTACTTTAAATTTTAATAAACAATTTTTATAAATTGAAATGACTATATTGTAAACTTTAATAATTTTCAAATTCAACATTAGGGTTACTTTGAAAATGAATATATTATAAAATATTTAGTCGAATATTTAATGAAATTTGGGGCGACATCAATAGTAAAGGAAGGTGCGAAGAAGAGAAGTTGATGGTCAATCCAAGTAGAAACTCCAAAGAATGGGTTGCTGAAACGTTACAAGCGCTGAAAGGAAAAGCTCGCAGAAGCTTGATCCATAGTATGAAAATCCATTTTCCAACCCTACAAATAGATAGCTTTGTCAAAAACGGCAAAGGCATGTAGGGTCCTGCCGGCAAAAGCTTTGTTGGAAAAAATATTGACGGCCGAGAAAAGATTGATTCAAGAAAAGGTGCGATGGCAGAATGCAGCAAAAATTAGAAAATAAGGGCCCCACCGTGGACCGAAATCCTAACATATCCTTAGGAGAAGATAAGGTGACCAGTTTGAACACGATCGAAGATCGGAGGACACGTATCAAGCCAATCTTGGAAGACGGTGCTGTTTAGGGTGTCATGCAAGAAACGAAGCTGAAACAACAACAGGGCCAATGCTGGTGTCAAATAGAGAGACAAATGGGGCGAAGATCTACAGAGTTGTCGGATTTCGATGAGGAACAGTAAAATGGGTAGAAATTAAAATAGTCTTGTAAAATGAATTTCATGTATAAAATAACTACAAATGAATTTGAAATAAATGAAACGAATGTGTAAAAATAATTACAATTCAAGAATAAGTGATAAAAAAAGAATACTAAATGAAACTAATAGAGTGATATAAAGAATGAGACATATAACAATGAATAACAAATGAAAGAATGCATATCTAAAATGTGTATTTGTGTAGGCGTTTACGTATTGGATGTGTCTATCTTCAAAACTGTTGTAGTGTGTTAAAATTGCATATACCGGGTATGTAAAGTCAATCCTGATAGAATAAGATAAAAATTATGATCAATATCAAATTATGAATGACGAGCACAGAAATATGACAATTTTACCTTTAATTATTGGATTAGTTAGTTCTTAGATTTTATTTATTTTATACTATTATTATGATATATTTTATATTTAGAATTATTAGTGTTAGTATTTTATTTTGTTTAATTTTATTTAATTAGTGTATATTCTTGATTTTTATCTAATTAGTGCATACTCGTGTACTTTAGGTTGATATGGATTTGATGTGAAGACATGACAAAGTACATAATTCAAAGTGACAAATAACAAACATGGCATCGTTGGGTTGATTGAAAGTGAATGAGTATTAAATAATGAAAATATGAGACAAAGAAAGAGATGAGAAATTGATGTGAAAGGGACTTTGGCTATTGTTTTTGTTCATGGGTTAAATTGGAGGAAAATGTCTTTCATGAATGTGTTTGGGACGGTGGGTCGGTGTTGTTTTATTCATAGGGAATTGGTTGACCCCGAAGTGAAGAACTGGGCAATCAAGGAACTGAGAGACTGATAAGTGGAATTTGAAGAAAGATTCAAGGAGAGGGTCGACTTCTAAAGGTTGGATTTTCTATTTTTTTATTTATTCTTTTGTTATTTTTTATTTTCAAATTCCATTGTATTATAAATTCAATTCACATTTTTAATTAATGAAATCAAGATGAGTTTTAGATTTATGGTTTTCCAAGTCTAAAAATTTGGTGTGAAAGTTTGATTTTATTTTTTATCTTTTTACAAATTTATATCGGGATTTATCCAAAGTTTCTCAAATTGAATGAGATTTGTTGGAATAGTTGGAACTTAATTTTTCATTCTAAGGCACTCTGCCAGAGTTTGAGATTTAATTTGGAATTAAAATTTAAGTATAAATTCTATCTAGGCACAAGGTCTGAATTGATTTATCTTTGTCTAATGAAATTCATGTGGTTTTTAATTAGATTGTTTATGAATGAAAATTTTAAATCAATTTTTGGTAATTTACGAGAGCTCCATAGTATAGGTCTTGTTTTCATTAGATTTGAGATATGAGACATGATGCTATCTTAATATTTGATCCAATTCCATTGTAAATATGTAAATAGGTAATTTTTTTTTTTTATTCTTTTAAAAATTCAAATCTTTGAAATTTGTGAATTAGGTTGGTAAATTAAATAATTGCATCTTAATTTTATTTTCTAAATTAGATTAAGATTATTTAATATTTTTAGATTAAATCCACCATCTTAATTAAGTTCACAAATTTTAACTTTCCATTTTGTTTTCTAATATTAGATTGTTTCTAAATTAAAATTAAATATATAGATTAGAGAAATAATTTCATATTTATGATTTATCTCCATGTTTTCTAAATTTCTGAAATTACGTAATTCAGTGGTGATTTTTTTCGGATATATTTTACTAAGTATCGATGGGTTCGGCCTCGCACTCAATCACTATACTATCTAATGGTTCGTCCGCTTACGAGTTATAAATTTAAAACACAATAAGTTTTTGGCGCCGTTGCTGGGAAACTTAAAAAAATCGTCATTGAATTATTTATTTTTGGAAATAATGTTAATTTTAGAAATATCTATTTTTGGCAACTCTTTAAAATTAAAAGTTTCTATTTTTCTTAGAAACTCTAATTTTAAAAGGTTATTTTATTTAGAAGTTTCTAAAAATAATAAAAATTAGGACATTATCTTAATTTGGAATCATTGCTAAATTTAGAAACTTTTTATTTTTTAAGACTTATATTTTTAGAAATTTCCAAAAATAGCTAGTTTCTTTTTTTTCGCATTTTCTAATCTTAGAATTTTAATCTAATTTAGTCACATTCTATTTTTAGAAAATAGATATAAATTTGGGAAGTTCCAACTACGAGGTCTAATAAAAAAAATCAGGAACAACATTGGACTTACTTGAAAAATCTAATTTGGATTAATTTTATGGATATTAATTTAGAAGTTTTTATGGTCTTAATTTAATTTAGAGTTCTTAATTACGTTCCAATTATTTAATTTTCTCTAGTAGTTATATCATTAGACAATTGCATAAGTTTAGGAAGCATCTTTTTTTATGAGATTCCAAATCTTCACCAAAGTTTTTAGTGTTTTATTTTGCATGGATTTTAATTGCACGCTCTAAAATTTCCGGAAGAAAGCACTAAAAGCCAATGTAAGTGTCTAAGCTCATTTTCTTTAATTTTTTTTAATTCTTCATGCATTCATATAGATTTTCTTAGGGTGTTTGCATTTTATTTTGCATAAAAAAAATAAAAAAATGTATATTTAATTTGATCATGCATATTAGGGTGTCAGTTTCATGCATTAGCTTAATTATTTGATTATTGTTTGCATATTTACTTTGAATCTTGCATTGTTAGATTAGGATTGCATTAACAAAAAATTAAAAAATAAAAAAAATATGAGTAAAAGTGGTTCATAGATTGTAAATTAAAATCAATTTAGAACCAATGTCTTTTGGGATGTGATGTTCAAAACTTTTAGAATTCAGGCCATATATTGTGTGGTATTTGTTTTGTTTTATTGTTATTTGTCCATCCACGTCCACCCATCACTCTACGTCTGACTCTGAGTCTGTGTTAAGTATTCCTGTGTGTCTGTCAATTTTGTCAGTGTCTAGTTTAGATTTTTGTTTTTGTTGTTAGTCTAGAGTCCTTGTTGTGTGTTTGTGTTTTTGTGTCTATTTGTTTTTACAGGTTTGAAATAATAAAGGCATCTCAGGTATTTCTCAACTCAAGTTGTTCTGTTATGATATTTTCTTCTAATTTGCACCTGATCACTGTAGATTAGGGAACATGGAGGACAATGTTCGATTTAAGTTTGGGAGTATTGGGGGCTACACTTTTGTGTGTTTTGTTTTTTACTCCAAAAACAAAAGCAAAAAAAAAAATCTGTCAATTTTATGTTTTTGAGTCCATAAAAAAAAAAAAAAATCAATCTTGTGCTTTGTTTTTGAGTAAAAAAAAAAACTATGAGAAATCTTTGATTTTAGCATTAATATATGGATGAAAATTTTTACATCACGCTTTTTTAATTGAATTTTATGAAATTTATGCTTGGAATATTTTTATACAACCATATTAATGTTAGTCTGAAATAGAAGAATATTCATGAGTTGAGTGATCATTGGAAGAATACCAGTGGAGACTTGTGACCTAGTAAGCTTTTGAGCCATTCCATCTTTGTTGAGGGTTAAAAGTAAATTCTTATTTTCTTTGATGTGCGCATTTTTTTTCGTTGTAAGATCTCATTATTCTTTATTTTTGTCATGTACTGAGAATGACATCAAAATTTCGAGTTATTACACTAGAGTTTTTCTAAATTTATTTGAAGCAATTTAAATATTCATATGAATCTTAAGAAGTGATATAAGCCACTATTTTGGATCGTTTGAGCCTTTAAAGCCTACCTATTTTGGTCATATTATCTTGTTAGTTTCCGTTTTGAGCTTTTTAGAGTTAAGCCTATTTTTATTGATTCCGGTTGTGGAATCTAAGCCTACATAAAATATTTATGACCTCTTTTAGAGCTCAGGAAAATGTTAGAGATGATTGATATTGGGATGGTTTTCTAAGAAAAATATGGCACTAGAAATAAAAATGATGAATGATTAAAAAAAAAATGGGAACATCCATACTGTAACGACCCGACCCGATTTTTCAGAATTTTAGGGCCTTAGTGGCAGTGGGGTGAGTGTGGGCCCCGTAGTGGGTCCTGGTTTGTCCGATTTTGAGATCAGAGACTCAAAGGGCACTTTAGTAAATTTGAATTATTGAATATTCTGTCATAATTAAAAGTTTGAAAATCACACGTTTTCCCCTGACGTTTGTCATTTGATTTCTTTGAGCTTTTTAAAATATTTTGGAAATTGGAGATTTTTATTTTATATATATAAAAAAAATCCAAAACCCTAAACCTAACCCCTCTTATGACCTTTGTTTCTGCAACACTGTAGCTATGCGCTACAGTGCCTGCGTACCTGCTGCTGCTGCTTCTCTTGCTCTCTCCCGTCCCTCTCTTTCTCTCCCTCCTCTCACCCTCCTCTTTTCCTAACCCTAACCCTAAGCTCTCTCTTTCCTCTCCCTCAAGCCGCCGCCGCTGCCGCTCTTTCCCTTTCTCTCCCTCTCTCCTTATCTCGGCCTCTCCTCTCTCCCATTTCTGCCGATGCTTTTCCCTCCTCCTCATGCCCCCGTCTCGTTCTGATGGCTTCAACACTAGATCTGTCGGATTCCATCCGTCCCGCCATCGTCGGCGTTGGGATTCGCCATCGGATCCTCCTCCGGTGCTACCAGGTACTCGATTTCCTTCTCTATCTTCTACCTGATCTTCTACTTTCTTTTTCCCTCTCTCTGGTTTTCATTCCTCTTCCCTTCTTTTCCTTCTTTTTCCTCTTATTTCCTTCTTTTTCATGGTTTCTCAGTGAGTGCTGAGCCAACCTAGTTGAGTCACTAAGTTGACTCGTATGGGTTCGTTCTGGGCTTGGCAGCCCAGGCCCATTTCACTGTTGGACCAGCAGACCAGGCCCAGTCCAACCCGCAGATCTGGTCAGGCCCAGTTCGCCAGATCTGGCCCGGCCCAATTTCGGGCCCTGCCCAGTTCGGCCCATCAATGGGCCCGACCCATCTTAAAGCCCAAATTTTTAGATCCAGTTTTTAGTTGTAGGCCCAATCCTGAACCCGACCTAGTTTTGGATCTGGTTTTCAGTTTTGGGCCATGTTCGGCCCATTTGTCGCCCAGGCTTGTTTTAGCCCGTTTTAACCCGTTTGTTAATCATTGTATTTCTGTTTACCAGATTAAACTTCCTTCAACCCAGCGGACCCATTTTCTTGCTTTGGATTTCATCAACACACATACAGGTGAGGGAACTTATCACCGCTTTTAGCATACATCTGTGCATCTTACTTCTCTATCAAATGTGCGGGTAGGAAATGCGGCGAATGGGAGTCCTCGGTATTATGAGCCACTCGGCAAGGGAACCGTTGATACCGTTATGTGGCGGGCCGCCATCCGGTTGTATTTGTATCCGATGCCCGCAGAGGCATATACGAGTTTGTTATCTGATGTCATGATTGATTAGTTGTGTGGTGATATGATTAGGGTTTATTTTTATTGACAATATGGTAAGATGCCAACATGCGAATATGTGATATGTGGTGATATATGCCTGATTATGGTGTGATATGTCATGTTGATAATATGTTATATGATTATGTGGTAGTTAGTTTGAACTGATAGACGTTTGGATGTTAACATGCCAGCCCGTGATAAATAGTGATGTATAAACCTGATTGTTATGTGATGAACTATGTTAATAGCATGTGTAGGCGTATAGATAATTGTGCATACATATAACTAACGTATATGGGATGCCGGTGGGGGTATGGGTACTAGGCAATATCAGGATCTAGAGACTCCCCCTAGCTTGTCGGGTGGGGATGTTGTGTGCGACTGCGCAGTGGAAGGGTGGTTGGACTATGGGCTACCCGGTGGTTGGACATGGGTTGAAGTTTTTCCTGGCAAGGGTTAGATTGTCAGGTGTGATCTTTAAACACGCCTACGAGGGAGGTGTGGTCCGATTTAGAGGACGAGGTACCTGAGAGTCCTAAGAGGGACATGTTGTGAGGTGGTCATGGAAACCTCCGGGAAGTTCTGGGGTTGAGTGTTAGATCTCCCAAGGCTGACTTAGAGGTCATCACAGACAAATTACCCGAGTGCGTGACGGATGAGGCGTCCCCAGTGGTCTAATGGGTTGAGTGGCTTGCCCGAGTGGAGACCAGATGGTAGGATAGCGGTTTGTGATCCACGGATGACCGAGTAGGCTAAGGATGTGCTCGTCTACTCATTGGTGGAGGGAAAATACAGTGAGGGACAGCTCCCTCTAGTATGACTTGTATCCCTGAATGATCGAGTAAGCTGAGTAGGTGCTCGCCCGCTCATTGGTCGAGGGATGATGGGTGAGGGACAACTCCCGCTAGTATGACTTGTGAGCCCCAGATGACCAAGTAGGCTGAGGAGGTGCTCGCCCGTTCATTGGTGGAGGGATGATACAATGAGGGATAGCTCCTGCTAGTATGACTTTGATCCCCAGATGACAGAGTAGGCTGAGGAGGTGCTCATCCCCTTATTGGTCGAGGGATGATGCGGAGAGGGACAACTTCCACTGGTATGATTTGTGATTCCCCGAATGACCGAGTAGGCTGAGGAGGTGCTCGCCCTCTCATTGGTCGAGAGATGATGTGGTGTGATGTTCCAAGTTAGAACACCTATATGGTGGGGACAACCTGCGGTGTGGTGTGATGAGGTGTTCCAGGCTAGGACACTTGTAGGGTGGGGACAACCTGCAATGTGGTGTGATTAGATATTCCAGGCTATGACACTTGTAGGGTGGGGACAGCCTGCGGTGTGGTGGGATTAGATTATCTAGGCTATGGCACCTGCAGGGTGGGGACAACCTGCGATGTGATGTGATGAGATGTTCCAGGCTATGACACCTGTAGGGTGGAGACAACCTGCAGTGTGGTGTGATGAGATGTTCCATGCTATGACACCTATAGGGTGGGGACAGCCTGCGGTGTGGTGTGATGAGATGTTCCAAGCTATGACACCTATAGGGTGGGGACAACCTGCGGTGTGGTGTGATGAGATATTCCAGGCTATGACACCTGCAGGGTGTGTACAGTCTGATGTATGGTATTCTAGGCTAGGACACCTATATGGTGGGGACAGTCTGCGGTGTGACGTGGTAGTGTGTTTACCCGCAGTTATGACTCTAGGGTTCAATGTTGAGACCTGTGTTGTGGGTGTTAATTCACCAGGAATTTATATGGGTGTCTAACGAGTGAGTTTGACCGGCTTACTCGGTTGAAAATCTATATAATTCTGTGAGGGTTGGATACGCTAGTCGTGTAGAGACCAACAGATGGGGTCCAAGTTATAGGTTTGACTATTGAGACTTTGGTGCTTGGTTGAGGAGACCATGATGAGTCTGGTTGGCAATCTGTTGAGGACTGATGAGGTGGTTACTCCCGTGTGGTAGTCGGTTTGGGACTCTAGTGAGCCCGACTCTTGGGTTGGTCGTGGTATTTGATCCGGTTGGTGCCATGGTTACCATCCCAAGCCTGATGAAAATAGAAGGATTGAAGAAGGTGGTTGCTTTAACAGATAAAAAGAATTGAAGCAAGGTGGCTCCCACGGATACTGCCTTGTTGTCACACCAAGTGAAGTGATAAAAATAGCAGAGCAAGTAAATAGAAATAAAGAGGACACGGCAGAGGCTGGATTTTCGGCCAAGCATACAATTGGCTCAAGTGGGTCCCGTGCCTTGTTAAATTTACATCTTCAAACCTTTATAAATTGAGAGACCCTCTTACAGAAAAGGGGGAACTTGGAACCAAACACACACAATGAAGGGGCGTGAACAACACAGTGGCTAAGGCTCGGGATCTCCAACGATGACCGGGTTATATTTTTTCATGTCTTTTTATTTTAATTCTTTCATAATGTCCGGCTAATTTCTTTTACTGAAGTTGAGGATGAAACTCTATTAATGAAATAATTTTATTTTATTTTATTTATTTAATTCCAAATTATGTGTGTTTGATTATTTATACCTTCATCAAATTAATAGATGTTAATTATTTTTCACCATTAATGCCATGTATTTTTTGTTGTTAATATTAATATCTAATTAATTAATGCTTGGTTTTTAATTGAATAAAAGCAAACCCTTTGATTCATTGTTTTCTTTTATTTTAATTTAAATACATTAGATGCTTAGATTAATACTTTGATCCATTGTCTTTTGAATTAAGATATGATACATTGAATGCTTAAAAATTACATCTTTAAAAGCAAAGGATAATCAATTTTTGAACACCATATTAAAGAACTTAAATGTTTAAATATCTTAAAATTGGGAATTAATAAATAAATAATTAGAATATTATGGATTTAATGGTGGTGGAATCCGATACCTCACTAATTTCTCTAACTTGATTCAATCTCTATTTTAGTTGTTTTATTTTAATTTTGCATGTTCAATTCAACCATCCTCCATAAAAAGTGTTAACTTTTTTAAGGTTAAAATTGTTAGGCTTTTTAATTTATTTTCCCGTAATTCTAAATCAAGTCCATGTGGGTTCGAGCTCGCCCTTGCATATCTCTATACTCCAATTTGATTCGTGCGCTTGCGAGTAATTATAAATTTAAAATTTGCACAACACCCTTGATTATTGGATTAGTTAGCTCTTGAATTTTATTTATTTTGTATTATTATTATGATATTTTATATTTAGAATTATTACTGTTAGTATTTTATTTTGTTTAATTTTATTTAATAGTGTATATTCTTGATTTTTATCTAATTAGTGCATGATCTTGTGTATTTTAGGTTGATATAGATTTGATGCGAAGACATGACAAAGTACGTAATTCAAAGAGGCAAATAGCAAACATGTCATCGTTGGGTCTATTGAGAGTGAATGAGTATTAAATAATGAAAATAAAAGACAAAGAAAGAGATGGAAAAGTGATGTGAAAGGGACTTTGGCTATTGTTTTTGTTTATGGGTTGAATTGGAGGAAATGGTCTTTCATGAATGTGGTTTCTTTTGGATGGTGGGTTTTTAAAGGGGTTTAAAATAAAGATGGGATGGCATAGTTTAATAAAATAAATTATGGGTGTTGTTTTATTCATATGGAATAAAATTACAAACTTTCATCACCAAATTTCGAGAATTGGAAAACCTTGAATCTTTCTTCCAATTCCCCTAATCAGCCTGTCAGCTCCTTGATTGCCCAGTTCTTGACTTCATATGGGGTCAAACAATTCCATATGAATAAAACAACACCCATAATTTATTTTATTAAACTATGGCATCCCATCTTTATTTTAAACCCTTTAAAAATCCACCGTCCAAAAGAAACGACGTTCATGAAAGATGATTTCCTCCAATTCAACCCATGAACAAAAACAATAGCCAAAGTCCCTTTCACATCACTTTTCCATCTCTTTCTTTGTCACCTATTTTCATTATTTAATAATCATTCACTCTCAATAGACCCAACGATGTCATGTTTGCTATTTGCCTCTTTGAATTATGTACTTTGTCATGTCTTCGCATCAAATCCGTATCAACCTAAAATACACAAGATCATGCACTAATTAGATAAAAATCAAGAATATACACTATTAAATAAAATTAAACAAAATAAAATACTAACACTAATAATTCTAAATATAAAATATCATAATAATAATACAAGATAAATAAAATTCAAAAGCTAACTAATCTAATAATCAAGGGTAAAATTGTCATATTTCTGTGTTCATCAAATACCCCAAAACATAGATTTTGCTAGTCCTCGAGCAAAACAAAAATTAAAAATTGAAAATTAAAATTCTAAATTAATCCTAATATACACCTAATCTACACCACTTTCGCTGGCACTCTCCATGTCATTTAGCGTATGCAACAAGCCTTTAAATCCCTAGTTCACTACCAGTGGATGACTTGTAGTCTCGTGAGGGCTTCAAGTGATGATACCTACAAATATCAAATTTCAGCAAAAAATCTAAACAAAAATTTAAACATTATACAACTCAAAATTTATATTACAAAACTTATACCCGAATTGTAGTGTGTGATAGCCAAATATTAACATAGCTTTCTTTTTCAAAAGATACACAGGTTTAGCAAACATTGGCTGAAAATACGCTTCGACTCCAAATCTCACAAGATATCTCTCAGAAAGACTTTCGCTCAGAGATTGGATAAAATTTCTCTCAAAAGTATATGTGACCGGAATAACTTCTCAACTACAAATATCTCACATATTTATCCATAAAGAATGGAGTATAACAAATAAAACATAGATCTCATGAATGAATGCCATTTTCTTGAGAACGTTGAAATAATACACAATTATTTTTCCTAATTTATTCTCCACTTAAATAACATATTAATTAAGGATAATAGGATTTCCTAATAGGACAAAATGTGGCTTATGACCGGGTCAATCTGTAAAACCCTGCCCCAGATTGGGCATAGTTTAGCTTAATAACCTTATTTAACCGGTTAATCTTGAAGAATACGGTTAGGGCTTTGAGGAAAGCTCAGGTGTGGCCCAAATTGAGCTCGAAAGCTCAATGATCTAGCTCGTCCAGCTGGAGGGGCAAAACGGTAATTTACCGCTTCTTGTTGTTATTTTTATAAGTTGTGTGATTATGTGATTATTATTAGTTGATAATATTCTCCTTAGTCAAATAGTTGTATTTCTGATTTTAAAATAATTTTAATTTCAGAAAATGATATTTAAAATCCTCCCGTCAACACCCCGAAAGGATGTAATAATTATTTTAAATGGTCTTGAAAATGAGATAAATTTCGAAACTAGCATTTTGTGTTAGACCATTTTAAGAATGATCTACTTATTCTTTAACACCCCAAAATGAGGTCTCTAAATAGTTTTATTTAACATTTGTTTAATTAAGTAAATAGTGTTAAATGATGGTTTTATTTTAAATCAATGGTTTCTAGTGAGAGTTAAATTCCAAAAATTTTATGGTGATGAAGGTTTTCTAAATCCAATCTATCTGTAAGGTTGGATTAAGCTCTTGAGCTTTTAAAATCTTATGTTTAGTGAAAAATTGGCTATTTATCAAAATGAGGGACTAATCTGCAAAAATGGAAGTTTTGAAGGGCTGATTTGCAACCATAACTTACGGTTCTGTACCGGACGTAAGCAGGCACTGCATGTAGCCGCATGCAGTGCTGTCCAGCCAGTTTTCCAGGCCAGAATTCTATAAATTCAGCCCCCTAACTGCTGGTTTGAACTCCCATTGTATCTCTTCTCTTCTCTCAGAGACTTTCAACTGCCTTTGAAAACCCACCCGAGCTCCCTTCTTTTCTCTGTATTTACCAGTTTTTAACCACCGTAAACTTAAGAACAAATTTTCAAAGTTCGGATTTCTCAACCCAGGAACCTCAGTGAAGGTAACCACTGTGTTCCTCTTTCAATTTCAATCAGTTTAGAATCAAGAAATCTGAAATTGGCCCTGTTTTGAGTAAGAAAATCCATTTCAAAATTTTAAAGAAAACCAGATTTTCTTTGTATCTGTGAGCTTTCGGTGCTAAGATCGGATGACTTACTAAGTTTCAAGACTTTAAACTATTCCCTATGGAAAGAGGACTCCCAGAAGAGTCCATCGGACCGACTAGGTGTGTAAACCGAATCCGGGAAACCCTCTGTTTCTGGATTCGTATTTCATACAGTGACTGCCGTCACTGTTTGTTGGTGCAGACAGTGGAGGAGGACGACTCTCGGACGGTCCGAGGGTCAGACCCTCGTACCGTTCGAGCAGCACCCCTCAGACGTTCCGAGCTTCACCCGAAGCCCAGAAATGCCCGAGACTGGTTTGACCCACTCGGACGACCCGAGTAGAGTTCGGAAGGACCGAAGCCCACTTGGACGTTCTGAGCCCCACTTCAGATGTTCCGAAGTGTACAGACCCACCGAAACCAGTTTTCTCTGTTTTTCCGATTCGGAAGGAATTCGGAAGGTCCGAGACCGGATCTTCGGACGATCCGAAGTCAGACCCAAGATCTCGAGGTCAGTGACTAGTTTAGGTGTGGTTCGGATGATCCGAAGCCACAGTACCTGGTTCTGAGGCATGTTCCGAGGGACCAAGTTTTTGAAGTGTAAAATGTTCTTGTTTGATGGTTATTTGATATGATGTGATGTTAGTACCCCTTGTTAATCTAAAAAATTGTACTAACCCTCTTCTCTTATTAATATAGTGTAAATACTATTGTATTCACTTCCAGACCGACTCTAGTGGTCGGGCACTGAGTGATCTCACTTTCACGCCGATGCTATATTTGTCGGGCACTGAGTGACCTCGAGGCCTAATTCAAAATATCAGATCTGGTCCTATCCAAAAGACAACCTAGAAGTGACTCGATGATCTAGACCTAACTCAATAAGTCAATCTGGTCAATGCCCAGAAGACAATATGAGTTTTGGACTGAGCACCCTTTTTATTATATTATTATCTTGTGGATGATTATAAGTTAAAAAAGATAGAAACCGAGTAGGAGCCTCAATTCCATGTACCTTGGATGTTTTGGGAAAACCAGTATGACTTCGAAATACTACTTTTATGTATACATGCTATATATGAATGCTGTGTATATTGATTGTGCACTTGTTTGCTTGTTTGAACAGAGACCACGAAACCACACATACGGTGATGGAACTTAACTTTGCAGCTTGATGTAAACAGGTTTATTTGATATGGACATTAAGCAATGAGTGGTTTCTGATTTGATGAACCCACTCATGTGCCTAGACTTGACGCACTATGGTAAAAGTACTTATGATGCTGGTAAATGCTATGATCAGACGAAATGTTTAATACTGTTTCCATGTGCTCTTGACTATTGAATCAATATCGGCCACATGGGAGATGGTTTACGTCTACTGGACCATGGGTGGACTATGGGCATCAGTTGCTGACCTGAGAGTGTCAGTACCAGCTATGGTAGAGCCGGAGATGTACTTGTAAGGATGTATTTTGATCGTGTCGGGACTTAATACTATGATTGTCAGTATAGTATTTAGAGGCTAGGTGGATAACAGCAGTAATGGAAAAATGATGAGATGATGGAAACGATGATGAGATTTTACTTGATATTGTGAATTTTATTATCATGCATGAGATATTATATTACAACTGATGATAATGTTTTGAATAATAATTCAATGTTTGGAATTATGTGTATTGATGTTTGTATTTTGTATGTCTATTGTTGGGTAGACTTATAATATATGTTTGAGTCCACATGTTGGGATCATGTACGAACTTTGGGCGTAACTGTTGATCCGGCCCAGTTAGAATGCTTGTGTTAGTTTATCTTCAAAAAAAAAAAAAATCAGCCGCGTTCTGGGCCCACCTTTCGGGTCGAGGCGTGACACAATCAAAGCAAGATAAAAGACTCTAAAATTAAGTAATTTGAATCAAAAAAGTTAGAGGTCTTCAAATTTTCATAGAGATATTCTTCCTCTAATAATCCTTTTTTTTTTAACACTCTCAAAACATTGTTTTTTTTCACATCATTCTTTTATGATGTATGGATGTTCCCATTTTTTTTCCTTTTTTTTTTTAATCATTCATCATTTTTATTTCTAGTGCCATATTTTTCTTAGAGTACCATCCTAATATCAATCATCTCTAACATTTTCCTGAGCTCTAGAATAGGTTATAGATATTTAATGCAGGCTCAGACTCCACAACTGAAGTTGGATATGGATAACATGGTTAATCAATAAAAATAGGCTTAACTCTAAAAAGCTCAAAACAGGAACTAACAAGATAATATGACCAAAATAGGTATGCTTTAAAGGCTCAAACGATCCAAAATAATAGCTTATATCACTTCCTAAGCTTTATATGAATATTTAAATTGCTTCAAATAAATTTAGAAAAACTCTGGTGTAATAACTCAAAATTTTGATGTCATTCTCAGTACATGACCAAAATTAAAGAATAATGAGATCTTATAACAATAAAAAATGCGCATATCAAAGAAAATAAGAATTTACTTATAACCCTCAACAAAAATGGAATGACTCAAAAGCTCACTGGGTCACAAGTCTGCACTAGTATTCTTCCAATGATCACTCAACTCATGAATATTCTCCTATTTTAGACTAACATTAATATAGCTGTGTAAAAATATTCCAAGCATAAATTTCATTAAATTCAATTGAAAAATCATGATGTAAAAATTTTCATCCATATATTAATGTTAAAATAAAAGATTTTTCAAAGTTTCTTTTTTTACTCAAAAACAAAACACAAGACTGGATTTTTTTTTTTTGATGGACTCAAAAACACAAAATTGACACAATTTTTATTTTTTTGGACTTAAAAACAAAACACACAACAGTGTAGGCCCCAATACCCCAAACTTAAATCGAACATTGTCCTCAATGGTCCCTAATCTACAGTAATTATGTGCAAATTAGAAGAAAATATCATAACAGAATAACTTGAGTTGGGAAATACCAGAGATGTCTTTATTATTTCAAACCTGCAAAAACAAATAGACACAAAAACACAAACAAACAACAAGGATGGCTGTTGTTTTATTCATATGGAATTGTTTGACCCCATATGAAGTCAATAACTGGGCAATCAAGGAATTGAGAGGCTGATAAGTGGAATTTGAAGAAAGATTCAAGGAGAGGGTCGACTTCTAGAGGTTGAATTTTCTATTTATTTATTTATTCTCTTCTTATTTCTTATTTTCAAATTCCATTGTAATGTAAATTCAATTCATATTTTTAATTAATGAAATCAAGATGAGTTGTAGATTTATGGTTTTCCAATTCTCGAAATTTGGTGATGAAAGTTTGATTTTATTTTTAATCTTTTTACAAATTCATGTCGGGATTTATCTAAGGATTTTCATATTGAATGAGATTTGTTGGAATAGTTGAAACTTAATTTTTCATTCAAAGGCACTCTACGAGAGTTTGAGATTTAATTTGGAATTAAAATTTAAGTATAAATTCTATCTAGGCACAAGGTCTGATTTGATTTATCGTTGTTTAATGAAATTCATTTAGTTTTTAATTAGATTGTTTATTAATGAAAATTTTAAATCAATTTTCGGTAATTTACGAGAGCTCCATAGTCTATATCTTGTATTCATTAGATTTGAGCTATGAGACATGATGCTATCTTAATAATTGTTCCAATTTCATTGTAAATATGTAAATAGGTAATTTTAGTTTTATTTTTATTTTATTCTTTTAAAAATTCAAATCTTTGAAATTTGTGAACTAGGTTGGTAAATTAAATAATTGTATCTTAATTTTATTTTCTAAATTAGATTAAGATTATTTAATATTTTAAGATTAAATCCACCATCTTAATTAAGTTCACAAATTTTAACTTTCTATTTTGTTTTCTAATATTAGAGTGTTTCTAAATAAAAATTAAAATACATAGATAAAGAAATAATTTCATATTTATGATTTATCTCCATGTTTTCTAAATTTCTGAAATTACGTACTTCAGTGGTGTATTTTTCTCAGATATATTTTACAAAGTATCGATGGGTTCGGCCTCGCACTCAATTGCTATACTATCTAATGGTTTATGCGCTTACGAGTTATAAATTTAAAACACAACAAGTTTTAGACGCCGTTGTTGAGGAACTTAAAAAAATCGTCATTGAATCATTTATTTTTGGAAATAATGTTAATTTTAGAAATATCTATTTTTGGCAACTCTTTAAAATTAAAACTTTCTATTTTTCTTAGAAACACTAATTTTAGAAGGTTATTTTATTTAGAAGTTTCTAAAAATAATAAAAATTAGCTATTTATCTTAATTTGGAATCGTTGCTAAATTTAGAAACTTTTTATTTTTTGAGACTTATATTTTTAGAAATTTTCAAAAATAGCTAGTTTCTCTTTTTCGCATTTTCTAATCTTAGAATTTTAATCTAATTTAGTCACATTCTATTTTTAGAAAATAGATATAAATTTGGGAAGTTCCATCTATGGGGCCTAATAAACAAAAATCAGGAACAACATTGGACTTACTTGAAAATCTAATTTGGATTAATTTTGTGGATATTAATTTAGAAGTTTTGATGGTCTTAATTTAATGTAGAGTTCTTAATTACGTTCCAATTAGTTAATTTCCTCTATTAGTTATAACATTAGAAAATTGCATAAGTTTAGGAATCATGCATCTTTTTCTATGAGATTCCGGATCTTCACCAAAGTTTGTAGTGTTTTATTTTGCATGGATTTTAATTGTACGCTCTAAAATTTTCGGAAGAAAGCACTAAAGCCAATGTAAGTGTCTAAGCTCATTTTCTTTAATTTTTTTTTTAATTCTTCATGTATTCATATACATTTTCTTAGGGTGTTAGCATAAAAAAATAAAAAATTGCATATTTAATTTGATCATGGATATTAGGGTGTCAGTCTCATGCATTAGCTTAATTATTTGATTATTGTTTGCATATTTACTTTGAATCTTACATTGTTAGATTATGATTGCATTAACAAAAAATTAGAAAAAAAAAATATGAGTAAAAGTGGTTCATAGATTGTAAGTTAAAATCAATTTAGAACCATTGTCTTTTGGGATGTGATGTTCAAAACTTTTAGAATTCAGGCCATATATTGTGTGGTGTTTGTTTTGTTTTATTGTTATTTGTCCATCCATCTCCATCCACGTCCACCCATCACTCTACGTCTGACTCTGAGTCTCTGTTGAGTGTTTCTGTGTGTCTGTCAATGTTTGTCAGTGTCTAGTTTAGATTTTCGTTTTTGTTGTCAGTCTAGAGTCCTTGTTGTGTGTTTGTTTTTGTGTCTATTTGTTTTTGCAGGTTTGAAATAATAAAGACATCTTAGGTATTTCTCAACTCAAGTTGTTCTGTTATGATATTTTCTTCTAATTTGCACCTGATCACTGTAGATTAGGGAACATGGAGGACAATGTTCGATTTAAGTTTGGGGGTATTGGGGCCTACACTTTTATGTGTTTCGTTTTTTACTCCAAAAACAAAAAAAAAAATCTATCAATTTTGTGTTTTGAGTCCATCAAAAAAAAAAAAATCAGCCTTTTGGCTTTGTTGAGTTAAAAAAAACTTTGAAAATATTTGATTTTAGCATTAATATATGGATGTAAATTTTTACGTCATGATTTTTTCAATTGAATTTTATGAAATTTATGGTTGGAATATTCTTATACAACCATATTAATGTTAGTCTGAAATAGAATAATATTCATGAGCTGAGTGATCATTGGAAGAATACCAGTGGATACTTGTGACCCAGTGAGCTTTTGAGCCATTCCATTTTTGTTGAGGGTTATAAGTAAATTCTTATTTTCTTTGATAAGCGCATTTTTTGTTGTTATAAGATCTCATTATTCTTTAATTTTGGTCATGTACTGAGAATGACATCAAAATTTTGAGTTATTACACCAGAGTTTTTCTAAATTTATTTGAAGCAATTTAAATATTCATATAAAGCTTAGGAAGTGATATAAGCTATTATTTTGGATCGTTTGAGCCTTTAAAGCCTACCTATTTTGGTCATATTATATTGTTAGTTCCTGCTTTGAGCTTTTTAGAGTTAAACCTATTTTTATTGATTAGCCATGTTATCCATACCCAATTCCAGTTGTGGAGTCTGAGCCTGCATTAAATATCTATAACCTATTCTAGAGCTCAGGAAAATGTTAGAGATGATTGATATTGGGATGGTACTCTAAGAAAAATATGGCACTAGAAATAAAAATGATGAATGATTAAAAAAAAAGGAAAAAAATGGGAACATCCATACAGCATAAAAGAATGAAGTGAAAAAAAACAAAAAACAATGTTTTGAGAATGTTAAAAAAAAAAAGGATTATTAGAGGAAGAATATCCCTGTGAAAATTTGAAGACCTCTAACTTTTCCGATTCAAAGTATTTAATTTTAGACTCTTTTATCCTTCTTTGATTGACCCCGGTCCTAAGCCACGTTTTGTCCTATTAGGAAATCCTATTGATCCTTAGTTAATATGTTATTTAAGTGGAGAATAAATTAGGAAAAATAATTGCGTATTATTTTAAAGTTCTCAGGAAAATGGCATTCATTCATGAGATCTATGTTTTATTTGTTATAATCCATTCTGTATGGATAAATATGTGAGATATTTGTAGTTGAGAAGTTATTCCGGTCACATATACTTTTGAGAGAAATTTTATCCAATCTCTGAGCGAAAGTCTTTCTGAGAGATATCTTGTGATATTTGGAGTCGAAGCGTATTTTCAGGCAATGTTTACTAAACCTGTGTATATTTTGAAAAAGAAAGCTATGTTAATATTTGGCTATCACACACTACAATTCGGGTATAAGTTTTGTAATATAAATTTGGAGTTGTATAATGTTTAAATTTTTGTTTAGATTTTTTGCTGAAATTTGAAGTTTGTGGGTATCATCACTTGAAGCCCTCACGAGACTACAACTCATCCACTTGTAGTGAACTAGGGGTTTGAAGGCTTGTTGCATATGCTAAATGACATGGAGAGTGCCAGCGAAAGTGGTGTAGATTAGGATTAATTTAGAATTTTAATTGTCAATTCTTAATTTTTGTTTTGCTCGAGGACTAGCAAGATCTAAGTTTTAGGGTATTTGATGAGCACAGAAATATGACAATTTTACCCTTGATTATTAGATTAGTTAGCTTTTGAATTTTATTTATCTTGTATTATTATTATGATATTTTATATTTAGAATTATTAGTGTTAGTATTTTATTTTGTTTAATTTTATTTAATAGTGTATATTCTTGATTTTTATCTAATTAGTGCATAATCTTGTGTATTTTAGGTTGATATAGATTTGATGTGAAGACATGACAAAGTACGTAATTCAAAGAGGCAAATAGCAAACATGACATCGTTGGGTCTATTGAGAGTGAATGAGTATTAAATAATGAAAATAGGAGACAAAGAAAGAGATGGAAAAGTGATGTGAAAGGGACTTTGGCTATTGTTTTTTTTCATGGGTTTAATTGGAGGAAATGGTCTTTCATGAATGTGGTTTGTTTTGGACTGTGGGTTTTTAAAGGGTTTAAAATAAAGATGGGATGCCATAGGGTTTTTAAAGTACATAATTTTGTTTAGACCTAAGGTTTGATTTGATTTATCTTTGTTTAATGAAATTCATGTGGTTTTTAATTAGATTTTTTGTGAATGAAAATTTTGAATAAATTTTCGGTAATTTACGAGAGCTCCGTGGTCTAGGTATTGTTTTTATTAGATTTGAGATATGAGACATGATGCCATCTTAGAACTTGATTCAATTGTAAATATGTAAATAGGTAATTTTAGTTTTATTTTAATTTTATTCTTTTAAAAATTCAAATCTTTGAAATTGGGGAAGTAGGTTTGTAAATTAAATAATTGCATCTTAATTTTGTTTTCTAAATTAGATTAAGATTATTTAATATTTTTAGATTAAATCCACCATCTTAATTAAATTCACAAATTTTAATTTTCTATTTTGTTTTCTATTATTAGATTGTTTCTAAATTAAAATTAAAATACATAGATTAGAGAAATAATTTCATATTTATGATTTATCTCCAAACCTAATTCAGTGGTGTATTTTTCATGGATATATTTTCCTAAGTTCCGATGGGTTCGAACTCGCACTCAATCGCTATGTTATCTAATGGTTTGTGCACTTGCGAGTCATAACTTTAAAACACAATAACTTTTTGGCTGTGTGGGCAATGGCGGTGCGGGCTCTGGGAGATTAGTCTTGTTAGGTCAATACCTCAGGGATACCCTCCTTATCTAAAAAAAAATTATATTTAATTTAGAGCCATGTGATGGGGTCCATTGAAAAAAAAATATAAGCATAAATATAAGACTGAAAATAACTTATCTTTATTGGATTAATCAACCTATACTTTTAAGTTCTTATAATTTTAATGACTTTACATTATTAAGTAAAGATTTTAATGTTTGAAGATCAAAATAAAACTATTAAGTAAATATTTTATTTTGAATACTTAAGTAAGTAATGAGGATGCATTAACATATTTAACTTTTAAAAAAAAACACTAAACTAAAGTGTAGCTCTAGAGGTGTATACATTTTTTAATGGAGAGATTGCATATTTTTTAATGGAGAGATTGCATATTTTTATCATAAAAGAATCATGTGATGGACTATGAAAAATTAACGACTTATACTAATTAAAATTTTGAAATTTAAAATTATAAAGCTAAAATATGATCAATAGCTTTATTATTTTCTATATATTTTATTAGAATATGTAATATTAATTTACTATTTAAAAAACAACGTTGAGAGAGGGAAGAAATCTCTGACGAGTTTTTCAAAAAGGAAATAAAGTTTTAAATGGTTTGATTTAATTAAACTCCCGTGTCTACCGTTTCTTATTTGGAAACGAAAAATCTATTTTTCAGTCGAGTGAAGGTCGGCTTCTTAGTGCATTATGCCTGGTTTCCCTTCTATTTAATGTTGCCGAGCGCCACTCTTTCAGACAAAGTACTGCTGATACAGTCAGTCGTGGATTGAGCAGTTTGAGAGAGAGAGAGAGGGAGAGAGATGAGCCATGACTATGAGGCTTCCACAAGCATGGATGTGGTAATAGATGTGGATGCATGGGAGAATTCCATGGAAATGAAGATGGAGGAGTACACAAAAACGCCGACGGAAGAAGAAGAAATACCAATCCCAACTATCTACAAAGTCCCTGAAACATTACGGTGCGGTGTGAATCATCCATATGAGCCTCGTGTGATTTCAATTGGCCCCTACCATCGGGGCAACCCAAAGCTTGAGGCCATGGAGAAGAGCAAATGGGAGTGTCTACGTCAAGTGCTGTCTAGAAACAGGGAGCAGCGGCTACAAGATTATATTGTGGAAATTAAGAAACTAGAGGTGCTGGCAAGAAGCTGCTACTCAGAAAAGGAGGTGGTCAACCTCTTCAACAGTGTAGACTTTGTGGAAATGATGCTACTCGATGGTTGTTTCATAGTGCAGTTTCTCAGAAAAGAATATAAAAGGCTTCCGTTCAACTTAGCATGGTTAGTTAGATTTGACATGCTCTTGTTAGAAAATCAAATTCCATTCTTCATTCTTCAATGCATATTTGTTCTCTCCATCACTTATGCTAGACATGAAAAACCCATCATGAAACGGGCAAAGAAATTTTGCTCCGAAGTGTTAGAAGTTAGCACACGAGGAAAATTGAAGAAAAAAATTTCTGATCTTGCTTCTGTTCGTCATATACTCCATATGTATCACACGTTTCACACTTTTACACCTCAACGCGACTCCGAGAAAACCTCAAATCTACTCTCAAAAGTTTTTGCAAGATTTCGAAAGAGGCCGAATTCGCCTCCGACTAAAGGAAAGATTTTCTTCGACATGATCCCCAGTGCCTTAGAACTTGACTACGCAGGAATCAAGTTCAGAGAGAAAAGGGAGTGGCATAGCCTTTTAGAGGTGACCTTCAAAGATGGAGTCCTCGAAATTCCGCCTTTATTCATATCTGATGCTTCTGATCCTGAATTTCGGAACCTGATCGCCTTCGAGCAATTGTACCCTTTTGTGGGGACTAAATTCTGTGAATATGCTAGGTTCATGGATGATATTATCAGCACTTCAGATGATGTAGCACTGCTCCACAAGAAGCACATTATCCAATACAGGATGGGCAGTAGTAAAGACGTCGTGAATCTCTTCGACACGATGAATAAATGGGTCATAGTTGGATACGGTCCTTTCGAGCTTATATACTTGAAGGTTAACGAATACTTCAAACAGCGTCAACGCCGGGTCTGCTTCTGTCGCTACTTTGTCAACAATCCATGGGCTGCTATTTCCTTACTGGCTGCAATCATCCTTCTCAGCTTCGCCGCCACTCAAATCTACTTTTCTGTTCACAACTCTAAAAAGTAAAAAATCCGGCATATGAAATTAGCGATTAATGATGGCATAAATCCTCTGCTTCTGTAGAAGATAGTATTCTTGTAACTACTTCTGTTGGTTTAATGAATATTTCTCCTTGTATCTTCGATCATTAAAGAAATAAGAAGATATGTGTAGCATGCATGTAATGTACCCAGATTTATGTCTAAATCAACCCAAAAGAGATAATAATTATTATTTAAAAACATAGTACACTTGGATTTTGAGCATGGAAAGTAAGATATTTTAAATCTCTAGTGCTCTTTAGAGAAAAAATATGGTTAAATAGAAAAGAGGGATTCCATCAATTGATAGCCATCAATGGTTCTCATATTAGAGGGGACTCGTTACTTCTCTAAATGGTTTTTAGAAATCTCACGTATGCCAACATGAAGATTACACAGGTATATTATAATAACATAAAAGTTTGAATGTTTCAATTGAAGATGTCAGAGAGTGAGTCTAGATAGATGAATTTTAATGGAAACTATTAAATTGTCCAAAATGAAATTATTGTATCATCCCACTCCTTCATTATTTTAAAATAAAAACTATTAGATAAATATTTTTACCTCCCACAAACAACAAACAGTAGGACATATTTAATAGATAATGGATTTTCTTAGATTTAAATCTAAAAATAATAATATTTTTAAAGTTTTGTATTCATTATTGTCGGCCTCACATGGAGTCATGTACGGGGGGCTGGGGCACACTGAGTACCAGAGCGTTTTGTAGTTTTCCCTGCATTTTATAAACTAGAAGACAGAGACAGATGGAAACTAGTTAATTTTGTAATTTTCTCAAAATGATCTCCTCCTTTTACCTGAGAGTCTGAGACGAGTGGTCCCATTTAGGGCTGCAACTTGGGTATATTGGGTCCAGTTTTGACTCCAACAAAGGTCATGGCTTGATTTGAGCCCAAGCCCATGACCAGGACTGGATCTGGGCATAGGCGGTATAGGCCGCCGCCTAGGCGCCAGACAGAAAGGGCCCCCACACACTTAAATTCCTTAATATACCAATCAGAAAGGGTTCCTAAAATCTCACTCCACCTAGGGATAAGTTCACTATTCCTAAAGCACACCAAAATTAAAATATGATCATGTGGACTCGAACCAACGATCTCCCACTTTTTTTATTGTTTTGATACACCAAAAAGGTCAAGTGACTCAAAGTCATATTTAAAAAAAAAAATTATAATATAGAATCAACGTGAGACACGCCCACTGCAGGATATTTTTTCTCTATACTGCTACAACAGTTGTCTTATGTCAGATAAGACTTGTTGACGAATCTCGAGTCATGTTTTGTAAGCCTAATATTTTTTCACCTTTATTTTCTCTTCAGATATAATTTTTTTAAAAAAATTCAAATTTATTATTATTTCTCTCTTTCTCTCTGTTTTTTTTTTTTTTTTCTAAAAACAAAAACAAATTTAAAATTTTATTTTAAAAGGATGCACCATTACAAAAAAATAGAGATGCAAAAATCAGTGTGCTTTTTTCACGGTACACACTCTTAAAATAAAGTCTCAATTTTACCCTTACTTTCGAGAAGAGTTAAAGAAGAGAGGATGAGAAAAGTAAGGCAAAATTGAATTTTCTTTAAAGAGTACATTATGAGAAAAAATGGTAGTGTAAAAGTTGGATTAATTGGAATTTAAAACTGACGTAGGATAGTATCAGAAGTAAAGTCTACCCACCCTTTCACCTTTAAAAAATAAGAAAAATCAGTTAAAAAATTTGGCTTATATGTGTCGGATCCAAAGACCAATATCATCTAAGAAAATTTTGTTTTTGGACAACTTCGATAAGATGTGCTCCGATCACCAATCGAAGGAAGGGACAACTTTGAAAAAGAAGTAAAAACTCATGTTAAAGGATCGATTTATTGAAATTAAGGCTAAAGTTTGAAAATGATGCTTGAGAGATGTTGAATTTGAATCATTGGTCTAGTAGTCTTAAATAAATTATGATATCAATAGTTAAGATAAGAGTCAATTGGTCATCTCAGACTTGAATTTTTAACTTAAATAGTGTAGCTCAGTTGGTTACCTCCCATTTAAAAAAGTGAAAAATTATAGATTCAAGTATTTCTAGTCTAACCTGCGATTTCTTACACATAAATTAAAAAAAAAAAAAGTAAATTGGTAATACTTTTTATTTTTATAACTCTTATCATATGAAATGGCCTAATCTCTTTAGTCGTGTAACACGAGGAGCCTTCGTTGTATTATTATTTTTGTTGGCATATCACAAGGACTGATAGCCAGCAAACATAAATAATGAAAAGGTCAGGGCGTCAGGCTTTTGCTGCGTTAGCTTTGTCCACAAGTCTTTGATACTATCATATACTTTATAACTCAATTATTCTCATCTAATTGTCTCATTGCATTATATTGTTTGTCCAGCAACTTGACAACTTGTTACTGATTTTCAATTGAAGCACTGTATATTTATTATTATGAACATATTTTATCCCATGATATTAAATTTTTAAAATCCAAAATCATATAATTATAGTAATTAGATAAAATTCAAATTTTATACATCTATTAAATATATCTTATTAAAAAATATTTGTCTTACTTTAAATTTTAATAAACAATTTTTATAAATTGAAATGACTATATTGTAAACTTTAATAATTTTCAAATTCAACATTTGGGTTACTTTGAAAATGACTATATTATAAAATATTTAGTCGAACATTTAATGAAACTTGGGGCGACATCAATAGTGAAGGAAGGTGCGAAGAAGAGAATTGATGGTAGATCCAAGTAGAAACTCCAAAGAATGGGTTGATGAAACGTTACAAGCGCTGAAAGGAAAAGCTCGCAGAAGCCAGATCCATAATCTACAAATCCGTGATCCAACTCTACAGATTGATAGCCTTGTCAAAAACGGTAAAGGTAGGTAGGGTCCCGCCGGCAAAATCTTCGCTGAAAAAAAAGATTGACGGCCGAGAAGAGACTGCTGCAAGAAAAGGGGCGATGGCAGGATGCACCAAAAACTGGGAAATAAGGGCCCCACCGTGGACCGAAATCCTAACGTATCCGTAGGAGAAGATAAAGTGACCAGAGGTGAAGGTGTCCTCCCAGTTTGAACACGATCGAAGATCGGAGGACACGTATCAAGTCAATCTTGGAAGAAGGTGCTAGTTAAGGTGTCATGCAGGAAACGAAGCTGAAACAACAACAGGGCCAATACTGGTGTCAAATAGAGAGACAAATGGGGAGAAGAAAAACCCGCTACAGAGTTGTCGGATTTCGATGAGGAACAGTAAAATGGGTAGAAATGAAAATAGTCTTGTAAAATGAATTTCATATATAAAATAACTACAAATGAATTTGAAATAAATGAAACGAATGTGTAAAAATAATTACAATTCAAGAATAAGTGATAAAAAAAGAATAATAAATGAAATTAATGGAGTGATATAAAGAATGAGACATATAACAATGAATAACAAATGAAAGAATGCATATCTAAAATGTGTATTTGTGTAGTTGTTTACGTATTGGACGTGTCTATCTTCAAAACTATTGTAATGTGTTAAAATTGCATATACCGGGTATGTAAAGTCAATCCTGATCAGTATCAAATTATGAATGACGAGCACAGATATATGACAATTTTACTTTTAATTATTGGATTAGTTAGTTCTTAAATTTTATTTATTTTATACTATTATTATGATATATTTTATATTTAGAATTATTAGTGTTAGTATTTTATTTTATTTATTTTTATTTAATTAGTGTATATTCTTGATTTTTATCTAATTAGTGCATACTCTTGTGTACTTTAGGTTGATATGGATTTGATGTGAAGACATGACAAAGTACATAATTCAAAGTGACAAATAACAAACATGGCATCGTTGGGTAGATTGAAAGTGAATGAGTATTAAATAATGAAAATAAGAGACAAAGAAAGAGATGAGAAATTGATGTGAAAGGGACTTTGGCTATATTTTTTGTTCATGGGTTGAATTGGAGGAAATTGTCTTTCATGAATGTGGTTTGTTTTGGACGGTGGGTCGGTGTTGTTTTATTCATAGGGAATTGGTTGACCCCGAAGTGAAAAACTGGGCAATCAAGGAACTGAGAGGCTGATAAGTCGAATTTGAAGAAAGATTCAAGGAGAGGGTCGACTTCTAAAGGTTGGATTTTCTATTTATTTATTTATTCTCTTATTATTTTTTATTTTCAAATTCCATTGTATTATAAATTCAATTCATTTTTTTAATTAATGAAATCAAAATGAGTTGTAGATTTATGGTTTTCCAAGTCTCAAAATTTGGTGTGAAAGTTTGATTTTATTTTTAATCTTTTTACAAATTCATGTCGGGATTTATCTAAGGTTTGTCAGATTGAATAAGATTTGTTAGAATAGTTGGAACTTAATTTTTCATTCTAAGGCACTCTGTCAGAGTTTGAGATTTAATTTGGAATTAAAATTTAAGTATAAATTCTATCTAGGCACAAGGTTTGATTTGATTTGATTTATCTTTGTTTAATGAAATTCATGTGGTTTTTAATTAGATTGTTTATGAATGAAAAATTTAAATAAATTTTCGATAATTTACGAGAGCTCTATGGTCTAGCTATTGTTTTTATTAGATTTGAGATATGAGACATGATGCCATCTTAGAACTTGATCCAATTCCATTGTAAATATGTAAATAAGTAATTTTAGTTTTATTTTTATTCTATTCTTTTAAAAATTCAAATCTTTGAAATTGGTGAAGTAGGTTTGTAAATTAAATAATTGCATCTTAATTTTGTTTTCTAAATTAAATTAAGATTATTTAATATTTTTAGATTAATTCCACCATCTTAATTAAGTTCACAAATTTTAATTTTTCATTTTGTTTTCTATTATTAGATTGGTTCTAAATTAAAATTAAATATATAGATTAGAGAAATAATTTCATATTTATGATTTATCTCCATGTTTTCTAAATTTCTGAAATTACGTAATTCAGTGGTGATTTTTTTCTGATATATTTTACTAAGTATCGATGGGTTCGGCCTCGCACTCAATCACTATACTATCTAATGGTTCGTCCACTTACGAGTTATAAATTTAAAACACAATAAGTTTTTGGCGCCGTTGCTGGGAAACTTAAAAAAATAGTCATTGAATTATTTATTTTTGGAAATAATGTTAATTTTAGAAATATCTATTTTTGGCAACTCTTTAAAATTAAAAGTTTCTATTTTTCTTAGAAACTCTAATTTTAAAAGGTTATTTTATTTAGAAGTTTCTAAAAATAATAAAAATTAGGACATTATCTTAATTTGGAATCATTGCTAAATTTAGAAACTTTTTATTTTTTAAGACTTATATTTTTAGAAATTTCCAAAAATAGCTAGTTTCTTTTTTTTCGCATTTTCTAATCTTAGAATTTTAATCTAATTTAGTCACATTCTATTTTTAGAAAATAGATATAAATTTGGGAAGTTCCAACTACGAGGTCTAATAAAAAAAATCAGGAACAACATTGGACTTACTTGAAAAAATCTAATTTGGATTAATTTTATGGATATTAATTTAGAAGTTTTTATGGTCTTAATTTAATTTAGAGTTCTTAATTACGTTCCAATTATTTAATTTTCTCTAGTAGTTATATCATTAGACAATTGCATAAGTTTAGGAAGCATCTTTTTTTTATGAGATTCCAAATCTTCACCAAAGTTTTTAGTGTTTTATTTTGCATGGATTTTAATTGCACGCTCTAAAATTTCTGGAAGAAAGCACTAAAAGCCAATGTAAGTGTCTAAGCTCATTTTCTTTAATTTTTTTTAATTCTTCATGCATTCATATAGATTTTCTTAGGGTGTTTGCATTTTATTTTGCATAAAAAAAATAAAAAAATGTATATTTAATTTGATCATGCATATTAGGGTGTCAGTTTCATGCATTAGCTTAATTATTTGATTATTGTTTGCATATTTACTTTGAATCTTGCATTGTTAGATTAGGATTGCATTAACAAAAAATTAAAAAATAAAAAAAATATGAGTAAAAGTGGTTCATAGATTGTAAGTTAAAATCAATTTAGAACCAATGTCTTTTGGGATGTGATGTTCAAAACTTTTAGAATTCAGGCCATATATTGTGTGGTATTTGTTTTGTTTTATTGTTATTTGTCCATCCACGTCCACCCATCACTCTACGTCTGACTCTGAGTCTGTGTTAAGTATTCCTGTGTGTCTGTCAATTTTGTCAGTGTCTAGTTTAGATTTTTGTTTTTGTTGTTAGTCTAGAGTCCTTGTTGTGTGTTTGTGTTTTTGTGTCTATTTGTTTTTGCAGGTTTGAAATAATAAAGGCATCTCAGGTATTTCTCAACTCAAGTTGTTCTGTTATGATATTTTCTTCTAATTTGCACCTGATCACTGTAGATTAGGGAACATGGAGGACAATGTTCGATTTAAGTTTGGGAGTATTGGGGGCTACACTTTTGTGTGTTTTGTTTTTTACTCCAAAAACAAAAGCAAAAAAAAATTCTGTCAATTTTATGTTTTTGAGTCCATAAAAAAAAAAAAATCAATCTTGTGCTTTGTTTTTGAGTAAAAAAAAAAACTATGAGAAATCTTTGATTTTAGCATTAATATATGGATGAAAATTTTTACATCACGCTTTTTTAATTGAATTTTATGAAATTTATGCTTGGAATATTTTTATACAACCATATTAATGTTAGTCTGAAATAGAAGAATATTCATGAGTTGAGTGATCATTGGAAGAATACCAGTGGAGACTTGTGACCCAGTAAGCTTTTGAGCCATTCCATCTTTGTTGAGGGTTAAAAGTAAATTCTTATTTTCTTTGATGTGCGCATTTTTTTTCGTTGTAAGATCTCATTATTCTTTATTTTTGTCATGTACTGAGAATGACATCAAAATTTCGAGTTATTACACTAGAGTTTTTCTAAATTTATTTGAAACAATTTAAATATTCATATGAATGTTAAGAAGTGATATAAGCCACTATTTTGGATCGTTTGAGCCTTTAAAGCCTACCTATTTTGGTCATATTATCCTGTTAGTTTCCATGTTGAGCTTTTTAGAGTTAAGCCTATTTTTATTGATTCCGGTTGTGGAATCTAAGCCTACATAAAATATTTATGACCTCTTTTGGAGCTCAGGAAAATGTTAGAGATGATTGATATTGGGATGGTACTCTAAGAAAAATATGGCACTAGAAATAAAAATGATGAATGATTAAAAAAAAAATGGGAACATCCGTACTGTAACGACCCGACCCGATTTTTCAGAATTTTAGGGCCTTGGTGGCAGTGGGGTGAGTGTGGGCCCCGTAGTGGGTCCTGGTTTGTCCGATTTTGAGATCAGAGACTCAAAGGGCACTTTAGTAAATTTGAATTATTGAATATTCTGTCATAATTAAAAGTTTGAAAATCACACGTTTTCCCCCGACGTTTGTCATTTGATTTCTTCGAGCTTTTTAAAATATTTTGGAAATTGGAGATTTTTATTTTATATATATAAAAAAAAATCCAAAACCCTAAACCTAACCCCTCTTATGACCTTTGTTTCGGCAACACTGTAGCTATGCGCTACAGTGCCTGCGTACCTGCTGCTGCTTCTCTTGCTCTCTCCCGTCCCTCTCTTTCTCTCCCTCCTCTCACCCTCCTCTTTTCCTAACCCTAACCCTAAGCTCTCTCTTTCCCCTCCCTCAAGCCGCCGCCGCCGCTCTTTCCCTTTCTCTCCCTCTCTCCTTATCTCGGCCTCTCCTCTCTCCCATTTCTGCCGATGCTTTTCCCTCCTCCTCATGCCCCCGTCTCGTTCTGATGGCTTCAACACTAGATCTGTCGGATTCCATCCGTCCCGCCATCGTCGGCGTTGGGATTCGCCATCGGATCCTCCTCCGGTGCTACCAGGTACTCGATTTCCTTCTCTATCTTCTACCTGATCTTCTACTTTCTTTTTCCCTCTCTCTGGTTTTCATTCCTCTTCCCTTCTTTTCCTTCTTTTTCCTCTTATTTCCTTCTTTTTCATGGTTTCTCAGTGAGTGCTGAGCCAACCCAGTTGAGTCACTAAGTTGACTCGTATGGGTTCGTTCTGGGCTTGGCAGCCCAGGCCCATTTCACTGTTGGACCAGCAGACCAGGCCCAGTCCAACCCGCAGATCTGGCCCAGTTCGCCAGATCTGGTGAGGCCCAGTTCGCCAGATCTGGCCCGGCCCAATTTCGGGCCCTGCCCAGTTCGGCCCATCAATGGGCCCGACCCATCTTAAAGCCCAAATTTTTAGATCCAGTTTTCAGTTGTAGGCCCAATCCTGAACCCGACCTAGTTTTGGATCTGGTTTTCAGTTTTGGGCCATGTTCGGCCCATTTGTCGCCCAGGCTTGTTTTAGCCCGTTTTAACCCGTTTGTTAATCATTGTATTTCTGTTTACCAGATTAAACTTCCTTCAACCCAGCGGATCCGTTTTCTTGCTTTGGATTTCATCAACACACATACAGGTGAGGGAACTTATCACCGCTTTTAGCATGCATCTGTGCATCTTACTTCTCTATCAAATGTGCGGGTAGGAAATGCGGCGAATGGGAGTCCTCGGTATTATGAGCCACTCGGCAAGGGAACCGTTGATACCGTTATGTGGCGGGCCGCCATCCGGTTGTATTTGTATCCGATGCCCGCAGAGGCATATACGAGTTTGTTATCTGATGTCATGATTGATTAGTTGTGTGGTGATATGATTAGGGTTTATTTTTATTGACAATATGGTAAGATGCCAACATGCGAATATGTGATATGTGGTGATATATGCCTGATTATGGTGTGATATGTCATGTTGATAATATGTTATATGATTATGTGGTAGTTAGTTTGAACTGATAGACGTTTGGATGTTAACATGCCAGCCCGTGATAAATAGTGATGTATAAACCTAATTGTTATGTGATGAACTATGTTAATAGCATGTGTAGGCGTATAGATAATTGTGCATACATATAACTAACGTATATGGGATGCTGGTGGGGGTATGGGTACTAGGCAATATCAGGATCTAGAGACTCCCCCTAGCTTGTCGGGTGGGGATGTTGTGTGCGACTGCGCAGTGGAAGGGTGGTTGGACTATGGGCTACCCAGTGGTTGGACATGGGTTGAAGTTTTTCCTGGCAAGGGTTAGATTGTCAGGTGTGATCTTTAAACACGCCTACGAGGGAGGTGTGGTCCGATTTAGAGGACGAGGTACCTGAGAGTCCTAAGAGGGACATGTTGTGAGGTGGTCATGGAAACCTCTGGGAAGTTCTGGGGTTGAGTGTTAGATCTCCCAAGGCTGACTTAGAGGTCATCACAGACAAATTACCCGAGTGCGTGACGGATGAGGCGTCCCCAGTGGTCTAATGGGTTGAGTGGCTAGCCCGAGTGGAGACCAGATGGTAGGATAGCGGTTTGTGATCCACGGATGACCGAGTAGGCTGAGGATGTGCTCGTCTACTCATTGGTGGAGGGAAAATACAGTGAGGGACAGCTCCCTCTAGTATGACTTGTATCCCTGAATGATCGAGTAAGCTGAGTAGGTGCTCGCCCGCTCATTGGTCGAGGGATGATGGGTGAGGGACAACTCCCGCTAGTATGACTTGTGAGCCCCAGATGACCAAGTAGGCTGAGGAGGTGCTCACCCGTTCATTGGTGGAGGGATGATACAATGAGGGATAGCTCCTGCTAGTATGACTTTGATCCCCAGATGACGGAGTAGGCTGAGGAGGTGCTCATCCCCTTATTGGTCGAGGGATGATGCGGAGAGGGACAACTTCCACTGGTATGATTTGTGATTCCCCGAATGACCGAGTAGGCTGAGGAGGTGCTCGCCCTCTCATTGGTCGAGAGATGATGTGGTGTGATGTTCCAAGTTAGGACACCTGTATGGTGGGGACAACCTGCGGTGTGGTGTGATGAGGTGTTCCAGGCTAGGACACCTGTAGGGTGGGGACAACCTGCAATGTGGTGTGATTAGATATTCCAGGCTATGACACCTGTAGGGTGGGGACAGCCTGCGGTGTGGTGGGATTAGATTATCTAGGCTATGGCACCTGTAGGGTGGGGACAACCTGCGATGTGATGTGATGAGATGTTCCAGGCTATGACACCTGTAGGGTGGAGACAACCTGCAATGTGGTGTGATGAGATGTTCCATGCTATGACACCTATAGGGTGGGGACAGCCTGCGGTGTGGTGTGATGAGATGTTCCAGGCTATGACACCTATAGGGTGGGGACAGCCTGCGGTGTGGTGTGATGAGATATTCCAGGCTATGACACCTGCAGGGTGTGTACAGTCTGATGTATGGTATTCTAGGCTAGGACACCTATATGGTGGGGACAGTCTGCGGTGTGACGTGGTAGTGTGTTTACCCGCAGTTATGACTCTAGGGTTCAATGTTGAGACCTGTGTTGTGGGTGTTAATTCACCAGGAATTTATATGGGTGTCTAACGAGTGAGTTTGACCGGCTTACTCGGTTGAAAATCTATATAATTCTGTGAGGGTTGGATACGCTAGTCGTGTAGAGACCAACAGATGGGGTCCAAGTTATAGGTTTGACTATTGAGACTTTGGTGCTTGGTTGAGGAGACCATGATGAGTCTGGTTGGCAATCTGTTGAGGACTGATGAGGTGGTTACTCCCGTGTGGTAGTCGGTTTGGGACTCTAGTAGTGAGCCCGACTCTTGGGTTGGTCGTGGTATTTGATCCGGTTGGTGCCATGGTTACCATCCCAAGCCTGATGAAAATAGAAGGATTGAAGAAGGTGGTTTCTTTAACAGATAAAAAGAATTGAAGCAAGGTGGCTCCCACGGATACTGTCTTGTTGTCACACCAAGTGAAGTGATAAAAATAGCAGAGCAAGTAAATAGAAATAAAGAGGACACGGCAGAGGCTGGATTTTCGGCCAAGCATACAATTGGCTCAAGTGGGTCCCGTGCCTTGTTAAATTTACATCTTCAAACCTTTATAAATTGAGAGACCCTCTTACAGAAAAGGGGGAACTTGGAACCAAACACACACAATGAAGGGGCGTGAACAACACAGTGGCTAAGGCTCGGGATCTCCAACGATGACCGGGTTATATTTTTTCATGTCTTTTTATTTTAATTCTTTCATAATGTCCGGCTAATTTCTTTTACTGAAGTTGAGGATGAAACTCTATTAATGAAATAATTTTATTTTATTTTATTTATTTAATTCCAAATTTTGTGTGTTTGATTATTTATACATTCATCAAATTAATAGATGTTAATTATTTTTCACCATTAATGCCATGTATTTTTTGTTGTTAATATTAATATCTAATTAATTAATGCTTGGTTTTTAATTGAATAAAAGTAAACCCTTTGATTCATTGTTTTCTTTTATTTTAATTTAAATACATTAGATGCTTAGATTAATACTTTGATCCATTGTCTTTTGAATTAAGATATGATACATTGAATGCTTAGAAATTACATCTTTAAAAGCAAAGGATAATCAATTTTTGAACACCATATTAAAGAACTTAAATGTTTAAATATCTTAAAATTGGGAATTAATAAATAAATAATTAGAATATTATGGATTTAATGGTGGTGGAATCCGATACCTCAGTAATTTCTCTAACTTGATTCAATCTCTATTTTAGTTGTTTTATTTTAATTTTGCATGTTCAATTCAACCATCCTCCATAAAAAGTTTTAACCATGTTAAGGTTAAAATTGTTAGGCTTTTTAATTTATTTTCTCGTTCATTCTAAATCAAGTCCCTGTGGGTTAGACCTCGCACTTGCATATCTCTATACTCCAATTTGATTCGTGCGTTTGCGAGTAATTATAAATTTAAAATTTGCACAACACCCTTGATTATTGGATTAGTTAGCTCTTGAATTTTATTTATTTTGTATTATAATTATGATATTTTATATTTAGAATTGTTAGTGTTAGTACTTTATTTTGTTTAATTTTATTTAATAGTGTATATTCTTGATTTTTGTCTAATTAGTGCATAATCTTGTGTATTTTAGGTTGATATGGATTTGATGCAAAGACATGACAAAGTACGTAATTCAAAGAGGCAAATAGCAAACATGTCATCGTTGGATCTATTGAGAGTGAATGAGTATTAAATAATGAAAATAGGTGACAAAGAAAGAGATGGAAAAGTGATGTGAAAGGGACTTTGGCTATTGTTTTTGTTCATGGGTTGAATTGGAGGAAATGGTCTTTCACGAATGTGGTTTCTTTTGGACGGTGGGTTTTTAAAGGGGTTTAAAATAAAGATGGGATGGCATAGTTTAATAAAATAAATTATGGGTGTTGTTTTATTCATATGGAATAAAATTACAAACTTTCATCACCAAATTTCGAGAATTGAGAAACCTTGAATCTTTCTTCCAATTCCACTAATCAGCCTGTCAGTTCCTTGATTGCCCAGTTCTTGACTTCACATGGGGTCAAACAATTCCATATGAATAAAACAACACCCATAATTTATTTTATTAAACTATGGCATCCCATCTTTATTTTAAACCCTTTAAAAACCCACCGTCCAAAAGAAACGACGTTCATGAAAGATTATTTCCTCCAATTCAACCCATGAACAAAAACAATAGCCAAAGTCCCTTTCACATCACTTTTCCATCTCTTTCTTTGTCACCTATTTTCATTATTTAATAATCATTCACTCTCAATAGACCCAACGATGTCATGTTTGCTATTTGCCTCTTTGAATTATGTACTTTGTCATGTCTTCGCATGAAATCCATATCAACCTAAAATACACAAGATCATGCACTAATTAGATAAAAATCAAGAATATACACTATTAAATAAAATTAAACAAAATAAAATACTAATAGTAATAGGTCTAAATATAAAATAACATAATAATAATACAAAATAAATAAAATTCAAGAGCTAACTAATCCAATAATCAAGGGTAAAATTGTCATATTTCTGTGCTCATCAAATACCCCAAAACTTAGATTTTGCTAGTCCTCGAGCAAAACAAAAATTAAGAATTGAAAATTAAAATTCTAAATTAATCCTAATATACACCTAATCTACAGCACTTTCGCTGGCACTCTCGATGTCATTTAGCGTATGCAACAAGCCTTTAAATCCCTAGCTCACTACAAGTGGAAGAGTTGTTGTCTCGTAAGGGCTTCAAGTGATGATACCCACAAACTTCAAATTTCAGCAAAAATATCTAAACAAAAATTTAAACATCATACAACTCCAAATTTATATTACAAAACTTATACCCGAATTGTAGTGTGTGATAGCCAAATATTAACATATCTTTCTTTTTCAAAATATACACAAGATTAGCAAACACCGGCTGAAAATGCACTTCGACTCCAAATCTCACAAGATATCTCTCAGAAAGACTGTCGCTCAGAGATTGGGTAAAATTTCTCTCAAAAGTATATGTGACCGGAACAATTTTTCAACTACAAATATCTCACATATTTATCCATAAATAATGGATTATAACAAAGAAAACATAGATCTCATGATTGAATGCCATTTTCCTGAGAACTTTGAAATAGTACACAATTATTTTTCCTAATTTATTCTCCACTTAAATAACATATTAATTAAGGATCAATAGGATTTCCTAATAGGACAAAACGTGGCTTATGACCGGGTCAGTCAAAGCAGGATAAAAGACTCTAAAATTAAGTACTTTGAATCAGAAAAGCTAGAGGTCTTCAAATTTTCACAGGGATATTCTTCCTCTAATAATCCTTTTTTTTTTAACACTCTCAAAACATTGTTTTTTTTCACATCATTCTTTTATGATGTATGGATGTTCCCATTTTTTTCCTTTTTTTTTTTAATCATTCATCATTTTTATTTCTAGTGCCATATTTTTCTTAGAGTACCATCCCAATATCAATCATCTCTAACATTTTCCTGAGCTCTAGAATAGGTCATAGATATTCAATGTAGGCTCAGACTCCATAGTCGGAGTTGGGTATGGATAACATGGCTAATCAATAAAAATAGGCTTAACTCTAAAAAGCTCAAAATGGGAACTAACAAGATAATATGACCAAAATAGGTAGGCTTTAAAGGCTCAAACGATCCAAAATAATGGCCTATATCACTTCTTAAGCTACATATGAATCTTTAAATTGCTTCAAATAAATTTAGAAAAACTCTAGTGTAATAACTCAAAATTTTGATGACATTCTCAGTACATGACCAAAATCAAATAATAATGAGATCTTACAACAACAAAAAAAAAAAAAATGCGCACATCAAATAAAATAAGAATTTACTTATAACCCTCACCAAAAATGGAATGGCTCAAAAGCTCACTGGGTCACAAGTCTGCACTAGTATTCTTCCAATAATCACTCAACTCATGAATATTCTCCTATTTCAAACTAACATTAATATGGCTGTGTAAAAATATTCCAAGCTTAAATTTCATAAAATTCAATTGAAAAATCATGATGTAAAAATTTTCATCCATATATCAATGTTAAAATCAAAGATTTTTCAAAGTTTCATTTTTTACTCAAAAACAAAACACAAGACTGATTTTTTTTTTTGGACTCCAAAACACAAAATTGACACAATTTTTTTGGACTTAAAAATAAAACACACAATAGTGTAGCTCCCAATACCCCCAAACTTAAATCAAACATTGTCCTCAATGGTCCCTAATCTACAGTGATCATGTGCAAATTGGAAGAAAATATCATAACAGAATAACTTGAGTTGGGAAATACCAGAGATGTCTTTATTACTTGAAACCTGCAAAAACAAATAGACACAAAAACACAAACACACAATAAGGATGGTTGTTGTTTTATTCATATGGAATTGTTTGACCCCATATAAAGTCAATAACTGGGCAATCAAGGAACTGAGAGGCTGATAAGTGGAATTTGAAGAAAGACTCAAGGAGAGGGTCGACTTCTAGAGGTTGAATTTTCTATTTTTTTCTTTATTCTCTTGTTATTTCTTATTTTCAAATTCCAATGTAATGTAAATTCAATTCATATTTTTAATTAATGAAATCAAGATGAGTTGTGGATTTATGGTTTTCCAATTCTCGAAATTTGATGATGAAAGTCTGATTTTATTTTTAATCTTTTTACAAATTCATGTCGAGATTTATCCAAGGTTTTTTAAATTGAATGAGATTTGTTGGAATAGTTGAAACTTAATTTTTCATTCATAGGCACTCTGGCAGAGTTTGAGATTTAATTTGGAATTAAAATTTAAGTATAAATTCTATCTAGGCATAAGGTCTGATTTGATTTATCTTTGTTTAATGAAATTTATGTTGTTTTTAATTAGATTGTTTATGAATGAAAATTTTAAATCAATGTTCGGTAATTTACGAGAGCTCCATAGTCTATGTCTTGTATTCATTAGATTTGAGATACAAGACATGATGCTATCTTAATAATTGATCCAATTTCATTGTAAATATGTAAATAGGTAATTTTAGTTTTATTTTTATTTTATTCTTTTAAAAATTCAAATCTTTGAAATTTGTCAACTAGGTTGGTAAATTAAATAATGGCATCTTAATTCTATTTTCTAAATTAGATTAAGATTATTTAATATTTTTAGATTAAATCCACCATCTTAATTAAGTTCACAAATTTTAACTTTCCATTTTGTTTTCTAATATTAGATTGTTTCTAAATTAAAATTAAAATACATAGATTAGAGAAATAATTTCATATTTATGATTTATCTCCATGTTTTCTAAATTTCTGAAATTACTTAATTTAGTGGTGTATTTTTCTTGGATATATTTTACTAAGTACCGATGGGTCCGGCCTCTCACTCAATCGCTATACTATCTAATGGTTCATACGCTTACGAGTTATAAATTTAAAACAGAACAAGTTTTTGACGCCGTTGCTGGGGAACTTAAAAAAATCGTCATTCAATTATTTATTTTTGGAAATAATGTTAATTTTAGAAATATCTATTTTTGGCAATTCTTTAAAATTAAAAATTTCTATTTTTCTTAGAAACTCTAATTTTAGATGGTTATTTTATTTAGAAGTTTCTAAAAATAATAAAAATGAGGAGATTATCTTAATTTGGAATCATTGCTAAATTTAGAAACTTTTTATTTTTTGAGACTTAAATTTTTAGAAATTTTTAAAAATAGCTAGTTTCTCTTTTTCGCATTTTCTAATCTTAGAATTTTAATCTAATTTAGTCACATTCTATTTTTAGAAAATAGATATAAATTTGGGAAGTTCCATCTACGGGGCCTTATAAAAAAAAATCAGGAACAACATTGGACTTACTTGAAAATCTAATTTGGATTAATTTTGTGGATATTAATTTAGAAGTTTTTATGCTCTTAATTTAATTTAGAGTTCTTAATTACGTTCAAATTAGTTAATTTCCTCTAGTAGTTATAGCATTAGAAAATTGCATAAGTTTAGGAATCATGTATCTTTTTTTATGAGATTCCGATTCTTCACCAAAGTTTGTAGTGTTTTATTTTGCATGGATTTTAATTGCACGCTCTAAAATTTCTAGAAGAAAGCACTAAAGCCAAAGTAAGTGTCTAAGCTCATTTTCTTTAATTTTTTTTTTAATTCTTCATGCATTCATATAGATTTTCTTAGGTGTTTGCATTTTATTTTGCATTAAAAAAAATAAAAATTGCATACTTAATTTGATCATGAATATTAGGGGGTCAGTCTCATGCATTAGCTTAATTATTTGATTATTGTTTGCATATTTACTTTGAATCTTGCATTGTTAGATTAGGATTGCATTAACAAAAAATTAGAAAATAAAAAAAAATGAGTAAAAGTGGTTCATAGATTGTAAGTTAAAATCAATTTAGAACCATTGTCTTTTGGGATGTGATGTTCAAAACTTTTAGAATTCAGGCCATATATTGTATGGTGTTTGTTTTGTCTTATTGTTATTTGTCCATCCATCTCCATCTAGTCCACCCGTCACTCTACGTCTGACTCTGAGTCTGTGTTGAGTGTTTTTGTGTGTCTATCAATGTTTGTCAGTGTCTAGTTTAGATTTTCATTTTTGTTGTCAGTCTAGAGTCCTTGTTGTGTGTTTGTATTTTTGTGTCTATTTGTTTTTGCAGGTTTGAAATAATAAAGACATCTCAGGTATTTCTCAACTCAAGTTGTTCTGTTTTGATATTTTCTTCTAATTTTCACCTGTAGATTAGGGAACATGGAGGACAATATTCGATTTAAGTTTGGGGGTATTGGGGTCTACACTTTTGTGTATTTTGTTTTTTACTCCAAAGACAAAAAAAAAAAATCTGTCAATTTTGTGTTTTTGAGTCCATAAAAAAAAATCAATCTTTTGTTTTGTTTTTGAGTTAAAAAAAAAAACCTTTGAAAAATCTTTGATTTTAGCATTAATATATGGATGTAAATTTTTACATCATGATTTTTCAATTGAATTTTATGAAATTTATGCTTGGAATATTTTTACACAACCATATTAATGGTAGTCTGAAATAGAAGAATATTCATGAGCTGAGTGATCATTGGAATAATACCAGTGGAGACTTGTGACCCAGTGAGCTTTTGAGCCATTCCATCTTTGTTGAGGGTTAAAAGTAAATTCTTATTTTCTTTGATGTGCGCATTTTTTTTCGTTGTAAGATCTCATTATTCTTTATTTTTGTCATGTACTGAGAATGACATCAAAATTTCGAGTTATTACACTAGATTTTTTCTAAATTTATTTAAAGCAATTTAAATATTCATATGAAGCTTAGGAAGTGATATAAGCCATTATTTTGGATCGTTTGAGCCTTTAAAGCCTACCTATTTTGGTCATATTATCCTGTTAGTTCCCGTTTTGAGCTTTTTAGAGTTAAGCCTATTTTTATTGATTAGCCAGTTATCCATTCCCAACTCCGGTTGTGGAGTCTGAGCCTACATTGAATATTTATGACCTATTCTAGAGCTCAGGAAAATATTAGAGATGATTGATATTGGGATGGTACTCTAAGAAAAATATGGGATTAGAAATAAAAATGATGAATGATTCAAAAAAAGAAAAAAAATGGGAACATCCATACAGCATAAAAGAATGAAGAGAAAAAAAATCTTTTGAGAATGTTAAAAAAAAAAAAAAAGGATTATTAGAGGAAGAATATCCCTGTGAAAATTTGAAGACCTCTAACTTTTCTCATTCAAAGTATTTAATTTTAGAGTCTTTTATCCTTCTTTGATTGACCCTCGTCCTAAGCCACGTTTTGTCCTATTAGGAAATCCTATTGATACTTAGTTAATATGTTATTTAAGAGGAGTATAAATTAGGAAAAATAATTGTGTATTATTTCAAAGTTCTCAGGAAAATGGCATTCATTCATGAGATCTATGTTTTCTTTATTATAATCCATTCTTTATGGATAAATATGTGAGATATTTGTAGTTGAAAAATTATTCCGGTCACATATACTTTTGAGAGAAATTTTACCCAATCTCTGAGCGAAAGTCTTTCTGAGAGATATCTTGTGAGATTTGGAGTTGAAGTGCATTTTCAGCCGGTGTTTGCTAAACTGGTGTATATTTTGGAAAAAAAAAAAACAATGTTAATATTTGGCTATCACACACTACAATTCGGGTATAAGTTTTGTAATATAAATTTGGAGTTGTATGATGTTTAAATTTTTATTTAGATATTTTTGCTGAAATTTTATGTTTGTGGGTATCATCACTGAAAGCCCTCACGAGACTATAACTCGTCCACTTGTGGGGAGCTAGGGGTTTAAAGGCTTGTTGCATACGCTAAATGCCATCAAGAGTGCTAGCGAAAGTGGTGTAGATTAGGTGTGTATTAGGATTAATTTAGAATTTTAATTTTCAATTCTTAATTTTTGTTTTGCTCGAAGACTAGTAAAATCTAAGTTTTGGGGTATTTGATGAACACAGAAATATGACAATTTTACCCTTGATTATTGGATTAGTTAGCTCTTGAATTCTATTTATTTTGTATTATTATTATGTTATTTTATATTTAGACCTATTACTGTTAGTATTTTATTTTGTTTAATTTTATTTAATAGTGTATATTCTTGATTTTTATCTAATTAGTGCATGATCTTGTGTATTTTAGGTTGATATGGATTTCATGCGAAGACATGACAAAGTACATAATTCAAAGAGGCAAATAGCAAACATGACATCGTTGGGTCTATTGAGAGTGAATGATTATTAAATAATGAAAATAGGTGACAAAGAAAGAGATGGAAAAGTGATGTGAAAGGGACTTTGGCTATTGTTTTTGTTCATGGGTTCAATTGGAGGAAATGGTCTTTCATGAATGTGATTTCTTTTGGACGGTGGGTTTTTAAAGGGTTTAAAATAAAGATGTGATGCCATAGGGTTTTTAAAGTACATAATCTTGTTTAGGCCTAAGGCTTGATTTGATTTGTCTTTGTTTAATGAAATTCATATGGTTTTTAATTAGATTGTTTATGAATGAAGAATTGGAATAAATTTTCGGTAATTTACGAGAGCTCCATGTTTTAGGTATTGTTTTTATTAGATTTGAGATATGAGACATGATGCCATCTTAGAACTTGATCCAATTCCATAGTAAATATGTAAATAGGTAATTTTAGTTTTATTTTTATTTTATTCTTTTAAAAATTCAAATCTTTGAAATTGGTGAAGTAGTTTGTAAATTAAATAATTGCATCTTAATTTTGTTTTCTAAATTAGATTAAGATTATTTAATATTTTTAGATTAAATCCACCATCTTAATTAAGTTTACAAATTTTAATTTTCCATTTTGTTTTCTATTATTAGATTGTTTCTAAATTAAAATTACAATATATAGATTAGAGAAATAATTTCATATTTATGATTTATCTCTAAACATAATTCAGTGGTGTATTTTTCACTGATATATTTTCCTAAGTTCCGATGGGTTTGACCTCGTACTCAATCGCTATACTATCTAATGGTTCTTACACTTGCGAGTTATAAATTTAAAACACAACAAGTTTTTGGCTGTGTGGGCAATGGCGGTGCGGGCTCTGGGAGATTAGTCTTGTTAGGGCAATACCTCAGGAATACTCTCATTATCCCAAAAAAAAATTATATTTAATTTAGAGCCATGTGATGGGGTCCATTGAAAAAAAATCTAAGCATAAATATAAGACTGAAAATAACTTATCTTTATTGGATTAATCAACCTATATTTTTAAGTTCTTATAATTTTAATGACTTTACATTATTAAGTAAATATTTTAATGTTTGAAGATCAAAATAAAACTATTAAGTAAATATTTTATTTTGAATACTTAAGTAAGTAATGAGGATGCATTAACATATTTAACTTAAAAAAAAAAAACACTAAACTAAAGTGTAGCTCTAGAGGTGTATACATTTTTTAATGGAGAGATTGCATATTTCTTCTAGATTGAGTTGCACATGGCTGGATGGGAAGAATAAAGAATCTAATATATTATTTTTATCATAAAAGAATCATGAGATGGACTATGAAAAATTAACGACTTATACTAATTAAAATTTTGAAATCTAAAATTATAAAGCTAAAATATGATCAATATCTTTATTATTTTCTATATATTTTATTAGAATATGTAGTATTAACAACGTTGAGAGGGGAGAAATCTCTGACGAGTTTTTCAAAAAGGAAATAAAGTTTTAAATGGTTTGATTTAATTAAACTCCCGTGTCTACGTTTCTTATTTGAAAACGAAAAATCTATTTTTCAGTCGAGTGAAGGTCGGCTTGTTAATGCATTATGCCTGGTTTCCCTTCTATTTATAGTTGCCGAGCGCCACTCTTTCAAACAAAGTACTGCTGATACAGTCAGTCGTGGATTGAGCAGTTTGAGAGAGAGAGAGAGAGATGAGCCATGACTATGAGGCTTCCACAAGCAAGCACAAGGACAAGGCTTCCACAAGCAAAAGCAAGCACAAGCACAAGGCTTCCACAAGCAAGCACAAGCACAAGGCTTCCACAAGCGAGCACAAGCACAAGGATGTGGTAATAGATGTGGATCCATGGGAGAATTCCATGAAAATGAAGATGGAGGAGTACACAAAAACGCCAACGGAAGAAGAAGAACCAATCCCAACTATCTACAGAGTCCCTGAAAGAATACGTTGGGGTGTGAATGATCCATATGAGCCTCTGGTGATTTCAATTGGCCCATACCATCGGGGCAAGCCAACGCTTGAGGCCATGGAGAAGAGCAAATGGGAGTGTCTACGTCAAGTGCTGTCTAGAAACGGGGAGCAGCAGCTAGAAAATTACATTGTGGAAATTAAGAAACTAGAGGTGCTGGCAAGAAGCTGCTACTCAGAAAAGGAGGAGGTCAACCTCATCAACAGTGAAGACTTTGTGGAAATGATGGTACTCGATGGTTGTTTCGTAGTGCAGTTTCTCAGAAAAGAATATGAAAGGCTTCCGTCAAACTTAGCATGGTTAGTTACATTTGACATGCTCTTGTTAGAAAATCAAATTCCATTCTTCATTCTTCAATGCATATTTGTTCTCTCCATCACTTATGCTAGACCTGAAATTCCCATCATGGAACTGGCCGAGAAATTTTGCTCCGAAGTGTTAGAAATTAGCACACGAGGAAAATTGAAGAAACAAATTTCTGGTCTTGCTTCTGTTCATCATGTACTCCATATGTATCACACGTTTCACACTTTTACACCTCAACGCGACTCCGAGAAAACCTCAAATCTACTCTCAAAAGCTTTTGCAAGATTTCGAAAGAGGCCGAATTCGCCTCCGACTAAAGGAAAGTTTTTCTTCGACATGATCCCCAGTGCCTTAGAACTTGACTACGCAGGAATCAAGTTCAGAGAGAAAAGGGAGTGGCATAGCCTTTTAGAGGTGACCTTCAAAGATGGAGTCCTCGAAATTCCGCCTTTATTCATATCGGATGCTTCTGAGCCTGAATTTCGGAACCTGATCGCCTTCGAGCAATTGTACCCTCGTGTAGGGACTAAATTCTGTGAATATGCTAGGTTCATGGATGATATTATCAGCACTGAAGATGATGTAGCACTGCTCCACAAGGAGCACATCATCCAATACAGGATGGGCAGTAGTAAAGACATCGTGAATCTCTTCGACACGATGAATAAATGGGTCATAGTTGGATACGGTCCTTTTGAGCTTATATACCGGAAGGTCAACAAATACTTCAAACAGAAGACGCATCAATGCCGGCTAAGCTTGTGTCGCAACTATTTCAACAATCCATGGGCTGCTTTTTCCTTAGCGGCTGCAATCATCCTTCTCAGCTTAGCCGCCACTCAAGCCTACTATTCTATTCACAACTCTAAAAGTAAAAAATCCGGCATATGAAATTAGTGATTAATGATAGCATAAATCCTCTGCTTCTGTAGATGATAATATTCTTGTAACTACTTCTGTTGGTTTAATGAATATTTCTTCTTGTATCTTCGATCATTAAAGAAATAAGAAGAAATGTGTAGGATACATGTAATGTACCCAGATTTATGTCTAAATCAACCCAAAAGAGATAATAATTATTATTTAAAAACATAGTACACTTGGATTTTGAGCATGGAAAGTAAGATATTTTAAATCTCTAATGCTCTTTTGAGAAAAAATATGGTTAAATAGAAAAGAGGGATTCCATCAATTGATAGCCATCAATGGTTCTCATATCAGAGGGGACTCGTTACTTCTTTAAATGGTTTTTAGAAATCTCACGTATGCCAATATGAAGATTACACAGGTATATTATAATAACATAAAAGTTTGAATGTTTCAATTGAAGATGTCAGAGAGTGAGTCTAGATAGATGAATTTTAATGGAAACTATTAAATTGTCCAAAATGAAATTATTGTATCGTCCCACTCCTTGATTATTTTAAAATAAAAACTAGTAGATAAATATTTTTACCTCCCACAAACAACAAACAGTAGGACATATTTAATAGATAATGGATTTTCTTAGATTTAAATCTTAAAATAATAATATTTTTAAAGTTTTATATTCATTATTGTCGGCCTCACATGGAGTCATGTACTGGGGCACACTGAGTACCAGAGCGTTTTGTAGTTTTCCCTGCATTTTATAAACTAGAAGACAGAGACAGATGGAAACTAGTTAATTTTGTTATTGTCTCAAAATGATCTCCTCCTTTTACCTGAGAGTCTGAGACGAGTGGTCTCATTTAGGGCTGCAACTTGGGTATATTAGGTCCAGTTTTGACTCCAACAAAGGTCATGGCTTGATTTGAGCCCAAGCCCATGACCAGGACTGGCCTTGGGCATAGGCGGTGTAGGCCGCCGCCTAGGGCACTAGATGGAAAGGGCCCTCACACACTTAAACTCCTTAATATACTATTCACATGATCATGTGGACTTGAACCCACGATCTCCCACTTTTCTATTGTTTTGATACACCAAAAAGGTCAATTGACTCAGAGTCATATTTAAAAAAAAAATTATAATATAGAATCAACGTGAAACACGCCCACTGCAGGATATTTTTTCTCTATACTGCTACAACAGTTGTCTTATGTCAGATAAGACTTCTTGATGAATCTCGAGTTATGTTTTGTAAGCCTAATATTTTTTCACCTTTATTTTCTCTTCAGATATAATTTTTTTTAAAAAAAATCAAATTTATTATTATTTCTCTCTTTCCCTCTGTTTTCCTTTTTTTTTTTCTAAAAACAAAAACAAATTTAAAATTTTATTTTAAAAGGATGCACCATTACAAAAAAATAGAGATGCAAAAATCACTGTCCTTTTTTCACGGTACACACTCTTAAAATGAAGTCTCAATTTTACCCTTACTTTCGAGAAGAGTGAAAGAAGAGAGGATGAGAAAAGTAAGGCAAAATTGAATTTTCTTTAAAGAGTACATTATGAGAAAAAATGGTGGTGTAAAAGTTGGATTAATTGGAATTTAAAACTGACTTAGGATAGTATCAGAAGTAAAGTCTACCCACCCTTTCACCTTCAAAAAATAAGAAAAATCAGTTAAAAAATTTGGCAAAACTCTTATATGTGTTGGATCTAAAGACCAATATCATCTAAGAAAATTTTGTTTTTGGACAACTTCGATAAGATGTGCTCCGATCACCAATCGAAGGGAGGGACAACTTTGGAAAAGGAGTCAAAACTCACGTTAAAGGATGGATTTATTGAAATTAAGGCTAAAGTTTGAAAATGATGCTTGAGAGATGTTGAATTTGAATCATTTGGTCTGGCAGTCCTAAATAAATTATGATATCAATAGTTAAGATAAGAGTCAATTGGCCATCCCGGGCTTGAATTTTTTGCTGACTTGAATTTTTTGAACCTCCCATTTCAAAAAGTGGGAGATTACGGATTCGAATCCCTATAGTCTAACTAGCAGTTTTCCACATATAAATTAAAAAAAGAAAAGAAATTGGTAATACTTTTTATTTTTCTAACTCTTTACCATATGAAATGGCCTAATCTCTTTAGTCGTGTAACACGAGGAGCCTTCGTTGTATTATTATTTTTGTTGGCATATCACAAGGACTGATAGCCAGCAAACATAAATAATAAAAGGTCAGGGCGTCAGGCTTTTGCTTCGTTAGCTTTGTCAACAAGTCTTTGATACTATCATATACTTTATAACTCAATTATTCTTATCTAATTGGCTCATTGCATTATATTGTTTGTCCAGCAACTTGACAACTTGTTACTGATTTTCAATTGAAGCACTGTATATTTATTATTATGAACATAATTTATCCCATGATATTAAACTTTTAAAATCCAAAATCATGTAATTATAATAATTAGATAAAATTCAAATTTTATACATCTATTAAATATATCTTATTAAAAAATATTTGGCTTACTTTAAATTTTAAAAAACAATTTTTATAAATTGAAATGACTATATTGTAAACTTTAATAATTTTCAAATTCAACATTTGGGTTACTTTGAAAATGACTATATTATAAAATATTTAGTCGAATATTTAATGAAATTTGGGACGACATCAATAGTAAAGGAAGGTGCAAAGAAGAGAAGTTGATGGTCTATCCAAGTAGAAACACCAAAGAATGGGTTGCTGAAAGTCTGAAATGTTACAAGCGCTGAAAGGAAAATCTCGCAGAAGCTTGATCCATAGTCTGAAAATCCGTGATCCAACCCTACAGATGATAGCCTTGTCAAAAACGGTAAAGGTAGGTAAGATCCTACCGGCAAAAGCTTCGTTGGAGAAAAAATTGACGGCTGAGAAAAGATTGCTGCAAGAAAAGATACGATGGCAGAATGCACCAAAAACTAGGAAATAAGGGCTCCACCGTGGACCGAAATCCTAACGTATCATTAGGAGAAGATAAAGTGACCAGTTTGAGCACGATCGAAGATCGTTGGACACGTATCAAGCCAATCTTGGAAGAAGGTCCTGGTTAGGGTGCTGGTTAGGGTGTCATGCAAGAAACGAAGCTGAAACAACAACAGGGCCAATGCTGGTGTCAAATAGAGAGACAAATGGGGCGAAGAAAAACCCGCTACAGAGTTGTCGGATTTCGATGAGAAACAGTAAAATGGGTAGAAATGAAAATAGTCTTGTAAAATGAATTTCATATATAAAATAACTACAAATGAATTTGAAATAAATGAAACGAATGTGTAAAAATAATTACAATTCAAGAATAAGTGATAAAAAAGGAATACTAAACGAAACTAATAGAGTGATATAAAGAATGAGACATATAACAATGAATAACAAATGAAAGAATGCATATCTAAAATGTGTATTTGTGTAGGTGTTTACGTATTGGACGTGTCTATCTTCAAAACTATTGCAATGTGTTAAAATTGCATATACCGGGTATGTAAAGTCAATCTTGATAGAATAAGATAAAAATTATAATCAGTATCAAATTATGAATGACGAGCATAGAAATATGGTAATTTTACCTTTGATTATTGGATTACTTAGTTCTTGAATTTTATTTATTTTGTACTATTATTATGATATATTTTATATTTAGAATTATTAGTGTTAGTATTTTATTTTGTTTAGTTTTATTTAATTAGTGTATATTCTTGATTTTTATCTAATTAGTGCATACTCTTGTGTATTTTAGGTTGATATGGATTCGATGTGAAGACATGACAAACAGACAAAGTACATAGGCAAATAGCAAACATGGCATCCTTGGGTTAATTGAGTGTGAATGAGTATTAAATAATGAAAATAGGAGACAAAGAAAGAGATGTGAAAGGGACTTTGGTTATTGTTTTTGTTCACGGGTTGAATTGGAGGAAATGATCTTTCTTTTGGACGGTGGGTCTTTAAAGGGTTTAAAATAAAGATGGGATGGCATAGTTTAATAAAATAAATTATGGGTGTTGTTTTATTCATATGGAATTGTTTGACCCCATATGACGTCAAGAACTGGGCAATCAAGGAACTGAGAGGCTGATAAGTGGAATTTGAAGAAAGATTCAGGGAGAGGGTCGACTTCTAGAGGTTGAATTTTCTATTTTTTTATTTATTCTCTTGTTATTTTTTATTTTCAAATTCCATTGTATTATAAATTCAATTCATATTTTTAATTAATGAAATCAAAATGAGTTGTAGATTTATGGTTTTCCAAGTCTCGAAATTTGGTGTGAAAGTTTGATTTTATCTTTAATCTTTTTACAAATTCATGTCGTGATTTATCCAAAGCTTTTCAAATTGAATGAGATTTGTTGGAATAGCTGGAACTTAATTTTTCATTCGAAGGCACTTTGCCAGAGTTTGAGATTTAATTTGGAATTAAAATTTAAGTATAAATTCTATCTAGGCACAAGGTCTAATTTGATTTATCTTTGTTTAATGAAATTCATGTGGTTTTTAATTAGATTGTTTATAAATGAAAATTTTAAATCAATTTTCGGTAATTTACGAGAGCTCCATAGTCTAGGTCTTGTTTTCATTAGATTTGAGATATGAGACATGATGCTATCTTAGTAATTGATCCAATTTCATTGTAAATATGTAAATAGGTAATTTTAGTTTTATTTTTATTTTATTCTTTTAAAAATTCAAATCTTTGAAATTTGTGAATTAGGTTGGTAAATTAAATAATTGCATCTTAATTTTATTTTCTAAATGAAATTAAGATTATTTAATATTTTTAGATTAAATCCACCATCTTAATTAAGTTCACAAATTTTAACTTTCCATTTTATTTTCTAATATTAGATTGTTTCTAAATTAAAATTAAAATACATAGATTAGAGAATTAATTTCATATTAATGATTTATCTCCATGTTTTCTAAATTTCTGAAATTACGTAATTCAGTGGTGTATTTTTCTCGGATATATTTTACTAAGTATCGATGGGTTTGGCCTCGCACTCAATCGCTATACTATCTAATGGTTCGTGCGCGTATGGGTTATAAATTTAAAACACAACAAGTTTTTGGCGCCATTGCTGGGGAAATTAAAAAAATGTCATTGAATTATTTATTTTTGGAAATAATGTTAATTTTAGAAATATCTATTTTTAGCAACTCTTTAAAATTAAAACTTTCTATTTTTCTTAGAAACTCTAATTTTAGAAGGTTTTTTTATTTAGAAGTTTCTAAAAATAATAAAAAGTAGGAGATTATCTTAATTTGGAATCATTGCCAAATTTAGAAACTTTTATTTTTTGAGACTTATATTTTTAGAAATTTCCAAAAATAGCTAGTTTCTCTTTTTTTTCATTTTCTAATCTTAGAATTTTAATCTAATTTAGTCACATTCTATTTTTAGAAAATAGATATAAATTTGGGAAGCTCCAACTACGGGGTCTAATAAAAAAAATCAGGAACAACATTGGACTTACTTGAAAATCTAATTTGGATTAATTTTATGGATATTAATTTAGACGTTTTTATGGTCTTAATTTAATTTAGAGTTCTTAATTACATACCAATTAGTTAATTTCCTCTAGTAGTTATAACATTAGAAAATTGTATAAGTTTAGGAATCATGCATCTTTATTAATGAGATTCCGAATCTTCACCAAAGTTTGTAGTATTTTATTTTGCATGGATTTTAATTGCACGCTCTAAAATTTTCGGAAGAAAGCACTAGAAGCCAATCTAAGTGTCTAAGCTCATTTTCTTTATTTTTTTTAATTCTTCATGCATTCATATAGAGTTTCTTAGGGTGTTTGCATTTTATTTTGCATAAAAAAATAAAAAAAATTCATATTTAATTTGATCATGCATATTAGGGTGTCAATCTCATGCATTAGCTTAATTATTTGATTATTGTTTGCATATTTACTTTTAATCTTGCATTGTTAGATTAGGATTGCATTAACAAAAAATTAGAAAATAAAAAAAAATGAGTAAAAGTGGTTCATAGATTGTAAGTTAAAATCAATTTAGAACCATTGTCTTTTGGGATTTGATGTTCAAAACTTTTAGAATTCAGACCATATATTGTGTGGTGGTTGTTTTGTTTTATTGTTATTTGTCCATCCATCTCCATCCATGTCCACCCGTCACTCTACGTCTGACTCTGAGTCTGTGTTGAGTGTTTCTGCGTGTCTGTCAATATTTGTCAGTGTCTAGTTTAGATTTTCGCTTTTATTATTAGTCTAGAGTCCTTGTTGTGTGTGTGTGTTTTTGTGTCTATTTGTTTTTGCAAGTTTGAAATAATAAAAACATCTCAGGTATTTCTCAACTCAAGTTGTTCTGTTATGATATTTTCTTCTAATTTGCACCTGATCACTGTAAATTAGGGAACATGGAGGACAATGTTCAATTTAAGTTTGGGGTATTGGGGGCTACACTTTTGTGTGTTTGTTGTTTACTCCAAAAATAAATAAAAAAAATTCTGTCAATTTTGTGTTTTTGAGTCCATCAAAAAAAAAATCAGTCTTTTGTTTTGTTTTTGAGTTAAACAAAAAAACTTTGAAAAATCTTTGATTTTAGCATTAATATATGGATGTAAATTTTTACATCATGATTTTTCAATTGAATTTTATGAAATTTATGCTTGGAATATTTTTACATAACCATATTAATGTTAGTTTGAAATAGAACAATATTTATGAGCTGAGTGATCATTGGAAGAATACCAGTGGAGACTTGTGACCCAGTGAGCTTTTTAGCCATTCCATTTTTGTTGAGCGTTAAAAGTAAATTCTTATTTTCTTTGATGTGCGCATTTTTTTTTCGTTGTAAGATCTCATTATTCTTTGATTTTGGTCATATACTCAAAATGACATCAAAATTTTGAGTTATTACACTAGAGTTTTTCTAAATTTATTTGAAGCAATTTAAATATTCATATGAAGCTTAGAAAGTGATAGAGGCCATTATTTTGGATCGTTTGAGCCGCCTACCTATTTTGGTCATATTATCCTGTTAGTTCCCGTTTTGAGCTTTATAGAGTTAAGCCTATTTTTATTAGGATTAGGTGTATATTAGGATTAATTTAGAATTTTAATTTTCAATTCTTAATTTTTGTTTTGGTTGAGGACTAGTAAAATATAAGTTTTGGGGTATTTGATGAGCACAGAAATATGACAATTTTACCCTTGATTATTGGATTAGTTAGCTCTTGAATTTTATTTATTTTGTATTATTATTGTGATATTTTATATTTAGAATTATTAGTGTTAGTATTTTATTTTGTTTAATTTTATTTAATAGTGTATATTCTTGATTTTTATCTAATTAGTGCATAATCTTGTGTATTTTAGGTTGATATGGATTTCATGCGAAGACATGACAAAGTACGTAATTCAAAGAGGCAAATAGCAAACATAATATCGTTGGGTCTATTGAGAGTGAATGAGTATTAAATAATGAAAATAGGAGACAGAGAAAGAGACGGAAAAGTGATGTGAAAGGGACTTTGGCTATTGTTTTTGTTCATGGGTTGAATTGGAGGAAATGGTCTTTCATGAATGTGGTTTCTTTTGGACGGTGGGTGTTTAAAGGGTTTAAAATAAAGATGGGATGCCATAGTTTAATAAAATAAAATATGGGTGTTGTTTTATTCATATGGAATTGTTTGACCCCATATGAAGTCAAGAATTGGGCAATCAAGGAACTGAGAGGCTGATAAGTGGAATTGGAAGAAAGATTCAAGGATAGGGTCGACTTCTAGAGGTTGAATTTTCTATTTTATTTATTTATTCTCTTGTTATTTCTTATTTTCAAATTCCATTGTAATGTAAATTCAATTCATATTTTTAATTAATGAAATCAAGATGAGTTGTAGATTTAAGGTTTTTCATAATTTTATTGATTAGCTATGTTATCCATACCCAACTCCGGTTATGGAGTCTTAGCCTACATTGAATATCTATGACCTATTCTAGAGCTCAGGAAAATGTTAGAGATGATTGATATTGGGATGGTACTCTAAGAAAAATATGGCACTAGAAATAAAAATGATGAATGATTAAAAAAAAAAGAAAAAAAATGGGAACATCCATACAACATAAAAGAATGAAGTGAAAAAAAAAACACAACGTTTTGAGAGTGTTAAAAACAAAAAAGGATTATTAGAGGAAGAATATCCCTGTGAAAATTAGAAGACCTCTAACTTTTCTGATTCAAAGTATTTAATTTTAGAGTCTTTTATCCTTCTTTGATTGACCTGGTCCTAATCCACGTTTTGTCTTACTAGGAAATCCTATTGATACTTAGTTAATATGTTATTTAAGTGGAGAATAAATTAGGAAAAATAATTGTGTATTATTTCAAAGTTCTCAGGAAAATGGCATTCATTCACGAGATCTATATTTTCTTTGTTATAATCCATTCTTTACGGATAAATATGTGAGAGATATTTGTAGTTGAAAAATTATTCTGGTCACATATACTTTTGAGAGAAATTTTACCCAATCTCTAAGCGAAAGTCTTTCTGAGAGATATCTTGTGAGATTTGGAGTCGAAGCGTATTTTCAGCCGGTGTTTGCTAAACTTGTGTATATTTTGAAAAAGAAAGCTATGTTAATATTTGGCTATCACACACTACAATTCGGGTATAAGCTTTGTAATATAAATTTGGAGTTGTATGATGTTTAAATTTTTGTTTAGATATTTTGCTGAAATTTGATATTTGTGGGTATCATCACTGGAAGCCCTCACGAGACTACAACTCGTCCACTTGTAGTGAGTTAGAGGTTTAAAGGCTTGTTGCATACGCTAGATGACATCGAGAGTGCCAGCAAAAGTGGTGTAGATTAGGTGTATATTAGGATTAATTTAGAATTTTAATTTTTAATTTTTAATTTTTGTTTTGGTCGAGGACTAGCAAAATATAAGTTTTGAGGTATTTGATGAACACAGAAATATGACAATTTTACCCTTGATTATTGGATTAGTTAGCTCTTGAATTTTATTTATTTTGTATTATTATTATGATATTTTATATTTAGAATTATTAGTGTTAGTATTTTATTTTGTTTAATTTTATTTAATAGTGTATATTCTTGATTTTTATTTAATTAGTGTATAATCTTGTGTATTTTAGGTTGATATGGATTTGATGCGAAGATACGACAAAGTACGTAATTCAAAGAGGCAAATAGCAAACATGATATCGTTGGGTCTATTGAGAGTGAATGAGTATTAAATAATGAAAATAGGAGACAAAGAAAGAGACGGAAAAGTGATGTGAAAGGGACTTTGGCTATTGTTTTTGTTCATGGGTTGAATTGGAGGAAATGGTCTTTCATGAATGTGGTTTCTTTTGGACGGTGGGTTTTTAAAGGGTTTAAAATAAAGTGGGATGCCATAGGGTTTTTAAAGTACATAATTTTGTCTTTGTTTAATGAAATTAGATTGTTTATGAATGAAAATTTTGAATAAATTTTCGGTAATTTACGAGAGTTCCATTGTCTAGGTATTGTTTTTATTAGATTTGAGATATGAGACATGATGCCATTTTAGAACTTGATCTAATTCCATTGTAAATATGTGAATAGGTAATTTTAGTTTTATTTTTATTTTATTCTTTTAAAAATTCAAATATTTGAAATTGGTGAAGTAGGTTTGTAAATTAAATAATTGCATCTTAATTTTGTTTTCTAAATTAGATTAAGATTATTTAATATTTTTATATTAAATCCACCATCTTAATTAAGTTCACAAATTTTAATTTTTCATTTTGTTTTCTATTATTAGATTGTTTCTAAATTAAAATTAAAATACATAGATTAGAGAAATAATTTCATATTTATGATTTATCTCTAAATGTAATTCAGTGGTTTATTTTTCACAGATATATTTTCCTAAGTTCCGACGGGTTCGACCTGGCACTCAATCGCTATACTATCTAATGGTTCTTACACTTGCGAGTTATAAATTTAAAACACAACAAGTTTTTGGCTGTCTGGGCAATGGCGGTGCGGGCTCTGGGAGATTAGTCTTGTTAGGTCAATACCTCAGGAATACCCTCGTTATCCCAAAAAAAAATTATATTTAATTTAGAGCCATGTGATGGGGTCCATTGAAAAAAATCTAAGCATAAATATAAGACTGAAAATAACTTATCTTTATTGGATTAATCAACCTATATTTTTAAGTTCTTATAATTTTAATGACTCTACATTATTAAGTAAATATTTTAATGTTTGAAGATCAAAATAAAACTATTAAGTAAATATTTTATTTTGAATACTTAAGTAAGTAATGAGGATGCATTAACATATTTAACTTTAAAAAAAAACACTAAACTAAAGTGTAGCTCTAGAGGTGTATACATTTTTTTAATGGAGAGATTGCATATTTCTTCTAGATTGAGTTGCACATGGCTTGGATGGGAAGAATAAAGAATCTAATATATTATTTTTATCATAAAAGAATCATGAGATGGACTATGAAAAATTAACGACTTATACTAATTAAAATTTTGAAATCTAAAATTATAAAGCTAAAATATGATCAATATCTTTATTATTTTCTATATATTTTATTAGAATATGTAATATTAATTTACTATTTAAAAAACAACGTTGCGAGAGGGGAGAAATCTCTGACGAGTTTTTCAAAAAGGAAATTAAGTTTTAAATGGTTTGATTTAATTAAACTCCCGTGTCTACGTTTCTTATTTGAAAACGAAAAATCTATTTTTCAATCGAGTGAAGGTCGGCTTCTTAATGCATTATGCCTGGTTTCCCTTCTATTTATAGTTACCGAGCGCCACTCTTTCAAACAAAGTACTGCTGATACAGTCAGTCGTGGATTGAGCAGTTTGAGAGAGAGAGAGAGAGGGAGAGAGATGAGCAAAGAAATTGAGGCTTCCACAAGCGAGCACAAGCATGTGGTAATAGATGTGTATGCATGCAAGACATCCATGATAATGAAGATGGAGGAGTATACAAAAGAGCCGACCAAAGAAGAAGAACCTATCCCAACTATCTACAAAGTCCCTGAGAGAATACGCTTGGGTGTGAATGATCCATATGAGCCTCAGGTGATTTCAATTGGCCCCTACCATCGGGGCAAGCCAAAGGTTGAGGCCATGGAGAAGGAGAAATGCCAGTGTCTACGTCAAGTGTTGTCTGGAAACATGAAGCAGCAGCTACAAGATTACATTATGGCAATTAAGAAACTAGAGGTGCGGGCAAGAAGCTGCTATTCAGAAAAGGAGGTCAACCTCATCAACAGTGACGACTTTGTGGAAATGATGGTATTCGATGGTTGTTTCATAGTCCAGTTCCTCAGAAAAGAAAATCGAGTGTATCACTCAAAATTAGCACTGCCAGTTAGCTATGACATGCTCTTGTTAGAAAATCAAATTCCATTTTTCATTCTTGAATGCACATCTGATCTCTCCATCACTGATGATAGAGATAAAACTCCCATCATAGAACTGGCCAAGAGATTTTGCTCTATTATGTTATTTCAAAGCACACGAAAAAAGGCAGAAATCTCTCATAATGATTTTGTTCATCATTTACTCCATATGTTTCACATGTTTCATACTTTTACGCCTCAACTCAATCCCGACAATACCCCATTAATATCCAAGTTGACGTATCTACTCTCATCAGTTCTACTTCGTTTCAGAGATCGCTTTCTTGTAAGATTTCAAAAGAGGCGGACTTCGTCTACTACTACAGAAGAGGTTTTCTTCAACATGATCCCCAGTGCCAAAGAGCTCCATGACGCAGGAGTCAAGTTCAGAAAGAAAAAAGTGAGGCATAGCCTTTTAGAGGTGACCTTCGAAGATGGAGTCATTGAAATTCCGCCTTTATTCATAACTGATGCTTCTGAACCTGAATTTCGAAACTTGATCGCCTTCGAGCAATTGTACCCTTTTGTAGGGACTCAATTCTGTGCATATACTAGGTTCCTGGATGATATTATCAGCACTTCAGATGATGTAGCACTGCTCCACCAGGAGCACATTATCCAATACAGGATAGGCAGTTGTAAAGACGTCGTGAAACTCTTCGATACGATGAATAAATGGGTCATATTTGAATACGCTCCTTTCGAGCTTTTATACTTGAAGGTCAACAAATACTTCAGACAGCATCAATGCCGGGAAAGCTTGTTTCGCAGCTATTTCAACAATCCATGGGCTGCTTATTCCTTCGCGGCTGCAATCATCCTTCTCAGCTTATCCGCCACTCAAACCTACTATGCTGTTCACAACTCTAAAAAGTAAAAAATCCGGCATATGAAATTAGTGATTAATGATAGCATAAATCCTCTCCTTCTGTAGATGATAATATTCTTGTAACTACTTCTGTTGGTTTAATGAATATTTCTCCTTCTATCTTCGATCATTAAAGAAATAAGAAGAAACGTGTAGCATACATGTAATGTACCCAGATTTAAGTCTAAATCAACCCAAAAGAGAGAATAATTATTATTTAAAAACATAGTACACTTGGATTTTGATCTCTAATGCTCTTTTTGAGAAAAAATATGGTTAAATAGAAAAGAGGGATTCCATCAATTGATAGCCATCAATGGTTCTCATATCAGAGGGGACTCGTTACTTCTTTAAATGGTTTTTAGAAATCTCACGTATGCCAATATGAAGATTACACAGGTATATTATAATAACATAAAAATTTGAATGTTTTAATTGAAGATGTCAGAGGGTGAGTCTAGATAGATGAATTTTAATGGAAACTATTAAATTGTCCAAACTGAAATTATTGTATCATCCCACTCCTTGAAGTTTTTAAAATAAAAAACTATTAGATAAATATTTTTACCTCCCACAAACAACAAACAGTAGGACATATTTAATAGATAATGGATTTTCATAGATTTAAATCTTAAAATGATAATATTTTTAAAGTTTTATATTCATTATTGTCGGCCTCACATGCAGTCATGTACTGGGGGCTGGGGCACACTGAGTACCAGAGCGTTTTGTAGTTTTCCCTGCATTTTATAAACTAGAAGACAGAGACAGATGGAAACTAGTTAATTTTGTAATTTTCTCAAAATGATCTCCTCCTTTTACCTGAGAGTCTGAGACGAGTGGTCTCATTTAGGGCGGCAACTTGGGCATATTGGGTCTAGTTTTGACTCCAACAACGGTCATGGCTTGATTTGAGCCCAAGCCCATGACCAGGGCTGGCCCTGGGTATAGGAGGTGTAGGCCGCCGCCTAGGGCTCCAGACAGAAAGGGCTCCCACACATTTAAACTCCTTAATATATCAGTTACAAAGGGCTCCTGAAATCTCACTCCGCTTAGGGCCCCTGAGATTTTAGGAGATCTCAGGGCCAGCCCTGCCCATGACTATTTTCAAGTTGGCTCAATTTGTTAAAATCTTAGCTTGAATCACTAGAGAAAAAAATTGGGCCCATATCAGCCGATTTTTTTTTTTTAAAAAAAAAGAAAATGAATATTGAATGGGACCTGGGCCGATAATTGCCCATATCGGACGAATATAGGCCGATATTTATATTTTTTACTTTTTTTAAAAAACCTTTTATTTATTTTTTAAATGATTTTTTTCAAAAAAAAAAGCACTGAGATTTCCAAAAAAAAATTGAAGAGAGAGAAACATCTCACCTAAGATCTCGGCCGATACGAAAATTGGGCTGAAATTTGGAATCCAAGCCTTCGATTGAGTGATTGACTAAGACTCAAGCCCGATTCCAAACACATAATGCAAATGTAAGCTTAGTTTGGGTCAGGTTTTTTTTTTTTTTTTTCACCCATAATAGGTTCTTTTATTATTTGATAAAATGAAATTATGTTATATAAATTTCATAATTGTACAAAATATTAATTAAAAATAGACTCTACAAAATTTGATGCAAATTTAGACTTTTGAGTCAAACTCATGCTCCACTAAACTAGGCCTAGAGAATATACCTTTAGTGAACTTGAATCTAGATTTTTTGGATTATTTTCTTGTAAATCTGAGTTAGACCTGACTCAAATTATAACCCTAGTCTCATTTAGATACTTGAATGGAAAATGTGGATTGAGGATAATCTCATTAGAAAGACACTAAAGAAGAGCGTTTCCTTGAAAACAACCACGCAAAATAGTCTAATTGACAATCTTTTGTTATTACCTAACTTCAAATCTTGCTTCAAAGCAATATCTTCGAAGATCAACTTAGGTTTATGTGATTTTATGTGCATCCCTTCTATTCTAGTGACCATATATATTAACATTGTATACACCATTGACTATATAAATAATTATTTTAAATTGGAATGCACTTTAATGTTCGTTGAGCTTTATAAATAGTTAATTTGGATTTATTATCTATATTGATACAATTCTAAAATATATTTATGGACCAAATTTGAGTTACGTTCTGTTCCATACAGTCTGAGACCGTTTATAAATATAAAAGTCCGAGCTCACCAAAAGTCTTTTGGGCCAAAATGGAAGCCCGAGTCCAACTATTTAAAAATTTATAGTAACCCGAGTTTCTTTACACTTTGTTATAATTTAATAATATTTTATTTATTACTTACAATAATTTTATCAAATTAAATTAAAGAATGTCAATATTATTATTATATTAGATATTCATATATTTAATTTAAATAAATAAAAATAACAAAATCTATTTTAACTATCTATTTTATTTAGTTTAAATCTAATAACAATAGATATATAATAAATTAATTTCTTTTAAATTCTTCTACCAGCAGTGATTTATTTAATTTTTTAGGTGGAGATTTTTTGGAGACCGAGCCAGCAAGATTTTTCTTACGTTTAGACTTGGGTAACTTGGTACCAGGCTTGGAACGGCCCAAAGAAACCCCCACAGTGTCTGCCAGATATTTTGACGCATTGTCACCAGCAATGACCACTGGGCCAAGGGAGTAACATCGAAATAATCTTGCAGTCCTCCAGACCGAGAAGGTGAAGGCGATCCATCCAACTTTTTTTTTAATGTTGGGTAAGAATTCATTCAAGGCAAAAGCCCAAAGACAAGATAGAAAACCCACAGCCCGGGCCAGGCAAAGGCGGCCAACAATATAGGTCAAGAAACAAACAAGCCGAACAAGCCCCACAAAATGAATGAAACCTCAAAAAAGAGGAAGACAAACATAGCAAGTAACAGCCCAAAAGGGCCCAAAATTAAATAGAAAATTCAGAGAAAATTCCAGCATCCTCATTGTGATAAAGGTCCAAGAGTAGTTGAACAAGAGAATCCCCATAGCGAGCGATGTTTAGGTTATCAGGACTAAAATGTTTTAAGAGAGCCCTGATAGCACAAACATGGTTGTGGTTAGACCAGTCCATAACTTTGGAATTGTTGATCAAAGAAACCAAATCATTACAGAGAAACATCTGACGAAGAGAGTGACCCAACTGCTGAATGAGCATCAGAAATTTCTGAATGAGAATCAAAAGCTGCAAAGTCGAGATAGGGCCCAAAGTAGTAATAAACTTAGCACCAAAAATATTTGAGTCCTGATTGTTATAGAGCGCACCCAGAATTGTGCCATCCATCGTTTCAAAAGAGGCAATCAGAAGGAAACCATGATTGGAGATGATAACACGACAATGATCAGGGGGTTTCGGAGCGACCTGTATGGGGGGAGGCATGTTCCACTCAGCAGAGAAAATACCACTAATCTTCAAGAGATCATCATTCGAACACCGGAAGAAAATGCGACTCCTGATATCTTGTATAATCTTGGACCCAACCAGATCATGATTACAAAGCGTATCTTTGAAAATCCTGGCATTCCTCTCATTCCAAATATGCCATATCAGACCCGGAAGTGCAAGGTTAGCAGCTAACTTTTCAAGACGATTATTCCTGCTCTGAGACAATGAAGAAGATTCCTCAACAATATCATTACTAGAAGAGGAGAAGTGAAATTTCTTGATCACAAAAAGCCAGACACGTCTAGTGTAAGTGCAATTTAGGAGATGATTGTGTGATTCCGGATGAGAATAACAAAGCACACAATTGGTGTCCCTGATCAGACCCAAACTATTCAGCAAAGTTTTAGTCTTAAGTGCATTGTTGAGAAAAAACCATGCCAAAGTAGAATGTCTGTTCAGGCAACTAGGAAACCAGATGTGATTCACCCAAGGAGGATCCTCCAAACCAGCAGTAAAGATAAGCATTGCCGAGGCAATCGAGAAACTCCCATTAACACTAGTAGTCCAACATAACTCATCCCTACAATGGTAGATAGGTAAAGACATATCAATGATCGAAGTCCAGACAGAAGATAGAGCAGAGGAAGGAGCAGGTGGAAGACTCCAATTGTGGCGATCAATAAAGGAACTGACAGTGCAGTCAAGTGGAAGCCCCATCTCATACATAGGCCGAGCACCGAAGTGGTCCATGAGGATGTAACCAGGTTTGATCCAAGGATCCAACCAGAATTTGATAGAAGTCTCATTGCCAATGATGAACAGACAATGCCTTTTCACAAGCTCCCGAACAGATAGGATCGATCTCCAAGCCCAAGACGAATTGTATTTTAACTTGATGGACCAAATGGAGCGATTCTTCAAGTATTTTTTCGAAATCCACCTATACCAAATGTTGTCCTTGCCCACGAGGATATTCCAAAGCTGTTTCATAATGCACGCCACATTAATAGCCCGAATACTCCTTAGACCCAAACCCCCTTTGGATTTGGGAAGACAAATTTTATGCCACCCAATAGTGTGAAGTTTCCTCGAGTTAGTGGATCCCCATAAGAAATCCCGCATCAATCTCTCAATTTTCTCCATACAAGTTTTGGGTAAGAGGAATGAGTTAGCCCAAAAAATATGAAGGTGATTTATAGTAGATCGCAGAAGCACGAGTCTGCCAGCAAAGGAAAGGAGCGAACCAGCCCAACCATTGATTCTATTCTTGACTTTAGTAATGAGGCCATCGCAATCAGATACCCGGATCCTGCCCGAGAAAAGAGGGAGACCGAGGTAAGTCAGAGGAAGCTTTGCCTCAATTATACCAAAAGTGGATAAGATGTCCGCTCTATTACAAACTGATTCGGAGAAAATAACCTGGCTCTTAAAGGAATTAATCTCAAGACCAGAAAATTCTGAGAAGTCACACAGCAGTTGATAAAGGGAAGACGTAGAACGATGATCAGCTAAGCAAAAGATTAGGAGGTCATCTGCAAACATCAAGTGAGATATAGTGCAGTCTCCAGCCAAGAAAGGACAAACTATGCTGCCATCAGTAATGGCCCCGTTGATAGCACAAGAAAAGGATTCCATAACCATGCAGAATAGGAAGGAAGATATTGGATCCCCTTGGCGAAGGCCCCTCTTGCTCTGAAAAAACCCATGTGGCATGCCGTTGATTAACACCGAAAAGGAGGGAGAGTCGATGCAAAGTTTTATCCACTCAATCCACTGTCCATTGAAATTCATTTTGCAGATGGGTTCTCTGAAGCTTCAGTGTGTGTGTCACAATTGGAAAGAGCAGCTTTGTCCACGGCAAGAATCAGAAGTTCAGCGGGAATGGTCGATGGAACCAGGTCCTGCTTCTTCATGAGGAAATAATGAGAAATGAGAGAAACTTGTTCCTCTTTGCATTTGCAGATACCAAACTTCTTTTGGAAGCCTCCATCCCTTTGCATTTCAGCTTATCTCTGGCAGCAAGAATGAGCTCCTCTGGAGCAGCAAGAGGGATTGCCACTCCCTTGTTTAAGTCATGAGAAAGAGAGTCGACCTTCGCAGCATCGGACCAGAAGTCAGAGAGCAGGGTTCTCTCCAACATTTCTGCCTGGTATCTCAAATCATTTTCAGGAACAGGAAAGGGATCATGCTCCGGGGGCTTCCCCTTTTGCTTTGCTGAATTACGAAGTTTTCCCATGAGGACATGAGCAAGAAACAGACAAGAGGAGAGAAAAGAAAGGGCAGTCAGAAAAGAAAGAGCAGAAGGAGAAAAGAAAGAAAAGAAGAAGCAGATAGAAAAGAAGAAGCAGTAAAGAAAAGAAGAAGCAGATAGAAAAGAAGAAGCAGAAAGAAAAGAAGAAGCAGAAAAGAAAAGAGAAAGCAGAAAGAAAAGAAGGAGGAAAGAAAAGAAGAAGCAGCAAGAAAAGAAGAAGCAATTTTAAGAAAAGAAGCAGCAGCTTTAAGAAAAGAAGAAGCAGTTTAAGAAAAGAAGAAGCACTTAAGAAAAGAAGAAGCAGAAGGAGAAAAGAGAGAAAAGAAGAAGCAGGAAAAGAAAAGAAGCAGCAGTAAGAAAAGAAGCAGCAGTTTAAGAAAAGAAGCAGTTGTTTAAGAGATAATTAAAGAGAGATTGAGCTTTAAGAGAGATTGCATATTTCTTCTAAATTGAGCTGAATATAGATAGGTGGGAAGAATAAAGAATCTTATAGATGATTTTTTATGGTCAAAACATTATGAGACGGATTACAAAAATATAACGACTTTTAACAACTTAATTTTGAAATCTAAAATCATAAAGTTAAAATAATTAAATACCATTGATATCTTTATTTTCTCTATGCATTTTTTAGAATATGTAATATTCTAACACGGAAATACTTAATTATTAAGTAAATATTTTAATGTTTGAAGATAAAAATAAAACTATTAAGTAAATATTTTATTTTGAATACTTAATAAAGTAATGAGGATGCATTATCATATTTAACTTAAAAAAAAAAAACACTAAACTAAAGTGTAGCTCTAGAGGTGTATACATTTTTTAATAGAGAGATTGCATATTTCTTCTAGATTGAGTTGCACATGGCTGGATGGGAAGAATGAAGAATCAAATATATTATTTTTATCTTAAAAGAATCATGAGATGGACTATGAAAAATTAACGACTTATACTAATTAAAATTTTGAAATTTAAAATTATAAAGCTAAAATATGATCAATATCTTTATTATTTTCTATATATTTTATTAGAATATGTAATATTAATTTACTATTTAAAAAACAACGTTGAGAGGGGAGAAACCTCTGACGAGTATTTCAAAAAGGAAATTAAGTTTTAAATGGTTTGATTTAATTAAACTCCCGTGTCTACGTTTCTTATTTGGAAACGAAAAATCTATTTTTCAGTCGAGTGAAGGTCGGCTTCTTAATGCATTATGCCTGGTTTCCCTTCTATTTATAGTTGCCGAGCGCCAATCTTTCAAACAAAGTACTGCTGATACAGTCAGTCGTGGATTGAGCAGTTTGGGAGAGAGAGAGAGGGAGAGAGATGAGCAATGAAATTGAGGCTTCCACAAGCAAGCACAAGAATGTGGTAATAGATGTGGATGCATGGGAGAAATCCATGATAATGAAGATGGAGGAGTACACAAAAACACCGACGGAAGAAGAAGAACCAATCCCAACTATCTACAAAGTCCCTGAAACATTACGGTGGGGTGTGAATGATCCATATGAGCCTCAGGTGATTTCAATTGGCCCATACCATCGTGGCAAGCCAAAGCTTGAGGCCATGGAAAAGGAGAAATGGCAGTGTCTACGTCGAGTGTTGTCTAGAAACAAGGAGCAGCAGCTACAAGATTACATTGTGGCAATTAAGGAATTGGAGGTGCGGGCAAGAAGCTGCTACTCAGAAAAGAAGGAGATCAACCTCATCAACAGTGAAGACTTCGTGGAAATGATGTTACTCGATGGTTGTTTCATAGTGCAGTTTCTCAGAGAAGAATATGAAATGCTTCCTTTAAACTTAGCATGGTTAGTTAGATTTGACATGCTCTTGTTAGAAAATCAAATTCCATTCTTCATTCTTCAATGCATATTTGTTCTCTCCATCACTGATGCTACACCTGAAACTCCCATCACTGATGCTGCACCTGAAACTCCCATCATGGAACTGGCCGAGAAATTTTGCTCCAAAGTGTTACTAGTTAGCACACGAGGAAAATTGAATAAAGAAATTTCTCATCTTGCTTCTGTTCATCATGTACTCCATATGTATCACATGTTTCGAACTTTTACACCTCAACTCAACCTCGAGAAAACCCCAAATCTACTCTCAAAATTTTTTGTAAGATTTCTAAACAGGCCGAATTCGCCTCCGACTCAAGGAAAGATTTTCTTCGACATGATCCCTAGTGCCATAGAACTTCACAATGCAGGAATCAAGTTCAGAGAGAAAAGGGAGTGGCATAGCCTTTTAGAGGTGACCTTCGAAGAGGGAGTCATTGAAATTCCGCCTTTATTCATATCTGATGCTTCTGAGCCTGAATTTCGGAACCTAATCGCCTTCGAGCAATTGTACCCTTTTGCAGGGACTAAATTCTGTGAATATGCTAGGTTCATGGATGATATTATCAGCACTTCAAATGATGTGACACTGCTCCACAAGGATCACATTATCCAATACATGATGGGCAGTAGTGAAGAAGTCGTGAATCTCTTCAACACAATGAATAAATGGGTCATAGTTGGATACGGTCCTTTCGAGCTTATATACTGGAAGGTCAATAGATACTGCAAACAGAAGAGGCATAAATGGCGGGCAAGCTTGTGTCGCAACTATTTTAACAATCCATGGTCTGTTATTTCCTTAGTGGCTGCAGTCATCCTTCTCGGCTTAGCCATCACTCAAACCTTCTTTTCTGGCTATTCTGCTTTCCACTCTAAAAGTTAAGAATCCGACATATGAAATTAGTGATTAATGATAGCATAAATCCTCTGCTTCGGTAGATGATAATATTCGTGTAACTACTTCTGTTGGTTTAATGAATATTTCTTCTTGTATCTTCGATCATTAAAGAAATAAGAAGATATGTGTAGCATACATGTAATGTATCCACAATTACGTCTAAATCAACTCAAAAGAGATAATAATTACTTACTCCGTCCTATTTTAATTGTCTCATTTGAAATATTTATGTTTTTTAAAAAACTCTCTATATAAGGTTAGCACTCTATATGATCTCATTTATTTTCATCAAACTTTATAGTACTCTATGTGATTTTGAGTATAGAAAGTAAGACATTTTAAATCTCTAATGCTCTTTTGAGAAAAGTATGGTTAAATAGAAAAGAGGGATTCCATCAATTGATAAAGATTACACAGGTATATTATAATAACATAAAAATTTGAATGTTCTAATTGAAGATGTCAGAGAGTGAGTCTAGATAGATGAATTTTAATGGAAACTATTAAATTGTCCAAACTGAAATTATTGTATCATCCCAATCCTTGATTATTTTAAAATAAAAAACTATTAGATAAATATTTTTACCTCCCACAAACAACAAACAGTAGGACATATTTAATAGATAATGGATTTTCTTAGATTTAAATCTAAAAATAATAATATTTTTTAAAGTTTTGTATTCATTATTGTCGGCTTCACATGGAGTCATGTAATGGGGCACACTGAGTACCAGACCGTTTTGTAGTTTTCCCTGCATTTTATAAACTAGAAGACAGACAGATGGAAACTAGTTAATTTTGTAGTGTTCTCAAAATGATCTCCTCCTTTTACCTGAGAGTCTGAGACGAGTGGTCTCATTTAGGGCTGCAACTTGGGCATATTGGGTCCAGTTTTGACTCCAACAAAGGTCATGGCTTGATTTGAGCCCAGCCCATGACTATGTTCGAGTTGGCTTAATTTGTTAAAATCTTAGCATGGATGGCAAAGGGAAAAAAAATGGGCCCATATTGGCTGAATTTTTTTTTTTTAAAAAAAAGAGAATATCGGATATGGGCCCAGGCCGATATTTGCTTATATCGGACGAATATCGACCGATATTTATATTTTTTTACTTTTTAAAAGAAAAACAGCCTTTTTTATTTATTTTTTTAAATGATTTTTAAAAAAAAAAAATTGAAGAGAGAGAAAGATCTCACTTGAGATCTCGGCCGATTAAAAAATTCGGCTGAAATTTGGTATCCAAGCCTTGGATTGAATGATTGAGTAATATTTTGAGAATATACCTTTAGTGAACTTGAATATGGATTTTTTGAATTATTTTCTTGTAAATCTGAGTTAGACCTGACTCAAATTGTAATCCCACCCTCATTTAGATACTTGAATGGAAAATGTGGATTGAGGATACTCTCATTAGAAAGACACTAAAAGAGAACGTTTCAAAGGAGGACCCTCTATAATCCACCCTCCTCTATAATCCACCCTCCTTAGCTGGATCATTGATCACCCCCTGAATCAATTTGCCTACCAGAGAGAAGGCGTTTTTTGTTTTTTGCACTAATTGATCTTTGTATCTTAGTTTTTTGTTGTGCCTTGTATATCCTTTTATTTTGACCACTATCATTATTTTGTCAATCGAGCTATACATGTATATCTTTGTAACCTAAAAAACCATGCAAAATAGTGTAAATCTATTTCAAACTAATTGACAATCTTTTGTTATTACCTAACTTCAAATCTTGCTTCAAAACAATATGTTCAAAGATCAACATTTAGTAATACAACACTCGAGTTTAACACATTGAACTAAAGAAGGTTATTTGGTATGGGCAAAGCAAATATAATAGAGTGGTATAGAGTGGCAGTAGTCCTGTAGTTTTACACGTGTAAATTAAAAAAAGAATTATTAACAATAGTGATACTTGTCTAAGTTTATTTTATTAGTTACCTTGAACTAAAAGGAGGTTACATCCCATATGGGGAACTAAAGTTATTATTTAATTATCACCTTACTATTATTATCATCAGTCAAGACTGATTAGACAGAGCCTTGCAAACATACATGCCTTGATAATAAAATCTATTTTATTTAGTTTAAATCTAATAACAATAGATATATAATAAATTAATTTCTTTTAAATTCTTATATCAGCAATGATTTATTTAATTTTTTAAGTTCAATAGATCAGTCTGCATAATCGAATACCATATAATCTAAATTGAACACAGAGAACCTACTAGTGAAGTTTCAAAAAAGAATAATAATAATAAAAATGTCAAAACGACTGCGTCTCTCTTTTTCCCTTCCTCTCGCAGCGCAAATTCGACTGTAAGGGCCAACGACCGGACGACCATTTTCAGTGACGACTTCTGAATTCTGATCTGACCATTTCGGGTATGATTTCAGATATGTTATTTAAGCTTTCTCTTTATCCATACTTTTCCTCATAAATCAAAAAACCATTATTTTCTTGTAACTGAAAACTCATTTTTAGAAATGGAAAATTTGCTTCTTAATAATTTGAACATCCGTTTTGGATTTTATTCAAAACCCATTTTCTCAGAACATGATAATCCATTTCAGATATTGAAAACCCATTTTCTGAAATCAATTACCCTTTTTTGTAGAAATCCAAAACTCATTTTCTCAGTTATCGAAAAACCCAATAACACACTAGCTTTAAATTTTCATATATAAAATCGTTTCTTCTTTTTCCTGTTTGTTTTTTTTTTACTTTTTAATTTTCATTTTCTGTAAAATAAATTATGGGTGTTGTTTTATTCATAGGGAATTGTTTGACCCCATATTAAGTCAAGAACTGGGCAATCAAGGAACGGAGAGGGTGATAAGTGGAATTTGAAGAAAGATTCAAGGAGATGGTCGACTTCTAGAGGTTGGATTTTCTATTTTCTTTTTATTCTCTTGTTATTTCTTATTTTCAAATTCCATTGTATTGTAAAATTCAATTTATATTTTTTATTAATGAAATCAATATGAGTTGTAGATTTATGGTTTTTCAATTCTCAAAATTTGGTGATGAAACTTTGATTTTATTTTTAATCTTTTTACAAATTCACGTCGGGATTTATCCGAGGTTTTTCATATTGAATGAGATTTGTTGAGATAACTGGAACTTAATTTTTCATTCTAAATTACTCTACTAGAGCGTGAGATTTAATTTAGAATTAAAATTTAAGTATATAACATCACATAGAAATCATTATTTTAATATATAACATAACATAGATTAGTCCACCTCATCATGTTATTGCTAATTATTGAATTTTGAAGTATCTTAAAATTAAAAAATTAAGACCAAAGACTCTTTTTAGCCATCAATCTGCCAAAATCAACAATGAAATGACTATTAATTATATCTATAGTTTAAATGACTAAAAATCACTTTTGATCTCTAACGTTTTCTTATGAGATAATTTATAATTTAAGGCGGGGGATTTTGTGACATTTCAGATTGACTGTCTTCTGTTTCCAAGTTGTTGTTTAATAGTTGGCATGCCGAATCGTATACAGAATGGGCTGGTTTAGATCGATCCAATCTGGATGATTATGAATTACTTCTATTTGCATGAGCAATAGGTCTTACATGTAAAGGGTCATGTACTCATGATTCAAAATTTCCTTGCCAAGCTACATGAAATAGATTTCTAGAATTCCACAGAAAGATTATTGTTAAGTGCCCGAAGTGAGAAGCAAAAACGTTCAGATTAGTCCAGCTCTGTGTTGTGGTCAAACGAGAAGTACATGTCAAGATTGTTTAAATCTATGGTTACATTAGATTTGAGTAATTTGACATTTTTAAACAAATAAAAAAACCCTTTTACAGAAATTTCAAAACCCATTTTAAAATAAATAAGGAGAAATGATCAGGTGCATGATAGCTGATTATAACCAGAAGCTGCCATTAATGTGGTTACTCCATATAAAAAAGGATTTCAGTGAAAAGAAACCAAAAGTGTCATTCCACCAATTCGATTATTTCCCTTAAATTGGGTAGGACAAGCAGTGCTAAGGAGGAGAGTAGACATGGCATTTTCAAAGGCTGTCAAAAATGATAGATGCAGTAATGCAGTATACATTGAGTAGACTCACCAAATGCAAAAAATAACATTATAATTTATCTAAATATCAAATTTAAGTCTTATAAAATCTCAGTTGTATACTGTAAGTTAGAAAAAATTGAAAGGATGTAAATAGAAGAAACTATAAATAGATGAAACCGCTTAAAAATATAGAAATGAGTAAAGAACGATATAATGGATTGTAGAGTAATGGACGGTTTTGGATTTCAATAGAATGAAATGGAAGAGAAATACTTAAAAAGCTTGTCTCAGATAGATATGACATTAGTGCCTTTAATGATGATAATGATATTACATGACTAAAAATCTCATATGACATTGAAGCTAAGTAGTTTTGATAAGAGTGTTCTGAATGAGGAGAATTAGGTTGAGTAACTTTATCTTAACTTTTATCTTCACTTAAATTCTCATACTAATTAGCTTTCTCACTTAATTCTGTGTTCTATCATTTCAAGTGCATCCTTGCTCATCCATTGATCATAGCCATGGACGCTCTTGGAGCTCTTTTGCCTGCAATTACTGAACAAGCAAAATATGTGAAGGATCTGTCAGAAAATGTAGAAGGTCTTATTAAAGTATCTCGACTTCTAGAAAACAAGCGGAAAGACTTAGAAAGAGAGGTGGAAGAAGCTTCAGGGAAAAGAATGAGGCCGACTCACCAAGTTCAAAGCTGGCTGAGTGAGGAAGCTGAAGTCCTAAGTGAAATCAATTCCATAAAATCACAATTTGATGCAGGGAACTCTAGCTATATGTCACGGTTCCATTTGGGTAGACGGGCTGTTAAATTACTCAACAATGCGAGGGACCTGGACAACAGAGGCATCTTCCATCAGGTGGTTGCAAGATCTTTGCCACCAAAGGTGATGGAAATGCCTACCGAATCGACGACTGGTCAAAGTACAACTGAACAGACAATGAAGGAGATATGGGATCACATACATGGCAGCGAGAATAGCATCATATGTGTGCATGGAATGGGAGGAATTGGGAAGACAACTCTTATGAAAGCCATAAACAATAAGCTCTCTGGGACAGAGGACTTTGATGTTGTGATTTGGGTAACCGTGTCCAAAGACTTCAATTTCGAACAGGTCCAAGAAGAAATCATGGACAGGTTGGGCTTGGAAATTAGAGAGGGAGATAAGAAAGAGAGAAGATGTGCAAAGTTATTAGAGATGTTGAGGAGGAAAAGATACTTGCTAATATTAGATGATCTGTGGGAAATGATTAGCTTGGATGAAGTCGGAATTCCAAAGCCCATTAATCAAAATGGATCTAAAATCGCAATAACTACACGATTTGTTGAAGTATGTAACGAAATGGAGGCGGACGTAAAGATAAAAATGAAGACTCTATCAGAAGCTGAAGCTTGGAATCTATTTGTTGCCAAAGTGGGAGATGTGGTCCTTGATCCACATATCCAATCCCATGCCAAGGATGTTGTGGCAGAGTGTGATGGTCTGCCTTTGGCAATCATAGTGGTTGGAAGGGCCATGCGAGGAAAGAAGAAGGAAGAATTGTGGCAAAGTGCACTGAGGGCTTTGAGGGCCTCAGTACCTGAAATTCCAGGTATGGAGCCTCAAGTCTTTCGACCTTTGAAGCTAAGTTATGACTACTTAGAAGATGAAAAGATCAAAATGTGTTTCCTGTACTGTTCACTATTTCCAGAAGACTTTGAAATAAAGATTAACCGACTGGTTCGATATTGGATTATGGAGGGATTCGTTGAAAATGTTGATTACTTGGCAGATGCGTTCAACAAAGGGCACCATATTGCAGAAAGGATCAAGGATGCAAACCTCTTGGAAGAAGTGTATGTAAATGACAAGTATTATGTCAAAATGCATGATTTGCTTCGAGATTTAGCAATATGGATCACTTCAACATCACCTTCCAATCATGGCCCCAAATTTATGGTCAAATCAGGGATCAAACTACATGAGCCACCAAAGGTGGAGAAATGGACGGAGGTTGACAGGATTTCATTGATGATGAATGACATACGGGACATTCCATTTGAACCTGATTGTCCTAATCTTGTTTCTTTGTTGATGAACGAAAATCTATGCCTAACTGGTATTCCCAGCAGCTTCTTTGAGGCCATGCAATCACTTCAGGTGCTTGACCTAAGTAAAACATCCATCCAACAGCTGACATTTTCCTCATCTTCATTATTGAATCTGCGTGCACTCAACTTAAGAGAATGTACTAAATTAAAGCAGGTACCATCTTTGGGATTGTTGAAGGAACTTCAGTTTCTAGATCTAAAACACTCTGGCATCGCAGTGTTGCCCCAAGACTTTGGACATTTGGTTAAGCTTAAGAGGTTGAACCTATCGAGGACTCCACTCAAAAAAATTCCTCGCGATGCACTATCTAGGTTCTTGAGCGTGGAAAGTTTGCTCATGTCTGGGACTAGCATAAATTGGGCAAAAGAAAATGAGCAGAAACATGTCAATTGTGCCACGCTTCATGAGTTATCAAACTTGACACACTTGGCTCATCTCAAAATCAACATTGATGACATCAATTCTCTGCCACAAGAATGGAGTGGGCAATGGCCAACATTGAGTAAATTCTCAATTTCCATTGGCCAATTTGATTCAAATTCAACTTACTTTACACCTATCAAAAGGCAGGTCCAAATTCGAGGAAGCCCTAACTGCACATCTTGTCTTAAAATGATGGTAACACAGGCGACAGTATTGTCTCTGAATGAGACAAATATAAGAAATCTTTCTCTGGTAGTAGGTGATTCAAAGAGCTTACGGAATATTTATGCTAGAAATTGTAGTGAAATGGACTGCATTATAAACTGCACAGAGGTAATGGATGAATCATTGCAAACTATTGAAAAAATGACTCTCTTTGGACTGCCCAAACTGGAGAAGCTTCTCGAAGGACAGGTGCCGCCTGGAATCTTTCGGCGACTGAAATATGTGCTTATCAAAAAATGTAACAAAATCAAGCGTCTTTTCCCCTCTGCGGTGGTAGATAATCTTGCTCAACTAGAGACCCTTACTGTTGACGAGTGTGAAAGTTTGGAGGAGATCATAGGAGGGGATGAATCATTCCTGCCTGACAATCCACTCCCAAGTTTATACTCTATCCGGCTTTACAATTTGAAAGAACTTAGAAGCCTCATTTGTTGCTCCACATTGGCCTTGCCTGCCTTGAAAACATTTGTTGACAAATGTTGTCCAAAATTGAGGTTCCCTGAGTGTCCTAGTATAACAAATATCAAGAACAGGTCTCAGCCTGTAAGGAATGACAGCTCTTCATCTAGACCTTCTTCAACGCAATAACAAGGGACACTACGCTTCCAACATCTTCCGCCATTGCAAAGGAACAAGTACATTTTTCCTTTCATCTTTCTCATCTCTATCCTTCTTTTTTTTCCATTTCTCCTCGTTTAATACTAATGCATTTTTTCCTTGTTTTTCTTTTTTTATTTACTGTCCATATTGGCTTCGCCAGATCAAAGACAACCATTGCTCTCCACTGAATTCAAATTTTCCCTCCCTTACTCCCTAGTCTCTTTCCAACAGCAAAAATGGAGTCCACATTGCTGCCCTGTAGCCTGTAGCCGAGAGCGAACATAGTCTCGCACAGTTACACATGTGAGTAGATTAATCTCTCAACCTATGTACTTTCTATAAAACTACTACTTATCATCATATCCACATCTCCACGTTCTAAGCTTCATTTTGTTTCTTTTCTTACTTCCATTTCAGTTTGATATCGGTTTCCTAGTGGTTCAACCCCAATTCAACTTTGACCTTTACCAGATGTAATTCAGTAAATTTTAAAATCTTTTCAAAGTTCAATCCTTAGAAAACTCTTAATGACCCACTGTTCAAAAGGATTCGGACAGTTAACCCTTAATAAATTGAATCTACAGTTCAACAGGAAAGGGCAAGGGAACTCACATGAAGTAGCATGTGAGAAGTTCGGAGAAGAGGTTGTTTAATGCCTATTGCAATTCCTAAGCCCCTTCTTATGCGTTCTGTCAATCCAGCATTTCTAATTGAATACTTGTAACAACGTAGAGATGGATACTACCATCCACACTTGAGGCAGTGAATATTACTAAATTTTGCTTGTTTATCCCATCTCTTTTAGAATGAAAGCAGACAAATTATCGATTGTGAACCAGTTCAGTGTGATTATTTTTCAAGAAAGCATGTGTTCTTCAATGTTCTATAAGTGATGTTATTGTTTGCCACTTGATTTAGTCCAATGGTGAGATTAACTCGAAACGGGTTCAAACTTGATAGGGATCTATTTAATGAGTAGATGAGTAGGAGGAGTTAAAAGTGTTGTGGGGGCTCTAGTGGGATCAAGCTACATGAGGCACCAGAAGTGGAGAAATGGAAGGAGGTCCAAAGAATTTCATCCATGTATAACAAGATAAGCTACATTCCATTTGACCCAGATTGCCTTCATCTGCTTTCCTTGTCGATGAAAGAAAATCTACTCTTATTTGCTATTAGCAGCAAATTCTTTGAGGCGATGCCATCACTTCAAGTGCTTGATCTAAGCAATACATCCATCAAGAAGTTGACATTTTCTTCATCTTCATTGATGAATTTATGTGCACTCATCTTAAGGAATTGTCGTTCCTTAGAAACAATACCATCTCTGCGATTGGTAAAGAAACTTCAATTGCTGGATCTAAATAACTCTGGCATCAGATTGTTGCCCCAAGATATTGGAAACTTGGTTAAGCTTAACAAGTTGGATATGTCCAGAACTGCACTTAAAACAATATTTTTTGGATTTCCAGGTTTTGTGATGTGGAATATGTTGGACATCTGCCTTATTTCAGTGTTTTTAGAGATTGGTAATTTATCAGGGTAGTTGGTAATTCTATCATAAATCATGAGATGAGTGAATCTATAGTTCATCTAACTTTTGAGTAGTTTTTTATGAAGGCTAGCGATCTTTCCACGGGCACTTTGTGTATACAGATACGGATTTTACCGTGATGCCTATTTTGCCCTTAACCTACCGTATTAAAAATGTAAAACAATAGGAATGTCAGAAATCGGCTCACCAATCGGATCCCTTACTAGTTTTTGGCGAGCTGATTTACTGTTCATGGGTGATTCAGAGAGCCGAATTTACCATTCACATGTGATTGGAGAGCCGAATTTACTATTCACGAGTGATTCGGTGAGCCAATTTTACTCTTGGCGCGAGCCGATTTCTAATATTCTTAGTGTTTTACATTTTCAGTATGGCAGGTGAAGGGTAAAATGGGCATCACGATAAAGCCCATGTCTGTATACACAAAGTACCTGTGGGAGGATCGCTTACCTTTTATGAATGGTTGAATTTAGTTGCTTTCAAAATAGATGATGGATTCACTTATTTTCATGATAGAGGAGAATGATAACATATGATCGGTACTCAATTTTATTTACTATTTATATTGTAATACCTTTTATTTTAAAAATAAAAAAGACGTAAATCTACTTTCGAATGCCTATGACTTTGACTATTATGTTTATCAATATTTTTTAACAGCTGGAGTTTTTTTTAATAATCATAGAGTGGAGATTGGACTGACTGAAATAATTAAATAGTAACAACTAACAATAAGAAACATTTAGTTACACTTTCCAAAGTTCCAGCTATATTAAACTATTAGAATTTGAATTCATTACATGTGGATGAAAACCAAATGTTGAGGACTTTTCTATATGATCATTAAAATATGCTAACTCACATGACTCCATTATGTGGATCTCAAACCTCCTCCTCTTGATTCTAGAGTCAAAATTATTTTTTAAAAAGGTGGACCTCATATGTCTCCTACGGTGTCAAAATCATTTATCTTTGGGCAGGTGTCACAAACGTTTGCATTGAAAAACCCGAGCGTTCTGACAGGCATTGTCAAGTAATAGACCCTATTCAATGATCACAAAGATTATATAAATGAATAGTTATCATGAGTCTATTGTCCTTTAAAAATTTGGCCCATTTAGTTATGATAGTCTTTACTTTTTTAAAGATTAAAATGAATCATTACATAAATATTTTAACTTATAATAATTCAACAAAAATAATAAATTACATATATATATATATATATAGAAACCGTGTATCTCAATATGAAAAACCACTGTAGCTTCCCCTTTCCTTTTTCTCTCTATTTTATTCTAGACAAATCTTTCAAGACTAAACCTTTTTCAATACAAATAATTTTGGAGCATTCCAGACTTTTAAATGTTAAATAGTCGACGAGTTTGCATCATTAAGATGCTTTGTGTCATCCTCCTTAAATAGTTGCAGAGCGCCAGTCTCACAAAGTCTCGGAGAGAAAGAGAGGGAGAGAGATGAGCAATGAAATTGAGGCTTCCATGAGTAATCACGAGGATGTTGTAATAGATGTGATTGCTTGGGAGAAATCCATGAAAAAGAAGCTGGAAGAGTACACAAAAGAGCCGACGGAAGAAGAAGAACCAATCCCAACTATCTACAGAGTCCCTGAAAGAATACGTTGGGGTGTGAATGATCCATATGAGCCTCTGGTGCTTTCAATTGGCCCATACCATCGGGGCAAGCCAACGCTTGAGGCCATGGAGAAGAACAAATGGTTGTGTCTACGTCAAGTGTTGTCTAGAAACAAGAAGCAACAGGAGCTACAAGACTACATTGTGGCAATTAAGGAATTAGAGGTGCGGGCAAGAAGCTGCTATTCAGGAAAGAAGGAGATCAACCTCATCAACAGTAAAGACTTTGTGGAAATGATGCTACTCGATGGTTGTTTCATAGTGCAGCTTCTCAGAGAAGAATATCAAATTTATCACTTAGAACTGCTAGTTAGATTTGACATGCTCTTGTTAGAAAATCAAATTCCATTTTTCATTCTTGAATGCATATCTGATCTCTCCATCACCGATGATAGACGTGAGATTCCCATCATGGAACTGGCCAAGAAATTTTGCTCCATTATGTTATTTCAAAGCACACGAAAAGAGGCAGAAATCTCTCATATTGATTCTGTTCATCATTTACTCCATATGTTTCACATGTTTCACACTTTTACCCCTCAACTCAATCACTACAATACCCGTTTGCAAAATGAACTCGTACACTTGAAATCAAAGTTGATGGATCTACTCTCATCAATTCTAGTTCGTTTCAGAGATCATTTTCTTGTAAGATTTCAAAAGAGGCGGACTTCGTCTACTACTGAAGGAACGGTTTTCTTCGACATGATCCCTAGTGCCATAGAGCTCCATGACGCAGGCGTCAAGTTCAGAAAGAAAAGGGAGTGGCATAACCTTTTAGAGGTGACCTTCGAAGATGGAGTCATTGAAATTCCGCCTTTATTCATATCTGATGCTTCTGAGCCTGAATTTCGAAACCTGATCGCCTTCGAGCAATTGTACCCTTTTGCAGGGAATCAATTCTCTCAATACGCTATGTTCATGGATCATATTATCAGCACTTCAAACGACGTGGAACTACTCCACAAGAAGGAAATTATGGAATACGAGGTCGGCAGCAGTGAAGATGTCGCGAATCTCTTCAACAAGATGAATAGATGGGTCATAGTTGATAGAGGTCCTTTCACGCTTATATACAAGAATGTGAACAGTTACTGCAAAGAGAAGAGGCATCAATGGCGGGCAAGCTTGGTTCGCAACTATTTCAATAATCCATGGTCTGCTATTTCCTTAGTAGCTGCAGCCATCCTTCTCATCTTAACCTTCATTCAAACCTACTTTTCTGGCTATTCTGTTTTCCACGCTTGATGTCAGAATCCGGCACCAACCACTTCATATTATTTGGACCATGGGTCATGCAAGAGACCTATCATCACTCCCATTCTTAGATGCATCATGTACATTTCTTTCTATTATTGTATTGTCTTTTGTCTCTCATCTCTTTTTTTTTTTTTTTTTTACTGTTTTCATTTTAAGATTAGGTTTAACTCTTCTCAAATTTATCTGATACACAAAGCTTTGAGGTGGTTTAATACATTCATAAAATTAATCTTACCGAAGATACTCATGTTATATAGTAGAAAAAATAAAGGTACTCATTTTATGACAAAGGTGATTTCTTTAGCATTTTCTATGTATAATGATTTTGTTTTTCAATTACGAATCTAATAACTAATTTCACTATCACTATATGAATTAGATCCACACACAATTTAAACCCGTTTTGAGATATAAAGACAATTAAAGCTTGTAACCTTTAAAATCATATTTAGAATGACTTGTCTGATTAGAAAGTTAACACACTTCATATACAAAGGCATGCCATATCTATTCTCATCATCTAAGATAAGTCATATAAAAAGTTCACCGTTTAAAAAAAAAACCATTTAAAAAGTTGTCATCTCATTCACGAAGAACTAATTCACAATAGATTATATTTTCAAATTTATCTTGGTGAATCCTTTCATGCTCAAATTTTTGAATCAATTCCTTAATTAACGTGGTTAATAACTTTTAGAGCTTAGTATAAAGAGGACACGTGGCATCAGACATACAATTCCACGTGTAAAAAGCAAGGGACTTATACTAATGAACATATGATAAGTTTAGAGAAAGGTTATGCATGCACAAATGGATATAGTCTATGAAGAGTGACCCGTTGGGATTGAGTAATTGACCTTATGACCTCGCTTCATGAGATGGACATCTTGATTGCCAAACCAACCCCTTGGAGTTAATATGACGTCATTTTGCAAGTTCACCAATATGAAATGATTGTTTATATATAGATAGGTAATTTTATCAGAGCCATTATTGGTATACAAGCAACACTCTTAGATGTTGATAATATTATATCTTGATTAAGAATTCTCCGAATCACATAGGAAACCGGTCAATGAAAACCAATTTACCAAATTCAACAATGGGTGGTGGGATAAATGTTTACCCATTTGGGTATAGCTTAACTGGTAGCCTCCCGCTTCAGAAAGCGAGAGGTTGCGGGTTCGAGCTCCCATGGCCTAACCTTAGTGTGTCTTAAGGGTAGTGGGCTTACCCGTAGGGGTTTTAAGCTCGGTATCCCGCAGTTTCCCACACGTAACTAAGTTAAAAAAAAAAAGATAGTATATTTTCCCTGTGAATATGAAAAGCACATACAATTTTATATGGACAAAACTCCATTGACTGACAACTCTGTGCGCCATTGAGTAAAAATAAAAACTATTTCTCTAATCTGTAATAAATCGCCTCAAGTTTTAACTCCATTATCTTTTAAAATTCATTAACTTGGGCCTTATTTTTAGTGTTCAATGCTTAGACCTTATTGGACCTCATAAATAGAGCCTCACACGAGGGATGTTGGACTGATGATTTAAAATCATTAGGTTATCATAGTCTTTTGATTTTACTCTGTACATTATTGTTATTATTATTAAAATAAACAAGTAACTCATCATGGTTAGATCAGGCCCATATTACAATTAAAAAGTTTGAGCCATGTGCAAGACCAGATTAACTCGAACTAGTTTAACCTGAACACATTCCGGATTGTATTTCTAGGGACTTATATGTGCAAATTCAAGCCCAAATTGTGTATATGCGCTTATTTGGTCTCGGACCCATTTGGGCCTAAAGTGGAACATTTCTTTATTATTTTGCAAAATATAAATTATCTATCACACAAAATTATTAGATTTTATAATTTATGCTCAATTTGGGCTTTTGGAACAAACTCAGATTTTTGATGTACCAAACCTGACAAAACCAAATTCTAATTCGAGCCTAAAATTTTAATATGAAAATAGCCCAACCTAAGCCCAAGTCATTTTCAAAACAAATATTTTTCAGATTTTTAAGTGGACTCAAGTTAGGCCCAATCTAAATTGTACCTTTAGTTGTAACTCTAAACATGAATAAAATGTATTTTAAGTCAAAGATATCATCAACACATTTTATGAAGCGTTTTTTATTTAAATTGAAAACTCATTCAATGTAACTTATTTGATAGGAACATGACAAGTATATTCATTAAATTATAGGAAAATTAAATCAGTTATTTGCATACATGAGATGATCACTGGTGTATTAAGTTGCTGTGTGCATTTAGGCATGGGTTTCACCAATGAAATCATTATGGGCTGTTGACAATGTCTAAAAATGTATTTGCTTAAGTATGCGGCCCACTAAACTCATCTTGATCGAATTGATCAAGTCATAGTTTTAAACACCGTAAAATTTAAAAATTTAACAAACAATTTAAAATGGTTAAATTTTGAAAGACTAAAAATATAAGGGGATACAAAACATGGCTTCTGAGATGGTTTTAGATTGATCTTGTGCCCCATGTAGTTGGCTGTAATAAAAAAAAAAAAGGCCATTTGAGTAGAGTATATATAATGTTTCACCTTCATATACTTGTTTCATCTTTTAGTTTTAAAATTTTAAAAATTGAAAGTTTATATTTATTTAAAATTATAAGTTCAAAATTGCAAAGTATAAATAATAAATTCATAACAAATTGTTGGTGAGTATTACTTAAAAGGTCATGCTTGGCCTAACACAGTTCTTTATCAGTTTATCCACCCCGTCGAAATCCTTTAATCAAGGATATTCATAATACCAAGATAACTCCTAGTCAGCTTAAGAAAACGGTTCTGTGAGAGTTTAGAAGGTTGTTGTTTCCTACTTTAGAAGGTTTCTTTAGGATAATGGTTTTGTCCTAGTTTAGAAGGTCTCTTTCAAAGGAGAAGAAAGACTCCCCAACCCAGATACTTCCACTTCTCTTCTACCGCTGCCTTTGTTCTCCTGTATAAATAAGTTAGGGAGATTGAACTAGGTGTAACATACAGTTCCTAGTTTCTACATTTCAAAATCCCTCCTCTCTCTCTCTCATTAGTCTAATACTTGAAGCAGTCATCCCTGAAGCAAACATGGCATGGGTGGAGACGAAGGAAGATCAACTGTCCTTTAGATCGTGTTATTTAGTTCCCAAACCTGACATGGAGTTTTCCACGGCAAAAATCAGAATCAACCATCAAATTTTAGTGCAATGGCTACTGCATTCCCAAGAGGGAGGGCTGCAAGGTCTTCATTCAATAACGAGTACCAAGTCTGAAACACACAATTTGGTACTCAACCATTATTTGCAACCTCACACATCTTGTCGGGATATTCAGGAGATAGCATCTCACTTTTGCATCAGCGATGGGAAACGAGACAGTTTTGCAACTTCGGTTACTTATAATCTTGTTCAATCAGCAAATCTTGTTCAATCCGGTTGTTTTGCAGAAAAGTGTCCGGTCCAGCTTCGATATGAAATTTGTTTAAAGTCCAATGTGATGTACACATATGGGGAGGAAGAGATGATGGGTTCAGTCCTTTATGAGTCTTTTGAGTCTGCCCTGCAGAACATTCTCCGCTCCGCTTCTCCGGCGTCGACAGATGCAGTCAAAAGACTGAACATGAACAATTTCAAGCAAGCCAGTTTGGAGATATGATGTGTGTAATCTGCCAAGAAGACTTCTCTGCAGGCCAACAAATCATAGAGATGCCCTGTAATCATATATTTCACACCAATTGTTTGCTTGATTGGTTGAATGAACGACATTTTTGCCCATTATGCAGGTTTGAGTTGTCAAGCCAACAAGTTTAGGACTCCGTTATCTGCCTGTTGAGTAATACGACCCACATCATGTAAATCATATCATATCAACATAATATTTTTATCAGTTCATTCTCCTGCCCTTCTTCCATTTTTTTTAACCCCCATTTTTTTACTTTTCTTTTGTCTCTGGCACAGAATTTGTTGTTTGGAAGATGTATTTGGGTGAAAAATGTGTAGAAACTAAAAGAAAATCTCTCAATAGGAGACATGAGACTTCTATCAAAAAGATTTGCCATTGGATTGACATGGGCTAAGCTCGCTTTATTATAATGCAATCATTCTTCTAGAATAGTTTTAAATCTAAGTGGAAAGTATTGTCCCCAAAGTATGAGTTACACCAACTACTCCCATGTGTCTATATTAAAGAATCAATTGAGATACTAAATACAGAGAAATCTTTCTAAGAAAACTACATGGTTTCCAATCTCCAACTTTCTTGAAAGACTCTGTTATTGGTGTGACATATACTGAAAGACTCTGTTATTGGTGTTGCATACATAAGTCAGCTTGTGCATATTATTGAGTACTCTGTTTGGGTTAGTACTCAGGTCTCAAGAGTTTTTTTTTTTCCCTATTGGCCAAACTGACTTGAGAAAATCTTTGGTCTTTAAACTATACAACTGATCCAATCCTAAACCTTATGAGTTAATAACAGAAGATTGTATATACTATTTGAACCAAAGGAAATATGAGACTGTTATTTTTGAAGATGCAAATAGAATTTAGGCAATAAGCATTTAAAAATAATTTGAGAGAAATGTACTAATTGCAATTAAATACTGATCATTAACTTAAGGGTGGCCATTTAGACACTCTACTTTTCTTTTAAGAAATACCACATTTCAAAATTTTGTATGAAAACTACTATTTTGTCCCTCTGCTTTTTTAAAAAGACAATTCCTCTACACAAAATTGAGGGGCAAAATGATAATTTCACATAAAATTTTGAAATGGGATCTATCTTAAAAAAAAAGTTAGGTGTCTAAATGACTACTCTAACTTAATTATATAGTGGATAATGTAATTTAGTCTCTATTTTAAGGTACACTAGTCAAGAAATGTGTTCCGCTGCTCATAATTAACATATTTAGTAAAAGTCCAAACACTCTCATTTATAAAAGATCTATTTCGCATCACAACTATTAATATACATAATGATAAAGGAAATTCTCATTAAAAAATGTGGATTTTCTCATTATTATTTTAAAAAAATTATAAAAATAGTTAAAAATGGCTAAAGTTTTTATGAAAATTTAGCGTTATATTTTCCACCTTACTGTATGATTTTATATGGAACAACTAATATTTTCACTAACTATTAAAATGTTCAATCTCACCATATAAAAAACAATATGTATAACTAAAAGGTCTCCATGTTTAATCATGGTGTTTTAGATATCATTTAGCAATATCTTTCCATAATCCCATTGCCTCCTTTTGGAAGAAAGCCCCAAAGCTTTCCTTCGTTGCCAACAGTTAGTGGTAGTCTTTTCTTCAAATTTATTATTTTAATATATATTTTTTTTAAATTAATTTTATTGTCTTAAAACATGACTTAATTAATCCATTTTGGTAATTTTTAGTGGATAATATATTGAAAAAAAAAAAAGTCATTCCATCGAGTCTAGCATCATTCCATTTAATTTCATATATATTACAGACATGACCCATCGTTGTAATCTTCATGACAATGCAGAGTAATTACTATATTCTCATTACTTACTAATAAGTACACAAATCTTTCTCTATAGAGATAGAGAGTCACTCCTTTAATTGAAAGACAGTTCGAAAGTTAAACAACCATAAATAATTGAAAAGCAATAAAAGCGTTGGTGCACCAATCACTTCTCTTATTATTATGTTGTTAATGTGCAGTGCAGCAGCAAAGACCATCTCCAGAACAATAGCCCGCAACCCAGCCATGGTCGATGCATGCTTGGTTGCAGTTAGGAAAACGGAAGCATGTTCCCAAGCAGTTGCTCGGACGGCTTTGTGCGGCTGCAGATGAAGCTGCAGTAAAATAAAAATTAAATTAAATAAAGATTATAATTGAATAAAGATATACTCTTTTGTTTTACCTTATTGAATCCAACTCAAATCCTTTTATTACTGACCCAACATGATTCAAATTTTATCTAATTCAAAAAACATAAAAATAAACCTGACCTATGAATGTTTATGAAAATATAAAAAGAAGTTAAAAATGAGATGAAAATACTGTTTTTAACAAAAAAAAAATGAGACATACGTGTGAGGCCATTGAGCTGTGAAAAATTGAGATAATGGACTATTTTTTTTAATTTATGCTGATATGCATGGGTTTAAAACAATGGGTAAAAAAAATAATATTTAAATTGTATTTTTCAATACGGATCAAAACCCCTTTACCCAATCAAAAATGGATTTATTTTAAATTTGTTTATCTTGATTTTTTTAAAATACACATCACTTGATATTATATGAAGGGGAGGGAGAGAGAGGCTTACAAAAGACTGATAATAAGATCAATCCCACAACAAAAATTGCAATGAAAATTCTGCTACTGAACTTTTGTGAGGCCATTGTGGACTGTTCTTGATGGGTTCTCTCTTCTCAATGTAATGGAGTGTACTGAATAATATTTTGGCTTTCTACCCCTTTTATAGATTCAGTTTCATCTGTGTATTTATCATAATGGAACAAAATCTCTTCGGATCTTATTAGGTATTATGGATCTTCTCTGATGTTCTTGCAGATCTTTTTTGCTACACTTGTCAACATGAAAAAGCACTTTTGTTTCTTTAACAGTTTTGGTTTTATAATGATTCTTATCTTGGAATTTGGATTATAACTTTTTGTGTGACCTCTAATTCGACTCTTAGCTATTTCTGTGTCCAATCTATGTAGATATGGTTTCTTCCTTATTCGACTTGCATCTGTAACTGAGGCTCAAATTTCATTTCAAATGAGAGGCAGGTGTAGATAGTTGATAAACCTTTGGAGAATAGCTCGATTGATGCGTGTAACAATCTCATGATTATGATGGCTATGTATCAAAGAAGTAGAAAAACCAATCCACTGCTGTGGTACATGTAGATAAGTGTGATACAGGCAGGGAGATTGGAGTGGAGATGTTCCAAGTTAAATCTCCAAGAGGAAGTCAACTTCTTTGAGGAGATGAATTCTTTCTAAAACTGAGTTCGGATGTATTCAGTTAAATTTGGTGTCATGTCGGGCACTCTGGGTTATGGTAACTCAAACTTTTGGTTGTTTGAGTAAATGCTTTATTTTCATTGAAAATAAATAAAATGATTTGTCGATTGAGAAGGGAAAATTTCGCATTTTCTTATCATTGGGAAATGGATTTTTGGAAGAAAATGGTAGTGCCTCTTTTTCTTCATAGAGAGCTCTTATAAGTGCCTGATAAGTATCGTATCGAGCGATACATATCGGGTTTCTAAGGGCCAATATATATCGGGTTTCTGAGGGCCAATATGTATCGTCCAACAGTACATATCGATTGTACATTGCATGCTTGTTCTTCAGATATATGATTTTTTATCTATCCGTTGTATTACTAAAACTCTCTCTCCCCTCACTTGCATCATGTACTTTACCCCACAAGTATGAGATAAGGTTTTCATAAGAGCAGTGTTGAAGAGTGGAGACCAAAATCCAGCACTTCACAGGCAACTTGGGCCTAATTCGGCCTGTCTTGTAATTTCTTTTAGGACAATCAATGGCTCCAATCAGCAAATATAATGCAATCTCAATCTAATGAAATTCAGGAAATTTAATGTATTCTAACTATTGGCTTGAGCATCATAGATAAAATTATTTATTTATAGATGTTATTTTTATCTTAAAAAAATCTGCATTTTCAATAGTGAAACAATCTTCATGAGCTATCAAACCATCTAATCCTGCCTCTATCATAGCCAGTCAAAGCAGCCATGCTGAGGCCTGCCCCTTCCGAAAGCTGATATCAATGCCACAACCACATGTAGTATTGATTTTGAAGGATACAATTACACCCTCAGTTACAAATTTGTCTGCTTAGATCCAGGCAGATATACAAATGTTAGTAATATTGGCATTTTTCAGAAAATCTATCAAGGCCAACATTTGTCAAATCTCAGCTGAGTCAGCTGGCAAGGCCAATATGACCGATTTACAAAACTCAGATCACAACTCCCTAAACACCCACATCATCGAGAGAACAAGAATGGCAACATATGCAAGAGAAACACAAGTGCAACCTTGAGACTAAATCAATGACCTACATTAATAATGAATACAAATTACAAGGGGGAATGAAAAAACTGTACAGTGGAATGAAGGGATCGGACCAAGGCTTGATTAGGACTAATCAACAACTTTCCAGTTCAAAATAGGAAGCCGTGAAATAAATCGGAATTGAATCATTAGAAAAATGAATATGAAGGATTTATCCTTCTCACCGATCCCATGTTGCCTGGAAAACAAATGGTCTGCTCTTTAGCCACTGAACCATCTCCATATCCAGTCCCGATTTATTGAAAACTGCATCCAGCATGGGGCTGCCAAGTATTCGTGGGGTGCTCTTGAATGTCCATATGCGGTCCTTGGGCCATGTTCTTTGAGGATATTTCTCCTGAAAGCAACAATCAATGGTTTTGACAACTCGGACTCAACAAAACAAAAACAATGACTCATGAAGTAGGAACCATATTTAAATAAGTTTAAATTTATTTTAAATGAATAAAAGCATGAAAATAATTTAGAAAATAATCTGCTAACTTTTTCTAAACAATCAAGTGACAAACATATCATATATTTTAATTAAGTTTCAAGAAGAGGACGTGTGGTGACACCATAGTCAATCTTAGAAAAGAATATTGAAAGTTACTAAGAGAATCTATTGTAAAGAGTTCAACACAATGCAAGTGTCCTACACAGATGCAAGTGTCTGATATAAAAGTGTCACATTTTGATAAGTCAGTGGAACATAGTTCTAATAGAATCATAAAATACTGTTCCTTATCAAGACAAAAGTGCACTTGTACCTATGCCAAATCTACTCATCTCAAGGATTTCAAATGCTGTCTTCCACTCTTGCCATTCACATTGGGCAGCAAAAATTGGAAATCACATTTTATGGATAACCATTTTTGCAAACTTTTTTTTTTATGACCAAAGTGTCCAGAGGTCTTACCTATACTTGGACATGGCACATTTTAACTCGACTAGTCTTTGGGGCATGTACAAGCCTCCCAATCCCACACAAACTGGGTAAGCAACTTCGGGGAGTGGCTCAGAGGGGTGTTGAGCGTGAATAGAACTCAAGACCTCCCTTCATGAGGGGAGCTTCTTGACCGTCGGCCCAGAGGGGTATTGAGCGTGAATCGAACTAAAGACCTCCCTTCATGAGGGGAGCTTCTAGACCGTCAGACCAACCCCCTCCTGTGTTCATTTTTGCAGTCTTTTTGCCAATCAATGTTGGTGAGATCGGTGACAATTTATTGTGGGCCTATTACCCATTTAATAGAAACTCCCATTAGAGAGTCTTGCTAAGAAGTCTCACCAGCCTAACTGTTTTTTATTTTAAAATGAAAAACTCTAACAAGACATTTTTTACTAAGACTTCATACTGAGACTGCCCTTTAAATAAATTTTTGCACTCTATATTGCCAGATGTGATGTAAAGAAGACCATATGAGTAGGGTGCATATAAAGTTTCACCTCCATTTCATCAACCTATTTCTTCATTTTAAACTTCTACAAAATCAATAATTATATTCATCAAAACTTAAAAAGGCCAAGAATACATGGATAGGATGATCAGATGATAGTGGAAGTTTACACACTTCGTATCCATGTGTTAACCTGTCCAAAGCACCCCACTATGGAGGGCCTATCATCCATTCAATAGGAAGTGTCATTAGAGTCTTGCTAGGGAAGCCTTCCAAACTCTTTTGATGAAAAACTCTAATTAGATTTCTTTTTCTAAGACTTGATATCGAGACTGCCCTTCAAATGGATTTTGGACCCCATCAAGTGTGATATAAAGAGAACCATATGAGTAGGGTATATACAATCTTCTTTTTTTGATGATGGTAGACCATCTAATCATCCTATCAATTGATTTTAAACTTTTAAAAATCAATGACTTATATTCATCAAAACTTAAAAAACCAACATTACATGACTAGGATGATCAAATGATAGGTGGAACTTTACACACTTCATATCTACGTGGTAAGATGTCAAAAGCACCAAGCTATGAAGGGCCTATGATCCATTTGATAGAAAAGTATCGTTAGAGAGTCCCACTGGAGAAGTCTCTCAGGCCTAAATCCTTTTTTATCTCTATTCTTCCAGCATATGCCAAAACATCATTAATTGGACCGTAACCAGTCCCAACAAAACTACACGCTTTTGAAACATGAAAAAATGAATAAATGACAAACACACGCACACCCTAGTCACTGGATTTTAGAAAATTCTTACCATACTCGAGAGCATAAATTTGATGGTTCTTGGACCATAGACACACTTCTGCAATGGTTTCTGAGATTTTACATAAAAGGAGGCAATGTCGGGCAGTGACAAGCAACCCCTTCTTGCTCTTGCTAAGTTACAATCTGGTTCTGCATTTGTCTGGATATGCCAATAAATCAACTGTCCTAAGCAATAGTTTTCTCCATATGTCTTACAATATTCTTGGAAGCCTGTCCCCAACTTATCAGCATACTTTGGACCCAAGTCGAGGGGGCTAATATATACAGGTGGAGATGTGATAGACTTGTAACCCTGAAAGCAACAGTATTTGTCAAAAATATTATGATTTTTTTTTAAAAAAAAAATGATTATATGAGTGATTAATAATTTAAGTGATGGATTAGAATTTTTTAGTTATACTCTGAAGAGAAAATGGCTTGAAAATTAGTAGAGCAATGAATTTAGAGACCACAACTTCAACGGAAAAGAGAAAAAGAAAGATGAGCTGATTAAAATTGAAAATGACTCAATATTACAATATGATAAATTTTGATACTTTTAGTGCAACTGTCCAACAAAATCGAGGATCAAATTCAGATATATAAGAAGAGAGCAAGGTTGTATGCTGCAGACATCCCAGCATACAAAGTTTATTAATTGGAGGAGAAGAAGAAGGCCCACATCTCACCGTGGGTTGATACAACCGAGGATGGACTTAATCAACAGTAACTAACTGAAACAGAGAATGGGAAGTGGCTGGAAAACAGGATACTGGGTGGTTACTAAGTTTAAGGGTCTGGGAGTGTGTTTTATAATAGGGGATGGGAAGTAGCCGGAAAGCAGGATACTGGGTAGTTATTAGGCAACTAAATTACCGCAGTTATTTAACCGTTTAAGGGTTTGGGATTGTATTTTATAAATAGGACTATAATTAGATTAAAAAAAAAAGCAATGAATGAAAGAAATATTTTTCTGCCTGAGGTATGTTGGAATCAAACCTCCTGTGAAGCATTGTGACAAATACCGTTCTCGAGATATTAACGGCAATTGGTAATAACGGGATATTTTTAAATTCTCGGATTTTTACCGGAAATTTAATGGGAAAATCTCGCGGAAATTATAATATTTAAAAAAATAAAAAAATAGAATAAATAAAAAAATTAATGAAATAAAAATGATATAGGGAATTTACCGGGATATTATCGCGTTATTAACGTTTATTGCGTTTTTAACGCGATTTTATCGGGAATTTACCGAAAATTTATCGTCGTGGCGGTAAAAACACGTTTTTAACACGGTAATGGTATTTTGCCGATAAAAACGCGGTAAATTTGAAAATAACGCCGATATTTGTGACAAGGCTGTGAAGGAATTAATGGTGTGAAGCCAGAGAGTGATTCCATCCTATTTCTGCTTTTTTTTTCTCCCAAGGCATTTCTCTTGATCTTCCTTATAGTTATTGTTTGCATGTGAAACTGATTTAAAACCCATTTAAAAGCCATCACCTAACCCAAATTCCATCTTTTAGATGGGTTTCAACCCCAACCTTCAACAATCAAATTCATTCTTTTCCTTTTGGTCTACTTGATGTATAAAAACAAATTACCCGTTGCTGGAAAATTTTCAGATTGTCAAAACTCTAGGCACATTAATTATTCATGCTGAATTTTTATTCTCTAAAAAATACTTAAAGAGGTTAGGAGAATTTGCATTGGTTATTGTATTGATTTCCTAGGCTGTGGAAGTCCAAAATTCCATGGACCCCTCACGGATAATTCTAAAGTATAGTATTGTGGGCTTGTGACGTGGCTTTGAACTTTTACACATTTTACCTACGTGGGATTTCTTATTTGCACATGATTAGTATAATATTTTATAATTTGATTGCCTTGGTAACTTTTGTTAATCTCAACTCATTAGATTTTAGGCCATTGCATAGTCCCACATCAGGTTGGCTAAAGAATACCATGTTCATTAAAGGAGACATACTATAAAATGGCCATTTGGTGACAAAAGTAAAATGAATGGTAATAGAAAAGAAGATGAAACACAAAGGGGTTGGAATGATGGCCAGGAACCTGTTTCAGTAAGTAAGAGTCTTAAGTTCGATTCCACCTTCACCCCAAGGGGCCACTCTCCGTAGAGTTACCCGGTGTATGTAGGTGACTGGCCCTTTGGCTCTTAGAGCACCCGTAGTGCCTCTTAGGCCTCTTGGTCATAAAAAAAAAAAAAGACAAGAAGATGAAGAAATGCCACATATAGCGAAATTTCACATGATGCAGTTAGGAACGAGAGTACTCACCCGAACTTTGAAGAAGCATTTTGTGTGTGCATACATGTGAATCAAATCAGCAGCAGCATCATGGCGGCATTTGTACGTACAGGGCAGATTCCGAATCTCATCTCTCAACCTGATTAAAAGTGACAAGAAAAAAATCAAATTAAAAATAAGAACATTAAAATCATAACACTTGATGCATTTGAGAAAAAGTAAAATACTATGTTATATGGGTAATAATATAAGCATTGAAACAAAAAATTGGTACAAGACACTTCATTAGCAAATCCTATAATATATCATTCAATTATTTTTAGGATTCAGCATAGTATGAATAGATTCAGATAACATTTGTTTTAAAAATGAAATATAAAAGTGACACTAATTAAAAATTACACACAAAATCTTCTAAAAGCATTAAGTAAAAAATATTACAGTATTTTAGTTAGATTTCAAAAGAAGAAACAGTTTCAAGTAAGGCAGTAAGGGTCTTCATTTGTCCAAACCCAACCTAAAAAAAGGGCATGGACAAAGATTTTTGTCCAAGAGGCCGAGTTCGGGCTTCTTGGCCCGATTATTTGTGTACATATTTTTTGTTTTTTTGTTTGTTTTATAAATTGAAAATCTAACCATATATATCGAAAGAATACGTAAAAATGAAAAAGTTAAAATTTCATCTCAAAAATCAATTTCTAGCCACTCGATCTTAATAATCGAAATTATCATGTGTCATCTTTTCGAGGACGCTTGCCGACTTTGACTATCGAGATCAAGTCGCTAGAAATTGAATTTATGACTGAAACTTTAACTAGTTCTAGATACTTTCAATCTATACAGTTATATTTTCAATTTACATAACAATTTTTTTTTTAAAATGCACCAGATGCAAAACGAATGGGCTTTAATTGGACGGGCTCGGGCTTTGGCATCCAAAGCTTGTTGTGCTTGGAATGGACTCAGGCTTTTTAGTGAAGCCCGGCCGTGAATACCCCTAGTTTCAAGCCCATACATTGGATCATTTCTCCTCAAGAAATTCAAAATCCTTATTGCTTAAAGTGAAGAATGGTGCTACTGTACACCTTTCAAGTCTTGGAGTCTCTCTCTCTCTCTCCCTGAGAAATCTAAAGACATCTTTGGCAGGTAACCACAAACAATTCTAGATTATGGTACTCTCATGGCTATATAATGATACTTGACAGAATGACTGTCATTGTTGGATGGATATTTTTTTTGAAAGGTTGGTTGAACGGATATTTCCATGACTGACATCCTTCGTGCTTGGAAAGAATGTGCGAATCTTCAATAGTGTTTGTTCCATTAGTGTTGTTTCAAGCTTTTGGCTTCCTTTGTTTTTGGGAAGTTTGTAGTGGTTCCTTTTTCTCTTTTTTGTTCTCTTTGTATTTGCACCTCTGGTGCCCTTTCTTTATTAATATATTAACCATTTCAAAACAAAAAGTCATTGTTGAACAGAAATGGTATAGGTCCCATAACAGGATTGACGAACCTAAATATTTTCCCTAACAAATGACTATAGCTATACAATTGGTGGCAGGCAAATGGAGAATTGAAGTTTGAGACAATGGACTACATCTATAAAGTGCAAATTGGACAGTAAACAGAGTATATGGCATCCAAAAGGTTGCACATTATACAGATATTGAACCACCAAATAAGGACGTGTAAAAGGCTAAACAAATGTTGGACACCCAATACACAAATATTGGAACACCAAATGAGAATGTGTGTGGCCAATAAGCATAAATTGTTCAATTAAAATTCTGAATATAAAAAATTTCTGTAAATAACAAATATACAATCAGTAGTCAATGCAACAAATTACAACGAGGACTTACCACAACAAAGATTTTTTAAGCTCTCTCTGAAGATCATCAGAACCAGATGGGTCATGAGCACCTATCTTAGATTTTAAGTCACTACATGAGTCCGCCTCCATATGAGGTGCCATGCACTGTAGTAGTTCCTGAACCAGTGAATCCTCCCCCTTCCAGAGAACAGAGACTAAAGCTTCAGGACCGATCTTCTCCAATGGTGGTGGAGCTTTTCTTGGGTCCCCAAATACACATCTCATTACATATCTTACCTGAAATATCATTCCCAGTGAGCACAAGGGCAATAGCACTAAAACTTGGTCAGAGACAAATCACACAGAACACATTAAAATAATCATGTAAGACAAGAGTTAGGTGGCTGGAGACAGATGATAAAGGTAGTAGGAACGCAAATGAGACTAGCGGTGGGGTGGAAATATAAAACAAAATTAGTGACCATATACATTTTCATTACATTAGATCAGATAACTAGGAGCAATCCATCCAACTGATTTTTGTAGTCTGGAAAATCAACAACCTCCACTTCTATCCTGGAGAAAAGTGGGCCACACCTACATGTAACATGAACCTTACTAAAAAGAGCAACGAGTCCAAAAAAAGAGAGAGCCATTTACTTTTTGCATAAAAATATTCTACTGATAGTAATCAAAGCACAAGGCGCAATCATAGTGCCAACAGATCCTGGAACCGGAAGGCACATGTCTAGGCACAAGCATAATTTTGCTAGGTACACTTATTTAAATACTTTCAAATATGTGCAATTCATAGATTTGTGTCCTTATTGCATTAATATTAATGAAATGAAATAATAATCATCCAAAGAACCAAATATATTGGTAACTGAGCTTCCAAGCAAATTATATAAGCATCTATTATATCCATGCACAAATACATTATTAAATAATTAGAATTTTTTCATTAAGTACTACAAAAATTACTTCATCTGTAATATGACATCTATTAGCTATGCACACCTTTAACTACTATGATTTGATCAAGTTTTGATCTAGAATGACTAGGCAATAGATGCAATGAGCTGGACCTGGCCCAACATGATGCATGAGCAAGAATGGTCAGATGTTCTTGGAACCACATAGATATAAAATGGGCAAAGTTTGAACCTAATCCATCAAATTTGAGAAAGGCCATGCAAAAAAAAAAAAACGACCTATAAAACTCAAATTTTCATGTACTAAAATCAGAAGGTTAGGATTGCTTTTAGTGGCGGCTTCTCTCATTTTTTTTGTTGAACTTTGTTGATGCTGTTCCTCCCATACATGCCCCTGTCATCCACCGCAAATACTTTGAAGTCCTTAGAACAATTTAATCAGTCTTACTTTTGCCCCTTTTTTTAGTCTTATTTTTGCCTTCTCTAAGGCATCATCCAAAGAGAGAGCCTAAGAAAGAAAAAAAAAAATCCTAGCATTCCTCTCCTCCTTCAAAGCTGAACAAGGAATAACTGTAGAAATAGATCTATAAGTAAATCCATCCTTTGCCCAGTCTTCACCTCTCCAGATAGTACACATCCCGCCTCTACATCCTCAAGAAGAATTCTCCTCTTTCTAAGGTTGCGACCAGTCAAAACATTTCCCATTGCTTGACCCCAACAACACGCCTTAACCCAGAGGATCAACCCCTTTCCATACTAAAAATCATAAGCTAAAAGAAGATGACCTTGGTTAAGCCACTTTGAGGCAAGTACCCATACTGTAATCTCTAGTCTAATTAGAGCCCATCTCTGGGGCCTTTTCTCTCTCAAGGTAAGCTGACTCAAAGCCACAGGTCGTATTATGAGAACCTTCCCACAGTGCTATAGGAACTTGTGATCAATTTTGATATCAAACTTTACATTTTTTTTTTCTATCGACATCTAGGAGGGTGCAGTACAATTTCTTGGGTAGTACATGGCTTCCTTGACAAATTATAGCAATCTTTTTAAACAAAGGAAAGTCAGTGCAGTACAAATTTCATGGGATACTACATAGCATCCTTGACAAATTATAGCAAGCTTCGAAGACAAAGGAAAGTTGAACAAAACTATTGCTATGTTGCAAGCAATATTACAGAAATTGGAAATCTTATCATTAATCACTATAGCCATCAAATCATCCAATCATAAATCACTAGTAAGATTTTTTTGTGATTTTCTCAAAAAGGTGAAAGGATTAAAAGATTTTAGAAAGTAAAAAAATCATAAAAAATTTCACAAACAATGCAGTTTGTATTGAAACAAATATAATGTCCTCAAAAACAGTATTCAAACCATTATTGATAAACGAAAATAAAATAATGATAGTATCATATGTAAATCTTGATTGTCATTTATGTAAAATTGGTCAAAAGCACCAATTGAGAACAAAATGAGGGAAACCCATTTTGAGGTGGTTTGGGTATGTAAGTGGAAGAGCAAAGATTGCCCCAGTATATAAGTGGAGAGGTTAGAAATAGCAACCACTAGGAGAAGAAGTAGAGCAATAAAGACATGGAGTGAAGGGATACAGAAAGACATGATAGATAATAGAGTGACAAGACATTATGATTTTTGACCGGGTCAAATGAAGAAGTAGAGAAAAGCCTATTCCACATCATCATCATCATCATCATCATCATGAAGAAATTCGTGTATATACTATTAATTGCATGTGATCATGTATCGCTTATAAGATCAATGTTTAGAAAGTTGAGTCACAAAGGAGAAATCAGAATTTAATAAAACTAGCATATAAATTATAAAAA